>OY540836.1:11398711-21398711 GCA_961205895.1 Mythimna pallens | reverse complement strand
CGCAACCCAGTGCTGGGCACGCCGTAATTATGGCGGTAAGTCCCTTCTTTGAGGAGTGGCTGGAAAGGCAACACGGCGTCATTACCTTCCGCATGACGCAGGTCCTCACCGGACACGGTAAGTTCGGGAAGTTCCTGCACCGGATTCGTGCGGAAGCGACGCCCGGGTGTCGCCACTGTGTGGACCGCCCGGAGGACACGGTGGAGCATACGGTGGAGGTGTGCCCCACTTGGGCAGAGCAACGCCGTGTCCTCGTGGGGGTAATTGGCGGCGGCGATCTCTCGCGCCGGGCCTTGGTACAGGCCATGGTCCGGGGCGAGGAGGAGTGGCAGGCGGTCGCCTCCTTCTGCGAAGCAGTAATGCTTGCAAAGGAGGCGGCCGATCGCGTGAGGCAGCGGTCCTCACGCCCCAACCGCCGCCGGGATTCCGATCCCGATTTCCGGCCACCGTAGGCGCGGGCTTGCGGACGGCGAGCAATGGGTGGCTTGCCGTCCGACCGTCCGGTAACCGTCCGGACCAAGCCCAAGTCGTCAACGGCGCGTGCTGTTCCACGCGCGCCTCAAGGAGATGTCAGCAACTGTAGGGGCCCAGCAGGGTCGAAGCCTACTGGGGCCAAGGGTCTGATTCTGAAAGGAAGACTCGGCCCTGGTACGAAAGGCAACGAAGGAACAGGAGTGGGTTTTTTGCACTGACTAGCGGCAAAATCCTCGAATGCACAGACGATTGAAGATATTAACTGCAGACGTATTTGGACTTGATTATATTTAGAATCGACCTTCTAGAGAAACTTTGTCATAATGTAAAGCAATTTTTTTTTAAATTAAAAACTTGTTAAACACAGGCATGAGCCTTTGTAATAAGAGTTACTACTTGTTTGTAGAATGATTTTTCCCGCTCTGAGTGGAGCGAGCATTTATTTCTTTTCCTGTCTAAAACCCACATGGTACGGATTTTTTTTTGAGGTAGACATCATCAAATGACTTCTCGCGCACTAGGGTGGGGCGAGAGGGCGTGTCAGAAGATTACTCACTGAAACCCAGCTACGTTTCTTTAGTTATCCTCTGCGTTCCAGGGTCGCGGAAAGTCTTCCAGAAAAGTACCTACTGCAGCCGTAACAGACTTCAGTCAATATTCTAAACATATCTTTGAGCATAAGCGTATATAAGCATAATCAGACTTTTAATGTTCCCACTGCTGGGACTCAGGCCTCCTCTGTAGGAGACGGAATGGGCCGTAATCCACCACGCGGGTGCAGTGCGGGTTGTTGAATGTCACATGTCTTCGAATTTTTGGTTCTAGGACATGCCGGTTTCCTCACTATGTTTTTCTTCACCGTTATCTTTGAGACGCACGTGGAAAATAACACGCTGTCCCGTGTCCTGCTGACCCGGGCCTAGTCCTTATCGGACGATAGGCTATCGGTTACTCGCCGTTCGCAAACCCGCGCCTACGTTTAAGTACCTTCTACTTTCGAACAATCTCACAGCCCGAGATTATAATCGGCTCGTGATCATTGTACCATCCGTCGTACGGCGATGTACCATGACATGCCACCCATACGTACAAAACTTTTTAGAAACACATTCATTGTGCGTACTACAGCTAAGTATAGTGGACATGCCGAAGTTTGTGTTTCCTGATAACCTGATAGGTCTTTAAGTCGGGCCCAGCAGAGCCGAAACCTACTGGGGCCATGGGTTGACTCAATTCCGAAAAAGAAACCCGGGGTCCTGGAATGGATGATTTCTCACCTTAAAAAAAGTAAATAACTAAAAACCCGACTATTACAAAAAAAAACGACGCTGAAAAAGTATGAAACAAGATTTTCAGAATGCTGAAATGCTGAAATAAACAAGGTATCTGGTAAAACAAGAACAGAAAAAAAGAAAAGCCGTAGTCACACGTTATCAAAGTATTTCGGTTGTTACTTATAACGTGTTACTGCGGCTTTCCTTTTTTTTGTATATTTTGAAAATGTAGAACTGAAGCCCTTTCAAATGATACCAAACACGGTGTATTTATCTCCATTTTTATTTTTTAACACATTACTTTTTGTCCGCTAGAGGGCGCCAATCGAGTTTTGTGACACGTCACGTAGCCTATGTTCAGTGGATAATTAAGAAGGTTCTAACGATACCTCATATGTCGAGTTCAGATAAGTAGATTAGGAGCTATGAGGGAACAGATGAACATACTCACATACATACATAGCCTAGAGTCGGGTAAAAAGGGGTCTTTACGTCAAGAGTGAATACTCGTAGATTACTTCCAGGCAACCATGTTTCGTCGTCGACCACAGCATCGCTTACCATCGTATGAAATAGTGGTCAGGCGTCAGCCTACCAATAAGGACAATAATAAAAAAAATCTCTTTAAGGCCTACGCAGACCGGGACGGCATGGGCAAAGGATTTAAATTTTTGCCAATGGACATTTAACCTTACAGAAATAGAAATACGACATATATTCTTATGCTTTGAAATTATCCCGTGGCATCGGAAGGGATATTATCGCACGGTATTAAAAGACGCGTCATAGGCTTCCGCGGCAGGATGCCGTGGCGCGTTGCGGTAGGCGACGGTATGCCGAAGGACGCCAGCGCCTGCCACCACTCTATTAAACGCTACTTATGACTGAAATATGTATCGGGCAGTAGAAGCTGCCGTGGCATACTTCGACATGACGCGGCATGCCGTGGCAAGGCGCTGGAATGCCGCAGTATCTAAGTGGCTAGTGTGCACTGACTAGCGGCAAAATCCTTTACCATGCCGTCCCCGTCTGCGTAGGCCTTTATAATATTAGTTTAGACTGTTTTTTTTAATTACATTTAATAAGAGAGTTTCTGAGGCTTCTATTTATTCAAAGATTGTTAAATTCTCGTAGACCTGAGTTGTTTCTTTAGATCCCGAAAACAATTTTGTCTTTATTAAATTCAAGGTTCAGATTTTAATTTGATAAACAATAACTGCGATAAACCTTGTTTCCAACAGGGTCTATAAACAGATAGATAAGGCTTCGTACAAGGGTATTACAAGTGATTTGAGTTATTATTTGATTCGCTTTGTTTAGAGTTTATACACGCGCTTGGGATATACCGGATGTACCGAAAGCCTTTTTGGTTAACATATGGTAACTGCCCCGACTTACGAGTTGTAAGTTGCGGGTTCAAACCGAGCCAGGCGTATTATTTTGTGTAATTTATTTCATCACCACTGCTCTCAAAACGGTGAAGGAAAACATTGTGAGGAAACCGGCAAGTCCTAAAACCAAAAAGGGAGGACCGCTGCCTCACGCGATCGGCCGCCTCCTTTGCAAGCATTACTGCTCCTCACGCCCCAACCGCCGCCGGGATTCCGATCCCGATTTCCGGCCACCGTAGGCGCGGGCTTGCGGACGGCGAGCAATGGGTGGCTTGCCGTCCGACCGTCCGGTAACCGTCCGGACCAAGCCCAAGTCGTCAACGGCGCGTGCTGTTCCACGCGCGCCTCAAGGAGATGTCAGCAACTGTAGGGGCCCAGCAGGGTCGAAGCCTACTGGGGCCAAGGGTCTGATTCTGAAAGGAAGACTCGGCCCTGGTACGAAAGGCAACGAAGGAACAGGAGTGGGTTTTTAGTCAGTAAAAGTCTGACACTATCTCCCGCCCCGCCCAAGAGCGGGGGATGTCATAAGATGATTTTCCCACCGGAAAAAAAAAAAAAAAAAAAAAAAACCACGCGAGCCCAGTGCGGGTTGGTAAATGTCCTATGTTTTCAAATTTTTGGTTTTAGGACTTGCCGGTTTCCTCACAATGTTTTCCTTCACCGTTTTGAGAGCAGTGGTGATGAAATAAATTACACAAAATAATACGCCTGGCTCGGTTTGAACCCGCAACTTACAACTCGTAAGTCGGGGCAGTTACCATATGTTAACCAAAAAGGCTTTCGGTACATCCGGTATATCCCAAGCGCGTGTATAAACTCTAAACAAAGCGAATCAAATAATAACTCAAATCACTTGTAATACCCTTGTACGAAGCCTTATCTATCTGTTTATAGACCCTGTTGGAAACAAGGTTTATCGCAGTTATTGTTTATCAAATTAAAATCTGAACCTTGAATTTAATAAAGACAAAATTGTTTTCGGGATCTAAAGAAACAACTCAGGTCTACGAGAATTTAACAATCTTTGAATAAATAGAAGCCTCAGAAACTCTCTTATTAAATGTAATTAAAAAAAACAGTCTAAACTAATATTATAAAGGCCTACGCAGACGGGGACGGCATGGTAAAGGATTTTGCCGCTAGTCAGTGCACACTAGCCACTTAGATACTGCGGCATTCCAGCGCCTTGCCACGGCATGCCGCGTCATGTCGAAGTATGCCACGGCAGCTTCTACTGCCCGATACATATTTCAGTCATAAGTAGCGTTTAATAGAGTGGTGGCAGGCGCTGGCGTCCTTCGGCATACCGTCGCCTACCGCAACGCGCCACGGCATCCTGCCGCGGAAGCCTATGACGCGTCTTTTAATACCGTGCGATAATATCCCTTCCGATGCCACGGGATAATTTCAAAGCATAAGAATATATGTCGTATTTCTATTTCTGTAAGGTTAAATGTCCATTGGCAAAAATTTAAATCCTTTGCCCATGCCGTCCCGGTCTGCGTAGGCCTTAAAGAGATTTTTTTTATTATTGTCCTTATTGGTAGGCTGACGCCTGACCACTATTTCATACGATGGTAAGCGATGCTGTGGTCGACGACGAAACATGGTTGCCTGGAAGTAATCTACGAGTATTCACTCTTGACGTAAAGACCCCTTTTTACCCGACTCTAGGCTATGTATGTATGTGAGTATGTTCATCTGTTCCCTCATAGCTCCTAATCTACTTATCTGAACTCGACATATGAGGTATCGTTAGAACCTTCTTAATTATCCACTGAACATAGGCTACGTGACGTGTCACAAAACTCGATTGGCGCCCTCTAGCGGACAAAAAGTAATGTGTTAAAAAATAAAAATGGAGATAAATACACCGTGTTTGGTATCATTTGAAAGGGCTTCAGTTCTACATTTTCAAAATATACAAAAAAAAGGAAAGCCGCAGTAACACGTTATAAGTAACAACCGAAATACTTTGATAACGTGTGACTACGGCTTTTCTTTTTTTCTGTTCTTGTTTTACCAGTTACCTTGTTTATTTCAGCATTTCAGCATTCTGAAAATCTTGTTTCATACTTTTTCAGCGTCGTTTTTTTTTGTAATAGTCGGGTTTTTAGTTATTTACTTTTTTTAAGGTGAGAAATCATCCATTCCAGGACCCCGGGTTTCTTTTTCGGAATTGAGTCAACCCATGGCCCCAGTAGGTTTCGGCTCTGCTGGGCCCGACTTAAAGACCTATCAGGTTATCAGGAAACACAAACTTCGGCATGTCCACTATACTTAGCTGTAGTACGCACAATGAATGTGTTTCTAAAAAGTTTTGTACGTATGGGTGGCATGTCATGGTACATCGCCGTACGACGGATGGTACAATGATCACGAGCCGATTATAATCTCGGGCTGTGAGATTGTTCGAAAGTAGAAGGTACTCAAACGTAGGCGCGGGTTTGCGAACGGCGAGTAACCGATAGCCTATCGTCCGATAAGGACTAGGCCCGGGTCAGCAGGACACGGGACAGCGTGTTATTTTCCACGTGCGTCTCAAAGATAACGGTGAAGAAAAACATAGTGAGGAAACCGGCATGTCCTAGAACCAAAAATTCGAAGACATGTGACATTCAACAACCCGCACTGCACCCGCGTGGTGGATTACGGCCCATTCCGTCTCCTACAGAGGAGGCCTGAGTCCCAGCAGTGGGAACATTAAAAGTCTGATTATGCTTATATACGCTTATGCTCAAAGATATGTTTAGAATATTGACTGAAGTCTGTTACGGCTGCAGTAGGTACTTTTCTGGAAGACTTTCCGCGACCCTGGAACGCAGAGGATAACTAAAGAAACGTAGCTGGGTTTCAGTGAGTAATCTTCTGACACGCCCTCTCGCCCCACCCTAGTGCGCGAGAAGTCATTTGATGATGTCTACCTCAAAAAAAAATCCGTACCATGTGGGTTTTAGACAGGAAAAGAAATAAATGCTCGCTCCACTCAGAGCGGGAAAAATCATTCTACAAACAAGTAGTAACTCTTATTACAAAGGCTCATGCCTGTGTTTAACAAGTTTTTAATTTAAAAAAAAATTGCTTTACATTATGACAAAGTTTCTCTAGAAGGTCGATTCTAAATATAATCAAGTCCAAATACGTCTGCAGTTAATATCTTCAATCGTCTGTGCATTCTCTCCTACTATTCCGGGCATTTCTCGTTTTTTATTCTTTAGTAATAGTCACTGTAAAAAAAAGGTATGACCTCAGCAACGTATTTTTAAAATGTGTTCGAAAAGAGCAAAACATTTAAAAAAAAAACTTGCCATTTGACAGTATGACATAACGCCGTCTAGTCCCAAGCTAAGCAGAGCTTGTGTTATGAGTAATACGAGTAGACAACTGATAAAACATACTTATATATTTCTAAATACCTATGTTATTATTATTATTTAGAAATACATATATTATATATGTTTTTTTTTTATTATAGATAAATTAAACCATACACAAAACCAATTTTCGTGCTCATCACACAAACATTTGTCCTGGGTGGGAATCGAACCCACGACCTCCGGCATAGCAGTCAGGGCCATTAACCGCTAGACCAACAGGTGAGTTAAATAAAATAATAATGAATAATCCTGCTTATACTTACTCCTCCGGAAAGCAAACTCCGTGTTTTCTGATGTAACCCGGGGGACAATTACCAATAGAAATACCAGATCTCTTGAACCGTAGATCCCCTGAAGCGTGTGTTTGTCCGGATGCTGCACTGACAGCCGGTTGCGCCGCAAAAAGCGCGGCGAGTAACGCGACCATGACGAACGTGATGCAGATCTTCATGTTGTCTCCTGCTTACTACTCGGCTACTGTGAGAGGAATGCATTGCACACCAGTCCTGAGGCTAATTTATACCACTTCACTATCTTAAGGTAAAGTTATAAATATGTCGGCAACACGGTAAATGACGCAAGAAATATATATTTTTTCCTGTTTACTAATATTCAATACTTAGAGGGTATTTTATAAGGTTGGGTGTACCTTTTACTATAGAGCTTTTCTATAAAAATCTTGTCTAGTCCTCATAACACAAACTCTGCTTAGCTTGGGACTAGACGGCGTTGTGTGATAGTTGTGGAATGTTATATTATTAGTGACTCCTTCAATACCATCCGATCCTTTTAATTCTGCATAATTTCAGTCATAGCTTATTTTACATTGTGGTTGAGACTTTTTTGAAGTTGACTTAAATGTATCAGTTATTTGTCATATGTATGAGTGAACGAAAAGTTGAAGGAGAACCGTATGAAACGCATGTTTTTTGTAGCGATGCTGTGGCGCGTTTAGTAAACGCGCGACAGCATCGCTACTAACGCGCGCTAGTCGCATTTGCAAGCACTATAGAAAAAATGCCAACGCGCTACTAAAGCGCTACAGCATCGCGACTGAGTCGATGCGAACGCGCTACAGCATCGCTACAAAAAGTTGCCATGGGCGAGGGGCCGAACGAGTATACATGTGGATGGATTGAGAGAGAAAAGATGGATGGTGTGAAGAGTGATATAAAAGAAAAGGAAGTTAGAGACAGCATGACGAGTGACAGGGCAGAATGGAAGAAAATCCGTTGCGCCGACGCCAAATAACACGGGACAAGGGCAGGAAGATGATGATTTGTTAGACGTACGAGTATATTAGCTTGACTAAAAGAAAAAAGGTATAAATAATGTAGAACTGACATTTACAATAGTAGCTGAGAATGGAGTTGTACTGACTACATAAATATCACGCTATATGACGGAATTAGACGATTCATTTGTCGTTCATTAGCGTCTTTCATTCGACATCTTTTACTCGAAATGAAACACTTTTTGACCGGTCTGTTGGTATAGTGGTTAGGGGCCCTGACTGCTATGTCGGAGGTCTTGCGTTCGATTCCCATCCAAGACAAATGTTTTTGTGATGAGCACGATCATTTGTTCTGTGTTTGGGTGTAATTTGTCTATGTATCTATATATATATATATATAACTATACGCCTGTTGTGTTAGCTAAACTGTCAAAGGTTAACGCCATCTACTGTCATTACCAGAACCAGTATAATTCATTTCAAAATGACATTTTAATTAGAGATGGCGTTGTATTCGGTTTTTTGTTTTCGTAAAATTTTCTATATTTTCTCACCGTTTTTTTGTTTTTTTTTTTGACTATTGATAGGCTCGCGTATGACCACCGTTTAAACCTTCCCTGGACTATCACGAATATTTCAAGACTAAAATTGGCTAAATCGGTACAGCCGTTCTCGAGTTTCGAACCGGCTACAGTTAATATTTTTGGAATTATTTTATCTTCTTTTTTTGGTAATATAACGGCTTTTAACATTCATAATATTTTCAATTTTTTTTTTTGTAATAACTATTCAAATCACATAATGAAATCGAATAATAATCCACGTACTATGTTACATTAATCCATTTAGCTGCAAATTTAACTTCAGAAATGAAAATCATCACGCTATCCAGCCAAGCAGTCAATTATGATGATTTGAACGCCTATTTTGTACTACAATCATCGAAGTCCGTAGTGCAGTAGTTTCTTATCTAGACTTGCACGTAGTACGATGGTGGTTCGTATCCCAGACGCCTTTTTCTGGAGAAAGTTTTTTTTTTTTACTGTAAGTAAGACAATTTACATATTTTTTCATTATAACAATTTTTTGAAAATGTGACCTAATATCACTCTGGTTTCTAAATTAAGCACTTCCGAAGCAGTTTAGTAGTTACCGGCCACATTGAATAGCCCGAACATTATAATCAATCCTATTTTTAGGGTTCCGTACCTCAAAAGGAAAAAATCGGAACCCACATAGGATCACTTTGTTGTCCGTCCGTCTGTCTGACGAAGATCCTTTATCTCGGGAACGCGAGGAAGTATCAATTTGAAATTAAAACCATAATTACTCAGGTTTGCGGTCCCTTGAAGCTGTGAAAAATCAAACTTCTGAGTTAACGAAAAAAAAGCTATGGCTGGTTATGTCGCAAAAAACGTGAATTTCGACACTGTCAAGGGAATCAAAGTGGTTTAATTCTCTTTGGAATCAAAATTCTTATACTTCCTGTTGACCTAGAATCCTGAAATTTGGCATGAGGCAAGGTCTTATAGCACAAGTATATGAAAAAATCTGAAAACTGTAAATTTGTAGTTACGACACAAAAAAAAAAATTTTTTTGGCATTCGGTAAAATCTACGTAACTCAATTCCACAATTGGCTGGTTTTTGTTTAGTACGCATTTTATTTTTAAAGCAAGAAAAGTACATTATTGACTTCAAAATAGCACGGCCAAAGGCCATCTACATTTGTTAAAGGCAGTTTTTAACATACATTATTAATGAATTATAACGAAACGGCAGTAATACGAGTACATTCATCTTACAATACTACAGACAATCGGACAAGATCTTCTTCTATTCACCCGTGAACACATCACAACAAACTGCCCAACTTACAACCAACACACGTCCTCGAATAATTGTACCCTAAACTGAATAGGAGAAAGTTAGACGGTAGTGTCTCGGTGTAGTCTGACCGATTGCCACACTCAGAGATGTTACTCGAAAACCGATCACACACTTAAGGTGAACGCACACTTATTCGAGCCGAACGAAAAGAATTTTAAAATTCTTTATAAGACCTGTAGCGACATCTATGGCGTCACATAAGAACTAATCCTGCATCGTGCAATTAAAGTTCTCCGCGCGATTAGAACATACAGAACAGCCCGAAATCATCTACCGGGCAGTAGCCCACCAGACATAACACCCGTCTGGCCGGAGGATCTTCCCTTTTCAACGTGTGGGACTTTACTCTCTGTTCCGCATACCTCCAAAGATCATCCCGATTTAAACGGTGAGAAAATATGGAAAGTTTCACGAAAAAATAAATACAACGCCATCTCTAATTGAAATGTCATTTTAAAACGAATGATACTGGTTCTGGTAATGGCAGTAGATGGCGTTGTTCTTTGACAGTTTAGCTAACACAACAGGTGGTACGAAGTTCGCCGGGTCAGCTAGTTAAATTATATAGATAGATAGACAAATTATACCCAGACACAGAAAAAATAATCGTGCTCTTCGCACAAAACGTTTTGAGAACACATTCGTTGTGCGTAAGCTAAGGAGTGGAATTCCTTGCCGGTATCTGTGTTTCCTGATGGCTACAACCCGGGAATCTTTAAGTCAAGACTGAATATGTTACTTCTAGGTAAGCGCGCTCCTTCATCGACCGCATCGTCGCTTTCCATCAGGTAAGATAGCGGTTAAACTCGAACATTACAACAATAAATAAAAAACACAGATTTTTATAAGAAATTCTATGAAACCCCGCACACCTAACCGCGTCGAATCGTTCGAATCTGGAAGGACTCTAGAATAAAAAATTCTAAAAGTGTTTTCTTTTGATACGTTCGACGCGTTCAGCTCGTATAAGTGTGCGTTCACCTTTAATAAGTGCTCGACGTTGATCAGTCCCGAGTAACGCCTCGGAAACTCAACTCATCTAATGCAGAGAACAATACACAAAGTATTATCCGCTCGGATTCCACCAACAAATAAGTAGATTATAAGTATCTAATCACAGAGAGATGTTATTGAGTATCTTGTGTAACCAACTCGGAGCTGTGAAACTTTATGAGATCTTAGGGTTTAACCTAACTTTAAGTAGCATCTCCCTCGGCCCTGACCGTAACCTACTGTTTAGAACGAGTAGGTACCTAATTCAAAAATTCTAATATTTGTGGATTGTTAGCACCGTAAAAACACCCAATGGGTACGCAATCATTTTGACAGTAAATCTAGGGGCTTTGAGGACTGACTGGAGAGTCGTAACGGCCTCCTCACCTTCCGTATGACGCAGATCCTTAACGGACATGATAGGTTCGAGTAGTTCCTGCACCTGATTCGTGCGGAAGAAACGCCCGAGTGTCACTATTGTGTGGATCACCCGGAGGACATGGTGGAGCGACGTATCCTCATGGGGGCGATCGGCGGCAACGATCCCTCGGGCCCTGGTACAGGCTATGGTCCGGACCGAGGTGGAGTGGCAGGCTATCGCCTCCTGCGAAGCAGTAAAGCTAGCGAAGGAGGTGGCCGCACGCGCGAGGGGATGGCCTTCACGCCCCAGCTGCCGGGATCCCGACCTCGATTTCCAGTCACCGTAGGCTTGGGCTTGCGGACGGCGAGCAATGGGTGGCTCGTAGTCCGGTCGTCCGGTAACCGTCCGGACCGAGCCCGAGTCGTCAACGGCGCGTGATGTCAGCAAAACTGTAGGTGCCCAGCAGGGTCGAAACCTACTAGAGCCATGGTTTCGCTTCTGAAAGAAATACCCGAAGACCTGGAACGCAAGGCAAAGAAGGAACATAAATTTTAGTCAGTAAAAGTGTGACACGTCCTCTCATTCCGCCTGAGAGCGCGAGAAGTCATTGGATGTTTTCCCACCAAAAAATAATCCATGAAGATAAATTTCACAAGAACGAAATTGCACCTTACTTTCAAATTACAGTAACTAACGAACCATTTAGAAAATCTGAAATAAATTAATTTTTAAAATCTCTTTTGCGTAAGACAAGTTTATATAATAAAAATAATCTTTATTTAATCTTTTACACAATATTGTTACATTTAAAAGCCACAAACAAAAAATAACAACTAATAATTATGCACAAACAATTATGCTAATTCCCAACGAATAACTATGTGTATAATTAAATTATCAATGTTTAAGGACTTAAGGAAAATTAACTTTAAACCTAAAATTATGTATATGTAATGTAGCGACTTGTACGAGCTAGGTTTATAAAACTTGTGTTTCGGGTCATCACTTAAAAGACTAAAGCAAATGCATGTCTCGTCTGTGGTTTTATGCAAACCAAATCTTTTCTCCTCCTTAATTCTGTTAGCATTAATTTTTGTTTCCATAAAAATTATATTTTTCCATTTTGTGTTGAGTCCTTAGGACTTACCATTTTTTTTTAAATTGATATAAACCAGTGCTTGACTGCGATCCCACCTGAGGGTACCATGACGTGTTAAAATAACAATCGTCCGAGAGAAAAGAGGGATGGAACTATACATCCTCATCATCATCATTTCAGCCGAAAGACGTCCACTGCTGGACATAGGCCTCCCCCAAGTGTCGACACAATGAACGGTCCTGTGCGTCTCGCATCCATCGGACTCCCGCAACCGTTACCAAGTCATCGGTCCACCTTGTAGGAGGTCTTCCAACGCTACGTCTTCCGGTACGTGGTCGCCATTCCAGAACCTATCGGCCCCAATGGCCATCCGTTCTGCGACCAATGTGCCCTGCCCATTGCCACTTAAGTTTGGCGATTCTTCGTGCTATGTCGGTAACCTTGGTTCTCCTGCGGATATCCTCATTTCTGATTCAATCACGCAAAGAAACTCCGAGTATAGCCCTTTCTATTGCCCTTTGGGTGACTTTAAGTCTTCTGATGAGGCCCATTGTAAGCGACCACGTTTCGGAACCATATGTCATCCAGCCATATGTCAACTATACACCCTATAAAGCTCCATTCCTGTAACTGTTCAGTTTAAGTAGTAAAATGGATCGCATTAGGAGGTCGTGGTAGGAGCTTTGTAGCGGACTATTCATACCAAGACGAACGACGTCACTCGACGGCAACTATATGCATATATTAAATATGTAGAAGCTTTTAGTTGTGCGCGTGTTAGAATTACGAAGGGAGATGAGGGTATAACTATATGAATATATATTTATTTCTAGCAACATATCATACTAATATGTCAAGATGGATATCGTTTATTTATTGTGTATCAAAGTTCTGTGTGTAGGGAAAGGATTTTATGAAGAAAAGTACAGACGAATTCACCAATAAAACTAATCGCGTTTTAGCGTTTGTCTCGCATAATCGCTAGTGTCACTTGTAAAAATACTACAAAAGAAAAATAAGTCACTAGTGTCACAGCGGGTAAACGCGATTATGCGAGCCAAACGTTAAAACGCGATTAGTTTTATTGGTGAATTTCGCCCTAAGTATTTATTTCAAATAGGCTGGTCAATTAATCGAACCAACTACTGGCTCGTGCGGAAACTAGGTTTTCATGGAAAAGAACAGCAAAGAAACTCCAAGGTAACTCAAATATAGTATTTTATGGATACATTTTACAATATCATTAATTTATGGTTCATCACAATAACATCAACAAGTAATTCTATGTCTTGGGCCATATAAGGTAAATAATGTGAATAAGTATTCTCTAATACCAGCATAATTAGAAACAAAGCCACGGTATGACACATACACATAAAACAAAATATATTTACTTGAGTTTTGGTGGTCAGTAACGGTTTCTCGCTGGATCACAAGTGGGCCGTTCCATCTTTTTGTGTGGCCTCTCGCAGGACCCAGATCAACCTAGGAGGTTATCGGCTGCTTAACCGGACTTGCTTGTGGCGGCCTTAATTCAAGAATCAGAGCCTCCAGCCAGGGCTTACTTAACTAACTTACATACTAAGCGACTACACGCTAAGGGCATCCCCTATGGGGTACGGACCTCGGCTTAGGGCATCGCAGGGGGAAGGCAGCAAGGGACAGCCTGAGTGGATCAAGAAGGGCCGTTCCACTAGTAATACACCCTTTTTGTAGTAAAGCGTTGACCGGGTTTGACAGTTAACTTAAACGTCAAATACAATATACCGCCATTTTCCACCAATCAAATTATCATAATTTTAACTTATTTTATTGGCCTTTAATAATAATTGTTATTTAGTCAAATAGCTTTAAAACTGAATGAGTTCATTTAAGCAATTTCACAACACTTGATTTTTATTTCTTAGTTCTTATTTGAAAGAATATAAATAACAACTGAAAGTACTGTACTACTCAAACAACTTATTACAATAAATTCAAAGATACATCTCAATGATCATTTATAAATTACGTAATAATTCAAAGGTTTATCATTAACACGGCTTTTTATAAATTTAGAGTTTTATATTATTTGTACACACAACATTATTAGCCTTGGCAGGTACTTCTACATTTGATTTGAACCACATAAATGTTACCAATGTATAAAATACAACAAACAATATTCGTGCGTACTTGCAACTTAGCGACTGCCTAACAGACCTCCACAATAACTGACCAACATGGTCCTTGGATAGACTGATGGTCAGACCTTTAACGACTGTCAAAGATCTATGAATTACAACCGACTTATGTGCTTTCCGAGGCACGGGGTCTCAGTAATATCCTAGACAAACTTAGAAAAGTCCCGAATTGAAAAATTCACTTTAGTACTTGCCCGGTTTCGACCCCTTACCTTAACCACTGTGCCAACATAAGAGAGTTTCATGAACATAATTGTCCTTTTAAAATAAGACTGGTTCCATCATCAGGGGATTAAGAAGGGTCGTAATTCTCTATCTTTTGAATCTAATTTCAGTTGAAAGGAGGCTTAACAGCTTATCTGTTTTAAGCTTAAACCCTTTATAAAAATATTCATTGTTATTCCGTTGTCTTATAAAGTGAGAAAAGGGATCTAAGTTATGATATCAGAATTCACACGGTGTTGTTTCATCAATTTATTTTATGTGGTACGTTTGTTATTTCGAGCAAAATGTTTACCAGAAATATGAAAGGACTGTGTTAAAATATACGCGTGTGTGATTTCTATTTGGATGGTGTGTGTTTTTATTCAGAAGTGTCTGATTAAGTTTACGTATTCGCACGTGCGAGATACGTGAAGGTAAATGTACCTACAAAAAATTTGCAATACTGGTATAAGCTGGTCTCGTTTTCTATTGAAACTGCGTACTAAGCTGGTTCAGTTCAACATTAATGAGGTGTGCGGTCGACTGAATTTAACTGTCTACACAATACTTGTATCGATACTCTTGCACTACCTCATCTTCCTAGCTCGTCGTGCTGTACTTGTGCTGCCGCTGCGGCTAAGGAGAACTTGAAGCAGCGGAAATATGATAACCTCGTCGGCAGTTATATTTTCGAGTTAGTAAAGATGGTTATCAGAATTTCGGGATTGTGGCTACCCGTAACAAATGCTTAAAATCTACAAATGTCAGACGGAATCTACGTGCCAAGCCACGGTGGGGTGGGTATGAAATGGATACCTATCCACGACCTGACCTCGTCAACCGTGGTAAGCGAATCATTGAAACAACATTGGAAGTGATATTTTATATTCGACCCATTCAGTACTATATCAAATAAAAAAGGACTTTTCAAACTAGAAAACAGCAATGTTCTTTGCAAATATAAAAAAAAAAAACAGTCAAGTTTAGTTTATAATTTTACTTACCATTTTGGAATAAAATAAATAAGTAATGAATTGCGAGTTAGACTCGCGCATCAAGGGTTCTTTACAAATATTTCAATTCCTGAATCGAGTATCGAAGGTTTTTCCGATCCCATTATTTGTGACGTAACTATTTCACAATTTTCAGACATTTTCCTATAATTGTGCTATGAGACCTTGCTTCATGCCAAATTTCAGGATTCTGGGTCAACGGATCTAAGTAGCGAGTGTCACCGCCTAAGGGAGCATAAACGATCTTATCTTTAGATTGAAGTCAACGACAACTATTTACTTGACATACTTAGAACTTGTTGACTTAGGGCGGAATTCACCAATAAAACTAATCGCGTTTTAACGTTTGGCTCGTATAATCGCGTTTAGCCGCTGTCATTAGTGTCACTTGTAAAAATACAACAAAAGAAAAATACAGACAAGTGACACTAGTGACAGCGGCTAAACGCGATTATGCGAGCAAAATCTTAAAACACGATTAGTTATATTGGTGAATTCCGCCCTTAGAAGTTTGATTTCTCCTGTTGCTTGGAGTAACTGACCTGACTGAGTATTTGATATTAATTTCAGCTTCATATCTCCACGAGTTCCTGAGAAAAAGGGTCTTAATAGAAGGACAGATGGACAACAAATTGGTCCTAAAAAGTTTCCGTTTTTGACGGCATAGATACGGAACCCTAAAAATATATATTTATATTATTCTACCCTTTTCTTGTAAGAATTATTGAACAAGCTCGACACAACTAGGAATATTAAATTCCTAGTCGTGTGGAGTTCCTGTCTATTGTTTTATTTATTTTATTCCCTTAACAAGATTAGGGCACTCTTTGATACTGAAAGACAATCTCGCCAGAACTCGGTGAGCGACGATCCGCTAGGCGTAGAGGATAAACTCGACGATCGTAGTCATAATAATGTGTATAGATACCGGCAGGGATCTTGAGCGCTGACTTCTACAGTTCTACTTGCGCAGAAGCACGCAGAAGTGAAATATTGGGTCTCTTTATTGGTATGAAGAGAGATGCGGGGGCGGGGAGTAAAATACTTGTACAGTGATTGGCTCGCCGACATTGTACGATGCGCAAAGCGATCCCCGCTCTTTCGCCGAGCGCTCAAGATTCGTGCCACTATCTGTAATTATTTTGTCATAGTGGTCAGCTTTTATGAACGGCTCCGCCTGCGTGAATGACAAATCAGAAACGTTTATTTTAAATAGACTATTTACAAGTACTTTTAAATTGTCAAAATGTCGGTCTGCCAAAAAAAAAATTAAGCTAAATTGCACGTTCCAAAGCGTAGATCTCTATGGAGAAGAACGTGCAAGAAATCATGGAGTTTCTTTCGCTTTTGCATTGCTGCCTGCATCCATAGCCTGCAACCGAGGTTCGAATGGCACCATAAATAAATTCTCACGCTCTAGGTAGAGCGAGAGGGAAGGGACAGACTTTTACTGACTAAAACCGTTCTAGGGTCTCGGTGAGTCTTCCGAAGAAGTCTATAGACGGACTGCACTCTGGACATATCGGCAATCGGCAATCTTATGGGAAGTTACATCACCTAATTGTAGGGTCCCAGCAGGGTCGAAGCCTATTAGCCACGGGTAGTGTGAAAGCGAAACCCTGAGCCCCGAGATGAGGACAAAGAAGGAACAGGAGTGGGTTTTTAGTCAGTAAAAGTCTGACACTATCTCCCGCTCCGCCCAAGAGCGAGATTTGTCATTTGATGATTTTCCCATCTTCATCCATCACGTAATTGTGTAGTATGTAACAAAATTGAAGTTATAGTTCACTTGCTGATGGATTGTGTAATTGGAACAAAGATGAGAGAAAATCATTACTTAAAGAGTTTAAATAGAATATTCTAGATGTTAGGTTAATACAAACAATTCTGGCAAGTCCTAAATCGTAGTTAGCAAAAAGGCTAAGTTAGGTAAGGATAATATATTTAATATTAATGATTACCTTTTACTCAAATTAGTTATTTAAGTTAGTGTAATTAGAACTAAGAGAATAGGGTTGGCTTATCCATGAAGGTAAAATCTCCGTACTTAATAAATAATAAAAAACTGGGCAAGTGCGAGTCGGCCTCGCGCACTGAGGGTTCCGTACAAACTTGAAAGGTAAATTGCGGTTTACGATTTATGACGTATTAAAAATAAATACGTATTAAAAATAAATACTTGGTGGGAGTTTGCATGGTAATGTACATCATATATTTTTTTTTACTTTTATCATTCTCTTATTTTAGAAGTTACGGACACACACACACACACACATTTTACCACTTTGGAAGTGTCTCTCGCGCAAACTATTCAGTTTTTGAAGACCTATTCAAAACAATTTTTTTTTATTATGTATGGGTTTAATAAAAAAATTGTTTTTAATTGTTTTTTTTTTGTGTGAAAATCTTAATGCGGTTCACATAATACATCTACTTACGTTTCAACGGTATAGTTCTTATAGTTTCGGAAAAAAGGCTGGCTGAGACATACGGACGGACAGACATACAGACATGACGAATCCATAAGGGTTCCGTTTTTTGCCATTTGGCTAAGGAATCCTAAAAATAAACTGTAGTCCCAGCAAGAATAACAATGTGCCTTTTTCCGTGACCGGATTTCTTTGCCCTTTGCATAACGTATAGAATGAATGACCGCTGATACTGAAAGGGTTTAAAGAGGCGAACATTTACCGGAAGACGTAGATTCGCTAGCCTTGTTCACAAGGAGATCCGGCGACCTTGAGGGCCGAGGGGGCCCATTGGTTACAAGAAGCACAGGACTTGTTGATATAACGACGCTTCAGGAAGCAGCAGGGTTATATGCAGCTAATGACAAAATTGGACCTGTGGATTTCATTCTGGCATTATTCCAAGTATCGCGAAGGCATAGGTTGTCATAAAACTGGCTCCAATATTAATGGATACGATTATAACGATGACGTAAACATAACAAGGGTGAGTAAGGAGACAATAAATCTTCTATGATTGTAATAACTTGTGGCATGTAGTTCACAAAAGTTTTGGTGAGTCCCCTTCGTCGGAGCAGGGTTGTCACAATGTCACGCATCCAAACAAAGCCAGACCAAGATGCGAATCTGAATATTAGTTCCAAGTTCTATGCGAATTGAAAATGTTCCTATGATTAGTGTCATCATATCGCACCCCTAGATGAAGACTCCGGTAACTCAAAAAACCTGTTTTTTCAGAAATAATGAAAAACCGATATTTCTACATTTAGGACAGATATCAAAAATCTAACTATACACATTCAAAGATAATATTTTTAAAGCGTGTTGGATTAACTTATTTGTTTATTGACTGTTAAAACCCTGAACAATATTTTTTTTTTTCTTAGTTACCGGAGTTTTAACTCTCTAAATATTCAACTTTTTTGTGCACTAAGAAGAGTTAGTTTACTTTACCTGAAATTAAAATGAGTTACGTTACTTTTCACCTGAAAAACAAAGGCAGATTTTTGCTGAGGAGTTTTGAGTTATATTACTAGTTTTTCATTTTTTAAATAAAAAATGCATAATATTAGAAAATTTAAATATGTATTCAAAAAATGGCACACAGGAACTTATTATTACAAACTATTATTACTAATAACTACTATTTTAATAAAATTGAGATCGTGTACAACTTATTGGTTAGCTAAAATTAAACTTAATAACTATCATAACTTTCTTTATAATCACAGCAATAAGTAAAAATATTTATTATAAAAAATATAATTAAAAATTGTTAGTATTTTTATAATTTTAGGCTCAACAACTATAATATTAATGAATCAATAATGTTTTTATAAAACTCTAAGGCAGTTTTTGCTTGCACTTCTATGCTAATAGTGTTACTTACCTACCTTATAATATTAACAGTAACAGTCTTAAGTTAGCAAATCACAGTTTTAATTATTGGTCTGTTCATATCAGTAAATACCTTAAAATTAAGTTTAAACGTTGTATAGAACTGAGTACTAAAACTAAATTCTATCAAGTTTCCTGCCGAAGTTTTCCCGAAAGAACTTCAAAATGAGGTTCTTCAATAAAGGAGTGAAAAAGTTTCTACAGGTCGTCAATGCAAACTTTCATAGGCTACGGTAACTGCTTACGATCAGGGGGGCCATAAGTTTATTGGCAAATACCTAAGCCTACGGCCTGCCTTAGTAATACAAAAAAAATCACAAAACATTTTTATAAAAACTATCATAGTATGACTTTGGGATCACATTTTTGTCTACAAGTTCTTTAATATCTTTCTTTTTTGCTTCCGACAAACTAAGTTTTTCTGTGTACGCTCTATTCAAATTTATAGCGATATTATCAGGTGTGAGTTCTGCTGTACGCCTAGTCTTTCTCTTGTTCACCCAGCATTTTTTTAAGTCAGTCTCTGCATAAGATGTTTTATAATAAAAGACTTTTGGGTTCTCCTTTTCAACTTTTAGAACTTTTATATCGTGCCACCTAACTTGATTATTGCCTTCATCTAAATTAAAATTCGTGCCCCAGGATTCTTGCAACACTTTTAAATCATAAAATCGGTCATGTGTCATTTCATGCACTTTGTATGCTGGTCCAGATTTTTTGGCAGTCCGAATCAGCGTAACATACTGCTGAGGTGTGTAAATAGGGCCAGATTTGATGTACCTTTTTACTTGCTTCTCTATGACACTGTGCACATTGTCCCCTTCGTTTTGAGAGTGGCCTCTAATTAAAAACTTATGTGTTATTGATTTAACTCTCATATTGGACACAGCGTAGGCATAAGCAGATAATAAATACTTATTTTTCTGTTGCCCGCAGCAGTTATCTGAATAAAATATCAGATCTATGTCTCTTCCGGGATGACTATGTTACTGCATTTCTATAAAATTTAAAACACAGCTTCCAATTTCTATGGCACCACGCTTCCCTTCAGTCTCATCCCAAAAAAAGCAGTCCACATTTTTTGCATACAAATCACAAACAGTAAAATTAAAACAGTTTATTCTGGATTTGTAAAAAAATAAAGACACTTGCCCTTTGGGAATTTGCATTACTGCCTGAAGATCGTAAACTACAACTATGGCATCCGATTCTGTTTTGTCCCTTTCTTTTTCAGTTCGCGCTAATTCCTTTTCTAGTAGATGCTGTTCAAAGGCAAGTTGTAATTTCAATTTGTTTTCCTGATCTGCATTTTTGTAACTCTCGCACAAGTCGCACAAGTCTTTTTTTGGGCTAAAGAAGCCAATGTTGAATTGATAGTTAAAAGTTCGTTGAAATGTTGATTCAGAAGATCCCGATAAATATCTGCTAATGACCTTTCACTTTGAATATATTCCCGTGTAGTTTGAGCTCGGAGATAGTGCGATGGTATCCGCGGAATTGAATTAATAAATTCAATAACACTGTCCTTGATTGCAGGATCAACCGTAGGATGATTTTTATGTTTCCCTCTTTGCTCACCCTCTATAAATCCAGCCTCTGACTTTTTATTTAAAGCTGTTTTAATTACTTGATCACCTAAGTCAAGCGTGGCCTTAAAAAATGTTTTACAAACACGAATGCGCGAGTTGTTGTCTTCAAAATAGAAGGCCATATTTAGGGCCCGATAGTTTTCTGTGCTTGAGTATCGGTACTTGGGCTTTATTTCGTGGGAATGACGCACAATGTACTCCCTCTGTCGCTGAAGATCTCCGAGATTCCAAAATGCATCAAAAATTTTTTGACGAGTTGTTGAATTGAGATTGGTAGAACATTTCAATCGGCACTTTTCTCCGCAAGGTGATCGCATTTTGCGAGCAGGGATTTCTTTTTTCAGTTTGCCTCGTGACTTGTACGCCTTTCCTGAATTTTTTAAGGTTTTAGCTAGATTTACCTTCCATGCATCTGGTTTTCTTAGTTTTTTTTTACTCTGGACTATTTCTTCGTGCGCTATATTTATTTCAGTTGGAGAAGTATTTTGATCCAGATTATTCTCGTGATCAAAGTTGGCAACACTACTTTCGGCTACATTTTGAATATTGCGATTAGAGTCAGTAGCATTCTGTTCATTATCGGAATTACTACTATTTGAGCTGCTGCTTGAACTACTGCTTGAACTGCTGCTAGTAGTCGAACTGCTGGATGAAGATGAAAAAGAGCGAGTGCGTGACATTTGCGGTGGGGAGGGCGATTTATGCAAAGGAGAGAAGATTATTTTTCTTTTAGGACAGGGGTTTACGTAGTGTGGATCTGCATCGGAATCATCAAACTCGGTTTCATTGTCACTGTGGATTGGTGATGAGACAACATATTGACGTTTAGGAAATCTTCGTTGTCCTTCAGTGGTAGACTGTTCAGGTTGTAGTGTAGGCCGCACGTCAACATTTAGTGAAGAGTCTAAAGTGATGCTTGATGATGTCACTAACCTTCCCTCAGCTGGTTTCTCGGACTCTTCTACATTACTGACCATTATTGTACCCAGGGACAAATTCCTTGAACCCTCCAATGCTTCTGGCGGGTCAGGATCCTCCTTTTTTGTGTTCAACATCTCTAACATCAGTTTTCCCCGACCTTTCATAATTCTGAAAGCAAATAATGTTCACATTCATTAAAAAATCAAGTAAAGTCAACCAAGTAAAAAAAACAGCATAACTTCACGATCTTACTTCTAACATTTTTATCAAAGAAAGAAATTAATTGAAAATGTTATAAATAATCTATTTACTTTATTAAAGTTGCGTATTTAACTAAACAAGCAATAATAAACAAAGTTAATCTTTTATTCAAGAAAACTGACTTAACTCAAAATTTACGTAAATTTTCATGTAAATTAAAGTAACTCAAAATAGCCAAACAAAAATTGTGATACAATATCATCAAAACCCTAGCAAATCAAAATGAGCAGTCCTTAATATCAACAAAATTTCAGCAAAAGTTGATCAACTCCAAATAAGAAAATAAACTTACCTTATAAATTTCACGTAAACTCCTGCAACTCAAAATGTTCAACTATTGAGACGTCCTTCACCTGCGTCGATCGGGAATTAACTAAAGATGGCGGACTAGTCTACGGGCGGTGCGGGGTAAGGTCATTCAACTAAAGTCATGTTTCGCGCCATTTTTTCAAAACGGTTGACGATATTGTTACGTGAGTTATATCTCCATGTAGGTACTCGATACGGGAATTTGAAAAGGCCATTAACTCAAAACGGGCACTTTTTGAGTTACTGGAGTCTTCATCTAGGGGTGCGATATGTATTATCTTGTCGATATATCGTTAGAATTTAGGACATTTTCATGATAAAGGATCAAAAAAAGCCTGTTGTGCGACAGCAGAATGCCAGTACGTGTAAAAGGCAAAGTTTATAATACCGCGGTCCGTCCAGCTCTAATCTACGGTGCCGAATGTTGGCCCCTGAAAAAAACCCATGCCGCAAAAACGCAAACGACTGAGATGAAGATGCTGAGATGGGCAGGAGGTGTCACTTTCAACGATAGGGTTAGGAACGAACATATCCGTGGAAGTTTTAAGATCCGCCCAATCGGAGAAAAACTCAATGAGACGCGACTCAGATGGTATGGTCATGTAATGAGAAGATCTGAAGAACATATGACTAGGCAAGTCCTACACATAAATACAGGTCCAAAAAAGCGTGGTAGACCCCTTCTGACTTGGATGTCTGTAATTAGCAATGACCTAAAGAAAGCCCAAGTGAATGACTCGACGACCCAGAACCGAAATGTCTGGCGAAAAATGTCGAGGAGAGCCGACCCCAAATGAAATGGGATAAGGCTAGGCAAAGAAAGAGAGAGATTTTAATAAAAGTTCTTAACTAGGCAGGTCAAGGTGTTCGTTCTTTTACAAAAGTCTGATTGACCGGGTTGAGCTTTTCAGCTTTGTGCGTTCAAAGCTGAAAAGCTCAACCCGGTCACTACGTAGAAGAAATGCGCTATGTAGAAGAAATTCTTAGCTTGGGTCAAAGTTTTTGAAAAGATAAGGAGGTAGAAATTAAGGCGAGGTGTACAACTGCTCCGTAAAACTTAGCCGTTTCTTTTTTATTGATACGAGTATACACCATTGCTTGACTGCGATCCCACCTGATGGTAAGCTAAAGCAAACTTACAATCACTAATATAGTGTTTATACATGTAGACCTATGTTATATAAAAACATTTTGATTTTCAGTTACTCTTCGCTCCAGGGCCATGGTAACTTTTTCGAACATACCTACCCACAGTAGGTAAGTGACAGGATTTTAAGAGGGCTTTTCTCCACTCTTCTATCGTAAAACTGAGCATGGTTTAAAAGCTTGCTGGTTCATCCAACGCAATGTTTGATAAAAAAGTAATGCGAAAACAGAGAGATAATACCTGAAAGCTCTGCTGGTACTCGGTAATACCGTCATTCTGGCTTGTTGGTCTAGTGGTTAGTGGCCCTGACTGCTATGCCGGAGGTCGTGGGTTCGATTCCCACCCAGGACAAATGTTTGTGTGATGAACACGATCATTTGTTCTGTGTGTGGGTGTAATTTATCTATATATGTATGTATTTGGAAATATATAAGTATGTTTATCAGTTGTCTAGTACCCATAACACAAGCTCTGGTTAGCTTGGGACTTGACGGCGTTGTGTGATAGTTGTGGAGTATTATATTATATTATTATTCATTAAAACATTTCACAAAACTTGTTCCAGGAAATACGTGTTTTTATAAAAACTACAAAAGTTTTTGAAAAAAAAATCCGTCATTCAGAATCTTGATTAAATTTGCAAGGTTTCTTATATTTTCAAGGATTGTTATATATTTTAGACTTTTTAAATTTTTGAGTAAATTATGAAGTGCTAAAGTTCATGCAAAATAGCAGATTTTCAAAGGTCTTTACTCGATTAGTTTTAAACAAATTTATAAATTGATTTCAATAGAAGCCTAGATAATATCCACAAAATGTCAAATTAATGTCGTGTTGGACGGTATCAACCGGTTAGCAACCCTACTTCTGACGGGGATCGACCTTGGTTGTGTCATGTGAATATAGGGTTTCACTCGCATCCATGTAATTATACTTACAGAATTAACGAGAAAGACAAAACTTTTTTTTTGTTAATATTTTTCCTGGGTGCTAAGTCCTTTAAGCCATGTCTGCGTATGAATAGTTAACTTGTTTAGGTACCTACTATTAGAATATGGATGTGCACATTCTAATATTTTTATAGCATTTCACAGCAAATATATTGAGTCAACCTTCTCGGCAAACTTCGCTGAGGTAGTAAATACTTCTCCTAAAATATTATTACTGCGATGTGGGGGAAAGGACGGGTTAAGTAAACGATGTGATGTGTACTACTCCATGAGTCAACTGATGATCTTCCTTTAATTAGTGACGTATATATATACATAGTTTGTATGTGACAATATGCTTATAAAGCTACGAAAACATCTTATCTATCTTAACTAAGGTTAGGTTATTTAATATAGTGAATTTTAATGATTGTTAATTTATTATTTCTTAGATTCTTAGTACTTTTTAGCCTGACACACAGGTCCAACCTAGTTCAGGCAATAATGCATTGTATGCGTTATAATTGTTTTTATGTATCATAATATAAATGTGCCACTTTTATTAAATAAACGATATTCTATTCTATTCTATTCTATTCTATTCTATTCTATTCTATTCTATTCTATTCTATTCTATTCTATTCTATTCTATTCTATTCTATTCTAACTTAAACTATGTGCAATACGTGATGTGCTGAGGAACGTGACTTCACACCACATTACTAAGACTAAAATTCTTAGCTCCATTTTACCGAAATCGCGCCTGTTTCAATAGCATAAGCATAGCATAATCAGCCTTTTAATGTTCCCACTGCTGGGACTCAGGCCTCCTCTCTCCAGGAGAGGGAATGGGCCGTAATCCACCAAGCGGGCCCAGTGCGGGTTGGTGAATGTCACATGTCTTCGAATTTTCGGTTCTAGGACATGCCGGTTTCCTCACGATGTTTTCCTTCACCGTTTTGAGAGCAGCGGTGATGATATAATGTACACAAAGTAATGCGCCTGGCTGGGATCGAATCCGCGACCTAAAACTCGTAAGTCGGGGCCGTTACCACTCGGCCACCACTGCTCTCTGTTGCTGCCTGTTTCAATGATTCCACATATTTTCCGTTTGCGCAGACACTACACCAATTTTCCATCACAATCCACTAGGAATCCATTTGTAAATAATAATTAGAACCAGACACTGAACTTCACTCGGAGAAATCCTGCCAGAATCTCCCCGACAAATCCTTCGTGTTATTAAACTGATACAGAATGAATTAACAGATACCTACAGAATATTGTCTTTAAGTAGTTTATTTGTACATAGTAAAGATAAATGGTTTAAGGACGTGTTCCAATTATTAGGAATATGTAGGATTTGTAGGATAGGTCTTTGGCGGTTTTTTTTTATTAATGATAGACTCGCGTTTGACCACCATCTCACCTGATGGTAAGCGATGATGTGGTCGACGATGGAGTACGCTTGCCTTTTTTTTTTTTAGGTGGGAAAATCATCTAATGACAAATCGCGCTCTTGGTTGGAGCAGGAGATAGTGTCAGACTTTTACTGACTAAAAACCCACTCCTGTTCCTTCGTTGCCTTCGTCCCAGGGCCCCGGGTTTCGTTTTCACACTACCCATGGCCCCAGTAGGCTTCGACCCTGTTGGACTCCTACGATTTGCTGACACCTCCCTGAGGCGCGCGTGGAACAATACGCGCCGTCGACGACTTGGGCTCGGTCTGGACTGTTACCGGACGGTCGGACGGCGGGCTACCCATTGCTCGCCGTCCGCAAGCCCGCACCTACGGTGGCCGGAAATCGGGATCGGAATCCCGGCAGCGGTTAGGGCGTGAAGACCTTTGCCGTTGCCTCACGCGATCAGCCACCTCCTTTGCTAGCATTACTGCTTCGCTGTAGGAGGCGACCGCCTGCCACTCCTCCTCGCTCCGGACCATGGCCTGTACCAAGGCCCGGCGCGACCGATCGCCGCCGCCGATCGCCCACACGAGGACACGGCGTTGCTCTGCCCAAGCGGGGCACACCTCCACCGTGTGCTCCATCGTGTCCTCCGGGCGGTCCAGACAGTGGCGACACCCGGGCGTCGCTTCCGCACGAATCCGGTGCAGGAACTTACCGAACTTACCGTGTTCAGTGAGAACCTGCGTCATGCGGAAGGGAGGACGCCGTGAGGTTTTTCTAACCACGCCTCAAAGAGGGGACTTACCGCCATAATTGTGGCGTGCCTAACTCTTGCCTAGAAGTAGCCTATTCACTCTTGACTTAATGACTCCTAAGTTGTAGCTATCAGGAAACACAGATTCCGGCAAGGAATTCCACTCCTTAGCTGTACGCATAGTAAATGTGTTCTCAAAACGTTTTGTGCGTATGGGTGGGATTCTGTCTATTAACATGACAAAGGCTTACCATGGGCGTGGGCTTGATGACGGCGAGCAATGAGTAACTCGCCGTCCGGCTGTCCAGTAACCATCCGAACCGAGCCCGAGTCGTCGACGGCGCGTAGTCTTCCACGGGCGCCTTAAAGAGATCAGCAAAACCGTAGAGTCCTCACAGGGCCGACGCCTACTGAGGCCCTGAGGCAATGGGTTCACTTCTGAAAGGGTAACCCGGGGTCCTACAACGCTAGGCAAAGAATGAATATAGGCGTGGTTTTAGTGAGTAGAACTCTGACTCTACTCTCACTCCATTCTAGAGTGGGACGATTTCTCACCTTAAAAAAAACTGGGCAATTGCGAGTCTGACTCGCGCTCTAAGGGTTCCGTACAAGCATACCCTATGTAAAGAGTTCAATTCGTGATTGGAGTCTCAAAGTTTTTTCCAAACCGCAATTTTTTTTTTTTCGTTACGTAGCAATAAATTTCAGTTTTCAGATTTATTCCTATACTTGTGTTATAAGACCTTGCTTTATGTAAAATTTCGGGATTCTGGGTCAACGGGAAGTACTCTAGAATTTTGGTTCCCTTGAGTGTCGAAATATACGTTTTTTGCGACATAAACGGCCGTGTCTTTTTTTCCGTTAACTTAGAAGTTTGATTTTTTCACAGCTTCAAGGGACTGCAGACCTTAGTATATGGTTTTAATTTCAACTCGATAAGTCCACGCGTTTCCGAGATAAAGGGTCTTGACAGACAGACAGACGAACAGACAACAAAGTGATCCGTTTTTCCTTTTGAGGTACGGAACCCTAAAACACAAAGTCCCACGGCTGGGCAACGGCCTCTCCCTTCTCCTTTTATACCTCTCTGTCTAGAGCGATCTGTGGTCATGTTTACACTGCGAACAAAGCGTAAATACCTATATGAATTTCATATAATCCTACCAATATTACTGGTATTTTAGGTCTGACACTATAAGGGATTACTTGTAATTGGTTTGCTGTCTTCTATGATTGTTTTTCTTTTTAATCAGCTTTTTAGGGTTCTGTACCCAAAGGGTAAGAAGTAGGTAGAGTCCCGCCCTATTGCTATCACCCCACTGTTCGTCTATCCGTAGAATCACCAGACTGTATCTCATGAACAGTGATAACCGTGACCGCGTAGACCGTGATAGACAGTAGATTCACAACTGATGTATTTCTGTTGCCGCTATAACAACAAATAAATGTTTAAGTGGGGCTGCTATACAACAAACGTGATGTTTTTGCTACGGACTTTACAGAACTCTTTGTGCGCGAGTCCGACTCGCACTTGGCCTTTTTTTTATAAGCTGTAAGTATTAATAATACTAATGTATTCACAATAAATCACAACTAAACGGTAAACTAAGTGGTCAAACGTGAGCCTATCAATAATAAAAAAAAAATTGAGCAGTGGTGGCCGAGTGGTAACGGCCTCGATTTACGAGTTGTAGGTCGAGGGTTCAAACCCAGCCAGGCGCATTACTTTGTGTAATTTATTTCATCACCACTGCTCTCAAAACGGTGAAGGAAAACATCGTGAGGAAACCGGCATGTCTTAGAACAAAATATTCGAAGACATCTGACATCCACCAACCCGCACTGGGCCCGCGTGGTGGATTACGGCCCATTCCCTCTCCTAGAGAGGACGCCTGAGTCCCAACAGTGGGAATATTATAAAGCCGGCTATGATAAACGGTACAATGGACTATGTACCCCTGTGGTGGCGAACTTTTATTTTTTCCCGCGCAATTAAAAAAGGAAATGTGGCCAAGGGCCTTAACATAACGTGTTAAAATGTCAAACGTGTGATTAATTAAACAATTATTTTTAATTAAATAAAAACGTCTGTCACGTAGCGTAGCATATAACATTCTGTTAAAATTAATTTGTAGCGACATCTATGGCGTCATATAACAACTAATCCTGCATCGCGCAATTAAAGTTCTCCGCACGATTTGAACATATAGAGCAACCCGAAATCATTAATCGGTCAGTTGCCTCCTCCTTTTTCAACGAAGGTTTGCGGGACTTTACACTCCGTTCCGCATATCTCCAAAAATTAATTGATAAATTATATTTATTTTGTAAATAGGTTTAAAAAAACACTTTTACACGTCAATTTTTTTTCGTCATTTTAAACTAGGTGAGGCCGGTGTTTCCTAGCTGACTACCCTGATAAGAAACACCAAAACAAACTCAGGGGTCAAAGTCTCTTTTAGAGTCCATACAGTAAATATGTAATGGGCAAATCACATGAGAACCATGCAGATTTGTCTGAGATGGTCTTTTGAAGAAAGAACCATACAGATTTGCGTGGACCTGTCCAGTCAGTGCAAGCATTTGTAAAGCAGTATTCGTAAAGCTCAACTCAGGACGGAATTGAGTTTTTTCATTTTTTCGGGTAGTTTGTTGTATATTTAAAACACAAAGATATTCTTAAAACTATTTTAGCTTGAATATGCTAGTTTTATCCACGTTTCCCCTCGCTCCGCTGGGACAAAAACAACGTAGTCTGTCTTCGTAAATCACAAATTATCTGTGAGCCCAATTTCACGAAGATCGATTGAGGTACAGAGGCGTGAAAACGGGACAAATTTACCAAATAAACACTGTTTCCCATTTTTACAATACTAGCTGTTGCTATAGGTTTCGTTTGCGTGAAAGTAGGAAATATTATCACAAGGGAACGTACTCGCGGGATAAAGATATCCTACGTGCTTTTCCGGGACATAGTCTACTCGTGTGCCAAATTTCATTCAAATCTCTTCATCTGTTCGAGTGTGAAGAAGTAATAAACATACAAACACATTCTCAACTTTCACCTTTAAATATTAGTGTGATTATTGTGATTAGAGGTAGGTCTGTGCTTATTTATCTACTTATATTGTGATAGTAAACAGTTCCAAACGTTCCCACGTGCAATTAGCTCAATGTCACTTAGAATTGAATTTGAAGAAATACAGATCAATATGCATTAAACTCGGCTTTTAGTGGATTACGTTTTGTAATGATTTATTCATAAAAGTGTTATAACACAGAGCAGATAGGTTACCAGTACATACCTATACTTAAGTAATGACATGTTTTGTTTTAGCCTCTCAATATTGAAAAAAAAAAAAGAGATAACACAAGTAATTCGTGTTCTTTTTATATTATTTATTAAGTACATCAACTTTACGTGTTAGTGGATAACGATCATAAGTTAGCTGGCAGAGCGCCTGTGTGGATTCTGCAATTCAACGCTGGCGGGTTCATTCAGTGTTGCTCGGGCATTTGCGGCAGGCGCTCGCGTCCCGAGCTATGCCTCCCTTTTATTTATCTACGAAGTTATGTTTTGAATGAACTTCCAATATATTTATGTTTAAATATGTAACGGCTTGTGTTTTGTGATAAAATCTGTGCATTGTGAGAATATTCAGTTGTTTCAATGAACCCGTGGTTTGTTCAAGTTGTCCGGGAGTGATCAGTTCTGCAGTCGAGTTTGTAAAATGAAAATCAGTTTTATTAAAAAGTTATTAATAGGAAAACTTAGAGACGAGCGAAGACTTATTTAAATCAAATGGATAAAGCTTTATACAGGTAAGTTTTATTGCTGTGGTTTTTCGTGAAACTAGTAATTTACCTATCAATAATGTAAAGACAATTCATATGTTCGCAATGTGAAGGCACACCTTTTTAATACCTAAGTTGTAATGAAAAACCGACCTTATTGTAACATTTTACCGTAACATCGACACATCAACCTCTCATACAAATGCCCGAAACTGGCACAAAGGGAACTTTACCCTTGAATTTGCAGCAAATTCTAAAAGTTACGATCGTCTCCGAGGAAAATATAATACTTGGTATAAGAAACACGGCCCGGGTTTTTCATGATGGAGCAAAGCGTGAATAGAGCACCGGCCGATGTCTTTGTAAGGCCGATGTACTTTTGTGAGCCCGTAAAAATTGACTGAGAGTAGGTAGTATATTAAGAGGACTCAGGACCCAAAGTGCGGTCATTCGGACTGCATACAAAAGGAAGAGATACACGAAGATGAAACATTTTTATATTTGCATGCAAAATATGAAACATTTTAGTAATTAACTGAAAATCTACAGATTTTAACAAAAAATTAAAATACTATAACGGTAAAACGTTGCATTTAGAATAATCCGACTAACTATCAGAATGATTGCCTAAACCCATATTACAATATACAAATTATAATAATTGATTGATAAGACAACATTTGGTCCACAATATCTGTTAGTAATTCTTATATCTAAGTTAGTTCATGATCAAATATAAATAATAATATCCGAAAACAATAAAATAAAATAGACTAATAAAATGTTCAATAAATTAAAATGTCAAAATTACAATATCAGCGAAACTTAAAAGGCTTAAAACTATAAAATAAATTTAAAGTGGTCAAAGTATGTTAAAGCTAATTAATTAATAATAATTTAAATTCCTATTGAATTGAAAGGCTAATAAAATAAAGTTTTGCAAAATAAATGCGAAGTCAAATTATTATAACAATGTTACCTGCCCCGCGCCTGATTGACGGGTGCATGCAAGGTCTGCCTTATATTAGTCTGGATTTTAATCGATAAAAGTAATTTTTAGAAGCGTCTCCGTGATTTTTTTCTATCGTACTAAATTAGTCGAAGAGTTATGTTTTGAACACGGTATCTATCTAACATTTATCCTGAAGAATAACATACTTATATATTTTATCTGATTCGATTTACTGCAGTGTATCATTATTTTTGCGCATTATAAATCTCGCTATTAGCTCCCGTAGTCCTCTTAAAATAAATAAATGAGATACAAAATTAATTCATCTTCCTTGAGATGCAGTTTTTTGTGCATCAGCAGTATTTACTAATTTTATTATGATCGTCATATTTCTTTTTTTGTAACGAGTCATACGTAATATATTTAAATAAATGAAGAAACTGACTGACTGACATATTAACACACAGGCGAAACTACTAGGACTAGGATCGTAAAATTTTGCACCAGGCTTCCTTTTATGACGTAGGCCAACACTAAGATTTTCCAAAAATTCACCTCCTAAGGGGATGAAATGAGGATCCAAAATTTGTATAGAGAAAAATACTTTTACGCAGGCGAAGCCAGTGGCAGAAACTGGTATTTAATAATATAGCGCTATCGGAGGATGTATTTAATATTAGGGGTTTTATATTTTTTAGATTTCAGAAAACACAAAACAAAGAAACCAATAAATACCTAATTTTGAAAAAAAAACAATAACCGTACCTTTAATATAAAGTTTATTTGAACTTATAATTCCAAGTCAATCCAAAGATATACACTTCAAAGCAAACCGTTTTAAAAAACGGCAATTTCATACTTTAACCCCTATTAATATAGCAGTATTGGATGATATATTTGGCCAAAACCTGCCGAAATTTATTAAAGCGATTCAAATAAATATTGAAAAAGGTCTGGACTTATAATTTATATTCATAGTAAACTAAATAATACTAAAATTATATATTTTAAGTGTTAGTTAAAACCCCGTGCCTCGGTAAAGCTGTTGGTCCCTTACATATAATTATAGGTTCTCAGACGCCAGAAAGTCTGACCATTAGTTTATCCAAGAAGTATCGTGTGGCCTTATTCCAGTTAGTTGGGTTAGTTATCTTTTTCATTGAATACTTGTTCTTTCTTCCTTTGTCCTACAATACGATTTTATTTCAGGGCATCTTCATTCACACTGAAACACACAGACACAGCGACAGTTTGCTTTGCTCCCCTCCTCCGTTTACTTACGTCAATGCTTACTACTTTAGTCATAGAGGGCTGGCAACAGGTTGTCAGTTAAACAATAAATAACCTTACTAACTATTTAAATAAAGTAATGCGTTATTTATTTATTTATTAAATACTTTATTTATTTCAGGTACTCTCTGCACTTACAGTCGAAACCAACAAGTGCAGAGAGTCATTACTATATTACAATACAATATATAGAAAAAAAAAAAACATAAAATAACACAATTAATAAAAATCATCATCATTATCATAAACGCACAAACGTACAGCGGTGCGTGCAGCGGTTAATGCCTTAGACATTTTCTATCAGTCAACCTTAGGGTGATGCAGAGATAAATAGTGGTAGGTGCAATAAAAGAGAGAGAAAAGGCGAATAGGTACAAGGAAAGATATACTAATAAACCATAAATATCATACAATTATACAATACATACACAAATTAATAAACTATCTACACTAATAAAGTCAAACAATTGGTTCAAATCGACAATTTGAAAACATTAACGCTGTGATGACACTACTGCCAACTTCTTACGAATTAGCTCGCGAACTTTGGTAACTTTCGTTAATTTCTCTTGACGGGATAATATTTCACAACTATCACTCACCATCCATCTAGTTCCAAACTAGATAGAGCTTGTGTTATGAGTACTAGACAACTGATCAATATACTCATATATTTCTAGATACATTATAGATAAATTACACGCAGACACAGAACAAATGAGCGTGCTCATCATACAAACATTTGTTTTGGGTGGGAATAGAACCCATGACCTTCGGCATAGCAGTCTGGGTCGCTAACCAGTAGAACAACAGGCCAGTCATCGTTGGATAGCTGATGGTCAGATTTTCGGGATTCTGACTATCTGTAACGATTGTTAAAGATCTTATCTTATCTTAATGTGGGGCTGGCCTTAAAACCAGAGCACTTCGACCCTTCTGGATCTTTTGTGCTAGACTAATTACAAATAACTAATAACGGGGTCAACGACTTCACGTGCTTTGGCACAAGCACACCTTGTGTTAGTCAGTAATTTCCTAGATAAACTTAGAAAAGTACATATAAATTGAAAAATTCACATTGGCAACTGCTCGCTTTCGAACCCTCAACCTCATGCATGGACCATTACGGTACTTACTAACTATAAAATAATAATAAAAAAAAATAAGCGTTTAGTTCCATGCATCAACACACCAATTAAAAAATACTGTTGTAATAATAAGTTATTATAAAAATTTAAAACTATTGTTTTCATATTTTATTTATACAATAAATAATTGTTATTTATAATTTAATATCTATTTAATTTTTCTTATTTACATATTTCAACATTCGATCTAGTAATGTATCTACATTTAAATTTCAAAAAAGATCAGTGTTTGTAATTCACTACCTATTATATTAAATTTAAAAAAATATATGTAGCATGGACCCCTCTCAGGTTAAGGCCTCCACCAAGGTTTTTCATTTCTCTCTATTTTTAGCAGTCAGTAACCAGTCTGAACCTGCAATTTTCTTTACATCATCTTCTCATCTCGTATATGGTCTCCCTACTCGGCGTTTGCAATTTTAGTGATTTGGCATAAGTTGGCGCGTCTATCGCTTTAGTATAATTACTAACTATATACCTACTAAAAACTTAGATATCAGCCTAAAAAAAACTCTCTTCTACATAGAGTAATGGTCACTACGCTTGCTTACTGCGTCGACGGTCTAAAACCTATTTTCCACTACATTAATCAGTAGGTTACGCACATGGTTACGCAAAAAAATATTCCATGTCCCACGCTTTTTCATTCGTCAAATTATTCATATATTTCTAAGGGTCGCCACACACGGGCCACCGGCCACAACCACAAAACGCCGCCACCGGCATATTTCCTGAGGTTTCATACATTTTATAAGGATTTGTCGCACACAGTTGACGCCGGTGGTCGGCACACGCTACAAATCACCGCTGCTCGCTTCTTGTGGCTCGCACTGGCCACTAAACGCCGATACAAAACGCTGTCACACGCCACTCGTGCATTTAAACCTTCTTCGACAGAGTCCATTATGATCCTGCGTGTATGGGTTAAAAAAGTAGCACCCACCGAGCTCAAGTAGCTTGTGGCCGCTTCTAGCTTCTCGTGTGTTTGTAGATGTGGCTTGTCCTCGTGCCCTTGTGCGGCGAGACTAAATGAGGGAAACTAAAGAGGCTTTCGGGAGTAGGTACCTACATAAATCGCCACAATGATATTATAAGAACACGTTAAGTAGGGATGTGGTCTCTAGGGCTGTTCGTAAATACGTGTTGAATACAGTCCCGGGGGTCCCGTGGATTTTTCACTGCGTGACCTTGGCAAAAGTCGGACAGATGCCCTGCCACGAGCTCTTTCCCTGCGCGCGAGGGGCTAATGCGATCCATTTGACCACCTTAACTGAACTGTTGAAGGGATGGAGATATAAAGAGTGTAGCGTTACGCCTCGTAGTTTATACAGTCTACATCGAAGGACTGAAACAATTTCCCTGCTGCGGTCTTCCCGTCCGATTATAATTTGGGTGTCTTCAAGGCTAGAGTGAATAGGCTCTTGATAAGCTAGTCAGCCTCACCATTAACGATTGCATCAATGCTTACCACCATGTGGGATCGCAGTCAAGCACTTGATTATAATTATTTAAAAAACAATGGCTTCATCCAGCTTTCTTGCTCGCACGCCTGAAATTTTAACTCACAGAGGCGTAGCGTGGACTAGTTTAGACATGGGCGATGCCTTCGTCCACGTTACGCCTCGTCAGCGAGGCCTTTTTTTTCATAAATTCGAAAACGAGACTGTGACTGTTGCAACCCAGTGTTCGACCACAGCATCGCTTACCATTAAGTGAAATATTGGTCAAACGCGAGCCTATCAATTGTAAAAAAAACCCTCGTTCTTAAATAGCCCTTGCTTGTGCGAGGCCCCTTTGGACGTTAGGCCGTTAGTGTGGGCCCACTTGGCCTACGCCTAGATACGCTCCTGTTAACACATAATGGTAAGGCCCCTGGTTAAGAGCTTATTACACCATCCTAAATATCGGACCCGATATTTAGCCATTCCTAAATTCAGGGAATTTAAATCGAATTTAGGAAGGAAGCATCCTAATTAGGATCCGTTTTACGAAACGAAAATAAAATATGTTGGTATTATAAAAGGACATGCCTTATCTTCGGAACAAAAATGATCCAAACTATATGAATAATGATAATAAATAAACGGAATACCTAATAATATTCCACAACTATCACACGACACCCCGTCTAGACCCGTCTAGACATACTTATGTATTTGGAAATCTCAAAAAGAATATATCTTTTCTTCTTTCTTTTTTTTTATTCAATAAAAATATCTCTTATTTATTTCTAGGGTGGCAACAGCTAGGGCTATGATAATATATTTTTTTTTGGTTTATCGATAATATTGGCGCCATTTTGTTATCCTTCTTTTCATTCGACACGTCCATCACTAGTCGCTCGTCGTTATAGCAACTGATTCAGGATATTGAATCAGTGAACTTGTAATCAGGAGCTCCGGCGACTGAATTTATTGTCCTAAATCGGTCACTGAATTTAGCATCCGATATTTAGGATGGTGTGATAAGCTCTTTAGCGCTAGAGGTTCTCATTAGCATGCGGGTACACGGCTTGAATATTGCGCCATCATATCTCGAGCATTCAATTCTTGTTTTTATGCGTCCATTAAGTAGAGTTAGAGTTACCAAATTATGTTTTGAAATTTACCTAGAATTTACTTCAAGGTCTCTTTAGCCCTTTTTATTGCAGTTGTGCTGCAGTAGGATGCTTTAATAAACTATTCAAATAAATCAACTACAGAAGTATCGATTAATATATTTCCTTTTCCTAGAAACGTGAAAAATACTTACACTTAGGGCGGAATTCACCAATAAAACTAATCGCGATTATTTCAAACAAAACTCAGTTTGTTGTTTGGTTCAACCAACATTGTTTGGTTTATTTTTATTACGATTTTTAATATTTCGTTAAAAATAAAGAAGAAAAGGGCGATAATAATAGCTTTTGACGAAATATATGATGAAGAAGAATATAATTATTATAGTTCGGCGGTCTGCAGCTGTGGTTACGTAAAGGCAAAAATTCAGTCCTTAGGCCAACACGGTTGAAATGGTGCTGTTGAAATCGGTTTGACGTGAATCCCGATTAACACCGATCTGTAAACTAGATTACGCTGAGCTCAGTTTTGTTGAATTAAATTTTTATAGGGACTGATGAAATCGGCCCTTAGAAGTAATCAATACCATCTGTTAATTGTACATATCCCATCAATCAATTTGAGAGTAGGTATAATTAATAATATCGGCGCCAAGTATCTAAGCTATTTCCAATTAATACGTGCGTCAATTTTAGAAATTGTTGTATTCAATATATATATAAGTTTCTCATAAATCACTCTGTCTATTGGTGAAAACTTATGAAAATTCGTTCAGTAGTTTTCGAGTTTATCATGAGCAGATAGACAGATGCAGCGGAGGACTTTTTATAAGATGTAAGAATAGGGATTAAGCCTTTTGAATCCTGGACTTACACACCACCACACACAGCCACAGTAACTCTAGTAGACTTCGGGGATGTTCTAAACATCCCCGAAGTCTACTAGAGTTACTGTGGCCCTAAAATAGAAAGGGCAACTGAAAGAACACAGGTAGGTTGTAGTCTGTAAAAATCTAACATACCCCTTCGCTTCACTCAGAGAAAGTAAAGAAAGAAAAAGAGTTTATTTACCACAAACATGGCGCATAACTTAAAAAAATATATATATAATATTATAACAAATCTATACAAAAGAGTGAGTTATGCGACACATCCGCGCAAAACGGCCAGCGCTCAGCAAAATGCTGGGGCTTGAGGAGTAATTTAATAATTTCCCAACTCCAAAAATTCTAGTAATAATAATATTTATTTGTTCCTGTCTCTGGAGCCCTAACCACCGGTAGCTTGGACCCTGCTCCCGACACCGGTCGACTATCGAATATTTTTTATATTTATATTGTTTTTTTTTTTTAAGAAATATTTAAAAATGTACATATAAAGAGAAAAAAATTAAATAATAATATTTGTAAAATTACTCTAGCCTTGAAGACACCTAAATTATAATCAGACGGAAATAAAGTAGCAGGCATAGTGTTCCAGTCCTTCAATGTACACGGTATAAAAAAAAACGAAGCGAAACGCTTAGTCCGGATCGTAGAGGAATATACCTCAACCAATGACATCATTTGACTTGCATAGGTATAATTTATGCTATCCATAAACCAGGGATTATTTTCTCTTTTTAACCGACTTCAAAAAAAGGAGGATGTTATCAATTCGGTTGTATTTTTTTTTTATAATTTTAGTTTTTTTATGTTTCTTACCTCAGAACTCCGTCGTTTGTGGACCGATTTGCAATTTTTTTTTCTACTTATGGGATATGCTTCCAGATTGGTCCCGTTTTTTTCAAAATCTAATTCTGATGATGGGATCTATGAGGAATCGAAGGAACTCCTCAAATATTGTAGGCAACTATATAGTGATTTTGGTATTTTCATCGAGGACTTAAACATTTACAGTCAAAAAGTAACATTTGACGAAGTGGAACTGATGAAGAAGACCAGAAATGGTCAACGGAACTTCACTTATATATCACAATGAAGATAGTTAAGCGACTATGACAATAGAAATAAATTAATGGTTCTGAATAGTTACGTTGAAAATGGTGTCATCGAAGTGATCTGATGATGATGATGATGATGGAGCCGGAAGGTAGGCACTGGAACTCCGTAATTAATCAATGTATCCTAGCCGTGTTTGGGCCTATTAGAATTGTCATGAGATGCACTTTGGTTATAAGGTACTATCGAACTGATCTGATGATGGAGCTGGAAGGTGGAAGGTAGACACAGGGACTTTGTAATAAAAAAATGCAGCGTTTGGGTTAATTGGAAATGTCATGAAAAATAGGCACTCTGTTTATAAGTGTATCGCAACTAAAAAGTGTGAAATAAAAACTTTTTACAAAAAAAAAAAAATATAATAAGACTTCACTTAAAGGATCAAAATAACTTTAATTTCGGAAGTCGGTGTTAATAAGTAACAAATAATACCGAGTAACACCGACTTCCAAAATTAAAGTTATTGTGTTCCTTTTAGTGTTCTTTTAGTGAAGTAGGTTATTTTTTTTTTTTTTTGTAAAAAGTTTTTGTATAAGCACGTATGCAACTCACGTTTTAATGGAAAATTAACAATTTTCTTTTTTTTTAAACTCAATGTATTCTGTATATTTGCACTAAGTCTATCGTAAAACCATAAACTAGTTTGAGCCATTAATTACCTAAACAGCAAAACCTGATATTCACGGCCCTCGACACCTGTTCGGCGCTCCCCTAAAGAGGGTCATCTATTTTTAGCTCCTGACTGCCGAAACTTATCTCTGTCTCCACATAACATGTTGAGATAGGGTATGCTATACCCTGGCTTCTGAAAGCTTTACCTCCATTGATCAACTGAGACGTCATGGAAAAAAATCTCGTTAAAGGCCCGACCATGCAAGAAAGAAGAGTGGGATTAGGATGAGTATGTAAGTACGCTTATAGTATTGGTTCTTTTCAGTAACACTATAAATTTTACATATTGATAATTTAGAGTCAAGAGTGTATAGATTACTTTTAAGCAAGTCTGCTCCGTTGTCGACCACATCATCGCTTACCATCAGGTCAAACTCGATCTATGGGCCAAGATGCCTCAAAATAAACGATATATTATTATTTCCTTCATTTATTTTAAATACATATTTTGTAAATTTTTATATAAGTATTTCTTAAAACATATATATAAAAAAACTTTATTATTATTATTATTAATAATAATAATAAAATATTTCATATTACGTATTTCGTTAAATATCTCACAAAAAATACTTAAATTGAAGTGACCTATTTTTTAATGATGGGATCCGATGATACTTTTTTTTTATTTTTTTTTTTTGAGCGCGAGCCATGCACTTATGGTAATGTTATTAAAATTCAAAATATTTTTATTTCACATAGATTAGAAAAAAAATGGTTTTAGGTCTACATGGGCACTTATAAAGCGTTAGAAGCTAGTGCACGGTTCTAATTGGTCGTTACCAATGCAGAAGGACCGGTAAGAAACTCCACGGTTACTCTTTTAACAAATGATTGTTTTTATAATATGTATTATGGTTACAATATTAATAAGTAGGTAGGAGGGGACAGTGTAGACCAATCAAAATTGTACCCAAAAGCGCAATAAAAATAATAAAAAAGTGTATCGAAAATATAAAATAATCTATATATATAAAAGGAGAAACTGACTGACTGACATATCAACGCACAGCCGAAACTACTGAGACTAAGAAACCTTTGTGCAAAATTTCACGCTCCTAGGAGCGTGAAATTTTGCACAAAGGTTTCTTTTATGACCTAGGCGAGCACTAAGAGAGGATTTTCGAAAATTCTTCCCCTAAGGGGATGAAACGTAGGTCCAAAGTTTGTTTGAAGAAACCTATTTTCACGCGGGTGAAGCCGCTGGCAGGAGCTAATTTAAAATATATGATGAAGGCTACGAATCCATATTCTATTCATCATAATAGAATATGAATTTGTAGACTCTACTCTTCTAAAGTGTTCTCACATAGACATTATAAAAATAAGCTATCTATTTATAAATAATAATAAACTTAACAATAAATATGCTAACAATAACAATTTCGTACTTAACTATAGAGAGCTTCAATGCTCGTTAGAAAAATGGCTTATCGAGCAAGCTTTTTATTCTTTTGACGAATTTATGATTTAATTTAATTTAACTTTGACACGAATATTAATTTGGAATGAAAATTATTTTGACTTTTAATAGGATTGTTTTTATTTTAATTTGTGACTTGACTTCGATATTTTTGTTTACTTGTAGTTTCTTTTATTTGTTTGACGTTTTTATTATTTGACATTGTTATGTAATCATTTGTTGATTAATTATAATGTAACATTCTGTATTCTGTTTCCTTGCGTGATCGCATAAAGAATGAAGATATCCGCAGGAGAACCAAGGCCGCCGACATAGCCCGAAGAATCGCCAAACTAAAGTGGCAGTGGGCACATTGCTCGTAGAACGGATGGTCGATGGGGCCGAAAGGTTCTAGAGTGGCGACCGCGCACCGGAAGACGCAGCGTTGGAAGGCCTCTCACAATGTGGACGGGGGTTCCGACGACCTGGTGAGGGTCGCGGGAGTGCGGTGGATGCGAGAAGCACAAGATCGGTCGTTGTGGCGATGTTTGGGCGAGGCCTATGTCCAACAGTGGACGTCTTTCGGCTGAAATGATGATGATGATTCTGTATATGACTTGTAAGAATCCCTTAACAATAAATTATTATGACTACTATGACTATAACTATGACTATGACTAATAAAGTATAGGTGACTGTGGTATAAATAATGTACTCGTAAGAAGATCGCAAAAACAATGTCATAAAAATAAAAACAAATGATAGGTTTATTAAGTTTGTAACGCAGTTTTACTGCTAAACTGTTGTTTAGCGGTGTAAACACCCCTTCCTCCCACACTTCATCGATCATCATTATATTCCTGACCTTGCCCCATATTACTTAGGGTCGGCGCAATACGGTTTTTTTCTTCCATTCTGTCCTATTACCCATAACGCTATTACTAACTCCGTTTTTTTTCATAGCACTTCTCACAAAATCCATCCATCTTCTTTGACCTCCCTCTCCGTCTACAACCATCCACATGTTTACACATAACTCCCACATTTCATTGATATAGGACCTATGCTATAGATAGTTAGGGACAATTCGTCGACTAAAATCGCTGTAAAATATCCGGAGAAACGGACAGAACGAAATTATATAAGAAGCTATTTGGACTTGCCTGTTGGTCTAGTGGTTGGTGGCCCTGCCTGCTATGCCAGAGGTCGTGGGTTCGATTCCCACCCTGGACAAATGTTTGTGTGATGAGCATAATCATTTGTTCTGTGTCTGGGTGTAATTTATCTATATTATGTATGTATTTAGAAATATTTAAGTATGTTTATTAGTTGTCTAGTACTCATAACACAAGCTCTGTTCAGCTTGGGACTAGACGGCGTTGTGTGAATATTATATAATTTAGTATTATTATATTTATAAAGGTTTCGCTTCTACCCGCCAACGAAACCCCAAAATCTGATAATGAAACTTGACGTGAGATTTAACAACGGATTAAAATGAATGAAGTTTCAGAAGCCCAGGGGCTAGTAAACAGGGTGCTACAAAAACAATTATCCCAAAATAACCTCAATAAACCTCTCTGTTGGCGGGCGATATTAAAAATGTATCAGGAAGGATCCCAGCCGTGTTTTGACAAGAATACGAATTACTTAGAAAGCCGTCCGAAATCCTAACTTTGAAGAAAAGTATGCCTTTAAAGATGAAACAATTACTTCACTATGCGATATTGAACCTTCTTTATTTTACTCACAGTTTAGTTTTAAGTTCATCTTCAAATGATTTCACGACTTTTTAAAAGTTTCTGACACCATGAAACTAAATTTATTCTGTTTCACTCAGAGCAATTAATAGCTCTGAATGTCCATGTAAGTCTTTTGGGATTTAAAAAGAATAAATAACGATACGACTGAGAGTAAAATGTTGGATAACTGTGTCAAGTTTAAGATGTATATAATGGTGTTCACGTTTACATAACATAAAAATTGTAGCGGCACTTATTCATCGGGATGCAAGATTGTTCGAAATAGTCACCGCTGTCGAAGTGTCTCAAGACGAAAGTCTGACCAGGAGAACAGAACCATGACGTGTTAAATTGTCAGTAGAGCAAGCTAGAAACGGGAATGGAGCTATACACAAATAATACTATACTAATACTATACACCCCTATTTTTTAATTAATACAAAAAATGGGGCTCTGTTCGTACCCATTACTGATCATATTTTTGTAGTCAAAAGTACAATAAAAAAAAACAAAATTGTCCAGGAAAATTTGTCATAATTGATAAATTCATAATAGAATCAATCATTCATAACAATTGCTACTAGAAAATACTACGCGCACTGTGTTTTCTAATTTGATCGTTATTTACTCATTTCTAATCAATTGCTTGTACAATTTTTCCATAAATTAAGTCACATTTTGGGATATAATAAATAAATAATAATAATAAATTGTTTCATTTTCGGATAACAATGAAACCTGGTATGGTACCTCCATGGTGCCAAATTTATCATACAACTTTTTTTTAATTTGTTAAAAACTTAGACTCGGAACCTCCTTGGTGTACTTTTGTTAATTTCCTTTGCGCACGCCATTTTTTTTACACGTCATTTTGTTAAAACCTTAGGTTAAAAACAAGAAACTTGAAAACAAGTGAAAAACGTGATTCTAGCGACGAATAAGTTTATTTGACGCCAACAGAATTGACTGAAACTGTTAATAATTAAGCTTTGTTTCTCAACAATCACGCGAGAAGCATTTGAAACAATACGATATGTTTAACACGTGGCGACTAGCTAAAGGAGCCAAAACTTTCTCAGAAAACGTTTTGCTGGCATATTATATTGAATTATCCAAGACCAATAAATCAAGCACTTTATGGAGTACCTACGTATTCAATGCTAAAAGCAACAATAAAGATGAAAAAAGACATACATATCGACACCTATCCTAAATTAGTGGCATTTTTAAAAAGAGCCTGAGATCTGGTCATCAACCAAAAAGATCGAAGGTTTTCACAGCATCTGAAATTAAAATGTTTCTTAATGAAGCACCTGATTCCGTATATTTGGCGGCAAAAGTAAGTCAGTTACATTCAGTATCAACTTAAGTATATTAATTAACTACTTAACATAATCTAATACATACTTAATACTTACTAATAATAATATTTTCATTCATCTACTCTTTACGTTACAGATTGTTCTTATTATTGGTATAAACGTAGCATGACAAACTAATGAACTAACACAATGTCAAAAATATTGAGAAACATTCAGATGACTTAAGATAGAAGTAATTGATCTAATACAAACATAAAAAGAGACCGCAACTTCGTCATTCGCAAGGAATACATAACAATAAAATTGTTGAGAAATAATAACACTCCAATCAATCGATGTTTTCTACAATATCACAACGCAAAGTGTGTCGAACAGCCTATGGGTGCTAATAAAATTGGCAGTATCCCACGAGAAATAGCAACTTTTCTTGAACTTCTAGAATCCACGTTGTACACGTGTCCTTGTTTCCGAAGAACTATTAATGAGACTTTACTTAAATAATAACAAGACATTTTGTAAGCTCTTGAAGTATTTGCACTAATTAAAAATTAGTGGTGCTCCATACACTTAACAGTTCAGTCTAGGTCGTAATATGGATCCCGTTGAAAGCTCTTCGTAGGACCTCAGTGCGTATTGCCAGTGATGACATATGGCTCTAAAACGATAGGACCTCCACCCAGAGCGAGAATAGTTATTAGATAATTCCCACCTTAAAAAAACCGACTATATCTTAAAAAGGTGGCAAGTATAAATTTCACGCGTGCGGAGCCGCAGGTGGCAGTTAGTTTTATAAAAATCTACTATTCCTTACCATTTTTTGCTAAGGTTTTGATATTGATTACACATCTTTCTTACACAGGTATCGAAGCGACCTTGATAGGGACATTAAACTATCCTAGTGGCGTCAGTTGCTATGCGCTAGTCAGAACCCCGACCTTTCAGAACTGGGTTTAATTAAGTGATATTGAATTGTAGATATGAGAAACGGAGGTCAGTGGACAACGCTTCTAGAATCGAGTCTATTATTAGCATTAATAATCAGCCTTTTTAATGTTCCCACTGCTGGGACTCAGGCTTCCTCTCTCTAGCAGAGGGAATGGTCCGTAATCCACCATGCGGGCCCAGTGTGGGTTGGTAGATGTCACATGTCTTCGAATTTTTAGTTCTAAGACATGCCGGTTTCCTCACGATATTCTTCGTTCACCGTTTTGAGAGCAGTGGTGATGCAATGAATTACAGAAAGTAATGCGCCTGGCTGGGTTTAAACCCGCGACCTACAATTCATAAGAGGGGGCCGTTACCACTCGGCCACCCCTGCTATATCTATTATTATTGAGTCGTATATCATTCGATCGGAAGCCAGAAGAATGAGATAAAATGTGAATTTTTAGAAATTGTTCTTAAACTGGTTTACTCAATTGCATAGTGTAGGTAGGTACTTATTTCTTTTTGGTCTTTTGGTATATCAAAAAGTATCTTAATTCAACATCGCCAACAAAAAGATTTTATTAAACCCGTTCAATATTCTGAACTACCACTTGCAGTTCTCTCAACCTTAGTTCGGTCTTCGTCATTATTCTATTTTAAGTTCTCTTAATTACAGTGATTTCATATTTATCATAGTATTTATTAGTTAATTATTTTAGCATATATACGTATTTTATTATTAGAAGCCAGTTAATTTAACGATACTACATTCTATTTCAAATATCTGTTATTTATTTATTGTGCACACCCACCACAGTGTTGTATTTCTTAACCCAATGGTTGGCTGGTAGAGAATGCCTTGTGACATTAAGTCCGCCTATGTACCATTACTGTACATGAAGTTTAAATAAATAGGTATTAAAGAAGTTAAAAACAATATTCATTAAATCCCGAGCGAACGCCGGCGTTCGCTCGGTCATTGTCTTTCTATTGTGTCCCTTATTTGATTACGCTATTCAATAGGTTAAATCTAGTGGAAGGGGAGACTGTCAAGCAATAGAAAAAAAAAACACTGTCCCACTGAAATGTGATGTCCTTGCCATTACACGTGCCATTATTACGTGTGTACTACACGTAACCTAAATAGATTGTGAGATATTCCGTCCACGCTCCACTCTTCCTCATACTAATATTTGGAATGCTAATTGCTGCTTCATTTAAAAACCAATTTAGATGCTGATTACAGAAAAAAAGATTCCTTTTAAGTGTGGGCTTTTCTTTGGTCAACGTATCAGCATTGCCATCCAGCGTGGCAATGCTGCCAGCGTTCTGTCTCATTGACATCGATGTGGACGAATTTTTTGATGCCCTATGAGTTTTATTTCTACCCGTTTAAACATATATTATTTGGGTCATTGTCAAACCTCGGGATTTTTTTCGTAAAAAAATGAAACGCGTGATTTATAAAAATTAAAGCTATATTATTACACGTTACTTACTTTAAAACAAAAATGAGTATCAGTCTGAGATCAATAATTCGAAAAAAGCTATTTATAAAGAAATAACGATATTTCTGTTCAACCGAAAAGATTAATATGACCACCAAGTGGACTAAAATGTCAAATAATGACCAAAAAACCACATAAAATGCGATTAACATCTTGACCAAAAATAATGTTAATGCTGTCTTCACATAATTACAAACAATCAGTCACCTAAAAGCAATAATGAAGTAAATAAAAAATTTTTTGTGCCTGTCTACCGAAAAGACAATTCATTTCGGTGGTCAAAATATGTCTTCGTTGTCAAAAGACCACCAGCGTTGAACGCGTTCACTCATGCAAATAAGGTTTGATGGCGCTTCTAATTTTGACGTTGACGTATCTGAGCTGTTAGAATATACGTCCGAAGATCTTATTTGTTTATGAACATTATCTGCAATTAGCAGTGATGGACTGCACTCGCCAACATTCAATGGTTGCTGCATCGAGCCCAGAATGGGACTGGACCATTGGCTTGCCACTGGAATGTGCATAAGATTCAAGCTTAGACTTGGTGAATTTATCATCTCGGTGGGAGCTGGTGTGTCATTGCGGGTAGGACTTTTGAACTGTCAAAATAGGCTGATTGTGTTTCAGTGGCATACTTGCAGTTATAATTTTAAGGGAGTCGTTGAGAATTGCTGTTGTTGTTATCGTCTCTTTTTACCCAGATTTAAGACGACTTGATTCATCGTTAAGTAAAAATTGCTGTATATTTTCTCTTAACTCCTTGTCCTTTTTAGAACCTTTATTCTTGTTCTTTTTTTTTGTGTTTTCTGTGAATTCTTTCGTTTCTAGTTCTGTAATCGCATTCTATACTTACCAAGTTTACATTCTAAACTCATCAACTTCTTTTCAGTAAACTGTTCTCTACCTTCAATCTTCTTCTGTTTCTTACTGCAATACGGGTACCAATTTCAGGCCTTGATGATACTAAAGTTACTGGACTCGAGGGCGGTGTTTTGCATGCAATGTACTTTTCAGCCTCTTTTTGTATCTTGATTTTTACACTGCGTCGTCTTGCACCCTATCTCCATTTCTTCCTCAAAAGCTTTTTTTGCATATCTGGTTAATCTTGTACAGTTTTTATTTTCGGCTTTCTTTTAATAGTAATATTCTCTGTCCTTTCTTCGCTTTTCTTCCAATGCATGTGGTTCTTGTTTAAGTTTCTCATGCGCCATTCTCATCCTCAAAGTTTTTTGCTCACGGTGTCGTTTTCTGGTTATTGGTTAGTTCATTCCTCGTTTTCGCCATAGCCTGAAAGCTCACAATAAGAAATGCACACAAACGAAAAGAGAGTAAAACTGTTCAAAGAAAGAGCATCAGATTTTATAAATAAAAAGTTTACATGAAGGAGAAAACCATGCTTATGAAATATTATTATCACCCATATCGCAAGTAAAGCATTACAGTTACAAGTACCAATCATTGTTAACTTATAGCATGTAGCTATGGATAACTACATTAACAAGTCGACATGGTGTAGAAAAGCTTTAAGGAAGCAATGGTTTAAAACATACCCGTATTTATTTATAAAAATCAAGCGAATTGAAACAAAAATAGGTCATTAGCCCTTTTCTGATAAAAACACCAGTAATCAGAAGCAGTTGACAAGTTATATTAACAAAATAATCCATACCTATTCAAGAGAAGATTCCACTTGGTGGACATCTGTCGTTTCGGTGGACAAAAGTTCCACCGAAAAGATGTCCACCGAATGGATTTTTTTCTAAAAATCATTCATACCACCCGCCGTTTATAGGTTATGTCAAAAACGAAGGTATATTTGTAAAGTTTAATTGTTTAACTAATTAATACGAATGTTTGATGAATTTGTAGTGATTTACTTACCAAAATACAACAGTAACCGAAAAGACAACTCAACTTTGACACCACCAAATATTCTTCTTGATACAGCAACAACGTGTTCTGCGTACGAGTCACGGCAAAATGGACGCTGGCAGGGATAGTACGATATTGGATGCGTTCAATGTTACGTTTCGTTCCATTCATTGGACATTTTCTTTATTTTAGTCAGGATCGAAAGTAATGTCCACCGGAAAGACAAAAAATATTGTGACAAGATTCAATGATGCAAAAAGTGTGTTTAATTTTTATCTATTTTTTTAAATACTTTTAATGTTAAAAGAAAAATATACGAAGATTAGGAAAATAAATCATTTTTGTATAAAATAACAAAGTACACATTTTTTAAAAGGTCCATTCTATTAAAAGGTAGGACCTGAACGGTCCACCGAAGTGGACTTTCATTTGTATTGTGATAATATAAAGTAATAAATAAATAAATATATAGCAAATCTGTTACAGTATGGTGTAGTACGCTTTGTTTACTTTATTATAAAGATGTCATATTTTTAAAAAATGTTAAAAGAGTCTTAAATGATTCGTATGAACAGTTTTTTTTAGGGTTATGACAATGACCCATTTTCAGTTTGTTTATATATTTATTAAGTTATAATATTTAAGATTAATAGTTAAGATGTATATATAAAGTATTCTTTTAAGTGTTATTTGTTGTTTAGTTTATAATACTTAGGAAACGGTCGTGGCCGAGTAGGGAGCAGTGGTGGCCGAGTCGTAACGGCCCCGACTTACGAGTTTAAACGGGTTTAAACCCAACCAGGCGCTTTACTTTGTATAATTTATTTCATCACCACTGCCCTCAAAACCGTGAAGGAAAAACATCGTGAGGAATCCGGTATGTCCTAGAACCAAAAATTCGAGGAAATGCGACATTGATCAACCCGCACTGGGTTCGCGTGGTGGATTACGGCGTATTCCCTCTCGTAGAGAGGAGGCCTGAGTCCCAGCAGTGGGAACATTAAAAGGCTGATTATGCTTGTAATACTGTAGAAAACTAAAAATATGCATTTCACAATGGGAAGGGCTAAGCTTAAAGTTTCCTTGCTTGACGATATCCTCAGGAGAACCAAAGTTACACACATAGCCCAATGAATCGCTAAAATAAGTTGCATTAGGCAGGGTACATTGCTTACAGAACAGACTGCGTACCGAAAGACGTAGTGTCGGCGCGACCTCCCGCAAAGTGAACTGATGACCTCGTAAGGGTCGTGGAAATTCGATGGATGCGAGACACAGAGGAACAGTCGTTGTGTCGATACTCGGGGGAGGCCTATGTCCAACAGTGGACGTCTTTCGGCTGAAATGAAAAGGATTATGACAAAAATAAACACAGTAATTATACTGTGTTTATTTTTGTCATAAGCCCTTAGCCCAGTTTCTATGAAAACGCGTTGCCACATCTTTTTTGGGAGCCTTAAGAAGATTGGATTGGAGTGCTTATTATTTTTTATGTACACATTAAAGGTCCACTTTTATTTGTAACTGTTGTCTTCCTGTTACTATCGTAACTAGTGAATGTAATCACGAACTGAGATTGGCAATTTTGGGATCTCGTTCAAATACGAGTCGTAATTCGGCGAGATCTCGATAATATTAATTAAATTTCGAGATTAAAGAACATAATATAGAATAATAATAATAAGGAGGCACGTGTTAGGCGGCTGGATCAAGGGCTTGATCCAGAAAGCGGTACTCCTGGACACGGCTCGTATTGTTAAGAGGTTCCTTTCTCTGGAGCCCTGACAGCCGGTAGCTTGGACCCTGTTCCCGATACCGATGGGACACTATTTTTTATATTTTTAAATGTTTATTTTTATTTTTTTTATTATTTTAATATTTAAAAATATAAATATAAATTATATTTTTAGTTTAAAGTAGTGAATAAAATAATAAAAATATATAATATAATATAAAATTGACACGGCAAAAAAACAAGGCGGCATTATGGCATAAAGCACTTTACTAAAGGTATTTAATGTACTTATTAAAAACAAAAACTCAAGTCAAAATTAAAAAAGTAAATACAGGAAAAAGTAAGGTTTTGAAAATAGCTTCTTAGCACTCTCAGTTACAAAATCTCGATCGACATTATCGAGATCTCGAACGAGATCACAAAAACGAGATTGCGTATCGTCAAGACTGATTAAAAAATGCCCGAAATATCTTGATCAAGATTACATTCCCTAGTTGTAATCATGTATTCTTGCACAAAACTCCGGAATATTATTACGTTGAACCATCTTGAATATTCACTCGTAAAGACGTCGAAATATTCTCCAGGGGCCAAATAATATGGCTAGAGCGACGATTATGATAATCTCACGGGCCCATTTCATCTGCTACAAGATGTAAGATGTATATGATCAATCTACTCTAAATCATGGGGTTGGCTAAACATGCGGGCCAAACAACAAGGCTTTTACTCTGTTGTTTGTCGAAGAAATAGGACACAAATAAGGTTAGCTTAGGATCAATTCTTCTCACGTAGACGGATGTTTAGAAGTCGAATGTTTTGCAGGATTTTGTAAGGGTTTGAAGCTAGCTGTAGGTTTTTGAATCGTACCCAATTTTGTAAGATATTTTTTACAATTCTTTAGTATTGTAAATCACATTCACCTCGCACTAATATTATAAATAATTATAAGCATGATATTATACATTACACTAATATTCTAAGGGCAATGGAAAGGGCTATGCTCGGAGTTTCCTTGCGTGATCGAATCAGGAATGAGGATATCCGCAGGAGAACCAAGGTTACCGACATAGCACGAAGAATCGCCAAACTTAAGTGGCAATGGGCCGGGCCCATTGCTCCCAGACCGGATGGCCGTTGGGGCCGAAAGCTTCAGGCATGGCGACCACGTACCGGAAGACGTAGCCTTGGAAGGCCTCCTGCAAGGTGGACTGATGACTTGGTAACGGTTGCGGGAGTCCGATGGATGCGGGATGCACAGGACCGTTCATTGTGGCGACACTTGGGTGAGGCTTATATCCAGCAGTCGACGTCTTTTGGCTGAAATTATGATGATGACTAATATCCTAAACATAATAGTTTGCATGGATGTAAAGGGTGTTTTTTTAGAAGTTTGACTTATAAATTAAATAAAACACATAAAAATAAATTTAATTGCCATGTTATTGGCTTTGTTTAAAAGAAATTATTATGCCATTAGTGCTCGTACATGATTTCGGGTATATGGGTGGCAGCTTGAATGGGGTGTAATCAGGAAGTTCGTTCGTTGGCCACTGTGTTATTATGTGTCTGTTTGTTACTTTTTGCCAATTGAGCGAATTGGCTTAACAGATTTGAATGAAGTCAGCAGGTCGACATTACCTACGTAGGTAGAATAACATAGATTTTTTTAGGTGGGAAAATCATCTAATGACAAATCCCGCTTTTGGGCGGAGTGAGAGATAGTGTCAGACTTTTACTGACTAAAAACCTACTTCCTTCTTTGCCTTCGAACGAACAATGAACGAACATGGGACGAATCCCAGGGCCCCACTCCCCCAGGATTCACTTTCATACTACCCGTGGCCCAGTAGGCTTCGACCCCGCTGGGCCCCTACGATTTGCTGACAAAATAATATAAATCAAAATAACATAAAGGCATAATTTATAATATTGGGAGGTATCTACTCATTTTACGCGTTGCTGCGTTGTTGCGGAGTTGCTGGCAGAAGCTAGCCTAAAATGTATAAGTAACAAAAGTGACGTAGCCAGATCATCGAATTGGCACTTTCATAAAATGTCTAGCCATTTCACGAAATATTACAGTGATAGTGGGCCATAATATGAAATGGCAAACTCCTTTGTGGAATAGCCAATTCAACGATCCGGGTACGACATAAGTACCTACCATAATCTAGCCTAAGTTATAAAAGTGGCGGAAAAGAGAAACGGACCAGAATACCTAATACGGAAAAATACATACATATTTTTTATGTACTAAATAAAATACTTAATATACGTCTGGCTAACTTCTAAAAAAGAATTTTACCTTGTGCCCTGAATTTTGATAAGAATATATAATAAATATCTCGTTTGGTTTACTATCAATTTTCATTGATAAGAAATGAGTATATTAGAAGAAGTTAGAAAGTAGCGCCAGTGACTGAAAAGTTGAAAGGGAATCGTTTGTCTTGGTATAACCATGTAAAGATGAGGGATGAAACGCATGTTACTAAAAGAGTCATAAGTATACATGTGGATAGATGGAGTAGAAGAGGGAGACCAAAGAAAAGATGGATGGATTGTGTGAGAAGTGATATGAAAAAAAAGAAGTTAGTGATAGCGTGACGGGTGACAGGACAGTATGGGCGAAAAACACGTGTTGCGCCGACCCCAAATACAACGGGATGAGGGTAGGAAGATGATGAAACAGCTTAGATAATAAATATTTATTTCTTAATACAGGCATTACATGCTTAAAAGGAGGCTCCAATCAACTACTAATGTAAACTATTTTGTTAAGAAATAAAGATTTTTGATTTTTTTGATTTCATGGATATTTCTTGTTAAGTAATGGTACCCGAGAGACGACCAAATGAACCAAGGATGACAAATGAAACATTGAGAAGATGACTATGATAAATACGAATATCTGAAATAATTTACCTATTCTTATACACAGACGTAATAAAATAATATGCATACATAATTTAATTTGAATAATTTAATAATAATGACGACACGAAATAAACAAAAATACCTAACATCACATATTTATGCTTATACACAGACATATTATAATGATGTACATACTTAATTATACACCCTATTAAACTCATCACATTAGATCTACAATACTAATGAATTCCGTGAATAGCTACTTAGTTCTCGTCTTCTCTCCTACTTTTGTTGTGCCCGATATGGCCCATATTGATCTATGACAATTTTCAACACCATTCTATGTATAGTGTTTGTATGTGGAGACTTTTTTTTTAAGGTGGGAAAATCATCTAATGACAAATCTCGCTCTTGGGTGGAGCGAGAGGTGCCGTCATCCCGGGGCCCCGGGCTTCGTTTTCACACTACGCGTGGCCCCAGTAGGCTTCGACCCTGCTGGGCCCCTACGGTTTCGCTACTCCGGACGGTTACCGGACGATCGAACGGCGAGCCACCCATTGGTCGCCGTCCGCAAGCCCGCGCCTACGGTGGCCAGAAATCGGGATCGGAATTCCGGCGGCGGTTAGGGCGTGAGGACCGTTGCCTCACGCGATCGGCCCCCTCCTTTGCTAGCATTACTGCTTCGCAGAAAGAGGCGACCGCCTGCCACTCCTTCTCGCTCCGGACCATTGCCTGTACCAAGGCCCGGTGCGAGAGATCACTGCCGCCGATCGTCCCCACGAGGACACGGCGTTGCCCTGCCCAAGCGGGGCATGTATGTGGAGGCTTGTAATTAGCTATTTGATAATGTTACAATGTTTATATCATTTATTATATTTGTCTGTAAGCCTTCTATAAAATAAAATCAATAAATAAATAATTATAAATATATGGATTGCAATAAAGTATTGACATCAAATGAGTAACCGGACTTGCTAGGGTTTTTGAAGTTAGCGATAGAGAGATATGAAAATCAATAAGGGTATTCTAAAATCACGTTAACCAGATGGCAGCACTGAGGTGTCAGTTCCAGGAACCTGTCAAAACGCTAATGATAATGACATTGGTATGATATCAACGTCAACGTCAAACGTTAGACATCAACGCCATGTATATGACGTGGCCAGATCTTAGAATTGATCACTTCATGATATGGCCAACTAAAACTGGCCAGATCGTTTACACGTTAACATTTGATGATATGTCAATCCTCATTTGGACATATCAGTGATGTAGGATTCCAATGATAATAAAGGGTCTAAAGAAAGTAGGCCAAACAAAGATTGAAATATCATCAAAAACGTTTAAAACGATTTGGCCAGTTTTACTTGGCCATGTCATGAAGTGAGCAATTTCTAAGATCTGGCCACGACATATACGTTTTCAAAGGTAAAGATCTGACAGCTAAGTGGCTCCAACTCGTTGTGTGAATTTTCCTGAACACCCTCATTGAGGCTTTGTTAAAGCAAAAGCTGTGTTATAAAAATACACCGAAAATCTTTGTAACTCTTCAAAATTTTGTAAAACCAGTAATATTTATGTTTTTTTACAGTCACGGTAATCGCTATGACTTACTAGTTGTGGGTCGTGGTTTCAAACTCAGACAGGCCTTTACTTTGTGTAATTTATTTCATCAACACTGTTCTCAAAACAAATCGAATATATGTGAAATCTATCGATATGCACTGTACCAGCTATGCTGGATTACGACCCTTTTCCTCTCCTAGAGAAGAGGCCAGAGGGTGTGAGAGTGAAGAGTGGAAATTTCATACGGCTGATTTATTTATTTATGTTTACTTTATTGTACACCAAGATAACGAAGTCACATAATTTATTTATTTGGTCAGCCAACAATTGCTTACACAATACATTTATATTATACTAAAACGAAACTGACATCCATTAGTGTAGCAATTAATTATAGGCTAACACCACATGCACTATATTCGGTTTTACAAAATTACGTAATTAATATTATGCTAAAAACAATACAGAATAGATAACCATTACTATTTACAACAAGTTAAATAATTGAAGCCTTTTTCCATATTAATTTTTATTTAAGGTATAGAATTTATAACAATATATACATATATATAGGTATATACTACTTGCTCGAAAACTGGCATTTGGTCCGAAAAAAACTAAGAAATCGACTGCAGCGCCATCTACCGGATCCAACGGTATTTTAAACCATCTAGATACCCACTCAAAATTACATCCAAATCAGTCAAGCCGTTTAGGAGGAGTTAGGTGACAAACACACGTACAGAAGAATTATATATATAAACTCTTGGCCATATAATAATAATAATAAATAATAATAATTTATTCATTTACCAGACAACATTGGTTCAAAATATCTGTTAGTAATTCTTATATCTACGTTAGTACATCATCAATTTTTATATGTATAATAATATTTGAAAACAATAAAATAAAATTGGCTAATAAAATTTTAAATAAATTATGATGTCAAAATGTATGTTACCTAATAAGTATTAAATGTCTGTGAAACTTAAAATGATTAAATATAAAATATAATTCATATATATTAATATATAATTCTTCTGTACCTACGTGTGTATTAACTAAGCAAAACCTAACAAACCTAAATATTAACTAATTATATTTATGCTAAACCCAACTATGTACAGATATACAAAATTCACTGAGGCGTCGAAGTATCTATTTCTTCACATCGCTGTCATCCGGAAAGTCTTAAATTGAAAAATGTACAATAGTCGGCCTTATCGCTTTCTGCGATCTCTTGCAGAAACCTGGAATGGACTGAAATTGCGTGGACATAAAATGGGGTGATTATGTAACTGAGTCAGTGAAAATGCCAATTAACGTAACTTATAGCGAGTACGGCAGGATGAGCTGGTCCAGCTGCTGCAAGTGCAGAAAACCTCAAAAGTGGTAAATATATCGAAAGTTATATGTTAAAGCCGTTTGTGGTTGAAACACTAGGTCCATGGGCCAGGGCGCTTGTCGAGTTGTTCGGGATATCAGCAAACAGATACAGAAACAGAACACATTTTCTTCGGTCAACGAATCAGCATTGCTGTCCAATCCAACGTGGCAATGCTGCAATGTGGCTCTTATTTGAATGACAGACAGCAACTAGTTCAGATAAACGGTGTCAATTCGTCTAGATTAAATGTGGAAATGGGGGTACCCCAAGGTTCAATTTTAGGTCCTTTTTTATTTTTAGTTTACATTAATGATTTACCCTATTTGTTGCAAAACAAACTTAATATGGTGTTGTTTGCCGACGATACTTCCTTGATTTTCAAGATAAATAGAAAGACTAATAATCTTGACGACGAAAATAACGCCCTACTGCAGGTCCAAAAGTGGTTCACTGCTAATAATCTAGTTTTAAATGGGAAAAAAACGAAATGCATAAGATTTTCCTTACCGAATGTTAAGAGTAGTAATTGTGACATAATATTGAACAATGAGAAACTAGAATTTGTCGATGAAACGGTTTTCTTAGGGATTACGCTTGACTCAAGGCTACAATGGGGTCCTCATTTAACATCTCTTGCGGGACGGCTTAGCTCAGCTGCATATGCTGTTAGAAAAATCCACCAATTTACTGATGTTGATACCGCTAGACTAGTATATTTTAGTTATTTTCATAGTATCATGTCTTACGGTATCCTACTATGGGGACGAGCTGCAGATATCGACTCAATTTTTATTCTACAGAAAAGAGCTATCAGAGCTATTTACAATCTCCGACGGTGCGATTCTCTAAGGGAACTGTTTAAGGATATTAACATATTGACGGTGCCTTGTCAATATATCTATGAAAACATCATGTACGTTAGAAAAAATCTTCATCTTTTTAGCAAAAGAGGCGATAGACATAATTATATTACAAGAAATAGGGACCAATTAGTTCAACCAGGTTTCAGACTGGCTAAAGTGGCCTCTTCTTTCATGGGGTACTGTTTGAAATGTTATAACAAAATACCTCCACAAATATTAGAATTCAATGAAACGAAATTTAAATCTTGTATTAAACGCACACTATGCAGGCAAGCATATTATAAGTTGGAGGATTATATTCAAGATAAAAATGCTTGGCTCAATGCTGGTCCAGCTCCACTACCACCGGGGTGTACAAATTGATTATTCTATTATTATTCTTTAATGTTTTTTTTTTTTTTTTAATCTGTAAAATATTATTGTTGTTAATTATTATTGTATTTAGTGTTGTATAATGTAGAAGCATTTGTTTTCAAAGTTTGTAAATGTGAGTACTATGGAGCTATTTTATGGTTTTTAGGTTATTATTGGACGTGTTTGACATAAATGAGCATGGCAGTTGAGAGTTTGTCATGCTCACTCAAATGTCTCACTGATGGTGGCGCGTGTGTTGGATCATTCGGTTCCCTTTATAATGGTTGAGCTGAGTGGTGCTAATATTCGCGTCAGGTCCGTGAACGGGCGCTGTCAGTTGAGACTGGTCATCTCTTAGCTGCCAGTTGCTATTTTAATATCTATATTTAGTTTTTATTTTTACTATATTGACATTGTTCTCATATGATAGCGACAAGAAACATGTAACAGAGATATTTGTAATTGCAAAACACGATTGAAAAGAGTGTCCATGAAGTTTCTTGCACATTCTTCTCCATAGAGATCTACGCTTTGGAATGTGCAATTTGCATCATTTTTTCTGACTTACTGACTTCTTGACATTTCAAAAGTGCCTGTAAATGGTTTATTTGAAATAAATGCTTTGAATTTGAATTTGAATTTGAATGCTGCCAGCGTTCTGGACACTTTTCTCATTGACATCGATGTGGACGAATTTTTAATGCCCACTGAGTTCTTTTCCTATCCGTTTGTACTAAAAATATTTATTTTAACAGTTCAGTTTTTATATATACCTATTATTTATTTATATTTATTAGTTTAGATGTTTATAAATAGATAATCTCGGATTTTATGTCTCCTCTTCGACATCCTACACAATCCATCTTATCCCTCCTACCTGCGCGACCGTTTTTCTTACGCGCGCCCTAGCGACGCACCGTGCAGATCACATCTAAGATCCCTTCTTAAATCCCCTCCTCATAAAACCAGCTACAATTCCTACTCTTTCTCTGTCCATGGCGTAAGGTTGTGGAACTCTTTTCCGCCTAGCATTCGTGATTTGAAAACTATAGCAAAAGAGAGTGCTCTTTTGCTATAATATATTCTTATTAATTAATATGTTCTTACGTGATAAGAATATATTTAAATAATGTATTTATTTTTAGTGTAAGGTATTTATAGTTATATAAATATTTATTAGTTTAATTTAAGATTTCACAAGCTCTTCTTTGCTTATTAAGCGACTTCAAAAAGGAGGAGGTTATATTATGTTCGGTTGAATGTATGTTTTTTTTTTAATGTATGTTCACCGATTTATCGGTCAATTGAGGACCGATATTGTTTTTTTTTTTTTAATTGAATGTTTATGCTTCCGAGTTGGTCTCATAGAAATATTGTTATGATCTGATCATGAACTTTGAAGATATGGAACAGAACTCCTCATAGGATCACAGCAGAACCGTCGTAACAAGTAAAATTGCTTTGTGTAGTCGATGACTGACTGAAAGTAGAGGGGGAATATATCGAACTGATCTGATGATGAAGCCTGAAGTTAGGCACCGGAACTCTGTAATAAATTAATGTAATTTAACCGTGTTTGGGATTATTAGAATTGTCATGAGATACACTCTGGCTATAAGGTATTTAAATTTGGCTGAGGGTTACTTTTTAGTGGTGGCACTCATAACTAAAAAGTGTAAAATAAAAATCTTTTACAAAAAAAAAAAAAATACAACCGACTTCAAAGTAAAAAAGAAACACCTAAAAGTGCAAAATAACTTTAATTTCGGAAGTCGGTGTTAAATAACGAAGAGACAAAACTATTAAAGAAACACTCTAATCTCTCCTTTCGCCGGTCTGTTGGAAGAAATTTCTTTTTGAAATAAACAGTACCTTTGTACAAACTTTTATATTAAGATACCTACGTATCTTCTTCTGTATAATTGTGTGTACATGAATTATAAAATAAATAAATAACTTTGTTGTATAATCCTACAAATGTTTTTGACCAGTATTATGTTTGTAATATTTGTGTAGATCAATGTATAGAAAAATATCTTAACAAACCACGTTATGTATAATGAAAAACTTAAAGAGATTGACGCGGCGATAAACAATGTACATATTTATTGTTTAGACGTGTTTTCTGTGAGATAGAAAAACAGTGGTAACAAATGTGCTTATAAGGTGATACACTTTGTTTTTCTTCCTTTTATTTTTTCGTGATAATTGTGAGAGCAGGATGGTGTATGCGAATGAGTGAGACAGGTATATCCCAGGTTGATGTCGGGTTACTGATGTTTATTAGGATATTGACCTACTTGTTTGGATGGAGGAAAAAATAGAGTAATAGAAATCAGTTATAAGACGTCCATTTGTCGCTTACTGATCATAGGGTATCCTTTAAGGGCATCCAACTCGACATACATTTTCACTCTTTTTCATACAACCGCTCTTACGCGATTATAACGTTATTACACATTTTTCATTAGATATTTTGGAAACACAGTCATCATCATCATCATCACTTCAGCCGAAAAACGTCCACTGCTGGATATAGGCTTCCCCCAAGTGTCGCCACAATGAACGGTCCTGTGCGTCTCGCATCCATCGGACTCCCGCAACCGTTACCAAGTCATCGGTCCACCTTGTAGGAGGCCTTCCAACGCTACGTCTTTCGGCACGTGGTCGGCACTCCAGAACCTTTCGGCCCCAACGGCCATCAGTTCTACGAGTAATGCCTATTGTCACTTAAGTTTGGCGATTTTTCGTGCTATGTCGGTGACCTTGGTTCTCCTGCGGATATCCTCATTACTGATTCGATCACGCAAGGAAACTCCGAGCATAGCCCTTTCTCCCAAGAAAACACAGTATCTTGTGAATATTATCTAGGCTTCTATTGAAATCAATTTATAAAGACTTCTGAAAATCTGATATTTTGCATGAACTTTGACACTTCATAATTTACTCAAAAATTAAAAAAGTCAAAAAAGTATAACAATAGCCTTTAAGGGTTCAAAAACTTTTAAGGGTAAAAAAAACACGTATTTCCTGGAACAAGTTTAATAAAATATTCGAGTAACAGAATTACCGAATGCTAACAGAGTTTTCAGGCGTTATCTCTCTTTTTTTCGCGTTTAATTTCGTCAAACGTTCTAGTTCTAGTTCGAGGGTTCTTTAACAACGAGGTTTTTTTTTATAACTGATAGTCTTGCATTTAATCACTATTTCAGCTGATGGTAAGCGACGATGGATTTGTGTGGTGTGACGAGAATGGATAAAGTGAGAAAAGAGTATATTAGAGGAAGTTTGAAAGTGGCGCCAGTGACTGATAAGTTGAAGGGGAATCGTTTGTCTTGGTATAGTCATGTGAAGAGGAGTGATGAAACGCATGTTACTAAAAGAGTTATGAGTATTCATGTGGATGGGTGGAGAGGGAGAAGGAGGCCAAAGAAAAGATGGATGGATTGTGTGAACAGTGATATGAAAGAAAAGAAAGTCAGTCATATGACGGTTGACAGGATGGAATGGAAGAAAACACGTGTTGCGCCGACCCCAAAAAAGAAGGGACAAGGGCAGGAACATGATGATGGTAAGCGACGAAGTGGTAGAATGTTGAGATGCGACAGTCGCTGTGTCGTTTTCAAATTTATGAATTAAGCCTCGCTGATACGCCTTCGCCACGTCTAAATTAGTCCAAGCTACGCCTTTGGACCGTAATATGAAATACTGAAAACAAAGTAAGTATCGTGAAATAATCGTATTACAAAGTTCAAGTTGTTATTTTCATTACAAATATTTTTGAAGAATTCTATTAAAACTTCTCGCTCAAATATTGTTATTCGTAAAGTTTAACAATATTTGACTTAACGAAAAAATTCTTTGCGAATAGAACGAATAGCTTGACTTGCTTACCCAGAAATGGTGAACCCTCAGTATGTAATGGAAGGTTAGCGATCCGCAGAGTGTTCTTGGCAAGAGTTGCGGCTGTAAATATCTAGCCACAAGATTTTCTTTAGTTTTTTTAAAAATAAATATTGCCTAAGTTATTTATTTATTAGTTAGGGATAAAAAACGGTAACACAATATCATGTTATAAACTACTTACAAACATAAAATTACAGCACTTATTGCAAAATCACCACTATTATCTACTGATCACTAGTTACAGATTAATGCTAATGCCGGTAACCGTCCGGACCGAGCTCAAGTTGTCGACGGCGCGTAGTGTTCCACGCGCGCCTCAAGGAGATGTCAGCGAAACCCAGGGGCCCAGCAGGGTCGAAGCCTACTGGGGCCACGGGTATTGTGAAAGCGAAGCCCGGGGCCCCGGGATGTAGGCAAAGAGGGAACAGGAGTGGGTTTTTAGTCAGTAAAAGTCTGACACTATCTCTCGCTCCACCCAAGAGCGAGATTTGTCATTAGATGATTTTACCACCATAAAAAAAAACGTGTTTCAAAAAAAGTTTAAGTAATTACATTAAAAAAACACAGTTGTGCAGATTCGTTCGATCAGATGGAACTCCTTTTCACCCCCCTGAAAGGTCGAATTTCCAAAAACCCTTTTTCAGTTCTCACCTGCCTCAGAAAAGGAGGAACCTTTGTAAAAAAATTCAAATTCTTAGTCTCAGTAGTTTCGGCTGTACGTTGATATGTCAGTCAGCCAGTTTTTCCTTTAATTTATGTCGTGGTCATAAATCGACCATATCGTGAAATGGTGGTGTTTCATGATATGGCCGGTCACATCATGAAGTGATCAATTCTAAGATCTGGCCTGATATATAAAGATAGGCTCGCGCTTGACCACTATCAAGCAAACACAGCAAACACAGAAGTAAATAGCTGATAAAACTAGTAAAAACAAGAGTCGATGGCGTCAAATCAAAACACATGATCTGAAATTCTGTAACCGATATCCGGATGGCAGGATGGATCTCTAATTATATTACTGCCATGCCGCAGCTGTCCGGTTCGATTGCATTCCAGCTGTCCGGTTATCCGGACATAGACCACATAAACATACCTATCTACTCCGCCCCCGTTCGAAACCGTTCCGGAATACCTGATCGCCTCGAAGCTAATTTCTCATAAATATGCACGGGGAATATTAATTTTCTATTTATGAATTTCTTTTGAAATAGGAATTTAGACAACAAGATTTGTATATTAATTAATGTGACTGTGTCGGGGAACGTGCTTTGGAATTGTACAATTTAATTCCGCCAAGTCCGTTCCATCATAGGGCCACCAGGAGTAGGGCGTTGCGCCACTGGTACATGGTGGACATCCCACCCATACGTTTTTTTTTAAGGGTGGAAATCATCCAATGACTTCTACCATTCGAGAAGCGTGGGCAAGGAGCGAGAGGGCGTGTCAGACTTTTACTGATTAAAACCACACCTGTGCCCTTAGTTGGCCTTTGCGTTCTAGGACTAAGGGTTTCCTTTTCAGAAATGGTCCCAGCTAGCGGGCATCGGCTCTGCTGGGCTCCTACGGTTTGCTGACATCTTTTTGAAGAGCGCGTGGATTACTACGCGCTGTTGACGACAGGGCTCGGTCCAGTTAATCCCACCCATACGTACAAAGCGTTTTCAGAATACATTCATTGTGCGTACAGCTAAGGAGTGGAATTGTCGGAGTCTGTCTTGCCTGCCGGAATCTGTGTTTCCTGATAGCTACAATCAAGGGATCTTTAAGTCGAGAGTATACATATAAATTAATTCTAGACAAGCGTGCTCCATCGTCGGCCTCAACAGCGAGCCTATTCATAATAATATTAAAAAAAAATTGTTGATGTGAACGTTTTTCTACTATACGCTAAAATAAATTTTGAGTTATTATAAATTAAAATTAAGTATAATAAAGTTATTAGGTAGGTCCGAAGGAAGGTGGTGGTATTCATAATACAAGTTAGGTCTCCCACACAAAATTGCGATGCAATTAGATACGATGCCGCATCGCAGGTTTCTGAGATGCGGCGTCGAATCGCTTGTAATCGCTTGAAAAGCGATTTCGTGCGGTAAAGCATCGGTTCCGGTGACCATACAATGTATTATGCGAATCAATTCCAAGTTCTTGCCATGCATAGTGTGAGCTCGCAGATTTTTACGATCGTTTCGTTCACGTCGAACGCCTCGAGTTGGCCACGCCTTTGTTCTGACGTCATCTTAACGCTCAGTCACGTGGTCAGAACAAAGGAATCGGAGGCGTGGCCTAGTTGAGGCGTTAGACGCAAACGAAACGATCGTGACTTGGCTAGGGACTGTTTTGTGTTTGGTCTTTAAATCCTAGTACAAATGCCAAAGTACTCCTTTTAGCTCAAGTGTATTTTTAGTTTATATTTGCTGACCCGGCGAATATCGTATCGCCTAACAGTCAATGAATGTAGTATATATTTAAAATAAATCAATAAAATAAAAAATGGTTTATTTGCACCTTCAAGTTAACAAGTTTTCCAAATTACAGTAAATTAGGTCGAAAGGTTAATTAATTGTGATATTTAAGTGTTACAGCTGATACCTAAGCTAAGATAACTTAATATCTTGTATATAATAGGTATCAGCGGCCACCCTCATAATCACTAGCAAAAATTTTAATATCCTCATAATTACAACCAATTGATGCAAAAAATTAAGACTGAAAAAGTAAGTAGATAACGGCATGAGTGGCATGTGTGTGGTGTGAGTGTGAGTGTGAGTGTATGTGTATTTATGTGTGTAACTTCTTCTTGCTCGAGCGGTTCAACAGATTTGGATGAACACTGGCACGGGGGAAGGCCATGTCCCGGAGTAGCAAATAGGACACTTTGTACCCGGCCAGTATGTTCTCATGGGACAATTTTCAGTTTCGATATAGTCAACCGATTGCGATGAAATAAAGCCTAAGTAATATATCAAGTTACACACAATTTTTATGTATAAAAGTTATCTGCATCGATTTCGTATATTTTACGCGATTCGTGCACAACTAAAAACTTCTACACATTTATTATATGTAGGTATAGATGTGATAATATGTAAGGAGATTTTCTGTACATTTTTTCAATATTTCAACCTATGGTAGGAGTACGCGTATTAATTTGAAGAGAAGAAACTGGTAGGTACATAATCATATTATAAAAAAAAAATGTTTAATAATATACGTATGTATGCGTAAAATATGAAAAATTTAAGTGTCTGTTTGTAACATCAAAATTATTTTTTTTTTCACTATATACAAGATATACGTGTAGCAAAAATGCAATTTAAAAAATATGTGCCTATCCATCAGTCTGTCTGTCCATTTTGTCAGGGTAATCTCCGAAACGACTGGACCAATTTTAACTGAATTTTCACTTTTAGACAGCTAAAACATATTATTGTGAACGAATATTTGATATTGTGAACGAATGATATTCTGTTGTTTTATGAGTTTGATGCGGACGAAATCGCATTTGTATTAGCTAGTATTAAACGAGGAAAATAAATAGATCGTAAACCTACATATTGTGACAGTCATTGGGCCACTATATAATTTTAGGTTGCCTCAAAACCTACCTACGTCAAACCATGTCAAGTTAAATTGAGGAAAATCGTCTGTGAGAGACGGACATCGAAATGATACTAAGTGATTTATATAAAAATAGGTATATGCGACCAAATTGCCTTTGGTCACTAATATTTTACATGTGAAAGTCTGTATTAAAACAGATGCAACTCGACATACATTTTCACTGTCTTTAGACTTTTAAGGGTTAAAAAAAACACGTATCTCAAGGAACAAGTTTTGTAAAATATTCGAGTAAATCACAGCTTGTTTGACGAAAAGGCAACGCGAAAAAAGAGAGACAACGCCTAAAAACTCTATTGACATTCGATAGTTCCGTAATTTACTCGAATATTTCACGAAACTTGTTCCAGGATAAACGTGTTTTTTTTTAAACCCTTATAATGTTTTTAGAAAAGTCGTCATTTGGAATTTCGATTAAATAAGCAAGGGTCTTAGTGATGCACTTTTTTATATTTTTAATATATGAGTATATTATAGAAGGTCAAAATTTACGTAAATTAGAAGATTTTCAGAGGTCTTTACTAGATTATTTTTACACAAATTTATGTTTTGATTTCTATAGAAGCCCAGATAATATCCACAAGATAGCTGTTTACCCAAAATATCTAGAGAAAAATGTGTAATAACGTCATAATCGCGTAAGAGCGGTTGTATAAATGATATCAATAAACGATATTTATTTTGTAAGTAGGTTTTTTAAAAACACTTTTACACGTCAATTTTTTTGTCAATTTAAACTAAATGAATCCCGTATGAAATTGTACCTCGAAAATATTTCTTTACGGCTAAATGAAATTAGTCGCACGTCATTACGTTCAGAGCGCGCTCCTACCACACTTCTAGCACGTTCATAAAACGTTCCTAGCACAGTCATGGTATAGTATCAAAAACTGAAAGAAACATAATAACAGTATCATACAGGTACATAGCGGTCATCATAAGCGGTTATAACACGTTTTGTCACCTATGCGCCACGGTTTAACATGTGTGCACGTTTTGTCGGTCTATGAGGCATAATTTCATACTTTCCAATATTAAGAATATTATATGTCATAAGTCATTTTCTTATTAACATTGTGTAGAAAATAAAATAGAAAAAAAAACATTAAAAAAGAACGATTACAAGTGATAGTAAAAAAAAAGATAACATTACAATAAAATCTTAATAATTAACAATACTTTATTTATAATAATTCATTTATTTAATTATTTCTTTGGTAAAACAAGCAGTTACACAGAGTTTCTTAATTAATAATCTATGTATCTAAAGTTAGTAGTGTATGGTGTATGTGTAACTCTCAACGTTATCCACATGTTACCTATCCAATAACTAACTGGGCATGAATGAATTTATATTGCATTTTATTTAGATTACAGTTTTATCTAAATTTAATTGTTACCTTTTAATTACAGTATGAATTATTATTAATATAATTAAAATTATATAATAAAAATAGAACGTTGAAAAACTATAAGATTCAACATGTTCAAAAAAATAAATCTCCAAAATTTTAATCTAAGTATATTATAATATATATATTTTATATACACAGCCGCCAGGATCCCGGTCTTTCCAGCCACCGTGCTGGATTGCGGACGCCAAGCAATAAATATTTCGCCGTCCGACCATCCAGTAACCGTCCGGACAGAGCCCAAGTCGTCGACAGCGCGTACTGTTCCACGCGAAACTCAAGGAGACGTCAGCAAAACCACAGGGGCCCAGCAGGGTCGAAGCCTGTTGGGCCCTGGAACGAAGGCAATGAAGGAACAGGAGTGGGTTTTAGTCAGTAAAAGTCTGACACGAAAAGAGTGGGAGATGTAGGATGATGCTGATCTGATAAAGTTGAATTTTGTTTAGGTAAGCCACGTGTTTACGTTATTCAGAACGGTTTTCTTCGTATAAAAGAATGCTGAATAAATATTAGATCTACGATTAATTCATGCGTAGGATGAGAAATACGTGAGTAAACGCTTACTTAAGGCGTATAGTCCCTTAACATCTGGCCTGGTTAAATGTATACATATTCGTAATGCCGCCTGCGTCCGCATAGAGCTCCTCTGAACTTTAAAACTTTTTTCTTTGTGAAATATTGATTGATTTACATAAATATGCTATGAACATTCTGAAGAACACTTAACCAAATTTTTTTTTGTGTAAACATATTTCTAAAGATCAAAGCCATTTGAAAGGAGTAGGGAAAAAAAGCGAAAAAATTTGTTTTTTAATTTTTTTTTTTTGTTTAATTTATTAGTCATACGAAAAAATCATATGTTGATAATATTTTATAATATGAACGTATATTTTTTTCAAAAATATTAGCCCAGCCGTTACCGAAGAGTAGGCTTCAGAAAGTCACTGTTTTGTAGCTAAATGGGAGCAAGCGCTTTAAACATTTCGTAATGTGTGAAGATGTAGTGTAAATAGGTATTATACGGGTGCGTGAGGAGCTCTCTCACAACCTAAGTTTTCTTCTACATGGTTCCAGACATTCCAGAAATGTATTTCTCAGGTTCTGATTAAAACATATTAAGACGGCCCTTTCCGAGCCTTCCATCGTCAACGTGATCATGCTATGCAAAGCTTTTTGTTTCTTATAAAGAGATAACGCTTGAACGCTTTGTTGGCATTCAGTAATTCCGTCATTCAATCGAATATTTCATAAAATTTCCTTCAAGAAGTAACTGAGTGAGTCGGGCTCGCACACTGAGGGTTCCGTACAAACTTACATATGAAAACAGTTCAATTTCCGAGTCGAGAAAAATTTTTTTGTGACTCAACTTCAAATTTACAGTTTTCAGATTTTTTCCTATAGTTGTGCTATGAGACCTTGCTTCATGCCAAATTCTAGAACAACGGGAAGTACCCTATTAATTTTAATTTCCTTGAGAGTGTCGAAATATACGTTTTTTGCAACATAAACGGCCGTAGCTTTTTTGTTTCGTTAGTTTAAAGTTTGAATTCTTCACAACTTCAAGAGTCCGCAGACCTGAGTACATGGTTTTAATTTCAACTCGATACCTCCACGCGTTCCCGAGATAAAGGGTCTCGACAGACAGACAAATGGACATCAAAGAAAGAAAGAAAAACATTTTATTTGCTGGAAAAGGCGCAAACTTATAACTAACATATTGCGAACATTTTGCAAGACAAAAACATAATTAACTCAAATTGACAAGTATGCGCCACGTCCGAGCAAAACGGCCGTACGCTCAGCATAATGCCGTGTCCACAACGCAGAAATGCGACGAGTCCACAGCGCTGGTTTTCAGCGTGGGCCGGTGACGTTAATCGACTAACAGACGTTGGCAACGGAATTGTGTGCCAATAGATTTGAGTAAAATAAATATAAATAAATTTTAAGGACAAAGTCATAAATGGAAAAAAAAAAGTGATCCTGTAAGGGTTCCGTTTTTTCCTTTTGAGGTACAGAGCCCTAAAAAAACTAATTGTTATCTAGGACATTAAAAACTACCCTTGCCTCGGAAAACTCGTAAAGCCGCTGGTCCCGGTTGTCATTCGTAGGTCTCTGACAGTCGTTACAGGTAGTCAGACGCCAGAAAGTCTGACCATCAGTCTATTCATGGAGTATCGTGTTGCCCAGTAACTGTGTTGTGGAGGTGTGATAGGCAGTCGCTCCAAGTAAGACACGATTATTCAGCCGAACCTTGTTAAACAGGAAACTGACCCCAAAATTTGTTGTAAAGTATATTTACATCGATGATTTTATTTTCAATAACGTTGGGTAGGCACCTAAAGTAGGGACTGTGTGGCGACATTTATCATTTTATACTTCTTTTATTTTCCTTATTATTCCAAATGCTGTGGTTAGAGTTGACGTAATTATGTATTACTAATAAATTCCTAAATGGGTGTCGTTATATGCTAATAATTATTTCTCTACCTAAACTGCGTAATTATCATGAACAGAAAACTATAAAATGGTGTTTGAACTGCAGACCATTACAATATACTCATTTCATTGTATAAAGCACGACATCACTTGTCACTGTCACCATGAAGTCCTTAGTTACGTTTGTCGTGATTGTCGCGTTTCTCGCCGCGCTGTGTTCGGCGCAACCGGTTGTTAGCTCAGCACCCGGACAACCAGACTCTTCAGTAAATGTACGAGTTGAAAGGCAAGCAATAATGCCATACTATCCTGGGTGTAAACCAGGTTCCATTAAACTGGGGCGAATGTGCGTTACCTGCGAAATGTAAGTACGATTCATTTCATACTATATAAACATCAAACTCTAGAGAGTTGAAAATTCTTACAAATAAAGTTTAGATTAATATTGCGTAAATAGGTACTGAACCACACTATATATAAGATAATAAAACGGCATTCGCTACTGACAGGACCGCGAGAAACACTTAGGAGTCTCGTCGATGCATATGTTTGTGTGAGTTTCCGTACTGTTCCATATCTTATCTATACTGTGACTGAACTAAGTCTCCGGGATTTGTTCAAAAGAGTTACCCTGGCCATGGAATGCAAAAGGCAACAGTTTTTGTTTAGGGTGAAATAATCAAATGACTTCTTCCACTCTAGATCGGAGCGCGAAGGTGTATCAGGCTTTTACTGGCTAAAACCACATCTATATTCCTTCTTTGCCTTGTGCTCCAGGAGCCCGGGTTTCCCTTTTGGAAGTCAACCCATAGCTCCGGTAGTTTTAGGCATTGCTACTGGCACCCAACGGTTTTGCTGAAATCTCTTTGAGGCGCGCGTGGAACACTACGTGGCGTGGATGACTCAGGCCGGCTGATCGTTATCGGATGGCCACTTGACTACACACGCCTACACGTTTTTTTCTTCTACGTTCGGTCAGGAGGCGACTGCCTGCCATTCCTCCAGGCATCTGAAGAGTTTTTTTTTAAGGGTCAGGGAAATCATTCAATGACTGCTCCCGCCTGGGCGATGCGGGAGGGCGTGTCAGATTTTTACTGACTAAAACCAACCTTCAGTTGCCCTTTGCGTTCTAGGACTACGGGTTTCCTTTTCAAAAATTCCCCGCGGTCTTAGCTAGCGGGCATCGGCCCTACTGGGCCCCTACGGTTGGCTGACATCTCTTTGAGGAGCGCTTGGCTCATTACGCGCTGTTGACGACTGGGCTCGGTCCGGTTGATTACCGGATGGCCGGAAAGCTCACCCAACATGCTCAACGTCAGCAAGCCCGCGTCTACCGTGGCTGATAGTCAGGGTCGGAATCTCGGCGCCATCTGTTTCTCTCATCCTCTCGTTTCTCTCAAAGCTGGTGAAGTTGTTTGATTAATTCCCATCTCAAAAAGAAGCCAATCAGCAATGATTATGATTATTCTTCATTCTTATTTTATTCTTATTTTTTTTGTAGGTACGAAGATTTAATGGAAGAAAAATGCCCCACTGGTGCAGATGGAGATGATTACTAAATAGATTTCTGCAGGTTTCTGAAAACCTGAGGCAGAGAACGGTTGATTTTGAAGTCAACGTTTCCTTTTTTCTACATAATTTTTATTTTTGCCATTGCTTGTGACTATTGAATAAAACACTGTAATAGAATCAGTTCTTTATCTGATTTCCTCTTAGTTGCCTGTTACATAAAATGCCGAATAGAAATATATAGAGGCGCACCGTGGACTAATTTGGACGTGGGTGAAGGATATGCCTTCACCCAGCGAGATTTTTTTCTTTCAACAATTCGAAAATGAGACAGCGACTATCGCAACCCAGTGTTCGACCACATCGTCGCTTACCATCAGGTGACGCGAGCCTATCAATTATAAAAAAAACCCTCGTTCATAAAGAGCCCTCGCTTGTGCGAGGCCTCTTTGGGTGCTAGACCGTGGGCGAGGGCCCACTTCGCCCACGCCTTGCTACGCTACTGGAGATATACAAGGTGCAATTTTAGGAGGCTATTATAATAATAAGTATTTATTTTCACACCATAATAAACATTATAAACATTGGAGACGCGTATGTACAATTGATATTGTTATTTGAGTTTATAAGGGAGATTAAAGCCTAATCTAGGCTTTGGGGCCTGTATTTTAGGTCACCAGGACTCCACACTCTGAAGTCAAGTCAAAAGTTTTTATTTCCCATATGCCTACATGGGCACTTATAAAACGTCAAAAGCTAGTGCACGGTACCAAATTGGTCGTTTCCTATGGAGTAGAACCGGCGAGAAATTCCATGGTTACTCTTTTTAAAAAAAATGTTGTTCTTACAATATTTCCATATTACAGTATACGTAGATATTATGTAAGGACGGTGTAGACCGGTCAATATTGAACTAACATATTTTTTTTTTCGGGTTGGAAAATCATCTCATGACATCCCGCGCTCTTGGGCGGAGCGCGAGATAGTGTCAGACTTTTACCGACTAAAAACCCACTCCTGTTCCTTTGTTGCCTTTCGTAAAAGGGCCGAGTCTTTCTTTCAGAATCAGACCCTTGGCCCCAGTAGGCTTCGACCCTGATGGGTCCTTACAGATGCTGACATCTCCTTGAGGCAAAGGTGTGGTTGGTACATTTATTGTAGGTGACAGTAGTTTACTACTTTTAAAATTGAGTTTTTATTACATCCCATCTATGGCTCGATAATATTTAAACTATAAAAAGGTTTTGAAGATATTAGTTGTTAGTTTTTGTTGGGAGAGCGTTCATGAGTAAGTGTTTTGTGTGGGTGTGTGTATCGGTGAGAAAGTACGATATATGCTAAGTAAACATTATTTTAGTGGTTTTTTAAAACGGGTTGCTTTGAAGCTTTATATCGTTGAATTGACTTGGAATTATAAGTTCAAATAAATGTTATTCTTTTTTCGAAATTAGGTATTTATTGGTTTCTTTGTGTTTTTTATTTTCTGTAATATCGCAGTACTATAACCATGTAAGCTAATAAAAAACGTCTTTTCATATATGGGTTGCTTTGAAGTGTTGGAAATCTTATTCCAATACTTCAAAGCAACCTGTTTTAAAAAACGGCAATTTCATACTTTAACCCCTATTATTACGGTATAGATTTATCACGTATAAAATTTTTAAGCACTCCACGAACTTCAAAAAATCCACTCCCAAATCCAATTACAGCTACTTTTAATTGAATGTCAAAAACAACTTGCTTATCACCTAATATAAAAATCTCATGTCATGGTGTTTGCTATTTAATTCCTCCGAAACGGGTTGATTATATTTTATGAATATTTTTGGTTATATTTGGTAGGTTAAGGTAAGAATCGATTGCCATGTTGTGACGTCACGTCAAACTGTCAAATCGGAGAATTATTATGGCAGCAAAACAAGAAATTTTTAGAATTTATTTTATTTGCGCACTGTGAACGAAAAAAGTTTAATCAGAATCTATTTCTTCAATTTTCCTCATCTCTGAGTTCTTCAAATTTGCCCAATTTCTTGCAATTTGACAGTATGACGTGATGTCACATCATGGCAATCGATCCTGTCCTTATTTGGAACGCATTGCTAAGCTATAATATCTGACCACAGATATAATTGATGCTTTGGCAAGACCGATAAGATAATTTGAATAACGTTGCCGGCTAAGTTTGGAAGGTCGAATACAGATTATCCTCTTAAACAATCTTTAAGGTAGATAAGGACTGTTCTCAGAATTATTAATTACGTGATTAAACGCAATGTTAACTGTCCAATTCTGCGGGATTATTGAAGAGTCGCCGCGGCCCCGGAACACAAAGAGGAACTAAATGAACACGGGTGGGTTTTTTTAGTTAATGGTACTCTGACACTCCTTCTAGTTTCACACAGAACGTGAGAAGTTATGGATAGTTTCATATTATCATCACAGGAGAACCAAAGTATTTTGATATTAGATAGATATTTTGTCCATGTTGTTTTGTGTGCACTGCGCTTCCACAATTACTCATAGCAGGTAATAGGCATTATAAATTTCTTTCTTTATTTAATCATTGTTTGCTTTTAGTAAAATCACTCCAGAATTGTATACATACGTAGTTTTGAGCTCAACCTTTTTTATTTTATTTTATTGTTCTATTTTATATAAGTACCTTCACGCTATATATAAAATACAGCCAGTCAAAATTGATTGTACATGTTCGATGGGTGGGGCACTGGTGATCCGTAACACAGGCATCTCACGCCTTTCACGGACACCAGCTCCTCACATATGTAATACTTAGACTGAGTAATTGTACCGTTTTAGCAATAAACAAAACATTGTGAGGAGAAATAAATTAATTATTATTGTTATTATTATTATTAAAAGTTACCGGCATAGCCCATAGAATCGCTAAACCTAACTTTTATTTAAAATTTGATATAAACTTGTGTTCAATTGCGATTCCACCTGATGGTAAGCAGTGACGCAATAGTTGATTGAGGCGCACTAGTTTATTAAGAGCCTATTCACTCTAGCCTTGAAGACACCCAAATTATAATCGGATGAGAAGACCGCAGCAGGCAAATTGACCCGTTTAATTTATAAAATTGTGGTTTTCATTTGTTTAATCTGATTTTAATTTGATTTGATTTTTAATTTATTTAATTTACATATTAATAATGTTTTATTTGTTCTGGTTTTAATGTATCTGATTAGTTTTTATTTTCATTTTATTTTATGTTGTTTACGTTGTAACATTTCATAATTTTGAAAATGGGTATATTTAACCTGAATCCGTACCATTATTCCGTTTATTCATTTACATAACTACATATTAATTTTATAATGGTATCGAGAACAGGGTCCAGGCTCCCCGGCGGTCGGGGCTCCAGAGAGAGGAACCTCCTAACTATACGAGCCGTGTCCTAAAGTACAGCTTTCTGAATCAAGCCCTTGAACCATTTGCCTAACGAGAGCCTCCTAAGGTGTTGGTCGAGACTCCTGGCTATTAAGCCATTGACTGACATGACTGTAATGTACTATGATCGCCGAGTCCACATCTCACATGTCGACAACCTGGTGAGCCAAGTCAATATGATTTAATAAATAATAATAATAATATTCCACAACTATCACACAACGCCGTCTAGTCCCAAGCTAAGCAGAGCTTGTGTTATGAGTATTAGACAACTGATAAACATACTTATATATTTCTAAATACATACATATATAGATAAATTACACCCAGACACAGAACAAATGATCATGCTCATCACACAAACATTTGTCCTGGGTGGGAATTGAACCCACGACCTCCGGCATAGCAGTCAGGGCCACTAACCACTAGACCAACAGGCCAGTCATTTGTCATTTGTTTATCTTTCTCGGCTTTCATGAGGTTCTCGTCATGCGGAACGGTTATGTCAACAATCATTGCACGCCTCTCGCTTCGGTCCACCACCACTATATCAGTCTTATTGGCTACAATAGTCCCATCAGGTGCAGATCGCAGTCAAGCATTGGTTTATATAAATAAAAAATAAAAAACAAACAGAAAAATTAATCTAGTAAAAGTATTAAGAACATAAAATCAAGACTACGAAATCAGTTTTTGGAAGTATGCAGAACAGAGAGTAAAGTCCCACATTCCTCCGTTGGAAAGAGAGCGTCCCCCGACCAGAGGGGTGTTATGTCTGGTGGGCAACTGCCCAATAGGGCTATTCTATATATCCAAATCGCGCGGAGAACTTTAATTGCTCGATGCAGGATTAGTTTTATGAGACGCCATAGATGTCACTACATCACTCCCCTCCGGAGATCGGAGATCGATGGTTCTTAATGCTTCTTGATGGGTGCTAGGCCACTGGTAGGTTGATGCCCTAGTAAGTCAGGGTGGTGCTGTCCCCATGAGCTTCATGGCTCTCCATGTGATTGGCCGAAGGTACGGTGTGCTTAGCCAAGGACGCTGATGAGACTGAGGATGATGATCAGGTATAACCAGGTAGGCATGCCCGTGGTCAGAATACCTTTTATAGCCATGGCTGCTGGCTGTATGGCTTGCTGCTCGAAAGCTTGAGGAAGTGATGATGACTTCACGAAGTAGTGGCTGCACGAAGGCTGCGCTGATGTTCTTTGTTGAGGGTCACCAGTATGGAAGTATGCGGAATAAAGTCCCGCAAAACTCCGTTGAAAAGGGAGGATCCTCCAACCAGACGGGTGTTATGTCTGGTGGGCAACTGTCCGATAAATGACTTCGGGCTATTCTATAAGTTCAAACCGCGCGGAGAACTTTAATTGCGCGAAGCAGGATTAGCTCTTTTGTGACGCCATAGATGTCGCTACAAGCTGTTTATTATCTTTATCAGATTCTTATCCAATACATGCTTGGCCTGGGCATACGTCGTCTCCTGTCAGGTCCATATACCTAAAATATTAAAAAAAAAACACAATCACTGAAAAGTCTGGTGAATGAAATAAAATATCTACCTAAGTGTATTTTGTCGTATCTTTTTTTTAGTTAACTTAGAAATTTGATTTTCACAGCTTCAAGAGACCGCAGACTTGAGTATATGGTTTTAATTTCAACTCGATACCTTTACGCGTTCCCGAGATAAATGGTCTTGACAGACAGACAGACGGACGGACAACAAAGTGATCCTATAAGGGTTCCGTTTTTTCCTTTTGACTTACGAAACCCTAAAAATACACAGACTGTAAAATTATACATAGCCGCAGCCGACATAAAATATGAACATTTTGTAAGAATAACATAAAATATACTTACATTTCGCATGTAATGCAACGTAATCCCAATAAAACTAGACCTGATCGACATCTACATAACATATGATTTATTATTATATTTCTCTTGACCCTTAAATAAGTGCGTTGTTGTCGGAGTGTTGAGCTATCAACCGGTTGCGTCGAAAACAGCTCTGCGAGTAACGCGATCATCACGACAGACGTAACAATGAACTTCATGGTAACAGTGACAGGTGCTGCCGTGCTTTATACAATGGTAATGATGATGGACTCTAGCTGGATCATTATTTTATAGTATTTGTTACATGGAAACTACGCAGGTTACGTAGTAAGCAGAGGTAGTCAGGGACTCAGTGTTGATATCACTGAATGGGTATTTAAAATGATTGACGTGACGACAGTGATGTCATGATTGAAATCATCAAGAGCTCGCACGACGCATCGGGAAAAGTTGAGAGTAGAGTGGGTTCTGAAGGTCACAGTTATGCGCAATAAAAGTAGGTAAAAACACAGATTTGTTAAAGGAAATATGTATAAAACATAATAAGTAGATGCGTTATCTCATGGCATTTAGGTATGTAGGCAGTGACGCGGTTGACGTTACCGAGAACCGAGATAACCGAGTACAACCAATTAGAGTCATAATTACTCACCAGTCACATTTTGAGGGGAGTACATAGAGCTATGTACCGGGTTCCGAGAAAGTACAGTACAGTTGTCAGAACCAGGAAACCGTTTTGATTAATCGGGCTTACCATTGGTTGATAGTAATTATGAAACGATCTGACCATTAACAAAAGTTTGTCTATAAACTGGTAAGAAAAAAAAACTGAAGCTGCTGAGACTCACAAGCATACATAGGGTTTCATTGAAAAAAAAAAAATGAACCGGCCATGTGCGAGTCGGATTTGTGGACGAAGGGTTCCATACCATAAAAACCATCTATAAAAACGGTAAAAAAATCACGTTTCTTGTATGGGAGCCCCCTTAATATATATTTTATTCTGTTTTTTAGTATTTGTTGTTATAGCGGCAACAGAAATACATCATCTGTGAAAATATCAATTGTCTAACTATCACGGTTCATGAGAAACAACCTGGTGACAGACGGACAGACAGATGGACGGACAGTGGAGTCTTAGTAATAGGGTCCCGTTTTAACCCCGGTACGGAACACTAAAAATTTAATTAAAATGTCGGTAGGTATGTATTTTCTTAAATTTTCCTTAAGTAGGATTTATTTTTCATTCATCAAGCACGGGTAGTGGGAAAGCGAAGCCCGGGGCCCCGGGATGAAGGCAGAGAGGGAACAGGAGTGGGTTTTTAGTCAGTAAAAGTCTGACACTATCTCTCGCGCCACCCAAGAGCGGGATTTGTCATTAGATGATTTACCCACCTTAAAAAAAAAAGCATTATGGGAAAGGTTCTATTGAAACGAAAATTATTCTTTAAGGAAAAATCAAAAACAAATTCGTTTTCTCATTTTGGATTTTTTCTTCTCATGTTCGATTTCTCATGTTAGATATGTGATAGAAACATCCTCAAGGCAGAATTGACCTAATAACGTTCGTGACACGTCAGATTTTCCTTTGTCTGGTGTCATATTATGAAGGTGTTTGTACCCAGAGGTTGCTACCATCCTTTATTAATGTGTTTGTCCTGAAGGGTCACCATCAAAAGCATAGCAGACGTATTCACGATATATTCACAGTGGAATACAAAATATGGTTTTTGATACTTACGGTTTACCGATGACCTGGTAAGGGTTTTTTTTTTAGGTGGGAAAATCATCTTATGACAAATCCCGCTCTTGGGCGGAGCGGGAGATAGTGTCAGACTTTTACCGGGTTTCGTTTTCACACTACCCATGGCCCCAGTAGGCTTCGACCCTGCTGGGCCTCTACGATTTGCTGTCATCTCCTTGAGGCGCGCGTGGAACAATACGCGCCGTCAACGACTTGGGCTTGGTCCGGACGGTTACCAGATGGGTAAGGATTGCGGGAATATCGCGATACAGGATATTGAATTTTAGTTCTTATGTGGAGACATAGATAGATTTCGCTACAAGGTATATTGTAAGACGACCGCAACCTGCTGTTCTCAAATATCTACTGCCCCCCTAGTCAAGTTACAACCGTTTCGTTTCGATTCTCTTTTCGTTGATCGCCTCGAGTTAGGCACGCCTCCTATTCCTTTGTTCTGACCACCACTGAGTGTTGAGATGACGTCAGAATAAAGGAATCGGAGGCGTGGCCTACTCGAGGCGATCGACGAAAAGAGAGTCGAAACGAAACGGTTGTAACTTGGCTAGGGGGGCTGCTGTATTCTCTACGTCTTTCTGCTATCAATTCCTTATTGGTATGTTGAGCAAGAAATACAAATTACCCGAAAACTGCCTGAAATCCTTAATTTTGAAATACTTATCGAGGCTTGCGGAACTGGGTTTAAAGTCCCGTAAACCTTCATTTGATTGAAAAGGGTTTTTATATTGATATTACTAGTGCTTGTCTGCGATCCCACATAATGGTAAACAGTGATGCAATCGTTGATAGTGAGGCGCACAGTTTATTGTGTTCTTTCATAATAGGAGTTCCAACTATGTATTTCTAAGTAAGCAATACCAATGACGTATACCTACGCTTTTATTCTGACAAATGAACTCTGTGTTCTTGATTTAATAGCTTTCGTTTTTGTCCTGTAGGTGCCCGGAAAAGAAAGATTATTTGTGAATTAAAATATTCTAGGTGCAAGCGTTTGAAACAAAAATACACATCCCGTTCATTAGCAGTTTTAAGTTCGTATACGGACCATTACCGTTTGAGACCTATTGTTTCCACGGTAGAACTCATATTAACTCAAAATGAGTTAAATATGAGTTCTACCATGTATACATATATTTTTATTTTCCTGAAGCCTGCTCTAAAAAAAGGCTGAAGTACGCTTCCTTGGATGAGCTTTACCATTTTGTGCCGGTTGCTGCGGAGACTCTGGGTGCTTGGAGTACGGAGGCAAAGTGTTTTGTGGGGGATTTGGGCCGTAGGCTCAGGCAGGCAAGGGGTGACTCCCGGTTCTGGTCGTTCTTGGTGCAAAAGATGTCCATCGCTATTCAGCGAGGTAATGTGGCGAGTGTTATGGGCCCCTTTGTACCGGGAACGATCAGGGGCAGGTTATTTATTTACGTTTGACATTTCATTTAATTGTAAAATGTATGTGTGTGTTCTATTGTATTTTTTTTTCCTTATTCTACACAAATCCATTGGCTCACCGCACCGTGCTGAAGTCTTTGTGTCGACACTGTCATCGGCCCACGCTGAAAACCAACGCTATGATTTCATTGTGTTATGACTTTACGCTGAGCGTTTGGCCGTTTTTTGGAGGCATATTTTCCCCATAATATAAATTATGATTGTAAGTAAATTTTAAAATTGCGTCATTTCGTGCAAATAAATATTTTTGTTTCTTTCTTTCTTTCATATATTTATCGAAATAATACGAGTTTTCTTAGATTTCATACAAGGTTATAACTACAGCGATATTACAGAAAATACAAATCCCAAAAAAAACAGTAAATAGTAAATAAAAAAAGAGTAACGTACTTTAAATACAAAGTTTATTTGAAATTATAATTCTAAGTTAATCCAAAGATATCACAGACTAAAGACACCCATTATTTAGTATTACAACATAAATTAAAAACCCAATATGTCTGAAGATCCGTTATCAGTTGGCAGGGCTTCTTCTTGTAAAAAAATATTTTTGTTTTATATATTTTTTTTAATTGATGTAAATCAGTGCTAGACTGCGATCCTATCTGATGGTAAGCAGCGATGCAGCAATCATTTATGGTGACGCGCACTAGTAGTACTTCAGCATACTGGACAATCATCCTCTCCCGTGAGATCTACATACCTAAACGATAAAAAAGCAGTCAGAAAAAAATAAATACAAAAAAGGTTTGGAGACTGAATTGAATTTGAGTCTTTAAGCCACTAGAAGAAGGACCGATGATACTTGAACGGGTATGTATGCCGCTAGGGCCGCGTGAAATTTCTGGAAAGGAAAACCTGGTACCTACTACAACGCAAAGGAAAACTGAAGGACACAGGTGCGGTTTTAATAAGTAAAAGTCTGACACGCTCGATTGGTCCATTCTAGAGCGGAGCGGGGCAAGTCATTGGATAATTGGACCCACTTAAAAAAAATCCGCCCACGGTACGGCGCGCATTACATAGGTTATCATTTTTCCATTGCCTTGTACGACTTTTACACGAAAGTTTACGAGCAGCTGTGGCGCATTAGTAATGGCTCCGAATTACAAGTTGTAGGCCGTGGGTTCAAACCCAGCCAGCGGCATTACTTTGTGTGATTTATTTACATCATCACTGCTCTCAAAACGATGAACGAAAACATTGAATGGAAACTGACGTACCTAAAAATCAAAAATTCTTTTCGTTCTTAATACAATTTTTTATTTTTAGATTCCATTCATGGTGCCTGTTATGCCAGCCATTGGCTGGCATTGGCCTTAAGATCACAGGCACACCTTCAGTTGCCTTGCGCAACCTTACCAAGTCCCTTCTTTGAGGAGTGGCTGGAAAGGCAACACGGCGTCATTACCTTCCGCATGACTCAGGTCCTCACCGGACACGGTAAGTTCGGGAAGTTCCTGCACCGGATTCGTGCGGAAGCGACGCCCGGGTGTCGTCACTGTGTGGACCGCCCGGAGGACACGGTGGAGCATACGGTGGAGGTGTGCCCCGCTTGGGCAGAGCAACGCCGTGTCCTCGTGGGGGTAATTGGCGGCGGCGATCTCTCGCGCCGGGCCTTGGTACAGGCCATGGTCCGGGGCGAGGAGGAGTGGTAGGCGGTCGCCTCCTTCTGCGAAGCAGTAATGCTTGCAAAGGAGGCGGCCGATCGCGTGAGGCAGCGGTCCTCACGCCCCAACCGCCGCCGGGATTCCGATCCCGATTTCCGGCCACCGTAGGCGCGGGCTTGCGGACGGCGAGCAATGGGTGGCTTGCCGTCCGACCGTCCGGTAACCGTCCGGACCAAGCCCAAGTCGTCAACGGCGCGTGCTGTTCCACGCGCGCCTCAAGGAGATGTCAGCAACTGTAGGGGCCCAGCAGGGTCGAAGCCTACTGGGGCCAAGGGTCTGATTCTGAAAGGAAGACTCGGCCCTGGTACGAAAGGCAACGAAGGAACAGGAGTGGGTTTTTAGTCAGTAAAAGTCTGACACTATCTCCCGCCCCGCCCAAGAGCGGGGGATGTCATAAGATGATTTTCCCACCGGAAAAAAAAAAAAAAAAAAAAAAAAAAAAAAAAAAAAAAAAAAAAAAACCCTTGCCTTAGGTGGCTTTTAGTTAGAAAAAGTCTAACACTCCCTCTCTCCCGTTCCACCGAAAGAGGGAGAATTTATGTGATAATTTTAAGAGTATTTGGATTTCAAATAAAAAAAAAAAGTAAAGAAATTTGAAGGTACTTACATATCGCAACGAATGCAATGAAATGCCAGAGAAACTAAATTTCCTGGACAACCGCATCCATGTTTAAAACTACGCTGTATATATCTCTTCTGCCTTAAATAATTTGAAGTGTCTGGTTGCTCAAGTTCTGAAGTATTTAGTTCCTCTGGTGCTGTAGTGTGCTTTTGCTCAAGTGCTGAAATTTCTGGTAGCTCAAGTGCTAAATAGTCTGACTGCGTGGGTGCTGAGCTATCAACCGGTTGCGCGGAACACAGCGCGGCGAGAAACGCGATCATCGCCACAAATATAACAAAGAACTTCATGGTGACTGTGTCAGGTGCTTCAGTGCTTACTACTCGATTGCTGCGAACAGACTATAATAAAATACAAGGAATTACCTACTTATATTTATACTGTGTTATATTGACGTGAAAAACCTAAATAATTATCCTTTAAATATTAATATTAATAAATATTAATCCCACTTGTGGTTTATAAACGGGTGACCAGGCGGTTGCAAAACAACGTCCCAACCAAGGTGACCTTGCTAGTTTCAATCCGTGTAGACAGCAGTTGTAATCCATGACCTTCAACGCCCTTGGTTGGGAGGCGCGTTTTCCCAACCACCGAACGTGTTCGCGCGTGGCTTACATCCATGCAGCCGCAACACAAACTAAACACATAAACCAAGGTCACGCTAGTTTGCAACCGTCTGTTCACCCGTTAATGTATAGTAATTTTGTTGATTCAACTTGTTTACAACTTACAATGAGGTTAATATCCTAAAAATTAATTGGTCGCTTTGTACTTAAGACTTTTGCTCCCATTTGGTGTCATAAAACAGTGAATTTTTGAAACCTACATATCGGCAAGGACTGGATTAAAAGATTTGAAATTATTCTTTTTATTATTGATTCATAAATAGTATTATCAACATAGTTATAATTTTTCCGTATGCCTAATACCTTTGCCAAAAAATTAATAATTTAACAGCATTATATTTTTTCGCTTGTTTTCCCTACTCCTTTTATTTATATAATTTATTGTACACGTTATAATGTGGACAGGATAAACATATACAAAAGCAAAGTGTACAAAGGGCGATCTCATCGCGCAGGGCAATCTCTTACAGACAACCTTAGGATGGACTGAACGAAAGGAGATAGAATATGGCGGTCAGTGTACAAAAAAAAAAAACATAAATAATATTAATTACACATATCAATAAATATACTAATAAATATCAAATATAAAATTGAGCAAGGAAAATAAAGAAAAATAAATAAAATAAAAAAAAACCATTTCGAAAAAAACAAAACAAAAATCTCATCTGTTCCAATATTTACAAAAATATTTTTCCTCGCTGACTACTATGAGAAGAAGTACCGAAACCAACTCAGGGTTCAAAGTTTCTTTTAAAGTCAACGAACGTGTAATAGTCAAATCATGAGAACCATGCCGATTGTTGTCTCAGAAGGTCTTTTGAGGAAAAAACAACACTAACAGTATTCGTGTAGCTCAACTCAGGACTACTAAGGAGCTCAACAATTTGACGAAATACCAAAGAAAGGTCATTAAGCATTCATATACCGATTTTGGTATTTTCATCACCCACAAACACAGAGCTATCTCGATTTAGATAGTTAAGTAAGTATAAGGAAACAAATTAAAATAAATGGTTGTGTTGAAGTCATTACCATCGAACTGATTTGATGATGAAGTTGGAAGGTACTCACCGAATCTCCGCAATAAAACATTGTGTCCTAGCTGTTTTAAGGCTTATTGGAATTGTCATCACTGCTGTTGAGTACAAAATAAGATAAAAATACTAGATTTGAGATTTTTTTTAAGTTGGTGAATAAATTAACTGCTGTTAATATTATTTACCTAGAACCAATCCACGGAACTTATTTACTAGTAGATGAAAAAATCACAGAAGACGAGCAGTAGTTATTAAGCTCGCCGTCCGGCTGTCTGGCGACCGTCTGAACCAAGCCGCGTCCAAAAAAGTCATCCAATGATGATTATCTACCCAAATAAAGTCAGTTTCTTCTTTTATGTATATAAAAATAAGCAAAAATCACAGCAGTAGTAATTTAAAGCCGTTTAAACGAACCAAAATTCAAACTGTTACATTTATAAAATAACCAATATACCGCCGTATTGTTCACAATTCCCGCAGGAATAAAACCAAATGAGATAATCAACTTTTGACACGAGCAAATTTACGAGGCGTATAATAATATAATTTTATAAGAGATGAATCGGAATGTGGCTGATAATGTTACATATTCGCACTGATATTATACAACGTGAAAAAAATGGTATTTTGACTTCATGAAAGTTGCAAAACTTGCAATTCTAGGTTTTTCTATGCTTAAACATCAACACCTCCCTCCTCATGAACTCCGTTTTGGAAAATCCGTTCAATAATATGTGTATCATAGATTTTTTTTAAAATAACTACCAACAATCTCATTTTTTTTTCTAATAATAGGAATTATTCTTCCTGTTTATAGTGGATGCGATCATAAGCATGTAAACTCACATACATAAGATACCTAGAACAACTATCTACTGTCCAAACAAATATTTGTTACGTGAGGGAATTAATAGGGAATTAAACTTTTGCCAAACATAGCTTGCATGATTTTTTTTTCTTTTCGCCAATAGTGAAGCCTGGGCCATATCTTAAGGGACTGTATGAGAAAGCAATGGCGGAAAAAATTATGTCTACCAACCGTAACCGAACGAACTTAGAGACTATTTAGTAGATCGCTTTTGTTTTTTTGGCAGGCGTTATTTTTCTGAAATAAAAATACTCCGTGTCTGATATTTTAAGTTTCTCATTGTCAATTATACTACACGGTTTCTCTAATGAGTTATTCTGTATCCCTCGCTTCCGCATTTATCGCTGGGTGTGGTAGGGGGGCGTCTGGTGTTGCTAAGAACTCTAGTCCTCAAGTCATCTTAATTATAATATAAGAAAAATAGGTAACGCCTAACAAAACATTACTAACAATGCTTCTATAGGTATCTTCGTTCGGTTTTGGTTTAAAGACCTTTTTTGCTATTGTTTCCTCGTATTGTCCTCTAGCATAAGACCTGGGTTTCAAATCTGGCAGAAGGAAAAAAGTAAAACATGCCAAAATTTTACATTGGCTTTTGTGACACGCAGGGCAGCAGCCAATCGGTCAATCACTGTGCCAATTGTGTCAATAATTTATTCCTCGGATGAAAAAATCTAGTATTAGAATAAATTAGCCATAACTATGAAACAAACACTTTAGTCACTCTAATATTATAAAGGCGAAAGTTTGTGAGTGTTTGTGTGTATGTTTGTTATTTCTTTACTCTCGAACAACTGAACAGATTTGGATGCAACTTAGCACACGAGTAGACCATGTCCTGGAATAACAAATAGGACTTTTTATTTCGGGAGTGTGTTCTCTTAGGATAATTTTCTACTATTAGGCATGTGAAGCCGCTGGTAGAAGCTAGTGAACAATGTTTTGTATTGCACCACGAACATAACTTGAGTAACAGCAACATCTGCTATCCCTATGATGGTGACCCTTCAGGGTAAACGCATTAATAAAAAATGGTAGCTACCTCAGGGTACAAACGTCCTCGTAACACCAGACAAGGGAAAATGTGACGTGTCATGAACGTTATTAGGTCGATTCTGCCTTGAGGATACTTTTGTAACGTTTCAGCTGTCAGCCTGTCATTCAAACATCCAAAATAAGAAAACGAATTTGTTTTTTTCCTTAAAGAATAATTTTCACTTCAATCGAGCCTTTTCCGTAATCCTTGATGAATGGGGAATAAAAATGTTTACAGTAATTAATGCTTATGTACCTACTTAAGGAAAATTAAAGAAAATAATTACATTTTAATTTAATGAAACCCTATGCGTGTTTGAAAGGCTCGTAAAAAGATTCTAAAGAACAAGTTCAATACGAATCGAAAATACTGAAACGAATATTTTGTTGGTTAACGTATTTTGCCTAAAATAGCTATCTTCAGTTCGTTAAGCCCCTTGAAATATACTTCAGACGGTCGATCCTAGGTCAAATGTACTAACTTACTGTTTAAAAATGTATTGAAATATGACTAGCACTCAGGGTCTGCCCTTGAAGAAACTATCGTACCAATTAGTTTGGTTTAGTCTGGCCTCCATCATAGGTAGTATCAATTGAAATGTTTCATAAAGGACGGGAGAAGAATGGGATTCTGTAAAACCTGAGGGCCTATGCAATAAAGGTATAACAGACAACACTATAAATGAATACTAAATGCTCGGTCAGACTGGTAACACGGGTGCGGGATTGGGCGCGATTTGCTTGGTCGGACTGGCAGCGCGGTGCGGGGAGTGGCGCGGTTGCAGGGACAGGGTTACTGCTTATCGTCTGCGCACTCACTGTGGCCACTTGTATGGACGACCTAACACTTGAGATGCCCGCGCGCGTTCCGCGTTGAACTACCCGCGCCGCTTCCCGCGCCCGCATGCCCACTATGGACATCCAAATGAAGTTCTTTTGTTTGAGTTTGCCGCGCCGCGCCCGCCCGACCCCCGCTCTTCCTCACCTTCATGCTTTCTTCAACCTCCTTTGTTCGTATTACAGCTTCGCAAAAAGAGGCAAATACTTCCAGTGCCCTTTCGCTCCGTACTGTGGCCTGAGCTAGGGCTAGACGCGAGAAGTCATGCCGCCAATCACCTTCACACACGGCAGTTTTCCGCCTAAGCTGGGTAGCCTCCATCGTACGCTCACCGTGTCCTCCTGCTATTTATAACCGAGACATTGTTCAAAACGTGTGATAAATAACACTAATAATATAAAGGCGGAAATTTGTGAATACGTATGTTACTTCATCACACTAGCATGGATATCATGTCTTGGAATAGCTAATGGGATAATTTTTATTACGGAAACATGTTTCCTTGGGTAAATTTTCTTCTTTCGCGCGAGGTAAACCACTGGCAGCAGTAAGAACCTAATTCCAATAAATGATTTTGATATACATTCAAAATTATAGTAACTATCTCATTATAAACAGTGACAGGCTTAAAATCAGAGGTAATAAAGCAATTTGAAAATGCAGAAGCAATTAATATAAATGCAACACAATTTATATAAATGGTATAAATAATTGAGTTGTTCATTCGCACGCTCGCTCTGCGCCGCGTTAACATCTGTTACAAAATTAGCCAATTTATTTCGACTACAGATACAAAGCAACCACTGAAATGGTTTTAGTATTATAACAAATAAAAAGTAACTACGTACACTGGATTTTATAAAAACATTTTAATCTTTATGGGTCTCGGTTAACATATTAAATCAAATCAAATCAAAATATTTATTCGCTAGAATATGGTACTTATGTACCATACTTATGTACCATATTCTAGCAAATAAATATTTTGATTACACCACACACACACCCAACCCCACAACACACCTTAAGGGGAACACCTTATGGTGTTACAGTACATTTGTTTCAGTATATTCTGCCATAACATAGCGTGCAAATATATACAGTCAGTGTTGTCAATTACTCGATCATGTCGATTACAGATTCTATTGACTTGTCTTCTAAATAGTCCTTAACGGTATAATATCTTTTAAACAATAACAGATCAAAAGTATTTTTTTAAACATTGTCAGTGGTAACACTTGTAAACTATTTGGTAAATGATTGTAAATAATAATCGACATGCAGTATACATTTTTCTTAAATAATTTTAGCCTTATTTGTGGCAGCCGAAGTCTGTCTTTATGCCGTGTTCTGCTATTTGGCCTATCACTATTCGTCTCGAAAATATTGTAGTATTTCTTAACAAAAACATAATGATGTCACCCCGTAATTTCAATTATAATATAACTTCTATGGGGTGAAAAGATTGTTCAGCCGTTGTTAGGTGGTGTCTCCGATTCCTAAATGGGACATGTATAACGCACACAGCTTTCTGCCCCTTCCGAAAAAAGGAAAGCCAAGAAGCTGCTACATATACCTATATTGTACCGCGTGCCTCCAAGTGCCTGTCGCCGCTGAATCTCATTCTGGACACATTCGAGCAAAACATGTTGACATCCTCGATCGCATTACACTCTGTGCAATTAGGTGGGTCCATTTTACCCATTAAATGTGTGTATTTGTTTGATGGAATGTGCCCCGATTGAAGTTTCAATAGTGCAATAAAAATAAATAAGAGGAAAAAAGGCTCATTCAAAGAAAATATATACGTCGGTTCAGGATGTCAATCAGAGTGGTAATTTCCTCCATGTGTGGGTAACGAACAACATTCTATTCTAGACTACGCAACTGATTTATTATGATGTAGGCTTTAGGTATTCACTTTACAACGAGTCGAGAGATAGTTCCTAGGCAATGTTGTTTGCTCGAATTCAAAAGACCAAGAGCTTTTGAGGTCTTCACTTCTTTTATAGCTGGATAGCTGCAAGCTTCATAGCATGTATATGTTGTGGCCAGATCATAGAAATTGATCAATTCATGATATGGACAACTAAAACTGGCCAAATCCTATAAACGTTAACATTTGATGGTATGTCAATCCTCGTTTAACTAAATCATTGATGTAAAATTTCAATGATAATAAAAGGTCTAAAGAAAATAGGCCAAACGAAGATTGAAATATCATCAAACTTTAACGTTTAAAACAATCTGGCCAGTTTTACTTGGCCATTTCATGAAGTGATCAATTTCTATGATCTGGCTACGACATATACGACATATACATCACAGAACGCTTCGTCTCGTTGTCAAACTGGCTTTCGTACTATTAAAAACGCCGACGTAAACACAAATAAACCATCCAGCCAGACGACGAGCAATGAGTAGTTCGGCATCAGGCCGTCTGGTCCAAGTTCGAGTTATCGACGGCGCGTAGTGTTTCACGCGCGTCTCAAAGAGATGTCAGCAAAACCCGTAGGGAACCAGCAGGGCCGAAGCCTACTGGGGCCATGGGTTGACATCTAAAAGACAACCCCGGGGTCCTGAAACGCAAAGTAAGGAAGGAACATATGTGTGGTTATTTATTATGCCCGGTGCGCGGATCAACGTGAGACACAATCGCTTTTTAATTGTGTCTCTAATGACGGCATACCAAAGGTTAATCTTCATGCAACTAAAGGTATAAAGGCGGACTTAATGCCTTAGGCATTCTCTACCAGTCAACCTAGGGTAGTGGAGAGACAATAATATATGGCAGATGCATAAAAAAAAACAACACAAGTTACAAAATTATATACAAATGCTAAAACTAATCATATATATATATATATATACATATATTATATATATATGCTATATATATATACATATACATACACAGTAAAGGAGTTTTGAGATGATTCTGCTATTTGTGTAGAAAGTAATTCCGCAATTTCCGCTTAAATGCATACTGACTCGTGGCCGTCCTGATATCAAGAGGTAGCGAATTTTACAGAAGGATGGACTGTATATAGAACCTGAAGGAGGAATGAACAAAATCAGATTTTTTTTTTTTTTTTCGTTTGGTGAAATCATCTAATGACATCCCCCCCTCTTGGGCGGAGCGGGAGATAGTGTCAGACTTTTACTGACTAAAAACCCACTCCTGTTCCTTCTTTGCCATTTTTCCAGGGCCCCGGGGGTCACTTTCGCATTACCTATGGCCCCAGTAGGCCTCGACCCTGCTGGGCCCCTATGGTTACTGACATCTCCTTGAGGCGCGCGTGGAATGCTACACGCCGTCGACGAGCGGACGGCGAGCCACCCATCGTTCGCCATCCGTAAGCCCGCGCCTACGATGGCCGGAAAACAACATCAGAAGTATGAGATGGAAAAAGCAGTAGGAGATAAAAGTCAATAAAAGTCTGGCACGCCCTCCCACTCCGCCCTAGACTGAAAGAAGTCATTAAATGATTACGCACCTTGTAAAACAGCTAATAATTCCTCATTGTAGTTTCACTAATCTATTTGCACAGCGGTGCCTACATAAATTATAACTTTCTTTCAAAGTTAATTGATACTGTATCAATATATGTACGAGTAAATTGGCTGTGAAACACGGGGATGTAACTCGACATACATTTTCACTGTTTTTCATACTACCGCTCTTATGAGATTATTACACTTTTACATTAGATATTTTGGAAACACAGTATCTTGTGGATATTATCTAGGCTTCTATTGAAATCAATTTATAAATTTGTGTAAAACTAATCCACTAAAATTATCTGTTATTTTGCTTGAACTTTGACACTTCATAATTTACTCAAAAATTAAAAAAGTCAAAAAAGTATACCAATAGAAGCCTTGCAAATTTAATCAAGATTTTTATTGACGACAATTTTTTTCTAAAACTTTTAAGAGTATAAAAAATCACGTGTTACTTGGAACTAGTTTTGTAAAATATTCGAGTAAATCACGGAATTACCGAATGCTAACAAAGTTTTCAGGTGTTATCTCTCTTTTTTCGCGTTGCTTTTCGTCAAACATTGCGTTGGATTGCGTTAGATGAAGTAACAAGCTTTTAAACCATGCTCGATGTTGACGAGATGCGAGTGAAAAAGAACCCTTTAAGCCAGATGGACAGGACGGAATCATTAAGGTTCTGTTTTTGCCAGTCACTACGGAACACTAAGAACAGTTTCGCACAAACATTCGAATCTTGTTATGGATTAATCATTCTCGATAATTCAATTGAACAATAATTTTCACTGTTGGACAACAATTACGTATTGTTGAAAAATACTAGCTGATGCTGCAACGGAACGGGAGGGAATGTTCGGAGTTTCCTTTCGTGATCACATCAGAAATGATGATATCCGCAGAAGAACCAAGGTTACCGACATGGCCCAAAGAATCGCCAAACTTAAGTGGCAGAGGGCAGGGCACATTGCTCGCAGAACAGATGGTCGATGGGGATGAAAGGTTCTGGAGTGGCGACCACGTACTGGAAGACGTAGCGTTAGAAGGCCTCTCACAAGGTGGACCAATGACCTGGTGGCCTGGTCGCGGGAATCCGATGGATACGAGATGCACATGACCGGCTGAAATGATGATGATGACTAGTTGCTGCTAGCGGTTATGCCTGCATAATAGTAGAAAATTATTAAAAGGAAAAAATCCCTGGAATAGTGCATAGAATACTCCTGGATCCTATGTACTATTCCACTTGGTCTACCCATGTAATGTGAAGAAGTAACAAAAAAACTCACACACAATCTCATAAAGTTTTGCCTTTATTATATCCTCTATTAGGGTAATCTATACCCTATTCATCTGGCCTTGAGACAAAAAGTAAACAAAGAAAACAATGTATGTACCTTCGGCCAAGTTTCTTCAACGTGTTTCATTACAAACCCTAAGCGAACGCCGGCGTTCGCTTGCTCATCGTCTATAAGTACTTAATATCCAATTTTATAAAACTAACTAATAGTCATATTAGGCAAGGATTATTGTATTGAGAAGGATTATATCTTATTCTAAGCTAGTACGTTAGTGATTTTACTGGAATTAAAGCATTTTACAACAGCTAATAAAACGAACGTATGAATATATATATATATATATATATAAAAGGAGAAACTGACTAGGAATGTCAAATTTTGCAAAAAGCTTCCTTTTATAACGTAGGCGGGACTAAGATTTTCCAAAATTCACTCCCTAAGGGGATAAAACGGAGTTCCAAAGTTTGTATGGAGAAACCGACTTTTATGCAGGCGAAGCCGCTGGCACAATATAATAATACCTACTTATGTGTAATCGAAGAAAAATACAAGGGAATAAAAAACAAAAATAAACGCGTTACTCTGAAAAATAAAACGCAAAGTGTGAAGTACCCGCGATCAGCAATTTCCTGTGCTGTCGTGCACGAGACGTTTTGAATCGAGATAAATCTAACGACTTATGGGTATTTTGATTCAAATAAGATTTGATTCCAATAGTTGTCACGTTGACGATGTTGATATAACAGTTATTCGAATGATATTCGATCGGTTTGATTATTGTGTCTGGGTGGTTACGCTGTTTCTTTTTGCGTTCGATTTTTATTCTCTAAATATTGCCAATTAATTCAAAATTGTCCTGGTAATTACAAAGGTACTTATGCGACATTGATCACGTTTTACCTGTAGAATAAGCCTAAATTAGATAAGTGAGTGGAGTCATACTTACATACGTACTACCTAAAGTCTTCACCATTTCCCATAATAATGTTACTAATAATTCTAAAATGTGTACCGAGAAGTTATTAGGTATACAACATTTACGTAAATCTTTGCGGTTTCAATTCAAGGAAAACAAACAGTCACCGTAGTCAACACGTTATACAGATCGACAAAAAGCACGGTAATAATATTATGTGCGAGAAAATTTACCCCCGTGCCGAGCGTGTACTGAGTCGAACAGTGTGCCAATTAGGCAACGGCGATCCGCGCGCCACCACGCGTATTACCAAGAAAACATCAAGGAAACATATTTTTCAATACACTCACTCAGAAATCTACTTGTATTTCACCAGTTTTAGGTACGCAATTGACTGTTTTTTGCACTAGTGCGGAAAAGTGAGCGTGCTCTCCTCCGCCACAATTACTGTTCCTTCATTGCCTTCGTTCCAGGGCCTGGGGTTCACTTTCGCACAACCCGTGACCCCAGTAGGCTTCGACCCTGCTGGGCCCTTACGGTTACTGACATCTTTTTGAGGCGCGCGTGGAACACTACGCGCCGTCGACGACTTGGGCTCGGTCCGGGCAGTTCCCGGACGGTTGGACGGTGAGCTACCCATTGCTCGCCGTCCGCAAGTCCACGCTTACGGTGGCTGGTAATCGGAATCGGAATCCCGGTGGCTGGGGCGTGAGGGGCGTGCCCTCGCACAATTGTAGCCGCCTCCTTTGCTAGCATTACTGCTTCGCAGAAGGAGGGGACCGCCTGCCACTTTGACAATAAGCGGTTTACGTATAAAATCATAGAATTTCTATACAAATTCTGTTGTTATTTTCGTTGACTAAACAAAAACAAATTGTTAATATATTGTATTATATATGTTAGCTCCTAAAAATGGCAGACAAGCAAAGTGAACTGTATTAACCACAATTAAATGGCATGGGCTGATTAAGTATCCACTCGTGGTACATAAATCAGTAAGGAGCTGATACAAGTAGGTCTTGTGTGACACAAGGCAGCTATAGATTCATGTAAACCTTGATACAGGTGGACCGATGACCTGGTGAGGGTCGCGGGAATCCGATCGATGCGAGACGCACAGGACCGTTCATTGTGGTGACATTTAGGAGAGGCCAATGTCCAGCAGTGGACGTCTATCGGGTGAAATGATGATGATGATGAAACCTTGATAGTGGGTAGCATGTACTTACACAAACATTGAAGGTTGGAATCTGGTGCAGAATAATTAATTGCTAATACCTAGAAAGCGCTTTTTTATTTTATTTTTTCGGTGGGAAAATCATCTAATGATGAGCGGGAGATAGTGTCAGACTTTTACTGACTAAAAAACCTACTCCTGTTCCTTCGTTGCCTTTCGTACCAGGGCAAGACTCCTTTCAGAAGCAGATTCTTGGCCCCAGTAGGCTTCGACCCAGCTGGGCCCCTACGGTTTGCTGACATCTCCTTGAGGCGCGCGTTGAACAGTACGCGCCGTCGACGACTTGGGCTCGGTCCGGACGGTTATCGGACGGTCGGACTGCGAGTTACCCATTGCTCGCCGTTCGCAAGCCCGCGCCTACGGTGGCCCGAAATCGGGATCGGAATCCCGGCGACGCGGCCTCCTCCTTTGCTAGCATTACTGCTTCTCAGAAGGAAGCGACCGCCTGCCACTCTTCCTCGCTCCGGACCATGGCCTGAACCAAGGCCCGCCGCGAGAGATCGCCGCCGCTGATCGCCCCACTAGGATACTGCATTGCTCTGCCCAGACGGGGCATTTTGCGACTGGAAAAATCTTCGTAACTCAATTGGGGAATTGAACTGCTTTCCGTAACTTAAATATATATTTTATTCTGTTTGTAATTGTTCCTATAGCGGCAACATAAATACATCACTTGAGAAAACAACTTACTGTAGCTATCACGGTTCATGAGATACAACCCGGTGACAGACAGACGGACAGCAGTGGAGTCTTAGTAATAGGGTCCCGTTTTTACCCTTTGGGTACGGAACCCTAAAAATTAATGATGCATAATATATCATCATATTATAAATATCCATATAGTACATTTCTTCCAAGGTACAGTCAGGGGTCAAAACTGCAGTTTTATCTTACCAATGCTAAAATGTCTAAAATTTCTTTGTAGAAGAGGGTCAATGGTTCATGACTGCTTTAATTGGTAGCATAGAATCTAAAGTATTAATTAAACTTGTTGTGGACTATTGAACTTCTACAACAAAGAAATTTTAGACACTAGCATTGGAAGAGTGCAACTGCACTTTTGATCCCAGAGACCCTGACTTATGTACATTATGACAAAAGTACATTGATGTATTAATAAAAATACATTCAGCCGAACATACAACCTCCTTCTTTTTGAAGTCGGTTAAAAACCCAAGATACAGTCTAGAACAAAAGTAACACTCGAAACTGTCACCAAACACTCGGTAACACTACATATGTAGTTATAGTTATACTAAAAGCATTTATGTTTTGCAAATTCAACCTTGCGTCGATTGTTTTAAAGTTGTTTTTATTAAGCTGTGTACAAAAAGCAATAAAATTTTACGACCCAAGTTAGCCCTTAGCACAAAGCATATAGTGGAGACGCTATGTTTTATATTTTTTGTTTTTATACGATATTGAAATTGTTAAATTATTTTCTAAACACATATTTATACTTTGATATGTGTATAAATCAATTAAACAAATATTTCCTAGTAAAATTATTTATTGATTTTTTTGTCAATAATCACTCAGAATACTTAAAAAATATAATAATTTTTGAAATTGATATAATCAACAGCAGGAAAAAAATTATTAATTTAAAAAAAAAAAACTTGTCAGTAGCATAATGGCTGAATGCCAACATAAGTGAAGATGGGCACGTCATAATTATGGCGGTAAGTCCCCTCTTTGAGGAATGGCTGGAAAGGCAACACGGCGTCCTTACCTTCCCCATGACGCAGGTCCTCACCGGACATGGTAAGTTAGGGAGGTTCCTGCACCGGATTCATGCGGAAGAAACGCCCGGGTGCCACCATTGTGTGGACCGCCCGGAGGACACGGTGGAGCACACGGTGGAGGTGTGCCCTGCTTGGGCAGAGCAACGCCGTGTCCTCGTGGGGGCGATCGGCGGCGGCGATCTCTCGCGCCGGGCTTTGGTACAAGCCATGGTCCGGAGCGAGGAGGAGTGGCAGGCGGTCGCCTCCTTCTGTGAAGCAGTAATGCTAGCAAAGGAGGCGGCCGATCGCGTGAGGCAACGGCAACGGTCCTCACGCCCCAATCGCCGCCGGGATTCCGATTCCGATTTCCGGCCATCGTAGGCGCAGGCTTGCGGACGGCGAGCAATGGGTGGCTCGCCATCCGACCGTCCGGTAACCGTCCGGACCGAGCCCAAGTCGTCGACGGCGCGTGCTGTTCCACGCGCGCCTCAAGGAGATGTCAGCAACTGTAGGGGCCTAGCAGGGTCGAAGCCTACTGGGGCCAAGGGTCTGATTCTGAAAGGAAGACTCGGCCCTGGTACGAAAGGCAACGAAGGAACAGGAGTGGGTTTTTAGTCAGTAAAAGTCTGACACTATCTCCCGCCCCGCCCAAGGGCGGGGGATGTCATAAGATGATTTTCCCACCGAAAAAAAAAAAAATAAATAAGTGAAGAATTTTTAAGTTATCAATGCGACGTTTTGTGCTAGAGCAACACTTCTGCCATTATTGCAAACCCATGATTTGTCGCTGAATTAATCGATATAATATGTTCGAACATTAAAGGAATCATCGAATTGACGACCTTTTCTGCATATTGGATTCGATTAAAAACCATATTATAATATTTATATAATGCATAAATAATTGGTAAAAAGTTTAACTCAAAAAAGTTCTAATTTATTCATAAAACAATTGACATAATTTTGAACAAATCGACTCCGTTGTGTTAAAACAGGTATTATGCGACTAAAATAAAAAGAGGCTGTTAAGCATCGTTTGTACACTGACAAAGCGGCAGTTGAAATTTACCCTACTATACGTGGACCGATTAGTGAAGTTTTGAAACAAATTAAATTGAAATCACATAATGCTTTGTTTATTAAGTCATAAAAACAACAAACGCAAATCAATAAACATTTTCACTTCCCGAAAATATGATATCCCATCCTTTTTTAACGTTCTTAACGAAATATTTAAAAAAAAAAACAACGAACACTAGCATTTTTTACGAGCGAGCATTGACACGGGCAACGGCGAAGGCGACGCGAGACTATTTGAAATAAGCGCACTTTTTTGAATGATGCGCTCTTTTCTTGGACACTTTTGTATATCAATAAATTGGAGGTTTTTTGTTTATCAATGCAAAAGTATGATATTCGCTAACTTCTTCTATTCTTAAGTTTATGTGAACCCAGTATATTTTTTCCAATTTTTTTTCCTTCAGTCTCTAAAGCGATTTAAAGTCTTTAAAAAAACATTACATTTCACTGTCTGTTCTGTATATTTCTGACCAGTGTTTCGTAAACTTTTTGTGTTCAAGGCACTCCAAGAATTTGAAAAATTAAACAACTAAATCAATATTAATCAGTAATCAATATAAATAATAAATAATAAATAAATAAACACTTTTATTTCAGACCAATTTGTTGTCCAATTTGTTAGTAACAATGTTCTTATAGACTAGTGTTAGTAATACTTAAAACTACCCACAACAAAACATGTAGTTATCACTATTGTGCCATTCCATGACAAATGGCGGAACAATGATTCATGTAGCCACAGTCCAGTCGACTAGCGATCATGCTAAGGATGCTGTTGGCGCTGCCCCGCACTCTACGCACCAGAGATGCGCATCTTTTACGCATCGTAGAGTAAAAGCAATCGACGCGATGTTCAGCAAACATCCCTGATGCACTACAGAATCGCCGCAGCCCCATCAGCATCCTGAAAGCATTATTAAATTGGACTCGGAGGGCACTGTAAGACTTTTGGGTATAATCGGCCCACAGGCTGCACGTATAGAATGAAGTACAATAAGACCTAAAAAGTGTAATTTTGACATTTGTCGAACAACGTGCAAACCTGCGAGCTATCATGTTCGCCCACACTGCCAGCGCCCTCCGTTCCCTCTCAATGTCATCATTGTCCTTGAGGTCAGAGGTCAGCAAATGTCCTAGGTACTTAACTTTAGACACCCTACGCAAAGCTGTACCATTAAGCGTAATATTGGGAAACACGTCACCTGTACTGCTTCCTCTGGCCTCAAAGACCATGACTTCACTTTTGAGTGAATTATATTTTAATCCGTGTTCGTGGGCATATGCTTCACAGATGGTCAGCAGTTTCTTAATGCCACATACCGAAGCACTCAGCAGCGCCATGTCATCAGCATAGCTTATATTGTTTACATTAATTCCGTCTATGTGACAACCTACCCGAGTGCTACTGAGTGCCACAATCAGATCATTCATATACAGGTTGTAAAGGGTTGGCGAGGACAATCCACCCTGCCTCACCCCGCACTCCAACCTGTACGATTGAGACATGGTTCCCGACCATCGCACGCAATTGACCTGATTTCCGTACCAGAACTTACAGATGTTGATGAGTTCTGTTGGTAAACTAGTGTTTTCCAACTTTTTCCATAGAATATCATAGGAAACCAGGTCAAAAGCTTTCGAAAGATCAAGGAAGCACGCGTGAACTGCCGTTTGACGGCTTGTGTAGTATTTGACAGCATGCTTAACACACAATACCGCACTTTCAGTGGATAGTCCGCCCCGGAAACCGAACTGATTGTCGTGAAGTTCAATGTGTTTGGTCAGCTGTGAGTTCAACATGCTGTCAAACACCTTCGACACCACTGTGGCAAGAGAGATAGGCCTGTAGTTATTTCTATCTGATAGGTCAGCTGCCTTATTTTTAACAATAGGTATAACAATTGTCTTAATCATCTCTTCAGGCAGATAAGAGTGGCTCAGACAAAGGTTAAACAGCATAGCCAACAATCTCGGTAAGTGGGGCCCAGCATGCTGCAGATGTTCAATGCTCAACCCGTCATGGCCGGGAGATTTACCTCTAGTCATTGAGTTGATTATAGACTTCACTTGTCTAGGTGTACATCTAAAACCTATCTTTACACCGTTCATAACATTGATCACCGACTGCGAGGACCCCAATGGTGATTTGACAATAAAATGTTGTCGAAACAGATCTGCTATGTCACCAGCATCACTTACGCCGTCGACGCACACAGGAGTAACTGGTTTGTTATTGAGTTTATTTGTAGCTTTCCAAAAAGATCGAAAATCGTTTTTTGCGTGATGAGAGGCCAAAATATCCATTTTCACCTGTTCTTCATGGTTTTGACACCATCTCAGTCGGTACTTAAAGATTTTCCTGGCCTCACACATCTCGTTATAAATTGTACCTGAATTTGGTTTACCATGCCAACACCACAAATAAAATTTCTGCTTAGCTTCCCTGTGTGCCTCGCCAACATGTAAGTTCCACCCTGCGACAGGTTTCTTTCTCTTACGTCGTATATGTTTCCTATGCTTGCCACACAATGCTGCCCCTTTTAATATTTTTACAATATTATTATACAAGCCGTCAATGATTTGCCTATGCTGCAAAACATTACAAGTGTAATCTGCACATTGTATAAACTCCTCTGGAAAGTCAAGAAGTCTCAAGAGTCTATGACATTCAGTCATGTATTGATTAATTTGATCTACACTTCTCTCCCCCCATTCAACATCATTTATAGTCGGTTTATAATCTAGTACCTTAGGTGACACTATGCCTAAATCACACTCCATTATTAACGGAAAGTGATCCGACCACACTACGTCATACTTGACAAACACTCTGCGCACTGACGGCACAGCTGCCCTAGAGACTACGCAGTGATCAAGCCATCTCAGCGAACCGTGAGCCTCGCTCACAAAGGTGAAACAATCAAAAGAATTAGAAACTCCCTTCAACATCTCTACATCAATGCAAGTCCACTCCTGCTCCTCACAAAAAGACGATAGTTCAGTATAAAATGGTTCAGTAGGGTGCGCATTAAAGTCACCTAGTAAGTATACATAATCAATATTACAACTGTCTATGATAGCGCTTACCGACCCGAGGATGTCCGTAAACTCCACCAGATTCGCCACAGTGTCCACAGGCATGTAAACATTCACCACTAGTATAGACCGCTCAGGTAACACTACGCGTATCGCACATATTCGCGGATTATTGCACTGTACCACCATCACATCTGTAAATACTTTTTGTCGCCAGAGTATACCGAGACCGCCGTGAGGACGTCCTCGTAACATGCCTGACGACATGTCCACCGCCGAGGTCCCCGTGCAGCTAAACTCGTCATCAATACTTCTCAAGTATGATAAATCACTGGGCAACAACCACGTCTCCTGAAGAGCTATTATGTCACAAGTTTTACACAGCTCCCGTATTCCATCAACAGAGCGCTTGACACTCTTACAATTAAAAGTAGCAAATTTAGCAAATTTGTAAGCTACACTATCCATTTAATTTGTTATAATGACCGTTATCAGAAACTATAACCGTCTCTGTCGAAGATCTCTTCTTGAAATGTACAAAGCGTCTGAAAATGATGCCACTCGGCCATAGTTTCTCATCCAAGAACATCTGTAATTTGGATGCAGATACAAAGAACTTATAAGCGTCATGGTCACTTTGCCTTTTCATCACGATTTTTTCTAAAGTAACATTTTCACTAGTTTTACTGTAAATATATTTGCATATATCAGATTCTGACGTTCCTTTATGTACGTTTGTAATGAATATGGGTATTTTTCGGTCGGCAGCTCGAAAATTATATTCGGTTTCTACCTTACTGTTTCCCATCTTTCCTTGTAAACGGTTATTCCTCATTGGTTTACGTTTTTGTACTAACGTCCATCCTTGTTCGTTATCACCTTTACTGTCTTTTGAGCGCAACAGTACATTTGCAAACGAGCATTCATTTGAGTCAATCAGCTGTTCGCATACAATGTTATCAGCGGCCGATGATGACTCACAGACTTGCTCGACCGAGCTACACGTCGCCTTGCGCCCCACTCCTTCGACATCCAACCGCTCACGATCTACCGACAAAGTTATATTTGTCGGAATATCTTTGCTACCCTTTATACAATTGCTCGTAATAATTATACTTCGATAATTCAAATCATCATTTGGTGATGACTCAGATTTTGACATATCTTTCGAATCGTGTATATAGGAGTCATTCAGATGCGATAATCCCATAGGTCCGCTATCCTGCCCTTGATAGGCACACGTACCACCTCTTTTCACATTCACATTTCCGATTGAAAACGCTGGGACCGATTGCCTCATACATTGCAACTGGCTTTTTACTTCTTCCTCCAATTGCGTTATTGTGACATAGGAAGATTTGATATTTTTGATCTCAGACTGCACTAAAATAAGGTCTTTTAGCAATTTAGTCACAGCTAGGTGATCGAAAGTTATTGGAGGCAGTTTCTCCAAATCACGGGCTACAAACACGGGCATCACATCACTGTCAACGACCTTGAATAAGCTGATGATATCCATTAAGTCGCTGTTTTCTTTGCCTTGCCCTTTTCGCACTTTTTTCCGGTATTCGGTGGGTAACGATTCAAATAACAACGACTTTGCTTCATCAATTTGGTCACTACTAAACGACGACAGACAAATCTTCGATAAACTGTCCTCAGTTACAATTGAGATTTTATTCTGCACATATGCCAAAAGCTCGTTTATAACGATATTACAACTAGCGCATTTCACTGTTGTCGACATTTTAAACAAATAAACGCAGTTAACGCGTAACCGGGACCACGCTCACTAGCTATCGCTGCGCGCGCGCGACTGATATAAATCTACTAGTATTTATTTGTTGATCAAACAACTTAAAACTTTATATTGCAGAAAAGTCATTTAATTCGAAAAATGAGCGTAGGTCGATTAATTAAATAAGTTCATTTTTCACGGGCTCGAGCACAATCGCGGCGGTAAGTCCTATCTTTGAGGAGTTGCTCGAAACGCCATGGTGTCTTCACCTTCCACCTGCCGTAGGTTCTCACCTGGAATAGCCAGTACGGGAGGTTCCTGTTTTGGATTAAGGCGTAAAAACGCCCAGGTGTCACAATTGTGCGGACCACTCGTAGTACACGGGGGAGCATACGGTGGAGGTGTGCCCCGCTTGGGCAAAGTCGCCGTGACCGTCGTGTCCTCGTGGAGGCGTTCTGACTATAGTTCGGAGCAAAAGAATAATGGAAAGCAGACGCCTCTTTCTGCGAAGCTGTAATGCGAAGGAGATTGCAGCAAGCATCAGGTGATGAAGACGCCCCGGGCGTCGGGAGCTACAGGGCGATCTTCGGCTACCGTAGGCGTGGTTGCGGTTGACGAGCAATGGGTAGCTCGCCATCCGGACGCCCGGTAGGGGCCGAGCCCGAGTTGTCGACGGCGTGTAGTGTTCCACACGCCGTTCAAAAAGATGTCAGCAAAGTCGCGGAAATTTCGCAAAGGGCAACTGAAGGACTCAGGAGGGTTTTAGTCAGTAAAAGTCTGACACGCCCCTCGGTCCACAGTAGAGTGACTGAAATCATTAGATGATTTCCTATCTCAAAAAAGCAGTCCAAATTTGTAATAATCAGTCTATTTATTAACTTTAAGAGCTTATCTAATTTTTCTGAGGCAAATCAAGTCCGCGGTACACCAGTGTACCGCGTCACACCGTTTGCGGAACACTGATATAGCATATCACACCCCATACACATCTTTGGCATTATTTTAGCATACACGAGTATATGTATTTTATTATTATAAATTAACATTTTTTTTTTCTGTTTGAAGTATCTGTTATTTGTTTAGTGTGCAAACCTATCACAGTGTTGTCTTTTTTAACCCAAAGGTTAACTGGTAGAGAATGCCTTGTATCATTAAGTCCGCCTATGTACTGTTTCATGAAGTTTAAATAAATAAATATACACGACATCCAGCGTTAAAATTAAAGATTGTGAGTGACACACGTGGTCCACGTTGCGTGTAGTGTGCACACCAACCATACACGCCTCAGGTGTGGTCCACATGTGCGTCGGTCTAATGCTGTTCCCGCTTTACCGTTGTTCTAAAACGCAAAAAGCAATTGAAGGACACCAAACACACGACCCACTCCACGACAGAGCGCGAGAAGTCATTTGATGATTTCTCTCGCTCTACCGTCAGGCCTTACTATGACGTATTAAAATACCAGTAATGCGAATGAGGAAAAGGGACAGAGCTATACATCCTATATAGCTCCATCTCTTTAACAGTTGAGTTTAGGTCGTAAAATGGATCGCGGTAAAAGCTCGTGTTAGGGGGGCTCAGCATCACGTCTGTACGTTGATATCTTTTGTTTCTATTGTCTTGTCAGTAAAGGTTGTCAGAATTCTTACGTTATTTTATTACATTTGACAGTAGACACCCGCTATTTGCGGAATCCCGGCTCGTAACCTTTGAGTAAAATTGGATGATTTCTCTCACGAAAATATGTAATATCTTTTTTGTGTGACAACAACTTTTTTTACCGACTCTTTATTTTTATCTTTTATCTAGTGACCCGCCCCAGCTTCGTATCGGTGTTAGAAATATTTATAATTCGCGGTTTTTCTTTGCTACAATATGCGTATTATACATTTAAAATGTCCTTATGAATCACACTGTCTATTCGTGAAAATTGCATAAAAATCTGTTTAGCAGTTTTTAAGTTTATCGCGTTTGTACAGACAGACGGGCGCGGTGGAGAAATTTGTTTTATAATGTGTAACGAAAGTATGATCATAGAGGAAATGCTAGATAATAAAATACCATATAATACATTAAATATTTGACTGGCCTGTTGGTCTAGTGGTTAGTGCCCTGGCTGCTATGCCGGAGGTCGTGGGTTCGATTCCCACCCAGGACAAATGTTTGTGTGATGAGCATAATCATTTGTTCTGTGTCTGGGTGTAATTTATCTATATATTTATGTATTTAGAAATATATAAGTATGTTTATCAGTTGTTTAGTACCCATAACACAAGCTCTGCTTAGGACTACGCGGCGTTGTGTGATAGTTGTGGAATATTATTATGTTATTATTATTATGTTATAATAATGATAATGACTAATCAATGTTAATCTATTAAGTTCAATGACAATCAATTTATTATTACTTTATATTTTACTATATTACTATTTAATTATTTTTAATGAGATGATGAATCAATGGTTTTAATTTTATGTTATTAATTACTTTATCTATTTAATGAATTAATTGTATCAATAATTTACGCAATAGAGTACTTCATTTAATTAAAATATATTGTGACTTGTAAATGTAATTTTTACCAATAAATATGTTTATCTGTTTATGTATACAAAATTCCCGTAAAGTGTGAATCGGATTAGCAGAACATTAAGGGCATTATTTTTTGTTGTATGTGTCTACCTGGGTCCAACCCTAAACCCTAAAAGTCGGGCCACCTACAGTCCCTTGACTATACGCCTTAAAAGCGAAGTGGTGTTGTTCAAGGGAACATCTAGCCGGAGTTAAATGCTGACCTTTAAAACCATTTTCTTTGAATATTGATTTACATATTTTATACACATTCTGAAGAACACTTAACCAGCATTTTTTTTCGTGTAAACATATTTCTAAAGATCAAAGCCGTTTAAAAGAAGTAGGGAAAACAAGCGAAAAAAATATCATGTTGTTAAATTTTTGTTTGGTAAATTAGTTATACGGAAAAATCATATATGTTGATAATGTTGTACATGAATCTATAATAAACATATATTTTTTTCAAACCTCTTGACCTAAGTCACTGTTTTATGGCACTCCTGGAAGCCCTTGAAAAAAATATATACATTTATCATAGATTCACATAATATGATTTTTTCGTGCGATAAATATTTTTGTTTCCAACGGCTTTAATCTTTAGCTATAAGTACTAACACTAGTTTTTAAGTTCTGTGTATACTAACCAACTATGGACTTTGTCCGAAATATAAGATTTTTATTTTTATTTTTATTTTAGAAATATGTTTACACAAAAAAATGGCTGGTTAAGTGTTCTTCAGATTGTACATGGCATATATAAATCAATAAAAATTTCACAAAGAAAATGGATTTAATAAAGGTCAGCGGGGCTCTATCCGGGCGCAGCTGATTTCCAGCCAGATGTTCAAGGGACTACATGCCTTAATGCATGAAGCTTGATAACTCACTCACCCAGTCGCGTAGCCTCGTAGCGTTTGCGTAGCAGTTTTTCGTAGCAATATGTGTAGCAGATTTTCGTAGCAGTTCCCGTAACTATTGATCGTGTAGCGTTGGAAATTTAACAAAGCATGATTGTTACAATGTAAGAGAGGGACAGAGCTATGCAGAACAAATAGCGCTATCCCTTTTTCATGACAAAATCATGATAGTATTGATATCTTTCTTTACCTGAAATATAACGAAAGTTGTGATGTTAATTACTCGTATCTATACTAATAACGAGCTGAAGAGTTTGTTTCTTTGTTTGAAGTTGAACGCGCTAAGCTCAGGAACTACTGATTCGATTTAAAAAATATTTTAGTATTGGATAGCCCGTTTATCGAGAAAAAAGCTGTGGCTATAAATAACATCACACTATGACTCACAGGAGCGGGACAGTCACCAAAGACGTGAGAGAAACCACGGGGGAGACCTCCTATTCTGTTAAAAGAAATCAGAATATCTCGCGGCTGTTAGAAATCTTAAAATTCTCACCTTTATACCTACACTTAAGCCTTCCTCATCAATCACTCTGTCTATGTTCAGACAGACAGACGCGATGGGGGGACTTGTTTTATTTAATGATATGCATGTTTGGAGGTATGCGGGACAGAGAGTAAAGCCCCACATACCTCCGTTGAAAAGGGAGGATCCTCCAACCAGACGGATGTTATGTCTGGTGGGCAGCTGCCCGGTAGATGATTTCGGGCTGTTCTATATGTTCTAAACGCGGATAACTTTGATTGCGCGATGCAGAATTAGTTCTTATCACATAACATAGCCATAGATGTCGCTACACATGGATTGCTAACTTTGGCCTTTCTCGATAAATGAGTTATACAACACTAGAAGAATTTTTCAATCCGAACCAGTATTTCCTGAGATTAGCGCGTTCAAACAAACAAACATACTCTTAAGCTTTATAATATTACTAGCTTCTGCCCGCGGCTTCACTCGCGTAAATATAGGTTTCTTCATACAAACATTTGGACACCCACTTCATCCCCTTAGGGAGTGAATTTTGGAAAATCCTTTCTTAGTGCTCGCCTACATCACAAAAGGAAACTTTGTGCAAAATTTCACGCTCCTAATCTCAGTAGTTTCGGCTGTGCGTTGATGTGTTGTGTGTCTGTTGTGTATTGAAAAATATATTTATAAGAAACTTAAAACCTTTTTTGAAAAAAACATATAGTCTGTGATGAACAGAAAGGATTTAGGGAGAAAAAATCAATTAACTTGGCCATATAATTATGACTTCTTACATATTGTTATGACAAACATGGATAAAAACACACCAGTCTGTGCCATCTTCTGCGACATGACACAGGCATTCGACTACGTACAACATAATATACTACTAAATAAACTTGATGCATATGGCATAAGGGGAAATATATTTAATCTAATGCAATCATACCTACATGACAGAAAACAAGTAACTCAGATTAGTAGAATAAATATGAGCTCCAAACGTGAAGAATTTTTCACGTCATGTGAGCGTACCGTTCCTCATGGAGTTCCCCAAGGTAGTGTACTTGGCCCCTGTTTACTCTCTATATTAATGACTTTCCTAAAGCCATTAAACATCCCATGACACTGTTTGCGGATGACAGTACGATCACTATACCATGCCATAATAAAAATAATTATGAAACGGACATCAAAAATACATTGACTGAAGCGGTAACGTGGCTCAATAATAATAATTTGAAAATTAATATAGATAAAACTTTGATTATGCATTTTAGCCAACGATCATCATTATACTCTAATCTTGAAATCGAATGTAATAATAATAAAATACAGACAGCTAATAGCACAAAATTTTTGGGTCTAACAATTGACAAAAACTTAAATTGGAAAACGCATATTGAAGCTATAGAATAAGCAGTGGGGCATATGCGTTATATAAATTATCTCGTAGTCTAAATATAGAAGCGCTATTAACGGCCTACTATGGCTTGGTTGAATCTGTCATTAGATATGGTGTTATCTTCTGGGGTAACTCAACCGATAGGGATATCGGCACCAATTATCTATAATAAATTGCCCAAAAGTTGGAAAGAAGAAACTATACCTAAACTTAAACAAACAATGAAATGGTTTTTGGCACAGAAAGCGTATTAAGCGTAAGTATTACAGAATTTTTAAACGACTCCGGATTCTTATAAATAAATAACTAGGACTAACATTGTCGAAATTATTATTAAGGTTGTGTAGCAGTGGAGAACTTAAAGATGCCTATATTATTAATATTATTATAATTGAATGTTATTAAAAATAATGGAATGTTATTGAATATAACTGAATGTTATTAAATATAATTAAAATATTCATTAAAATTAAAAATAATAATAATTCATAATAATAATGTAATACTCGTAGAACCTGAGATATTTGCACGCCATGAGAAACGGCAAACATGTCGTGAGCCACTTTTATTTAAGATCTTGCATGCATGTATTATTTTATTTTAATTCTGTATGCATACACATGTTTGAACAAATAAAATTTCTTATTCTTATGTCAGTCAGCCAGTTTCCCCTTTTATGTATATAGATTAAATATTAGCTGTCACGGCGAACTTCGTACCGCCTAATAGTCAATTAACGTTGTGATAACTTTTGGCTGAACTGTCAAAGAATAACGCTATCTACTGGCATTATCAGAATCAGCTTAATTCATTTTAAAATGACTGCTGGGAGAGGGATTGGGCCGTAATCTACCAGGCGGGCCCAGTGCGGGTTGGTGAATGTCACATGCCTTCGAATTTTTGTTGTGTGTTCAAGGACATGCCGATTCCCTTACGATGTTTTCCTTCACCGTTTTCAGAGCAGTGGTCATCATCATCATCATCTTCCTGCCCTTGTCCCGTGTTATTTGGGGTCGGTGCAACATGTTTTTTTCTTCCATTCTGCCCTGTCATTCGTCATGCTATCACTAACTTCCTTTTCTTTCATATCACTCTTCACACAATCCATCCATCTTTTCTTTGGTCTCCCTCTCCCCCTGTTTTGAGAGCAGTAGTGACGAAATAAATTACATCAAGTAATGCGTCTGGCTGGGTTTGAACCCACGACCTACAACTCGTAAGTCGGGGCCGTTACCACTCGGCCACCACTGCTCTTTGCCGCCTTCGTCGCCTCTTTGTCGTCTTTGTGTCGCCTCTATTTAGGTCGAATTAGGAAGAAAAAAAAGCTATTTTCTACTAAAAATAATATTGCTAGCTACCTCAAACGAATTGAGTTTAGTAACAAAAACCTTTAATTTTATTTACTCGCACCGAATTTTAATGTTCACTCCTTTGTTGCCAGCCTAATTGGTTTGACCTACATTTTTAGCAAACTACGCGAGAGAAACTTGTTTCAAATATCATAAGGCCTTTTTGTTTGAAATTGTGAAGCAAAAATAAGCGAAACTTAATCCATGCAATTATTTTTGCTTGTTCGGTTCCAGGTAGAATCTGCTTTGGATGTAGCTGCGCCGTGTCCTCGTGCAAGTGATTGGTGGCAGCGACCTATCACGTCATTCCCTGGTTCAGGCCATAATCTAGAATGAAAGAAAATGGCGGACGGCTGCCACCTTCTGCGAAGCAGTAATGCTGGCGAAGGAGACATATCCTTACGCCTCAGCTGCCGCAACCCTACCCCTGTTACACGTCACGATAGGCGCGGGCTTGTGGACGACGAACAATGGGTAGCTCGCCGTCCGGCCATCCGGTAACCATCCGGACCGAGCCTAAGACATCGACAGTGCGTAGTGTTTCACGCGCACCTCAATGAGATGTCAGCTAAACCGTAGGGTCCCAGCAGGGCCGATGGCCGCTAGGGCAACGGAGAATTTCTGAAAAGGAAACTCGTGGTCCCAAAACGCAAAAAGCAACTGAAGGTACACATCTTAGTCAGTAAAAGTAGGTATGACACTTTCCTGCTCTAACATAGAACGTAAAAAGTCATTGAATGATTTCCTACCTCAAAAAAAGCTAGAATCTGCTTTCATCATCATCATTACAGCCGAAAGACGTCCTCTGTTGGACATGGGCCTCCCTCAAGTGTCGCCACAATGAACGGTCCTGTGTTTCCATCCATTGGCTTCCCGTAACCTTTACCAGGTCATCGGTGCACCTTGAAGGAGGCCTTCCAACGCTACGTCTTCCGGTACGCGGTCGCCACTCAAGAACCTTTCGGCCCAAAGGTTATCTGTTCTGCGAGCAATGTGCCCTGCCCAATGCCACTTAAGTTTGACGATTCTTTGTGCTATGCCAGCAAATCTGCTTTTTACTGGCAATGTCATACAACATTTATTACACAAGGAAGTCGTATGATATTTAATATTTAACACACACTGAACGACATTTATTTGCTAATTGAAAATGTCACTCTGACAGTTTAATAATACAGATTTGATTTATGTTACGGGACTAAAATGGCTTGTCTGTTAAAATGAATAATATGTCTTACTAGCACTTTGGCCGCGTCTTCACAGTCACGTGAATTTTAAATCGTTTTATTAATTAATGGTTTTTGTTTTAAGTAATATAAACTAGTGATAGACTGTAATACTACCTCATGGTAGGCATTGATGCAATCGTTGATGATGAAGCGCACTAATTTAGAAATAGATAGATATATTCTTTATTGTACACTAATAAATCAAAGTATAATCGAGGTCCATCGTCGAATCCGACTCGGCTGGGCAGCGTTCGGGAAGCTGCGCGGTGTCTTCTCGTCCAATATACCACAGTGTCTCAAGACGAAATACTATGACCATTGCATGTTGTTAGTGATGACATATGGCTCTGAAACGTGGTCGCTTACAATGGGCTTCATCAGAAGGCTTGAAGTCACTCAAAGGGCAATGGAAAGGGCTATGCTCGGAGTTTCCTTGCGTGATCGCGTCAGAAATGAAGATATCCGCAGCAGAACCAAGGTTACAGACATAGCCCACAAGGTGGACCGATAGCCTGGTGGGGGTCACGGGAATCGGATGGATGCGACACGCACAGGACCGGTCAATATAGCGACATTTGGGGGAGGCCTATGTCCAACATTGGACGTCTTTTGGCTGAAATGATGATGATTATGACACCAATAATAAAATTACAATAGGAATTAGGTTTTTTTTTCTCTTAGGTCATATTCTGTATTATCTACTCTACGCAGTGCTGTAAGTCGAATTGTGTTTTGTCTTTACTAAAGAAGAAACCTCTAAACAGACGAAGATATTAAGGACTCGACTTGACACCAATATTATAAAGGCGGAAGTTTGTACGTATGTCAGTGTGCCTATGTTAATTACTCTTTCACAATTAAACGGCTGAATGAATTTAGATGAATTTAGCACATAGGTTAACGATGTCCTGGCATATATTTTCATCTTAGGAATATGTTCTCTTAAGATAAATTTCTACTTTGATGGGGGCAAAGCCGCTAGCAGAAGGCAATAATTACATAAAGCGTTAATTAAAATCATAATTTCAACCACAAGGTTATTAGACGGGTTCCTTACGCAAAGATTTCCTGAAGGTACTCTTATGAAAATGTAATTAACTCAAGTAAACGAAGTAATTAAATATGAACACTCATAACGTGTTGAGGAGGCAATTACGTTTGATAAACACGCTTGAGAACTAGCAGTCTTTGTACTTGGGCGTATTTAAGGGCGTTAAAGATGTTAGTAATAGATCTTTTTGGGAGAGTCAATTTATTGTCTGCACGGTTAGCAAAGTGGTTGAGCGATTGGCTAAATATTTTTTCTTTATTCTTGATAGGTTCGCGCTTGACCGCTATCTCACCTGATGGAATGCGACGATGCGATCGACGATGGAGCGCGCTTACCTAGAAGTAAACTATTCACTCATGACGTAAAGATTCCCGGGTTGTAGCCATCAGGAAACACATATTCCGGCAAGGAATTCCACTCCTTAGCTGTACGCACAATGAATGTGTTCCCAAAACGTTTTGTTCGTATAGGTGGGATGTCAACCATGTACCAGTGGCGCATTGCTGTACGCCTGGTGGTTCGATGATGGAACGGATTAGGCGGAATTAGGTTATGCAATTATGGCTTACAGATAGGTTTTTAGGTGGTTTGTGTGATAGGTCCGATGACCTGGTGAAGGTTGCGGGAATCCGATGGATGCGAGACGTCATTCATTGTGGGGACATTTGGAGGAGGCCTATGTCCAGCAGTGGACGTTTATCGGCTGAAATGATGAGGATGATCATGATGATAATAGGTGTTTCGGGTGTGACTATGGGTGTAATTCCTAGTGGGAGTAAATCAATCAAAACATTTCTTTCAAATCAACGATTTATAAGTGCTATTGAATTATCAAGAAGTCAGTCAGTAAAAAAAATTGATGCTAATTGCACATTTTGAAGCGTAGATCTCTATGGAGAAGAATGTGCAAGAAACTCCATGGCCACTCAATTCTATTATGTTATCTATTAAAAATATCGCGGTTATATGTTTCTTGTCGCTACTATTATATGAGAACAAAGTAAATAAAATGAGAGAGAAATATAAAACTCACTCGTTTTCCTTCTTTGTGTTCTTCGACCCGGTGATTATTTCAAACAATCCTGCAGCTCTCGCAGGCAACAGATCTAGCAGGCCCCGTCAATTAAGATGATTCCTCATGATGGCGCACAATGCGCCGTTGACCCGTACCTGAGGCCCTACCTCGAACTCATAACGAGATCCAAATAACGACCTAAACTGAACTGTTAAAGGGATGGAGCTATTTATTTAACGATTTATGTACACACAAAATAAAAGATTAGAAGAAGGATACAGAAAAATAGGTGCAGAGGTGATGTTTATTTCTAAAGAAATCTCTTCCAGCATACCTGCGAAAGGAGAGTTGGAAGAAAATAGATATGTAGACACGGTGTCTACATACATACTAAGATGCAACTATGACGAAATAGAAAGATAGTGTTCTTTCACTTTACTTTTAAAAACTGCAAGAGTTTGGCAGCCCCTAATATCAGGCGGTAGTAAATTCTATAACCGTACTGCGTGATATGATGAAAAAAATAGATTCCCCAAATAGTGACGTGTGTGGGTGGAGTTATTAATGATGTCCAGCATCTTTTGGTGGAATGTGTCAAGAATCAAACGGATAGGGAGCTACTGGCAAAATTACGAAAGATCAATAAAATCGATATAGGATTTTTCTTTGAAATTCTGGTAGATCCTAGAAATGATGCTGCTAAGATCACATTTGACATGGCAATGTGTCGGTAGTTAAACCTTGTTAATAAAATATTTAATCAATTGTGTTGGTTATTAAGTTAAGTTATTATTGTAAACTTAGGTTAGGTTATGATGGGGCTGACATGCTCTTGAAGATTAAAGTCCCTAAAAAATAAAGAGAAAAAAAAAACCGTACTGCGTGCGCAGTGAAGGAGTAGGGGTAGAAATAGGTGGAGTGGGGAGGGGATTTAAGGAGATTCTTTAGATGCGACCTGCAAGGTGCATCAGAAGGACGTGAGTAGGAAAAGCATTCCCGCAAAAAGGAGGGCGTTTTAGGGCGTCTCACGACTGATGTATTAAGACGTCAAGCTAAGGCTGTTTCGACAAAGGCCTCTATTGATTTTCACATCTTTGTCTCTCGCTCTCTTAATCCTAGCATGCAATTATGGTACGGTTGGCGCAGTGGTTGATTGATCAGCTGCCGCAATGCATGTCGTGAGTTCGGTTCCCGCACCGAACAATTTATGTAGCCTAAAAATAGGTGTTTCAGGTCTGGGAGTCTTAATTGTGTATGTGAGTTTATATGCTCGTAACGCACCCCCGACACAGGATTTATTTATTTAAACGTCATGTACAGTAGAGATACATGGGCGGACTTAATGCAATAAGGCATTCTCTACCAGTCAACCTTTGGGTTAAAAGAGAAAACACTGTGGTAGGTGTGAACAATAAATAAATCTATATATATAAAAGGAGAAACTGACTGACTGACATATCAACGCACAGCCGGAACTACTGGGACTAGGAGCGTGAAATTTTGCACAAGCTTTCCTTTTATGACGTAGGCGAGCACTAAGAGAGGATTTTCCAAAATTCACTCCCGAAGGGGTTGAAACGGGGGTCTAAAGTTTGTATGAAAAAACTTATTTTCAAGCGGGCGAAGCCGCTGGCAGAAGCTAGTAACAGATAAATATCAAAGTATGTAAATCATTAAATTAAGTTACAATAATTAAATACTTATATTATGCTAATATTATAAACTAATAAATACATTGTAATTAGGATAACTAAAAAATAACAATTATGACGACGAACAAAATAAGGTTGAGAGGACTTCAAGTAGTAGTTCCGAATTTTACGCTTGAAGTGAAATTTACTTTTGGCTTTTTTGATGCCGAGGGGAAGCACATTCCAGAGTTTTATGGTAAAGACAACGTAAGAATTAGCGATAAACCCAGAACGGTGAGAAGGAATATGAAGAAGCATGTTATTGGATGCTCGAAGGTTGAAATTATGAGAACTGCCCAATACTTTAAAATATTGTTTTCAATAATCAGGAGCACACGGATCGTTAATTATAGTGGAGAGTGTATAAAGGGATCTGTGGGATCTCCTGTGACGATTTATTCCTAATGTGAGAAAAAATATTAAAAAAAAAACGCTTTGAAAGACGTCTACTGCTCCACATAGGCCTCCCCCAAGGGTTCCCAAGGGTTGAATGAGATAAACATGCTACATAAAGGCCGACAATTGTATGTTTTTTTTATTATAACGCTTTCTTTTGTAAATTTAAAATCTTGGTGGGCAGTACCTAAAGTATATATAAATAAATAAATAAACAAACAGACTCCGGATTTTGTAACGGAACTCCATAAATTTTCTGTGGTCGATGAGCGGCAACGAGCAACAAACTATTCTAGACCATACAACCGATTTATTATGATGTAGGTTTATTATGTAGGTTTTAGGAATTCACTTCACAAAGAGCGGTGACACAGTCCCTAGACCAATTGCTGTTCACACGGCTGCTGACAGAGAAAAGAGGACCACGTCCCTGCGGCTGAAACTTTTATCGGTTTGGCTAACAAGAACGCCAGCCCAGATTCTGTCAAAGTGATGAGATGCCAGCATCGCTTTAACTCGTTTATTCGTTCTCAAACTCCCGCATCGAGACGGCCATACTGAGATATACGTCGCTGTGTGTTTGTCATCATTATATGTTTATTTTATACTTAAGGTACAAGTTGGTAGCCGACTGCACGCAGCAGCAGCAGACGACATGTCGTCGCTTCATGTCGTCACGACACGTCGTTGCGTCATGTCGCTGCAGTCATGATTTCGAACCCGACTGCTGACCGCAATAGCAGATGGCATCTATTTGGTTCCGAGTGCTCCGTGAAACAAGATGTCTGACGTGTTCGAGAATAATCGACGTGTGTGTGGTCATTACTCCAGCGTCAGCGGCACTACTGATCTGCGGTCGGACGACACTGCCGTCTGCCGCTCGACGACGCGTCGCTAGCTTCATGTCGCTAACTACGGAGGGAATTTCATAGAAATACGTAGAAACCAGTAGTGTCGCTGCGACACGTCGTCTGCTGCTGCTGCGTGCAGTCGGCTACCAACTTGTACCTTCACACTAGCTAACTCGGCGAACTTCGTACCGCCTAATAGTAAGGATAACGCCGTCTACTGGTATTACCATAACAGCATAATTCATTTTAAAATGACAGTTTAATTAGAGATGGCATTGTATTCGATTTTTTTTTCGTGAGTTTATCCATATTTTCTCACCGTTTAAACCTTCCCTGGACTATCATTTTTGTGTTTTTCTTAATAATACTTTTTAATGCATCAGCTATGTTATCTCTTTACCACCGTTGGTTGATTATTAGTGTTCTTTTTGTGCAGCGTGAAGTTTGAATACGTGAGACGTACCACGTACCACGCGGTGGTCGCATGCATGTTATAGTAATAGTGTGGTTTGGTAGTTTATTTACTATTTCTATATTTAATATTTTGATGGCTGTTTCAACTTCCCGTACTATTGCACATTCCAAGTCGCCTATTCCTCGGAGAATAGCCGCCATTAACGCTCTCCTGAACTCAAACACAGGTCTTGATGTGTTTGCGGATGAATGGAAGCTGATAATGTCAGAAAGTTTGAATTTTTGTGAAAAGGATGCATGATTGAGTTTAAAAAATTAGGTTTAAGTTTAAATAGTGTAATTGGCTTCGGCCGTTCTATTTAAAACTAATAAATAAATAAAATAAATAAATAATGGTTGGAATCCATTTTATTTTTCTTCTATTTTCCTTGTTATTTCAAATGCTGTGATAGATGCTGGCAGTTGGAGTTTACGTTATGACGAAGTTATGATAAATGCCTAAATGGGTGTAGATAGACGCTAACTGGTTATTATTTCTCTACCTAACTCGCCTAGTTATCATGTACGGAAGACTATAAAATGGTGTTTCAATTGTTGTCCATTACATTCTTCTCATTTCATTGTAGTAAGCAGGGCAGCACTTGACACTGCAGCACTGTCACCATGAAGTTTGTTGTGATTATCGTGATGATCACGTTACTCGCCGCACTGTGTTCGGCGCAACCCGATTACATCGACATGGCGCAACCTGATTACATCGTATCGTCACCTCGTAACCTCATCATGAAATCAGTAGCCCTTTGCCCAAAAGGTTTCTTTTCAGTGGCGTCAAACTGCTATGATTGTGAACTGTAAGTATAATTTATTTTTTTAACAAACTCTTCAATATTTGCAACATCTAAAATATAAGATCTCGTGTCACAGTGTTTATTATTGGTATTATCGAACTTCTGCGAAATGGTTTGACCAATTTTTATGGTTTTTTTTTTGTGACAGTTTGGTAGGTCTGAGAATAGGTCGTAGGTTATTTTTAAGAGGCTTTTTTTTATCTGATAATTTATATGGCAGGACTGTAAATACGCTACATTCTATACGTATGGCTTTAACGCAGCCATAGGAAACTGCTCGCGTACATTTTTGTTAGGTTTAAATAATAACCTAGTATTTGATTTAATTTTAAGTTTATTTTATGTGGCAATATATAAAAATACTAAAGGGGGAGACTATACGCCCTAAGGTGGGGAATAGTCAGTCTGACGATAGATAATGGAATTATATTTAAATATTATTAATGTAGAAATAATAATGACTTTTAAATTAACCTAACCCAAATGATTCACTAACAATAGAAGGAGATCTGGCTCTAATGGTCACTGTTCTAACCTAACCTAAACCACATCATCACTTCGTTCGCTCGCCATCATGTTCTAATCGTCACGATTTTTCCTATCTGCGCTCGATTAGTCCATATTCGTACTGGCACTGTAAATTATGGAATAAGGTTAGGTAGTTAGGTCACTACGTAGTATATGCGAGTATTTGCGTACTACTCTTGCATAAACTGGAAGACCTTGATTAAGAAGTGATTTCGCGACTAGTTTCATACCCTTGCTTTCTGGTTACGTACAGAATGTAAATACGCGGCAGGACAACCTTTGATAATAATTACTCCATCAGTATGGAGTTTGGTGTGGGCAAATGTGCGGTCATGCATGTAAAGCAAAGGGAGGTTGTGGAATCCGTGGGCACACAACTCACGGATTCCATAAACCTGAGATCCCTCTCTCCAACCGAAACCTATAAGTATTTGTGAATGTCAGAAGTTCTAGGCATTAATATCACTGATATGAAGCAATCGTTGAAGGAGCGTTTCTTTGGACGCCTGAAGAAGGCATTCAATAGCTTTCTTTCAGGCGGGAATAGGGTGCGCGCCTTCAACGGTTGGGTCATACCGGTATTGATGTACTCTTTCGGCGTACTCAAAAGGACTCAAACGGAACCTGGCTGCGTTTCGGTGACCTCTTTGGGGAAACCGAAGGTTTTGTCTGTGCAATTATGGATGAAGTTATCATGACAAATAACTACTTGTACCGGTGATTTATCGTGAAGGACGGCACGGTTGACATCATTCTGTTGGGCATGTCACCGACCGGGAGAACCAATTCGTCACATTATCTCTGGTCGTTCTCGTCTAGCTAACGGGGAATACTTGCATAGACACAACCTTGTAGCCAAGATTATCCATCAGCGACTTGCTCTGAAGTAATCTCTTGTGGAATCGGAGGTGCCATACTACAGGTATGAGCCCGACCCAGTTCTCGATAATGGCGATATCACGTTGTACTGGGATCGGTCCATCATCAGTTACAGGACTATTGTAGCCAATAAGCCTGATATAGTGGTGGTGGACCGAAGTGAGAGGCGTGCAATAATTGTTGACATATTCGTTCCGCATGACGAGAACCTCGTGAAGGCCGAGAAAGACAAACAAATCAAGTATATTGAATTGGCTCGCGAGGTTCTCGACATGTGGGATCATTGTACCGGTAGTCGTGTCAGCCAACGGCTTAATAGCCAAGAGCCTCGACCAACTTGCTTGCGAGGCTTGATTCAGAAAGCGGTACTCCTGGTCACAGGCTCGTATTGTTAGGAGGTTCCTTTCTTTGGAGCCCTGACCGCCGGTAGCTTGGACCCTGTTCCCGATACCAATAGGAGACTATTTTTTATATTTTTAAATGTTTTTTTTTATTGAAATATTTAAAAACATAATTTATATGTATATACTAATGAATAAACATGATAATGAAGTTTATTGACACAAAAAATATATAGGTAAACTGTTTGAAGCCCTGGCTCCTGAGTTTGGTAACAACCTGTATTATAGGAGCAAGTATCTTCACCCAGTTGTATTATGTTACAATTGATCACATATTTATTTATATATTGATAAAAAAATAAAATACATGGTAAAATAAAATAAATGAAAGTGCACGCATGCTCTAAGTATTTAATGACTTAGCGTATTATGTGTGTGTTTATGTGGGTGTGTACGTGTGTGTGAAGGTGTGCATGTGTGATAGTATGTTTATGTGTGCGTTATCATAATCTTCCTGCCCTTGTTCTGTTTTATTTGGGGTCGGCGCAACACGTTTTTTTCTTCCGTTCTGTACTATCACTCGTCACGCTATCACTAACTCCCTTTTCTTTCATGTCACTTTTCACACAATCCATCCATCTTTTCTTTGGTCTCCCTATCCCTCTCCATCCATCCACATATAAACTCATAACTCTTTTAGTAACATCCCTTTTCATCCCTCTTCTTCACATGACCATACCAAGACCAACGATTCCCTTTCAGCTTTCCAGTCACTGGCGCCACTTTTAAATTAACTCATATACTAATTTCTCACTTTATTCATTCTCGCCACACCACATAATATCTATCTGAGCATTCTCATCTCCACTACGTGCAATCTTTTCTCATCCGTCTATTTCACAGCCCAACATTCTGATCCATACAGTATGACAGGCCTTATCACGGACTTGTAGATTTTACCCTTCAACTTGAGGGGCATCCGTGGGTCACAAGTTGTTCCCGTGTCACCAGTCACCATTTTATCCTTTGCCGGGTCAGCTAGCATATAATATCATGGAGTTTATTTAATATTGTTTAGGTATATTATTGAACATAGATGGGTTTTAGACAGTAAAAGTCTGACACGCAATCTCGCTGAAGTTATATGATGATTTCACAGCTCACAAAATAGGTGCCTTTTCAGATATTTATTTTATTTTTTTCCCTAACTAAACATTACCCATATCATTCTTATCGTAAGGGCCCAGCAGGGTCGAAGCCTACTGGGGCCACGGGTAGTGTGAAAGCGAAGCCCGGGGTCCCGGGATGAAGGCAAAGAAAGAACAGCAGTGGGTTTTTAGTCAGTAAAAGTCTGACACTATCTCCCGTTCCGCCCAAGAGCGCGATTTGTAATTAGATGATTTTCCCACCTAAAAAAAACCCACATCATTCTTAATGATATTTTTTTTAAAGGTATGAAGACATTACAGGAGGAGGCGAATGCTCGGATAAATACTCGGATGAATACTCGGAAGAATACTCGGAAGAAAACTCGGATGAATACTCGGAAGAATACTCGGATGAATACTCGGATGAATACTCGGAAGAAAACTCGGATGAATACTCGGAAGAATACTCGGAAGAATACTTGGATGAATACTCGGAAGAATACTCGGATGAGCTCATTGGCTAAAAAAAATTTTTTTTTATTTATTTTCCAACTTACAACTATCTTTACAGGGTAACCTAATGCGATAGTGTATTTATTGTTTTTTTTTTCTGCTAATCTATATAATAACTTACATATACTTATAAATACATTTTGTATCCCCAGGCATAACACCTACGAATTGTTTTGTACCCCTGGGTCTAAAAACAACCTAGGTCATTACACCGCTGTGCCAAGACTTTGTAGGCAATATAACGCACAACGCATTGGCTAAAACTACAAGCTTAGACATCTGCGAGTCACTGCCAAAGTATAAGAAATGTTTACAAGAATTCCAATTTTATCATAATAATAATTATCATTCAATCAATATTAGTCAATCAATTTTCAATTTTTAGTATTATTCTCTTTATTCTTTGTAAACACATATAAATTACATTTTTAAATATTTTTTTAAACAAAATCATACAAAAAAAAAATTATATTAGTATTATTATCTTTATTAATCTAAATCATGTTTGTAATGTATATTTAATTTTTATTCTTGTTAGCTTAGTTGCTTAAATTATTTTTGTGCATGCTGTGGTCGCCTATAAGTGAAGGAGTACACCAACAAGATACTGGAACCACTAATTATAAGACACAGATATTGTGTACATCCTTTGTTGGAGATTCTAAATAAATAAATAATACTGGGATGAATACTCGTACGGAAATATTACCGAGTGAAGTAATAATATAGTGAAGCAGGTTTTAAAAAATCTGAAGCGGAGAACCATTGATTTTTAAATCAAACTTCCTTCTTTATACAATTTTTATTTTTGCTAATTGCTTGTAATCGAATCAGGACTTTATTTGATTTCCTCTTAGCTGCCTATTAGGTACATTACATGTTGAATAGAAATACGTATGTTTTTATACATTTTGCCAAATAAAAACTACTTTGTTCACTTTTTTATAGCCTACATTAAATAACACTTACTTAGTGCTGCATGGAATCTAATGTGTGTTCATTATGCTTTCTTTGAAAAACAAACTGTAATATAAAGTGGAAACCTACATCGTCTACCGTCGTCTGTCGTAACGCCTTTTCCCATGGAGCAGGCAAATATTTAGGTCGCCAACTGCTGCGACCCTTAATATTCCTTCTGCTTCGTTTACGTTCACAAGGTAATTGGCGTTTTGACTTATAACTGTTTTCTGTGATAGAAATAATAATATTCAAACAACTATCACACAACGCCGTCTAGTCTCAAGCTAAGCAGAGCTTGTGTTATGAGTACTAGACAACTGATAAATTACACCCAGACACAAAACAAATGATTGTGCTCATCACACAAACATTTATCTTGGGTGGGAATCGAACCCAAGACCTCCGGCATAGCAGTCAGGGCCACTAACCACTAGACCAACAGGCCAGTGAAATAAAAATGAATTGGATGCTTTCGGGATGAATCAAAAGTACATAGTTATTATTTACTGTTGTGTTTTACGAAGTTGACGCGGACGAAGCCGCGGGTATCAGCCAGTGTACTCATAAATTAAAAAAATTAAAGAAAATATATCATTAAGAACCTTGTGAAAATCGAGATTCCAAATGACAATGAAATTTTTTCGATAAACATTAAAGGTTTTTAGAAAAACACTTATTTCCTGGAAAAGTGTTGTGAAATATTCGAGTGAATTATGGTTTTATTGAATATCAACAGCCGTTATCAGTTCAGACGTTATCTCTCTCTTTTCGGGTTGCCTCTTCGTCAAACATTGCATTAGATGAAACAACAACCATGTTGACGATAAACGTCTCAGAAAAGGCCCTCTGGGTGTTAAAGCTTACTCACCGTCGCTGACAAAGTCACTGGAAAAGTGCTAGTAAGTATTCTATAAAATCACTAGCAACCCGCATCGGCTTTGCTCGAATCTTTTAAAGAATGGCAAGTAATAAAGCAAAGAACAACGGTACCTAAGAAAATTGTTGATGAAATTATTAAGTGTCTACATATTATGTCAATATAATATTGTGATATCGAAAAGAGATCGCATGAGTTGTTTTTTTTTTTATAACTAACGGATAGTATAGGATATTACTCTTTTGACCAAAGAATGACGTTGGTTTTAGCGCTAAGGTGACGGTCCCTATTGCGGTTGATGAGATTGTATTTATACATTGATTTTCCCGTTTTGTACATCCTAATGTTAGATAATTAGGCATGACTCATTAAATTATATTGTTTTGACGCATTCGGTTACAAATATTATGCTTAAATTAGTCAAAAACTGACCTATCGCCTTATTAGAGAAATTATTCATATATATTTTGTAACAAGCCTCGAATTATCTATCCTTGGACAGCGAAAATTGTTCATGAATGTAGAATGTGAGATCGTTTCATTTCATATTTTCTTGTTTGCCTAGTAGCTATGAGTTTATTGGCATATTTTAACAAAAAGGTATTGCGTAGACCGTCCCTACCCACCAACAGATTTGAAACAGGTGTCATTCGAAGGGTCTATACTCCATCTGTTTAGATAATTAACTAAATGTAAACAAACTAGACATGTCTTTTATTTGAAAGTTATCTAAAAAAATTATCAAAAATTGTTTACAATTTGTTATTTACCTATACCGATGTTTGGTAATTAACTAAATTTATATAATCTTTGTATGTCTTTTTACATAATCTAACCTGACCTAACCTAAGTTTTGCGCACATTAATTTTAATGCTCCATAATCTTTATATGGAAAAATAAACACATTATATTCTAGAAATTATTTTTTAAAATTAAATACCCAATATATTTTAACAACTAAGTCAGCTGTTTTATCTTTTGTGGACAGTATTGAACAAACTGACATGTATCGCATTTTGTTAGAGGGTGGGGACGGACGCCATACAAAATGCTGCCTGCTACGATTCATGCTGCGTTTTGTTTCGTTTAAGTTCTTACTTCTAGTAAAACAATCGCACAAATTGTGAGTGCTGAACCCACCTGGCCTTCTGAAGAAGATCACCCATTAGGTTAGTTTGAGTAACAAATTGGTAACCCTTTCGGTACGGGCACGCTCAGCGCAATTTTATTGTATCATTCTGTAGTGTTTATTAAAATTGTGTAGTGTCTGTGTCGAATAAATGTTTTTCAATACTCGAAAACCCGCTCAGAAAACAGTAAATTGCGTGAATTTTCTATTTGGCGAACTAGTGCGAAAAAGGGCGCGTGCAAATTAGATTTATTACATTTATTATATCAGGCTGGGCGCTAATCGACCCCACCAGTCGCGCTTTATCCAATTTAATCTTAATTAATTAAAAAAAAAATTCGTAAGTGTATTGAAAAACATCATTTGATACACGTGGAAATGCAGCACTCCATAACACCGCCGAATTCCGCCTTAGTTGCTTTTCGGCTCTATAATTGACTTTGGTAAAATTATATCCCCTTCTTACACTGCTCACTGAATAAATACTTCTTTACATGAGTATCACGGACAGTCCTCTTCAGTCCTTTGGAAGCAGTGAATTTACTCATAGACACTGAGCACCCTGAAAGGACTAATCTACTTTTCGAGAGACGTGGGTGGGCTGGTTGAAATAAAGGCCGCTATGGCCCACGCACAATGGTTTCAAGGTCTAAGTGCGGAAATCAGACCGCAAAGACAAGATAAAATCCCTTTCTTGACCAATTATCGACATACGTTCAAGAACAGTTCGACCTCCGTGACCTTTCTCAAAACCCTAAGCTACCCCAAATTGTTAGCCAACAGGTGGATGACGATGCCAATTTTCCGGATATAATCCCTTGCCACTTACGAACCCGCCGGGAAACGGGGTTGTTTGGGTGGAAACAGTAGCAGTGGTCTGCAATTTATTTAAAATGTTGCAAGTTATTACGTTTATGTACGTAATAACTTGCAACATTTTAAACCTTTTATTAAGCGATCTTGTTTAAACTCTTTAATAAATAATAATGGAATCTTTTTAGTTTGCGGCATCAAATGAATGTATGACCATGGACGCGAAACTTCATAGACGCGTATACGTCATACGCTTTTTTTTCGGTTAAGAAAATCATCTAATGACATCCCCTGCTCTTGGGCGGAGCGGGAGATAGTGTCCGACTTTTACTTACTAAAAACCCACTCTTGTTCCTTCGTTGCCATTGTTCCAGGGCCTCGGGGATCTCTTTCGCATCACCCATGGGCCCAGTAGGCTTCGACCTTGCTGGGCCCCTACGGTTGCCGACATCTCCTTGGGGCACGCGTGGAACACTACGCGCCGACGACTACTTGGGCTCAGTCTGGACGGCTACCAAACGATTAGACGGCGAGCTACCCATTGCTCATTGCAAGCTCGCGCCTACGGTGGCCGGAAATCGGGATTGGAATCCCCGGCGGCTGGGGCGCGGGGGCCATTGCCTCGCGCGTGCACGTGTGGCCTCCTCCTTTATTAGCATTACTGCTTCGCAGAAGGAGGCGACCGCCTGCCACTCCTCCTCGCTTCGGACTATGGCCTGTACTAAGACCCGGCGCGACAGATCGTTGCCGCCGATCGCCCCCACGAGGATACGGCGGTGATTCGTCATACGCTTGGTGTACGCTTGTTCACATGGTCGTGCCGTCGTGTCATTGCCACGGAGTTTCATAGTTTTGTATGTAAGCTGTGAGCAGACGTGCACCAAACGTATAATGACGGATAGGCGTCCATGGACAGAGTAGGCCTCAGTTTAACAAATTTCTTAAAAACTTGACATTTTTTTTTTCGGTGGGAGAATCATCCAGTTACATCCCGCGCTCTTGCGCGGAACGAGAGGATGTGTCAGACTTTTACTGATTAAAAACCCACTCCTGTCCTTTCGTTGCCTTTCGTACCAGGGCAGAGACTTCCTTTTAGAAGCAGACCCTTGGCTTCAGCCCCCAGTAGGCTTCGACCCTGCTGGGCCTCTAGGGTTTGCTGACATCTTCTTGAGGCGCGCCGTCGATGTCAGTAAGGACGGGTTTCTGAATTGAGTATTTTGAGTTAAAAAAATTACTCAAACCCTACTTAAATGCCAAAAGGACATGTTTTCAGGATAAAGTAGAGTTTGAGCAATATTCAACTTCAAATGCTTAAATCAGAAACAGATGATTTCACAATCATGGGAAGATTAAACTGATGTTTTTTTTTTCGTCTGCAGCTTGATAAATTAAATTGTTGTATCCTGTTCTAGCCATTCTGGAAATACAATTAACAATTCTGTTCACGGAATTACAGAAGAAATTCTGTAAGCAACAATCAATAAACCTAAGTGTCTAAAACTGCGAATCACTTCGTGCACACAAGAATAAGCATTGGCAAATTTGTAAGGAAGGCAATCAGTTCGACAAAGGACTTTGAAATCTCTCAGGAAAATTATTCGACTGTTTTAGAACCCGCATCGAAATTAATCAGGAAAGAAAATTCGGAGTTAGAAAACCACTAGGCTGTAGGCGCAAAGGGACGTTTTGATACAATCGGGTAAGCTTACTCGGCTTATCCCAAAATTCCCTTTCATTCACCAATACGGAATCAAATTAAATTAATATTGAAAGGGCTCTGTTATAAGATTTATCTGTCTCGTTCGTCATATATGACCGGCACTGCGGCTGAGCATGAGGTCCTGGGGTCGATTTTCAGGTTGGGTAAATAGTGATTGGGCTTTTTTATTTTAAAGAATGTTACAGTAGCAGCCTGGAGTTTGAATTTGGGTCCGGTTGATGGCACTGGGCTCGACCGCTATTGCGAAACTAACATTTTGGTTAAAACCAGGATATAATTATGTCCCAGAGGTATAGGTTTAGCCTAGCCGTCAGCTTGCCGGGGCCGATAGCCATCTCTTAGCTGCCAGATGCTATTTTAATATCTATATTTAGTTTTTATTTTTACTTTATTGACATTGTTCTCAATTGATAGCGACAAGAAACACGTAACAGAGATATTTTTAATTGCAAAACATGTTTGAAAAAATAAAATGCTTCTACATTATACAATGCTACAATAACTTCAAAGAAAAGTGATTTTCAAATTCCAATACTAATCAATCAATATGTGCGCCCTAGTGGTAGTAGACTTGGGTCACTATAGAGCCAATAATTTTAAAAAATGACACTTACTCGAAAACTCGCTCTTATTCCTGTCGCTTTTAGGTACAAAATTTATTTTTTTCCGCACTAGTGTGGAAAAGTGCGCCAGGCCGTCCCTGCCACAATTGATTATATTTATCGCATCAGGCTGCCGGCTGGGCGATAAGCACCCCCCACGAGTCACCGGTCAACCCCTGTTTAATTATTTCTTCGTAAGTGTGATTAAGAAATTTAATTTGATATACGTGGAAATCTGTCACTGCAGCTCTCCGTTCACTCGGGCGTTTTTCGCCTTAACCGCAATGAGAAACTTTCTCCACTTGTATCAAAATGTACTATTGTGTATTCCAGGGTCACGTTAACTCTATCGAATATTCTTGTAACATAATTATATTATGTTAGTTGTTAGATTCGAACAGAGAATCTTATCTATTTATATATTTCCAGAGCTGTTGAATACATAAGGAGGAGTTTGGGCAGAAAGTTTAAACTCTTGTTCATAACATCGTTAGCCTCATGCCTCCCTCACCCTATTCAATTCATGTCAATGAAGTGGGGTCTATTACAGAGGCTGTAAGCGCTCGACAACGGCAGATATATTATTTTGATGTCGTGATATAAACACTGCTTTTGGGATCGGTCATGATAGACTAGTGTAGTGTATGATAATAATGATTATGTTAGTTCACATGATACTTTTAAAACCATTAAGACTTACGAAGATCGAATGAATTCTTAACTAGCTTTTGCTTGTGGCTTTGACCGCTTGAAAGTCGTATATTATATCAGCGAAATGTACATAAACCCGGATGGTGCCCGCGTGGTCGATTACGTGCCCTTTCCCAGAGAGGAGGTCTGAATCCCAGCCGTAGGAATATAATAATGCTGGTTATGCTAAGCTATGAACGTGCTTCTACGATAAATAGTGACCTATATTTTCAATTCAAGTCATGGTATTAGTGTACAAAGGAGACAATTTTTTTTTGTTTGGGGAATAGCAATGAATTGCTCGCAAATATTAGCAAAACTTCATGTAACTGGAGTACCGTGATATACGACGGACAAAACATGACTCTCATCTATATATATAAAAATAAATAGCTGTTCGTTAGTCTCGCCAAAACTTGAGAATGGCTGGACCGAATCGGCTAATTTAGGTCTTGAAATATTTGTGATAGTCCAGGGGAAAACGGTGAGAAAATATGGAAAAAAACTCGGAAAAAAAATCGAAAGCAACGCCATCTCTAATTAAACTGTTATTTTAAAATGAATTATTATGTTATGGTAATACCAGTAGATGGCGTTATCCTTTGACAGTTTAGCTTATACAACAGGCGGTACGAAGTTCGCCTGGTCAGCTAGTAATAACCTAAAATCTCACAAGAGCGATTGTTTAATGAGTGGATAGGTCTCCTTGGTATGCACTGTTCAATAATATATAGGTATAAAACAAAGTCACGTCTGTACTACGGGACAGACTTTAATGTGATTTACACGATTTAATAGACTTATTCATGAAAATGCGTAGATGTATTAATTTCGAAATAGTGCGGCTTTTGCCGGCCATTGACTGTAGATCTAAAATAATAAGGTGATGGATTTTAAGCTGCTTGTGTAAGGAGAAAAAAAAACACATTTTAGGTACGTCACAAGAAGTATTTATTACTGTTCATCATCATCATTTTCAAAGTCATCTCTTAAAAGCAGTATTTTATCTAAAAAAGGTGCAGGTGGCTCAACCTCACCTTGATGCCGCTCCCAAGATAAAAACCACACACATCACATATGCACAGCAAACAACAGTGCGTCTGCCCACTAAATAATTACAACAGTATCCAGCAAGAGCAGTAGGTATTCAACATTCCGTTGAAATCGTGCTGCACAATTGACACAACGGCTTTGTGGATTATGCACTGTATCTACAGTTGCCATTTTCATAAAATCTTTCAACTAAAAATACGAAACGAACAGAAGAAACATGCAACTATCTAGTAATCGGAAATAATTAGTGATGTGCCGAGTACGGCTCGACTCGAGTCAGATTCGATTCCTGCTTTGAACTCGCATACTCGAGTACCAATTTATTATGATTCGAGTACACAAGACTCGATTCCAGGACGCGAGTACGCAAAACTCGATTCCAGGACTCGAGTACGCAAGACTGGATTAAGGACTCGAGTACACAAGACTCGATTCCAGGACTCGACCCAGAAATAATCGATTCTGATCTAGCTGACTTGATTTTATTATGCAAGTCCAGCTGACTCGAATCTAGCAATTGAGTTAAGTTGACTCGCTCGTACTCGATCTGTGTTTACTTAAGAAATGAAATGACGCTAACATAAGTTTGACCCTGCATTTTTTTATAAGCGTACAATTACACGAAAAAGGATCTGTTTTTGATTTGTAATAAAACTTGATCTTATTTCTAGTTTCTAGATACTTCCCTTGTATGTTTTATGTTTTTTATTTTAAAATATAATCTTTAAAAATATTTGATTACAATAAAAATGGTTGATTTATTTCTTATTGTGTCATTATCTAAAAAGTATCAATAACGGACTCTTCTGGATTTGAATTTCTGGACTACACTTCTGGACTCGAGTCAACATTCGAATTCCACACATAGAACTCGAGTACTGGGATCGAATGATGTAATCGAGTCATGATTCGAATACCGTATAAACTGACTCGAGTTGACTCGATCCACCAAAACAGCGACTCGGCACATCACTAGAAACAATAATAATGTTGTCAGTCAGTGTCAAACTGATTGAAACTGGACCACAGAGCATTTGCAACGGGCTAATAATTACGTTTCGTTCCACGGTGATTTTTAAAGGTCTATATTTTTTATTATATCTATATCAAGTATACGTATACTTGATATTTTTATTAACCGTTAATAACAGCATTAAAAACAAGTTCGCTGTACCAATTAATTATTATCTCTTTAAACGTATTTAAAGCCGAAGTCATTACCGCTGCGCACAATTGTAACATATTTTTTTTCACGTTAAAATAAATCTGAAAACGCTCCTAAATAAGCATTTTTTGCCGTAACACTTTTTTACTATTATTTCATTATTCCGGTTAGATTTCTATATAATTTTTGGTCGGTTAATTATAATATGATGATCGCTTTTTTCATGTAACCGTTTAATAGTGGGCTCAAAAAAAATTGTCTCCTTTCCATGAAACGTCCAAATATACAAACTTTCTCTTTTACGCGGTCGCAGAAAAAAAAGAATCAACATTTTATTCCAGACAAGTAAAGCCGTAAACGACGCAATTAGGCGAACGCCAAGGTCTTAAGCTTAATAAATACTGTCATTAGAAGATAATGTGTACATTCATATTGAGATGAAATTGTATAAAGAGGAATCTAATGCTTCTAACTTTAATTGAAAGAAAAAAAATACAATATGCTATAATATTGTCTCATTTTTAGGATTCCGTACCTCAAAAGGAAAAAACGGAACCCATATAGGATCACTTTGTTGTCAATCTGTCTGTCTGTCAAGACCATTTATCTCGAGAACCTGTAAAGGTATCGAGTTGAAATTAAAATCATATACTTAGGTCTGCGGTCCCTTGAAGTTGTGCAAAAATCAAACTTCTAAGTTAAGGAAAAAAAAGATACGCCTGTTTTTGTCGTAAAAAACATATATTTCGACAATCTCAAGGGTATCAAAATAGCGTACTTTCCGTTGACCAAGAACTCTGAAATTTGACATAAATAAGGTAAGACCTTATTTATGTCAAATTTCAGAGTTCTCAGATTTTTCAGATTTATTTCGATATCACAAATATCGAAATAAATCTGAAAACAGTAAATTTGTAGTTACATCACAAAAAAAAGTTATTTCGATTCGGAATAAATTTCGAGACTCGATTCGGGAATTGAACTATTTACATAAGTTAGTTTGTACGGAACCCTCGTGCAGTTTATTAAATTCATAATATTAGTTATTATTTCTTTATTATGAAATACTATTATAGCTGCTGCCAGCAGCTTCGCCCGCGTCATAGTAGAAAATTATCCTTAGGAAAAAATCTCCTGGGATTAAAAGTATCCTATATGCTATTTCAGGACATGGTCTACCCGTGTACCAAGTTTCATTGAAATCCATTCAGTAGTTTTTGCGTGAAAGAGTAAAAAACATCCATACATAGAAACTTTCGCGTTTATAATATTAAATAACTAGCTTTTGCCCGTGGCTTCGCTTCCGTCAACTGACTGCTCAACCCTACCCTACCCTACTCTACCCTACTCTACCCTACTCTACCCTACCTAGTTACCTACCCTACTCTACCCTACCTAGTTACCTACCCTATTCTACCTACCTACCTATTTATTGGTGAACAAAACAAAAAAGAATTATCTATTAAAATTGGTCCAGCCGTTCTTAAGTTATAGCTTGACCAGAAGAAATACAGGTTCATTTTATATCAATAGATATAAAAGCTCAGCTCAAAGTTTTACATGCTTTTTTGGGTTCCGTACCTCAAAAGGAAAAAACGGAACCCTTATAGGATCACTTTGTAGTCCGTCTGTCAGTCTGTCAAAACCCTTTATCTCGGAAAGGCGTAGAGGTATCGAGTTGAAATTAAAACCATATATTCAAGTCTGCGGTTCCTTGATGCTATAAGAAATTAAAATTCGAAGTTAACGAAAAAAAAAGATACGACCTTTTATGTCGCAAAAAACCCGGTGACCCCGAATCCAGAAATTTGGCATAAAGCAATGTCTTATAGCACAGGTAAGGAATAAAGCTGAAAACAGTAAATTAGTTGTTGTGTCACAAAAAAGAAAAATTTTTGCCGTTCAGAAAAATCTTGGAGACTCCATTCGAGAGTTGAACTATTGACATTGGTAAGTTTGTACGGAAACCTCAGTGCGCGAGTCCGACTCACACTTGCCCAGTTTTTTTACTCAATACTCAATACTTTTGCATTGCACCAAGCTTTTATGTGAGTTCAAACTTTTCTGATTAAAATCAGATTGAGTTTTCAAACTTGTCGTCAAAAATAAAATGTAATTTAAATCAAAGTACTAAGGAGTATTGACATCAACTTTGATGAAAATCACCTTCAAAATAACTTTCTACCCTTTTTTAACCCCGTTAGGAGATGAGTTTCAATAAAATGCGTAACTCGTCTTCCATTAATTCAGTTAAAGAACGTTCATACATTTTTTTCAAATTTGAAGTAGATTGGACCAAGGAATCACGTTGTCCCATACAAACTTTGCCCCGTTTTTCACTCCCATATGTTTAAAAAAAATCCTTTCCTATCGGATGCCTACGTCATACAAAGAATATACCTTCCAAGTTTCAGATCTTTATGATTTGCGGTTTAGGCTGCGCATTGATCCGTCAGTCATTCAGGACAAAGCATTTTATATGTATAGATTAATTAATTAACAGGATGATAAGTATCCGATTACGGCCCTTAATATTCTGTAGCAGCTAATTTGCTCAAGATTGTTTTTGAAATTTTCGTCGATCCAGGTGGAATCTTAGCAAAATTTGAGTTTTGAGTGATCCAATGACTGTTGCTAATGGCGTGTCTGTTAAGAAAAACACGGGTATTTAAGAGCATGCCGTGTCTTTTTCAAAAGTGTCACTGCGACCCCCTTTTAGAAGTCTTTATTTTTACTTGCGATGTACGTATGTAAATAAGTTTTTTCGGGTGGAATCTTGCAACTCAATTTCGAAGCAGATATCTTTATCCGATTGAGCTGTATTTTTGTATACACGTTTAGTTTAGATGACAATACATTATTGACTATGTGACGTCATTCTAAATTCAACATGGCGAAACCCACAAGATGGCGGATTAGTTAATTTAATGCAGTACTAAAATATGGGTATCGAATAAAAGAAATTGCTGAAAATATGTGGTTAATTAAAGTGACATGACTCTAAATCTAAAATGGTGGATTTCTAAAAATGGCGGACTTGGTTTGTTATGCTTTCCTACAATATGGGTTTTTTTTTAGGTGGGAAAATCATCTTATGACAAATCTCGCTCTTGGGCGGAGCGAGAGATAGTGTCAGACTTTTACTGACTAAAAACCCACTCCTGTTCCTTCTTTGCCTTCGTCCCAGGGCCCGGGTTTCGTTCGGGTACGATTTGCTGACATCTCCCTGAGGCGCGCGTGGAACAGTACGCGCCGTCTACGACTTGGGCTCGGTCCCAATGGTTACCGGATGATCGGACGGCGAGCCACCCATTGCTCGCCGTCCGCAAGCCCGCGTCTACGGTGGCCGGAAATCGGGATCGGAATCCCGGCGGCGATTGAGGCGTGAGGACAGTTGCCTCACGCGATCGGCCGCCTCCTTTGCTAGCATTACTGCTTCGCACAAGGAGGCGACCGCCTGCCACTCCTTTTCCTGAGAATTTACTGAGAATAGGAATGTGAGTTAATAAAAACCTTTCCAGTGATAATTAAAAATTAAAAACTAAATTAAAAGGACAAAAAATCTTAAAAATAACTCTTAAATAAAGTAGTGTTTACGCTAAAATCTATAAAATAAACTTTTCCTTTAGAACTTCTACTATCAACTTTTAACACGTTACACAATTTATAATTATGATATAATTACTGGTCGCGAGATTTATCTGTAGATAAACAAGTAAATCAAATATAGATATTTTTTTATTAATTTTCAAACTATGTAAATACGATTACTTACATTAACACTTTCACATTTTTTTAACTTAATCTACTAAATACAGTCAAAATATTACATGAAATCTTCTCATTATTTCCACGAAGATATTGTTAAAATATGTTATATTTACCTATGTTATTATACATAGTAATAATATCATAAAACTTCGTTCTTTCACTATTAAAAATAACGGGAACATAAAATATATATTATCTTCGTGGTTATGTGTTGCTACACATAAATGTATAGTTTTTTTTTTTTCGGTGGATCAATCATTCAATGACATCCCCTGATCTTAGGCGGAGCGCGAAGGTGTGTCAGACTTTTACTGACTAAAAACCTTCTCTTGTTCCTTCGTTGCCTTTCAAACCAGGGCTGAGTCTTCCTTTAAGAAGCCGATCCTTGGGCCCAGTAGGCTTCAACCCTGCTGGGCCCCTACGGTTTGCTGATATCTCCTTGAGGCGCACGTGCAACAGTACGCACCTTCGACGACTTGGGCTCGGTCCGGATGGTTACCGGACGGTCACAAGCCCGTGCCTGCGGTGGCCGGAAATCGGGATCGGGATACCGGCGGCTGGGGCGTGAGGGCCGCTCCTTTGCGTGCTTGTCTGGCCTCTTCCTTTGCTAACATTACTGCTTCGCAGAAGGTGGCGACCGCCTGCCACTCCTCCTTGCTTCGGACCATAGCCTGTACCAAGGCCTGGCGCGAGAGATCGCTGTCGCCGATCTCCCCCACGAGGACACGGCAATAATATAATTGTACACGTATAGCTGGCGATATTGTGAAATATGTTCTAAGATCCTATAAAACAATATCGTATCTTTATTGTATGTGACGAACTTAATAGGGCCCTTCCTGAGCCGTCTATCGTCAACGTGAACATGGTTTAGAAGCTTGTTGTTTCTTTCACCGCTGGCAACCCAACGCAATTTTTGATGAAGAAAGAAGAGAGATAACGCCTGAACACAGAAACCAGAAATCAGAAAAGTTTATTTCAAATAGACCAATTACAAGCACTTTTGAATTGTCAAAATGTCGGTCAGTCAAAAAAAAAAAACAAGTGAAGCTAAATTGCACGTTCCAAAGCGTAAATCTCTATGGAGCAGAACGTGCAAGAAACTCCGTGGACACTCTTTTAAATCATATTATGAGATACATAAATCTTGGTTACATATTTCTTGTCGCTTTTAATATGTGAGTACAATGTAGTTAAGTATTAATAATAAAAAAAAAACGAATTAAAAAATCGCTCAAATACACTCAATCGGCATTCGATAATTCCATCATTTACCCGAATATTTCAGAATTAAGTATTGTATCCAGAAAATACGTGTTTTTTAAAACTTTTAAAGATTTTGGAGTTTTTTTTGTCATTGAGGATTTAGATGCAAGTTTTTTATAGACATTTTTTATGATTTTAAAGTTATGACTACATTATAAATGGCCAAACTTTACACAAAGAAGGGTTTTTACTGGATTAGTTTTACAGTTTTTATTTCAATATTTATTTTTGATTTCAATAAAAACCTAGATAATATTCACAAGATATCTGTGTTCACAAAATATTTGAAGAAAGATGTGTAATAACGTCATAATCACGTAAGAGCGGTTGTATGTAAATGTTTCTCGGGTTGGCCGCTCTTAAAGACATAAAATCTAGTGATCCACTGTTTGTTTTGTCTTCACACTTGTTGACAAAAACAACTTGATTTTAGTACATATTTACTTGTCTCTAGATTGAGATTGATGTTAATCTAGCCCGTAAAAACCGAAATGGGTACTTCAAGTTATCTTTATATCAGAATTATGGGATTTTTCTGTATAAGTCTCGGCATCAATTTATATTTTCTCTTTGAAGGAATATTAAATCGTCGCTTATTAGTCTGTCTATAATGTAATAAATATATTATGGCGATTCAATGACAAAAATTAATATGTTCGTAGGAGAAAGAATTTAATAAGTTTTACTGTTTAGTATTACGTTATTCATGTTTCTATATTTTTATGGAATTATATTGTGAGCAGTATTGGTACAGTACTACTTAATGGCCCCGAATGATTAGTGCCTAGTATGATGCTTGCGTTGTACTTTGTGTAGCTATTTCATCACCTTGATTCTCAAAACGGTTTATCCTAAAAAAAACAGGATAAGTGCGAGTCGGACTCGCGCCCTGAGGGTTCCGTACAAACTTACCTATGTAAAGAGATCAATTCCTGATTAGAGTGTCGAAGAGTTTTTTCAAATCGCAAAAAAAAAATTGTGACGAATCAACAAATTTTCTGTTTTCAGATTTATTCCTATACTTGTATTATAAGAGCTTGCTTTGTGCAAAATTTCAGGATTCTGGGTCAACGGGAAGTACTCGAGAGTTTTGGTTCCCTTAAGTGTCGAAATATACGTTTTTTTGTGACATAAACGGCTATATCTTTTTTTTTCTCGTTAACTTAGAAGTTTGATTTTTTCACCACAGCTTCAAGGGACCGCAGACCTGAGTATATGGTTTAATTTCAACTCGATACGTCCACGTGTTCCCGAGATAAAGGGCCTTGACAGACAGACAGACGGACGGACAACAAAGTGATCCTATTAGGGTTCCGTTTTTTCCTTTTGAGGTCGGAAACCCAAAAACATACCAAGACCTGTGCTATCCACCAACACGCACGGGGGCCGTATGGTCGATTACGGCCCATTCCCTCTCCTAGAGAATAAGCCTGAGTCAGAGCAGTGGAAACATTATAAGGCTGATTATGCTTATACTTCGATGGTGCAGTTATGATTGCTTCTTTTTAGCCTGGCAATAGCATTCGCTGTTCTTTCCCTAATATTTTTTTATCTTTCATAAAACCCTTTAAACAATCTATGGATCGTTCCAAATTTATTATTCATTAATTTTATTATATACAACATTGTCCACACAACAAAAATACCACAATAAAACAACACAGGATGATAGTACGTATACACTAGTAAAGATAATGTGCTTTTAATAAGATGCCTCACTATGGGACTCTCATCATGTTTTTCAGCAAACAGCCTCCTGAAAGTGCCTGCTGAAAGACATGATGAGAGCCCCATAGTGAAGCATCCCCATCTTAATAAGAGCATATTATCTTTAGTAGTGTATACGTACTAACATAGTTTATAAGATAAAAATTGAATCTAACATCCTGTATTGTTTTATTGTCATATTTTTGTTGTGTGGACTATGTCGTCTGTAATAAAATTATTATTATTATTAAATGAGTAGTAATTGAGAAAAATATCATTCATGACGACGTTGTATTTATTATACAATTTCCTGCTATACGTACAATATGCCCCAAAGCCCCATCTACTAACTAAAAAAATAGTAGATACAAATATAAAAATATGCCGAGAATGTCCATAAAAGTCGATAAGTCTATGTCCGCTTAGTCATGCTAAAACAATTATCAAGTTTTATGTCGATATTTTGAAACTTCGGGACTCCAGTAAGTACTGGAAACTTTACTTTCTAACTACTTCTAATGTTAAGGACTTGGCTGGAAGTTTGTCTTGTTCAATTTTGGGACTCGTACTTGAAGAGTTAAATTATAAAAACCTTTTTTATTTACTACTATTACTTTACGCTATCCTTTTTTATTTACTATTTATGCTAAGTATTAAGAATATTGGCCCAAGGAATAAAATTTTGCATTCAAACAAATATGTAGGATATTTGCTAGAATTATCAAAAAATTTCACCCTCTTAACCTTTCCAATACCGTAATTATAGACACTATAGAAAGACAATGAGAGAGTGAATGCAGGCATTTGTTGGGATTTAATGAATTAAAAGTTAATTTTTCATAAAATCCTTCTTAGTGCGCGCCTACATCTTAAAAAAAAGTTTTGGGTGAAATTTTATGTTCCTAGACCAGTAGTTTCAGCTGTGCGTTGATATGTCAATCAGTCAGTTTATCCTTTTATTTATTTAGATATAAGAAATATATAAAACGATGTTGGTAACGGTCTCAACTTACCAGTTGTACGTCATTGATTTAAACCCAGGTAAGAGTTTAACTTTGTGTAATTGAAATCATCAGCCCCCTAGCCAAGTTACAACCGTTTCGTTTCGATTCTCTTTTCGTCGATCGCCTCGAGTAGGCCGCACTTCCGATTCTTTTATTCTGACATTATCTCAACGCTCAGTCACGTGGTCAGAACAAAGGAAGGCCGTGGCCGACTCGAGGCGATCAACGAAAAGAGAATCCAAACGAAACGGTTGTAACTTGGCTAGAGGGGCTGATGATTTCAATTACACAAAGTTAAACTCCTACCTGGGTTTGAATCAATGACGTACAACTTGTAAGTTGAGACCGTTACCAACATAATATGTACATGTATAGATAGCCATTTGCTTTGACAGAAATTGTAGTCAACTTCAATACACAATATTTTTATCAAAAGAAAATATCATACTGACAGTCTTTTTACACTTGCATTCTATGGGTTGACTACACGCAGAGGGCTTACAGCGCCTTGCGGGTCCAAAACAATAACGCATACAGGGCCCTATTGAGCCTGCCGCGTCATTACAGCGCATCGGGGATGTTTGCGGAAGCACGTTTTGATGACTTTTATGCTATCGTATGAAAGCGTGTCGCATCCCTGTTGCGGCGGGTACGGGGCAGCGCCAACAGTCTCTTAAAAACCGTAGCGGATAGGACTGATGGCCTTATATGAAAACACTGGACGAGGACGCAAGTGTTATCCTCAAACCGTGCCCAGAAGTAGTGTTGTGTGTGTTTTTTAATTGTTATTTGATTGTGTGATTTAACTATCACATGCTTTTTGAATTTATTTATTTAATTGACTGAGATATAAATGTACTAATACTAGTTTATAAGTTGTGTATGTCTTTACTAACAATAATGAATGGTATTATCTTGAAAATAAATTATTATTATTATTCTTTATTTATTTTTATACACATATCATTTACATTTTTAAATATTTCTTTAAAGAACAAGTAATAAAAAAAAAAACATTTAAAAATATAAAAAATAGTTATCCGCCGGTATCGGGAACAGGGTCCAAGCTACCGGTGGTTAGGGCTCCAGAGACAGAAACCTCCTCACAATGCGAGCCGTATCGAGGAGTACTGCCTTCTGTATCAGGCCCTTGATCCAACCGCGCAACGACAGCTTCGACAGATGGTCGTCGAAGCTTTTGGCTATAAGACCATTGGCGGTCACGACAATCGGCACAATGATAGCCGAGTCCACATTCCACATGTCGACAACCTCGTGTGCTAAGTCGAGATATTTGATTTGTTTCTCTTTCTCAGCTTTCACGAGATTCTCGTCATGCGGGATGGTGACGTCGACTATCACTGCGCGGCGCGCTAATCGGTCTATCACCACTATATCCGGCTTATTCGCTACAATAGTCCGGTCAGTAATGATAGACCGATCCCAGTACAACGTGACATGGTCATTTTCGAGAACTGGGTCGGGCACATACCTGTAGTATGGTACCTCAGATTCCACTAGGTTGTATTTTAAAGCAAGTTGCTGGTGAATAATCCTGGCTACTTGGTTATGCCTATGCAAGTACTCGCCGTTAGCCAGACGAGAACAACCTGAGATTATATGTCTGATGGACTAACCCGGACGATGGCATGCCCGACACATGTCAACCGTCCCGTCCTTCATAATATGTCTCCGGTAGTTGTTCGTCAAAATAACTTCGTCCATAATCGCACAGACAAAACCTTCAGTTTCTCCGAAGAGGTTGCTGAAACGTAACCAGGCCACGGACGCCAAAAAATCTACATCAGGCTCATGAAGAGCCCGATAAAAGCGCCCGTGGAGCTCCTTGCCATCCATACTTCCTTGCGGTCATCAGTAGTAAGTACCACAGGTTTGCGCCAGTTCTCTTTAGCCATGGACAACGGGGTGAGTCCCTTGTCCATTGCGACCACATCGCGGTGCATACCTACATCGGTTTTGAGAAAATATTCTCTGAGGCTGCACACCTCGCGGTTGTGTAGAGTCTTTGCATTCAAAAAGCCGCGACCTCCACACTTCCGCGGGATGTACAGTCTCATCACCGAAGATCGTGGGTGATGCATCTGGTTTGCGGTCAGCAATGTACGGACCCGCCTATCCAGAGCGTCTAGCTCGGTCTGAGTCCATTTGAGTATGCCGAAAGAGTACATTAAAACCGGCATGACCCAACCATTGAAGGCGCGCACCTTATTTCCGCCTGACAGAAGGCTGTTTAAAACCTTCTTCAGGCGGTTAAAGAAGCGCTCCTTCAACGTTTGCTTCATGTCAGCGACGTTAATGCCTAACGCTTCCGACATACCCAAATACTTATAAGTTTCGGTCGGGGAGAGGGTTCTAAGGTGTATGGAATCCGAGAGTTGAATTCTCTCGGATTCCACAATCTCCCCTCGCTTTACATGCATAACTGCACATTTGTCCACTCCAAATTCCATCCTGATGGCACTACTGAAAGTTTCAGTTACCTTCAGTAGTTCCATTAGTTGCAAATTGTTGTGGGCAAAGAGTTTCAAATCATCCATGTAAAGCAGGTGAGATAGGACCTGACCACCTCTTCTCAACCGATAGCCTAGACCTGAATCCTCCAGCAACGTGCTTAGAGGATTCAGGGCTAAGCAAAACCAAAGTGGACTCAAACTGTCGCCCTGAAATATTCCCCGTTTAATCCATATTGGTTCATCATTCCCCTGGATCGGTCGACATCCTGGATAGCGAAGGACTGTTTTCCATTGCCTCATACATGACTCAAGGAAGGTGCGTAAAGTTGCATATATTTTATACAACTCCAGCACCCTCATGAGCCATGTATGTGGAACAGAGTCGTAGGCCTTCTTATAATCTATCCAACATGTCGACAGATCTTTGCGAGATCGACGAACCTGTTGGCTTATGGCCATGTCAATGAGGAGTAGCTCCTTAGTACCACGGGACCCATTCCTACACCCGTTCTGAGAGGCAGACATTATCAAATTCTTCTCTATATGTACATTAATTTTTGCTCTCAGAATGGATGTAAGAAGTTTATAGACCGTCGACAAACATGTAATCGGCCTATAATTCTTGGGTTCCGTGGGACTACCTGTCTTATGGAGCAGATGGGTGATACCAGTTGTGAGAAACTGAGGTAGCGACCCAGAATCTAAAGATGACTGGAATTGCGATGCCAGAAGCGCATGTGAGCTGCTGTACCATTTTAACCAGAAGTTGTGCAGTCCGTCCGTACCTGGAGACTTCCAATTAGGTAATGGACGAACTGCTCTGGCTACGTCTAGTGGCGTAATTTCAACTTTGTCCATTTCTGGTACAGCTGCGCACACGCGCTCGACATCACGCATCCAGCCACCCTCAGTGTGACAGACGGGCACCGACCAAATGCTGCGCCAGAATGCATTCGTGGCGGCATCATCCGGGCGGACCACGTCAATCACACTATGTTCAGGTCGCTCCCAAGCTCTGTACACCCACCTCTCATCGCTCTGGAACATGCGATTCTGCGAGTATCGATCGACCCGACGCTTATACCGCCGGATACGATTGGCCCATGCACAAACTTTCTGCTTCAGGAAGTCGATGCGCTCCGTGACACGGGACATGTATTCTCGGGGGGTAAATCCAGTTCCCGAAAATGCCCGTCTCACGAATCGCATCACACGTGGACGTGTATTGCCCTCCCTGAAGCAGTATAGCTTGCCAATGAGTGCTCTGGCTTCATCAATACGTCCCTCGATCCTGCACTGCCAGGCTGGTACAGCAGGCTTTGGTCGATTAGCTACATCACAACTTGAAAACTTTATGTTAGCTAAACGACATGCCGCAACAGCCCCACAATACAGGATGGAGTGCGTATCAACGAGGTCCTCGCTGCTCTCAAAAACATTCTTAAGCAGCGAGTCCAGAGCACACACTAGCGCCATATTTCGTTTGCACATAGGTAACCGCGGCAACCGGGGTCTAAATTCGGCTGGAGTGGACCTATACTCGCGAAGCGCATCCTCCAGTGCGCTCCTCAGTCTTTCATTGCACTGGCTACTTACTGTGTCAACCCTATCATCTAACTCATTCTCAACAGCATTGGACCGCGGCGGGATTGCGTCAGCGGCCGGCAGTACCCCTGTCTGTGTCGGAGTCGAGACGATATGGTTGTTCAGTACTTCTGAGCGCAGCCTATCAAGTACGGCGTCGTCCAACCTATGACTGTGTTGGATTACCCGCACCTGATCCGACAATCGTTGCGCCGAGACGTCTACGGTTGGTTCAAGGTCCTGAAAAAGAGACAGCATCCTAACACGGTACGCAGTGAGGTTAGTTCCCCCCTCTGTAGCCCTGTAATATGCGCGCATGACGGATTGAGTCCATCTCATGCGCTGCACACAACCACCGGCTGCGGGGACCCGGCTCGGGACCGGTCGGCCCCTAGATCCCAAGCCCTTCGGTGGCCGGCCTCTCCCCGGCCGACGTACAGGTGTTGGCGACGTCGGCGGGGAAAAATACTCGTCGCTCGAGCTCGACGCGACTGCAACCGCCGGTGTCACTGATGATCCGGGGTCCGGCGGCGGCGAGGCGGAGCTGAGCGGCAAGTCCGGGGATGGATGGCGTGCGCGACGGGCAGCTGCTCTCGTCAACATAGTTATATTATATTTTCATACCATTTCATTACTGTTTTCATCTTGATGACATGTGTCATCTGTCCGGTATATAATGTATGCATTTTTCTTTTAGATTATGTCCAAATTCCAGTTTATTGATTTCAATAAGTTTTTATTATGTATTTCTTGTTATTTTGCTGTAGAATATGTAAATATGGGACCTTATGTAAATATTTAAAGATTTATAAATTTGTGAATGAAAAAATAACAACTTGTTGACATTGGGTGTTGCCAGTTATTATTTCGTTAATTATTATTATAACCTTTTTTTAAGGTACCTACAATGTTTTACACTTCTAAAAAGCTAACACTGAAACCTTAATATAATATCCATTGTTTGATTAACTTTACTAAATCTGTTTGCATGTCGGCAAAGACCTTCTCCCACCTTTTCCTTTCTTGAGAATGGTTTACGTTTTTCTTTAATTTGTAATACAAACATTCTAATAAAATATACACAAGTATGATGAAGGGACAAGGTAGGTATAGAATATCAATCTGATAACTAAATATTTTTATTTACATAGGTAAATCAATTTGTAGATATCTCCACGTTAACAAGCCAACATAGATAGGAGTCGATGTTAGATACCAACTATAGTTTACTTTTATATTTACTTTCTAAGTTAATCTTATTAATGAATATCATTGAGTTACTTAGATTTTAATCAATGTTTATTATGTTTGTTAAATCACATTATCATCATCATCATCATCATTTCAGCCGAAAGACGTCCACTGTTGGACATAGGCCTCCCCCAAGCGTCGCCACAATGACCAATCCTGTGCCTCTCGCATCCACCGCACTCCCGCGACCCTTACCAGGTCGTCGGTCCACCTTGTGGGAGGCCTTCCAACGCTGCGTCTTCTACTATACTAATATTATATTTGTAAGTTTTTTTTTATTTTTATGAGCACTGTGCAATGAGAACTGTGAATGAGCAGCGGTGGCCGAGTGGTAACGGCCCCGACTTACGAGTTGTAGGTCGCGGGTTCAAACCCAGCCAAGCGCATTACTTTGTGTAATTTATTTCATCACCACTGCTCTCAAAACGGTGAAGGAAAACATCGTGAGGACACCGGCATGGCCTAGAAAAAAAAAATTCGAAGACATGTGACATTCACCAATCCGCACAGGGCCCGTGTGGTGGATTACGGCCCATTCCCTCTCCTAGAGAGGAGGCCTGAGTCCCAGCAGTGGGAACATTAAAAGGCTGATTATGCTTATGCTTAAGTGTGAATGTGTTTGTTACTCCATCCCACTTAACCCCTTGAGGACCGATTGTACAACTTGAATGACCTTTTAATTATCGTTTTGTACACACAGGTATACGAAATTTATACGGCTGAAAATTTAGGTCTCTATATCTTCGTTTTTCCTAGAAAAATCTAGAAAAAGTTTTTTTTTTTTGGTGAGTTTACGTAAAAACACGCAATTATGTAATAATAATACCCCAAAGCTGAACGGATTTTAAGGAAATTTTTCAATAAATTCCCTTCGGATAATGATTTATTTTCATGCGGACTGTTACATCCCTAGAATGCACCCTTAAATGCCTAGTCAGCACCATATCATCATTCCCTTATAGACTCAGTGCCTCATGCACTGAGTCAATAGGCAGTAAGATTAGTTCGGGTTGAGACTCCTACATCAGAATACGTCAGAATATTAATAATAATAATAATAAACTTTATTGTCAGACTAGAGATCCATAGCTTGAACAACAACATTAAAAAAAAAACATTAAATAAATACATACTAAAGAAAACCAAAAAACATACAATACAATACAAAACAAAACAATACAATACAACACAATACAATACAATGAGCCTACTTCACATACCTGAAAGCCGGTCTGTGTACCGCCATCCAGTGAGACACCATTAGGCCATCCACCCTGCCAAGCCTGCCATATTGACCAAGTTTCCCTATTAATTTCGTGTTAACTGTGGTTTTCACTTAATATAACAATTAACTTAAAATAATCGTTTTTTTTAAAGGGATTTCTAAATCGTGTCCTAATAGAACGAAGCCGCTGTCAAAGGTTTGTTTGTCATGTGAACAATAAAATTAGCTCATTCTAAAACAGATTATTGCAAACTTTTAAGCTAGAACTACATTAAATCGACGCACACGTGTAACACGCCTGAATTGTACGTAGAACGACGTCGCGTGGCGTGGATCAAGCGTAGCTCTACAAGTCTAGTTTTCATATAAAATGTATGGAGACGGACGCGCCCAGATCGGCGTGTGTGGCACACGTGTGCGCAGTGTAGTACCTTTAGTGTTATCAAATAATTATTGATCCATTCAAAACGAGTCAAGTCTACTAAACAATTTTTGGGATCCAAAAGGCAAACGTCTCAAACAACATCAGCCTTATATGTCTATACATAGATCTAAGAAAACTTCAAAGTCAGCTAAGTGAACTCTAATCGGCGTATAATGATCCTGTACTAGGTCACAAGCTTTCCGTCTGTAAGAGGGTGCGGACCGTAATTTACAACTCGGGCTTAAAACTAGTTGTTGCGGGTTTTAGACAGTAACAGTCTGACAGTCCCTCTTCCTCCAACTAGAGCGAGAAAAGTTATTATATGGCTTTTTAGGCACAAAAAAGGGCCCAACACGGGTTGGTGGATATCTGTTACAGTGGTCTTCGATGTTTTGGTTCCAAAACGTTACGGTTTTTATAATTATAGACATCTAAGAATAAAATAAATCAAAAATTTCAAAATGTTCCAAACAAAATTTTTAAAGTGCGAATCTTGTCTTTTTTCCCCCATAACTTTTTAATTTATCTATATAAATAAAAGGAGAAACTGGCTGACTGACATATCAACGCACAGCCAAAACTACGGGGCCTAGAAGTGTGAAATTTTGCACAAGGCTTCTTTTTATGACGTAGGCGAGCACTAAGAAAGGATTTTCAAAAATTCACACTTTAAAGGGATGAAACGGGGGTCCAAAGTTTGTATAGAAAAACCTATTTTCAAGCGGACAAAGCCGCTGGCAGAAACATACATACATAAATGATAAATGATATTTATTTTGCCTATTTGGTTTAAAGAAAACACTTTTACACGTTTTTTTTTCGTCAGTTTAAACTAGACGAGGTCAAAACGACGACGAGACGAGGTTTAAGCTCAGGGGTCAAAGTCTCTTTTAAAGTTCATACATATAGTGTAAACATATAATGGTCAAATCATATGAGAACTATGCAGATTAGTGTGTTAGATGGTCTTTTGAAGAAAGAGCCATACAGATTTAGGTGGAATTGTCGAGTCAGTGCAAGCATTTGTCAGTATTCGTGTAGCTCAAACTTAGGGGACCTCAACGACTTGACAAACAATACCAAAGAAAGGACATTTGGATAGGCCGAATCAAATACTCAAAACTGCCTGACATCATGTTAAAATTACAGAAAAGGAAAAGTAATCAACATAGTCCCAACATTAACAATAATAAAATTTTGCAAAAATGTAACACTTTACTAAGTTGCATATTGCAAGTCGTAAAATTTAAAAGTAATAAATAAATTAAAAGAAATATCAATGTCAAATGGTAAAAAATAAAATAAATAACCTTCTAAGTTTTAGTGCTTTTAAGTTTTTATTTTTTATTGTTTTTTTAAAATTTATAATTTGACTAAGTCAAATTATAAATTTTTAAAATTTTTTTTTTGTTTTTTTTTTTAAATAAAAAAAAACCATCAGTACAATTAATACAATTAATCATCAATAGAATAGAATAGAATAGAATTTCAATTTAATTCGATGCAGGCAATACAATAGGCAACAACAAAAAACAAAAAATGAAGTACAGATTTACAATATAGTTGTGCTGAGCGTGCCCGTACCGAAAGGGTCACCAACTCAGCAATTGCTGGACAATGGACGAAGGACAATTAGAAAAAAAAACAACATTATAGTTAGTACTGGAGCAGGTCAATCCCAAACCGTTTTGTCCTCAAGATACTCTTTTACAGTATAAAAAGCCTTCTGGCAACGTTCACGCTTTACAAATGATTTGAATTTATTCAGGCTAAGTACTTGAATGTGACTGGGAAGTTTATTATTAAAGTGTATACATTGGCATCTAAATGAGTACAGTTTCGTAATGTACATTACAAACCTGTTGATTTTAACCTCCCCTTAACAGGCCCTATTTGGAAACTTTCGGTTGTTCATTCGGACTACTTTCACAACCCATAACTTAAAAATGGCTAAACCAATTTCGATAAAAAAATGTTCAAAAACCATCGCTAGAAAAATTACTTTTGAATAAAACAACCGCATCCTTATCGGTTCACTCGTTTAATAGCAACGGTCCACAGACAGACAGACACACATAGCGGTCAAACTTATAATACCTCACTTTTTGCATTGGTGGTTAGAAATATAAGTCTGGTTATATAACGTTGGATGATATTACGAGATTATTTACTTACCCTTTAAAGTTTCTAACAACTAATAGTTGAAGATTCCTCTCTATACAATGATCTAACTATGTAAACAAGCAATAGTTCTTGTGGTTATCGCCTCAACAAAGTTCCAGGGTAAACAACGAGCAACTGCCCAGAATATATAATAAGTATCGTGTTGTTTTCTCAGCTCTAAAGAACCGGTGGCGGCTATTTATGGGGCGCAACACAACAGTAGATGTGGGTGGTAGAAGATGGATGATTATTTTTTATGTTGAAAGTCTCTGGATCTGGCCACTTACAATAAAAGAATGAAAAAACAAGTATAGAATTCGAAAATGGAACTCTTTGCGAGCATGGTCATTTGTTTTTTCATTGTGGCGTCCTTTAGAAGATTGTATGTCGCTATTAAAATGAATTTAACTCGTGAACATTTTCGTTCCATGATTTTTTATGATTTTCGTAGTGGCTTAAGTCAACTAGAAAGTTGCCAGAGACTTGGCATTTAATGATGAAGCACCATATCGCAGCTCTGTGTATGGTTTGGAGAATTTAGATGTGAACGTGATCATCTCTATGAGGAGGTACGTGAAGGTCGGCTGGTGACTGTGGTTACAGACTCGAATATTGACACCGTACGATAACTTATTGAAACAGACAAAAAATTTACTTGCCAGCAAATTTGTGCTTTATTAGGTATTGGAATGAGCCAAGTGCAAAACATTTTCCACGTGCATCTGAAGGTTCAGAAGCTTTGCATTCGATGGATACCAAATGACTTAACGGAGGACCAGAAACGACTGCGTGTCCAGTGGTGCCGCAAAATTATAAAAAAGTTTAATGGAGGACAGTCATTGTCTGTCTATAATATCGTAGCATGTGACGAAACCTGGGTGTACTGCTATGAAAAGAAAAAATCTGGCGGCAGAGTAGGTCCTTCTTTTATTTCGTGTTGGTAAAAAAATGGTTGCTTTTTTTTTCGCCAAATCAGTTGCTTTTTTTCTACAATATTATTTGAAGATCAAAGGACAGTGACTGCAGATTGGTACGTCAACACTTTCTTGCCTAAAGTCTTAGAAAAAGTTCACGAAAAGTGTCCTCGAAGAAATGTACTCCTCCACCACGATAACATATCCTCACATTCCGCTAAGGTAACAGAAGCTTATTTAAAGGCTTCAAATGTGGAACTGATGACGCATCCGCCTTACAGCTCGGACCAAACACCCTGCGACTTTTATTGGTTTCCAAAAATTATAGACAAACTTAGAGGCACACGTTTTACGAGCCCTGAATCGGCGGTGAATGCGTTCCATGAAGCCATTAAAAAGGTCCCTAAAGAAGACTGATCTGCTTTGTACAGTGATTTCAGCGAATGCAAAAATGCATTAATTGATAGGGAATATACTTTGAATAACAATAAATGTATCGCAAGTCTTGTATCTAGTGTTATTTATCAGAATCCAGAAACTTTGTTTGGTGGGAACATATATGATTAGTTTGATGGGTCTCCGCTGTTCGTCCGCCCGTTCATGAATCCATTCCATCCATTTGTCTGTCTATCTGTCCGTCCGTCTGTCAGTGAGCCGTGTCTGATAAACTGTAAGAGGTAGAGTTATAATATTCACGGAATATTTATTTCTATAGCCAAATAATAAAAATACTTGTTGGTAACAAATATACATAGATCGGAGTAAATAGATTGAATTGGGGTCATTGATCCGAAACGTATACATTAATATGGATATTCCTCCGGAATTGGTTGATTATTAAAAAAAAACGGAACTTAGGTAGGGACTGTATTAAAATGAGCAATATTATATTCTTCGTAGTTTTTTTAACGGTACACAGTCACGATTTGACACAACCCAACGACCAATCAGAACATTGTAACTTCCTTTGAATTTTGAATTGAGTAGTAACACTACCAACATTAACAATATTTAATTGAATCCGGAAATACCTGAATTACTTTCCGGAAAAATGGCTTATCCATGTTATTCTTTCTGTGTGCATTTATGATACAAGTACCAGTAATATAGCAACCTAAATTCGAGTAATTATAAAGCTCAATTTTTGTATGTTCTTCTGAATAGTAGTAGTTTAGTAGGCAAAAAAAGGCAAGCAGCCACCGGCTCTCACTCTATACGGCCCGCACCACGGAACAGCTCACCATCTCACAGACTTAGTACAGGAACACTATAGGCCGATTAGAGTTCACTTAGCTGAGTCTGAAGTTTTCTTAGGTCTAGATAAGGCTGTTCTTATTTAAGACTAATGAAAAACGGCCAAAACACAGACGTTTGTCTTTCAAAGCCCAAGAATTGTTTAGTAGACTTGGCCCGTTTTGGATTAAATTATTTGATAACAACACTGTAAAAGTCTGCTTTAGAATGAGCTAATTTCATTGCTTACATGACAAACTAGCCTCTGACAGCGGCTTCATCCTTGTTTTCGTTGTTTGTTGAAACTTCTACGGTCCGGACTAAGCGTTTCGCTTCGTCGTTTATATCGCGTACATTGAAGGACTGGAATAATTTGCCTGCTGTGGTCTTCCTGTTCAACTATAATTTAGGTGTCTAAAAGGCTAGAGTGAATAGGCTCTTAATAAATTAGTGCGCCTCACCATCAACGATTGCGTCACTGCTTAGCCTCAGGTGTGATCGCAGTCAAGTGTGATCGCCGTAAACCACTGGTTTATATCAATGAAAAAAAAAAAGTTGTTTCTAAAGTTGTACGTAGGCGGGAGGTCGGCGGCTAATGGCAGATTTGACGACTTCACAGCTATAAAACGTCGTGTGGATAATGTTATTGTTAAATACCGTGACATTTTGTGAGCGAGAGTTCAAAGAGCTTCATACACAATGCTATAGACGGCATTTGTCAATCACTGGAAAAACCCTGGTCCTAAATTGTTTTAATAATGGGGAATTTAATGTTTCATGCCTCGGAGTCTACTAGAGGGGTTTTACGCAAACATGAAATAATTCATATTATTTTTGTGTGATAAAATAAAAATAATATAATAACAAAAACCCTACACTAATTACAAATAACTAAAATCAAACTAAAATATGGCGTCTAAAAACTCTTCCACATCGCTGTCGACTGGTAATGTGCCCAAAAGACTTGCGGCATTGCCACACTGTATGGCAATGCTTATCCTCTGTCCGAGGTAAAAGCCAGCCCTTGGGTCACGTGAAGTGTCAACAAGACGTTTTGACAGATCTTTAAACAACTTTTTGTGTGTCAACTTTTAACACTGATTGCCACAAAATTAGCATTTCCTTGGATATAAAGCAAAAAGTAAAATTTAACATTTATCTAAGAAAATGTCTGAAACAAGCAGCATGATAAATGTACCCAAAACACCTAGGTGTTTAAGAATCCATTTTTATTTTAGTTTGTAAATCATTAAGCAACTTCTCTTGATAACATGTAAAATTGATTTTTAAAACCTGTTATCTTGTGGGAGTATTAGACTTTTACTAACTAAAACCTACTTGCGTTTCTTCAGTAGCTTATTGCGTTCCAGGGTTACTCTTTTGAAAAATCTCGCAGAGCTGTTTAAGAACTTGCAAAGAGCAAATTTCGAATTTTGTGATACATTTCTATTTATCTGACCGTCGAATGGACACAACAGCATTGTGCGGGTCCCTTATTTACCCATTAAACTGCTTTGAAACACGACTATATATTTCAGTGTTAAGACCAACCATTGTGACATCCTACGAGTATTAATTTTAAGCTTTTACTGTAATTGTATTTATGGTGTCAAAAATCAAAATCAAAAGATTTTTATTTCACATAGGCCTACATGGGCATTTATAAAACGCCAAAAGCTAGTCCACGGTTCCAAATTGGCCATTTCCCATGGAGAAAAACCGGCAAGAAACTCCATGGTTACTCATTTAAAAAACTGTTGTTCTTACAATATTTCCAGATTACAGTATAAGTAGATATTATGTAAGGACAGTGTAGACCGGTCAATATTGTAGTAAAAAGTACAATAAAAATAATCATAATAAAAAGTGAGTAGTAATAACCTAAGAATTCGCGGAATCTACAGTGTTCTCATATCCACATTAAAAAAAGAGGTTATGTAAAAAAAAAAACAAGAAACATAAATAATTACAATTATGAATTACATAAATGAGACGTTAATTAACAAAATAAATGACTAACGAATTTATGGTGGTTGGGGTCTAACAATATAAAAAAATATTGCAAAAGCAATGTGTTAAAAATAGTGTACAATAAAGAATATATATCTGTCTATCTATCTATCTATAGCCACTAGAGTGGCATGTTGTTGTTTCTTTAGTCAAACTGACAGTACCACGCAAGTTCCTAAGGGTCGCCGCACCCGGGCCACCGGCCACAACCACAAAACACCGCCACTGGCATATTTTCCATGTTTTCATACATTTTATATGGATTCGCCGCACACGGATTATGCCGTTGGTCACCACACACTACAAATCGCCGCTGCTTGCTTCTTGTGGCCCGCGCCGATCACTAAACGCCAACCTTTTTCGTCAGAACCAATTATGATACTGCGCGTATGGGTCAAAAACTGGGCAAGTGCGAGTCGGACTCGCGCACCGAGGGTTCCGTACAAACTTACTTGTGAAAACTTGTGCTATGAAAGCTTGCTTCATGCCAAATTTCAGGATTCTAGGTCAACGAGAAGTACCCTATGTATTTTGATTCACTTAAGAGTGTCGAAACATACGTTTTTTGCGATATTAACGGCCGCAACAACTCAGAAGTTTGATTTTTTCACAACTTCAAGGGATCGCAGACTTGATTGAGTATATGGTTTTAATTTCAACTCGATACCTTTACGCTTTCCCGAGATAAAGGGTCTTCACAGACAGACATACAGACGGATGGACAACAAAGTGATACTATAAGAGCTCCGTTTTTTCCTTTTGAGGTACGGAACCATAAAAAGCAGTAACTACTAGCCACAAGTGGCTGTCGCGCGCTTCAGCTGCATTTGTGGCCGCCTCTAGCTTCTCGTGGCGGCGTTTGTGGCTGTGGAATGTGGCCCGTGTGCGGCGACCCTAAAAGAGGGTAGTTTAGCGCGTTTTGTTTTCGGAACTCAAGCACGGCAAGCGGAAACCAGGTGGTCAGGTTCTCAGGTATTAGTAACGGACGTTAAGATATGAAGAAATGCAATATAGAGGATGCGGCAAAGGATAGACATGGTTGGAAACATTTAATAAAACAAAATATTTATAACTTTGCAGACTAGTGGAAGACAGGTCTCAACACCAGGCGGTAGAGGACTAGAGAAGAGATCATCAAAAATAAGCCGTCCTCTAATATCCAATACCAATACAATAATGGTCCTCACTGTGCATGCCTTCACAGTAAAGTGCGCTATATTGGTATTACTAGAGCACACGATCGTGAATCGCGGACGGCGAGCAATGAGTAGCTCGCTGGCCGACCGTCCGGTAACCATCCGGACCGAGCCTAAGTCGTCGACGGCGCGTACTGTTCCACACGCGCCTCAAGGAAATGACAGCAACTGTAGGGGCCTAGCAGGGTCGAAGCCTACTGGGGCCAAGGGTCTGATTCTGAAAGGAAGATTCGGCCCTGGTACGAAAGGCAACGAAGGAACAGGAGTGGGTTTTTAGTCAGTAAAAGTCTGACACTATCTCCCGCTCCGCCCAGAGCGGGGGATGTCATAAGATGATTTTCCCACCGAAAAAAAAAACCCATAGATAGATAACAGAAACCAGTCACCGTAGTCGAAATCGATAACGAAATGTCGACACCCGCATCGAACAAGGTTGTAACATTAATTCAGTAATTTTTCAAAATGAACTTAAAAGTGATAGTGCCATGTTTGAATTTTGTTTGGACTTTAATCCGAGATACTGCCTTATGCGAATGTTGATGTGTATCAAAAAATTTGCGAATTCTTTCTACAAATAAAAAAATGTTTATTTGTACACACAATTTTTTTTTTATGGTGGGAAAATCATCTAATGACAAATCCTGCTCTTGGGTGGAGCGAGAGATAGTGTCAGACTTTTACTGACTAAAAACCCACTCCTGTTCCCTCTTTGCCTTCATCCCGGGGCCCCGGGCTTCGCTTTCACACTATTCGTGGCCCCAGTAGGCTTCGACCCTGCTGGGCCCCTACGGTTTCGCTGACATCTCCTTGAGGCGCGCGTGGAACACTACACGCCGTCAACAACTTGAGCTCGGTCCGGACGATCTAACGGCGAGCCACCCATTGCTCGCCGTCCGCAAGCCCGCGCCTACGGTGGCCGGAAATAGGGATCGGAATCCCGGCGGCGGTTGGGGCGTGAGGACCGTTGCTGTTGCCTCACGCGATCGGCCACCTCCTTTGCTAGCATTACTGCTTCGCAGGAGGCGACCGCCTGCCACTCATCCTCACTCCGGATCATGGCCTATTTGTACACACAGGTACAATTTTATTTAGATGTTACAAATATATATTTATTTATTTAAACTTCATGTCAGTAGTGGTACATAGGAGGACTTAATGCAATGCAATGTCTCTGTATTCTGTAACAGTAAGTGGCACACAAATATTATTAAAATAAGTATAATTACGTTTAGTATGTAGACAAATTGTCGAAAAAACTCAGCTGTGCTGCATACGCTGTTAGAAAAATTCGAAATCTAACTGACTTAGAGACAGCCCGTTTAGTTTACTTTAGTTTTCTTCATAGTGTCATGTCACACAGTATTATATTGTGGGGAAATGTCGCTGAAATTCGGACAATTTTGTTTTGCAGAAAAGGGCTATTTGTTCTATTTATAAATTAAGTCCCAGATACGGGATCTGAGATAAATTTAAATACATTAATATTATACTAATGTATTTAAATTCTTAATATATTTACAAGGATATTTTGTATGCCCATAAAAATAAAAACATGTTTAAGAAATACAGTGATATTCATGATTTTAATACTAGGAACAAAAATAAATTTGTATTTTCTGCTATCAGGCTCAAAAAATAGGGGACTCGTTCAGATGCCAATTTATACACTTTTTTAATAAACTTCCTAGTCATATTTAAGAACTACACCTTAATAAATTCAAATCAGTTGTAAAGCGAAAACTTTTCCAAAGGCATGCTTCTCATATGATTGGACCATTACATGTTTACTGTATGGACTTTAAAAGAGGTTTTGACCCCTGAGTTTGTTTCAGTGTTTCTTCTCAGGGCAGTCACCTAGGAAACACCGACCTCATCTAGTTTAAATTGATGAAAAAATGTACGTGTAAAAGTGTTTTAAAAAAAAACCTATTTGCAAAAAATTAAAGTATTATAGCCTACTGAACAATATTGAGTAAATAGTTGTTCATTATTAATGAATACCTACTATAATAAGTATTAATTAATGATTTTTAAATAATCCAGCTTTTAAATTTTACAATTTTCAATTATTTTTTTTATATTTAGTTTTTTTTTTAATATCTCTAATTTATTTTATCTATTACATATTTATAAGATAACATTGATTGTTTATAAATTGTACCATTTTGGATCAGGCCAAAGTGCTATACTTCGCATGCAACCTCTTTTCCAAAGCACGTCGCCTTGTATACCTACACGTCTACTTTACTCTTCAGATAATTTAGGCGTGATGTTATGTGCAAAATTTGTTGTGGCTACTGCCTCGGATCGCCACATCCGTTAAGGGATTTTGAGTACCGGAGGCTCATAGTTTGTTCAGAGGAGTTACGTTTGGGAGCCCTATGCAAAATAAATATTTATGTACACTGATCAAAGTTGTAAAGACGTGTATGACAGACTGACTGACAGTAGTGGTCCCTTTTTTACTCAACTACGCCAGAAGAAGAGGTTATGTTGTCCGAGTGTGTGTATGTATATTTCTTTGACACGACCTAAAGCTTAAACGGCTTGTTGCATTTTAGCTTGAAAGGTGTCATTAGATATGTCTTAGTTGTGGGAGTGACACTAAGTACATAAAATTATAAAAAAATTAAATGGCGGAATATTAACGCCAAAACATATATTTAAAAAAAAAATCGTAGCAGTCACGTAGAGTCCCAAAATAAAGGGCTCGAGGAGATGATTTCAAAAGTATTACCTACTACAATGTAGGATATAAAAAAAATTACAGTGACAAAAACCCATGCAGTTGTTGCGAAGCCTACTGGGGCCACGGGTAGTGAGAAATCGAGAGGGACGAAGGCAACGAAGGAACAGGAGTGGGTTTTTAGTCAGTAAAAGGCTGACACTATCTCACGCTCCACCCAAGAGCGGGATTTGTCATTAGATGAATTTTCCCACCTAAAAAAAAACCATCAGACTGCGTATAGTGACTTGTATCAAAATCGGTTGTTTTTTGCGGTCGGGATTTTTGACACTGACAATTATTTTGTTCGTGGGAAATCATCAAATGACTTCCCGTTCAAGGAACCGTAGACCATTTATTTTTATTTATTAAATACTTTATGCACAAACGTACAGCGGCGCGTGCAGCAGTTAATGCCTAAGACATTTTCTACCAGTGCAGGTGTAATAAAAGAGAGAGAAAAGGCGAATAGGTACAAGAAAAGATTAATAATAAACCATAAATATCATACAATTATACAATACATACACAAATGTATAAACTATCTACATATATATCTACACCAATAAAATCAAACAATTAGTTCAAGTCGATAATTTGAAAACATTAACGCTGTGATGACACTACTGCCAACAATTTTTCTCCTGTCCTGAATTGAGCTTTTCCTTTCATGAAATCATTCCTGCTCATATTCCTCGTCCAACCTCGGTCAAATGTCTTTTCTTGTGTTTACTCGTTTTATATTTAAACTATGGAAATTTATTGAAATTAATAAAATTAAGTTATAACTATTGTAACTACTTATTTCTTTTTTTTTCTCTGTTTCACTCTTAAGAGTTTCTGTCATGTACTTAGTACTTACATAGTCATAGTCTGTGGTCTGGTCATAATGGTCTGTGTCTGTGAAGAAATTCTTTTGTTTTGAACTTTAATGTTCAGAGATATATATTTATTTTACTGTTCATTCACGCTAATTACTCTCCAGCGTTTGAGGGTCTAATAACAGTTTGCACGTGTTAATGGCAAAATTGTGGTGTCTTTTCTACAAATGCCATTAATAAAGAGTTGAAGTTGACTTCCCGTTTGGGTGGAGCGAGATCAGCATCAGACTTTTACTCACTAGGACCCACCTGTGTTCTTTCAGTTGCCCTTTCCAGTCCATGGCTGCGGTCACTCTTTCGAACATTCACGCAGTAATAGTAAGGACCATGACTACCGAGTACGTGTCGAAGATCGTCGGTTCTAACCTAGACAGGCAATTTATTTCGTATGTTTATTTAACCACTGCTCTCAAAAACGCTGAAGGAAAAGATTGAGAGAACAGCGACATGCAGCACATCTATCAAACCTATGGGAAGTGAAAACAGATTGCACATTAAAATTAAAAATTTCAGAAACTCACTTTTGTTTTGTTAATTACAAATCTTTAAAAAATATTTTACATTTATGGTATACCTCCAAAGTTTTCCTAGATGTACTCGTACCTTGAACTCTAAAAGTTTGCGAAACTCTGTCCTAGAACACTCTCTGGGAATTCGTGGCTCAGCAATGGGAACGTATGCTGATGCTGATGTGTTCAGTTTTTTTTTACCGTTGGGTCGCGCTTAACCACTATTCCCCTGATGATGATGAGTGATGATGTAATCGGTGATGGTTTAGACATGGGCAATCTTGACTTAAAGTTTTTGCGATCAGGAAATACAGACTAGGGCAAAGAATTTCACTCCTTAGCTCTGCGCACAATGAATGTGTTCCCAAAACGTTTTGTGCGTATGGGTGGGATGTGAGTTGCGTTTGTTAGAATACTAAATAGTGTACTATAATGCATTAAATTAGAAGTTTGATCTAGGTAGTAGCGTAAACCGGATAGTTCAGCATGTCATGCTACACTAAACTACAATGGGGGCATTGTTTTGTATTCGATAACCAGAAAAAATAAATATGAGTTTTGAACACTCATTTTATTTTCACATAGGCCTACTTGGGCACTTAAAAAACGTCAAAAGCTAGTGCACTGTTCCAATTTGTCATTTGTAATGGAGAAAAACCGGCAAGAAACTCCATGGTTACTCTTTTAAAAAGATGATTGATTCGATCCGAAAAATTCCCAGAAGTTCCTCAGAAGCAGACTGGAATTGTATCAATTTAATATATTGTAGATTCGTCTCCTATTTGCTCTGGAGAAACGTGAGCAGACTAAACACCTCTGCCCTCCCTTGGAGTATTACGGTCGCGATGTTAAGTAATGAATTGAAAATATATTTTAGAAGAAGTGTGTCTAAGGCTCCTGATTTATAAGCCAATAATTCAATTGTAACGACAATGCGACGTGTCCGTAATTATTCATAGGAAGCCATATTTCATCAGAACTGATAATCGTTGCGGCCGAAAGGATTTGAAGTGGTACCACGTACCGGAAAACGCAGAGTTAGAAGGCCTCCCACAAGGTAGACTCATGACCTGGCGAGGGTCACGGGAATCCGATGGATGCTAGACGCACAGGAACGTTCGTTGTGGCGATACCTGGGGGAAGTCTATGTCCAACAGTGAACGTCTTTCGGCTGATATGATGATGATGATGATATTCCATATTAAAGCAATCTTTTTATCTTTCTGTAATATGGAATGGAATACCATCATTCACCAATGATGGTATTCCATTTTTTTAAGTTTATTGGTTACTTGGTTTTGCTGGAGGTTTCGCATGACAGTCGCACATTGTGAGGATTTAATATACATTGTGTTATTGAGTCATTCAGTTCCCTTCAAAATGGTTGAGCTGAGTGTGGCTGATGCACGCGTCATGCTCGTGAACGGGTGCCGTCAGTTGAGACTGGTCATCGCTTAGCTGCCATTGGCTTAATTTAATTTCTATTTTTTAATTCGTTTTTATTTTTTATTATTATTACTTATCTACATTGTGCTCACATATTAGAAGCTACAAGAAATATGTAACTCATAATATGATTTAAAAGAATGTCCATGGAGTTTCTTGCACGTTCTTCTCCATAGAGATCCACGCTTTGGAACGTGCAATTTAGCTTCACATTTTTTTTGACTGTACGGGTTGGTGAATGTCACATTTCTTAAATTTTTTGGTTCTAGGACATGCCGGTTTCCTCGCGATGTTTTCTTTCACCATTTTGAGAGCAGTGGTGATGAAATAAATTACACAAAGTAATGCGCCTGGCTAGGTTTGAACCCGCGACCTACAACTCGTAATTCGGGGCAATGGCCCCGAATTACGAGACTTTGAGAGTAGTGGTAATGACCACTACTCTCAAAATGCTCGGTGTCATAGAAAATATGAAACTCCAAAACAATACGCACGTGATTGTAGCGACAATTATGCCGCAATATAAGAACTAAGGTCCCTCGGCAACGGCGACTTTTTGTAGCGATGCTGTCACAGCATTGCTACTAACGCGCGTTAGTCGCATTTGCAAACGCTATATGAAATATGCCAACGCGCTACTAACGCTCTATAGCATCGCGACTGAATCGATGCGATCGCGCTTACAGCATCGCTACGAAAAGTCGCCTTGGACGAGGGGCCTTAGTTCTTAAACTTTACATCCGCGCGTATCACGCATTGCACGTAGTCGAAACATAATACTAAAGTCCGAAAATCAACTTTCTGGCAGTCGCCCGTACCAAACACAAAACTCGTCTGGTCGGTTGGGGCGGAGTGGAGGCTGCGGGACATTAAACCCTGTTCCGCATAGGTACCTCTGTACATTTACATACATATTCGTAAAGTAAAACAAATTTGTTTATTTTTTTACGATTGTGTTTGTAGATATCAGTCAAAGTTAAGGAGTAGGCCTGACTAGGTAAACCTGATCTATTTATTAATAACTTTAACTTTGACTTTGACCTTTGTCTAGTCTTCTTATTCTTACCTCTTTAGTTATTTATATTTATTGATTCAAAACAACAACGAAATAGACAACTTTATCAGGTCTTGGAACTTCGCCAATTTCAACTAATTTTCAAAGGCTTTACTGAATTGTAAACACCAACTCAAAGACTTTTGACGATCAACGACGGCATGTCTCATAACTTACAATAGAAATGTTTATTGCTATAATTTCGTACCTAAAAGAAAAGAATGAATATGAAACTTTCCGTGGCTTCTTCATGACTTGAGAAAGTAGGCCGAAGTTAAAAAGTTCCACTCATTCCAATTGACACGGGACAGAATAAATTAAGGAAGGAATTCTCTAATAAAAACTGACGACCTAGTCATGGAAGAGGGATGGGGAGATAATGAAAGAGCCTCTTTACTTATACAAACATACGGAGGTACTTAATGCACTTTGTAGATTAGGTTTCTTTTCAAGGAGGCGGAGTGGGAGGGCGTGTCAGATTTTTACGGACTAAAACCACACCTGCGTTTCAGGCCCCAGTAGGCTTCGGCCCTGCTGGGCCCCTACGGTTTTGTTGACAACCCTTTGAGGTGCGCGTGCAATACTTCATGCCGTCGACGACTCAGGCTCGGTCCGGAAGGATACCGGACTCTGAAGTCCTGCCCGATTTATTATTATTTTGATTAATAATATAATATTCACACAACTATCACACAACGCCGTCTAGTGCCAAGCTAAGCAGAGCTTGTGTTATGAGCAATGATACTAGACAACTGATAAACATGCTTAAATATTTCTGTATACATACATATTATACGACTAGATAAATTACACCCAGACACAGAACAAATGATTGCGCTCATCACATAAACATTTGTCCTGGGTGGGAATCGAATAACGTCGTCCTCACTGCAATGCCGGAGGTCGTGATCTCCGGCATAGCCGTCAGGACCTCTAACCACTAGACCAACAGGCCAGTCAAATTGACAATGCCCCTAGCCTTAACTCTACAAGAATAAAGTTTTGCACTAGAGTTTCTATATAAGTAACGAACGTTCATATATCTTAGTATTGGGAAATTGAAGGGACTTTTGAAAGTCCTGGATGTATAAAATGATGTCGATCAGTTTTACCTATGGTACATAAATATATCACCAAGCAGTAGATTTCTACGAGTAACTATTAACTGTGATAATAAAATATTCATATTCAGTTACCTTGGCTTAAGTAATTTTCGATCATCAACAACGTAACAATCGATAAGGCTATTATAAATTGATGATTCGCCTTTTATATTTTGACCTACGTTACGTAAGCGCAGTGCCGTAAATAGGTCGGCGACAGCGGTGCCGAGGCACAGGGCTTAGACTCTAGAGGGAGCGTAGAAATTATCAAATACGAGCGCCAACTAGGTGGTGTGAGACGAGTATCGACAGTAAAACCTGTTCTAACCTACCGCCCTGTAACTTAATACTTATCACAACAAAGTTGAACCTATCCTAGGCGAGGTAGGCAGTTTACGTAGAGCGTATGCTCTTGCATCCATGTTTATAAAAAAAAATTACATATTTGGCGTTTAGCGCCGTTTAGTTTTAGGGGACTTGCAATAAAAGTCGTTAAATTGTTGAGTAAAATATGTATGCTTAACCGCCATTTTTTAATGTCTGGAGAAAGAAACAAACCAGAGAGTAAAATCACTCCATAGAGAGAACTAAATCATAGAGCACTAAGCTAAAGCATAAACTAAACCATAGTTCACACACAGTTCAATCATGTTACAGTATAAATGTTAATACAACATAAATGTGGGTCGCCACACCACCCCCCTACGGAGAAACAAACGGTATACATAACAACATTAATACAGCTTATCATATCTGTAGAGAAATAAAAGGCGAAGACAAAAGTAATAAAAAAAAAAATGAAAATAAAAAATAACAAACAACTTACAAATCTAGCACATCCCTAAATTTTACTCTCCTACCGGTCCTGGTAGTGATAGGAGCTGTAGGTAGTGGAGGAGTTAGGGAGGTTGTAGGTATTGGAGTAGTTGGAGATTGCAGGATACGCGTCTGATCAGAGGAAGGAGAAGATTTAGGAACAGGAACTGAAATAGGAGGAGAGCAAGGTAGTTCGGAATCTAGGTAAGCTGGCTTAACACGATCAATGCTGACAGTTGTCTCTCTCCCGTTTACCTGTAAGGTAAGGGTCTTGTCACTTCTTTTGAGAATGCGGTAAGGCCCAGTAAATGGAGGTTGAAGTGAGCGCCGGACAGAATCGTCACGCAAGAAAACATGTGAGGCGCGATCTAGGTCTCTGAAAATAAAGGTTTTGTTAACAGAGTGGCGCGAAATAGGTGCAGGCCGTAAGCTGGACATCATTGCACGTAAACGTGCAACAAAATCTTCGGAGTTCTCCTGTGTGGCATTGCTAGGTACCAGGAACTCACCTGGTAGACGTAGCGGCTCGCCATAAACGAGGTCTGCTGCGGTGCAATTGAGGTCTTCCTTTAGAGCGGTCCTGATACCCAGCAACACCAATGGAAGAGCCTTGTGCCAGGTGTTGATATGACACATCAATGCGCTTTTCAGGTGTCTGTGGAAGCGTTCTACCATACCATTCGCTTGCGGATGGTAGCTGGTAGTTCTTATGCGTTTTGTTGCACCAAAGTCTAAGAGTCTGTTGAAGAGAGCCGATTCAAATTGTCGACCTTGGTCTGTTGTGACCCAAAGGGGCACACCGAAACGCGCAATCCAACCGCGGAAAAATTGTTCTGCTGCATCGTCGGCCGTGATGGACGTTAAAGGCCAGACCTCAGGCCACCTGGTGAATCGGTCTATCGCAGTCATACAGTAAGTAAAGCCCTCAGAAGAAGGGAGGGGACCAATAAAATCGAGATGGACATGCCTGAACCTTCCAGATGGTGTGGAAAACGATCCCAGCGGCGTCGAGATGTGGCGAGACACCTTACATTTCTGGCATGCTATACAGGCTCGTGCCCAGAAACGGCAGTCTCTATTGATGCCAGGCCATACGTATCGTTGCGATACTAGGCGTGCAGACCCGCGGGGACCAGGGTGGCTCAGCGCGTGCAGACGCTCAAATGTAGCGCGTCGAATTTGTGGTGGTAGATACGGCCGTGGCTTGCCTGTAGAGACGTCACACAGGATCGTGGTATCTGTGCCTGGAATGAGCGTCGGTACTAATTTCAGTGATGAGTTCTCGCGAATGGTCTTCAATTCTGCATCTGACTGCTGCAATGCAGCAAGAGAGACATAGTCATCAGACAGTGTGATGGATTCGATACGAGATAAGGTGTCTGCGACAACGTTCTCTTCACCTTTGACGTGCTGTATATCTGTCGTGAATTGTGAGATATATGTCAGCTGGTTGAGTTGTGCCGGAGGCAGCTTATCTCGTTTCTGTGTAAAAGCGTACAGGAGCGGCTTATGGTCAGTGTATATGGTGGCATGTTGTGCCTCCAATATATGCCTGAAGTGATGAACCGCAGAATACACAGCATACAGTTCGCGATAATAAGCAGGCCAGGTGCTTTGGGAAACGGTCAATTTTTTGCTAAAAAAGGAAAGTGGTTCCCAACCTTTCTCTGACAACTGCTGGAGAATTGCTCCCACATGTGTGCTAGATGCATCCGTATATAAACTGAGCTGAGCATTTGCCTTTGGATGTACCAGTTGAGTGGCTCCAGTGAGGCTATCGCGACATTTATAAAATGCTTGTTCTAGCTCAGGTGACCAAGGCATAGGTTTTGACCCTTTTAGACCTGTTGCTGTCAGGAAATCAACCAGTGGGGCCTGTGTCTCTGCGGCCCTAGGTAGGAAACTACGGTAGTAGTTAAGCATACCTAGGAACCGTCGTAAACCTTGAGCGGTTTTCGGAAGAGGGAAATCACGAAGAGCAGCGATTTTCTCTGTAGGTGGACGGATGCCATCTTTTGATACTGAGTGGCCAAGGAAAATGACCTCGGAGGCAGCCAATACACACTTGGAAGCGTTGATGACTACACCATGGTCTGCCAGTCTTTGCAGGAGAATGCGAAGGTGTCCTTTGTGCTCATCTGCGTTCCTAGAAAAAACAAGGATGTCATCAATATAGGGAAAACAGAAATCTAGTCCCCTCGTGATTTCATCCATGAATCGCTGGAACGTTTGGCCAGCATTGCGCAACCCAAAAGTCATAAATGGGAATTCAAACAGGCCAAAAGGTGTAATAATGGCTGTTTTACACACATCAGCAGGATTTACTGGTATTTGCTGGTATGCCTTTACCAGGTCAAAAGTGCTGAAGATAGTTGCTCCAGCAAGGTTGTGGCCAAAGTCTCCGATGTGACGAACGGGATAGCGGTCAGGCACTGTCCGGGCGTTCAAAGCCCTGTAGTCTCCACAAGGGCGCCAAGTAGCATCTTTCTTGGGGGCAAGGTGCAAGGGAGATGCCCAGGAACTTTTAGAAGGCCGAGCAGTACCTACCTCAACCATGTTGGCAAATTCTTTCTCTGCTGCACGTAATTTCTCTGGTGCAAGGCGGCGTGGTTTTGCTGCGACGGGAGGTCCGTCAGTGGTAATGATGTGGTGCAAGGTATTGTGTTTCACCTCGTGTGGTAGTCCAGGTGGCCGTGTGATGTCTGGAAAATCCAACAGAATTTTTGAGAATGGTGAATCAATAAAATTTGTATTTACAGCTTTAACGCTATCCTGCTCAATCATAGCTATACTGCCACGAGTTGAGAGGCCCGTTTTCCCATCAACTAGGCGTCTGTTAGCACAGTCAGGTAGAAGGTGATAGTGTGCTAAAAAATCTGACCCGATTATAGGGGTACTGACATCAGCTATAACAAATTGCCATCTGAAATCACGGCGTAGTCCAAGATTTAAATTCAGATTAATCAACCCATACGTTCTGATGGTGCTACCATTAGCAGCGGTGAGATGGTAATTGGATTCCTTGCCTTTTTCTTGCAGAAAAGTTTTAGGGTAGCAACAAATGTCTGAACCAGTGTCTACTAAAAATCGACGCTTACTGTAAACATCTGTAACAAATAACCGGCGACTTACTAGGTCTTGTGGTTGCTGGCAGTCAGAAGTCGCCATCACTGACCGCCGGGCGAGTTTCCCGTTGGCTGGGTTTTCCAGCTGCATGGTGTAGTGCAGCGGGTAGCCTTTTCTTTGAATCGACGGTGGTACCAGCAGAGATCTATCTGTGGAAAACCTCTGGACTTAGAGCGTGTTGATGTTCTCGCAGAACTCCTGTCTCTGTTGCGGCTGCTGCGACCTCCATCCAATGCAGCCACATGTAACGTCAGCTCATCCAATCTACGAGTAATAGCTTGCAAAACAGAATCAGTTGACGTTGATGTGCTGGTGGAACAAATAGTTTGTGTAGGGGCTACCTCCAAGATACGATCGGCTAGTTCTGCAACCTTGCTGAGTGGCAGGTCAGCCTGTGCAGCAAGGATGGCTTGTACATTCTGAGGCAGCCGTCTCAGCCACAGCTGCCGTAGGATGGTCTCATTCTGCAGGTTGGCACCAGCAAGTGAGCGCAGGTGTCTCAGGAACTGCGATGGGGACCGGTCACCTAACTCTTCATCGCTGAGCAGTTGGTTCAGACGCTTCTCTTCAGAACAAGAAAGCCTGCGGATTAATTCAGACTTTAAATATTGGTATTTATTTTCTTTTGGTGGATTTGTGAGTATGTCCTCCATTTCAGCTGCTGTCCGCTCAGGTAAGATACTGAGCACATAACTGTACTTGGTATCCTCTGCTTTAACACCTGAAATGTCAAAACTAGCTTCGGCCTGCGCAAACCAAGCTGCCACATGACTGGGCCAGAACGGAGGGAGCTTGACAGCAATGTGGTTAACAACATGCTCTTGTGCCATTTTGATAGTGTTAAGCCAGAGACGAAAATAAAATAGGGAACACACCAAGAAGGATCAGGACACACACCAGTATTATAAACAATAGCTAGATCTCACACGGAATTTGCAATGTTATTTTCTAATTAGAACCGTTATTATAAGCCACCTTAGTCAACATGCACAAATGCAACATGCGCAAACCAAGCTGCCACATGACTGGGCCAGAACGGAGGGAGCTTGACAGCAATGTGGTTAACAACATGCTCTTGTGCCATTTTGATAGTGTTAAGCCAGAGACGAAAATAAAATAGGGAACACACCAAGAAGGATCAGGACACACACCAGTATTATAAACAATAGCTAGATCTCACACGGAATTTGCAATGTTATTTTCTAATTAGAACCGTTATTATAAGCCACCTTAGTCAACATGCACAAACACCCTTTATCTAATATGTTAAAAATATATATTTATACTATTGTCCTTAAAAAAAATAAACTCGAACATGCTTCTTTTTTCAAGTGTTAAAAGTTTCGTAACTGAGTAATAAAAAATCGGAGACAAAAAATGTCTGCTTGACCTTGAATCACTGAGTTGTAAAAACAATATTTTTTGAAACGTACATGCGTGTTTTTACTTTGTGTTATAGCACGGGAAAAACCACTTCGTTTACACTTATGAGCACTGCTATTAGGTCGGCGTTTTCGGCGCGATGTTCATGCTAGGTATATTTGTTCGATGGAAGCCGATTGAACGCGGTCAGCGCACCCGCACGTTCGTAGCGCCGTGATGTGGGGCTACGCTTGCTTGAGCGGAGCGCCCTCGAACGACGAATAATGACGCAGTGTTGACAAAAGGCGCGCGGGCTAGGCCTCCGCACGCTGTCGTCCGGTGCGTCTGAGAGTTTTCACTGTCGGGCGGTGCGGGTGATACGTTTTCACTGTCGGGCGGTGCGTGTGATAGTTTTCACTGTCGGGCGGTGCGTGTGATAGTTTTCACTGTAGGGGTCACCAATTTGGCGTTTAGCGCCGTTTAGTTTTAGGGGACTTGCAATAAAAGTCGTTAAATTGTTGAGTAAAATATGTATGCTTAACCGCCATTTTTTAATGTCTGGAGAAAGAAACAAACCAGAGAGTAAAATCACTCCATAGAGAGAACTAAATCATAGAGCACTAAGCTAAAGCATAAACTAAACCATAGTTCACACACAGTTCAATCATGTTACAGTATAAATGTTAATACAACATAAATGTGGGTCGCCACACATATGTAATTCGACAAACTTACTAAGATTCTGTTCGTATGAATAGTAACAAGAAAATCTAACATATCTTACGCAGGGTGTAAAAATTTTCGAGCATTTTCGCTCGTTCTTGTATTGTTAGTTATTAATCTTTTTCCAAGAGGCTCAGTTATTAAAGTTCGCGCCTGGCTTATAAAAGGTTAGTTACGGCACTGCGTAAGCGTGTTAAATAAAAATGGGAGGCATTTCTCTAACATTCTAGAATATTGATTAATTAATAACTAATTTGGAAGAAATAATGATGTTTTATTCTTAAGAAAAAAGTTGAACAAAGGCTAAAAAAAAATTTTAGCTCTCACCCCAAGAGAAACATCAAATGAATCTGAATAATTTAATCAAAAGGGTAGATGAATGCTGTTTCCTGTTTCCTTATTCTCTTTCATCATTCGCAAAACACTCGTTTTTTTTCTCCATGGGATTCCGTAAAAGTGCCACCTTTTAAAACGATTCATAAATTTTTCTCTTTGTCGAAAACTCACTGATCACCGCTTTGCTTAGGGTCGCCGCACACGGGCCACCGGTAACAACCACAAAACGCTGCCACCGGCATATTTTCTATAGTTATCCTACATTTTATATGGATTCGCCGCACACGGTTGACGCCAGTGGTCGCCACATGCTACAAATCGCCGCTGCTCGCTTCTTGTGGCTCATACTGAAAACACCGTCACACGCCACATACGCATTTAAACCTTCTTCTTCAGAGTCCATTATGATACTGCGCGTATGGGTTAAAAAAAAGTAGTAGCCACCGGCCACAAGTGGCTGTCACGCGCTTCAGCTGCCTTTGTGGCCGCTTCTAGCTTTTCGTGACGGCGTTTGTGGCTGTCACGTGTGGTCCATGTGCGGCGACACTTAGCGCCAAGCGCTAAGCGCTATGGGAACAATGCGCCTGGTAAGGCTTGTTACACACATAAATGGGTATTAATCGGCACAGCCGGGCGTTAAAATGTAATATTAAAATTTATTTCAGAACTAGCTGACCCGGCGAACTTCGTACCGCATAATAGTAAGGATAACGCCATCTACTGGCATTACAAGAACAGCATAAATCATTTTATAATGACATTTTAATTAGAGATAGAGGCGTTGTATTCGGATTCTTTTTTCGTGATTTTTTTTCCATTTTTCTTGTTTAAACCTTACCTGGAATGTCTCGAATATTTCAAGGCCAAAATTAGCCAAATTGGTCTAGCTGTTTTTGAGTTTTAGCGAGACTAACGAACAGCTATTCATTTTTATATATATCGTATACATACGAGTATCCACCCTTCCGTTGTTGAAACATCAACGGTCCGGACTAAGCATTTTGCTTCATCGTTTATACTGCGTACATCGAAGGACTGGAACAATTTGCCTGCTGTGGTCTTCCCATCCAACTGTAATTTAGGTGTATTTAAGGCTAGAGTGAATAGGCTCTTAATAAACTAGTGCGCCTCACCATCAATGACTGCATCACTGCATACCATCAGGTGGGATCGCAGTCAAGCACAGATTTATATCAATTAAAATATATATACAGATTACTTTATAATATTTGTTAGTAACAATGTTGTCAACCTAGTGTTATTTAAGGCATAATAAATTAATAATTATAATAAAACGTTGTTAACACCTCTACGGTCCGAACTAAGCGTTTCGCCTCGTTTTGTATACCGCGTACATTGAAGGACTGAAACAATTTGCTTCTATGGTCTTCCCGTCCGATTATGATTTAGGTGTCTTCAAGGATAGAGTGAATAGGTTCTTAATAAACTAGTGCAATTCACCATCGACGATTGCATCACTGCTTATCATTAGGAGAGATCGCAGTTAAGCACTAATTTAGATCATTTAAAAAAAGTCAGACACTTGATCTCGTGTTTAGGCCTATCCAGTGCGCCATCAGTAGAGAGTCCAGTCACCACGTACAGCGTTAAATACGTCCACGCACGCTCCAGTACCGCAGCAGCCCATCAGCACCATGAATGCCTTTGACTGACCTGTTGGTCTAGTGGTTAGTGGCCCTGACTGCTATACGGGAGGTCGTCGGTTCGATTCCCAACCAGGACAAATGTTTGTGTGATGAGCACGATCATTTGTTCTGTGACTGGGTTTTTTTTTTTTTAAGGTGGGAAAATCATCTAATGACAAATCTCGCTCTTGGGCGGAGCGGGAGATAGTGTCAGACTTTTACTGACTAAAAACCCACTCCTGTTCCTTCGTTGCCTTCGTCCCAGGGCCCCGGGTTTCGTTTTCACACTCCGGTGTAATTTATCTATAATATGTATGTATTTAGAAATATATAAGTATATTTATCAGTTGTTTAGTACTCATAACACAAGCCTTGTTTAGCTTGGGACTAGACGGCGTTGTGTGATAATGGTAAAAAAAGCGTTATTATATTGCAAATGTACACGCAGGGTGTCTCATGTCGTATGGAATAATATGTAGCTGAATGTTCGGGAAAATGGCGAACGTAATATTTTAGTTACTACGGACCGGCTTTTTCGTTCCACAAATATCTACTGTCGGATCGAATGATGCGTCGACTAGAATGAACTATCCGATAGACATAAGCCGATTGAAACCGAACAAGTGTAGTAATTGGTTCGGGTCGGCGTTGTTATTCGACAAATTTCGAACTAACAATGTCGGCCCGCTTATGTGTGTAACAAGCCTTACGAACATTTTAGTATGTTGGTCCTACATCGCTCCTCGTGACTCATTAGACTCTAGGTACTTACCCAGACAACTTTTTTAAGGTGGAAAATCATCAATTACTCCTTCCCGCTATGAGTCGAGCGAGAGGAAGTGTCAGACTATTACTGACTAAAACCTACTTATGTTCCTTCAGTTGGCTTTTGCGATTACTCTTTCGAACAATCATTCAGCCAGACGGACAGACAGAAAGACGGGCAGATGGACAGGCGGACAGACGGACAGACTGACAAACGGACAGACGGACAGCCAGACAGCCAGACAGACGGACAGATGGACAGATGGACAGACGGATAGACGGATAGACGGACAGACGGACAGACGGACAGACGGACAGACAGACAGACGGGCAGACGGACAGACAGACAGACGGACAGACGGACAGACAGACAGACGGACAGACGGACAGACAGACAGATGGACAGATGGACAGATGGACAGACGGACAGACGGACAGACGGACAGACGGACAGGCGAACAGACGGACAGACGGACAGACGGACAGACGGACAGACGGACAGACGGACAGACGGACAGATAGTTCAACAAAAAGAATAAAATTATAATAGGAATGATAAACTCACTTTGTATAAGTTTTCACGGTGAGATTTGAACAGAATACACCGGCTGCTACTACACGTGCGCCCGTTGTTAATATTATGACCCTGACCTTGTAGCCGAAGGTTAGGGTATGTCCTTCAAGGCCATGCTTTCTCAGTTGTCGTTCTTCATCCATAATGTATGAACCGAGTAACAGACAATAGTCATGATTACCTCCACTTTACTTTGTGCCTATGTCTATCTCGAAGCCATTTCGTGTAACACGCCGTATTATAAATCGGCGCGCCACATTAAAACAAGTCTCTGTTATACAATGCGGCTACCTCACGTTCAACCAAATCTCAATCTTACTGAAATAAAGTATGCCGCATTATATGCACACTTTGCATTCGTCAAAGCGTTTAGTAACGTTGAGCCCAAATACAAATGGGCGCATCGTCTTTTGGCTTTGACAAGTTTAGTTCCAATAAACGCTACAAGAAGCAGTGTAAAACTAACGTCATGATCGACAAGGGTGTCACAATAAAGTGAAATTAGGGATTCCTCCAAATAATTAAGTCACGGATAGCAATAATGCATTTGTATTTCACTTCGTCTAATCAAATATATCTTAGCACCCATAATTAATTAGAATAATTAGTCTAAGAGCGAGCGAAGTGAGCTCGGAATACTTTTTCTTGGAATACTCGGGGTTACTTTAAACCCCATGGACAGAAACAAGAGGCCCCCGCAGGGGTCTCTATCGACCCTCCCCAAGTTTTTTTTTAGGATCAGTTCTTCATAATTTATAGCCTAATTCATAGTACCCAACACTGACAATAAAGCTAAAAGTGATCGCCGCTTTGTAGGACGTATCGCCACCACAATCTGGGTAAACGTGAGGTAGCCACATTTTTTTTTAACTGTTTATAGGGTCGCTCTTGACCGCTATCTCACCTGATGGAAAGCGACGATGCGGTCGACGATGGAGCGCGCTACATTACGTAACAGCGACGTTATTCAATCCGACGCGCCAACTTGTAATACGGCGTGTTATACGATACGGCTGTGACATAGATCTACATGTGTGCCAAGATACCGTTTTTCTTTTTTGTTTTCTGAAAAGAATTTTTGCTTTTGCCGCATATATTACATCAACACAAAACGAAGCAGATACCCAAGTAAGAAACAGGACATGTCGCATCGCGTTTGCCGGTTAATTCGAATGAACGTAATATCACAAACATGGTTGGAGCTGTCGTGTAATGGATTCTGGACACAGACAATTGATAGGTTCTGCACACAGACGCCTTTGATAAGTTAGCGTGAGCTCTCATTGGCTACCTAGTGTGCCTTTAGCGTAACCAACTTGCAGGCATCTACTGAATTCTTTTAACAAGCAACGGATCATTCAGTGTCTGTTAGAGTTATTCCAATGAGTAAACACGCTTGTTTGGCAATGACTGCTTCTGCACATGTGGCCCCCTGGTAACTGATAATATTGTGTACATCTATCTATTAACTGCTTCACATTTGTTGTAATATATACATTTTCTTTTCTTCCTACACATTGCTTTTGCAATATTTTTTATATTATTAGACGCCAACCACCATAAATTCGTTAGTAATTTTCTTTTGTTGACATATTGATAATAGTAATTATTTATTTTACTTTTTTAATGTGAATGTGAGAACACTGTGGACTTCGCGAATTCTTAGGTTACTTCCTATTACGACTCACTTTTTTTTATTTTATTTTTTATATGATTTTTTTTTATTGTGCTTTTGGGTACAATATCGACTGGTCTACACTGTTCTTACATAATGTCTATTAATACTGTAATATGAAAATATTGTAAACAATCACTTTTTTAAAAGAGTAACCATGGAGTTTCTTGCCGGTTCTTCTCCATAGGAAACGAACTGGAATTTGGAACCGTGCACTAGCTTCTGACGTTTTATATGTGCCCATGTAGGCCTATGTGAAATAAAAACTTTTGACTTTGACTTTGAAACGTTGTAAAAGCACCTCATAATAATTACTAGGCAAAACCAGCGGATTCGCCCGCGTAAAAGTCGGGTTCTCCAAACTATGGACCCCCATTTCATTTCTATAAGGGATAAATTCTAGAAAATTCTTTTTTAGCGAATACCTACGTTATAAAAACTACATGCCAAATTTCAGTTCATTGGTTCGAGCTGATGTGTTGATGGATCAGTCAGTAATGATTGTCTCTCGTATAAAAACACGAGAACTAGCTTCTGCCAGCGGTTTCACCCGCGTGATAGTCAGTTTCTCCATACAATATTACGACCCCCGTTTCATCCCCTTAGGGGGTGAATTTTTCAAAATCCTCTCTTGATGCTCGCCTACGTCATAAAAGGAAACCTTTTGCAAAATTTTACGCTCTTAGACCTAGTAGTTTCGGCTATGCATTGATATGTCAGTCAGTCAGTTTCTCCTTTTATATACTTCTAGCTTCTACCAGCTGCTTCGCCCGCGTGATACTTTGAACCACCGTTTTATCCTCTTAGAGGGTGAATTTTGGAAAATCCTCTCTTAGTGCTCGCTTACGTCATAAGAGGAAACCTTGTGCAATATTTTACGCTTCTAGCCCCAGTAGTTGTGGCTGTGCGTTGATATGTCAGTCAGTCAGTTTCTTCTTTTATATATATATACAGATAAAGATTATAATATATAGTCTGTGCTGTAATATGTTTGGGCAAAGGTTACCCTCCACTTCTTCGACTAATTTCTCTAAGTCATCTAAGACGCACCGACCTCTCCTTCGTGATTTGTTGAGACCTCGTTTCGCGATTTCAGATAGCACTTTAGTTTGTAATAATTGATACCTTAAATGTATTAAAGTTTATTAGAAAAAATTGCTAAACAAAAAAATATTAACCATTAGATATTGAATTTCAAATTTAAATTCGTATTTTCAATCGATGAAACGGTACAATTATGTTTCCCAAGAAACTTACTTCAAAGAGCTTTTATGTTACTTGTGATACGTTATAAATGCTGCCTACTGTAGTCGCTTGCCACCGAACCTAAAAATATCTTTCTCAAAACCTGTCATGTCGATTGGCAGTATGCGTGTTTCTCTACCATTTAATTTGAAAAGGTTACTCCAACATAGACACAATCGTCTAAGGCAGTAAGATCGAAAATAAATAATAGTTCGTAGAAACGAAATTGGTCGTATTTGTAGAAATATAAGAGATGTTATTTCGGGTAATAGCGTAATTTTTGTGCGCTAATCCTGCCTAGATAACAACTGCCTTACGGGTCGTTAGAAGGTATACTATACGCTTAGGCCGGGTTCCCACTATGCCGGACCGGGAAATCTACCGGAAGCCGGATGCCGTAACAGATTGTTCACATTACACCGGATCCCGGACAGTCAAGTACTCACCTCAGTCAGTCTTTATAGACTTCTTCGGTCTTATCCCACAGAACAGGTCTCTCTTGGAAAAATGTTATTAAAGTTTCTGCTTGAACATCCATGTGGTCCATGACACATCTACTTATATCGATAATGCGAGCCAAATGACGTGAGGGACGCACGGGTGAGGCGAGTGATCCGATACAAACTCGTTCACATTACTCCGGTCCGGTATTTCTACTGGCACTTCGCAGTGGCAAAACGCTCGGTAAAAATACCGGATCCGGCAAAAATGACGGATCCGGGATAATGTGAATAGCTTCATATAGCCGGAAGGGCTATATGATGTATATAGGGCTATATGGGGAAGTAGCCCATAGTGTCGGAAAGGCTAGTGGCACTAGCCCTTCCGGCGGTAATGGGTGGCTCGTCGTCCGACCGTCCGGTAACCGTCCGGACCAAGCCCAAGTCGTCAACGGCGCGTGCTGTTCCTAGCACACCTCAAGGAGATGTCAGCAACTGTAGGGGCCCAGCAGGGTCGAACCCTACTGGGGCCAAGGGTCTGATTCTGAAAGGAAGACTCGGCTCTGGTATGAAAGGCAACGAAGGAACAGGAGTGGGTTTTTAGTCAGTAATAGTCTGACACTATCTCCCGCCCCGCCCAAGAGCGGGGGATGTCATAAGATGATTTTCCCACTGAAAAAAGAAACAGCCCTTCCGGTGCTTTTACCAGTCTGGCAGATTTGCCGGTCCGGCATAGTGGGAACCCGGCCCGGTACGACGTCTATGAAATACCAATATTTCTCCGTAGCACGGAAAACTCGAGAAGCTGTTGGTCCCAGTTGGCGTTTGAAATAATTAACGCCTACGTACAAGCACACTGCTTTGTCGATGCGGTACTGAGAGTTGAAAATCCAACTATGCATAAGTTTCCCTCGGAGCGCGCCACCTCGGAATTCCCAATTAACGGTAGGAGGAGTTCACATTGGCGTCGGGTCGACGATGAAGTACCTGGGACTCGTCCTCGACAGCCGGTGGAATTTCGAGGAGCACTTCCGACGTCTGGCTCCCAAACTGAATCGGACTGGGGCTGCCCTCAAGCGGCTCCTGCCCAACCTCGGGGGTCCAGACGCCTCCTGCCGGAGGCTCTACGCAGGCATCGTCCGGTCCATGGCCCTTTATGGGGCGCCGGTGTGGGCGCCGTCACTGCGAAAGCGACCGGCGGCCCAGCTGAACGCGTGCCAGAGGGTCATGGCCATACGGATGGTGAGGGGATACCGCACGGTATCCCGCGAAGCGGCGAGCCTCCTTGCTGGCCAGCAACCATGGGACCTGGTGGCAGCAGGCCTTGCACGCATGCACGATCTGCGCGTGGAGATGCAACGTCGGGGTGTAACTCCGCTGCCGCGACAAGTCGCGGCATGGCGGGCAGAGCTTCGGCGGGGTCTCATGGCGGAATGGCGACAGCGACTATCGCAACCCAGTGCTGGGCACGCCATAATTATGGCGATAAGTCCCCTCTTTGAGGAGTGGCTGGAAAGGCAACACGGCGTCCTTACCTTCCGCATGACGCAGGTCCTCACCGGACATGGTAAGTTCGGGAGGTTCCTGCACCGGATTCGTGCGGAAGAAACGCCCGGGTGCCGCCATTGTGCGGACCGCCCGGAGGACACGGTGGAGCACACGGTGGAGGTGTGCCCCGCTTGGGCAGAGCAACGCCATGTCCTCGTGGGGGCGATTGGGGGCGGCGATCTCTCGCGCCGGGCCTTGGTACAGGCCATGGTCCGGAGTGAGGAGGAGTGGCAGGCGGTCGCCTCCTTCTACGAGGCAGTAATGCTAGCAAAGGAGGCGGCCGATCGCGTGAGGCAACGGTCCTCACGCCCCAATCGCCGCCGAGATTCCGATCCCGATTTCCGGCCATCGTAGGCGCAGGCTTGCGGACGGCGAGCAATGGGTGGCTCGCCGTCCGACCGTCCGGTAACCGTCCAGACCGAGCCCAAGTCGTCGACGGCGCGTGCTGTTCCACGCGCGCCTCAAGGAGATGTCAGCAACTGTAGGGGCCTAGCAGGGTCGAAGCCTACTGGGGCCAAGGGTCTGATTCTGAAAGGAAGACTCGGCCCTGGTACGAAAGGCAACGAAGGAACAGGAGTGGGTTTTTAGTCAGTAAAAGTCTGACACTATCTCCCGCCCCGCCCAAGGGCGGGGGATGTCATAAGATGATTTTCCCACCGAAAAAAAAAAAAAAAAAAAAAAAAAACTATGCATAAGTTTGTAGGCGTTCATTTAGATGTTTTTTAGTTTTCAGATATATCATTTTCAATTAGTACGATGTAGAACGATGTTGTGTTATGAAAAACCACGATGTGCATCGGAAAAAAAGTCACTATATAGTTTTTTTTTAATTATTTTAATTAGCGCTTTATCTACTGCGATCACACTAGCTCACACGCAGCAACAGTAGATAAGTAGCGAAGCAATCGTTAATAGGTTTTTCAGGTAACATTTAAGCAAAAAAAAAATTTTTTTAATCATAATTTTGAATATTAGTCATATGTGACTCGATTCACAATTCTAGCGAATTTACAAAGTTATAAAAAGATTTTTATGGCATGTGGCACATCACTAGCAAGAGGATAAACTGGAGAATTTTTGAGGAAGTTGGAAGAATCCGGTCGCTTTTGTTTCTTTTTTTTACTGCCAAGTAAGTAGCTGTAACATGGACAGCTTTAATTCAAATCCAAAACTTTGGAAGTAAATTTAAAAAAAACTAGATAGCTGATGTCACTTATTTAAAATTTAAAAATACTGTAATGCAATACACATCTAAATAAAATTAAAATTCAGAGTCTACGCCTTATATATTTTTTAAAATTTGTATTTGAATGAAAAATTTGGGTCTTATTTTCATAAAACAATAAAATGTCGATTAAAAAAAATCCACAGGGCATGAGAAGTGTTTAGGGGTCTGATGAAAGGATAGCAGGTGACCCCTCCCGTCGAACATTTCAATTTGGCACACGATGCACCAAACACCCTGTATATAATTACTCGTGTATCGTGAGAGCATGCACAAACATGTGAACTCATATACACAAGACCTAGGCCTTGGTACAGGCCATGGTCCGGAGCGAGGAGGAGTGGCAGGCGGTCGCCTCCTTCTGCGAAGCAGTAATGCTAGCAAAAGAGGCGGCCGATCGCGTGAGGCAACGGTTCTCACGCCCCAACCGCCGCTTCAGATTCCGATCCCGATTTTCGGCCACCGTAGGCGAAGGCTTGCGGACGGCGAGCAATGGGTGGCTCGCAGTCCGACCGTCCGGTAACCGTCCGGACCGAGTCAAAATCGTCGACGGCGTGTACTATTCCACGCGCGCCTCAGGGAGATGTTAGAAAATCGTAGGGGCCCAGCAGGGTCGAAGCCTACTGGGACCACGGGTAGTGTGAAAGCGAAACCCGGGGTCCTAGGACGAAGGCAAAGAAGGAACAGGAGTAGGATTTTAAACAGTAAAAGTCTGACACTATCTCCCGCTCCGCCCGACAAATCGCGCGATTTGTCATGAGATGATTTTCCCACCCAATAAAAAAATATATACACAAGTCACTCAGATCCCGAACAACTATCTGTAGACCATACAAATATTTGTTTCGTGAGGAAATCGAACCCACTATGCCAATCGTGACATCAAAGGTGTTAAAGAGAATACGGTGTTTTTTATTGAAAAACCAACGATATTTTCGTTTGTGAGGACTACTCAAGACGAGAGAGTAGCAATATTATGAGACGTGAAATAGTCCAACAAAATACACTGTGATTTTCGGAGTCAAAAAATATTTATTTTGTACAAAAAAGCGACATATAACGGAGGTGGATTCTTTGCAAGAGGTATTACAAGATAATAATTGAATGTATTTTGTTTTCGTTGCTTGGGAGTAAGCACGAAGTAAGCTCTGTCTATATGGGGAATTTGACATTGAACGAAGCGACCCTTCGGTACCCTCAGCTCAATGCTCTCTAATAAAGAATCTTAATCTTTGATGACATCTCGAAAACTACAAGCATTAAGTAGATTAAGTAAATAACAAACATGCTGCAGTATGGAGACTTAGTTGGGATTTGAGAGGCCTTTCACTTTTAATTGATTTCAACTCACAGGCGAAAAGATGTCAATTCATGTTGACCACAGAAATCTTTAATTAAATTTTTGGTGTCCGTCTACAGGCGTGAATTTGGCAGACTTTACAAACTTTCTCCTGAAGTTTTAACTGCTGGCTTGCTCAACAAATTCTAAAAACGACAAGAGCTTCAATCGAGCGAACCTTTTTTGAAGGTTCTCAAGATGCCTCTTTGGAAGAAAAGTACGTTTTGATTTTGATGTTTTCTTTTTATTTCTGTAATTTATATTTCACAGTTTATTTTCATGTGAACACACACATACAAAATAAAGATAAGTAGAAAGTAAACAGAAAAATATTTACAATGGTGATGCTTATAATAAATAAATCTATATATAAAAGGAGAAACTGACTGACTGACATATCAACGCACAACCAAAACTACTGGGACTAGGAGCGTGAAATTTTGCACGGGGTTTCTTTTTAGGGTTCCGTAGCCAAATGGCAAAAAACGGAACCCTTATAGATTCGTCATGTCTGTTTGTCTGTCCGTCTGTATGTCACAGCCTCTTTTTTCGAAACTATAAGAGCTACTGTTGAAACTTGGTAAGTAGATGTATTCTGTGAACCGCATTACGATTGTCACACAAAAATAGAAAGAAAAAAAAGTTTTGAGGGTTTCCCATACTTAGAACTGAAACTCAAAAATTTTGTTTCATCCAACTCATACGTGTGGATACCCCACACGTATGAGTTGGATGAAACAAAATTTTATGGATAGGTCTTCAAAAGTTAATATTGAGGTTTTTATTATCATTTTGTTCTAAACTAAATAGTTTGTGCGAGAGACACTTCCAAAGTGTTAAAATGTGTGTCCCCCTCCTGTAACTTCTAAAATAAGAAAATGATAAAACTAAAAAAAAATATATGATGTACATTACCATGCAAACTTCCAGCGAAAATTGATTTGAACGAGATCTAGTATGTAGTTTTTTTTTAATACGTCATAAATCGTAAACCGCAATTTACCGTTAAACTTTGTACAGAACCCTCAGTGCGCGAGTCCGACTCGCATTTTCTCAGTTTTTTTTTTAGGGAAGAAGTTTTTTTTCGTAAAAAGTTTTTTATTTAGTTTATTTTCAGAGTTTATAGGCATTTAAACTTGAGCAAGGTCAAAAGAACAACGAGCCTTTAATACTGTAGGTCGTAAATAAGCCTGTCAGTTTATTTCTTAGCTTTTATTCAGATAAGCGTCGAGGTTTAATGAAAAATCTCATCTAACTTGTAAAGTCAGGGCTGTCAGCTGTTTTTGGAACGCAATTACTAGCCAATAACACGGGTAATATTGTCCTCGCCTTTTCTCAACTATCTATGTTGGGGTAAGCTTCCAGTCTAACTGGAAGCGGCTGGATACCAGACCACGTGACTGAGCGTTGAGATGACATCAGAACAAAGGAATCGGAGGCGTGACCTACTCGAGGTGTTCGATGCAAGAGGATCGAAACAAAACGGTCGTAACTTGGCTAGGGGGGCTGTATTTTACTTGGAGTGACTGCTTATCTGGTCCCCATAACCCAGTACCTAATTGGGTAACACATTACCCATTCGCAAACCGAGATCATCGGCTTTACATGATTTCTGCGGCACGAAAGAATATCGGTATGTTAAGATGGTGACCACCTCAATAAGCGTTTTTAACCTAAAAGATCCGTACGGCTAATATTAGCCAACTAGTTGCTCAATACGGCAATACCACTAAAACGGCAACAAACAGTATCGATATTGATTACCCGAGCCAGGCGCATTTTCACCTCAGGGTTCGTTTCCATTGACGCAGAACTGGGCGGATTGAAGTGGAACGAACCGTGAATTAGTCAATCGCAGTTATGAAGTAAGTCTTCGAAATCTCCATTTCGCATCAGTGGAAACAGTGAGCGGACTACAAATAAAACAAATGAACACGCGGCCTGCGTACTTAATTAATAATTATAAAAATATAATAATTATGAAACCATTATATAAAAATGAAACTAGTTTTTATTATCAAGAAATATTATAATTCATACGTAACCTAAAAGTCGATAACTGACCTGTTTCTTGATGTCTATTCTGGGGGTTGCTCGGCACCCACTTTTTATTTCTCATGGGTGCTCGAGCCCCCGAGCACCCACGAAGTCGGCGCCCCTGCCCTCAGTCATTTATGGCAGTGTTTTGTTTTTTGTCTGACCTTTTAGATAAACAGCGGTGTTTACCACATCTCAACATGACATTCTGTCTATATTTTATCTTTGAATAGTCGAGCAGTGTTTTCAATAGCATTCACCAACTGTAGGGTTAGGGACTAGGGATATTTTAACGTAGGTTTTGCAAATCCTCTCATATATATTCACTTGAAATTTCTATTTTGAGTTTGTCAAAACCGACCCTACGACTAAAGGCTACAGTTATTTATGTTAGTGTACCTTTTTAGGGTTCCGTACCCCAAAAGGAAAAACGGAACCCTTATAGGGTCAGTTTGTCGTCCGTCCATCTGCCTTTTTCTGAGTAATAATACCCACCTGTGTTCCTTCAGTTGCTATTTGCACATAATATACTTATAATTTGTTAGTTCTAAATTTGCGCCTTGTTCCGCCATATGAAATGTTTATCTTTCTTTCTATTTTTTCCCGGTAAATCCCGGGGCCCTGGAACGCAAGGCAAAGAAAGAACATAGGAGTGGGTTTTAGTCAGTAAAAGTCTGACACGCCCTAGCTCCGCCCTAGAGTGGGAGAAAAATTATTGGCTGATTTCCGACCTAAAAAAAGTGGTGTCTCATTTTTCAGTATAATTACAATAACTTTATGTGGTATTGTTCTCATAAATGAGATTTACGCTATACGCCGTCTAGTTAAAACTAACTTTTGTTCAACGACATTTGAACCGCAATATTTGACGTTTAGTCGTTGGCAACCGATCCGATCCAACAGCGTTTCTTTACGAGAATACCTTCGAGTCGCTTCGAATCAACGATTAAATGACGATTGTCTTAGCTGAATACGCGTCAGCGACATTTCGATCGAACGACTTTAGAATCGTTGTCGTTCAAACTCGATTGATGGATGTGAATACGGTATTGGTCTAAACGACTTAGTCGCTACGATATCGTTACGGTTTTGATTACGTGAATTACGCTTCTGGTAAGCATTTATATTCACTTGTTTCAGTTCACAATTTGTCGAAAACAACCCTACTACAGAGGATTAGTTTGTTTGCAATCAATAGTGATATCAGTGTCAAGTAAAAAAAAACTGGGGAAGTGCGAGTCGGACTCGCGCCATGAGGGTTCCGTACAAACTTACATATTAAACAGTTCAATTACCGAATGGAGTCTTGAAAATTTTTCCGAATCGCATTTTTTTTTTTAAGTTGTGACGTAACAACAAATTTACAGTTTTCAGATTTATTCCTATATTTGTGCTATATAAGACTTTGGTTTATGCCAAATTTTGGATTCTGGTTCAACGGAAGTACCTTATGAATTTTGATTCCCTCGACAGTGTCGAAGTATACGTTTTTTGTGACATAAACGACCGTATCTTTTTTGTTTCAGTTAACTTAAAAAATTAGATTTTTTTACAGCTCCATGAGACCGCAAACTTGAGTATATGGTTTTATTTCAACTCGATACCTCCACGCGTTCCCGAGATAAAGGGATAGGCAGACAGACAGACAGACGGACGGACAACAAAGTGATCCTATAAGGGTTCCGTTTTTTCCTTTTGAGGTACGGGACCCTAAAAACAATTCACATAATTTAATTACATGATTTCAAGAATGCTGCACAGTGATCAAAGTAAAGTCATGCAGATTCGTAGGTTACCATACACGAGTATATCTATAATGAAGAAATGTAATGTCGGAAAACTTACACCGGCTTGCTTTCATTTTTGACTGGCCTGTTGGTCTAGTGGTTAGTGACCCTGACTGCTATGCCGGAGGTCGTAGATTCAATTCCCACCCAGGACAAATGTTTGTGTGATGAGCACGATCATTTGTTCTGTGTCTGGGTGTAATTTATCGATATATGTATGTATTTAGAAATATATAAGTATGTTTATCAGTTGTCTAGTACCCATAACACAAGCTCTGCGTAGCTTGGGACTAGACGGCGTTGTGTGATAGTTTTGGAATTATTATTATTTCATTTAATCAATCTTTTTTTTACATTGTGTCTGAATGTTTTACAAAAAATAATAATAGAGAAATAATTATCTATTAATGCGCTAAAATATTTTCATTAATGATTGATCGGCAAAGTGCCCAAAAGACTGGCAGCATTGCCGCGCTGTATGTCAACGCTTACCTATCCCCCTGTGGGTCTGTCCAAGGTGAACGCCAGCTTTTACGTGAGTGACGCAGAGTTACCAGAAGAGAGTGAGTGAGTGATATGATAATTGTTCCGGGTCTGGGTGTCTTCTGTTTGTGAGTTTACGTGTCTGAACGCATCTTTTTCTACCCGACTACGGAAAAGCCAAAGAAGGGTTATGATTTTGACAGGCTGTGTATGTATGTATGTGTGTAAGTTCATCTGTTGTGGAACTCGAGAAATAAGGTAACGTTAGAACCATCTTAATTGTCCTCTGAATATAAGCTACGTGACGTGTCACAAAACTCAACGTGGCGCCCTCTATCGGGCAAAAAGTATTATGTTTAAAAAAAATAAGATACAGGCTTAATAGGAGCTTATTAAACTAGTGCGCCTCACCATCAACGATTGCATCACTACTTACCATCAGGTGGGATTGCAGTTAAGCACTAGTATATAAAAAAAAATACACCATGTTTGGTATCATTTGAAAGCATACATTTTCAAAATATTAAGCTCAAATTTAAAGAGATGCTCTCTAGTGGACAAAAAGTCATGTGTTAAAAAAAAAAACGTTAAGTTATATAAAAATACACCGTTTTTGATATCATTTGAAAGGGCTTCACTTGTACTTATGAAAAATATAATCAAAATTCAATGTGGCGCCCTCAAGCGGTCAAAAACATCGAAGTCAATAAATCCAAAATAGATTAAATAATAAAAAGTTGAAAACTAAAACCCGACAACAGCAAAAAAAACGACGCTAAAAAAGTATGAAATAAGATTTTCAGGATGCTCAAATAAACAAGTTCAATGGAGAAACAAGAACAAAACAAAACAAAAAGATAAGTCTTAGTCACACGTTATTTATGTAACAACCGTAACACTTTAACGTGTGACTACGGCTTTTTTAACCAACTTCAAAAAAAGGAGGAGGTTATCAATTTGGTTGTATTTTTTTAGCATTTTTTTTACGTTTGTTACCTTAGAACTCCGTCGTTTATGGACCAATTCGCAATTTTTTTCCCCTTTATAGGATATGCTTCCAGATTGGTCCAATTTCAAAATTCAGTTTTGATGATGGGATCCATGAAAAATCGAGGGAACTTCTCAAATATTATAAGCAACGATATAGTGATTTTGGTATTTTCATCGAGTACTTAATAAATGCTTACCTAAGTACTCGATCAAAATACCAAATCAGTTAAAAAGTAACATTTGATGAAGTGGAACTGATGAAGAAGACCAGAAATGGTCAACAGAGCTTCATACTCACATAGATATTACAATGAAGATAGTTAAGCGACGATGACTATATAAATAAATGAATGATTTTAAATAGTTACGTTGAAAATGGTATTATCGAAGTGATCTGATGATGATGATGGAGGTGGAAGGTAGGCACTGGAACTCCTGCAATTAATCAATGCAACCTAGCTGTGTTTGGACTTATTAGAATGGTCATTAAAAACACTAAAAGAATCAAAATAAATTTAATTTCGGAAGTCAGTGTTTCTCGGTATTGTTTGTTTCTAATTTAACACCGACTTCCGAAATTAATGTTATTTTGATCCTTTTAGTGTTCTTTTAGTGAAGTTGGTTATGGGAAGTAAATTTTTTTTTTCTTATTTGAAGTAAGAAAGTGATAAGACGGCGTTTAGATAGGTCAATATAATAAATGATTTTGACAGATGAAAATTAGAATAGCAATGATAGAATGCGAGCATTCTATAAAAAGGGCATTGTTCCTTTGATGTCAGAATGAACGTCAAAGAGCTTCACTACGTCGCGTTCCAATCCAATTGTGATTTGTGATGCGAATAACGCGGTATTGACGCTGTACGCCACCCACTGGCAAATAGCGGAGGTTTTATTTTTTATTTTTTTATCATTTAGCCAAAAAACATCGATGTTCCACGCTCGCCTCAGGGAGATGTCAGCAACTGTAGGAGCCCAGCTGGGTCGAAGCCTACTGGGGCCACGGGTAGTGTAAAAGTGAAACCTGGGCCCTTGGGACGAAGGCAAAGAAGGAACAGGAGTGGGTTTTTAGTCAGTAAAAGTCTGACACTATCTCCCGCTCTGCCTAATTTGCAGGATTTGTCATAAGATGATTTTCCCACCAAAAAAAAGCCATAACATAACATATAATACATAACACTACCACACAACAATACTTACATAATAGGTTTTATTCTTACTGTACAGACAAGCGAAAAAGCAATATAAAAGTTTATGTAAAGATCATCTTAAACAGCATACGCTTTTATAACAATCTGCCAAAGTCGGTTACAGAACTTAGCGAGGGAAAGTTCAAAATCCACATCAAGCATGCTCTTACCAAAAAAACGTATTACAAGATTAATTAATCACTCATCATCATCATCATTTCAGCCGAAAGACGTCCACTGTTGGACAATGGCCTCCCCTAAGCACCACCACAACGAACGGTCCTGTGCGTCTCGCGTCTATTGGATTCCACCGACCCTCACCAGGTCATCGGTCTACCTTGTGGGAGGCCTTCCAACGCTACGTCTTCTAGTACGTGGTCGCAACTACAGAACCTTTCATTGTAATCAACCATCTGTTCTGCGTGCAATGTGGCTTGCCCTTTGCCACTTTAGTTTGGAGAATTAATGACTACGTTGAAGATACGCTTGTTTAGCAATGACTGCTTCCTGGTGTCGTCCCTGGTAGCTTATTAACTACATTTTCGAGTAAATGTCTATTAACTGCTCCATATCAAATCGATAGGGACCGGTCGTTATGGCGACACTTGGGGGAGGCCTATGTCCAACAGTGGAAATGATGATGATGATGATGAACTGCTCCATCTTTATTTTAATTTATTTGAATTTTTCTTTTTATGAAATTGTAATTGCAATGCTTTTTTATAGTATTTAGAGCTCAGCCACCTTTCACTTCATTAGTGATTTTTTTTATTGTAAACGTATAATTGATTGATAAGTTTATTTTTATAATGTGAATATGAGAATAGGTACTGTAGTCTCCACGTATTCATTGATTGCTTGTTATTTTAATTGTGCTTTTGTTGTTGGTGACTGGTCTACACAGTATTCTCATACCTGTTAATATGGTAACATAGATATGTTGTAAAATCAATCATTTTGTTTTGTAACCATGGAATTTTTTGACCGTGACCTAGTTTTTCACGTTTTATAAGTGCCCATGTAGGCGTATTTGAAATAAATATTTTTGAAATTGAGATGTTTTAAAGCTTCTGGCAATAAGACCGCCCATTGTTATACCTAATTAAATTAAGTTACATACTGCAGCTTTGGAATTTATTATACTGCCGCTTGTGGAAAGCTGTACAACTGTTTTCTGACAAAAAATCAGTGACCAATTTTTACTGACTAAAAGCCCACTCCTGTTCCTTCGTTGCCTTTAGTACCAGGGCCGAGTCTTCCTTTCAGAATCAGACCCTTGGCCACAGTAGGCTTCGACCCTGCTGGGCCCCTACAGTTGTTGACTTCTCCTTGAGGCGCGCGTAGAACACTACGCTTCGTAGACGACTTGGGCTCGGTCCGGACGGTGAGCTATCCATTGCTCGTCGTCCGCAAGCCTGCGCCTATGGTGGCCGGAATCCCGGCGGCTGGGGCGCGGGGGCCATTACCTCGCGCGTGCACGTGTGACTTTCTTCTTTGCTAGCATTACTGCTTCGCAGAAGAAAGCAACCGCCTGCCACTCCTCCTCGCTATGTACCATGGCCTGTACCAAGACCCGGCGCGAGAGATCGCTGCCGCCGATCGCCCCCACGAGGACACGGCGGTGCTCAAACTAAAACCTACCTATGATCCTTCAGTTGCTCTTTGCGTTCCAGTGCCACGGTAACTCTTCCCTCGCTCCCTCAACCCTGGCAGGTTCACCTTTACCGTAACAATAAGCCACAAACCAAAGTTTCGTTACGCCCACCGTCTCATTTCCCTGTTACATCGAACGGGTTTCCGTTTACCTAATTAATAACATTAGTAAATAAACCTTTGTCTTACCTTTCGCAAGCGAAAAATAGCAACGTTAAATTTAATAGCGACCAGGGTTATTATCCCATCTCCTTAATTATAAATTTTGAATGTTTGTTCTCCAAAAACTGTGTTATGACTGAAAGCATTATTAGAAAAGTGGAATATTTACATTCATTTTTTTTATATTTATTTACTTGCGACTTTTTTTTTTCGGTAGGAAAATCATCTTTTGACATCCACCGCTCTTAGTGTCAGACTTTTACTGACTAAAAACCCACTCCTGTTCCTTCGTTGCCTTTAGGTGCGCGTGGAACAGTACGCGCCGTCGACGACTTGGGCTCGGTCCGGACGGTTACTGGACGGTCGGAGGGCGAGCTACCCATTACTCGCCGTCCGCAAGCCCGCGCCTACGGTGGCCGGAAAACGGGATCGGAATCCTGGCAGCGGTTGGGGCGTGTGGACCGTTGACTCACGCGATCGGTCGCCTCCTTTGCTAGCATTACTGCTTCGCAGAAGGAGGCGACCGCTTGCCACTCCTCCTTGCTCCGGACCATGGCCTGTACTAAAGCCCGGCGTGAGAGATCGTCGCCGCCGATCGCCCCCACGAGGACACGGCGTTGCTCTTCCCAAGCGGGGCACACCTCCACCGTGAGCTCCACCGTTTCCTATTTACTTGCGACTTAAATTGCCAATCCATACCATGACTTTCTATGATAAATCATTTACTGTCCAGGCTGCTCATCTGTGGAATGAATTACCAGACACAATTAAACGCGCTCAATCGTTGCCTGTTTTTAAAAGACGCGTTAGGGAACATTATCCGTCGCTGTGAATATCGATAGTCGTAATTTATATTTCTGTGTATAGTTTTCAATAACTATGTATGTATATATGTATCTATTAAACAGCATATGTATGTCTATCTGTGTATCTATTGTAATATATATATGTTAAATACTGGTTCCGTAACACCAATGACAGCCCCATTTCTTATCCAGGCAATAACTGTCCATTCCAGGTTGCCTGGAAGAGATCGTGAAATGCGATAAGGCCACACATTATATGTATGTGTTTTAGTTTCCTTTTGTATGTGTAATGGTGTAGTATATAATAAATAAATATTTAAGATTAAAACGATAGCTTTCATGTACGACTAGCTTGTGTGTCCAGAGGCTACGTTCACGTAAAAGTAGTTATTTCCATATAAATTTTGGATTCCAGTTCCGTGTTTCGGCTTATTAGAATTGTCTAGAAGCACTTTGGCTAGAAGGTAGTATCAAACTGGGCCTCAAATCTGCTATTACAATAGTGTCAGAATGGTCTATCATTGATTTCATAATTGTTGATTTTGACAAGTTTGGTAATCTACTAATATAATAGCATCATTGTGACTTTCCAATGGTAAACCACTGACACTCCATTAAAAGAAATGGCATAGAATGGTAATCACGTACATAATGACAAATGAATGTTTGACGTATGCGAAAAACTGCAAAAATTCCTTTGATCAGTGACCTACCATTAGAACATGCAGTCATTGCTTTTAATTTGTTTCGAGACCGCTAGATATTGTCATTTTACCACAAGATCATTAACCGATCAATGATCGACCATTATGAATTATCAGATTACGAACTTTTAGTGAAATGACAATGGGATCGTGTTGGAATGACGAATTTATAAAAATAGCAGACTTGGGCCCCAGATCTAATGTTGGAGCTGAAAACTTCATAATAAAACGATGTATCCTAGTAGTGTTTGGACTGATTAGAAGGGGTGAATATTAGAAAATCCATTCCTATTCCTTTTTTTTTATTAATATTAGGCTCGCGTTTGACCACCATCTCACCCGATGGCAAGCGATGATGTGGTCGACGATGGAGCACGCTTGCCTAGAATTAGCCTATTCACTCTTGACTTAAAGACCCCTAAGTTGTAGCTATCTGGAAACGTAGACTCCGGCAAGGAATTCCACTCCTTGGCTATACGCATAATAAATGTGTTCTTAAAACGTTTTGTGCGTATGGGTGGGATGTCTACCATGTACCGGTGGCGCAACGCCGTACGTCTAGTGTTCCGATGATGGAATGGACTTATAACATTTGTGAAAACTTATAACTTTTTTTCGAAAAGGAACTTTTGTGAAAAATTTCAGCGGTTTAGGTCCATTTATTTGGCCTACGTTACCCGTGGTCCTAGAATGCAAAAGGCAACTGAAGGAATATAGGTGTGGTTTTAGTCTATAAAAATCTGACACGTCCTTCGCTCCGCTCTTGAGTGGAAGAAGTCATTAAATGATATTCCACCATAAAAAAGGTTTTTGGGCTGCACTCAGCCCAAAACCTTTTTTTTACCGTATCAGTGAGAGACTCAGAACTTTACATATAGATTTTCGCAATTTTACATACATATTACACATATTTACATACACATTTTACATTTTGACCAGTGCGTGTTTCCAGTGATTACATATGGTTCCGAAACCTGGTCGCTCACAATGAGCCTCATCAGAAGGCTCAACGTCACCCAATGGGCAATGGAAAGGCCTATGCTCGGAGTTTCCTTGCGTGATCGATTCAGAAATTAAGATATCCGTAGGAAAACCAAGGTTGCCGACATAGCACGAAGAATCGCCAAACTTAAGTGGCAGTGGGCAGGGCACATTGCTCGCAGAACAGCCAATGTTCTGTTGGCGACCGCGAATGGCCAAAAGGTTCTGGAGTGGCGACCGCGTACCGAAAGACGCAGTGATGGAAGGCCCCCTACAAGGTAGACCGATGACCTGTTGAAAGTTGCGGGAATCCGATGGATGCGAGACGCACAGGACCGTTCATTGTGGCGACATTTGTGGGAGGCCTATGTCCAACAGTGGACGTCTGAAATGATAATGATGATGACATATAGATTTTCGTAATTTTAACTGGCTACGCTGCTTAAGTTTCAAATTCGTGAACTAACAAGATCGATTTCTGAATAAAAGCATTTCAGTAAAACATTTTCAATAAATTTCGCAGAGCGAGCTACTTTCGATTGTAATCTGTAATTGCGTCATTGCTGGGTCAGGGCTAAAAATATTCCGAAGATTGGATGGAAGAGGTTAAATAAGAGGCATTCCAATTGGCAATTTTATCTCAGAACTTCTGCAAACTCACAAATAAAATAAAATAAAATCCTACAAACTTCTACGTTGGACGAGGACGGTTTACGAATGGAATTTACAAAGCGAATGGCAGGGCATCACCGGGAAGGCCTCGAAGGACATTCCACAAATGTTATTGGTGTCGACCTTCAAAAAGGTCAGATACGTAGTACTCGTAACCGGTACGCGAGATGTATAGACGTGGGAAAATTGTAGGTTTGTAAGGATCGTACCACGTGCTACTTTGTGAGTTTCTTCTGAAGGTTTTAAATAATTTTTCGGTTTGGTGACATTATGTGGATCGTCGTTTTATGGAATACACTGAAAAAGCAAAACTAGTCGTAAATCTCACTTAGTGCAATTTTTTTAACATTATCGATTGCTTTTTTTGAGCTGGGATATTATCTAATGATTTCTTCTGCACTAGGGTGGAGCGTGGATACGAGTTAGCCTTTTATTGACTAAAACTCTATCTGTGTTTTTCAGTTTTCCTTTACGTTCTAGGATCGCAAGTTTCCTTTTCAGAAATTCCCCGAGAATCGCGATGTCGTGTACGTTAACGCGATCGAATCAGTTCAAAATTTCGCACTAAGACTACGCATAAAACACATAAATGTTGATTATTTGTGTACCAGATGATAATTTGAAACAGGAACAATTAATTTCTATAAAACAATACGCTCCTAATCCTATGTGTAATTTTCTAATTTTATCTAGGACCGGATGTTATTCATATATTTTTGACAGTCATTACAGGTAGTCAGACGCCAGAAAATCTAACTTACCGGCCAATTTGACTTAGGCGCGGGTTCGCGGACGGCGAGCAATGTGTTGCTCGCCGTCCGACCGTCTAGTAACCGCCCGCCCAAGTTGTCGATGTCGCGTAGTGTTCCACGCGCGCCTCAAGGAGATGTCTGAAGTAAATCAAACGCTATATTCAATAGTTGAATGGTTGAAAGGTAACAAATTAAAAATTAATGTTCACAAGACAAAACTTGTGTACTTCAAAACGCCTAGCCGAAAAGAGTTTCAGTTTAATATAAGCCTTGACCATGATAAAGTTGAACAAATACAAAGTACAAAATTTCTCGGTATAACTTTAGACGCACATCTCACATGGAAGGATCATATTGACAGTATTTGCAAGAAAATTAATAAATTCGTTTTTGCTCTTTGAAAAGTTAAAGACGTAACAACGAGAGAAACATCTCTAATGGTGTATCATGCTTATGTTTGTGCTCTCATTCGTTATGGCATTGTAGTATGGGGTAACTCTTCAGAAAAAATGTATTCTTGCAATTTATGGTATGAAACGGTTTGATTCCTGTAAACCTATTTTTAAATAAAAAAAAGCTATTAACTGTCCCTAGTCTTTATATCTACGAAGTCGCCAAATTTGTTAAGGCTCATCCATTCCTTTTCGAAGGTAATGACAATAAAAATAAGCGGTTGTTAACGCGACTACCTCTCAAAATGCCGGTCCCTAAATTAGAACTCTTTAGACGTAACTGTGCATATAAGGCACCACTTATTTACAACTCCTTACCCAAATATATTTCCGAATTACCATACAACAAATTCTGTCGTATTTTACGGGACTGGTTGATAGAGGAAAGTTTTTATTCAGTAAAAGAGTTTTTGAAGACAAGTTCATGTTGTTATAATTTTTTTAAGGATGCATAAATTTATTTAATGTTTTTTATTTATTTTGACATTAACAAAATCCATAATATAAACTCAATAATAATTAGATGTTAATCCATTTTTATTAATTAATGTATTTATAAATTTTATTTTTTAATATTTGCATACCTGTTACTTAGGTGAAATATGTCTTGATATATAACTGCCATTATAACAACTCCTGTACCATATTTATAGCAAATAAATGAATGATTGATTGATTGATTGATTGTCAGCAACCGTAGGGGCCCAGCAGGGTCGAAGCCTACTGGGGCCAAGAGCCTGATTCTGAAAAGAAGACTCGGCCCTGGTATGAAAGGCAACGAAGGAACAGGAGTGGGTTTTTGTCAGTAAAAGTCTGATACTATCTCTCGCACCACCCAAGAGCGCGAGGTAGCATTAAATGATTTTCACACCGATTTAAAATACCATCAGTCTATCCAAGAAGTATCATGTTGCCCAGTAACTGAATTGTAGAGGTGTGATAGGCAGTACCTCCATGTGTAATATAGTTATTCAGCCGCAGCCGGCTAGACTGCAAGCCGACCCCAATCTAGCTGGAATAAGGCTAGGGAAATGATGAAAATAATAAAATTCTACTACGAATATGAAGTAGGAACTTTAAAATCGCTTTAACGACTGGCCATATATATTCAAATTCGGCGTGTGAGTCCCCTTACCACCTTTCTACCTGAATAATATTTTTACCACAATGAGCATGAATCTTTTCTATGATAGCATAATGAATATATTATGATAGAAAACAAACCATTGTAGGTACACTAAAGTTGTAACACAGTTCATCTTTTTATGTAATAAAACAATATTAATATAGGGCGATGTTTTCAACTGACGCAAAAACTACTTAACCGCAAATTTGAACAAAGTGTTAACATTTTGCGTAGTTCAAAAGGAGATTGGGCAAGTTACTATGACACTTGTTTGCGCAACTTTTGACACAGTATAGTAGTGAAAATTAGACACAAACAAGGGGTAGTGTCATGCTTTAAAACAAGGTTAAATTCAAAATGATATATTTTGGAGTTTTTGAAAAAAAAAATTGAGTATTGAGGTTATGTTACATCTCAAAACAATTCATTTTGAAACCCTGCCTTCGGGCCATGGAATCGCGGCTAGGGAGTGGGTGTGCTAATAATAAAAAAGAACAATTACACCGCTCCATTTATTGTTTTAAGTCTAGATTAAATCACTATGGACGTAAAAACGTTCTAACAATTCACTTCACAGCGACACATAAAAAGAATCAAATCGCTCGATGTTGTAAATCAATGTGGAAGAGTCCTAAAAACAATATTCTCGGCTTGCCTGCAGTTAACACGGTAAACGATATTTTGTTTGACATTTCACCGAATAGTGTTGTGATACATCAATTGACTACGGCGTTATAACATTATCGATTATATCTTAATTGTTTTATTTTTGCCCAGAAATTGCTTTTTAACGAATGAACTATTAACATAATTAAAGAAAAATTATAATTACAACTCTTAAGATTCTTTAGTTGCGAATGCAGATATCTTTGTTTACCCACGATTTACGTTAATGTATAATCGATCGATTTTAACTGGGAAAGGAGTCGCTTCACTATAATGGGACAAATTACGTATTTATTGTATTAAATACTAATCAAAATGAAAATAGAAACCCCACAAATGATTTATTTGAATTTACGTAAAAAATCAATAAAAATAATAGTTATGAATTGTAAAATAAGTTAGTGATAGCATGACGAGTGACAGGGCAGAATGGAAGAAAAAAACATGTTGCGCCGACCCCAAATAACACGGGAAGAGGGCAGGAAAATGATGATGATGATGAATTATAAAATAACTCAAATGGCCATACGCGTAACAAAGTGAATCTACAAGTGCCCAATCTCCTTTAGGTTTTAAATTATCACGCTATTTGCTTATATAAAAAAATCTTTTATTTCGGACAAAACAGTCCATAAAAGTTGTTAGTAACAAGAAATTAACTTATAATTAATGTTAGTAATATTCCAGTAATTATAAATTTAGCTACATTATATATACCCCTGCACAGTAGGCTCACCGGTCTCGCAACACATGCACTTCTATTAAAAGTGAACAATTATAAAAATATTTTGAGGGAGTAACTATTTAGTTTAATAAAATGCAGAGGCCTATTCTGAAGTGAGTCACTTATGTTCACTCGGTAGTGGAAAAGATAAACTTACTAGCAGGTACGTTACTAGATTAGACTAGTCAAAATCTAATTGCTGGGAGGGATATCTACCAGGTAATTTTAGTGGCTACTAGACAAAGTGTCACTCTACGAGTGATAACAATTCTCACAAAATCAATTATGTATCGGATCGACATATCACATGGTCAATTATGTATCGGATCGACATATCACATGGTCAATTATGTATCGGATCGACATATCACATGGTCAATTATGTATCGGATCGACATATCACATGGTCAATTGCTGGAGTCTATGTTTCTCGATAGCTGCAACCTGAGAGTCTTCAAGTCAAGAGGGAATAGGTTCCATCGTTGCTTACCATCAGATGAGATTGTGATCCAACGTAAGCCTATCAAAAAATTAATAATAATACTTATAAAAGAAACATTTTGGCATTTCGATGATATTTTCAAGTTGGTTGCGCACCCACACGGACTCCAGGTGAGTAACTCTCTATAGAGCTGTATACATTTTGTTGGTAGCGATCACTGATCGCGCCGCCATGGTATCCCGGTGAAATATAGCCCTTAGACATTTTATTTCGGACCGCTGCCACACGTATACCGTGCCGCACCCGGCCGTTTGCAGTACGTTAGCAGTCCATTGAAAACGTATGTAGCTGCCGTGCGTTTGTATGCCAGTGATGCGCTAGTCGACACCGCACTATTCAACACCGAACTGAACACGTGGTGTTTATGTCGTTGCCGTCCTGTTGTCGACCGTTTGCGGTACAGGCACCCGCCGCACGGTTGCCGCACTGCGCACTTTGTATGAAAAATAAGATCGTCCGTACGCAGTACGATTAACGCAACGCATCGGCACCGCAGCAGGCCCTCAAAAAACGCATAATAAATTGAAAGCGGGTTAACTCGTATTATTGTGACAGTGCATCAATTGTTATTGTTATTGTTACAGCGCGATGACTCCGCACACTCTCCGGGTGGAAAACTGCTCCTCCCACTGCACGACACCCTCGGAGAGGCAGGACAACGTGGTCTCCGTCAAAGTCGGCTTCATTCATATCAACCCGGCTTCCAAGTGAGTGCACGAACCTATGTTTAAGTTGTATGAGTAACGATATTATCGCCACTGCTCTCAAAACGTTGAAGGAAATTATCGTAAGAAAACCAGCATGAACTAAAAATAAATGAGAACTAAAAATTTTAAGACGTGACATCCACCAATTCACATAGGGTCCGCGTATAGTCATCTCCGTCCGTGATTCGAAGTAGGATAGTTTCTTAACGTTGCATATAGACAATTAAATTGGCCACTTGATATTCTTTTAGTATTTAAAGGATGCACCCAATATCGACGTTTCCTTTTTCGGTCTTGTTCTGAAGCCTCCCAAATAGCAATTATTTCGATAGGCTTCATTTTAAAATTCAATATCACACAACACAACCGCTCTGTAGATGCTAAACGTAGAAACTGACTAGTGGCAGGACGGATGATACGCTCGACGCATTTTCCGTTTGATATGAACCGACCCATTCGACCGAATAGACGCGACCGATGATACGCTCGACGCATCATCCGTCAGATATGAACCGACCCTTAGCTGCCAGTGGCTTAATTCAATTTCTATATTTTTAATTAGTTTTTATTCTTACTTATCTACATTGTGCTCACATATTAGAAGCGACAAGAAATATGTAACCAAGATTTATGTAACTCATAATATGATTTAAAAGAGTGTCCATAGAGTTTCTTGCACGTTCTTCTCCATAGAGATCTACGCTTTGGAACGTGCAATTTAGCTTCACTTTTTTTTTACTGACCGGCGTTTTGACAATTCATAAGTGCCTGTAATTGGTCTATTTGAAATAACCGTTCTGATTTCTGTTGGATTATGGTTCCTTCTCTCTCGTTTATAAGAAGCCTGATTCCCAGCAGTCGGGACACTATAAAGCTGATTATGTTCTTTTCGTTTCAAGTACTTCAAACTAAATAATTGAGATGAAGACGATTTTCATCTCAATTGAAGCACTAATAGGCTATTTAAATGCCTAAGTTGTTTTCAGCTTTTCGCAGTTTTTTTTGGGTTCACAAAAAATAGCAGTTGGCAAATATTTAATTACAGTCGTATTGGCGGGGTTTCGGTTGTTTAATGATATTTCTAGTAGTTTACAAAAATAATAAACATGAAGAACATGTTGATGTTCATCATGTATATTCATTTCATTGTATTTATTATTATTCAAAACTAAAGTTCAGAAATCCTTGGTACTCAAAAGTTGTCTGTTACTTTGTATGAGGTAAGCTCTGAAAGTACGGGTCCCTGTATTGTGACGTCTTAAATTTATCATGAATTTTGTGTGAGAAAGAGAGACGGAGTGATATAGGACGAACATCACTTTTCCTTTAAAACATCATGGTAGGGGGGCTGATCTAATTAGAATAATACTTTCACTGATTAAAGATACTATCTCCAAGTACCTTAGACTAGTTATAAAGCTATCAATATATGCAAAATAACAGTGTTTAAAAGAAACCGAAGCCGTAGTTAATAGCAAGCCTGACATAATCGTCGACAAAATGGCGACCTTATGATCTTATGTTCTGTATAGCCGACTAATTACTAAAGGGTAATTGAGCGTGTAATCCACAGTCGCCATATTGTATCACATATCTGACCTCTTAAGAGTCTTCTCATGTAGCTATTAGATACATGGTTGAAATGTGTATCAAAAGATGGGCTGGAATTATCTTTGGCCAATAAAATTAGCATTGTTGTGTAACGTGGCAATGCTGCCAGCGTTCTGGACACTTTTCCTATTGACAACTACGTGGATAAATTTTTATATACCCAATTAGATTTTTAAAACGTGTTTGCTTGGACATTATTATCAGTTTGTATAAATATTGATTAAGTTGTTAAGTTGCCTATGATTAATAATAATAATAATAATTTATTTTCAAGATAATACAATCCATTATGGTTAGTAAATACATGCACAGCTTATAATAATAATTATTGTTTATTTATTTTCTAGCCACAATATTACAGCAATTACAAAAACTAAAACAATTACAATGAATTGAAGTTCATACTGTGAGAGACCAGTGCCTAAGCTAGGTTTTTGGCCTGAATTTTAGGTTACAAGGTATTTTTTAGGTATTATATTGTAGTTACATTCTGTAGTTTCAAATTAATATTACCAGCTGACCCGGCAAAGGCTGTTCTACCATATGAATTGTCGAAAATGAAAATGGGAGATGGGGTAGTAGGGTAAAAAATAGCCCACGATCTACCAAATATACACAAAATTAAACATGAAAATCGGTCAAGCCGTTTCGGAGGAGTTCTAAACGGTTATACATTAACATGAGACTTTAATATAGGTTTTTATGCAGGTAACCTATGAAGTTGCCGTTTTTTTAAATTGGGTTATTTTGAATTTCAATCTTTGAATCTTCAAATTGGCTTAATAATAATAATAATTTATTAAATGCTAAGACCCTACACAACCGCGAGGTATGCAGTCTCAGGAAATATTTCTTAACTACCGACGTGGGTATGCATCGAGATGTAGTGTCAGTGGACAAGGGACTCACCCCGCTCTCCCTGGCTAACGAGAACTGGCGCAAACCGGTAGTGCTTGACACTAACGATCACAGGGAAGTATGGCAGAGCAAGGAACTTCACGGACGCTTTTTCCGGGCCCTTCACGGGCCCGATGTAGACCAATTGGCGTCCGTAGCCTGGCTGCGTTTCGGAGACCTCTTTGGTTTCCCCGAAGGTTTTGTCTGTGCAATTATGGACGAAGTTATCATGACGAATAACTACCGGAGATTTATTATGAAGGACGGCACGGTTGACATCTGTCGGGCATGTCACCGTCCGGGAGAATCAATTCGTCACATTATCTCTGGTTGTTCTCGTCTAGCTAACGGAGAGTACTTGCATATACACAACCTTGTAGCCAGGATTATCCATCAGCAACTTGCTTTGAAATACTCTCTTGTGGAATCGGAAGTGCCGTACTACAGGTATGAGCCCGACCCAGTTCTTGATAATGGTCATATCACTTTGTACTGGGATCGGTCCATCATCACTGACAGGACTATTGTAGCCAATAAGCCTGATATAGTGGTGGTGGACCGAAGCGAGAGGCGTGCAATGATTGTTGACATATCCGTTCCGCATGACGAGAACCTCGTGAAAGCCGAGAAAGATAAACAAATCAAGTATATTGACTTGGCTCGCGAGGTTGTCGACATGTGGGATGTGGAATCGGTGATCATTGTACCGATAGTCGTGTCAGCCAATGGCTTAATAGCCAAGAGCCTCGACCAACACCTTAGGAGGCTCGCGTTAGGCGGCTGGATCAAGGGCTTGATTCAGAAAGTGGTACTCCTGGACACGGCTCGTATTGTTAGGAGGTTCCTTTCTCTGGAGCCCTGACCGCCGGTAGCTTGGACCCTGTTCCCGAGACCGGTGGGACACTATTTTTTATATTTTTAAATGTTTTTTTATTTTTTTATTGAAATATTTAAAAATGTAATTTATATGATAAGTTAATGAATAAACGAAATAATAATTTATTTCATAAATAGACAACAAATATCTATTAGGTAGGTTAGTAACAATATTCTTATCCTATGGTAGTACATAGCATAGCATAGTCGGCCTTATAATGTTCCCACTGTTGGGACTCAGGCCTCCTCTCTAGGAGAGGGAATGGGCCGTAATCCACTACGCGGATGCGGTGCAGCAGCGGTGGCCGAGTAGTAACTGCCCCGACTTACAAGTTGTAGGTCGCGGGTTCAAACCCAGCCAGGCGCATTACTTTGTGTAATTTATTTCATCACCACTGCTCTCAAAACGGTGAAGGAAAACATCGTGAGGAAACCGGCATGTCCTAGAACCAAAAATTCGAAGACATGTGAAATCCACCAACCCGCACTGGCCTATGGTAGTACTTAATTATAAATCGCGATAATGTGCAGTTAGGGATCAAAACTGCAGTTGCATTCTACCAATGCTAAAGTGTCTAAAATTTCTTTGTTGTAGAAGTTCAATAGTCCACAACTTGTTTATTCAATACTTTAGATTCTATGCTACCAATTAAATCATGTCAGTCATGAACCATTGACTCTCTTCTACAAAGAAATTTTAGACATTTTAGCATTGGTAAGGTGAAACAACACTTTTGACCCCTGACTATACGTTACAATCAGTGCCCTTACAAGCGGGCTATCTTGCCTTCCGGCCACAACACGTAGAATGTTGTTAGGGCTGCCACGGAGATTCGTCAGCATTGAGGCCGCTTTTTTTCGAAGCACAGCGTCAAAACTGTCAGTACGAGCCTCAACAAACATTGTTGACGCGCTGCAGAACCAAGGCATAAGTTCAAATAAACTTAATATTAGGTCTTTAAGACCTATGAAATTGGAGATTTATATGATAATTTTAAAATATAAAAATTTTGATATTTTTTTTTTATTTCAGCTAATCAAAGTACCTACTGGCCCAAATTATCTATACAATTTTGCCATTTTGATGGCAGTTTGTTTATCCCTTTACTGTAGAAGTCTGCCGGACGGGAGGCGATGAAGTCAGCGAAAGCGTTTTGTACTGCATCACGGGTGTTTAATTTTTTCCCACTTAAAAAATTGTCTAAATTTTGAAAAAAGTAGAAATCTGTTGGGGCAAGGTCCGGTGAGTACGGTGGGTGACGGAGAGGTTCCAGCTGTAACTCTTGTAGCTTTGCGATGGTCTGTCGTGAAGTGTGAGCTCGCGCGTTGTCGTGGAGAAGCAATGGGGAAGAGCGATTGACTAGTCTTGGTTGTTGAATTGCGAGCTTCTCCATCATTGTTTGCAATTCTTGGCAATAGACATCTGCCGTCACTGTTGTGCCATTCGGTAAGAAGCTGTGATGTACAAGTCCGGCACTGGTCCACCAGACAGTCACAATCATCTTCCTATGAGTAATCTTTTTTTTAGCGCACTGATTAGGTGCTGTACCCGGTCCACCCACTGAGACGAACGCTTACGGTTGTCGTACAGGATCCACTTTTCATCGCAGGTAACAATTCGATTAAGAATTCCCTCGTTTCTATGCCGATTCAGTAGTGCTATGCATGCTTCGACACGTAAATCTCGGTGTCGGTCGCTTAGTTCGTGTGGCACCCACTTATCTAGCTTTTTTATCTTTCCGATTTGACGCAAGTGCTTCAATGTTGTTTTGACACTAACTCCAAGGCCCGCAGTAAGCTCAGCCGTAGATTGAGATGGATCCGCTTCCACTATCGCCTTCAATTCGTCGTTGTCGACAATAGTTACCGGCCGACCGCGAGGCTCGTTCTTCAACTCAAAATTTGATTTAAAAGGATTGAACCAATAATGAACTGTGTTTATGAAAGCAGTGTTATGCCCGTACACGTCGTTAATGTTTCGTGTTGTTTGCGCAGCGGTATTTCCACGTACGAACTCATATTCGAAAATTGTACGAATTTTCAGTTTATCCATAGCGCCAAAAACTACCACAATGTCACAAAAACAAAAAACTATCTAAAAACAAATGACTGAAATTGAAATTAAATTAACACGTCTTTCGAATAAAATTTATTTGAATTTCGAATTGCGCGCCAATCCATAGATAATTAATTCTGAAAATGCTGGTTATAGAATCTCCAATTACATAGGTAAAGACCTATTATTATTGGTAGGTACGTTATTCTTTCATTGTAATTAGCTATTTATTAGTTTCTTTGGGTTTTGTGTTCTCTGTAATATCGCTATAATTATAACTATTTTTTTATGAAAGGAAACTCGTACTATTTTGGGATATGAGTTCTAGCACGTAAACAATGCATCTCAAACGATATGTAATATTTATGACGTATACGAACTTAGAATCGCTAATGGATGCGATGTGTATTTTGGTTTCAATTGCTTTCAGTTGAGAAATTTTGCCTCACGAATAAATTTTCTTCTTTGGGCGGCTATAGGAATAAATTTCCAAAATAAAAGCTACTAAACCACTAACACAAAGTTGGTTTGTTGGAAGAAAGTCTTAGGTATAAGTCATTGACTGGCCTGTTGGTCTAGTGGTTAGTGGCCCTGGCTGCTATGCCGGAGGTCGTGTGTTCGATTCCCACCTAGGACAAATGTTTGTGTGATGAGCATCATTTCTTCTGTGTCTGGGTATAATTTATCTATAATATGTATGTATTTAGAAATATTTAAGTATGTTTATCAGTTGTCTAGTACTCATAACACAAGCTCTGCTTAGCTTGGGACTAGATGGCGTTGTGTGAATATTTTATTATGTTAATTATTATATATTATAATGATATTACTTACCCTTTGAAATGCATGGTTTCCACGTTGGGACTTCTATTATAGAAAACACTTTTTATTAGGTTTCATGGTTATATATTCATTATGGTTTCATTGAACATTTTGATAAAAGTGATATTCAAATACCACTAAAATATGACGTGAACAGAAGGCAGGCTAAATCTAAGCTTTTTCAAGTGCCACGCAAAAATAACTTTTATGGCAGGCGTACAGCTTCTTACTCAATACCCAATCTAATAAACTAGTTACCTGTAGACATCAGATGCTCACTTAATAACAGAAACATAAAGCGTAAGTTGAAGGAGTAATTATATTCAGTTAATTGGACCTTGACAGTTTAGGTATAGAGCATTGACCAGTTGTCAGGTTGTGGCACGCTGAGACAGACCCCAGGAGTCTAATTGAAATAAATAAAAAAATAAAATATAGGTACTGCAATGTTATTAAAATACAACCAAACAGTAACTTATTTCGAAAAACAACACCGTATTTTCAATATAAAATTTATTTCAACTTTTTATTCCATGTCAGTCGGAAGATGTCACAATGCAACTGGGTGGAGCCAGGACGCACGTGCATGCGCGATGGAGCGGCCCTCACGCCCCAGCCGCCCGGATCCCGATCCCGATTTATTGGGTGGGCTTGCGGACGGCGAGCAATGGGTAGCTCTCCGTCCAATCGTCCGGTAACCGTCCGGACCGAGCCCAAGTCGTCGACAGCGCGTACTGTTCCACGCGCGCCTCAAGGAGATGTCAGCAAACCGTAGGGGCCTATAAGCAGGGTCAAAGCCTACTGGGGCCAAGAGTCTGCTTCTGAAAGGAAGACTCGGCCTGCTATGAAAAGCAACGAAAGAGCAGGAGTGGGTTTTTAGTCTGTAAAAGTTTGACACACCCTCTCGCTCCGCCCAAGCGGGGGATGTCATTGGATAATTTTCCCACCGAAAAAAAGGGTGGAGCGAGAGAAATCAAACTTTTACAAAATTAAAGTCACCTGTGTCTTTCAATTGCCCTTTATGTCCGAAGACAGCAGTATTCCCTTCTCCCCCCAATCCCTTTCAGAAATTCCGCGTGGTCCATAAAAATCAGCGTCATAAAGGTTACATTTTGAGGTGGAGAGAGTATCTTTTCTGTCTTTTACAAACTAAAAATCAGCCATGTTCCTTCAGTTGCCCTCTGCGTTCCAAGGCTGCAGTTACCTTTTAGACCAATTCAGCTCATGTGTCATATAACAGGAAGATAATGGTCGTACCGTGACTGTTTATAGGTCGTTAGCAGGCCTATTTACAGCAGTTTACATTTACCGACTGATGTTATGGCCCCAGGAAATTGATGTTAGAAAAGTCGTTTAAGTGTGTTTATTAGTATTTTATTTATTTATTTATATATACTTTATTTTACACATATTAAATGAAAAGTTTGAGCCTTATATTTAAAAACATACAATTGGCTGCCTTATCGTATTCCGCGATCTCTTCTAGGCAACCTGGTATGGAAAAAGATTGAGATTTTCATTAAGAGACTGGACATAAAATGGGGTTGCACTTGTTGGATTACAAAAGGGGAATTATAAAAGCGAATAAAAAAAATATATTAACGACTGATGATGAGACACTGTTTTGATAACTTGAGCGGTATGAATTTGAGTAAGCAAAAAATTACACTAACGACAAATATTGATTAATAATAAAATCCAAAATGAGCTTTCTAAAAGTGGGTTGTTATTAATCCATTTCAGATATTTAAAATTCTAGCCGTGCGACTAAATTACTAAGTGAGCGACTAGAAATAAAATTAAGGTTTTACATAGCGAACTACCAAAAAGTTCACTTTAAGAGATGTTTCACCATTGTCTAACTATCTAGTCGCAGGCGGATTCATTTTGAACTGGGTGAAATAGGTTAGGTTAGGTTAGAACTGTGACCAAACGCACGTGAGCCGAGCGAGCGTAGCGAGCGGTGCCGTGGCAGCGGCCGGCGAACGCTACGTCCAAGTCGCTGATTTTATTTTACTATTTTCTAATTACTATTATTACAACAATATTAACTTAAAACTATGTTAGTAGCTATAAAATTTAAATTACCCAAAAATAAATTATAAAATTAACCAGGTAATCCACAATATCTATTTGGTATTCTTCCCATACAACAAATTTCATAGTTATTATATTATGTACCTTGTGACAGACATAATACATTAATATCGATATGTAGGACATTCGATACTCTGTACTTCGATCTTTAGGACATTCGAAATACTTCATTTAGGATAAAATGTAATGAAAAAAACTAATGAAATATTCTTGTCAGAGTGACGAGTCCGATACTGGCAACACTTTGCTATATAATAATAATAAATCTTTATTACCAGGTTTACAATTATACAGTAGTTAGTCATACATGGTTTGCAATACATACATGTATAAAAATTGTAAAATAAACACACAGTTAATCACCTCTGACACCCAAGCTAAGATTAAACTTGTATTATGGGTGTCAGGGCTCTCTAAGTTGTTTAAATTTATACAACAGAGTTCGGAGTCACATCATGTTTCTTTAGATATATTGAAGGTAAAAACAACAAAGGTAAAAAAGATTTAGCTATATATGTAGAAATTGGACTAAAGTGAACTAAACAAATAAACAAATAATAAAAATATGAAATATTTTTAGTTTTTGGTGGCATTTCTTTAACTGGAAGTCAGTGTTTGTTTAAATTATTATTCACAAATTGATTCCTGTTGGATATTGTGATGTAAAATTGGTATAGTATCTGTTCTACTATGTAAAATCGATAATATGTAAAATCATTGAAACATGTGTGATCTCGGTTAAATGGAGCTGAGAATTTATTGTAGTGTTGAATACCTCGGCGAAGTTTACCGAGAAGGTTGACATGATACATTTGCTATCAAATACTAAAAAACATTAGAATGTTATAGGTTAGGTTAGAATTATATTCTAATGGCAAACAAATTAACTATTTAGAAACATATAGTTTCCAATTACTCCGACTGAAGACTTCGTATCTATGGACAAGAAATAAATAAAAAAACCGGGCAAGAGAGAGTCAGACCCGCGCACTGAGGGTTCCGTACAAACTTACCTATATGAAAACAGTTCAATTCCCAAATTGAGTAACTACAAATTTACAGTTTTCAGCCTTTTTCCTATACTTGTGCTATGAGACCTTGCTTCAAGGTAAATTTCAGCATTCTAGGTCAACCGGAAGTACCTACCCTATGATTTTTGATTTCCTTGAGTGTCAAATATACGATTTTTGCGACATAAACAGCCGTACCTTTTTTTTTGTTAATTCATAAGTTTGATTTTGTCACAGCTTCAGGGGACCGTAGCTTAGACCTGAGTATATGGTTTTAATTTCAACTCGATACCTTCACGCGTTCCCGAGATAAAGGGTCAGACAGACCCGTGGAGATATGAAACTCAAATTATTTGATAGATGACAGACGGACAGACAGACAGACAGAGGGACAGACGGGCAGATAATAATGGGATTCTAAAAGCCGACAGCCGACGGCTGAACACCCTAGACCCTATTTAAGGTTCTGTACCTAAGTACAGAACCCTAAATATAAGAGTAGGTACACCTACGTAAACCAATTTCTTACTTCATTTTCATATATTCGAGTACTTTTGTAATTAACTTTTGAACGCAAGTTGTGAAAATATTTAATATTAGTACTGGGATATGAACGCTTCTTGTAAGTAAATTATACAAGGTTCCTACGTGTTTCTCCTTGGCAAAACTTACATGCCTTCATAAGTTGTGTCAATTTAATTTGAAAACATAACTAATTCTGCTAATGAGAATTTAAAGGCGTACTAATTAGCTTTAACTTATTTGTATAGTATCTACTAGGTGGCTGGAGAAGCATGCGGTAGAGGTGTGCCCCGCCTGGGCAGAGCACCGCCGCTGGGCCTTGGTCCGGAGCGAGGAGGAGTGGCAGGCGGTCGCGTCCTTCTGCGAAGCAGTAATGCTAGCAAAGGACGCGGCCGCACGCGACGGCCCTCACGCCCCAGCCACCAAAATCCCGATTCCGATTTCCGGCGACCATTGGCGCGGGCTTGCAGACGGTGAACAATGGGTAGCTCGCCACCCACTGTCTAGTAACCGTCCGGACCGAGCCCAAGTCTGGACTGCGCGTAGCGTAGGCGCGTAGGGGCCCAGCAGGGTTGAAGCCTACTGGGGTCATGGGTGATGCGAAACGAATTCCCGGGGACCTGAAACGAAAGCAAAGAAGGAACTGGAGTGGGTTTTAGTCAGTAAAAGTCTGATCGGGAGATGTCATTAGATGATTTTCCACCTAGAAAAAAAAAGGTGGTTGATCTGAGGTCTGTTTGCCACCTATGAGATTAGTTTTTGAACTGATGATTAATGAAATCATATTTATTATGCAAATGGCTTTGCTAAAGTTTGGTACATTTGGGTAGGACGCATAAAACATAGCTGCCGAAGTCTATATTTCCTGATAGCTATAACTTAAGGGTCTTTAAAGCAAGAGTGATTATGTTATTTCTAGGTAAAGCTTCTAGGCAAGCGTTTCCATTTTCGACCACATCGTCGCTTACCATCAGGTGCGTGCAGCTAAAAAAACACGCAATTTCTGGAACAAATTTTGTGAAATATTCGAGTAAGCAATATTCTTTTTTCGCATTGCCTCTTCATCAAACATTGCATTGGAAGAAACAACAAGCTGTTAACCACGCTTACGTTGACCATGATTGAATCAGTAAGGGCCCTCTTAACTTAAACCATTGTTTTGAAGCACCGTTAAGAAGGAGACTTTGTAAGTAAAGTGTGCTTGTATACTGATGAAGCCTCGCCTAAGGGTATCGGACAAAGCCGATTATAAAATCAATTTGTAACAATTACTTATAACAAAATACCCCCGAAGCATAACAAAATACCCGAAGCTCAGACCTCTGAACATGAAATTATTTTGTCGCAATATTGGGTAAAGAATTTGCAAATGAGATGAGCATAACTGTTTGTAACAAATTACTAGAAATACTTAACGTTGTATCTTAGAAATATAATATAAAAATAAATGTTATTTGGTGTTGTTAAGACTTATTTCGTTGAAATTAATCTTGTATAGTTTGACATTGATAGAGCTTAGGCTTATGATTACAAAGTACTTACTTTGTGGTTTGGGTGTTGTGTAGATACTATTTCTTAACAGAATTCTTAGATAAGTAGGAAAGTATCTATAAAATTAATTTGTTGTCAAATGGAATATTTTCCGCGTAAACATTTGAAAACGCAAATAACTGGAGAATAAAGTATTTTTTTTAATCTTGTTAGTTACGCGCTTGACCGCTATATCACCTGATTGAAAGCGACGATGCGGTCGACGACGGAGCGCGCTTACCTAGAAGTAACCTATTCACTCTTGACTATAAGATTCCCGGGTTGTAGCTATCAGGAAACACAGATTCCGGCAAGGAATTCCCCTTCTTAGCTCTACGAACAATGAATGTGTTCCCAAAACGTTTTGTGTGTATAGGTGGGATGTCCACCATGTAGCGGTGGCGCATTGTCGTACGCACGGTGGTCCGATAATGGAACGGGCTAGGCGGAGTTAGGTTATGAAATTCCGACGTACGTTCCCCGAAATGCAACCGGTAGAAAACCGACAGGCTAGCAACTCGGCGTCAATGCTCAAGACTTTGAAGCCTCGACTCCACGAGTGCATCGTGTCACAGTTACTTGTTTAATACTAACGACACGCCCCAATTTCGGACAGGTGTGAAATCTTAGAAATTTTCGGGTTTTATCTACATCACTACACACTTTTTTTGTGTCATGCTCAAATAGGTACTTACTAGTTCCTCATCAGGTCTTGAGGTGCACGTCTTCTCAGCCATTTGAAAGTAGGTTTTCGCTTTGTGTTGATTATGTATTCTACACTTTTTTTTGGTTGGAAAATCATCTAATGACAAATTTCGCTCTTGGGCGGAGCGCGAGATAGTATCAGACTTTACTGACTAAAAACACGCTCCTGTTCCTTCTTTGCCTTCATCCCGGGGCCCCGGGTTTCGCTTTCACACTACCCGTAGCCCTAGTATGCTTCGACCCTGCGGGGCCCCTACGATTGATCTCCCTGAGGCGCGCGTGAGTACGCAAAGCTTCTTTATGAATCACTCTATCTGTTGCTGAAAATCGCATTAAAATCAGTTCAATAGTTTTTAAGTTAATCGCAAATAGACAGAGAGACGTAGTGGGGGACTTTGTCTTATAATTTGTATATAATGTAATATGTATGTAAGGATAAAGATTTCTAAACAGAAATATTAAAGTAAAATTCAGGACGTACCTAGAACATTTCATCCAAATACGTTCTATAATAGCAGACTTGCACAAGCAGTCTTGGAAATTAGAAACACAAGCTGTTAGATGCAATATAAGTGTTCCCTTATTCTCTTGGGAAGAGGTTGCAGTTAGTAAGTTCACCCCTTGAACTCATTAAAGAGATTGGTAGCAACATCTGCTGTCCATGCAATTACATTTTTGTAGATTAGGAAAAAACAACCTAAGTTCTGCCAGTAGTACTGTAGAGATATATTAGAGAGAGGTTTACATGTAATGGGATATTGTACTTAGGGTTCCGTACCCTGTATTACTAAGACTCCACTGTCTGTATGTCACCAGATAGTATCTCATGAACCGTGATAGCTAGATAGTTGAAAGGAGTCAATTTTTTTTGGGCCCACTATTAAACGGTTACGTATATTAATCATATTACACATGAAAAACGTGATCATCTTATTATAATTAACAGACCAAAAATTATATAGAAATCTAACTAGAATAATGAAATAATAGTAAAAAAGTGTTACGGCAAAAGCACTGTTTAGGAGCGTTTTCAGAATGCGTTTATAGAGATAATAATTAATTGGCACAGCGAACTTCTTTTTAATGCTGTTATTAACGGTTAACACAAATATCAAAATCAAGTAATGTACTTTAAAAATCACCGTGGAATGAAACGTAATTAATAGCCCGTTGCAGATGCTCTATGGTCCAGTTTCAATCAGTTTGACTCTGACAGACAACATTATTATTATTTCCGATTACCATAGTCATAGTCTGTGGTCTGGTCATAATGTCAGTCTGCGAAGAAATTCTTGTATTTTGAACTTTAATAGTTTATAAATATATATTTATTTTACTGTCCAGTCGCGCTAAATACTCTCCAGCGTTTGATAGTCTATTAACAGTTTGCACGTGTTATTGGCAAAATTGTGGTGTCTTTTCCGCAAATGCCATAATGAAGAGTTGAAGTTGAAGTTAGATAGTTGCATGTTTTTTCTGCCCTTTTTGTATTTTTATTCGAAAGATTTTATGAAAATGGCATCTGTAGATACAGTGCATAATCCACAAAGCCGTTGTATCAATTGTGCAGCACGATTTCAACAGAATGTTGAATACATCTCTTGCTGGATACTGTTGTATTTGTTTAGTGGGCAGGCGCACTGTTGGCTGCTGTGCATATGTGATGTGTATAGTGTGGTTTTTGTCTTGGGCGCGGCATCAAGGTGAGGTTGAGGCACCTGCATCTTTTTTAGATGAAATACTGCTTTTAAGAGATGACTTTGAAAATGATGATGAACAGTAATAAATACTTCTTGTGATGTACCTATAATGTGTTTTTTTTCTCCTTACACAACCAACTTATAACACATCACCTTATTATTTTAGATCTACAGTCAATGGTCGGCAAAAGTCGCGCTATTTCGAAATGCGCTGCGCTGACGTTCGTTTGTCGAGGGTCACCAGTTTAGAGGTATGCGGAACAGAGAGTAAAGTCCCGCAAACCTCCGTTGAAAAGGGAGGATCCTCCAACCAGACGGGTGTTATGTCTGTGGGCTACTACTGCCCGATAGATGATTTCGGGCTGTTCTATATGTTGTAAACGCGCGGAGAACTTTAATTGCGCGATGCCGGATTAGTTCTTATGTGACGCCATCGATGTCGCTACAAATACATCTACGCATTTTCATGAATCAATCTATCAAATCGTGTAAATCACATCAAAGTCTATCACGTAGTACAGACGTGACTTTTTTTATACTGTATTGAACAGTGCATCATTTTAACTTAAAATACCAAGAAGATCTATCCACTTATTAGACAATCACTCTTGTGAGATTTTAGGTTATTATGAGAGTCATGTTTTGAGTGTCGTATATCATGGTACTACAGTTACATAAAGTTTTGCTAATATTACCACTGTAATCTAGAGATTATAAGGAATAAACTAACGTGCATTTCATTGCTATAAGCCACAATATGGGGTGAGCCTATTCCCCAAACAAAAAGAAAATGTGTCCAATGTATTTCTGCTGCCGCTATAATATTGCTATAAATAACTCGATTTTATTAATTGTTATAATATAGAGTCTAATGTTGTATAGATATTGATACGGGACCCTTCGTGCGTGCGTCCAACTCGCACTTAGCCGGTATAAAAATATACACCACTAATTTTTAATTAGTCGAAATACATAAAGGGCTTATTAGAAAAGGTCTTGTTATTATTTAAGTCAAGTCTCAATAAATAATATTCATAAACGGCAATGATAAGAGCGTTTGTTTTAAATGTCCCAAAATGTCACTCAATTTGTGGAAATATTGTACCGGCAATTGATTATGAATTAATGAATGGCGATAAAAATGGAAAAACACTGCGCGTAGTATTTTCTAGTAGCGATTGTTATGAATGATTGATTCAATTATGACAAATTTTCGTGGTCAATTTTGGGATTTCGTTTTTTTTTTTTACTTTTGACCACACAAATAAATCGATTATCATTCAAACCAAAGTTCGCGAGCTAATTCGTGGCAGCAGTATCATCACAGCGTTAATGTTTTCCAATTGTCGATTTGAACCAACTGTTTGATTTTATTATTGTAGATATACCTATATGTAGATAGTTTATTAATTTGTGTATGTATTATATAATTGTATTTTATGATTTATTAGTATATCTTTTTTTGTACATATTCATCTTTTTTCTCTTTTTTATTGCACTTACCACTGTTTATCTCTGCATCACCTTAAGTAAGGCATTAAGTCCGCCGCTGTACTTTTCCGCATAAAGTGTTTAATAAATAAATAAATATGATTAGTAACGGGTACAGATAGAGCTTCATTAAAAAATAGGGATGTATTCAGTAAAAAATAAGTACTAATACGAGTTTTGAAACAAATAATCGAGTTTTAAAATAAGATATTGAATTGTAACAAAAATTAGATTAAACACGAGTTGCCTTTATTCCTGTAATGGATGTAAAGTTTTTAATGGAACTTTGTACAACTAGGTTTAAAAATTAAATTCATTCCTAAGAATATAAATAAGGACGTACCAACTTGATCGCTTAATTGTTTTTTTAATATCGTGCGGATTTCATCACGCATGCGGATTTGCTCCGCATGCAGGAAATTTCGAAATGGAAAAAAAAAAACGCGTCCCGCGTGCGTATTTCGTGCATTACAATAAATACTTGTATGAAATGGAAATTTGCGTGGGTTACGCGTGCGGAGCAATCCCGCATGCATGATCAAAACCGCACGATATTAAAAAAAAAACTGTTATTATGAGAAGTAACCAACGCAAAATCAAATCCCCATCACTTTTTATCCTGGCTGTATATTCTCTTGGGATAATTTTCTACTATCAGTTTTTTCCATTTTATAACAAAGGTTGATTTTGTACCCGTGTTAAAAGATAGATCTAATTTTCTATCTCTGTCCCATTTCAAAATAGAGTAGTAAGGATAAGCGAAAGGATTTACGTCAATAAATCCCACACGGATTTAAATCTTATCGCGATGCCTGAAGCTTCTGCAGCATTTCAGCGGCGCAAAGCGGCTTTGGTCACTTTTTAGGGTTCCATACTCAAAAGGGTAAAAACGGGACCCTATTACTGTCATTCCTTTATCCATCCGTCTGTCACCAGGCTGTATATATATCTCATGAACCGTAATAGCTAGTCAGTTGAAATTTTCACACATGACGTATTTCTGTTGCCACTATAACACCAAATCCTAAAAACAGAATAAAATAAATATTTAAGTGGGGCTACAGTACAACAAACTTGTTTTTTTGGCATTTTGTTTGCTACGGACGGTTTGGAACCCTATGTGTGCATGTCCAGCTTGCACTTGGCCTGTTTTTTCCTTTTATTTTGCACTTTATGAGTATGCTGTAGTATCCTTAGCACTGAAGCGGATTAGCTAAGTAACGAAATACTGCGCCAAAACGAGCTAGCGAAAGGCCGTCATGAAGATTGTCGAGAAATATCTAGCAGGAGCTTTTTGGATTAGGTTGAAAGCAGAAATGTTACGGAGGGTCAATTCCAAATCCGAAAGGTCCCAACGCATGTCGAGGATCCAACCTTACGTTGTTGAAACCTCTGCGATTCAGACTAAGCGTTACACCTCGTGGTTTATACCACGCTCAACGAAGAAATGGAACAATTTGCCTGCTGTGGTCTTCCCGTCCAATTATAATTTAGGTGTAATTAAGGCTAGAGTGAATAGGTTCTTAATAAGCTAGTACGATGTACGATGGTGAGACGTACATCATCAACGATTGCATCACTGCTTAAAAAAAAAAATGTTCGGAACTTCCGATTGATTTTGCACTTTCGATTTCAATGTTGATTCTGATTTTAATCGGAACTTATATTACACACTTACACTTATCACGCGGGGAACTTCGGATCGAAAACAAACGAATATGCTATTGCCAACCTCTCATATACACCCACAGTAGTCCCAATATTTAGACAAATGAACGAACGAGGAAAGCAGTTAGTTTATCAATGTCTAAACCTTAGCAATCCACCAAATCTACCGGTTGCATTTCGGGGAGTGTGCATCGGAATTTCATGACCTAATTCCGCCTAGCCCGATCCATCATCGGACCACCAGGCGTACGGAAATGCGCCACCGGTACATGGTAGACATCCCACCTATACGCACAAAATGTTTTGGGAACATATTCATTGTGCGTACAGCTAAGGAGTGGAATTCCTTGCTGTGAATATGTGTTTCCTGATGGCTACAACCCAGAAATCTTTAAGTCAAGAGTGAATAGGTTTCTTCTAGGTAAGCGCGCTTCATCGTCAATCGCATCGTCGCTTTCCATCAGGTGAGATAGGTGTCAAGCGCGAACCTAAAAAAGAAAACTTCCCAGTGTGTTTGTTTTTTTTTTTTTACCACCTTTTTTTGGGACATCAAGACCACAATCCAGTAAACAGATAGCAAGTCCACTCTTTGATAAGTGGCTGGAGAGGCGTCACGGCGTCCTCATCTTCCGCATGACGCAGGTCCTCACCGGACATGGTAGTTCGGGAGGTTCTTGCACTGGATTTAGGTGGAAGAAACGCCCGGGTGTCATCATTGTGTAGACCGCCAAGAAGACACGGTGGAGCATATAGTGGAGGTGTGCCCCGCTTGGGCGGAACATGGCCATGTTTTGGAGGAGGTGATTAGCAACAGGGCCGATGCCCGCTAGAGCCACAGGGATTTTCTGAAAATGAAACTCGTGATCAAAGGGCAACTGAAAGACACAGGTATGATTTTCGCACTCCCGCTCCAACCTAGAGTGGAAGAAGTCATTGGACGCTTTCCCACCTCCATAAAAAACCCAGTAGGTAAATAAGTAGCATAATACCAAACAAAGAGGAAAAATCCCAAAAAATCGTTCTATTCAATTTTTTAATTTTTTTGTTAAGTTACACGTGTCTCGATGAGGTATGAATAGGAAACCTGATTTTAATATTGATGAAAAAATTAATTAAAACCTATAGAATCGAAGTCGACGGCACGGTGGGCTCAATGGTTGAGCGATTGGGTTGCTGCGCTGTGGGTCGCGGGATCTTTGGGGGCACGGAACAAATATTTGTATAACCCACAGCCTCCCTAGCCAAGTTACAACCGTTTCTTTACGATTCTCTTGTGTCGAACGCCTCGAGTAGGCCTCGCCTCCGATTTTTTTGTTCTGACGTCATCTCAACACTTAGTCACGTGATCAGAACAAAGGAATCGGAGGCGTGGCCTACTCGAGGCGTTCGAGTAGGAGTAGATAAGAGAAACGAAACAGTCGTAACTTGGCTAGGGGAGAAGGTGTTCCAGATCTGGGTGCCTTGTCTATGTCAGTTCACATGTATATTTATTTCTTAAATACTTTATGCACAAACGTACAGCGGCGGACTTAATGCCTTAGGCATTTTCTACCAGTCAACCATAGGGTGATGCAAAGATAAATAGTGGTAGGTGCAATAAAAGAGGATACAGGAGTAATGCGTAGCAACGTTTTAAAAACAAACTGTACAGGGGATATGTACGTAATACGGTACCTTATAAATTTAACCATAGAATTTAATACAATAATTGGCATTCTGATTTGAAGGAAATTTATAAGATAAAAAAAAATAATTGTATTTTGTAAGTGTGAGTGTAGATTTTTATTTGTGTAATTGTCCAGTATTTTGTTGAAACTTGAATAGGCAAGCTTAAATACTATGCTTATATGAGAAATGATGAATGAATGAATGAAAATGGGTGGTTAGATACACTTGATAATTTTAAAACACTAAATAAAATTAAGCTAAAAAAGAAAAGGGATATGGGAATATTATATAGGGTGACTGGTAATTAGATCATGAGTACAATCATGTGTTTAAGTATCGGTTACTTAAACACATGATTGAACTCATGATAACAAACAACTTTCCCAAAGAAAGTAGTTCCGTACCTTAAAAGTAAAAAACGGAACCCTTATAGGATCACTTTGTTGTCCGTCGGTCTGTCAAGACCCTTTATCTGGGGAACGCATGAAGGTATCGAGTTAAAATTAAAACCATAAACATCTTCGGTTTCTTGAAGCTGTAAAAAAATCAAACTTTTCGTTAACTCAGTAACGAAAAAAAAGATACGGCCGTTTAGATCGCAAAAAACGTATGTTCTGACACTCTCAAGGACATCAAAATTCATAGGGTCCTTCCCGTTGACCTAGAATCCTGAAATTTGGCATGAAGCAAGGTCTCTAAATTTGTAGTTATGTCACAAAAAAAAACTGTTCAGATTATTTTGTTTTTTGACATCACCAATATCCGACGATAACTAAGCTATTATGATTGTTTGGTCCGCTAACTGTTTCGGGATAGCAAAGGAGAAGGCCGCACGTGCACGCGCGAGGGAGCGGCGTTCACACCCCAGCCGCTGCGATCCCGATCCCGATTTCCGGCTACCGTAGGCACGGACTTACGGACGGCGAGTAATGGGTAGCACGCCGCTCGACTGTCCGGTAACCGTCCTGACCAAGCCCAAGTCGTCGATGGCGCGTACTCGCGCGCCTCATGGAGATGTCTGAAAGGAAGACTCGGCCCTAGTATGAAAGGCAACTAAGGACCAGGAGTGGGTTTTTAGTCAGTAAAAGTCTGACACACCCTTACGCTCCGCCCAAGAGCGTCCATTTCGCTAATTGGAACTAATTTAAGCGGGCTCTCCTGTTTCGATGCTTCTTGCGGCGAGACTTCATTGTGAGAGCGTTTGGACCTGTTAGTATTCACATAGCCGCATTCGGAAACGACCGTGGATATATCAGGTTCTGATCGTGATTCCACGACACTTATATTGCTGAACTTCACACGCCGTATCTCTAAATTAAGTTAAGTTTTTATGATAGTCACTAGCTTTTGCCCGCGGCTTTGCTCCCTTTTTTTTTCTTTTTTTAACTTCCTTCTTTGAAAATTGCGAAAAGTCCCATATAAAATTTCACCCGCTCTTTTGAGGGGTTGGGGGTAGATTCCCAGAAACAAATGATGCACGATTTTTTTGTTAGTCACAAATAGTCCGCATACCAAATTTTAGCCTTCTACCTTGAAAATTGCAGAATGCTCCAATTCAACCCCCCAACTCAACTTCCACCCCCCATTTTAGGGGAGTGGGATGGGGGGGGGGAAAGAGAAAAGAAAGAGCCTATGTCACTCTCCATCTCTTCAACTATCTCCACTTAAAAAATCACGTCAATTCGTTTTGCCGTGAAAGACGGACAAACAGACTCACACACTTTCACATTTATAATATTAGTAAATATTTAATGTTATTATTATTAATTTATGATTTTGTGTTTAATCACTCTCTAGCCTGAAGCACAGGTTCACCTTAGTTCAGGCAAAGAAGCAACTGTGTTCTTTTTAACATTTAATATATTATACTTTATTGTTAATGTAGGTTGAAAAATTTTTAAAGATATTTATTTCTCAAAAAAGACACAAAGGCACTTACTTGAGAACAATTTTTTCTTATACTAAATTAAAATATAACAAGCCGGGTTCGTCACCGCATACGTAGGTTGTTAAACTCATCCAATGCATTCAGTCTTTAAGTAGATATTTTATAATTGTTTCTTACATATTGTGCTAGTTGGTTTTTGAATGCATTGAATGAGCGTAATTTTTTTATAAATGGGGGTATTTTGTTATAAAACTGGCTTCCTTCAAATGTTATTTTTTTTTTTTACAGAACTTAGTTCTCAACTTTGGTAAGACCAGAAAACTAGCCCGGCGACTGCTACGTTGTGTTAATTCTTTCACTTTAGTAAACGATACGTTAGTCTGTATAGTTTTTTTGAAAGCCTTACGGATAAAAATACAAGTGTTGTGTTGCCTATGTTGTAAAAAATGTGCCCTATGTTATAAATAAACGATTTAATTTAAACGCCTTTTTCAACACATGTTTGCAAACCACAAATATTCCCAAACTGTGGAGACAAACAAAAATCATTGCGATACCGAAACCAGGGAAGCCTCTCAATGACCCCAAAAGTTACCGTCCGATATCCCTACTATGCCACACTTATAAGCTATTTGAAAGGCTACTGCTGAATCGCCTTACAACAGTAGTGGAACCTAAGCTCATCCCGGAGCAGGCTGGCTTCAGACCAGGCAAGTCCTGTTCCGGCCAAGTTCTGCGGCTAACTCAGCACATAGAGGATGGTTACGAGGCTCAAATGGTTACAGGTGTCGTATTTGTGGACTTGTCAGCTACATACGACACCATAAATATAAAGAAGCTACTTACTAAAGTCAGTACGCTAACTAGGGATCAAGGGTTTGTCAACATTTTGAGCGAGCTATTGCACAATCGTCGCTTTCAGGTGTGTCTCCAATCAGATAAGAGCAGATGGCGTCGACAAAAAAACGGTCTCCCTCAAGGCAGTGTGTTGGCCCCCACGTTGTTTAACATCTATACCAACGACCAGCCCACAACGCAGCATACTGAACGCTTCTTATATGCCGATGATTTGGCCTTAGCGGCGCAATCGCTTACTTTCGGAGAAGTTGAAACTGCTTTGACACAGGCGCTTGAGTTGCTTGGTAAGTACTATGACAGTAATGCTCTTCGCCCGAACCCGTCCACAACTCAATCTTGCGCGTTTCATCTCCGCAATAGCTCTTCGAATAGAAAACTTAACATCACGTGGCGGGGTACTGACGTAGAGCACTGTAAAAACCCGAAGTACCTGGGTGTGGCGTTGGATAGAGCGTTGACTTTTAACGTGCACTGCCTCAACACGAAGCAGAAGGTTGGGTCCCGGAACAACCTGTTGCGCCGCCTTATATTTACCAACTGGGGAGCAGCACCCGATGTTCTTCGCACAACTGGCATGTCTTTATGCCTCTCTGCTGGTGAATTCGCGTGCCCCGTGTGGCACCGATCAGTACACGCAAAACAAGTAGACATCGCCTTGAATGAGACGTGTCGAATTATATCGGGATGCCTTAAACCGACTCCGCTTAATAAGCTTTATCCGTTGGCTGGTATTGCTCCACCTGCTGTACGTAGGGATGTCGCGTGCGCGATTGAAAAGAAAATTCAAGAGTCCGATTCCCGATATCCCCTCTTCGAACACAAAACAGCCCCAAGTAGGCTTAAGAGTCGGAAGAGCTTCCTGCGTAGCACACAGGCTATCGATGACCCGCCTTCCAAGGAAAGAATAAAGATTTGGGAAGAGCATCACCTACCACCATCTGACTTCTTGAAACCCCAAGAACATCTCCCGCCTGGGCGCGATTTGCAGTGGCCTATATGGAAACACAACTTGGCAAAATGGGGTTTTATAGACCCGTCGGATATTCAATGTGACTGCGGTGCTCGTGTTCAAAACATGAGCCACATACTAGAATTCCCCAAGTGCCCATACACCTGCACTCTGGAGGATTTGATGAGTGCTACCGATGCTGCTATTAATGTAGCCACCTATTGGGCCCAAACAGTTTGACGAGTTTACTATCGACTCGAAAAGAAGAAGAAGAAGAACGATTTAATATATTATTATGCGTGACAGTCGGTTTCTCCATAAAAACTTTGGACCCTCGTTTCATCCCCTTAGATAGTGAATTTCGGAAAATCCGTTCTTAGCGGATGTCTGCACTCTATAAGGTGTAGTAATGTAGTTTCTGAGATTTCGTGATTAATCAGTGAGTGGTATTTCGCTTTTATATATGTAAATGGACCTCATCAGAAGGCTCAAAGTCACCCAAAGGGCAATGGAAAGGGCTATGTTCGGAGTTTCCTTGCGTGATCGAATCAGAAATGAAGATATCCGCAGGAGAACCAAGGTTGCCCACATAGCACGAAGAATCGCCAAACTTAAGTGGCAATGGGCAGCGCACATTGCTCGCGGAACGAATGGCCGCTGGGGCCGAAGGGTTCTGGAGTGGCATCCGCGTACCGGAAGACGCAGTGCTGGAAGGCCCCCTACAAGGTAGACCGATGACCTGGTGAGGGTTGCGAGAGTCCGATGGATGCGAGACGCGCGGGACCGTTCGTTGTGGCGACATTTGGGGGAGGCATATGTTCAGCAGTGGACGTCTATCGGCTGAAAATGATGATATATAGATTATTTAACTAAGCCAACAACAACAAGCCACTGCGTCACCGCGTAGCTGATGCAGAACTCGTAGTCGATTCGCAGCGCAAACTATTTCGTAGCACTCGTAGCAGCGCGCGATGACGACGTAGCAGCGGCAACGTCAGTTTCTCGTAGCACACTTTTATTTCGCAAGGTTCTGTATCAGCTCGGAGTTTGGAAGTTGGTGGTGTGAGGCCCCCTGAGAAAGCACATAAAGCCTTAGAAGTAGGGAACAGATAGTGTGCCTGTGTTTGCACACAGTTTTGTGCACTATAATATGTCCTGCAAACTTGGCTAAACTCGTAGAAATTAGCCACCATAATCGAAATTCGGTCGGTAGGAATATACTGTTGCCTGAAATAAAATGATTTATTATTACACCAAGTCACTCACCACATCATACTTTATATACTCTTATAAACCTAAAGACATGAATTCTACCGTAGCATTCGAGAAGTCGAGAATCATTACTTCGTATGTAATATAATTTTGAAGAGGAATGGTTTAGGGTCCCGTTTCAAACGTGAAAGGTTAGCTGTCGTGAGGCTTTGTAGATGTTTCTTGATATTATAGATTGTTCAAGTCTTTTCTCGGAACAAAAAAATAAATATGTTAGAGATGTTTTGTTAAACAATTTTATTGATGACTAGCTTCTGCCCGCGGCTTCACTCGCGTGAATGCAGGTTTCTCCATACAAAGTTTGGACCCCCGCTTCATCCCCTTAGGGAGTGAATTTTAGAAAATCCTTTCTTAGTGCTCGCCTAAGTCAAAAAAGGAAACCTTGTGCAAAATTTCATGCTCCTTATTCCAGTAGTTTCGGCTGTGCGTTGATATGTCAGTCAGTCAGTTTCCCCTTTTATATATATATAGATGTAGTTTTTTTGTTAATGTAATACTGTGCATCGGCAAACGCAGCGTCGAAAGGCCAGGTGGACCAAAGGCTTGGTGAGAGTCGGAGGAATCCGATAGATGCGAGACGTACAGCAGTGGTCGTCTTTAATGGTGATGATGCTGTCTCACTACTGGACGATGGCTTTACCCCTATCCTTCAGTATATTCATTTCTCGAGCTACCAGAAACCTATACGGTAAAAGTATCAAGTGAGAAGACGGTTTGAGCTTCAGTGTATTCTTAGGAAACATAGATTTCCAGTACAAAACGTGCATAAGCGCCGTGCTGACATTGTTTTCCCACCAATTCAGCACCATACAGCCTTTTTCAGACATCAGTTTGTGAACCTAAGTGAACATTTATATAATAGAGTAAATAGATTGCTCAAAATACACACACTTAACTTACGTCAGTGCAAAATAAAGTGAAAGCTTGGTTGATGGACCAAAGTTATGAAGAAACTAAAAAAAATATTAACTACCTCAAGTTAGCAATGACAAGTACATACATCTAAACCTCTCTACATTCCTCTCACACACATCATACACACACACCCTCATACACACGCACCGTCAATAAAATTCATGACAATGTAATGATAGCAGCGGAACCATTAGAAAATGACAAACTCACACTTGTAAATTATATACCTTTATAAGTACCTACGACTCTGAAGGTAACGTACATAATAGGTACAATAAAACCTAAAGAAGAAAAAAAATGGAAATCAAGTCTAGCCAATTTATTTTCACGTGTGACATATAAAAATATTTTTAATAAATGCGCATAAATAATTCATACAAAGTCACATTGTGTTATCTTGTGCAGTTGTTTGTCGACCCGGTGCGTATTGTTCGCGTAACTGATACGTAGTCTAGGTACAGTCAAACAAAGTGTAAGGTGAATGCCTAAACGTTTTTTTTAGGGCATAAATCATCAAATCACTTCTGCCATTTTGGGTGAAGGGAGAAGGAGAGTGTCAAACTTTTACCGACTAAAACCTAATATGTTCATTTAATTGCCCTTAGCGTTCTAAAGCTGCAGTAACTCTCTCGGAGAATTCCATAAAGATATGTACCTCGTGAAGATATTCTTTTACTTTTGAACAAATGACTTTCATTAGCAAAGAAGGTTGGTCGAAATAAACTAGTTAAGCGGTCTTGAAACACGTTTAAAATAGTCAGGTCTTGACTTGACTTCAGCACAATTAAAACAGTGCATTTTAGTTAGCAAGTTAACCGCATGTTCTTTATGTATGCCTGTCACAGGATAGATTTCTAATAAATTCTCTGTGATCCGTCGCCGTCGTTTAGATTACAAAATACCTCTGTATTAGTTATTTATTTTTTCGTTAGTCTCGAAAACAAAAAGTAAGAGAATACAGCGTGTCAAAAATTCATGTGACGTAACAAACCACCGCTCCAGAACTTAGAGAGGTTTTTTCCTCCTCTATTAATTTTGATCATATGTTAAAAATATGTGTCCGTAATAAGTGATGTTTACACGTATTATTATTACGATTAATATGTTTTATAGGTATCTACAAAACTCCCTTATTGTAAGTTATGCAATATATTTAAAGATAAACAAGGCCAATAATACTTTCATGCTTAAGAAATTGTGTATTTAACAAATTTGCGTGAACACAATAAAAAACCACTAAACCAGATAAGTTTTTCAAAAAAAAAAACACTTCCTAACTAGGTCCTCTCAACTTGTTCTCATTGGCTGCTTATTATACTAAAAGACTATAAAACTACTAGCGGTCCTGTCAGATGTTGTCCTGCCCGAAAACCGGCATTTGTTAGAAAAAAAATTAAGGACAAGGATTGCAGCTTCACCTACCGGGTCGAAGTGTATTTTCAAACCATCCAGTGAACCACTCAAATATATACACAAAGTTTCATCCAAATCGGTCAAGCCGTTTAGGAGGAATTAGTTGGCAAACACACGTACAGAATAAATATTACACACAAAGATAACTGCATTTCACGTTTACGGTATCACTTACACACTTCAAATACGGGAGCGTAATGACTCGAGAACTGTCAGTGATGGTACCTACACCGAAAGCAATTCTCGTTTACCAATACGTTTGTTTGACTGTACTAGGCATATACTTGGTTGTAGAAGGAACAAAGACTTAACTTAGTTTACCTTACTTGGTCTTCAAACGTGCTGATTGTGGAGTTTCAAAGAACTTTGAGATCACAAAGTTAAATTGTAGAAGAGCTCTCTCTGAAGGAAGTACTGCCACCATGCTTAAGTGTTTCTGTAGCCGAGCAACGTTGTGTCCTGGTTTGAAAGGTAGATCATCATCATCATCATTTCAGCCGAAAGACGTCCACTGTTGGACATAGGCCTCCCCCAAGTGTCGCCATAATGATCGGTCCTGTGCGTCTCACATCCGTCGGATTCCCGCGACCCTCACTAGGTCTTCGGTCCCGATCTCTGTATAGCGATTATTATTCAGGATCGTAAAAAATAAAACATTTAAGTTTCATCTTTCCAATTTAGGAAGATAGAGAACTATAACTAACATTGATTTCATTCCTTTCCAAAATAAAAAATCAAAATTTATTTAGCCGTAGGATAATAAATTGAAAACATAATTATTTTCCATAGGCTTAAATTCTACAGAAAAGTCACGAGTTCCAAGGAAAGTTGATAAATCGCTTGTTAATGAGGCCTTACTGGGTCTAATTATTAGGTAATCAGAATGGTGCGTCGTCGAATCCCATTTTTCTTAGAAAACATTCAATCCCGCAAGGGTGCGGGATCCCGCACAAGTATTGTATTATTATTACAAGTATTGTTGCTATGGCCGGCCACCTTCCGGTTCCATTTTCAGATCAGCTCTATATCATAATTTGTATTATCATCTGATTTACAGATAGCGGCACGAATCTTGAGCGCTCGGCAAAAGAGCGGGGATTGCTTTGCGCATCGTACAATATCGGCGAGCCAATTATTGTACAAGGATTTCACTCCCCGCCCCCGCATCTCACTTCATACCACTAAAGAGAACCGATATTTCACTTCTGCGTGCTTCTGCGCAAGTAGAACTGTAGAAGTCAGCGCTCAAGATCCGTGCCGGTATCTATCTATACACATGCATGCACAATTTCAGCTCAATTGCCAACCGGTAAGTGGATCAAATTTAATTTGCAAGATTTGATTACAGACAAACAAACATCGGGATAGGTGAAACTAAATAAAAGCTTGTAAAAAAGTTAAAGTAAATACCGTCTAGACGTAAAGTAATGGATGGGCTCAATAAGATCTACCAACTGAATCAAATAACGAACTAGGACTACTTACATCTTTCTACAAATCGAATGTAAATACAGGTTTTCTATCACTTGTAAATATGAATAGGTTACCTATGAAATTGCCGTTTTTTAATACGGTTTGCTTTGAAGTTTTTATATCTTTGGATTGACTTGGAATTATAAGTTCAAATAAACTTTATATTAAAGGTACGTTATCATTTTTTTGAAATTAGGTATTTATTGGTCTCTTTGTGTTTTTTATTTTCTGTAATATCGCAGTAGGTACTTTTAAAAAAAATATATTTGAAAAGTCTAAGTAGTTTACCCAGTTCACTGAGTTTTCTATCAGCTTAAGAGGGTCAATACCGTATTTCAAAAGACTTTTTTTTCAATTTTATTTTCTTTTGTAGAATGGCCATTCATTAACATCGTTGTTAGGTTTGTGACAATGTGTTGCCAACCAATGGTAGCGTTTTACCGCCCGCCCGCGCTCGCACCTGCGACCCCACTCTTTCCTATAAAGAAACAAAGGACTCTCACTCGCGCATGCGCTCTGATCTTGACTGGACTCCATTTTGACACATTGTAAAATTTTTGTAAAATATATTAATAAAACCCATACTCTTCACATTTATTTTCTAAATGAAACTATTAAAACAGTTAATCAAACAAAGGATCTCTTTGTTTGAACTTATTTTATAGTTCGGGTGTAAGACGTAATATCCGAAGCTGCTCATACGAATTTAACAAAAAATATTTTGCTGTTAGAAATAGGTAGCTCACACGTTGATAGTCAGGCTAAATTTATATCCCGGTTACATGCTAAACTAGTCTATACATATATACAGGGCTATTTGTAAAACACTGACAACCACTCAGGACTATGTTACTAACATCATAAACAACAACTTTTGTTTTATGACTTTTATAAATTTTTATCATATTTTAGTTTATCAGATTTTCTTACAAAAATAAAAATATTTAAATTGAACGTTCTAAATATTAAGAAGTCTATGCGAAGCAAGTGATAGTGCAATAGCGGAGGGGAGCGGGGATCGAGCGGCGGGGATGCTTGATGCACTTGCGTCGTGTTATACAGACGTATTTAGGTATAGCGAAATACAGAGTTGAAAGGTGTTAGATAGAACAACGAAATTTTGAAGGTTTGTTTTTGGTAAATGAATTATGTTTTGTAAAAGTCATAAAACAAAAGTTGTTGTTTATGATGTTAGTAATACTGTCCTGCAAGGTTGTTAGTGTTTTACTAATAACCCTGTATAAAAACAGAAAGTTAAAAACCCAGTTCGCTTAAAATTTTGGACGTAGAAAGCTGATTTTTTTTACAGATGTTTTTTCTAAGATGTAAACGAGTAATATGAAAGATTTTTACGAAAAAACTTTAAAAAATTAAGTAGGTACCTACTGTTTTCAGATTTATTCCTATACCTGTGCTATAAGACCTTGCTGAATTTCAGAATTCTCGGTCAACGGAAAGTACCCTTTGAATTTCGATTCCATTGAGTGTCGAAATATACGTTTTTGCGACATAAACGGCCCTTTTTTTTTTGTTAACTAAGAAAATTTATTTTTTTACAATTTCAAAGGACCGCAGACCTGATATCTATGGTTTTAATTTCAACTCGATACCTCCACGCGTTCAACGTAAAGGGTCTTGAAAGACAGACAGACAGACCAACAGACGAATATAAAAGTGATCCTATAAGGGTTCCGTTTTTTCTTTTGAGTTACAGAACCCTAAAAACTGGCTAAGTGCAAGTGGGACTCGCACATGAAGAGTTCCGTGCTACAATATAATCATAAAAAACGCCGACAAAATAACTTGTCTTATATGGAGACCCTCCTTTAAAGTTGTAGTAATAGATATAGGTACACATTCCATGTAAATTTCAACTCTCTATTTCTTACGGTTGATTAGATACAGCCTGCTGACAGGCGGATGGACAGACAAACAAACGGAACTATGCGGTACTGAACCGCAGAAAGGGGTTGAGAATTTGTATGCGAGCGGAACCGTAGGCACAAACTAGTCGGTTATAAAATGAGGAGAAACATACCCCTCATTTTCCTTAACACTCAAACCAGCGTAAAAGCAAGGTGTTCAAATTAATTTCGAGAACATTCCTCATTTAAAATGCCAAAGTTTTTATTACACTAGTATGGCCGCTTGCCAACATTGGCGCTACATGCTGACCTTTCGTTTAAACTGTGAAACTCAGAAATATCGTAAAAAGTTCCGCAACTGACAAGTTGGCCAATATTGGATTCTGTTCACTGAGTTTTATGAGATGGAGCAGTTGCAATTTTAATTATATGAGTGTTAACGGTTTGTTTTTCGTAAAGGGTATGCGGAACACGTCCCGCAAACCTCCGTTGAAAAGGGAGGATCCTCCGTATAGACGGGTGTTATGTCGGGCTGGAGCAACTGCCCGGTACTTGATTTCGGGTTGTTCTTATGGAGAACAATTAACTGTAATACCACGATGCAAGATTTCGAATTTTAGTTAAAAATTGAAATTGCACATAGGCTTACATGGGCAATTATAAAATATCAGAAGCTAGTGCACGGTTCCAGATTGGTCGTTTCCTATGGAGAACCGGCAAGAAATTCCATGGTTACTCTTTTAAAAAACAATGGTTGTTCTTACAATACATCCATATTACAGTATTAGTAGGTATTCTGTTGAGACGGTGTAGACCGGTCAGTATTGTACTCAAAAGTACAATAAAAATAATCATAATAAAAAGTGAGTCGTAATAGGAAGTAACCTAAGGATTCGCCGAGTCTACAGTGTTCTCACATTCTCATAATAAATAAGAGGCTATATAAAAAAAAAAAAAAACAAGAAAAATAAATAATTACTAATAACTCAGTCAATAAATGAGACGTTAACAAAATAAATTACTAACGAATTTATGGTGATTGGGGTCTAATAATATGAAAAAATATAGCAAAAGCAATGCGTTAGAAAAAAAAGTTCCATTGCGTCGTAGATGTCGCTACAGGCTAACAGAAAGGGATCGATGTTTAGGTGGGTGGTACACGATTGGTCTGATTTTTCTTGATAATTATTTTCTACTTCTTCTGCACACAGCTTTATCCACATGAAAAATGTTTTGTCCCAAAGAACTGGATATAAGTATCCAACATAAGATTAAACAGCTGGTCTAGTATGTAGATATCTAAGGTGGACTGAACGTAAAACTGTCTTTCCATCTTGATTGGGTGGATTTTATAAGAACTCATATAGGCTTAAATATATGAAATGGAATATTTTGAATGGAATTAAATTAACCCGTTGAAATATAAAGAACTGTCAAACTGCAGGGGCGCCATAAACAAAATGGTGGCGGAAATATTACTTTTTACAAAAAAAAAAAAAAAACAAAAAAAAAATATAGCTGAGCATAGACTATAAAATATAATGCATCCAATTTATAGGAAATTTATGCAAGAACGTAATTAATCAAACTTGTTCATACAAAAGTAGTCTCTAAGTGTTGAAAATAGGGCCTACAATGAAGTGGGAGAGAGCGAACGCCGGCGGTCGCTTGACTTTCGACCGAATGCGCGATGAGGTTTCGCGCCGGCTTTAGCTTGACTCTCAAACGGTCTTCATGTTGACTTCACCTTCAGTTTCAATTGCATGGTAATGGTGTGGTAGTCAAAGACCTCTCTTTTAAAACTGGCTTGAGAGGTGCCACGGCGTTCTTACTTTTTGGCATGACACAGGTCCTCACCGGACATGGCAAGTTCGGGAGGTTCCTGTTTTGGATTCAGGCAGAAGAAATGTCCAGGTGGTACTCGGAAGTCACGGTCTGCCCCTCCATCACACCTCAAAAAAACCCAAAAAAGAAACCGTTATTATGTTTTCTTTTCACGGTACGATTTCCAGGATAAGATCACGTGGCGCCACCGTGTGCCTAATTCGTTCACCTATAGAGACTTGATTAATAAAACAAACACTAAACTGCTTTCCTTATTTACAGTCTGGAATGTAAATATATATATATTTAATATAAAAGTTTTGTACCCTTTCAAACGACCCACGCCATCTTATGCACAATTACAACTCGGTGCTCTAAAGACTTATAAGTCGTAAAAGTTTTGATGAGAATGAAGAGATGCGACCTTTGGCATCATGTATCCTGTTACCTGTTCTCGTAAACAGCAAAAGACAGCGTCTGCGAGCGCCATTGCTGTGGCCAAACTGGGCCCGGCATAGAATATAAATAAAATAATTCTGCCATCAATACTCTAAGATGAAGACGGAGTTCTGCTTGCCCAACTAGTTGGCCTTTTTACAACCTTTAATAATCGGATTGTCAACCAAAGTTATCGTCGGTACATATCTAGTAGGAATTGAATAGGCCAACTACTGTGTTGTGTATTGTAAAACCATCACAGTCCTCAGTGCTGTAAAAAATGGGATGAACTGCACTCTAGTGACGCTACATTGAGCTTCTAAAGCCAACTACGTGTCAACGCTAGCATGTAGAACGGATTTCACACGACAATATCTTGTTTCATACGACAAAATCTCGCGAATTCACAATAAGCGGTTAAAATATAATTACCTGTTGGTGTAATGCGACTTTGCTATAAAGGATCCTTCGGGCGCCATGCAACAGTGCGAAAATCGATGTTGTACTATCGCATCTGACCTGAAGGATAGTGTTGACAATCTTTCAACAAAATAGTAGATACTAAGAATAGGTAACAATGAAGTTTTTTGTTTGGCAGTGTTTTTCCGTAGCACACACACACATGCACACACTCCATCATATACATACACATGCACACATACACAAGCACACGTATACATGTATACTAGAAACTACAATGATCAGTTTTTCAATTATTACCGATACTTAAACTGCGACAGATCATTGAAAAAGTCAGGGAATTTAAAACACCACTCTTCATTTGCTTTATTGATTTCTGCAAGGCCTTCGACACTGTCATTATACGGGAATGCCTCTGGAAAATCCTGTTAGAGATGGGAGTACCACAGCACTTGATACTCTTACTGAAGGGACTATATGAAGATGGCACTGTAGCAGTACGGGTGGATGATGTTCTTTCGGAAACTTTTAAGACGGAGTTCGGTGTTCAGCAGGGTTGTATTTTGTCACCCTTATTATTTGAAACCTACACAGAATAAATCATGCGCATCGTCTTGGATGGTTGGGGGAAGGGTATGTCATTAGGTGGGTGGAACGTTCAATTCGGACTGGCTCTTAATAGGGACAAGACAAAAATTATGATAGTGGACCGGGCTGAACATCACACCAAAGGAGGGAACTATCGCTAACTGCAAAGTAGTCCAGAGCTACATCTACCTCGGTTCCTCTATCTCGATCGCTGGAGGATGTGAAGACGAGATCAAGCACCGATCAGCTATCACCAGAACGGCCGTAGAGCGTCTGGGAAAGATATGGAGAGACAGCCGAATTACACAGAATATCAAAGTTCGTCAAATGAAGTGTTTGGTTTTTCCAATTTTTCTCTACGGGGTCGAGATGTGGATATTAAGGCTACAAGATTGCTGGAAAATTGATGCCTTAGAGGTGTTGGAGACGGATGTTGAAAATAACATGGACATCATTCCGCACCAATTACTCACATACGGGATAAACTTTCGACGATTGTGCAGTTACGGATCCTGAAGTTCTTTGGGCACATCTCCAGAAACGAGGATTCGATGGTCTTGTGGTTTGCGGTCTCGTTGAAGGCCTGCGGTCGATATCCGACTCGTTGGATCAATCTTATCACCAGGGTTTCGCAGTCGATTGCAGTACAGTAAGCGCGTAATGCTAACAACCACCAGAAATGGAGAGATATCGCCCGACATGCCGCAGCCTTGAAGGCAAACGACGGCGGCGGGCCGCAGTCCCATTAATCATCATCAGCCACGACCACTCTGACTAAAATGCCCGACTAAGAAGAAGACTAATAATAGTAAATCAATTTAACTTAGCCATAGCAGAAACTTAATTTGTTTTTATATTCCACTAGCGACCCGCCCCGGCTTTGCACGGGTGCTATGCTGATACCACCGCAACTGCTATGTCCCTGCATTTTAAATCTGTAATATCTTCGAAAATGTTAATTTAAATTACATGCTGTAAAGAGTCATCTTGATCTTTATTAAATGCACAATATATTTAGGTACTTAATTGGATAAGTATTAATGCCGTATTGCTTAAAATCGCTTCGTAAATAACCTATTATTTCTCGTAAAAAGTAAAGGATAAAAAATGGTTATTGTGGGAGAAGAGAGATAGACATATACCATCGCGGACTTTTTTGTAAACCTTTTTAAGTTGTAGGTACAATACTGTAGTACATTAGTTTGATTTATCTCGTAGGGTTCAGCCAGCGTTTACAATGTAAGTGCAAAAAAATGTGTTTATTTACGACATCACATTAGAAACCTCTAAAATTATCAATGTTTCTCTACTATATTATACATTTAAACCTTCCTCTTGAATCACTCTATCTATTAAAAAAACCGCAACGAAATCCATTGCGTAGTTTTAAAGATCTAAGCATACATAGGGACAGACAGACAGCGGCAACTTTGTTTCGCACCATGTAGTGATTTGTCGTATACATTTTTTGTTGAGGTCATTAATAGAGTGTGATGTTGCTAGTAATATTTCTCGTGTAATATTATTATTGTAATATTTACTGGTGGTAAGTCCTATCTTTGAAAAGTAGCTAAAGAGGCGTCATGGCGTCCTCATTTTCCGCCTGATGCAGGTCCTGACTAGACATAGGAAGTTCGGGAGGTTCCAGTTTCGGAGTAAGGTGGAAGCAACACGTGGGTGCCACCACACACCCTTGCGGCTTACTTGCCTCGTCCAACCGTCTGGACCGTGCCAAGTCGTTGACCGCACGTAGTATTCCACGTGTGCCTCAAAGAGCTGTCTGTAAAACCGTAGGGCCAATGGCCGCTGGGGCCGCGGGAAGTTTCTGAAAAGGAAACTCACTGTAACAGAATATAAGAGCAACTGAAGAATATAGGTATTGTTTTAGTCAGTAAAAGCACACGCCCTTCCACTCCAACCTAGAACGAGAAAAAACTTTGGATGAATTCCCACCTTAAAACCCGCTAATTGTTTTCTAAGCGCCACCTTATTTTGCTTACCTTTTTTCCACTTAACTGGCGATTCGATCATGTTAAATTTATATTATAGATTAGATGTGATTATTGGAAATGCTATTATTATGCGTACAGCTAAGAAATTGATTCTCTACCTTATTTTCTGCTATAATAACCTGGGGTATTTTAAGAAAAGAGTGAATACATCGCTTCTACTTATTCCACAACTATCACACAACGCCATCTAATCCCAAGCTAAGCAGAGCTTGTTTTATGAGTACTAGACAGCTGTTAAACATACATAAATATTATAGATAAATCACACCCAGCCACAGAACAAATGATCGTGCTCATCACATAAACATTTGTCCTGCGTGGGAATCGAACCCACAACCTCCGGCATAGCAGTCAGGGCCACTAACCACTAGACCAACAGGCCAGTCAAAAAAACTATTACATGAGATAATAGTCAAATAAGAGACGATCAATAGAAAAACAAAGGTACTGAGTTTTATACCCCGGAATTAAGTAGACTAACAACTCAGCCTTCTAAGGGCCTTAATTAATTGAGCTCTTTATAAGGACGGTAAAGGTAACCACATAAGTGCCCTTTTACGCCCTGAAGAGGTACAAAAATTTGTTCCACTGGTAAATTGGCAGTTCTCGTTTCAAAATAAAATATATATCCTGTAGCATCAACATCATGTTACATACATACGTTCTCAATGCTCCATCCGTGTCAGATCCATTTCATTGGTGAGCTATCCGTATATATGTGTATCCGGATATTCTACGTCGAAACATCGAAAACCAATCGGAAATAATTCGTCTCGATGTCTCTGTATTGAGATTGATTTTGGAATAGTAAATAGAACATCTTTTACGGTGATTTACGCCTAGTACCTACTCGTGATTTTGAATTGATAATATTAGAAATTGGTAATATCTTGGCTTAGTTTATAAAATAAATAAACATCTTGTTGTTAATAAAGTTTTTCTCGTAGGGTTTTGAAGATGGTAAATTTTTCTTTTGAAATGGGAGGTCTGGGTTTTTTTTTTTTTCGGGTGGGAAAATCATATATAGATAGTGTCAGACTTTTATTGATTAAAAACCCACTCCTGTTCCTTCTTTGCCATTTGTTTTCCAGGGCCCCGGGGATCTCTTTCGCATCACCCATGGCCCCAGTAGGCTTCGACCCTGCTGGGCCCCTACGGTTGCTGACATCTCCTTGAGGCGCGCGTGGAACACTACGCGCCGTCGACGACTTGGGCTCGGTCCGGACGGTTACCGGACGATGGGACGGCGAGCCACCCATTACTCGCCGTCCGCAAGTCCGCGCCAACGGTGGCCGGAAATCGGGATCGGAATCCCGGCGGCGGTTGGGGCGTGAGGACCGTTGCCGTTGCCTTACGCGATCGGCCGCCTCCTTTGCTAGCATTACTGCTTCGCAGAAGGAGGCGACCGCCTGCCACTCCTCCTCGCTCCGGACCATGGCCTGTACCAAGGCCCGGCGCGAGAGATCGCTGCCGCCGATCGCCCTCACGAGGACACGGCGGTGCTCTGCCCAAGCGGGGCACACCTCTACCGTGTGCTCCACCGTGTCCTCCGGGCGTGGGAGGTCTGGGTAACTTCCTAATAGTTGATTTTGGACTGTTGTATAAACTATTTTCTAATCACACAGAAAATTCTGATACATCGATATAGAATTTAGAATTCTAGTTGTTATGTAGCGACATAAATGTCACTACAATTCTATGTCAAAGGTCATCAAAGTAATTTATTGTCTCTGTGGGAACGTTTCAAAGACTTACAGTGGCCCTGGGATGCAAAGGGCAACTGAAGGACACATGTGGGTTTTAGTCAGTTAAAGTCTGACGCACCTTCTACTTGTAACTCTTATTTTTTTTTTATGTTGTAAACTAGTGTTTATCTGCCATGTGATCGTAAGCAGTGATGCAATCGTTGATGGTGAATCGCACTAGTTTATTGAGACTAAAGTCTATTCACTCTAGCCTTGAAGACACCTTCATTATAATCGAACGGGAAGTTTGCAACAGGCAAACTGTTCTGCACTTCTAGAGCAAAAAAAAAACAATTTGATGTGTTTCCATCTTAAAAAGAGGTACTTATATTGGTATTCGTGTATATGGGTGGTTACTTATCTATTCCCGTGACTTGTCTTTAGGTATTAATAAATATTAAGCTAGCAAAGAGTTTAAAGTTTACAAACATAATAATCATGGTTTGGGACGGCGTGGGAGAAAAATGTCCTGTTCCTTCGTTGCCTTTCATACCAGGGCCGACTCTTCCTTTCAGAATCAAATCCTTGGCCCCAAAAGGCTTTGACTCTGCTGGGCCCGATGTGCCTGATACCTAGGTACGGTTTGCTGACATCTCCTTGAGACGCGCATGGAACCGTACGCGCCGTCGACGACTTGGGCTCAGTCCGGACGTTTATCGGACCAGCCTGCGTCTACGGTGGCCGGAGATCGGGATCGGGATCCCGGCGGCTAGGGCGAGAGGGCCACACCCTCGCGCGTGTACGTGTGGCCTTCTCCTTTGCTAGCATAACTGCTTTGTTGAAGTAGTTGACCGCTTGCCACTCCTCCTCTCTTCTGGCCATGGCCTGTACTAAGGCCTGGCGCGAGAGATCGTTGCCGCCGATCTCCCCCACGAGGACGCGACGGTGCTCTGCTCAAGCGAGGCACACCTCTACCGTGTGCTCTACCGTGTCCTCCGGGCAGTCCATATAGTGGTGACACCCAGGCGTTACTTCCGTACAAGAATTTCTGGAAGGGCTTGGGGGAGGCATTTGACCAGCAGTGCTACAGTAACAGCTAGGGAAAAAAACACGCCTCTGCATTTCTCAGAGAGATAAACAGTGGTGAAAAGAAGATTACTTTCGATTTGATATGTTGATTGCTTACGTCGTACTTAAAGGTCCGTTATTCTTATGCAATATTGATTATGTATACGGACTTAAAACTGCTAATGAATGGGATGTTTATTTTTTTTTCAATCACTTTCACGTGGGAAATTTTATCTCATGAATAACTTTTCTTCCCAGGGCGGCTACAAGGCAAAGTTTCCAAAACGAAAATATATGATCAATTAAACCAAGAATTGGTCAGAAGAAAGACGTAGGTATACGTCATTAATATTGCTTGGCCTTTGAAATGCCAAACCCGCAAGGCAAGGCAAGGTTTGGTGCCTGATTCTACCAAACCCGTTCCATCATCTGACCACTAGGCGATGCGCCTAGTGGTGCGGTACATAGTGGACCTCCCACTTAAGAGCACCAAAATTTTTTGAGAACACATTCATTGTGCGTACAGCTAAGAAGTGGAATTCCCTGCCGGAGTCTGTGTTTCCTGATAGTTACAACCTCGCGCTCCATTGTTGACTACATCGTCGCTTTTCATCCGGTGAAATTATACCTAGTCAAGCGCGAGCCTCATCATCATTTCAGCCGAAAGACATCCACTGTTGGACATAGGTCTCCCCCAAGCGTCGCCACAACGACCGATCCTGTGCGTCTCGCATCCACCGCACTCCCGCGACTCTCACTAGGTCGTCGGTCCACCTTGTGGGACGTCTGCGTTTTTCGGTACGCGGTCGCCACTCTAGAACCTTTCGGCCCCATCGACCATCCGTTCTAAGAGCAATGTGCCCTGCCCACTGCCACTTTAGTTTGGCGATCCTTCGGCAAATAGCGCGAGCCTATCAATAATATAAAAAACTGGGCAAGTGCGAATCGGACTCGCACACTGAGGGTTCCGCATAAACGTACCTATGTAAATGGTTCAATTCCCGAATGGAGTCTCAAAATGCGACATTAAACGTCGTATCTTTTTTTTTTGGACAGACAGGCTGACAAAAAAGTGATTCTATAAGGGTTCCATTTTTTCCTTTTGAGGTACGAAACCATAAAAAAAGGTTCAATACAAAACTATTCTTTCAGTAAGGATGAGCGTGTAACTGAAAAAGATATGAACTTACAAATAAGTAACAGTCAGCATATCTATATATGGGTCTATATGGGTCTATGCCACCCGAAATAAAGTTATTATTATTATATCAAACTTATAAGCAAAATCTGTTTTGTAAATGTATCTCTTCCTCCTATATTAAATGCGTGCCTTTAATTAAGACTACACTAAATATGCAAAAATATGAAATCTTTAGCATATTTTGGTGTATGCTTTGTTAGCAATCTTTAAATATATAAAGTTTTAGTATATATAAATTTTACTGTCGGTCCTGGCAGGCGTTGTCCTGCCCGAAAACTGGCTTTTCGTCGGAAAAGAAAATTGTGTACCCGATTGCAGCGCCACCTGCCGGGTTCAATTATATTTTCAAACATCCAAGGATCCTTCCACACAAAGTTTCATCCGAATCGTTCAAGCCGTTTAGGAGGAGTGACAAACGCACGTACAGAAGAATTATATAGGTAATAGGTTACCTAAGAAATTGCCGTTTTTTAAAACGGGTTGCTTTTAAGTGTTATATTTTTAGATTGAATTAGAATTATAAGTTCAAATAAATTTTATATTAAAAGTACGTTATTCGTTTTTCGAAATTAGGTATTAATTGGTTTCTTTGTGTTTTGTATTTTCTGTAATACCGCAGTACTTATAACCATGAAAACTAATTATTTTTTTCATATTAAGAGTTCCAACATAGAGACTATCTCGCCGTCTGATCGTCCGGTAACCGTCAGGATCGAGCCCAAGTCGTCGACGGCGCGTACTGTTCCAAGCGCTCCTCAAGGAGATGTCATGTCAGCAACTGTACCCAGCAGGGTCGAAGTCTACTGGGGCCAAGGGTCTGATTCTGAAAGAAAGACTCGGCCCTGGTACGAAAGGCAACGAAGGAACAGGAGTGGGTTTTTAGTCAGTAAAAGTCTGACACTATCTCCCGCACCGCCCAAGAGCGCGATTTGTCATGAGATGATTTTCCCACCGAAAAAAAAACTCCACGTAATGCAATTGGTAGAAAACCGACAGGATCACTCAAGACTTTGAAGTCTCGACTCAACGAGTGCATCATTGCCAATGATCCTCTTGACTCGTTTCTCAATTGTATTAAGTGCGTCAAGCTTGAATGAGAAACTTTCACCAAACAATCTATAGTGTGTTTATCAGTTGTCTAGTACCACAAGCTTTGCTTAGTCTGGGACTAGATGGCGTTATGTGAGCTTGGCATTTTGTTTACATTTTTGAATATTTCAAAGAAAAAAAAAAAAAAAAAAGTATTATTGTTAATCTGTTTTTTTGAAGTGAAAACTTCTTTAGCGGCGTTGAGCACTTTTTCTGTAATGGGTATAAAATCTTAAACTCGCGTCAGGACACGTGACCCTGATCGAAAAAGCGTAAGACGGATGGAGAGTAGACAGCTATCCCCTCTCTACTGCGCCGCGCGGCGCGGCTCGAGCCGGTCGGGTGTGTGGCGCGGCCCGCGCCACGCCACTCGCGGCCGCTCCGGCCTTGTAGATAGTCACGTTAAAATACCAACGCTGCTCAGCGTACCTACTTACCTAGCAAAAAGTATTAGGTAAATTAAATTCGATTCGATTCAACTACTTACACGAAAAGATAAAAGTGTCTATCGCTTTGTTGTCATCTAACCTAGCTGATCTAGCATCGGTCGCCTCTACACGTAAAAACAGACGCACGCTCTACTCTAGTCAGTGTAGTGCCTCGAATGGCCTCGATCGTATTTCCGTAGGCCATACCGCAACAGTTAAACATGTACTTACGAATTCCTGCGATGAATACTGATGACCAGCAACAGCATCGTTCGAAAACGAGACCAATCAGCTAAAACACATTTGCTCACAAACACAATGTACTTACAATAGCAACACTCTTCTACATAACACCTCTCTAACGTAATCACTAGGTATCACATAACACGAAACGCCCAAATTTGCGCAATAAAAATACACATGCACACTCGATGGTGCATAAAACGGAACTAAATAAATCTAATAATTCTTAAAAATAATGTTGAATTTCTTTGTCGGAAACTTCGTTGGGTTCCGAGGCGGCGGCATCTTTGAACTTCGACAAAGACGCTCGCCGCCGCGCGCCGCCGACTCGCCACCAGTCAAATTTTCTCATTCGATTTTGAACTTAACCTTCAACATTTTATGGTTTAAAATCATTTAAAGAAATTTTTAAATGTTTCCAATCAACTTTGAACCTAATGCTTTAGGGATAAAGCTGACAAATCTATTAAATAAATTGCCACCCGCCGCGAGCCGGCGCAGCGCCGCGAAACCTAGTCCTCTGGCTATCTTCATCGTCCTTAAGATTGTGATAGAACCGTGGTCTTTGGGGGATTCGCACCGTGCTAACTACGAAGGCAATTTACGTGCTATTTACAAACGTTACGTACCTGTAGGTATGTTAGTGTAGCTAAAATTCCGTATTTCCTTGCAATTTTATTGATTGACGCATAATGACAAGAGATTCTAAAATCAATAAGACAGTGTTGTCTTTGAGTTTGCAGCTTTCTTAGTATCTAGTAGCTATTAAAAGTACTTGTGAAGGCTTTTAAGATGCAAGCACAATCATGATAATAAAATAAAAAAGGAAATCGTTCAATCGCAATAAGTACCTTCCGAGTATTAAATTGCTAAACATTTTCACTAAGGCGTTTGTTGTTTGGTAAAATAAAGTTCAGTTTATTTAAAAACCTGCTTTAAAAATAATTTGATTACAAGTATTTACAAGTAAGTTAAAAAGCACGAGTGTTATTGGTATAGGAAACCGATAAATTCTCAGCTAATTCTGTAGTAAGATCGAATGTGACGTTCCTGCTTACGTGCTTACTAAGCGCCTGTGAAAAGATGTATCGCACACATTTTTATGTGCGACAGATTACTTCCACACTTTTAATTACAAATTCTTTAGGCAGGATTCAATGATAACATAACATCCTGTAATCCCCGAAGGCTCAAGCAGGGGTGCACCGAATAGTACATCCACATTTCGCAAGTTATGTTTTAAGTCTTTTTATTCATTTATTTACTTCATTTATTTTTGTAATCACTGGGATTACAAAAATAAATTGACATTTTTACTTGAATCTGCAAGAAGTTAAGACTTTAGTTTTTAAATGAATGAATTAAACTTGCGGTATCACAACAATCCGCAGTCTAAACTTATGTGTGTAATATCGTAGAACAAAATAACCCAAAATCAACGTTTATAAAAGACACCTGAAATCAAAATTTTTAATGCAAACAAATAAAATGTCCTTTATCGATCAGCTGAGTGCGCGCCGCCGTGCGCGGGGTTGTAACACGGCCGCTCGCATTCATTTATGCGTTGAACTCGAATGACTCGAGGTCACGCGCACAGCGGGCACAGCTGATACCGCGCGCGTGTGTTTTTAATGTAAAATAATTGTAATAGTTTTAAAGTGTTAAATTTTTAATGTAATATAAATTGTCATGTTTGTGTACGATAGCGCAATAAATGAATATTGTATTCTACCACATAAATGATAGTACTTTTATACTGATAAAGCAATTGGTGCAAAATTATTCCCTAACCATTCCAAAATATCAAACATGCTCAACGTTAATAATCAAGTTTTTTTGTTTTTAATTGTTATAAACTAGTGCTTGACTGCAATCCCACCTGATGGTAAGCAGTGATGCAGTCGTTGATGGTGAGTCGCACTAATTTATGAAAAGCCTTGAAGACACCTAAATTATAATCGGACAAGAAGATCGCAGCAGCCAAATTGTTCCAGTCCCTCGATGTTACAGGAAAAGTTAATTAGAAACAAGTGTAATCCCAAAAGTTCTGTTGAAATTGTTTCCGAACATAATACTTAGTTAATTGTATGCTTGATAATAAGGTAGATAGGTTTTGTAGGTAAGGTAAATTAGAATGAAATTATCACTACGGATTGGAGAAGGGGATATGGGTATTGTCCAGTAATTAGTTTGTAGAGGTCAGATCGCAGTAATTCTTCGGTAATCGGTATCGGAAAAGGATTTATGGCAACTTACTTGACTTTTCTGGCTATGGACAAAAAAACTATAAAACAACCCGTCAAGTGTGAATCGGACTCGCACACAAAGGGTTTCGTACCATCCGTAGAAAAAAACGGCAAAAATCACGTTTGTTGTATGGGAGGCCCACTTAAATATTTAGGTATTTTATTCTTGTTTAGTATTTATGTTATTATAGCGGTAACATAAATACATAATTTGTGAAAATGTCAACAGTTTAGCTATCACGGTCTAGGTCTAGGGCCTTAGCCCTAGCTCTCGAGTAGTGTCATAAAACAGTGACTTTCCGAAGCCTACTCCTCGGTAACGGCTAGGTTAATAGGTTTGAAAAAAAATATGTTTATTAAAGATTTATGTAAAAAATTATCAACATGTGACTTTTTCTTGTGACTAATACTTATGCCAAAAGAAAAAAAAAATTAACAACATGAAATTTTTTTACTTGTTTTCCCTATTCCTTTCAAACGGCTTGGATTTTTAGAAATATTTTACACAAAAAAAATGCTGGTTAAGTGTTCTGCAGAATGTACATAGCATATTATGTAAATCAATCAATATTTCGCAAAGAAAATGGGTTTAAAGGTCAGCGGGTATCTATGCGGGCTCAGGTGGCAGCACGAGTATGTGTGCACTTAACTCCGGCCAGATGTTCAAGGGACTATACGCCTTAATGAAATACAGCCTGGTGATAGACGGACAGTGGAGTGATAGCAACAGGGTCCCATTTTTACTCTTTGGTTACGAAATCCTAGAAATGTTTTAAAACAGCGTTATTTCTAGATCAATTATGAAGTGCTTTTAACAGACATAATTTAAAAAATTGCTTTTTTAACTGATATTAACTAGTGCTTGACTGCGATCCCCCTGATGGTAAGCAGTGAAGCAATCGTTGATGGTGAGGCGCACCACTAGTTTATTAAGACCCTATTCAATCTAGTCTTGAAGACACCTAAATTATAATCGGACGGGAAGAACGCAGCAGGAAAATTGTTCCAGTCCTTCGATTTGCGCGGTATAAACGACAAGGCGAAATGCATAGTCCGGACCATAGAGGTTTCAACAACGTGAGGGTAATTGTTTAAATCCCATTTTATGTTCAAACAAGGAAAAAAAATATTTTCACAGTCAATTTTTCAATTAAAAGTTTATTGAAACAAAAGGCCAAGTGGGTAAATCACAAAAGACCAAGAACAAATGAAAAGTATGAATAAGCATAGGTATTCATTGTTTTAAATGTATTCAGCCTATAAAAAAGTTTGTATGTCTTCGGCTTTTTGAGGTTTCCAAAGCATTCAAAATCAAAATGGCTGCTGTATGTGGCCAGTGCGATATTTTTTAGGGTTCCGTACCTCAAAAGGAAAAAAACGGAGCCCTTATAGGATCACTTTGTTATCCGTCTATCAAGGCCCTTTATCTCGGGAACGCAGTCCTTTGAAGCTATGAAAAAATCAAACTACTGAGTTTAAGAAAAAAAAGAAATCGGCCGTTTATATCGCAAAAATTATTTATTCTGACACTTTCAAGGGACTCAAAATTCATAGGGCCTTGGCATTCGTTGACCCAGAATCCTGCAATCAGGATCTTATAGCAAAGATATAGGAATAAATCTGAAAACAGTAAATTTATTGATAAGTCACAAAAAAAAAATAGCGATTCGGAAAAGTCTTTGAGAATCCAATCGTGAATTGAACTATTTACATAGGTAAGTTTGTATGGAACCCTCAGTGCACGAGTCCGACTCGCACTTGCCCAGTTTTTTTTCTTCTGGTTTTGCTTGCTAGTGTTAAATTTAGAGAGTGTATTTGGTATTTGCTGCAGAATACAATCTCTTTTCCTTTACCGTTTTGAAACCGAAAATTCGAAGACATGTGACATCCATCAACTCACACTGGGCCCGCGTGGTGGATTACGGCCCATACCCTCTCCTAGAGAGGAGGCCTCAGTCCCAACAGTGGGAACATTATAAGGCCGACTATGCTGTGCAACAATCTCTTTATTTTCCGTGTGAACTTAACACATTCAAATGTTTTGCAGTATTTGCTTTTCTGCAGTTTTTCGGAGGTAGTCAATAGCTAGTGTTTACACGTATCTCGCCTAATCTAGACTTATCTCTTACCGCCCGGAGGACACCGTGGAGCACACGGTAGAGGTATGCCCCGCTTGGGCAGAGCACCGCTGTGTCCTCGTGAGGGAGATCGGCGGCAGCCATCTCTCGCGCCGGGCCTTGGTACAGGACGTGGTCCGAGGAGGAGTGGCAGGCGGTCGCTTCCTTCTGCGAAACAATAATGTTACCGCACGTGCCCGCGCGTAGGCGCGGCCCTCTCACGCCAGCCACCGGGATCCCGATCTCAATTTCCGGCCACCGTAGGTACGGGCCAGCGGACGGTGAGCAATGGGTAGCTCGCCGTCCGACCGTCAACGAGACGTCAGCAAACCGTAGGAACCCAGCAGGTTCGAAGCCTACTGGGGCCAAGGGTCTGTTCTGAAAGGAAGACTTGGCCCTGGTATGAAAGGCAACGAAGGAACAGGTTTTTAGTCAGTAAACCTCCGACACACCCTCTCCTTCTCCCAAGAGCGCGGGATATCATTGAATGATTTCCCCACCGAAAAAAGAAAAAAATGACCTATCTCTTTTAATCTGGTCCTACTTATAATTTCATCTTAATTCTTTTTCTTCTCTGTTAAATATAACTTCCGACGAGGTTGTTATATTTCCGCCGTTTGAGGTTCTCCGCAGCCGCAGCACAGCACGAAGAGCTAGGAAGATGGGATGGCGCAAGAGTGTCGACACAGGTAGCATCCCACACTAAAGGCCTACCCATCTTCCACGGAAATAAAGACATACCGTTCGGTCTCTTACCATCGTCGCGTGCCTGGCCATGAGGTTCCAAAACAGCCGGAACGCCGACAGTGACAAGGGGTCGTCGGATGATGTCGTTAATATTCGCGTGCCGTGCTATCCGTCCCGCGCTTCGACTGCATGACAGGCCGTGGTGACCAAGGCTGTTGACAATTTCACCACAGTGGCAGCGATGAGGAGAACAGCAAGGAGCGCCTAGGCGTAGGGCAACAGCTAGGCGGAAAGTAGGCCTTAAACAGGCACTTTTGAATTGTAAAAATGTCGGTCTGACAAAAAAAAATTTAGCTTAGACTTAGACCCTTACCTATTACACTACAATCAAATTCTGAGCTCCATTGTACGCCTATTTCAGTGATTTTACATATTATGCAGTTGTGTGGACTCTTGATATAAACAGCTATTTTAAATCACAATTTTTACTAGGAATCAATTTGTGAATAATTAAAACTGATTCTAATTAAAATTTCATTCGAAAAATTCTCTGATAAATTGCACTATAGCTCAGGACAAATGTCATCGGCTGCGTTGATTGATCATATTGACCCATGCAGCGAGAGATTTTTAGGTTGTCTTTTTTTTTATTTTTGCTTCGCTCGCACTCGGACTAATTATTTATTTCTAATTTTATTTGTTGTAACACCATTGTCGATTGTGACGTCATTTTTGTTGTTATGCAGAGCGACCGTTTATATTTGGGACCAACGTTACTAAACGCTTTGACGAACGCAACGTGCGCATAAAATGCAGTGTACGTTATGTCAGCCGAACTGAAATCTGGCTGAACGTGCGTTAGCCGCATTACACTACAGCAACATTTTTAATACGGCGCGTCAACTTGTAATTCGGTTCGTTATACGATACAGCTACGAAAAATATATATTTTAAACGAATAATGATTTTATGATTAAATATACGTTATATCTAATTACATTATACGAAATTATACAATAAAATTGAGTGTAACTTGATTAATACTTAGGCTTTATTTCATCGTAATCGGTTGACTATATCGAAAGATATACTACATTCACTGACTGTTAGGAGGACTTGGTCAGCTAGTACGAAATAAGTTTAAGAGTATATATTATATATTAAATGTAAGGAAAATATTTCAAAATTTGGTGTATGTCACGTTTATTATGTGCACAGTGCCCAGAACGCTACGGTTACTCGTACACGCTTATATTACTGCTGCCAAGTATAAACGGTAGATCGACACTGTCCACTGTTGTACAAAAATAGTGAATTTATAAGTTAGACACTGTCTCTTAAAATACAGGATAGCCTAGTTTAAGAGGCAGGGCTACTATAATTATGTACAGAATTTTTCGCAACACATTGTATAATGCCTAGAATAAGTCTACCCACTACTGTAACTACTTGTGTACATTTCTGTAATTATTTTGGTAAAATAAACTTTTATTATTATTATTATTATTATTATAACGCTGGCAGCATTGCCACGATGAATAGCAATTCTGATTCGTTAACCAAAGCTTAGCTCTCTGGTCATTTGAAGAGTCGACCAGCTGTTTGCTTATATCACAGACAACTCGATAAACGCACGGACTCCATGGCCCTATTGTTTCAAATTAGAGCATTATTTAAAACCCACTAAATAACTCCATGGTTACTCTTTTCAATACAAATGGCTTTCAAAAGAATTTATTCGATATTTTTTTTTATTATTAGGCTATAAATGATCAAAAGTTGTAATGGACAATAATTATGCGAGAACAATGTAAATCGGAAGAATAATATCAACCACAAGAATTACCACAATTATTTCCTTTTATTGTATTGATTGAGGTATTGTTGCTTTGCTATTGTTTAAAATCTAAATCCTGCGTGAATTACCCATTCAAATAAAAAAACACCAAGGTCCAAAGTTCAAAAGTTGATACTGATTCGGAGTCACCACTGTAAGAATGTCTGTGTCTACTTCTATGCTCAGACTTTTCTCACGTAGTCGAATCAGGTATGAAGATGTCCGCAGGAGAACCAACGTCACCGACATAGCCCAAAAAATCGCCAAACTTAAGTGACAGTGAGCAGTGCACATTGCTCATAGAACAGATGGTTGATGGGGCTGAAAAGTTCATGAGTCGCGCCGGAAGACGCAGCGTTGGAAGGCCTCCCACAAGATGACCGATGACCTAGAAAGTGTTGCGGGAAATGCAAAGCATGCGAGACGCACATGACCGTTCGTTGTGGCGATACTTTGGGGAGGCCTATGTCCTGCACTGGATGTCTTTTGGCTTGAAACGATGATGACAATGAGCAACCAAGTAACACCTCCGTAGGCGCGGGCTTGCGGACGGCGAGCAATGGGTGGCTCGCCGTCCGATCGTCCGGTAACCGTCCGGACCGAGCCCAAGTCGTCGACGACGCGTAGTGTTCCACGTGCGCCTCAAGGAGATGTCAGCAACCGTAGGGGCCCAACAGGGTCGAAGCCTACTGGGGCCATGGGTGATCCGAAAGAGATCCCCGGGGCCCTGGAAAACAAATGGCAAAGAAGGAACAGAAGTGGGTTTTTAGTCAGTAAAAGTCTGACACTATCTCGCGCTCCGCCCAAGAGCGGGGGATGTCATGAGATGATTTTCCCACCCGAAAAAAAAATAAAATAAAATAAACCAAGTAACACCTAGTGGAACCGGCCAGAACGTTCAAAGGCTTCTTTTTCTAATTGACGTTTAAATAATATGAGGAAATTAGTAGTAATGAACAGGTCTAAAAAACAATGAAGAGAATACCAAAACAATTAGCGTAATGAACATTGTATGTACGTCTAATAGGGAAATATTATATTAATATTTCTATTTATTGAGTTAATATTAACATTAACTACGTCTCTGCGGTTTTTCTTTACTACTCAGTCAAGAAAGTACCGGGAAAAGATCAATAATACACAAAATGTTTGTTATTCATCCAAATTTATTTTATCACCTTCAAAGTATGCTCCTTCAGAAACGATACACTTACGCCAACGAATAATCCAAAAATAAGTAATATTCTAAGTATATGACTACTTGAGCAGTGGTGGCCGAGCGGTAACGGCCCCGACTTACGAGTTGTAGTTTGCGGGTTTAAACCCAGCCAGGCGCGTTACTTTGTGTAATTTATTTCATCACCACTGTTCTCAAAACGGTTAAGGAAAACATCGTGAGGAAACCGGCATGTCCTAGAACCAAAAATTCGAAGACATGTAATATCCACCAACCCGCACTGGGCCCACGTGGTGGATTACGGCACATTTCCTTTCCTAGAGAGAAGTCCTGAGTCCCAACAGTGGGAACATTATAAGGCCGACTATGCTATGATCACTTCGCGTCCAAATCATCCCGCTACCTCTGTCTAGGCCAGCTTCGACGGCGCTTTCCTCCGCCTCTGCAGGAACCTCGGTGACGCTTGCTCAGTAGTCTCTGTGCATGCGGCTGACGTGACCCGCTTTATCCCATTTGAGCCTAGCAGTCTTTTTGCCCACTGGTTTGAGACGGAGCGCGAGAGGATTGCCTTGAAGGATTTGGAGGAAGGGGCTAGGAAATAAAAATATCACTTCAGAACCAAGAGTTCCAGCTCCAAACAGCACGAAAATGTAACTGCCCAAGAGGTTGTTATATTTTAGTTTCTTGTTCACACTATTCGCAGATTTATCCAAAATTTCACTTGACTTCCAGCTATCTGCAGGTGTTGGCTTGTGGATGACATGCAATAGGTAGCTCACCGTCCACCCGACCGGTAACTGTCCGAAATGACCGAGTCGTCGACGGCGCGTAGTGTTTCATGCGCGCCTCAAAGAGATGTGAGCAAAACTGTAGGGGCCCCGCTGGGCCGAAGCCTACTAAGGCCATGGCTTTAATTCCAAAACGGAAACCCGCGTTTCTGGAACACAAAGGGCAAAGAAGGAACATAGGTGTGGTTTCAGGCAGTAAAAATCTGAGACGATAGAGAAGATGTCATTAGATGATTTCCCACCTTAAAAATGTCATTGTAGCAACTATCTTTCGCTCCACTTAGAGCGAGAGAAGTCATTCCATGATTTCTCTGCACTTAAACAAAGAGGTATATTCACTGAAAGAAAGGTACTCTATCGCTGAGTGGCTTTTTCGTCCTGCTTAAATACACGGTTCCCACGGGATGAGCCCCAGGAGTGAAACTCTGGTAAAAGGTAGTATTAGATAGTTCTTTCTTCGGTAATTGATGTTATATATGTCTTCGTTTATATAGAAGTCGCTATTTTTGTCTATTTGTTAGTTACAGGATATTTAAAGTCAGTATCTTGCACCTAACAAAAAATCAGTGTCATACTGGACTATTTGGGAGATTTTTTTTATTATGGATTGGCTCGCATTTGTCCATTATCTCGCCTGTTTTTTTTTTTAAGGTGGGAAATCATTCAAATGACTTCTCGCGCTCGGGGTGGGGCTCGATGGCGTGTCAGACTTTTACCGACTAAAACCACACCTGTATCCTTCAATTACCCTTTGCGTACTAGGACTACGGGTTCCCTTTCAGAAATTCTCCGCGGTCCTAGCTAGTGGGCATCGGCCCCGCTGGGTCCCTACGGTTTGCTGACATCTCTTTGAGGAGCGCGAGGATCACTAAGTACTGTTGACGACTGGGCTCGGTCCGGTTAATTACCGAACAGCCGGACGGCGAGCTACCCAGTGCTCGACGTCCGCAAGCCCGCGTCTACCGTGGCTGGTAGTCGGGGTCGGAATTACGACGGCTAGGGCGTGAGTACCTTCGTTCCCTCACGCGTGCAGCCTCCTCCTTCGCTAGCATTACTGCTTCGCAGAAGGAGGCGACCGCCTGCCATTCCCATTATCTCACCTGATGGTTTAGCGATGATGTGGCTGATGGAGCGCGATTCCCTAGAAGTAACCTATTTACTCTTGACTTAAATACTCCTAAGTTGTGGGCATAGTCATATCACTTGTGTGTGACAGGTAATACCACTATTTTCTATGCCTAATTTTGTCCAATATCGTATTCATCAGGTGCTTTATATGCCTTCTTCGTTTAGTTTCGTAAATTGCAGCCAAACGGGCATTACGGGAATAATAAATTAACTCTATAGATCACTGTTAGGGTAGATTTAAGGAGTTAACAATGGCTATAACTTGGAACAATCATGACAAATTCATAGATAATCTGTAATAATGTGTTCTTAGTTAGTAATTGTCTATAAATGATGAGCTTTAGATATTATTATTACTATCTGCAGGGCCAAGGTCGGCAACCTTGGTCCTGCGGATAGTAATAATCGCTATCGCATCGCTAAAGTTACGTGGCAGTAGCCACGGCACATTGCTCGCAGAACAGATGGTCGGGGACGACCAACGTACCGGAAGACGCAGCGTTTGAAAGCAACAAGGAACAAGGTGGATCGATGATCTCGTGAGGGTCGTGGGAATCCGATGGGTGCGAGACGCACAAGACCGATCATTATGGCAACACTTGGGGGAGGTCTATGGCCAATGATGATGAGATATTATTAGGTTTAGTATTCTTAACGATTGCTTCTACCCAATCAAACACATTGAGAGGGAACTCACTCCTGAACACTTTCCTGCAGGGTTGACCTTGAGGTTTTGGAGCCTTGGGTTATCACTCCTTGGGGCGCTGCCAAATGTTCAAACTAAACTTTCGTTTGTCGAGACTGCCAATGCTGTGTAGAGGCTCTCTCACCCTTGGGGCCCTAGAGTGCATCCCAAAAACCCCTTATACAGGGTGTTTTTGACATCGATGCACAAACGAATACCATGGATTCAGTACCTACATAATTCTGAACCCCCCAGTATTGGAAGTTTTCGTAGGTTTTTTTCCCTTTTAGTCATTAAACCACAAGCAAACGTGTCTCTAATTACGGTATTCGAAAGGTTAAAAAAATCTTTATCTGTACTTTTAAAAATTTAAACTGTATAAAATCGTTATTTCGATCGTAACTTGGTTAGGGGGGCAGGTGAGGGGTCAAACGAAAGCCTATCAATGAAAAAATAAGTTGTGTAAATTGATGATATAATTTCAGAAAAAAACTGACTGTAAATGCTTGGAAAAGGAAACTGCTAAGCATTTTTTACATCCGTTGGCCATAAAATATTTATCTTGAAAATGAATAGCATTTTATATTTTGCGGCACAAAAAATTAATTCAACCTTTTTCATGAGTATTTAAAATATAACATCTTACTGGTGGTTAACGCTAAAAAATGTGTAAAGCTATTAACTTTTGTTTTCAATTATTGTTTTTTTTGTTGTTTTAAAAAACGGCATACATTACTTTTTTATCAGAACAAGCCAGTTTTGTACTTAAAGGCGACAATAATAAATTAGCGGCACAGCCGTCATCAGTAAGGTTTTCTGGTAGAGTGTTAATGGGAGGGAGACGTCATTTCTCCGAAACTGTTAACGACCGCGATTGAGGATGTCTTCAAGGTTCTGGAGTGGACTAGACATTAATGTCAATGGCGAGTACATTACTCACCTTCGGTTTGCCACGGCATAGTAGTCACGGCTGAGACTACGGAGGAGCTCAATGACCTCATTAGAGCTTCCGAAGGAGTGGTGGACTTAAAATGAACATGGACAAAACCAAAGTCATGATAAACAGCCATTTAGCACCCTCTCCTATCAAGATCGGAGATTCTACACTCGAAGTTGTGAATGATTACCTTTACCTCAAACAGACAGTCAAGTTGGGTAGATCTAATTTCGAGAAAGAGACCGTTGAAATACACAAATTTATAAATTGATTTCAATAGAAGCCTAGATAATATCCACAAGATACTGTGTCTCCAAAATGTCTAATGAAAAATGTGTAATAATATCATAGTTGCGTAAGAGGGGTTGTATGAAAAATCAGTGTGATGCTCTTAATTATTTAGTTTTTTTATCTGCCTCTTGGCCTCAAAATTAATTACGTCATTGTGCACTAATTTATTAAGAGCCTATTCATTCTAGCATTGAAGACACCTAAATTATAATTGGACGGGAAAACCGCAGCAGACAAATTGTTCCAGTCCTTCGAATTTGTATAAATTGTGCCTGGATTCTAAAGTAAAATGTTTCAGAGGTATAGGTGCAGTTTTTTTTTTGTTTACCTGGGCAATCATCAAATGACTACTTTCGCTCTGTATTGGGCGAGAGGGGAGTATCAGACTTTTACTGACCAAAACCGACCTGTGTCTCTTCAGTTGCCTTTTAAAATCCAGGCCCACGGTAACTCCTTTCAACAATTTGAAAAAAAAACTTTGCAGTTTGTATAATAATATATACCAGTGGCCAGAGAGGCGCCACGATGTCCCCTCTTTTTGGCAGGCGGTCACCTCCTTCAGTGAAGTAGTAATCCTAGCAAAGAAGGCGGCCGCACGCGCGAGGGAACGGCCCTTACGCCCCAGCCACCGGGATCCCGATCCCAATTTCCAGTAACCGTAGGCGTTGGCTTGCAGGCAACGAGCAATGGGTAGCTCGCCGTCCGACCGTCCGATAACCGTCCGGACCGAGCCCAAGTCGTCGACGGAGCGTCAACAAAACCGCTGGGACCCTACCAGCAGGGTCAAAGCCTACTAGAGGGCCATGGATTGTGGGACCCCGTGAACCCCGGGGACCTGGAACGAAGGCAAAGAAGGAACAGATGTGGGTTTCAGTAAAGGTCTGACACGCCCTCGCGCTCCACCCAAGGGCACGAGAGGTCACAGATGCATGATTTCCCACCTAAAAAAAAGTTCTTCAATGGATATTTTTGTTTTGAGAGGTTCTTATATCGAATTCACCGAATTCAAAACAAGAATATTTCGAAACAGACCAGTCACCGGACTGGCCCGAGTAGGTATGTAATTGGACGCTCTGGCTTTGGTAACGTTTAATTCATGAAAGGTGCGGGTGGTTCCGTTGGGCAGGAAAAGAGATGATTTGTCTCGTGAACGTATATTATTTTAATATAAACCAGTCTAGATTGACTTTTTGTTATTGAAATCACTTCTCACGTGCCAGTGGTGACACGCGGCGAAGTAATTTATAGCATTACGCTAATTACTTGACCTTGAAGGACTGGAAAAATTTGCCTGCTGTGGTCTTACCGTCCGATTATAATTTGGCTGTCTTCAAGGCTAGAGTGAACAGGCTCCTCATAAACTAGTGCGCCTCACCATCAACGATTACTTTACTGCTTACCAGATCATGTGGGATCGCTGTCAAGCACTAGTTTATATAATAAAAAAAAATGGAACAACAATAAACTAATCACACTATTATAATTTTCATTTTTATTTTATAAAATAAAAAATAAACAAACAATTTGTAAATATTACGCTATACGGGTTACAAATTAAGGGTAAATAGCATTTAGTTCCAAAGTTTACCCATTAAATTACTAAGTCAAGATTATTTGGCGGCGCGTCATGACAACCATATTTTTTAAATGTATTTTGTTTCTGTATGTGTAATTTTGTTTCTGTAGATATGCAATGTTTTATGGACTCGTGATTGTCCGAAATAAAAAATATATTTTATTATTATTTTGTGGCACGTTCTCCAATAAGCGTTCGCCATCCCTGGACTATACGTTCTGTGAGCAAGTGTCTTACCTGACTGACCTGTTGGTCTAGTGGTTAGTGACCCTGACTGCTATGCCGGAGGCACGACCTCCCACCCAGGACAAATGTTTGTGTGATGAGTATGATCATTTGTTCTGTGTCTGGGTTTAATTTATCTATATGTGTATGTATTTAGGAATATATAAGTATGTTTATCAGTTATCTAGTACCCGTAACACAAGCTCTGCTTAGCTTGGGACTAGACGGCGTTCTGTGAAAGTTGTGGAATATTATTATTATATTATTATTATTATTACCCACTGCCACTTGAGTTTGATGATTATTTAAGTGCTCTTCCAATGGATAATTTATTTATTTATTATATGCTTTACTGCAGGTATAAGAAACATTAAAGAAAAACTTATACCTAAAACACATACAATGAAAGAAAGGCTGCCCGCCTTATTGCATTTCGCAATAATAATCATGACAAAACTAAAACAAAGTTAATCGAACAGTGGTTTTATCTATTCCAGACGGGGTCGGAGGATATTCCTGCTGCAGATGCTGATCGTTTGCTTCGTGCCCCACGTGGCACTGCTCATCCAGAACTGCTCCAACATGGCACAGCTTTCACAGACGTTAGACTCGTCAATATATCTGGATTCAGAGGTAAGCTGGCACATAAGACGGACAGGCAATAAAATTTAAAAACTTATACGGGTACTTACTTCCATAATTATATTGATCATTATGAGAAATTGAGACGAACCGCATGACATGAAAAAGATAATCATAATTCATCATCATCATAATTTCAACCGATAGACTGTTGGACATAGGCTTCCCCAATTGTAGCCACAATGAACGGTCTTGTGTGTCTCGCATCCATCAGATTTCCACAACCTTTACCAGGTCATCGGTCCACCTTGTAGGAGACCTTCCAACGCTGCGTCTTCCGGTACGCGGTCGCCACTCTAGAACCTTTCGGCACCAACGGCCATCTGTTATGCGAGCAATGTGCCCTGCCCATTGCTACTTAAGTTTGCCCATTGCGATTCTTCGTGCTGTGTCAGTAACCTTGGTTTTCCTGCGGATATCTTCATTTCTGATATGATTACACAAGGAAATTCCGAGCACAGCCCTTTCCATTGCCCTTTGGATGACTTTAAGCCTTCAGATGAGGCCCATTGTAAGCGACCACGTTTAGGAACCATATGTCATCACTGGCAACACGCAATGTACATAGACTTTTGTCTTGAGACTCTGTATGTTGGACGAGAAAATACCGCGCAGCTTCCCGAACGCTGCTCAGCCGCAGCAAAATTAGATCTACCCAACTGTACTATCTGTCCGAGGTAGACGTATTTGTCCACAACTTCGAGTATAGAGTCTCCGATCTTGATAAAAATATCCTAAGTAGCCTTATTTGCGACTTTTTATCACCTCACCTAAAACAAGAGGAAAAAAAAGTATTATAGTGTGTCAATAAAACATCAGAGGCAGGTAATAAAAGCCAAACCTAAAATTAAATTAAAAAAAGAAATACAGATTTGAGTCAGCCTGACGTTCGATTTTTAAAATTTTAAATCGATATTTGTAAAAAAAAAAAACAAAAGAGAGTAACAAAATTGTGCTGAATAAGAACGCCATTTTACCGTTTTACAAAACACAATGCTATTATGTTTGTGATTAAAGGCCGGGAAGTTTTTTATTTTGGAGAAAAAAATGTTATCCGATGACATAAAAGTGTAATAATAGGTACGTAAAACTGTTTTTTATTTTATTTGCCTCTCGTTACCTTGTGGTTCAAAATAATTATGGGGTTGCTTATAATCAATCGCGGCAATTATTTTCCCATATCCTTCATAAAAGCTTCATATATACGATGATTCATACATCTTTAATTATGTTGGGTGTGTGAAGATCTCCTGTTGGTTTAAAGCATTGCGTCCCTTAGCTTACAACACCGCTCAAGTCGAAAATTGGCGGTTTTCACATTTGAATTCCTTTAGATGGAGCTGCTCATCACGCGTCTAACCATTGGTCACGTCATGATATAGATTTCAGCCAATTAGAAGCCATAATTCGAAAAGTAGTGATAGCGTGCAAGTCGGTTGGCCTCTCAACACCGCACAGTTTTTTTCGTTTTCTTTAAAATTGTTAAATATGACTTATGCGGTGTTGTTAGCTAAGGGACGATAATTGTCAGTTATTACGCAAGTAGTATATAAGACAATGATTTCCATAATGTTCCTGAATTGTTTATTAGTACAATTTACATTATTTAATCAAAGGTATAAATGGCTACCTACTTTTATTGTGAACCCTTTTTCAATAAGGTGGGAAACCATCCAATGACTTTTCTCTCTCTAGGGCGAAGCTAGAGGGCGTGTCAGACTTTTACTGTCTAAAACCACACCTATGTTTCTCCTTTACCTAGCGTTCCAGAACCGGGGGTTTCCTTTTCGGAAGTCAAACCTAATGAATGGCTCTAGTAGCTTCGACCCTGCTGGGCCCCTACGGTTTTGTTGACAGCTCTTTGAGACTCGCTAACGACGACTCGGGCTCGGTCCAGATGGTTACCGGACAATCGGATGGCGAGATGCCAATTGCTCGTCGTCCCAAGCCTACGGTGGTAGGAAATCAGGGTCGAGGTCCCTGCGGCTGGGACGTGTTCCCATATGTTCCCTCACGTGTGCGGCCGCCTCCTTCGCTAGCATTACTGCTTCGCAGAAAGATGCGTCCGCCTGCTATTACCTCTCGCCATTACGACCATGACCTGTACTAGGGCCTGGCCTGGAGGTTGCTGCCGCTTGACGTCCTCATGAGAACACGCCGATGCTCTACTCAAGCGGGGCATACCTCCAACGTATGCTCCACCGTGTCCTCGGAGCGAGAGCGGAGGAGAATCAGGTGCAGGAACCTACAGAACTTACCATGCCTGGTGAAGACTTGCGTCATGTGAAAGGTCACCGTGGTGAAGGCGGGAGGACACTGTGACGTCTTCCCGGAAACTGTGCCTTGTATTAACAATCCTTGCACGTCTCTCGGTTCGGTGTGCCACCACAATATCAAGTTTATTGACTCCAATAGCCTTGTCAGTGATAATGGACCAATTACTAGGTCAACCTAGGGAATTCCAGTATTATTAGCATAGTAGGTACCCAAATTGTTTACATTTAAACGCGATAATTGTAAGATATTTGTTAATTGCACACATGTAACCGAGATATTTGTAATACATACAAAGAGAGTGTCCATAAAGTTTCTTGCACAGCCTTCTCCATAGAGATCTACGCTTTGGAATGTGTAATTAGCATCATTTTTCTGACTGACTTCTTTACATTTCATAAGTAAATAAAATAAACTAAATTTTTCATAAATAAAAACCTACGTAATAGCAACATATATTCTTGTACATATATGTTTCTGAATTAGTCTCATCCCTGATAAAATTTCCTAGATGTGTTAGGGTTGGTTTCCTCTAGTAAAAAAAACTGGAATTTTCTTTAAGGGGCTCCCTTTGAAATTACACTTTTTCAACTTATATAAAGTACCTTAAAAGGGCATAATAAAATTCTAAAAAAAAATATGTAATACTTTGGTTCTTGGTCTTCATAGCATAGCATAGTCGGCCTTTTAATGTTCCCACTGTTGGGACTCAGGCCACCTCTCTAGGAGAGGGAATGGGCCGTAATCCACCACGCGGGCCCAGTGCGGGTTGGTGGATGTCACATGTCTTTGAATTTTTGGTTCTAGGACATGCCGGTTTCCTCACGATGTTTTCCTTCACCGTTTTAAGAGCAGTGGTGATGAAATAAATTACACAAAGTAATGCGCCTGGCTGGGTTTGAACCCGCGACCTACAACTCGTAAGTCGGGGCCGTTACCACTCGGCCACCACTGCTTTAATGTTAAAATCTTGGTCTTCAATTCTGTACAAATTGGTTTTTCATTTATTGTTCTACAAAAAATAAAAATGTCTATTTGTGTTTTGTCTTTTTTATCTAAGCATTTACCAACACGAAATCATAGAGAATATAATGATTGTAAATATTGTACAAATACTTTTTTTTTACTAACAGTACATTTTTTTTGAGATATTATCATTTTTCAATTCTCGGTAACAAATTTTGTAAATCACCACGTCAAAATGTCAAATCATAGGTCACCTAGCCCTTTGGACGGTTGGACGTGTACGTCATTTTTCTTGCCAAAACGCTCCCATATTTATGTAGATTTATCGTTCAAGTGTAATAATATAGGGGAAAAGGGGTAGACAAAGGTTCAAGGTCATCGGCTAATAGGAGCCCGGTATGTTTTCACAAGTCTTATATAGACTTATTTTTGTTTTGTTTTCTCCAGGTTCACACAATATTGTCGATGGGAGACCTCATCATCAGTCTTCAAGATGAAAGACATATCATCAGCGATTACCTGCTCAAATCATCACCAATTGACGTGTAAGTTTATTTCTATTATTGCTTTACTTAGTATAGAAGTTTGTTTACTACTATGCAGGAGGAAACTATTAAATATTTATTATTAACTGTGTGAAACCCAAAGTAACGTAGAGTGTCATAAGTTTGGTTATGTTTGGTTATTACGCGTTTACCATGCAAGAGACAGTAGAGCAACTTTTTAGAACCATGATGTATCCTTCCGATGTTACCTTGTAAAACGACTGCTATTAAGAAATTATAAAGAAAACCTTAAACGTATTAATACGACCAACGTGCACCAGGGTACTTACCATAACGGTAGGAGTTTACATCGGCGTCGAGTCGACGATGAAGTACCTGGGACTCGTCCTCGACAGCCGATGTCTGGCTCCCAAACTGGATTGGACTGGGGCTGCCCTCAAGCGGCTCCTGCCCGACCTTGGGGGCCCAGACGCCTCCTGCCGGAGGATCTATGCAGGAATCGTTCAGTCCATGGCCCTTTATGGAGCGCCGGTATGGGCGCCGTCGCTACAGAAACGACCGGCGCCCAAACTGAACGCATACCACAGGACATACGGATGGCCATGACGGCCATCCGTATGGTGCGGGGATACCGTGCGGTTTCCCGCGAAGCCTCCTTGCTGGCCTATCACTATAGAATTTAGAGGCGCGTGGAGATGCAACGCCGCGCCGGGGTGAAACCCCACTGCCGCGCAAAGTTACTGCATGGCGGACAGAGTTTCGGCGGGCTCTCATGGTAGAATGGCGACAGCGACTGTCGCAGCCCAGTGCTGGGCACGCCACAATTATGGCGGTAAAAAAATAGTGATCAAGTGGTTTTTCGAGTATTCTCCAATTCCCAGATTTGTTATTGTTATTTGTGGCCTCAATAGCTCAGACAATTAAATTAAAAAATAAGTATATATTTTCCTGTATTAATAAATGTTTCACGGGTCTAATAATTATGGGTTTTTCCCCGCAGTTGAATGACGTAGTTCACAAACAAAAGACTGTTTGTGAACTACGTCTACCTCATTCATTTATTTATGTATAAATGTCAGAAATCTTGAATAACTAATACAACCATGCCGAGATCCCGACACCAATTTCCAGCCTCCATAGTCGTGGACTTGCGGATGGCGAGCAATGAGTATCTCGCCGTCCACCCATCCGGTAACCGTCCGGACCGAGCTTGAGTCGTCGACGGCGCGTAGTGATCCACGCACACCTCAAGGAAATGTCAGCAAAACCATAGGGACCCAGCAGGGCCGAAGCCTACTGGGGCCATTAGTTCCGGAAGGGAAATTCGGAGTCCTGGAACGCAAGGCAAATAAAGTGGGTTTTAGTCAATAAACGTTTTTCTTATTTTCGAGAATTACCATTGTATGTGGCAGATTCCACGGTTGTTTAATTAATCATCGATGAACTGGGAAATCCCTAAGTTGCATTGACTAACATTTATATTAACAAGCTGCTAAAGGTGGTAACTGAACTTAGCGAGGGAAAATTCAAAACTCATATTAAACGTGTCCTAACCAAAAAAGCGTATTATAAGGTAAAATACTATGTCGAAGACACGCTTGTTTGGCAATGACTACTTCTGCACGTGTGGCCCCCTGGTAACTCATTAATATTGTGTCTATTAACTGCTCCATCTTTGTTTTAATATATAATTATTTTTTTTACATATTGCTTTTGCAATATTTTTTAAATTATTTAGACTTCAACTATTAACTGCAATTTAATGATTCAAGGGTTTTGAAATTTTGGGATTGAAATTTCGAATGGACGAAAAACTTTTTTTTTCTTGCAATTTTATGATTCAAGGGTTTTAACTATGAATTCTAATTAATCAATTAAATAGAGAAACCCGTGGTCCTGGAACGCAAGGAAAAGAAGAAACAGAGTGTGGGTTCTAGTTGGTTCTAGCCAATAAAAGTCTGACACGTCCGCCTTAAAGCGGAAGAAGTAATTGGACTATTTGGCACCTAAAAAAAAAACTTATTTTCATGTTTACTGGTTTACTGTATGTGTGTTTGCAAAAAATATCATAATTTTTTATTTTATTTTATTTTTGATGAGCTCGCGTTTGACCACTATCTCACCTGATGGTAAGCGATGATGTGGCCGACGATGGAGCACGCTTGCCTAGAAGGAACCTATTCATTCTTGACTTAGAGACCCCTAGGTTGCAGCAAATGTTCACAAATTGTACCTCGTTTACCTCATTCACGTATGAATGGCAGAAATCCACATACAATATTATAGTAGGTACATAATTTAATTATGCGCTTTGTTATGATTCACAATGAAGCAATGCGTCACAGGTATGAACTCTGATTTTCAATGCGAATGATGTTATGAAGTCTGTTTACTCTTGAATTAAATATAGGTCTAACCTATATTTAATTTTACTCAATTATGTTTACTTACTAGTTCAATCGATTCTTAAAAAGTTGAGACAACACATTCATTTGTTGACTCGCCGAGTTGCTAGCTTGTCGGTTTTCTATCGTTTACGCTTCGGCGAGAGTGAGTTGGAATTGAACAAGTCCATTCTGTCAAGACCGTTCCATCTTCGGACTAATACACGTACGGTAATTTGCTACGGATACATGGTGGACATCCTACCTCTACGTACAAAACGTTTTGGGAATATTTTCAACTGAGGTACAGCTTTGTTTCCTGGTAGTTACCTCCCACCTAGCGATCTTTAAATCAAGAGTGAATTGGTTACTTTTAGGCAAGCGTCCTTCATCGTCGACTATAACGTCGCTTCCCATCAGGTGAGATAGTAGTAAAACGCGAATAATAATAATCTGTCAATAATAATAAAATAAGAAACAAACTGGGCTAGTGTGAGTCGGACTCGTGCACTGAGAGTTCCGTACAAATACTACTTTGCCTGCTACTTTTAGGAGAGATGTATTGATAACTTAATGACTATAATTTATCAATACGGTCGCAAATCACACTGTCCTGCAAAATGCAAAAAAAACCCAAGTTTATTTGAATTTTGCGGGTTACCTTGTTGCGTTCCCCTTAACATGGAAGAGTTTCTCAGTGTTAAGAGGACCCTTCCCTACATGTCTATCGTCAACGTGAGCATACTTTAAAAGCTTGTTGTTTCAATTCAACGCAATGTTTGGTAAAGAGGCAACGCTAAATAAGGGAGATATGGCCTGAGGGCTCTGTTGGCATTCAGTAATTCCGTCACTGACTCTAATATTTCACAAAACTGGTTTCAAATTTTTTGAAAACATTGTCATTATTCAGAATCTGGATATTAAATCCAGTTTTTCGCAAGGTTTGTATAGACAATATTTTCTTTACTTGTTTAATTTATGAGTACATTATGAAGGCCATTTTCATTTTCAGAGGCTTTTTCTAGATTAGTTTTAAACAAAATGTTTTGATTTAAATAGAAACTTTGATGATATCTACGATATATTAGCATTTCTAAAATATCTGGAAAAACATATGTATTAACGTCTTAATCACGTAAGAGCGGTTGCATGAAAATATACTCGGGTTGGTCGCTCTTAAAAGTAACAATGTACAGAGTGTTTTGAGCCAAAGGTCTGTAGAGACTTGTATAATTTGTATCACTGTAAAAGGCAGTTTCATAGTTTTACCGTAGGTTAGTTGTTTACACAAACTTTAACATAGTTTGGTAACTGGCTAGACAACAACTAGACGAGACAGATGAATGTGTGGTCTTTCTCCGTAACGTAAATATGTATAAGTAGGTCATCATCATCTGAGCTGAACACAGTGTTTTTTAGGGTTCCGAACCTCAAAAGGAAAAACGGAACCCATATAGGATCACTTTGTCTTCCGTCTGTCTGTCAAGACCCTTTATCTCAGGAACGCGTGGAGGTATCTAGTTGAAATTAAAACTATATACTTAGGTCTGTGGGCCCTTGAAATTGTGAATAAATCAAATTTTTGAGTTAACAATCAAAAAAGATCAGCCGTTTATGTCAGAAAAACGTATTATGTTGACATTCTCGAAGGAGTTAAAATTCATAGGGTACAAACAACAACAAATTTCAGGATTCTAGGTGAACGGGCACGTTGACCTAGAATCCTGAATTTGGCATGAAGCAAGGTCTCGTACCACAAGTATAGGAAAAAATCTGAAAACTGTGAATTTGTAGCAACGTCACAAAAAATAACTTTACTTGCGATTCGGAAAAATCTTCGTACCTCAATTCGGGAATTAAACTGTTTTCATAGATAAGTTTGTACGGAACCCTCAGTGTGCGGGTCCGACTCGCACTTGCCCGGTTTTTTTTTCTTCTATTCTGTTCTGTCATCTGTCACGCTATCACTAAGTCCCTTTTTTTAAATTACTCCTCACACAATCCATCGATTTTTTCTTAGTCTCCCAAGTATACTTCTAACTCTTTTAGTAACATAAGCTTCATCCCTCCTCTTCGCATGACCATACCAAGACAAATAAAGGAGGCGGCCGATCGCGTGAGGCAACGGTCCTCACGCCCCAACCGCCGCCGGGATTTTGATCCCGATTTCCGGCCACCGTAGGCGTGGGCTTGCGGACGGTGAGCAATGGTTAGTTCGTCGTCCGACCGTCCGGTAACCGTCCGGACCGAGCCCAAGTCATCGACGGCGCGTACTGTTTCACGCGCGCCTCAAGGAGATGTCAGCAACTGTAGGGGCCCATCAGGGTCGAAGCCTACTGGGGCCAAGAGTCTGATTCTGAAAGGAAGACTCGGCCCTGGTACGAAAGGCAACGAAGGAACAGGATGGGTTTTTAGTCAGTAAAAGTCTGACACTCTCTCCCACTCCGCCCAGCGAGCGGGGGATGTCATAAGATGATTGTCCTACCGAAAAAAAAAAAAAAAAACACAAATGATTCCCTTTCAACGTTATAATCACTGGATCCACTTTTAAACTTCCTCTTATATACTATCTTATATTTCTTACTTTATCCATTCTCGACACTGCACATCGATCTGAAAATTCGTCTCTTTTACATGTTTTTCTTCCGTGTTTTAATAGCCCAATATTCTTATCTGTCAATATTCTTATCAATATTAATATTCTTATCATTGGTAACAATAATTTATTTTCCGTTAAGTAAAAATAATAATATATAACAAAATATACGAGTAATTGTTGTAAGCATGGTTATTTTTAGCTTAAAACAAGCGTAATTTATGTAGGAAAAGTAACAATAAGTACGAAGCGTTTTACTAAATATACTTACTCGTTTGAGGAAGTATCTTGTCCGTTTATTCAAATTTCCCTTTTATGAAAACAATTTTGACAAACATATTTGTTTGCAAACCAAACAAATATTGAATTGTTTACCTCTTTCTTTTCTAGATGTATTCTATGGAAACGTTATGTCTATATTTACAACATTTCTGGTGAATCTGTTTATCGACCTCTTTATGCCAATTAGATGTTGCTATGTTACACGGTAAAGCTTATAGTGGAGGTCCCACTTGCGAGGCGAGGTGATTAGTGGCAGCAATATTTTGCATCCGACCGTGGTACAGAGCGATGGGGCATGAGAAACAGTCACCTCCTTCCACGAAGCAGGAATACGAGTAAAGGTGATGGCGAAAAGCATAAGATAGAATATTGCTCGCCGTCCACCAGCCCGCGCCTGAAGTGGCTTGGAATCTCTTTGCGAGTAACAAACGCCTGGAGCATCTCCCGTGGCAGCTGAGGCGTGAATGTCCTGTACCTAACGATTTTCACAACCACTTTCGCTCGCATTACTATTTTGAAGAAGGAAGTCTCTATTCCCTCTTGTTCCGGGGCCGGACGCGAAGGGCCACCATCGATTGCCTTCACGAGGACATGACGTTGCTTCCTCTAAGCGGGGCGGAGTTCCACCGTATGATCCACCTTATTCTCTGGGCAAGGTCTGATAGCAGACCTAAAGTTAGGCAAACTTTCTTAGAAAAAATATTGTAGTTTGGTAGGTTTAAAAAAAAATATAATCTAGGTCTTGACTGCGGTCCCACCTGATGGTAAGCAGTGATACAATCGTTGGTGGTGAGGCATACTAGTTTATGACAAGTCTATTCACTGTAGCCTTAAAGACAACCAAATTGTCGCAGCAGGTATAAAAGACGAGGCGAAACGGACCGTAGAGGTTTCAACAACGTAAGAGAGGATACTCTGTACGATGGGTTGTCCGATGGTAGAAAGGTGATGGCGGAATCAAGTCATGCAATTCCCATGCACACTCTCCAGAATGCATCCTGTAAAAAAGGCCCGGATTTTCTACAGAAAGTGCAATTTTATGTCTTAAGCAGGTCGTTAGGTACAACAGAGCGTCAGACACCTGGTTTAGCTTGTTTCCTCGATCTGTCCAGGGCTTTTGACCAGACTTCCTATAATATACTATGGAAGAAACTTGAGGCCAATGCCTTTTGAGCTTATAGATAAATTTAAGCAGTGGTATGGAAACCAGGTCAATACTGTTCGGTGGGCTGGTGTATTATCTGAGACATATCGAATAGAGTGCGGGGTAAGACCGGGGGGTTTACCTTCCCCTGCCCTCTTCAATCTTTGTATGAACTCTCTGATTGAGGCGCTTAGCAGCCAGCATATCGGATGTCATATATGACGTCAATAACTTAAGTTACGTAGACGACATGGTGACTTAGTCAGTGGTATGAGGACTCTGTTCTCCAACTGCGAACGTTATGCAGTAGAACACGGTACTGCACAACGTTAAAAAGAGTCAGTACATTGTTTTTGAGGCGGGGTAAACATACCATCTTGACGAGTCCCCTATACCACTTAATGGCGTTCCTCTTGAGCGTGTGGAATAATTTAGATATCTTGGTCATTTAGTCACCTCTGATCTTATTGATATTGGCAAAGAGCGGAGGGCTCTATCCGTGCTTGCGAATATGATAGCCCGCAGGTTTGTCTCAGCTGTCGACGTAAATGTGACGCTCTTTAGAGCATTATGCACCACCTTCTATACGTGTAACTTGTGGGAGAAGTATTCGCAGGCATGGTGTGGAGCCCTTCGGGTTCAGTTTGATTATGCTTTCAGAAAACTGATGGGGTTGCTGTGCATCAGGGATGTAGACCAAACAATGGATGGGATGGGATGTGTGTGTGTGATGTGTGTCAGGGGTGTATTCTACTGTTTTTTTAAATTTTACTGTATGTGTGAAGTACGAATAAACGTTTTTTCTTTCTTTCTTTCTTTAGACTGTTTTTTTGCTACAATGCGCAAGCGTGCGGTATCACTAGTAGCACGAGTTATGGCTAGTCCCAACAGGGTTCTGAAGATGATAGCTGACAGAGTGGACTGTCCTTACATGGTTCACTGCTGAATTTACATATGCCGTGCCATAATTATATTTACTAATACTTAGTTTCAGATAATTGTTACTAACACTATATGAGTTTTGCTCGAATTAAAGATTTTATTATTATTATATAGAGGTATTATAATATAAATCATAAAGTACATAACACGATACACACAATCATGCTTAGCTTAATATCTCATCATTTAATATGATTGCCTTACGTATACCCTCGTATTACATGAGTTTCATGAAAAATCTATCACTAAACTAACGAACCTATAAATAACTACAACAAGTTAACACACACGAGAAAATAGGTCACATTTTAATATCGATTCCGACAAACAACCTTGTTAGGACAGACAGACAAAAATATTTGTCTCACGAATGCTATTCTAAGTATCGAAAGTTTGGAAGCTGATGGCAGATTTGAATGTGCTGAAAACAATAATAACGGAGTAAGTTGCTTGCATTTAGCTCGTTATTTATGGACTAAGCGTTTCGCCTCGTCGTTTATACCGCGTACATCGAAGGACGGTATTCCCGTCCGATTTAATTTAGGTATCTTCAAGGCTAGATTAAATAGGCTCTTAATAAATTAGTGCGCCTCACCATCAACACATAACAAGCACTAGTTTATATCAATTAAAAAAAAAAAACCCGAAAATTGAACTAAAATGCACAACTAACAGTTTTTATTTGTTTATCTAAACAAAAAGACTATAGTAGGTATAAAGTATACCACGGGAGGCACAGTAAAACCCTGAATTGAATCATTTGAGTATTTACATACTCTAGAAAAACAGAAGATCATCAAATGGCTATAGATAGCCAAGAACTGCTAAACTCTTCTTTAACGCCAAAGTTTGACATGTTTTCAGGCCAAAGAGTTAAACAAAAACTTCAAATTCAAAATTCAGGAATTGGGGGTATATTGTCAAACTTCATTTGTGGAACATATATTTTACTATGTGAAGCAATGGATTTTGTGGTTGGTAAACAATAATAACCATAAGTGTAGAGAATGATCAAAGAAACGGATGAACTGCGTGAAAGATAATATGCCTGAAAGGGGGTAGATACTATGGTTTTCGCTACCACCGATCGCTTCCATGAGGGTACGGCAGTGCTCTGCCCAAGTGCGGCAGATTTCCACTATGGTGCTCCACACAATTGTGACACCCGGGCGTTTCTTATCACCGAATCTGAAATAATAACCTCCCGAAACCACCATCTGCGGTCACAACCTGCATTAGACGGAAGTAAGGACGTAGTAGCACCTCTCTAATCGCTCCTCCAAGAGGCGACAGGGGAAACAAAGATTTTACAAATAAAATCTTTGTTCTCAAAAGTGACAAAAGTTGAGGCGTTTAAGGGACAAAAGTATTTAAACATGAAAACGCAAACCACCAGTGAAATCGTATTAAATAAGTTTGTGTGGGTGATGGTGTCTGTGTGTGTGTAAGTGTGTATGATGATATGTGGGAGTGGGGAAAATTTGGGAAAGGGGGAGGGGTATAACGCTACGTTTTGAGAATACTTTCGACCTCCTCATAACTGAGGGTGGTGATCCATATACTGACTCGAGCTTTACAGTCAAATTTAAATTTCATCAAAAATGTACGCGTGTAATACGCCTCGTGGACAGGGGTCAGTACGCAATGCTGCTCAAACTGACTGGCTTGTTTTGAAGCATTTATGAAGCTACGCGTCTGTGGGCTTTAGTCATAAGTCAATTGTTCCGCCTAGTAAAGGGTTACGAGTTCTTTTTAAATCTAGATGTAAGTAAAAATCAATCGTCTTATGTAAGATGAGATCGATTTGGCTACTATTTGTTGTTGTGTCTTAATTGTCAAGACAAGATTTATATTAAAAGGATTTTCGTGATTAGCATAACATATAGCATAATCAACCTTATAATGTTCGCATTGCTGGAGACTGGAGGGAGACTCGAGCCTTATAATGTTCCCATTGCCTTTAGGAGAGGGAATGGGCCGTAATCCACCACGCGGGCCCAGTGCGGGTTGGTAGATGTAACATCTCTTCGAATTGATTGATTGATTCTAGGAATTGCCGGTTTTTCCACGATGTTTTCCTTCACGGTTTTGAGAGCAGTGGTGGTGTTTAAATAATAATTAATTAATTTTGGTGATTAATCATAAATGAAATAATAACACAAATCGCTTTATTTGATTTCAGAAATGTTCTTCAAAGGGCGTTCGTGACTATTGCTGAGCAGTTCACCAGTGTTCCTGACATTCAGGATCATCTGATGACATTATAGTAAGTTAAGTATCATTACCTACACTATTTATTCAGTTCAGTAACTAATAAAACTTTAATAATAAGTAAATAATAAAAGCATTTAATTCAGGCAACGAATAGCACATGCATAACCTCATTCCGCCTAGCCCGTTCTATCATGGACAACCAAGCGTACGGCAATGCGCCACCGGTACCTGGTGGACATCCCACCTGTACGCACAAAACGTTTTGGGAACAAATTCATTGTGTGTACAGCTAAGGACTGGAATTCCTTGCCGGAATCTGTGTTTCCTGATAGTTACAACCTGGGAATCTTTAGGATAGGTTACGTCTAGGTAAGCGCGCTCCATCAACGACCGCATCATCGCTTTCCATCAGGTGAGATAGCGGTCAAGCGCGAAACTATCAAGAAAAAAAAAAGCACCCATAATAAACATAACACACACATAAATAATACATGATATTATCGGACACAGCCAGCAACATGTCTGATATAGCAATGTCCGATATAAGGGCAATTAAATCTCCCGGCAATCATCGCCATAACTGTATTGGAGCCGTCCCGTACCCTGCGCACCAAAGATATGCACCGCTTGCGCATGGTCGTATGAAATTAGTCGGTGCGCGCTTCTGCAAACATGCCCGTGGCAGTATAGAAGCGGGACAGCCCCAAATACTACCCTGAATGCGTTGTTGCACTGGATACGAAGGGTACTGTAAACCACTCGTGTGTAGAAAACCGTAGGCTGCTCGTGTATATAAAAAGCTTTAAAACGCGTGATCTAACTTAATTTGCAAAACATACAAACCTATGGGCTATCATTTTTGCTTTTTTAGACAGTGCCTTTCGTTTCCTTTCGGTGTCAACATGGTACCTCAGGTCGGCTGTTACTCAATGCCCCAAGTATTTAAATTGGTCCACCCGTTCCATTGGTATTTTTTCAATGACAAATGACGTATATAATATTTTCTCAAAATTGGGTCATATGTTGCCGGAATGAGCAAAAAGAGACAAATTCGCTGATATTTTCTTTTTTTTCTCAATTAGTTTCGGATGTACCACAGTGAAGACGGACTCATGTCCATTATCATTTATATTTAACTAAGACGAAAGGACACATTTCGATGGAAGTAAAATGAAAAGACTTATTTGTTTACATGAGTCACGAGTACCACATGCATCTTTTAAATTTATAACACCACTTTTTCAATAGACGATATATGGTAGATGCGTCTATAATTAATTATTTATCAATTAATATTTAATAAAGAAGACGAAAGTGAAATGATGTGATAGGAGCGAGCAGGAGTTTTACGGCTTTCCTACTTAGTTCTAGGGAATTTACCGGATTATTTTTGCTAAAAAGAAACGCTTTTTTTAAATAAATAAAATATAATTATATTATATATTGTATATATTATAAGTACAAAAAACGATACATTCACAGAATTTTGATAAATGCAATGGCTAAAGCACAGCATGTGTTATACCATTTTTCAGCTTAAAATACTTTTACTCCATAATTATTTACTTTTTATCAGATACGTTTTTCTTACCTATTATCGGGGGCAGTATTGATATCGGAGGTTAGCCAGTGGTAGTTAATATTCATGTACGGTAAAGGTATTGATTGCGTTTGTGCCATCCCAACCGACTCGACCGAATGGAGTCACTAGCTTTCTATTATTCACAGAGCCCGATAAAGTACGTGATAGCATGGAAAACACGACAGCATACCTAATAAGGATGACAGCAGACATTTTGTGTTGAAAAATGCAGAAAATGTTAGCGTGTTAGATAATAATGTGGTTAATATTCTATTATTAAAATGTTAATAGTCATCGTAAATGACGCAGAACTTGCAAGGAAAATCTCTCAACGATGAGCCGCATGTAAAATTAAGTTTAAAACAAGGTGGTTTATTCCTAATTAACTTTATAGGATTGCGTTAAACGATGCTACAATTAAAAAATGTGCGTAAGACGTATACGGGAATTCCGTTGTTATTATTTTATCACATATTACACACACCATTGCCACAAGCAAAAACAAAGTTGTTGATTCAAAATTACTTTATCTTTATCCTTATATTTAATTGCCGTTAGGCATTTGTGGCGCTTTATAAGGTAATAGGTGAATTAGGGTGATTTTATAAACCTCATTTTATTTATCAAAAATACGTTAAAAAAACAGTTTTTTTTTTTAAACCATTATATTGCCGAATGGAAAACGACAATGTGGTCGACGATGGAGCACGCTTGCCTAGAATTAACCTATAAATAAATTCAAGAAGAAAATTAAGACATATTAAAAAAAAAAAACACTTAGCTGCTAATGAAGCAGTGATCGGAGTAGATAGATTGATTTTTGGTACTTTTATCATAAATGCACACAGAAAGAATAACATGGATAAGCCTTTTTTCCTTAAATTAATTTCGGTATTTCCAGATTCAATTAAATATTGTTAATGTTGGTAGTGTTATTACTCAATTTAAAATTTAAAGGAAGGTATAATGGCCTGATTGGTCGATGGGTTGTGTTAACGGTACACAACCGTTAAAAAAAATATGAAGAATATAATATTGCTCATACAATTCAGTTCCAATTCCGGAGGAATGTACATATTAATATATACGTTTCGGATTAATGACCGCAATTCAATCTACTTACTCCGATCACTGATCATTATATACACTAAATAAAAATAAAATACTTTAAGAACTAACTAGATGTAATCTAAAGTATGGCGTCGATAAACTACTCGGTATCGCTGTCGACTGGTAATGTTAACAAAAGGTTGCCGGCATTGCCACGCTGTATGGCAATGCTTCGCCTTTATCACGTGAAGTATCAACAAAGCGTTTCATTTTTTAACAACTTGTGAGAACTCGGCCCCCCAAAATGAGAGTGTTTCAACCTCATAAAATCATGCTGGCCGGTCGCGAGCCAAGCCATGTGGTATCAATACGGCCATAACCCCGACGGTGACAAGAGCGAATTGGATCATCCCACACTTCGGCTGCATGACAGACCGTGGTGTCCGAGGCTGTTGACAACTTCATCACAGTAGCAGCCTAGACGTAGGGAAGTAGCAAGGTGGAAGGTAGTATCGACGAACAAGGTGCCTAGAAGTAAATTCCTACAAAAAAGTCAGTTAGAGTTACTATCTAACTTGTTAGTTAAATAAAAGCCGTGTCGCATTTATTTCTATCTTTATTTATTTCTATTTTGATATCTCCTGGTAATTAATTCAAAATAATTACCAGGATATATCAAAAATGAAGAAACCACCTACATTAGGTACTGAGGGCTGAGTTGCACGACACGACGACAAGGCTTTTAAGGTTTCTCTTGTCTTGGAATTTACCGAAGATAACATTAACTCACTGTTTATACGTATAGGTATAAAAATGAAGTGCTGTTAAATCGTTGTGCCTCACATTGACTTCGGATCATTAGTTTTAGTAATATCTATATTTTATGTTTATCTGCAGTTTCAGAGCCCTTACAATGACGTGTTAAACTTTCGAGTATGCGAGCAAGAAAAGCGGATGAAGATATAAAGCTAGAACTACATTAGACTGACGCACACGTGTAACACGCCTGATTTGTACGTAGAACGACGTCACGTGGCATGGATCAAGTGTAGCTCTACAAGTCTAGTTTCCATATAAAATGTATGGAGACCGACGCGCCCTGATCGGCTTGTGTGGTACACGTGTGCGCAGTGTAGTTCTAGCATTAGTCCTATATAGTTCCATCCCTTTTCTCCATCGAGGCAGAGCCTCAGATATCAATAAATGTATGAAAATGATAAAATAACATACTTGTATGACTTGGCCGAAAGTAATCCTATAATTTTTGTGTCATAATAACAATTGCTCCTAACGACTAGTTCTAAACATCCGTATCATTTATTTAAACTTCTTAAAATGCTCAAAAATGTATGGAGCCTGAATGATTTTTCTATTAAGTGTTTTATAATGAAAAAAAAATCAATAGAAATTTATTTGTGAATTTGAAAGAGAGCCTTTCCCCACTCTATCGTCAATGTGAGCTTAGTTTAAAAGCTTGTGGTTTAATTCAACGTAATGTTTGATGAATAGGCAATGTGAAAAAAGAGAGATTACATTTGAAAACTCGGTAAATATTTGACAGAATATATTCCAAGAAATGCGTGCTTTTTTTTTAAAACCTTAAATAAAGTTTTTGAAAAAAAATATCGTCACTCAAAATTACGATTAAAGTTGCAAATTTTCTATAGATATATTTTTAAATATTTTTAATTTATGAATACATTATGAAGGGCGTTCACGTAAAATAGCAAATTTTCAGAGGTAATTATTGGATAAGTTTTACACTTTATGTTTTTACCTAGATAATATCCACAAGATATCTGTGTTTCTTGTCATAGTGTGCAGCTGGAGAAAGATTTATGTAATAACGCCATAGCCAGATAAAACAAATTGCCACAGAGAATTCATACAATTTATTTTAATCCATAATTTCAATAGGATGTGTTGTTTTATTGTCGCGTTGTGCTCTCTGCGGGGAGGCGCTATGCAAGAAAACTGTACCTGTAAAAATAAATGAAAATGTTTTCTCTTTTTCATGCAGCCATTTTAGGGAAGATCTTATGAATATCAAGTGAGTATTATCCCTTAATATTAAGCCAACTGACCTTGTATTATTATGTAAAGTACGTCTCTAACACTCTTCAAGACAGTCATTGTTAGGGAAATACATTTTCAATTGCGTAAATTGAAATTATACTTCAATGTGTCTTGTGTGTCTGAAAGCGAAGCCCGGGGCCCCGGGATGAAGGCAAAGAGGGAACAGGAGTGGGTTTTTAGTCAGTAAAAGTCTGACACTATCTCTCGCTCCACCCAAGAGCGGGATTTGTCATTAGATGATTTTCCCAAGTTAAAAAAAAAATGTGTCTTTAGATGGTTTCAAACCCAGCCAGGCGTATTACTTTGTGCAATTTATTTCATCACCACTGCTCTCAAAACGGTGAAGGAATACATCGTGAGGAAACCTGAAAGTCCTAGAATAAAAAAATCGAAGACATGTGACATTTACCAATCCGCATTGGGCCTGCGTGATGGATTACGACCCATTCCCTCTCCTAGAGAGAGGAAGCCTGAGTCACAGCAGTGGGAGCATTAAAAGGCTGATTATGCTATGCTTATGCTTTGTGTCTTTAGAAGGGCAGAGTGGAAAGATATCTATCTACCTCACAAGAAGAGTTTTTAACCTACGATCTTTGATTATAAACTTGTCGACAAGTTTATAATCAAAGCCTACGATAAAAACTTTATAGGTACTGTATTGGTTTAAAAATATCTTTATTCCCATTAACCTATTGAGTAGCGTAATTAGAGACACAATAGAAAGACAATGACCGAGCGAACGCCGGCGTTCGCTCAGGATTTAATAAACTAAATACAATTGTCACTTACATGAGAGCATTAAACAATTTAAATAAAAAATAGTAATATTTTCCCAGTGTGGGTACATGAAAAATATATTATTAGCTGTTGTCGACAAGTTAAAAAAAAGGAAATTCACTGCATTCCTAAGATAAGGCGGTATATCTATACAACATTATTTTAAGTATATGCGAAACCTGAAATAGTTTGTTCAGAATCAGCGACTGAATTGATTCAAATCATTTGTACACCATGTTGTATTTTTTTCTCAAAATTATAAAAAAAGTTGGACAACACTGATACTAACTACAACACAGGTCACAGTAGGTCATAGCGGGTTTTAGGTGCCAGCGCACAGCTGGGTGCGGGAGCAAAACAACCCCTCAATTGCCCGGATGGCCCGGTGACCATGTAATTGTGCGGACAACCAAGTAACATATCAATGCAAGGCAATGAAGACACATAGGGGTGGGTTTTAGTCAGTAAAAGTTTAACACCCCTCGCGCTCAACCTTAGAGTGGGAGAAGTCATTGTAAGATTTCCCATTAAATAAAAAAAAACAAAACTATTGAATAAACCATAATTTTCATGAACACTAGACATAACAGTAATTATTTTATCTGTACCTACAGAATAAGAGACTGAACAATTGTCACGCTACGAGGTAGTTTTCGGATCAAAGGATTCGTATCATAAATTAATTGTTTCAAGCTTTTAATTGCCGTATGAATTACATATCATTCTTAATGGCTGTCTAAATTATAGAGGTACAAATATAGGTCCTTTGCTTCGAATTAGATTAACCTAAGTTATTCAAACATCCGAGTTTCCTTGCGTGATCGAATCAAGAATGAGGATATCCGCAGGAGAACCAAGGTTACCGACATAGCACGAAGAATCGCCAAACTAAAGTGGCAATGGGCAGGGCACATTGCTCGCAGAACAGATGGCCGAAAGGTTCTGGAATGGCGGCCACGTACCGGAAGACGTAGCGTTGGAAGTCCTCCTACAAGGTGGACCGATGACTTGGTAACGGTTGCGGGAGTCCGATGGATGCGAGACGCACAGGACCGTTAATTGTGGCGACACTTGGGGGAGGCCTATGTCCAGCAGTGGACGTCTTTCGGCTGAAATGATGATGATGATTCAAACATTGGAGGAATGGTTTTCAGCATTTGCCGAGCGTAAAGTTATTCACTCTAATAGGTACTAAAAGGAAGTAAACTTTATAAGTTTGGATATAGGAGTAGGTAATATCCGATGGGCACGCCTTATTTATACGGTAGAGGTGTGCTCCGCTTGGGCAGAGCACCGCCATGTCCTCGTGGGTGCGATCGGAGGTAACGATCTCTCGCGTAAATGCTATGGCCCGTAGCGAGGAGGAGTGGAAGGCGGTCGCCTCCTTCTGCGTAGCGGAGGAGGCCGCACGCATTAGGGATCGGCTCTCACGCCCCAGCCACCGGGATCTCTATTCCTTTCCGAGTACCGTAGGTACGGTCTTGCGGACGGCGAGCAATGGGTAGCCCAAGTCGTCGACGGCCCGAAGTGATCCACGCGCGCCTCAAGGAGATGTCAGCAAATCGTAGGGACCCAGCAGGGTCGATGCCTACTGGGGCCACGGGCAATGTGAAAGTGAAACCCGGGGCCCTAGGACGAAGGCAAAGAAGGAACAGGAATGGGTTTTTATTTAGTAAAAGTCTGACACACTTTCTCGCTCCGCCTAAGAGCGAGAGATTACAATGGATATATTTCTGATTCGAAATTCCTTCACCGAAACTCTTTATCCGGAAGTCCTTATCCAAAAGTCCTTAACTGAAACTCTTTATTCGAAACTAATGAGAGAGTTTCGGATAAGGAGTTAAATAATCGAAACTTTTTATCCAAAAGTCCTTATCTGAAACTCATTATCCGAGACTCTTTAGCCGAAAGTCCTTATACAAAACCGCTTGTCTAAAACTTTTTATTTCTCTCTTTCACTGATGATCACGGCTTCATTATCTTTGAGGGCCATAGACTCTTTATATAATATAATAGGGAAAAATACACGGTCACAGGTGAGCAATTACAGTTGCGGAAAAGTTCAAAATATAGATGTGCGTACCCTCGATTATTTGTTTTCATTACTCAAAGTAGGTACTTAATGAGTACATTACGGGAAGTTTGAAAGTGGCGCCAGTGACTGAAAAGTTGAAAGGGAATCGTTTTTCTTGTATGTTCGTATGATCATGTGAAGAGGAGGGATGAAACGCATGTTATTAAAAGAGTTGTGAGTTTACATGTGGATGGACGGAGAGGGAGAGATGGATGGATTGTGTGAAGAGTTATATGAAAAAAAACGAAGTTAGTGATAGCATGACGAGTGACAGGGCAGAATGGAAGAAAAAAACTTGTTTTGCCGACCCCAAATAACACGGGACAAGGGCAGGAAGATGATGACTCAAAGTAGGTACCTACTGTATATACAATTATAACGCCAACGTTTGTTCATTTGAAAAGGCAGTAATGTAGTTGTCCTAAAGCTGTATTTGAGATGAGATAAAGTAAATTAAACTATATTTTGCCGTTAAGTTTTCCTAATATTCTGTGTAGGTCCCTGAAAAACGAACAAGGAACTGTTCATTACAAGAAAATGTAAAGGATCGCGATAGATTCCGATTCAAGACAGCTTTATGTCTTTATTTCTGCTTTTAACATTACGAACGACAGTAAAAATAAGTTGGTTAATGACCGCTATGGCAAGTTTATGTGGTTTCTACTGAGTATCTACCGTAACTGGTGTAAGTTTCTGATATAACAGTCGATAGCACATCAGTGGTTGTACTTCTTACCAGCATTAGTAATAGCATCTTTAAAGCATGCTTTTTTGTTTTTTTTTTGTACATGAAGACAATATTGCATGAAAAAAGAAATTCTATAGTATTTCCTCCTATCCACATAGACACGCATTGCGGAGCTCAAATGACTTAAAAGAAAATCAGGATCATAAATATAATCTCATTCCTATATCTGGCATATTAGCTACTAGCTTTTGCCCGCAGCTTCGCCCGCATAAAATATAACCCATATCTATTTATATATAAAAGGAGAAACTGACTGAATGACATATCAACGCACAGCCGAAACTACAAGGTTTCCTTTTATGTTGTAAGCGAGCACTAAGAGAGGATTTTCCAAAATTCACCTCCTAAGTGGACGAAACGGGGGTCCAAAGTTTGTATGGAAACCTTCTTACCTGCGAGCGAAGCCGCTGGCAGAAGCTAGTCAATCAATAATAAAAAAGCTTCCTATTGGCGAAAAAATTTTCGCTATCCACACCAGTACTTTTAGAGATTACCTCCTAAATACAAACTTTACCTCTATATAATATTAGTGTAGATCAACTCGTGAAGTTTAACCTTTCCTAGAACTTAGTCACACATATGTGAGGCCTATAGTTCCACAATATCTGTTAGTAAATAATATCAAATAGTCTAGATACTTTCATCAAAGAATTTAATCTAACTCTCGAGGAATATATCAAGTAGAATAAGGATTGAAGCACACTGCGCGCGGACTGAAATCGCTTATACGCAATGCGGACTACCCATGTAAACAGTGCGTATAGCGAACACTGGGGATGCGTACTTAAATCTACGTTTTATTACAAGCTTGATGATTTACAGAATAAGTTGGCTTTTTGGCATAGTGAATGGAATATAAATTATAGCCGTTTAAAACAATGTTTTTTTTATTCAAGTCAGCATGTTTTTGAGAGCAGTGGTGGCCGAGTGTTAACGGCCCCGACTTACGAGTTGTAGGTTGCGGGTTCAAACCGAGCCAGGCGCATAACTTTGTGTAATTTATTTCATCACCACTGCTCTTAAAACGGTGAAGGAAAACATCGTAAGGAAACCGGCATGCCCTAGAACCAAAAATTCGAAGACATGTGATATCTACCAACCAGCATCGGGCCCGCGTGATGGATTACGGCCCATTCCCTCTCCTAGAGAGAAGGCCTGAGTCCCAAAAGTGGGAACATTATAAGGCCGACTATGCTATGCTATGTTTTTGTGATGACCCAGATGAGTTTAGGGGACGCTGGTTCTTGAGATGTAGTGCTTATGCTAAAAAATGCTGGGCACAAGGCTATATTTTGTCTTTCATTTGAGCTTTTGTTACATTGTCTATACACCACTAATTTTTAATTAGTACAAATACTTAAAGGGCTTATAAGAAAAAGTCTCGTTATTATTTAAGTAAAGTCTCAATAAATAATATTCATAAACAGCAAAGATAATAGAGTTTGTTTATATTCCAAAATGTCACTCAATTTATGGAAATATTGTACAGGCTTATTGATTATGAATGAAAGACAGGTAAAACCACAGATGTGTCAAATCTGTGGGAAAAACACTGCGCGTAGTATTTTCTAGTAGCAATTGTTATGAATAATTGTTTCAATTATGAATTTAGCAATTATGACAAATTTTCGTGGACTATTTAGGGATTTCGTTTTTTTTTTTTACTTTTAACTAAATAAATATAATTAGTAACGGGTATGGATAGAACCCCAATTTTTTGTACTAATTAAAAAATAGGGGGCTATAGTGCAGACGCCAAAGGAAATTGAGTGTGTAAAATGTGATGGCCGAATTCTGTAAATAATTTTGAACTCAGAAAAGCATGCAGATTGTGATTCCGGATGTTGCCAGTAGGTTTATAGATCCATCTTTTTTAAAACCTTACCCCGCTTAAATATCAAGTAAATGGACTAAATAAATTATGTGGAATCATTTTAATGAATGATTTAGTAAAAATATCCAATTGTTTCTTATTATTAAATATACATATGGTTAGTCAGCTGAAAAAAAAATCGTCATCAGGTACAGTGGCCTTGGAACGTAAAGAACACACGTGAGAAAACGATCATTAAAAGACTGATACGCTCTCTGGCTCCACCCTAAAGCGAGAGAAGTCACTGGATGGAAAAAAATACATAATGGCTATGACTGGCCTGTTGGTCTAGTGGTTAGTGGCCCTGACTGCTATGCCGGAGGTCGTGGGTTCGATTCCCACACAGGACAAATGTTTGTGTGATGAGCACGATCATTTGTTCTGTGTCTGGGTGTAATTTATCTATATATGTATGTATTTAGAAATATAGTATGTTTATCAGTTGTCTAGTACCCATAACACAAGCTCTGCTTAGCTTGGGACTAGACGGCGTTGTGTATATAAAAGGAGAAACTGACTGACTGACATATCAACGCACAGCCGGAACTACTGGGACTAGGAGCGTGAAATTTTGCACAAACTTTCCTTTTATGACGTAGGCTAGCATTAAGAGAGGATTTTCCAAAATTCACTCCCGAAGGGGTTGAAACGGGGGTCTAAAGTTTGTATGGAAAAACTTATTTTCAAGCGGGCGAAGCCGCTGGCAGAAGCTAGTTATATTATATATTATTATAATTTGCGAAACAGGCTAATCAGATGATTGCTAGTTGTAAAAATTTCACTAATATAAGGACGCGCCTTGCTGATCCCCATTCTGACAGTCGACAGTACAATAATATATCACGTTTTTAGTAACTAAGTAATGTTTTTTATGTTGTTTTTTCCATTAAGTTCAAAATGAACGGGGATTAAGTTTGGGATTTGGGAATGCACTTATCAATCCAAAATATAAATGGGACTTTTCGTCAAAAATTATCGCTGATATAATATCACATTGTTTTTTTTTTTTTGGAAAAACATCCAATGACATCCCCCGCTCTCGGGCGGGCGGGAGATAGTGTCCGACTTTTACTGACTAAAAACCCACTGATGTTCCTTCGTTACCTTTCATACCAGGGCCGAGTCTTCCTTCCAGAATCAGACCCTTGGCCTCAGTAGGCTTCGACCCTGCTGGGCTCCTAGAAAGAAAGAAAGAAGAACGAAAATCAGTTTATTTACGTCAAAGCGCAGTCAGTAGCGCACACCTTAAAAATAAAATAAATAACAATAACGACTTATTTATAATTGGTAGGTTATGCGTCACATCCGCGTAAAACGGCCAGCGGTTTCCTACGGTTGCTGACCTCTCATTGAGTCGCGCGTGGAACACTAAACGCCGTTACGACTTGGGCTCGGTTCGAAAGGTTACCGGACGGTCGGACGGCGAGCCACCCATCGCTCGCCGTCTGCAAGCCCGCGCCTACGGTGGCCAGAAATCGGGATCGGAATCCCGGCGACTGGGGCGCGAGGGCCACTGCCTCGCTCGTGCACGTGAGGCCTCCTCCTTTGCTAGCATTACTATATCACTTTGTGCCTTCCCGTCTTGTGATATAACACACATGGCATGAAGTTTCAGACAAATATTTTCTTAGAACTAATACGATAAGAATATGAGGAAGAAGAAAACTTATTAGATTTGCATCGTAAGGAAATCCAAGAACAAATGTAAATACATAGAGCTGTCTTATCTTGTGGTATGGTCGGAAAACTTTTCCTATGATAAAGATTTTTCCAAGTTCAAAACAATCATAAGTTTGTGTCGATTTTGTTTTTTTATTCTAGTTGATTTTATTAAACCTGTGTAATAAAACCTTATTCTTGAAGATTCAGACGAACAAGGAACGTTTTATTGTAATCGATAAAATTTAGGCACATTTCGAATTTTACAACCCTTATACTAAGATTTATGTAACTCATAATATGATATAAAAGAGTGTCCATGGAGTTTCTTGCACGTTCTTCTACATAGAGATCTACGCTTTGGAACGTGCAATTTAGCTTCACTTTTTTGACTGTATGGGATTTTGTTTTATAACATTTTATGTAAGGACCAATATATTTATTATTATTTATATTATATTTGTTATATATATCCTTCTTTACTTATTTTTTATTATTATTATTTTCTTTTTGTATGTTGTTTATTTTTTATTTATGTTTATAAAATATGTAATATTCATAATGTTTTCTTGTATATTTCAGGAATTTGAAGGCGGAAGCGTTCAAGAGAACGAGAGTATACGAAGAAATTAACACATTATTGTTAATAAATGTCGCGCAGAATGTCAAAACTACCACGTCGTCATTATGGAGGTAAGAGTACGTATTTTTCTTCTTTATTAAATCAAGCTTCAGCCAATACTAGCTTTTCAAGTGGCTTAGCATGTGTAAAAGTTGAAAATGATCCTTCGTGATCCTACCAGATCTTAAGCTCATTGTCTACCAATTAGCCGTTGAAGGCCCAATTTTCAATCATCCAGATTTTCACAAGTGTTTTCGAAAATATCGTTGTCGGGACAGTTTTTTTTTTTTATATTTAAGTTGTGTGTTCTTACTATGTTTTCTTTCATTCTTTGCCAATAGAGAGTGCTATGCTATCCTTCCAGCCACTCCTTTATTACGAAGTTTACCGCCACGGTTGTTATGTTCCCTGCACTGGGTTGTGCAAGTTTCTATCCCCATTTCACCACTAGGGCTAGGTTAAGCTCAGCCGTGTACATATGACCAGGATTATGGTACTCACCCTACAAAACACGTCCTGGTGCCATCGATATAGCGATGCGAGAATTTTAGCGTAATGATCCCAGGATGGCAATCCAGCTAAGAGGTTCACTGCCTCGACAAAAAGCATTTGATATCCTTTTGTCATCTTGACGGCCACTACCTTGTGAGGTCTTTTCTTTTGTCATCGGGTTGTCAAGTCATACAGGTTATCTATAGTCACTCCTGTGGTTTATTCTAGAGAAACTATAGTTTTCCCAAAATAAAAAGTTTTCAATTACACACAACCATAGTAAAACATTCCATTGATGAATTACACACAACCATAGTAAAACATTCCATTGATGAATTACACACAACCATAGTAAAACATTCCATTGATGAAACTACACACAACCATAGTAAAACATTCCATTGATGAAATTACACACAACCATAGTAAAACATTCCATTGATGAAATTACACACAACCATAGTAAACATTTCATTGATGTAATTACACACACCCATAGTAAAATATTCCATTAATGAAATTACACACAACCATAGTAAAATATTCCATTGATGAAATTACACACAACCATAGTAAAATATTCCATTGATGTAATTACACACAACCATAGTAAAATATTCCGTTGATGAAATTACACACAACCATAGTAAAATATTTCATTGATGAAATTACACACAACCATAGTAAACATTTCATTGATGTAAATACACACAACCATAGTAAAATATTCCATTGATGTAATTACACACACCCATAGTAAAATATTCCATTAATGAAATTACACACAACCATAGTAAAATATTCCATTGATGAAATTACACACAACCATAGTAAAATATTCCATTGATGTAATTACACACAACCATAGTAAAATATTCCGTTGATGAAATTACACACAACCATAGTAAAATATTTCATTGATGAAATTACACACAACCATAGTAAAACATTCCATTGATGAACTACACACAACCATAGTAAAACATTCCATTGATGAAACTACACACAACCATAGTAAAACATTCCATTGATGAAACTATACACAACCATAGTAAAACATTCCATTGATGAAATTACACACAACCATAGTAAAAACATCCCATTGATGAAATTACAGACAGCCATAGTAAAATATTCCATTGATGAAATTACACACAACTATAGTAAAATATTCCATTGATGAAATTACACACAACCATAGTAAAAAATTCAGTAGTTTCAGAAATGTTTAAATAAAACCACATCAAAAACAAAATCTAATGTTATGAAACACATGTGATATAGCAATAAAGAATTGAATTGAATTTAATTAAAATATTTGATGATTTCCCAGTCAAAAAAGAAATAGTTTCAGAGATAACCTGTCCCCAAACATTTTGGTAAACAAACGATTTTAACACATTTTAATGCTAATATGGATAAACAGTCGCTCCATGTAAAACATGGGTACCTATTCTAGGAAAATACCCAATTTGGACTTAAACAGGGTACTTTACCCTGAAGCATGGGTAAAAACAATAAACGCTTTTTGGATTTATACATAGATTCACGACGAATGTGAGAAGGTACAAGATCACGGCCAGCAATACGTCTTGGGTGTTCCTTTCCTTCGTTTTCACTCACGACTTACTAGATATACCCTTTTTTGATCAAACGTTAAATGTATGAGTCATTTGGTTGAGTAAGGCACTGATATTTCTGACTATAAATGATCAAATCACAAAAAATATTAGATCTAGGGCCATGGGTTGACTTCCTAAAGGGAAACTTGGGGTCTTGGAACGCCAGGCAAAGAAGGAACAAAGATGTGTGGTTTTAATTAGTAAAAATCTGATACACGATCCCGCTCTGCCCTAGAGTGGGAGAAGTCATTGGATGATTTCCCACCTAAAAATACGGACTTTTCTGAATGAGGTACTTTTGTATTGCTTCCGAGAAGTTATTGTAAACATCAAAACATTTGATAAGCAGAAAATTCTAATGAACAAACTGTTACAAATATTATTGGGTTATTCCTGTGTTATGTCAATTTTTCGAAGAATTAACGTTCTTATAACACTATATTACAGTTCAGGCAGTAACAAATAATAATTTGTAAACAAATAATTAATTTAGTGGTATTTTGTAAAAAAAATTTACATTGGACCGTAGGATAAAAGGATGAATAATAACATACAACAAAATAGATACGTATGATTCAGTTCTCATAATCTTAACCTTCGTGCATCCAAAAACATGCTCCTTCATATTCCCTCTCACCGTACTGGCTTTATGTCCAATTCATACGCTGTTTCCACTTTAAAACTCTGTAATGTGCTTCCCCTTGACATCAAAAAAGCTGAAAGTAAATTTTCCTTCAAGCGTAAAATTCGGAACTACTACTTGAAGTCCTCTCAACTTTAGTTTGGTCTTCGTCGGAATTATTATTGAGTTTTCTTAATTATTTGATATTTTTCATAGTATTTATTTGTTTATAATTTTAGCATATACCTATATGTATTTTATTAATATAAATAACTTATTTTTTATTTTATTTGTTCTGTTTGAAGTATTTGTTATTTATTTATTGTGAAAACCTACCACATTATTGTCTTTTTAACCCAAAGGTTGACTGGTAGAGAATGCCTTGTTGCATTAAGTCCGCCTATGTACCACTACTGTACATGAAGAATAGAATAGAATATAATAGAATAGAATAAAACTTTATTGTACACCAAAATAGTAACAAAAACTTATAAACTAACTTCATCTATGGCTACAATGGCGGTCTTATCGCTAACAGCGATATCTACCAGACAACCTTAGGATGGACTGAAGTTTAAATAAATAAATCAATTCAGTATATTGATTTGATTTTTTTTCCAATCGCTAGAACATAGGCGGTAATCCTCCTGAGCTTGCTGAAGATCAAGTTATTCACTAATTCAGTGTACCGCAAAGGGTGTGCCACGTAGTATGCCGTGATAATTTGTTTGTCACACCACAGATCCATCTCAACATTCTCATTTGCATTTACAAAAAAGACTGATGAAAAAAGATTGCATGTAGCGGACATGCAATCTTTTTTCATCCGTCTTTTTCACTGCCCCACATTCTAATCCATACAGTATATCTTATCATGGACTAAAAGATTTTATCCTTCAACTTGGGGGGCATGCTAGGGTCACAATTTGTTCCAGTGACCTGTCGCCAGTTTATCCATCCTGAATTATTCCGATGTCTTACGTCTCGGTCTACCTCGCCATTTCCTTGGATAAGATAAAGATATAAAAATTGGAAGTTAAATAAAAGCTTGTAAAATTATAACATGTTGGTTCAATCAATCAAATATACCTACACGAGCTCTAAGTCTAAGCAACTATACAATCCAACGTAGCCGTGTCTGGGCGACGGCGAAGTCACATTCGTGTTATGACGAACTAATTAATTTCATTATTGCGTTTTTACTACACGTATTACTGTTTCACGGTCACAAAGCAGAACCAATTACATTCCTTATTAAAATTGTATAGGAGTTTATTAGTGTGACGCATCACTCATGTAGCAGACAGTTCTGAAATGACTCAAGGCTTTTGATATGACATACCACAACAACAAAAAATCCAGTCATCAAATGAACATACCTATTGGGTATTTCTACCTTCAACAACCATCATCATCTTCCTTTTTTTTTTAATTGATATAAACCAGTGCTTGACTGCGATCCCACCTGATGGTAAGCAGTAATGCAATCATTGATGGTGAGGCGCACTAGTTTATTAAGAGCCTATTCACTCTAGCCTTGAAGACACCTAAATTACAGTTGGACGGGAAAATAGCAGCAGGCAAATTGTTCCAGCCCTTCGATGTACGCGGTATAAACGACGAAGCGAAACGTTTAGTCCAGACCATTGGAGTTTCAACAACGTAAGGGAGGATACTCGCCGTACGTCGGGTTATCCGATGGTAGAAAGGAGATGGCGGAATCAAGTCATGCAATTCCCGGGCACACTCTCCAAAATGCAACCTGTAAAATACTGATAGGCTGGCTACCCTACGCCTGTGCTCGAGGCTTTGTAGATTGGATTTAACCAAATCTGGATCCCCAATTAGCCTCTTCGCACGCCTTTCCTCTGAGTCAAAAGCTGCTAGATGTAATTTTGCAGCACCAGCCCATATGTGACTGCAGTACTCCATACACGATCGAACCTGTGCTTTGTATAACATTAGAAGCTGTTCCGGTGTAAAGCACCGTCGGACCTTTGCAAGAACGCCTAGTTTTCTAACAGCTACCTTGGCTTTGGGCTCAAATTCCTGCCCTTGTCCCGTGTTATTTGGGGTCGGCGCAACACGTTTTTTTCTTCCATTCTGCCCTGTCACTCGTCATGCTGTCACTAACTTCCTTTTCTTTCATATCACTCTTGACACAATCCATCCATCTTTTCTTTGGTCTCCCTCCAAGACAAACGATTCCCTTTCAACTTTTCAGTCACTGGCACTGAAAAGTTGAAAGGGAATCGTTTGTCTTGGTATGGTCATGTGAAGAGGAGGGATGAAACGCATGTTACTAAAAGAGTTATGAGTTGGATGGATGGAGAGGGAGAGGGAGACCAAAGAAATTATGGATGGATTGTGTGAGAAGTGATATGAAAAAAAAGAGAGTTAGTGATAGTGTGACGAGTGACAGGACAGAATGGAAGTAAAAAACGTGTTGCACCGACCCCAAATAAAACGGAACAAGGGCAGGAAGATAATGATCGGCCTAGCCCAACTGTGATGGAGTCGGTTTCCAGTTAAGTTGAATGCATGCTGGATATAAGTAACTAGCTTCTGCCAGCGGCTTCGCCCGCGTAAAAGTAGGTTTCTCCATACAAACTTTGGACCCCCGTTTCATCCCCCTAAGGAGTGAATTCCGGAAAATTCATTCTTAGCGGATGTCAACACCCTATGTAAGGAACATACCTGGGAATTTTTAAGTTTGTAAGTGTTTACAGTTTCTGAAATATCGTGATTAATCAGTGAGTGGTATTTCTCATTAATATATATAGATTTACATGGAACGACTGCCTATCTATCCTCAACACAGCTATTACAACCCAGTTATTTGGTTAAATGATACCCTTTGGCCAAGACTGCTGTCAGATGTCTTAGTTTTTGACTATCTCTAATAATTGTGAAAGATCTATTAATGCCAGCCAATGATTAATTGGGGCAGTGGTGGCCGAGTGGTAATGGCCTCAACTTAGAGTTGTAGGTCGCGGGCGTTCGCGTGACTCTGAAAAGGTTAATTAGGGCAGTGGTGGCCGAGTGGTAACGGCCTCGACTTACGAGTTGTGGGTCGCGGGTTCAAACCCAGCCAGGTGCATTACTTTGTGTGATTTATTTCATCACCACTACTCTCAAAACGGTGAAGGAAAACATTGTGAGGAAACCGGCATGTCCTAGAACAAAAAATTGGAAGATATTTGTGACATCCACAAACCCGCACTGGGCCCGCGTGGTGGATTACGGCTTATTCCCTCTCAACATTATAAGGCCGACTATTTTTTTATTTTGCCTATACTGTCCCACTGCTGGGCAAAGGCTTCCCCCAACTTCTTCCAGGTATTCTTTTCTTGAGCCACCTCGAACCAGTCCTTGCGGTAGGCATCTAGGTCATCTCGCCTCCTCTTCCCAGGTCGACCTCGGCGGCGTCGTCCATCTTCAGGTACCCACATTGTGGAGACTCTTACCCACCGGTCAGAGTGCATGCGGCTGATGTGACCCGCCCAATCCCATTTTAGCTTGGCAGCCTTTTTACCTACGTCCATAATCCCCGTCGACTATGCTATTGATTAATTAACATTTAATTAATGATTATTTTCAGACAGCTGTCCGCCTGCTCCGATCTCCTGAGATCAAGAGAACAGCTGTCACTCGCCCTGACGTCCCACTCGTACTACACAAAAGAAGAACGGATGGACTCACTAGTAATAAGCAGTATACAAACCCACATAGACTCAGGCAGAGATAGTCTTAAGTCTACCATACAGTATTTGGAAACTGAAAAAATTGTTAAAGAAATCAAAGAATTAAATGAAGTTTTGATATTGTGAGTACTTGTTAATAGTTATTTATTTATCTATAATATGTATGTATTTAGAATTATATAAGTATGTTTATCAGTTGTCTAGTACTCATAACACAAGCTCTGCTTAGCTTGAGACTAGACAGCGTTGTGTGATAGTTGTGGATTATTATTATTATTACTGTTTTTTTTTTAATTCATGAATCCCAAGCGAGGCGTCCGCGCTCTCATTGTCTTTCTATTGTGTCTCTAATTACGGTATTTGAATGGTTAATTAACGTTATTCAATAAAACTTACGGGATTTCCCAGTTCATTAAAAATTTAATTGTACAATTGTGGAACTGTTAAAACCGCATACATGTGGTAATTCTCGAAAATAAAATTTTCACAAGTATACGTATTTTTTAGGAAAGAAATATTATATTATATTTGCCATTATTCCCGGGACCCTGGAACAATGGCTAAGAAGGAACAGGAGTGGGTTTTTAGTCAGTAAAAGTCTGACACTATTTCACGCTCCACCGAAAAGCGGATAATGTTATTAGAATTTTCTTTTACAACTGTATTAAATAATTAATTTACATAATGATTGATTTATTTTTAGCTTCGAGGAGCTGAAGCAGACAATAGTGAATCAACCGAGAATAGAACCAACGGCTTCTAATATAAGCCGATATTTATACACAGATGTGGACTGGTCTACCTACCTAGACAGGATGAAGATAGTTCAGAAAGACCTGTGGGTCATAGTGGGGTGAGTACATCTTATTAATCTTGTTGTTTAAAATAACTAGCGGTGGCGTTTCCCTCTCCTAGAGAGGAGGCCTGAGTCCCAGCAGTGGGAACATTATAAAGCCGACTATGCTATGCTATGGACGTTTCAACAACAAACAGTTTTCAAAGACCGGTTTTTGCTCTGCAACGTAACAACCGTTTTCCATCCTGCGATCAAACAGTCTTCGTTGCACAACCCAGTCTTCGAATTACTGTATGCGAATTGTTATCTTACTACTAAGAAATTAAGGTCGATAAAACCATTGATTCAACTAACACACTCGTCGCGTCGTCGATACAGCCTGGCGACAGACAGACGGACACTGGAGTCTCAGTAATAATCAATAATATAATAGTAATAGTAATAAGTAATAGTCCTAAAAAACAATTTAGAAATTAATCTCGTACAATTTATCCTGTACTAGCTGACTTGCCCCCCTAGTCAAGTTACAATCGTTTTGTTCGCGACGAACGCCTCGAGTAGGCCACACCTCCAATTCCTTCGGAGGCGTGTCCTACTCGAGGCGTTCAGCGCGAACGATACGATTATAACTTGGCTAGGGGGGCTGGTGAACTTAGCACCGCCTAACAGTAAGGATAACGCCATTTACTGGCGTATATAATTCATTTTATATTTTTACATTTTGATTTTTTTTTCGTAAGTTTTTCTATAATATATTTTCTCACAGTTTAAACCTTCCCTGGACTATCACAAATATTTCAAGAGAAAATTAGCCAAATCGGTCCAGCCGTTCTCGATTTTTAGCGAGACTAACGAACAGCTATTCATTTTTATATACATAGATTAGTGTAGGTTAATAGTTACGCGTTAAGTTTTGTGGTGGGAATCACCAAATAACTTTTCCTGCTCTTTGTGGAGCGAGAGAAAATTTCCGACTTTTACAGATTAAAACCCACCTGTATTCCTTTGTGTTCCAGGGCAACGGTAACAGTCTTTCGAACAATACGATTTATCATGTATGTCTATTTATGTGGCTGGATCAAAAGGTAAAAAACCCTTTGGGAAACTCATTATACGTAATTGGTGTAATATGGGTGCAGGTGAATCGTTCTACATAACCTATTTACCTCTGTTGATCGCAACGGCTAAGAATTTCTTAATGAATACCTTTGTACGTTCTTTTTTATGGTGGGAAATCATCTAATGGCTTCTCTAGCTCTAGGGTGGGGCGAGAGGGCATGTCAAACTTTTATTGATTAAAGCCACAGCTATGTTCCTTCAATGGGCCTCATCAGAAGGCTCAAAGTCATCCAAAGGGCAATGGAAAGTAGAAATACTCGGAGTTTCCTTGCCTGATCGAAATGAAGATATGCGCTGGAGAGCCAAGGTTGCCGACATAGCACGAAGAATCACCAAACTTAAGTAGCAACGGGCAGGGCACATTGTTCTGTAGAGGCGACCGCGTACCGGAAGACGCAGTGTTAGGAGGCCCCCTGCAAGGTGGACCGATGACCTGGTGAAGGTTGCGGAAATCTGATGGATGCGAGACGCACAGGACCGTTCATTGCGTCGATATTTGGATTAGGCCTGTGTCCAGCAGTGGACGTCTATCGGCTAAAATGAGTGATTGATTGATATGTTCCTTCAGTTGCCTTTTGCGTTTTAGGACCATGAGTATCCTTTCTATACTTTTCTTCATGGCCCTAGTAGGGGAGGTTTATCGAACTTTACACCTTGTTCCGCATATCACTAAAAGCTTGTCGATCCCATACATTTTGAGCGCTAATTAAACAGACTTCTTTTTTATAGCATTATTCGCCTCTAAAAATCTACACTGCCTTTTAAATGACTACGTTAGCCACAATTATCGAGCGTCTGAATGATACTTACTATCTTAGCTACTAGTTGTCGTCTACGTAACGCACTTTCTGGGTGGTTATAAAAAAAAAAAACCACGAATGCTAAGGCGGGTACTCTGCTCCAGCTCGCTCCCGCCTTAGCCTTTCAACATAACTTGTCCGTGTCGGGGTGCCCTACAATTCCGAGCTCGCTTCGTTCGCTCTTGAATTAAGAATATTTAGTTAGCATTGTAAAACAGACGGATAAGTTTTTTAGAACCTATCTCATTTTCCTTAAAAAAACACGTATTTCCTGGAACAAGATTTGTAAAATATTCGAGTAAATTACGGAATTACCGAATGCTAACACAGTGTTCAGGCGTTATCTCTCTTTTTTCGAGTTGCCTTCTCGTTAAAGAGTGCGTTGGATTGCGCTAGATGAAGTAACAAGATTTTAAAATATGCTCGATATTGACGATAGGCGAGTGGAAAAGGACCCTCTTATCTTTACGATATAACTTGTGACTCGCCTCTGTTTTGTACGGGTGCAAAATTTTAATTATATATATAAAACTTTCCCGTTTATTTTCCCATCTATTAATCAAAACTTCATTAAATTCATTTTGACGTCGTTTAAGAGGAGTTAGCAAATAAACATACAGTCGCGAAAAGTGACTTCGTTTTATCTGCTTGTATTTATTACTGAGTTTAGATGTGGATGGATGGAGAGGGAGAGGGAGACCAAAGAAAAGATGGATGGATTGTGTGAAGAGTGATATGAAAGAAAAGGAAGTTAGTGATAGTATGACGAGTGACAGGGCAGAATGGAAGAAGAAAACACGGGACAAGGGCAGGACGATGATGATGATGATTTATTAAACAAAGTCGCTCACCGCTACTGTATGCAGACAACAAGTCATACAAACGCGGAAAGTACAGATACTAACCAAATGCGGTTTATACTAATAGACAGAGTAATTCATGAGGAAGGTTTATTTGTAAAATACGTGCATATTATAGTAGATAACGTCTGTAAATTTCAATGGATTGGAATACCCGTGCGAAACTGTGTAAAAAAAAATGAGACTCAACGCAATCGCGAACGCAAAGCGATGCATCGTGATGGAAGCAAACAATAAATCGTCTGCTTACGGGTAAAAAGTAATAAATGCAGTTTATATCAATTCGAGTAAATGACTTTTTAAAGTTTACGTTTTTATTTGATCTAATTTAAACTCTTTATTAAAAAAACTGTTAAATTAAAATATTGCACTTACTATCCTACTTTTCAGATTTACTCTTATAATATTTGATGTACGTAAAAAATATATAAAATTTAATTTAGATCGAAAGGGTGTCGCATTTATTATGTTTTACCTGTACGTAACCAATGTTATATCTCCGGAACTCATTGATTTTAAAAGCTTATTTAGGTTTTTTATAATAGCATATTGTATTTTACACCAATTACTTGATACGAACGATTTCATTTTACAAAATTTCATAACATATTGATATTTTTGCTACATTTAACCGGTTTTACCTGTAGAGTTTTAGTGTAAGTATGTCACTTATTATGCATTGAATCAACTACAACTGGTCAATTTGATAAATTGATAAAAAATAATTAATTTTTACTTAAGTAATCTATGAAACTATAATAAATGAAAAAAAAAATCTAATAATCAATCTATTTTATAAGTTCTCACATAATTATGGCAATCAAACTTTGATCACCAATGAAGAACAATCTAACTCTATATACGAAAAATTTTGTTGGGTAAACGAGTATTAATTAAGTAAATTAATGTATCTTAATCTTTCGATGATTCTTTGTCAACTGAAGGTAAAAAAAGGTAAACGATCTGTTTCATTGGTTGCATTTTAAAAAGAAGAGTATCTGCCATGACATTCCTCAGAAATTATTTTCTTAGTGCATCTGACTCATCATCTGTGAAAATCCCTCTTTTTAGCTTCACTAATGGGTAAAGGATTTAGGTAAAGCGGTTTTAACATAATAGAAGTAGTCTGAGGCGTAGCGTTTTTTAGATCCAGTACTGACGAGACGTTGAGATTGTTCCATATTTTTCGAGACATCAATGTGTAAAAATGTTTCTGACACGTTATAGTTGAAATATTTTTAACTTTCTTCCTTAAGATATTGTATCTCTTTATTAAGCCACTTCATTTGATTTCCATTACAATCTTTTGCGCGATTGAAAACAGTTTCATCAGCTATTTTTTTTTAAATCGTTAAATCCGTTCAATTTAAAAACTTTTGTTTTGTAGGGCATTATCATGATTTTGGGTAAGTAAATAGGTAGTATCCCGTTTTACTATCTTTCTACGTGTGTTCTTTCTCATGTAACCGAGGTTTATCTACTCTGATACGTGTGGAGGACAAAACCAGAATCAATATTTTGCTGCTAAAGCTAAATGGAGCTAGATAATATGCAAAGCAGTATTGAGTCAGAAAAGAAAAATTCAGAAGTGTATGCCTAATTATTTATATATTTTCAAACGAGCAACGAATAATTAACCGATTTACAAAAATTTGGTGGTGAAATTGTTTTCAATCGCTCAAAAGATTGTAAGGGAAATTAATTGAAATGACTGTAAATAAAGAGAATACAATATCTTAAGAAAGAAAGTTGAAAAATATTTCAACTATAACGTGTCAGAAACGTTCTTACACATCGATGTCTAAAAAAATACGGAAAAATCACCTTAACGTCTCAGTATGGATCTAAAAAAAGCATTCCAAACGCAACGCCTCAGACTAATTCTATTATCTTAAAACCATTTTGCCTGAATCCTTTACCCATCAGTGAAGCTAAAAAGGGATTTTCTCAGTACATGCACAAAAAAAAAAAATTCTGTGGAATATCATGGTAGATTACTTTACCAACTGCAACCAATGAAGCAGATTGTTTACCTAAACCTTCGGCTAACAAAGAATTATCGGAAGGTACTTTAATTCATTGAATTAACAGCCGTTTACCCAATAAAATTCGTCTTAAATAGAGTTTGATTGTTCTTCATTAGTGATCAAAGTTTGATTGCCATAATTATGTAATAACTGTGATAAGTAACAAAATAAATTTAATCATCTTTTTAATTAATTTCTTACTTTGTAGTTGATTTAATGCATAATAAGTGGCATACTTACAATAAAATTCGACAGGTAAAACAGGTTAAATGTCCAGCAATAAATGACATTTATTTCATTTTTGCTGTAGAGAAATTAACAAACCAAGTAGAAGTATTTAACTGGTAAAATGGAATAAATAACTTTAATATGGTTATGTTGTTTAAATTATTACGTTCATAATAATAAATGCGTTTATGACCTTTTCTCAGTATAATTCTTATAATTTTTTATTTAAAACATAAAATGTAAAAAGTTTTAACCGTATTTATTGTTTTGTAACTGTTAAACTGAAACGGATTTGAGGCATAAGATTATTTATTAGGTTATACTGGAATATTTTTTTCAAAATGTGAGTAGATATCACTTTTATAAATTCAAGATCTCTGCAACCATTGGACATAGCATTTATTCGATTTTACCAGTAGATAGAGCGTAAAAATTACATTTAACTGCATTTTTAACTCAATTTAGTAAAAAAATGCATATAGCTGGTTTCACCAGTAAGCAGTGCGGTGGCCTACGTGACCAAATGCACGTGGGTGCGGTGACTGTCCAGCAAAGCTAAGCGGACGTGCAGTTGTGGCATGCGGTCGTGTCTGAAGACTGAAAAAAATCTCACAAAAATTGTCTTTCTAACTCTAATTTTGATGGTAGTACTATGAATACTTACCAAGTTTAGTTCAACATTTGTTTTATGCTGTTTGCTAATTCCTTTATATATATATAGAATACTCGCAAAGTAGACGCAAAAGTGCTTGTGCTAAATGGTTTAATTATTTGGAATAAATGCTAAAAGTATATTTTCCTTTAAGCGTAAAATTCGGAACTACTACTTGAAGTCCTCTCAACCTGAGTCCGGTCTTCGTCATAATTGTTATATTTCAAGTTCTCTTAAAAGTATTTATTAGTTTATAATTTTAGCATATTATTTCGTAATTTATAATTATAAGCATCTTAATTTAATGATACTTCATTCTATTTGAAGTATATATTATTTATTTATTGTGCATACCAACCATTCTATTGTCTTTTATCCCAAAGGTTTTTTAAAATTCTTTTTTGTGAATGGGTATTATCCTCATGGATACGTCAACCCCATTGTACCATACAGACTATTTACACAATGATCATAAACATACTCTTATATTATAAAATAGGAGAGGAATTTACTTCCTAAACTTCTGAAATAACCCACAAATTATGCGTTTAGTCTTTTCTGACTTAGGGTAGGTATGCCAATATATTTTGAATAAGTCCAACATCAACTCCCGAGCCAGAGATTCCCTTTCATCATTGTTCCTAGCACATTCCATCAGCAACAAAAAAAAAACCAGTAATGTGATTAATCAATTTATTGCATCTTGTTAATATCGCTCACGTTTGTTTATCACTAAAATAAATGATAAAACCATCTGCATATTGTGATACCATAACGGTTTTAATATGACGGCAGATTTGATGCGTAACTAAGTTAAGTATAAAGGCGACAAAGGGTCACCTTATGCCAATCCTCTGTTCGTCAATCTTGTTTCAAAACCTTTACTATTAAACGTTTTAAGTTTTAATTGCCTCTCGTTCATAAATGACCAAAGGTAAATGTACACGTTCGGGACCCAACTTGAATTTCATCCAATAATTTTGTTACAGAATCAATTGAAACGTTGTTATACCATTTTAGCGTCATAGCATGCATCATATCCTTTTCATGCTCGCTTTACGTCATCGCGTCCATAGACTATAGGTACACTGAAAACAGAACCGCGTCCTTTGGCACAGACGCAACATAATGTTGCCAATTTATATATATTATGATATTGTATTTCCACTTTATTTATTCATTGTTTTTTTTTCCTTTACTTTTTTTGGCAGGAGTGGGAAATCCTCATGGACGGCTGCCTCACAGACGAGCCAGTCTGGGCAGTGTCAGGCTCCTACTGACTAAAACCACACCTTAAATTTAAACCACGGACGTGACGTCCGTGCCCTTGTTTGTTAATTATACATTGTTTGCTTCTGGGCAACTCCACGTGCAAGTGGCGTTACTCCCGAGCACTTTTTAGCGATCGCAATAAATCCCGTCAGAATTTCAGTGTTTAGAGGCCACCAGCCCAAAGCGATACCCAAATAACAATGACCCAGATACGCATAAAAAATCAGGAATGTCTCAACCTTCAACACACATCGTCGCCCAAAATGCCGCACCAAACAAATGGCCCCTCAACCCCTAAAACTATACTTATTACTATACAAAATATATAATTATATACATATAACATGAACGATTTTACACACACACGACAACAGTGAAATAGGCCTTAATTAAATCTTACTATTAGCATTGTTTGCATAAGGGAATAATTTGCTTTGGATACGGGAATAATTTGCTTAGATAATGGAATAATTTGAATATTTCGCCATTGGTAAGCAACAATCCCGAATTTAAATATGTAATTGTAAATCTTCAGTAAATCATTATTGAATACAATATAGCGTCCTGCCCCCGGACTAAATCTTTTTTTTAAGACAGATTTCTAGTTCTTCTTCTTAATTTCATTTCGGGACTTAAAACTTAGCATCAAATTCAAAACATAGTCTGGAGTCAGAGAACGTAGAAGATCGAGTTGTTTTTCGGATGGTGCCCATCTTTGTTGCTTAAAACCTTTCATCCACTTCATACGGCGCCGCATTTTCTGTGTCGACGTAGCTTCATCTACCGAATCACAAATTTTATTTCTTACCATAATATCTAGCTTTTATAATTAAGGGGATGCAACTCGACTTACATTTTGACTGTTTTTCATACAACCGCTCTTACGCGATTATGACGTTAATACAATTTTTTCTATAGATATTTTGGAAACACAGAATCTTGCGGATATTATCTAGACTCCTATTGAAAGCAATTCATAAATTTGTGTAAAACTAATCCAGTAAAGACCTCTGAAAATCTGCTATTTTGCATGAACTTTGACTCTTCATAATTTACTCAAAAATAAAAAAGTCAAAAAAGTATAACAAAAGAAGCCTTGAAAAAATCAAGATTCTAAATGACAACAATTTTTTTTTTCAAAAACTTTTATGGTTTAAAAAAAAAAAACATATATTTCCTGGAACAAGTTTTGTAAAATATTCGAGTAAATCACGGAATTTCCGAATGCTAACAGAGTTTTTAGGCGTTTTCATTTTTCGTGTTGCCTGTCGTCAAACATCGAGTTTGATTGCGTTAGATGTAGTGACAAGCTTTTAAACCATGCTCGATGTTGACGATAGGCGAGTGAAAAAGGACCTTCTTAATGATTGAGATTCTATGGTCTTGGATTCAAGTTTCTTTAAGCTTTCAGGGGTGGATTTTTACGGAAATTTGACAAGGTCATCCTTCGCTGAGCAATTATTTCAGACAATTTAAGGGACCAGTAATTTTTTGTTTAAATTTTTCGTTTTACTTTAAACTGAATTTAAAATAGGGTATATATTTACTAGCTGCATATTCAACTTGTTTTATAAAGAAATCATACATTTTTTTGCACGTTACCATTAAAAAACCTTTATTTAAAGGTTTTTATATTTTTCAAAGATTGTTTGACGATATTCATTACAATTTGCGTTTTTAAAATTACGTTTTTTAACAATATATGTATCACAGGACAAGTTAGCTGTTATTTTAATAATCAGGTCACTATTGATCACTACCCAGATTTTCATTAAATACCTGCAATTCAAATTTTATTGGAACGTCAGAGGAGACAAATGAAATATCCGGGGACGTCTGTTGTAAACTGCCATTCACCAACTTATCTCGAGTTGCCATGCTGCTGTTAAGCGAAATAAAGTCATTTTCTAGGAATTAATCCATAATTTGAGTACCTCTCACGTCTGTTTTAACCGACCAATTGGTTACCAACCCCAAACCCAAAGGTTGAGAGGTAGAGAATGCCTTGTTGCATTAAATGGTACCACTACACTGTATATGCAGTTTAAATAAATAAGTTTGATCTTCATCACATCTGTGAAGTAAACAGAAGCTTTATAATAGTGTGGTAACCCCCTAGGTCGTCAGGTCGTGCGGTGGTGTGGGTAGCACGGCGTACACTCGGCATCGGCGTCGCTATCTTGGCACTGGTGCTGCTGGCCTCACCCTTTATGCTGCTGCTGCTGCGCCATATCGCCTACACTATACAGGTACAATAGATATAAGCATGGCCTACGATGAACGATTTTGTGTAGAGTCCGAAGGGCTCTATCCTGATTTACTTACTATGGTAAAAATATGATTGAAATTGACCATGAGACATTTTTATAGCGCATGTCACTGTCAAGTCCATACACTTTTATGGCGTATGTCAAGTTCATACATTTTTGTGTGTAACATACCGTATACCACCTATGTAAGGTAGGTACCTATGGTTAAATGACTTTATTGTTTAGACAACGTGGACAACCCGACGTATGGCGAGTGTCCACCCTTACATTGTCACCGCTACGGTCCGGACTAAGCGTTTCGCCTTATCGTTTATACCGCGTACATCGAAGGACTGGAACAATTTGCCTTCTGCGGTCTTACCGTCCGATTATAATTTAGGTGTCTTCAAGGCTGGATTGAATTGGCTATTAATAAACTAGTAAGCTTCTCCATCTACGATTGCAGCACTGATTACCATAAGATGGGATCACAGTCAAGAACTAGTTTAAATCAATTTAAAAAAAAAAAACACAAAAAAGTTATTTGAGCTACCACAACTAAAAAGAGTAAAAAAAAAACGACTTCATACAGGTAAGCAATTTTAACGACATTACAAAATGATAAATTAATTGGAAAAAAAAAACCAAAAATAATTTGTTTTGTTTAAAAGCGCTTGAGACGGTTACGAATAGCTACAGTTGCTACGATTTTTCGTAGATTTTATTTTTAATATTCAGGTTTCAAAAGTTTTTTCCTCATAGCCAATTTACTTCGAATCTACTGAACTGTTTCATTTAAAAGGTACAACATTATAAACTTTTGTTACCCATTGCCTTAATTATGAAAATAAAAAAAAATAACTTTCAAAACTGTAGGTACATTGTGACTTATTAAAATATCTAGTCTTAATTTTATATGAGAAACTAGTTTGAACTGTGTATATGAAAAAGTTCTTTCAGTTGGATTCTATACTCTTAAGTTACAGCAAAACAATTAAAAAAAATATTTTATTAAAATATCAGGGCGTCTATGCTGACTCGCTCTTTTAAAAATGCCGTCTTGGTTGAACTTTGCATCTTGACGGTATCAGTGTGAATTTGTAAGTAAGTCGTTATTAAGCCTAGAAAATTCAATTTACATACATAATTATTTGTCTACTCTCTCTCGTAAATGGCACCTACCACTATTTTTCTCTGCATCACCGAAAGGGTCAACCTTTGGGTAGGTGGTAGAAAATGCCTAAGGCATTATTAAGTCCGCCTCTGTACTTTTACTGCATAAAGCATTTAATGAATAATAAATAAATTATTATGCATATCGTGTGCATCTCGCCCATGACCGATAAAGCGAGGTCTCCCTTCTTGCTGTTATACCAATTATAATAAAGTTTGATATGCCTTTTGAAGCTTATCTAAGTTGACCTGTGACGTAGAACTCTAGCAGGATAAAATATTCTTTATCAGCACCGAAGATTGACAAAGGATAAAGATGTTTGGAATATATATTTACATATGTTTTAAGAACACATTAATTGTGTGTACAGCTAAGTAATAAAATTCCTTACCGGAGTTTCGTTTTTCTTAATAACTAAAACATGTATCTCATCGTGGTAATGACTCCATAGAGCGTCTCGTAGTACAGGGAAAATTTGAAGGCACCAGGACACGTGGGGTAGATCACTAATAAGATGGACAGACCAGATCAAGGCCACAACTAAGTGCTCGGTTTACGAATGTACCCGGAAAGCTGCAGTCTACGATGAATGGCACCGTATTACCGCGGCCATCACTTATCGTGATTCACAATGATGACCACGATCACTCTGGCTAGACTATGCCGACTAAGAAAATGAAAATCTGGGGGTCCTTAAGTCAAGAGTGAATAGATTATTTCTAAGCAAGCGTGCTGCACATCATCGCTTACTATGAGGTAAGATAGTGGTCAAATGCGAGGCTAAAAAAAAAACGATCTCATGGCATTAATATTTTGAGCTTTGACCATTATATTCGCTGTTAGGTCATCGCGTTATCTTGCCCGGTGACCTATTTAGATGTAAGAAGGGAGAAGATAAAACTTTTTATTGCTTAATTATTTTCAGGTTATCAAATATTTATATATTTAAAAAACATTTAACTATGATTGTGTATATATATTATTTAAACACTAAATTAAAAATAAATTAAAAAGAACAATAAAATATTGCTTAAAATTTTATACATTTCTAACCTTTTCTGTGATAACAACTTCTTGATCTGATCAGAATAGTCGAAACATATTGTATTTTTTAAATATAATTTATTATGAGATATACTGTACAGTAGTTGCACTTCATTCGATGCTCCAATGTTTGCAATATGATAAACATAAACTTGTATGTCAAATGTAATTTGAGTTTATGACATTATGTAACGTGTGCTTTTAATATCCAACATCTTTAACCGAAAAATGCCTTATACTGGAAATTATTTTTAAATGATACATAATTGCTTCCTATTTAACTGTTTAATGATGTATAACGACGTTTAAAATCAGGTTCCGATAGTTCAAGCACCATCATTTTCATGGATCACAATTTCTGAAAAAGAAAAATACACACTTATAATATTCACTTATGATATTAGTCCATCAATAAGGTTGTATAGAAAGTTGGTAAAATCGTGTTAGAAAAGAGTACTGACCTAGATACATAATATGACCAATCCACCTTTGACCTTTATTAAAAAAAAAAAAATATTCCTAGCTTAGAAACATGATGTTTTAAAAATACCACGCTGCAGTTTTCATCAAAATCGAGCTCGCTCCTTGGATTTGGCCATATACACGGTATCTTTGACCTTGACGCACAAACAAATACCACAGATCCAGTACATGATTCTAGACACCCCAGTGGTGGAATTTTTCATCGGCTTTTTCCTAATTATAAAAGTCATTGGATGAATCCCACTTAAAAAAAAGCCTATAGAGGTTCAGTCGCGATCAATAAGATATAATACATTGTCACATTTTCTATCTATCTTTACTTCTGCCGTTCAAGAAATAAGTGTATGACAATTTGTTCTTAATTACCTAACAAACTTATAATTTAGAACCAATGTGTTCTAAATTGTATACCTATTACTTGAATCATTGCAAAACTTAAGATAGAAAATGTAGTAATACATCTTATTGCTCGTGATTGTACATCTACTGTTCTTTAAACGGTTCTTTAAACAAAATGTTCCTACTCTGACGATTGATAATTATCTTTTCAATACAATTACTCGAAAATTTTCTTTTATCCCGACCGCTTTTAGTCACGCGATTTACTGTTTTTCGCACTAGGGTGGAAAAGTGCGCGAGCTCGCCCCCGCCACAATTTATTACATGTATCGCATCAGGTTGGGCGCTAAACGATGGGGGTCATTTAGCGCCCAACCTCGAGTCGTCAACCTGGAGTCGCGCGTCAACCCCCGTTTATTTTATATCTTCGTAAATGTATTGAAAATCGTCGTTTGATACTCGTGAAAATCTGTCACTGCAGTACTCATCTCCATAATATTATAATTTCACTTCGGTCGCAATGATAAATCTTCTCTACTTGAATCAAAATGTAATTATTTGAAACTTTTTGAAAATATTGATAAAGAAATATTTTCAAACATATACCAAACCTTTGAAATTGACTCAGGAATGTAGTCACTAACTTCGAATGATAATTAATATGCATGAGTTAAGATTTGCAGAGGTCATACACGATTGAATTTTCTAAATCAGATACAGTTCACACGTGTTTTTGTTAGGAAGTCACGTGTTTAGCCACGAATATTAATTTGAATAACTAATACCACATTATTTATTCGGGTAATCACACAAGGTTATACGGTTCTACGCGTTTAAACTTATAATACGAAAATCAAAATTTAATAAAAAAAATAATATTAAACAGAACCCAATACGTTCTATTTTCAAAACATTAAATAGACAACGGTAACCCTTAGCCCATATGGATTATAAAGTTAGTATTATGCTGATGCATACATGACATAATCAGCCTTATAATGCTTCCAATGCTGGAACTGAGGTCTTTTCTCCAGGGAGAGCGACTGGGTCGTAATCCACCATGCGGGCCCAGTGCGAATTAGTGGATTCCATATTGGTGGTGAATACGGTGACCTGAATCTGAAACAGGTACCTCCCAAACGAGGTGAGGACGCCGTGGCGCCTCTCCAGCCACGCCTCAAAGAGGGGACTTACCACCGTGGTTATGGCGTGCCTATGGTGATCCCACCATAGGCACGCCATAATGTGTATCCACACATGTCTTCGTTTTTTTGTACCAGGTTATACCTCTATTCTCACTATGTTTTACTTTAACGTTTTAAGAGCAGTGGACATGAAATAAATTAGTTATAGTAATGCGTTTAGCAAGGCTTATAACCTACGACCTACAACTAGTTTGTTTCACCTGGCTGTATTATTTTGCGTTATACATTATTTTTAACTGATTTAAAATCAACAACCTACGTTCGTTGATAGCTATAAATAAAATCTTGAATGAACTCACTCCTTTCGTAAAACACGTATCTCCAACTCGAATATGTCCAACAGGGCACTTTTTAGGGGTATTAAACTTCCCAGGGTCGGCAAGCCCTAACGTAACAAATGCGGAAAGCACAACAAATAACAAAAGATACCACTTCATATTCACGTGTTCACATATGGCACTCGAATGTCGACAGATGCGCTGTTACAAACTTTTTATACACATACTGCAGACATCTCTGTTTACATACATATTTATAGACTTCAAACGGGTTTCGGAAAGTATTATTATTGATTCAAGGATGGTAACTTGTTTGTACTACATAAAGTATTTGCTGAGAACTTTGAGCTTCTAGAATAGCTTTCAACTTGTTTTGGGACCTTACCATAAAGTTTTAATCGTAAATTCGGTGAGAGAGTGAAAGCGCAATACAGACAGTATTGCGTATAGCTATTTGTTTCTTTACTAACGGGAATATAATAATTGAACACGTCATGGTTTTTTTTAGATTGGAAATCATCCAATGACATCTCCCACCCTTGACCGCGGCGGGGGGGGAGTGTCAGACTTTTACTGACTAAAACCCACTCCTAATTCCTGCGTTGCCTTTCATTCCAGGGCTGGGTTTTCCTTTCAGAAGCGAACCCTTGGCCCCAGAATTTTGCTTCGACCCTGCTGGGCCCCTACGGTTTGCTGACATCACCTTGAGGCGCGCGTGCTTTCTGATCCTCAGATAAAGGCGACCGCTTTCCATTCTCGCTCGCTTGGGACTATGGACTGAACCAGGGCCGAACCCGAAAGGTTACCGCTGCCGATCTCCTCCAAGCGGGGTGGATTGCCACCGTATGCTCCATCTTGTCCTTCGGGTACCTAATACTCATAATGGTGACAACCGTGCGCTTCTTCCACTTGAATCTGAAACTGGAACCTCTCAAACTTTACATACCATCCAGAGAGTAAAGCCATCGTCACGCCGTCGTGTTGTCAGGCGGAAGGTGAGGACGCCATGGCGCCTCTCTAAACCCTTCACGAAAAGGGGACCTACCGCTGCAATTATGGCGTATCCAATTCTGGGTTGCAACAGTCGCTGTCTGCACACCGCCATGAATTACCGACGGAACTTTGCCCGCCGTGCTGCATTTTGTCGCGGCAGCGGAGTACCACCCCGGCGAAAATGGAATAGGTTATGGTACAATTGAATTTATTTATTTTATAAATATATATATATTAGGATCTCAGAGATAAAACTTAACAGGCATCCCATTAAATAGATATGTACAGAAGTCAATAATCTACATAATTTCGTGATCAAACAACGCACACATAGACACCGCTCACGGACACGACAGAGCGACGCCGATCCTAGCGCGACTGATGAGCGTGGGTATGAAAAATGAAGTACTTACATGAGATTTACTTCTGTACCTATCTATTTTGTAGGCATCCAAGGAAAGAAAGAATAATAAGAAGTAACATAAAGTAATGTTTTAGAAGGAAAAATTTGATTGAAGAGCAAATTTAGACTTCCTGTTTTTTTATTACTAACCAAATCCAGGCATCATTCAGAAACTCAGTTTATGCTAAAATCGACTGTAATGAATAAAATTCTGAAATTAGAAAAAAAGTTGTTCAGCACATGTTCAATTTGACAGAATGTAGGATAGAGGTAACTTTTAAGATCATTTTTCGAGACTTGCTCATAACTTTTACAGGTATGAATACAATCGTGAAACATACGTATATTGTTAATCTTAGCAGTCAAGTGGGCTCAGAAACTAACGGGATAATATGTCAAATGGTAAATATGCTCAATATTAATTAAGTTAACGTCATACTGACGCACATTAACCTTTAAGACACACGTGTGTAGGCCTGTGGTATGAGAATTGCTTAATTAGCACTATGTCTACACAGGTAATTCAGCAAATAGGTAACATAAATAATGCTGCGAGATTATTCGAAAGAGTAACCAGGCAACTGTAGGAACACAGGTGGTTCCTGGCCTGAGTTCAATCCAACAATCCCGCAGCCCTGACAGGTATTGGCCCTGACGTGCCCGTTAAAGCCAGCACCGGTCAGAACTGCCGTCACTTATGTTGACAGCTCTTTGAGGCGCACGTGGAACACAACAAGCCGTCGACCCGAACCTGGTTCTTATCGAACGGTAAATTACTCATTACTTGAAGTCTGCATGTCCACGATGGCCGAGAAATCCGTAAGCCATGCGACTCCAGACGCCTAAGTGGCTGGGGTGTAAGGATTGTCTCTCTCTCATGCTTTCTGCTACCTCCTTTTGCTCGCATTACTGCTTTGCACAAGGAGGTGACTGCTTCGGACGGCAAGCTACCTGTTACTTGCCGTCCGCAAGCTTGCGACTACGGTGGCCGGGAATTGCCCAGCGACTTCCAACACCCGGAGCGTCTTTTGCGACGACTGGGACGAGGATGTCCTCTATCTTACTGATTCCATCATCACCTTCGCTTGCATTACTACTTCGTAGAAAGATGTGACAATTTCACATTCTCTCTCGCACCGTACTTCCATACCTTGCTCGCTTCCAGTTATTGTCCAGGCCATATTGCCTGGACTAAGGCCGAAAACGAGAAGTCACTGCCACCGGTGCCTCTTATCGTGTTATTTATGATGACTTGTACTGCTCTTAGTTTGAGAATATTTGTGATCCAGCCACTCATGGTGGAGTCCACGTTATGACTCGCAAGGGCTATGCTGATATTTTGGAACACGATTTTGTTGAAAGTGCCTTTTGTTGAAAATGCCAAAGACAGCTACTGAGGAGCATTTGTGATGTATTGCGTATTCGATCTTTGGAACCATGCTATCTCTTCTGAATTCCGATTTATCGGGTGAAGTACCTGGGCGTTTGAGTTCTCATAAATAATGTTCTTTGATGATGACGATGGTTTTCTCGCAGTGTTGGATCAAATCATTCATTTCCTTTGGTGGGCTTGGGCAGTTCATCATCACTTGACAATTATTCTGACATTATTACTAAGTCTGGGGAATCTTTGTCAATCTGTAGTTTGTTGATCATTGATCATTGACAGATTCTGGACTGAATGAGAGTGGTATGACAAGTATATTTTGGGTGGGCTGTGAGGACGAGGAGGAGGAAAAAAAGACTAATCTTAGAGCGAGAGAAGTCATTGGCTGATTATCAACCTCATAAAAAAAGTTTTATAGGTAAGAACTAAACAAGACTCATACACGTGTATTGAGACAATTATTATGACTTACTTTTAGAGGAATTGCTTGATGTGGCATTTTTAGATGCACAGAAAAAAGGTTACGTTGCCGCTTGACGCAAACGTAGGTAACGCATGCGTCAAATGGTAACACAACATTTTTGCGCAGGAGGTAAATGTTCTCGAATTCTCAGAAATTAGGTTTATACGTATAAACATTTGAATAAATAGAATCGACATTTTCGTTGACAACATTCTGCATAGTAACTTTCTGTAGTAAGCACAGGTTGCTTGCTCATCCTTTATAACAAAAATGAAGCTATTTTACACGTGTGTGCTTCTCACCTTACTCGCCACATCATGTCTGCCACTAGTTGCTGGCTCTATCGCCGATCATCCACATCCTTCAGTGCTTACCCGATTCAAAAGGCAAAGCATTGTAAATGGGGGTCCGTGCTCGTGCCCCGAAAATCATACTGTATTGAGTGGACACTGCATTCCCTGCGAAAAGTAAGTGGAATTTTATTTATTACATTAATTAGCGGATTACTTGAGATATAGTCAGTTAAAATTAGGAATAGTTCTAAAATAAATAGAAAGTATGATTATTGTAGAAGTGGGAAATGGGTCAACATAAAATTGATCTTTACCTTATTTTTTGTGTATTTATTTATTTATTTAGTACATGGAGGACTTACAGCTAATAAAACCAGACAAAAAAGGAAATCATAATCATTCGACTGGCCTGTTGGTCGTGGGTTCGATTCCCACCCAGGACAAATGTTTGTGTGATGAGCACGATCATTTATTCTGCGTCTGGGTGTAATTTATCTATAATATATATGTATTTAGAAATATATAAGTATGTTTATCAGTTGTCTAGTACTCATAACACAAGCTCTACTTAGCTTGAGACTAGACGGCGTAGTGTGATGGTTGTGGAATATTATTATTATTATTCCATTTATTTAATTAAAGTCAGTTAAAGTCTGACACTATCTCCCGCCCCGCCCAAGAGCGGGGGATGTCATAAGATGATTTTCCCACCGAAAAAATAAATAAAAAAAATGTATGTATTTCGAAATATATAAGTATGTTTATCAGTACCCATAACACAAGCTCTGCTTAGTTCGGGACTAGACAGCGTTGTGTGATAGTTGTGGAATATTATTATTATTATATTGGAAAGTCAATTACAAGTCCTCACGTATAGACATTAGAATAAATTAAAAATGGTGTGAGCACAAAAACAAGTTAAGTAGGATACATCATAAATTTTTGGTTTGCACTTAAACAAATAATAAACTATCTATTAAACCTAATGCTACTTGAAGAATTTGAAGCTTAAACACCTTCTGGCCGAGTTCACACTAATTGTGATTGGATCCTAATCATCTTCATTGGATATGTCATTGAAATTACGACTTGCACGCATGATATAACTGTACCAGTAATGTACTTGTAATACACCAAACCAGGAAAGGAGACTTATAATTTAGTACTTATTTGTAACGTTGCTTTAAACCTACATCACGTGAATTATAAATAATGTAACTTACATCGAATCCATTTTTTTAAAATGATTTTTTATTCTATCAGGTACATGATAACCACAGGAGAGGATAGCTGTCCAGTTTGTACTTAAAAGGGAGCTATATAGAGCCTATATACAACTGAGAATTGTTAAAAATATTTTTTTTGTTTAACACTGTTCTAAACCTCTGCGATAAAAAAAAGTTTACACGATGCATGGTTAAATAAATATAAAGTGTTAATTTGTTAATATAATAATTAAGTTTTGACTCTGTTCCTAGGTATGTTTTGTTATAATTTTTGTTTGCATAAACAAGAGAGCTAAGTCCTTCCAGACATTATTTTCTCGCACCGTCTCAAACCAGTTCTCGATTCCTCGTGGTACGCGTCCAGATCATCTCGCCACCTCTTTTTAGGCCGGCCTCGACCGCGCTTCTCCTCTGCAAGAACCCACTGCGTGGCAATGTTTGCCCAGCAGTCTCTGTGAATATGACTAACCTGACCCGCCCAATCCTATTTGAGTCTGAATTTGGAGATTTTCAAAATATCAGTTTAGAAGTCCTTATTGTTAGGATTCAGGCTTCTTCTACTCTCTCTTGTGAAGGTGTGGAATAAGAACCGCAATGCAACACATGGGTTTCGTGCAGCTTGAAGGATGGAGGTCTTCGAGTTTTTAGCTCTATTCGGTTCACCGACCTGAACCACCTTCCTCAGCCACCAGGAGCATTTTTCTGTGCTATTAGAGTATAGAGTAATGGTGATAGAATAAATAGCACGGGTTTTAAAATTGCCAGCTTGTAAGTACAACCGTTCCTTATGAAATGTATTTATTTATTTATTTATGTTGAATGAATAATAATTAGTATTTGTGAACGTTCACTTGTTATTGCAATTGTATGTATTAATAGTGCTGGTTACGCTAGGGCCAGTGTAAAGTTCCCGAGTTATGTGATTGTATAATAGTAGTTATATGATGTGGGCTCAAACCCAGGCAAACGCTTTATTTTGTGTTATTTATTTCATCACTACTGCACTCAAAACGGTGAGGAAAAACATTGTGAAGAATCCGTCATGTCCTAGAACAAAAAATTCGAAGACATGTGACTACGGCACGTTCCCTCTCTTAGAGAGGAGGCCTGAGTCACAGCAGTGGAAACATTATTAAGGCTGATTGTGTTTGAATGATTTAAGAAGCTTTTATTAATTTAATGCAATTAAATTATAATTAGGAATTAAATATAAAAAAACTGACACTTACTTGTTTTTCTGGTCTTCAAGGCCCTAATAGGTGTATATTATAAATAGCAAGGGACTTTACCTAACTTTTAGAATGTGTAAGTACTCTAAGAACCCTCCGCTGGAGGTATACTTAGAGCTAAATACAGTATGAAGCCGCGATGTCATGTTTTGTTTGGTTCAGTCTACTTGTTTTGTTGAAAGTGTTTCATGTTTTAGTGTTAACTTTAAATACAATCTAAATTATTTGAGCATTGAGCCTTGCAAGTGGTTACATTAACGGCGTCTTCAGCTCCGATCTTTCAACATGGTCCGAACGAACACTTGACGCACAAAGTCTGCTGGTCACAGCTTAGTCTTTGTATGTTTCTAAAATATTTCTATTCTTCAATTGCTTCTGGCACTGCACTATTGGACAATTTGGAGTTAGCGAACTATTTACTACTTAATTAGAACCAAGGTTACCGACATAGCTCGAAAAATTGCCAAACTTATGTGGCAATGGGCAGGCCACATTGCACGCCGAACAGATGGTCGATGGGGATGAAAGGTTCTGGGTTGGCGACCACGTACCGGAAGACGCAGCGTTGGAAGGCCTCCCACAAGGTTGACCAATGACCTGCTGAGGGTCACGGGAATCCGATGAATGCGAGACGCACAGGACCGATCGCTGTGGCGACGGTTGGGGAAGCCTATGTCCAACAGTAGATGTCTTTCGGCTGAAATGATGATGATAATGAACTACTTCTTAATTTACTATAGACTTTTTCATGTGCTAAAAAAGTCAATTGTGGACATTTGTCATTACACTCTCCATAGCAAAAACGTACCTATTATAATTCAGGAATTCGATGACGTTGTGGCGTTGGGTATAAATACCATTGTAAACATCAATATGATATTATTGTCCTTCCAATACTCTAGTAGTAAACATCTCTCAACATGAAGCTGTACAGTATTTTCCTAATTGTTATGTTACTCGTTGCAATGTGTTCAGCGCAACCGGTTGATATCTCAGCAGCCGAGCAACCAGAACCTTCAGCTAAAATACGGGTCAAGAGACAATGGTTTATCGGGAAACCAGCGTGTAGGTGTCCGAAGGATTTGATATTTTTAAAAACGAAATGTGTTACCTGTGAAAAGTGAGTACCGTTTATATTTTGTTACATTAAAAAAAATTATTCGTTTTATTGTTTTGATGGCTTGAGGACAAGAATTGACTTATTGAGGAAGAAGTAGATACATTTTTAATATTGAATGGCTTTGTTTTCATGTTGTTTTAGTGTCTCTTCATTCATATGTTTTAATAGAAACATGTTAAACAGCAGTACCTATGTGAAAAGATTGAAGTGTGTTTTCATAAAAAAAACGAATGAATAAAGGGATCGTCATCGGTATTTTTTGAAATTGAACTTAACTTTAATTTTTTATTAAAAAAATATATATAGTATAGATGTATATGTATAGATTCTCCTAAACCTTGAAAATTTATCAAACCTTGGCATAAAAGTAGAATATCCACGTAAACTTATATAGCAGTAGTAGCTACCCGTAGGGTTGATTGTTTAAATATTAGTTTTCAGTTTCCGAATAAAACAATATGCATTTGAAAAACAAATTACAACATCGGCTAAAATTACCAGCAGGCTTACTCTCCAAACTAATTTCAATTTCAATCTCAAGCCAATAGCTGATTCCAATGTCAATTTTGTAGTTACGTGATTTAGTACTTTTTAAAAAAAAAAAAACAATATTGTCAAAATTGGATTGAAATTTATTAGTTTCATAAAATAGTTACGCAATTTTAAACAAATTTGGCGCTAGCATCAAATTCGCGAGTAAGAAACGTCACAATCCTCACGTCGACCGATCGGAATTGAACTCAAGAGTAAGCCTACTGGTATTGAAAAATTATGTTGACAAATGAAATGATCAAATGCTTCTATTTATTTATTATATTCTTAAAAAAAAAATGATCACTTGGCTTCCACCTGGTACCTGGCCTGGCTGGCTTTTGCCTGGCTTAGTTTTTTTATATTTTTTTTTCTACTTTTTTTTAAATTTTATTTTCTTTTTGTTTCTTCTTTTTCTTTTGATTTTTTCTTTTCTTTGCTTCTCATAGATTAAATTATTTATTTTAATAGTCTTAAACACTACAATAGTCTTACTTAACTACTTCGTAGATTCAACTAATTATACTATATTTTGACACAAATAGAACATTGACCATATACTAGACGTCTCAATACACATACTTTATTCTATTTATATATATATATATTTTTTAGGTTCATGGATTTAACAGGAGAGGACACATGCCCTGCCTGTACGTGATAATAATCGAATACAAAATAAAACGAGTATTTGAGGAAGAGCCGCCAGTTTCCTGTGTATAGCATATCTGTGAGAGAACAAAAACTATAAAAACTGTGAAAAATCCGTTTCTAAATAAAAAGTTCGTGACAATATAAAGTCATCATTGTCATCAACATTTTAGTCGTAAGGCGTCTACTGTTGGGCATAGGCATCCCCCATGTGTCACCATAACGACCGGTCCTGTACGTCTAGCATCCATCGGGTTCCCGCGACCCTCACCAGGTCATCAGTTCACCTTGTGGGAGGCCTTCCAACGCTGTGTATTCCGATACTTGGTCGCCACTCCAGAACCTTTCGTCCCCATCGACTATCTGTTCTTGGAGGAATGTATCCTGCTCACTGCGGCCACTGCCATTTAAATTTGATGATTCTTCGAACTATGTCGGTAACCTTATGTAATTTAATGTATTATCTAATTATGTGTAATAAAATTTTATTAATTAATAGTAGTTATTGTGATTCATCATTGTCAACACGTTGTCCTCAATGTCAATTTTATATTGTTTAGGTACAGCTTTTTATTCTTTGTGTACTTTGTACTCATACAGTGGTTGTTCCTATCCCTAAAAATAGAACTGGTTTTAATAATATCTCGAGCCGTCAACCCAAACAAACTGACTGCCACTATTTTTAGGGTTCTATACTTCAAAAGAAAAAAACGGAACCCATATAGGATCACCTTGTCGTCCGTCCGTCTGTCTGTCAGTCAGTCTATCTGTATATCTGGCAAGGCCCTTTATTTAGGGAAAGCGTAGAGGTATCGAGTTGAAATTAAAACCATATACTCAGGTCTGCGGCCCTTTGAGCTGTTAAAAAAAATCAAAATTCAAAGTTAACGAAAAAAGAAGATACATCCGTTTATGTCGCAAAAAAACATATATTTTGACACTTAAGGAAATCAAAATTCATAGGTTATTTCTCGTTGACCTAGCATCCTGAAATATGACATGAAGCAAGGTCTTATAGCAAAAAATCAGAAAACTATAAATATGTGGTTACGAAACAAAAAAAAAATTTTTCTTTTTATTCAAACATCAACAATTGAACCGTTTTCATAGGTAAGTTTGTACGGAACCCTCAGTGCGCGAGTCCGACTTACGCTTGCCCAGTTGTTTTTTTTTTAATTTTGACTCCACACGATTTGTGCATTTAGCCAGTGTCAAGTTTAGAAAGTATTAAGTTGTTAGTCACTCTAAGCTGCTTTAAAATTCATTACAACGCGGACGTAACACATTCTAATGTTATTGGCAGTAAATGTATCTGGTCAGCCTTCTTGGTAAGCTCTATTTTATTAAGATCGTGCCTGTTTCAATGATTCCACACATTGTCCAGTTGCGCTGACATTGGAAATATAAAAGTACACCAATTTTAAATCACAATATCCGCTAGAAATCAATTTGCAAATAATTAAGGCAGACAATGAACTTCACTCGAAGAAATCCCCCCAAAAACTTCCCGACCATCATTATTTTTGCGAAAGTTCTGTAATAGAACTCCCTCTTGGAATGATAGACACGCTCAGTTCGGTTTTATTTTAAAGTTTAATTGAAATAACTTGATTGAGGTACTGAACAGGGCACCAGTGGAGCGAAGGTTGAGCAAGCATTGTAAACAATCTGAGTTAGGCAGATTATTCAGCTCCTTAATTAAAGACGAGAAGGCTGCTGCTTATTTTTGATTTATAAGCGAAAAAACATTACTTAGTTGACAATGCTATTAAAATAAAACTGGTAAGGTGAATCTTTGTTTTTGTTTTCTTTCCTGACCTGAAGGAATCTCGATATATTCTACCTGTATGGGTAGGGTATGGCGGTAAGTTCCCTCTTTGAGGAGTGGCTGGAGCGACAACACGGCATCCTCACTTTCCGCATGACGCAGGTCCTCACTGGACATGGCAAGTTCGGGAGGTTCCTGCACCGGATTCAGGTGGGAGAAACGTCCGGGTGTCACCATTGTGTGGACCGCCTGGAGGACACGGTAGAGCATACGGTAGAGGTGTGCCCCGCTTGGGCGGAGCACCGTCGTGTACTCGTGGAGGCAATCGGCGCCAGCGGCCTCTCGCGCTGGTCTCTGGTTCGGGGTATGGTCCGAAGCGAAGAGGAATGGCAGGTGGTGGCCTCCTTTTGCGAAGCAGTAAGGCTAGCGAAGGTGGAGGACGCACGCGTGAGGGAACGAATGTCCTCACGCCCTAGCCGACGAGATTCTGACCCCGACTGCCACCCACGGTAGACGCGGGCTAGCAATGGGTAGCTCGCCGTCCGGCCGTCCGGTAATTGAACGGACCGAGCCCAGTCGTCAACAGTGCGTAGTGATCCACGCGCTCTTCAAAGAGATGTCAGCAAACCGTAGGAGTCCAGCAGGGCCCATGCCCGCTGGCTAGGAACACGGGGAATTTCTGAAAAGGAAACCCGTAGTCCTAGAACGCAAAAGGCAACTGAAGGACACAGGTGTGGTTTTAGTCAGTAAAAGTCTGTCACACTATCCCGCTCCGCCCAGAGCGGGAGAAGTCACTAAAATAAAAATCTTGGCCAGACCACTCCCACTTTAACCACCTACTAGGTTTGTGAGAAGATTTTTAATGAATAAATTAACAAAGTGGGGGGTTATTATCTATATTTTTCTTTTTCTTCTTCGGCATCACGGGTTATTTAGGGCCAGGAAAATGAAACCAAATAATATCGAAATAAACTTAGTTATTGTTAATAAATTCCTTATTGTACAAAGGCCCTACCATTTTCCTGTTCGATAACAGCTTGTTTTGTATAGTATGCAGTCATCTGTGCCTTCGATTCTTCTGGTGTCGAGGAGCATGTTCATTCCGCTCACAGCAGTCGAGTAGTAAGCACGCCAGCGCAGTCCCAGGCAGTCGCAGTCAATCACCATGAAGTTCTTTTTTATGTTTGTCGTGATGGTCGCGTTACTAGCTACGCTGTGTTCAGCACAACCGGTTGATACCTCAGCACCCGGGCAACCAGAGAGTTCAGTTAACGTACGGATTAAGAGACAAAATGTGGTTAGATTTCGTTGCCCGTGTTCAGGGAACCTAGTATACCTGAGTAACGGATGCGTGACCTGTGAAGAGTAAGTACAATTTTATTTCCCATGTGTATTTACTTTGTATCGCCGCACAAGTGCGCGAAATTAAAAATGGCCGATAATTTAATAACCAATTTTTTGAAAATAGAATAATAATTAGACATTTTTCTCTGAGCCTGTGTAAAAATTCATTCCAATAATAAAGTGCGAAAAAAAAAATACGCTCGAAGATTTCTAAAATTTATTATTTGTTTTACTAATTATATTTTTCGCCTGTTTCATGAGGTGACTTATTAAATTAGCTATAGTGAATATGTAGAACTTACTACTACTACTAGTTTGGTAATTTTATGGTGATTAGACTACTTTGCAAAAATATTAAAATTTTTAGTTCCCATTGCAATGTTAAAACTATAGTAAAATTCTTATAAAAACAAACTTGAAAATTAACATTAGAAAATGAAACCAAGCTATTAGCAAGCTAAACTGAGAATTTAATACGCCTCGTTTTTTACATAGACTTTCTTTACTTTTGGAGATTTAATATACATATATTTTAATTGGTCTTTTTGTATTTTAGGTATATAGATCTTACGGGAGAAGAGACGTGTCCATTATGTCCATAAAAGAATTATAATCATAAAGTCCTGCAAACTGACGGATCCTCACCAAGCCTGCATTCATTTGTGTCAAGAAAACCTGTAATGAAGAATGGAAATAAAACTTACTGATTTATGAAACCGGTAATTTTATTGTAATAAAGTTTAGTTTTCAAATTTCTCATTAAATTAGACTGAGTGCACAAACTTTTTATTAAAATTCTACTTTTTCGTATTTTCTTACTAGTTAGTTATCACTCGCGCTGGGCCTTGGTACAGGCCATGGTCTGGAGCGATAAGGAGTGGCAGGCGGTTGCCTCCTTCTGCGAAGCAGTAATGCTAGCAAAGGAGGCGGCCGATCGCGTGAGGCAACGGCAACGGTCCTCACGCCCCAACCGCCGCCGGGATTCCGATCCCGATTTCCGGCCACCGTAGGCGCAGGCTTGCGGACAGCGAGCCACCCATTGCTCGCCGTCCGCCGTCCTGTAACTGTGAACGGTAACCGTCCAGTAACTGTCCGGACCGAGCCCAAGTCGTCGACGGCGCGTATTGTTCCACGCGCGCCTCAGGGTGATGTCAGCAAATTGTTGGGGCCCAGCAGGGTCGAAGCCTACTGGGGCCATGGGTAGTGTGAAAACGAAACCTGGGGCCTTGGGACGAAGGCAACGAAGGAACAGGAGTGGGTTTTTAGTCAGTAAAAGTCTGACACTATCTCTCGCTCCGCCCAAAAGCGGGATTTGTCATAAGATGATTTTCCCACCTTAAAAAAAAAACCCAAAAAAAATTACATTGGTTTATTTACATTTTTTATTTACTTTGGTTGGTATCCCTTGAATAATCACGGTCAATTAGCTTGTTCAACCTGGTCATTCTTCCGCCATTCATAAAATTACGTAAAATACACAATGTACGTAAAATACACAATGACATCTATTAAATTAAAAATGAAGTTCAACTGTCATTATCATCATTATTTCTACTTTGAGACTTTAGATGGCGTTGCAAGTACCTAAATTGCGTATATAGTGTCATATTTTACTTCTTGAAAACTTTAAACTCATATCTTTCGATATAGTCAACCGATTGCGATGAAACAAAGCATAACTAATATATCAAGTTACACACAATTTTAATGTATGTATAAAAGTTATCTACATCGATTTCTAACATTTTGCGTGATACGCACACAACTAAAAACTTCTACAGATATATTATAATATGTGCAGATATTAAAAAAAAGGAAGAATGCAAAAATATTAAAAAAATATTATTTACGGTGAAAAAATAAAAATAAAAATTTCTCCCAACAGAGCCCCGGGATCCGAACCACCTTTATATTACATGAAAGTCTAGATACGAAACCTCTACGCTACAGTCTCCGATGACTACGTTATAAAATACATGTTATTACGTTTATATAAACGTAATAATTGACTGGTTGGCTCCTTATTGATGATAGCGTGATGACTTTCATTTCAGAAGTTAAATTTGCAGCTAAATGGAATAATGTAACATTATAGTATGTGATTTTACTCGCCACTTTGATTTTATTATGTGTTTTGATTAGTTTTTACAAAATATTTAGAAGATATCGAATATAAATGTCAATTTTATTTCGAAAAAACGGTAAAAGTTATTTTATTACAAAAAGTAAGATAAAATAATGACATTTTTTTTTAACTATAGCTGGGGATCGAAGTCGCGGCAAATGTCGTTCAATAAATTGAAAATGAAAATGAAATCTTTATTTGTAAACATAGGTTTTTAAATGGTGTTACAATTAAATATAAGAGTCCCGTCTACGTTTTGCGTTTAAGCGTACAAATTAAATTGATGATTTTAATCAGTTTTTATCAAAATTCAAATTACAAAAATAACATTAATGTCAGAATGATCAGAAAATAACAATATTTTAGATTATTAATTACGGTCAAAAATTTTACACATACAAACAAATTAATTGTCACATAAACATAGAGGTAATAATTGTAACAATTATTTCAATAATTTAATTCAGTGCAATGTCAAGTTTTTACTAATGTCATAAATCGGATATAGTAGTTCTAGCAAGTTTCATTAAGATAGTCATTAATAGTGTAGTAACATTTTTCAATCAAGAAATCATTTAACCATTTTTTGAACAGATCTGTATTACTAGCTTCTATGATATGTTTGGGTAATTTATTGTAGATTTTGGGTGCCATGCCTAAAAGGTTTTTGCTGAATATAGCTTTTTTGTGTCTTGTCATGCATATTGTATTTTTATAGCGTATGCTCTTCGGGCGATTATATAAATGTAGATTTGATTTGACAAAAGTAGCTACTTCATATATATAAAGACACGGGAGTGTAAGTAACTAAAGCTTTTGAAAATATGGCTTACAGCTCTCTGTATTTTGTATGCCACATATTGCCCTTATGCATTTCTTCTGTGCCCTAAACGCCACTTCTCTGTCTGGCGAGTTTCCCCAAAACATAAGTCCGTAGCGTAATGTTGATGACACATAACCATGGTATGCCATTAAAAGGGTGGCCTGATTTGATATTTTCCTTAGGTTATAAAGGGCATAGGAGCACTGGCTAAGTCTTTTACACACGCCCTCAACATGCATTTTCCAGTTCATGCCTTTATCTATCTACATGCCCAATAATTTTGTGTGATCAGTATCCTGAATACTTGTATTACCATATCGAACGTCTGGTTTTTTATTATTTGTTTTTTGTTCAAATGAGATGTAGTTAGTCTTATTTAGATTAAGTTATTTTCTGTTAGCCAGGATATTATGTCATTAAGGTTGTCATTAATTTCTTTTTCAAGTGTGTCATCATTTTTGCTTTTAAATAATATTGTGCTATCGTCTGCGAACAAGATCATAGGATTGTTAATGAGTTTAGGCATGTCGTTAATATATATGATGAAAAATAATGGAGCAAGTACACCGCCCTGTGGTACCCCGCATAAACATTCCCGATGTTTGGATTGATATGTAATTTCTGTTTTTGTACGGGGGTTGATTTTATTGATACATGTAAATTGTTGCCGATTGGTAAGGTATGATTCAACAAGTTCAAGGATGTTGCCTCTGATACCATATTTTTCCAATTTGTTTAGGAGTATTTTATGGCTAACATGGTCAAATGCCTTTGACATATCCATAAACAATGCAACTACAGGAGTTCTATTGTCCATATTAGTCAAGACATGCTCTACAAGCGCATATATTGCGGAGTTAATACTTTTATTTTTCCTGAAACCGTACTGTTCGCTGATTAAGATTTTGTTTGTTTCTAAGAAAGAATATATACTATTATGCATTACTTTTTCGAAAATTTTAGAGAAGACCGGAATAAGTGCAATAGGTCTGTAGTTACCTGGATCTTGCCTGTCACCTTTTTTAAACAAAGGTTTGATTACTGAAATTTTCAGCCTTTCTGGGAATACGCCTTTCTCAATGCAGTTGTTTATAATGTGACTGAGTATTGGTGCAATAATTTGAGACGTAGCTTTAATCACTTTAGTGGTAATATCGTCATATCCAGCACTATTAGTATTCTTCAATGATTGGATTATTTTAATAATGTCAAAGGGTATCGTAGGTGTCATGAAAATTGAATTAGGATTTGTGTCAAATGTCAGTGTATTATTATAGTTAATGTCATTCTGAGATTGATTAAAATTTATAAAATATTCATTAAATAATTCCGTTATTTGTTCTGGAGAATTTTCAACTTTATTGTTAATCTTTATGCTGCAAATTCCTTCTTTTGGGTAATTTATTTTCTGTTTATTAATGATACTCCACGTAGCTTTGCTCTTGTTTTCAGACGTATCTATAAAATGACTGTTTTGCGCTTTTTGTGTTTGCTTGACTATGTGTTTTAATCTATTAGTGTAGGTTTTTAGTTTGTTTTTATTTTCTGAGCTAGGCGACTTTCGATATTCCCATAGCATGTCCCTTTTCCGTTTGGAACATTTTTTTAGTCCCGGTGTTATCCACTTAGGTTTTTTAATTAGCGAAACCTTTATTTTATTAATCGGAAAACATAGGTCATAAAATAGTTTATAAAGGTCATGGAATTCATTAAATGCATTATTAGGATCAGAGCACATAAAGACATCATGAAATGTTAAATTTTGAAGGCATTCTCTAAATTTTTTTATATTTTCGTCACTATAATCACGTTTGTGTATGAACCAGTGAGAAAGCGTACACGTTTTTTTGACACGACATTTTAGCAGTTGCGCTGTATGGTCAGACAATGCTAATTCTTTAACCTCACACTTGCTGCCTCTAATATTATGAACTATGTTGTCAATGCAGGTCCCACTGCATAGACGTGTCGGTGACCGAGTACCCAGAATCAGATTATAACTGCGTAATATATTTTGAAAAGTGACCGAGGTTTTGCTATTTTTGCATATATCTATATTAAAATCCCCACATAGTATGATCTTGTTATTATGTTTTAGACAGATTTCTGTTAACATCATGTCTAAATTCTCAAAAAATGACGATAGCTTATCTTTGTTATTATTTGGTGGTCTATACATACAGACAATGGTGATTGGGTGCGAAGAAAGTTTTATTGCACAACATTCTATTTGATGTGGTATGGCCCATTTTTTGACATCAATGACTTCAAATTTATGTGTATTATTTATTAGAATGCATGAACCCCCGTTTCTATCATGTCTAGCATAGCATGTCGCAAGTGAATAATTATTTAAATGTAGATGTTGACTGTCACCATGTTTCATGTTGTGTTCTGTTATACAGAGGATATCTACTGACCTACCTTCTTCTGAGAGTTCATTTAGATGTATACCTAATAGATCCGATTTATTGATTAGACCATTGATATTTTGGTGCATTACAAATATATGATTAAATACGAAAAAGATCATGGTTACTAAAACTGTTGCTTTCAAGTTTATTATTTGATGTTTTGTTGTTGTCAATTAGATCTAAATCATATAGTATATTGCATATAATTTGGTCGTGTATGTTTCTCATTCCGTAATTAGTTATTTTTCCAGTTTTGTAGGAGAACATCTCGAGTAATAGCTCATAGTTACTATCAAAGAAGTATGCGTATTTGTTGCCTTGTATATCTGAGTACAAGAGATTGTTAAACACATCTACTTTGTAATTATATATTGGAGCACCTGCTACATAGGTGGCTGCACAGATAATTATATTGGTATGATTTACTGTTTGCAGAGATTCTCTTATTTTCTTTATTAGATTAATGTAGTCACTGTTTTCTTTTATGTCGTTTTCCCCGATAAAGAGTATGCAGTAGTCGCTAGTGGTGAAGTCTTTTAGCTTATGTTCAATATTGGTTAGAAGATCGTTGGCACTGCTGTTAGTTTTGATGTAGTGGCAGTAATGAGAGTAGCTTGAGTATACGTCTCGGATTGTGGTGTGATCTCTAGTTGTGGTGCTGCTTAGAATACATAATTTGTTTTTTTGCCTAGGCTTCGTAATTATGTTTGCCTGCTCTTTATTTATATTATGTAGTGTGCATTGGTTTGAGGACGAAATAGTTGGTACTTCCTTCAGTTTGTTAGGTGTAGAAACTGTTTGTGTTCCCTTATTGTGTATGATGGTCGTACGTTCTGAGCAATTGTTTTGTTGTACATTATTGATTGTTTCATTAGTGTTTTGCCAGCTTCGTTCTTTATTTTGGTTTGGAGTTTTATTGTTATGCATTGTTGATATAGTTTTCCTGCATGGTGTTGAGCATATTTTCTTGGAGGTATTTGTTGTTTTGATAACTTTTTGTAGATCTGATTTTAAGCGGAAGTTTTCCATGTTTAAATTTTCAATTTCATTATGGGCGCTCGATAATTGCATCGTGAGTTTGTTTATTTGGTCATGTAGATCACTTATGTCGCTGTTATCGTGTAAGCTATCTGGAATACTCATCATCGTGGTATCAAATATCGCTTTCTCGCTACTATTTGTTGTGTTGGACAAGTTAGTTAATGAACTTGATCGATATAGTTTACGATAGGTGACATTATCGTTGGGTGAAGTCATTTTTCTCCTTGTTTGCGGTAGATGTTTGTGTGTTATTGTGTTATTATGAACACAAAACGTCGTGTTTGTACTCACAAATGCTCACAGATGTAACTCGGACGCACTGATTCGCCGCTGGAACGCGCTTCTGCGTCGTCGCAATGTTGGTAGCACTGACTGCGCGTGCACAGGACTTTCGCCTTTCACTAGTTCACATAACTGCGAGGATTCCGCGCGTATGCGAAATTAGTCAATATGACCCACTATGACCGGCACTTTTTCGAGTGTTTTAATTTCATATAATACTATTTAGTTTACACTGCAAACAATTATTGGCCGATTAACCCTTCACTACACAAAAAATATAGATTTTACAGCTGATAAGTATTTTTCTGAGATCAAATCACTGAGGGCACAACTTATTGGTTACGGGCGCGTTCCAAACTTTAAATAATAATTAAAAATGAAGTTCAACTGTCATTGTCATCATTATTTCTACTCTGAGACTTTAGATGGCGTTGCGAGTACATTTTGGATTATTGGTCACCCCCCCCCCCCCCCCAGTAGCAAATAGCGTGATAATTTATAGCCTTTAATAATAATTATTATTTATTTATTGCGAGTAACATTAACTCATATACAAATTCAAACAATAATAATCAAAACAGTCACAATTTAAATTCACAGTTTGTAAAATTAGAATCAATTAAGACAAATCAATAATTAAATTGATAATTATTTATATACAATTAGATAATTCGAGAATATAAAACAAATTTAAATAATAAAATCAAAATTAAATAATAAAGTCAAAATTAAATAATAAAATCAAAATTAAATAATAAAATTAAAATTAAATTCAAATTACAATAAATGGTTTATTACGTCACAAGCCTGTCACGTGTCGCAAACAACAGTGCATTATAATGCTACAGTTTAATCTCTCTGCAAGCGTAGCCAACATATTGTTAGCGCTCCCCCGCACTCGATGCACCAACGACGTACCTCAAAACCTACCTGTCCTTTCTCAAGCTCTATTCAATCTTTATACCAAATTTCATCAAAATCGGTTCAGGGGTATAAGCGTGAAAGCGTAACAGACAGACAGACAGAGTTACTATCGCATTTATAATATTAGTATGGAAGTATCTTGTATTCTATCTGAATCTGTACTAATACTAACTATTATCTGACTCGGCAAACGCTAAAAGGGTGACCAGATGGTTGCAAACTAACGTTCAACCAAGGTGACACCTTGTGTTTGGTTTGTTTGCGGCTACATGGATGTAAACTACACGCCAACTAATGGCGTTGAAATAGCGTGATAATTTATAGCCTATGTCCTTTCTCAAGCTCTATTCTATCTTTGTACCAAATTTTATCAAAATTGGTTCAGCGGTATAAGCGTGAAAGCGTAACAGACCGACAGATAGACAGGCAGACAGACCGGCAGACAGACAGAATTATCGCATTTATAATATTAGTATGGAAGTATGGATTAACGACTTCCCTCGCCAAATTCAACAACCTATGGTATTGTTTGCGGATGACAGTACAGTAATAATAAAATGCGGCAATATAAAAAATTACGAAACTGATATTAATAATACATTGAAAAGCATAATAAATTGGCTCAATAGAAATTATCTAGTTATAAACATAAAAAATAAACAAAAGTGATGCATTTTCATCAGCGTCTAGAAGCTGAAAATTATATTTTTGAATATGATGGACAAAAAATAGACTCGACAAATGTTACAAAATTCCTTGGTATTTTAATTGATAATTAATTGACCTGGAAACCGCATTCAGAGGATGTATGTAATAGGTTAAGCAAGTCAGCGTACGTACTATATAACCTGGCAAAAAAAGTAAGCATTCACACCGTGCTGGAAGCTTATCATGGTCTAGTTGCATCAAATGAGATTCGAAGTTGTATTTTGGGGTAATTGTACTGAGAGGGAGAGAATATTTAAAGCCCAAAAGCGTTGCATTCGATCAATGACTAGTCTTAAGAATATCGACAGTTGTGCGCCTGTGTTCAAGTCTCTAAAATTACTCACCTTTCCGTCTTTGTATATATTTGAAGTTGCAATGTTTGTTAGAACAAATATACACTGTTTTACCCTAATGGACGATATTAGAACGCGTCCGGGATCTATTAGATCGCAATACAAAAATCTAATGTTTACAGGTAGGTACAAAATAGCATTATTAAGAAAAAGCTTACTATCAATGGGGCCATTAATCTACAATAAAATACCTTAAGCTTATAAAGAAGAATCGTTAAGTACATTTAAAAAAAGACTAACATCTCTACTAATAGATAAATGTTACTATTCTATACAAGATTTTTTGAATGATAAGAGTTTATAATGTATTTATTATTTTAATTTTTTATTGATTTTATTAATTTATTGTATAATGACATTTTATTATTATTTTATTTTCTTTACCAATTTTTAATTTTTTGTTTGTTTTTGCATCATGTAAGATAGTGTGTTGGTTTTATTTTTTACAACGTTAATTTATAAATTGATCTGTATTTTAAAATGTAATGACATGCTTTATATTATAATAATTTAAATTTTCCTTTTGATACATACAAAATATATTTAATTGAATTTATGAATAAAATTTTAATAACGCCAATTTATAAATTGATCTGATATTCATGTCTCTTTTTTTTAACTTAATAAAAACGATGTAAAATAATGTAAGTATTTGCATGCCAAATGGTAAAATGTGGCCGAGCTTTTATGTATAGAACTGATGTATTACCCATATTTGCAAAATAAAAATTCAATTCTATTCTATTCTATCCTCTGACATCAAGTTCGTCCATGGTTTGGCGCCGAATGTGATCGCGCAGACGCCCTTAAGCACGCGGCATATCGAGCTTGGGCCGATGCTCGTACGCGCAAGGCAGGCGACGTGGCTCAAAAGAAGAAGGCCTTTAACAGGGCTGCCAAGTCCTGCAAGAAGGTGTTGCGGAGGTCTCGGTTTGACCACATAAGCCGAATTGGGAGCAAACTTGCTGCATACCCTGCAGGTAGTAAAGCGTTTTAGTCCCTGGATAAGTCGGCTGAATCGAACTTCTGCCGTCCCTCACTTCCGCCACTGCTGAAACCCGATGGGTCGCTGGCTCACACCGGTGAGGAGAAAGCAAACTTGTTTGCCTCTCTTTTTGCGGAATTTTCTCGTCTGAATTCTGGTGACGCACGGCCACCTGTTTCTCCTGAAGGATGCACGACGAGGATGTCAGATGTTCGTATCCATCAAAAGGACGTTTGTAGGGTCCAGCTTAACCTCGACGTGAACAAAGCTATTGGCCTCCTGTAAGAGTAAGGAATGGGTGCTTAATAAGAAACTTCTGGCATACCTAGAACCTAACGACATCCTCAGTGACCGGCAATACGGTTTTCGCCAAAATCGGTTCACTGGGGTCCTTCTAGCGTATGCCATTCACATCTGGAGCGAGGCCATTGAGAAGCATGGGGAAGTGCTTGCCGTCTCCCTTGATATCTCAAAGGCTTTCGATAGGGTCTGGCACGAAAGCCTTATTGCTAAGCTTCCTTCCTTAGGTCTACCCACTGGTCTGTGTAATTGGATCGCAGACTTCTTGAGGGATCGATCCATCCGAGTGGTTGTTGATGGCTGCTCGGCCGGACAAATGGATATTAATGCCGGGGTCCCTCAGGGGTCGGTACTCTCAGCACTGTTTTTGCTGCACATAAATGACTTATTTAGACCCGGTATCTTTGGGTATGCAGACGACAGCACTGTTGCCGAGAGATATGTGTCAGACGCACGTGCTAGTGGGTCACAGATCCAGTCATCCCGAGAGGCTATGGTTGAACGCTTGAACTCGTCCTTAAAGGCGGTCTCCGATCGGGGCGATGCCAATCTGGTCAAATTCAATGCAACTAAAACCCAAGCTTGTCTTTTTTCCGCTAAACGGAGTCAATTCCACCCAGCTCGATCTTTTCGAGGTCTGACCGTGCCATTAACCAACCACATTGAGCTTCTTGGAGTTACGCTGTCGTCTACTTTCAATTTCGGCTCATACATCGAGGCAAAGGCTCAACTAGCTGCCAAAAAATTGGGGATCTTAGCAAAGGTGAGATGGTACTTCATGCCGGAACAGCTGCTCAACCTTTATCAAGTGCAAGTACGATCGTGTATGGAGTACTGCTCTCATCTTTGGGACGGGTCTGCCAAATACCAGCTTGATGCGCTAGAGTCGATTGAGAGGCGAGCCAAGACGATCATCGGCAATGATGCACTTGTGGAGTCGAAGCTCCAAAGCCTTGGGCATCGTCGCCGAGTTGCTAGCCTGTCGGTTTTCTATCGTTTACATTTCGGGGAGTGTGCACTGAAATTGCACAATCTAATTCCGCCAAGTCCATTCCATCATCGGACCAATAGACGTACGGCGTTGCGCCTCCGGTACATGGTAGACATCCCACCCATACGCACAAAACGTTTTAAGAACACATTTATTATGCTTACAGCCAAGGAGTGGAATTCTGCGTTTCCAGATAGCTACAACGTAGGGGTTTTTAAATCAAGAGTGAATAGGCTACTTCTAGGCAAGCGTGCAAGCGTGCTCCATCGTCGACCACATCATCGCTTGCCATCGGGTGAGATGGTGGTCAAACGCGAGCCTATCATTAAAAAAAAATAAAAAAAAGTGTTCCACGCGCGCCTCAAGGATATGTCAGCAAGCGTAGGGGCCCCGCAGGGTCGAATTCTGCTGGGGCCAAGGGTCTGATTCTGAAAGGAAGACTCGGCCCTGGTATGAAAGGCAACGAAGGAACAAGATTGGATTTTAGTCAGTAAAACCCCGACCCACCCTCGCGCTCCGCCCAAGAGCGGGGATGTTATTGGAAAATTTTCCCACCGAAAAAAAAAGTGGAGCGAAGGTTGAGCAAGCATTGTAAACAATCTGAGTTATGCAGATTATATGGTTCGGTTCAGCTAGTTAATTAAAGGTGAGAAAGCATGCTGCTTATTTTTGATTAGTAAGCGAGAAAACATGACTTAGTTGATAATGCTAATAAAATAAAACTGGTGAGGTGAAGCTTTGTTTATGTTTTCTTTCCTGACCTGAAAGAATCTCAAACATTCCACCTGTATGGATAGGGTATGGCGGTAAGTTTCCTTTTTGAAGAGTGGCTGGAGCGGCAATACGGCATTCCCACTTTCCGCATGACGCAGGTCCTCACCGGACATGGCAAGTTCGGGAGGTTCCTGCATCGGATTCAGGCGAGAGAAACGCCCGGAAGTTACTAATGTATGGACCGCCTGGAAGACACGGTGGAGCGTAGAGCAGAGGTTTGACCCGCTTGGGCGGAGCATCGTCATGTCCTCGTGGAGGCAATCGGTAGCAGCAACCTCTCGCGCCGTGCCCTGGTTCTGGCTATTGTCCAAAGCGAGGAGGAATGGCAGGCGGTGGCCTTCTTTTGCGAAGCAGTAAGGCTAGCGAAAGAGGAGGCCACACGCATGAGGGACGAAAGTCCTCACGCCACAGTCGCCGAGATTCTGACCCCGACTACCACCCACGGTAGACGCGGGCTAGCAATGGGTACCTCGCCGTCCGGCCGTCCGGTAATTCAAATTCAAATTCAAATTCAAAGCATTTATTTCAAATAAACCATTTACAGGCACTTTTGAAATGTCAAGAAGTCAGTCTGTCAGAAAAAAATGATGCTAATTGCACATTCCAAAGCGTAGATCTCTATGGAGAAGAATGTGCAAGAAACTCCATGGACACTCTTTTCAATCGTATTTTGCAATTACAAATATCTCTGTTACATGTTTCTTGTCGCTAGCATGTGAGAACAATGTCAATAAAGTAAAAATAAAAACTAAATATAGATATTAAAATAGCAACTGGCAGCTAAGAGATGACCAGTCTCAACTGACAGCGCCCGTTCACGGACCTGACGCGAATATTAGCACCACTCAGCTCAACCATTATAAAGGGAACCGAATGATCCAACACACGCGCCACCATCAGTGAGACATTTGAGTGAGCATGACAAACTCTCAACTGCCATGCTCATTTATGTCAAACAAGTCCAATAATAACCTAAAAACCATAAAATAGCTCCATGGTACTCACATTTACAAACTTTGAAAACAAATGCTTCTACATTATACAATACTAAATACAATAATAATTAACAACAATAATATTTTACAGATTAAAAAAAAAAAAAAACTTTAAAGAATAATAATAATAATAGTTTCAAAACTAATCAATTTGTACACCCCGGTGGTAGTGGAGCTGGACCAGCATTGAGCCAAGCATTTTTATCTTGAATATAATCCTCCAACTTATAATATGCTTGCCTGCATAGTGTGCGTTTAATACAAGATTTAAATTTCGTTTCATTGAGTTTTAATATTTGTGGAGGTATTTTGTTATAACATTTCAAACAGTACCCCATGAAAGAAGAGGCCACTTTAGCCAGTCTGAAACCTGGTTGAACTAATTGGTCCCTATTTCTTGTAACATAATTATGTCTATCGCCTCTTTTGCTAAAAAGATGAAGATTTTTTCTAACGTACATGATGTTTTCATAGATATATTGACAAGGCACCGTCAGTATGTTAATATCCTTAAACAGTTCCCTTAGAGAATCGCACCGTCGGAGATTGTAAATAGCTCTGATAGCTCTTTTCTGTAGAATAAAAATTGAGTCGATATCTGTAGCCCGTCCCCATAGTAGGATACCGTAAGACATGATACTATGAAAATAACTAAAATATACTAGTCTAGCGGTATCAACATCCGTAAATTGGCGGATTTTTCTAACAGCATATGCAGCTGAGCTAAGCCGTCCCGCAAGAGATGTTAAATGAGGACCCCATTGTAGCCTTGAGTCAAGCGTAATCCCTAAGAAAACCGTTTTATCGACAAATTCTAGTTCCTCATTGTTCAATATTATTATGTGACAATTACTACTCTTAACATTCGGTAAGGAAAATCTTATGCATTTCGTTTTTTTCCCATTTAAAACTAGATTATTAGCAGTGAACCACTTTTGGACCTGCAGTAGGGCGTTATTTTCGTCGTCAAGATTATTAGTCTTTCTATTTATCTTGAAAATCAAGGAAGTATCGTCGGCAAACAACACCATATTAAGTTTGTTTTGCAACAAATAGGGTAAATCATTAATGTAAACTAAAAATAAAAAAGGACCTAAAATTGAACCTAGGGGTACCCCCATTTTCACATTTAATCTAGACGAATTGACACCGTTTATCTGAACTAGTTGCTGTCTGTCATTCAAGTAAGATTTTAATAAGCTTAACGCTGTTTTGCCTAGTCCGTAATGCTCCAGTTTCAGGAGTAATGTTTCATGAACCACACAATCAAACGCCTTAGACAGGTCGCAAAAGATGCCAATAGCATCTTGTGCCTCCTCCCACGCATTAAAAATGTGTTTTAGTAAGGAGACACCAGCGTCCGTTGTACAACGTCCTTTGGTAAAACCATACTGTTTATCGTGCAAGATGTTATTCGTGTTAAAATGATTAAGCATTTGATTTAACATTACCTTTTCAAATATCTTGCTAAAAACCGGCAACACGGAAACTGGCCTATAATTATTAGTGTCTTTACTATCCCCGGATTTAAAAAGTGGTATCACTTTACTGTATTTCATTAGATCTGGAAAGACTCCTTGATCTATACACAAATTAAATATTAAGGCTAAGTACGGCGCTATAGTCTCAATAATTGAGGTACAAACTTTGATAGACATACCCCATAGATCTTCAGTCAATTTAACCTTGATTTGTTTAAAAGCTTTTATTACTGTTATGGGGTTTATATGTTTAAAATTAAATTCAGTTGAGCAGGCTGCAACGTTCGCCTGTAATAAATCAAAAGCATGCGATGGCGCCGAATTTAGGGCTTCAGTAGTTTTAATTGGTATACTAGCAAAGAAATTAACAAATTCTTCTGCAACTAGTTTATTATCGCTAATAACACCATGATGAGTCTTCAATGTGTAATCATTGTTATGTATTTTGTTCCTGTTGGTTTCATTATTTATGATTTTCCAAACAGTTTTTATTTTATTATCTGCTGATTTAACTTTGTTGCTAATGTATAAGGCCTTAGCTGCCTTACAAGTGTTTTTAAACATTTTTGAATATGTAGCAACATACTTATTAAAAGTTTCAGTGTTAATAATAGGCTTAAGACCATACAGCTCAAAAAGTCTTTCCCTACTTATTCTAATTCCTTTAGTTGCCCAGTCACTAAATCTAAACTTAGGGCAGATACTTTTTGTACTTTTCTCAAAAATCTTATTAAACTCGGTTTGAACTATTGAAAAAAAATCATTATATAAAATATTACCATTGTCCACTGCAAGCTTCCAATCTCCTAACTTGCTAATTAAAGTGCTGAATTGACCGGACCAAGCCCAGTCGTCAACAGCGCGTAGTGATGCACGCGCTCCTCAAAGAGATGTCAGCAAACCGTAGGGGCCCAGCAGGGCCGATGCCCACTAGCTAGGACCACGAGGAATTTCTGAAAAGGAAACCCGAAGTTCTAGAACGCAAAAGGCAACTGAAGGATACAGGTGTGATTTTAGTCAGTAAAAGTCTGATACGCTCTCTCGCTCCGTCCAAAGCGGGAGAAGTCACCTAAATAAAAAGCGTGGCCAGACTACTCCCACTTTAACTACCTACTTGGTTTGTAATGAATAAATTAACAAAGTGGGGGAGGGGTGTTACTAACTATATTTTTCTTTTTCTTCTTCGGCATCACGGGTTGTTAGGGCCAGGAAAATGAAACCAAATAATATCGAAGCAAACTTAGTTATTGTTAATAAATTCCATATTGTACAAAGGCCCTACCATTTTCCTGTTCGATAACAGCTTGTTTTGTATAGTATGCAGTCATCTGTGCCTTCGATTCTTCTGGTGTCGAGGAGCATGTTCATTCCGCTCACAGCAATCGAGTAGTAAGCACGCCAGCGCAGTCCCAGGCAGTCGCAGTCAATCACCATGAAGTTCTTTTTTATGTTTGTCGTGATGGTCGCGTTACTAGCTACGCTGTGTTTAGCACAACCGGTTGATACCTCAGCACCCGGGCAACCAGAGACTTCAGTTAACGTACGGATTAAGAGACAAAATATGGTTAGATTTCGTTGCCCGTGTTCAGGGAACCTAGTATACCTGAGTAACGGATGCGTGACCTGTGAAGAGTAAGTACAATTTTATTTCCCATGTGTATTTACTTTGTATCGCCACACAAGTGCGCGAAATTAAAAATGGCAGATAATTTAATAACCAATTTTTTGAAAATAGAATAATAATTAGACATTTTTCTCTGAGCCTGTGTAAAAATTCATTCCAATAATAAAGTGCGAAAAAAAAATACGCTCGAAGATTTCTAAAATTTATTATTTGTTTTACTAATTATATTTTTCGCCTGTTTCATGAGGTGACTTATTAAATTAGCTATAGTGAATATGTAGAACTTACTACTACTACTAGTTTGGTAATTTTATGGTGATTAGACTACTTTGCAAAAATATTAAAATTTTTAGTTCCCATTGCAATGTTAAAACTATAGTAAAATTCTTATAAAAACAAACTTGAAAATTAACATTAGAAAATGAAACCAAGCTATTAGCAAGCTAAACTGAGAATTTAATACGCCTCGTTTTTTACATAGACTTTCTTTACTTTTGGAGATTTAATATACATATATTTTAATTGGTCTTTTTGTATTTTAGGTATATAGATCTTACGGGAGAAGAGACGTGTCCATTATGTCCATAAAAGAATTATAATCATAAAGTCCTGCAAACTGACGGATCCTCACCAAGCCTGCATTCATTTGTGTCAAGAAAACCTGTAATGAAGAATGGAAATAAAACTTACTGATTTATGAAACCGGTAATTTTATTGTAATAAAGTTTAGTTTTCAAATTTCTCATTAAATTAGACTGAGTGCACAAACTTTTTATTAAAATTCTACTTTTTCGTATTTTCTTACTAGTTAGTTATCACTCGCGCTGGGCCTTGGTACAGGCCATGGTCTGGAGCGATAAGGAGTGGCAGGCGGTTGCCTCCTTCTGCGAAGCAGTAATGCTAGCAAAGGAGGCGGCCGATCGCGTGAGGCAACGGCAACGGTCCTCACGCCCCAACCGCCGCCGGGATTCCGATCCCGATTTCCGGCCACCGTAGGCGCAGGCTTGCGGACAGCGAGCCACCCATTGCTCGCCGTCCGCCGTCCTGTAACTGTGAACGGTAACCGTCCAGTAACTGTCCGGACCGAGCCCAAGTCGTCGACGGCGCGTATTGTTCCACGCGCGCCTCAGGGTGATGTCAGCAAATTGTTGGGGCCCAGCAGGGTCGAAGCCTACTGGGGCCATGGGTAGTGTGAAAACGAAACCTGGGGCCTTGGGACGAAGGCAACGAAGGAACAGGAGTGGCTTTTTAGTCAGTAAAAGTCTGACACTATCTCTCGCTCCGCCCAAAAGCGGGATTTGTCATAAGATGATTTTCCCACCTTAAAAAAAAAACCCAAAAAAAATTACATTGGTTTATTTACATTTTTTATTTACTTTGGTTGCTATCCCTTGAATAATCACGGTCAATTAGCTTGTTCAACCTGGTCATTCTTCCGCCATTCATAAAATTACGTAAAATACACAATGTACGTAAAATACACAATGACATCTATTAAATTAAAAATGAAGTTCAACTGTCATTATCATCATTATTTCTACTTTGAGACTTTAGATGGCGTTGCAAATACCTAAATTGCGTATATAGTGTCATATTTTACTTCTTGAAAACTTTAAACTCATATCTTTCGATATAGTCAACCGATTGCGATGAAACAAAGCATAAGTAATATATCAAGTTACACACAATTTTAATGTAAGTATAAAAGTTATCTACATCGATTTCTAACATTTTGCGTGATATGCACACAACTAAAAACTTCTACAGATATATTATAATATGTGCATTAAAAAAAAAAGGAAGAATGCAAAAATATTAAAAAAATATTATTTACGGTGAAAAAATAAAAATAAAAATTTCTCCCAACAGAGCCCCGGGATCCGAACCACCTTTATATTACATGAAAGTCTAGATACGAAACCTCTACGCTACAGTCTCCGATGACTACATTATAAAATACATGTTCTTATATAAACGTAATAATTGACTGGTTGGCTCCTTATTGATGATAGCGTGATGATTTTCGTTTCAGAAGTTAAATTTGCAGCTAAATGGAATAATGTAACATTATAGTATGTGATTTTACTCGCCAATTTGATTTTATTATGTGTTTTGATTAGTTTTTACAAAATATTTAGAAGATATCGAATATAAATGTCAATTTTATTTCGAAAAAACGGTAAAAGTTATTTTATTACAAAAAATAAGATAAAATAATGACATTTTTTTAACTATAGCTGGGGATCGAAGTCGCGGCAGATGTCGTTCAATAAATTAAAAATGAAGTTCAACTGTCATTGTCATCATTATTTCTACTCTCGCCACCTAAAGTCTCAGACTTTAGATGGCGTTGCGAGTACATTTTGGATTATTGCTCACCCCCCCCCCCCCCTCCATAGCAAATAGCGTGATAATTTATAGCCTTTAATAATAATTATTATTTATTTATTGCGAGTAACATTAACTCATAAACAAATTCAAACAATAATAATCAAAACAGTCACAATTTAAATTCACAGTTTGTAAAATTAGAATCAATTAAGACAAATCAATAATTAAATTGATAATTATTTATATACAATTAGATAATTCGAGAATATAAAACAAATTTAAATAATTAAATCAAAATTAAATAATAAAGTCAAAATTAAATAATAAAATCAAAACTAACTAATAAAATTAAAATTAAATTACAATCAATGGTTTATTAAGTCACAAGCCTGTCACGTGTCGCAAACAACAGTGCATTATAATGCTACAGTTTAATCTCTCTGCAAGCGTAGCCAACATATTGTTAGCGCTCCCCCGCACTCGATGCACCAACGACGTACCTTAAAACCTACCTATGTCCTTTCACAAGCTCTATTCAATCTTTATACCAAATTTCATCAAAATCGGTTCAGCGGTATAAGCGTGAAAGCGTAACAGATAGACAGACAGACAGGCAGACAGACAGGCAGACAGACAGGCAGACAGACAGACAGACAGTTTTACCCTAATGGACGATATTAGAACGCGTCCGGGATCTATTAGATCGCAATAAAAAAATCTAATGTTCACAGGTAGGTACAATATAGCATTATTAGGAAAAAGCTTATTATCAATGGGGCCATTAATCTACAATAAAATACCTTATGCTTATAAAGAAGAATCGTTAAGTACATTTAAAAAAAGACTAACATCTCTACTAATAGATAAATGTTACTATTCTATACAAGATTTTTTGAATGATAAGAGTTTATAATGTATTTATTATTTTAATTTTTTATTGATTTTATTAATATTGTATAATGACATTTTATTATTATTTTATTTTCTTTACCAATTTTTAATTTTTTGTTTGTTTTTGCATGATGTAAGATAGTGTGTTGGTTTTATTTTTTATAACGTTAATTTTATAATGATAATTTATAAATTGATCTGTATTTTAAAATGTAATGACATGCTTTATATTATAATAATTTAAATTTTCCTTTTGATACATACAAAATATATTTAATTGAATTTATGAATAAAATTTTAATAACGCCAATTTATAAATTGATCTGATATTCATGTCTCTTTTTTTAACTTAATAAAAACGATGTAAAATAATGTAAGTATTTGCATGCCAAATGGTAAAATGTGGCCGAGCTTTTATGTATAGAACTGATGTGTATTACCCATATTTGCAAAATAAAAATTCTATTCTATTCTATTCTCTGACGTAACAATGTCTGGCCAAGCTCGTCCATGGTTTGGCGCCAAATGTGATCGCGCAGACACCCTTAAGCACGCGGCATATCGAGCTTGGGCCGACGCTCGTACGCGCAAGGCAGGCGACGTGGCTCAAAAGAAGAAGTCCTTTAACAGGGCTGCCAAGTCCTGCAAGAGGGTGTTGCGGAGGTCTCGGTTTGACCACATAAGCCGAATTGGGAGCAAACTTGCTGCATACCCTGCAAATAGTAAAGCGTTTTGGTCCCTGGATAAGTCGGTTGAATCGAACTTCTGCCGTCCCTCACTTCCGTCACTGCTGAAACCCGATGGGTCGCTGGCTCACACCGGTGAGGAGAAAGCAAACTTGTTTGCCTCTCTTTTTGCGGAATTTTCTCGTCTGAATTCTGGTGACGCACGGCCACCTGTTTCTCCTGATGGATGCACGACGAGGATGTCAGATGTTGGTATCCATCAAAAGGACGTTCGTAGGGTCCAGCTTAACCTCGACGTGAACAAAGCTAGTGGCCCTGACGGGATACCAGCAATTATTGTATTTAAAACTTGTGCGCCTGAATTGTCTCCGGTCTTGACACGCCTATTTCGCATCTCACCACGCTCACGCATCTCTTGAGACTGGAAAAGTGCCGATTGCTTTGAAGCAAGCTAACGTGCAGCCTGTGCCCAAGAAGGGCAGTCGAGCTGACCCAGCAAACTACAGACCCATCTCTGTTACGTCCGTCCTCCTGTAAGAGTATGGAATGGGTGCTTAATAAGAAACTTCTGGCATACCTAGAACCTAACGACATCCTCAGTGAACGGCAATACGGTTTTCGCCAAAATCGGTCCACTGAAGTCCTTCTAGCGTATGCCATTCACATCTGGAGCGAGGCCATTGAGAAGCATGGGGAAGTGCCGTCTCCCTTGATATCTCAAAGGCTTTCGATAGGGTCTGGCACGAAAGCCTTATTGCTAAGCTTCCTTCCTTAGGTCTACCCACTGGTCTGTGTAATTGGATCGCAGACTTCTTGAGGGATCGATTCATCCGAGTGGTTTTTGATGGCTGCTCGTCCGGACAAATGGATATTAATGCCGGGGTCCCTCAGGGGTCGGTACTCTCGGCACTGTTTTTGCTGCACATAAATGACTTATTTAGACCCGGTATCTTTGGGTATGCAGACGACAGCACTGTTGCCGAGAGATATGTGTCTGACGCACGTGCTAGTGGGTCACAGATCCAGTCATCCCGAGTGGCTATGGTTGAACGCTTGAACTCGTCCTTGAAGGCGGTCTCCGATTGGGGCGATGCCAATCTGGTCAAATTCAATGCAACTAAAACCCAAGCTTGTCTTTTTCCCGCTAAACGGAGTCAATTCCACCCGGCTCCATCTTTTCGAGGTCTGACCGTGCCATTAACCAACCACCTTGAGCTTCTTGGGGTTACGCTGTCGTCTACTCTCAATTTCGGCTCATACATCGAGGCAAAGGCTCAACTAGCATCCAAAAAATTGGGGACCTTAGCAAAGGTGAGATGGTACTTCATGGCGGAACAGCTGCTCAACCTTTATCAAGCGCAAGTACGATCGTGTATGGAGTACTGCTCTCATCTTTGGGACGGGTCTGCCAAATACCAGCTTGATGCGCTAGAATCGATTGAGAGGCGAGCGAAGAGGATCATCGGCAATGATGCACTTGTGGAGTCGAAGCTCCAAAGCCTTGGGCATCGTCGCCGAGTTGCTAGCCTGTCGGTTTTCTATCGTTTACATTTCGGGGAGTGTGCACTGGACTTGCACAATCTAATTCCTCCAAGTAAATTCCATAATCGGACCAATAGACGTACGGCGTTGCGCCACCGGTACATGGTAGACATACCACCCATACGCACAAAACGTTTTAAGAACACATTTATTATGCGTACAGCCAAGGAGTGGAATTCTGCGTTTCCAGATAGCTACAACTTAGGGGTATTTAAGTCAAGAGTGAATAGGCTACTTCTAGGCAAGCGTGCAAGCGTGCTCCATCGTCGACCACATCATCGCTTGCCATCGGGTGAGATGGTGGTCAAACGCGAGCCCATCATTAATAAAAAAAATATAAAAAAAGTGTTCCACGCTCGCCTCAAGGATATGTCAGCAAGCGTAGGGGCCCAGCAGGGTCGAATTCTACTGGGGCCAAGGGTCTGATTCTGAAAGGAAGACTCGGCCCTGGTATGAAAGGCAACGATGGAACAAGATTGGATTTTAGTCAATAAAACCCCGACCCACCCTCGCGCTCCGCCCAAGAGCGGGGGATGTCATGGGAAAATTTTCCCACCGAAAAAAAGAAGTGGAGCGAAGGTTGAGCAAGCATTGTAAACAATCTGAGTTATGCAGATTATATGGTTCGGTTCAGCTAGTTAATTTTCTAGTTAATTAAAGGTGAGAAAGCATGCTGCTTATTTTTAATTAGTAAGCGAGAAAACATGACTTAGTTGACAATGCTAATAAAATAAAACTGGTGAGGTGAAGCTTTGTTTGTGTTTTCTTTCCTGACCTGAAAGAATCCCAAACATTCCACCTGTATGGATAGGGTATGGCGGTAAGTTTCCTTTTTGAAGAGTGGCTGGAGCGGCAACACGGCATCCCCACTTTCCGCATGACGCAGGTCCTCACCGGACATGGCAAGTTCGGGAGGTTCCTGCACCGGATTCAGGCGAGAGAAACGCCCAGGAGTTACTAATGTATGGACCGCCTGGAAGACACGGTGGAGCGTAGAGCAGAGGTTTGCCCCGCTTGGGTGGAGCATCGTCGTGTCCTCGTGGAGGCAATCGGTAGCAGCGACCTCTCGCGCCGTGCCCTGGTTCTGGCTATTGTCCAAAGCGAGGAGGAATGGCAGGCGGTGGCCTCCTTCTGCGAAGCAGTAAGGCTAGCGAAAGAGGAGGCCACACGCATGAGGGAACGAAAGTCCTCACGCCCCAGTCGCCGAGATTCTGACCCCGACTACCACCCACGGTAGACGCGGGCTAGCAATGGGTAGCTAGCTAGCTAGGTCGCCATCCGGCCGTCCGGTAATTGACCGGACCAAGCCCAGTCGTCAACAGCACGTAGTGATCCACGCGCTCCTCCAAAAGATGTCAGCAAACCGTAGGGGCCCGCTAGGACCACGGGAAATTTCTAAAAAGGAAACCTGAAGTCCTAGAACGCAAAAGGCAACTGAAGGACACAGGTGTGGTTTTCAACTCCGCCCAGAGCGGGAGAAGTAACCTGAATAAAAAGCGTGGCCAGACCACTCTCACTTTAACTACCTACTTGGTTTGTAATGAATAAATTAACAAAGTAGGGAAGGGGTGTTACTAACTATATTTTACTTTTTCTTCTTCGGCATCATGGGTTGTTAGGCCCTGAAAAATGAAACCAAATAATATCGAAATAAATTTGGTTATTATTAATAAATTCCTTATTATACAGGAGCCATTTTCCTGTTCGTTATCAACTTGTTTCGTATAGTATGCAGTCATCTGTGCCTTCGATTCTTCTGGTGTCGAGGAGCATGTTCATTCCGCTCACAGCAGTCGAGTAGTAAGCACGCCAGCGCAGTCCCAGTGTCAGTCTGTCACCATGAAGTTCATTTTTATGTTTGTCGTGATGGTCGCGTTACTCGCAGGGCTGAGTTCAGCGCAACCGGTTGATACCTCAACACCCGGGCAACCAGAGACTTCAGTTAATGTACGGGTTAAGAGACAAAATATAGTTATAAGGGCTTGCCCGTGTTTAAGGAACCACGTATACCTGAAGAATAGATGCTTAACCTGTGAAAAGTAAGTACAAATTTATTTCCCATGTGTATTTACTTTGTATCGCCGCACAAGTGCGTGAAATTAAAAATATCAGATAGTTTTATAGACTAGAATAATTAGAATCTTTCTTATTATTCTTTTCTTGAAAAAATTCATTCCAATAATATTACGGTCGAAGGTTTCTAAAATGTATTATTTGTCTTACTAATTATATATTTCGCCTTTTTCATGAGGTGACTTATTAAATTAGCTATAGTAGAATTTATTTGTGGCGAAATTTATTAATGCATGAACTAATCGAAGTGAAAATGCATGTGTGCGTACACAAAAAACACTAGTTTGGTCATTTTATGGTGATTAGACTACTTTGCAAAAATATTAAAATTTTTAGTTCCCATTGCAATGTTAAAACTAAAGTAAAATTCTTATAAAAACAAACTTGAAAATTAACATTAGAAAATGAAACCAAGCTATTAGCAAGCTAAACTGAGAGTTCAATACGCCTCTTTTTTTACATAGACTTTCTTTACTTTTGGAGATTTAATATACATATATTTTAACTGGTCTTTTTGTATTTTAGGTATATAGATCTTACGGGAGAAGAGACGTGTCCAGTATGTTATTAAATAATTATAATCATAAAGTCCTGCAAACTGATGGATCCTCACCAAACCTGCATTCATTTGTGTCAAGAAAACCTGTAACGAAGAATGGAAATAAAACTTACTGATTTATTAAACCGGTATTTAATTGTAATAAAAGATTTTAAATTTCTCATTAAGTTAGACTGAGTGCACAAACTTTTTGTTAAAATTCTACTTTTTCGTATTTTCTTTCTATTTAGTTCTTCAATATATTTCTACATAAATACATATTCACATTAATGATAACATACGAAAATTTATCCATAAGACTTACTTTCATGGGACATGCTGACTCAACCATAATGGCAGGCCCGAAGAGGCTTGGTGGAGAAGGCATCTAATCTAATGTCCCAGACATTATATGAAAAATATGAGTTTTACAATTTTAAAATATTTATTTTACACCTACTTTCATGGGGCATGCTAACTGAACCATAATGTATTTAGGCCCGAAGAGGCTTGGTGGAGAAGGCGTCTAATCTAATGACCCAGACATTATATGAAAAATATGAGTTTTACAATTTTAAAATATTTATTTTACACCTACTTTCATGGGGCATGCTGACTGAACCATAATGTATTTAGGCCCGAAGAGGCTTGGTGGAGAAGGCGTCTAATCTAATGACCCAGACATTATATGAAAAATATGAGTTTTACAATTTTAAAATATTTATTTTACACCTAATTTCATGGGGCATGCTGACTGAACCATAATGTATTTAGGCCCGAAGAGGCTTGGTGGAGAAGGCGTCTAATCTAATGACCCAGACATTATATGAAAAATATGAGTTTTACAATTTTAAAATATTTATTTTACACCTACTTTCATGGGGCATGCTGACTGAACCAAAATGTATTTAGGCTCGAAGAGGCTTGGTGGTAAAACTCATATTTGACGACGTTGTCTAATCTAATATCTGGAGCCTTACCATCACATGTCGCCACTGTATTTTGCGTATTATTTTAAGATTGTATACTTTACACTAATGCCCATGCACCATGCTCTTCAATTTTCCTATTTAAAATAGTTTATATCTAAATGTCATCGAGTTCAGATATTGCAAAACGTGAAAGTTATTTTCATTCTAAATTACCCATTTATAATTTTTCATATATAATTTTTTAATATAAACCAGTGCTTGACTGCGATCCCACCTGATGGTAAGCAGTGATGCAATGATTGATGGTGAGGCGAACTACTTTATTAGGAGCCTATTCACTCTAGCCTTGAAGACGCCTAAATTATAGTTGGTCGGGAAGACCGCAGCAGACAAATATTTCCAGTCTTTCGATGTACGCGGTATAAACGACGAAGCGAAACGCTTAGTCCGGACCGTTGAAGTTTTAACAACGTAAAGGTGGATACTCGCCGTATGTCGTATGTCGTATACGAACAATCTTAGGAAATAAAACAACAAAATCAAATCAGTTCTTTAATTTGTACGTTGTTCTGGTAAGTGTTCCTTCTCTAACTGAATTTTAGAAAGTTTATAAAAAATTGCTTACACGTCATAGTAACTTTGCATTTTAACATAATTATACTTTGTATAATAAAGGATAAATACAGGATAAACACGATAACTATAGGAACTCAACCGCGGCTGGGGAGAGTGACGAATTCAGTTCATTAAGCTTAATCGGTAACTTGTATAACCTAGTTATATGTTAGCATGGCAAACTGCTTTTTTAAATAATAAAAGCGCTTTAAAAAATTTCAAGCACTGTAGAGTTGAGTTTTGGATAGGAAATGAGGTGTTCTGTACTGAACTCGCTTTAAACACTCCTAATCTTGGAACCTACGACAACGAATAAGATTCGAAGAATTTTATTTCAAATAAACCATTTGCAGGCACTTTTGAAATGTCAAGTAGTCAGTCAGTCAGAAAAAAAAGATGCTAATTGGACATTTCAAAGCGTAGATCTATGGAGAAGAATGTGCGTGCGAGAAACTCCATGAACGCTCTTTTCAATTATGTTTTGTAATTACTCGTACAAATATCTCTGTTACATGTTTCTTGTCGCTATCATGTGAGAACAATGTAAATGAAGTAAAAATAAAAACTAAGTATAGATATTGAAACAGCAACTGGCAGCTAAGAGATTACCAGTCTCAACTGACAGCGCCCGTTCACAGACATGACGCGAATAGTAGTACCACTCAGCCGAACCATCTTGAAGGGAACCGAATGATCCACCAGGTACGACCTTACGTCTCGCTGATTAGCAGTCTTCTTAGGTGTGCTCTTGAGATAACATCGCTGTTGAAGCTATCTACTAGCTATCAACACGGTTATATACCATTTGTCCTTGATGTGTAGTTTTTTATACGAAGCATATCAAAAGTGTTTACTGCTTGGCGAGTCGTTTTCAACTAAATTAGTAGAGGGTGTCACGCTTCTAGTGCGTTGGAACGTCGTTGGTTGATTACTGACGAATCAGGTTTACACCATGACCTATACAATGACAATTGATCCAAACATAGGCTGTATACAGAACAAAATCCATAAATATAACTACTACTCATTATGTATTAAAATCCTTGTGCGAAGTATTTGGCAATATCGAACCACAAGGGAAGATTTTGCGTCAAACAGTTTTTGGTATTATTAGTCCAGTCTGATAATTTTCCTCCAAGTACCTAATAGGTATTGCTGCTACTACATAGATCATGTATGTTCACTATTCTTTTAGAGGACAATCTTCTTCTGTGATTTCTTCATATCTGTAAACAATTAAAATACATTTTTAATTATTTTCAGTTTGTTTAATATACCTAAGGTAATATAAATAACGTGAAATCAACATTAAGGTTTTTATAATGTAATCTAACCTAGCCATCCGTCTAATGCAAAACTTCATTTCGTGTTGACAGTTTGTTATTTATTGTAATTTTCAATCTAAATTAAACTCCCTTGTTTCGACTTAATCTAAATTAAGTCGAAACAAGGAAAACCCCTAAACAGCTGCACAAGAGAGATAATATTTAATATTATAAAGTTCATCACGTGAGCAAGTTCAACAAGTAGGATAATTTTTATTAGAGGTTGGAGTCGTTGGAAGAAACGTCTAACATAGTTTCAAAATATCAAGATGTAACAGTCGCACTAGAATGACGTAACAATGTTGTCAACTTAACAAAAACGATTTTCATATAAAGCAGTGCCCTCAAATCTTACGACTATTTACTTTACGCACAGACGATATTAATATTGTAATATGGAAAAAAAAAAGACTAAATCAATCAAAACAAACAAACTCTTCTAATCGTTCCAAAACTTCTATCTTCTATATAATACATATGTATATCTATATATATAAAAGGAGAAACTGACTGACTGACATATCAACGCACAGCCAAAACTACTGGGGCTAGGAGCGTGAAATTTTCCACAAGGATTCCTTTTATGATGTAGGCGAGCACTAAGAAAGGATTTTCCTAAATTCACCTTCTAACGGGATGAAACGGGGGTCCAAAGTTTGTATGAAATAACCTAATACCACGTAAGCGACGCCGCGGGCACCCGCTAGTATATTATATTAAATATATAATGTATGTGTATTATTATACACATATATTAACTATATGTTTACTTTTTTTTACTCTTGTTTTTTGTATAAAAATTTATTTTTATGCACCTACCTATTGTCTCTTCACCACCCTAGGTTGACTGATAGAGAATGCCTAAAGCATTAAGTCCGCCTTTGTACTTTATGTTGCATAGAGTTAATAAATAAATATATTAGAAACGTGTTTTTTGCCCCAATCTGGTTAAATTCGATCAACATGAACAGCGAATCAGGAATGAAAATTTTCGCAAAACAACCAAAGTAACCGGTATCGGCCGAAGAACCGCCCAACTTAAGTTGTGGGCACGGTTTTACATGATAAATGCAGGTGACACTAGAGGAGGCCGACATTCAGCATTGGACTTATTGGGGCTGAAATTAGGATGATGGTGAGGCTTCGATCTCAGGTTTTTATTATGTGTATTAATGACCAGCACTTGACTTCGTTCGCGCGAATCAAGTTAATTTTCAAGTTTATTTAGCCAAGGAATGTGATTCTTTCATAGAGATTGACACCCCCTAACCTGTCTGCGGAAGCAGCCGGTGGCCCAGCTGAACGCATGCCAGACGGTCATGGCCATATGGATGGTGCGAGGATACTGGACGATTTCCCGCGAAACGGCAAGCCTCCTTGCCTGCCAGCCACCATGGGATCTGGAAGCAACAGGCCTTGCTCTCATGCACGATCTGCGCATGGAGATGCAAAGCCGAGGCAAAACTCCGCTGCTGTGACAAGTCGCAGCATGGCGGACGGAGCTCCGGCGGGTTCTCATGGAGAAATGGCGACAGCGACTGTCGCGACCCTGTGCTGGGCACGCCACAATTATGGCAGTAAGTCCCCTCTTTGAGGCGTGGTTGGAAAGACCTCACGGCGTCCTCACCTTCCGCATGACGCAGGTTCTCACCGAACACGGGAAGTTCCTGCACCGAATTCGTGCGGAAGCGACTCCCGTGCGTCGCCACTGTGTGGACCGCCCGGAGGACACGGTGGAGCATACGGTGGAGGTGTGTCCCGCTTGGGAAGAGCAACGCCGTGTCCTCGTAGGGGCTATCTCTCGCGCCGGGCCTTGGTACAGGCCATGGTCCGGAGTGAGGAGGAGTGGCAGGCGGTCGCCTCCTTCTGCGAAGCAGTAATGCTAGCAAAGGAGGTGGCCGATCGCGTGAGGCAACGGCAATGGTCCTCACGCCCCAACCGCCGCCGGGATTCCGATCCCGATAGGCGCGGGCTTGCGGACGGCGGGCAATGGGTGGCCCGCCGTCCGACCGTCTCCGACCGCCCGCTCCGCCCAAGAGCGCGATTTGTCATAAGATGATTATCCCACCTAAAAAAAAAAGAAACCCCTAACCCGTCATCTGAGAGTAGTTTCGAAAAACTAATAATATCCATCTATTTTATTTATTTTAGATAATTTGGGATAATCATCTAATGACATCCCCCGCTCTTAGGCGGAGCAGGAGATAGTGTCAGACTTTTACTGACTAAAAACCCACTCCTGTTCTTTCGTTGCCTTTCGTGCCAGGGCTGAGTCTTCCTTTCACAAGCAGACCCTTGGCCCCAGTAGGCTTCGTTCGTACGGTTTGCTGACAAATCCTTGAGGCGCGCGTGGAACAGTACGCGCCGTCGACGACTTGAGCTCGGTCCAGACGGTTACCGAACGGTCGGACGGTGAGCTACTCATTGTTCACCGTCCGCAAGCCCGCGTCTACGGTGGCCGGTAATCGGGATCGGAATCCCGGCGGTGGTTAGGATAATTATTCATGTCAGGTTTTAAATTTATTAATAACCCAAGGAAACTCGTCTACATCCTAAAATAAAGTTTTATGCAAAATTCCACGTTCCCAGATCTAATCAGGTCGGCTTTGCGACGACGTGAGTTGATATGTCAGTCAGTCAGTTTTACCTTTAGATGATGTTTGTCAATGTTTATTTAAGAGTTTTAGAGACAGTATCAATGTCACTATCTGCTTTGCTTAGTGTATTGAAGTTGACTGCCATTCTAAAGAAAGAAAAGAAAGAAAGAAAAACAGTTTATGTACGTAAATACGTACGGTGTGCGCCAACACCTTAAAAATGAAACTAATACTACTATTCTAATAGTATGAAACGCTGCTGGAAATAAGCCCAATGCTGCAACTGCTGAAACCTCCCTCCTGCTGGCCTCCTTAACCATCTAATTCGCGAGCGTAGTTGAACATATTTTTTTTTTTAGTTTGATAAGGCATCCTAACAAAATGAGATCTAGGCGTGAATAAGCGATCTTCGCTTCTATTTGTATGGCCAACAAATATCCCTATTTGCAGAATTATTTACACCTCTTTGTAGAACAATAACATTGACTTATTTATTTATTTACAAGCACTTGTACAACGTTACGGAGGAAATCCAAGGTGTTGTACAGTAGAAACTTACAAACTAAAAAAATACATGAAATAAAAACCATAATAGCACATTGAAGAATAAAAAGAAAATACATACACATTGATGTTATTCATTATTAGGATACGGTACCTAAAGGATAAAAATGGGACCCTATTCAATACCATTAATGTTATTCATTTTGGTTCCGTACCCAAATAGTAAAAATAGGACCCTATTACTAAAACTTCACTGTTCATCTATCTGTCACCTGGCAGTATCTCATAATCCAATCATAAATTTTCACAGATGATGTATTTCTATTGCCGCTAATAGAATAAATACTTACAAAAAAATAAATTGTGTAAAAAAAAGATATACAGATAGTGGTACGGAACCATTCGTGCGCGAGTCCGACTCGCACTTGGCCAATTTGTATTTTATGTTTAACAATTACTGTTATTTATTTTATTTAATGAACTTAAAATGTCATGTCAAACATCAGTTTTACAATTGTAATAGATTTTTAATTTGTTTACCTAAGTTTGCATTGTTAAAAATAAATAAATTTTAAAATTCATGAATTTTAGCGTTTTTATTATTTCCTATTATAATTTAATTTAAAAATTGAATGCGCTTTTTATTTAGTTAATTCGTTTATTTTTATAATTTATTGTTTTATGTATGTTATGTTTACCTATAGGTAAATGTTGCGCTGTAGGTAATCTAATTTGACGAATGTATTATAGTACCGTATTCTGTGCGAACAATTATTGGTGAAACTAATATACCTACTTAATAAAAAAAAATCCAAGGTTATCTGAAATTTTACATTATCATAAAATAAAATGAAACGATACAAATATTATTACTACACCTTTTGTACCTAGGTGTTAATAAAATCAAGAAAATCTACAATTTGAAACGCGCAAACAATTTTATCTTTTGTCAAGTTAAACTGTACAAAAATATTTGCAAATGCCTCTTTGTATTTAGCTACGAAATAATAATAACGCTAAAATGTGAAAACGTTATCTGTTATCATTATCAACTTAGGCTATAATTTCGCGTATTATACGCGTTGAACTGCTGCAAGGGCATCATAAAGGTTAAGACTCGTCGTGTTCATGCGTGTTACTTTAGCTGCAGAGCTATAATGTAAGGAATATAACATTCCATCTTCTTCTTCTTCTTTTCGTGTCGATGAAATCTAACTAAATTTTTTTTTACCAGTATTTGGCAACAATTACGGCTCTGTTATTAGTCTCGTCTCGTATAGATCCTGAAAACTGCAGGTAGTTGTGCATGATGGACAGCATAGCTAATTACAATTACGTCCTGTGCAGCAGCTGCACACTGGCACTGTGTTAGAGATGGGTCGAGGAAGCCCCATTTGGCCAAATTGTTTTTACAGCGGCCAACCTGGGTCCGCAGTCGGTTAAGAGATTTCCAGATTGTCCACTGCAATTCGATAATACTTATATAATAATATTCCATAATTTTCACACAAAGCCAAACTAGTCCCAACTATGCAGAGCTTGTGCAACGAATACTAGACAACTAATAAACATGCAACTCGTGTATTTCTAAATGAATACACATACATATTACAGATAAATTACATCCAGACACAGGACAAATGATCGTGCTCGTCACACAAACATTTACCTTGGTTTTTTTTTTGGAAATCATCTAATGACATCTCCCGCCCTTGGGCGGAGCGCGAGGGCGTGTCAGACTTTTACTGACTATAACCCACTCCTGTTCCTTCTTTGCCTTCGTTCCAGGGCCCTTTGGATCTCTTTCGCACAACCTATGGCCCCAGTAGGCTTCGACCCTGCTGGGTCCCTACGGGTTGCTGACATCTCCTTGAGGTGCGCGTGGAACACTACGCGCCGTCGACGACTTGGGCTCGATTCAGATGGTTACCAGATGGTCGGATGGCGAGTCATCCATTGCTCGCCGTCCGCAAGCCCGCGCTTACGGTGGCTGGAAATCGGGATCGGGATCCCAGCGGCTGGGGTGTGAGGACCGTTCACTCGCGCGTGCGGTCGCTTCCTTTGCTAGCATTACTGCTTCGCAGAAGGAGGTGACCACCTGTCACTGCTCCTTGCTCCGGACCATGGCCTGTACCAAGGCCCGGCGTGAGAGGTCGCTGCCACCGATCGCTCCAACGAGGACACGACGGTGCTCTTTCCAGGCGGGGCACACTTCTACCGAATGCTCCGTTGTAAATATTTATCTTGGGTGTTAATCGAACCCACAACTTCCGGCATAGCAGTAGAGACACTAACCTCTAGACCAACAGGTCAGTCATGTAAAGAATGTTAGGCCTTAACTGGTCAAGAAACATACTATGTCATGTCAATGACATTATCATATCCAGTGCTAGCGAAAAACCGAGTTATACGCAATTGATAGTACCACCCCTTTTCACAATGGACTCATAGGAACGTAAAGCTTTTATAGAATGGCCCAGACAGCCGATGACCAAACTTTATCTTCTATCTTTGAAACACTGTAGTAAACAATGGTAACTGTCTAAAAGGTATAACGTGGCCGAGGTATGTGTAGTAAACTCTGAATCCATTATATTATCACCACTAATGATATAGTTCATTAAATACCAAGTACTTAACAAGTGTTTGTTTAGGTATAGCATTAGCGAGAGAATTAAATCAACCAAAAAAAAAAAATTCATTAGATAGTTTTATATTAGATTTTTTTTTTATGTTTACTACCTACACACAAGCCAGTCACGACATGATTAGGCACGTGGACGCGGTAAATGTCTTCATCGCTTACTCGTTTGGATGGAATTTAACGCGCCGAACATGCTCGAATACAGCGCGAGAACTTCCGAATGCAATTTTGGTTTTAGTTTCGGCAGGTTTGCCACCCCGAAACTAAACCAAAACTCGTTTTTTTGCCGAAACTCGACCGAAACCGAAAATTCAGTCGGTAACTACTAGGAATTTATACCGATTGGCCATAAATTAAGGGGAAAACAAGGTCCTAGCAAAATTCAACATGTCAATTATATATTTCGCCAGCTAGATATGTGAAGACCCAACTACCTAACAGGATATGATTTAACAGCTTTAATATTATGACACGCCAAAACAGGGAAAAATCAGGACAAATAACATTTAAATTCTTACTAAACTTAGCAACGTAACTAAATTGGAATATGAAAATGAATAATAATTAATGAATATAATTATGTCTTACAGATTTCATCATCATCATCATCAGATTTCACAATAAAATAAATTAAAAAAAGATTAAACACAGGACTTTTTATATACTAAACATAAAAAAATTCACGCATACTAGGTATGCCTTTTAAGTTCTGTCGTTTCTATATTTCCCGGCAATTTTGAATATTTGGAACTGTTCTATATTCGAATGTGTTTAAATTTTGAATCTCAAAACAGTTGAAAGTAGAAGTCACTTCAAAGAAAATGGTGGCCAAACGTTCGTTGGAAAAACCGGCCATGTTGCGACTATTGCACTTGAAGATCGTAGGACGGTTTTAAACGCAGAGTGGTATACTACAGTTTGTTTACCGCAAGTCATCGCCGAACTTCGAAAATCTAACTCAAAGCGACGCATCATCCTGCACCACGACAACGCAAGCTCACACAGCGCTCGTCAAACGATTGAGTATTTGAGGCAGGAAAAAGTAGAAATTCTTGACCATCCTCCATACAGTCTACTAAGGCATGCCTCGTATTTTCCTATTCATTAAGAATTTCGTCCTCGTTTGAAGTTTTCGGGGGACAGCCCCTTGGGCCTTGTAATGATTCACATCTAATTTGATCCTAACGATTTTGCTATAAAGAAAAATCCCATTCAAGATATAACTGTTTTTTTAGGGTTCCATACCTCAAAAAGTAAAAACGGAACCCTTATTAGGATCACTTTGTTGTCCGTCTGTCTGTCTGTCTGTCAAGACCCTTTATCTCAAGAACGCGTGGAGATATCGAGTTGAAATTAAAACCGATTATACTCAGGTCTGCGAGGCCGCAGACCTGAGTATAATCAGTTTTAATTTGTTGAAGCTGTGAAAAAATCGAACTTTTGAGTTAACGAAAAAAAAGAATACGGCCGATTATATCACTAGGTCTCATAGCACAAGCATAGGAAAAAATCTGAAAACTGTATATTTGCAAGCGCATTTTTTTTTTGTAATGTAACTACAAAGAAAAAATGCGCTTCGGAAAAATCGTCGTAACTCAATTCGGGAATTGAACTGTTTTAATAGGTAAGTTTGTACAGAACCTTCAGTGCGCGAGTCCGCCTCGCACTTGCCCGGTTTCATTTTATTGAGTATCAGTATCAATCGTAGTCATACGTCGATTTTGTTTTCGACCAGACTGGAAGAGCGGGTGCGGTGCGGGTGCAGCGCGCCAATCTCAATCTTAATCATGGAGTTTTTCATCCCTTATAGTGACGTACCCATCGGAGGCTCAGCTCGCCCATGGTTCAACGCCGATTTCGTTCAAGCTGAAGAGCGTAAACATTCGGCGTTTCTCGCCTGGGTTGACGCTCGTGACCGCAAAGCTCCGGTTTTGAGCTCAAAGAAGAGTGCTTTCAACCGTGCTGCCAAGTCCTACAAAAAGGCACTGAAGAAGGCTCGGTTCGACCGCATTACCCATATTAGCTCAAAGCTCTCTGCACAGCCGTCCGGTAGCAGAGCATTCTGGTCCCTTGCCAAATCGGTCGAAGCGAACTTCTGTGGGCCCTCATTGCCTCCGCTGGTAAAACCTGATGGGACACTGGCTCACTCGGCGAGAGAGAAAGCAGGTCTCTTTGCATCTCTCTTCGCCCATAATTCTCGTCTTGATACTAGCAGTGCTACTCCACCGAATCTACCTCACTGCAACACCTCGATGCCCGAGGTTCGCATAAGGAACAGAGAAGTTTTGAGAGCACTGTGTCGTCTAGACGTGAATAAAGCTAGTGGACCAGATGGTATACCAGCAATAGTTCTCAAGGCATGTGCACCCGAGTTGTCTCCTGTATTGACGCGCTTGTATCGCCTCTCATTTAGGACTGGTATAGTGCCCAAATCCTGGAAGCTTGCCAACGTGCAACCCGTGCCCAAAAAGGGCAGTCGTGCCGATTCCGCCAACTATCGGCCGATTTCAATAACCTCCATACTCTGCAAGATTATGGAGCGTGTATTGAACTCGCGCCTCATGGCATACCTAGAAGGTAACGATCTCCTCAGTGACCGACAATACGGGTTTCGCCACAATCGGTCTACTGGGGACCTACTAGTGTATACCACTCACATATGGGACGAGGCCCTCGAGAAGAATGGAGAAGCAATTGCTGTCTCCTTAGACGTTTCGAAGGCCTTCGACAGGGTATGGCACGCCAGTCTTTTGAGTAAGCTTCCAGCGTACGGCATTTCCCCTGGTCTGATTAACTGGGTAAAAGACTTCCTGAGTGAACGGTCTCTCCGAGTTGTTGTCGATGGATGCTCATCAGAGCCCATGACCACTAATGCCTGAGTTCCTCAGGGGTCAGTTCTCTCTGCAACTCTTTTCCTGCTGCATATTAATGATCTGCTGATGCCCGGTATCTATGGGTATGCAGATGATAGCACAGTTGTAGAGAGATACCTTCCGGGTGCTCGGGCTAGTAAGGAACTAATCCGGTCCGAACGAGAGGCTATGGTGGAGCGTACGAATGTCTCTCTTCAGACAGTCTCCAAGTGGGGTGAAACCAACCTGGTAGAATTCAACGCCGCCAAAACACAAGCATGTCTGTTCACCGCCAAAAGGAGTCCGTTCACCTTGGCTCCTGCTTTTCGGAATGTATCCCTGGAGTGCACCGACCGCCTTCAGCTCTTGGGTGTCGAAATTTCTTCTGACCTCAATTTCGGGCGATTCATTGAGTCCAAAGCCAAGGTAGCTGCTAGAAAACTAGGCGTTCTTGCAAAGGTCCGGCGGTACTTCACACCGGGTCAGCTTCTAATGTTATACAAAGCACAGGTCCGATCGTGTGTAGAGTACTGCAGTCATATATGGGCTGGTGCTGCAAAATGCCATCTGGCAGCTTTGGACTCAGTAGAAAGGCGTGCGAAGAGGCTAATTGGGGATCCAGATTTGGTTAAGTCCAATCTACAAAGCCTCGAGCACAGGCGCAGGGTAGCCAGCCTATCGGTGTTTTACAGGTTGCATTTTGGAGAGTGTGCGCGGGAATTGCATGACCTGATTCCGCCATCTCCTTTCTACCATCGGACAACCCGACGTACGGCGAGTATCCACCCTTACGTTGTTGAAACACCAACGGTCCAAACTAAGCGATTTGCTTCGTCGTTTATACCGCGTACATCGAGGGACTGGAACAATTTGCCTGTTGCTGTCTTCCCGTCCAACTATAATTTAGGTGCCTTCAAGGCTAGAGTAAATAGGCTCTTAATGAACTAGTGCGCCTCACCATCAATGATTGCATCACTGCTTATCATCAGGTGGGATCGCAGTCCAGCACTGGTTTATAGCGAATTAAAAAAAAAAAAAAAAAAACATAAGAACTTCATTTGAGTGTTCATAGTAAGCACGGGAAATGGCGCGGGTTGCTCAACGCGGGACGCGCGTGGGCCATTCACGCCATAGCTCGTTCATACAGTGGCCAGAGCGAGTGCAGGCGTCAACCCAGTCCCTGCACTTGCGCCACTCCCCGGACCGCGCTGCCAGTCTGGACAAGCAAAATGCGCAGGTTCCCTCACCCGCACCGCTCCCCGGACCACGCTGCCAGTCTGGCTGAACATTTTACGTTTGTTACCGTGTTGACTCATCGGGAAATGTGAGATTAACTTTTGTTCAGGCAGCATTATGAAGGAAAATATAACCGTAATAATTTAGTTTCAAATATCATCCTACAGTTCCATTAGAAAATTATGTGTTAATAATTTAATCCATAAAAGTTAACGCGTATCTAAACGATCGTTAACGTTTCAACAACACTAATATCTGTTAGTTTTACGAAAAATATTTTTGTTTTTCACTATAGCACTACATCAAGAACCGGTACAATGCAATATATTACGCTGTTCTTTATCTAGACAATCCTATATAAGAACACATATATAGATTTGCACCACATTACTCAAAACGTTTAGTAACATAACAACTTAGTTGACAGTAGTGGAAAGGAAGGAATTGAAAATATACAAATAATTAGGTAGTTACTTACCGTGCACATGTAACGCATCTATCTGATAGTCTAACTTGACCTGAAGGACAATTACTACTGTTAATAAAACTCCTTCTGTACCTGCTCACACCTACAATATCACTCGACACTGTAAATTTTGTTAGTGTATATTCAATAAAAATATCTAAGAAACTGATATGAACGTCCAAATTCTTCAATGGCACTGTCGGAGATTCTGCTAGAGGCTGTATTGGCAAGGTCGTTAGTAGTATGACTCAACACGTGAGATATACTCACACTAGCGCACGCGCACAAAACAACAAGATTTATCAAATGATGCATGTTAAGTTAACACGACTTTCTCACTCTGTGATTCAAGTGTGAATGGTCCGTGATCCGCAAATTATGATACTATCTTTATCTATTTGTGCATTTACTAATTTGGAGTAATAGTTTACTGCCAATGTACACACTTCTATAATAAACTCCCTAGTCATATTCAACAACTAAGCCTTAATAAATTAAACAAAGCGTAAACTTTGCCAAAAGGCTTTTTACACTATAAACGACTATATTGAGGACGAAAAGGCTTGGGATTGATCTGTTCCAGTACGCACTACATTGTCTTATTTTTGTTTTATTTCTAATTGTGCTTTTTATTATGTTTTTTTACAACCTGACATCTGATTATCTTTATTTTGCAATTTGATATTTTTTTTATTTTATTTTTTTTCAATTAAATTTTGACATATGTAAATATTTACTTTACTAAGTATTACATTTTGTAAACTATATATTTTCTTTTATTATTGTGAACGTGAGGACTATGTTGATTGCACTTTTTTTTCCTTTTCAGTAATTTTAACGCAAGTCTGGCAATTTGAGTATTTTTTGCGGCCTACCCAAATGTCCTTTCCTTGGTATTGTTTGTCAAGTCGTTGAGTTCCTTAGTAGTCTTGAGTTGAGCTTTGCGAATACTGACAAATGCTTGCACTGACTGGACAGGTACAGGTCCACTCAAATCCAAACTCAAAGATCAAAGTGTCTTTTGTCCAACCATTCCATTCGTATTCTAATTCCAGTTTAAAATAATTATTTCACAGATTTATCGATGGTGATTTTAGTAATTACATACGTACGCACGTCATAAGAGCATTGTTAGTTTGCACTGACGTGACCAATACTGTAGCTATTTATGATGATGATCTTAGTTGTTTTTTTTTAATTCCTTGACTGCTGATGTTTAAACTTGAGCGACGGTACGGTTGACCGATTGACTGCAGCGTGTCGCGGCTTCGAATCCCGTACGGAACAATTACTTGTATGACCTACAGATACGTGTTCTGCGTCTGGGTTTCTTATGTATGAGTTCACATGTTTGTGAACGCACCCGCGATTCCTAATTCGTGCGTAAAAACGCCTGGATGTCACCATTGTGCGGACCGCCTGGATCACCACCAAGTCCTCGTGGGTGCGATCGGTGGCGATGTCCTCTCGCGCCGTGCCCTGATGTAGCTGATTTCCTACCTTGAAACCTACGATTCAAAACAAAAGAAAAAACTTCAATAAATTTCGACTCTTAAACGTTGAAATATTGAACAAGGGTCATCTCCACAGACATGAGTCGTATGTATTAGGTGTTAATCATAAAGTAGGTACGAGGCAGTTATTAAGGTAATAATAGGTTTTCCCACTAATGGAACAGCCACTGCTTAGGTTTATACTAATTAAGGTGATTGTATTTGCTTGTTCAGCTACAAATCACAGGAAAACATTTTGTTATTATTATTTATTTATTTATTTATATTTTCGGCCTGAAAATTATACCAATGTGAATTCCGTCTGTGGTTTTCTTTAGTAATTACTTTTTTTTATTGATATGAACTAGTGCTTGACTGCGATCCTACCTGGTAAGCAGTGATGCAATCGTTGATGGTGAGGCGCACTAGTTTATTAAGAGCCTATTCACTCTAGTCTAGAAGACACCTAAATTATAATCGGAAGAGAAGACCACAGCAGGCAACTTGTTCCAGTCCTTCGATGTACGCGGTATAAACGACAAGATGAAACTCTTAGTCCGGACCGTAAAAGTTTCACCAACGTAAGGGTGGATACTCACCGTACGTCGGGTTGTTCGATGGTAGAAATGATGAGATTGCGGAATCAAGTCATGCAATTCCCGCGTACACTCTCCAAAATGCATCCCATAAAATACTGAAAGGCTGTCTACCCTACGCCCTTGCTCAAGGCTTTGTAGATTGGACTTAACCAAATCTGAATTACCAATTAGCCTCTTCGCACGCCTTTCCACCTAGTCCAAAGCTGCTAGGTGCATTTTGCAGCACCAGCCCGTAAGTGGCTGCAGTACACACACAAACGATCGGACCTGTGCTTTGTATAACATTAAAAGCTGTCCCGGTGTGAAGTACCGGACCTTTGCAAGAACGCTGAGTTTCCTAGCAGCCGCCTTGACTTTGGACTCAATGAACCGTCCAAAACTAAGGCTGAGTAAATTTCTACTCTCAAGAGCTGAAGGCGGTCGGTGCACCCCAGGGATACATTCTAAAAAGCAGGAGCCAAGGTGAACGGTGCCCGTTCTTTTAGCGATGAACAACGCTTGTGTTTTGGTGGCGTTGAATCCCACCACAGAGACTGCCTGAAGTAAGACATTTGTACGCTCTACCATAGCCTTTCTTTCAGACTGGATTAGCTCCTTACTTGCCCGACCACTTGGCAGGTATCTCTCTATAACTGTGTATATAAGTCATGTAAACATATCTGGAATTTTTCTTCAAAACTAGTACGTAATCACTGGACCACAATAATTTAGGTACTTACCTACTTAGTTAACCAATTAATGAATTAATAAAAAAACCACCACCACCACCATAACCACAACCATTACCATTAATCAACCTTCACCAACCATCAATCAACCAACCAACCATTAATTTAATTAATAGTGTAATGAATAGTGCTTAATATCCATTTATGGTATAATGTTACTTGTACCGATATTCGATTATTTCTTTAAACCCTAGTGGGTTTAACCATGTTAGTACATGGTTTAAAAGAAACAATTGAGTATTTAATATTTAGGCACAGCTGTTGTTATTTTACAATAATGCTCACTGTATGCTGTTATCTTCTTTTCAGACATTTACCCACTCAATCGAGCAGAGCACACAGAAGTTGGTAGCAGAAAAACAGAAGAGTGACCTGCTGTTATCCAGAATGCTGCCGTTACCTGTGTTGAGGAGTTTACGTGCACAGCGAACGGTGCCAGCCGAAGCCTTCGACGCCGTTACGATATTCTTCAGCGATATTGTTGGGTTCACCAACATTTCAGCCAGTAGTACTCCCATGGAGGTGATAAACATGCTCAATATGCTGTACAGGTCCGTTGGCTAAACCACGTTCCATCAATGTTGTTAATTGTTAAATCAAAGACGAATCCTACTTCACTTCACTTCTTCTTTTTGGGTCGATGGTACTTTCTAGCCTATCCAGCAAGCCCGTTCCATTATCGGATCACTTGACGTACAGTGAAGCGCCACCGGTACATTATGGAACACCTTTTTTGTACGTATTACGTACGGAATTCCCGGCCAGAGTCTGTTTCCTGATAGCTACAACCTAGGGATCTTTAAGTCAAGAGTGATAAGTCACTGCTAAGCAAGCGTACTACATCGTCGGCCTCATCATCGCTTACCATCAAATCTTAAAAAAAAGCTTCTTTGTTATAAACTTTTTTTCTTTCTTTTCTTTCTTCTTTTCTTCTGCCAAGTAGGAGGCCACTATAAGGTTGGCATTAGTAAAGTTTTTCTTTAAATAACTCGTAATCTATAGAAGTGTATATTTATGTATTAAATCTTCATGTAACATAAACGTACAAAGCGGACTTAATGCCCTACTAGTCGACCAAGGATAGTTGAGAAATAATATGGCTGGTGCATAAAAAGAAAACAATAAAAAGAAAAACATGTGTACAAAGGCATATTTAGATAGTAAAACAAACATAAATATATTTATATAAAATAAAGGAAAAAGGTTTTTGAGATGACTCTGCTATTTGTGTACACCTTATCTAAATAAGCATTTTACGCTGAAAATGAAATCTAGACGCAAACTGCACTTAGCTTGCCTTCTGTTCGGTGTGGTTAAATACCAGAAACCGGTCTACTTATGCAACAAGCTGAGTTGGCTTACGAGCCGGCGGGAATGCGGAAGAAGACAATGCTCACAACAACTTTCGACCCAGTCTCACGGTACAGCTGCTTTCAGGGGCAGCTTTCGTTGGGCGGCTTCCAAAGTGTGGAATAACATCCCACCACCTATCAGATTGATCAACACAATAAGCACATTTAGAAGACGCTTACGACAGTATCTAATCGATGCGCAACGAAAGCTGGATATGGTGGTTCAGAATACCTCAATTATACAACGTGTAACAAAAAGGGTATATACATACCAAGTGCACGGCTTCTTGATAAGATAACAAACGATACGGGAAGGGTTTTCTAACATTATGTTTACATGGTAGGAAATTATGAATTATTTCAATACACATGATACCAGAAACCGAACATTTCAAACTGAAATCAATACATCACTAGCAAAAAGTCAGCTGATCGGTGTCAGTGAACTGTTCATGAATAAAAACAAACCTCTTACTCCTGGTACTTTTTCAAACAGTGGATAAAGGGTTCCGGATGTTTATTTTTCTTAATAAAATTTTTCAAAGGAAAATAGTTTTGAGAAGAAAAATGTTTTTTTTTTTTAGTTGAGGAGACTAAGTAGATAAGGGTATTCGTGTGGTTATGGAATAATTAGGTATCTATCTGGTATCTACGTGAAACAATAAGAAATACCTACTTTTTTATTGTTTTACGTAAATAGGATAGCAAACAAATGAGTGAACGTAACAATTGTCGACAAAGTAATCTACCATAGAATTGAGTAGGTACCTACAACACAGTAAATAATACTTACCTAATTTAGTAACTACATTCCTACAAATGTTCTTACGTACCTAATTCTTTTTATGTCGGTTGCCATACATAGTAGGCACTTAGTTTGCGAGAAATTAATTACTTGATTAACGTGCGAAAGACGCCACGAAAAAGGATTTCATATCATAATATTTGAACCCAAAATATCATTTCTAAGCAACTTATGTCTCTCCTAGTACAAATAACCTCCCAGTGGGTTCCGTTCTTGAATTTAATTTAATTAGAGGACTTTAATAAGTTGGTACTTTTTTGCAGAGTTGAGATGATTTAAATCATGGATTTTAATAAGTAATTTAAATCTCAATTAAAATCAAATGATATAAAAAAAAATCGTTGATTTAAATCGACTTTTTTGTTATAACACAATTTAGTTTAACTTAAAACGCATACATTGATAGTGATACACTCTTTAAAATAATGTTTGTGAACAACAAGCCATGCCAAAAACTAGAGCGAGTGCGCGCCCCGCTTTTAGAGGAGACTCTAAGTAGGTAAGGGTATTCGTATGGATATGGAATAATTAGGTACTCGTACCTACCTATCTGGTATCTACGTGAAACAATAAGAAATACCTAATCAATTATTGTTTTACGTAGATAGGATAGCAACAAACAAATGAGTGAACGTAACAATTATCGACAAAGTAATCTACCATAGAATCGAGTAGGTACCTACAACACATTAAATAATACCTAATTTAGTAACTACATTCCTACAAATTTACTTACGTACCTAATTCTTTTTATGTCGGTTGTCATACATAGGTAGGTACTTTTTTTTCGCTGGGAAAGTCATCTTATGACATCCCCCGCTTTTGGGCGGGCCGGGAGATAGTGTTAGTCTTTAACTGACTAAAAACCCACTCCCGTTCCTTCGTTGTCTTTCGTACCAGGACTGAGTCTTCCTTTCATAATCAGACCCTTGGCCCCAGTAGGCTTCTGCCCTGCTGGGCCCCAACAGTTGCTGACATCTCCTTGAGGCGTCGTCGTCGACGACTTGGGCTCGGTCCGGACGATTATCGGACGGTCGGACGGCGAGCCACCCATTGCTCGCCGTCCGCAAGCCCGTGCCTACGGTGGACGGAAATCGGGATCGGAATCCCGGCGGTGGTTGGGGCGTGAGGACCGTTGCCTCACGCGATCGGCCGCCGCTAGCATTACTGCTTCGCAGGAGGAGGCGACCGCCTGCCACTCCTCCTCGCTCCACGGCCTGTACCAAAGCCCGGCGTGAGAGATCGCCGCCGCCGATCACCCCCACGAGGACACGGCGTTGCCCTGCCCAAGCGGGGCACACCTCTATCATGTGCTCCACCGTGTCCTCCGTGCGGTCCAAACAGTGGCGACACCCGGGCGTCGCTTCCGCACGAATCCGGTGCAGGAACTTCCCCCGCCATAGGTAGGTACTTAGTTTGCGAGAAATTAATTACTTGATGGACGTGCGAAAGACGCCACGAAAAAGGATTTCATATCATAATATTTGAACCCAAAATATAATTTCTAAGCAACTTATGCGTCTCCTAGTACAAATAAACTCCCAGTGGGTTCCGTTCTTGAATTTAATTTAATTAGAGGACTTTAATAAGTTGTTACTTTTTTGCAGAGTTGAAATGATTTGAATCAATTGATTTTAATAAGTACTTTAAATCTCGATTAAAATCAAATGAATTAAAAAAAAATCGTTGATTTAAATCAAAACCTTTTTTTCTTATAACGTCGAAATTAATACAATTTATAAATGCATACATTGATAGTGATACACTCTTTAAAGATAATGTTTGTGAATAACAAGCCATGCCAAAAACTAGAGCGAGTGCACGCGCCGGGCAGCTCATTCAATTTTTCAAAATATTAGACACGCAAGCGTGCGACCTACGCCGCTTTTAGATGAGACTAAGTAGGTAAGGGTATTCGTATGGATATGGAATAATTAGGTATCTATCTGGTATCTACGTGACAATAAGAAATACCTACTTTTTTATTGTTTTACGTAGATAGGATAGCAACAAACAAATGATTGAACGTAACAATTGTCGACAAAGTAATCTCCATAGAATCGAGTAGGTACCTACAACACAGTATGAACTAATACCTTTGTCATAGATAATACCAACAAGTACAAAGTAAATGAAACCTGTCAAAATACTGTCAAATGTTACGAAATAATATCATTATTTTTTTTCTAATCAACGCTTGCGCACATCGTCACACGTCTGCGTAATTACTTCTTAGACATAAGCTTATAACTCAGCAGCCGGTATGGTACAGTTTAGCCAGTTTAGTCTTAATTTATCTTTTCAAAATAAATGAAAAACATGCAAAAGTACTAGGAGTCCATAAGAAACGAGAATTGTTATTGCTAAATTTAACAGCGGCTTGCGCAATCACAGATCCCTAATTTCCTTTTAGTATGATATTGAATACGATAAATTATTGTATCCCTGTCGCACGCGCCACCTGCGTGTATTATGTGAGAGAGATGGCAATGTTTCCATCGTTCGTTCGGCTACTCCCTTTGGCGGCGGCATGCGGCATCTTTGAGCGCGCCGAAAGGCTAGCCTAAAGTGAAATTAGGTAAATAAATAAAGTAAAATTTTGCATTAGTGGACGACCAATAATCGTACATTGCAGTCGCATATCCGGTTCGGTGCTTGTGATTAATTGTGGTTGTGACAATCGTATGATGGTGTAAAGTAATAGTGAATATTATGAGATGATGTTGTGTGTCGGAAGAGAGGACGGTAATGTGCGAGCTGCTCGCAAACTTTATCGTCGCCGATTTATCGAGGGTAGGCCAGAAGCTGAGCGTCGACAGCTTCCTTCGGTGGCGTGTTTTCATCGGATGGTACTTCGTCTGCACCAAACCGGTTCCTTCCACGCTCCTGGTTTAGGGGGTCGCCCGAACACTACCGATCCAGAATTTGAGGAAGCCGTACTGGAGCATTTTGAAAATAACCCGCGTACTAGCACTCGGCGAGCTGCATTAGCGCTGGATGCCTCTAACCATATGCAAGTATGGCAAGTGTTGCACAATGACGGTCAGCACCCATACCATTTCCGTCGCACCCAGGAGCTGATACCTGCAGATTTTTTGCCTCGCGTGACCTTTTGCGAGTGGTACTGCAATCAGGTAGAAGCTTCACCAGATTTTGTTTAGTTGTCATCAATCACATCGAACCACATCTTTAAAAATGTAAGTTGAATTATTATTTTTCATTTTAATATTTACTTTGCTCGGACTATGGAAAAATATTTCCATTATTGATTGTTATTATTTATTTATCATTTTTTATTTTAGTTAATTTTTAGTCCGCCTTTTAATATTTTTTGAGACAAAATTTTAGGTAGACAGGTACTAGGCGAACAGAGCGTCTCATGCAAGCGCGCGCCGCGGGCAATCTCTATCCCTAGCTATTGTGTAAAAGGGGAAACCCCGTTTAAACAATGGCGATTGGCCGAGGCTGGGCCCACGTGTAAACGCAACATCAAAATTAGGTAGACAGGTACTAGGCGATCAGATTTACAGAAGAAATGTTTCGTAATATTAGCAAGTGACGTGGAATGTTATTGACCCTCGTAGTGTCGTGACACGTTTGTTATGATTTGAATTCAAGAATCATACGATACCAAGAATTTGGTATCAATTCTTTGAGTAATTCATTTTGAGCTAAAACTTTGTATAGAGATTCTATACCACCTATAATCTTCACCGCTTCTTGATGTATATACCCTTTTTGTTACACGTTGTATAATGTACCTACCTGCCTTGGTAGAGGGTATTTTTTTGGTGTTTAGTGCTGTCATTTAATATGATATAGAAATTATTTTGAATTATTATGATTAAGTATATTATTAAATTTGCGCTTCCATACGTATTTGTCGTCCTCCTTTAAGTAAAATAAAATAGGTACCCACTAATTTGCACCAAACGTTTATATTTAATAAGTATATTTACAATATATCAATCACCTTCAACGCTATTACTTATTTGTTTCACATCACACTATATACAAACACATATATTATCTTATGACTATTTATCACACTTAACACATTTCTCTAATTATCAACTTTCTATTATGATGTATTCTATTATTTAAATACGCATCACTGCTATATATTACACTGTAAAACTCTTTTGCGTCCGTTACGTCACATCCTCAGGTTCAGTTGAAAACCAGCGTCAGGCACTAGTTGTCTGGCAATGAAGCTGAACTGGACCTATTTTGGCGCAGCCGTGAGGCACACAATTATATTTATTTTTAATTTTTATTAGTTCTATTTTGTTTGGTTTTTGTTTTTTTGTGCCTTGCGTTGTGACAAAATAAATACATTTTCTTTCTTTCTTTCTTTTCTTTGTTTTTGTTAAGAAAATACAACACACAACTAATACACAACTTCCGTTTAATGAAAAAAAGTGTTGTGGCCTGGTGCATACGTAACACTGAAATACATGAGTACCTAAATATGAACTGTTATTGAAGAAGCCAAACAATGCACAAATAACTACTCTGAACGATTAAAACTCCATCCCAACCCTTGCTTGGAACTTGCAACCAGTATTACTTTTCTCATTTACTTTGCTAAAGAATGAAATCCCCGACTCATTGCTCGTTGGCGCCGAGGGTACGTTTTTTTTTCATGCTTAGTCAGTACGGGCACGCTTGTCGTAATTTTATGGTATCACTAGGTTATCCCCCGTAATTTCACCCAACTCTTTGGTTACTGCTCCTCTACTGTGGGTCGTAGCGTGATATTAATCAATCAATCAAAATATTTATTTGCTAGAATATGGTACATAAGGTGTTACAGTATATTTGTTTCAGCATATCCTGCCATAACATGGCGTGCAAATATATTCACAGTCAGTGTTGTCAGTTACCCGATCTTGTCGATTACACATTCTATTGACTTGTCTACATTACATAGCCTTCCTCGCTAAAAAGGGCTAACCAGCACTAAATGTTCAAAAAAATCAATTCAGTAGTTCCTGAGATTAAGCGCGTTCAAAATTACAAACAATTCTTTAGCTATATAATATTAAAAAAAAATAGATTTTGTACTTTTCTTCTGTTTTACATTACGTTTATTACCGTTGTGCTGTGTCTGTGTCGAATAAATAATATATGTAAGTGAGTGAGTGAGTGTGTGAGTGAGTGTGAGTGTATTAGAATAGAATACATATATATATATATGTGTATTCTATTCTAATACGAAACCCAGTTGATCGACTGAAAAGAGCAAATGTGCTTTATGCTTAAGGAGAATTACAGCCTTTTCCCGAGCAGTGCTATAATAAAACAGTCACTTTCTGAAGCCTATTCCTCAGTAACGGCTAAGTTATTAGGTTTGAAAAAATTACATGTTTATTATAGATTCGTGTAAAACATATCAACATATTTCGTAACAATGATATATTTTCGCTTGTTTTCCCTACTCCTTTCAAACGGCCTTAGAAAAATGATTACACAGTAAAATAGCTGGTTAAGTGTTCTTCAGAATGTACATAACATATGTGAATCAATCAATATTTCGCAAAGAAAATGGATTTAAAAGTCAGGGTGGCTCTATCCGTGCGCAGCTGCATAGTCATAGCATAGTCGGCCTTTTAATGTTCCCACTGTTGGGACTCAGGCCTCCTCTCTAAGAGAGGGAAGGGACAGGTGCGCAGCTGGCTGGAATTAAATGCACAGATACTCGTACTGATTAAGTGGCGGTACGAGTATGTATGCATTCAGACCCGGTCAGATGTTCAAGGGACTATACGTTTGGAGGTAGACGGAACAGAGAGTAAAGTCCCGCAAACCTCCGTTGAAAAGGGAAGATCCTCCGACCAGACAGACGGGTGTTATGTCTGGTGGGCTACTGCACGATAGATGATTTCGGGCTGTTCTATGTGTTCTAAACGCGCGGATATTTTATTGCGCGATGCAGGATTAGTTCTTATGTGACGCCATAGATGTCGCTACATACGCATTAAGGTACCCACTGGCTTTAACCCATCAAAATATCTATCTACTACAACATATCTGATTATAGACTACTGGAATCATCGCAGATTATGTATAAAAACGGCCGTTTTGCTATCAAAAGGAAGCATGTTTCACAGAATTATTTGACTCGTTCATTTTTCTTTTTATATACAGTCCATCTAAATGTAAAAGGAAGAATTAACAAAATCAAAAGAACTAGAAGGATAAAGTAGTAGGAGATTGTTAGCAGAACGCAGATCCTTAGCGTAAGAAGAACACATACATTGAAATTGTGATATAAGATAAGAAGCGGACGGCGAGCAATGGGTAGCCCGCCGTCCAACCGCCCAGTAACCGTCCGGACCGAGCTCAATTCGTCGACGGCGCGTATTGTTCACGCCTCATGGAAATGTCAACAAATCGTAGGGGCCCAGCAGGGTCGAAGCCTACTGGGGCCACGGGTAGTGTGAAAGTGAAACCCGGGACCCTGGAACGAAGGCAAATTGACAATATTACAGAAGTTTGGAATAAATGAATATTATATATTTTTTCCATATAAAGAAAGAAAACATTTGAGACTCGCACAGGACAAACAACAGTAAATCAAAAAAGTAATTACTTAATCTATAAATACTTAACTTAAAATAAAAGAAAACAATAAAAATAAAAGACCCGTACGAGGCCAAAAACGCTCCTATCTCGGCATAAGCTGCGATATTTTAACAAAAAGTAAAATAACACAGCGCTGGTATTTTGATAGGGCCTGGTGATGCCACGGACACATTTAAGATAATATATCTATAGATAATAAAAGAATAAAACAAAATATACTAAACATATAAACAATTATATTAAACTTAAAACAATCTAAAATAAAAGTATTATTTTAACCATTTATACGCCCGATGCTCCGTTAATATTTATTTATAGCAGACAAATGAATGGCTTATGATTATAATTATATATCAATGTATTTATAAAATAAAAAAACTCAAACCACCAAACGTTAGCGACGGCTACCTCTTCTAAAGACTGACAGACAAATACAATATAGTTTGCATTGTCCTTGATGCACACAGACTTCCCGGGAACAGGGTAGGTTTCACAAAGTACCCTAAACTGTATTCACAGTCGTTCAAAGGAACGTATCTCGTTAAATCACACACGGCCCCCGTAGGCCTCTTACTGATACAGAAAAATAATATTTAGCGCGACACGTATTTTAGGCTCCCAGCAGGAAAACTCTGTTACGGACGTGTACGTGGCGAGTAACCACAAAGTGGGCTAAGATAAGGAAGTGAGAAGTGACGATTCATTCCACTTCGGTATCTAGCAAAGTAACAGTGAATAGTTCTGTAACCGACTGACGTTATGACGACGACGATGTAAACAAACGTGACACATTGTCATCGTACAGCCTACGGCCTACTCACCTATCATCAAGACAATAGTGTCTTGTTTATAGGTGAGTAGACCGTTATAAGGAGTTCATTATTATAGAGTGCGTATCTCATCCAAAGGCATAGGCACTGCGTAGGCCTTTGGATTGCTCGAGCGAAGGAAAAGAAGCTAAACCTTTCTGTCGGCCGATTCTGAATCGTTTAGTGTGCGCTGTTACCTGTTCACGTAGGGACCTAATGAGCTGTCATTAGGGTATTCGGCCACGGCAAGGAATTTAACTAGTTTTGCCATCGATACGCTAAGAAGAAGTGTGCGCTCTTCCATACAGCTTCATACTGATTAAGCAACCAACCAAACTATCGGCCAATCGAAAGTCTGCAGTTTGCGCGGTATCTTAAGTAATTCGAAATAATATACTTCACAATGCAAGCTTTACGTATCACAAATATTATTTTATAATCCTCTCAGTATCTTAATTTTTATAACTCAAAAGAAAAGTAGATTTTCCTTCGATATCTTCTTACCATTAAATTTCCAATCTTGTTTGATATCTACATTGATTTCTTGTCCCCTAGTTTTCTAAGTTGAAACAAGGCAATATTCTTCTTGAGATTCATTACAATCGGTGGGGGTTTATCCAAGTCATCGGGACGAAAACCAGCACAGAGTCGAGCGAGTGCGGGGCTCGACTCCTTCCCCATAGCAGAAACCGATTGAATCCGATGTGAAGGATAAGTTTTAGGAAAATCAAAAAAATTGTCAGTGTATGATCGTTTAAGGATAGTCACACTCACATGGTGTAAAACACTGACAATGATTTCCTGTTATTTATGTTTTTGCAGGTTGTTTGATGAGAAGATTACTCATTACGACGTCTACAAGGTGGAGACCATCGGTGATGCCTACATGGTCGTGTCGGGACTGCCGCAGAGAAACGGTGCGCAAGCAGCAGTCTTGTACTTTTGAAATTAATATATGCTTTTGGGGTTTGAAATAAATATTATTCAGTTAATATAGGTAGTAAAGTTGAATACATGGAGTGGTTCGTCATTTAGATATTTACAATATTATGAGACGTATTTCACTTTTTTGAGCCTCATTTTGTAGAGCTGTATGAAAAATTAATCTAACTTTCAAATTGATAAATAATGGCACCATTATTATGCTAATGACAACGTGTTATCTGCATTGGCCACACAATAATCAATCAACCAAATACCACAAACTAATCTGCGACAGATCCTGATCCTGGTCACAATCAATTGGTTTACCAACTGATTGTGACTGATAGTGATTAATATTAAAACGTCTTAAACTCGACTAACAACACTACAAAGTGCAAAAAAATCACATATATTTTGATAGTTAGCAATGACTCAAAAAGGGGAATGAAACTTTTCCCATACATTGCTGGCATGTATTTTTTTTTATTTTTACTAACCAATTCAATGTATTTTATCAATGGAAATCTCAAAATATTACGTATTATATTTCCATTTCAATATAATGTAACGAAAATAGGTAACGCCTAACAAAATATACTAGCAATGCTTCTATACGTATCTTCGTTTGGTTACGGTTTAAAGACTTGGTTCTTTTTGCTATTGTTTCTTGGCCTCTAACATATAACTTAGGTTTCATTTCTGGCGAAAAGAAAAAAGTAAATCATGCCAATAGTTTGCATTGGCCTTTAAAAAAACTTTCTTAAGAATATTTTCTTGTAGCTACAACCATTAAGTTACCTGATTATAATGCACCGTCACAAATATCCACATTGTTTATACTCATAGTTTATATCATCAGGCAACCGGCACGCGTCAGAAATAGCAGACATGTCGCTGTCCCTGCTGCGCAGCCTGGAGGGCGCGTGCGTGCCACACCGACCGGGCGCGCCGCTTATGATCCGCGTGGGCATCAACACCGGGCCCTGCGTGGCGGGCGTAGTGGGCACCACAATGCCACGCTACTGTCTCTTCGGAGACACTATCAACACGGCCAGCCGCATGGAAAGCACGGGCGAAGGTACGCCATCTTCATCATCTTTCCATTCTCGCAATGTACATATTTAGGGCCAGCGTTACATGTCTTCTTCAATATACTTCTCTATTACTTATAACCTTAGCAGTTACTCTTATAGTAGCTGCCCCATTGGTAATGGTTGTAAGAGCATTCAGCATTGTTATTTATGTTATGGTAAACCAGGCATTTAAAGGGTGACTGGTAATTAGTGACCAATACTTAAACACGTGATTGTTCTAATGATTACAAACAAATTTCACAAAGAAAATATTTTTATATGCTAATTAGTTTAATCACAAAACAAAACAGCTGTTTGAAACTTTAAACTTCGCGCACACGCCTTCACCCGATCAGCTGTTAGCGGCGCGGCGCCCGCGCCCGCGTTATCGATGACGTAAGCACTGTACCTACATGTTTCGGTAAAATAATATCCATAGACTAGTTAAACTAACTAGTCTTTGGATAGTACGATAATTTAATCTCGGGAAAGGGCAAATGTACTTGTAGTACATTTGCCCTTTGCCATTTGTACTTGTAGTAAAAGCTATTTTGTTATTGTGATTAAACTAATGTGTTTAGAAAAAAGTATATTTGGGAAAATTGTTTGTAATCATGAGTACAATCACGTGTTTAAATATCGGCCACTAATTACCAGTCACTTATATACCCCGGTTGGTAAAACTAAAACTAAGACTACATGTCTTAGCATATTTGAGCTGATTTGGTTAGTTTATATGTATGCCGGCTATGTAAACTATACAACGCAAGATAAAGACACGCGCGCGCGCCTTAATTTATTCTATTCTGTTGTTAAAGTTGTATAGTTTATGTAGGTAATTTTAAATGCGTGTTTTAGTTTTGCGAGTGGGGCTCGTTTACGGCTGGGGCATGTATGGCTGGTTTACCCTATAATATCTATCTCTGATACTGATAGTTGGTCTCTGTTGAGATTAGCCACCATGACAGAATTTCAATCAATAGGACAATCAATTAACCATACTAACCAACTGAGCTTTGTCCGAAATGTAAGATTTTTTTTTATTAATGGTAGGCTCGCGTTTGACCACCATCTCACCCGATGGCAAGCGATGATGTGATCGACGTTATACACGCTCGCCTAGAAGTAGCCTATTCACTCTTGGCTTAAAGACCTCTAAGTTGTAGCTATCTGGAAACACAGACTCCGGCAAGGAATTCCACTCCTTGGCTGTACGCATAATAAATGTGTTCTTAAAACGTTTTGTGCGTATGGGTGGGATGTCTACCATGTACCGGTAGCGCAACGCCATACGTCTAGTGGTCCGATGATGGAATGGACTTGGCGGTATTTACTAATTAAATGTTACCTACTCTGGCTATATCACACAGTTCGTTCATCGTTTCATTCGCGCGTCTAATGGATTTCGAGCCATTCTTATTATGAAATCCTAAAAATTACAATTCATTCAAGTAAAAATTCCGTGAACATGTCGTTTACTCTAAATTTAAAATAGCCTTACTATTTAAAAACTGACTTATCTAACTCGTGTTTTGTCTACAGCTATGAAAATTCACATTTCATACATAACGAAACTAGCACTCGACGAGATTGGGGACTATGAGTTCGAAACGAGAGGCCCCGTCAATGTTGCGGTAAGAAAACCATTATTGCTGTCTTTTCTAATGCCCCTTATACGAGCTTACTTATTTTCATCCTAAACCTGAAAAGTTGTATCGTACTCAATATTATGGGAAACTTTAGTTCAAGTTAGTGATAGCATGACGCGTGACAGAACTGAACAGTAATGCGCCGACCCCAAATAACACGGGACAAGGGCAGGAAGATGATGATGATGAATAAGGGAAACTTTAAAATTTAATCCAAACCTGAAATCGCGATAGAATAACAGCAGTCTCTTTTATTTGTAATCATCAACTTAAATCAACAAAATTTATTGCAAAATATTTATTTCGTATCCTAATGCGAAATTTAATCCTAATGTGTAATTGGTATCCTAATATCCTGGTACATAAATAGTAGTTTGCACTGTGTTAAGCAGTGTAGAAATTAGAGTAGGTGTAGTGTGAATTACTTTGAAAGAAAGTCCGAAGTGCCAAAGAAGTCATACCACACTAGAGATCCACTAGAGTAGAAGGAGTGGTAACAATAAGAAGATGATAGAACACACAGAAAGAACGTACAAGAGATTTTAGCGTGGCAAATTGTTTCACAGATAGATAATATAAAAGAACAATAATTTGACAATTAAGAATGCCATATCATCATGTCGTTCGTTCACGAAAGCGTTTATAAGTAAAAGCAATGTTTTTATAATAAATAGGAATATGTCACTACAGCAGTTTACCATGACGAAATTCTGAGCCCAGTCCATTATTAAGCTACACTTGATTATACATAGGTATATACTTCATGTGCTTCTTGTATTGTGTGCAGGGCAAGGGTTGCATGGAGACGTACTGGCTGGTGGGCAAGGTGGGTGAGATCCGGAGCGAGAGCCCCCGTGGCCCGCAGCTGCAAGACTACCACAACAACCTCATGGAGTTGCTCATTCGGTCCTAACTTACACTGTGAAACTTGAAATAAAATTTATTTCATGTTCTATTTTGTTTTCTTCACCCTTCGCATAATTTCCAATAAGTGTAATAAAGGAAAGACATGAGAACAAGAAAATTGTTCGCTACACGCTCTCTTAAGGGTCTTTACAACCACCATAAAACCACCACCACAAGCACCTACCATCAACTACCACTAACTCTACCACACTCTACCATAAAGAGTACATTTATCTATCTATCTACCAACAATACTCACGCACTGAATAAATAAAGCAGTAGAGACTTTCCAGAATTGGTGAAAATTTTCATTCATTTATCATACTTCCATGAAAAAAAACCGTTATTCAATTATCAAAAAGAATATTATTACAGCACAGTGCTTAAATATAAGATTTTAATATTTATTGATGAAGATAATTCACAAAAATGCTTGAGATTTTCAAAGGTTTATCCATTTAAGGTGAGTTAGATGTCATCAGAGGGCCGTTTTTACATTTTGCTAATACCCTAACCTACTTACTATAACTGTTGCTAAGTACATAGAAACATTTATACGTATTTAAGGACGACCTATAATTATGGAATACTTAGTAGGACGATTTTCATTTATAATATTTATGATAACGGTATAATTCAGCTATTTGTGAAACTAAGTTAAATCATATACCGTTAAAGAAGGTATATATAGGTCGATTTTCTAAAGCAGGCAGTATCTTTATTATTATTTACGTTGATTCTCTGTGACCCCACCAGATGACACCACACACACGAAGAAAACCACTCCATTTCAACGGATGATATCAGGAAATATAAAGATATCCAACCATGCATGCACTGGTGGCCCAGTGGTAGCAGTCCCGACTTACGAGTTTGTAGGTCATGGGTTCAAACCCAGCCAGGCGCACTACCTTGTGTAATTTATTTCATCACTAATGCTCTCAAAACGGTGAAGGAAAACATCGTGAGGAAACCAGCATGTCCTAGAACCAAAATTCGAAGACATGTAACATCCACCAATTCCCACTTCCCTCTCCTAGAGAGGAGGTCTGAGTTCCAGCAGTGGGAACATTAAGAGGCTGATTATGGCTAGAAGAACATGATTCACTATTTAATATTGAACATAATAATATGCACGGTAAATCATGTTCTTTTATTTGTAACCTCATAGACGTCACAGGTCAAGATAATGAATTTAGTTTGCAAGATACCCTCATAATTCATATCATGTCGGAAAAACTTGACAGTCTCACACGTAGGCAATGTTGGGGTTTTTTTTGGGCTTTTTTTTTAGGCAATGTTGGGGTTGGGTGAAAATAAGTGGACTGAATTTCTATAAGCTCTAGTATATGGCCGTTAACCAATACTTTCAAAAATGCAACGATCCCGGACAAACGGTAATTAATTTAAAAGATTCGAGAGCGTCGTGCGTCGCGCCGGTGTCCGTGGAAGCGAGAGCCTGTGGTGCGCCGGATAACCAGTGTCCCCCCCCCCCCCTGGGTCTCTGTTCACCGCTGCTGATGACGTATTTGCACGCCGCCCGCCGCCCTAGCGTGCACACCGCCTCATCAATGGTTGTTGGGTTCAATTCCCAACATGCTATCCGGCTCGAAGGACCAATGTTGGGGTTGGGTGAAAATAAGTGGACTGTATTTCTATAAGCTCTGGTATATTGCCAATACTTTAAAAAATACAACGATCCCAGACAAACAGTAATTTTAAAGATTCTCTACGCCTTTTCAAAATCCGGCTTGTTCAGGAGGCTGAAAGTCGTCGAACAGGGCATTGTCACCCTTCTAAAAGAAAAGTATCACCACCTCTGCTCCATGCCTGTGGTGTCTTTCCCTCAAGTATGAAGAAATCGAACAACCTCTGAAGGCCTTCAGGACCGGTTTCCCCCCCGCCTTTAATAGTTCGGCTGTAATTACGTCACCACCCTACACCTTGTTGTTTTTAAGCTACTTCAGAGCCATTCCAATCTCGTACAGGCTGACGTCCGGGATATCTTCGTTCTTTTGTGATAGACGTGTACAACTGTCTATAGAATGCGTCGATCTCTCCCAGAAGCTCCGATTTGAAAGAAAAGAAAGAAAGAAAGAAAGAAAGAAAAAACGTTTATTCGTACCTCACACATACAGTAAAATTAAAAAAAAAAAACAGTAGAATACATTGGGAGTAAAATAAAAAAATAAAAAATAAAAAAAATATAAAATAAAAATTATTGTCTGATCTGTGCAAGGTCAAAAAGGCGCCTAACTCAGCATATGCTGCGATATTTAAAATGATAAATAACGCAGCGCTGGTATTCTGTTAGGGCCTGCGGTGATGCCACGTTCACACTCACGGAGGTTAAATAAAACTATATAAGTATCGAAAACAAAACAATAAACACAAACATTGATAAAACAAAATTGGAAAAATAATAAATATATAATAATAAAAATAATATATAACATTTATAAAATGCAATAATAAATGAACCATAGACAGACGCCTGGCGCCGCGCTCCAAAATCATTTGTCAAACCTATAGACAAACGAACGAACGCGAACGCATGGTTCACGGAGAGTGTAATCTATGGATAATTAATATTCTGTGGTACGATCTATCGACTGACAGAAGAAAAAGTAGGTCGATATTTATTAAACAAGTTTATAACAAGTATTAGTACATAAATACGTCTCAAACAAAAGCGATTCGTGTGTTCCAGAAATTTTATAGTGTTTGAATGTGAAGTGTAATGTGTGTTATATTGGACGCCAGAAAAAAGATGCTAAACTAGCCGAGCTACAATGTCACCAATGCAAACTGTGCAAAACTCTGGTTAGATTATCTGGTGGTTTCCTTTTGGTTGCGTAATAGATGCTGTTTGTACTTATAACTAAAAGCACCAACCGTCTTCAAAGCACGAATAGGGGGTGGCAAGTCATTCCACACCTTACTAGCAGCGTGTTTGAAGCTTCCACGAAATGCAGCAGTTTTATGGGTCAAGGTCAATAGAAGGTAAGAGGATGCTCTTGTTTTAACTTTGTTTACATCACGTGACCAAGTCAATGTATTATAAAGATATGTAGGTCTTTTTGTGAGAATTGTGCCAAAGAGTAGGGTAGCCAGATGAAGTTTTCTGCGAACTGACATTCTCATCAGATTACCCCTATTTAAAAATGGTGTTATGTGAGATCTTGGAGGGACATTAAAACAAAACCTAGCACATGCATTTTGTACTCGCTGGATTAACTTATTGCTTCTACCAAGAATGCACGCCCCATACACAGTGTCAGCGTAATTCAGCTTGGATAAAACAAGTGACTCACAAAGCATGATACGCATATCCACACTTAAGTAGGGACGTACACGGTATAGAAGCTTGAGACGATAGAAACAATTGCGCACAGCTTCTGTAATATGAGTCTCAAAATGCAAGTGCTCATCAAATACTACTCCAAGATTACGGGCTTCCTGCACCCTCTCTATGGGACAACCATCGATCCTCACATCCAAACTACTGTGGCCTACTTTATTTAAAAAATATCTTGAACCTATAATTAAATATTTGGACTTGCCCGGGTTCAAAACCAGTGAGTTACTCATAGACCAGGCTGTGATCCTATCTAAATCCTCATTCACTTTTTTTACAGTGTCAACAGTCTGCTGAGGATGAAAAGACAGATACATCTGCAAATCATCCGCATAAAGGTGAAACTTGGTGTTAAGCAGGCAGTTGGTGATGTCAGCACTGTATAGAATGAAAAGAAGGGGGCCTAGGATCGAACCCTGGGGCACACCTCTGCTCACGCACTTTGGACTAGAGGACTCAATGTATCCATCACTTTCACTTGTCACCTGGACAAACTGAGAACGGTGAGTCAAGTAGCTTTCAAACCACTGAACCGTCTCAGGCTGACATCCGTAGTAAGACAGCTTAGAAAGGAGAAGCGACGTATTGATTGAGTCAAAAGCACGTGAGAAATCCAGTAGGACAAGTATGGCACCCATTCCCTTATCTTTGCCTTCAAGGATATTGCCAACCACATCAAGTAAGGCCGTGGCTGTACTATGTCCCTTACGAAAACCAGATTGAGCGAGCGGCAATATATTGTTCTCCTCGAGATATGCTCGGAGCTGGTTGGAGACAACCTTCTCTAGGACCTTGGAAAGACATGGTAGTAGGCTAATAGGGCGAAGTTCTTTCACGGTCGTGGGATTAGAAATTTTAGGGATTGGTCTGACTATTGCCAATTTCCACAGATCCGGAAAAGAGGAGGAGGAGATGGAACGGTTGATGATCGCTGTTATAGCTGCAAGGGAACGAGGAAGAGTCATCATCAACATCTCAAGCGAGATATTGTCACAACCTTCAGCATTGGACTTTAAACTACGCAGTAAACTTAGCACCACATCCTCCTGAACGGGCTCCAGCTGGAAATTAGTATTACTGAATCTGTGTTTTTCAAAGTAATCCAAGTCGGCAGCTGCGACCATACCACTACCTGGTACATCCAAAAAGTGTGCATTAATTTTTTCGGGATCACTACAGAAATTTGATGGATAGGATCGTCGGTCTTCAGTTTCGTGAGCTGGCTCTGCTCAATAGACAGACCTCTAGCAAAAACCTTGGAGCCCTTATTTCGCTCGATCGCTTCTTTAAGAGGCGGAGATCGCATTTTAAGGACTTGGAAATGCATCTATTGAGCTGCCGGTAGATGCACGTATCGTCTGAATACTACAGAATCATCTCCCGTCTCTCTGTCATGAGTTCGAGAGTTTGATCAAAGAGCCTTTTTTTCTTGTTTGTACGACGAGTCTTAAAGAATTTAGACCCGACCATTATGGACAGTTTACACGAACAAACCGTTGCATTCGTCCACGGAATCGCTTAGGCACTTGAAACGATCGTGAAGTTCGAGCTGAAATATAATCAAATATATTGATTAGTAGATCAATATCGTCGAGGCAAGAATTCTCATGGGTTGTAGGTAGCATTGGCAAAACTGTTTAAACCAGGTATGTCACTATTTCCTCACGAAAAACCCCCTCTAATTCAAACGTGTGTAGTTTTCTGTGAGTGAATGCATTTACCATAAAAGAACCGGTCAAATGCGAGTTGAATTCACGCACTGAGGGTTCCGTACAAACTTACCCATGAAAACAGTTCAATTTCCGAATTGAGTTACGAAGATTTTTCCGAACCGCAACTTTTTTTTTGAGACGTATCTAAAAATTTACAGGTTTAATTTTTTTTTCTATACTTGTGCAATGAGACCTTGCTTTATGCTAAATTTCAGGATTCTAGGTCAACGAGAAGTACCCTATGAATTTTGATTCCCTTGAGAGTGTCGAAATATGCGTTTTACATAAACAGCCGTATCTTTTGTTTTTGTTGACTCAGAAGTTGTTTTTTTTTACAGCTTCAAGAGACCGCAGACTTGAGTATATAGTTTTAATTTCAACTCAATACCTCCACGCGTTTCCGAGATATAGAGTCTTGACAAAAAAAAAGGGTCAGTCAGACAGACAGACGGACAACAAAGTGATCCTATAAGGGTTTCGTCTTTCCTTTTGAGGAATGGAACTCTAAAAACAGTGGCAAAAGTGAAGACTGTTATAAAATTTGTTTTGGCTATTGAAAACTACTTTTTGCATTTTTTTGACCAACTAAATTAAATAGCATTTATTAAGTTATGCTAATTTACACCTACATACCTAATTTTACTAACAATATTGCAATACGCTCACATATACACACAGCTCACTTGTTTTTGTCAAACAGAGATAGCTATATTCTGCGATACGCGTCAACTTGCGTTCGAGTAATATGCTTTTTAATGACAAACAAATCATTTTAAAATATTAAAAGGTTGTCGTTATCATCATCATCATTTCAGCCGAAAGACACATAGTGGACACTATTGGACATAAACATCCCCCAAGTGTCGCCTCAAAGAAGAAAAACGGTCTGGTACGTCTCGCATCTATCAGATTCCCACATCCTCACCATGTCATCGGTCCACCTTGTGGGAGGTTATCAACGCACCTTTCGGTCCATCATCAGGAATGTGCCCTGCCCACTGCCACTTAAGTTAGGCGATTTTTCGGGATATGTCGGTAACCTTGGTTCTTCTGTGTAATATCTTCATTAGTACGGGGGAGTCCCCGAAAAAAATTGATGTCTTGTGACTAGGCGAAGCAACGAACATGGCGGACTTTAGTCCGCGTTGTGCGCTCGAAAGTGACGTACGATGTACGACGATAAACACACACACCGTGTGCTTTGAGTTCGCGGTAAATCCGCGGCCGACTTTTTATTCGCGGATCGTACTTTTTTCTCCGCTACGGAGAAAAGTCCGTCGTCTGCGCAGGCTTTTAGGGAAAGCCTTCTAACGAGGCACATTGTGAGCGACCAATATGCTATCACTGGCAACACGCACACGGTCATAGTCAAAGATTTCCGTCTTGAGACACTGTGGTATGTTAAACGAGAAAATGCGAGCCGTAGGGAGATGTCAGCAAACCGTAGGGGCCCAGCAGGGTCGAAGCCTACTGAAGTCGAGGGTCTGATTCTGAAAGGAAGACTCGGCCCTGGCATAAAAGGCAACGAAGGAACAGAAGTAGGTTTTTAGTTAGTAAAAGTCTGACACTCTCGCGCACCACCCAAAAGCGGGGGATGACTTTCCCACCTACAAAAAAAAAACCGCGCTGTAGATTGTTTTACCACAATATAAACTAGATACGTAAACTCCCGCCCTTTTCCATGGAGTAGGCAGAAACTCTGAACGCCAGCTTCTAATGTCCTTACAAACTCCTATACCATTGACGTTCATACATCTAGACATAGGACAAATTATACATAACATAGTTATTTACTGCAGGTATTAAGCCTTTAACCGTTTTTCGGTAAAGATAAATTATATGAATTGGATTTTACGAAATGAATCATAAGTACAGGATAGTTTTATAAACATGACGCAGACAAAGTCGCAGTCAGTAGCTAAAGGCACAGACATGAATATAAAATGTCACGCATACCTAATAATATTGCAATCCGATCGCATCAGTCGAGTAGTAAGCACGGCAGCACCTGTCACTGTCACCATGAAGTCTTTTGTTACGTTTGTCGTGGTGGTAGCATTGCTCGCCACGCTGTGTTCTTCGCGACCAGATGAAAGCTCAACATCCGAGTCAGATACTTCAATGAATGTACGGGTGAAGAGACAAATCATCACGGTTAACCAGTTACCTTGCCGGTGTCTAGGGAACCTAGTAAGGCTGAATACCAAATACGTTACCTGTGAAAAGTAAGTGCTATTTTATTAATGACTAGCTGTTGTCCGCGACCTCGTCCGCGTTATGTTCGTGAAACGCAACAGTAAATAATAATTCTGTGCTTGCAATTCATACCGAAAGCATACAATTTATTTATTTTTCAATCACATAAAAAAAAACTTTTTACAAAAACAAAACCGACTTAAAAAAACACTAAAAGGATCAAAATAACTTTAATTTATATTATATATATATATTCCAAATGCTTCTAAGTTGAAACTAACCATTAATTTAAGAAACTAAACCAAACTATTCATAAACTTGTAAGTCATTTTGCGTCATATTATATTATTTTTTTAGAAGGTTTAAAATAAAATCCAGCTATTCTTTTTTTATATTTTAGGTACATGGATCTCACCGGGGACGACACTTGCCCAGTTTGCTGTACCAAATGATGGATCCTCATCAAGCCTAATATTTATATTTCAATAAATATAAGTATGTCTATAATTATTGATCTTCCTTAATGTGCTATTATTGTATTCTCGGCATTATTATTAATATTACTTAAATATAATACTTTATTTATAATTTAATTGTTTTAATTTGTGGTTTATTCAATTCGTTGTCTTTTCGGTTTTTTTTTTATTTGTTACTCGCTATAATATTGATATTTGAATTATTGTAATTTTTAATATAATCGATTCGTCTCTTTCAATTTAATTTTTATTAAAAGCTTTTATTATATATATATATAAATGAATAAATAGCTGCCGGGAATCTGTAAGTCAAGACTGAAAAGGTTACTTCTAGGTAAGCGCGCTCCATCGTCGACCGCATCTTCGCTTTCCATCAGGTGAGATAGCGGTCAAGCGCGAACCTATCAAGAATAAAAAAACGCTGTTCGTTAGTCTCGCTAAAACTCAAGAACGGCTGGACCAATTTTGGTCTTGTAATAATTGAGATAGCCGAGGGAAGGTTTAAATGGTGAACAAATATGGAAAAAGTTACGAAAAAAAAAATAATTCGAATACAACGCCATCTCTAATTAAAATGTCATTATAAAATGAATTATGCTGTTCTGGTAATGCCAATAGATGACGCTATCCTTATTATTAGGCGGTACGAAGTCAGGTTAGCTAGTACTTAATAATTATATGATTTTGTAATTTTAACAACCATTGTGAATGATGTGCATATTGCCTTTAATTGATTTGTGTACACGGAATTATCCTCTGAAAATTAAGAAAATGATGATCCTCTGAACATGTAATTTATGTTAGATTATAATTGTTATTAATAAAAATAAAAGCCTATGATTACAAGTATCTAGAAATTTTTAACGAAAAATTATAATAAAAACCGTATTAAAACAGTTAATACGGTTTTATTTATCGGTTATATTTATTAATATCGGTTTTGTTTGCAAATTAATAAATGATTAAATGATGATGATGAATGATGATTAAATGATGATTTATATTAAAGTTATAAAATTCCTAATGAATTTAGGTTGCACCTTTTTTTGCAAATGTACCTACGATACCCCACTCCAGCTTATATTTCCTCCAAATCATTCCAGGTAATTCTTATCCCGATCCACATCAAACCAGCATTTTTGGCAGGTCTCTAGGCTGTACATGCATTGTCAGGCACCCACTTTCTGGAGACTTTTGCACAGCAATCACTGTGTAAAAAGCTGACATACCCCACCCAGTTCCATTTTAACCTGGCAGCTTTTTGTCCTACATCTATCATCTCCGTTTTTGAACAAGGAGAATGGAAACTTACATATACTCGTATAAATGTGGCCACCAAAAGGGCAATGGATAGGGCTGTGCTTGGAGTTTCCTTGCGTGATCGAATCAGGAATTAAGATATCCGCAGGAGAACCAAGCGTAATCTAGTGAGTAGTACATATGTATCGATGCTTGGTGGGTTCCATTTGCCCTGCGTGCTTGCTCTGCTGTTTAACTTATGCCCGAGTTATTCGTATCTTCCGACGGATATGCTGCAGGCACTGGTGGTACCGGTGGTCAAGAGTAAGACCACAGCAGCCTTTGACGGGACAAACTACAGGCCAATTTCGTTATCCACCATAAAAGATAAAGTACTTGACAGCGTGCTTAACTCTTACTTGAAAGTCCATCTCAAGTTGCATGATGGCCAGTTTGGATTCAGGCCGGAGCTGTCAACAGAAAACACTATTCCCAGTTTAAAACACGCTGTCAAGTACGGACATAAAACACCAATCTACGCACGTTACCAAGACCTGTCCAGGGCCTTTGATTTTGTGTCTTTTAACCGTCTCTGGCAGAAATAATATAAGATAGCGGTGCCGCCGGAGCTCATCTCACTTCTGCGCTACTGGTATTTAAAATAGGAGAGTCGAGTACGCTAGGCGGGTGAGTTCTCGAAACCTACTAGGCTGGAACGTGGCGTGAGACAGGGTGACCTAACCTCACCCTTGCCATTTGGTATTTTTGAATTAAAACATTGTTCTTGAGATCAATCAGTAACTAAATGAAATTAGATTAAAAAAAATAAGGTTTTTCACTTAAACACAATAAAGACTTTACACTCGATGTTCAGGGCACGCAGTTCTTTTGCATTTTGAACAAAAAAATCACTTTTTTGTATTTTTTTTGAAAACACAATACACATCGAGCTTGCTTTTGCCATTTGGCGGGGGTTCACTTGATGAAACTTCTTTTGGGACCTTTAGAATGGCTCTTATATTTCCGGGACGTTATCTTCATTTTTAACCGCCTTCAAAAAATGGAGGAGTTTCTTAATTCGGTTCTATTTTTTCTATGTTTGTTACCTCAGAACTCCGTCGTTTATGGACCGACTTGCAAAATTTTTTTTTCGCTTATCGCCTCCACGAGGACACGGCGATACTCTGCCCAGGCGGGGCACACCTCTACCGTATGCTCCATTATGTCCTCCGGGCGGTCCACACAATGGTGACACCCGGGCGTTTCTTCCGCACGAATCCGGTGCAGGAACCTCCCAAACTTACCATGTCCGGTGAGGATCTGCGTCATGCGGAAGGTAAGGACGTCGTGTTGCCTTTCCAGCCAGTCCTTAAAGAGAGGACTTACCGCTATAATTATGGCGTGCCCAATAGGTAAAGACCTATTATTTAAATTCATTGTTTTTGGTTTTTCATTGCTACCCCGTTCTCGTGACCTATCGCACAGGGACCGTGTAATTTTCAGAGATTAAAAAAATCAGCAAATAAATTCTTCTCACCGACTGTGGGATTTAGTCAGTAAAAGTCTGACACTCCGTCTCGCTTCCCCCAGAGTAGGAAGCTATTTGATGATTTCCTACGTAAAAATAAGGTAACTTTATAATATTATGAGAATATTTAAACACTTAGAAGCTTCAAAAATGTATTCAAGTTTGTCTTACTCACAAATAATGCTTATTTATACTTGTACAAAATAACAAAGGAACAGAAAGAAATGGTATGTGGTACGAAGGTAAAAATACGCTGTTCTGGTCATCATGTTTTGTAGTCGGCATCATTTGTCTGCAGTAAATAATAATATCTCGAGTTATTTGTGCACGTTATTTGGACATTCGTCTTCTGAAAACTCTTCCTTATACCTGAATAAAATAAATGTTCAATATTTATACAAACACGATTTGTTCTGTAGTTCTTTCAGTTAAAAAATAAAACAGTTCCTCACACTAGGAATAATTCATTACATTCCCATACGCAAGATAACCAGACGCGGAACCACTATCTACAGGCCATAATAGTAGGAAAGGTTCGCATCGGCGTCGGGTTGATGATGAAATACCTGGGACTCATCCTCGACAGTCGGTAGAACTTCGTGGAGCAGTTTCAACATCTGACTCCCAAACGGAACGGACCGGGGCTGCCCTCAAGCGGCGGGATTGTTCGGTCTATGACCCTTTACGGGGTGCCAATCTGGACGCCGTCGCTGCAAAAGCGACTGGCGGCCATGCTGAACGCTTACCGCACGGTCTCCTGTGAAGTGGCGAGCCTACCACCGTGGGATCTGGTGGCAACACAGTCCTTGCACGTACGATTTGCGCATAGGGATGCAACACCGGGGCGAAGTAACTGTGGCAACCCAGTCCTAGGTACGCCATAATCACGGTAAGTAGTAGTCCTCTCTTTGAGGAGTAGCCGGACCGGCTACACAGCATCCTCACTTTGCGCATGACGGGTCCTTACTGGACATGGCAAATTTGGGAGGTTTCTGCATCGGATTCTGGCGGAAGAAGCGCCTGGGTGGTACCATTGTGTGGATCGCCCGGGGGACATACGGTGGTGGTGTGCTCCGCTCGGGCGGAGCACCGCCGTTTCCTCGTGAATGCAAAGGGCAACTGAAGGACACAGTGGTGGTTTTAATCAGTAAAAGAATGACACGCCCTCACGCTCCCCCCAGAGTAGGAAAAGTCATTGGATGATTTCCACGATTAAAAAAAAACCGTGCGGAATAAGTACAAAATGTATGGCAGTGACATTCCCTGCGCTAAAGTTACGCAAAAAGTGACGTGAAAAATAATTTTCACCACATCAGCTCAAACAAGTAGGTTTTGCTGCTTGAAAACAGTGAGCAAAACTCGATTTTGCTCACTGCGTGAGACAAAGTAACTTTTTAATTATAATTTTTTTTAGCCATACAATTCGAAACATTCGAACTGCACTGTACTCTGTCTCTTTCTCGCCCTCATAAAAAAGCGAGTGAGAAACATGCCATTTCGAAGTTCATTCCGATGTTGAAATTCCACCACAAAGAAAAACATGTTCGGAAATGCGTAATAAATAGAAAATATTTGTAAAATATGAAATTGTTTTTTTTTTTATAAATAAATTATTGAATTTTAAATTTATAATTATATTTGGACAAAAATAAGAGCACCTGAATACTTATAGCAGCAGATAAAACTGGCATTTAACCTTTAAATAATTATTTCTAGTTTCAACATTGACTGTTTTAGAACGTGCTTTAAAAAAACAGCGGAAATAAAATAGTGGCAAATAAGATTAAGAATGTTAAAATATGAGCAAAACTAGCGACAGAGGTAGTATTTATTTTAATTGAAATCATTATTAAATCTATTACTGTTAATTATTTTATTTCCCAAGTAATATGTGTTCTCGCTGCTGAAGTTAAAAATTATGTGTGTAACACGAAAGCAAAACTTTTTGCATCTCGTGCCTTTGAATCCCTCCCCTCGCTCAGGACTCTACTTTAGAATCACTCGCTAACGCTCTTGATTCAATCAAAGAATCCTTCGCTTGCTTGGGACTCTAAATTAGCACTCGCAGCAAAAAACAACTTTGCTCTCTTGTTGCACAAATAACTATTATCTAACCCCCCAAACAATATAGAGATATTGAATTCAGCACCAAATTGCCCACAGTAGACTACAATTGCTATAGGATGGTGCGGATGACAGCTGTCAGATTCATACAATATAGCTACCTATCCTTTCCTCTCATTTTAAAGATGTACATTTTCGTCCTGCTGTCATCCTACCCATGCTATATAAAAAGACCTTAGTAATTAAACAAATTAAGTAGTTAGTTGTTTCTACTTACTGCTCGCAAGTGACACATATATTTTTTAGTTTTACGAGACCAATTGCACAGTCTGAGTTTAAACTGATTACATTTTTCTTGAAACGTAAAACTCCTGAAGTGTCTGGTTGACCAGGTGCTGAAGTGTGTATTTGCTCGGATGTTGAGATATCAACTGGTTGCGCTGTGCACAGCGCGGCGAGTAACATGACCATCACGATCATGATAAAGAGCTTCATGATGACACAAGTTTACCTATCCAATTCTGTGAACAGACTGCATTGCAGGCCGCCTTCGAAGACCCTATTTATATCATTTATTTTCAATGATGACATTGAAATGTATAACCACTCAAATTAATTAATTGTGCCGGTTATACAACTTTTATTTAAATATTGCGTCTTGTTTATCTAGTCTCCACAATCTTGTTAACCTATAAAAGTCAATTTAGGAGTCTATCAGCTAGCATTATACATATTTTGGGATAAGAACACACTGATACCATTAGAAACTCAATACTGCGTTACAAATATTAAAATTGCTGATTGCACATGGCTATCGAGCTAAAATAGAACCGGGCTATCTACATGACGTATCAATTGGTGGAGCATCCACCGTATCATCATATAGTGTTAGTGGCTTAAATACCAATTGGATTGGAACAGCAGCAAACGGCAACATTGTAGTCCTAGAAAGAGCTGAAGCGCTTAAAGACCCCCAGGTTGGAGCTATCAGGAAATACAGATTTCTTAGCTAAAGCAATACGAGTATGTCATACACGATCGAACTTGATAAGTCATCTCGGAAAGTAAGAGTAGGGTGGAATTAGCTCCTTTTAGCGGAAAAAAGACCAGCTTGGGTTTTTGCACCATTACAAACAAACAGGACAAAAACCTGACTAAATTGGCATTGCTCTATTCAGAAACCGACTGCAAGGACGGACACGTTCAAGAACTCAACCAAAACTTTTCGGAGAAGATCTATGATCCACTAACTCGTGAGCTCTAGACGTAACTTTTAGTGACAGTGCTGTCGTCTACAAACCGACCGGTAACGGGCTTAAGAAGGTCATTTATGTGCAGCAGGAACAATGTTTCCGAAAGGAGCAACCCCTGAGTAACACTGGCAGTAATAGCCAATTAAGACCGGATTGACAGCCATCAATAACCACTTGGATAAACGAATCACTCAGTAAGTCTACAATCCAAGCACACAATCTAGCCGGGTAGACAGAAGGAAGGAAATTTACCAACAATGCTTTTATGTTAGACTTAGTCGAAAGCTTTCAAGATTTCAAGGGAGACGGCAAGCGTTTCTCCGTGCTTCTTGATAGCGTCACTCCAGCCCCCCTAGCCAAGTTACAACTGTTGATGTAGGGACACGCTTACAGAGTATCGAAAAATGATGCCGAATACGATTTTTTAAATAATTTATTTAATCAAAGTAAATTAACTTCTAATATAAACAATGTGCTAATATAAAGATCATGTTATTCTTTCGCGGCTCCGGTTAAAGTTTTCTTCATAAATCACTGAAACCTTGAATTATAAAAACTGCATCAAAACAATAATTTGAATTAACAATTTGCTATCATACTCATTTTCTAAAGGTCATCTAAATGAAAACATTAAAAATTATTTTTGTATTTAAATTATCAATAAAATAATCATTTACATACTAGTTAAAAGAATTATGTAGTTATGCATATTTATGAATAGAGCTTTGACACATATTTATATATGTGTCAAAGCTCTATTTTATACAAAACACGATTTTTCATTTTAATTCTGTCAACACTTTTGCGATTAATTTGATAAAAGAAGAGTAGGAAAATTTTAATTACAAAAAAAAAATACAAAAATATTTATTTTATATTTTCTTTTTTGTTAGTAAGTTACAATAGTACTTTTGTTGAGGCTGTCACGTACTTCTCTTATCAGCTAGCTGAACAATGTTCATGTAACCAATTTGTAAATACGAACTTATTAAAATACTAAAAAAAGAATAAACCAAAAAAACAAGACAATTATATACTTAAAACAGCTTTTGGTGTATCAAGTGTGCATGTAAAATGGGAATGGTGTATTTGACTGTGTGTGTAGTGCAGTTTTTAATTTATTTATCATGATTTATCGTTACCAAAGAGTTTTCTGTTTCTCCGTATGTCAAGGATTTTAGCCATACATTTATGGTTTTTTTTTACAGTCGCAAGGGATATATATATTTAGTTTCAGGTTCAATTTGTTATTTATGTAAGTGGATTGTGTAACATATTGATATCTAGCTAATACTGTTTGAACTCTCTCTCTATATCACTATGTCCTCTATTTTGATTAGCTAGGTCAAAAAATAAAAACCTATGGTGAAGCGTCAATGCTTTTTCTCAGTGTGTATATGTTTTTTAAAGAATAAATAATATAAATTAGTTACGTTTCCCGCATTCTCCGCACTTTAATAAAAACATTACTTAGTTTAGAAAAAAGTAAGTCAATTGAGTCTCTGTTGAGGATTCCATTCACCAATATCTACGACCGCAGCGCCCATTGGTTGACGTATCGAATGCTCCCTTGAGACGCTCGCTAAAGACCGATAGAGGGCGTCTTCCCGCAAAAGAAAAAATTCTCGGCACAGCCGCCATACGACTTGTGTCGGATGCATACCGCACCGCTATAAAAATCCCATATATGTTGAAAACCTGAGAATTCTCGTGTGATAAGTGTATCTGCTACTGTGAGACATTGAGACCTTATAGTGCAGTGTTGATTTCACGAGTTCTGACCAGTCCGCCGGTGGATGAACCAAGTTAGCTCGCCGGCCGGCAGCCCACCAAGCGACCACGCACCCGTGAACGAGGCGCCTTCCTACCTTCAAGTGAGGTCCCTGGATTAGCAAGGTACGTGGGCTTTATTTCTGCAAATAGATGTTGTGGGTATTGGTGTCTCAGAGGAATCGTCAACAGGGATTTAATTTTGCGTAATTTAAATTTTCTTTCACCGCCATATTGGTTGTCTTAAAACACCTCCCTTTCTCAGATGAGGCTATTTACACGCCTTATCATAATTATTTGGTCCATTCGAGCCTGGATAGGTAACCGCTCCCTAGTTAGATTTTTACGTAATATTTGGTGAAAATCATAATAGATATATATAGATATTTACGTAAACCTTTGGTAAATTATTCTTGCCTATAAACCGCTCTCCGCTATAACATAAACATATTTGACAATAGATTCTACGTAGGTTTTGGTAAATCTGTCAATATTGTTTCATAGAATTTAATGTGTTACGTATTTCACTTTGGTAACATACAATAGGAGGTAGTTACCCATCATTTCGGCTTTGTGCGTATTAGTTATTTTTATTCAGATACCGCCACATAGTTGGTAGGTACTTTACTATTGCAAACCGCCTGATAAGTTTACCCCCGCATATTTTTAGATATTGCTCTTGATATTAACTTATCAAAATGACTGAGAAACAATTAAAGCCGGAAGATTTGCTGACTATCCTTCATGAAAAGAAAGGATTGTTATTTAAACGCCTTAATCGATTATATGATTTATCGAAAAATATTTCGTCGTTCGATTCGAGAAATAATGAAAGTTTTATGACTGAATCGGAAACTATTGACGACATTCGTGACAAATTTGAATCTTATGTCGATCAAATTAACCACATAAACATTAATTTGAAACCTGGTTCGAGTCCCGACTATGCTTGTTTAGAATCCTTTGAAGATTTGTTTATTCGCATTAAGCGTATTAGGAATAAAATCGACAGTAGTCAATCTCAGTTATCACAATGTAGTAATTCGAAAACGCTTTTTGAACCACTAAAAATAAAACTGCCTCCAATCGCATTGCCATCTTTCGACGGGAAACCTGAGAATTGGCCTGTTTTCTATGAGTCGTTCAAGTCGAATATTCATAACAATGAACAGCTGACTGACTCGCAGCGTGTGCAGTATTTAGTAGGTAGGCTTACACATAACGCGTTAAAGATTACAGCCGGTATTGTACCTACGGCTGATACCTATCATTTTCTATGGGACAGCTTAGTTAATAAATACCAGGATAAGCGTACATTAGGTATACACTATTTAAATAATATATTAGATTTAAAAAGTTGTTTGTGTAACGCAAATAGTCTCGATTCTTTCATTGAAACATTTAGTGCAAGTATTTCTGCCTTGAAACAACTTGGTATTCCGGATCTTGCGGATTTTATTCTCTTGCATTGCGCTATGAGAAAAATAGATTCACAGACTGGTCAATTGTTTGAACTTTCCGTTCGCGATGTTGAAATACCTACAACTAAATTGTTAATTAGCTTTGTTCAAGATCAGGCTAAGATATTAGCACGCTCGAATTTATCTCATTCGAACGCGAAAAATAATTATAATAAACCTCATAGTTCCGCATCTCGCGACCCTCGCACGCAAACGAAAGCGTTTGTCGTGAATCAATCAACTAATTTTCCCGCTCCGCTACGCTCCGTCTCGAGTTGCGCGTATTGTAAAGATAACGCTCATGTTCATTTGTATAACTGCGCTAAGTTTCAATCCGCGTTGACTCCTAGAACTAGGTTTGAGTTTATTAAATCCGTACATGGTTGCGCAAATTGTCTGAGCACGTCGCACGGTTTGATTAATTGCAAGTCGACCTCAGTCTGTAACGTATGTAAAAAACGCCATCATACTTTATTGCATTTTGAGAAAAATAATAAACAACCGCATATAGCTGATGTTAAACCGACGAATTGCAATGTAGTCGTCGCGTCCAGTCTGGCGGCGCCGCTGTCCGCTGCGCCTCCCGCGCTCCTCCCGCCCCGCGCGGCGTCTTGTGGTTCGGGTGATGTTACTCAAACATTTCCGACCCATAACACGGCCGTATTATTAGCTGCAGATACGAAGACTAAGTCAGCAGTCTTGTTATCAACCGCTCAGGTTTATGCGCGCGCGAATAATAATAGTTCGGGCCATAAAACAATAGTTAGGTGCTTAATTGACAATGGTTCGCAAAATAATTTAATAACTACAGATTGTTGTAGGAAACTCAACTTAGCAATAATTCCTTTGAATAATTCTTTTGTCAAAGGAGTTGGTTCTGTGTCGCGGCCGATAATAGGTTATGTGAATTTAGATATCGAGTCTCGCGTATACTCGCATCAAAAATATACTATTCACGCGTTAGTAGTTGAGTGCATTACGGACCAGCTACCTTCGCATCATATTAAGTGGGATTGTCATGTGGACTTCCACTCGCTTCCGCTCGCTGATTTAAGCTGGAATATTCCAGGAGATATTGACATAGTGTTAGGCGCTCAACTGTTTCCGTATATTTATTTGGGGAATAGGGTAGACTTAGGTTCAAATGCGCCACCCGCATTATTGACCACATTCGGGTATGTCCTTATGGGTGATTTTCCGCATAGTAAAGATAATTTAAATTTACCTAGCTCTTCTTTCACAGCATTAGCCCTTAATGATTTATTACAAAAGTTCTGGGAATTGGAAGAAGTTGAAAATAAACGTTTTTTATCTCCTGAGGAAACCGAATGTGAGAATATTTTTTCCTCGACCGTGTCACGTGACGATGCGGGACGTTACACTGTCGCGTTACCCTTTAGTAAAGATCCCGCCAAGTTAGGTAACTCCCGCACCGCCGCGTACCGTCGACTAGTTGCGCTGGAGAGAAAACTCCGCCAATCGCCGACGTTGCGGGAAAATTATAACGCAGTGATCCAAGAGAACATAGATAATGGATACTTAAGTCAAGTCGACGAATCCGCCATTTCGGATGACGGGTACTACATCCCTCATCACGCTGTCGTTCGGCCAGACAAACCGATGCCGCGCGTTGTATTGGATGCGAGTGCCAGGACTCATACCGGTTTATCTTTAAATGATGTACTCCATATTGGTCCAAATTTACAAACAGATTTGTTTCTTCTTTTAATCAATTTTAGATTATTTCCTATCGCTATAAATTCTGATATTAAGCAGATGTACTTACGAATTTGCGTACCTGTTGAGCAGCGTAAGTTCCTACGCATTTTGTTTCGATTCAGTGAGAATGATCCTGTGTTGACATTCGCTTTTAACCGCTTACCTTTTGGACTGAAGTCGAGTCCTTACATAGCTATACGCACTGTGCGACAGCTGGCCTCGGACAGTCCGCATTATCCCGAAGCGGCTAAAGTAGCAGAGACCAGCTTGTATATGGACGATCTGGTCTATTCGGTGAATAACGAAGAGAACGCTATACAGCTATCGCATGATCTCATAAAAATGTTTAAGTCGGGCGATTTTGACCTTGTAAAATGGTGTAGCAATTCACCCGCGCTTTTAAACAGCCTACCTGATTCACATCGTAAGTCACTCGAGTTTCACGAGGGCAATGATGTGTCCAGGGTTCTAGGTCTTTCATGGGAACCTTCTCAGGATAAGTTCTTCTTCACGTCCGCTCAAGTAGCCGAGAAATGTACTAAGAGAAATATACTCTCGATAATTGCCCGCTTATTTGATGTTCTTGGTCTAGTCGCTCCCGTGATCTTTTACGCCAAGCTGCTCATCAAAGAGTTATGGCTGAGCAAGATCGGTTGGGATGATGACGCTCCTGACGAGATCGTCAAACGTTTTTCGCTTCTCATGCAGGAGTTTCCCTTGTTGGATTCCTTACGGATACCATGTCATGTGGGTGTTACCGATGATTGTTGTGTTCGTATAGTCGCATTCGCCGATGCCAGTATGGGTGGGTACGGTTGTGCCATTTACATACACTGTACTAGCCCGTCCGGTGTCGTAGTTCGCTTGCTTTGTGCGAAGTCAAAGGTTTCACCTACCAAGGTCACAACTCTTGCACGTCTGGAGCTTTGCGCAGCCGTGCTCATGTCAAAGTTGGTGAAGACTGTTCGCGATACTTACGCTTCACGTGTTCCAATTGTAGGGATTTACGCATTTTCAGATTCCACGATAGCCTTATCGTGGATTCATTCTTCTCCGCATCGCTGGTCAGTCTTCGTCAGCAATAGAGTAGCTCAATGTCAGGAGAACCTGGGCTCTCAACATTTCTACCACGTAGCAGGTGTTGAGAATCCAAGCGACTGCCTATCTCGTGGTTTACTGCCTTCACAGTTGGTGTCACATGATCTTTGGTGGAGCGGCCCTTCTTGGCTTAGTTGTGCTCCTGAAGATTGGCCTGTCAAACCGTTCTGTCCCACTGACTGTGGGGAACTCCCCGAGCATAAGGTAAATGTCTTAACTGTGACCACGCAAGTAGAACTGCCTCTTCTTTGTCAACTTGCGCAACGCACCTCATCATGGGATAAGCTGTTGCTCATCGTATCTTATATACTTAAATTCGCTAGACCGAAGGTCCATTGTGAACCCCGGTCGCCTCAGGGATTGTCAGCGGCGGAACGAGTTATGATCCGTGCTGTGCAATCTGTTCATTTCGCAGATGACATTAAGCTCATCAAATGTGGTAAATTGTTACCAAAGAAACTTAACAGTTTATCTGTCTTTTTAGATGAAGAGGGTATATTACGCATTGGGGGAAGACTTTCAAAGTCATACCTTCCCTTTGATGCTAAGCATCCTTTTTTACTTCCCAAACATGATCCTGTTGTGGATTTGATAATTCGTCATTACCATGTGATGAATTGTCACACTGGGCCTGGGCTACTTATGTCTATTTTACGACAGCGATTTTGGATACTAGATGCCAGGACTGTCATTAGGTCCAAGTTGCGACAATGCAACACATGCTTTAGAGTTAATCCGACGCATCCCACTCCAATGATGGCGGACCTTCCTGAATACCGTGTATCGGAATCAAAGGCATTTGTCCATACTGGAGTGGATTATACTGGTCCCATACGCATAACTCTCTCTCGTCGCAGAGGTCAACACGCTCAGAAGGCTTACATCTGCTTGTTTGTGTGTTTGGTAACCAAGGCTGTCCATGTAGAGTTAGTCTCTGAACTTACTACCGACGCCTTTTTAGCCGCGTTTAAACGTTTTATCTCGCGTCGAGGGCCAGTATCCTGTCTATATTCGGATAACGCTACCAATTTCGTTGGTGCTAAAGCTCAGCTAGATGAACTTTATAATTTCTTAATGAGGTCAAACCTCAATTCATCTCTTTTAGATGAGTTATCAGCTCGCCGCATTAAGTGGAAAATGATTCCACCTCGCTCCCCACATTTTGGCGCTATGTGGGAAGCCAATATAAAAACATTAAAAACGCATCTTTATCGAGTGATTGGAAATCAACTTCTCACTTATGAAGAGTTACAAACTGTACTCATCCAAATAGAGTGCATTATGAACTCACGCCCTCTGAGCGTGTTGTCTTCTGATCCGCATCCTGAAGTTATTACTCCCGCTCATTTTTTGATGTCGACTCCATTGCAGTACTTGCCGGCAGCCGATTTGTCTGGTCAGCGCTTAAATCTGTCCCAACGTAAACAGTTGTTAGATAGTATGGTACAATCCTTCTGGAAGAAATGGCATCTAGAGTATCTGCATACGCTGCAAGTTAGGCAAAAATGGGCAACTCCGGACAAGCCTGTAGAAGTTGGAACTGTCGTACTCGTGGGACAGGACAATTCGCCTCCTCTGTGTTGGCCATTAGGAGTCATAATTGAGGTTTATAAAGGGACTGACAATGTCGCTCGCGTTGCAATGGTGAGGACAAGGTTTGGTAATTTTAAACGCTCTGTCACAAAACTATATCCTATTCCAACGCAATAAAAATTCATTTTAACGATATCGTAGTTTTTAAGGTTTAGGATTAGTATTCTAAATAATTTTTATTTTCCGCATTTAGTGATAAAGCTTAGACTTTCTGATCATGATCTAGGTCAGTAAATCTTTACAATTTTCACCTTTCCCTTTGAAAGCACTTGCGTCCTTCCAAGGGGGGGAGCATGGTGAAGCGTCAATGCTTTTTCTCAGTGTGTATATGTTTTTTAAAGAATAAATAATATAAATTAGTTACGTTTCCCGCATTCTCCGCACTTTAATAAAAACATTACTTAGTTTAGAAAAAAGTAAGTCAATTGAGTCTCTGTTGAGGATTCCATTCACCAATATCTACGACCGCAGCGCCCATTGGTTGACGTATCGAATGCTCCCTTTAGACGCTCGCTAAAGACCGATAGAGGGCGTCTTTCCGCAAAAGAAAAAATTCTCGGCACAGCCGCCATACGACTTGTGTCGGATGCATACCGCACCGCTATAAAAATCCCATATATGTTGAAAACCTGAGAATTCTCGTGTGATAAGTGTATCTGCTACTGTGAGACATTGAGACCTTATAGTGCAGTGTTGATTTCACGAGTTCTGACCAGTCCGCCGGTGGATGAACCAAGTTAGCTCGCCGGCCGGCAGCCCACCAAGCGACCACGCACCCGTGAACGAGGCGCCTTCCTACCTTCAAGTGAGGTCCCTGGATTAGCAAGGTACGTGGGCTTTATTTCTGCAAATAGATGTTGTGGGTATTGGTGTCTCAGAGGAATCGTCAACAGGGATTTAATTTTGCGTAATTTAAATTTTCTTTCACCGCCATATTGGTTGTCTTAAAACACCTCCCTTTCTCAGATGAGGCTATTTACACGCCTTATCAACCTATGTAAGGTAAATGACATACATAAAAGCTAGAGTCGTATAATTGAAAGCAAATTGTGTCTTTATACAGCTCTTTAGTAGAAAATTGTATAAAATAAAACATAATCAAATAAAATTTGTCTTATCAATATTAAGGGTCAGGAGATTTGTCTTAAGACAGCCAGCCATCTTAGTCAATCTCTCTTCAGCAAAAGTTTTCCCATGATTCCATGTATTACCTGAGAAAACACACTAAAAGTGCAGTGTCGTGAACGATAAAAATTCTTACAGTTGATCTACATGTAACACAAACCTTTAATATTAATGAAAGAGAGTGGTGGGCCAAAAACACTTCCTTGTAGAACACCGTAACAAAAATTCTCTTCAACGCTACACAAGTTACTTACTTTTACAATCTGCTATCTATCTTTTAGATAGCTTTCAAAAACAGAGAATGTCGCACTACTAATACCTTTTTTTTTAGTCTGTGCAGAAGAATCGTGGCAGAAATTGTGTCAAACGCTTTTGTAAGATCTAAGAACACTTAGGCATTTATGGCCTTTATCCACTTTTATGGTTACATCTCAGATGTCAATTTCGTAATAGCATCTTGCATTCAAAGTCCTCTTCTGAACCCATACTGTGCATTTGATAGAATATTGTATTTTTGTAAGTAGTTGATTAATCACTTGTTGTTTTTTTTTTCTATTTTTTCTTGTATTCAGACACAGATATAGGCCTATAATTGTTGACTTCGTTAAGGTCCATGCCTTTATGCGGTTAAGTAATAACAGATCGCTTTTAGTCCTTTGGGAAAATTCCAGTTTTAAAACATAAAATAGCTAGCTGGCTTATCCGTGAAACCACTAAATCCCTAGACATAACTAATTACATAATTACGTCTTTTCATACGATTACGATTGTATTGTCTTGATAACGATTCCTTCTAATTCTTGCAAACTGGACAAGGTTCTTCTGTTATTTTGACATACCTGAAAAAAGATAATCTTGTTTAAGTACAATCAACATGACATCACGAAGAACTAGAGGACTGCAGTCAAATCGATATCACCCTTTTGAAACTGGTCCATCTATGATTTTGCTACATTTCAACAGTTAAATACTCCCGTCTTACGTTTTTTTAGGGTTCCGTACCACAAAAGGAAAAATCGGAACCCTTATAGGATTACTTTGTTGTCCGTCCGTCTGTCTGTCTGTCTGTCTGTCTGCCTGTCTGTCTGTCTGTCAAGACCCTTTATCTCGGGAACGTGTGGGGTATCGAGTTGAAATTAAAACTATTTAGTAAAATCTGCGGCCTCTCGAAGTTGTGAAAAAATCAAACTTCTGGGTTAACGAACAAAAAAGACACGGTCGTTTATGTCGCAAAAAACGTATATTTCGACAATCTCAAGGTAATCAAAATTCATTGGGTAGTTCTCGTTGACCCAGAATCCTGAAATTTGGATAAAGCAAGATCTTATAGTATAGGAATAAATTTGTTGTTACGTAACATTTTTTTTTTTTTGCGATTCTGAAAAATCTTCGAAACTCCATTCAGGAATTGAACATTTTACATGGATAGGTTTGTACGGAACCCTCAGTGCGCGACTCCGACTCGCACTTGCGCAGTTTTTTTATTATTGACTAGCTTTAAATTGCGGTTTCGCCAGTGTTAAAATAGAAAATTATATAGCCTATGTCACTTAATAAAAAACAGCTATCTTCTTGTGAAAGAATGTTGAAAATCAGTCAAGTAATTCTTCAGTCTATTCATTACAAACAAAAATACAAAGTAATATTCTATCCTTATAGTATTAGTGTTTATAGATATCTATCTGATGATGATGAACAGTAATATACAATTACAGAGTGTTAAGCAAGACTATTAATAAGTATTGAAAATACAACGCTCCTCATAAAATTGTTATTTTATTTCAATCATCTTCACCATCATCATTTTAGCCAAAAGACGTCCAATGTTGGACAGAGGCCTACCCCAAGTGTCGCCACAACGACCGATCCTGTGCGTCTCGCATCTATCAGATTCCTTGTCGCCACTGCAGAACCTATCGGCCCCATCGACAATCTGTTCTGCGAGCAATGTACCCTGCCTGTTGCCACTCAAGTTTGACGAAGGCTTAAAGTCTTCCAAAAGAAATGGCAAGAGCTATGTTCGGAGTTACCATTCGTGATTAAATCAGGAATAAGGATATCCGCAGAAGAAACCAGGGTTACCGACATAACCCAAACAATCGCTAAACATTTGTATGAAATAGGCAACTGAAGGACACAGGTAGGTTTTAATCAGTAAAACTCTGACATTCCCGTTTGCTTCATCTAGAGCGGGAGCAGTTATATGATGCTTTCCAACCAACAAAAAAATTGTTAATTAAACAATACCACTTATTAACATTGTATGCATGACTAATAAACATACATCCTTTGTTTATAAATAAAGTGATATATAAGATTACTAGTCCAACAAGATCCACAAGGTTGCACAATTGAAAATGACAAAGTTCACCGAATAGGTGTGAAGGCTAGGGCGTGCAATATCGGAAGGTTCTCAATTCCGGAACTGAGATCCAATACTGGAGAGTTTATTCCAGAATTCCAGAACTGGTTCCGAAATAATCTCTTCGTAGAGGGCTGAGCAGTTGTAGAAAGGTCAATGGGCTCGCTACAAGTTCGGAACGCAGTTAAGCGGTTTGTAGAATGTTTCACAGAAACAGACCGATTTTTTTTTAAATTATTCATCAAAATATAAAAAAGATATATGAACATCGGAATACCGGAATTACTCCAGTACACTCCGAAACTGAAAAATCAGTAAAATTGATCCGGAATTGCATGCCCTAGTGAACGCGCTACATCCAAAAGCGACTACGTTGCTTTAAAGTGACGTTCGACGGGTGACTTTGACGGGCAAAATCTATATTTGTAAAAGGAGCTGACTGACTGACATATCAACGCACAACGGAAACTACTGAGACTAGCAGCGTGACATTTTGCACAAACTTTTTCTTATAACATAGGCGAGCACTAAGATTTTTCAAAACTCACCCCGTAATGGGGTGAAACGGGAGTCCAAAGTTTGTATTGAAAAACTTACCGCGCTTCACTCGGGCAAAGCCGTTGATAGAAACTAGTACGCATATGTATCAAATCCCTGCTCAGAGCACTTGCCTCAAACTTTTTGCAACAAAACAAATGAGCAACAGTTTCTTTAGGAAATCTGTCGCTAGTTTTTGCGCCGAAAACGACATTCCACATTTCCACTATTATTATATGTATAAACATACTGATAAATTAGATTCCGACCACTAATCTATGACGAAGTGGTTCCTGAGAGTGGCCCGTACCACCATGAGAGTGGTGTTTTATCTATGTATAAAAAATACAAATTGAATGACAAAATGAAAGTGGCTGGGCTATTTGTTGACCTCAGCTCAGCTTTTGACTCTGTTGATTATGAGTTACTACTAGCTAAACTTGAATTTTACGGTGTCAGAGGCAAGTCTTTACGTCTTTTAAGATCCTACATGCAAAATAGAAGAATGTTTGTCGAAATAAAAAGCATTGATGAAAATAATCAGGAAGTTGTATCCACGTCAAAGATTACAAATATGCAACGTGGTGTACCTCAAGGTTCAATTTTAGGGCCAATATTATTTATCATATTTACAAATGACTTGCTAAACTTTATGCATCACATTCAACCTGACGTAAAACTTATTGTGTTCGCAGATGACACTAATATAATAATGGGGGCAAAGGACTTAAAGGATTTGTCTAAAATTGTAAATGAAAGCCTGAAAAATCTCTGCGATTGGTTTACAGCCAATGACCTTTTGTTAAATACAAGTAAGACTAACATTATTTTATTCAAGACTACGACTCGCAATAACGACAATTTAGACGTACAGCTCAAAGGAGACAAGATTGACTTAGTAGACAAAGTTAAATTCTTAGGTGTTAACATAGATGTGAATTTAAATTGGAAACAGGAGTTAGCTGCTATTGACTCTTCTATTTCATCAGCGTGCTATGCACTCAGGAGTCTTAGAGATATTTTAAATCTAAAGCAACTTAAGGCTATATATTATGCGCTAGTAGAATCTAAATTAAGGTACAGCATCATGCTTTGGGGTAACAGCTACAGTTATAACTGTCAGAAAGCTTTTATCTTACAGAAACGGGCCATAAGGACTTTAGTAAGAATCTCACAAAGAGACTCGTGTAGAGAGCATTTTAAAGAACTAAAAATTCTAACAGTACCAAGTTTATATATACTAGTTATCCTTAATCACTTTGCAAAGTATATTCATCAATTTGAATCACAAGATGAACGGAAGGTAAGAGAAAGCACAAGAAGAAAGGAGTTTAAACACAAGATGATACCAAATTTTAACGTAGCTAAGCATTGCTCCGGATACCAAGCAGTAGAATTGTTTAATAGGCTACCAACTGATTTGAAATTATTAATATATAACCCGCACTTATTTAAAAATAAATTAAAAACCTTCTTGTTGGAAAAATGTTTATACTCAGTATCAGATTTTATGTCAAATTATATAAAATAAATACTTACTCATACAATAATTTTACTGGACGCACTTTTTTTAACTGTATTGAAACTTGACATAACAATGATTTGAGTTTGGTTAATCACTTGACATTACTTTTGACATTATATCCGACATTTGAGATTAGATTTATTTGTAGACATATGTTTAATTATTTGACTCAATATCTTACATTATTTAATTTAAATTTTATAAATTGCTTTGCTTAAATGTGACAGTTCTATTTTAATAATATTTTAATGGTGTAATATTCAACACAATGTTTATTGTTATGAATAAATAAAAAAATGAATGGGAACCGGTCACTTTTCTGAGATTTTTTTGTTAGAATTTCATTTTACCGAAAACTATTTACCGACGTCTTTTTTTGCTATATTCATTATTTGACATATATTTGGATCATCAAAGTATCATGTGTCATAAGTATTATTTAACTGAACTATGATGTTTCGCCGATTTCCAAAATAACTTTTTGCTTTTGGCCGAAGCTTTTTTTGAACTTTTTTCATTTGCCAAATGATTTATTTGCTATATTTTCAACACAACGAAAAAACATTTTACAGAATTCCAAATATATAGACGGTACTTGGTAGCATTTTCAATATTACATTAAAATAGGGTCTTATAAAGTCAATATATTGTGCTACAAAATTTAGTGACAGAAACGAATCGCTGCAAAACCGACTTCACACAGTCTTGTCCGCCCTACCCCTAGAGTGTAATTCAAGTCCACGTAAGCTCGCGTGGGGCCGCTCAAACCTCGCAGTACCGAAGCCGTGACAGAAACAATGCGTGCATGCAGCAAGCATTGTTTGCAGCAAGCATTGCTGCATGCTGCATGTCTGCTTGAATACTGCATGCCTGCTTGCAAGTTGCACGCCTGCTTGCATATTGCATGCCTGCTTGCATGCTACATGTCTGCTTGAATACTGCATGCCTGCTTGCATGCTGCATATCTGCTTGCATGCTACATGCCTGCTTGCATGCTTCTTACTTCTTACATAATAATATAATATTTAATAATATTCCACAACTATCACACAACGCCGTCTAGTCCTCGGCTAAGCAGAGCTTGTGTTATGGGTACTAGACAACTGATAAACATACTTATATATTTCTAAATACATACATATATAGATAAATTACACCCAGACACAGAACAAATGATTGTGCTCATCACACAAACATTTGTCCTGGGTGGAAATCGAACCCACGACCTCCGGCATAGCAGTCAAGGCCACTAACCACTAGATCATTAGGCCAGTCTTTGAAACCAATTTTGTTCATAATCATTAAGAACTATATCATTATGTGCCATTAAATTTAAGTAATTGTTTAAACAAAATATTAGGTTAAACTAATCTGAAATTAGCTCTTGTTGCCTCGATCATGCTAGTGTAATAATTAGATTTCTAGGCGTTTGGTGAAATGAAAATATGGTAATTATAACAGTGGTATAATTAATGCTCGAAAACTTAGGACTTCGAACAAATGTTATTTCGGCTAAGTGTAGCGTCGGTGAAAAGTGATATTTTAAGTAAATCATATTCCGTGTACCAGTTTACTTCAAAGTTTGCACAAATAGCAACCTAAGTAAATTATAAAGATTGTCATTATTCGTTTTCAGAACTTCCCCGATAAAACGATTTAGGGGATTTTAAAGATAAATAAAGAACTCTTGTTTCTTGTGTTAATAAACTTAATTTTAGCACAAATTCTAATCAAAATGAATAATAAAGATACTATTAGATTTTCGAAGACATTCTTGCGAATAAAGTCGCTGACTTTGCCAGCGATCAGCTAGTCTGATAGTATAATAATAAATTAGTATATTGGTCTACTTACTGAACACAAGGAATGCACTTTATTTTCAATAGAGCTTCTCCTTCAGGACACGGGCACCTAGGACCTCCTATGATCGACTGCCTTTTGTACCGTGTATTATGTCCTAAATTTCTTGCTTGCTCGGCTGCTGAGCTATCAACCGTATTCGCCAAACACAACGCGGCGAGTAACGCGACCATCACGAATACGTAAAATATCTTCATGTTGACACAAGCTGCGTTATCGACTGGTGCGAAACGAATGTGAATATTTAATCTTTGGTTACCTTATTTATAGCCTTCATTATAATATTAAGAATTTATTAACCGGTTGATCTGTTAAGATTTTGTTGCTTTTATATACATTTTAGCCTTGTTTCTATTTTTGTAAAGTGCGCTAGAACGTTCAAAATAACTTTAATTTTGTAAGTCGGTGATTCTGGTTTTGTTTTTTTAAAATGTTTTTACTTCACATAGGCCTGCATGAGTACTAATAACAATTAATACAGGTTATGGGGTTAAGTAACACATGACGTGATGTTTTTCGTTCACAAGCCTTGCCGATGAGGGCATCGGCAAGGTCGACGGCATAGTGATGCAGATTTCACCTTAAATAGGTACGATCTTAACTTCCCATCCCATAAAACCCATTTCTATTTCAACTTCTTCTCTTTTCATGCAGTAGGTACAACAGTGGAACTCACTTCCAGCTAAGATCCGTGACAACACAAATATGTCTGTCTTCAAAAAGCTAGTCAAAGAACATTACTTACCTCTCTATAACTCGTTCGATATTTATAAATTAGTGTTCAACTGTGTTTACTATTTTATGTTTCATACTTATGGATCAGAATGTTGGGCTGTGAAAAAAGACGGATGAAAAAAGATTGCACGTAGCGGAGATGAGAATGTTAAGATGGATGTGTGGTGTGACGAGAATGGATAAAGTGAGAAATGGGTATATTGGGGGAAGTTTGAAAGTGGCGCCAGTGACTGAAAAATTGAAAAGGAATCGTTTGTCTTGGTATGGTCATGTGAAGAGGAGGGATGAAGCGCATGTTACTAAAAGAGTTGTGAATTTACATGTGGATGGATGGAGAGGGAGAGAGAGACCAAAGAAAAGATGGATGGATTGTGTGACGAGTGATATGAAGGAAAAGGAAGTTAGTGATAGTATGACGAGTGACAGGGCAGAATGGAAGACAAAAAACATGTAGCGCCGACCCCAAATAACACGGGACAAGGGCAGGAAGATGATGATGTGTTTACTATTTTATGCTATTTAGTTTGTTTGAAAAAAAAAATTTAAATTTCGATTTCAGGATTCTTTTGGTACTTTAATAATATTCCTATGGATTAGTACTAAGAGTGTTTTATTGTCGTATTCTCGGTGCTACCACGTATATTATATATTTGTATAATTTAATTTATGTATTGTATTATACTAAGATCCCAGAGCTGTCAGACATAACTTATTTTCACATGGATGAAACCTTAGGTTCTCAGTAGCGTCTTATGTGCTTTAAATATCTGTGTACTTGTGGAGCTCCCTTCGGCAGGTACGAGGTGAGAAAGGGAACTAAAAATAACGAGTTACTTAACTTAATGTTTTAAGGCTGATTTTTATATATATGGTTTGTAGAATATTATTCTAAAGTAGTATCATAAGTGTCAGACACTTTCCATGGATTAAAACTTCTGTCAGACACTTTAAAGCTCAAAAAAAAAATACTATTATTTTTAAATGTCTTGATTTTTAAATATTTTATTGAGGTAACTATTACAAAGTTATATTTCAGTAGTCAGACTAATTGTAGTGACCAAACATCTTCTAAACACAAAAATTATTCAGCCGAGAGTATGAGCGCGAGAGCACGCATGCGTTTCAGAGCGAGTGAGACGATTTCATGCACTGACTGGATGTTTGGTCAGCTCTGGGATCTTGGTCTATATGTATTTATGTGTACATTTATTTACTGTTATTGATACAGATTTATTTATACATAATAATAATAATATTCACACAACTATCACACGACGCCGTCTAGTCCCAAGCTAAGCAGAGCTTATGTTATGGGTACTAGACAACTGATAAACTTACTTAAATATTTCTAAATACATACATATATAGATAAATTACACCCAGACACAGAACAAATGATCGTGCTCATCACACAAACATTTGTCCTGGGTGGGAATCAAACCCATGACTTCCGGCATAGCAGTCAGGGCCACTAACCACTAGACCAACAGGCCAGTCAAATGGTATCTAAATTAAATTATGTATTATATAATTATCTAACTTATTCATACATATTGTGTCTACATCTTTCATCCAACTCTCCTATCACAGCCCCCTTAGCCAAGTTACAACCGTTTCGTTTCGATTCTCTTTTAGTTAATCGCCTCGAGTCGGCCCCGCCTCCTGTTCCTTTGTTCTGACCACGTGACTGAGCGTTGAGATGACGTCAGAATAAAGGAATTGGAGGCGTGGCTTACTCGTGGCAATCGACGAAAAGAGAATTGAAACAAAACGGTTGTAACTCGGCTAGAGGGGCAGGTCTGCTAGAATAAATATTGTTTGAAATAAGCATCGCTTCTTTGCTTTTCTGTCTCTATATCTGTATTTGTTCTTTGTGATTTGAGTATCTGTAAATAAATAAATGTATTAATGAACTAAAAAATTACGAATCTAGTATCTAGTTCGCCCGTAGCGTGTCTTTAATTATCTAGTTTGTTCTAGTATAGAGATAGATCTCGGTACTTTTATTAGCGAAGCTGTTATAAAGAACTTGGCATCCTTTCACATTTGTATTTAGTGAGATATTATTGCTATTTTTGTTAACCTTTCCTTGTTTATTTGCAATAGGTCAATATTTTCAAACCTGTAAAATTTATTGATGACTGCTATGTACGTTAAAAAAAGGTTCGGTATATTCTGTTTATTGAATTGCTTTGCGCACAATATTTTTGTATTTTTTTTCTATAGTAGACGAATAAATGAGCCTGCTTCCTGACTCGTGAGCGAGCTACATATAGTGGTCCAAGTAAGAAGCATGGATTTTCCAAAGGACGATGGGACAAATTGGGCTCACTGTCCAACAGAGTTACGGCATATGCCATTGTAAAAGTTTCTGTTTTCTTCATCGGAATTAAAGGTGCTGCAATTTATGCAGCACCTTTAATTCCGTTGCAGAAAAAAAGATATGCACTATAAATAGGTGTTTTAGGAAAACTAAGACTAGTTCATTATACACTGGGTTTTATTGTTTTCAATATTAATAAAAAGTTTTTAAAGGACAAATAACATTTCATAAGCAATACGTTACACATTTATTAATAATTATAGTTAATGTTTTAGTAGTTTTACTCACAATTATTAACATAGAAGCAACATATTATCAAACATCAAATACCCTCAATTTATTATTTAACTTACTTGCAAATTACAGGTTGTTAACTCCACAAACGTCGGACAGAAACTGAGAGCGCAATAATGGCGACATGCCCTTTTGTGTGTGTAGGGAGGGAATGTTGCCATCATTGCGATCTCGGCCGTTACAAACATTTTCTTTAAATTCAAATTAGTTTAGTATTGTTTTGCAGCTACTATGTATTATTTAATGGTAACTAATACCCAAATTATTAATCGATAACCAATGTACGACTTAATATAAAATAAAAGAGGTTAACACATGCTTACACACAATAACAGATCTTATGGTCAATAATGGACACATGTTGAATCATTTAGAAGTGGGTGAACATGCATATGTTAAACAACGACAACATTTATAGCAAAGTAACCGCATAGATTCTTCACAAAAATGAGTTTATAATATATGTTTTTATATTTATTGAAGAACAAGTCTATAAAAAATGATCATATCTGTATTGGTGCCGCCCGGAGGACACGGTGGAGCACACGGTGGAGGTGTGCTCCGCTTGGGAAGAGCAACGCCGTGTCCTTGTGGGGGCGACCGGCGGCGGTAATCTCTCGCGCCGGGCATTGGTACAGGCCATGGTCCGGAGCGAGGAGTAGTGGCAGGCGGTCGCCTCCTTCTGCGAAGCAGTAATGCTAGCAAAGGAGGCGGCCGATCGCGTGAGGTAACGGTCCTCACGCCCCAACCGCTGCCGGGATTCCGATCCCGGCTTGCGGACGGTGAGCAATGGGTAGTTCGCCGTCCGACCGTCCGGTAACCGTCCGGACCGAGCCTAAGTCGTCGACGGCGCGTACTGTTTCACGCGCGCCTCAAGGAGATGTCAGCAACTGTACGGGCCCATCAGGGTCGAAGCGTACTGGGGCCAAGGGTCTGATTCTGAAAGGAAGACTCGACCCTGGTTCAAAAGGCAACGAAGGAACAGGAGTGGGTTTTTAGTCAGTAAAAGTCTGACACTATCTCCCGCTCCGCCCAGAGCGGGAGATGTCATAAGATGATTTTCCCACCGAAAAAAATAAAATAAATAATGCTCTATTAGTGGATGAGCCCACGCTTCATGTATTTTAGCCCAAAGGTTGTTTAATTTCTTAGTGATTGTCCCTGCACCTTGTTGACATAACAAATGCGAGTAGCACCGGAAAATGCAACCTCAAACTCAAATGGCATGATAACTGCTGAAATCATTGGTAAGCGTGAAAACAATAGCTGTACATTTCCCTTAAAAAACGATTATAATATTATGCTTATAATGTAGCAGAAGAAAGGAATATTTCGGAGAAGAATGGTAGATAAACTAATTTCTAATTCCAAGATATTTAGTGTCATGCCTATTTTTTACGTGGGTAGTGGGTGAAGTATATTCACTACGTACTGAATTTCCCTTTTTTCAGGAATTGGAATCATCAAATAATTTATCCTTCTCTGCTTTTTTCTTAATAAAACCCACAGTGTTCCTTCGATTGCCCTTTATTGCCAGTGCTATTAATGGAAACTCCTTCAATTAATTCGCTGCCTTGGCAGGCGTTGGCTCTAACTGGCCGCATCAATTTTGCTGACATCTCTTTGAGACCCGCGTGGAACCCAACGTCCGTCACCCCGGGTTGACGATCTACATTAGTTATCTACATTTGTTCAGTTTTACCAACTTGACGTGGACGAAGTCCAGGTACCAGCTTGTATCAAAAATAAAATTGTTAGATATACTGCTCAAAAGACATAAAACTTAATTTACCTAATATGATAAAAAACGCCTAGTTAAAAACACAAAGCATTTTGCTTTGTGTTTTTAAATAGGTGTTTTTTTTTTTGCTTAGATATTTACACATAATAACTTTTTTTTTTAAATAATATAATCTAGCGCTTGACTGCGATCCCACCTAATGGTAAGCAATGAAGCAATCGTTAATGGTGAGGTGCACTAGTTTATTTAGAGCCTGTTCACTCTAGCTTTGAAATCACCTTAATTATAATAGGACGAGAAGACCGCAACAGACAAATGGTTCCAATTTGAGTAGATTTAACTAGTAACTGATTACCACCTGCTGTAGTAACCCGATGTAGCTCCGCCCAGCGCCCAGCTCGATGTAGTTCCTATTTCAGGTTGGTTAAAAAATTATAATCAAGAATTTTTTTGCAGGTTCAAAGCTGCACCATGTGTACAAGATGCAGTTTTGAACCTACAAAAAATTTCAGGACGCAATTGTGTTAGTGATTTTGGATCCAAATCAATAGTAAAATGGTTAGACAGATTGGTTTTTTAATTTTTTTTTCCTTATTTATCGAAGTCAGTAAAATCGTTTCGTAGAGTAAGTGGCCGGAGCCTCGTTCAGGCTTTCGCACTCACGCTTTAAGAGCGAGAGTTATTTTGAATAACACTCAAAATAAAATAAAAAATAATACTAAAATAACAAGCATCTTTTGACCAGATATCGTATTTTAATATGATTATTAATGTGTTTTATAACTAGGTATCTCCTACATTTTTGTACAGATTCAAAGCTGTACATTGTATATTTTAAACAATAGACTTCCGATTATATAAACGTTATATTCTGTAACCATAAACGAAATAAGTTTTAGAGTAGATTTCTTTTTTTTTTAGTTGGGACAATCATCTAATGACAAATTTCGTTCTTGGGCGAAGCGGGAGATAGTGTCAGATTTTTACTGACTAAAAACCCACTCCTGTTCCTTCTTTGCTTTCATCCCGGGGCCCCGGGCTTTGCTTTCACACTACCCGTGGCCCCAGTAGGCTTCAACCCTGCTATTTGCTGACATCTCCCTGAGGCAAGCGTGGAACAATATGCGCCGTCAACGACTTGGGCTCGTTCCGGACGGTTACCGGATAGTCGGACGGCGTGCCACCCATTACTCGCCGTCCGCAAGTCCGCGCCTACGATGGCCGGAAATCGGGATCGGAATCTTGGCGGCGGTTAGGGCGTGAGGATCGATGCCTCACGCGATCGGCTGCCCCCTTTGCAAGCATTACTGCTTCGCAAAAGAAGGCCACCGCCTGCCACTCCCCCTCACTCTGGACCATGGCGTGTACCAATGCCCGGAAGTTTTAAAGTAGCCCTTAGGTAGTAGTGGACCTTATATTTAAAGAATTATATCAACTGACTTAAAGTCAACCAAAGGGCAATGGAAAGAGCTATGCTCGGACTTTTCTTGCGAAATCACATCAGAAATGAAAATATCCGCAGAAGAACCAAGGTTACCGGCGTAACCAGAAGAATCACCAAACTTAAGTAGCAGTGGGACAAAAGGTTCTAGAGTGGCAACCACGTACCGGAAGACGCAGCGTTGAAAGGCCTCCCACAAGCTGGACCGATGACCTAGTGAGGGTTTCGGGAATTCGATGAATTCGAGGTGCACAGGACCGTTCATTGTAGTGACACTTGGGGGAGGCCTATGACCAACATTGGACGTCTTTCGGCTGAAATGATGATGATGATGGTGATATCAACAGTTGGTTTATCTCCCTTTCATTATATCTTGTGAACGTTATTAAAGAAAAAGAAAATATACAAAATAACGTTATATAATAATGAGACGCACAAAAAGATCACTATTATATCCAGCTGCGCTATATCTTATCGTTTCACACAACCACCGCGGAGTGTCTTTGACCAGTGCATGCTGCCAGTAATGAAAAAAGGCATTGAAAATGTATGTCAATGGGCAATAGAGAGCCAAGCTGAGCTGAAACTTAATTTAAAACATGCGCACGAAAACCATGGCCACCTACATAAACAAAAGAATTCTCAAACTTTAGTGGCACATTGCTTGCAGAATGAATGGCTGATGGGGCTGAAAATTTCTGGAGTGGTAATGGCGCACCGAAAACCGCAGTATTGAAAGGCCTAAATCCAATAGATAAATGTAAAGGAGGCCTGTCTAGTGGATGTTCAACTGCAATGATTATGACATAAATAAAGATATCTAAACTGGTAAATTTTTGGTTGAGAATAGCATGCCGTATCAAAAAGTTTTAACAGGCCATCCACAGGTTTGCCTCTCCTTTTCTCCTTTTAATCTCAAGAATGAGGTTCTATTTCAATATAGAAGTGAATTAAAATCTGTTCAGTACTTACTCAGCACACGAAACGCATGTTGATGCCAGAAGAACGAAACCCTCTGGGCACCGACACTTAACTCTTCCTATAAGGTGTCTATGGATGGCTTCTGAAGTTCCTGGTTGCTCGAGTTTTGAAGCGTCTGGTAGCTTGAACACTAATTTATGTAAGTGTTCGCGTGCTGAAATGTCTGTTTGCTCAGGAACTGCAGTGGTTGGTTGCTTAAGTGTGGAAGTGTATGGTTGCTCGAGTGTTGAGCTGTCAACCGGTTCCACAGAACACAAAGCGAAGAAAAACGCGATACTCACAAATATAATGCAAAATTTCATCTTAACACTTGCTTACGACTAGACTGATAATAGCGAAATGTGAGGATTTGGTTGATAGAAAGCCTATCCAACCAGTTCTAAAATTTCAAAATATAATTTTTTCTTCGTAATCGGTTAATAAAATACAAAGCAGAGTTTCTAATCACGAAATTATACGACAGGATAAAACTCGTCTGTGAAGTTCTGTTTAATAATAAGACAATATTTTAAAACTGTTACATAAATATATATTCATACAACTAAGATTCGAATTCATAACAAAGTATGTAGTCAACCATGGGTCTGCAGGGAACATATTTTTTTTTAGATGTGGATTATCATCCAGAGACTTCTCTCGCTCCAGGATATAGTGAGAGGTCGTGTCAGACGCTTACGGACTAAAATTACACCCGTGTTCTTCAGTTGCCCTTTATGTTCTAGGATCACTGGCTTTTTCTTTTTTAAAATTCTCCGTGACCTAAGCCGTGCTAACAAGCAACGGCACGCGGCAAGCGGGCTGTAGGGGCCCAGCCCTACAGCCCGCTCCTACTGTAGGTAGGGATTGCCTACAACTCCCGACGCCCGCGACATCTCCTTTTGCGGCGACTAGGGCGTGAATATGTCTTCCGCGCAAGCAATACTGCTTCGCAGAAGGAGGTGACTGCAGCCCATTTCCTCTCGCTACGGACCATAGTAGACCGAAACAGCGCCCAGCGTGAGAGGTCGCCGCCATCGATTGCCTCCATGAGGACACAGCACCGGTGCTCCGCCCAAGTGAGGCCTCTGTATGTTCTACCCAGTCCTCTGGGCGGTCTGCATAATGGTGACACCCTGAAGTTTCTTCCGCCTGAGTCCGAAACAACAACCTCCCGAACTGCCCGTGTTTTATGAGGTCTTTTGTCATGCAGAAAGTGAGGACGCCGTGGCACCGAAATTGTGGCGTGCCCAGCGGATACGACAATCGCTGTCGCCATACCACCGTGAGATCCCACGGGAACTCATAGAAAACAATGAAAATTATTTGTACACAACAGACGAAAGAAGTGTGACCTGCGATTTAAAAAAATGACAAATTTTTCTAATTTTCTCTAGATGCTCATCGGTTTAAGTCCCGTAGTGGAATATATGGCTTTAGACTTGAGTCACATAACCCAATCTTTTTATTTAAAAACACAATGTATAAGTAACTTAAGAACGAGAATAATAATAGAAATCATTGGTTTTAAATTCAGTTTCCATTTCTTTTAGAATCTAGTATTTAATTAAATAAACAAAAAAATAAACATCAGCCTAATGACAAGACTAAATGAAATAATTCTTCAAATTAAACCTAGATGGCATTGTGATAAGTCCGCCATACGCCATCTAGTTTTGGCATTAAACAACTCTGTTCGAAGTAGGCGACCCAGTCACTCAGTTTGCAATTAGTTCTTTAGTAATCCGTTAGGTGGCAAATCACACAAATTAAATGATAAGTGATGCATTTTGCTAGTACCTAAGTTTTAAAAATACCTTTCACACACAGTTAAAGATAGGATCATTTGACAATAAAGAATATTTTGAGTTGATTTATTGTTTTTTCGTAGTACTTACCAACAAAATATATAGGAATTTTTTTTCGCGATTTCTGTCATTTCTAATACCTACTCATAACAGTCATAACCTAAATGGTCCCATAGAGTCTTTTGATCCTTATATGAAATAGTATCGAAAACATACCTAGTACCTATTATTTAGTTAATTATTGTATTTTTCTCTGAAAATCTGTTAGAATGGTCTCCTAATTAAAGGCGCGGGCTCGGGCACCTGGTGATACCGGAGTGCCCTCCTAATGCTACTCCAGGGCAGGGAATTGAAGGTGTTGGTAATGCCCAAAGACACCGCCAAGACGACCTTACCGAAGACCGCATCCCCCGTCGTGAGGGCTCGCACACGCATGATGGTGTCCACGCTGGAGCACCGTCTGTGAAAGATGAACTGGCCGTCCGCAAAATTCCGCCCCACCCGTACCAAGTGCGCGACGAGGCGGTCTGCAATAACTCTTTCAAAGAGCTTGCCCACCGCGTCGAGCAGCACAATGGGCCGGTACGCGGACGGTGAGTCTGCACAGCGCCCCGTCTTCGCGATACCAAGAGCCTTCCCACGACGTGTTAAATGTCAGGTGTTCAAGCAAGAAAGAGGGCTATATAGTTCCATCCCAAGTATGTGTAGACAAGCATATTATAAACTGGAAGATTATATGCTTGATAAAAACGCTTGGCTAAATGCCGGTCCTGCTCCACAGCCACAGCCATTTTTACCTTCATATTAGTTTTTTTTTTAAATATATTATATTTATAAAAATTGGAAGATATTCCGCCTTTTGTATTGTTGTTTTCGAAATGTATTTTTTTTTAATATTTGTTTGTTTATTTCTATAGAGCTTTGGAAACAATAGCATTGTATAATGTAGAAGCACTTTTTTTTTCAAGTTTTGTGAATGTGAAGTACCATGGAGCATTGTTATTAGGTTACAACTTGTTTGACATTACGAGCATGGCAGTTGAGAGTTTGTCGTACTCACTTAAATGTTTCGCTGATGGTGGCACGTAATATTAGGTAGGTTCAAGGGGATTGAATATCCCCTTCAAAATGATTGAGCTGAGTCGCGCTGATGCACGTGTCATGCTCGTGAACGGGTGCTGTCAGTTGAGACTGGTCATCTATTCGATGCCAGTGGCTTAGTTCAATTTCTATTTTTTATTAGTTTTTTTCTTTTAATTATTATTACTTATCTACATTGTGCTCACATATTAGATGCGACAAAAAATATATAACCAGGATTTATGTAACTCATAATATGATTTAAAAGAATGTCCATTGGATGGAGTTTCTTGCACGTTCTTCTCCATAGAGATGTACGCTTTGGAACGTGTAATTTAGCTTCACTTTTTTCTTGACTGTCCGACATTTTTGCAATTCAAATTGGTCTATTTGAAATACACGTTTCTGATTTCTGATTTCCATTTTAAAGATCAGTTTAGGTCGTTAAATGGATCACGTTAAGAGTGGTAGGGCCTTTGTACTTCTATAGCGTTGAACACCAACAAGTAAACAATTTACTCCTTTATAATATTACTTTAGATAAGAAATCGCTTGACGTCTGCTAATATTTGGAAAAACACACCCTGAACTAACAGACAAGTTTGCAGTGTTACGAAGAGCTCACGACAAAGTATTTTTTTTATTAGAGATTAGCTTTTGCCAGTGGTTTTTATTAGCGCATAATCTATTTGATTGCGATATCGACCACCGGGAGACATCCATGTGTGTGTGTGCGTCTGGGGTGGTGTTGGTAGCATGTGTTCAGCATGGTAAGTTTCCTGCCAATGCAAAATTCTAAAAGCCTTGCTCCACGTTCGTTTTACAGCTCGAGGTCGTACTTCCCAACAATATTCCTGAAATGGATGTCATCTAAGCTTCCTATTTTCGTATTCCGGGCTCCCAATATCATCGTTATATCACAATTAAGTATTTTTGTGAAAGTGTTTTCCAGTTCTGCATAAAATTTTCAATCTTATCGTCTCTATATACATGAGGTTGGTGCGAACAACGTTAAGGGTGCAGGGGCGAGTTGGAGAGGGGGAGAGTTCAACCTCAGAGTCAGAATTCTATTTAAAATTGGGTTATATCCCAGGACGTGGTTATTCATATGACGTGGCAATCAGATGGCCACACCATTGTGGCTGGAATCCTCTGCTCCAGAGAAGTACAAGGCGTTAACATTTGGAGTCGACTTATGCTCTCTACCTCATATATGGGTTTCTGGTATTCCCAATATGATGTGATTGTATAATTCCATTTCCCTTTCCATGATTTCTAACTTTCCTGGCGCTATCAACCCACGAACGGTCCAAGATGCAATCCGTTGTTGTTTTCGGATTGAGATTATGATATTGTTGCGTTCACGAGTAACATGAATACTGCCTGGGACCTGGTGGGTCATCCTAGCCGAGTCTTTGGTAGCCAACTTTACTGCACAGCCCGGTAACCGCGTGGCGCTGGGTGTTAGCCGGATCATCAAACAAAGTCGCATCTGTATTCACAAATGGCGGGTACCCTCGTTCCTCCATAGCAGTCTTTTAAAGGTGATTTAACTCATCGAATGCCCGGTGCGCGGATCCACGCGAGACACAATCGCTTTTCAATTGTGTCTCTAATTGCGGCATACCAAAAAGTTAATACCTCACGGCTTCTGAGATCGCTCCGTTACGGAGATGTCGGGTTATTTACCGCCGCTTAATACTCGGTGTTGTAAATTTTACGGCTAGGCTGTTCTTCTCCAAATCCAACTCACATCATTTTCATCCAGTCTTGGTACCGGCAACGGCAGAGTTAAGGAAACATACTCGCGGAACAAAAAATATAAGTAATGTGCCAAATTTCATCCAAATTCACCTAATAATTTAATTAGTGCGATAGTAATTATTGTAAAGAAATCCTAAATAAAATAAGGGCCTGCCATGCGTTACCAGTGTCACGTGTTAAATCCCTGAGGTTCATAATGATGTACCTATGTTATGTCGATTATGTAACTAGGGAATAATGAAGTGTCTATGTAAGCTGGCATGATGAATTCAGAAACAAACGATCGTAGTGAGTGATTTATATAATTAACTCCCGAGCACTGCTAAGGGTTCCCTAGGGAATGCAAATACAACATTAGATCCCTAGGAATAGAATGATTTGCTTTAGTTGATGGTTGGAACAAATTAGAAATATTGAGAAGCATAATAGTTTTATAAATAAACTAAAAATAATTTTATTAAACAAAACTAATGTACTATAGTATAAATGGATACCTAAATGAATAATCAGTTTAAGCAATATAACAATATTTGTTTTAAATTGCCATAAATTTAAATTTACTAAATTATACTATTACTTTTAGAAATGTTTGTTTATTATTATTGTGTTTTGAATGTAACCGTATTTTTTAATTCAATGCCTTATTTTAATGGATAATTAAATTGATTTAAATATCACGTCGACGACGAAGTCGATGTTCTGGATCTCGTTTTTCGGAAGGCTTTTGACAAAGTATAATGATGTGCTCTTAATAATTAAATAAATCATAATGTTGCTCTGGCCTAAAATGGTCTACAATGATTCGTACATAGCTCTAAGTCTGTTTGTTACCATCCTACCAACATTGTGGAAGCAAATAAATTACTATGAACATGAATTTTCGAGAACCCTCTAACCTTAATTGTCACTTATTCTAGAGGTTAAGTTAAATGGTCACGTGAGAAACAACGAAGGGTTCCTATCTCTAACGTAGGCAGTGGGCATAGTTTATATTTATGGAAGTAAAATAAATACGATCACGACGCAAACAAATGTATTGTTGTGTGTGTGAATTATTTACAATATCGATAAGGCACGGTTGGACAGCGATGACTGTGGAGACGAAATTATTAAAAAAAAAATTATACATGCAGTTGTTATAGATATATTTTTATTGTAATGGGTAATGTAACTTGTTTGTAATTTAAGTGCTTGTAATAATTTTTAATCATAATGAAATCCTTGCGTAGAGTTTTTAAATAACATGATAAAACATGAATTAGATCCTTGAGTTTGATTGCTGTAGGTTTTATTAATAAATTGTATTAACTGGACACACTCAATTAGAATTTTTTTTAAAATTAAAACTGCTGTTAAATGCAATAAATTCTACTTAATAAATTCGTTAAAACAAAATGGACTTTAAATCAAACGAATATTAGATGTTACCGTGTATTAATTATTACTACACAAGTTTTTTTATATTATGTATAAATTATTTAAAACAAGTGTCTGTTAGCACCCGCATGAAAGTATATGGCATTTAGTGATAAAGTAATAGATTCTATAGGTGAAAGATGTTTTTTAAATCGACCCAGTACTTTTTGAGCTTAGTTATTCATTTATAATAAAAAATACAAATCTTTCTTCATTATTTTATTCTTGATTGGTTCGTGCTTGACCGCTATCTCACCTGATGGAAAGCGACAATGCGGTTGAAGATGGAGCGCGCTTACCTAGAAGTATCTAACCTATTTACTCTCGACCTATAGATTCCCGGGTTGTAGCCAATATTGGTATAGCTAAATCTTTCTACAACTTTTAATTTTAAGTTACAATCCTACAAGTTGCTTCTGACCCAAAAGCCAAGCTCTTTAATTTGGCCCGGTATTCCTGTAAATTTTCAGATAATTTTCAATCTATCAAAAAAATGCCTCCATAAATCTTTTAGGTATTTTCCGAAAGGACAAAAATAAAAAAGGAACTCAATAAAATAAGAATGACAAATCAAATCGACTTTTCAAGTTTCTGAGGTTTATAATTATCGTTGATAGTCACTTTGTCTGGAGGGATTAGGAGTACGTACTTATACTTTTAAAATAATGCAACATATTTAACTGCCAGTTTCATGAAAGTGCAAAAGTGTGTACGAAAAACGTATTTAATTTTACAAGACACGGCTATCAAATTTGTATTAAAAAAAAAACATCTTCATGATGATGATGATCTTATTCTGTCAGAAAAATATGGTCTAATTTATACATAGATTGACATAACTATCGACAAGATGATACTGTTTACGACTTATGACCTCAAGGAGGCATCCTGATAAAAATAATAGCAGTATTAATAATTAATTGTACGAAATATATAGTTTTGGACTAGCATCCAAAACACTTCAAAATTGTTTTTTTTTTTATTGATATAAACTAGTGCTCGACTGCAATTTCACCTGATGGGAAGCAGCGATGCAATCGTTGACGGTGAAGCGCACTAGTTTATTAAGAGTCTATTCACTCTAGCCTTGTGCGATGTACCAGTGGTGGTATAAACGACGAGGAGTAATACTTAGTCCAGACTGCAGAGTTGTGGATGAAACATTGTAAGGGTGGACACTCGCTGTACATCGGGTTGATCGATGGTAGAAAGACGATGGCGGAATCAAGTCATATAGTCCAGGCTTTAGATTGGTCTTAACTAAATCTGGGTCACCAATTAGCCTCTTCGCACGCCTCTCCACCGAATTCAACTTGCAACAGCTATGTGAAGACACACACAGCAACAGGTCAATAGAGAAGGGGTTAAACTATTGCTCCACACTTGTCTGATGTCATGATATATTGATTAAGTGAAGTACTTATCGCTCCCGAATTCTAGGAGTAGGTATGTTACCGGGCAATAAATTGCTCCGAATTGTCGGTGTGAGCACATTTATGCCGTCATTCCATTAACGGGCACTAAAACCTTGTAAGAAACATCTTAACTTTATTGTAATTCTGAAGGACGGTTTTTCGTGAACCTTGAGAATCAGTGCTACTTACAGAGTACCTACCTACTTTCAAAGGAAAGTAGGAATAATTATGATTTTTTTAAAGAATAGTTTAATTGCATAATTAGTCGCAATTACCTTACCATGGCCTATTGGGCAAATAATCAAAATAGATACAACAAAACAAATCCGTGACAAATTATAATAATATTATTGGCCATAATTCACCTCACCAGTTTTATAACAACACCAAAGTACATATTGCTCAATTATTTTACTGACCCAAATTACTAACACGTTTTAAATTACTCAATACAATTTAATTCTATTGTCGTAAAGGGTCTAATATGATCAGGAATGCATTTTCTACACGCACTGTCAAGGTTCAGCTCAAGGCAGGAAAAAAATTAGCACAGTACACTCCACGCCACTCAATGTCTTGTCCGAATTGCACTTTTAAAATCATTACTAAAAGTAAATCCCGAACAGTGTTGTAAAGACAGTTGCGCCGTAATCATTGTGCTTTAAAAAAAAACGTATTCTGTTTTTAAAATGACAGATTCGAGTGTTTGAATTATTTAGTTGTCAGTGAGGTTCTTTTTTTTAAATTGAAGTGTTTCTTACTTTATTGACAAAAAAAATGGCGCGTTTTTTGACATTATCGTATCTGTTATTGGTGACTATAATTTACGTTAGTACGAGGACTATACAAAAAAGTAAGTGGTTTATCTACTGAAAGTAAATATTAAGTAGTAAATAAGTATCGATCGGTCGTTGGTTGAGGGTATGAATCAGTATTTTATTATTAGGTTAGGTTACAGACATATTAACCTCAAATCGTTATTATGACATTCTTGTGGTTACGTGACCTCAAACGTATTTCTATTTATTCAACATTTAAATTTATTTTAATACTACCTGTAAAGTAATAAATTATTAACATTTCCTCACAATGAAGATGAGTTTTAATTACGAAAATGGTATTTCTTTCGTGTGTAATTTTTGCCTTTTTGATATACGCACGTAACTCAACATAATGTACAGATATTTTTTACGATTTAAAGCTGTTTCTTTAGTAAAAATATTTTTATTCATGAGTACCTACTTCTACACCTATTTTTGTTAAATTTTGTGTTAAGTTACCCATCAAATGACTACTCCTGCTTTGGGTGGTGTGAGAGGGACAGTCAGACTTTTACTGACTAAAACCCACCTGTGTTCTTTCAGTTGCTCTTTGCGTTCAAGGGCCACGATAACTCTTTTGTTTGAACAACGCCATCTAGTCCCAAGCTAAGTAGAGCTTTTGTTATGAGTACTAGACAACTGATAAACATACTTATATATTTCTAAATACATACATATTATAGATAAATTACACCGAGAAACAGAACATATGATCGTGCTCATCACACAAACTTTTGTTTTGGGTGGGAATCGAACGTGGCCACGACCTCCAGCATAGCAGTCAGGGTCACTAACCACTAGACCAACAGGCCAGTCATGAAGGGCCAATCGCTTAAAAATACACTGGGATAGATTGTCAAAAATTCATAAGTCACCATTTAACGATGGGTCCTAAGAACAAATTACCAAAATCACCAACCAATCAACCAACCATCAGATGGGATCGCAGTCAAGCACTGGTTTATATGAATTAAAAAAAAAACAAATAATCTTATGATAACATACGACGAAATATATTTTATTACTTGTTCGTATTGTACATACTAAAAATTATATGTCACTACTTTTTTTTTTTAAACATCCTTTTACTTATTGAAATAACCAATCGAATACAATCTTATTATTTACACAGAACTTCAAAACCGATACTGATACCGTAAATCGATAATATTTTTTTAAGAATAGGATCGATTGCCATGTTGTGACGTCACGTCATACTGTCAAATCGCAAGAAATTGGGCAAAAATTAAGAACTCAGAGATGAGCAAAATTGAAGAATTGGATTCTGATTAAACTTTTTTCGTTCACAGTTGGTAAACAAATTAAATTTTTAAAATTTCATGTTTTGCTCACCTTATTAATTCTTCGATTTGATAGTATGACGTGACGTCACAACATGGCAATCGATCCTATTCTTATTTGGAATGCATTGTATACGATTTTGTTCTTGTGCCCCGTCGGTAAGATCTATAATCAAATTTTTAATGTCTCTCAACCACCTTTTTATTACCAACGCAAATTAGTGATTTCCAGATAGACAAGCGAACAAAAGGGCAATGCTTACTCACTTGTCTTAAACTTCTGTCTAGCTATAATTATTATTATGCTGTGGCTACATTATCGCGCGAATATTCGAGTCACGTTGTCGCGGCAAAAACATCGTATTCAGGTATACGCGAGTTGTTGTATAAATTAGAGGTCAGTCGCATTTCTAAGCAGCTGTAAGCTGATAATTCGTGAAAAATTAAAAGACCGAAGTGGTGACTTTAGTATTGTATGTTGATTAATAATTATTTGTTAAACACGTGTGAGTATGATTTGCAAAACGTGAAAAATACGAAAAACACAAGATGGTGGCAGAAGCGGTGAAGTGTAGTAACTCGAGCGAATTATTGTCGCAACAAAACCATTTGATGCGCGCCAACTAATCGACAGTACCGCAAAAAGACGAACGCTTATGGTTCACCCGAATACTTCACGATTTGACGAACTGCTGAGCTACATTTGTCGCTATTTATCGCCAACCAAATCCCAATAATGTCTCCCCAGCATTAAAATTTTGTCATTATTTTTTCGAGATTCACTGCTGGGCAAGAAGCACACCTAAATAATAATATGAGCTGCAAATTACGAATTCCTACTCGTCTTGAACTGGCTCGACTAAAACGATAATGTTTTAGAACCTTTGTTGCGTGATAAAAGATCTAGTCTTGTAAATCATTATGATTTTGACTAAGTAGTTAAGATTTAAACGGATATTATGAAGAGTTAAAATTTTATATTTGTTGATCTAACATGTCTGTAATAAGTAATATCTGGACCGCGGTATTGTAAGTGTTACCGATGCCTTTGAACGCAGAGGGCAACTGAATAAACAGTAACAGTTGGGTTTAACAGCAAAAGTCTGACAGTCTCTCTCGCTCCACTCAGGGCGGGAAGATATTTCATGATTTCCCATACTAAAAAAAAGTTGATAATTTAAAAAAAGGTGTTGATATCTGCATTAATACAGATATCCAATGCATATTAGCAGTGGTGGCCGAGTGGTAACGGCCCCGACTTATGAGTTGTAGGTCACGTGTTCAAACCTAGCCAGGTGCATTACTTTGTGTAATTCATTTCATCACCACTACTCTCAAAACGGTGAAGGAAAACATCGTGAGGAAACCAGCATGTCCTAGAACCAAAAATTCAAAGACATGTGACATCCATCGATTCGCACTGGACCCATGTAGTGGATTACGGCCCATTCTCTCTCCTAGAGAAGAGGCCTGAGTCCCATAGCTATGCTAATACAGATATGATTACAAAAAATATTATAATTAGCTTTGTATGAATATGTTTTAAAGTGATAGGCCATGGAAACGAAGCCAAGGAAAAAAGGCTAGTAACTTTTAGTTTGACAGCATGGTTCACGCAGTGGCTGAACCATTGGACGCGTTGCGTATCGCGGGTCAAATTCCCGCACTGAACAAATATTTGCATTGTCTATTTATTGTTGTTATTGTAGTTGTTCTGGATCTGGGTGTATTGTACCCACAATGCAAGAGTTATTCCTTGATTTGGAAAAGGTTTTTAAAAGAAGAGGAAAAAGATAATTCACCATAATCTTCCTGCCCTTGTCCCGTGTCATTTCGGGTCAGTGCAACACTTTTTTTTTTCCTGTCACCAGTCACGTTATCACTAACCTTTTCTTTCGTATCCCTCACACAATCTATCCATCTATTCTTTTGGCTTGCTCTCCCTCTCCATCCACCCATAACTCTTTTAGTAACCAGCTTAACATCCCTCCTCTTCACATGACGATACCGAGACAAAAGATTCCCTTTTAACTTTTCAGTCACTGGTGCCACTTTCAAACTTCCTCTAATATACTCATTTCTCACTTTAGTCTTTCTTAGTCTAGCATGAGGAGGTGAGATGACGTAGACGCTTACCTCGAAGGCTGCGTTGCTCGGAAAAAGAATACATGGAAGGATTTGAGCGTCGTTTTTGCCCGGAAGACAATATGGTTAAAAATGTTGCCGCAGCATTCGTATAGATAAGCAAGTTTTTGTAGAGACTTCTTTTCATCATCGACTTCCTGTGCCTTTTTTAGGGCTGGAAAATCCTTAATTAACTTCTATCGATCTGGGTGGTGCAATGAGGATGTCACCAAAACCCACCCGTGTTTCTTTAGATACCTTTTGCGTTCTAGGGCCGCGGCAACTTTATCGAACAATCCGACGCGCCGGCGGCCAACGGCTTCCTAGTTTCATGTTATTTGGGGTCGACGCTAAACGTTTCATTCTTCCATTCAGACAATACGTTGAATAAAAATTTAAAATATTTAAGCAACAAATTTTAAGAAATAATAACAATCACATAAATTGTTATGAGAATATACTTTTAAAATGATTGTAATTAATGTGTATGAATATCTTGCCACAGTAAATCACATTCCCAGCATTCAGTTGAACAATAAGATACAAATGAAAGGTACTTGCGTATGTAAAAAACATTTAAAGTTTGTTTATCCAGATGTTCATCAGATTTTTCGTGAGCAAATAAATTAATTTTGATTGTTTTAATTTATTAAAATTAGGAAGCCAGGCTTGTGATAATGATAATAAATAAAGTATTATGGTAAGGAGTATTACTTATGGTGATAATATATAAAATATTTACTATATCATTTTACAAAGATTACAAGAATTTCATACAAAAAACATTATTAATATACATTATCCCATCCTGAAATTTGGTTATATACCAAATTTCAGGATGGGTTAACGGGAAGTACCTTATCGAATTTGATTCCCTTGAGAGTCGAAATATACGTTTTTTGCGACATGAACAGCCGTATCTTTTCAGCCGTATCTTTTATCTTAACTTAGAAGTTAAATTTTTCGCAGCTTCAAGGAACCGCAGTCTTGAATAGGTACCTATATAGTTTTAATTTCAACTCGATACCTCCACGCGTTCCTGAGATAAAGGGTCTTGACAGACAGACTGACGGACGACAAAGTGATCCTATAAGGGTTCCGTGTTTTCCTTTTGCAGTACGGAACCCTAATAACGATAGGTATAAAAAGCCAAATATTATTTGTTACGATCATATCAAATTTATTTGTGAATGATATGCACAAATAAATTTGATATGATCATAAATTTTTTTTCGAAGGGTTATCATCAAATGAATCTTACATCTCTGAATGAAGGAGAGTGAGAAGGAATGTCATACTCGGACTATTACTGACTAAAACTGCACCTTTTACTTGCCTTTTGCATTTCAGAGATACGATAATTCTTTCACACAACCTCACAGCTTTTTGAACAATTCCTTACGTTTTGATTTTCTTACAATCGTGAGAGTTTCGTACCCTAAGGGTAAAAACGGGACCCTATTGCTATCACTCCGCTGTCCGCCTGTCTGTCACCAGGCTTTATCTCATGAACCGTTACAGCTACACAGATGAAATTTTAAAATGATAATCTTTGCCGCATAACAACAAAATACTAAAAACAGAATAAAATGAATACAACCCCATACAACAAATGTGATATTTTTGCCTTTTTATACGTACTAGTACGGGACCCTTCGTATGTGAGTCCGATGCACTTGCCGGTTTGTTTTAGAATGTTTTCAATAACATCTCCATTTTTCCTTTCTGTCACTTTCTCATCACTCTCTAGACTGCGTCATCCTTGCTTTAGGAAAATACCAAAATGCACCTTTGAACTGCCGATTATACGTCATTTAATGTACATTTTACAGGTGCCAAGGGGAACCACATTCCATTTAGTACCTACAGTTTGGTAAACGTCACCATAATTATGACGTTGCAATGTGACGGTAGGATTTCACCGAATTTCGAAACTAAGGGAACTTTTTGATTGATTGACTTTTATATAAACAAACTAACACTTTACCAGTGACATCGTTCTTGAAAATGTTTTCATATAAACATGAACAGCCCTTAGACCGCATTTTGCGGGTAGTTTTGAATAGCTAACAATAACAATCTTTATTATTCATTTTGATTAGAATTTTTATCATGTTTTAAGTTTATTTTTTAACCCAAAAAATAAAAATCCTACATCCAATCTTTAAAAACTCATAAGTTATTCTAAAAATAAATAATCACAGCTTTTATTACTTATTTAGGTTACTATTTGTGCTAACTTTGAATTATTATTTTTTGTTATAAACAAGTGCTTGACTGCGATCCCACCTGATGGTAAGTAGTGATGCAATCGTTGATGGTGAGGCGCACTAGTTTATTAAGAGCCTATTCACTCTAGCCTTGAAAACACCTAAATTATAATCGGACGGGAAGACCGCAGCAGGGAAAAAGTTCTAGTACCTCGATGTACGCGGTGTAAACGACGAGGCGAAAAGCTTGGTCCAGATCGAAAAACACGGAATAAGATTTAGCATACACACAAACTTCGCTCTTTTCAACCCCTTATTGAATTTCTAAAAACCCCTTTTTAGTGCTTGCTCGCTTATGTTATAAAAGGAAGTTCTGGGGCCCTATCATAATTACATCAAAATTACAGTGTGGGAGAATGACGGAGCTATACATATTATATAGCACTATCCTCCTCTCACATCAGATTCATGACGATTTTAAGACGTCATGATAGGGCTCCTGAGCAAAATTTTATATTTCTAGGCCGTAGTTTTGGCTGTGCATTGATATGTCATTCAATCAGTTTCTTCTATTATATAGATGAGCGTATGGCCTATCTTACGCAGGCGATACGCGAAAATCACTTTTGAAATGTGTTTGTTTCTACAACATCATTCATCAAGATTGACATGAGGTTTTCGGTAGTTTACGTCAATCCATTGTTATTTCCTTTAACACCATCGCTGATTGTTTAGGCTCTCTGAGAAGCTAGACAATGTGACAACCTATCAGAAATAAAGAAAAACTCAATATACCTAATTGAGATGGAGTTCGTAACATTTTTGTAAAGCATGTCAATTTTTACTTTTTGACAGTTGTAGTCGCGGATGCATACCTGTATCGTTTTATTTTACGAACGTTGTTAAGTGAATTAGTTCTTGCCTATTTGTCTATTATTTTCTCGTAACGCGTCAATACTTTTATGATAATAGATTGAGATTTCTTGTAGCATTCATTATTAATCTGTCAATAAGGTGACAGCTGTTTGTTTTCTATTGTTTGCCAGAAGTACAGCACAAATTGTACCGTGATTTTTAGGGTTCCGTACCTCAAAAGGAAAAACGGAACCCTTATAGGTTCACTTTGTTGTCCGTCTGTCTGTCTGTCAATACCCTTTATCTTGGGAACGCGTGAAGGTATTGAGTTGAAATTAAAACCATATATTCAAGTCAGCGGTTTCTTAAAGCTGTAAAAAAATCAAACTTATAAGTTAACGAAAAAAAAGATACGGCCGTTCATGTTGCAAAAAATGTATATTTCGACACTCTCAAGGGGATCAAAATTCATACGGTACTTCCCGTAGTCCTAGAATCCTGAACTTTGGCATGAAGCAAGGTCTCATAGCATAAGTATAGGGAAAAATTTGAAAACTGTAAGTTTGTAGTTACGTCACGAAAAAAAAAAACTTTTTTGCGATTCGGAAATTGAACTGTTTTCATAGGTAAGTTTGTACGGAACCCTCAGTGTGCGAGTCCGACTTGCACTTGCCCGATTTTAATTATATGGACTGTCACAATGGCCCAAGTAAAAAAATATGGTACACATACATGCGTACTGTACGATGTCTGTGTGGTCAGATATATATATGTATTTTACGCCTTTCCAGTACTGCAGGGTAGTTTGAAAATGTTACCGTGGCACTCGCAAAGGGCAATCAAAGAAACACATTTCAGTTACTTATTAAAAGTCTAACACTCTCTGCTACCTGCCTCTTAGAGAGGAACGGATCATTTGGTACTTCTCTACGCAATAAAAATATATTTATATCACAAACCAAGTCATAATCTCTCTCACAGTTTCCCTATCTTTAAATACATCAGAGTAGTAAAATATATAACAAATCAATTTGCAACAGCTAACAGGAAAGTAGTAGCTTAAAAGTGACGTAAATCCATCCACGTAAGGGATAAAGGTCAATGCAAAACCAGCAATGACGCTGAGGTACATCAGCGTCATTGCTGGTATGGCCCGTTCACTGACCCTGGATTCCATTTTCATTTGTTTTATGAGCCAAGTTTCTTCACGATTACCTGAAGATTCACTTTTATAATGTTGTAAATTGTGTGTAGTTTTGGAGTCTTTATTGTCGAATTTACCCATCTGGAATGAAGGCCTTAATTGTAAGAGTATATTGGTTAGTGATTCACAAGTCTGCAGCAGAGATGTTATGAGGCTTAATTTCGATTTCGAAAGTTTGGAACTTACAATTGATCTTGCATCGTTTAATCCGATTTGTATAAACGAGTTTATAATACTATTACTCTTTTCAAATTCGTCATGTAAGTTCACACTTAATTTTACTGTTTAGGTCCTAGCTGTTATTTTCCCTGTAAATCCCCTCTTTGAGGAGTGGCTGGAAAGAAAACACGGCGTCCTTACCTTTCGCATGACGCAGGTCCTCACCGGACATGGAGCACACGGTGGAGGTGTGCCCCGCTTGGGAAGAGCAACGCCGTGTCCTCATGGGGGCCATCGGCGGTGGCGATCTTTCGCGCCGGGCCTTTGTACAGGCCATGGTGCGAGGAGTGGCTGGTGGTCGCCTCCTTCTGCGAAGCAGTAATGCTAGCAAGGGAGGCGGCCGATCGCGTGAGGCGACGGTCCTCACGCCCCAATCGCCGCCGGGATTACGATCCCGATTTCTGGCCGCCGTAGGCGAGGGCTTGCGGACGGCGAGCAATGGGTAGCTTGCTGGCCGAAAGTCCGGTAACCATCTGGACCTAGCCCAAGTCGTCGACGGCGCGTACTGTTCCACACGCGCCTCAAGGAAATGTCAGCAGCTGTAGGGGCCTAGCAGGGTCGAAGCCTTCTGGGGCAAAGGGTCTGATTCTGAAAGGAAGACTCGGCCGAAAGGACGAAAGGCAACAAAGGAACAGGAGTGGGTTTTTAGTCAGTAAAAGTCTGACACTATCTCGCGCTTCACCCAAGAGCGGGGGATGTCATAAGATGATTTTCCCACCGAAAAAAAATCTGTTATTTACCAGACTTTTGACAATCATTACGGTACTCAGAAACCAGACAATTTGACACCAGTCTAGCCAAGTGGTTTTGTGTTCATTCATTCGTTCATTTATTAATTTGTAAACATAGGTAACATTAAGGTCTTATATTATTATAACAATTTTCAACGCTATGTTAGCTAATAATAGCATACAAATTTATATTATAATTAGACATTGGGTATAGATTAATTAATTATTATTACTAAATGTCAATAAAATTATTTATTATTACAGCACATAAAATTATAATTTGAATGTCACAATATTAAATAAGTACATTGTCAAAATCCACTACATAATTATATTTTGTCGTCTAAGTATTCAACGACACTGTAATAGGCTTTAGAAATTAAAAGCTTTATCATCGTACTTTAAAAAAAAATTAAAGAAAAATTAAAGATTGTATCTGTAGCAATTCCTTTAGCAAATGGTTATACAATCTTAGAGCCATGCAAAATACACTACTGTTTAAAAAATAGGTTCTATTACTAGGAAAACATAATTATGTGATTTTTATAGCGTTTACTTTTCATTTTTTCAAACAGATTATTATTATCTAGGGTTATCCAGTGAAATATTGGTTATATTGGAAACTGACCTCAAGATAATTGGGAAAACTCTAGACAGACTCTAGAGTCTTTGGCAGCGTCATTTTTCTTGAAGATTCTTTGTTTATGTAGATTAACAGAAATGACTATGTTAGTAATAGTTTCTTCTTTTTCCTGAAGTCTGTCTAGATTATAATAATAATAAAGTTTCTTTCGACAACATAAATTTACAGATTACAGAAAAACGAAGATAGCGATAAAACTAAAATATAATAATAATAATAAAAACTACTGTAGCGCAGCTATCAACGCCCAATTTAAAACAAGTATACTCATTGACATTGTTCCAGATTATCTCTACAGAAGTGAAAATATAAATTAAGAAAAAAAAAATATATAATACCAAATAAAATACACTATGTGGGTTGTATAAAGTAGAGTGGAGGTGGGGATGAGGATGGCGTGTGTATTTGTGTGTGTGTGATGTGTGTGTGTGTGATGTGTGTGTTTTAACCGCGTTTATAACACCATAAGTTGCTCAGTCTCGTCATAGGTCAAGCACTTAAGCCAGTCGATCACTTTTCTCTTCAGCGTGTTTCTAGTTAGTCTATCTATTATCGAGGAGCTCGCGGTCCGGTCCACCCATCCAGTAATCATCCGGACTGAACTCGAGGCGATGACGGCGCGTGTTGTGCCACTCGGCGCCTTAAAGAGATGTCTGCAAAACCGTAGGGGCCCAGTAAGGCCGATGGGCGATGAGAAAACCCGCGGTCCTACAACGCAAGGGGCAACTGAAGGACACAGGTGTGGTTTTACTTACTTTTACAGTCTGACACGCCCTGTCGCGCCATCTCAGAACGGGTGAAGTTATTGGATGATTTCCTACCTCAAAAAAGGTGACCCACGAATATAATTGTTTTTTTTTTTTAAGTTTTTTGTAATTTGCAAATTTAAAGCTCAATACCAGTCTCTGTCCCTCTCTCAGTCTCTCTCCCAATACTCTTTAAAGCCATTATCATAACCTTTTAAACTAGAGAAGAGCTAAAATGTGCCACTTTAATAAAACCTTAACTTTATATCTTGCCTCTTATTTAGAGATCGCAAATATACACACCTGACATCGACGCACAAACGAATATTATGGATCCAGTATATGATTCTGGACCCCCCAGCGTTGATATCAAAAACACCCTGTAAATTTTGACTTGGTGACTATTCATCCGTAAAATATTTCATCCGCAGATGAAACGTTACCCTTTTAAAAATTGTAAGGCGACGAATCATCCGCAAGTTTGGATAAGTTGTAGCGTAAGTAGTTATATTAATGTGGTCATCATATCAGCCAAATAGATAAATTTGTAGGTGGTGTTTTTTGATGTTTTTACCTTACTATCCGATAGTCTCCATTCATCATCGTTGTCCAATTCGTATAATTTAATTTGCGAATGACCAAATAGGGACATATTTTGTTAATGATTGTTATAAGCATCAGTGACTCAATCAGATTGCATAGTGAATGTAGCGGGGAATTCTACTTAGGTACTCGTAGGCCCTTGGGATTTTCCATTCCTACAGGTAGGTCTACCATTTCTCAGTACCTAGGTATTGGCACTGTGTTTGACCAGTTGACCGATATAACAGCGTAAAAGCCCAAGTATGTGGATTTTCCTCGTGTTAATATCGGTAAGGAATTTGTTCCAAAGAAATGGGTATGTTTGAAAGAATGTTAACAGGGTTTCTATTAAATCTGGGCCCACCTTCTAATAGTGATAATAAAAAACCGAGTGAAAAAATTTAATCACGTAAATTATCATTTTATTTGTACAAAAAAACAACTCTTGAATAATTCTGAATGGATAAAGATTTGGAACTTGGTGTCAGAGTTTTTTTTAAATTGATATAAACTAGTGCTTAACTGCGATCCCACCTGATGGTAAGCAGTGATGCAATCGTTGATGGCGAAGCGCACTAGTTTATTAAGAGGCTATTCGCCTTAAAGACACCCAAATTATATTCGGACGGGAAGACCGCAACAGGCAAATTGTTCCAGTCCTTTGATGTACGCGGTATTAATGACGAGGCAAAATGCTTAATCCGGATCGTAGAGGTTTCAACAACGTAAGGGTGTATACTAGTCGTACGTCGGGTTGTTCGATGATAGAAATGAGACGGCGGAATCAAGTCATGCAATTCCCGCGCACACTTTCCAAAATGCATCCTGTAAAGACTGAAAGGCTGGCTATGTCTAGGCCTACGCCTGTGCTCAAGGACGATATGAAAAACATTCTATATGGCTACATGGCTAACCGTAATATTGACAGCTAGGAATAAATTGAATGTAAGAAAGAAAAAATGCGGCTTTCCATGCATTTTTTCCAATTTACTCTTCATAAAAATCTACCTGAGACTATTCTCGAGGTATGCGCTTAGAAACACGTTTAGGCATTCATTTTTATTTATATAGATACCTAGATAGAAGATTTATTTTTAATTACAGTAGATTAAATTTAAATTACACTAATTGCCTCACAGTTCGACACGTACTCGTATCTTCAAAGCAAAGGCTACCAATCAAATCTTAATTTGTTAATATGAACGTATCAAAATATTGTGCAACTGAACTTCTCAGATCTACCTATTCAATCTATGTACCTACGCACGCATGTTGATCCGAAGAGAATACACAATACACAGCATTGTAATCTCAACCTATAACTATACGAAACATAATCATCTAATATCATGTATAACTAGGGTAAGGTGTTATCCTTAATGGGGAGCGATCGAACGAACAATATGTAGTAAAATAACGCTCGATCGCACAATTTTCGCAATAGATTAGGATAAGCGGGATTAAGCTCCGACGGGAGTTTAAGCATGACATTGATTGCAATGTCTGTTACGGTCTTCGAACGGAACCACAAAATATAATAAGCTCCCGCTTTTATTTGTAAGAATTTCGGTGGACCGAAATATCCGGGCTTACAATGTTTGACATCGAGTGAAAATAAGACAAATAACACTTCTCTCAAATGTTTAACAATAAAGTATTTGGCTGCAAAATTATGTTATAAAAAAGTGCGAACTAAAATAATAATTTGAAAAATAGGAGCAGTTATTGTTATTATTTAAATATTTACGGAAAAGTATACACTAAACTGAAACACGTTGTCCTGTCTTTGTTATGAACTGTCAAACGCGTGAAGGTTAATTAAGCCGTAGAATTCTGAATTTATCCAATTTTCTGTGCAATGGCATTAGTTTTCCTTTGCGAAAGAACATTTTACGAAGTGTTATAAAACTTAAGAAAGCCGTACTCAAGTTGTAGTGTGATCAAGGAAAATGGGAATTAATTTTTTATACTTGAATAGATAGAGAGTTCAGATGTTCGTTTACACCCGTATCGATGTTACAGTTTAAGTCCATTGTCATATTATTTTATATTAATTTGTTTTTTTTTTTATTGCCATGCAAACTCATGCCTCCTGCGTTAAAAATCCATTCTAATATAACGTCGCTTAAACATATCCGTTGCAAACATCGCCGATCAACACTCCGTCAATTCCCTGTAGTCTACGATTAAGAGCCGGTTACACAATGGCGTGCTTAAACTCCAATTACTATCTCGTAGATCACGATTTTGTGAACGTTTTAAGACAACGTGACGCAAGTTGAAAGGCAGGATGATGTTTTGAAATTGTTGTCTTGTACATTAAAGATCTATAAATTATGATACGTATGTCAAAACATCGGGAATTCAATGTATATCTTATTGATTAGTGAGTTGTTGATTAGAGTAATGCAACTCTTATCGATCTCGATAATCCGGTAAGTGTCTAATATGTTTCCTATTTGACAAGATTTACAATTTCAAATTTGTAGGTGTTTCTTAATTTAAGTTAACCTTTAAAACGTAGAAACCGCAAGCCTAAAAATGCACCACTCATGTTGGGATTAGTTAAGTAACTCACAATCACTCGCAGATACGCAAGGACAACAAGTTTTATTTACAATATTCAGCGATTTTTTTTTCAAACAGTTTGCCTCATTAAGATCCTCAGATACAATAAATATTATGTTGTTGTTGGTGTTGTGGTGTTTTAAGGACTAGATAAAGTGATTTTGGTTAATGGTACAATCAGATTCATAGAATTAAGCTGTGATCTGGTCAAATGGGGCCAATCCCAAACTGCTAGCAGAGCCCCTTTACAAGACTGGCATCATTTTTAACCGACTTCAAAAAAAGGAGGAGGTAATCAATTCGGTTGATTTTTTTCTTTTATGTTCCTTACCTCAAAACTCCGTCGTTTACCGACTGATTTGCAATTTTTTTTCCCCTTGAAGGATATACTTCCAGATTGGTCCCATTTTTTTTCAAATCCAGTTCTGATGATGGGATACATGAGGAATCGAGGGAACTCCTCAAATATTTTGGGCAACCACATAGTGATTTTGGTATTTTCATCGAGGACTTAAGACAGTCAGAAAGTAACATTAGTGAAGTGGAATTGATGAAGAAGACCAGAAATGGTCAACGGAACTTTATATTCACATAGATATCACAATGAACATAGTTAAGCGACTATGATAATACAAATAAATGAATGGTTCTGAATAGTTACGTATTTTGGTATTTTCATCGAGAACTTAGCATTAATAGTCAAAAAAATAACATTTGATGAAGAAGACCAGAAATGGCCAACGGAACTTCATACTCACATAGATATCACGATATCACATTGAAGATAGTTAAGCGACTAACAATACAAATAATTAAATAGTTCTGAATAGCTACGTTCAAAATGATATCATTGAAGTGACCTGATGATGATGATGGAGCCGGAAGAAGGCACCGGAACTCCGTAATTAATCAATATATCTTAGCCGTGTTTGAGCTTATTAGAATAGTCATGAGATGCACTTTGGCTATAAGGTACTACCAAACTGGTCTGATGATGGACCCGGAAGGTGAAAGTGAGAAACGGGAACTTCATAATAAAAAAATGTATCCTAGCAGTGTTTGGGTTAATTGGAATTGTCATGAGAAATACTCTGGTTATAATTGAAGTGCAACTAAAAAGTGTGAAAATAAACTTTTTAGAAAAATAACCGAAATCACTATAAATACACTAAAAGGATCAAAACAACTTTCATTTCAAAAGTTGGTGTTAAATAAGAAACAAACAATACCGAGAAACACCGACTTCCGAAATTAAGCCTATTTTGATCCTTTTAGTGTTTTTTGGTGAAGTCGGGTTTTATTTTTTTGTAAAAAGTTTTTATTTGCCAGCAAGTACAACTTGCACATTCAACAACTTAAAAAAGCCGGCGACAGAGCTGCCCATATTCAGATGGCTACATACTTTTGGGCTCATTCGCCAACCTTTTCATTGAGCACAGGGAAGGAGTGGAATTCCCTGCCGAAATCTGTGTTTCCTTACAGCTACAAAAAGCTTAGCTAGGGGTCTTTAAGTCAAGAATGAGAAGGTTAATACTTCTAGGCAAGCGTATTTCATCATCGATCACATCATTGCTTACCATTAGGTGAGAAGTAGTTAAGTGCGAGTCTAACAACATAATTTTTCGGTCACCGTAGGCCCTGGCTTCCAAGTCGTCGACGGCGCGTACTGTTCCACGTGCGCCTCAAGGAGATGTCAGCAAACCGTAGGCCAGTAGGGTCGAAGCCTATTGGGACCAAAGGTTGGTTTCTAAAAGGAAAACTCGGCCCTGGTATGAAAGGCAATATAGAAACAGGAGTGAGTTTTTAGTCAGTAAGAGTCTGACACACTCGAGCTCCGCCCAAGAGCGAGAGATATCATTTAGATGATTTTCCCACTAAAAAAAGACCCTGGCTTACGGACAATAAACGATTTGCTTAGGACCGAGCCCGAGTTGCCGACGGCGCGTAATATTCCACGCGCGTCTCAAAGAGATTTCAGCAAATCGTAAGGGTCCGCTAGGGCCACGAGTCTAGAAAAAACCCGTGGTTCTAGAACACAAAGACAACAGACTGATGGACATAGGTGTGATTTTATTCAGTAAAGTCTGACGCGCCCTCTTGCTCCACCGTAGAGCGAGAGAAGTCATTAGATGATACCCCAGCTCAAAATACGAGAAAAAAAAAGTTTTTTGAAACTATAAGTTATCTATTTTTAGATCTAAAACCACAGATTATTGCATTATTCGCGAATCTAGATTACTGTTTTGCATCAGCCAAACCAGTATGATGTTTTTTTATACCAGTTTCCATACCCCAGAGCAAGGTCATCTCCGATTCTTTATTCAAATCAGGTTTGGTTGCCAAATGGTCATTGTGCGGTTACGTGATCTTATTGGACGAAAGTTGGTTGACTGGTTGTGCAACCTTGACCCTGTTGCTGTGGTGTCATTGACTCCGAAACTTGTATCTGGAGTGGTTTATACATTGGTTTATTTGCATCTGAATTAATTGGTTCCTGTTTATCTGTGTTGTTCTACCTGTTTACAAAGTGAATGTTGCGTGCGGAAGTATGTCCTATATCAAGGTGGATATGAGCTTGTATTCAGTGAAATAGTAACTCAAGTATATTATAAATAAAGAGGTTAATTTCCGGTGAATAGTTTTTTTTATTTGAGGGTGGATATCATCCAATGACTTCTCCCGCTCTAGGCGGAGCGGAGTCAGACTTTTACTGACTAAAACCATACTTGTGTCCTTCAGTTGCTCTTTGCGTTCTAGGACTACGGGTTTCCTTTTCAGAAATACCTCGCGGTTATAGCTAGCGGGGATCCCTGCCCGCTGCCCGGCCGGGCCCCTACGGTTTGCTGACATCTCTTTGAGGAGTGTGTGATGACTGTGCTCGGTCTGGTTAATTACCGGACGACCGGACGGTGAGCTACCCATTGCTCGACGTCCGCAAGCCTGCGTCTACCGAGGCTGGTAGTTGGGGTTGGAATTTCGGCAGCTGGGGCGTGAGGATCTTCGTTCTTTCACGCGTGCAGCCTTCTCTTTCGCTAGCATTACTAATTCGCAGAAGGAGGCGGCCACCGGCCATTCCTCCTCGCTCCGGACCATAGCCTGAAACAGGGCCGGGCGCGAAAGGTCGTTGCCGCCGATTGCCTCCATTTCGGTTAATGGTGCGTTATATTTAACTTACTAGGCTCAAGTAAAGTTACACGCTAGTTCTTACTAAAACCACTAATGCAGAATCCAATGCCTAAACTATTTCTTATGTCCTTGAATGTATATGGGCCTACCATACGCACAAGTTTCACTCCGATTATAGTGATAGCAAATTTAAGTTTTTAATAGTAAATATCACTATCGTAGGCAGTCTCTCTGTATTCTTACATCACTGTAATAATGGGATCTTGGGCTGGCCAACCATAATACAGGTGAAGCAGTGAAGGAGCATTATCTATCACTTTGAAATGGTGAAGGAGCATTATCTATCACTTTAGTTACTTCATCTCCTTTTTAAATTGCAATTATTTTTGATATTTATTAGTATATTATTTGTTTTTATTTTTTTATTATTTATTTATGTATTATTTTTTTTAAGTATTATTATTTTTTAATTATTTTATTTTACATTATTCTATAAGTTGTTGTACACTGACAACCCGAAATATTTTCCTTTCGATCAGTCCATCCAAAGGTTGTCTGGTAGAAATTGCCCTGTGCAATAAGACCGCCTATTGTACACTTATTTATATAAATGTTTGTCCTGTATTATGTTAAGGTGTGCAATAAAGTTGTATAATAATAATACAGGTTACTATGTAACCTAGCTAGGATGCTCTTCTTTTACTTAGTAAATTGGCCATATCTATTAGCATAAGCATAGCATAACCAGCCTTATAATGTTCTCACTGCTGGGAATCAGGCCTCCTCTCTAGGAGAGGAAATGGGCCGTAATTCACTACGCGGGCCCAGTCCGGGTTGGCGGATGTCACATGTCTTCGAATTTTTGGTTCAAGGACATGCCGGTTTCCTCACGATGTTTTCCTTCACCGTTTTGAGAGCAGTTGTATCTATTGTAACTGTTTAAACTATTCCTCACTTTATGAAATAAATATTACTACAGTTGTACAGCTGGTTTATACACGGACCACCGTGCGTGTGTTTGGTAAAACTCATACAATTTTACAGTGTTTCTGTGGTCAAACCAGCTTGTACAGGCAAAACTATGTTGAAGTTGTGAGTGTGGTATGTCCATAAGCCTTATTTGCTAGAACAACGGTGCAACTTCTTCTAACTTGTTCTTCTTCTTCTTCTTTTCGATTCGATGGTAAACTCGTCAAACTGTTTGGGCCCAATAGGTGGCTACATTAATAGCAGCATCGGTAGCACTCATCAAATCCTCCAGAGTGCAGGTGTATGGGCACTTAGGGCATTCTAGTATGTGGCTCATGTTTTGAACAGGAGCACCGCAGTCACATTGAATATCCGACGGGTCTATAAAACCCCATTTTGCCAAGTTGTGTTTGCAGCGGCCTACCTGGGTTCGCAACCGATTTAAACTACACTACTATTTACTATTTTTTTTTTTTCTAACTTGTTATTCGTAAGGAAGTAAATTTGGCTTACAAGTTTCCATGAGGCAGTTTGTAAAAAGCTGATAAAAACAAGAACCAAAGCAGAAATTACTCGATCAACTGAGGGGGAATCGTGGGTGGTGGCACCAGCGGCTTGATCATACTATACATGAGCGCGCCCTTAATCTGTTCAGGAACTCGAAAACTTTGTAAGAAGTTGTATTCTTTGCCTCGTCTATTACGTCAGTAGACATTACGATAATTTGTGTTATTGTTTTCTTCGTTGTTTAAAACACTCACAATACTTAACCGGTACTGCCGGAATTTGGAATATTGAATCTATCCAAATAATTTGAACTACGTCGGTACGTAGTTCAAATTATTTGGATAGATTCAATATTCGACAGTATTCGTTCGTTCGTTTTTCACGTCACTGTGGCTTCTTACTGAAGTCATCGGACTTCAATAGGAAGCACAGTGACATGCAACCAGCACCAAGTATATAGCCACACAAGCAACTTTTAAAGATCCTTAAATAATTTGTTAAGTATCATGATTAACACATTTTCTATGACTCAGTCTTAAAAAATGTCGCTTCTTGTGTGTAGGAAGTAGATCCGGTAAAGTAGCCATTGAACCAAATAACCATTGATTTGATTTCAACATGTTGACGTCTCAAGACGTCATCGACCACTATTACTTGTGCAGGCGTAGTCTTAAAATTGTCATCAAGAAGTAACACACGCAGATCGAAGCAAAAACTATCATAAATTATGACTTACCTCAAGGAGTCGAAGAGGAGGAGGGACGGGGAGGGAGGGATAAGCAGGACGATGCGTACTGTTCCACGCGCGCCTCAAGAAAATGTCAACAACTGGAGGGGCCCAGCAGGTTCGAAACCTACTGGGGCCAAGGGTCTCATTCTGAAAGGAAGACTCGGCCCTGGTACGAAAGGCAACGAAAGAACAGGAGTGAGTTTTTAGTCAGTAAAAGTCTGACACTATCTCTCGCTCCGCCCAAGAGCGGGTGATGTCATAAGATGATTTTCCTAGTGAAAAAAAAACCTCAAGGAAATGAACACTTTTTTTTGGGTGGGATATTTTAAAATAACTTCTCCCGCTATAAGTAGGGTGAAATTGAAATCTACCCCTGTTCCTTTAGTAGCTTTTTACATTCCAGGACCGTGTTGATACATACCTCATACACCGGCTTCCGCAGGGGACGCCCCGAGTGCAGGTTGTCGCTAAACGATTCCCGATCACTGAAAGCTTGGTCTTGCGGACGGCAAGCAATGGGTAGCTTGCCGTCCTGATGTCCATTAGGGACCAAACTCAAGTCGACGGCACGTTGTATTTTACGCGTGCCTCATAAAGCTTTTAACAACATTCATGGAGCCGGTGTTAGGGCCGATGTGCTCTACGATGGAGCACGCTTGTCTAGACGTAACCTATTCACTCTTGACTTAAAGAACCCTAGGTTGTAGCTATCAGGAAACACAGACTCTGGCAGGGACTTCTACTCCTTGCCTGTACGTACAATAAATGTGTTCCCAAAACGTTTTGTATGTTTGGGTGGGATGTCCACCATGTACCGATGGCGCAACGCCGTACGTCTAGTAGTCCGATGATGGAACGGACGCGGACGGAATCAAATTGTGCCATTCCAGTGCACATATGTTGCGCGGAAGCAGTTTTTTTGCACAAAAGACCTCGGACATTAGCAGTTCAAGATTAAATCAATGACAATTACCTACTTATTTATTATAATCAACTAAACCGGACCTCGCCTATACGGCCTAAATAAGATTGAGTCATAATAACCACCTTATTTATGAGTCATTAGTGTTCTATGCTTTATTAGTTTTTGCCAGTACTGTGGTTTGGCTTGCGTGAAAGAACAAAACTGTTCAAAGGGAATGATAAATGTAAAATATTTTGCAAACAGGTTTAACAATTATTTTTTTATCAGCATTTTAAACTAGATGAGGCCAGTGTTTCCAATCTACCTTCAGAAGAAACACCGAAACAAACTCAGAGGTCAAAGTCTCTTTTAAAGTCCATACAGTAAATATGTAATGGTCAAATCACATGAGAACCATGCAGATTTGTCTGAGATGGTCTTTTGAAGAAAGAACCATACAGATTTGAGTGGACCTGTCCAGTCAGTGCAAGCATTTGTCAGTATTCGCAAAGCTCAACTCAGGAATACTAAGGAGAATAGACTCCGGTGTTAAGTATACTGTTTTTTTTTTATAGACTTTTTTCCTACTATTCTTACTTACGGTCTTTACATTTCTTTTTTCAGTTTTCAATGATTTCTTTAAAAATTATAGCATTATCTTTATGCTTATTTTTAATTTTCTTTTTCATCATCATCATCTTTTTCCTGCCCTTGTCCAATGTTATTTAAACACATCACGCTTTTTTCTTCCAGTCTGTCCTGTCAACAGTCACGCTATCAATAACTCCCTTTTCTTTCATATCACTCCTCACACAGTTCTCTCCCTCTTCCTCCATCCACAGATATACTCATAACTCTTTTAGCAGCATGCGTTTCATGCCTCCTCTTTACATTACCGTACCAAGATAAATGATTCCCCTTCAACTTTTCACTGGCACCACTTTCAAACGTCCTCTAATATACTCATTGCTCACTTTATGCATTCTTGATTTACCAGCTATTCATCTTAATATTCTCACCTCAGTTACGTGCAATCTTTTTACATTTATGTACATTAACGGTTAAATAATATCCATTATTTTTCTGTAGTCATTAGGAAAATTCTTTCAAAAGTACTTTGGATGGGTCAAGTTTACGTTTGAGATTAGATTTTGATAAAATAAACCATTATCTTAATGTCAGTTAGCACGACATCATAATGATGATGATGGCCAATAGTACTTTTATACAGTTCCTGATTTGATCTCTAACGGCTTAAACTACTGAAGATATTGACAAAAGCCGAAAGATGTCCACTACTGGATAAAGGCCTTTAGTGTCACCACAATGATCGGTCTCGTGCGTTTCGCATCTATCAGCAACCCTCATCAGGTCATCACTATGTGGGGCACCTTACAAAGATGCGTCGTCCGGCATACGGCCTCCACTTCAAAAGTATCAGCCTCATCGACTATCTATGTTGCGAGCAATACGCCCTGCCCACTGCTAGAAGTTTGAAGATTCTTCGGGTTACGTCAGTAACTCCCTCTGAAGAGAAATCGACACCGTCCACTCATAAACATACCTCTAAGAATGTCTTTGCGAAACGACACAGGATAACCTAGTTTAATGGACAGAGTTTAAATTATTGTGTACAGATTTCTGCAACATCTAAATGTTTTATGTATTTATTTTTCTTTTCCTATACCATGAAAGTATAAACTGTTAACATAAGATATAATTATCTGTAACTTTTGGGAAAGAAAGATATTTATTATTATTATTTATAACTTTCGTGTCCTTTCGGAAATCATCTTTCTGTTATGACCAATGTTTTACACGCAAACATGACCCTTTGGATTATGCTAGCGTCATGTTATTTATGTATTTTAATCCAAAGACATGTCCTAAAGGTCGAAATTCTCATACCTTGAGGATACCTTAGTGTCAAGCGGTAAATTATAACAATGTGGTTTGTTAATTAATTACTACCGTTACTGAACATAACATGACGTACATTTCATTATTAATTAATTTTAATACCACATAGAAACAGGAACGCGGGCTTTCAAGGGTCACTGGCTTTCCTTTCGCAGTAATTTTAGTGACGTCCTTTTCATAACAATATGTAACCTACAGTAGCGGTGGTTTTTATTATGAAAATAGGTTGTTTTTACCAGCAGTGGGTTAAACCAATATTGATTGCGATGAATTTGTTTTGCTTAGGTATAAATTAAGAACAAACAACCTAGCTTTAATTTGTAGGGTTCCGTACCTCAAAAGGAAAAAACGGAATGCTTATAGGATCACTTTGTTGTCCATCCGTCTGTCTGTCTGTCTGTGTCTAGACCCGTTATCTCGGGAACGTGTGAAGGTATCGAGTTGAAATTAAAACATTATATTCAATTTTGCAGGCCCTTGATGTTTTTTAAAAATCAAACTTCTGAGTTAACGAAAAAAAAAGATAAATTCGTTTATGTCGCAAAAAACGTATATTTTGACACTCTCAAAGAAATCAAAATTCATTTCAGGATTCTGGGGGGTCAACGGGAAGTACCCTAACTTCCCGTTGACCCAGAATCCTGAAATTTGGCATAAAGCAAGGTCATAAAGAACAGATATACAGGGATAAATCTGACAAACAGTAAATTTGATGTCACGTCACAGAAAAAAAAATAAATGATTCAGAACAATCTTCGAAACTCCAATCAAGAATTGAGCTCTTTACATAGGTTACTTTGTGCGGAACCCTCAGGGTGCGAGTCCGGCTAGTACTTGCCCAATTTTTTTTTGTTTTGTTCGGTCAGAATTTGTTTATCTACGAATGAAAGGATTTCGTTATGAAAGGGCAAGAATTTTCCAAGATTAGGAACTCTTCAAACAGCGATAAACAGGTGTTTGTAATTAGCAGACGGCTAAATAATAATAAAAAGCTATTGACACTCAACTATCAAAAAACCGTAAGGATTTATTTGATAATAATCGCTGGGTTTTTCCAAGTTCACATTCCAAACATTTTTGCATTTATTTATTTCCAAATTTAGCGGTAACCTGTTTTCTTACCATTATAGAAACTTGTATATATGTTGCAACTAGTTTGTAGAATAAGCTGAATAACATTACGGCTAGCTAACTTGCAAAGCGAAACTGTTTTGTGTAAAGGTGGATAAGCGTACGGGGTTGTCGTTGATCCACCCTTGTCATTGTCAATACAATAGGCTCTAAATTACGGCAAATAACGGTCACCTATATTGTAATTAAGTTGCAGTGTAAGATGACGAATTAATTATTGACTAAATGGTATATATTTGAAATAAATGCTTTTGACTTTGACTTTGACATCCTTCTTTTTCGCTCACACGCCATAATCATAATCATAATCATAATCATTTATTTGTTAGAACATGGTAGGTATGTACATTACATGGTCTTAGGTTTAAACATTTAGTCTCGGCACGTTCTGCCACATGGGCGTACAAAATTAAAAAGGTTCCATTAAATTGTGATAGTTAATATAATTGAAATCAAAAATGTCAGGCCAATAAAATCATATAAATAATAATTAAATTAATATGTCAAAGAGTCATGTAAGTAGTCATTTAAATTATAATAACATTTATTACACAAAAATTCTTTAAATTTTTTCTTAAACCCAGTCAAATCACGCCTTACATGGTAATGGTTATGGTAAGGGCTCTGGAGTTGATACGAGATGTCTTTTGTGACCTTCCACGTCTCACACTCATACAGCAATAAATTTTTGTAATATCACAGATTCCACTATTTAGCTGCAACATTACCTATTATTATTATAGCTACATATGACGTCTATCGACGTCATAAGATGACTGTCTGCTTGAGAAACATGTTTCTTACGTCAAGTTGTGAGCAAAACTTACAGTAACTTGTTCAAAACCAGTTTAAGAGTAAGTGAAGGTCAAGTCTGGGTACTTATTTATAGTTTATAGTAGCTCGGACGTAATAATTACGACTTTAGAGGGTTTTTCTTCAATTTGGTAGTGTTGTCGCCAATGTAAGGTAATCTCTATATCTATGTAAGTATATACAAAAAGAAATGACGATATCCGCCGGAGAAACAAGGTTACTGACATAGCCCAAAGAATCGTCAAACTTAAGTAGCAGTGGGCAGGGTACATTGCTCGCAGAACAGATGGTCAATGGGGACGAAGGTTACTGGAGTGGCGACAACGTACCGTAAGACGCAGCGTTGGAAGGCCTTCCACAAGGTATACCGATGACCTGGTGAGTGTAGCGGGAATCCGATGGATGCGAGATGCACAGGACCGGTCATAATGGCGACTATTTTTATGCAAAATCTCCTTGCATGTTCAAAATATATTTAAAATTTTGCACAAATAGCTATAGCCTAGTAAATAAAAATGTTTTTTTTGGACCTACCCTCAATAGAGCAATTTTAGAAGTTTTATAGACTACCTTCTCGTATAAGGAGGGTTTTTTATTTTTTGGGTAAATAAACTTGAAACTTGGCACAAATTCTAGTCAAAATAAATTATAAAGACTGTCATTATTTTAAATGTTTAATGTTTTATAATAGTGCACGCATTGGCGTAAGTTGTTAGGGTGTTACTTAAAATAATAAATTATTATTTTTTCAAAACCCTCTAAATAACTGCGCACTTTAACACCCTTAAAACTGTTTAAGGGTATTAAAGTTTTTATGAAAAAATTCTTGCCAACGAAGTCGTTGGCATAGTATTAGTTAGCTATATTACTGTAATGATACAATGCACGGATAATTGAAATTGATATTTATTGTAACTAATAAAAGCAGATATGTAAGAGCCAAGCCTCTAATACCGGGAAATAACCATCTACGTACGCTTTAAAATTTCACAACAGAATGTAAAACGGTTGCATACCGTCTCATTTACGCATCATCATAAAAGGCGTGACAGCGTGCTACTACTTCATCATTTCGTACGAAAAAGAAAGAAAAAAAAAGAAAGAAAGGAAACAAGTAAGAAACAAAGAAAGAAAGGAAAAAAGGAAGAAAGGAAGCATCAAAGAAAGAAAATTTATTTGACATAATACAAGGCACTGTTTACACAGTGAGTAAACACGAAACAAAAACAAAGAAGCAAAAATACAAGTGTATGCCTCAAGGCTGCACCAAACTAGGCACAGTTCAAGAAAATAGGTCCAGTTCGCGGCTATGGTATGGCGTTAACGTTGGATCAAATTTTTCCATAAAATAAACAATACTTTACACAATTTAATATTCATAAGTCGTCTCTGAAGACTCTGCGTCGAATAATTACTATGTGCTTTGGATGCTTGTCACGTCAATTTTTGGCTAGACACAAAACAAAAGCGAAAGTCCATAAAAGTTATTTACTTGATAAGACTGTCTGAGGTACTGTCTGACTGAGTAATGTTTGACTGTTGTTAGGGAAGGCCCTAGCTAAGGGCTTAGGAAAGAAAGAAAGTTTTGGATTGGCTCACGGATTTCAATGTCTTCGATTGTTCAGATTAGCTTCTAATGGAAAGCTTGTGCACTGATCCGTATTAAATTTATATTGATATTTGTTTTTGCTCATCATACTATCACTTTAATATAATAATAAGAAAAATATTTATGTGTATGTGTGTATATTATGACTGGCCTGTTGGTACTACACCAACTATTTGGTTAGTGACAGATGAGCACGATCATTAATTGTTCTGTGTCTGGGTGCAATTTATCTATAATATGTATGTATTTAGAATATTTAAGTATGTTTATCAGTTGTCTAGTACTCAAATCACAAGCTTTGCTTAGCTTGGGACTAGTAGGCGTTCTGTGATAGTTGTGGAATATTATTATTATTCTCTTTATTTGCCCTTAAAACTTTTTAAATACATTTTTAAATAGCATAGAATAATCGGCCTTATAATGTTCCCACTGCTGGGACTCAGAACTCCTCTTTAGGTGAGGGAATGGGCCGTGTAACATGTCTTCGAATTTTTGGTTCTCGGACATTTTTTATTTTTTATTTGTTATAAATTAGTGTGCTTGACTGCGATCCCACCTGATGGTAAGCAGTGATGCAATCGTTGATGGTGAGGCGCACTAGTTTATTAAGAGCCTATTCACTCTAGCCTTGAAGGCACCGAAATCATAGTTGGACGGGAAGACCGCAGCAGACAAATTATTCCAGTCCTTCGATGTACGCGGTATAAACGACGAAGCGAAACGCTTAGTCCGAAATGCCGGTTTCCTTACGATGTTTTCCTTCATCGTTTTGAGAGTAGTGGTGATGACCTACAACTCGTAAGTCGGGGCCGTTACCACTCGGCCACCACTGCTCTATTGAAATTCTATTACGAGTACATTGTTGAAATATAAAAAAAAAACACACGACATTTAGCTGATTATACTCTAGGATTTACAGTGATATTTTACAATTGTTGGATTAAAAGTTAAATAAATACTTTTCTCAATTTTATTTCAATTAAATGTCCCATACAAAGTATTTTTGCTAACTGTACTTTAGATCCATGAATTTACTTTAGTATTAGTTTAAACAATGGTATCCATTCGGAATAGAAAATAAACGGGTTCGAGTGGTATTAGTTGAGTGGTATTAAACCAGGTTAAATCAAAAATCGGATGCTCTCCACTCCACTCAGTAGAAGTTATTCGATGATTTCTTATCAAGAAAAAGGGCCATTCTTAATAAACCTTACACACACAACTCATATTAAAATAAAATTTAGTTTTTCATCGGGGTCACAACGCATGCGTTTACGTACCCAAGCATTGACACTCCTTTAATACGTCCTAATTAATAATAATAATAATAATAATATATCTTTATTTCCCAAAAGTTACAGATAATTATACGAGTATTTTATGTTAACAGTTTATGCTTACATGGTAGAGGAAAAGAAAAATTAATACATAAGACATTTAGATGTTGCCGAAATCTGTACACAATAATTTGAACTCTGTCCCTTAAACTAGGTTATCCTGTGTCTTAAGGGACAGTGTTTCGCAATAACATTCTAAGAGGTATGTTTATGAGTGGACGGTGTCGATTTGTCTTCAGATGGGAAAAAATAAATTATAATTAACATTAGTTTCTAAAAATTAAGTATGAGTATGTAAGGGTGAGTGTGAAAGAGTGTGAATGTATGTGTGTAGGAGTTTGTGTGTGAGTGAGTGGGGGAGTTGTTTGTGCAAGCGTGTGTGGATGCAGGGATTTAAGAGTAAGTGTGAGCATAGAGATGAATGTAAAATTAACCTAGTTATAAATGTAAGAATGTTAAATATATCTCAAATAGTAAAATTTATCCAATATGACGTATTTAAAGTCGAACAAACGTCATTATAATTTCCATATACGCCCTTCTCAACCGTCCCTCCGTTATGATACGGGCGCATACGTAAATCTCTATTACAAACAAGTTATTTTTTAAAAGTATTAAAATAGCTTATGAATTATGGACGTACCTTTAAAATTACTAAATCATGTTAAATTGTGTGACGCTATAAAAATTATAGCTGCGTATGATTTCTTACGTCACGGAATTTTTTATTTAATTTTTTGAGCTGCGAAAATAATCGTCTAATGACTTCTCTCGCTCTAGAGTGGAGTAGGAGGGCGTATCAGACTTTGACTGACTAAAACCACACCTAAGTTCCTTCAATTGACCTTTACATTCCAGGACTATGGGTTTCCCTTTCAGTAGTTAACCAATGGCCCCAGTAAGTTTACCGGCGGTCTGGATGGTTACCGGACGGCCGAACAGCGAGCTACCTATGGCGCGTCGTCCGCAAGTCCATACATCAGGCAGTGGATTTAATTGTTTAACTCAGGGAGTTGAAACACTGTGGGTTTTAGTCAGTAAAAGTCTGACACTCTTTCTCGCTCCAGTCAGAGCAGGACAACTCATTTGATGATTTCATACGTAAAAAAAAAAAAATCGGGAAAAAGGGAGTGAATTTATTAAGGTCATTTTTACGTAGCATGGGTAGGATAACAGCAGAACGAAAATATTCATCTTCAAGATGAGAGAAAAGGATAGGTCATTGTATGAATCCGGCAGCTGTCACCCGCACCGTCCTATACTGATAATCAGTGATCGGAGTAGGTAGATTGATTTTTGGTACTTGTATCATAAATGCACACGTAAGCAAATGCATACGCACATATCAAGAATAACATTGATAAGCCATTTTTCCTGTCAATAATTCCGGTATTTCCGGAATTACTTTCCGGAAAAATGGCAATTCAAAATTTAAAAGAAGGTATAATGTTCTGATTGGTCGTTGGGTTGAGTCAAATCGTGACTGTGTACCGTTAAAAAAAAAATGAAGAATATAATATTGCTCATTTTAATACAATTCCTACCTGAGTTCCGGTATTTTTTTTTAATAATCTATCAATTCCGGAGGAATGTCCATATTAATATATTCCTTTCGGATTAATGACCCCAATTCAATCTACCTACTCCGATCACTGCTGATAATGCTATACTTAACATTGATTAGAACGTTGTTAATTACCTTCCTTATTGGCAACTATAATATTAACCTAAATGATTCTCTCTCTTTAGGGGGTTAATTAAAGTCGAACTTACACTTGTCGGTTTATTACGTCATAAAACAACAAAGTGTAAATTATCCTAAAGGTAACTGGCCTCATCAAACGTGACATAGCTTGTAGAATGAGTAGCTGGTCCATATTGTATTACTGTTTATCATCTTGGTATTTTTTTTTTGTTGAGAAAATCATCCAATGACATCCCCCGCTCATGGGCGGGGCGCGACGGTGTGTCAGACTTTTACTGACTAAAAACCCACTCCTGTTCCTTCGTTGTCTTTCGTACCAGGGCTAAATCTTCCTTTCAGAATCAAACCCTTGGCCCCAGTAGGCTCTGACCCTGTTAGGCCTACGGTTTGCTGACATCTCCTTGAGGCACGCGTGGAATAGTTAATTGTGTGCCTAAAAGCGGTGGAATAAGAATGGGTTTTCGAGTAAGTGTATTGAAAAAGATATACCTCACTAACTAGCACGTGTAATAACTGCAAAACGTCAAAAGACGTCACACCATCTGACTATTAAATAGTTGTTGACCTATCATAAGTACAATAAGTCTTATTCATATTCATGCCACGTGCTAAGTGCACACGTGCATGGCGACCAGTGTAGTCTTAGTACATTCTTTATTGAGGAACTTGGTAACTGTATCCGTATGACGTGTTCACACGTCATGCTATGCTATTACCACACTAGTACCTAGTAGGCGTCATGTGCAGTGGTTTAGACTACTACTCCTCATAGCGTAGTAGAATAGCGTAGGGAGTCGCAGGTGATTCCCGGCCAACGTAGGTGCGGGGTGGCCGACGGTGAGTTATGAGTCACCGTCCGATAACGACCAAATTCGGATCAAAGCACTTCGACTTAATGGAAGGGGTCCGCTAGGGCTTTCCAGGGCTATGGGGTTCTTCTAAAGAGTAAACCAATCAAGGGTAACTGAAAGAACACGAGTGGATTTTAGTCAGTATAAGTCTAACACTCCCTTTAACTCCATCCAGAGGATGAAAAGTTAATTGATGGTATTCCACAAAAAAAGAAAAGAAAATATAAAGTAGATTAACTAAAGTTGTCAAAAAATAAAACGCCCGTATTGACATCTGTCAAAAGGAATACTTAATACGCAAAAAGAATACTCCGAATATATTCCATCATATTATTTAACGCGCCAAAAAAAGTATCTATTATTTTAAAACACGTTATGTAGATGATTGATTATTCATTTTATTGTTTTTTCAGTTTTGTTTCAAGTTACATTCTAGGATATTTCTCAAATGTCAAAACGGGCCTTTTATTTTTTAACGAGTTTAGCTTGATTTGTAGCTAAGGTTGGAAAGTAATTTTCTATTGACGATAATGATCGCCAAACGTTTCAAATATATTTGTACCCTATTGTCTGTGTTGCTTGATATTTACAACCTAGCATATTTAAGTCAGGAGTGAATAGGTTTTAGTAAAAAAAAAAGAAAATGTAAGTACATAGTCTTAGATCACAAGCCAAAATAAATCCGCAAACGATATTGTTACGAATAAGTTTTATTAAAAACATAATTTATTGAAATTAACTAGATTTTATGTGTTTCTACCCAGCGGAGCCACTCAAATTAAACCGAAAAAAATTGTGGCATTGCTTTGTTTTCTTTGTACCTTTTTACCTTTACCCATTTTTTCAATGTACCTCACGAATTTATTTATTTATTTAAACTTCATGTACAGTAGTGGTACAAAGGTGGAATTTATGCAACAAGGCATTCTCTACCAGTCAACCTTTGGGTTAAAAAAGACAACACTGTGGTAGGTTTGCACGATAAACAAATAACAGATACTTCAAACAGGAAAAATAAAATACTGTCAAAATCCAATCTATTATTATCTGTTTGAAGTATCTGTTATTTGTTTATCGTGCAAACCTACCACAGTGTTGTCTTTTTTAACCCAAAGGTTGACTGGTAGAGAATGCCTTGTTGCATAAATTCCACCTTTGTACCACTACTGTACATGAAGTTTAAATAAATAAATAAATTCGTGAGGTACATTGAAAAAATGGGTAAAGGTAAAAAGGTACAAAGAAAACAAAGCAATGCCACAATTTTTTTCGGTTTAATTTGAGTGGCTCCGCTGGGTAGAAACACATAAAATCTAGTTAATTTCAATAAATTATGTTTTTAATAAAACTTATTCGTAACAATATCGTTTGCGGATTTATTTTGGCTTGTGATCTAAGACTATGTACTTACATTTTCTTTTTTTTTTACTAAAACCTATTCACTCCTGACTTAAATATGCTAGGTTGTAAATATCAAGCAACACAGACAATAGGGTACAAATATATTTGAAACGTTTGGCGATCATTATCGTCAATAGAAAATTACTTTCCAACCTTAGCTACAAATCAAGCTAAACTCGTTAAAAAATAAAAGGCCCGTTTTGACATTTGAGAAATATCCTAGAATGTAACTTGAAACAAAACTGAAAAAACAATAAAATGAATAATCAATCATCTACATAACGTGTTTTAAAATAATAGATACTTTTTTTGGCGCGTTAAATAATATGATGGAATATATTCGGAGTATTCTTTTTGCGTATTAAGTATTCCTTTTGACAGATGTCAATACGGGCGTTTTATTTTTTGACAACTTTAGTTAATCTACTTTATATTTTCTTTTCTTTTTTTGTGGAATACCATCAATTAACTTTTCATCCTCTGGATGGAGTTAAAGGGAGTGTTAGACTTATACTGACTAAAATCCACTCGTGTTCTTTCAGTTACCCTTGATTGGTTTACTCTTTAGAAGAACCCCATAGCCCTGGAAAGCCCTAGCGGACCCCTTCCATTAAGTCGAAGTGCTTTGATCCGAATTTGGTCGTTATCGGACGGTGACTCATAACTCACCGTCGGCCACCCCGCACCTACGTTGGCCGGGAATCACCTGCGACTCCCTACGCTATTCTACTACGCTATGAGGAGTAGTAGTCTAAACCACTGCACATGACGCCTACTAGGTACTAGTGTGGTAATAGCATAGCATGACGTGTGAACACGTCATACGGATACAGTTACCAAGTTCCTCAATAAAGAATGTACTAAGACTACACTGGTCGCCATGCACGTGTGCACTTAGCACGTGGCATGAATATGAATAAGACTTATTGTACTTATGATAGGTCAACAACTATTTAATAGTCAGATGGTGTGACGTCTTTTGACGTTTTGCAGTTATTACACGTGCTAGTTAGTGAGGTATATCTTTTTCAATACACTTACTCGAAAACCCATTCTTATTCCACCGCTTTTAGGCACACAATTAACTATTCCACGCGTGCCTCAAGGAGATGTCAGCAAACCGTAGGCCTAACAGGGTCAGAGCCTACTGGGGCCAAGGGTTTGATTCTGAAAGGAAGATTTAGCCCTGGTACGAAAGACAACGAAGGAACAGGAGTGGGTTTTTAGTCAGTAAAAGTCTGACACACCGTCGCGCCCCGCCCATGAGCGGGGGATGTCATTGGATGATTTTCTCAACAAAAAAAAAATACCAAGATGATAAACAGTAATACAATATGGACCAGCTACTCATTCTACAAGCTATGTCACGTTTGATGAGGCCAGTTACCTTTAGGATAATTTACACTTTGTTGTTTTATGACGTAATAAACCGACAAGTGTAAGTTCGACTTTAATTAACCCCCTAAAGAGAGAGAATCATTTAGGTTAATATTATAGTTGCCAATAAGGAAGGTAATTAACAACGTTCTAATCAATGTTAAGTATAGCATTATCAGCAGTGATCGGAGTAGGTAGATTGAATTGGGGTCATTAATCCGAAAGGAATATATTAATATGGACATTCCTCCGGAATTGATAGATTATTAAAAAAAAATACCGGAACTCAGGTAGGAATTGTATTAAAATGAGCAATATTATATTCTTCATTTTTTTTTTAACGGTACACAGTCACGATTTGACTCAACCCAACGACCAATCAGAACATTATACCTTCTTTTAAATTTTGAATTGCCATTTTTCCGGAAAGTAATTCCGGAAATACCGGAATTATTGACAGGAAAAATGGCTTATCAATGTTATTCTTGATATGTGCGTATGCATTTGCTTACGTGTGCATTTATGATACAAGTACCAAAAATCAATCTACCTACTCCGATCACTGATTATCAGTATAGGACGGTGCGGGTGACAGCTGTCGGATTCATACAATGACCTATCCTTTTCTCTCATCTTGAAGATGAATATTTTCGTTCTGCTGTTATCCTACCCATGCTACGTAAAAATGACCTTAATAAATTCACTCCCTTTTTCCCGATTTTTTTTTTTTTACGTATGAAATCATCAAATGAGTTGTCCTGCTCTGACTGGAGCGAGAAAGAGTGTCAGACTTTTACTGACTAAAACCCACTGTTTGGCAATTCTTCGGGCTACGTCGGCGACCTTGGTTCTCCTGCGGATATCTTCATTTCTTCCTTATGCTTCACGCAAGGAAACTCCGAGCATAGCCCTTTCCATTGCTCTTTGGGTGACTGTAAGCCTTCTGATGAGGCCCATTGTAAGCGTCCACACTTCGGAGCCAAATGTCATCACTGGCAACACGCACTGGTCATAGACTTTCGTCTTGAGACACTGTGGTAAAAAAAAAATACTATTTGACTGTAATTGTTTGAATTCTCGATGAAAATACCAAAATCACCATATTGGTTATACATATATTTGAAGAGTTTCCTGGATTCCTCATACTTAAATATCGTCGTTGAATCAGTACTTTGAAAAAAAATACCAATCTGGAAGCATGTCCTTTTAGGGGAAGACGGAGTTCTGAGGTAACAAACATAAAAAAAAAATTATAAAAAAATACGATTCGGCTAAAATTATGCTGAAATTATTGAGAGGCTAGCTGCGGTCAGCTCGCAGCGGTTTTGTCTGTGTTAAAGTAGTTTTCTCCACACAAACTTTGGACTCCCGTTTTATCTCCTTAGAGTCTGAATTTTGGGATACCCTCTCCTAGTGCTCACTTACGACATATAAGGAAATCTGGTGCAAAATTTTACGTTCCTAGTTTCAGTAGTCTCAGCTGTGCGTTAATATGTCACTCAGTTAGTTTCTCCTTTTAAATATACAACGACGTCATCAGCGGTTAAATAATTTACATTTAAAAGTACATTGACGTTGATACGTAATTATTATGACGATAAGAGACTGCGTTGGCTCGTCATTGATGATTTAAAAAATACCTCGGAAGTACGTCAGAATGTCTATAAACACATTTTGAAACTACAGAACTTTATTGCGACTCAATAAAAACTAGTATGCTAATATTAGCATTTATTTATACTACATATAAATTATAAGATAATAAAAAACGGTGGTCACAAATAATTTAAAATACTCAATGGCATTGACGTTAATAACTTAATGGTTATGATGTTAAAATATCACTTTTGGCACTTTATAAAATGTGTTAAATAATAAATAATTTCAATGATCATAATATGACTTGCCTTGCCTTTATATTTAAAACATAAACGTTTATGCAAATGATACAAATCTTAATAAACACGTGTTGGAATGTCTTTTTTGTAACTCGATTTAATAGCAGTAATTATTATACGTACTTTATAAATCGAATGCGGTGCATGTTTTATTCATTATCTTCCTGCTCTTATCCAATGTTATTTGGGGTCGGCGAAAATATTTTTTTTTTTCTATTCTGTCCTGTCACCCGTCATACTACACATGGCGACTTTTTGTAGCGAAGCTGTAGCGCGTTCACATCGATACAGTCGCGATGCTGTAGCGTGTTAGTAACGCGTTGGTATTTTTTCTATAGCGCTTGCAAATGCGACTAACGCGCGTTAGTAGCGATGCTGTCGCGCGCTTACGAAACGCACGACAGTGTCGCTACAAAAAGTTGTCGTGGGCGAGGGACCTAACTCGCTTTTCTTTCATATCACCCTTCACAAATCCATCTATCTTTTTTTTTGGTCCTCTCCATTCATTTAAATGTATACTCGTAACTCTTTTAGTAATATGCATTTAATCCCTCCTCTCTAAATGACCATACCAAGACAAACGATTCCCTTTCATCTTTTCAGTCACTGGCGCTACTTTCAAACTTTCTCTTTTTCTTTTCTTTTTCGTAAAACGACGACCACAAAATTTTATAAATCGTCACTGACTTTTATAACATGTACGGTTATGACGTTTAAAGATCACGTTCACACGTCAGATAAGATTTAAAAAAAAGCATTTCAAAGACGTTTTGAATATCTTAAAAATCGAAAATTGAAAAAATTGAATTGAAATCTTTTTATGCAGCGATACAAACCTCAATAGACAATTACTGTCGGAATTACTATTTTGGTAATTCTATTATATTTGACGAATGCTGAATATTCCAAATCGACATTGACGTTGATAACATAACAGTTCGGACGTCAAAAGACCATGTATGCACGATGTGATGTGAGCACGTCATAAAAGATTTAAAAAAGTTTTGATTCTGTCGTCAAGAATGATTTAAAAAACTTAAGAAGATCGTTATGTGTATTTTAAATCATGTTTAAAGCCATGTATTATTATTATTATTTTTGTAAATCAATTTTATATCGGAAAAAACGATCAGATCCCGACCCCGTTTTTTTTTTGCCGGTAAATTGCAGACTCCGTATGATTGTAATAAATCTTTATTAAATTATAATTTAAAAACAAAATCGTGTTCGATACGATAAATCACATCCAAATTATTTTCCAACATAATCGTGTGTTATAAAGAAAAAATAGCTTACAATTTCTCACGATATTTAATAATCATACGGCGTTTGCAATTTTCCGGTGACATATATATTTTATGAAACTTAAGCTATATTTAGATTTTGCATTCATAAATACCGATAGATTCTGTTTGGTTTTTCCCTACTACGGTAGTATTGGGTTTTTCCATACTGCTGCTCCGTCTAGCTCATGGATCGTAGCTCGTGGCAAAATAATTGGAAATTGATGAGTATTCTTTTTGTGGATGACAAGTTTCTCGTGCCTCTATTTAGTTTATAAAAAATCCTTTTTGTGTATTTGGAAAAACCACTGTTGTGTGGTTGTATATTATTGTTTTGACCTTTTTATTTGAGGTGATTAATCATCATATAACTTATACCGCTCTAAAGTGAAGCGAGTGAAAGTGCGTGTCAGACTTTTACTGGCTAAAACCCACCTTTAATCCTTCAGTTGCTCTTTGAGCTCCAAGGCTTAGGTAACTCTTGCGAACTATCTCGCAGCCCTCTACATTTTATCACTTTAAGAAGGATTTTAAGTTCATCTGCTTACCCATCTTAATATAGCAATGAATAATAACAATTGATGATGATTTCAGTTTGTCATTAGCATTGCCGTTTACTTTGTTTCACTATTTAATTATTCCTTTGGTATTTGGAAATTAATCCCCAAAATTGGAACTTAAATATTAACTATAATTACTATTATACTAAACGTACTACTAAACGTATAAATACTATTATACGAACGTGTACATATAATACAAATACACATAAAAAACTTTTTACAAAAAAAAAAAAAATATAACCGACTTCAAAGTAAAAAAAACACTGAAAAGTGCAAAATAACTTTAATTTCGGAAGTCGGTGTTTCTATAATGGTTTTGACTCTTCGTTATTTAACATCGACTTCCAAAATTAAAGTTATTTTGCACTTTTCAGTGTTTTTTTTACTTTGAAGTCGGTTGTATTTTTTACGGTACCACCACTAAAAAGTACCCCTCAGCCATACTTAAATACCTTATAGCCAGAGTGCATTTCATGATAATTCTAATAATACCAACACGGTTAGATTACATTAATTTATTACAGAGTTCCGGTGCCTAGCTTCAGGCTTAATAATCAGATCAGTTCGATATATTCCCCCTCTTTTTTCAGTCAGTCATCGACTACACGTATAAACAAAGCAATTTTACTTATTACGACGGTTCTGCTGTGATTCTATGAGGAGTTCTGTTCCGTATCTTCGAAGTTCATGATCAGATCATAACAATATTTCTATGGGATCAACACGGAAGCATAACTTTTCAAACAAAAAAAAAAATCAAAATCGGTCCATAATTGACCGAGAAATCGGTGAACTTACATAAAAAAAATATACATTCAACCGAACATAGAACCTCCTCCTTTTTGAAGTCGGTTAAAAATACACTCAGGCGTCGAAATAGTCCTCCACATCGCTGTCATTAGGAAATGTGCCCAGAAAGATGGCAGCATAGCCACGTTTAATGGCAATGCTAATTCTTTGGGCGAAGAACGAACCAGCCCTCTGGTCATCCCCAAAAAGAGTTAAATCTGTTTATCCACATAATACTTTATGTTTTAGTACAGAGGTAGATTTAATGCCTTAGACATTTATGTCAGTCAGTCAACAGTCACTCATTTTCATCATCATCACTTCAGCCTAAAGACGTCCATTGTTGGACATAGGCCTCCTACAAGTGTAGAACTACAACGAACGGTATTTTGCGTCTTGCATCCATCGGATTCCCGCGAACTTCACCAGGTCACCGGTCTACCTTGAGGGAGACCATCTAACGCTGAATCTTCCAGTGCGCCGTCGCCACTCCAGAACCTTTCGGCCCCATTGACTATGTGTTTTACAAACAATGTTCCCTACCCACTGCCACTTAAGTCTGACAATAGCCTCCCTAGCCAAGTTACAACCATTTTGTTTTGATTCTCTTTTCGTTGATCGTCCAGAGTCGGCCACGCCTCCTATTCCTTTGTTCTGACCACATGCCTGAGCGTTGAGATTACGTCAGAACAAAGAAATCGGAGGCGTGGCCAACTCGAGACGATCGACGAAAAGAGAATCGAAACGAAACGATTGTAACTTGGCTATGGGGGTGGCGGGGTTGGTTATTTTAGCAAACGTGGTCAGCAGCAAATTTATGTTAAAAAAATCTCAGTCAAGATAAAATCTACAAAACTGTTGAAGAGAAAGTTTTAGACGAAAATAATTAAAACAAAATCGCTTTCCTCATTTATATCTAACAACAAACATTCAAAACAATATTTAAAGTAGCTGATTGGAATATTCAAAATACTTTGCTTTCAGTAAAGAGGAAGAAACATTTTATAAAGAATAGACGAATTGCGTGAAAAAAAATTATGGACCGGAATTGTAAGAGGAAGACACGCTTTTTTTGGTGAGAGATAGTATCAGTCTTTTGCTGACTAAAACCCACCAGTGTTTCTTCAGTTTTTTTTTTATTGAGGTTGTAAAATCATCCAATGAAATCGCGCCGCACTCGGGTTGAGCGTTTGGGTGTGTCAGACTTTAACTGATTAAAAGCCCACTCCTGCTCCTTCTTTACCTTTCATACCAGGGCCGGGTTTTCCTTTCAGAAGCGAACCCATGACCCCAGTAGGCTTCGACCCTGCTGGGCTCCTACGGTTTACTGACATCGTCTTGTGGCGGGGGTGGAACACTACGCGCCGTCGACGACTTGGGCTTGGTCCGGACGGTTACCGGACGGTCGGACGGCGAGCTTCCCATTGCTCGCCGTCCGCAAGCCTGGTGTTTCTTCAGTTGCCTTTGCTTTCCAGGGCCATGGTAACTCTTCCGAAAAATTCCGTAACCTAGAGGAATACACACCTTATTGTCTCCTATTAAAGACGAGCCAATATATTGAGAGAGAGGGTGCTGTCAGTTGAGAATGGTCATCTCTTAGCTGCCAGTGGATTATTTCAATTTTTATTATTTTTATCAGTTTTTTTTTAAATTATTATTACTCGTCTACATTGTGCTCACATATTAGAAGCGATAAGAAATAAGTAACCAAGATTTATATAACTCATAATATCCTTTAAAAGAGTGGCCATGGAGTTTCTTGCACGTTCTTCTCCATAGAGGTCTACGCTTTGGAACGTGCAATTTAGCTTAACTTTTTTTTGACTGACCGTCATTTTGATAATTTAAAAGTGCCTGTAATTGGTCTATTTGAAATAAACGTTTCTGATTTCTGAGAGGACTGGGGACTTACCCATGACGTGTTATATCATGGTGGAATGGCGACAGCGACTATCGCAACCCAGTGCTGGGCACGCCACAATTATGGCGGTAAGTCCCCTCTTTGAGGAATGGCTGAAAAGACCACATGGCGTCCTTACCTACCGCATGACGCAGGTCCTCACTGGACATGGTAAGTTCGGGAGGTTCCTGCACCGAATTCGTGCGGAAGACACGCCCGGGTGTCGCCACTGTGTGGAACGCCTGGAGGACACGGTGGAGCATACGGTGGAGGTGTGCCCCGCTTGGGCAGAGCACCGCCGTGTCCTTGTGGGGGCGATCGGCGGCAGTGATCTCTCGCGCCGGGCATTGGTACAGGCCATGGTCCGGAGTGAGGAGGAGTGGCAGGCGGTCGCCTCCTTCTGCGAAGCAGTAATGCTAGCAAAGGAGGCGGCCGATCACGTGAGGCAACAGCAACGGTCCTTACGCCCTAACCGCCGCCGAGATTCCGATCCCGATTTCCGGCCACCGTAGGCGCAGGCTTGCGGACGGCGAGCAATGGGTGGCTCGCCGTCCGACCGTCCAGTAACTGTCCGGACCGAGCCCAAGCCGTCGACGGCACGTATTGTTCCACGCACGCCTCAGGGTGATGTCAGCAAATCGTAGGGGCCCAGCAGGGTCGAAGCCTACTGGGGCCACGGGTAGTGTGAAAGCGAAGCCCGGGGCCCCGGGATGAAGGCAAAGAGGGAACAGGAGTGGGTTTTTAGTCAGTAAAAGTCTGACACTATCTCTCGCTCCACCCAAGAGCGGGATTTGTCATTAGATGATTTTCCCACCTTGACGTGTTAATAAGTCAGTCGTGCAAGCGAGAAGGAGGGATGGAGCTCTATACCCTATCAACAATAATAACAACAGAAACAGCAACACAACAGTGACGAATGTCGTGTGTGGTGAGTGTGTGTTCTTTAACAGTTCACCGTGAAACAACTAGCCGAATCAAAAAAGCAAAACAAGAACCAGAAAGCCGTCACCCACTATACGGGCACCAACTTCCACCTCCGCGATTGAAGAGTCGTAAAACTTTATTAAGATTTACGATCCCTTTGGCGAACAGCGCTTCGGACCAGTGACGCGAACTGTGGAGGAAAAGATATCTCACTCCCCCAAATTTCATCTCTCCGGCAGAACATCTGCCAAAGGGTTACGAACTGCAGAGGCCAGTTGGCCGCTAGAAGATAATCTGGCCAAATGGGGTTTCCTTGCCCCATCGTAAAAACAGTGCCAGTGCGGAGCCCCTTCCCAGGATATGCGCCACCTCCTTTCCTGCCCAACTTGCACGACTACCTGCACCTTCCACGACTTATGCGAGGCCAAAGACAGAGGGGTCCAAGTGGCTAATTTTTTTAAAATATTATTTTTTATCATAATTGAAATTGTTATTTGAAATTTTAATTTATTGAACATTTTATTAGTCAATTTTATTTTATCGTTTTCGTTTTCGCATATTATTATTTATATTTGATGATGAACTAACATAGATATAAGAATTACTAACAGATATTGTGGACCAAATGTTGTCTTATTAATAAATTATTATTATTATTTATATTTTATTGGTCGGACCAAAACTTGAGTTAGAACGACACGAAAGAAGAAGAAGACAGTTCAGTTTAGATTGTCAAATGGATCGCGTTTAGAGCTCATGGTTGCACTGCTGGTTCTTGTGTTTCATTATCTTCCGATACAAAAGTTTCTGTTTAGAAGTTATTACCAACTTACTTATGTAAACAGTTCAAGTTCCGAATGGAGAAGATTATATCGAATCACATTTTTTTTGTTGTGACGTAACAACAAATTTACAGTTTTCAGATACCTGTGCTATAAGACCTTGCTTTATGCAAAATTTCAGGATTCTGGGGAAGTACCCTATGAATTTTGATTTCCACGAGAGTGTCGAAATATACGTTTTTTGAGACATAAACGGCTGCATCTTTTTATTTCGTTAATTTAGAAATTTGATTTTATTACAGCTTCAAGAGACCGCAAACTTGAGTATATGGTTTTAATTTCAACTCAATATCTTAACGCGTTCCCGAGATACAGGGTCTTGAGAGACAGACTGACAGACAGATAGACGGACGGACAACAAAGTGATCTTATAAGGGTTCCGTTCTTTCCTTTTGAGGTACCGAACCTTAAAAACACTACAATTTAAACAAGCAGTGAAATACTAATTTAAAGAATTATTAAAAGTAAATCGGTCACCCGTATGAACTATATGAATATGGCATTTTAATTCAGAATTATCAATTCAAATGATTGCCTTTTAAATTGATTATTAACTCTGTATTTACATTAACAGGAACGCAACGTGGTTTAATAGGCCTCGTATGTGTATTCTTTGTGATGCGGCTAAGAAAAACGTAGTCATTTGTGCCGTGCGGAGGCTGTAACTTCAATTTGGTGTAGTTTGCGAAAGAAATGAATATAGATCTAAAATGATATTAAGAAGGTCCTTTTCCACTCGCCTATCGTCATGATCATCGAGCATGGTTTAAAAGCTTGTTACTTCATCTAACGCAATCCAACGCGATGATTGACGAAAAGGCAACGCGAAAAAAGAGAGATAACGCCTGAAAACTCTGTTAGCATTCGGTAATTCCGTGATTTACTCGAATATTTTAAAAAACTTGTTCCAGGAAATACGTGTTTTTTTTTTAAATCCTTAAAAGGTTTTGAAAAAAAATGTCATCACTTAGAATCTTGATTAAATTTGCAAGGCTTCTATTGTTATATTTTTTTTAATTTTTGAATAAATTATGAAATGTCGAAGTTCATGCAAAATAGCAGATTTTCCGAGGTCTTTACTGGATTAGTTTTACACAAATTTATAAATTGATTTCAATAGAAGCCTTGATAATATCCACAAGTTACTGTGTTTCCAAAATATCTAATGAAAAATGTGTAATAACGTCATAATCGCGTAAGAGCGGTTGTATGAAAAACAGTAAAAATGTATGTCGAGTTGAAAAGGAGCCTCTTAATGCCGTTATTCTTCTCATCGTCTCACTAGAGTTTTCTCAACTAGCATGGGGCCGGCTTCCAGGCTAACCAGTTGCGGCTCAATACCCGTGTTTTACCCGACTGCATGAAGGTTTAGGTTTTATATGGAGCGACTGCCTATCAGACCTCCACATCCCAGTTTCTGGGCAATACCTTTCTTCTCCTTAGATAGACTGATAGCAACTTTGAACGTCTTCTTTGGCATCTGACTACCCGTAACAACTGTAAAAGTACTACGAATGACAACCGGGACCAACAGATTTACGTGCTTTCCGAGGTACGGAGTGAAAAGTACAAGTGCATAAAAAAATTCACATTGTTACATACCCCGTTTTGAACCCGCAAACTCATGTATGAAAGACGGATGCTTTAAACGTTCATCTTTTATAATCATCATCATTTCAGCCGAAAGACGTCCACTGTTGGACATAGGCCTCCCCCAAGCGTCGCCACAGCGACCGATCCTGTGCTTCTCGCATCCACCGCACTCCCGTGACCCTCACCAGGTCGTCGGTCCACCTTGTGGGAGGCCTTCCAACGCTGCGTCTTCCGGTGCGCGGTCGCCACTCTAGAACCTTTCGGCCCCATCGGCCATCCGTTCTACGAGCAATGTGCCCTGCCCATTGCCACTTTAGTTTGGCAATTCTTCGGGCTATGTCGGCGACCTTGGTTCTCTTGCGGATATCTTCATTCTTTGTGTGATCACGCAAGGAAACTCCGAGCATAGCCCTTTCCATTGCCCTTTGGGTGACTGTAAGCCTTCAGATTCTGATGAGGTGTCTTTTATATTCATTGAAAACAAAATTTACAGAATGCACAAAAACAAAACAACGGTAAAATTATTCATTCTTGATCAGTAATGTCATAATTTGTTTTATCTTATATGCATTAGTCACTCAAAAGCTATGTGTATATTACGTAAATGATATTAGTAGTTTACCTGCAAAATATCTCACAAAAAAAAACATAATTGGCTCTAAAATGAAGCTGCATTCTTGATAAGTGATGCCAAATGTTTACCTAAGAATAAGTAACCTTTACTTTTGAAACATTCTTGGGAACGGTAGTCATTCAAATACTGTGCGCTTTTTACGTAAGTTGATGTTTCCTGCGAATCAGTAAAATACCGCGCCACATAAATGTCATAAAACTGTGCGAAAAATATAAGGTAAAATAACAAATTATCTAAGACATATCTGTGCCTGAGACGTTCTACGATACTAAAATCTATACATATACATAAAACCGAAATACCACTCACTAATTATTCACGAAATCTCAGAAAATATACCACTTAGAAACTTAAAATTTAGCAAAAGGGTGTAGATATCCGTTAAGAACGGATTTTGCGAAACTCCACCCCTAAGGGGGTAAAACGGGGGTTGGAAGTTTGTATGGAGAAACCTGCTATCACGCGGGTGAAGCTGCTGGTAGAAGCTAGTTATACTAAAATAATGTGTGACTAACTGCTGCCGGTGGCTTTACCCGCATGGTAGTAGAAAATTATCCCATGGGAACATACTCCTAAGAAAACTCCTATTAGCTGTTCCTGGATATGGTCTACCGCTGTACCAATTTTAAATGAAATACGTTCTGCTGTTCGAGCGTGAAGAGGTTACAAACATAATTGTAAACACGCATACGCACACACTCGCAAACTTTCACCATTATAATATTTTTAGGTTTCCGTACCTCAAAACGGAACCCTTATAGGATCACTTTGTTGTCCGTTCGTCTGTCTGTCTCGTTTATCTCGGGAACGCGTGGAGGTATCGAGTTATTAATAAAGCCATATACTCAAGTCTGCGGACTCTTGAAGCTGTAAAAAAATCAAACATCTAAGTCTACAAAAAAAAGATACTGCTGTTTATTTAGAAAAAAAAATCGTTTATATATTTCGGCACTCCAAAGGGAATCAAAATTTGTTCGATCCAGCCCGTCCCTTGCTGCCCCCCTCCCCCCCCCCCCCCCAGCGACGCCCTAAGCCGAGGTCCGTACCCCACAGGGGTGCCCTTAGCATGTGGTCGCTTAGTTTGTAAGGTTAGTTAAGTAAGCCCTGGCTGGAGGCTTTGATTCTCGAATCGACGCCGCCACAGGAAAGTCCGATTAAGCAGCCGACAACCTCCTAGGTTGACCTGCGAGAGACCACACAAAAAAAAGAAAAAAGGGAATCAAAATTCATTGGGTTTTTCCGTCGACACACAATTCTGAAAGGTAAAGCAAGGTCTTATAGCACAGATATAAGAATAAATCTGAAAAAGGTGAATTTGTAGTTACGTCACAAAAAAAAATCGAAAGATTCGGAAAAATCCTCGAGACTTAATTCGGGAATGGAACTATTTACATAGGTTAGTTTGTACGGAACCCTCTGTGCGCGAGTCCGACTAGCACGTGCCCAATTTTTTTTTGTTTCCACAACTATCACACAACGCCCTCTAGTCCCAAGTCAAGCAGAGCTTTTCTTATGAGTATTAGACAACTGATAAACATACTTATATATTTCTAAATACATACAATCATATTAAAGATAAATTACACCCAGACACAGAACAAATGATAGTGCACATCACACAAACATTTGTCCAGGGTGAGAATCGAACTTCGATCCACGACTTCCGGAACAGCAGTCAGGGCCACTAACCAATAGACCACCAGGTCACTCATATATTAGTGCGATAGTGTGATTAAGTTAATATGACTGGTTTTATTTTTTCTGGGATTCCCAGATATGACTGCAGAATGGCAGTAAAATATTTTATTTGTTACGTATCCGACCTTCACCTTATCCAAGTAACTTCGTGAATTACCGTGGCCTAGTGAATGGCAAAAATTGTATCAAGGGAGTTTAGTATACGGATTTTATATTTTATTTTACAAATCCGTTTAACCGCCCTTTCGACTTTTCTATCCCTGGCTCCACTTTTAATCTTCCTCTATTATGAGTACTCACTATTATTATTCAGTTATTTCAAATAACAAAAGACTCATTTTAAGTACTTGCATCATTTAAACACATAGACAAATTAAATGACATACTAATTAAAAAAAATAGTATGTCATTTAATTTGTCTATGTGTTTAAATGATGCAAAACTAAGACTATACTAATATAAAATAAATTAAATTACACAAAATTGAAATTATTAAAATTAATCTAAATTGCATTAGATTAAAAATAATTCTAATTAAAATTTCCTCTCCTAGAGAGAGGAGGCCTGAGTCCCAGCGGTGGGAATATTAAAAGGCTGATTATGCTATGCTATGTTATCCTTTGATTCAGATATGTTTGATAGATTACTGTTGTACACCTTATTGTTTAGATAACCCCAGAGAAAAAATCCAAAGGTGTGAGGTCTGAGCTCAGTTACGGGGGTGAAGGAAAACTCATACTAGATGAGGACTCATAAACATTCCTATTCAACTTCTGAGGTGCGTTTTCATGAGTATCAGAGATCGTTAAAGCGATCTCTAATACTATAAAAAAATATAAAGCGATCCTTTCGAATACCGTAATTAGAAACACAATAATAATATAATAATATAATATTCCACAACGATCACACAACGCCGTCTAGTCCCAAGCTAAGCAGAGCTTTTGTTATGAGTATTAGACAACTGATAAACATACTTATATATTTCTAAATACATACAATCATATTAAAGATAAATTACACCCAGACACAGAACAAATGATCGTGCTCATCACACAAACATTTGTTCTGGGTGGGAATCGAACCAACGACCTCCGGCATAGCAGTCAGGGCCACTAACCACTAGACCAACAGGCCAGTCAATCAAACTCAAACAATAGAAAGACAATGAGAGAGCGAACGCTTCGCTTGGGGTTTATCTAATGAATTAAAGAGTGCCAAAGACGAGAAGGATGAACATTTGAATAATGTTATTTTTTTAAAGTAATTTTCACATGTCTTTATTAGTTTCTGATTTTATAAATTAATGCATATTTGTTAATTTTATATTTGTAATTTTTTTATGCATCTACAAAAGTGAATTATTTCTGACATACCCTATATATAACGTTAATCGTATGAGTTAGCATCTTTATGGAAAGGTGGGTCTACGCTAGAGAAGGCATAAGCAAAGCACGAGCCAAACTCAAACTCATATAGAGTGGACTGACTATAGAGAAGCCGAGCACGATCAACACTATTTTTTTTTATTGGGTGGGAAAATCATCTTATGACAAATCCCGCTCTTGGACGGAGTGAGAGATAGTGTCAGACTTTTACTAACTAAAAATCTACTCCTGTTCCTTCTTTGCCTTCGTCCCAGGGCCCCGAGTTTCACTTTCACACTACCCGTGGCCCCAGTAGGCTTCAACCCTGCTGGGCCCCTACGATTTGTTGACATCTCCCTGAGGCGAGCGTGCAACAGTACGCGCCGTCGACGAGTTGGGCTCGATTTGGACGGTTACCGGACGGTCGGACGGCGAGCCACTCATTGCTCGCTGTTCGCAAGCCCGCGCCTACGGTGGCCGGAATGCGAGTTTGAGCTCGGCTCGTGCTCCGCTCGTGCTCGACTCCCTTAGTATAGACCCACCTTAATAGCCCCTTGTCTGCACCTCGGTACCACAGTATAGATATATGGAACAGTACGGAAACTACCTACAAATATTCGAAAAGGCACACTCACACAAACATACGCATCGACGAGACTCCTAAGCGTTTCTCGCGGTCCTATCAGTAGCGAATGCCGCTTTGGAGTCTCGTCGATGCGTATGTTTGTGTGAGTGAGCCGTTTCGAACATTTGTAGGTAGTTTACATACTGTTCCATATATCTGTACTGTGTCGGTACGTCTAAACCAATCTTTCCATCGTGCTTAGTTAACTCAAAACAGGTCAACAATATGCAAAGAACCTGTTCAAGTGAGCGCTGATGACCCAAATAGTCAAGTGAGTGGTTTTTTAGCTCAGGGGCATAGTTCGATTCCCACACATTATTTTCTATTGTTAGTTTTTCATAGGCAATTGTTTGATTCGGTTGATTATTCTGGTAAGTTATACGGATATTACGAGTAGATATTCCTATTATTCAATATAACTGCCTCGTTGGTCTCGCTGTGTGGCTGTTGAGCGCAGGGTCCTGGTTTCAATTCTTGGGTCGGTGAAAAAGTGCTATTGTTTTTTCAATTAAAATTACTTTGAAGCAGCCAGAGCTTGGAAGATTGTGGTGTGAGACTTCTGTGCCGCGAAAAGCATGTAGAGTAACAGGTCCTGCGCTTGATCTAGAACTGTTGGTCCTGCTTCTTTTGTTGGCATATGCGAGTATATGTTGAGATCGTAAAAATTTACAATTTATCTTCAAAAGTATTTCCTATTACTTAAATATTACTAACTAGCTTTTGCCCGCGGCTTCACTCGCGTACATAAAATATACAGGAATAAAGCCGCTTGCTATAAGGTAAAAATTTTAGGAATCCGACCAGCACTTTTAGAGATTAGGTACCTCCTACAAACAAAAGAAACATAAAAACAAACTTTACCCCTAGTGTAGATGAATTAAAATTCATCCGTTATTTAAATTAGTATTTTTCATTAATATAATTATTTTTATGTTATTTTTCTCTTTTACAGCCGGAGACACACCAACATTTGATGAAAAGAATAAGGACCACTGGAACTTGCAGGCACAATGGATATTAAGAACAAAGGTATATCATCAAATTACCTATTTTTCTTTAAAACAAATGTCCTAAATTACATTCCGGGATTTATAATGAAGGGAATATGCATGAAAAAAATAATTGTTATCTAACCAGTTTATCAATAAATGTACAAAAATAGCAGTGAAAATAATATAAAAAATATAGTGGAAAAGCAAACGAGACGTTACAATTTTAAACAAATAACTGCATTTTGGTGAGGGAGACCAATTTAGGGCTCCCTCATCAAAATGCCGTTTTGTATAGTAGCCGTACGGGCGTTTTGAACTTTGACGTCAAAGTCCATGTCTAACTTCTCTTTCTTGATAGCAGTTTTGAAACTTTATAACTTTGATATTTAAAACATATTATTTCGTATTGGTTTATAAAAGCTAAAAAATATTTAATTTAGCGAATAAAAAAATTCTAAATTAAGTTTCTAGATACTGCAATTTAATTTTTAAGAATTAAAATTGCAATTATATACACAATAACTCCTACCTAAAATATGTCGTCATAAAATTCCCCCGCATCGCTGTCGACTGGAAGTGTGCCCAAAAGACTGGCGGCATTGCCACGTTGAAAACAGCCCTTTGACACTTCGAGTTTTTAGATTGAACTTAGGTTTTTATCCAAGTTTTAGGGAACTTAATCCTGTTATATAGGTTCTGCTTGATTATCTTTTGCCCTTTGACCCTTTTTACTGGATTCTCATTAATTTCGAATTTGGAACGGTTTCAAGTTACTTTAGGCGTAAGGTTATTGGTTCCGGGCTGCGGGGATATTTAAAAGAGTTGCCCCACTTAAATACATTTTTTTTTAATAGTAGCGACAAGAAACATGTAACCGAGATATTTGTAATAGGTACCTAAAGTGATGGAAAAGAGTGTCTATGGAGTTTCTTGCACATTCTTTTCCATCTAGATATAGAAGAGCGGGGGATTTCATTGGAAGATTTCGCCGGAAAAAAAAAGCTTATTTTGTAGTGTACTAAGTGCAACCATTTATGTCCAGACACAAAGACGTGGAATGCGATAAGGCCACTAATTGTATGTTTTTAAATATAAGGCTCAAATGTATCATTTATTATCTTGGTGTACAATAAAGTATCTACATAAAAATAAATGAATTGCCTTCTTAATGATTGCCTACGTCATAAAAGGAAACCGTGTGTAAAATTTTACGTTCTTAGTACGTAGTAAACTATTAGGGTTTTGGCTGTGTGTTGATATATCAGTCAGTTTCTCCTTTTATATATAATTACATACATACATAAAACATTTACAGGCACTTTTAAATTGTCAAGATCGGTTAATCACAAAAAAAAAACTGAGCAGTTTGGCAAGCTGTTCCGTACATACTAACCTACTTAAATAGTTCAATTCCCCAATCCTCGAAGATTTTTCCGAATCTCAATTATTTTTTTTGTGACGTAACAACTAATTTACTGTTTTCAGATTTATTCCTATACCTGTGCTATAGGAAGCTGTGCTATACCTTGGTCTATGCCAAATCTCAAGATTCTGGGTCAAAGGGAAGTACCCTATGAATTTTGATTCCCTTGAGAGTATCGAAATACACGTTTTTTGCAACATAAACGGCCTTACCTCGTTTTTTTGTTAATTTTGAAGTTTGATTTTTTCACAGATCAAGGGACCGCAGACCTGAGTATATGGTTTTAATTTTAACTCGATACTTCCATGCTTTATCTCGGTAATGACATAAAGGGTCTAGACAGACAGACAGACGGACAACAAAGTGATCTTATAAGGGTTCCGTTTTTTCCTTTTGAGATACGGAACCCCACAAAAAGTGAAGCACGTTATAAAGCTTAGATCTCTATGGGGAAGATCGTGCAAGTTTGTTTTTTTTATTATTGATAGGCTCGTGTTACGTTGAACGACGTTACGTTAAACGTTGAAAGACGTAGCGTTGGAAGGCCTCCTACAAGGTGGACCGATGACTTGGTAACGGTTGCGAGAGTCCGATGGCTGCGAGACGCACAGGACCGTTCATTGTGGCGTTCGTATGTCCAGCAGTGGACGTTTTTCGGCTGAAATGATGATGATGATGATAAGGCTCGCGTTTGACCACTATCTCACCTGATGGTAAGCGATATGTGGCCGATGATGGAGCACGCAAATGATGAGATGTTTCTTGGACAATCTTTTAAATAAATAATCTTGTAAGGAAATAATTACAAAATTATAGTTAATGTTGAAGTTGAGAACGATATAAAATTCAAAGCACAAATCATTAAAAATAAACTGTGGCAGCTTTTTAAGCTCCTACTGTTATTTTATTAATGGTGTACAATAAAAAGTATGTCAATCAATCAGCTGAGAGATGACCAGTCCCATTAACCGACGGCGACCGTTCACGAACATGACCACAACTGTAGTCTCATTTTGAAATTTTTCATTCTTAATTCCAGCTAGCCAGTGCTCTAAACACAAAAGTAGCAAAGAACGTGATCCTGTTCCTTGGAGACGGCATGAGCATCACGACCCTGGCCGCCACCAGGGTGTACCTGGGTCAGCAGTATGGTCATCTAGGAGAAGAACTGAAGCTGAGTTTTGAAGCTTTCCCTTACACAGGGCTGGCTAAGGTATGTAGAATTTATTACAGTTACTAATGCATCGACATTATATAATCATTCGACAAAAATAAGCAGTTACACTGAATCAAACTGACCTACGCTAAATAAATAATGTGTTTCCCGCATTGAGCTGATAGTTCAATCATAACTCTTTCTAATTTATTTTTTTGTAAGCCTGTTTTTTCCACTCTTCCATCATAGGAGAGCCCGAGCTTCCAATTCTGGCGAAATCTGTCCAGTTAAAATTTCAGCATTCGTTTTTATTTTCTTTCGGCATTTAAACCAGGGCGATAACCAGGGCAAACTGAAATTACCTACTGTATCCCTCCTATCTGTCTCCTATCCTGTATGACATCTATGGCGTCACATAAGAACTAGTCCTGCATCGCGCAATTAAAGTTCTCAGTGCGATTTGAACATATAGAATAGCCTGAAATTATCTGCCGGTCAGTTGGCCACCAGACATAACACCCGTCTGGTCGACGGATTCTCCTTTTTCAACGGAGGTTTTCGGGATTTTACTCTCTGTTCCGCTTACCTCCAAACTACTATAATGCACTATGTCTTACTTGCGGTTGCTTCTGATTTTTGATAAAATAAAAAATAACCCGATCCTGAACTTGATTGGAAGACGCTGTTCACTGATTCTCTATACTATTAAAAATTACTCATTTATAATCTTTTTAAAATCCTTCAATTATATAAAAAAAAACATTTTTTTTTAATATTTAGACGTACTGCGTGGACCACAACGTCGCTGACTCCGCTTGCAGTGGCACAGCCTACCTCTCAGGAGTGAAGGCCAACAGTGGGACGGTGGGCCTTAGCGCTGCCGTCAAGCGTGGCGACTGCAAGGGACAGAGAGATGGGCTCCATTCCGTGACTGGACTTATGGACTGGGCACAGAAAGCTGGGAAGGGGACTGGTGAGAACATGATTTTATTTTTGTGAATTTCCTGATGGCGTAATACTGAGGTTTGATAGTCCTAACATCATAAAATAATGTTGGTGAAGTGTCAATGCATTTTTCTCTTGTAGAAGAAATCTGTTTAGCACTCTAAATATGTTTGAAATCGGTATTTGTAACAGTGTCTTAGCTCAGCCTACGTCAGATGAGGCAAGAGTACTATCCATACTAATATTATAAATGTGGAAGTGTGTGTGTCTGTTTGTTTGTCCGTCTTTCACGGCAAAACGGAGCGACGAATTGACGTGATTTTTTAAGTGGAGATAGTTGAAGGGATGGAGAGTGACGTAGGCTACTTTTTGTCTCTTTCTAACCCCCACTCCCCTAAACTGGGAGGTGGAAGTTTGTTGGAGAAACCTACTTTTACACGGGTTTTTTTTTTAAAAAAGACCTCTGGCAGAAGCTAGTATGAAATATATGACAATCATTTAAAATTTAGCTATGATGGAACGACATAGTCAATATTGTGACAAAGCTTCTTAATAAAGATAAAAAAGAAAACACTATACTTTATAAAAAAAAAAAATTGTTGACGTTAGATTTTTTTTCTATTTAATTTTCGGAACCCCCGTTACGGGGAGTAGGTAGTCTATTACACGCCTCTCCAAACGTAACGTAACGGTATGGTTTAAAATTAATAAGAGCATGCTTTAGATGGTTTGGTTATGTTGAGAAAGTATAAAGAGCACCTGCGCTCCACTCTAGAGCGTGAAAAGTCATTAGATGATTACTAACCTAAAAAAAACTGGGCAAGTGCGAGTCGGACTAGCGCAGACAGACAGACATGATGAATCCATAAGATTTTCGTTTTTTGCCATTTGGCTGCGAAACCCTAAAAAATTGATGTGATTCATTTCATTCTACACAAAAATGCAAAAGATCACGTAACCGTCAACATTTTCCACGGTATACACAAAATATTTATACAAAGCAGGCTATACAAAACTAAAACCTATAGGTACATCTAAACTTAGTAACATTAATTGCATTTCAAACCACCATGGCAATTAATTCATTGTAAACGAACATGTCAAATAATTTAAAATTAAACTGTATCAAATGTTCAAATACTGCGAAGATAGAATTAAATCATTTCTTTTTTTATATTTAAAGAATTGTCTCATTTTCTTAGTAGTCGGGGTATGTAGTTGTAGGATATCAACTGCATCTTATACATTATAGCATCACTTTGTTGTCCGTCCGTCTGTCTGTCTGTCAAGACCCTTTATCTCGGAACGCTCGATTCGGAAAAATCTTCGAGACTCTATTCGGGTGTTGAACTATTTACAAAGGAAAGTTTGTACAGAACCCTCAGTGCGCGAGCCTGACTCGCACTTGCCCAGTTTTTTTAATTCAAGAGAACTTGCAAAAACAAGTCGTTATCGCTCTAACAGTAATTTTTTTTGACAATGAATAATAATTTTATCATTTCATAGAACTGACGGACTTTGTTATCGTTATAACACCATCTAGCTTTAATTCCTTGAAAATTATGTTAAATCAATACATTTCATGGAACTCCAAATCTTAATTATTAACTTTTGTTTCAAGAATAATAAAACTGTAAAAGTTAGTCGTAATTGCTCAGGCAGGTTTTAATTTTTTGGAAATCAAAAGCAATATTTATTATGATTTTACCGTTTCGTAGAACTGTTCGATTGTGTAACAGCTCAGATGTTAATAGCCATCGTTCAAACACTGTTTTTTTTTTGTGAGCAATAATCTAAGAAATATTTGTATTTCATAGAACTCGCTCAATTATTATTGGTTTTTAAATTTCTATACTAATTTATTTATTTATGGGATAATAAACAAGCAACAATATACATATGCACTAAAAATGCGATACGAACAAGTGTTCACAATATTGCAGCCAGTTGCATTATCCACATATTAATGTACAAGATTACCCGTGTAGACAAATGAATACATTATCTTTTCCGATTTTTTTTTTTTGTTTGATCATCAACCCTTCATTTCTATATTACACATTTTTATATTATATGACCTTTCACGCCCGAACCAAAGGCCCTTGCTGCCCCCCCCCCCCCAGCGACGCCCTAAGCCGAGGTCCGTACCCCACAGGGGGTGCCCTTAGCGTGTAGTCGCTTAGTTTGTAAGGTTAGTTAAGTAAGCCCTGGCTGAAGGCTTTGGTTCTAAAATCGAGGCCGCCACAGGCAAGTCCGGTTAAGCAGCCGACAACCTCCTAGGTTGACCTGCGAGAGGCCACACAAAAAAAAAATCCGAACCAAAGGGACTTAACTTAAATTACATTATATCCTATTACACACACACATTTTTTTTTTTAAGTACATTACATTGGGTTAACTTTGATTATCTGGAAATGCTCACCCACCCACACCAAATATACACCACAATTAGAAAATTTAAGCACTAAAATTTTGCTTAAATGCACTTAGGTATCTATATTTCTTAACACTAGTGTTAAGAAAGTAGTTATCCTAATTGTAGACAAATAATACGGAAATCGACGCACTACATTGGTAGTGCATTGGTATTTATTTTTCTGCACGCACACAGAAATATAAGCTAGTGACACAATCAAGATTTGACAAGAATTTATAAAAATAAGTTTTTTATGGTTCCGTACCTAAAAAGGAAAAAAACGGAACCCTTATAGAATCACTTTGTTGTTCGTCTGTCTGTCTGTCTGTCTGTCAAGAGCCTTTATCTCGGAAACACGTAAAGGTATCGAGTTGAAATTAAAACCATATACTCGTCTGAAGTCCCTTGAAGTTATGAGAAAATCAAACTTCTGAGTCAACGAAAAAAAGACACGGCCGTTTATATCGCTAAAAAACGTAAATTTCGACGCTCTCAAGGGAATCAATATTCATAGGATACTTGCCGTTGACCTAGAATCCTGAAATTTGGCATGAATCAAGTTCTCATAGCACAAATGTAGGGAAAAATCTGGAAACTGTACGTTCGTAGTTAAGTCTTATACCACAGTGTCTCAAGACGAAAGTCTATGACCAGTGCGTGTTGCCAGTGATGACATACTCGTATGGCTCCGAAACGTGGTCACTCACAATGAGCCTTATCAGAAGGCTTAAAGTCACCCAATGGGCAATGGAAAGGGCTATGCTTGGAGTTCCCTTGCGTGACCGAATCAGAAATGAAGATTACTGCATAGGCAGGGAACCAAGTTTACAGACATAGCCCGAAGAATCGCCAAACTTAAGTGGCAGTGGGCGCGGTACATTGCTCGCAGAACGGATGGCCGTTAGTGCCGACAGGTTTTGGAGTTGCGACCGCGTACTGGAAGACGCAGCGTTAGAAGGCCTCCTAAAATATGGACCGATGACCTGGTAAGGATTGCGGGAGTCCGATGGATGCGAGACGCACAGTACCGTTCACTATGGCGACACATAGGGGAGGCCTATCTCTAACAGTGGACGTCTTTCGGCTGAAATGATGAATACAAAATAAAAAATACAAAACTGAAATATTTCTTCCAGGTTTTGTGACTACTACGAGGGTAACCCACGCTACGCCTGCTGCATCGTACGCTCACTCTGCGGACAGACGCTGGGAGGCAGACAGTGACCTGCCGAAGAAAGGACTTCGATGCGACGACATCGCTACACAACTGATCAGGGGACGGGTCGGCAGGAAGATTGATGTGAGTGTGTAACACTAACTCCGTCTGTATAATTATATAATTGTTCTGTATGTGTGTTTGTTACCTAACTCCTCCTAAACGGCTTAACCGATATGGAAAGTTTGAAAATACAATTGAACCTGGTAGATGGTGTTGTAATCGGATTCTCATTTTTCTTCTGAAGAAATTTTTTTAGACAGGACAACGTCTCTTGGGCCCGCTAGTTTAAAATATAATTTGACATTTGAACAAACCTTTTCTAATGCTAATTTTAGAAAGGTTTCAGAAATCAGAAACGTTTATTTCAAATAGACCAATTACAATCACTTTTGAATTGTCAAAATGTCGGTCACTCAAAAAAAAAAGTGAAGCTAAATTGCACGTTCCAAAGCGTAGATCTCTATGGAGAAGAACATGCAAGAAACTCCATGTACACTCTTTTAAATCATAATTATTATAAATTGAGTCTTGGTAATTGTCGCGTCTAATAAGTGAGCACAATGTAGATAAGTAATAATAATTTAAAAAACTAATTAAAAAATAGAAATTGAATTAAGCCACTGGCAGCTAAGAGATGACCAATCTCAACTGACGGCACCCATTCACGAGTATGACGCGTGCATCAGCCCCATTCAGCTCAACCATTTTGAAAATTTTTAATGCCAATTTGCTATCATAACCTTCATTTCATCCCCACAGGTCATATTAGGAGGCGGACGTAAAAACTTCTTCCCCATAACCCAGAAAGATCCCGAAGGCTACCAGGGACACAGAAGCGATGGAGCAGATCTCATCAGGGAATGGAAAATAAAGAAGGAAGCACTGAAACAGAATTATAAATATGTTTACCATAAACAAGGTCTTATGAGCCTAGATGAGAACCTCTATGATAGTGTCTTAGGTCTATTTGCTCATGACCATATGCCCTACCATTTAGAAGCTGGAGATGATGATCCAACTCTTAGTGAAATGACGCAGAAAGCAATACAGCTGTTGAAGAAGAAAAGGAATGGGTTTTTCCTGTTTGTTGAAGGTAAAATTTATTTCTTTGTATTCATTTACATATTATTCATTTACTAGTCTCTGCCAGTTGTAACCGGGTGAAAATAGAATATTATTCCAAGTGTTCCTCATGGGTAGTGTGAAAACGAAACCCGACGGCGCGTATTGTTCCACGCGCGCCTCAGGGTGACGTCAGCAAATCGTAGGGGCCCAGCAGTGTCGAAGCCTACTGGGGCCATGGGTAGTGTGAAGAAGACACGACCTGGGACGAAGGCAACGAAGGAATACGAGTGGGTTTTTAGTCAGTTAAAATCTGACACTATCTCTCGCTCCGCCCAAGAGCGCGATTTGTCATTAGATGATTTTCCCATCTAAATAAAGACGTTCCTAAGATAAAAAGTATTCTATTTGCTATTTCAGGCTATGGTCGACTAGTGCGCCAAATTCCTTCAGCAGTTTCAGTGTGAAGGAGTAACAAATATACAAATATGCACTCACGCTCATAAAGTTTCGTCTAACAATATTAGTGTGATTTTTTTTTTAAACGGCTGTCCTTTGATTTCCCATATTAATTAAAGATGATACCTACACAAAATGCACACACACATGTCACATAACTCCAGATATACCCATTCCCACCCAGGACAAATGTTTGTGTAATGAGCACGATCATTTGTTCTGTGTCTGGGTGAAATTTATTTATAATGTGTATGTATTTAGAAATATATAAGTGCGTTTATCAGTTTTCTAGTACTCATAACACAAGCTCTGATTAGCTTCAGACTAGACGGCGTTGTGTGATAGTTGTGGAATAAAAAAAAATACTGACGTTATCGTCTTCCATTTGTACGCGAACACTTCACGGTCAGGGTTCGTGTCTAAGAGAGCGTTGATCAGTTTGTTTCTTTGAATGTTTTATAAGACCAATCTCGAAATTCTGATAGAGATAATGATACAATCACTGAGCACTATAGGTTATTCTAAACTATAAAAATAACTAAGTGGCATTATACTAATTTATATTCCAGAAAATTCTCGGTAAAAATGGAATAGACCACGGGATCGAAGTCGCAGGAAAATATGGTATTTTTTATTTATAGACCCGTTATTAAATTGCCAGATGTTACTTTCGAATTTACGAAGAATTTGTGGCTAGAATAATAACTGCAACACAGTTCGATCTCCAATAGGCTTAGCAAAGCTTACCAAGGTCGGTTTGTAGATAAATGGATTTCTGTCTGCATTTTCCATAAACAAAAGCCATTCATCTCTGCGCAGTCTGATAAGGATAATAATAATAAAAAGCCTTTTTTCTAAATTCCAAAACAGTACATAATAATTACAATAGTAGTATTATGAAACAATATTTACAATTCTCACGTCAGCATCTATCTGCATTATCATTCAACATCGTCATTCATTCATTCTTTTCATTTTTTGTTTTTTTTGTGTTTGTTAGTTTACATGTTTGTGATCGCACCCACGTTACTGGAGTTACTTATTCCTAGTGAGGGGTAAAGTTTAAAGAAGTAAATAAGAAATAAAGAATTTGTTAACCCATTGCACGTATAGGGGGTATTATTATTAATAAACCGCGCGTTGTTACGTACAATCACCAAAAAAAAAGATAGAGACCAAAATTTTCGGCTGAATAAATTTCGTACACCCGTGTGTACAAAACGATAATTAAGCGTTTTTCAAGGTCACTCAAGTTGTACAGACGTATACACGGTACCATCAGCCCTCGAGGGAGTAGATAGTATCTCTTAAATCAGAGTACCTTCGGGCAAGGCGTCCTCTAGCTACCTCCAAAGATGTCTATCTAGGCATGCTCTCCTCCAACAAGGACCCGCAAGTTATTTATTATAAGGCTGTTGTGTCCCACTGCAGGAAAAGGGCCTCCAGTACGTTCTTTCACTCTTTTCTGTCCTTAGCCACTTCTGGCAAATCTTTTAGGTAGGAGTCCAAATCGTCACGCCATCTCTTTTTGGTCCTACCGCGTCGCTGACTCCTGCTGTTCGGAATCCAGTTAGTGGTTGCCTTCGCCCAATTTCGTTGTTTCATGCGGCAGATGTGGCTTGCCCAGTTCCATTTTAGTTTGGCAGCCGAGTTACCTACGTCTGCGATTTGTGTTTTGGAACGAAATACTCGTATACTGTTCCTTATGCGATCGGTTCTTTTGACCCCGAGAATACCTCGTTCCATTGTTCGCTGGCAAACTTAAAAACCACAGAATACTTACGACATAAAATAGCCTACAAATATTACTATTCTAAAACAATACAATATATTTTTTCCAGGAGGAAGAATAGATACAGCTCATCACGAGACGAAAGCTCGTAAAGCACTTGATGAGACCGCTGAATTTGCGAAAGCGGTGGAAGCGGCTTTAAGGATGGTGGACCTTCAGGAGACATTAGTGGTGGTCACGTCAGACCATAGCCATACTATGACGTACAGTGGGTACAGCAAGCGAGGAACTGATATTTTGGGAGTTGTTAATAAGGTATGTACAGTAATCAGAAACTTTATTTCAAATAGACCAATAATCCCACATATACGAACAAAACGTTTTGGGAACACATTCATTGTGCGTACAGTTAAGGAGTAGAAATCCTTGCCGAAATCTGTGTTTCCTGATGGTTACAACCCGGGAATCTTTATGTCAAGAGTAAATAGGTTACTTCTAGGTAAGCGCGCTCCATCGTCGACCGCATCGTTGCTTTCCATCAGGTGAGATAGCGGTCAAGCGCAAACCTATCAATAAAAAAAATTTCCACACTTTAGAATTTTCAAAATGTCGGTCAGTCAAAAAAAAGTGAAGCTAAGACAACGACAATGGCGGGATGTCCTGGTCGACTAAAATCACTCTTATTCTTTTTGCAATAAGGTTCAAAAGTGGTTGACTCTGAAAACTTATCACAAATACAATAAGTTTTGCAATAAGATTTTAAAAAAGTTTCCCGGGAACTTTGTTAGTTATTTTTTAAAGCTTAAACACAACGACAGAAGTTCTTGGTTGTTTTCTTTGTAGTTTTTTTTTTTTTTTCTTCCGTGGCCTTTTTTCAGCTTCAGTCAGATTAATTGACATATAAATTGATGTGTGTTTAAGACTACACAAAATAAACGAAAACTCCTTTCGTGCAATCTTAAAAACACACCGATATTTAAATTCAATGATGAGTTAAAAATTTATTCGAAACAGCCATAATCTAATCACTGTATAAACCTTTTTTAAGATGTTTTATGCCAAAATAACTTTAAACGACAATTTCGAAAAAACGGTTTTCAATTAAATTGAGATTTATCAAAATGATCATGATGATAATGATTAGGTAATAAGTCAAAATTTATCACATTGACAGTGTCTAATTTTTTTTTATTTTCTTTTGTCATGTCTAGAATAATGCTTCTGACCACATTCCATATACTACCCTGAGTTACGCGAATGGGCCGGGGTACAAGGTGCTGGACGCAAACAACAGGAGATACAACGTGGCCAAAGATAACAGTTTCAGTAAGTATTCACTAAATTTATTTATCTATTAATAAAAAAAAACATGCCGATATATGGCTCTGAAACATGGTCGCTCACAATGGCATGAGAAGACTTACAAATCAACACCCAAAGGGCAATAGAGAAAGCTATGTTCGAAATTTATCTCTAGAGAATCAAAGTTACAGACATAGCCCAAAGAATTACCAGATTTAAGTGACAGAGGGCAGGGCACATTACTTGGAAAACATTTGTTCTGGAAGCAACTGCCCCATAGCCAATTTACAACCGTTTCGTTTCGATTCTCTTTTCGTCGATCGCCTCAAGTAGGCCACGCCACCAAATCCTTTATTCTGACGTCATCTCAACGCTCAGTCACGTGGTCAGAACAAAGGAATAGGAGGCGTGGCCGACTCGAAGTAATCAACGATGCGAGAATCGAAACGACACGGTTGTAACTTGGCTAGGGGGGCTGCCCTCCTATCATCGACCATCTAGTCGATAGCTTGAAAAATCCTTCCATTATATGGACTACTGATCTGGTGAGGGTCAAGGAAGTCCAATAGATTTGGAACAGGACCGGTCGTTGTGGCGATGCTTAGAGGAGATCTGTATCCAACTGGGCGTCATTCGGTTGAAATGAAAATTAGAAAGAAAGAAAACATGTTTATTTTGACTTTACTGACTTATTGATTTATATTATGTAAACTACCGTCTGCCAGCGGCTTAGCCCGTTTGAGTCAGAAGTATTTTTTGACTGGCCTGTTGATCTAGTGGTTAGTGGCCCTGACTGCTATGCCGAAGGTCGTGGGTTCGATTCCTACCCAGGACAAATTTTTGTGTGATAAGCACAATAATTTGTTCTGTGTCTGGGGATAAATTATCTATAATATGTATGTATTTAGATATATTTAACTATGTTTATCAGTTGTCTAGTACTCATAACACAAGCTCTGCTTAGCTTGGGACTAGACGGCGTTGTGTGAATATTATTTTAATATTTAGTTTTAGTCAGAAATCCAAGTTCTTAGGGTTGTATCCTGGTTGTAGATGTTAGATAGGCAATCAACTGGTTGGACTGAAAGCCAACTCCAAAGTAATTGGAACAAAGCTAGGAAAACAACGAAATAATTATAGTTTATTATCACTGTTTCTCTGCAAGGATAAAAAACCTCAACTCGAACGTATAACTTACGTGTACCACATAGGTATTCTCGGCATTGTGGCTGGCCGAATAGAAATGCTCTATTATGTGGCATTGTATTCGTTTACATATCGAGCAAAATAATGAATTTTTGATATGTAAACGAATACAATTATTTAAATAAATTCTCCAGATTTTATTTATTTGATTTAAATAAAATTTATTGTTTCAAATTATTTATTTAAATGAATTAATTGCGGCTGCGACTAAAATTCGTATAATAATTAAACATAATTTTGATCTGTACTTTTATTCGTTATTTAAAACTATTTGTAGTGGAATTTTCACTTTCTCAATGAGTAAAGTCATTAACATTGCTTTAATAACATAACGAAAACTACTACGATATACGAATATGGATCTTGAATTTTAAATAAAAATATACCCGAGCAATTAATCAAAACGCTTGCAGAAAAATGATAATTTTGTTTTTTTTTTCTTACAGCCCATCTAAACTACACATACCCATCGTTAGTGCCAATATCCAGAGAGACCCACGGGGGTGAAGATGTGGCGGTATTCGCGAAAGGCCCCTGGGCCCATCTCTTCACAGGCAATTATGAACAGAACTTCCTGCCTCACGCCATAGCATATGCTGCCTGTATGGGACCCGGACTCACTAGTTGTAACTAATAACTAATTTAAATTAAGTAGCTAAAAAAAATGTAACTCGGAAAAAAAGTTTACTGTTTTTCCGAGTCTGGGTATTAAAAACCCGAAATAGGAAAAAGTTTGATAGATTATTTAAATAGAATATAGAAGAAAAAATAACGATTTTTGTGTCACTAGAAAAAAATGTTGATCGTTTTTACGAATCTGGGTATTAAACACCCGAAATCGGAAAATTTTGGAAGATCAATGGATGTAATAATTAAAGGCATATTTCATCAAATTTTTAACTAACTTTTAAATATGTTTTTCAGTTTCATTTGACATAATTATCGGTAACTTGTTAATAAAATAATTACATCGAATACTACTTTATAACTTTATCAGAACGCAATTATTAAGTTAATAATTAGCTTTTAATAAAGTTATGAATATCTCCGTGATTTAGGTAAGTTTCAAAACTACGAGAAATTTATTTATTTTTCAACGATTTTTCTTTACTTTCAAAATGTTCCAACCGACAATGTGATCACAGAGTTATAATCATTTTTTTTTTACCGGCTTTTGTGTAGAACTCGTGTAGAATTAGTACTTCCTCCCACTATAAATTAGTTATCCTATGTGTTAATCCAGAATATAAGCTGTCCTGGTCCAAATTTTATCCCAATCTGTTTAGCCGTTTGAGCGTGAAGGAGTACCTACAAACATACCTACACACAAACTTTCAGCTTTACAATATTAGTGTGATGTGATTCAAAGTTGTCGTGTTGTCAAGTTATCACGTTGTCGAGTTGTCGTATCACGTCTACTTGTCTTAATCAAAAAGGATCATTTTTAAATGTAAAATAGCTAAATTATTCTGACCTTTTTCATTTCTTTTTTTTTCTACCAATGTCTTGGCTTATTCCGTCTCTTACATCCACGCTGCAAGTCAGTTTAGAGTGATTTGATTATGGTAATTTCATTTTCTGAGAGGCTTCAACGGAGACAAAGATCAAGCCATGCGATTTTGAACTTAATAACGTTAGAATAAAGTCGTAAATATAATTTCGTGGACTGGATCTATTCTATATTTACATTTACTTACAAATTAGTGCTATACGTAATTAAAATAAGGTTTAAAATCGTGACTAGGTACGTGTCGTCGTCCTCGGTTGTTGTGTAGTTTATATTGTTTGCAATTATTACATGTAGTTGGTATTTTAATTAGAAAAGCAAATATTTATTCTTAGTTTATTTGCGCTGTTTGAAATAACCAAATGTAAAGTGTAGAATTTAGATTAAAATAAAATAATTGATGTAGATATTATAGCTAAACCTTGAGCTGAACTAAATTAATATAATCAGGGTTTTTTTTAGGTGGCAAAGCATCCAATGACTTCTCACGCTTTATGGCGGTGCGAAAGGGCGTGTCAGACTTTTACAGAATAAAACCCACACCTACGTTCCTTCTTTGCCTTAATTCCCTGGGGTTCTCTTTCGCACAACCCATGACCAAAGTAGGCTAGGCTCTGCTGTGCCCTTCGGTATACCGAAGACATCTCTTTGAGGCGCGCGTGGAACACTACGTGCCGTAGACGACTCAGGCTCGGTCCGCTAGCTACCCATTGCTCAGCATCTGCAAGCAACTGAAGGAACACTGTGGGTTTTAGTCATTAAAAGACACTCCCTCTCGCTCCATCCTGAGTGTCATATCAAGTCATATCGTGGACTAAACGGAGCTAAAATACCTTTTTGTTTAAGTACGAAAGTAAATAAAAAGGAATCTTAGCTCCGTTAGCTGCTGTAATAGGTTACTAAAATGTACTAAATAAATTTTACATTAAATAAATCTTTAAAGAGTCGCTATTTAAAGATGGAATAATATAAAATTTATTTTAAGTTATTTATGGACGTCATTTACTTGTTATTTAATTGCACAATAATATAATTATGTAAATTGTCGAAAAACTCAATAAAATATCAAATTACCTACCTATTGTGATTGTGCATTAGTTTTAAAAATAAACGCACCTTTAGAATTTTAGGTGATTTTTTCAGACTTCTCTCAATTTTACCCGGGCGACGTGCACTTGACACATACGCAAGAAAACTCTCTGATCCCGTCTGTTGTGAGAACGGATTTAGTCGGTAGATTTGGTCCGTCGCCGAATCAAATTTGAGCATGTGTTAATACTTTAAGAAAAAATTTTATGAGTTTGTCAACATTTTCCTGTCAGATTGTTATTATATTTTTTAAAGTTACCATATTAACAGATTAAGAAAACTTAAGTTACTTATAAGTTATTATTATTTTAAGATATTTTTTTGTACATGAATTTGTTTAACATTTTAACAGCCAATGGTTATAAAAATGATTATCATGATTGAGTGTTTTTTATTGTTTTCATCTTCCTCTATGGTACGCTGGTTGCAGTGATTGAGTGATCGCCTGCCACGCTATATGCTGCGAGTTATTTTCCTCGTGTTACAAATATTAGTGTGGCTTACAGTTATTCCGGGTCTCGGTGTTTTGAATATTTGACTTAACATGTTTGTAAAGGCGCCCACGATTTAAGAGCAATTCCTAGTACAGGGTAAAAAGAAGCATAGCATAGCATTATCAGCCTTATAATGTTCCCACTGCTGGGACTCAGGCTTCCTCTCTAGGAGAGAGAATTAGCCATAATCCACCACACGGGCCCAGTGCGGGTTGGTGGATGTCACATGTCTTCGAGTTTTTGGTTCTAGGACATGCCGGTTTCCACACGATGTTTTCCTTCACCGTTTTGAGGGCAGTGGTGATGAAATAAATTACACAAAGTAATGCGCCTGGCTGGGTTTGAACCCGCGACCTACAACTCGTAAGTTGATAAGAAATGTATAATTATAATATTTTCTACTTTATTTCGAAGCATTTAAGCTCACGCATTGAGGGAGCACAGAATCATTACCGACAGAGTAAAAATAAAGGGACCACCCTTTGCTATGCTCAATAAATAAATAAAAAATCCTAAAGAGGTATTTGTTCGGTTACGTTCTAGATAATCATCATTTCAGCCGAAAGACGTCCACTGTTGGATATAGGCCTTCCCAAGTGTCGCCACAATGAACGGTCCGGTGCGTCTGGCATCCATCGGATTCCCGCAACCCTTACCAGGTCATGATCCACCTTATAGGAGGCCTACCGACGCTACGTTTTCTGATACGTGGTCGCCATTCCAGAACCTTTCGGCCCCAACGGCCACCTGCCCCCCTAGCCAAGTTACAACCGTTTCGTTTCGGTTCTCTTTTCGTTGATCGCCTCGAGTCGGTCATGCCTCCTATTCCTTTGTTCTGAGCACATGACTGAGCGTTGAGATGACGTCAGAACAAAGGAATCCTCCGATTCCTTTGTTCTACTCGTGGCCTACTCGAGGCGATCAACGAAAAGAGAACCAAAACAAAACGGTTGTAACTTGGCTGGGGGGGCAGTTCTGCGAGCAACGTTCTAGATACGTTTTTTTAGTAGTTTAGTAACTGGCCTTGTTCTTTCGATACTCGAAAATAATGAAAAAAAAAAACATTTTTAATGGTGCGTCTTCTAGAATGATTTTTTTCTGCCGCAGATTATTGTGCATATAAATAGCTTATCAACGTACTCCATTTAATTATTCCCCATTTGTAGAAGACAAAAAAAAATGATACGATAATAATAGGTTTTAAAGTAACAGTGTTACTTGTCAATTAATCAGGTACCTATTTAATTTAATGGTACCAGGAAGACAGAAACTAAGACGATTTCGATTTGCTGAGCTTAGTTCTAAACTCCAGATTGTTACCTGAACTTTGAAATTGAGTCCTCGTGTGATTTAGATCTCTAAATGTAAGAGGAAATTATACATTATCTATGTTCCTGGAAACTTGACGAATAGATCAGTATTTTATTAAAGCTGTGCCAATTATTTTTTGACTAGCCTGTTGGTCTAGTGGTTAGTGGCCCTAACTGCTATGCCGGAGGTCGTGGGTTCGATTCCCTCCCAAGACAAATGTATGTGTGAGGAGCACGCTCATTTGTTCTGTGTCTGGGTGTAATTTATCTATAATATGTATGTATTTAGAAATATATAAGTATGCCAACTCAGTTGTCTAGTACTCATAACACAAGCTCTGCTTAGCTTGAAACTAGACGGTGCTGTGTGATAGTTGTGGAATATTACATTATATTAAATTCGCAAAAACTTAACGTTTCCTGAACATTTTTAGAGAAATCTGGTTTGAGGCTGTGATTAAAAAATATTATTCTTATTTTCTATTTCCAAGAACTGTAGAATTGTTTGTCAGACTTATAACCAACAATGAATTTAATCTTATCGCAAAAGTTGATTGTATCAGATTTTTAATAACTCAACTCTTTTTAAAGTAAATCTATTTTGATGCTTCATTATTTTAAAATGTATATTGCAAGCCAATGCTTACAATTATTGACGCGCACTGTTTATTTTCTATACAATACGAAATTAACCACGCTTTAGGTCCTGTCACGACCTTAATACGTTTTCTATCAAAAAACAATAAATAAACAAAAAAAACAATAAAGAGTTAAGAAGAACATAGTGCTGGACATAGGCCTCCCCCAAATTTCGCCACAATGAACGGTCCTATGCGTCCCGCATCCATCGGATTCCCGCGGAATCCGATGGATCGGAACCATCACTGCGTCTTGCGGTACGCGGCCATCTAAAGGGCCGTCGAATCCAACTCGGCTGGGCAACGTTCGGGAAGCTGCGCGGTATCTTCTCATCCAATATACCACAATGTCTCAAGACGAAGATCTATGACCAGTGCGTGTTGCCAGTGATGACATATGGTTCCGAAACGTGGTCGCTCACAATGGGCCTTATCAGAAGGCTTAAAGTCACCCAAAGAGCAATGGAAAGGGCTATGCTCGGAGTTTGCTTGCGTGATCGAATCTAAAATGAAGATATCCGCAGGAGAACCAAGGTTGCCGACATAGCACGAAGATTCGCCAAACTTAAGTGGCAGTGGGCAGGGCACATTGCTCGCAGAAGTTCAGTGGCTGCTTTAATTATTGGCAAATCGATTCTTAGTGGATATCGTGAGTATAATGAGTGTAGTGTTACATCCAGAGTCATGGGCACGCCACAATTATGGCGGTAAGTCCCCTCTTTGAGGCGTGGTTGAAAAGACCTCACGGTGTCCTCACCTTCCGCATGACGCAGGTTCTCACCGAATACGGTAAGTTCGGGAAGTTCCTGCACCAAAGTGTGGAAAGTGGAAGCGACGCCCGGGTGTCGCCACTGTGTGGACCACCCGGAGGACACGGTGGAGCACACGGTAGAGGGGTGCCCCGCTTGAGCAGTGCAACGCCGGGTTCTCGTGGGGGCTATCGGCGGCGGCGATCTCTCGCGCCGGGCCTTGGTACAGGCCATGGTTCGGAGCGAGGAGGAGTGGCAGGCGGTCGCCTCCTTCTGCGAAGAAGTAATGCTAGCAAAGGAGGCGGCCGATCGCGTGAGGCAACGGTCCTCACGCCCTAACCGCTACCGGGATTCCAATCCCGATTTCTGGCCACCGTAGGGCATGCGGATGGCCAGCAATGGGTGGCTCGCCGTCCGAGCGTCCGGTACCCGTCCGGACCCAGACCAAGTCGTCGATGGCGCGTATTGTTCCACGCGCGCCTCAGGGAGATGTCAGCAAATCGTAGGGGCCCAGCAGGGTCGAAGCCTACTGGGGCCATGGGTAGTGTGAAAACGAAACCCGGGGCCCTGGGACGAAGGCAACGAAGGAACTGGTGTGGGTTTTTAGTCAGTAAAAGTCTGACACTATCTCGCGCTCCACCCAAGAGCGGGATTTGTCATTAGATGATTTTCCCACCTAAAAAGAATGTGTTAGATCTATATTAAAATGAAAAAGAAAGGAAATATTTTCTTAGCTTGACACGGGCGAAATGCACAGATCATGAGAAGCTGATAGAAAAAAAATGTTGAAGAAATATAATATGGTTGGTGCATTATTTTATGTTTGAGATGTTTAAAATAACACGCGTTATTAGATAGCCACGAGCCACTTAGTTCGATCGAATATTTCGGTTTAATCGTGCATAATGGGAATCCTACTTATCGATAGTTAGGAGGGAGTTTCCGAGCTCTGTTTGATGGAGCCGTTACAGATTTGGGTCAATGAGGTCACGTCTGTCCTCCCCTTTGATCTGAATGCAACATGCTTAGTTGTGTCAGTGTGTTTTAGCCTTTATGTAGCGCTCAGGGGCTTCGATGTGTTAAAATGTTAGGCATGCGAATCAGAAACAGGAATGGACCTATACACCCCATATTTCATGATCGACCTCTACAACATTATTTTTAGTATATGCGGAACCCGAAACACGTGTCTAGTATTTTTATGTAAAGAATCTATGAACTAAACATAACTGTATCATAAAAAATCACAAGTTATAATTTTGTTATGTTACTTGGTTGTCCGCACAAATACATGGTTACCGGTCCATCTAGACGACTGAGGGGTTGTTTTGCTCCCACACCCAGTTGCTGGCGCCTAATGCCCGCTATGACCTGCCGTGACCAGTGATGTACTTAATGTCGCTGGTGTCCAACTTGTGACCTTTTTAAAATATTTTTGGGAAAAAATATAACATGTTAAAATTATTGGAATCAATTCAGTTTCTGACTCTGAACAAACTATATTCAGATTTCGCATATACTTAACATAATGTTTGTATATTTTACCTCAGTGCGGTGTATTTACCGATGAAACTCAACATGATAAAAGCTAGCAAATCATACAAAGCAATGTGTTTAGACTTATTCTCCACCAGCGTCACTGAACTTAAAAAAAATTATTGTATTGAATTTTTCAAATACATATACTGAAACAGTCCTTACTATATGCACTTCCGAGCGTCTTTACTTCTTTCTTTTTAGGGTTCCGTACCTCAAAAGGAAAAAACGGAACCCTTATAGGATCACTTTGTTGTCCGTCCGTCTGTCTGTCTGTCTGTCTGTCTGCTGGTCTGTCTGTCAAGACCCTTTATCTCGGAAACGTGTGGACGTATCGAGTTGAAATTAAAGCCATATACTAAGGTCTACGGTACCTTATAGCTGTGAAAAAATCAAACTTGTGAGTTAATGAAATAAAAAGATACGGCGGTTTGTGTTGCAAAAAACGTATATTTCGACACTCTCAAGGAAATCAAAATTCATAGGGTACTTTCCATTGACCTAGAATCCTGAAATTTGACATAAAGCAATGTCTTATAGCACAAGTATAGGAAAAAATCGGAAAATTTAATATGTAGTTACGTCACAAAAAAAACTTTTTGCTATTCGGAAATATCTTCGTTACTCAATCGGTAATTGAACTGTTTTCATAGGTAAGTTTGTACGGAACCTTAAGTGCGCGAGTCCGACTCGCACTTGCCCGTTTTTTTTAAATCTTTATTAAGGAGCTTTGTCAAAATATTGACTATATCGCTCCATCATAGCCAAAGTTATTTTAAATTATTGTCATATAGTTTATACCTATAGTACTCTTGTCTGACGTAGGCTTAGCTAAGACACTGTTGCAAATAACGATTTCAAACATATTTAGAGTGTTAAACAGATTTCTCCTACTAGAGAAAAAATGTATTGACGCTTCACCAACATTATTTTATGATGTTAGGACTATCAAACCTCAGTATTACGCCATCAGGAAATTCACAAAAATTAAAAAATTAAATCACGCTCGGAAAAAATCTGAAAACTGTAAATTTGTAGTTACGTCACAAAAAAAAAACTATTTTTGCGATTCGGAAAAATCTTCGTAACTTAATTCGGGAATTGAACTGTTTTCATAGGTAAGTTACGGAACCATCAGTGTTCGAGAAAGTCTCGAACTTGCCCATTTTTTTTTATTTGTCTACTGTCTCTTGATCTGCTCTAATACTATCTGTGATAACTTGACATTGGCCTTCTTTCAAAGCATAATAAAATAAAATTTAACTCCATCTCTTTAACGATTCAGTTTGAGTCGCCAAATGGATCGTATTAAGAGGTCGTGGTAGGATTTCTGATAAGCTGTGCATTGGCAGAATTTAAGATGGAAGCTTAAAATAATATACCATTATGATAAGACCGCTTGTTGTTACACGACATTAATTTTAAGCTCCTCTTGGAAGTTTTTATGAAATGCAATAAAGCTTGATCTATATGTCTAACATAAAATAAACACAAAACCTTTTTATGCATCAAAAAACCTGGGCAAGTGCAAGTCGGACTCGCGCACTGAGGGTTCCGTACAAACTTACCTATGTAAAAAGTTCAATTCTCGAAAGGAGTCTCGTTTAATTTCGGAATCGAAAAAAAAAGGTTCTTTTTTCTGACATAACATGTTTTCAGATTTATTCTTATACCTGTGCTATAAGACCTTGCTTTATGCCAAATTTCAAGATTCGGGGTCAACGCGAAGTACCCCATGAATTTGGATTCCCTTGAGAGAGTCGAAATATAAGTTTTTTGTTTTTTTTAGTTTTTTGTTGTTTGTTTTTTTTTTTGTTTTTTTTTTTTTGTTTTTTGCCGTATCTTTTTTTCCGTCGACTTAGAAGCGTATATTCTCACAGCTTCAAGGGACCGCAGAGGTGAGTATATGGTTTTAATTTCAACTCGGTATCTCTACGCGTTCCCAAGATCTTGACAGACAACAAAGTGATCTTATAAGGGTTCCGTTTTTTTTCCTTTTGAGGCACGGAACCCTGAAAATTAACAAAAAATGAGGGCTTGACTCTCACGCTAGGCATACAAGCGTAAATTATGTTATAGGAAACGAAATAGAAATTTTAGAAACGTCTGGACTGATTTTGACGGGACTTTTACTGACAGACAGCTTTTTTTATGTGGGTAATAATCTAATGAGTTCTCACGCTCTAAGGCGGAGAGGGAGAGCGTGCCAGACTTTTACGTTTACTGAGTAAAACCACACCTAGGTTTCTTCAATGGCCCTTTGCGTCCCAGGACCACGGTTTACCTATTCAGAAGTCCTCCCATGACCTTAGTAGCCATCGGCCCCACTGGTCCCTGCGGTTTTGCTGACATCTGTTTGAGGAACCCGTAGTACCTACACGACGCCCTGTCGACGATTTGGGCTCGGTCCGGACAACAGCCGGTCGGTCGGACTGCGAGCTACACGTCTTCCGAAATTCGTCGTTGATATTACAAGGAGTAACTTGGGTACTTTTCATTTTCTCGCGATAACGGGTCTTAATTCCCAGGAGGATATAAAAAGGGGAGTAACGAAGTCGCCAATAAAATTTTTTTTGGGTACTGCGAAGGCTGATGCACCTTTGCACACGTCGAAAAAATATTTTTTAGACCTAGACCATTTTCTTTCATAAATTATAAAATAAAACTCTCGTTGTTAAAGAGCCCTAGTGCACCCGGGGCCCCTTTAGGTGCAAAGTCATGGGTGAGGCCCCACTTCGTCCACGCCAATATAAGTGTTATTTATCATGTGGCATTAGTTCTAAACCCTCTTTAGAGGTAACAATGAAAGAGGATCGCCGCTTTTGCTACGTCGTTTAGTCTATTACTACTGTCTCTGTATCTATACAATGGGCAACTATTATTGTTTTATGCTCATGAGATCAACACGAATCATTTATCATCTTCAAATTAAGGCCAGGTCCTACTGATTTTAAACTTTTTTAAACCTATGGAAATCCACAAATATAAAAGAGAACACTGTGAAAAATTATTTTATTAAAATTGACTATATGACCAACCGCGGGCAAAAATCAAAAAATGATATAAATTAGTTGGCTTGATAAAAAAAAAATCGCGAATCTGACCCTAACTTACGATTTCAAACGTGTATGTCTACGAGAATACGTCACGGAAACATTTGAAAATTACAAAAAATAATAAATTTAATTTTTAAAAGGGTCTCGCAAACACAATTTTTTTTTAAAGGTATTGTTTTTTTTATATATAAAAATAAATCGACTGTTACGGAGTCGCGAAATCAACATAGACCCGGGCGGAGTTCACACAAAATACAAAAATTAATGTTATAATTTGAACATATCTTTTGCAAGAGATAGGTCAAAATAATTAGGACAAATAACTCGCAGTAACCTGATATTGAGAGCAGTGGTGGCCCAGTGGTAACGGCCCCGTCTTACGAGTTGTACGTCGCGGGTTCAAACCCAGCTAGGCGCATTACTTTGTGTAGTTTATTTTATCACCACTGCTCTCAAAACGGTGAAGGAAAACATCGTGAGGAAACCGGCATGTTCTAGAACCAAAAAATTCGAAGACATATGACATTCACCAACCCGCACTGGGCCTGCGTAGTGGGTTACGGCCCATTCCCTCTCCTAGAGAGGAGGCCTGAGTCCCAGCATTGGGACCATTAAAAGGCTGATTATGCTATATTATGCTATGCTAACCTGATAATACAAAAAACAAAGAAAATGTTTTTAATTGTGTCATTGACATTTATTTATATAGGTATTTTATTGTGAAGGTTGCGGGAATCCGAAGGATCCGAGACGCACAGGTCCGTTCATTGTGGCGACACTTGGGGAGGCCTATGTTTAACAGTGGACGACTTTCGACTGAAATGATGATGATGATAATTTATCGTACACCTCATAATGTGGACAGGATAAAAAATTACAAAAAATAAATATATTTACAAATAAAAATTTACATTTTTCTTTTATTTTTTTATTCATGTATGTTAAAGTAAAAAGTTTAACTAACTTTAAACTTTGACATTAATGGTTTTAACCTCATCAAACGCTGGTCGTGTTCAGTTTGCTATCAGTCCATCTGCACTACGGACTATGGGACTTCAATCACCAGCAGAACCAATGGTGGCAACTGCATAGCCTATGCGAAGGCTATGCCTCGTAATCAAAGTTTGTGTCAGCATCGACCAAGTGCCTATAGTTACTCCCTCATATTAGGGAGGACTAGTACAATATCCAAATTAATATGGATTCTTCTAGCTAGAATTGCTATGCTACCCTGGAGGACGATCCTATCTATACTAATCTTACATAAAGCTTAAGTTCCCCACTGCACGCAATAAACTTAAAAGAACTGCCCCCCCCCCCCCCCGCCAAGTTACAACTGTTTCGTTTCTATTCTCTTTTCATCGATCGCGTCGAGTCGGCCACGCCGATTAAACGTTATGTTATGACGTCATTTCAACGCTCAGTCACGTGGTCAGAACAAAGGAATAGGCGGCGTGGCTGACTCGAGACGATCAACGAAAAGAGAAGCAAAACGAAACGGTTGTAACTTGGCTAGGGGGCTGAACAGATTTTCACGCAGTTTTACTAATAGACAGAATGATCATGGTGAAGGTTTAGGTGCATACATGTATATTTTTGTAAAGAAAAGTCGTGAATTACAATTTTTTGTAATACCTGGGAGAAGCTGGAGCGAGTCTCTACGTATTAACAATATTATAAAGCTGTAGACTTGGTTTGTTTAAACGCGCTAATATAAAGAATTACTGGCTTGAATGTAAAAATATAATTTAATGGTGGATAGTCTATATATCAAAAAAAAACTTAGACTAATAAAAAAAAGCAGAAACCAAAGATGCGAGTGAAACTCCGAAGGACAGCTGGTCTTAACATAATCGAAAACATTTTATACCGCACAGTTTGTTTTATCCTCATTCTTTTAAGATGGCGTTGTAAACATGAAATAAATAACAATGATTATTTCCGCATGCCTTGTGGGTCTCACATAAATATTGTGGTGACACCATAAAAAATAACAACCAAAACAGTTACAAACTTCTCCAAGTGTAGTATAAGGTATATAATAGTAATTGTATAACAGTAGTAGATAGTAGAAAATTATCTCAAGGGAACATATTCTCGGGATAAAATTATAGCTATTCAAGGATTTCTACCCGTGTGGCTAATTCTATCCAAGTCCCTTAAGTAGTTTCAAAGAGAAGAAGTAAAAAACACAAACTTTCGCCTTTATAATATGAGTGTTTTACTAAATTTTGTGCAGTGTCTTTTGTTTTATTTTTCAAAGTGACAATTCAAAATATTTTGGTTTTGTTTCGTTTTGGTTTAATGCTCTACATGCTAAACCTCATAATGTGGACAGGATAAAAAAATCCAAAATAATAACATCACCCCATCCTTTTTTATGGTGGAAATAATCTAATGACTTCTCCCGCTCTGGATGGAGAGGGAGGGCGTGTCAGACTTTTACTGACCAAAGCCTGTATCCTTCAGTTGCCCTTGGCGCTCTAGGACGAGTGATTTCCTTTTCAGAAATTCTCCGCGGTCCTAGCTAGCGGGCATCGGCCTTGCTGGGCCCCTACGGTTTGCTGACATCTCCTTGAGGAGCGCGTGGATCACTACGCGTTGTTGACGACTGGGCTCGGTCCGGTTAATTACCGGACGGCCGGACGACGAGTTACCCATTGCTCGACGTCCGCAAGCCCGCGTTTACCGTGGCTGGTAGTCGGGAACAGTATCCCGGCGACTGGGGCGTGAGGGTCGCTCCCTCACGCGTGCACGTTCGGCCTCTTCCTTCGCTAGCATTACTGCTTCGCAGAAGGAGGCGACCGCCTGCCACTCCTCCTCTCTTCGGAAAACCTTTACACGGGAACACATTCCTCAATTTATCGCACAATGTTGCGAACTTCATACCATCGTTGTACTTGTAACTATAGAAATACACTACGGCCAAGCGCTGAAGGTGTACGCATTCGTTGATTCTAGCGATTAACCTAAGTTGGTTATAAACTTTTGATGCAAAATCTTTTTTTTTTATTAATATAAACCAGTGCTTGACTGCAATCCCACCTGATGGTAAGCAGTGATGTAATCATTGATGGTGAGGCGCACTAGTTCAATAAGAGCCTATTCACTCTAGCCTTGAAGACACCTGAATTATAGTTGGACGGGAAGACCGCAGTAGGCAAATTGTTCCAGTCCTTCGATGTACGCGCATAGTCCGGACCGTTGAAGTTTCAACAACGTAAGGGTGGATACTCGTCGTACGTCGGGTTGTCCGATGGTAGAAAGGAGATGGCGGAATCAAGTCATGTAATTTCCGCGCACACTCTCCAAAATCTGTATAAAGCCGAGCAAAATACCAATATCCTCTCTTCATAATTTAAAATTTTAGATTGATAAAACCACTTAAATTTTTATTTGTTCAAACTTCTTCTCAGCGCTTTTCACTGCACCTAACTCATGTTGCCTTCGGGAGGTAATCTTTGATTTTAATGGAGTACTAGTCTATTGTAGATAATTTCAGCCTTACACACGCATTCGTATAAGCCTTACGTACCCTCAACGTGTAGGAATCGGAGGTGATAAAAAGCTTATTCGCGTATTTGTTAGAATGTATTCCAACGAAATTACTCTTTTACATTGATACAAGTCCTCACCGTGCGGCAACTGTTTATTTTGCGTGTAATCTTACGCCGTCATTCCATGCTTCCACTAGACTCTAGCATCTTTCTTAGACGTCGAGGTTTTCCGGTCAGTGACTCCCTACATAGTCGGACCGCTTTCGCAGGTCGGCAATTCGTTATCTTTTAAGTGCTCGCATTTATGATAAGATTCACCATCTGATCAGTATTTATACATTAAAAAATATTCACTTAAAACTAAGCTATCTAATTGGTTGCAAAAACTGTCTTATGATTACACTGAATCATTACTAACGATCACCGCATAACTATTTCCCTATACTGTTACACGTCTATATAAAGGCTGTTTTAATTGTGCCTAACATCATATTTTTGATCATCTCTAAGGAGAAACTGGCTCCTGAGATACAAGTATTTATTTTACTTAGTTTAGGAGTCAAATGTTCATTTTATTTCCACTGATCAGTGTTTGTACAACTATTATATCTGTTCATGTCATTATATACCTACTGTTACAGTGTGTGTTAAATGTACAAAATAAAGATTATTATTATTATAAAAATCTCTGACGTTCTTCGGCCTAACAGCCTTTCAAAATCTCCTAAGAGTATAGTAATAATATGGGAGCTCTAATCTCGATTTTTTTTTATAAACTGAAATTCGTGTTTTATTCTTATTTAGTTAATATTTATACGAAACCTAAATATACTCTAACTTTTAATTAAATGAACCAAAGTAACACCTCCAATCGACCTTTTTAAGGTTCCGTACCTCAAAAGGAAAAAACGGGAATCCTTATAGGATCACTTTGTTGTTCGTTTGTCTGTTTGTCAAGACCCTTTATCTCGGGAACGCGTGAAGTGGTCAAGTTGAAATTAAAACCATGTATCTACTTAGATTTGCCGTTTAAGTCGCAAAAAACGTATATTTCGACACTCGCAAGGAAATCAAAATTCATAGGATACTGCCCGTTGCTCCAGAATCCTGAAATTTGGCATGAAGCAAGGTCTTATAGCACAGGTGCAGGAATAAAACAGTCAAATAGTTGTTACGTCACAAAAGAAAACATTTTTTTGTGATTCGGAAAAATCTTCGAAACTCCATTCGGGAATAATAATTGAACTATTTACAAAAGTAAGTTTGTACGGAATCCTTAGTCTGACTCGGACATGCCCAGTTTTTTTTTTTGGTGTCGCAAGTGTGTAATTTTAGTGCTAACTAATAAATTTATTAAAAAGTCATTCAGGATACATAACTGTTTTTACATTATGACAGCGTGTGCAACCCAGCAACTGTCATTTTAGTCCATCTAATTAAAAAATAGAGAACAGAATACGTTTGTGCATCGAACTACTTTTCCACATCGATGCCTGACAGCAATGCCATGTTGATTGGCAATACTAATTCTTTGGGAAAAGAACTAGCCAGAACCCCTGGTCAAGCAAAGTGTCGATGCGTCGGTGAAAAATATGCTTGAAGAGGCCCCTTGGTTGACTGGTAGAGAATGCTTAAGGCATTAAGTCCGTCTTTGTACATTTGTGTTGCATGAAGTTTTAATAAATAAATAAATAAGAGGAGACGCGCACTTAGACCCGACGGACTACTATATTATTACCGACTAGACTGCCTATTGTCCAGCTACCGTTATTATGTATGATACAATAAAAATACAGTCAAGGCATAGACACTAATAAAACTCTCCACATAAAAAACCAGACGACCTTCTCCTCATCAATTTCTGAAAGGTGACATTGTAGTATGCTAGATAAATATAAATTACTCTTTATTGAACAACGTAATATGCGATAAAATACGAAAAAGAAATAGTAATTTCGTACGCTTAGGGTGGAATTCACCAATAAAACTAATCGCGTTTAGCAGCTGTCACTAGTGTCACTTGTCTGTATTTTTTTTTTGTTATATTTTTACAAGTGACACTAGTGACAGCTGCTAAACGCGATTATACGAGCCAAACGTTAAAACGCGACTAGTTTTATTGGTGGATTTCGCCCTTAGTCCTAGAGAATCTTTATTTAAAAACGAGGGTACCTACGTATTTAATTTTGAATCGTGTTTTAATAACTTTTCAAATACCTTCTATATTGATTAAGGTCTCTTTTTGATTATGCACACGATATATTTTTAGAAATATGGCTTTGTTGAATAAATAAATAAAAATAGTAGATTATATGACTACGTAAGCAGCAGGGGATAAAGCAATGGCCTTAAGTCACGGGCGGCATCTTGAATTCCAAACGAAATGAAGGTTACTAATTTTAATCCCGAACGTTAGTGAAGGATTTATATAATTAACACCTGAGCATCGCGAGGGAGTTAATAAGGAAACCTTAGTGAAGTGAGGAATTCAAGCTACCCAAGACAAAGACAGTTTTATCCCAGTAGAGCACTACTTTTTACACCATCTGTGAGATAATTAAAAGATAATTTAGTAAAACAAATCATATAATAGAGAAATATAAGTATTACGTACAAGTTAAACTTAACTATCACTCAACACGTCTTGAGATTTGAAACAAACATTCACTACCGACAAACTGCTATGCACTTTGACAGATGTTATAAATGATTTTGATGTACGAGTAACAAATTAATAAAATAAATATAAAAAAACTACTCTAAGATTCTATAGTTTCAATTTTCTTTATCGCTCCCGCTTTTTCATTACCTAATTTTTTTTTTCGAAACTTGTCACAAAAAAAAATCAATAAAATGTGGTCCGCGACCACATGATTTTTTATGTATGATACAATAAAAATACAGTCAAGGCATAGACACTAATAAAACTCTCCACATAAAAAACCAGACGACCTTCTCCTCATCAATTTCTGAAAGGTGATATTGTAGTATGCTAGATAAATATAAATTACTCTTTATTGAACAACGTAATATGCGATAAAATACGAAAAAGAAATAGTAATTTCGTACGCTTAGGGTGGAATTCACCAATAAAACTAATCGCGTTTAGCCGCTGTCACTAGTGTCACTTGTAAAAATATAACAAAAGAAAAATACAGACAAGTGACACTAGTGACAGCTGCTAAACGCGATTATACGAGCCAAACGTTAAAACGCGACTAGTTTTATTGGTGGATTTCGCCCTTAGTCCTAGAGAATCTTTATTTAAAAACGAGGGTACCTACGTATTTAATTTTGAATCGTGTTTTAATAACTTTTCAAATACCTTCTATATTGATTAAGGTCTCTTTTTGATTATGCACACGATATATTTTTAGAAATATGGCTTTGTTGAATAAATAAATAAAAATAGTAGATTATATGACTACGTATGCAGCAGGGGATAAAGCAGTGTCTTTAAGTCACGGGCGGCATCTTGAATTCCAAACGAAATGAAGGTTACTAATTTTAATCCCGAACGTTAGTGAAGGATTTATATAATTAACACCTGAGCATCGCGAGGGAGTTAATAAGGAAACCTTAGTGAAGTGAGGAATTCAAGCTACCCAAGACAAAGACAGTTTTATCCCAGTAGAGCACTACTTTTTACACCATCTGTGAGATAATTAAAAGATAATTTAGTAAAACAAATCATATAATAGAGAAATATAAGTATTACGTACAAGTTAAACTTAACTATCACTCAACACGTCTTGAGATTTGAAACAAACATTCACTACCGACAAACTGCTATGCACTTTGACAGATGTTATAAATGATTTTGATGTACGAGTAACAAATTATTAAAATAAATTAAAAAAAAACTACTCTAAGATTCTATAGTTTCAATTTTCTTTATCGCTCCCGCTTTTTCATTACCTATTTTTTTTGTTAGTGACCAGTTTTAATTTTTAATAAACTAGTTTGATGCAGATAAATTTTAAATCACTTATTGTTGACGGTTTTTGACGTTCCAAATTCAAATCTCATTATTCCCTAGGGATCGCCCATACTGCATTATCTCCCTGGAGACAGAATGACTTGCTTTAATTGCTGGTTGTATGACATATAAAAGGGCATTACCGAGCTGGTGGTGTAAAAAAGTTATTACGTATAGTCCTTGCAGTCAAAGGCTCTTTATAAGTGTTCTTGATTGTTAAAAAGTCAAACGCCATAGAAACAACACGTGATCAATCCCTAACATTTTGACATTTCGGTAATAGCTATTTCTGACAGATTGACACTATAGATAGAGAGAGACTTTTTATTTCCAATTCTATAGTGTAGAGAGGCTAACAAGATAGCACAAGTTATTTATATTCATGAGTACTTTCACCCCTTGAATGACTGCCAAAAGATTAAAAATCACAATGTGTAGTGGTTGCGTTTTAGCACGACAATAGCGGTCTTTGACCTTTACATTTATTTTTGATATTTTTAATTTTAAAATCAGAAATAAAGCTGTCCTGAATCAACATACTAGTCTTGATCTCGTAAAACATTAATTAATAAAAAAAAAATAAAACGATAAATAGTATGTACATTATTCGGAATTCTAACTTACAAAGAGTCTGCCTAGCCAGATTACCACTTAGGGGAAAATATTCCTCCAAAGAAAAGATAGAATTTGCAAAATTTGTTAACACTTGCTTCTGCTAGCGGCTTTACATGTATGGAAGTAGTAAATATCTAGACTACGACACACAATGATAAATTAACATCCTAGTAATATAATACTTTTCAGAATGAGTTCAGCAGGCCTAGCCAAGTTACGAACGTTTCGTTTCAATTCTCTTGCGTCGAACGCCTCGAGTCGGCCACGCCTCTGATTTCTTTGTTCTGACGTCATCTCAACACTGGTCAGAAGAATGGAACCGCCGGCGTGGCCCACTCGAGGCGTTTGAAGCAAAAGAATCAAAATGAAACGGTCGTAACTTGGCTAGGGGGGCAGTAGTTTTAGAGATTTCCTCCTAGTTACAAATGTTTAGTACCTCTTTATATTATACTAGTTTTTTTTAGGTGAGAAATTATCCAATAAATTCTCGTGCTCTAGGGTAGAGCGCGAGGTTGTGACTTTAACTGACTAAAACCACACCAATGATTCTTCTTTGCCCTTTGCGTTCTAGGATCACGGGTTTCGCAAGTAAACTCATGGCCCCAGTGGGCTTCGGCCCTGCTGGGCCCGATACGGGTTTTGCTCACATCTCTTTGAGGCGCACTTGGCACTTGGTCCGGACGGTTACCGGACGACCGGACGGTGAGCTACCCATTGCTTGTCGTCCGCAAGCCCATGTCTACGGTGGCTGGAAATTTGGGCCAGGATCGTGGTGGCTGGTGCGTGAGGACGTACATTCCCTCACGCGTGTGTCCGTCTGCCAATCTTCCCCACTCCGGACCATGGGCTGTACCAGGGCCTGGCACGAGAATTCACCACCGCCGATCAAAGACACGGCGGTGTTCCGGCCAAGCGGGGTATATCTCAACCGTATGCTCCAACGTGTCTTCCAGGAAATTCACACAATGATGACACCCGGTCGATTCTTCCACACGAATCGGATGCAGGAACCCATGTCCATTGAGGACTTGCATCATGCGGTAGGTGAGGACGTCGTGACGTCTTTCTAACCACGTTTCTACGCCTTGGTGAGTAGAAGTGACATGAAATTTAAACTTATTATATTACACCTAAGCTGTATATCATCACATTTCTCCATACTAAAACGGCCATAACACTCGCTGTAAAAGACATCAACGTTTTAAGTTGCACACTAACAATGCAACGCGTAAGCATATTTTATTTTATAGTGCAACCATAGAAGGAAGCTGCTTGTCTTATTTTATATATTATAAGAGTACTCTAAAGGCACGTGCTGAAGAAGTGGGAAGGTACTTGTGTAAGCCTTTTGAGGGACATAAACTGTACAAGAGCTACCTACTACTTATTCTGTTTCTCCTTCTCTATCAAACTTATTAAGTTGCCTGTAAAAAATCGCTTTCAGCGATAAGATAACCCATTGTGACACCCTATTAATTTTATGTTCGGCGATGCACCACTGGTACATGGTTGATATCCCACCTATATTCACAAAATGATTTGGGAACGCATTCATTGTGCGTACAGCTAAGGAGTTGAATTCCTTGCTGGAATCTGTGTTTCATGATGGCTACAATCCGGAGTCTTTAAGTCAAGAGAGAATAGGTTACTTCTAGGTTAGCGCGCTCCACCGTCGACCGCATCGTCGCTTTCCATCAGGTGAGATAGCGGTCAAGCGCGAACCTATTAACAATAAAAAAATGTTCCTATTGTAATTTTATTTTTGATGTACAATAAAGAGTTTAATAATATTATCTAACTACATATCTAACTCATCATCATCATCATCATTTCAGCCGATAGACGTCCACTGCTGGACAGAGGCCTCCTCCAAGTGTCGCCATAATGAACGGTCCCGTGCGTCTCGCATCCATCGGACTTCCGCAATCGTTACCAACTCATCGGTCCACCTTGGAGGTACCTTGTTCCTTGTTGTTGGTTGTTCCATACCTAACTATTTGTATTGTAATGCATTTTTTTTTTTAGGGTTCGGTACCTCAGTCATTGTTAAATATTAAGCTTGTCAGGCTTTTACTGACTAAAAACGTGGGTTTTTAACCTGTTCCTTCTTTGCATTCGTCCCAGGGGCCCGGGTTTCACTTTCACTCTACCCGTGGCCGCGCCATCGACGACTTGGGCTCGGTCCGGAAGGTTACCGGACGGTCGGACGGCGAACGAAATTTGGCATGCAGCAATGTCATATAGCAAAGCGAAGAATCTGAAAACCGTAAATTTGTTGTTACAGAGTGTGTTAAATAATTCCGAAAAGTGTACATTACAAATCAATTACATTTTTGCGATCGTAAGCTTTAAAGCTTGTACAGAACCCTCGGTGTGCGACTCTGACTCGCTCATGACCGTTTTTTTAAAGAAAAGTCTATGAAGATAAAGGCATTGGTACGGTGTAAAGTTTGTTTGTTAGGTTAATCTATGTAAACACTTGTACAGTCGCGCACAATGACATTCACTAATAGAAAGCTTTGTTTTTGTTGAGAGCTTTTAGTCGTGCTTGGGTTCGTTAATTTTCATGCCGGAAAAGGTGCGGTACCTGTACGAGATGTAACGTCAGCGAGGCCGCGGGAAAATAGAATAGAATAAACTTTATTGTACTGTAAAATAGTAACAATTTTACAGAAAATTAAATCTATGCAACAGTCTTATCACTGACAGCGATGCTACCAGACAACCTCAAGATGGACTATAGAACTATAGAAATTAAACTAAAAAAATACTACTGCAGTATAATGTTGTGCAAAAGTCAGTGTTGTTCAGTTTGAATAAACCCATTTGGATCAACAACATGAGTTTGGCACATGTAAAAGAACATCCTGTAAGAAGCATGTTCAGAATCGGTTACTGAATCAATTTTAGCTATTATTAAAATAGGTAATTAAAAAAAAACCATTTTGATAAATTCCCGATTGTGTCACTAGCGTTTTTGTACTCGTATGTGCGTGCGTAGATATCAATACCGATGCGCTACCAACGTAGTTTTTTTTTTATGGTGGGAAAATCATCTAATGACAAATCCCGGTCTTGGGCGGAGCGAGAGATAGTGTCAGACTTTTACTGACTAAAAACCCACTCCTGTTCCTTCGTTGCCTTCGTCCCAGGGCCCCGGGTTTCGTTTTCACACTACCCATGGCCCCAGTAGGCTTCGACACTGCTGAGCCCCTACGATTTGCTGATGTCACCCTAAGGCGCGCGTGGAACAATACGCGCCGTCGACGACTTGGGCTCGGTCCGGACAGTTACCGGACGGTCGGACGGCGAGCTAACCATTGCTCGCCGTCCGCAAGCCTGCGCCTACGGTACCAATGTAGTGCGTCAATTTTCATATCATCATCATATCATCATCATCATCATCATTATCATTTCAGCCGAAAGACGTCCACTGTTGGACATAGGCCACCCCCCAAGCGATTTTCATATCATTGTATACAATAGCAGTCGTGGCAGAGTGGTTACAGCCCCAACTTACGAGTAGTAGGTCGCGGGTACAAACCCAGCCAGGCGCATTACTTTGTGTAATTTATTTCATCACCACTGCTCTCAAAACGGTGAAGGAAAACATCGTGAGGAAACCGGCATGTCCTAGAACCAAAAATTCGAAGTCATGTAACCTCCACCAACCCGCACTGGGCCCGCGTGGTGGATTACGGCCCGTTCCCTCTACTAGAGAGGAGGCCTGAGTCCCAACAGTGGGAAATTTTAAGGCCGACTATGCTGTGCTATGTATACAATATTAAGATAACCAATTTCTTAAAAAAACACTGCCTAAGAGCATTTAAGCAAAATTTCAGTGCTTCAATTATGATTGTAGCTTAATTTTCTAATTAGAGTCTAAAGGGGGTGTATTATTTCAGTTAAATGTTGGATATGTTAAAGTTAATTAGTCCAAACTCTCGCTAAGTTAGAATGAGTTTGTTTTCGTATGGAAAAAAAATTGTGTAACGTTTTAGTTATAATATTATTTTCACACAACGCCGTCTAGTTCCAAGCTAAGCAGAGCTTGTGTTATGAGTACTAGACAACTGATAAACATACTATTACAGATAAATTATACCCAGACACAGAACAAATGATCGTGAGTATAACTGACGACAGAAGCAGAAGATTTTAGAACGATTTTAGTTTTTTTTTTTAGTTTTTTTTTGTTTTCTTTTTTTTTGTTGTTTTTTTTTTATATTCACCTACTATCCTAACAGATTTTTGTGTGTTTGTTTGTGAGAAAAATATATTTTTCGACACTCTCAAGGGAATCGAAATTCATAGGGTACTTCCCGTTGACGTAGAATCCTGAAATTTGGCATGAAGCAAGGTTTCATAGCACAAATATAGGAACAAAAAAAAAAGAAAAATGTAAATTTGTAGTTACGTCACAAAAAAAAAACTTTTATTGTGATTCGGAAAAATCTTCGTAACTCAATGCGGGAATTGATCTGTTTTCATAGGTAAGTTTGTAAGGAACCCTCAGTGCACGAGTCCGACCCGGACTTGCCCGGTTTTTATTAATACGTTCACGCTTGACTACTATCCCATCTGAATATGGTAAGCGATGATGTGGACGACACGGTGAGTGTGTTCAAAAGTGATATACCCTTAGGTTGTAGCCATCAGGAAACAGAATCCAGTAGGGAGTTCCGCTCCTTAACTGGTGACTGGTTCCCCTCTCCCCTCCTCCTCCTCTCCGGGGCCAAGGGTCTGATTCTGAAAGGAAGACTCGGCCCTGGTACGAAAGGCAACGAAGGAATAGGAGTGGGTTTTTAGTCAGTAAAAGTCTGACACTATCTCTCGCCCCGCCCAAGAGCGGGGGATGTCATAAGATGATTTTCCCACCAAAAAAAAAGAAAAAAAAACTGGTGACTGGTTAACCACAATGAATACATTACATTATACGATATTTAAAACATAATAACTTAAAAAATAATGTCACCCACTGCGTGGTTCACAGATTACCATTAATGGAAAAAACCTATGAAAAATTCCACCCCTGGGGGGCACTACTGGGACCACGGGTAGTGTGAAAACGAAACCCGGGGCCCTGAGACGAAGGCAACGAAGGAACAGGAGTGGGTTTTTAGTCAGTAAAAGTCTGACACTATCTCCCGGTCCACCCAAGAGCGGGATTTGTCGTAAGATGTTTTTCCCACCCAATAAAAAAAAACCCCTGGGGATCCAGAATCATAAACTAGATCCATGGTATTTGTTTGTGCGTTGATTAAAAAACACCCTGTATAAATTTATGAATAAAATTGACAAAACGGCATAAACAGCGTGAGAGTTAAAAATAGAAGACTAAAAAAAACAAAATTAGCATTACAACTAATTAACAAAAAAGCATATCCAAATAACAATAAATAATAATTTCATGGCATAACGAGATGAAGTACCGTGAAATAAATACAGATAAACAATATTTGGAAAGTGAACTACACCATTACGTAAATTCAATTCTCTCAGAACTTTCATGGGCACTGAATTTATTTTCAGCCATTATTATTGTAGTAAGCAACAGTTCAGGTTTTCCAACACCCCATGTAGGACCGAGGAGCTTTTCAGTTGCCATTCCACCCTCAACGAGGGCGGTTGTCGCGTGTCGTGGAACCCACCTCCCGTAAAATATCGTGTTTATATTAAAACTGTTAACATCGATGTGAAAAACAAATCATTTGTGCGCTTTCAATAATAATGGGTAAGCAGCTTTTTAGATATTTAAAAAATAAATTCTCTGTCATCATATTCAGTTTGCAATTTAATATTTTTGCATGAAATGGTTTCAGGGAAGAGTTATTGAAGCGATATTTTATAGAATTGTTTTTGAATTTTCTTTTAGTTTTGATAAAGAATGCGATGTAGGAGGGAAATATTTTTGTATTGCAGATAGCTGCATACGAGCTAGACTTATATAAGTGTATGAATGCGGTATGCTTGGGTTGTACTTTATTGGAATTATGTTAAATACTGTATTATATAGGTATACATTATTTTACTTATTTATCTTTATAACGCACCTTTGAGTGCTTTATCTGCATGTGTGTGCTTTTTTTAAGTGTGAGTGTGTGTTCATAAATAAACATATTTGTGTAACACGTGTTTAGTCAAATGATGACTTTATAAAGGTATGACAATAATGACTATAAAACTTTTTCTAATAATTATATTTGAAAGGCAAAATAATCATAACTAACTGCAGCAAGCGGATTCACTCGCTTCAAAGTTGAAAATTAATCCAAGATAACATGCTCCCTGGATGAAAAAAAAACCAAAACATGGTCATCCCGGGTGCCAAATTTCATCAAAATTCGTTCAACTGTTCTAGCTAAAGAAGTAACAAACATACACACACACACATTGCACACTTTTGTCTTTATAGTAGTAGTATGATAACCAGAGATCGGAATTAGGTAGAGTTGTTCATGTACTTGCATCGAAATGTTGATATTAATATTAAAAAAAGTTGAATAACGAAGAGACAAAACTATTATAGAAACACTGACTTCCGAAATTAAAGTTATTTTGCACTTTTCAGTGTTTTTTTTTTACATCGAAGTCGGTTGTATTTTTTTTGTAAAAGTTTTTTATTGTACACTTAATTTTAGTTATGGTACCACCACTAAAAAGTACCCCTTAGCCAAACTTAAATACCTTATAACCAGAGTGCATCTCATGACAATTCTAATAATCTCAAACACGGTTAGATTAATTTATTACAGAGTTCCAGTGCCTAACTTTACGTTTCATCATCAGATCAGTTCGAAATATTTCCACTCTTCTTTCAGTTATTCATCGATTACACGTATTAACAAAGCAATTTTACTTGTTACGACGATTCTGCTATGATTCTATGAGGAGTTCTGTTCCATATCTTCAAAGTTCATGATCAGATCATAAAAATATTTCTATGGGACCAACTCGGAAGCATAACCTTTCAACCGAAACAAAAAATTTCAATATCGGTCCACAATTGACCGAGAAAACGGTGAACATAGATAAAAAAAAATACATTCAGCCGAACATAGAACCTCCTCCTTTTTGAAGTCAGTAAAAAAAGAAATCTATTACATCTTAAAAGTCCAACAATAGTCAATTAAGATATATGCATGTTGACTCTGAGTCACTTAACTGCCTACGGAGTCCATATAGAGCTAGATTACTTTTTTCCTTTTTCTCGATTTGTATCCCTCTCTTCCTAACAATTAAATTTAATCGATATTGTCTTTTAATAGCCAGCTATTTTGTATAATTATCTGTGGATAACGTCGTTAGTAGAGTATGTAAAAAAAAAAATGTTAGAGAAATGTGAGATCTCCTTGAAGTATACCTATTATATCCTAAATTAACCTGGGTACCTACCTAGAAACTGCATCATCATCATTCATCATCTCATCACCATCTTCCTGCCCTTGTCCCGTGTTATTTGGGGTCGGCGCAACACGTTTATTTCTTACATTCTGCCAAAAAAAATAAATGCAAAAATCATTTTTGTCAAAAGCTAATCGAATATTGGTTATCCATAAAATGATTTATTTGATATGAATGATTGTATTTTGAACATTCCTAAATAGAGTACTAGTTAGGTTAGGTTAGGTTTACCTTCTCAAATTTATTTTAATGGACATTTACATACCTTTTTTATTATTGATAGGCTTGCGTTAGATCACTATCTCACTTGATGGTAAACGATGATATGGCCGACAAAGGAGCACGTTTGCCTAGAAATAACCTATTCACTCTTGACTTAAAGACCCCTAGGTTATAGCTATCAGAAAACTCCACTCCTTAGCTCTACGTATAATTAATGTGTTCCTAAAACGCTTCGCACATCCCACCCATACGTAATGGGTGGGATGTCCAACATGTATCGATGGCGCAACGCCGTACGTCTAGTGGTCCGATGATGGAACGGACTACCTATGACCTAATGAGACATGGTCATTGGTTACAAGATGTAAATACATATGTAGATACTAGACATACTATTACACAAATACTAAACAGTCATTATATTGAGTTGAAATATTTAAAAATGGCTACTAAAATTGCTCAATTAATGTAAAGCCAACTTCGGATACAGATACTCCCAAGGTATGTTTATTACAAATGCAAGCCATTATTAAGTTGTTCATTATCTTTTTCCAATGTTGTAATATTGTGTGTAATTAATTAAAATAAATATAAAATAGTATACCAACCGGTGTCGGGAGCAGGGTCCAAGCTACCGTTGGTTAGGATTCCAGAGACAGGAACCTACACACAATGCAAGCCGTATCAAGTAATACTGCCTTCTGTATCAGGCCCTTGATTCAACCGCGCAACGACAGCTTCGACAGATCGTCGTCGAAGCTTTTGGCCATCTTTTGGTGGTCACAACAATCGGCACAATGATAGCCGAGTCTACTTTCCACATGCCGACAACCTCGTGTGCTAATTCCCACTAGACCAACGGGCCTATCGATTTGTTATTACTTGTTTGATCGTTACGTAATTTAGAGCAAATTGTCGTACCTACATATTTCTTGAATGGCAGAAGTTAGGATATAAAGAAAATGTGATAATCTATACAAATCTTATTGCTTGTGACTGTAAAACTAATAAGAGTCATTGCTTGGCGGAGTCTCTGTTTCCTGATTGATACAACATCAGTGGAGTGAATATGTTACTTGTAGTGGTGAGATAATGTTCAAGTACGAACCTATCAAATTGAGATATCGTCTTAAATCAAGACAACGACGTCAGCTATTGACGTACACTCAACCAGACAAAGAGCGATGAAATATAACGCCTAAGTATCACTTTCGATGATGTGTTTTTTTTTTTACAGCAATTTCAGATGAACATGGTAAGCAGTAGGCAACGAATAGAGAGACGAAGTATTATTTTAGTTACATGTTGGATATGTTACAGTTAATTATTTCAAACTCTTGATAAGTTAGAATGAGTTTTATTATTAAAAGAAAAAAAAAACAATGAAACGAAAGTTATAGAAGTAAGATTTTTGAAATTTTCAAGAAGTTCCGATAGAAACAACAAACAGTTTACTCTTTTTTATTAGGCTTCCGTACCTCAAAAGGAAAAAATGGGATTCTGTCTGTCTGTCAAGACCCTTTATCTCAGGAAAGCGTAGAGTTATTGAATTGAAATTAAAACCATATACTCAAGTCTAAGGTCGCTTGTAGCTGTACAAAAATCAAACTTCTGAGTTAACAAAAAAAAAAAGATACGGCCGTTTATATCACAAAAAACGTATATTTCGACACTCTCAAGGGAATCAAAACTCTTTTTGTTTTTACTTTTGAGGTACGGAACCCTGGTCAAGCGCGAGCGTAGAAATCACTTAAAAGAAATTCGGGCAAGAGCGAGTCGGACTCGCGCACTGAGGGTTCCGTACAAACTTACTTATGAAAACAGTTCAATTCCCGAAATGAGTTATAAAGATTTTTCCGATTCGCAAAAAAGGGTTTTTTTGTGACGAAACTACAAACTTCCAGTTTTCAGATTTTTCCTGTACTTGTGCTATAAGACCTTGCTTCACGCCAAATTTCAGGATTCTAGATCAACAGGACCTTACCGTACCTTATGAATTTTGATTCCCTTGTTTGTTTTTGTTAACTCAGAAGTTTGATTTTTTCCCCAGCTTCAAGGGTGGAATAAACTGATAAACTGGGTGTAATGGTTTTCATTTCAACTCGATACCTCCACGCGTATCTTTCACAGCTTCAAGGGATTGCAGACCTAAGTATATGGTTTTAACTTTAACTTATACATTTGCACGTTCCCAAGTTAAAGGGTCCTGACAGACAGACAGACAGACGGACAACAAAGTGATCTTTATAAGATCACTCTGTTGTCCGTCCCCTTTGTTGTATGACCTCTAGCGTTGTGTCATGATATTATATTCGCCAAGCAAACACAGAAAGTCGTCACCGCGGACAGAACAAATAGAAAGAAATATTTTATTATTATAATATGCCTTGTGCACACGCTTGCTGGACTTGCTTCCGCTATTGCGGAAAAAATAAAAAAAACTGAGAAAATGGAATATGCATTCAATATCTGCTTGAGCAGTGGTGGCCGAGTGGTAACAGCCCCGACTTACGAGTTGTAGGTCGCGGGTTTAAACCCAGTCAGGCGCATTACTTTGTGTAATTTATTTCATCATCACTGCTCTCAAAACGGTGAAGGAAAACATCGTGAGGAAACCGGCATGTCCTAGAACCAAAAATTCGAAGACATGTGGCATCCACCAACCTGCACTGGGCCCGCGTGGTGGATTACGGCCCATCCCCTCTCCCAGAGAGGAGGCCTGAGTCCCAACAGTGGGAACATTATAAGGCCGACTATGCTATGCTATGCTATCTGCTTTAGAGACATGAATACTTTCCTTGTTTTGTCGAGGGAAAAACAAATATACATATATTCTTGTAAATCGTAAAATAAAACAAGCCAATTTAAAAATAATGTAAAAACATTTTACAATTATAGTGTAAACTAACTGGCACAAAACAATGTCATTTTCAAGAAGATTTTTTTTTATGTGTTTGTACATACTTTTTCAAAAATAAAAGCAGCCTAAGTTACTTTTTATAACATCAGCTATCAGTGATAGTCCTATCAGAGTCGGTCCAGCCGTTTTAGAGACTAGCTAGAATAAATAGGCTGACAGACAGAAAGAAAGAAAAATGATTAAAAATTGCAATTTTTTTATAGGTATCGAATGTACTTTCGTTTAGGTACATTTAGTTAAAAAAATATATTTTGTTATTACTACAATCAGACACTTCATTTTATTTAAATGTGTAGATGGATGGAATATATGTTTTCCAAGTACCTCGTGGAATATTTTTTCGTTCATACAAAATACGCCTCATTCACACATATCCTATTTTCAAAAATACTTCCTTTCTAGTTCTCATTATCGTAAGACATGAAATTCTTGAGCACAATGTCATATTTTTAGATCCAGCCGTTTTAGTTGTACAGACAATGAACAGCTTAAAGTAATAAATTAATAAAATATATATATACAAGGCACCAACTTGATCATCAGAATACGAGACCACCGCCACCGGGTAAACAACATCAACTACATCATTCAATGTTTAAAATGTAAAGGTTGTACAAAATTACAAAATCACAGGAACAGTCATCGTGGTGACACTTGGGGGAGGTCAAATGTCCAGCATTGAATATCTTATGAAATAATGATGACCCCGATCCCGATTTCCGGCTACCGTAGGCGAGGGCCTGTGGACGGCGAGCAATGGGTAGCTCGCCGACCGTCCGGTAACTGTCTAGACCGAGCCTAAGTCGTTAACGGCACGTAGTGTTCCACGCGCGCCTCAAGGAGAGGTCAGCAACCGTAAGGGCCCAGCAGGATCGAAGCCTACTGGGGCCATTGGTGATGCGAAAGAGAACCCCAGGGCCCTGGAACGAAGGCAAAGAAGGAACAGGAGTGGGTTTTAGTTTTAGTAAAAGTCTGACACAAAAGGGCGGGAGATGTCATTGGATGATTTCTCACCTTAAAAAAAAACAAGGAAATATATTAAAAACATTTTAATTACTAATGAATACAATACAACAACTTAATTGGGAGATAAATCCAAAAAATATTAAAAGAGCTAAGCGTATACAAGCTGTAGAGTTAGGTGTGACTACGAATCAATCTGGTCGAGTCTACCATCAATATTTCAGCATTATGACAGATTTCCTTCTTCCAAACGCTTTATGACTTATGCATACAAGACCTTTACTAAAATGTGAAAATGATTGATGGATCCCTTGAGTGATCTCGAATCTTTGCAATAAAATTACTTTGCTCAAATACCGCAGAGCTTCTATAAAGGCCTTAGGGCCTTCGAAGAATAAGTAGGTACCTCTAAAGGCACAAAAAGGACGAAAATATTCATATAATAGACGTTTCGTACATATTTGACAATGTGAAGAAAATCCGGATCGACAGCATATATATCACTAGTCCAACCAATATTGAATGACCCATACTTACTAACCCTTTAACCGTAATGTGACGAGAGTTTGGGGTCGAAATAAATTGGTTCCGTTTCATCGTTTGGAGTCAGGCCAAACGATTGTTTTAGGGCCAACGCTGCGTTGAGCGGGCGCCCGTGCGGGCACCCGTCGCATGACGTCGCGCGTGTGTTGTGTGCGGTGGTCCCCGTAGTGGAAACCGGATTATTACCTGTACAGTGTCGCTAGTTCAACTTTAACGGTGTGCATATAGTCGTGTCGATGGAGAACTTTAATGTATTATTACGTAGCAAAAAAGGCGCGGGGCTCGGCTACCCGCGACGGGTGCCCACGTGGCGAGCCGCGACGGAGCACTTTTGTATGGAATCACACGGGTGCCCGCTTAACGCAGCGTTGGCCTTTAAATTATTTTCTTGTTCCCTTGATATCGCATATATTTGCATAAATTATATTCCATAGAACTTTATCCAAATATGTGAACGAATTGTATTGTAGTGACCTACATATTATTAAAATTAGGTAAAATGATATCAAAATAAAATAATTTATTTACATACGTACAGACGCTAACCACTAGTATTATATATAGAATGATCTGTCTAGTTGCTAGGTAACTAGTCTTGTTTGTGTCAATCATTGAAAAATACATAATTTTAAGAAGGATCGTTTGTATTAATTTATAGGTATAGGTATTAATATAAGGATATGTAGAAATACCCATCGTATTCTACAGTATCAATTTTATGATTATAAAAGTCTGTATTCTGTCTGTGTGTTTTTTGATCAATTAACTAGCTGCCGCCAGCGGCTTTGCCCATGTAAAACTAGAAAATGGTCCCATGGGAACATACTCCCGAGATATAAAGTATCCTAGATGCTATTCCAGGATTTGATCTACCCGTGTGCCTAATTTCATTCGAATTCATTCAACCGATCAAGCGTGAAGAAGTAACAAATATTCAGACACATACATACACACAGACTCACAAATTTTTGGCTTTGTAATATTAGTGTGATTAGGCTGTAAGGATTACACGTTAAGCCATGGCCTGAATTGGGTCAAAGTACACTTTTACGACCTAATGAGGGCCACGGAAATCCGATGGATGCGAGAAGTACAGGACCGGTTATAGTGGCGACACTTGGGAGACCTATGTCCAGCAGTGAACGTGTTTCAGCTGAAATGACGATGACACTTTTAGTCCTAGTTCTATGTTTATTTGGGACTAGACTCTGCCAGCGGCTTCGCCTGCGCGAAAGTTGGTTTCTTCATACAAACTTTGGACCCCCGTTTCATCTCCTTAGGGGTTGAATTATGGAATATCCTCTCTTAGTGCTCGCCTAAATCATAAAAGGAAGTCTTGTGCAAAATTTCAACTTTCTAAACCCAGTAGTTTTGGCTGTGTGTTGATATGTCAGTCAGTCAGTTTCTCCTTTTACAAACCTATATAGATTATTTTCAAGTTTCACGTGCATTAAGGTGCTGACAAAAAGAGCATTCATCCGTTAAAAACACGCAGAAGTCAAAATCAATGATTTCCGATGGACAATATAACAATAATGTGTTTGATTTCTAGATAAGATATTGATGACATATTATTGGGAATTTTATAATCTAGTGTATGGTTTAAAAACATTTTCAAATAGTCGTATAGTTTTCCCATTAGAACAGTTCTTATCCAAGCCGTTTTTAAATCTAGCGGTCGATGATCTACGCAAATGCGAGATAGTAGTAAAACTGTGTATGATAAACTTACAACAATTTTACTTTAAAAAAAATACAACATTGACTAATGCATGGCTAAAAAAAAAACACGATTGCTGTAAGTTTTCATTCAAGAAAAATAAACTCAAAACTGTTATTTTTAGCCATTTTTCGAGATATTAAACATGTTAGTTTAGGATAAAATATGGGGCATTATTGTCTATTTTTAGGCCTAGTAATTGAACACATTTACGTTCTAAGATATGACATAATGATTTTTTTAATTACTTATTTCTTTAATTTACAATGAATTATTTAGAATTACTATATAATAGACGCGAATTGCGTCTGCGCTCCAGTGCCGGGCGACGTTGGCAAAGTATCAAAATTATCAATGCGGTGTACGACACGTGGTTATAATGCACTCCAATACAGACAGCTGTGTGCACGCTAACTGTAAAGCAGTGTGAGTAAATTTACCTAAAATCGAAGCGCTTAAGCGCTTATAAGGGTAGCATGGATTCCTATGTCTATGTCTGTGTCTGAGTATGGTTTCCGCACTTAGTCCTATGCGGATCATTGTACGTGGGCCATGGCGGCCATAACCTTAGGTGGGCTTATTCCAACCAGCCCACCTCTTTCCAAAAACAGATTAGGCTTTTCAGGTTTTTCAGAGCATCAATAAGGGAGTTCGGGGATTCTAAGGCACTTGTGCGTATTTCAGTGACATCTGTGCAGTCAAGGAGCATACGCGCAATTGTCTCCTCTCCCTCCAAGCATGGGCACAGGGAACTGTCTGTGATGCCTATTGTGTTAGTGTGTAAGTGCTTATTCAGTGGGCAGTGTCCGGTGATGGTCCCCGTCAGAAGGCACTGGCCGCCTCTATCCAGTCTTATGAATTGTTTGGTGAGGGCTTTATTGAGGTGCGGCATAGCCTCCTTGGCCTGTCTGCATCCTGGTGTCGAGGACCACCAGCGGTCTGCTTGTATATGTGTGTGTTCACGTAGCCAACTACACAGCTGACCAAAGAGGACCGGTTCAATGGGTTCGGGCCACCTCTCCATCTCGTCCACCACGTCGTTACCCAGTGATATAACCTTAAAGGTTATAGCTGCCACTGTAGTGTCACAGTGTTGCATTTCGGCACTGTGACTCTTTTCAGTGCAGAGTGGCATTCTTGTATAATTCTCGAGGTGGTAGAGTTTTTGCATAGGAATTGTAAGACTGAGGCACTATCAGAGAGTATCCAAATGTGTGTGTCCGTTACATTCCAAGTTTCTATGGCGTGGGATTATACCAACACATTCCGCCTGATAGATGGTGTTGAATTTTCCTAGCGTTCTGGATATTCTGATATTAAGGTCATTGGAGAAGACTCCAACTCCCGTGCCAGTATCAGTATCTGTCTATGATCCATCCGTGTAGACTCATAGTTCTGCTGGGCCTGAGTAATCATGCGCTTCCTCTGTTAGTTGAAAATTTAAATGCTTTTGGAAATGCCTTTGGAGCTTTGTCGTTAGGTGCTGCCATCATGGGCTATCGTTTAATAGCGTCTTCCATTATGCGTATGTGTTTGATTCTGTAATCTTTACTTAGGGTGCCCGATGCACTAAGCCTGAAAGCCGCTGAGGCCGCCTCCTCCTGTACTATTAGATGCAGTGGAGGCAGTCCCAGTATCGCTTGCAGGGCAGCCGTGGGCGTGGTTTTCATGCTGCTAGTGATCGCTAAGGCGGTGGATTCTTATTTCAAGTACTTGTTCAACCTATTTTGATAACATTAGAGGACCACTTCATCAACAGTATCTAAAACCTACCTGGTTAAATAGACAGACAAAACGTTTTGGTATCACATTCATTATATGTACGTACAGCTAAGGAATGGAATTCCCTACCGGAGTCTGCGTTTCCTGATAGCTTAACTCAGGGCAGGGGTCTTTAAGTCAAGAGTGTGAATATTTATTTCTAAGCAAGCTTGTCCCATCGTCAATCACATTAGGCCTTCACCGGACATGGTAGGTTCGGGAAGGACACGATGAAGTATACGTCGGAGGGGTGCCCCGCTTGGGTGGAGCACTGCCATGTCCAGCCAGCGGTGCCTTCTCGCACCGGGCCCTTGCCTTGGCCCAGGCCTTGCTAGGTCATGGTCTGGAACGAGGAGAAATTGTAGGCGGTTGGCTCCTGCTGCGAAGCTGTAATGCTAGCGAAGGAGACAACATCACGCCCAGCTGCCGCGACCCCAACCCCTTGGGGTCGGAAAATCCGCGGCCATAGCGGGCATTAGACCTACTGGGCCCCTACAGTTCGCTGACATCTCTTTGAGGATCGCGTGGAACAATACGCGCTGTTGGCGACTTGTTTGACTTGGGCTCGACCCGGACGGTTACTGGACGGTGGGACCGGGCTACCCATTGCTCGCCGTACGCAAACCCGCGCCTACAGTGGTAGTACTGACTGCAAAGTCTGACACTGACGCGCTCCACTCTAGAGCGAAAGAAGTCATTAGATGATTTCCTAACTTAATAGAAAAAAAAACCGTCAACCACATCATCACTTAATATCAGGTGTGATAGTAGTCAAGCAGGAGTCAATGAAAAACTGAAAAAAATACTATGTATTATTTTTTTTAATCAAGACGTATATAAAGTCCAAAAAAGTAATCACTTTTACGAGTTCACGGCAAACATTTTAATGGCATTTTTGTATCCGACACATTCGCTCCAGGATTTTATTGTACCATTTAATGACTGCAATATCTTTTGCGTGAATGGAGCTAGAAATTATCTATGTCGCAGCCTTGAGTATATTAATTAAAAGCGTCACTACTGACGATGAGGTCCTATATTTTGCGTCCGGTCGTCCGGTAACTATCCGGACCAAGCCCAAGTCGTCGACAGCGCGTACTGTTACACGCGCGCCTAAAGGAGATGTCAGCAACTGTAGGACGGTCGAAACCTACTGGGGCCAAGGGTCTGATTCTGAAAGGAAGACTGAAGAAGAAGTGGGTTTTTAGTCAGTAAAAGTCTTATACTATCTCTCGCTCCGCCCAAGAGCGGGGGATGTCATTAGATGATTTTCCTACCGAAAAAAAAAATGTAAGAAATCATCAAATCAATTCTTCAGCTCTGGGTGACAGCGAGACGGAGTGTAAGATTTTTTTTTACTGACTAAGACCCTCGTGTTTCTTCTACTTGTACCTTGCGTTCAAGACCACGGTAAATTCGAACAATCCAGCAACCCTAGCAGTCATCAGCCTTGATTGGTGCCGTCCATCTTGCAGACAGCTCTTCGAGGCGCGCTTGGAGCACAACGCGCCGGTACATAAGGTCTTCGGTTTATTTCCAGGGACAAGTAGTGTTTGGGGAATTTTTTCTCATCTAGGATTTCTCGGTCTGGATTCATGATAATAGCAATTGTCTCTACAATGATACGGTAATTAAACTCTGTTTAAATGTGACACGCTGAAAACCAGAGCTGTGAACTCATCGCATTATGCGCGAGCCCGCAGCTTTATGCTGAGCGTTCGGCCGTTTTGCGCGGACGATTATGTTTGTTAGCTACTTTTAAGATTGTGTCATTTCGCCTGAATAAACGGTTTTTCTTTCTTTCTTTCATGTGGGTGTACTAATTATCATATAGAACAATTACACGTCAAAATAACTCTACGGGGGATTGAGAATCGTGATGTAATATTTTACGATATGAAGGGCAGAAACGTTCCTTTGAAGCCTTGTTTACAAATATCAATGAGAGATCCTCGGTGTTGAATGTATTGTTATAAATAAGCCTTGTTTGTATAGTTAAGAGCGGGCAACTCGAGGTACATTTCCATACAACCGCTCTTACATGATTATGACATTATTACACATCTTTCTCTAGATATTTTGGAAACACAGGTATCTTGTGGATATTATCGACTGGCCTGTTGGTCTAGTGGTTAGTAACCCTGACTGCTATGCCGTGGTTGCCGTGGAGGTCGTGGGTTCGATTCCCACCCAGGACAAATGTTTGTGTGATGAGCACGATCATTTGTTCTGTGTCTGGGTGTAATTTATCTATAATATGTATGTATTTAGAAATATATAAGTATGTTTAATAAGTACCCATAACACAAGCTCTGCTTAGCTTGGGACTAGATGGCGTTGTGTGATAGTTGTGGAATATTATTATTATTCCATTTATGTATTTTTTGTACATATCATTTACATTTTTAAATATTTCTTTAAAAATTATTATTATTATCTACAAAATTGATTTCAATAAAAATTGAAATCAATTTTGTATAAAACTAATCCAGTAAACTTTATAGAATGTAGGTAGGAACTCATAAATTTAAGAATTTAAATCTGTTATAGAAACCTTGCACATTTAATCGAGATTCTGAATAACGAACATTTTTTCACCACGATGAATGGTAACTTTAATTCTGTAGGCTCAGAACAACTCAGCCCTCAGCTCTGGCCACGCAAAGTGAAAAAAGATATACCGCAATATCCTTTCAAAATTCAATTTAAAATGCTCTCTTTCATTGTTCCCCAAAAGAGTCTTAGGGCAGCTGCACACGCGCCACCGGCCACAACTACAAAACGCCGCCACCGGCATAGGTTCTGTAGGTTTGATACATTTTATATGGAAAAAACCTTCTTCGTCAGAGTCCATTATGATACTGCGCGTATGGGTTAAAAAAGTAGCAGCTACCGGCTACAAATGGCTGTAGCGTGATGCAGCTTACTTTATGGCCGCTTCTAGCTTCTCGTCGCGGCGTTTGTGACTGTAACGTGTGGTCCGTGTGCGGCAACACTTAGCTGTGTACGATCCGTAACCTCATTACCATTCAATATTGTTCAGAGACTAGATACAGTTTATATATTCATTTAGTCAGAACCTTATTATGATACGAAAGTGCAGGTACGATGGCACGCTAAATTGGAAGTGTGACGCGTACCTAATGCATAGTAAGGTAAGTGTCATGTTGTCTTTTAATTGAAAAAGTTTTAAAAGTAATAAAATATGGCTTCCAGTGAAAGAGTTAGTTAGGTGTAGCTCATGCTTTTTGTTCTGCAGCGGCTGCTGTTTCTAAGTGATGTTTATTCCCTCAAATCTAATTGGGCATTTGGCTTTTTCCCAGCTAATGGATGTTTAGGCTTGTGGACGGCGAGCAATAGGTAGCAAGCCGTCCGGTTCTCCAGTAACCGTCCAGACCGAGCCTAAGTTATAAGTTCCAAACGCGCAACAAGGAGATTTCAGCAAATCGTAGGGGCCCAGCATGGTGAAGCCTACTACGGCCATGTGTTAGATAAAAATGAACCCCCAGGAACGCAAGGCAAAGAAGGAACAAACAAGTGGGTTTTAGTCAGTAAAAGTTTGACAAGCCCTCTCACCCTCCCAAGAGCGCGAAAAGTTATTAAATGATTTCCCACCTTAAAAAAAGCTATTGGACGTTAATTTTTGATTTTTATATATACATATTTAATATTATTTTACTTAGATAAAAAGGTTATTCTAGATTTCGAATATTCATAAAACACTGCTTTTCTGCAGCCAGTAAATTCATTCGATGTTCGGAACAGAATCATCTCCCCAGTATTTTTCCCAACTAGCTCGGGGTTGGCTTTAAGTCCAACCAGATACGGCTGAATGAGTGTTTAACATGAAGCGACTGCCTATCAGACCTTCACAACCCAGTTACTGGGCAACATGTTACTCCTTGGAGAGACTGAAGGAACAGAATATAAATATCATGGTTTTTTTTTAGGTGAGAAAATCTAATGACAAATCTCGTACTTGGGTGGAGCGGGAGATAGTGTCAGACTTTTACTGACTAAAAACCCACTCCTGTTACTTCTTTGCCTTCGTTTCAGGGTCCTGGGTTTCACTTTCACACTACCCTTGGCCCCAGTAGGCTTCGACCCCGCTGGGCCCCTACGATTTGCTGACATCTCCCTGATAATATTATGGAAATTTCCAACATGCAGTTAGAAATCGCAATGTTCATTATTCGGTGCTTCTTTTCATGAAATTAAAAGAGGCTTTGTCAAATAATAACATATTATAGGAAAACATTATTACACTAATGACCCATAAATATTTAGTACTCCAGAAAGAAGGCAGTTATGGCTCTGATAATATTATGTACGGACAGCAACGATAACCCCATAAGTAAAGTTGAAATAAAATAAAAAAATATTTTTTATTATTATTATTGATAGGCTCGCGTTTGACCACTATCTCACCTGATGGTACGCGATATATTAAGCGGTTATTTTTGATAAATGAAAGAACTGAGAAAGAAGAAAATGTAAGAGCTTGAACAGTAGTAGGTACTTATTGACATTTGCAGTGATGATTTGCTAATTGGGTGGTTGATTCATTTATTTAAGTCATAATAATATGTATAAAAAAAATAATGTTATTATCTAAAATTGGGACTATATTGAAACAAAATATTTAGCATTATATAGCATAGTCGGCCTTTTAATGTTCCCATTGTTGGGACTCAGGCCTCCTCTCTAGGAGAGGGAATAGGCCGTAATCCACCACGCGGGCCCAGTGCGGGTTGGTGGATGTCACATGTCTTCGAATTTTTGGTTCTAGGACATGCCGGTTTCCTCACGATGTTTTCCTTCACCGTTTTGAGAGCAGTGGTGATGAAATAAATTACACAAAGTAATGCGCCTGACTGGGTTTGAACCCGCGACCTATAACTCGCATTATATTGCTTGTTATAATTCTTCTTCTTCCTTGTCGATATCACTCTTGACAGAGTGGTCGTGGTCATCACTTCAGGTGTTGTTGGCAAGCTTCACAACGCGCCACCACTCCTCTCTGATGGCCGCCTTCCTCGTGCATTCGTGCAGTGATGATGAGCTTGTTATAATTACCGCTTCAAAAAAAACTACAACCACCACATTTATTTTATTTTAATAAGTACAATGACAGACTTACAGACTAAGACAATCAGCACAGTTAAGACAACATACAAAACATAAATCTGAAGTCCAATTATAGCAGCTTCATTAGAGACAATAAAGGTGAAGTAATATGAAGAAGTTAATAAGTGACAAAAATGCAATCACAATTTATACAAACAATTTCTAAATTCGTTAAAACTGTTCGAGAACAAGTCTACCTTAGGGCAAGTTGTATTATATTAATTGATATTATATTATTGAGATTATATTGATACTTTAAATAATTGTAAACCATGGTTTTGTTAAATTTCAATTTGGCCGATTCACTGACTCTTCAGATACAAGGCTAAAATGCTGCTATTATTACAAGACCAGGTCTAGTCCATGGTTATATTTTGTACTACTTCAGATCCAAATTTCTTGACATCAGACACTGAAATCATTATACTTTCATCTTCAGCCGTTCTCGCCACAGCCACACAAAATGGCCCTTGTGGTTGCTCAAAACACGGATTTTTAACCGCGGTAAACTCTCCAATGGATTCACTATAAATTGAAGATTTTGTTTTGTCAACAGGACCATAAGTGCGCAAGTCTTCTTACCGAGGTGTATGCATACACTTATTACGTAGACGTAAATCTTCTGTTCACAAAACTATGTCAATATGCTTCTTGTATTTCTGCAACCTTCTTTTGAATTGTCTGTGTGTGTTACTTGGATAAATAAACTCACCACTTCAGCCGAAAGACGTCCACTGTTGGACATATGCCTCCCCAAGTGTCGCCACAACGAATGGTCGCATCTATCGAATTCTCACGACCCTCACCAGGTCATCGCTCTTATAGGAGGCCTTCCAACGCTGCAGCTTCCGCTATGCGAAACCTTTCGGTCACAACGATCATGTGTTCTGCGGCAATGTGCCCTGCCCACTGCCACTCCCAAGTAAACTAAATTAAAGTTAAGTAAAAATTAAATAAAGTATATTATTATTATTTTTATTCTCTCTCGGCCATTATACTTGCCAACCCTACAAAGAAGTAAACAAACTATCATTTTATTTTGTTTCGAAATCGCGTCGCAGCTACCCTCCCTCGTATTAAAGTAATAGAAGCCTTATAAACAAATAAGCTTATTGATAGTTATGAAGATTGAATACGTTCACTAGCTCTAATCTCCCTGATGAGTTTCTCATTGTTTGTAGGTAGATACTTTACGAATCATTAGGAAGATTGGCTTTTTATTTGTGTAGGTGTTCTGGACGTATTTAGGGATCGATTGATTCTTAATATGTCCCTAGTAGGGTTTTGTTGCAATCTTTTTGAGGCACGCGTGGAACACTACTTGCCGTCAACAGCTCGGGCTTGGTCCTAATAGGAAGAGTAGATGGCGAGCTACCTATTGCTCGTCGTCGGAGACTAAAAATATTATTACAATGTTTATTTATCCTTAAGATTATATGAATTTATTTAAAAAATAATGTGTATTAATATACTCGCACAAGATTAAAAAAAAATAGCAATTATATAATTTGTTTTGCATTCTTGCTTACTAATACTATAGGTTTGTACGCACAGTTTTGATCATGCCATTTCTATTATACATGGTTATTTGCAAAACACTGGCAACCTCTCAGGGCTATGTTACTAACATCATAAACAACAACTTTTGTTATATGACTTTTAAAAGTTTATCATATTTTAGTTCATCAGATTTTCATGCTAAAATAAAAATATTTAAATTGAACGTTCTAAATATTATGAAGTCTATGCGAAGAAAGCGATAGTACAATAGCGGAGGGGCGCGGGGATCGGGCGGCAGGGGTGCTTGATGTGCTTGCATCGCGTCATACAGACGGAGATAGATATAGCAAAATACAGAATTGAAATGTGTTAGATAGAACAACGAAATCTTGATGGTTTGTTTATGGTAAATGAATTATGTTTTGTAAAAAGTCATAGAACATAAGTTGTTGTTTATGATGTTAGTAATACAGTCCTGCAAGGTTGTTAGTGTTTTAAAAATAACCCTGTATAAGTTTCAGTGTTCTGTGGGATTACTTTCTACGAGAGGACCATCAGTTTATTCATTTATTATGAAGACGAAAGTTTGTATGTCAGTATTTGTGTTTCAGTGTGTATGTTTGCTACTACTTCACGTTCAAACAGCTGAACTGATTTGGATGCAATTTGGTACATGGGTATTCTACTAAATATTTTTACAGTTTTTACATATAAAAAAAAACACTCAACTATAATTATGTATAATTATGTCGCGGCCAGATCATAGAAATTGATCACTTTATGATACGGCCAAGTAAAACTGGCCATAGCGTTTTAAACTATAATGATGATATTTCAATCCTCGTTTAGCCGAATTTCTTTAGACCTATTTTTATATAAATCATAGAAATCCTACATCAATGATATGGCTAAACGAGGATTGACATATCATCAAATGTTAGTGTTTAAAGGATCTGGCCAGTTTTAGTTGGCTATTTCATGAAGTGATCAATTCTATGATTTGTCAAAGTCAAAGTCAAAGTCAAAGTCAAAGTCAAAGTCAAAGTCAAAGTCAAAGTCAAAGTCAAAGTCAAAGTCAAAGTCAAAAGTTTTGCACTTATAAAATTGGCCAAATTTGGCCACGACATATACACTGAAATCCTTAAGAACTAGCTGATAATAATATAAAGTATGGCATCAATAAACTCCTCCGCAACATTGTCGACTTGTAATTTACCGAAAAGGCCAGGCCAGCCAGTATACGGGTAGACCATGTCGCTCACCTAGTAAAATATTGGCACATCTACAATAAATGCGAAATTGAATTTTAACGGCATAAGTGTTTAAAAGTGGATAATTTATATCCTTGAATATCTATTATGGTCTATAGGTACTAGTAGCCAACATCACAATTTCTAATATACAAAAAACATTAAAATAAAATATATTCATATATTTTTTTTGCGTTTTTTTTTATTTATATATTTTATTATAAATATAACATAGCATAGTCGGCCTTTTAATGTTCCCACTGTTGGGACTCAGGCCTCCTCTCTAGGAGAGGGAATGGGCCGTAATCCACCACGCGGGCCCAGTGCGGGTTGGTGGATGTCACATGTCTTTGAATATTTTAAATATATTTCTATAAAATTAACTCAAAAATTTGTTTTAAATATTTGTACAATCTTTGGCTCTTGTATCTGTAAAATATAAAAAATGTAGATGTGCCAATATATTGCTAGGTGAGCGATGTGTTTATTTTTGTTGATTGAGGTGGGAAATCATCAAATATCTTCTTCCGCTCTAGGTGGAGAGAGAAGGCGTATCAGACTTTAACCCATCTGTATTCCGTCAGTTGTTCTTTGCATTCCAGGGTCACAGTAACTCTTTCTAACAATCCTGGAGCCGTAGACCATGTCCCGGAACAGAAGAATTCGAAACCAAAATTCATATATGGAGCCTAAGGGTTTTTTTTCGTGAGACTTACGAAAATAAATATACTAGCTCTGCCAGCGGCTTTGCCTCTGAAAAAATAAATCCTCTCTTAGTGCTCGCCTACGTCATAAAAGGAAGTCTTGTGCAGAATTTCATGTTCCTAGTCTCAGTAGTTTCGGCTGTGCGTTGATATGTCAGTCAGTCAGTTTCTACCTATATATATAGATTAGACTTTGATCCACAATCCATCACTGCCGCAGATTCGTGGACCGTTTTTCACAAGATTTACCGTTTTTAGATGGCCTGTTAATGTTTCATATAAGCGTCATCGATCAAGTAAACGACATGTAATTTGAGAAATATTTCAATTGGTATAGTGAAATAAAAAAGGTCGGTCGAACCTGGACAAGGTTGGAATAGGTGTATGTGATGGAGATTGAAACAAGAAAAAACTTGTGCACTGAGGGTTCTGTAGAAACTTACTATGTAATTATAATAGTTCAATTCTCAAATAGAATTTCGAAGATTACCACATTATCACAGGAATATATAGGAATAAAAATCTATAAACAGTAAATTTGTTATTATGTCACAAAAAAAATACAAGACCTTGCTTTATGCCAAACAGAATTTTGGGTAAACGGGAAATACCCTATAAATTTTGATTTTCTTGATAGTGTCGAAATATACGTTTTTTGGGACATAAACAGCCGTATCTTTTTTTTCGTAAACTTAATAGATTGATTTTTTTACAGCTTCAAGGGACCGCGGATTTAAGCATATGATTTTAATTTCAACTCAATACCTCCACGAGTTTTTGAGATAAAGGGTGTCGACAGAGATACAGACGTACGTACAAGAAAGTGATCCTATAAAGGTTGCGTGTTTTTCTTTTGAGGCCCTTAAAAGAAACCTACTGTTCCAGCCCGACATTATCTATTACTGGAGAGTAGCAGACGAAATCAGGCTGAGAATAATAATGATGTTGATTAATAATTATGCATAAAAGCAGCCTAAGTTTTGTAACACAAAACATATTTTATAACAATAAATTGGTACCGACTTTTCAACATAACTCCCTTAAAGTAGTTAATTATCCTAGTCCAGAATCTGTATAATCTAGTAAAGGAAATAAGCTCAAAGGGAAAAGAAAGACGGAGAATATGCTGGGTGAATGAGCTTATGAATCAGTCACGAGTAACGACCATAGTCACGAATTTTAAGGCCCTAACTCCCGAGCAGTGCTATAAAACAGTGACTTTCTGAAGCCTACTCCTCGGTAACGGCTAAGTCGAAAGGTTTGAAAAAAATATATGTTTATTATAGATTCATGTACAACATTATCGACTTATATTTTTTTCGTAAGACTAATAATTTTGCCATAAAAAATATTTTAAAAGCATGATATTTTGTCACTTGTTTTCCCTACTCCTTTTCAAACGGCTTTGATCTTTAGAAATATGTTTAAACAAAAAAAATGCTGGTTGAGTGTTCTTCAGAATGCACACAGCTTATGTAAATCAATCAATATTTCGCAAAGAAAATGGAGGTCAGCGTGGCTTTATCCGGCCAGATGTTCAAGGGTCTATACGCCTTAACGGCATTTCTATGATTTTATACAATCAAATTGAACGTATTCACCTATGGAGCAGTGTGAAGTACATACGCGTGCATTTATTTCAGATGAGATAGATTAAAGGTACCTCTAATTCTGGAAAAATGTGTGTCGCATGAAGTGTTTGAAATTTTTTTCGTGTACTTTATAGCGTCCATGACACGGTCATGCAAGCGTCAATCAAAACCATCAATCATGAATGATGTTTGAATGAAGGAATGTTATCGCCATTATGTTTTCGTCATGCAAACGTCAGTCATCGCAATAGACGGTAGGTTTTTTGTCAATCAAAATATTTGACTGTGGCAAAATTGACAGCAAAACCTATAGTGTAATGGACGCCTATTCGTTTATCAGCATGTTGAATGTTTTGCAGCAATGAGGAATGTGCATGAAAGAAATTTTAGATATAGAACCTGTTTATCAATAAAAATATACTAAAATAGGATACCTACTAACCTTGAAAACAATGCCAAAATCGGTAGAAAAGCAAACGAGATATAACAATTTTAAACAAATATATTTGTCTCTACCGCCAAGACGCCGCCATTTTCTTTGGCGGCCGTACGGGAGTGATAGACTTTGTGTCGAACTTCTCTTTATTATTAGTGATTTCTAAGCTTTATAACTTCGTCGTTGAATAAGGTATTTTACAAATTCTTTTATGTTTGTTTACCTACTAAAACTAAAAATTATTTAATTCAGCAAATAAAAAATTGCGTGCATATTACTACGATGGAACACAAATTAGTTCAGAATCCGCTATTTTTCAACGTCATTTGCGCGGCAGACAGTAGTAGACATCAACTGAGCGGTGCGGAAGATCACGTACGCTCGCTTCAGCATCAGGTCAGCGTACCTCCAGAATCTCACATGTACCTACATAATGTCATATTGCGCATATTCTTTAAAAAAAATCTCGATCAACATTTTTAAAGAAATATTATTTAAATTATAAAAAAAAGTAGTAACTTTGTACTATTTTTTTTATAATTATGTATCTTCTGTGCATATGTGTGTAAATAAATGATAAAATTGATAAATAAATACGTAAAATTATAATCAAATTATGATTTCTCATAATAATAATCATAGCATAGCATAAACAGCCTTATAATGTTCCCACTGCCTGGACTCAGGCCTTCTCTCTAAGAGAGGGAATGAGCCGTAATCCACTACGCGGACCCAGCGTGGATTGGTGGATGTCACATGTCTTAAAATTTTTGGTTCTAAGACATGCCGGATTCCTCACGATGTTTTGTAACCAGTGGTGATGAAAATAAAGGTACAAGTTGGTAGCCGACTGCACGCAGCAGCAGCAGACGACATGTCGTCGCTTCATGTCGTCACGACACGTTGTAGCGTCATGTCGCTGCAGTCATGATTTCAAACACGACTGCAGACGACAACAGCAAATGGCATCCAGTTGGTTCCGAGTGCTCCGTGAAACAAGATGTCTGACGTGTTCGAGAATAATCGACGTGTTGTTGCTTCGGCGTCAGCGGCACTACTGATCTGCGGTCGGACGACACTGCCGTCTACTGCTCGACGACGCGTCGCTAGCTTCATGTCGCTAACTACGGAGGGAATTTCATAGAAATACGTAGAAACGAGTAGTATCGCTGCGACACGTCGTCTGCTGCTGCTGCGTGCAGTCGGCTACCAACTTGTACCTTAAATTACACAAAACAAATCACCTACAACTCATAAGTCGGGGCCATTATCACTCGTGATTCGGCCACCACTGCTCAAAAATAATAACCGGAGGCACCATTCTACATAACGTGATCCTCATGAAAGCTGAGTAAAAAAAGCAAATTAAATATCCAGACTAAACTCACGAGGTTGTTGACATGTGCAATGTCGACTCGGCTGTCAATATGGCCTGGTAATGAAAAGCTTCAGTGATAATATTAATTTATTTTTATTGATTCCACTGCAGGGTCTACAAAAATTAACTTTTTTGTAGTCACAATAACTTTTCTTGCCATATATGACTTTATTTTGAGACTCTATGGTAGGATATAGAAAAAAATGGCACGCATAGTTTTTTTGTGATAGCCACTTTAGTTGTTCATGAAAAATATTGCCAGTTTTTATACAATAAAATATACAAATACGTTTTTTTTATTTATTTATTTATTTATTTATTTATTTTATTTTAAAGAAGGCTCACAGACAAATAGAAGAAAAAATGATATAAACATTGTAACATTATTAAATAGCTAATTACGAGCCTCCACACATAGATAAGAAAAAATATATATCGATAATAAGGAACTACACACAAATCAATAAATTACTAACGAGAAGTTAATCACAGAAAAAATTCTGTGCCATTCGCCGTCGTAAGGTCGCAACACTGGTGTTAAACAAGTCGATATCAAGGTCCCTAGAAAAACTATTGAAATCAAGTGCACTCCTTATTGAAAAAACATTTTTCATATAATTGGTTGATGCGAAAGGTACACTTAATATTGGTCGCAGACGTAATCCCATTAGGTTTGTGCGTAGTGCTAAATTAGAAACGAGTTCAGGACAGTCAATGTGGCCATTTGCGATACTCATCAGCATACTTAAGTCTCCAATTTGACGCCTCATCTCCAAAGGAAGGAAGTGGTACCGTTTACATCGGTGCTCATAGTCAACTGAGTATTGCTGTGCCCTATAATCTAGGTAACGTAGAAATTTTCTTTGGACGCCTTCAATACGGGACTTATAAGTCTCATACTGCGGGTTCCAAACCTGAGATGCGTATTCTAAATGGCTACGTACGAAAGAACAATACAAAATTTTAACTGGTTTAAGAGATCGGAAACAGGCCGTAGTGCGTAGTATAAATCCCAGAGCTTTCGATGCCTTTGTAACTATGCTACTTACATGTTGATCAAACAGAAGCTTGTTGTCTACGATCACCCCTAAATCTCTTATACTATTTAGTCTGCTAATGAGTTGATTGTTAATGGTGTAATTAAAATTTATCAAAGATGCACGACGTGAGAATGTTAGGACGAAACATTTAGAGACATTCAGTTGGAGTTTGTTACGGATGCAATATCTCTCAAATCTGTGCAGGTCGTCGTTCAAACCATAATATTATGATTTTGCGGGAGTATTAAGCTTGAGGTTGGTCTACCACAAGCATCTCACAAGTAGTTCAATCATAACTTGTGGTTAAAAAAAACAGTTCTTTCAAGCCTCATTGTTGTGAAGAATAGAGTAGTATTTTCATGAAAAAGAAATTACTATGCGCGTGCAAAAAATTTTCTATATCTATTTTCTACCAAAGATTATGAACATAAAGTAAAATATGGTAAGTTTTCATGTGACAAAAAAGGTAAATTTTGAAGACCATTGTAATCTTAATGGCATATAAAGTACACTATACCGAAGTATTAACCTAAAAATTCCCTAATAATATTTATAAAGGAAGAAAAGTTATGGAGTAGGAAGGACCTAAATAAATATACGTTGGAGAATTTCGCCAACATTCAAGATTTAATGGAGAAAAAGGGATCTTCTTATCTCAATGTGCATACAACATTAATCTACCTGGAAGTAAAGTAAATCAACCTACCCAAGAAAGTTCGCGGTCGTTTTTTTTTTTATTATGGATAGGTTCGCGTTTGATCACTATCTCACCTGGTGCTAAGTGATGATGTGGCCGACGATAGAGCACGCTTGCCTGGAAGTAACCAATTCCCTCTTTGTAGCTATTAGGAAACACGGACTCCGGCAGAGAATTCAACTTTTTAGCTGTACGCATAATGAATGTGTTCCCACAACAATTTGCCCGTATGGGTGGGATGTCCACTATGTACCGAGGCACAACGCCATACGTCTAGTGGTCCGATAATGAAACGGACTTGGCGGTATTACATTGTAAAATTCCAATGCATACTCCCCGAAATGTAAATAGTAAAAAACCGACAGGCTAGCAACTCAGCGTCAATGCTCAAAACTTTGGAGTTTTTACTCATTTCATCATTGCCGATGATATTCTTGGCTCACTTCTCAGTCGACTCTAGTGCATCAAATTGACACCTCAAAAGATGATCTGATGATGATAAATTAAACGCACTTAAGTTATTCTGTATCATTCAAAAACAATTTCTTTGCAGCTCCCGAAACCATCAAGATAGAAGATGGGTCCAGATGTGCCCCCAAGCTCCAACGATGGTGCACGAGCCGCCGATGCCAGCTCTGGAGGCTTCTACTTCTGCCGTTCATTCCTATCCTGGCGCTCATCGTACAGACCACGTTGTCTCTGAAGACAAGTATCACCAATGGAAGGGACGTGGCTGATGTTGAGGAACAGGTACGTACTTCCCATAGTTATAATCTATTTGCTTAGTCTTTTCTCAGCTATGTAGGGGTTGACTTCCTTATCTGAAGGATATTCATCATCATCATTTCATCCAAAAGACGTACACTTTTGGACATAGCCCCCAAGCATCGCTACAACGACCGGAATCACATTCTCCATCGGATTCCCGCGACCCTCACCAGGTCATGGGTCTACCAGAACGTGGTCGCTACTCCAGAACCTTTCGTCCCCATAGACCATCTGTTCTGCGTGCAATCTGCCTTGCCCATTGCCACTTCAGTTTGGCAATTCTTCGAGCTATGCCGGTAACCTTCTTTCTGATATGATTTTCCACGCAAGAACACTCCGAGCATAGTCCTTTCTATTGCCCTTTGGGTGACTTTAAGTTTTTTTTATGAGGCCCATTGTAAGTGACCACGTTTCGTAGCCATTTATGTCATCATTGTCACACAACACGTACTTGTCATAGAATTTCGTCGTGGGACATAAGAATATTGCTGAGTACCAATACTTTACAAGAATGTTATGGATATGAAGTTTTGTTTTGTTTCTGGATACAAATATAAACTAAAATATGAAAAAAAAATGAAATTATTCTGAATTATCCTCTTCTAGTTTCGGATAGCTCCAGTTACGTATATTAGAATTTGTGGCCGAGCAACACAAACTAAAAAAAATATACATTCAGCCAAACATAGAACCTCCTCCTTTTTGAAGTCGGTTAAAAATCTGTAGTAACCTGTAATTTAGACTCCGCGTTATCCGAAACTATCCAAAACATTTTTATCGGTTCGATTACGAATATTTCTTGATATTTAACACGGTTAAATTCCTACTTGACAGCCACAAACCAGTTATTTGGTAATGCACATTAACACCCTTTGGCACGATAGTTTGTACACGTTTTGGCCTTCCGGTTATCTGTAACAGCTATCGAAGACTTAAGGAAGGCAAGCCCATCCCACTACAAACATTTTCTTACATTTGGTTCTACGCGTCATGTCCGTGAACGGGAGCTGTCAGTTGAGACTGATCATCTCTTAGCTGCCAGTTGCTATTTTGGTATCTATATTAAGTTTTTAATTTTATTTTATTTACTTTGTTTTCACATGATAGTAGCGACAAGAAACATGTAACAGAGATATTTGTAACACAACGTGATTGAAAAGAGTGTCCATGGCGTTTCTTGCAAATTTTTCTCCATAGAGATCTACGCTTTGGAATGTGCAATTAGCATCATTTTTTTTTCTGACTGACTGACTTCTTGACTTTTCAAAACTGCCTGTAAATGGTTTATTTGAAATAAAATGCTTTGAATCTTTGAATCTTCCTTCTTTATCTTTGTTGGTTCTGTTGTTTCGGTTTGTTTTTAGAGCCCCTTGAAATTCACGTAAATTTCATCATCATCATTCCCACTATCGAATTCCCGCGACCCTCACCGGGTCATCGGTCCACCTTGTGGAGGCCGTCCCACGCCATGTCTTCCGGTACGTGGCCGCCACTCCAGAACCTTTTGACCGCATCAACGTTCTGTTCTGCAAGCAATATGCCCTGTCCTCTGCCACATAAGTTTTTTAGGGCAGTTATGTTGGTAACCTTGGTTCTCCTGCGGATATCGTCATTCACGGTCTACATACATAAGGAAAATGAAAGAGTCAGGATCAAACAATGACGAAACAAGTGACGTCACCATCATTTTCCTCTTCGATTACATCTAACACACAGAATATCAACTAAAGGGTTCTATGAATCTTCAATCTCATACATTTTCATGAGCTGCCGACAGAAACGTCCATCAAAAGCTGGTATATCGGTTTTGACGTGAAATAAATTACTTGTTGCTAGACACTGCAGGCTTTCTATCTGGTTTACTTCCGTGCTGGTCTTGTCATGTAAACATTAACGCGAATGCATGTTTTTTAGGGTTCCATTTTCAAAAGTTAAAAAGAGGGACTTATTAAGACTCAATAGTCCGCATGTCTGTCTGTCCAAGCTGTGTCTCATGAACAGTGATAGCTAGACAGCTGAAATATTCACAAATAATGTATTTCTGTTGCAACTATCACAAAGCTATCAGAACAGATCCTAAAAACAGAATAAAATAAATACTTAAGTGGAGCTCTCATTCAAGAAACGTGATTTTTCACCGGTTTTTGCTGTGAAGGTCTTTTACCTATGAAATTGCCGTTTTTTAAAACGAGTTGCTTTATATGTTATATCTTTGTATTTACTTGGGATTATAAATTCAAATAAATTTTATATTAAAGGTACCTATGTTATTTTTTTTTTTTAAATTAGGCATTTCTTTGTGTTTTGTATTTTTTTGTAATATCACAGTACTTATCACCATGAGAGCTAATAAAAGAAAAAGCTTTTTAATATTAGGAGTTCCAATGTAGAAATTATACATTTCAAAAACCAAGCAAATTCAATGACACTATTACCAATAACAGCAACAGGTAGACACTTGAAATATTCACAGAATATTTGTTTGATCTTTATTTATTATAATACGGAACCCTTTGTGCGCGAGTGCGACTCACACAAGCTTCCGTACTATTGACTTCACTGACATATTATGGTGTCCATATTATACGAAAAAAAAGAGGGCCAGATAAAAAGTTTCCCGTTGGTGTTTGCCCATAAAAAGTTTCTTTTGCAAGTATTCTATAGATCGTAAGCGTTCCTGCTAATTGTTTCAGTCACAAATATGAGTTTCAAAGAACAATGCCCACCTTCCATACATTTAAAAACCTGATGATGAAAGTATATGTATAGTTATAAGATATAGTAGAAATACTTCCCGTAAGTTTAGAAAGTAATGTCTAATAGTCATTTCGGCAATTTAAACGCCACGAAGTTAAAAAAATATGAATGTTTCTTTTTAGGTTAGGATTTGCCGTCACCAGAATTAATGAAACAAACGTGCATGAAATAATTAATAACGCTCGTAGTTTACTCTTAAATAGGAATATTTAGCTAACTATGGTCTAAAACATCTTTATGCAGACATTGCAGTTTATGCAAAGTATACGTCGACTTGTTGCTGATGGCGGCATTGTCAACAGAACGGATTTACAACGGTATCAGGTATGGTAAGCAAAGGTCGTCAGATGAGGAAGACAAGGTCCAGGGGCGGTAAATAGGGTCGTAATAAGAAGAAACACATACAAAATGGCACAGTACACAACGAGACGCGAGCGCAACAACAAAGGACTGCGCCGATGCAAATCACAGAACTGTCAAATGTCAAAAAAATCCATTTCACTTGCGCACACTCAATGAAACACTGAATGATTAATTTAATTCAATTATTGTGTTATTTTTCAATTGTTTACTTTATCCCATTACTAATAAAAAAATAGTTACTGGTCGAATTAAACGTAAAATAAGTATAAAACTAAGGAACAAAGTTAAATATGGTCAACCAGCAATTTGTAAAATGGAACGTTTTAAAGAATTGATGGTTTGGATGCGTTCAAAATATGACAATACGTTTAGAATTAGCTTAAATAAATGTAAAAATATCTTTTTTTCCTGCGTTTCTTTTAACATTGTGATAAGCGTAATTAATATACAATTCAATAAGCTATATTTTAAGATTTATTTCATTTCTATACACAGTCAGGTCAAATATGAACATTCTTCTTTTCTGCTAGAAAATATTCTTATTTTTAGTATTAAACTTATGAAATCTTAATGATGATTTTAACATTTGATATTCTGGGTCTCATCACAATATTGGTTCGTGTCAAAAGTAAATAAAATTGTTATATAAAAATCTTTTGTCCGATATTGGGCTCCAATATATTGTCACGTACATAATATAACATCATTATCATAATTTTTGCCGAAAGACGTCCTCTGTTTAACATACGCCCTAGCCGACGTAATTCCGACCCCGACTACCAGCCACGGTAGACGCGGGCTTGCGGACGTCGAGCACTGGGTAGCTCGCCGTCCGGCTGTTCGGTAATTAACCGCACCGAGCCCAGTCGTTAACAGCGCGTAGTGATCCTCGCGCTCCTCAAAGAGATGTCAGCAAACCGTAGGGGCCCAGTGGGGCCGATGCCCGCTAGCTAGGACCGCGGAGAATTTCCGAAAGGGCAACCCGTAGTCCTAGTACGCAAAGGGTAATTGAAGGATACAGGTGTGGTTTTAGTCAGTAAAAGTCTGACACGCCCTCGCGCTCCACCCAGAGCGCGAGAAGTCATTTGGATGATTTCCCACCTTAAAAAAAAAAAAAAAGGCCTCCAACAAGTGTCGCCATAACGACCGGTTCTGTGCGACTCGCATCCATCGGATTCCCGCGACCTTCACTAGGTCGTCAGTCCACTTTGTGCGAGGCCTTCCAACGCTGGGTCTTCCGGTACGTCGTCGCCACTCCAGAACCTTTCGGCTCTATCGACCATCGGTTCTGCGAGCAATGTGCCCTGTCCACTGCCACTAAAATTTGGCGATTCTCGTCGAGTCGTTAATCTTGGTTCTCCTGCGGATATCTTTATTTCTGATGCAATAACGCAAAGAAAATCCAGACATAGCCCTTTCCACTGCCCTTTGGGTGACTTTCTGATAAGGCCCATTGTGAGCAACCACGTTTCAAAGCCGTATGGCATCACTCACATAATATATGTTAGGCGGACAAATATTTATGCAGGCACTTTTTTTTGTGTACATTATTTTCAACATCGCTGTTTTCAAAACGGTAAAGAAAAACGTCGAGTATGCTCTAGAAACTAAAATTTGAAATCATGTATCATCTACCAAATACACATACAGGGCTCTCATGGTTCAAATTTCACACAAATTTTGTAAAGACAAAAGATTTTATGGATGAAATTTTGTACAAGTGTAGACCAGCCCCCCTAGCCAAGATACAACCGTTTCTTTTCGTTGATTACCTCGAGTCAGCCACGCCTCCTATTTCTTTGTTCTGACCACGTGACTGAGCATTTAGATGACGTCAGAATAAAGGAATCGGAGGCGAGGCCTACTCGAGGCGATCGACGAAATGAGAATCGAAACGAAACTGTTGATCCTGCAATAGCACATAGGATAGATACTTTTTATCTCAAGAGTGTGTTCCCTTGGAACAATTTTGTACTTTATTGCGGGTGAAGCCGCTAGTAGAAGCTAGTTTAATATAATATAAGACCCATTTTCTGCAACAAAGAGATAGCCTGTTTCTAAACAGTAGGAATAATTAGCGCTAATCACCACGTGACGAGTAAAATTTAAATACCACCTTTGAAATGCTTTCTTTTTAGGGTTCCTTACCTCAAGAGGAAAAAACGAAAACCTTATAGGATTACTTTGTTGTCCGTCCGTCTGCCTGTATGTCTGTCAAGACCCTTATCTCGGGAACGCGTAAACATATCGAGTTAAAATGAAAACTATATAGTTAGGTCTACGGCCCCTTGAAGCTGTGAAAAAGTCAAACTTCTGAGTTAACGGCAAAAAAGATATGGCCGTTTAGGTCGCAAAAAACGTACCTTTCGACACTCTCAAGGGAATCAAAGTTCATAGGGTACTTCCCGTTGACCTAGAATCCTGAAATTTCGCATGTAGCAATGTATAGGAAAAAATCTGATGTAATTTTGTAGTTACGTCACAAAACTATTTTTACGGAACCGACAGTGCGCGATTCCGACTCACACTTGCCCATTTTTTTTCTTATTTAATACTATTGTGTAACAAAAAGTCAAAAGAAACCAAAACACGATCATGACAAAAAAAATGCTGAAAAAGTATGTAACAAGATTTTCAGGATATATATTTTCTTCCCATCACGGCACGTAATGAGAAGAAAATATTATAATATCCTTTCTTGAAAATGTACTGGCAAATATTACAAAAAAATCATTGAAACACCTAAATATTGGATTTAATAAAAATAAATTAAGTACAATTTTTTTTTAATTAATTTCGTTTTATTTAGTTATCAAACAACAAAAAAAAAAACAAAACGACGAAACTTCATAAAGTTAAAAAATTATCGGTTTGTACCTCGAAAACTAGACGAGAAAAATATCACAAATGTTTGGGACTTTTTTCAATGAGATATCTATTTCATCTATCAGTTAAACGGATACCAACATCGGTGTTATGTTTATACTATGTAGGACTTGATTTGGTTCAGATGTAATTTTTTTTTCTATGGATAGCCTCACGTTTATACACCATCTCACCTGATGGTGAGCGATCATGTGACCGATGATGGAGTACGCTTGCCTAGAAGTAACCTTCACTCAATCTCTAATTTGTGACTAGAGTATCTGGGCCAACCATTTCCAAGACCAGAGAACTTCAGGCTTAGCCCCATCAAGGCCATACCGGGACTCATGAAGAAGGTGCGCAGAGGGTTGAGTAGACAGGAGGGTAATAGCACAAAAGATCCAGAAGGGTCGAAGTGCTCTGATCTAGTGCCAGCCCCACAACAAGATAAGATAAGATAAGATAAGATAACCTTCACTCTTGACTTACTAGGTACTTGTCTTACTTATTACTTGTCTTGATTACTGGATCAGCTCTAACAAGCCTGAAAATTGGCGTCTAAAGGCATCATATCAAAATAAATTAAATTATTTGAACCGTGAATCGTTGAGAACCAACGGTATTGATTTTAAGGCCAATTATTTACACTACTGTCAGCATCTATGTTCAGATCACTGATTTGCTTGATCATATCTAATTGGTATAACAGTCTGTACCGGTAAACGTAATTTTCGACGATATTTTGATTTGACGGATCTGCGGATCTGACACCATACTATTTGCGGTTAAAACCTGTTTGTTTACTAACAGTTTCGTCAGAATTATAAGCGCTAAAAAGCAATTTTATCAAAAAAAAAAACAGTTATAAGCTCCCCTAGCCAAGTTACGATCGTTTCGTTTGCGCCGAACGCCTCGAGTAGGCCACCCCTTCGATTCCTTTATTCTAACGTCATCTCAACACTCAGTCACGTGGTCAGACCATAGGAATCGGAGGCGTGGCCTGCTTGAGGCGTTCGATGCAAACGAAACGATCGTAACTTAGCTAGGGGGGCAAAGTATTGACACTTCACTGTCGATGTAATAGAAGAAGATAAATCATTATAGAAAATAGTTGTAGTTGTTATAGTGTAAAATAAAGAATTAAAGCCTTATCCTAACACAATTCATACATGCTGTATCATAACGTAAAGAGGTCGAAGTACAAATATCTTGAGCTCTATCGACCTGTTTTCCTCATTACAGTTAAACTTACGACCGTATCGGAACAGGTTACTGTTAAAACTTGCCATTTGTAAACACCTTTATAAGCTGCCTTTATCATACAGATCAAGTTAGTTAAAGTTTATGAATCTAAGTAGAAAGTACTTATCATAAAGTGTCTCTTGACAAATATTACTTTGTTCTCAACAAACAATAGACCACAAACTTTATCTTCAATTTAACAGGGCAAAGTGCCATGAAAAGATTATGTCATGAAAAATAAGCCAGTCTATTGTCACTATAATTTGACTGTCTTCACTAAGTTGAACTATCAAAACAAATATAAAATAACAATGCCAGAGTTTCTTCAGCTCTATAAAATCATACTAAAGTTTTTTTTTCGGTGGGAAAATCATCCGATGACGTTCCCCACTCTTGGACGAAACGGGAGATAGTGTCAGACTTTTACTAACTAAAAACCCACTCCTGTTCCTTCGTTGCCTATCACACCTTTACGTGCTTTCCGAGTTATGGGTGTTAGTAATGTCAGCCACTATACTTTCATTGTCTTTACTAAGTTCGCGGGTCATCACCACTGCTCTTAAAACGGTGAAGGAAAAGATCTTGAAGAAACCAGCATGTCCTAGAACCAAAAATTCGAAGACATGTGACATTCACCAACCCGCACTGGGCCCGCGTGGTGGATTACGGCCCATTCCCTCTCCTAGAGAGGAGGCCTGTGTCCCAGCAGTGGGAACATTAAAAGGCTGATTTTTCTATTATTCTTTTTAAACATATATAAAACAACAATGCCAGAGTATCTCCAGCTCTAATAAATAATGCTACTGGTACAGTCGATAAAAAAAATAAGTAATTGGGGTCGTCGAATATAGTTGAAGTTTCCAAAAACCGATGGCTGGATCCGAATGAATTTTAATTTCATTTACAACTCTGTTTATTTACTGGTAATTTAATCATCATCATTCTAGCCTTAAGACGTTCACTGTTGGACGTAGACCTCCCCAAGTGTTGTAATTTTTTTATAGAATAGCAGTAAATTGTTAATTACACATACAACCGGCCTACCTACCCTATGCGCTCTAGCACATGGTTCGCAGAACTGTCGATGAGGGTTCCAGAATGGTCGATGAGGACGATAGGTTCTAGAGTGGCGACCGTAAATCGCAAGGAACAGCATCGGAAGGCCTCCCATAAAGTGAAATTATGACCTGATGACAGTCATGAGAATCCAATGGATGCAACACGCACGTGATCGGTCGTTGTGGCGATATTTGGGGAGGCCTATGTCAAAATTGTCCAGTTTTTTTTTAAATTGCTATAAACTAGTGCTTGACTGCGATCTCACCTGATGCTAAGTAGTGATGTAATCGTTGATATTGAGGCGCACTAGTTTATTAAGAGCTTATTCACTCTAGCCTTGAAGACACCTAAATTATAATCGGACGGGAAGACTGCAGCAGGCAAGTTGTTCCAGTCCCTCGCTGTACGCGGTATAAACGACGAGGCGAAATGCTTGGTCCGGACCGTTATAGTGGAAGTTTTGGTTGATGGATTGGATGAGTAAATTGTTACAGAGAACACAACAGCTGACATAATGAGAAAACTAAACATTTATTCTTTTATTGAAACAGGTCAGCAGAGCGACAGAACTGGGGAAATTGGTGACCAGGTTGCAACAGGAGAGGTCGGAAGTAGCTTTCTTCATCTTTACCAATGGAAGTACTTTAAGGTATAGTATTGTCACAGAGATCGTTTTCTTTTTTAATTGATATAAACTAGTGGTTGACTGCAATCCCACCTGATGATAAGCAGTGATGCAATCGTTGATGGTGAAGCGCACTAGTTTATTAAAAGCCTATTCACTCTAGCCTTCACGATACCTAAATTATAATCGGTCCGGAAAACCGCAGTAGGCAAATTGTTCCAGTCCTTCGATGTACTCGGTATAAACGATGAGGCGAATCTAGAGTGGATATTCGCCATAAGTCGGAATGTTCAATGGCAGAAAGGTGACGGTGAAATCAAGTCATGCAATTCCCACGCAAACTCTCCAAAATGCATCCTGTAAAATACCGAAAAGCTGGGTACCCTACGCCTGTGCTCCAGGTTTTTTAGATTGGACTTAACCAAGTTTGGAATAACACGCTAGCAGCGACTACACATGACATCATTCAGTTTATAACATCCGTGGCCACACGACCAAACTGAGCACAGTAGTCAGAATTGTCAAAGGGCGTCTTTTTTATGAGTAAAAAATTACAGAGTTGACACTTTTGGTTTGTACGGAAAGTTTTGTGTTTAGATGTATCTGTTTCAAATTATGCCAACTCCAAAACTACGGCAGTTACTTAATGCTCATAATTGGGTACCTACTTAATTTCCTGTGAATATTGTATTACAGTATTTTATACTAAATAACAAATAAAAGTATAAAGAAACCCTTTTTCTGAAAACAGCATCATAATAATAATTGGTTAATCATTGAACCTTCAGTTAGCATTTCAAATGTTGGTATGAGGAAGAGTGGGGGCATGGTGGGAACATCTAGTTAACAATTTTATACACACATAACCTAATTGCGGTAACAGAATAAGGACACAGACGCTGAAATACAGTGTCTGCTTCCTTATTCTGTTACCTATTTGACAGTCTCCTCTTTTACCATTTTTTTATTTATTTAATGAATTTGTATACATACATGTAGTACATAATTATATGCCAATTCCAGTTTTAAATAAAGTTAGCTTGAGCACGCCATAATTGTGGCGGTAAGTACCCTCATTGAGGCGTGGCTGGAAAGATGTCACGGCGTCCTCACCTTCTGCATGACGTAGGTTCTCATCGGATTTTTACACACATCGGACCGGAAGAAACGCCTGAGTGTCATGGACCGAGCCCGAGACGTCGACGACATGTAGTGTTCCACGCGTGCTTCAAGGAGATTTCAATAAAACCGTTGGGGCCTTGCAAGGTCTAACCCTATTGGGACCATGGGTTGTGCAAAAGGGAACCCCGGGGCCCGTGAACGATGGCAAAAAAAGGAAAATAGCAGTGGGTTTTAGTTAACAAAAGCGTGACATCTGACACAAGCCCTTCCTCTCCTCCAAGTCCTCACCCTAGGGAAAATCATTGGATCATTTCCCCCTATAAACAAAGATAAAGTTAGGTACTTTTGATACAAATAATAATTTGTCACAAACTCAATTTAAGAAAAAAAAATGACTTCACTTACTGCCTTTTCTTTAAATAAAAGAAGACTCATTAGGTCCTTTCACCATTTTACATCATTGAAAAAAGTCCGTAGATCCGTCCTTATGAACTCATAACCACAAAGTTACGCTTATATTACACCAAGTTATTTTTAAAAGATTTGCTATACAATTAAATTACTTTTATTACTATACACATGTCTATGGTCAACCGTCAAGATGACATATCAAATTTTCCATATTTTTCAAAAACCAATCGAAAGAGCTTTAAAATTAAAAAAATGTCTTCGATATGGGATTTGGTACCTGTGGAATCCTGGAGGAACGCTGGCCTGATGTTTTTTTTTTTTTCGGGGCGAAAATCATCTTATGACATCTCCCGCCCTTGGGCGGGGCGGAGATAGTGTCAGACTTTTACTGACTAAAAACCCACTCCTGTTCCTTCAGGCTCGGGCTCGGTCCGGACGGTTACCGGACGGTCGGACGGCGAGCCACTCATTGCTAGACGTCCGCAAGTCACGCTGGCCTGATGGTGCGTTAGCGAACGTACGTGACCCACCACCACACCGCGTCGCTCCTTTGACGACTACCACTCCACCGCGCACATGATGTTAGAAAATAGCAGATTCTAAGCTAATTGACCTCCATTGGTGTAATTGCGGCAAGGCGTTCCGATGTGAGAATAAACAAACAAATAAATTAATTAATTGGTCGGCCATCATTACTCACAACAGATTTTTTCACACCCATCTAATATTAAATATTTTGTGGTTAATAGGTTTCTTTTGTTTAGTAAAACTACGTATTTACTGAATAAAATGTTACGCAATATTGTTTGACAAAATTGGTTTTTGTTTTGTTTAAATTCATTTCATTCATTTAATCAATTGTTTTTCTTAGATTACTTCCTGTTACGACTCACTTTTTTAATATGATTATTTTTATTTGCTTTTGGATACAATATTGACTGGTCCACACTGTTCTTACATAATATCTATTAATACTGTAATATGAAAATATTTGTGGTTGATGTTACCAACCACTTTTTTTAAAATAGTAACCATGGAGTTTCTTGCCGGTTCTTCTCCATATAAGAAACGACCAATTTGGAACCTTGCACTAGCTTCTGTTATAAGTGCCTATGTAGGCTATGTGAAATAAAAATATTTTTGATTTGATTGATTCTGTTTTTGATTTGGAGTAATTTCTTTTTTAATATAATTTGTAAATATTAACAAGTACTTTATCCAAAACCGTCAACGGAAAATATTTTTCAAATCTATTCAATAAGTTACAAATTCTTCAAATCTGATAAAAGGCAAAACTATCAAAGTAGCAGATAAGGATGCACACACAGATATATGACGTCATCACCGGTTACGTGTTTACTAAAGAGAGCGAAATGTTCCCAACACGCCCCTACTTATCCTGATACCTAGGTACCAATTTCAAACGCTCGAAGACCCGTATTAAGGCAAACAAAACCAAATAAATAATATTTAAATCGGTCTAGCCGTTTCTTAGTTTTGGTGAGACTTACAGCAATTGATTTTTATACACTGTGTTTCGTTGTGTTCAAACGTGTACCATAGATTCTGGTCCTTCCAGTGAATTTATCATTGTTTAAATTTAAAATTTATATAACAACAAAATTATTGCAATATCTGCCAATACACGGCGCGTCAATTGCTAATTGAATCAAAATCATCATTTTCTGTCATTGTCGCAGTAGCAGGCTGACGATAACTTCATTTTGTTTCAAGTAACCGATAATTTTTGCATCAGTTGGCGTCATTCACGATAGTATTGTCAAGTGCCATTGACCGTACTGATTCAGTATAAAATTATAATATTTTTTTCTTGCAGATCAAACCTGTCGCAACGGTTCGCGGGTACCAACAGAGCTATAGAGCAGATGGGCTCTCTTCCGATGCTGGTCTTCAGGAACCGGTCTAAGCCTGTTGACGGAGATGCCTTTAGAACTGAACTTGAAGAATTAAGGTATGTACTATTAAACGGGCAAAAACAACTTGTTTAAAAAAATGGCGTGCACAGTTTCACATGACAGCTGAACGTCGAAAATCTTCTCAGGGAAAATTGTTCCCTTAGTTACGCTGTTTCTATGCGCGATAGATTTATTGTTTTTTGGCTGTAGGTTGCAATTCCTGCATCCATCCCTTTCCTGCCCATACATACAGACCTATTGAGTGAAAAGAACTGAGTTACCTGCGTATTCGAATATGGAATGACGTTTCTATGAGTACCCTGCAAATTTAATGGCGTCGAAATGACTGTCCTGGGGCCCTACCATGATGACTTAAAATGTCAGACATGCGAGCTGTTCACAGCTATACACCCTATATAGCTACATCCCTTTAACAATTCAGTTTAGGTCGTCAAATGGATCGGATTAAGAGCTCGTGGTTTTTTTTTGGGCTTCTTGTCGTGTTACGATCTTATACAAAATTTGAAATTGTGTGGAATTTGATGTTTGTGCTTTGGAAAATCGTGCCATCATGTGTGTTGAGCTGTACCCAGGTATTGTATGACTTGTCAATCATCCCACCCTTCAAGCCAAAGGACGATGCATCAAAACGTCCCCCCAACTCTAACATCGATAAACATATTTAAAATGTATCTCAATCTAAAGATCCAAAATCCAAAAATGTATGAAAGTACTATATTATGAATATATTTAAGGTCTAAAACACTTGGGTTAGGTTAGGTTAAAATAAAAATATTTTAAAACCTAAACCCCATACTTTTGAGAAACGTCGCTATAATAAAAAAAAACTCTATTCAACTAGACGCTTCGAATGACACCTGTTTCAAATCTGTTGGTAGGTGTTGGATAAGGGGGACAGATCTCATACAATGCCCATGGTTCTTTCAAATAGTTAGCAATCTTTCGACTAAACCGTTTAAACATGTTATGTTATGGTTTACTCTCAGAATAAAATGTATCCGGTGTTTTTTCCGTGATATGGTCTTTCCGTATGCCAAATTTTACCCAAATCCTTTCAGCGTGAAGAAGTAACAAACATACACACGAATAAATAACATATAGGTACAGTAGGCAGTTGCCTAGATCAGTCATAACACTAGTATAGTTAGAGGGTCGTCCTTTTTTATCGGTGGTTTACGGGACTTTACTCCCTCCCTCCTCTAAAAGCTGAAGAGTTTGTTAAATTGTTTTAACGCGATAATCTCTGGAACTACTGATTTAAGTTGAAACATTATTTTAGTGTTGGATAAATTTATCTCAACTTACGAGAGTGGAGCAGCGAGTAAAGCTCCGGGAGATAGCTAATCTTTTATACAATTATTATTATAAGTATAAGAATGAATTCCTGTTTCCCTTGGTTACGCCATAACTGGAAATGACTTTTCCGATTTCATTTCTACTTTTTTAACTTTTCTCAAATTTTGTAAAATGTTTTTACAGAAAAAAAAGGAATTTGGGCAGAAAATTAGAAAACTTTTGAAGTTTTTTACAGTTCTCGCCTAGAATTTTTATAAAACACGTCTGATCCCTGTCTATTTTTGCCTTATCTTCTTTTGTTTTCACAGATTGTGTGGTTAGCCAGTGTCAAGTTTAGAAACTATTTCGTTTTTGATACGGTATATAGTCACGTTTTTAGGATCCCGTACCTCAAAGGGAAAAAAAAAACGGAACCCTTATAGGATCACTTTGTTGTCCGTCTGTCTGTCTGTCTGTCTGTCAAGACCCTTTATCATGGGAACGCGTGGAAGTATCGAGTTGAAATTAAAATCTATATATATATATATACTCAAATCTGCGGTCTCTTGAAGCTGTGAAAAAATCGAGTTTCTGAGTTAACGGTGGTTTATGTCACAAACAACATGTATTTTGACACTTTCAATGGAGTCAAAATTCACAGGGTACTTACTTCCCGTTGACCTAGAATCCTGTCATTTGACATGAAGCGAGGTCTCATAGCACAAGAATAGGAAAAAGTCAGAAAACAACTCTAAATTTGTAGTTACGTCACAAAAAAAAAAAATTCTTTGCGCAATTCGGAAAAATCTTTGTAACTCAATTCCGGAATCGAACTATTTTCATAGGTAAGTTTATACGAAAACTAAGAAAACAGACCTTATCATATAATACTAATAAAAAGTGGATGGATAATCTGATGTGGGACGTGGAAATCCGATGGATGTGAGACGCACAAGAGCGGTCCTTGTGGTGGACTGTTGGGGGAGGCTTAGGTTCACCAGCAGTGACGATGATGGTAAACTAAATTCTTTTAGACAACTAACCACCCTTTTTTGAATCCATCAAATGTCTTCTACTGCTCTGGGAGGGAGAGAATTTTACTAACCAAAATTCACCAGAGTTTCTTCACATTATGCTTGGGCTTGCGGGCGAGCAATTGATAGCTCGCCAGCCGACCGTCCGGTAACCGTCCGGACCGAGCCCGGGTCCTCGACAGTGCGTAGTGATCCACATGCGCCTCAAAGAAATGTCAGCAAAACCGTAGGGGCGCAGTAGGGCCGAAGCCTACTGGGGCCATGGGTAGTCTGAAAGAGAACTCCGGGGTTCTGGGAACGTACCTAAGGCAAAGAATGAACATAGGTGTGGTTCAGGCAGTAAACATCTGATACGCCCTCGTGCTCAGCCCTAGAGCGAGAGAAGTCATTGATGATTTTCCATCTTTAAAAAAATCCGTGTCCCTTCTGTTGCCCTTTGCGTTTCACGGTCAAGGCGATTTTCAATCAACCCCAGGAGAGGGGAAGCAAGGTCAATGCTACTTCGACAATTACATCGAAAGTAAGTGACTTGAGAGGACTAAATGAAGCCGTGAATCGTTCAGATTTTCATTAAGACGCTAATAAAATTCAAAGAATTGGAATCGATTGCTGTTCATCTCGATTAGTCTTGATAGGAAAGCAATGAGATCACTACGTTTACCTGCAGGGGATTTATTGTCAATACTGGATCCAATTTTGTGACTGTGCTACAAAAAATAACGTGTCAGGGGAGACTTAATAACTCTTTGTAGTTTAATAATGTCTTTTTAATGTGTTGGAGGTACCACCTAAGTAAATCTAAGGCTATTGACTTATGGTAAAGGAAAACATTGAGCGGAAATCTTTGTTTTTGGAACATGGCAAATTAGCCGACCGATCATCTCATGGTGTAACATAATGATCATTATACAAAACTGGAAGCGTTGCTACACTTCATATCTGAATATACTAATATTTTTTTTTTATTTTTTTTTATTCTTATAGTTTGCGCTTGACCGCTATCTCACCTGATGGAAAGCGACGATGCGGTCGACGATGGAGCGCGCTTACCTAGAAGTAACCTATAATTCACTCTTGACTTAAAGATTCCCGGGTTGTAGCCATCAGGAAAGACAGATTCCGGCAAGGAATTCCACTCCTTAGCTGTACGCACAATGAATGTGTTCCCAAAACGTTTTGTGCGTATAAGCCCACCTATACCGTATATAGGTCCACCATGTACCGGTGACGCATTGCCGTACGCCTGGTGCGCCTGGGGCGGAAATCTGCATACCCAAAGGTACCGGGCTTAAGCAGATCATTTATGTGCAGCAAGAACAATGTTGCCGAGAGCACTGACCCCTGAGGGACCCCGGTATTAATATTATAAAGATTAAATATTTGTATTTTTGTTTGTAATAAGTATACTCAAAAACTACGGAATTGATTTTAAACATTCTTTTACCAGTGAAATGCTACTTAAATAAAAACTTTACAAAAAAAAACCAACTTCAATGTAAAAAAACTGAGCAAGTGCGAATCGGACTCACGCACTGAAGGTTCCGTACGAACTTACCTATGAAAACAGTTTGATTTCCGAATTGAGTTACGTAGATTTTTCTGAATCACAATTTTTTTTGTGACTTATCTACAAATTTACAGTTTTCAGATTTTTTTCATATACTTATGTACTAAATATTAGGAATTTTGGTTAACGGGAAGTATCCTATGAATTTTGATTCCCTTGAGAGTGTTGAAATACACGTTTTTTGCGGCCTATACGGCGGTATCTTTTTTTTCGTTCACTCAGTAATTTGATTTTTTTTTTATAGCTTCAAGGGACCGCAGACCTCAGTATTTAATTTCAACTCGATACCTTAACGCGTTCCCGAGATAAAGGGTCTTGACAGACAAACAGACTGACGGACAACAAAGCGATCCTATAAGGGTTCCGATTTTTCCTTTTGAGGTATGTACAAAACCCTAAAAAATACTAAAAAGTGCAATTAAAGTTATTTTGCACGTTTTAGTGTTTTTTTTTACATTAGAGTTTTTTTTTATTTTACACTTTTGAGTTGCACACTAAAAAGTACCCCTCAATCAAACTTAAAATCATCGCGTATACGTATAAATAAAGCAATTTTACTTGTTATGACAGTTCTGCTAGATCCTATGTGGAGAATATAACCCTACAATTAAAAAAATAATTTTCAAAATCAGTCCACAATTGACCGAGAAATCGGTGAACATACATTAAAAAAAATACAAACAGCTGAACATAGAAACTCCTTCTTTTTTAAATCGGTTAAAAATAAAAACGTTGCCATTAGGAATAAATTCTGTATCATGGATGCGTTCACAAATATGTAGACCAAGATCCCAGAGTTGTCTGACATAACTTATTTTCACATGGATGAAATCTTAGGTTCTTAGTGGCGTCTCATGTGCTTTGATTACCTGTGTGCTTGTGGAGCTCCTTCTTGGAGTCCCTGGGCCGGTACCAGGTGAGAAAGGGAACTAAAAATAAGAGTTATTTAACTTAAATTTTTATGGCTGATTTTTATAGAGGTTTTGTAGAATATTATTCTAAAGTAGTATCATAAGTGTCAGACACTTTCCATGGACCAAAACTTCTGTCAGACGCTTTAAAGCTCCACAAAAATAAATATCCTTTACTTATTTTTACATGTCTGATTTTTAAATATGTTATTAAGGTAACTATTACCAAGTTATATTTTATTAGTCAGACAAATTGTAGGCTCCAAGGAGGAGCTGCACAAGCACACAGGTATTAAAGCACATAAGACGCTACTGAGAACCATACTTACTGAGGACCTTAGTATAATGTAATTACTCACATACACTTTCTTGTTTATATAAATGACATGCCTTTGGTCACAAATCATGACATTACACTATTTGTTGATGATAGCACTGTTTTATTTGTTAATGATAACACAATTGACTTAGAATCTGACATTAACTAAACAATATTATCAATAATAGACTGGTTTGAAATAAATAATTTAATGCCAAACTAAAACAATGAATTGCAAAATGCGAACTCAACGCACGGGTAATTTAAAAATCAGTTACCTAGATAGTGACATTGAAGAGACTGAAGAAACAAAATTTCTAGGATTACATATTGACAACAAACTTAATTGGAAACTTCATATTGACCATATCCAAAAAGCTGGGACAATTTTCATACGCACTTCACAGATTGGGAAAAATAAATCAGGCTACTTTACTAACAGCCTACCACGGTTATGTTAGCTCTATCCTCAGATATGGCGTAATATTCTGGGGCCACAGTACAGGCAAAGAGCGCGCTTTAATCGCTCAAAAACGTTGCATTAAGGCCATATTTAATTTATGTGAAACTGACTCCTGTAAGCCATTTTTTAAAAAGATAAACGTACTTACACTACCGTGTCACTACATATTTGAGACCGCAGTGTTTGTAAGAAATAATATTGACATGTACAACTACTACACGACGTAAAGACAAATTGCGTACAATTGTTAGTAAGACTCATCTAAAGCATGAAAGTATCTTTTGTATGGCTACACGCATCTTTAATAATATTCCTGGGCCTATCAGAATAATTACGGAAATGAAAAAAAAATTAAGTCTCCATGATCTGTTAGTAGACAAGTGCTACTACTCTATAAAAAACTTCTTATTGGACAAATCACTGCTCTAATATAGGCCCCCTCATTTATAATGTGTTTAGCCTACTGATGTGTACCTACCTACTTTAATTCATTACGTTTGAATTTATCTTTTTATTTTTATGTGAAATATAAAAAAAATGTAAAAATAATGTACCTAGATTCTTATATGACTATTGTATGCCACAAGGGTAGGACGTAGCTGATCTATTTAAGATTTGTATTATGTACGAACCTATGATCCACAATAAAAATATTGAAATTAAAATTGACCCAACACACCCAGAGAGCAGTGGTGGCCAAGTGGTAACGACTTATGATTTGTAGGCCGCGGGTTCAAACCCAGCCAAGCAGCATTAGTTTTTATAATTTGTTTCATCACCACTGCTCACAAAACGGTGAAAGAAAACATCGTGAGGAACATCCCAGTCCGCCCAATTACGGGAGATGTCATAAGATGATTTACCTACCTAAAAAAAACATAATACATACAGTCATAACCATCCTACTTAATAATTTATTGGGAAAATAGGGAAATGTATTGTCATTTAAGAGACTGCACAACTGTTTTATACAATGTGTTGGCAATAATACCTGCGCACACATCATTTCCTGACTGACATTCATTTTGACTGGCCTGTTGGTCTAGTGGTTAGTGGCCCTGATTGCTATGCTGGAGGTCGTGGGTTCGATTCCCACCCAGGACAAATGTTTGTGTGATGAGCACGATCATTTGTTCTGTGTCTGGGTGTAATTTATCTATATATGTATGTATTTAAAAATATATAAGTATGTTTATCAGTTGTCTAGTACCCATAACACAAGCTCTGCTTAGCTTGGGACTGTTGTGGAATATTATATTATATTATCATATTATTTCCCAATTAACAGTGTCGGCTTCCAGTCTAAATAAATGCGTCTGAATATCCTTGTTTCACATGGGGCCGACTGCCTATCAAATCTACACAACCCTGTTACTAAGCAACACGATACTCCTTGAACAGACTGATGGTCAGACTTTGTGGCGTCTGACAACCTATGTCGACTGTCAAAGATCTACGAATAACAACCGGGACTAACGAATTTTGTTCCGTACAAGTTTAAAAGGTATTTTGCGGTTTACGATTTATGACGTCTTTGAAAAAAACTACATAATAGATCTCGTTCAAACCAATTTTCGGTGAAAGTTTGCATGGTAATGTACATCATATATATTTTTTAGTTTTATCATTCTCTTATTTTAGAAGTTACAGGGGGGGGGGGGGGGGGCACACATTTTACCACTTTAGAAGTGTCTCTAGCGCAAACTATTCAGTTTAGAAAAAAATATATTAGATAACTCAATATTATTTTTGAAGGCCTATCCATATATACGTATGGATTTGATGAAAAAAAAATTTTGGGTTTCAGTTCTTAGTATGGGGAACTCCCAAAATTTATTGTATTTTTTTTCTATTTTTTTTGTGAAAATCTTAATGCGGTTTACAGAATACACCTACTTACCAAGTTTCAACAGTATAGTTCTTATAGTTACGGAAAAAAGTGGCTGTGACATACGGACGGACAGACAGACAGAAATGACAAATCTATAAGGGTTCCGTTTTTTTTGGCTAAGAAACCCTAAAAAAAGATCAAATTGTTATTTGCCCAGTTTCGAACCTAAAATTCCATGCGTGAGAGGCCCTGACTATTGGGTCATCACTGTAAAAAAAGAGGAAACAACTTCGCTTGACTTTAAAAACAGGTGTGTCAGTGGTAGTTCCCCCGATGATCTTCACTGAGAACTGTACTGTTTGAAGTTAATTCGAGGCCATTGACATATCTTATAAATCCTTATGATACAGGAAAACGGTGAGCGAAATCATAAGCAGGGGAATATCGAAAAGGTATCCCACGCCTGGTGATTCCACCAATACAATCAGATTTCCCCACGATGATTAAACTTGATCAAAGAAATGTCATATTTTCAAACCGTTTGGGATTGAAAGTCTTGGATCGAAGGGTCTGAGTGCTCACAAATTGTATAAAAGTTCTAACTCTTGGATCACTGGATCTGAGTGCTCACAAATTGTATAAAGATCTGTCTAGTGCGCCTCACCATCAACGATTGCATCACTACTTACCATCAGGTGGGATCGCAGTCAAGAACTAGCTTATATCAATTAATTTTTTTTATTGATTTATACTAGATTTTTTTTATTTGTTTATTTAAACTTTATGTATAGTGATGATACATAGGTGGATGCCACAAGGCATTCTCTACCAGTCAATCATTGGGTTAAAAAAACAACACTATGGTAGGTGTGCACAATAAATAAATAACAGATATTTGAAATAGAATGTAGTATCGTTAAATTAAATGCCTTATAATAATAAAATACGTTTAAATGCTAACATAATGAACTAATAAATACTATGATAAATATGAAATTATTGTAATTAAGTTAACTTAAAATATAACAATTATGACGAAGATCAACTAAGGTTGAGAGAACTTCAAGTAGTAGTTCCGAATTTTACGCTTGAAGAAAAATTTACTTTCTGATTTTTTGATATCAAGGGGAAATACATTCCAGGGTTTTATGGTAGAGACAGTGTAAGACAGTCTTATTGAGACTTTGCGTGACCCAAGGGCTGGCTTTTGCCTTGGATAGAGGAAGCATTGACATACAGCGTGGCAATGCCACCATTCTTTTGGACACATTACCAGTCGACAGCGATGTTGGCGAGTTTTTCGACTTCATATTTTTTATTTATTAGTTTAGGTTTTTTTTTGTTTCATTGTAATTATTATTAGTTAAGCTTTTTTGGTATACAAAAAAGTGTTTTTTTTATTACCTGTCTTCATAGTTCAAGATCCCAGAGCGATCTGACATAACTTATTTTCATATTGATGAAACCTTAGGTTTTCAGTAGCGTATGATGTATTTTTTTGAATACCTATGTGCTTGTGGAGCTCTCCCTTGGGTAGGTACCAGGTGAGAAAGGGGATTAAAAATATGAGTTACTTAACTTAAATTATTATGGCTGATTTTTCTATATGTTTTGTAGAATATTATTCTAAAGTAGTATCTTAAGTGTCAGACACTTTCCATGGAACAAAACTTCTGTCAGACGCTTTATTGCTCCACAAAAAAGAAATAAACTTTACTTATTTTTACATGTATAAAGACTGTCTTTTCTCATGTGTGCGCTCAGCCGAGCAATCATGTGAGCAATTAATTGCTCTTGTGTTGATATACCTGTAAATAATAATTGTTGTTTACGGTACAGCCAGAATTTCACGTGAATAGTTTGTGACTATGAGTCATCTAAGTCTATATCTTATAAACAAATCAATTATTCTATTTTTACCTACAGCTTTTGCCAGCGGCTTCGCGCGCGTGAAATGTTACTCATTGTTAAAGTAGAGTCAGTCCATTAGTTTTTAAGTTTATTCATTGCAAACAAAAAATAGTTCTTAGTCTCAGTATGGGTAGCGTATGAAATAATTAAAACCTTTCGTCATAAAACCATATCTAATTATAATCCTCCTGCACAATTTATTTGGGTTGTCACAGTTTTTTTTTATTATTTTTTTTATATTATTAATGATAGGCTCCTTTGCAATATTTATATCACCGGAAAAATGCATCCTCCATATGATTGTAATAACTCTTTATTAGATAATAATTTCTCGACATATTATGAAAAACATAAAACAAGTGCTAGACGGACTTGCGTACTGAGGGTTCAGTACAAACTTATATATGTAAATAGTTCAATTCTCGAAGATTTTTCCGTACCTCAAATAAGTTTTTTCTTTCATGACGTAACTACAAATTTACAGTTTTTAGATCTATTCCTATATTTGTTTTATAAGACCTTGCTTTATGCCAAATTTCAGGATTCTGGGTCAACGGGAAGTACGATTAAATGAATTTTGATGAATTTTGATTCTCTTGAGACTGTCGAAATGTACGTTTTTTGTGACATAATATATTTTCGATAACTTCGAAGTTTGACTTTTTCACAGCTTCAAGGGACCGCTAACCTGAGTAAGTATATGTTTTTAATTTCAAGTCGCACGCGTACCCGAGATAAAGGGTCTTGACAGACAGACAGACGGACGGACAACAAAGTGATCCTATAAGGGTTACGTTTTGTAATTTTGAGGTTCGGAACCCTAAAAATCGATATTCGATAAATCAAATACAAATTCATTAGTTTACAATTCCACACGATATTTTACAATTTTACGTCGTTTTCAATTTTCCGATGACATTTAAATTCTGGACGGGAAAGAGGTACAACTATGAGGGAACGGGCATCCTCACGCCCCAGCCGCCGCCATAGGAGACGCCTCGGACGTTGGGAGCCGCAGGGCGTTTTCCATTCACCGTAAGCGTGGGCTTCTGGATGACGAGCAATGGGTAGCTCGCCGTCCAGCTGTTTGATAACGAGTACGACCAAGCCTGAGTCGTCGAATGGGCGTAGTATTTCACGTGCACTTCAAAAAAATATTATCAAAACCTAGCCCTTCTACTTAACTAATTTCTTAAAAAAAAACACTACCTAAGTGTATTTAAGTTACATTTAGGGTGCTTGAATTATGATTATAACTTAATTTTCTAATTGGGCTTTACAAGGGTGTGCATTATTCCAATAACATGTTGTATAATTGGCACCCATGAAGAGCCGAAGCGGATCACTAGTCTAATACCTACTAGCTTTTGCACGCGGCTTTGCTCGCATACATAAAATATACCCTTTGTTAAAAGTCAAGTCAAAGCAGCTTTCTATCGGTGCAAGAAATTTTCGCAATCGGACCAGCCCCCCTAGCCAAGTTACAATCGTATCGTTCACGCCAAACGCTTCGAGTAGGCCCCGCCTCCAATTCCTTTGTTCGGACCACGTGACTGAGCGTTGAGATGACGTCAGTACAAAGGAATCGGAGGCGTGTGTAACTTGGCTAGGAGGGCAGTACTTTCAGAGTACCTCCTACAAACAAAACAAATAAACAACCTTTACCTCTTTATAATATTAAAAAAAATGTAATAGGTAATTACATTTATAGCCATCTCAATAGTCATGTCATAACATAATTTTATCGAAGTATATGCTGCCGAGACAAAGTTTTATTTCTTGCAAAGAAGATTCACCGATCTATCAAAGTTAATCTTCAAAGTTTTTATTACCATCCGTAACTACTTTATCTAGCTGCCGCGCTGCTTGTAGTTTTAATTTATCTTTTTAGGGTTCTGCGGCCCTGGACGCAAAGAAAAACTGAAGAACACAGACCGGTATTAGTCAGTAAAATTCTGATCTGGGGTATTCCTCAAAGCGTACCAACTTTGAATGGTTCTGCCCCCCTGGCCAAGTTATAACTGTTTCGTTTCTATTCTCTTTTCGTTGATCGCCTCGAATCGGCCACGCCTCGTATTCCTTTATTCTGACCACGTGACTGAGCGTTGAGATGACGTCAGAACAAAGGAATCGGAGGCATGGCCTACTCGAGGCGTTTGACGCAAGAGAATCGAAACAAAACGGTCGTAACTTGGCTAGGGGGTCTGGAATGACGACCACGTATCGGAAAACCTGCCACAAGGTGGCCCGACGACCTAGTGAGGATCGCGGGAATCTGATATTGGTGACACTAGGGGGGAGGTATATGTCCAACAGTGAAAGTATTTCAGCTGATATGATGATGATAATTAACTACGGAACCCCCCTATGATACGATCCCTCAGTAATTGACTGGGTTATTTTATTCAATCCCGTGCAACATCGATCAAACTATAAGGTAAAGAGGTATCTAGTTAAACTTTGTACGAGTGATCACTTTTAAAACAGCTGAAACTTTTGTCTACGCTATTCTCGTGCCAGGAGCAATAAGAATATGAATGAGGTAGACTACTAAGACCAGTGCTGGCATACCAGTACAAGATTTTAGAAATAAAAATCATGGATTTGCGTAAATAAGTCACATAAGGGTTTTTTTTTTTAGGTTGGAAAATCATCTTATGACAAATCCCGCTCTTGGGCGGAGCGAGAGATAGTGTCAGACTTTTACTGACAAAAAACCCACTCCTGTTCCTTCTTTGCCTTCGTCCCAGGGCTCTGGGTTTCGATTTCACACTACCCATGGCCCAGTAGGCTTCGACCCTGCTGGGCCCCTACGATTAGCTGACATCTTTCTGAGGCGCGCGTGGAACAGTACGCGCCATCGACGACTTGGGCTCGGTCCGGATGGTTACCGGACGATCGGATGGCGAGCCACCCATTGCTAGCAAGCCCGTGCCTACGTTGGCCGGAAATCGGGATCGGAATCGCGGCGGCGGTTGAGGCGTGAGGACCGTTGCCTCACGCGATCGGCCGCCTCCTTTGCTAGCATTACTACTTCGCAGAAGGAGGGGACCGCCTGCAACTCCACCCAAATAAATATATAACCACCAAAGAAATAAAAATTGGGCCTTTTATGGAAAAATAACTGAAAAACATACATGAATTTTGAAACTAACAAACATTTTTGATTATGACACTATTTGAGCAGAGACGACGTACGTGTGTGTTAATGTCTGCTAACTACTGCTTTCCGCAAAAATTTTTGAACACTAGTTTTGATGAAATTTGGCATACGGGTAGACCATTTCCTGGTTACATATAATACATTTTGTCCTATATGAAGTCAATAGCAAAAGCTAGAATGCCACAATTAATTTTCTATCGACTGTTAAAAGAGATTTAATTATAAGTCAAGCCACACATTTCTTTATTGGCCACGTGATCAAACTTTTCATTTTATAACTAAGCAACGTGAAAATGAGGTAGCATTTAAGTACATTAGTTTGTCTTTTTTAAAACGTCAACTAAATATTCTTAATCCAAGAGCGAAGTGAGCTCGAAATTCCAGGGCTCCCCGACACGGACAGGTTACGTTTACCTTAGGTTTACATAGCAGATAACTAGTGGCTAAGATAGTACTGTGAAGGCGAACATACAATAAAAGGCTTTTAAGTTCTAAATAATTAGTTTATAATATTGATACAAGCACTTAATGAAATTTAAAAAAATATTTTAGCAGCTTAACAACCGGCCGAACTTCACTGACATAAATAAAAATCTACTTTTCTTTCTATTGACTGGCCTGTTGGTCTAGTAATTAGTGGCCCTATTACGGCTAACTTAATAATTTAGAAGCCAATTTAGATTTTTTTAGGGGTGAACCAACGTCCCAACCAAGGTGACCGTGCTAGTTTCAATCCGTGTAGACAGCAGTTGTAATCCATGACCTACAACACCCTTTGTTGGGAGGCGCATTTTCCCAACCACCGAACGTGTTGGCGCGTGGTTTACATCCATGTAGCCGCTACACAATACAAACACATAAACCAAGATCACCTTGGTTGGAACGCTAGGTTGCAACCGTCTGGTCACCCCTTAATTTGCACCCCTTTTAATAAAACTGACATCTCCATATCATAAAATAACACTAACTATATTGTATTTTTTATAATTAATAACCACTAACTTGTACCTCAGTAATCGCATTAATTTATCAGAAAGCTTGCAACATGCACCATAAACTTTTCCATGGTGTCCTAATGGTGTTACTAATATTCCATAATGGATATTATAATCGTTGGCACTCCTATACGTAATGTGTTTGTTGGGTCATTAAAATCCCATGAACAACCACTCTTTTAGATGGGGCAATCGTTAGCAAATATTATGTTAGTTCAGCAATAGAGAAGGGGTGATTTTATGCGTGTGTTTGAAGTTTTGTGGAAGGGTTCGATTCCTTGTTCAAGGCTCCTTAGACTAAATGAAAAATAATAATAAATTCTTTAGCATAGCTTAAACATAATCATTATTTATAACGTTTTTACTTTTCGGACTTAGGCCTCCTTTCTTGAAGAGAGAATGGGCCGTAATCTACAGGCCCAGTGCGGATTGGTGGATATTTTTTTTTATTTGCATAAATAGCAATTTGCAAAAATAGTGAGGCTCTGACTGAAAAGTTGAAAGGGAATCGTTTGTGAATAGATGAAGCTCATATTACTAAAAGAGTAATGAGTTTACATGTGGATGGATGGAGAGGGAGACCAAAGAAAAGATGGATGGATTGTGTGAGAAGTGATATGAAAGAAATGCGAGTTAGTGATAGCGTGACGAATGACAGGACAGAATGGAAGAAAAAAACGTCTTGCGCCGACCCCAGATAAAACAAGACAAGGGCAGGAAGATGATGAGTGACGCTCTGACTTCTGCGCCAGGAATAGTACCAGTATACAGTTTTTTAAATTCAGAGGTTGTTTTAATTAATCGCAAATTGATTCATATTCATATTATATTGTGATACCACGACGAATTTCTGAAAAGGAAACCGTGATCCTAGAACGCAGAGGGCAACTGAAGGGCATATTAATTTTGTCAGTTAAAGTCTTAAACGCCCTCCTGTTCCACCCTGAAACGAGAGAATCCATTGGATGATTACCCACCTCAAAAAAATGTAACATATGGCGTATGTAGTGTAAGTATAGGTAATTGAGACACTACGTCATATAGGTCATCAGACAGGTAAATAGTTACAATAAGTAATTTCCCACTTCGTACGATTCTTACTAATTATACGACACACTTCTAGCCAGTGGTGTAAAAGACTTGATCATTCACAACAGGCATGCAATCTGTTTTGTTGACTGTCCTTATGGATACCTACTAAATTAACAACATCATAATAAACAACGTCATTATATGAAAAAACACCAAGAATATAATAAACAACCGCGGCGACGTCGATGTAGAAAAAGGCAAAAATAATATTATTCAATTCTGCTCTCAGACATCTTTTTAGGATTCCGTACCTCAAAAGGAAAAACTTATAGGACCACTTTGTTGTCCGTCCGTCTCTCTGACTGTTTGTCAAGACCCTTTATCTCGAGATCGCGTGGAGGTATCGAGCTCAAATTAAAACCATATACTCAAGTCTGTAGTCCCTTGAAGCTGTAAAAAAAATCAAACATCTGAGTTAACGGAACAAAAAGATACGGTCGTTTATGTCGCAAAAAACGTATATTTCGACACTTTCAAAGGAATCAAAATTCATATTTTGATTTTGAATTCTGAAATTTGGCATGAAGTAAGGTCTCATAACACAACTGAAGCTGTAAATTTGTAGTTGTCACAAAAAAAATTGCGATTCAGAAGCTACATAAAAAAAAAAGTTAGGGAACTCAATTCGGGAATTGAACTGTTTTCACAGGTAAGTTTGTATGAAACCCTTACTGCGCGAGTCCAACTCGCACTTGTTTTGAAGTGAGAAGATTATATTTTAGACAAATAAAATTGAAGTGTTTGTCTGTAATATTTTGATTGACATGTTTTTTATAAAAGTATATACATACCTATATAGCAATATTTTTCATCTGTTTGTTCCGGTTAATCTCCGAAATGACTCGACCGATTTTAGCGGGACTTTTACTCGTAGATATTCAATGTCATAAGAAAAAACTTAGGAGACTATAATTTTAAAAAACCATTTAGGGTCTCGGACAAAGTAAAAAAAATTAAATTGTGACCAAATGACATTATGCCGTTTTATGAGCCTGTCACTGACAAAGTCGCGGGCAACAGCTAGTCAAATAAACTTCTTATATGTTCCTTCAGTTGTCCTTTACGTTTCAGGGTCATGGTAATTCTTTTCAACAGTCTCTCTGCTCCTGCTCAGTGCCCTAAAGTAATACAATTATAGTTTTGTGCCATTTTATGTCGAACTACTTGGGTTATTGGTTACAGGAGCCCGTTATTTTTTCAAAGATATCCGTAGAAGTGGGCTTGCGGACGACTGGTAGTTCGCCGTCCAGCCGTCCGGTAACCGTCCTGGATCGAGCCCGAAACATCGACGTCGCGTAGTACTCCAAACGTACCTCAAAGAGATGCTAGCAAAACTGTAAGGGCCCAGCGAGGCCGAAGCTTATTGGGGCCATGGTTTCGCTTCTGAAAGAAAAACGTGAGGTCCTGGAAATCAAGGTAAAGAAGGAACATAGGAGAGGGTTTTAGTCAGTAAAAGTCTGTTACGCCCAGCTCAGCCGTCGAACGGGTGTCATTGTATGATTTCCCAAATAAAAAAGTCTATTTGGTTCTTGTTTAAATATTTATATTAAATATACGCAGTTAAATTTTAAATACTCGTACTGTTATTTAGTTTTTTTTTTTTTAAGGTGGGAAAGTCATCTAATGACAAATCTCGCTCTTGGGTGGAGCGAGAGATAGTGTCAGACTTTTACTGACTAAAAACCCACTCCTGTTCCCTCTTTGATTCATCCCGGGGCCCCGGGCTTCGCTTTCACACTACCCGTGGTCCCAGTAGGCTTCGACCCTGCTGGGCCCCAACTATTTGCTGACATCACCCTGAGGCGCGCGTGGAACAATACGCGCCGTCGACGGCTTGGGATTTAGTTAATATTTAATTCATTCACGTATATAATTATAGTTTATGCCGGAGTCTGTGTTCCGTGATAGCTACAACCTAGGGGTCTTTAAGTCAAGAGTGAATAGGTTACTTCTAGGCAAGCGTGCTCCATCGTCGGCCACATCATCGCTTACCATCAGGTGAGATAGTTGTCAAACGCGAGCCTATCAATAAAAATAAAAAAAAATGTTTGTTACCTTAAACTATTAATTATAAATCACAGGTGTTTCTGATACGTATTCAACGCGTAACTGGAATAAAGCTGCCCATTATTCCAAGCACATTATATTGAAAACACTTTTAGGTGCATAAAAAGCAATAACACGAAATATCTAGATTTTTATTCACCTATTAATGTACCTACCCTCTCCATAAAATGCTCGTTAAATTTTTATAGGCAATTCATTGAAGAAATCGTAAAAAAAACTGTTAGGATTGGTAGGTGAATAATGTTTTTTGTAGACAAACCCAGATGTCCCTGAACAGTAATAAATCGTGAACGTGTTGTTTTGTTTTGGCAAACAACGTAACTATCTGAAGGTTACCCATTATGACTTAATTTCCCTTTTCAAGTATCTAAGACTTAAGACCGATTTTTACGATTCCTAAGTGTCCAAGTCTAAGTTTTTCAGACAGTTTGTCAGATTTCAGCCCAATATTCAGTTAGAAAAATACTCTACTTACAACTTAAATTCGGCAATAAAGCTTTCTCATGTATAGGACAATACTTGTATGTACGAAAAGATTAACAAAAAGTTAAAACTATCTTCTCCCTGACGAAGTTTTGGTGCAAAAAAACAAGTTCAAGATAAGCTGCTCGGGCATATTTATACTGATACGGAAAACATGCTATCAATTATTAATTAATTATTAAACCGTTCGTAATCACATACACATCTACACTTATCATAACTTGTAATATAGGTACACTTAGACTGGATTCACGCTCAAATGGCTGAACAAATTTTGACGAAACTTGGTACACTACTAGATCATGTCTTTTTTTTCGGCGAGAAAATCATCTTATGACATCCCATGCCACCGCCGATTGCACCCACGAGGACACGGCGTTGCTCTGCCGAAGCGGGGCACACCTCCACCGTGTGCGTCCTTCGGGCGGTTCATACAGTGTGACACCCGGGCGTTTCTTCCGCACGAATCCGGTGCAGGAACCTCCCGAACTTACCATGTCCGGTGAGGACCTGCGTCATGCGAAAGGCCAGGACGCCGTGAGGTCTTTCCAGCCACGCCTCAAAGAGGGACTAGATCATGTCTTGGAATAGCACATAGAATATTTTTTATCCGAGGAGCATGTTCCTTTATGACAATTTTCTACTTTCACGGGGCCTGGCAGTAGCAAGCAAAATATATTTCGGTAAACTCCCGCACTGATGAAGGAATACGTCTTTGCTATTTTCTCTTGGAATAAGTCATAAAAGTAATTATGTTTTGCAAATAATGCGATTTTCCATTTAAATGTATTAATTGAGCATGATGCCATTCTTGACCCCACTAATATTGTAAACATACTCGTATGTTTGTTTCCGCGAAACGGGTATTTTCTTTTCCTTTCGTCTAAATTAACAATATAATTGATTGTCTTAGAAGCAAGGGATTGCATATTACAATCAAGTAACAGCTCATTCGCACGAGCGGCATATTGCCAACGGCAGAGGTAACTGCAGCCGACGACACGGGTTGGTGGCAGCTGTCGACGCATCGACGACGGCCGTCGACATTCCAACTTTGAAGATCAGCGGCCGATGAGTACGATAAGTGTCACTACAGGTTGATTGCTGCCATCGACCTGTGTCGACGGTTGCAGTTACCTCTGCCGTTGGCAACATGCCGCTTGTGTGTATGAGCTCTAATTTTAAGATATTAATTCCTTAAAGTCATTGAACCCTCATTTTGGAAGCTAAGGTTGTTTTTGTGGTTAAAAAACTATTGAGGTAAAAAAAACGATAATGGTTCACATATCATTAATTTTTGTTTTGAGTGACTCATTTGGTGCGAACTTCAAAATATTTTGATTCTCTTGTTTTTGTAATGGTACACACTTTTTGAAAGTAATTTCAACCTTGAGGAAAATAATTGTTTATTATATTGTGAAGGAATGCAAACAATTTTGAATTGATTGAATAAAAATATTCTGAGATGACTCACTTGATACAGGATAATCAACATAAAAGAGTTAAAATTATTATGAATACTTTATTTTAGGAATCATTAGATGTTATATATGTAATGAATCTATTACGATATTAGGTACCTTTTTTTGTTTGAGGTAGGAAATTATCCAATGACTAATTATCTCGCTCTCGGGTGGAGCGCGACTGGAAGGGCGTGTCTGACTTTTACTGACTAAAATCACACCTGTGTAGAGTCTATCAGTTGCTCTTTGCCGTGATCACGGGTTTCCACGGGACCCCTACGGTTTGCTACCATCTCCGGCGTGCTACCAATTTCTCGTCGTCCGCAAGCTCACGCCTACGGTAACTGATAGTCAAGGTCTGGGTCTCAGCGGCTGGGGCGTGGGCATGCCATAATTATGGCGGTAAGTCCCTTTTGAGGAGTGGCTGGAAAGGCAACACAGCGTCCTTACCTTCCGCAGGTCCTCACCGGACATGGTAATTTCGAGAGGTTCCTGCACTGGATTCGTGCGGAAGAAACGCGCCGGTGTCACCATTGTGTGGACCGCCCGGAGGACAAGGTGGAGTATACGGTAGAGGTGAACCCCGCCTGGGCAGAGCACCGCCGCCATCTCCACCTCTCTCACTTCAGACCATGGCCTGTACCAGGGCCGGCGCGAGACGTCGCCGAAGAAGCCCCATCGAAGCGGGGCACACCTCCTCTGTATGCTTCACCACGTCTTTCGGTCCGCACTATCGTGACACTCTCGCATATCTTCCGCCTGAATATGGTGCAGGTACTTTCCGAACTTACCATGTTCGATGATGACCTGCGTCATGCGGAAGGTGACGACGCCGTGACGACTCTCCAGACACTCCTCAAAGAGAAAACTTACCACCATGTTTCTAGCGTACCCAGCTCCTGGTAATGACAGTCAGTGCCATCATATCGCTATAGGATCCCGTTGCAACTCTGTCTGCCATGTCGCGACTTGTCACGGCAACGGAGTTTTGCCCCGATGTTGACTTCTTAGACGTAGTCGTAGGACGTGCTGCTTTAAAATTCAATCACAAGATTGGACCTATCGTAACGCTTTGTTAACACTTCGCGGTCAGTTGTCTTTTAGCTCAGTCAGAGATTAACCATTGCCATACAACGTGGCAATGCCGCCAGCCTTTTGGGCACACTTCCAGTCGACGGCGATGCGGAGGAGTTTTATGATGCCATATTTTAGTCAGGAGTAGCGTTTAGTGTATATCGACGATTAAAAGCCTAATTTATCTAAGCAACATTAAAGAAAAATTGGCTGATTCCGAACTCAATGTTGGATAAAATGTCGTTTAGATCAATTAGCCTTTCAACCGTCGATATATAGTTTTAATTAGTTAAGTGTTTTTGAATATAATAAATAAAAAACATCAATAGATTAGATCTAAATAATCATAATACAAATATTGCAAGTTTATAAAAGCTTGTAAAAATAGGGTTGTTGCGGTTGCATGCATTCTTATATCGTTGCGGTTTAATCAGTGTTTTTTTTTATGAAATTTCAATGAATCATCTTAAAATCTCTCATAGTCCTTTTAGTTTGACGCAAGATGACAGTGTTTTTATTAGGTTTAATTGATGTGAGTGTGACTCACTACAATATCGTGATGGCAAGATCTTTTTCATGTGAATCAACCTTAAGGTCATTTGTCTGCGGTTTTGAAAGAATGTGAATTGGCGTGAAGACCTTTGTTTTTATTGGGAAAATATTTTGCACGTGTGCGAGCACGTAAGATTTACTAATGTAGCATAATCATAGCATAATCAGACTTTTAATGTTCCCACTGCTGGGACTCAGGCCTCCTCTCTAGGAGAGAGAATGGGCCGTAATCTACCACGCGAATCCAGTGCGGGTTTGTGGATGTCACCTGTCTTCGAATTTTTGGGTCTAGGACATGCCGGTTTCCTCACGATTTTTTCCTTCACCGTTTTTGGAGCAGTGGTGATGAAATAAATTACACAAAGTAATGCGCCTGACTGGGTTTGAACCCGCGACTTACAACTCGTAAGTTGGAGCCGTTACCACTCGGCCACCACTGATCGTGTGACGTAAGATTTATTAATGTAAACATAAACATTGTTTTAATTATAAATCAGCGTTACTAACTTCTACTTGTGGTTTCGCCTGCTTGGAAGTAGAAACTATTCCAAAGCAACATACTCCAGGAATTAAAAGTCCTATGACCTATTTCTAGGACATGGTTTACGCGTGTGATAATCTATTCAGCCGTTTTAACGTAGAGGATTACCAAACATACATACCAGCACATATACAAACTGTAATTGTTTTTATGGTTCCGTACCACAAAAGGAAAAAACGGAAACCTCAAAGGATCATTTTGTTGTCCGTCTGTTTGTCTGTCTCCCAGACAACACACACATAAACATAAACACCCATAGACAGATAAATTACACCCAGATATAGAACAAATGATCGTGCTCATCACACAAACAGTTGTCCTGGGTGAGAATCGAACCCACGACCTCTGACATAACAGTCAGGGCTACTAACCACTAGACCAACAGGCCAGTCCTCCGTACCGATACCGTAGTCCTAGAACGCAAAGGGCAAATGAAGGACACAGGTATGGATTTATTCACTAAAAGTCTGATACGCGCTCTCGCTCTGCCCTTGAGCGAAAGAAGTCATCGGATGATGTCACACGTCAAAAAAAGATCACACATACTAACTTTCACCTCTATAAAATTACACATAGTGTGTTTTATTTTAGTACCAGAAATATGTCTGCGTTACCATAAGACTACGGTAAAACATCATTGATATAAGTACGACGCAACAATACAAAATCATGTTTTAAAACGTTTTGGGAACACATTAATTGTGCGTACAGCTAAGGAGTGGAAGTGAAAGTGGTTCCTTGCCGGAATCTGTGTTTCCTGATGGCTACAACCCTGTCGTATGGAGTCTTTAAGCCAAGAGTGAATAGGTTACTGCTAGTTAAGCGCGCTCCATCGTCGACCGCATCGTCGCTTTCCATCAGGTGAGATAGCGGTCAAGCGCGAACCTATCAACAATAAAAAAAACGTTTCCATAAAATCTTTCTATTTACATTGTAGCGTTGTGTAAAGAAATATGAAACGTTGTTCTGCTCATAAATTATCAGAGAGAAAAAATGAGGGGCGGGTTTAGGATGGCAAATATTTACACACAAAAAAATTCATGAAAATCAGTATAACCGTTTCGGAGGAGTACGATAACAAATACTGCGATGAGACATTCTTATATTATAGATGTCACAGTTGTTTTTTTTTTTTTGAGAGCGGGGGCGGGATGGTGTGTCTTTAACAGACTAAAACCAGACTGACTTTGTCCTTTTGCGTTGCAGTACCACGGGTCAGAAGTCAACCTATGGCTCCAGTAGGCTTCGGCCCTGATAGGCCCATACGGTTTGTCATCTCATTGAGGCGCACGTGGAGCAGTACGCGCCGTCGACAACTCGGACTCGGTCCGGACGGTTACCGGACGGCCGGACGGAAAGCTACCCATTCCAGCGCAAGCCACGTCCATGTACTGACTTAGGTGTGATATGTCTCATGGCGGTATGCCGGTAACGACTATCACAACCCAGCGCTGTGCACGCCATAATCATGGCGGTAAGTCCTCTCTTTGAGGAGTGACTGGAGAGACGTCACGGCGTCCTCACCTTCCTACTTTAAAAAAAGCACATGTGACGTAATATGTTTCGTGGCAATGACACTTTGTCAAATACTGAAATGACTATGCGTCAAGGAGTTAAGGTTTCACACAACATGGAAGATGATTCACAACGGGCTCATTAGTTAAAATATTCCCCGTCGTTCCCGACAATTAGTAACAAATTAGTACTCTCAGGGGACAACGGGGAATATTGTTCTAATAATATTCTTTGTACTCTCCGGGGAAATACATTTTACTGAATTTTGTACTGTTCGTCGATCTGATGTATTTATATTAGGGCATAGTTTTTGAGTACATGTGTTGACTGTATATCTGACCTCAATATTCTAAATACTGGATAATACTGAAACTTATAGACTAGATGACGCTGTGTGATAGTTGTGGAATATTATTATTATGTATCAGTACATCTCGCTACCCTGAGGTCCCTGACCTTTGGAAGGCGTACGAGGAGTCGAAACCAACTCGCAGAGGCAATTAAGTTACTTTTAAAGGAATGTAATTATTATTATTATCTCTTTATTTCTCTTATTTACATATAATTTTTATTTTTAAATATTAAAAAATATATTTAATTATAATTATTATTATACTTGGTAGTTGATTCATAAGAAATAATAATATTATTTTTATAACTTCTGCTGTCAACAACCTAGGTAAGAAGAAGTTCTTGAGAGTTCTTTTAAATTTTATTATTAGTATTATTGATAAACTCGCGCTTGACCACTGATCAGATGATAAGCGATGATAATTATATGTGACTAAGGTTGGAGAACAATGTAGGTATTTTTGTTTTATAAATGATCCTAGATCGAGTTAATATTTCAAGTATAAAATTAGAAGGCATTCCGTAGCAATGTACATTAACTCCTATTTAAATGGATACTATGTTTTTGATTGCGGAAATATAAAGATCTATTCACCAATGGGTTCAATCAATTTTATTATGATGAGTCACATTATAGGTTTCATTATTTATAAACTCAAGTTCATTATTAATTGAACTAACTTTATTAAAGATGCGTACCTATAGTAAAATTTGTTCCAAATAATCACGTATGTATTTAGGGATTGTAGCGAGTGGCGCTTTATAATAATTTTCAACTTTCCCGCAGGTAAGGCTGCTGGAAGAAGCTAGTATGTATATATAGTACAGTTAGTAAAGTTTTTTAATAATGCTGTTAGGGTTCCGTACCTCAAAAGGAAAAAACGGAACCCTTATAGGATCACTTTGTTGTCCGTTCTTCTGTATGTCTGTCTGTCTGTCAAGATCCTTTATCTCGGCAACCTGTAAAGGTAGGTAGTTGAAATTAAAACCACATACTCAATTTTGCGGACTCTTGAAGCTGTAAAAAAATCAAACTTGTAAGTTAACGAGAAAAAAAGATACTTCGGTTTATATGGCAAAAAACGTACAATTCAGCACACTCGAGGAAATCAAAATTCATAGGGTACTTCCCGTTGACCTAGAATCCTGAAATTTGGCATAAAGTAAGGTCTTATCCTCTCCTAGAGAGGAGGCCTGAGTCCCAACAGTGGGAACATTATAAGGCCGACTATGCTATGCTATGCTAAGGTCTTATAGCACAAGTATAGGAATAAATCTGAAAACTGTAAATTTGTAGTTACGTCAACAAAAAAAACTTTTTTGCGATTCGGAAAAATCTTCCGAGACTTCATTCCGGAACTGAACTATTTACATAAGTAAGTTTGTACGGAACCTTTAGGGTGCAAGTATGACTCGCACTTGCCCAGTTTTTATTTTAAATAAGTAAAAATATGTAAAATCTAATTAAAAATCTAAAATAAAAGTCTCCCAAATAATCTAAATGAGTAGGCATCTCAAACTGTTTTCCCTAACAACTAATCGTTGTCAATATTGGTTGATGTAAGTTGGCCCAATTGTTTGTTCGACAAATGTTTGTCGTCACTTAATTTAGAGAGTAATCTTCGTTCTCATGCGTTGAATACTGATTACAGGCTCTAGTTTATGGATTTAGTAGTTCAAAGCTCTAATGAACACAGCTTTGGGTAACATGTCGCGCTAAATTGTCCTATAATCACTCTATTATTGGAAACCGTGGGCTGTCATCGATATACACGATTTAGACAGGGACTTTGCATAATTTATTTCATTATCACTTTTTTAAAGAAAAAATAAAAACTTTAAATGTGCCTACATCAATTCGGGTCTACGAGATTTGTCCAAAGTACAGTCAGTAAAAACCACTTCTTGTCAATCTTCAACAGACAACAAAGTGATCCTATAAGGGTTCCTAAAAAACGGCCAAGTGCGAGTCGAACTCACGCACGAAGGGTTCCGTGCCGTCCGTAGCAAAAAAATAATATGGGCTGGTGCTGCAAAATGCCATCTGGCAGCTTTGGACTCAGTAGAAAGGCGTGCGAAAAGGCTAATTGGGGATCCAGATTTGGTTAAGTCCAATCTACAAAGCCTCGAGCACAGGCGCAGGGTAGCCAGCCTATCGGTATTTTACAGGTTGCATTTTGGAGAGTGTGCGCGGGAATTGCATGACCTGATTCCGCCATCTTCTTTCTACCATCGGACAACCCGACGTACGGCGAGTATCCACCCTTACGTTGTTGAAACACCAACGGTCCGAACTAAGCGATTTGCTTCGTCGTTTATACCGCGTACATCGAGGGACTGGAACAATTTGCCTGCTGCTGTCTTCCCGTCCAACTTTAATTTAGGTGCCTTCAAGGCTAGAGTGAATAGGCTCTTAATAAACTAGTGCGATCACTGCTTACCATCAGGTGGGATCGCAGTCAAGCACTGGTTTATAGGTAAAATAAACAAAAAAAAAAAAATTACGTTTATTGTATGGAAGCCCTACTTAAATATTAAAAAAAAAAGAAATAAATCATCAGTGAAAATTTCAACCGTCTCGTTTTCATGGTTCATGAGCTACAGCCTGGTGAGAGACGGACGGACAGACAGACAGACAGACGGATGGATAGCGGAGTTTTAGTATTATGGTCCCGTTTTACCCTCTAGGTACGGAACCCTAAAAACGAACCAAACCAATCAGCTCTACGATGGTTCTACCAATTTCTTGCAAATGTGATCACGTGCGTAGAACCGACTAGTTGCCGACCTGATAATTATTACGCATGCCACAAAAAAAAAAACTCTTCCTCGGTCTTTAATCGGCTGCGGTTTTGGATCTGTCCAAGATTAGTATAGTTTTAATGTTGACCGCAAACCTCCTCATCGATCAAGTTCTACGTTGTATATTTTGTTTGCTTTCATTATAGTTAACAAGGCATGAATCATAGCATAAAAATAAACATGGTGCATATTAAGGTGGTGAATCAATCCACAAGCTAACCGGACTGACCGTTACTGAACCGGTATTTAAAGTAAGTTGTGACCTGAAAACATGGTTTAATGACAATTTAACAGTATGCGACCCTGCAATTTAGCTTTTCAGAAATTCATGGGATTAAAAATTATTATTCAAACATCAAAAAAAACCCTTGAAATAGGTACAGAAGCTGCCAAACTCTAACATCGAGTTTCTTGGCCACGAATAATATATTCTTTTTTCAATGTAATGAAAAAAACGTGTTGCGCTGACCTCAAAATGGGACAAGGGCATGAAGATGATGATAGTGTTGTTTTCCTGAGAGCCGATAATATTTTTAACTAGCTTTTGTCCGCGGCTTCGCTGCCGTCAACTGACTACTCTATTCTGTTCTATCCAACTCTACCCTACTCTACCACATTAAAACCTTCTCCAGACAATAACAAAAAAAAGTTATTGTGAAATCGGTGCAGCCGTTCACGCGTGATGGCGTGACCAAGGGAAATAGGGATTCATTTTTATATATACAGATTACGTGTACGTGTGTTTGTCACCTAACTCTTCCTAAATGGCTTGACGGATTTGGATGAAATTTTATTATATTTGAGTGGGTCTCTGAATGATATGAAAATAAAATGCAATCGGGTTTTCAATATTTTTTCTAGTAAAAAGCTAGCTTTCGGATAGAACAACGTTTGTCGCGACCACTAGTATAGAGTAAAATTGTTTCAGTAATAACGATTGTCATTTATAAGGTAATATAAGTCAAGGTTAAATACAAGGTAATGTTTTTTTTTACTGTCCCACTTTAGGCAAATGCCTCCCCAAATTCTGTCCATACAGTCTTCATTCACACCATTTTGGACCAGTCCTCGTGATACGTGTTTAAATTACCTTGCCATGTCTTTTTTATTGGTCCTGGCAGCACCTCTATCTGCAGGAACCCACTACACGGAGACTATTTATTGCCCAGTAGTCTCTGTGCATGCGGCTGTCGTGAGCAATTTCATATAAACCAGACTACTACTAGTATACTCACTGTCTACTATTGATATACGCGATCAATATATTACGTGCCAGAAAACCAAACATATTTTTTTAATATTTTTTTTCCGTCGACGGCGCGTATTGTTCGACGCGCGCCTCAGGGTGAGGTCAGCAAGCCTACTGGGGCCATGGGTAGTGTGAAAACTAAACCTGGGGCCCTGGGACGAAGGCAACGAAGGAACAGGAGTGGGTTTTTAGTCAGTAAAAGTCTGACACTATCTCTCGCTGCGCCCAAGGAAGGTGTGAAAATCATCTAATGACAAATCCCGTTGATTTGTCATTAGATGATTTTCCCAACTTAAAAAAAAGTCCACTACTATCATCCAACGCCGTCAAGTCCCAAACTAAGCTGAGCTTGTGTTATGAAGAGACAAACAAGTGATAAACATATATTTCTAAATACATATATATTATAGAAAAGTCACACCCATTTTTGACTGTTGATAATACGAGTAATATCGTTATTACTGGTAAAATGAAGCTTCGTCTGTAACCTCCCTTGGTACCTATCTACTTCAAACGTATTATTTTCAAAAAATATTTTTGCTCACAGAGCGAGTATAAACGCCGGCACATCTATGACGGAAGCGGTTGAGTGGTATACCAACGCCAACGCTGCCCTGCTGAGCCACCTAACGAAGGAGATAAAAGATACGGACAGCAGCACTATATGGAGGTGAGTGAGTTCTACGGCTAGTATAAGCACAATCGAGCTGCTGGAACACAAGAGCTCACAATGTAAAAGGGAGTGGCCCATCAATTTGATAGAGGTTGATGTCACATGCCTGCTCAATAATACCTGAGATACTTTGCTTCATACCATCAAACCAGAGTAATGAACTCACATCTGTGGAGATGGAAGTTCATGGACGGCTTAAAGGCCCAACCACGAGCTCTGTCCGCAATCCATTTGACGACTTAAAATGAATTCTTAAAGGGATGGAGCTATGTAGGGTATCCATTCCTCCACGTCATAGTAAGGCCTTAGGTCTCAAAGTGTCTGAACTTTTTATATATAGACAATGACTCAATGTACAACATCGCTAATGACCACTGCTTTAATGATTGAAGTTACGAACTTTGGAGCGAAAATATTTAAACTTTTTTAAATGAATACGCTAAAAAGTTTTTCAGCGATATCAGTTCCTAATAGTTGTATAGCGAAACGCTAAAATGAAAAGGAAAATCAACCGAGGCAAAAGTCAAGACCAAAAGCCCGGATAACTCACACTTAAAAAGTTTCAAAATTCCGCAATTTATTCATAATCTCAATGCCGTATTCTACAGTCATAACTATCACCATTTTAGATCTTAAAGAAATGATTGCGGTTTATTTGTAAAGTTTGATATTTATTATATATTTCCTAATTTTGCAAAAGATATTTTACAAAATTAGGAAAATTATATGACACATTACAACACATTATTATGTTTTCAAATAAACTTTAACATATAGATAAAAGGTTTGCGCGTGCGCGGCACGTGTGATTCATCGATTAATATCTTACTGGATGCTCAGGGCTGTCCGAAACTAATAAATAAATCTGTAGAAGTTTTATGTTGTGCGCGCATTACGTAAAATACACGAAATCGATGTAGTAATACACGAAATTGTATACAAGTTATTTGTATACAATAAAATTGTGTGTAACTTGATATATTACTAAGGCTTTGTTTCATCGCAATCGGTTGACTATATCGAAAGATTTACTACATTCATTGACTGTTAGGCGGTACGAAGTTCACCGGGTCAGCTATTATATTTTTATTTTTGTTTTGTTTTAAGTGAGTATTGCAAACTATGCTAACTAATTATGATACTTATTTTATACTATACTCCGTTATGAACTTAATTTTTAATCAAATATATGATACCGGTGACTAAAATTGCCAACAAATTATTACTGGATGTTGTCATCATTTCAGTCGATAGGCATCCGCCCCACCCAGGTCATCGGCAAAATGATGACCACGGCGCAATGTTAAGCAAAAAAGAGATTATCTGTATATGTCTAGTATCTTGTCTATTAAAATTCACAACTATGCCTAAGATTTTCATTTCTAAGAAATCCTTGTAAAACTATTACACATCACTTAGTTAAAGACAACTTTGTCGCAGTGGTAAATGCTGGACACTTTTTTCGATGATGTAATAACAAAAACAACAACAACTATGAAACAATAACAATAATAAATCATCGGCTTTATTCGATAGTCTTCATCTAGGGCTTCATCTAAATTTAATGAGACAATAAATTATTTTATTTTATTATTATTATCTGGAAAAAGATGTCCATAAAATATTAGTATAAAGTTCGAATCGGTCAGTTTTCCGTTTTCCTGTTTAGTCTTCATTGCTGATACGATCACGCAAGGAAATCCAAAGCACAGCAATAGTAAAACTACTCAAATAAAAACTTAAAAAAAAAACATACTTCCTTCCATAAAGCCACCAACAAGTGCCAACCCTAGTTTTACCGAGGTGTTTCCCACGAAAGGTTGACTCACACGGATTTAAGACAAGGCTGCTATGACAGACACCTACTTTGAAGAAACCACACACCTACGTAAATTGATTAGCATTTGGACGAGCCTCGCGTGCCTCACATTTGCATCTACGCATTTTAAATGAGCCTTGTGGTCATATGACTAAGGAATGGCAAAGTTGTAAGAACCACAAACGGAAATATACAGTAGGGTGTTAGCGTCTGTGTGACAGGATGTGGTCCCAAAAAGGACATCCGAATTTGTCTATAAATAGTAGTTGAGTTATTCATCTTGCTCTGATGATTAAATTAGATCAAATCGTGATGAGGTCATTTTTATTGGAAAAAAGGGACTTGATCTATTTAATGAAAAAAAAAATGTTTAGTCCATTCTCTAACAGATAATTCACTGTTTAAATTGTGTCTGGATATTGTGAGCAGCCTTTCAACGCTATGTCTTCAGATAAGTGGTAGCAGTCCAAAACCTTACAGTCCCCTCGACCAACACCTTAGGAGGCTCATGTTAGGCGACTGGATCAAGGGCTTGATTCAGAAAGCGGTACTCCTGGACACGGCTCGCATTGTTAGGAGGTTCTTTTCTCTGGAGCCCTGACCGCCGGTAGCTTGGACCCTGTTCCCGATACCGGTGGGGTACTAGTTTTTATATTTTTTAATGTTTTTTTTTTGTATGATTTTGTTTAAAAAAATATTTAAAAATGTATTTTATATGTAATATCTCTGTCATGTTAAACTGGGGATGACAGTTTGTGTGGGGGTTAGTTATTTTATGTAAAATTGCAAATTCCATCGGGCTCTGTCAATCGTTTTTCTAAAACTTAATTTAGAAACACGTGCCATTACAAAAAAAATACATATTTGTATTCGCTACTGCTCAATAAACATGATCACATAATTCATCGAATTCCTAAATATATTTTGGTGTAAAGTAAAAACTATTTAAGAAAAGTGTAAACAATAAATGTTTGAACAACTGCCTTCTTAGCTTCTAGATAGATCAGCACCCCTATCCAAGTTGATAATCTGCAATCGTTAACGCAAGTCGAAAACTAATTAAATGTATGGGAATGGCATCATCTCAACTTTAAGTCACGTGGTCAGAAAAAACGAATAGAAAATTCGTAGCCAAGTTCACATCGTTCAAAATGATAGAATGAAACGTTATCATTTCTACAATGTTCAACGCTACATCCTTTGTTATTGTAGAACGAGCGGCCGACTCAGGCGCGTCAACATGGCTACCAACTTATCGGTTTCTACAATTGCTGACACCGAGAAGTTACCGATTGGAGATCGGAGTTCGAATAAAATACGATTGTAACTTGGCTAGGGGGGCAGAGCTTGTTTACGGGTGACTATAATAAATGATGGTCTTCCAACTTCAAATAGCCTTTTAAATGCCGCATGATACCACTTAGGTTCATGCGAGAAAACACTCTAAATCTCAGCAGAACACCGCCGGTTTATGAATTTCGTTTGATATAAAGAGATAGGTGCTTGAGGGGGTACTAAGCTCTTGTTACATCCCTAAAGCAATATTCCATATCCTAATTTGAATAATTCATTTAATAATACTATTCAATAATTCAATAATAATAATTGACAACGTGGCAATGCCGCCTGCCTTTTGGGCACACTTCCAGTCGACAGCGATGAGGAGTAGTTTTATAGCGCCATATTTTAGCTACTAGTAGCAGGTAGTTATTGCTTTTAGTGTGTATATAGTTTTAATTAGTTAAGTATTTTTACTTTTCTTGTTTTAGTACTTTATTTAACAAATGAAGCAGTTGTAAAAAAATGATTCATTTGGATTCCTACAAGGTAGAACGTTGAGCCTAGAGATCTGGTATTTACCTGATGAAGGCCGATCGATGTGGCAACTCTTGAGGCGGATTTAGCTCTACCAATTGACGTCTTTCGACGGAAGTAACGAAAGTGATGATTCAATATTTATTCATTCTATCTTTTTCAATAAAATTTTGTGTTTATCCTCATGCAAAGAAAAGTAAAAGGTTCGAGGTCGAAAGAAATTTAGGCACATTCAGTTAATATTGCGTATTGACGCAAGCAATATAACAGTAACGCGTCTTCAAGGTCAGTCTTCAATGCTTCAAGGTCATTGTCCGAAAGAGTTACAGCGGCCCTGGTACGCAAAGGGCAGCTGAAGGAACTCAGGTAAGTATTAGTCAGTAAAAGTCTGACACTCCCTTGTCCTTCACTCAAAGCGCGTAGTTTTTTATTTTTTATTTGATATTAACTAATGCTTGACTGCGATCCCACCTGATGTTAAGCAGTGATGCAATCGTTAATGGTGAGGCGCACTAGTTTATTAAGAGCCTATTCACTCTAGCCTTGAAGATACCTAAATTATAATTGGACGGGAAGACAGCAGCAGGAAAATTATTCCAGTCCTTCGATGTACGCGGTATAAATGACGAAGCGAAACGCTTAGTCCGAACCATAGAGGTTTCAACAACGTAAGGGTGGATACTCGCCGTACATCGGGTTGTCCGATGGTAGAAAGAAGATCAAGACATGCAATCAAGAAATGCAAGAGAATCAAGACATGCAATTCCCGCGCACACTCTCCAAAATGCATCCTGTAAAATACCGAAAGGCTGGCTACCCTACGCCTGTGCTCGAAGCTTTATAGATTGGATTATTACTTGGTTTCTCGCTCTTAAAAAAAGCTAGGTAACTACGCCCCGATACGGCTAATTATAGAGAGATGATTCGAAACATTCCAGTTGCACCATAGTGTGTACACTCTGGAATGTTTGATGAGTAACATAAAGTTGATGTCATCGCTGAGATAACAGCCCTAACTGAAGAAAGTTGGAAAATAAAATTGGACGGGAGAGACCGGAACAGTTTTGATACAAGTGCAGAAAGTTTGTCGCACGAGCCGTAGGCGAGTGTGTTATGGAGCCGAGGGCTGCAGTGACAAATTTGCACGTGTATCAAACGACATTTTTCAATACACTTACAAAATGAATAAATGGAGGTTGACCGGTGACTCGTAGGGGTCGACGCGCGCCCAGCCTGACACGATAAATGTTATAAAATTGCGGCGGGGAGAGCACGCGCATTTTTCTGTACTAGTGCGGAAAACAGTCTATTGCGTGCCTAAAAGGGGTGGGGTAAGAGCGAGTTTTCGAGTAAGCGTATTGAAAAAACTTTTGCAAATTCCATTTTGTTTGAGATAATGGTTTGTTTTTATTAATGTTTTGTTATGTTTAGTTTTGAGTACTTTTTAGAGTTCTGTACTCAAAGAATTAAAACGGTAATAGGGTACCAAGAATAAACTGTCACGTCCGTCTGTCTGTCACCAGGCTGTATATCATGAACCGTGACAGCGAGACAGTAGTTTTCACAAATTTTGTATTTCTGTCGCCGTTATAACAACAAATACTAAAAACCGAATAAAATAAATATTTAAGGGCTCAATTGTGAATTGAGCCTAACCTATCCATGCGGTCTTCCCGATTATAATTTAGGTGTCTTCAAGACTAGAGTGAATAGGCTCTCAATACATTAGTGCGCTTCATCATCAACAATTGCATCACTACATACCATCAGGTGGGATCGCAGACAAGCACTAGTTTATATCAATTAAAAAAAAAACCAAGATCCGAAGCGTCGCGACGCGTCATGTTTTTCACCTATAGCATATTCAACTCTATTTTCCCATTATTAAGGTACAAAGTGTTATGTAAATATTGTATCGATGCTCGTCTTCATGCGTCGATGCTTGGTTGGAGTCGAGCTGCTTCGCGTGACGTCGTGCGTGAGGCCTGCTATCTACGGATGCGTAGCTTCACTTTGTCTACAAAGCGGCAACGATACGATGGCACGACGTTTCGTCGAGACAGTTTGATAGTTTTGTATGTAAGCTTCACGCAGGCGTACACCAAGCGTGTAATGACGTAAGCGAAGCGTAAATGAAACTACGTGCCTGTAGACAGTAGGTCCTACTCGCGCGCAGTGACGCGATCCTGTGTAGGGAAAAGTATGAAATTCACGCAAATGATGTCACAGGAAAAGTACTAGTTATAGCATGAGACATGTTGGTTTACTGATCAAGCATATATCAGTCAAGTACCAGTCGAAAAATAGTACATTTTGACACAAGTGCAGAAAGTTTGTCATTGCGACCGAGGTGAAATCCACACGAGCCGTAGGCGAGTATGTTATGGAGCCAAGGGCTGCAGTGTCAAAATTTACACACATATCAAACGACTTTAACCAACATCAAAAAGCAGGAGGTTCTATGTTCGGCTGAATGCATGTATTTTTATTTCAATACACTTACGAAGAAATTAATAAACGGAGATTGGCCGGCGATTCGTGGGAAATGACGCGCGCCCAGCCTGATACGATAAATGTAATAACAATGTGCACGGAGATAGCACGTGCACTTTTCCTCACTAGTGCGGAAAACAGTCTATTGCATGCCTAAAAGCGGTGGGATAAGAACGGGTTTTCGAGTAAGTGTATTGAAAAATCATTTGCCTTACAGTTGAATATCGCTGTCGGTATTATCATCGTTATCATTTCAGCCAAAAGACGTTCACTATTAGATACAGGTGGCCTCACTCAACTTTCATCACACACATCAACGGTAGGACACGGTGGAGGTGTGCCCCGCTTGGGCAGAGCAACGCCGTGTCCTCGTAGGGGCGATCGGCGGCAGTGATCTCTCGCGCCGGGCATTGGTACAGGCATGGTCTGGAGTGAGGAGGAGTGGCAGGCGGTCGCCTCCTTCTGCGAAGCAGTAATGCTAGCAAAGGAGGCGGCTGATCGCGTGAGGCAACGGCAACGGTCCTCACGCCCCAACCGCCGCCGGGATTCCGATCCCGATTTCCGGCCACCGTAGGCGCAGGCTTGCGGACGGCGGGCGAGCAATGGGTGGCTCGCTGTCCGACCGTCCGGTAACTGTCCGGACCGAGCCCAAGTCGTCAACGGCGCGTATCGTTTCACGCGCGCCTCAGGGTGATGTCAGCAAATCGTATGGGGCCCAGCAGGGTCGAAGCCTACTGGGGTAAAAGTCTGACACTATCTCTCGCTCCACCCAAGAGCGCGATTTGTCATTAGATGACTTTCCCACCTTAAAAAAAAAAAAACTACATCAACGGTCCATCTTGTAGGGGCCTTACAACACTGCGTCTGCTGGTACCCGGTCACCACTCCAGAGTCTTTCAAGCCTATTGTTACTAAAGGTGACCAGACGAATGCAAACCAACGTCCCAACCAAGGTGACCTTGCTAGTTTCAATCCGTGTAGACAGCAGTTCAGTTCAGTAATCCACTACCTTTAACGCCCTTGGTTGGGAGGCGCGTTTTCCCAACCACCGAACGTGTTGGAACTTGGTTTACATCCATGTAGCCGCAACACAAACGAGACACATAAACCAAGGTCACCTTGGTTGGAACGTTAGTTTGCAACCGTCTGCCCAGTCTGAACCCAGTCTGCTATTTAATAGTTGATATGCAGTTGCAGCGAATTTTAGTTAAATTATTCACTGTAATATGTAACCCACTTTGCCAGAGTTCTTTCTTTAAATTAGATGCGTTCTCGCATGAGACTATGCAGAAATGTCTGCGCGTGTGTACAGAAGAATATTTACACTTTCAGGAATTTATTTTATCACCAGTTTCTGCCAGCGGCTTCGCCCGTTTAATAGTAGATAATTATACCAAGGGAAGATATTCCTTGGATATTTTATTTTTATTTTTTATTATTATTTATAGGCTCGCTTTTGACCACTATCTCACCTGATGGTAAGCGATGATGTGGCCGTTATATAATAGTTATAGCACGAAGAATCGCCAAACTTAAGTGGCAATGGGCAGGGCATATTGCTCGCAGAACAGATGGCCGTTGGGGCCGAATGGTTCTGAAGTGGCGACCGCGTACCGGAAGACGCAGTGTTGGTAGGCCCCCTACAAGGCGGACCGATGAACTGGTGAAGGTTGCGGGAATCCGATGAATGCGACACGCACAGGAAGGTTCGTTGTGGCGACATATGGGGGAGGCCTGTGTCCAGCAGTGGACGACTTTTGGCTGAAATGATGATGATGATATGATGAAATGATGACTAATGATGATGATGATGATATAATATTTAGTCTGTGTGTCAAATTTATTTGGATGAAATTTAACTAAGACTATGTTCCGGTCAGTTGTTCACCTTTATAATATTAGTGTTCTCTCAATATGGTAATTAGGTACCAGGTATACATGCTCCAGTTGGTAACGTGCCTCACTTGTAAAACTCGCATTTAAGGCGATGCAACTCGACATACATTTTCACTGTTTTTCATACAACCGCTCTTACGTGATTATGACGTTAAGACACATTTTTCACTAGATATTTTGGAAACACAGTATCTTTTGGATATTATCTAGGTTTCTATTGAAATCAATTTATAAATTTGTGTTAAACTAATCCAGTAAAGACCTCTAAAAATCTGCTATTTTGCATGAACTTCGACACTTCATAATTTACTCAAAAATTTAAAAAGTCAAAAAAGTATAACAATAGCAAATTTAATCAAGATTCTAAATGATGTCAATTTTTTTCAAATACTTTTAAGGGTTTAAAAAAACACGTATTTCCTAGAACAAGTTTTGTAAAATATTCGAGTAAATCACGGAATTACCGAATGCTAACAGAGTTATCAGGCGTTATCTTTCTTTTTTCGCGTTGCCTTTTCATCAAACATCGTGTTGGATTGCATTAGGTGAAGTAACAAGTTTTTAAACCATGCTCGATGTTGACGATAGGCGAGTGAAAAAGGACCCTCTTAAAATTTGGTGCTTATTTGAGCCGATCTGGTAACTTTATAAGTATAACGGCGATGGAAACTATCAAATCAAATCAAAAAAATCAAATCAAAAAAGTGTTTATTTATCTCCACAAATCACACTTCAAACATTCAATACTTATGTTATTTAGCAGTAAAAGCATAAAAACTTATGTATCTGAATTTGTAATTTGTGGGAGATCTGGAGTCTAAACTAAGCCTAAGCCTGTATCTTAGAACTCAGGCCCCCCCATTATCAAAAAAACCTAAAATATTCGACCAATGCTCTGTGCATTAGAGCATATGGACGTGTGTATTAGTAAGTGGAGGTGTGTAGAATATATATAATATACATATATATTTATATAAATATGTACATAATAATATATACAACGCTAGTTTAACTTACGTTGCATAGTTTATATAATTTTAAATGCATGTCTTAGTTTTCCAAGTGGGTCACGTTTCCGACTGGGGCACGTATGCCTGATTTACTCTATACCACAAATTAACAGAGATGGTTTTCTGTATTATAAAATCGTCATCATATCATCATTTCAGCTGAAAGACATCCATTTTTGGACATAAGTCTCCCTGTCACCAAAATCATCGGTCCTGTCCGTTCATCCATCAGAGTTCTGTTACCCTCACCAGCATATAAAACCTTATGCAAAGTAAACCCAAACCGCCGAAAGACGTCCACTGTTAGGCATAGGCCTCCCCCAAGCGTCGCCACAATGGCCAGTCTTGAGCGTCTATTCATCGAATTCCCTCAACCCTCACCAGCCGATAAAACCTTATGCAATGTAAACCCAAACCGCCGAAAGACATCCTCTGTCGGACAAAGGCCTCCTCCAAGCATCACCAGAATGACTGGGCCTGTGCGTTCATTCATTGAATCTCTGCAACCCTCATCAGCCTATAAAATCTTATGCAAAGTAAGCCCAAACCGCGGAAACACGTCCATTGTTTGACATAGGCTTCCCCTAAGCATCGCTACAACAACCGACCCTGTGCGTCTCGCATCCATTGGATTTGTGCAACCCTCGCCAGCCTATAAAACCTTATGCAAAGTAAGTCCATACCGCTGAAAGACGTCTACTGCTGGACATAGGCCTCCCCCAAGCGTCGTGACAACGACCGGTCCTGTGCGTTTTGCATCCATCGTAATATGGGTTAAAGTATGAAATTGCCGTTTTTTGAAATGGGTTACTTTGAAGTATTATATCTTTGGATTGACTTGGAAATATAAGTTCAAATACAATTTATATTAATGGTACGTTATCCATTTCGAAATTAGGTATTTATTGATTTCTTTGTGTTTTGTATTTTCTTTAATATCGCAGTACTTATAACCATGAAAGCTAATAAAAAAAACGTTTTTTTTTTATATATTAAGAGTTCCAACGTTTAAACTATGCATTTCAAAGGGCAAGCAATATCAATTACGTATACCTTCGAACAAAAGAAGTCTGTGTTCTTGGTTTAATAGCTTTCGTTTTGGAAATTTTGTCTTGTAGCGGCCCTGAGAAGAAAAATTATTCGTGAGATAAAATTTCCCACGTGAAAGTGATGAAGAAACAAAAATAGACGACCCATTAATTAACAGTTTTGAGTCCGTATGCATCATCAATAGTGCATACCGCTTGAGGCACGTTCTTTCCACGGTAGAACTCATATTACAAAATAATGCGAGTTTTCATAGATTTTATACAAAAATACAAAAATGGTTATAAATGCAGCGATATTAAAGAAAAAGTTATTTACAAAAAAAATACAACCGACTTCAAAGTAAAAAAAAAAACTGAAAAGTGCAAAATAACTTTAATTTCGGAAGGCGGTGTTCTGTCTATAATAGTTTTGTCTCTACGTTATTTAACACCGACTTTCGAAATTAAAGTTATTTTGCACTTTTCAGTGTTTTTTTATACTTTGAAGCCGGTTGGTTTTTGTTTTTTTTAAAAAAGCTTTTTATTTTACACTTTTTAGTTATGGTATCACTACTAAAAAGTACCCCTCAGGCAAACTTAAATACCTTAAAGCCAGAGTGCATCTCATGACAATTCTAATAATCCCAAACACAGTTAGATTACATTAATTTATTACAGAGTTCCGGTGCCTAACTTTAGGCTTCATCATCAGATCAGTTCAATATATTCCCCCTCTACTTTCAGTCAGTCATCGACTACACGTATAAACAAAGCAATTTTACTTGTTACGACGGTTCTGCTGTGATCCTATGAGGAATTCTGATCCATATCTTCGAAGTTCATGATCAGATCATAACAATATTTCTATGGGACCAACTCGGAAGCATAACCTTTCAATCAAAAAAAAAATTAATTCGGTCGTCAATTGACCGAGAAATCGGTGAAAATACATAAAAAAAACATACATTCAACCGAACATATAATCTCCTCCTTTTTGAAGTCGGTTAAAAATACAAACGACATAGAAACCAATAGATACCTAATTTCAAAAAACAATATACGTAACTTTAATATAAAGTTTATTTGAAGTCAATCCAAAGATATAACGGTTCAAAGCAACCCGTTTTAAAAAACGGCAATTTCATAGTTAAAGACCAAATATTTCCGCAACCCTATAAAACCTTACCTCAGCATATAAAACCTTATGCAAAGTAAACCCAAATCACCAATTACAGTCAGACCCTTAGTGAATCATAACCGATTCATCAGAAATATCTTAGTTTTATGTCAATATTTGTTAGCAATCTTTTTGAATCCCTTTCTTCTGAGTCAACGCATCCTGCTAAATGATATTGCCTTTCTCTAAATAAAGAATGATGTCAACCTCAGCTGATGTCTGAGGCAGCGGCACATCTTAGTAGATATTATATCGAAAATAAAAATAAAATAATTAATTCATGGCGCTGCCCTTCGTGCAAAACCTCTACAAAACAAATACGAAATGATGACACACCTATTAGGAGACAATTTCTGCCGACACTCGACGACACGATTATGTCGATTGACGACCAAATACAAGATGAGCCAAGTATACTAGCAAATATAGAAAAATATGACGCACCACCAACAAATACAGATAATTGTTCAATCTTATCACCAATCTTACTACGACCAGAGCCAATCAAATTGAAAATTAGTCAACTATTAGACCAAAAATTGGAATTACAACAACAATCTATTTTGGAAGTACTATCCAATCAGAAATTGATATAACTTTATTAAAATACCAACAAGAAATATACCAGAAAACTGAACAACTTTCTCTAGAGCAAACTAAACTAACCACCAGTATTAGTTATATAAACGAAACCATACAAAATCTTGAGATTAAAAACGAAAAACTTAAAACAGAAATAACCGAGCTACAAAATAAAAATATGCATCTGTACACGAACGATACCCCTATGAACACTTCGAACGATAATAATAAAATACTTGTTATCTACGGTCTAAACAAATATTATAACGAAACAGAAATAGACCTCGAAGATAGAATTTTATTTGCGTTTTAAGACACCTTAAATGTCGACCTCACTGGCTATATCGAAGAGCTAAGTCGGATAGGGCGACATGGGTTTAGACGGCCACTACGGGTGAAACTGATCAGCAAAAAAATGACTAAATACATCTTAAAACATGCGGATTATTTGAAAAGTCTAGGTTTATACGTGTCTAGTTTTCTTACAGAGAAGACGAAAACAAAGAAAAGAACGGTATTCGGTACACGAAAAAAACAAAAAGGGATACTATAATCATGTGACTACAAACAACATAACGCTAAATAATACAACTAGGCCACCTTCCCCCACCCAGAGCATCAATAATAGGCAAATTGAACTTAGTTCCTTTCACCAAGAACTTTGAAATTCTATTCCAAAATATACGCAGCTTTAAAAATAAAAATTATTTGCTACAATCAGTCATTGAAGAAAGAAAACACGTTCATGCTATATGTTTGACAGAAACATGGATTACTGAAAATAAAATCGAACTACTACACTTAAATGGATATAAAGCAGCTTCCACTAAACACTACGAGGGTGGAGGTGTATGCATTTTTGTACAGGAAAACATCGAAACCTTAGAGCGACCAGATATAACTGCGCTATCTGTTGAGTTTATATTCGAAGTATGTGCAACAAAAATAGTTCGGCAAAATACTATTATTGTAGTAATATATTGGCCCCAAAAAAACAGGGAGAAAGATGTTTTTCATGGTTCTTTTAAAAAACTTTTGCGGTTACTAAGAATCAAAGACAGTAAAAAAAATATTATTATCAGTGGAGGTTTCAATGTTAACATGTTGGAGAATTCAAACAGTACTACAGATTTACTTAACACTATGACTAGCTATAATTTTGACCAAATGATTAACGAACCTACCAGAATCAGTAAAAAAAGCAAACAAAAACATTTAAAGATGACAAAGACGTAAATACAAACTATGAATCATTCCACACGAAAATACTAAACATTTTAAATGACTGTATTCCAAAAGTAAAAATTAAAATTAAAAACAAAAACATGGCTAACTACCGGTTTAATAGTGTCTTGCCAGCACAAACGTTTACTCAAAGTATTTCTGACACAAAATGAAGCGTATCTTGTTAAAATATTACAAAAAATATTAAAAACTCCTAAAAAAGCAGTTTATAAATCTAAAAAAACATAAATACTAAAAGGATACAAAATGGTACCAATATTTCGACCATGTGGCAAATAATAAAAGAACGCACCAATAAAACAACTAAACGCACAAAGAAAAATATAAAACTAAAGATACAAAATACGGTAACGGAAAACCCCACGATTGTTGCAAACGCATTTAACGACTTCTTTAGATCAGTTGGAGGAAAGTCCAGTCATCAAACTGATAGGACCGGTCATAACAAAAAATTATAAGTCCTTATTTGTCAAACCTGTGGATGAATATGAAATACTCTTAATTATTAGAAACCTTAAAAACAAGAGAAGCTATGGTTTTGACGAAATTCTACCTTCATTAGTTAAAAAATGCGCAAAGCTCAGGCCATGCCACTCATTTTCTTAATAAAGCAATCCTTTACTGAAGGAACCGTCCCACATTTACTTAAGATCTCGGTAATCAAACCAATCCTTAAAAAAGATTTGCAGACTGACTGTAATAACTATCGCCCCACAGCACTTTTGCCTACCTTCTCAAAAATTTTAGAAACTGCTATGTCGTCACGCTTGTATTCTTTCTGCGAGACATTCAATATATTTAATGACAGCCAAAATGGATTCAGGAAAAATAAATCAACAACAAATGTGGTTTATAGATATGTGCAACAGATCTTAAATATAATTAATGAAAAGAAATACGCTATAGGTATTCTTCTAGACATGAGTAAAGCATACGATAGAGTTCAATATAACATCCTATTGAATAAACTGGACCGGATAGGAGTACGTGGCATAGCTCATAAATGGTTTACTTTTATATGTAGAAATTGAGCACTACAATCATTGTACTGGGGAAATCGCTAATGTTAAATCGGAAGTGACTACTGTAAATAAATCAATCCCACAAGGTAGCGTACTCGGATGCATATTTTTTCTTATTTACATAAACGATCTCCCTAAAAAAATAGATGCCGTAAGCGTTTTATTTGCTGATGACATTTTTGTTGTCCTTGCTCAAATAATCTGACCCTTTACAATGACATTCATCGAATTCTATCTGACATATATACTTGGTTAAATGAACCCAATCTCGAAAAAAATTTTGTTAAAACAAAAATTATGCAATTCAAACCTTACCAAAAACGACCCCTTGACATAAAATTTACCTTTATTGACATTATATTAGACTGCATGGATAATTTTAATTGATTGGGACTTAACATTGACACGAACCTAAACTGGAAATCTCATATAGCACACATATGTAAGAAAATTTCTAGGTTTACTTATGCGCTATCGGAACTGAAAAGATCTATGGATTTCAAATCTGCAAAGGCAGCCTATAGCGCATACGCGCACTTTTGGCTCCGTTATGATATAATGCTATGGGGTAATAGTACGAACGCCGACAAACTGTTCAAGCTACAAAAAAGATGCATACGCATCTTAACACAAAATATAACATCCTTACGCTCACGTCTCTGTATATCTTTGAAATATGTCTGTTTGTCAGGAAAAATATGTCACATTTCCCCATAAGTAGGGATCATTACACCCAGCCACGAAATTTACGACACCAAAACGATCTAGCATCACCGGTTTCAAAGCTATCTATTTTCAATACAGGCCCTTATGTAATGTGTATCAAGATATATAATAAAATTCCAAAGTCCTTAAAAGAAATTAAAGCACTCAATTTATTTAAAACAAAATTGTTCACTTAATTGAACCAGAAGTGCTACTACACACTCAAAAAGTTTTTTGAAGAAAAAAAAAAACAAATAAATAATTCCAAATAATAATGCCAAATTCATTATAACTATTGTTATTATTATTATTTTCGTTTTATTTTCACATTTAATTGATTTGACATTATTTTAATACTTGTAATACTTAATTAATTTTAGCTTTAATTTTTGCTTTTCCTTTTTAAATGTGTGAATTTTGAAATGTATTTTATTTTATTGAAATTTGTTTATTTGTTTTGCAATGCCCTTACAGGGTGCATGTTTGAAATTTTAACTTGTATTCCAACTACTGTACAACATGTTTGCAATAAACTGATTTGATTGATTGATTGATTGATACGTTCCATTTGACCCCTGAGTTTTTTCGGTGTTTCTTCTCAGGGTAGTCAGCTAGGAAACACAGGCCTCATCTACACTAAAAAAATATATATATAAAAATAGAAATATATATAAATATTTAAATAAATATATATAATATATTATAAAGGTATGGGTAAAGTAGGAAAAGTTTGTTTTTTTGTTTGTAGGAAGTAATCTCTGAAAGTACTGGTCCGATTGCTAAAATTTTTTCACCGATAGAAAGCTGCTTTATTTCTGAGTGATAAAGGCTATATTTTATGTACGTGGGCGAAGCCGCGGGCAAAAGCTAGTCTAGTTTAAATTGATGAAAAGTTGACGTGTAACAGTGTTTCTAACACACTTTAAAAAATGTCATAAGAAAAATTACAGTTCCCTCAAAATAAGACACAAAGATGTTATAATATTTGCATCCGGTGGTTAAGCGACAACTTTGCGCGTAAGTCAATCATTTGCTTCGTTGAAGTCTTTTTACTTGCACTGACCGAAGCTACGCCATGAAAATCAGACGATCCACATTGTTTGATATCTGCTATGGTGGAAAGGTTGCCTAAATTAATGTAGAAACCCCTTTTTATTATTTCTTTTTTTGTTTTCTTTTTTCGAAGGAAGGACATCATCATATAACTTCTTCCGCTCTGGATGGGGTGAGAAAGTGTCAGATTATTACTGACTAGAACTCACCCATGCTGTCCCTCAGTTGCCCTTTGTGTTCTACGGTTGCGGTGACTCTTTAGGACAAGCTTACAGCCCTGGTAATGTACTTCTCCTGCTCTAAGGTGGTGCAAGAAGGCGTATTAGACTTTTACTGACTAAAACCCACCTTCTTCTTAGTTGGACACTCTAGTTAAAGTGGTTGTGGTTATTGATAATGGACAGGACTGCGGCGCGCCGCCGCCGTTTGCCTCCAAGGCTGCGGAATGTCGAGCGATATCTCTCCATTTCTGACGGTTGTTGGCTTTACGCACTCACTGTACTGCGGTCGACTGCGTAACCAGGTGATAAGGTCGATCCAACGAGTCGGAGATCGACTGCGAGCTCCCTTGCCTTCAACGCGACCGTGAACCACAAGTCTTTCCATCGAATCCTCGTTTCTGGAGATGTGCCCAAAGAACTTCGGTATTCGTAACTGCACAATCGAACCGTATGTGAAGCTCTTTGATGATGGAGTTATTGGTGCGGAATGGTGGTGTCCACGGTATTTCCAACATCCGTCTCCAACACCACATCTCCAAGACATCGAAAACCCACCTATGTTCCTTTATTTGCCTTTTGCATTCTTGTGCCACGGCAACTCTTTTAAACGTACCTTTGGGCCTACCACACGCATAAGCTTTACAGTTTTTCCTGCGCATGCCCGTTTGTACGCGCATAGCATAGTATAGTCGGCCTTATAATGTTCCCACTGCTGGGACTCAGGCCTCCTCTCTAGGAGAGGGTATAGGCCGTAATCCACCACGCGGGCCCAGTGCGAGTTGGTGGATGTCACATGTCTTCGAATTTTTTGGTTCTAAGTTATGCCGGTTTCCTCACGATGTTTTCCTTCACCGTTTTGAGAGCGGTGGTGATGAAATAAATTACACAAAGTAATGCGCCTGACTGGGTTTTGAACTCGCAACCTACAACTCGTCCACCACTGCTCTCACCTTATTTCACCAACCACACGTATGGTCTGCGCACTCAAAAATGTGGTGAAACTTGTGCGTGTGATAGGCCCATATGGATTAAGTGTCAGTTCAATTACAAATATTTTATTTCGGTCGTTTACATCTGTTTTACGGCTCATCTGGATCCGATGCAGAATGATCTTAGTATCGCTGTAAATTACTTATTGTAACAATCCATTTTGTGTAAGTATACTCCTTTGTTTACTTACGTGGAATATAAATTCGACAACACCTGTTATAAAACGCACATTAACTTGAGCTCCAAGTATATGGAGATTCAGTATAGGTAGTACCATAATTTTGAGCTGTACCGTCCTTCAAAACAGATTTTGGTAAAGTACCTGGTTAAATTCTCTAAAAAACTTTTTACAAAAATAGGAACAACCGACTTCATTACAAAAACCGTTCCGTACAAACTTACCTATGAGTACTCCTTTTTTTTAAGTCGGTTAAAAATACATAACGTTTTCTCCCTAAACCTTCCCATAAATGGAACATATATAGATAGATTGACCCCAACCCGTCATGATTGTCTATGACAAATAGACTAAAGCAAAGATTAACCCGTTGACCGCGATCGTTTATTGCTAAATGTCACACAGTCAATTAACTTTTGTCGATTTCTATGTGTGTGTGACTTATTACAATAAATTGATTGACTCTAGTGCGTCTATGTCTTATTAAAAGTGATATTTTATTGTTGGCCAAAAAAAGAATAAATCAAACCAACAAAAAACAATTTCACTTTTGCACCATTTTTTTTTTTTTTTTTTCGGTGGGAAAATCATCATAAGACATTCCCCGCCCTTGTCAGACTTTTACTGTCTAAAAACCCACTCCTGTTCCTTCGTTGCCTTTCGTACCAGGGCCGAGTCTTCCTTTCAGAATCAGACCCTTGGCCCCAGTAGGCTTCGACCCTGCTAGGCCCCTACAGTTGCTGACATCTCCTTGAGGCGCGCGTGGAACAGCACGCGCCGTCGACGACTTGGGCTCGGTCTGGACGGTTACCGGACGGTCGGACGGCGAGCCACCCATTGCTCGCCGTCCGCAAGCCTGCGCCTACGATGGCCGGAAATCGGGATCGGAATCCCGGCGGCGATTGGGGCGTGAGGGCCGTTGCCTCACGCGATCGGCCGCCTCCTTTGCTAGCATTACTGCTTCGCAGAAGGAGGCGACCGCCTGCCACTCCTCCTCACTCCACTTTTGCACCATAGACAAAACAGAACATAGTGGTCTAGGATGTCTATTGCATTTCTGCGATTGATGCTGTTGGTTGCGATAATATAACAAAACAAATAATAATAAAAGAAAAATCACTTTTGTATTTTTTTACGTTTATTGAACAACAACGTTTTTACAATCGTGTTAACGTTTATGGGACTTCAATAAAACGGGTATGGGTTACCCGAAATTCCTATTTCGAATCCGGCGGAAAAACGCCCGGGGGGGTGTTACCGTTGTACGAATCCCTTCACGTCCGGCCCTGTTCCTAGAGCCAAACGGCATAGATAGCAGGCACTTCCTTCTACGAAGTAATAATGAGAGCATAAGAGGTGGAAAAATGCGTGAAGGAAAAGCAATTCTCAAGCTCCAGCCACCGAAAGAGACACCTTGGGCATCCAGGACGATTCCCAGCCATCTGCGCGGGTTCGTGAACACCGAGCAATGGGTAGCTCACCGTCCGTACCAAGCCTGTATCGATGTAGTTGTGTTTTACACCCACCTCAAAGAGATGTCAGCATAAGTAACGGGGTCTACTAGGGTATGTCTGTTAGGGCTGCGGGATTGTTGAAAAGGAAAACTCCTGGAACGCACAAGGTAACTAAACACGGGTGGTAAACACAAGTGAAACACGTGTGGATTTTAGTTAGCGAAGCTGTTATTTGATGGTTATTCGCCTCAAAATAAAAAGGTGTAGGTTACACATCTTAGAACCTTTCGTGGAATACGGCCGTGGTACAACACCCGAGATATTATGTTACGTTCATGAGAAAAAGGAATGAGTCTTCGTAGTAACATGTCATAAGTACACTTAAGGCTTCCTCTTACGTCTTTCAGCCACTTATCACACCAGATTGTCATCAAATTAGTAACATTATCCTATGACACCATGGACTCGCCATAAGACCATACAAGAAACCGTATGACTCAGTGTTAATTACAAATGAATCAGTCTCTTCAACGCATAAATTGCTTTAAACTTCAAGATGACCAACACACTGAAATTCAGTAGCTACCCACTCATTATTTTCTAACGTCTTCTGAGTCACAATTATTAATCTTCAACTCTTTCCTTAAGATGCGTGAATTTTTGCGGTATGTGTTTGACTCACGACTTTCTCAAAGATTTTCCTAAGTGTTAGCAAAATGTAGACGCATAGTTTTAAAATTAGTACAGTCGTCATGACTTTCGTATGCATTGAGACATATAAAAAAGAAGTTGGCAATCGAAAACAAACAAACGTAACGTAATTTTTAGTCACAACAATAGATTTTGATGCGATTTTTTCTTACTACAAAAAAATATATCACAAAATCTTTTATGAGAAAATCGCATCAAAGTAAGTAACTTTGTCTCATTAACAAAGTGTGGAAAGCAATGTGCAACTGAAAGACGCATTTGGGTTTTATTCAGTATAGGTCTGACATGCCCTCGCGCTTCACCCTAGATCGAGAGAAGTCATTTAATGATTTCCCACCTCAAAAAAGATATCTTACCAAAGAACTTGGTCACTCTTCCGTCTTAGCTTTGGAATACGACATCTGAAAAGTCAAATATAAAAAAAAAATTGCTGAACGCTATAACCGATTAAAAAAAAAAACATTCAATTAAAAACTTTAAATTCAAATAAACCACTTACAGCCTCATCAAAAAAGGGAAGCTAAATTGCACTTTTCAAAGCGTTGGTCTCCATGGAGAAGAACGTGCAAGAAACTCCATGGCTAAGCTTGTTTATGTCAAACAAGTTGTAGCCTAATAAAATAAATTGCTTCATGGTACTTCATATCGTAAATTTGAAAATACGCATATTACATTATATTGTTTCCAAAGATAGAAAGAAGTGATAAATTATTACGAGCTTCATTAAAATAAAAAATAAAAACCATATCGAAAACAACAATATAAAAAGGGCAATAGCATCTCTTCCAATGTATATAAAAATATTACGAATCGCAAAAAAGTATATTTTTTTTTGTGAAAGTTTTCAGATTTTTTCCTATACTTGTGCTATAAGACCTTGCTTCATGATTTTAGGACAACGGGAAATACCCAATGAATTTTGATTCCCTTGAGAGTGTCGAGATTTACGTTTTTTGGAACATAAACGGCCGTATCTTTTTTTCTCGTTAACTTGCAAGTTTGATTTTATCACAGCTTCAAGGAACCGCAGACCTTAGTATATGGTTTTAATTTCAACTCGATACCTCCACGCGTTCTCGAGATAAAGAGTCTTGACAGACAAACAGACAGATAGACAGACGAACAACAAAGTGATCCTATAAGGGTTCCGTTTTTTCCTTTTGAGGTACGGAACCCTGAAAAAATATAATTATATAATAGGTAAAAGTGACTGTGGCTGTGGAAGCATTTTTATCAATTATATAATCTTACAGTTATGCTAGTTATGTTAAATGCTTGTTTTAAATCAGAATCTCATCTGGTATTAAAAATTACAAAAAAAAGCAGAAATTAAAATTATTTCTTATTAAATTATCACGACAGTTACTATTACTTACAGAATTTCACTTTGTTTAGAGACTGGGGAGTTTGTATGATAACGCAACCAACCGTGCATTTTGTTGGCAACAAGACTTGGCAGCGACGCCACGGTGTCTCGGTAGGGTAACTCGTGGGTAACTCTTTCAAATATTTTTAATCTTGTAAGTAGCAGAAAATAAAAAATATGATTTAATAAAAAAAGAATGAAGATGAGAATACCGACTTTTTTAAAATCAACATAAATAATACCTACTTATCTATAATAAGTTTATTTCCCATGATTGTGGTCTATTTATTCAGCAAAGAATCTACATTCTAGCTCATAACAAAAATCTAGAAATAAATAAATGAAGGTGTATATATTCAGCTTACTAGGAATTTTTCCGCAGTTTGGAGTTTAAAATGCCTAAAATGACTGGACTAAATACAATATTCAAGTATTATCTTTATTTTTTTCGCTTAGCTTCTTTACTAAACATTGAGTTGGATAAAACGACCTGCTTTAAACCATGATCACGTCGTTGAAGATAGACAAATAGTGAAGGGTTTAATCAAGTACAACATTGTAATGACTCACAAGATTTCTAACAAAAGCTCTAAAGACTAACTAAACCATTTCAATAAGTCCATGCAGTTCCCTGAAAAAAGTAAGTCACGCATTTCCATGACACGATATTATAAAAGCAAAACATTACGTACAACGTGGCAATTCCGCTTGTCTTTTGTGCATATTTCCTATGGACTGAAGCTTAGAATAGTTATAAAAGTAAAAAACAATAAAAAAAAACACATATTATTATAAGGGTTTTAGATTCACCAGATGACCAGACTATTGCAGCTGAAAGGGTCTTAGGATACGTTTCCACTGAACTCCACCCAGCTCCATGCTTGGTGGAGTGGATTTGAGCTACCTTCCGCTTTGTAGCCTGCGCTCGACTCCGTTCCGTCCAGCTTGGATAATAATAAACAAATAAATGATTATTTTTCTCACCACAATATTTTACAATACATCAAATTCTTAAAATGTAGTGACAAGTGTTTTATTATTGTGGAAGACTGATGCCTAAACTAGGCTGCAAGCCTGTATTTCAGGACACCAGGACCCCGCCTTTTACATAGTAATTAATTTTCTTGTTACATTAACATTAAGTATTGTATACTGATCGGTGAACTCATACATAATTATTTTCAATAAATAAATATATTTTGGTTAGCATATGGATGGGACCATCGGCTTCCTTCTGGGCTTCCGTCATTAACTTATCCACGTAATACATACACATACACTATTAACTTTGTCCGACCGTCCGGTAACCGTCCGGAACGAGTTCGAATTGTCGACGGCGCATAGTGTTCCACGCGCGCCTCAAAATGTCATCAATAGTGTAGGGTCCTAGCGGGGTCAAAGCCTACTGGGGCCATGGGTTATGAGAAAGTGAACCCCGGGGCTCTGGAACGAAGGCAAAGAAGGAACATAGGAGTGGGTTTTAATCAGTTAAAGACTGACATGCCGTCTCGCTCCGCCCAAGTGCGAAAGAAGTCATTGAATGATTTACCACCAAAAATAAAACTTTATATACTAAAAATTAATAATATGTGTATGATAATTAAGAAACTATGTGTAACTGTTTGATTTCCCAAAGAAATAAATAAGTAATAGCTAACATTCCAGTATGGTTCACTTTGATTCGAGTTCTTGTTATTTTAGATGGAATCTTATCGTTCTGTTATTCAATTCAATGTGCAACAATGTTTCGAATATCTTTGTTATCTTATCTTTACGAATAGAATACGATTATTTTGAATGTAGACATTATAGGAGGAAGTAAAGCCTAGGTCAAATACAAAATTAAATGGACCCGTGGATTACTGAGATCCATTGTTTGAATTTACCTATACTTTAGTCACTGGTTCCCAACCTGTATTTCTCGATCCACTCGTGGCCACAAGAGCTAAAATATGTTCCGCAGAATGTTGTTGATTTCAAGCATTTCAAATGAAGAGTTCATTGATACGAACTGATTATCGACCTTGAATTATTATAGGTAGGTATAGGGAATAACGGAAATGTTTGCTTATTTCGATATATACAGACTACTTAATGAAGAACTTTTTTTACGTTCTTGGACAAATACCCTTTAAATAAAACGCTCAATATTTTATAATCTATGCGGACGCCAGTTTTCGCTTGGTGTTTAACCGAATGGCGCGAAATTACGCGCGAACGCCGGCGTTAGCTTGGGGGTTAAAAGCGGTTCCTATCAAATGTTATGTTGTTGCAATATCTATTGCACCACATAGATACTAAAAAAACCGGGCAAGTGGATCAATCAGACTCGCGCACTGAATGTTCCGTACAAACTTACTAACTAAACTTACAAATTAAACTGTTTTAATTGGAAAACAGTTTAATTCCCGAATTGAGTTACGAAGATTTTTCCGAATCGTATCGTTTTTTTTTGTGACGTAACTACTAATTTATGGGACCACTGCTTTAGATGGAAAACTCGTAAAAAACACGGTTTGTCCTTACTTGATCCCATGTGGGTAAAAAATCCCCGTAATACATGTTTCAATTATTATTGTGACCGAGCTTTAGAAAGACATTTTATGGTCAGGACGAAATTACACGATACAACGCCACGTTTTAATACAAGGTACTGTTTAGAATCCACAGACGACAGACATCGACGGACCCCGAGCGGGTACGCTCCACAGTTGAGGTAATAAACTCATATGGGTTGAATTATTAAATGAATACTTTTTGTTTTTCGGTGGGAAAATCATCTTATGACATCCCCCGCTCTGGGCGGAGTGGGAGATAGTGCCAGACTTTTACTGACTAAAAACTCACTCCTATTCCTTCGTTGCCTTTCGTACCAGGGCCGAGTCTTCCTTTCAGAATCAGACCCTTGGCCCCAGTAGGCTTCGACCCTGATGGGCCCCTACAGTTGCTGACATTTCCTTGAGGCGCGCGTGAAACAGTACGCGCCGTTGACATTACATGAATACTTAATCATTTTACTTTTCATGGGTTGGATGTACTTATTTAATGAACAACTTTCACTTTTTTTTTCTTGTAGCATTAACAAAAGAATTATAGGGAAATAATTCAAATAACAATATTCCAAAAGGCTCCTTTACTTGTAAATTATTTTAAGACAATAAATTCATTGTTACATATAAATAACATGTATTGAACAGTGGTATTAACACTGGGCCAGTGGTAATAACCCTGACTTAGGAGTTGTATAATTACACATTACTTAGTGTAATTTATTTCATCACCATTATTCTCAAAACGATGAAGGAAAACATCGTAAGGAAACCGGCAGGTCCTGAAATAAAAATTCAAAGACATGTGACGTCTATCAATCCGTACTGAGCCCACGTTATGGATTACGACTCATTCCCTCTTCTAGACTTGAGTCTCAGCAGTGGGAACTTTTTAGGGTTGATTATGTTGCTATGAGTTCTGGATCAGACACCTCGCAGCCTAAACAAAAGACGTAAAAAATCTTTTTTTTTCAGGTATCTGGTTGGATTCAAGAACCTGCTGCGAAGCATAGAATGTAAGGGCATTGGTTCTGTATTAGGCATCAACTACTTCGCCAGAGGTTATTTGCAACCACGAGCCTATGAACGGTAATCGAAGATCATCTAAGCAAATATCATTTTCTTGACTTAATAATGCTCGCTATATCATTGCAACATCAGTTTTAGTATATACGAAACCAAAAACATGTGTCTAGTATTTTTCTGTAAAGAAACTATCATGAAAATCATCACAAATTTATAAACTTGTTTTGTTACCTGGCTATCTGCACTAATACATAGTCACCGGGCCATCCGGGCGACTGAGGGGTGGTTTTGCACCCGCACCCAGCTGTGCGCTAGCGCCTAATGCCCGCTATGACCTACCGTGACCTGTTTTGTACTTAGTGTGGGTGGTGTCCAACTTGTGACCATTTTTTTTTAAACATTTTTGAGAAAAAATATAACGTTGTGTAAAAATTATTGAAATCGATTCAGTTATTGATTCTGAACAGACTATATTCAGGTTTTGCATATATTTACTAAAAATAATGTTGTATACTACTATGTATATAAAAATTTAGGGACATCTAGCGAGAACACGGCCACACTCGGCTTCTTTCGGCTTCTTCACGGCACCCGTAGCTTCCATCTTAATGACTTGGAAGTAATAGTATAAAAACTCTGTTGTCCGCACTTAGAATCCCATTCAAGCCGTTGTCCGTGAGGTTCCTGGTTAACATAGCCAGCTATCTTTACCCAGATGGCAATCACAGGCTCCATGGAGTGACTTTACTGTTCCGTGACTTTGTAAATGCGGAGAAGCCAAGGCTTACTAAATAACCTTCTATAGTCATTACATCAGAACGTAAATCTATCCACTGAAATAATTTATAAAGACATGGTGATTATTTTAAATGTTTTCTAGATTATCACCAACAATCAGGTAAGTCAATCTAAATCTTTAAACTTTCCGCAGGTACATAGCCCACATGATTCTGGGGCGGGATCTATTAGACAATACTCTGAATTTGGTGCCATCTCTCATACCTCTTCATAAGGATATAAAAGAAGACAGCTTCGAGTATCAAGATTTGGAGAAAAAGTAAGTCGACCATTTTAATCTTCGGCATCATTATCATACCCATAGAGGGCATGATAATGATGCCTAATAATATGTATGTATTAAAAAATATATAAGTATGTTTATCAGTTGTCTAGTACCCAACACAAGCTCTGCTTAGCTTGGGACTAGGCGGCGTTGTGTGTTAGTTGTGGAATATTATTATATTATATTAACCAACAACAACTCATAAAAACTCCAACTCTATTAGTAAAATTGCGTTTCATCCTTCCTCTTCACATGACCATACCAAGACAAACGATTCCCTTACAACTTTCCAGTCACTGGCGCCACTTTCAAACTTCCTCTAAAATACTCATTTCTCACCTTATCCATTCTCGTCAAACCACACATCTATCTCAATATTGTCATCTCCAATACACGCCATTAATTTAATAAAGCCGTAAAATTCTTGAACAGTGAAAATTGTTACGCTAAAGTCTAGTCATTATTGGGTCACATCTGATGCCACTTTGTTTCCAGATGTGTGTCTATTTCCAAACGAGTGTTTCGTAAAATCCGTTCTTAACGGATGTCTACACCCTATAAGGACTGGCTTGTTGGTCTAGTGGTTAGTGGCCCTGACTGCTATACCGGAGGTCGTGGGTTCGATTCCCACCCAGGACAAATGTTTGTGTGATGAGCATGATCATTTCTTCTGCATCTGGGTGTAATTTATCTATAATATGTATGTATTTAGAAATATATAAGTATGTTTATCAGTTGTCTAGTCCTCATAAAACAAGCTCTGTTTAGCTTGAGACTAGACGGCGTTGTGTGATAGTTGTGGAATATTATTATTATTATAAGGAACCTACCTGCCAAGTTTTAAATTTGTAGGTGTTATATTTTCGGAGATTTCGTGATTAATCAGTGAGTTGACGTGTAAAACTATTTTTTTTAACCTATTTACAAAATAAATATCATTTATCATCTAACAGTTGTATTTCGATTTTATATATACGAGTATCTTGCCTATCATGCTTTTTCTTGTTGAAAATAAAGTGCTCTTTTTTGACAGGAACCAACAAATTGTGGACAATAAACACCAAGATGGCAGTGTCGCTGATGCTATCGAGTATTTCGACCAGACAGCTACCTTCCTTGATAAACTCAGAGCGGTACAGAAGCAGCTTCGTGAGAATATCAGGTCGGTGAATTTACCATAGATAACAAATTGTCAAAAGCCTAAAATGTATAGCATAGTAGTGTATGACTGCAGCAAATGCCAAAATTTTACTTAGTCGGTTCCAAAAATTTTTGCTTTCGACAGTAATTCCATCTCAATAAATTTGCTTAAACGATAAAAAGTTATTTTTGAAAAGCGCTGTGGTTTCGTTTTATTATGCATCCGTTACGGGATTATGCTGCCGGATTTTCCCTATGGAATGATTAATATTGTTAGCTAGCCGAATGCAACATTACCCACAAAAAAAGTTTGTCTCTCTTTCTGCTCTTTCATTTTTATTCATTCTGTTCCCGTCTTAAAAATAAATTTATAAGGGAAATAAAAAAGTTAATAACGCTGCCGTTTCTCACCCAAGATTGTTGCCAATTGAATAATATAGGTACACATGAATGCACAGTTCCGCAACCTTATTGCAAATACATGTGATCGCTCCGAGGCAATCACGCCCGATTTAATTTGAAACGTGACTTGAATCAACGACTTTAATAAACCCATTTTAACTCCAATTGCCAATCTGTTAAAGTTCATTTTTACTTACGGTGGCAATTCTAATATATTTTTAAAGGAGTTGCGGATTTGTAAAAGAATTCTCAGTTTTATCGTCTTTCGTATAAGGATGATTTTAGTTTGATCTGGGTGTACCGTATTCATTTTATCTAGTATTTAATCCGAATGTCATAGGACCCACAAAAGAGTTCTTTGGGGTGCAGTTCCTGTCAATCAGAAGCTATTTTTATCTTTTATAAATAAGAAAGCTCACTTTTAGTTTTAAATAAATCTAAGTATATAAGAGTCTAGTAAGATAATTATAATATAACGGATATTTTAAATAAATTATTATTATAATAACAGGTTTGCGTCCTTTAAAGATCATAATTATTTTTATAGTTACCAAAAAATCATTATCTATTTTCAGCTGTTTTGTTTAAATTGCGCGTTGTATGTAAATTATGGTTGTTTTCAACCTTAATTTCAGCACAAAAACTTACCAGTCGATCGGTATGACATTATGAGAGGATGTTGATTTTTCTAACTTCCTCTAAAATACTCATTTCTCACTTTATCCATTCTCGTCACAGCACACCTCCATCTCAACATTTTCATCTCCGCTACAAGCCATTAATTTAATAAAGTTGTCAAATTCATGAACTATGAAAATTGTTGCGCCAAAGTCTTGTATGGGTCACATCTGATGCTACTTTGTTTCCTGATGTGTGTCTGTTTCCAAACTTTGTTGGCCTAAATGGCTGATAATACAATTTTTTCTTTGCGTATTCAGATTACGCAAAACAAATTTAACGGTATACATTACCATCACTATGTACCTACTAGTCATAGTGGTAGTGTATAGTGATTGTGATGTAAGTGGGCAATGTATGCCATTGCAGCCGAGACGATATATACCTACGCCCGAGCCGAAGGCAAGATCATACTAAAGCCCAAACTGCAACGACAAAATGATAATTGCTTACGAGTATCAAACGCTGTTCAACACAAAAAGCAAAAACTTAGAAAATAAAAAGCAAAAAACTTTATAAACATAACATTTAGTAACAAATTACTTTTGAGTTATGGGCTACCTGGTAACTAGCTAAGTACAAAAAATATAACGTTTTGTTGAGAGCCCACACTGCCGTTTTTTTTCCGCACTAGTGCGAAATAAAGTACATTGTGAACCTAAAAGAGCGGTAGGAATAAGAGCAGGTTGTCAAGTAAGTGTGTTCGATATTTACTTATCTTGGTCTACTTTTTTTTCGTATTGTTTTCTCAAAATTTGTCCAATCCGTATACCATTGAATAATTGTTCTTGGTACCGGAATCTTATTTTTAAACAAGTTTTCCTGACTATAGTCACGTCTAGCTCGGCGCCACCACTAGACGCGATAAAAGTCGCTTCATAACACAATTATCTAGAGTAATTACCAGTAGTAATGCTGGGTAATAACTTAACTAGACAATTAGTGGCTCACGGCTGCTGCGTGTACGGCTAGCAGAGATATAGCTTTTAGGAATTTGATATCTTAAGTAGTGATAACATGATCAGTGGCAATGATTTCTCGCGCCGGGCCATGGTCCCAAGCGAGGAGTGGCAGGCGGTCGCCTCCTTCTGTGAAGCAGTAATGCTAACAAAGGAGGCAACAGTAAGCGCGGGGGTTGCGAACGATAAGCAATGGGTAGCTCGCCGTCCAACCGTCCGGTAACCGTCCGGACTGAGCCCAAGTCGTCGACGGCGCGTACTGTTCTACGCGTGCCTCAAGGAAATGTCAGCAAACCGTAGGGGCCCAGCAGGGTCGAAGCCTACTGGGGCCAAAGGTCTGCTTCTGAAAGAAAGACTCGGCCCTGGTACGAAAGGCAACGAAGGCAAAAGAGTGCGTTTCTAGTCAGTAAAAGTCTGACACGCCCTCACGCCCCACCCAAGAGCGGGGGATGTCATTGGATGTTTTTCCACCTGCAAAATAAAAGTGACAACATAACATCATGGCGGTATATATTCCAGAGGGAGATAGATGAGAGTAAGGAAATAAAGAGATCATTTGGATGAGTGCAAAGCAAAAATAAACGCCAAACTAAGTAGAGCTTGTGATATGAGTACTAGACAAATGATAAACATACTTAAGTATATAAATACATACATACATATCATCATCATCTTCCTGCCCTTGTCCCGTGTTATTTGGGGTCGGCGCAACATGTTTTTTTCTTCCATCCTGCCCTGTCACTCGTCATGCTATCATTAACTTCCTTTTCTTTCATATCACTCTTCACACAATCCATCCATCTTTTCTTTGGTCTCCCTCTACCTCTCCATCCATCCACATGTAAACTCATAACTCTTTTAGTAACATGCTCTTCATCCCTCCTCTTCACATGACCATACCAAGACAAACGATTCCCTTTCAATTTTTCAGTCACTGGCGCCACTTTCAAACTTCCCCTAATATACTCATTTCTCACTTTATCCATTCTCGTCACACCACACATCCATCTTAACATTCTCATCTCTGCTACGTGCAATCTTTACATATGATTACATATGATAGATAAATTACACCCACACACAGAACAAATAGTCGTGTGATGAACACAAACATTTGTCCTGACACAAACCCACGACCTCCAGCATAGCAGTCAGGGCAACTAACCACTAGACCAACAGGCCAGTCAAAGTTATTTATATAAAGTAAGGCCTAAGGCATTAAGTCCGCCTTTGTACAGTGTTTATTACTAGTGCATAAAGTTTTAATAAATAAAGGGCTATTCATAAATAGTAATTAGGTACATAATTAATCACATCACACTAATATTATAAAAGCAAATGTTTGTATGTGTGTGTAAGTTTCTGTTGTTAGTCATTCGCACTCAAACGACTGGCCGGATTTAGATAAGATTTTGAACATGGGTGGGTTCATCATATTATGTTTCCTAGGGGTATTTTTCTAACTTCTCGCGAGGGTAATCAGCTGACTAAAGAAAAACAGACAAATAATAATAATATTAAAATTTTATTGCTCTCTCTTCACAAAGGTTTCCTTAACTAAGTCATCTATTATATAGTCTATCTAATATATAAAATTCTCGTGTCACAGTTTTCGTTGCCATACTCCTCCGAAACGGCTTGACCGATTTTGATGAAATTTTTTGTGCTTATCCGGTATCTATGAGAATCGGCCAACATCTATTTTTCATCCCCCTAAATGTTAGGGGTAGTCCACCCCTAAATTTTTTTTTTATTTTTTAGACAAGGAAATTATTTATATGGCAAATCAACGTTTGCCGGGTCAGCTAGTTATATATATATATATAAATGAGTAAGAAGCTCCTTTGCAAAAGACTGGATAAATGGGAAAACGTAAACATAAAATTGATAAATTGAAAGATGAACGCGCTCCCGCACCTACGAGACTGAACTTTTAACAGTTTTTAGGGAGACACCGATGTCTTATGTCTAATAGAAACTACTAGCTAAAGTAGATTTCTCCATACAAGCTTTGGGCCCCCGTTTCATCCCTTTATGGGGTAGATTTCAGAAAATCTTCTCTTAGTCCTCGCCTATGTCATAAAAGGAAGCCTTGTGCAAAATTTTACACTCCTAGACTCATTAGTTTTGGCTGTGCGTTGATATGTCAGTCAGTCAGTTTCTCCTTTTACATATCGACGGTTGAAAGGCAGCAAATTTTTCTCCGTAGTTAGAGTCAGCTTTCATTTTTTTTTTTTTATGTCGCTTATATCAATTAGCCTTTCAACCGTCGATATATAGATTATACGTTCTACATATTCGGATCAAGGGCGCGTTGACGCCGCACTCAAACCCTAAGTGAACACCGTCGTCAGCGTTTTATTTATCGGGTATGTATCCAAGAACGTAAATAAGAAGTTCTTCATAAATTAGTCTGTACATATCGAATATAAGCAAACATTTCCATTATTCCCTATATATATCTACTTATATGCGAGGACAGAAAAGTTGAATAGAAGGCGATCCTGTTGACAGGCCTGTTGGTCTAGTGTAGTGGTCAGTGACCCTGACTGCTACGCCGGAGGTTGTGAATCCACCCAGTACAAATGTTTGTGTGATGAGCACAATCATTTGTTCTGTGTTGGGTGTAATTTATCTATAATATGTATGTATTTAGAAATCTCAAAGTATGTTTATCAGTTAGTCTAGTACTCATGGCACAAACTCTGCTTAGTTTGGGACTAGATGGCGTTGTGTGATAATTGTGGAATGTTATTTTTATTATTGAAATTTTCTCGGGCTCTTATAAGAATTCTAAATGCTGAGATTTTCATATTGGACATTATATCTATCAACTCAAACTCAAAATAATTTTATTTCGCATAGGACTAAATACTTAAAAAACGTCAGAAGCTAGCGCATGCTTCCAATTTTTTTTTTATTGATTTAAACCAGTGCTTGACTGCGATCCCACCTGATGGTAAGCAGTGATACAATCATTGATGCTGAGGCGCACTAGTTTATTTAGAGCTTATTCACTCTAGCCTTGAAGATACCTAAATTATAGTTGGACGGGAAGACCGCAGCAGGCAAATTGTTCCAGTCTCGAAGGACTGTGCTGTACGCGGTATAAACGACAAAGCGAAACGTTAGTCGTTTCCTATTGAGAAGAACTGGCAAGAAACTCCATGGTTAATCTTTAAAAAAAACTGGGCAAGTGTGAGTCGGACTCGCGTACTGAGGGTTCAGTACAAACTTACCTATGTAAATATTTAATTCCCATATAGTCTCGAAGATTTTTCTGAATCACATTTTTATTTTTGACCTAACAACAAATTTGCTGTTTTCAGATTTATTCCCATATCTGAGTTATAAGACCTTGCTTTATGCGAAATTTCAGGATTCTGGGTCAAAGGGAAGTAGTAGTACCCGAGATTGTCGAAATATACGTTTTTTGAGACATAAAAGGCCGTTTCTTTGTTTTTCGTTCACTTTGAAATTTCACACATTTCACAGCTTCAAAAGACCGCAGACATGGTTTTAATTTCAACTTGATACCTCCACGCGTTCCCGAGATAAGGGTCTTCACAGACAGATCGATGAACTGACAAGAAAGTGATCCCATAAGGTTCCGTTTTTTCCTTTTGAGGTACGGTACCCTAAACATGATTGTTGATTGAGATAATGCCCAGTGTGAACGTATGATAGTGTATTTATTTCGTTCTATCTCTGTATAACGTATAAAAGACTACACTAGTGTTACGTCGCGTTTCATTGTGTATTCGTCCACATTTTAAATGCAAATCTTACGAGCGAGCAAACATGTTACATCGTAGTTCCTAAAATGGAGCAAATATTCGTGTTCTTGCTTACTGGGAAATCTACAGAGCCTTTGAGTACTCGAAATATTCTTACTGATGTCCAAAACGAATTTAACCGTCGACATGTCTGTTGGGGTCTGAAAGACCCATACTATTACATAACCCTTATATTTTTACTTAAATTTGTTTCTTTTTCCGTTACTTAATATGGAACATTTGAACAAAACTTGAGCCATTCGTCCTCCGTTTCTATCAATTATAGTCTACTTGAATGGTAGAATATCACAAAAATACAGGAAAAATGCAAGTAGTCTTTAAGACGGTAAAAAAATTACCAGTATTATTTTTCCAATCCCTAAATCCTACATGTACTCGTATACACCCCTATTTATCAATTAGTACAAAAGAAAACTGGAGCTCTATCCGTACCCGTTACTGATCATACTTGTGTAGTCAAAAGTAAAAAAAAAACCGATATCCCAAGAAACTTTTCCCGAATTTTTTTCATAATTGGCAAATTCATAATTTAATTAATCATTTATAACAATTGCTACTAGAAAAAACTATGCGCAGTGTTTTTCCATTTTCATGGCCATTCATTCATTCATTCATAATATCAATAGCCTGTACAATATTTCCATAAATTGAGGGACATTTTGGGATATAAACAAACGCTCATAACTTTGCTGTTTATGAATATTATTTGTTGAGACTTTACTTAAACAATAACAAGACCTTTTTCAATAAGCCCTTTAAGTATTTGTTCCAATTAAAAATTTGTGGTGTATAATTTGTACCCCTGCAAAATTGGGCCAGGTAACAAGTAAACTATAAGAAAGCTGCAACCGTTCATCGAGATAATAATCAAAACACGACTAAACATAATCAACATCATTTCAGCCGAAAGAAATCCACTGCTGGACATAGGCTTACCCCAAGTGTCTCCACAACGAACAGTCCTGTGCATCTCGCATCAATCGGTCCCTTCACGCGTCCCTTACCAGGTCAAGGACTAAAATGATTACTGAATTATAATATGATTGTGATTATAAAACGTCACTTTGATAAACGAGCTGTCTAAATATAAAGTGTATATGACACACGTCACACATGGTACGATCGGCGGCAACAACCTTACGCGCCTGGCCTTGGTACAGGCCATGGTCCGGAGCGAGGAGTGGCAGGCAGCCGCCTCCTTCTGCGAAACAGTAATGTTAGCAAAGTAGGCGGCCGCACGTATGAGGGAACGGCATTCACGCCCCAGCCACCAGGGTCTTAATGCCGATTTCCGCCCAAGAGTGGGAGATATCATTAGATGATTCACCAACTAAAAAAAACGTCACACACGGTGACTCAAACGTGGGGATAGACGAGTCGGCGCCGGCGCAGGCGGCGAGTGTCCTGCGTAACCGTTACTCAATTGACTAATTGGACAAATCAGTTTGAATGACGCATGTGCTCATCGTGTTCATATACCTATTTATTTGAGACGACTCATACAACAGAATCAAATAATCTAAACGTATTGATCTTTGGGATGGATCTGCCTGATACCAGCTTGATGCACTTGAAGCAAATGAGAGGCGATCCAGGAGGATCATTGGCAATAATCTATTCTTTCAGGCTTCAAAGTCTCTCAGCTTTCTACAGGTGAGATAGCGGTCAAGCGCGAACCTATCAAGAATAAAAAACAAAAAAAAAAGATTTTTTACAAAGTTAGGTGTTTCTTAGGGCTATGTAACCTTGTGTTCTTCCAACGCTGCATCTTCCGTTACGCGGCCACTACTACACTCTAAAACCTCTCGGCCCCAATGATACTCTGTTCTGAGAGCAATGTGCCCAACCCAGGCCAATTTAGTTTGGTAATTAATTGGGCTAATTCTTTCTTCCTTGGTCGTCTTCTGCGTAGATTTTTATTTCTGTTCCGACGATGACGTAGCGTGGCATCTGCAGGCCTACCATAAGGTGGACCGACGACCTGGTGAGGGTCGCGAGAACCTAATGGATCCGAGAAGCATATGTCATTTGACTGACTTGTTGGTCTAGTGGGTAGTGTTATGCCGGAGGTCGTGGGTTCGATTCCCACCTATGTGTCTCGGTGTAATTTATCCATAATATGTATTTATTTAGAAATATTTAAGTACCTATGTTTATCAGTTGCCTAGTACTCATAACACAAGCTCTGCTTATCTTGGGACTAGACGGCATTTGTGAATATTATGTTATTATAGGTCAGGTCATTGTAGCGGCACTTGGTGAGGCCTATTTCTAGCAGTGGACGTATTTCGGCTTAAATGATGATGATGATGATCATATCGTCGACAATCAACGTCAAGAACTTTCCAAAAATCAGAAACGCAGACGTAGTTTTTTTTAATTTTTGCTACTAAGATACTAAAGTTTAATAAAAAATCTTACAGAGGCCCTTGAGTGTGGGGAAGTGGAAACTATTCAGTAGGTATTTTGAGATCAAGAAGCTGCTTGATTATTGGACCATCTGACTAAGTAAACTCACCATATATTATGAGCCCATGTTCACTCATGCGCATGCTCTCATACAATATACCGGAAAACTACAAACACTTCAATAGTTTTGTTATCTTCACGCTTCTATGCTTTCACTGGGTCAGTACGTTTTATTGACGTACCAAGTCAAGTGGCTTGTAAAGGTTGTATCTTTGGAAATAACGTTTTTATCGAATACGAAATATGCATGCAATTTATTAATTGCACAATTAATAAATTTTAGCAGCTGCTGGCGGTGCCTCGCGCGCAAACTAACCTGCTATGCGAGACGACATATTTTCTTGCGCTTTGAGTACATTTACTAGGATTGCTACATATAGAATTAGCTACGGTATAAACTGTGGCACTATTTAAATTAAGGAAACTACAATATCGCATTAGGTCTAGCCTGTAAGAGAAAAGTAAATTTTTGAAATAAATAAATAATAACCGGTTGATAGCGATGTGGAGAAGTACTTCGACGCCTGAGTGTATTTTGTGTCTTTGTATTATTATGTAAATAGTTAGGTTTAGTATAAAAGTGTTTATAATTAGTATTTAAGTCCTCACTATGACTAAACAACCAATATTAATCACGAGCAGTCTACTATGGGATTTCCCAGCCAAAGCATGACTTTGTTTAGACCCGTACCTAATTGTAACGACCCAGTCGAGATTTAGGTCGATTTGTGTTCCAACAATCCAATTCGGATAGATTCAAAAGTAATTTTTAAATAAGAAATTATAAGTCAAGCCACACACTTTTTTTTTGGCTCAAAAACTTATTATTTATTAGACTATTTATTAGACTTCTTATTATATAACTAACGACGAGAAAATAAGATAGCCTCTAAGGTTACTCGTATACTGTAACTGTGAATCAATATCTAATAAATATAATAATCTATAATATATTATCTATAATAATATTATTATAAAGGAGAAAGATTTGTATTTTTGTTTGAAATGAATAAACTCAAAAGAGGTCTATTAAAAAATGTTATCAGCAGCAAAATGATGTTTTATCATTGAGTAACAAGAGCAGTGATGGCCGAGTGCTAACAGCCCCGACTTACGAGTTGTGGGTCACGGGTTCAAACCCAGCCAGGTCCATTACTTTGTGTAATTTATTTCATCACCACTGCTCTAAAATCGGTGAAGGAAAATATCGTGAGGAAACCGGCATGTCCTAGAACCAAAAATTTGAAGACATGTGACATTCACCAACCCACACTGGGCCCGCGTTGTGGATTACGGCCCATACCCTCTCCTACAGAGGAGGCCTGAGTCCCAGTGGTGGGAACATTTTAAGGCCGATTATGCTATGCTATGCATTGAGTAACATAGGCATAATTTATTTATTTTTTTCAAGCAGACGAAGCCACTAGCAAAAACTAGTTTGAAATATAAATAAAAAGTTATAGTAAATGATAGTTTCTCACCTAAAACAAAGGTAATAAACATTAATGTCCCGTTATTAATCTGTGACGACACAAACAATTAAACCGCAGACGCGTGACACATTCATTTGTTTCGTTGAATGAACTTGCCGACCGCAGAAATTTATGATGTCAGTGATTTGTAACTTGTAACACAGTTGTAACTGCGCCGTTATTAATTCCAATTAAATTTTTATAATTATTAATAGTTTATGTTGTTATGCAATTTAATTGAGACTGGTTATTTATTTATAGTATAAACTGTTTTCCTGTTTATTACATGAGAATTTATAGTTCTATTAGACTTCGTTCGCGAGAATGTTTTTATGAAAACTTTAACACCCTTTAAAACGTATTTTTAGGTTAGTATTGAAAAACTATTAGTAACAGTCTATTAATAGTTGATTAAAATTTACCACCAACCAACCAACGTACCAAATTTCAATTTTATTAATAAAAATATATCTTTAAATCTTTGTAAATTGTTCTATATAGGATAGTTTTAAAAACAAATAATGACCAGCTTTATTATGTATATTTATGTTATTATTGCGTCCTAACTTTCAAGTATTTTGCATACAAACGAGAACATTAACATAACCCAAGGGGAACTGGGCACGCCATAACTATGGTGGTTAATCCCCTGGCTGGAAAGGCAACACGGCGTCCTTATACCTTCCGCATGACGCAGGTCCTCACCGGACATGGTAAATTCGGGAGGTTCCTGCACCGGATGTGCGGAAAAACGCCCGGGTGTCACCATTGTGTGCTCCGCCTGGGCAGAGCAAAGCCGTGTCCTCGCCGGCAGCGATCTCTCGCACCGGGCCTTGGTACAGCCTATGGTTCGGAGCGAGGAGGAGTGGCAAGCGCGAGACAATGGCCCTCACGCCCCAGCCGCTGGGATTTTAATCCCGATTTCAGGCTACTGTAGGCGCGGGCTTGCGGACGGCGAGCAATGGGTAGCTCGCCGTCCGACCGTCCAGTAACCGTTCGGGCCGAGGCCAAGTCGTCGATGGCGCGTAGTGTTCCACGCACGCCTCAAGGAGATGACAGCAACCGTAGGGGCCCAGCAGGGTCGAAGCCTACTGGGGCCATAGGTGATGCGAAAAAGATTCCCGGGGCCCTGGAACAATGGCAAAGAAGGAACAGGGTTTTTAGTCAGTAAAAGTCTGATATGCCCTTTCGCTCTGTCCAAGAGCGTGGGATGTCATTTGATGATTTTCCCACATAAAAAAGCCCAAGGGGGAACATTCCCCCTTTTCAGCCCCTTATAGGTTGATTTTATCTGATACACATACATGATCTTATTATAATTCTTAGTAAGCAAGCTTACAAAAAAACTGTGAAATAATTTACATTTTTCAAACAATAAAGACTTCGATAAATATCGACAATATTATATTGGTGTCCTTTTTCCGCAACGATATGATTCATGGCGATTTACTTCGAGGACAATGACCCTGAAAAGGTTTTTCCCTCCAGATACGGTCTTTTACAACTTCAAAAAACCTTGCGTGCAAAAATTAATTAGACGACTATTCTACTTTTTAACAATGGACACAAAAATGTCCTTGTGGAACAGGTTTGCTGCGAAAAAACTCATTGCTGAGTTAAGCTTGCCTTTGTACATGAACTGTCTGTATCCCCATATATTATGTTGTTTTTGTGTACAATTAAGAATTAAAGTGTCTGTTTGTAATATTGAAATATATTTTTTTTACGAAATTCCCGAGACAAAAATTCAATTTTCAAAATTTTTGTCAGTCTCTCTGTCTGTTCCATTTACTCTCCAAAACTTCTGAACCGATTTTGACGAGACTTTTACTGGTAGATGGTGGATGGTGATAAAAAGCTTAAAATTTTATTGCCAAATGACATAATGTACTGTTTAATGAATCTGACGCAAATGAAGTCGCCAGCTAGTAAATATGTAACGAAATGACTTTTGTTTTCAGGGACGGTGTCACTAAAAGCCTAACAGAGGCAAAACGGTCGGAGGTTGTTTGTGCAGGGATCCTTATACTCGTGTGTGTAGTGTCTCCGATCATCATAGTGTTGGTCAGAAACGCGGTCAACACTATCCAGGTAAATCTTTAAAATCATTTCCAATTCTATGATCATAATTTATGTTGTCAAAAGTATAAAAAACGAAATGCCAAAATTGTCCACGAAAATTTGTCATAATTGGCAAATTCATAATTGAATCATTTATATAACAATTGCTACTAAAAATACTCCGCGAGTGTTTTTCCATTGTTTTTCATTCATAATCAATAGCCTGTACAATATGTCCATAAATTGAGTGAAATTTTAGGATATAAACAAACGGTAATAACTTTGCTGTTTATGAATATTATTTATTGAGACTTTACTTAAATAATCACAAGACCTTTTCTGATAAGCCCTTTAAGTATTTGTACTAATTAAAAAGTAGTGGTGTATAAAACGCCATCAATGCACGTTAAAAGTGTCTATGTGTATATGTATATAGGAAGGTATGTGGAACAGGACGTAAAGTTCCGCAAACCGTCATTGAAAAGGGAACATGTTTCGGGCAACTGTCCCGTAGTTTCAGACTATTGTAATATGTTCTATTTCCTCGGAGAACTCCGATATCGTGATATACATATATGATAAGGTTTTAGACAAAGTGTCATTCTGATAACTATAACGTCTGTCAATATGTAAAGTATTGAAACCGTCATGACAATTCGGTAACAAACTATAAATTTTTTGACTGGCCCCTCCTGGAGGTTGTGGGTTCGATTACCACTCAGGACAAATGTTTGTGTGATGAGCACGATCATTTGTTCTGCGTCGTCTGTATTTATTTAGAAATATATAAGAATGTTTATCAGTATCAATTGTCTAGTAGTCATAACACAAGCTCTGCTTAGCTTGAGACTAGACGGCGTTGTGTGATAGTTTTGGAATATTATATTGTATAGTTTTTTTTTTTTTTTTTAATATTCGTTTCCATTAAAATGTCACTTTCAGTCTAAGACATGTTTGTAAAAAATCTTCATAACTCTAGTAGTATAGTAGCTGTACTTCCCCGGAGCGCTCGGGGAAATACTGCTAGATTCTGTGTTAACACAGAACATAGGACATTTTAGTCCCAGAAGTATGTTTTGTGGGATATTTTTCTACAATCACTAGGGCGAGCCCGACAGGCAGAGTATTTATTCATACTACTTGCAGTCTAGATTGAAAGTTCCACCTTTTGATGGGGTAAACCAGCCATACATGCCCCAGCCAGTAACGTGCCCCACTTGCAAAACTAAGACACGTATTTAAAATTAGGTAAATTAAGCAACATAAGTTAAAATTGAGTTGTATAGTTTACATCGCCATCATACCTACAAACTAACCAGCCCTCCTAGCCAAGATACAACCGTTTAGTTTCGTTTATCTTTTCGTTGATTGCCTCGAGTAGGCCACGTTTCCGATTCCTTTATTCTGACGTCATCTCAAAGCTCAGTCACGTGGTCAGAACAATACAAACCGGAATAGGAGGTGTGGCCGACTCGAGATAGGCAGATTTTAAATGTGTGTCTTAATGCGGTTTTCTAAATTGAGTATTCTGAGTTAAAATTGTCTCAAACCGTACTTTAATGTCAAATTTTGACAGGTTTGTAGGCTAAAGTAGAGTTTGAACAATACTCAATTTCAAATGCTTATAATCAGAAATCGGGGGTTAGTTTTGCAAGTGGGGCACATTACCGACTGGGACGTGTATGCCTGGTTTACCATATTATATTTATTTATTTATTTCATTATAACACCTTTACAGATAAGTCCAAGGCGATGTTATAAGTAACACTTAATATATGTACATGGTTATGATATTCTATTAATTAGGATGTAATGTCCAGACCTTTCTCAATAATTATTTGAGCTGCTTCTAAAAATTTCGGCAGTGTTTGGCCAAATATATCCTCCGATTGTGCTATATTATTGATAGTTCGTATGGCTCGTGACAAAGGGGCAAACTTTAGGAGGTTAGTTATATAGACTATATAGGTTTTATACATAGTTTTAGGACTGTAGTTATACGTCCACGTGCAAGATGTTACTATAGTCACTATTAATTAGCCCTCCTCATTTGCTCTCCTTTTTGTTTGAGTATACTACTATTATGAATCGCCTTTATCATTGCTCCGTAACCGGGCAATGCACTACAAGGCCAATGTCGGTTAAATTGAGTTCAATGACCTAGTATTACTCATTTTAAGTAGTACGTTACATAATTCAAAGCTTATGCACGTGCTGCACGTTCATAATGTACAATTTGCTTCAAGCTAAATATGAACGTAAGAATACGGGGTTTTTTTAATGGTGGACATCATCCAATGACTTCGCCCGCTCTGGGTGGAGCGCGAGGGCGTGTCAGACTTTTACTGACTAAAACCCACCTGTATTCTTAAGTTAAAAGACGTACGTAAAGAGATCTCAGCAAACCGTAGGGGCCCAGCAGGGCTGATGCCTGCTAGCTAGTACCATGAGGATATTCTGAAAAGGAAACCCGTATTCATAACCCACCCCTATTCCTTCTTTGCCTTCGTCCCAGGGCTGAGTTTTCCTTTCAGAAACAAACCCTTGGCCCCAGTAGGCTTCGACCCTGCTGGGCCGGTTTGCTGACATCTCCTTGAGGCATGCGTGGGATAGCCGTCGGGATCCCGACGGCTACCCCAGTATAGTCTAGCGCCCACTTTAGGATATTGGCCTACCAATTCGAAATTTTATAATAAACGCCAAAATACTGATATATTCACTCAATAATCAGGCAAGTCACGGGCCAGACCTCCCCTGAAAAATTACTCTACATACGCCAATGCTTATTGCCACTTCAGCTTACTAATTAATTTTGTGTTTCTTTTTCAATTGTTTTTGGACTTGGTTATCGTTAATAGGCTCAGTAAAGCTTTATTCATCACAGTTTCTTCGGTTGACTATGTTTGAACTATAACCGAAAGACAGCACTTTTTTCAACCTATGTAATAACTCGTTCATTTCTAGGTGTACGCCAGCAATTTAGCAGAAAAGGCACGAGAATTGGAGTACGAGAAGGAGCTAAGCGACTCTTTGTTATACCAGATGCTGCCGCCAAGCATTGCTAAACAACTGAAGCAAACTCAACAGGTAAAGACTTGTATTAATTCCATCTTTGTTCGGTGTAGCTGTGCCTACTTCTAAATAATAATTGGTAGACCAATCGTTGTGGCAACACCTGAGCTAGGTATATGTCCAGCAATGGATGCCTTTCTCCCCATTATGTTATCAGCATAATCATCTTCACTAGGTGTAGCAGTGCCTATTTCTAAATAATAATTATAATAACCCTCCTGACTGAATTTTGATCATGATGGCCACTTTTAGTTGGCCATATCATGATGTGATCAATTCTGAGATCTGGCCACGACATATACGACTTTTGCGGTTAAATGGAATAGAGTAAGTTTAGGCCCAATATGTGGCTACATTAATAGCAGCATCGGTAGCACTCATCAAATCCTCCAAAGTGCAGGTGTATGGGCACTTGGGGCATTCTAATATGTGGCTCATGTTTTGAACAGGAGCACCGCACTCACATTGAGTATCCAACGGGTCTATAAAACCCCATTTTGCAAGTTGTGATAATATCTAGCTGAGATCTGAGTGCGTAATGCGAGTTTAATTTACGTTAACCTGATTGACATGTTTACGACGTTGGACATACCGATTGGCCCACTTCAAGCTCTTAACCAAATAGAGAGCCAAACGCCGTATACGTTTCGATGGCCTTAACAAAAATAGCTTGCATTTAGCGCACCGACATAGCTCGAAGAATCGCCAAACTTAAGTGACAGTGGGCAGGGCACATTGCTCGCAGAACAGCAGATCTATCCAAGTTACGACTGTTTCAAATCTCTTTCTACAGTCGGTAACGCCTCCGATTTATTTGTTTTGACCACGTGAGATTTTCACTTAACGTTGAGATTATGTCATTCCCATACATTTGAAGTTTTCTACTAGCGTCAACGATTGTAGATTATCAACTTAGCTAAGCCCTCTGATGGTCGATGGGGACGACAGGACAGAAGACACAGTGTTGGAAAGCCTCCAACAAGGTGGACCGATTACCTGGTGAGGGTCGCAGGAATCCGATGGATGCGAGAAGCACAGGACCGGTCGTTATAACGACACTTGGAGGGGGCCTATGCCTGTGTAACAGTGGACGTCTTTCAGCTCAACAATGATAATGTTGATTATGACGGTCGTATATATCGTCAGTACGGTCGTTGACCTCGGTACATACGGCTGTGTTTAGTAGAAATTACTGTCGATTTTAAAAGGAATACCACTGTTTCTCAAAGTTTCGTATTACTTCCACTTACTTTTTGGATATTACCATTTTTTTTTTATCTAAGATGGATACATACAAGTGTGGAGTTTGTGGCGACTCTTTATCCGATGGTGCACACTGCAAGTCTTGTAATCTCATGATGCATTTCCACTGCGGGGCATCACTGAAAACGGCTACCAGAAGCTTGGGGATCGTAAGCTAATATGGCGTTGTAGTAAATGCAGACAAGCAGGAAATGCCTTACAACCTGTGATGCCAATATCACCAACACCCGTGGCGGAACCCGAGTCAGTTGTCCTGCAGGAAATTCGAGCGTTGTCTTTGAAATTTTCCGCATTGGAGAATATGAAAGAAGAAATCGTCGCATTGAGGAATGAATTTGCCGAATTCAAAACGACCATGGCGAATCAGTACAGCGAAGTTATGAAAGAAGTCACTGGAAAACTGAATGATATGGAGCTACGTATCGTGAAAGTTGAAAAAGTCCAAGACCAAGTCGAGCAACTGCAAGCCCGTTTAGATAAATTAGAAGAAGATAATAACGTTAAAGATCAATGGTCGCGTATGAACAATATTGAAGTTAAGGGAGTGCCTCAGACAGGCAACGAGAACTTATTTGAAATAATAGCCAAAATCAGTGCTAAAGTCAATTACCCTGTCACAAAGAACCAAATTAACTTCATCACTCGAGTACCTACTAGCGAAAAAGACCATATAAAACCTATTATAGTCTGTTTCTGCCAACGTTATGTAAAAGAAGATTTCATAGCAGCTGCTAGATACGAACTAAAGACATCACCCCTGACGCCAGTTAAAATTGGCCTAATTGGAAACCATAGAATCTTTATAAATGATCACCTAACAAAAAGAAACAAAATGTTACTGTCTAAAACTAAGAAAACCTCAACGGAAATGGATTTTAAATATGTCTGGGTCAAACATGCGAAGATACACGCAAGAAAAAACGATATGTCACCAACACTGGTTATCAAATCGGAAAAAGATCTACAAAAAATAGTTTAAATTACTCAAGATTAATACCTGTCAAAATCTTAATATTAAGTATCAAGTTTGTGTTTTCTAAGTGCGAGACAAATGTGTTTGAGAATCTTAGTCTTATGTGTGCTGCTTGCGTATTCCTATTAGTTTTGTGTCATTACACGGTGTGCCCAAGTAAGTCAGTTCAATATTGTTTGCAATGTCGCTTCCTGTTATGCTAATTTGAGCCTTAATGATCGCGTTATAGAGTACGCTTTCCCTCGTGGACCGTCCCCGATTATGACGTTTTACTCCGAGGTGCTCTTATCTCAGTGTAGGTCGTCGCTTATTTTTTCCCTTTATACCAGCTGTTTTTATAATGTTATTTTTATTGATCACTGTGTATTGCTGTGTCTATTACTTTATTTGACTGCTACCCATCTTATGCATTATAATAGTTGCGATAATGACCTAGACTTGATTTTATCGGTTATATTTAATTTATTTTTGAGAAATCTTTATCTATTCATAAGTTATTTAGTTGTAGTAAAGTTCCAAAGGTTTGGAAGTCTGCTTTCGTAACTCCCGTCTTTAAAAAGGGCGATAAAGCTAATATTGAAAACTACCGCCCCATTTCTAAAATCTGTCTTTTTTCTAAAGTTCTTGAACGTATAGTTTACACCGATGTCTACGCGGCTTTCAGGACAATTCTTGGTGATGAACAGCACGGTTTTGTTAAGAACCGCTCGACCACGTCTAACTTACTTCTATCACAGGAATTTATTACGAAAGGCATGGTACAGCGTCAAGTTGACGTAATTTATACCGACTATAGTAAGTGTTTCGACCGTATTGATCATCGCATGCTTCTGAAAAAGCTGTTCCTCGCCGGAATTCACGGGGACTTGTACCGATGGTTCTCTTCTTATATAGAAAATAGAACACAGGCTGTCGTGCTTCAAGATTATACCTCTGGTTGGAGTTCTGTCCCTTCAGGAGTGCCTCAAGGTTCCATTCTTGGTCCATTGTTGTTCATATTGTTCATTGCAGATATCAAACAGTGCTTCCATCATTCGTATATTTTACTATATGCTGACGACATGAAGATTCACAAAGTGATAAGAGACATGTCAGATGCATATCAATTGCAAGACGACCTGCACAGATTTGAGAGATATTGCATCCGTAACAAACTCCAACTGAATGTCTCTAAATGTTTCGTCCTAACATTCTCACGTCGTGCATCTTTGATAAATTTTAATTACACCATTAACAATCAACTCATTAGCAGACTAAATAGTATAAGAGATTTAGGGGTGATCGTAGACAACAAGCTTCTGTTTGATCAACATGTAAGTAGCATAGTTACAAAGGCATCGAAAGCTCTGGGATTTATACTACGCACTACGGCCTGTTTCCGATCTCTTAAACCAGTTAAAATTTTGTATTGTTCTTTCGTACGTAGCCATTTAGAATACGCATCTCAGGTTTGGAACCCGCAGTATGAGACTTATAAGTCCCGTATTGAAGGCGTCCAAAGAAAATTTCTACGTTACCTAGATTATAGGGCACAGCAATACTCAGTTGACTATGAGCACCGCTGTAAACGGTACCACTTCCTTCCTTTGGAGATGAGGCGTCAAATTGGAGACTTAAGTATGCTGATGGGTATCGCAAATGGTCACATTGACTGTCCTGAACTCGTTTCTAATTTAGCACTACGCACAAACCTAATGGGATTACGTCTGCGACCAATATTAAGTGTACCTCTCGCATCGACCAATTATATGAAAAATGTTTTTTCAATAAGGAGTGCACTTGATTTCAATAGTTTTTCTAGGGACCTTGATATCGACTTGTTTTACACCAGTGTTGCGACCTTACGACGGCGAATGGCACAGAATTTTTTCTGTGATTAACTTCTCGTTAGTAATTTATTGATTTGTGTGTAGTTCATTATTATCGATATATATTTTTTCTTATCTATGTGTGGAGGCTCGTAATTAGCTATTTAATAATGTTACAATGTTTATATCATTTTTCTTCTATTTGTCTGTGAGCCTTCTTTAAAATAAAATAAATAAATAAATAAAATAAATAAATAAATAAATGACTCGGTGCACTGGTACCTAGTAGATAGATAGATAGATAGATATATTCTTTATTGTAAACCAAAAATACAAATTACATTAAGAACTTAATATCAATATAGTGTCACAATGGGCGGTCTTATCGCTAAAAGTGATTTTTTACAGACAACCTTAGGATGGATTTGACAGAGAAGGAGAAAAAAGATACGCAGGTAAAAATAAAATTAGATTAGATTATCTTGATGAACTCCTCTCGCTAGATTTAGTTTGTTTGCACACGTAGCTATGATGAAAGTTTTAAGAAAAGATACGGCGTTTCCACAAACTGTTCCTACATAATAATTTTTGTTTGTTTATAACTCAACTGCGGCTTCTATTGGCAATGGAATCTGTTGTGGTATTATTATGTCAGTGGGTTTTTCTAATGTCATTGCCCTCACACATTTGGCTAGTTGCCAGGCGTTGTGGTAACACGTATGTATGTATATTCAACATCAATATTTTTATGTGATCGAACGTTTGTAAACAAGTCTTCTGCAACCATACTCAAGATATTGAAATATGGATATCGCATTTGCTTAAGCAGCTTATTTAAAAAAAAAAAACCCAGGTAAGTGCGAGTCGGACTCGCGCACTGAGGGTTATGTACAAACTTACTTATGAAAATAGATCTATTCCCGAATTGAGTTACGAAGATTTTTCCGAATTGCAAATAAAGTTTTTTTTTTTTGGTGACGTAACTACAAATTTACAGTTTTCATTTTTTTTCTATACTTGTCTTAAGACCTTGCTGCTTCATGCCGAACTTTAGGATTCCAGGTCAACGGGAAGTACCTTTTTTTTTTAGGTGGGAAGATCATCTTATGACAAATCCCGCTCTTGGGCGGAGCGGGAAATAGTGTCAGACTTTTACTGACTAAAAACCCACTCCCGTTCCTTCTTTGCCTTCGTCCCAGGGCCCCGGGTTTCACTTTCACACTACCCGTGGCCCCAGTAGGCTTCGACCCGGGAAGTACCCTATGAATTTTGATTTGAGAGAGACCTTGAGAGTGTCGAAATATACGTTTTTTGCAACATAAACGGCCGTATCTTATTTTTTCCTTAAGAAGAAGTTTGATTTTTTCACAGCTTCAAGGGACCGCAGACCTGAGTATATGGTTTTAATTTCAACTCGATACCTCTAAGCATTCCCGAGATAAAGGGTCTTGACAGACAGACGCACGGACAACAAAGTGATCCTATAGGGGTTCCGTTTTTTCCTTTAGAGGTACGGAACTCTAAAAATGAGATATGTCGTCGAAAAATTGTCACAACACTCGAAGTGTTACACTTTTTAAGCCTTTTTTAGGGGCCCCTATTACTAAAACTCCAATTTATTATCATTATTTATTTACAAGCACTTGTACAACGTTACGAAGGATTTCTAAAGCGTTGTACATTAGAAAGTTACAAACTAAAAAAATACATTTAATGAAGCAATAACAACCTAATAACAAATCCATACACGTCCGTCTGTCTGTCACCATGCTGTATCTCATGAACCGTGATAGCTAGATACTTAGTTGAAAAACAGATGATATTTTTATTACCAATATAACAACAAATAATAAAAATAGAATAAATAATATTTAAGTGGAACTCCCATACAACAAACGTAATTTTTGAAGTGAAACTTCTTAACGCACGCTTGACTTGGGGAGTAAGCTGGCGAACGCGTGACGTAAGCGTTACGAAAAGTGTGATCGGGCAAGGCGAACGGAAGTTAAGTGGGGGATATAAGCAAGAGACAGCAGTGCGCGCGCACATTTTCTTTCTCTCTTCCTCTCATAGCCAAATACGAGATGGAGCGAAAGAAGTTTCACTTCAGTCGTGTGGTCATAAGCACACTCGTTTTTTTTTCCCTTATTTTGCTCGATAATAATAATAGTTTTATTATAGTGTCCAATATTGTATAGATAATGGTACGAAAACCTTTGTGTTCGAAGCCAGAAAAAAAAGAAAACTTCGTTCTAGAATATCAAAAATCACATCTCCAAAAAAAAAAAACAAATACTTAGGTTTTGGTATTTGTTTGAATTTTATAATTTCTATTCTAATGAAATATTTCATTCTAATTAATTACACTCGCCTATTTAACCGTAAGAGGAAATAAAACGAGAAAAACCGAATTACCTACGTAATAAATGCACAATAACCATTTCTGGAACCGTTTCTAAGTATTGTTGAACAAATTGTAATTACGAAATATTATTTTTGGAATCATAAATGTCATTATTGTCCTTAATAAATTTATTTCAAAAATCTATTAAAATTGCTATGCCGATTTTCACAAATTCTAAGTACTGTAATTTAAACTATAAATAGTAAAAATAGAATAAATTAATAATGAATTAATTATTATTATAATTTAGGTGTCTTCAAGGCTAGAGTGCATAGGCTCTTAATAAATTAGTGCGCCTTACTATTAACGATTGCATTACTGCTTACCATCAGGTGGGATCGCAGTCAAGCTCTAGTTTATATCAATAAAAATAAAAAATAAATTAAGTGGGGCTCCCTACAACAAACGTGATTTTTTCCCCTTATTTAGCTCGATATAAATAAAAGTTGGCGAATGTAGGTTTCTCCATACAAACTTTGGATCCCCGCTTCATCCCCTTAGGGAGTGAATTTTAGAAAACCTTTTCTTAGTACTCGCCTACGTCATAAAAAAAACCTTGTGCTAAATTTCACGCTCCTAGTCCCAGTAGTTTCGGCTGTGCGTTGATATGTCAGTCAGTCAGTTTCCCCTTTTATATATCTAAAATTATAGATGATACGAAAACCTTCGTGTTCGAAGCCAGAAGCTAAAAGGAATCTTCATTCAAGGCAAGAAAAAGATGAGAATATCAAAAAACATGACTTCAAAAAACAACAAAAAACATTAAATATAGATTTTGATTCGTTTGATTTTATAATTTCTATTATAGTGAGATTTATCATTCTCTTTAATTGCACTGACTTAATTAACCTTAAAAGGAAATAAAACGAGAAAAACCGAAGTACGCAATAAATGCACTAATAACTATTTCTGGAACCATTTCTAAGTAAATACTGTTGATCAAATTGTAATTACGAAATATTGTTATTGGAATCATAAATGTCATTATTGTCCTGAATAAGTTTTTTTCAGAAATACATTAGTATGCACTATTATTAGAAGAACTTGAATCACAATGGAAATATAGAATGGCAGCTCACTTTGTCGATGAAAGGAATCTGACAGGACTAGGCAGATAACCTCACCATCATCATTTCAGCCGATGTAATAAGATGATTTTCCCACCGAAAAATAAATAAATAACCCGCTCTGTGTGGAGCGATGTCTGATTTTTACTGACTAAAAGTCACCTGTGTTTCTTTAATCCAAGTGGTGTCAGAACAGGCAGGAGCAGCTTAAAATGGATCTCCTCGCTTCCAATCATGCGACTAAAAACTTTAAGCATTTTTGGAAAAAAACAAACAAAATGAATGTAAGGCCTAGTCTCCCGGTGACTGTCGGTGGTATGACTGATCACAAGGATACTGCTAATGCTTTTAGGGATCACTTTTCTGTGCGGTCACCTTTGTGCACTGGATCTGGTGAAGCGGACGGTGCTGGGGCCGTTGTGACTGGGCGGAACGCAAAAATACCAGCTAAGCAGCCCATAGCCTTCCTCGATAAATAAGCTAACCAACACTTAAATAGCATGTTCAACCACACAAACTCTTCAGCTTTATAATATTAAAGTAAAGATATGTATTTTTTTTTTCCAGTTGTGCACTAGCTCAATTGCAAGTTGTTGCACCATTTATTTTACTAGGTCAAATAGCGTCACGCGTCAATGTAAGTGTGCCATTCCGAGCATTTGTACGTAGTTTTCCTATGTTCCTCATAATGCCTAATGTCTGTATTAACCATGCGGGACTGTGAATCAGACGATTTACGGATACTTGTGAATACTTTGTTTCGTCACTGAGTTTCGGATCGGTTACCTCATTTTTCTGTTTACCTAGTGATCTTTTGCTCATGAGTGCACTGGGAAAACCCTTAGGTTTTACCGATATCCCTAATTTTGCAAGACCCACTTCAACTCATGTTACTTATTTCTCTGTATTTTATTTGGGTCATTCAGTATGGAAGATATCCAAGTTACAAAGCAATTTACTGGCTTCACAGGAAATCTGACCTAGTGTAACTTAAGCCTTATTTTTCGACGTTCATTGTCTTCTTACCTTTTAAGTTAGTTATTTGGGAACTATAAAGGACATTTGCTCTATATTTCATGTGTCTTTATCAACCACTAGTTTCTTCCCGTGGCTTTACCCGTGTCCATAAAATATAGCTTCAGGAATAAAGCAGCTTTCTATGGGTGAAAAAAAATTTTAGCAATCGGACCAGTTTTTTCTTTACCTCTTCATAATATTAGTGTAGATCAAGTCCAACAGCGATTTTTTTAGCATTTCTCACAGTCTATCCTTTATTTTCTAATTCTTTCTCTCAATTAATGTTATATTTGGTCTCAATTTATATTATACTTCTAATCCCTCATTTCTCTTCATTAATACGCCTTTTCTCACTATTTCTAGATTACTCTGAAACCAAAATGATATCTACATAAATATAATTTTCCACTACTGTTCTATTTTTCTTCTAGTTTCTCTTTTTTTTATAATAGAATCACATTTGACCATCACCTGATGATAAGCGGTGATGTGGTCTACAAAGGAGTACGGTTGCCTAGAAGTAGCCTGTTCACCCTTGACTTAAAGACCCCTTGGGTGCAGTTATCCCGTTACCTACCAACAAATCCAACTAGACGCGTCATTCATTCACACTTTCATTTATTATTCCGTACATCAGAGGTAAGTGGCCAGATAATTCAATGATTTCATTCACAACTCACAACACGATCTCTGCAAAACCGGTTTGTTCGAAACTGCGGTTGTGAGGCCCCTCACGATTTGCCCTTGCGCCGTAAAAACCGCGGTGCGCCTCACGACATTCCGCGCCTGTGTGAGACAGATTGTTAGCTATCGCTATAGGTTAGAAAGGGACGGGTAGACGTGCTGAGGCAAGTGCTTTATAGTCGTTATAGCAGTGGATAGCAGTGACTCATAAAATATGTTCGAATAATTTTAAAGTGGTTGGTGTAGATGCTTACTATGTCTCTATAGAAAGGGCACGCTATAACTTTCTGCATGACACAAGTCCTCACCGAGCATGATGAGTTCGGAAGATTCCTGCACCAGATTCTGACGAATGAAACACCCGGGTATTACCATTGTGCGGACCGCCCGAAGGATGTGGTAGACACTTTGGCGCTCACTCCGCGAGCTACATATATCGCTACTATACTATAGGTATATTTTTAATGTTTATTTTTTTTAATAACGGAACGAAATATATGATTATCATTTTATAGTACTATTATTTTACTAATTAAAATATCTGTGGAATGATGTATTTTTGTTAGAGAAAGTCTGTGTGAATTTCTGAGTTAATTTTAACTTTTTTCTTTCATCCATTTTCAAACTTGTAATTAGTTTGGAAGGTTTCCGAAACTTGTATAAAACCAAAAGCAATTTGTTTTGATTGTTATGGTTTCGTTGCTGAACCAACCCAACTGGGAAGGTGCGAGTCGGATTCACAGACGAAGATGTCCGTAGATAGATAGATAGATATACTCTTTATAATAAACATAAATTCACGAATTTTATCTCTTCATTATTTATTATTTTATTTCGATAGACTGTTTAATGTCCGTAAGTGTGTTCGTGACATCACATCGGGCCCTAACAGAATACCAGCCCCGTAGCCAAGTTACAACCGTTTCGTTTCGTTTCTCTTTTTGTTGATCGCTTCGAGTAAGCCACGCCTCCGATTACTTTATTCTGACGTCATCTCAACGCTCAGTCACGTGGTCGAACGAAAAGAGAATCGAAACGAAACGGTTGTAACTTGGCTAGGGGAGCAGCGCTGCGTTATTTATCGTTTTAAATAACGCAGCATATGATGAGTTAGGTGCATATTTGGCCTCGCACTGATTATACCTTTCTTTTTTATAGTGTAACTTTAGTTTATACGATTGTGTGACCGCCTGCCATTCCTTCTCGATAGTAGAAAGGTGATTCTTCAGTATCCATCTTATCTACTTACATTACCTTATTGAGTCACAACAAAAAAGGGTGTGTAAAACGCGATAAATAAGTCATTAACATTTATTTACATTGCGATAAAACACATAAACATTCAGCTGGTCGCGTCATATTTAATTAATTGATAACATAGTCCGTCTACTCGTAGGCTGGTAGCATAAACGTAATGTACGTTATCGTTATTATAGCACAAATGCTATCACATTACTAATTACAAAGCATTAAACTTGTCCTATTATCACTTGACGTTCATTCAAATTGAATAATATGTTTAACGTAAGACTTTGAGCACGATAGCGTCATGACGCCTTAGTAGTCAATTAGGAACGCGTATCCCTGTTCAAAGTTTGAACTTTGACAAGCGATATGGAAATGGGAACGCATATTACGCATCGCTTTGGGTGTACGTGACATTTTATAAGCTTTTACTGGCCTGTTGGTCTAGTGGTTAGTGGCCCTGACTGCTATGCCGGAGGTCGTGGGTTCGATTCCCACCCAGGACAAATGTTTGTGTGATGAGCACGATCATTTGTTCTGTGTCTGGGTGTATTTGGATCGTTTTCCTCCCGAAAAAAAAAACACTTTGGATGGCTTGAGAGAAAGTGTCTGACTTTTATTGAATAAAACCACCACCCCACAAACAGTCAACGCTGTGTCCTCGTGGAGGCGATCGGCAGCGGTGTTCTCTCGCACCGGGCCTTGATCCGGAGCAAGGAGTGGCAGGCGGTCGCCTCCTTTTGCGAAGCAGTAATGCTAGCAAAGGAGGCGGCCGATTGCGTGAGGCAACGATCCTTACGCCCTAACCGCCACCGGGATTCCAATCCCGATTTCGAGACCATGACCATGGAGTGGGTTTTTATCTCTCGCTCCGCCCAAGAGCGTGGGATGTCATTAGATGATTTTCCCACCCAAAAAAAAAACAACATTAGAATGCCCCAAGTGCCCATACACCTGCACTTTGAAGGATTTGACCAGTGCCACCGATGCTGCTATTAATGTAGCTACCTAACAAATAGTTTAACGAGTTTACCATCGAATCGAAAAGAAGAAGAAGACATTTGATGTCACATATTTGAGATCGTATAACTAGCAGACAAGTTGATCACGTGCTCAGTGATAAGACTTAATTATCTAAGGTGGTATTATAATTATTACCATGAACAGTATAATGAGGTCACTTGATAACAGCTTGAAGTAAGAGTATGTTTATCAACGTTATCACAGTTCCGTTTATGAATTACTATTTGGTGAACGCAAAGGGTAGTTTAATCTAAGCCGAAAGATTTGGTCCTGGAACGCACGCTGTGCGTCTCGCATCCATCGGATTCCAGCACCCCACGCCAGGTTTTCGGTCGGCCTTCCAACGCTGCGTCTTTCGATATATTGTCACTATTCCAAAACCCATAGACCATAGACCATCTGTCCACTGGCACTGAAGTTTGACGATTCTTCCGGCTATGTCTGTCAGTAAACTTGGTTCTCCTGCGGATATTCATTACTGATGCGATTACGTAAGGAAACTCCGAGCATACGGTTGCCATTATTAAACATATATCTCTATTATTATAAAAAAAATGCATAATGTAAGACGACAGTGATGGCCTCCTACTGTAGGCACAGCTGGCTGACTGGACTGATGTATGCTTCCAGGTTCCAGCTGAGTTCTTTGCTTCAGTGACAGTGTACTTCAGCGACATTGTTGGATTTACTGCTATTGCTGCCGTATCTACGCCATACCAGGTAAGTCACAACTTCTGCTTCATAGCTCTCGAATTTGCATTTTAAGGGTATAATTCTGATATGGACTGCAACCTCATACTGCAAGCGACACTACTTGTTCCTAACGAATCTATTGAAAATGATGATGCAAAGAAACTGCGGCTTGCAGCCGCGACACGAAGCGACCGCAAACTGCAGCATCAGTGGTGTAGCGAACCGCAGACATGACACGTATAAAAATGACAACTTTTTCGGAAGATGATGCCGAGAAATTAATTAATTTAAAACATTTGTTGGTGGTCATCCACAGAAGGCACCATCTTCCTCTTCTATTAAAAGTAAAGCATCGATAGCATTGTTGGATATTCTATCTCGAACGAAGGTACTGGAGTGGCTGAAGCATGGTTCTGTGCATTGTGCAGCCGGGACATGTCGCCGCGCTTGGAATAGAAGCAACTGGTCGCGCAGGCGGTAGTGTGGTCAACAGCAGCTGCTAGCCGCAGTGTCGCCTGTGGTTGCAGTCTGCAGTCCATCTCGAAATTGTACCATAAGAAAAATTCCCGTTATTTTTTATATTCAAATAAATAATCATTTAAGGCGCAAAAAGGTTAGCCTATAATTAACATCAGTGATGTCTCTGTCCTGTAAACTAGGAAACAATCTTTTGATACAGTTTATAGATTACTAGTTTCTGCTAGTGGTTTCACCTGCGTGAAAGTAGGTTCCTGAATAAACTTTTAACCCCCATTTCATACAGGATGAATTTCAGAAAATCATCTCTTAGTGGTAGCCTACGTCATAAAGGGAAACCTTGTGCAAAATTTCACGCTCCTTGTCCCAGTAGTTTCGGCTGATATGTCAGGCGTTGATATGTCAGTCAGTCAGTTTCTCCTTTTTTAAATATAGATAAGTGAACGTAGACAAGTAATAATATGTCATACAATTTTGAGAAAAACGCGTTTAAGATTTTTGGATTAAAAGGTACATAAAATATTGACACGGCCAAAGAATAAGAAGCACTGGCACTGGGTTGACATATCACCTGTCCATCGATCAGCGTCCTAGTGTGAAGAGTCGTGCAATCAATCTGTTATTTGTATGACTGGCACCTCTACCTTTGCGTGTTTTCGTGATATGTTTATAAGTACTGCGATATTACAGAAAACACAAAACACAAAGAAACCAACAAATATCTAATTTAGAAAAAGAATAACGTACCTTTAATATACTAGTTTGAGTAGTTTATTTGAACTTATAATTCCAAGTCAATCCAAAGATATTACTTCAAAGAAACCCGTTTTAAAAAAACGGTAGGTAAAGATCTATTATTAGAAAAAATAAATAATCAAAGGGAATAAATAATATTTCCAAAAAAAAAACTTCGTGAACGTGATCGAAATATTATGCAATTTTTGTGAGGTCCATAATTGCAGTAATGAAGCTACTGGGCCATAAAATATGTTTGTGCAGCTTGTGAGAGCTTGTGGCTAAGTAACAGCTACATGGGCCGCTGACCGTCAAAGCTTAAAAAAAGTCAAAGCAAAAATTAAGCAACGCATTTCTTGTACCTGGTAAAAAATTCTACCTATATCGACAAAATTCATTTGTTACAGGTGATAAGCTTCTTAAATTCAGTGTACAAATTATTTGACGAGAAAATTGAATGCTATGATGTATACAAAATTGAAACCATTGGAGATTCTTATATGGTTGCTTCAGGATTACCTGTGAGAAATGGTAAATATGTCTCAAACGGCTGTTACAACCGAAATTTTCAACCAAAATATAATATAAACGATAAACTTAAATTTTGCAGGCAACAAGCATGCGACAGAAATAGCAAGCATGGCTTTAGAGTTATTGGAAGCGACATCCATGTGTAGACTGCCACACCGACCTGATCAGGTACTAATCTAGGTAATACTATGTCTGTGTCTTCGCTTTTAATGTTTTGATGCTTATATTCTCCTTTTTTTCACTTCGTTACTTAACTTCATTCGTTACTTAAGCAGCATTGAATGTGCCTTTAGTTATCAACTTTAGATGTAAAGAAGTTTACTCAACGATATTGAACATCAAAATGTATGAAACAACAAATATCATTTCGATTACGCATGTCATTCCCACACATTATTAATGTTTCAACATAGCAACGGGCAGTTTATAGAGTATCCATGGAGTTTCTAACACGTTTCGAGGAATCGCCTTGAAATTATTGCACATTTGCTGATACAGCTTAATATTTTACTGAAATAGCACCCGGTTTGACTATGCGTATTTAAATCATCAAAATCGCTTTTAATTTTCAGAAGTCCTAAGTTTTTGCAAATATACAAAATACTTCTAGAGTTAGAATATCGATTTCTTAAAATATATTTCTAAATAAAGAACTCGCGAGGACCTATTTTATTAAATGCCCGGATTGCCCTCTTTTGCATTAAAAAAAAATGTGTCTTCGTCAGCTAGAGATGTCTCACAGCAAACTGCAAAAGACCATAATACTGTGGAAATAAGCAAAATAAACTAACCAAGTTATGACTATATCACTAAATTGTCTTATTTTCTAATTGTGCCTATGCCTGAGAAAGTCCTAATGTGATCATCCCATGGCTAATCGGTAGGTATCAATAGTTACATCTAAAACATTAAGTTTTTTGCCGTCAATGATTGAATTGAGGCCAACTTGACAGACATTCGGCAATGAAAACTTGCGTCATTAACATATACACACATTTCCGTGTGGTTAAAAAGTTACACGTTTTAAGATCTAAACTCAATGCAATCAGCTCTAAATTTAGAGTAACACTTGAAACGACAGCTCATCAGTGCCTACTTATTCCATTATTATTATAAGACACGGAACGAAATAGTCTTACTCATGCTTAAACATTGTTTGGGGAAATTCCAAAACTACTGTTTGTCGTATGTTGTAGTCCACAGAAGCTGATTTAAGGGCGATTTTAACCAATTTAAACGTGATCAGAACTGATCTAAACCGAGTTCAAAAACTGTCGTCATCAGTACTGTGGCATATTGACGCTAATACCCTTGAATTAGTTTTGGATGTGATGATAGCGTTCTTAATTCTCGATGACTTAAAATACATGCGCATTAGATACTTAGCTTGAAATGCGCGTGCCTACGTTTTAAACTGCAATGCTCGTACTAACCTCCAATTCTAATTAATGTGGCTTTTGTTTACAGACACTTTGTATGAGAAGTGGTATCCACATGGGACCCTGTGTTGCTGGTATTGTGGGCAGTAAAATGCCCAGATACTGCTTATTTGGTGACACCATTAATACGGCAAGTAGAATGGAAAGCACTGGAGAGCGTAAGTAATGAATTTTTTACACCACCTGCTTATTGAGCAGGTGGTGTCCCTGTCATTCTGTCCCTAGGGATCTAATGTAGTATAACCGTTCCCTAGGGAATAATATGCCTTTGTCTTTGGCGGTTGAAATTCTCCACTTCACTCAGGTTTTTATATTACCATTTAATATCAGGTTTATAATCCTCGCTTTGCTCAGATGTTAATTAAATAAATTCCTTACTGCATTCGGGATTGAAAATTAGTAACCTTCGTTTCATTTGGAATTCAGCATGTCGCCCGCGTCTTTAAAACACTGCTTTATCCCCAAGTCACATAATCTTCATTGTCCAACTTCCAGTAACAGGGAAGGGAACCTTACAAACCTATCTTAGGCAATCTCTAAGTTTGACCCGTAATCAGATTGCCATACCACTCCCATATGTTGCAGTTGATCAACACACTTTTTGGAGGAAGCCTACATATAAATAAAAAAATATTATTTGTGTTTCTAAATTTACTTTATTCTAAAACCTTTTTAAACCAAATCAAGCAATAGGCAATCTGAACGTTTTTTTTTCTTTGCTAAATAAAATAATTATAAAAATATTTTCATCAACCAGGAATTTATTAAGCTTTATAGGTTAAAGCAAGTTCGACGTGGCCTCTGACGTCAAAGTTGACTGGTTGTAAGTTGAGGTTGACTGGTAGAGAATGCCTTGTTACATGAAGTTTAAATAGATAAATAAAGTCTATCATGACTATTATGGCCGCCATAGAAAACAGCATATTTGTGAGAGACAAATGAATTAATATTTTTTGATGATTTGTTTTTATTATTTCGATAATTACCTTTTAATTAGATATAACCATCAATTTTTTTTAGATTATTTTAAAAATATTGTTATTTTAGAGTAGCATTACGTAGAAAACTGATGTGATTATCATTATAAGGTTGCTACTTTTACAGCAATGAAGATTCAAATATCTGATGACGTGAAGAGGGCTCTTGATAAGACGGGGTTGTTCCTGACAGCTCCTCGAGGCGTCGTTGATGTCAAGGTAAGCATGTTAAATAATCTGTCATTGTAATTATTTCATGACAATTGCTCTCAAAATGGTGAAGGTTTCCTCACGGCATTATCCTAGAAATAAAAAGTCGAAGATATGTGACATCCACCTACATGCGCTGGATTCGTGTGGCGGTACTGTTCAGTTCCTAATGTGATTTGTATTTTTGGTGTACAATAAAGAATATATCTATCTATCTATCTATTTGTTCCCTCTCCTAAGGTCGTCCCTAAGTCCTAGTAGCTAGTAGAAATATCATAGCACAGCATAATCAATGATTATGCTAAGCTATGAGATTCCTCTGTACCTCGGAAAGCACTTTAAGCCGTTAGTCCCCACTGTTATTCGTAGACCTTCGACAGTCGTTACGGCTTAGTTTGGCTGTCTTGTGAACAATAATGTTCAACAGATTTTATAAATATTCTTCAATATCTATTACAGTTCGCTTAGCAACAAATTTCAAACAACTTTGTAACCCACTATTCATACTATATATTATGTTGTCACATATTAATTTTTTTTTTCAATGACCCCCACTTGTTTCGATCACAATCAATTAGTTTCCCAGAAAAATTTAATAGCACACGACTGGGATTTAATGACTGCTTTCGTGTTGAGTGACTCATATGTATATTTACGGCGATTAGCTTCTGTACTAGATAGTACGGTGAAAAGTCAATTAGTTGTATGTTGACTCTGTGACTTTGAAATTGATAAAACGTTATCAATAACTGCCACTGATTGAAATGTCATCATCACGAATAATAGATATTGAGAGATTGCTCATTAAAAGGGAACGTTAGGCCCATGAATTTTTAAAACTTGGTGATAAAGTCGATGATGGCACGGTTTGTGCTGTGGTTTGACGATGATGCGAGTTTCGGGTTCAAATCTGTGGATTGAATTTTTTTATGGAGTTTCTTGTGTGTTCAATTTTTTTAAAACTTGAACACTTAAGACACTCAGACCCAGTTACACCATATCTGTGTGCCTATGCACCACTAATGTGTACATGAAGTTTAAATAAATACACAAGAAAAGGTGTGTACGGCTACGTTGTTTTTTCAAAAATAAGGGTAGGGTTTTACACTTGTTTATTTAAATAAGCAATTCAAAAACCTGGTCTTATTATTTCAGGGCAAAGGTGAAATGTCGACTCATTGGCTTGAAGGCAGGATTGGACCCTCACCGGAACGGCAACCGGCATCATCTCTGGACTGTACTCCAAGTTTCTTAGCTAGAATCCATTCCCAGAGATCACCGAGATACCATACGAATAAACAACGGAAACACTAAACATGAAATTAACTGTTAGATTTCTTACTAGAAAAAAAAAATGTGTTGATTATGTCAAATGTGCTTTTTGTATTTAGATCTTGAACAATAACAACTTGGCTGGTTTTAAAAATTAGTCGTTTGTATTTCGAACCATATACCCAAATCAAAACTATTGTCTCTATCTTCTTTACTTAAATAGGGTGACTGGTAATTAGTGACCGATACTTAAACACATGATTCTACTCATGATTACAAACAACTTTCCCAAAGAAACTTTTTTTTTATATTCTCATTACTTTTATCACAATAATAAAACAGCTGTTTAAATACGCGCGCGCGCCTGCAACCGGCGACTGCTCAGCTGTTAGGCTCGTGACGCTGTCGTACCTAGAATAGTGATAGAACACCTGCGCAGCTTGCAAACCCATAGGTATACGTACCTAATCAGTGAATGTACCTACAAACTAGTGAGTATATAAAAAAAGTATCTTTGGGAAAATTGTTTGTAATCATGAGTACAATCACGTGTTTAAGTATCGGTCACTAATTACCAGTCACCCTATATAGCTGAGCAGAGAACTGTATCATCCTATTTAAATCCACTAAGGCCTACCTGCCCACGGACGCGTAGCTTCATAGACGCGTGCCATCGTGTCGTTGCCGCTTCGTCGACAAGTTTCATTCATAGTTTTGTATGTAAGCTGTAAGCAGCCGTACACCAAGCGTATAATGACGAATACGCGTCTATGAAGCCACGCGACCGTGAAGAGTAGTATCTCAACGTAGAAATCCGTTTAGGATTAGAACAAACTCTAGCCTAGATAAATTATGATCAATTTGTGAAATGTCACGAACTGGAGTTAACAAAGAATTGCTAGGTAAATATTTTCAATGGAAATTATATTCCCCACCAACTATGTAAGTATTATGATCAAACAAGGTGACTCAATGTTACTATTTTTAAACGCCTAAAAATAGTCAATTGAGTTCTTATGATTGTATCTAAAAATAATAAATTGTATCGCAGATAACCACAATTTCTGATAAATACCACCTTTTTAGATACCTACTGTATATTGTTATTGCATGTTATAACTAATAGCCACTATTACAAAGAAAAAAAATAATGGTAAACAAATAATCCTCCTGACTGAACTTCGATCACGGTGCCCAATCTCAACATTATTTAGCCAAATATTTAGGAGACATATAATGCACAAGTGTATGCGCAAAGACAAGTGCACATTCTGTTCCTTTACTGTCTTAGTTCGAAGGACGGTATTCTGACAGGACCAGGGAGTGATCAAGCGAAGGACCAAAGCTTTACGTAGTTTTCAAGGCACGGAGGTGTCATACCACCAAATTGCAAACTCCGGGCAGCTAAAAAATAATGTAGCAACATCAACGGCGTCACATAAGAACTAATCTTGTATCGCGCGATTAGAACATAGAACAGCCCGAAATCATCTATCGGGCAGTTGCCCACCAGACATGACACCCGTCTGGTCGGGGGATCCTCCCTTTTCAACGAAGGTTTGCGGGACTTTACCCCTGTTCCGCATATCTCCTTATAATATTTATTTCACCCAAGCTTACTACGAATTACATAAATTTAGAGGTTAATACTTAATAACACAGGATCATCTGTAAACGAACTAGAACGAGTCCTGTATCTCGTCCGCGCCGCACCCTCGAATCAACAAAAAGCATTTAGCCCAATCAACACACAAAAAGGACTCCATACATCCAAATTATTGATCCTGAAATCAGTAACCTAAAACTAAAATAATATTTTTTTAAAGTGTTTAAATATGTTAATGTGGTTTTGTGTAATTATTGAGTAGTGAAAGGTGTAGGGGTGTATGTATTACCGAAAATTTTAAAAACTATTGAATAAATATATGTAATTAAAATAAGACACCGACCGTTTTCTGAAACTATTCCCGTAACTCATCCAAGACCAAAATTTTCATTTCTGTATGAGGAACGGGTTTCCTGTTTCCTCATAAGAAAGGGTGAGCAGGTAGTTATAGACTTCGCCTTACATTCCGATTTGTTAAGCGGATATATATTAAGTTCCTTATTTATTCAATTGTACAAAAAAGGAAAATAATTCCAACGAAAAAACCCAATACCACTTTTTTCCCAATCCGGGATCTAAACCACGCTCAGCAGTTGCGCTTGCGACCATAATACCATCGAGGCAGTTAGCATAGCATAGTCGGCCTTATAATGTTCCCACTGTTGGGACTCAGGCCTCCTCTCTAGGAGAGGGAATGGGCCATAATCCACCACGCGGGCCCAGTGAGGGTTGGTGGATGTCAGATGTCTTCGAATTTTTGGTTCCAGGTTCCTTCACCGTTTTGAGAGCAGTGCTGATGAAATAAATTACACAAAGTAATGCGCCTGGCTGGGTTTGAACCCGCGACCTACAACTCGTAAGTCGGGGCCGTTACCACTCGGCCACCACTGCTCATACGAGGCAGTTAAACATATACAAATAATATATAATAATATACTTATAACCATCGAAGCAAAAAATGGCCCTCACATTGTTTAATTATATATCATTCTGCAGATAGACACGGCCAGACCGTGTCTATCTGCAGAATGATAAATGATATATTTAATATCATTGTGACCGATATGATCTCCAGCCAGTTAGAATCACGCTACACTGCGCTAAAATAATAACAGACGAGGGATTCCCCACGCACGTTCTATTAGAATGTTTATACAAACGTGGCCAAGTCTCATGCATTATGAACGAGTTTTTATTTTTATTTTTATTAAAGTTTACTGTTGATTATAAGTATCGTACTAATATTATTATTTAAATTTGACGCGAATTTTATTTTGGACTGAAAATTATTGTGACTTTTAATAGGATTGTTTTATTTTAATTTGTGATTTGACTGCGATTTATTTGTTTACTTGTATTTTCTTTTATTTGTTTGACATTTTTTATTATTTGAAATTGTTATGTAATCATTTTTTTGACTAATTATAATGTAACATTCTGTATATGACTTGTAAGAATCTATATAATCTATGACTATGACTATTATAAAGAAGAAAGATTTTATACACGTATGTGCATATGTTACCTTTACGCTCAAATGGCTTTTTTATTTATTTATATACCACAATTTTTTAATTAGTACAAAAAAATGGGGCTCCATCCGTACCCGTTACTGATCACATTTGTGTAGTCAAAAGCAAAAAAAACCAAATTCCAAAATTGTCCACGAAAATTTGTCATAATTGGTAAATTCATAATTGAATGAATCATTCATTTGCTAGTAGAAAATACTATGCGCAGTTGTTTTTCCATTTTGATCGCCATTCTCATAGCCTGTAGAATATTTCCATAAATTGAGTGACATTTTGGGATATAAACAAACGCTAATAACTTTGCTGTTTATGAATAATATTTCTTGAGACTTTACGTAAGTAAAATCTCAAGAAATAATAAAAAGACCGTTTTAATATACCCTTTAAATATTTACTTTTTACTAATTAAAAATTAGTGGTGTATTAACTAGTGCTTGATTGCGATTCCACTTGATGACAAACAGTGATGCAATCGTTGATGGTGAAGCGCATTAGTTTATTAAGAGCCTATTCTAGAGTGAATAAGCCTTGAAGATACCTAAATTATAATCGGACGGGACGAGTATAAAAGTTATCTAAGTACATCGATTTTGTATATTTTACGTGATGCGCGCACAACTAACAACTTCTACAGATTTGTTATATCTATAGATTTTTTTTTATTAATGATAGGCTCGCGTTTGACCACCATCTCACCTGATGGTAAGCGATGATTTGGTCGACGATGGGGCACGCTTGATTGAGATTGTACACCACATAAACTAAAAATACAGGACAAACATTATTAAAACTAAGGGTTGCAAACCAACGTCCCAACCAAGGTGACCTTACTAGTTTCAATCCGTGTAGCAGTTGTACTCCATGACCTTCAACGCCCTTGATTGGGAGGCGCGTTTTCTTAACCACCGAACGTGTTGGCGCGTGGTTTACATCCATGAAGCCGCAACACAAAACAAACACATAAACCAAGGTCACCTTGGTTGGAGCGCTAGTTTGCAACCGTCTGGTCACCCCTTTAAATGTACAATAGGTCTTATCGCACAGGGCAATTTAAAACCTATTAAGATTAGAGAGTAAACCACGACACTTACGTTTTGTTTACAATATAATTATACCTTTACACTTACCTTATACTGGCATAAATAAATTGTTAATTAACTTTAATATTAACAGAAATCAAAATTCATTTATAATACTAGATAAAGCACCTTATATTATTATATTAATTTTATATTAATTAGAATACACAGATCACTGATTCATTTCCATGAAAAGCTGGTATTCATTCAAATATCGTAAATAACTTAAAATGTATTTTTGGATTATCAACGTTCACGTAAGCGCTGACAGTTGGAAATTCAACAGTATTATTTTTCCTTTACGACATTTAAAATGTCCATATTCGAAATGCAAAAGGAAAATGGCGTACATGAGGCTAGCTCGTGCCAATGAGGAATTCCAATATACTAATGTTACGTCTTCAAGTGAATCACTGACGCACCTGAGAGTGTGGGAAAATCTTAATGCCATTGTTTCTGCATTCTTTAATCCGTGTACTTAATCCTTCATAATAACGAAAACAAATACTCTTTTTCTATAATTTGACTGGCCTGTTGGTTTAATACATAGTTATTGGCCCTGACTGCGTTCGATTTCAACCCAAGACATTTTTTTTTGTGTGATGAGGACGATTGGTTCTGTGTCTGAGTGTAACTGTATGTCAGTTGTTTATTACTCATAGCACAAGCTCTGCTTAGTTTTGGGACTAGGTGGCGTTGTGTGAAAGTTCTGGATTAAAATATTTCTGGGATGATTTGGGGGAAGTCTTTGCCCAGCAGCGGAACAGTGAAATATATATTTACGACCATTGTTCATGATCATCATCATTTTAAACGACAAGGCTTCCTCAGAACGACCGGCTTTGTGCGTCTGGCATCCATCTGATTCTTGTGACCCTCATCAGGTCATTGATCTAACTCGTACAATGTACGACGCTTAAAAAAATTCTACTTATTTTTTTGAAATTGTATTTCTCGAAATCGAAATCCTAAAAAACTCAAGATTCAAAACAGGTTCAGTTCATGAACAGTGATAGCTATTGTCTACATACAATTTTGTTTCACAAATTAACGGCTCAATTTGCGTGGACGCCGGCGCCGTGTGATTCATATATTGGTTTCAAAGCGTGTGGCGGCGGCGCAAGCGCATGCCTGACACGTGCGAGCATGGGTTTATTTTGCATGACACAGTAGTGTATGTTGACACATGTTTTGCATTAAATTAAATTAATGTACTTTCTATTCTAACTAATATTTTTAAAACGTTTTTATTTGTCTGAGAAATGTCTTCCTTAGGAATTCGAAAATAATAGTGGGAACGGACGGAGGTCTTTGCCCAGCAGTGGGATAGTATAGACAAGAATTTGTTTTTAATTTATTCATTCAAATACACAGTAGACATATTAATTAGATAAAAACATACAATGACCTTGGGGACATGTCAAATGATTTACTAACGTGGTTTAGCCACAGATGTGAACACTTGTAAAAGAGCTAGTTTATTAAGCAGGCAGATAATCAGATGAGGGATCAACAGTGATTCTACCAACATACGTCTACGTCAGGGTGAATATCGTAGTTTTTAACGTGACAATTATTTATAGATTCCCATCATTTTCCTTTACTTGATGATTAGTTTTAATTTCTGCAGTGAATAAGAATAGCATGACACCGTGCTTGAGTCATAGTACCTATTCACTAATATTTCCCTAATGGTAGTTTTAGTCTGTGACACAGCGATTGTGTAGTTTAGATACTTTTTGTGAGGTAGGATGTCAAGCAATGAATTTTCCCTCTCTAAGGGGAAGTGAAAGAAGTCAACCGTTTGTAAGAACCAGATATGAGTGAGTATTAATAAACATCAACTAAATTAAAAAGTAGTAAACTTATGTGGATATAGTTGAAAAATTGCAAAATTAAAAACTATGTTTTTCCGTTTATAGACTACAAATGTTCTTAAAACCAACTTAAGTGTTTATTTTTTTAGTGGCAGTTGAACCCTTTAACACAAAGGACTTTTTTTATTTTTAAAGATAGTTTAGATCCGTTTTTACCAACCGATAGAGCATTTTTGGAACGAAGTTCCTTATCGCGCGTTGTGAAAGGGGGCTAGACGGAAAAAAATCTTACGAAAAGTTGTCACGACACTTTCTTACGAAAAGTTGTCACGACACTTTGTTTGTTCACTAAATATTTATATCAATTGATTCAAAGATTGAGTCAAAGATTGATTGATTGATGGATGGATTGAAAGATTGTTTTATTGATTGATGGATTAAAAGATTGATAGATTGATAGATTGATAGATTGATAGATTGATAGATTGATAGATTGATAGATTGATAGATTGATAGATTGATAGATTGATAGATTGATAGATTGATAGAATGATAGATTGATAGATTGATAGATTGATAGATTGATAGATTGATAGATTGATAGATTGATAGATTGATAGATTGATAGATTGATAGATTGATAGATTGATAGATTGATAGATTGATAGATTGATAGATTGATAGATTGATAGATTGATAGATTGATAGATTGATAGATTGATAGATTGATAGATTGATAGATTGATAGATTGATAGATTGATAGATTGATAGATTGATAGATTGATAGATTGATAGATTGATAGATTGATAGATTGATAGATTGATAGATTGATAGATTGATAGATTGATAGATTGATAGATTGATAGATTGATAGATTGATAGATTGATAGATTGATAGATTGATAGATTGATAGATTGATAGATTGATAGATTGATAGATTGATAGATTGCTAGATTGATAGATTGATAGATTGATAGATTGATAGATTGATAGATTGCTAGATTGATAGATTGATAGATTGATAGATTGATAGATTGATAGATTGATAGTTTGATAGATTGATAGATTGATAGATTGATAGATTGATAGATTGATAGATTGATAGATTGATAGATTGATAGATTGATAGATTGATAGATTGATAGATTGATAGATTGATAGATTGATAGATTGATAGATAGACCAGAACAGCCAGACTACGAGAGCGATGAAAACATTTGGAGGAGGCTTTTACCGCCACAGGCGGTCCTTACACTGAACACGAAAGCAACGAAGATGAAGATACTAACATACAACATTAACAATTATAGGTATAAGTCTTTTGTTACATTACTAACACACTAACCCGAAAATTATTTGTTGTAAAGAATAAAAAGAAGCCTTTTTGTTTTTATCTATGACACTTGGTCAAAACTCACTGTGCCAGCGGTGGACATTGGTATTATAATTTGTAAATTTTTAAATTATACATTCTTGACCATGCTTAAGAAAAACAGTGTTAAATTATTATAGTTGTGTGTCAGATTGCTGTAGCAACATAAATATTGTATATCTAATTAGTCCCATCCAGTGAAATAAATGGATCCAAGTCGAGCATTAACGCCGTGTTACTTGCCTGTCAGTTTTTTACCAGTTGCATTTCGTGGAGTGTGCGTCGGAATTACATAGCCAAATCACGTCAAGCCAATTCCATCATTGCACCACCAGGAGGAGCATGAGCGAGGAGGAACGGAGAAGCAGTAATGCTAGCAAAGGACGAGGCCGCACGTGCACGCGCGACCCTCACGCCCCCGTCGCCGGAATCCCGATCCTGATTCCCGGCCACCGAAGCCTACTGGGGCCAAGGGTTTGTTTGTGAAAGGAAAACTAGGATCTGGGACAAAGACCAAGAAGGAACAGGAGTGGGTTTTTAGTCACTAAAAGTCTGACAAGATATGTCATTGGATGATTTTCCCACTTATATTAAAAAAATCATCGGACCACCAGACGTACGGCGATGCGCCACCAATACATGAAAAACATCTCATGCGTATGCATGAAATGTTTTGGGAACACATTCGTTGTGCGTTCAGTTAAGGAGTGCAATTCCCTGCCTGTTTATGTTTCCTGATAGCTACAACCTGTTGAAAGAAAATAGGTGACTTTTAGGCAAGCGTGCTCCATCGTTGCTTTCCATCAGGTGAAATATGGTCTAGCACGAGCTTATCAACAACTAATGAAAAAAATTTTGTTAAAAAACATAACAAAAAAGGTAGCACAGCAAAAAACCAAAAAAATAGTTGCTACTACTAACGTAAAATCAACTAATCGGTTTATCAACTTAATGTATTAAATGAATCTCATTTAATCAAATAATAGCCTACAAATGACCTTCAAGGAGGAAGTGCAACATGATTGCATTAAATTAGACGTCTGGGTATTTTCAGCAGTTTGGTCGCGTGCGTGAATTTAAGGTCGGAATTAGGTAGAGTTATTTAAGTACTTATACTGATTTCATACAGCGAATATATAGGAGGCGTGGCCAACTCGAGGTGATCAACGAAAAGAGAATCGAAACAAAACGGTTGTAACTTGGCTAGGGGGCTGTATTTCCACAATATCTAGAGAAAGTTGTATAATAGTAATAACATCAAAATCACTTCTCTTCAAAAACAAAACACTAAATCTTCTAGTGAGAAGCGTCTCATAAACGGCTCAAGACCGCCCAATGTGACACTACTAAATTCCTACTGTATTTTTATTTTTGGTGTACAATATAGAGTATTCATCTATCTATCACAAGTTGGGCATTCTAATTGAGCTCTATCATTTAACGAATTGAGGCTCCTAAATTAACCACATTTGTCAAACACCTGCCAAAACCATCATAACTGAAACTTAATTTTAAGCTAATTAACTTCATTATGCACTGATTAACTACCGGCTTTTATAAAATGACGAATGTTTAGCAGCCACAGCTCTAACTCTACTAATGAAATGATAATATTTTTATATTACACACCCTTTATTTTCTTTTAATTATTTTATTATCCTCACCCACATTATCCAGAAAAAAATTCTTAACAAGGTATATCGTGCTAGGATAAAAAAGAAATTCAACGCGTTTGCAATGAAATTAGACGTATGGGTATTTCCTACGGATAGGTCGCGTGCTGTTTGGAATTTGTTAGCAATCATTGTTACGTACGTACGTATTATATGCTAATAATATTATATCGTTTTCCTCAAATAAACTTTTTGAGATGCTTTGTAACTCGTTTTTATTACATATAAAAACGGAACCTTTAGCGGTCAAAATAAAAATTACATACCTACTCGTACCAAGTTACGAATTCGGAAATGAAAAGTCTTAAATTGATATTATTGACTTGTACAGTCTTTCATCATCATCATCATCATTTCAGCCGAAAGACGTCTACTGCTGGACAAAGGCCTCCCCAAGTGTCGCCACAATGAACGGTCCTGAGCGTCTCGTATCCATCGGACTCCCGCAACCGTTACCAAGTCATCGGTCCATCTTGTAGGAGGCCTTCCAACGCTACGTCTGCCGGTGCGTGGTCGCCATTCTAGAACCTTTTGGCCCAACGGCCATCCGTTCTGCAATGTGCCTTGCCCATTGCTACTTAAGTTTGGCGATTCTTCGTGATATGTCGGTGAACTTGATTCTCCTGCGGATCCTGATTTGATCACGCAAGTAAACTCCGAGCATAGCCCTTTCCATTGCCCTTTGGGTGACTTTAGTCTTCTGATGAGGCCCATTATAAGCAACCACGTTGTATAGTCTTTATGTTAAATCAAATATTTTGTTTTAGTTAAACAAAGTCCCCTATTGCTATATATGTAAACTCAATGCTTGTAGTTTTCACCAGGAGACGGAGTGATTCATGAGAAAAGTTTGATTGTAAACATGCGTGAAATAGTAGAGAAAAATCGAGAATTAAAAAAAATATATAGTGCCCGTGTAAAGCTGGGAAGCTTACTATGTAGTTAGTTCTAAACCTCCTAAAGAGGTACTAACGAAAGAGGCAATATACCTTTCGATGTATTACAAACTACAAACAAACGAGGTACTAACGAAAGAGGCAATATACCTTTCGATGTATTACAAACTACAAACAAAAGAGGTACTAACGAAAGAGGCAATATACCTTTCGATGTATTACAAACTACAAACAAACGAGATTAATATGACCTTGAATATTGCATAAGAAATGGGTGTCGCGCATAAGTCAATGATGAAATGACGAACACTTAATTACAATCATGTTATGTGTTATGACCAAACAATAAACGAATGACCTTCAATTTATTTCTTGTATATCACTTCTATTTTATTATAATAGCGAGGAGTCTTTGTATTAAGAACATAATGAGGCTGATTATGCTTATACACTAAGGGTGTTTTTAATATCGTGCGGTTTTGGTCACGCATGCGGAATTGCTCCGCATGCGTTATCCCCGCAAATGTCTGTTTCGTACAAGTATTTATTGTAATGTGAGGATTACGCACGTGAGACGTGTCTTTTTTTGCATTTCAAAATTTTCTGCATGCGACCAGGAGTTTCCTTTTCATAAAATATAAGTGGCCCTAGTGCGTATCGGCACTGCTGGGGCTCTACGGTTTGCTGACAACTCTTGAGGAGCGAGTAGAGCACTACGCGCTGTCGATGACATTAGCTCGGTCCGGGCGGTTACTGGACGGGCGGACAGCGAGCTACCCAATATTCGTCGACGGGGTCGGGTTGCCTGTGGCTGGGGTGTATTGATATCTGTTCCCCTACGCGTGTGGCCGTCTCCTTCACTAGCATTACTCCTTCGTAGAAGGAGACGACCACCTACCGTTCCTCCCTACTGCGGAACATGACCTGAAGGCCATGCAGGTAACTCCTGAACTTACCATGTCCAGTGGAAACCTGCGTTATGCGGAAGGTGAGGATACCGGGACGCTTCTCCAGCTACTCCTCAAAGAGAAACTTACCACCATGACATGCCTACTCGTAATATGGGTGTGGAAAATTATATGATGTAATTAAGAACACAATAATAATGGCTTTGTAATATGACGAAATTTTAAAATGTAACGCTTAAAACAAATACCTGAACGCTTTCAGTCTGGAAAATAATGAGTCAGTGTCTTTCCATACGAAACGGTATCAAGAATTATTTTATTTAGAGTTGTGGATGTTAATACAAGCAGTTGTTACCTTTATCATCTGAGTAACACAGTAATATGGGTGTGGCACATTGTGTGATGAAATTACGGACAAATAATATTATCTAAAATTGTCGCTTGCCCGCAGCGAGTACAGTGATGTGGATGACTCAGTCCTGTTCCCCGAAGATTCAAAGATTAAAAGCATATTATTTCAAATAAACCATTTACAGGCACTTTTGAAGCTTTGTCAAGAAGTCAATCAATCAGTCAAAAAAATTATATTAATTGCACATTCCAAATCTAATGTGCAAAAAACTCCATGGACCTTATCACACTCGGCGATTTCTTCCGGGCAACCTGGAATGGATAGAGATTGCATGGACACGAAATGGGGTGACACTTGCAAATGTAAATGTAAACAAAAATTAAATATGTACGTAATACTAAAATAGATTTTATATTTGTATACATAAAAAATATTTAAAGGCAAGGGTTAAGTGGTAAAATGAAAACAAGATCATAGTGACAAGTAACGTTTTTTCACAAGCCTTTTTAACACAGGCAGTGTTTTCGCACGTTTTATTGTCTATATAAGTATAGTTGTTGTTTGAAAATGACGGCTTCTGCACATGTATATATTTTATTTGTCTTAGACCAAGGTGGCAACTAATTGCCGAGCTGGTGCAACGAGTCTGTCTCGTTTATGCGTCATCACGGCGATCGTCGCGTCGCTTGATGCGCACTATGTTTCGCGCATTATATTATTGTTGAATATTGTTGGTATAGTGAGCAAAATACTTTCGGTACCTCATGTCGCTTATCCAAGGAGATGGTGAGGTAGACCGAGACGCATCACATTGGATAATTAATACAGGATAGATGAAATGGTGACAGGTCACTGGAGCAATTTGTGACCCACGGTTGCAGGGAATCGTTTGTCTTGGTATGGTCATGTGAAGAGGAGGGATGAAACGCATGTTACTAAAAGAGTTATGAGTTTACATGTGGATGGATGGAGAGGGAGAGGAATACCAAAGAAAAGATGGATGGATTGTGTGAAGAGTGATATGAAAGAAAAGGAAGTTAGTGATAGTATGACGAGTGACAGGGCAGAATGGAAGAAGAAAACGTGTTGCGCCGACTCCAAATAACACGGGACAAGGGCAGAAAGATGATGATGATGATGATGGTTGCCCCCCAAGTTGAAGGGTAGAATCTACAAGTCCCTGGTAAGACCTGTCATACTGTATGGACCAGAATGTTGGGCTGTGAAAAAGACGGATGAAAAAAGATTGCATGTGGCAGAGATGAGAATGTTGAGATGGATGTGTGGTGTGACGAGAATGGATAAAGTGAGAAATGAGTATATTAGAGGAAGTTTAGAAGTGGCACCAGTGACTGAAAAGTTGAAGAGGAACCTTTTGTCTTGGTATGTTCATGAAAAGAGGAGAGATGGAACGCATGTTACTAAAAGAGTTATGAGTATACATGTGGATGGGTGAAGAGGGAAAGGGAGGCTAAAGAAAAGATGGATGGATTTTGTGAAGAGTGATATGAAAGAAAAGGAAGTTAGTGATAGTATGACGGTTGACAGGATATAATGGAAGAAAAAAACGTGTTGCACCGACCCCAAATAAGATGGGACAAGGGCAGAAAGATGATGAGTGAGCAAAATAGTTTGTAACTACCGGGGCATATATTATAATATTTATAAAAAGCAAAATTATCACTCAAACACACTTGTATATTTTTTTTAGTTTAAGTAAGGGTTATATACGCCCAGCTGAGTTGGCGACCCTTTCGGTTCGGGCACGCTCAGCGCAACTATATTGTTAATGTGTCTGTTTTTTTTGTTTTGTTTTTTTACCTATTGTATTGCCTGCATCGAATAAATACTATTCTATTCTATTCTACATGTGGTCTTCCTGGTAGTTCATTAATTGCATAATCATGTAATCGTCTATTATCTGTTTCGTATTAGTTTTAATTTGCTGTTCACTGCTCCATGTCTGTCGTGTGTCCGATCGCCGCTATAGGACACAGCAACTATAACAGTTTCCTCTGATGGAGTGCCGTAACGATACCAACAAGTTTTAACGTTTGCGCAGCCCCTGACACAAGTTATAATATACCGTGACTATATAGTCATTCAATATACAGTTAAGCTCGCTTATGTACTGAGGCGTATATAGGCAAGCTTAACTCAAAATTGAGTTTTCTTCCAGTGAACCATTGAGTGATAGAAAAAAATTGCAATAACCAGGAATTATAAACGTTTATTTCTAATAGACCTTTACATGAAGTTATGATTTGTCAAAATATCGGTGAGTCAAAAAAAGTGAATATAAATTGCACGTTCCAAAGCGTCATTCTCTATGGAGAAGAACGCGCAAGAAACTACATGGACACTGTTTTATAAATCATATATTATGAGTTACATAAATGTTGGTTACATATGTCTTGTAGTTTTTTATTATGAATAGAGAGTAGGATCTAGTGTATCCTACTTTAAAATTAATTTACTTATAGTTTTTTTCTTCAGAAGGCTTACACTCAAAGGGCTATGGAAAGGGCTGTGCTCGGAGTTTCCTTGCGTGATCGCATCAGAAATGAAGATATCCGCAGGAGAACCAAGGTCACAGCCATAGCCCAAAGGGCAGGGCACATTGCTCGCAGAACAGATGGTCGATGGGGACGAAAGGTTCTGGAATGGCGACCACGTACCGGAAGACGCAACGTTGGAAGGCCTCTCACAAGGTGGACCGATGTCCTGGCAAGGATCGCGGGAATCCGATGGATGCGAGACGCACAGGACCGGTCATTGTGGCAACATTTGGGGAGGCCTATGCTAATGATGATGATAATAGTTTTTTTTTAATAAATAGATAAATCATAAGAGCTATCACTACTGACCATGATACTTGTCATGCCACTTCCGATGTCGCAACGGCGTAATGATAGCAAGCGATGTCGCGTGTGTGTCATCGACCTACCACATACTCAATCAAATTTAAGTACTAGTAGTTCACCGAATGATGTGACGCATGACAGGAGAGAAGGCGAGAAAAAGAACGTGTTACGCCGACCAAAAGTACGATGTGACTATGAAAGGACGTTGATATTAGGCCCTTTATAAATTGCTTGTTAAAAGTACAACTAGAACAAACATGAGAAAAAAATGCTTTCATTTTAGAGAAAGTGCAAAAGGCCGTACCAAATTTCTTTTAAATTGTCTAGGGCAGTCATACTCAAAGTGTGCTCCGCGGAACCACAGGGCTTCGCAAAGCCTCTTTAAATACTGGTACAATAAGGAAAAAAGTATAAAGACCAGGTTTCTTTAGAGTTTTTCTTCATTATTTGTTCTCATTCTCTCTGGTCAACAGCATCACGTTCTCACCACTCGTTTAGCGCCGCGGTCGGGGTTCGCTGGCGACGGGACGCGAGTAGCAGCGAAAATAACCGAATAGTGTTATGAGATTGAATCTGGAAGGAGTATCCACTTCTAGCAAAAAATGGATACTCCTTCTAAATTCAACAATGACCCTGAATGCGTTTCTCCCGTTCCCAACCACGTAATTATGCAAAACATGGTTCTCTGCCTTTCACAACAAGCAAACATTGCCAGAATTATTATATATTTTTTTTAATTTATGGGCTCTTCAAATATTTTACCTACCAATAGGGTCCCGTTGGAAAAAAGTTTGAGAACCGCTGGTCCAGGGTATAACTCAATTGCGGTCAGAAGAAAAGAGTACCAAATATTAATTGTGTAGAATCATTAATGGAAAAACTGATGCTTCTGAACTGCATACCGAACTGTCTCAACTTTGTGCTCCAGTTAATTAAAGCCGCATCAGAAGACATAGCTTGTTCGCTGTGCCTGCGTGTCACAGTGTTACTCGAGCCTGGTCCCCTGTTCTTCATTCCCTCTCTGCGCTCAGTACTCTTTTGGATACAAACCTTGACTGTGATGTATTCGTGGACAAATGGGAGACGATCGTGTCCGTATATGAGGTGGTTCTGTGAGATAAGCGTTTGAATTTTGTGTATAATTATATTTTTTAACTAATTGGCGAATAGATGTTTTTTATTAAAGTAAAACAAATAAATAAATGAGTAGTAGCCAAAAAAAACACACAACGGCAGTAGATGTCTATTAATGGTTTCATTTTCGTAAAATAATCTCACTAACAAACATAAAATAAAATTATCTTTGTAATACAAAGCAAGATACAGCATGGAGTGTGTAAGTATCGTTGGAGATGACGTTTTTGTTTCTGGTCACCCCATGGTAAAATATTTGGCAGCTCGCCGTCCGACCGTCCGGTAACCATCCGGACCGTCGACGGCGAATAATAATTCCATGCGTGCCTTAAGGAGAGGTCAGTAAAACCGTAGGGGCCCAAGGGGCCGAAGCCTATTGGGGCCATGGGTAATCCAAAAGGGAACCCCGGGGTCTTGGGACGCATGGGTTTTAGTCAGTAAAAGTCTGACATGCCCTCGCGCCCACCCGCTTATCAACGGGACATTGTCGAGAAATAAGTTCTTTTTTTATCATTTGGCCACTTATTTGCTCCCAAAAATATATTTAATTCCAAATGAAATCACAAAAAATTTGATCATTCTTAATGATATAAACTAGTGCTTGACTGCGATCCCACCTGATGGTAAGCAGTGATGCAATCTTTGATGGTGAAGCACACTAGAACCTTGCACTATCTATAGAATCTTGAAGATACCTAAATTATAATCGGACGGAAAGACCGCTGCAGGCAAATTGTACCAGTCCTTCGATGTACGCGGTATATTCAGTACATCAGGTGTTACGACACTTTGTACGTAAGTTCCGCCGATCGCCTTGTACCCGAAGGAAGTAATTTCCTTGCGTAAGTCTGACTCACTCGTCTCAATCAGTTCATAGAACATGGCATATCACAATTTCAATAAATAGAACACAATATGGCCGGAATCCTATTGACAACACCATGATATTTTAGACTCATTTAGAAACATTACTTAAATCGAGCAAAAATGAGACAGTAAAAAGGCAATACGGGGGCTCGTCTCACAGAAGGCGTTGATTGGCTAACTCACATATGTGGGCCGTAACTTCAACTGCGAACATAATCAGTATGAAAACAACGTAGCCGCTCATGCGTCGGTTATAAATAGCACTGAATTACTCAGGGGCGTCCCTCAAGGACTGAACCGTGGGGGAATTAAACACGTTGACACCCGTATCGAATGATGGCCGACTGCAAATGTTAATTGATTGCATCATAGTCGACCATATTTAATCAATAGTGTATATGACACATCAGGTGTATGAACTTTGTGCAGGCCATAATCGCAGTGAAGTCCCCTCTTCGAGGAGTGGCTGTAGAGACACCACGGCGTCCTCACTTTGTCCTGTCGCACTTCGGTCCCGGACTCGGTTGTTTTCGGAGGTTAAATTAATGCCTGGGTGTTGTCAATGTGTGCAGATCGCCTGGAACCCTCCATCTGCACATTAATAATACCCGGTAGAGTTCGGTTCCGCTCGGGAGGAACACTGCCTGCCCTGAAACGCAAAGGGAACTGAAAAAGACAGCTAGGTTTTGGTCAGTAAAAGCCTGATATTCCCTCTAGCTCTTGGTAACTATATGGACTTTAAATATAAAACCGTTTTTTAGAATAAAATGAAAGTAAAGTGATGTCCTCTATAGTTCATGCAGTCTCACGACACAATTTTCCTTTAGTACGAGAATTTATGGACGCAATTCTCTGCCTCTGTACCAATTAACAATGGTGAAAAAAAAGTTTCTATACCATGTCCATTGAGCAGTTGTGGCTCAGTGGTAACGGCCCTGACTTACGAGCCGTTGGTTGTGAGTTTAAACCAAGCCAAGCAAAATTTATTTCGGAAAGAAAATATCATGAGAAAGCTGGGCTGTCCACCAACCCGCAATGAGCCCATGTGGTAGAGTACAACCCATTCCCTCTCCTAGAGAGGAGGCTTGAATCCCAGCAGTGGGAACATTGAAAGGCTATTTACATAATTATGTCCTGGGTCTTCCTAACATATACATATTTTTTGGATATAGAATATTAAGTCAACTCAGAAAACCATATATTCGGTAGAGAAAGTGTTTTACACTTACTGGCATGTAAATGAATGAATATTTAATTCATTATGACGTCAAAATAAGTATATAAATAGAAATTTTCCTTATTAGGTGTTTAATATTATATGCTTAAACGGAAAATGTAATAATTTTATTATTCACGTACGTATTTGGTATAATTCGATATTACGGGAAAGTCCTGGATTTAGCAGTTCCTTTTATGAAGGATAAAATCTATGTAAATTAGATTACTATGGAGATTATTGGTAAACGCATCACTTGAGAACGGATGCTTTACCATGATGTGTTATAGTTAGCCGTCTGACCGTCCGGTAACCGTCCAGACCGAGCTTAAGTCGTCGACGGTGCGTACTGTTCCACACGCGCCTCAAGAAGATGTCAGAAACTGTAGGGACAGTTTCTGACATCTTCTTGAGGCGCGTGTCTTGACAGTTTCTGACATCTGCCCAGTTTCTGCCCAGAAGGGTCGAAGCCTACTGGGCCCAAGGGTCTGATTCTGAAAGGAAGACTCGGCCTTGGTACGAAAGGCAACGAAGAAACAGACAGGAGTGAGTTTTGATTCAGTAAAAGTCTGACACTATCTCCCGCTCCGCCCAAGAACGGGGGATGTCATAAGATGATTTTCCCATCGGAAAAAAAACCGTGATGTGTTAAAATGTCAAGCGTGCGAGCGAGAAAGAAGGAATGAGTGAGATACTAAATATTATTGTATAGGGTATATACCCTATACAATAATATTTAGTATATGCTAAACCTGAATATAGTTTGTTCAGAATCGGTAACTGAATCAATTCCAATAATTTTTAGACCATGTTCTATTTTTTCCCAAAAATATTTTAAAACGTTACAAGTTGGACATCACCGACACTAAGTACAACACAGGTCACGGCAGGTCACAGCGGGCATTAGGCGCCAGCGCTCAACCCCAACAACCCCTCAGATGGCCTGGTGACCATGTATTTTTGCGGATGACCAGGTAACATAACAAGCTTATAACTTTGTGATTTTTCATTACACATTATGAAATTTTGTACATAGATTCTTTACATAAAAGTACTAGATACATGTTTCGTTGTTTCGCATATACTAAAACTTAAATTGTATAGCTCCATCCCATTAACAATTCAGTTTAGGTCGTCAAATGGATCGAGTGGAGCTCGTCATAAAGCCTGTAACCGCTTTTCTAAAGTATTAGTCATTCCAAAATAAGGTTATCACGTAAAGACAAATTCAGAAAAAATCTCGGAAAATTTTAGATACAAGAAATAAACGAAAACCATTATTGTTTAAGGATTTTTGGTAGTTGGATAATAATTTAATAAATATTAAATAAGTTTGTTTACCTCTACACAAGAGCTAGAAAAAAGCAAAAAGACGGCTATAGATTACTTTCACTAGTAAAATATAGGTATACCAAAATTTTATAATAGCAATTAACATTTTAGTGACACACATGGACACAAAAAACTGAATTATGGGTATTTCCCCCATCTGAACAAAATAACAGATCATACGCACAAGAAACTTTGTAGGTTGATAATAATAATAATAATGCTTTATTTTCAGGCAACTAAGGCTCATAGACAAAATACATAGAGTAATCTTAAAAATAATAAACTAATACATACTAATAACATACAATCTAATCTACTTTATTTTTTCTTTTTTTTTTACAAACTAAGGATATTACACACGAAGTGACAGCGTCGTGTTTCGCTGCGAGGTCGGTCGGGTAATAATGTCGCTCAAAATGATAATACCTACAATTAAACAGAAATGATGAAAATTACATCATTAAAAAGTAACTTATCCACACAAGTTGCGCAATATTTGAATCACAAATCCTTTATTTCATTACATTTTTGTAGTTTTTTTACGAACTATCGTACTATTTTTAGCGGGGGTTTACCCAAGATTCAGTCATTGAGTCGACCTCGGCCTTTTTATACAATCTCATATATTATAACAATATAATAAAATATATAACTCATCATTCACTCTTTAACTCATCTTAAAAATCATTAAAATAGTAACATTTAAAAATATTATTTATTCATAAATCATTATTATTTTTTATGCATTTATATATCTTAGGACACTGAGGTCCTGGATCTTTGGAGCCTTACTGAGATCTATACGAGGGGCCGAAGCCAACTCGCAAAGGTCCTTTAGATACTCTTAATGGAATAAAGATTTAAGATTTTAATGGAGGATTTAAGACCTATTGGCAAATTAGTCATTTGAAATTGGCCAGAATGAAAAGCTGTAAATTTCTTACTATCGGGTTCGAGTTCCACATTATAAAAACCTTGACTTAAGTCTAAGTGCGTAAAATAAATGCAATCAAAGAGTGAATTTAATATTTTTTTAATATTTGGCAAAGGGAATTTATAATTTTGTACACAGTTATTTAGTTTTCAGTAATCAATGGCTAAACGCCAATTTTTCTCTCCTTTTGATTTATTTGGTACTAAATAATGCAATAGCGAATGGTTTACATTCGCTATTACAAGGTTCAATTATACCCTGTCTTAGCATGTGGTAAATTAGATTCTTTATTTCACCTTTTTGTTAATGTGGGAACCTGTATGGTTTGCTGTATATTGCTGTAGTACCGGGTTTTTAAGTTATTGAATCCATACTAATATAATAAATGCGAAAGTAACTCTGTCTGTCTGTCTGTTACGCTTTCACGCTTATACCGGTATGCAATATTAATTATGTATAAGGACTTAAAACTGCTAATGAATGGGATGTCTATTTTTATTTCAATCACTTTCACGTGGGAAATTTTATCTCACGAATAACTTTTTCCTTCGTGCGGCAACAAGATAAAATTACCAAAATGAAAGCTAGTAAACCAAGAACACAGAGGTCGTAATTGATATTGCTTGCCCTTTGAAATGCATAGTTTCTACGTTGGAACTCTGAATATTATGAACTCTTAATATAAAAAAAAAAAACGTTTTTTTATTAGCTTTCATGGTTATAAGAACTGCGATATTACAGAAACTACAAAACACAAAGAATCCAATAAATACCTAATTTTGGAAAAAGAATACCTTAATATAAAGTTTATTTGAACTTATAAATGCAAGGTACACTTCAAAGCAACCAGTTTTAAAAAACGGCAATTTCATTGGTAAAGACCTAATTATAAACAAAATACTAGCTTCCTGACTACGCATACAATAGGCACTTACATAGTTTACTACATCACAAAATATAGGATATTTTTTTCCTGGGAGAACGTTAACTTGATATGATTTTATTTTCTACTTTCACGCTAGCAAAACCTCTTATTTATTTTTATAAATATTTAATTATATAAAACCTCTTTCGGCTATCTTTGATATTAAAAAAAAAAATAATGTTCATCTTAGAACATGAACAATTAAAAATGTACTTATCTTGATTATACAATTATTTCATCAGCAAATATTTTAGGGTCATAAAACAATCATAAGACCTATGAAAACTTAGGAAAATATAATTATTGATCTCAAGTATTTTCACATTAACTAAATCAAAATAAATAATGGTTTAATTACTTTATTTTTCTTAAAATTACATCTACTTTTCTAGCATGACTCAAGGAGATGACGTCAAGAGTGTCATCGAGTTACGCCAATGGGCTCAGTGACATGTGCCCGCGCACACTTCGCGATAGTATAAAAACCCCACATAAACTGTAAAGAAACACTTAATGCCAATCAGTCGACAAGAGCAGACCTCTTATACAAAATGGCTACAGTTTTATCCACATTTTTCTTCTGCGTACTTCTCTGCGCAGTCGCAGTTTTATCAAAACCTGCACAAGATTTAGGATCTACGAAACCTTCGCTCAATACTGACAGTGTATTAAAAAGAGTCTTAAAATATGACACAGTTTTGAATTCTAAATTTGAAAATTTACGTGCTTCGGAACAAGTGCTAAGTCTCGACAGTGTAGTGTTACCAAGTTTGAAAAAACCGAATCGTGGCTTAAGAAGAAATAAACGACAAGTTATTTCTATGCACGGATGTCCTGATGAAACTGTCTGGTTTATGAAGAGATGCATGTCATTCGAATCGTAAGTTCATATTTTATTTTTTATTTTTAGCAAATTATTTTAATTTTTTTTATTTCAATCGCTTGATCGATAGCATATTTTTAGTTTTATCATTAGAATATAAAGTACATATAGATATTAAAAACATTGCACTTGAACATAACAATTTAATAAGCGTGCCCAGCAAGGAAAATCTGAACTAGTAAAACTAGTTTATGTTGATAATACCATTACGTTGAACAGGAATAGAAAAACAAAAACAAGATTCATCTGCACACATGTATATTAAAATTCTTTTATTCTTGTTCTCAGGTATGAAGCACTAGTTAATGAAGTCGAAGCGGACTAGAATACTGATAAAAAATACTCAACATCTACGAAACTCAACTCAAGACTGTGGGAACAGTCTCTTTATTCATCACGCAGATACCGAATATCGGAGTTATCTGTTCTTCTCCCATTAATGTTGGAGTGAGTTCCAGCTAAATGCCAGTATTTTATATATGAAATGCAGGATCCAATATAGTAAAGGATAGCACAACATCCCTTAGAGACTGGGTTTCTGATTTTGATTATATTACAAGAATTGATTTCTTACTGAATAATAACTAAGTCATTACTAGTGTATTTTAAGTTTTTAGGACATTAAAACTCTAGTCTTTGTTAAGCTGTAACAGATTTTTAAAAATATTTTTCAACAAATATTTTCTTTCTAAGCGTAATATGTAGCAAAAAGTATTAGGTAGTAAAAAATCGTGCGGAAACCGGCATGTCCTAGAACTTAAAATTCTAAGACATGTGACATCCACCAATCCGCATTGGGCCCGCGTGGTAGATTACGGTCCATTCCCAGCAGTGGGAACATTTTATGGCTGTTTATACTATGTAGCAAACACCGTGTATTTTTAATTTAAATATAATATCTTTTCCGTCGATTGATTTCGATATTCTAAATTGAAATTGAATTTGATATTCTAAATGCTTTTTTTTGAGTACATTAAATCGAAATTAACGTGATATCTGTCGCAAAACTAATAATTAATATTTGAATTAGTGTCATTATTACTTTTGAATGTTTAATTTATTCTGTTTTCAGCTTTTCTTAATGATATTAGTCAGTTGTTATAATGAATTTAAGTATTTATTGAAACTTACGTTTATTGAAATGTACAGCTAGTCATTTATAATAATTAGCTAACTACTTAAAAAAATAAGTAGATTTATTTTTAATTTCTCTTACTCTTTTGTTTCCATTGCTTCTGTGATGTGGTGGTTTGTAAATTATTTTTTAGTAACTTATATAAGTAAGAAAAACTGTGATAAATTATGTGTTTACTTTTAAGTTTATGTAGCAGCTTTAATTGTCAATAATAATTTAATTTATCATCATCATTATCATTTAAATCAAAAGACGACCACTGTCGGACATAGGCCTCCCCCAAGCGTCGCCACAGCGACCGGTTCTGTGCGTTTCGCATTCATCGGATTGCCGCGACCCTCACCAGGTCACGGTTACAGTTCACCTTGTGGGAGGCCTTCCACCGTTGCGTTTTCCGGTACGTGGTCGCCACTCCAGAACCTTTCATCCCCATCGACCATCTGTTCTGCGTGCAATGTGGCCAGCCCATTGCCACTTAAGTTTGGCAATATTATAACTATCATTTTGTCATCATCATATAATTGAGTGCCATAAAATATTCTCGCTTTTTTAGATAATAAACAGTTCAATAGAAAAAGATGTAGTTTCCGAAAATTCTTTTAAATTGTTACAATTTTGTTTGCGTTTTATGTAAATAAGAAATAATAAGAGTAATTTTGTTATTTTGATACCATTACATTTTTAGAAGACTCATTGTTTTAAAAATCAATAAATATTTTGATAAAAATCAAAACCTTTTCCTTTATTACTACCTTTTTTTGAGATGGGAAATCTGTCGATGACTTGGGCTCAGTCTGAACGGTTATTGGACGGTCAGACGGCGAGCCACCCATTACTCGCCGTCCGCAAGCCCACGCCTACGGTGGCCGGTAATCGGGATCGGAATCCCGGCGGCGGTTGGGGCGTGAGGACCGTTGCCTCACGCGATCGGCCGCCTCCTTTGCTAGCATTACTGCTTCGCAGAAGGAGGCGATCGCCTGCCACTCCTCCTCGCTCCGGACCATGGCCTGTACCAATGCCCGGCGCGAGAGATCACTGCCGCCAATTGTCCCCACGAGGACACGGTGGTGTTCTGCCCAGGCGGGGCACACCTCTACCGTATGCTCCACCGTGTCCTCCAGGCGGTCACGAATTCGGTGCAGTAACCTCCCGAACTTACCATGACCGGTAAGGACCTGCGTCATGCGGTAGGTAAGGACGCCATGTGGTCTTTCCAGCCACTCCTCAAAGAGGGGCCATAATTGTGGCGTGCCCAGCACTGGGTAGCGACAGTCGCTATCGCCAATCCACCATGAGATCCTGCCGGAGCTCTACCCGCCATGCTGCGACTTGGCGCGGCAGCGGAGTTTCACCCCGGCGTTGCATCTCCACGCGCAGATCAATTACATCACACATGTATTCTCAAAATGGATCGAATACATGTACAGTCACGAGCAATAAGATGTATACGTAACAATGTAAGATGTATACGTGTTTTATTGCTCATAAAAAGAATATCAAGATAGGTAGAAAATATAACAATAAAACAATATATATAATATAACAATATTTTCTACCTATCTTAACTTCTGCCATTCAATAATAATTAAGCATTTAAGATGGTTAGGTAGTTAAAAACAAATTTTCGTACAATTATTCCTTGAATTAAGATAGATGGAGAATGTAACAATATATTTTTCTAATTGCTCGTGACTGTACACCTACATGTTACAAGTGTTACATTGATTAATGACGTGGCAAGTCCATTGCCATTGATTAGACACAAAATTGGCGTCCGGGTCCTTGCGTCGTATTTCTCAATGCTGACGATCGTGATCTCCCTGCTTCATCACTTCCATTTATATGATGTTCCTCCATCTATTCCTGTCTCTGGTGGTGTGAAGGGCCTTTTATACCGTGGAGTCAAGAGCGGTGCTGATCTGGTCGGACTAACGTATTGGGCTGCGCCGAGGAGGCCTTTTTCCATTTATTTTACGGGTCACAATGAGCCTTATGAGGTTGCCACCGTCTTTCCTATTTTGAAAAATTGGAGTACAGGCTGCTAAATAAAACTTGCAGAGACTTAAAAAACTGCCAGGCTAGGAAATCCTACTCATGACATAGGTATACGTGGGCACAACAAATAAACCTCGCCATTAGCAAGCAAGCTGACACCACTAGAAGTCACTTTGCTGTCTAAAAGTGGGATAATCTATTTCGTACCCCTTGGTAATTTATTTTTATTTTTATCCATCGTACGCGATAACTCTTGACTAAATACTTCCAGGTTGTAGAGCAGCTATCTGAAAACCCAGACTCGGGCCGGAAAATTCACTCCTTAGCTGTACGCTTAATGAATGTCTTCCCAAAAGGTTTTGTGCGGATGGGTGTTAATTTACTCGAGCATTTGGGAGAGAGAGATATTTCCAATATTCATTGGTCTTATCGAAAGAAGAGAAGGAAAACCCTTATCTAACCTTGACTATTTCATCCATTGTAACTCTTATAAGCTAGGATCAGTAGTGAAATCAGAAACACTGAAGCGATGATGTTCGAAGAGACCCTGTAAAATCATAAGTGTATAATAGAGTTCATCGCTCTCACGGGGATATGGTGGTGCTTCACCCAAGCGGGGCACACCCCCACCGTATGCTGCACCGTGTCCTCCAGGCGGTCTGCACAATGGTGGCACCCAGGCGTTTCTTCAGGTACAGGAACCTCCGAACTTACCGTGTCCGGGGAGGGCCTGCATCTGAGGAAGGTGAGGTCGCCAAGACGTCTCTCAAGCCACACCTCAAAGAGGAGACTTACCGCCATGATTACGGTGTGCCCATCCCCTGGTAGATAAAGCGTGAATGTATTTAAACAGTAACATTATTCAAAGATTCAAGATTCAAGATTCAAAAGCATTTATTTCAAATAAACCATTTACAGGCACTTTTGAAATGTCAAGAAGTCAGTTAGTCAGAAAAAAAAAAATGATGCTAATTGCACATTCCAAAGCGTAGATCTCTATGGAGAAGAATGTGCAAGAAACTCCATGGACACTCTTTTCAATCATGTTTTGTAATTACAAATATCACTGTTACATGTTTCTTGTCGTTATCATGTGAGAACAATGTAAATACAGTAAAAATAAAAACTAAATATAGATATTAAAATAGCAACTGGCAGCTAAGAGATGACCAGTCTCAACTGACAGCGCCCGTTCACGAACATGACGCTAATATTAGCACCACTCAGCTCAACCATTTTGAAGGGAACCGAATGATCCAACACATGCGCCACCATCAGTGAGACATTTAAGTGAGCATGACAAACTCTCAACTGCCGTGCTCATTTATGTCAAACAAGTCCAATATTGCATTGACGACTCAAGTATTAATCATACATCTATAAACATAGCACTTTTAATAAAGAAATGTAATCGTTGATCCCAAGAAATATTGTATGATGACAATGATTGAAACATTTATGGCTTTCTTTAGTGGACACACCCTGAAATATTATGTAGAGTTGAGCAAGTACTACCAAGCAACAACTAACTAACCTGATTATAGGTGGTGGTGGTGTTTATAGGTTTTGCTAACTATCAAGCAAAATTAGAATAAAATAGCTTCTGCCCGTGGCTTCACCCGCTTAAAAGTAGGTTTCTCTATACAAACTTCCAACCCCCATTTTACCCCTTTAGAGGTGGAGTTTCGTAAAATCCGTTCAAAGTCAAAGTCAAAGTCAAAAAATTTTATTTCACATAGGCCTACATGGGCACTTATAAAACGTCAGAAGCTAGTGCACGGTTCCAAATTGGTCGTTTCCTATGGAGAAGAAACGGTAAGAAACTGCATGGTTATTCTTTTAAAAAAATGATTGTTTACAATATTTTCATATTACAGTTTTAATAGACATTATGTAAGAACAGTGTAGACCAGTCGATATTGTACTCAAAAGCACAATAAAAATAATCTTAGTAAAAAAAAAAAGTGAGTCGAAATAGGAAGTAACCTAAGAATTCGCAAAGTCCACAGTGTTCTCACATTCACATTAAAAAAAAAGAAGCTATATAAAAAAAAAAAAAAACAAGAACAATAAGTAATTACAATTATCAATAAATGACATGTCAACAAAAAGAAAATTACTAACGAATTTATGGTGGTTGGCGTCTACTAATAGAAAAAATATTGCAAAAGCAATGTGTAGGAAGAAAAGAAAAAAGAAAATGTATATATTACAACAAATGTGGAGCAGTTAATAGATAGATGAACTTAACGGATGTCTACATCCTATAAGGAACCTGCCTGCAAAATGTTAAGTTTGTAGGTGTCATAGTTTCTGGGATTTCGTAATTAATCGTGAGTTTCACTTTTATATACATCTATACAGAGTCGAGAATTATAGTTTACAAGTTCCTATACATATATTTAACTTCTCGAATGTCGCATCAGAGACCGCTAGGGCCATCGACTTATATTCTAGCGATAGACAAGCACGTTCATGGAAACTATTTGTCAAAATACTGAAAAATTAATAAAAAAGTTCGCTGCAGCGCTTTATTGCCATTATGTCGTCTAATAAAACTATTAAAACATACAGCGCTTAGATGGCTTCTAGAGCATATTTTTCCGCGACAAAAACGTCTTAAGCGCCATGAATTTCGTGACACTTACGCGTTTCGTTCAACATACTGTAATGTCAGGTTATCTATATAGATTTTTATACCACAGAAGCGACACAGCTTTTTGCCTACAATACTTTATTACAATAACACTCTTTTTCAAAATTTAATAAATAAGTGAATTCAAAATCGTGTAAAATATTAAAACCATTTATTGTCATTAACCACTCTGAAGAATAACTATCCTGAGTAAAACAAAAAGACTAATACTACTAATCAAAAAGATCAGGATTGCGCTGCTAATATTTAGTAACAAAACAAACAAAAACGGTAAAAAACAAACTAAAACACAGTTAAAATAGTTTTATGAACACATATTTTCTTTAAAAATGAACTAAATTCGTCTAATTATCTCCACTATTTCAGCTATCTTGAGTGAATCAAGATCAAGACTCTAAGATGGTAATATTCCGTAACAAAACAAACAACAACGGTAAAAAACAAACTACAACACTGTTATAATAAAAAAACATAGTCTACAACACATTTAAAACAGATTTATGTACTCATCATTTACTTTGAAAATAAACAATAAATAAAAAAAAAATAAACACAAAAAATAAAAATATTATTAGTGCCATCTATGTGTATATATTCTTACTATTTTTTGAGAAATTTTACTAAGATGCAATTGAAAATCTAGACGTGATGGAATATTTCTACCATCAAATTCAAACTATTTAGTTTATTAAATTGTTTAAATATTATACAATTGCATTGTATCTACGATTCGTTCGGATATCTTTTTAATATCCACCTCTTTTTTCTCTCTTTTATTGCACCTGCCTCTAATTTTGTCTGCAACACCCCCAAAGGTTGACTGGTAGAAAATACCTAAGGCATTAAGTCCGCGCCGTTTGTGCCGTTATGTGCATGAAGTGTTAAATAAATAAACATTTATGGTCATATCTGTTGCATTTCTAAAATAGAAAATTTTAGACTAGTTTCCTTCAAATAAGATTAATTTGGTCAATCTTTGTCTTTTTGTTATATAATTTACCTCGGGATCCGTTTTGGCTTCGTGGTGGAGTCTTATTTTGGCGTATTTTTCGATTACGGCTCTGATTAAATGCGTTCTATGATTTAGTGTACCTGGCTGCTGTAAAGAGTGTAAATTTAATGAGTCAAATGTTGTATTTATTAACGTTTTCAGTGTATTTGATACAATTATGTTGATATTGCTATACATCCTCGGCAAATTTTTGCCGTATCCTTTAAATTTTATTAAATGACGTATTAACGTTTCAGTTTTTAAACAAATTTTGTATACATCTTCTGTTGAGTAGCACAGCCCACCCATATCTTTTAACTGAATTAATTTGTGATGCCATATTCGAACTGATGTAACCAATCCATTCTTCCCTTTTCGGATGACCAGAGTGAACAAATCTGAAATATAATTATAGTGTATGAAGGACGAAATCTCAATAACAGTAATACAATTTCACACATAGGACTACAAATTCAACTGAATCTAATTTATATTTGAATACTAATCTGCACGTAATAATTAGGTTGGTTAGGTTAGGGTAGAACCTAAGTACTAACGAATGACAGAACGCTTAACGACAAAACTTACCGATGAAAACTGATACCCGATGATTTGCTGACATTTCTTGCTGAGTTTTTACAGTATCGAAAAACGCACGTCGTCATAATTTCTGAAATTGACATTATTTATACAACAATAAAAAACATTAAATAAAATATTAAAAAAAAAAACAAACGGAATAAAACATCATGCAAAGTTCATTAAACCAGTTGTAGGTAAAAATCGGGTTTTTATTTAAAACATGCAGATGTTCCCATCTGCATGTTTTAGTCTATGATTATAAAATGGAAAGGCTTTTAAATCAAATAATATATTTTCTAACATACTATTACGAAATTAGAAGCTATTAAATTGTCCGAACAACCAGTAATTTTACTTACATGAGTACAGAATTATTATTTACGTCCAGATTCCCTTTAATTTGAATTTATAAGCGCCGCTCTCACACTGCATGAACGTCAAAACTATACTAATGTCATCAAAATCAAGGTGCATAGAAGACACTGCACCTGAGTCGACTGAAGTGAGTGTACGGCATGCGTAATCTAGTGCGTAGTACATATATATCGATGGCTAGGGCCTTTTAAGTTTATAGGAGAAAGCGTTCGAAATATAGGTTCATAATCTAGATCTAACATACCTTTTTTTCGTTTGGGATAAGGATTTAGGTGCTCAAGAGGTTAAAAAAACTTCTGGTTTAGAAATAAAATTTCAAACCAATGATCATTATCGCACCTAGAATCTTGTTCCTACGTTTTTTTTAAATATTGATAGTGCTTGACCGCTATCTCACCCATTGATAAACCATTGATCAACGATGGAGCACTTTAACAACACACAAACACACACACACATTTACATTATTATTGGAGCATTTCTATGTATACTAACCATCTATGGACTTTGTCCGAAATATAAGATTCTTTTTATTTTTATTAAACACCCCCCAGAAGAAGTTTGTAGCTATCAGAAAATACAAACTTTGGCAGAAAATTTCAGTTCTTAGCTGTATATTTTTTTTTGTCCAACCAATACATAATTATCGTAAATGTGAAACTGTGGATGTTTGATTTAAAAACATCTAAAATTTTAATTTTTCTGTGACTTACGGACGAAGAACAGCACAACCAATAAGGGCCTAGCAGGTTCGGTGTTTTATAATATATAATAAATTGAAAAAAAAAAACTAGGAAATGGAATCAACCGTCTTGCGTATGAAATTTTTTTCACCCTTTTTTCATTAATGTATTAATAATTATTTATTTAAAAGTTGTAGTATTTTTATTTTAATATTTTAAGTTCGGGTTTTTCTCTCCATGAAAAATTTTCCACACGAAAAAATAAATAGCTGGAAATTTATTTATTTTCTTCAGTTATTCTTTATTCATTCGATTAGAAACTCATGCCTTTTTTTTAATCTCTTTATTAGTCGAGTCTGGGTTTTTCCCCATAATGACATGAATTTTTGTTCACTACATAACAAAATATGTTATAATATAACAAAGAATATGCGAAAACTATGTAATTTTTTGGGAAAAACCAAAAGTGTAAACCAAAATTGAACATACAAATAGAGATTTAATTTAGTTATTTTTTCCTGATTTAAGATAAATTCATTTACGGGGTTTAATTTTGCGTAGGTCGACGCATTTCTGTGACGAATTTGATGTGGTCCGCTGACTTTAATTCGACATTACAATAGAGGGGATATACTACAGTGTATCCCGTATTACGTACATGTAATGTCAAATGCTTCTATTAATAGAGAGATAACGAGATAGATATAACAGTCGCAAGCGCATGGCCTACTCATTTTTATCAAGAGAGCGAACTATAGCAGTCGTCTGCATTCAAAATGGCGCCTACATTTGCTTTCGTATTTTTCCTGTCACTCTTTTTACGTGCATCATTTTCGTTGCCAATTGTGCTAGATGTGAAGACGGTGCAACTAAGTAGTGAAACTATGTTTACTGAAAGGATAGTACTTGATGCTGAAACAATTCTCAACCTTGATGAAAAAACTAAATTTGTGCAAAGTTTAACTACAGAAACTGTACCTAATGCTTTTGAAAGTGTTGAAACTACATGGCAAAAGGTTCAGAAGACAAGTTTTTGATCTAGAGAAAAATTGTCCTGAAGACAGTTTTCCATATGGCGGCCAATGTCTGCCGAAAGGAAAGTAAGTCCCTCAAAATATTTTTAGTTCCAATAGACTTTTTTGCTCATTTAAATAATTATGTCAAAACTTAAACGTTTCGTGTGCCTACCGGAGATTCCTAATAGATCTACCTTATTATAGCATACAATTTCATAAATTCATGAACCATTTATTTAATTAAATACGTAAATAATAGATTAACAAAATGTATACTACTTAACACAATATTAGGATATGCTCAACTGTATTTATCTATCTTTTATTTGACTTCTATTTTAAAATGATTTATAAAAGTAGATGTGCTTACATTTTATTTTTCGTCGAATTAATCAATAACTTTGAAGTGCAGATATCATTTGCATAAAATTTAAAGTTCAGGTTATGTTGCTTGAAATTTAAAATTTATAACCTGGTCTTGCCACATACGGTATATTATATATATATTTATTTCATAATATAGTTATTTTTGGATGATTGGTATTAAGTTCTGTTTTTATTTCCAGGTTTGATGAGTACAATGATGGTCCGGAAGGTGCAGATGACTAAGTAGTGGAATGATAGTTCTACTTATTGATAGACCTCTGATGCAATTGTGACAGTGACCAATTGTTCAATGAAGTCAGTGTTATCGTAGTGCTTCTAGTCACTTTAAATCTTAAGATACTATGTACATAGTTTTGATGTCGAAACTAACATCTGAATGAAATGTAAGTCAGAATTAGTGAGTTAAGTTTTATTACACATCGTTGTAATAATTTATAACTATTTTAAATTATCAGTAGTTATAGTATTTATTGGAACATGCATTTTTTTAATTGTATATAGTCATTAATATCCAATAATGTGTAACGATTTACGTTGGTTACCTAATTACTCTATAACACAAGTGTTATAATTACAAGTGATACTAATAGTAGGGACTATTAGTAACGTCACTGCATTTATGTAAGATAAGTAAGATGTGATAATAATATTATGTTTAGTTTAACAAGAACTTATTTGTGATTGTAAATGTTAGTATAATTCAACAGCTTTAATTAAATCAGTATCATTAATAATTTATTTTAATTCAATTCAATTCAATTTCAATTCATTTATTTATTCTCTCTTCACAATAGGTTTATTGACAGTAACAATGGGACTTACAGACTATATTCCACTATTGTCTATTGTGTGTAGAGTCTGGTGCCTGAAATAGGTTTTTGAAAAAAACCTGTGGTACAGGTCACCAGACATTTAAGACATTATTCAATGTAAACAGGAATACAATTCATATTTGATGCATTTTAGGATTTTTATATCAGTTTTTTTTAATAGAGAATAAAACTCAACTTGTATTGTCTAAATTCGAATTATATATAATATAAAATAAAATATTATTTTTAAGAAAAACCAATATATAGTTTTAGGGAAAATATTAGCCACTCAAAACTATTGGCAGGATTCATCTTCGATTTGTTTTTTTTCGATAATTAAATTTAGTTTTAGTATTTATTAAAACTATCGTAGAATGAAATGTACCTGGTTAGTTTGATAGTAATTTATTTATTATCATTAAAATAAATTATTGCTCATTTTTATAACCACGTTTATAAATGTTAGATTTAAAATAATTTTTAAGGTAGATGTTATCACTTCAATACCTAAATTTTTAGTTGAATTACTATCGAAGCTAAATGTTTCTGTGATGTTTGTGAACTATTTGTGTAACTTTTAGTGTTAGTATTAAGTACCAGTTTTATCATTTGTGTATTGTTAAAAAAAAACTTTGATTTTGCAAATTATTTTAACTATTTTTATATAATCTGCGATATTTCCAAAAAATCTTCTGTAACTTGTTAGCCATATCAACTCAAAACGTCACTTAAAATATATATTTAAAAAAATAAATAAGTTTTTTAAATACCTTCTTTATTTCACAAAGAAAAAAAACAACCTCATATCTGAATTCCCCGATACCCAGTCATGTGGTATATAATATGTAAAGCAACTATACGCAAGTTATGGTTGATTCATATATAATTTTGAGTCTACTAAATTAAATTATTGGTTTTTTTTTTTACACACCCTCTTACATACACACACTCATTTTTCTCATCTTACACACCCAGAGGACCTGTTCCAATTCATTTTATTATTATTATTATTTTTATTTAGTTTAGATATAACCGTAATCTTAAGTATATTTTTGGGTAAAAATGTTTCTTTTGTTTTAAAGCTCACAACCTTCACCTTACTCGAGGGCTTGAGGCGCTGCTTGCTGAAATACAGGCCATAAACCTAGTTCGGCAGCAGATGCTAACTTTAGACACAATTGATTGAATTATTTTGTTGTAGTATATAAATAGCTTATAAGCAATTGTGTATACATGTTTTTACTTTGTTGCTCAATAAATATTATTATTAATAACAAACGTATTGCCACTTTTTCAAAAGACACATTTCTGGTTCTTGTTGTCCTCCTTAGTCGTTCACTCTTGATAGAGTGGTCGTGGTTGATAATATTGCAGTTTCGTTGGCGAGTGAGGCTCCCGCTATGCGTCTCCACTTATTACGGTTTACAGCGTCTCGGGAACTCTGGACTATGGAGGTTTGTAGGCAGCTCTGCTTCTCCCTTGTCCACTTGTCCCTGGACAACGAGCCGTTCCATGGAGTGTTTGCGAACAACGTGACCGAAATATTTTAAGACTCGGCAGGCATTATTTACTTATTTATTTATCTTCATTTCAGTCAGATTACCCATAAACTCGTTAATATTACTTAACCTAGTAATTAGTATAAAAGTAGTTAGTAAAATCTATGCTATGTTATTATAATCGACAACAAACTTAATAATAATGCTTAATTAATTTCGTCACCTTCCGGACGCACCTGGCAACAGTACAAGCACTTCACGCAGGTGCCCCATTAAGTGGCCATCTTCATCATCGTCTTACTAGCAACAATGCTCAGAAGAATGTGGTCGCTGCCCTGCATCCGACGAAGTAGTGAAGCGGATTTTTTCCGTATGATCGCTAAGAAGTCATCTGTACGCGCTACTGCGAACATAACTGACGTGCTACAGAAACGTGGCAGCGATATCATCATCCTAGAAGCATTGTTGTATTGCACATGTAGGGCATTAAAAGTCTTCTGCGTGTCTCTGGTCCACAGACTGTAGGTATAAAAAGGTGGCAAACTCCAGGTCTGTCTTTTTTAGTAGGCTTATAATAATAATAATAATATCCTTAAAATACCTGTTTATCTTTCCTTTATTTTTTCGCGTTATATTACGCTTCCATTGGATCCAACGGATGCGAGACGCATAGGACCGTTCATTGTGGTGACACTTGGGGGAGGCCTATGTCCAACAGTGGACGTCTTTCGGCTGAAATGATGACGACTTTTAGTGTTTTTGCAAATTTTTTGCAAATTTTTGCGACAAACTTTTCTGAGGAGGAAGTGCTCCTCATTGAAAGTTGTCGCACAAATTTGCACTAACCTTTCTTCGTCCATAACCTTAATTTTATTTTGCACAAATGCAAGCACTTCGCTGATCATTTTGAAGCCATTGCGTAGGCTCAAAGTCAATAACTACACGCGTCAAAAAAGTACACAGTAACCAAGACTTTTATAGTATGTTAAAATGATTTTAAAGGCAGTCCATGAAGTTACTTGCACGTTCTTCTCCATAGAGATTTATGCTTTAGAATGATATCATACCTGATCACCAATTCGGGTTTCGGAAAGATTATTCCACTGTGGAACAAGTGCATAGAGATCTCCACACGATCAGACAATGCCTTGAGAAGAAGGAGTATTGCTCAGCAGCTTTCATCACAATCGGTCTATCTTCTGATGAAGTCGGTAAGACTTCATGTTCATGGCCGCTGCAAGAGGATGTTTTCAAGGTTATGGAATGGAATTCTAGGCATAAATGTCGAGTACAACACTCACCTTCGGTTTGCCGACAACATAATAGTCATGGCTGAAACCACAGAGGACCTCAGTACAATGCTCGGAGCAAAAAAAAATTACCCGTAAAATTAGGAAATCCGGGAAAACAGAAAGTAATTTTTCAACAGGATTTAAAATAAACCTAGTAGTATTGAGATAAATATTTCTGTCCTGGTATCAGATACTAGTCTATATTCCAGTTTACCTAAAAAAGTACGTTCTATAATTAATTGTTGTATATTCAAAATTTTACTCTGATTCTGAATAAAATACCTATAAAAAAACAAATATGTTAGGCTTGTTTTTGTCCTTGTTGACTTTTGACTGTGCTTTATGCTAAAATAATATTCTATCAGCGACAACGAATGTCTAAAATGAAAATAATAATTAATCCTTACGCATACAAATTTCAAAGATACACACATACACACAGACTTCTGTTGAGTCGTCTGGTCCCCGTATTTAATTGTTTGAAAAAAAAAAACTAGGATGATAATTAACGTGTCATACATGTATTTATTATTTCTGTAATTATGAGTAATTGATATGTATTTCAACTCTAACATTATATCTGTGTGTAGTAATTTTGGTACCACGGTTTGGCTTCCTGTAGGTACAGCTTTAATTACATTTTATTTTTAATTTTGACATTTAATTTTAATTGTATGTTTTTTATTAGTTATCTTTATTTAATTTTTCTTTGTGTTATTGACATATTTCTACAGTCACAGTCCTAACCTACGGTGCCCAGACATGGTCGCTTACCGAGTCGCAAAAGTTTCGCCTTAGGGTTTGCTAATGAGCAATGGAGCGCAGCATTCTGGGTGTCAGGAGGGCCGACAGAGTAAGGAACACCGCGCTGCATTAAAGGACGGGGATTATGGACGCAGGTAAAAAGGCTGCTAGGCTCAAATGGAATTGGGCGGGTCACATCAACCACATGCACTCAGACCGGTAGGCAAGAGTCTCCACAAAATGGATACCTGAAAATGGACGATGCCGCCGAGGTTGACCTGGGAAGAGGCGGCGAGACGACCTAGATGCCTACCGCAAGGACTAGTTCGAGGTGGCTCAAGAAAAGTTGGCGAAGGCCTTTGCCCAGCAGTGGGACAGTATATAGGCTAAAAAAAAAAATACGTAAACTTTAACATTTCTGTGTGTAATAATTTTGGTACTACGATAATTTTGATTTTAATTTTCAATTTTGACATTTAATTTTAATTCTATTGTTATTTGGTTATCTTTATTATTATTATTTTTTATTATTATTATTTGTAGTAGTATACTAATTACAATATGACTTGGAGTTTCTTTTTCTTAATTTTTTACTGTAACTTTAGTTTTATTTATTATTTATGTATTCTTTTATAACATAATTTCTTTGTATTGTAAAATGTGTTGGTCACACAGAACTTGCCATTTGGTCTTGGGTCACTAAGATACAGGCTCTGCCTAGTTTGGGGCCCTACCAGCCACGGCTACTTCTAATGTGTCCTCGATTTGTCTTCTTCTCAATTGTATATCTATTATTTTCTTTAAGCTGGTGTGTTTGTCAATAAATTAATTATTATTAAATTATTAATTCATTCTAATATAAATTTCCAAGTCCGTGATAAGACCTGTCATACTATATGGACAGGGCAGAATGGCAGAAAAAAACGTGTTGTGCTGACCCCAAATAACACGGGACAAGGGCAGGAAGATGATGATAATTCATCCATTATTAGAAAGAAAATAAGTTTAATTTTAAAGCAGTCTCTGCCAGTAGTTTCAACCTATATCATATTCAAGAATTTAGACTACCTATGAACCAAATTTTATCCAAATTTGTTGTGCTGTTTTAGTGTGAAGGTGTAACAAACTTACACAAACATATACAAACTTTAACTTTTATAATATAAGTATGATTTTTAGGGTTTCGTACCCAAACGGTAAAACAGGACTCTATTACTAAGACTCTGCTGTCCTTTCTCTGTCTGTCTGTCTGTCCGTTCGTCTGTTACCAAGCTGTATCTCATGAACCGTGATAGTTAGACGGTCGAAATTTTCACAGATGATGTATTTCTGTTGCAACAAATACTAAAAAAACTTTTAAGAAAAAAAAAAAAACCAACTTCAGTAAAAAAAAAAAAACTAAAAGGATAAAAACAACTTTAATTTCTGAAGTCGGTGTTTCTCGGTATTGTTTGTTTCTTATTTAACACCGACTTCCGAAGTTAAAGTTATTTTGATCCTTTTAGTGTTTTTTTTTTTAGTGAAGTCGGTTATTTTTTTTTTGTAAACCGTTTTTTATATTTTACACTTTTTAGCTGCGATACACTTATATATAACCAGAGTGCCTATTTCTCATGAAAATTCCAATTAACCCAAACACTACTAGGTTACATTGTTTTAATATGAAGTTCCTGTGTCTACCTTCCACCTTCCAACTCCATCATCAGATCAGTTCGATAGTACCTTATAGCCAAACTGCATTTCATGACAATTCTAATAAGCCCAAACACGGCTAGGATACATTGATTAATTACAGAGTTCCGGTGTCTATCTTCCGGCTCCATCATCATCATCAGGTCACTTCGATGATACCATTTTCAACATAACTATTCAGAACAATTTATTTATTTGTATTGTCATAGTCACTTAACTATCTTGATTGTGATATCTATGTAAGTATGAAGTTCCGTTAGCCATTTCTGGTCTTCTTTATCAGTTCCACTTCATCAAAACTTTACGTTACTTACTACTTAACTGTAAGTGCTTAAGTTCTCGATGAAAATATCAAAATCACTGTACGATTGGCTATAATATTTGAAGAGTTCCCTCGATTCCTCATGGATCCAATCATCTGAACTGGATTCTGAAATAAATGGGACCAATCGGAAAGCATATCCCCTAAATTGCAAATCGTTCCATAAGCGACGGAGTCCTAAGGTTACACACATAAAAAAAAACATACAACCGGATTGATAACCTCCGCCTTTTTTTTGAAGTCGGTTAAAACAGAATAATAATAATAATAATAATAAAGTTTATTTGGAACACAAACATAATTCAAGTCTTAATAAACTAGAACAGGAACAGTTAATTTAACAAAAAACATAACCTGCTGTCTCCCAAACTAGGCAAAAACCTATATCTTGGGAGGCAGTATATTAACAAATACTCTGGTCCGTAGCCCATGTAAGACGACGTGAACATAAATGTAAATAAGTAAAAAAAAAAATGAAAGATAAACAAAACAGAAAAATTTAAAGACCAAAAAAAAAGAAAAAACTGCTCAAAGACGAAAAACTGCTTAATAATATTAAATACATTGCCATTCATCTACTTGCATGATATGTACGTGTATGTCGGCACGTGAATGTGTGTGTGTATGAGTGTATGTTTGTGAGTGTGTGTAAATGTGTGATAGTGGTGGTGTGTTATGATGTATGTGTGTGTGGGAGCATGTGTACAGATAACTTTATATTAGAAGTGACTCTGTGTCAGCATAGTTCAAAGTGAGTAACCAAGCCTTCAACTTGCTTTTACATTCCTGTCTGTTTAAATGATGTATCTTAAGACTTTTATTAATCCCATTGTACAGTCTGGTGCTAACAAAAGGATATTGTTTACGCGCAAAGGCGGTGCTAGGTGGTTCTGAGCGAAATACTATATCAGCCCGTCGTTTTGTGGTAGTAACAAGAGGACTACGATGTTTCCTTAGTATAGTATGAAGCACAAAAAGTTTTCGGACCGTCAATACTTCACTATCGTAATAGAGTTGGCTTGTTGGGTACCTATACGGTTTATAAAACATGACCTTCAGAACCGCTCTTTGTGCTCTTTCAAGCTTTAATAGTGAAGTTTTATCAGCACCACCCCAACAGACTATACAATAAGAAAGTAAAGACTGGCATAGAGCGTAGTATACTAGCTTAAGAGTGGCTATATCGGCAGATTGCCTCAAATTTTTGAAAATATAGATAAGCACTCTTAATCTTTTGACTAAATAATCAATTTGCATATGCCAATTTAGAAAATTATCTATGTAGACACCTAGATAACGGATATTGGTGCATACACAGAGAGGTGGACAGGAACAATGAGAAGAAGGTTTTAAGCACGAGTGAACTTTGATATTAATAGGATGTTTAGGTTGGGAAGCTTGGGAAACTGAGAAGGATATAATTTTGGATTTCTCTGCATTCAATGTCAGTAGATTTTTTGAGAACCAATCACTGACTATATTGAGATCTGTCTCTGCTAACTGTGCGACTGAAATAAAATATAAATATGTTTACGGGTGCTCCGACACAACAAACGTATTTTTTTTTGCTACGGACGCGGACGGTAAGAAACCCTTTGTGCGCGAGTTTGATTAGCACTTGGCCGATTTTCTAATCATTTATTTATACAATCACTTTCCCGACTAAACGATTTTAGACAATTCAAAAATGCCTGTAAATGGTTTATTTTAAATGAATCTTTTGATTTTATTAAATAACTAGCTTCTGCCAGTGGCTTCGCCCGCGGATTAAAGGTTCCTCCATACAAACTTTGGACCCCCGTTTCATCCCCTTTGGGGGGAATTTTGGAAAATCTTCTCTTAATACTCACCTACGTCATAAAAAGAAACGTCATAGGAAGAAAGAAAATTTCACGCTCCTAGTTCCAGTTGTTTCAGCTGTGCGTTGATATGTCAGTCAGTCAGTTTCTCCTTTTATATATATAGATTACTAGCTGACCCGGCAAACGTTGTTTTGCCATATAAATAATTTCCTTTGTCTAAAAAATAAAAAAAAATTTTAGGGGTGGACTACCCCTAACATTTAGGGGGATGAAAAATAGATGTTGGCCGATTCTCATAGATACCGGATAAGCACAAAAAATTTCATCAAAATCGGTCAAGCCGTTTCGGAGGAGTATGGCAACGAAAACTGTGACACGAGAATTTTATATATTAGATAATTACTTGTCTTTGGGTTTTCCCCAGCTTCAAATAATGTTTTGTTAATAATAAAACACACAAGAGAACTATTTAATTCCTTCTTTTTTATAAAATAATTTATTTCTTATTTAAAACTCGTCAAATTTTGAGATACGAAATAAAATACGTCTGGGTTTTTCCCACGATAATTTCATTATATTTCAGTCACAGTTTATCTTTGAAATCGAAATAACCTTTTATGGTATATTGATATGTGTTTAATTTCTGATATCCATAATTAAAGAAAATTTTAATAACTGTGATAACTGTGATGACGAAAATATAAAATGTGACGATATATGCTGTGATTCGCTGATTATCAGTCTGCCGTCTGCAGTTTTCAGCAGAATGTTACACACGGTGACTTTGATAGCGTAGCAGGGCACACTAACATGATAAATGTGTGCGTAAACGCTAGCGCGTGAAACACAACAGGTATTATCGTTGTGTGATACAAAGTAACTCGTTTCTACACTCACACTCTTGAAAAAAAAATAGTAGCCGTCTAAGTTACACGACTATGAAAATACAGCCAAAATTGGCTACTGTTATTAATGGCGCTGTGGCGCAATGCGTATGATACTTAACTGACGAGTAAGAGGTCCCAAGTTCGATTCCAATCGTCTGATGTAACAAAAAGTTTGCTTGTTTTTATTTTCTTTTTGATTTACCCCTGTTTTTTTTTTAATAGTAATGTTATAGTTACTCTCATAATAATTAAAATATTTTGAAAATATTGTGACAAAGAAAACTGCGATAACGATCCAACTATGTTTATTACAACTTATTAATTACATACATTAAACGGAATGGTCACAATTAACGAATCTGTTCATGATTATCTTTAATACAATATATAAAGTGAAAATATTCTAAGTCAGACAAGGATGGACGTCACTTTTTTAAGTTTTTTATTAGTGACATAAATCAACATGTTATCAAGAATGAATTATGATAGATATCGCAACTCTTGATCTCAATAACAATAACATCATGTCACATAATAACAACAACAGTATAATTACCTACAGCTTACTTCTTAGTCTTTTTTTTTTACTTATAACATATCAATCAACATGTTTTAAAAAATGAACTATGATAGGTATCGTAACTCTTGATTTCAATAACAATAACATGATAAAAACAACAACAACAAAAACAGCATACAGTAATACAGCTTTTTAAAAATATTTATAATTGGATTCAATTTAAATCAAAATTAATATCTAATTGGTGCACCTTCATTGTCGATTACTTCTTGTAACCTCGTTCTCATGCTAGCCACCAAATTTTCACACAGGTCAGTGCCGCGAAACGATTCCCACATGGATGACACTAAATTATCTAAATTACGTTAAGATCTCACATCAGATGAATCCCAGTTGAGCACCATGTGACCCCACAGATTTTCTATGGGGTTCAAATCGGGACTTTTAGAGGGCCATTTAATAACAGTCAAGTTTTCTTGGACACTTAACCAGTCTTGCACCATTCGTGCGCGGTGCACCGAGCAGTTATCGTGCACGAAGTAAATATGCTCGTCCGGGTATGCCACGCGCACGGTAGGCAACATAACATTTTGCAAGATGTCCAAGTAACCTTGACTGGTATTGCGACCCCCTACCTCCACTAACTCACCGGGACCCATCGATGACATCCAGCCCCAATAACCTAACGTAATGCGACCACTAGACCTGCATGGGAGAATATTTTTCTGATGGTAACGTTCTCCATCTTTTCTCCATAATATTTTACGCCCATCCTTATCTGACTTAAAACACTTTTCATCACTAAATATAACTATGTTATTGCACCAATCAAAATCTATAAATTTTCTTGCAAACCGCATCCTTTCTTCTTTATGCAACGCCGTCAGTAAAATTTTTTTCGCAGGCTTGCGACATTTAATTTTTGCTGCTCGTAAGTGGCGTCGAACAATTGTCATAGACACGTCGTGCATAATCGCAGTGTTTCTTGTTGTAGCAAAGCCGTCAGCGCTATACGTAGCAACAATATTTCGATGCAGTGGGTTGGCATCCGTATATGCAATTGCTTTTGGACCCGGACGTTTGGCATCGATTGTCCCTTCAGCTGTATATCTATGCACCCAAAACTGCACAGTTTTCCTCTGTAAACAATCACAAAATTACGTTAAAACCTAACAAATATCAACAATGTTAAATTATTTCGCATTATGTTAAGTTTGGATTTGTTACTTACCGGTAGCATTATTCTCCTCGAAATTTCACTTATGGATACATTTTGTTTATATAATACTACTATCTCAGCCCTCAAAAGTGTAGACAAATGAGGCATGTTAATTATTACTTGTAAAAAGTATCACTTTCCACAACGATTAATTATTTTTTGTCTCGGAGTAAGTTGTAGAACACACGATCGTGATAGGCAAAAGCGTTATGCCAGGTTAACTTATTATCCGACTCATTTTTTAGTAAATAACTAATAAAGTGGGTAGATGATAATATTCATACACTTAGTTTTTAAAGCAAATATTCTAAGTTTTAGCTTTAATAAACTTCGTTATCATTATACTACAATAAAATAGAAAATAATGTTTTGTCAATGGCTAGGATCGAACTCGATACACCACTCGATAATCAGTGCTAATTTTCCATCTAATGAACGAAGCGAATTTTTTTATCTAATTCGTAGCAAACACATATACAAATATGTGTGTGTGTATATCGAGTAGTAAACGAGTTTTATTTTGTTTGCGAGTTGAGCTGGAGACATATTATTTGAATAGGTGAATTATTGTGGGATGGCACGCTCGGTTTTACTTCTGTTTGTATTGATACCCACAGCTAATTGATTATTGTGAACATTATTGCTGATTACCTACCCATATCATCAAAATTACTTTCCAAAGATTAAGTGTAAGTGTTTGATGCTAATTTAAATAACTATAATAATTTCATAAGTGAATGTTTGCGAAAATAAAAATAAAAAGTTGACAATGAAAGGATTGTCAACTATTAATAATAACGTATTGTTATATTACGTAAATGATATATATATATATATATTATAAAATTATTTATATTACAAGTTATATACAAAAATTTCGTTAATTAATTTCGTAAATATACATAGTTTATATGTATAAAATTACAAAAATATATTTCGAATATTTTAATTATTACGAGAATAACCATAACATTACTATTCAAAAAAAACATGAGTAAAACAAAAAGAAAATAACAGATAATTGGAATCGAACTTGGGACCTCTTACTCGTTAGTTATGTATCATACGCATTGCGCCACAGCGCCATTAATAACAGTGGCCAATTTTGGCTGTATTTTCATAGTCGTGTAACTTATACGGCTACTATTTTTTTTTTGCAAGAGTGTGAGTGTAGAAACGAGTTACTTTATATCACACAACGATAATACCTGTTGTGTTTCACGCGCTAGCGTTTACGCACACATTTATCATGTTAGTGTGCCCTGCTACGCTATTAAAGTCACCGTGTGTACGTACAGATTTCCGCAACTGAGTCACCATGCGAAAGAGGGGAATCTAAAATGCGCATATATAGCCGCAAGCGCAAGCGCATGGTAAACTCATTCGTAATAAGGACACGGACAGCAACAGTCGTGTCTTTTCAAAATGGCGCTCACAATTGTTTTCGCGTTTTTCCTGTCACTCTTTTTACGTGCATCATTTTCGTTGCCAATTGTGCTAGATGAAAATGCGGTGAAACCAAATAGTGAAACTGTGATTATTGAAAAGACAGTGCTTGATGTCGAAATAATTCTCAACATTGAAGAAAAAATTAAACTTGTGCAAAGTTTAACTACAGAAAATTTTAATGCCCTAAATTCTTTTGAAAGTGTTGAAACAGATCATGGCAAAAGGTTTAAAAGAGGTGTTATCATTCCAAAGGCGCATTGTCCTGAAGACAGAATTCCATATGGCGACCAATGTCTGACGAAAGAACAGTAAGTTTTTGCTTAATATTTTTTTGTTAAAAGAGACTTCTGCACTCTTTAAAATAATTGTGTCAAAACTCAAGCTTCGTGTATTCACACAAAGCTGCGAACTGAACTACTTTAGTGACTCTAATTCTGTATAAAATTTCATTTATAAATTATACGTGTATAATTTTTTTTTTTTTAATTGTTTATTTAAATACTTAAATGACATATACACGAAATTTTTACTACATTACAATTGTATTTGGTTTTGCTGTAGTGAATTTTTCTTTCATTTAATTAATTACTATTTTAAATGATTTACTAAAGGCAGATTGTGTTTACACAATTATTTTGTATTTTAAACTTGAAGTGCATACTTCACAAAGCATAAACCTGGAGTTGATCTGAAGTAGAGTTGTTTGAAATATAAATTTTATAACGATATTTTTTTATATTAAAGTTCCTTTTTTATTTCCAGGTTTGATGAATACAATGATGTTTCGGAAGGTTCAGATGATTACAAAGAGGAAAGATAAATAAATTATCTCTTCGTTCTACTGTACCAGTGGGCTTCTGATGTGTTAGTGACAGTGATAAATTGTTAAAGTACATTAAGTGAAGTCAGTATCAGCATAATATTCTAGTCATTTTAAATCATTAGTATAGTGTGGACTTAGTTCCAAAGTCGAAACAAAAAGTATTTTTTATACGCAATGTTTTTAATAATTTATAACTATTTTAAATATTACTAGTTATAGTATTTATTAAAACAAGCATTTTTTTATTAAATGCACCTACCTACTTACTTTATAACACGAAAGTGTAATAATTATAAGTTGGTACGATACTATTAATAGTCTTTATCGTTGCATTTATGTAAGATAAGTTATCTGTGATAATGAGTAATGTTTATTTTCCATATTAATTTATTATTATTTTAGGTGTATTTAAATTACACTTATTATTAAGAGTATCTACACTAAATAATAATCGTAATTTGTGAACTTTAATTTTGTCAGTATCATTACTTGTTTATTTTAGAAACTTTATGAGCTATTTTAGATGAACATAATATCTGTAAATTTAAAGCATCACATTCCGCATTACTTTGTGAGATATTCCCTACATTTTTTTCAATTGTTTTTTTTTTTGACAGATGTCAGAGGTTTATATAATATCTTTTTTTTTCATAGAGAATAAGACTCAATATATATTATCTAAATTGTAAGCAGGTATTAATTATACATATTGCTCAAAATCATTCCGCTGTATTAAAAAAAAAACTGTTTAAAAATAAAACAAATATTTCTAAAGTGATGAATCTAAATAAAAGTGAAATAAGATGATGAATAAAATCAGGTTGCTTGTAAGTCACAAGCAACCTGATTTTATTACAGTTTAACAAACTTATTAGATACCACTAAAAATATTAGCAAAATTTATGTATAATATTTTTCTTACTTCTTAAAATTTATTTAGTTTTAATATTTATTATAATAATAGTAAATTAAAATGTACCTAGTCAGTTGTATAGTATTATTTTACCTCTACATCTCAATATTTAATTAAATTATTCATCCAAGCATCTGTGATATAATTTATAAACTATTTGTGTAAATTGATGTCTTCGTATTGATAAGCTATTTTAATAATTTCATTAAATTAAAAAAAAAAACATCTTCATCACATTAAAATATGATTTACTGTTTTATAATTCATATTGTTAAAAAAATATACTTTATTTTTGCAAATTATTTCAAATATTTTTATTTTGTCTTTACAGTTTCCATAATATCTGTTATAATGTAACAAGTCATATTTACTTAATTTTCCTGGTGAAAATATATGTTTGAGAAAAAAAATATGATATACATACCTTCTTTGTTTTACCAAAAGAAACCCAAACAACAACAAACAATATTAACATATTATTGAGCGTGACCCTCGAGAAGAATAGGGAAACGATTGCTGTCTCCTTTGACGTCTTGAAGGCCTTCGACAGGGTATGACACGCTAGCTATTTGAGTAAGCTTCCAGCGTGCGGCATTTTCCTCGTTGGTCTGATTAACTGAGCAAACGACTTCTTGAGAGAACGGTTTCTCGGAGTTGTCGACATAATGGCTCATCAGAGCCCATGAAGACTAATGCCGTGAGTTACTCAGGGTCTGTTCTCTGTGCAACTCTCTTCCTGCTACATATCAACGATCTGCTGATGCCCGGTATCTATGCGGTAGGTATGCAGACGATAGCACAGTTGTAGAGAGATACCTGCCAAGTGCTCTGTCCAGTAAGGAGCTAAACAGTCCGAAAGAGAGGCAGTCTCCAAGTGGGGTGAATCCAAATCTGGTAGGGTTCAACGCCGCCAAAACACAATCATGTCTGTTCGTTGTTTACCTTGGCTCCTGCTTTTCAGAATATGTCCCTGGAGTGCACGGACCACCTTCTGCTCTTAGGAGTTGAAATTCCCTGAGATTTTAACTTTGGGCGCTGAGTTAGCTGCACTGAGTCCAAAGAGGAAACTCGGCGTTCTTGCAAAGGTCCGACGGTACTTCACATCGGGACCGCTGTTAATATTATACAAAACACAGGTCCGTATGGAGTACTGCTGCCACATACGGACTAGTGCTGCAAAATGCCACCTAGCAGCTTAGGACTTACTGGAAAGGCGAATGAAGAGGCTAATTGATGATCCAGATTTGGTACACTACACTTGAAAGTATTCCGGTAACTACTAATTAGTTCTTGATGAGAACATTTCTAGCAATCGAACTTAAGATATACGCGATACATTTTACGATACTTACGATATATTTTTATGGTAAGAAATCATCCAATACTTCTCCCACTCCGGCTGGAGCAAGAGGGCGTTTCAGACTTTTACTGACTAAAACCACTCCTGTGTCCTTCAGTTGCCCTTTGCGTTCTAAGACCACGAGTATCCTTTTCAGAACATTCCCGCAACTCTAGCGGGCATCAGCCCTGCTGGGCCCCTACGGTTTGCTAACATCTCTTTGAGGAGCGCGTGGAACAGTGCTTACTGTCGACGACTTGGGCTCGGTCCGATCGACTACTGGACGTATACTCCGTAAGTTCGTCTGCCGCAGCTGGTAGTCGGGTTCGGAATCTCAGTGGCTGCAGCGTGAGGATGTTCGTACCCTCCAGCGTCCGGGGTCCTCCTTCACTAGCATTACTGCTTCGCAGAAGGAGTCGACCGCCAGCCATTCCTCCTCGCTCCGGCGTGAGAGGTTGCTATCGCCGATCGCCTACACTAGGACACGGCGGTGTTCCGCCTAAACGGGGCACATCTCCACCGTATATTTCACTGAGTCCTCCGGGTGGTATACACAATGGTGATACCCGGGCGTTTCTTTCGCCTGTATCCGATGCAGGACCCTCCCGAACTTACGATATCCGGTGTGGATCTTCGTCATGTAGAAGGTGAGGACGCCGTGATGCTTTTCCAGCCACTTCTCAAAGAGGGGCCTTAGCGCCGTGATTATGGTATGCCTATATCTGTTACAATGTGTGTGTATGTCTCCATTAGAGATCTAGGCTTTAGAATGTGCAATTAGTTTCATCTTTCTGACTGACAAACTTCTTGACTTGTCACACCTGTAAATAGCATAGCATAGCATAATCAATTTTAATGTTTCCAAAATTGTGATACTAGGAGAAATAGTGGGCGGATGTCATATACCTTCGAATTTTTGGTTCTAGAACACGCACCCAACATTAGTTTAAATTGTTAATTAATAGGTAATTGTGTAAAACGTTCTCTTGTGTGTTACCAACACACAAGAGAACGTTTTATTCAATTTACTTATTAAAGTAGAAAAAAAAAATGCTAACCAAATGTAACCATTTGGTTAGCATTTTATTTATCTCAAAATTTGCCAAATCCAGATTTTTCTCACCGTGATAAATGTTTTCTTTTCAATGCGAAACAAAAATGTAACTGCAAGTAATTTTTTTACGTTCTAGACACAGTTTAACTAGAAAACCAAAATCGCCTTTTAAGGTAAATTAGTTTGAATGTAATTGGTTTTTACCTGTTTTACCACAATAAGAATTATTTTATGGGAATTAGAGTACTGCAAAATGACGTATAGTATGACGATGATGTGGCTTGCTGACATATTACAGACTTCCTCCTCTATATAATCGTCGCAAACGCTCTCTCAACGATTCTTGAGTAAACGTGAGCTTCCAAAATGGCAGCCAGTACTATTTTTGTGTTTGTGCTTTCTTTGTTACTTCGGGCATCATTTTCTTTGCCGATTTTACTAGATTTCGAAACAGTGCATTTAACAGACAGTGAAAATCCACTTGCTCAGAAAACACCTATATTTAATGCTGAATTGATTCTCAATCTTGAAAAAGAAACTAAACTGGTGCAAAGTTTAAATACAGAAACTGCTCTTAATGCTTTTGAAAGTGCTGAAGCAGGTCGTGGTATAAGGATTAGAAGAGATATTTTCAATCCTATGGCACATTGTCCTGGAGACACAATTCCATATGGCCATCGATGCCTGACGCCAGAAGAGTAAGTTCCTCACATATTGTTGGCCTCCCCGAAGGTGGACCTCATCGGCCCACCTACACCTTCATAAAAGAAAACCTTGTGCAAAATTTCACGTTCCTAGTCCCAGTAGTTTCGGCTGGCGTTGATGTGTCAGTCAGTCAGTTTCTCCTTATAGATAATTATAAAGGTATAAAAATAGATAACTTTATTTATATTTATATAATTATATATATATATATATTTATGCTTTAACCCGTTAAATGGCCAAAACGCAATATTATATAGTTAAGAAGTGGCAAAGGCCGACTATGTAGGTCTTCTTTATAGATTACTAGCTTTTACCTGCGGCTTTGCCTGCGTGAAAGTAGAATCTACTCCCGGAACGAAAAGATATTCCAGGAATCCAGGACATGGTTCATCCGTGTGAAAAAACTTATTTTTGTTAATCTATTTAAATATTAAAAAAGTTTTTAACTACTTTTAATGATGATGATGATGATGATGATGACAATCATGTCATTGTGTAATTTTTTAGTGATTTTTACTAATGTAATTTTCTTTCATTTACAGATATGCTGATTATTGATAAATTAGGTGGTGTTGATTATCACGACGTGGATGTTTTTTTTTTTCTATTCTGCAACCTGGATCTCTGACGCAATACTAAAAATAACTAATAGTTACCTAAACTAAGTGAAATCAGCTTTATCAGGGTGTTATTAGTTATATTATAGAATTATATTATATAATAAAAAGAAAAGACACTGTGGATAAAGTTAAAACAAAAGTGAAATGAAATATAGAAACAAATAAAGTGTGTCATTACTTAGAGTATTCACTTGATCAAACATTCATTAATAATAATAATAATGTATTTATTAATTCTGATAACTGAGATCCAAACATTTTATAAATAGACCTACAAACTAATACACAATAGTAAGCAGGAACTTTGTCCGCTGTACTAATTTCCACATGAGATGACAAATGAGTATCAGTTACATCAGTCACCAGTCACAGTGGAGATCACTACAGCTCCACTCCACTGTGACTGGTCATGCAGTCGACTGATGAGTAATACAGCTGCGAACGCTCTGTGTGCGCATTAGCAAACCTGCTGACGCGCTACAGAAACGTGGAAGTCGCAACAGCACCCAGGGGACTTACCGTGATATGTTAAACTGTCAGCGTGCAAGCGAGAAAAAGGGATGGAGATATACACCCAAAAAACAATAAAACAAAAACAAAGGCAATAAAATACAATGCTCTGTGGGCCCAGTTTAACAACAGGATGGGATGGAGCACCATAAAATACCACCAAACACCACCCCACCACCACCACCACCACAAAAGCACACACCACAAAAGATAAAGACACCACCAAAGACCAGCCAGCCCAGCCACACCAGCCATACACCATAAAAGATAAAGATAATTTACTTGTCAAACATGCGTTTACATAAACTGACTAATCAGACATGCAAGGTATTAAATTAATATGTTGTGAGCGTCCATGTTTTGCCTATAACAGCGTACAAATTTTGTAGGAATAAAAATTACATTTAATTGCCTATATAGCTCTCTCTATATATATAGGGTATAGCTCCATCCCATCTCGTTGTTAAACTGGACCCACAGAGCATTGTATTTGTATGCTCTCCGGGTTTAGAAATGGGCCAGTATCTAGTCATAATTTTATTATATTACCTATAATAAGTCCATTGGTACTGACTTGCATCATAATCCACAAGTGTTATGATTGATAAGATAAGTATACGGTACTAATAATCCCTATTATTTATATGAGCTATCTGTAATAATAACGTAATGTTTATAATAATATTAGATATAAAAAAAAAAAAAATTAATATATTATGAATCATATTACTATCATAATTTCATTATCATAAGTGTAAGATTTATAATTATATCAGTATTATGTTTTTATTGTTTTAGAAACTTTACTACCTAATATTTTAAGTTTTTTAAGTGTATTCTATTATTTTTAAATAAATATACTAATTGTTTTTTAATTAATTTAATTAAAATATTTCCATGCAATTTTTAAAACAACCATATTACATTATTAATGACTGGTAGAGAATGCCTTGTTGCTTTAAGTCCGCCTACATTCTACAACTGTACATGAAATTTAAATAAATAATAAATAAATAAATTATAATTAGTTTTAGGCGACTCACATATCCATATGCTTATTATCCAAATACATGCAACCATTCGAGCGTTCTTCTTGAAGAAGTAACAAATATATATATATATATATATATAAATACCTACTACCACACATACACTCACAAAGGATATTGCTCGTCGTCCATGCATAGCTCGCCTAAGATCCAACAGGGAGGCATATTTACTCTTTGGCTATTAGGTAATGTATATATTCGATTAAACCTAAATTAAAACAACGGACACCCGCGACATCATAGCGGACTGTTTGTAACTAAAAATCATTATCGTATATCAAGTGTTGAGAATGCTGACGCTTGTCTGTATGTACTATAATACCTTTGCCTATTAAAAACTTCAAATTGAACCAAAAATTAATAGAACTATCACCGAGGATTATGACGGAAGCTAAGGACGAAAGTGAATACTTTTTAAAATGATTTCGAAATTAAAAAGTGTCCGTTCTATTAAAATATAAGTAATGTATATTATTAAAAGAACTAGTAATTATAGTAAATATTTCATGCATGTTGGTTCATAGGCCATTTTTTACAATGTCGTTTCGCCTTTATAATACTAGTGTGATAACATTTTTTTAAGAGTAATTAATTTTTCAAATCAATTAACATCTTTATATACAGATTTTTTTTTCTATTTATTTTGTATGTACCGCACAAGCATTGATCTATTTTTTATATTTTTAATATTGATGAAAATTGTTATTTGAATTTTTATTATTTGTTTTTGTATTTTTTTAAATCTTATTGTCTTTCGACCTAATTTTCACGCCAGTCATGGTCAAACATGTTGAGCCAAGAAATATTTTTTGTAACACGTATAATAAGCATCTTACCGTATTATTTACACAAATGTTTATGCAAATAAATAAATCTGAATGTGAATATAATTATAAGCATAAAGACACTACTAATAAGGTTTTAATTATATACTAGTAGAGACCAGTGGTGGCCACTGGGCCACGGCTCGTAAGTCGGCCCCAACTTCGAGTTATAGATCGCGAGTTCAAACCCAGCCAGGCGCATTACTTTGTGTAATTTATTTAATCACTACTGCTCTATAAACGGTGAAAGGAAACACCATAAGGAAGCCGGCATGTCCTAGAAGTAAAAATTCGAAGACATGTGACAGTCACCAATCCGCACTGGGCCCGCGTGGTGGGTTACGGTCCATTCCCTCTCCTAAAGAGGAGGATGGCCGTGAACTTAGCAGATCATTTTCCAGCAGAGCACAAAAAAATTAGAGTTCTGCTTGCATGCAGCATAGTTCTGGAGTTCCTGATACTTTTCAGATCAAGTTCTGGTGTTTTTCCTGGAAAAATTTGAAATGAAAATATGATCTGTTAGTAAACAGATCATATTTTCATTTCAAATTTTTTTTTTTTTCCGGTGGCAGATCATTTTTTCCAAAACGAAAATTTAAAAAATGCTTTCGGTGCACAAAGGTGAGTCCTATAGTTCCTAATTACTTTTAGCAATAGTTTTGTCAATTAGAGCTCACAAAAAAATAAAAACTTATCAATGTAATCACAGCAAAAAAACAAGTAATGATCATAAAACTGACGATAATTACGCAATACGACGGTTTTCACATATAATTCTAAATATTATCAGTAGTGCAGATGTTACTTAAACAAAAAAAAAGCAAAATATAACGTTAATCGATTTCAAGTATCAGCAGAGCATGGTTGAAGATGTCGATTAGCAAAAATCATGAATACAGAGTAGAGTGATGAACATAGAGTGGTACGTATGTGGGGCGCCACATACGTACCACTCCCATTTTTGATGTCGTCGTTTATACAGCGTACATTTTGATGTGACCTTTGGTACTGGAACAATTTACGTGCTGCGGTTGTCCCGCACGATTATTATTTAGGTGTCTTCAAGGTTAATATGAATAGGCTCTTAATGAAATAGTGCCCTTGACCATCAACGATTGCATCACTACTTACCATCACGTGGGATCGCAGTCAAGCACTAGTTTAAATAAAAAAAAACCCTATCTTTCAAACTAGGAAAATCAGTTCAATGTTCTGCAAATGGATTAATAATATTAATAATTTTAAAAGGTCGCTCCACCACCTCTAATCTCGTGGTCTGTAGTGACTTCTTATTTGAGTTGAGGCTCAGAATGTCAACTTCTAGCATATGTCTAAGCGATCTCAGGTCGACGTTATATACACTGACTACAGCAAGTGCTTTGATCGAATAAATCATGCGCTTCTAATGCGCAAACTGTTAGACATTGGTATGAGGGGTAGCCTGTACAGATGGTTTGTATCATATATAGAAAACAGATGTAAGACTGTAGCCCTCAACGGCTATGCCTCGAGAGCAATGTACATCCCTTCGGGAGTCCCCCAAGGATCTTTATTGGGACACCTGTTATTCAATATTTTTGTAAATGACATCGCTTCATGTTTCCTACATTCAAAAATCTTATAGTATGCGGATGACATGAAAATCTTGAGTCAAGTTTCAACAATTGAAGACGCACATCTATTACAGGAGGATCTGGACCGTTTCCATAATTTCTGCGATAGATATAGGTTAGATTTAAATACTTCTAAATATTACATATGTAATATGTATATACTCGTAAGCCAAACCCTATAATGTACGATTATAAATGATCAAATACTACAATTGCCAGAGTCAGCGTCATTAGGGATCTTGGCGTAATTTTTTACTCAAAACTTTTGTTTGACGTGCACATTGAAAATGAGGTCAACAAGGCCTCTAAACTTTTGGGTTTAATTTTGAGGGTTTTCTACGAGTTTAAGAACGTCAAAACCATGAAAAGCATTTACTGTGCCTTTGTCCGCAGCCATCTTGAATATGCTTCTTAAATTTGGAATCCAAATCACAATGTATATATTAATCGTCTTGAAAGTATACAAAAGTGATTTTTAAGGTATATTCAGTATCGATCAAGTTCTTATCTTCCTAACTATAATAGCCGGTGCAAGAAATTTCATATTCTTCCTTTACAAAAACGAAGAAAAATGGCAGATCTTGCCTACCTATTCAATGTTATGAACGGGTCTATTGACGTACCTGCGCTGGTGGCCTTCTGTGTTTCTTCGGAGACCTGATCTTCTTCACGTACCTATCGTGAAAACTGTCTACAGACAGAACTCATACATTCAAAGAGTATGTAGAATGTTCAACACAGTGTGCCGGGACGATGAGCTTGATTTTTGCAAATAGGGTCCAGAAACTTAAAAAAATGTTAATTAACTTTTTCTTTGAAGCTTGGTCTTGTTTGTAATGTAATGTATCATATTTTTGTTTCTTCTCTTCACTTGTATTTCTATGTTTACCGCTCACGCTATGTATGCTGTTTTGTTCATTTTATTTATATATAAGTGGAAACTTGTAATTGGCCTTCTTCTGCATATAATGTTTTTTTTATACTGTGTTATATTAGCTGTAAGTTTTCTTAAAATTAATAAAATAAAATAAAATCAAAATAATGTATCACTTATTTCAAGTTTGCACTCATAATGGTTAGTGACAATATTTACTTAAAACTATAAACTACTAAATTAAATTGATCAGGTAATCTACAATCTCTATAATCTTCAAACTCATAATACAATTGCTTGATAACTATTTTTATGGTCGAATACACATTCTGATGGTTATTAATATCACAATCGTATCAAATGGTGTGAATATTTTAATAACGTGGCTCTATGAATGACATACTTAAGTGATCTTTGCACTGTGAGTAATGAGAAGTCATTCCCTGGATACTTATTAAGTAAAATTCCCTAAGCTGACTAAACATCAGCAATGATTTTGAAAAAGTTATCACATCTTTGGTCCAATCTTGAGGTCTGTAGGTTAACTTTTTTACGGAGCCATACATAGCGTTGATCTGAGACCGTCTAATGACTGACTGGTCTGTTGGTCTAGTGACTGACTACAGTTCTTTGGTGTTTTGATCGAATTGATCATGCACAAAAGTGTGCGAGTTTGCATTGCAAATTATCACACAAATACACTTCTATAATTTTTTTAGTTTAGGTAAGGGGTATTTTTATATAGATTTATTTATTTGTTATATTTATTTACCATAATCCGTGCGTCACTGCGGGGTGCCAGCTGAAAATCAGTGCTGGGTGTCTGACGCCCAGCATTTGTTGAGTTGGCGACCCTTTCGGTTCGGGCACGCTCAGCGCAACTATATTGTAAATCTGTACTTTTTTTGTGCTTTTTGCCTATTGTATTGCCTGCATCGAATAAATACTATTCTATTCTATTCATTAATGTATAAACCCTTGCTGGTTAGTGTTAAGATGGTTCTCTTAATTCGTGGAGAATAGGTTCCCAACTGTAGTTCTGAATGGTTATACTTTGAGAGCAATATTCATCCTGTTGGGGGTTCACCAGGAATCCTTGTTATGCATATACCTTTTTTATTTAATGTGTTTTGGGTTCCGTACGTCAAAAGGAAAAAGCAGAACCCTTATAGGAACACGATTATTTATCTTAGAAACCCGTATAAATATCGAGTTGAAATTTAATCCATATGCTCAAGTCTGCGGTTCCTTAAAGCTGTGAAAAAATTAAAGTTCTGAGTTGACGAACAAAAAACTTTGTCGCAAAAAACGTATATATAAAATTTATAGGGTACTTCCCGTTGAACTAGAATCTTGAAATTTGACATGAAGCAAGGTCACATAGCACAAATATTGAGCACGCCACAATTATGGCGGTAAGTCCCCTCTTTGAAGAGTGGCTGGAAAGACAACATGGCGTCCTTACCTTCCGCGTCACGCAGGTCCTCAACGGACTTGGTAAGTTCGAGAGGTTTCTGCACTGGATTCATGTGGAAGAAACGCCTGGGTGTCGCCATTGTGTGGACCACCCGGAGGACATGGTGGAGCATATTGTAGAGGTGTGCCGCGTCTGAGCAGAACATCACCATGTCCTCATGAAGGCGATCGGCGGCAGTGATCTCTCGCGCCGGGCCTTGGTACCATGGCCTCATGGTCCGGAGTGGCACGCGGTTGCCTCTTTCTGCGGAGCAGTAATGCTAGCAAAAGAGGCGCCCGCAGACGCGAGAGAACGGCCCTCGCGCCCCAGCCGCCGGGATCCTGATTCCGATTTCCAGCCACCGTAGGCGCTTGCTGCCCGCAAAGCAATGGGTAGCTCGCCGTCCGACCGTCCGGTAATCGTCCGGACCGAGCTCAAGTTGTCGTCGGAGAGTAGTGTTCCACGCGCGCCTATAAGGAGATGTCAGCCAACCGTAGGGGCCCAGCAGGGTCGAAGCTTACTGGGGCCATGGGTGATGCGAAAAAGAACCCCGGGGCCCTGGAACGAAGGCAAAGAAGGAACAAGAGTGTGTTTTTAGTCACTAAAAGTCTGACACTATCACACGCTCCGCCCAAGAGTTAGGGATGTCATTGAATGATTTTTCCACCGAAAAAAAAAACAGCACAAATATAGAAAAAATCTGAAAACTGTAAATTTGTAGTTACGTCACAAAACAAAACTTTTTTGCGTTTCAGAAAAATCTTTGGAAACTTAATTCAGGAATTGAACTGTTTTCAGTGGTAAATTTGTACGGAACCTTCAGTGTGCGAGTTTTATAGATGACAATACCTCATGTTTTCTTTTTTCTTCAATCTTATTGTATTTGGATGATAATTCTGAAAATGTTGGGTCAATTGACAACTTTTGAAAACATGCTTATTACTAGAAAAAGGAAAGATTTACAGTGTCCAAACGTCATGTATGTGAATTTACCCGTAAACTTTTAGTTAGATATGACTTTCCTACTAAGTTTGATTATCAACTATCGTATACCTTAATAGTTAGTTTTCATATAAAGATCTCTTGAGATTTAAAAAAGTAATTAAATTGTTTTAAATTGTAAGTTAATTTTTGATGTACAAGTTAATTATTCTAATGTAGTTGATTATTGTAATCGTAATTTAATTGTTTTTTGGAGGTAAGCGGAACAGAGAGTAAAATTCAGCAAACCTCCGTTGAAAAGGGAGATCCTTTGACCAGATAGGTGTTGTCTGGTGGGTAACTGGGTGGCGCCCCGGCCCGATAGATGATTTCAGGCTGTTCTATATGTTCAAATCGCGCGGAGAACTTTAATTGCGATATGCAGGATTAGTTCTTATGTGACGCTATAGATGTCGCTACAGTTTTAATGGGATATAAATGTATTTGTAATTAATTTAATTGTTTTTATTTGTAGTTGTTTTGTTTAGTCTGTAAATTTTTTTAACTCATATATTTTGATTTTAATTATTGTTCTGCACTTTGAATCGTATTTTAATCAAAGTCTAACTTAAATTTAAAAATACTATGAATGTCCATAAATTTGTGAATGGATGTGTATGCTTGTAATTGGTTTGTTTACACTGGACCATCTTCTGGATGCTAAACTCAAAAAATCTGTAAATAAATTGTTAGTGTAGCTTGTTAATAACAAATAAATAAAAAAAATAAAGTCTCCACGAAATCACGGAGGTACTCTGACTAAGTAAGACACACCTCCACTGTATGCTCCACCGTGTCCTCTGAGCAGTCCGCATAATAGGTACAACGGGGCGTTTTTTTCGCCTGAATTTGATATAGGAACCTCCCAAGCTTGCTAGCTTGTCCGATGAGGACATGCGTCATGTGAAATTTGAGGATGCTGTAGCGTCTCCCCAACCAATCGTCAAAGAAGGAACTTTACCAGACAGTCGTTATCTCCCAATGACACGAAATCCCACCGGAATTCTGTCCACCATACCGCGATTTGTTGTGGCAGCAGAGTAATTAAAATTGCCGATGAAGATTTCACTTTATCTAGTATCTCGTGACTAATATTACCTACAGAATCCTGTAGTGTCACCCCGTTTGCGTTTGAAAAAATATTAACAAGGGGACGGGATCATCATCGTGTCTGACATTATTTTATCACTATTAAAATATAATCTGCCTGGGTCATGACGCGTTTTGTATAAGAGAGACTCCATTAATTTATAAACTGATTGTTTATTGAAAGTTACTCCAACAATGTAATAATTTTGAATGTATTTTAATATTGTTGACATGCATGTAACATCACTATAGGTCTATTACCTACATTGTTTTGTACGCCCTCAGCGTGGGACATAGCCGTTCGTAGAATATTTAATTAATACCATCTGTATTATGTACAGTTACATAAGATCCACAATAACGATTTGCTGTGATTTATTTTCCTCTTTTTTCAAACATTCCGTACTTATTAGAAGCTTAGTTTTTTTTCGTTAATTTGTTGTCTGGGTTTTTCCTCACAACGAATTAACGTTTTGTACAAGTTTTTATATCCTTCAATTATTTGATTTTTGAGTTTGATACACTCAAAAATCAAAAAATAATAATAAGTGTGGAGCCGCTGCACAGGCCATGCGTCATTTGCTGTGCTGACCATCCTGCACAACTACCTGCAGTTTTCAGGATCTATACGAGGCCAATAAAAGAGCCGTAGAGGTTGCCAAATACTGGTCAGATAAAATTTAGAGTACATCGACACGAAAAGAAGAAGAAGAAGATTTGATTTTTAAATTCTAAAATCAATTGAGTTCGCGTTTTGACCTCAAAAATATATTTTGTTCATAATACTCGCAAATAGAGCTTCAAAAGACTACTATCTCACCTGATGGTAAGAGCAATGATGTGGTTTACGATGGAGCACGTTTACTTAGAAATTTTATAACCTCTTTACTCATGACTCAAATTCTCCTAGGTTGTAACTATCAGAAATCATACTCCGGTGAATAATGATCTCAAAAAGTTTTAATACAAATTAATATGTATGCGTTTTATTTCTATCATCCTGAATATAAATCATTAAATTAATGGGGCTGAGTTACATGTGCCTGTTAATTCTGTGACAACATTTTTTGTGGTCCGGTGACACATCTCTCAAGATTCGATGCGTAGAGTTCCCCCTATATATAATAATCGTAAGCGCAGGGTTACCTCATTCGTAGCCAGGCTGCAGTCTAGAACAAATGTGTGCATTCAAGATGGCGACCGCTATTACTTTCGTGATTGTCCTTTTTCTGGTACTTCATGTGTCATTTTCGATGCCGATTTTTCTTGATGTGAAAACAGTGAAATCTAAAAGTGATATTGCCATTGTTACCGAAAAAACTACTGTGCACGTAACTGAAACCATACTCGGACTTGAAGAAGAAACTAAACTTGTTCGAACATTAAAAACAGAAGCTGTACTTAATGCTTTCGAAAGTGTTGAAGTAGATAAAAGGATTAGGAGAGATATTGCAAAGTCTAAGGCGCTTTGTCCCGAAGACATGATTCCATATGGCAATCGATGCCTGACGCCAAAAAAGTAAGTTTATCATTTTTTAATCCAGGCCAGGACCTTGCTCAAATATGAGCTAGGTGAGGCTAAATTAATCAGCTACACATCAACATTTTTATTTATAAAGAAAATAGTATATCACAGGGAATAAACGTGGTACCGATAGGGAATTCCCATTCGTTCTGCCTTTGTATCCTGCATAAAATTTAAATAAATTAAGAATGTCTTTACTTAAATTTTTTAATGCTTTTAATTTTCATTTACAATTAATAAATTTTATTTAGATTTTTATTATTAATTTTAAATATTCTGAATAGAGTTTTATCGAAATAAGGATTTTATAATTATTCTGTACGTGTGATTGTGGCCTAACTCTTACAAAACGGTTTGACCGATTTGTATATTTTTTTTGTGTATATTTGAGTGGGTACCTGGATTGTTTGAAAATAAAGTTTAACCCGATAAGTGCCGCTGCATTCCGGTTCTCTATTCTCTTTTTTCGAACAGCACAACATGTGTCAGAACCACTAGTTGCAAGATAATATTATACGAAAATTGACCCCAACGAAACATACTTCCGGGACAGAAAATATCCTTTGTATAGCACAATTCAGTTATCTACCCGTGTACCAAATTTCATCTTAATCTATTCAGCCGTCTGAACGTGAAGAAATAACAAACATACAAACAAATTCACAAACTTTCGTCTTTATAACATCAGTGTGATAGAAAAGAAAAGTAACATTTAAAAAATCATTATCTTGTAATTTTTTAATAATTATTGCGTGACGGTCGCGGGAATCCGATGGATGCGAGACGCACAGGACCGGTCATTGTGGCAACATTTGGGGGAGGCCTATGTCCAACAGTGGACGTATTTCGGCTGAAATGATGATGATAATGATGATGAATGATTTTTATTAACATTTCTTTCTTTATTTCCAGGTTTGCTGACTATAATGATGTTTCAGATGGTTCAGACGATTACGAAGCGGAAAGATAAATCGGCGATCTTTTTATTCTTCACTGCAGAATGACCTCGGGTGCGTTAGTGACATAAAAATTCGCACCTCTTAATCGTCTACATCGATATATCCGACCAAATACTTTATGCCGTTAGCTCTTCTGTCACCTATGGGGATCGAAGAGCTAAAACAGATGGAGTACCCAGTCGCAAACACAATACAACCCTGGTAAATTGGGCACATCATTATTATGGCTGTAAGTCCCCCCTTTGAGGAATGGCTGGAAAGGCAACACGGTATCTTTACCTTCCGCATGACGCAGGTCCTCACTGGACATGGTAAGTTCGGGAGGTTTCTGCACTGGATTCGTGTGGAAGAAACGCCCGGGTGTCATCGTTGTGTGGACGGCCTGGAGGACACGGTGGAGCATACGGTAGAGGTGTGCCCCGCCTGGGTAGAGCACCGCCGTATCCTCGTGGGGCCGATCAGACCAAGTCGACGCAAGTGATTAAAGGGTAAATCAAGAGTCGTAACTCAAAAAGAGGGTATTTCAAAATTGAACCCTATTTTTAAAACATTATGTTATCAGATTCAAATACCTTATTTTTGAGTTACTATTATACTCCCTATGATTAAGCATCATACTTCAATTATACTAAGTAAAGCCAGTATTATCATAAGTAGCATAACATAGCATAGTCAGCCTTATAATGTTCCCACTATTGGGACTCAGGCCTTCTCTCTAGGAGAGGGAGTAGGCCGTAATCCACCACGCGGGTCCATTGCGGGTTGTTGAATGTCACATGTCTTCGAATTTTAGGTTCTAGGACATGCCGGTTTCCTCACGATGTTCTCCTTCACCGTTTTGAGAGCAGTACTAATTAAATAAATTAAACAAAGTGATGCGCCTGGCTGTGTTTGAACCCGCGACCTACAACAACACTACTACTGCTTACAACACATTATCATAATGTTCCTAGTAATTTAAGAATATATGTTGTGCAGTTACTCATATTGTGATAGTAAAATGTCTAAGTTGAAACTAAGACAATAACTTAATTAGTTTGTAGTATTTAATTAAAAATGTATTTATTCAATGAGTCTAGTCTTGTTATAATAATAGCTCTATTATTAATTATTAAGCCAATAACTTTAACACTGCGTTTGTGTAAGACAGGTTTCCTGTAATTTTAATAATGTAACGTTTAATTTTAAGAATAACTTATTTTTATTTTAAGTTTTCGAGTAGTTAGAAAGCTTTAATTACTTATGTCAATCACAAAAAATATTTATTTTAGAAAATTAAGAATTTTGGAAAATTTATTCCAACTTCCAATGTAATACAAATGGCTGATCATATATTTAAGATACTGTTTCTGTTCATGAAAAATAACAGATTTCTTCAGGGAAATCATATTGAGTTCCCAAATATAAAATAGGCTTTCCATACAAAGTCATAATCAAATGCTAAAAATATATATAAGAGACCCAGTTTAATTAAGTTTTGACTATGATATTCCTTCAGAAAGTTGAATATTTCTATGTGCAGAAAAAATATTTAAAATATGACAACTCATTTCTGTTATATCCTATTACATATAATATATATGTTATATATAATAATAATTCTATATTTATTAAATTAATACTCTATTTGTCTGAAAAACATATGTTGCTCAATTTATTTTAATTATAATATTATTTATTAATTTATTGTACCTACTTTACAATACAGTATTGCACATAAAAAAAGAAAACTTAAAGACATTGTATATATTTTTAAGAAAGACATCTAATGTTTATTATGTTTTTAAAGACTAAAAATATGTGACTTCTATTTATTCCAATTAGATCTTAATTAAACAAATGGTTTTAATGAGATTTATTACAAAAATAATCTGTTGAACAAATTTTTTTTTCTGTCTTTCAATTCTCGAAAAGGTTATTATTTAGGTGTTACTAACAACATATTTTCAAGGGAAAATGATAACACAGTTCGTTCTTCAAAAAATTTTTCTTATGTACACAGATTTTAAAATTTAAATATTACAGGTCAGTAGTTTACATTATCTATCATATTAATCATATGTTTTTACTTATTTACACCCAATAATATTTATATAAACAAAATTATGTACAAAAACACTTAACTAATTAAAACTATATGTATACACTTAAGGCTACTCCTAACTAAAATATGGCGTCATAAAACTCATCCGCATCGCTGTCGACTGGAAGTGTGCCCAAAAGACTGGCGGTATTGCCACGTTGTATGGCAATGCTTAATCTCTGACCGAACTAAAAGCCAGCCCTTGGGTCACGCGTAGCACTAAGCGTATGGACAATTCTTTAAAAAGCGTATGAGCACTCGGACCCCACGGCCCAAGAGTTTCAACCCCAAACGGCTCAAAAATATAACTGCCGACGAGGTTGTTATATTTCCGCCGCTTGAGGTTCTCCTTGAAATATCATCAAATTTTAACGTTTAAAACGATCTGGCCAGTTTTACTGGGCCATATCAGAAGTGAACAATTTCTAAGATCTGGCTACGACATATACATAAAAAAAGAAACTGACTGACTGATATATCAATGCTCAGCCAAAACTACTGAGTCTGGGAATGTGAAATTTTGGACAAAGCTTCGTTTTGTGATGTTGGCGAGCACTAAGAAGGAGTTGTCGAGTGCAGTGTAGTTAAATGCAGCTGAGGGAAGCATTTCTTAAGCCGTGTTCAGAAGTATCGGTTTGTGACGCAAATCCTTGATCCAGGCACCTAACGAGAGCCTCCTAAGATGTTGGTCGAGGCTTGTGGCTATTAAGCCGTCTGCTGACATGGTTATCGATAGAATGATCGCTGAGTCTACAACCTCCTGAGCCATGTCAAGATACTCGATTTGCTTATATTTCTCGGCTTTCACGAGGTTCTCGTCATGCAAGAAGGTTATATTAACTCGAAACTCATTACACGCCTCTTTATTCGGAGAAGGACCTCCCCTGATTGGTTGTAAGTGATTGCAATATCTGGAAAACAAAAATATAGGCTATGATTTTAGAAGCTTTTAGAGGACTGGTTGCCACAACCTGAACAAAATAAGTAGAAGGTGATTAGCATACACAATAAATAGGGCTCCAAAAAACGGTGGCTATCTTGAACTGACGTAGCAAGAAGAGGGCAACATATCCTGAGGTGCTCGAGGAGTGGAGAGGTTTACAACGAGTACTAAAACAATTTCAAAAGTACAGTCAAGATCCTTATCAGCATCTTACTGGTTCATACATCCTTCTCCCGAGCTTTTTTTTTTGCAGTATTATTTGTCTCTGTGTTCCCTAAGCGTGTCCGTGGCATCACCTATCAAATTACCAGCGCTGCGTTATTTTTACTTTTTAGTTTAATATCGCAGCATATGCTAAGATAGGAGCCTTTTTGGCCTTGCACAGGTCTTTTATTTTATCTTTTACATTGTTTTCTATTATTTTAAGTTAAGTATTTATAGATTAAGCAGTTACTTTTTATTTTATCGTTTTACGTCGTTGTATTACGAACAATATTATATCTACATTATATATTATATTCAGCAACAACAGTTGTGCACAATTGTTGTTGAATGTTTCACAATATTTTCCACAATTTCGGTTTCATGCAATTGCGTGAGAATTTGCTTAAAATAAATTCATTCTAAGAAACTTACTGACGCAAAATAAAACAAAAACCTCACGCACGGTTACGTATAAAATTATCTATGTGAATAGAGTCTTGGAGATTGTTTTTTTTAACTTAACTACAAAATATACAGTTCACGAACTTTTCCTATATTATTTTTATCATTAGATACATTATATTTTGCAGCAACAGTTGTGCACAACTGTTGTTGAATGTTCCACAATAGTTTCCACAAATTCAGTTTCACGCAATTGCGTGAGAATTTTCTATAAATCAATTGATTCCATATTGATTCTAAGAAACTTATGGACGCAATATAAAAAAAACATGAGTAATAAAGCAGTGGTGATCGCATCACTGCTTACCATTAGGTGGGATCGCAGGCAAGCACTACATTAAATCAATAAAAAAAATTTTTTTTTTTACGATCTGAAAACAGTTTAGTGCACTGAGAGAATAGTTTTGACTACAGACATTTACAAACAGACCTACTTACGATTACAAATTTCAACGAAGCTTTTTAGGTCATGCAATGCTATTTTTTTATGTGGGAGATAACGACTTCTTGAGAACGAGAAGGTGTGTCGGACTTTTGCTACCACCTGGGTCCTTTAGTTGCCGTTTGCATTCCAAGACCAATAAATGTAATATGTAACGTGCGTTACTAAGAATTTTGAGCAATAAAGTTGCAACAATAGTTGAACAATTTCATAATATTTTCTTCAATATCGATTTCACGTAATTGCGTGAGAGTTTTCTTAAAATCAATTCATTCTAAGAAACTTATTGACACAATATAAAACAAAAAACTCACGCATTTAGGGTTTCGTATAAAATTATCTATGTGAATAGTTCAATTCCCGAATGGATGTCTTGAAGGTTTTTTTCTTAACTTACCTACAAAAAATACTGTTTGCAGACTTTTTCTACACTTGTGTTATGAGACCTAGCTTCATGCCGAATTTCAGGGTTCTAAGTTTACGGAAAGTAGGTTCTCTATAGGTTATGATTTTTTAAGCGAGTGCCAAAATGTGCGCCTAAACGGAGCATAAACAGCCTTATCTTTAGATGGCGTTGACTTAGAAGATTCATTTTTACCGCAGCTTGAAGTAGCAGACTTGAGTATTTGACAGTAATTTCAGCATCATACCTTTACGATTTCCTGAGAAAACGGGCCTTTAAAGACAAACAACTAAGTTTTTTTTTGTATTGTTGATAGGTTCGCGCTTGACCGCTATCTCACCGAGTCGGCCACGCCTCCGATTCCTTTGTTCTGACGTCATCTCAACGCTCAGTCACGTGGTGAGAACAAAGGAATAGAAGGCGTGGCCGACTCGAGGCGATCAACGAAAAGAGAATCAAAACAAAACGGTTGTAACTTGGCTAGGGGGGCTGATGGAAAGCGACGATGTGGTCGACGATGGACGATGATCATAAAAAGATTCCGTTTTTGCCGACTGAGATACAGAACCATAATAAAGCAGCAGTAGCAGTGGTTTTATTTACCATCTAAAAACAGTTAAGTGTACTATGTGTAAGATGTACTATAGTTTTGAGTCACGGTCATTAACAAACAGGCCTACTTACCTACGAGTAAACACTTCAATGATGCTCATACTCTCTAGGTCATGCAATCCTTTTTAATATGAGGGAAATCATCAAAGGACGCGTTAGAGTGGAGCAAGAGGGCGTGTCAGACTTTTACTGGCTAATACCCACCCGTGTCCTTTAGTTTCCCTTGGCCTTCCAGGGTCACGGTAAAGCCAAACAGGGCTAGAGTCTACTGAGGCCAAAGGTTAGCTTTTGAAAGGGCAACCCGAACACTCCTCAACACAGAGAAACCCGGAGCCCTGGGACGAAGACAAAGAAGGAACAGGAGTGGGTTTTTAGTCAGTAAAAGTCTGGCGCTATTTCCCGCTCTGCCCAAGAGCGAGATTTGTCATTAGATGATTTTCCCACCTAAAAAAAAACCTCCACACAGAGGCGCCGGCTATTAGAAAACTTCATGGGTGGTCAGGCTCATTTGACGACTCGAAAAAGTGGCGAAGTGTGTGAAGAGGCACACTGATCGACCTAAAGTCCTACTTACATACTGCGTACTTAATTAAGGCATTTGTGGTGCGAGTACCGAACTGTTTTCTACACCACGTTATGGACGAAGACTTTTGGCCACAGGGTGTGGTGTTCCGTCGCTTCCGCGGACAAATACCACAGGACAGCACCAAGATGAATAGTGCGAAGTGAAGTGTTACTAACATAGTTTTAAATCATGTTTACTAACAAAATGATTTATTATAAGTAATTATGTATGTTAGTCTTTAAGGTATTTATGATATGGGTACATGTTGCCTGAAATAAATTGATTATTATTATTATTATTATTATTATTAATTACCAATTATGTTTCATAAAAATGTAAAATGAAATCATTATATAAACATGAAACTAATTTTGAATATCAAGAAATATTATAATTTATACGTAACATACTCTTACCTACTAATCCGTACTAAGTTGCCCGCATCGTTAATAAATAATAGTTAATAATAAATTGAGATAGCATCACATACATTGTCCTGGTTCCAAACTAAGGTTTTCCTTTGTACTATGGAACCCAAGAACAACAATGGTACCAAAAACACCCAACACAAATAATATCTGTTTCAACAAACATTCATGTTGGTGTGGGAATTGAACCCGCTCTAAACCACTGCGTTAAACGATCGTCGTCGTCGGGTAATGAAAAACGCCCAATCCTAAAAGGCGATTACTGATCTGTTTCTTGATGTCTATTCTCAGGGGTGCTCGGCACCCACTGTTTATTTCTCATGGGTGCTCGAGCCCCCGAGCACCTGCCTCCACACCTTATTAGGTCATAGTACAGCAGCGTACCTATTATACCTATAATACGTAACACCTTTTTATACTTACCTGTATTTTGCAAATAAATGGATTGGATTGATTGAGAGCAGTGGTGGCTGAGTGGTAACGGCCCCGACTTACGAGTTGGTTCAAACTCAGCCAGGCGCATTACTTTGTGTAATTTATTTCATCACTACTGCTCTCAAAACGGTGAAGGAAAACATCGTGAGGAAACCGGTATGTCCTAGAACCAAAAATTCAAAGACATGTGATGTGACATTCACCAATCCGCACTGGGCCCGCGTGGTGGATTACGGCCCATTCCCTTTCCTAGAGAGAGGAGGCCTGAGTCCCAGCAGCGGGACATTAATAGGCTGATTATGCTATGTTACGGATTAGTGACTGATTCTACTTGATGTGTGTGTGTGAAACACAAAGCAAAGAAGGAACATAGGAGCAGGTTTTAGTCAGTAAAAGTCTGAAGTCACGCCCTCTTGCTCCACCCTAGAGAAGCCATTGGATGGTGTCACCTAAAAAAATCCAGCTAGTATTTTTCATTGAGTTACTGCCTGTTTGACCTTTGACCAGTAATTGGGTAATTCTTTGGCAAGACTGTGGTCAGATATCCTGGTTTAGCTGTCCGTAATGCCTGAAGTAACCAACGGTTTGATGTGCGTGCCGTACTAATGATACTAATGAGTATTAATCAATGCCAGCTGCTTCATTCAACCGCATGCAAGTCACAAATTAATTATCTAAGGGCATCGCACCTCACTGAATAAATGCGACAGCGACTGTCGCAACCCAGTTGGAGGTTGGAGGAACCCAGGAGTGGCTGGAAAGACCACATGGCGTCCTTACCTACTGCATGACGCAGGTCCTCACCGGACATGGTAAGTTCGGGAGGTTCCTGAACCGAATTCGTGCGGGAGACACGCCGGGTGTCGCCTTTGTGTGGAACGCCCGGAGGACACGGAGCATACGGTGGAGGTGTGCCCCGCTTGGGCAGAGCAACGCCGTGTCCTCGTGGGGGCGATCGGCGGGAGTGATCTCTCGCGCTGGGCATTGGTACAGGCCATGGTCCGGAGTGAGGAGTAGTGGCAGGCGGTCGCTTCCTTCTGCGAAGCAGTAATGCTAGCAAAGGAGGCGGCCGATCGCGTGAGGCAACGGTCCTCACGCCCTAACCGCCGCCGGGATTCCGATCCCGATTTCATTAGGAGAATTTAAAAGAAAGTAAGAAATTACTCAATCTAACCTTCGGTTTCCTTTGACAGTGACGTCAAAAGATTGACATCAATTGCACAAGATTGTAGTAGATTGCCTAATAAAGCTAATGAAAACTATGTGAGGTATATAGTTTTTAGTCCTTTCCCACTGAACTGTTAGACATTATCTGTATAATTAACCTAGTCATCCAAGTTAAGGTAACTTGGCACCATCTATCTATAAGGTGCTATGTTAGTTAGACCAAATTTCGAAACAAAGCTTTACTAAGCGAATTTTTAACTTTATTTTCCTGTCTCTCACATGCTCTATCGCATTCATTGCTAGTCACCAGACTGAGTAGACGTCTTCTTAAATTATGGCATTTACAATCATGTTCGCGTTATTCGTATTCGTACAACTTTGTGCAGCTTTATCATTGCCAGTTTCACAAGCAACAAAATGGTTGCAGTTATCTAGGAAAAAAATAACTGTTGTGTTTGATCGTGATACAGTTTTGAGACTTGATGAAGATGGTGAACAAATTAAAAGTTTGGACAGTGCAGTTTTAAATGCAGGTGTGAAAAGAACAAAGAGAGAAGCTATTGTAGGAAACAATAGTTGCCCTCAAGGGATGATGTGGATTTTTAACAGAAATATGTGCGTGACACTTGAAAAGTAAGTTTTATTTTAAATAATAGTATTTTTCTTTATCCATTGGTTGGTAAAAGTCTATAATGAAGATAACTCCTTTTTTTGGAGAAAAACCTTCAAAAGTTTAGTGAACTTTTGGGGAAAAGTCCAAGGAGTATGGGATTCTTATCTCATTAAAACTATCCATGCGATCAAACCCTTCTGTACAACGCCTGTTAGGCCACAGCCCTTAATTAATTAATTACTTTGAATTCCGTAAAAAAAATATTAGTGTTATATTTATATTATTTTTAGAATAGTGTTATTCAGATTAAAATTATTACATATTTATATTTGTATTTTTTGACATATAATTTTGTAGACAATTTTAATGATATCAATTTTTATCTTTTTTCATATCATTTTATAGTTAATAATGTGATCAATTTGTAATATTTTTTGACACATTATTTTTATTTAACATATTGCACGTAACTATTAATAAGAACATCGATTTGTATCCAAACGAAAAGATGAATGGATTGTGTGAAGAGCGATATGAAAGAAAAGGAAGTTAGCGATAGCATGACAAGTGACAGAGCAGAATGGAAGAAAAACATGTTGCGCCGACCCCAAATAACACGGGACAAGGGCAGAAAGATGATGATGATGATTTGTATTCAAACGGTAATATAATAATTGTACTCACATGTTATGCGTCCTTTGAATTCAAACTATATAAAACTGTTTTGCATGACTAATTAATTAAGGTAGATGGTAATGGATCCTTATACAATTCTTCCGAACATTTTTTTTTTAATCTTGATTTTTTAGGGACTTTAATCTCAAAGAGCATCTCGGCCCCAACGTAACCTAACCTAAATTTACGATAACAACTTAACTTAATAATCCGCACAAATGATTAAATATTTTGTACCAAGGTTGAGATACCGACACATTGCCATGTCAAACGTAATCTTAGCAGCATCACTTCTAGGGTCAGCCAGGATTTCGAAAAAAAAGCTCCTTATCCGTCTGACTCTTGACACACTTCACCAAAAGATGCTGGATATCATCCTACTGGACTCCACATACGTCACAATTTGGGGAATCTATTTTATTCATCATAATATGGCCAATTTTTTTAGTGGAATAGTGACCAAAACTGTCTTAAAACTTCTGAAAATTTTTGTCATGTACCTACTGAGCAACTAAAAATATTATTTGTATTAAATAAATTACAGAAATATTTTGACACAATAATGTCGATTGATGCTTGTAAAACTATATGTGGAAATAAAAATCTAATTTTTTTTTTTTTTCCGAAAAATATATGCATTTTTGTTATTTCCAGATACGCCGAATTATATGAAGATGATTATGACGAAATCATGACGACAACGCAACGCCCTTATACGAAACTGCGTTCTCGAACGACTCTACGTCCAAAATCAATGACACGTCATCAAACAACGCCGTATCCTCGACCGACGCCACAGCTTCGAAAGACACCACGAGTCAACGTTCCACTGTGCCGTCGCCGTCAAACAGAGCATCGCGCATATCGTAAAAGTACACGGTGTCATAACCTGACAAAACCTAGTGACGTAAAAAAGTGCCGTCGACGTCAGAAGGAGCGGCGTACTCGTCATAAAGGTTCCCGATGTCGTGACTTGGGGCAGCCCAGTAACGTTGAACGGTGCTGTCGACGCCATCGACGCCGGCGCCTTCACCAACGTAAACGAGCCGCTTGTCAGTTCTTAAATTCACTATCTTCAATTCACTAGCTTCCACAAAAACAGTATTACATTTACTCACGCGTCTGAGTCTAGGGCCTGATGCAGAAGAAAATTCTTAGATAGCTACGTCTATCTTGATCCATGACTTTGGGAAGCCTCAGTCCTTATTTTTTACATACGTTAATACTATTATTATGTCCTTTTCATGTTAGAATGAAGCACAAATTTTTAAGTGACGCATTTTCGTGACGATACAAATTAGTAAAATAACGTGCTTATGACATATTAATTTCCAGTTCTAGAGTCTACTGACATTTCCCCCTCTTTTATATTCGCATGCGCACCTAAGCAAACAGCATTCGTCGCTAGTCGGCACATTTGTACAGACGTCTCACAAAATGGCGACTACAACTTTGGTTATGTTGTTTGTGTCTCTGATTTTTCGTGTAACACTCGCTCAGCCTATTTCGCAAGATCTAAAATCAGTGTCAACCTCAGAAAGTACGCGAGATGTAAATCAAATTGACGGGCTTGTTATGTTCAATCTTAATATATTTCGAAAATTTAGTGAAGATACTGAACAAGTGAAAAGTTTACACGATGTACCTTTCGATCAAGTTTTGGTTAGAACCAAGAGAGACCTGATTAAGGGAAATCATGCCTGTGCTGACAAGATGGTGTGGGTCTGGAATAAGTGCGTCCCGATTGAAGAGTAAGTTTTTATTTTTTAATTCAATTTTTAGTTTCTATTCCCTTGCTAGAGAAAAACGGTCTCCAGTATCAAATAAATTATAAATTTTAATAATTTTACACCAGTTGATTCATATTGGGTTGACGTGCATACTCGTTATTCGGTTTTTTTTTTCATTATCATTAGATCCGTTTCAAATATTTTATATATTTTTTTCTGTTCTTTACAGATATGAGGAAGCAAGTGAAGATGACTATCACGATAGTTGAAAATACACTTTTTTTTATTTATTTATTATTAGACTGGCTTCTGTCAGCAGCTTTGCCCGCGTGAAAATAGGGTCCTCCATACAGACTTTGGACTCCCATTTAGACCCTTTAGGAGGTGAGTTTTGAAAAATCCTCACTTAGTGCTCGCCTACGACGTAAAAGGAAACCTTGTACAAATTTTCTCGCTCCTAGTCCCAGTAGTTTTGGCTGTGCTTTGATGTGTCAGGCAGTCAGTTTCTCCTTTTATATATATACATAGATTTAGGTAGATTGCAAAATTACAATGATGTACTGAGGAGTGAAATGATCCACAACTTTTTGTTCTCACACAGTAGTCATAATTTCAATACAATATTTAAGTTTATTTGAATGAGCTGTGAGTACCTAATATTTATTTAATGTATTTTTTTAGGTAAATATCTTTCTAGTCAATTAAAATAATCTGTGGATGTTATGCCATATACTTTATTAATTAGTGACAATTATTAATGGCATTACTAGTGGTTTTGTAGTATGGATCATATTATATATAAAAAATGCGATTATAAAAACTTGTTTCGAAAACTTATCAGGTTTCATTGAATTGAAACCTTGACGATAGAAAGCATTTTTATTTGTATACTTGAAACGTGAAATCAATAGCATAACTTTATAAAATAATAGACTCTCTGTAATTAAAAATGTACGATTGAGGAGGACTTTATTGACGCTATTTTATAAACATTTAATTAAGAGTGATTGATTGATTCATAGCAAATAAATTATTTCATTTCATTTCATTTAAGTATACACATATTCGTATAAGTTATAGTCAATTTTGTTAGTCTAAGTTAGTTTTAACCAGTTTAAATGCATTTGTTATATTAGTTAAAAAAATATGAAACAATTTAATATCTATAAGTACCTATAAATACTTTCAAATATTTTTTTAAATAAAATCTATTTACTTAACAGTTTTTTACTAGAAAATGTTAGTAGATTCAAAGCAGTTTTGATTGATCAAAAATACTTCTAACCAATTCTTGCACTTCAAACTGGTTTTGACTAATTATAAGTCTTAACTATGGCATATAAATATGTTTATAGTACTGTTTAATTAAGTTTTTTAATAGTATTATATAATATCACTGTTAAAGCTGTGTGTGTGTGATGTTATTTCGACATAGACGTCCTCTGTGACCTTCCTTGGCTGTCGTTTTTTTATAGTAATTAATGTATTAAAGTAAATATTACAATAACTTTACGAAACATACCAAAGTATTAGATACATATTAAGATAGGTAGATATGTAATTATTTATTTAGGATAGAACGATGTTGTATAATTATTAAATTGTAAATTTAAAAAACTGGTTTATTATGTTATGTTTCTATTTTCGTATGTAAACAGAGATGATAACAAATATAATCAACGTTTTTAGTATCTAAATACTTTGTGATGTTAGAATCATTCCAAAATATGTGTGTTAATTTTATTTATTGTCATAAAAATGAATTTAAAATAATTATTGTCTTCAATTTTTTTTTAAACATTTATAACTTACAGTGAGTCATTTACAATAACTTGAAAGTATTTTTATTTGTACCTGATATTACAAAAGAAATACACACATTGATGCCTGTAACGCATTTGTACAAACAGAAATGATTTCTGTTTTTTTTTTAATCAACACTTGTTACTAAGTTGTTTTTGTTTCAACTTGAAATAAACGCTGTGGACATTATTATGATTCATTTTTATTAACTTACCCAGTAATAAAAAACGTGGTGGAGTATCTCCTATAGATACTCTATTTTGTACTTTACTGTAACAGTTTTTTTGCACCATGTTAAAGGGCACAGATACGCTTTCATACAATATTGGGCTTAATAGTAAAAAGAAAATGAAAGCGGTAACAATTAATAGCTTATATATTTTCAACAATCTATAGAAAAATCTGGATATTTTAGGACCACAAGTTTCCTTCAGCAGGCATCAGCCCTGTTGGACCCCTACGGTTTTGATGACATCTATTTGAGGCGTGCGTGGAATACTTCGTCCTTATAGTACGAACGGACGGTAAGCTACCCATTGCTCGCTATCTAAAAACCTACGCCTACGATGGCTGGAAATCGAGATCCGGATCCCAGCGGCTGGGGCGTGAGAGCCGTTTCCTTACGCGGCCACCTCCTTCGCTAGCATTACTGCTTCACGGACGGAGGCGGCTGTCTGCAGACCATGGCCTGTAACGATCGCCCCCACGAGGACACGGCGGAGCTCAGCCCAGGCGGGGCACACCTCTACTGTGTGCTCCACGGTGTCCACAAAATGGAGACACTCGGGCATTTCTTTCGCACGAATCCGGTGCAGGAAGCTGCCGAACTTACCATGTCCGATAAGGACCTGCGTCATGCGGAAGGTGAGGATGCCGTGACAACTTTCCACTCTTCAAAAAGGAGACTACCGCCTTAATCATTAAGTTGCAACAGTCGTTGTCACCATTCCAATATGAGATTCTGCTGGAACTCCGTCCGTCATGGATCGGAGTTTCGCCCTCGCCCCGGCGTTGCATCCGGAGCCAGGGTTCACTTTTGAATGAACAGAAGAACAGAGTGTAAAGCCCCGCAAACCTCCATCAAAAAGGGAGGATCCTCCGACCAGACGGGTGTTATGTCTGGCCAGGGCATCTGCCCGATTGTTGAAAATAAATTGTATATTGAAAACCGGTGCACCCAGTGTTGTTTTTTTTTGAAACCGGCTTCCAGAATTAAAGTCATTCTGATTAAACCACCATGAGAATATTAAAAAAAAAATCTATACGAGAAACAATAATCATTAAAATCGGTTTGCAATGGTCAAAAATATCGATGATCACACACTTATGCAAACGAACAAAATTAAGGAACTGTTGCTTTTCTCAAATCGGTTGAAAATCAAACACTTTAGCTCTATTTACATGGCCGCTCTGTTTTATCAGTAGGACTATGCAAAGATATAAAAATATTGCGTCATATGAACTCTATGAACTTAATGTACCTATACATATTATACATTCGACCACCACAAAGTTTGTCTAACGGCGTCGCTGTGTTACTGTACAGCGTATCGCAATATTTTTTATGTGATGCAATAAAACTTATTTTTCAACACACTTGCTCAGAAAGTGACTCTTATTGCACTGCACTTAGGTATTTATTGGCACTCGTTACCAAACTGTGACATTTTGATTACCATTATGCACTAGTGCTTTAATGTAGTTAAAACCTTTTTGTTCGCAAAACAAATTTTGAATTCGAATAAAATTCCCATTAAGTTATTGAGTTCAATAGTATATAAATTAGTGTCTTACTTACTTATTTCATCAAATTTACAAAAAACAAATGTTACTTGTACAAACGATTTATTGAATAAAAAACATTTAGTAAATAAATCGCACATTCAAGTAAAATTTATTTTTCTTTTTGTGGTCTATATCCGCCATTTTCAGATGCGTACGGTTTTTGGCGTGATTTTTTTTATTCCAATGAAGTTCAGTGGCTGTATTAATTAAATAAAATTAAATACTACAATCATCATCATCATCATCTTCCTGCCCTTGTCCCGTGTTATTTGGGGTCGGCGCAACATGTTTTTTTCTTCCATTCTGCCCTGTCACTCGTCATGCTATCACCAACTTCCCCCTCCTTCATATCACTCTTCACACAATCCATCCATCTTTTCAAATTAAATACTACAATATCATTAGAAAATGTTACATCCATATTCTATTGTCACTACGAAAGACCATATCGTAAAAACTTTTCACGCAAGAAAAGATAAACGTAAGACTAGGCAGTATGATCAAAATACCTTAATAACCTTAATAGCCTTCCTCCAGGGGTAAATAAAAAAAAATGTTGCGCGCGCCTATGAAAACAAATTTTTACCGCCATGTCACAGAAATTTTTATTAGTTTTACTGTTGTTTTCTTCACAAGTGTATTGCAAAACGTCGTATGCCACACGTGAGTAATTAATGATTACCGTTGATTAAGATTAAGTGATGCCTCTCATGCATGAACGAAACCAGGCGAAAACCAATGTGAGTTTTTCAATTCATATGTACTTTCCTAAGTTTTTCAAGGACATTACTATCACCCTGTACCAAGGAAAGCTCGTAAAGCCATTGATCTTGATTATCATTCTTCTATTTTTGATAGTCGTTACATAAGAGAGAGATGTTCCCAGGTTGGTCGCTGTAAAAACAATTTGGCCAAATGGGGCTTCCTCGACCTATCTTTAACACAGTACCAGTGTGTAGCCGCTGCACAGGACATGCGTCATTTGCTATGCTGTCCATCCTGCACAAACACCTGCAGTTTTCAAGATCTATATGAGGCCAATAACAGAGCTGTAGAGGTTGCCAAATACTGGTCAGTTTTTTTTTTGTTAGAGTACATCGACACGAAAAGAAGAAGCAAAAGTCGTTACATATATGTAGCCAGACTCCAAGAAAATCTGACCATAAGTTTATCCAAAAAGTATCGTGTTGACCAGTAACTGGGTTATGGAGGTCTGATAGACCTTCTTTCCATGTAAAAAACTGGTATTTAGCCACATCCGGTTAGACTGAAAACCGACACCAACACAGTTTGGAAAAGGTTAATGAGATGATAAGAAATAAACTGAGCACTAAGCCCAGAAAAGTTTATTGTTTTAAAAGAAAAAAAAATATCTTAGCTGTGAAAAATCTTCGTGCGAAAAAAAAAATGACTGTGCCATAAGGAAAATAAACGTATGGGCTTTTCCAAACAAACTAGGTTCCGTTTCCAACATGACTGATTTGTTTAAAACCAAACTTCCAACATTTTTCCTTATGCTAAAAAGCTATTGCAAAACATAACTAATTTAAATATTAGAATTTAAAAATTGATATTCTAAATATCAATTTTCAAATTCAACAGGTTAGTGACTATGAATAAAATCAACCAAAATTAATAATCGTGATAGCTCATCTAAAACAATTATACAAATAGATAATCCCAGGTTTTCCCAGTATTTGATAAAGATATGTCGATATCTCTTAACCCCTCGTGTGCCCCGGGGTATTATTATTATGTATGTGTATAGATAGTGCGCTTTTACTCTATTTTTAAAGAGTGAGATCAATTTTAAATCTCCAATGCTAGGCAGAAGTGAGTTCCACAACTTTACCACGGCTATTAGTAACCTTACTGGATTATACATCCTTCTCCCGAGCATGTTTGCTCTTGCGAATCTCCACTCAAACCAGCCAATAAAAGCAAGAGAGAGGTGGGAGTGCGTTCCTCATCAGTGTTCACTAGGGCCGGCCAACAAAGGCAAGACGGAGATGAAGAACAAGATTTCTCCCAGGAGATCGGGTCCGTGGGGTCGCTAATGCTCAACAGTTCGCCACAAAACTGCCCTGCAGGTATTATTAATAATTTTATTTCGATATAAGTGCAATCATTAGGTTAGTAACAATATTTATTTAAAAACTATGATAATACATATATATAGCTAATTATAATTCAATATTCCTATCTAAAGTAATAAATTAAATAGATTCAATGTAACATGTCAAAAACAACACACATTAAATTATATAAATTGAAACCAAAATAAAATAAACACATAAATTAAATTTAGTCTCCTACATTTCCAGTATATCATCAAAATTACATTTGATTAATAATAAAATACAACCAAATTAGGCCAACCTCTACTAGTTGGTTTTGGACTGCCCATTCCAAAACAAGTGGATGCGCATTTTAATAGAAATTGTTAAAATAAAATCTTTCTTTCTTTCTTTACGAGGCACGGGGTATCAGTAATGTCCTAGATAAACTTACAAAAGTACACAGAATTCAAAACTTTCACAATTATTAATTGTCATTATGAGAAGCGGGTGTCTTAACCACTGGGCCATCACAACTGACTCTCACGATACAACAAATCTTAAATTAAATTTATTAAATCCCAAATATTCGATAAAGCAGTGACGTTAACCATTGCACAAGAGAAAGGTATAGTTACAGTCCAAAACGCTAAAGACTACGCTTTGTCTCAACTGACCTAATAGTCAGCTAATGATCGGATATGCTTTTAATCAAACAGACGCTTATATGAAAACATGACCGTGAACCGCCCAATACCTGACCGAGTGAATTTTTGATATTGAAATACTTACTCAATTTCTTGTGCGCTGACGCATTCAACGCTAGTCATCTGTACCGCGCGAACGTGTTAACCTCGTACAATGGCGGCTACAGTCTTGTTTGTATTTTTCGTATTCCTACTACTTCGTGCAGCATTATCTTTACCAGTTTCTCAAAATACAAATTCAGTGCAATCACCAAGGACAGTTTTGCTGGATCGTTATAAATTTTTAAGACGTCTAATGGAAAGTGACCAAGTTAAAAGTTCAGACAGTGATTTTGTTGTAAATGTGACTAGAATCAAGAGACAAGTGATTAAGAACGGTGGCTGTGCTGAGGGGATGGTGTGGCTTTCGCATATTTGCGTGACGCAAAAACAGTAAGTGTTGTGTTGTGTTCATTATTTTCTCTTTCCTTTGATGCATCCGTTTAGACTGGAAACCAAACCCAAAATAATGGACTAAAGGCTCGGTAGATTGATTTATTACTGACCTTCACGAACAACAATTAAACTTCAAAATAAATACTCGATTATTTTGAAACTTATACATACATAATATATAAATATTTACTATTGCTATTATAACTCATTTAGGAGACTATATTATCCTTGTTATCAGATCGATGTCGATACCACTAGTTTCTTCTACTTTTTTTTCGATTCGATGGTAAACTTGTCAAACTGTTTGGGCCCAATTGGTGGCTACATTAATAGCAGCATCGGTAGCACTCATTAAATCCTCCAGAGTGCAGGTGTATGGGCACTTGGGGCATTCTAGTATGTGGCTCATGTTTCTTCTACTGAGATAATATGTAATTATTGTTAACTAGCGGTCCCGGCAGACGTTGTTCTGCCCAAAAGCGGGATTTAGTAAAAAAAAAAAATTACCCTACTCTACCCTACTCTACCCTACTCTACCCTACTCTACCCTACTCTACCCTACTCTACCCTACTCTACCCTACTCTACCCAACTCTACCCTACTCTACCCTACTCTACCCTACTCTACCCTACTCTACCCTACTCTACCCTACTCTACCCTACTCTACCCTACTCTACCCTAAAAAAAAAAGTAAAAAAAAAAAAAAAGTACCCTATGTCCGTCTCCTGGTTCTAAGCTACCTCCCCACCAATTTTCAGCCAAATCGGTTCAGCCGTTCTTGAGTTATAAGTGGTGTAACTAACACGACTTTCTTTTATATATATAGATTTGCAACAATGGTGACTTATCTGAAAAAAATATAATTGTACAGGAGTGCATTTTTAAATTAAAATATATTTTGCCTCATAATCGTTGTCTTTTGATTGAAGATTTTAACTTAACGAAATAAAATTAATTCAATGACGTAAAATTATAGTGTATTTTGTAATTATGTTTTACATCATCAATCTCTTTTTTGAGTTTCGTCATCCTTGTTGCAAATGAGAATTGTAATAAAATTAAAGTTTTGTTCATTTCAGTTATATTTTTATTGTTTCCAGGTATGACAAATCAAAAGATGAATACGAAGACGAAATTACGACGACACTTGATTTTCAAACGACGCTCAGCCCTGTAACTGCACCTCCAAATCCTCGAACGACACCAAATCGTGGAACAACCCCAAGTCCTCAAACGACAACAAATTCTGGAACGACAACCCGAACTCCATCAACATCACGTCCCTTAACGACACTAAGTCCTCCAAAAAGCATTGAGCTCTCTTCAGGCAGTTGCGTCTTAACCCTCGACATCGGCCAATCTCAGTGCCTATTTTTTGTATTATTTATTATTATTATGCGTAGCCATTATATTCCTTTATAGTAAGAGTAAGCGCGTACAATGCGTTCCAAATAAGAATAGGATCGATAGCCATGATGTGACATCACGTCATACCTAATGTCAAATCGCAAGAAATTAGGCAAATTTGAAGAACTCAGAGATGAGCAAAATTGAACTGGATTCTGATTTAACTTTTTCGTTCACAGTTCGTGAACAAATTAAATTTTAAAAATTTCTTGTTTTGCTCACCATAATAATTCTTCGATTTGATAGTATGACGTGACGTCACAACATGGCAATCGATCCTATTCTTATTTGGAACGCATTGTAATTATATAATGACGTAGAATGACGTACTTTCGTGACGTCTAACCTGGTTAGTACAAATTACCAATAATTTTCTAACGCTGCAGAAATTTTCCTCGTTATAAACAAGCGCACTTCAGCTTATCGCTTACATTGCTAGTCAACGCACCAGCCCCTTTACCATGACGTCTTAAAATTATTATAATACTAGATGTAAGAAAGAGACGAAGCTATACAGGATACAGGATGAATACCATTATCCCTTTCTCACATTAGTTCCATATCGGACGTCAATTTGATTGATGTTGTTTTTCACTCTACTTTTTCTGTGATGCATTTACATTGCCTATTTTCCAAGATTTAGAATCAGTGCTTTTATCCAAAAGTACGCGAGAGTTTTTATTTAATTTATTTTAAAAAAACACAAATGTTCAAAAATAACCCACTGGATAGATATAATACAGTTAAATATTTATTTGTGATTTTTTATTGGTTCATACTTTTTCGACGGATATGATCAGCAAAAAACTTTTGTTTTTCGAAATATTACGCAAACAATTAAGATTTAAATAATATAACTAAATATTGTTTTCTAATCTTTTATTTTGTTCTTTCTAGTTATGAGAAATTTAAAAATATTTATTATAAAAGAAGTTATTATAGTAAACTATTTTTATTCCTTTACGTTATTTTAAAATTTCAATGACATTATAACTTCTGGCCTTTTTTGGTTTTTTCTGATGCAGTATTTTGCTTAATTCAATAAATTTGTTAGTATTTAATATTGGTTGCAATTTGTGTTTTCTGATATTTTCTAGTCGTTTAAAATAGTCTTTTTTTATAAATCTGTCGACGACTGGAAGATTATAATTTATATTTTCCTTATTTTTCTGTTTAGGTTATATAATTAATAACCTTCTTTAAAATTACATTATGCTACTAATTTCTTCCATCGGTTTTGCCTACGTGAAAGTCAAACATTATAGGGAACATACTCCTGGAATAAAAAGTCATTTCAATGTGAAGGAATAATACGCATTTACAATTTAAAATATTAGTTCAGACAAATATGGCTAAGCAGTTTTGTCCCTTTACAAAAAAAAAAAATACAAATGTTCCAGTTCAATTATTTGTCCTGTACCGGTAAGATATTAAGTGAAAAAATACCAAAGTATTAATTAAGTAAATACCTTAATAAGTACTTAAATAATATGTAATTTTTACTAACAATAATCTGTGATAAAACGTAGCACGTATTTTATGTTATAGGATGTAATTTTATAGCTAATTAATGAACTTTGTGCACAATTTATTACAAAGTACATTTAAAAAAACACTGATTTATTTATTTTTTATTTGTTAATAGCATTTATTGGAACAACATTATTATTAAGTTATTCATGTCGTCAGAATAATTTGAAAATAATTATCAAAATGTGTAAAATTTCACGGAAAATGAAATAAATAAAATTGGTAATTTTTATGTCTTAATATATTTTTTTTATTCGATGATGAAAAAATATCTTGTTGCTCTGTGTTGAGTATTGTGAGATGAGTAGGTATTACTATATTATTTAGTTGTTACATTGTTCGTATTTTATGTAAAAAAATATGTCTATTAAATGTAAATTAAAAGTCAGTTAACCTTTGGCTGTATTACGTTAAAGTAATTAAATAAGTAAATTATGCCATGATTGTCATGAGTCTGAATAAATCTTTAAACGCTGTATTTTATAGGAACAATAGTTAAAAAATGTTGCTTTTATGTAAGTTACTGACATCTGTTTTTGAAACACTACATGTACACTACAGGTGTATGCTAACATGTTTAGCATAGTCGGCCTTACAATGTTCCCACTGTTGGGACTCAGGCCTCCTCTCTAGGAGAGGGAATGGGCCGTAATCCACCACGCGGGCCCAGTGCGGGTTGGTGGATGTCACATGTCTTTGAATTTTTGGTTCTAGGACATGCCGGTTTCCTCACGATGTTTTCCTTCACCGTTTTGAGAGCAGTGGTGATGAAATAAATTACACAAAGTAATGCGTCTGGCTAGGTTTGAACCAGCGACCTACAACTCCGTAAGTCGGGGCCATTACCACTCGGCCACCACTGCTCTCAAACTCGGCCTAAACTGCTAACATGTTTATTTTGTTGGTTTTTTTATATATAAAAGTTTACGATAGCCCATGAGTTGTTTTCTGATTTGGCCCTGAAATCGGAAATGTGTACATTATTTACTTTTTTTCTATAAATACCTTTTCAACATGTGGAATTTATCAAACATTTTGACTTTCTGCTTCAAAACCAGTTTTTCCTGTGCGCATGGAATGATTCACGATTAGATTAAAGTTATTTTTTTTTCTTTTCTTATTTACCACTTATTAAACATATATATATGTGTGTAAGGTAAATAACCTAACACTAACAGCCAAATCTTACTTTACCACCGTACACTCTCAAAAAGATTCAGTTGAAAACCATCGTCAGGCAAATACCACGAAGTTTTCTGGCATATTTTGCTGAACTGGAACTATTGGTGCAGGCGCGAGACACACAATGTTAATTATATTTTCTATTTATTTTTTATCTTAAGTGTGTACATTTTGTTTTTACATCTGTGTACGTGTGCCAAATAAAATATTTTATTTCTTTCTTTCTTTCTTTTCCTGAAACCAGTGACCTAGAGTATCAAAGAGCGTGTATCATGGAATTAGTAGTAACTGCCCACTTGTAGGAGTTTAAGTAACCCTTTTGACACACGTGATTGTGTGAAAGCTGCATGATGTAGGACCAAAAATTCTAAGTCTAAAAATAGAAAGACACGTGACATCCCTCAACCTGCACTGAACCCGCGATTCACTCCTTCCCAAAGAGAATTCTTTAGAGTAACAGCAATGAAAATATGATAATTTGATTAAAATGCTTTGTCAGTCATCACGGTAGTCAGAAACCAGAAAATCTGACACAAGTCTTGCCAAGAAATATCGTATTGTTCAGCTACAGAGATCGCACCTGTTTCAATGATCCCATATAGGTATGTCTATTTTGATATAAATACAATACGCCAATTTTACATCACAGTATCCACTAAAAATCAACTTGAGTATAATTAAAACAACCTCTGAACTTCGTTTGAAAAAACCTCGCCAATAAGTTTTTTTGGCAAATATATCGAGAGTACATACATGTGTACTCTCGTTATATTTGCTACAAATTAATACAAAAATATTAAAATGTTTCATAACTTGATTCCATCATCCCCATTCTACCATCAGACAACCCGACGCATGGTAAGTGTCCTCTCTTTCGTTGTTGATACCTCTACGGCCCGGATTAAGCGTTTTGCCTCATCGTTTATACCGCATACATCGAAGGACTCAAATAATTTGCCTGCTGCGATCTTCCCGTCCGATTATATTTTAAGTGTCTTCAAAGCTAGAGTGAATAGGCTCTTAATAAATTAATGCGCTTCACCATCAATGATTGCATCACTGCTTACCATCAGGTGAGATCGCAGTCCAGCACTAAAAAACTAAAAAAAAAAACATGTTACATACACATTCTATTTGAAAGCATAGTGACTGTATTCTGTATCAAAAACTAAAATCTTTACACTGGCTAACCTTGGGTAGTGTGAAAATGAACCCCGGGGGCCTGGGACGTAGGCAAAAAAGGAATCGTAGTGGGTTTATAGTCAGTTAAAGTCTGACACTATCTCCCACTCCGCCCAAGAGCGAGATTGATCATTAGATGATTTTCTAACCTAAAAAAAAAACATTGGCTAACCTTAAATCACGCAAGTCAAAAGAAAAAAAAAAGCGTGGTAGATATCAACCGGTAATTCCCCTGCTGCAAAAAAAAAGGTATTCTTGCATTGAGTCATACATAAGCAATGGTTACAAGACCGAACGCTTATCCAAACCTGCTAACGATTTTGAACTAGAATATCTATTAGGTAACAATTAAAGCGTTAGGTAATAAAATAACCGGCTTGAAATAGACAATTTTTTTAGGCTCACCAACCATAGTAAAGACTGAATACAGCAACATAACACATATATAAAATTAAACTTCAGCTCAAAAATCACTTATGCATGAAACAAATGCAAAACACGATTGAAAAGAGTGTCCATGGAGTTTCTTGCACATTCTTCTCCATAGAGATCTACGCTTTGGAATGTGCAATTAGCATAATTTTTTCTGACTGACTGACTTCTTGACATTTCAAAAGTGCCTGTAAATGGTTTATTTGAAATAAATGCTTTGAATTTGAATTTGAATTTGAACAATAAATTAGATATTAAGCTACTGTACACTACATGCATGAAAAATGTTCCTGCTCTTGTCCCGTGTTATTTGGGGTCGGCGCAACACGTTTTTTTTTCTTCCATTCTGCCCTGTCACTCGTCATGCTGTCACTAATTTCCTTTACTTTCATATCACTCTTCACACAATCCATTCATCTTTTCTTTGGTCTCCCTCTCCCTCTCCACCCATCCACATATAAACTCATAACTCTCTTAGTAACATGCGTTTCATCCCTCCTGTTCACATGACACCACATGCATAAAACAATAAATTTAAAAATTCATTCAATTTTTTTTATTAAATAAAAAATAATAGAAAAATAAAGAATTATAAAATGCATAAAAAAATAACATAAAAAAACACAAAAGTAGATAAAAAGTAATAAAAATGCATATTCATAAAAATTAGGCAATAAAATAACCTGCCTGAAATAGACAATTTTAATTATTTTATCTTAAATCTACCGTTTGTACAGGATCGTTTGAAAGAATTATCGCGCCCCTAGAATGTAAAGGGCAAATGAAGAAACCTAGGTGGTTTTAGTAAGTAAAAGTCTGACACACCCTTTCGTCCCACGCTAGTCATTTAATGATAACCCACCTCCGAAAAAAGTACCGCTTATACCTCATAACTCTTCTAGCATTTCAAGATATATTGCCATTCCATTGGCGATACGTCATGCCATCTCTGTGTTCAAAACGACAATTAAGCTTTTCTCATGGTCAATCAAGTTGTATAGACGTATGTACAATCGGCGCTCGAGGGACAACGAAAGAATAAGTGGATATCCTCAAATCCCGAGATTAATTTTAAAGAGCAGATTTTTTTTTTATGACATCAGAAATATAGAAGAAAAAATTCTTCCTGCATTAATGACGAGGAGGAAGAAGTGTATAAATTTGTTAATGTAACGTATGTTAATATTTTTTTTATTTTTCTTATCTATATTTCAGATTTTTATTAATATTTATTTGTAAAATTGTTGGCCACACGGGATTTTTCATTAGAAATCCCGGGAAGATCCATATTAATATCAAAATTTCGATGCAAGTACATGACTTACCTAATTTCGACCTCCAATGATAACTGAGAAAATCTTTACTCAACGGAGAATCAGACTGTGTGATAAAATACAAAGTATTGCGTCATAATACATGTAACTACCCTACCTGAATACCAAACATATTCCTATGCATACACTGTTCAAAACAGATCACTAGTTTTTATTCTTGTGGTACTTATTTATTTATTTATTACTTTATTGCACACGTTAACTTATTACAGGACAAACATTTAATAAAAAACGCAGGGTAGCCAGCCTATCGGTATTTTACAGGTTGCATTTTGGAGAGTGTGCGCGGGAATTGCATGACCTGATTCCGCCATCTCCTTTCTACCATCGGACAACCCGACGTACGGCGAGTATCCACCCTTACGTTGTTGAAACACCAACGGTCCGAACTAGGCGATTTGCTTCGTCGTTTATACCGCGTACATCGAGGGACTGGAACAATTTGCCTGCTGCTGTCTTCCCGTCCAACTATAATTTAGGTACCTTCAAGGCTAGAGTGAATAGGCTCTTAATAAACTAGTGCGCCTCATCATCAATGATTGCATCACTGCTTACCATCAGGTGGGATCGCAGTCAAGCACTGGTTTATAGAGAATAAAAAAATAAGTGTACAATAGGCGGTCTCATTGCACAGGGCAATTTCTACCCCAGACAACCTTTGGATGGGCTGTAAAAAAAGGAAAAGATTTGGGGCTGTCAGTGTACGACAACATAAAAAAAACTACTTATGTGTTGTCGTAGGTCAGTTAGTCATCTCTCGCAACTATTGCGAAATCAAGTTCGCTTAAAACATAACACTACTTAATTGTGATGCAATATTTGCGGGATGGTTTGTAATAGTCATCGCGGCCCTAGAACGCTATAGGCAACTTGAGGAACACGGATAGACACTTCCGCACATTCCACTCAGAGCGAGAAAAGATATTTAACGATTTTGTACTCCATAATGCAACTTTATCTTCAAAAACAACTGACAGATTATGGCACACTTTGGAATTTCCATCTACTTAAATACTGCGAAATTTATAAAGAGTTTTAACACAGAATACAATAACTCAGAATGCCAAAAGCAAGGTGTATATCAGCTTTCAGCTTATTATAGACTCATTTCAAGGTTGACCCATTTTTATTGCTTAATTTACTGGACTACCTATTGCCGTAGGTCACTAAATCAATACTCGCAACTATTGCGAAATCAAGTTCAGTTAAAACATAACAGTATTAATGTGATGCAATATCTCTGATGCAACATTTTTTATGTCATCTGTCAAATGTTGAGTGAAAAGTAAAAAAAACTTACATATTTGCGTATCAATAAAGGGTGTTTTTTCTTGCTGTCTTCAGACGTCAGACGAAGTGAAAACATTATTGTTTCATAATTAGTTTTAAAAATTCTATTTTTTTTTCTTATTTTCATTGTTAGAAACAATTCACCTTCTTCTTACACTTCACATATTGACGCAGAGATGAGTAAAATTGAAGAACTGGATTCTGATTAAACTTTTTTCATTCACAATTCGTAAATAAATTATTTTTATTGCTTAATTTATTGGACTATTGTCGTAGGTCACTGAATCAATACTCGCAACTATTGCGAAATCAAGTTCAATTAACACGCAACAGTATTGATGTGATGCAATATATCTGATGTAACATTCGTTGTGTTCCTATCTGATTTTTATGGCACATTTAGGAATTTCCGTCCGTCTGGTTAATTTGAATACAGCACATCACGCAAACCACAAAACGGATTACAAGGAAAAGTAAGTAGGGTACTTTGTTCTTGATACCTACATAGTTCTTTGCAATTTCACCTGCACCTGCGTGAAAAACGTCATAGTAAATTCTATTACACCTACGAAGGTGCAAAGTCGAATCAAACCACAGCTGATTATTCACAAAGGACTCTTTCTAAGTTGCACCATAATTTATAACAGGTCACCGCCCGCATACGTATTCGCGTCGGAGCTGTTACGACCACGGCTCACCGTAAGAATATCATATAAGAGTATTTTCATACAAGTAAAAATCCCTTCGAGCGCCGATTGTACATACGTCTGTACAACTAAAACGACCTTGAAAAACGCTTAATTGTCGTTTTGTACAAAAATTTTTAGCCGGAAATTTTATCTTATGTTTTTCCCAGAAAAAGGTTTTTTTATTATTATTTTTTTGGTAATTTACGTAAAAGTGCGCAATTACGTAATAATAATACCCCGGGGCGCCCGAGAGGATATAGTTGTGGGAAGGATTTACCTTCATACGACGAGCCCTTGACCGACAACGTCACTAGACATCATTCTGCATTCTGACTCATCTTTCACCAGGACATTGTGACGTGACAACAAGGACAGTAAATACTAAAAAGTATCAGAGTGATGACTGTTTCTTTGCAAAATTAATTTGTTGCATACAACACTTAGGAGTGGAATTCCCTGCCGAAGTATGAGTTTCCTGATAGCTATAACATAGTTGTCTTTGAATCAAGAGTGAACAGGTTACTTTTTTTAATGATATAGACGAGTACTTCACTGCGATCCCACTGATGTGAAGTACACTGAGAGGCTATTTACTCGAGCCTTGAAGACACCTAAATTATAATCGATGGAAAGGCCGCAAGAGGAAAATTGTACTAGTCCTTCGATGTAAGATGACTAAGTCTACAAGACTTAGTCATCTTACATCGATCCTACATCGATCGATTACATCGATTCCTACGCACACTCTCCAAAATCTAGATAAAATATTTCTAGGTAAGCGTGCTCCTTCGTCGACTACATCATCGCTTACCATCAGGTGAAATAGTGGACAAACGCGAGCCTATCAATCATTTAAAAATAAGGGGATGGATCAAGTAGTCTATCACTTGCCTACAATTAACTATTTGTTGTATCACTTTAGCCAAGTTACGATCGTTTCGTTTGCGTCGAACGCCTCGAGTAGGCCACGCCTACGATTCTTTTGTTCAGACCACGTGACTGCCCCACGGCTACGTTGAGATGACGTCAGAACAAAAGAATCGGAGGCGTGGCCTACTAGAGGCATTTGACGCAAACGAAACAATCGTAACTTGGCTGGGGGGGCAGTTATTGGGTTTCTGTCTGGTCTTCAATTAATAGGTGTGTTTACTGGCCCTTTGCCCGCAACTTTGTTCGTGAGAATACATTTATAAAAACTTTAAAACCCCTTAAATTATATTTTGAGGATAGTTACAAAACAAATGATGAGTACCTTTTTACAATTTACCGGAAGAAATAAATTATTACATACCATTTAAATTCCCCCTTTTCACCGCCTTAGAAGTTGAATTTTCGAAAATCCTTCCATAATGCTCGCCTACATCACAAAACAAGGCTTCGTTTTGTGATGTAGGCGAGCAAAGCGTATAAATTTATTTTAGGTTCCTAGTCATATCGCTACATGCCTGCGTCTGGGTACTCCACATCGATGTCAGTGCGGCGAAGCAGTCAACTGCCTCGGACACCATGGCCTATCATGCAGTAGAAGCGCTGGTCGGATAGCACGATAATTATGCCAGTATTAATGACATCATCCGCCGAGCTCTTTTAGAACCCTTAACTGTTTTAGAACCCAATGGCTTGGCACGTGACTATAGAAAGAAGCCAGACGTGATGACTATAATTCCTTGGAAATTCGGTATTGCCATCCAGCGTGGCAATTCTGCCAGCGTTTTGGGCACTTTTCCCATTAACATCGATGTGGACGAATTTCTTGATGCCCTATGAGTTCTTTTTCTACCCATTTGTACATATTATTATTTTGACTTTGTTAAAATATTGAATAGTTAAGATGTATGTATAAATATTAAAGTTACTGGTAAATAAAAAAAAACTATTTTGCAGTTAACTATTGGGCTGGTTCGAGCAACTCTCTGATAGTTGGTTGAAAGTCCGAATGGTTAAAGTCTCTCTAAATATTTTTGGTTTCTGATTGGCCAGTTCACTAGTCCAGTTAGGGGCATCCCACTTAGATACGTAATTTCCGGCCATATCAGTTCAGCGTGGGTTGGTCAAAACGTCACGCCATTAATATTTTCCTTCTTGAAGACTGTGTGACGTTTACTACTAGATAATTATGTAAGTGAGACTCTGTGTAGTATAGTAACAGGAAAATATAAAAATAATGGTATATAACATAATTATTATGGTAAAGTGGCTATGTAACCATTTATTTTCATGTTACTTAATTTACACAAGTCCATAGCGTTTTTTACTAAATATTTATTTATACAACGTGTTTTTTAATTCACGATTATAAATGTAATACACCCTTACGTGAAATATGACAGCGTAAATTTTATATGTAATTTCATTTGATTATTTTTTTTTTCTGTCAACTTTACTACTACGAAGTTTGGCAACATTGCAAAAGTAAAGATTTGTCATACTGGTCATATTTGACCAAAATTAATTATGATTGATGATATTTTCGAAACCATGCACTTTTGGACCACATATTCTAGGACTTTTAATATTATCTTTCCTTACAGAATATAAACCTTGACTTATGGGATATCAAAAACAACACATTGTATAAAAGTAGAAAGTGCCCGACTTTTTTTTTTTTTTTTTTTTTTTTCGGTGGGAAAATCATCTTATGACATCCCCCGCCCTTGGGCGGGGCGGGAGATAGTGTCAGACTTTTACTGACTAAAAACCCACTCCTGTTCCTTCGTTGCCTTTCGTACCAGGGCCGAGTCTTCCTTTCAGAATCAGACCCTTGGCCCCAGTAGGCTTCGACCCTGCTCGGCCCCTACAGTTGCTGACATCTCCTTGAGGCACGCGTGGAACAGCACGCGCCGTCGACGACTTGGGCTCGGTCCGGACGGTCACCGGACGGTCGGACGGCGAGCCACCCATTGCTCGCCGTCCGCAAGCCTGCGCCTACGATGGCCGGAAATCGGGATCGGAATCCCGGCGGCGATTGGGGCGTGAGGACCGTTGCCTCACGCGATCGGCCGCCTCCTTTGCTAGCATTACTGCTTCGCAGAAGGAGGCGACCGCCTGCCACTCCTCCTCACTCCGGACCATGGCCTGTACCAAGGCCCGGCGCGAGAGATCGCCGCCGCCAATCGCCCCCACGAGGACACGGCGTTGCTCTGCCCAAGCGGGGCACACCTCTACCGTGTGCTCCACCGTGTCCTCCGGGCGGTCCGCACAATGGTGGCATCCGGGCGTTTCTTCCGCACGAATCCGGTGCAGGAACCTCCCGAACTTACCATGTCCGCCCGAACTTACCATGTCCGAGAAAGTGCCCGACTGACATATCAACGCAGAGCCAAAATTACTGGGACTAGGAACGTTAAAATTTACACAAGGTTTCCATTTATGACGTTAGCGAGCACTGAAAAGACATTTTTGAAAATTTATCTTTTAAGGGAGTAAAAAGTGGGAAATTGTATGTATGCAAAATTTTATTTATTTGGTCAATATACTTCAAAATTGTAATTTAAACAATTAAAAAAAAAACATTTTTCGTTATTCAAAACTATACCCTATACAACGATTTTGGGGGAGTTAAAATTTGTATGAGAGAATCTTATTCCTTGGGTTAATATACTTACTTAAACATGATACAAATATTTATACATTAAATTAAAAAAATGGACATTATCAGCTTTTTTTAAAACTACCCTCAAAAGATGATTTATAAGGTGTTCAAAGCTTTTATAAAATAATCATATTCCTTGTATTCTTATCCAATATACCACAGTGTCTCTAGACGAAAGTCTACTAGTCGCTCACAATGGGCCTCATCAGATAGCTCAAAGTCACCCAAAGGGCAATGGAAAGGGCTATGCTTGGAGTTTCCTTGCGTGATCAAACCAGAAATGAAGATATCCACAAGAGAACCAAGGTTGCCGACATAGCGCGAAGAATCGCTAAACTTAAGTGGCAATGGGCAGGGCACATTGCTCGCTGAACAGATGGCTGTTGGGGCCGAAAGGTTCTGGAGTGGCGGCCGCGTACCGGAAGACGCAGTGTTGGAAGGCCCCCTACAATGTGGACCGATGACCTGATGAAGTTTGCGATGGATGCGAGACGTACAGGACCGTTCATTGTGGTTACATTTGGGGGAGGTCATGTCCAGCAGTGGACGCCTATCAGCTAAAATGATGATGATTATTCCTTATGTTAATAAACTGGAAAATTGACACTAATACCTATCTGAATAATAAGAAAAATAATTATTCGTTCTTGGCTTTTTTATTCATCGTATCCTATGTAAAAGAAAGTAAGGAAAATGCGCGAACAAAGTCGCGAGAAAAGTACTAGTAGCTCATAAAGAAAAACTTGATTGCACTTCCCAATTATAGCTTTGAATCCAAGATTTGTATTATACAAACTGTAGTATACAAACGTATATCAGTAGTGCAAAGCAGTGGTGTTAACGATCCCGACTTACGAATCGTACGGTTCATACCCAGGCAGGCCCTTTACTTTGTGTAATTTAATTCATCACCACTGCACTTAAACAGGTGAAGGAAAACATCGTGAGAAAACTGGCATATCTTGGAACTTAATTAACCCGTGCCCGTGTGGTAGATTACGGCCTTATTTTTTTTATAATTAAAAAACTCACACTTGACCGTTAGGTATCTCACCCAATGGTAAGCGATGATGTGGTCAACGATGGAGCACGCTTGCCTAAAAGTAGCCGTGAGATTCGTAGAAAGCTAATTGTGCTATATCTCAGTAGCTGATAACCTAATCCTAGAGTGGACACCATGTAACAGCAAACCAACAATCCTCAAGATGGCCTGGTGACATCAAAATCAAAGCTACAGTTCAGAAATAAAGAGGTTCGTAATAAAAAACCAAACACATTACGAAAACACAAAATTAGTTAATTCCTTTTCCACAATATTTCAAAGGCACACCCGAATAAAATTACTCATTATTAGGTTCCGTGCTTACTTGCTAATTTAAGTTCAAATCTATCACAGAGAAGTTCTAGATATGTTCACTGCTTGGTGTCTCGAACAAGAATCCCTTTTAAGAGGACGCCACTAAAACGCCATGATCAACGAATCAAAAGAGCTACCAATCGAGTAACATAAGCTTTAGTCGATTAAATAGCTAGGGATAGGTACCAGACACGAGCTAACAAACATTACTAGACTGGTTGTCATCATCATCATCATTTCAGCCGAAAGATGTCCACTGCTGGACATAGGCCTCCCCCAAGTATCGCCACAATGAACGGTCCTTTGCGTCTCCCATCCATCGGACTCCCGCAACCGTTACCAAGTCATCGGTCCACCTTGTAGGAGGCCTTTCAACGCTACGTCTTTCGGTACGTGGTCACCATTCCAGAACCTTTCGGCCCCAACGACTATCCGTTCTGCGAGCAATGTGCCCTGCCCATTGCAACTTTAGTTTGGCGATTCTTCGTGCTATGTCGGTAACCTTGGTTCTCCTGCGGACTGCTGAACTGGTTGTGAAAGGTCATATTAAGGTAATTAACTGCATCACCAGCCTTGTGTCAACTACATCGAAACCGAATGCTAAACACCAGTATTTTACACGTTTTCAACCCAGTTACTGGTTAATATTTTCTGACCAGCAAACAGGTTACAAGACTTCTGCTACCATTGTCGCCTTATCGTTTATACTGCGTACATCGAAAGAGTGGAACAATTTGCCTGCTGTGGTCTTTCCGTCCGATTATAATTTGGGTATCCTCAAGGCTAGAGTGAATAGGCTCTTAATAAAGTAGAGCGGCTACCATCAACGATTGAAACACTGCTTACCATCAGGTGGGATCGCAGTTAAGCATTAGTTTATATCAATTAAAAAAAAAGGTAAATTAACGTAACATAACGTACATATTGCAATAGCCGAAAATCGAACTTAGGGCCTCGGTAGTCCATTCGTCAAATGATAACTTATTGCGTAACTGGGATTTAATTACTGTTATTAAATCAAACAAGCAGTAAATTTTGAAACTGACATCAAAAAAACCCAAGGACAAATTATATGCCAGTTTAAAAATGTTGTTTGTGGGTTATTCCGTTTTCAAAAGTTGTTTGGAAATAAATTGTTGAAAATTGATTTATGGTACTACTACAATTTAGCTTGTTGTCTGGCCATCTGAAGCTGAAATTATCGATGGCACGTAGTGTTCTACGCGCGCCTCAAAGAGAATAGAATGGCAAAAACTTTATTTGGACGCCAAAAAAGTAACACAACTTATAATTAAACTTAAATTTATGGGCAGTCTTATCGTTGACAGCAATATCAAATAGACAATCAGACAGACAGAGACAAAGATAACATCAAAACCGTGAGGGCCCAGCAGGACCGATGCCCGCTAAAACCACGGGGAACTTCTGAAAAGGAAACCCGAGGTCCTAAAACAAAAGGGCTACTTAAGAATACAAGAGTTTTTTTCATCAGTACAAGTCTGACGCTCTCCCGCTCCACCCGGACCGGGAAAAGTCATTGAATGATTTTCTACCTCAATAAAGGTAAGGTAAAATAAGTGTTGCGAGAAATCATAGGTACAGATTAATACAGATAACAAAATTTGCTTAGCCTATTCCCAGCCATGTTGGGGTCAGCTTCCAATCACACCGGACGTACGAGCTACTCGTACGAGATAATCGGACGGAAAGACCGCAGCAGGCAAATTGTTCCACTCTTTCGAAGTACGCAGTATAAACGATAAGGCGACAATGGTAACAGAAGTCTTGTAACCTGTTTGTTGGTCAGAAAATATTAACCATTAACTGGGTTGAGAACGTGTAAAATACTGATGTTTAGCATTCGGCTTCGATGTAGTTGACACAAGGCTGGTGATGCAGTTAATTACCTTAATATGAACAACTACCGCTCTGTCCTCCTCAACCCATCAAGTTTAAAGCGAATTCAGCATTGACAAGACTGATATTATATTTCCGTGCTTTTGACTATGCACTACAACTATCAAAGATTTAGGAACGTCACGCATGCTCAAAGCTAAAGTACATGCAATTTGCACCTCTCAAAATTATTATCGACCTCATTTACCATTAGTCAACAAAAAAAAAATGCTTCGCTGCTTAGTAAAATGAGAGAAAGTCGCAGCATGCTGAGAATTGAGCTAAAGTCAATTGAAAAATTTCTTGTGGGAAGAGCAATTGGTATTATCACTAGATAATAAGTTATTACAACCCCGGATTTCTGATTTGAAGTTTAGTCTTCCTTAAACTCTACTTTAACCTAAAAACCTGTCATTTGGCAGTTAAGTAAGGTTTGAGTCGTTCTTAACTAATTAATAATAAGTACCTAATTCAGGAACCCGCCACAACACTCTATGGATATATTTAGTGTCCAAAATAAAAATAACACATTCCGAATGAATAAAATTACAATAAAATTTCAAAAATGTTTCAATCTTATTTAAAAAAAATAGTTTCGGCTTTCCGACGTCATGGGTTATCAACGAAACTGGTTATATTGATAGTGACGATCTTAGTGATGTCCAACCACGTTGTTACAACATCGTCATCACGTCACCACGTGCGTTGGCTACATGCTAGTATATAAACTGCCTGTAGAGGGTCAGACAAGCACTCTTCCTCACGAACCGTGAACACGAGAACACTGCAAAATGGCTACTCCAGTTTTGTTCGCATTTTCCCTATGCCTGTTAGTGAGCAGTGTAATCTCAAAACCAGTTATGCATGATGCGGTATCATTGCGATCTCTAGACAGTGATGGCGGTGAAGTGATGACAATGATCAATATTTTTAGTAATGAACTTGTGCGACAAGACAGTGGTGGAGTTCCAAGTTTGACAGACCCAGTCAAACGTGTGAGTGGCACAGGGAGACGGCTCAAGCGAGAAGCGATTCGAGGACACGGGTGCCCTTCAGAGTACATTTTTTATATGAGAAGATGCATGCCGTTTGAAAAGTAAGATTTTTTTTAAATATTTTTTTTTTCTCTTTTTGCCTTCTTTTGATATTATTAGCTACCTATCATTTTCTCTTTTATTGATAAATAAGAACAGATTTTATCTCACGCAATCCAAAATACTTCAAACATAATTATATAATAACTACAAAACATAAGGAAAACCCCAAACAAGGAAAACCGGTTCAAACCAATTACGATAAGAATAATATAATTTGCAAATTATGTATTTACGTTAAGCTGTTGGTCTCGGTTGTCATTCGTTGATCTTTAACAGTGTTACGGATATTCAGAAAGTAAGGTAAAGCTAAAAAAAAGTGTGAAAGGTAAAAATAGCCTATGACCTATTCTCAGACAAAAAAAAAACATAAAAACCGGTCAAGCTGTTTCGGAGGAGTTCTATAACACACCTTGACACGAAATTTTCATGTATTAGACTAGCTTCTGTCACTGGCTTCACCTGCATTTTTTTTTAATGCGGGATGTGATGCAATGCCTTCGCCCGCTCTAGGGCGGTGCGTGAGGACGTCTCAGACTTTTGCTGACTAAATCCTCATCTATGTACCTTCTTTGCCCTTTGCGTCTCAGATCCACGGGTTTCCCTCTTGGAAGTAAGCCCATGGACCCACCATCCAAACTATGGACCCCAATTTCAACCCCTTGGAGGGTGACTTTTGCAAAATCCATTATTATTCTTTGTAGACATTATAAAAGGCACCTTTGTGCAAAATTCAGCGTTCTAGGTCCAAGAGCTTGGGCTGGGCATTAATGAGTCAGGACTGCCTTTTATGTATAATTATACAGAAAAATGAGTTTTTTTTTTTCTTTCACAGGTATGAACGGTTATTGGAAGAAGACTAACAGATCAAGCCAGAGAAGAGAGAACATCTTTGAAAAAGAATAAGACTGGTCCATATCTGGATGGTGGATAATGGACCAACTACAGTGTGACACTTCCAGTTCAGTCATCTTTGAGACGTCAGAAAAAAAGCTCATTCTTTTATGAACAACAGTACCTGAAAGTGTAATCAAAAACGCATCTATACTTAGTTTAAGCAATTTTCTTTTTGATGTCTTCAAGGCTAGAGTGAAGAGAAGGCTCTTAATAAACTAGTGCGCCTCCGCCTGCGATTGCATCACTACTAACCATGAGGTGGGATCGCAGTCAATCACTACATCGATTTAAAAAAAAGACTGGTTTACAAAAAAAAAAGATTGGTTGAGCATTGAAGTTGATTTGTAAGGCCTATATAGTTATTTCGGATCTGGGTGTCTTGTGTATAGGAGTTTAGAAGTTTTTCAACGCACCTACGATACAAGAGTGATTCCTAGTGTGAAGTAAAGTTTAAAATAAAAAAAAATCTTGGACCAATAGAATGTATATAATAGCTTTAAATGTACCTAATTGTAAATACTTAGTGTTCCTATTAAGAATAATTACTTTATTACTATGAGTAGCTGTACCAACAGACCTCAGCCTTTATATACTCAGTTCATAAAAAATCTCGCAAAAGAAATACAGGTAAGTATTATTTTAACAGTTTTCGGAAAAAACTTGCAATTTTTTTCCCTCGAAATCCTTATTTTGACAGTTATGGATGTCATAATTGTTCAGCAATTGAAGGAACACAGGCAGCCTTCAGTCAGTATAAGTTAAATACTCCCTTTCGCTCCATAAAGAGCAGGATCAATTGATAGTTTTCTAAATAAGAAAAAGCTAGACCTCTGCTTGACTCTTCAAGGAGAGAGTGAGATTTTACGTAATTATATTTAAATTTCATTTCAACGTAGCGTCTGCTGGCAGCTTCACCTGCAAGATAGAAGAAAAATATCTCAAAGGAACAAACTCCCGTGATAAAACTTATCCTGTGTGCTATTTTAAGACACTGTCTATCCGTGTGCCAAATTTCATGCAAATCTATTCAGCTATTTGAGCGTGATGGAGGAGCAAATATACACACACACTATGTACAAACATTCGCCTTTATTACTATACTAGTGTGATTTTTTTATATAACGACTCTAGTCAATAATATTAAGTAATTATTATAATATTTCATTACTCTTAATCTTGAGTTTGTTTAGAGATTTATTAGTAGCAGCCTCTGTGGTTAGAATTTGTGTCCATTTCATGGCAAAGTTCCCATCTAAAGAATAATAATTTATTAATTTATACATTATTTTACTTATTAGAAACATAACAAAGTAAAACTTTTCGAATTTACTTTTCGAACTGTTACTTGAAAGTGTAAAGTAACTTGTGATGAATTGCTTTTATTGGCAATAGGTTAATACGTAGGATAAAATTATTTATAAAAGGATACCTCTGTGATAAACCGTAAACATAGTGTAATTAAGTATTTAGAGCTAGCAAGTATTAGTAAACTAGCAACTACGAAAATATTGTAACTTATTTATTAATAAAAATGTATAAAACCAAAATTTTTGTAATTATTTTGTAATAATTGTACCCAAGTTCCACTTTTCTACTTCCTTTCTTTGATTGCCGCAAAGGTTGAGTAATTGGCTGCTGCGCTGCTTGTCTCCAGTTCGATTTCAGAATGGTTTTTTTTTTATCATAACCTACAGATTATAGTTGTTCTGTGTCTGGGTGTGTCGAGAACGAGTACCACGAAGATGAGCCCATATTACAACAAACTGAACGCCTAAAAAATATAAAAGGAAAAGAGGTAGATGATTTAAAAGGTGGAGAGAAGACATAGTCAAAGGAGCTGGTAAACCCTGGGCTAGAATAGTCAGACCGCGTGAGGGATGGAAGTTTGGAGTTATGTGGAACAGAGAGAAAAGTCCTCCGACCAGACGGGTGTTATGTCTGGTGGGCAACTGCCCGATAGACGATTTCGGGCTGTTCTATAATTGTTCAAATCGCGCAGAGAACTTTAATTGCGCGATGCAGGATTAGTTCTTAAGTGACGCCATAGATGTCGCTATAGAAGCATTTTGGAGAAGGCTTTTATCGCCACAGGTGGTCCTTACATTGAACACGACAGCAATGAAGATACTAACAGACAACACTAAATAATAATAGTAATGTATTTTTATATTAATATCATACTAAACTTTATTAACTGTTGTAAGGAATAACAAAAGCTTTTTATTTCTTTATTTTATTTATTAAACCATGTCGTGGCAAAAGTCAGTACTAGATAAGAACAACTTGGAAATGATGGAAAGATGTTTAGTACAAAAAAAATGGTTCAGAAAAATTTAAACTTTGGGACAACGTACTTTATTGAATTTTCCAGTCAACTCAAAAAATTGGTAACTACGTCTGTCTATTGATAGATTACATAAAACTTTATACGATTCTTTGTTCCACGTGCACTAGCGACATCTATGCAACAGACCTGAAACTTGGCTTCCCGTGTATACAATAACATGTGCGAACAAGTTGAGGTCCATTATATAAAACTACCTAATTATGAACGTAAATTAGACGATGGAATATAGATGGCGTTAGTCGATAGTTTTACAATAATGTCCGTTGGGGTGAGGGTCCTTTTTTCAATCGCCTATCGTCAACATCGAGCATGGTTTAAAAGCTTGTTACGTCATCTAACGCAATCCAACGCGATGTTAGACGAAAAGGCAAAACGAAAAAAGAGAGATAACGCCTGAAAACTCTGTTAGCATTCGGTAATTCCGTGATTTACTCGAATATTTTACAAAACTTGTTCCAGGAAATACGTGCTTTTTTTAAACACTGAAAGCTTTTTGAAAAAAAATTGCAAGGCTTTTATTGTTATATTTTTTTGACTTTTTACATTTTTGAGTAAATTATGAAGTGTCAAAGTTCATGATTCATAGTTTTACACAAAGGGGAATGAAACTTCCCATAGATTGCTGGTATGTAATTGTTTTTTTTCGCCAAAAGTGATACTTAGGCCATATCTTGAAGGACTGTAAGATTAATCAATAGCAAAAACGTCATAATCACGTAAGAGCGGTTTCAGACTTAAATGGCAGTTGGCATTGCACATTGCTGGCAGAAAAGAATATAATCAATGGGAATTAAAGGTTCTGGAGTGGCGACCATGTACGTACATCCGATCAAAGTCAAAGTCAAAGATTTATTTGCAGATAAATATGGTTTTAAAAGTTCTTACAATGGTTATATATATAATAGTTGCTTAACATATTTAATCATGATCATAACATAATGACATGCAATTTTTTTACAGGTAAAATTAATTCGATATTATTCCAATTGTAGTACAAATAAACAAATTATTATTAATTAAATTTGAACTGAAGGAATTCTTTTATAGTACCTATAAAAGGGATTCTCAATTAACCACCCGCGTAAGGCCCTTTTGAAGCGGACCATTGGAAGTTTCTTAAAATGGTCTGGAATCTTATTATAAACTTTAATGCACATAGGGTAACAACTTCGCCTATAAAGGTCCGTTCTCATTTTAGGATTAATCAACCTATTAGGAAATCTAGTTCTGAACTAGCATTTATCTCCCAGTTTTTCAAACATTTCAGGATGAGATTGATGCGAGACGCTCAGGATCGGTCGTTGTGGTGACGCTTGGGGGAGGCCTATGTCCAACAGTGGACGTCTTTCGGCTGAAATGATGATGACGAGGATGATGTGTGTGCAGACACCAGTGCACTCTTTATTTCTTTACTTTGCGGGTAAGGAATACAACAAAAATTACGTAAATCAGGTACGAATCTTCGGTTTAATGTATTTTCCGGAGCTCATGGGTCACCACTAACATCAAAATCCAATGGGCCAAACCACGAGACCAACGGAGCAATCAATGATGCCTATGATGATAGTGTATCTTTTTTTTTTTTTTTTTCGTTGGGAAAATCATCTTATGACATCCCCCGCCCTTGGGCGGGGCGGGAGAATGATAGTGTATCTAGGAAGTTAAATTATTTTCACGTTTTGCGGAAAACTTTGAAATAGTTGTTACATTGACCAATTATTACCTAGAATAAAATAATGACGTAGAGCTAAATGTCATAAAATTAATAGGCAATAGGTAGACATGTGAAATTTTGAATTTAGAATAGAATAGAATTTTATTTTGCAAGTATGGGTAATACACAACAGTTCTTATACAAAAGCTCAGCCACATTTTACCATTCGGCATGCAAACATATACATTATTTTACATCGCTGTTATTACATTAAGAAAAGAGAAATGATTACCAGATCAATTATTATTTATAAATTAGCGTTACCAAATGTTTATTCATAAATTCAATTAAACATATTTTGTATGTATTACAAGGAAAATTTAAATTATCATTATACTATACTTACTTAGGGCTATGCTCGGAGTTTCCTTGCGTGATCGCATAAAGAATGAAGATATCCGCAGGAGAACCAAGGTCGCCGACATAGCCCGAAGAATCGCCAAACTTAAGTGGCAGTGGGCAGGGCACATTGCTCGTAGAACGGATGGCCGATGGGGCCGAAAGGTTCTAGAGTGGCGACCGCGCACCGGATGCGAGAAGCACAGAATCGGTCATTGTGGCGACGCTTGGGGGAGGCCTATGTCCAGCAGTGGACGTCTTTCGGCTGAAATGATGATGATGATGATACTTATAACATATACATGTTAGTAAATTTTAAAATACCGATCAATTTATAAATTATCCTTATTAACATTGTAAAAAAAAAAAAATCCAACACACTATCTTCCACGCGCGGCTCAAGGAGATGTCAGCAACTGTAGGGGCCCAGCAGGGTCGAAGCCTACTGGGGCCAAGGGTCTGATTCTGAAAGGAAGACTCGGCCCTGGTACGAAAGGCAACGAAGGAACAGGAGTGGGTTTTAGATTTTCCCACCGAAACACACTATCTTAAACTATCCAAAAAATAAATAAATTGGTAAACGAAGTAAAATAATATCTAATAGAATGCGTTCCTTATAGTCATTGAACAGGTTCTTAAAAAAAACTGGTCCAACTGCTTTGTACAGCTTTGTACAAAGCAAAAATGCATTAATTGCGAGGAAACATACTTTTTAAAAACAATAAATGTATCGTAAGTCTTATATCTAGTCTTATTTACTAATAAGAGACGGAATTATATTGTATGCAATTCCAATACTTTTTCAAAATATGTCTTTGTAAAAAGGTATTACACATTTTTAGGCCCATTTTTGTACAACAGATTAAATAGAAAATTAGGTTTGTATAATTTAAATTATTATAGCTATAAAAAGATTATTGTGCAATACTTACTCAGCATCTCGTACGGTGAAACAGAAGATCTCCTTTTAGTTTGTAAATAAAACATGTTTTGCTTTTAGTTAATTAAATTAAGGTTATTTAATATAGTGAATTTTAATGATTGTTAATTTATTATTTCTTAGGTTCTTAGTACTTTTTAGCCTGACATACAGGTCCAACCTAGTTCAGGCAAAAACGAAATGTATGCGTTATAATTGTTTTTCTGTATCTTAATAAAAATGTGCCACTTTTATTAAATAAACAATATTCTATTCTATTCTATTCTATTCTATTCTATTCTATTCTATTCTATTCTATTCTATTCTATTCTATTCTATTCTATTCTATTCTATTCTATTCTATTCTATTCTATTCTATTCTATTCTATTCTATTCTATTCTATTCTATTCTATTCTATTCTATTCTATTCTATTCTATTCTATTCTATTCTATTCTATTCTATTCTATTCTATTCTATTCTATTCTATTCTATTCTATTCTATTCTATTCTATTCTATTCTATTCTATTCTATTCTATTCTATTCTATTCTATTCTATTCTATTCTATTCTATTCTATTCTATTCTATTCTATTCTATTCTATTCTATTCTATTCTATTTATCAGAATCCAGAAACTTTCAGCAAGCCCTAACTAATAGGATTAGAAACAGAATTCTCAGAAATCAGAAATATTTTATTTGTGAGACATAGATAGGTACCGATATATCGTTATAAACATGATTAGTATTTCGAATACTTAAGTGATTTAAGCCAAGTTCAGATTTAAGGTTCACGGCACTGAGAAATTAATCAGGAATATCCCATCTCCCTCACTGATTGATTTCAATGTGCCGTGCTTATACCTGGAGGCTCGCTTGCCCGAATTCTAATCCGCCCGATGAACCATCTTCCCAAAGAAGGTGGGATGAGCCGCTCTGCAAAGTAGTTCAAAAAACTTGATTGAAACATCTCCTGCTCATGCGGAGCGTGCGCGCCTGCTGGTTGTGGGAGAGACCAGACTCCCATCGATCTCTGGCTGCACGCACTATCATCGTCGAACATAGGCACCTTGCTCGATGATAATACTTTCCGCCTCGCTGCTTCCTTACGTCTAGGCGCTACCTGTTGTTCGCTGTCACTGTGGCGAAGTCGTCAACAGCCACGGTGTGTCATGCAGCCGAAGTGCGACACGCGAATATCAACGACATCATCAGACGCGTTCTTGTCTCCGTCAGCGTTCCAGCCGTATTGGAACCCCATGGCCTGGCACGTGATGATGGCAAGAGACCGGACGGCATGTCGTTATTTCCGTGGAAGATGGGTAGGTAGTAGTTAGTATGGGATGCTAATTGTGTTGATACTCTTTCGCCTTTCCATCGTCCTAACTCGTCGTGTTGTGCTGGTGCTGCCGCTACGGCTGCGAAGAACCTTAGGCGGCGAAAATATAATAACCTTGTTGGATGTAATATTTTCGAACCGTTTGGGGTTGAAACTCTCGGTTCGTGGGGTCCGAGTGCTCACTGTCAAAACGTCTAGTTGACACTTCGCGTGACCCAAGGGCTTGCTTTTACCTCGGACAGAGGATAAGCATTGCCATACAGAGTGGCAATGCCGCCAGTCTTTTGGGCACATTACGAGTCGACAGCGATGTGGAAGAGTTTTTTGACGCCATATTTTAGTTTTAGTTAGTTGTAATTAGTGTAGGGTTTTTATTATTATTTATTTTATTTTATTGTAATTATAGTTAGTATTTCAAAAAAAAAAATGAGAAAAGTCAAGTCCGCGGGACGGTGCACCCTGGGAGGCGGTCAACGACTCCCTTTGGGTACTTCTACCTAAGGGGTCTCGATTTTTGCCTGCGAATATCCTGTTTGAAGGAACTCTTCAACGCGTATCCTTCTGCTATAGCAGAAGGCATAGTGGCGAAGTAAGAGCGGGCTCGGTGTGCACTTACCCTGCCACCGAGCAGGCAGGAGGAAGACTTGCTCCTCCTTCTGCTACCGTTAGTCTCGTAGCCCCAGAGATTGTCCAAGGTCATGTTTCTGACTTCTGATTGGGGTCGAACGTGCTGGCTTACCCGCCTGGGCCGCGAGGCAGACAACCTCTATAAAAATTACCCCAAACCTCCATGCGGCGGCGCACCCTGCGGGAGGTTGTTAGCTTGGCTAATGGGTAGTTTAATTAGTTTCTAGTGCGAACCACTGAATTTGAGCCGGTACATAATGTTTATTACTCGTGGGAACAAAAATGGAAATATCTAAATTTTTTTAAACCCCAAGTGACGAGGAGACGGAGAGCGATGCGCAGTCGGAGTCCGATACGGCATCCAGAGGGAACTCGAAGGGCTCGGATGCCGGTGGAGTAGAGGGTGACTCCAGAAGGAACGCAAATTCCTACCAGAAGTGCTCCAAACTGGGGGACGACGGGTCGTTCTCCGAGGATGAGAAGGGCTCGGCCCCAAAAATCCCCACCAACAAAACAATAAAAATTGCATTTTTTTTTTACTAATTATAGTCTCGCGTTTTACTATCATCTCACCAATAATTATTAGACATTACTTATATTGAAGTACAGTTTAAGACCTCACACTGCAACTTTATGTGTTCTACTCTTAGAACAAATAGCTGAAGGGGCGAAAGTTTCTGTAGAGATAACTATGACGGATTGATGGCTTATCGTGAAAATCTGCTGGATGCGGGAAGTACAGAATCAACCGATGAGTCACTCCCCCAAACGTCATCACATGGACCGCAAGCAATTTGCTCGCCGTCCGGCCGTCCAATAACCGTCCGAACCGAGCCCGAGTCGACGACGGCGCACGCCTCAAGGAGATGTCAGCAAAACCGTAGGAGCCCAGTGGGATCGAAGCCTACTGGGGCCATGGGTTCGCTTTGGAAAGAAAAACCCGGGCCCTGGAACGTAAGGCAAAGAAAGAAACGTAGGAGTGGGTTTTAGTCAGTAAAAGTCTGAATCAGAGTCAAGCAAGTCCATAATTATGGTACACTATATTGCCACGCAACGAATGATGAAATAACAGTCGGCACGCAATTAAAGTGACGACGTCATAATGGTTTTATGAAAATAAGGAAAGGTAGAATTTATATAAACGTGGCTAAATTAAAAGAGGCTCGTCCCTATAATATGACATTTAAACATGATAATTTTAATGTTTAATCATGTAAATAGATTGTCATTTACATCATTGTACAATAAAATTATCATTTGATGTTTTTTTTTTTAGGTGGGAAAATCATTCATCAAATTAATGACAAATCCCGCTCTTGGGTGTCAGACTTTTACTGACTAAAAACCCACTCCTGTTCCTTCTTTGCCTTCGTCCCAGAGCCCCGGGTTTCACTTTCACACTACCCGTGGCCCAGCAGGGTCAAAGCCTACTGGGGCCTTGGTTTCGCTTGTGTAAGAAGGAACATAAGAGTGGGTTTTAGTCAGTAAAAGTCTGATACGCCCTCACGCTCTGCCCAAGAGTGTGAGAAGACATTGAATGATTTCCCACTTAGAAAAAGGTGTCACCACATTGGATTAATATGTCGGACACGTCACTAAGTAATGACGATAACGAGAAGTAGATATTTCCTCGTTCATAATATGTTTCACGCGCTAAGCAACATAACATAAAACTATATTGCATCTTCGCAAATAAACCCAAACGCGAAACAATGATGAAACATGAAAAAACACCAATAGTGCAATTTCACAATGTTTTGTAGTTCACAAGCAATACAGATGAAACAGTTTACCGCAACATTATGTTCATCTTATTTCAAGGGAATTTAATTATTACTTAGCCTTTATTTAGCTTTATCTGTCCAGATGTTTGTCCAATTAAATTGGTTTGTAATCAAATCTTGCAGATAAAATTAGTTCCACTTCCTGGTTACCGATTGAGCTGAAGTTTTGCATGCATATGTAAATCAGATGAAAATGCAAAGATAACATGGAGCTGATCTGATGATAGAGCTGGAAGGTGGCCATAGGAACTCAGATAACCCTATCGTGTATGAGCTTTCTGAAATGATCTTAATGAATATTTATTATATAGTTATTCCGCACTATAAAAGATTGCTATGAAAAAATTATTTTCATTGAAAACTTGTTTTATTATTATTAAATGACGAGGGTGGATAAAGTAGGAAATAAAAATAAAAAATAACAATAAATAAATTAATGATAGTAAATTAAATGCCTAAGGCATTAAGTCCACTTTTGTACAGTGTTTATTACTAGTGCATAAAGTTTTAATAAATAAATAAATAAGTAATTAGAGGAAGTTTGAAAGTGGCGCCGGTGACTGAACAATCGAAAGGGAATAGTTTGTCTTGTATATATAGTCATGTAAAGAGGAGAGATGAAACGCATGTTACTAAAAGAGTATACAAGCGGATGGATTGACCTGTGGGTCATCAAAAACGTGTCTGGAGACAATGAGCTGCCGATGTGGTGATACTTCCCCAAATAATTAGTAGGAGTCTGCTAAGGTTAAGTAGTGAATCACTGAAATGATGTGGATTAAAGAGCAGTATTTACCAAGGTACTACCAAACGTGCAACTTTAAATATAGCGTCATTTTTTTTTAAATAATATACTTAACTGCGATCCCACCTGATGGTAAGCAGTGATGAAATTATTGAAGGTGAAGCGCACTAGTTGATTAAGATCCTATTCTCTCATATAGCCTTGAAGACACCTAAACTATTAACGGACGGGAAGATCCCTGCAGGCAAGTAGTTCCAGTCCTTGGTTGTACGCGGTATTTGATAAACAACGAGGTAAAACGCTTAGTCCGGATCGTAGAGATGTTAAAAATGTATTTAACTCAAACTCAAATATGATGATGTTTACCACTGATTAGGCGTTGTTCATTTTATTGATTTATTAATGCTATTTAATGGTAATAATAATGATAATAATTTACAATAATTTAATTTATTTATTAATATTATTCAATAATTTTGCAATAATTTTATCAATGTTTCATTATTTTATTTAATCTAATGTATTTAATTTCAATAAAATAAAATAAATAATAATAAAAACCCGAATCTAATTACAATTAACTAAAACTAAAATATGGCGTCAAAAAACTCTACTTGTGTCGATACTCTTGCGCCATCCCATCTTCCTAGCTCGTCGTGTTGTGCTGGTGCTGCCGCTGCGGCTGCGGAGAACCTCAAGCGGCGAAAATATAATAACCTTGTTGGAAGTTATATTTTTGAACCGTTTGGGGTTGAAACTCTCGGTTCGTGGGGTCCGAGTGCTCACAAGTTGTATAAAGATCTGTCAAAACGTCTAGTTGACACTTCGCGTAACCCAAGAGCTGGCTTTTACCTCGGACAGAGGATAAGCATTGCCATACAGCGTGGCAATGCCGCCAGTCTTTTGGGCACATTACCTGTCGACAGCGATGTGGAAGAGTTTTTTGACGCCATATTTTAGTTTTAGTTAATTGTAATTAGATTAGGGTTTTTATTATTATTTATTTTATTTTATTGTAATTATAGTTAGTATTTTTAAATATAAATTACATTGTTACAGTAAAAAAAAAAATATTAATTTTATTTATTTATTATGTTTATGTCAATTTTATTTAATTCTACATTGTTACTATTTGTTAATGAATGCCTAAAATAAACGATACATAAATAATAATAATATTTTGATGATAAGCTCGATAAGATTGTGATGATATGGATTATGAAATTAATAAGTTTTGATCGCAACTATGCTATCAAACAGGACATCATTATCATATTGGAATCCGCGCTCCATCGTCCATCGTCGACCACACAGGTGAGATAGCGGTTGTAATGGACGCCGAGCCTGCGGACCTAATATGTGTCAAAGTGACAATAGACTGATAGGACAGTGAGTGATTATGTGAATAATTAGTGTTTTCTAAGTGAACCTAATTAGTTTTTAGTAAGGAACTCATAAAATGAGCCCTAATTGTGTTGTGATAACGTGTAATCATATTACGTAGTGATAAGGACTAAGGTTTTCTGATGGTGACTTTTTAATGTTTTTATATTTTTGTAGAATAGATAAGTGAATTCCGAATAGAATGATATATGGTTTCATATGTGAAATATTGATATTTCTATGTAAAAAGCCTGTTTAAAGTGTAAAGGCTCTCGTTAAGGTAAAGTTTCGCGATACTAAAGGTTATTGCATGAAATTTCGAGATTATTCCGGGCTTGATTCTGATTGGTTGAAATATTCGTGAGCATTCCGGAATGTTCCTTAATGGCTGAAAAGCTCCACCTGCTGACCGTTCGACCAATCAGCGATCAGCTGCGTAATGTATAAATTAGAACCGGTTTGTTTCCGGACACATCAAAAATCACTCTCCGCTCGACGCTCGCCCCGAACGGTCGTGCCGCTCTGTGCTCCGCGCCCGCTCCGTGCTCCGTGTCGTTACGTCACCCCGTGACGTCATCAGTGGTCTCCGACCGCACCAGCGATCCGAAGCCGCCTTTCTCAAGGCAGTGGAGGATATACGTTTCCTTAACGGGAAATAGTCGATAAACGTTGTGCCCCTTCAGGGAAAAGCCACAGTTTCGTGGTCCTTGACGGGAAACCTCACGGTGACAACAAAGTCAAGGGGGTGTTGCCCCAATACACCCGCCGAACCCCTTCAGGGCTAGGCAGTCATTTGGAGTCGGGAGCTAGATTTTGGCCTTGGGGGAGCTCCTAGTCAAATCTAATACTCCGAGTTCTCTTTCAGCTACACACCTGGTGTCGGTTGGGGTGTCTATCCCTTCGCACCAGACCCTGGTAGGGCCCGATCGCACAATAAGACTGGCGATCGGTTTACAAGCTTAGGGCACACCAATAGGTACTCACCTCCCAGTGTACACAACCCTTACTGGGAGGGTCACACACCCCCGGGCCCGTCCACCCGGGGACGTAGGGACCGATAGGAGTTTTTCACATGAGTTTTTTCCAACTCATGTGACCTAATCCCAAGTCCCCTTTTAACCATGACGGACGCTACCATATTAGCGTTCGTCAAAGAGGTCCTCCTCAAGGACCCCGATATCCTCGCCAAGTATGGCAAGAAAATCGCCTCATTTAGAGGCCCCCCCCCCACCGTCCCATCGAGCGTCACTGACTTCAGTGACGTATTGTCATTCCCGGACTCTGGTCCGTCCCCGCCGACCCCCTGCCCCCGCCCTCCCCCGGATATGCCACCCCTATTGGTAGCCCACTTTGCCAATGAGGCAATGGACACCTCCGTCCCCGCTAGCGACTCAGCGTCGCAAGCCTCTTCGGACTCCGAACAGTCCCCTGAATCCTCCTCCGAGGACGACTTCCAAGTCGTCCTAGGGGGCAAGAGGAAAGCCAGGAAGGCCGCTCAGGCCACCAAAGCTAAGAAGACCGTTGCGTCTTCTCCCGCCCCCGCTATCCAGCCCGCCCCTGTTGCCCAGCCCGCCCCCGCCTCGCAGGCTAGTTGTCCCCCCTCCGTTTCCGCTTCTGTCACTCAGATGAAGAAGCAGCGCCCCCCTCCGCCCTTGTACATCCAGGACAAGGGTAAATGGACCGACGTGTCCAAAATGTGTAGCGATCGCAAGATCAACTATACAAACGCCCGCTCCTGCCAACAAGGCATAAAAGTCCAAGTCCCGACGTCAACTGACTATCGGGAACTTACCAAAGTCCTTCGTGAAAGGAAAATCTCCTTTCACACCTACTCCCTCCCTGAGGTCACGCCGACCCGAGTGGTCATTAGACGTGTACCGAAGGAAATCCCCGCCGAGGACATTAAGGCCGACCTCCTGGCCCAAAATATCCCCGTTTCCGCTGTCCATCGCCTTCACAAGGCGAGAGGTAGCGAAGTATACGACATGATCCTTGTCGTGTGCGACCCGACCGACGGGCACCACCCCATCTTCAAGATCAAGTCGATCTGTTCCCTCTCCGGCATCTCCATCGAGAAGCCCTACAGACCCACGATAGTTGGGCAGTGTCACCGCTGCCAACTATACGGTCACTCTCAGAAGAACTGCTACGCTACACCCAGATGCGTTAAGTGTCTGGGTGAGCACGGCACTTCTGACTGCCCCCGTCCCAAGGATCGCACTCTTTGCACAGAGCCTCCCAGCTGTGTGCTGTGCGGCCAAGCCGGGCACCCGGCTAACTACCGGGGCTGCCCCAAAGCCCCCAAAATCCCTCCCAAGCTGGCAAAGCGTCCTGCCGCTCGCCAGCAGAGGGAAGCACCCTCCGGGAAAGTCCCCTCTTCCCAGCCCCCCGAACGTCTCGCACCCCAGAGACCATCCCCCTGGAATCAGCTAAACCATCAGAAAGCCTTCCCGGCTTTGGTGGCTTCCCAGCCAATTCCAGCGCTAATGGCTAAGCCCATCCCAGCGCCTCCCCCGGCTTCTGTGGCCCCCGTGGCCGCTAAACCTCCCCGAAACGCGCCCCAAGTTTCAGCTGCGTTCCCACGCAGATCAGTTGGCCAGATTATCCTGGACAACTATCGCATCTTCATGACGCAGGACGCTAGGGACTTAGCTGACGAGCTAACCCTAGCGGAAGTCACTGGCCAACTCGACTTAGCCAAGCGCGCTGCGCTATTCACTAAGTACGAGTCGGTCACAGTCGAACTCGACAAATTACCTGCCGTACCCCTAAATGGATAGACAACAAAAAATTTGTTGTACCAAACCGCGATCCCTAAAGTTAGGCTTCTTCAATGCCAACGGCATTATCAATCAGAGAGATGAGATCGCCACGTTCCTCCGCGACCATCAGTTAGACCTTCTCCTCATCCAGGAAACATTCCTCAAACCCCACCGTAAAGATCCTAGAATTGCCAACTATCGTCTAGTTCGCAACGATAGATCTCGTTGTCACGGTGGTGGCACCCTTATCTATTATAGAAAGGAACTGTACTGTATCCCTCTAGCTCCTCCCGCGCCCCGATCTTTCTTAGAATACTCGGCCTGCCGAGTAGGCATGACTGGTCATCAACCGATCACTGTCGTCTCTGCCTACTATCCCCCTCCGACTTCCTCGTCTCGTATGCCAGACGAGTCCATCGCGCTTACTAGCGACCTCACTGCCCTCTTTGGCTTGAGTGACTCCGTTATCATAGCGGGCGATCTCAATGCTAAACACCCCGCCTGGAACAGTAGTACGACCAACCCTAGGGGAAAGGTCGTGTTCAACCTTGGTGCATCCCTTAACTTTGACATCATCGCCCCGATGTGTCGCACTCACTTCCCCCATGATCCCAACCATAGCCCCGACGTCCTCGATGTAGCGCTCCTTAAGAATGTCAACCTCCGGTTGCAATCTATAGAAGCAATACACGAGCTTAACTCCGATCACCGACCCGTGATTATGCACCTAGGCTCCCGTTCGGGCAATCTCGACCCGGGCCAGCCCCCCGCTTCCCAATTGATCACTGACTGGAAGAAAGTAAGCGAGAAGCTGAAATCTACCACGTCACCTCAATTGGATTTTATTCCCGACCACATAGTCTCAGTCGCTGACACGACGGCGGCAATCGACTCGCTCACAGACCACGTACAATCCGTCCTGAACGAATGTTCAAGGGAGATTCCTGCGAAGGAGGACCTTCGCTGGAAAATCCCGGACGATGTACGGGCTCTGATGACCGAGAAGAACGCAGCCGTCCGTGCATACAGCGCTTTTCCTTGCGACGCTAACAAGGCTCACATGCGTAGATTACAGCGTGCTGTAAAGAAACGCATGACCGAGCTGCGTTCCGCCCGCTGGGACAAGACGCTCAGTGAACTCGAGCCTACCCATCTCGCCTTCTGGCAACTTCAGAGGAAATTACGTTCCACTGAAGAGTCCTCTATGCCTCCGCTCACCCGCCCTGATAAGAGTGTCGCTTTCGACAACTCTGAAAAAGCGGAATGCCTAGCCGACAGCCTCGAAGCCCAATGCTCGCCTAGCTCTCAACTAGTAGACCAAGCCCACATCGACATGGTGGACGCTGAAGTCGAACGTAGAGCCTCCCTCCCTCCCGTTGAAGACCCTGATAACCCTCTGGCCCCCGTCACTCCCGACGAGGTGGAGGATATCATTAAAAAACTTCAACCAAGGAAAGCCCCCGGCGCCGACGGTATCACGAACAGAGTGTTCAAACTCTTCCCCCCCCAACTTATAATGCTAATGACCGCTATCTTCAATGGCGCATTAAGCAATAATATCTTCCCCCAAGCGTGGAAACAGGCCACCGTTATCGGTATCCCCAAACCAGGCAAGCCCAAGTCTGACCCCACCAGTTACCGCCCCATCAGTCTCCTCAATGTTCTCGGTAAGATCTACGAGAGGCTTATTTATAAGCGACTCAAAGATTTTGCCGAATCCAAGGGTCTCATTCCTGATGAGCAGTTCGGGTTCCGTACCGAACACTCATGCGTCCACCAAGTCCACCGCATCGTAGAGCACCTAAGCGCTGGCTTCCAGCGTAATGCGATGACGGGTGTCTTGTATTTCGATATAGCGAAAGCATTCGACAAGGTCTGGCACAATGGCTTATTATATAAGCTATATCAACTCGGTGTGCCAGACCGTCTCGTGCTCATCATGCGAGACTTTCTGTCGAATCGCACCTTCCGCTATCGAATCGAGGGAGCCCTCTCCTCCCCCCACCCCATTCGAGCTGGAGTCCCTCAAGGCTCGGTAGTGTCCCCCCTAGCTTTCACGCTGTTCACCAGCGACATTCCCAAAAGTAAAAAGGCCCAGTTGGCTCTATTCGCCGACGACACGGCAATTTACTACACCGGTCGTGACCCCAGAGTTATCGCTCGCAATCTCCAAACCTCCGCAAACATTTTGGGCAAATGGTTCCGGAAATGGAGGATCGAGGTTAACCCTGATAAGAGTCAAGCTGTTCTCTACTCGAAACAGCGGAAGTCCGTCCCCCCTCCCCCTCCGATCACCATGTACGGTAAGCCGATCCCCTGGGAGAAGCAAGCCAAGTACCTCGGAGTGATCCTCGATCAGCACTTGTCCTTCGCCGAGCACATAAAGCAGGCTCGCTCGCGAGCCGCTTTCGCTCAAGGTAGGCTCCATTATCTCATGACTGCCCGCAGCAAACTGACACTTAAGTGCAAGCTGCGCCTCTATACGGCAGTAATCCGCCCGATCATGACGTATGCATGTGCAATCTTCGCACACGCCAAGCCCCGCTTCCTCCATAGGATGCAGACCCTCCAAAATAGGACCCTCCGTAAAATTCTCGGTGCCCCATATTATGTCCGAAATGAGAATCTACATCTAGATCTCAAAATCCCCACCATCCAGCAGTTCATGAAACGCCTTTGCAAGCGTTTCTTCGATACTGCTGTAAAACACCGCAACCCCCTCATAGTATCGGCAGCCCGATACGAACCCTCCCGCATCTCGAAGGTTCGCCGTCCTAGGCATACTCTCGTCACCCCAGATGACCCCACTACCCTGCTCCAAGAGAGCCGTAAGGAAACAAGTACAGTTCGTAGACAATACAGACCGCCGTCCTTCCGTCCTCGCCGCCGAGGCCCGCCGCGACATTCCCGTAAACGTCCTCCCCGTCCCTTGCTCGAGCCAGCCCGCGTCGCTGAGCCGTAGTTTTAAAATTCCCCGATAATAATAATAAAATCTTTGTTCGATCCAGCCCGTCCCTTGCTGTCCCCCCCCAGCGACGCCCTAAGCCTAAGTCCGTACCCCACAGGGGGTGCCCTTAGCGTGTAGTCGCTTAGTTTTTAAGTTTTAGTTAAATAAGCCCTGGCTGGAGGCTTTGATTCTCGAATTGAGGACGCCACAGGCAAGTCCGGTTAAGCAGCCGACAACCTCCTAGGTTGACCTGCGAGAGGCCACACACAAAAAAAAAAAAAAAAAAATTCCGGACACAGTCGTTTTCCTAAGACAGTCGTTTTCTGAACAGTCGTTTTCGATCAGTCGTTTGCCGAATATTCTAATAAGAATACCTGAGAAGAAATAAACCTGGAAGAAAGAAGCCTTGTTTTATTTCAAGTTCAAGAGGAACACACCTACGAAAGAGAAACATACATATACAGTCCACTACAGCGGTCTAGCGCGAACTTATGAAGAATAAAAAAACTAGCACGCGTATGAATTATTATACCTTACCAAAGTTCAGTTTATAGACCTTACATTACAATCCTTAGTGCATTGCTTGCAGATTGAATGGCTAACGAGGCCGAAAGTTTCTGAAAGGCGACCATTGTGGACCGATGATCTGATCTGCTAAAGGTCATGGGAATCCTCTGGACGTGTAAAAAGTAGCCAATAGGACTTTGGAGCACAACCAAGTAATAAAAAGTGTGTGTTCCCTGATGGCTAAAACCCGGGAATCTTTAAGTCGAGAGTGAATAGGTTACTTCTCGGTAAGCGCGCTCCATCGTCGACCGCATCGTCGCTTTCCATCAGGTGAGATAGCGGTCAAGCGCGAACCTGTGAAGAATAAAAAAAAAATAGTACGCGTATGAATTATTGGATATACCTTATACCGAAGTTCAGTTTATAGACCTTACACTACAATCTTTAGTGCATTACTTACAGATTGAATGGCTAATGAGGCCGAAAGTTTCTGAAAGGCGACCATGGTGGACCGATGATCTGATCTGCTAAAGGTCATGGGAATCCTCTGGGCGTGAGAAACACAAGAGCAAGTGATGTAGCGGTCCTCCAAGTATCACCACATTGGCTGGACATGTAGCAATCTGCTGATTTTTAACTGTTAATGTCACTGATAAAATGACGATAATGATAAGTGACTCGTTTGTATTTCTACAAGACAAGCAACATATTTATTGCATCTTTGCTAATAAATCGAAATGCGAAATAATGATGAAACACGAAGAAACTTCAATATTGCAATTTCACAATGTTTTGTTAATCACATTCAATTTACAAGAAACAGTTTACGGCAACATTCCGATAAACCTAATCCACTAGGGATTTTCATTATTTCAATTGAAAACAAGTTCAATCATTAGTATCGTTTACATTCACTGAACAGTAACCTGCTGCAGTACGTTGTGGTTCTCTATAAACTTGTTTAAACTTTGACAACAACAAAATAATGACAAAAGGCACTTTTCAAGTCAAAACTCTAAACCCTTGTGCATCGACGCTTATTTGCTAGCCTGTTGGTTTTCTATCGACTACATTTCGAGGAGTGTGCATTCAAATTGCACAATTTAATTCCACCAAGTCCGTTCCATCATCGGACCACTAGACGTACGGCGTTGTGCCATCGGTACATGGTGGACATCCTACCCATAGGTACAAAGCGTTTTGGGAACACATTCATTATGCGTACTGCTAAGGAGTGGAATTCCTTGCCGGAATCTGAATTTCCTGGTAGCTACAACCTGGAAATCTTTAAGTCAAGAGTGAATAGGTTACTTCTAGATAAGCACGCTCCATCGTCGACTGCATCGTCGCTTTCCATCAGGTGAGATAGCGGTCAAGCGCGAACCTATTATCATCAAAGAGATGGAGGAGATGAACTAAGAACTACACACTAACCTTAAAATGACAAGTATATACATTATTCTGTCGGTAAAAGATGGTTTTCATTATATATATATATGGCTATAAGGCTTAAAGTGGCCCAAAGAGCTGTGGAAAGAACTAATTCCTTGCGTAATCGCATCACGAATAAATATATTTACAGAAGAACCAAGAATAGAATAGAATAGAATAGAATAGAATAGAATAGAATAGAATAGAATAGAATAGAATAGAATAGAATAGAATAGAATAGAATAGAATAGAATAGAATAGAATAGAATAGAATAGAATAGAATAGAATAGAATAGAATAGAATAGAATAGAATAGAATAGAATAGAATAGAATAGAATAGAATAGAATAGAATAGAATAGAATAGAATAGAATAGAATAGAATAGAATAGAATAGAATAGAATAGAATAGAATAGAATAGAATAGAATAGAATAGAATAGAATAGAATAGAATAGAATAGAATAGAATAGAATAGAATAGAATAAAACTTTATTGTAAACCAAAATAGTAACAAAAACTCCAAGGTGACCAACATAGCCTGAAGAATCGCCAAATTTATATGGCAGTGGGCACATTGCTCGCAAACAAATGGTCGATAGGGCTGTAAGGTTCTGAAGTGGCGACCAAATACCGGCAAACGCAGCATAGAAAGGTCTTCCACAAGGTAGACCGATGCCCTGGTGAGGGTCGCGGAGATCCAATGCATGCTAGACACATAGGATCGGTCGTTATGGCGACACTTAGGAGAGGCCTATGTCCAACAGTGGACGTCTTTCGGCGGAAAAGATGATGGATGGCTATAAAATTTTACGAATTCAAAACCATAAAGACCAATCATAGAAATGGTAAAGAACTAAACATGCTATGATTGCATCATCGGACTGTTAGTATTACTCAATTGAAATTACTGCGCAACAATTTCTAGACATGTCAAAGGTGTATAATTTAGACTCAGGTGGGGGATTACCCCCTGCCGGAGTCTGAGTTTCCGGTTAACTAGGTAAACTGTGTGAATAGGTTGCTTCTAGTCTAGCGCGCTCCATCGTCGATACAGTACCTATTGGTGCTTGCCTTTAACTCAATTTCGTAAAAAAAAGTTAATTGTGCCCTTTTTAATTACAACGGTAGTATAGTATTCTAGTCTTACTCGATCGCGTTTTCATAAACGTTAATTCTCGATAATTGTTGATTAAAAAAATAGTACAAATTTTAGTTAAGGTGCTTCACGGTAGCTCACGTTATTCCAATTTTCAAAATTCTTTTTGCAATTTGCAGGCAGCGACATATATGTATTTACACAACTGTAGTCATTAAAACCATCATCATAACCCTACTAACTAACTTAGAGGCAAAGTAAAATGCCCAGTTTTTATTAAAATGGCACATTTTAGCCCTTCTCTAAGTAAGGAAGTTAGTAATATTAATGGGTTTATTGAGTATAAATGCATCTATATTACTACCGCTGTTATATTTTTTTATCAATTATTGAACTGCATTTTGTGTGAAAATGTATAAAAATTTCACCTAACTTTCGCGTGATTTAGTACCTACGTTCAAAAACTCGTATTTAGGATACAGTTGTGAAAAAGGACCCAAGTCGTCGAGCGCGCGTGGTGTTCCACGCGCGGTTTAAGGAGATGTCAGCAACCGTAGGGGCCCAGCAGGGTCGAAGCCTACTGGGGCCATGGGTGATGCGAAAAAGATCCCGGGGCCTAGGAACAATGGCAATGAAAGAACACGACAGGGTTTTTAGTCAGTAAAAGTCTGACCCGCCCTCTCGATCCGTCCAAGAGCGGGGCATGTCATTAGATGATATTCTCAAACAAAAAAAAATCCTTAGATCATACTTTGCTTCTATATTAACCACCTGAGGACAAGGCAAGATATCAACAGAAGAACCAAGGTACAACATAGCCAAAAGGATCGCTAAACTTAAGTGGCAGTGGGCACATCTCGCAGAACAGATGGTCGATGGGGCCGAAAGGTTTCAGAGTGGCAGCCGTGTACTGGAAGACACTGCGTAGCGGCCGACGTTTTGGCGACATCTGGAGGAGGAGTGGAGGTATTTCGGCTGAAATGATAATGATGGTGAACTGAGGAGAATCAACAGCCATACGATTAAAAGTATTTTTTATGTTATCTTTAAACATATCTTGGGCAGCGAGTTGGTTTGAGAGAGTTGCCGCAACCCTTTTTTTAAGATGAGAAATCATCTAATGACTTCTCCCTCCCTAGGGCGGAGCGAAAGGGCGTGTCAGACTTTTTTTCAAAACCACACCCACGTTCCTTCTTTGGGTTTTCCTTTCGGAAATCAACCCATGCCCTGGATCGCAAAGGGCAATTGGAGAAATACAGGTGGGTTTTAGTCTGTAAGAGTTTGATGCTTCCTCTCGAGCCGGAGAATTTCTTTTTCTCTTTCTTTCTTTAATTTCGTCCTTTCTATCTTTATTACAGCTTGGAGGACTTACAGCTAGCTTAATCGAAGATACCTATGTCATCTAAAACGAAGACAAAATAACATTTTAAACATACCATGCACGACGAAAACGACATCGTGCATACAAAGTACAGTGGTTGAGCGATTGGCTAATGCGCTGTGTGTCACGGGTTCAATTCCCGCACGGAACAAATATTCGTATGGCCTACAGATACGTGTTCGGGGTCAAGGTGTCTTGTGTATGTAAGTATATATGTACTCGTGAACGCTCCTTCGATACAAGAGTAATACAAAAGTATTTCTATTTAACGTGTCGATGGTAGAACTAGTTTTTTTTTTCAATTACATTCCTCGCCTGGCCTAGTATTCAGCCACGGTGTTGTCATCCGTTGACGCTATCATTAGATCCCTACGTGATCAGGTAATAGAGCACGTGACGCAGGATCGAGGTGGGTCATAGTCTACGTAGAGACGCTGCTCAAACAAAATAATCAATTATCTCTCTCTTTGACTGGCCTGTTGGTCTAGTGGTTAGTGGCCCTGACTGCTATGCCGGAGGTCGTGGGTTCGATTCCCACCCAGGACAAATGTTTGTGTGATGAGTACGATCATTTGTTCTGTGTCTGGGTGTTATTTATCTATATATGTATGTATTTAGAAATATATAAGTATGTTTATCAGTTGTCTAGTACCCATAACACAAGCTCTGCTTAGCTTGGGACTAGACGGCGTTGTGTGATAGTTGTGGAATATATTATTATTATTATTATATAAATAATATAAGTACATCTCTTGGCTATAATGTAGTTTTCTATCAGACAGGTTTATAATAAGATTAAATTATTAGTGCTTTAAAAACAAAAAAAGCCGGGCAAGTGCGAGTCGGACTCGCGCACTGAGGGTTCCGTACAATCTTACCTATGAAAACAGTTCATTTCCCGAATTGAGTTACGAAGATTTTCCGAAACGCATTTTTTTTGTGACTTGTCTGCAAATTTACAGTTTCCATTTTTTTTCCTATACTTGTGCTATAAGACTTTGCTTCATACCAAATTTCAGGATTCTAGGTCAACGGGAATTACCCAATAAATTTTGATTACCTAAAGAATGTCGAAATATACGTTTTTTGTGACATAAACGGCCGTAACTTTTTTTTTCAGTAACTCAGAAGTTTGATTTTTTCACAGCTTCAATGGACCGCAGACTTGAGTATATGGTTTTAATTTCAACTCGATACCTTCACGCTTTCCCAAGATAAAGGGTCTTGACAGACAGACAGACAGACAGACGGATGGACAACAAGGTGATCCTATAAAAGTTCAGATTTTTCCTTTTGAGGTATCGAACCCTAAATAGTAAACGAAATAATTTACTGTTACTGTACTTATAGCTAATTTTAGCAAAAAGTATAGCTTAATCGAGTTAACATGCTCTACATAATTATGTAGAGCATGTTAACTCGCCTGATAAGATTGCACGAAATATCTAAAATAGTGCAAAATAATGCAGTAATCGTTACTGCAACGTGAGGCCCAATACTGTATGAACTTTCACCTCTTTATCATTTTTTAATCGAGATTTATCGTTTAATAACATGCTTATATTTCGCTTGATTAGATTGCATGAAATATCTGAAATAAATTCACTAAAACGGATATGGGTATTAGTAATAATATTTATTGACGTAATCTTAATCGCTTCCGTTCGTTTTCCTTTTGAGCATTCGCCAGTCGTCCAGTTAATAAAAAGGTGTCTCAGGATAAATGACGTCTGAAAAATATCGACTAACATGGTTTACAACAAACCTAGTGATTCATAACATAACAGATCAAAGTGGGTAATGGGTTTGTTGCACGTTAGAAAATAAGTAGGGATGATGAAATATTTATGATATCCGCAGGAGAACCAAGGCCGCCGACATAGCCCGAAGAATCGCCTAACTAAAGTGGCAGTGGGCAGGGCACATTGCTCGTAGAACGGATGGTCGATGTGGCCGAAAGGTTCTAGAGTGGCGACCGCGTACCGCAAGACGCAGCGTTGGAAGGCCTCCGACAAGGTGGACCGATAACCTCGTGAGGGTTGCGGGAATCCGATAGGACCGATTATTATGGTGACATTTGGGGGAGGCCTATGTCCAACAGTGGACGTCTTACGGCTGAAATGATAATGATAAGGTAAGTAAAATGGGGTTTTCACGAAACCTGTTGTTTAAGCTATTTATAGTTATTTCCTATAATTAAAACTAGCTGCTGCGGCTTCGCCCGCGTAATAGTAGAAAATTATCCCAAAGGTATATCGTCGGAAACCATTAATTTTGGTTTCTGCGTGGTTTTAACGGATGAATGCTCTTAATGCGTAACGTGTTACTTAAAAAGTATTCTAGGGCAAATAAAATAGATATCGACAAATTACCAATTTCTTATTTACCTAAAACCCTACAATATTGACCAGTTACGTCACTCAGTCACTTTTTTATTTTTTATTAACGAAGTGACGAAATGACGTTTTGCTACGAAAATTGTTACTTGAGATAGCATCATCGAGACGCCTATGAGTGCGAAACAGATGCGCTATTCAAATATCTTGGTGGAAAACGACCTCAGGGCGCTCTTATTGGGCGTGAGGACGTGTGTGTTTTTAAATAATTTATGTCTACTGAAAAAATTACCGCCAAAATTTACTACAACAACTTTTTGACTATTTTTTTTTTTTGCTATTACATATGCGTTGTGTGGTTAAAAAATCCCGCCTCTAACAGCAATCCTATTGCTGATTCATCTGATCTGATTTGATCATTCCATTGCCTAGAAGAGAAACAGTAAAATATTAACTATCTATACAATTAAACACAACGTCTTGATTGCGAATGATAAACACGTATATAATTTTTTTCTATTTTGGACGAACGTTGTCGCTAATATAATGTAACTTTATATCGGGTCTTTGGACCTCAGAGTTTTCCCTTTAGTTCTTTTTAGGGTACCTACTTATATAAAAACTAACTTAATGTAGTGTTTCAAGTATTGTGTGGACTAGAAGGTATAAGAACATACCAAAAAAAAATATTATAATTTATCACTTTTTTATTTTTTATTTCCATAATATAATTTAAAAATAAAAATAGTAAACCAAACAAAACGACAAATTGATAAAAAAATAAATAAGCAAATATACCGAAATTACATCATAATGAACGATAAATTGCGCAATGAAATGTGAAATGTAACATCACAACAACTGTGTTGTTGTTATTAGTTACCTATTCAAACACGTTCTATTGCTAAAATAGTAGGTACAGGAACTGAGATTTTTCCGAATTGAGGAAAATGTTACATATATAGCGTACCTAAGAATTTTCATTGAAATATATTGTTAGGTATTGCATTCAGCAATAGTATACATAAAGTGATGCAACATTGTGATGATGACATAACGTCAGAAGGCGTGTTAGATATTTCCCACCTTTATATAGGCGGTGCTGAATCCAAACAGTCACAGTCTTATGTAAGGAATCAAAGTGAGAAGGTCTCCTGAAAATAACGACTTGATTATTTTATGTCATCAACCTGCCTGTGAAAGCAGAAGATAAGCACCTGCGTGTAAATGCGTTTCCAGTTGCGCGTGATTTTTAATTAGTGTAAATCAGCGACAGTGAAACAGTAGATACCGCAGTAATAAAAAAAAGACTATTAAGCTTGAAGCTTCAAGCCCTGAAGATGCAAGTGTGCGTGATAGAGAACTAGTGAACATATCAGACAGTAATGCAACAGTGGTGCCAAGTTTAACTGATGGTGTCAAAGGACAAATACAAAATAATAGAGTGAAAATTAAAGACAAAATAACTTTCGGTGGAATACGGCTTTATTGCTAATTTATTGAGAAAAAGTAAGTTTTTTTTATAAATTTGTTTTTTAACAAAAGCTTTTTAGTTCTGGTGATTAGATCTGTTTTATTTTTTATATTATGCTGCTGTTACTAACTAACTTGTTGCGCTTTAATTTTACTAGAATCAATTTATGTAGAACAATTTCCATTTCTTTTTCATAAAGTGAGAGCGATAAAATTTTTGAATTATTTTGGATATTTTTTGTTTTCAGTCAAATCAATTTTCTCTCTCTCACACATTTGAATTTGTCCTAATTCAATTTTTCCTCATTAATCGCAATCTTCATTTCAACATGACAGTTTTATGTGGCTTAAATTACGAGTAGTATAGATTTTTACTAATCATTGTTCAAAATTATTCTAATTGCTACAAAAACTAATTCATTTTATATTTATAGGTACAAACAAATTACAAAACTATGATGGAGAGGATATCCGAGTAAGTGACGTGTCATCAAGAACCTGCAATAGTGATATCTGCATAGATACAGATAGATCATAGTCAGACATCAGATACATCATAGTTAATTTTTAATTAAGAAGATAAGAATATAAAACTCGAAAATTAGTATAAGAGCTAAATTAATTGAATATTTTTTAGCATTTTCATAATTGTTAGCTTTTTAAATCGTTTGCTAGTGGAGTAACTGTAAACAATCGATTTTTCCAATCATTTTGACTTCAAATTGTCAAAGTGTTTCGTGATTTCGTCGAAGCTTCGATTGTCTACACACACTCCTTATTGTACGTTGACATGTCATTTTCGGGTTGTCACTAGTATGTTCCTAGCTCGTCCTTTTCGCAAGTATTGAAGACATTGTGCCGATCTTTTATGTTTATTTCGTACTCGCTCTTTACTCTTTGCAACCTCGATGGTTCAATCTGATCACTCGTGTTACTCAAAGGACTGGAGGTTCGTATTTGGAAACAGGCTTTTATATCCTGTATGACAAAAGTGTAGTAGCAGTAGATTTATAAACAATTTAAATTCTTTTAGTATTTAATTATTTTGGGGTATGATTCTGACGAAGATTCCAGCCGCCCTCGGAATCATACCTTAAAATTTGAATTAACAAAAAATTAGGCGTAATTTTTTTATTTATTTATTAAACTCGTAGATCTAATGAAACTATAATGTTGTCTGCATGAGATAAATGAGTGCGGTCAAATGCGTGCGTCCTTTTCGGTGAGAAATATGTGAGATAATTTTAAATCATCATTGTTGCAAAGAGTTTATTTATTACAATTTATAAATTGTACGAAAGATAATATTTTTTAAAAGAAAACCCGTAGCCTTAGAACGCAAAAGGCAACTGAAGGGCACTTGCGTGGTTTTAGTCAGTAAACGTCTGCCACGCCCTTTCGCTCCACCCAGAGCAAGGAAAGTCATTGGATGATTTCCTACCTTAAAAAAAGATATAGTGACTTTCATTACTCAAAGTTACGTGTTGAATAATTACACCAAGTTACATTTTCTATCCATGGTGTAAGATATGATGGCATATTTTCGATGCAATTTGTATGAAACAGTACGAAATAAAATCCGAAGGTCGTATACAAAGCCGTCCTTACTGGCACTAAGATAAGATAAGAACACATGAACTGAATAATACGATAAATGATGTGTGAATGACATGTATTAATTTATGTTAATCCGTTAATACATAGAATCGTAAAGGATAGTGTAATCTGTAGAACAACGGTTTCATTCATAACAAATATTAGATATAATCTAGTAGTATCCATTCATAAAATGTACAAGATAATTTTTATGAATGAAATTCTAAGGCCGCACGGCGATTTGATTCAGAATAGAAGGATATTGAACAATATCATAGTCAGCTTGCTAAGTTGGGCTTCAGCATTGTTCGAAAGACGGCCAATGGCTTTAGATCACAAAGAGCAATTGAGTACAAGTGTGAGTTTTACACAGCGAGAGGGAGTGTCACTCCCCCTCCCTCCACCCAAATGAGGAGTCATTTGATTTGATGCTTTCATAACCCCCCAAATAAAAGCAATGGGTAGCACGCCGTCTGACCATCCGGTAACCCTCCGGACCGAGCCCAAATTCAACGGCGCGTAATGTTCCACGTGCGCCTCTTGGAGATGTCAGCAACCTTAGGGGCCCAGCAGGGTCAAAGCCTTCTGGAGCCATGGGTGATGCGAAAGAGAAACCCGGGCCCTGGAACGAGGGCAAAGAAGTAACAGGAGTGGATTTAGTCAGTAAAAGTCTGACACGTCTTCCTGCCCCGCCCAATGGCGCGAGTTGTCATGGGATGATTTCACACCTTAAAAAAGCCCCCAAATAAACTTTCTATGTTACACTGATGTGACACACATGTTATATGTGTGTAAGACTGTTTGAAAAAAGTCTTAGTGTATCTACTTAAAAAAGATAAACTACTTAATAAAGAGTATCTACTTAGTCATGTCACTCTCAATTTTATTGAGGGAGGCTGAGGTAAAGTTGATTGGAGGGGATAAATCAACTAAGAATATATTAAGGGTTAGATCTTCTCTTTGTAAGAATGTTAAACACTTAAATAGTGCCATATAAGTAGTATTACTTTGTATATTATTATTTTAGAGTGGTAATGACTTAATTAAGACTGATTAATTTTATTAATAAATTTAATCATTTATTTCTTTTAATTAGAAGCTTAAAAGAGAGTAGAGACTGTTTAGTATTTGTAATTTTTTATTTCATGGAAAAACACCAAAGATTTTTTTATTTTTTATTATCTAGATTGTGTTCATTTTGATTTTTAAAATCAATTAGTAGTGAGTAGTAAAATTGCTTTGTTTGTAATATATTCAATAAATGTTAGGTTCTCAATTATCGTAATCCATTAATATAATTATTTATAAACTACTTAGAGACTTTAATAGGGTTGGATAAAAACATGCACTAATAAACTGCATCTATAAAAATATATGAAATCTTTAAATGAATTGATTTTTATTAATAAATTATTTTTATATAACCATCTAATCCTTTACTTTTATATGTTTCCTAAAACTGATTATGATCACGATATTTTTGATTTTTTATCCTGTCTCCATCACATGTACGATATGGGAATACCATTTCTCCAATAATGGTGAACGATAAAATGATTGGGTGCATTATTTCACAAACATTCTTAATATATCGGGCTTATTGTACTAAACCTAAGGAGATGAGCAAGCAAAGCTACGTAAAGAATGATGAAATATTATTGCACGAAAACAATTGTTTAATATCGAAACTTTACACTCTGTTCCGAATGGCAGGCGGTCGCTTCCATTGCGAAGGAGACGAGCGCGAGGAAACGGCCTTCACGTCCCAGCCGTCAGGATTCCGACTCCGATTTCCAGCCACCGTAGGGCAATGGGTAGCTGGCCGTCCGGTAACTGTACGGACAGAGCCTTAGTCGTCGATAGTGCGTAGTGTTCAACGCGCGCCTCATGGAGATGAGAAACGAACCCATGGCCCCCGTAAGCTTTAACCCTGCTGGGGTCCTAGGTACGTTTCTGAAAGGAAAACCCGGGGGCCTGGAACGCAAAGCAAAGTAGAAACACACGAGTGGGTTTTAGTCAGTAAAAGTCTGATACGGCCTCGCGCTCCACCCAAGAGCAGGAGAAGTCATTGGATGAATACCCACCTAAAAAAAACACCCTGTTCCGAATCTTTTTTAGGTAGTTGCCTAATGCCTTTTGTGGTTCGGATATGGTGGTATAGATGCCTCTACAAACTGATCATTCTCTGCTAAATAATATACCTGTACACAATTTATACTTAGTAAGTTGTTCACTAAAAGCAAACAAAGTTGAGCTAAGAGTACTACCCTGAGGAACTCCAAAATTAATTAACAATTATCTACTTAACTACCTCCTTACTTTTCATTTACTTTAGGAGCCATGAAATATAGTTTTCAACCTTATTAAGTGTTGTTGTTTCTTATTTTATTCCATCAAAATAAAGTGAGAAGAAATCTATCGATAGTGTGTCGAAATCATTGGTTAAATCAAGGAAAAAACTTTAGCATAGTTTGCACTTACATTTTAAGAGTTTATGAAATAAAAAGTAGTACAATTTAGTAATAACAGAGAAATCGTTTAAAAACCGTATATGACTTTGGCATTTTATTGCATTTGAGTCGGTTGGGTGCCTAGGAAGTATACTGTAATGATATAATTTACGCAACAGCATAGAGGAGCTCTTGGGTTAACAATAACAGTTGCACCAGTTGAATCTTCAAAGACAAGCAACGCTTGCAGAAGAGCATCCATTCCATACATAGATCTTTCCGAGGTTCGTAAAGAACGTTCAGTGGCTGTCATTTGCAAATTTTTGTATTTTTATAAGCCAGTGCTTGACTGCAATCCCACCTGATGGTAAGCAGTGATGCAGTCATTGATGGTGAGGCACACTAGTTTATTAAGAGCCTATTCACTCGAGCCTTGAAGACACCTAAATTATAGTTGGACGGGAAGACCGCACCGGACAAATTGTTCCAGTCTGCAGTGTAAATGACGAAGCGAAATGCTTGGTCCGAACCTTAGACGTTTCAACAACGTAAGTGTGGATACTCACCGTACGTCGGGTAGTCCGATGGTAGAAAGGAGATGGTGGAATCAAGTCATGCACTGCCCGAGCACATTCTCCAAAATGCATTCTCTAATATACAGAGAAGTTGGCAACGATAACTGGGGCCATGGGTTCTTTTCTCAAGGAGATGTCCTTGAGGCGCGCGTGGAACACTACGTGCTATCGACGACTAAGGCTCTGTCCGTACAGTTACCGGACGGCCAGCTACCCATTGCTCGCCATCCGCAAGCCTACGGTGGCTGAAAATCGAAGTCTGGATCCCAACGGCTGGGGCGTGAAGGCCATTCCCTCGCGCCCATCTCCTTCGCAATGGAGGCGACCGCCTGCCATTCCGAACAGAGTGTAAAGTTTCGACATCCTCCATTTAATTAAGAGAATCATCCGTGAAGACATGTATTGTGTCTAGTCTGTGCAATTATCCGATAATTCATCTCCGTGAGAAGCGCGTGAAACGCAACGCGCCGTCGACGACTCAGCCTCGGTCTGGTCTTGATCTGGTTGTTACTGGACTGCCGGACGGCGAACTACATATTGCTCGCCGTCCGCAAGGCCACGCTTACGGTGGTGGGCAAGCACTGAGTTGCGACAGTCGCTGTCGCCATTTTACCATGAGATCTCACTGGCACTCTGTCCGCTATGCCGAGACTTGTCGCGGCAGCGGAGTTTCGCCTTGCCCATCTCCACGTGCAAAGCGTGCATGCGTGGAATAACTGTTGTTTCGAGATCCCATTGTGGTAGGCCAGCAAGGAGGCTCGCCGCTTCGCGGAAAACAGTGTTGTATGCCCGCACCATCCAGCTAGCCATGACCCTCTGGCATGTCTTGAGCTTGGCCGCCAGTCGCTTTAACAGCGACGGTGCCCATACCGGCGCCCCATAAAGGGCCATGGACCAAACGATACCCACGTAGAGTCTCCGGCAGGAGGCGTTTGGTCCCCCTAGGTTGGATAGGAGCCGCTTTAGAGCAGCCTCAGTCTGATTCAGTTTGGGAGTCAGACGTTGGAAGTGCTTCTCAAAATTTCACCGGCTTTCGAGGACTAGTCCCAGGTACTTCATCGTCGATTCGACGCTGATAACAACCCCTCCTACCATTATTTGCGAACCCGGTGGTGGCGCGTTTCGAGAGCCATGAAGACACATGGCCTGAAATTTGTGCAGTGATAAATGATAAATGATATTTATTTATTTTTGTAAATAGGTTTAAAATCTCAAGCTGCTTGATCCTCTCCTCGACTGTCGTAACCCCACGTGTCGCCTGGTTTGAGCTCTCCCTGCGCCAGGAGTAGCGTGTCGTCTACGTAATAGACCACGCTGATCCCCGTCATGGAGGTCGCCGCGCAGCACGTAGTCGTACCCGATGTTCCACTAGGGCGGTCCTAGTATCGATCCCTGCAGAACATCGCACGAATTCTCTTGCCGTTTTCACTTTCCCTGGTGACCGAGGCAGATGACGAACCTATCCGTTAGGTAGGAGAACACAGAGCTAATGATATATTTTGAAATATTTTTCATCTAATAAATACCAAGTTGAATAATTCACATTGCACAACATTTTATTAAACAATATTGTTTTCATGCAATAATATTTCATCATCCTTTACGTAGCTTTGCTTGCTCATCTCCTTAGGTTTAGTACAATAAGCCCGATACATTAAGAATGGTTGTGAAATAACACACCCAATCATTTTATCGTTCACCATTAATGGAGAAATGGTATTCCCAAGTCATGTGATGACATGTGATGGAGACAGGACAAAAATTCAAAAATATCGTGATCATAATCAGTTTTAGGAAACATATAAAAGTAAAGGATTAGACGGTTATAGAAAAATAATTTATTAATAAAAATCAATTCATTTAAAGATTTCATATTTTTTTATAGATGCAGTTTATTAGTGCATGTTTTATCCAACCCTATTAAAGTCTCTAAGTAGTTTATAAATAATTATATTAATGGATTACGATAATTGAGAACCTAACATCTATTGGATATATTACAAACAAAGCAATTTTACTACTTACTAGTAATTGATTTAAAAAATCAAAATGAACACAATCTAGATAATACAAAAAAAAATCTTTGGTGTTTTTCTATGAAATAAAAAACTACAAATACTTCATTAATTTCTAAACAGTCTACTCTCTTTTAAGCTTCTAATTAAAAGAAATAAATAATTAAATTTAGTAATAAAATTATCAGTCTTAAGTCATTATCCCTCTAAAATAATAAAATCACTCCTCATTTGGGTGGAGAGAGGGGGAGTGGCACTCCCTCTCGCTGAGTAAAACCCACACACTACATCTAGAGCCGTTGGCCGTCTTTCGAACAATGCTGAAGCCCAACTTAGCAAGCTGACTATAATATTGTTCAATATCCTTCTATTCTGAATCGATTCGCCATGCGGCCTTAGAGTTTCATTCATAAAAATTATCTTATACATTTTATGAATGGAAATACTAGATTATATCTAATACTTGTTATGAATGAAACCGTTGTTCTAGAGATTAGACTACGACAATTTTATCTATTACCGGACGGACGGATTAACAAAAATTAATACATGTCATTCACACATCATTTATCGTATTATTCAGTTCATGTGTTCTTATCTAATCTTAGTGCGAGTAAGGACGGCTTTGTATACGACCTTCGGATTTTATTTCGTACTGTTTCACATAAATTGCATCGAAAATATGCCATCATAATTATCTTACACCATGAATGGAAAATGTAACTTGGTGTAATTATTCAACACATATGTAACTTTTGAGTAATGAACGTCACTAGATCTTTTTTTAAGGTAGGAAATCATCCGATGATTTTCCCTGCTCTAGGTGGAGCGGTAGGGCGTGGCAGACGTTTACTGACTAAAACCACGCAAGTGCTCTTTAGTTGTCCTTTGCGTTCTAAGGCTACGGGTTTTCTTTTCAGATACTAGACCAATATTACTGTAAAAAATAATATTTTTCGCACAATTTATAAATTGTAATAAATAAACTCTTTGCAACAATGATGATTTAAAATTATCTCACATAGTTCTCACCGAAAAGGACGCACGCATTTGACCACACTCATTTATCTCATGCAGACAACATTATAGTTTCATTAGATCTACGAGTTTAATAAAAAAATAAAAAAATACGCCTAATTTTTTATAAATTCAAAATTTAAGGTATGATTCCGAGGGCGGCTGGAATCTCCGTCAGAATCATACCCCAAAATAATTAAATACTAAAAGAATTTAAACTGTTTATAAATCTACTGCTACTACACTTTTGTCATACAGGATATAAAAGCCTGTTTCCAAATACGAACCTCCAGTCCTTTGAATAACATGGGTGATCAGATTGAACCACCGAGATTGCAAAGAGTAAAGAGCGAGTACGAAATAAACATAAAAGATCGGCACAATGTCTTCAATACTTGCGAAGAAGACGAGCTAGGAACATACTAGTGACAACCCGAAAATGACATGTCAACGTACAATAAGGAGTGTGTGTAGACAATCGAAGCTTCGACGAAATTACGAAACACTTTGACAATTTGAAGTCAAAATGATTGGAAAAATCGATTGTTTACAGTTACTCCAGTAGCAAACGATTTAAAAAGCTGACAATTATAAAAATGCTAAAAAATATTCAATTAATTTAGCTCTTATACTAATTTTCGAGTTTTATATTCTTATCTTCTTAATTAAAAATTAAATACGATGTATCTGCTGGGTATCTATGCAGATATCAATATTGCAGTTTCTTGATGACACGTCACTTACTCGGATATCCTCTCCATCATAGTTTTGTAATCTGTTTGTACCTGTAAATATAAAATGAATTAGTTTTTTGAAGCAATTAGAATAATTTTGAACAATGATTAGTAAAAATCTATACTACTCGTAATTTAAGCCACATAAAACTGTCATGTTGAAATGAAGATTGTGATTAATGAGGAAAAATTGAATTAGGACCAATTTAAATGTTTAGAGAGGAAATTGATTTCACTGAAAACAAATTTTCTCTCCCTGACTTTATGAAAAAGAAATGGAAATTGTTCTACATAAATTATATCAAGTAAAATCAATAGCCCAAACAAAACAATTTAGTTAGTAACAGCAACACTAACGTTAAAAATTACAGAAATAGTACCAGAACTAAAAAGCTTTACTTAAAAAACAAATTTATAAAAAAAAACTTACTTTTTCTCAATAAATTAGCAATAAAGCCGTATTCCACCGAAAGTTATTTTGTCTTCAATTTTCACTCTATTATTTTGTATTTGTCCTTTGACACCATCAGTTAAACTTGGCACCACTGTTGCATTACTGTCTGATATGTTCACTAGTTCTCTATCACGCATACTTTCATCTTCAGGGCTTGAAGCTTCAAGCTTAATAGTCTTTTTAATTACTGCGGTATCTACTGTTTCACTGTCGCTGATTTACACTAATTAAAAATCACGCGCAACTGGAAACGCATTTATACGCAGGTGCTTATCTTCTGCTTTCACGGGCAGGTTGATGACAGAAAATAATCAAGTCGTTATTTTCAAGAGGATTATGTTTGGATTCAGCACCGCCTATATAAAGGTGGGAAATATCTAACACGCCTTCTGACGTTATGTCATCATCACAATGTTGCATCACTTTATGTATACTATTGCTGAATGCAGTACCTAACAATATATTTCAATGAAAATTCTTAGGTACGCTATATATGTAACATTTTCCTCAATTCGAAAAAATCTCAGTTCCTGTACCTACTATTTTAGCAATAGAACGTGTTTGAATAGGTAACTTATAACAACAACACAGTTGTTGTGATGTTACATTTCATATTTCATTGCGCAATTTATCGTTCACTATGATGTCATTTTGGTATAATTGCTTATTATTTTTTTTATCAATTCGTCATTTTGTTTGGTTCACAGTTTTTATTTTTTAATTATATTATGGAAATAAAAAATAAAAAAGTGATAAATTATAAAGTTTTTTTTTGGTATGTTCTTATACCTTCTAGTCCACACAATACTTGAAACGCTATAAATATCAAGTTAGTTTTTATTTAGGTAGGTACTCTAAGAAGAACCAAAGAGAAAACTCTGAGGTCCAAAGACCCGATTTAAGTTATATTAGCGACAACGTTCGTCCAAAATTGAAAAAAAATATATACGTGCTTATCATTCGCAACCATGAAGTTGTGTTCAATTGTTTAGTTATTTAATATTTTACTGTTTCTCCTCTGGGTAACGGAATTATCAAATCAAATTACATGAATCAGTAAAAGGATTGCTGTTAGAGGCAGGATTTTTAAACCACACAATATATACGTAATAGCAAAAAAAAAATACACTGACGTCAAAGAGTTTTTGTAGTAAGTTTTCGTGGTATTTTATTCAGTAGACATACATTATGTAGCAACACACACATCCTCACGCCCAATAAGAGCGCTCTGAGGTCGTTTTCCACCACGATATTAGAGTAGGGCATCTCTTTCGCACTCATAGGCGTGGCGATGCTATGTCAAGTAACAATTTTGGTAGCAAGACAATAATAATTCACATTCACGTTACGCATTAAGAGCATTCATCCGTTAAAACCACGCAGAAGCCAAAATCAATGGTTTTCGACGATATACCCTTGTTAATACCCTTGGGATAATTTTCTACTATTACGCCGGCGAAGCCAGCGGCAGCAGCTAGTTTTAATTATAGAAAATAACTATAATAAATAGCTTAAACAACAGGATGTTCCGTGAAATTCCCATTTTACTTAGGGACCTAAAAAATATAAGTACGTTTGAGGCTAGACTTAAGAATTTCATTTTGAGTTCACAAATCGAATTTAATGATGTTAATATTGATAAATCTGGTATATAATAATATATCAGATTTATTTAATATATCAGTAAAATATACTTATTTATTTTTTCAATTATAATATATAATCTAATTAATCACTTATTTAAATAAGCATTCTTTGAATCTCAATTTTAATCCTCATATCTGCTTGCGTAATACAAAACTTGGCATTATGTTTTGTACCTAATGCTAGGTAATTAGGGTGTTGTGGGTAGGCTGTATTTGACGAGCGCGTAACATCTGTGTCGCCAGGAACCATATGGTTTCACTTCACTTTTTTGTTTTGTTTCACCTGACTCCTTTCCAATTGTAATCTAAATCCTTGCACTTTAACTTATTTCTGGAAGCCAAAATTATTTTTTTATAAAATTATCACACACAATAAATACACTTGTATTATTTTTTTTATTTTAAGTAAGGGTTATTTTTATAGAGGTTTATTTATAATGTTATATTTATTTACCATCATCCGTGCGTCACTGCGGGGTGCCAGCTGAAAATCAGCGTTGGGTGTCTGACGCCCAGCAATTGCTGAGTTGGCGACCCTTTCGGTTCGGGCACGCTCAGCGCATCTATATTGTAAATCTGAACTTTTTTTTTTCTTTTTGTCTTGTTGTTGCCTATTGCATTGTATTGTATTGCCTGCATCGAATAAATACTATTCTATTCTATTTTACTTACCTCATCATCATCATTTCAGCCGAAAGACCTCCACTGTTGGACATAGGCCTCCCACAAATGTCGCCATAATAATTGGTCCTGTGCGTCTAGCATCCATCGGATTCCCGCGACCCTCACCAGGTCATCGGTCCACCTTGTGGGAGGCCTTCCAACGCTGCGTCTTCCGGTATGTGGTCGCCATTCCAGAAAAGGTTCTGGAAATCATCCGTCCCCATAAAAAATCAGTTCTGCGAGCAAGTTTCACTTACCTGCGTCACTGTAATGTAACAAAATATATTTTTAACCTCAAAAAAACATAAAAACAGTACAAAATTAGCATAGCATAACATAGCATAATCAGCCTTTTAATGTTCCCACTGCTGGGACTCAGGCCTCCTCTCTCTAGGAGAGGGAATGGGCCGTAATCCACCACGCGGGTCCAGTGCGGATTGGTGAATGTCACATGTCTTCGAATTTTTTGGTTCTAGGACATGCCGGTTTCCTCACGTTACAAAATTACCAAGATATATTTAGAAAATCGTGGATGTGAATGGATACCTAATTCAAAATATTTAGGAAATTATTAATACGTTTCGTTTGATATACATACTTATGTATGTATGTCAAACACAGCTGAAGGTACTTTTAAGATGGTATTTTTGTCCACTAAACACATCAAAAATCATGCCATCATTTCCACAACTGGTCGGCAGAGCTGAAGGGTGCCCCATCTCTACCAGTTTAGGGAATGCTGACATGAATGTAGGATTTATTACTTAAACTTTTTTTTAACGTTACTAAGCCATTAGTTGATAAGTTGTTATTAACCATTAGACCAATGTGACCGGAGAGAGCTCAGGTGCCCCGGACCAACAGTTTTACTTTCTTTCCGAGAGACACATTACTAACTTTCAAACTACGGGCTGTTCCACATTAATTCCTATTAGATAAATCCAATAGTACTTTCTGCCTAAACCGAGAATCGAACCCAGGCCATCACGCACAAAAGTCACGCCTATAACCACGGGATCAATGAGTCTTTTTGTATATCAGATACAGATATACCCCTTTGGGCCATAAACGCCCAATATTAAGTAATACTTTTAATCATTCATAAGTTGTCGAGTTTACAAGTTTCCCTTTGGTGAGTGTGCGCGGGAATTGCATAACTTGATTCTGCCATCTCCTTTCTACCAGGGGGGTGAAACTCCCGAAGAAACTTCAGACACAAAATTTGCTAAGAAACTAGCGTCATCTTACGCCTAGAGTCAACTTAGTTTTGGAAGTAATGCATTTATTATGCCAATAGATGGCAGCAGCTAAGATATATTTATACATAATAGTATAATCAAAAGTAATAAAAATATATTATTTTATCGAAAAATTGTAAAACATTATTTAATATATTTAGGCACCTAATTCACTAAATTGTACCACATTACAATTTTAGTGCATCATAGACCATAGACCCTACACAAGCACATCTCGCTTGTTTGTGAACGGTAAAACACTTTTTCAAAACTGCTGTGTAAATCTGCTTGGTAACAAATCTAATGATTCAGAGAATTTTGATTTTGCATGTGATATTGATGCTTTATTAACGACGATGAACAATTATAAAATTAGTGATTTGTTGATTTATAATGAATCAAAAAAATATGTAAGTGGGTATATAATTAAAAAAATGAAATCGAAGATATTCAAAAATTGTGATACTTGTGCACGTGATTTATGTAGACCTGAAGCTGATTTGCAATCTTTTAATTATGAAGTTGATTATACGAAAAAATCATTATTCCACCCTAACGAAAATTTTAATTATTTGATGAATGATGTTTATCACATAATCATTACATGTCTACGTGATTGTCCAGAATCAATTTTATTAAATAAAAAAATCAAATATTTGCTTAATTGTGTTTGCGATTATAATATACTATATATAATTACTTGTGTTCAACATAGGAGAAGTTGATTGAATGTATTAATAATCTATCAATCAAGCTAATTATACATAGTTGGTGTACAGGGGTAAATCGAATTTTAAATGGAAAGATATCCCGATTCGATAAGAATGAGCATATAAAACGGCAGGCGTACGAATATTGTAAAAAAATCACAAATAAACAAAATTAAATCATCTTCACCGTGTTTTAATTTTAGTCACCCTCTAAAATAAATTGGTTGAAATAAATATTCTAATCAACAAAAATATTAAATTTTTTATTTTAGAATATTTATTTTAATCAATCTAGTACTTCTAAAATCTTTAAAATAATAATTAGAAAATATATCAAGATGTCAGGTAGACGCCACCTATCGAATTTTTTCGGTATTAAACTACTGTTACGCTACCTGGCGACCGGGGGCAAAAACTCAATTTTCGAATCATAGAGTGGCGTATCTATCTCAGTATATAAATGTATAATCTATGCTTTCTACCATCGGACAAACCTACGTACGGCGAGTATCAACCCTTACGTTGTTGAAACATCAACGGTTCGGACTAAGCGTTTCGCTTCGTCGTTTATACCGCATACATCGAAGGACTGGAACACTTTGCCTGCTGCGGTCTTCCCGTCTAACTATAATTTAGGTGCCTTCAAGGCTAGAGTGAATAGGCTCTTAATAAACGAGTGCGCCTCACCATCAATGATTGCATCACTGCTTACCATTAGGTGGGATCGTAGTCAAGCACTGGTTGAAAAAAAAAAGTTGTGTAATTTTGCATAACTTTCTATACAACAAAAATGCTTCGTTACAATAATACTTCATCATCCCTACTTATTTTCTAACGTGCAACAAACCCGGTACCCACTTTGATCAATTATGTTATGAATCACTAGGTTTGTTGTAAAACATGTTGGTCGATATTTTTCAGACGTTATTTATCTAGAGACACCTTTTTATTAACTGGACGACTGGCAGACGATTGAAAAGTTATTTGTGCTCAAAAGGAAAACGAACGGAAGCGATTAAGATTACGTCAATAAATATTAGTAGTAATAAACACATTTGTCTTGAATCACATGAAATATCTAATAACTAAAACGGATAATATGGGTAAATTATCCGTTTTAGTTTTTAGCTAATTCATGCAATCTTATCAAGCGATAAAAAAAGCAAAAAAATAATCATTTTAAAGCATGTTATTAAACGATAAATCTCAATTAAGAAATGATGATAAAAGATAAAGGGTTCTTTAATTCTTTAATTCTTTATTGTACACAAAACATACATAATACACGGTGATACAATACAGTTTATGTACAAAGGCGAGCTTAACTCAACAATGAGTTTTCTTCCAGCAAACCTTTGAGTTACAGAGAGAGAACACATTCGAGGGTAGGATCCAGTGCACAATATAAACCTTACATATCTAAATCTAATATATAAATATATATGTAATTATTATACAAAAGTCTAATATATAATTATAATATAAATACATACTAATATATACATATTAATATTATGTCAATAATGAAAGGAAGTGCTCTTTAAGTTTCCTCTTGAAGACATCCAGAGAAGGGCTGTCGCGAAGGGAGTGTGGCAGAGAGTTCCAGAGACGCACTGCAGTTACAGAAAAGGAACCGCCATAGCGGCTGGAAGTGTGACGCGGCGTACGAAGGAGAAGAGAAGAGGTAGTGCGACAGAGTTTACCCCTAGGGACGACATACTCAAAGCGTACTCGAAGGTATTGAGGAGCTTTAGGATTATGCAGGATAGTGTAGAGAAGAGATAGTATATGTGTATCTCGCCGACGCCGAATCGGCAGCCACCCCAATCTGGTCCGAAACTCCGACACGTGGTCATATTTACGGAGGCCAAAAATAAAGCGGATGCACAAATTCTGCAGTCGTTCAAGTTTGTTTAGAAGTACCTCCGTAGCATCTAGATAACAGACATCCGCATAATCAATGAGCGGTAGAAGAAGAGATTGAGCAAGATTAACCTTAGTGTGAAATGGTAGGAATTTTTGGAGACGTTTAAGAGACTGAAAAGAGTAAAAGACCCTCCTACTCACATCAGCAACATGAACCTCCCAAGAGAGGTTAGTGTCCATATGCACGCCAAGATTTTTAGCGCTTTTGGAGTAAAATATGGGCACAGAATCATACACTACTGTCGGGAGCGACTGGTGATCCAATAAGTTGAGCATGTATCTACCACCAACAATGAGCGCTTGGGATTTAGCTGGGTTTAGTAAAAGTCCAAAGGATTTAGCCCACTTGTGAATGTTTTCAAGGTCATTGTTGATGGCAGCCACAGCTTCAGCGAGTTCGTCTACTTTACAATGACGATATAACTGCAAGTCGTCTGCATAGAGATGATACTTCGAAGTTAGGACCTTAGTGAGAGCATTTATAAAAATCGAGAAGAGAAGAGGAGAGAGGACGCCACCCTGAGGAACACCCGCAGCCAACTCACACCATTCAGAGGAATCCTCATCTGATCGAACAGACTGCGAGCGATCCCGAAGATAGGATTTGAACCACTCAATTACTGGTACTGAGACATTAAGAGAGGAAAGAATTCCTAAGAGGATGTCAAAGTCAACTGAGTTAAAAGCACTGCTGAAGTCCAGTAAAACCAATATTGTTAAACATTTATTATCCATGGCCAGTCTTATATCGTCAGTTATCTTGACAAGAGTTGTCACAGTACTATGACCAGGTCTGAAACCAGATTGGTAAGGACTCAGCAGGCTGTTAGAGGACAAATAACAAGACAGTTGCTTTTGAACAACACTCTCAAGGACTTTGGAGAGGATTGGGAGGATGGATATTGGACGGAACTGGGATGGTGAGGAAGGGTTTGAGACTTTAGGAAGCGGTAAGACGTGAGCCCTCTTCCAAGCAGATGGAAAGAAGTTATTGAATAGGGAAAAATTTACTATATGAGTTATGACAGGAACTATTTCATCCATAATAGGTAAGAACATTTGGATTTGAAGGCCATCGTCACCTACCGCCTTAGTGGATATGGATTGGATACATTTCTTAATATCTAGTTCAGCAACTGGGTGGAAGGAGAAAGCAGTATTTGCTGGCAATGGAAGTTTAGAAAGATCATTGAGAGTGGAGGATTTAACATCGTCATCGAGTATAATTGGTGGCGAAGAAAAGTGCGCATTAAGTGCATTGAGGTCTATCTTATCAGGAGAACTCTTGCTAGTGGCTTTGCCAATACCAAGAGTTTTTAAAAATTGCCATACTCGTGTTGGGTTGGAATTATCAATTGAGTTGTGAATGTGGCGCCTTTTCGCATTCCTACACAAACGACCGCAGCGATTTCGCATCTTCTTATAAAGCTCCCAGTTATCTTCGGTAGGCAGCCTTCTGTATAACTGCTTGGCCTTGTCACGCTTAGCCATCTGTTTTTTTATAGCTGGGGATAACCATGGCGCAGGAAGGTGCTTCACCCTCACCTTTTTAAGAGGAGCATGTGAGTCATACAATCTCAATATAGTACTACTGAAAACCGACACCATAGTGTCCACATCCTCGCAGGTGAACACAGGTGACCAATCGATCCTACCCGCATCAGCCCTCAAACGCTCCAAATCAATGTTTTTAAAACTACGAAGAACGAGAAATTTGGCCTTGCGTTTAGGAGGTCGAATCTTATAGGAAAGATAAATGAGGTCATGGTAGGAAAAAGGGGCAGGCAGCTGTCCATGTGCGGCTACTTTATTAGGGTCAGAAACTAGAATGATATCTAAGAGAGAAGGAGTACAGTGAGGAGCCCTGTGAGTAGCATTTAGCGGGAGCAAGTGCATATTGACAGAAGAAACAAGCGATTGGAGTTTACGGCTACGTGAATCTCCTTTAAGTATACAAATGTTGAAATCTCCAAGAATAAGCGTGTGATCATAATAAGATGAAAGATTTTCTAATTTGTTTTCAAAGGAAGAAAAGTAATCAATTTGGCAGGACGGGCTATAATAAACACCTAAAAGCAGCTTTGTGTGTTGAAAGTCTATTTCAATGAATAGGTGTTCAGCAGACTTTGAGTAGACACTCGGAGACTGGTCAACAATCCTGTAGGCGATATCACCACGGAGATAAATGGCAACCCCTCCACATCCCTTGCCAGTTCTGTCATTACGCACAATCTTGTATCCCGGTAGTGAATATTGCGTGGATGGAAGTGCAGGCTTGAGAAAAGTTTCGGAAACAAGGACAGCGTGAATAAGATCAGAGTCGAAAGATGATAGCAGATCAGAGTAATGGGAAGGAACGCTTTGAGCATTTATATGAACCACGTTGAAAAATTTGTGACAATTTGAAAATGTGGAAGAAAGTTCGTCCCGAAGATTCAGAGAATTGTCATTGCTGGAAGCACTGGCAAAGCTCTGATCTGACGCACAAGAGGATGAGCACGAGAAGAAACTGTCATCTATGAGGTTATTTGACATAATAAATAATTTAAAATTATAAATAATCTATAAAACTAAAAAACTAATAAAAATACAAACAAAATTAATTTAGGTACTCAAACCTAGGTGCACTCGCTGACAACAGTTTTATTCTGTTTACATTAATAAAATATGAAAAGCCAATATGCCACATTCATTAATAACACGTTCGTATGTTTCCGAACGAAACTAAAAGTGACATTAGTGACAATTGTGTTAAACGTCAAACAAAACTTCAAAACAAACCAAAAATGTTAGATTAAAAAAATAAAAAATAAAAAGAAAATCGAGTGACCGACATACATAAGAAAAATCATAAATACCTATACTCAGAAACAAAAGGAAGTATTGTGATGATGCACCGTCATTTTGCTGGTTTCCGAGTTCTCTTTTCTGGAATTGGGTTTGATGGTACGGCTGAAGGGTGATGGATGTTCGTACCTACGTCAAAAGTCGTCGTCGAAATCATTGCAGTTTAAATGTCACTTCGAGCGTCTGCCATACAAGCAGTTGTTGCAGAAATTTAAATTACTGACACTACGATCAAGGCGTGATGCTCCGTGGACTGATACACAACAAATTTGATTGCCCTGAACTTGTCAATAATATATTTTATATCGTGCCCAGAACTGTAATAAGACGAGGGACGCGCGCTTACCCGCTCTTTGCTACGACTACTAGTCGAACAAAAGCGGGTGAGCGGGCGCCTCTCCACAGATTAGTCAAAATTTACAACCAGTATTTTGTAAACATAGACTTATTTGCGTCGTTTCACAATGTTTTTAAAAAAGAATTGGTTATTGCACTCAGAACCAATTAATAATTTTGTATTATGTTAAGATTGAGCCCCACCTTTCATCCATACTGTACCTATGAATGTAAAACTATACTAGTAATAAGTGGAAACGTTGTTGATTGTACGTTTACCTACTAAATTGTTAACTTAGACGTAAGAAAAAATGTACAATTGTTTGTTTTCCCTAATAAAATAAAAAAAAAGGAAAAGACGGAATTGTTTGATCCGTTTTTTTATCGTCTGTCTGTCAGTCTGCCTATCTGTCAAGACCCTTTATCTCGGGAACGCGTGGAAGTATCGAGTTGAAATTATACTCAAGTCTGCGGTCCCATGAAGCTGTGAAAAAATCAAGAAAATCGATTAATGAAAAAAAAGATACGGTTTTCAAAGGTAAGATTGTACGGAACCCTCAGTGCGCGAGTCCGACTCGTTCTTGCCCGGTTTTTTTATGTTGGAAGTCAGAAAGTAACTTCTCCCATTTTGAATGAAGCGAGAGGGCGTGTAAGATTTTTATTGACTAAACCCGCCCGTGTTCCTTCGGTGGTTTTTTGGGTTGTAGGGCCACGGTTACTCTTTCGAACATTTTTGCAGCCGTAGCTCCCTAGGGCCGTTCAGTTTTGCTGACATCTCTTTGAGACATGCGTGGCACACAACGCGCCGTCAATTCGGGCTTCGTCTTTACTGGATGGCCGGACGGCGAGCTATCTATTGCTTATAAACTAGCCTGAGAGCCTGCAGCTCCCAACGCCACACGGCGTCACCTGTAGCGACGGCAGGGGCATGAGCATATCCTCTCCCTCACGATGTCCTTTTCCTCGTGATGTTCTCTAAACCAGGTGACCAGTTCCCATTCTCTCTCACCCCGTACCATGACCTGAACCAGGGCTGAGCATGAGAGGTCGCCACCACTAATTATCTCTACGAGGGCTTACTTACTTTCCTGTACAACATCATATTAAGTTCTCTTACAACGTCATTATAAGGATAAAAAGTATTTTAAGTATAGGTATATATCCTTGGGGAAAACATGCTGAATCAAACAATAATATTCTATTCATTAAATCTATTTATAAAAGCGAGACTGTTTGGCAAAACAAACGTTTAATTTCTCGTAACAACTGTTTATTCTCTTTTTCTTTAGCACAAACCAAAAACAAACTTAAAACCGGAAAATCCGTTTTAGGGTTCCGTACCTCAAATGGAAAAACGGAACCCTTATACGATCACTTTGCTGTCCGTCTGTCTGTTTGTCTGTCAAGACCCTTTGTCTCGGGAACACGTAGAGGTATCGAGTTGAAATTAAAACCATAAACTCAGATCTGCAGTCTCTTGAAGCTGTGAAAAAAATAAAACTTCAAAGTTAGCAAAAAAAGATACGGTCGTTTATATCGCAAAAAAGATATTTTTCGACACTCTCAAGGGAATCAAAATTCATAGAGTACTTCCCGTTGACCTAGAAACCTGAAATTGCACGGTAAAGTTATTACGTCACAAAAAAAAAATTGCAATTCGAATAAATCTTTGAGACTCCTTTCGGAAATTATTTACATAGATAAATTTGTACGTAACCCTTAGTGCGCGAGTCTGACTCGCACTTGCCCAGTTTTTTTATTTTTGTTAGGCTCGCGTTTGACCACTATCTCACCTGATGGTCTGCGATGATGTATGTACTCCTTTTTCGCCAGTTTCTTTTCTTTATTCACACATACTTCCCTCTCTTTCATCGGCTGTGTTCTATTTCAACAAATAGAAGCTGCGTTAAAAAGTATTATTATTATTCTGTGGCTGTCGTTAAAGGCGACTAAGGGACACACCAGAGAATGGGCAGACGCATTTTCTGTGCATTGCAACAACCATACTGCGATCGCCAATCCACTTGCCAAGCATAGCGATTATGGCAAACCCTTTTGGTGAAGGCCTATGCCCAACAGTTGACGTCTTTTAGCTGAAATGATGATGATGATGATGGTGAACTATTCTATCAGATCAGTAGTTATATAAGTAATAAATTAATTACATTTATATTTTTTATGATAATACTCATTCTCTCGCCGTCCGCTCGCCCTGTAAGTACCGAGCGAGCTCCAGTCGTCGACGGCGCAGTGTTCCACGCGCGTCTCAAAGAAATGTTAGCAACCGTACCTACTGGGCCAGTAGGGCATCGGCCCTGCTAGGCCCCTACGGTTTGCTAACATTTCGCAAGCATCGGCCGGCTGTGGCCATAGGGAAAAGTACGAAAATGATACCTGTGGTCCTAGAACGCAAAGGATCATAGGTGTGTTATAGCCAGTAAAAGACTGACACGGCCTCCCGCTCTGCCTTAGAAAGTCATTAGATGATTTCCCATCTTAAAAAAGGGCCTATACCCGCTAGGGTCACGGGGATTATCTGGAAAGAAAACTCGGGGTCCTAGAACGCTAATGGTAATTGAAGGTCAAAAAAGGTGAGCTTTTAGTCAGTAAAAGTCTGACGCGCCCACCTGCTCCACCGCAGAGCGACAGAAGTCATTTTATGTTTTTCCACCTTTAAAAAAAGGTTTTATTTAATTTTTGGTCACCTGATTATTATCATATTATTAACATTAAAAATACTTAATTAATTACAATAAATTTCAACAAAGCGGTAGTCTTTGGTCCACTAATCCGATTTAAAAAAAAACTATATGGTTGCACTGATAATGTGACTTTTAATACGTTTAGCAGATGATTAATTAACATATTTAAAATAATTATTTGATAATGTTTTAGTCGTCTTTGAAGCATTGATTTATTTAAAAAAATATATTTGCATTTAGCCGATGATTAACACCTTTAAAATTATAATTAATTAGCAAAGCGGTAGTCTTTGAAGCACTGATCCGATTGTCAGATTTTAAATAATTGATTGTTTTTAGGGTTTCATACCTCAAAAGGAAAAAAACGGAACCCTTATAGGATCACTTTGTTGTCCGTGTGTATGTATGTCTATTTCAACACTCTCAAGGTGATCACAATTCATAGGGTAGTTTCCGTTGACCTACAATCTTGAAATTTGGCAAGAAGCAAGGTCTCATAGCACAAATATAGGAAATAATCTGAAAACTGTAAATTTGTAGTTACGTCACAAGAAAAAAACTTTTTTTGCGACTCGGAACAATCTTCGTAACTCAATTCGGGAATTGAACTGTTTTCATAGGTAAGTTTGTACGGAACCCTCAGTGCGCGAGTCCGACTCGCACTTGCCCGGCCTTTTTTGTTTTTAAAACACTAATAATTTAATCTAATTATAAACCTGTCTGTTAGAAAACTACATTATAGCCGAGAGATGTACTTATATTAATTATATACTTTTGTATTACTCTTGTATCGAAGGAGCGTTCACGAGTACATTATACTTAGATACACAAGACACCTTGACCCCGAACACGTATCTGTAGGCCATACGAATATTTGTTCCGTGCGGGAATTGAACCCGTGACACACAGCGCATTAGCCAATCGCTCAACCACTGTACTTTGTATGTAAGCACGATGTCGTTTTCGTCGTGCATGGTAAGTTTAAAATATTAATAAGTCTTAATTTTAGATGACATATCATCGATTAAGCAAGCTGTAAGTCCTCCAAGCTGTAATAAATAAATAAAGAAAGAAAGAAAGAAACAAAGAAAAAAGAAATATAGAATTTTTCCGGCTCGAGAGGAAGCATCAAACTCTTACAGACTAAAACCCACCAGTGTTTCTCCAATTGCCCTTTGCGGTCCAGAGCATGGGTTGATTTTCGAAAGGAAAACCCGGGGTCCTTGAACGCAAGTCAAAGAAGGAACATGGGTGTGGTTTTGAAAAAAGTCAGAAACGCCCTTCCACTGAGAAGTTAATGGATGATTTCTCACCTTAAAAAAAGGGTCGCGGCAACTCTTTCAAACCATCTCGCTGCCCAAGATATGTTCAAAGATAACATAAAAAAACTGGTGAGGGTCGCGGGAGTGCGGTGGATGCGAGAAGCACAGGATCGGTCATTGTGGCGACGCTTGGGGGAGGCCTATGTCCAGCAGTGGACGTCTTTCGGCTGAAATGATGATGATGATGATGATGAACATAAAAAATACCTTTAACCGTAAGGCTGTTGATTCTCCTCAGTTCACCATCATTATCATTTCAGCCAAAAGACTTCCACTCCTCCTCCAAACGTCGCCAAAACGTCCGTCTAACCTAACCTAACCCAACGCAGTGTCTTCCAGTACACGGCAGCCACTCTAGAACCTTTTGGCCCCATCGACCATCTGTTCTGCGAGATGTGCCCACTGCCACATAAGTTTGGTGATTCTTTTGGCTATGTTGGTAACATTGGTTCTTTTGTACTCGTAGATATCTGGCCTTGTCCTCAGTTGGTTGGTTCACATAGAATACTGGTATTCAGGGTCGTTCACTTAGACTGGAAGCCGACACAAGCAAAGTAGGAACTCAGGAAATGGCGAGGCAGAATATGACTCGCGTTTGTCCTTTTTCACTTCTCTTTTTTTGTTTGGGAAAATCATCTAATGACATCCCCCGCTCTTAGGCGTATCGAGAGGGCGTGTCAGACTTTTACTGACTAATAACCCACTCCTGTTCCTTCTTTGCCATTGTTCCTGAGCTCTGGGGATCTCTTTCGCATCACTCATGACCCCAGTAGGCTTGACCCTGCTGGGCCCCTACGGTTACTGACATCTCTTTGAGGCGCGCGTGTATTCCACGCGCGCTCGACGACTTGCGTCCTTTTTCAGAACTGTATTCTTAATACGAGGATGAAAGTTGGTACTAAATCACGTGAGAGTTAGGTGTAATTTTTATCCATTTTTTTACAAAATGCAGTTCAGTAATTGATAACAAAATATACTAGTGGCAGTGATATAGATGCATTTACACTATTATACTCAATAAACACAAAACTCCCTAACTTAGAGAAGAGCTAAATAGCCATATTAATAATAAACTTTTTTTTTAAATTCTTGATAGGTTCGCGCTTGATCACTATCTCACTTGATGGAAAGCGACGATGTGGTCGACGATGGAGCGCGCTTACCTAAAAATAACCTATTCACTCTTGACTTAAAGATTCCCGGGCATTTTACCTTGCCTCTACGTAAGTTAGTAGAGTATTAATGACGATGATTTTAATGACTATAGTTGTATAAATACATATATGTCGCTGCCTGCAAATTGCAAAAAGAATTTTGAAAATTGGAATTTCGTGAGCCACCGTGAAACACCTTAACTAAAATTTGTAGTATTTTTTTAATCAACAATTATCGAGAATTAACGTTTATGAAAACGCGATCGAGTAAGACTAGAATACTTTACTACCGTTGTAATTAAAAAGGGCACAACTAACTTTTTTTTACGAAATTGAGTTAAAGGCAAGCACCGATAGGTACTGTATCGACGATGGAGCGCGCTAGACTAGAAGCAACCTATTCACACGGTTTGCCTAGTTAACCGGAAACTCAGACTCCGGCAGGGGGTAATCCCCCACCTGAGTCTAAATTATACACCTTTGACATGTCTAGAAATTGTTGCGCAGTAATTTCAATTGAGTAATACTAACAGTGCGATGATGCAATCTTAGCATGTTTAGTTCTTTACCATTTCTATGATTTGTCTTTATGATTTTGAAATCGTAAAATTTTATAGCCATCATCATCATCATATCCGCCGAAAGACGTCCACGGTTGGACATAGGCCTCTTCTAAGTATCACCACAACGACCGATACTATGTGTCTCGCATGCATTGGATCTCCATGACTCTCACTAAGTCATCGGTCTACCTTGTGGAAGACCTTTCAATGCTGCGTCTTCCGTATTTGGTCGCCACTTCAGAACCTTTCAGCCCTCACGACTATATGTTTGCGAGCAATGTGCCCACTGCCACTTAAGTTTGGCGATTCTTCAGGCTATGTTGGTCACATTGGTGTTTTTGTTGACATATTCATTCCTGATGCGATTATGCAAGGAAACAGCCCTTTCCATAGCTCTTTGGGCGATATTAAGCCTTATAGCTACGTATATAGTGAAAACCATTGTTTTACCGTCAGTATAATACTTGTCATTTTAATGTTAGTGTGTAGTTAGTCTTAATTTCCATCTCCCTAACTTTATTAATCATAGTAAAATTTCATTATTTTTTATATATATTTTTTTATTATTGAAAGACTCGCGTTTGACCACTAACTCACCTGATGGTAAGCGATGATGTGGTCGACGATGGAGCACGCTTGCCTAGAAGTAACCTATTCACTCTTGTCTTAAAGACCCCTAGGCTGTAGCTATCAGGAAACCCAAACCCCGCCAGGGAATTCCAATCCTTAACAGTACGCATAGTGAATGTGTTCCCAAAACGCTCTGTACGTATGGGTGGGATATCCACCATGTACCGATGGCGCAACGCCGTACGTCTAGTGTTCCGATGATGGATCGGACTTGGTGGAATTAAATTGTGCAATTCCAACGCACACTCCCCGAAATGTAATCGATAGAAAACCGACAGGCCAGCAACTCGGCGTTGATGCTTAAGGCTTTGGAGTTTTGACTCGAAAAGTGCATCAACACTGATGATCCTCTTGGCTCTTAGCATTACAATGGATATTCTTTATTTCATCATTATTTCAAAGATTCAAAGATTCAAAAGTATTTATTTCAAATAAACCATTTACAGGCACTTTTGAAATGTCAAGAAGTCAGTTAGTCAGAAAAAAAAAATGATGCTAATTGCACATTCCAAAGCGTAGATCTCTATGGAGAAGAATGTGCAAGAAACTCCATGGACACTCTTTTCAATCATGTTTTGTAATTACAAATATCTCTGTTACATGTTTCTTGTCGTTATCATGTGAGAACAATGTAAATGCAGTAAAAATAAAAACTAAATATAGATATTAAAATAGCAACTGGCAGCTAAGAGATGACCAGTCTCAACTGACAGCGCCCGTTCACGAACATGACGCTAATATTAGCACCACTCAGCTCAACCATTTTGAAGGGAACCGAATGATCCAACACATGCGCCACCATCAGTGAGACATTTAAGTGAGCATGACAAACTCTCAACTGCCGTGCTCATTTATGTCAAACAAGTCCAATAGTAACATAAATAACCATAAAATAGCTCCATGGTACTCACATTTACAAACTTTGAAAATAAATGCTTCTACATTATACAATACTTATAATATTTTACAATACCCAAAAAAAAAAAAAAAAAAAAAATAATAATTTCTATACTAATCAATTTGTATACCTCGGTGGTAGAGGATTATTTTGTTGGTGTCAAAGTTTAAACTAGCTTATAGAGAACCACAACAAACTGTAGCTGGTGAATGTAAACGATAGCAATAATTGAACTTGTTTTCAATTGAAATAGTGGAAATCCCTAGTAGATTAGGTTTATCGGAATGTTGGGAATGTTGCGGTAAACTGTTGCTTCTAAATTCAATGTGATTAACAGAACATTGTGAAATTGTAATATTGAGGTTTCTTCGTGTTTCATCATTATTTCGCATTTTTATTTACTAGCAAAGATGCAATAATAATGTCGGTTATCTTTTAAAAATTACGAACAAGTCACATCATTATCGTCATTGTATCAGTGACGTCAACAGTTAAACATCGGCAGATTGCTACATGTCCAGCCATTGTGGTGATACTTGGAGGACCGCTACATCACTTGCTCTTGTGTTTCTCACGCCCAGAGGATTCCCATGACCTTTAGCAGATCAGATCATCGGTCCACCATGGTCGCCTTTCAGAAACTTTCGGCCTCATTAGCCATTCAATCTCTAAGCCATGCACTAAAGATTGTAGTGTAAGGTCTATAAACTGAAATTCGGTATAAGGTATATCCAATAATTCATACGCGTACAATTTTTTCTTTATTCTTCATAGGTTCGCGCTTGACCGGTATCTCACCTGATGGAAAGCGACGATGCGGTCGACGATGGAGCGCGCTTACCGAGAAGTAACCTATTCACTCTCGACTTAAAGATTCCCGGGTTTTAGCCATCAGGAAACACACACTTTTTTTACTTGGTTGTGCTCCAAAATCATATTGGCTACTTTTTACATCGATAACTTTAGATCTCCTGTGGATCTTTTCGATTCTGATTCAATCTTGCAAGAAGAATCCTAGCACGTAGCCCTCTTCATTGCTCTTTGAGTGACTTTCAGTCTTTTAATGAGGACCTCTCACCTTTTAATGAGGACCTCTTCATCAACATAATCGTTTTAACCAAAAGATGTCAACTGTCAAACATAGGCTTCCCCCAAGTGTCGCCACAACGACTGGTCCTGTGCATCTCTCATCAATCGGATTCTAGTATGATAATGATGTACTGGTTGATAGCATAGTTGCTATCAAAACAATATTCATTTCATAATCTATATCATCATAATCTAATCGAGCTTGTCATCAAAATATTATTATTATTATTTATGTATCGTTTATTTTAGGCAGTAATAAACACTTAGTAACATTGTAGAATTAAATAAAATTGTATAACATAATAAATAAAATAAATTAAATGCATTAGATTATATAAATTATTGAAACATTGATAAAATTATTGATAAATTAATTTAATAATATTAATAAATTAATTTATTAAATAATTGTAATCAATAAAATTAACAACGCCTAATTAGGTACATACCATCATATTTGGGTTTGAGTTAAATATTTTGATGATAAGCTCGATAAGATCACTGAACCGACTGCGGACTCAGGTTGCACGCTGCAGAGATAATCTGGCCAAATGGGGTTTCCTTGATCCATCGCAAATACAGTGCCAGTGTGGAAACTGGCACTGTATTTGCGATGGATCTGATGCCCCTTCACAGGATATGCGTCACCTCTCCTCCTGCCCAGCATGCACAACTACCTGCCCCCTCTACGACTTATACGAGGCCAGCGGTTCAGGTGGCAAAATATTGGACGGACTAAATTAGAGTCAGATCGACGCGAGAAGAAGAAGATCAAAATATTGCTATTTACCTATTTACATCTTTGTGAAATACTTACAAGGATTGTATGTCGTGTAACACGGCCGAGTCCCTTTTAGTCAGTAAAAATCTGATACTCCCTCTCGGTTTCCTCAACTTAAATATAAAAATATATTAAAAAATTTTACAAAAGAAGTACAACCGACATCATATAATTAATATATAATAACCATAATTTCGGTGTTTCCATAATAGTCTCTTTGTTACTTAACACCGACTTCCAAAATTAAAGTTATTTTGCACTTTTTAGTGATTTTTTTACATTGAAGTTGGTTGTATTTTTTTTTTAATTTTACACAGACCAATTTAATTTGACAAACATCGGGACAGGTGACGGTCAAACAATGGCTAAATAATAAATAAATCCCTTGTGAAATACGTGGAACATAATATTGCGGTAAACTGTTTCATCTGTATTGCTTGTGAACTACAAAACATTGTGAAATTGCACTATTGGTGTTTTTTCATGTTTCATCTTTGTTTCGCGTTTGGGTTTATTTGCGAAGATGCAATATAATTATATGTTGCTTAGCGCGTGAAACATACGAACGAGGAAATATCTACTTATCGTTATCCTCATCACTTAGTGACGTGTCCGTCATATTAATGCTATGTGGTGACGCTTTCTTTTAGGTGGGAAATCATCCAATGTCTTCTCGCACTCTTGGGCAGAGCGCGAGGGCGTATCAGACTTTTACTGACTAAAACCCACTCTTATGTTCCTTCTTACACAAGCGAAACCAAGGCCCTAGTAGGCTTTGACGCTGCTGGGCCACGGATTGTGTGAAAGTGAAACCCGGGGCTCTAGAATGAAGGCAAAGAAGGAACAGGAGTGGGTTTTTATTCAGTAAAAGTCTGACACCCAAGAGCGGGATTTGTCATTAATTTGATGAATGATTTTCACACAAAAAAAAAAACATCAAAATGATAATTTTATTGTACAATGATGTAAATGACAATCTATTTACATAATTAAACATTAAAATTATCATGTTTAAATGTCATATTATAGCGACGAGCCTCTTTTAATTTAGCCACGTATATATAAATTCTACCTTTCCTTATTTTCATGAAACAATTATGACGTCGTCACTTTAATTGCGTGCCGACTGTTATTTCATATTTCATCATTCGTTGCGTGGCAATATAGTGTACCATAATTATGGACTTGCTTGACTCTGATTCACATAATCTGTTTGTTGTTATTGTTCTTTCATTTATTTGAATTGAGTATGTTTTTGTTTTGCTTCTAACTGGAAAGGCATAAACAAAACAATAATTATGATGAAAAACCAACCTTTCCAATAACGTAAACAGAAGATATAATAGGTGATCCTGATGTCTACAACCTGGGGTCTGGGTTAGTTGAGGTAGTGGTCAAACGTGAGCCTATCAATTATAATAAAAAAGGCATAATTGGTGGTCAGAAGGTTTATATTATTGACGGTTTGAAGATGGATACCATCAGGTTAGAAGAAATCATGTGCTTCGTTTCAATCCACAAAGCAAACAATGGACCACGCTTGCCTAGAAGAAACGTCTCTCCACCAAGCTTACTACTTTGTGTAATTTATTTATTCACCACTGCTTTGAAAATGGTGAAAGAAAACATTTTATGGAAACTGGCATATCCTAGAATCAAAAAATCGAAGACATGTGACATCCTCCAATTCGTACTGGGCCCGCGTGGTGGAAAGCTCATTCCATCTTCTAGAGAGGAGGACTGAGTCCCAGCAGTGGGAATATTACAGGGCATCAGCCCTGTAATATGCTTATGTGTATATGCTTTAAGTGTAATGTTAGATCTTTACTGATGATGATATGCATTGCTAGGTGAAGTAAAAGAGAGTTTCATAGTCTTTCTAATAATCCCACAGATCTAGTAGGTCTCCTGTAAGAACCCATGACCCCAGAAGGACCGAAGCCTTCTGGGGTCATGGGTTTGCTTCCGAAAGGGAAGCCCGGGATCCTGGAACACAATGTAAAGAAGAGACATTTTTGGTGAGAAAATCATTCAATTACTTTGCGCTCTTGGGTGGAGCGCGAGGGTGTGTCAGACGTTTACTGGCTAAAAAACCGTACTCCTGTTCATTCGTTTCCATTTATACTAGGGTCGAGTCTTACTATCCGATGCAGACTCTTTGCCCTAGTAGGCTACGACCTTGCTGGGCCCTTGTGGTTTTGAGGCGCGCATGGAACAATACGCGCCGTCAGTGACTTGGGCTTAGTCTGGAAAGTTACCGGACGGTCGGATGGCGAGCTACCCATTGCTTACCTTCGGTGGCCGGAAAACGAAAGGAGAGACATAGGAGTGGGTTTTAGTCAGTAGAAGTCTTTCTCACCGGGAAGTCATTTGATGATTATTTTTTTTGGTACAAAGTAAGCATGATCCCCAAGGAGCTACTTTTTATATGGCTTCAAGAAAAAAGCAAAAGTGAGTATTGAAATAAATAATTCTACACTATTATTGTGAACTGGAAAACGAACCGTCGGAAGGCCTCCCACAAGGTGAACCTATGACTTGGCGAGGGTCGATGGATGCAAGATACACAGGACTTTTCACTGTGGTGACACTTGGAGGTTCAGTAGTCGACGTCTTTCTGCTGACATAATTATATATATATATATATATATTATATAGACGGCCTTATAATGTTCCCACTGTTGGGAGTCAGGCCTCCTCTCTAGGAGGGGAATGGGCCGTAATCCACCATGCGGAGTGCGGGTTGGTGGATGTCACATGTCTTCGAATGTTCGGTTCTATGGTTTCCTCGCGATGTTTTCCTTCACCGTTTTGAGAGCAGTGGTGATGAAATATATTACACAAAGTAATGCGCCTGGCTGGGTTTGAACCCGTGACCTAAAACTCGTAATTCGGGGCCGTTACCAATGGGCCACCACTGCTCACCAATCACTAATAATATTATTCAGGACTAATTTATTCTAGGTACATGTTTTGCCATTCATGACGTACATTAGAGACAGCACGTGTCAGTAATTAATTACAGCCGGGTACTGTACATGCCAATTAGTGGTAGGTACTTTTGGATGAATTTCATCCTGACACATGCTGTCTTATCAGGTATAGTAATTAGTAAGTAAGAATGTCAGAGTGTTCTTTTGGTGGGAAATCATCCAATGACATCCGCCGCTCTTGGGCAGAGCGGGAGATAGTGTCAGACTTTTAATGACTAAAAACCCAATCCTGTTCCCTCGTTGCCTTTCATACTAGGGCCGAGTCTTCCTTTCAGAATTAGACCCTTGGCCCCAGTAGGCTTCGACCCTGCTGAGCCCCTACGGTTGCTGATAACTCCTTGAGGCGCGCGTGGAACACTACGCGCCGTCGACGACTTGGGCTCAGTCCGGACGGTTACCAGACGGTCGGACGGCGAGCTACCCACTGCTTGCCGTCCGCAAACCCGCGCCTACGGTGGCCGGATATCGGGATCGGAATCCCGGAGATGGGACGCGGGGGCCATTGCCTCGCGCGTGCACGTGCGGCCTCCTCCTTTGCTAGCATTACTGCTTCGCAGGAGGTGACTGCCTGCCACTCCTCCTCCTCGCTCCGGATCATGGCCTGTACCAAGGCCCAGCGCGAGAGTTCGCTGCTGCCAATCGCCCCTCGAGGACACGGCAGTGCTCTGCCCAGGCCGGCACACCTCTACCGTATGCTGCACCGTGTCCACACAATGGTGACACCGGGCGTTTCTTCCGCACGAATCCGGTGCAGGAACCTCCCGAACTTACCATGCCCGGTGAGGACCTGCGTCATGCGGAAGGACACCGTGTTGCCTTCGCACCCACTTCTCAAGGAGGGGACTTACTGCCATAATTATGGCGTGCCCAACGTCAGTGGGTGTGATCGGTTTCTCAGTTCGGCGCTTGCGGCGGTCGGCCTTTACGTACTTACACATAGTAATTAGTAAGAGCGTCAGAGTGTACCTTACAACAATATGTATTCTAGTGACGTCAGTGGGTGTGATCGGTATTTAAGTACGGTGCGGTGGCGGGCGGTCGGCGCTTACGTCGTACTGAGAAACCGATCACACCCACTAACGTTGGGCACGCCATAATTATGGCGGTATGCATATCTATAGCGTCATTCTAGGTCAGGGTTAGGAAGCGTTGATATGCGACAGGATAATCTCGACACGGTACTGATATTTATTATAGTAATTTAATTTAGTTTTAAAAATAGGTTTAAATGTAGACAGAATAAAAAAATATGAGTGTTGTTGAGTAGTTTTTTTTAATCTTTTCTACGTAACATTGCTCCAAAGCATTGCACATATAAAAAACGTAAAGTAAATTAAATACAATTTTTGTTAATAAATACGACTTATGACTATGTTAGTAACACTTCACTGCACTTGTTCACTTTGTGCTGTTCTGTGGTACTTGTCCGCGGAAGCGACGGAACACCACGCCCTGCGGCCAAAAGTCTTCCTTCAACATGGGGGGCAGAAAAGTGTTCGGGACTCGCACCACGAACGCCTTGAAATTGACGTTATGGTGCGACTCCAGAAGCTGGACCCTCAGTGCGAACTTTGTCTTGTGGCGCACGTACTCCACGATGTCTTCCACCCTTGTGGTGTGATGCAGACGGGAGATGTACACGGGAGTGTTCGGCTGAGCAGCACGCAGTCCTACGCTAGGAGTTGCAGGTGCTATGCCGCAGCGATTCTTGTTGATTTGCGTTCGAAGCTTCCTCCTTTCCAGCATAACGAAACCATCACTATTATCGACCTTGGTCTTTGCCTTGTCAAGCACAGGTTCCGGATTAGGAGCGCCAGGGGCACTCGCGGTGACGCTAGCAAAATCCTTTCGTATCGGATTCGTTGGGGCTGCAAGAAGAGGCAGCGGGACGAGGCGAAGGGCTCGTGCGGTGCTGCATGATTTACCACCTCCAAAAAAGGACTAACTTTGTTTAGCCTGACTTGATAACTTTATTTGTTTATTACTACAAAATTATTTATTTTATTAGGTAATTTGTAATAAAAAAAAGTAGACCATATATCTTGGGGAGCTCCCCAAGATAAAAAATATACCTACAAGTGAGCAGAAAATACAAATATAATAATGTCTAGCATTTATTTTATTAGTTCATCACTATCATCATCATTATTTCAGTCGAATGACATCTGAAGCTGGACGTAGGCCTCCCCAAGTGTCGATACAACGACCGGTCTTGTGCATCTAATGGAATCCCGCGACTCTCACCAGGTCATCAGCCTACCATACTGACTAAAAGCACACGGAGTTCTGCAGCTATCTTTAGTAAGAGCTTACGCATTTCATCGCGGTCTGCCGGCCAGTTATTGGCCCGTATGTATCCACGTGGACCTGTCCCCCTCTGCATACAGCCAAAGTATCACCTGCAGAAGTCAATGCTGACATCTCGGGCTTTTCGCTGTTTAGGCAAAAGACTCCTGAAGTTTTAATTTCAATCCCAATTAATAAACAAACATGTAGAATTTTACATTTGTAATGTAGCAGGTTTTTTTTTTGTTATAGGTATTGTGTCTCAGTGCTGGACAAAGGCTCCCCTTCTAATTCCAAACTTCTTTGCCTTGGCCGATCTCTGGCCAAGCTTGCTTCGCGAACATGATCAGCCCCCCTAGCCAAGTTACGACCAAGTTTGCATCGCACGCCTCGAGTCGGCCACGCCTCCGATTCCTTTATTCTGACCACGGGATAGTGCGTTGAGATGACGTCAGAACAAAGGAATTGGAGGCGTGGCCTAATCGAGGCGTTTGACGCAATAGAATCTAAACGAAACGGTTGTTGGGAATCAAACAGACCAATGACGCGGTCTGCATGCGCAGGCGACGTGCGAGCTGCCGATGACGTAAATTCATCGGCAGCGGGGAACGGAGACGCGGGTGGCGACACGGCTGTCTGGCGCATCGCGGACACTCGCATTCACGGACACCGACGGCGCTCTAGAATCTTTTAAATTAATTCCTTTTTTTCCGAAATCTTTGTATTTTTGAAAGTATTGGTTAACGGCAATATACCACCGCTTATATAAATACATTCCACTCATTTATACCCAACCCCAACATTGAACTATTGTAGAGACAGTCAAAATCTACACTGGTTTGACTGGTACGGAGCAAGAGGGAATGGGAAACAGTAACTAAAAGAGGATAATACTTTTGTGCACAACCTTGCAACGATCGTAACTTGGCTAGGGGGGCAGATCGTTACACCACCTACGCCACGGTAGAACTTGACGACCTCGTCCTGTAGAATAGAATAAAATTTATTATACACCAAAATAGTAACATCATCATCATCGTCATCATTTCAGCCGAAAGACGTCCACTGTTGGATATAGGCTTCCCCCAAGTATCGGCATAATGACCAGTCCTGTGCGTCTCGTATCCATCGGAACAAACCTTTGACACGAACTTAAATCTAATGCTACACTGGCGGTCTTATCGCTGACAGCGATCTACCAGACAATCTTAGGAAGTCCTTTAATTTAATTAATAAACAATATAAATTAATAAGCCTCAATAAGATAAAATTAACAGTACTTATTAGGTGTTTAAATAAAATACAGTTGACACTTGTACATACTTACCTCATACCTCACGATGCTTGCGAGCGCCACTATGAATCATCTGGCCCACTCTTCGAATCGAACGACACGTGAATTCAAGTATACTGATAACAACAAGATGGTTTAATGACTGGTCACTTGATGAAGGTCGCGGAAATATAACGGATTTATAATGCACGTGACCGGTCATTTTGATGGTGACTTTTTCAGAGTGAGAGGGACTTTTATTAATTTACTAGCTTCTGCCAGTGGCTTCGCCCGCGTGAATACGTTTCTCCACACAAACTTCCAACCCCCTTTTTACCCTGTTAGGGGTGGAGTTTCGTAAAATTCAGCAGTGCAGCAGTAAATCGCTCAACCATGGCTCCAACCGTGTCGTCGCCAGCTGCGGCATATGTGCAACATAACTAAATAGATATACGAGTAGTATAATAATATATATACAAGGTACTACAACCTGGGAATCTTTATGTCAAGAGTGAATAGGTTACTTCTAGGTCAGCGCGCTCCATCGTCGACCGCATCGTCGCTTTCCATTAGATGAGATAGCGGTCAAGCGCAAACTTATCAAGAATAAAAAAAGTAACAGTGCGTGCAAAGGAGGTAGTGGAAAGTACGAGTTCAGTATTAAGGAGAGGCAATGTTTACGGTCCAGCCGTAAGCATAAGTAAAAAGTTTATACCACAGCTGTGTGTGTAAGTGAGGTTTGCGTAGATAATGTAGAAGTAGCTCTATCTTACTTACTAATACAGTTATATACGCTTTATGATTTCGAATAAAAATGTCAAATCTGTGATATGTGTATGATACTATCTGTAACAATCAGTAAGCAACAATGCTTTTTCATCACACGGTCCAGTGCGAGTGTCACATGTCCTCAAATTCTTTGTTCCAGTTTCCCCGCAATGTTTTCAAACTGGTGTAAGATTATCTGGCTTCTGATTATCTATAGTGAATGTCAAAGTTCTGCAAATGATAGCTAGAACAAAGACTTGGCGTGCTTTTCAATCACTTAAATTAAATGTTTATAATTTTTTATTAAGATTAAGTTGATGAAACACCTCAAATACAACGGTATTTAACGCTTGCGCCCGCCGTCGAGTCGCCGTCAGTAGGTAAGCAGTTGACTCACCGTCTTGGAGTCTCGGATACTGGAACCAAATTAGTTATCGACACACGATGACCTCATACGTCAAACACTTTTACTTAAACCTTTTAATTATATATTCATCTACATGATTGTGTCATGCGTGTACCCAGTAGATTCTCGCCGCACTCTAGTACAGGCCATGGTCCGGAGCGAGGAGGAATGGCAGGTGTTCGCCTCCTCCTGCTAAGCAGTGATGCTAGCGAAAGAAGTGGTCGCACGCGTGAGGGAACGGACTTCCTCACGCCCCAGCTGCCGGAATCTCGGCCTTGATTTTCAGCCACTGTAGGCGTGGGCTTACGGACGATGGGCAATCGGGTAGCATGTGATCGCGATCCGGAACGAGCCCGAGTCCTCGACAGCACGCCTCAAAGTTAGATGTCATCAAATCCGTAAGGGCCCAGCAGGGCCGAAGCCTATAGGGGCCATGGGTTTGCATCCGAAAAGGAAATCCGGGTCCTGAAATGCAAAGCAGAGAAGGAACATAGGAATGGGTTTTAGTCAGTAAAACTTCCCGCTCCGCCCTAGATTAGGCAAAATCATTACATGATTTCCCACCTAACAAATTCAATTAATTTCAGGTCCTTCAAGCAGGAGAGAAACTGCCTTCAAGATCACCCGTAAAAGATAAATAGAGCATCATCAGTAAGTTGCTCAAATGCATCGCTCATGCTCAGAAATAATTAGCTAAAAAACGGCGCTGCAGATTTCCGGTTTTGAGACTGGGTGACAGTGTGCCACTGGCATTATATGACTCAATTGTTGTTTTTGTGGTATGGCGTCTGCTTGCTGATATCTCTAACCATTTTTTAACCGACTTCAAAAAAAGGAGGAGGTTATCAATTCGGCTATATAGTTTTTTTATGTTTGTTACATCAGAACTCCGTCGTTTATTTACCGATTTGCAAATTTTTTATGCTTCCAGATTGATCCCATATAGGAATACAAGTAGGAACCATATTGTGATTTTGGTATTAGAGAAAAAGTTATATTTGATGAAGTGGAACTGATGAAGAGGACCAGAAATGGCCAACGGGTCTTAATACTCACATAGATATCACAATGACGAAAGATAGTTAAGCGACTATGACATTACAAATAAATAAATGGTTTTGAATAGTTATGTTGAAAATGGTATCATCAAAGTGACCTGACGATAATGATGGAGCCGGAAAATAGGCACTGGAACTCCGTAATTAATCAATGTATCCTAGCCGTGTTTGCGCTTATTAGAATTGTCATAATATGCACTTTGTCTATAAGGTACTATCGAACTGATCTGATGATGGAGCTAGAAGGTAGAAGGGAGACACGGAAACTTCATAATAAATGTATGTATCCTAGCAGTGTTCGGGTTTATTGGAATTGTTACGAGAAATAGGCATTCTGGTTATAAGTGTATAGCAACTAAAAAGTGTAAAAAAAAACTTTTTACAAAAAAAAAAATAATAATTGACTTCACTAAAAAAAAACACTGGATCAAAATAACTTTAATTTTGGAAGTCGATGTTAAATAAGAAACAAACAATACCGAGAAACACCGATTCCAAAATTAAAGTTATTTTGATCCTTTTTTTTTTAGTGAAGTTGGTTTTTTTTTTTGTAAAAGGTTTTTTTTTACCAACAGATTGAAAACCTGTTAAACCACTTCAATATCATCATAATAACATCTGAAATATGGTAGTATTTCAACTGATGGACACAGGCCTCCCACAAGTAGGTCGCCACAGCAACTGTTCCTAATCGTCTCACAGCCAATGAATTTTCAAATGAAAGGCTTTCTTGTACTACATCTTTCAGTACGCGGTCGCCACTCCAGAACCTTGCGGTCCCATTAACCATCTGTTCTGCCAGCAATGTTTTACCCACTGCCATTAAAGTTTGATGATTTCTTATACTATATCGGTAACCTTGGTTCTCCTCCGGGTATTTTCAATCTTAAGCCGCTTAATAACTTAATCATCATCATCATCATTTCAGCCGAAAGACGTCCACTGTTGGACATAGGCCTCTCCAAAGTGTTGCCAAAATGACCGGTCCTGTGCGTCTCGCATTTATCGGATTCCCGCAACCCTCACCACGTCATCGGTCCACCTTGTGGGAGGCCTTCCAACGCTATGTCTTCTGGTACGTGGCCGCCATTCCAGAACCTTTCGGCCCCAACGGTCATTCGTTCTGCGAGCAATGTCAAGCCCATTGCCATTTAAGTTTGGCGATTCTTCATGTTATGTTGGTAACCTTGGTTCTCCTGCGGATATCCTCATTTCTGATTCGATTAGGGATCAGATTCGAAGGAAATTCATAGCATAGCCTTTTCCATTGCTCTTTGGGTGACTTTAAGTCTTCTGATGAGCAACTTTTGCAAATATCTTGATATAAAAAACACATTAGACGCTCTGGAGTGGCGACTACGTACTGCTAGATGGAAAGCCATCTTGCAGTATGTGGTCCCCAAACAGAACCTTTTCACCCCATCTGTTCTGCCAGCAATATCTTAGCCGACTGCCACCTAAGTATTTTATTTTTTATTTTTTTATTTATCCTCTTTACAGCTAGCTTTACAGCTTTAACCAAATGTGAAAGTATATATAATTATTAAAGTAAAACCGTATAATAAATACATTTATTATAAAATCTAATATGCGACGGTGCAAGTTTGATGATTCCTTGGATTATATTGGTAACCTTGGTTCTCCTACGGATATCGTTATTCTTAAGCCACATCATAAGCAATTTGCCTCATTACAATACACATTGAAACCTCTCATCATTTCTGTCCCCTGAATATTGGGTGGTGGGCGTCAAATGTGCAGTCACTTCACATAAAATAATAAATTGTGTTAGATTTAAATAAGACCTCGACATAGTTAGAAAGGGAGCTAGCAGATACTAAGACAAATGTTAATTTATCACATTTCGCAGTTCATAAATATGGTCGAACTAACATGGCAGTTAAATGTTCTGGAGTGGAGACCGCGTACCAGACGCCGCGTTGGAAGATCTCCCATAAGGCGTATTGCTGACCTGATGAAGGCCGCACAGGATCGGGCAATATGTCAAATCATAGAAAAGGCCATTGTTTAGCAATGCATGTTTCGACATAACAGAAAGAAAGAAAACAAAAAAAAGAAAAGAAAGAAAAGAAAGAAAAGAAAGAAAAAAAGAAAGAAAGAAAGGGAAGAAATAAAAGAAAGAAAGAAAGAAAGAAATGAAAGAAAAAAGAAAGAAAGAAAAAGAAATTATTTGGTACAGCACAAGGCACAAACACAATATTAGGGTAAACACAAAACAAAAATAAAAAAGAAGCAAATAATGTAATTGTGTTGTTTGTGTAGGTCGGTCATCTAACCGGGCTTCCCCGGATTTGTAGTAATTTAAACGGCGACCGGGGAGCATTAGGACGGAATCTCATTTGTAGTCCGTGTATAAAATTATCAAACCAAAAGACGCCACTAGCGGGCGTCAGTATTAAGTTATTTGAAGAATTTAGTTAAGTTTTTTTTAGATTAAAATGTTTTTGTTTTGTTACTCAAGATGGTGAAAGATGCTATATTTCGTTTAAATTTGTATAAAAATAAATAAAAATTGATTTATGACGTAGTTTAAAGAACTACTTTTATAAAAGTGTAAGTTTAAAAAAAGTGATAATATTTTCCGGGTTCTGAGCTCCAGCCCAGACTTTTTACGCTTCTTATTCTGATTTCCAGGTTATAAAAATGGCAAATCTAGACAAAAATGATAAGGTGGTAATTAAGGTTATCTAGTGAATAATCTCTTGTCCCACGAATCAAAACAGTGATAATAGTAGCCTTCAAATTTATAAAGTTCAATCTTTTTATGAATTAATGGGTCATTGATAAACTCAAGCCGTTCATTCATAAATAATGTTGAAGTATTTAATCTGTTGCTTTGTATTAAAATAGTGATAGCAGATTCCTCAAAATTTTGCTGGCATATTTTTTTAGCGTCAAGTGATGAAAAATATACAAATGTTTAAATATAGATTAAATTTCCAAACAATTTTGATCTAGATTCTAGATATTAGTATTAATACGTATTACTTGTGAGATACATGCGATTACCAAGTCAATCTATTTGTTTAAAATACAAAAGATTTGTAATGTAGGATAAATCAAAAGACTAGTTCATTATACAGTGGGTTTTAATGTTTCCAATATCAATAACAAGTTTTAAAGAACAAATAACATTTCATAAGCAATACGTTACACATTTATTAATAATTATAGTTAATATTCTAATAGTTTTACTCACAATTATTAACATAGAAGCAACATATTATCAAACATCAAATACCCTCAATTTATTATTATTTAACTTACTTGCAAATCACGGGTTGTTAACTCCACAAACGTCGGACAGAAACTGAGCGCGCAATAATGGCGACATGCCCTTTTGTAGGTATGGGGAGGGGATGTTGCCATCATTGCGATCTCGGCCGTTACAAACATTTTCTTTAAATTCAAATTGTTTTAGTATTGTTTTGCAGCTACTATGTATTATTTAATGGTAACTAATACCCATATTATTAATCGATAACCAATGTACGACTTAATATAACATAAAAGAGGTATAGAATAATACAGGCTTACAGTCGGCCATCCGAGAAAATAGTACGTCCCCGTACTCAGCTGCAAAGCAATGTACAAAAACAATACAATACAAAAACAATGCAATACAAAAACAATAAATGCATCAATATAATACAATAATGTAATCAGTATACCTTACAATTATTTCATTTAATCTTAGTATACTTAATTTTTAGACCCCATTGGTCTTCATCAGATAATGGTGCCTATTAGTCTGATCAATTAATAAATCTTATTGGTAATAATTAAATAATAGACCCATTAGTGTTAATCAAATTACAGACCCTATTTATTGGTTAACACCAAATTAAATTTGATTCACATTTATTTTATATTTGGTTTGATTAACATCAAATTACAGACTATTTATTGGTGTTAATCAATATTAGTGCACATTAGTTTTAAAGAATGTTGATAAAAAAAATACCAAATTACACAATTTTTACGGACATGACGAGAATATTCGACTGTGTTGATCATGAACACTTATTAGCAAGTTAAATATTATAGGCATTGGAAGAAAAGTACTTAATGTCGCAGAATATACACAGAAATAACTAAAATATGTTAAAAAACCAGGTGCGTTGGGTCTGAGGAAAAAAATATTAGATTTGGCGTACCACAGGGCAGTGTGCTGGGACCTTTATTATTTCTGCTTTATATCAATGACCTGCCCCGCTACATTGACTATCCCATGGTCGTATTTGCTGACGACAGCACTGCCTTGATTAAATGTAATGACATAAAAACATACGAACAGGACATAAATAATACTTTAGTTGACATAATACACTGGCTTGACCAAAACAATTTAATTATTAATGTACCGAAGACTACTATTAGGCAAATTTAATCAACGCAAGTTACCACAGTCACTAAATTTACATTATAGTGAAGAAAAAGAAGACCAAGTACTGGTCGCAAAATTTCTAAATGATAATAATTTATTTTATTGACACTGACATTATTATCATTATTTTTTGACATATTATTTCGTGATTACTAATGCGAACAAGTTTTATAATTATTTTGACACATTATTTGAATTTGACATATTGCACATATTTATTAAATACATTAATTTATGTTCAAAATGTAATTATATTGTAATCAGATGTTATGTGTCCATTGAATTCAAATTAAATAAATTGGTTTTGCATGCCTAGTTTAAGGTAGTTAGTAATTTATTATTTATTATTTATTTAATCAATTACAACATTACAGGTTAAATAACTAAACAAAATGTTTTAAGTTATAAACGACATGTACTTTCATCAATTCCTCTCACAGTACTTCTGACATACCAATAAAATCATCTTCCAATCAGCCGTAAACAGATCGTTTGTTGGATAAGAATCCAAGAGACCATTTAGTGAAGCCAAAGTGCGAGGTATAGGAGACTGCGCACGGGCAACAGTGCGACATTGGGGCACAGCAAACATTCTGTGCTTTTTGCCGCGACAGTAATTGTCCGGGACAAAGAAACGCGCTAGCACAGTAAGCAGATCAGGCGCGCCAATAGTGCCACGGAGCGTCTTGCAGGCTATGGTGAGCTGATCTTGCGCTCGTCTTACCTCTAGTGAGTTTTATCCGAGGCAACCCAATAGAAATTTTGTCGGATAGAGGTATGGGTAATAGCCGTGCTTCCGCTTGTACAGGAACCTAAGGAACACTTTTTGCACTTTTTCCAGTAAAAGTGCGTAAGAACTTTGGTGCGGGTTCCACACGCAAGAGCTGGATTCTAACTTACTGCGCGTAATGGATCCTTGTACATTTTTTTTTAACTTTTCTATCATTTACCTACTAACTGAACAAATAAAAATTATTATTACAGTGTTAATCGAACAATAGACTATCGGTCTACCATACATATAATCCTGAACTGCAAAAATGTATGAATCAATCGATTACAATTTTAAATATTATTCCTCAGAGTCTTTACCGTGGTCTTTTGAAACAAACACATGGCTTTAATTTATCTACTGCAATAATACTAGAGTATTTTTTTGTTTCCCTTTCTCGTAAGAGGCGTGTCCTCTACTTGATAACGTTCATGGTCTAGAACATGAGTAATTTTATAAGGGCCTTGATATTTAGGGATTACCACTACTTTTTCCACTACCACCAGTAGATGGTATTTGGCTATCCACTCTTACTAAATCCCCGATATTGTAACTGGTAGTTTGGCAACGTGATTTATCAAAAGTGGCCTTTTGGGCCGCTTGTGTGGTATCAATATGAGAAGAAACCTCGAGTCGAATTTCTTCGAGGCTTTTGGCACATTCGTTTACTTTGTGTAACCCACCGAAATATAAAAAACAGGAGAAGTGGCAAGGGGGCGTGTGCATGCCCGCGCGACTTGCACAAAACGGCTTATTCGGGCAAATGGCCGTCAGTCATAAACTTGCGAGATTCGCGATATGTAATCGTAAACAAAATTTTAAATGACTGGCCTGTTGGTGTAGTGGTTAGTGACCTGACTGCTACTACACCGGAGGTCGTGGGTTCGATTCCCACCCAGGACAAATATTTGTGTGATGAGCACGATCATTTGTTCTGTGTCTGGGTGTAATTTATCTATACATGTATGTATTTAGAAATATAAAGTATGTTTATCAGTTGTCTAGTATCCATAACACAAGCTCTGCTTAGTTTGGGACTAGACGGCTTTGTGAGATAGTTGTGGAATATTACTATTATTATAAAATGCCGTGTTGTTCAGTGGTTTCGTGCAAGAACCGAAGCAATAAGAGAAGCCTGGGTCATCAAGGAATCTCTTACCATATGTAAGTACATGTTTAATACTATACTTATCTTTAAATCAGTAAAACAACAAATCTTATAATCCTTGTTGCTACTGCGTTATTTTTGTTTTCAAATATCAAGGCGGCTGAATTGCTCTGGCAGTAAATACATTGCTCTTTAACCACTACCTAATTTGAATACTCAATAATCTGAACAAGCAATGTAAAAATAACATAATGATACTTTATCAGTGCGGTGTATTTCATAATACGGCCGCTGTTAGTTGCTGCGAGTTAATGATGTGCCTGTATGATCTACTAATGTAGACTATCGACCATAATACCGATTGGTTGGGTATCCGAAGTGAAATAATGTAAATATTTTTATTTATTTTGATTATTTTCACTTCCTTCTTAAAGTCTTGAAAGTTTTGAAAGCGCTACAATAACGGGCATGATTCAGAATTTAATATCGACTTTTGCTTTAAATAACATAACATGTTCTAGCTCTTTATTTGTTCTCTTTATTTAACATTAACAAAAGCCTTGCATGGTGGGGTTTAGCAAACTTAGGTAAAATGATAATTAAAATGTTATTTATGTTTTTAGTTTCCCGAAAGACGCAATTTTAATAAAGCAATGGGTTGATGCCACTGGAAGGCCACCTAATTGGTTCCCTAAAAAAAATATAGTACCATATGCTCAATTCACTTTCAACCAGAAATACTTTAGCCTCCTAAAAAAAAAACGCAGTCCTTTTGGATGAGAAATCCCTAAATTAAGACCAGACCTTATTTTTGTAGAAGTGAGTGTGAAGCCATTTCATGGTTTTCAATTCATAATATAAGTTATTAAACATTTCAGGATTTTAGAGAACCAGGACACGGTATTTGATATTGACGTTTTAATATGCCGTATATAATAGCCTAATGCAGGTAAATGGTTAGAGGTTGAGTTTTATGAAACAAATTTTATTATTCTATTATTAATGTATTATTTTCTGGACCTATTGATTTTGTTTTTGGGACCCAAAAGAAATGGCACAAAAAAACATGGAAAAATCGATAACTTATCTATTTAGTCAATCAATCGATGTAAAATAAATTGCTTTTGCATAGCACATCGACGTTTAATGTGTGCGTAAGCTGTATGGGGCATGGAAAATACACGCTGTTTTTAATGACATAAGGTTTATAATTGTCTGTGTAATAAGGACTGATTTATGAATTGCGGATGTGTGCGCGACTGCGTAACTATTGCTGCATGTGTAGTAGTGTTGGCGGTGGTAGGGAAACTGGAGATATCATGTGATGATATCTATGGTGTAACCACATTCCTATCGTTTGCTCTTTTCTTGCAGGATCAATTTCGGGTATGGTATTATTAAATTAACCTACGTTTTCATGACTCGTTTTCATGAAACAAGAGAATTTAGTGCTTGCACTAATATATTAAAATCACCACTACTATTGTTAGGAGTAGTAGTGGAGGTGGTACCTGTAAATCCTTATGTGCATCGGGCTGCTGCGCATCGGTCTGCGCCTCGGGCTGCGCATCGGACTGCGCATCGGGCTGCGCATCGGGCTGCGCATCGGGCTGCGCATCGGGCTGCGCATCGGGCTGCGCATCGGGCTGCGCATCGGGCTGCGCATCGGGCTGCGCATCGGGCTGCGCATCGGGCTGCGCATCGGGCTGCGCATCGGGCTGCGCATCGGGCTGCGCATCGGGCTTCGCATCGGGCTTCGCATCGGGCTTCGCATCGGGCTGCGCATCGGGCTGCTGCGCATCGGACTTCGCCTTGGGTAGTTCCTCGGGCTGCGCCTCGGGCTTCGCCTCGGGCTTTGCCTCGGGCTGCGCCTCGGGCTTCGCCTCGGGCTTCACCTCGGGCTTCGCCTCGGGCTTCGCCTCGGGCTGCGCCTCGGGCTGCAGCGCCTGGTGCGGAGTCCCCTGGTACGGAGTCCTCTGGTGCGGAGTCCCCTGGTGCGGAGTCCTCTGGTGCGGAGTCCTCTGGTGCGGAGTCCCCTGATGCGGAGTCCTCTGGTGCGGAGTCCTCTGGTGCGGAGTCCTCTGGTGCGGAGTCCTCTGGTGCGGAGTCCCCTGGTGCGGAGTCCTCTGGTGCGGAGTCCTCTGGTGCGGAGTCCCCTGGTGTGGAGTCCCCTGGTGCGGAGTCTCCTGGTGCGGAGTCCCCTGGGGCTGCGACTCCTTGGGCTGCGGTCCATCGGGCTGTGTGAGCGGCGGCTGCTTGGCACTCGTTGCTTATCCATAATTTTCGACCGGAAAAAAAATAACACAAAAAAAAACATATTAGAATGGGCTTCTAATCCCACTTCTGAATTGTAGGATAAATCAAAAGACTAGTTCATTATACAGTGGGTTTTAATGTTTCCAATATCAATAACAAGTTTTAAAGAACAAATAACATTTCATAAGCAATACGTTACACATTTATTAATAATTATAGTTAATATTCTAATAGTTTTACTCACAATTATTAACATAGAAGCAACATATTATCAAACATCAAATACCCTCAATTTATTATTATTTAACTTACTTGCAAATCACGGGTTGTTAACTCCACAAACGTCGGACAGAAACTGAGCGCGCAATAATGGCGACATGCCCTTTTGTAGGTATGGGGAGGGGATGTTGCCATCATTGCGATCTCGGCCGTTACAAACATTTTCTTTAAATTCAAATTGTTTTAGTATTGTTTTGCAGCTACTATGTATTATTTAATGGTAACTAATACCCATATTATTAATCGATAACCAATGTACGACTTAATATAACATAAAAGAGGTATAGAATAATACAGGCTTACAGTAATATTGATATTATATATATTTAATGGTCACGGTATGATATTGCAGAAGGTACCTTAAGTATCCGAATAAATTAACCGACTTTTTTTTTGGTGGCATAATCATTTTGTGACACCCCCCGGTCTTCGGCGGAGCGGGAGATAGTGTCTGACTTTTACTGACTAAAAACCCACTCCTGTTCCTTCGTTGCCTTTCGTACCAGGGCTGAGTCTTCCTTTCAGAATCAGACCCTTGGCCCCAGTAGGCTTCGACCCTGCTGGGCCCCTACGGTTTGCTGACATCTCCTTGAGTAGCTTGACAATATGCGCCGTCGACGACTTGGGCTCGGTCCGGACGGTTGATGGACGGTCGGACGGCGAGCTACCCATTGCTCGCCGTCCACAAGCCCGCGCCTACGGTGTGCAGAAATCTGGATCGGAATCCCGGCGGCTAAATTAACCGACTTGGTATTATAACACGGATCTCACAACTTTTTACGGTAGAAGAACTCAGTTGCGAGCCTTGATTTTTGTACAAGTTATGTTTTTGATCCTTTTCTACTGATGACTCTAACCGGTGACTATAAAAACCCTTTACTAAAAGTGTACTAATTTTACTAGTTAATGATGGTGTTAGTGTCAATAACTATCCAAGGATATCTCTCTGTAAATGAGACACTTTTTTTAGAGAAACTTTTCTTCGCTAACAAACTTTACATAACTTTATTTGTCAACTGTTGACTCATCGCGCTCGGCGTTTAAGACGTTCCTTTTCAAATCATCTGCTAATGATCAATTCTTATTTTATGACTAAGATTCATTTTTAGGGTTCCGTAGCCAAATGGCAAAAAACGGAACCCTTATAAATTCGTCATGTGTCTGTCAGTCCGTCCGTATGTCACAGCCACTTTTTTCCGAAACTATAAGAGCTAAACTGTTAAAACTTGATAAGTAGATGTATTCTGTGAACCGCAATTAGATTTTTTTAAAAATAGAAAAAAACAATAAATTTTAGGGGGTTCCCCTAATATTATTTTTATATACTGAATAGTTTGCGCGAGAGACACTTCCAAAGTGGTAAACTGTGTGTCGTCGTCGCCCCCCCCCCCCCCCCCCCGTAACTTCTAAAATAAATGAATGATAAAACTAAAAACAATATATGATGTACATTACCTTATAAACTTCCACCGAAAATTGGTTTGAACGAGATCTAGTAAGTAGTTTTTTTTTTTTAATACGTCATAAATCGTAAACCGCAATTTACTTTTTAACCCTCAGTGCGCGAGTCCGACTCGCACTTGCCCAGTTTTTTTAAGGATCCGTACCTCAAAATGTAAATACAGAATCCTTATAGGATCACTTTGTTGTCTGTATGTCTGTCTGTCAAGACCCTTTATCTCGGGAACGCGTGAAGGTATCGAGTTGAAGTTAAAATCATATAATCAGATATGCGATCCCTTGAAGCTGTGAAAAATCAAACATCTGAGTTAACAAATAAAAACGATACGGCCGTTTAAGTTGCAAAAAACGTGTATTTCTACACTCTCAAGGGAATCAAAATTCATACTTCCCGTTGACCTAGGATCCTAAAATTCGGCATGTCTCATAACACAAGTTTAGAAAAAGTATGAAATACAGTGTTCCGATTTTTATAGACTTGTAGTTTGTAAACTTGTAATTACGTCAAAAAAACACTTTTATTTCGGAAAAAAATTGTAATTCAATTCGGGAATTGAACTGAGTCTGACTCACACTTGACGTTAACCCTGTGAGAGCTGAGAAAAAGATAAGAATCAAGTACACGCACATGCGCGCTCACATTTTATCTCTCTTTAAATATTCCGACTTACCGTTCGAGGTTGACAACATGCGTGTAATGTAGACTTGGCTGCCGTTCTGTTGGTTGTTGTTACCGCCAACCGATGGCCATAAACCTCAACGACCATCTGTCCTTGGGTGTCACCACTGTGTGGACCGCCCGTAGGATACGGTGGAGCACACGGTGGAGATGTGCCCCACTTGGGCAGAGCAACGCCGTGTTCTCGTGGCGGCGGCGATCTCTCGCGCCGGGCCTTGATACAGGCCATGGTCCGGTGCGAGGAGGAGTGGCAGGTCCTTCTTCTGCGAAGCAGTAATACTAGCAAAGGAGGCGGCCGATCGCGTGAGGCAACGGACGTCACGTCCCAACCACCGCCGCGATTTTGATCCCGATTTCCGGCCACCGTAGGCACGGCCTTGCGGACAGCGAGCAATGGGTAGCTCGCCGTCCGACCGTCCGGTAACCGTCTGGACCGAGCCCAAGTCGTTGACGGCACGTACTGTTCCACGCGCGCCTCAAGGAGATGTCAGCAAATCGTAGGGGCCCAGCAGGGTCGAAGCCTACTGGAGCCATGGGTAATGTGAAAACGAAAACCGGTGCCCTGGGACGAAGGCAACGAAGGAACAGGAGTGGGTTTTTAGTCAGTAAAACTCTGACACTATCTCCCGCTCCGCCCAAGAGAGAGATTTGTCATAAGATGACTTTCACACCCAATAAAAAAAAAATCCTCCTTTGTGTTCCTAACTCTGGATATAAACATGTTTAAAATATAAACAAGTTTTAAATGAAAATATTCTTTTCATTGCAAGCTTTTACAGCGCGGTTTATACGTATATAATTAATACTCATCAAGACCATTCCAAAAATCTCAAATACGATATGGTTATCTGAGTTTCTATGGCCACCCTCCAGTTCCATCATCAGATGAGCTCTATGTCATAATAATTTGGCATTGTCATCTGATTTACACATCCATGCAAAATTTCAGCTCAATCGGTAGCCAGGAAGTGGATCTAACTTAATTTGCAAGATTTGATTACAGACAAACATCGGGACTGGTGAAACTAAATAAAAGCTTAAAAATAATAACAATAATAATAATATTCCACAACCATCACACAACGCTGTCTAGTCTCAAGCTAAGCAGAGCTTATGTTATGAGTACTAGACAACTGATAAACATACTAATATATTTCTAAATACATACATATTATAGATAAATTACACCCAGACACAGAACAAATGATTGTGCTCATCACGCAAATATTTGTCCTGGGTGGGAATCGAACCCACGACCTCCAGCATTGCAGTCAAGGCCACTAACCACTAGACCAACAGGCCAGTCAAAAAATGAAACTAAATAAAAGCTTTAAAATGGTAGATATGGGAGATCTATTATTTTTATATTTTAAACATTTTTATTTGCGCACCGCGCACCGGAAGGCGCAGCGTTGGAAGGCCTCCCACAAGGTGGACCGACGACCTGGTGAGAGTCGCGGGAGTGCAGTGGATGCGAGACGAACAAGATCGGTCGTTGTGGAGACGCTTGGGGGAGGCCTATATCCAACAGTGGACGTCTTTCGGCTTAAATGATAAAAAAAAAATATTTTATGATTTATGCTTATACTCGTAATATAATATAATATTTTATAAAGAGGAAAAATTTATATCTATAATGGATAAACTCAAAAACTACTCGAGAAAATTCTTTCGCTATAAAATGCTAATTTATCACTGAGTAACATAGGCCTATATTGCGGATTGGTGGATGTCTCATGTCTTCGGAGTTTTGTTCCTCACGATGTTTTCCTTCACCGTTTCGAGAGCAACGATAATGAAACAAATTACAATCCGGGTTTGAACCCACGACCTACAACTTTTAAGTTGAGACCATTACCACTGGTCCACCACTACTCTAATCCATTTAAGAAAATACGTGTAAAATACGCAAGAGACTTAAGCATAACTTTAAGTATTGTGAGAACCTGAATACCCCACGTATACATTATTTTGAGTCCAATGAACCCTTTTAAGGTTACCAGGTATTTCAATTGCACCTTGTCTGACTATGATCTTGCAATTAGCGACTAATGCGTGGATGCTATATGTCAAAATAGCACACATATCAATCTATCAATGAAAATCTTTATTTACTTTATTTAATATATTCTGCCATAACACGGCGTGTAAATGTATTCACAAACAGTGAGGTCAATTAGTCTAACTAAGAAATTACAGATTCTATTGACTTGTCCTCTAAATAATCCTAATTCATTAAACCCCGAGCGAACGCCGGCTTTCGCTCGGTCATTGTCTTTCTATTGTGTCTCTAATTACGCTGCTCAATAGGTACGAACCGGTGGGTGATGCATGATAAGTTAGGTTAGGTTAGGTAGGTAAGTGGGATCTTTTAAAACAAAAATATTTGAGAAGATTTTTTTCGACATGGGCAACGGTAAGTCTGGGGCACTATTTGGTAAATAATTATAATTATAATAACTTTTTATAGTAACTTTTTACGTCATCCAGGAAAAATGGCTCAAAAAGGCAATATGATAAGCATATTGCCTTTAGTCATTTGACTGATTACACGATAAGCGAAGAAAAATCTACCATAACATGTTATTATACACGATGAATGATGAGTCGCCTCTAAGTTACATTCATTGAAATCAAACAGTAAGTATGCGTCATTGCTCAAATATTATGTGTGTGTGATCAAGCCGGTAGCGCCTGCGCAACCTTGTTCAGTATAACGGATAACCAGTCCGCAGATTCATCGATCGACCAGATGACCAACATCACCTTCATTTCTTGTTCATTACCTGAGCAGCTCGCGAAGTGAACGGTCGTGTTTTGTGTCGTGTGAACCTTTTTAATCGCAAATAAACCGAAGATGAAATTTCTGCAAGCGTTATTTTGCGCAGCATTTTTAATGGCATTAACCTTGGCGTGTGCCTTTAGCGATAACAGAGTCGAAACTAAATATTTACCCCGTGTTAAATGCGTGGAATTGTTCGGAAAATGTTTAGTGAAAATTACAGAAAAATCAAATTTAGTAAGTGAAGCAATGCAGTTGAAAAGAGTGAAGAGAAATATTTTTACAAACGGAAAATGTGCAGCAGGACAGGTGTGGTTTCGGTACAGGTGTTTGGATTGCAAGGAGTAAGTACTTAAGTGGTTTATTTAGGGTAAAAGCGCTAGGGTAGCCTGGGAACTTCAATTTTTACTTATTTTTTTAACAAAAGTGTCAAGTTATATGTTGATTCAAATATGATTACGTTTTATTAACGAAATTTTGATCATGAAAATCTAGAAAAATTTCGTAGGCTACTTTTGAGTATCTTCTTAATACCTACCTATATGACGAACATCTCAGCGTAGATCGAACTTCCAAATGACAGTTGTTTTTTTTTTTAATTTTAGATGCGTTGTTAATTTTATAGTATGATACTATGACTAATCTATAATGTTCCATGCACCTTTAAAATAAGATATTTATGAGCAAGTTGTAACATACGTGGCTATTAAAAACTATAAAGAGGTTATAATTTTATTGACCAAGTAGACATCTTTTATTTGACATCTCAATGACAAATATCATCCATGTATCTAATTAAACACGTACGGACAAAACAAACGTTTGATGTTTGTTGAACGCTTTTCCCTAGCTTCCCTTTAGTTTACATCGAGGTTTCGAGCGTACTTCTTCAACTTTTCAACATCAGTCTATAATGATAGCATAGCCATAATCAGCCTTTTAATGTTCCCACTGCTGGGACTCATGACTTCTCTCTAGGAGGGGGAATGGGCTGTAATGCACATTTCTTAGAGTTTTGGTTCTAGGAAATACCGGTTTCCTCACGATGTTTTCTTTCACAGTTTTGAGACTACATAGGGTTATAGTTATATAATGCAAAAAATATACTCCAGTGTTTGTTTAACGAAGAACCAAAGACTGACCAACAAATACTTATAGCTCTGATCGTTACGTGAAATCGCATTTTGGAAAATGTTTTAAAACTATTAATGAATGGCAGTGATTTGCCCGTAGCTCCAAGGAAGTCAAAGTCATCTTGTTTCGAGCCTATTGCATATCTTTTTATAAGTTCGGCCTGTGGGTTTCATAACGCATTGAGGACATAGCTGCGGTTATTTTAATCTGTTGACCGTTTTAATTTATTTTATGGTTTTGATTTGCATTTTAGGTTTCACTGACATTGTAATTTTGAAATTTTAATTTATTGATCATTTTAGTCTATTTTATTTTATTGTTTTCGTCTGGTATTATTTAAATTTTATATGAATTACTTACAGATATTGTCTTATTACTATATATATATATATTATAATTAATGTTTGAATTACTATTGAAAATCGCGACAAGATCAATAAATCACAGTAATATTATAACGGCGAAAGTATGTTTTTTTTTCAATTTATTGAATTAGGGGTTTCTATCCACATGGATATGCCAACCCTATCTCGTAGTTCTAGTTACACTAACTAAATAATTAGGTACTTTGAGTGAGAGAGAATCATCAATTAGTTATCTTTGCTAAACTACATAGTCTTTTTGCCAACAGCGATTTAGGACTTGCCAAAATAGTTTGTACTAATCTAACATCTAGGAAGTTTAGTTTAAACTCTTTGATTAATGATTCTTTCTCGTCTTTGTTTCTTACACAATCCATCAGCAAGTGGAGAATATCTTCAATTTTATTGTATACTAGCGTCTGCCCGCGGCGTCGCTCGCGTGAAAATAGGTTTCTCCATACAAACTTTGGACCCCCATTTCAATTTTGGAAAACCCTCTCTTAGTGCTCGCCTACGTCACAAAAGGAAACCTTGGGCAAAATTTCACGCTCCTAGTCCCAGCAGTTTCGGCTCTGCGTTGATATGTCAGTCAGTCAGTTTCTTCTTTTATATATATAGATTACACAATAGGGTGACGTAAGTTTTCCCATAACGACACCAGCATCGAACAAGGCAGTATCTCCAATTACAGTTCAAACAAAATTCAAACATGGTACTATCACTTTTAGGTTCATTTTGAAAAATTACTGAATTTATGTTACAACCTTTTTCGTTGCGGGTATCGATAAGATGTCCAAATTTTGCCGATGGAGTCGAAAGTATGAGACGGTTTGTGGGGGTGTGTGTATACTATGTTTGTTACTTCTTCACACTTGAATGCGTCTAGAGATTTCGATCAAATTTGGCACACGGGTAAACTGTGCCCTGGAATATTACATAGGATATTTTTTATCCTGAAGGTATGTTTCCTTGGAACACTTTTTTACGTTCACGCGGTCGAAGCAGATGGCAGCAGCTCTGGATATAAATATAATATATATCTATTTCGTGGCCAGATCTTAGAAATTGATCACTTCATGATATGATCAAGTAAAACTGGCCAGATGTTTTATAAAAACGTTAAAGTTTGATGATATTTCAATCTTCATTTGGCCTACTTTCTTTAGACCTTTTATTATCATAGAAATCCTACATCAAAGATATGGCCAAAAGAGGATTGAAATATCATCAAATGTTAACGCGTAAACGATCTGGCCAGTTTTAGTTGGCCATATCATGAAGTGATTAATTCTAAGATCTGGCCACGACATCTATATTAGTTAAAGTATTGTTTTTTCGATACATAAATTTTGATTAGATTACTTCATAATATCTGTTGCTTGTCACACATTCCGACGTAGTTGACGAATCTTCTTTCTCACTATAAAACTTGATCGAGTAGGTCAGACTAATGCTACTGACCCACTCTTGTCATCAAGTTGACCTGATCTGAATTTGCCTATCAGTGGAGTGTCTTTTAATTATTCGTGTCTCAAGGATGTTTTTTAATGACCAGCTCTACACTTTCACTTAGGAATATCCAAACTGACAAAATTATGAGAATGCGGTTAAAAGCGCTAACTTGGTTTCTGTCCCGGCCTTGGTACAGGACATGGTCCTGAGCGAGGTGGAGTGGCAAGCGGTCGCCTCCTTTAGCGAAGCAGTAATGTTAGCAAAGGAGGAGGCCGCACGCGAGAGGCAACTGTCCTCACGCCCTAACCACCGCCGGAATTCCGATCCCGATTTCCGGCCACTGTAGGCGCAGGTTTGCGGACGGCGAGTTACCCATTGCTCGCCGTAACCGACCACGCAGTAACCGTCCGGACCAAGCCCAAGTCGTCGATGGCGCGTACTGTTCCACGCGCGCCTCAAGGAGATGTCAGCAAACCGTAAGGGCCCAGCAGGGTCGAAGCCTACTAGGGCCAAGGGTCTGACTCTGAAAGGAAGACTCGGCCCTGGTACGAAAGGCAACGAAGGAACAGGAGTGGGTTTTTAGTCAGTAAAAGTCTGACACTCTTTCCCGCTCCGCCCGAGAGCGAGGGATGTCATAAGATGATTTTCCCACCGTAAAAAATGAAAAACCAAGTGATAAATAATTATTCATAAACGAGAGAAATTTTAATCGCTTGGGCACCGAAAAAAGTGAAAAATTAGGTTACCAAGCGACACGGCGACGTCAAAAGTCGTCTTAGCGGTATGAGAGTAGGACCATCAAATAAAACTTGGTTTCTGTGTCTGTCACTCGCTGTTTGTCAACTGGGCAACTACCTGGGTAATTACCCTGTGCGTTCTCGGACTACGGGTTTCCCTTACAGAGATTCTCCGCGGTCCTAGCTAGCGGGCATCGGCTCTGGTGGGCCCCTACGGTTTGCTGACAGCTCTTTAAGGAGCGCGAGGATCACTACGCGCTGTTGACGACTGGGCTCGGTCCGGTTAATTACCGAACAGCCGGACGGCGAGCTACCCAGTGCTGACGTCCTCAAGCCCGCGTCTACCGTGGCTGGTAGTCGGGGTCGGAATTACGGCGGGTAGGACGTGAGGACCTTCGTTCCCTCACGCGTGCAGCGTCCTCCTTCGCTAGCATTACTGCTTCGCAGAAGGAGGCGACCGCCTGCTATTCCTCCTCGCTCCGGACTATACACTGAACCAGGGCCCGAGTATGTCACTTGGTGTTAGCGCAGTCTAAGTGTCGCCACAAACGCCGCCACGAGAAGCTAGAAGCGGCCCCAAAGGAAGCCAAAGCACGCGACAGCCACTTGTGGTCGGTGGCTGCTACTTTTTTTAACCCGTGCAGTATCATAATGGACTCTGACGAAGAAGTTTTAAGTGCGTGACTGACGTGTGACGGCTTTTTGTATCGGCGTTTAGTGGCCAGTGCGGGATACAAGAAGCGAGAAGCGATGATTTGTAGCGTATGGCGGCCACCGGCGTCAACCGTGTGCGGCGAGTCCATATTCAATGTATGAAAACTACAGGAAATACGCCGGTGGCGGCGTTTTGTGGTTGCGGCCGGTGGCCCGTGTGCGGCGATCCTATGGATCCCGCTTATCTTACGACTAGCTTCTGCCAGCGGCTTCGCCCGCGTGAAAATGGGTTTCTTTCTCCATACAAACTTTGGACCCCTATTTCATCCCCGGTGATGGTGAATGAGGTGGGTGAGTGAGGTGAAAGGGTGAATTTTAGAAAATACTTTCTTAGTGCTTGCCTACGTCATAAAAGGAAACCTTGTGCAAAATTTCACGCTCTTAATCTTAGTAGTATCGGCTGTGCTTTGATATGTCAGTCAGTCAGTTTCTCCTTTTATGTATATAGAACTGGTTCCTGTCAGTATAACTTTTATGTTGTTTGCATTTATTGACCAAAAACTTGAATTACTCTGCTAGCAGTTATCAACAAAGTTTATATCACACCTGACCAGTTTTATCTTTAGAGCAAAAAAAAATCTTACTCAGGTTGTTTAATCAATGATTCAATATAAGCAGGATATCAATCGCTAGAAAAGATATCCAATGAAATAACGGTCTCTGACTCAGTGACTGACTATTCCACGCTATATGACTGAGAACGACGATTATGACATTAATGATTTTAATTTATTAAATATGATTTCGGAGTTTCCTTGCGTGATCGCATAAAGAATAATATCTGCAGGAGAATCAAGGTCGCTGACATAGCCCGAAGAATCGCCTAACTATCGCCTAAATATATTGGAATGTTATTAAATATAATGGAATGTTATTAAATATAATTGAATGTTATTAAATATAATTAAAATCATTAAAATATTCATTAAAAATTAAAAAAAAAAAACATAATAGTATTGTAATACTCGTAGAACCTGAGATATTTGCACGCCATGAGAAATGGCAGACATGTCGTGAGCCACTTTTATTTAAGATCTTGCATGCATGTATTATTTTAATTCTGTATGCATACACATGTTTGAGCAAATAAAATTTCTTATTCTTATTCTTAACTAAAGTAGCAGTGGGCAGGGCACATTGCTCGTAGAACGGATGGTCAATGGGGCCGAAAGGTTCTAAAGTGGCGACTGCGCACCGGAAAACGCAGCGTTAGAAGGTCTCTCACAAGGTGAACCGATGAACTGGTGAGAGTAGCGAATGCGGAATGCGGTAGATGCGAGACGCACAGGACCGGTTGTTGTGGCGACGCTTGGAGGAGGCCTATATCCAACAGTGGACGTCTTTCGGCTGAAATGATGATAATGATGATGATGAAATTTTATTTTAATTTCTTCAATTTGACTTGGATTTACTGACTTCAATTTAAATAATTTTTATTTAAATTTTGATTTTAATGTATTTGATTGGGTTTTATTTTATTTCGCTGAGTTATTATGGAAATGGTTATATTTGATCTGAATAAAAATGATTATTACTTTTATTATAAAGCAACCAAAGCAAGTCCCTCACCGCGTATGTCTGTTCGTATGAACGCGATAAACTCAAAAAGTACTGAAGGGATTTTTATGTAGTTTTCAATTATAGACACAATGATTTTTGGGAAACGTTTGGTTGTATGATCCATTTATATAGGAGTAGAGAAAAAGCATGAAAAGCGGCATGTCCTAGAACCAAAAATTCGAAGACATGTGACATCCACCAACCCGCACTGGGCCCACGTGGTGGATTACGGCCCGTTCCCTCTCCTAGAGAGGAGGCCTGAGTCCCAAAAGTGGGAAAATTATAAGGCCGACTATGCTATGTCATGCTATGCGTGGAATATGAACGCAGGATGCCTTTTTTGCGTTTTGAAATTTTCTGCATGCGGGGCAATACCGCATGCGTGATGAAATCCGCACGATATTAAAAACACCCCTAAAATGGGTCGCCGAAGTTGACTTACACTACAATTGCTATGGGATGGTGCGGGTGACAGCTATCAGATTCATACAATGTTAGCTACCTATCCTTTTCTTCATAATTATTTTCGTATCTTACCCATACTATGTAAAAAAGACCTTCGAGAGAGATCGAACATAGAAAACACAACTTGATTAACTTCGGTTGCAAAATGAGTCATCAGACAATTAGACATTCACACTGAGCCGTCTAAAGACTTTGTTTATCCGCTTGAAATTGTCCTGTTGATCTAGAGCAAGTACTTTTTCCCGTGGAGAATATCAAATGATTTCTCCTAGCCTGACTGGAGTAAGAGTGAATGTCATACTTTCACTGATTAAATAAAACTTGTGGGTTTTAGCTAGTAAAAGTCTAAAGTGAGTAGTTAATCAATGGGTGTCCTTTTAGTTGGTCTTTGCGTGGGCCACGCGTTCCCAATATAAAGGGTCTTGCCAAACAGACAGACGGACAACAAAGTGATTCTATAAGGGTTCCGTTTTTTCCTTTTGAGGTACGGAAACCTAAAAATGAAATTTTAATATATAATTCTTGATATGTCTTAATTACGTTACTAGAGTGTGTGTAGATGCGGAGATACCAACACCGATGTGCTACCAATGTAGTGCGTCGATGCTTATATTATTTGCCTAATATTAAGACTGTTATTTTCTTGAAAAAACTGCACTTAAGTGCAATAAAATATGATTGTAACTTAAGGGGATGGAACTCGACATACATTTGCACTGTTTTTCATGCAACCGCTCTTACGCGATTATGACGTTATTACACATTTTTCATTAGATATTTTGGAAACACAGTATCTTGTGGATATTATCAAAGCTCCTATTGAAATCAAGTTATAAATTTGTGTAAAACTAATCCAGTAAAGACCTCTGAAAATCTGCTATTTTGCATGAACTTTGACACTTCATAATTTGCTCAAAAATTTTAAGAGTCAAAAATTTAAAACAATAGAAGCCTTGCAAATTTAATCAAGATTCTGAATAACGAAATTTTTTTTTCAATAACTTTTAAATGATTAAAAAAACACGTATTTCCTGGATCAAGTTTTTGTAAAATATTCGAGTAAATCACGGAATTACCGAATGCTAACAGAGTTTTCAGGCATTATCTTTCTTTTTTCGCGTTGCATTTTCGTCAAACATCGCGTTGGATTGCGTTAGATGAAGTAACAGCTTTTAAAATATGCACGATGTTGACGATAGGCGAGTGAAAAAAGAGGGTCCTATTACTTAATTCTCTAATTGGGGTGTGTAAAGGTGAGCATTATTTCAGTAACATATTGTATGTTACTAAACTCTGTAATGGTTAACTTCCATTCCCATATAAAAAACATACGTGATCGTTCCATCACGTATCACTGTCTACAACGGTCGACTTTATTTAAAGACATGTTCCTAATGCCACCTACATTAGACTTGAGAAAAAATAATTATAATCATCACTACACGATACTTGGCGTAAAAAATAGATGGCGTTGTAAGAAACAATAATAAGGAAAATCTTAATCACTTAACGAAGCGGATGAGATAGTATAACGACACTCTAATTGGTAATTAAGTTATATAAAGTTGCAATTTTTTTTTATAAATAGCTACAGGAATATTTTGAGGTATCATGTATACATGTGTTCATATTGTTCTCCACTTATGTTTAACTGACTTCATAAATGGAGGAGGTTCTCAATTCATCGTATTTTTTTTTTAATGTGTTTTTCACGATACCTTATAGACGACTCAACCTATTTGTGAAATTCTTTTCTTGTTGGAAAGGTAAGTATACCCTGGGTGGTCCGGTAATCTTCAAGTCAGGGTCTGCAGTCTGCTGATGAGATCCTGTAGATACAAGATACAAGATTATTTATTTTGCTAAAACATGAGTATACATATAAATGCAAGTTGAATCACTGTCATGTTTTGCCTTAATGGCGTACAAAATATAATTGAGTGAGAATAAATGTCATAAAATTACACATACATACATTATTTAAAAAAAAATATATATATATATACAATTAACGTCAAAGTTCTGAAATATTTAATGTCAGAAATTATTTGTTTCATACGTCATAGACAATAATTCAAAAAAAAAAAAAAAATTAGTAGAAGTCGAGGGAATTCTTGAAATATTATAGGCACACTTGTAATGTTTATCACTACATAGTATAAAACAAAGTCGCTTCCCGCTGTCTGTCCCTATGTATGCTTACATCTTTAAATCTACGCATCGGATTTTAATGTAGTTTTGGAGAGGAAGGTTTATATGTATAATACATGCATAATATACTACTATATTATGAATGTAAAAATCATATGCAATTATCATTGTTTCTCTACAGAAACACTGATAATTTTAGAGGATTCTAATGTGATAAACATACATAAACACAATTTTTTGCGCTTACATTGTAAACACTGGCTGAACCCTATGACACCGTATTACTGTGCCTATGAGATAGATCAAAATAATGTGCTACAGTATTGTAAACCTGAAAAAGGTCTACAAAAAAGTCCGCGATGGTATTATGTCTCTCTTAAGGATAATTCACAATAACCATTTTTTTTATTATTATTATTGATAGGCTCGCTTTTTTAACCTTTACTTTTTACGATCATTTTTTTAATCTGAATGTGAGAACACTGTAGACTCCACGAATATTAAGATCACCTATTACGACTCACTTTTTTAATATAATTATTTTTATTGTGCTTTTGGGTACAATATTGACTGGACTACACTGTTCTTACATAATATTTGTTAATACATACTTTAACATGGAAATATTGTAACATCAACCACTATTTTTAAAGAGTAACCATAGAGTTTCTTGCCGGTTCTTCTCCATAGGAAACGATCAATTTGGAACCGTGCACTAGCTTCTGACGTTTTATAAGTGCCCATGTAGACCTATGTGAAAATACCAATATTTGAATTTTACACACCTTATAGCATAGCATAGTCGGCCATATAATGTTCCCACTGCTGGGACTCAGGCCTCCTCTCTAGGAGAGGGAATGGGCCGTAATCCACCACGCAGGACCAGTGCGGGTTGGTGGATGCCACATGTCTTCGATTTTTTGGTTCCAGAACATGCCGGTTCCCTCACGATGTTTTCCTTCACCGTTTTGAGAGCAGTGGGGATGAAATGAATTACACGAAGTAATGCGCCTGGCTGGGTTTGAACCCGCGACCTACAACTTGTAAGTCGGAGCCGTTACCACTCGGCCACCACTGCTCTACAGCTCTCTGCTCTACTTACACACCTTAGAATTCATTTACATTTAGTATTTTTCCTGAAATCAATAAAATTAAAAACGTAATAGAGTAAGTATTACCTGCTGAAAAAGGATATATTTTGTCGCCTGGTAACTTTTTACCTGCCGTTTTTGTCCTATTTCTGATATTGAGATAACTATTTGGGTTAGTAGAAAACTGTCGTCTCGTTTGCGATTCGGAAAAATTGTCGAGTCCCGATCCAGATAATTTTGATGTTTTTTTAGATCATTTTGAACGGAACCCTCGTGCGTGTGCGTGAGTCCGGCTCGTACTTGACCGGTATTTGCATTGAAGTCGGTTGTATTTTATTTTGTATTAAGTTTTTTTTAAGATCATCTTATCGAATATGACTCATTGCCGTAAAAATTAGAACCGACACTGACATTTTTGTAGTCACAGTTAGGTTAGTATTAACCTTATTTTTTCTGCAAATATTTTTTCTCATTCTTGGTGGAGCAAAAGGGATTGTCAGATTTTTACTGACTGAAGCCCAGCAGTTTGCCTTGAGTTGCCCTTTATGTTCCAGAGTCATGGTGACGAGTTCCATTTTAAGGTCACGGTGGAGGTCGTCATTACTCCTCATCATGACCCATGACCCGTACGTTGTTGAAACCTCTAAGGTCCGAACTAAGCGTTTCGTCTCGTCGAAGGAGTGGAACAATTTGCCTGCTCTGATCTTCCCGTCCGATTATAATTTAAGTGTCTTCAAGGCTAGAGTGAATAGGCTCTTAATTAACTGCCTATTGCGCCTCACCGTTAACGATTGTATCACTGCTTACCATCAGGTGGGATCGCAGTCAAGCACTAGTTTAAAAAAATATTATTTAAAAAAAAATGCTTTATATATATTACCAACAAAACCGTAGGTGGTCAGATGATCGCTAGGACCGCGGAAATTTTTGAAAGAGTTTTTTTTTGTATCTTTTAGTCAGTCCATATATTTAGTTGAGACCATTTGGACCCCAAACTAGGCAAGAAATGCCTATAATTTGGAAGTCTACAGATTCCTCCTAAATCACAATGTCTTACTTACACTAATTTATAACATAAATATATTTTTTTAAATGTTGGCTCTTATACTTTGAACTAAGCTATCCTTATATAATATGTATAATAATAATAATTTAATACTGCCCTCTCGCCCCATTCTAGAGAGGAATAGCCATTGATGATTTTCCGCTTCAAAAAGCATGGGTGCTTGTAGTCTATTAGTACTTTGTTTCGGTTTATAATTAATGCAGATCCATTTTAAATAATTAAATAACCAATATAAGTTCTTATTATTTAGTTGCCTTTATTATTATTTGATTGCCAGGTCGAGAATTGTATAAACCAAACAATTTATAAAAATTCTTGAATGTAGTATATGGAAAATATGTTTAAGTTGGCGCTACTGTCTATGGGACTACGATTAAAAATAATGTTTTAGTCGTATTATATGCCTTCCCTTTTTTTTCATTATAGTACTACTACTAAATATAATCTATTGTCATAAATATTAAATTCTGAGTTATTTTTACCTTATCCTAACACCAAGAAAACCACAAATCATTGCAAAATAAGCAAATAAATTAAATTAATAGAATCAGAAATCAGAAACGTTTATTTCAAATAGACCAATTACAGGCACTTTTGAATTGTCAAAATGAAAAAAGTGAAGCTAAATTGAATGCTTCCATAAGTAGATATTGTTTATTTACATTGACAACACCGGCTTGCTTGTGATTGGTGGAGACTGCCGCCATCTTGGATCATATGTCTAGTACGAAAAAAAGGGTTAAATACAAGACCCTTGTTTAAAACATAATATAGTCTTATGATATTTAAGATCCTTAATTATGACCTGTCTTCGTTTCATCTCCGCTGCTAAGAACATGAACACTTTACGATATGCGATTTTTTTGTCTGTAATCGTTGCGGACGTCATCATATATCGACTACGATATGATAAAGTTACTCCATTTGTAAATACTCATAATAAAAAGAGTGGTACACTTCTTGAAAAAATGAAGAACAGCATCAAGGATTTCGGAGAGTGTCCTGAAGGTTTTATCAAATATAATGTTTCGCATAAACTCCCATGCGTTACATGTGACGAGTAAGTAGCTTCGCCGCAATTTTTTTTCTATCACTGTGATGATTTTAAACTGAATCCCCTTGTGTTACTTGCAGAATTTCTATTTCTATTTGACCGTCATTATATTTATAGATACTTAATAAAAATAAATAAAAGCCCTTAAGGACTAACTAAAAGGAATTTAAAGTAGGTGTGGCGTCGAAAAACTTCTCCACATCGCTGTCGAGTATATAGTAATTTACTCAAAAGGCTGATGCCATTATCACTCTATATGGCAATGCTTATCCTCTGTCCAAGGTCACGCAGTGTCAATAAGGCGTTTGGAAAGTTCTTTAAACAATTTGTTAGCACTGGGACTCGACGATCCGAGAGTTTCAAACCCAAACGGCTTAAAAATATAACTACAAACAAGGTTATTAAATTTCTGTCGCTTGAAGTTCTCTGCAGCTGCTGTGGCAGTACCAGCACAACACGACCAGCTAGGTAAATGAGATTGCATAAAAGCCTCGCTTACTAAAGACCTACCTATTTTAACCGACTTCCAAAAAATGGAGGATGGTATCGGTTGTATTTTTTTTTATGTTTGTTACCTCAGAACTCCGTCGTTTATGGAACGACTAGCTTCTGCCAGCGGCTTCGCCCGCGTGAAAATAGGTTTCTCCATACAAACTTTGGACCCCCTTTTCATCCCCTTAGGGGGTGAATTTTAGAAAATCCTCTCTTAGTGCTTGCCTACATTGTAAAAGGAAACCTTGTGCAAAATTTCATGTTTCTAGTCCCAGTAGTTTCGGCTGTGTGTTGATATGTCAGTCAGTCAGTTTCTCCTTTTATATATATAGATGTGCAATTATTTTTTCTCCTTAAAGGATATACTTTCAGATTAGTCTCTTTCGTGTGAGACTTTTACTGACTAAAAACTCCTGTTCCTTCGTTGCCTTTCGTACCAGAGCCGAGTCTGCTTTATAGAAGCAGACCCTTGGCTCCAGTGGGCTTCGACCCTGCTGGGCCCCTACAGTTTGCTGACATCTCCTTGAGGCACGCGTGGAACAGTACGCACCGCGATGACTTGGGCTCGGTCCGGACGGTTACCGGACGGTCGGGCGGACCCAGTAGCTGACGCTGCATACGGGTTCTTAATTTTTTTCTGACATATTGCCATTTTTCGGACATAATGCCATTTTTCGGACACGACAATGTCTACCGGGACCGCTAGTTAACACAAACACAACCATTTATGACATAATATAATTATGATCTTGTTTTCTTGTTGAAAATTTATTGTGAACTTTGATTTAATTAACTAAACAAACAGCTCCAATACAGTTCTGGCGATAATTGCTGGCAGATTTGATTGCCCTTATATCGGACATTGCTGTAGCAGACATTTTGCTAGCTATGTCCGATAGAGTAATATCTATTTCCTTATGTGTGTGTGTGTGTATTCTGTTATGTGATTGTTGTATGGGTGCTATTAGTTGCCCGAAATAAATGCTTTTTATTTTAATTTATTTTAAACATTTTTTTTCTGTATCGTAAGGATCAAATAGAATTTCTATAAAATTAAATGATCTTTCAGTTTATAAGGAATACAAAACTGTAAATAATATAACCTAAAACATTAATTTACTTGATTATGAAAATTTAAAGTATTTCTCAGTCGCATAATTTTTGTGCAAACATTAGTGATCATGCGTGGGAGTGACCAAAACTGCCATCAATTGTAACAAAGAACGCTGAAAATAAAGACTGTCCGCAAAAATAAGCATAAAGGTAATTATTTATAGATGTGCCCTAATTACTACTTTTTAAATGTTTTAATCCAAATAAAAATTACAATGTTTGCAACATTTACGTTTTCACGCCATGCGCCTCCATAAATACTGCGCTAACGCTAGATGGCGCTACTGCAGAGGACTTCTTAGCGTTGATTTGGTGACGCCAGATGCGCGCGCGTCGGCCGAGACTGACCAATAGCAGCGCGGGATGGGAGGGCGCTACGGTCACGCCTCACGCTAAGCCAATGAGAATGAGGAATTTGACATAACGGGGAACAGTGCATGAACAAAAAAGAATTGTATACGCAGTTCAATGAAACACATTGTTGGTTTGAATTGTTGAGAAAGTCTGTATCACGGTTTTTAGTTACTAGTTGGCCTTAATACTCTTTTGGTCAACATTCAAAATGTATAATAATAAGCATGAAAACAGTTTGAATCACGAAGTAGGGCAAATGGATCGGTTTCTGTAATAATAATAAAAACTGGGCAAGTGGGACTCGGACTCGCGCACTGATGGTTTCGTAGAAACTTACCTAAGTACCTAAATAGTTCAATTCCGGAATCTAGTCTCAAACATTTTTCTAAATCGCATTTTTTTTTGTGTAGTGTCTACCATTTTTTTTTAAATTTTACCTTCATTTGTTCTATGAGACCTTGTTTCATGTCAATTGTCAAATATGTGCCTAAATAAAGCCTTATCTATAGGTCGCGTTGATTTATAAGTTCGATTTTTCCACTGTTGCTTGGGGTAACCGATCTGAGTACCTATTTCATATTAATTTTAGCTTCATACCTCTACTTGTTCTAAAGAATCTTGACAGACGTATAGAAAGACAGTTGAACAACAAAGTAATCTTATAAGGGTTCCGTTTTCGCCGACATAGGCACGAAACCCTATAAAAAGTGCGTTACTTATTAACACAATTTTCTTCTTTTTCAGGTACTCTAAGCTGACTGGTAATGATTGTTAACAAAGATAAGAACTGATAGCGGTACCTAACTGATCAGCAAGACTGCAACAAGCTCGCGACATCTCTAGTCTCTCCTTCAAAACAACAAGGCTGATTTGCCCCTATGTCCTTTGCATTGGGATACAGATCATTTTTAGTGCAGAAACTAGATAATATAGAAGCCATAAAAAAGAATTTACAATACCAGTCTACTTCCTATAGCAGCTTCTTGATACAAATCACTACAACGCAGATGTCACGAAGGAAGAGGCAGTTGCAAACAACAAAAGCAGGCAAAATGAAGCCGTGTCAGATATAGCACGAGTCTGATGATGGACTTCCTAGGGATCCTAAAAATTCCACCATCATGGAAGAATAGATTGCTGATGACTCTCGCGCTACCTTCAGCCCTGCTTAAGATAAAGACATCTAGATGTAACTGTCAGGAGAGAATCATTCTTGAAACGAATCTCGATAGTGGCTGTCAAGGTTGGGGAAGAATAGAATAGAATTGAATTTGAACACTAAAATAGTAAGTGTCGCCGCACATGCGTCACATGCCACAGCCACAAACGCCGCCACGAGAAGCTAGAAGCCACCACAAAGGAAGCTGAAGCGCGCGACAGCCATTTGTGGTCGGTGGCTGCTACTTTTTTAACCAATACGCGTATTAACATAATGGATACTGACGAAGAAGGTTTAAATGCGCAAGTGGCATGTGACGGCCACTGGCGTCAACAGTGTGCGCGAATCCATATAAAATGTATGAAACCTACAGGAAATGTGCCGGTGGCGGCGTTTTGTGGTTGTGGCCGGTGGCCCAAGTGCGGCGACCCTTACAAAACTTTTACACAATCTTAAATCTATATACAATGACCGTCAGAGATTCAGATTTAGACGAAGACATCTTCACTCATTTACATAGCCTTGAAATTCTTGTCACTGACTTTAAGCGTATGTGATTTGTGGATCCTAATAACACCCAATGCAAATGCTGTGCCTCTGTTAAAATCATAGTCATCTTGGCGTACTCGAAATGTCCAAAAATCTGCACTTCTGGGGATTTCAAACCGTCACTGACATCACAATTTGCATCGTCGTCTACATGACTCATTTGAGTAAATAAAAATCATCACTTGAAAAGGAGACTGAGATTGCCGATCATTCACCGATTTTAACAAAATAACCTTAAGAACTCTGGACTGTTAAAGTTATCAATGTAGTTTAATTTAAGATTATTTATTATGTGAAAATACTTGCTTGACTTGTAACGAGCTGAATATTTGTGTACGTGAAGTGTAATTAATGACGTTGCTATAATTGAACTGTGGCCCTACCATCAACTCTTATCGCGATCCATTTTACGACCTAAACTGCCCCCCAGCCAAGTTACAATCGTATCGTTCACACTGAACGCTTCGAGTAGGCCACGCCTCCGATTCCTTTGTTCTGACGTCATCTCAACGCTCAGTCACGTGGTCCGAACAAGGGAATTGGAGGCGTGGCCTACTCGAAGCGTTTGGCGTGAACGATACGATTGTAATTTGGCTAGGGGGGCTGAACTGTTAAAGAGATAGGCTATACACGCCTATTTTAATAGTAATTTTTAATTAGTACAAAAAAAAAACTGACAGTAAAAAAAAAAGAAAACCCAAAATCGTCCACGAAAATTTGTCATAATAGGTAAATTCATAATTGAATCAATTATTCATAACAATTAATACTAGAAAATACTACGGGCAGTGTTTTTCCATTTTTCCTGTCTGCTTGTACCATATTTCCATAAATTAAGTGACATTTTGAGATATAAATAAACGCTAATAACTTTACTGTTTATAAATTTTCGTATTATTTATTGAGACTTTACTTAAATAATATTAAGACCTTTTCTAATACTAATTAAAATCCAGTGGTGTATATAATGTATACCTTCATCCCTCTTTTTTCCTCGCACGCTTTACATTTTAAAGCGTCATGGTAAGGCTCCAGATTCCTAGTTCTTCTCCATCAGGGGACTGACAGTTTTGATCAACTATTACTTGTTCAAGCCTAGCCAATGTTAGGCCTGAATAACTGTAGTTTAGTAAAACATTCAGTTGATTTTTTTATTTAACAATTATCTGAACTAATATTTTAAGAAAGTTTAAATTTGTAAGTTTGTATGCCTTGAAATACAGAACAATCTATGAAACTATTACAAAAATTCTTTCACTACTATGTAGGAGCAATATTTCTTAATGCTATAATATAGGCTATCATTTATTTTTTACCATACGTTTTACGGGTGAATCTGCTAGCAGGAAGTAGTACTAATAAACAGACAAAAAGAAGGAGACTGAAAACGTCCTTTATAAACAATAACAAAGACACTAATGGTGGAATAGATAACTAAATATAACATGAAATGTAAACATATACGAGCTAAATACATACGTGCGACACTCGGAAAGTTTTAAGAAACTAAAAAACTAACTTCTATGAATATTTTTTTTATTACATCATTTCAAAGAACTCTCCACCAGCCTCTATTCAAAGTTTCATGCGTCTGAAACGATTTTCGAAACATTTTTTCCAGTACGCCGACACCTCTTCCACGGCCTTCTCGAACGCTGCTAATACGTCTTCGGGCGATAAAAACCGTTTTCCTTTCAGCTGTTTTTTTTTAATTTAGGGAATAAAAAGAAGTCACGGTGCCAGATTAAGACTGTAAGGACCCGCCCCAAGACTCTGACCGGTGTGGTATTCAAGAAGTCCTAGTACCCCTCGGAGCCCGGTGTTCGGTCACTTGTTGCTCATTGCAGACAAAACTTGTGGCAAGCATTTTGTGGTATACCATTCCGCGTTGATGCTGCTTTGGTCTCGTAATGGAATTTAAATCAGATACCCCGTCAAGGTAAAGACATTAGCGATCAAAATTTTCTCTGCGCTTCTCGATCACTCCACATTCGTAGGCGTTTGTTCGTTTTGAAACAGCCAAACTTTAGACTGACGCTTTGTTTCTGGATCGTATTGATAAATCCAGGATTCGTTACCTGTCACAATGTAGTAAAAGCGCCGAGACGAGCTTGTCTCAAATTTTTTAATCATATCATGGCACCTCTCCTCACGGGACTGCTTCTGAGCTTTGGTGAGGTTGTGCAGCACCCAGCTACAAACTATACTCCTCACGCGAAGGCTCTCGTGTAGAATCTTGTAAACGCTTGCGGAACCAATCTGCAGTGTATGCTGAATTTCTTCGTATGTAATTCGCCTGTTTTCTTGAATTATTTTTTTACTGCCAGCACACTTTCTTCCGTGACAGCCGTCGTAAGACGACCACTCCTTAGTTCATCCCCCAAAGTAAGGTGACCGCGCTTGAACTCGCTATACCAGTGGTAGATAATTGCTTTTGAAGGTCCTTCATCCATAAATCAATTTGTAGTCGATCAAATGACTCATCAGGTTTTAGGACACATTTAAAATCGTAGGAAATCATCGCACGAAAGTGTTCTCGATGCAGATCCATCTTTAAATGAAACGATAATTTGATTTGGCTCTCAAAAAAATGTAGAGGGATATTCAAAATTCGAACAATGGTATTTTTAAATAACCAAAGTTTTCAAAATAATTGCAAGTGGCCATAAACATAAAAACTTTTTTTGCAAAACTTTCTGAATGGCCTGGTACATAATGATAGGTAAAATAAATATCACAATAACACAATGTCCTTAGCATAATCAGCTTTGTAATGTTCCCACTGCTGGGACTCAGGCCTCCACTCAGAGGAGGGAATGTTCCAAAATCCACCACGCGGTCGCAGTGCGAATTGGTGGATAGGACATGCCTCCGAATTTTTGGTTCTATGAGAAACTGTTAATGAAATAGCAACCATTGAAATACATTAGTATTTAATTTATAATTATAAATAATAATTTGTAATTTTTTTATCGAAATTATAATAAATAATTTTTAGTTATGGAAGAGAAATTCCTTTCCTGTAAAAAAAAAGCTAACTTTAGCTTGCAATATTGTTCTTAAAAAGGATCGATTTAATCTAAAGGCCAACTATTTATATTCCAATGATTACAGAAGAGTATTTAATTTATATCTATAATTTGTTCTCTAATTTATACAATTTAGTTATAAAATTTAATTATAAAGGAATAATGCTCAAGTTCTATGGACAACAGATTAAATAATTATATGATAATTTATTTTATAATAAATAATTAGAAATAATAATCTTTAAATCAGTGTAAGTGACCTTGCTAAATTTCACGGGATATATGAGACTTTGTAACTTGTTTTTCATCATTAATTGAGACTAGAATCAGTTTGATTTCCTAAAGTTGATTCTGTTGGTTTATTTTAATTTTTTACGTTTACCTCATACAACTTTATGTAGGTAGTCAATATATTATAAATGTCGCCGTTGGGTGGGCCACGAAACTTAGCGGGTACAGTTAGGAGTTGACTCTCTGACATATACTATGAAATAACCATACAAATTGTATCTCTTGTTTGATTTGACTATTGTTTTATTACAAATTGCATGGTAAATGTAGTTATGATAATTTGTGTAAATTTTTTATAATAATAAATTATAATATAATTAATATTATAACATTTTGTGTGTCAAGCAATTTTAAGAAGGTCGTCGTATTCTTATCCAGTATTGTAATATATATTGTCAAGATTTTTGAAATAATAAAATGTCTTAAGTTGACCATTGGCTGTTTTGATTTGTTTGTCTATCCTTCCAACTTACAAAAGAACATGCACCTCGTATTCAGTAGGCATATATGACAAGTTTGTATCCAATAGGATAAGGGACATAACCACAGTTATTAAATTAGAGAACTCATCATCATCATCATTTCAGCCGATAGACGTCCACTGCCGGACATAAGCCTCCCCCAAATGTCGCCACAATGAACGGTCCTGTGTGTCTCGCATCCATCGGATTCCCGCAACCTCCACCAGGTCATCGGATAGAGAACTAAAGGCTTACAAATCTAAGAAGTACTGTATGATGTCTCACACTTTTGTTTAGCTCTTCGGCCTGTCATTCGTCTTGGTCTCAAATTACTTACAAGTCGTCTCTTCGCCAATAGACAATAAACGTGACATCAAAAAACTCCAACTCACATCCGATCGTCCGGTAACCGTCCGGACCGAGCCCAAGTCGTCGACGGCGCGTATTGTTCCACGCGCGCCTCAGGGAGATATCAGCAAATTGTAGGGGCCCAACAGGGTCGAAGCCTACTGGGGCCATGGGTAGTGTGAAAGTGAAACCCGGGGCCCTGGGACGAAGGCAAAGAAGGAACAGGAGTAGGTTTTTAGTCAGTAAAAGTCTGATACTATTTCGCACTCCGCCCAAGAGCGGGATTTGTCATAAGATGATTTTTCCACTTAAAAAAAAACTCACATCGGGCCATTTTTATCTTTTGAGCAAAATACATTGCAAATATTTGACTATTACATTACATTATTTATCAACTCAGATTTAGTAATTAGTGATTCACTTTGAATCGAATTTATAAATTGATAAGAAAGATTTCCAATGATTCAAAAAGTTGATCGCTGACTCAGTGACTGACCTTATTGATGTTCAAACTAAGTTACTGAAATCGAAGACTACGACATCATAATAATATTAAAATGTTTTAAATTTAAAGGTCTCAAGAAGCTCTTTATCTATCTCCTATATATTTACCACTAGTTTTTAATTAGTACAAATACTTAAAGGGCTTAATAGAAAAGGTCTCGTTATTATTTAAGTAAAGTCTCAATAAATAATATTCATAAACAGAAAAGTTATTAGCGTTTGTTTATATCCCAAAATGTCACTCAATTTAATGGAAATATTGTACAGGCTATTGATTATGAATGAAAAACAATGGAAAAAAACTGCGCATAGTATTTTCTAGTAGCAATTGTTATGCATAATTGATTCAACTATGAATTTACCAATTATGACAAATTTTCGTGGACAATTTTGGGATTTCGTTATTTTTACTTTTGATTAATAAATATGATCAGTAACGGGTACAGATAGAGCCCAATTTTTTTTGTAATAAATAAAAAATAGGGGTGTATAAAACGAAAAACTGACTGACTCCCATGTAAACGCACAGCCAAAACTACTGGGATTAGGAGCTTGAAATTTTGCAGAAGGTTTTTCTTTTATGATGCAGGCGAGCACTAAGGGAGAATTTTCAAAATTTACCCCCTAAAGAAATGGAACGGCTCCAAAGTTTGTTGGGAAAAACCTATTTTCACGCAGGCGAAGCCAACAACAATAAACAAACGTGATCATGACATACGTAGGTTTATCATGAAGACAAAGCCAAACCAAGTCTCAAACGCCTGCTAAGCCTGTCCAAACTGTGACTGTGACTATGGCTTGTTTACATTGGGTCTCCAAAGTCAGCTTAGCTATAGCGTCGCTTATACAGAGCTCGCTTGCTTGCGATTCTAACTTAATCGAAATCTGCTGCGAACTAATTAAGTCATCAGACGACTTGACTTTTGAAGAACCTTGGCTTTCAGCCGCAGTTGTCTGTGTGTTGGTCTAGTATGGGTAAGCTTTTCATAATGTAGTGCATATTTTGCTCGACTAGCGCACGCGCAGCGCGATGAAACACGGTAGAGAGGACGGGCAAGGTCCAACAGGTGGTTCATCTAAAACAGAAAAAAACCATTTAAGAAATATGAAATCATAAATCCATCACATTCAGTATCATAAAACCAAAAAAAATAAGGTATCTCTGGAAAAACTTTTACAAAAAATTTCGAGAAGTGTGAACTCCTCATTGATTCTTTGGTAAAATTGTGCTATGAGTTAGGTACTTACATTTCGTAAGGTCCCATTGAAAAATAAATAACATGAGATGAGACCATTTCGTCGGTCTGCGAAAGTCGTTTCTCCCTGAAACATGTCACGTTGACAAAAATTATTACGCGTTTATAATAGAATATTGTTAAAGCATGAGAGTATCGCTGTGTTAAAATACCTAATAGATAGTAACGTTTTGTTTATGAAGGTAAGAACTAGTAGCCTAACAGATGTTGAATATGATAATGAATTAGTTCTTCAATAGGCAACTCGGACTTTGGACGGAACACACGAGGTCCTCTGGCTAGGTAGAGCGACAACTTTTGAAGAGTGCATAGTTGCAGTTGAGCAGTGGTGGCCGAGTGGTAACGGCCCCGACTTACGAGTTGTAGGTTGCGGGTTCAAACCCAGCCAGGCGCAATACTTTGTGTAATTTATTTCTTCACCACTGCTCTCAAAACGGTGACGGAAAACATCGTGAGGAAACCGGCATGTCCTGGAACCAAAAATTCGAAGACATGTGACATCCACCAACCCGCACTGGGCCCGCGTGGTGGATTACGGCCCATTCCCTCTCCTAGAGAGGAGGCCTGAGTCCCAACAGTGGGAACATTATAAGGCCGACTATGCTATATGCTATGCTATGCATAGTTGCAAGCAGCTGGTAAAGCGCAGCTATAGGTTGCTTAAAGATATGCTCGTAATGCCACCTATATTAGAATTAAGTAAAATCAATAAATAATTATCATTACGCACTACTTGATGTAGACAATAGATGGCGTTATTAAATACAATAATGAGGAAAATCTTAAATCACGAACAAAGCGGATGAGATAACAACACTGTCAATGATGCCATTAAAATGATTTATTGAACATATTTGGTAAACGAAGATGCAAAATTATTGTCAATTAACTACATGCGCACAATTTGAGACTCTTTCACGAGTATTAATATTGTTTTTTGCTATTATTTGATTATTTACCGTATACTTAAGTGCTATGGGATCGCCATTATTGTTCCCTGAGTTCGTTTCATTAATTTGTGATCGATTTGTCCATGTCAATATCTGAAACTACACATTTCTTGAGGCACAGTTTTAAGTAACATTCAAGCATTTGAAACTCTGGATTCTTTGAAAACTCACAATAAAGATTTATTCAATATTGGGAATCCCGATTAAGGTACTTATTTATAGTTTACATATCTATAATTAATGTTGCAAAGAGCAAAAATATATAAGTACGTTTACTTAGTTATTAAATCATTATTTGTATGCTCTGTAAAAATTATCGGTCATAATTTTATTAATACAAACATAAACCGGCTCTTATCGACGATGTATTTAGTTTAAGTGTACATTACGTTTATTATCGTGTTTTTTATTTTGTTTTTACTGTGATCTATAGTAATTAAAACACAAATGTGAGCTGATACAGATTATTAATCATGACCACCTATTAGTTTCTATTATTCAGTTTTTATCATCTAAAAAAAAAACAACAAATGCATATTAAACAATTGAATAAATTAATTAAATAGAATGCATCCTTAAGTCAATATTGTTTATCTATATTGGCAACACCGGCTTGCGTGTGATTGGCTGACAATTTCGCCATCTTTGATCGTATGTCTTGTACATAATGTTCTTGTTTAATCATCGTATTATCTCTGCTGCTGTCGGACGCGTCTTATTGTGTCGAATAATTTAACCACTGATCATGAACACCTTACGGTACGGATTGGTTCTGCTCGCGGCCGTGGCTTGTGTCGCCATTTATGAATTAAGATATGCTAAAGTCAGAAATTTAGCAATTTTTGCTACAAATCACACACTTAATTTACTAGATGATGAAAAAGACAGTGATTTAAAAAAGGCTTTTGGTGAAAAAGACAGTGATTTAAAAAAGGCTTTTGGTGAAAAAGACAGTGATTTAAAAAAGGCTTTTGGTGAAAAAGACAGTGATTTAAAAAAGGCTTTTGGTGAAAAAGACAGTGATTTAAAAAAGGCTTTTGGTGAAAAAGACAGTGATTTAAAAAAGGCTTTTGGTGAAAAAGACAGTGATTTAAAAAAGGCTTTTGGTGAAAAAGACAGTCATACGGAAAATGTTGGCACAAATGGCGTTCTTGAAAGAGTTAAGAGAAGCATCGTGAATTATGGAGAGTGTCCTGAAGGTTTAATCAAACTTAAGGTTATGAGAAAACTCCGATGTGTTACATGCGACGAGTAAGTACCTTTACCAAATGTTCTTTCACAGAGATAACTAATTTTAAATTAAGATCACGAACTAGTTCATATGATACTATTATATTTTCGTACTTCCATAATTTTGGTCATACTTAATTGGTTTTTGCTTAATTGAATTACAATGTTTTTCTTCTATTTAGCTTGAGTTCGATTACTTACTTTTTTGTAGTAAGTATATTCTGTTGAATTTATAGAGAAAAGTTTATAAAACTTAGTATATCTTCAAGCACTTAAATACTCTCCATATTGCCCTGAGTATTACGTCTTCATATTCATTTAGTTTTCATTCAGGATTTGAAAGAAATTTCTGATTTCATGATGAAGGAAGCACGTGTTTTCCCGTCAAAGTTTTATCGTGAACACTTCATTTATTAAAATACTTAATAATACATATTCTTTTCGGTTTAAGATTGAATAGTTTTTTTTCTATTATAATTGATAGGCTTGCGTTTGACCATAATCTCACCTGATGTGGACGACGTCATCACCTGATTTTAGCTAAGAGTGAGCCAATTGAAACAAAAGCGCTGACAATGAGGATCGTTTGGAAAATAAGCATATAAAATTGTTTACTGATGTGTCCTACACAGCTCTGATACTTTTCCAATGATACGCGGCAATTTTGCACAACATTTACGTTTTCGCGCCATGAGCCTGCGAGGGCGCGAGCGGTGCACCAGCGCGCCGGTGCACCGCTGCCCGCCATTTTCTGTGACGTCACTCACCGTCCTCGTGCGATATGATGGTTGCCTGTACGCTTTCCATCAACGCTAAGTATTAAATTATTTTTAATGTGCTCTTAAATGATATAGTTAAATGATTTTTCCTATCTAGAAGATATAAAAAATTAAACGTTTATAACAAACGTGTACAAAAAAGCAAGTTCGTATTTATATATCTACCGTACGACTTTTGTAGAAATATTTCCAATCACGCATGTGATGAACCAAAATAACCACCAATTAAAACCAAACAAAAGGCTGACTCATAGGATCTTTCGCAAAATAAGCCCGAGAGGGTCGCCGACGAGGTAGCGACCCTCTCGGGCGCATGGAGCATCGGCGCCCCAGTGCACCGCTGCCCGCCATTTTCTGTGACGTTACTCACCGTCCTCTTGCGATATGACGGTTGCCTGTATGATTTCCATTAACGCTAAATATTAAATTATTTTTAATGTTCGCTACTCAATCTTTTAATGGTTTCATTTAAAGTTTTAGTATCATGTAGTACTTTATTTTAGGTTTTCAGAGTAATTTTAAGCCGTCCGTAGATACTCTGGACATTACGTATTACATTAACTGACGTTTAAAAGACTTTTATTTGGAGCACCATAAATCGAAATGTAAAGGACAATAACTTAGATTTTAATTTCTAGTTATTTTACTTACAATTAAATTATTACTTTTTTGCACAGAAATGGCAAAGTTGTAGTTTCGAATGTTGCTCGGAGTGCCTGCACCCGCGCCGCGCATTCATTCGTTTCACGTTACAATTTTGTGACATAATTTCACAATTATACGATCGCCTCATAACTTTACATGAGTGTTAATTTTTAGCTTTAAAATGCTCCACAATATTCATGACTTGTGTGAATTTATTTCATTGTATCTGTAGATCCTTAATTGTTTGATACAAAGTTACGTTTGAACTATCTTAGAAAACTATCTCCGAGTGTTACGTCTTAATAATAATCATTATATTTTTATTCAGAATTGAATACGAAGTTTTACCGGGAACGCTTCGTTTATTGAAGACGCCTATAGATATTCTTTTCAGTTAAATGTTTTTTTCCTATCTAGAAGAGCTACAAAACCACAAAGATAGGTTAAAAGTTCTGTCCCCCTAGCCAAGTTACGATCGTATCGTTTGCGTCGAACGCCGCGAGTAGACCAAGCCTCCAATTCCTTTGTTCTGATCACGTGACTGAACGTTGAGATGACGTGACTGACGTTGAGATGACTCGAGGCTTTCGACGCAAACTAAACGATCGTAATTTTGCTAGGGGGGCTGATTTTAGCTAAGCGTCTAAAAATTTAAATGTTTTATAACACTAATCTAATTATGAAAATTACAATTTCGTATTTATATGTCCATCGCACGACTTTTGTAGAAATATTTCTAATCATGCATGTGTTGAACCAAAATTACCACCAATTAAATCAAGGCTGACAAGGCTGGTTATTTACAGTTCAACACGTCCGTAAATAATTATTACTTTTCAATTCTTAAAATTCAAATCTAGATAATTATCTTGAATAACATTACGTTTTAGCACCATGTGCCTGCGGGGCTTGCTGTTAGTGTACCACTGCCCGCCATTTTCTGTATCGTCACTCGCCTATACGCTTTCCATCAACGCTAAGTACCTATTGACTGTTTTATCAAACTGACCGTACTCTATGCCAAGGCACACTTCACATAAATTTTTATTAGTGTACAACATAAAACACTTCTTTATTTCTACTAATCTGATGATTAAAACTTTCTCTTTTGATTTTAATGAAAATAATTCTAATTTGCTGACGTTACAAATTTTTATATTTAAAGAACCACAAATTGAAAACTGAAGACTGAACCAATACTCAGATGCTTAGTAGGTACTACATTTAACTGGTAGTAATTACAATAGGCATCTGGTCTGCCATTGTATCGTATTTCATTATTGCATAAAGTTTTTATAAATAAAATCAATATATAAAGCTATCGTAGATAATAAAATAAGAGTCTTTGCTCAAAGCTGTCTGGAACACACTTTGTGAAAGTACGAGTAATATCTTAATTGAAAGCCAGGATTTAATGATGGAATTAGCTTTGCGGTTGCATCATTCACTTCATCGACGTAGTGTTTCGTTTTAATATCGAGGTGGCTCTTTCTCTCACGGTATGCTTGTTACTATGGCGCCCATTGACCTTTCTGAAAGGGTCCGGCATGAAATATTGTAAGTAATGGTACACCAGTACTTACAGTATTTAAAGAACATTGTCTAACAACTGTCCACAGTAATGTGACTACACTCATATCGCTACCAGCGATTACATTTATAGTGCATTACTTATCATCTATGAATTTTATTTAATTCCAGAAGGTAGAATCGGTTTTGTATTACATATAGTGTATTAAGAAGTTTACTAAATTGCGATATCTCTCGTAATACTCATACATTTTTGTGGAATACTTTACGTACCTTGGAAGGTAGCTAACACTTTCTTGCTATTCTATTCTGTAAGACAGCCTCAATGTTATTAGCGATTACGCAGTTGATGGCTGATTGCGATCATTTATGTAAAAGGTTTGGCTATACTAAGGAATAAGACTGATTATGTTACATGTGAGCTACGTTGGGTTTGCAGCGCTATATGTAGCAGTACTGTAGTGAACTCGATCGCAATGACGTGGTGTCGTCAGCTGTGTAAGTGCTCGCACTAGTACGAAAACGACCAATAGCAACGCGGGAAAGGAAGGCGCCACGATCACGCCTCACGTTAAGCCAATGACGTTAAGGAATATTACATAGCAACTGAATGAACAAAAACGTATTGAATGCGTAGTATAATAAAACACGTTACAGTACCTTTGAATTGTTATGGAAGTATTAATAGTGGTTTTGACTAATAGTATCGTTTTTTATTGTTCATATGATATGTTCTTCTAACCGAATTCGTCAAATAAAAATACGATTCCATCCTAAATGTATGTTATTAATTAGATACTTACGAAATAGGTTCGAGTGGTCTGTTTCTATGGATATGAGAAAAAAAAAGGTTTTAAATTGATTACTTACACAAATTTCTTCTTTTCCAGGTACTCAGAATTGACAGGCAACGATTGTTAAATCGGAAACATCTACCGGCGGTATCCGATCGGCAACACTGCAAAAAACTCGCTACATTTCTAGTATCAACCTCATAAAAACTAGGATGCTATGCTTCTTTGTCTCTATGTGTGTCATTGTTAGACCAGACACGCATAAACTTTTGCACTTAAAAGCCTTTAAAATGAAGGCACAATACCAACCCACTTCTTGTAACAACATCTTGAAACAAATCACTACAGCACAGATGTCGCTGAAGTTGAGGCAGTTACAAAGACCAATAGACGTCATGATGAAGTTGTGTGAGTCAGATCTGATTTGTGTCTGGTATTAGACTCTCTGGAAGATATCAAACATTCCATCACCATCAAAGAACTCAGATAGAGTGCTAACAATAGTCACATGACCATCAACATAATGAAGATGCAAAACAAATCTCGACAGTGACTTTACAGGATAATCTAACGAAATAGGAGTTTGAGAATGCTGCCGACACCTAGAGCAAATATGGTCTTTAAATCATGACACCTGGGAATTCCTGAAATATGCTGCAGTCGACACCTAGAGTGGATGTGGTAGTTCAAACCATGACGCCTTGGCATTCCCGAAGTATCCAGAAACCTGCACTTCTGAAGATCTAAAACCAGCCACTGACGTCGCAATTTGCGATCACCTTCTGGACCCAACTTATTTCATTGAATAAGTAATTTGTCTTAAGAGAGATTGCCGAGATTGCAGAGAGCCGATCATTTATCAATTTTAACGTATTATCCTAAGATCTCTGGACTGAAAGTTATCTATATAGTTTATTTAATTATGTTTTAAGTAAAAACGTGACTTGTTCCGAGCCGAGCATTTGTGTATGTGATAAAGTACTTCATCACCAAGTGACTGTCAGTATCGATAAACTATCATGTGTACCAGTCTAGCCAATACTAGTCTTGAATATCTGACAAAATGATCTTTATTTAGTTTAGTAAAAACTCTCAGTCAATATTGACATGCACCGTGGATTGGACCTATAATATCGTAGTGTCGTAAATAACATGCCTTAGAACAGGTCTTTAGATTTAATTAGATATAAGTATTAAGGGTATTATGTTCCATTTTTAAATTATCTGCTGTTTAAAATAAATTATGTAAGCAGTATTTGAGTTGTGTGCGGTTGTATTAGGTATGATATGTATGCCTCAGAAAGCTGCCAGCATAATTGATTAGACCCGCCAGGGCCGATACCTACTTGAGCTGTGGGACTGTTCAAGGGAGTCACCGCAGTTCTGGGTTTTAGTTTGTCAAAGTCTGACACTACTTATCATTGCACTCAGAGCAAGAGCTGTTATTTGATTTTTATCCATCTCAAAATTCAAAACAGCTATGACTTGGTATCTCCGTTACGAAGAGATGCATTTGAATATTTTATTCGTCAACCATAAATATTCTGAAACCACCGCCTTTCGTGTTGTATTTCTAAAATTACTTTTAATCTAGTTCCAGTGATAACAGACTAGTATTTATATTATTTATTTAATTTAACTAAAATAGAATACTGCTCAAGTTGTATGGACGAAAAACCTTAACATCAACCAGTTTCGATTACAGCGATACCTTTACCCATCTTATGAGTAAGACTAAGTTACAAAATCAGTGTCAATGGCCATGCCTAAAGGGGTGTCCAGTCGGTTGCAAACCAAAGTCTTAACCAAGGTGACCTTGCTAGTTTCAATCCGTGTAGACAGCAGTTGTAATCTATGACCTTCAACGCCCTTGGTTGGGAGGCGCGTTTTCCCAACCACCGAACGTGTTGGCGCGTGGTTTACATCCATGTAGCCGCAACACAAACCAAACACATAAACCAAGGTCTAATTTGCAACCTTCTGGTCACCCGTTTAATCTACGAGACATGTAAGACTTTGTAACTCATTATTTCTCATTTATTAATTAGTTCTAAGTTCAGGTTGACTAAAATGTATTCTACAGGTTTTTTCGAGCATTATCCGAGAGATTCGAATTGACCGAGATAACCAAATAATAATAATTAAGTTTACTGTTACAAAGAAAAATACATACATTAGTATACACTGGTTAACAAAATGCTAACTAAAAGCTAAATAAAATGAAGCTGTGTTTCTTATTTTTTCTCATTCCAGTAAAGGCCATAGTGTTCCATCCTACTTACTCTACAATTCTCATTAAAAAAAATCATAGTATTCTTATCCAGTATTGTAATATTTATGAACAAGGTTTTTGTGAAATTAAATGTCATAAGTTAACACTGGTTATTTTATTTTCTTCATCCATCCTTCTAGCTTACAAAACAGAATAGCAGATGAGAAAACTAAAAAAATAAGATTAACTTTTTATTGATCACTATTTAAAGCTACTAAGAAGTATTTAAAACCTAAAACTCCGTCTGGATCCCAGGATTGAGTAGGAATCATGGGGTTGACAGTTTAACCCATTAGTCGTCTGACATTAAACAGAATACGTTACTGTTAGAGTATATTACTGTACTCAACGCACAATTAAATACTGTAAAAATTTACAAGTCGATAGTAAGTATAGTATGTAATTGGGACCTCATTACTTCTTGTCAGCGTCATCTCAGTAAATGCGAGGTGAAACTTTTCTTACAAACTTCTGCATGATCGATGTCCCTTCCTATTTTTTCTCAGTAAATAAGATCGACTTATCTCTCTAAATTGCAACAGTTGTAAGCCCCATTCACTTCAAGCATTCATTCATTCAATGTTATAAATAACTACAGACTGCGTGTCGCATGCCGCGGCGTGAGTGAAATAAAAACCAAATGTTCTGTATGATGACGGCATGCTATCCCGATGACGTTGCTAATGATATATTAATTAGATTACTATTGGCAACATCAGTCGCTTTTTAATAAATTAATCTCAATATAAGCTGACTTTTCAATGAGATTGAGATGTCAATAACTAAGTACTGCACTTTTATGCAATAATGCTTCTATGCCGTTCGCAACCGACTCGCTTCACCAGGTCTGGACACACCATTAGATAATCGATGTTTAATTTTTGCTCTGTCTATAATTAATTAGTGTACAACAAAATTATAAGACGATAAGATAAGGCAGATAAGGCGTGTCCTCGTGTCTACCACATGCGTCTACAGGTGCGTGAGAAATATACCAACGACAGTGTATATTTGTCACGCATAAGAGCAAAGTAATTATAACCTAGGGACATAAAGTTACAGCGGTTTAGAGGTATAAACACAAACACAAAGATATATTTAATCAACAACATAATCATATTCTTACCCGGATGCGGCTGAATACCCGTGTTTTATATGAAACGACTGTCTATCAGACCTCGACAACCTAGTTACTGGGCAAAACCATGCTCCTTGGATAGACTAATGGTCAGATTTTCTAGTGTCAGACTACTTGTAACTACTTTCATAGACAGCTATGAATGACAAGGGGGACCGACAGCGTTTCGTACTTTCCAAGGCACAAAGTATCAGTAATATTATGACATAGATTTAATCATCGATAATTATTTTTTAAATAAAAAACCGGGTAAGTGTGAGTCGGACACGAGTGCTATCTATGAAATCAGTTCAATTTCTGAATTAAGGTACGAAGAATTTTCCAGATCGCAAAAACTTTTTTTTTTGTGACGTAACTACAAATTTATAGTTTTCAGATTTTATCCTACACTTTTTACCATGAAACCTTGCATTATGCCAAATTTCAGGATACTAAGACAACAGTACCCTATGAAATTTGATTCCCTTGAGTGTCGAAATATACGTTTTTTGGGACAAACGGCCGTATCTTTTGTTTTTCGTCTGATTTTTTCACGGCTTCAAGGGACCACAGACTTGAGTATATGGTTTTAATTTGAACTCGATACCTCTACGCGTACCCGAGATAAAGGCTTTTGAAACACAGACAGACGGACAACAAAGCATGAGATTGTCAAGCGCAAACGAAATATTTTGTAGTCATCCTAACATTTCGAAGATGCTGTTTATAAACAGAATGTTGCTTTACATCCCCAACTCACGATGAAAATTTAGCCAATTTTGATCAACATTATCAAAAATATTGCTGAATATCGATATGATAGATTGCTATAAATGATATTTAAAAAAAAAAACAAATTTGATCTTTATAATGTATCAAATCTCGTTATAAATTATAATTTCGATTAGATAGCTCACGCTGACCTACAACATACAATAACGCGCAATCGTTATCATCGGAAGTATTTAATTGCATACTTTAAGCAGAGTGTTGTTACGAGTGATATTGTTAATGTGAATGACCATATAACAGCTGTACTTGAGGATAATGTGGGAATGTTCCTGTTCGCGGGTGTCAAGGTCCTATGACGTTGTTTCAAAGGATATTTATAACTAGCACCTTGGTTCACGTCTTCATTTGGGTGAAATTATTATAAGACATGCAATATTTCAGACAATTAAACTACTGTATCTATCTAAAGAAGTACATCAGGAAAAGATTTTTTTAAATCGTATTCCTGGACAAATGAAAGAACGCAGATAAGTTTCAGTCAGTAAACATCTAACACGCCCTTTAGCTCCACCCAGAGACAGAAAAGTTATTGATAATATAATAATAATATAATATTCCACAACTATCACACAACGCCGTCTAGTCTCAAGCTAAGCAGAGCTTGTGTTATGAGTACTAGACAACTGATAAACATACTTATATATTTCTAAATACATACATATTATAAATAAATTACACCCAGACACAGAACAAATGATCGTGCTCATCACACAAACATTTGTCCTGGGTGGGAATCGAACCCACGACATCCGGCATAGCAGTCAGGGCCACTAACTATTAGACCAACAGGCCAGTCAAAGAGAGAGACAATTGATTATTTTGTTTGAGCAGCGTCTCTACGTAGACTATGTCCCACCTCCATCCTGCGTCACGTAGGGATCTAATGATAGCGTCAACGGATGACAACACCGTGGCTGAATACTAGGCCAGGCGAGGAATATAATTGAAAAAAAAAAACTAGTGTTACCATCGACACGTTAAATAGAAAATGAAGATTTGATGATTTTACACATCAACTGAAGAAAAGTGACGTCAATGATTACTCAGAAATGACATTGTAACAAATGTGGTTGTGTCTGTGTAGTAAGAGTGTGAGTAACAGTAAGTTTGTGTGTGTAGTGGATTCCCTCGGGTGTGACGTTTTTAGTTAGAGCAGACGTTATCAAACTGATAACATGACCGATGATTTGAACTAACACATTATTATTATCACCAATTAATATAACAATAGCAGTTATATTTTCGAGTCGTAAACTCCAAAGGTTTAAATTGTTGGGCCGTGGGGTACAAGTGCAATACTCCATTTAAAGATTTATGCAAATGCCTAGTTGACACTTCACGTGACCCAAGGGCTGGCTTTTACCTCGGTCAGAGATTAAGCATTGCCATTATTATTACTTTGTTAGGTACTATACAACATGACAATGCTGCTAGTCTGTTGTACATGCTTCCAGGGAACAGCGTTGCGGAGGAATTTTTAGACACCTTATTTTAATAAGAATTACCGTAAGTAAATACATGGTTTTTTTTTCTTGTTTTTTCTGCTCCAGCTACTAAAACTTTTGTGTTCATGTATATTACTGTTTACACTTCATATTCTGACACTTCAGATGACGGCGAATCGGAAGTTTTTGGATACAAAGAGCATACATAGACAGGCGGCGCGCGCCGGGCGCGATTCACGTGCGCGCACAGGTGCAGGGGCATGTCGCGCATGGAGCCAATGTGCTTTCTGTCGTCGGTTACTCTTTCAGTAATAATTATAATCTTTTTTTAATTTATGCTCACAAAACTAACTTGCAGGTACATTTTTGAGTCAAGTGAATGTAGTTAGCTAGACGGTGTCTTTTAGTTGTATTAATATTAACCTGTATTATCACCAGGCGTTGGATCACCAGGTCCACACCACATGAATAACAGGGATAACATAATAATAATAATTAAATAATAAAACTTTGGATATAATTTACAGATTTCAAATTATTTTAGTTGTAAAGGAGAACAAAGTTGTTAGTACTTATTTATACCACGTCCGTCTCTGCCTCAAATTCTGAATCCAATTCCCATTCTGATTGCCAAATCAAATTTAAAAACTCTGATTACGGTCATAACGTAGGTATTCAAAATGAAATGAAATGATTCTTATGAAATATTCTCGTCATAATCGAATGTAACTAAATAATAAAGAGAGCACCTCGGTTGCGGAGAAGTCTCATTGTTCTCGATTCTTCGACGCGTGTATGTATGTGTGCGTGCACTCTAGTATGTATGCAACGCGCCTACAGTATTTTATATCTTTGTAAGAAATTACAGAAACGTTTTTATTGTTAGTCAGTATTTTCATTGCTTTCCTGTTTTCTTAAACAAAGTTAAACCAATCACTGCTTAAACATGGCGGTCTAATGTAAACTCGGTTTTGATTCCAGATCAATATAATATAATTATGTACATAAACATGAATGATTTCGAAAATGCATATCAAGGAAGTAATTGCAGATTGATTTTAACCTTTTTATTTAGTGCATTTATTAATTTATTTTTCATTAGTCGTGTCGAGTGACTGGATAACGTTGAATGTGATTATATTATTTATGAGTGTAGTAAGTAATTATTGGTGAGAGAAGTTATGTGTCGAGCTGTCGCGTGCGCCAGTTGCGTCATCACTATAAATACGTCGTACTACGCTCGTAGCAACGTAGCGCTACGAAGCTACGCGTGAGTGACGAGAAAATCATAGCGGCCACCGAATGTTCCGATCGTGGGGGCAATGAACTGTGCTACTAGACATTGTGCTTTTCGTTATAATGAATACTGTTTAATTTTTCGAACAGTACTCGTCATAAATAGCCTAAGCAACCAATCGTTTAGCTACCGAAATTTTAAATATAAAAAAAAAACTAATAAGTTACACAAAATGCAAAATCAATTCACTGGGTGACACACATGTTATCGCTAACTGATGTCTTAAAGACCACTAAAATAGGTATATAAATAAAACACCAACCTGAATCTGGCATACAACAGGAATATTTTATATATTAATCTCTGAATCAGCTGTTACAGTTTACGCGGTCATTTCCAGAACACATATTATGTGATTATTACTCAATGAAGCGTTTATTAATAAGTCCGTATCGTGACGTCAGCATTGTTCCTGCGTTTCCTCGTAACTTTGTGAAGGTCGGGAAGGACGGATCTCTGACGCTAACAAGACATTCTAAACACGAGACTAGGTCAGATAATAACATGAAATTAGTAATAAACTTTGGTATAGTGCGCCGTATGTACTTTCGACAATTTGCAAATCATTTCATTGATCTGAAAATTGATTGATAGAAAATTTGTTGAGAAGACGGCACCGAGCCGGCTAAGTATTTTATATGAAAGAAAAGGCCATCATAGCGCAAAAATTCCACAAATATATTGGAACAATAAACTTGTTTACAAAATTTTAAGTGTTCGTTAACAACTACATTAGTTTAAAACTGTGTTGTAGCCATTAGCGCCCACCTCCAAGAGGGGAGACGTCGGCGTTCCAAAATTTATGATAATAAATTTTCAATTAATTTATATTCGCAGTTAAACTTAATAATTACTCTTAATCTAGGTTCTAGGTAATTAAAATAGGTTAAGCAACGACCTATTAATTTGAATTATAATTACAATTTATTTATATTATTACAATTTATTTATATTATTACAATTAATTAATTGAAATCATTTAATAATTTAAAACAAAATTGAGATCCAGGTGCTCTAGTTCAATTAAGGGTGAGTGTTTGGAAGTGGAATCAAAAGCAGATTTTGTTCAGCATTAAATCTAGGCAAATAATACCTACCTATTTGTTAGATGTTTTAGTTTCTCATATCCATTAAAAGGGTTTAAGTTTGATGTCGTTTTTTATAAAGTATTCCATCATCAACATAAGTAGGAATTCATGTACTTGCATCGAAATGTTGATATTAATATGGATCTTCCCGATATTATGCCCAATATTATATACAAATAAATAATAATAAAAACCTCAGAGATAGGTAAGACAAATAAAACAAAGATAATAATTAACATACATTTTTTATCAAAATTTTTCATTGATAAAGATCTCTCTACGCCAACTGAGGTGAAGTTAACAAATTTATACACTTCTTCCTCCTCGTCATTAATGCAGGAAGAAATTTTTAGAGCTACATTTCTGATAGTGTCATAAAACACATGTCATAGAACTAAATGCGGAAACCTAAAATAGATAGATAGTGTCATAAAAAAATCTGCTCTTTAAAATTAATCTCGGGACTAATATCCACTTCATTCTTTCGCTGTATGAAATCAGTATAAGTGCTTAAATAACTCTACCTAATTCCGGCCTCTGATCCATCAAATATTTGTTTTATTCAGCCGACCCCACTAGGTCTATGTTACCGTATGTGGTATACGTTACCGTCAGTAGGCTGTGGAGGAGAGATATATAGGGTGACTGGTAATTAGTAACCGATAATTAAACATGTGATTGTACTCATGATTACAAACAACTTTTCCAAAGAAACTTTTTTTATATACTCACTACTTGTAGATACATTCACTAATTAGGTACGTACACATAGGTGTACGTACCTAATCAGTAACCCATAGGGGTTTGCAAGCTGCGCGGGTGTTCTATCACTGTTGTAGGTACGACAGCGTCACGCGTATTTAAACAGCTGTTTTATTATTGTGATAAAGCTAATGAGAATATAAAAAAAGTTTCTTTGGGAAAGTTGTTTGTAATCATAAGTACAATCATCTGTTTAAGTATCGGTCACTAATTACCAGTCACCTTATATAATGCAGACACTCAGCTGCTTATTTATTGAGGTGGAAAATTATCCAATGATTTATTCTATTCTAGGGTGGAGCAAGACGGTGAATCGACTTGAGGCGCGCGTGGAACGTTACGTGCCATCGACGACTTGGGCTTGGTCCGGACGGTTACCGGATGGTTGGACGGCGATCTGGCCATTGCTAGCCGTCCGCAACCCGCGCCTACGGTGACCGGAAATCGGGATCGGGATCCCGGCGGCTGAGGCGTAAGGGCCGCTCCCTCACGCGTGCACGTGCTACCTCCTCCTTTGCTAACATCTAACCTTTGCTTCGCAGAAGGAGGCGACCGCCTGCCACTCCTCCTCGCTTCAAACCATGGCCTGTACCAAGACACGGCGCGAGAGATCGCTGCCGCCGATATCCCCCACAAGGACACGGCGGTACTCTGCCCAAGCGGGGCACACCTCTTCAGTGTGCGTCATAGCAAATGCTAACAGATAAGTCAATTAACCCCTTTTACACATCTACATAAGTATGGAGCTTGAGGTTATCTCGTCAACAATTTTTCGTTACATAAATAACAATAGCAATAATAACAGCGATAGTATGAGCAGTAATAGTAGTGGAACTTGACCCACTAGTTGATAATATAAGATAACCTGAGCCGTTCATTCATAAAGTGTTTAATTGCTTTTTGATAAGTAATCTCTGTGCTTACAAACTTTATCAATTTCGTTTATACGTTATAAGTTATACTACATACAAGAAAACAGGAGTAATTAGTAAAGGAAACACTTATAGTGTGTAATCTATTTAGATAAAAGGAGAAACTGACTGACTGACATATCAACGCAGAGCCGAAACTACTGGGACTAGGAGTGTGAAATTTTGCACAAGGTTTCCTTTTATGACGTAGGCAAGCACTAAGAGAGGATTTTTCAAAATTCACCCCCTAAGGGGATGTAACGGGGGTCCAAAATTTGTACGGAGAAACCTAATTTCAGGCGGGCGAAACCGCGGGCAGAAGCTATAGTTGCTCTATATGAGTGTGTGGGGTTACAGGCGACACTACATTGTAATATAACTACTCAGAAAATTGATACGTAACTCGTTAGCGTAGGCAGTCGCTCCGAGGCTCGCTAGCCAAACACACGCCGATGTCCTATTGTTCTAAATTATCGTGTAACAGTGTATGTGAGTAAAATAAACTGTCAATACCGAAACCAGTATTTCTTTGAACATTCCTTCAAGACAGTAGTGACTTAGGTGTACCATCCGCGGTACACGTCTGCGACGCAACATATCTACATTGGTAACACCCTGTGAATCAATACTTTTCGGTAACGTAAAACCACTCAGCACGGAGCGACTCACCGCGTGGCTAGCGAGAAGCATCAAGTTAGTGACCTATATACGTAGGCACTGATTTCTTCATACGTCGCACCCCACGGGCCGCGATTTCTTTCATCCGGCATGACCAACGAGAAACGCGAGCAGGAAGATGTCAAACCCGATGTCATGCTCATATCGGTATCTTCACATTATTTAATGACTACTATTAATCACTCCCAAGAGTGCATATCTTGTTCTTAAAAACGCTGAGCTTGAAGTTTCCGTGCCTGATCGAATCACAAAGGAAGATATCAATAGGAGAACCAAGGTTACCCACAGAGCCCAAAGGAACATCAATGTGCTCGATAGGTTTTTGAGTGCACAGCATTAAAAGGCCTTCCTCCACAAAGTGGACCGACAGTTCTGTCACGGCACTCGTGTGAACCGCTCGCACGCATATAATTATAATTTCGTTGTAACTAGAATTATCATTTCTAATATTGACGCGCTCATTCGGTAATGAGCGCGTCCCAATTATGGCCACAGGCGACAGTGGCAGTAGCAGTGGAGAAGAAGGAAGTAACTTAGATCGAGTAGATAGATGTATGTCAACAATTTTAATGGAAGAGGAAGGAGAAAGCAAAAGAGATTCGGTAATAAATATAACAGAACCAATCCACAGTGAAATTCAAATTATGGAAGAAAAAATAATAACTCATCCAACAAAAAGGGTAAGAGAAGAGGATGAAGAAGGAAGCTGGAAAAAAGTTGAAAAAGATAGAGGAAAGAAACATAAACTATTTAGAAAAGAAGTTTTTATTTGGAGCCGAGAAAAGTTACCAAAACAGTTTGCTATAGCAAAATTATTTAATAGTATGGGTTTAACTGATATCGTAAAAATTAAATACATTAATCCATTCAAGTTAAAAATAGAGGTTTCGACTGAAGAATGTGTGGGCAAGTTGTTGGACTGTCAAGAGTTCCAAACTAAAGAATGGAAGGTTTACAGCGCAATGGATGTAAAGATTTCTTACGGTATTATCCGGAATGTGGACCTCGAGTTATCTGATGAGGAGGCCTTAAAAGCGATCAAGAGTTCTAATGACACTGAAATCATATCCTTAAAAAGGCTACAGCGACGAGACGGAGACAGCTGGGTGCCGAGTGAAGTATCTAAGGTAGGATTCAAAGGCTCATACTTACCAAGTTTTATTAATGTGGACTGTCTACGCGCTAAGGTAGAACCTTATGTATTTCCGGTAACACAGTGCTCAAACTGTTGGAAGTTCGGCCACGTCAAAACAAGATGCTCATCCAAAAAAATTGTATGTCCTAAGTGTACAGGAGAACACAGTAACTGTGAAGTCACAACATTTAAATGCATAAACTGTCGGGGTGATCACATGGCGTTGAACAGAAATTGTCCTGTTTATGCTCGAGAGAAACGCGTGAGAGAACTTATGGCAGAATATAACTGCACTTATCAGGTAGCCTGCAATATGTATGTTAGACCCAGGTTGCCAATTGGTTCTCAAACAGTGACGGAAACCGAAAAACCGAAGATTAACACCAACAACAGCTTTAGTGATTTACTTTTGGCAGAATCGGAAAATAGTTATAACTACACACCGAATGCATTCCCACCGTTGTTTACACAGAATCGATCTAAATCACCGCCCGTATGTAACAAAAATAAGCAATCGCATTCGCAAAGCAAAGATAAAACGGAGTGGTGGGGACATCGGGATTCGTCGGACAGCATTCCTATGCAAACAGCTGCTACTCATAACGACGCCGGCGACAACGTAAACAATACGCGAGAGGTGCACCTAGATGAGTTAATTAAACGATTAAAAGACATTATTTATATGCGAAATCGGAGCTTTCAAGAAAAGTTTTATGACATTATTAAGTGTTGTAGTAAATGGTTAGTACTATTTGTGGTAGATCGTATGTCTGAGTCTATTTTGAACAAATGTTTAGAGTTATTTTTCGGTCTTAATAAGTGATGGATCCCAAAAATAAAATCGTTCGATTAAAGTTATTGCAGTGGAACGCACAAAGTCTGAAACCTAAAATTAAAGTTTTTGAGAATTTCTTATTAATAAGTAAAATCCATATATGTATTATATCCGAGACCTGGCTTGAACCAGACAGTCAGTTAAAAGTAGGTAGTTACAACATTTACAGACAAGACCGGGATGATTCATATGGCGGGGTAGCGATTGTAGTACATAACTCCATTAAAGCACAAATTACCAATTTTTGCTTACGTAATCGAAGCATTCAAGTACTCCATATTAAAATATTGAACTGTAGCTTTTTAGAAAATATCATAGCGGTATATTGCCCCCCTAATATTCACACTGCAGATGAGGATTGGAAAATGTTATTTTCTAGTTGGCCTAACAAAACTTTTATAGGAGGAGATTTCAATGGGCATCATACAAACTGGTCATACAAAAGCGATCGCAGAGGTTTACAAATCCACGATGCAGCGGATGATTGGCATTACGTTTCCCTCAACACTGGAGACCATACCAGACTTAAGTTAGTTTTAAATCAGTTACAAAAAAGTTCGCCTGACATCACATTCGCGTCATCAGATATTGCATTACGGTTTAAGTGGAGTGTTTTAAACGAGAGTCTAGGTAGTGACCACTTATTTGTTCTTATTACCACAGAATTTACATGTCATAACGTAATAAAATCAAAACGTAATTTTAAAAAGGGTGATTGGCAGAAGTATTCAGAAATAATTTCAAGTCAAATTAATAGTATTTATTATATAAATTAATTTAACTGGTGACACGCAACAAAGGTATGATAAAATTATAGATTTGATAAATTTGGCATCTCAAGCATCAATCCCCAACATTAAGATTTGTGAAGACCCCTCCAGTAAATTTATTCCAAAATCATACTGGTCCCCCGAGCTATCTAAGGCGGTAGCGGAACGTAGATTGGCATTAGCTCAGGTTAGGAAGAACCCTACCCCCACTAATTTCACGATTCTTAAACAGAAGGTAGCTACAGCACAGAGACTAATTCGTAAGGCGAGTGCTGAATCTTTTCGGCAGTTCTGTGACAGTATAGGCGAGATGGTGTCCAGTAGCGAGTTATGGAACAAAATGCGATGGATTAAAGGATATCGTAGTAACAGAATTTGTTTAGATACAGAGAGGGCTAGTGAATTCTTAAGTCAATTGGCGCCAGATTAAGTTTGCTCATCATGTCCTGTTTTTCATTCAAGTAACATACAGTTGGAAGCCCAGATTTCGGAACAGGAACTTTCAAATGTACTGAAGATGAAAGATACCGCTCCTGGAGAGGATGATATTTCCTATTCAATGATTTATCATTTTCCCCGCAAACGGTTGATAGTTGATTTATTTAACAAATGTTTGGCTGATGGTGAGGTTCCTAGACAGTGGCGAAATGTTAGAATAGTGCCTGTACCGAAACCTGGGCGCGATCCGAATAACATTGCATCTTTGAGACCTATCTCACTCATTTCATGTCTTTGTAAAACTTTACACAACATTATAACAAGACGTCTTCAATGGTTTTTTGAAAGTAAAGGTCTGTTTTCCAAGAATACAGTAGGATTTAGAAGATCTCAATCATGCCTTGATAATCTTGTACGGTTGGTATCACAAATCCAAATAGGGTTCGCTACCAATAAAAAAACATTGGGTTGTTTCGTTGATATATCGGGTGTAAAAAGACCCTTAACGTAAACGAAAACTACGTATTGTACCCATCACTGGGATAGTTTTTTTCTTCTAGAACATACCTGGGAAATCACTGGTTCCAGAGATATTCAAGGTCAAAGTAAGAAAAAAAAAAGTTGACTTTTTTTCAAAATCGTATTCCAAGTGTCATTAGAAAACTTTCTTCCGAACAAACATTATCAAAATTATTAATTTTTAATAGCAAATTACGCATTTGAAGTTACAAAAATGCAATGAATACAAAATACTACGCACGCTTCGACGCAGCTGTGCGGCTGTGGCGCGCACACTAGCGTGCGAGGTTCCGAGTTCAACGAACAAATGCGAAACGCGCTCAGCTGATGACAGTATGGACAATTTATTTATTTTATGAATTGAACAGTTTACGATTTTACGTTTTCAATAAAAACGTTGATTATTATTTGTTTATTGATTTAATTTTGAAATTAGGTATTAAATGGTACAAAATTAAAAGTAGGTACCTACCTACCGTACCTACTTAACTAAGCGCGGCTGCGCTGACGCAGGTCTTCCCCAATCTGGCAGGTCCTGACGCCTCCTGCCAGAGGGTCTACGCTCCGCGTAGACCCCGTGGTTTGTGCAGTCCATGGACGTTTACGGGGCCCCGGTTTAGACTCGGTCACTCGGACTGAAGGTGAGTAAAAGGGTCATGGCCATCCTAATGATACAGGGATACCGCGCGGTCTCCTGCGAGGCGAGCCGGCATGCTGGCCTGCCACTGTGGGATTTTGCAGGCAACAATCCTAATACGTGATGATGCAACGCCGTCGAAGGGAAACTCCGCTGCCGCGTCCAATCGCGGCACGGCGCGGCAGACAGAGCTCCAGCGAGATCTTGTGGTGGTATGGTATGAACTTGAAGACAGCGACTGTCGCAACCTTGCGCTGGGCGCGCCATGATAGCAGTAGTAAGTTCCCTCTCTGAGGAGTAGCTAGTGAGGCACCACGGCGTCCTCACTTTCCGCCTGACGAAGGTCCTCGCCGGACACGGTTGTTTCGAAAGGTTCCCGTGTCGGATTCAGCGGGAAGAAACGCCCGGGTGTAACGCGGCCCTGGTATACAAACGGCAACTGAAGGAACAAAGAGAGAGAGAGAGATGGAGTTTCAAACTTTTAACTGACTAAAAATCGGTAAAAGTCTGACACTCCCTTTCTCTTCACCCAGAGCGCGAGGGGACATTTGATGATTTCCTATCGCAAAAAAGTTACTTTCTACTTATCTAAAAACTAAACTTAAATCCTAGGTAGGATAGTAAGTTCCCTCTCTGAGGAGTAGCTAGTGAGGCACCACGGCGTCCTCACTTTCCGCCTGACGAAGGTCCTCGCCGGACACGGTTGTTTCGAAAGGTTCATGTGTCGGATTCAGCGGAAAGAAACGCCCGGGTATAACGCAGCCCTGGTATACAAACGGCAACTGAAGGAACAAAGAGAGAGAGAGAGATGGAGTTTCAAACTTTTAACTGACTAAAAATCGGTAAAAGTCTGACACTCCCTTTCTCTTCACCCAGAGCGCGAGGGGACATTTGATGATTTCCTATCGCAAAAAAGTTACTTTCTACTTATCTAAAAACTAAACTTAAATCCTAGGTAGGATAGTAAGTTCCCTCTCTGAGGAGTAGCTAGTGAGGCACCACGGCGTCCTCACTTTCCGCCTGACGAAGGTCCTCGCCGGACACGGTTGTTTCGAAAGGTTCATGTGTCGGATTCAGCGGAAAGAAACGCCCGGGTATAACGCAGCCCTGGTATACAAACGGCAACTGAAGGAACAAAGAGAGAGAGAGAGATGGAGTTTCAAACTTTTAACTGACTAAAAATCGGTAAAAGTCTGACACTCCCTTTCTCTTCACCCAGAGCGCGAGGGGACATTTGATGATTTCCTATCGCAAAAAAGTTACTTTCTACTTATCTAAAAACTAAACTTAAATCCTAGGTAGGATAGTAAGTTCCCTCTCTGAGGAGTAGCTAGTGAGGCACCACGGCGTCCTCACTTTCCGCCTGACGAAGGTCCTCGCCGGACACGGTTGTTTCGAAAGGTTCCCGTGTCGGATTCAGCGGGAAGAAACGCCCGGGTGTAACGCGGCCCTGGTATACAAACGGCAACTGAAGGAACAAAGAGAGAGAGAGAGATGGAGTTTCAAACTTTTAACTGACTAAAAATCGGTAAAAGTCTGACACTCCCTTTCTCTTCACCCAGAGCGCGAGGGGACATTTGATGATTTCCTATCGCAAAAAAGTTACTTTCTACTTATCTAAAAACTAAACTTAAATCCTAGGTAGGATAGTAAGTTCCCTCTCTGAGGAGTAGCTAGTGAGGCACCACGGCGTCCTCACTTTCCGCCTGACGAAGGTCCTCGCCGGACACGGTTGTTTCGAAAGGTTCCCGTGTCGGATTCAGCGCGAAGAAACGCCCGGGTGTAACGCGGCCCTGGTATACAAACGGCAACTGAAGGAACAAAGAGAGAGAGAGATGGAGTTTCAAACTTTTAACTGACTAAAAATCGGTAAAAGTCTGACACTCCCTTTCTCTTCACCCAGAGCGCGAGGGGACATTTGATGATTTCCTATCGCAAAAAAGTTACTTTCTACTTATCTAAAAACTAAACTTAAATCCTAGGTAGGATAGTAAGTTCCCTCTCTGAGGAGTAGCTAGTGAGGCACCACGGCGTCCTCACTTTCCGCCTGACGAAGGTCCTCGCCGGACACGGTTGTTTCGAAAGGTTCCCGTGTCGGATTCAGCGGGAAGAAACGCCCGGGTGTAACGCGGCCCTGGTATACAAACGGCAACTGAAGGAACAAAGAGAGAGAGAGATGGAGTTTCAAACTTTTAACTGACTAAAAATCGGTAAAAGTCTGACACTCCCTTTCTCTTCACCCAGAGCGCGAGGGGACATTTGATGATTTCCTATCGCAAAAAAGTTACTTTCTACTTATCTAAAAACTAAACTTAAATCCTAGGTAGGATAGTAAGTTCCCTCTCTGAGGAGTAGCTAGTGAGGCACCACGGCGTCCTCACTTTCCGCCTGACGAAGGTCCTCGCCGGACACGGTTGTTTCGAAAGGTTCCCGTGTCGGATTCAGCGGGAAGAAACGCCCGGGTGTAACGCGGCCCTGGTATACAAACGGCAACTGAAGGAACAAAGAGAGAGAGAGATGGAGTTTCAAACTTTTAACTGACTAAAAATCGGTAAAAGTCTGACACTCCCTTTCTCTTCACCCAGAGCGCGAGGGGACATTTGATGATTTCCTATCGCAAAAAAGTTACTTTCTACTTATCTAAAAACTAAACTTAAATCCTAGGTAGGATAGTAAGTTCCCTCTCTGAGGAGTAGCTAGTGAGGCACCACGGCGTCCTCACTTTCCGCCTGACGAAGGTCCTCGCCGGACACGGTTGTTTCGAAAGGTTCCCGTGTCGGATTCAGCGCGAAGAAACGCCCGGGTGTAACGCGGCCCTGGTATACAAACGGCAACTGAAGGAACAAAGAGAGAGAGAGATGGAGTTTCAAACTTTTAACTGACTAAAAATCGGTAAAAGTCTGACACTCCCTTTCTCTTCACCCAGAGCGCGAGGGGACATTTGATGATTTCCTATCGCAAAAAAGTTACTTTCTACTTATCTAAAAACTAAACTTAAATCCTAGGTACCTACCTACAATTTAAACTTCTTAAATAACAACTTGATAAACCTCACTAGGTTCATAAGCATAACATAAACCTCACTAAGTAGGTAAATAAGATGTGATACGAACAGGTAAAACGACGTGATTGCTGCATTTACAATCACAATGATAAAGGAAAAGTAAATTTCGTAATTTCATTTATTATGTTTGAATTAGGTACCTACCTAAAGCTATCGGAAAAATCACACAAAGTTCCATACACTTAATCATCACCTGCTTAGGTTTCTCCCAACTATTAGGGTCTCCTTTCAATCTAACCGGACTGCCTATTTGGCCTGCACAACCTAGTTATCGGATAATACGATAACGATAAAGCCCCTCAAAAATGCCTACAATCCGTAAGTATTGTAGGCATTTTTGAGGATGACTTCTAGTGAGGATAGCTTCTAGTGCATAAGGCTGTAAGGCTTATGCACTAAAAGCTATCCTGTTAAGCATGATTGGAAATAAATGTCGTAGATAGGTACCTCATTTTATAAAAATGTTTAGTAGGTACCCACCTAATAAATTACATTTTAAAACATAAACGAGCACGCGGTGCGTTTTACCTGCGTGAAGTCGTTAGTATGTCGGGAGTCACAGATCGATTCCCGGCCACCGTAGACGCGGGCTTGCGGACGGAGAGCAATGGGTAGCTCTCCGTCCGATAACAACCAAGCCCTGGTGGACAGCGCGTTGTGTTCCACGTGCGCCTTAAGAAGCTGTCAGCTAAACTGATGGGGCCTGATAGGAGCGATGCCAGGCACGGTCGCGGGAATGTTCCAAAGATTTAGGTACCGCGACCCTGAAACGCAAAGGCAACCGAAGGATCAACATTGGGTTTTAGTCAGTAAAAGTCTAAAACTCACTCTCCCACCAGAGCGCGAGATGATTTTGATGATTTCACAACGTTAAAAAAAAAAACAAAGCTACTCACGTTTCCGTACACAACTGCAGCAGTCTGAACTGAGATACAATTTGTCTTTAGTGTTTAGAGCGGCCTTCAAAACTACTTGCTAGCTATTTCACAAATACTAACCAGAATTCGGTCAGAATTTCATTTATCTGTGTTCATTGATAACATTTTTTTTAATGTAATCACGAGACAACCTACAGAATAATTTAAGTACGTAAACTGATGAAGCCTCTAAATGCTCGTTAGAACTCAAACTCAATTTAGGAAATTATTTATAACTAGAGCGACACCTAAATCTATGAGATCACATTTTGTTATTACACCAGGCTGGCGCTAGCGCCAGTAGCACGCGAGCGGCTCGTGCTCTATGAAAGGGAAAAGCCGCCCACCGGCGGTGCGCGGCTGTGCTCAAAGCATCAAAAAGGCCGCCAGCGGTCCGACCCCCCTCCGCAAATAAATTTAAAGGAATTGTATTTATTGCGAATTTACTTACCTACGTGTTTGTTATTAGTTCGGTTTCTTACGTCATCGAATGCACTTGTGGATATTTTTTTTTGCGAATTACTGTTATTAGTTGTGTTTGTGTAGTATTGTGTGATAGACTGATAGTAGTGAAAGCGTTGGAGTGATAGGCTTAGTGTAGGTGTATTGTGAGTGCGTTGTATGTTCGTGTGTGTAGTGTGTTCTTTTCAGGATTCATTTAGTTGTAGGCACCTATCGGGAGTTAAGATGCCTTTTCATGTTTATTCGGTGCGCGAGTACGTGAATATTATTTATTGTTAAGGCATGGCTCATGGAAACGCTACTGCGGCTCTGTGACTGTACAGGATTAAGCATCCTACCGCGTATCAACCCACGGATTCGCGGATCTTGACCAGAGCTATTCAGCGATTGCTGGACAACCAACCGATAGTACCAATTTCTCTGGGAGGCGGCTGACAAATACGACCAGCGTTCGATGAGGCCATTCTCGCTGTGATGCAGGAAAATCCACGATTGGGCGTACGAACAGCAGCCAAAATATTGCGAAGGCTGCATGTTCATCACGTTCGGCACATGGTTTCCCATTCTAATGTTCACACAAGTGTTGAGGCGGGATAGGCAACGGCCTTACAAAATCCATCGTGTGCTAGTGCTCGAGCGCTCGTTACGTGACGCGATACGTCGCATGGATTACTGCAGGTGGCTGTTGAGCCAGGAACGAGACTTCATCCAAAAAATAATTTTCACCGACGAGAGCACTTTCACAAATAATGGAATGTGGAACCGCCAAAATACCCATTATTGGTGTTCCGTCAATCCAAATCAAACCCAAGAAACGGGCTTCCAGACACGGCTGGCATTGTGGGAAACCAGATCCTAGGCCCGGTTTTCTTGCCACCGAGAATGGACGGGCCTGCCTACCTCAATTTTGTTACTGGCTACCTAACCGACACTTTGGAAGAGATGCCACTAGTTCAGAAGCTTGGGTTGTGGTACCAGCACGACGGTGCGCCGCTTTATGTTGTGAGACCAGTTCGTGAGCAACTGACGACGATTTTCGAAAACAACTGGATCGGACGGTTTGGGCCTAACGCATGGCCAGCACGCTCGCCTTATTGTGGGTTTACGTCAAAGATAGGGTGTTTGACCGCCCCTGCGAGACCGCTGCGGCAATGCGACAGAAATGTGATGAACTTAAGCAGTGGTCAGCGCAAGAAGGGATCCTGGTCCCTGGAGCGAGTTCATGAAAACACACGGGCTAGGGCGCGCATCTGTCTCCGCGTGGAATGTCGGCAGTTTGAACCGAAGCTCGTCAGTGTTGAGAGGCCACCTGTGCGGGATGAAAGCTAAAGTGATGGACAGTGTAGGTAAGTACTCAGGCTATTTAAAAACTGTACGTATTTCGTATACTTAAGTAATTGTACATAACAGATTTTTTTAATTACCAAGAGCCTATTTAATACCTACACCATGCAAAACGCGCGCGACGCCGAGGCGCCGCCGCGCCGCGCCTCGCCTATCGTATACACGGTACCTATTACACACACACCGGCACAATCAGTTGCGCGCTTTACATTGCTCGCAATAAAAAGCATATTTTTTTTAAAGATGGAAAAAAAAGTTTGTTTCCCAGCAATATTTTTTGTTCAAAATGACTTAGTTATATGTACAGAATGTGTAGTTAACGGGTATGTGATCGGTCTTTTTACACCCTGTAGATAACGCGTATAATAACGTTAATATTTTGAAAGTTGTAACTAAACTGGATGAAATGGGAGTAGGTGCTTCAATATGCAGATATATATGGGAATACTTAAGAGAAAGACATTTAGCTGTATCACAAGTAGGGAGTAATGCTTCGATTACAAGATGGACATGTAAGGGATTAGCCCAAGGAGATCCTATGTCTCCAATATTATTTAATATAGCGACCTGTGATATTTTCAAAGATATTATGGGAGTTTATGTATCTCAATATGCAGACGATTTCGTCCTCTATATTTCTGGACAAGACATAAGATTTATGACTACAGCTCTTCAAGAAGCCATAGATTGTTTGTCACAATTGGTAGAAGTATTGGGTCTAGAATTATCTCCCACGAAAAGTAAAATTTGTTTATTCTCAAAGGGAAAGTCGTTACAGCAGATAAATATCATTATCAATAATGTCTGTAATGTACCTGTTGTTAAGTATTTAGGACTTTGGCTTGATTCATCTTTGAGATGGCGCAAACAGATAAACGAAGTATATGAAAAAAGTATGAAGTTTTTAAATGTTTTTAAGGTACTAGCAGGTTCGTCATGGGGCGTTCACCCAGTGCATTTAAGACGACTGTATATTGCCATCATTCGTAGTCGATTAGATTATGCAAGTTTTTTGTTTGATAACAGCGCTAAGACCAACATTTCAAGGTTAGACAAAATCCAAAACCAAGCCATGAGAATAGTTGGCGGTTTTTTGAAAAGTTGCCCAATCCACGCGATGGAATCTGAGTTATGTCTGCCACCATTGTTTGTTCGACGCAAATATTTAGCTGCAAAATTTTGCTTAAAAGCTAAATCTATTGATAATGGTGACACCATGATAATGATATCAAAATTGACATCAATATGCGAACAGGAAACATATTGGCGTAATAAGAAAAAAACCGTTGTTAACTATCGCATATAGTGAGATGTCCAATCAAACTTTACATCGTTCTAAAGTTCTAGAGATGTTTTCACTATCGACTTGGATGGCGAATATAGATATTAAGTCAAATATAAACCTAAGTATTACAAACATGACAGGAACTAAAAGATCTAATACTTCAGTGACACTTCTTAAGAGATCAGTAGAAACTATTGCACAAAAATATAATGGATTCTATCAGATTTACAGTGATGGGTCTAAGGACAGTAATGGAACAGGAGCAGCATTTTTTGATCCCCAATGTAACACAGGAGCCAGTTTCACATTGAACTGCAAATTATCCATAATGGCAGCAGAATTATATGCCATTTCAGAATGTTTATCATATCTTATGTCGTGCAAATATACAAAATTTGTCATACTTTGTGATTCTAAAAGCGCCTTGCAGCATATAGCTCGGTGCACCTCGGGCACACGAGGCCAACCTGTAGCCTATACGATATTAGACTCGTACTTGAGGCTGAGGGCAAGTGGAAAAAGTATTAAATTCCAATGGATTCCATCACATGTAGATCTGATGGGAAACGAAATTGTAGATATATTAGCAAAAACGGGAACATATGAAGGAACTTCTATCGATCATCTACCCTTCTTTACGGATGTATTAAGAGATGTTAAAATTAATTGCAATATATTATGGAAAGAGTATTTTGACAAAAGATCTGAAGAGAAGGGTATATGGTACAAGACAATGCAGACTGAGCCACCAAGAATACCTTGGTTTACTAAAACTCCGATGAATAGACGTTTATTAGTAACAAGCATGCGTCTGCGATCCGGGCACATACCGTTGAATGCTTTCGATCATCTTATGAAAGTGGTTGACACCCCAGACTGTCTGACTTGCAAGGTTAGGGAGGACACCTACCACGCTTTGGTGGAGTGTGCACGGATTGGTGACGAACGGAGAGTTTTAGAGTTAGAAAATAGTTTATGTTTAAGGGATGTAGGTATGTGTAATCAGATCTTATCTAAACCTACATCCAAATTAGCTATTAAGTTATATTATTTGTTTCTTAAATTAATTAAGTTAAGAGAGAACCACCTGTTTTTATGTTTTTTCTTTTGCAAAACTACAAGGTTGGCATAATCGCCCCGCGGTTAAAACCTTTTTTTCCAAATAAAGATTAAAAAAAAAAAAAAAAGAAAAAAGTGGACCGATGACTCGGTTGGGAGAATCCACCATATATCTATTGTCTAGCCCACAGGACTGATCGAAGTTGCTACAGCAGTAGTGGACATTATGCTGTTGCTGCTGTAATTTTGGGGATGAACAAAACAAACATTAAATATAAATTTATATTTAACCAATAGCTTCATAATATATGTTACCAATGTATAATGTAAAAATAACAATATTAGTGATAAAAAACTTATTACAAAAAAAAATTCAATCGCCTTCAAAGTAAAAAAAACCACACAAAAGTGCAAAATAACTTTAATTTCGGAAGTCGGTGTTTCTATAATAGTTTTGTGTCTTCGTTTTTTAACACCGACTTCCGAAATTCAAGGTATTTTGCACGTTTCAGTGTTTTTTTTTACTTTGAAGTCGGTTTTTTTTTTTTTTTTTTGTAAAAAGTTTTTTATTTTACACTTTTTAGTTATAGTACCACCACTAAAAAGTACCCCTCAGCCAAACTTAAATACCTTAAGCCAGAGTGCATCTCTTGACAATTCTAATAATCCCAAACAGGTTAGATTACATTTATTTATTACAGACTTCCGGTGCCTAACGGCTTCATTATCAGATCAGTTCGATATATTCCCCCTCTTCTTTCAGGCAGTCATCAAGAACTCGTATAAACGAAGCAATTATACTTGTTACAACGGTACTGCTGTGATTCTATGAGGAGTTCTGTTCCATATCTTCGAAGTTCATGATCAGATCATAACAATATTTCTATGGGACCAACTCGGAAGCATAACCTTTCAATAAAAAAAAAAATATATTTTAAAATCGGTCTACAATTGACTAAGAAATCGGTGAACATACATAAAAGCCCTCCTCCTTTTTGAAGTCGGTTAAAAAAATAAAAAACATACATTCAGCCGAACATATAACCTCCTCCTTTTTGAAGTCGGTAAAAAAAATGAAAATTCGTGATTTAATTACCTCATACATAATCAGATTTCTCATCATGTATAACACAGGCGAGGCGGCCTCGTCCTTGTGATTGTCGGTTATTAGTCATTAAGCCAGATAAAAACTAGCCTGTACTCTTCCTTGCAGTTCAAGCTTACTCCGTACGAAATTTCGTCAAAATCGGTTAAGTACGAGTAGTTTAATAGTGAAAGCATAACAGACAGACATAGTTACTTTCATATTTATAATATTAGTATAGATGTTGTTTTTGTACATTTAAAATTGACTACTTTACTTACTACTTTATTTTACATTACTTTTTTTTGTTTACTTTTTACGTTGTTTTTTTTTTTAGAAATGGAGATATAGTAGGTGCTACAGGTAGTCTTATTTGCACTATTTCGTTTTTTTTACAACAGGCGACCTTATCGCTAAAAACGTTATTTCAAAGCCAACCTTTGGAAGGCCACAGGTGGTCTTCAAAAGTCGCATTTAGCCAAAAGGGTGCCCATTTTGTCACTCTACGTCTTCTGTACCTTATGGTGTAAGTACATAGTAGAGTATTATTATATTCTTAATGTTCAGAAATTACCGGTAGTGATCAATCTGCTTAGTCTTTTTACAATTATATTGGAGTTCCGATGCCCTGGGCGTCCCTTATCGCAGAAGCGTGAGGATATAGTACGTTCTCTCACGGCTGCGAAGATTGTCCCGTGTGGTTGATATTGCTAAGCGAGTACCAGATCAATAACTACAACATAGGTACTTATAACTCTTCACCCTCAGTGTTGTGGAAAACCTATACGCACAATAAATGTCTTCCCAAAACGTGGGATAAGTAGATGTTACAATTGCACCTAATCTGACCTTACAGACACCCAATGCATATCTCACACTCGACAGTTAATACGCGGATGCTAGTAGTATCTACCTGGAAAAGTCTAAGCAGACTCCACACCCAAGTTGGGCGCAGCAAAGACAATATCCACAGATGGGGGTTTTCAGACGGTTCCGATCTTCAGTGTTTATGCGGCGTTTCTCCGCAGACCATGTCCCACCTCCCATGCTGCATCACGTGCCCCGTTACTGGTTCACGTAGGGATCTAATGGCAGCATCAGCAAACGCTATTGCCGTGACCAGGCAAGGAATTTAACTAGTTTTGCCATCGATACGCTAAGAAAAAAAAGTAGTATCTTCATATTTGCTCTGGTTTACGTCACCCAATAAAACGGTGGAAATGACTCTGGTGGACCCTCAATTTGGTAATATGATTAGATAGTTACTTATTTGACTGACTGCATGATAAGCAAAGAAAAAAAAATTATCTAACAATCAAATATTTGATTCGTATGAGTCGCCTCTAAGTTACATTCATCGAAATCAAACAGTATGCGTCACCGCGTAAACATTATATTATGTGTGATCAAGCCGGTAGCGCACGCGCAGCCTAGTACACCGCAGATTCATCGATCGACCAGGTAACCAATATCACATCAGTTTATTTTTCATTACCTGAGCTGCTCGCGAAGTGAACGGTCGTGTCTTGTGTCGTGTAAACCTTTATATTCGCTAATTGAAAATGAAATCTGTACAGGTGTTATTTTGCGCCGCATTCTTGTTAGCATGAATCAATGCCTTTAGCGATAAGACGGGAGAAACTAAAAATGTAACCCGTGTCAAATGTGCGCGATTATTTGGAAAATATTTAGTGAAAACTACTGAAAAATCGATTTTCATAACTGAAGCAACGCCATTGAAAAGAGTGAAAAGAAATGTAATGAAAAGTGGAAGATGTGCGGAGGGACAGGTGTGGTTCCTGTACAGGTGCTGGGATTGCAAGGAGTAAGTATTTAAATTGTTTATTAAAAATATTATGGACATCCCATTTTAGATTTTCGAGTGCTATTCTGAGTTTTTTTTTTATACAAGAAAACTAGTTATTTTATAGTGTGACAAATTATGACTTGTCTGTGTTAAATACGCTTTTAAAAGAAAAAGAAATTTATAGGCACGATGTTATTTAAAGCTATACAGAGGATATAATTTTTTTGGATCAATCAGATTAAATAATTGTTTGGCATTTCAATGACAATTGTCTCCGTCCATTTCAAAATAATTATATAGGTAAGTACTTACGCAAAAGTCGGGCATTCAATTCTTTGTTGATGTTCGGAATTTCCTTATAGTGTATTATTTTAGTATAAAATAGAGATCTTCTTAAATCATAGACAAAACAGCGGAAAGAGTGAAAAGCTCTGAGAAAACTTTGCCTAGCTAGAGAAAATTATAATTACTTAAACAAAAAAAAACTGTTGATCATAGTGCTGATTCGAATTAAATTTGGAACACGGGTAGACCATAGTGTGGATAAGGACGAAAGATATTTTTTTCTCAGTAGTAAGTTCTTGTGAGATAATTTCCGACTCTGAAGTATTTGGTAAAATCATTTTAAAATATTGTTCATGATTAATGTCACACACAAACGTGTATGTGACAGTGTTGTCTATAAGGTTAGCGACCAGTAAGTGATCACTGCAGCTATGCAATTAATGTTCGAACTGACACACATAGATACCACATTTGGTCATACAAAAGACTGGACAAAAAAAGCAACCTTCAGTCCCTTAACAGATCCAGTCGAGGTGTAGGTGGTGACTTAATTTCCCCCTAGGTTCGCTCTGTGCTCCCCTAACCCTACGTTCCTCGTTAGTTTCCTCATATGCTCCCACTGGGTTTGCTTTGGCGAGAGCCCAAATATGGCTTCAAAGGCAGCTCTACATTTTCAAGAAATTGGTTGAATTTCAAGAATATGGTTGAGAACACAAGCTTCATTGCTGCGTATATTTACGTTTTTTGCCCGTTCTTCAACCTGTGCCGGGTCCCGCCGATCTAATGACGAATTCATTTCTACATCGATAGACAAGAAATATTGATTTCGCTTGGAACGCGATTGTTGCTCTGCTTAACATTCATCAAAAGTTTGACTAATCCTTTCCATTTTTATCATTTTAGGCTAAAAATACTCTACACACATTTTATTGTCAACTTTGTATTAACTCCAGTTATTTAGTAAGTAAATCTTAAGTGCGAAATTTTCAAAAAATATATAACTGACAGATTCATATTAAGTATAACAAAATAAACCTGTATTTAGAAAATTAGTCATTTTTAGTCGGATTACTAAATTTTTAAGAAATGTTTCCAATGATTCAAAAAGCCAATCGCTGACTCAGTGATTGACCCTATCGATATTCAAGCCAAATCACTAAAATCGATAATTATGACATCATAATAGTGTCAAATGTTTTCTTATTCAATGTTCCTAAGAAACTCAATTATATTTATAGTAAACATATCCATAGCTTGGACAGGCTTGTAGAACCTAGCCTGTCTAAACTGGCTGCAACAATGGTTTATTGAGTTGCCGAAGTCAGTTTAGCGAGCTTGCAAGCGTCCATGACATTCCATCAGCCTCCCAAGCCAAGTTACAACCGTTGCGTTTCGATTCTCTTTTCGAAGATTTCCTCGAGTAGGCCACTGCACCGATTCCTTTATTCTGACGTCATCTCAACGCTCAGTCACGTGGTCAGAACAAAGAAATAGGAGACGTGGCCGACTCAAGGCGATGAACGAAAAACGTTGTAACTTAGTTAGGGGACCTGAACTTGGTCAAATTCAGCTGTAAACTAAGTCATCCGACTACTTGACACTGCGTCACCGCGTCGTTAAAGGACTTCGACTTTTCACCGATGTTGACCTGTTGGTCTAGTGTGTGCGTATAAGCTTTTCAACTGAAATATAAAATTATATTAGTATTCAGTATCGTAAGACTAAAAGGCCGATATCAGTAACCGTATTTTGCGGATCTAAACAACGTTTTACGATATCTCTGGAGAGACTGGACGCGATTCTGATAGACTTGTTTCCTCTTGGGTTAAATTACGCATTAACTTATATTTTTTTAGGTCCCAATACAAAAATAAAAATGAGACCACTTGGTCTGGCAAATCGATTTTCTGAAACATTTCACGTAGGCACAAATTTTTTTATCAGCATATTGTTAGAAAATGAAAGTATTGCAGTGTTAAAATAACTAATATAAAGTAAAAAATTATGTATAAAGGAACGGACTTGTAGCTATAAAGAATTAATCCTTCAGTTGGTAAATTATAGAGAGTATGGAGAGTAGAGTGCTTAAGCAGCTAGAAGAGTGCAGTTATAAGTGCTTAATGATGAGCTCGTAATGCCACCTATATCAGACTCTAGTAATATCAATAAATAATTATCATCACGCGCTGCTTGATGTAGACAATAGATGGCGTTATTAAATACAATAATGAGGAAAATCTGAAACCAAAGCGGATGAGATAACTACACTGTCAATGGTGCCATTAAAATGATTTATTGGTCATATTTAGTCAACTTAGATGCAAAATTATTCATAACTAGCTAACCTGGCGAACTTCGTACCATTTAAAAGTCAATGAATGTATTATATCTTTCGATATAATCAACAACTAAGTAATATATCAAGTTACACACAATTTTAAAGTATAAAAGATATCTTCATCGATTTCGTACATCTTACGTAATGCGCGCACAACTAAAAACTTTTACAACTATATAGATAGATTAGCTGCAGGTGCCCTATCTAAAACTCTTTCACGAGTATTCATATTGTTTTTTGCTATTATTTCATTATTTACCGTACGAACTTGGGTGCTATGGGATCGCCATTTTATTTTTTCTTTTATCAAATATGATTCCTTTGTCCACATCGATACCTGAAAAATACATTTCCCGAGGTCACAGTTTTAATTTAAATTCAAGCAAAGTTTACTAATTTAAAACTCTGTAAATCTTGAATAATCACTGCCACGGCTTATATTGGAAACCTCGATTAAGGTACTTAATATGGTTAACTTTTCAGTAAATGTTGCTAACAGTGAAAAATTTATAAATAAATTCACATAAATTATTTAATCATTGATGTTATGCTCTGTCGAAATGATCACTCATAATTTTATGGATACGTAAATAAACCGGCTCTTATCGACGAGTATACCTAACGTTTAGAGTCGTGTTGTTTTTATTTTTTTATTACTGCGAATCTATACCTAATTAAATCACAAATGTGAGTTGATACAGATTATTAATCATGACCACCTACTATTTTTTATTATTCAGTTTTCATCACCAAACAGTCAATGCATGTAAAACAACAGAATAAATTTATTAAATGGAATGCATCCATAAGTCAACATGTTTATATTGACAACACCGGCTTGCGTGTGATTGGTAGATAATGTGGCCATCTTTGATCATATGTCTTATAAATATGTCCAGTCGGTCCAGTCGTGGTCTTATCACCGCCGCTGTCGGACGCTATTTTTATTGTGTCGAGTAATTCAAACACTTAACATGAACACGTTACGGTACGGGTTGGTTCTGCTCGCGGTCGTGACATGTGTCGCCATTTATCCACTACGATATGACATAGTCAGTGTATTAGTAAATTATATTACAAATGATACACATCATTTACCAGAGGAAGAAAAAGACAGTAATTTAGAAAAGGCTTTCGTAAATGTTACGCTTATTCAACAACGAGGTGAAAAAGACAGTCATATGGAAAATGTAACTACAAATAGCCTGCTTCTTAGTAGAATTAAGAGAAGCATCGTGAATTATGGGGAGTGTCCTGGAGATTCAATCAAACTTAAGGTTTTGGGAAAACTGCGATGTGTTACATGCGACGAGTAAGTAGCTTTCACAGAGTTACCTAATTTTAAATTTAGATTACGAACTAGCTCATACGATAAAATTATATTTTCGTACGTCCAGAATTATGGACCTAATTGATTTTCTCTTAATTTAATTACAATGTTTTTCTTCTATTTAGCTTAAATTCGATTACTTACTTATTTGCAGTAAGTAAATTCTGTTGAATTTACAGAGAAAAGTTTATAAAACTTAGTATATCTTCCAGCACTTAAATACTCTCCATATTGCCCTGAGTATCGCGTCTTCATATTCATTTAGTTTTCATTCAGGATTTGAAAGAAATTTCTGATTTCATGATGAAGGAAGCACGTGTTTTCCCGTCAAAGTTTGATCGTCACTTCATTTATTAAAGTACGTAATAATACATATTCTTTTCGGTTTAGGATTTAATAGTTTTTTCTATTATATTTGATAGGCTTGCGTTTGACCATAATCTCACCTGATGTGGACGACGTCATCACCTGATTTTAGCTAAGAATGATCCGATTGAAACAAAAGTGCTGACAATGAGGATCGTTTGGAAAATAAACATATATAAATGTTTACTGATGTGTCCTACACAGCTCTGATACTTTTCCAACGATACACGGCAATATTGCACAACATTTACGTTTTCGCGCCATGAGCCCGCGAGGGCGCGAGCGGTGCACCAGCGCGCCGGTGCACTGCTGCCCGCCATTTTCTGTGACGTCACTCACCGTCCTCTTGCGATATGATGGTTGCCTGTACGCTTTCCATCAAGCTAAGTATTAAATTATTTTTAATGTGCTCATAAATGATATAGTTAAATGATTTTTCCTATCTAGAAGGTATACAAAACTACGTAGGTTAAAAGTTCTGATTTTAGCTAAGCGTGTAAAAAATTAAACGTTTATAACGTGTACAAAATAGCAAGTTCGTATTTATATATCTACCGTACGACTTTTGTAGAAATATTTCCAATCACGCATGCGATGAACCAAAATAACCACCAATTAAAACAAAACAAAAGGCTGACACATAGGATCTTTCGCAAAATAATCCCGAGAGGGTCGCCGACGAGGTGGCGACCCTCTCGGGCGCATGGAGCATCGGCGCGCCAGCGTCATTTGCGTCGAAAGCCTTGAGTAGACCACGCCTCCGATAACTTTGTTCTGACCACGTGACTGAGCATTGAGCTGACGTCAGAACAAAGGAATCGGAAGCGTGGCCTACTCGAGGTTATCGACGCAAACGAAACGATCGTAACTTGGCTAGGGGGGCTGATTTTAGCTGAGCGTCTAAAAATTTAAATGTTTTATAAATAATATAAATAACTTATAAGTATACATTAATCTAATTACGAAAATTGCAATTTCGTATTTATATGTCCATCGCACGACTTTTGTAGAAATATTTCTAATCATGCATGTGCAACATGAAAATTACCACCAATTAAATCAAGGCTTAAAAATAAAGGCTTAAAAATAAAGGCTTAAAATAAGGCTTACTGTTAGTGTACCACTGCCCGCCATTTTCTGTATCGTCACTTGCCTATACGCTTTCCATCAACGCTAAGAACCTATTGACTGTTTTATTAAACTGACCGTACTCTATGCCGGGGCACACATCACATCAAGTTTTATTAGTGTACAACATAAAACACTTCTTTATTTCTACTAATCTGATGATTAAAACTTTCTCTTTTGATTTTAATGAAAATAATTCTAATTTGCTGACGTCACAAATTCTTATATTTAAAGAACCACAAATTGAAAACTGAAGACTGACTAATAACTTTGATTTTAATTTAGATAAGTACCTATATTATAGTGATTATAGATTTTTGCACAGAAATGGCAAAGTTGCACAACATTTATTTTCTAGAACTGCTCGGAGCTCGGTTCATGCTACAATTTTGTGACATCATTACCCAGCCTCTCGCAATCGTACGATCGTCCAAAAACTTTTCATAAACGCTTAAATTTTAAAGTAATCATAACTTTTGTAAATTTATTGCATTTTATAATAATGTAAATCCTTTGTTGTTTTATATAAAACTACGTTAGAACCAACACTCAGATGCTTAGTAGGTACTACATTTAACTGGTAGTAATTACAATAGGTATCTGGTCTGCCATTGTATCGTATTTCATTATTGCATAAAGTTTTTATAAATTAAATCAATATATAAAGCTATCGTAGATAATAAAATAAGAGTCTTTGCTCAAAGCTGTCTGGAACACACTTTGAGTAAGTACGAGTAATATCTTAATTGAAAGCCAGGATTTAATGATGGAATTAGCTTTGCGGTTGCATCATTCACTTCATCGACGTAGTGTTTCATTTTAATATCGAGGTGGCTCTTTCTCTCACGGTATGCTTGTTACTATGGCGCCCATTGACCTTTCTGAAAGGGTCCGGCATGAAATATTGTAAGTAATGGTACACCAGTAAAAAAAAAAAAAAAACACCAGTACTTAAGTAAGTTATGGTACACCAGTACTTACAGTATTTAAAGAACATTGTCTAACAACTGTCCACAGTAATGTGACTACACTCATATCGCTACCAGCGATTACATTTACAGTCAATTACTTAACACCTGTGAATTTTATTTAATTCCAGAAGGTTGAAACGCTTTTGAAACACTATTACTTATAGTGTATTAAGAAGTTTACTAAATTGCGATATCTCTCGTAATAGTCATAGATTTTTTGGAATACTTTACGTACCTTGGAAGGTAGCTAAAACGTTCTTGCAATTCTATTCTGAAAGACTGCATAGCATAGCATAGTCGGCCTTTTAATGTTCCCACTGTTGGGACTCAGGCCTCCTCTCTAGGAGAGGGAAATTCTGAAAGACTGCCTCAATGTAATTAGCGATTACGCAGTCAATGTCTGATTGCGATAATTTATGTAAAAGGTTTGGCTATAATAAGGAATAAGACATGTTACATGTGAGCTACGTTGGGTTTGCAGCGCTATATATAGCAATACTGTAGTGCAATGACGTGGTGTCGTCAGCTGTGTAAGTGCTCGCACTAGTACGAGACCGACCAATAGCAACGCGGGAAAGGAAGGCGTCACGGTCACGCTTCACGCTAAGCCAATGACGTTAAGGAATATTACATAGCAACTGAATGAACAAAAACGTATTGAATGCGTAGTACAATAAAACACGTTACAGTACCTTTGAATTGTTATGGAAGTATTAATAGTGGTTTTGACTAATAGTATCGTTTTTTATTGTCCATATGATATGTTCTTCTAACCGAATTCGTCAAATAAAAATACGATTCCATCCTAAATGTATGTTATTAATTAGATACTTACGAAATAGGTTCGATTGATCTGTTTCTATGGATATGACAAAAAAAAGGTTTTAAATTGATTACTTACACAAATTTCTTCTTTTTCAGGTACTCAGAATTGACAGGCAACGATTGTTAAATCGGCAACATCTACCAGCGGTATCCGATCGGCAACACTGCAACAAGCTCGCTACATTTCTAGTATCAACCTCATAAAATCTAGGATGCCATGCTTCTTTGTCTCTATGTGTGTCATTGTTAGACCAGACACGCATAAACTTTTGCATTTAAAAGCCTTTAAAATGAAGGCACAATACCAACCCACTTCTTGTAACAACATCTTGAAACAAATCACTACAGCACAGATGTCGCTGAAGTTGAGGCAGTTACAAAGACCAATAGACGTCATGATGAAGTTGTGTGAGTCAGATCTGATTTGTGTCTGGTGTTAGACTCTCTGGAAGATATCAAACATTCCATCACCATCAAAGAACTCAGATAGAGTGCTAACAATAGTCACATGACCATCAACATAATGAAGATGCAAAACAAATCTCGACAGTGACTTTACAGGATAATCTAACGAAATAGGAGTTTGAGAATGCTGCCGACACCTAGAGCAAATATGGTGTTTAAATCCTGACACCTGGGAATTCTTGAAATCTGCTGCAGTCGACACCTAGAGTGGATGTGGTAGTTCAAACCATGACGCCTTGGCATTCCTGAAGTATCCAGAAACCTGCACTTCTGAAGATCTCAAACCAGCCACTGACGTCGCAATTTGCGATCACCTTCTGGACCCAACTTATTTCATTGAATAAGTAATTTGTCTTAACCGAGATTGCAGAGAGCCGATCATTTATCAATTTTAACGTATTATCCTCTGGACTGAAAGTTATCTATATAGTTTATTTAATTATGTTTTAAGTAAAAACGTGACTTGTTCCGAGCCGAGCATTTGTGTATGTGATAAAGTACTTCATCACCAAGTGACTGTCAGTATCGATAAACTATCATGTGTACCAGTCTAGCCAATACTAGTCTTGAATATCTGACAAAATGATCTTTATTTAGTTTAGTAAAAACTCTCAGTCAATATTGATATGCACCGTGGATTGGACCTATAATATCGTAGTGTCGTAAATAACATGCCTTAGAACAGGTCTTTAGATTTAATTAGATATAAGTATTAAGGGTATTATGTTCCATTTTTAAATTATCTGCTGTTTAAAATAAATTATGTAAGCAGTATTTGAGTTGTGTGCGGTTGTATTAGGTATGATATGTATGCCTCAGAAAGCTGCCAGCATAATTGATTAGACCCGCCAGGGCCGATACCTACTTGAGCTGTAGGACTGTTCAAAGGAGTCACCGCAGTTCTGGGTTTTAGTTTGTCAAAGTCTGACACTACTTATCATTGCACTCAGAACAAGAGCTGTTATTTGATTTTTATCCATCTCAAAATTCAAAACAGCTATGACTTGGTATCTCCGTTACGAGGAGATGCATTTGAATATTTTATTTGTCAACCATAAATATTCTGAAACCACCCACCGCCTTTCGTGTTGTATTTCTAAAATTACTTTTAAGCTAGTTCCAGTGATAACAGACTAGTATTTATATTATTTATTTAATTTAACTAAAATAGAATACTGCTCAAGTTGTATGGACGAAAAACCTTAACATCAACCAGTTTCGATTACAGCGATACCTTTGCCCATCTTATGAGTAAGACTAAGTTACAAAATCAGTGTCAATGACCATGCCTAAAGGGGTGTCCAGTCGGTTGCAAACCAAAGTCTTAACCAAGGTGACCTTGCTAGTTTCAATCCGTGTAGACAGCAGTTGTAATCTATGACCTTCAACGCCCTTGGTTGGGAGGCGCGTTTTCCCAACCACCAAACGTGTTGGCGCGTGGTTTACATCCATGTAGCCGCAACACAAACCAAACACATAAACCAAGGTCTAATTTGCAACCTCCTGGTCACCCGTTTAATCTACGAGACGTGTAAGACTTTGTAACTCATTATTTCTCATTAATTAATTAGTTCTAAGTTCAGGTTGACTAAAATGTATTCTACAGGTTTTTTCGAGCATTGTCCGAAAGATTCGAATTGACCGAGATAACCAAATAATAATAATTAAGTTTACTGTTACAAAGAAAACTACATACATTAGTATACACTGGTTAACAAAATGCTAACTAAAAGCTAAATAAAATGAAGCTGTGTTTCTTATTTTTTCTCATTCCAGTAAAGGCCATAGTGTTCCATCCTACTTAATCTACGATTTTTATTAAAAAAAACATAGTATTCTTATCCAGTATTGTAATATTTATGAACAAGGTTTTTGTGAAATTAAATGTCATAAGTTAACACTGGTTATTTTATTTTCTTTATCCATCCTTCTAGCTTAAAAAACAGAATAGCAGACGAGAAAACTAAATAAATAAGATTAACTTTTTATTGATCACTATTTAAAGTTACTAAGAAGTATTTCCTAAAGGAGGTTAGCTTATCCTACAACTCCGTCTGGATCCCAGGATTGAGTAGGAATCATGGGGTTGACAGTTTAACCCATTAGTCGTCTGACATTAAACAGAATACGTTACTGTTAGAGTATATTACTGTACGGGCACAATTAAATACTGTAAAAATTTACAAGTCGATAGTAAGTATAGTATGTAATTGGGACCTCATTACTTCTTGTCAGCGTCATCTCAGTAAATTCGAGGTGAAACTTTTCTCACAAACTTCTGCATGATCGATGTCCCTTCCTATTTTTTCTCAGTAAATAAGATCGACTTATCTCTCTAAATTGCAACAGTTGTAAGCCCCATTCACTTCAAGCATTCATTAATTCAATGTTATAAATAACTACAGACTGCGTGTCGCATGCAGCGCCGTGAGTGAAATAAATACCAAATGTTCTGTATGATGACGGCATGCTATCCCGATGACGTTGCTAATGATATATTAATTAGATTACTATTGGCAACATCAGTCGCTTTTTAATAAATAATTCTCAATACAAGCTGACTTTTCAATGACATTGAGATGTCAATAACTAAGTACCGCACTTTTATGCAATAATGCTTCTATGCCGTTCGCAACCGACTCGCTTCACCAGGTCTGGACACACCATTAGATAATCGATGTTTAATTTTTGCTCTGTCTATAATTAATTAGTGTACAACAAAATTATAAGACGATAAGATAAGGCAGATAAGGCGTGTCCTCGTGTTTACCACATGCGTCTACAGGTGCGTGAGAAATATACCAACGATAGTGTATATTTGTCACGCATAAGAGCAAAGTAATTATAACCTAGGGACATAAACTTACAGCGGTTTAGAGGTATAAACACAAACACAAAGATATATTTAATCAACAACATAATCATCTTCTTACCCGGATGCGGCTGAATACCCGTGTTTTATATGAAACGACTGTCTATCAGACCTCGACAACCTAGTTACTGGGCAAAACCATGCTCCTTGGATAGACTAATGGTCAGATTTTCTAGTGTCAGACTACTTGTAACTACTTTCATAGACAGCTATGAATGACAAGGGGGACCGACAGCGTTTCGTACTTTCCAAGGCACAAAGTATCAGTAATATTATGACATAGATTTAATCATCGAAAATTATTTTTAAAATAAAAAACCGGATAAGTGCGAGTCGGACACGAGCGCTACCTATGAAATCAGTTCAATTGTACGAAGAATTTTCCGTATCGCAAAAAAACTTTTTTTTGGGATATAATAATATAATATTCCACAACTATCACACAAGGCCTTCTAGTCTCAAGCTAAGCAGAGCTTGTGTTATGACTACTAGACAACTGATAAACATACTTATATATTTCTAAATACATACATATTATAAATAAATTACACCCAGACACAGAACAAATGATCGTGCTCATCACACAAACATTTGTCCTGGGTGGAAATCGAACCCACGACCTCCGGCATAGCAGTCAGGGCCACTAACTATTAGACCAACAGGCCAGTCAAAGAGAGAGACAATTGATTATTTTGTTTGAGCAGCGTCTCTACGTAGACTATGTCCCACCTCCATCCTGCGTCACGTGCTCTATTACCTGGTCACGTAGGGATCTAATGATAGCGTCAACGGATGACAACTCCGTGGCTGAAAACTAGGCCAGGCGAAGAATGTAATTGAAAAAATTTAGCAATTTTTGTTACAAATCACACACTTAATTTACTAGATGATGAAAAAGACAGTGATTTAAAAAAGGCTTTTGGTGAAAAAGACAGTCCTATGGAAAATGTTGGCACAAATGGCGTTCTTGAAAGAGTTAAGAGAAGCATCGTGAATTATGGAGAGTGTCCTGAAGGTTTAATCAAATTTAAGGTTATGAGAAAACTCCGATGTGTTACATGCGACGAGTAAGTACCTTTACCAAATGTTCTTTCACAGAGATAAGTAATTTTAAATTAAGATCACGAACTAGTTCATATGATACTATTATATTTTCGTACTTCCATAATTTTGGTCATACTTAATTGGTTTTTGCTTAATTGAATTACAATGTTTTTCTTCTATTTAGCTTGAGTTCGATTACTTACTTTTTTGTAGTAGGTATATTCTGTTGAATTTATAGAGAAAAGTTTATAAAACTTAGTATATCTTCAAGCACTTAAATACTCTCTATATTGCCCTGAGTATCACGTCTTCATATTCATTTAGTTTTCATTCAGGATTTGAAAGAAATTTCTGATTTCATGATGAAGGAAGCACGTGTTTTCCCGTCAAAGTTTTATCGTGAACACTTCATTTATTAAAATACTTAATAATACATATTCTTTTCGGTTTAAGATTGAATAGTTTTTTTTCTATTATAATTGATAGGCTTGCGTTTGACCATAATCTCACCTGATGTGGACGACGTCATCACCTGATTTTAGTTAAGAGTGAGCCAATTGAAACAAAAGCGCTGAAAATGAGGATCGTTTGGAAAATAAGCATATAAAATTGTTTACTGATGTGTCCTACACAGCTCTGATACTTTTCCAATGATACACGGCAATTTTGCACAACATTTACGTTTTCGCGCCATGAGCCCGTGAGGGCGCGAGATTCAGTAATCTGTGGCGCGAGCGGTGCACCAGCGCCACAGATTACTGAATAGTTACTACCAGCGCCCCAGTGCACCGCTGCCCGCCATTTTCTGTGACGTCACTCACCGTCCTCGTGCGATATGATGGTTGCCTGTACGCTTTCCATCAACGCTAAGTATTAAATTATTTTTAATGTGCTCTTAAATGATATAGTTAAATGATTTTTCCTATCTAGAAGATATAAAAAATTAAACGTTTATAACAAACGTGTACAAAAAAGCAAGTTCGTATTTATATATCTACCGTACGACTTTTGTAGAAATATTTCCAATCACGCATGTGATGAACCAAAATAACCACCAATTAAAACCAAACAAAAGGGTGACACATAGGATCTTTCGCAAAATAAGCCCGAGAGGGTCGCCGACGAGGTAGCGACCCTCTCGGGCGCATGGAGCATCGGCGCGCCAGTGCACCGCTGCCCGCCATTTTCTGTGACGTTACTCACCGTCCTCTTGCGATATGACGGTTGCCTGTACGATTTCCATTAACGCTAAATATTAAATTATTTTTAATGTTCGCTACTCAATCTTTTAATGGTTACATTTAAAGGTTTAGTATCATGTGGTACTTTATTTTAGGTTTTCAGAGCAGTTTTAAGCCGTCCGTAGATACTCTGGACATTACGTATTACATTAACTGACGTTTATAAGACTTTTATTTGGAGCACCACAAATCGAAATGTAAAGCACAATAACTTAGAATTTAATTTCTAGTTATTTTACTTACAATAAAATTATTCCTTTTTTGCACAGAAATGGCAAAGTTGTAGTTTCGAATGTTGCTCGGAGTGCCTGCACCCGCGCCGCGCATTCATTCGTTTCACGCTACAATTTTGTGACATAATTTCCCAATTTTTCACAATTATACGATCGCCTCATAACTTTACATGAGTGTTAATTTTTAATTTTAAAATGCTCCACAATATTCATGACTTGTGTGAATTTATTTCATTGTATCTGTAGATCCTTAATTGTTTGATACAAAGTTACGTTTGAACTATCTTAGAAAACTATCTCCGAGTGTTACGTCTTAATAATAATCATTATATTTTTATTCAGAATTGAATACGAAGTTTTACCGGGAACGCTTCGTTTATTGAAGACGCCTATAGATATTCTTTTCAGTTAAATGTTTTTTTCCTATCTAGAAGAGCTACAAAACCACAAAGATAGTTAAAAGTTCTGTCCCCCTAGCCAAGTTACGATCGTATCGTTTGCGTCGAACGCCGCGAGTAGACCAAGCCTCCAATTCCTTTGTTCTGACCACGTGACTGAACGTGGAGATGACGTGACTGACGTTGAGATGACTCGAGGCTTTCGACGCAAACTAAACGATCGTAATTTGGCTAGGGGGGCTGATTTTAGCTAAGCGTCTAAAAATTTAAATGTTTTATAACACTAATCTAATTATGAAAATTACAATTTCGTATTTATATGTCCATCGCACGACTTTTGTAGAAATATTTCTAATCATGCATGTGTTGAACCAAAATTACCACCAATTAAATCAAGGCTGACAAGGCTGGTTATGTACAGTTCAACACGTCCGTAAATAATTATTACTTTTCAATTCTTAAAATTCAAATCTAGATAATTATCTTGAATAACATTACGTTTTAGCACCATGTGCCTGCGGGGCTTGCTGTTAGTGTACCACTGCCCGCCATTTTCTGTATCGTCACTCGCCTATACGCTTTCCATCAACGCTAAGTACCTATTGACTGTTTTATTAAACTGACCGTACTCTATGCCAAGGCACACTTCACATCAAGTTTTATTAGTGTACAACATAAAACACTTCTTTATTTCTACTAATCTGATGATTAAAACTTTCTCTTTTGATTTTAATGAAAATAATTCTAATTTGCTGACGTTACAAATTCTTATATTTAAAGCACCACAAATTGAAAACTGAAGACTGACTTCTAACTTTGATTTTAATTTAGATAAGTACCTATATTATAGTGATTATAGATTTTTGCACAGAAATGGCAAAGTTGCACTACATATATTTTCCAGAACTGCTCGGAGCTCGGTTCACGCTACAATTTTGTGACATCATTACCCAGTCTCTCGCAATCGTACGATCGTCCAAAAACTTTTCTTAAACGCTTAAATTTTAAAACAATCATAACTTTTGTAAATTTATTGCTTTCTATAATAATGTAGATCCTTTGTTGTTTTATATAAAACTACGTTAGAATCAACACTCATACAACACACATTTAACTGGTAGTAATTACAATAGGTATCTGGTCTGCCATTGTATCGTATTTCATTATTGCATAAAGTTTTTATAAATAAAATCAATATATAAAGCTATCGTAGATAATAAAATAAGAGTCTTTGCTCAAAGCTGTCTGAAACACACTTTGTGAAAGTACGAGTAATATCTTAATTGAAAGCCAGGATTTAATGATGGAATTAGCTTTGCGGTTGCATCATTCACTTCATCGACGTAGTGTTTCGTTTTAATATCGAGGTGGCTCTTTCTCTCACGGTATGCTTGTTACTATGGCGCCCATTGACCTTTCTGAAAGGGTCCGGCATGAGATATTGTAAGTAATGGTACACCAGTACTTACAGTATTTAAAGAACATTGTCTAACAACTGTCCACAGTAATGTGACTACACTCATATCGCTACCAGCGATTACATTTACAGTCAATTACTTAACATCTGTGAATTTTATTTAATTCCAGAAGGTTGAAACGCTTTTGAAACACTATTACTTATAGTGTATTAAGAAGTTTACTAAATTGCGATATCTCTCGTAATAGTCATAGATTTTTTGGAATACTTTACGTACCTTGGAAGGTAGCTAAAACGTTCTTGCAATTCTATTCTGAAAGACTGCATAGCATAGCACAGTCGGCCTTTTAATGTTCCCACTGTTGGGACTCAGGCCTCCTCTCTAGGAGAGGGAAATTCTGAAAGACTGCCTCAATGTAATTAGCGATTACGCAGTCAATGTCTGATTGCGATAATTTATGTAAAAGGTTTGGCTATACTAAGGAATAAGACATGTTACATGTGAGCTACGTTGGGTTTGCAGCGCTATACAGAGTTGATATGACATAGAGGCATTAAATTACACTACGTATACTATACGTTTTTAGTATTAATTCGATACGGTAGAAAATAAAATATAAATAAAAATGAGTTTTTTTTTTTTCAAACAAACTAAATAGCTTACAAATCAGAGTAAAACGCAAACACCCTTTGTAAATAAATTTAACTGACCTTAGATACCTAGGTATTAAAGCGGCAACGTCGCACGCGCGCGGCGCGCGTGTGTTCTCTCTCGTGTCGGCGCGGTCGGCCGGCGGTGGCTTTTATGTTAGTTTTTGAAATACGCGCACAACATCAATAATAACAAAAACACTACATTTTTAAACTCTCGATGTGTCCTCCATTCACATTAATGCACAAATTATACCGACGGAGAATATTGTTATTTATTTTTCTAATTAAATCACTGTCCATCGCTAAGCACTTTAATTTGTGAAATGCTAAAATAATCCTATTTTTTAGTTCATTAATTGTATTTACCTCTGAGGCATACACTTCACCCTTAATGTACCCCCACAAAAAGAAATCCATGGGAGTGAGGTCTGGAGACCGTGGTGGCCACCGAACAGGTCCGAATCGACCGATCCATTGCTGCCCAAACATTTCTGTGAGCCGCTCCCTGGAAGCCATCACAGAATGTGGAGGCGCTCCGTCCAGCTGGTACCACAACTTGCGATAAACGGCTAAAGGCAGTTGATCAATGTACTCGGCCACAGGACCACTTAACAATTCTACAAATTTCGCCGCTGTAAGGGTGCCGTCAATAAAAACTGGGCCAATAATATTATTATTATGGATACCAGCCCACACATTGAGAGAAAATCTGTACTGGTGTTCAGATTCTCGAAACACGTGTGGATTTTCCAAACTCCAGTACCGGAGGTTTTGCCGATTCCAGATGCCGTTCCGAGTAAAAGTACTCTCATCGGTCCATATTACATTACCTAAGAAATCACGGTCTTCGGTTGTTTTATTTAGTAGCCATTGGCAGTAACTGTTCCTGACCGGCAAGTCTCTCGATAACAAAGCTTGCACCTTCCGATATTTATAAGGTTTGCGTTTGTTACGTTTTAGAACCTTGTGGATGGTTCTATGACAAACCCTAAACTGCCGGGCGGCTCTGTGGAGACTCGTTGTCGGGTTGCGGGAAAAATGGTCTAAAATTCGTTCTTCCCAAGCAGCGGGTATTTGCCGCGGTGGCACTCCCTCCTGTTGCGGCACTATACTTTTATTTTCCCGTATTCTCTGTACTGCCAACTGTATGGTGCGGGCGTTTCTAGGGCAATTGCGGCTGTCACCAAACCTCTGTCGGTATGTTCGCAGGGCTAATGCAGCGTTTCCACGGCATTCGCCGTAAATTAAAATCATGTCTGTGTATTCTGACGCCGTGTAAGTTACACGAGGCATTGTTGAACACTTTAATTACACACATACACACAACCAAAGTTTAATTATTAGTTTATAATAATTATTACTATTATTAGTTTATGTGTCGTATCACGATAAAAGCAGTCAATCACAAAAAAACACTAACACTAAATAATAATAATCCCAAGTTACTTGTCCTATCACAATAACAAAATCACAATTGTTAGCGCGCGAGTTCGAAAAAACGAAAGCGGCGCGGGAGCTTCCGTGTTACGTAACCTAAGTACGTTCCCAAAGGGTTGCGTCGGCGAACTGAAAAAACAAGTTTTTTAGACGCCCCACCGCAAAAATCTAAGATGCAGTAGCAACATAATGTGTGTGTGTGTGTCTATTTCATTTACGCGCGGGATGTTTTGCTATGGTCGTCCTTTTCACTCTCGTAATGAAATTGCAAGTGTGTGTATTTATCGCTTCCCTGTTTGCATTGATATCTTTTAGCGAAAATATTTGTTTGTACTTGTGACTTGCGTTAGAGCGGCAACAACGCATCGTAGGTTATACTCCGATTTATCGTTTTAAGGTGCATGACCTATGCGTATAGACATAATCAGCTGTTAGGAAAAATACATCGTGTTCAAACGGAGCAAAAACTTAAAAAATCATTTGCGACTAAACTACTGCTCCTATTTAATTGATTTTTGGTACAGAGCTTGAAAATGGTACCTAGTATAGGCAGTTTAAAGGAAAGCCTATCTGTAGTATCAACTTTGTATATAGCAGTACTGTAGTGCAATGACGTGGTGTCGTCAGCTGTGTAAGTGCTCGCACTAGTACGAAAACGACCATGACAACGCGGGAAAGGAAGGCGCCACGATCACGCCTTTTTTTTTTTTTTTTTTTTTCCGGTGGGAAAATCATCTTATGACATCCCCCGCTCTTGGGCGGGGCGGGAGATAGTGTCAGACTTTTACTGACTATAAACCCACTCCTGTTCCTTCGTTGCCTTTCGTACCAGGGCCGAGTCTTCCTTTCAGAATCAGACCCTTGGCCCCAGTAGGCTTCGACCCTGCTGGACCCCTACAGTTGCTGACATCTCCTTGAGGCGCGCGTGGAACAGCACGCGCCGTTGACAACTTGGGTTTGGTCCGGACGGTTACCGGACGGTCGGACGGCAAGCCACCCATTGCTCGCCGTCCGCAAGCCCGCGCCTACGGTGGCCGGAAATCGGGATCGGAATCCCGGCGGCGGTTGGGGCGTGAGAACCGCTGCCTCACGCGATCGGCCGCCTCCTTTGCAAGCATTACTGCTTCGCAGAAGGAGGCGACCGCCTGCCACTCCTCCTCGCTCTGGACCATGGCCTGTACCAAAGCCCGGCGCGAGAGATCGCCGCCGCCGATTGCCCCCACGAGGACACGGCGTTGCTCTGCCCAAGCGGGGCACACCTCCACCGTATGCTCCACCGTGTCCTCGGGGCGGTCCACACAGTGGCGACACCCGGGCGTCGCTTCCGCACGAATCCGGTGCAGGAACTTCCCGAACTTACCGTGTCCGGTGAGGACCTGTGTCATGCGGAAGGTAATGACGCCGTGTTGCCTTTCCAGCCACTCCTCAAAGAGGGGACTTACCGCCATAATTACGGCGTGCCCAGCACTGGGTTGCGATAGTCGCTGTCGCCATTCCGCCATGAGATCCCGCCGGAACTCTTTCCGCCATGCCGTGACTTGTCGCGGCAGCGGAGTTTCACCACGGCGTTGCATCTCCACGCGCAAATCGTGCATGCGTGCAAGGCTTTTTGCTACAAGATCCCATGGTGGCTGGCCAGCAAGGAGGCTCGCCGCTTCGCGGGAAACCGTGCGGTATCCCCGCACCATACGTATGGCCATGACCCTCTGGCACGCGTTCAGCTGGGCCACCGGTCGCTTTCGCAGTGACGGCGCCCACACCGGCGCCCCATAAAGGGCCATGGACTGGACGATGCCTGCGTAGAGCCTCCGGCAGGAGGCGTCTGGACCCCCGAGGTTGGGCAGGAGCCGCTTGAGGGCAGCCCCGTTCCGATTCAGTTTGGGAGCCAGACGTCGGAAGTGCTCCTCGAAATTCCACCGGCTGTCGAGGACGAGTCCCAGGTACTTCATCGTCGACCCGACGCACGATCGCGCCTTACGTTAAGCCAATGACGTTAAGGAATATTACATAGCAACTGAATGAACAAAAACGTATTGAATGCGTAGTACAATAAAACACGTTACAGTACCTTTGAATTGTTATGGAAGTATTAATAGTGGTTTTGACTAATAGTATCATTTTTATTGTTCATATGATATGTTCTTCTAACCGAATTCGTCAAATAAAAATACGATTCCATCCTAAATGTATGTTATTAATTAGATACTTACGAAATAGGTTCGAGTGGTCTGTTTCTATGGATATGACAAAAAAAAGGTTTTAAATTGATTACTTACACAAATTTCTTCTTTTTCAGGTACTCAGAATTGACAGGCAACGATTGTTAAATCGGAAACATCTACCAGCGGTATCCGATCGGCAACACTGCAAAAAGCTCGCTACATTTCTAGTATCAACCTCATAAAAACTATGATGCTATGCTTTTTTGTCTCTATGTGTGTCATTGTTAGACCAGACACGCATAAACTTTTGCATTTAAAAGCCTTTAAAATGAAGGCTCAATACCAACCCACTTCTTGTAACAACATCTTGAAACAAATCACTACAGCACAGATGTCGCTGAAGTTGAGGCAGTTACAAAGACCAATAGACGTCATGATGAACTTGTGTGAGTCAGATCTGATTTGTGTCTGGTGTTAGACTCTCTGGAAGATATCAAACATTCCATCACCATCAAAGAACTCAGATAGAGTGCTAACATTAGTCACATGACCATCAACATAATGAAGATGCAAAACAAATCTCGACAGTGACTTTACAGGATAATCTAACGAAATAGGAGTTTGAGAATGCTGCCGACACCTAGAGCAAATATGGTGTTTAAATCATGACACCTGGGAATTCCTAAAATATGCTGCAGTCGACACCTAGAGTGGATGTGGTAGTTCAAACCATGACGCCTTGGCATTCCCGAAGTATCCAGAAACCTGCACTTCTGAAGATCTCAAACCAGCCACTGACGTCGCAATTTGCGATCACCTTCTGGACCCAACTTATTTCATTGAATAAGTAATTTGTCTTAACCGAGATTGCAGAGAGCCGATCATTTATCAATTTTAACGTATTATCCTTAAGATCTCTGGACTGAAAGTTATCTATATAGTTTATTTAATTATGTTTTAAGTAAAAACGTGACTTGTTCCGAGCCGAGCATTTGTGTATGTGATAAAGTACTTCATCACCGAGTGACTGTCAGTATCGATAAACTATCATGTGTACTAGTCTAGCCAATACTAGTCTTGAATATCTGACAAAATGATCTTTATTTAGTTTAGTAAAAACTCTCAGTCAATATTGATATGCACCGTGGATTGGACCTATAATATCGTAGTGTCGTAAATAACATGCCTTAGAACAGGTCTTTAGATTTAATTAGATATAAGTATTAAGGGTATTATGTTCCATTTTTAAATTATCTGCTGTTTAAAATAAATTATGTAAGCAGTATTTGAGTTGTGTGCGGTTGTATTAGGTATGATATGTATGCCTCAGAAAGCTGCCAGCTTAATTGATTAGACCCGCCAGGGCCGATACCTACTTGAGCTGTGGGACTGTTCAAGGGAGTCACCGCAGTTCTGGGTTTTAGTTTGTCAAAGTCTGACACTACTTATCATTGCACTCAGAGCAAGAGCTGTTATTTGATTTTTATCCATCTCAAAATTCAAAACAGCTATGACTTGGTATCTCCGTTACGAAGAGATGCATTTGAATATTTTATTCGTCAACCATAAATATTCTGAAACCACCGCCTTTCGTGTTGTATTTCTAAAATTACTTTTAATCTAGTTCCAGTGATAACAGACTAGTATTTATATTATTTATTTAATTTAACTAAAATAGAATACTGCTCAAGTTGTATGGACGAAAAACCTTAACATCAACCAGTTTCGATTACAGCGATACCTTTACCCATCTTATGAGTAAGACTAAGTTACAAAATCAGTGTGAATGGCCATGCCTAAAGGGGTGTCCAGTCGGTTGCAAACCAAAGTCTTAACCAAGGTGACCTTGCTAGTTTCAATCTGTGTAGACAGCAGTTGTAATCTATGACCTTCAACGCCCTTGGTCGGGAGGCGCGTTTTCCCAACCACCGAACGTGTTGGCGCGTGGTTTACATCCATGTAGCCGCAACACAAACCAAACACATTAACCAAGGTCTAATTTGCAACCTTCTGGTCACCCGTTTAATCTACGAGACGTGTAAGACTTTGTAACTCATTATTTCTCATTAATTAATTAGTTCTAAGTTCAGGTTGACTAAAATGTATTTTACAGGTTTTTTCGAGCATTATCCGAGAGATTCGAATTGACCGAGATAACCAAATAATAATAATTAAATTTACTGTTACAAAGAAAACTACATACATTAGTATACACTGGTTAACAAAATGCTAACTAAAAGCTAAATAAAATGAAGCTGTGTTTCTTATTTTTTCTCATTCCAGTAAAGGCCATAGTGTTCCATCCTACTTACTCTACAATTCTCATTAAAAAAAATCATAGTATTCTTATCCAGTATTGTAATATTTATGAACAAGGTTTTTGTGAAATTAAATGTCATAAGTTAACACTGGTTATTTTATTTTCTTCATCCATCCTTCTAGCTTACAAAACAGAATAGCAGACGAGAAAACTAAATAAATAAGAATACCTTTTTATTGATCACTACTTAAAGCTACTAAGAAGTATTTCCTAAAGAAGGTTAGCTTATCCTACAACTCCGTCTGGATCCCAGGATTGAGTAGGAATCATGGGGTTGACAATTTAACCCATTAGTCGTCTGACATTAAACAGAATACGTTACTGTTAGAGTATATTACTGTACTCAAGGGCACAATTAAATACTGTAAAAATTTACAAGTCGATAGTAAGTATAGTATGTAATTGGGACCTCATTACTTCTTGTCAGCGTCATCTCAGTAAATGCGAGGTGAAACTTTTCTCACAGACTTCTGCATGATCGATGTCCCTTCCTATTTTTTCTCAGTAAATAAGATCGACTTATCTCTCTAAATTGCAACAGTTGTAAGCCCCATTCACTTCAAGCATTCATTCATTCAATGTTATATATAACTACAGACTGCGTGTCGCATGCCGCGGCGTGAGTGAAATAAAAACCAAATGTTCTGTATGATGACGGCATGCTATCCCGATGACGTTGCTAATGATATATTAATTAGATTACTATTGGCAACATCAGTCGCTTTTTAATAAATAATTCTCAATATAAGCTGACTTTTCAATGAAATTGAGATGTCAATAACTAAGTAATGCACTTCTATGCAATAATATTCTCTCTTGTGGAGCGTTTAGATCTGGCGAATGCGCCGCTCGCGAGCCTTTTGCGAGCCGCTTGCGAACTGCGTGCGTGCATTTTTTGTTCGTACGAAGATCGCGCGCCCGCAGGGGCTTCTTACGAATGAGCCGACCCAAAATGCACGGGCGCCGTTCGCAACCGACTCGCTTCACCAGGTCTGGACATACCATTAGTTAATCGATGTTTAATTTTTGCTCTGTCTATAATTAATTAGTCTACAAAAAAAATATAAGACGATAAGATAAGGTAGATAAGGCGTGTCCTCGTGTCTACCACATGCGTCTGCAGGTGCGTGAGAAATATACCAACAAAAGTGTATATTTGTCACGCATAAGAGCAAAGTGAGTATAACCTAGGGACATAAAGTTACAGCGGTTTTGAGGTATAAACACAAACACAAAGATATATTTAATCAACAACATAATCATCTTCTTACCCGGATGCGGCTGAATACCCGTGTTTTATATGAAACGACTGTCTATCAGACCTCGACAACCTAGTTACTGGGCAAAACCATGCTCCTTGGATAGACTAATCAGACTACTTGTAACTACTTTCATAGACAGCTATGAATGACAAGGGGGACCGACAGCGTTTCGTACTTTCCAAGGCACAAAGTCTCAGTAATATTATGACATAGATTTAATCATCGATAATTATTTTTAAAATAAAAAACCGGGTAAGTGCGAGTCGGACACGAGCGCTACCTATGAAATCAGTTCAATTGTACGAAGAATTTTCCGTATCGCAAAAAAAAACGTTTTCAGATTTTATCCAATACTTTTGCTATGAGACCTTGCTTCATGCCAAATTTCAGGATACTAAGACAACAGTACCCTATGAAATTTGATTCCCTTGAGTGTCGAAATATACGTTTTTTGGGACATAAACGGCCGTATCTTTAGCTTTTTTTTCTGATTTTTTCACGGCTTCAAGGGACCACAGACTTGAATATATGGTTTTAATTTGAACTCGATACCTCTACGCGTACCCGAGATAAAGGCTTTTGACACACAGACAGACGGACAACAAAGCATGAGATTGTCAAGCGCAAACGAAATATTTTGTAGTCATCCTAACATTTCGAAGATGCTGTTTATAAACAGAATGTTGCTTTACATCCCCAGATCACGATGTAAACTTAGCCAATTTTGAACTGTTGCATTATCAACAATATTGCCGACTTAAAAAACAGATTTGATCTTTATAATGTATCAAATCTCGTTATAAATTATAATTTCGATTAGATACCTCACACTGACCTACAACATACAATAACGCGCAATCGTTATCATCGGAATTATTTAATTGCATACTTTAAGCGGAGTGTTACGAGCGATATTGTTAATGTGAATGACCATATAACAGCTGTTCTTGAGGATAATGTGGGAATGTTCCTGTTCGCGGGTGTCAAGGTCCTATGACGTTGTTTCAAAGGATATTTATAACTAGCACCTTGGTTCACGTCTTCATTTGGGTGAAATTATTATAAGACATGCAATATTTCAGATAATTAAACTACTGTATCTATCTAAAGAAGTACATCAGCAAAAGATTTTTTTAAATCGTATTCCTGGTCAAATGAAAGAACGCAGATAAGTTTCACTCAGTAAACATCTAACACGCCCTTTAGCTCCACCCAGAGACAGAAAAGTTATTTATAAATAATAATATAATATTCCACAACTATCACACAACGCCGTCTAGTCTCAAGCTAAGCAGAGCTTGTGTTATGAGTACTAGACAACTGATAAACATACTTATATATTTCTAAATACATACATATTATAGATAAATTACACCCAGACACAGAACAAATGATCGTGCTCATCACACAAACATTTGTCCTGGGTGGGAATCGAACCCACGACATCCGGCATAGCAGTCAGGGCCACTAACTATTAGACCAACAGGCCAGTCAAAGAAAGAGACAATTGATTATTTTGTTTGAGCAGCGTCTCTACGTAGACTATGTCCCACCTCCATCCTGCGTCACGTGCTCTATTACCTGGTCACGTAGGGATCTAATGATAGCGTCAACGGATGACACCACCGTGGCTGAATACTAGGCCAGGCGAGGAATATAATTGAAAAAAAAAACTAGTGTTACCATCGACACGTTAAATAGAAAATGAAGATTTGATGATTTTCCACCTCAACTAAAGAAAAGTGACGTCAATGATTACTCAGAAATGATATTGTAACAAATGTGGTTGTGTCTGTGTAGTAAGAGTGTGAGTAACAGTAAGTTGGTGTGTGTAGTGGATTCCCTCGGGTGTGACGTTTTTAGTAGCAGACGGTATCAAACTGATAACATGACCGATGATTTGAACTAAAAAAATATTATTATCACCAATTAATATAACAATAGCAGTTATATTTTCGAGTCGTAAACTCCAAAGGTTTAAATTGTTGGGCCGTGGGGTACAAGTGCAATACTCCATTTAAAGATTTATGCAAACGCCTAGTTGACACTTCACGTGACCCAAGGGCTGGCTTTTACCTCGGTCAGAGATTAAGCATTGCCATTATTATTATTTTGTTAGGTACTATACAACATGACAATGCTGCTAGTCTGTTGGACATGCTTCCAGTCAACAGCGTTGCGGAGGAATTTTTAGACACCTTATTTTAATAAGAATTACCGTAAGTAAATACATTGTTTTTTTTTCTTGTTTTTTCGGCTCCAGCTACTAAAACTTTTGTGTTCATGTATATTACTGTTTACACTTCATATTCTGACACTTCAGATGACGGCGAATCGGAAGTTTTTGGATACAAAGAGCATACATAGACAGGCGGCGCGCGCCGGGCGCGATTCACGTGCGCGCACAGGTGCAGGGGCATGTCGCGCATGGAGCCAATGTGCTTTCTGTCGTCGGTTACTCTTTCAGTAATAATTATAATCTTTTTTTAATTTATGCTCACGAAACTAACTTGCAGATACATTTTTGAGTCAAGTGAATGTAGTTGGCTAGACGGTGTCTTTTAGTTGTATTAATATTAACCTGTATTATCACCAGGTGTCGGATCACCAGGTCCACACCATATGAATAACAGGGATAACATAATAATCATAATTAAATAATAAAACGTTGGATATAATTTACAGATTAGAAATTATTTTAGTTGTAAAGGAGAACAAAGTTGTTAGTACTTATTTATACCACGTCCGTCTCTGCCTCAAATTCTGAATCCAATTCCCATTCTGATTGCCAAATCAAATTTAAAAACTCTGATTCCGGTCATAACGTAGGTATTCAAAATTAAATGAAATAATTCTTATGAAATATTCTCGTCGTAATCGAATGTAACTAAATAATAAAGAGAGCACCTCGGTTGCGGAGAAGTCTCATTGTTCTCGATTCTTCGATGCGTTTATGTGTGTGTGCGTGCACTCTAGTATGTATGCAACGCGCTTACAGTATTTTGTATCTTTCCAAGAAATTACAGAAACGTTTTTATTGTTAGTCAGTATTTTCACTGCTTTATTTTTTCTTAAACAAAGCTAAACCAATCACTGCTTAAACATAGCTGGTCTAATATAAACTTGGTTTTGATTCCCAATCAATACATCATTTATCTTTATGTATTAATATACATAAAGATGAATGATTTCGAAAATGTGTATCAAGAAAGTAATTGCAGATTGATTTTAACTTGTCATAAGTCGTGTCGAGTGACTGGATAACGTTGAATGTAATTATATTATTTATGAGAGTAGTAAGTAATTATTTGTGAGAGATTTATCTGCCGAGCTGTCGCGTGCGCCACTTGCGTCATCACTATAAATATGCGGTGCTACGCTCGTAGTAACGTAGCGCTACGAAGCTACGCGTGTGTGACGAGCAAATCATGGCGGCAACCGAATCTTCCGATCGTGGCGGCAATGAACTACATTACTAGACATTGTGCTTTTCGTTATAATGAATACTGTTTAATTTTTCGAACTGTACTCGTCATAAATAGCCTAAGCAACCAATCGTTTAGCTACCGAAATTTTAAATATAAAAAAAAAACACTAATAAGTTACACAAAATGCAAAATCAATTCACTGGGTGACACACATGTTATCGCTAACTGATGTCTTAAAGACCAGTAAAATAGGTATATAAATAAAACCAACGTGAATCTGACATACAACAGGAATATTTTATATATTAATCTCTGAAACAGCTGTTACAGTTTACGCGGTCATTTTCAGAACACATATTATGTGATTATTACTCAATGAAGCGTTTATTAATAAGTCCAAGTCCGTATCGTGACGTCAGCATTGTTCCTGCGTTTCCTCGTAACTTTGTGAAGGTCGGGAAGGACGGATCTCTGACGCTAACAAGACATTCTAAACACGAGACTAGGTCAGATAATAACATGAAATTAGTAATAAACTTTGGTATAGTGAGTCGTATGTACTTTCGACAATTTGCAAATTATTTCATTGATCTGAAAATTGATTGATAGAAAATTTGTTGAGAAGACGGCACCGAGCCGGCTAAATATTTTATATGAAAGAAAAGGCCATCATAGCGCAAATACTCCACAAATATATTGGAACAATAAACTTGTTTACAAAATTTTAAGTGTTCATTAACAACTCTGGAGTCTGTATTTGACTACCGTGCGGTCAACATCTCAATAATTATCGTCGCGACCATATATTCGAATTTCACCACTAAAGTTGTTGTTGTGACTAGTTTTTTGGCAGTATTGTTAATATAGCATCAGTGATTATCATATACTCAGTGACTGTATTTGTTTTTGGGCGATATTGACCTAATTAATACGAAAACTTATAGACATCAAAAGCAATATTACCCACTTCAAGTGTCAGTACTTGTGATTTACACTTACGCGTAAGTGCCGCGGTCTCCACGGCGGTTACGACGTTCTTGCCGCGCTCGCTGCTCGTAATTTGTGTAGTACACTGTGGGTAAAACTACGGGCTGATAAAAACTTACCTATCGTGTGCTGCTACTTCGACTGATTATGTCTCGTTTGAAGCGGACGCCTCCTGCCACTCCAAAACCGAGTAATAATATTATTCAAACGATGTCCGATTCGGATATTCCGCAAACAATATCAAATAGCCCCTATGAAAATGTAAATATAACAAACCGATACAGACGTACGTACGACCAAGCTTTTTCACCAAGCAGCGAATTGCAAGACTTTAAACAGGAAATCCTTGAAATGCTCAATACATGGAAGGCTGAGCAACAAGCTCTTTTCTCAAAATTTTCACGGGAACAATGTTCATGTCTCTCAAAATTGGTCACAGAGGTGGCCGAATTAAAAGCTCAAAATATGGAAATTCAAAAATCAAATCAAGAAATTGAAAAAACCATATCATTCATCACCAATCAGTATGACGACCTGAATATACAAGTTGGCGCTTTAAAAAAGGAAAACCTATTGTATAGAAACTGTATACATACCTTGGAGACAAAAATCGAGAACCTGCAGCAATTCTCGCGCCCTTCGTGCGTCGAGATTCGTAACGTGCCCGTCAAAGACAAGGAATCTGCAGTAGACTTGGCAGCAGTTGTCACTAGGATTAATAAGACTGTTGGTGAGCCCCTTGAATGCAACAATATTCGAGACGTCTACCGCCTCCCAGGCAAACCTGGTATAGCCCGACCTATTGTAGCCGAATTTACCACTGTGCAGGCCAAAAACTCGCTACTAACCTCGGTTCAATAATAAACAACAAAAGGAAACCCGCCTCAGTACCCAAAGCATCGGCATACCGGGCGATCGTCGGCCGATCTATGTTGGAGAGTACCTTCCCGCCAGCTCAAGAAAACTCTTTTTTGAAGCAAGAGAATTTGCAAAGCAAATGAATTACAAGTTCTGTTGGACGAATAATGGAAACATTCTTTTGCGTGAACAAGAGGGAGCCAAACGCATCCTTGTCAAATCAGAGCAGTCACTAAGAGACCTTGCGCAAGTGAATCAAGCCGCCGTGCAAGTGAATAGGGACAAAGTAAAAGTGAATCAATGACTACTATTGATAATTACTAATGTTACACGTGTGATGCAACTTATTTTATCTTATTACTATACTGATTTTTCACTTAGCATTTTAAAAATATTCTTTATTTATTTTGTTGTTTACTTCTGTGATTTAACAGGTTGTATTTTCTACGATAAATATAATACACATACCCATTACTTACATTCATGCTTTAACTACTTTAACTTTCTAAACATAAGCCACTACATACATTCACACAGAGGCGTAGTGAGGACTAATTTAGACGTGGGTGAAGGCACGTTTACGAGGCCCTTTTCTTTCATAAATTCGAAAACGAGATGGCGACTGTTGCAACCCAGTGTTCGACCACATCGTCGTTAACCATCAGGTGAAATACTGGTAAATCGTGAGCCTATTAATTGCATAAAATCCCTCGTTCTTAAGGAGCCCTCGCTTGTGCGTAGCCCCGTAGCCCACTGCGAGGCCGTGCGCGAGGGCTCACTTCGCCCGTGCCTAGCTACGCCACCGCATTCACACACACTAATTTATACACCTTCACCCGTCATTCGTACATTTTTATCATTTACACCTGTCGCTGTTCCCCATACTCCCTTCTACACCACTTTATGCCAAATACAATTGTTTTACTTACTCACCACGCTTACTCAATCACTATTAATAATAATACATAACTATTTGAAGCCACAGTCACATACCAATCAACCATGTTTTATAAATACCGTCGCATTATTTTATCCTAGAATTATTTTTATTTTAAATGGCTAATCAATTAAATTCACTTGAAATGGAACTGGATGCTTATCAGGTTTCAAATTCATACAAAATACCGGTGAGTGAATGCTCAGGTAAAATACATATAACAAAAAGCCATATATCAATATTACACCTTAACATTCGTAGTCTCAATAAAAATTTTGATAATTTTATTGCTTTTTTACATTTATTCATAACAGATTGTGATATAATAATTTTGACAGAATGTTGGCTTAAAACTGCCATAATTCCCAGTATGCACGGCTATAATGTACACTTCACTAAAAACATACAAAACCAGAGTGACGGGGTTGTTATGTTCACAAAATCTTCATTGCACTGTACTGTTTCGGAACCAGAGTTTTTGGACTCAAATTGCTTGCTGTGCAAAGTTGGCGATAATGTTGCTATAGTAGCCCTGTATAGATCCCCCTCCCATGCTTATATTGATAATTTCCTAAATAGTTTGGATAACTTGTTACTACCATTATCCAATTTTCATCATGTTGCCTTAGTTGGAGATATCAACATTGATATTAAACCTAGCAACAAAGACAGACACTCAAACGAATATCTCACTTTTGCGGCCTCTCACGGACTATTACCAGCACATTTATATCCTACAAGAGTTAATAACTGTTTAGATCATGTTCTTTTAAAAACAAAACTGCCAGGCACAACCATAGTGATAGATTCACCTATAACTGACCATCTGCCTGTATTTCTTAGCATCAACATGGACGGGCCTAGGCTCAAGCCTTCTCGCACTACTAAAATTGTTGACATCTTAAGCATACAGACAGACATTGAGAACACAGACTTTTCCTCAATTCTCCTCACAAATGATGTAAACGAGGCAGCTGATATCCTGACGTCCATAATATCTCAAATAGTACATAAACACACTCGCGTCACCAATATTAGAAAAAGGAACCGCAATATTAAACCGTGGATCACTCCTGGGCTATTACGTTGCATCCGAAACAGGGACAAAATGCATCTTGATCTTAGAACACAAACGGATAATGCCATCTTAAAAGTTACCTACACTCGATATCGTAATTTTTGTAATTCTCTTTTGCGGAAATTAAAAATAAATTATGAGAAAGAAGAATTTCTGAAACGAAAAAACAATTGTAAGGCAACCTGGGACCTAATAAAAACTATAACTTATGCTAAACCAGCACCATCTTCCTCGAAAGAACTCCTTCGCATTGATTCAGATGAACGTAAATCAGCAAATAGGGTTAACAACTATTTTGTAAGTCTGGGGAAAACCCTAGCTACAAATATTCAACAGATAAATATAAACACAACAATTCCCACATCCGTCATCGGCCTAGAGGAACCATGTAATTCTATCAGTATCTTAGAAACCGACAATTCTGAAGTGGAGCGGATCATAACTAATATTAAATCTGGTACTGCTGCTGGAATTGATGGTATTTCTGCAAATATTTTGAAAATAACTCGCAAAGTCTTAGTCCCTTATATAACCTACATCTGTAATCTCGCAATATCGACCGGCGTTTTCCCGGATACCTTCAAGACTGCTTTAGTTCATCCCATTTATAAGGGAGGGGACAGAGGTAGTGTTGGCAACTATAGACCCATATCTGTCTTGCCAAGCATTTCGAAAGTTCTAGAGAAGATACTGAACAACCGTTTACTCGCATACCTACGAGCAAATAATATTATTGCAGATAACCAATACGGCTTCAGAGCTGGAATAGCAACAGAGGATGCTGTTATTGCGTTTTCAGAAAAATTGGCTAAGCTTATGGACAGCAAACGGAAATGTCTCGGTGTTTTCCTAGATATTTCAAAGGCTTTTGACACTGTCTCTGCACCCCTACTTTTATCAAAACTGGAACGCGTGGGTATTCGTGGCATTGCGCGGGATATTTTTGCGAGTTATTTGAAAAATCGTTACCAGCATGTTAAGATTGATGATGTGATAAGTGATAGAGCTAGGATCGAATATGGCGTTCCACAAGGAAGCATTTTAGGGCCTACGTTGTTCCTCATCTATATTAACGATCTATGTAAGATCCCTCTAACTAACTGTTCTATCTTTACATATGCTGATGATACAGCTTTGCTTATACATGGTAAGGATTGGGATGAATCAGAAAGGTTTGCTCAAATGGCAATGGACACTGTTATGGTTTGGCTGTCTAAAAACCTTCTTACATTGAACTCGGACAAAACTAAAGTAGTCTCCTTCTCCCTAACTAATATATCACAGCCCAAATCCGCTCCTGCTCTCCGAGCTCACACCTGTCCTGGATTTTCCAATTCCTCTTGTTCCTGTCCTATTATTTCTCTTACACATAGCATAAGGTATTTAGGCGTGCTGATAGATAATCACCTAAGTTGGTATACCCACATAGATAGCCAAATAGCCCGTACGAGAAAATTAATCTACATTTTCAAAAAACTTCGAGACTCGGCCGATCAAGATACTCTTATGTTGGTGTACTTTTCACTTTGCCAGTCCCTTTTCCTATATTGCTTGCCGGCCTGGGGTGGAGCTTGTAAAACTCATCTAATTAAATTAGAGAGAGCTCAGAGAGCCGTTCTCAAGGTTATGTTTTACAAGCCTTTCAGGTACCCCACAGTGGAACTTTATAGGGATTCCGAGGTATTATCGGTGAGAGGACTGTATGTACTACAATGCGTTTTGAGAAAACAAGTACCACCCCATTTAAGTTCCAAACGTCGAGCCGATATTGTTTTTCCTCCGGTAAGTCATAGTACAGCCTTTGCAAAACGTCAATTTACATATCTTAGCTATCTTTTATACAATAAAGTTAATAAATTACTTCAGATATACAAATTAAATTCTCATCACTGCAAAAGCACATTGAGAAAGTGGCTTTTGACACAAACATACGATGAAACAGAAAAATTACTTCTGACTTTAACTTAAAGTAGGTATCACCAAAACACACACTTACATACACCATCACACATCACACACACACACGCTCACGAACACATCCACACTCACACAATCCCTTTTCCTTAACTTATTATTTATCATTTTTCTTTTTTTTTATATTTAATTTCCAAGTTTTGTCACTATACTGCTCATAAAAATAAAAATAAAACTTGTTGGTGAACACACAAAGTTATTGTTGAGTACCTACCTAATCTGAACATATAACTGACTCCCAAGTCACAGGCTATAAACCTAGTTTGGGAGCCAGTAGTTATTCACTATATCCTCATTTATGTACCAAGAATTGTGTACTTACTTGTTTTTGACACCATTTTATTTTTGGAAATAATTATTATTATTATGGTTTTTTAGGCAATTTTTCTCAGGCTGGTGCCTGGTGTTCTTTTAGAATCTCACGGGTATGAACCAAGGTGAGATCCTAATTATTGGTTTAAGGTGGTAAAAGACTTTGAACTGAATTTAAATTATTATCTAAGTCCAGTTATTATTATTATTATTATTAACTACATTAGTTTAAAACTGTGTTGTAGCCATTAGCGCCCACCTCCAAGAGGGGAGACGTCGGCGTTCCAAAATTTATGATAATAAATTTTCAATTAATTTATATTCGCAGTTAAACTTAATAATTACTCTTAATCTAGAATTAAAATAGGTTAAGCAACGACCTATTAATTTCAATTATAATTACAATTTATTTATATTATTACAATTAATTAATTGAAATCATTTAATAATTTAAAACAAAATTGAGATCCAGGTGCTCTAGTTCAATTAAGGGTGAGTGTTTGTGGGATGTGTGTGCGTGATGGTGCGTGTGTGTGTGTGTAGGTTAAAAATTAAGTAGCTAGACAGAAAATTGAGTAGATTTTACTCCGTTGATCAGTTACATGGAAGTGGAATCAAAAGCAGATTTTGTTCAGCATTAAATCTAGGCAAATAATACCTACCTAATTGTTAGATTTTTTAGTTCCTCATATCCATTAAAAGGGTATAAGTTTGATGTCGTTTTTCATAAAGTATTCCATCATCAACATAGGTAGGCATTCATGTACTTGCATCGAAATGTTGATATTAATATGGATCTTCCCGGGATTTCTAATGAAAAATTCCGTATGGCCAACAATATTATATACAAATAAATAATAATAAAAACCTCAGAGATAGGTAAGACAAATAAAACAAAGATAATAATTAACATACAATTTTTATCAAAATTTTTCATTGATAAAGATCTCTCTACGCCAACTGAGGTGAGGTTAACAAATTTATACACTTCCTCCTCCTCGTCATCAATGCAGGAAGAAATTTTTAGAGCTACATTTCTGATAGTGTCATAAAACACATGTCATAGAACTAAATGCGGAAACCTAAAATAGACAGATAGTGTCATATAAAAATCTGCTCTTTATAATTAATCTCGTGATTTATATCCACTTCATTCTTAAGTGCTTAAATACCACCTACCTAATTCCGGCCTCTGATCCATCAATCATATTTGTTTTATTCAGCCGACCCCACTAGGTCTATGTTACCGTATGTGGTATACGTTACCGTCAGTAGCCTGTGGAGGAGAGATATATAGGGTGACTGGTAATAAGTAACCGATAATTAAACACGTGATTGTACTCATGATTACAAACAACTTTTCCAAAGAAACTTTTTTTATATACTCACTACTTGTAGGTAGGTATTTAGGTAATTAGGTACGTACACATAGGTGTACGTACCTAATCAGTAACCCATAGGGGTTTGCAAGCTGCGCGGGTGTTCTATCACTATTGTAGGTATGACGGCGTCACGCGGCTAACAACTGAGCGGTAGCCGGTGACAGGCGCGCGCGCGTATTTAAACAGCTGTTTTATTATTGTGATAAAGCTAATGAGAATATAAAAAAAGTTTCTTTGGGAAGGTTGTTTGTAATCATGAGTACAATCATGTGTTTAAGTATCGGTCACTAATTACCAGTCACCCTATATAATGCAGATACTCAGCTGCTTATTTATTGAGGTGGAAAATCATCCAATGATTTATTCTATTCTAGGGTGAAGCGAGACGGTGAATCGACTTGAGGCGCGCGTGGAACATTACGTGCCATCGACGACTTGGGCTTGGTCCGGACGGTTACCGGATGGTTGGACGGCGATCTGGCCATTGCTAGCCGTCCGTAATCACGCGCCTACGGTGACCGGAAATCGGGATCGGGATCCCGGCGGCTGAGGCGTGAGGGCCGCTCCCTCACGCGTGCACGTGCTGCCTCCTCCTTTGCTAACATTACTGCTTCGCAGAAGGAGGCGACCGCCTGCCACTCCTCCTCGCTTCAAACCATGGCCTGTACCAAGACCCGGCGCGAGAGATCGCTGCCGCCGATATCCCCCACAAGGACACGGCGGTACTCAGCCCTAGCGGGGCACACCTCTTCATTGTGCTCCATAGCAAATGCTAACAGATAAGTCAATTAACCCCTTTTACACATCTACATAAATATGGAACTTGAGGTTATCTCGTCAACAATTTTTCGTTACATAAATAACAATAGCAATAATAACAGCGATAGTATGAGCAGTAATAGTAGTGGAACTTGACCCACTAGTTGATAATGTAAGATAACCTGAGCCGTTCATTCATAAAGTGCTTAATTGCTTTTTGATAAGTAATCTCTGTGCTTACAAACTTTATCAATTTCGCTTTTACGTTATAAATTATACTACTCGTACATACAAGAAAACAGGAGTAATTAGTAAAAGAAACACTTATAGTTTGTAATTGCTCTATATGAGTGCATTCGTTAATGACTAGGTACAATTAATCGCTACATAACAAGTGTGCATACCTTGTTGTTCTTGTTGTGGTTGTTGTTGTGGTTGTTGTTGTCATTCTTATTGCTGGGGATTAATTAAATGACTACTATTAATCGCTACATATCTGGTTCGTAAAACGCTGAGCTTGAAGTTTCCGTGCCTGATCGAATTAGAAAGGAGGATATCAGTGGGAAAACCAAGGTTACCAACAGAGCCCGAAGGAACATCAATGTGCCCGATAGGTTTTTAAGTGCACAGCATTAAAAGGCCTTCCTCCACAAGGTGGACCGATGACTCGGTTGGGGGAATCCACCATATGTCTATTGTCTAGCCCATAGGACTGATCGAACTTGCGACAGCAGTAGTGGACATTATGCTGTTGCTGCTGTAATTATAAATTTATATTTAACCAAAAGCTTCATATTATATGTTACCAATGTATAATGTCATCATCATCATCTTCCTGCCCTTGTCCGTGGGGTCGGCACAACACGTGTTTTTCTTCCATTCTGTCCTGACACTCGTCACGCTATCACTAACTATCTTTTCATTCATATCACTTCTCACACAATCCATCCATCTTTTTGTGGCCTCCCTCTCCCTCTTCATCCATCCACATGTAAATTCATCATAAATTCAGCAACATGCGCTTCATCCTTCCTCTTCACATGACCATAACAAGATAAACGATTCCCTTTCAACTTTTCAGTCACTGGCGCCACTTTCAAACTTCCCCTAATATACTCATTTCTCACTTTATCCATTCTTGTCACACCACACATCCATCTTAACATTCTCATCTCCGCTACGAGCAATCTTTTTTCATCCGTCTTTTTCACAGCTTAACATTCTGATCCATACAGTATGACAGGCCTTATCACGGACTTGTAGATTTTACCATTCAACTTGAGGGGCATCTGTACCAATGTATAATTTAAAAATAAGAATATAAGTGAAAAATGAAAATTCGTGATTTAATTACGTCATACATAATTTGATTTCTCATCATGTATAACACAGGCGGCCTCGTCCGCGTGATTGTCGGTAATTAGTCATTAAGCCAGATAAAAACTAGCCTGTACTTCCTTGGAGTTCTAGCTTACTCCGTACGAAATTTCGTCAAAATTGGTTAAGTAATGTAAGTATCTTATAGTGGGGCTGGCCCTAAACCAGAGCACTTCGACCCTTCTGGATCTTTTGTGCTAAAGTAATGTAAGTAGGTTTAATAATGAAAGCGTAACTGACAGACATAGTTACTTCATATTTATAATATTAGTATAGATGTTGTTTTTGTACATTTAAAATTGACTACTTTATTACTTACTACTTTATTTTACACTAGCTTCTGCCCGCGGCTTCGCTCGCGTAAACGTAGATTTCTCCATACACACTTTGGTCCCCCGCTTCATCCCCTTAGGGAGTGAATTTTGGAAAATCCTTTCTTAGTGCTCGCCTACGTCATAAAAGGAAACCTTGTGCAAAATTTCACGCTCCTAGTCCCAGTAGTTTCGGCTGTGCGTTGATATGTCAGTCAGTCAGTTTCTCCTTTTATATTTATAGATTACTTTTTTTGTTTACTTTTTCGTTGTTTTTTTTTTTAAGAAATGGAGATATATTAGGTGCTCACCAGATGGAAAACGACGATACGGTCGACGCTGGAGCGCGCTTACCTAGAAGTAACCTATTCACTCTTGACTTAAAGATTCCCGGGTTGTAGCCATCAGGAAACACAGATTCTGGCAAGGAATTCCACTCCTTAGCTGTACGCACAATAAATGTCTTCCCAAAACGTGGGATGAGTAGATGTTACAATTGCACCTAATCTGACCTTACAGACACCCAATGCATATCTCACACTCGACAGTTAATACGCGGATGCTAGTAGTATCTACCTGGAAAAGTCTAAGCAGACTCCGCACCCAAGTTGGGCGCAGCAAAGACAATCTCCACAGATGGGGGTTCTCAGACGGTTCCGATCTTCAGTGTTTGTGCGGCGTTTCTCCGCAGACCATGTCCCACCTCCCATGCTGCATCACGTGCCCTGTTACTTGTTCACGTAGGGACCTAATGACAGCATCAGCAAACGGCATTGCCGTGACCAGGCAAGGAATTTAACTACTTTTGCCATCGATACGCTAAGAAAAAAAAGTAGTATCTTCATATTTGCTCTGGTTTACGTCACCCAATAAAACGGTGGAAATGACTCTGTTGAACCCTCAATTTGGTAATATGATTAGATAGTTACCTATTTGACTGACTGCATGATAAGCAAAGAAAAAAAAAATATCTAACAATCAAATATTTGATTCGTATGAGTCGCCTCTGAGTTACATTCATCGAAATCAAACAGTATGCGACACCGCGTAAACATTATATTATGTGTGATCAAGCCGGTAGCGCACGCGCAACCTAGTACACCGCAGATTCATCGATCGACCAGGTAACCAATATCACATCAGTTTATTTTTCATTACCTGAGCTGCTCGCGAAGTGAACGGTCGTGTCTTGTGTCGTGTAAACCTTTATATTCGCTAATTGAAAATGAAATCTGTACAGGTGTTAATTTGCGCCGCATTCTTGGTAGCATTAATCAATGCCTTTAGCGATAAGACGGGAGAAAGTAAAAATGTAACCCGTGTCAAATGTGCGCGATTGTTTGGAAAATGTTTAGTGAAAACTACTGAAAAATCGATTTTCATAACTGAAGCAACGCCATTGAAAAGAGTGAAAAGAAATGTAATAAAAAGTGGAAGATGTGCGGAGGGACAGGTGTGGTTCCTGTACAGGTGCTGGGATTGCAAGGAGTAAGTATTTAAATTGTTTATTAAAAATATTATGGACATCCCAATTTAGATTTTCGAGTGCTATTCTGAGTTTTTTTTTTTATACTATAACTACAGTTATTTTATAGTATGACAAATTATGACTTGTCTGTGTTAAATACGCTTTAAAAATAAGAAATTTATAGGCACGATGTTATTTAAAGCTATACAGAGGATATAATTTTTTTGGATCAATTAGATTAAATTTATTGTTTGGCATCTCAATGACAATTGTCTCCGTCCATTTAAAAATATATAGGTAAGTACTTACGCAAAAGTCGGGCATTCAATTCTTTGTTGATGTTCGGAATTTCCTTATAGTGTATTATTTTAGTATAAAATAGAGATCTTCTTAAATCATAAACACATAGACACATAGACAAAACAGCGGAAAGAGTGAAAAGCTCTGAGAGATACCTTTGCCTAGCTAAAGTAAATTATAATTACTTAAACAAAAAAAAACTGTTGATCATATTGCTGATTCGAATTAAATTTGGAACACGGGTAGACCATAGTGTGGATAAGGACGAAGGATATTTTTTTCTCAGTAGTAAGTTCTTGTGAGATAATTTCCGACTCTGAAGTATTTGGTAAAATCATTGTAAAATATTGTTCATGATTAATGTCACACACAAGCGTGTATGTGACAGTGTTGTCTATAAGGTTAGCGACCAGTAAGTGATCACTGCAGCTATGCAATTAATGTTCGAACTGACACACATAGATACCACATTTGGTCATACAAAAGACTGGACAAATAAATCAACCTTCAGTTCCTTAACAGATCCAGTCGAGGTGCAGGTGATGATTTAATTTCCCCCTAGGTTCGCTCTGTGCTCCCCTACCCCTACGTTCCACGTTAGTTTCCTGATATGCACCCCTAGGTTCGCTTTGGCGAGAGCCCAAATGTGGCTTCAAAGGCAGCTCTACATTTTCAATGGCCCATTCAGGCAGGTCAAGTATATGGTTGAGAACACAAGCTTCATTGCTGCGTATATTTACGTTTTTTGCCCATTCTTCAACCTGTGCCGGGTCCCGCCGAGCTAATGACGAAATCGTTTCTACATCGATAGACAAGAAATATTGATTTCGCTTGGAACGCGACTGTTGCTTAACATTCATCAAAAGTTTGACTAATCCTTTCCATTTTTATCATTTTAGGCTAAAAATACTCTACACACATTTTATTATAAATTTTGTAACTCCAGTTATTTAGTGAGTGCGAAATTTTCTAAAAATATATAACTGACAGATTCATATCAAGTATAAAAAAATAAACCTGTATTTAGAAATTTTAGTCGGATTAATAAATTGTTAAGAAATGTTTCCAATAATTCAAAAAGCTAATCGCTGACTCAGTGACTGACCCTATCGATACTCAAGCCAAATCACTAAAATCGATAATTATGACATCATAATAGTGTCAAATGTTTTCTTATTCAATGTTACTAAGAAACTCAATTATATTTATAGTAAACATAGCCATAGCTTGGACAGGCTTGTAGAACCTAGCCTGTCTAAACTGGCTGCAACAATGGTTTATTGAGTTGCCGAAGTCAGCTTAGCGAGCTTGCAAGCGTCCATGTCATTCCATCAGCCTCCCAAGCCAAGTTACAACCGTTGCGTTTCGATTCTCTTTTCGAAGATTTCCTCGAGTAGGCCACTGCACCGATTCCTTTATTCTGACGTCATCTCAACGCTCAGTCACGTGGTCAGAACAAAGAAATAGGAGACGTGGCCGACTCAAGGCGATGAACGAAAAACGTTGTAACTTAGTTAGGGGAGCTGAACTTTGTCAAATTCAGCTGTAAACTAAGTCATCCGACTACTTGACACTGCGTCACCGCGTCGTTAAAGGACTTCGACTTTTCACCGATGTTGACCTGTTGGTCTAGTGTGTGTGTATAAGCTTTTCAACTGAAATATAAAATTATATTAGTATTCAGTATCGTAAAACTAAAAGGCCGATATCAGTAACCGTATTTTGCGGATCTAAACAACGTTTTACGATATCTCTGGAGAGACTGGACGCGATTCTGATAGACTTGTTTCCTCTTGGGTTAAATTACGCATTAACTTATATTTTTTTAGGTCCAAAAATAAATATGAGACCACTTGGTCTGGCCGCAAAAATCGATTTGCTGAAACATTTCACGTAGGCACAAATTATTACATTTTTATATCAGCATATTGTTATAAAATGAAAAGCAAAGTTTACTAATTTAAAACTCTGTAAATCTTGAATAATCACTGCCACGGCTTATATTGGAAACCTCGATTAAGGTACTTATATGGTTAACTTTTCTGTAAATGTTGCTAACAGTAAAAAATTACAACACGTTCACTTAATTATTAAATCATTGATGTTATGCTTGTCAAAATGATCAGTCATAATTTTATGGATACGAAAATAAACCGGCTCTTATCGACGAGTATACCTAACGTTTAGAGTCGTGTTGTTTTTATTTTTTTATTTCTGCGGATCTATACCTAATTAAATCACAAATGTGAATTGATACAGATTATTAATCATGACCACCTACTATTTTTTATTATTCAGTTTTCATCACCAAACAGTCAATGCATGTAAAACAACAGAATAAATTTATTAAATGGAATGCATCCATAAGTCAACATGTTTATATTGACAACACCGGCTTGCGTGTGATTGGTAGATAATGTGGCCATCTTTGATCATATGTCTTATAAATATGTCCAGTCGGTCCAGTCGTGGTCTTACCACCGCCGCTGTCGGACGCTATTTTTATTGTGTCGAGTAATTCAAACACTTAACATGAACACGTTACGGTACGGGTTGGTTCTGCTCGCGGTCGTGACATGTGTCGCCATTTATCCACTACGATATGACATAGTCAGTGTATTAGTAAATTATATTACAAATGATACACATCATTTACCAGAGGAAGAAAAAAACAGTAATTTAGAAAAGGCTTTCGTAAATGTTACGGTTGTTCAACAACGAGGTGAAAAAGACAGTCATATGGAAAATGTTACTACAAATAGCCTGCTTCTTAATAGAATTAAGAGAAGCATCGTGAATTATGGGGAGTGTCCTGAAGATTCAATCAAACTTAAGGTTTTGGGAAAACTGCGATGTGTTACATGCGACGAGTAAGTAGCTTTCACAGAGTTACCTAATTTTAAATTTAGATTACGAACTAGCTCATACGATAAAATTATATTTTCGTACGTCCAGAATTATGGACCTAATTGATTTTCTCTTAATTTAATTACAATGTTTTTCTTCTATTTAGCTTAAATTCGATTACTTACTTATTTGCAGTAAGTAAATTCTGTTGAATTTACAGAGAAAAGTTTATAAAACTTAGTATATCTTCCAGCACTTAAATACTCTCCATATTGCCCTGAGTATCGCGTCTTCATATTCATTTAGTTTTCATTCAGGATTTGAAAGAAATTTCTGATTTCATGATGAAGGAAGCACGTGTTTTCCCGTCAAAGTATGATCGTCACTTCATTTATTAAAGTACGTAATAATACATATTCTTTTCGGTTTAGGATTTAATAGTTTTTTCTATTATATTTGATAGGCTTGCGTTTGACCATAATCTCACCTGATGTGGACGACGTCATCACCTGATTTTAGCTAAGAATGATCCGATTGAAACAAAAGTGCTGACAATGAGGATCGTTTGGAAAATAAACATATATAAATGTTTACTGATGTGTCCTACACAGCTCTGATACTTTTCCAACGATACACGGCAATATTGCACAACATTTACGTTTTCGCGCCATGAGCCCGCGAGGGCGCGAGCGGTGCACCAGCGCGCCGGTGCACTGCTGCCCGCCATTTTCTGTGACGTCACTCACCGTCCTCTTGCGATATGATGGTTGCCTGTACGCTTTCCATCAAGCTAAGTATTAAATTATTTTTAATGTGCTCATAAATGATATAGTTAAATGATTTTTCCTATCTAGAAGGTATACAAAACTACGTAGGTTAAAAATCTGATTTTAGCTAAGCGTGTAAAAAATTAAACGTTTATAACGTGTACAAAATAGCAAGTTCGTATTTATATATCTACCGTACGACTTTTGTAGAAATATTTCCAATCACGCATGCGATGAACCAAAATAACCACCAATTAAAACAAAACAAAAGGCTGACACATAGGATCTTTCGCAAAATAATCCCGAGAGGGTCGCCGACGAGGTGGCGACCCTCTCAATTTCGTATTTATATGTCCATCGCACGACTTTTGTAGAAATATTTCTAATCATGCATGTGCAACATGAAAATTACCACCAATTAAATCAAGGCTTAAAAATAAAGGCTTAAAAATAAAGGCTTAAAATAAGGCTTACTGTTAGTGTACCACTGCCCGCCATTTTCTGTATCGTCACTTGCCTATACGCTTTCCATCAACGCTAAGAACCTATTGACTGTTTTATTAAACTGACCGTACTCTATGCCGGGGCACACATCAAATAAAGTTTTATTAGTGTACAACATAAAACACTTCTTTATTTCTACTAATCTGATGATTAAAACTTTCTCTTTTGATTTTAATGAAAATAATTCTAATTTGCTGACGTTACAAATTTTTATATTTAAAGAACCACAAATTGAAAACTGAAGACTGAACCAATACTCAGATGCTTAGTAGGTACTACATTTAACTGGTAGTAATTACAATAGGCATCTGGTCTGCCATTGTATCGTATTTCATTATTGCATAAAGTTTTTATAAATAAAATCAATATATAAAGCTATCGTAGATAATAAAATAAGAGTCTTTGCTCAAAGCTGTCTGAAACACACTTTGTGAAAATACGAGTAATATCTTAATTGAAAGCCAGGATTTAATGATGGAATTAGCTTTGCGGTTGCATCATTCACTTCATCGACGTAGTGTTTCGTTTTAATATCGAGGTGGCTCTTTCTCTCACGGTATGCTTGTTACTATGGCGCCCATTGACCTTTCTGAAAGGGTCCGGCATGAAATATTGTAAGTAATGGTACACCAGTACTTACAGTATTTAAAGAACATTGTCTAACAACTGTCCACAGTAATGTGACTACACTCATATCGCTACCAGCGATTACATTTATAGTGCATTACTTATCATCTATGAATTTTATTTAATTCCAGAAGGTAGAATCGGTTTTGTATTACATATAGTGTATTAAGAAGTTTACTAAATTGCGATATCTCTCGTAATACTCATACATTTTTGTGGAATACTTTACGTACCTTGGAAGGTAGCTAACACTTTCTTGCTATTCTATTCTGTAAGACTGCCTCAATGTTATTAGCGATTACGCAGTTAATGGCTGATTGCGATCATTTATGTAAAAGGTTTGGCTATACTAAGGAATAAGACTGATTATGTTACATGTGAGCTACGTTGGGTTTGCAGCGCTATATGTAGCAGTACTGTAGTGAACTCGATCGCAATTACGTGCTGTCGTCAGCTGTGTAAGTGCTCGCACTAGTACGAAAACGACCATGACAACGCGGGAAAGGAAGGCGCCACGATCACGCCTCACGTTAAGCCAATGACGTTAAGCCAATGACGTTAAGGAATATTACATAGCAACTGAATGAACAAAAACGTATTGAATGCGTAGTATAATAAAACACGTTACAGTACCTTTGAATTGTTATGGAAGTATTAATAGTGGTTTTGACTAATAGTATCGTTTTTTATTGTTCATATGATATGTTCTTCTAACCGAATTCGTCAAATAAAAATACGATTCCATCCTAAATGTATGTTATTAATTATATACTTACGAAATAGGTTCAAGTGGTCTGTTTCTATGGATATGACAAAAAAAAGGTTTTAAATTGATTACTTACACAAATTTCTTCTTTTTCAGGTACTCAGAATTGACAGGCAACGATTGTTAAATCGGCAACATCTACCAGCAGTATCCGATCGGCAACACTGCAAAAAACTCGCTACATTTCTAGTATCAACCTCATAAAAACTAGGATGCTATGCTTCTTTGTCTCTATGTGTGTCATTGTTAGACCAGACACGCATAAACTTTTGCATTTAAAAGCCTTTAAAATGAAGGCACAATACCAACCCACTTCTTGTAACAACATCTTGAAAAAAATCACTACAGCACAGATGTCGCTGAAGTTGAGGCAGTTACAAAGACCAATAGACGTCATGATGAAGTTGTGTGAGTCAGATCTGATTTGTGTCTGGTGTTAGACTCTCTGGAAGATATCAAACATTCCATCACCATCAAAGAACTCAGATAGAGTGCTAACAATAGTCACATGACCATCAACATAATGAAGATGCAAAACAAATCTCGACAGTGACTTTACAGGATAATCTAACGAAATAGGAGTTTGAGAATGCTGCCGACACCTAGAGCAAATATGGTGTTTAAATCATGACACCTGGGAATTCCTGAAATATGCTGCTGTCGACACCTATAGTGGATGTGGTAGTTCAAACCATGACGCCTTGGCATTCCCGAAGTATCCAGAAACCTGCACTTCTGAAGATCTCAAACCAGCCACTGACGTCGCAATTTGCGATCACCTTCTGGACCCAACTTATTTCATTGAATAAGTAATTTATCTTAACCGAGATTGCAGAGAGCCGACATTTATCAATTTTAACGTATTATCCTTAAGATCTCTGGACTGAAAGTTATCTATATAGTTTATTTAATTATGTTTTAAGTAAAAACGTGACTTGTTCCGAGCCGAGCATTTGTGTATGTGATAAAGTACTTCATCACCAAGTGACTGTCAGTATCGATAAACTATCATGTGTACCAGTCTAGCCAATACTAGTCTTGAATATCTGAAAAAATGATCTTTATTTAGTTTAGTAAAAACTCTCAGTCAATATTGACATGCACCGTGGATTGGACCTATAATATCGTAGTGTCGTAAATAACATGCCTTAGAACAGGTCTTTAGATTTAATTAGATATAAGTATTAAGGGTATTATGTTCCATTTTTAAATTATCTGCTGTTTAAAATAAATTATGTAAGCAGTATTTGAGTTGTGTTTGGTTGTATTAGGTATGATATGTATGCCTCAGAAAGCTGCCAGCATAATTGATTAGACCCGCCAGGGCCGATACCTACTTGAGCTGTGGGACTGTTCAAAGGAGTCACCGCAGTTCTGGGTTTTAGTTTGTCAAAGTCTGACACTACTTATCATTGCACTCAGAGCAAGAGCTGTTATTTGATTTTTATCCATCTCAAAATTCAAAACAGCTATGACTTGGTATCTCCGTTACGAAGAGATGCATTTGAATATTTTATTCGTCAACCATAAATATTCTGAAACCACCGCCTTTCGTGTTGTATTTCTAAAATTACTTTTAATCTAGTTCCAGTGATAACAGACTAGTATTTATATTATTTATTTAATTTAACTAAAATAGAATACTGCTCAAGTTGTATGGACGAAAAACCTTAACATCAACCAGTTTCGATTACAGCGATACCTTTACCCATCTTATGAGTAAGACTAAGTTACAAAATCAATGTCAATGGCCATGCCTAAAGGGGTGTCCAGTCGGTTGCAAACCAAAGTCTTAACCAAGGTGACCTTGCTAGTTTCAATCCGTGTAGACAGCAGTTGTAATCTATGACCTTCAACGCCCTTGGTTGGGAGGCGGGTTTTCCCAACCACCGAACGTGTTGGCGCGTGGTTTACATCCATGTAGCCGCAACACAAACCAAACACATAAACCAAGGTCTAATTTGCAACCTTCTGGTCACCCGTTTAATCTACGAGACGTGTAAGACTTTGTAACTCATTATTTCTCATTAATTAATTAGTTCTAAGTTCAGGTTGACTAAAATGTATTTTACAGGTTTTTTCGAGCATTATCCGAGAGATTCGAATTGACCGAGATAACCAAATAATAATAATTAAATTTACTGTTACAAAGAAAACTACATACATTAGTATACACTGGTTAACAAAATGCTAACTAAAAGCTAAATAAAATGAAGCTGTGTTTCTTATTTTTTCTCATTCCAGTAAAGGCCATAGTGTTCCATCTTACTTTACAATTCTCATTAAAAAAAATCATAGTATTCTTATCCAGTATTGTAATATTTATGAACAAGGTTTTTGTGAAATTAAATGTCATAAGTTAACACTGGTTATTTTATTTTCTTCATCCATCCTTCTAGCTTACAAAACAGAATAGCAGACGAGAACACTAAATAAATAAGAATACCTTTTTATTGATCACTACTTAAAGCTACTAAGAAGTATTTCCTAAAGAAGGTTAGCTTATCCTACAACTCCGTCTGGATCCCAGGATTGAGTAGGAATCATGGGGTTGACAATTTAACCCATTAGTCGTCTGACATTAAACAGAATACGTTACTGTTAGAGTATATTACTGTACTCAAGGGCACAATTAAATACTGTAAAAATTTACAAGTCGATAGTAAGTATAGTATGTAATTGGGACCTCATTACTTCTTGTCAGCGTCATCTCAGTAAATGCGAGGTGAAACTTTTCTCACAGACTTCTGCATGATCGATGTCCCTTCCTATTTTTTCTCAGTAAATAAGATCGACTTATCTCTCTAAATTGCAACAGTTGTAAGCCCCATTCACTTCAAGCATTCATTCATTCAATGTTATATATAACTACAGACTGCGTGTCGCATGCCGCGGCGTGAGTGAAATAAAAACCAAATGTTCTGTATGATGACGGCATGCTATCCCGATGACGTTGCTAATGATATATTAATTAGATTACTATTGGCAACATCAGTCGCTTTTTAATAAATAATTCTCAATATAAGCTGACTTTTCAATGAAATTGAGATGTCAATAACTAAGTAATGCACTTCTATGCAATAATATTCTCTCTTGTGGAGCGTTTAGATCTGGCGAATGCGCCGCTCGCGAGCCTTTTGCGACCCGCTTGCGAACTGCGTGCGTGCATTTTTTGTTCGTACGAAGATCGCGCGCCCGCAGGGGCTTCTTACGAATGAGCCGACCCAAAATGCACGGGCGCCGTTCGCAACCGACTCGCTTCACCAGGTCTGGACATACCATTAGTTAATCGATGTTTAATTTTTGCTCTGTCTATAATTAATTAGTCTACAAAAAAAATATAAGACGATAAGATAAGGTAGATAAGGCGTGTCCTCGTGTCTACCACATGCGTCTGCAGGTGCGTGAGAAATATACCAACAAAAGTGTATATTTGTCACGCATAAGAGCAAAGTGAGTATAACCTAGGGACATAAAGTTACAGCGGTTTTGAGGTATAAACACAAACACAAAGATATATTTAATCAACAACATAATCATCTTCTTACCCGGATGCGGCTGAATACCCGTGTTTTATATGAAACGACTGTCTATCAGACCTCGACAACCTAGTTACTGGGCAAAACCATGCTCCTTGGATAGACTAATCAGACTACTTGTAACTACTTTCATAGACAGCTATGAATGACAAGGGGGGCCGACAGCGTTTCGTACTTTCCAAGGCACAAAGTATCAGTAATATTATGACATAGATTTAATCATCGATAATTATTTTTAAAATAAAAAACCGGGTAAGTGCGAGTCGGACACGAGCGCTACCTATGAAATCAGTTCAATTGTACGAAGAATTTTCCGTATCGCAAAAAAAAACGTTTTCAGATTTTATCCAATACTTTTGCTATGAGACCTTGCTTCATGCCAAATTTCAGGATACTAAGACAACAGTACCCTATGAAATTTGATTCCCTTGAGTGTCGAAATATACGTTTTTTGGGACATAAACGGCCGTATCTTTAGCTTTTTTTTCTGATTTTTTCACGGCTTCAAGGGACCACAGACTTGAATATATGGTTTTAATTTGAACTCGATACCTCTACGCGTACCCGAGATAAAGGCTTTTGACACACAGACAGACGGACAACAAAGCATGAGATTGTCAAGCGCAAACGAAATATCTTGTAGTCATCCTAACATTTCGAAGATGCTGTTTATAAACAGAATGTTGCTTTACATCCCCAGCTCACGATGAAAATTTAGCCAATTTTGATCAACATTATCAAAAATATTGCTGAATATCGATATGATAGATTGCAATAAATTATTAAAAAAAAAAAACAAATTTGATCTTTATAATGTATCAAATCTCGAAATCAATTATAATTTCGATTAGATAGCTCACGCTGACCTACAACATACAATAACTCGCAATCGTTATCATCGGAATTATTTAATTGCATACTTTAAGCGGAGTGTTACGAGTGATAATGTTAATGTGAATGACCATATAACAGCTGTTCTTGAGGATAATGTGGGAATGTTCCTGTTCGCGGGTGTCAAGGTCCTATGACGTTGTTTCAAAGGATATTTATAACTAGCACCTTGGTTCACGTCTTCATTTGGGTGAAATTATTATGGGACATGCAATATTTCAGAAAATTAAACTACTGTATCTATCTAAAGAAGTACATCAGGAAAAGATTTTTTTAAATCGTATTCCTGGTCAAATGAAAGAACGGAGATAAGTTTCAGTCAATAAACATCTAACACGCCCTTTAGCTCCACCCAGAGACAGAAAAGTTATTTATAATATAATAATAATATAATATTCCACAACTATCACACAACGCCGTCTAGTCTCAAGCTAAGCAGAGCTTGTGTTATGAGTACTAGACAACTGATAAACATACTTATATATTTCTAAATACATACATATTATAGATAAATTACACCCAGACACAGAACAAATGATCGTGCTCATCACACAAACATTTGTCCTGGGTGAGAATCGAATCCACGACCTCCGGCATAGCAGTCAGGGCCACTAACTATTAGACCAACAGGCCAGTCAAAGAGAGAGATAATTGATTATTTTGTTTGAGCAGCGTCTCTACGTAGACTATGACCACCTCCATCCTGCGTCACGTGCTCTATTACCTGATCACGTAGGGATCTAAGGATAGCGTCAACGGATGACAACACCGTGGCTGAATACTAGGCCAGGCGAGGAATATAATTGAAAAAAAAAAAAACTAGTGTTACCATCGACACGTTAAATAGAAAATGAAGATTTGATGATTTTCCAAATCAACTGAAGAAAAGTGACGTCAATGATTACTCAGAAATGACATTATAACAAGTGTGGTTGTGTCTGTGTAGTAAGAGTGTGAGTAACAGTAAGTTTGTGTGTGTAGTGGATTCCCTCGGGTGTGACGTTTTTAGTTAGAGCAGACTCAAACTGATAACATGACCGATGATTTGAACTAACACATTATTATTATCACCAATTAATATAACAATAGCAGTTATATTTTCGAGTCAAACAGTACAGTATGCAAACGCTAGTTGACACTTCACGTGACCCAAGGGCTGGCTTTTACCTCGGTCAGAGATTAAGCATTGCCATTATTATTATTTTGTTAGGTACTATACAACATGACAATGCTGCTAATCTGTTGTACATGCTTCCAGTCAACAGCGTTGCGGAGGAATTTTTAGACACCTTATTGTAATAAGAATTACCGTAAGTAAATACATTGTTTTTTTTTCTTGTTTTTTTCGGCTCCAGCTGCTAAAACTTTTGTGTTCATGTATATTACTGTTTACACTTCATATTCTGACACTTCAGATGACGGCGAATCGGAAGTTTTTGGATACAAAGAGCATACATAGACAGGCGGCGCGCGCAAGGCGCGATTCACGTGCGCGCACAGGTGCAGGGGCATGTCGCGCATGGAACCAATGTGCTTTCTGTCGTCGGTTACTCTTTCAGTAATAATTATAATCTTTTTTTAATTTATGCTCACAAAACTAACTTGCAGGTACATTTTTGAGTCAAGTGAATGTAGTTAGCTAGACGGTGTCTTTTAGTTGTATTAATATTAATCTGTATTATCACCAGGTGTTCGATCACCAGGTCCACACCACATGAATAACAGGGATAACATAATAATCATAATTAAATAATAAAACGTTGGATATAATTTACAGATTTCAAATTATTTTAGTTGTAAAGGAGAACAAAGTTGTTAGTACTTATTTATACCACGTCCGTCTCTGCCTCAAATTCTGAATCCAATTCCCATTCTGATTGCCAAATCAAATTTAAAAACTCTGATTACGGTCATAACGTAGGTATTCAAAATTAATTGAAATAATTCTTATGAAATATTCTCGTCGTAATCGAATGTAACTAAATAATAAAGAGAGCACCTCGGTTGCGGAGAAGTCTCATTGTTCTCGATTCTTCTACGCGTGTAAGTGTGTGTGCGTGCACTCTCGCATGTATGCAACGCTCTTACAGTATTTTATATCTTTGCAAGAAATTACAGAAACGTTTTTATTGTTAGTCAGTATTTTCACTGCTTTTTTTTTTCTTAAACAAAGCTAAACCACTTAAACATGGCTGGTCTAATATAAACTTGGTTTTGATTCCTAATCAATATATCATTCATCTTTATGTATTAATATACATAAAGATGAATGATTTCGAAAATGTGTATCAAGAAAGTAATTGCAGATTGATTTTAACTATATATATAAGTCGTGTCGAGTGACTGGATAACGTTGAATGTAATTATATTATTTATGAGAGTAGTAAGTAATTATTTGTGAGAGATCTTTTATCTGCCGAGCTGTCGCGTGCGCCACTTGCGTCATCACTATAAATATGCCGTGCTACGCTCGTAGTAACGTAGCGCTACGAAGCTACGCGTGTGTGACGAGCAAATCATGGCGGCAACCGAATGTTCCGATCGTGGGGGCAATGAACTGCGCTACTAGACATTGTGCTTTTTGTTATAATGTATATCGTTTAATTTTTCGAACAGTACTCGTCATAAATAGCCTAATCAATCAATAGTGTAGCTACCGAAATTTTAAATACAAAAAAAAAACGAATAAGTTACACAAAATGCAAAATCAATTCATTGGGTGACACACATGTTATGACCAGTAAAATAGGTATATAAATAAAACACCAACGTGAATCTGACATACAACAGGAATCTATATATATAAAAGAAAGTCGTGTTAGTTACACTGTTTATAACTCAAGAACGGCTGAACCGATTTGGCTGAAAATTGGTGGGGAGGTAGCTTAGAACCAGGAGACGGACATAGGGTACTTTTTAACGAGTAGGGTAGAGTAGGGTAATTTTTTTTTTTTACTAAGTCCCGCTTTTGGGCAGAACAACGTCTGCCGGGACCGCTAGTATTTTATATATTAATCTCTGAAACAGCTGTTACAGTTTACGCGGTCATTTCCAGAACACATATTATGTGTTCTGGAAATGACCGCGTACCCGCGCTCAGTACCCAAAGCATCGGCATACCGGGCGATCGTCGGCCGATCTATGTTGGAGAGTACCTTCCCGCCAGCTCAAGAAAACTCTTTTTTGAAGCAAGAGAATTTGCAAAGCAAATGAATTACAAGTTCTGTTGGACGAATAATGGAAACATTCTTTTGCGTGAACAAGAGGGAGCCAAACGCATCCTTGTCAAATCAGAGCAGTCACTAAGAGACCTTGCGCAAGTGAATCAAGCCGCCGTGCAAGTGAATAGGGACAATGTAAAAGTGAATCAATGACTACTATTGATAATTACTAATGTTACACGTGTGATGCAACTTATTTTATCTTATTACTATACTGATTTTTTACTTAGCATTTTAAAAATATTCTTTATTTATTTTGTTGTTTACTTGTGTGATTTAACAGGTTGTATTTTCTACGATAAATATAATACACATACCCATTACTTACATTCATGCTTTAACTACTTTAACTTTCTAAACATAAGCCACTACATACATTCACACAGAGGCGTAGTGAGGACAAATTTAAACGTGGGTGAAGGCACGTTTACGAGGCCCTTTTCTTTCATAAATTCATTAAATTTTTCATTCAATTAAATTTGGAACACAGGTAGACCATAGTGTGGATAAGGACGAAGGATATTTTTTTCTCAGTAGTAAGTTCTTGTGAGATAATTTCCGACTCTGAAGTATTTGGTAAAATCATTGTAAAATGTTGTTCATGATTAATGTCACACACAAACGTGTATGTGACAGTGTTGTCTATAAGGTTAGCGACCAGTAAGTGATCACTGCAGCTATGCAATTAATGTTCGAACTGACACACATAGATACCACATTTGGTCATACAAAAGACTGGACAAATAAATCAACCTTTAGTTCCTTAACAGATCCAGTCGAGGTGCAGGTGATGACTTAATTTCCCCCTAGGTTCGCTCTGTGCTCCCCTACCCCTACGTTCCACGTTAGTTTCCTGATATGCTCCCCCTAGGTTCGCTTTGGCGAGAGCCCAAATATGGCTTCAAAGGCAGCTCTACATTTTCAATGGCTCATTCTGGCAGGTCAAGTATATGGTTGAGAACACAAGCTTCATTGCTGCGTATATTTACGTTTTTTGCCCATTCTTCAACCTGTGCCGGGTCCCGCCGAGCTAATGACGAAATCGTTTCTACATCGATAGACAAGAAATATTGATTTCGCTTGGAACGCGACTGTTGCTTAACATTCATCAATAGTTTGACTAATCCTTTCCATTTTTATCATTTTAGGCTAAAAATTCTCTACACACATTTTATTATAAATTTTGTAACTCCAGTTATTTAGTGAGTGCGAAATTTTCTAAAAATATATAACTGACAGATTCATATCAAGTATAAAAAAATAAAACTGTATTTAGAAATTTTAGTCGGATTAATAAATTGTTAAGAAATGTTTCCAATAATTCAAAAAGCTAATCGCTGACTCAGTGACTGACCCTATCGATACTCAAGCCAAATCACTAAAATCGATAATTATGACATCATAATAGTGTCAAATGTTTTCTTATTCAATGTTACTAAGAAACTCAATTATATTTATAGTAAACATAGCCATAGCTTGGACAGGCTTGTAGAACCTAGCCTGTCTAAACTGGCTGCAACAATGGTTTATTGAGTTGCCGAAGTCAGCTTAGCGAGCTTGCAAGCGTCCATGTCATTCCATCAGCCTCCCAAGCCAAGTTACAACCGTTGCGTTTCGATTCTCTTTTCGAAGATTTCCTCGAGTAGGCCACTGCACCGATTCCTTTATTCTGACGTCATCTCAACGCTCAGTCACGTGGTCAGAACAAAGAAATAGGAGACGTGGCCGACTCAAGGCGATGAACGAAAAACGTTGTAACTTAGTTAGGGGAGCTGAACTTTGTCAAATTCAGCTGTAAACTAAGTCATCCGACTACTTGACACTGCGTCACCGCGTCGTTAAAGGACTTCGACTTTTCACCGATGTTGACCTGTTGGTCTAGTGTGTGTGTATAAGCTTTTCAACTGAAATATAAAATTATATTAGTATTCAGTATCGTAAAACTAAAAGGCCGATATCAGTAACCGTATTTTGCGGATCTAAACAACGTTTTACGATATCTCTGGAGAGACTGGACGCGATTCTGATAGACTTGTTTCCTCTTGGGTTAAATTACGCATTAACTTATATTTTTTTAGGTCCAAAAATAAATATGTGACCACTTGGTCTGGCCGCAAAAATCGATTTGCTGAAACATTTCACGTAGGCACAAATTATTACATTTTTATATCAGCATATTGTTATAAAATGAAAGTATTGCAGGGTTAAAATAACTAATATAAAGTAAAAAATTATGTATAAAGGTACGGACTTGTAGCTTTATATATAATTTATTATATAAAGAATTAATCCTTCAGTTGGTAAAATATAGAGAGTATGGAGAGTAGAGTGCATAATTGTAAGCAGCTGGAAGAGTGCAGTTATAAGTGCTTAATGATGAGCTCGTAATGCCACCTATATCAGATTCTAGTAATATCAATAAATAATTATCATCACGCGCTGCTTGATGTAGACAATAGATGGCGTTATTAAATACAATAATGAGGAAAATCTGAAAGTCTTTTCTGAAATCTTTTAGTGTAGTTCCAGTAACCACTGGAACTACACTAAAATTATTGACAACTAGCTAACCTGGCGAACTTCGTACCATCTAAAAGTCAATGAATGTATTATGTCTTTCGATATAATCAGCAACTAAGTAATATATCAAGTTACACACAATTTTAAAGTATAAAAGATATCTTCATCGATTTCGTACATCTTACGTAATGCGCGCACAACTAAAAACTTTTACAACTAAATAGATAGATTAGCTGCAGGTGTCTGAAACTCTTTCACGAGTATTCATATTGTTTTTTGCTATTATTTCATTATTTACCGTACGAACTTAAGTGCTATGGGATCGCCATTTTATTTTTTCTTTTATCAAATGTGATTCCTTTGTCCACATCGATACCTGAAAAACACATTTCCCGAGGTCACAGTTTTAATCTAAATTCAAGCAAAGTTTACTAATTTAAAACTCTGTAAATCTTGAATAATCACTGCCACGGCTTATATTGGAAACCTCGATTAAGGTACTTATATGGTTAACTTTTCTGTAAATGTTGCTAACAGTGAAAAATTTATAAATAAATTCACATAAATTATTAAATCATTGATGTTATGCTCTGTCGAAATGATCACTCATAATTTTATGGATACGTAAATAAACCGGCTCTTATCGACGAGTATACCTAACGATTAGAGTCGTGTTGTTTTTATTTTTTTATTACTGCGAATCTATAGCTAATTAAATCACAAATAATAATAATAATAATAAATTATTTATTGCCCAAAGAAAGGAAAAAAAATACATGACATGTTACATTTATGTTTGAATTCTTTTTACATATTTTGTGAATAATGTCCCCTATGCTAGGAAAGTCCTGTGTTATAGGAGACAATCATTCGTCCATTTTTACAATTAGCAGAATTCGATGAACCAAACGTGTAACAATAACAATAATTTATGTACGTGTGAGTACGCATGCTGGAGTAGTATGTGTGAGAAAGTGTGTGTGTGAGAGGTAGTGTGTGATGTTATGTGTGTGTGTGTAAGTGATGGTATGAATGTGATGGTGTCTGCGCGTGTGTATGATGATAATATTAAAGATTTATGTGGATGAGGGTTTTACCAGTGCTTCTGTCTCGTCATAATCTAGGGTTAGTAGAAACGTTTTAACTATATTTTTACATTTGTATGTATTTTGGGAGTGAATGTCTAGCTTTTGGTGTATTTTGTTGTAGATGCGTGCACTTAGGTAAGTAAAATGTCGCCTAGCAAACGTGGTGTTTGTGTGTGTTGTGGGGCATGGCGGTTTAGATCTTCTTCTGGCTGTTGGGCTGCTATTTATTGTATACCAGCGCGCCGGTGCACCGCTGCCCGCCATTTTCTGTGACGTCACTCACCGTCCTCTTGCGTTATGATGGTTGCCTGTACGCTTTCCATCAAGCTAAGTATTAAATTATTTTTAATGTGCTCATAAATGATATAGTTAAATGATTTTTCCTATCTAGAAGGTATACAAAACTACTTAGGTTAAAAGTTCTGATTTTAGCTAAGCGTGTAAAAAATTAAACGTTTATAACGTGTACAAAATAGCAAGTTCGTATTTATATATCTACCGTACGACTTTTGTAGAAATATTTCCAATCACGCATGCGATGAACCAAAATAACCACCAATTAAAACAAAACAAAAGGCTGACTCATAGGATCTTTCGCAAAATAAGCCCGAGAGTGTCGCCGACGAGGTGGCGACCCTCTCGGGCGCATGGAGCATCGGCGCGCCAGCGTCATTTGCGTCGAAAGCCTTGAGTAGACCACGCCTCCGATAACTTTGTTCTGACCACGTGACTGAGCATTGAGCTGACGTCAGAACAAAGGAATCGGAAGCGTGGCCTACTCGAGGCTTTCTACTAATCTGATGATTAAAACTCTCTTTTGATATTAATTAAAATAATTCTAATTTGCTGACGTCACAAATTCTTATATTTAAAGAACCACAAATTGAAAACTGAAGACTGACTAATAACTTTGATTTTAATTTAGATAAGTGCCTATATTATAGTGATTATAGATTTTTGCACAGAAATGGCAAAGTTGCACAACATTTATTTTCTAGAACTGCTCGGAGCTCGGTTCACGCTACAATTTTGTGACATCATTACCCAGCCTCTCGCAATCGTACGATCGTCCAAAAACTTTTCATAAACGCTTAAATTTTAAAGTAATCATAACTTTTGTAAATTTATTGCATTTTATAATAATGTAAATCCTTTGTTGTTTTATATAAAACTACGTTAGAACCAACACTCAGATGCTTAGTAGGTACTACATTTAACTGGTAGTAATTACAATAGGTATCTGGTCTGCCATTGTATCGTATTTCATTATTGCATAAAGTTTTTATAAATTAAATCAATATATAAAGCTATCGTAGATAATAAAATAAGAGTCTTTGCTCAAAGCTGTCTGGAACACACTTTGCGTAAGTACGAGTAATATCTTAATTGAAAGCCAGGATTTAATGATGGAATTAGCTTTGCGGTTGCATCATTCACTTCATCGACGTAGTGTTTCATTTTAATATCGAGGTGGCTCTTTCTCTCACGGTATGCTTGTTACTATGGCGCCCATTGACCTTTCTGAAAGGGTCCGGCATGAAATATTGTAAGTACTGGTACACCAGTAAAAAAAAAAAACACCAGTACTTAAGTAAGTTATGGTACACCAGTACTTACAGTATTTAAAGAACATTGTCTAACAACTGTCCACAGTAATGTGACTACACTCATATCGCTACCAGCGATTACATTTACAGTCAATTACTTAACATCTGTGAATTTTATTTAATTCCAGAAGGTTGAAACGCTTTTGAAACACTATTACTTATAGTGTATTAAGAAGTTTACTAAATTGCGATATCTCTCGTAATAGTCATAGATTTTTTGGAATACTTTACGTGCCTTGGAAGGTAGCTAGAACGTTCTTGCAATTCTATTCTGAAAGACTGCATAGCATAGCATAGTCGGCCTTTCAATGTTCCCACTGTTAGGAATCAGGCCTCCTCTCTAGGAGAGGGAAATTCTGAAAGACTGCCTCAATGTAATTAGCGATTACGCAGTCAATGGCTGATTGCGATCATTTATGTAAAAGGTTTGGCTATACTAAGGAATAAGACATGTTACATGTGAGCTACGTTTTTTTTTTTTTTGTGTGGCCTCTCGCAGGTCAACCTAGGAGGTTGTCGGCTGCTTAACCGGACTTGCCTGTGGCGGCCTCAATTCAAGAATCAAAGCCTCCAACCAGGGCTTACTTAACTATACTTAAAACTAAGCGACTACACGCTAAGGGCACCCCCTGTGGGGTACGGACCTCGGCTTAGGGCGTCGCTGGGGGAGGACGGCAAGGGACGGGCTGGATCGAACAAGATTTTATTATTATTTTAGGGGAATTTTAAAACTACGGCTCAGCGACGCGGGCTGGCTCGAGCAAGGGACGAGGAGGACGTTTACGGGATTGTCGCGGCGGGCCTCGGCGGCGAGGGCGGAAGGACGGCGGTCTGTATTGTCTGCGAACTGTACTTGTTTCCTTACGGCTCTCTTGGAGCAGGGTAGTGGGGTCATCGGTGGTGAGTGTGAGCTACGTTGGGTTTGCAGCGCTATATATAGCAGTACTGTAGTGCAATGACGTGGTGTCGTTAGCTGTGTAAGTACTCGCACTAGTACGAGACCGACCAATAGCAACGCGGGAAAGGAAGGCGTCACGGTCACGCTTCACGCTAAGCCAATGACGTTAAGGAATATTACATAGCAACTGAATGAACAAAAACGTATTGAATGCGTAGTACAATAAAACACGTTACAGTACCTTTGAATTGTTATGGAAGTATTAATAGTGGTTTTGACTAATAGTATCGTTTTTTATTGTCCATATGATATGTTCTTCTAACCGAATTCGTCAAATAAAAATACGATTCCATCCTAAATGTATGTTATTAATTAGATACTTACGAGATAGGTTCGAGTGGTCTGTTTCTATGGATATGACAAAAAAAGGTTTTAAATTGATTACTTACACAAATTTCTTCTTTTCCAGGTACTCAGAATTGACAGGCAACGATTGTTAAATCGGAAACATCTACCAGCGGTATCCGATCGGCAACACTGCAAAAAACTCGCTACATTTCTAGTATCAACCTCATAAAAACTAGGATGCTATGCTTCTTTGTCTCTATGTGTGTCATTGTTAGACCAGACACGCATAAACTTTTGCATTTAAAAGCCTATAAAATGAAGGCACAATACCAACCCACTTCTTGTAACAACATCTTGAAACAAATCACTACAGCACAGATGTCGCTGAAGTTGAGGCAGTTACAAAGACCAATAGACGTCATGATGAAGTTGTGTAAGTCAGATCTGATTTGTGTCTGGTGTTAGACTCTCTGGAAGATATCAAACATTCCATCACCATCAAAGAACTCAGATAGAGTGCTAACAATAGTCACATGACCATCAACATAATGAAGATGCAAAACAAATCTCGACAGTGACTTTACAGGATAATCTAACGAAATAGGAGTTTGAGAATGCTGCCGACACCTAGAGCAAATATGGTGTTTAAATCATGACACCTGGGAATTCCTGAAATATGCTGCTGTCGACACCTATAGTGGATGTGGTAGTTCAAACCATGACGCCTTGGCATTCCCGAAGTATCCAGAAACCTGCACTTCTGAAGATCTCAAACCAGCCACTGACGTCGCAATTTGCGATCACCTTCTGGACCCAACTTATTTCATTGAATAAGTAATTTGTCTTAACCGAGATTGCAGAGAGCCGATCATTTATCAATTTTAACGTATTACCCTTAAGATCTCTGGACTGAAAGTTATCTATATAGTTTATTTAATTATGTTTTAAGTAAAAACGTGACTTGTTCCGAGCCGAGCATTTGTGTATGTGATAAAGTACTTCATCACCAAGTGACTGTCAGTATCGATAAACTATCATGTGTACCAGTCTAGCCAATACTAGTCTTGAATATCTGACAAAATGATCTTTATTTAGTTTAGTAAAAACTCTCAGTCAATATTGATATGCACCGTGGATTGGACCTATAATATCGTAGTGTCGTAAATAACATGCCTTAGAACAGGTCTTTAGATTTAATTAGATATAAGTATTAAGGGTATTATGTTCCATTTTTAAATTATCTGCTGTTTAAAATAAATTATGTAAGCAGTATTTGAGTTGTGTGCGGTTGTATTAGGTATGATATGTATGCCTCAGAAAGCTGCCAGCATAATTGATTAGACCCGCCAGGGCCGATACCTACTTGAGCTGTGGGACTGTTCAAAGGAGTCACCGCAGTTCTGGGTTTTAGTTTGTCAAAGTCTGACACTACTTATCATTGCACTCAGAGCAAGAGCTGTTATTTGATTTTTATCCATCTCAAAATTCAAAACAGCTATGACTTGGTATCTCCGTTACGAAGAGATGCATTTGAATATTTTATTCGTCAACCATAAATATTCTGAAACCACCGCCTTTCGTGTTGTATTTCTAAAATTACTTTTAAGCTAGTTCCAGTGATAACAGACTAGTATTTATATTATTTATTTAATTTAACTAAAATAGAATACTGCTCAAGTTGTATGGACGAAAAACCTTAACATCAACCAGTTTCGATTACAGCGATACCTTTACCCATCTTATGAGTAAAACTAAGTCACAAAATAAGTGTCAATGGCCATGCCTAAAGGGGTGTCCAGTCGGTTGCAAACCAAAGTCTTAGCCAAGGTGACCTCGCTAGTTTCAATCCGTGTAGACAGCAGTTGTAATCTATGACCTTCAACGCCCTTGGTTGGGAGGCGCGTTTTCCCAACCACTGAACGTGTTGGCGCGTGGTTTACATCCATGTAGCCGCAACACAAACCAAACACATTAACCAAGGTCTAATTTGCAACCTTCTGGTCACCCGTTTAATCTACGAGACGTGTAAGACTTTGTAACTCATTATTTCTCATTAATTAATTAGTTCTAAGTTCAGGTTGACTAAAATGTATTTTACAGGTTTTTTCGAGCATTATCCGAGAGATTCGAATTGACCGAGATAACCAAATAATAATAATTAAATTTACTGTTACAAAGAAAACTACATACATTAGTATACACTGGTTAACAAAATGCTAACTAAAAGCTAAATAAAATGAAGCTGTGTTTCTTATTTTTTCTCATTCCAGTAAAGGCCATAGTGTTCCATCCTACTTACTCTACAATTCTCATTAAAAAAAAATCATAGTATTCTTATCCAGTATTGTAATATTTATGAACAAGGTTTTTGTGAAATTAAATGTCATAAGTTAACACTGGTTATTTTATTTTCTTCATCCATCCTTCTAGCTTACAAAACAGAATAGCAGACGAGAAAACTAAATAAATAAGATTAACTTTTTATTGATCACTATCTATAGCTACTAAGAAGTATTTCCTAAAGGAGGTTAGCTTATCCTGCTACTTTGTCTGGATCCCAGGATTGAGTAGGAATCATGGGGTTGACAGTTTAACCCATTAGTCGTCTGACATTAAACAGAATACGTTACTGTTAGAGTATATTACTGTACTCAAGGGCACAATTAAATACTGTAAAAATTTACAAGTCGATAGTAAGTATAGTATGTAATTGGGACCTCATTACTTCTTGTCAGCGTCATCTCAGTAAATGCGAGGTGAAACTTTTCTCACAAACTTCTGCATGATCGATGTCCCTTCCTATTTTTTCTCAGCTCGACTTATCTCTCTAAATTACAACAGATGTAAGCCCCATTCACTTCAAGCATTCATTCATTCAATGTTATAAATAACTACAGACTGCGTGTCGCATGCCGCGGCATGAGTGAAATAAAAACCAAATGTTCTGTATGATGACGGCATGCTATCCCGTTGCTAATGATATATTAATTAGATTACTATTGGCAACATCAGTCGCTTTTTAATAAATTAATCTCAATATAAGCTGACTTTTCAATGAGATTGAGATGTCAATAACTAAAAACTGCACTTTTATGCAATAATGCTTCTATGCCGTTCGCAACCGACTCGCTTCACCAGGTCTGGACACACCATTAGATAATCGATGTTTAATTTTTGCTCTGTCTATAATTAATTAGTGTACAACAAAATTATAAGACGATAAGATAAGGCAGATAAGGCGTGTCCTCGTGTCTACCACATGCGTCTGCAGGTGCGTGAGAAATATACCAACGATAGTGTATATTTGTCACGCATAAGAGCAAAGTAAATATAACCTAGGGACATAAAGTTACAGCGGTTTAGAGGTATAAACACAAACACAAAGATATATTTAATCAACAACATAATCATCTTCTTACCCGGATGCGGCTGAATACCCGTGTTTTATATGAAACGACTGTCTATCAGACCTCGACAACCTAGTTACTGGGCAAAACCATGCTCCTTGGATAGACTAATCAGACTACTTGTAACTACTTTCATAGACAGCTATGAATGACAAGGGGGACCGACAGCGTTTCGTACTTTCCAAGGCACAAAGTATCAGTAATATTATGACATAGATTTAATCATCGATAATTATTTTTAAAATAAAAAACCGGGTAAGTGCGAGTCGGACACGAGCGCTCCCTATGAAATCAATTCAATTGTACGAAGAATTTTCTGTATCGCAAAAAAAAACTTTTTTTTGTGATGTAACTACAAACTTTTGCAATACTTTTGCTATGAGACTTTGCTTCATGCTAAATTTCAGGATACTAAGACAATGAGAAGTACCCTATGAATTTTCTCGATAGTCTCGAAATATACGTTATTTTGCGACATAAATTGCAGTATCTTTTGTTTTTCGTTAACTCAGAAGTCTGTTTTTTTCATGGCTTCAAGGGACCGCAGACTTTAGTATATGGTTTTAATTTGAACTCGATACCTCTACGCGTACCCGAGATTTGAACAGAAGAAGGGAAGGGAAGAAAGAAGGGTTTTGACAGACGGACAACAAAGCATAAGATTGTCATGCGCAAACGAAATATCTTGTAGTCAACCTAACATTTCAACAATTTATTTATTTATTTGTTTTTTAACAATGCTGTTAATAAACATAATGTTGCTTTACATCCCCAGCTCACGATGAAAATTTAGCCAATTTTGATCTGTTGCATTATCAACAATATTGATATGATAGATTGCAATAAAATATTTAAAAAAAAAAAAACAAATTTGATCTTTATAATGTATCAAATCTCGATATCAATTATAATTTCGATTAGATAGCTCACGCTGACCTACAACATACAATAACGCGCAATCGTTATCATCGGAAGTATTTAATTGCATACTTTAAGCGGAGTGTTACGAGTGATAATGTTAATGTGAATGACCATATAACAGCTGTACTTGAGGATAATGTGGGTATATTCCTGTTCGCGGGTGTCAAGGTCCTATGACGTTGTTTCAAAGGATATTTATAACTAGCATCTTGGTTCACGTCTTCATTTGGGTGAAATTATTATAAGACATGCAATATTTCAGACAATTAAACTACTGTATCTATCTAAAGAAGTACATCAGGAAAAGATTTTTTTAAATCGTATTCCTGGACAAATGAAAGAACGCAGATAAGTTTCAGTCAATAAACATCTAACACGCCCTTTAGCTCCACCCAGAGACAGAAAAGTTATTGATAATATAATAATAATATAATATTCCACAACTATCACACAACGCCGTCTAGTCTCAAGCTAAGCAGAGCTTGTGTTATGAGTACTAGACAACTGATAAACATACTTATATATTTCTAAATACATACATATTATAGATAAATTACACCCAGACACAGAACAAATGATCGTGCTCATCACACAAACATTTGTCCTGGGTGGGAATCGAACCCACGACATCCGGCATAGCAGTCAGGGCCACTAACTATTAGACCAACAGGCCAGTCAAAGAGAGAGACAATTGTTTTATTTTTTAGATCAGCGTCTCTACGTAGACTATGTCCGACCTCCATCCTGCGTCACGTGCTCTATTACCTGGTCACGTAGGGATCTAATTACACCGTGGCTGAATGCTATGCCAGGCGAGAAATACAATTGAAAAAAAAAATAGTGTTACCATCGACACGTTAAATAGAAAATGAAGATTTGATGATTTTCCACATCAACTGAAGAAAAGTGACGCCAATGATTACTCAGAAATGACATTGTAACAAATGTGGTTGTGTCTGTGTAGTAAGAGTGTGAGTAACAGTAAGTTTGTGTGTGTAGTGGATTCCCTCGGGTGTGACGTTTTTAGTTAGAGCAGACGTTATCAAACTGATAACATGACCGATGATTTGAACTAAAAAATTATTATTATCACCAATTAATATAACAATAGCAGCTATATTTTCGAGTCGTAAACTCCAAAGGTTTAAATTGTTGGGCCGTGGGGTACAAGTGCAATACTCCATTTAAAGATTTATGCAAATGCCTAGTTGACACTTCACGTGACCCAAGGGCTGGCTTTTACCTCGGTCAGAGATTAAGCATTGCCATTATTATTATTTTATTAGGTACTATACAACGTGACAATGCCGCCAGTCAGTTGGACATGCATCCAGTCAACAGCGTTGCGGAGGAATTTTTAGACACCTTATTTTAGTTATAATTACCGTAAGTAAATACATTGTTTTTTTTCTTGTTTTTTCGGCTCCAGCTACTAAAACTTTTGTGTACATGTATATTACTGTTTAGAGCGTTACACTTCATATTCTGACACTTCAGATTGCGGCAAATCGGAAGTTTCTGGATACAACGAGCATACATAGACAGGCGGCGCGCCGGGCGCGATTCACGTGCGCGCACAGGTTTATGCATGTCGCGCACGGAGCCAATGTGCTTTCGGCCCTCGATTACTCTTTCAGTAATAATAATAATCTTTTTTAATTTTTGCTCACAAAACAAGGCCTTAAGAGTACGTCAAACATAGAGATTCTTGTAAAGTTACAAGAATCTGGTACATTTTTGAGTCAAGTTAATGTAGTTGGCTAGACGGTGTCTTTTAGATTTATTAATATTAACCTGTATTATCACCAGGTGTTGGATCACCAGGTCCACACCACATCAATAACAGGGATAACATAATAATAATAATTAAATAATAAAACGTTGGATATAATTTACAGATTAAAAATTATTTTAGTTCTAAAAGAGAACAAAGTTGTTAGTACTTATTTATACCACGTCCGTCTCTGCCTCAAATTCTGAATCCAATTCCCATTCTGCTTGCAAAATCAAATTTAAAAACTCTGATTACGGTCATAACGTAGGTATTCAAAATGAAATGAAATGATTCTTATGAAATATTCTCGTCATAATCGAATGTAACTAAATAATAAAGAGAGCACCTCGGTTGCGGAGAAGTCTCATTGTTCTCGATTCTTCGACGCGTGTATGTATGTGTGCGTGCACTCTAGTATGTATGCAACGCGCCTACAGTATTTTATATCTTTGTAAGAAATTACAGAAACGTTTTTATTGTTAGTCAGTATTTTCATTGCTTTCCTGTTTTCTTAAACAAAGTTAAACCAATCACTGCTTAAACATGGCGGTCTAATGTAAACTCGGTTTTGATTCCAGATCAATATAATATAATTATGTACATAAACATGAATGATTTCGAAAATGCATATCAAGGAAGTAATTGCAGATTGATTTTAACCTTTTTATTTAGTGCATTTATTAATTTATTTTTCATTAGTCGTGTCGAGTGACTGGATAACGTTGAATGTGATTATATTATTTATGAGTGTAGTAAGTAATTATTGGTGAGAGAAGTTATGTGTCGAGCTGTCGCGTGCGCCAGTTGCGTCATCACTATAAATACGTCGTACTACGCTCGTAGCAACGTAGCGCTACGAAGCTACGCGTGAGTGACGAGAAAATCATAGCGGCAACCGAATGTTCCGATCGTGGGGGCAATGAACTCTGCTACTAGACATTGTGCTTTTCGTTATAATGAATACTGTTTAATTTTTCGAAAAGTACTCGTCATAAATAGCCTAAGCAACCAATCGTTTAGCTACCGAAATTTTAAATATATAAAAAAAACTAATAAGTTACACAAAATGCAAAATCAATTCACTGGGTGACACACATGTTATCGCTAACTGATGTCTTAAAGACCACTAAAATAGGTATATAAATAAAACACCAACCTGAATCTGGCATACAACAGGAATATTTTATATATTAATCTCTGAATCAGCTGTTACAGTTTACGCGGTCATTTCCAGAACACATATTATGTGATTATTACTCAATGAAGCGTTTATTAATAAGTCCAAGTCCGTATCGTGACGTCAGCATTGTTCCTGCGTTTCCTCGTAACTTTGTGAAGGTCGGGAAGGACGGATCTCTGACGCTAACAAGACATTCTAAACACGAGACTAGGTCAGATAATAACATGAAATTAGTAATAAACTTTGGTATAGTGCGTCGTATGTACTTTCGACAATTTGCAAATCATTTCATTGATCTGAAAATTGATTGATAGAAAATTTGTTGAGAAGACGGCACCGAGCCGGCTAAATATTTTATATGAAAGAAAAGGCCATCATAGCGCAAAAATTCCACAAATATATTGGAACAATAAACTTGTTTACAAAATTTTAAGTGTTCGTTAACAACTACATTAGTTTAAAACTGTGTTGTAGCCATTAGCGCCCACCTCCAAGAGACGTCGGCGTTCCAAAATTTATGATAATAAATTTTCAATTAATTTATATTCGCAGTTAAACTTAATAATTACTCTTAATCTAGGTTCTAGGTAATTAAAATAGGTTAAGCAACGACCTATTAATTTGAATAATAATTACAATTTATTTATATTATTACAATTTATTTACATTATTACAATTAATTAATTGAAATCATTTAATAATTTAAAACAAAATTGAGATCCAGGTGCTCTAGTTCAATTAAGGGTGAGTGTTTGGAAGTGGAATCAAAAGCATCTTTTGTTCAGCATTAAATCTAGGCAAATAATACCTACCTATTTGTTAGATTTTTTAGTTCCTCATATCCATTAAAAGGGTTTAAGTTTGATGTCGTTTTTTATAAAGTATTCCATCATCAACATAAGTAGGAATGCATGTACTTGCATCGAAATGTTGATATTAATATGGATCTTCCCGATATTATGCCCAATATTATATACAAATAAATAATAATAAAAACCTCAGAGATAGGTAAGACAAATAAAACAAAGATAATAATTAACATACATTTTTTATCAAAATTTTTCATTGATAAAGATCTCTCTACGCCAACTGAGGTGAAGTTAACAAATTTATACACTTCTTCCTCCTCGTCATTAATGCAGGAAGAAATTTTTAGAGCTACATTTCTGATAGTGTCATAAAACACATGTCATAGAACTAAATGCGGAAACCTAAAATAGATAGATAGTGTCATAAAATCTGCTCTTTAAAATTAATCTCGGGACTAATATCCACTTCATTCTTTCGCTGTATGAAATCAGTATAAGTGCTTAAATAACTCTACCTAATTCCGGCCTCTGATCCATCAAATATTTGTTTTATTCAGCCGACCCCACTAGGTCTATGTTACCGTATGTGGTATACGTTACCGTCAGTAGGCTGTGGAGGAGAGATATATAGGGTGACTGGTAATTAGTAACCGATAATTAAACATGTGATTGTACTCATGATTACAAACAACTTTTCCAAAGAAACTTTTTTTATATACTCACTACTTGTAGATACATTCACTAATTAGGTACGTACACATAGGTGTACGTACCTAATCAGTAACCCATAGAGGTTTGCAAGCTGCGCGGGTGTTCTATCACTATTGTAGGTACGACAGCGTCACGCGGATTTAAACAGCTGTTTTATTATTGTGATAAAGCTAATGAGAATATAAAAAAAGTTTCTTTGGGAAAGTTGTTTGTAATCATAAGTACAATCATCTGTTTAAGTATCGGTCACTAATCACCAGTCACCTTATATAATGCAGACACTCAGCTGCTTATTTATTGAGGTGGAAAATTATCCAATGATTTATTCTATTCTAGGGTGGAGCAAGACGGTGAATCGACTTGAGGCGCGCGTGGAACATTACGTGCCATCGACGACTTGGGCTTGGTCCGGACGGTTACCGGATGGTTGGACGGCGATCTGGCCATTGCTAGCCGTCCGCAACCCGCGCCTACGGTGACCGGAAATCGGGATCGGGATCCCGGCGGCTGAGGCGTAAGGGCCGCTCCCTCACGCGTGCACGCGCTACCTCCTCCTTTGCTAACATCTAACCTTTGCTTCGCAGAAAGAGGCGACCGCCTGCCACTCCTCCTCGCTTCAAACCATGGCCTGTACCAAGACACGGCGCGAGAGATCGCTGCCGCCGATATCCCCCACAAGGACACGGCGGTACTCTGCCCAAGCGGGGCACACCTCTTCAGTGTGCGTCATAGCAAATGCTAACAGATAAGTCAATTAACCCCTTTTACACATCTACATAAGTATGGAGCTTGAGGTTATCTCGTCAACAATTTTTCGTTACATAAATAACAATAGCAATAATAACAGCGATAGTATGAGCAGTAATAGTAGTGGAACTTGACCCACTAGTTGATAATATAAGATAACCTGAGCCGTTCATTCATAAAGTGTTTAATTGCTTTTTGATAAGTAATCTCTGTGCTTACAAACTTTATCAATTTCGTTTATACGTTATAAGTTATACTACATACAAGAAAACAGGAGTAATTAGTAAAGGAAACACTTATAGTGTGTAATCTATTTAGATAAAAGGAGAAACTGACTGACTGACATATCAACGCAGAGCCGAAACTACTGGGACTAGGAGTGTGAAATTTTGCACAAGGTTTCCTTTTATGACGTAGGCAAGCACTAAGAGAGGATTTTTCAAAATTCACCCCCTAAGGGGATGTAACGGGGGTCCAAAATTTGTACGGAGAAACCTAATTTCAGGCGGGCGAAACCGCGGGCAGAAGCTATAGTTGCTCTATATGAGTGTGTAGGGTTACAGGCGACACTACATTGTAATATAACTACTCAGACAATTGATACGTAACTCGTTAGCGTAGGCAGTCGCTCCGAGGCTCGCTAGCCAAACACACGCCGATGTCCTATTGTTCTAAATTATCGTGTAACAGTGTATGTGAGTAAAATAAACTGTCAATACCGAAACCAGTATTTCTTTGAACATTCCTTCAAGACAGTAGTGACTTAGGTGTACCATCCGCGGTACACGTCTGCGACGCAACATATCTACATTGGTGACACCCTGTGAATCAATACTTTGGCCGCGATTTCTTTCATCCGGCATGACCAACGAGAAACGCGAGCAGGAAGATGTCAAACCCGATGTCATGCTCATATCGGTATCTTCACATTATTTAATGACTACTATTAATCACTCCCAAGAGTGCATATCTTGTTCTTAAAAACGCTGAGCTTGAAGTTTCCGTGCCTGATCGAATCACAAAGGAAGATATCAATAGGAGAACCAAGGTTACCCACAGAGCCCAAAGGAACATCAATGTGCTCGATAGGTTTTTGAGTGCACAGCATTAAAAGGCCTTCCTCCACAAAGTGGACCGACAGTTCTGTCACGGCACTCGTGTGAACCGCTCGCACGCATATAATTATAATTTCGTTGTAACTAGAATTATCATTTCTAATATTGACGCGCTCATTCGGTAATGAGCGCGTCCCAATTATGGCCACAGGCGACAGTGGCAGTAGCAGTGGAGAAGAAGGAAGTAACTTAGATCGAGTAGATAGATGTATGTCAACAATTTTAATGGAAGAGGAAGGAGAAAGCAAAAGAGATTCGGTAATAAATATAACAGAACCAATCCACAGTGAAATTCAAATTATGGAAGAAAAAATAATAACTCATCCAACAAAAAGGGTAAGAGAAGAGGATGAAGAAGGAAGCTGGAAAAAAGTTGAAAAAGATAGAGGAAAGAAACATAAACTATTTAGAAAAGAAGTTTTTATTTGGAGCCGAGAAAAGTTACCAAAACAGTTTGCTATAGCAAAATTATTTAATAGTATGGGTTTAACTGATATCGTAAAAATTAAATACATTAATCCATTCAAGTTAAAAATAGAGGTTTCGACTGAAGAATGTGTGGGCAAGTTGTTGGACTGTCAAGAGTTCCAAACTAAAGAATGGAAGGTTTACAGCGCAATGGATGTAAAGATTTCTTACGGTATTATCCGGAATGTAGACCTCGAGTTATCTGATGAGGAGGCCTTAAAAGCGATCAAGAGTTCTAATGACACTGAAATCATATCCTTAAAAAGGCTACAGCGACGAGACGGAGACAGCTGGGTGCCGAGTGAAGTAGCTAAGGTAGGATTCAAAGGCTCATACTTACCAAGTTTTATTAATGTGGACTGTCTACGCGCTAAGGTAGAACCTTATGTATTTCCGGTAACACAGTGCTCAAACTGTTGGAAGTTCGGCCACGTCAAAACAAGATGCTCATCCAAAAAAATTGTATGTCCTAAGTGTACAGGAGAACACAGTAACTGTGAAGTCACAACATTTAAATGCATAAACTGTCGGGGTGAGCACATGGCGTTGAACAGAAGTTGTCCTGTTTATGCTCGAGAGAAACGCGTGAGAGAACTTATGGCAGAATATAACTGCACTTATCAGGTAGCCTGCAATATGTATGTTAGACCCAGGTTGCCAATTGGTTCTCAAACAGTGACGGAAACCGAAAAACCGAAGATTAACACCAACAACAGCTTTAGTGGTTTACTTTTGGCAGAATCGGAAAATAGTTATAACTACACACCGAATGCATTCCCACCGTTGTTTACACAGAATCGATCTAAATCACCGCCCGTATGTAACAAAAATAAGCAATCGCATTCGCAAAGCAAAGATAAAACGGAGTGGTGGGGACATCGGGATTCGTCGGACAGCATTCCTATGCAAACAGCTGCTACTCATAACGACGCCGGCGACAACGTAAACAATACGCGAGAGGTGCACCTAGATGAGTTAATTAAACGATTAAAAGACATTATTTATATGCGAAATCGGAGCTTTCAAGAAAAGTTTTATGACATTATTAAGTGTTGTAGTAAATGGTTAGTACTATTTGTGGTAGATCGTATGTCTGAGTGGCCTATTTTGAACAAATGTTTAGAGTTATTTTTCGGTCTTAATAAGTGATGGATCCCAAAAATAAAATCGTTCGATTAAAGTTATTGCAGTGGAACGCACAAAGTCTGAAACCTAAAATTAAAGTTTTTGAGAATTTCTTATTAATAAGTAAAATCCATATATGTATTATATCCGAGACCTGGCTTGAACCAGACAGTCAGTTAAAAGTAGGTAGTTACAACATTTACAGACAAGACCGGGATGATTCATATGGCGGGGTAGCGATTGTAGTACATAACTCCATTAAAGCACAAATTACCAATTTTTGCTTACGTAATCGAAGCATTCAAGTACTCCATATTAAAATATTGAACTGTAGCTTTTTAGAAAATATCATAGCGGTATATTGCCCCCCTAATATTCACACTGCAGATGAGGATTGGAAAATGTTATTTTCTAGTTGGCCTAACAAAACTTTTATAGGAGGAGATTTCAATGGGCATCATACAAACTGGTCATACAAAAGCGATCGCAGAGGTTTACAAATCCACGATGCAGCGGATGATTGGCATTACGTTTCCCTCAACACTGGAGACCATACCAAACTTAAGTTAGTTTTAAATCAGTTACAAAAAAGTTCGCCTGACATCACATTCGCGTCATCAGATATTGCATTACGGTTTAAGTGGATTGTTTTAAACGAGAGTCTAGGTAGTGACCACTTATTTGTTCTTATTACCACAGAATTTACATGTCATAACGTAATAAAATCAAAACGTAATTTTAAAAAGGGTGATTGGCAGAAGTATTCAGAAATAATTTCAAGTCAAATTAATAGTATTAATTTAACTGGTGACACGCAACAAAGGTATGATAAAATTATAGATTTGATAAATTTGGCATCTCAAGCATCAATCCCCAACATTAAGATTTGTGAAGACCCCTCCAGTAAATTTATTCCAAAATCATACTGGTCCCCCGAGCTATCTAAGGCGGTAGCGGAACGTAGATTGGCATTAGCTCAGGTTAGGAAGAACCCTACCCCCACTAATTTCATGATTCTTAAACAGAAGGTAGCTACAGCACAGAGACTAATTCGTAAGGCGAGTGCTGAATCTTTTCGGCAGTTCTGTGACAGTATAGGCGAGATGGTGTCCAGTAGCGAGTTATGGAACAAAATGCGATGGATTAAAGGATATCGTAGTAACAGAATTTGTTTAGATACAGAGAGGGCTAGTGAATTCTTAAGTCAATTGGCGCCAGATTACGTTTGCTCATCATGTCCTGTTTTTCATTCAAGTAACATACAGTTGGAAGCCCAGATTTCGGAACAGGAACTTTCAAATGTACTGAAGATGAAAGATACCGCTCCCGGAGAGGATGATATTTCCTATTCAATGATTTATCATTTTCCCCGCAAACGGTTGATAGTTGATTTATTTAACAAATGTTTGGCTGATGGTGAGGTTCCTAGACAGTGGCGAAATGTTAGAATAGTGCCTGTACCGAAACCTGGGCGCGATCCGAATAACATTGCATCTTTGAGACCTATCTCACTCATTTCATGTCTCTGTAAAACTTTACACAACATTATAACAAGACGTCTTGAATGGTTTTTTGAAAGTAAAGGTCTGTTTTCCAAGAATACAGTAGGATTTAGAAGATCTCAATCATGCCTTGATAATCTTGTACGGTTGGTATCACAAATCCAAATAGGGTTCGCTACCAATAAAAAAAAATTGGTTGCCTGTAAAGTCGGTATACGGGCGAAAGTTTTACGTGACAACGACTTTGAGTGGTAAAATAATTTTAATGTGAATATTCATTCGTATAGTAGGAAGAAGGATGAAAAAATAGTAACAATTTAAAACATTTATTTATACAAAGAATTATATTTAAAACATTAATTTATACAAAGAATCTCGCACTGAATTTCATATTAACAAAATTTTATTTTTACCTTTACACATACATACGTATTTATATACAAATATACATACAATAACTTGCAATACATTTTATGTCTGTCTCTCTCGCTCTTAGGCGGGCTAACCATGCCCGAGTGGAAGGGACGCGTGCCTCTCACTCGCTCTCATTGTGAGCGCATAACGTGAGCGGAGCGTAACGCAGTTTCTTGAAGTGTCACCCGGCAAACCAATTTATAAGACGTTGTCACGTCAAAAACATTGGGTTGTTTCGTTGATATAGATAACGCGTATAATAACGTTAATATTTTGAAAGTTGTAACTAAACTGGATGAAATGGGAGTAGGGGCTTCAATATGCAGATATATATGGGAATACTTAAGAGAAAGACATTTAGCTGTATCACAAGTAGGGAGTAATGCTTCGATTACAAGATGGACATGTAAGGGATTAGCCCAAGGAGATCCTATGTCTCCAATATTATTTAATATAGCGACCTGTGATATTTTCAAAGATATTATGGGAGTTTATGTATCTCAATATGCAGACGATTTCGTCCTCTATATTTCTGGACAAGACATAAGATTTATGACTACAGCTCTTCAAGAAGCCATAGATTATTTGTCACAATTGGTAGAAGTATTGGGTCTAGAATTATCTCCCACGAAAAGTAAAATTTGTTTATTCTCAAAGGGAAAGTCGTTACAGCAGATAAATATTATTATCAATAATGTCTGTAATGTACCTGTTGTTAAGTATTTAGGACTTTGGCTTAATTCATCTTTGAGATGGCACAAACAGATAAACGAAGTATATGAAAAAAGTATGAAGTTTTTAAATGTTTTTAAGGTACTAGCAGGTTCGTCATGGGGCGTTCACCCAGTGCATTTAAGACGACTGTATATTGCCATCATTCGTAGTCGATTAGATTATGCAAGTTTTTTGTTTGATAACAGCGCTAAGACCAACATTTCAAGGTTAGACAAAATCCAAAACCAAGACATGAGAATAGTTGGCGGTTTTTTGAAAAGTTGCCCAATCCACGCGATAGAATCTGAGTTATGTCTGCCACCATTGTTTTTTCGACGCAAATATTTAGCTGCAAAATTTTGCTTAAAAGCTAAATCTATTGATAATGGTGACACCATGATAATGATATCAAAATTGACATCAATATGCGAACAGGAAACATATTGGCGTAATAAGAAAAAACCGTTGTTAACTATCGCATATAGTGAGATGTCCAATCAAACTTTACATCGTTCTAAAGTTCTAGAGATGTTTTCACTATCGACTTGGATGGCGAATATAGATATTAAGTCAAATATAAACCTAAGTATTACAAACATGACAGGAACTAAAAGATCTAATACTTCAGTGACACTTCTTAAGAGATCAGTAGAAACTATTGCACAAAAATATAATGGATTCTATCAGATTTACAGTGATGGGTCTAAGGACAGTAATGGAACAGGAGCAGCATTTTTTGATCCCCAATGTAACACAGGAGCCAGTTTCACATTGAACTGCAAATTATCCATAATGGCAGCAGAATTATATGCCATTTCAGAATGTTTATCATATCTTATGTCGTGCAAATATACAAAATTTGTCATACTTTGTGATTCTAAAAGCGCCTTGCAGCATATAGCTCGGTGCACCTCGGGCACACGAGGCCAACCTGTAGCCTATACGATATTAGACTCGTACTTGAGGCTGAGGGCAAGTGGAAAAAGTATTAAATTCCAATGGATTCCATCACATGTAGATCTGATGGGAAACGAAATTGTAGATATATTAGCAAAAACGGGAACATATGAAGGAACTTCTATCGATCATCTACCCTTCTTTACGGATGTATTAAGAGATGTTAAAATTAATTGCAATATATTATGGAAAGAGTATTTTGACAAAAGATCTGAAGAGAAGGGTATATGGTACAAGACAATGCAGTCTGAGCCACCAAGAATACCTTGGTTTACTGAAACTCCGATGAATAGACGTTTATTAGTAACAAGCATGCGTCTGCGATCCGGGCACATACCGTTGAATGCTTTCGGTCATCTTATGAAAGTGGTTGACACCCCAGACTGTCTGACTTGCAAGGTTAGGGAGGACACCTACCACGCTTTGGTGGAGTGTGCACGGATTGGTGACGAACGGAGAGTTTTAGAGTTAGAAAATAGTTTATGTTTAAGGGATGTAGGTATGTGTAATCAGATCTTATCTAAACCTACATCCAAATTAGCTATTAAGTTATATTATTTGTTTCTTAAATTAATTAAGTTAAGATCATAGAACCACCTGTTTTTATGTTTTTTCTTTTGCAAAACTACAAGGTTGGCATAATCGCCCCGCGATTAAAACCTTTTTTTCCAAATAAAGATTAAAAAAAAAAAAAAAAAAAAAGAAAAGAAGTGGACCGATGACTCGGTTGGGAGAATCCACCATATATCTATTGTCTAGCCCACAGGACTGATCGAAGTTGCTACAGCAGTAGTGGACATTATGCTGTTGCTGCTGTAATTTTGGGGATGAACAAAACAAACATTAAATATAAATTTATATTTAACCAATAGCTTCATAATATATGTTACCAATGTATAATGTAAAAATAACAATATTAGTGATAAAAAACTTATTACAAAAAAAAAATTCAATCGCCTTCAAAGTAAAAAAAACCACACAAAAGTGCAAAATAACTTTAATTTCGGAAGTCGGTGTTTCTATAATAGTTTTGTGTCTTCGTTTTTTAACACCGACTTCCGAAATTCAAGGTATTTTGCACGTTTCAGTGTTTTTTTTTTACTTTGAAGTCGGTTTTTTTTTTTTGTAAAAAGTTTTTTATTTTACACTTTTTAGTTATAGTACCACCACTAAAAAGTACCCCTCAGCCAAACTTAAATACCTTATAGCCAGAGTGCATCTCTTGACAATTCTAATAATCCCAAACAGGTTAGATTACATTTATTTATTACAGACTTCCGGTGCCTAACGGCTTCATTATCAGATCAGTTCGATATATTCCCCCTCTTCTTTCAGGCAGTCATCAAGAACTCGTATAAACGAAGCAATTATACTTGTAACAACGGTACTGCTGTGATCCTATGAGGAGTTCTGTTCCATATCTTCGAAGTTCATGATCAGATCATAACAATATTTCTATGGGACCAACTCGGAAGCATAACCTTTCAATAAAAAAAAAAAAAAATATTTTAAAATCGGTCTTCAATTGACTAAGAAATCGGTGAACATACATAAAAGCCCTCCTCCTTTTTGAAGTCGGTTAATAAAATAAAAAACATACATTCAGCCGAACATATAAACCTCCTCCTTTTTGAAGTCGGTAAAAAAATGAAAATTCGTGATTTAATTACCTCATACATAATCAGATTTCTCATCATGTATAACACAGGCGAGGCGGCCTCGTCCTTGTGATTGTCGGTTATTAGTTATTAAGCCAGATAAAAACTAGCCTGTACTTCCTTGGAGTTCTAGCTTACTCCGTACGAAATTTCGTCAAAATCGGTTAAGTACGAGTAGTTTAATAGTGAAAGCATAACAGACAGACATAGTTACTTTCATATTTATAATATTAGTATAGATGTTGTTTTTGTACATTTAAAATTGACTACTTTACTTACTACTTTATTTTACATTACTTTTTTTTGTTTACTTTTTACGTTGTTTTTTTTTTAGAAATGGAGATATAGTAGGTGCTACAGGTAGTCTTATTTGCACTATTTCGTTTTTTTTACAACAGGCGACCTTACCGCTAAAAACGTTATTTCAAAGCCAACCTTTGGAAGGCCACAGGTGGTCTTCAAAAGTCGCATTTAGCCAAAAGGGTGCCCATTTTGTCAATCTATGTCGTAATTGTTTTTTTCATATTCTCTGTACCTTATGGTGTAAGTACATAGTAGAGTATTATTATATTCAAATGTTCAGAAATTACCGGTAGTGATCAATCTGCTTAGTCTTTTTACAATTATATTGGAGTTCCGATGCCCTGGGCGTCTCCTATAGCAGAAGCGTGAGGATATAGTACGTTCTATCACGGCTGCGAAGATTGTCCCGTGTGGTTGATATTGCTAAGCGAGTACCAGATCAATAACTACAACATAGGTACTTATAACTCTTCACCCTCAGTGTTGTGGAAAACCTATACGCACAATAAATGTCTTCCCAAAACGTGGGATAAGTAGATGTTACAATTGCACCTAATCTGACCTTACAGACACCCAATGCATATCTCACACTCGACAGTTAATTCGCGGATGCTAGTAGTATCTACCTAGAAAAGTCTAAGCAGACTTCACACCCAAGTTGGGCGCAGCAAAGACAATATCCACAGATGGGGGGTTTTCAGACGGTTCCGATCTTCAGTGTTTATGCGACGTTTTTCCGCAGACCATGTCCCACCTCCCATGCTGCATCACGTGCCCTGTTACTTGTTCACGTAGGGACCTAATGACAGCATCAGCAAACGGCAATGCCGTGACCAGGCAAGGAATTCAACTAGTTTTGCCATCGATACGCTAAGAAGAAGAAGTAGTATCTTCATATTTGCTCTGGTTTACGTCACCCAATAAAACGGTGGAAATGACTCTGGTGAACCCTCAATTTGGTAATATGATTAGATAATTACTTATTTGACTGGCTGCATGATAAGCAAAGAAAAAAAAATATCTAACAATCAAATATTTGATTCGTATGAGTCGCCTCTGAGTTACATTCATCGAAATCAAACAGTATGCGTCACCGCGTAAACATTATATTATGTGTGATCAAGCCGGTAGCGCACGCGCAGCCTAGTACACCGGAGATTCATCGATCGACCAGGTAACCAATATCACATCAGTTTATTTTTCATTACCTGAGCTGCTCGCGAAGTGAACGGTCGTGTCTTGTGTCGTGTAAACCTTTATATTCGCTAATTGAAAATGAAATCTGTACAGGTGTTATTTTGCGCCGCATTCTTGTTAGCATTAATCAATGCCTTTAGCGATAAGACGGGAGAAACTAAAAATGTAACCCGTGTCAAATGTGCGTGATTGTTTGGAAAATATTTGGTGAAAACTACTGAAAAATCGATTTTCATAACTGAAGCAACGCCATTGAAAAGAGTAAAAAGAAATGTAATAAAAAGTGGAAGATGTGCGGAGGGACAGGTGTGGTTCCTGTACAGGTGCTGGGATTGCAAGGAGTAAGTATTTAAATTGTTTATTACAAATATTATGGACATCCCATTTTAGATTTTCGAGTGCTATTCGGAGTTTTTTTTTTTATACAAGAAAACTAGTTATTTTATAGTGTGACAAATTATGACTTGTCTGTGTTAAATACGCTTTTAAAAGAAAAAGAAATTTATAGGCACGATGTTATTTAAAGCTATACAGAGGATATAATTTTTTTGGATCAATCAGATTAAATAATTGTTTGGCATTTCAATAACAATTGTCTCCGTCCATTTAAAAATATATAGGTAAGTACTTACGCAAAAGTCGGGCATTCAATTCTTTGTTGATGTTCGGAATTTCCTTATAGTGTATTATTTTAGTATAAAATAGAGATTTTCTTAAATCATAGACACATAGACAAAACAGCGGAAAGAGTGAAAATCTCTGAGAAAACTTTGCCTAGCTAGAGAAAATTATAATTACTTAAACAAAAAAAAAACAGTTGATCATAGTGCTGATTCGAATTAAATTTGGAACACGGGTAGACCATAGTGTGGATAAGGACGAAGGATATTTTTTTCTCAGTAGTAAGTTCTTGTGAGATAATTTCCGACTCTGAAGTATTAGGTATAATCATTGTAAAATGTTGTTCATGATTAATGTCACACACAAACGTGTATGTGACAGTGTTGTCTATAAGGTTAGCGACCAGTAAGTGATCACTGCAGCTATGCAATTAATGTTCGAACTGACACACATAGATACCACATTTGGTCATACAAAATACTGGACAATAAAAGCAACCTTCAGTTCCTTAACAGATCCAGTCGAGATGCAAGTGGTGAATTAATTTCCCCCTAGGTTCGCTCTGTGCTCCCCTACCCCTACGTTCCTCGTTAGTTTCCTCATATACTCCCCCTAGGTTCGCTTTGGCGAGAGCCCAAATATGGCTTCAAAGGCAGCTCTACATTTTCAATGGCTCATTCAGGCAGGTCAAGTATATGGTTGAGAACACAAGCTTCATTGCTGCGTATATTTACGTTTTTTGCCCGTTCTTCAACCTGTGCCGGGTCCCGCTGAGCTAATGACGAATTCGTTTCTACATCGACAGACAAGAAATATTGATTTCGCTTGGAACGCGACTATTGCTCTGCTTAATATTCATCAAAAGTCCGACTAATCCTTTCCATTTTTATCATTTTAGGCTAAAAATACTCTACACACATTTTATTATCAATTATTATTAACTCCAGTTATTTAGTGAGTAAATCTTAAATGCGAAATTGTCTAAAAATATATAACTGACAGATTCATATCAAGTATAACAAAATAAACCTGTATTTAGAAAATTAGTCATTTTTAGTCGGATTAATAAATTGTTAAGAAATGTTTCCAATGATTCAAAAAACCAATCGCTGACTCAGTGACTGACCCTATCGATATTCAAGCCAAATCACTAAAATCGATAATTATGACGTCATAATAATGTCAAAAGTTTTCTTATTCAATGTTCCTAAGAAACTCAATTATATTTATAGTAAACATAGCCATAGCTTGGACAGACTTGTAGAACCTAGCCTGTCTAAATTAGCTGCAACAATGGTTTATTGAGTTGCCGAAGTCAGTTTAGCGAGCTTGCAAGCGTCCATGTCATTCCATCAGCCCCCCAAGCCAAGTTACAACCGTTGCGTTTCGATTCTCTTTTCGACGATTGCCTCGAGTAGGCCACTGCACCGATTCCTTTATTCTGACGTCATCTCAACGCTCAGTCACGTAGTCAGAACAAAGAAATAGGAGACGTGGCCGACTCAAGGCGATGAACGAAAAACGTTGTAACTTAGTTAGGGGAGCTGAACTTAGTCAAATTCAGCTGCAAACTAAATCATCCGACGACACTGCGTCACCGCGTCGTTAAAGGACTTCGACTTTTCACCGATGTTGACCTGTTGGTCTAGTGTGTGTGTATAAGCTTTTCAACTGAAATATAAAATTATATTAGTATTCAGTATCGTAAGACTAAAAGGCCGATATCAGTAACCGTATTTTGCGGATCTAAACAACGTTTTACGATATCTCTGGAGAGACTGGACGCGATTCTGATAGACTTGTTTCCTCATGGGTTAAATTACGCATTAACTTATATTTTTTTAGGTCCAAAAATAAATATGAGACCACTTGGTCTGGCCGCAAAAATCGATTTGTTGAAACATTTCACGTAGGCACAAATTATTACATTTTTATATCAGCATATTGTTATAAAATGAAAGTATTGCAGGGTTAAAATAACTAATATAAAGTAAAAAATTATGTATAAAGGTACGGACTTGTAGCTTTATATATAATTTATTATATAAAGAATTAATCCTTCAGTTGGTAAAATATAGAGAGTATGGAGAGTAGAGTGCATAATTGTAAGCAGCTAGAAGAGTGCAGTTATAAGTGCTTAATGATGAGCTCGTAATGCCACCTATATCAGACTCTAGTAATATCAATAAATAATTATCATCACGCGCTGCTTGATGTAGACAATAGATGGCGTTATTAAATACAATAATGAGGAAAATCTGAAACCAAAGCTGATGAGATAACTACACTGTCAATGGTGCCATTAAAATGATTTATTGGTCATATTTGGTCAACTTAGATGCAAAATTATTCATAACTAGCTAACCCGGCGAGCTTCGTACCACCTAAAAGTCAATGAATGTATTATACCTTTCGATTTAATCAACAACTAATTAATATATCAAGTTACACACAATTTTAAAGTATAAAAGATATCTTCATCGATTTCGTACATCTTACGTACCTAATGCGCGCACAACTAAAAACTTTTACAACTAAATAGATAGATTAGCTGCAGCTGTCTGAAACTCTTTCACGAGTATTCATATTGTTTTTGCTATTATTTCATTATTTACCGTACGAACTTAAGTGCTATGGGATCGCCATTTTATTTTTTCTTTTATCAAATGTGATTCCTTTGTCCACATCGATACCTGAAAAACACATTTCCCGAGGTCACAGTTTTAATCTAAATTCAAGCAAAGTTTTCTAATTTAAAACTCTGTAAATCTTGAATAATCACTGCCACGGCTTATATTGGAAACCTCGATTAAGGTACTTATATGGTTAACTTTTCTGTAAATGTTGCTAACAGTGAAAAATTTAAAAATAAATTCACATAAATTATTAAATCATTGATGTTATGCTCTGTCGAAATGATCACTCATAATTTTATGGATACGTAAATAAACCGGCTCTTATCGACGAGTATACCTAACGTTTAGAGTCGTGTTGTTTTAATTTTTTTATTACTGCGAATCTATACCTAATTAAATCACAAATGTGAGTTGATACAGATTATTAATCATGACCACCTACTATTTTTTATTATTCAGTTTTCATCACCAAACAGTCAATGCATGTAAAACAACAGAATAAATTTATTAAATGGAATGCATCCATAAGTCAACATGTTTATATTGACAACACCGGCTTGCGTGTGATTGGTAGATAATGTGGCCATCTTTGATCATTATGTCTTATAAATATGTCCAGTCGGTCCAGTCGTGGTCTTAACACCGCCGCTGTCGGACGCTATTTTTATTGTGTCGAGTAATACAAACACTTAACATGAACACGTTACGGTACGGGTTGGTTCTGCTCGCGGTCGTGACATGTGTCGCCATTTATCCACTACGATATGACATAGTCAGTGTATTAGTAAATTATATTACAAATGATACACATCATTTACCAGAGGAAGAAAAAGACAGTGATTTAGAAAAGGCTTTCGTAAATGTTACGGTTGTTCAACAACGAGGTGAAAAAGACAGTCATATGGAAAATGTTACTACAAATAGCCTGCTTCTTAATAGAATTAAGAGAAGCATCGTGAATTATGGGGAGTGTCCTGAAGATTCAATCAAACTTAAGGTTTTGGGAAAACTGCGATGTGTTACATGCGACGAGTAAGTAGCTTTCACAGAGTTACCTAATTTTAAATTTAGATTACGAACTAGCTCATACGATAAAATTATATTTTTGTACGTCCAGAATTATGGACCTAATTGATTTTTACTTAATTTATTTACAATGTTTTTCTTCTATTTAGCTTAAATTCGATTACTTACTTATTTGCAGTAAGTAAATTCTGTTGAATTTATAGAGAAAAGTTTATAAAACTTAGTATATCTTCCAGCACTTAAATACTTTCCATATTGCCCTGAGTATCGCGTCTTCATATTCATTTAGTTTTCATTCAGGATTTGAAAGAAATTTTTGATTTCATGATGAAGGAAGCACGTGTTTTCCCGTCAAAGTATGATCGTCACTTCATTTATTAAAGTACGTAATAATACATATTCTTTTCGGTTTAGGATTTAATAGTTTTTTCTATTATATTTGATAGGCTTGCGTTTGACCATAATCTCACCTGATGTGGACGACGTCATCACCTGATTTTAGCTAAGAGTAATCCGATTGAAACAAAAGTGCTGACAATGAGGATCGTTTGGAAAATAAACATATATAAATGTTTACTGATGTGTCCTACACAGCTCTGATACTTTTCCAACGATACACGGCAATATTGCACAACATTTACGTTTTCGCGCCATGAGCCCGCGAGGGCGCGAGCGGTGAACCAGCGCGCCGGTGCACCGCTGCCCGCCATTTTCTGTGACGTCACTCACCGTCCTCTTGCGATATGATGGTTGCCTGTACGCTTTCCATCAAGCTCAGTATTAAATTATTTTTAATGTGCTCATAAATGATATAGTTAAATGATTTTTCCTATCTAGAAGGTATACAAAACTACTTAGGTTAAAAGTTCTGATTTTAGCTAAGCGTGTAAAAAATTAAACGTTTATAACGTGTACAAAATAGCAAGTTCGTATTTATATATCTACCGTACGACTTTTGTAGAAATATTTTCAATGACGCATGCGATGAACCAAAATAACCACCAATTAAAACAAAACAAAAGGCTGACTCATAGGATCTTTCGCAAAATAAGCCCGAGAGGGTCGCCGACGAGGTAGCGACCGTCTCGGGCGCATGGAGCATCGGCGCACCAGCGTCATTTGCGTCGAAAGCCTTGAGTAGACCACGCCTCCGATAACTTTGTTCTGACCACGTGACTGAGCATTGAGCTGACGTCAGAACAAAGGAATCGGAAGCGTGGCCTACTCGAGGCTTTCGACGCAAACGAAACGATCGTAACTTGGCTAGGGGGGCTGATTTTAGCTAAGCGTCTAAAAATTTAAATGTTTTATAAATAATATAAATAACTTATAAGTATACATTAATCCAATTACGAAAATTTCGTATTTATATGTCCATCGCACGACTTTTGTAGAAATATTTCCAATCACGCATGCGATGAACCAAAATAACCACCAATTAAAACAAAACAAAAGGCTGACTCATAGGATCTTTCGCAAAATAAGCCCGAGAGGGTCGCCGACGAGGTGGCGACCCTCTCGGGCGCTTGGAGCATCGGCGCACCAGCGTCATTTGCGTCGAAAGCCTTGAGTAGACCACGCCTCCAATTACTTTGTTCTGACCACGTGACCAGTGGCGGCTGGTGGGTCATAGAAGTGATGGTGCACTATACTAGCTTACTACCTATGTACCTATTCGAATTCATAGGTGCAAAAAAAACATTATGGATGCGCAATATACTACTGTGGTTATGTGGACTGTTCTGTTATGTACGTGAAACCTTTACAAACTTGTTCGTTAAATTTTATTATATTGGTTCTGTAAATAGAATTAAATTGTTTACGAATATCTACGGTGCCCAACACAGACAAACTCATTAGGTACATTTTGTAGATATTCTTGCGATGCATAATGTTTTTTTTTATTTTTTATATAAATTCGTCAAAATTCCTGTTTCCGTCCAAATCAACTCACTGCCAATACAGTACAAGAAAAACAAAAGAGATTATATTGAGCCGCTCACATCCACACAACCATTTCTTTTCACTTTTAAAACTCCGCGTACCTACCTAAATGTTTTTCATTTTTTTTCTCCTCCCGTTCCATCGACAAGAGAATAAGTTAACACTCTTATGCATCCGCCAGCGTCAAGTTGTATAAAGATTGTTTTTGGATTTATGTAGGTACCTACACTCCTGTTTCAAATTAAAAAATGGCCTAGGTGGTCCCGCCAATTTTAAATCTAATTTATTGTTTGTTTTAATATACTTACCTAGTCAATGTTAAAGCTCATTTTCACCACTTTTTATTAATTACACACGACCACAACACAGTAATACGTAAATCCTTGCAAAATGTAAACAAACACAAAATTACAAACAAAAACACGCGTCTGCGATGAAGGGTTGCCAACCATACTTTATAATAACGTATCTGACTTTATTTTTGGTAAATATACTTTATACTTTTGCCAAAAAATAAGTATATGAGAATAATCTTTTTTAAATCTATACTGTAATACATAAAAAGAAACACTTATATGAATTATTACTGAACTATTTATCGATGTTTCTACCTTGAAACACGAATACGTTTCCAAATATGTAAAAATACCTCAAGGAAAACTGTTAGTGTATTTAAGCAGCCCATATAAAATTGTTTTCAAGAGAGAAAACTAATACATAAATAAAATGTTGAAAAAAAACTTTTTATTCATTCAAATTCATTTTTTCCTACTAAAAAAATATGATACGTTATTTTTATTCAAAAATGGCAACCCTATCGCGATGTGGCAGTGAGTGAGCCGGCCGGTCCGGGCGAATTTCGTAACACCTCGTGCGCTTTCGGTAACCTTCGGCTCGCTCGGGCGGCGCACGGAGGCGGTATTATTTTGCAGTACATTTTCCACTAAACTATCTCAGTCTCACGCGCCAGGCGTCTTAGTTCGTGTTTCATAGAAGTTGTATGAGCGTTCGCCGTGCGCATTGCCTAGCGCACGAGGAATTTTCTTTACTGCAAAAATAAACCTTAAGACATGTATTTAAGAGTCAAAATGATTTTGACTCTTAAATACATGTGTGTGTTTGAATAATGAACAGAAAGTTAATCAGATAGGTACATTAAGCATCTTATGTTTTTTCTGAACCTATTAAGATCTGCTAGTTCGGCGCACGAGTGCACTTAAAGTACAGCCGCCCCTGCACGTGACTGAGCATTGAGCTGACGTCAGAACAAAGGAATCGGAAGCGTGGCCTACTCGAGGTTATCGACGCAAACGAAACGATCGTAACTTGGCTAGGGGGGCTGATTTTAGCTGAGCGTCTAAAAATTTAAATGTTTTATAAATAATATAAATAACTTATAATAATAATACATTAATCTAACTACGAAAATTGCAATTTCGTATTTATATGTCCATCGCACGACTTTTGTAGTAATATTTCTAATCATGCATGTGTTGAACCAAAATTACCACCAATTAAATCAAGGCTGACAATAAGGATCCTTTGCAAAATAAGCATATCGTTATTTACGGTTCAACACATCCGTTAATAATTATTACTTTTCAATTCTTAAAATTCAAATATAGATAATAATATTGCACAACATTACGTTTTAGCACCATGTGTCTGCGGGGCTTACTGTTAGTGTACCACTGCCCGCCATTTTCTGTATCGTCACTCGCCTATACGCTTTCCATCAACGCTAAGTACCTATTGACTGTTTTATTAAACTGACCGTACTCTATGCCAAGGCACACTTCACATCAAGTTTTATTAGTGTACAACATAAAACACTTCTTTATTTCTACTAATCTGATGATTAAAACTTTCTCTTTTGATTTTAATGAAAATAATTCTAATTTGCTGACGTTACAAATTCTAATATTTAAAGCACCACAAATTGAAAACTGAAGACTGACTTCTAACTTTGATTTTAATTTAGATAAGTACCTATATTAAAGTGATTATAGATTTTTGCACAGAAATGGCAAAGTTGCACAACATTTATTTTCCAGAATTGCTCGGAGCTCGGTTCACGCTACAATTTTGTGACATCATTACCCAGCCTCTCGCAATCGTACGATCGTCCTAAACATTTCATAAACGCTTAAATTTTAAAATAATCATAACTTTTTTAAATTTATTGCATTTTATAATAATGGAGATCCTTTGTTGTTTTATATAAAACTTCGTTAGAACCAACACTCAGATGCTTAGTAGGTACTACATTTAACTGGTAGTAATTACAATAGGCATCTGGTCTGCCATTGTATCGTATTTCATTATTGCATAAAGTTTTTATAAATAAAATCAATATATAAAGCTATCGTAGATAATAAAGTAAGAGGCTTTGCTCAAAGCTGTCTGGAACACACTTTGTGAAAGTACGAGTAATATCTTAATTGAAAGCCAGGATTTAATGATGGAATTAGCTTTGCGGTTGCATCATTCACTTCATCGACGTAGTGTTTCGTTTTAATATCGAGGTGGCTCTATCTCTCACGGTATGCTTGTTACTATGGCGCCCATTGACCTTTCTGAAAGGGTTCGACATGAAATATTGTAAGTAATGGAACACCAGTACTTACAGTATTTAAAGAACATTGTCTAACAACTGTCCACAGTAATGTGACTACACTCATATCGCTACCAGCGATTACATTTACAGTCAATTACTTAACATCTGTGAATTTTATTTTATTCCAGAAGGTTGAAACGCTTTTGAAACACTATTACTTATAGTGTATTAAGAAGTTTACTAAATTGCGATATCTCTCGTAATAGTCATAGATTTTTTGGAATACTTTACGTACCTTGGAAGGTAGCTAAAACGTTCTTGCAATTCTATTCTGAAAGACTGCATAGCATAGCATAGTCGGCCTTTTAATGTTCCCACTGTTGGGACTCAAGCCTCCGCTCTAGGAGAGGGAAATTCTGAAAGACTGTCTCAATGTAATTAGCGATTACGCAGTCAATGGCTGATTGCGATAATTTATGTAAAAGGTTTGGCTATACTAAGGAATAAGACATGTTACATGTGAGCTACGTTGGGTTTGCAGCGCTATATATAGCAGTACTGTAGTGCAATGACGTGGTGTCGTCAGCTGTGTAAGTACTCGCACTAGTACGAGACCGACCAATAGCAACGCGGGAAAGGAAGGCGTCACGGTCACGCTTCACGCTAAGCCAATGACGTTAAGGAATATTACATAGCAACTGAATGAACAAAAACGTATTGAATGCGTAGTACAATAAAACACGTTACAGTACCTTTGAATTGTTATGGAAGTATTAATAGTGGTTTTGACTAATAGTATCATTTTTTATTGTCCATATGATATGTTCTTCTAACCGAATTCGTCAAATAAAAATACGATTCCATCCTAAATGTATGATATTAATTAGATACTTACGAGATAGGTTCGAGTGGTCTGTTTCTATGGATATGACAAAAAAAAGGTTTTAAATTGATTACTTACACAAATTTCTTCTTTTCCAGGTACTCAGAATTGACAGGCAACGATTGTTAAATCGGCAACATCTACCAGCGGTATCCGATCGGCAACACTGCAAAAAACTCGCTACATTTCTAGTATCAACCTCATAAAAACTAGGATGCTATGCTTCTTTGTCTCTATGTGTGTCATTGTTAGACCAGACACGCATAAACTTTTGCATTTAAAAGCCTATAAAATGAAGGCACAATACCAACCCACTTCTTGTAACAACATCTTGAAACAAATCACTACAGCACAGATGTCGCTGAAGTTGAGGCAGTTACAAAGACCAATAGACGTCATGATGAAGTTGTGTGAGTCAGATCTGATTTGTGTCTGGTGTTAGACTCTCTGGAAGATATCAAACATTCCATCACCATCAAAGAACTCAGATAGAGTGCTAAAAATAGTCACATGACCATCAACATAATGAAGATGCAAAACAAATCTCGACAGTGACTTTACAGGATAATCTAACGAAATAGGAGTTTGAGAATGCTGCCGACACCTAGAGCAAATATGGTGTTTAAATCATGACACCTGGGAATTCCTGAAATATGCTGCTGTCGACACCTATAGTGGATGTGGTAGTTCAAACCATGACGCCTTGGCATTCCCGAAGTATCCAGAAACCTGCACTTCTGAAGATCTCAAACCAGCCACTGACGTCGCAATTTGCGATCTCCTTCTGGACCCAACTTATTTCATCGAATAAGTAATTTGTCTTAACCGAGATTGCAGAGAGCCGATCATTTATCAATTTTAACGTATTATCCTTAAGATCTCTGGACTGAAAGTTATCTATATAGTTTATTTAATTATGTTTTAAGTAAAAACGTGACTTGTTCCGAGCCGAGCATTTGTGTATGTGATAAAGTACTTCATCACCAAGTGACTGTCAGTATCGATAAACTATCATGTGTACCAGTCTAGCCAATACTAGTCTTGAATATCTGACAAAATGATCTTTATTTAGTTTAGTAAAAACTCTCAGTCAATATTGACATGCACCGTGGATTGGATCTATAATATCGTAGTGTCGTAAATAACATGCCTTAGAACAGGTCTTTAGATTTAATTAGATATAAGTATTAAGGGTATAATGTTCCATTTTTAAATTATCTGCTGTTTAAAATAAATTATGTAAGCAGTATTTGAGTTGTGTGCGGTTGTATTAGGTATGATATGTATGCCTCAGAAAGCTGCCAGCATAATTGATTAGACCCGCCAGGGCCGATACCTACTAGAGCAGTGGGACTGTTCAAAGGAGTCACCGCAGTTCTGGGTTTTAGTTTGTCAAAGTCTGACACTACTTATCATTGCACTCAGAGCAAGAGCTGTTATTTGATTTTTATCCATCTCAAAATTCAAAACAGCTATGACTTGGTATCTCCGTTACGAAGAGATGCATTTGAATATTTTATTCGTCAACCATAAATATTTTGAAACCACCGCCTTTCGTGTTGTATTTCTAAAATTACTTTTAATCTAGTTCCAGTGATAACAGACTAGTATTTATATTATTTATTTAATTTAACTAAAATAGAATACTGCTCAAGTTGTATGGACGAAAAACCTTAACATCAACCAGTTTCGATTACAGCGATACCTTTACCCATCTTATGAGTAAGACTAAGTTACAAAATCAGTGTCAATGGCCATGCCTAAAGGGGTGTCCAGTCGGTTGCAAACCAAAGTGACCTTGCTAGTTTCAATCCGTGTAGACAGCAGTTGTAATCTATGACCTTCAACGCCCTTGGTTGGGAGGCGCGTTTTCCCAACCACCGAACGTGTTGGCGCATGGTTTACATCCATGTAGCCGCAACACAAACCAAACACATAAACCAAGGTCTAATTTGCAACCTTCTGGTCACCCGTTTAATCTACGAGACGTGTAAGACTTTGTAACTCATTATTTCTCATTAATTAATTAGTTCTAAGTTCAGGTTGACTAAAATGTATTTTACAGGTTTTTTCGAGCATTATCCGTGAGATTCGAATTGACCGAGATAACCAAATAATAATAATTAAATTTACTGTTACAAAGAAAACTACATACATTAGTATACACTGGTTAACAAAATGCTAACTAAAAGCTAAATAAAATGAAGCTGTGTTTCTTATTTTTTCTCATTCCAGTAAAGGCCATAGTGTTCCATCCTACTTACTCTACAATTCTCATTAAAAAAAATCATAGTATTCTTATCCAGTATTGTAATATTTATGAACAAGGTTTTTGTGAAATTAAATGTCATAAGTTAACACTGGTTATTTTATTTTCTTCATCCATCCTTCTAGCTTACAAAACAGAATAGCAGACGAGAAAACTAAATAAATAAGAATAACTTTTTATTGATCACTATTTAAAGCTACTAAGAAGTATTTCCTAAAGAAGGTTAGCTTATCCTACAACTCCGTCTGGATCCCAGGATTGAGTAGGAATCATGGGGTTGACAATTTAACCCATTAGTCGTCTGACATTAAACAGAAGTCGTTATTATTAGAGTATATTACTGTACTCAAGGGCACAATTAAATACTGTAAAAATTTACAAGTCGATAGTAACTATAGTATGTAATTGGGACCTCATTACTTCTTGTCAGCGTCATCTCAGTAAATGCGAGGTGAAACTTTTCTCACAAACTTCTGCATGATCGATGTCCCTTCCTATTTTTTCTCAGTAAATAAGATCGACTTATCTCTCTAAATTGCAACAGTTGTAAGCCCCATTCACTTCAAGCATTCATTCATTCAATGTTATAAATAACTACAGACTGCGTGTCGCATGCCGCGGCGTGAGTGAAATAAAAACCAAATGTTCTGTATGATGACGGCATGCTATCCCGTTGCTAATGATATATTAATTAGATTACTATTGGCAACATCAGTCGCTTTTTAATAAATTAATCTCAATATAAGCTGACTTTTCAATGAGATTGAGATGTCAATAACTAAGTACTGCATTTTTATGCAATAATGCTTCTATGTCGTTCGCAACCGACTCGCTTCACCAGGTCTGGACACACCATTAGATAATCGATGTTTAATTTTTGCTCTGTCTATAATTAATTAGTGTACAACAAAATTATAAGACGATAAGATAAGGCAGATAAGGCGTGTCCTCGTGTCTACCACATGCGTCTACAGGTGCGTGAGAAATATACCAACGACAGTGTATATTTGTCACGCATAAGAGCAAAGTAATTATAACCTAGGGACATAAAGTTACAGCGGTTTAGAGGTATAAACACAAACACAAAGATATATTTAATCAACAACATAATCATCTTCTTACCCGGATGCGGCTGAATACCCGTGTTTTATATGAAACGACTGTCTATTAGACCACGACAACCTAGTTACTGGGCAAAACCATGCTCCTTGGATAGACAAATGGTCAGATTTTCTAGTGTCAGTCTACTTGCAACTACTTTCATAGACAGCTATGAATGACAAGGGGGACCGACAGCGTTTCGTACTTTCCAAGGCACAAAGTATCAGTAATATTATGACATAGATTTAATCATCGATAATTCAATCGTTATCATCGGAATTATTTATTTGCATACTTTGAGCAGATTGTTGTTACGAGTGATAATGTTAATGTGAATGACCATATAACAGCTGTTCTTGAGGATAATGTGGGTATGTTCCTGTTCGCGGGTGTCAAGGTCCTATGACGTTGTTTCAAAGGATATTTATAACTAGCACCTTGGTTCACGTCTTCATTTGGGTGAAATTATTATAAGACATGCAATATTTCAGACAATTAAACTACTGTATCTATCTAAAGAAGTACATCAGGAAAAGATTTTTTTTAATCGTATTCCTGGACAAATGAAAGAACGCAGATAAGTTTCAGTCAATAAACATCTAACACGCCCTTTAGCTCCACCCAGAGACAGAACAGTTATTTATAATTTAATAATAATATAATATTCCACAATTATCACACAACGCCGTCTAGTCTCAAGCTAAGCAGAGCTTGTGTTATGAGTACTAGACAACTGATAAACATACTTATATATTTCTAAATACATACATATTATAGATAAATTACACCCAGACACAGAACAAATGATTGTGCTCATCACACAAACATTTGTCCTGGGTGGGAATCGAACCCACGACCTCCGGCATAGCAGTCAGGGCCACTAACTATTAGACCAACAGGCCAGTCAAAGAGAGAGAGCAGCGTCTCTACGTAGACTATGACCCACCTCCATCCTGCGTCACGTGCTCTATTACCTGGTCACGTAGGGATCTAAGGATAGCGTCAACGGATGACAACACCGTGGCTGAATACTAGGCCAGGCGAGGAATATAATCGAAAAAAAAAAAAAACTAGTGTTGCCATCGACACGTTAAATAGAAAATGAAGATTTGATGATTTTCCACCTCAACTAAAGAAAAGTGACGTCAATGATTACTCAGAAATGACATTGTAACAAGTGTAGTTGTGTCTGTGTAGTAAGAGTGTGAGTAACAGTAAGTTTGTGTGTGTAGTGGATTCCCTCGGGTGTGACGTTTTTAGTAGCAGACGGTATCAAACTAATAACATGACCGATGATTTGAACTAACACATTATTATTATCACCAATTAATATAACAATAGCAGTTATATTTTCGAGTCGTAAACTCCAAAGGTTTAAATTGTTGGGCCGTGGGGTACAAGTGCAATACTCCATTTAAAGATTTATGCAAATCCCTAGTTGACACTTCACGTGACCCAAGGGCTGGCTTTTACCTCGGTCAGAGATTAAGCATTGCCATTATTATTATTTTGTTAGGTACTATACAACATGACAATGCTGCTATTCTGTTGGACATGCTTCCAGTCAACAGCGTTGCGGAGGAATTTTTAGACACCTTATTTTAATAAGAATTACCGTAAGTAAATACATTGTTTTTTTTTCTTGTTTTTTCGGCTCCAGCTACTAAAACTTTTGTGTTCATGTATATTACTATTTACACTTCATATTCTGACACTTCAGATGACGGCGAATCGGAAGTTTTTGGATACAAAGAGCATACATAGACAGGCGGCGCGCGCCGGGCGCGATTCACGTGCGCGCACAGGTGCAGGGGCATGTCGCGCATGGAGCCAATGTGCTTTCTGTCGTCGGTTACTCTTTCAGTAATAATTATAATCTTTTTTTAATTTATGCTCACAAAACTAACTTGCAGGTACATTTTTGAGTCAAGTGAATGTAGTTGGCTAGACGGTGTCTTTTAGTTGTATTAATATTAACCTGTATTATCACCAGGTGTCGGATCACCAGGTCCACACCATATGAATAACAGGGATAACATAATAATCATAATTAAATAATAATACGTTGGATATAATTTACAGATTAGAAATTATTTTAGTTGTAAAGGAGAACAAAGTTGTTAGTACTTCAATCAATCCAATTCCCATTCTGATTGCCAAATCAAATTTAAAAACTCTGATTCCGGTCATAACGTAGGTATTCAAAATTCAATGAAATAATTCTCATGAAATATTCTCGTCGTAATCGAATGTAACTAAATAATAAAGAGAGCACCTCGGTTGCGGAGAAGTCTCATTGTTCTCGATTCTTCGATGCGTGTATGTGTGTGTGCGTGCACTCTAGTATGTATGCAACGCGCTTACAGTATTTTGTATCTTTCCAAGAAATTACAGAAACGTTTTTATTGTTAGTCAGCATTTTCATTGCTTTCCTGTTTTCTTAAACAAAGTTAAACCAATCACTGCTTAAACATGGCGGTCTAATGTAAACTCGGTTTTGATTCCAGATCAATATAATATAATTATGTACATAAACATGAATGATTTCGAAAATGCATATCAAGGAAGTAATTGCAGATTGATTTTAACCTTTTTATTTAGTGCATTTATTAATTTATTTTTCATTAGTCGTGTCGAGTGACTGGATAACGTTGAATGTGATTATATTATTTATGAGTGTAGTAAGTAATTATTGGTGAGAGAAGTTATGTGTCGAGCTGTCGCGTGCGCCAGTTGCGTCATCACTATAAATACGTCGTACTACGCTCGTAGCAACGTAGCGCTACGAAGCTACGCGTGTGTGACGAGAAAATCATGGCGGCAACCGAATGTTCCGATCGTGGGGGCAATGAACTGTGCTACTAGACATTGTGCTTTTCGTTATAATGAATACTGTTTAATTTTTCGAACAGTACTCGTCATAAATAGCCTAAGCAACCAATCGTGTAGCTACCGAAATTTGAAATACAAAAATAAACTAATAAGTTACACAAAATGCAAAATCAATTCATTGGGTGACACACATGTTATCGCTAACTGATGTCTTAAAGACCACTAAAATAGGTAGGTATATAAATAAAACACCAACGTGAATCTGACATACAACAGGAATATTTTATATATTAATCTCTGAAACAGCTGTTACAGTTTACGCGGTCATTTCCAGAACACATATTATGTGATTATTACTCAATGAAGCGTTTATTAATAAGTCCAAGTCCGTATCGTGACGTCAGCATTGTTCCCGCGTTTCCTCGTAACTTTGTGAAGCGCGGGAAGGACGGATCTCTGACGCTAACAAGACATTCTAAACACGAGACTAGGTCAGATAATAACATGAAATTAGTAATAAACTTTGGTATAGTGAGTCGTATGTACTTTCGACAATTTGCAAATTATTTCATTGATCTGAAAATTGATTGATAGAAAATTTGTTGAGAAGACGGCACCGAGCCGGCTAAATATTTTATATGAAAGAAAAGGCCATCATAGCGCAAAAATCCCACAAATATATTGGAACAATAAACTTGTTTACAAAATTTTAAGTGTTCGTTAACAACTCTGGAGTCTGTATTTGACTACCTTGCGGTCAACATCTCAATAATTATCGTCGCGACCATATATTCGAATGTCACCACTAAAGTTGTTGTTGTGACTAGTTTTTTGGCAGTATTGTTAATATAGCATCAGTGATTATCATATACTCAGTGACTGTATTTGTTTTTGGGCGATATTGACCTAATTAATACGAAAACTTATAGACATCAAAAGTAATATTACCCACTTCAAGTGTCAGTACTTGTGATTTACACTTACGCGTAAGTGCCGCGGTCTCCACGGCGGTTACGACGTTCTTGCCGCGCTCGCTGCTCGTAATTTGTGTAGTACACTGTGGGTAAAACTACGGGCTGATAAAAACTTACCTATCGTGTGCTCCTACTTCGACTGATTATGTCTCGTTTGAAGCGGACGCCTCCTGCCACTCCAAAACCGAGTAATAATATTATTCAAACGATGTCCGATTCGGATATTCCGCAAACAATATCAAATAGCCCCTATGAAAATGTAAATATAACAAACCGATACAGACGTACGTACGACCAAGCTTTTTCACCAAGCAACGAATTGCAAGACTTTAAACAGGAAATCCTTGAAATGCTCAATACATGGAAGGCTGAGCAACAAGCTCTTTTCTCAAAATTTTCACGGGAACAATGTTCATGTCTCTCAAAATTGGTCACAGAGGTGGCCGAATTAAAAGCTCAAAATATGGAAATTCAAAAATCAAATCAAGAAATTGAAAAACTATATCATTCATCACCAATCAGTATGACGACCTGAATATACAAGTTGGCGCTTTAAAAAAGGAAAACCTAATGTATAGAAACTGTATACATACCTTGGAGACAAAAATCGAGAACCTGCAGCAATTCTCGCGCCCTTCGTGCGTCGAGATTCGTAACGTGCCCGTCAAAGACAAGGAATCTGCAGTAGACTTGGCTGCAGTTGTCACTAGGATTAATAAGACTGTTGGTGAGCCCCTTGAATGCAACAATATTCGAGACGTCTACCGCCTCCCAGGCAAACCTGGTATAGCCCGACCTATTGTAGCCGAATTTACCACTGTGCAGGCCAAAAACTCGCTACTAACCTCGGTTCAATAATAAACAACAAAAGGAAACCCGCCTCAGTACCCAAAGCATCGGCATACCGGGCGATCGTCGGCCGATCTATGTTGGAGAGTACCTTCCCGCCAGCTCAAGAAAACTCTTTTTTGAAGCAAGAGAATTTGCAAAGCAAATGAATTACAAGTTCTGTTGGACGAATAATGGAAACATTCTTTTGCGTGAACAAGAGGGAGCCAAACGCATCCTTGTCAAATCAGAGCAGTCACTAAGAGACCTTGCGCAAGTGAATCAAGCCGCCGTGCAAGTGAATAGGGACAAAGTAAAAGTGAATCAATGACTACTATTGATAATTACTAATGTTACACGTGTGATGCAACTTATTTTATCTTATTACTATACTGATTTTTTACTTAGCATTTTAAAAATATTCTTTATTTATTTTGTTGTTTACTTCTGTGATTTAACAGGTTGTATTTTCTACGATAAATATAATACACATACCCATTACTTACATTCATGCTTTAACTACTTTAACTTTCTAAACATAAGCCACTACATACATTCACACAGAGGCGTAGTGAGGACTAATTTAGACGTGGGTGAAGGCACGTTTACGAGGCCCTTTTCTTTCATAAATTCGAAAACGAGATGGCGACTGTTGCAACCCAGTGTTCGACCACATCGTCGTTAACCATCAGGTGAAATACTGGTAAAGCGTGAGCCTATTAATTGCATAAAATCCCTCGTTCTTAAGGAGCCCTCGCTTGTGCGTAGCCCCGTAGCCCACTGCGAGGCCGTGCGCGAGGGCTCACTTCGCCCGTGCCTAGCTACGCCACCGCATTCACACACACTAATTTATACACCTTCACCCGTCATTCGTACATTTTTATCATTTACACCTGTCGCTGTTCCCTATACTCCTTTCTACACCACTTTATGCCAAATACAATTGTTTTACTTACTCACCACGCTTACTCAATCACTATTAATAATAATACATAACTATTTGAAGCCACAGTCACATACCAATCAACCATGTTTTATAAATACCGTCGCATTATTTTATCCTAGAATTATTTTTATTTTAAATGGCTAATCAATTAAATTCACTTGAACTGGAACTGGATGCTTATCAGGTTTCATATTCATACAAAATACCGGTGAATGAATGCTCAGGTAAAATACATATAACAAAAAGCCATATATCAATATTACACCTTAACATTCGTAGTCTCAATAAAAATTTTGATAATTTTATTGCTTTTTTACATTTATTCAAAACAGATTGTGATATAATAATTTTGACAGAATGTTGGCTTAAAACTGCCATAATTCCCAGTATGCACGGCTATAATGTACACTTCACTAAAAACATACAAAACCAGAGTGACGGGGTTGTTATGTTCACAAAATCTTCATTGCACTGTACTGTTTCGGAACCAGAGTTTTTGGACTCAAATTGCTTGCTGTGCAAAGTTGGCGATAATGTTGCTATAGTAGCCCTGTATAGATCCCCCTCCTATGCTTATATTGATAATTTCCTAAATAGTTTGGATAACTTGTTACTACCATTATCCAATTTTCATCATGTTGCCTTAGTTGGAGATATCAACATTGATATTAAACCTAGCAACAAAGACAGACACTCAAACGAATATCTTACTTTTGCGGCCTCTCACGGGCTATTACCAGCACATTTATATCCTACAAGAGTTAATAACTGTTTAGATCATGTTCTTTTAAAAACAAAACTGCCAGGCACAACCATAGTGATAGATTCACCTATAACTGACCATCTGCCTGTGTTTCTTAGCATCAACATGGACGGGCCTAGGCTCAAGCCTTCTCGCACTACTAAAATTGTTGACATCTTAAGCATACAGACAGACATTGAGAACACAGACTTTTCCTCAATTCTCCTCACAAATGATGTAAACGAGGCAGCTGATATCCTGACGTCCATAACATCTCAAATAGTACATAAACACACTCGCGTCACCAATATTAGAAAAAGGAACCGCAATATTAAACCGTGGATCACTCCTGGGCTATTACTTTGCATCCGAAACAGGGACAAAATGCATCTTGATCTTAGAACACAAACGGATAATGCCATCTTAAAAGTTACCTACACTCGATATCGTAATTTTTGTAATTCTCTTTTGCGGAAATTAAAAATAAATTATGAGAAAGAAGAATTTCTGAAACGAAAAAACAATTGTAAGGCAACCTGGGACCTAATAAAAACTATAACTTATGCTAAACCAGCACCATCTTCCTCGAAAGAACTCCTTCGCATTGATTCAGATGAACGTAAATCAGCAAATAGGGTTAACAACTATTTTGTAAGTCTGGGGAAAACCCTAGCTACCAATATTCAACAGATAAATATAAACACAACAATTCCCACATCCGTCATCGGCCTAGAGGAACCATGTAATTCTATCAGTATCTTAGAAACCGACAATTCTGAAGTGGAGTGGATCATAACTAATATTAAATCTGGTACTGCTGCTGGAATTGATGGTATTTCTGCAAATATTTTGAAAATAACTCGCTAAGTCTTAGTCCCTTATATAACCTACATCTGTAATCTCGCAATATCGACCGGCGTTTTCCCGGATGCCTTCAAGACTGCTTTAGTTCATCCCATTTATAAGGGAGGGGACAGAGGTAGTGTTGGCAACTATAGACCCATATCTGTCTTGCCAAGCATTTCGAAAGTTCTAGAGAAGATACTGAACAACCGTTTACTCGCATACCTACGAGCAAATAATATTATTGCAGATAACCAATACGGCTTCAGAGCTGGAATAGCAACAGAGGATGCTGTTATAGCGTTTTCAGAAAAATTGGCTAAGCTTATGGACAGCAAACGGAAATGTCTCGGTGTTTTCCTAGATATTTCAAAGGCTTTTGACACTGTCTCTGCACCCCTACTTTTATCAAAACTGGAACGCGTGGGTATTCGTGGCATTGCGCGGGATATTTTTGCGAGTTATTTGAAAAATCGTTACCAGCATGTTAAGATTGATGATGTGATAAGTGATAGAGCTAGGATCAAATATGGCGTTCCACAAGGAAGCATTTTAAGGCCTACGTTGTTCCTCATCTATATTAACGATCTATGTAAGATCCCTCTAACTAACTGTTCTATCTTTACATATGCTGATGATACAGCTTTGCTTATACATGGTAAGGATTGGGATGAATCAGAAAGGTTTGCTCAAATGGCAATGGACACTGTTATGGTTTGGCTGTCTAAAAACCTTCTTACATTGAACTCGGACAAAACTAAAGTAGTCTCCTTCTCCCTAACTAATATATCACAGCCCAAATCCGCTCCTGCTCTCCGAGCTCACACCTGTCCTGGATTTTCCAATTCCTCTTGTTCCTGTCCTATTATTTCTCTTACACATAGCATAAGGTATTTAGGCGTGCTGATAGATAATCACCTAAGTTGGTATAACCACATAGATAGCCAAATAGCCCGTACGAGAAAATTAATCTACATTTTCAAAAAACTTCGAGACTCGGCCGATCAAGATACTCTTATGTTGGTGTACTTCTCACTTTGCCAGTCCCTTTTCCTATATTGCTTGCCGGCCTGGGGTGGAGCTTGTAAAACTCATCTAATTAAATTAGAGAGAGCTCAGAGAGCCGTTCTCAAGGTTATGTTTTACAAGCCTTTCAGGTACCCCACAGTGGAACTTTATAGGGATTCCGAGGTATTATCGGTGAGAGGACTGTATGTACTACAATGCGTTTTGAGAAAACATCGACAAGTACCACCCCATTTAAGTTCCAAACGTCGAGCCGATATTGTTTTTCCTCCGGTAAGTCATAGTACAGCCTTTGCAAAACGTCAATTTACATATCTTAGCTATCTTTTATACAATAAAGTTAATAAATTACTTCAGATATACAAATTAAATTCTCATCACTGCAAAAGCACATTGAGAAAGTGGCTTTTGACACAAACATACGATGAAACAGAAAAATTACTTCTGACTTTAACTTAAAGTAGGTATCACCAAAACACACACTTACATACACCATCACACATCACACACACACACGCTCACGAACACATCCACACTCACACAATCCCTTTTCCTTAACTTATTATTTATCATTTTTCTTTTTTTTTATATTTAATTTCCAAGTTTTGTCACTATACTGCTCATAAAAATAAAAATAAAACTTGTTGGTGAACACACAAAGTTATTGTTGAGTACCTACCTAATCTGAACATATAACTGACTCCCAAGTCACAGGCTATAAACCTAGTTTGGGAGCCAGTAGTTATTCACTATATCCTCATTTATGTACCAAGAATTGTGTACTTACTTTTTTTTTTTTTAATTCGCTATAAACCAGTGCTTGACTGCGATCCCACCTGATGGTAAGCAGTGATGCAATCATTGATGGTGAGGCGCACTAGTTTATTAAGAGCCTATTCACTCTAGCCTTGTTTTTGACACCATTTTATTTTTGGAAATAATTATTATTATTATGGTTTTTTAGGCAATTTTTCTCAGGCTGGTGCCTGGTGTTCTTTTAGAATCTCACGGGTATGAACCAAGGTGAGATCCTAATTATTGGTTTAAGGTGGTAAAAGACTTTGAACTGAATTTAAATTTTTATCTAAGTCCAGTTATTATTATTATTATTATTAACTACATTAGTTTAAAACTGTGTTGTAGCCATTAGCGCCCACCTCCAAGAGGGGAGACGTCGGCGTTCCAAAATTTATGATAGTAAATTTTCAATTAATTTATATTCGCAGTTAAACTTAATAATTACTCTTAATCTAGAATTAAAATAGGTTAAGCAACGACCTATTAATTTCAATTATAATTACAATTTATTTATATTATTACAATTAATTAATTGAAATCATTTAATAATTTAAAACAAAATTGAGATCCAGGTGCTCTAGTTCAATTAAGGGTGAGTGTTTGTGGGATGTGTGTGCGTGATGGTGCGTGTGTGTGTGTGTAGGTTAAAAATTAAGTAGCTAGACAGAAAATTGAGTAGATTTTACTCCGTTGATCAGTTACATGGAAGTGGAATCAAAAGCAGATTTTGTTCAGCATTAAATCTAGGCAAATAATACCTACCTAATTGTTAGATTTTTTAGTTCCTCATATCCATTAAAAGGGTATAAGTTTGATGTCGTTTTTCATAAAGTATTCCATCATCAACATAGGTAGGCATTCATGTACTTGCATCGAAATGTTGATATTAATATGGATCTTCCCGGGATTTCTAATGAAAAATTCCGTATGGCCAACAATATTATATACAAATAAATAATAATAAAAACCTCAGAGATAGGTAAGACAAATAAAACAAAGATAATAATTAACATACAATTTTTATCAAAATTTTTCACTGATTCTACACCAACTGAGGTGAGGTTAACAAATTTATACACTTCCTCCTCCTCGTCATCAATGCAGGAAGAAATTTTTAGAGCTACATTTCTGATAGTGTCATAAAACACATGTCATAGAACTAAATGCGGAAACCTAAAATAGACAGATAGTGTCATATAAAAATCTGCTCTTTATAATTAATCTCGTGATTTATATCCACTTCATTCTTAAGTGCTTAAATACCACCTACCTAATTCCGGCCTCTGATCCATCAATCATATTTGTTTTATTCAGCCGACCCCACTAGGTCTATGTTACCGTATGTGGTATACGTTACCGTCAGTAGCCTGTGGAGGAGAGATATATAGGGTGACTGGTAATAAGTAACCGATAATTAAACACGTGATTGTACTCATGATTACAAACAACTTTTCCAAAGAAACTTTTTTTATATACTCACTACTTGTAGGTAGGTATTTAGGTAATTAGGTACGTACACATAGGTGTACGTACCTAATCAGTAACCCATAGGGGTTTGCAAGCTGCGCGGGTGTTCTATCACTATTGTAGGTATGACGGCGTCACGCGGCTAACAACTGAGCGGTAGCCGGTGACAGGCGCGCGCGCGTATTTAAACAGCTGTTTTATTATTGTGATAAAGCTAATGAGAATATAAAAAAAGTTTCTTTGGGAAGGTTGTTTGTAATCATGAGTACAATCATGTGTTTAAGTATCGGTCACTAATTACCAGTCACCCTATATAATGGAGATACTCAGCTGCTTATTTATTGAGGTGGAAAATCATCCAATGATTTATTCTATTCTAGGGTGAAGCGAGACGGTGAATCGACTTGAGGCGCGCGTGGAACATTACGTGCCATCGACGACTTGGGCTTGGTCCGGACGGTTACCGGATGGTTGGACGGCGATCTGGCCATTGCTAGCCGTCCGCAATCACGCGCCTACGGTGACCGGAAATCGGGATCGGGATCCCGGCGGCTGAGGCGTGAGGGCCGCTCCCTCACGCGTGCACGTGCTGCCTCCTCCTTTGCTAACATTACTGCTTCGCAGAAGGAGGCGACCGCCTGCCACTCCTCCTCGCTTCAAACCATGGCCTGTACCAAGACACGGCGCGAGAGATCGCTGCCGCCGATATCCCCCACAAGGACACGGCGGTACTCAGCCCAAGCGGGGCACACCTCTTCATTGTGCTCCATAGCAAATGCTAACAGATAAGTCAATTAACCCTTTTTACACATCTACATAAATATGGAACTTGAGGTTATCTCGTCAACAATTTTTCGTTACATAAATAACAATAGCAATAATAACAGCGATAGTATGAGCAGTAATAGTAGTGGAACTTGACCCACTAGTTGATAATGTAAGATAACCTGAGCCGTTCATTCATAAAGTGCTTAATTGCTTTTTGATAAGTAATCTCTGTGCTTACAAACTTTATCAATTTCGCTTTTACGTTATAAATTATACTACTCGTACATACAAGAAAACAGGAGTAATTAGTAAAAGAAACACTTATAGTGTGTAATTGCTCTATATGAGTGCATTCGTTAATGACTAGGTACAATTAATCGCTACATAACAAGTGTGCATACCTTCTTGTTCTTGTTGTGGTTGTTGTTGTGGTTGTTGTTGTCATTCTTATTGCTGGGGATTAATTAAATGACTACTATTAATCGCTACATATCTGGTTCGTAAAACGCTGAGCTTGAAGTTTCCGTGCCTGATCGAATCAGAAAGGAGGATATCAGTGGGAAAACCAAGGTTACCAACAGAGCCCGAAGGAACATCAATGTGCCCGATAGGTTTTTAAGTGCACAGCATTAAAAGGCCTTCCTCCACAAGGTGGACCGATGACTCGGTTGGGGGAATCCACCATATGTCTATTGTCTAGCCCATAGGACTGATCGAACTTGCGACAGCAGTAGTGGACATTATGCTGTTGCTGCTGTAATTATAAATTTATATTTAACCAAAAGCTTCATATTATATGTTACCAATGTATAATGTCATCATCATCATCTTCCTGCCCTTGTCCGTGGGGTCGGCACAACACGTGTTTTTCTTCCATTCTGTCCTGACACTCGTCACGCTATCACTGACTATCTTTTCATTCATATCACTTCTCACACAATCCATCCATCTTTTTGTGGCCTCCCTCTCCCTCTTCATCCATCCACATGTAAATTCATCATAAATTCAGCAACATGCGCTTCATCCTTCCTCTTCACATGACCATAACAAGATAAACGATTCCCTTTCAACTTTTCAGTCACTGGCGCCACTTTCAAACTTCCCCTAATATACTCATTTCTCACTTTATCCATTCTTGTCACACCACACATCCATCTTAACATTCTCATCTCCGCTACGAGCAATCTTTTTTCATCCGTCTTTTTCACAGCTTAACATTCTGATCCATACAGTATGACAGGCCTTATCACGGACTTGTAGATTTTACCATTCAACTTGAGGGGCATCTGTACCAATGTATAATTTAAAAATAAGAATATTAGTGAAAAATGAAAATTCGTGATTTAATTACGTCATACATAATTTGATTTCTCATCATGTATAACACAGGCGGCCTCGTCCGCGTGATTGTCGGTTATTAGTCATTAAGCCAGATAAAAACTAGCCTGTACTTCCTTGGAGTTCTAGCTTACTCCGTACGAAATTTCGTCAAAATTGGTTAAGTAATGTAAGTATCTTATAGTGGGGCTGGCCCTAAACCAGAGCACTTCGACCCTTCTGGATCTTTTGTGCTAAAGTAATGTAAGTAGGTTTAATAATGAAAGCGTAACTGACAGACATAGTTACTTCATATTTATAATATTAGTATAGATGTTGTTTTTGTACATTTAAAATTGACTACTTTATTACTTACTACTTTATTTTACACTAGCTTCTGCCCGCGGCTTCGCTCGCGTAAACGTAGATTTCTCCATACACACTTTGGTCCCCCGCTTCATCCCCTTAGGGAGTGAATTTTGGAAAATCCTTTCTTAGTGCTCGCCTACGTCATAAAAGGAAACCTTGTGCAAAATTTCACGCTCCTAGTCCCAGTAGTTTCGGCTGTGCGTTGATATGTCAGTCAGTCAGTTTTTCCTTTTATATTTATAGATTACTTTTTTTGTTTACTTTTTCGTTGTTTTTTTTTTTAAGAAATGGAGATATATTAGGTGCTCACCAGATGGAAAACGACGATACGGTCGACGCTGGAGCGCGCTTACCTAGAAGTAACCTATTCACTCTTGACTTAAAGATTCCCGGGTTGTAGCCATCAGGAAACACAGATTCTGGCAAGGAATTCCACTCCTTAGCTGTACGCACAATAAATGTCTTCCCAAAACGTGGGATGAGTAGATGTTACAATTGCACCTAATCTGACCTTACAGACACCCAATGCATATCTCACACTCAACAGTTAATACGCGGATGCTAGTAGTATCTACCTGGAAAAGTCTAAGCAGACTCCACACCCAAGTTGGGCGCAGCAAAGACAATCTCCATAGATGGGGGTTCTCAGACGGTTCCGATCTTCAGTGTTTATGCGGCGTTTCTCCGCAGACCATGTCCCACATCCCATGCTGTATCACGTGCCCTATTACTTGTTCACGTAGGGACCTAATGACAGCATCAGCAAACGCTATTGCCGTGACCAGGCAAGGAATTTAACTACTTTTGCCATCGATACGCTAAGAAAAAAAGTAGTATCTTCATATTTGCTCTGGTTTACGTCACCCAATAAAACGGTGGAAATGACTCTGGTGGACCCTCAATTTGGTAATATGATTAGATAGTTACCTATTTGACTGACTGCATGATAAGCAAAGAAAAAAAAAATCTATTAATCAAATATTTGATTCATATGAGTCGCCTCTGAGTTACATTCATCGAAATCAAACAGTATGCGTCACCGCGTAAACATTATATTATGTGTGATCAAGCCGGTAGCGCACGCGCAACCTAGTACACCGCAGATTCATCGATCGACCAGGTAACCAATATCACATCAGTTTATTTTTTCATTACCTGAGCTGCTCGCGAAGTGAACGGTCGTGTCTTGTTTCGTGTAAACCCTTATATTCGCTAATTGAAAATGAAATCTGTACAGGTGTTATTTTGCGCCGCATTCTTGTTAGCATTAATCAATGCCTTTAGCGATAAGACGGGAGAAACTAAAAATGTGACCCGTGTCAAATGTGCGCGATTGTTTGGAAAATGTTTGGTGAAAACTACTGAAAAATCGATTTTCATAACTGAAGCAACGCCATTGAAAAGAGTGAAAAGAAATGTAATGAAAAGTGGAAGATGTGCGGAGGGACAGGTGTGGTTCCTATACAGGTGCTGGGATTGCAAGGAGCAAGTATTTAAATTGTTTATTAAAAATATTATGGACATCCCATTTTAGATTTTCGAGTGGTATTCTGAGTTTTTTTTATACAAGATAACTACAGTTATTTTATAGTGTGACAAATTATGACTTGTCTGTGTTAAATACGCTTTGAAAATAAGAAATTTACAGGCACGATGTTATTTAAAGCTCTTCAGAGGATATAATTTTTTTGGATCAATCAGACTAAATTTATTGTTTGGCATCTCAATGACAATGGTCTCCATCCATTTAAAAATATATCTAAAAATATATAGGTAAGTACGCAAAAGTCGGCCATTCAATTCTTTGTCGATGTTTGGAATTTCTTTATAGTGTATTATTTTAGTATAAAATAGAGATCTTCTTAAATCATAGACACATAGACAAAACAGCGGAAAGAGTGAAAAGCTCTGAGAGATACCTTTACCTAGCTAGAGTAAATTATAATTACTTAAACAAAAAAACTGTTGATCATAGTGCTGATTCGAATTAAATTTGGAACACGGGTAGACCATAGTGTGGATAAGGACGAAGGATATTTTTTTCTCAGTAGTAAGTTCTTGTGAGATAATTTCCGACTCTGAAGTATTTGGTAAAATCATTGTAAAATATTGTTCATGATTAATGTCACACACAAACGTGTATGTGACAGTGTTGTCTATAAGGTTAGCGACCAGTAAGTGATCACTGCAGCTATGCAATTAATGTTCGAACTGACACACATAGATACCACATTTGGTCATACAAAAGACTGGACAAAAAAAGCATCCTTCAGTTCCTTAACAGATCCAGTCGAGGTGCAGGTGGTGAATTAATTTCCCCCTAGGTTCGCTTTGTGCTCCCCTACCCCTACGTTCTTCGTTATTTTCCTCATATGCTCCCCCTAGGTTCGCTTTGGCGAGAGCCCAAATATGGCTTCAAAGGCAGGTAGCATTTTCAATGGCTCATTCAGGCAGGTCAAGTATATGGTTGAGAACACAAGCTTCATTGCTGCGCATATTTACGTTTTTTGCCCGTTCTTCAACCTATCCGGTGCCGGGTCCATGGATAGACAAGAAATATTGATTTCGCTTGGAACGCGACTGTTGCTCTGCTTAACATTCATCAAAAGTCCGACTAATCCTTTCCATTTTTATCATTTTAGGCTAAAAATACTCTACACACATTTTATTATCGATTTTGTATTAACTCTAGTTATTTAGTGAGTAAATCTTAAGTGCGAAATTTTCTAAAAATATATAACTAACAGATTCATATCAAGTATAACAAAATAAACCTGTATTTAGAAAATTAGTCATTTTTAGTCAGATTAATAAATTGTTAAGAAATGTTTCCAATGATTCAAAAAGCCAATCGCTGACTCAGTGACTGACCCTATCGATATTCAAGCCAAATCACTAAAATCGATAATTATGACATCATAATAGTGTCAAATGTTTTCTTATTCAATGTTCCTAAGAAACTCAATTATATTTATAGTAAACATAGCCATAGCTTGGACAGGCTTGTAGAACCTAGCCTGTCTAAACTGGCTGCAACAATGGTTTATTGAGTTGCCGAAGTCAGTTTAGCGAGCTTGCAAGCGTCCATGTCATTCCATCAGCCCCCTAAGCCAAGTTACAACCGTTGCGTTTCGATTCTCTTTTCGAAGATTTCCTCGAGTAGGCCACTGCACCGATTCCTTTATTCTGACGTCATCTCAACGCTCAGTCACGTGGTCAAAACAAAGAAATAGGAGACGTGGCCGACTCAAGGCGATCAACGAAAAACGTTGTAACTTAGTTAGGGGAGCTGAACTTGGTCAAATTCAGCTGTAAACTAAGTCATCCGACTACTTGACACTGCGTCACCGCGTCGTTAAAGGACTTCGACTTTTCACCGATGTTGACCTGTTGGTCTAGTGTGTGTGTATAAGCTTTTCAACTAAAATATAAAATTATATTAGTATTCAGTATCGTAAGACTAAAAGGCCGATATCAGTAACCGTATTTTGCGGATCTAAACGACGTTTTACGATATCTCTGGAGAGACTGGACGCGATTCTGATAGACTTGTTTCCTCTTGGGTTAAATTACGCATTAACTTATATTTTTTTAGGTCCCAATACAAAAATAAAAATGAGACCACTTGGTCTGGCAAATCGATTTTCTGAAACATTTCACGTAGGCACAAATTATTACATTTTTATATCAGCATATTGTTAGAAAATGAAAGTATTGCAGTGTTAAAATAACTAATATAAAGTAAAAAATTATGTATAAAGGAACGGACTTGTAGCTATAAAGAATTAATCCTTCAGTTGGTAAATTATAGAGAGTATGGAGAGTAGATTGCATAATTGTAAGCAGCTAGAAGAGTGCAGTTATAAGTTATAAGTGCTTAATGATGAGCTCGTAATGCCACCTATATCAGACTCAAGTAATATCAATAAATAATTATCATCACGCGCTGCTTAATGTAGACAATAGATGGCGTTATTAAATACAATAATGAGGAAAATCTGAAACCAAAGCGGATGCGATAACTACACTAAAATTATTGACAACTAGCTAAACCGGCGAACTTCGTACCACCTAAAAGTCAATGAATGTATTATATCTTTCGATATAATCAACAACTAAGTAATGTATCAAGTTACACACAATTTTAAAGTATAAAAGATATCTTCATAGATTTCGTACATCTTACGTAATGCGCGCACAACTAAAAACTTTTACAACTAAATAGATAGATTAGCTGCAGGTGTCTGAAACTCTTTCACGAGTATTCATATTGTTTTTTGCTATTATTTCATTATTTACCGTACGAACTTGAGTGCTATGGGATCGCCATTTTATTTTTTCTTTTATCAAATGTGATTCCTTTGTCCACATCGATACTTGAAAAACACATTTCCCGAGGTCACAGTTTTAATCTGAATTCAAGCAAAGTTTACTAATTTAAAACTCTGTAAATCTTGAATAATCACTGCCACGGCTTATATTGGAAACCTCGGTTAAAGTACTTATATGGTTAACTTTTGTGGAAATGTTGCTAACAGTAAAAAATTATAACACGTTCACTTAATTATTAAATCCGAATGTCCGTAGAAATGACTGAATATTAATCTAAGGAATTTAGTGGCACAATATCGTAGGTACTTCATCATATTTCGTTTTCTTCACATTTATGTTTTCCTCGTCAGAATTAACAACGCGTGTAGGATTAAGTTCTTCATATGAAAAGTAAGCATCGAAATGACCATTTGAAAGATATTGTGTAAAGCGAAGACTTTTTATCGGGTAACCTGAAGTACCTGCACATACAATTCACCGTTAAACGATAAACTTCGAAAATACCTTACCAACTAAATCTTACATCAAGTTACTTATCTTAATTTTATTATTATTCAAAATGTTACATAGGACTGTTTAAAAAATATTGTTTTGTAATTTATGTTTTCGTTTGTACCAATTTGTGTCAGTAGATGTCGTTGTACGTATATAAATCACATAATTAATACGTTATTATAGGATTAGGTTATCATAATGGAAAAAGAATAAGATATTTTATACAAACATGGATGATAACATTTCACCAATACAGGGATGAATGTTGTATTATTGTTTGAGAAAGTATTATATTAAATTAATTTTTTTTACCCACATTTTTGAGTAAAATGACCCCCAATGTAAAATCTTTCCGTAAAATAAATAATCGCTATTTGCTCTGTTAGAGCTTGTTTTTCTAATTTCTAACACCGAGTTGCGAGTAAATTAGGATGCGCAGTAAGACTTCAAAAAACCTGAACACGATAAAGAACACTTGACTCGACCCTAAAGCGCGAATAGGGCCAGCTGACTCCCCGCTGCACCCGCTCCCCTCGTTCACTCCCGCCGGCGCGCGACGGCGCGCATCGATGTAGCCAGTTTCTCCTTTTATATATATCGATAAATATGTCCAGTCGGTCCAGTCGTGGTCTTGTCACCACCGCTGTCGGACGCTATTTTTATTGTGTCGAGTAATTCAAACACTTAACATGAACACGTTACGGTACGGGTTGGTTCTGCTCGCGGTCGTGACATGTGTCGCCATTTATCCACTACGATATGACATAGTCAGTGTATTAGTAAATTATATTACAAATGATACACATCATTTACCAGAGGAAGAAAAAGACAGTAATTTAGAAAAGGCTTTCGTAAATGTTACGGTTATTCAACAACGAGGTGAAAAAGACAGTCATATGGAAAATGTTACTACAAGTAGCCTGCTTCTTAATAGAATTAAGAGAAGCATCGTGAATTATGGGGAGTGTCCTGAAGATTCAATCAAACTTAAGGTTTTGGGAAAACTGCGATGTGTTACATGCGACGAGTAAGTAGCTTTCACAGAGTTACCTAATTTTAAATTTAGATTACGAACTAGCTCATACGATAAAATTATATTTTCGTACGTCCAGAATTATGGACCTAATTGATTTTTACTTAATTTAATTACAATTTTTTTCTTCTATTTAGCTTAAATTCAATTACTTGCTTATTTGTAGTAGGTAAATTCTGTTGAATTTATAGTGAAAAGTTTATAAAACTTAATACGTCTTCAAGCACTTAAATATTCTCCATATTGCCCTGAATATCACGTCTTGATATTCATTTAGTTTTCATTCAGGATTTGAAAGATAGATAGATAGATAGATTTATTTATTTGCGTAGAATGTAGGTAATTAATACAATTTGGTGTTACAATATTTTGGAATCCTTGTACATTCTGGCCTCATGGCATGCAAAATTTATTAACTTATAACTAAGTACTACAATAGAATTATTTCATTACTGAATGCTACATAAACATTTAAATTAAATAGATTTATCATTTAAGAAATCTGATACAGTGTAATAACATTTTTCTACTAGTAGTTCTTTAAGGTACTTTTTAAATCTTAATAATGGTTGCTCTTTAATATTTTTTGGAACATGGTTATAAATAATAGGAGCCATACACATAACACTCTTTCTCAATAATGCAGTTTTATATCCGCCTGTGCATAACTTGTCTTCGTATTGTGTTCTTAAACTTGTAGTCCTGTTTCTAGTATTTTTTAAAGTTGGAAATAAGTGATTGTTTGTTTTAACAAGAATGGCTATTTCTAATATATACAGGCAAGGAAATGTTAAAAGATTGTGTTTTTTGAAAACAGGTATGCAGCTGTCGGTCACTTTCAGATTAAAAATAGATCTAATGCAGCGTTTTTGCGCCTTAAAAATATTTTCTCTCTCGCTACAGTTTCCCCAGAATATTATACCAAACCTCAATACAGAAACAACTAGACTGTGGTATGCTATCAATACTGTCTGAACGTTAACTTTTTTTGATAGACTAAATAATGCATACGCAGCGGAACTTAGTTTTTTGCATATGTCATCTGCTTGAGTCTTCCATGTCAGTTGGCTATCAATTGAAATTCCTAGAAATTTAGCGACATTGACCTTATCTATTGTTTGCTCATTATAATTTATTTCCATATTTGTGTCTACTGTTCTTTGACTGAAATGCATCACTTTTGTTTTTTCTAAATTTATAATTAAATTATTTTCATTAAGCCAATTTATAAATTTTTCAAGCGTATTGTTGACCGTTTCTTCATAAGAAGCTTTATTATGACATTTAATTATCAAAGTGCTGTCATCAGCAAAAAGGACCATTGGGTTTGGTATTTGTCTTGGCAAATCATTTATATATAATAAAAATAACAAAGGACCAAGTACGCTCCCCTGTGGAACACCAAATTTGATATTTCTTCTAGTCGAAGTATACATTCTTTCTTTTTTGGTTTTCACACAGACTCTAGAAATTTCTGTAAATTGTTTGCGTCCTTTTAGGTAAGTTTTAATAAGATTAAGCACATTTCCTCGTAATCCGTATGTTTCAATTTTATTTAAAAGTATGTCATGATCCACATAATCAAACGCTTTTGATAAATCCGTGAATAAGGCACATATCGGTACTTTTTTATCAACATTTGTCATTATAATATTCAAAAAGTCGAAAATAGCCATATTAATATTAGATTTTTTTCTAAAACCCTTCTGCTCGTTACATAAAATGTTAAATTTTGTTAAAAAGAGATGTGGTACTTTATTTTAAGATATACAGAGCGGTTCTAAGCCGTCAGTAAGTTACAATCGTATCGTTCGAGCCGAACGCTTCGAGTAGGCCACGCCTCCGATTCCTTTGTTCTGACGTCATCTCAACGCTCAGTCACGTGGTCCGAACAAAAGAATTGGTGGCGTGGCCTACTCGAAGCGTTTGGCGGGAACGATACGATTGTAACTTGGCTAGGGGGGCTGGAGACACACTTTACATAATACATTAACTGACTTTTTCACGCTTTTATTTGTAGCCCCACAAATTGAATAGTAAAGAATCATAACTTAGATTTTAGTTATTGTACTAACAATTATTTTTTTTTGCACAGAAATGGCAATGTTTTAGTTTCGAATGTTGCTCGGAGTACGCACGCTACAATTTTGTGACATAATTTCCCAATTATACGATCGCCTCATAACTTTACATGAGTGTTTATTTTTAGTTTTAAAATGCTCCACAATATTCATGACTTATGTAAATTTATTTCATTGTATCTGTAGATCCTTAATTCTTTGTAACAAAACTACGTTAGAACAATCATGGGAAACTATGTCTGAGTGTCACGTCTTTATATATTCAGTATATTCCTAATCAATTTTGAATACAAATTTCTCAATTCATAATGGAATAAGAACGTGTTTTCATGTTGAAGTTTTATTGGGAATGCTTCGTTTATTGAAGACACTTATTATTTTTGGTTTAAGATCGAATAGTTAAATGATTTTTCCTATCGAAGGTATACAAAACTACGTAGGTTAAAAGTTCTGATTTAAGCTAAGCGTGTAATAAATTTAAAGGTTTATAACACAAAATAGCAAGTTCGTATTTATATAACTATCGTATGACTTACGTACTCTTTCTAATACTCGTAATATTTCTAATCACGCATGCGATGAACCAAAATTACCACCAATTAAAACAGAAAAAAAAAGGCTGACACATACGATCCTTCGCGAAATAAGCATATCGTCATTTACGGTTCGACACGTTTGTAAATAATTATAACTTTTCAATTGTTAAAAACCAATTATAGATGGCAATATTGCACAACATTACGTTTTCACACCATGGCTTGCACCGCTGCCCGCCATTTTCTGTGACGTCACTCACCTAGATACAGTTTTCATCAATGCTAAGTATTTTTGAAAATAATTCCATTTTGCTGACGTTTCTAATTCTTAAATTTAAAGCCCCAAAAATTAAAAACTGAAGAATAATTACTTTAATTTTAATTTAGATAAGTAGTATATTTACAATGATTAAAGAATATTTTTGCATAGAAATGGCAAAGTTGCACAACATTTATTTTCCAACACTGCTCGGAGCTCCGTTTGCGCTACAATTTCGTGACATCATTTCCCAGCCTCGCAATCGTAGGAAACTTTTCGTGAACATTCCATTTTAAAATACTTCACAACAATCACAACTTCTGCAAATTGCATTCTATCTGTAGATCTTTAGTTACCAAGTAGGTATTAAGGTCAACTGGTAGAAAATACGTATGTTATTAGTTCCGCATTTGTAAATTATTTCATTAGTGCATAAAGTTTTTATAAATAAATAAAATTTTCGTAGAAAATTTAAATAAAAGGGTTTTTACTCAAAGCAGTTTAGAATCTGAAAGTACACTTTGTGAAATTGACATCCTAATTGAAAGCCAAGATTATTTTAATGATGTAATTAACTTTGCGGTTGCATCATTCACCTCATCGACGTAGTGTCTCGTTTTAATGTCGAAGTGGCTGTTTCTCTCACGGTATGTTGGTTACTACGGTGCTCATTGACCTCTCTGAAAGCGGCCATTACATATATTGTGCGTTATTTAACATTTATGAATGAAATACAATTCCGGAAAGTTGAAATAGTTTTGTACTAAAGTGTATTCGGAAGTTTACCAAATGTTGACACCTCTCGTAATAAACATACTATTTCTTAAAATACTATATAATTATGTACTTCATGGCTGATAACTAGCACGTTCTTTTATTTGTATTCTGAAAGACTGTCTCAATGTTATTGGCAATTACGCAGTCAACGGTTGATTGCGATCAATTATGTAAAATTTTGGCCATACTCTTGTAAAATGCTGATTATATCACTTTTGAGCTTCCACTCATTCGAGACCGACCAATAGCAACGCGCGATAGGAAGGCGTTACGGTCACGCCTACGCTAAGCCAATGACGATGAGGAATATTACATAGCGGGGTACCATGAATGAACGAAAATGTATTGAATACACAGTGTAATGGAGCGTGTTATAGTTTGAATTGTTGAAGAAGTATTAATGATGATTTTTTACTTATAGTATATTTTTGATTGTCTATGTAATAAATTTCTTCTAACCGAATTCGTCAAATAAAAATACCTTTACATCAAAAATATGATCTAATAATAGTGTTTTTTTTTTTATGACGGTTTAATTAGTTATTTACACAGATTTCTTCTTTTCCAGGTACTCTGAACTGACAGGCAATGATTGCTAACAACAGCAAGAGCTAGTAGCGGTATTTGCATCAAGCTCACCACATTTCTAGTCCCTTCATCATAATAACTGCGATGCTATGCCTCTATGTCTCTGCTAGAACAGATACGCTTAAACTTTTGCATAAAGAAGCCATTAAAAAAAAGGCATAATTACGACATACTTCTTGTAACAGCATCTTGAAACAAATCACTAAAGGACAGATGACGCTTAAGTTGAGGCAGTTACAAACGCCAATAGACGCCATGATGAAATGTGAGTCAGATCGGACTTGTGTCTGGTGTTGGAATCTCTGGAAGATATCAAACTTTCTGCCACCTGACCTGACATATGGAGACGCAAAGCAAATCTCGACAGTCAGGATATAGCTGGATTATCCTTAATTTGAGTTTGAGAATGCTGTCGACACCTAAAGTGAATGTGGTGCCCCTGTTTAAATCATGACATCTGGAAATTCCAGCAGTATCCAGAAACCGTATCCAGAAACCTGCACTTCTGAAGATCTCAAACCACCACTGACGTCGCAATTTGCATGATCACCTTCTGGACCCAACTTATTTCATTATTGAAAAGAAAAAAAAAGAAGGAGATTGTAGAATGCCGATAATTCATCGAAATTAACCTGTAACCCTAAGATCTCTGGACTGAAAGTTATCTATATATTTCAGTTTAATTTATAATGTTTTATATTTAGATGCTTGTCTTGTTTCAAGCCGAGCATTTGTGTACGTGTAAGGTATTGTTATGACGCTGCTACGGTTGAACTGCATCATAAAATACTTCTCGACCAGGTGACTGTCAGTATCGATAAACTACCACATGTTCAAGCCTAGCCAATGCTAGTCTTGAATAACTAATAAAATGATCTTTATCTAGTTGTGAACAAACCGTTACTTGATATTGAAATGTACGGTGACACATAGGTTAAATACCTATAATATCGTGGTTTCGTAACCAACATTCCTCATTCCTATAGGTATCATTGTTATTTTGTTAAATTTTTAAATTATTTCTTTATAAGACTTCGTATTTAGATCTTTTTTTTTAAATAAGTTTCGTATGCAGTATTTGGATTGTGCGTGGTTGTGTTAGGTACGACTTGTATGCCATAAAGAGCTGGTAAAATAATTGAAAGGACCCATCAAGGCCGACGCTTTTTAGAGCTGCAGAATTGTTCGTAACAGTTCTGCCTGGGTTTTTTATAATCACTCATACACACACACACACTCTCTCGCTTCACTCAGGGCAGGATTACTTATTTGATAATTATCCACTTCAAAAATAAAAATAGCTGTAACTTGAATTTCCATACAGTATGAATTGGAATCTTCTTTATAACGAGTACCCACATACTTAGAAACGGGCGGAAGTTTCTAAATATGTGGGTACTTGTAATAAAGAAGATCCCAACAAATTCGGCAAGAAGCCGTATTTTCAAAATGATCTTTAAGTTCCAGTTCTAGTGATCCAGTTTTCCAGTGATTACAAAATAGTATTTATTTTATTTATTCCTTAATTTATATAATTTAGTAATATAATTACAAAATAATTAATGAATAGTCGCATTAAAATAGAATAGGATAGAAAGTTAATTTTATTTGAATAGATAATACCAAATAAAATGCAATTGTATTTCATTTTTCTTCTCATAAGATGAGTAAAAAGGCCTTCTCCTAATTAATTTTGTATTTTTTTTTCATTAAATGTATTAACTTTTGACATTTTAATTTGACTTGTATTTCATGATTTGCATTGTAAATGTAATTAATATAAATTGTGTAAAATCTTTGTTATTAATAAAATAAGATGTTGACTTTTTTCGTTTGCCATGTTAAGGAAGATTGTGATATTCATTATCCAGTATTTTAACATTAACAAGAGTTTATAAAAAAATAAATAATTAAATGTCATAACTTGAATGGCTGTTTTATTTTGTTCGTCCATCCATCTAGGTAACCAACTAGCTTGCAGCTCCTATTCAGTAGATATCTTATGTTTATTTTGATTATTTATTCTTCTACTTATACATTTTTAATACTTTTTTAAATATATCTTTTAAATAACAAAAATAGTAGACAATTTAAAGAGCAGCAACCACGGTAGTTTGGACTCTGTTTTGTTTCTGTCTCTGTATTTCTTAAAGACCTTCAGGAAAAAAAACCCACTCTCAATGCTATCAAAGATTGCTACTGCCTTCTATATCAGGCTCTTGATTCAATCGCACAACGTCAACTTTGACAGGAGGTCGTCGGGGTTCTTCGCCATCGGCTCATATACCGTGACGACAATTGGCACAATGATAACGGAACCCACATTACACATATCGACAACCTCGTGCGCTAAGTCGATATTTTATAAACTTCTCCTTCTTATCTTTCACGAGGATCTCCTTATATGGGATAATGATATCGATTTTATCATTATGCGACGCGCTAATTATGTCATCATTAGGTACATATAGTGGCAGTGGGCAGGGCATATTGCTCGCAGAACAGATGGTCGATGACGACGAAAGGTTCTGGAATGGTGACCACGTACCGGAAAACGCAACGTTGGAAGGCCTCCCACAAAGTAGACCGATGATCTGGTGAGGTTCGCGGGAATCCGATGGATGCGAGAGACACAGGACCGGTCATTATGGTGACATTTGGGGGAGGCCTACGTCCAACAGTGGACGTCTTTCGGCTGAAATGATGATGATGAGGTACATATATTCGGATTATCAGCAGCAAAAATCACGTTAATAATGGTAAACCGATCTGAGTAAAGAGGAGTGTGGAGTTAAAAGTTTCGATTTTGGATTAGAACGCAATATGAATGCACTAAAAGATTTGTAATCAATGATTCCTTTATAAATGGATGTAGAATTTATTCTAGTTACAAATTTAACTGTAGAAATTATTGAAATTATAATTTATACTGTTACAAGTGGACAAGGAACAACTTGCTCCACGAAAGGATTGGTGACACTTGTGAGACAAGTTTGTTTTGTTGTCGACTCCAGTCATTAATATTGATTGGAAAGGTATGTATAAAACAAATAAGGCACTCGGAACTGAATATATAGGACAGTTTTACTTATAAAAGTACAAAATCTTAAATGTTTTTGACAAATTTTTAGCAAACTTTATGGCGAAAGCGCCAGGATAGCCCGTTCAAACCTACCTTTTTGCATTTTGCAGAAATGTAAAGTTGTACGTTGATTTAAATCTGATTGTCGGCTATAACATATATTTATTTACTTTATCTATTATAATCATTAATTTCGTGAAAAAGTTATTCAATAAACAATTTTACATTTCACATCTTTAATCCAATACCGTCACTAAACGAAATCCTTAAAAAAAATGGTTATTAACGCCATTTGTTTTTAAAATAGCGTTAAAAACAGTTTTTTGAAGAATTTTGTTTAGTGACTAAAAACCCACTCCTTCCTTCGTTGACTTTTATACCAGGGTCGAGTCTTCTTTTCAGAAGTCCCCAAACGAGTTCTTGGCCCCGGTAGGTTTCAATCCTGCTGGGCCCCTACGGTTTGCTGACATCTCCTAGAGGTGCTCGTGGAACAGTAAGCGTCGTCGACGACTTGGGCTCGGTCCGGACGGTTACCGGAAGATCGGACGGCGAGCAACCCATTGCTCGTCGTCTGCAAACCCGCGCCTACGGTGGCTGGAAATCGGGATCGGAATCCCGGTGGCGGTTGGGGCGTGAGGACAGTTACCTCATGCGATCGGCCGCCTCCTTTGCTAGCATTACTGCTTCGCAGAAGGAGGCGACCGCCTGCCACTCCTCCTCGCTCCGGACCATGGCCTGTACCAAGGCCCGGCGCCCCCGATCGCCCCCACGATGACATGGCGGTGCTCTGCCCAAGCGGGGCACACCTCTACCGTATGCTCCATCGTGTAACTGTGGTATCTTGCCACGTCGTTTTGAGCGGATTCACAGTATAGTTTCACGTTGCGTAAACGCATGACAAGACAACATCGCAGAACTCTTTGGTTCCTTTAGTAAGGGCTGCCTACATTATCACGTTTACGAGATCAATCATAAACATTTTTGCGTTCCGAAAGTCGCTATCATCGATGAAATGTTATTTTGTTTCTATCACGTGGATAAGATTGCCAATATGGCCATTGTAATATTTTTATTTTTACGAAAACCTTTTTGTTCCTCACATAATATATCATATTTTGACAGAAATGAATAAAATGACTCATAAATTACTTTTTCAATGATTTTGGAAAAAACGGGGATCAAAGCTATTGGCCTATAGTTAGTCATGTCTTCTTTATTGTTCTTCTTGAGGAGTGGTTTAACTATCGTGGTTTTAGGACTATCGGGGAATGTTCCAGAAAATATGCTTGCATTAATAATGTGGCTTAGAGGGTTAGCTATAGTCGAGCAGACAAATTTTATAACGGTAGTAGAAATACCGTCATATCCATAACTCTTCTTGTTTTTTAAAGATTTAATCACCCTTATAATGTCTTGAGGGACAACAGGGGCCATAAAAATAGAGTGAGGGTTATACGTTATTCTCGCAGTATTTTTAGTTGTGTTTAGGGGGGGGGGTCTGAGATCTGATCAATAAAAAAATCGTTGAAAGATTGAGCTATTTCATTAGAATTAGTTAGTATTAAATCATTTTTTTTTATTTTTGTTATGGGCTCACTAATGGATTTTGTACTATTTATTATTTGCTAGGATTTTTTTGATTTATTTTTTGAATTTTTAATTAGAAAGTTGTTTTGTGCTCTCTGGGTCAGTTTGATAATTTTTTTAAATCGTTTAGAGTATTGTTTAAATGTCGTTTTATTTTCACTAGTAGGATTAAATCTTTGTTTCCAGAGTAATTGGCGTTGTTTTTTGCTGCAGATTCTGATACCTCTAGACAACCATTTGATTTTTTTTTCAGATCTTAATATTACTGTTTTAAAGGGGAAGCATAGATTATACAGGAGTTGAAATATTTCTAAAAAGTTATCATAGGCTTCATTAGGGTCCTCTGTGCTAAATACATCAGAAAATGATAAGTTACGGAGGTGATTACTAAAGATAATTAAATTTTCTTCAGATATGTCTTCGTCTTGATGTTTTCCACTTTTTAATTTGATGAAACTTACTAACTTTCATAGTAAATATTTGAGCCGTATGGTCGGATAATCCTAAGTCTATTACTTCACTTTGGCAGCTTTGTTTTGAATTGTGAGCAAAATTATCTAGACAAGTTTTACTGAGGGGTCTGGTCGGTTTATTTATTTCTAAGCTTCATATCAAAGTTCATCAGAAATTATTCAAAATCCATGCTGATTCTGTTCTTTTTAAGAATGTCTATATTAAAATCTCCGCACATAATTATTTTTTTGTTTGGTTTTGAAATCTTTTTATGTATGATATCTATGGTTTCATAAAATTGGTGTAGGTTAGTTATTTTTGGAGGTCTATACACACATAGAATTGTAAGTTTTTGAGAAGGTAATTCGATTGCGCAACATTCAATAATACCAGTTACCGAATGTCTCATAATGTCAGGCAATTCTTTATATTCGATGTTTTTTTTTAACTAAGATACAGGCTCCACCGCGCTTAATGTTTTGTCTTGCATAACATGCTGCTAACTTATAATTTGGTATATGTAGAAGTTTCTCTTGGCCAGACATTATGAAATGTTCGGTTATACATATAACATCGAGATTAATTTGTTTACTTAACAATTCCTGCACATAAATAGTCAGTAAGTCAGATTTGCTTAGAGAACGGCAATATTTTGATGCATTATATTTACATGATTAAAGAAAAAAATCGCATCGTTGAGACGTTAAGCTTGTTTGGTTGTCAACTATATTATCTTGTTGAGTAAATTAGACATAATCAGCTATAGTTACCGACAGATTATAGAACACATTTTGCATTTCACGATCATTTATTTTCCTACTGTACTTAGAGAACATTGTAAAATCGTAACACAAGTCTAAATTAGAGTCCAACGCCGTTGCATAGTTGAACGTCTGCAAGTCTAAATGAAGTAGATTACTAAAAGTTTCAATGCGCCAGTTATACAAAGTTGAATGGTCGCTTAATTTAAAAGTAGGTACACATATTATAATATTTGTGTGCTGTATTTTCTGCAAATTTTCTCTCATTTTTATAATTATATCCACACAGTTTTCCGTTTTATGAAAGTCTTTTTCTCCAATTAGAATAATGCAGAAATCATTTATTGTATATTCTATTAATTTCTTCTCCAAGTTTGTGATAAGCTGCACCGTGCCAGAGTCAGGGAAAAGATAATGGCAAATTTCACAGTTTTGAAATGTATTCTCGGCTATAGACAAAATCTTGTTATTTTTATTTGCACTTACGATACATAGTTTGCGTTTAATGTTTATGTTAGGTTTGATAAATATTTCGGTTTTTTGGGATTGAAGTGCCTCAGTTTGTCTATTTTGTACAGACAGCTTTTCTTTGGTTGCTGGTGACTGTGAAGGAATGACAATTTCTGGAGGATTTGTAAGTACATTTGCACATAATTTTGCCAATGTGTTTTTAGCTTTTTTCTTCGGGGTAACGGTTATCTCAGATGTTAATTTACTTGTAACTTGTTTCATTATCTTGTTCTTTGAGTTTAAATTTTGAATTTCTTGTTTTAACTTCATGTTTTCTAATGATAAATTATTAATTTCTTCATGCGCTGCGCTTAGTTGTAAATTAACTTTTTGTAGTTCATTTTTAAGCTGAACGGTTTCTTCGTTTTCGTCATCGGATATGTTAGGAGGTAGACTACTAGATGTGCCATCTAGCGGCGAATTTGCAGAATTATTAAGCGTACTTTCGTGTATTGTATCATTTGACAACGATGTGGCGCGATTTCTTATCCGAAATGTGATATTTTCTAAGAATTCCATTTTAGTAACTGACAAACGTCGAGAAATAAATAGAAAAAGAATTTCTCGTTTCGGCTGGATTTGAACTCGGACCTCAAACGTGCACCTCGACTCAAGAGACACCTTTTACCAGTTTAGCCAAACGAACATTACTTTTAATGACGAAAATAGTGTTCTGTCTTTATTTTGATATTTTTGAATTTTGATTTGACCGTTTTTATTTCCTGTTGCTGTTTTTAGTGACCGCGATTTGAAAAAAGTTGTTTTAATTGCTTTTTATGTTTTTTAACTTAGGACGATCATAAAGTCACCAGGTTTTAGCACTGTATCTTTTAAACTCCTTATTTATACCAAGATTGCTTGTGTTTTAAGGAAAGTTTTAGTTTATATACACTATGTTTACACTGTTTTATAGTTTTACTTTAAACACTAGTATTCACTGACAGAATTGTTTACTAACACTGTCACTTATTTATCGTGATACACTGATGTTATTTCGCTACTTATTCACACTTGAAGAGCATTTAGATAATTAAAAAACAAATTTAATTACGGAGCCGAAGTTAGCATTGACAACTACCCTACCTCTGAAAACGATAAAATAATTACGATGATGATGATGAAACGATAATGGTGACTTCATATACATGAAGCTATGTTGGTTCATGTTTTTAAGGGTACCTCAAAAGGAAGAAATGGAACCCTTATATGATCACTTTGTTGTCCGTCTGTCTGCCTGTCTGTCAAGACCCTTTATGTCGGAAACGTGTGGAGGTATCAAGTTGAAATTAAAACCATATACTATGGTCTGCAGTCCCTTGAAGCTGTGAAAAAATAAAACTTTTAAGTTACCGAAAAAAAAAAGATACGGCCGTTTATGTCGCAAACAACGTGCATTTCGATACTCTCAAAGGAATCAAAATTCATAGGGTACTTTCCCATTGACCCAGAATTCTGAAATTTGGCATAAAGCAAGGTCTTATAGTAGAAATGTAGGAATAAATGTGGAAACAAAAAAAAACTTTAAATCTACGAGACTCCATTCAGGAATTGAACTTCATATATGTAGGTAAGTTTGTACAAAGTGCTCAGTGTGCGAGTCCGACTCGTACTTGCCCAGTTTTTTTATAGTTTAAAGATCCGTTTGCAGTCGGAAAACAGGTAGGTATTACAAAGTTGCGTAATTACATTAAACTAAAAACAATGACGTTGATGATTTACTCAGATTGATTGATTGATGACTCAGAAGTCAGCAACATCAATGATAAACGTTATCGTTTTATGTCTGTGTCTAGGAACCTATATAGGTACTTGTGAAGATATTGTGAGCATGACAGCTGTTACGTTTATGTGTGTGTACTGTAAGATTTCTTTCTATGTGATGTTTATTAGCTGACGTTATTAAACTATATTTAATAAAAGACAATTCTTTATTTGCCCTAAACATTAACGGTGTTACAGTCTTAGTTATTTATTTAAATAAAATTGTACCAGAATAATTATTTATCAATTACATGCCAAAATAATTATTAAGTCAAAACAACCATAAATTACAACCATAACCATAAGCTATACCTTTATTTTCTAATTTCACGCAGGCGAAGCCGCTGGCACAGGCTAATACTCTATAAAAAATCAGTACCTAGTCGTACTACGACATTCTAACTCAGAGTGAATGTTTTACTGTAAAAACCAAATGAATAGTACGTTTTTTATTCATGCATAATTCATTCCAATCTACTCTACGTTTAAAATGACACGTGACGACAGCACGACATTATGTAAATGAAAGGGGCGTGCCTGACTCAGAGATACCGTTTTCTTATTGGTCCACGCGACGATAGTGCAAGACAGCGTGAAAAAAGGTAAGAGAGTTCTATTACTGTACTGAAACAGCTAGATGGCGTGTACAAAGCGCCCTGTATAGTAGCGCGTGTCGTGTATGTAACGTAGTGTTCCACACCCCGCGCTGCCGCTCAAACCCGCGGGCCGCGCCCCACCCTGTCACGCCGTCGTTTCAGCCATGTCCGTTCCTAGTAGGGATATCAGCAGTGATGAAAATGTCAATAAATTGATGTATCGATATTTATAAAAATTATTTATATCCCTCCGAGCGCCGATTGTACAGTCAGGGGTCAAAAGTGCAGTTCCACCTTACCAATGCTAAAATGTTTAAAATTTCTTTGAAGAGGGTCAATGGTTCATGACTGATTTAATTGGTAGCATAGAATCTGAAGTATTGAATAAACTAGTTGTGGACTATTGAACTTCTATAACAAAGAAATTTTAGACACTTTTGTTTGGTCGGCATGACTGTACCTACCTACCATATGGTTGTACAACTTGAATGACCTTAAAAAACGCTTAATTGTGGTACTGTACACATTGGTGTACGAAATTTATTCGAGCGATTTGATCTCAAGTATAACTTTGTTTTTCCGGAAAAAAAAAACGGTTTTTTTGTGATTTTACTAAAAAGACGCGCAATTACGTAATAATAATACGCCATCGCACGCGAGGGGATATCGGCCTCGATATATCTAGGAAAAGATATCGATTTATCGGTCAAACTTTCCGAGATTTTCGGATTTAAAATAATAATTTATTTAGTTTAGTTTAGTTTAATAATAGGTAATAGTAATGTTTAATACAAATGAGAACCTTAATTATATCTACAAATAATTATAACACCATGATGAGGTAGAATGTAGTGCGGTTTATTTAATATATCAGGAATATCTTTTGATGCAACTAAGGTCATGTGACCTAGTGCCTCATATTCGTGAATAAATTCACTATAAAGTTTTTTATAGTTAGGTGAACGATCTAACTTTCTTTCGAGAGATAAAAAACGACTATATAAGAAGACTAGATAAGAAACGCCATGTTGTATGAATCACCTAACGACTCAGGTGACTCCTTTAATGGAATGCGAACAGAGAACCTACCGTGTTCATCACGTTTTGTAGTTTCAGTGAATATTTTTTCACAATAACGATCATCTTTTGACATGGCAATAGGTAAGTCAGACAATTCTTCTAACTCCCAGAATTTTTGCAATTGAGTATCAATTTGAACGAAATTACATTGAACTCTTTCCGGTTTAAACGAATGATTATTATAAAGACAGCCAGAGATAATCCATCCTAATTTAGAATCGTACAGATATGGACCACTGCTAAGCTTTATTTTATCATTATTTAATAGATCCCAAAATATGTCCGCTCCTAAGAGTACATCGATGTCCGACGGAGCGCTAAACGTAGGGTCCGCGAGCGAAACATGTTTAGGTATTTCTATAAATTGACATTGAACGTCTAATGAAGGTAGTTTTGATGTAATACAAGGAAGAACCCAACATTGGATATTTGTATTAAAGTCATTGACCTTAGAACGAATGTTTACATTGCAGGTGTGAGAACTTTTTGAAACGCTTTGTCCTAACCCCGAAATATGAATTGTGGACTGTATAGTAAGTAGTTGTAAACGATTACACAATGATTCTGTGATAAAACAATTCTGACTTCCGTTGTCAAGAAGTGCTTTAACTGTGTGATAATTGTTCCTGGAATCAGAAACATCTATGAGTGCCGTCGATAATAGAACCGACTGCACCGCGGCACTGCACGTGAGTACATTGCGCTCGGAATGTACTTGCGTATCAGCTGATTTGGTTACGCTCGGCAACGGATGAAAATTAGAAGTAGATACGGCCATACCTATTCTTTCGCTAGAAATATTATTATTGTGAAGTAACGTATTATGGTTATTTTTGCAAATTTTACATGGCCCGTAAGAACATTCGCTTGGGACGTGATTATCAGTCCGAATACAATTTTGACAAAGTTTTTTATTTTGCACAATTACAAATCTAACTTAAACGGATAAATTTAAGAATTTTGGACATGAATACAAATAATGATCACCACCGCAGTCAACACAAACACGTTTTTGTTTACTATTATCTGCATTATTTTTATTTTGACTTGAATTACCAACGTATGAATGTGTGACCGATTGCGAGTTTATGTTTGACTTATTAGCGTATCTTTTGTTTTGATTGGAATTCGATTTAATGAAGTCATTTTTATTGTGCTTAGACGAAAAAACACCCTTACTATTATTGGACTTTATCATTTCCAACATATCCGCACGGTTTCTTAGAAATTCTAATAAATCATCCAATTTAATATTATTTAAATTATTTTTAGACACAAGGGAACCCTTATGTGTTTCCCACTCGCGTTCCGTGGACGGATCGAGTTTAGAAACAATAAGGTAAACGATTAGCGTGTCCCAAGCATCGGTTGGCTCGTTTACTGTTTTAAGTGCTCGCAAATTACGTAATGTTGAATCTATAAGTTTCCTGATTTGATCATACGATTCGCTTTGAAGTGATTGAACAGCAAATAACGCTTTTACGTGATTTTGTATTAATAAACGATTGTTGTGAAACCTATTTTCTAGTAAATCCCATGCGTGTACGTAGTTCGGGGCAGTGAATTCCAACGCACTAATAACATGAGAGGCGGAACCACTAAGAGATGATTTTAAATAATGGAACTTCTGTATGTCGTTAAGATCGTCACGACTGTGTATCATAGTGAGATACGAGTTCCTATACTCTAACCATTGGTCATATGAACCATCAAAGGCAGGTAACTTTATCACTGGCAACTTAATAGACACAGGATTAAAAACTTGATGAGAAATAGACTGGGTTTGTTCACTATTGTTAGCATTATTCACTAAGCACTTCGCGTCAGCCATGATGGAAAAGTACTGATGTTCAAATAATTCGCGGTATTCTAATTGAGTGGATAAATCGGAATCATCAACTAATTGTTCAATTTCACCTTGAATATCATTAAAACTTTGAAAAATAGTACATGTTGACTGTATTCGCAAATCTAATTCCGTTTTGTTATTTGAATTTAATGTTAATTTATCTAATTTTGCAACAAATTTCTCAAATAATGTAAGTCTGCCTTTCAGCGTGCCTCGCTGCTTTTTCAAATCAGCGAGACGCTTACTCGGCACGGTGCTAATATCTACACGGGGAGATTTAGACCTTTCTCTTACTTTACTGGGATCCTGAAGCGAGGCTAATTGGAAACACTCATCGTCACTCATTTTGGAAGGCTGTAGAAAGCACGAGTACTTACAGTTTCCCGCTCAGCACCACCCCGGCGCAGCACCGCACAACACAACGAACAACTAAAACGTAAAAATAACGATATTAACGCAAATTGTTGGACATGGAGTAGTAGGATTGGTTTGGTGACCTGACCGGCCGTATGCTACTGGCGACAATCCTGGACAATCCTCTTCTCCAATGCTTTTTCAGGCAACGCTCCACGTGGCCGCGTGGTTCTTCGTAATTTCGTATATCCGACTCGATGGACCAAATGTTCAGAAGAGGTCTGAACATTTGGTCCATCGAGACATTTGGTCAAAGTGTCTAAAATTTCTTTGTTATAGAAGTTCAATAGTCCACAACTAGTTTATTCAATACTTCAGATTCTATGCTACCAATTAAATCAGTCATGAACCATTGACCCTCTTCAAAGAAATTTTAGACACTTTTGTTTGGTCGGCATGACTGTACCTACCTACCATATGGTTGTACAATTTGAATGACCTTGAAAAACGCTTAATTGTGGTACTGTACACATTGGTGTACGAAATTTATTCGAGCGATTTGATCTCAAGTATAACTTTGTTTTTCCGGAAAAAAAAACGGTTTTTTTGTGATTTTACTAAAAAGACGCGCAATTACGTAATAATAATACGCCATCGCACGCGAGGGGATATCGGCCTCGATATATCTAGGAAAAGATATCGATTTATCGGTCAAACTTTCCGAGATTTTCGGATTTAAAATAATAATTTATTTAGTTTAGTTTAGTTTAATAATAGGTAATAGTAATGTTTAATACAAATGAGAACCTTAATTATATCTATAAATAATTATATTCCAATATTATGAAGACCAATTTGTTATTTCAGGCAAACCAGCGTTTGTCCGGGCAGTATACAATACCAGCCACTCAGAAAGTTTTGCAAAAAAAAAATTATGTATATGGCACTGGCCACTTGAAATTGTTTTGAAAACTTTGGTTATTTAAAAGTAACGTGTTGCGCCAACCCCAACGGGACACGGGACAAGGGCAGGAAGATGATGATGATGATGCTTATTTAAAAATAAAAACACCATTGTTCGAATTTTGAATTTCTCTCCACATTTTTTCGAGAGCCTAATCAAATTATCGTCTCTCAATTAAAATGGTCTGCATCGAGAACACTTTCGTACGATGATTTTCTACGACTTTAAATGTGGCCTGAAACCTGATGAGTCATTCGATGGACTTTGTTCAATACACCTACAACGCCATCTAGCGGCGAAAGGCGTCACTATTCTGCAGTGTGAACATCGCTGCATGCAACGGACTCCCGGGATGGGTGGCAGCACCGGTCACTAACTTCACTTCGAAGAAAAAATATATGTCGTTACCTTTTTTCGTACAACGTACCTCGTTCTTTTTTATTGTAATTTTGAAGAAAATATACGTTTATATTTCCAAGTTGCAATAAAACCATTCATTGAAGATCCCTGCCCTTCATCATATAGGAAGAGGTCTGAACATTTGGTCCATCGAGTCGGATATACGAAATTACGAAGAACCACGCGGCCACGTGGAGCGTTGCCTGAAAAAGCATTGGAGAAGAGGATTGTCCAGGATTGTCGCCAGTAGCATACGGCCGGTCAGGTCACCAAACCAATCCTACTACTCCATGTCCAACAATTTGCGTTAATATCGTTATTTTTACGTTTTAGTTGTTCGTTGTGTTGTGCGGTGCTGCGCCGGGGTGGTGCTGAGCGGGAAACTGTAAGTACTCGTGCTTTCTACAGCCTTCCAAAATGAGTGACGATGAGTGTTTCCAATTAGCCTCGCTTCAGGATCCCAGTAAAGTAAGAGAAAGGTCTAAATCTCCCCGTGTAGATATTAGCACCGTGCCGAGTAAGCGTCTCGCTGATTTGAAAAAGCAGCGAGGCACGCTGAAAGGTAGACTTACATTATTTGAGAAATTTGTTGCAAAATTAGATAAATTAACATTAAATTCAAATAACAAAACGGAATTAGATTTGCGAATACAGTCAACATGTACTATTTTTCAAAGTTTTAATGATATTCAAGGTGAAATTGAACAATTAGTTGATGATTCCGATTTATCCACTCAATTAGAATACCGCGAATTATTTGAACATCAGTACTTTTCCATCATGGCTGACGCGAAGTGCTTAGTGAATAATGCTAACAATAGTGAACAAACCCAGTCTATTTCTCATCAAGTTTTTAATCCTGTGTCTATTAAGTTGCCAGTGATAAAGTTACCTGCCTTTGATGGTTCATATGACCAATGGTTAGAGTATAGGAACTCGTATCTCACTATGATACACAGTCGTGACGATCTTAACGACATACAGAAGTTCCATTATTTAAAATCATCTCTTAGTGGTTCCGCCTCTCATGTTATTAGTGCGTTGGAATTCACTGCCCCGAACTACGTACACGCATGGGATTTACTAGAAAATAGGTTTCACAACAATCGTTTATTAATACAAAATCACGTAAAAGCGTTATTTGCTGTTCAATCACTTCAAAGCGAATCGTATGATCAAATCAGGAAACTTATAGATTCAACATTACGTAATTTGCGAGCACTTAAAACAGTAAACGAGCCAACCGATGCTTGGGACACGCTAATCGTTTACCTTATTGTTTCTAAACTCGATCCGTCCACGGAACGCGAGTGGGAAACACATAAGGGTTCCCTTGTGTCTAAAAATAATTTAAATAATATTAAATTGGATGATTTATTAGAATTTCTAAGAAACCGTGCGGATATGTTGGAAATGATAAAGTCCAATAATAGTAAGGGTGTTTTTTCGTCTAAGCACAATAAAAATGACTTCATTAAATCGAATTCCAATCAAAACAAAAGATACGCTAATAAGTCAAACATAAACTCGCAATCGGTCACACATTCATACGTTGGTAATTCAAGTCAAAATAAAAATAATGCAGATAATAGTAAACAAAAACGTGTTTGTGTTGACTGCGGTGGTGATCATTATTTGTATTCATGTCCAAAATTCTTAAATTTATCCGTTTAAGTTAGATTTGTAATTGTGCAAAATAAAAAACTTTGTCAAAATTGTATTCGGACTGATAATCACGTCCCAAGCGAATGTTCTTACGGGCCATGTAAAATTTGCAAAAATAACCATAATACGTTACTTCACAATAATAATATTTCTAGCGAAAGAATAGGTATGGCCGTATCTACTTCTAATTTTCATCCGTTGCCGAGCGTAACCAAATCAGCTGATACGCAAGTACATTCCGAGCGCAATGTACTCACGTGCAGTGCCGCGGTGCAGTCGGTTCTATTATCGACGGCACTCATAGATGTTTCTGATTCCAGGAACAATTATCACACAGTTAAAGCACTTCTTGACAACGGAAGTCAGAATTGTTTTATCACAGAATCATTGTGTAATCGTTTACAACTACTTACTATACAGTCCACAATTCATATTTCGGGGTTAGGACAAAGCGTTTCAAAAAGTTCTCACACCTGCAATGTAAACATTCGTTCTAAGGTCAATGACTTTAATACAAATATCCAATGTTGGGTTCTTCCTTGTATTACATCAAAACTACCTTCATTAGACGTTCAATGTCAATTTATAGAAATACCTAAACATGTTTCGCTCGCGGACCCTACGTTTAGCGCTCCGTCGGACATCGATGTACTCTTAGGAGCGGACATATTTTGGGATCTATTAAATAATGATAAAATAAAGCTTAGCAGTGGTCCATATCTGTACGATTCTAAATTAGGATGGATTATCTCTGGCTGTCTTTATAATAATCATTCGTTTAAACCGGAAAGAGTTCAATGTAATTTCGTTCAAATTGATACTCAATTGCAAAAATTCTGGGAGTTAGAAGAATTGTCTGACTTACCTATTGCCATGTCAAAAGATGATCGTTATTGTGAAAAAATATTCACTGAAACTACAAAACGTGATGAACACGGTAGGTTCTCTGTTCGCATTCCATTAAAGGAGTCACCTGAGTCGTTAGGTGATTCATACAACATGGCGTTTCTTATCTAGTCTTCTTATATAGTCGTTTTTTATCTCTCGAAAGAAAGTTAGATCGTTCACCTAACTATAAAAAACTTTATAGTGAATTTATTCACGAATATGAGGCACTAGGTCACATGACCTTAGTTGCATCAAAAGATATTCCTGATATATTAAATAAACCGCACTACATTCTACCTCATCATGGTGTTTACCGAGAAGATAGTGTCACTACAAAATTACGCGTTGTGTTCGACGCGAGCGCGAGTACGTCGAACAGCAAATCGTTAAATAATATACAACATATAGGGCCGCCATTACAAAATGATATATTTTCCATTTTACTAAGATTCAGACAATATAAATACGTAGCTTGCGCGGACATACAAAAAATGTACCGACAGATTCTAATTCAATCGGATCAACGTAACTTACAGTTAATATTATGGCGCGTAAGTCGCGACTTACCTTTACAATTGTTTATTTTAAACACGGTAACATATGGCACTGCGTCGGCTCCTTTTCTTAGCATGCGATGCATAAAACAATTGGCATTAGAATGTAATGATGATTTAGTTGCTAGAACGATTAACGAGGACTTTTACGTCGACGATCTTATCACAGGGAGCGATGACCTTGATTCGTTAATGCAGTTATGTAATAAAATCTCCGCGGTATTAAAAGGTGGTTGTTTTCCGTTACATAAGTGGACGTTTAATCATGACGTGTCTTCTGAGGATTTCAAAGACCTAAACATCGGTGAACATCACTTATCTAAAACGTTAGGGTTAGGTTGGTACACGGAAAGTGATGAGTTTTATTTTACAACTAAATTTACACAAAGTGACTCTGTTATTACGAAACGTATAATGTTATCAACCATCGCACAAGTTTATGATCCTTTAGGTTTGTTAGCACCCGCAGTAATTATAGCTAAATCATTATTACAAAAACTATGGTTAAATAAATTAGATTGGGATGACGAAGTTCCCGAAAACATTGCAACCACATGGCACAAGTTTCTTGCTGATTTAAAACACTTACGCGATATTAAGATACCTCGTTACATAATTAATGAAAATTATAAAGAACTTCATATCTTTACGGACGCGTCTCAAAATGCATAGGGAGCGTGCGTGTACGTTAGATCGTGTCATAATAATTGTAATAGTACCATACCTGTTTCAGTGCGTTTATTATGTGCTAAAAGTAAATTGGCGCCGATTAAGGCAGTTAGTATTCCTAGGCTTGAGTTATGCGGAGCTCTAATGGGTGCAAAATTATATAATAAAATAAAGAAATCTTTACGTTTAAATTTCGATAAAGTTTATTTTTGGACTGACTCAACCATTGTGCAAGGGTGGTTGCGTATGTCACCGCATTTACTAAAAACTTTCGTACAAAATCGTGTCGTACAAATAAATGAATTAACGTGTGATACAATTTGGCGACATGTCAAGGGTACCGAGAACCCTGCCGACATTATAACGCGAGGCACTACGCTAGACACGCTTAGGTACGATAACAATAATACTTGGTGGTGTGGCCCTACGTTTTTACGAGAATCTAGTCTCATGTGGCCAAAGACTATTAATAAAGAATCATCATCCGTTGATTTACCCGAAACTAAATCTGACACTATTAATCTACACTCCGCTCAATTAACTTCATTGTTTGATTTTGAACGCTTTTCGTCATTTATTCGCTTGCAAAGAGTTTGTGCATATTTATTGCGATTTATAGATAATGCACGAGCGGCGAAGCGCGGCGGCATGTGTATGCGTAAAACCGGTTCGTTATCTGTAGACGAGCTGCAGCGATCGCTTGATACGTTGACGCGTTTAGTTCAACAAGAATCATTTAGTGAGCAATGTCACAAATTAAAAAATAATATACCGTTAAATACTAACAACAAAAATAACAATAAGTTATTATATAATAAAATATCAGCTTTAAATATATTCTTAGATAAGTCTAATATAATCCGTATAGGTGGTAGACTATCTAATGCGGTTGAATTTAATTATGACAAAAAACATCCTGTATTGTTAAGTTATAAACATCGTTTCTCAAGGTTATTGTGTGAATATGAACACAATCGACTACTTCATGCTGGACCTCAACATTTAGTATACTCTTTGCGTGAAAGATGGTGGATTTTAGGAGCTCGCAATTTGGCCAGACAGGTAGTGCATAATTGTGTCACATGCAAACGCATGAAGGGGAAGACATTGACCCCTCTGATGGGTAACTTACCTACTGAAAGGTTAGAGTCTGGTTTTCCTTTCATGCGTTGCGGCGTGGACTATGCGGGACCATTGTCAATATTGGACCGCAAAGGCAGAGGTGCTAAGCTTATTAAAGCATATATTTGTTTATTCATATGTTTTACAACCAGAGCCATACACTTAGAATTGGTAGGCAGTTTAAGTACCTACACAGGATTATATTTTAGCTTTAAAACGTTTCATAGCACGCCGTGGAAAGCCATATCAAATATTTTCAGACAACGGAAAAAATTTCGTTGGGGCTGAAAAGGAGTTGTCAGTAATTTTTAATAATACTAATGATATTTTAGATTTTCTGAATAACAATCAAATTCGTTTAACGTTTATACCTCCATATAGTCCTCATTTTGGTGGGTTGTGGGAAGCGGGAGTCAAGTCCTGCAAGCATCATTTGCGGCGGGTACTGGGCAATGCCAAACTAACACGCGAGGAGTTTGAAACGGTATTAACGCAAATTGAAGCCGTCCTCAACTCCCGCCCTTTGTCCCCTCTGTCCTCAGACCCGAACGATTTCCTTCCGCTTACTGCAGCACATTTCCTGATCGGTCGGCCGCTGACTGCGCCTATCTGCGAGAACCTGACGACGATCGAGCCTACGAGACTGGGACGCTACGACCGTGTGGAGCAACTCAGACAACATTTTTGGCAAAGATGGTCGAAAGAATATGTTTCAGAACTCCAACAACGAACAAGATGGAAGGCAGACAGCGAGGACATAGCACCAAACAGCCTAGTTCTTATCAAAGAAGACAATGTTCCTCCCCTCAAATGGAGACTGGGTCGAATAACGCAAGTATTCCCTGGAGCTGATGGAATATCCCGTGTAGCTGAAATCCGTACAGCGCACGGCACCATACGGCGATCGTTCTCCAAGATTTGCCCGTTACAGTCACCATAATCAAGAAGCTACAGCAACCAGTACTTCGTGTTGGAAGACAACATCCTGATACTTCCAAAGGGGCCGGCATGTTCAATACACCTACAACGGCATCTAGCGGCGAAAGGCGTCACCATTCTGCAGTGTGAACATCGCTGCATGCAACGGACTCCCGGGATGGGTGGCAGCACCGGTCACTAACTTCACTTCGAAGAAAAAAAACCTTTTTTCGTACAACGTACCTCGTTCTTTTTTATTGTAATTTTGAAGAAAATATACGTTTATATTTCCAAGTTGCAATAAAACCATTCATTGAAGATCCCTGCCCTTCATCATATAGGAAGAGGTCTGAACAGACTTCAAATTGCTTTTATGGATGAAGATGACTTTCAAAAGCAACCATCTACCGCTGGTATAGCGAGTTCAAGCGCAGTCGCCTTACTTTGGGGGATGAACAAAGGAGTGGTCGTCTTACGACGGCTGTCATATAATAAGAAAGTGTGCTGGCAATAAAAAAATAATTCAAGAAACACTGCAGATTGGTTTGGGAAGTGTTCATAATTCTACACGAGCACCTTCGCGTGAGGAGGATAGTTGGCCGCTGCGTGCCGCACAACCTCACCGAAGCTCAGAAGTAGGCCCGTGTGGAGTGGTGCCGTGATATGATTAAAAAAATTGAAGCAGGTTCGTATCGGCGCGTCTACAACATTGTGACAGGTAACGAATCCTGGATTTATCAATACGATCTAGAAACAAAACGTCAATCCATAGTTTGGTTATTTCAAAACGCACCAACGCCTACGAAAGTGAAGCGATAGAAAAGCGCAGGGAAAATTTTGATCGCTAGTGTCTTCACTTTGACGGGGTATCTGATTTCAATTCCATTACGAGACCAAAGCAGCATCGACGCCGAATGGTATACCACAAAATGCCTGCCAGGAGTTTAGTCTGCAATGAGCAACAAACGACCGAACACTGGGCTCCACTGGGTACTGCTTCAAAATGACAACGCGCACTCAACACTCAAAACGAGGGACTTCCTGGACACAACATCGGTCAGAGTCTTGGGTAGTTGGGTTGAATAAAAAATCAGCTGAAAGGGATACAGTTTTCATCACCGGAAGACGCGCTAGCAGCGTTCGAGAAAAACGTGGAAAAGGTGTCTGCGACGGACTGGAAAAAATGTTTCGAAATTGGTTTAGGCACATGAAGACTGAGGGGGCTAAAAAGGTCACTTTAGCAGAATCGTATAGGAAAATATTCTGAATCACGATAAAAATCGCAAAATGGTCACGAATTGTCAGTTCATATTACTATACAAAAACAATATTCATATTATGATTCATATTCGGCAATTCATATATTTGACATTTTTTTTTGACAGACGGGTCTATTTGACAGCAAATTCGTAAAATGGTCCACATAATATGAATTGCTTTAGAATTCATTAGCAGAATCATAAAAAGTTACTGAAGAGCAACATCTTACAATTCGTTTTTCGGGTATTATATATTAAACTTAAAAAATGGCAAATTTAGTACTTTACGCGTATTTCCTAGGAGACACGCGCATTACTGAGAGCCTTTTAAGTCGCCAACGAAGTGTATTTCATCGAAAAATGGAATTGCTTGAAATTTATGAAGTGCCAAACCCCGAGTTTATCGGGCTATACAGACTTAAAAAAAGTATGACTATATATAATTATTGAGCACTAAAGCATTTATGCAGCTGGGGTATATCATCAAAAATGGGCAAGAACCTACTTCAGTCACTTTCCAATGGCTTAAACTATCAATGTTCTTCATAATTACATTTTATTGGATTTATAATATGTACCTATTTATTAAAGCTTTAAAGATCTTAACATAAATTGCTTAATGTTTAGATATCACTTTTCAAATGGTTAAATAGTACTAAGTATACACCCTGAACACTAAGGTACACTGTTTTAAATAATTTGAAGTAGAGAGTTTAGAGTATTTTTAATATTATAATCTATAGAATATTATAAACAAGCTTAGGTAATTTATTACCAAAATAAAACCATTTAATACGTATAATAGAATGTAGGTAATTATTCTATTTATTGACACAAATTTACATGTAATCCAAGATAGCAAAGATAATTTAAGCTGCATCTGCAAGGTATCTCAAATTTTGTATTAGGTGTATTTGAGCAGTATTGGCATCGGCTGCGGTATGTTACATCTCCACCTGAGACAGAATCCTTCAAGCCTCATCATTAAAATAAAGGAGCCACAGTGCGGTCTGAAACAATTAAATTGTCATTTAATACCTAGTTGCGTAGGTATAAAAACTTATTAATATTAGAACATTAGTGGGTAAGCACTTACTTTGTTGTAAACATTCGAACTCAAAACAAATACTCAAGTAGATGCTGGATTGGTATCATTTTCTTGAAACGCAGTCAGTCCTAAAGTTTTTACAAGTGGATGGTTTGCTTCAGAGTATTTTAAAAAAAACAAGCATTCTGCACTTGAAAAATTCACTTGAAATTACGATTTATTGTTCAACTTCAACTCTTCATTATGGCATTATTCATATGATTTATTGCTTTCAACCGATTTTTCATAAGCAAAGGGTAAACCACAGACTCTGTCGTCTGTGGTTTGTGGTGATGTGGGATAACCACAGACGACAGAGGGTTATAAACAACAATGTAGGTATGTTGCCAGCCTAACAAGTTGATATTTATTATTTCCAAAGATTTAGGCATTTTCAACTTCGTTTTTAAAGGCTTAATTGCATTTTTTTAATAAATTATTACCCTAAAATACTGAATTTATATTTTAATACAAAATAATTATCCGTTAAATAAAAAGCTAAGAAAAAAAAAACTTAAGATTTTAGATTTTTATCTGGCAATATTATGGAATATGATTCTGCTAAAAAATGAATTGAGTATGATTCGGCTAATTTGTGTAACCATTTTGCGACTTTTAGAAGAATTGCCTAATGTCATTTAGTAGGCAGCAATTCGGGAAATGATTTGCTTTTAGATGAATTGCCTATTGTGACCTTAAGATTTGATAAAAATATTTTATCTAATGAAGTAATTTTTTTTAGTTTCTCATAACTTTCTTAGTGTCCCACGTATAGTTATTTTTTTTAGTTCGTTCCTATTTTTATGGCATAGAATTGATTTGAAAAAAAATCGTTTTTGATACGATTTTTGATAACGAATATTTTCTAACGATATATCGATGTATCGGATAAAAATATATCGGCTGAAAATATCGACGTATCGAAGTAACAAATATCGATATATCGATGTTTTTTTTTAACATTATACTTAGTTCCTATCAGTAGCGCAAACGGCACGTGTCATGTATGTGACGTAGTGTTCCACGCCCCGCGCTGCCCCTCAAACTCGCGCCTCCGCCGTCGCCGCGCCCCAGCCGTGACCATTCCCAGAAGCTAGTTATTTAATATATATGTTATATGTAAAGGAGGTTTCCGTTCGATCTCAAGTTTACACGAGCTCAATCAAGCTCACAAGTTACAGTTTGTATTGTGAACGAATTTAAGTTTACATTTTTTTTTTATTTACTTTATTTTTTCCAAAGCCGGTTAGTCAGCCGCTTCACGTGCGCTATTTTGTAACGTCATATACCTACCGTCTTATCTGTACTAATATTGTAAATGTGAAAGTCACTCTGTATGTTATACTTTATTTGGTACGTAGTGAGCTAGATAAAACAAAGTCGTGTTAGTTAGACCATATTTAACCCTTGTAGTAGTAGGCTCGCGTTTGACCACTATCTCACCTGATAGCACGTTCCTAGGAGTAACCTATTCACTCTTGACTTAATTTATTATGCCCCATGCGAACGCCGGCGTTCGCTCTCTCATTGTCTTTCTATTGTGTCTCTTATTACTGTAGGTACTTCCCTAGATTGTAGCTATCAGGAACACAGTCCGTTACTTTATGTGTGGCAGTTTGTAAGTTAGCTATTAAGAGCGCACTATGACTCAGTCACTTTTACTCCCTATCCTTGACTACGCTGATGTCAGTTATCTCGATCTCACTGAGGCACAACTTGATAAACTTGAGCGGCTTCAAAATGTTTGCATACGATTTATATTTGGCTTGCGCAAGTATGATCACATATCCGATTTTCGTACGAAACTCAAGTGGCTTCCAATACGTCTTCGCCGGAACTTACACATCTTGTCTATGCTCTACAGTGTTCTGTTCAATCCTAAAACCCCTGCATATCTTAAAGAACGTTTCAAGTTCCTTCATGACACACATACTAGATATCTTAGGTCATCGGAAAACTTGAGGCTAGAGATGCCAAGCCATTCCACCAATTTCTATGACAAGTCGTTTACAGTTCAAGCAGTGCGGCTGTGGAATGCTTTGCCCGTGTCGGTAAGGCAAGCTCAAACACTCACGACTTTTAAAGATATGGTTAAGGATCACTACCTTTCCTCTTGAATGTCGTCATTACGTACATCATTTCTTTGATTTTTATAATTATATATATATATATATATATATATATATATTTATATATATATGTATATTATATAGTGTTTGTATTATATGAAATTTATTAGTTTATGTAGTGTATATATGTAAATAGTACCCCACGAACTACCTGCGTATCTTTTTTCTCCTTCTCTATCAAATCCATCCTAAGGTTGTCTGTAAAAAATCGCTTATAGCGATAAGACCGCCCATTGTGACACTATATTAATATTAAGTTCCTAATGTAATTTGCATTTTTGGTGTACAATAAAGAATATATCTATCTATCTATCTATCTATCTATCTATGACCCCATTCTTTTAAAATTTTCGTAAAACAGTGATACCTGGATAACTGGGACTTTAAGGGACCTGCAAATTTGTCTCATTTAAAGAAATATTCCACTTATCTAGTGTCTCAGATACCCAGGTATAAATAAATATCGGTCTCAATTATAGAGGGTTCCATTAATAGAGGTGAAAACTAGAGGCTATTTCAGTTATAGAGGTGCGATTATTAAATAAAATAATGTATTTATGTAAACATTCTATTTCTATGAATCTTTAGGAGCGTGTAGCTGTGTTTATGTTTGTGTTTTAATTGTGGTGTCTTGTGTGAGTTTATTATAAACGTAAATAAACTATGTGGTAGGGGTGAACCCTACAAATCTTTAATAGTAATTAAAAAAAGGTATTAAACAGAAATAATCAAGCAGGTTTTATTATCATACGAGTACTTATCATCACTGTATACTTATCATCAGTACTCAGTAGGTATGGAAAATGCCCGTGTAGCGGCGTGAACGTAGTGTCGGTGAATCACGCAGACGACCATGACGCAGACCCGGCAGTCGCTTAACATGTAAGTTTAAAGTTATATTTTCAAGTGTCTTAACATATATTATCTCTTAAGAAATTTAAGAGTTCTTTAGACATTACACAAAAAAATATTAATTAAAACTAATGATCGAACTTAACTAATTCGTTAAAAAAGTAACTATTAAACTCTCCCTTTACATAAACTGATAACCCTATACATATAGATATAACGTTTTCTCGTTATGTAGAAGTAGGGAAATTTGCCCGTTTGTTTAATATTTGAAGTAAAAAAACATGAGTCAGACTGATCGTTTTATTTTTCATTTCTGCTTTCGGTTTAAGATTTATCGCTGTATCTGAAAAATACTTCCTTTGATAGAGAATTTTAGATAAAATGGTTATGAAAGTTCACAAAAAGCGCACTATACAGTAGTGTAGTTCATTGCCGGAATATTTGTTCGCGGCCATGCCTTGCTCGTCACCAGTGATAGGAATAGGTAGTGCCTATTTGCCTAAACTTCGAAGAACAGAGACAAGAAACGGAGACTTCCTTAGGACTAAATTTTTTCCGAGACATCTGTCCCGAAATTTCGAGACAACACATAAATACATTTAAAAAAAATGTTATTTGGAATAAGTAATTCGTCTATATTTACCTAAAGTTTGCGACTAGATATATATAATAATAACATATAATAAAATAATAACATACACAGTCGTTACAACCATAAAATTTTCAGAATTTTTTCATTTTGTAAATGACTTGTTGATCGTAATACACAATGAATCACAATGTTTGAATAAGAAGCAGTACACGTTTCGAAGTAAATATCTTCTTTCTAGCTCACTCTCGGCTACGTTTAATGAGATTTCTAAAGTTCAAGTGTAAAAAAGGCATTATAAATTACCATAATAGATATTATAATTAGTCATAAATGTTAGAAGACTGTATAAAGTGATATCTATTGTTTATATCGTTTTGAAATACTAATAAAAAAATATGTATCACTGATGATTTTGTTTATTTATCTACCGTAACATCGAGCCCCGATGATGTAACAACTAGCCCCAATTCCGGAGTAAGATGTTACAATCTACTTGATTAGTTAAATTCTCCATTGTGAAAAAAATACAAAAATTTTAATAATTTTTCAGTCATATTTTAATAGCTCAATATACATACTAACATTACAAGTAATCAAATGTATAATTTATTTGATAGCTTTTGTCATATTAACAACTATCTAAAAATTGTAACAACGTGCCCCCAGCTCCCCTACTTCCCGTTGACAAAGAATCCTGTAATTTAGCATAAAGCAAGGACTTTTAGCACAGATATAGGAATAAATCCGAAAACAATAAATTTGTTACTACGACAAAAAAAAAAAAAATTTGCAATTCGGAAAAATCATCGAGACTCCATTTGGGAATTGAACTATTTACATACCAAGACAATCGATTTCCTTTCAAGTTTTCCATCACTAGCTCCACTTTTAAACTTCCTATAATAACTCATTTATTAATTCTCCTTACGTCACACTGCACATCCATCTGAACATTCTCATCACCGCTATGCAATAAAAAATAAATAAAAAAACTTGAGGGGCATTCGGGAGTCGCAAGTTGTTCCAGTGACCTGTAAATACGTAAATCCCAAATAACAAATTTTAATACATGTTTTGTGTGTATAAAAGTAACTGTTTATAGAGACACAGGTGATATTTTTCTTTGGAAGCCAAATAAAATATGTTTACCATTAAAATTATCACGTATGTTTATAGCAATACTTCCACAGAAATAGCTAATACTATAAGTATACAAAACACTATCAAATAATGGAATCTTGTTAGCATTTACAAAAAACTACTCGGAATTCTCCTAAGGACAACGTGGAGGAGATTTTGGTCTTACTAATCCTACTAATATGAATTGCAAAGTAGGTATGGTATGGTATAATAACTATTATTATTATTAAGGTGGGAAATCAACTAATGCCTTCTCGCGCTCTAAGACGGAGTAGGAGGGCATGTCAGACTTTTACGTATTGAATAAAACCACACCTGATCTCTGTTCCTTCATGGCCTTGCGGTCCAGAACCCCGGGGTTTCCTTACAGAAGTCAACCCATGGCCCCAGTAAGCTTCGGCCCTGCTGGGCCCCTACAGTTTTGCTGACATCTCTTGCCTTCGATGACTCGGGCTTGGTCCGGACGGTTACCGGACGGCGGACGGCAAGCTACCCATTGCTCGCCCTCAGCAAGCCCACGTCTACGGCGACTGGAAGACAGGATCGGGATTCCGGCGGCCGGGGAGTGAGGATGTCCGTTCCCGCACACGTGCGGCCGCCTTCTCTGTATGTTAGGGCCTACCTGGATATGTAAAAAAAACCACTTTTACTAATTTACCTTAATAATAATAATAATAATAAAGTTATAATTACTCCACTAGACGTAGCCAGAGCAGTTCGTCCGTTACCTAATTGGAAGTCTCCAGGTACGGACGGACTGCACAACTTTTGGTTAAAATGGTACAGCAGCTCACACGCGCCTCTGGCATCGCAATTCCAGTCATGTTTAGATTCTGGGTCGCTACCTCAGTTACTAACAACTGGTATCACCCACCTGCTCCATAAGACTGGTAGTCCCACGGAACCCAAGAATTATAGGCCGATTACATGTTTATCGACGGTCTATAAACTTCTTACATCCATTCTGAGAGCAAAAATTAATGTACATATAGAAAAAAATTTGATAATGTCTGCCTCTCAGAACGGATGTAGGAATGGGTCCCGTGGTACTAAGGAGCTACTCCTCATTGACATGGCCATAAGCCAACAGGTTCGTCGATCCCGCAAGGATCTGTCGACATGCTGGGTAGATTATAAGAAGGCCTATGACTCTGTTCCCCATACATGGCTCATGAGGGTGCTGGAGTTGTATAAAATAGATGCAACTCTACGCACCTTCCTTGAGTCATGTATGAGGCAATGGAAAACAGTCCTTCGCTACCCAGGATGTCGACCGATCCAAGGGAATGATGAACCAATATGGATTAAACGGGGAATATTTCAGGGCGACAGTTTGAGTCCACTTTGGTTTTGCTTAGCCCTGAATCCTCTAAGCACGTTGCTGGAGAATTCAGGTCTAGGCTATCGGTTGAGAAGAGGTGGTCAGGTCATATCTCACCTTCTTTACATGGATGATTTGAAACTTCTTGCCCACAACAATTTGCAACTGATGGAACTACTGAAGGTAACTGAAACTTTCAGTAGTGCCATTAGGATGGAATTTGGTGTGGACAAATGTGCAGTCATGCATGTAAAGCGAGGGGAGATTGTGGAATCCGAGGGAATTCAACTCTCGGATTCCATACACCTTAGAACCCTCTCCTCGACCGAAACATATAAGTATTTGGGTATGTCGGAAGCGTTGGGCATTAACGTTGCTGACATGAAACAAACATTGAAGGAGCGTTTCTTTGGCCGCCTGAAGAAGGTTCTAAACAGCCTTCTGTCAGGTGGAAATAAGGTACGCGCCTTCAATGGTTGGGTCATGCCGGTTTTAATGTACTCTTTCGGCATACTCAAATGGACTCAGACCGAGCTAGACGCTCTGGATAGACGGGTCCGTACATTGCTGACCGCAAATCGGATGCATCACCCACGATCATCGGTGATGAGACTGTACATCCCGCGGAAGTGTGGAGGTCGAGGTTTTTTGAACGCAAAGACTCTACACAACCGTGAGGTGTGCAGCCTCAGAGAATATTTTCTCAAAACCGACGTGGGTATGCACCGTGATGTGGTCGCAATGGACAAGGGACTCACCCCGTTATCCATGGCTAAAGAGAACTGGCGCAAACCTGTGGTACTTACTACTGATGACCGCAAGGAAGTATGGAAAGGCAAGGAGCTCCACGGGCGCTTTTGTCGGGCTCTTCATGAGCCTGATGTAGATTTCGCGGCGTCCGTGGCCTGGTTACGTTTTAGCGACCTCTTCGGAGAAACTGAAGGTTTTGTCTGTGCAATTATGGACGAAGTTATCTTAACGAACAACTACCGGAGACATATTATGAAGGACGGGACGGTTGACGTGTGTCGGGCATGCCATCGTCCGGGTGAGTCCATCAGACATATTATCTCTGGTTGTTCTCGTCTGGCTAACGGCGAGTACTTGCACAGGCATAATCAAGTAGCCAGGATTATTCACCAGCAACTTGCTTTGAAATATAACCTAGTGGATTCGGAGGTACCATACTACAGGTATGTGCCCGACCCAGTTCTCGAAAATGACCATGTCACGCTGTACTGGGATCGGTCTATCATTACTGACCGGACTATTGTAGCCAATAAGCCGGATATAGTGGTGATAGACCGATTAGCGCGCCGCGCAATGATAGTCGACGTCACCATTCCGCATGACGAGAATCTCGTGAAAGCTGAGAAAGAGAAACAAATCAAATATCTCGACTTAGCACACGAGGTTGTCGACATGTGGAATGTGGACTCTGCTATCATTGTGCCGATTGTTGTGACCGCCAATGGCCTTATAGCCAAAAGCTTCGATGAACATCTGTCGAAGCTGTCGTTGCGCGGTTGGATCAAGGGCCTGATACAAAAGGCAGTACTCCTCGATACGGCTCGCATTGTGAGGAGGTTCCTGTCTCTGGAGCCCTAACCACCGGTAGCTTGGACCCTGTTCCCGACACCGGCGGACAACTATTTTTTATATTTTTAAATGTTTTTTTTTATATGTTTTTTAAAGAAATATTTGAAAATGTAAAAGATATGTATAAAAAATAAATAAATGGAATAATAATAATAAGCTCCCTAAACAACCACACGTCCTGATTGGCCATCTAATCACGTAGGGGGCGGACACACGAAGCTGAAATTACTGGCGTGGCTAACGTGGCTCTGGAAACCCACTCAAAATGGAGACTAGATCAATGAGATTACGTATAGGACCGCTACCCGAGGGCAATCGTCGGGGCGCACCTGGGGCCGATGCTGGGTGTCACAGCATACGACCCATCGGCGGTGGGGGACTGAGCAGGCGGGTTCTCCCCGACAAAAATACTACAGCCGAACCGACAGACAGACTAGAAAATAGTGACAATAGAGCAGTTACATCCGCCTTGGATGTTTCGCAGGCGGCATCAGCTACTCAGCCTGCGACCACCAAAGCGGGAAAACCCAGAGTACGCATAAAATGGACTGAAGATATGAACATATTCATCATGCGTACTTATTTTCATGTTACAAAACTTGAAGAGGACAGAACTATGTACTGCACACAATTATTTGAAAAATTTAAATTACAATACCCAGAAATGAATGTAACTGAGCAAAGGATAGCAGACCAAAGAAGGGTCATTATCAGAAACAAGTTATTAACGGACGACACTTTAAGTAGGATTAGATTTGAAATAGCAGAACAATTGAAGAAAGAAGAAGAGGAAACAATAAACCTTACACAACACATAAACAGCTATAATAACATCTCCCTGGAACCCGACACGAGTCCCGGGTCTGAATATTTTGTTACAGATTCAAGTGTACCTACACCTACACAAAACACCACTCAATCTATTTTAGATAATCCGACATTAATTGAGACACAAAATACTGATACTGATTTTGATTCATCATTAGTAAATACATTAAGTAACGAATTAGAAACCAATATGCTAAAATATAATGGAATTAATCCTACTTGTAGGCCGTTACTACCAAAAATGAGACCATCTCGCAAATTATCCGATATAATTAATATTTTTAATCAAAATATTATTCCTTCGAGGCTTACATCTCTAGAAAATCTAAGTGACACACATTCATTAATTTATTGCGTAGCTATCTCAATTGCAAATTACTTTAAATTAAAAATAAATACGGACAGAAGTTTTAAAAGTAATAGAGTAAAAAATGATCCACCTTGGCAAAAAAGATTAGAATCAGATATAGAGCAATTGAGAAAAGATATAAATAGACTGACACAGTACAAAAACGGTAATACATCGAGTAAACTGGAAAAAAAAGTCAAACAGATTATCAATAATACTAAACAACACAGTACACATGAAACCTTTAACAAACGAATAGAAGATCATTTAGACACATTGAAACAAAAACTTCTGGTTAAGAGCCATAGGCTAGCACGATATAAAAAAGCAAAATTAAGAAAAGATAACAATATATTGTTTAAAGTAAGTGAAAAACAATTTTATAGAAAACTTAAAGGCAATGATACAAGAATCCTAAACCCTCCATCTCAAGAGGCTTTAAAAGAATTCTGGCAAGGAATTTGGTCAGACAGTACGGAACATAATAAAAACGCTAAATGGATACAAGAGGAAGTATGTAGATCAGAAACTATAAACGAAATGCCATTTGAAGATATAGATGCGCTTGAAATAAATACAATTATAAATAAAACACATAATTGGAAAGCAGCAGGAGTCGATGGTGTACACAATTTTTGGATAAAAAGACTTCATTCACTTCATAAAACTATAGCAGAACAGATAAGTAATATTCTAAAAGGTAACCAAAATATTCCGGAATTTTTGACTAAAGGAATCACTTATATGCTCCCAAAATCTAATAGAACCCAGGATCCTTCACAGTACAGGCCTATTACTTGCTTACCAACTTTATATAAAATCATTACATCTTGTATTACCCATAGAATTATTAAACACACTGAAAAATATAATATCCTAACAGAAGAACAGAAAGGTTGTAGGCGCGGGCATATGGGATGTAAAGAACAATTAGTAATAGACTCCACTATTTTAAAATATGTTCAGAGATCTAGAAAAAACTTATACGTAGCATACATAGATTATAAAAAAGCTTTCGATAGCGTTCCGCACTCATGGTTGATCGAAATATTAAATATTTATAAAATTAATCCTTTAATAATGAATTTTCTCAAGAGTACAATGGGATCCTGGAGAACTACACTTATGTTACAAACTGAAAAAGCAAACATAACCGTGGATGAAGTAGCGATTAAAAAAGGCATTTTTCAAGGTGACTCATTAAGCCCTCTATGGTTCTGTTTAGCCCTAAATCCACTCTCCCGATCACTAATAGATTCTAAGTTAGGTTTTGACATTAAAAATGGTAGGTCAAAATTACACCAAATTACACATTTATTATACATGGATGATTTAAAAATTTATGCTAATAAAAATTCAAATTTACACGATTTATTAAATATTACAACAAAATTTTCGAAAGACATAAGAATGGATTTTGGACTAGACAAATGCCGAAAACTAAATATAGAGAGAGGTAAAATTGTAGGAGGAAACTACTCGACAGATACTAATGAAACAATAGAAGCAATTAAAGACGAAGAACTGTACAAATATTTAGGGTATAATCAAGCTCGACTTTTAGAACATAGGGCCATTAAGGATAAATTAAAAAAAGAATACAATAGTAGAATACATTTGTTATGCAAAATGCATCTATCTAGTAAAAATTTATTCAAATCCATTAATACTTACGCGGTACCAATACTTACTTATTCTTTCGGGGTAATAAAATGGTCTAACACAGAATTACATAGTCTCGAAGTAAAAACAAGAACTATGCTGACACAACACAGATATCACCACCCGAAATCTGCGATAGAAAGAGTTATATTGCCAAGAAAAGAAGGAGGAAGAGGATTGATCGAAATTTCACATCTCCACAAAAGACAAATAATTAATCTTAAACAATTTTTCGGGCGAAAGAAAAGTACCAGTAATTTACACAAAACAATTATAGAGATAGATAAACAGTATACACCATTGAACCTTAGTGATGATGATAATATTGAGACATTAGATAAAGTGCAACATATAGAAGAGATAAAGAGAAAATGGAAGCAAAAAGAGCTACATGGGAGACATCCCAATGATTTACAACAATCACATATAGATAAAGAAGCTTCTAACAAATGGTTAGAACTAAGTGGGCTGTTCCCTGAAACAGAAGGGTTTATGTTGGCCATTCAGGACCAAGTCATTAATACCAAAAATTATAGAAAATATATAATAAAAGATAGTACATTAAGAAATGATTTATGCAGAAAATGTCACAGCAAACCGGAAACAATTCAACATATTACTGGTGCTTGTATGACTTTGACACAGAACGATTATACTCACCGACATAATCAACTTGTTAACATCATACACCAAAAACTCGCAATTAAACTTAAACTCATGCAAGACGCATACACACCATATTATAAATATTCACCAAGACCGGTTTTAGAAAATCAATTTTACAAAATATATTACGACCGCACTATAATTACAGATCACACTATATATAACAATAGACCCGACATATCACTTGTTGATAAAAAAAAAACAAACATGCTTACATAATTGATATAGCAGTCCCAAACACTAATAACATTCAAAAAACTATCACGGAAAAAATTAGGAAGTACACAGAATTACAAGAGGAAATCACCAGAGTTTGGAAAATGAATAGAGTCACAATAGTCCCAATAAATAATAATATCAGCAACAGGTGTTATTCCAAAACAAATATTCAATAGTTTTAATGTTCTCAATCTATCAAAATACACATACCTAACACTACAAAAAGCGGCTATTTTGAACACTTGTCGTATAGTTAGAAAATTTTTACAACTGGACTTAGATAATAATTTAAATTCAGTTCAAAGTCTTTTACCACCTTAAACCAATAATTAGGATCTCACCTTGGTTCACACCCGTGAGATTCTAAAAGAACACCAGGCACCAGCCTGAGAAAAATTGCCTAAAAAACCATAATAATAATAATAAATAAAGTTTATTGACACAAAAAACATATAGGTAACAAATTTTTTTGAAGCCCTGGCTCCTGAGCTAGGTAGCCACCTGTGTTACAGGAGCCAGTGTCTTCACCCAGTTGCTTATGTTACATTTGATCAATTCATTTATACATATTTGATAAAAAACAAAAGAAAAAACATGGTAAAATAAAATAAATGGAAATGCACGCATGCTCAAGTATTTAGTGACTCAGCGTGTTATGTGTGTGTTTTTGTGGATGTGCACGTATGTGAGTGTGTGTGTGTAGGTGTGCATGTGTGATAGTATGTTTGTGTGTGCGTGTGTGTGTATATTATTATTATTAGATATTATATATTCATGAGTACTGCTGTTGGATGAAATCTTCCGTTTGGTGATAATTCAGTGTTTGAAGCCATGTGGATATTTTCTTTTTACTTTCTCTAGCTGTAAATGGTTTTATATTAAGGGTATTGTTTATTTTATTGTAAATGTAAGTAGCCATGTAAATGTGTTGACGTCTAGCGGAAGCGGTTTTATATCTTGCTGGTCTACATAAGTCAGGACGAGTAACAGTTCTCCTTATTTTTGTGGCGTGATTTACCGGTGTAATTTGCTGTTGTTTTAATGTGAGATTAAGAAGGTACAACTGTCTCACGGTAAGTACATTACAATTTTTATACAGATCTTTTGTAGGAAACCGGAACGGTTTGAATGTCATGACCTTAAGTAGAGATCTTTGGGCTCTTTCGAGGTTTATCATATAAGTTTTGCAGGCGCCTCCCCAGGCCGTCTTACAGTATCCTATAATTGACTGAGCCAGCGCAAGATACACCGTTCGTAATAGTTTAAACTGGGCCACGTGTCGAAGCTTTTTAAATGCCCATATAAGTTTCCTAACTCGAGAAGTGGTCAATTCAATGTGGGGACGCCAGTTAAGTTGTTCGTCCAGAAGTACTCCCAGATATTTGACTGACTTTTTTTGTGAGATTGGAAGGCAAGGGCATTGGTGATCGATATCATTGCAGGAGTGTGCTTTGAGACTTATTTCCATGGGTTTAGTATTGGCGAAAGTAAATTGCAAATATGAGGTCTTTGAAATATTCAGGGTTAGTAAGTTACTTTCCAGCCAATGGATTATTTTACATAAACCCAGCTCTGCCGCTTGTTGCGCTGCTTCCCAATTCTCACCGTGAAATATTAACACTGTATCGTCTGCATAACTAAATATTCTACCCTTGTCAAGAGACTGCTGGCATAGGTCATTAACATAGACCAGGAAGAGGCTTGGGGATAAGCAGCTACCTTGTGGTACACCGTAATCAATTTTGGCTTCGTTACTAATCGTTTCACCAATCTTTATTTTTTGGGTTCGATCAGTTAAAAAGTCAGTAAGTATGCTGAGAGCCTTCCCCCTGATTCCGGCATGTTCCAGCTTCTTTACAAGGGTCGAAATACAGACAGTGTCAAACGCCTTAGCTAGGTCTAGGAAAACACCCAGACATTTCTGCCTTGCATCAACTTTTACAGTGACGTAATCAACAAGTTGATTGACTGCGTCTACGGTGCTTTTACCAGACCTGAAACCGAATTGCGAGTCTGCTAAAATTTTGAAATGCTCCAGGTATTTTATAAGTCTATGGTTCAGCAGTTTTTCTAAGATTTTTGATAATACTGAAAGTACTGAGATAGGTCTGTAATTTTTAACATCCTCTTTACTCCCTCCCTTATGAACAGGAGTTACTAGGGATTTTTTGAAGATTCGGGGGAAGATTCCCTGTTCGAAACATATCTCAGTAAGTTTTGTAAGAGGTGGAACTAGTACATCTTTACCCAGTTTGAGGAGTTTGACTGGAATTGAGTCCCACCCTGTGGCACAGTCATTCCTTAAGTTATTAATCACAGATTCAATTTCGGCCTCGTCCGGGGATAGCAAAACCATAGATTGACTTGCAGCGGGTGATTCAAATTTATATAAGGAACTTGGGCATTTTTGATTTTGGATGATAGTGCTCGCTAACTGCTTTCCAATGTTTGAAAAATAATAATTTATTTCCTCAATAGCATTGGGCGCGCCTGTTGCAGTTAGGAGTTTGTCCGCTGTTGTTTTTTGTTCAGTTTGGTTGGTAATAGTTTTAATAATACTCCAAGTATCCTTGTTATTTTTTGAGGATTCTAAAGCGGATCTTTCATAGTTTAATTTTATTTTCCTAAGTAACAGATTACAGAAATTACGGTAACGTTTATATGTTAATTTGATAATTTCATTTTTTGGGTCAGCTAGAAATGTTTTATGGAGATTATCGCGGTGTCGAATACACCGTAGTAGGCCAGGTGTAATCCACGGCTTAAGAACAGTTTTCCGGTTAGATAGTTTTTTAACCTAGGAGTATTGAGTTATTATGGACATCAAACATTCGACAAACCCAGTTGCAACCTCATTTGCATCGCGTAGTTCAGATATAAATGTAAAATCGGTATTTTTAAGCTGTTCTACCACAGCTTCAAAATTTACTTTTGTGACGTATTTACTCGGACATTTTTTGTTATTGATACACTTATTTAAGCAAATCAAAACTGAGGCATGGTCTGTGACTGTTGAGTCCATTACTATAATAGTCGCACAACTAGATTTATTAATCATTGCATGGTCGAGGCAATTTTGTAATCTTGTCGGATGTGTGTGTCCCGGTAACAGGCCCAATTCGGCGGTCAGATTAAGATAAGACGAGCTATTCCTGTCTGTAACTGCGTGATCTAGTTCCATATAAATTTTTGCTTTCTTGATGGTTCATGCACTTGGGAATTTAATAAATGAAATGCAATGTTCCGTTCAAGAGGTCAAGCGTATAATTTTTCTAATGGCGTCTTGCAATCGTTACAATATTCGAGGAGCAGGGGTGTGGGAACAATATCAACAACCAATAAGAAGCGAGATCGCGTGATATTTCTCGTCTCCCATTGGACGACGATGACGACGATGATTTGACGTAGTGCTCCTCAACATACCCGCGGCCTTGAAAGCACCAGCTTACAACAGTTCTAGTTAGCCTCCACAATTGGACAGATTTTGGTGTAGGTATGCGCGTCTTACTATGCCTGATTTCGTTTGTATATCTGCCACTCTTGAGACACCATCCTTGCCAGGTATCGTCCTCACGACTCGACCTAATGGCCACTTTAGTGGTGGTAAGTTGATGTCCTTAATTAAGACGAGCGTGTCTGGTTTTAGATCAGCTGTATTTTCCCTCCATTTAGTGCGAGTCTGCAATTCCGATATGTATTCTTTGGCCCAACGTGACCAAAACAACTGTCGGAGCTGTTCCACTCTCTGGTAGCGAGTTAGGCGCTGCACCGGTAGCTCTCGTACATCATCGTCACAAACTGGTGCAGTGAGAGGTCGGCCGATCAAAAAATGCCCAGGGCTCAAAGGTAAATCATCTTGAGGGTCCGTTGATAGTGGTATCAAGGGCCGTGAATTCAACACAGCTTCAATTTGTGTTAGTACCGTAGCTAACTCCTCGAAAGTAAGGTGTGCGTTGCCCACTACACGACGTAGATGATGCTTGCAGGACTTAACCCCTGCTTCCCACAAGCCACCAAAATGCGGAGAGTACGGAGGTATAAAGATAAATTTAATATTTTGACTATTTGCGTATTCACTAATATCTTTGCTACATGTAGATAAAAACTGAGCAAAATCATTTTTAACACCTACAAAGTTACGACCATTGTCTGAATATATTTCTAACGGCTTACCGCGCCGGGAAATAAAACGCTTGAGCGCTAGTAAATATGCGTCAGATGAGAGGTCACTAACGAGCTCTAAATGAATTCAAAAAACAAACGAATAAACAAATATATGACTTACTAAGTCGTGCGCCTCTGCCTTTTCGGTTTAAAATGAACACAGGCCCTGCGTAATCTACTCCTACACGAAAGAAAGGAAAACTAGCTGTAATTCTTTCGGCAGGTAGGTCACCCATGAGTGGTGTTAATGTTTTACCTGTATTGCGTTTACAGACAATACACTCATGAGTTACTTTCCGAGCCAGGTTTCTGCCCGCCACAGGCCACCAATCCTGGCGCACCCGATACAGTAATGCTTGAGGCCCGGAGTGTAAGGATACGATGTGTTCATGCCGAAACAACAGAAGTGTAAATGTATGTTTACTTGATAACAGAATTGGGTGTTTTTTGTTATAACTAATGTTAGGAGAAGCCTTTATTCTACCACCCACTCGTATCAGTTTTTCATCATCAAGGAACGGTTTTAAACTAGATAAACTATTACTCATATTCATATTTAAATGATTCCATTTGTGACAACCTAGCGAGTCTATAACTAGCCTTTCTCAATTCAGTGAGAGTGATTGCGCCTGTGATCCGACTAGATTTGTTATGAATTCTTAAATTATGTAAAAAACGAAATACGTATACAGCAACGCGATTCATAAACCTAAATTGAGAAAATCTTTCAAATGGAAAAAATTATTCAAATGTAGGTTTTATACCTTTTGTTATGAACGAACTTAAATTAGATTTCACTTCAGGTAGTTCCTGACACGTGATTTTATTAGGATTCGGTAATGAACTTGAATAATTATTACTAAAATCTAAGTCTTGCAAAAACGTAGGGCCTTCCCACCATAAACTAGATAAAGACAGGTCCCCAAGGCTAACGCCACGCGATATTAAGTCAGCTGGGTTCTCCTTTCCACTTACATGTCGCCAGGTAAAATCATTTGTCAATTCTTGTATTTCAGCGACTCGATTTTGTACAAAAGTTTTAAGTAAACTAGGTGCCATACGCAACCAAGCTAACACAATCGTCGAGTCCGTCCAGAACATGACGTCATCAAACTTACGGGTCAGCGAGCCACGAATTTTATCGTAAAGTCTGGCACCTAACACCGCGCCACACAACTCTAATCTTGGTATGCTAACTGGTTTTAATGGAGCTACTTTACCTTTAGAAATTAATAATCTCACTATCACCTGATTATTATATAATGTACGTACATAGGCGCATGCGCCATATGCAGTCTGTGAGGCATCTGTAAATATGTGCAATTCAGTACGTTCCGAGTTGTATTGAAAAACGTATCGCGGCACTTTTATAGTCCTTAAGTGAACTAAGCTGATAACAAACCGGTTCCATGTATGTTCAATATCGGTGGGAAGCGAGTCGTCCTATTCTAACTTTAATAACCATAATTTTTGCAACAATATCTTGCCGATAATAATCGACGGACTCAATAAACCCATCGGGTCGAATATTTGAGAAACCGTAGACAGTATAATGCGTTTAGTGACTGAGTTGTTGTTTGTTTGAATTTATGTATTAAAATTAAACTCATCGGAGACGTTGCACCAACCGAGACCTAATGTTTTACACTGACTGTGATCACCTAAGTTTAAATCGCGAAATGTGTGATCATCTGAGGTCAATTCACCGTCAAGTTTAAAATTAAAAATCCACTTTCGTAACGGAAAACAACCAGATTTTAGAACATTTTTGGTTTTCTTACAAATATTTATCAATTCGACCTTATCATCATGCGAGTACATCAGGTCATCTACGTAAAAATCATCATTTATGACCCTTTTGACCTCGGAGTCCGTACATTCGACTGCTAGCTGCTTCATACATCTTACACTAAGAAACGGCGCCGATGCTGTCCCATATGTAAAGCTAAACACTAGCCTATAAAACCCGAGCGGTTCCGATGGATCGTCACGCCAGATGATCAGCTGTAAATCACGTTGGTCGGGGTTCACAATAACTTGGCGATACATTTTTTCACAGTCTGCAATGGCCGTGTATTTGTACTGCCTGAAGCGTAATAATATGCCTAACAAATCTCCTTGAATGGCTGGACCTACCAACTGTATGTCATTGAATGATTTTCCGTTACTTGTGACAGCACTAGCATCGAACACAACACGTAGTTTTGTTGTCGTGCTGTGTTCTCTAAAAACGCCGTGATGCGGCATAAAATAATGTTTATTAGGATAACTATCAACACGAGACATATGACCTAAATCAATGTACTCTTTTATAAAGTCTGTATATAGTTTCCTATAACTAGTAGGTGCGTGTGATAACCTTTTTTCTAATGACAAGAAACGACGTTCTGCCATAGAGAATGATTCGCCTAGTACCTCGGGTGATTCTTTTAACGGAATGTTTACACAAAATCTACCATCTTTGTTGCGTGTAGTTGTGGTAATAAAGGAGTGCTCACAAGCCCGTTCTTCATCAGTGTGCGTATCCCGTGGCTTAGTTAATTCTTCCAGTTCCCAGAATTGACGTAACTGTGCGTCTATAGACTGAGTGAAGTTGCATTGGATATGTCCTTTAGTGCGTATGTTTTTAATTGGACCCGAAATTATCCAACCTAACTTCGTATTTTGTAGAAACGGACCGTTTGGTAAACGCATCTTGCCATCGATAAGCAAGTCCCAGAATCGATCCGCGCCTATTAAAACGTCTATTTTTTGTGGTCCTAAATATTGCGTATTTGCTAACTGTACGTGGTCAGGAATCCTGAACTGTGCGCTTTCTTTCTGTACAGCCGGCAATGTGGACGTTATTTCTTGTAAAACAAAACACTGAACTCGCATCGAGTAGGTATTAACGCGCGATTTAATTTCTATATTGCATGATTGTGTCGAATGTGAACTTAAATTACCTACTCCTCGTATTTCATGAGTGGACTGTAGTAATGGAATGTCTAATAATTTGCAAAATGATTGTGTAATAAAACAACATTGGCTACCACTATCGAGTAAAGCGCATGCCGTATGATAATTGTTATGTTTATCAGCAATCTCGACTAAAGCCGTAGATAATAAAACTGGTTCCACATTAATGCATTGCGTGTCTGTGTGAGTATTGGTGTGAACGTTGTTGACTTGAATGAATGGTTCTTTACTACTATGTGGGGAGTTTGCGAGCGGCAGCTGAACTGTACAAGACGCACTCGCCTCAGTCGCCGATGACGCGTTACAGCGGTTTGGTCTAGGAATGACTAATTCGCGAAATGACAACATGGTCTATACTTGACCAATTCTTGAAATGTACAATTCTTTAAATGACTGATTCTACAATATTCTAATATTCAACTACATATTCCTAAGTGATTTATTTCTTAATTTTCTATAATTGTTGATTTTTTGATAATTGATTTTATGACTTTTTGCTGTTGATTTTTTGGAAAGAAACCGAATAAATGTTTACTTTTGCGCTACAAAATGTAGTACGTGACATTATACAAGTTATTTTTTGGGACATGATAGAAGTTATTTTTTGAAACTAGTTGAAATATATGATTTGCCAACCCTTACATAGCATTTTATTTACGATATTCACACACATTCATAAAATTGAAAAATCAGTCATTTGAAGAATCGGTCATTTATAGAATCGGTCTTTAAAAGAATCGGTCTTTTATAGAATCAGTCATTTGTAGAATCAGTCATTTAAAGAATTGTACATTTCAAGAATTGGTCAATTATAGACCATGTAGTCATTTCGCGAATTAGTCATTCCTAGACTAAACCGTTACAGCTTGCGGTATGCTTAGAGTCATTAGGATCATGAATGAGTGAATTGTGTTTTTTATTACACTGTTTACAAGGCCCGAATAAACAGTTATCTAACGTGTGTCCGAAACGCAAACAATCTCACACAGTTTATGGTCATTAATAATTTTAAGTTTAGACTGTAAATCCATATTTATAAATTTTATACATGAATAAATAGGATGTTTACCTTTACACACGACGCATAATCTATGTGAGTTGCGACCCGGCGGCTTATTAGAGGAAACATTGCAGTGTGAAGTGTGATTTTTTTAACTACTGGATTAGATTTTTTCAGTTCACCTTTTGTTGGTCGATCTTTGTTTTGTGCTAATGTTTCCAGCAAGTCCGCCCTGTCCATAAGGAACCTAATTAAATGATCAATCTTTAAGACAACTTTAGAGTTGGTATTAGACAGCAATGAACCCTTGTGCTCCTCCCACTCTCGTTCGGTTGTCTTATCTAACCTGGAAACTACAATATAGATAATTAACGTGTCCCATGTATCTGTTGGCTCACCGAGCGTTTTTAAAGCACGTAAATTATTTATAATTGTGTCTATAAGTGTCCTAATTAATGACGATGACTCTTTAGGCAGTACCTGCATTGAAAATAAGGCCTTAACGTGACTGTGCACCAATAACCTAGAATTATCATACCTATTAAGCAGTAACTCCCACGCGACAGAGTAATTATCTGCAGAAAAATCGAGTGCCTTTATAACTTCAAGTGCACTATCCTTTAGCGATGCTTTTAGATAATGAAATTTTTGAATGTCACTTATATCAGTAGACTTATGCACTAGTGATACATATGTGTCCCTGTATTGTAGCCAGTGTTCATATAAACCATCAAACGTCGGTAATGTAATGACAGGTAGTTTTATTGATAAATGTTCTTTAGAATGTGAACACGATTTAGAATCATTAGTAACCTCTTTACTTTCGTTAAGAATAGATTCAGCTTGAGCAAGGGTGCTGTAGTATGTATCTACGAAATACTGGCGCTGGTCTAACTGATCATCTATATCACTGTCAGACACTAATTCCTCAATTTTGGACTGTATATTGTTAAATTCAGTAAATAAAATACCTGCGCCCTGTATGCGTAATTTTAAATCTATTCTAAATTGGCTAGTTATGGTATCAACGTCGATAGTATTTAAATAGTTTGAAAATTTGGTTAATCTACCTTTCACTATTCCACGTTTTCTAACTAGGTCACGAATGTTTTGCTCAGCTTTATCATCTATAGTTTTATAAGGTGATCTATCGCGGGTTCTACTACCTTCTCCGTCTTTAGCGCTAAGAGACGTAATGATGGCTTGCAAAGGAGGGGTACTCACGTGTAACAGCTAGTGCCTGCGTGTAATTCAGCTATGAAATGCAGCTAGACTGTCGCTCTGCAATGGGCAACCCACACGAAACTCACTGGAATCAGATCACAAACGGTATTACACCAAAGAACTCAACTGGTCTTGACGAAACTAAACTATCTGATAGACGCACCGTTAGTGTTCAAATTAGTCTTCCAGATCCTTGATTGTCTTCAATTGCCTTTTATCAATAGAAATACTTGCGTAAATATGCCCATGAATCTTCTTTGGTGTAATTTTGTTTCTTTTGTAGTCGAAGCACGTGATCCAAAGGTCGCTCCTCTCGAAAAGTCGGTTCCACTGCTTAAATTCCTCGAAATATGGCTCTGAAGGACCAAATATGTAACTGCGTGATCTAGTTCCATATAAATTTTTGCTTTCTTGATGGTTCATGTACTTGGGAATTTAATAAATGAAATGCAATGTTCCGTTCAAGAGGTCAAGCGTATAATTTTTCTAATGGCGTCTTGCAATCGTTACAATATTCGAGGAGCAGGGGTGTGGGAACAATATCAACAACCAATAAGAAGCGAGATCGCGTGATATTTCTCGTCTCCCATTGGACGACGATGACGACGATGATTTGACGTAGTGCTCCTCAACACTGTCAGTATTGCTCGGTTTTATGTCAATGTTAATATCGCCTATTAATATGATGTTGTTGGCTCTCTGCGTACCTAAAATGCTTCCTAGGGAGTTTAGAAAGCCGTCAATACAATATATCGGAATCAATTTTTAGTAAAAGAAAGTTGGCACCTATCGAATCTGGTTCTTCCACTGTACACTGTATTGTGCTTTTTACATAAATTGTGATACCATCATTTTGGTTTAGGCATTTTTTACTGGAGTAAGACACGTAATTATCAATCGGAGGAATTGGTTTGTCATCATTAAGCCAACACTCCGTCAAGATTATAATGTCCATTTCACAACACAACTTTGCTAATTGAGCTTGAAAGCCATCTAGGTTTTTATAGATGCTTCGGATGTTCTGAGTGATTATTTTTAATGAATCCTTCGAGGTTATTATAATAGAGTTGCAAATATTAGTATCACAGTGATGTGAAGATGCCACCGCGAAGTTATCTATTTGTGATGTGATATCAGTATTTGTATTAGCCATTGGGAGTCGTTATATTTTTAATGTAACGTGTTAATGCGCGAGAACTTATCTTGGGTCTAGTGTGATATACCATTAAGGCGGATACGCTCGGATTGGAAGATATATGTATGCTAATAATAATATTTTTGTGGTGTGTTAGTGTGTTGTGTACTGAATTGTAGTTTTTAAGTGATTTGTGTTTATATGTTACATAATAACAGAGCAGGTGTAGATAAAAAAATAATAAAACAATTGTAATTAAGTAAATGGAACATGCATTTTCATAGGCCAGTCATTGTTTTATGCTTGATTTAAGGTCATCCTCGTTTTTTATAAGTATGTGTTGAGAACCTTCCTTTTGTCGAAGAAAAACTTTTCCATATGATGTCCAGCAAAATTTAAAATTATTCTCGCTAGCAAATTTCCTTGCCAAAAAGAACAAGCGCTGCGACTTCATAGTAAGGCTCTCTGACAAGTAAATAGGTTTTATATCACCTGGTATTTTGATATGGGCGGTGTTCAACTTGGCCTGGGCATTCTTGCGATTGTAAATGCGCACCTTTTGCAGCATATTTTCCTTCGTAGAAACTGAGATAAAGTCAACTATTATAGATGAACCACCACCCTTTTTACTTATGCGATAAATATCCTTAACTTCGTGACGTTCTAGAGGGATATCCAGAACTTTTGCTGTATCCGATACTATATTACGCTGATCCTCTTTACTTTCTCCTACCTTTTTAGGTATATTTCTAAATTCAATTTTTGTTAAACATAAAATCCTCTCTAAGTTCTCCACTTTGTCTTCCAACTGACTTATATAGGATCGATCGACTTTTCTTCTCTTTCACTATCATCTAACCTTATTTTTATATCGTCGTATTGCTTATTGACAAACTCTATGGATTTCTTCAACTCTGCGTTCTGTGCTATAATTTCGGTCATAGATTTTTGAAGGGATGTAAATTTGATTCCGGATTGCGCATTAGACTCTTCCAGTAAATCACGGATTTCTTGCATAAAAGTGACTAATTCATGATCGTATTTACGTTTTAAATTACGTGACGTGACTTTCGTTCCATCTATACTGCTTAAATTAGGGGCCGATCCAGATAAATTAATAGTAGGCTTAGTCGTCTTAATCGTTTCGGAGTCACTAGCTTTAGACGCTGCCGGTGACATGCATGGAGGTGGCGTAGGTACGTCTCATAATGTTTCGTAATGGGTAGTGGGTACCTTACAATGTGCGGTGTCTGCACTGTGTGTCGCGTAGCTCTCAGTGTGCAGCGATTCGGAGCTGTAGATGAGTCACAACAGTGCGCGCAGACGTCGTTGTGCAAGCGGGATAGCAATTATGGGCAGCGTACCGTTCTCGCAGAGGTGAAGGCGGGCGCGCGGTTAACTAACACATCGCACTTGGTGACCAGCGGGTATAGTCTTGTCCACTACGCGAGATTGTACACTACTTGTATTTACATACAGGCGACTATTCCGTATTCGGAGAAATGCAAAAATATTATTTTTAACCTTTTCGCCGCCAACGTACACAAAACGCAATGCCTCACCGAGCGCCAAGCTATAAATGTATAACTAAATATACAGTAAACAGTAGTGATGGGGATATCGTCATATCGATGAATAAGATTTGTACGCGTAAAGTTAAGATTTAAAGTTGATTTTACGAATATAAATAAAAACTGATTAAATATTTCCAGATTTGTTTTATTTTACAGTATCCTTAATAAGAAAAAAACAGTATAAATTATGAGTATCAAAGAAACTAATACATAACTCAATTAGAACTATAAGGAATGGGGTACATCTCTATTTGTTTCATGATCTCAGTCTTTAACTTCATATCAAGTTATTGGCACTGAGGGCACGTTGAATTCGATTCTGATCAGGGATGGGGTCTATGGTCTTTCTTTCTTCTATTTTTGTTTATTCCTGTGTTTTTTTAATAACTTTAGTCAACGTTTTTTACCGTAGGTATATAAGTGGCAGAATTTTTAATTGTTTTTTGAAATGGAATTATCTTCTGGTTCAATGTTCTCCACAAAATTCGTCCGAATCGAGTTCTTCACTCATTTTTCTATTTGTTATCAAGTGAAAGAAAGAAAGATGCGTGCGCGCGAATCCGATTTTGTGCTGCACTATGCCAAAGTGACCTTGACAGCCGCACGCCTATGACGTCACTGACCAACTTCTATAGTAGTTCGTGGCACTCGGTGGCGCACAGGGGCATAGACGACCAATTGTTTTGTAGAGATGGGAAAATAACTATCGACAAGAATTGGTAACAACTTTATAATTACGTATCGGCATCTACCTGAAGGTCGAAATTCAACTACTATCCTTTGTAATGAAGTAGATAACTAAGTTCATATTTTATTGACCTCAAATTGTTTTCGATATTCGTAACTTTCTGTATTTATAAATATTTCAATGGTGAAATCAACCTTTCACGGCACATCACTGGCCAACTTGATATGAAGTGATTGGCGTTCTGAGGAAAGTAACAAAATTCGGAGTTTTTGTTTTTGCCGATTTTAGGACAAACTAGGGTTTATTTTGTGTAGAAAAATAAAAAACAGGGTAGTAGACAGTGCTATCTTAAATAATAAAATGGAACAAAGCTTTTAATCACAGTAAATTTATTTTAATAAGATAGTTAAAATTAACAACTTCTATAGAAGTTGTGGCGCTGGTGGTACGAAAATACCGAACTTCTATAGAAGTGCTTGGCAGTGAAAAGGTTAATAAAAAAAATTGATACACGTCTACTCTCGGTCGCAGAAACGGGCGAAGATCGATTACATTGACTTTCCGAAGCATTCAAATACATTAGTTAGTTAAAGTTAGTGACAGCATGACGAGTGACAGGGCAGAATGGAAGAAAAAACGTGTTACGCCGACCCCAAATAACACGGGAAAAGGGCAGGAAGATGATGATGATGATGATACCTCTGAGAATAATAATCCTCAATAGCTTTTTTTGATGAGGGAATCTTTAACCTTTCGAATATCGTAATTAGAGGCACAATAGAAAGACAATGAGAGAGCGAACACCGGCCGTTCGCTTGGGGTTTAATGAATTAAATGACTTCTCCCGCTTTATGGTGGAGCAAGAGGGCGTGCCAGACTTTTACTGACTAAAACTCACCTGTGTGCTTGAATTGTCCTTTGCTTTTTTAAGCTAAGTTTTCATGACCCTGGTATGGGTCATGAAAACTTAGCTTAAAGCCCTCTTAAAAATATCCGTAAAAATGGAATTTGACTAGGCTCTTTATTTCCGTGGAAGATGGGTAGACCTTTAGTGTGGGACGCTACTTGTGTCGACATTCTTGCGCCATCCCATCTTCCTAGCTCATCGTGCTGTGCTGGTGCTGCTGCTGCGGCTGCGGAGAACCTCAAGCGGCGGAAATATAACAACCTCGTCGGCAGTTATATTTTTGAGCCGTTTGGGGTTGAAACTCTTGAGCCGTGGGGTCCGAGTGCTCATACGCTATTTAAAGAACTATCCAAACGCTTAGTTGACACTTCGCGTGACCCAAGGGCTGGCTTTTATCTCGGTCAGAGATTAAGCCATTGCCATACAACGTGGCAATGCCGCCAGCCTTTTGGGCACACTTCCAGTCGACAGCGATGCGGAGGAGTTTTATGACGCCATATTTTAGTTAGGAGTAGACTTTAGTGTATAAGTATATATAGTTTTATTTAGTTAAGTGTTTTTGTATATCATTTTGTAAAAAACAATAAAAGTACCTATTTAGAGATTTGTTATATATTTAGGGATTGGCACAAGTTTGGCTTAATGCACGTTCGCAAGCACCACGCCTCCTTACCATAGCTCTACAGTTTAACGTATCTGTGGTTCCGTATAAACTTACCTATGAAAACAGTTCTATAGAGGACAAAATTTTAAAACTGTAAATTCGTAATTACGTCACAAAAACAAAACTTTTTTGCGATTCGTAAAAACTTTTACGCTCGATTCGGACATTGAACTGTTTTAACAATTTTTTTTACAGTGGGTGCGAATTTTTGTAACCTCGGATGTTTCTAAATTGACCGGACTAACGGTATTTCCTTCATGGGACTAATAATGGCAAATACCTACTTGATGAGACAGCCAGCGACATCTATTGGTCATTTATTGTATTATCGATTTATTGTTTCCTTTTAGGTTATAAAACTTAATACTATAATTACTGTTCGCAAACAAGTTTATTCAGCTCCACTCTAGAATATAAAAAAAAAATGTGCAATGTGTGTAAATCAAATAATTGAAAAGAGAAGAAAAATACATAGTGCTATTATTTATTTAAACTTCATGTACCGTAGTGGTACTTAAGCGGACTTAATGCAACAAATCTCTACTACCTAGTCAACCTTTATGTAACACTACAATGCGTTACAAATACGAATAGGATTGATTGCCATGTTGTGACGTTAGTTTAAAGTAGGTATAGGAAAATATTTGAAAATTGTAAATTTGTAATTGTCACAAAAAAAAATGCGATTCGTAAAAATCTTTGAGACTCAATTCGGATATTGAACTGTTTTAAACAAAAATTTTTCAATACACTTACTCGAAAACACGCTCATATCCCACGGCATTTAGACTGGCATAGACTGTTTTTCGCACTAGTGCAGACAAGTGTACATGCTGTCCCCTGCCAAATTTTATTACATTTATCGTATCAGGATAGACGCGCGTAGCCCTCCAGCCCCGTTTATACATTTTTAAGTGTATTGAAAAAAGGCGTTTGATACACGTACAAATTTTTCGCTGCAGCCCTCGGCTCCATAACACACTCGCCTACGGCTCGTGCGAATTCCGCCTCGGTCGCAATGACAAACTTTCTGCACTAGTATCAAAATGTACTATTTCAGTTGGGTTTTTTCAATTTTGTAACCTCGGATGTTTAAATTGACCGGACTAACAATGGCAATACCTACTTTATGAGACAGCCAGCGACATCTATTGGTCATTTATTGTAATATCGATTTATTGTTTCCTTTTATGTTATAAAACTTATGAATATAATTATTTTGTTCGCAAGCAAGCTCATTCAGCATATAAAATGTTTTAGAATAATTATAAAAAAATATTGCAATTCAAATAACTGAAAAGAGTACCTAGTATTATTATTTATTTAAACTTCATGTAGGTACAGTAGTGGTACATAGGCGAACTTAATGCAACAAGGTATTCTCTACCAGTCAACCTTTGGGTTTAAGACTACACTCTGGTAGGTAAAATCTATTTTCAACACACTTGCTCAGAAAGTGACTCTTATTGCACTGCACTTAGGTATATAATGGCACTCATTACCAAACTGTGACATTTTGATTACCATTACGCACTAGTGCTATAATTTAGTTAAAACCTTTTTGTTCAACCTCTTAGTTCGCAAAACAAATTTTGAATTCGAATAAAATTGCTGTTCAAGTACATAAATTAGTGTTTTACTTACTTATTTCATTCAATTTACAAGTTATAATGGACAAATTTTACTTGTACAAACGATTTATTTAATAAAAAAAACATTTAGTAAGTAAATCGTACACTCAATTTTTTTTTTTTTTGGTCATTGGCTGCTATTTTCAGATGCGTGCGGTTTTTGGCGTGTTTTTTTTTTATTCCAGTGACGTTCAGTGGCTGTATTACCTAATTAAATTAAATTAAATACTACAAAATCATTACAAAATGATACATCCGTATTCTACTGTCACTACGAAAGACATTATCGTAAAAACTTTTCACGCAAGCAAACATAAACGGTGCATAAACGTAAGATTAGGCAGTATGATCAAAATACCTTAGTCTTCCTCTATGGGTAAATAAAAAAAATGACGCGCGCGTTATGAAAACAGAGTTTTACCGCCATGTTACAGAAAATTTTACTAGTTTTATTGTTGTTTTCTTCGAAAGTGTATTGAAAAACGTCGTATGACACACGTGAGTAATTAATGATTACCGTTCTTGGCTCTCTTAAGACCCTCGCCACGGCTCGGGTCTAAATACCGCCTCGACGGTAATCACTAACATAACACACTTATATCATAATGTACTATTATTTATTTATTGTGCGCACCACAATAAATAACTTAATAAATAGATTTTTTAAATGGATTCCTGATTACTTAATCAAACTGCTCTCGTATTAACAGATTTAATAATACTTAGTCCAATAATATATATAGAAAACGTAAGAGCAACTTTTGGCTGTCTTCAATATGTGTTTTGTGTCTCTGGTTCGTTGCTATATAAAAATACCGATCGTGATTGGCCAAGAAAGAGGCGTGACTCTGGCACGTTAAAGAGGTGCCCTCCTATTGGTCGTCACGCGTTATTAGTACCAGCAGCGGCTCACACTGTGGTGACGTCACGTCGTGGGGAAGCCATAAAAACGTGCTCAGCGCTGAAAGCGGCCTTGGCCTTTAGTGAACATTTGTCTTGTTAGTCGCCATGTCCGCAAGATTATGCTGTACCACAAAATTACATGGAACTGGAAATTGTATTATTACCTATTCTGAATAATTTTCAACACGCATTTTATTCGATTTGAAAAAAGACGGCTTTGTCATTTATTTATTTTTTGGATTTGTTAGCTCAGAGCGGGAGTTCTGAGCTAACAAATCCAATCAGTCATTTATAAATCTTCTTTTATTTAAATAGATATAGGTACATTTAGATTGGCGTCTTCTTTATCAAAATCCTGCATTGCTATTCTGAAAAGTTTATTTGCGAAATCACTTCTGAATCCGCAGTGAAATCATGTGAAATTAAAGTTTCGTATTCTTAAATGAAGTGAGTCGATGTAAATCATAACAAGACACAATTCAGCACTGCACTACTACCATAGAGCAATGTCACTTGGGTTCTCGGAACTCTTCTTCTGTTCTCGGAACACTTGGCCTTGATCTTGACATAAGAATAACGAAACTTGTACAGGCGAGATGAGAAGCGAAGTGAGTGTGACTTTCGAGATGATTTGCGAAATGACTTTCGAAATGATTTACCATTTACAGAATAGCACTGCAGTTCTGATGATGAGATATAGGTGTAAAAGAAACAACTTATTTTTCAGCTTCCAATGTGAGCTGTTAAACAGCGCCATCTATTACTACAGAAGTGAACGACGTTCACTGACACTTAACTAAAACTATTTTGTCTTGAACGGTTCTACTCGTGGGTCAATTAGTACAGTAGAGGATTACTAGATGGCGCTTCCAATATCGCGATTGAAATATTATTTTGCGTCAACAATATCAACTATCAGGAATGTAAGACACATTTGAAAAACCAAGTCTTGCAACTCGTGTTTTCTACCGTAAAAGTTGTGAGATCTATCCGTAAGTAGGTAATACCCAATCGGTTATTTTATTCAGTCCCTACCTACTTAACAGGCGTTGGCAAAGCGTATCATCTTTGCGATTGGAACATTTACATCTGAATCACTGAAATGTTCCGGAAGGGATATGTATCATTTGGAACATTTGAAACATCGGCTCAAAAGATACAAACGGAACATTTGGAACATCGGCTCAAAAGATACAAACGGAACATTTGGAACATCGGCTCAAAAGATAAAAACGGAACATTTGGAACATCGGCTCAAATGAATCGTGATCTGTCGCATCGCGTCATAGTCACACTGAGACAAATAAATGTTAGACGATATGTATCATTTGGAATAACGGCTCAAAAGATACATATACAGACAGTAACTGTTATGGATCGTGATCTGTTACCTCGCGCCATTTAGTTGAATTTTGATTTAAGAATAATTTTAGGCAGATGTTTTTAGTTTAGGTTATTAAATAAGTATATTTACACAGTATTTACGTTTTAATTTGAATTTTAAAAAGACTGCAGGTCACAGTAAAGAGTGTTTCAGTGTTCTAATTGTTCCAAATGATGCATTTAAAACTTTACTGACGTTCCAATCTTTCGGAACACTAAAATGTTTCGGAACAATGAGTCGGTTCAGTAAAGAGTTACACACGCCTCTACTTAAGGGACTTTCTGTCCTAAAAATACTAAGTTCAGGCTTCTAGATAAATAGATGGATATATTTAATTCTATATACAATGAATTATTTAATTTTATTCGAGTATTTAATTACATACAACGAAGTTATAGGGCGTTGAAAAAGGCCTAAACCGTTTCGAAAAAGGAACGCGGCCGTGCCACATTTTTGCTCGACTTGGCTGACACTGCCGTGCCCCCAGATAATGGTTTAAGAAAAATAATTCAATAACTGACATACAATAATTTAACCATAGGAAAAACCATGAAAAACCCATATCATGAACTTTAACCGGCGAATCCAATTTATTAATCCTTATAATGATTACTTACGCTTGAACAAAACATGATTTCCAAAAATAAAAACACACAATTCATAATAGGTAGGTACTTTGGTTAGATGAGTTAGATCAGCACAAGACATGGAAGACACACATTTTATTCAAAAAACTGATTAAATGTTGTTATGTTTTAAAAGCCTATTACACTACGCGACATCGACTAAGACTGTCTGAATATCGAATAGTGTAATAGGCCCTATAAATAGGTAGGGTTGCCAATCGCAATAGGTATTATTCTTACCGCTTATCATGATATAATAATATGTCCTCCACACTGCGATACGGCGTAATATTCTAGAGTAACTCTATGGATAGAGATCTATAACCCTTGCGCTTGAAATGCCATCATTTGAAGCCCTAAAGAAGTGTCTTCTTGTAGTATGGCAGAATGATCAATTTCAACTTTTCATTAATGGCATTTGTGGAAGAGACACCACAATTTTGCTAATAACAATTTTTTTTTTTAGTTGGGAAAATCATCTAATGACAAATCTCGCTCTTGGGAGATAGTGTCAGACTTTTACTGACTAAAAACTCACTCCTGTTCCTTCGTTGCATTCGTCCCAGGGCCCCGGGTTTCGTTTTCACACTACCCATTGCCCCAGTAGGCTTCGACCCTGTTGGGCCCTAACGATTTGCTGACATCTCCCTGAGGCGCGCGAACAATACGTGCCGTCGACGACTTGTGCTCGGTCCGGAAGGTTACCGGACGGTCGGACGGCGAGCCACCTATTGCTCGCCGTCCGCAAGCCCGCGCCTACGGTGGCCGGAAATCGGGATCAGAATCCCGGCGGTGGTTGGGGCGTGACGGTCCTCACGTTGCCTCACGCGATCGGCCGCCACCTTTGCTAGCACTTCTACTTTGCAGAAGAAGGCGACCGCCTGCTACTCCTCCTCGCTCCGGACCATGGCCTGTACCAAGGCCCGGCACGAGAGATCGCCGCCGCCGATCGCCCCCATGCCAATAACACGTGCGAATATTAATAGACCATCAAACGCCGGAGAATATTTAGCGATTATTAACAGGAAATAAAATTATCAAAGTTCAAAATAGAAGAAAATATTCGCAGACGTAGACTGATGACAGAAACTCGTAAGAGTGAAACAGAGAGAAGAAAAGATAAAGAAGAAAAAAAAACCTGATTGAAACAGTTACAACTTGATTTTATTAATGTTAATGAATTTACATAGATGAAAATTAGTAAACACAAAAGAAAGATGACATTTGACTGAGTGCGCGCGGCAGCCTCCTTCTCTAGAATTACTGCTTTGCAGAAAGAGGCGACCGCCTGCCGTTCCTCTTCGCTCCGGACCATGGCTTGTACCAGAGCCCGGCGCGAGAGGTCAATGCTGCCGATCACCCCCACGAGGACATCGTGATGTTTCCCCCAAAGTGGCAATACTTACTGATAGACTATTTTATATATGTAAATACCTAGTATATTTCTGTATGTAAATAAAGTAGATAGGTATTATTTATTTTTCAACATTGCACTTATCACAATTTCACTGTGTGCCATCCAAAAGTATTAATAGAAAACGCCTAAGGCATTAAATCCGCTTCTGTAGGTATGTCTAAAGGAAGCTAAACTAGCATTTGGTAGGGCACATTGCTCGTATAACGGAGGGTCGATGGGGCCGAAAGGTTCTAGAATGGCGACCGCGCACCGAAAAACGCAGCGTTGGAAGGCCTCCCACAAGATGGACCGACGACCTGGTGAGAGTCGCGGGAAAGCGATGGATGCGAGACGCACAGGATCGGTCGTTGTGGTGTCGCTTGGGGGAGGCCTATGTCTAACAGTGGACGTTTTTTGGCTGAATTGATGATGATGAGGTACTTCTGTATGTATCTTCCTTCCTACCTTTTGTATGTGTGCACACAAAAGCTACAATTGCAAACTACAGTTATATATTTATAAATAAATAGGTAAGTAGATAAATTTTTGTTGAGTGACGTGTTTGAGAGCAAAGTTTAATTGAATTTATAAGAGATTCATAATAATAACTTTATTTAACGTGTAGTTTAAGGAAAATGTTTTAATAAAGACTAATAAAATACTGAACAATTCATATTTAATAACAAAATTAACGTTTGGTGTAAAATCACAGTCGTTTAGACATACGAGTCGAATATAAAATCTTTTCCTTTGAAGTTGGTTAAAAATGGGAAACATATTGACTGCTTAGACGTGGAGCCCGTGGTCGGTTTTTGGAGATGAAGCCAGTGGTGGATTAGCCATCTAGCAAGAGTAGGAAATGCTACAGGCCCCGCACATACGCCCCCCGGATTTGAACGTAAAAAAAACTGACAAAAAGTATCTATAAGACATGAAATCTAAACACAGTTGATTTCTTTGGATTTTAAAGTCAATTTGCTTCAAACTTTCCTCCAAGTAAAAGTCTATAGATTAGAAGTTCTCTTAAAATTTCCTCATCGTTTTTGTCTATCGTAGTTTTTATGCAACGAAGACTGAAGAGCATAATCAGGCTCTCTGCTTAGAGTTTGTAAGCTAAGAGAAAGCCTTCAATTCCATTGAGACTTGGGTTGTACTGCAGTCCTTCTAATAATGCCAAATTGACTATCGCTACATCGATGTGCTAAAAAGAGTTTGTTTGAAAATGCCACCATGTCAGTCCGTTTTATGATCCAGACCTCAAAACCTATTATCCTACAGCGGAGTGTGGGCAGGGAGACGTCATTTCTCCGAAACTGTTCACAGTTGTAATAGAGTACGTCTTCATGGGTCAAGACTGGAGAGAGTAGGGCATTATAATCAATCACTCATCTTTGATTTGCCGATGATATTATAGTAGTCATGAAAACGTAAAAGCCTGAAGTTCCGTTTTCGAGAACACTTCGGTTTTTTTAGATTTTTTCCTTTAATCTTGGTTCACACGGGGTATGCAAAAAACCACCATGATCAAGATTTTTCCAAAAGTACTGTAGGTATTAATTAGTATCGTTTAAAGAAAGCAAATTTGTTGAGTGTTACGATAAACGAGGAAAATAATGTCTTTGCTAAATTATTTTGCAATATATTTTATTTATCTTAAGGCCTACACACGGGGATTAATCGAATTCGTTAAAGGCCCCGTGCTGGCTTAATCCGGCACTGGATGAAACAACACAGCGCCTTTTACACCACTCGATATTCAGACAGTCTTAGGCTATGTAGCGTCACACTTACAACAAAAAGAGCAACTTAAAGGGATGAAACAGAACGATGTAATCTCATCGTTTTGTATACATATATATAGTTAAACATAGACTAAGAATGTCGTTATTTCATTACATCACTACAACTGAGGAGTGAAAATTTTCTGCTGGACTCTGTGTATCGAAAGTTTGTTATTATGTTTTTTTTTTTGCAGGAGGTAATCTTTGAAACTACTGGTCTGATTGCGAAATTTTTTTTCACAGATAGAAAGCTGCTTTATTCATGAGTGACATAGAGTATATTTTATGTATGCGATCGAAGCCGTGGGCAAAAGCTAGTCTTTTATATAGCTATAACACAGGAGTCTTTAAGTCAAGAGTGAAGTAGGTTACTTCTAGGCAAACGTGCTCCATCGTCGATCACTTCATCGCTTAAAATCAGGTTAGATAATGGTCAAGCGCAAGCCTACCAATAATAATAAAAAGATTATCATTTTCCTTAATTCCGTACGATGCGAAGAAGAATGTTGTCTAAAAAAATAGATATTAAAGTACTAGTTTCTGTCAGAATTGATCCACAGCGATCACATTTGCTTTGTAAGCGTGGGCAAAGTGTGTATCTTTGCGATTGGAACATTTGCATCTGAATCACTGAAATGTTCAAGAACAGTGATATGTATCATTTGGAACATCGGCTTAAAAGATACAAATGGAACATTCGGAACATCGGCTTAAAAGATACAAATGGAACATTCGGAACATCGGCTCAAATGAATCGCGATCTGTTACGTCGCATCATAGTCACACTGAGACAGATAAATGTTAGATGATTGATGTGTATCATTTGGAACATTTGGGACGACGCGCAATGACTCAAAAGATATAAAAACAGACAATGACTGTTAAGAATCGTGATCTGTTACGTCGCGTCATATACACTGACAGTTTTATTTAATTGAATTTTAATAATTTTATGCAGATATTTTTAGTAATTTTAAAAAGATTGCAGGTCACTTAAAGTAAAGAGTGTTTCAGTGTTCTAATTGTTCCTAATTATACATCACATCACATTATTGCTGTTCCAATCTTTCGGAACACTATTTTAGTGTTTCGGAACAGTGAGTCGGTTCAATAAAGAGTTACACACGCCTATTTCTTCGGCTTCACAAAGGCTTTTCGTGGCGCATGTGTTAGTGCACTAGAGATTAAGCGACTGAGGCCTTCAACTTTGGAAGGTTAAGGTCCTATGGCCCTGGACACTCCTCACTGCTTCCGTTATTATTGCAGCTTTGTACTGCGAAGGGTTGTGTTGATAGGAGATGAAGCATCTTTTGTGGTGTGTCGTTCTATCTGTTAAATTTTCTCGCCTAAATCAATTTTGATGAATTTTTATAGACTGCAGAGCACTTTTAATCTCGTATTTACGATCTCATCGAATAGTTTTCGACTGCCACTTGGGTAAAATCATTAACTAAAGTCTAGCACTTTAGTTGCTTCATAAATTGTCCACAGGGTGTTTTTGCACGACGACAATATTGGCGCCTCCATTTCTTCATTAGATAGATGGCCTCCCCTTCGTAGTTTTCCCATTTAAGTGCATTCTTCAGTTTTTCCCCTAAGCCGGTCATTTTATAGTACCTGAAGAAAACCAAAGAAAATACAATTACTAAGGCGTTTAACCTAGCCGTTACCGAGTACCGAGAGGCTTCAGAAAGTCACTATTAATTTTATGGCACTGCTCGGGAGCTATAAATGGGAGAGAATTTTTGCACTTGAGAATACATAAAAATGCACAACAAAAGTTAAGTAGGTAGGTAAAAAGAAAAAGAAAGAAAGAGAAACATTTTATTTGGCGGAACTATCACCTACAACCTAGGGTTCTTTAAGTCAAGAGTGAATAGATTACTTCTAGGCAAGCGTGCTCCATCGTCGGCCACATCATCGCTTACCATCAGGTGAGATAGTGGTCAAACGCGAGCCCATCAATAATAATTAAAAAAACTAGGCTCAAAAATAGAACTAACAAATTACAATACACACACAACAACAACAACAACAACACACAACAACAACAACGACAACAACAACAACATTAATTAATTCTTTTGCAAAGCCCGCTGTTATGAAAATAAAAGTTGTAGCTTACTTATCAAGCGACCAGCAGCGGTCTCCGTGCTCTCTCATATTCGTTGCACATCGTTTTCCCATTGGAAGGTTACGTTTGACCCTACTTACTGTGAAATACGGAATGAGGTTCCGAAAAAAAACGTTTTCAGTCTGGCTGAACAACATATTTTGACCACGCACTGTTGTTTCTTCAATTAATTCTTTATTTGGCACAGTCTTTGTAGATTTCACTAATTTCATATCTTGGGAAACTGTTAGCGATAACTCAAGAAGGCACACAGCCAGAAAAATCAACGTTGTAACTTTGTAATACATATTTTATTGATGTAAATCCGTGGTATGTCACTACGTTTGCTGGTCACGCTAGCAGGAAACATACTAATTTAATACCAGCCGTATACTACTTTACAATGCTCAAGTTTTCTTTGGTTAAAAAGGAAAAGGATCTAATTGATGTCCATCACTTTGACGCGCGAGTGTTATTCCCAATAAAATTAGTCATCTTGAAACTAGTCATCATTTTAATTTTTTTTTTTTTTAAATTAATTCTTTGTTTTAATCCTAATTCTAAATTTTCGCTCACATGAATACAATAAAATTTTATTTAATAATTTAAATATTTCGAACTATATATTTTATACTTGTCAAATAATGTATTTCCAGAATCTTATCAAGTCTTATCTAATTTATATCCAATATTAATTTAATTTATAAAATAATAATTTATATGTGTTGTCAAATTGTATAACCTTTAATTGACTTAATTGCACAGAATCGAATGTCTATATAATTACCTACCAGTATAGCATCTTCCTTGTTAGGTTTATGTAATTTATGTATAGTATGAATGACAAAATTAACATAATAATTTTCTTCAATATTATACAGAACTAGCTTTGACCCACGGCTTTACACGCGTACATAACATATAGCCTCTGTCACTCAGGAATAAATCAGCTTGCTATCGGTGAATAAATTTTAGCAATCAGACCAGTACTTTCAGAGATTACCTCTTACAAACAAAAAAACAAACTTTACCTCTTTATAATATTAAGTATAGATTAGCTGCACCCGTAAATTTTAAGACTTAACACTTACCCTAAATTAGTGTAGATGGAAAAAAATCTGCGTTACCTACATAGAAATATCTATTGACAATTAGGCACGGAGTCTTTACCCATAGAGGGGTTTTTACCTATTAAGAGGGCTATTTAGTAAAGACCCCTATAAGGGTAATGGTTTCCTTCTTTTTTCTCGAATGTCTTCGGTCTTCTGCTGCTGCAATCCAATCTTTAATTGAGCTGACAGAACTATAATCATCATCATCATTTCAGCCGAAAGACGTCCACTGTTGGTCACAGGCCTCTCTCAAGCGTCACCATAACGACTGGTCCTGTGCGTCTCGCTTTCATCGGATACCCGAGACCCTCACTAGGTCATCGGTTTACCTTGTGGGAGACCTTCCAACGCTGCGTCTTCCGGCACGCGGTCGCTACTCCAAAACCTTTCGTCCCCATGGACCATCTGTTCTGCGAGCAATGTGCCCTGCCCACTGCCACTTAAGTTTGCCGATTCTTTCTGTCCGAACTATCTATACGCACTAATGGAATAAAGTGGAAGAGTTTGTTTAAACGCGCAAATCTCTAAAACTACCAGTCAGATTGGAAAAAGAATTATGTATGGGATTACCAGATTTATGACGAACAGTGTAGGTAATAACATCATGTTACGAGTCCCGGAGGCGGAGCAGTAACCAAAGACGCGGGGGACTTAGTCTTTAGGCCATGTCGGCCTTCACTCCAACCAGCCCACCTATCTCCAGAAGCAGATGAGCTTCTTCAGTTTGCTCAGGACGTCTATGAGTGAATTCGGTACTCCCAAGGTTCGTGTTCTTATTTCACTGCTAGCTGTGCAAACTAGGGGTACATGCGCGACAGTTACTTCTCTGCATGCTCTGCACAGAGGATAATAATAAAGCTTAACAGAAAGCGCCTGGAAAAATATTATAGCTGCTATTTTATATGTATTTGATTCGTGCAAGTGCAGCGCGGTTATGTGTTCTCTGTAATAAAGTTTAATGGGTTTTGCAACGCTTTTAACCGGCTTCAAAAGAAAGAAGGAGGTTATAAATTCGGTTGTTTTTAAGTTTGGAAATCATCCAATGACTTATCCCGCTCTGGCTGGGGCTGGAGGGCGTGTCAGGCTTTTACTGACTAAAACCACACCTGTGTCCTTCAGTTGCCCTTTGCGTTCTAGGACTACAGGTTTCCTTTTCAGAAATTTCCCGGCGTCCTAGCTAGCGGGCATCGGCCCTGCTGGGCCCCTACGGTTTGCTGACATCTCCTTGAGGAGCGCGTGGATCACTACGCGCTGTTGATGATTAGGCTCGGTGCGGTCAATTACCGGATGGCCGAACGGCAAGCTACCCATTGCTCGACGTCCGCAAGCCCGCGTCTACCGTGGCTGGTAGTCGAGGTCTGAATCTCGGCGGCTGGGGCGTGAGGACATTCGTTCCCTCACGGTGCGGCATCCTCCTTCTCTAGCGTTACTGCTTCAGAGAAGGAGGCCACCACCTGCCATTCCTCCACGCTTCGGACCATAGCCCGAACCAGGGCCCGACGCGAGAGGTCGCTGCCACCGATTGCCTCCACGAGGACACGACGGTGCTCTGCCCAAGCGGGGCACACCTCTACCGTATGGTCCACCGTGTCCTCCGGGCGGTCCAGACAATGGTGACACCCGGGCGTTTCTTCCACACGAATCCGATGCTGGAAACTCCCGAACTTGCCATGTCCGGTGAGGACCTGCGTCATGCGGAAGGTGAGGACGCCGTGTTGCCGCTCCAGCCTTCGAACCGTGTAGGTCAGGAACACAATATTTTATGCCAAAACTAAAATCACAGAAGCTACTAAATTTTTATTAAATAGGTTTGGGCTGGGCATGCCTGCCGCATGTCTGATGAATTATAAGTTCTGTGGATTAAATAACCTTACTGGACCTTGTAAATACTAGTTGATCCTGGCAGGGCAAAGGAAAAGAGATAAACTTGAATCTTACTTGAAGAACTAGTCCGTAATCACAAAGCATAGACGGGTGTGCAAAAGATAGAGGCAGCCTTCGTCTACCAGTGAGATATAATGCGCTGATTATCTTGGTAATCCAATTAGTCCTTATCAAAGAGATTTATATATTTAATGTCTTTCTTATTTTATTTTTTTTTATATATTAAATCTTTTCTGGTGTGAATTCAGAAAAACATAGCTCACCGACAATAGATGGCGTTACTAGTCGTATTAGGTTTATCGGGTCCATTTGTCTGTAGGCTATTATAATGAGCACGCCATGATTATGGCGGTAAGTCCCTTCTTTAAGGCGTCACAACCCTTTGCCTTAGGATTGGTCAGGATATGCACGGGCGAAAGGGATTAACGTAATTCTTAAATAATATCATTTGCAAACACAAGAGTCACGTGTCATATACCCTTTTGTAGACCTCTCAGTCTCTTAAATTTCATAGTTCAAAAGTAAATTATCCTTTGTTATATCCTTATGAATGGGTTCCCAACCCTAATTGTTTATAACATTGTTTTTCTCCATCCAGTGACGGATTAAGACTACTTGATGCCCTAAGCAATCTACGCCTGTGGGCCCCCCTATCCGTATGTCAACTAGAATCGGTCTTTAAACCTTTACCGCCTAAAAACATTAGTTTTTTGTAAAATAAGTTGATGAGCTCAGACCAATTAAAAAGATGAGATGTAACGTACCTTAGAAGTGAAGGGGTTGTCAGCAACTGTAGGGGCCTAGCAGGGTCGAAGCCTACTGGGGCCAAGGGTCTGATTTTGAAAGGAAGACTCGGCCCTGGTACGAAAGGCAACGAAGGAACAGGAGTGGGTTTTTAGTCAGTAAAAGTCTGACACTATCTCCCGCCCCGCCCAAGGGCGGGGGATGTCATAAGATGATTTTCCCACCGAAAAAAAAAAAAAAAAAAACCTTAGAAGTGGAGTAAGTGCGACAACAATAAAAACCAAAGCATAATTTATTTATGTTAAAGTTAAAGTATGAAATTGCCTAATTGAACTGAAATATTTTAATTCGTTTTTGTTTTTCATTTAACATATTTATTTAATCAAAATAATTACTGTTTTTTATCGAAAGGTCACTTATGCCTTTACGATAGAACTCTGGTGATCTAGAGGCGCCAGGCGGGGGGGGGGGCACGGGGTAGGGGTGGTTTGTGATTGGCTGATCGCAATTCCGGTGCATTTGATTTGCCGAATGCACTAGCGAGCAGCGAGTGGGCAAGCGGGAGCGGGGTTATGACTCTAGGTCGGACTGTATGTCAACTTAAAATGCGCGAATTTTGAAATTAGTCCTAGAAACTTTTTTTTGTGGTTTTTGATGATATGAGAGTGAGGCGTGATGCCCTAAGGACGGATTTTTTTTGTGCTTCTTCTGGTGCCCGCACAGGCGTGATGCCCTAGGCAATTGCTTAATTTGATTAAGGGTTAATCCGTCACTGTCTCCATCCCCTCCTTGTTCCCTAGCTTTCTAAGTCGGGACAAGGTGATATATTTCTTAGGAATTCATTACTATTGGTGGGGGTTTGTCCAAGTCACTAGGATGAGAACCACAAGGGCGAGCGGAGGTGGAGCTCGCCCCCTTCCCCTTAGGGGGAAACCGACCTTCCTACCTTTATGTAGGAGAATTCAGGAAATACGAAAATTTTATCAGCCTAGGGTCTTTTAGGAACAGTCACACTATGGTAATCAGGTGTAAAAACAAGTTCTTAAATAATGATGAACAACATAATATTGTACTTTTTTAATGTTTACTCATAAAAATACTGAAATATGTTCCTATTCTATTTAACAACTTCTTATAAAACTAATTTATGTACAAGTCCAACATTCTTTGTCTTTATAAAACACAGTTCACAGCTCTGAGGCACTTCATGAATTTAATTCATGAACAGTACTTATTATTGAGTTATCTTTACGTATATTTATGGAACAAGGCAATTACACTCCTCTCATATATGAGATTTTCAACTCTCACTGAGCACTAGAAATTCAAAAGAGCACTTTAATTTATTCTATCTATAGGTAACCTCAAACGGGGTGAATGGGAACGCAGGGGTGAATAGGAACAAAACTTTGGCTAGGTTTTTCACATTGGTATATATTTATATAATTGATTTCTATCAAAGCATCCGTTTTAATTACAATTAGTGAATAAATAGGAGTACTTTTTAAATTCTAGGAAAAATTGTTAGTTAACGCGAAGTCAAAGTTTTGTTCCTATTCACCCCTACGTTCCTATTCACCCCGTTTGACTGTACTCCATTTGAAATAATATTAGACATTTCACCCCTCAACCGCTTGCGTCGGATTTATCCGACGAGTGTTTTCGTGTCCTATTCGTCAGGATCGTGTGTTTGAAACTGGGTAGTCCAGCTCGCTTAGCTCTTTGAGCTTAGCGATTTAAGCGGATGTTGCGAAATTACTTTCTGCACAAATAGTGAAGTCGTCTCGTTAACCCTTTTCTTTTACATTATATAAATATATTTGTATATATTATATTAAATTATTTAAGTATGTTTATTTTATATATCTATATATACTTTTGAACTCTTATTTTCTTAATATTCTTTTGTATTTTTATGCACCTGCCACATTTTCTCTTCACCACCCTAGGTTGACTGGTAGAGAATGCCTAAGGAATTAAGTCCGCCTTTGTACTTTTGTGTTGCATGAAGTTTTAATAAATAAATAGAGTACTTTGGTCGTGGATTTACGAGCCTAGGGGAATAAAAGCGACTGTGTTTGTCGGATATATCCGACGCAAACCTTTTTTGTTGTCCGTTAATATCAACCGATTTTGACTTCTATTACGTTGATCGCATGACAAATGGCAGCTGCAGTAAACAGTTGGTATTGTAAACAATTTTTTGCTTTAAATGCCATCCTTATTTCTACGCAATAGAAATCAAAATCGAATGAACGGACAGTTAAATAAGTAGTAATTTCGAATGGAGTATAGTGTTCGTGAAAACAGACATAAGGCACTGATTTTGACACCGTCTTTAACCATTAGAAAGTTCTACCCATTACAACGTACCATGTTCATAATTATCACGTATACAACATTAGTTTTAGTATATGCGAAACACGAAACAAGTGTCTAGTATTTTTATGTAAAGAATCTATGTACAAAATTTCATAACTGTATCATGAAAAATCACAAAGTTATTAGCTTGTTATGTTATCTGGTTGTGCGCCCAAATACATGGTCACCGGGCCATCCATCCGGTTGACTGAGGGGTTGTTTTGCTCTCGCGCTCGTTCCTAATGCCCGCTATGAACTGCCGTGACCTGTATTATACTTAGTATTGGTGGTGTCCAACTTGTGACCTGTTTTTAAACATTTTTGGAAAAACATAAATAACATGGTGTAAAAATGTTTGAAATCGATTCAGTTGCTAATTCTGAACAAACTATATTCAGGTTTTGCATATACTAAAAATGTTGTATATCATGATTTTAATCATGACCGTGCTAGAAACGTGTGAAGCAATAAATTTGTCTTTGCGTGCCATGCACAGAGCGTATTGGCACCGCCAAGTATGCAACCATACCAAACTGGTGCGTGCAGGTGGCAAAACGGTGAGCATTTCTATACTTATTGTAAAGCTATAGAGTTTGTTTGTTTTTTTTCTTTTAGGCTGAGCGCACACTTGAGACAAGACAGTCTTTAGACAGACTTGTCTCACATAGACAAGTCTGTCTCAAAACTAAAACAAAACTGTTTTGTCTACGACACGGTGTACGCCTAAAACAAAACTGTTTTGTCTAGGAATGGAAAGATACCATTGAGGTATCGATATTTACTTTACTCAGTATCAATTAAAAAGTATCGATATACAGAACTTTCGAGTACTAAATAAAAAATCGAGTATTGGACTCCATCCGCGAAATCGAGTCAAGATTTAAATACATAAACCGTATCGAGTCAAATCTAATAAATTTATAATAATTATTATTATTAATTGCGTATGAAGACTTATGCACGGGTATGATACGCTGTTGATACATTCTAGTGGGCATGTAGTTGGTGTCGTGTTTCTTTCCCTGCTTGACAATATACATACATATACGTTGGTAAAACCAATCCATTCTTGGCGAAACAGTGTAAATAATTTAAAAAATGGCGCTATTATGTGACTGCAATTAGTGTACGATACTTAAACACGTGATTGTGCTCATGATAACAAACAATTTTTATTATGGGAGCAAAGCCGAAATCGCGAAAAAAATATCAGCTGTTCAGTTCATTAGGCAAACATAAATGTACTGAACAGCTGATTTTTTTTTCACGATTTCATGTCTGTTCCCGTAGTAAAAGTTGTTGGTTATCATGAGCACAATCACGTGTTTAAGTATCGTACACTAATTACCAGTCACCATATATACTACATTAAAAATTAAGTAATTTTACCTAAAAACATAGTCTTAAATTAATTATCACAGATATGCTTGCTAGTACAGCGATGCTAGGTTTGATGGTGATACCACTGGATGCACGTCTTTGGTCTTCTTGGTCGCAGTTCTCGTGCCGGTCATCCCCCATGCACATGGCAAAGGCCATGAGGTGTGGAACCACATTCTGTTCGTAGCTGGCGGTAAACAGATGCTGCCATGGCCCTGACGCGAAGACTGCAACATCTTCCCCTCCATGGGTCTCCGAATCCAATGGCACCAGACTTGGATACGCATAGTCAAGGTCACCTGCAAAATTAAACTCCTAGTGTTATGGCTGTACTATGAGATTTCGAATGCAATGCACATATTACTAAAATTCGAGCGATTACAACGAAAATCCATAACAAACAAATAGGTACCTAACTAAAAGGACAGTCACGAGTTTAAAAAAAAATTTAATTTCATATTTACAGTTGGATGCCTAAAGACATGAAGTTTAAAAGTAGGCACATACATGTTCATTAGAATGTTTAAGCGCCGCTAGGCATTGTTTTCTAGGCATAATGAAAGATCACAAACTCGGGTACTATGTTAATTCATCCAATACACCCTTAATACACCAAAAGCGTTCTAAATATAACGAAAGTCGAGTGATCTCATTGGCTGTCAATAATTCAGTCGATCAAACAATAGAAGTCATGGCATCTTATTGATCATTTGTTTTTGTATTGATTTATGTTACAGAACCGGAGAGTCAAGTTAGCATTGATAATAATATGTTAATTACAATAAAACTCACGGGCTATGAATTCTTTTTGCAGTGTCACGTCAACCCTCGTACCGTCTTCACCAATAGAATGAGCTCTTCCATTCGCGTAGCTTATAGTAGTGTAGGGTTTTCCATCCAATCCTGTCGTGGTATCCACCGTTCCTAGTATATCGTTGCCTCTTGAAGGGTACCCAGCTACGGTCATTGTGTGGGCATGATCGGCACTCACAACTATCAAGGTGTCTTCTTCATCTGTTAGCGCCCTCGCCTTCTTGACAGCTTTCGAATATTCCACGGTTTCATCCAGAGCCAAGTGGGCTAAGCTATCGTGATGAGCATGGTCTATTCTGCCACCTGAAATAAGATTGCAATTAGCATAATCATAGCATAATCAGCCTTTTAATGTTCCCACTGTTTGGACTCAGGGCTCCTCTCTAGAAGAGGGCATGGGCCGTAATCCACCACGCGGGCCCAGTGCGGATTGGTGAATGTCGCATGTCTTCGAATTTTTGGTTCTAGGACATGCCGGTTACCTCACGATGTTTTCCTTCACCGTTTTGAGAGCAGTGGTGATGAAATAAATTACACAAAGTAATGCGCCTGGCTGGGTTTGAACCCGCGACCTACAAATCGTAAGTCGGGGCCGTTACCACTCAGTCACCACTGCTGTTATTAGATTGCAATTGTTGAACTGCTATTGGAATCAGCCTTTATCAAGAGTCATGCTAAATGAAAATCGTAGTGTGACGACATTCACTAAAATCAGAGAAATTCAGAATAAGAATGCTTGTAAGCAAAAAACAATATTAATTTTCGCAACGGCTCAGCTGCGATCAGTGCGTCGAGCTATTAAAATTTAAATTCCTCGTACATCTAAGTGAAGTTACACCTATGTTCTTTCATAAAACAGCATCGTATGTGGATAAAACTGAGTTTAGAAGTATGGTTCTCAAACTTTCGGGCTTCTAATAACCCGTAACGACTATTAAAGATCTATGAATGGCAAGCTTGGCCAATGTTCAACCTGATTTTTGAGGCAAGTTTTTTAGTAAGTAGTCATTCAATCACGAAATGATGGCCTTTTTTCTTGTGTTAGGTCCCGCAATGAAATAAATAAAAATGTAACAGAGAAAAAAACTTGATTTTTACGTCTTTCCTTATTAAACACAAGACAGAACAAAGGCTAGGCCAATGGGCACAAAAGATTATTTACAATTGGGGTATATCCAGTTCAAAAACATCACGGTTTAAAACATTAATGAGAGGGTCTTAAACTGTGAGCAGGACATTCAAACACAGCGAAAAGGTTTCGTGGCAGACCACAAAGGAGATAAAGTGAAAACCTGGAGAAGAGAGAAGCAAAAAGTCATGATTGTAGGGAGAAATGGAGGGAGGCCTTTACCCAGCAACAACACTGGCATCAACAACCACCACAACAATGCCGGCTAGTAGTAATAACAATAATTATTGGAACCTATGGCATAAATTCTTCAATGCACGGAAATTTGTCTTAATTTATACAAAATCCATGTACTAGACCACTTTAGATGTAACCTGAACATTATCCTAATATAATATTGCATTCAGTTTGTCAAAAATATATCCTAAATTCTCATAAAATAAGATGTGCTGATTTTTCGTATTCACGGGGTTTGAACATTAATAGAAAAGCTACGAGCTTGAAGAAATATGATGATCTGTGTGCAAATTGCTTTGAGAACCTAACTTTCTAATCCATGCTCCTCCTCCTTATTCCTAATTTTCGATTTTCTTTTTTTAATAAGTAGAGTATTATGTAAAGAGTTTTTTCTTGCCACGAGAGAAAACGACCAGGTTTCCCGTGGTTTTAAATTTCTTGGGAACCTTCAATATTTTTGGGATAAAAATAGGTTTTTATTACTAAACTTAAGATTACCTTAATGAAAAGAAATTGTGTGTTTTAGTAGGTCATGTAAAAATAACAAATGAAACGTATGTTACTACGAAAAAATAAGATGTAAAAAGGTATTATCTATCTCATCCATAATCCCCATCCCTATAAATGGGGATAGATGGATGAGAGGTCAAAGAAAACATTGCCAAAGAAAGGATTGTGTGAGGAGTGATACGAAAGAAAAGGGAGTCGGTGATAGCTTGAAGATCACAGTACAGAATGGAAGAAAAAAAAATTTTAATCAACTTCAAGTAACATGAGCCACAGGCAACCAGATGATGAGTAAGATTACCTTCGACGAACAAGAAATATCCGTTAGGGCTTCTGCTGAGCATCTTGATAGCCACTTCCACCATTTCTTCAAGAGTCGGCTGGTTTTGGGCCTTCAAATGATATTCCATGTGGTCGTCCCTGAACAGACCCAACAGGTACTCAGGTAGGTCATCTGAATTAAATACCTAGAAACATAAAAAAATAATAGTAATATAATAATATTCACACAACTATCACACAACGCCGTCTAGTCCCAAGCTAAGCAGAGCTTGTGTTATGAGTACTAGACAACTGATAAACATACTTAAATATTTCTAGAGACATACATATTATAGATAAATTATACACAGCACAAAACAAATGATCGTGCTTATCACACAAACATTTGTCCTGGGTGGGAATCGAACCTACGACCTCCGGCATAGCAGTCATGGCCACTAACCACTAGACCAACAGGCCATTCAAAAGAGTCAAAAGTTACAATTGAATGTTTGATTGTATATTTTGATGGTTAATACATGTGTCCACCTACTACCATCAGTAATTGCTTATCAAGCGATCAATAGCAGCGTCTATTATTTTGAACCTGCCACAATATTCAAATATGATTTACTTAGCTGTTTTGCGGTTCTAAGGATGTAATTTTTAATACATTATTAAATTAAGAGAGACGCAAAAAAGACATATTAGATCCTATTATATTTTGTACCTACCTAATTTATATACCGACTTCACGAGCTATTTTTAATCTTAGCAAAGATAATAGATTTGTAACCTTGACAAGGTGAATTGAGCTAGTAAATATTATATTAATATTCAGAAACAAATGCATTTGCCTCATCGTCTACATATTATACCTATCTGGTTCATATTCCAGTAAAATAATTCAGTAAGCGAATCCAGCGCTGTATTGGACTGGATGACATCGTTTACATTATTCTAATCATCTATAATAAGCCTTTGAAGTGTCAACACTACAGTGACATTAATTTCAAGAACAAAGCTGTAAAGAATAGCATTGAATTGGCCGATTACATATACGATTCCGGTTGTACTGGAATATTGGCGGACCAAATTCAAAAGTAAACTCCCCAATTCACTATAGTTTTATAATAGATTCATTGAATTTTAGTGCCGGTTTTGATTATTTTTTATTTTAGCTCAAATCCTGCGCTAGATTGGATTGCTGGATGGCTCTCACCATGAAGAGGGTTTAATAAAATTATGTGAATTTAGTGTTAGTATAAAACCATCGTCGTTTATACCGCGTACGTCCTTGGAGACTGGAACAATTTGCCTGCTGCGGTCTTCTCGTCCGATTATATTAAATTTATATTTATATTTTAATTTAGGTGTCTTCAAGGCTAGAGAGAATAGGCTCATAAACTAGTGCATCTCACCATGAACGATTGCATCACTGTTTACTATCAGGTGGGATCACAGTCAAGCACTATTTTATAAATAGATAAACAGATATACATATTTATTGGTAAAAATTACATTTACAAGTCACAATATATTTTAAATAAATGAAGTACTTGGTTACGTAAATTATTGATACAATTAATTCATCAAATAAATAAAACAATTAATAACATAAAATTAAAACCATTCATCATTTCATTAAAAATAATTAAATAGTAATATAGTAAAATATAAAATAATAATAAATTGATTGTCATTGAACTTAATAGATTAACATTGATTAGTCATTATCATTATTTAATGTATTATATGGTATTTTATTATCTAGCATTTCCTCTATGGAATAAAACGCTTTCTGAGTGAGCCATATCAATTTAAAAAATCTAATAATAGTTTTATGTGCTTACCTTTAGAAGTTCCAATCTGTCTGTGACGTATTGATGAGTAGCGTTCATCTGTTGTTTGTCGACGTGCCACAGTTCTGTCAGATCAACGCCATCCAATCTCTTGCCTTTATTGCCTACCGCACTCGTCACGTTAGGAAGAAACTCTCTGCGTCCACCACCCATGATGACCTGAAAATATACAGTAATAATTATATTGGGTTAGGCAATCATCATCATCTTCCTTCCCCTGTCCCATCTTATTTGGGGTCGGCGCAACACGTTTTTTTCTTCCATTCTATCCTGTCAACCGTCATGCTATCACTAACTTCCTTTTCTTTCATATCACTGTTCACACAATCCATCCATCTTTTCTTTGGCCTGGGATCTCCCTCTCCACCCACCCACATGTATACTCATAACTCTTTTAGCAACATGCGTTTCATCTCTCCTCTCTATATTTCTTTATATGGCCTCATTACCTAATGAGGCCATTAAATTTTTACTGCACAAGTAATAGATTTGTATAAGTATTGGATACACGAGAAAGTAAGGTTTTTATACATGCCTGTTATGTATATGCAGTTTCATAAATGTATATCAAACGATGAGTAGGTACTATGATTTACAACACACGAAAAAATGAGCTTTAAAATAATTGTAATAGGTACTGAATATTATGCAACCCTTTATCGGGTATGGTCTTTTGAGGTAATGATAGGATTTCTGCAATTTATGGCTAATTATTATTTTCCAGCTTGTTTTCTGTTCTTTTATTGGGTAAAAACCTCTCCTTTCCTCTGAGCAAGTTATTCATCCTCCCGACCGAATTTCAATCACGGTGGCCAATCTTAACATAGACTAGCCAAGTACGCAGGAGATATTTTACAGCACAAGTGTATGCGCAAACGCTTGTACACTCTTTGTTCTTTACTCTCATAACTACCCACTATTTTTCTCTGCATCACCCAAAGGTTGACTGGTAGAATAATCCTAAGGCATTAAATCCGCCTCTGTACTTTTATGTGCATAAAGTATTTAATGAATAATAAATGCAATCTAACACGACCGGAGAGAGAGGAATAAAACCTGACGTTCAGTAGCTACGCTAGTCACCACGAAAACAACGTGGCAGTTGAAACGGCAAACATAATAATATGAACAGATCCAACACATTGTATCTTGAATAGGTACCTAAATGTAACCTCCACTGGACCTTAACTTTAGGTCCAGTTGAAAACCAGCGTCAGGCACTAGTTATCTGGCATTTATGCTAAACCGAACCTTCTTATTTTAGCATGGTTGCGAGACACACTATATTTAGTTTATTAACTGATGTGTTTTGTTTGTTGTAAGTATTTTACTTTTGTTCATTTTTGTTTTTTACCTTCAAACTTGTTGTTTGTGCTAAAGTAAAGGTAAGTATTTATTTCTTTCTTTTCTTTTCATTCGACGGCAAAATTATGTGAAAGGTGATATGGATCAAATAGATTTTAAAAAATCCGCATTTAAATCGGTCCATTCATCGAGTTACGATGCTACAGACAGACATACAGATAGCGTAAAGTGGGGTTTACTGTGGTCCTGGAGTATAACTTTGATACAAGCTTATTAACCAATAGGAATTTACTGTGTTTCTATTAGTTAATAAGCTTGTGCCAAAGTAATAGGTGCCCCAGGGACAAAGTTACCCCAATTCACTCGGTACGTCAAATTTATAAGACCCTTTTTTTCGAGGGTTAATAAGGGCAGGAGAGTGATGATTACGTACCTTAAAATGTCTCCCGGGGCTGTTAGTAACAAGTTGATAGGCGATATCCCTGCAACCAGCAGCGAGGCATTCTGTGGGTACGTCTGCATCAGACTCCCAGTTCCTCTCCGAAGTGTGTGCATACATTCCGGCGGGAGACGCATGTGTTACTCGCGTTGTTGTCACTAAACCTGGAATGAGAAAGAATAAAAGATAAATAACTCAGCTGACGCACGTTTGCGTTTTGTCAATGAAACATTTTGAATGATAATAAAATTATAGCGAAGACAATTAAAATAACTACAGAAACCAATAAAATGTTATTAACAGCGACATCTAGAAGCCAATAGCGGAAATAAACGACAACGCTTTTAATTCTACACACATAACATAGATGGCGCTGCTTGTAAGTATAAAAAAAATTATAACACAATGTAATGTTTTTATTTCTGTACATTTTAGTTGTTTATGTTTTCTTTTGGAAGGATAGGTACGTAAATTCTGAATATCCACCTATGTGAGAGCAAAGTATTAATAAATTAATTTGAAAATCACAATTTATATTTTATGAGTAGTATACCTAAATAATATACGAGTAGATACATGTGAGCATTTCACCGTCACATATTGATACAAAATTAATGGTACTATTGTCTTCACTAATCACCGATTGTTCCATTTTTGTTTGTCACTCAATATTTGACGTAAGAGAGCGGCGTTGCCTAACTAAAATAATTTATTGTTATAGACACCCAAAAATTTTTTTCGAATTGACAATCTTACAGAACATGGAACCGAAGCGCCGTGCATCGCCCTGGCGATCAGAAACTTTTTTTATATTTCAACGGTCTTGACCATTGGCCTGAAAATAACCCACGGCTAGCCCCTGAGATGTCTAATTTTTGTGTGAATCTTTCATAGAATTTCGAATTGATAGCCCAACTTCCTGCGATATTGCAGAAAAACAAAACTTAGAACCAAATACCTACTAATTTAACGTGTGCAGTATCATAAAACAGCAATGGAGTACCTTGGTAGACCTATGTCTGTGTCGGTTAAAATTGCGCTTAACGCTTCTTTTAGTTGGTATTTTTTTTATTATTATTGATAGATGATGTGGTCGACAATGGAGCGTGCTTGCCTAATTTTAACTTAATCACTCTTGACTTAAGACCCTAGGTTGCAGCTATAAGGAAACGGACTACAGCAGGAAATTCCATTCCCATTTATCATCATTATTTCAGACGAAAGACGCCCACTGTTGGACATAGGCCTCCCCCAAGTGTCGCTATAACAACCAGTCCTGTACGTCTTGCATCCATTGGATTCCCGCGACCCTCACCAGGTCATCGGTCCACCTTGTGGAAGGCTCCCATTACATTCCTCCAATAATTATTCGGCACAATACATTTTCTTTTCCTTTCTTGACTTTCGAACTAAAGCAGACTAAACTTACCAACATCAAGCCCTTGATCCAAAGCCCACTGTGCAATGGAAGGTGTCCAGTTCGGTTCATGAAGCTGGGAGTAGCACGACGCTCTAGTGACGTTGCCGTCAAGACCGATCACGCCATATTTGGTCTTCACACCGGTCAGGTATGCCGTGGCAGTACACGCTGAATCTGGGACTTGAGCGTCTAAGCAGTACGTCTGAAAAAGAGAATTATTGCCTCTAAATGATAGATAGAGATAAGTACAATAATCTTTTCCTTTAGTAGTAGTTTTTTTCGTTGGGTAATCGTGAAATGACTGACAATGATTGATTTATTTTATATTATTTATTTTTATTCCAAACAATATCCTTACAGACCATTCCAAATCGATATTGAGGTTTCTTATTAGATACTAAATTACAAACCAGATTCATTTAACTGTAACACATTTTAAAAAGTGCAATCCTAGTAAATTCACTCAGAGTACAATAATAATTCGTCGTATTCTTCCGAAGATAAAAGGCATAATGTAAGTCATTGCTCAAGTCCAGCACTACTACGTATTATGTAATTAGAATGACTTAATTAAGTACAAACTCGTTGATGTTATGATATTTGAACTTATACAATACTACAATTTAACAAAACGCATTCAGTCGACTAGTGGCCGAGCAGCGCTAGTACGCTCTCTCCGTGCCCACGCACTACTACTACTCGCGAAGAAAGAGGGCGCGACGGCGATTGTAGCTTTCTTCTTCGATGAAAACGTAGTGCTTAAAATTGTGACTTTTTAGAAAACCTAATTATTTCATAACCTGTACCGTTTTCAATTATTTTGTTGAACTGGTTATATGTGGTATGATTAGCAGAATTGGATTATGCAATAAAAAAAGCAAGCCCCTATGTTCGTTAGGGCGTTATTCGTAGGATACGACGTATATTATATATACACGTTGTTAGCTAAGACGTTGAGAATGCGCAGCGTGCGTGTCTGAGGCGCCTCGCTCAGCAACTTAGTGCCCGCGCGCAGCACTGCCAGCAGACGCGGCCGCTGCCGACGCAACGGCAAACAATGGGTAGCTCGCCGTTCAGAAGTCCGGTATGGACCAGCTGTATGTGCTAACCTATGGCGTTACTAGGTTGTTGGCTACACAAGCGTTAGGGAAATAAAAATGTAATTTGCAATTTGTCTTTCGATTTATTATTTATCTTTATTTACTATCAAGACTACCTCAAAGAAGTCAGCAAGATTGACGGGTTAGGACTCGAAGAAGTTACCGTGGCCCTCGTAAAATAACAACTGAAGGAACATTGGGTTTTAGTCAGTAAAAGCCTGAAACCCTCCCCTCTCGCCCCACCCAGAGCGGGAGAAATATGATGATTTCCTACGTGAGAAAAAAACCTACGTAGTCAAATCCTTACATTTTTATTTTTCGGCAATCGATCTAGCTGCTAAAATTTGTAAATAGGAACTTATTATGTGAGCGTGAAAACATTGTAGACTTGTTTATTATTTTCTATTCCGTTCCACTTTTTTTTATATACAATTGATATTATGTTGACTGCACTCGGGTAATGGTACCAGGTTATGACAATGTATAGTAGTGGTGGCCGAGTGGTATCGGCCCCGACTTACGAGTTGTAGGTTGCGGGTCACAAACCCAGCCAGGCGCATTACTTTGTGTAATTTATTTCATTACCACTGCTCTCAAAACGGTGAAGGAAAACATCGTGAGGAAACCGGCATGTCCTAGAATCAAAAACTCGAAGACATGTGACATCCACCAACCCACACTGGGCCCGCATGGTGGATTACGGCCCATTCCCTCTCCGGAGAGGAGGCCTGAGTCTCAACGGTGGGAACATTATAAGGCCGCCTATGCTATGCTATGACAATGTTATTTGAAAACATTGTAAAAACAAATATTTTTTTAAAAGAGTAACGGTGATTTTCTTGCCGATTCTTCCTCATAGGAAACGACCAATTGGAATCGTGGACACAGGCATATGTAACATTAAATATTCTGAACAGTTTAAGTAATTGAAGCCGGAATAAGTGACCGAACACAATTTATTTTCACCTCAGAATCTTCGCTTTCCTGTAACCTTGTAGGTACACTGTGGGCCTAACAATGATTTAATTGCCGTGAAAATAATACGCTACGCTTCCTTCCTCACATTGTTCAAAATACTGCATGTCACTTGACTTGACTATGACGAGACAAACAGACAGATGTTTAGTTTATCTTGACTTATGAATTTCCGTGTCAACTCGGGAATGTGAAATCACGCGATAATATACGACTTAAATGAGAAATATTCTGCTATTTGTTTTGATAGCTTGACCAGAGGTTCCCTATCTTTATTCATGGAGTTTCTTACCGGTTCTTCTCCATAGGAAACGACCAATTTGGAACCGTGCACTAGCTTCTGACGTTTTATAAGTGCCCATGTAGGCCTAAGTGAAATAATTTTTTTTGACTTTGACTTTGACTTTGACTTTGACTTTGACTTTGACTTTGACTTTGACTTTGACTTTGACTTTGACTTTATATACAGCACCCCCATAACATGTTGCACAAATACCTAATTTTTGCGACGTTTTAAAAGAAGAAGACATTCAAAAGAAACGCTTCGAAGACTACTGCTCAACGAGGACTAATCAGAGCGAAGGATATTCCCAAGAATATTATACTTTGTCTAGTACTAAGGATGCATTCAAATGTATCTTTTTTTTTAAGGTGAGAAATCATCCAATGACTTCTCCTGTTCTGGGTAGAGCTCCACCCTCGCGCTCCACATTGTCAGACTTTCTTTTGCCCTTTGCGTTCTACAAACATGGGTTTACTTTTCAGAAAATCCCCACGGCCCTAGCGGGTTTTTAATATATCCTAAGATACATTTCAATATTTAGTGTATTGTCTTTGTCGTATCGTAGATCTACGTGAACGATTACGTCACATTTACCGAATTTAAAAATATAATTCTTATTACTGAGGCTATATCAAATCTTAACACAGAATAAATCTTAATCGTTTTTTTAAATATTCACTTAGCAATCCAAAAAAAAAATGAGGCATACCTTTTATAAATTGTTGTTAAACAATATCGCAAAGGCAATAAAATAGCGTCATGGTAGGTACTCTATTTATACTTAATAATTAATTTGACTCAAAAATTTACAAACTCCATGTTTCGCGCTACGCTAATCACCACCTCAAGTCCCGGTCGGTCTACAGCTACACTCATGATCTGGCATCTCAAGTACGCCGATTTTTGTCAACTTAAGTGTCGAGTTTCATTTATTAATCAGTCAACACTCGGCTGTTGACGTAAACTGAAGCCGAAACTTGAGGTCAAGCTGGAGCTTGAGCTTGAGCTTGTGAATCTTGTTTATTAATACGATCAGGACCTCAAGCTTGGTATCAAGTACGAGATCTTGGGCTGAGGAACGATTGTTAATACGGACCTCAGGCTCTTATCACAAGATTGTTTAGACAGCTGTTTTTCGTCGACAATTGGAAGTGTCGGTGACCCTGAGCGAATCGATTTGTGACGCACTTGGGGCGGCATCGCGACACCATGGGGTCCGATGCCCGCCGGGGGATTTACCATCACTAGCAAATCTGCTGAAAATCTTATAATTGCTAATGCATCAAAATCTTTCTGTCAAACCAAAATAAATGATTACTTTTAACATATATGTTAAATAACGTAAAATTACACTGTGTTTAATTAAATGAAAATGAAATAGAAAATAATACACATACATAATTTAGAAATGTGTAATTTAATACATACATATACGAAATTAGAACATAATAATAGTGGCATAGTCAGCCTTATAACGTTCCCACTGTTGGGACTCAGCCTCGGCATCCTCTCTATTAGAGGGAATGGGCCGTAATCCACCACGCGGGCCCAGTGCGGGTTGGTTTTTTGGTTCTAGTATAGCATAGTTCATAGTATAGCATAGGCGGCCTTATAATGTTCCCACTGTTGAGACTCAGGCTTCCTCTCTAGGAGAGGGAATGGGCCGTAATCCACCACGCGGACCCAGTGCGGGTTGGTGGATGTCACATGTCTTCGAATTTTTGGTTCTAGGACATGCCGGTTTCCTCACGATGTTTTCCTTCACCGTTTTGAGAGCAGTGGTGATGAAATAAATTACACAAAGTAATGCAACTGGCTGGGTTTGAACCCGCAACCTACAACTCGTAAGTCGGGGCCGTTACCACTCGGCCACCACTGCTCTCTGTTTCGTTTTATTTTCCCAAATCCCGCATAATACGCTTTCTCACTTAAAACGCGTTTTTGTTTGGGTCAATGTGAAGTCATCTTAAACGGGTTTTTTACTGCATTCTAAAGAGAAAACATTTGTCTTTTTCCTCATAATATTATCCTTATTTGTTTGCAAGCAATGGTAATGAAATAAATTACAGAATATAAAATACCTGCTTGGGTTCTCTTCTGACCCAAAAACATTTCATTTTTTAATTAGCTTCCTTGTTAATGAAGCCTGTCTCCATGTGTAGGTATTAATTTCTATCTTTCAAATAGATACGTTAGAGAGTTTTTTTTTAAATATAATTCTTTTATGTGTATTTTAGCCGTTTGGGGTTGAAACACTAGGGCCATGGGGTCCGAGCGCTAATCGAGTTGTTCGGGATATCAGCAAACAGCTGGTCGACTCTACGCGTGATCAGAGGGCTGGACTTTTCCTCGGTCAACTAATCAGCATTGCCATCCAGCGTGGCAATGCTGCCAGCGTACTGGGCACTTTTCCCATTGACATCGATGCGGACGAATTTTTTGATGCCCTTGGAGTTCTTTTTCTACCGCTTTGTATATATTATTATTTTCAGTTTGTTTAAATACGTATTAAGTTATAATATTTAATAGTTAAGATATATAAATATTAATAAAAAAAAAAAAATAGTTTCGCGTGTTATATTATACTGTATATTTTTTTTCCTATACTAAAAACTACTCCCGTATCGTGGATGCATGCATAAATATTCATTCAGCCATTTATTTCAGCAAACTAAAAAAAAAATTAGCCTCTCCTTACAAAATTATAAACTGAGTTTATAGTTTGCATGGAGAGGCCGAGTTTTGATATCGTTTCCTGAAAAATAAACTTGTGAAAGGTTGTTCAGTTTCGTCAATAACTGAGCTAGCCCTTAAAGGTAAGCAGAGACCTGTCGTGTGTGTTTCAGCTGAGAGTTAGTTTTCGTTACTTTTATTAAACTTTATTGGACTACTAGCTTCTGCCAGCACGCCGCCCACATGAATGTAGGTTTTTCCATACAAACTTTGAACCCCCGTTTCATTTCATTAGGAGATGCTATGATTAGTGCTCGACGCACTAAGTAAGAGTTTTCCAAAATTCTCGTTATATAAGGAAGATTTGTGCAAAATTTCACGGTCCTAGTCCCAGTAGTTTCGGCTGTGCGTTGATAATGTCAGTCAGTCAGTTTCTCCTTTTTTATAAATAGATATTTTTTTATTTTTTTTTCGGTGGGAAAATCATCTTATTACATCCCCCGTCCTTGGGCGGGGCGGGAGATAGTGTTAGACTTTTACTGACTAAAAACCCACTCCCTCGTTGCCTTCGTCCCAGGACCCCGGGTTTCGCTTTCACACTACCCATGGCCCCAGTAGGCTTCGACCCTGCTGGGCCCCTACGATTTGCTGACATCTCCCTGAGGCGCGCGTGGAACAATACGCGCCGTCGACGACTTGGACTCGGTCCGGACGGTTACCGGACGGTCGGACGGCGGGCTACCCATTGCTCGCCGTCCGCAAGCCCGCGCCTACGGTGGCCGTAAATCGGGATCGGAATCCCGGCGGCGATTTGGGCGTGAGGACCGTTGCCTCACGCGATCGGCCGCCTCCTTTTGCTAGCATTACTGCTTCGCAGAAGGAAGCGACCGCCTGCCACTCCTCCTCGCTACGGACTGGCCTGTACCAAGGCCCGACGCGAGAGATCGCCGCCGTCGATCGCCCCCACGAGGACACGGCGTTGCTCTGCCCAAACGGGGCACACCTCCACCGTATGCTCTACCGTGTCCTCCGGGCGGTCCACACAGTGGCGACACCCGGGCGTCGCTTCCGCACGAATCCCGTGCAGGAACTTCCCGAACTTACCGTGTTCGGTGAGAACTTGCGTCATACGGTAGGTGAGGACGCCGTGAGGTCTTACTTACGACGACTGTAGGTGACGACTTACCGCCATAATTGTGGCGTGCCCAATAAATAGATAATAAGCTTTTCAGTTCCTACCTGTATCAAACTATCACTATCTATCAACAAACCACGGAAGAGAGTGCGACGTCAGCCATGGTACGCTTGGCCTCGACGCGTGCGTAGGTCTCCTTGAACGTGACACAGAGCGCATGCGCGGTCAAGCGCGGCACGAGAACACGTAAACATTGTAGTGTTGATTTTTTGTGATGAATTTTCTGTGTGATCTAGTATTCGCTAATATATTTGAAAAAAGAATGGCCGTTACAACAGGCCACGGGACCTTTAATAAGCACCTCTCTACCATAGGTGTTACACTCTGCAGAGCGTGCATGAAGGGCGACGAGACAGCAGCTCATCTGCCTAGTGGTCGCTGGATATATATATATATATTCAAACAAGCGAGCAAAGCTACTGACAGAAGCTAGTGAAAAATATCTGCAAGAATAGCATAATTAGCTAAAGTGCGTAATAAGAGCAACAATCTCTACTCGTGTACCTATTCACGTAATTACGGAGAATTTTAGAGTTATGTATATTGCATTTAATTATTAAGAATATCGTACATATTCTATTTTAATCGTTTCTGTAGAATTAGATGGTCTTGATAAACAATTATAATTATAAGAAAAATAAATATTTATCTATGCATATTTGAACGGATGAAAAACTGACTCACGTGCAACGTTACGTTAATTACGTGGAAAAATAATATTGGTTAATTCTTTAGTGGTATGCGCTCCAAATAATTTTACACACACACACGATCACACACATACACATACACATTTGTGACTCGTATTACTGAGAAGATTACAAACTTCAGGCTAAAGAGGAATGGACTCCGGGATGGTTCGAAAGAGTTACCACGGCCCTGGGACCCAAAGGGCAACTGAAGGAACCCAGGTAGATTTTTGTTATTCAGGTAATATGCGGTCTACCTCTTTCTCTCTTTGGTAAGTCCCCACTTTGAGGAGTGGCTGGAAAGACCTCACGGCGTCTTAACTTTCCGCATGACGCAGGTCCTCGCCGGACATGGTAAGTTCGGCAGGTTCTTGCACCGGACTCGTGCGGAAGAAACGCTCGGGTGTCATCACCATTATGTGGACCTCCTGGACGCCACGGTGGAGCGTAAGGTACAATTGTGGCCCGCTTGGACAGAGCACCGTCTCGTGGAGAAAATTGGTGGCAGCGACTACTCGCAGCGGGCCCTGGTTCAGGCTATGGTCCAAAGCGAAGAGGAATGGCAAACGATCACTTCCTTCTGCGAAGCAGTAATGCTAGCGAAGAAGGAGGCCGCACGCGTGAGTGAACTTACATCCTCACGCCCCAGCCGCCGAGATCCCGACCCCGACTACCAGCCACGGTAGACGCGGGCTTGCGGGCGTTAAGCAATGGGTCACCGTCCGGCAGTTCGGAAATCGACCGGACCGAGCTCCAGTCGTCGACAGCGCATAGTAATCAACGCGCTCCTCAAAGAGATATCAGCAAACTGCTGGGGCCCAGCAGGGCCGATGCCCGCTTGGACCGCGGGGATTTTCTGAATAGGAAACCCGTAGTCCTAGAACGCAAAGGGCAACTGAATTATGGCGGTAAGTCACCTCTTTGTAGAGTGATTTGGGAGGCGTCACGGCGTCCACACCTTCGCATGACGCTGGTCCTCACCGCACATGGTAAGTTCAGGGGATTTCCTGTATCGGATTCAGGCAGAAGAAACGCTTGGGTGTCACCACTGTTTGGGCCGCTCGGAGGATACGGTGGATTTGTGCCCCGCTCGGGCGGAGTACCGGAGTGACCTCGTGGAGGCAATCGGAGGCAGTATCCTCTCGCGCCGGGCCCTGATTCCCGAATTGAGTTACGAAGATTTAACAGCATCGCAAAAAAAAAAATTGTGACGTAACTACAAATTTACAGTTCTCAGATTTTTTCGTATACCTACTTGTGCTATAAGACCATAATTCATACCAAATTTCAGGATTCTAGGTCAGCGGGAAGTACCCTATGAATTTTGTTTCCTTTGATAGTGTCAAAATACATGTTTTTTTGTGACATTAACGGCCATATCTTTTTTTTGAGGATCGCGGACTTAAGTATATGATTTTAATTTCAATTCGAAACATTCACGCGTTCCCGAGGCAAAGGGTCTTGACAGACAGACGGTGAACAAAGTGATCCCGTAAGGGTTCTGTTTTTTCCTTTTGAGGTACGGAGCCCTAAAAACACACACACACACACACACACATACATACACATTTCCGATTTGTATTACTGAAAGAGTCCACGCTAAGATGGAATGGGCTGCGGGATTGTACGAAAGAATTACCGTGGCAATGGAATGCAAAGGTCAACTGAAGGAACACATGTGGATTTTTGTCATCTAGTAAATATGCTGGTGAGGGTAGCGGGAGTGCGGTGGATGCGAGAAGCACAGGATCGGTCGTTGTGACGACGCTTGAGGGAGGCCTATGTCCAACAGTGGCTTCTTTCGGCTGAAATGATGATGATGATGATGATGAGTAAATATGCTGGCTGCCTCTTCCTCTCTTTTGTTGACAGCCGTAGAATTGTCATAACAAGCCCATACTACCTTAATAACTTCTCCCGCACTGGACGGAGTGAGAGGGAGTGTCAAACTTTTAGTGACTAAAACCTCACCTGTGTCCTTTAGTTGCCATTTGCGTTCCAGGGCCACGGTAACTCTTTAGATGACGAAAATATTTCATTTCACATGGAAATCACCTTTGATTTTTTTTTGTCATAGAACTCGTCTATAATAGATTGTAAAAGTAATCGGAATTAGAGTCTACTTAATCTTTATTTACAGATTTTTGTTTTCCTTTATTGAACACGGGCAGATAATTTAAAAGAAAAAACTATTTGTACTGACACTTCAGTACAGTCACGTTCAAAAGCGGTTACTTCATAGTACTTCTTGATGTTTTATGTCGCGTTTCATTGAACAAATTGATCTTTTTTTTTTAAAACTATTTTGAACAATACTTTGTCAGCGATCGTAATTTGGATCGCTTCCTTCCTTATTTTGTTTTTCTATGATTTACAAAGAGGAAATCCATGATAGGCTCGTGTGCCAGGCCACACACGCCGACCTGGGCCCGTTGGTCTCCATACATTTTATATGGAAACTAGACTTGTAGAGCTACACTTGATCCACGCCACGCAACGCCACGTGACGTCACTCTACGTACAAATCAGGCGTGTTACACGTGTGCGTCGGTCTAATGTAGTTCTATTTTAAATAATTCAAACGATATTATTCAGTCAGACAGTCAGACAAACTGAAATATTATAGCCTTCGACAGCACGGTGGGCGTAATCGTTGAGCGATTTGAGGCTGCGCTGCGTGTCATATTAATAATTTCCGCACGAAATATTTTTTCATATTGAATGGTTTATTAATATATTTATATATATATATACATCTTAACTATTAAATATTATTACGTACTAAGTATTTAAACTAACTGAAAATAAATAATAATATTTACAATCGGGTAGAACAAGAACTCATAGGGCATCACAAAATTCGTTTACATCGATGTCAATGGGAAAAGTGCTCAAAACGCTGGCAGCATTGCCACGCTGGATGGCAATGCTGATTTGTTGACTGAAGATAAGCCCAGCCTTCTGGTCACGCGAAGAATCGGGCAGCAGCTATTTGTTGATATCCCGAACAACTCGATGAGCGCTCGGACCCTATGGCCCTAGTGTTTCAACCCCAAACGGCTCAAACATAACCTCCTTTTTCATATTTGTATAGCCTAAAGATAATTGTTCCGGGTCTGTTTATCTTATGAACGCCCCACGAATCCGGAGTATTTCCTGTATATTTTTTTAGATAAAAAAGATAAAGATAGGGTCAATACAGTATCTGCAATGCAGGCAATGAAACGGCGAGTTTAAAATACATTTTCAGTATTGTCTTACTTATCTACAGACTAAACCTGTATGTAACACACTTACCCTAGCCAATCCGCTGACTGGAAATGTTTCAAAATCCAGCACTGACTCCTCACCGAGGCTCTGCTCAAGTTGACCCGAAAATGTTCTGGCGGCCATGACAGTTGCCAATGACATTCCGTCACCGATGAAAAGAATTCCATTTTTCGCCTTATTCGTGTTTCGTTTCTCTGCCAGCTTAGCTTTTATGGTCTGAGCAGCTGATTTTTTCCAGTAAGACTGGTGCTTCTCTTCAACTGGAATGTACGCTGGATTCATGAAGGTGTCCAACACTTTCTTCGGTTTTGGCACCGATGCCGTCACATCTCCTGCAACAAGATAGTTTGATTTTATTATTTTAGCCTATAGTGAGATATATTCCATTAGATGGGATAATCCAAGATTGGCTGTAGAGAACCATGAAGTTTCTTCCCGGTTCTTCTCCATAGATAAAGACTAAATGAAACGGCAATAAATTGCACTAACTTCTGATGATTTGTAATTACCCATGTAGGCCTATGTCAAATAAAATATTTTCAATACACATACTCGAAAACCCGCTCTTATCCCACCGCTTTTAGGCACGCAATAGACTGCTTTCCGCACTAGTGCAGAAATAGCGCGTGCTCTCCCGCACCACAATGTGCATTTATCGTATTAGAATGGGCGCGCGTAGACCCCCGCAAGTCGCCGGTCAACCCCCGTTTATTCATTTCTTTGTAAGTGTATTCAAAAAAGTCGTTTGAGACACGTGCAAATTTGTCACTGTAGCCCTCGGCTCCATAACACACTCGCCTACGGCTCGTGTGAATTCCGCCTCGGTCGCAATGACAAACTTTCTGCACTTGTATCAAAATGTACTATTTTGATCTTTGAACTTTGCGTGGTACCGCATTGAGGCTTATGGCAAGGTTGTCCCACATATGTTCTCACATCTTTCGGCTGAAACAATGATGCATACATTCGTCACAACATTGATAACATGTGATATCCACCAACGCGGGTTGCTCGCCCGCCGGTAAGGTTCTGGCCCGAATAGTCGGCGCATAATGTTCCAAACGCGCCTCAAGATGTCAGCAAAGTTGAAGGGGAAAGAAGGGCATAGTAGAGTGTCTGCTAAGGCTGCAGGACCGTTTGAAAGAGTGACCGTGGCATCAGGAAAAAAAGCAAGAAAGAAAAACTTCTTAACAGGACTTTTTTTTTTTTTTTTTTTTTATGACGTTATAAGCAACTGTAAGATACAGGATTTTAGTCAATTAAAATCTGATACGCCCTCCCGTTTTACCCTATAGTGGGAGAAGTCATCGAATAATTTCTCATCCATTAAAAAAAAACTTACAAATAATTTTAATTTTACACCAATTGTTTTACTAGATTCGTGTATTCTTCTTTTTTCGTCGCTCTAGTTTTGTAAATATGGATAGATATATTGTATTTGTAGTTTATAATACCTATAAACTATAAAGAATGTTACAATATGTAATGCTTACATTACATAATTATTATAACATTCTTTATAAATCCCAACCGAGCCCAAGTCGTCGACGGCGCGTATTGTTCCACGCGCACCTCAAGGAGATGTCACCAAACAATAGGGGCCAGCAGGGTCTAATTTTATTGGGGCCACGGGTAGGGTGAAAGTGCAACCTGGGGCCCTAAGATGAAGGCAAAGAAGGAACAGGAGTGGGTTTTTCGTCAGTAAAAGTCTGACACACCCTCGTAGGTACTCCTCATCACCAAAAAAAATTTTTTTCTTCTCTGCCTTGCGTTTCAAGACTGTCCCATGGCCTCATTAGGCGTCGGCCCTAATTTTTCCACGTTTGTGTTGCTGATGTGCCATAAATAAATGAATAAATGTCACATTGCCAATTTTATTATATCGTGAAGAGCTATACAACAGTGTTAATATTCTGATCAGCCTTGTAACGTTTATTCGTTCTGAACCGGTTCTTTTGCGCAAAAATTGGGATCGTTTACCACAAACATGAAATGCATTTTGTATGTTAATGATGACAATGTTTATTTTTTCTGTTTCGCGTATAGATTTTTGGGTACGAGTATATGATGACTAGCTTCTGCCAGCAGCTTCGCCTGCGTGAAATTTAAGTTTTTTTATTCAAACTTTGGACCCCTATTTCAACCCCTTAGGGAGTGAATTTTGGAAAATCCTTTCTTAGTGCTCGTCTACGTCATAAAAGGAAACCTTGTGCAAAATTTCACGGTTGTAGTCCTTGTAGTTTCGGCTGTACGTTGATATGTCAGTCAGTTACTTTCTCCTTTTATATATATAGATTATATTTGAAATAAGCTGTTGCCCGTGACTACGTTCGCGTCGAGTTTAAGAACATTACTACTCTCCGTTTTGAGAAAATCGTGTAAAAAACATTCGTTTCGGAAACTGATACCCCGCCCCGGAATCAAATTAATTAGAATTGAAATCCTTCAGGATGTCCATTTAGGGAAGTTAAGTCACGTTCCAACGGAAAAATTAAAAGTAGCTTGAGTTATAGTCGAGTTATATAACATGCTATATATTCCAATGAAAGTCCCAGTCTTTTGGTTCAACCGCTTCGAAAATGTATTTCGTAGTTTAAATCCCGTTACCAAGGGAAAATTAAAGCCTAAGTCACTCTTTGTAACATTAGCTAATCGTCAATGAAAATCCCGTCAAAATTAGTCGAGACTTTTCGGAGATCAGCGTGTCAAATATAGTTTCATATGCATTTAAAAATATATATACCTATATAATATTATTTTGACATAACAAACAGATACTTCAATTTATATGTATGTGTTTTGTTTATATGTGTAGATAACTTTACTTGACTTTTTTTTTGTTTTGGTTTTTCTTTCTAAACTTGACTCTGGGACAAACCACGAATGTTTGTCCCGGAGTCAAGTTTAAAGTATTTAGTTTTCACAGTCTTTTTGCGTAACTTTAGAGTTCCATTAGAATGCAGATGTAACATATTTTGTTGTTTTTGCAGTATTTGGCAGCCAATGGATCGAGTCAGCCATCTTGGGAAATTTTGCAGAGGTAGTCAATATTATTTTACAATAACAATGTCAGGTCCATTTTACCGAAATCGCGCCTGTTTCAATAATTCCACATTTTGTCCAGTTATGTAGACATCAACCCGCACTGAGCCCGCGTGATGGATTACGGCCAATTCCCTCTCTTAAAAAGGAGGCCTGAGTCCGAACTGTGGAAACATTTTATGGCATGCTATGCTATGTAGACACTTGAGATACAAAACTACACCATTTAAACATCAAAATATCCACGAGGAATCGATTTGCGAATATTTAAAACCATTGAACTTGACTCACATGCCAAGGCTAGTTAAAAGTTGTTTGTTTATGTGTTTACAAATATTTAATAAGATACCGAGTTACCTAAATATTCTTAATACCATACCAGATTATTTAAAAGTAAATTGTATGATTGGCTGTCCAATAATAGTTTTTTATAGGGTTAAAGAATTTTTAGACAAAAAACATTAATGACATAATTGTATGCACAAAAACTTGCACGCGCTTATAATGTTAAGTAAAAACGTGTATGCTCTGTATTCAATCTTTGTACCATCTTTTATACCATGTTCTTATGGAAATAAATGTTATTCTATTCTCGAAGAAATCCTACCAAAACATCCTTAGTTATATTTGTTTGTAGGTTTGTTAGAAGTTTACAATATGGAAAGCTCAATTTTTCAGTTAAAATCTACAAGATTGACAAATAAATAGGTTCTGAAAGGAAAAGTTTATTTTGAAGCTTGCTCGTCATCCGCAAGCCCACGCCTACGGTGGCTGGAAATTAGGGTCGGGATACCGGGCAGTTGGGCGTGAGGTAATCCGTTCCATCACGCGTACAGCCGCCTCCTTTGCTAGCATTTTTGTTTCGCAGAAGGAGGCGACCGCCTGCCATTCGTCCTTGATGCGGACCATAGCCTGTACCCGGCCCGGAGGGCCACGGCCGAGAGGTCGCTATCGTCGATCGCGGTGAAATTATGCATGTGTTTTAATTCGTATTTGTTTTGGGAAGATCAGACTGCCCGATTTTTTATTATTATACAAATTATTAATTATTGACACTGATGATACGATTTATACAATAGCTGATATTTTTTCTTTGTAAATTATTGATACCTAAACTGTAGGTACCTTTTTTATGATGTTCAATTATGTCTCGTATTAATTGGTTAGCATTCTGTTGTATAATAATATGCATGAAAATGCAATATTTTACGGCACGTTATTACGTTGTTGTTATGTAACAAAAATTTAAAATTGTGTATTCATAAACGCATCATCAATCAACTTTGTAATATAACTCTTACGTACTGAGAAATAATCGAAATACCCGAATAAAATATAAAAGGAGAAACTGACTGACTGACATATCAACGCACAGCCGAAACTACTGGGATTAGGAGCGTTAAATTTTGCACAAGGTTTCCTTTTATGACGTAGGCATGTCATTTATTGATAATTGTAATTACTTATTGTTCTTGTTTTTTTTTATATAGCTTCTTTTTTTTTTAATGTGAATGTGAGAACACCGTGGACTTCGCGAATTCTTAGGTTACTTCCTATTACGACTCACTTTTTTTTTTAATATGATTATTTTTATTGTGCAACAATATCGACTGGTCTACACTGTTCTTACATAATGTCTATTAATACTGTAATATGAAAATATTGTAAACAATAATTTTATTAAAAGAGTAACCATGGAGTTTCTTGCCGGTTCTTCTCCATAGGAAACGACCAATTTGGAACCGTGCACTAGCTTCTGACGTTTTATAAGTGCCCATGTAGGCCTATGTGAAGTAAAAAATTTTTGACTTTGACTTGACTTTGAGGCGAGCACTAAGAGAGGATGTTCCAAAATTCACCTCCTAACTAAAGGGATGAAACGTGGGTCCAAAGTTTGTATGGAAAAACCTACTTTCACGTTGGCGAAGCCGCTGGCAGAAACTAGTTTATTTATATGTTACTAGCTGACCCGGCAAACGTTGTTTTGCCATATAAATAATTTCCTAGAGAAATAAAAAATTTTGTCTAAAAAATAAAAAAAAATTACCCCTAACATTTAGGGGGATGAAAAATAGATGTTGGCCGATTCTCATAGATACCGGATAAGCACAAAAAATTTCATCAAAATCGGTCAAGCCGTTTCGGAGGAGTATGGCAACGAAAACTGTGACACGAGAATTTTATATATTAGATTGATAGACGCGCAATTAACCGATGCTAAGTAGCCATCGATAGAACAAGCTTACCTAGAAGTAACCTATTCACTCTCGACTTAAAAACCCCTATCCTATTGTAGCTATCGGGAAACAGACTAAGGCAGGGAATTAAGCTCCTTTGGAGGTAGGCGGAACAGAGAGTAAAGTCCCGCAAACCTCCGTTGAAAAGGGAGGATCCTCCGGCCAGACGGGTGTTATGTCTGGCGGGCTACTACTGCCCGATAGATGATTTCGGGCTGTTCTATATGTTCTAAACGCGCGGAGAACTTTGATTGCGCGATGCAGGATTAGTTCTTATGTGACGTCATAGATGTCGCTACATCACTCCCCTCCGGAGATCGGAGATCGATGGTTTTTGATGCTTCTTGATGCGTGCCAGGCCAGTGGTAGGTTGGTTCCAGTGGGTCGGAACCGAATGCCGCATAGTTCTCGGTGAGTCGGAACTGTCTGCGGTGATACCCCAGTGAGTCGGGGTGTTGCTGTCCCAGTGAGTCGGGATGATGCCCCAGTGAGTCGGGGTGTTGCTGTCCCAGTGAATCGGGATGATGCCCCAATGAGTCGGGGTGTTGATGTCCCAGTGAGTCGGGATGATGCTGCAGGCTCCAGTGAGTCGGAGTAGTGCTGCTGGCTCCAGTGAGTCGGAGCGGCGCTGTGCGATGTAGTGGCTTGACTGCTTGCGTCGACCAGGAGAGGTTCTTCATAGCTCTTCATGTGACTGGCCGAAGGTGCGGTGTGATTAGCCAAGGTCGCTGATGAGGCTGAGGGTTATGACCAGGTATGACCAGGTAGGCATGCTGGTGGTCAGGATACCCTTTTAAAGCCGTGGGTGCTGGCTGTATGGCTCGCTGCTCGAAAGCTTGAGGAAGTGATGATGACGTCACGAAGTAGTTGCTGCACGAAGGCTGCGCTGACGTTCTTTGTCGAGGGTCACCAGTTTGGAGGTAGGCGGAACAGAGAGTAAAGTCCCGCAAACCTCCGTTGAAAAGGGAGGATCCTCCGGCCAGACGGGTGTTATGTCTGGCGGGCTACTACTGCCCGATAGATGATTTCGGGCTGTTCTATATGTTCTAAACGCGCGGAGAACTTTGATTGCGCGATGCAGGATTAGTTCTTATGTGACGTCATAGATGTCGCTACACTCCTTAGCTATACGCAAGATGACCGTGTTCGCAAAACGTTCATCAATGATATCAGTATTGTAGCTTTATCGTGAAAACGTAACAGGTAGATAGATTTGCTGTCACATTTTGTTATAATAGTAGAGATTATTAAAGGGCTTTCAATTGGATAATATTAATTTTCTAAATTTGCGTGACATAGAATACACCCCCATCACAATTTTTTTGCATTGATCGAGTATCGATAAGAAATAAAAACATCCTATTAGCAATTTTGACGATCAAATGGGACGGACTGATCATCTGCACAACAATAATATTAAAATACTAATTGATGAAAATTTATGAAATCATCCAATGATATCTCCTGCCCTTTCGTGTCAGACTTTTACTGACTAAAACTCACTCCTGTTTCTTCTTTGCCCTCTTTTCGTGACTTCGGGGTTCTCTTTCGCAGCACCAGTAGGCTTCGACCCTGCTGGGCCCCTACGGTTGCTGATATCTCCTTGAAGCGCGTGTGGAAAACTATGCGCCGTCGATGACTTGGGCTCGGTTCGGTCGGTTACCGGACGGTCGGACGGTTTGCTACCCATTGCTCACCGTCCGGAAGCCCGCTCCTACGGTAGCCGGAAATCGGGGTCTAAATCCCGGCGGCTGAGCCGAGAGGGCCATTGCCTCGCGTGTGCGGCCTCCTCTTTTGCTAGCATTACTGCTTTGCAGAAGGAGGCGACCGCCTGCCACTCCTCCTCGCTCTGGAGCCATGGCCTGTACCAAGGCCCGGCGCGAGAGATCACTGACGCCGAGCACAACACACACACACACACACACACACAAACACAGCGAGAACACAGCGGTGCTCTGCCCAGGCGGGGCACACCTCTACCGTATGCTCCACCGTGTCCTCCGAGCGGTCCACACAATGGTTCCACCCGGGCGTTATACTAATTGGTTCCTGCGAAATTGCCAACGTATGACCCGTAAAATAGCACAATGCCATTATTTTCGTCTCAATTTCAACAAAAATTATTCCTTTTGTAGAACTCAATTCTTTTTCTAAAATAAAAATAGCTGTTACTCGTTGTAGATAACATCAGCCTTCTACCAGTGAAAATCGGTGCAGTCGTTTGAGATATTATCTGGAACAAACACACCCTGACATACATACATTGGTCTAGTGGTCCCGACTGCTACGCCGGAGGTTGTGGGTTCGATTCCCATCCAGGACAAATGTTTGTGTGATGAGAACGATCATTTGTCCTGTCTCTGAGTGTAATTTATCTATATCTAATACATACAGTATTTAGAAATATATAAGTATGTTTATCAGTTGTCTAGTAATCATAGCACATCAAGCTCTGTTTAGTTTGGGACTAGATGGCGTTGTGTGATAATTGTGGAATTAATATTATATTTATTTATTATATAATTTATTATTATTGTACAGACCAACAGATAGATAAAAATTAAAAAAGCTTGTTATAGGTATTGGATACACTTTCATTAAGCATTTAGTAATATTTTTTTTAAATTAGTTACAGACACTTCAATTTTATTTATATGTATAGTATATAGATGTATAGACATAGATGATATCAAATGAAAAGATGACCAGTAGATAATGGTACTACTTTTATCTACTTTGACTACCGAAAAACGTGCTTTTTTAGAAAAAATCTACACAACGTGACATTTTGTTAAAAGTCATATCATTCTGTACCTACCATTAATGACGATTACATTGTTACGGAAATTATAGTGTCATCACACCAAGTCAACTGGTTAACTATATCGTTTTTTTTTTCTCTAAAATCCTCGTATTAGCGGCCTAATGTGCCTATTTAACCGACTTCAAAAAGAAGGAGGTATGGTCCGGAGTGAGGAGGAGTGGCAGGCGGTCGCCTCCTTCTGCGAAGCAGTAATGCTAGCAAAGGAGGCGGCCGATCGTGTGAGGCAAAAGTCCTCACGCCTCAACCGCCACCAGGATTCTGATCCCGATATCCGGCTACCGTTGGCGTGGGCTTGCGGACGACGAGCAATGGGTGGCTCGCCATCCGATCGTCCGGTAATCGTCCGGACTGAGCCCAAGTTGTCGATGGCACGTACTATTCCACGCGCGCCTCAAGGAGATGTCAGCAACTGTAGGGGCCCAGCAGGGTCGAAGCCTACTGGTGCCATGGGTGATGCGAAAGATATCCCCGGGGCCCTGGAAAAAATGGCAAAGAAGGAACAGGGGTGGGTTTTTAGTCAGTAAAAGTCTGACACTATCTTCATCTAATGACATCCCTCGCTCCGCCCTAGAGCGAGGGATGTCATTAGATGATTTTCAAACCCGAAAAAAAAAACTATGTTCGGCCGAATGTATTTTCTTAGGTATTTGATGGTAGATCATGCATGTTTTTTTTTTAAGAAAATAAAAATCTTGCTCCACACTAGGCATTACTCTTGTTTTGTAGTTGCGGTCACAAACATGTAAACTCACATACAAAAGATAACCAGACCAAGAACCACTATTTGTAGGTCATACAAATATTTGTTCCGCGCGGGAATCGAACCTGCGACACGCAGCGCAGCAGTCAATCGCTCAACAGCTGCGCCGACTGTGCCATCATATACAACCCTCCTCCTCATGTCATATCCCTCATTACTGAGGGTCATGAAGTTTTTGATGGATTACCTTCTTACTGATGGTGTCCCGTCATCTGTGTCGATAACTATCGAAATGTGTCGAAATCTATATATATAAAAGCGAAATACCACACACTGATTAATCACGAAATCTCAGAAATTATAACACTTACAAACTTAAAATTTGGCAGGAAGGTTCACTATGGGGTGTAGACTTAAGCTAAGAACGGATTTTACTAAACTCCACCCCTTGGGGGGTTTTGTTTTCGGTGGAATCATCCAATGACATCCCACGCTCCTTGGCGGAGCGGTAGATAGTGTCAGACTTTTACTGACTAAAAACCCACTCCTGTCCCTTTGTTGCCTTTTATACCAGGGCCGAGTCATCCTTTCAGAATCAGACCCTTGGCTCCAGTAGGCTTCGGTGACTCACTCACTCACTGACTCACTGATTAATCACGAATTCTCAGAAACTGTAACATCTACTAACTTAAAACTTTGCCAGGTAGGTGCTTTATAAGGTTTTATGTAACTCCACCCCTAAGGGGGAACTGTAGGGGCCTAGCAGGGTCGAAGCCTACTGGGGCCAAGTGTCTGATTCTGAAAGGAAGACTCGGCCCTGGTACGAAAGGCAACGAAGGAACAGGAGTGGGTTTTTAGTCAGTAAAAGTCTGACACTATCTCCCGCCCCGCCCAAGGGCGGGGGAAGTCATAAGATGATATTCCCGCCGAAAAAAAAAAACCCCTAAGGGGGAAAACGGGGGATGGAGAAACCGACATTCACGCGGGCGAAGCCGCTGGCAAAAGCTAGTATACAATATGTAACTGCAATAATACAACCCTTTATACACTCCGATTAGATAATCAATCAATCAATCATAACTTGTGCAGTTACATAGTGTTTTATTTAAGAAAATAGTTGTCATAGTTGCACCTGCAACTTCTAACATGAGTCAGCGTGCCGCCCCAGCCGAACACTCCAGTTTACATCTGACGCCTGCATCACGCCACAATGGTGGAAGATGTCTTTTACCCTTCGTGGAGTGTGTTTAAAAAACTTGATTTATTTTTTAATAAATTATGTAAAAGAATATTTTATACGTACGATGGTTTTATAATAGGTATTTAAAAAAACAATTTTAGCTATCGCAATTTATTGAAAGAAAAGAAAGAAAAAGAGTTTATTTACGACAAACATTGCACATAACTTAAAATATATCTATATATATAAAAGGAGAAACTGACTGACTGACATATCAACGCACAGCCAAAACTACTAGGACTAACAGCATGAAATTTTCGTACCAACGTAGGCGAGCACTAAGAATGGATTTTCCAAAAATTTTCCCATAAGGGAATGAAGCGGGGCTCTAAAGTTTGTATTAAGAAACTTACTTTACGCGGGCGAAGCCGCTGGCTGAAGCTAGTATACATATATACAAATATGCAATATTAACAAATCTATACAAAAGAGTGAGTTATGCGACATATCCGCTGCTAAGCTGGGGCTCATGTACTGAACAGAGCCACAGCGCTGATTTTTAGCGCCAGCCTGCCTTATTCTCCTTCTTCTTTCCTAAGTAGTGTGAAAAACCTTGACTGTTTTTTATACTTTCTTTTTTAAATTTCTAATGCCTACTGATATTTTGGCAAATAAATAAAATAATAAAGAATCACGTAAACTGGCCACAAAATCGTGGAGAAACTACTGAGAAAATCAGAGAATGAAGTACAATGTTTACGGTACAGTGAATCCAAAAAAGCGAATCTTTTGTGTCATAAAAACATAAACGTTCATGGTTTTGAACGTTTATGTTCACACTGCTCGAACTTAGGCCGGACAACAGTGTCCGGTCAAATATTTCATCTAGAATGAATAGGTTCTTAATAAACTAGTACGCTTCATCATCAGCGATTGCATTTCTTTCTTTCAGGTGGGATCGCAGTCAAGCACTAATTTATATCAATTTAAAAAAAAAGCAATAGTCGATGTCTCATTTTTTTAGATAGGTAGCAATTTGCACACCTATTTTTAGGGTTCACTGAAACTGAAATTAAAACCGTATACTCAAGTAATACTTAATAATAAAATCAAACAATTTAAAATACTATCTTCAAAAACATCAGCCATCATAGTTCTTCTAAACAGCTACTCTAACAAAAGTCGTGATTTACGTAAAGGCATCAATCGACAGTTGATTTTCTTCGTCGCCTTTGCTGTAATTTTCATGGACGATTCGATATGGTTAGTGACGCTGCCTAACTAAATAATGGTGTACTACGTAAAACGTTTTTTTGAACTTGTGATTGTTAATAATCGGACAGCAGAACATCACGCCTATATACTTGAAAGTGTGGGTAGAAAAGAATTTGTTAGTAACATACTTATACCGCGTGTTGCCAGGGAAAATATATGGCTCCAAAACGTGGTCGCTTAGAACTCAGGAGGTTGAAAGGAAAGGCTATGCTCGGAGTTTCTTTGCGTGATCATGTCAGAAAAAAAGATATCTTCGTTTCTAATATGATCACGCAATTTTGGGATACCCAAATTTAGTTTATGATTTAATAAAAAAATCACAATCTGAAGACTAAAAACTGTGTTTTCTGTTTAATTCGAATCTTGCTTAAATTTTGGGACTCCCTATATATATCGCAGACAAGACTTGAGAATGACGGGGCAGAACACATGATGGTTTTAATTAGCAAAAGTCGAAAGGAGGAAAAAAAGGCTAAGTATTTATCAGTGTTATTAAATCACCAAAACTCGAAAGGAGGAAAAAAGGTAAATATTTCACACAAAGATTTGTCGATATTTTTTTGAAGTTAAAAATTATTAAATTACTTCTCCCGGTATAGGGTTGCGCAAAAGGGTGTGTCAGACTTTTACTGACTAAAACCCACTTGTTTCCTAATAAGTCTAACATATGTTTGACTATCCCAAATATTTTGGATTTTCGACATTAATTATCGCTAGTAGAATGTGACTTTATCTGGAACTTCAAGACTAGCTGTCTGCCTTAAAGGGCTGCGGGAGTGTTCGAAAGAGTTACCGTAACGCTGGAATGCAAAGGGCAACTGAATAAACACATGTGGGTTTTAGTCAGTAAAAGCCTGAGGCTCACTTTTACTCATCCAGAGCGGGATACGAGTTGAAGTTAGAGCTTAATAAATACATAACAATTTAATTCCACCAAGACCTATTCATCATCGGACGGTCTTTAAGTCAAGAGTAAATAGGTTACTTCTAGGCAAGCGTGCTCCATCGTCGGCCACATCATCGCTTACCATCAGGTGAGATAGTGGTCAACGCGAGCCTATCAATAATAAGAAAAAATAACCTTGAAGAACAGGACAAGTATTATTGTTATTATATTTATACAGATAAGAATTTCCTGAAGCATTCTTCAGGAAATTCTAAATTAGAATTTCCAAATGTCCCCTACGTCCTAACCCAGGGATGGCGAACCTTGGCACGCGTGCCAGTGGTTGCACGTGGCAAAATAATTCGAGAACGCTAGTGTAAAATGTTTTGCATCTAGGTTATTTGAAACAACAGTAATCACACATCATGTATTTAATTAAATAAAAAAAAAAAAACAAAAAACTGTAAACATTACGATATACGAATTTCGAGTTGCTTATTAAAGTTAATACCATCTAGTTTAATTTTTGTCCATTAAATGACCAAGTGTGATGTTCTTTGGCGGCTCGTCATGACCACATTATTTTATTCTTGTTTTAGTGGCGCATCCTCCAATAAAGGTTCGCCATCCCTGCCCTAACCTAATATACTCTACAAGAATGATAACAATCATTTGAATAAATCCTTGTGAAAGTATTCAGTCGGGGAAGTTCCAGTAGTTTCTCATAATGCCTACTTTTCTTTTGTTTATCAACGTAGGTACCTCGGTGTATCATAAAGATAATTAATGTTAATTTATAGGTATAAAACTGCAAGTGCAAGGCAAGTGCGACGGACTCGCGCCCTGAGGGTTCTGTACAAACTTACCTATGTAAACAGTTTAATTCCCGAATGGAGTCTCTATTATAAGATTTTTCCGAATCGTAATTTTTTATTTGTTGTGACGTAACAATAAATTTATAGTTTTCAGATTTATTCCTATACCTGTGCTAAAAGACCTAAGGAGATACCCTATGAATTTTGATTTCCTCGAGAGTATCGAAACATATGTTTTTTGAGACATAAACGGCCGTATCTTTTTTTTTTGTTAACTTAGTAATTTGATTTTTTCACAGCTTCAAGAGACCGCAAACTTGAGTATATACTTAGTTTTAATTTCAACTCAATACCTCTACGCGTTTTCGAGATAAAGAGTTTTGACAGACAGAGGGACAACAAAGGGATCCTATAAGGGTTCCGTTGTTTCCTTTTGAGGTACGGAACCCTAAAAATACGAAACAAAAAATAGATAAGTAATCTATATATATAAAAAGAGAAACTGACTGACATATCAACACACAATCGAAATTACTGGGACTAGAAGCGTGGAATTATGCGCAAGGTTTCCTTTTATGACGTAGGCGAGCACTAAGAGAGGATTTTACAAAGTTAACCTCCTAAGGGGATGAAACGGAGGTCAAAAGTTTGTATGGAAGAACCTACTTTTACGCGGGCGAAGCCGTTGGCAGAAGCTAGTTCTTCATAATTTAAATTGTAAATAAATGTAATAAATTAGAACGACCGTATTTTTTTATCGGCTCTTAATTTAAAAGAAAAACCATGGATAATTTGTCCTAAATTTTATAATTGATTAGTAAAATTACTTACTGCCTTTTTCATGGTTGAATAAATAAGTGATTAGATAATATTTTGTTTGTACTAAATTCATAAAGTATCTTCTGAAACTTTGACATGATTCAATTAATTATGCAGAATATAAGTAAACCACGCACTCCATCACGACCAAATTAGAGGCAATATAAGCCCATTTCCAATTTTTATTTTATTCTATAATATTTAAGTTAATATTTTTTTTCATACTATTATAATAGTTAATTTAATAAAATAAAATTTATCACTACAAAAATAATTATTTTCAAAAAAACAATTTTTCTAAACCACAAACGCACCAACACCAAAGAAAACAAAAAAACTCAAAAAACCAGAGACAAAATCACAGTTCTTTTTTCACAACTACACACCTGTAACAAGTTTTGCGGCCGAAATTGTCGCGACGACAGCCAGTATCGTAATCGGGATTCGCGCCATAATTGTGGTACTGAGGCGTCTACGTAGGAGCCGCGCGATTTATCAACTGCACTTCACTTCAATTTCGAGGGCTTAAGACTACAGTGACCACGCGGTAAACGAGTGTTAGGACCATTTACCTAACAATCTGACTTTGAAGAACTCGATGTAGGCGCCTACTGATGATAACACTACGTTTGTAATGAGATTCTTCTTTTTGTTTCGTATTGTTTTGACTCAAATTTTGTCCAACCAATATGTCAGTCACCTGGATAGCTCTGTCGTTGGCATCGTTCAAGTCGTGGAAGATGCAGGTGGTTTTGCATGCCGAGCAGGAAATGAGATTATTGTTGAGTGATGGGTCAAAGGTACCCTATTTGGCGAGATTGCTTCAACAGCGGTCTCTTGTAATAAGTAGCATCGTCGAGGCGAAAATAAGAAGAAAGAGGAATACGCTATTTTTGAGGCATGAGTTTTATTTGATTTGAGGCCATTATTGTGTTTTATTGGAAAGACGGATGAAAAAAGATTGCACGTAGCAGAGATGAGAATGTTAAGATGGATATGTGGTGTGACGAGAATGGATAAAGTGAGAATGAGTATAATAAAGGATGTTTGAAAGTGGCGCCAATGACTGAAAAGTTGAATGGGAATCATTTGTCTTGGTATGGTCATGTGAAGAGGAGGGATGAAACGCATATTGCTAAAAGAGTTAAGAGTTTACATGTGGATGGATGGAGAAAGAGAGGGAGGCCAAAGAAAAGATGGATGGATTGTGTGAGAAGTGATATGAAAAAAAGGGGAGTTAGTGATAGCGTAACGAGTGACAGGATAGAATGGAAGAAAAGAACGTGTTGCGCCGACCCCAAATAAAACGGAAAAAGGGCAGGAAGATAATGATGATAGGAATTCCGTAAATGGGCGATTTAACCCAGGTTTTTGCAAGAAACAAAATGTTTTGTCAAATCACTCGGCAATTGTCTTTTTTTAAGCATGGAATGTCTGCGCCCAACGCTGTTTAGACGGTACAACTATTAATTACAGTTTTTGTCTGTCTTTCAGTATTAATTGGGGACGTTCCATGATTATAAGTGTTGGTATACATCATGTCTAGTTTTTTTCAACCAACCGTTCTTATTTTAGCTACGAATCTCTCTTTTATTTAACATTGAATGAAAAAAAACCCTATAGTAATAAAAAAAATATACCGCAAATATATCTGGCTTATAACACTAACACTGGATCCTAAAGATCAGATAAAAAAACATCAACAAAAACGCAAAAAAAGAAAATAACACAAACAGAATATTGTAATGAAGTAATCCAAGAATTACCATAAAAAATCAATAGTAAAGTGAATGGAAAAAAGACGACTACAATTTATTAATATCTAATATGTTTTATATTGAGGATAAATTTACAATGCCAGATGTAAGGTTATCAAGGATGGATCTATTGTAATAAGACAAAAATATTATTCAATTAATAGATACCTACAGGAAAGGAAGTGAAATAAACATGAATGTTAAACGATCCATTGTGATTGACATTGATGAAATATCTATTGACTATCTTTTCTTTATATTCGCTGCGTTCATTTTGATTCAAATCATAATGGCACATGGAGTAGTATGCAATATACAGACAATGTTCCAGAGTGCGACAGAGACTTCTAAACGAAGAATAAACATCACACTAGATCACTGTGTTACCGATTTCAATTTTTCCTTTGAAGTAAAACTTTGAAAAATAAAATCTAAACCAACTGAACAGAACTTAGTATTTTCAATTTTCAAGTAGTCTGGTTAAAAAAAAATACAGACGAATTATTAAAATTGATGAAAGAAAAAACAACGGTATACTTAAATTTTGTCAAGTATTGCTGTAATCTATATAAATAAAAGCGAAATAGCACTTACTGATTAATTACGAAATCTCAGAAACTATAACACCTACAAACTTAAAATTTGGCGTGTAGGTTCCTTATAGGTTGTAGACATTCGTTAAGGACGAATTTTACGAAACTCTACCCTTAAGGGGGTAAAACGGGGTTCTGAAGTTTGTATGGAGAAAGTTGCTTTCACGCGGGCAAAGCCGTTGGCAGAAGCTAGTGTAAGATAACGATTTCAATCATATTCAGATGTAGAATCATTATAGTCATTAAAGGTCATAGACAGTGATGTTATAACAATATCTTCTGATATTGCTATTAGGTACATCGTCGCTTATTCTTTCAATAATGGATATTTTCTATCAATAATGATTATATCTATTATTGATAGAAATCACTCATCGTTGTCGCATTGATATGTCACGCCTATCTGCGGCAGCCTAAACAAAGATGCATATAACACGTAGGATAATAACTTTATTCTCAAAAGAAGTGAGTTTCCAGTACTAATTACAATTATTTCTCCGTTTAACACACCGATCACTGAAACTAATTATTGAAACACAGTAGCGATACGCAAATTACGTTTTACAAAATATTTTTTCATGATCATAATAGAATTTGATTGGATATGTATGGGTGAGTAATTTAATAATAATGCTTGATTTGTTATCGTCATCCAAATATTTTGTTAACAAAGTTACTCGAAAATCCACACCTATCCCTACTGTTTTATGAGCGTAATATAGTGTTTTTCACATTAGTGTGGCTGCAATTTTTACATACATTTATTGGATCAACATGGCAGCTCGTAAGGCAGCCTCTTCTAGTTACTATTTAACCCCAGTAGGGTGCATGAAAATCAATGCGCGAGCCATTTCTCGGTATAATTTGTTGATAAATATTATATTTATCAAATTTTATTTATTATTTTTGAGTAAATGTGTCGAAAAAGTTTGGCAAAAGTCAACATTCAAAATAAAACAAAAGAATTCTTTTTTTTTTTTGCAGAAAAGTTCTGATCAGCTAATATTTTTCTTAGTAACAGTTCAAAATGAAAACTGTGTCATATGCTAACCCTAAAACGCTCCATTTTTGTGGATGACTAAAATACTAGTAGGTATGTGTGACGTAGTAAGCGAAAAAAAAATCTAATGTTTTATTAAAAAACTAAAATGTTTATTTCAGTTCCATAAATGTTGCCCACTGAGCCTTAACTATACTTTTTTGATAATGACCTAGTCAAATAAATTATTTTAGGAACATTTTGAATTATGACAATTGATTACATTTGATAAATAACAAAATCGTGTAGTAGGTAATAAAAATGAAAAATCATCATTATGGTCACCCTAACAGCAACTCATCCTGAATTTTTAATACAATAATCAACCAAGAGAACTTTATATGGCGTTTTCGACTTGAAGTTATTTTGACAGTTAGGGTGACCCTTAGCTTAAATATAATCTTGGTATCTTTCTTAAACGTTATTGGTACTTAAGTTTATTTTTTGTCGTGCTAAAGTAATCGAGTTTTGTCGAACTTTCTCCTGCTAAACTACCGTGATAGCTGACCTCAGTAGATGTCTAAATAGAAATTTGGACATAGGGGATTAAGAAAATTAGAGATTTTGGATCACAGACTGCCTGAAGGTCAATGGCTATAGGAGATGGGGATGACCAAGGTAACAAATGGATGGGCTGTTTTACACAGCCCATCCATTGCCCATCTATTGGCATAGCATTGATTTGTTAGAAAGGAGATAATAATTGAGACACGACTCGAATAATAAGGAAGTATGTAAGAATGGGGTGACAACATTTCTTTAATATTAGGCTAACGATTGATCCTACCTATCTCCTGATGACCTGATGGTAAACAATTATGTAGTCGACAATAGGACATACTTCCATAGCAGTAAGCTATTTACTCTTGATTTTAAAACTCCCAGGTTTTACCTATCTCGAAGCATTACTACAAATTAATTGGGATACGGTCAAGCCAATAATAAGGTAATCAAAATCTACCTCACTGATTTTTTATTTCACTTTATCTAACAAAACCAAACCATCTGCATTCTGAATGTCTGTAGTTATATCTATTATTCTTTATCTTGTGCCGTTAAAACATATTGTACTATGTTTGTATTAGCTAGTTAACGTCATAATTTGATTTACTAAAACAATTTGCAACTGAGTTGCAGTTTTACTATTTTACTGACGCCATAGTCGAAGCTAGTTTTCATTTGTGTGGAAATTGAAAATCATTCCGTACGAAATTAACACCTGATGAACAGATAAACAAATAGAATGCATTGTTAGATCACAATGCACTGGAATGCAAATAGAATGGTCCTATAATGCTCAAAATGGCGCGAACCCCACGCGCGAACGCCGACGTTGGCTTGGGGATCGGGAGGTTAGCCCTAGCGCCCGAACAGTGACTTTCTGTAGCCTCCTCCTCGGCAAGGGCTAGGTTTGAAAAATATACGTTTATTATAAACTCACTAACAACATTATTAACATATGATTTTTTCGTATGACTAATGCTTTTGCCTAAAAAAAAAATTAACAACGTGATATTTTTTCATTTGTTTTCCCAACTCCTTTCAAACGGCTTTAAAATTTATAAACATGTATAAAGAAAAAAAAATGCTGGTTAAGTGTTCTTCAGAATGTACATAGCATATGTATTTGTATATCAATCAATTTTTTGCAAAGAAAATGGAGTTAAAGGTCAGCGGGGCTCTATCCGGGCGCAGCTGGCTGGGATAAAATGCACAGATACTCATTGTGACATGTGTCCTTTTAACTCCAGCCAGATGTTTAAAGGACTTTATGCCTTAATTAAATAACATTCAAACATTCTTTATCGTATCATTGTATTAGCTGGTAAACGATATTTCTATTCTGTAACTTTTACAAGTCAAACAATTATTATTTTTTATTCAGAACTAGGTGAGGCATTGACCTCACCTAGTTTTGAATAAAATATATTATTTGTAAACATTGGATTCCTAGCCAATTTTTTTCAAAAGAAACGGCGAAGCAAACTCAGAGGTCACAGTCTATTTTAAATCTTGATTACATAATATGCAATCAAGATTATAATGCAACATATTCGCCAACAATAGCAAATGCGGCTTCCAGGCGGTGCCTCGCAAAAGAACGACCTCCCTGTGGTCTTGGGTAAAGAGGAGTACCAAAACGTTTCTGGGCGTGGTGTCGGACAGAGTAGACGGCCAAATCCTGAGGCAGTGGTAGCTTATGCACGTCCAAAATAATAATCATTTTAAATTTTACTAACACAGTTATAAGTTTGTACTAACATAATATGGACTTGTGTCATTACTGTGTCTGAAAATATATTTTCAATAAGTATAATTATTATGTAGATATTTCATGTCAGGATGACATTATAATTTAGACAACTTGGACGATGTTTAACAAATTTAATTAAATTGCAGAGTAATGGAACACAATAATGGAATAACATAATAATGGAACAACATAAACATAGTAATGGGCAGGCACATTGCTCGCAGAATGGATGGCCGTTGGGGCCGAAAGGTTCTGGAATGGCGACCACGTACCGGAAGACGTAGCGTTGGAAGGCCCCCTACAAGGTGGACCGATGACTTGGTAACGGGAATGCGATGGATGCGAGACGCACAGGACCGTTCATTTTGGCGACACTTGGGGGAGGCCTATGTCCAGCAGTGGACGTCTTTCGGCTGAAATAATGATGATGTTGATGATGATGATAACATAATATAAAACCCATCAAAAATTAAAGTGCGTAGTAAAACATTTGAAATATTTAAAAAAAAATGGGATTTATTTAGTCTACTTACTTGTCCATAAAATGATACATGATCCCAAAATGCGCTATAATAGTTATAATCTATTTTCAAAATCAGTGTTCTACTCTTCTGGTCTTGACGGTCAATACGCTAGATTCAATTTCTCTACACCTCCACACATTCGCTGTACATCGAGATCGTGTGACTTGAAGCCGGTTGACTACTTTCTGTCGACTAATTATTATATTATAGACGATTGCCTCCGTAAATGAGTTTTTGAAAAAATTGCAAAGAATAACCAAGAACCTGTTTATGTGAAGAGGTTATCCAAAATTGTTCTACTAGGATACTTGATTTTAGTGGAACCACGGTAGTGTTTTGCCCGAAATTATTAGAGGGAGGCCAAAGAAAAGATGGATGGATTGTGTGAAGAGTGATATGAAAGAAAAGGAAGTTAGTGATAGCATGACGAGTGACAGGGCAGGATGGAAGAAAAAAACGTGTTGCCCCGACCCCAAATAAGACGGAACGATGATGACACGGAACAGAACGGGAACAGGAAGACGATGATGACAATATGACAAAGAAAGCAAATTCAAATAAAAAAAAAAACCCCTACCCTACCCTTCTTTTCATAGTAATCTTTTTTTTATATACCTTCCGCGTTTTCTCTCATTAAGTCTGCCTTTGTACCTTTATTCTTATCCTTTATTGTACACACAATTTTATATAGACAATAAAAAGGACAGTTGATGTACATAGGCGAGCTTAACCCACAACTGGGACACACTAGTAATTTATGTTACTTGAAGATTTAATAAACAAATAGATTGCTTTTAATAAAAAACCTTAAACAATAAAATCACGTGACAAAATAATTGTAAATAGGATAATAGTTATTTGTGCAACAAGAGAGCTGTTTTTTGCTGCGAGTGCTAATTTTGAGTCCCGAGCAAGCGAAGGATTCTTTGATTGAATCACGAGCGTTAGCGAGTGATTCTAAAGTAGAATCCTGAGCGAGGGGAGGGATTCAAAGGCACGAGATGCAAAAAGTTTTGCTCTCGTGTTACACACATAATTTTTCACTTCAGCAGCGAGAACACATATTACTTGGGAAATAAAATAATTAAGAGTAATAGATTTAATAATGATTTCAATTAAAATAAATACTATCTCTGTCACTAGTTTTGCTCATATTTACAATTATTTTAACATCCTTAATCTTATTTGCCACTATTTTATTTCCGCTGTTTTTTTAAAGCACGTTCTAAAACAGTCAATGTTGAAACTAGAAATAATTATTTAAAGGTTAAATGCCAGTTTTATCTGCTGCTATAAGTATTTAGGTACTCTTATTTTTGTTCAAATACAATAATAAATTTAAAATTCAATAATTTATTTATAATAAAAACAATTTTATATTTTACAAATATTTTCTATTTATTACGCATTTCCGAACGTGTTTTTCTTTGTGGTGGAATTTCAACATCGGAATGAACTTCGAAATGGCATGTTTCTCACTCGCTTTTTTATAAGGGCGAAAAAGAGACGGAGTACAGTGCAGTTCGATTGTTTCGAATTGTATGGCTAAAAATAAATAAATTAAAAAGTTACTTTGTGTCACGCAGTGAGCAAAATCGAGTTTTGCTCACTGTTTTCAAGCAGCAAAACCTACTTGTTTGAGCTGCTGTGGTGAAAAATTAATTTTAAGACAGTAATATAAAGTCCTACTTAACGTTGATCTTTAAATCTATGTGTATTGATAAATAAACAAATTTTAATCAGTATCGCAATATCCTCATCTTGACATTTCACTTTCGATCCATGACATAACCAAGCGCCGCTACTCGAAACTCTTTGGTTTGAAAAAAAAATAACTTGTTTCTGGCTACCGTGAGGTCGATGGTTTCTTTTTTTTGCAGTCGTAACCGAAACAAGGCTATTGACCTCGTGCGGAGACTGCAGATAATTTCCAGTCAATGCTAAACAAGTTTTTGGCTGCAAACCCCTTGCGCGAACGCTTACGTCATACATGCCAACGAAAAATGGTCGACGTTTTGGTGTAGATTTTTTTTTTATAGTTTTTGACTGTGATCCCACCTGATGGTAAGTAGTGATGCAATCGTTGATGGTGAGGCGCACTAGTTCATTAAGAGCCTATTCACTCTAACCTTGAAGACACCTAAATTATAATCGGACGGGAAGACCGCAGCAGGTAAATTGTTCCAGTCCTTTGATGTACGCGGTATAAACGACGAGGCGAAGCGCTTAGTCCGGACCGTAGAAGTTTCAACAATGTAAGGGTGTACAATAAATGTTGTGTGAAAAAAATCTAATTTAGAGTTACGAAATTTAACGTGTAATAATGTTTTTTTTTTTTAAATATAAAACAAAAGATACATAAACGAAACACGGCAAAACAATAAATAAATAGGAGTCTTAATTTCCTTCAAGATTTTTGTCACTATGGTCCTATTTAAATTCATCTAATGTTTTGCGTTTTTATATCTAATATTTTCAGAGTTTTATCAACGTAATCGTGATGCATGAAACGTGTGAAATATTAGTGCATTGTGATGTCTCTTTACAAAAAAAGAGTAGGTAGGGTATTTTTTTAAAGTTTTTTAGTATTACGACTGTAAGCCGAAAAATAAATTTTACATTAAACATGTCTCAATTTTCCTTAAATTCTCGAGGTCGACTACAATTTGTGGGCTGTCTGGTAAACATAATGATAAAATCATCGTTTCTTTATCCTTAAAGAAGTAAGTATTATAAGCACAGATGTTTTGTGGTTATGTCAATAATTAAGTATCACAAAGTAATACATTATTTTAAATTAAGTACCTATTGTGTTAAAAGAAGTAATTTACAAAGTATTACATAGATATTTTATTTACTTTATGAAACCAACGTGTTGCAAAAATTATTTGCTATAATACTTCTGAGAATTTTCTGAGAAAAGAAAGTAGGTATTTGAACTTGTTGGTACAGGTAAACACACAATGTACACACATATTATGTAGATACAAGTAAGTCTTAAAATTGGGTACAAGACACTGTTAGAGCACAGTAAAACTTAATAATTATAACACGAAAAAAGTAATATCCAGATCGGGAGGAGTTCTCCGGCCTCTAAGCATGTTTGCCACCTCCGCCGCCTAGAGCCTTTAAGAGCATAGTGACTTTTTATTAGCGATGCATTAAGTCAAAGAGAGAGAGAGAATAATTGACCAAACTGGGTACCTTAATCTTTGATCTGATATTAAAAATCGAATCTTGTGACTTCAAAACCAAGAAAGATGCTTGCGGTCACTACCCCAAAAAGACTGAATATATCTTATTCGCTGTTTCGCCCGCGTGAAAATAGGTTTTGCCATACAAACTTTGGACCCTTTAGAGGGTGAATTTTGGAAAATTCTCCCTTAGTGATTATCTAGGTACTTATGTGATAGTCAGTCTCTTCTTTTATACATATATATATATATAAATGACGATCATAAAAAGTAAAAAATTGTGGGGAATCGCCAGCATCATAATATCATTACAGAACGTCAGACAATCCTTTTCGCTACCTACCTAAGTTTTTTTTTTAATTACATAAGCTAGTTCTTGACTGTGATCCCACTTGATGGTAAACAGTGACGCAATCGTTGATGGTGAAGCTAACTAGTTTATTAAGAGCCTATTCATTCAGCGTCAGGTGTATAGTTGAGCTGGCCTCCTATTTGGTGCAACACTGTGATGCACACCGCACTATGGCTCTCATCTATGTTTTTTTTTTTTTTTACCTACCGGAATTATTAATTTTTTCTTTGTTGTTGTTGTTTGTATTAAAATTGCTTAGTTTTTATAATTTAATTGTGCTTTCGTGTATGTTTTTTTTGTGGCAAATAAATGGTTTATCTGTCTAACAATCTGTCTATTTATTCAGTGTGATGTTTTGAAATGTCAACATAATCGTTTAATTGGAAATGCATTCCTTTCTCTTTAAAATTATCATTTTGAAGTGCCTTTAACTGCGTTCATAAAAGGAAAATTCCAAACAAAAAATAAATGAGAATACCTATTGAAGTAGTTTTTTTTTAAGGTTTTCCTCTAACAACGTTGTTATCATTTTAATGCAATTTTATTATCATGTATATGGACTGGTGCACTTATGCTAATTAGGAGGAAATGTCATTTTGTCTCCATTTTCAAGGTTTCGACCTATTTTTTGAACATCTTGAATTAAAAAATGATTGCTTTATGTAAATTTTTGCTCGACTGTACCAGAAAAAATTTTGAGTGTATTTATGTGAATTTCTTTAGCACGTGCGCACCTAGAGTCTAAACGGCTTCTTACATTTTAACTTGAGAAGTGTCGCTAGATTTGGTTTAGTTGTGAGAGTGACATTGGGTACAGCTTAACGGGGTAAATAGGAACGCAGGGGCGAATAGAGACCAAAATTTCAAGGGGTTCAACATTATTTAACAGTTTTTTTTCCGGAATTTAAGTGCCCCATTTTTTTTTAAATTTGTATAAACGAGTACTTGACTGCGATCCCACCTGATGGTAAGCAGAGATGCAATCATTGATGGCGAGGCGCACTAGTTTACTAAGAGCCTATTCACTCTAGCCTTGAAGACGACCGTAGCAGGTAAATTGTTCTAGTCCTTTGATGTACGCGGTATAAACGACGAAGCGAAACGCTTGGTCCGCACCGTCGAAGTTTCAACAACGTAAGGGTGGATACTCGCCATTACATTTAATCGTTAAATGTAACAAAAGTCGATGTTTTGATAGAAATCAAGAATAAAAATATATACCAAAGTGAAAATAATAATTAGAGTTTTGTTTCTGTTCACCCCTGCGTTCCTATTTACCCCGTTTGATAGTACACCATGAAAAATTAAAATAGCGGATTTGTTTTGAACGTTTTGTTTTTCTTGACAGTCTTGTAGGGTACGTTTACCATGGACAGAAGATAAGTATTGCCATACAACATGGCAATACCACCAGTCTTCTAGGCTCAGTTTTTCGACGTAGTAGCGTTGCACATTTTTTTTTGTAGATGGGAAAATCATCCAATGACATCCCTCGCTCTTGGGCGGAGCGCGAGGGCGGGTCAGACCTTTACTGACTAAAATCCACTTCTGTTCCTTCATTGCCTTTCATACGAGAGTCAACTTCCCCATTTTGTTATATGGGAGAATAACGTTTGACGATTTAGCTAGTGTAATTTTATCTAGTATTTTTTATATTTTCATTCAAATAGCATATACGTCGTGGCTGGCCACGACATATCTTAGAAACTGATCACTTCATGAAATGGCGAAGTTAAACTGGCCAGTTCATTTTAAAGGCCTAATTTCTTTAGATCTTTTATTGTCATTGAAATCCTACATCAATGATGGCCAAACGAGGATTGACATATCAAACAACGATCTGGCCAGTTTTATTTGGCCATTTCACTTTTTTTTTTTTTCAGTTTTTTTTTGTTTTTTTTTTTTTGGTATATTTATCTTTATTCAAATATTTTGCTCTATCTCTGTCTGTCATGTTTACTATGTCATAGTAAGATTAAAATGCCTTGTTCTTTTGCATTCATTCGTAAAGATAACTCTTTATTTGTTCTTATGCTGATAAAAGAAAACAAATATGTTAAAAAATGTCATTTTAAGGATGGGTTATGTCTGACGTTGAATAAATAGGCCAATGTTAAATAAATATGGCAGATGACAAATTTTGTGAAAAAACGTATACTTCGGGCTTTGTAGATAAAATTACACAGAAAACTGTATCACGTGGACATCATCGCAAATAGTTCACCTGCTCCGTCTGTAAATTAACAACATGGTTTGCACTAGGGATCTAACAAAGTTTTTAATTTTAGTTTATTGGAATTGAAACCAGAACCGGAATAGGAACCAGAATTGGAACTGGAATTGGAACCGGAATTGGAACCGGAATTGGAACCGGAATTAGAACCGGAATTGGAACCGGAATTGGAACCGGAATTGGAACCGGAATTGGAACCGGAATTAGAACTGGAATTGAAACCACAATTGGAAACAGAATTGGAACCGGAATTGAAACCGGAATTGAAACCGGAATTGAAAACGGAATCGAAACCGGAATCGAAACCGGAATTGAAACCAGAAATGGAACCGGTATTGGAACCAGAATTTTAAACAGAATTGGAAACGGAAATGGAACCGGATTTGAAACCGGAATCAGAACCAAAATTGTAAATTCCAATTACAATTGGAACGGGACCGAAATTGGAATTAGAATCGGAATTGGGACCAGAACAGGAATCGGAAAAAAAAACGGTGGTAGAAGCGTCAAATTAAAAACTACTAAAACTAATTAAAAACTCTGTTAAGTAAGTATAAATGAAGCACGAACTCACAACATACCAATTATGAAACAAAATAACACGTGAAAGAGTAACCGACAGAAGGCATGGGGACGGAGAATCCCCGCACGACATGTACTACAAACTTATTTGTACCTCCAAAAATTTATCGGAATTAAAAATTTATCGAAACGAAATCGGAATCGGAGGTGCAAAATCAATCGGACATTCCAACCTTTCGGTATCGGAATGGAACCTCCGTAACATCACTGGTTTGCACGATTTTTTGGGATGGACAAACATCAAATAACTTTTCCTGCCCTAGATGGAGCAAGATCGGACTTTTACTGACTTTTTAGTCAGTAAAAGTTCGATCTGTTGGTTTTTACCAACCGTGTTCCTTTAATTGCCCTTTGCATTCTAGGGCCGTAGAAACTCTTTCGAACAATTCCGCATTGCAACCCTTTTTTACTGTTGATAGGCTCGCATTTAACCACTATCTCACCTGTTTTTTTTTTTTTTTTTTTTTTTTTTAAGGTGGGAAATCATCCAAATGACTTCTCGCGATCTGGGTGGAGCGCGAGGGCGTGTCAGACTTTTACTGACTAAAACCACACCTGTATCCTTCAATTACCCTTTGCGTACTAGGACTACGGGTTGCCCTTTCGGAAATTCTCCGCGGTCCTAGCTAGCGGGCATCGGCCCCACTGGGCCCCTACGGTTTGCTGACATCTCTTTGAGGAGCGCGAGGATCACTACGCGCTGTTAACGACTGGGCTCGGTGCGGTTAATTACCGAACAGCCGGACGGCGAGCTACCCAGTGCTCGACGTCGACCTGTTGGAAACAGACGATGTGGTCGACGATAGAGCGCGCTTGCTTAGAAGTAACCTATTTACTCTTGACTTAAAGGTCCTTAGGTTTTATCTATCAGAAAACAGCTGTACGCATGATGACCCTACCGATGTTTTTTTAGGTGGGAAAATCCATCTAATGACAAATTTTGCTCTTGGATGGAGCAGGAGATAGTGTCAGACTTTTACTGACTAAAAACCCACTCCTGTTCCTTCGTTGCCTTCGTCCCAAGGCCTCGGATTTCGTTTTCACACTACCTATGGCCCTAGTAGACTTCGACCCTGCTGGGCCCCTACGATTTGCTGTCATTTCCTTGAGGCGTGCGAGGAACAATGCGCGCCGTCGACGACTTGGGCTCGGTCCAGACGATTACCGGACGGTCGGACGGCGGGCTACCCATTGCATAACTCCACTGCATCTGTGTCATAGCTTAAAAGAATGCGGCTGAACAACAGTATTTTACACGGAGCTACTCAGATCTGGCCTTCATAAAACAGTTACTGGGTTAGGTTAACCTTCAATCAACCCATATTATCTTAAACCTAGATAACTAAACTGTAAATTTCAAACGTTTTGCAACAATACACGTTTATATCAATTAAATATTTCGACGGCTCATAATTTGACGCAACACTAAGCGGGGTCTATAAAACGATTAGAAATTGCACAATTTTAATTCCTTGGTAATCTTTTATACTAAGTTAAAGGATTATTTATTTAAACCTCTAATTTATGACGCCTGTGTCATAAAAAAGCTGGACAAGTTCGAGCCGGACTCGCGCACTGAAGGTTCCTTACAAACTTACCTATCTAAATAATTTTTTACTTACAATTCCCGAATGGATTCTCGAAGATTTTCCGAAACACAAAATAAGTTTTTTTTTTTGTTATTTAACAACAAACTTACTGTTTAAAAAGACTCAAAGACCTTGCTCTATGTCAAATTTTAGGATTCTGAGTCAACGGGATGTACCCTATGAATTAATTCCAGAAAGTTTTTAATGACATAAACGACTGTATATATTTTTTTTTTCAACAACTTAGAAGTTTTATTTTTTCACAGCTACGAGAGAGTGCAGACCTAAGTACCTATATGGTTTTAATTATTTCAACTTGATACCAAGGCAACCACTGACTGGATTCCGAACAGCAGGAGTCGGCGACGCGGTAGGCCCAGAAGGAGATGGCGTGACGATTTAGACTCTTACCTTAAGGATTGGCCAGAAGTGGCTAAGGACAGAAAGGAATGGAATAACGGAAGGGAGGCCTTTGCCCTGCAGTGGGACACAACGGGCTCATAATAATAATAATAATAATAACTTGATACCTCCACGCGTTCCTGAAGATCTTCACAGACAGATGGACAACAAAGTGATCCTTTATGGTTTTCGTTTTTTTCCTTTTGAGGTACGAAACCCTAATAAAATACGATGACGTAAGATATCTTGTGTAGATGATTGCTAAAATATTCGCATGAAATAAATGCTTTTACCATTTAGCAAATGGAGGTTGAAACTTTATTCTTTTTGCCTGACTCTATCAGAATACCAGCGCTGCGTTATTTATCTATTTTTATTTTAAATGTCACAGCAAATGCTGAGATAGGATCTTTTAAGTTGTTTATCGATTTAGGTGATTGGTTTTGGTTTTGTTTATTTATTATTTATTATTTATTTATTTATATATACTTTATTGTACACCAAGATAATAAATGTTACATATGAGCCTTATATCAAAAAACATACAATTGATTGATTTTCAATTGTTTTAGTTGTTTAACTTTTTATTTAATTGTTGTTTGTCCTGAGCGAGTAACAAATAAATGTTTTTCTTTCTTTCTTTATTACTATACTGCACGAACACGTTACACTACCCGGGAATCGAGCATAGTACCTTGCGACTACTAGATTAGTGAACTAGTTACAATAGTTCTGTCTCACGCAGTTTATGTATGCGTAATCTATTTTTGCCGGAGTTTGTGTTTATTGATAGCTACAAATTTGGGGTCTTTGACATAAAAGTGATTAGATTACTTCTAGGCAAGTATGCTTCATCGTTGACCACAACATCGCTTGCCATAGCGGTCATATGCAAGCCTTTGGGTGTGTTTATATTTGTTATTTCTTCACGCTAGCTTAAGGATATCGATGACACTTGGTACAGGGGTAAACCAGGTCCTGATATAGACAGACTAGCTTCTGCCAGCGGCTTTGCCCGCGTGAAAATAGGTTTTTCTATACAAACTTTGGACCCCGTTTAATCCCCTTAGGGAGTGAATTTTGGAAAATCCTCTCTTAGTGCTCGCCTACGTCATAAAAGGAAGCCTTGTGCAGAATTTCATGTTCCTAGTCTCAGTAGTTTCGGCTGTGCGTTGATTTGTCAGTCAGTCAGTTTCTCTTTTTATATATATAGATATAGGACAGTTTTTGTCCCAGGAACATATTTTCTTGGGACAACTTTCTAGTTTCACATGGGTGAATCCGAAGGCAGCGATTTTTTTACTGTATTTTATTACTAGCTAGTAATAAAATACAATGAAAACTCAAGCGCTCCCAGTTTACGCACATCCTTCTTGCACGTGAGTCTACACACACGTTTTAAACCTACCCGCCATGGTGGGACAGAACAGATCAACAGTTTATAACAGAAAAATATAACGGCCTTCGACCCGTTCATGTATTGTATTCCACTTAAGACCCAGTGAGTCAAGTACACACTGCCATACAAATCAAATCTAATGCAATGTATGAATACTACTTTATTTATAGTTTTATTCCAGACTACGTGAGTTAGGGGATGGAACTCGACATACATTTTCACTGTTTTTCATACAACCGCTCTTACGCGATTATGACGGTATTACACATTTTTCATTAGATATTTTGGAAACACAGTATCTTGTGGATATTATCTAGGCTTCAATTGAAATCAATTTATAAATTTGTGTAAAATTAATCCAGTAATACCTCTGAAAGTCTACTATTTTGCATGATCTTTGACACTTCATAATTTACTCAAAAATTGGCGAGGCTATAATTGGGGCTGACGTCTGCCCCCTATTCACTACGAAATGTTCAAAGGAGTTACTGTAAAAAGCCCTCGTAAAAAGTGCAACTGAGTGAACACTACGGGTTTTATACGGTTACTACCAGCAAAAGTTTGACACTCAGTCCTGTGTCGTAGGTGCGTTCAAAAACATTTAAAATAACTTGCACAAGACACCCAGACTCGAAACAACAAAAGGCATACAAATATTTGTTTCATGTGGGAACTGAACCTACGACTTTCAGCGAAGCAGCCTATCATTCGAACACTGCGCCAACCGTGCCGCAGAAACGTATTATGTTAATGTTGAAAGCCATTGATAAATACTTGGGCCGCACTACAGTCTCTCCAACGGTGCTAGATTGAATGTACTTTACTTGACTTTACTTTTTAGATTTTAGCACCTCGATGGTGCTTAAATCTCAAAATACCCTCCATCCAGCAGTTCATAAAATGGGCACGCCACAGTTATGGTGGTAAGTCCCCTCTTTGAGGCGTGGTTGGAAAGACCTCACGGCGTCCTCAGCTTCCTTATGACGCAGGTTCTCACCGAACATGGTAAGTTCGGAAAGTACCTGCACCGAATTCGTGCGGAAGACATGCCCGGGTGTCGCCACTGTGTGGAACGCCCGGAGGACACGGTGGAGCACACGGTGGCGGTGTGCCCCGCTTGGGCAGAGAAACGCCGTGTCCTCTTGGGGGCGATCGGTGGCGGCGATCTCTCGCGCCAGGCCTTGGTACAGGCCATGTTCAGGAGCGAGGAGGAGTGGCAGGCGGTCGCTTCCTTCTGCGAAGCAGTAATGCTAGCAAAGGAGGCGGCCGATCGCGTGAGGCAACGGTCCTCACGCCTCAACCGCCGCCGGGATTCCGTAACCGATTTCCCGCTACCGTAAGCGCGGGTTTGCGGACGGCGAGCAATGAGTGGCTCGCCGTCCGATCGTCCGGTAACCAACCGGACCGAGCCCAAGTCGTCGACGGCGCGTACTGTACCAAGTGCGCCTCAGGGTGATGTCAGCAAATCGTAGGAGCCCAGCAGGGTCGATGCCTACTGGGGTCATGGCCATGACCATGGCTCTGGGACGAAGGCAAAGTCTGACACTATCTCCCGCTCCGCCCGAGAGCGCGGGAAGTCATTGGATGATTTTCCCATACAAAAAAAATAATAAAAATAAAATAAAGGAGGATGCCCTCGCGGGGCATGTCAGGCTCTTACTGACTAAAAACCAACTCCTGTTCTTTCTTTGCCTCCGTCCCATTTGCTTTGTATTACTAAGTCTCAGTTAAATCTAGGTGAAGTAAAGACTTTTATGTTCATTTCTAAATTAGCTAAATATATTGTTTAAGTCATAATAATTATATAAAAAAATCTCTTTTCTTTCTTATTTTCATTTTTAGGTACAATTTGCTTTTTTTTCCATTTGCAACTTCACACAGTGACGCACAGATGAGCAAAATTTAAGAACTGGTTTCTGATTAAACTTTTTTCGTTCAAGATTCGTAAATAAAATAAAAAAAAATCTTGTTTTGCTCAACTTACTCAATTTTTCGATTTGACAGCTATGACGCCCAACATGGCGTAAAAATCGATCCTATTCTTATTTGGAGCGAATTGTACAATGAAGTATCGTGTTCAGAGTCCTAACGTATTGTTTCAAGTCCATACAATATGAAAAACATCTGAAATTCGTCATGCCTCTGGCATGAAAATCATGACTGAACTTCATGGCGACATCATACAATACCAAAACCGACTCTATTACAACATACTACAGCTCTAAATTGAATGACTCTAATTTATATTTTTGTCGATTCAGCGATAGATTTATCTACCAACTACTGATGCCCCTAAGGCCATGTCACACATTATAATCGTCTCCTCAAGAATGAACTTTAATCTGGTAGATAAATACATACATGTTATTATTCGGCCGAAAATCAAAGTTGAGATAAGTGATAGATAAAGTTATTGTTTATATTAAATGTCACGACGTGTTGCCGTGAGGTTTCCGGAGATATGAAGCCACACCCCCCATTGTTGCTGATAAGGAGCGTGTCTTAGAAGGATGGGCTGTTGCGTCTTTCTGTTTTCTCACTTAAGGCTGTGGTTGATTCTAATCCTATAGATGTTTTTCAGATGAAATTGGTTAACCCTCGGTTTTTCTGACTGCCCACAAAGAAAATAATATTTTTAGAGGGTTTGTAAACAATAAAACAAAATAAGGAGCTTCTGGAGTGGCGATAAGGCTTCCTACAAGGTGGACCGATAATCTAGTGAGGGTCACGGGAATCCGATGGATGCAAGACGCATAGGACCGGTCGTTATGCGACACTTGGGGTGGCCTATGTCCAACAGTGGACGTCTTTCGGCGGAAATGATGATGATGATGAAAACAAAATAAACAGTATTGTTTAAATCATTGAAACACTAATCTGTACTAATATTGTATAAATTAAGTTTAGCTATACGAATACTGACAAATGCTTATACTGACTGGACAGGTCAAATCTGTGTGGTTCTTTCCTCAAAAGACCATCTGAAACACTAATCTGCATGGTTCTCATATGATTTGACCATTACATGTTTGCTGTATGTACTTTAAAAAAGACTTTTATCCCTGAGTTTGTTTTGGTGTTTCTTCTCAGGGTAGTCAGCTAGGAAAAACCGGACTCATCTAGTTTAAACAGACGAAAAAATTGACGCGTAATAGTGTTTTTAAAAAACCTATTAGCAAAATAAATATCATTTATCATTTTTTAACGAATAAAGATTTCTAGTTTTGTCTGTAATGATAAACGCATGAACTACTGGAACGATTTAAAAAAAATATTTTTCAATACACTTACTCGAAAACCCGCTCTTATGCCACCGCTTTTAGGCACGCAATAGACTGTTTTCCGCACTAGCGCAGAAAAGTGCGTGTACTCTCCCCCACCACAATGTTATTGCATTTATCGTATTAGGTTGGGCGTGTGTCGACCCCCACCAGTCGCCGGTCAATCCCCGTTTATTAATTTCGTAAGTGTATTGAAAAATGTCGTTTGATACACGTGCAAATTTGTCACTGCAGCCCTCCGCTCCTTAACACACTCTCGTGCGAATTCCGCCCCGCCTCGATCGCAACGACAAACTTTCTGCACTTGTATCAAAATGTACTACCAATAGAATGCTACTTTATCACTAAGTGACATAGCCTACATATTTTTTAATTTAACACAGGCAAAGCCGCTGGCAGAAGAATACTAAATAATTATTTCTTAACTATTGAAATTAATGTATGTTTGCATTATCCTTATTGTCGTAAAGTTCAAAACACGCTGTCTAGTCGTGACCAAAAACAGGTATTTATCTACAATAATATTATAATGAGGTAAAGTTTGTTTTTTGTATTTTTTGTTAATGGAGGAGTTAATCTCTGAAAGTACTGGTCCGATTGCTAAAATTTTTTCACCGATAGAAAGCTGCTTTATTTCTGAGTGGCATAGGCTATATTTTTTGTATGCGGGTGAAGCTGAAGGCAAAAGCTAGTCATCTTCTAAAATTATTTCAGATTTAAATCAAAGACACGATTTATACAGGAATCTATTTAGTAAAAATCTGGTGTTCTGTTTATATTTGTTCACATAACTCGATAATTTGTAGGTGGCGAGTGTTTTCTAAGAGAAGAATAGTAAACTCGTGAACTTTTTCATTCAATGGTTTTTTTATGATTTTTCAAGTGGCTTATGTCAACAAGAGAGTTGCCATAGACTTCAATTGGCATTTGACGATGAAGCACCCTTTACTTTGAAGTCGGTTGTATTTTTTTTTGGAAAAAGATTTTTATTTTACACTCTTTACTTATGGTACCACCACTAGAAATTACCCCTCAGCCAAACTTAAATACCTTATAGCCAGAGTGCATCTCATGACAATTCTAATAATCCCAAACACGGTTAGATTACATTAATTTATTACAGAGTTCCGGTGCCTAACTTCAGGCTTTATCATCAGATCAGTTCGATATATTCCCCATCTTCTTTCAGTCAGTTATCGACTACACGTATAAACAAAGTAATTTTACTTGTTACGACGGTTCTGCTGATATTCTATGAGGAGTTCTGTTCTATATCTTCAAAGTTCCTGATCAGATCATAACAATATTTCTATGGGACCAACTCGGAAGGATAACCTTTCAATAAAAAAATATTTTCGAAATCGGTCCACAATTGGCCGAGAAATTGGTGAATATTCATAAAAAAAATAATAAAAATATATTCAGCCGAACATAGAACCTCCTCTTTTTTGAAGTCGGTTAAAAATGAATCAATGGCAACCTTGCTAAAATAACAACTAAAAGAAACTTAAACAAGAAAGGTATACAAAAATTTACTTAGGTAATTAAGCCTAGTAAAGTATGAAAAAACTACTTACGTATACAGTCAACACCAAAAAGCAAGACCGCAAGTACAGTCGGCAACATGATGTGATGGCCAAGCGTGGTCGGGACCGGGACAGTTCGCACGCGACTGTCACGATAATCTGTCCCGCGACACTTTATAGTTAATTGGTGGTACATACAGTCTGTTATGTTTGTACGGTTTGATTGTAAAATGGACCTTATTGACGGTGATATGACTATTTGTACATAGATGTGTGAACATAGTTGCGACTATAAGATTAAGCTTTATAGAATATAATTTATTCAATACAGCGGCAACAACAAAAAGTAATAAAAAAAGTGAGTACAGAAACAGTACAGCGTTCCCGAACCGAAAGGGTCGCCAACTCAGCAATTGCTGGGTGTCAGGCACCCAGCACTGCTTTTCAGCGTGCATAGGTACTTAAACTAAATATTGATGCTGTGATTGATAAACAAGTTTATGGTGAAGAGTTCTTTCCGATGTTCTTCGCATAACCTGCTACTATTTTTCCTATCCTTCCCAAAGTATTCAATGCGTCACTGCTGATAAATTTACGTGCACGGTGTAGCACCGAATTGCAATATAGAAAACCAGTCACCCTCGCCCTGAACGAGAAACACCAAATAATATTGGGATACGCAATGTGCACACCCTCTCTATCCGTATGCACTAGTTGTATGAAGAGAAGTCGCATGGCCGCTTGAGAATGCGACTCCGGCTCTTGAAATTCCGTCTGTGAATATGCAAAAACCCTCGGAAGACTAAGGAGCCGGAAGATTTTTCGTTTTACATCCATCCAACATCAATCACCTACAGTGAGAACCTAGCTATAGAAAGAACATCATCAACTACCATCCGAATCATTGTAACCTCAGAAACATTTTTCACCTTTTTTTTTAAGGTGGGAAAACTGGGAAATCATCCTATGACTTCTCGCGCTTTGGGTGGAGCGCGGGGGCGTGTCCGACTTTTACTGACTAAAACCACATCTGTGTCCTTCAATTACCCTTTGCATACTAGAACTACGGGTTTTCTTTTCAGAAATTCCCCGCGGTCCTAGCTAGCGGGCATCGGCCCTGCTGAGCCGGTTTGCTGACATCTCTTTGAGGAGCGCGTTGATCACTACGCGCTGTTGACGACTGCGCTCGGTCCGGTTAATTACCGAACGGCCAGACGGCGAGCTACTCATTGCTCGACGTCCGCAAGCCCGCGTCTATCGTGGCTGGTAGTCGGGGTCGGAATTACGGCGGCTGGGGCGTAAGGACCTTCGTTCCTTCACGCGTGCAGCCTCCTCCTTTGCTAGCATTACTGCTTCGCAATAATGCAGGGCCCCACGTGAAAGGTCCCTGCCGCCGATTGCCTCCACGAGGACACGGCGGTGCTCCGCCCGAGCGGGGCACACCTCCACCGTATACTCCACCGCATGCGCTCCAGGCGTTTCTTCCGCCTAAATCCGATGCAAAAACCTCTCGAACTTGCCATGTTCGGTGAGGAACTGCGTCATGCGGAAGGTGAGGACGCAGTGTAGCCGCTCCAGCCACTCCTCAAAGAGGGGACTTACCGCCGTGATTATGGCGTGCCCAGCACTGGGTTGCGACAGTCACTGTCGCCATTCCGCCATGAGATCTCGCCGGAACTCTGTCCACCATGCCGCGACTTCTCGCGGCAGCGGAGTTTCGCCCCGGTGTTACATCTCCATGCGCAAATCGTGCATGCTTGCAAGGACTGTTGCCTTCAGATCCCTCGGTGGCAGGCAAGCAAGGAGGCTCGCCGCTTCGCGGGAGACCGTGCGGTATCCTCGCACTATACGGATAGCCATGACCAGGCAGGCGTTCAGCATGGCCGCCGGTCGCTTTTGCAGAGACGGCGCCCACACCTGTACTGCAGTGGCCTATATGGAAGCATAAATGTTTGGTTAAATTTCGGATCTGGGATACGGATATAGAAAGAATATTATATCGGTTTCGAATACGGTTACGGATATGAAATTACTTCTGATTATCCTTTAGTTTTGGTAACGGATATTACAATATTGAAATTGTAAAAGTAAAATACTATTAGTAAGATTTGATTTTTATTGCTAGTCTAGATTGTCATTTTGTTTGGCCAGGCAAAACAAACTAAAACTTGTCGTAACCTGTCATTTAGACTCCGACTTTATTTGAAACTTAGTTATGGTTACGGTGACGAGTATTTATAGGGTTCCGTACCTCAAAAGGAAAAAGAAAACTGGGCAAGTGCGAGTCGGACTCGCGCACTGAGAGTTCCATACAAATTTACCTATCAAAACAATTTAATTCCCAAATTGAGTTACGAAGATTTCTAAAGTAAAGTAACGTTATAATGTCTATAGTATTTCCTCAGTGCTCTTGATATTTTCGTGTGCACAAAAACGAAACATCCCGTATAACAGCACCACGCTTGACTCCCGTGGGTCCAAATGTTATAAGTAGTTCTGACGCATTTCTTATCGCCCGTATTTTTTCAGTTTATCTCGAAGATAGAGCAAATGCTTTATTTCGTGGTTATATTCTTCACAAACATTTATTTATAACTTAGTGTACTATTGTAAATAGTTCCTTGCGTGGTAGGGTGTTTGAGTCACTTCCTCTTCATTATAATCATTTCAGCCGAAGGACGTCCACTATTGGACATAGGCCTCCCCCATGCGTCACCACAATGAACAGTCTTGTGCGTCTCGCTTCCACCGCATTCCCGCGACTCTCACCAGGTCATCGGTCCACCTTGTGGGACGTCCAACGCTGCATTTTCCGGTGCACGATCGCCATCTTAGAACCTTTCTGCCCCATCGACCATCCGTTCTACGAGCAATGTGCCCTGCCCACTGCCACTTAAGTTTGGCGATTGTTCGGGTTATGTCGGCGACCTTAGTTCTCCCGCAGATATCTTCATTCCTGATGCGATCATGCAAGGAAACTCTGAGCATAGCTCTTTCCATTGCCCTTTGGGTGACAGTAAGCCTTCTGATGAGGCCCATTGTAAGCAACTATGTTTCAGTGCTATATCTCATCACTGGCAACAAGCACTGGTCACAGACTTTCGTCTTGAGACACTGTGGTATGTTGGACGAGAAGATACTGCGCATAATGATTATTATTACTACATAAACTTAAAAAAACTACTGAACGGTTAAGGCAGAGTGATTCATGAGAAAGTTTTAGACATATAACAAACATGTGTAATAAAGTAGAGATAAACCGAGAATATCAAATATTTGAAACTTTCGTACGATGTAAGAGCGGGAGAAAATTATCATCAAATCGACTCCAACAGTTACGTTAATAATAGGTAACGCAAGAAAAATGAGGAAAAGGCCTTAAGAAGTAAATCCTTAGGACTTAAGAAACCCGGAACCAGTCGTTTCACGGCGGTATTTATAAACACGGAAAGGTGTGTATGTCTCAAGAATGGACATCATTCAGACATTTATAGAGGGAGCCTTCAATCTGAAGATAAGTTTTCAGTTACCCTTAACCGTCACTCAAGTCATACAATTTACACTTCGTAAAACTACTACAATCGTGGCAGTGGCCTGCCCACTGCGTGTTGCCAGTGATGACATTTGGCTCTGAAATGTGGTCGCTCACAATGAGCCTCATCAGAAGGCTTAAAGTAACCCAAAGGGTAATGGTAAGGGCTATATTCGGAATTACCTTGCGTGATCATATTAGAAATGAGGATATCCGCAGGAGAACCAAGGTTTCCGTCATGGCCCGAAGAATCGCCAAACTTAAATGGTAGTGGGCAGAGCACATTGCTCGCAGAACAGATAGTAGATGGAGCCGAAAGGTTCTGGAGTGTGAACTATGTTATGAAAGATGCAGCGTTGAGAACCCTCCTTCAAGATGGAAGGATGACCCGGTGTAAATCGCGGGAATTCGGTGGATGCGAGACGCGTAGGACTGGTCGTTATGGTGACACTTGAGGGAGGCCTATGTCCAACAGTAGTCGCCTGTCGGCTGAAATTATGATGATGATGAACCTAATCTTGGAGTGCCGTTGTTAGGCACGTTGAATGGGTTGGATGAATTATGGGCCACTTCTTCCAAGCCATTTTGTTTAGGGTGAAAAATCATCAAATGATTTCTTCTGCTCTAAAGTAGAGTGAGAGGATGTGTCAGACTTTTACTAGCTAAAACTCTCACCGATGTTTCTTCATTTGTCTTTTGCGTTCTAGTATCACGGTAACTTTAGGAAACGTTCCAGCAGCCTTAGCAGGCATCGGGCCTTAGTAGACCCAATGCCTGTTGGGCACCCAGTGGTGCCAATGGTTTTCTGACTTCTCTTTGAGGCGTGCGTGGAACAAATACTACACGCTGTAGATTCAGGCTTGGTCCTTATCGGACGGCCGGACGGCGAGCTTCTTATTGCTCGTCAACCGCAAACCGCACCGTAGGTGCAGCCTACAGTGGCCGGAATAACTCCGAAACTTCCGACGCTTGTGGCGGCTTCTATCATGGCGGCTGGAACGTGAGGGTGTTTTCTTCCTCACCGTTTAGCCATTTTCTTCGCTCGTAAAAGCATGTGACCGCTTCTTAGCCTGTCTCGCTCCGGACCATGTTCCTAACCAGGGCCGAAGTAACGCAGGCACGATGACACGGCGGTGCTCCAAGTAGACTTCCCAGGTGTCACCCGGGCGTTTCTTCCGCCTAAATCCGAATCAGAATCCACCCGAACTGGCCATGTCCAATGAGAATCTGGGTCAAGCGGAAAGTGAGGACAATATGGTGTCTCTCTAGCTACTTATGAAAGACGGGACTTACTCTTAGCGTTACAGATATTACCAGGAGCATTACTGATTTAACCATTTAAACACAATCACACCACGATGTCTTTAAACCGAATCGTCTCACGGAGGAAAGTAAACAAGGTAAATGCCAAGCGTTGAGGTCATAGTCCCTAGGGTCAGGTACCCATTCAATCCTCAAATGCATTACAATATGACCAGCCATTATAGTTAATACTTGTATCCTCTTTAGAGTTGAGCTGAATGGTGCCTACGCAATGTGCAAGGAGCGCAAATAAGACGTATTCAGAATGTCGCTAGGTCAGCCACCTTTCCTACAATTTTGTCTCAATGCCAAATATTAATTAAGTACTGGTCTATTTAATCTTTTATTTAAGACTAGCTATTGCCAGGTGCGTTTTTGGAGTTTGAAAGAGAGGTCGCCCGTGCGCCCGGTGGAAAGACGAGATTGTGGCCTTCGTAGGAAGGAACTGACTACTGCCAAAAACAGGAAGTAATGGAATTCTTCGGAGGAGGCTTTTACCTTGTTTTTTCCACAAATTAAACATGCATGATTATATTTTTTAATTATTTTTTCAATTAACTTACTATAAATTGATTCATTAGAAAATTGTCTTAAGGAAACATAATTATTCCTGAGACAAAAAGTATTCTACGTGCTATTCCAGAATATAGATGAAACTGTACTTACACTGTTTAGCCGTTTGAGTGTGAATAAGTAAAAATACACACACTCACAATCTTTAACCTTTATACAAACCATAAAGAAATCAATAAATACCTAATTTCGAAAAAAAAATAACGTAACTTTAATATAAAGTTTATTTGAACTTATAACGTAACTTTAATATAAAAAATAACGTAACTTTAATATAAAGTTTATTTGAACGTATAACGTAACTTTAATATAAAAAATAATGTAACATTAATATAAAGTTTATTTGAACTTATAACGTAACTTTAATATTAAAAAATTACGTATCTTTAATATAAAGTTTATTTGAACTTATAACGTAACTTTAATATTAAAAAATGACGTATCTTTAATATAAAGTTTATTTGAACTTATAATTCCAAGTCAATCCAAAGAAATAACGCTACAAAGCAACCCGTTTTAAAAAACGCCAATTTAATAGTTAAAGACCTAATATGTATATATTAATAGCAAAGCCATCTTGTCCCAAACTAAGCAAAACTTGTGCTATATGAGTACTAGAAAACTAATAAACATACCTAAACATATATTTCTAAATACATACAAAATATTAGAGATAAATTGCACCCAGACATAGAATAAACAATCGTGTCTTGTCACATAAACATTTTTCTTGGGTGGGAATCGAACCCACGACCTCCGGTATAGCAGTCAGTGCTACTAACCACTAGGCCAGTCAAAATATTAGTGTGTTTACACCTAAGTATTGCATTGAACTAAAATATCAATTTCCTACAATCTCTAGATACTCCTTTGAATTCAATTTTTTAAATTTGTCAACAAAATTTATGGAGTGAGTGAGTGTGAACAACATATGGAGTGGAATTCCCTGACGGACGGTTTTTCCACATAGCTACAACTTGGGGGCATTTAAGTCACTAGTAAGTAGGTTTCCTTTTAAGCAAGCGTGTTTCCTCGTCGAACATATCATTGTTTACAATCAGGTGAGATAATAGTCGAATGCGACTAACGTGAACCTATCTATATTTTGATTGGCCTGTTGGTTTAGTGGTTAGTGGCCCTGACTGCTTGACTGCTATGCCGGAGGTCGTGGGTTCGATTCCCACCCAGGACAAATATTTATGTGATGAGTACGATCATTTTTTCTGTGTCTGGGTGTAATTTATCTATTTAAGTATGTATTTAGAAATATATAAGTATGTTTATCAGTTGTCTAATACCCATAACACCAGCTCTCCTTAGCGTAGTGCGCGTAGGAATTGCTCTAAAAAATCTAAAGAGCTATATAAAATCGCAAGAAATAAATTTCATAGTACGCGCTTAACCTTATAAACAATTTTTAAGGAAATTTCACGCCAACTGATCGACACTTTGCGAGACCAGAGGGCTGGCTCATTCGTCGCCCAAAGAATTATCATTGCCATTCAACGTGGCAATGCTGCCAGTCTTCTGGGCACATTTCTGGATGACAGCGATGTGGAGGAGTATTTCGACGACTGAGTGTATTTTGATTGATTTAACTTTTAATTGGCTACGCACCTCATTCGTTTTTCTTACTTTTTCCTTTTTTAAAATTTTGTATATGGCCAGTATTTAGTTTGCAATAGAACTGTATATTGTTGATCGAAGTTAGAACTGCATCAAACAACCAAACCGTTCAGTGAATGATCAACATAACTGAACGTTTGAGCTACTTCAATAGCTGACATTGAATCTTTAATAAATTCATTCTATTATGCCTCTACACATCTGAACGGCCTTTACCTATTACGATTCGTATACCTATTATATTGAAAAAGTGTGACTTTGACCTAGCGAACGTGAAAAGATGTGAAATCATTTCGCTTATGATGTCAGAATACCTTGTAACAAAAAGGGCGTGAATACACAAATGACTTTCTGCCACGGATTTGACATTTTGACCCAAATGTTGAGAGCAATGACCGCCATCTGTCTTCAAGGTTTTATGTCGAATTGGAACAAATATTTTGATGTAAAGCTATCGAGAATGATTTTGAATGTATCTTACCTTTATAATAAATATATTTATTAGTTTATTTTAGTTAAATATAGCCTACTGTACACGGCCGCGTAGCTTTATAGACGCGTAATCGTCATTATACGCTTGGTGTACGCTTGCGTGAAGCTTACATACAGAACTATGGAACTCTTTCGACGATGCTGTAATGACACGACGGCAGGCGTACATCAAGCGTATAATGATGAATATGCGTCTATGAAGCTACAAGTCCGCGGACATAATCAAAATATTGTTGGAATCAAAAGGAAATCAACAAAAAGAAAGATAATAAACAAAAGCCTGTTGGTGCAATGAGCTAAATGAATTAATCCTAAAAGATTTTACTGATTTGACAGACTAATTTTATATTAATTCTATAAAAATTAGCCCCGCCTAACAGCTTACACCCGGTCTAATTCCATCTGACAACATTCTGTTTCTAAAACTTGAATTAGTGTTTTTTTTTTTTTTTTATTTATTTACCATGTGCCAATTCTAGACCCTCTTAAGAAGTCAGGGGTTTTATCAGTATAAATAGAGAATAATAAAATCCCAGTACCATAGATATCAGAATATATTTTTATGATCAACACTAACCTACCGTATTAACAAATAAAATAAATTATTTAAATATAATTATAAAAGTCTTCTTAAAATGCGATTTTAAGATATATACCCAAACTGTAGGTAGTAGTATAAATTCCTAGTTTACGTTCCTACTTTTCGTTAGCGTAATTGAATAATTAAATATTTAAATAAAATACGGAAACAAAGAATAACTGTAAGTATCAATTTACTTTTGTATTTATTTAAGTTTTTCAAAGAAACTCATTTACGTAAATGAATAGATACTGAAAATGATTAATGTCAACATTCAGTGCAGTGATCCCTGTCTGTGGTTTAAGATTACCATAGACAATGTATTGTAATATTTTATTGTGTTTGCCTGTTTTTATTATATCTGTGTGAAACATGGCGATATCTGTGGCGGGAAACGAACGTGGGGTGAACGTGAAACTGTATAAATAGAGAAAAAGTCTGTTTATATTTGTCTCTTTCTTAATATAAAAACAACCAAGTAATTTTGCAGCTAAAGCCACTTATTATTAAGTAATTTTAATTTGTTTTTGGTTCTAATTCACGTTTGATTATTGAGAAATTCCGTTTTGATTCTGAAAAAATCCCTTTAAAAAACCAGACAAATTATGTTATTTATTTATTTAAACTTACTTTATTATACATCAAAATAATAAATGTTACAATTTAGGCCTTAAATCACTCGGCGATTTCTTCCAGTCAATTTGGAATGGGTAGCGGGACTTGGTGCATTACAAAACAATTAATAAACTGGTGGTCAATAAAATTAGAACACCTACCAAATATGTTGTCGTGACTGTGTTTCAAAACAAAAACTTTTTTTAAATTTTATAAGTATTGCATTTTATTCTAAAAAGTAATAATGCATTTTTAAATGAAACAACTTTCTTTTTTGTAGAAATATACAAGAAATAACAAAAATGAAGAAAAAATATGCAACGACTTCACACTAATTAAAAAAATAGTTTCGCTTATTTAATCTTTCTTTTAGTAACATGTATTGCCTCCTCATCGTCGGATCCGACTCGGCTGGGCAGCGTTCGGGAAGCTGCGAGGTATCTTCTCGTCCAATATACCACAGTGTCTCAAGACGAAAGTCTATGACCAGTGCGTGTTGCCAGTGATGACATATGGCTCTGAAACATGGTCGCTTACAATGGGCCTCATCAGAAGGCTTACAGTCACCCAAAGAGCAATGGAAAGGGCTATGCTCGGAGTTTCCTTGCGTGATCGCATAAAGAATGAAGATATCCGCAGGAGAACCAAGGTCGCCGACATAGCCCGAAGAATCGCCAAACTTAAGTGGCAGTGGGCAGGGCACATTGCTCGTAGAACGGATGGCCGATGGGGCCGAAAGGTTCTAGAGTGGCGACCGCGCACCGGAAGACGCAGCGTTGGAAGGCCTCCTACAAGGTGGACCGACGACCTGGTGAGGGTCGCGGGAGTGCGGTGGATGCGAGAAGCACAGGATCGGTCATTTTGGCGACGCTTGGGGGAAGCCTATGTCCAGCAGTGGACGTCTTTCGGCTGAAATGATGATGATGATGATGATTGCCTCCTCTGGCTTTGATAACACATACCATCTTTTTATTCATGGATTGAATTAACTTTCTAATGGTAGATTAAGGTATTATTACCCATTCCTTTAATAAAGTCGATTTCAGCTGCTGCAAGTTCTCTGGAGCTAGTTCTCGCTATCTTACTAGCCATTTTAGCTCGTCCCATAAATGTTTTATAGGTCTGTAGGTATAGACTTCGTGATGGCCAGTCAAGAACCTGTATCCCAACTTCTCGTAAATAACTTCTAACGCACATCGTAGTGTGAGGGCGCGCACAATCATGCATTAATTTAAATAGTTGACCGGTTTTTTTTTTTTTAAGGTGGGAAGTCATCCAAATGACTTCTCGCGCTCTGGGTGGAGCGTGAGGGCGTCTCAGACTTTTACTGACTAAAACCACACCTGTATCCTTCAATTACCCTTTGCCTACTAGGACTACGGGTTGCCCTTTCAGAAATTCTCCGCGGTCCTAGCTAGCGGGCATCGGCCCCACTGGGCCCCTACGGTTAGCTGACATCTCTTTGAGGAGCGCGAGGATCACTACGCGCTGTTAACGACTGGGCTCGGTGCGGTTAATTACCGAACAGCCGGACGGCGAGCTACCCAGTGCTCGACGTCCGCAAGCCCGCGTCTACCGTGGCTGGTAGTCAGGTTCGGAATTACGTCGGCTAGGGCGTGAGGACCTTCGTTCCCTCACGTGTGCAGCCTCCTCCTTCGCTAACATTACTGCTTCGCAGAAGGAGGCGACCGCCTACCATTCCTCCTCGCTCCGGACCATAGCCTGAACCAAGGCCCGACGTGAAAGGTCGCTGCTGCCAATTGCCTCCACGAGGACACGGCGGTGCTCCACCCAAGCAGGGCACACCTCCACCGTATGCTCCACCGTGTCCTCTGGGTGGTCCACACAATGATGACACCCGGGCGTTGCTTCCACCTGAATCCGATGCAGGAACCTCCCGAACTTGCCATGTCCGGTGAGGACCTGCGTCATGCGGTAGGTGAGGATGCCGTGTTGCCGCTCCAGCCACTCCTCAAAGAGGTGACTAACCGCCATTATTGTAGTGTGCCCAGCACTGGGTTGCGACAGTCGCCGTCGCCATTCCACCTTGAGATCCCGCCGGAACTCTGTCCACCATGCCGCGACTTGGCGTGGCAGAAATAGTTGACCGGTAAACCCTGAATATGGCACAACATGCTCTTCAAGAATGTCAGTTACGTGCGATTCAGCAATCACAGTTCTTCTTTCTAAGATAACCAGCTCAGATCCATAATTGTCAATTAAGTGTAATTGGACTCTGACGAGGAAGGTTTAAATGCGCGAGTGGCGTGTGACCGCGTTTTGTATCGCACAAGAAGCGAGCAGCATTTGTAGCATGTGGCGGCCACCGGCGTTAACCGTGCGCGGCGAGACCATATTAAACGTATGAGAAGTACAGTAAATATGCCGGCAACGTTTTGTGGTGGTGGCCGGTGGCCCGTGTGCGGCGACACTTAGAAGTTTGATTACTTCACAGCTTCAAGGGACCATACGCCTTTTTTATGTGGGAAATTATCAAATGACTTCTCCTGCTGTGGAACGAGAGGCATGTCAGACTTTTACTGACTAAAACCTACCTGTGTCTTTCAGTTACATTTTGCGTTCTAGAGTCACCGTAGACGCAACTTGTGGACTACGAGCAATGAGTAGCTCGCGCTTCAGCCATCCGGTAAGGATCTGGCCCGAGTTAATGGCGCGTAGTGTAGTTTCCCTGGACCACAGTTAGTACACAGTAAAAATCTGACCCTCAAAAAGCGATAGCACATTTGAAATCGGTCAAAAGTCTGTTTTCAATAAAAAAAAAATCTGCAAGTGCGAGTCGAACTCGCACACTGAGGGTTCCGTACAAATTAACTTATGTATGTTTTTCTTTTTTTTCTCAGATTTCTGTTTTTAGATTTATTCCTATGTTTTTGCTATAAGACCTTGCTTCATGCCAAATTTCAGGGTTCTAGGTCAATGGGAAGTACCCTATGAATTTCGATTTCCTTGAGAGTGTCGAAATATACATTTTTTGAGACATAAACGGCCGTATCTTTATTTTTCGATTAAGAAGTATAATTTTTTCACAGCTTCAAGGGACCGCAGACTTAAGTATACGGCTTTAATTTCAACTCGATACCTCCACGCGTTTCTGAGATAAAGGGTCTTGACATACAGATAGTTAGACAGACGGATGGACGGACAACAAAGTGATCCTATAAGGGTTCCGTTTTGGTCCTTTTGAGGTACGAAACCCTAAAAATGAACATAATCGTGAAGCATTTGATCATAATTGATGAATATTTTAATGACAAATCTTATCTTTTTCCGCTGTTTACTCGTGTAAACATCACAATAATGATTTCTAATAGTTATCTGTCGTATAGATAAAATGTATTGCTGTATAGATAACACAATAATCTATTTATCATTGTAATTAATATTTACAAGTACATTGTTAATCTGGTAGTTTAAGAAACCCGTATGTGTTTATAATTATCACAGTGGCGTAATGTCTCCTTTCTTAAGATCATTTGCTTTGATTTAAGTACTTCTGAAGGATAAATTTCTCCACCTTTAATTATAAATATTATGACAAGTTACTTTTTGTTCTACAAAGTTAAATTTTCTGCTCGATTTCTAATACCTACTAACAACAAACAACAATGAAACTAAAATGGTGCCAGGTCTAAAAAAATTTGGAAGTCACTGCTTTATAGAGAGTTTTTTCTTTAAACTTCCTAAAATTTCAGTTTATTTAATTCAATAAAAACAACTAATTAAAACTATATATATATAGATACACTAAAGGCAAAAACCTACTAGCTAAAATATGGCGTCACAAAACTCCTCTGCATCGCTGTCGACTGGAAGTGTGCCCAGCCCCCCTAGCCAAGTTACAATCGTATCGAGCTTCGAGACGCTTCGAGTACGCCACGCCTCCGATTCCTTTGTTCTGACGTCATCTCAACGCTCAGTCACGTGGTCCGAACAAAGGAATTGGACGCGTGGCCTACTCGAAGCGTTTGACGTGAACGATACGATTGTAACTTGGCTAGGGGAGCAGCACCCCGAGCCATGTTGATAATCTGCAATCGTTAACGCTAGTCGAAACTAATCAAATGTATGGGAATGACATCATTTCAAAGTTAAATCACGTGGTCAGAACAAACGAATAGAAAATTCATAGCCAAGTTCACATTGTTCAAAATAATAACATGAATTGTTATCGTTTCTACAATGTTCAACGCTACATCCTTTGTTATTGTAGAACGAGCGGCCGACTTAGGCGCGTCTACATGGCTACCAACTTATCGTTTTCTATAATTGCTGACACTGAGGCGTTACCGATTGGAGAATGGAATTCGAAACGAAACGGTTGTAACTTGGCTAGGGGGGCTAAAGGCTGTTGACTAACAACGATTAGTTGACACTTTGCGTGACCCAAGAGCTGGCTTTTACCTCGGTCAGAGGTTACACTTCCAGTCGACAGCGATGCGGAGGAGTTTTATGACGCCATATTTTAGCTTGGAGATTTTGCCCAAAATGTTAGAAAAGGAAATTACATAATAATAAATCACTGGAGGTTTTAAACTACTTATTTGCTATTTTAACCTAGCAGAGATAGTTTACTAACTATACAATTTGTTATCTTTTTGGGGCGTGGTGGCTTCAACTGTTTGGTTAGTATGGAGTAGGTGTGGATATTATTTGTTTTCTTTAATGACAAAAAAGCGTAAAACCCGTGAGGGTTCCGTACAAACTTACCTATGAAAACAGTTCAATTTCCGAATCGAGTCTCAAAGATTTGTACGAATCGCAAAAAAGTTTTATTTTGTAACGGAACTACAAATTTACAGTTTCAAATTTTTCCTATACTTGTGCTATAAGACCTTGCTATATGCCAAATTTCAGGATTCTAGAACAACGGGAAGTACACTATGAATTTTGATTCCCTTGAAAGTGTCGAAATATACATTTTATTTATTTATTTATTACTTTATTACACACCTTAACTTAATACAGGACAGACATTTATAAAAAATAAGTGTACAATAGGCGGTCTTATTGCACAGGGCAATTTCTACCAGACAACCTTTGGATGTACTGTAACGAAAGGAAAAGATTTGGGGCTGTCAGTGTACAACAACATAAAAAGATAATAAAATACATATACATATAATAAATAAAAAGGTATATTACCAAATAATAAAATAATTTTTCTTCTCCTTTCTCTGTCGTATATTTTAATAATAAATATTAAAATATACGACAGAGAAAGGAGAAGAAAAATTAAAGTGATAGGTAATGCTCCTTCACCATCTTTTTGAAAGTCGGTAGCGTTTGGGCACGCCTCTCTTCTAAGGGTAATGCATTCCACAAACGCGCTGCTTGTATCGTGAAAGATTTATCAAAGAACGATGTTTTTTTTTTTTTTTTTTTTTTTTTTTTAAGGTGGGAAATCATCCAAATGACTTCTCGCGATCTGGGTGGAGCGCGAGGGCGTGTCAAAGAACGATGTGGAATGCATATGAATACTAAGTTTTAAATTCTCCGATGACCTCGAGGACCTAGAATGTGTGTCACAGAGGAACTGAAAGCATTCTTTAAGATAAAAAGGAGACGAAGGATTATAGAGCACATTGTAAAGCAAAGAAAGTATGTGAGCATTCCGGCGAAGGCGAATGGGAAGCCATTTGAGCTGAATGCGAAATTCAGAAACGTGGTCATACTTGCGCAAGCCAAATATAAACCTGATACAAAGATTTTGAAGTCGCTCAAGCTTACCCAATTAGTCTTGGTTGAGATCAAGATAGCTGGCATCAGCATAGTCCAAGATTGGGAGAAGAAGAGGTTGTGCTATCGCAGTTTTTTGCAACATAAGGCTGTATCTTTTTTTTTCGTTAACTTACAAGTTTGATTTTTTCACAGCTTCAAGGAACCGCTGCCCTGAGTACGTTGATTTAATTTAAATTCGATGCCTCCACGCGTTCTCGAGATAAAGGGCCTTGACCGACAGACATACTGACAGACAGACGGACAACAAAGTGATCCTATAAGGTTTCCTTTTTTCCTTTGAGGTATGGAACCCTAAAATGATTAAGTAATTAAGATTTAAGAAATCTCTTTAATCGGTATCTAGCGCAAAATTGTAAATTGTTGTTTTCTATTTTGTACGTTGCTAGAATTTACACACCGTTCCAAAGAATACTATTTTTATGTAACGATATTAGACACTTCCGTGCTAAAAATAGTCAAGATTGAGTGTGTTTCAATCGTAGGCGTAAGTTAATAAGATCCACTTATGTAGATACGTATGTCCTATTGCAGTTGTCTGGCATTTTAGATTACGCAAGATGATAACAAGCAGAATTAGAATCCGGTATCAAACTAGTGAGAACTGCGAAACACTAGCAAGTAACTGGGCAAGTGTGAGTCGGACTCGCGCGCTGAGTCTAAACCTATATATGAGTACAACAGTTCAATTCCCGAATTGAGTTACGAAGATTTTTTCGAATCAGGAAGTAAGAAAAATTATGAAGTACTACAAATTTACAGTTTTCGGATTTTTTCCTATCCTTGTGCTTTATGCAAAAACTCAGGATTTTGGGTCAACGGGAAGTACCCTATGAATTTTGATTCCCTTGAGAGTGATGAAATACACGTTTTTTGCGACATAAACAGCCATTTTTTTTTTCTTCATATCTTTTTTTTTCGTTTGATTTTTTCACAGCTTCAGGGGACCGCAGACCTGAGTACATGCTTTTAATTTCAACTCGATTCGTCCACGCATTCCCGAGATAAAGGGTCTTGAAAGACAGACTGACAACAAAGTGATCCTATAAGGTTTCTGTTTTTTTTCTTTTGAGATACGGAACCCTAAAAATGGATCGTTTGTGTTATTCTAGGTACTTATTCTACGCCCTTTTAGGGCCGCGGGAATATTTGTAAGAGTTACCGTGGCTTTGAAATGCAAAGGGTACCTAATTGTAGGAACACAGGTTGGTTTTAGTCAATAAAATACCCTCTCGATAATGATGATGATGAAAGAATATTAAAATTTTATGATTTTTAATTTTTTTTTTTCGGTTGGGAAAATCATCTAATGACATCCCCGCTCTTGGGCGGAACAGAAGATAGTGTCAGAATTTTACTGACTAAAAATCCACTCCTGTTCCTTCTTTGCCATTATTCCAGGACCCTGGGGATCTCTTTCGTATCACCCATGGCCTCAGTAGGCTTCGACCCTGCTGGGCCCGTAAAGTTGCTGACATCTCCTTGAGGCGCACATGGAACACTAAGCACCGTCGACGACTTGGGCTCGGTCTGGACGGTTACCGGACGATCGGACGGCGAGCTACCCATTGCACGCCGTCACCAGAAAAAGGTATGATCTGTTTAATTTTTTTTTTGTTTGATGTTATTTGTAACTCTTCAACAACTTTAAAGTTGTGTTACAATCATCGTACTGTTTTTAAGGTTCCGTATCTAAAGGGTAAAACGGGACCCTATTACTAAGACTCCGCTGTCCGTTCGTCAATCTGTCTGTCTGTCCGTCTGTCAGCAGGCTGTCTCATGAACCGTGATAGTTAAACAATTGAATTTTCACAGATAATGTATTTCTGTTGCCGCTATAACAACACATACTAAAAAGATAATAAAATAAATATTTATGGCGGCTCCTATACAACAATCGTAATTTTCGTGTCATTTTTTTGCTACGGACGGTACGGAACCCTTCATCTACGAATCCGACTCGCACTTGGCCTGTTTATTTATGTTATTTCATTAACTGAGGTTTATATGGCAAACATTCTATTTAAATTGACTCAAAGGCCGATGTATCAGTCATTTCGTTCATCATGCATCTGACTGACTGACTTGACTGGACTGTTGGTCTAGTGGTTAGTGGCCCTGAGTGCTAAGGAGGAGATTGTGGGTTTGATTCCCACCCAGGACAAATGTTTGTGTGATGAGCACAATCATTTGTTCTATGTCTGGGTGTAATTTATCTATAATATGTATGTATTTAGAAATACAGAAGTATGTTTATCAGTTATCTAGCACTCATAGTACTAGCTCTGCTTAGTTTGGGACTAGATGGCGTTGTGTGATAGTTATGGAATAGTATTATCATAAATATTATTATCTTTCTAATCTTAATTACATGTGGTTTAAGTGGTATAATATAAGCTAACATTTTTCAAGTTTCTACTTGGGGATACTAATTAAAACTACTCTCAAACTACTTATTAGTACCTTAAGTGTGTTTAATTAGTGATTAAAAGTACAGAAGCCATCTCCTCTTATAAAAGCCTGAGTAAGTTAGTCTAGCGCACGCGTGAGAAGCGTGTGTTTATGTCAGTGCGCGCACAGCACGTGCGTGCAAGCACAGAGTCGCACTCGTACCATTAATAATATGTATAACTAGCTTTTGCCTGCGGTTTCGCCTGCGTATAAAGTAGCTTTCTATCGGTGAAAAAAAATTAGCAGTCTGACCAGTACTTTCAGAAATTACCTCCTACAAACAAAAAAACAAACTTTACCTCTTTATAATATTTATGTAGATTGCTATAGGCACTAACTAACTCTATATTATAAGAGACTTTACACTCGAAGTTGCAGACGATTACATTTACCTGAGACAGACGGTCTGTTAAGTAGGTTCTGGAGTGGTGACCGCGTACCGATAGATCTGCCCTGCTAATTGTAGGTAAATGCAATAGTCGTAATTTTTGTGATTTTCAGTTTTTTTTTTGCAAAAATTACATCTCAAGGGGCTAAATATGTATACATAAAAATATTCTTTTCCTATTCTTTTGATACACTTTTAAAATTATATAACTAAGACTTGTTGCTTAGATACCAAAAAACATGTTTACCGCGTTTATCTCGGAACCGCGCCATTTTGCAAGTACTGCATTTGCAATAAGCAGGGCAGAGACAGTAGCGTTGGAAGACTTTCCAAAAGGCGGACGGATGACCTGAAGGATGACGCACAGGACTGGTTGTTGTAGCGACACTTGGGGGAAGCCTATGTCTAACAGTGAACCTCTTTCGGCTGAAATGATGATGATAATAATTCGATCACAAAAAGCCTTTAAGATTCGTCCCTGTGTGCTATCTCAGCAGCTGATAAAGATGATTTTCATTTAACTGACGGGTGTGGTCATTTTATATCATTAGGTATTTTTTATTTATTATCGGTTTGTCGCACTGATTACATAATTGATGTAAACCTAATTATAATATGTTTATGGGTGACGAAACTTATGATTAGGATGTTATTAATGAGTAAAATTGTATGATAGGATTATATACTTCCTTGTTTGATTGTTTATGGGACAAATCATTTTATAAGGGCCTTAAAAAGGGACGCATAGAGATAAGATAAGATAAGATTATTTATTTGTATAAACATGTGTATGTTAGGATGGAGATGAAGTCAAAATAATTCAACATGTTTTGCCGTAATCGGCGTACAAAATTATATAAAAACAAGGTTCTGCCAGCGGCTTCGCTCGCGTGAAAGTAGGTTTCTCCATCATCATCATTTCAGCTGTTTCAATGAACGGTCCTATGCCACTCGCATCCATTGGATTCCCACAACATTTACCTTTTATAGGACGCCTTTCAACGCTCTAAACTAAGGTGAAAGCTACGGAGCTTTCACCGTAAGCCCTGAGGGTCACCATATATGTACGTGCTACAGCCCCAACCACAAAACGCCCCCACATTTCCAGTAGTTTTCATACATTTTATGTGGACTCGCCGCACGCGAGTGCGTGTGCCGGTGGCCAAAACACGTTTCTTTGGGCCTTCACCAGCCACTAAACACCACCACACGCCACTCACGCGTTTCCCCACCTTTGTCTCCCTTACCTGTGTTAACCTATTTGAGTCAAGGCTACGCACTACGCACGCACTATCGACCACCGACCAAAAGTGGCTGTGGCCCATGTGCGGTGACCCTTACTGGAGGTGTTAATTTTATCAAGGTTGCCATAGGCAAGTCTGGTAAGCATACGATAATCTCATTGGTTAATTTTCGAGAAATCTTTAAAAAAACCGGCCAAGTTCGAGTCGGACTCGTGGTCGAAGGGTTCCTTACTAAACTTATAAATATTATTAATGAGCAAAAAAAACGCCCTTTTAAATATTTATTTTAATCTGTTTTTAGTATTTATTGTTAAAGCGGCAAAACAAATTTCTACATCATTTGTAAAAAAAATCAACTGTCTACCTGTCACGGTTCATTAGATACAGTGTGGTGACAAACAGACGGATAGACAGACAGGAGTCTTAGTAATAGGGTCCCATTTTTACCCTTTGGGTAAGAAACCCCAAAAATAGTTTGTCTCTCCTAAGGAAAAATAAAAGAAATAAATTTCACATATCAATTTTATTAAAATCATTCTTGTTTCATACGAAGCTTGTATATTCATCTAATTACATCAAATATCTAACTTGCATATACATAACTTTTATACACTCAATAATGACTTTTTTTACATAATTATTTATTCTTTTATTGAACTTATTTTCGACCCATTTAGTGAATCAAAATTTATGTTATGATTAAGTGTATTAATTTTTATATTAGGCTTTAAACACAATAAAGTTATTATAAGTAACAAAAATGTGGGTACATATTTCTTGCGTTATATTTTTTTTTTTCATGCAGCTTTTTTATTTTGGTTTATGGAATCTAAATAATAATTTAAAAAATATGTGCCCAATTGTAGTCACATAAAATTGTTACACAAATCATATCACTTGATATGTGTTTGCGACACGTCAATAATTTATTTTCAGAAACCGAGTTTTGAAACCATTTACAGTTTTTAACAAAACAAAATATTCATGAAATGGATCTATTCTGTACAATTTCTAGCATGTTATTTTTAAGCATTTGTTTGATTAATTTTAAATCTTATATTATAAGTGATTGTGTATGTTATATTTATAAGTTTAAAAAAATTATTAAAATAATAATATTAACATGTTTATTAGTATTTTTAAATAACACCTATGTAAATATTCAGCCCAATCAGTTTTGTGTAATTAATATTATTTTTGGAACATTCTATTATAATTTTATATTATTTCTATTGATTTCTAACACTGGCTTACAATATTTATCATGATTATTGGAAATAAAACATGATAGTAAATCTAACTATTTAATGTTTTATTATACACATATCGTGGCATTTTATTTATTATTGGTAGATCGTATAATATGACATAAAATATTAAGTAAATAATTATCTTTTCACGTAAAACTTTGTTGAATTTAATTCAATAATTATTTGTAATATAATTGTTAAATAATTTTGTACTATTATTACAATTTCAAAATATGCAATAAATAAAATGTTATTTTTCTCTTTTAAATATATTTTGGTTTTAAAATATTATTTTTCAATAAGTTAAAATTGACCTATTTTAAAATTAAGTATTTTTATTGTCATAAAATGGTTTTTAGATCAAATAAATACTTTACGATTATTTCTAATAGGTATTTGTAAAAGTCGAAATAATGAAATACTGTAATTATTCAGTTTTCATTTTTAGACACTTTCATACAGTTGGTTAAGAGCTGCCTTCCAGTTCTTGTAAATTAAAAGTCTTGTAAATTAATTATAAAATCATAAAATGCATAAAATTCCATTTTGTAAAATGCTGATGTATTTTTGTGTGTATCAGGTATTCACAAATATATTTTAGTACGAAAATGATAATAATAAACATGGCTCAGTTTAAAATCTAACAATCTTTCGCTTTTTTCTAGCAATAAATATTTGACTAAATAAAACATTGGGTGGTACAATGATCTTAACATTCTAAACGTTTTCCATTAAAATGTTATTATAGTCTTTAAGAGCTTAGCAAAATGTAGAAATTTTTTCTATTTCGTTATTATATAAGTACCCTTTTCGCTTGATTTTGGTAAAATTCCTCCATTATTTTATTTTTTATTAACTTTACAATTAAATAAAATCACCTTAGCATTAGTTCGCTAGTTCTATAAATATTTTTTTTTTCGATTCCTCGTAACATTAATGAACTCTGATAACATTTGGCTCATCATTATTTGTTCAGTCGACCTCCACATTTTGGAAGACTAACGGAAACCTTTCATTAGACATTCATTTTTTTTTTCTCTAAATCTACATACACAAATTCATACAACGTGTATACGTACAACACTAGAAATTACGAATATTTTTATTGGTTAAAAAAAAAATTGACACAACCGAACATTTTGTTAATAGCTATTAGATATTTTTCTTAACTGTTTATTTATGTAGTAAATCTATTTCATCTATTTGCGTCTAAAATGTAAATTTTATTATGTTATAAACATATTTAAAGACTCATTACACTATCTTTAATCACAAAAGCGTAACACTGACACGACGTACCCTATAATATTTTTTAAAACGTGTAATGAATCCTTAAAATTTAATTTTATTCTATTGTAATAGTAAGTTTAGATTTATATTATAGCAGTATTATAAGCAATTAATAATTGGCAAAAAAGAAATAAAATTGTGAAAAAAATACTGCAGTGAACCCTGCTTTCCGTAAGTCACAAAAATTATATATTATTTTAATTATATTTTTTTTTATTAAATAAACCTGTTACAAAAATGTTAATGCACATCGACGCAGTTTTATTAAGCACATAATAATTATTATTTACTATTATTTTATAAATAATATATTACTTACACATAGTTAACATGTTTGAACGGAAATCGCAAAGTCTTTATTCGACAAAAGACACAGAAATTGATTCTTAGAGCTTATTTTATGGAAACATAGTGTTGGGATTCTAAAATGTAGATCGACACTTAGCTTTCGGTATCTTATTTATATTTAGACGGGAAAAATTGTAAAAGGCCAAATCTCTAATAAAAGCCAAAACTTAAATGAAAGTAAGAGTTTTTGGCGGGATTTCTTCGACTGAAGTTCCGTAGTTATTTTAATTATTTGCAAATTGATTCCTAGGGGATATTGTGTTGTATAATTGGTGTAGTTTTGTATCTCAAGTGTCTGCACCACTAGGCAATATTATGTGAAATCATTGAAACAGGCGCTCGGTAAAATGGTGCTGAGAATTTTATTGTAGTGTAGACTACCTCAGCAAAGTTTACCAAGAAGGATACCTTGATTTTGCTGCCAAAAACTACAAAAACATTAAGGTATGTAGACCGATATTCTAATTGTATACAAATTAAACATTCATACGAAAACAAGGCTTAAAGGATTTAGTACCCAAGCCAAACATATTAACAAAAAAAAACTTACCCTTTTAAAATATGCTCTAAGAATCGTATGCTAAAAGGGCTATATCTTCACACATTTTCAAGAAGAACTGGATCAAGTCAGTTACATTTTAATCTTTTAATCGCTTCCGTCGGATATATCCAACTCACAGCGTTTATTCGTCCCCGGTGGTCGCACATCCCCGACTAAATACTCCATCTCGTCAGCTCTTCAGTCACCTATGGGGATTGAAGATCTAAACGAGATGGAGTACACAGTCGCAAACACACGACAATTGCCAGCAATTAGGATGTGAAAACAGTGGTCGGAGAAATCCGACGCGGGTGGTTAAAGGAAAATAATTTGGTTCTACTGTTAGTAATCATTTTTGTTAGGGAAATATTAAGTCAGTTTGCCAATTTAACTTTTATTAGTTTAAAAAAAAATGTTTTCTATCTATTCAATGATTTTAAATTATTGTTTTATCTTAGTCTTCTGAATCAAAATAGCTTTTAAGAGGACTACAGAAACTAATCGCGATTTTATATTTATTGACTTTTTTATTTAAACATAATGTACTGTGGACAGAGTGGTACATAGGCGGACTTAAGAGGGTCCTTTTCTACTTGCCTATATTAAACATCGAGCATGGTTTAAAAGCTTGTTACTTCATCTAATGCAATCCAACGCGATGTTTGACGAAAAGGCAACGCGAAAAAAGAGAGATAACGCCTGAAAACTCTGTTATCAAAACTAGGATATACGTGTATTTTTTAAATCCTTAAAAGTTTTTGTAAAAAATCTTAAATAAATTTGCAAGGCTTTTATTGTTATACTTTTTTGACTTTTTTAATTTTTGAGTAAATTATGAAGTGTCAAAGTTCATGCAAATTAGAAGATTTTCAGAGGTCTTTACTGGATTAGTTTTAAACAAATTTATAAATTGATTGAGCAGTGGTGTCCGAGTGGTAACGGCCCCGACTTACGGAGTTGTAGGTTGCGGATTCAAACTCAGCCAGGCGCATTACTTTGTGTAATTTATTTCATCACCACTGCTCTCAAAACATCGTGAAGGTGAAGGAAAACATCGTGAGGAAACCAGCATGTCCTAGAACCAAAACTTAGATGACATGTGACATCCACCAACCCGCACTGCCGCATTCCCTCTCCTAGAGAGGAGACCTGAGTCCCAACAGTGGGAACGTTATAAGGCCGACTATGATATGCTATGCTATGTAAATTGATTTCAATAGAAGCCTAGATAATATCCACAAGATACTGTGTTTCCAAAATCTATATATATAAAAGAAAGTCGTGTTAGTTACACCACTTATAACTCAAGAACGGCTGAACCGATTTGGCTGAAAATTGGTGGGGAGGTAGCTTAGAACCAGGAGACGGACATAGGGTACTTTTTTTTTAGGGTAGAGTAGGGTAGAGTAGGGTAGAGTAGGGTAGAGTAGGGTAATTTTTTTTTTTTACTAAATCCCGCTTTTGGGCAGAACAACGTCTGCCGGGACCGCTAGTATCTAATAAAAAAATGTGAAATAAAGCCATAATCACGTAAAAGCGGTTGAATGGAAAACAGTCAAAATGTATGTCGAGGCAAGGCATTCTCTACCAGTCATCCTTTGGGTTAAAAAAGTCAATAAATAAATAAAACGCAAAAGTGCAATTATTATACACTGAAAAATATATGTTATTTTTCAGGATAAAATCTAGATAGATAGTGTGTTCAAAACATACTACAGCTGTTTAGTACGATAGAAAAAAATAACGAAGATGCCTTTAATAATTACTTTCATCGATTAAAAACTGGTCTAATAATGTATATTAGACCAGTTTTATCGAGCAATAATTCATTTACAATGTACAAAAAACGTTTTACCGTTATAGTGTTTAAATTTTATAATCAAATCTGTAGATTTTTGAGTGAGTCCTCTTAACCTTAGTTCGGTCTTCGTCGTGATTGTTATATTTTAAGTTCTCTTAATTACAATGATTTCATATTTATCATAATATTTATTAGTTTATTATATTAACATATATTCGTATTTTATTATTATAAGCCACTTAATTTAACGATACTACATTCTATTTCAAATATCTGTTATTTATTTATTGTGCACACCTACCACAGTGTTGTTTTTTTTAATCCAATGGTTGACTGGTAGAGAATGCCTTGTTGCATTAAGTCCGCCTATGTACCACTACTGTACATGCAGTTTGAATAAATAAATAAATTTGTAGTAAAACGCTAATATGGTTCATATTTTGCAAGCATTGTGTCTCCTCGTATAAAGAAAGAAAGAAAGAAAGAAAATACGTTTATTTGTCGTATCTTTTTCTTTTACATGTAGTTCGATAGTAACTACGCTTCAGGTCCTATAGTCCTCTTAATACATGATAAACTCAAAAACGACTGATATCATTCATTCTATTTAACAATACGACATGACATGTAATTTTAAGGCCTTAAATACACTTGAAGCCATAAAAAATCAAAACACCGATATTACTAATCAGTACAGACTATACTTTAAAATATCGCGACTGTTCTCACCGACTTGCGACTTTAAAATCGCAAATGCGACAGAATAATCGCAAATGTGACAGAATAATCGCAAATGCGACAGAATAATCGCAAATGGGATAGAATAATCGCAGTTTTGCTCAAAATGTGCTTGGAAACTGAAATAAGGGTACGTATACACTGCCACCAAGCGCGTTCTATAAAATGATCCACTGTAGCAACACGTCTATGCTTTAGGTCTAGATTAGAGTTTCTTTCCCCCCGTACCGTTGGAGGTACGAGTATGGGCACTGGCTTCCGGGAGGTTCTCTCATCGGCCGTGGGTCTGCATACTAGTTTTTCGACGTCAATATTGTCACGAACTCTGAAAAATTAGAAAGATCATGTTAAAAAAAATATCGGCTTGAAATATTTTTTTGTAAATAAAAAGGAAAAACAATTTATTTACGCGAAATGATCCAATCACGGTCGGACCGCAAGCTACCCATTGCTCGTCATCCGCAAGCCTGCGCCTAAGGTAGGCGGAAAAAAGTCGCCGTATTAAGGAGACTTTAGATAAGAGAAACAGTTGCCGCGGCCCTGGTACACTAAGGGCTTTCTGATCCGATTACGCTAGGAAACTCCTAGGATAGCCCTCTCCATAATCATGGCCCGATCCTGTATTGAGTCTTTGGGTTTACGTCTCATTTAATCTTTGCCAGACCATAAAGTAAGATTAAGTTAAGCAGCTATGGAGTGAAATTTTCTGTCGGAGTCTGTTTGCTAATTAGTTACAGAGTGAATATGTTACTGTTAACCCATTAACCCCCTATGTCGGATATATCCGACAAACACTTGTTTTTATTTATATAGCCTCTTCTTTTATAATGTGAATGTGAGAACACTGTAGACTCCGCGAATTCTTAGGTAAGGTACTTCCTATTACGACTCACTTTTTATTATGATTATTTTTATTGTACTTTTAGTACAATATTGACTGGTCTACACTGTCCAAGCCTTACATAATATCTACTTATACTTAGTATTGTAAGAGAAATATTTTTTAAAAAAGAGTAACCATGTAGTTTCTTGCCGGTTCTTCTCCATAGGAAACGACTAATTTGGAAACGTGCACTAGCTTCTGACGTGACGTGACGTGACGTTATAAGTGCCCATGTAAGCCTATGTGAAATAAAAACTTTTGACTTTGACTTTGAAACACACTCTCACGTTTATTCCACCAGGGTCGCATATTCATGACCAAATACTCCATCTACTCAGCTCTTCTGTCATCTATGGGGATCGAAGAGCTAAATATCCAGTCGCAAACACACGACTTTGGCGAACAGGACGCGAAAAAACCACCAGTACCATCAGTTAAGATATTGGTCAAACGCAAGTCTAAATAATTAAAAAAAAAAGTTGTAGACTCACCATCGTAATTGACCATGCCGTCTCCGTCGAGATCAGCCTCGCGGATCATGTCGTCGACCTCCTCCTCACTGAGTCGCTCCCCCAAGTTGGTCATCACGTGACGGAGCTCCACCGAAGATATCAGTCCGTCGTTGTTCTTGTCGAATACCCTGAAATTTGTTATGAGAGAGATTAACACAGATGTAGAGAAAAGCAAGTAATAATACTCCGAACCGTATTTGGATCACGGTGGCCACTCTCAACAGAGATTAGCCAAGTACACAGGAGATACTATAATGCACAATTGCGTGCGCAATCACAGGTGCATACTCTCTTCCTTTACTCTCATAGTCTGATGGGATGGCAATCAGACAAGACCGGAGATAGACCAGGCGAAGGACCAACGGCGTTGCGTGCTTTTTCGAGGCACGGGGGTGTCACACCATCAACCAAATCCGGGCTCATCCGTAATGAAAAAACAAACCCCATGCTCAGAAGTCGCGCTCGCGACCACGAGACCAATGAGGCAGTTGACCAATGAGAAAAGCAAGTATATTATATTGCTTTCAAATGGATAAACTCTCTTTTCGTGCTTGCCCGTCCACGAATAGGGTATTTAGAGGTATGCAGAACAGTGTGTAAGTCCCGCAAACCTTCGATGAAAAGGGAAGATCCTCTGATCAGACGGAAGTTAAATCTGGTTCGGGAAACAGCTAGATAGTTGATCTCTTAAACCGCTTTGCAAGATTTCGAGTTTTAGCTCCAATGTGGCGTTCTTAGTATCGTTAGAAGTGATCTTCTCTTTTATTTTGCCTACATCACTCCAATACATGGCGACCCTGCAAGGATACACGACACGCCACTAAACAACACCATCGTTGGACATAATATAAGTCTTGTATATATTATGTCTGTTGGAAACAATATATTGAGAGTATTTAAAGGACTGACTGAATCATTAACTACTTTAAACAATATCAGCTCTCCAACACATTCCAATTTGGCGTCCACTGCATTTTCTAGCTTCTGGAAGACATTTTTTTAATAAGTATCTCAAGGACTTGAGGTATACCTGAAAGCCTCTCTAAGTTCATCTTCTCCATCAGACCCACGCATCTTCTTAGACATCATTTGGAGAAACTCGTTAAACTCGATGGTTCCGTTGCCGTCCTGGTCTACTTCCTTCACCATGTCTCGAAGCTCCGTCTCTGGAATGCACAGTTTTATAATTGAATATAACGAATTACTCAGTATACAAACAAATAGGTGAGGATGGGACTGCCTTAAGTCAAGCGTGAATAGGTTACTTCTAGTTAAGCAAGCTCCAACGTTGATTACATCATGATACGAGTATATCATCATCGGGCGAACGATGGGTGGCTCGCCGTCCGATCGTCCGGTAACTGTCCGGACCGAGCCCAAGTCGTCGACGGCGTGTAGTGTTCCACGCGTGCCTCAAGGAGATGTCAGCAACCGTAGGGGCCCAGCAGGGTCGAGGCCTACTGGGGCCATGGGTGATGCGAAAGAGACCTCCGGGCCCTGGAAATATGGCAAAGAAGGAACAGGAGTGGGTTTTTAATCAGTAAAAGTCTGACCTATCTCCTGCTCCACCCAAGAGCGGGGGATGTCATTAGATGATTTTCCCACCCGAAAAAAAAAACACGTTTGACGCCAGAACCCGCCACACGCTACGAGCTGCCGCTGCTCGCTTCTTGTGTCCCGCACTGGTCACTAAACGCCGATACAAAACGCTGTCACACACCACTCGCGCATTTATACCTTTTTTTTTAAATTTGATATAAACTACTGCTTGACTGCGATCCCACCTGATGGTAGGCAGTGATGCCATCGTTGATGATGAGGCGCACTAGTTTATTAAAAGCCTTTTCATTCTAGCCTTGAAGACACCCAAATTATAATCGGATGGGAAGACCTCTGCAGGCAAATTGTTCCAGTCCTTCGATGTACGCGGTATAAACGACGAGGCGAAACGTTTGCCCCGGACCGTAGAGGTATTTACCTTTTTCGACAGAGTCCATTATACTACTGCACACATGAGTTAAAAATTAGCAGCCACTGGCCACAAGTGGCTTGTAGCCGCTTCTAGCTTCTCGTAGCGGCGTTTGTGGCTGAGGCATGTGGCCCATTTGCGGCGACACTTTATTCAAAAATAGGGATTACTTTCTTGATTTTTGAGTTGTATTTACTTCGGAAGTGAGACACTGAGAGCAGTGTTGGCCCAGTAGTAGGCCCCGACTTACAAGTACAACCACAGACAAACCACACAGATCAAACCAGACCAGCCAGCCATACCAGCCAGGCGCATTAATTTGTGTAGTTTATTTCATCACTACAGCTCTCAAATCGGTGAAGGAAAACATCGTGACGAAACCGGCATGTCCTAGAAATTAAAATTTGACAAAAACATGTGACATCCACCAATCCGTACTGGGCTCGCGTGGTGGATTATTACCCTTCCCTCTCCTAGAGAGGAGGCCTGAGTCCCAGTAATGGGAGCTGATTATGCTATGCTTATGCTATACTTCTGTAGTGATTCTGCTCGGTCTAATCTAAACTCAGTCAGTCGTTTTTGACGGTAACGTGGCGTGAATACAATTATGTAGTAAGCAACAATATAAGCTTTTCGTCGGGTCGATGATTTGTTTGTAACAAACAAGACAATCTTTGGTACTATGAGTATAGCCGTAGCTTGCCTTTTCTTTTTAACTTAGAAAAACATTAAATAATTTGTCTCTCTGAGCGGAGCGAAAAAGAATTGTCAAACTTTTACTGATTAAAACCCACCTGTGCTTCTTCAGTTGCCCTTTGCATTCCAGGACCGCAGTAACTGTTGTGAACAATCTCGCAGTCCTAGCAGGCATCGATCTTAGCGAGCCTCATGAATCAAGCGGGACCCATCAATTAGGTGTAGCTCGCCTCGCTATCACTGTTACGTGCATCCTTAAGCAATTTCATTCCCTATATATAATATATTATATAAGAAGGCTCTTCCATCTAATCAAGCCATAGCACAGTGGTCCCCAAAGTATGAGTCGCGAACCGCTATTGACGGTGACACGTGGAAGCTCTAAAAGTCCTTCTTCCCTTCAGTGTCTCAAACCTATGTGAGGCAGCATTTTCCCGCTATGATTAATATTAAACTAAATAAGTACTGAAATAAACTAGACGTTTTCTGATGGGTCTTATTGCGATTAAACATAACTAAAATTTATGTTGGTGCTATAGTTATGTTATAAAGACAAAAAATACGAAACAAATGCATCCTTCTCATTAAAAAATAGCACTTTTTGTATTTAAATATAACCAGGTATAGATTGGAACTAAAGGTTTTTTTCATATTTGAGCATACCTTTATTTACTTAGTTTTGCTCTTTTTAGGGTTCCGTACCTCAAAAAGAAAAGGACGGAACCTTTATAGGATCACTTTGTTGTCCGTCTGTCTGTCTATCTGTCTGTCTGACAAGACCCTTTATCTCGAGAGCGCGTGGACGTATCGAGTTAAAATTAAAATCATATTGAAGCTGTGAAAAAATCAAACTTCTAAGTTAACGGAAAAAAGATATGGCCGTTTATGTCGCAAAAAACGTATATTTCGACACTCTTAAGGGAATCAAAATTCATAGGGTACTTCCTGTTGACCTAGGACCCTGAAATTTGGCATGAAGCAAGATCTCATAGCACAAGTAGGTATAGGAAAAAATCTGAAAACTGTAAATTTGTAGTTACGTCACAAAAAACAACTTCTTTTGCGATTTGGAAAAATCTTCGTAACTCAATTTGGGAATTGAACTGTTTTGTTTGTACGGAACCCTCGATGCGCAAATCCGACTCACACTTGCCCGATTTTTGCTTCATTGTCGCGGTCATATCGCGCTATATTTTTTAGTCCACTCAACTTCGAGGAAGCACTGCCCTAGCAATATAATATCAGAAGCCCAATAATCTCCCATGACTAAAATAAAACAACGATAAAACCCAAAGAGAGGCATTAACACGATTATAATAAAGTGCGTACAATAAGCGCGTATTGTCCTAAACTCGGTATTATCTCACAAACAGAAAGTAACGAGGTCGTAAATTATATTAAGTTGCCTACGTGAGCATTCTCGTTGTGATAAACTTGAAATTAACATGGGATTGCTAAGGAAAGGACCATTTTGTTTTATGCTGCCGATGTTGCACATTACAGGATTAAGTGAGAAATTAAATTAGGTTTTTTTTTTATTGCTTACTCACTATTGGGACTCGAGGTGGCACTGCACAAGACCGGGGCCTGTGCTTTCACGGCCCTCGGAACGTGCCACACCTGGGTTTCCAAATAATGGTAAGAGGAGTTCACATCGGCGTCGAGTCGACGATGAAGTACCTGCCCTGCAGGCCATGCCTCCGATTCTTTGTTCTGACGTCATCTCAACGATCAGTCACGTGGTCAGAACAAAGGACTACCGAGGCGTTCGGCGCGAACGAAACGATTGTAACTTGGCTAGGGGAGCTGGGACTCGTCATCGACATCCGTGGAATTTCGAGGTGGTGTTTCACGTGGTATTTCAGACGTCTGGCTCCCAGACTGGATCAGATTGGGGCTACATTCTATTTGAAATATCTATTATTTATTTATTGTGCATACCTACCACAGTGTAGTATTTTTTTAACCCAAAGGTTGACTGGTTGATAATGCCTTGTTGCATTAAGTCCGTCTATATACCGCAACTATACATGAAATTTAAATAAATATGTAAATATCGATCTTAATTATAATATACAGCAGGGTGAATGGCCTAATCCGAAATTATGAGAAATATCGAAAAATGCTCAACGGGCCTTGGGCCTGATATTGATAAAAATTTATACTGTATCATTGGATTTTTGAAAAATCCATCTTTATTGCCAAGAATTGAAATCGTAGTATAAGCATAATCAGCCTTGTAACTATCTACTGCTGGGACTCAGGTCTCCTCTCTAGGAGAGTAAATGGGACGTAATCCACCACGCGAGCCCAATGCACGTTGGTATCGAAAACACAGATTTTGGAAAAAACGTACAAACTGTATTATTTTATGTGGATGTTTATCTGAAGTAAATTTTTGAATTTTGAATTTGAATCTATATTTCATCATTAAATAATGCAGCTAGGTAGGGTCAAATTCTAGAAAGGAATAATTTGGGTTTAATACGTTTGTTTGTCATATGTGACGTTTATATGAATGTTATTTATTTAAACTTCATGTACAGTAGTGGTACATAGGCGGACTTAATGCAACAAGGCATTCTCTACCAGTCAACCTTTGGGTTAAAATGAAAATAATGTGGTAAATAGCAAAACTAGTGAATGGTGTGATAATACAGCGTGTGTTTTTCGTCGGTTTCAATTCTTGGCTGTGAATATTGATTTGAAAAATGTAATAATGCAGTTTTAATTTTCATCAAAATCATAATTTCGGATTAAGCCGTCCACGGCATCTTAAAACAAAATCCTCTAGTATTGTGATTAGCTTATAGTGTCTTAGCTGTAGATATTTGACCAAAGTTGCAAAAAATATTGTTTTTTGATACGAGTTTTTTTTTTATTATTTACAGGCTTGCGATGATGTGGCCGAAGATGGAGCAGGCTTGCCTAGAAGTCTATAGGGCAAACGTGTAACTTTGTATTAATTTCCCTACATAATAATATAAAACCCCAAGCAAACGGCGGCGTTCGCTCGCCCATTGTCTTTCTATTGTGTCTCTAATTTCGGTACTCGTAAGGTTAATGCCTTTGCCGTAGACAAATATTGTGGGTTTTATTACTATACACCTTCAGTAAGAGTACAGTAAGCAAGACAATTGGCCTATAATAATAGAATTAATTATAATAAATTGTCAACTATCAAGTCGGTACTACTCTCAAAATAGACTCGATAGAGTTTTCAGACACAAAGAAAATGTAAACTGATACTACTTCAGAATTTCAGTTCACGGAGACGTGGCGCCGTGGCTTAGTTGGTTAAAGCGCCTGTCTAGTAAACAGGAGATCGTGAGTTCGAATCTCGCCGGGGCCTACGATGTCTTTTTGAAAATACAATATAAAATAAAATTCTTAATTCTTGTGCAGCTATAAAAATAACGTTATATAGTATTAATTTGTAATGTGAGATTAAAACACAATTACCTGAATTTGGTATTTTTTCTGATTCCATCTTAATATGAATAAATATAAATAAATATGTGTCTCTAAGTGCAAAATTCGAGAATGACTAGACCGATTTCGATGAGCTTTTTTTAAACTATTTACTAAAATCTACTAAGTTCTACGAACCTTTCGTAGAAAATAATTGGAAAAATTGCATGGAAAATTGGAAAAAACACATTTTTCTTTATTATATGCGAACTATTCCTAGCTAAACTACTCTATCCCCGTGTTCCAATTTGCTAAAAAGTGATTAGAACGCGAATCCGACCAAATTTAATAGTCACAAAATATAAGGGCGTAGTAAAAATTGTGACGTTGCGCGTTGGTCGGATTCGCGATACTATCGCTTTTGACGCAATTCGGAACGCAGGGCGATTCATCGTAGTAGTAGATCTCACTTTTTCTGGTAAGTTAGTGTTTGACTTTGACAGTTAGTCTTTTTTAGCTTTGGACAGAATGCCAATTGTCGGGTCAGCTAGTTTAAAATAGAATTACACACCGCACGTTTTGTAGTTTCCGAGATATAAATATGAACAAGATAATTATTTAAGTACAAGACGTGATTATCAACATAAGATTACAATGTGAAACGAATACATCCACGATTATATTATTCTTTACATTTCATAGTACTTCGAGCCACTACGGACAGAATAATTTTATTTTATAAAAATAAATAAACAAACAAACTTTTTACAAAAGAATAACCGGCTTTACTAAAAAAAAAAAAACACTAACAAACGATCAATATAACTTTAATTTCGGAAGTCGGTGTATGTATCTCGGTATTGTTTGTTTCTTATTTAACAAACTTTTTATTAGCGATACACTTATAACCGGAGTGCCTATTTCTAATGCCCCGTGCTTTAAAACATGACCTGTCACGTCACTTGTCTGTCAATTGTGGTCACTTGTCTTGAAGGAGGAGACAAGTGACGTGACAGGTCATGTTTTAAAGCCTGCTAGGTGCATTGGTGGCCCAGTGGTAACGGCCCCGACTTACAAGTTGTAGGCTGTGAGTTCAAACCATACCATTACTTTGTGTAAGTAATTTATTTCATCACTACTGCTCTCAAAAGAGTGAAGGAAAACATCTTGAGGAAATCGGAATGTCCTAGAACCAAAAATTCGAAAACATGTGACATCCACCAATCCACACGGGCCCTCTTCTAGAGAGGATGCCTGAGTCCTAGGAACATTATGAGGCTGAATATGCTTATGCTTAAGCCTGCGAGACACGTAATTATTGTCAAAGGTATCCATAATAATTTAAAAACATTTAATCCATAAACCTTAAAGGCTCTCTTAATAATAACAGAGCTAACGGAATTCACTCGGACCTGACCCAATTTCAAACTCCGGGACACCGTACAGTGAAGAATTCCGAATTTTCAAAACTTCGCTGAACCATATTCAATAAAATTTTATAGACGTACTAATCCAGAATATGGCAGTAAAAAGAATAACCCCGATTTATTTACGATTCTAATAATTTTCTAAGTAATCCTCTTGGGGTTGCGTACTTTTAAATTTTTATTGAAGTGCTGATTAACGAGGTTCCTTTGATAATACTGAGCAGCCTGTTAAGCTTTTCTGACTTAATTATAGATATTAATAAATTAATGGGTGGTAATTAAACAGACTTATTATGTTGTATTGTTATGTAGGAATTAGGATGGATAAAAGGAACGTATTAAAAATGATAAGTGCTGTTTCTAGATCTTTGATAAGCGCTTATAGGTTGTTGGACCCGACTTACATGACGTCTAAGTGGTATAGCAACTTATAAGTACCTTACAAGTTTCATCGCAATCCGTTCAGTTGTTCGAAAGTTACGAAGTAACAAATATACACAAATACACTCACTAACTTTCGTCTTTAAACGCATTTTAAAGGCAAAAGTTGTGTGTGTGAGTGTGATATTTTTTTTAAGATTATACGGTTTTTGCAGGTCAAGAAATTTTACCTCTGACGTGGGTGACCTCTTTTAAATACTTACATACATACTTAGTTTGTACAAGAGTAGATATTATTATAATATAATAATATAATATAATATTCCACAACTATCACACAACGCCGTCTAATCTCAAGCTAAGCAGAGCTTGTGTTATTATAGTTTATCATTAGTTCAGCATTACCTTTAACAACAGCTAATCACCCGCAAATAAATTAACCACAGTTTAAATACGATGAAGGTTACGTACCTACTATAAGTAATGGATAAGGAAGGTAGAGTTGGTTTTAAACAATACCAGTCGATGATTAGAAAAATTAATTTATATGACACAGGATTCAGGATAAATTAGTAACTGTTTGTTATCAAATCGTCAGGTAATTTGTTCATCAATGTCATAAAGATTAACCGCAATGCAATTTGTTTTGCTTCAATGAATCATTTTTTGCATGCCTTAACATTTCAAGCGCTATTTTAGGATTGACATAATTATTATGTCCTCTCTACAAAATAAAGATAATTTTATAAAATCTGTCATTGTTTTTTTTTTATTGGGTGGGAAAATCATCTTATGACAAATCCCACTTGGGCGGAGCGCGAGATAGTGTCAGCCTTTTACTGACTAAAAACTCACTCCTGTTCCTTCTTTGCCTTCGTCCCAGGGCCCCGGGTTTCACTTTCACACTACCCGTGGCCCCAGTAGGCTTCGACCCTGCTGGGCCCCTATAATTTGCTGAGTCTCTTTATCTCCCTGAGGCGCGCGTGGAACAGTACGCGCCGTCGACGCCTTGGGCTCGGTCTGGACGGTTACCAGAAGGTCGGACGGCGAGTCACCCATTGCTCGCCGTCCGCAAGCCCGCTCCTACGGTGGCCCAAAATTGGGATAGGAATCTGTGATTGATATCGTAAACTTGATGTTAATAATCATTCCTAACGAATTACTAGCCTATGCGCTATACCTATATCCCTGTAACCGCCTACGTAGAATTTATCTGACAAACACTCGTCGTTATTCCGCCAGGGTCACACATCCACGACATAATACTCCATCTCGTCAGCTCTTTTATCACCTATGGGGATTGAAGAGCTAAACGAGATGGAGTACCCAGTCGTAAATAGACGGCCCTGGCGAATAGGACGCAAAAACTCTTGTCGGACCAATCCGATGCGGGCAGTTAAAAGACCAAAGCTCAGTCTTTACATACTCTAATATTCTTATTGTTGTTAAATTTAAGTAGCATTAACCGCAACTTAGGCTTAACTACCACTGCGGCACAGTCGAAGTGTTGCGTCGCGTTCTGTTTTTCAACTACAACGCGTGGAGACGCGCGTCGTAGCGCGGCTACACTAGCATTAGCGCGTCCAGCCCCCGTAGTCAAGTTGCGACCGTTTCGTTTCGATTCTCTTGCGTCGAACGCCTCGAGTAGACCACGCCTCCGTTTCCTTTGTTCTGACCATGTGACTGAGCGTTGAGATGACGTCAGAACAAAGGAATCGGAGGCGTGGCCTACTCGAAGCGTTTGACGAAAGAGAATCGAAACGAAACAGTCGTAACTTGGCTAGGGGGGCAGAACACAGTGCTGGACCAGTCAGAGAGTTTTGAACATTCTTCTTTACATGACACCTAATATCTACACTTCACTATATATTTGTTTATAAAATTATCTAATGGTTAATTTTTTTTAGTCAGTTCTCCCAATATTACTATCAAATTTCAGATTTTCTACTTGGTTACTTGTTTAGAGTCACAAACAATTAAGCATCGGCACAAATTCGGGGTGAGAGCCTGGTGCTCCATCACACAGGGTTCTAGTATGGACTCTAGTCTCTCATAAAGGGTTACATGTGTGCTTTGACATTATCTGACTTGTTTTTGTATCTTATATGGAAACTTACACAATGATTTGTATATCTTTTTAAAAAGTGTTTTTTTTTTTAAACTATTGTTCCGAAATAGCGCTCGTACTCGTCAGCTAATGCGCTACTGCGTGCGAGAAACACACGGCGACGCGCGACTACGATTGAAACCGCTTGATTCTAACCAAGCGTCGACGCGAGAAGACGTATATCATCGCGTGAATAATGAAAAAATAGAGATAAATCTATTATAGGTGAGAAACATGACGCATCACGACGCTTTGAAACTTAACCACAATAACATGGTAGTGGCTTCACACAGGTCGTCTAGTAGAACAGGTGGATTTTTTATGTAATTCATTGGTTCATGTTTGACCACCACCCACCTGATGTTAAGCGATAATGTGGTCGACCTTGGAGCACATTTGCCTAGAAGTAAAATAAAAAAACTTAAAATATCCCCAGGTTGCGGATTACTTTAGCAGGGAATTCTGTTCCTTAGCTGTACGCACAATGAATGTGGTTCCCAAAACCTTAAAATAAATAATTTGTACAAATAGTTCTTGCTCTGTGGTGAAATATGAATCCACCAAAAAAAAACCTCACTTTATAGAGAGCGAGAGACAATGTCAGTTTTTTACTGACTAAGACCCGTCTGTGTTACTTTAGATACTCTTTGCATTCCATGGTTGCAGTAATTCTTTCGACCAATTCCATTGCTCAAGGTGAGGTTTCTTTTGTTATGTGACCATCAAGCTACTCCTCAGTAACTATTAGAGTGCTGACATTGACCAAAGCCTTAAACTTGATAACAATAATTTCACAGGTACCTGAAGGTCTCTGCCCAAGCGACCGCATGACGACCCCGAGCTCTGCCATCGTGATCGTGCCATCTTCATCCTTGTCGAACAGCATGAACGCTTCTTTGAATTCTATTGGACAAAACGTACAATTAGAATATTGGACGAATGAAAAACTACTAGGTAGGTATATTACTGAAACTGAAACACTCGTTTTTGAATTTTCTAGTCATTGAAGAGCTCATGACAGGAAAGAAAATCAAGCAGGGTCGCTTTCACTGGATACGGTGAAAGAGACTATGTTATAAAATTTTGTAATATGACTATTTTATAATTTAACCTAAATATTTGACTAATTCAATGTTAAACTATTGCATGACAATTTTATCAAACTATGTACCAAATTTATAGTCAATTTTGCATGCCTCAATGACAGGACATAACAGAATCTGTATCTAACACTACATCTTACGAACCTATGATCCATAATAAACGATTTGAATTTGAATACAATATATGTCTAACATAATTAATGTATATTCTGAAAGTAGTATGTTCAGAATGGGCTAATGGAACGAATCCAGCTAGTTTTTATGAAGTTTATTTTTATGTTATAATAATTATTTTACGATAAAAAATACCAACTTAGATCATTTTTTGACATATCTTAATAGCGTCACCAGCGTGTTTGTGCGCGCGTGCGTAAGTGCCAATATCGATGCGCTAACTAAGTGAATTTAAACCAACATTTTAGTGATTAATTTATGACTTAATTCTATAATTGGGATGTATAATATATAACATTATTCCAGTTACAAGTGTCTCTATATGTAGGTAAGTACACATCAAAATATTTTCTTGGTATTTTCACTAACATAATATTTTGACGGTATACTAAGAAAAATAATTGAATTGATTTTACCTGCGACTTGCTCTTCCGTGAGGCCATATTCCGACTGAAAATGAAATAAAATTGAATTAATTTTTAAATCATAAAAACAGTGATAGCATAAACACAATTTATCATTGGTCGTAGGTGTAGCTCCAATAAATACAGGCTAGGTTGCCATAGAAAATCGCATGGCCAAGCTACAAGAGATCTAATCTATGAACCCCCATCAGCTGCAAGGTTGTTTGTTTGAGCTCCACAACCCAGATACTGGGTAACACGATGCCATTAAACTGGTTATCAAATTTCTGAAGACCTACTCATAACGACTATCATTACTTGCTTTCTGAGTTATGGAAGGTACTCAGTATATTATTATGATTGAAAATATATATCACAATATCACATCACAGTTATATTATAAAGCTTAATGTTTTTGTATGTATTTATGTGTGTGTGTGTGTACGTTTGTGACTCTATCTCACTCGAACGGATTTGTATAATTCTTCATCTTGGCACACGAATAGATCATATCCTGGAGCACACGGGATACCTTTTGTTCTTCCGAGAATATGTTCCTTTGATACAAATTCTACTTTCACGCATACGAAACCGCCGGCAGAAGCTAGTTAAAAATATAATATCAATGAGATAAGTTTTTTTTTACGTACAGATACTTGACGTATCGCCAGATCACTGGTAAGCCTCCTCAGTCTTCTATATTCTTTGTTATAAACATCATCAGGAGGTTTCGCGGCCTCCATTTTTAATTTCTTTCTAAAGTGTTGGAAGTGCGATGAAAAGTTTTTTTAAAAAAGAACACAATGTAGTGACTTTGTGTGATATTGATTTACAAAAACAAAACAATAATATTAACAAACGCTCGAATTTGGTGTGACGAGTTTGGTTCGTCCCGTACCAAAGTTTAGCTTAGATCTGAGTAAATTTGGCCTGTTGTACTAAATTCGAGCGTGCGTTAATACCAATTACGCTAAGACACACACCACTTTGGTACGGACGGGCAACAACCCTGGTACGATGGACCAAAACCGTCGTACTAAATTGGAGCGTGTGCTAACACAGCTGTTATACCTAAAGGATTAGTCAGAGATGTGCTCATACTACACCCCCAGTTATCCTGTTAAAGGATCTATGTAAAAGGGGATGGTGAGCCTACAGCCATCAATCGGTTACAAACACAAAGTCCAAGCTGCGGCTACTACTGAAAAATTCCATATTGAAAATCCCAATAACACCTAACCCAGGAATCGAACTCCGGGTCTCATTTTCAGCAGTAGCAGTTACAACAACTAGACAATCGAGACAGATGAAACACAATGATATCGAACATAAAAGGTTAGTTATTGTTAGTGTTCTACAGACTATGGACGATTTATGAGTATTCAAAAGTTTTCCCGGGACGTAGAAACTTTTTGCGATGTTTCAAAACTTTAGCGCGATACATTTTCGCTTTATCTTCTGTTATATTGGTGTTTCTTTTGTTTTGTTCTTGTATCATTTCGTGAAATCGCAAGCTAGAGTTATTTCGTCAGCGAAATGAATGTGAAACCTGTGATATTTACAAATAAAAATAAACACCGTAATACAGGGGTGGCCAACTTGACGCGACCTACGATCTACTGTTTACTACCAATGAGGATCAGTCCTAATTTTTGTTGAATATGCAGACTTATAGTTGAAAAAAAAACAGTAAATACTGTAAAACAATTATTTAAATCGGACCAAAAGTTACGAAGATACAGCAATTTTAGTGTATTAGTTCCAGAAACGCGCCCAAGAATAAAGCGACTTGCTGTGAAGTCGTCTGTCATGATCGGTCTCCACCGGCGAATGAATACGACCAAGCCGTTCATCGCACGGATCATGACAGATGACGTCATCGTAAACAGTCCAGCGAGAGCGCGCGTTTCCAAGTAGCCGTTCAAAAAAAAAATTGGTTGCCTGTAAAGTCGGTATACGGGCGAAAGTTTTACGTGACAACGACTTTGAGTGGTAAAATAATTTTAATGTGAATATTCATTCGTATAGTAGGAAGAAGGATGAAATAATAGTAACAATTTAAAACATTTAGATTTAGAAGGGACGCGTGCCTTTCACTTTTTATGTCTGTCTCTCTCGCTCTTAGGCGGGCTAACCATGCCCGAGTGGAAGGGACGCGTGCCTCTCACTCGCTCTCATTGTGAGCGCATAACGTGGGCGGAGCGTAACGCAGTTTCTTGAAGTGTCACCCGGCAAACCAATTTATAAGACGTTGTCACGTCAAAACTTTAATAAATCCATCATTTCTTGACGGATTTTAATCATTTAAAAAATGCTCACAAATTATTATGTGCAATCACATAATAATGTGATTGATCAATGAGGATCAATCACATTATTATGACACACGATTGAGCAAGCCCAAAAATTGATTAACCTGCCACAAAATAAGTACCATTTTTTATTTTTTTAACGCGATTCATTTGACGAATTAAACATAACTGTTAAAGTGATGGAGCTATATAGTATGAGAATGTTAGATTTTTTACATTCGCAAATGTGCGAATATTCAACTTCAATATACGCGAATGCGAATACGAATGTGTACTTTTAGAGACAGACTAACAGAGCCGTTATAGACTGATTGAACGAAGCTTAACATATTAAGTTCATTCGAAAATATGTGTGATTTGAGGTTAAAATGTTGTTTTACAATTTGTGACACTGCAAATATGAAAAGCAAGTTGTGTGATAGAAATATTACAGAAAATATAAAATTGAAAAATTATATCAGTTGTATTGTCTTCTATATCCATTCAATCAATATAATTATTTCCTTTGTGTTTGTCAGAAACATTCACCAGACATTCGCATGTTTTTTGCAAATACGAATGCGAATGTGAATGTCAAAGAATGTGCGAATATTCGCTAATGCGAATATTCGTCACATAACTAGTGTATAGCTCCATCCTTCTTTCCCACTCGCACGGCTGATATTCACACACGTCATAGTAAGGCCCTTGATTGCAAAGATGTTGGACCGAGGCATAAAGGGGTGACCAGACGGTTGCAAACCAACGTCCCAACCAAGGCGACCTTGCTAGTTTCAATCCGTGTAGACAGCAGTTGTAATCCATGACCTTCAACGCCCTTGGTTGGGAGGCGCGTTTACCCGACCACCGAACGTGTAGGCGCGTGGTTTACATCCATGTAGCCACAACACAAACCAAATACATAAACTAAGATCACCTTAGTTGGAACGCTAGTTTGCAACCGTCAGGTCACCCTTAGGACCTCCCGATACTATTGTAGCCTTTGAATGTGTCTATCGAGATTCAATGCGGACTACCGTTTTTGTGGTCGACTACTGGCGAGTAAGATTCGAATTCGTAGTTGATGAAAATTTTAATTAAGGGCACAGAAGCGAAGTTTGTATTGAAATAATTTATAATGTCGTAAAAACGATTTCATTTACCATCCATACCCCGGATTTCAGATTTAAGCATTTAAAGTAAAGTATTTCTCAAACTGAGATCAATGGTAGCCCAGTGGTAACGGCCCCGACTTAAGAGTTTTAGGTCATGAGTAAAAAACACAGCCAAGCAAATTACTTTGTGTAATTTATTTTCGTCACCACTGCTTAAAAAACGGTAAAGGAAAACGTCGTGAGGAAACCGGCATGTCCTAGAACCAAACATTCTAAGACATAAGACAAGTTCCACCGACTCGTAATGGGCCCGCATGCTGGATTGCAGCCCATTCCCTCTCCTAGAGATGAGGCCTTAGTCCCAGCAGTGGGAACATTATAAGGCTATTTGTGTTTTGTGTATATCTCAAACTCTACTTTAGCCTGAAAACCTGTCAAAATATAGCATTTAAGAGGGTCCTTTTTCACTCGCCTATCGTCAACATCGAGCATGGTTTAAAAACCTGTTACTTCATCTAACACAATCCAACGCGATGTTTGACGAAAAGCAACGCGAAAAAAGAGAGATAACGCCTGAAAGCTCTGTTAGCATTATCTAATTAAATCTGTTAGAATATTTTACAAAACTTATTCCAGGAAATACCTATGTGTTTTTTTAAACCCTTAAAACTTTTTGATAAAAATTGTCGTCAATTAGAATTTTGATTAAATTTGCAAAGCTTCTTTTGTTATACATTATTTACTTTTTTTAATTTTTGAGTAAATTATATTGTCAAAATTCATACAAAATAGCAAATTTACAGAGGTCTTTATCAAGTAAGAGAGGTTGTATGAAAAACAGTGAAAATGTATGTAGAGTTGCATCCCCTTAAGTAGGGTTTGTAGCGACATCTATAGCGTCACAAAAGAACTAATCCTGCATCACGCAATCAAAGTTCTCCGCGCGATTGGAGCATATAGAACCGCCCGAAATCATCTATCGTTGCCCACCAGACATAACACCCGTCTGGTCGGAGGTTCTTCCTTTTTCAACGGAGGTATGTGGGGCTTTAAGTACTCTTTGTTCTATATATGTACCTCTAAACTGGTGACCCCGACGTGAGACGTTCCGTAACTCATACTCTATTCAGAAAATATATAGCCGCGAGTCGCAACCTCCTGTTTCTGTATTGAACGTGTACGAACGAAAACTCGCGATGATACTTCCTACATACCTATTTATTTTAAAACATCATTGACGTTTGTTTATCAAACGGCATTATTTTTATTCAAGGTTTTGTCACATGTGCTACATAGACAATTTTATCTTACTTTTTTTTTCTTAATGTGTCATAAAACCTTCGAGAATGTTATTCTGGGTATTTTGACTATTTTCATTGAAATGTAAAAGATTGCGAGAATATTCTTTGAAGAGTTATCCACAGAGTTGTTTCTTGAAATAATCGAAATATATTAGTAGGCATACCTATAATAGAATTCCTATACTCTAATATTACAAAAGATGTATATTTCTTTGTATATCTGTTTGTTGCTCCTTCATGTTCAAACAGCTGAATGGATTCGTATAAAACTTTAAAGTAGATAGGTAGGTAAGTAGGTCTTTTTCTCCTTCTCTGTCAAATCCATCCAAAGTTTGTCTGTAAATAATCGCTTTTGGCTATAAGACCGCCCCATTGTGACATCCTATTAATTTTAAGTTCCTAATGTATGTAATGGAATATATCGATCTATCTATCTATTATAGCTTACCTGTACATTACAATAAAAAAAGACTACAATTTATTGTGAGCTAATTACTAAAACCACACTGGCGAAGACCTTAGGCAGAAGTTGCGCGAATATAATGAAAAAATGTAGATTGTACCATCACAGTAGAAACCACCTACTACAAAAATACTACAAGAACTACTAGATACAATAAAAAACTACTAAACCACTACTAAGTATATCTTTTAGTCCGAAAAATCTATCTGAATACAGAATAAGAAAATTATTATAATTTGCCCGCTTACCCGGCCTATATATCGGCATGTAGTATATCTTTAAAATAAAACACACGATATTCAGAGTCTTATTTTTTGTTCCAAGTAAGACCGATCTAACCCTTATTACACTACCCGACATCGACTAAGATTGTCTAAATATCGAGTAGTGTAATAGGCCCTTTATATTAGGACTAACTTCATATTTTGAACGTAGCAGTTCCAACCTAAGTAATCTTAAGAGAAGTGGCAGGCGGTCGCCTCCTCCTGCGAGTAGGTTCAGTAATGCCAGCAAAGGAAGAGGCCGCACGTGCACGCGCGAAGGTGTGGCCCTCAGTTACCAGAAGCCGGGATCCCGATGCCGATTCCCGGCCACCATAGGCGCGAGCTTGCCGTCCAGTAACCGAACCGAGCCCAAGTCATCGACGGCGTGTACTGTTCCACGCGCCTCTGGGAGATGTCAAAAACCGTAGGGCCCCCGCAGGGTCGAAGCCTGCTGGGGCCATGGGTTTGTTTCTGAAAGGAAAACTCAGCCCTGGGACGAAGGCAAAGAAGGAACAGGAGTGGGTTTTTAGATAGTAAAAGTCTGACACGCCTTCCCGCTCCGCCCAAGATGGCGGGGGATGTTATTGAATGATTTTACCACCTACGAAAAAAACCTAAGTAATCTAGGGCTGCGAAATTGTTCGAAAAAGGTAGGTCTACTGTCCACAGACGCGTAGCTTCATAGACGCGTATTCGTCATTAAACGCTTGATGTACGCCTGCGTACGACACGACGTTGCGCGTGAGCAGGCAGTAAATACAAGCTAAGTAAATGAAGTTACGCGCTTTAACTCAAAGGGCAATTTAAGGAACACAGGTGGGTTTTAGATAGTAAAAGTCTGGCACTTCCTCTCTCACTACCAGAGAGATAACTGATCTGATTGCGGATTTATTTAATTTTTGGAAACACTACACTATTATTTCAGAGACATGAACAGTTTTTAAATCATCTAATGACATCCCGCCCTTGGGCGGAGTGAGAGGGCGTGTCAGACTTTTACTGACTAAAACCCACTCCTGGTCCTTCTTTGCCTTCGTTCCAGGGCCAGGGTTTTCACTTTTGCACAACTCATGGCCCCAGTAGGCTTCGACCCTGCAGGGCCCCTACGATTTGCTGATATCTCCTTGAGGCGCGCGTGGAACATTAAGCGCCGTCGACGACTTGGGCTCGGTCTTGACGGTTACCGGACGGTCGGACGCCAAGCTACCCATTGCTCGTCGGCCACAAGCCCGCGCCTACGGTGAGTGTGGTATAGGTAAGTACTACAGGAAATCAACCGCACGAAATACCTAGTTCAGAATGAAATACATCATTGTATCAACATGAAAACGCTCGAGCAACGAAACTAAATAGGTACCTTAGTTCTAATAAATTACAATAATAATAATTAGTCACAACTTCATTCCAATATGTATGAGTAACAGTTTGATAAGCCTCTGATAATAAAAAATCCTATCGATATTGAGAAATTAAAAAAAAAAAACAACGAGGATTAGAGACACAATGACAAATCCCGTAAACCCATGGAATGCAGTTCACAAATTAGTCACAACAAACAACACTTTGGAATTTGAAATAATCCATTTACGAAATATGAAACTTCTATCGCACTTCACACTAACTAAAAACACAATAGAAAAGTTATTTCACTGCCTTTTTAAAAACTGCACGTAATCAAAACAAAATGGCGCGAAGAACACATTCTTATTTTGAATTTCGTTTTGTTTTTTTTTTATCACGAAACACAAGGTCTTTATTTAGTCCCACTTCAAAATAACTATTGGCACGAACGCGTTTTATTTTTAATCTAAATATTTACTATTAATTACTATTATTTCAGAGACATGAACAGTTTTTAAATCATCTAATGACATCCCGCCCTTGGGCGGAGTGAGAGGGCGTGTCAGACTTTTACTGACTAAAACCCACTCCTGTTCCTTCTTTGCCTTGGTTCCAGGGCCAGGGTTTTCACTTTTGCACAACTCATGGCCCCAGCAGGCTTCGACCCTGCGGGGCCTCTACGATTTGCTGATATCTCCTTGAGGCGCGCGTGGAACATTAAGCGCCGTCGACGACTTGGGCTCGGTCCTGACGGTTACCGGACGGTCGGACGCCAAGCTACCCATTGCTCGTCGGTCACAAGCCCGCGCCTACGGTGGGTGTGGTATAGGTAAGTACTACAGGAAATCAACCGCACGAAATACCTAGTTCAGAATGAAATACATCATTGTATCAACATGAAAACGCTCGAGCAACGAAACTAAATAGGTACCTTAGTTCTAATAAATTACAATAATAATAATTAGTCACAACTTCATTCCAATATGTATGAGTAACAGTTTGATAAGCCTCTGATAATAAAAAATCCTATCGATATTGAGAAATTAAAAAAAAAAAAAACAACGAGGATTAGAGACACAATGACAAATCCCGTAAACCCATGGAATGCAGTTCACAAATTAGTCACAACAAACAACACTTTGGAATTTGAAATAATCCATTTACGAAATATGAAACTTCTATCGCACTTCACACTAACTAAAAACACAATAGAAAAGTTATTTCACTGCCTTTTTAAAAACTGCATGTAATCAAAACAAAATGGCGCGAAGAACACATTCTTATTTTGAATTTCGTTTTGTTTTTTTTTATCACGAAACACAAGGTCTTTATTTAGTCCCACTTCAAAATAACTATTGGCACGAACGCGTTTTATTTTTAATCTAAATATTTGTTTATTTTTATTAACGTTTTTATTTATCAATTAGGGGTTATTTATTTTTAAAAACGTTTAATGTTATCGTACTGGTGATAACACGCACGTCGCGACATTGTCAGCTCGGATATTAGTAAAATTCTATATTTAAAATTATTTTCGCTTAATGCTCTAGGTTTGTTCCACATAGGTGACAAAAATATTACGCCTTGATTAAATAATGCAAGGAAGCGCCAATTACTTTTGTTTCTCAGAGTTGAACTAATTCATTGTTGAGTAAACCAATAAAGTGGCCATGAAATAACTATAAGTATTTTTAGCCATTTCAAACTGTATAAATAGTGAAACAGGTGAAAAGTTTCCGATCTCCTCTGCGTTGATGAAAAAAAAACATTTGTACCTACCTAGCATAATAATTTTACGTTGTTTTAAAAGAACTCTCTTTAAAAATACTTATGAAATTATCATTGTGGCGGTCATTGTAGAACAAATAAATATTATCCCGTCATCTTGGCACCACGCGTGTCATTTGGAACGCGAAACACTTTTGGCGGGAAAATTAATTATAGAATCATAAGCCTGTGACGTAACTAAAGACCAAGATTTAATGTTTTGCTGAAATTAATTCTATTGAGACTGCAGTAAGCATCAATTTAATTTGCTTTTTTTTACAACAAGACTTGCCCTGTCAAGTTTTAAACAGTGAAAGTAGCGACATCTGTTCAAAATAATTTAAACTTATATAGATTTTTTTTTACTATTTACCTTACTGTAGTTTGAGAGGCCCCTTCCCTCCTCATCTTTGAATTTCGAAAAAAAAAGACATTTCCTCGCATCCCCTAACACGTAGAGCCTCACTAGATACCGATGGTTGTGTCACTGTATTCAAAACACGTGTATTTTGGTAGAGGTTTGTGAGACCACTTTTTCCATTTTGGTCAATGGTTCGTCCTGTAAAACCGGTAAAGACCGAGTCGGACTCGCCTACTAGGGTTTCGTACCATGTTGTTACTCGACCGCAAAAGGACTTAGTTGCAAAACGTCTCTTACGCTAAATGTCTACAGGAATCTTACCATGAAGTGTTAAAATTTCAAGCAGGGCATTGGAGCGAGAAAGATTGATGAACCCATACACCCTATATAGTTCCATCCTTTTAACACTTCAGTTTAGGTCGTAAAATGGATCTTGTTAAGAGCTCGTGGTAGGGTCTCAGGTCGTCTCTTCCTCATAAGGGTCAGTTCACACCGACTGCGACTAAAGCTTCTCTAAATATAACTTTTACATAACTTTATTTATATAACTTTATTTATTACATGAAATGATTCACTTTTCAGATCGAAATGGCTCACGTCGCAGCGTTGCGTGGTTCAACGTATTCTGAATTCCCACAATGAAATGTGTAGGTATCTTTGCATGTAGTAAATAAAGTTATATTTTGAGTCGCTTTTCGCGCAGCGTCGCGTCGCGTCTCGGTGTGAACTGACCCTAATGTTGCTTTCGCAGAATGTCAATTTCACCGAATTACTGTTCAAACACAAGTGAAACTAAAAATCATTTTATTTCACATAGGCTTACATGGGCCCTTGTAAAACGTAAGAAGCTAGTGCTGTTCCAATTGGTCGTTCCCTGTGGAGAAGAATCAGCCAGAAAAATAACCAAGGAGGGTTATTCTTTTATTTTATTTTTCAAAAGGTCGCTTTCTCACAATGCTTCTTTCGCAGAATGTCTCTTTCCTAAATCGTCGTGGACTAGCTATTTATAGCTATTTAATACAAATCAAACATACATTTTTACTTTTTCTTAAAATAAAGTTATAATCTAACCATCAAGTAGTTTCAAAGACATGTCCATAAATAGCAACGAAAAAAATACTTCTACATTTAAAAATACTTTATTAAGGAAGATCATTAATTGACCTAATTATTTTAAAATGGTTTTTAATTGAATAAAAACCACTAGATAGTCGGTCCGAAAGTGAAGTTTTATTAAAAGTGGGTTTGGTGAAGGTGACCACACGAACTTGCACGAAGTAGTTATAATCTCGAACAATAAATAGAAATTTTAAGTGAGAATTTAAAATAAAAAGTGGACTTATGAACCCATCAGTATCTAGTACTAAAATGCCCACGACAGCCGATATATCTGTGGGCACGCCATAATTATGGCGGTAAGTCCCCTCTTTGAGAAGTGGCCGGAAAGATAACACTGCGTCTTTATCTTCTGCATGACGCAGGTCCTCACCGGATAAGGTAAATTCATAAGGTTTCTGCACCGGATTCCTACTAAAGAAACACCCGGGTGCCACTATTGTGTGGACCACCCGGAAGACACGGTGGAGCATACGGTAGAGGTGTGCCCCGCCAGGGCAGAGCACCACCTCGTCCTCGTGGGGGCGATCGGTGGCAACTACTGGGGCCATGGGTGATGAGAAAGAGATCCCGGGGCCCCGGAACATTGGAAAAGAAGGAACAGGACTGGGGTTTTAGACAGTAAAAGTCTGTCACGCCCTCTCATTCCGCCCAAGGCATCAAGTAGTTTCAAAGACATGTCCATAAATAGCAACGAAAAAAATACTTCTACATTTAAAAATACTTTATTAAGGAAGATCATTAATTGACCTAATTATTTTAAAATGGTTTTTAATTGAATAAAAACCACTAGATAGTCGGTCCGAAAGTGAAGTTTTATTAAAAGTGGGTTTGGTGAAGGTGACCACACGAACTTGCACGAAGTAGTTATAATCTCGAACAATAAATAGAAATTTTAAGTGAGAATTTAAAATAAAAAGTGGACTTATGAACCCATCAGTATCTAGTACTAAAATGCCCACGACAGCCGATATATCTGTGGGCACGCCATAATTATGGCGGTAAGTCCCCTCTTTGAGAAGTGGCCGGAAAGATAACACTGCGTCTTTATCTTCTGCATGACGCAGGTCCTCACCGGATAAGGTAAATTCATAAGGTTTCTGCACCGGATTCCTACTAAAGAAACACCCGGGTGCCACTATTGTGTGGACCACCCGGAAGACACGGTGGAGCATACGGTAGAGGTGTGCCCCGCCAGGGCAGAGCACCACCTCGTCCTCGTGGGGGCGATCGGTGGCAACTACTGGGGCCATGGGTGATGAGAAAGAGATCCCGGGGCCCCGGAACATTGGAAAAGAAGGAACAGGACTGGGGTTTTAGACAGTAAAAGTCTGTCACGCCCTCTCATTCCGCCCAAGGCAGGGGATGTCATTAAATGATTTTCCCACCTTAAAAAAAGCCGATATATCACTAACGCCTGCACAATATCGCTGAGCAAAACATCAAAGATAAAAACACCAAAGAAAAATGAAACGTAGGTAGGCGCTAAGACAAATTTAACTTGGTAGATAGCAAAGAGTTTTATCTGCATTTGCAAGTATATTTTTTGCAGGTACCGACTGCTCGCCTGCTAGGGCTGCAGTATTGTTCGAAAGAATCACTGTGGCACGTGAACGCAAAAGGCAACTAATAATATAATAATCTACATATATAAAAGGGGAAACTGACATATCAACGCACAGCTAAAACTACTGGGACAAGGAGCGTGAAATCTGTAAACTGGGTATGGTGGGGTATAACGAACTCAGAGTGCGCCGGGAATTTACTCTCGCGGCGTATGCTTTAAAGCTCTTGCGTGGAGTAGCGCACAATCCGGGTGTGCTGCTGCACCTGAAGCTGTGCTTGCCAGACCGGTACGTGTGGAGGCGGCGGCGGCCGCCATTACTGGCCGTACCTGCTGTCAGAACCAACCTACTGTCAAAAGCACCCCTCACCCGCACAATAAAGTGCATGAGAGGATCGATCTATTTTCGAGCCATGCGAGTGAAATCGCAAGGGTTTTATTAAATTTTGTTAGTTTTATTTAAATATTAGTTACTGTTTTAAGTCTGATTTTATATTGTATTTACATATAGGTTACGTTGTTTTTTTTTTTTTTTTGTACTTTTTTATTTTTATAGTTATAAGTCTAAATTGTAATAGAAGTTAATATTGTTTTAGATTTTTAAGAGTTAGTGTAAGATGATGACTTTTTCAATAATTATATATTTTTTTGTAACCATTATTGTATTACCAGCCTGTGAAGATAGTGTGTGTATATTTAATAAATAAATAAAAAAAATAAAAAAAAATTGCACAAGGCTTCCTTTTATGACGTAGACGAGCACTAAGAAGGGATTTTTCAAAATTCATCCCCTAATGTGATAAAACGGGGTCTAAAGTTTGTATGAAAAAACCTACTTTAACGCGGGCGAAGCCGCTGGCAGAAGCTGGTAATATAATAATATTCTACAACTATAATACAACGCCATCTAGTCCCAAGCTAAGCAAAGCTTCTGTTATGAGTACTAGACTAGGTAAACATAGGTACCGACTTATATATTTCTAAATACATACATATTATAGATAAATTATATCCAGACACAGTACAAATGATCATGCTCATCACACAAACATTTGTCCTGGGTGGGAATCGAACCCACGATCTCTGGTATAGCAGTCAGGGTCACTAACTACTCAAAGTCAAAGTCAAAAGTTTTTATTTCACATAGGCCTACATGAGCACTTATAAAACGTCAGAAGCTAGTGCACGGTTCCTAATTGGTCGTTTCCTATGGAGAAGACTCCATGGTTACTCTTTTAAAAAAGTGGTTGTTTAGAATATTTTCATATTACAGTATTCCAGACCAGTCGATATTGTACCCAAAAGCACAATAAAAATAATCATATTAAAAAAAATGAGTCGTAATAGGCAGTAACCTAAGAATTCGTGAAGTCTACAGTGTTCTCACATTCAAATAATTACAATTACCAATAAATGATAATTATGTCAACAAAAGAAAATTACTAACGAATTTATGGTGGTTGGCATCTAATATTATAAAAAAATATTGCAAAAGTAATGTGTAAGAAGAAAAGAAAAAAAAATTATATATTACAACAAATGGGGAGCAGTTAATAGATAGATGTACACAATATTATGAGTTACCAGGGGGCCACATGTGCAAAAGCAGTCATTGCCAAACAAGCGTGTCTTTGACATAGTCTTTAACCTTGTAATACGCTTTTTTAGTTAGGACACGCTTCATTTGGGTTTTGAACTTGCCCTCGCTAAATTCAGTCACCGCCTTTGGTAGCTTGTTATAAAAGCGTATGCCGTTTACTAAAAATGACTTGCTGGTCTCAGCTAATCCGTCCGACCGTCCAGTAACTGTCCGGACCGAGCCTAAGTTGTCGACGGCGCGTACCATGCGCGCGTCAAGAAGATTTCAGCAAACCGTAGGGGCCCAGCAGGGTCAAAGCCTACTTGGGCCAAGGGTCTGCTTTTGAAGGAAGACTCGGCCCTGGTATGAAAGGCAACGAGGGACAGTAGTGGGTTTTTAGTCAGTACAAGTCTGACACACCCTCGCGCTCCGCCCAAGAGCGAGGGATGTCATTGGATGACTTTCCCACAGAAAAAAAAAGGTAAGTCAACTATAACTCACAGATCAATAATACTCATTGCTCATTAGCTACTATTGCGTGTCTGATTTTTGATTATCCAAAAAAAAAAAAAAACATAGATAAGTAAGATTTAGGTGTAGCTTTACCTAGAACTACATTAGACCGACGCACACATGTAACACGCCTGATTTGTACGTAGAACGACGTCGCGTGGCGTGGATCAAGTGTAGCTCTACAAGTCTAGTTTCCATATATAATGTATGGAGACCGACGCGCCCAGATCGGCGTGTATGGCACACGTGTGCGCCGTATATTTCTACCTTCATAATCGTAGTTCATTTTAATCGTAACATTTTCTTTGCGTATTTTATCATTTGTTTGTGCAATATTTTGAACAAATATTCGAAATTAACCCCAGTTTGTTAAAATAAAATATGAGTTGAGATAAAAGTACAAGATGACAGTTTAGACGATAAATTAGCGTTACAAGAAGCATAGTTTTTATTATTTGGGTCGTAAAAGTTCAGAACTGTCGCGACTTACACATTGTATTTATTGTATTTCTGATACATTTTTAATGAGGTATGCAAATAAAATTTTCATAAGCTATAGTTATATGACCAAGGTAACAAACCGCCCACATCACTGGAAAAAGATGAGACTAGCAGTAGCTCGTGACTTAGTACATTATAAGAAATCAGAAATTAACCACTTGAGCGCCGATTGTACATACGGTTGTGCAACTTGAATGACCTTGAAAAACGCTTAATTGTCGTTTTTTATGTGACTCTATAAGTATCTCCTTATTTCTATATATTATCGTTTTTACTGGGAAAAAACCAGAAAAACATTTTTTAAATTTTTCTTGGTGATTTTACGTAAAACGCGAAACCACCAAAATAGAGCAAGAGACCAAGGCTGGTCTGCAAGACTATTTAAATTTCCGTGGCCCTGGAACGCAAAGGACAATTGAAGGAACATAATGTGGGTTTGAGTGAGTAAAAGTCTAACTTTCGCTTCGCCCAGAGCAGGAAAGACTATTTTATGATTTCCCACAGAAAAAAAAACAGGGTAAGAGAGTGACAATTATAAACTCAAAAAACACAAACTTCCAGAATTCATTTATTCATTTTTGTAGAAAGTAGGATAGAATTTTCTTACTAGATTCTTAATTGATAATTAAATTAAAAAACTATCCTGTGACAATTAATGTCATCATATTTTCAAGTTCCAAACTTACACCTGTCAGTCATTTCAGATGTTTTGTTACGATCATTAAACTTAAATACCATCGTGTGAAATCTAAATGAATTTCGTCACATTTTGTTTTTGCAAACTTCCATTTATCGATTCTTTCGAATGCATCCAACATGTGCCGATCGAAATCGGGAGTATTAAATGCTTTAGGCATAAACTGGCTTACCGTCCAATAAGGATGAAATCTAGGTCAACGGCGCATTGTGTTCCATGTGCACATCAAAAAGCTGTCAGCAAAATTGACGGAACCTGCTGGGGCTGATGTCGGCTAGGGATTTTACCATGATATGTAAAAATGTCAGTCATTTGACCGAGCGAGTTGTTAGCTATTGTTCCATCACTTAAACGGTTCAGTTGAGGTCGTAAAATGGATCGTGTGCAGAGCTCGTGGTAGAGGGTTGTGGAATTTGTCGTAACGGTTACCGCAGCTTTGGAAAACAAAAGACAACTGAAGGAACATAGGTGGGTTTTAGTCATTAACAGTCTGACACTCCCTCTTGTTGTACCCAGAGTAAGAGGAATTTTTTGATGATTTCCCAAGTAAAAGAAAGGGTAAACAGTGGGTCGTTGGATTTCTGAGTTAGTTTTTTACTTCTCCTGTTCGTTTCTGATTAATTTTACTGTAGGATCCAAAACCATTGGAATCGTTTCTGCGGAAATCATCGAGCTTACTTGTCTCAGCTCTTACATTGGTGATCTCGCTTAGTTTTCGACTTTTAGGAGTTATAGGGATTGTGCATAGTGAGGTGGGATAGAACAAGGGAATTATAGTGGTACCGGAATATCTAAATACCCCACATTATGACACTCCTCGGACACTCAGAACACAGATTTTAACAAGTTTGGTAAAGAATGGAAGACGATACTGTCAGAATTTATGAAACTTTGTACTATAGATGAATAAATGACTTTATATTATATTTATAAAATAGGTACCGTCCCTTAAAAAGTCCCGCTCGTCTTGTGACATAACTGTCTTTAATTTTAGTTATTGTTTAATATTTTTATGTTCTGTTTTCTTTGTACTTCAGTGTTTAAGTAAATAGTGTAATCGGCTTCGCCCGTTCTGTTTAAATTTAATAAATAAATATGACAAGACGAGATGATATCTTTTCAGATTCCTTCCTAAATATCTTTCACTCGGAGATTTAAAGATGCGATGAAATGTGTGTTAATTTTGTAGTCTAACCGAATATTTCTCATGTTTTCGCCCTGAAATATCAGTGTTGAAGTAAATACGACCCACATTGTCAGTTTAACGGGCCCTATTTCATAAATATTGCGGAAAAACTAAACATATGCTCTTGAAAATATTTTTGGTTGACACACCTGGTCAAGGTATATGTGGCCTTGGACCATCACCCATCATTTGATGTAGCTATGTATTTTTAATTCAAAATACTTCTACACTCAAGTGACCAAGATCCACGAGACAAGATTCTCGTTGCTTCCACTTGAAAGTGGAATAAAAATATCAATGTGTTTGAATACAGTAGGCATTTTACATGAGTCTTTAAGATCGCTAAAAGCAATTGAAGAGCACAGCTCTGCTTTTAGTCAGTAAGCAGCGGCAGATGGCATTGGATTGACCAACCTTAAAAAAAAGAGTCTTAAAGATAATAGCGCGCGAACTTCAAATTTTCTTTTTTTTTGCGTTTGCTGGTCAGTGTCAGGTTCTATATTCATTTGCGACCGTAACATATATATTTATTTAAGGAATTATAATAATTAAAATCATCCATTCAAAATTCTCAGCTTGTCTAACCCTATTTAATGGCTATTTTATGAAAAAGTCATTTAATAGGTCACTGTCGTAAATATATATTTTTTAACTTACTGTTCAATACTGAACTGTACATAGCAAACTAACTAACTCAAACTCGAAAGCATTAACCTTAACATCAATCTAAATTACCACCGCCCTAATCTATCTCCTTTCGTTCAGTCCATCCTAAGGTTGTCTGTAAGAGTTTGTCCTGTGTGATGACATCGCTCTTTGTACACTTTGTTTTTGTATATGTTAATCCTGTCCACATTATGATGTGTACAATAAAGTATATAATAAATAAATACATTAGCAAAACTCATACCTATCACGGAAATTATTTAGTGTCATAATTTCCGTGATACGTGTTAATTACATACATTTTTAGACAGATCACTTTTAAATAGACTTAATTAAAGTTAGCAAAAACTTTAACGTTAAAAAAAGCAAATGAAAATATCATGCTTCAAATTTTATTTCACATAACGGCTACTAAAATATTAATTTCGTGAATTTATTAATACTTTTATACAATTTGAACTTTTCATTTTGCTAAAAAAATTAAACCAGTTTGACATTTACGACGTCTACCAAAACTATGACAGCGAGAGCGTCATAAAATACTTGTCAATTTATTTATAAAAGTTTATTTATATTATTTAAAATTAAAATTGTATCAATAAACTACATTTTTAATGGATATAATGACGTCACACTTACATTTAATACGGTTGGACAGTATTGACAATATAGAAGATGATTAAGAAGGTCTAACTGAGACAATTCTGAAGTTTATAATCTAAATAGTATGGGCGGAATTCACCAATAAAACTAATCGCGTTATAACGTTTGATTCGCATAATCGCGTTTAGCTATTGTCACTAGTGTCACTTGTCTGTATTTATCTTTTATTGTATTTTTACAAGTGACACTAGTGACAGTGGCTAAACGCGATTATGCGAGCCAAACGTTAAAACGCGATTAGTTTTATTGGTGAATTCCGCCCTTAGATTCACGGAAAAAAATCTTCGATTAATATCAATCGAATCGAGTGGATGAAATAACCAAGAAGCAAAACTAAAGCAGGAAGCAGAAGCAGGGTGTAAGCATTAATGTTTTCCAGTAAACTGCTATAAGGGGATGCAACTCGACATACATTTTCACTGTTTTTCATACAGCCGCTCTTACGCGATTATGAAGTTATTACACATTTTAGATATTTTGGAAACAGTATCTTATGAATATTATCTAGGCTTCTATTGAAATCAACTTATAAATTTGTATAAAACTAATTCAGTTTGAAAATCTGACCTTTGAAAATCTGACTGAACTTTGACACTTCATAATTTACTCAAATATTAAAAACGTCAAAAAAGAAAATTGATCAAGATTCTGAATGACGACAATCTTTTTTCAAAAACTTTTAAGAGTTAAAAAAAAACACGTATTTCCTGGAACAGGTTTTGTAAAATATTCGGGTAAATCACAGAATTACCGAATGCTAACAGAGTTTTCAGGCGTAATCTTCTTTTCGTTTCCGTTAGATAAAGTAACAAGCTTTTAAACCATGCTCGATGTTGACGATAGGCAAGTGAAAAAGGACTCTCTTAAAAATAACAAAAGTCATACTGTCATTCTTTAAAGCATTTTTTCATTGACAAAGAACACTTTAGTCATTACCTAGAAGCCGTCATTGCGCTTTTCTCAATGTTTCTTAGTAGGTACCTGGACAACAAACTATGTACTGTCTTTTTGGTCTTCAATGTTGATAAAAAACTACATCATCAGCGTAGAAAATTACATCGAGTAGCCTTTTACAAGTTATGCAACACTTAATCAAAAATTTGCAAAATGTGTTCAGCGGTTGAAGCAAAAATGTAACAAATCAATAAACAGATAAAGTTATTTTCACATTCATAAGTACAAGTATAGATTTCCGTTTGATATTGTAGTGAATAAATGTACCTATGTGGGTCAATGGCTACTATAGCCGCGCTTTAACGCAATAACTATAGAGATAGTAGCACGAACTTATTGTTATGGCAAGTATTTAACCGATTAGAACTGAGTAATAATCAAATAAGACAACCCGTTTCATGTCTCTTATTAAAGGGTGGTCCTTTTTTTAAGGTGAGTAACCACCAAACAACTTCTCTCACTCTAAGGTGGGCGAGAGGGCGCATCAGACTAACTAAAACCCGTTTGAGTTCCTTCAATTACTTTTTGCTTTCTAGGGCCATAGTAAACTCTTTCACACTTTCTGCAGCCCAAGCAGGCATCCTCTACAGTACCCCTTCGGATTTACTGACATCTCTTTGAGGCGCACGTGTTACAGTATGCACCGTTGCTTTGACTCGAGCTTAGGTCTAAGTCCTTATTGGACGGCCGGACCGCGAGCTACCCATTGCTCATTACCCATTTCCTCCCGTTCCGGACCATGGCCTGAACCAGGACTAGACGGGAGAGGTTACCGTTGCCGATCACCTTCATGAGAACAAAAGGGTGTACCGCCCAAGCAGGGTAGAGTTGTTAGCAAGCCATCGTGATTGTTGTAATGTATACATTTTCTTTTTTCTTTTCTTGCTACACATTGCTTTTGCAATATTTTTTATATTATTAAACGCCAACCACCATAAATTCGTTAGTAATTTTCTTTTGTTGACATGTTATTTATTGATAATTGTAATTCTTTATTGTTCTTGTTTTTTTTTTTTATAGCTTCTTTTTTTTTTAAATGTGAATGTGAGAACACTGTGGACTTCGCGAATTCTTAGGTTACTTTCTATTACGACTCACTTTTTTTTTAATATGATTATTTTTATTGTGCTTTTGGGTACAATATCGACTGGTCTACACTGTTCTTATAAAATGTCTATTAATACTGTAATATGAAAATATTGTAAACAATCACTTTTTTAAAATAGTAACCATGGAGTTTCTTGCCGGTTCTTCTCCATAGGAAACGACCAATTTGGAACCGTGCACTAGCTTCTGACTTTTTATATGTGCCCATGTAGGCCTATGTGAAATGAAAACTTTCGACTTTGACTTTGATTAGCCTTCTATATTTACACCTGTATTATGGCAATAGGGAAATAATATCAGTCAGCCCATAATGAAAGATAAATGATCTAATAACACATATTGGCACGTGTTTACTTACGTTTGTTTGTAAAAATCTGATCTATTTTTAATTGTGAAAATCTGTGAGAAGTGAGAAATGAGAAGAATAAAAAGTTGAATAGTGAATTAGAAAATTTAGATACGATTGCTTTACAAGTGTTTAGGATTATTATTTATAAAAAACTGTTTTCCCTGAAGGATATTTTTCCTTTTCCGGTGATCTATATAATAGTGTTGATACTAGAGAGTCCATTTTGATATTATTTTATACGGTCTGGTCAGTGTGCCGTATATTTGTAAACCTGACTTAGCTTAACACTTACAGTAATGAAATAATAATAATTATTTATTTATTTAATTACACATGCAGTGTAATAAAAATTAAAGAGTAACTAATAAATATAAATCCTTTCATTTTTCCTTATAAAACTAATATATATTAATATATATTATATATATTTATGTATGTTTATTTTATATATGTACATTTCATCCCCTGTTTTCTTATTAATCTTTTCTTTTTTTATGCACCTACCATGTTTTCTCTTCACTACCCTTGGCTGACTTGACATTAAGTCTACCTTTGTAGGTACAAAGGTGGACTTAATTTATATTTATTTATTCAACGCAAAAGTTTGCGTTGCATAAAGTTTTAATAAATAAATATAAATTGAAATAAGCCACTGGCAGTTAAGAGATGACCAGTCTCAGTTGACGGTACCCGTTAACGAGCGTGACGAATTGACGATTTCAATATCTCAAAGTCAAAATTACTGCATTTCTATTAACCCGTACGTCAGTACTTAGTCAATCCTATTTGACACGCACGTAAGTTGTAAAACTGACTTTCACTGGTCTAGCTTAGTACCAACTTTCAACAGATTATGAGGTCAGTTATACTGGTTTTGTTCACACTGACACGAAGATTACAGTACTAGGTACTTTAAAAAATCTCAGGCTAATTACTTTTAATTTATTATCAAATTGCACACTGAAAATACAAATGAAACGTGACTTTTGTTCGGGCAGCAACTCAATAATTCTTCGATAATTTGAGAAGGAAAAAAAAACTGTTCAGAGTCGTGTAAATTATGTAGGTTTGAACTAATAACATGTTAATACGGCCAATGTATAGACATAACATAGATAAACATTGGAAACAATCATCACAACACGAAGAAAAAATAAATTAAACTAAATAAAATAAGCGCCGGACATTTTCAGACGGCCGCGGTGATGGGTTAACCGAGAACGTAAAATAAAATTGTGGATCAAACATATTTATTGAAGCTATAAACACCTGTGAAATAAATATTCGAATAATATCAGATTTTTTTTCAGCAAAGACGTTACCACTCGCTGTCTTCGTGATATTTTTAACAGATTTCCAAAAGAGGAGGAGGGGGAGGAGAGGAGGAGAGGGGGAGAGGAGGGGGATAAACTGAGTTATTTTTTAAATTTTATTTTCAGAGTTAATTTCGAATAGAATTAATAAACCAAAACTACAAGCCAGATTCTTAATAAAATAGTTATCGAAAAAGTATGAATAAATCTTTAAATTCAAACATAAAAAAATATCTTATTTTTTTAGTTGGTGTCGAAAAACCCATTAAAAACAGAACCAGAAACATCGGTTTCCAAAATTAAAATCATTTTGTGCTATGTTTTTTTTTTTTTTAAATCGGCAGTATTGGTATTTTTTGCAAAAAGTAATTTATTCGGGGCCTATTCGGTATTAATTCCTGCATAAAGTTTAAATAATTTTTCAAATAATGTATAGAAAAAATGGGTTTATATCATATAAATCACAATTATTTGAATAAAAAGTTATTTTGTGTTATTATTACTTGGACAAGTGAAAGTTACAATCGAAGCACCTTACAAGAAAAAAGAAGTAATACAATGTAAGAGATGCCAGAGATTTAAGCACTCGAAAAATCAATGCTTCCGACCATTTAGATGTGTGAAATGTGGGAATGATCACCCAACTACAACATGTACTAAGACCCCAGAGACAGAAGCTACTTGTGTTAACTGCAATGGTAAACATCCTGCAAGCTATAAAGGATGCTCCAAAAACAAAGAGTACAAAGAAAAGATACTTAAAATTAAACCTAAATACAATAACTTACAGATCACGAAAACAAAAGTACCAGATCAATTAACCGAACAAAATAAGAACGAAACCCTCAAAACAATCTACACAGCACCTAAGAGAAGCTACTCAGACACACTAAAAGGTAATAATGAAAACCGTAATAACAACACTCCATACAATTCTAATGAATCAGGACCTACAGCCAGCCTATTGGACACTATGTTCAATAAATTTGAAGCAATCATGAAAAACATGATGGACAGCATGATGGATCGAATGATCCAACTTATCACACAGATAATAACACAGAGGGCCTAAATATCCGGTTGATTGCCTGGAATGCAAACGGACTGACTGATAGAAGACAAGAGCTTGAACTATTTATGAACACAGAAAATATTGATATTGCTTTAATATCTGAAACGAGATTCAAACGTCAATCATACATTGAAATACAAAATTACAGCATTTATAGGACTGACCATCCATCTGGAAACTCGCACGGTGGAACAGCCATCATAGTAAAAAGTAATATAAAACATCATGTTCTTGAACCATATAAAACAGATAGAATACAAGCAACCTCTATCTGTATTCAGCATAAATCCGAAATGACTACTGTGTCTGCAATATACTGCCCACCAAGACATGTGTTATCCTCGGATGATTTCAAGATCTTCTTCAGCCAACTAGGCACACGTTTCATCTGTGGAGGAGACTGGAACTGCAAACATACTAACTGGGGTTCAAGGCTTATCAATCCTAGAGGAAGACAACTGTACAAAACTGCAGTAGATTTAAAATTGGAATGCATATCCCATAGTCAACCTACATACTGGCCTACAGATCATAACAAGATACCTGACTTATTAGACTTTTATATAACAAAAAATATTGGCAGAGGATATATAAAAATAGAAGCGTGTGATGATCTGTCTTCGGATCATACTCCAGTAATTTTAAATGTGTATCAAAAAGTTATCCTGCATGAAATCACCAATAGAGTATATAACGATAAAACAAACTGGAAACAATTTAAAGAAAAGGTCAGTAACACCTTAGATCTAAAAATTAAACTAAAATCACCCGAGGACCTAGAAATAAGCATTGAAAAATTCAATACCGCCATTCTTACCGCCGCCAGCCTTACTACACCGACACACAAAATCCCTAGCGCAAAACTGAAAAACTACCCCAAACTAATAAGAGACAAAGTCCAAGAACGACGTAAATTGAGAAAAGAGTGGCAACAAACAAAATATCCTTCAGATAAAACCAAATTTAATAAAAGTACCAAAGAATTAAAGTCACTTCTCAAAGATTTAGAGAATTGCTCAGTGCAAAGTAAATTGGCATATTTGACCCCCTATAAAGATACTAACTACTCGCTTTGGTGCGCAACAAAGAAACTGAAGCGACCAAATGTCCATGTTCCACTTAATGGTGGAACATGGACTTTGGAAGCAGGATAGGGACTGGGCTAGATCAGACCAAGAAAAAGCAACAGTGTTCGCTGAATATCTCCAGAGTGTCTTTAAACCTTTCACCAGTAACAACCAGACTATGATAAAGAAATTGTAGACTATTTAAAATCTTCATACCAGCTTTGTACGCATTTAAAACCAGTAAGTCCTAAAGAGATAGATAAGATGATCATGGAAATGAAATCTGGTAAAGCCCCTGGCTATGACCTAATAGATTCTACATTGCTGAAAAACCTGCCAAGAAAGGGAATAATGTACCTAGTCAACATTTTTAACGCTTGTCTGAGACTCTCACACTATCCAAGCCAGTGGAAGATAGCACAAGTCGTCATGATCCCTAAACCTGGTAAACCTGTAGAGGAAGTTTCCTCTTACCGACCAATCAGTCTGCTACCCCTTCTCAGTAAGATCTTTGAAAGGATTATTATAAATCGCCTTAATCCGCACCTGGATAGTGTACTACCTGAACATCAATTTGGTTTTCGACATAGTCATGGCACCATCGAGCAAGTACCCAGATTGGCAGATACTATCAGTCATACGATCGAAAATAAGCAATATTGCTCGGCGGTATTCCTAGATATTAGTCAGGCCTTCGACAAAGTTTGGCAGGATGGTCTCCTGTATAAAATCAAGAAGCTTCTGCCACACTCCTTTTTCCCAATACTCGAGAGTTACCTAAGCAAGAGATGCTATGAAGTTAAGTTTAACGGTGAAACATCAGAGCTGTACGAAATACAATCAGGAGTTCCTCAGGGCAGCATCTTGGGGCCTGTCTTGCACCTCCTGTTTACTGCAGACGTACCTACTAACGCCTATACCACCATGGCTACTTATGCGGATGACACTGCAATTCTGGCTGTGAACAAGGATGCAGATGTCGCTTCGGAAAACCTGCAAAATCACCTGAATGAAGTCGGAGTGTGGCTGAAACAATGGAGAATTAAAGCTAATCAAAGCAAGTCAGTCCATGTCTCTTTTACCTTAAGAAAAGGAAACTGCCCACCTGTTCTACTGAACGGTGAACCAATACCAAAAGCTGAAACAGCTAAATATCTTGGCATGCATCTCGACAGAAGGTTGACTTGGAGGAAGCACATTTGGGTCAAGAGAAAACAGCTCGACACAAAGCTTAGAAACATGTACTGGTTAATTGGTAAAAACTCCCAGCTATCGAACGAAAGCAAAATGGCAGTATATAAGGCTGTCCTCAAACCAGTTTGGACATATGGTATTGAGCTCTGGGGAACTGCAAGCAACAGCAACATAGAAATCCTTGAAAGGTTTCAAACTAAGGCAATGAGATGCATGTTCAACATTCCAAAAAGCATCAACAACAAATATATTCTACAAGACCTTAAATTAAAAACTGTTAAAGAGGAAATTTCCCAGAGGGGTTCAAACTACCAGAAAAAGTTATCAAAGCATGTAAATGCCCTGACCTTTAAGCTGTCTGGATCTGGAAGTATTGAATTCGCAAGACTGAAGAGAAATAGTATATCTAATCTCACAGACCGATTCATCAGCTAGTAGGAAGAGAAATTCTTTGGATATTTCTCTTCAATGCAATCTGCCACACCCAGACGATAAGTCAGACAAAGAAGCGGCTAAATGTTTATTAAACAGATTGCTGCGATGCAGGATACAAAACAGAAAAAAAAAAAAAAAAATTACTTGGCTTTAGGACCCCCAAACGTTACGTTCTGAATTTTACCTTTGGAAATAATAAAAACCGACCAAGTATTAAAATATTAATGTGTATATAAAAAATGTCATGGATCGTGAGCCTCAACAGAAAAGTATAATCGAAGAAAAACCGCTTCTCATTCAAATCAACGAAGAAAACCCTGGGAAATATAAAACGACCTACTTTTTCTTAATGGACCCGTCAGATGTCAAATTAAAAATTTGTTTTTGTACAGTCAACGTACCGAAGCTCAAAAAATATTACTGACAAAATCAAAATTCAATGCGAATAACAAAAACAAAAAGGAACAAAAAATACGGTTTTCACAAACAACATTCTATAATCCAATCACAGGCGATTACGCGTGCTGGATCGCGGAAACGCGGGTTAGAGGGAAACAAACAATCCGAAAATTCTGATGTAAGACAGAGACACATAGCAAAGTTTTCCGCGATAAGGCTTGCTCTTATTTTACGAGGCAGTATGTTACTTTAGCTACCTAGTTTGTTTTGGTAGGGTTTTGTTCATAAAATAAGGTAATGATCGTTTATGGAATACTTATGGTGAATAGCGGAACTCTATTGCTAGCTTCTATATGTAAAAATATTTTTTGTGAAAGAATAATAATGTTTTTCTGAGTTTTTGGCGGGATTTTTTCCAAAAGTTGTTCCATGGCTGTTTTAATTAGTCGTAAATAAAATTCCTATTGGAACAATTTTTTACTATACAATTGTAAGATTGGTTAATTTTGTATCTTTATTGTCTGCATAACTAGACAATATGTTGAATCATTGGAATAGGCGCGATTTTGATTAAAGCTGAGAATACCATTATACTCGTAGTATCAAATTCGAAATTGCCGAGATGGCTGACTTGTTAAATTTGCTGACAAATATTGGAATGTGTTATATCCACATTCTAATGAACCCTAAAGTAACTTAAAATGACTGTAAAAACTAAATTCTAACAGAGGCTGGAAAAACTTGACATTGGCAAGGTTACTCAAACCGTGCGAAACCAAAAAAAAAATAAAAAATATATAATTATAAATAAGCTTCTTCTGGAAAAATATTTTTACTGATTCCTAAACGGTGTTGTGTCATGATGGACCAGTGGTAAAGGGAGTCGCTTCTCATGCATGAAGTTGCGGGTTAGAACCCGGGCAAGCACCAATGTGATTTTTTCAATTCATATTGGCTTTTCTAAGTTTATCTAGGACATTACTGACATCCCATGCCTCGGAAAGCACGTAAAGCCGTTGGTCCCGGTTGTCACTCATAGATCATTGACAGAAATCAGAAACGTTTATTTCAAATAGACCAATTACAGGCACTTTTTGTCAAAATGTCGGTCAGTCAAAAAAAAAAAAAACAAGTGAAGCTAAATTGCTAATTTGCACGTTCCAAAGCGCAGATCTCTATGGAGAAGAACATGCAAAAAACTCCATGGACACTCTTTTAAATCATATTATGAGTTCAAAAATCTTGGTTACATGTTTATTGTCGCTTCTAATATGGGAGTACAATGTAGATAAGTAATAATAATTAAAAAATAGAAATCAAGTTAAGCCAATGGCAGCGAAGAGATCGCCAGTCTTAACTGACTTCGTGACAGATAGTCAGATGGCAGAAAGTTCACCATCCACCACCATTAGTCTATCCAAAGAGTAACGTGTTACCCAGTAACTGGGTTGTGGAGGTCTGATAGGCAGCGGCAGGTTATAGCGGACATGAGACACTAGCGCACAGCTGGATGCGGGAGTAAAACAACCCCTCGGTTGCCTCGGTGGCCCGGTGATCGTGAGTTTGTGCGGCCAACCAGGTAACATTAACAAGCATAAAACTTCATGATTTTTCATCGTACAGTTAAGAAATTTTGGACACAATTTTTTTACATAAAAATACTAAACACGTGTTTCGGGTTTCGCATATACTCGTACTAAAACTAATGTTGTCTAATTATAATTTTAGTCTCTCATGTTTCATTTCAATTGGTCAATAACTGGTCTAGCCTTTTACGAAGTTGCAATAAAAAAAGAGTTAGCTGAACGTCTGTACAAAACCGGTTAATACCGGTTTAGTCTGTTGAATTGTTTTTCAGTTGAATGGTTGGTTGAAACCGGTTTATGCCGGTTTTGTCAGCACAGACGTAAATTTGGGTGTTCCAATGCGTCTGTGAAATCTTTTAAATCCTGCACCCCTAGTCAAGTTGATAATCTGCAATCGCTAACGCTAGCCGTAAACTAATCAAATGTATGGGAATGACATCATCTCAATGTTAAGTCACGTGGCCAGAACAAACGAATAGACAATTCGTAGCCAAGTTTACATCGTTCAAAATGATAGAATGAATTGTTATCGTTTCTACAATGTTCAACGCTACATCCTTTGTTATTGTAGAACGAGCGGCCAACTCAGGCGCGTCAACATGGCTACCAACTTATCGTTTTCTACAATTACTGACACCTCCGCCTGACGGCTTTACCGATTGGAGAACGGAATTCGACACAAAACGGTTGTAACTTGGTTAGGGCAGCTGGTCATTAGTCTCTCATATCTGAAGAAGTAGCGTTGGAAGGCCTCCTAGAAGCTGGACCGATGACCTTGTAAGGGTTGCGGAATCCGATAGATGCGAGATGTACAAGTGAATGTTTATTGTGCCGAGACTTGGCGGAGCCTTATGTCCAACAGTGGACGTCTTTCGGCTGAAATGATGATGATGATGAATCTCTCATTTTCACTTACCAGATTAATGGTGACAATCAGCTCGTACTGTTGATGCTTGTGCCCTTTCTTCTTCTTGCCCTGAGGAGTTTTGACTGCCGCTGCTGCCGCTGCCTGCTTTGGAGGCGCGGTCTTCGCTGTTCCTTTCTGCGCTGATGGTTTCACCGGGGTTTTCGGGCCACCTTTTGTAATAAAAGAGAAGATTAAAATTATTGTGAAGTAACACAGGTCAATGATGGGTGGAGAGGGAGAGGAAGGCCAACGAAAAGATGGATGGACTGTGTGAAGAGTGATTTAGCGTGGTAGCATGACGGGTTGCGCCGACCCCAAATAAGATGGGACCAGGGCAGGAAGATAAGGAGACTGGTCAATGATCAATTAGTTTAGTTGTGGTACCTTGGTATTTAAGTATGTGCACTAAACAGCACATAAGCCACACAACATACCAACACATTTAGAGGTATGAGTAGGGTCTAAAGTTCCGAAAACCACCATTGAAAAGGTAGGTTCCTTCGATCAGAGAGATGTTGTGTCTGGTTCGGACAGCTGCCCAACACTTGATTTCAAAGTGCTATAATTTCAACAGGCATCTTGCCGCAGCCTTTTTTTTTTGCTAGTTTCATCATACAGCAAGAACCATTTTATTGTTTTCAGTTTTTTAGGTACAATTTTTTTTAATCATCTATCCTAGGTACTTTTAAGCTAGAACTACACTGCGCACATTTGGGCGCATCGGTCTTCATATATTTTATATGGACACTAGACTTGTAGAGCTACACTTGATCTACGCCACGCGACGTCGTTCTACGTACAAATCAGGCGTTACACGTGTGCGTCGGTCTAATGTAGTTCTAGCTTAAACCTATCGATGATATATAAAGAAAGAAAGACCTTTCTATTTAAGAAGGAAAGAAGGAAAGAAAAACTTAAAGAAATAAAAGAAAGAAAGAAAGAAAATTAATTGTTAGTGTTAAGATCAAACTGATTAGAACCGAGCAAGCGATGCCAAAAATATACCCATTGAGTGTGTATCGCTAACCCAATAACATAATAATGTAATTGCAAAAGTTGAAGTTTAATGAAATCTTTATTACCAAACCTAATTTTATTTTTTTAATGTTCAAAATGTAATTAAGTCATTGTTCTCTATTTTTTTTTTCGGTGGGAAAATCATCCAATGCCATCCCCCGCTCTTGGGCGGGGCGTGAGATAGTGTCAGACTTTTACTGACAAAAACTCACTCCTGTTACTTCTTTGTCTTCGTTCTAGGGCCCGGGATTCTCTTTCGCATCACCCATGGCCCCAGTAGGCTCGATCCTGCTTGGCCCCTACAGTTTTGCTGACATCTCCTTGAGGCACGCGTGGAACACTACGAGCCGTTGACAACTTGGGCTCGGTCCGGACGGTTACTTGATGTTCTGACGGCGAGTTACTCATTGCTCACCGTCCACAAGCCCGCGCCTACGGTGAGTACTACAGGAAATAAACCGCACGAATTAGCTAGTTCATAATGAAATATGTACATCCTTGTATGAAAATGAAAACGCTCGAGTAACGAAACTGAATAGGTACCTTAGTTCTAATAAATCACAATAATTAGTCACAACTTCATTCCAATATGTATGTGTTGAGTATGTGTGGGTGTTTGATAAACCTCTGACCTTGAAAATGACCTTTACTTTTGTAAGCTCCTTACCTTTCTGACACGGCGTCGTTGATTTCTGTCCTGCTGCATTCTTCTGATTGACATGGCCACTTCCATCGGCTGGCTTGTTCCGCGCCTGCAAACAACAAAATAAACAACCAATATTAAATACTGCAAGACAATCTATATCAATGTGGAACGTAAGGGCTTTATTTCACCGGGACACCATGGCGGCGCGACCAGTCGCTGCTACCAACAAAATGTATACATCTCTATAGAGAGTTACTCACCAGCCCCCCCCTAGCCAAGTTACGACCGTTTCGTTTCGATTCTCTTGCGTCGAACGCCTCGAGTAGGTCACGCGAATTCGATTCCTTTATTCTCACCACGTGACTGAGCGTTGAGATGACGTCAGAACAAAGGAATCGGAGGCGTGGCTTACTCGAGGCGTTCGATGCAAGAGAATCGAAACGAAACGGTCGTAACTTGGCAAGAGGGGCAGGTGAGTACAATTTTTTTAAGTAATCTATCCTAGGCGCTTTTAAGCTAGAACTACACTGCGCACACGTGTGCTAACCACGCCGATCTGGGCGCGTTGATCTCCAAACAATTTAAATGTAGCTCTCTCTTCAAGACTAGTTTTCTTCAAGAGAGAGCTACATATGATCCACGCCACGCGACGCCACGCGACGTCGTTCTACGTACAAATCAGGCGTCTGCGTCGGTCTAATGTAGTTCTAACTTATTACTTAGAAGGTAAGTATTGAATTTTTGGTTAAAATAAAAACATGAATGAGTTTCCGATCAATCTATCGCAAAATGGGTACCTACTAAATACATGATTTAAAACTGAAAATAGTCAAATAAAGGTTCTACCGAAGTTTTGAAGCGTTTTACAGAAGTTTCGGGTCTCAGCATATCTGGAAATAAAATTATCATTAAAGCATTAGTACAATGAACCTGCTTTTAGTAGATTTCTGAGGCCCAACCACGACCTGAACTGAATTGTTTGAGGGATTGAGGTTTAAAGGGTGAATAGCTCCATTCTTCTTTCTCGCTCGCACGACTGACATTTTGACACGTCATGGTTTATTTTGTCCGGATCCGTACCTCAAAACGAAAAACGGAACCCTTATAATTAATGGTCCTAAAAGAGACTGTCTGTTTGTCTGTCTGTCTGTCAAGACCCTTTATCTCGGGAACGCGTAGAGGTATTGAGTTGAAGTTAAAACCATGTACTTGAAGTCTGCGGTTCCATGAAGCTGTGAAAAATAATTCAAATTTCTGAGCTAACGAAAAAAAAGATACTGCTGTTTAAGTCGCAAAAAACGTACATAATCTCAAGAAAATCGAAATTCATAGGGGTTTTCCTGTTGACCTAGAATCCTGAAATTTGGCATGGAGCAAGGTCTCATAACACAAGTATACTAAAAAATCTGAAAACAGTAAATTTGTAGTTTCGTCACAAAAAAAAAAAACTTTTGGAATTGACCGGTTTTCATAGGTAAGTTTGTACGTTTTGTGGTCTACATTTCGATGGCCCCACCGAATAAACGTGTAAGAGAAAAATGACAACTTTTCAGCAAAAAATAAAAACGTTTAAACTTCAATAACGCTCATGTCATTGTAAATTGGTATATATAATGCATAATCAAATTAAAGATAAAAAAATAAACTATAGACTTTTATATATACTTCTTTAAAAACTTCAACGAGTTTCAAGAAATTCATGAAAAACTATTTAATATTTTTACTCTTGTGAAATTCGCATGACTAGGTCTCAGTAATAATTATTACACGTTTATTCGTGTAATAAAACTCAACAAATAAAACGCACTGCAAGGTTACACTATTATTCTCCGTAAATCAAGTTTGTTGTTGGACCTAGCTATAACTATTTACACGCTTTTTTACAGTACATTGTTCTGCTATTATATGATTGGAAAGATCGTAAGCATTTATATTAGTGTTAATAAGATCAGTTTTCATTTGTGTAATACATCTTTGCTAATGCATGGTATAATGATAAAAATAATTTTATAAAAAGATGAAATATAATACTGATATTTTAATGAATAAAAAATACATAATCATGTATTTATGCACGTGAACACAAAGTACTAGTCTTCTTGATTAAAAAAAAATAACAAATTGCAATATTAAAAAAACTAGTCCTCCTCTTCACTATCATTGGAGACCGCAATGGAGTTATCCAATGGCAGTAGATTTATATACAAACTTTGATAACGGTTTGGTATTGCTCCTGAATCACAAAGACATCAAATCCTTAAATAAGTGAAGAGGTTTAAGTAACATTCCAGTGTACGCTAGTTTTAAGCTTTTAGCATCTTCTGTAGGTTCTCCACGCCGCTTGAGTTAGTCCTTATCATGATTTGCATCTCTCATAATTCATCTTCCAAACTATACCTGCAGTAAATTGTATTAGGATGGTCATGAGAGAAGTTTACTACTTTTATTTTGCTCCAGTAAATTTTATCGCCGTTTGTGTCCTTTAACCAATTCTTCCCCTTTACTAACTCTTTAAAATCCACAAAATCATTTTGTGTCATTTGTTTTACTTGGTACTACTGCCCAGTAACTTTAGCATTCTTTATCAAGTACCTAATACATTCGATCGAGATTCTATATAATATGACTTTTCTTTGAACGCTCGATAGCAGCAATCATAGAGTCACTTTCTTATAGGCTACGACCCTTCTCTATTGAATTAGGAATTAAAAATATATTTTTAATTCCTAATTCAACGTGAGCTGGATAAATAACAACAGACAACCTGCAATTTCTATGGCTCCCCACTTCGCAATCTGAGTTGACTCTATTGAACTCTAATATTCTAATATTTGACTGGCCTGTTGGTCTAGTGGTTAGTGGCCCTGACTGCTATGCCGGAGATCGTGGGTTCGATTCCCACCCAGGACAAATGTTTGTGTGATGAGCACGATCATTTGTTCTGTGTCCAGACTAATTTATCAACAGTGTAATTTATCTATAATATGTATGTATTTAGAAATATATAAGTATGTTTATCAGTTGTCTAGTACTCATAACACAAGCTCTGCTTAGCTTGGGACTAGACGGCGTTGTGTGATAGTTGTGGAATATTGTGGAAATATTATTATTATTATTAATATAGCATCAATAGGAAAGGAACTTCGTGACTGACATGTCAAACTTTCTGAAATAAATTAAAGAGAACAGAAATACTTTTTATTTCTGCAATACTTTTCAATAATCGAATCCCTATAATGTATCCCTATAACAAGGTGTAGCAAATTGATCATCATACCGGTGAAGGTGAGGATGCCGTAGCAGGCACTACGGCGTCCTCACCTTCCGCATGACGCCAGGTCCTCACCGTACATGGTAAGTTCGGGAGGTTCCTGCACCGGATCCGTGCGGAAGAAACGCCCGGTTGTCACCATTGTGTGGACCGCTCAGGCGCCGAGATTCCGACCCTGATTTCCAGCCACGATAGGCGAGGGCATGCGAACGGCGAGCAATGCATAGTTCGCCTTAACCATCTGGACCGAGCCCAAGTAGTCAACGGTGCGTAGTGTTCCACGCACACCTCAAGGCGAAGTCAACAAAACCGTAGGTCCAAACGACTCCTGCCGGAAGCTCTATGCAGGATTCGTTCGGTCCATGGCCCTTTATGGAGCGCTGGTATGGGCGCCGTCGCTACGAAAGCGACCGGTAGCCAAGCTGAACGCAAGCCAGAGGGCCATGGCCATCCGGATGGTGCGGGGATACTGCACGGTTTCCCGCGAAGCGGCGAGCTTCCTTGCTGGCCCCGTGGGATTTGGTGGCAACAGTCCTTGCACGCATGCACGATCTGCGCGTGGAGATGTAACGCCGAGGCGAAACTCCGCTGCTTTCGGGTGGAATGGAATGGCGACAGCGACTGTCGCAACCCAGTGCTGGGCCCGCCATAATTATGGCGGTAAGTCCCCTCTTTGAGGCGTGGCTGGAAAGACCTCACGGCGTCCTTACCTTCTGCATGCCGCAGGTCCTCACCGGACATGGTAAGTTCGGAAGGTTCCTGCACCGGATTCGGGAGGTTCCTGCATCGGATTCGTGCGGAAGAAATGCCCGGGTGCCACTATTGTGTGGACCGCCCGGAGGACATTGTGGAGCATACGGTAGAGGTGTGCCCCGCCTGGGCAGAGCACCACTGTGTCCTCGTGGGGGAGATCGGCGGCAGCGATCTCTTGCGCTGGGCCTTGGTACAGGTCATGGTCCGGAGCGAGGAAGAGTGGCAGGCGGTCGCCTCCTTCTGCGAAGCAGTAATGCTAGCAAAGGAGGAGGCCGCACGTGCACGCACGAGGCAATGGCCCTCGCGCCCCAGCCACCGGAATTCCAATATCGATTTCCGGCCACCACAGGCGTGGACTTGCGGTCGACGAGCATTGGGTAGCTCGCCGTCCGACGGTCGGTAACCCAAATCTTCATCGCGTAATGTTCCACGCGTGCCTCAAGGAGATGTCGTTTAGGGGCCCAGCAGGGTCGAAGCCTACTGGGACCATGGGTGATGCGAAAGAGATACCTGGAGCCCTGGAAAAATAGCTAAGAAGGAACAGGAGTGGGTTTTTAGTCAGTGAAAGTCTGACACTATTTCCCGCTCCGTCTAAGAGCGGGGGATATCAATAGATGATTTCTCCACTCAAAAAAAAACTGCGTACCCCTTTCTAATGTTACGTACGATTGCAATAAAATTTACCGGGTAAACATTTGTTAATTAACCGTTACTAGAAATAAACTTAAACCAATATGCAAAGAATATTAATGTTGGAAGCTTTAATACGAATTGTTATAAATAAAATATTATAGTAAGAGATAATGCAATACTTTAGTTTTAATAACCCATTTATATTAAAATTTCAATTTCGTGGAATAAAACATTAATAATAAAATTTGCATACATTTCTACACGAATAAACGTGTAAGACGACATTACCCAAAGTCGAAACCAATCACAAATGTTCTGAAACGCCTATAGGTTTTAATATGTTTATTCTTGTGTACTAGACGACTCAAAAAACATGTAATGAAAGCATAAACTATTATTCTTATAATTTTTAAATAAACTATTTCCCTAGAATAAAAAAAACACACTATTAGAATAGGCCTTGTTTTGGGTCTAAAATTCATAAAAAAAATTAAGTAGATGCAGGATAGGCAAAAGAAACGAAAAATGAAATAAAAAAAAAATCGTGTAAGAACTCTTGCACGTTTATTCGGTGGGGCCATCGATTTTACATTTACACATTTTAAGGGCAGTAGTTTTTAGTATAGTTGTTTACAAATTCCCAGATTTGTTCTAAAATTGTTTTGAGTCTACTACTAAATCCTATGAATTTTATTTGGCGAAATATCAATGTGGTCACGACACGCACATAAAACGAAGGCACTTTAAAAAAAATATTAATTAAGTTATTCCCTATTTCAATAAACACGAAAGCGAAATTGTTGACTTAGTGTAACGACAATGTAGTCCTCGTCAAAACAATGTTGCCACCATCAGTGATGGATGAACTTCCTATGATAGCTGTCCGGAAGCAGCCAACTAGTGTATCTTTCAAGTTGGCAACATTGACGGTCCAACACGATGTTTTCATGAATTTCTATATTCTTTGAAACGTTTTATATTGCTTTTCATCTTCGATAATGGGAAGGCGTAGGTAATGTACCTTAGGGAATTTAAGTAAAATGGTCTAGTTAATAATAAAGTAATGTTCTCTGACATAACATAGGATAAAAGTGCTTTGGGAAGTTATAAATTGTATTTTTTTCATGATGTGTTGTTTTTGTTTTTGTAGGGGTAAATAATCCAATAATTTCTCGCGCTCTTAAGCGGAGCAGGAGGGCGTGTCAGACTTTTACTGATTTAAACTCACTTCTGTTCCTTCTTTGCTTCCGTTCCAGGGTTCCGAGGTTCTTTTTCGCACAACTCAAGGCCCCAGTAGGCTTCGACCCTGCTAAGCCCCTATGGTTTTGCTGACATCTCCTTCAGGAAATTTTCATGGTCTATATTCAAGGCTCTAAAATAAGATGTTACCTCGTGCTTGGTCGTTTCAAAATATGATATTTTATTGCACTGCCCCTGCTGCTTAAGAGCAATAATGGCCCATTAATAACGGCTCTGACTTACGAGTTGAAGGTCATGGATTCGAACCCAGCCAGGCGTATTACTTTGTGCAATTTAATTCATCACCACTGCTCTCAAAACGGTGAAGGAAAACATCGTGAGGAAACCGGCAAGCCCTAGAACGAAAAATTCGAAGACTTGTGACATCCACCAACCCACCCTGGGCCCGCGTGGTGGATTACGGCCCATTCCTTCTCCTAGAAAGTAGGCCTGAGTCCCAGCAGTGGGAACATTATAAGGTTAACTGTGCTATGCCCCTGCTTCACACTTTTGCAAGCAAGGCCCAGATTTATTCATTGTATTTATCATCAATGTAATTATCATTGACAAGCTTGTCAATGGTCAAGGTCAAGATTTAGTGGTCATTGGCCCTGACTGCTGTGCCAGACGTCGTAGGTTCGATTCCCATCCAGGACAAACGTTTGTGTGATAAGCTCGATCATGTGTTCTGTGTTTGGGTATAATTTATTTATATTATGTATGTATTTAGAAATATATATGTATGTTTATCAGCTGTCTAGTACTCATACCACAAGCTCTGCTTAGTTTGGGCGTTGTGTGAAATTTGTAGAATATTATTTTATTAAACAATTTGGCTAAATGGGGCTTCCTCGACCCATCTCTAACACAGTGCCAGTGTGGAGCCGCTGCACAGGACATGCGTGATTTGCTATGCTGTCCATCCTGCACAACCACCTGCAGTTTTCAGGATCTATACGAGGCCAACAACAGAGCCGTAGAGGTTGCCAAATACTGGTCAGATAAAATTTAGTTATTCATCGACACGAAAAGAAGGAGAAGATTATTTTTATTATCATTTTTATTTCTATACAAATATTATAAAGAGAAAAGATTTGCGTTTTTGTTTGTAACGAATATACTCAAAAAATACTGGTTGTATTTCTAAGATTCTTTCACCACTGTTAGATGTCACTCAGTGATGAAGTAGCACACTAGATGCTACTATATCACTAAGTGACATCTATAGGTTATATATTTTCTAATATAACGCGCGAAAACTCCTTTCTGATATCTATAGTATTTATCTTTGTGTCTTGTGTATGTGAGCTTACATGTTTGTGTACCCACAAAAAAACTTCGCACACTGTATAAAACAAAGTCCCTTTCCACGTCTGTATGTGACTGTGTATCCATTAACTCCTCCTCAACTACGCAACGGATTTTGATGTTGTATTTACTAACAAAAGGGGCCTGTGCACACCACGTTTTTTAAACGCATCGTTGACTCGCGTGCGTTTAAAAATCGTGGTGTGCACAGGCCCAAAGGGCTGTAAAGGAGAAACATTTATGCGATATACAGCACAAATTTTTAATTAGTACAAATACTTAAATGGCTTATTAGAAAAGGTTTTGTTATTATTTAAGTAAAGTCTCAATAAATAATATTCATAAACAGGTAAGTTATGAGCGTTTGATTATATCCCAAAATGTCACTCATTTTATGGATATATTGTACAGGCTTATTGATTATGAATGAAAAAATAGCAATAAAAATGGAAAAACACTTTACCAATTATGACGAAATTAAAGTTATTTTCTCCTATTCAGTGTTTTTTTTACATTGAAATTGGTTGTATTTTTATTTTGTAAAAAGTTTTTTATGGTTGTTCAAATTTAGAATAGGGTTTGATTTTGACAAGAAACTATGTGAGTTTTCATAAATGACGTTCACCAAGAGTCAATACTGAGTCATCAGGTCCAGATGACATTAGTTGAATCGACGTCAACATCATGTATACGTTTTCAAAAGTAGAAAACCGCTCGGCCAAATGGTGCCAACTAATAGTGTAAATCCTGAAAACGCATTTTTTTTCTATCACATAACGCCATCTAGTCCAAAACTAAGCAGAGCTTGTGCTACGAATACTAGACAACTGATAAACATGCTTATATATTTCTAAATACATATTTATTATAGATAAATTACGCCCAGAACAAATGATCGCGCTCATCACACAAACATTTGTCCTGGGTGGGAATCGAACCCACGACCTCCGCCGTAGCAGTCAGAGCCACTGACTACTAGACCAACAGGCCAGTCTGGTATTGTTTCAGTCAGTCAGTTTTTGGTAGAATATGTAACAAGAGTTCTCGAAAATATAAGCAGTAAAATATTGATGTCCGTAGTTTCGCACCATTCGCACTATGTAGATCCCAATCTCTGCAGTATCTATCGTTTCTTTCTATCATTTTAAATCGTAAGTTTCAACATGTACTTGAACGCTACTCCTCAATGCTTAGGGTCGTGACCTTAGACCGCCGTCCGACCGTCCGGTAAACGTCCGAAACGAACTCACGTCGTCGATGGCGCGTACTGTGCCACGCGCGCCTCAGGGATATATCAGCAAATCGTAGGGGCCCAGCAGGGTCAAAGCCTACTGGGGCCACGGGTAGTGTGAAAGTGAAACCCGGGGCCCTGGGACGAAAGCAAAGAAGGAACAGGAGTGGGTTTTTAATCAGTAAAAGTCTGACACTATGTCCCGCTCCGCCCAAGAGCGAGATTTGTCATTAGATGATTTTCCCACCTAAAAAAAGGGTTGTGACCTCCCTTCTACATCGCTTTCACATGAACGCTACTAAAAACTATAAAGCCACAAGCCACTAAAATCTTTTCACTTCCATTTAAAATGGCGTAAAGAATTCTGCAGAAATGCGTTAAAAGTTTGTATAATAAAAGAAGTCTAATTAAAAATAATTCTCTGCGTTTAAAGTCGTGAAGAATTCAAACAAATGAACGTCATTAGGGGTGAACTTAAAACCGGATGGCTCATAGTTAAAAGTTTATACTGAAAAAAATTTACCGGATGGGAGAAATTGCGTTTTTAACGGCTTTAACGTTTTAATCAAGGTTTTGATAAGTAGGTCAATTTGGTCATTGACTTTTATTGGTTGTTAAAATAAGCCTTAGAAGGGATACTCGTGGTCTTAGAAAGCTAAAGGTAACTGAAGAAACAAATGTGTGAACAAACGTGTTGTTTTAGTCAGTAAAAGTCTGACACGCCATATCATCCCACCCCATTGCGGGAGAAGTCATTAGATGATTTCCCACCTTAAAAAAGAAGGGCAATTCCAAGTATGCTTGAATCTTCAACTCGATAGTTCAATTCATAAAAAACTTACCTATATTATATATGTATATAAAAGGAGAAACTGACTGACTGATATTTCAACGCACAGCCTAAAGTACTAAGACTAGGAGCGTGAAATTTTGCATAAAGATTCCTTTTATGACGTAGGCGAGCACTAAGAGTAGATTTTTCAAAATTCATACCCTAAGGGGATGAAACGGGGGTCTAAAGTTTGTATGTTGAAAACCTTTCACGTGGGCGAACCCGCTGGCAGAAGCTAGTAATATATGAAAACGTATCAATGACAGTGCACCAAGATTTCTCGAAAGTCAATTAAATAATTAGTTAGAACACAATTTATTAAAAGTCTATTTATATACAGTACAGTATTAATCAATATGCGAATTTTATGCAACAAGAAATTCTCTAGCAGTAAACCTTTGGGTTAAAAAAACTATATTTCGGTAGGGTTATTTTTTTAAGGTGAGAAATCATCTAATGACTTTTGACAACGCTCTTGGGTGGGACGAGAGGTAATGACCGATTTTTACTGACTAAAACCCACTCGTATATTCCTTCTTTGCCTTTTGTTCCAGGGCCCCGGAGTTCATATTCACTTAACCCATGAATAAATAACAGATATTTCAAACCTTAGTAAAAAATTAAAATTCCGAAACCAAAATTAAATCTGGAAATGTTGTATAGAAACGAACACTTACGTCTTTTTAACACAGTGGCACACTGCCCTATTTTTCCTGAAGGTCACCCATCTTCACAAAAAAAATCCAGGAAAATTGAAAATCCATTATGTAACTTAGCTGCAGACTTCCTTATTATAAGCTCATAAAATTAAAAATGTCACAAACATATTTCCCGTGCCCAAAGAAACGGCTATTATATATTTTTTTTATAAAAAAAAGTCGTATACCATTTAATTTGTGGTGTCATAAACGTTATTCGGCAATTGTTTGTAGGCGAAACAAGCCTGCTAGAAACTGACTATAAAACTTTAGCAATAAGTATAAATCTGGACGCAGTGACTTTGTACCAGCGGCAAAGACGACGTTGTAAAATATTATTTATTCAAGGTGTGTTGGAACAATATTTTACAGATATTCATAAAATTATGTATTTTATTTTTGTTTTGTAGCCAAACTTGCTAGAAAATAAAAATAAAATACTAATAGAACAATGATTTGAGCCTAGAATAATATTTATTTTACTTTTTCTTAATTTAACGTCAAAAAAAGTAGATCTTTTAAACACCAATAATAATATAATTGTGACAAGTAGATTATATATTTTTTCTTAGTATTTTTACTGTTTTTATTTTGTATTTACTTTCAATTATAACAAAATTGTAGACTGAACAGTTAAGCTTTAACTCGTTGGAAACTTTCCGCAATAAAATTAGGACATTGTTAATTCTAAGGATCATAACATCCCACGGGTTGAAAATTTCGGTATTTTGGATATGCTAATGAGCGTTACACAGCCAAGTCAAACGAATCCGAACTGAGCATCGAGGGATCAGGGGAACGGCAGTCAAGTCTATGCATAAATTAAACGGCTTACATGAGGCCTGTCACCCTTATCATTATAGAAATGATTTAAACCGCTTATGAGCTGAATACGAAAGTTTTGGGATTATTTTGGATAAAGATGTACTATGTCACAATGTTGGCCTAAGACTGAATTATTGCTTTTGTGTTTGTCTAATGCTTTAGACTATCACAAGTTATATTGGAATCTACGGTGTTGGTTCTGTATTAAAATGTAATGTAACATATTCAGCCTTGTAATTTTCCCACTGCTGGGACTCAGGCCTCTTCTCTAGGAGAGGGAATGGGCCGTAATCCAGCTCGCAGGCCCAGTGCGGGTTGGTCGATGTCACATGACTTCGAATTTTCACCGTTTTGAGAACAGTGGTGATGAAATAAATTACACAAAGTAATCCGCCTGGCTGGGTTTGAACCCGCGACCTGCAACTACTCCACTCGGCCACCACTGCTCTCAGACACATTTCCAAAGTACTATTTTGCTTTTAAGTCCCACCCCAATAAATATATCCGGGGGTAGATAACTATTCTATTAAATGCTTTTCCCAGATCTACAAGCACTAATTGCAAGTTTGTTTTGTGTTCATCAACTCTTAAAGGACTTACATTAAAGAAGTATTTACTTACTTACTGTCTATAATATAATAATACTTAGACAAACCAACCCGATAACCTTATACAAGTATTTTAACATTTTCTATCCTATTTTTCTCTCCATAAAGTAAACTTTGATCTACTGAGCCTTGTATCCCAGTGTTGTTTTCAGACAATCGCGAAATTCTCAAGGGGATATTGGCTTATGGACCGTTGTAAAAACGATGATTGCCTTGCTTGCCTTTTATTCTTGGGATGATTTTTCCGAAATCCCTGTTGTGATAAATTGTCTTTCATCTTCTTTCAAAAGGTATTTATTTCTTGGATTTATTCCGTCAAGAGGGTTTAATTTAACACTACCATTATTCATGGTTTCTTTGTAATTTTTATCTTGTGACTTTAAAGCTAAAGCGTCTATTTTTCATTTCATAAATCGTTCTTATTTTTTTTTATCTTAGTATTCCGAGATTGCACGGGCAAAACAGTGAATTATCATTAAAATATGCAGCGCTACTTACGTAGTAATGAAAAGTCTTATTGCAAGTGCAACTTGATATATACTTCTAATTGCTTTTTTACAAAAGACACGGTAGACAGTTAAAGAGTTCAATCTTTTGAAGCTTCTTTAACAAAAAAAGTATGTAAAATAACCGAAAGAGCCGAGACAAAGTGGGTACAATTTTGACATTGACTTTGTGATACATGGTTAATCTCCAACCAAAGTGTCGAAGATTGATTATGTGAAATTTCGGTACCCCAAGTATTGGGATTTGCAGTCACAGTTGCTGGTTGATCCCCAGCCACCGTAGGCGTGGGCTTGCGGATGACGAGCAATGGATAGTCCGCCGTCCGGCCGTACGGTAAGGACCAAGTTCGAGTCATAAACGGCGCGTAGTGTTCCACGCGTACCTCAAAAAGATGTCACCAAATCCGTTGGGCCGGTAGGGCTGGTACCCGCCAGAGCTACGGGGTTTTTCACCAGAAGTCCCATGTAATGGAGGAAATTCGACGTCGTAGTGCTACTGAAAGTTCCTATTGAAAAAACCTAATATCATGTCCACATTATGAGGGTTACAATAAAGTACGTATAAGTATAATAAATAAATAACAGAAACTTAAGTCCCTGTTAGTAGGTTTTGTGCTGAGGAATTGTACGAAAAAATTGCCATGGCCTTTGCAATCCAAAGGGCAACTGAAGGACACAGATGGGTTTTAGTCTGTAAAATTACTTATACATTCTTTTTGACAATCGATATCACTAAAAGAAATCCAGTTTTTGTAGAGAATTATGACCGTTACTTTTACTTTCTTTTTTAGAGAAACTCTTACGAGAAACTTATAGGTTATACATGAATTCGACATCTTAAAACTATTAAATAGCGGAAAAAGAAAACCTTTATCTATAATTAAATTTTAATTAAAAATCCAAAATTGCGAAGCCTGTTGTTCATTAAAAGCGCAAAGGTACTTTGAACTCGTGGATTGACCGCCTGTACCTACTAAGCAAATGATATAAAAAACTTAATACATAAAAAAAAAAATTGTTTTGTAATTTATATTGGCCCTAGCATTTTAATACGTGAGTGAAATATCTAGATAAAAAAACAACACATTCTAAAATATAAAACGATTAAAAACACAGAAAAAACAGTACCTAAAATTCGGGGTATATCAGTCGTTCAAACTTCGAATGTAAAGAAAAATTAAAATATGTGATAGCGTTCTTAAGAAAAATAATAAAAAAAAACTTTTTGGTTTTAATTTAAGGGACTGTACTTCTAATGTAAGTCCGACGTCTACTTGAGTCTATATTAAAAGCATATTTTTCCATGTCTGTCAGTTTATTTTTATCAAAGGCTTTACTTTTAAAAATAACCTTTAACATTTTCTTAGCAAAATGCAATTTTTGCTTGATGAAATATTTATGAATGACATGCTACTAATGGTCACTTTGTAAGTTATTTAATAAATATGACATATACATTCTATTAATATATTGTAGAGCCACGCTTCCTAACCTGGGGTAATTACCCCTGGAAAGGTAAAACTGATATTCTGTGGGGATAAATGATAACAGACACTATAATCGAATTTAGCATGGCATGACATTTCTGACCATAGTAGTGCAATCAAATAATAAGTCAGAGCGTCGCTTTAAATTAACCTACCAGCCTACAATAAAAAAAATAATGTTAAGTTCAGTAAAGTCTCTAAAGTTTATAATTTATTGTAAAGAGGTAAAGTATTGTGATTGTAAGAACTTACTCAATATTTTTGTGTAATTTTTATTTGTCTAATTAAGTCGATTTGTATTTATGTGACATACCTACTATAACTAGCATGCAGAAGAGAGTGGCGGGGTAAATTAATTTCTTAAAGAGCCACTACACTACAAAGACACTACTCGATATTCAGATAGTCTTAATCGATGTCGTGTAGTGTAATAAGACCGGTCTTACTTGGAACAAAAAATAAGACATTTTGAATATCGTGTGCTGAATATCGCGTAGTGTATTAGGCCCTTAAGCTAAATCATAGAATTGACCAGATCGAAAAGGTTAGGAGCCACTGTTGTAGAGAAGAGTCATTGTTTTATAAAGTCGGTAAGTTATTAATCTTTAATGTTGCTACATCAATAGATTGCACGTAATGCAAAGTATGGGCCGGGCGCAATTTTATAATAATTCTGACGAAAGCCAAAATCCTTGACAATTCAATGTAAAAATAAAAATCACTACATTTATTATACATAAATAACAAACGGAAACCTAATTTGAATAACAGTAATCACAAATGGATTTCAAGATAAAACGAAACGATAAATAACAGAAAATAAAATTCTAGACTTATTCAATAATAATGTGAGAACATAAATATTTATGTAAATGGTGCCTACTTTTTTTCTTAAAGCAATTTTTCTTCCGTCAGTGTTTCTGTGCTTTAAAAATATTTATGTCAAGAATTCGAACATTTTGTTATTGTCAAAAAATATTACACATTTCTACGCAGCTATTATAAAAACATTACTCTTTGAGTTAAAAAAAAAGTGCCTAGGCATAACACATGTGACGTCCACCAATCCGGGAAAACGCCCGTTCCTTCTCCTAGAGAGAAGGCCTGAGTCCAAACAGTGGGAATATTACTAGGCCGATTATGCTTATAAACTTTTAATTACTGAATTAAAAGTTTTTGTTAGTTAGTAGGTAGTTACTTATACTTTAACTATTGACCAGCCCCATTTTTGCACGGGTGCAGTACCACTTTTCTTTACTGTAATATGCATGTTTTGTAAATCCAATCCTTTCTTATGAATCACTACTATGTGAAAAAGCATGAAAATTCGTTAAATAACTTTTGAATTTATCGCAAACAAACAGATAGAAAGATGCGGTGCCCCGTACAGTGAAACAAAGACCCCACTTTGTTTTGTAAAATATAAGGATAAACCTCTATAATCTGCTTCATTTCCATGCTTTGTGTTGTATCTATCGGCCTCTCTGTTTAACGTATCTAATTGTAGCCTTTAAGCACCCACAGAAGCACTTAAACAGATTACACTTAGCTACTTGCGCCCACTTTTTGCATTAACTGAACGTAAAGACTAGCATTATTTTGTAATTTTTGTTTTTTTTTTTTTTTTATTCTACTCATACCAGATTATACCTATAAATATTTTGCAAAAAAAAAAAGAACAAAGGTTGGCCTTTGTTGACGAGAAACAAACTCCATTTCGTCATTTCGAAACAAAGTAACAAACCAACTGTACTAAAATTGTCCTCGCTCGGATTTTCGACTTACCTGGCGTGGAAACGGGAAAAAGAAGGAGCCTACGAATTTTAAACATCTGAGAAAATTCTCTCTGAATAGAGGTGTTCATAGTCTGTTTGCAGCTCTGAAATGAGAGTGGCAAATGGGATTACCTTCGGGTAATCCTATTTTGCTCTTATTACACGTATTAAGTGCAAAGGCCAATGCAAACTATTGGCATGATTTACTTTTTCTTTTTGCCAGAAGTGAATCCTTCTAACATATAATCTAGGTTTAGGCCAATAAGAGGAATCAATAGCAAAAAGAATCAGGTCTTTAAACCGTAACCGAATGAAGATACGTCTAGAAGCATTTCTTGTATATTTGTCAGGCGTTACCTATTTTCGTTATATTATAATGAAATAGAAATTTAATACGTAATATTTTACAATGATAAACGAATCGGAATGATGGCGTTAGTGTTGTGATAGTGATTGACACTATTTAATGCGTACTCACCATAAAAACCGAAACTAACTATATTTAACAATGGGAAACTTAAAATATCAGACATACTGTATTTTTATTTGACAAAAATAACTTAGTTTGGTTACGGTAGGTAGACATAATTGTTTTTTGCTATTGATTTAACATACAGTCCTATATGATATAGTGTGTCTATCACAATTGGCGAAAAGAAAAAAATTAAGTACAGAAAAGTTTTATTCCCCTTTCAATTGGCATTAAAAAAATAATATACGTACCTAGTACAAAACAATTTTTTACCTAACGTTTATTATTTTTTTTTCATTTTTTCCTTAATTTTAATATTTGTTACATTTTCAGTTAAAAATATTCAAACTACGGAAGTATGATAACAATAAAAAATACATCCTGTATGTATATTTATAAAAATAAAAAAGTATTTGTTCCTGCTACAAAAATGTTGTGCCTAAAATAAATTCTAGGCCGCCGCGACAAGACCACGTCAACCAAGTAAAACTGTCCCGTACAAGCATTGTGCCCGTAACACCTCGTTTAAATTTCGAACGTGTTTCTAAACGGCCAGTTTATTGCAAACGCCGCGCGCGAATTGGCCTGAGCCCGCTTATTTTTGAATTTTTGAATAGTTCCAATTGACATTTAATAATTCCAAAATGGTGTGTTTATTTATTTTTTATTTGAAGACGAGTTTTTCCTTTTTAATACTGTGTTGTATTTTACGTTGAGTTTTTAAGTAGCGATAATATTTAAGTTTCTGTTATGCATTACAGAGCCGAAGAAAAGACCAAAGGGATGATGGACAAATCATTAGTAAGTGTTTTCATTATTATGAATAGTGTAACTAAATGCAATGATAGCGATTTATCATCACATTCAATTAACACATGCTTGTAATGTGAAGATATATAATGATAAATTTCCCGTTTTCTACTAAGAGTAGGGACTGCTGAGAATAGGTCCATTATATATTTTTTAACTAGGTTGTATGCATAGTTTCCATAGCTTACAAAATAATACAGAAAATGGCACAGAGAGCGGAAGACGGCTCAGTAAATTACCTCCTAAAATGAGCAATTTAGCTTTGCATTTTATGCGCTCGAAGAAATTAAATTTCAATTTAGATGGTATATTTTTATGGCTGTATTTTTGTTAATATTTTGAAGAATAATAAAATACTGTAATTTTGAATTTTTGAATTTTACGCCGCTACGAAAAAGGGGTTTGCATCAATTCCTAAATTATTATTATTATAAGATTTTAACTACCTCGTTGATATTGTGGTCGCAAGCGTGGCTACTGAGCGTCAGGTCTCGGTTTCGATTCCCGGATAGCACAGAAAGTGCTATTTGGTTTTCCGATTAGGAATTCTCTGTAGGAGCCCGGACTTTGGAAGTTCTAATTACTACGGCTGGCTTTGGTAGAAAAAAATATTATAACAGTTTTTAAATGCCCCTGCCTGTAATAATTCTACCGGCTGTATTTCGGTCATGGTAGCCAAACTCATTGCAAATTAGCTGAGTACATACATAGGTGCACTAGCTTCTGACGTTTTATAAGTGCCCATGTAGGCCTCTGTGAAATAAAAAATTTTTGACTTTGACTTTGACTTTGGTGTGCTTAAACATAGGTGCAATCTTGGTTCTTTTGGGACTATTTTTCATCGGGACACCATGGCGGCGCGACCAGTGCGCCGCCATACTATCCGTAAGCTACCAAACTAGACACCATACAGACACCAGAGTCGCTACACCACACTGAGACAGTATCAAAATGGACCTTAAGTGCACGCGTCCGACTTTGTTGCGCCACCAAATTGGTTGCACAACCAAACGGACATCAGCCCCCTTAGCCAAGTTACAACCGTTTCGTATCTATTCTCTTTTCGTTGATCGCCTTAAGTCGGCCACGCCTCCTATTCCTTTATTCTGAGTATGGGGGGCTGGTGAGTAACTCTCTATAGAGCTGTATACATTTTGTTAGTAGCGGCGACTGGTCGCGCCACCATGGTGTCCCGGTGAAATATAGCACTCATAGTCCGATGGAACGGCAATCCGTCACGACCGGGGAAAGATTAGGTGCAGAACCAACGGCTTTACGTGTTTTTCGAGATACGGAGTGTCAGTAATGTCCAAGATAAATGTTGAAAAGAACGTATGAATTAAAAAATTCCAATCGGTACTAGAGCCAAATATTCGATGATATTTGATATTCACCAATCCGCACTGGGCCCGCGTGGTGGATTACGGCCCATTCCCTTTTCTAGAGAGAGGAGGCCTGAGTTCCAGCAGTGGGAACATTAAAAGGCTGCCCCCCCTAGCCAAGTTACAATCGTATCGTTCGTGCTGAGCGCTTCGAGTAGGCCACGCCTCCGATTCCTTTGTTCTGACGTCATCTTAACGCTCAGTCACGTGGTCCGAACAAAGGAATTGGAGGTGTGGCCTACTCGAAGCGTTTGGCGTGAACGATACGATTGTAATTTTGTTAGGGGGGCTGATTATGCTATGCTTATGCTTATGCCATCGGTACTTACCCGGTTTCGACCTTGCAACCTCATGCATAAGAGGCCGTCACAACACTTATCTATGTGTGTATGTAAGAAAGATAGAAAGAAAAAGAATTTATTTGGTACAGCACAAGGCACAAATACAATATATGTAAACACGAAACAAAAATAAAAACAAGAAGCAAAAAAAAATGTAGTTGTGTGCTTCACTGCTGCAAAACAGGTCCAGTTCAGCATGAATGTCAGACAACTAGTGCCTGACGCTGGTTTTCAACTGAACCTGTGGTTGTGACGCAACGGACGTAAAACAATTTTGGAGTGTAATATATATATATATATGTATGTATCGGTGATGCATACTTAAATAATATAAAACATCAAAATAATGTTGTGTTAATTATAATAAATATGTGTGTGTTATTTATGTGTTGTGTTTGTTTAAAGTGTGAAAAATAAATAATAGACGAATAAAACAAAATGTAACAGAGAGAAAAGAAAAAAGAAAAAAACTGTAGAATAAAGATACAAAATGTGGGAAGTGGATGTACAGAAAAATCTTCAACACACGTAGCTAAGTAAGTACACATGTACAGAAATATCGACAACTCCTATCAAAACGTAGAACGTTCAGAAAACTAGAAGATCCTAAACAGTAAAAACTTTTGCAATTTTATATTATTATTTTTTCAAACAAAAAGTTTTCTCTCTTTACGAAGGAGACAAATAGAAGACTATTTGAACGCGCAAGATGGTGAAACGTGTTTCTATAAAATATAAGTGTACAATGTTAAACAGAGAGCAGTGGTGGCCGAGTGGTAATGGCTCCGACTTACGAGTTGTAGGTTGTGGGTTCAAACCCAGTCAGGCGCATTACTTTGTGTAATTTATTTTATCACCACTGCTCTCAAAACGGTGAAGGAAAACATCGTGAGGAAACCGGCATGTCTTAGAACCGAAAATTCAAAGACATGTGACATTCACCAACCCGCACTGGGCCCGCGTGGTGGATTATGCCCATTCCCTCTCCTAGAGAGGAGGCCTGAGTCCCAACAGTGGGAACATTGAAAGGCTGATTATGTATGTACGTATGTACAAAGTCAAATAGTTTGGGACCTTAAGGATTGATTGTCTGATATTTAATATAATATATATAATGATTGCCCTGTTGATCTAGTAGTTAGTGACTCTGACTGCTATGTGTCTGTGGTTCTGGGTTCGATCCCACTCGAGACAAACGTTGGTGTAATGAGCGATATTATAAGTGATAGTTGTGGAATAATAGTTAATTGCGCGTAGTATTCCACGCGTGCAGAAATCAGAAAACAGAAACTTTATTTCAATTAAACCAGTAACAGATACTTTTGAATTGTCAAAATGTCGGTCAGTCAAAAAAAGTGAAGCTAAATTGCACGTTCGTTTTTAATGTAATATAATATAATTGTGTATTTGTGTTAATTTTAATTTTAGTTTTCTTGTGAATCTCCACTCAAGCCAGCCAATAAAGGCAAGAGTGAGGTGGAAGATTCTTGTCAGTGTTCACAACGGCCGGCCAATAAAGGCAAGCTGGAGATGAAGACAATAATTTTCCCGAGAAATCGGGTCCGTGGGGTCACTAATGCCCAACAGTTCACCACAAAACTGCCCTGTGGATTAGCATGTTACGGTAAAGTAAACGCTACCGATACAGACCCAGGGCTTATTGGAGCGCGCAAACCCCACCACGACGTCAACGTAGAGAAAGGGCGATAATTGATATTATTATATCCTCAGTCTTAGCAGGCATTTTGCTTTACTAGACTGGTGCAATATTATGAGGACGGTGAACAACCCATTGCTCGTCATCCGCCTGGAGCGAGACATTGCTGCCTTCGATCGATGTATAGCTTATGACCTTCTATTTTCAAATTAATGATCTTTAGAAGAAATATGTACTTCCATATATTTGGCTTTCCTTCACCAAGAATCTAAAAATAACCTCAAATTTTCGAAATGAGAAATTATTTTAAGAAACAGAAATCCGAAGTTATATATAAGAATATAAAAAAAAAATTTAACATGATGGAAAATGCGTCTAATAAATAGAGAGGTCCCTTCCTTTCATTAAAAGATAAAAGATGTCACTTTCTTGGTGATCTTTTATAAGATGAGAACAATGATGCGGCGTTGAATGAGACAATATCTTTGCAAGCCTTTTCAGCGTGACAGTTGTGTTCAACAATGTTGGATTAAAGTCCACATCTTTAGAATAACGCATTGAAATATCTCTTTGTCCATTTGTGAAGAGTAATCTGAGAAGTGAATCTTGAATCTAAAATAGATAGGTATTGTTCGAAAGAGTCACCGCGGTGTTGGAACGCAAAGGGCAACTAAAAGAAGATAGAGACTTAAGACAGTAAAAAGCTGAAACTCTCTCTCTCTCCATCTAGAGGGTGATAAGCTATTTGATGATTTTACAACCTCAAAAAAAAACCGCCTTTGAAATGACTGAAATCATCCAATGACTTCTCTCACTCTCTTTAATTTCAGACTTTTACTGACTAAAACCACACCTATGTTTCCTCTTTGCCTAGCGTTCCAGGACTCTGAATTTCCCTTTCGGAAGTACACTTTTTGGATATGGCCGCTTATCATGCAGCTAAAGACTTTAAGTCATTTTGGAAACAAACCAGTAAATTAAGTGTTAGGCCTGGTCTTCCTGTGAGTGTAGAGGGGGTTTGTGATTGTACCGATATTGCAAATCTCTTTAAAGACCAATTTAATGTAATGCCTCGTTGTGGCTCCACCGGACAGGGTGACTTTACCACTTGTAAGCGTGTTGATGTTGGGGCTGTTGTGCAGGAGCGTGTGGTGAGATTTACAGCAAAGCAAGTGCGGCAAGTAATTAGCGGTATGCAGCGAGGTAAATCTCCCGGATGCGACAGTCTTAGCATTGAGCACCTGAGAAATGCAGGTGTGCACCTGCCTCGCGTACTCTCCATGTTCTACAATCTGTGTTTGTGTCATGGCTATTTGCCTGAAGAACTCACCAGAACCATAGTCGTACCTATTGTTAAGAATAGGACTGGGGATTTATCCGATAAAACCAATTATCGGCCTATATCGCTGGCAGCGGTGATGGCGAAGGTATTTGACAGTTTGCTTAATAATATACTTTTATCTCACGTACATTTGCACGACGCTCAATTTGGTTTTAGAAGTGGGCTTTCTACTGAGAGTGCCATCTTTGGTCTTAAGCAAACTGTCAGATACTACACTGATAGAGGCACGCCGGTGTATGCGTGTTTCCTCGATTTGTCCAGGGCCTTCGACACAGTGTTGTACGACAAGCTCTGGAACAAGCTGGAGGGCACGGGTGTACCGGCGGAAGTCGTTTCGGTGTTACGTTATTGGTATCGTTGTCAGAGAAATCAGGTGCGATGGGCGGGTGCTCTGTCGGATGAATACGGCTTGGAGTGTGGCGTGAGGCAGGGAGGCATCACCTCTCCTCTACTGTTCAACCTTTACATCAATGACCTAATCGTTGAGCTCAGCAGTACTCATACAGGATGTTTTGTTGATGGGCTGAGTGTTAATAATATTAGCTATGCTGATGATATGGTGCTGCTGGGGCCATCGGTGAGAGCGATTCGCACATTGGTAACCAGGTGTGAGGCTTATGCAGCGGAGCATGGGCTTCAGTATAGTTCAAAGAAGAGTGAGGTGCTTATATTTAAGTCTAATAATAATAGACCGGTCCATGCTCCGCCTATTATGCTTAATGGTGTGGCTCTGCGAGTTGTGAGCAGGTTCACATATCTGGGGCATGTTGTAACAGAAGACCTGAATGATGATGCAGATATAGAGAGGGAGCGCAGGGCGTTGGCAGTCCGGGGGAATATGATTGCTCGCAGGTTTGCTCGATGCTCGCGTGATGTAAAAATCACATTATTCAAGGCGTATTGCCAATCGCTTTATACAAGCAGCCTGTGGGTGAGCTACACTCACCGGGCTGCTAATTCGTTGCGCGTCCAATATAACAATATATTTAGGATGCTGTTGCGTTTGCCTCGTTTTTGTAGCGCGTCTGGAATGTTTGCAGAGACGCGTACTGATGGGTTTCATGCAGTCATCCGTAAAAGAGCTGCGTCTTTGCGACGGCGCCTGCAGGGCAGCAGTAATAGCATCCTGCATATGATTGCCGATAGATTGGATTGCCCATTCCAAAACAGGTGGATGCGGATTTTAATATGAAAGTAGAGGTTGACCTAATTTTATAGTATTTTATTTGACTTATAATTAATGAAATGTAGACTAAAGTTAATTTATATATTTATTTTGTTTTAATTTCAATTGGTTTAATTTAATTTGTTGACATGTTTGATTGAATTTATTTAATTTGAATTATAATGAACTGAATTTAATAATAATATTTAGAACTGGAATTTTATGGCTAGGTACTAACATAGTTTTAAGTAAATATTGTTACTAACCCTAATATGAGTGCAAGCTCGAAATAAAGTGATTAATAATAATAATAATAATAGTCCTAGTAGACTTCTGCCCTACTGGGCGCTTACGGTTTGTGTGGTCAACGACTTGGACGGTTACTGGACGGTCGAATGGTGAGCTACCCATTGGTCGTCGTCGACAAGCCCACGCCTACGGTGACTAGGAATCGAGGAACCGACCACCTGCCATTCCTCTTCGCTCCGGACCATGGCCAGTACCAAGTACCAGGGCCCGGCGCGGGAGGTCATTGTCACCGATTGCCCCCCACAAGAACACGGGGGTGCTCTACCCAACGGGGCACACCTCTACCGTATGTTCCACCGTGTCCTCTGGGCGGTTCACACAATGGTGACACCCAGGCATTTCTTCCGCACGAATCCGGTGCAGGAACCTCCCGAACTTACCACGTCCAGTGAGAACCTACGTCATGCGGAAGTTGTGGACGCCGTGAAATCTTTCCAGCCACTCCTCAAAGAGGGGACTTACCGCCATAATGATGGCGGGCCCACAGAAACCAGATCTAAGACTATTGAGACGAAACCATATTTCTTAAGTTATTTTTTTTATACTTCTGCTTGACTGCGATCCCACCTGATTGTAAGCGGTGTAGCAATCTTTGATGGTGAATTGCACTTGTTTATTAAGAGCCTATTCACTCTAGTCTAGATGACACCTACATTAAAATCGGACGGGATGACCATCATTTTCCTGCCCTTGTCCCGTGTTATTTGGGGTCGGCGCAACATGTTTTTTTCTTCCATTCTGCCCAGTCACTCGTCATGCTATCACTAACTTCCTTTTCTTTCATATCACTCTTCACACAATCCATCCATCTTTTCTTTGGTCTCCCTGACCACTGCAGGCAAATTGTTCTAGTCCTTCAAACTCAAACTTTCAATTTTAACTTATTTCACATAGGCCTACATGGGCTTTTATAAAACGTTAGAAGCTAACACAGTTTCGATGTATGTACATACATCGTCATGCATGTAGCATTTACTGCACATAGCCCATTGTCTAACAAAACAGTACCATTAGCCAGGCTTATATAGCCAACATTTATCGCCAAGAATAGAAGGCTTAATGTGTAATGTCAGCGCCGTTTTGTTCTTGATATGCAGCGCACAGCGTGCAGCTATTAATTTTGCTACAGCGCTTAATTGCCTTGTAATTATGTTGGTACAACGGAATTGTTAATGCAAGACATGTGCTTATGCAATTAGGTTTTTTTTTAGAGTTTTTAGTTGTGATAAGGATTTCTTGTGAATTCGTACAGAAGCAGAGGTTATTAATGTTTTGGGGAGGAACACTGAATGTATATGTCGTGGCCAGTTCTTAGAATTGATCACTTCATGACTCTGCCGAAGCGGGGCACACCTGTATCGTATATTCCATCATGTTCTCCGAGCGTTCTAAACAATGGTAACACCCGGGCGTTTCTTCTGCCTGAATCCAATGCAGGAACCTCCCAAACTTGCCATGTCCGGTGAGGACCTGCGTCATGCGGAAGGAGAGGACGCCGTGTTGCCGCTCCAGCCAGTCCTCAAAGAGGCTTGCCCAGATTCGTCACAGACGTAGACTGCAAAAAGTCTGACCATCCGTCTATCCGAGAAGTATCGTGTTGCCCAGTTACTGGGTTATGGAGGTCAGATAAACAGTCGCTTCATGTAAAATATTAGTATTCAGCCGTAACTGGTTTGACTGGAAGCCACACCCAACACTCTTAGAAAAGGGTTAAGTAGATGAAGACCCATCTATTAATTCACTGTGTCTAGCGTAGTTTAGCTAGATTTTACCAGTTAATTAGGGTTCCGTTCCGAAAGAGTGTCAACGAGATGCTGAGGTTTAGTAATAACTAAGCCTCCGCTGTCCGTCCGTTTCTCTGCTTATACGTCTGTCAGCGGGCAGTATCTTTTAAATCTTAAGGGCCAAGTCACACCGGAATGGCAGCTGCCGACAGCGGGCGCTTTCATGCTTTTCAAGCGATACTGGTCTTTTAAGTATGTAGATGAAGTTTAAAATTATTTCACGCTAAAAGTGCTCGCCTCGTCGCTGCCGTCCGCTGCCATTCCAGTGTGACTCGGTCCTAAGTAGTTGAGAGTCGTAATTTTCACAGAATGTTTGTTTCTATTGCCACTACAACAAAAAATAATTAAATTATAAATTAAATGGGTTTTTCATACAGATTTTGTCGGCTTTTTTTTTTTTGCTCAGTTTTAATATTGTAGTACGTACGGGACCCTGTGTGTGCAAGTTCGACTCGCACTTGGACAGTTTTTCATTATTATTAATTAACCTCTAAAATTCTAAACACCGACTAGTACTTGCCCAGCTTTTTATTTTTATCAAATAACTTTGGAAATTTTCAACACCTCATAATTCTAAGTATATTTAACTTAAGCAACTTGTTAGGTGTCGCTATCATAAGTTAAGTTCACGAGCCAGCATCAGTTTGCGACCCCTGATCGACTCTTGATTACCAAAGGTTTGATAAGGGTAGCCAGGGGTGGCGCATTAGGGTTGTAAACTCGTTAATGATGATAACTTTAGGCGTATCGCTGATGAAGTTGTTTAACGTAAACGTGTGCCTTATGAAGAGTTTGTTAGGGATTGTTTTGACGTGTTGTTATTGAGTTGTGTATGATAGGTTTTAGTTGAAATTACATTATAGGGTAGGTAGAAACCTGAGCAACTGATCAAAGGAAACGTACCTCAAAAAGAAAAAACGGAACCCTTATAGGATCACTTTGTTGTCCGTCTGTCTATCTGTCTGTCACGACTCTTCATCTCGGGAATGCGTAGAGGTATCGAGTTGAAATTAAAACCATATACTTAGTCTGTGGTCCTTTGAAGCTGTGAAAAAATCAAACTTCTAAGGTAACAGAAAAAAATAAATAAACGGCCGCTTAAGTCTTTTTACGATTCGGAAAAATATTCGTACCTAACTCGATTCGGGAATTGAACTGTTTTCATAGGTAAGTTTGTACGGAACCCTCACTCGGTGAGTCCGACTCGCACTTGCCCGGTTTTTATTTTTAGACGTTGTCTACACTGGGAATTTCTATTATAACGTGGGTGCGTTTACAAACATGTAAGCTAGAATATACAAAACCCTTAGGTCGGGAACAAACTATCTATAGGCTGTACGGGAATCGAAGTCGTGACACGTAGTGCAGCAGCCAATCGCTCAACCAACACTCCAACCGTGCCGTGCCGTGCCGTTACTTTAGAATTAACCCTTTCTTTGTTTCATAGTTGGGAAATCGATCAAATAACTTCTCCAGCTCTGGGAGTAGCGAGAGGGAATGTCAGACTGTTACTGGCTAAAACCCATCTGTGTTTCTTCAGTTGTTCTTAGCGTTCTAGGGCCGCGGTGAATCTGTTGATTAATCCTGCAGTTCTAGTTAAATTAACATAAAATTTGCAAAAACGCTAATTATCGAATTTTCTCATAAAAAAAACAGCTGTTTCGTAGGTACATAATGAACAGTTTTCTTAATTAATTAAGTACTTATTGGAATTCGTTTATTTTATTAGTACTCGAACCCCCTAAATAACTTTTATTTGGATTTACAAGTCTGCCTGAACCCGGATTTTAAAGGACGACGAGCTACTAATAACTCGCCGTCCTCAAGCTCGTTCCTACCATGGCCAGGTGTCACCCTGCGACTGTCTATACCCAGGGCGTCGCATGCGGCGGCCGAGCGTTGCTTCTCCCTCCCGATTTCCATCACCACCTTCGTTTGCATCACTGCCTCTATCCTTGCATCCACAAATTTGACTAACAAAGCTTTCAATAACGATTTATCGAGAAGTTCCTAAACTCAAACAGGTTTTGTTAGTATTTTATAAAATAAATCCCTTTTATCAACGCGTAAACTAGATTTTTGGGGCCACAAACAATCAATTTTAATCTACCGCCTGATATTATCATTCATTCGTTGTACACTGGTGGACAAAATAACTACAAAAAGTAAATCAATATTATTTTGTACACTTTTTAATACCTCGTGTTTTGAAAAAATAAAATGTTAAACGTAATTAATCTTATATAGTTGTTTGTTATCGTCAGAGCAATATGCGTTTTATATTAGCACTGACAAATTGAGTAAGTTTTTATGAATAACGATAGTTTTATCTTTAGTTTTCTTATAAAATTATTAGATTTATATAAATCAATAATGTCAAAAGGATTATCGTTTTTATTTTTGTAATAGGTAGATAGGTTTGCAGTTTTTAAATTCAACAAGAGTCTACAAGAGACTTTTTATGAAAGTATTCATGTTCTATGTATTATATTGTGTAACCATTTTTTTAGCAAGAAGTATTTTTATCTAGTACAGTCCTCACCAACAATAATCTAATCACACTAATATTATAAAGGTATTTATGTATATTTGTGTTTGTTACTCCATAATAGGTACTCAAATTGTTGAACTTTGGGTTTTTTTTTTTGTGGGAAAATCATCTTATGTCAAATGCCTTTTTTGAGGGGAGCGGGAGATAGTGTCAGACTTTTACTAACTAAAAACCCACTCCTGTTCCTTTTTTGCCTTCGTCCCAGGGCCCTGGGTTTCACTTTTACACTACCCGTGGCCCCAGTAGGCATCGTGGGTTTTTAGTCAGTAAAAGTCTGACACTATCTCTCGCTCCACCTAAGAGCGGGATTTGTCATTAGATGATTTTCCCACCATAAAAAAAAAAGTAGGCATCGACCCTGCTGGGCCCCTACGATTTGCTTACATCTCCCTGAGGTGCGCGTGGAACTTTGGGTGAAAATTTGTAGGGACCAGGATAGCTTATTTCCTGGACTGTCAGGTAGGCTATCATTTATAAACGTGATAAACACAAATTTCACTTGTATTATCAAATAGGCAGCTAGTATTATTAAAAAAATAATAAATATCCACTAGTTCATAGTTTTTATGGCCAGCAGTGTAAACAAAAAGCATTTTGCTTCTAAATTGTTTCGGCTTTACAATGTCAAAGTCGGCCGGAGTTAGGTTCGTAAAACGTGCTAAGCCACAACTGGTGGAATACTTACTTTGAATTTGAATTTTTACCATCAGTCAATTAAGTTACAGGAGCATTATAAAAGTGACCCACTTTGATCAAAAACAGGAATTTATTAATTTTTTGCTGAAGTAAAGTAAAAGCAACATTATTATTTTATATTAGCGTTTGTCCTGTATTTTTAGGGTCCCGTACCTCAAAAGGAAAAAACGGAACCCTTTTAGGATCACTCTGTTGTCCGTCTGTCAAGACCCTTTATCTCGGAAACGCTTAGAGGTATCGAGTTGAAATTAAAATCGTGTACTCAGGTCTATAGTCTCTTGAAGCTGTGAAAAAATCAAACTTAAATCGAAAAAAAAAATATACGGCCGTTTATATCGTAAAAAACGTATATATCGACACTCTCAAGGGAAGAATACATAGGGTACTTCCCGTTGACCTAGAATCCTGTAATTTGGCACGAAGGAAGGTCCCATAACACAAAATTTGAAATTTGGAGTTACGTCACAAAAAAAAACTTCATTTGCGCTTCGTAGAAATCTTCGTAACTCATTCGGGAATTGAACTGTCGTCATAGGTAAGTTTGTACGGAACCCTCAGTGCACGAGTCCGACTTGCACTTGCCCGGTTTTTTTTTACTTATGCGGTGTAATGAATATAATAAAAATAATAGTTATCCAGAGGGAGGAGTAGTGGTGGCCCAGTGATAACGGCCCCGACTTACGAGAGAAAGTCGCAGGTTCAAAATCTGCCAGGCGCTTTACTTTATGTAATTTATTTCATCACCACTGCTAATAAAATATCCTAGAACCAAAATTTCGAAGACATAATATTATATATGATTACGGTCCATTCCCTCTCCTAGAGATGAAGCCTTAGTCCCAGCAGTGGGAACATTATAGGCCGATTGTAGTTTTTTTTTTATGCGATAAAATATGAAAGAAAATAGCTATCATCGTTTTGCTATCGAAATATAACTCAGAAACAGTTTTGCCAATATAAGTTTCTTACTTAGTTTCGGGTTTTGGCGCTTAATACCTATCAATTTTCTACCAATACCCTTTGGCACAAAGGGATCGTCGATTTTCACGGAGCGCCGTTTGAAATTTAGATGCTTTCAACGTTGAAACTTTTGTAGCTTAACTTTTAAGGGGTGAAATCAATAACTAATTTGTGGCTGTTTTGAGTGTCCTTTTTGGCAAAGGAACCGTTCTATTTTCCCTTTGTTTTTGTAAGAATATTTATATTGTTTGGTCAAAGAAACGAAAATGAAAATAATATTTATAAATAACCTATTCTTGTAGGTTGTAGCTATCAGAAAACACAGACTCCGGCAGGGAATTTCATTCCCAGTCTCGGTTTCTTCCTGACATGAGAGGCTAAAAAAATAAACGATTCTAATATCTTATTAATCTTGTTCGACAGTGCTCAGGCGCGCGTTCAGCATGTTCGACTCAGAGAAGCAAGGCCGCATCGAAAAGGAGAAGGTCAGGACTATACTGAACACGATGGTGCACAACTATGACGACCTTGAACTTGAGAGAATGCTTGACAGCGAAGATGCTGAAGGTAAGTCTTTTAGTTACAACCTTAGTCTACAAGTGGAGTGATCTAGCTTGTCCCGTGGTCATCGTGGATCCCTATCCACTCTATTTTTAGGGACCCTTTGCACTGAATGATGAAAATGGTTCTAGGTAAGAAGAAAAATTTAATATATAAATACTGCAATAGGGATTATGCACGAGATTAGTAAAATAGAATACTAACCAGTGAAAACGAAATATAACAATTTTTAACAAGGATATATATGTTAAAAATTGTGCGAGATAAATTTTGACGTCAAAGTTCATGTAGGACTTTTTTTCGAATTATTATCAGGTTTAACGCTTTATAATTTCAACGTTGATGAACATGTTTTTTATAATAAAAAAGAGCGTGGTTGAAAAGTTTAGTAATACAGTTAAATTAAGGCTGACATAATCGCAACATTATACCCCTCTATAATCTCTTCTCATTGCTAAATCAACCTTTTGGGTAGCAGTTCCTATAAAGGCTTTTATTCCGATCATACAAGTAATAAGAACTAAAAATAACATAACATGACTATTTCACTATTGGCATTTTAATCTCAAAGATCGGTTTATTTTAACGAGAATAACATAAAACAGCGTCGACAATGAATTTAACAGAAATAACCCCAGTTAATCTCGCCTTAACGCGCCTAAAGAGCGAAGTTTATGTGCTCACGACGATAAGTCTGAGTAGTTCTGTTTTCCTTCAAAGCCAGCGCGCAGATTATCCAGCTCGCTGACATTTTTATTTCCTGCTGACAATCGTCAGTATTTCTACACTACACTGTAAAACATAAAGAACACTTTAATTCTGAAAATTGCTCGCAAGTTCATAAAATTCCATTACTCCAAACGTAATGATTTTTATAAATTTCAGTTTGATGCAATGAATTTAGTTTTTGACAGCAATTCTCAATTTAAATCTTACCGTGAGTCGAAAGTGGGCAGTTTTTCATTTTATATTACTTGTTATTATACTTATTGATGATGATATTTTTATTTGGCCTCCAGTGTATTTTTTTTTTTTTAAAGAACAAAATCTAAACGTGGATTTGATTTATAACCTGATTTTTTGTAGAACAAAGAGTTCATGGAGTTTCTTGCAATAGAGATCGACGCTTTATTTTTCTTACTGAACTATTTCTCAACAACTCAAAAGTGCTTGTAAACGTTTTATTTGAAATAAATTCTCTGTATTTTCAATTTTGGGTGGAATTGGACAATGTAAAATTTTTGCGAGTTATTTCCGGAGATTTTTTAGGGTATTTTATCCTTTCCTTGATGAGTATATTTTAATGCTTGTACAGTTAAAAAGAATGCCTCAAAGGTTCGCAAATCCAGAACTTGAGTAGAAACATTAAATTAAAAAAAAAAAAAACACCCCTAGTAATAGTATGTTAGGTTTTTGTGCGCTATAACCAAGACACAAAATTTGAACGACATTTAGATTCAAAATTAGAATACAGCCATTCCTTTTGAACAAATTTTCAAACATAGAACACCGTAACAAGGTTACTTTCCCGCCTTTAAACCCGTCAACTGTCATTGGCGTAAATTACGAAGTCACGGCAATTTGCTGCGAGACGAGATCGCTTCAATTAGAAGACGCCATGTGCTTGACGGAAATAGAAGTCAGGTGCTGCGTACGACAGGGTTTAGTTGAAAGTATGCGGACGAAACTGTGAAAAGAAAATGGAAATAACGTGGCATTTTTTTCCTGTAAAACACAGAACGAAGGGACCAGCAGAGAACATAATATAAGCAGGGTGACTTGTACTTGATTAAAATTCTTTCACTTCAGGAGTGTATTATTAATGTAATTGTCTGGCCTATTGGTCTAGTGGTTAGTGGTCGTGGGTTCAATTCCCACCCAGGACAAATGTTTATGTGATGAGCACGATCATTTGTTCTGTGTCTGGGTGTAATTTATCTATATACCTATGTATGTATTTAGAAATATATAAGTATGTTTATCAGTTGTCTAGTATCCATAACACAAGCTCTGCTTAGCTTGGGACTAGACGGCGTTGTATGATAGTTGAGAAATAAAAAATAAAAAAATGACTTTAATAAACAGAGGTCAGAATAGGTAAAATATATTTACCTAAAGTTCTTGGAATGGAAGTAAGTAACCGCCGAGATAATGATAGACGATGTAATGTTCAATACAGCGCTAATGCAAAAAAAGTCTTTTCTGCCTTGCTCCGGTGATACCCATTTAACAAAATACTTAAAACCCATAAAGGATTAAATGTAGCCAAATTTTGAAATATCTCTAATTAACTGAAAATTCATCAGAACTCTCATACTGAATGTCTTTTTAAACACTTAATATCTGAAACTTAGTAATTTCATGAGAATTTCTTGACAATAAAACGCTTTAATTATTAAATAATTTTGTAAAATAAGAATTATAAAAATAAAATTTTGTGTCTATTAAGACATGTTAGAAGGGTTATCATACCATGTTTTGCAAACTCTGTTTTGCTTATGCTGCTTACCTACTCATATCTATATATCTAACAATTCATGTACACACATATTATAATAAAAGAAAAGAAGAAGGAAATAGAAAAAAAAAGCGATGTAGACACCGTGTGTAAGAATAATAGGAAAAAAAGAGATGTAGACACCGTGTGTAAGAATAATGGGAAAAAAAGAGATGTAGACACCGTGTGGAAGAGTTATAGGAAAAAAGAGATGTAGACACCGTGTGTAAGAATAATAGGAAAAAAAAGAAAAGTACAAACAAAACAGTTCGCATGTTTTGGAAAATAAACCTTATCTTTATCATAGAGTCGATAATTAATTACAGCGCTTTGAATACATTTGAACTAAATTACTATAATATTGAAGAATCTTGTTTTTAGAGTTCCGTACTCAATCTGTTCAATTAAAGAGCTTTGTTATAATCCCACAGTTTTAGTACGCAACTCTAAAGCAATAATAAGATTCTTCAACATAATAATTTAGATTTTATTCTTAATTCCCGAGATTTGATCGTCATTTTTATGATTCCGGGATTTCAGAGGAGGTATTATCAACTCTATGTTGTTTACTTCGACGAATTTCAGGTAAATATGAAACACCTATTCCGATTTCTGATAATAAACAAGTTTTAATATAGCTAAACAGATTTATAGTAATCTGAAATATGATTAAATTGGCTGCAAAGTACATTTAACTTGGTAATTACAGAAAATCCAGTCGGTATTTCCTTCACTCCCCTTCCCTACCTTCACCCCCTAAAATATTGCCAACGAACCCTGTCGTGTGTGTGTGTAACTTCTAATATTTTAGCAGCATAGTACCCTTTAAAAGTTCCATGTAATATAGGGAATTTTAAGGTCGTATTACTACTGAAAGTTTCGATTGGAAAAACCTAATAACAGGGGATTAGAATCATCTCAAGACTGAGGAGGATTGGACAAAGGAATTACCGCAGCCCTGAACCACAAAAACGAATCACACAGTGGGTTTTATTAGTCAGTCACTCAGACATTTGACAGTCCTCGCTCCACCCAGAGCGAAGGAGACATTTGATAATTTCCAATGTCAAAAAAAGGGTTTAAAATCATAGCACTTTTCACTAGCAAAATCCACGTCTTTACCCACGTAAAATTTATCCCAAAGGAACATGCTCCGGAGGTAAAATCGTATCCCATGTCTTAACCTCAGAGCCGTCTATACCTATAGTGCAGGGTATGCGGTGCACACGGGCGCAGTTAGGGGGTGCGGAGTGCCGCTCGGGACAGTGAAATAACTATAAAGTTGTGCTTTCCTAAAAAAATACTAAATTATTACTTCCCAAAATCATTGAAAATTTCACCATTCGCACCCGAATATCCGTTTGTAAAAATAAAGTAAAAATTATTAGACGATTTTCCACCCTTAAAAAAAACCCTGCTTCTGGCGCAATCTTGTATATAAACTGTATTTCATTTTGTCCGTATGTCTACAAGGGGGTGCCGAGGTATTGGTTGCACACGGGTGCTCCGAAGGCTAAATCCGCCTCTGCCTAACCCGGATTATAGTCTAAACGTATGCCAAAAGTAATATACCTACGAATCTGCTCAGCCATTACGGTAAACAAACAGACAGACAGTGTCATTTTCGCATTTATGATATTGGTACGGACTTGGCAACGGAACCCTATAAATTCGGATCATCCTCTCGTCAAGGTCAAGCGCCGGTTTTCTTGGACAAAAACCTACTTATAAAAGATTACAAGAGATCTTGACTGCTTTCGGCTTAGTAGAGATATTGTGTTTGTTAAGGCCCTGTTTTAGGTATGACCCTTGAATTTATCCTTTTTTATACTCGTAAACCCGTCAGGTTTAACTATTTAGTTTTTTTGTAAATATAAAGGTATATAAGGGACTATGTGGATTACTCTTTCTTTTTCTTTAATTTTAACATATTGTCTGTCAGTTTTGATTTTCGCAATAAACGTATATTTTGACGCCCTTAAGGAAGTCAAAATTCATAGGGTACTTCCCGTTGTCCTAGAATCCTGAAATTTTGCATGCTGAAAAGTTATCGTAACTTAATTCGGGAATTGAACTGCTTTCAGAGGTAAGTTTGTACGGTGCGCTAGTCCGACTCGCACTTGCCCGGTTTTTTCACAGCGTGTCCATCGCATCGTGTATACCTAATAATCTGTTCTGTAAGTGATAAATTAAAGACGGTATGTCTTTATTCTTGTCGTATAGCTAATAAAAGAACAGGAACTGGTCTATATTGCACAAAAGAAAAAATATACGAGTTATATCAACGATCAACATTCATCAAAAATGCACGAGGAGCCACTTACTTATTTTCACACTTTAAACAAACACATACATTGCACATATTTATCATAATTAACACAACACTATTTTGATAGTTTATATTATTTAAATATGCATCACCGATACATTTATATTACACTCCAAAACAGTTTTACGTCCGTTGTGTCACAACCACAGGTTCAGTTGGAAATCAGCGTCAGGCACTAGTTGACAATTCATGCTGAACTGGACCTTGGTGCAGCCGTGAGGCACACAACTGCATTTTTTGTAACTTCTTTTTTTATTTATTTTTTCCGTGCTTACCCGATATTGTGTTTGTGCCTTGTGCTATACCAAATAAATTCTTTTTCTTTCTTTCTTACTTTCATTAGAAAAGCTATGAGAGACTGTTTTAAATGTTCTTGGTTTTTAGTGTGAGGAGCAAATGGCAGCAAGTCGTTTCTAAAGCGCATCATTTACTGAATCCTTATGTTTTACGCTCTTCAGCTTTGTTGTTCCCCAACGCTGTGGATTACTGCTACATACGGAAAAACATCACCAAAATACGCAGTCTTCTGCAGTTATGATCACTGTATCTTGAACCCTTTTTCGACGGACTTGTGTTATAGTTCTTTCAGGGCTATGCTTAAGCAAACGCGTAATCTTTTCTTTTTTTTTATGCACCTGCCATGTTGTCACTTCACCACCCTTGGTTGGCTGGTATAGAATGCCTAAGGCATAAAATTTTAATATATGAATAAATCTATATATATATAAAAGAAAGTCGTGTTAGTTACACTGTTTATAACTCAAGAACGGCTGAACCGATTTGGCTGAAAATTGGTGGGGAGGTAGCTTAGAACCAGGAGACGGACATAGGGTACTTTTTAACGAGTAGGGTAGAGTAGGGTAGAGTAGGGTAGAGTAGGGTAGAGTAGGGTAGAGTAGGGTAGAGTAGGGTAATTTTTTTTTTTACTAAATCCCGCTTTTGGGCAGAACAACGTCTGCCGGGACCGCTAGTAATCTATATAGGAAAATTGTTAGGGAAAGATTTGGGCATATTGCAGATACTTAAAAATGGTACACCATCCTGATCAAACATAATGCACAAAAATGCAAACCGAAGTATTTTCCACAGTCCAACTAAGCACTTAAAAATAGTAGGTAAGAGAACTTAAACTAATCCCCACCCACCTTTTAACATTGACTACCCTTGGTTGAGAGGTGGGTAATGCTCTAGGCAATTAAGTCCACGATTGTACGTTTGTGTTTATGTCTCACACTATTGACACTCGAGTACCATACTTTGTATCTCAAAAATTGCAGGGTCTATGTTGAAAAGGGCACTAGAAGTCGCGACAAAAAGCTTGTTATATAAACTTGGGTACAGCAACTTTGATGATTACTATAGTAACATCTAAAACCCCCTAATACCGATGCACAAACAGCTTTGATGACGTCATTAAAGCCGTAATATCTCTGATCAAGTGCGATGTGGGGATTATCGCGAATGCTCGTCTACGTCTTGTTTGTGGCTCGTTAAATGGAATGCTAGATAGGTATAATTAATGGTTTATTGAAGAGATTAGTTTCTACTAGTGGCAGTGACTGCCACGTTCCTGCAGCGCATCGGAAATATTGACCGACGCGCGCATTACGGACTCGCGTCTGTCGAGGCTTTGACGCAATATGGCATAAAAAAATCTGCCTCTATGCTTCGCAGGTTGCGTGACAGTCCTAACAGCATCCTGAACTCGATAGCCGCTCGTTTAAAAAGAGTCAGCAAGTAATGTATAACATTAGTCTGGATATAACAACAATTAACAACAAAATACAACGTTATATTTCTAAAATTTTTGAAATGCAAGCCAAGAAAAACAAATAATACCTGTGTTTTACTAAATTTTGATCTACGAAAACAAATTATTTTATTTAAAATAATAATCGTTCTGTTTAAAAACTATTCATTCTTTCTATCTAATTGTTATAACATTTTTTTTTTTTCAGCATGTGGGAAACTGAACTTCGACTCGTTTGTGCGCGTGGCCGTGTATTTCTTACAAGAAGATGATGAGAAACTACAGAAAGAACTGAAAGAAGCCTTTAGACTATACGACAAAGAGGGTAAGTTTATATATAGGTATATACTAACTATGGTCAACCGTTAAGATAACATCTCAAAATTTCCCGTATTTTTCAATTTAAATCAATTTTCTTTGAATACCTCATCGAGAGAGCTTTAAAATTAAAAAAAATGTCTTTGATATGGGATTTGGTACATGTGGAATCCTGGAGGAACGCTGGCCTGATGCTGCGTAAGCGAGCGTACGTGACCCACCACCACACCGCGCCACTCTTTTGATAACTACCCATTGACATATATATTACTACTAGTTTCTACCAGCGGCTTCGCCCGCGTGGAGATTTAAACTATCCTATCTCTCAAGTTGGATCGAACTGCACATGGTGTGCGAATTTTATTATAATCGGTTAAGTGGTTTAGGAGTCCATTGAGGACAAACATTGTGACACGAGATTTATATATATTAAGATTGTGACTACCACTTCACCGCGCACATGATATTAGAAAGTAGCAGATTCTGAACTAATTGACCTCCATTGGTGTAATTGCTGCAAGGCGTTCCGATGATAAACAAATAAAAAATAAATCCTTTTCATCATCTTTCCAGCCTTTTTCCAACCAGCTTAGGGTCGGCTTACGGTCTTACCGGATCCGGTTCAATATCTGTGTTTTACATGGACCGACTGCCAATCAGACCTCCACAGTTACTGGGCAACATGATACTCCTTAGACAGACTAATGGTCAGACTTACTGGCGTACAACTCTTAACTATGACCCCATGATCCTCCCCATAAATCTTTGGGCAAACTGGCAATCTTTCAAGTAAAATTTAACGGCTTTAGGTTCTCTGGCCCCTCTAAAGTAATAATAGCGTGAAGGTTTATCCTAATTTATCGTGGTGAATTCCTCGGCCAAGCTTGAAAGCTCCCCCATTAAAATATAATTGAAATTTCTTCGCGTTTACTTCCTAATTTATATGTAGTTTATGTGTCTTACTTTGTTATTCGCTTTGTTTTTTTTTTTTTTCAACTGATTTATTTAAAACTTAACTGTCATTTATATAAGAAGGCCCTGGATAAATAATATCAGCGCCACGGGTTGAAGTTAGCGTTGGGAGTCTCCATATGCGCGGGCTTGCGGACGATGAGTAATGACTAGCTCGTCGTTCAGTCGTTCGGCAAGGACCAAGCTCAAGCCGAATGAGTTGTCATGGACCTAGAACGCAAAACGCAACTGAAGGACACAGGTGGGTTTTAGTCAGTAAAAGTCTGCTAAACCCTCTCACTCCATCCTAGAGCGATAAAAAAATAAGTCGAAGTTAGAGGTTAAACTATGCGTGCCAAGTACAGGTACGTTAAGAGAATATACATCAGTGTATTTACCAATACGTGTCCTAATTTCTTACATTACTAACCAGTGAGTACATTTTTTAATTAAAATAAAAAAAAAACAAACGGCAGCCCAAAATAAACACAGCGTCTGACTAATTTATTACATTTATCAAATGTAATAAATTTTAGGTGATATCACCAGCAACATAAGATTAATTACAGGGAATTAACCTTGACAGAAAACAAAGGAAGACACAGAAATATTATCTGAAAACAGACTGATAATAAATAATGTGCTAATAGTAACAACTGCAGAATTCTTAAAGTACGTTATTTCAGAGAAAATAAAATAGGTTTTTTTTAGTGAAATAAATGTCTACATTGATAAATAAGCCACATCATTAAGGAATACCAATTCTTTACACTAAATTAAAAAAAAAAGAGTATGAAAATCTATATTGTAAAAGGAGAAACTGACTGGCTGACAATCATATCAACGCACAGCGGAAACTACTAGGACTAGGAAAGTAACATTACACACAAATTAGCTTCCTTTTATGATAAAGGTGAGCACTAAGGGACTTCGCTCACGGCGACTTTTTGTAGCGATGCAGTCGCGCGCTTACGATACGCGCGACTGCATCGCTACTAACGCGCGTTTGTCGCATTTGCAAGTGCTATAGAAAAAATGCCAACGCGCTACTAACACGCTAAAGCATCGCGACTGTATCGACGCGAACGCGCTATTGCATCGCTACAAAAAGTCGCCGTGGGCGAGGCCCCTAAGAAAGGTTTTTTTGAAAATTCAACTTTTAAGGGTGTGCAATTTTTTATTTTTTGACCAATATACCTCAAACTTAGCTTATGTAGTAACCTAAGTGAATAAAAAAGTCGATCCCTATAAAACGATTTAAGGGCTGACAAAGGTTGTATGGGAGAATATTATTACTTAGGTTAATAAACTTGAAACTTGGTGCGAAGTATAAACGAAATGAAAAATAAAGACTCTCATTTTTAGTTTTTCAAAACTACCCAGGTTTTATGAAAACATTCTCTCGAACGAAACCGATATCTGTTATTTATTTATTGTGCTAACCTACCACATTATTTTTTTTTTAACCCAAAGGTTGACTGGTAGAGAATGCCTTGTTGCATTAAGTCCGCCTATGTACCACTACTGTACATGAAGTTTAAATAAATAAATAAATAAATAACGAAGTCTCGGGAAATGTGCTAGTGTACAATAAATCTATTTTCTAGCCTTATCCAAACTATGTTGAGATCTAGCAAAGGAGGAGGCCGCACGCATGAGGGAACGAATGTCTTCACGCTCCAGCCGCTGAGATTCCGACCCTGACTATCAGCCACGGCAGACGCGGGCTTGCAGACGTCGGGTAGCTCGCCGTCCGGCCGTCGGGTGATTTTACCGGACCGAGCCCAGTCGTCAACAGCGCGTAGTGATGTACGCGCCAGCAGGGCCGATGCCCGCTAGCTAGGACTGCGGGGAATTTCTGAAAAGGAAACCCGTAGTCCTAGAACCACACACGAACGAAAGTCTGACACGAAGAGCGGGAGAAGTTATTGGATGATTTCCACCCATAAAAAAAAAAAATTGAGATCGTCTTTCAGTCTATCCGGATGGAGCGACTGAATATTTGACCTCCACAACCCAGGAACTAGGTGGCAAGACTGGTGACAAATTTACTAGCTTCTGACTACGTAACGACTGTCAAAGATGTCCAAATTAATGGTATAAAAATATGCAAGGAAAATAATTTTTGTGGTTGGCAAGAGAAAGCCCATTAATATCGAACCAAAAAAATTGTAGGAATTTTTTTTTTTATTACTAAATAACAACTTGATTTAGACTGCTTTTTTTCACGCACTATTTACTGTTCCGCTGAATATTCTTTTGATGTTTAAAAAAAAATTATGTTTTCGACAATTCATTTTTAAAACATGAGTGCATTCAATGCTCGACGAAAAAAAAAATACTAAAAAATATTTAATTAGTAAGAAAAAAAAACAGAAGAATATTTTATAAATTAACTGATTAAAATAACAAAAAATATTTTATCTCATTCATTACACTAAAAATAATACATTTCAATAAATAACAAACCATATCAGCTTAAAAATTACCAATTGACGAAATGTAAAAAAAATCTGTTAACATCTAACAAATATATCTCTGAAAAAGATACATTCTGTCGAATTGAGAACCACCTCCTTTTTGAAGTCGGTTAAAAAACTAACTTTAAAATCAAACCAACTGCTGTTTAATACTCTCCTTTACAAAAACCAGAGCTAACTGGATTAAACTAGTTAAAACTTAAACGTGGCTCGAAACAAGTACTGTTTCATATGGAAATTGTATTGAAAAGTTTTCAACTTCGTAACTAGAAAGCTGATATACAAATTGTAGGAAATTGTATGTGACCGGAATTCAGGCCGTAACACATGAGCATTTAGGACTGTTTTCGGATACATACTTTAAGTTGTTCGATAGATTTTGCGGGATGCTTTGTACGTCAAGATGGATTCAGATTTGTGTCAAATAAAAGATTCTTGTTTTGTTTTTCGCATTTGCATCTTTATGACTTCGATTTGGAAGTCGGTTTGTTTTACAGTCACTGATTTCTTTTGAATAACAGGAAGATATGCAAACAACAAGAAGGACAAGATTGTAAGAAAATTGTTTAGATGTTTTATGGATGGAAATGAATCTCCGTACACAGTAAAATTACAAAAATGTGGGAGAGTTTCTAATGAACACAAAGTGTAATGTTATGTAAAAAGAATATATTTGTGAAATAAATATCGAGGAACAATTCTATTTTTTTTGGGTTCTGTACCCAAGGGGTACCAACAGATCCCTATTACTAAACCTCCACTGTCCGTCCGTCTGTCCGTCCGCCCGTCTAGCTGTTCGTCCATCTGTCATTTTAACTTTTACTCATACGATTTACGAGATACAGCCTCTCGTAAATCGTATGAGTAAGAGTTAAAATTTTCACAAAATATGTATTTCTATTGACGCTACAATAACAATACAATTAAATTATAGGAGTTCTTATGCTAGAAACGTTATTTTGTTGCCCTTTTTTTGCTCGATTTTAATATTGTAGTACAAAAACCTTCGCCTTTCCAAGTGCGAGCCCGACTTCAAGTAGGCAAGTTTTTTTTTTAAGGAACGTATATGAAGTACAGTACCGCATTCGAATTACAGTTGCACACAGTCAAAAACATACATTTCGACAAGTTTTTGATATTCAATGTCACCGAAAGATTGCGACTTTAATGTGAACCTTTTTTAAATGCAAGAATAAGCCTTTTGTAGGCATTTCTATCAATCAATTGATACTAGGAATCGACCAGTTTAATCTCAGTTACAGAGTACATCTATACTAATATAATAAAGTGGACAAGATTTTTTGTTTGTTTAAAAGCGCTAATCTCTGAAACTACACGTCGAATTGGAAAAATCTTTTTTTTTATATAGAATAGCCAGATTTATGACGAATTGACTAACAGTAACTGGGTTCTGGAGATCTGACAGGCAGTCGCTCCATCTGAAACACGGATAATCAGCCGAAACCAGTAAGACTGGAAACTGACCCCAAGTGAGTTGGAAAAAAGATTAGGTACTTAAATGATGAGTAGGCTATTTAACATCACGTTATGACCTACAAAAACCCAAGTAACCATAGCTGCGTGTAGAACCGCGGGGGACAGCTTTATGTATATAAAAAGCCGAGCTCAGTTTTCAAGATTAGACTATTACAGATTATGAGAGTTCTTTAAATTAAAAGCCATTTTCAATAAGAACACTACTAGATCAGCACAGTTTAAAGTACAATAAATATCAAAGCTTCACGTAATCGAGTAGATAATAAATACCTTTAAAAACCACCAAAATATATTTACTACAACCCGATAAACCAAACTATCTAAAGACAAACTTATCACATCTTAATAGCGTGAAAAATATCATTTCAGTAAATCAGTTTCAATCTCGATGAGAAATGAAAACTTTAAATATTAAATAACACCATTCATCACCTCGAAAATCACCAAGTTCAACCGTAAATCGCATTGTATCCAATTTATAGTGTTCACTACGTGTTTTCACTGATAATTGTTTGCAATAACCGTCGATCGATCTCTTGGATCAACGCCAGCACCCCAACGATTTGTCGACGATAGAAATACGATGTTAAAACGATAAAAAGCCGAGATTTCGTGACAATTGTCAGAGTAATAAAAATGAATATTTATGTAGCTACTAGTTGCGTTTGATTGTTATTTATGTAGACTTTTATATAATTGTTGCGGTATGTATATAAAGTTGGTGATGTGTGTTCTCGATTTGGAAGTATCATCGGGTGACCGTGAATGCGTAATTGAGGATTTGTAAAAATAACTACATTGTTAAATACTTATTATCCGTTTAAATATAGAATAATAAGAAAAAATCAAAATTTAATTCAATTTTTTTTCAATTCGTAATTTGTAATCCTGGTATGCAATAAAGTATATATAAATACATAAATAAATAATAATCCCATTGTCAGAGAGTTAGTGTCATTCTTTTAGACTGATTCGCATTGACAAAATAGTTCAAATTGTCAACTTAATCGTTGAAGAATAGGATATTGACATGAACTCAAGTAGTTTAAGTATGAAGGAGAGGCAATGGACATAGGAAATCTTAGAGCGATTCCTAGCCACCGCAAGCACAGGTATGCGGACGTGGCAGCTAGGAATAGGTAACTCACAGTCTAATTAGTTTGTTACTTTGTTCAAAGGTTCTGGTTTATGAATCTAGTCACTTAAAGATAGATAAAATGATAGGTTAATGGAAATAGTAGAACAGATAGCCGTTGAGACCGAAAGGTTCTGGAAAGCCGACCACGTTACGAAAGACACAGCGTGCGAAGGCCTGCCGCAAGGTGATTCGATGACCTGGTGAGGGTCGTGGGAATTAGATGGTTGCGAGACGCACAGGACCGTTTATTGTAATGTCGCTTGAGGAGGTATATGTCCAACAGTGGACGTCTTTTAGCTGAAATGATGATGATGATTATGAATAGAAGTAGAATAATAAAAAAATCATGGCTAAGTTCCGAACAAAATTTTGCTGGCATATTTTATTAGTGACGAACAATATACAAAAATATATAGATTTATATATAATTTCATTTATTCAAGCAACTAAGGAACATAACACAAAACATAACACCAACAAAAAAACAGCATTTACATAATTATTTCATACACAGTATTCGATAACTGTAGGTAACATGCAAGTCACTGCAGCGCCTTATAAAAGGACAGTAGAGCCGGTCGGCTATCATCATCAGCACACTGTAAGGGCTGCCGCGCATCCTGTGAACCAGAGATGCGCTCCGCTTGCGCATCGTCGCATAAAAGCAGTCGACGCTAGCGGCGGCAAACATGGCACTACAGTGATTTAATTTCTGAACAATTTTGTCTTTCTTTACTATTAACAGAAACCTCTTATGAAAGATATTCCAGTTTAAAGTTGGTGAGATTACCTCCTTATGAATTTTAAAAACGCATTTTTGAACGAACGACAAGATGTCATGTCAAATGTTATGTTTTCATTTTCTATAAGTCCTTAGGCTGAGTGGCAGTTGAAATGTCTAATGCCATACTTTTTTCTGGTGATGTGATTCTTGATATTGTACCTATTTATTGTAGTGACAATGTCATATTGTGTCATTTTAGCCACTATATTCTAGACACAAACAGTTATTTTTGTGTTTATTATCTAATGCGAAAATGTATTGCCCAAGTATTTATTATCAACATTAAAAGTTTAGTTTAGCCAAAAGTCATGAAGTTTTTTTTTTTTTTTTAAGGTGGGAAATCATCCAATGACAAATCCCGCTCTTGGGTGGAGCGAGAGATAGTGTCAGACTTTTACTGACTAAAAACCCACTCCTGTTCCCTCTTTGCCTTCATCCCGGGGCCCCGGGCTTCGCTTTCACACTACCCGTGGCCCCAGTAGGCTTCGACCCTGCTGGGCCCCTACGATTTGCTGACATCACCCTGAGGCGCGCGTGGAACAATACGCGCCGTCGACGACTTGGGCTCGGTCCGGACAGTCACCGGACGGTCGGACGGCGAGCCACCCATTGCACGCCGTCCGCAAGCCTGCGCCTACGGTGGCCGGAAATCGGGATCAGAATCCCGGCGGCGGTTGGGGCGTGAGGACCATTGCTGTTGCCTCACGCGATCGGCCGCCTCCTTTGCTAGCATTACTGCTTCGCAGAAGGAGGCGACCGCCTGCCACTCCTCCTCACTCCGGACCATGGCTTGTACCAATGCCCGGTGCGAGAGATCACTGCCGCCGATCGTCCACGAGGACACGGCGTTGCTCTGCCCAATCGGGGCACAACTCCACCGTATGCTCCACCGTGTCCTCTGGGCGATCCACACAGTGGCGACACCCGGGCGTGTCTTCTGCACGAATTCGGTGCAGGAACCTCCCGAACTTATCATGTCCGGTGAGGACCTGCGTCATGCGGTAGGTAAGGACGCCATGTGGTCTTTCCAGCCCATTCCTCAAAGAGGGCACTTACCGCCATAATTGTGGCGTGCCCAGCACTGGGTTGCGATAGTCGCTGTCGCCATTCCACCATGATATCCCGCCGGAGTTTTTCCCGCCATGCCGCAACTTGGCGCGGCAGCGGAGTTTCGCCCCGGCGTTGCATCTCCACGCGCAGATCGTGCATGCGTGCAAGGACTGTTGCTTCCAGATACCATGGTGGCTGGCCAGCAAGGAGGTTCGCCGCTTCGCAGGAAACCGTGCGATATCCCCGCACCATTCGGATGGCCATGACCCTCTGGCATGCGTTCAGCTTGGCCACCGGTCGTTTTCGCAGCGACGGCGCCCATACCGGCGCCCCATAAAGGGCCATGGACCTAACGATTCCTGCGTAAAAGTCATGAATTCAAGCCAACATAAAAAAAAGAAACTAAGCCATGATTATTTACTATCGTATAAAATCTAGTCATTTCAGTTTCTAATTATGCCGATTTTTTACGCTACTTAGACTGGCTATTAACGTGATTTGATAATACTCAGTAAATCATTTCGCAAGTAGGTATGTATCACGGTGATATATGTACACTTAATAATTTCATCAACAATTTCCTCGCCGTCGTTCTTTACTTATAATCAAAATTTTTAGCAAGTCTGAGATCTATAGATAGGTAAATATATTTATCTCATAATTTCAAGTCAGAACAATTTCTATTAATACAACCGTCGCTTTCAGCCGTATAGAAATAATTTCGAGACCAACAAAAGACAAATTGTCTTTTATTTTAATCAAAGCACTCAGCTTGACGTCTTTAATTTTAAGCTCTTCCTTAGTTCAAAAGGTACAAAACAAACTCGTATGGTATTAAAAAGATATTTATAGCTGAATTATGAAGGAAAACATGCTTGTTCAGTCTTATGTCAAATTGTAAGACGTATAAAATTATTAATTAATCTATATATATAAAAGGAGAAACTGACTGACTGACATATCAACGCACAGCCGAAACTACTGGGCGTAGGAGCTTAAATTTTTGCACAGGGTTTCCTATTATGACATAGGCGAAAATTAAGAAAGGATTTCCAAAAATTCACCCCCTAAAGGGATGAAACGGGGGTCTAAAATTTGAATGGAGAAACCTATTTCCACGCAGGCAAAGCCGCTGGCAGAAGCTAGTATTCGTATATAAATAACAGGTAAATATTTTGATAGATGTACCTATACGTTACATAATTTTGTTAAATTAATTATTTATTGGTAGGTATAATAAGGTGACTGGTTACGAAAATAGGGCACAATGAAATATTAATACACGAAATTCTAAAGTAGTATCGTCTATTACGCGTTTGTGATTAAAAATTATAGTAATTTTTTCTAAGGGGTGTTTCTATTCTTACTTTTGTGTACAACTTTTGTTATAAAAATTTTGATATAATAAATTATCAAAAGTTTGGGTTCGTATGGGCCTAAATGGACGTTTTAATTTAGCCGACCATAAAAAACCAACGATAACAATGTCAGAGTCAGGCTATCTGTACCAACACTTACTATTCTTAAGAAAAAACCCACCGTCTACAAATTATCGAGTTATGTGAACAAATATAAACAGAACACCACATTTTTACTGAACAGATTCCTGCATAAATCGTATCTTTGATTTAAACCTGGAACAATTTTAGAAGATGACTAGCTTTACCCGCGGCATCACCCGCGTACATAAAATATAGGCTATGTCACTCAAAAATAAAGCAGCTTTTTATTAGTGAAAAAAAAATTAGCAATCGGACCAGTACTTTCAGAGATTACCTCCTACAAAAAAAAAACAAACTTTACCTCTTTATAATATCAATGTAGATTTAGACAAGAAAATGATGATAATATTCCCTGCCGGAGTCTATGTTTCCTGTTTGCTATAACCTACAAAGTCTTTAAGTCAAGAATGTATTCGTTACTTTTAGGCAAATGTGCATCGTCAATCACATCGTCGCTTTCCATTATGTGAGATAGTGGTCAAGCACGAGCCTATAAATAATTTCAAATTATAAGAAAATCAAGCAGTTATTATATTTACGTTTCAAATATTGAAAAATATAGTCCGGTCAATTTAAATATCCAAGGTTACAAAAATTCGCACCCAGCTGAAAATTGGTAGGATTATTCAAAACACTATCATAAATGAAATCTAAAAATTCCGTATCGATCCGATAGACAGACAGACAGACGGACAACAAAGTGATCCTATAAGGGTTCCGTTTTTTTCTTTTTGAGGTACTGAACGCTAAAAATGCTCTAAGTACAAAGCTCTAAGTACCTCAAAGGTAGCGTGAAAACGTGTGCATATTATGACGATTACCTCTTTCAACAACAAAAAACGGTGGCTCTTATGAAAAAAAAAGTGTTTAAACATTTTTGTAGATCTGATCTGATCTGATCTACAATTTTTGTCTGAGCTAATTTTATGATAACACTTACCGTTTTGCTGATAGTCGCGGAAAACTCATGATTGTAACCTTACTTCTATTTTTGGTCTAATTTGACTGGAATAAATAGTAGTTGTCGCATCACCCTTGATCGAACGTAGCCCGAATATATTTACCAGCATGATCAGACTAGCGGCATTTCATCAAGATCACTATCAATTCATTGAAGTCCATTTGATCTGCTCTAACACCTAGATTTAAACTAAAAACAAAAATATAAGTAACAAGCAGAAAATTGCATTTGACGCCAAAATAATTTCAGTGCAATTTTGCTTCCGATTGGTTTATTAGTGAATAAAATGTTTTTAGCCAAAGAGTTTTTATTCCCAAACAGCTCGAAAATGTAACTCCGACGAAGTTGTCATTATGTATTTCTACCACTGAAGATTCTCCATTAGTGTTGATTAGATATTTTTGTCATCATGATTTATAGTTTTGACGGCACTTTTGGCGCAGTGGTTGTGGAAAATGGCTGCTGCGCTGCGTGTCGCGGGTTCCATTCCCGTAGAACAAATATTTGAATGGCCTACAGCCTACAGGTAACTGTTCCGGCTTTGTAAGTGCCCTCTTTGAGGAGTGTAGAGAACGGCCCTCACGCCCCAGCCGCCGGCATCCCGATCCCGATTTCCAGCCACTGTAGGCGCTGGCTTGTGGACGGCGAACAATGGGTAGCTCGCCGTCCGACCGTCTGTCCGTCCGGACTGAGCCCAAGTTTTCGACGGCGCGTAGTGTTCCACGCGCGCCTCAAGGAGATGTCAGCAAAACCATGAGATGGAGCCTACGGGGGCCATGGGTGATGCGAAAGAGAACCCCGGGCCCCTGGAACGAAGGCAAAGAAAGAACAGGATTGGGATTTTAGTCAGTAAAAGTCTGACACTATCTCACACTCCGCCCAAGAGCGCGGGACGTCATTAGATGATTTTTCCACCGAAAAAAAAGGCCCGCGGTAATTCTCACAAACAATTCAGTCTGCCTATTACATTTCGCCTACTAATTAAATTTGACTGAACATAACAGTAGATAAATCTAAACACAACAGCAAGCAAATGATTGGAAAATTAATACGTACTGCTCGCTGGCCGGAGCATATTGAATCGTAATCCTGTTTTTTTTTTCTAATTGATATAAATCAGTGCTTGACTGCGATCCCACCTGATGGTAAGAATGGATTATTAGATTGTTTGATATTTTATTTGCAAATATTTTGTTCTTAATTTTTTGTTGTATACTATAATAAGTTACAATATGTGTGTGTTCAACACTGTTGGTAAGTCAACTCTCGACTCCTCAACCCCAAAAAAATAGTCTATTTGTTTCCACTCAACCCTTACACATAGTTCACACTCGACCCCCAGGGGGCGAGACTTGATTTTCATACAAAGAACAGGTATACCTCGTCCACTTTCGGACCCTAGTTCGGTAAGTACCTAAAATTTATATTTTGGTACATCCAGGTACATAAAAAAAAATTAGGAATTGATCTTAAAAAATAAACTAGCAATATTAGAGAATATGTAGTGTATCATGCATAAGCGAGCTTAACTCAAAATTGAGTTTTCTTCTAGCAAACCAGCAGTAGTTTTTTTTATTTGACTTTTTGGTGATTACTATTTTTAATGCCTAAAAACTGAAGTGATAATCCTGGTTTATTAACGGGGTAAATGTGAAAATTGCAATACTTCCATTGTTTTCCCAGCTTTGGAATCTGAACTGAGAGCGATATCATCCAGATAAAACGTTGTGATTTTTTTTTTGTTCAGTTCCTTCGATCCCATTGATTTTAATAATAAATGTAGCACTTAGATAGATAGATAGATATATTCTTTATTGTACACCATCATCCTCCTGCCCTTGTCCCGTGTTATTTGGGGTCGGCGCAACATGTTTTTTCTTCTATTCTGCCCTGTCATTCTGCATGCTATCACTAACTTCCTTTTCTTTCATATCACTCTTCACACAATCCATCCATATTTTTATTGTTCACCAAAAATACAAATTACATTAGGAACTTAAAATTAATAGGGTGTCACAATGGGCGGTCTTAAAAACGATTTTTACAGACCACCTTTGGATGGATTTGGCAGAGAAAGAAAAAAAAGACACTTAGGTAAATGTTCAAACTAAAATATCGTGAATATAAAACAACAACATCATCTCTCTAGTGTTTTCCCAACTAGCTTCGGTTCACGGGTAGTGTGAAAGTGAAACCCGGGGCTCTGGGACGAAGGCAAAGAAAGAACAAGAGTGGGTTTTTAGTCAGTAAAAGTCTGACACTATCTCCCGCTCGACCCAAGATCGGGAATTGTCATTAGATGATTTTCCCACCTACAAAAACAAAAACTAGCTTCGGTTAAGCTTCGAGTCAAACTGGACGTGGAAGAATGCCTGTGTTTTAACGACTGGAACGACTGCCTATCAAAAACTACACACTACTTTACTTTTATGGTGTACAATAAAGTTTATTCTATTCTATTCTATCAAACCTCTACAACCCAGTTACTGGGCAACACGATAGTCCTTAGATAGACTGATGATCAGACTTTCTGGGGTCTGACTACCTGTAACGACTGTCAAAGACTTACGAATGATAACTGAGATCGGCTTTACGTGCTTTCTGAGGTACGGGGTGTCGATAATTTTAGGACATTGTGAAACCCTGAGGTGAAGGCAAAGAAGGAACAGGAGTGGGTTTTAGTCAGTAAAAGTCTGACACTATCTCTCGCTCCGCCCAAGAGCGCGATTTGTCATTAGATGATTTTCCCACCTAAAAATAAACTAGCTTCGGTTAAGCTTCCAGTCAAACTGGATGCGGCTGAATGCCTGTGTTTTAACATGGAACGACTGCCTATCAAACCTCCATAACCCAGTTACTAGACAACACGCTACTCCTTGGATAGACTGATGACCAGACTTTCTGGGGTCTGACTACCTGTAACGACTGTCAAAGACTTACGAATGATAACTGGGATCAACTTTATGTTCTTTCCGAGTACGAGGTGTCGGTAATGTCCTAGACAAACTTAGAAATGTACATATGAAGAACCGTTGATATATACAACACTGAATATAAAACAACATGAGAACTAAATCTCTAAATCCATAATGATCGCCTCGAAAAGCCCTCGGTTTTATAAAACTTCATGACAGAAATCATCCGTGATCACACTTAATATAAGAAATGTCAAAACAATCGTCGACTGTGGGTAGATTTACAATATTTACGTTGTCGCCTCACGCAAATGTCACCAGACAGTCATACAAGGTTCCCTGTGTCATAAATTATATCAGTTTGATGATTTTACAAGTGACCATTGTAGACAGACTTTTTTATTTACAGAGAGATTTTTATGGGTTTTCTGGATATGAATATTTGAAAAAATCGCAAGACAACAGCGTCTTTATTTTTTAAATTTAATCACTTATTATCATCTTCCTGCCCTTGTCCCGTGTTATTTGGGGTTGGCGCAACACGTTTTTTTCTTCCATTCCCCCCTGTCACTCGTCATGCTATTACTAACTTCCTTTTCTTTCATATCACTCTTCACACAATCCATCCATCTTTTCTTTGGTCTCCCTCTCCGTCTCCCTCGCATGTGAACTCATAACTCTTTAATCACTTATTATGATGTACTACTAGGTAAATTAAACTAAAAAAAAAAACCGTAAATACGACGGCTGGATGGCGAGCTTCCCACACTGGTCGCCCGTAAGCCCACGCCTGCGGTGGCTGGTAGCCTGGGTCGGGGTTGCGGCAGCAGATCCACCACCTCCTTTGCTATCATTACTGCTTCGAAGAAGGTGGCGACCGCATTTCATTCCCTCTCGCACCGGACCATGGCTTAAACAAGAGGCCGGCGCGAGAGGCCGCCGCCGCCGATCGTCTCCGCGGAAGGTGAGGACGCCGCAACCAGAATCTTACGGGAACTGGAAATGGTATTCAGACGCAATTCGTTGAGAAGCGTTTAACAATAAATGTATGTTTACAAGTCACAATTACTAACCAAAGCTAAATTTACTTTCAGGTAACGGCTATATTCCCACGTCAAGCCTTCGCGAGATCCTGGCCGCTCTTGATGAGCAACTGACACCTGACCAGCTGAACGAGATGATCGCTGAGATCGACACTGATGCGTCAGGCACCGTAGACTTTGATGGTAATTACTACTTGTATGTTTAAAATCAGAATTTGAAATAATCATAAAATTTTGCAACATCAAATTCTGTGTATCAGCACAAAGTTCAAATTATATAAAAAATCGTACTTTTTAGGGGCGTTTTAGTGGTTCTAAACTGTATTCACATAAAAAACAACTTAAAATACTCAACCATAAAGTCGATTTTTCAGTTACTACCAACTCATGACCGAACTTGAGCTGGTGGTGACAGATTCTAATTATTTTCAAATTATAAATTCATTTTTGTATCTCTTATTGATTTTAAAAAGAGACGAATTAATGTTATTTCAACGAAACCAAAAGTAACTTCTGAAGGTATTTCACACATTCCACATGGTTGGTGTTTAATGGCACGATTGGCTCACTGGGCGAGCTCTGGGCTGCTGCGCTGCGTGTTGTGGGTTCGGTTCCCGTACGCAACAAACATCCGTGGGCTTAGACAAATGTTTTCTATTAGCGTTCGCGTCAAACGCTAAGTACCAGTGTATGGCAATGACTCTACCCTTTACGTAACTTGTCACGTGCTTTCTCCACAACGACCTTACAGCCACTAGACGCCTCATGCTTGAACTAGCTCACCAAAACAATTCTGTCAACTAGCCGTGGTACGGGGAGCGGGGTACAACATTCTGATTGGTTCTGACTGGTACGGAGGAGCAGGTTACTGAGTTTTGATTAGTCGAGACATGATCTATAATCATATGTGTTGACAGACACGCGTCGCCTGTATTAGACGTCTAGTGACTGTAAGGTCGTTGCTTCTCCATAAGCAATGTCATTGCCTTTCATTTTGTACTTAGCGTTTGGCTGGAACGGAAAAGTCACTAAGCCTGCTGTATGATCTACAGATTGTTGTTCCGTCATAATGTCTTGTGTATGTGAGTTTACATGTATGTAAAAAAACTCGCATAAAGTAATTCTTAGGGTGGAGCAAAGTACAAAGCCAACGCCAGCTAGGGCCACGGGGAAAAGTGTGCAAGAGATAGGTACTCGTGGTCCTAGAACGCAAAAGGCAACTGAAGTTTCATAGGTGTGGTTTTTTAGTAAGTAAAAGCCTCTCGCTCCCTAGGGTGACTAACGACTTCCCACCTTAAAAAAAAGGTGAAGCAAAGTTAAAAATCAATAAGACAAAAAGAGACAACTGCGCTCCTACATGATTTAAATTAAATTCTTTTGTATTTTATGACGAGTTCTAAAACAGCTGGTTTTGTTTTTAACTAAAAAAAAAACATATTCTTTTTTCCAAATCTTTTAACGGTAAATTAACCGGATATTAATAATATTGAAAGTCTGATTTGTTGTCTGTTTCAGAATTCATGGCGATGATGACTGGAGATTAATAGTGACGGAAGCGGTCTTGCTGCCGAGTTATATTAATAAAGTATTATTTTAGTTTTTTTTTTAACACTCGTTTTATTTTTACCTATCTCATATTTATATTTTTTGTCAAGTAATTTTTTATAGTATCACATAAATATTATAAAAGTTTATGTGTGGATGTGTGTTTGTTACTTCTATTCACGCTCAAATCGCCCCGCCCAAGAGCGGGGGATGTCATTAGATGATTTTCCCACTCATAAAAAACTCCAACAGTACTTCTAAATGTGTATTTTGCTCTACATAGGGAGCAAAAATCATAAAACGCCACCTGCCACAATCTTTACGTAATCCATTCGTGTGCCACGTATGTATCTGTTGGAGTATCATCCTAATATTGTGTATATGTGTGCGTATACTTGTTACTCCTTCGCGGTGAAACGGCTGTACAGATTTGGACGAAAATTGGCAAACTGGTACACTATGTTCTGATATTGGGCATAGGATACTTTGCATCTCAAAAATTAATCCTGGAAAACATATTGTCTTTGGTTAATTTTCGACTTCTTAAACGAAACGACTTCGGTAAATTTTGACTATTTTGGGGGGAGGGGCGGGGGTTTAAACCTCATATTCCTTCTGCCTTTGCCTGTGATGCAACCTAACTCTTCCGTTTGAGAGTCAAGCTAACGCGACGAGAGAGCGAACGCTGGCGGTCGCGCGTGACGTCATCGCGCATTCGGTCGAAAGTCAAGCGACCGCCGGCGTTCGCTCTCTCCCACTTCATTGTAGGCCCTATTTTCAACACTTAGAGACTACTTTTGTAGGAACAAGTTTGATTACTTACGTTCTTGGATAAATTTCTGTCTATGCTCTGCTATATTTATTTTTTTCGTTTTTTTTTTTGTAAAAATTAATATTTCCGCCACCATTTTCTTTATGGCGCCCCTGCAGTTTGACAGTTCTTTATATTTCAACGGGTTAAGAATTTATATTGACGAAAATATGCTTCATTACAACCAAAAGTATAATTCTAACGAAGGTTGCAACTCCCAAAGTTATAAGCAATTTAAGTCCATAACATTCACAAAGGTATGCCCTTCAGAACGACACACTAATTCATTTCTTTGCAAATCGGACAAAGACCCTTTCACAGACCAGAGGGAGAGAGGGTCTTAATTGTCACATGAAACGGGCCGCCTAAGCTTACCTCTCACAAAGAAAAGTATACTGCTTTGTGGGAACTTTAAGGAATTTAGGACTGTTGGAAAAAAAAAACAGGAGTAAAGTAACAACGGAAATATGAAGGTAAATGAGTAATTGAATTTGTGACTGGATTGTATGAAAAGGGTATGTGTCAACTATTTGGAGTGACCTCTCGCGTCTGACTTTGGTCACTTGGGTGACTTTGGTCCGGAGCAAGAAGAAATGGGAAGCGGAGGCCTCCTTCTGCGAAGCAGTAATGCAGGGGCGAAGGAAAGAGATGGCCGCAACCATGAGGTAGACAGCCAATAGGGACGCAGCCCATGGCAACGGTGTGTTGAATTCTTCTTTTTTAGGGTTCCGTACCTCAAAAGGAATATACGGAACTCTTATAGGATCCCTTTGTTGTCCGTCTGTCTGTCTGTCTGACAAGAGTATATGGTTTTAATTTAAAAAACCATATACTCAGGTCTGCGGTCTCTTGAAACTGTGAAAAAATCAAACTTCTAAGTTAACGAAATTATTTTATGCTTGAAAGTGTCGAAATGTGCGATTTTTGTGACATAAACGGCCGTTTTTTTTTTTGTTCCGTTAACGTAGAAGTTAATTTTTTTCATAATTTCAAGAGACCGCAGACTTGAGTATATGGTTTTAATTTCAACTGGATACCTTCACGCGATCTTGACAGTCAGATGTGTAACAAAATGATCCGATAAGGGTTTCGCGTTTTCGTTTTAAGGTACGGAACCCTAAAAATTAAATGTAAGAGACCTGAACAACTTTACTTAAACTGTCAAATGTTAGGCATTTACAGTACCTATCAAAAACACAGACATAAACACACAATTTGTCCCTGTTTGGTCCAAGCCCGTACCAGTAAAATTGTATCTACGCTTTGTATATTCACAAGGAACCGGTTTTTATGATCTATAACATATTTTATGAGGCAATATTTTAGTCGCCCAGGTGGGGCATATATTGTGTAGCTGTAGAGAGAGAAATATTCGTGCAGTAACAAACAGCTTGCACCTGGGACAGCCAACGCTTAAGTATCGTTTATGTTCGCTGCGATTATAATATAATCACATAGACACTATTAATAATAATAATAATATTCCACAACACCGTCTAGTCCCAAGCTCAGCAGAGCTTGTGTTATGGATACTAGACAACTGATAAACATACTAAATACATACATAATATAGATAAATTACACCCAGACACAGAACAAATGATCGTGCTCATCACACAAACATTTGTCCTGGGTGGGAATCGGACTAACGACATCCGGCATAGCACTCAGGGTCACTAACCACTAGACCAGCAGGCCAGTCATAATATCACTCTATGTTTTAAGTTATTTTTACCATTATCACAATTTTAGGCGAAAGACGTCCACTGCTCGATATAGGAATTCCAGGTTGCGTGGACCCTGTATAATAAATAAATAAATAGGCTATTCGCAAAGCCGCTACAACGACCGGTCCTGTGCGTCTCGCATCGGATTCCCGTGACCCTCACCAGGTCATCGGTCCACCTTGTGCGAAGCCTACTAACGTTGCGTATTCCATTACGCGGATGCAATTTCAGAACTTGTTTTACTGCATATATCATCATCTAGCAGCCCTTGTCCCACATTACTTCGAGTCAGTGCAACACGTTTTTTCTTCCATTTCATCCTGTCAGCAGTCACGCTGTCATTGACTCCATTTTCTTTCATATTAAGCCTTACGAATAATAGAGAAATAAGAATAATGTTTATTAAAGATTTTTTTTTTAGGTGGGAAAATAAAGACTTTTACTGACTATAAACACACTCCTGTTCCTTCATTGCTTTCGTCCCAGGGCCCCGGGTGTCGTTTGCACACTACCCATGGCCCCGGCTTCGATCCTACTGGGCCCCTACGATTTGCTCACATAGCCCTGACGCACGCGTGGAACAATACGCGCCGTCGACTCGGTCCGGACGGGTACCGGATGGTCGAACGGCGGGCTACCCATTGCTCGCCGTCCGCAAGCCTGCATCTACGGTGACTAGAAATCGGTTATTATTGAGATGAATAAACATGCAACTTTACGATAAGTGCGGCCTTTTAACGGCCTAGGTCGGATATATCCGACAACCACTCTCGTGTTTATTCTGACAGGGTCGCGCCAAATACTCCATCTCGTCAGATGTTCCGCCATCTATTGGGATTGAAGAGCTACACGAGATGGAGTACCCATTCGCAAATCCACGACCCTGGCGAATAGGATGCGAAAACAATCGTCAGACCAATCCACAAAAATGATATTGAATAATAATTATCCTGAACCAGGATAAATCTGCACCTCAGGTGTCTTAGCATAAGCATAATCACCCTTATAATGTTCCCTGTGCTGGGACTCAGGCCTCCTCTCTAGGAGAGGGAATGAGCTGTAATCCACCAGGCGGGGCCAGTGCGGATTGGCGGATGTCAATATGTCTTCGAATTTTTGGTTCAGTGGTGATTAAATAAATTACACAAAGTACTGGCTGAGTTTGAACCTACAACTCGTAACTCGGGGCCGTTAGCACTTGGGCACCACTGCTCGAAGTGTTGTCTTAAGAATTGAAAACCAAGATTCAATCTTTAAGCCCCTACTTAATACAAGGTGTGAACAGTCGCTGAAACAAACAATAGCTAGAAAATACAGAAGATACTCCAAAAGGTACCTTTACTTGTCTGTTGAAAAGAGGGCGTAAGAAATACGCCTGGGGCGCCGACACTCGCAAGAAATGTTTTCTTTAGGCAACCCTTACATGAAGGCCAGGAAACAAACGCTCATAGCGTTTAAGAATCGCTATGAAGTTCACGACTAAGTTACGCAGGTGAAGTTTTGGTTTAAAATGTTACAGTTTTTTTTTCAAGGTGGGAAATCATCTAATAACTTCTTTCGTTCTAGAGTTGAGCAAGAGCGCTTGTTAGTCCTTTACTGACTGAAACCCACCAGTGTTCCTTCAGTTGCCCCTTGCCTTCTAAGGCCTCGGACACTCTTTTAAACGTTCCTGTAGCCCTAGCAGACATCGGTCCCACTAGACCCTTTAGGTTTTGCTGACATTTTTTTGACGCGCGCGTGGAACAATATGCGTTGTCGACTCAGTCTTGGTCCTTACTGGACGGCTAGTTACCTATTGTTTGCTATCAGCGAACCCGCACCTGCAGTAGCCGAAAATCGCCCTGTGACTCCCTACACCCGGGGTATCTACCTACTGAATTACCGCTTCCTATTTCTTCTTGCTCTGGACCATAGAACTAGAGCCCAATGCGATGGATGGATAGAGCGAGAGGGCGTGTCAGACTCTAATGGTGCATAGCTGGCCAACAAAGGAACTGTGCATCTAAAGCGACAAAGTCGTCCGTGAACACTACATGTACCTAGAGTAGATGTTATGGACACTTGACTTTTTAATTCTTTTTTTTTTATTATTGACAGGCTCGCGTTTGACTATCTCACCTAATGTTAAGCGATGATGTGGCCGACGATGGAGCATAAACGTAAGCATAATCAGCCTTTTCAATGTTCCCTCTGCTGGGACTAAGGCCTCCGCTCTAATAGAGAGAATGGGCCGTAATAATATAATCACGCGGGCCCAGTCCGGGTTTGTGAATGTCACACTAGGACATGCCGGTTTTCTCACAACGATTTCCTTAACCGTTTTGAGAGCAGCGGTAATATGTGGTATAATAAATAAATTACACAAAGTAATGCGCCTGGCTGGGGTCGTAAGTCGGGGCCGTTACCACTCGGCCACCACTGCTCTAACAAACAGCGTGGAGCACGCTTGCCTAGAAGTAGCCTATTCACTTTTCCCTAAGTTGTATCAGGAAACACAGACTCCGGCAGGGAATTCCGTTCTACACGTCAAGAGATAGTCTAACAACAAAAACAAATGCCAAAATCATAGCTACATATCAGGTGAGATAGTGGTCTAATGCCTATCAAGTAGTCATCATTATAATAATCGTCCTGTCCTTGTCTTACAGTTTTATGTTACTAAGGTTTTACGTGACGTTTTTTTTTTCATTTTGTTATGTCAACCGTAATGCAAAAAAATTTTACAATTTGTTCACATTAATAATTAAAAATAAACTGTCAAAAATAATAAAAATACAATTTGATGTCATCAATAAGTATACAATAATATTTCAAAAGAAATGGTTTATTTCATTAATAGGTAAAACTACTACGTCAAAAAAAAATAATTATGTCATTAATAATTACCAAATAAAATGTCAAACAGAAAAATAAATAAAATAAAAATGTTTTAAACCTCTTTGTTGTTTATTGAATTTATCCGTTAGATATTCGTCGATTTTGTAATAGGTTTTGTCAATTAAGAATTGTTTTAATTTGTTTAAAAATATATTGGTTTTATTTTCTTGTTTTATGTTTTCCGGTAATTTGTTATAAATCTTTTTTGACATTGAATATGGACCAGAAGAAGAGGTAAATTGAGCCTGTTTTTATGGCGTAATGAATAATTTGTCTGCATATCTTCTCGTGTTTTGTAACTATCTGGATATTTGCGGACTAGTTTACATAACTCTAAAATAATCTAAAAAAATAAAATGTTTATGAGATACAGCCCACTGATAGACAGACGGACGGACAGTGGAAGCTTAGCAAAATGTTCCCGATGGCACCCTTTGGGTACGGGTACCCATAAAAAAAACATGCGTGTGCTCAAAAACGTGCGTTGGCACATTTTTGTAGCTTGTAGAAATAAACGCCACAGCCATTGTTTTCGTGGCCCAGTCATAGGGCCCAAGACGTAGCGTTTGAGTGGCTATGCTCTTAGATGTGTGCACATAGAAACGAAGCCTTAGGCTCACTGTAAGCACCTCGTATAAAAGCTCTGGAATGTCCCATTTTACCTGAAAAAACATTACTGTTAAAGAATTACTTGCACTCTGACAACTACGTTAACTTTTTATGATTCAGCTCCATTTATACGAGTGTTTTCTTACGTATTTGAACACTATCTCACCTGATAGTAACTGATGATGTGGACGACAATTTTTTTTTGGGTTGGGAAATCATCCATCTCCATAGAGCGGGAATAGAATTTTGATACAAGTGCAGAAAGTTCGTCATTGCGACCGAGGCGGAATTCGCACGAGCCGTAGGTGAGTGTGATATAGAGTCGAGGGCTGCAGTGACAAATTTGCACGTGTATCAAACGACTTTTTCAATACACTTACAAAGAAATGAAAGAACGGGTTGACTGGTGACCGCGGGGGTCGACGCGCGCCCGGCCTTATATGGTAAATGTAATAAAACTGGGGCGAGGGAGAGCACGCGCACTTTTCTGCACTAGTGCGGTGGGATAAGATCGGGTTTTCGCGCTCTAGGGTGGAGCGAGAGATCGTGTCAGACTTTTACTTACCAAAACTACACCTATGTTCCTTCTTTGCCTGGCGTTCCAGGCCCACGGATTTCTCTTTCGGAATTCAACCCATGGCTTCAGAAGGCTTCGGCTCTGCTGGGCCCTTACGGTTATCAACAATGGAGCACGCTTGTCTAGAAGTCACTTAAATTCACTCTAGACTGAAATACCCCAAAATAAAGCTATCAAGAAAACAGACATGGGTAAGGAATCCCATATCTTAACTGAGCGCGCGATAAAAGTATTCCCAATACGTTTTACGTGTATAAAACCTGGGTTACCTCGAGAGAATAGGATCACACATATGTCAGAGAATCGCATCAACAGTTTACGACAGCTGTCTCTAGAGATTCGGCGGCCGTCGGCACTTATCGGTTACCGTCGGCAATCATCGTCAGTCTTCAACGCGAAGTTACGTAAACTTTTGCGTTAGTACATGACATTAATTTTATTGAGTATCTAACTTGTTTAACTATTAAGAGGTCCCTTTCCGATCATCTATCATTAACGTGTGCATGGTTTAAAAGCTTATTGTTTTATACAATGAATGTATAATAAAGAAACAATGCGAAAAAGATAGGTAACACCTGACCGCTCGGTTGGCATTCGGCAATTCCGTTACTCATTCGAATATTTCAGGAAACTTGTTCCTAGTAATACGTGTTTTTATAAAAACCTGAAAAGTTTTTGGAAAAAAAATTCGTTATTCAGATGAATGAATGGTGAATGTGCAAGGTTCAAGGAGAACCAAGGTCGCTGACATAGCCCGGAGAATCGCCAAACTAAAATGGTAGTGGGCAGGGCACATTGCTCGTAGAACGGGTGGTCGATGGGGCCGAAAGGTTCTAGAGTGGCGACCGCGCACCGGAAAACGCAGCGTTGGAAGAACTCCTACAAGGTGGACCGACGATCTGTTGAGAATCGCGGGAATGCAGTGGATTTGAGACGCACAGGATCGGTCATTGTGGTGACGCTTGGGGGAGGCCTATATCCAACAGTGGACGTCTTTCGGCTGAAATGATGATGATGATGTTCAAGGTTTCTTAAACCATTTCTTTTTACTTTTTAATTTATAAGTACATTATGAAGGGCCATAGTTCACGCTAAGTAGCAGATTTTCAAAGGACTTTACTGGATTAGTTTTACACCAGATAATATCCACTAAATATCTGTGTTACATAATATCTAGGGGTACACGAATACACATGAACAACATGATTAACATCATGATTGATAATGATGTGATAATTATGAAGATAGTAGTGATTATCAGGATTAAGTCTAAGAACTCTATAATTTCTGCTGGGTACCTGGCTGATTTCCGTTTAGATTATCCACCGTGATCGGAATTTGGCCGAAAGGATCATTATTTTAAAAACTTTCATAAAGAGAATTCAAGCAACAAATTTGTTGGCAGAAATACATACATAAATAAACAATCCTAAGCTTGAGACGTGTAAGCCTACCTTCTACGTGCTTTTACCTTTATATTATTATTATGTCCCCATTTATCTCCAAGACACTAACAATCTTGTTGAAACAGTCCCTTTAATGTGTTAGAAGACCTTCATAAATATTGTAGGGTATTCTTAAACAAACTGGTCCTAAGCACACGTGCTGCAAAATGAAAGTATCACGAGTAACGGATCTCAGGACCAAACATTGAGACATTGTACTTTGGTACGAGAATTATAAAGGCCGAACTCAATTAAATATGTATTAATATAAACTTTGTGAACCGACTGCTACTTGGCAGCAGATCATCAAACCTTAACGTTTAAAATGATCTGGCCAATTTTACTCTTATATCTGGCCAAGTCATATATACTGTGGAGAGGGGATATCTCAACAAAGTAGACTGAAGGGTTCTAATAAGGAACTCCCTCGCAGATGTCCCCTCTACTTTTAGACCTATATACCTTGCCTAATAACGAACGAATATTTGGACAATAATATTTAGACTTTTACCAAAGTAAAGAGTGAGAGCAGAGTTAACGACAACAAATTGTAGATCGCGGGTTCAAACCCAGTCAGGCGCCTTACTTAGTGCAATTTATTTCATCACCAATGTCCGAGAACAAAAAAGTCAAAGACATGTACCAAATCGTGTTGGGCTCGCGTGGTGGAACACGACACTTTCTCTCCCATAAAGAGGGGGCGAAGTTCTAGTAGTAGGACCATTAGAAGGCTTAAAAGTATGTAGGGTAAAACCGGTATAGAAGCCCTACTTTTTGAAATTGCCTTCTTATTTAAAAAATATTAATCTTATATGAATAATTTCTATGAGTGTAGCTAGTTTAATTATTTATGTTGAATTATAATTATTATTTTTGTCCTATCAATAACAAATTTTGCAGAATTCAGCCTTTTGTGGAACATTTTTTTTTGAGGATGCCTACCTGTATGGATAGTTGCCCCACCTTGAAAAAACTATGACGGATGAATGCCTGCAGTGCGGGATAGGTGCCATTTATACTGTGTAAACGAAAAACCCAACGAAATATGAGGTGGAATTATGCAAAACCATTTGTAATTTTTTAATGTTTATTTTTTATTGTTTTAAGTTCTAATAAAATACAAACAAACATAATAAAATTTTAAAAGTATTTGTTGAACAAAAATATTTATTTTTAATTGTTATTATAAAATATTAAAAAAAAAGAAAAAGACGGATGAAAAAAGACTGCACGTAGCGGAGATGAGAATGTTAAGATGGATGTGTGGTGTGACGAGAATGGATAAAGTGAGAAATGAGTATATTAGGGGAAGTTTGAAAGTGGCACCAGTGACTGAAAAATTGAAAGGGAATCGTTTGTCTTGGTATGGTCATGTGAAGAGGAGGGATGAAACGCATGTTACTAAAAGAGTTATGAGTTTACATGTGGATGGATGGAGAGGGAGAGGGAGACCAAAGAAAAGATGGATGGATTGTGTGAAGAGTGATATGAAAGAAAAGGAAGTTAGTGATAGCATGACGAATGACAGGGCAGAATGGAAGAAAAAAACATGTTGCGCCGACCCCAAATAACACGGGACAAGGGCAGGAAGATGATGATGATGATGATGTTATTATAAAATATTAATTATTAAATGTCGTTTTCACATAAATAATATTTACTTTTTTGTTTATTCTTGTTGTATTGTTTTTTATTAGTGGCTCCTTTTTATGTTTTCTTAAGTTCTCTTTTTTCGTTGATAGATTTAATTTTGTTTTTTTTTTGTCTAACTTAAAACTTGAACGTCTTCGCTATGTTCTCTATGGAATCGCAAAGTGTGGTCCTATATTTAATGAAATAAGGGTATTGGTCTTAAATAGAATTTTTCCTTAATAATTATTTAAAGGCAGGGCCATTTTATCCATTAGAAAGTGTTATAGGTATAATTAGAAGGCTTAAAGTCACCCAAAGGGCCATGTAAAGTACTATACTCGGAGTTTTCTCGCGTGATCGCATCAGAAATAAAGATATCCGCAGGAGAACTAAGGATACCGACATAGCCCGCAGAATCGCCAAACTTAAGATGGAGTGGGCAGGGCACATTGCTCGCAGAACAGATTGATGGTGACACAAGGTTCTAGAGTGGCGATCACGTAAGGGAAGACGCAGCATTGGAAAGTCTCTTATAAGGAGGACCGATGACCTGGTGGGACCGGTCCAGTGCGTTTCGTGTCCATCGGGTCCATCTTAGGGGAGGCCTATGTCCAACAGTAGAAGTCGTTTGGCTGAAATGATGATGACGATGATGATGAATATGGAAAAACTATATCCCTTTGTAATATTACTATCACTCAATATCTGCCCCAATTGTTAAACCACAGAGTCTTCTTAAAATATAAACTTCATGGCAATATTGCTTGATTTCAAATCAGAGTTGGAACGAAAGTAATTCTAGATAATTATCATAGTTTCTGGCATTTCACAGCTGGGAGTCTCACACTTGGCGGGGATAGAAATGGGTTTCTAGGTCACAGGACTCTGTAAAATCGTTTGGCAGGCGCCATTTGTAACTTCGGTATGATTGGATAGTTTCCCGGGCCGGTTGCTGCGGCTATTAATTGGAACCGCGGGTTTTGTGGCTCATTAAAATATTTGGTTAGTGTGTAAACGAAGTGAAAGAATTTATGTAATATTCTGTGTTTTTTTGTGATTGGAAATCATCCAATGACGTCTCTCGCTCTAAGGTGGAGCGAGAGGGCGTGTGAGGCTTTTATCTACCTATTTCGTTCTAGGACCACGGTGTCGCTTTCAGAATTTCCCGTGGCCCTAGCGAGTATCGCCCATACTGGTCCCTTATGGTTTTGTTGACCCTTAGGAATATTACGCGCCGTCGACGATTCGGGTTTGATCCTAACCGGACAGCTGGACAGCAACTTTCATGCGAAAGGTAAGAACGCTTTGGCACCTCTCTAGCATCTCCTTAAAGAGTTGACTTACCACCGCACCTCCCAACAATGTTAGGGCGGGGTTCCAGATTAACCTATTCGTCAATTGGTTTTCAATAAAGTACTCAATGATTCATTCAATTTGAACTTTTAGACTATATTGTCTGAATGCTTTATTTTAGCCTAACATTTCATTAGTCCAAACAACACTCACTTCCATATATATTCACACTGTAAGAGTGTGTCTCAGTCTCGTTATTTTTTTCGAAGATCCTTAAAAAAATAAAGGTAAACCCAATAAGTATCTTATACAGGTAAACGCCTCGTTCCCACCCATTTCTATTATTAACAACAGTTTGTATAATACGACAATATTGCTAAAGGGCCAAGCAACAGAAAGTATATACCCTTATTGTAATAGCGTAGGGTACGTAGAGGATTTACATAATGAAGTTAACGCACTCCTTTACGTGAAATAATATTTTTTAAAGCAAAATCTATCTATAATCCACTAGCTTCTGCCAGCGGCGTCGCTTGCATGAAAGTAGGCTTCTCCATAGAAATTTTGGACCCCCATTTCATCTTCTTAGGGGCTGAATTTTGGGAAATCTTGTCTTATTCTTCATACATATTATAAAAAGAACCTCTCTCCAAAATTCCAGCGTTATAGTTTAAGGGGTTGGTCTAGGCGTTGATGAGTCACTTTGCCTTGTATAAGTTTGTATGTTAAACATATGTTAGGTTAAAGTTAATAAATAAATAAGTACCGATTTGAAATAAGTAGACATTTAAAACCAACCATGTTTACAGTCCGTTCAACTGATTTTGATTTTTATTGCGTTGGTGGCATGACAAATGGCAGCTGCAGTAAACAGTTGGTATTGTGACCACTTTTTGTTTTTGATGCATTCCTTATGCCTATGGAATAAACGGATAGTAAATAGGTTTTATAAAAAGTGAATGCTCAAAAAAAAACCCAGCTCCCTCAGAAACGATATGTATACCAAATTATCAATAATAATAAGTAATAAAACAATAATGGGCTATTATGGTGATTCTTACTTGCAAACATATGAAAATTGCTAGTTTTATTAATAAAGCGTCGATTTAAAAAATTAGACTTCAAAAAAAAATGAGCAGGAAAACCTCCCCCAAAAAAAAAACAACAACTGAATTGAGAGCAATTCAGTTGTATTTTATTATATTTGTTTATTTTTTTATTTATTTTATATGTTGTTAACATGATGTCATAAGCAGATCAGTCCGATGTTACCTTATGGCCGAAGTACATCTCATGATAATTCTAATAAGCCCAAACACGGCTAAGATACATTGATTAATTATGGATACGGAGTTCTGGTGTCTACCTTCCGGCTCCATCATCATTATCAGATAACTTCGATGATAACATTTTCAACAATACTATTCAGAACCTTTTATTTATTTGTATTGTTATAGTTGCTTAACTATCTTCATTGTGATATCTACGTGAGTGTGAAGGTCCGTTGGCCATTCCTGGTCTTCATCACCAGTTCCACTTCATCAAATGTTACTTTTTGACTGAAATGCTTGAGTGCTCGATGAAGATACACAATGTATACAAAATCACTGTCTTCCTTATGGATTCCATCATCAGAACTGGATATAAAAAAAGTAGGACTAATCTGGAAGCATATCCTTTTAGGAGAAAAAAAAAATACAAATAAGTCCATAAACGACAGAGTTCCGAGGTAACATCGAAAAAAAAAACATAATATTTAATCTAAAAAATACAACTGGATTGAGAATCTAATCCTTTTTTTAAGTCGGTTAAAAAGAAATAATTACAATTAAGCAATTTTTAAAATCGTCGCCTGATTAATAAAACTGGCAACTTTTATATGTTTGCAAGTAAGGATCACGATAATATCTGATTATTGTTTTATTACTTATTATTATTGATAATTTAAGATACATCTCGTTTCTGCCGGAGCTGGTTTTTTTTTCTGTGGAGGTAGAACATTGTCCTTTCTGTTCTCATGTCAAATGGAGTGTCTATGTAGCCTATTTTATCCGACTGCTAGGCAAATTCCGCCCTCTTCTTTTTTCTTAGGGTTCTGTCTTTTGCTACTTCGGGTCAAACTATTTGGTAGGAGTGGACTTCATGCCGCCATCGTGTCCTAGCGTCTAATGAAACCTAATATAGCAAAATTGAATATATTATTTATCATTAACCAGCGTCTCGTCTCGGCTTCGTATGGGTGCTAATTACTTAGATTTGTATACAAAAATACTATCGTTTCCAATAATAATTATTGTAATTGTCATGATAATGTGTCCTGTCCAGTGACATGTTGTAAAACAAAGTGTCCTACCGTCTGTTTAACTGTTCGTAATAAAGTAAAAAAAAAACTACTGAATGAAATTTCATACAGTTTTCACCAATATAGAATAATACATGCGTATTATAGTAGAGAAAAACCGTAAATTTCAAACTCCTGTGCGATAATATATTTAGTATAAATGATAATTTACTATACACTTAAACCTTTTGTAGTCCCACATACAGACATGAAAAACTAAATTATTTAAAAATATACAAACAAAGATAGAATATTATTTTCCTAATCTCAACGTTATTTCCAACAGCATGATAGGGTTGGGCATTCCTTTTTACAGTGACATATTTTATACCTGGCCTAAACACAAAATCCCCCGCGGTTGACCCACAAGACTTTGAAATCGGGTCCTCTTATAATATATATTTAACCGTTCCCCAACGAACCCTAAATACTTTTTGGTCTTTGGTTAACCTTTATTTAAAGATTGCGTTTAATCTGCTTGCTTTTATTAGAAGACATTTTTGTGTATATATTTATTACAATTTTCTGCCCTTTTTTTTGGTGGGATATCATCTAGTGATTTCTCCCGATTTAGGTTGAAGTGAGATGGCTTTTCCGTCTTTCACTGACTAAAACCACACCTAAGTATGTTCCTTTAGTTGTCATTTGCGTTATAGAACCAGAATACTCGTGGTAATACTTTTTCCCATGGCCCTAGCAGCCCTACTGGGTTCCACGGTTTGCTAATATGTCTTTGAGGCGCGTGCATCTTTTCCTATTCTTAGTACAGTGAATAGGTTACTTCTAGGCAAGCTTGCTCTAACGTCGACTATATCATCGCTTACTGTCTGGCGAGATAGTGGTCAAAGGTGAACCACTGGGCCGGCTTAATATAGATTGCCATTGAAACATCCAGAAGCGGTTTGGTGTCTTCCGAGACTCCATTCCGGAATTGAACTATTTACATAGGTACGCGCTTGCCCGGTTTTTATATAGTAATTGAAACAAATTACGAATAAATATGTTTTAGTTTTACGTCTTTAATTTATGGTCTTTTCATCCAAGACCTCTTGAAGAGACACTGAGCTATAAAAAATCTCTAATTGTGACAGTGACCATTGCAACTACTGACCATGTAATGTTTCTATGCTGACTGAGGTAAAGTTCCGGAATTATTCGCAAATCTTTTGGCTCGAAAACTTTTGGGTCCAACGCTTTTAAATTAGAAAGCGTATTTAGAGGGTCTCATATATTAAAACTAAATGGTAATTTGTGGAATTTACTCGTACTTTGTGCAAGCCTAGTATATTCAGATATTTTTCCTACTACTTTCTGAAAGGCAATGTGTTGAAATACAATTCACATGCAGATGAATAATTATATTTTTTTAGGGTTCCATACCCAAAGGATAAAACGGGACCCTATTACCAAGACTCGACTATCCGTCAGCCTGTCTGTATTTCTATCCGTCTGTCACCAGGCTGTATCTCATGAACCGTGATAGTTAGACAGTTGAAATTTTAGATTACAGATAGCTATAAGTATGGAATAAATAATTATTTATACAACAAACCGTGATTTTATTTTAACCCTTCATGTGCAAATCCGACTTGCACTTGGCCGGTTTTTGGTTTGCCCGAACCAGATTTGTCAATCCAAGTATTCAATTATCTCATGAAAATCCTTGATCAAACAGAAAGAAAGTAAAACATACAGTGTATTCGTATTAAGAAAAACGTTGGTCTGTTATGAAAATAGTGACTCATCGTTGTCACTCATCTTAGCCACGCCCCTTGACCAAATAGATTATAGTAAATTAGAAAACTGTGTTCACAGTGATCAGTAAAAGTAAGCCTTCAAGAAAGTACACACGCATCGTTTGTTAATTTAAATGAATACCTCACTTATGCGTAAAAATAAAAGTGAAAATTCTAATAAATTCGATTGAATTATAAAATTAAATAATAATTTAATCTTTTTAATTCAATCTTCTAATCAATTATGAAATTAATTCTAATCAATTCGATTGCATTATAAATTACTTAATAATCTTATCTGAAAAAACTGTATAGTGAAAAGTTGGCTTTAATATTATGGTTAATTTTTACACCAGTATGAACACGCCTTTATTTTTTAGTTGCACTAATGAATCACTATTTTCATAACGCAAATAGAATATAGTATATAGTTCTTCTAGCTTCTGCCAGCAGCTACGCCCGCGTGAAAGTAGGTTTCTCCATACAAATTTTGGACCCCCGTTTTATCACTTTTTTGATGATGAATTCATGAATTTTAGAAAATCCTCTCTTAGTGGTCGACTAAGTCATAAAAAAATTGTTGTGTAAAATTTCACGCTCCTAGGCCTGTAGTTTCGGCTGTGCGTAGATATGTCAGTCAGTCAGTTTCCCCTTTTATATTTATATAGATATAAATAGTTCATATTTTCTATATATTGAACCAGCTTTTGCCCGCGGCTTCGCCCACATACATAAAAAATAGCTTATGTTACTCAGGAATAAAGCAGCTTTCTATCGGTGAAACAATTTTCGTATTCGGACCAGTACATTCAAAGATTACCTCCTACAAACAAAAAAAAACAACCTTTACCTCTTTATAATATTGGTGTAGATAGAGGCATTATCAAAATGTACCAAAATATTCGTTCTAGCAGGAATTATGCCATAATATTTAGGTGTATAATATTATTATATCACGCATATGTGGTAACACGTATTTTCGTCGCCTCTCACCACATTTACGGCGGGTCTTGGGGGTTCGCGGTTGGTCTTATTTATGTTTAGGATGAAAGGACTATGTGTACATTGCCCTGGTTCTTAGATGGTGACTAAATAGTTAAGGTTATTTTTATTTTGTAACCCATATAGTCTGTTTGCTAGCTTTGGCTAACTGAGATTGTTATAGAATTATTGAGGCATTTTTCAGTGAGTTAAAGTACGATATTGTTCTACGTTATTGGAAAAGTAGTTGTAGAAATAATACTAATTTTCCATGTTTGAATTATTACCTGAGAACATAGATAAATCAATGTTTTATCAGCAATAACGATTATCAATAAAGTGTAAATGTATGGGATTGAACATCGTAGTGTATTGCGCTATGCAAAGTGGTTAGCACGTTACCAATCGGCCACTACTTTTTTTTTAGGTGTGATAATCGTCTAATGACAAATCCCGCCCTTGAGTGGAGCGAGAGATAGTGTCAGACTTTTACTGACTAAAAACCCACTCCTGTTCCTTTGTTGCCTTCGTTCCAGGGCCCCGGGTTTCGTTTTCACATTACCCATGGCCCCAGTAGGTTTCGACTCTGCTGGGCCCCTACGATTTGCTGACACCACCCTAAGGCGCGCGTGGAACAATACGCGCCGTCGACGACTTGGGTTCGGTCCGGACGGTTACCGGCTCTCAATGCGAAGTGGTTACTGTCCAAAAATATATGCCTTTTATACGTTTTAATTTTATTTCCTATTAATAGAATTGTTTCTCGAAACCCCTTATTGTGTAGGTGACAATACAACGTAAGCTATTTGACTAAATTAAAGATAAAACTGTTGAAAATATCGAAAATAATCCCTAAAAGTAACTGTTGGAGGGAAATCGTTTTCTGAAACCAAATTGCTAAGTATCACAAATCTTGAAGGATAAAGATTGATTAGATCTCATTACAAGAAAGGAATTCTCTGTAATTTGTGGATTTCGGCTAATCTTTCGATCAAAAAGTGACCTAAATTGTTTTTTGATTAGTTTATTAAAGAGCTTAATCGAAACCAATTTAATCTGTTTTTGATGTCTGATTTTTGTGGAGAATAGGTTTTTTCGTTTAAAGTCGCTGGAACAGAAAAGATCTTGTTTATTAATAGACTCATTAACTTTAAAAAACAACTTTATTTTTCTGTAGTGCACATTACCATTTCCCCAGACAGACCGGCTGCTGCAAATAGGCCTCTCACTAGCTTTGTCATAAATTGACAAACATTTTCTTTAGGTAGATTTTTTTACTGATAGGCGCTGTCCATTATAAAGTTATTTGTCAGTCATTACCCAGAGTGAATTGTAAATTTTCTATTTTAATACTTTCTAAATATTTTCCATTCCACCTCTGCTGAATGTCAGCAATGTTCTTTAACAAAATGTTCATGTGACTTTGTAGATTCTATTATTAGTTCGATATATGTAATAAAAAATCTACAATGATGTGTGTATCGTGAGTGTCGCCACTTACCGTTCGCAGTTCTGAATCTACGCAGATGAAGATGGGCTACTGCTAAAACAAACTACAAGTTGTTACGCGAATGAGACATGACAAAATAATTTGGCAATGATTTTTATTGCAAAAGTGGTCAACATTTTATAAAAGTTGACCCACGAGACTCGTACCCCAAAATAGACCTTTAAAAGGGAAAAATTCTTGAAGAGGAAACACACTTCCAATTAGAGGATACTTAAGTATTCTGACCCAAAGCATTAGGAGGAACAAATTTGGGAACAGACGTTATTGAGGAAACTAATAAAATTACCGAAAGTATCCATAAAGATAAAGGTATATTGCTAGAGTTTATCTATAAAAATAAAACTGACTTTTTATTGTATAGAAAAGGATAGAAGAAATTTTGATACGGACTTATAAAAGTAGCAGCAGAGCTATATATACATTTGGTATAATCGCTATTTCTAGTATTTTAAATTATCAGTTAAGAAAACGATACAGATATGAAAAGAATTAACCTAGTACAGAAGTAGTAGTTCAGAAACCCTTGAGAAACATCTTTAATCAATTATAAAAATCATTGCCGACCAACCGAATAAAATCAAACACTCAATATTGAAAATGGACAGGCGTGATCAAGCTTTTACGTTCCATTACCTGACTTACACTCCTAAAGCTACTGGTGCTAGCGCTCCGAGCCTGCAAGAAAAAACAGTCGTTCCTATACACTAGCACACACAGCTTTTGTCACAACGACCAAGAAGATTGACATGCTGAATGGACAAACTGTTTGCGAGGTTGTAAAACGATCACTGTTCTCTATAACACGGCCCAATTCAATAACGTTTTCAAAGTTGCTCTTGATAAATTGCTGTTCAGTATTTCTTTTATTGTCAGTAAAAAAGTTTGTGACATCTAAATGTTTTTCTGCATCAATCTTTGCTGTTATTGGTTTAATGATGTTTCTGAGTTTGCGTCAGGAAAGTTGAAAATGACTAATGTTGTGACTTTTTCAAGATTTTCTTTAAATAAATTGTACCTAATCTTTTAGTATACACTGTTTGGAATGGAAAATAATCAAATTACTTCTCACGCACTGGGTGGAACACAATGGGAGTATTAGACTTTTATATACTATGTCTAGGTAGCAAGTGTTATTTTACTTTTGTCTGATATTGTTTTAATTAAATGGATTTGAAATAAGTTTGTCGTCAATTCTATTGTATCGATAAATTTTATGTTATAGCATATTAATTCTGTATACTATTTTTATTTTTAACAATTATTATTTTGCCCTTGAAAAATAAATATAATATATTTCAAGCAATTCTTTGTTGTACGGTTTTATTACTTTTTAACAGGACATTAATGTGTCCATGAGTCCGGTAATTGTCACATTGGGATGAGTTAGTACATAAAATATTACATATTTTCTTTAAATTACATTTTATATCGTTCCCTAAAGTACCGCTAATAGCAGTTTTCTAACAAAACATGAAATCCCTACGCAATTTTACGAATGTAGTAAAAAAATTATTTTTACTACATTCATGAATCTTTTCTTTTCATCTTTCATGAGACCTTTATACATATATATATTTATTTTATTTATTGCAATATTTAACTTCCTTATTACAATCTTCATTATTAAAGTATAGGTATGTAGAACTTCTTCTATCTTGACAATTCCAGAATGCATCTTTTTATTGTAATATAATCATATATTTAGATTAGGGATTTCAGTTTTAACACCAACAGACACTTCAATTTACTTGAGTGATCTGTGCCAAAAATATAGCATTAAAATGGATTGCATTCAATATTATTAAATGCTCTTAGATTGAGTTTGGAGTTTCAATTATGAACAGCAATTCATCAACACCTGAAGTTATAACTGTAAAGACTATATTACTATCGAAACAGCATGTTCGTGCATCTATGTGCATAGCGTTAGAAGGAGGAGACAGATCGTGCAGCATTTCTAATCTTGTTGGTCGAGCACATAAGAAACAGTTAGTTAAAATGTTTTATGCACAGATATAGGAGCTAAACTTGGTATTTTGAAGGCATTATTAGAAATTATCGATACTAAAAAGTTGTCAGTTTTGAAAACAGATGTCGGATATCCATACCAAAAAATGAAATCTAGAAAACAATACCAAATTATTAGACTAAAACTTAGTCCTAATGCTGATCTCAAAAGCTCTCTTGAGCAGGAATGTGTTTCATATCAATTTTCACTTGAGTTATTTTTTTTATAAACTTCACAATTTATTTCTTAAATTTCAATTCAAAAGACCAAATTATGCTCCAAAACACATAACAATTAAATGCAAGCAATTTGTTCGTATGTGTAAATAGAAAAACCAGAAAAACAGTGAGTTTCAGTGGTCATACTGCCAGAGGGAAGCAGGATAGATAGATCGCAACCAACACTTAGGTGACTCTTTACAAATCTTTGTGAGAAAAAATCAGAAATACTTTGGATTCGTGCGCTTTATTTGACAAAAATAGTATTGTGCTGAAGAAGTGATTTAGATATAATCAAATTTTCATAATAATTGAAAAATAGATTAACGTTTTACTTGCAGATAATGATTTAACTCCAATAGAAGATAATATGCTGGGTTCGAATTTCGTGGAGATTTTGTCAAAGATAACGCACTCAGAAATAAACCGATTGTCGCATAATATCACAATCATAAGTATCATATGCGCGTTTGATACTTATAACCGTAAATATGTAAAGAACACTAGATTAACATTTAAAGCATTTGCCAAGACGATCAGCAACATTTATATACAACAGAGACACATATATCTGCGTAGAACGGTAATGGCTGATGTCAGTGTGCAATTTAGCGTTAAAAGTCTTTATCTGTGGTTTAGATATGATACTCGAACACCTGAAACAGAAATGTTAAATACCAACAAAGATATATTTGTTGAAGTCTCATCCAAATTCAACGAAACAACAATTCATCTAGCTGAAGTTTTTGCTTTGATAAAACCTGGTAAATAAACAAAAATAAGCAACGAGAAATTGGATATATTCAATCCTATATTTAAAAAAAATACATTGAAAGGCATACACATGAAATTTCAATTTATAATTTATTATATTATATTAATGCTATAAAATATTTAAATTTAACACGGACTGTTGAAATTCATGAATTATTACGTAATAATTTTTCATAATACTTGTTCAATTTATACTCAGTTGCAAAGGATTCTCGTTTACTATGAAATCTCAAAGTAATGTAGGCACGTCCCATAAAATATGCATTACGGGGGTACTATATCATTTTCCAATATAAAAGTCTGCCTAAAGTTAGCACAGTAAATCCACTATGATCCAAGAAAATCGGTTCGAATCTTCAATTTTCCTAGTTTCCTTGCGAAGAGTTTTCGTTGCCCACACAATTTTCTTTCGTTGGAATATTATTATTTATTAATATTTTGTCCTTTCGCGTAAACATCGTATGAGGAAATGAATTTTTCTTGCTCCTAATTTCTTTGAAAGCGTTTTAGGTAATTTGTTTTTCATCCTTGTGTCATATCAAAATTGTGTTATTTGTCGTTTATGTTTTTACGTAACATATTCAATATGCTTTTAATACGTAGATTCTTTGTGTAATAATTTTTCCTCACCGTGGAACCCTCCCTATTGTGGGTGTATTTTGACAGATTAAATAACTTGACATTTAACACCTAATAAAATAAAATCATACCTTTAGAATCACTAAATAATATGATAGGATGGTAAGTATGGCATTTAACATGTAATCCAGTGCCTGGGTGCGTGTTTTATGTTACTATGGATGAAATAGTCAGCACTTATGAAGGCACAATACAGCACAAGATACGCGGCAACAGTTAGTTAACAAAACATGAGCTTGTGCGTTGTAGAGTTGAAACTAACTAACGCTGTTAACCGTCTTGCAATTTTACTGGCACCCCATAAAACTCTTCTCTTCCCTGTCACACAGGCAAAAGTATTGATAATTATACCTTTTTGAATAGCTGAGACAAGGATATTTTTGTAGTAATTTGTACATCAGGTGTAGAATTTTTTGCACTACACAACATTTTGTATGAAATATTAGCAAAAGATAAAAAAATATATATTATTGATATTTGTCAAAGTTTTAGTCATTTTTGGACTTTTACGTAATAAGAAAAATCTGCTACGGCATCTATTATGATAATAACTTAAATTTCAGTACAGTCGTGCCGTAAATAGTTTTCAAATTGACTTCAAATGATTAAATCTGGGATTTTGCATAAAAAATCTAAAAATCTTACTAACTCAAAAATTACTGAATATCGGTAGTACATTTAGTCCTACAATGACGTCCAGCAAGCAATACGTCGAGTTACCAGTAACCCTGTATTTTGTTGTTAGCACTATACATTTCAAGTTTATCGTAATAAGCTGCTACAATAGAAACAAACGAACAAAAACAAAGAGAATTGACGTTAACTTGGACATTGTCCAAGTTGATGGCCAAATAGATTACAGGTCTAAATTATAGGCCTGAAACTTACAAAAACCTTGAACGCAATATTGTGTTACATTTTGTTTTGTATAAACATAGTACTACTGGCATCAGAAAACTTGAGGCTAAGGCCTTTTTACATAGCATGGGTAGGACAAAAGGTTGGACCAAGGCCTCCTCCAAGTGACGCCACAATGAACGGTCCTGTACGTCTCGCATCCATATGAATCCCGCAACCTTTACCACCTGGATGACCTCATCGGTGTACCTTGTAGAAGGCCTTTCAACGCTGCGTCTTCCGGTACGCGGTCGCCACTCCAGAACCTTTTGGTCCTAACAGCCATCTGTTCTGCGAGCAATGTGCCCTGCCTATTGCCACTTAAGTTTGGCGATTCTTCGTGCTTCTACTGACAAAAAGGATAGAGTCGATTTCGGTATCTTTTGAACATACCAAAGCAAAACTGTTTTTATTTTAACATACTAATTTGAAATAGTTACAGATTTAGAAATTATTATAAACGATAGTCAGTAGGGTTCGGAAAAGTTGTTGTAGAATTTCGGCTTGATCAATTTCTAACCTTCATTTAAATATCGAAATAAAAGCTTGTTTTTGAAATAGTAACATTCGACTCGGCGTCTTTTTAACCGACTTTAAAAAGAAGGAGGTTCTATGTTCACCTGAATATATTTTTTTTATGTTTTTTCACCGATTTCTCGATCACGGTCGATCGATTGTGGACCGATTTTGTTTTTTTTTTTTGTTTTGATTGGTTATGATTTCATGTTGATCCCATAGCAATATGGTTATGATCTGATCATGAACTTCGAAGATATGGAGCAGAAATCCTCATAGGATCATGAGAAATATTATTATATTACATTATTATTGTAGCGTTGGAAGGTCACCTACAAGGTGTACCGTGTACTTGGCGAGTATTGCGGGAATAAGATGGATGCGAGTCTCACAGGACCCTTCATTGTTGCGACATTTGGGGGAGGCCTATGTCCAACAGTGGACCATTTTCGACGGAAATGATGATGATAAAATAATTATTATTAACTTTAATATTCATCAATATTTTATTTCTGGTTTATTTAGTTTGATTTTTGTACACACTACTAGCTTCTGCCAGCGGTTTCACCAGCGTAAAATAAGGTTTCTCCTTACAAATTTTCCAACCCCCCTTTTACCCCCTTAGGGGTGGAGTTTCGTAAAATCTTCTTTTTTAGCGGATGTCTACACCCTACGGAACATACCTGGCAAGTTTTAAGTTTGTAGGTGTTATAGTTTCTGAGATTTCGTGATTAATCAGCGAGTAGTATTTTGCTCTTATATATATAGATTTTACCCAATACCATTACTTGCCATTGCTTACATTGTCATTCGTATTATTACAAACATCCTGAAGGATTTGAAAAGGGTGTAAAGTCGGGCTGTAGTCATAAAAATAACCATATTCGCCACCATTCCAAGAAACGGTTGATAAAAAATGCAAGAACGTGAAGGCGAAAACAGAAAATGGCCTCCAAATATAAAACTGTTTTAAAAATGAAATATTTATGAAATAGTTCAGCTCCAAGTAGGTTTAACGAGATCCACTGCACGACTTGCAGAAGCAGCACTACGGTCTGCGATTGGCTGCGGCTGCAGGTCGCGGCAGCACTCGCAGCCGAAGCTTGGCAACACGTGCGGCCGCAACCGCGTTCGGAATGGTTTTCACAAAAATCCATACTACTACCTACATAGATAGTCGTGCAGCTGCAGCTGGCTTCGTGCACCACATTTGTTAACTTGTCAAACAAACAAACACAATACACACAACACAACAGGACAAACTTGTCGCATACGAAATCATATTAATACTAGACGTCCTGATATATGTGGTCAGGCCCAAAAACGGGGACCCGTTAAAAAAAAATTGAGAACCTGATTCCAGTGCCTCTTACTGGGTTCAACTTACCTACTGGGGCCAAGGGTCTGATTCTGAAAGGAAGACTCGGCCCTGGTACGAAAGGCAACGAAGGAACAGGAGTGGGTTTTTAGTCAGTAAAAGTCTGACACTATCTCCCGCCCCGCCCAAGGGCGGGGGATGTCATAAGATGATTTTCTCACCGAAAAAAAAAAAAGCCATGCCGGGGCCCACTCAAATATACACACAAAATTTCATCTAAATCGCTCAAGCCGTTTAGGAGGAGTTAAGTGACAAACACAGAAGAATTATATATACATATAATGATAATAACTTTAAAATTTTTGTCTGGCTGTCTATTTGTTCCAGCTAATCTTTGAAACAGTTGGACCCGCTGGACCAATGTCGACAAATCGGTCCAGCCTAAAAGTAGTAGCCTATGTTACTCCTTATAATAACAGCTATCTATCAAGATATTATTAGGAGTTACTATGGTTACTTTTTTTTTTAAAAGAATAATAATACTGCGCAAAAAAAGCTCCTTGAAAATTGTTGAATATGATATTGTTTGAGCGTGAAGGAGTACAAACATACATACACACAGCAATAGGTACACAAAAACTTTCACTTTGTAATATATAATTTTTATTATTAAAGTTATTTGAAAAAAAAATCTTTGTTAGATGGTAAAGTTTAACAAAAAAAAAAAGTGTTTCCCTAATCTTTCTAGTGTGTCTAGTTCAAAATCCATTAAATTCAAATAGGTACTCAACAATGTTCAAATTCAGCAAACAAAAAAATCCGACCATATGAAAGTCATCAGATTCTCATCCGTTTTTATGTAACATTCAAACATAGCCTTTTATTACATTTCACATTCTCACTCGTATAATTTCCTATTCGATAGCGAGCTGTTCGAGCTGTTCCCTCAGGACGATGAGGGAGAGAATGCCCTCATCGTCCACGTTTTCTCAATGAATGACAGTTGTCAGAAACTGTCATAACACTGACAAAACTAAGTTGTTATTATGACAGTCGGGATTTGAGTTTGTTTAGTTCAAGTTTCATTTGTTTTATTTTCATAGTGTTCTTGAGTTCGAGTCATCTGCATTGTCATTTGCGCAAAACCGCTGCACAAACCATCCGGCCAAATGAGGCATCTTCAACCCTTTTCACACACAGTGGCCAGTGTGGAGCCGCTTTACATTACATGCATCACCTGCTATACTGCCCATCCTGCACAACCTCCTGCACTTTTCAAGATTTATACCAGGCAAATAAAAGAGCTGTACAGGTTGCCGAATACTAGTCAGAAAAAAAATCTAGTTCATCGACACGAATATAAGAAGAAGATAAGTGTTCGTGGACAAAAGGTTCAAAGAGTTGTAGCGAATTCTATAACACAACATAGGCACTAAACAAAATCCTGCATCACGGCAGCAGAATTCTCCGCAAGATTTGAACATATATATCAATCCAAAATCAACTATTGGGACAGCGGGCAGTTGGCCGAACCACATAAAACATCCGTCTAGTTGGAGGATTCTCCCTTTGCACGGAAGTACATGGAACTTTACAACCTAAAGAATCTTTCTTGTCTCAAAAGAATCACGCATTTTGTTGAAATAACAAAGTGTCTCTCAGCGATGAGTGATTATTGAATCAGTACCTACTTCCAAAGATTCCACTGCCGACAAAAAAACCAACAATTTGCTCTCTTATAATATTTTAGATAGCTATACATAATGCAGTAACGCAGTAACAAGATTGAAACGGAGAGTAGCTGTACAAGCTGTACATAGTTTCTTGAAATCAAATGTCAACAAGTGTCAACTGTCAGTGTCAGCAGTAACATCCCTAGGGACGTTTACAGTATGTTCATAAGTGATCAAAATGATCACAACGGTTTGGTTTCACTGTTCATAGAGGCACGTAAAACGGACCTCAAAGTGATTAAAGGATCACTTTGAGGTCCGTTTCTGGGTTCAATTTTTGCCAACTGAGGTACTGAACCCTAAAAACAAAACAAAATACCAAGTTAGTACAATAAATCAATAAGATTTCTCTCCGAATCCTCCAACAACCTGATAATGTTTACTTGCCGCAAGAAGTTCAGAAACCCTTACAAATTTACGGTGACATATCATACAATCTCTTGATTCTTCGATCCGGGTCACGATCGAGGGACATCTTGGTAAACAAATAAATCTTCAAACTTGTTTAATTTATGAAGAATTGGTAGATTTTATAGCAAATAGTACAGTAGGGACAGTTTGCTATGTGGTCAAAGACAGGAGAAAGTCCGAAGTATATTGTCGCAGCCATAATACACAGCTGGTCTGAAAAGTTTCCGACCTAACAAATATACAAGACATTTTTTCTTTCAATTTTTGTTTTTACAAATTCTCTTTGAAATCATCGCTGGGAGAAGTGTACTCTACACACTTCTCCCAGCGATGCTTCATCTCTCTAACCCGTTCAAACAGCAGTTAGCGTTTTTCTCTGCAAAATAATTGTTAACGAAATCTGTCTCCGCATCTGACAAAAATCTCTATCCTCTCAGTGCAATTATTAGATGAAACAGAACGAAAAGAAGTGGCTTGGTGCTAGATCTGATGAGTAAGTCTGATGATCAAGCAGTTCAAACCGTAATTCGTAGATTTACGTCGTGGCAACAGCTGAGGTGTGAGAGGGCGCGTTGTCTTGGTGTAAGAACATTTTCTTTTTCTGCATCTCACATCGACTCACTCAAAAGACTGACAAATAACAACTGCGCGTCCAAAATGGCTGAAAGTTTGATGAGTAACAGTCAAAAGGTGCACCACTACATTCACTAGTTTTATTGACGAGTGCTGCTAACTTCACATTGAAGTCGGAAACTTTTCAGACTACCCATACATATAATTATACACATAATTCAACACATTATATTAGATTTACAATAATCATGAATTCCGTAAATTGCTACTTCGCCCATAGTAAAACACGCCGTATTACGTACCTATTACATGGCTGCAATATAAAATGAAAAATTTTGCTGTAAAGTAACGCGGCTGTTTAACGTTCAGTCGGATTGTGGTGGTGATACGTTCTACAAAGTGGCGTCTAATGTTTAGCTTTATTGTCAGTGCAGGGCGGCTATAAATTATGAACAGCTTGGGTAGGGTTGACGAAGGCAACTTGAGGGGCCCTCCTATCTCTGTCTGCGGGGTTTTAAGTAACCTAACACGAAGGAGATAACGGTGGATCACTTTTAAGCTAACTGTCCGTATCGGTGGGTCCTAAAATTCTGAGGTCGCTTCGCTCATCATCATCATCATCATTTCAGCCGAAAGACGTCCACTGCTGGACATAGGCCTCCCCCAAGTGTCACCACAATGAACGGTCCTGTGCATCTCGCATCCATCGGACTCCCGCAACCGTTACCAAGTCATCGGTCCACCTTGTAGGAGGCCTTCCAACGCTACGTCTTCCGGTACGTGGCCGCCATTCCAGAACCTTTCGGCCCCAACGGCCATCTGTTCTGCGAGCAATGTGCCCTGCCCATTGCCACTTTAGTTTGGCGATTCTTCGTGCTATGTCGGTAACCTTGGTTCTCTTGTGGATATTCCTGATTCGATCACGCAAGGAAACTCCGAGCATAGCCCTTTCCATCGCCCTTTGGGTGACTTTAAGTCTTCTGATGAGGCCCATTGTAAGCGACCACGTTTCGGAGCCATATGTCATCACTGGCAACACGCACTGGTCATAGACTTTCGTCTTGAGACACTGTGGTATATTAGACGAGAAGATACCGCGCAGCCTCCCGAACGCCGCCCAGCCGAGTCGGATTCGACGAGTGATCTCTTTCTCGAAGTTAGACCTTCCTAACTGGATCGTCTGTCCCAGGTAAACGTAGTCGTCTACAACTTCGAGTGTAGAGTCCCCGATCTTGATAGGAGTGGGTGCTACATGGCTGTTTACCGTGACTTTGGTTTTGTCCATGTTCATTTTAAGTCCCACTCTTTCGGAAGCTCTACTGAGGTCACCAAGCATTGTACTGAGCTCCTCCGTAGTCTCAGCCATGACTACTATGTCGTCAGCAAATCGAAGGTGAGTGATGTACTCGCCATTGACATTAATGCCTAGCCCTTCCCATTCCAAAACCTTAAAGACATCCTCCATTGCTGCCGTGAACAGTTTCGGAGAAATAACATCTCCCTGCTTCACGCCCCGCTGCAAGAGGATAGGTTTCGAGGTCTGGTCTTGTAGTCGGACTGACATAGTGGCGTTTTTGTACAAACATTTCAGCACTTCGATATACCGATAGTCAATTTGGCACCGTTGGAGAGACTGCAGTACAGCCCAAGTTTCAATCGAATCAAAGGCTTTCTCGTAGTCTACAAACGCTAAGCAGAAAGGCTGATTATACTCCTCAGTCTTCTGTATAACCTGCCGCAGCGTATGTATGTGGTCCACGGTGCTGAAGCCTTTTCGAAATCCAGCTTGTTCGGGAGGCTGGAAGTCGTCGAACCTGCGTGCGAGACGATTCGTAATGACTCTGGAAAACAGCTTGTAGACATGGCTCAGAAGCGAGATGGGCCTGTAATTCTTAAGCAGGGCATTATCGCCCTTCTTAAAGAAGAGTACCACCACGCCTCTGCTCCACGCCTGTGGCGTTTTTCCCTCGAGTATGACGGAATCAAATAGCTTCTGAAGGCCCTTAAGGACCGGTTTTCCACCCGCCTTCAGGAGTTCGGCCGTAATTCCGTCCTCACCCGACGCCTTGTTGTTTTTCAGCTGCTTCAGAGCCATCCTAATCTCGTACAGGCTGACGTCCGGGATATCTTCGGTATAGTGTCGGGTTAATCTAGCTCTTGGGTCGTTTACTAGATTTGCAGCGGGTTTAGCGATAGACGTGTATAACTGTCCATAAAAAGCCTCGATCTCTCCCAGAAGCTCCGATTTGGCGGATATGACTCTGCCATCGTCGGTCTTCAGTTTCGTGAGCTGGCTTTGGCCAATAGACAGATCTCGTGCAAATACTTTAGAGCCCTTATTCCGCTCAATCGCATCCTTAATCCTTGCGGTATTAAAGCGGCGAAGGTCGCGTTTCAGGGACTTCGAGATTTGTCTATTGAGCTGCCGGTATATGCACGCATCGTCTGAAGACTGCAGAATCATCTCACGCCTCTTCTTCATTAGCTCGAGGGTCGGATCAGAGAGCTTCTTGTTCTTATTTGTACGGTGAGTCTTGAAAAACTTAGACCCAACCGTATGGACAGTTTCCACGAACCCATCGTTATATTCATCCTTCCTAGCACTCGAAACGATTGTGGAGTTCGAGCTGAAAGCTGTCGGGGTTTTGGATCTGGATCTGTGCTGGACGTAGCGTAGACTTCATCAGTCGAGACCTTTCAAGCTTAATGTTAATATTCAATGTGCCTCTTACCACGAAGTAAAGGATGAAATCTTAGCATGAAGGAAGTGATCACCACTTCCAGTTTTTACCGCGTTGATCACAGAGACATCATTGAATATTTGCTTTTTCGTCGACAGGATGAAGTCAATCTCATTTCTAGTTGCACCGTCAGGACTTTGCCAGGTCCACCTTCTATGCTCACGCTTTTTGAAGAAGGAATTCATCATATAGAGGCCCTCCCTCTCCATAAAGCTAGCCAGTAGGTGTCCCCGATGATTCCGACGTCCAAATCCAAATTGCCCCACTCGCAGCTCGTCACCGTCTCGTTTGCCCAGTTTCGCATTCGCGTTTGCCCGGTTTGTGACTTACTTTTTAGGAGGATCCCCTTAATTTGACTTTGTTGTGACACCATTTTTGTTGTTACGCAGCGTTACCTTGTGGCTATTACTAGAACTTAAACTTTCAAAACGGCGTATTGACGATGCACCCGTTTGTATGTGGGCTCCACGTTATTAATCGGCTTTGAAGAACGTGAAGTATGTATACAATGCGGCGTACTTTATTTCAGTCGGATTGTTTGGCTGAACATGAGGTGATTAGGCATTACATTATAGCAATGTTTCGTGTGTATGTGTGAGGTACGAATAAACGTTTTTCTTTCTTTCTTTACTTGATAAGAAGTAACCTGTGTCCTAATCCTGGACATTGTTTACTGGTGTGCGAATTTTGATTCCAATTGCTTGAGCTTGAAGGATTAAAACCACCATTACATTGATCCACGGGTAGTGTTTAAGTTTAACACAGGGCCCTGGGACGAAGGCAAAGAAGGAACAGGAGTGGGTCAGATAGAGTCAGTAAAAGTCTGACACTATCTCGCGCTCCACCCAAGATATCTTTTCCGATTTGCCAAAAGATAAAAAATATATCGATCCTAATTTAATTGGAAAAGAGTTCAAAATATTAGAGTACAATAAAAATATTAGACATTCAGTCTATCTATACCGGCGCAACACTACATAGGCACCGTTATTGGAATACTTTTCAAGTGACGTAACAAAACACACAAGCATAAGCCACGCTTCCTATCGTTCATAGAACACGGTACGCGTCCGGCCGTCAGTTCGGAAGTGCGGCCTCCACTGCCGGATATTAGCCGGATGCGGCACGGAACTGCTAATAACTGAACATGCAATAAACGGTACGGTTTCTGCTTACACACTGTGACTTGTTAGTTTAGGCCTGTAGTAGCAGCTAGTGGTAAGTGGTAGGTAGTCCTTCTCGATAACCTATAATTAGCTATAAGAACAGCACTTAGGTGGCGAAAAGCGTGAAGGAGAGGCAATCCTCACGCCCCCACGATTGCCAACCGCCTTAGGCAAGGGTTTGCAGACAGCGAGCAATGGTTATCTTCAGATAAGGACAAGGCTCGGGTTCCATACTGAGTCTTCTGGTTCACTCCTATCAACCAAGAACGGACTTCACCACAATGGGCGGCACTTGGAGAAGGCCTTTGTCCAGCAGTGAATGTCTTCCGGTTGAAATGATGATAATGACGAGTACCATCCACGGACGCGTAGCTTTATAGACGCGTATTGGTCATTATACGCTTGGTGTACGGTTGCTTACAGAAAGCTATAAAACTCGCGTCGTAGTATCGTATAATGACGAATACGCGTCCGTGGACTGTAGGTCTAACGCAAATGTGGCAATGAAGTTTTAATCCTCGGTATAGATTGTTTAAAGTTCTCAATTTAATTTCATAATCCAGAAATAAACAAAACTCTTATGCCATATGGTGTGTCCAGATCTGGAACTGGCTCGCGAACTGCGCGCGTGCATTTCATGTTCGTTCGAAGCCTCTGCGCCGCTCGCGCCGTACTCTAGCGGCGCAGGGGGTGCACGTGTGCCGCTCGCGGTTCAGATAATACATAGTTCAAACGCGAAAGAAGCTACGTGCGCACGCGCGCCTCTCTCGAGCCTTGTCGGAGCTGAACTAGGGCGGCGCACTGTAACCGCAGGCGAGCAGCACGCGCGCCGTTCGCAAGCAGCTCGCCTGCTGCTCGCGAGCGACTCGCGGGCGGCTCATTCGTCAGATCTGGACGCACCAATAGATCTAAAAACAAAACAATTCTATCGACCAATTACGGAGCTAGTTTAGTAGATATACTTCCAAAATAATGAATGCCCATAATATTCGCCAAAGCAAGATTTATTCTCCTCCATCTCCATAAGAACGGTGGTAAAGAGAATAACAGGAAAAACTACCAAGGTTAGCGTATCTCAAGGTCGCTCTTTGTCCCTGAAGCTATTCAATATTTGTTTGTTTTCCATCCCCTTCCTTATAGGAAGAATGTACTGGCACTTAACATTGGATTAGTAGGAGGGATATTTGGGCATAAACATTTATATTACAAGCATCAACTGTATTACATACTTTCATCATCATCATCAACATCATTATCATCATTTCAGCAGAAATACATCCAATATTAATAATAATATATTTTTTTTACTTGGTTGTGTCCAATGGTGAGTAAAAAAAAACTTATCAACTAAAGAGTTAAAAAACTTAAACTAATGCCGCACTAGCAATCGCAACCAGTGCTTGATCACTGGCGCATCATGCTTATCGGCTAAGGTTCGAAAAATGCCATTTGAGCTAGACCTAGATCTGCTTAGCAACGAGGTAGCCTTCTTTCTCACTATAACGAGGAAATCATCCACACGCGCTAAAGCGAACATGCCAGATGCTTTGCAGTATCTACGCAACCCCAACAGCACTCTGAAACCATTATTATATTGGATCCGCAGGGCATCTAGAGCCTTCCGTGAATAGTTAACCTACAGACCGACCATATACAATGATTGGCATAAAGCTTTAAATAAAGTAATTTTGACCTCATTACTACAACAAGCAAACCTGTGAGCCAACATATTGTATCTTACTGCTAGCGCCCTGCGTTTCCGTTCAATATCAACCTGAGATGGTGGCCTAAGCACTTAAACTGGGTAACCCTCTTAAGTGGCCCCCCATTGAGACAAAGTTTCCTCAAGAGTTGCTTCAACGGCCAGTACTGTGCGTCTCACATTCATTGAATTCCCGAAACCCAAGTCGTAAAGACGCTAAGTTGCGTATTTCGATACGCGGTCGTTCTTCTATCGACCATCGGTTCTGCGAGAAACCCACTGTCAAGTTAACTCTCTTTAAACCTGAGTTCTTTGTACAAGATCAGCAATACCTTCCGTACTTTCAGATTGAAATTTCGAAAGATAATCTTTGGAAACCACAATTAAATAAATAAAACATAAATAATCTACAACAAATCTCTTGAACAACCATAAATACTTGTAATAGACAAGCCATTGTCAATATTGCCAACATGTTCGCAAGTAGGTCAAATCCGTGATCGGAACAAATAAAATATTATCCCAGTATATCAATGCATGTGAGGAATTAGCTGCAAGAATTGCAAACTGTAAGTTGGCTATGAAATAGACGAAATCAAAACAAATCTTATTCTGTCAAAACTTAGTTTTAGTTTCTGTCAGCAGATTTACCAGTGTGCTCGTAGGTATACAATCTTTGGACCCCCTTTTCATGTCCTTAAGCGGAGAATTTTAGAAATCCTAACTTAGCACTTGTCAACGTCATAAAAGGAAAACCTGTGCAAAATTTTACACTCTTAGGCACTTTTTTTTGTAGGAGGTTAAATCATCCAATGACATCCCCGATCTTGGGCGAAGTGCGATTGTCAGACTTTTACTGACTAAAAACTCACTCCTGTTCCTTCGTTGTCCTTCGTACCAGCGCCGAGTCTCCCTCTCAGAATCAGACCCTTGGCCCCAGTAGGCTTCGACCCTGCTGGACCCCTACGGTTTGCTGAAATCTCTCAGAGGCGCGCGTGGAACAGTACGCGCCGTCGACGACTTGGGCTCGGTCCGGACGGTTACCGGACGGTCGGACCGCAAGTTACCCATTGCTCGCCGGACTCTTAGGCTCTGGAGCTGGCTCTGTGCGTGCCGTTTCAGTCGGTTTCTCCTTTTATAAATAAACTAACTTCTACGAGCGGTTTCGCCCGCGTGATATTTTGAACCACCGTTTCATCCCCTTAGGGGGTGAATTTTGGAAAATTCTCTCTTAGTGCTCGCTTACGTCATAAAAGGAAACCTTGTGCAAAATTTTACGCTTCTAGTCCCAGACGTTTCGGCTGTGCGTTGATATGTCAGTCAGTCAGTTCCTCCTCTCTCCTTTTATGACGTGAGCGAGCACTAAGAGAGGATTTCCTAAAATTCACCCCCTAAAGGTGTGAAACGGGGGTCTGAAGTTTGTATGGAGAAACTTATTTTCGCGCGAGCGAAGCCGCTGGCAGATGCTAGTGTATATATATAAAGTCTGTGACTACTACTTATCATATCAGAAGCCATAGAACCTTTTGCTTCGAGTAGGTTTTCACAAAACACTGTTTGTTATTTCAGTTCGCATGCGGCTTCTAAGAACGAGGCTTAATTCCTACAATTATGGCACAAGTTATTCACGATTTCTGAAAACTGACCAAAAAACTACCATTCATATAATTTTTCATGAGGACTCATTTTATTTTTTTATAAAGACTTACAATAGATTAAAATAAAGACCAATATAATCTGCCGAAGAAGAGGTCATAACTTCTATATAATGACTGTAAGCGCAATTATAGGTCATCATCATCATCATCATTTCAGCCGAAAGACGTCCACTGTTGGACATAGGCCTCCCCCAAGCGTCGCCACAATGACCGATCCTGTGCCTCTCGCATCCACCGCACTCCCGCGACCCTCACCAGGTCGTCGGTCCACCTTGTGGGAGGCCTTCCAACGCTGCTTCTTCCGGTGCGCAATTATAGGTAAATGATTAATAATAGATAAATAAATAATGAAGTTATTTGGAACAACTTAAGTTTACAGATTACATAGGAAAAACGAAGATAACGAGCAATTTGCCTGCTGCGGTCTTTCCGTCCAACTATAATTTAGGTGCCTTCTAGGCTAGAGTGAATAGGCTTTTAATAAACTAGTGCGCTTCACCATCAATAATTGCATCACTGCTTACCATCACGTGAGATCGCAGTCAAGCACTGGTTTATATCAAATAAATAAAAAAAAGCGACAAAAGTAAAATACAGTAGCGCAGCTATCAACGCCCAAAACAAGACAAATACACTTTTAGACATTATTCCAGATTATCATAACATAAGTTAAAAATATAAATTAAGCTAGACCATTATTACCAAATACATTATTCACCTAGATTGTGATTCATGATGATTCATGTGATTTACCTAGAGTTGTTAGAAGAAGCTACTCAGTAGGTGCAAAACACATACATACAATAGGTATAAGGAGCGTAGTCGGGGACTTGGGTTGGGTCACTGGGTGACCAGTGGTAATGGCCCCGACTACGTGAAAAATTATCAAATGACTTCTTCTCTCTTAGTGGCGCGGTAGAGTGTCAGAGTTTTACTGACAAAAACCCACAGTCATCTTTCAGTTACACTTTTTTTAAGGGCTAAGGTAACTCATTCGAACAATCCGAGCCCTGGCAGGCATTGGCTCTCACTGGCTTCGTCAATTTTACTGACATCTCTTTGGGGCGCACCTGGAAGACAACGTGCCGTTGGTCAACACTCGGACTAGGTTCTTTACGGACAGCCAGACGGCGAGCTACCCATTGGTCGTCGCCCGCAAGCTCCGCAAATCGGTTATGTTTACATTATTATTGATGAAAGCAAGTCAAGATTAGTTTTTATTTACTAAAAACTGCAGGAAAATACTCACAAAATAAACCACAAAGTAGGTACTTAAACAGCCACAAAAGATACAAAAACTGCTAGGGAAAAACATAAAAGCTGAACTTCTAAAAAACTTTTTAAAGTACTCAAACTACAGCATCCAATCTTTTCCCTCTAGCCGCAATCGATACTGCTGGTCCGCCCGTCCGGAGCGTCGGTCCGGCAATTCAGCCGTTTATCCGGTTCAGTTGCGATCCTACCGGCCGACTTTTCGATTCCCTCAAGGCTTTAAGTTCGGGAAAATGTATTCATTCCTGTCAGAGAACTGATTTGAATAGGAATTCAAGATGGCGCGGGTTTAAGGCCCTTGCTCCCATTTTGTGCCATAAATAGTGACTTTCTAAAGCCTACTTCCTCGATAACGGGTGGGTTGATAGATTTGAAAAAAAAAAATGTTTTATCATAGATTTATGTAAAACATTATCAACATAATATGATTTTTCCGTATGGCCAATATATACTTTGTAGTTTTCCCTACTTTCAAACGGTTTTGATCTTTAGAAATATAGTTAATTGTTCTTCAGAATGTACATAGCATAAGTAAATCAATCAATATTTTGCAAAGAAAATGGTTTTAAAGGTCAGCGGGAGTACGAGTATGTGTGCATTTAGCTCCGGCCAGATGTTCAAGGGACTATACGCCTTAACAAAGGTCAGTTTAAATTCAAATTGTTGGTAATTATTATTAGAGATTGGTGTTTGTTTGTTGATATGCTTGTTGTCTGTCAGTTCAAGTTGGAATGGAAATGCTAATACTGAAGTTTGGGTACTGTGATCCCAAATTATTATTGGTGTAATTTTACCCAAGTTGTGTAAGATTTGAACGGCAATAAATGTTATTCAAGGCAAAGGGCAACTAAAAGACACAGATATGGTGTTACTCAGTAAAAGTTTGATACGCCCTCCAGCTCCATCCCAGAGCGAGAGAAATTATTGGATGATATATAAAAAAAAACATCTAAAAATATCATATTCTATGAAATATAACTCAAATTGTGTGATGCAATTGCGTTATATAACATAAAGTTGATGCAGTAATAAAAACTATCATCCATCATTGGGCTACCAGACGTATGGTGATGCGCCACCGGTACACGGAGGACATTCCATTCATACGAATAAAACGTTTTGGGAACTCATTTATTGTGCGTCCAGCTAAAGAGTGGAATTCCTTACAAGAGACTGTGTTTCCTGATAGCTAGGGGTTTTTCAGTCAAGAGTGAATAGGTTAATTCTAAGCAAGCATGCTCCACCGTCTACCACATCATAGTTTACTATCAGCCCCCCTAGCCAAGTTACGATCATTTCGTTTGCGTCGAATGCCTCGAGTCGGCCATGCCTCCGATTCCTTTGTTCTGACCACGTGACTGAGCGTTAACATGACGTCAGAACAAAGGAATCGGAGGCGTGGCTTACTCGAGGCGTTTGACGCGAACGAAACGATCGTAACTTGGCTAGGGGGGCAGGGAGATAGAGGTCAAGCGTTAGCATAAAAAAAAAAACATAATTAAAATTAAAATTCAATTCTAATTTATCACATAGATATGCTGTGTAGCAAATACTGACCATTAAAGAAGTTTCGCCCCAATTTAATCACGGTCTTTAACATAGGCAGCTAAAACTTAAGCGACATATAAAGACTATCAAATAACTCAGTTTTCGCTAACACAGAAAACCATTAAAGGCAAAAACTCGTTAAAGTTTATAATGATTTCCTATACAGAGATTGAGAACGAGCGAGTTAGCGCCAGTTAACCGTTTGTTACACCGATGTGTTACTGATTTATACAGTGAATTTCAAACAAAAATAATATAATAGTAATATTATAATATTCCACAACTTTCACACAACGCCATCTAGTCCCAAACCATGCAGTGCTTCTGGTATGAGTACTAGACAACTGATAAACATACTAAATACATACTTATTATAGATAAATTATACCCAGACACATTGTTTATAAACTGTTTCCAGAGATGATGAAACATTAGAAAACACTGTTTAAAAAGAGTGTTTATTAACAAGTGTTGCCTAATGAATACCCGACTTAAGTGTGTGTGAATATGTTTGTTACTTCTTCAAGCTCAAATCGCTGAACGGATTTCTATGAAACTTATTACACGGGTGGACTGCCCCCCTAGCAAAGTTACAACCGTTTCGTTTCGATTCTCTTTTTGCCGATCGCCTCGAGTAAGCCACGCGTCCGGTTCCTTTATTCTGACGTCATTTCAACGCTCAGTCAGGTCAGACAGTTCAGAACAAAGGAACAGGAGACGTGGCCGACTCGAGGCGATCAACGAAAAGAGAATCGAAACGAAACGGTTGTAACTTGGCTAGGGGGCTGGAATAGCACGCATAATACTTGTTATCACGGGAGCATGTTCCCTTAGGACAATTTACTACTTTTACGTGAGTGTAGCTGCTGTGCAGCTAGTCCAGTCATAAATAACGAATTTCTGTAGACAATGACGTTGACAAACTGAAAAATGGACGGTCCTGTGCGTCTGGCATACATCGGACTCTCGCAATCGTTACCAAGTCATAGGTCCACCTTGTACCGTTCTGCGAGCAATGTGCCCTGCCCATTGCCACTTAAGTTTGGTGATTCTTCGTGCTATTTCGGTGACCTTGGCTCTCCTGCGGATATCCTCATTCCAGATTCGATCACGCAAAAAAACTCCGAGCATAGCCCTTTCCAATGCCCTTTGGGTGACTTTAAGTCTTCTGATGAGATCCATTGTAAGCGACCACGTTTCAGAGCCATATGTCATCACTGGCAACACGCACTGGTCATTGACTTTCGTCTTGAGACACTGGTGTAAGCACCTACCTACAATAAACTTTAAGTAATAAATAAATAAACATTCATTTACCATATTAATTTAAGTAAACTCTTAATTGAATTCAAAACAAATAGTAAACCACATTGTGCAAGTCATTATTCAAACTTTTTAAAACTCGTTACAAAACGGTGTGATGGCAGTCCTATTTATCCATGAACTTCGACGTAGCTTAGTGAGCAATTTCCGAACGAACCGTACTAATGAACCCATCTGAAATTGTACACTGCAAGCCCATATTTCTTTTTTACGTTTATTTTTCATTGAAACGCCCACACATTGTTATAAAAAGCCCGTTTTCTATTTAAAAACACATTAAAAACGACGTCGAATGTATGAAACAATGGGACAGGGAAATTTACAATATTTTCATGTGAGACGAATCGTGGTTGAAAAAAAAAATCATTATTTATCAAGGCTCTAAATCTATTGAATTTACAAAATTCAGGAGATTTACTGAATTACAAAAATGAATAGGTTTATGGTCTGAAAAATGGCTTTAGTCTCATATATCTTTATATATATAATTCTTCTGTACATGTGTCTGCCTTCTTAGTGGCTCGACCGATTTGGTTTGAAAATTTGTGTGTATACATATTTGGGTTCTTGGATGATTTGAAAATACAATTGAACCAGGTAGGTTACGTAATTTATATTTCCTCAATTTTTGCTTTCAAGTAGGAGTAGCCTACGTCTGCCGGGACCGCTAGTTTTTATATGTACCTATATATAATTTTTGTTTACATGTGTTTGTCACATAATACCTCCTAACCGGCTTGATCGATTTGGATGAAATTTTATGTGTATATTTGAGTCACCCTGGATTATTTAGATTCACAATTGGACCCGATGGGTTTTTTTTTTTTTCCGGTGGGAAAATCATCTTATGACATCCCCCGCTCTTGGGCGGGGCAGGAGATAGTGTCAGACTTTTACTGACTAAAAACCCACTCCTGTTCCTTCGTTGCCTTTCGTACCAGGGCCGAGTCTTCCTTTCAGAATCAGACCCTTGGCCCCAGTAGGCTTCGACCCTGCTGGGCCCCTACAGTTGCTGACATCTCTTTGAGGCGCGCGTGGAACAGCACGCGCCGTTGACAACTTGGGCTTGGTCCGGACGGTTACCGGACGGTCGGACGGCAAGCCACCCATTGCTCGCCGTCCGCAAGCCCGCGCCTACGGTGGCCGGAAATCGGGATCGGAATCCCGGCGGCGGTTGGGGCGTGAGGACCGCTGCCTCACGCGATCGGCCGCCTCCTTTGCAAGCATTACTGCTTCGCAGAAGGAGGCGACCGCCTGCCACTCCTCCTCGCTCCGGACCATGGCCTGTACCAAAGCCCGGCGCGAGAGATCGCCGCCGCCGATTGCCCCCACGAGGACACGGCGTTGCTCTGCCCAAGCGGGGCACACCTCCACCGTATGCTCCACCGTGTCCTCCGGGCGGTCCACACAGTGGCGACACCCGGGCGTCGCTTCCGCACGAATCCGGTGCAGGAACTTCCCGAACTTACCGTGTCCGGTGAGGACCTGTGTCATGCGGAAGGTAATGACGCCGTGTTGCCTTTCCAGCCACTCCTCAAAGAGGGGACTTATCGCCATAATTACGGCGTGCCCAGCACTGGGTTGCGATAGTCGCTGTCGCCATTCCGCCATGAGATCCCGCCGGAACTCTTTCCGCCATGCCGTGACTTGTCGCGGCAGCGGAGTTTCACCACGGCGTTGCATCTCCACGCGCAAATCGTGCATGCGTGCAAGGCTTTTTGCTACAAGATCCCATGGTGGCTGGCCAGCAAGGAGGCTCGCCGCTTCGCGGGAAACCGTGCGGTATCCCCGCACCATACGTATGGCCATGACCCTCTGGCACGCGTTCAGCTGGGCCGCCGGTCGCTTTCGCAGTGACGGCGCCCACACCGGCGCCCCATAAAGGGCCATGGACTGGATGATGCCTGCGTAGAGCCTCCGGCAGGAGGCGTCTGGACCACCGAGGTTGGGCAGGAGCCGCTTGAGGGCAGCCCCGTTCCGATTCAGTTTGGGAGCCAGACGTCGGAAGTGCTCCTCGAAATTCCACCGGCTGTCGAGGACGAGTCCCAGGTACTTCATCGTCGACCCGACGCCGATGTGAACTCCTCCTACCGTTAGTTGGGAGCGCCGGGGCGGCGCACTTCGGGGGCCGTGAAAACACATGGCCTCGGACTTGTGCAGCGCCACCTCGAGTCCCAACTGCTGGATCCTATCAACGACTATCGCAACCCCGCGTGTCGCTAATTCGACCGCCGCCTGATACGACTCTCCCTGCGCCAGGACCAGCGTGTCGTCTGCGTAACAGACCACGCTGACCCCGTCAGGGATGTCGCCGCGCAGCACGTAGTCGTATCCGGTGTTCCACAAGGGCGGTCCTAGTACCGATCCCTGCGGAACACCGCACGACATCTCTCGCCGTTTCCACTCTCCCTGGTGACCAGGGTAGATGATGTACCTGTCCGACAGGTAGGCCTCGATAACACGACAGAGGTAGTCGGGCACCCGGTGATACCGGAGTGCCCTCCTAATGCTACTCCAGGGCAGGGAGTTGAAGGCGTTGGCGATGTCCAATGACACCGCCACGACACACCTGCCCTGGGATACCGCATCCCCCGTCGTGAGAGCTCGCACGCGCATGATGGCGTCCACCGTGGAGCGCCTCCTGCGAAAGCCGAACTGGCCGTCCGCCAGATCCGGCCCCACCCGCGATAGGTGCGCGACGAGGCGGTCTGCAATTACTCTTTCAAAGAGCTTGCCCACCTCGTCGAGCAGCACGATGGGCCGGTACGCGGACGGGGAGTCCGCTGGGCGCCCTGGCTTCGCGATAAGGACCAGTTTCCCCGTCTTCCAGCGAAGTGGGAACTGGCCCCGGGACCCGATGGGTGGCGCAGCAATCGGGTTCTCAATTTGAAAAGCCAGGTTTCGGCAGGACTACGTCTATCAAGACCACTAGTAATATATCATATTGGTGCCTATTGACAAAACCTTGACGCTCTGTATCATCCATTCATACCAGCCTGGAAAAGATCACGGAAAGCGATAAAACCTTAATAAAGTATGTGTTTTAGATTTTTTTTCTACATATGTATCGTTTTGCATTTACTATAATCTATATAATACTCGTAATAAAAATTTAGTCCTTTAAGCGTACCTTTGGTTATTTTGTAATCAGAACGCTTCAAAATTATCATAATAATAATAATAATGGCTTAATAGCCAATAGCCTCGACCAACACCTTAGGAGGCTCGCGTTAGGCGGCTGGATCAAGGGCTTGATTCAGAAAGCGGTACTCCTGGACACGGCTCGCATTGTTAGGAGGTTCCTTTTTCTGGAGCCCTGACCTCCGGTAGCTTGGACTCTATTCCCGATACCGGTGGGGTACTATTTTTTATATATTTTTTTTTGTATAATTTTGTTTAAAAAAAATGATTAAAAATGTAATTTATATGTGTTTACAAAGAATAAAGAAAATAATAATATAGATTTAGGAGCTAAGTCTTCTAGATTCTTCAAAAAAAAACTACTCATAAATGTCAAGTTACACATCTGTCAAAATACCACAAAACACTTACATAATCAAGTATAAATCATAAAATTTACCTGAACTTCAATCTAAACTTTCTATCTTCATGTGAACTAATTTGTGCCGCTAATCTCGTAGATCTCAAGTGCATACCAATAACACGTACAAGTTCTACCCGTACTGTATGTAGGCAATTAATTATTTACCTGCCACCAGATTGGATTAACTGCTGGCAAACGCACCTGCTGCGTCCTAATTAGGCAGGTACTAATAAATCTACTGAGGTTAGCACTAGCAAATGTTAATTTAGGAATTGTGCGAAAACTTTGTGCTAACTTTTCTTTGGTAAAAGTGACTGTTATTAAGTAATTTTTGTTAAGTCTTTTAACCGCTTATATATATATTTATAGGTCCGACGAGTGTTTTCGTGTCCTATTCGCCAGGGTCGTCGGTTTGCGACTGGGTACTCTATCGCGTTTAGCCCTTCAATCCCCATAGCTGACAGAAAAGCGAGATGGAGAATTTGGTCGTGGATGTGTGACTCGGGCGGAATAAACGCAAGTGTGTCTGTCGGATATATTCGACATAGCGGTTAAAATATTGACTTTAGGAGTTTTCATAAAAAATAAATGCCAAATTTTTTGTCGTCCGTCATTTTGAATATCATTGATAAAAATACTATAATAATAATACCTTGCTTCTGTTTCTCGGGTCCCTGAAGTCTTCTTTTGATGCCTTTCGCCGCTTGTCCTTCAGAATCATACGAGCTGCCGCAAACGCCATCTTGATGCTTAGAGTGAGACTTTTCTTTTCGAATGCCACTCTTCACTTTAGTAAACACCACTCGACACTAGGCTTTACAAGTCCCCAACACTTTAGGAGTCCTCGAGACTTTAGGAGTTCTCCAACACTTTAGGGAGTCCCCCAACACTTTAGGAGTCCTCAAGACTTTAGGAGTTCTCCAACACTTTAGGGAGTCCCCCAACACTTTAAAATTCCCCTATCATTTAGGAATTCCCCAACACTTTAGAAATCCCCCAACACTTTAGCGAGTCTTCCAACACTTTAGCGAGTCTTTAAGCACTTTAGCGAGACCCCGAAACTTTAGGATTGGTTTAATAGGACTCAATCACAGACTTATAATTTTAAATTGACGAATTTAATTGCTTTTTAATTTGTTTTTTTAATCACTAATTTCTATTCTAATTAGGTCAATATTTTACGATAATTTACAACATGATATAATAAAACTTAACAGTTATTGCCTTTTTCGTTATTGTTTTCAACGACAACGATTTATTTTAACGAATTACTTTACACTATAATTGAACGTATTTAATTGAAGATCTCCCTAGACCTGAAATTTGAAAATTGTAGTTTCTTAGTTACTGTTGTCGAGGTTTGAATGTTTCGTAAAATCACAAAATAATAATAGTTTTGACGAGTTGCGCCACCTTCGTTTACCATAGGATACAAACACGATTGACATTATTTTACACAAAGTTAGACCATTTATTTCAAATTCATAGTTTTTTTTTTAAATTTAAAATGAAAAGGCTTTATTGCACATGCGATTATGCTGCCCTGCCCACCTAGCCAAGTTACGATCGTTTCGTTTGCGTTGAACGCCTCGAGTAGGCCACGCCTCCGATTCTTTTGTTCTGACGTCATCTCAACGCTCAATCACGTGATGAGAACAAAGGAATCGGAGGCGTGGCCTACTCGAGGCGTTCCACGCAAACGAAACGATCGTAACTTGGCTAGGGGGGTTGGTTAGTTTAGTAAAATCGTACTAGTCTATCCTAACCTTAACTTAGCTAGTTCGTAAAGTAAAAGCTGTATCAGAAAATAGTAAAATCAGCTACGCCTAAATGTGACTTTTGTATAAATTCCGTTCATGATATTTATCACTTATTATCCACACCCTCGGATAATAAGTGATAAATACCACAACGAAGATTTCAGAAATAGATTAGATTGTGGGATTAGAGAAATCCACTGCTTTAGCTTAATTTATTTCCTTTTTTTTTTTCTTTTTCTTTATAATGTTTTAACAGGTTTTGTTTACTTTGCGTAGATATGAAAGCGTGAAGTCTTCTGTTACCGGCATTACTTAAAATGCCTCTACAAAATACTTTTACAAACCTGTTGATTACGAAATTTAGAAATTATTATTTAAAAATCACTGACTGAAGCCTAAGGCATTAAGCCGCCTCTGTACCTTTATGTGCATGAAATATGAAATAAATAAATAATAAATAACTAACTGATAAATCTTCTATAATCTTCTTCGCCTCTAAGTACTGAAATAATAGGTATTTTCGAAGTTGCCGTTTTTTAAAACGAGTTGCTTTACTGCGATATTACAGAAAATACAAAACACAAAGAAACTAATAAATACCTAATTCCGAAAAAAGAATAATGTACCTTTAATATAAAGTTTATTTGAACTTATAATTCCAAGTCAATCCAAAGATACACTTCAAAGCAACCAGTTTAAAAAAACGGCAATTTCTAAAGTACTCATAAAGACCTATAATTTCGTTACTTAGACTGTCTGAAAGTGTAGTCCATCTTACAATAAATTTGCAGTCAAAAAGGCGATCTTTAACAAAACACTCTCGAAGCATTGTTCCATAAAAAGGAAAGAATCATATATGACCGTATCTGTTAGATCTCTCTATTGTTGAATGGTTTATTTATTTTCTAAGGACGATCTGACAAGGAGTTCGTTGAAGATTTTAGATTAATTTCCTTTATTATTTCTGTTTTTATCAAAATAATAATTATAACGCCATTTCAAAGATGAAACAGACCTACGTATGTTTATAGTCTGGTGTAAACATAGCATAGCATAAGCTTAATCAGCCTTTCAAGGTTCCCACTGCAGTGACTCATGCCTTCTCTCTCTAGGAGAGGGAATGGGCCGTAATCCACCACACGGGCCCAGTGCGTATTGGTGAATGTCACATATCTTCGAATTTTTGGTTCTAGGATATTATAGATATCGGTTTCCTCACGATGTTTTCCTTCACGTTTTGAGAGCAGTGGTGATGAAATAAATTACAAAAGGTTAAGCGCATCATTCAGTGTTTGAATCCTCGACCTACACAACTCGTAAGTCGGGGCCGTTACCACTCGGCCACCAGTGCTGTCACACCCTGGCGTGTCTCCATATAATGCTTGTAGTAATTTAATGACAAAAAAAATCTTTAGTTTAAAGGTACAGCTGACTAGGGTACGGTGGGGTACTGTGTGTTGAATTTTTAAAACACACAGTAAAGTCTGTCTAAAAATGTACCACTTTTGACTTAAAAGCGACGTAACAAGGCTCCTGGACTTTGATGCGTTTTATATTTGTATTTTTTTATAGATTCCACAAAGCGTTCCAGCATCACGTTATCTCTTTCAAAAATTTCCGAGTATCAGTCTTTTTTTTTTGAGGCGTGTTATGTTTTTACTGACTAAAGCCCACTCCTGTTCCTTCTTTGCCTTCGTTCCAGGGCCGCGGGCTTCTCTTTCGCATCACCCGTGGCCCCAATAGACTTCGACCCTGCTGGGCCCCTGGGGTTGATGACAACTCCTTAAGCCCTTATGACTTTTGCTAAGTACAAGCATACTTAACAACGAACAATAATAAAACTCTCTCAGTTCTTACTCTCTTAACTTTTTAACCACCTACGTCGTATATACCCGACAAACGGCGACAGTTCGTGGTTATTCCATCAGGGTCGCATATTCTCGACCAAATATTTCGTTTCTGGCCTGTTGGTCTAGTGGTTGGTGGCCCTGACTGCTATGCCAGAGGTCGTGGGTTCGATTCCCACCCATGACAAATGTTTGTGTGATGAGCACGATCATTTTTTCTGTGTCTGGGTGTAATTTCTTTACGTATGTATTTAGAAATATAAAATATGTTTATCAGTTGTCTAGTACCCATAACACAAGCTCTGCTTAGCTTGGGACTAGACGGCGTTGTGTGATAGTTGTGGAATATTATATTATATAATTATATTATATTTCGTCAGTCTTCTGTCACCTATTGCACACGACCCGGGCAAATAGGACACGAAAACATACGTCGGACAAATTCGACGCAAGCGGTTAAAGGGTTAAAATGACATTATGACAAAAAAACAACACATTTCAGAAGTTGAACATCAATTGTGATGTGAGTTCTCTCACAAATGAGATGTAACCCTACATTCACTGGTGTAACAACGACGTTGAGACTCTTGCGGGAAGTGCCCTCTGTCGCATCAAACTACCCACATGAATTATCTCGACATCCAACAAAGGAAATTACACCTTATCTTTTGAATGTTAAAGTTGAAAGTTATGAGTTTTTTTGGATGATAAACTTTTGCAATATAAAGCGCGGTTTAGTCGAAATTATTGAGTTTTTCACAGTTTGGACGTCGCTTCTGACTAAAATGCGACTATAGGGATTATGTTAGTTTTTTTTTATGTACCTTCAGCTTCAAGGATTTGTGGTATGATCGTTGTCAGAGAGGATGCTAGAATAATGAATTAGTGCTTCTCAATAGTACTGCTGGGATCATAGTATGAATTGTAGACAGTGCCACTGAATTTCAATAATAATACCAGTGAGTAGGTATGAGGCACGAGTTATTTTTTTTTTTTAATAAAATATGTTTTTACAGTAGTTACCAATATGTATTTTATTGCGAACATTTTAAATCACATTTGTTTTGCAACTTGGTCATAAATATTATGACAATTTTGCACTTCAATTTTTTTCGCATATTTAATAATCTATATATATAAAAGAAAGTCGTGTTAGTTACACCACTTATAACTCAAGAACGGCTGAACCGATTTGGCTGAAAATTGGTGGGGAGGTAGCTTAGAACCAGGAGACGGACATAGGGTACTTTTTTTTTTTTACTTTTTTTTTTTTTTAGGGTAGGGTAGGGTAGAGTAGGATAGAGTAGGGTAGAGTAGGGTAGAGTAGGGTAGAGTAGGGTAGAGTAGGGTAGAGTAGGGTAGAGTAGGGTAGAGTAGGGTAGAGTAGGGTAGAGTAGGGTAGAGTAGGGTAGAGTAGGGTAGAGTAGGGTAATTTTTTTTTTTACTAAATCCCGCTTTTGGGCAGAACAACGTCTGCCGGGACCGCTAGTTTATTATATAAAAACCATGCAGATTAGTGTCTAAGATGGTCTTTGAAAAAAAGAAACACATAAAGTACACGGACATAGACCTGTCCGCTCGGCGCAAGGATTTATTCATATATTCATGTAGCTCAACTCAGCTCAATCACTTTTTGGAGATGTTATAAGCAACATTCTAAAGGTCAAGCACATGATTACGAGAAATTCAGTATTAATGAGGACGTACTACCTACTTATATGAATCAGAAATACCCTTTGAACAACCTTATTAAGAAATCACAAAATCGATAAAAAATAAAACAACATAGGCCTAAAATATTTCCTGCTTATCCACCCCTCGAGCGAAAATTGTAAATACATACGTCTGTACAACTTGAGTGACATTGAAAAACGCTTAATTGTCGTTTTGTACACACGGGTGTACGAAATTTATTCGGCCGAAAATGTTGGTCTCTATATCTTCGTTTTTCCTGGAAAAATCCGGAAAAACTTTTTTTATGGTCTTTTTTTTGGTGATTTTACGTAAAAACGCGCAATTATGTAATAATAATACCCCTATACGCTCGAAGGGGGAAAGCGTAAAGATATAGTTAGCTGATAAGTCTAAAACAAACAAGACGAACTAGTGAAGCTATGTCAATTACCGCTAACAAAATCGATGAGACGCACGGATTGTGTGCAGCTTACTTACAATCGATAAGGTTAGCTGCATGTTAGAGGTACTGAGTAAATAAATTGACAAAACTTTAATAGATTAAAATACTGGCTGCTGTCAGCAGCTTCGCCTGCGTGAAAGTAGAAAATTGTCTCGAGAGAACATACATCTCGAAATAAAAAGTATCTTATGTGTTATTCCCAGACATGATCTTCCCGTGTGCTAAATTTCTTCAAAATCCGGTCAGCCGTTTGTGCGTGAAGAGGTAATAACACACACAAACTTTCGTCTATATAATACTAATGTGTAATTCTGTGTGCATCCTGCAAAAATATTCAAGCTTATATTATTATACTAACTATTAACTAGCTTCTGCCAGCGGCTTTGCTCGTGTAAAAGTACGTTTCTCCATACAAAGTTCCAACCCCCGTTTTATCCCCTTAGGGGTGGAGTTTCGTGAAATCCGTTCTTAGCGAATGTCTACACCCTACTAGGAACCTATCTGCCAAATTTTAAGTTTGTAGGTGTTATAGTTTCTGAGATTTCGTGATTAATCAGTGAGTGGTACTTTTTTTAGATATGTTTGCGAAGAAGACGGCCGCAGGCGTGAGGAAAAGGACCACCTCACGTTTCACTGCGACACCGACTACCAAACCCGGAAGATGCGGGAGAGATGTCAGCCAACTGTAGGGGCAGACTGGATGCCCACTAAGGTCACAGGGATTTTCTGAAAAGGAAACGTGTGATTCTAAAACGTATAGGGCAACTGAAGGTCACAGTGTGGTTTTAGTCAGTAAAAGTATGACATACCCTCCACCCAAGATCAGGAGAGGTCAATAGATAATTTTCCAAATAAATAAAAAATCCAGATATTTAAGTTCATTATAATGAACTCACGTTTGCATAACACCATCCCTGATATTAAATTGCAATTATTGATACGGCTTTGTAAACCTCATTCATGGCAGGTTCGTTCATATTGATTTTGATTCCATTTGCAATGGCCTTGACTGTACAAGAAATATAACATAGCCTACATTAATTATTTATTTGGTAAATGCAATGTCTTTGATTACTAGTTTATAGTATTTATTTAATGTTCTATTGCATTGAAGTTAATGGTCCTAGGGCATAATTTAGTTCAAGGTATCTTTCAGCAGAAGGCCTGCATAGGTAAAAGTAATGTTGGAAGACCAATGAGATGATGGGCTTTTTTTCCGTGGGAATATCATCCAATGACATGCCCCGCTCTAGGGCGGGACAAGAGATAGTGACAGACTTTTACTGACTAAAAACCTACCCCTTTCCTTCGTTGCCTTTCATACCAGGGCCGAGTCTTCCTTTCAGAATCAGACCCTTCGCCCCAGTAGGCTTCGACCCTGCTGGGCCTCTACGCTTTTGCTGACATCTCCTTGAGGCGCGCGTAGAATACTACGTGCCGTCGACGACTTGGGCTCGGTCCGGACGGTTACCGGACGGTCGGATGGCGAGATACCCATTGCTTGCTGTCCACAAGCCAGCGCCTACGGTAGCAGGAAATCGGGATCGGCATCCTGGCGGCTGGGGCGTGAGGGCCGTTCCCTCGCAAATGCGCCCACCTACTTTGCTAGCATTACTGCTTCGCAGAAGGAGGCGACCGCCTGCCGCTCCTCCTCGCTTTGGACCATACCGTACCGTACACTCCACCGTCTCCTCCGGGCGGTCATGGGTCAAAGGTAAAAAGATTAAATTTTTGAGTTGATACATTGAGTTAAAGCTTAAAATTTACAAGTCTGTGATAACACCCGTAATATTTTATAGGTCGTTGCTCGTTTAATCGGTCTCTTGTTTTTTTTAGGGTTCCGTACCTCAAAAGGAAAAAAACGAAACCCTTATAGGGTCACTTTGTTGTCCGTCTGTCTGTCTGTCTATCAAGATCTCAGGAACGCGTAAATTGAAACCATATACTCGGGTCTGCGGTCCCTTGAAACTGTGAAAAAATCAATCATGTTTTTTTTTTCTGATTGACTGACTTCATGACGTTTCAAAAGTGTCTGTAAATGGTTTATTTGAAATAAAATGCTTTGAATTCTTGACTCCATTTCGTGGTAGAAGTTAATATATCCCACCACCATACATACTACTCACTGATTAATCACAAACTTTCAGAAACTATAACACATAATAAACTTAAAATTTGGCTAGTAGGTTCCTTATAAGGTCGAATCAGAACGGATTTTACGAAACTCCATCCCTGAGAAGGATAAAACGGGCGTTGGAAGTTTGTATGGAGAAACCTACTTTTACGAGGGCAAAGCCGCTGGCAGAAGCTAGTATAATATATATGTATATATTCCACAACTATCACACAACGCCATCTAGTCCCAAGCTAAGCATAACTTGTGTTATAAGTACTAGACAACTGATAAACATACTTATAAATTTCTAAATACATACATATTATAAACTAAATTACACCCAGACAAAGAACAAATGATCGTGTTCATCACACAAACACTTGTCCTGGGTGGGAATCGAACCCACGACCTCCGGCATAGCAGTCAGGGCCACTAACGTCTAGACCAACAGGCCCGTCATGGTTTCCCACCTTCAAGTAAAACAAGTGTGGTAATTTAATTGATGATTACTTTTGCAATGATTTCATTGAGTAATTTTACCTAACTAGTTTAACATTGCGTAGGATTGCGTTATATGTATGTGTGTATATATATATTATTGCGTTATATCTTCGTCGTTTATACCGCGTACATCGAAGAACTGGAACAATTTGCCTGCTGCGGTCTTCCCGTTCAACTGTAATAAAGGTGCCTTCAAGGCTAGAGTGAATAGGCTCTTAATAAACTAGTGCGCCTCACCATCAATGATTGCATCACTGCTTACCATCAGGTGGGATCGCAGTCAAGCACACTGGTTTATATCAATTAAAAAATAAAAGCATTTTAAAGCCACAACGAAATAAATGAAAAAGCCTAAAATGTGGTCCTCTTATCTCAGTTCATTCCTAAATCTAATCTCCCGCTCCAAAAATGTTTTACAAAACGTTGCAGCGCATCGCTGGCGTGTCGACATTTTCAATCAGCGCTTCACACTAGTGAATAAAAGCTAAAAAACTATCTCTATTCGGCACTGAACATAAAAGGATAGAAAAACTAAAAATGAGAGAGGGATTATTTGCTTTGTTGAAAAAAAGATATACGCGGTTCCGTTAGTCTTTGCGATGTTAAATATATGGGGAGACCATTTTATTTTAGAATAGTTTGAAAAAATACTAAATTAGTATGTTGTCGGGAAATAATAATCATAATCACACACATCACGCACTACACCATTTTGAATCTCCATGTCCACACAAAGTCTCGTCATCAAGTGTTGCTTTCCATTCACTCAAAGAGTAAATATTTTTCAATACACTTACTCGAAAACCCGCTCTTATCCCACCGCTTTTAGGCACGCAATAGACTGTTTTCCGCACTAGTACAGAAATAGCGCCTGCTCTCCCCCGCCACATTTTATTACATTTATTGTATCAGGCTGGGCGCGCGTCGACCCCCACGTGTCGCCGGTCAACCCCCGTTTATTCATTTCTTCGTAAGTGTATTGAAAAAAATCGCTTGATACACGTGCAAATTTGTCACTGTAGCCCTCAGTTCCATAACACACTCGCCTATGGCTCGTGTAAATTCCGCCTCGGTCGCAATGACAAACTTTCTGCTCTTGTATCAAAATATACTAATTCACTTTTGCGTCCTAACAAAGAAATCACAAACAAAAAAATAACAAAACACAAACGCCACATTAAACTGTTTGTATGTTGCCGCACCTCGAATTTTCCCAATTAGAAGCATGCGGGCGGTGACCTTCACCGCGCGAGGGTTGAAAGACATGTAAACATGCTTATAATATTATTGTGACCACTTTCACGCGCGTTTTTAGGTTAATACCACACGTTTTTAAGGATCACACGCAATGTGGGTCACATTTCTTTTTTCCATTTACGAGTTAAATTATGACGCAAAATTTTAATATTCACAAAACCGCATTGGGCCCTCATGATGGATTAAGGCCTACGTACTTTTGCCCACAACTTGGTTCGTGCAAACGTTGGTTAATGCGGACGCTAAATCGACGTTAAAACCATATAAAAAGTTAACTGTAAAAAATTGCTTTTAGCGATAAGACCGCCCATTGTGACACTCTATTAATTTTAATCTCCCAATGTAATTTTATTTATGGTATAGGCACAATAAAGAATATATATATATCGGTAAATCAATTATATGTCCTACTTTGGGGATCAAGCTTACTCTGTACCAAATTTCATCAAAATTGTTTTTTTTTAAGGTGAGAAAAACATCTTATGACCAATCGCGCTCTTGGGCGGAGCGCGAGATAGTGTCAGACTTTTACTGACTAAAAACCCACTCCTGTTCCTTATTTGCCTTCGTCCCAGGGCCTTCGGGTTTCGCTTTTGGTTCTGTCGTTTAACCACAAAACTGTAACAGACAGGCACTTTCTCATTTATTATACTAGCTTTTGACCACGACTTTGTTCGCATGAATGTCGGTAATGTCGATCATAGCGGACGTGAATTCGAATTCGAAGCCGGATAAAAAGTAGCTTATGTCTACTCTTGGGGTTCAAGCTTATTCCGTACCAAATTTCATTAAAATCGGTGAACGGAAACGGAAACTACTGATAGTTTAATCGTGAAAGCGTAATATACAAGCAGAATTATTATCACTTTTATGAAATTAGTATCTGTGGATTTCATATAACAGAAAAAAAGGTGTGATTACAGATAGTGGGGACATTCTAAGGATTATAAGGTTAGCATGAATGGATATCAGTCTGGCAAATAGTTGTGAAAGCAGTGGTGGTGTGAGAGCAGTGGTGGCCAAGTGGTAACGGCACCGACTTACGAGTTGTAGGTCGCGGGTTCAAACCCAGCCAGGCTCATTACTTTGTGTAATTTATTTCATCACCACTGCTCTCAAAATGGTGAAGGAAAACATCGCGAGGCACGGGCATGTCCTAAAATAAAAAAAAAAACGAAAATATGTGACATTCACCAACCCGCATTGGGTCCGCGTGGTGGATTACGGCCCATTCCCTCTCCTAGAGAGGAGGCCTGAGTCCCAGCAATGGGAACATTAAAAGGCTGATTATGCTATGCTATGCTATGCTAAATAGTCTTGCCTAGGGGTTCGTGATTCCCATTGAATGGGTTATAGAGATCAGATAGGCAGTTGCATCATTTAAAGTGCTCCTTAGCAGCTGCATCCGGCAAGCCTGGATTTCAGCATATTTGGGAATGAACAATTGTTCAAAAGAGTTACCGTAACCTAGAATACATTTAGAGGTAGGCGGAACAGAGAGTAAAGTCCCGCAAACCATTTGACAAGGGAGGATCCTTCGACCAGACGGGTGTTCTGACTGGTGGGCAACTGCCCGGCAGATGCTTTCAGGCTGTTCTATATGTGCAAATCGCGCGGAGAACTTTAATTGCGCGATGCAAGATTAGTTCTTATGTGACGCCATAGATGTTGCTACACGGAATAGGCAATTGAAGGAACACAGGTTTGTTTTAGTAAGTAAAAGTTTGTCACCCTCTCACGCTCTACCTGCCAAACAACAATAACTGAAGCTTCATAGTGTAACAAACGCTCAGTTTTTATAAAATAACAAAAGTCTGGCAGCCAGGAATCCGAGTTACACTATAGTCAGTTACTTAAGTATGGTAAATGTGTGTTAAGATTGCTGGAACCTCTTCAGACAATATAGAAATAGATTTCAAATAAATTTGATTGAATTTCAATCCCAAGAAATCCAACCCAACCAGAACACTTAACCTTAGTTTTCAAAGTCAAAGTCAAAGTCAAAAATGTTTTATTTCACATAGGCCTACATGGGCACTTATAAAACGTCAGAAGCTAGTGCACGGTTCCAAATTGGTCGTTTCCTATGGAGAAGAACCGGCAAGAAACTCCATGGTTACTCTTTTTAAAAAAATGATTGTTTACAATATTTTCATATTACAGTATTAATAGACATTATGTAAGAACAGTGTAGACCAGTCGATATTGTACCCAAAAGCACAATAAAAATAATAATATTTAAAAAAAAAAAGTGAGTCGTAATAGGAAGTAACCTAAGAATTCGCGAAGTCCACGGTGTTCTCACATTCACATTAAAAAAAAAAAGAAGCTAGGTATATATAAAAAAAAAACAAGAACAATAAGTAATTACAATTATCAATAAATGACATGTCAACAAAAAGAAAATTACTAACGAATTTATGGTGGTTGGCGTCTACTAATATGAAAAATATTGCAAAAGCAATGTGTAGGAAGAAAAGAAAAAATGTATATATTTGTGTTTGATCTTCGTCATAATTATTATATTTTGATTTCTCTTAATTATAATGATTTATCATAAGCATCTAATTTCAATGATACTTTATTCCATTTTTTAAAATCCAGTGTTTATTTATTGTGCACACCTACCACAGTGTTACCTATTTTAATTCAAAGGTTGACGGGTAGAGAATGCTATGTTGCATTAAGTCCGCCTATGTACCAGTACTGTACACGAAGTTTTAATGAACAAATAAATTTTGTTTATGATGAACAAGGAACATAAAACTTCTACGAAACGCATAAGGAAAATAATCAGAATAATGCACACTTAAACCAGTATAGATTCTATCACCCGCCATTACGAGTCAGTGCAATAAAAGGACGCCAGGCAGTCTCGTGTGCTTTACTAAGTCAGCCCGTGGTTCCGCCCACCAGAACTATTAATGAAGTAAAAGTAAGTTATCAAGTAAGTACTGTATTATTTATAAAAGACTGCATTTTTGTTTGCGCACACACATGAGCAATATAATATCCCCTGCGTACTTTGTAAATCTCTCTTCAGATTAGTCACCGTGATCGAAATTCAGTCGGGAGGATGATTGAATAAACAAATCACATTCTAAAACTGCAAACAAACAGATACACACCCAATTCTCATGTACAATATTGCAGTCATTTCAGGCGATGGCACCGCCATTTCAAGAGTAGAAGAGAGAGGAGGAGTGAGCGTATTTCATTACAAATCAGTGCAATAAAGTGCCGCCAGGCAGTCGCGTTGGTATTACTTGATTACAGTGAACAGGCGTTGATTAGAAACGTGCGCTATTATACTGCATTTCTTGTTGTTCCTTGTATAATAAGAATCGGAATCTTGTAACTAAAATAACTGATTTAAATACTGATCATTTACTTCAGAGTCAATTAGCCATATCATTGGTAGGTTTGAAAAATCCACGCTTTTAATGTTTAGTCTTTAGCGACTAGATAATAATTTATTAGACCATGGTGAAAACATTGCTGCGGAAGATTGTAGGTATGATTTGTCATTTTGAATTGGGTGAAATAGTTTAGGTTAGGTTAGAACTGTGACCAACCACGCGCGAGCCGAGCGAGCGAAGCGAGCGGTGCCGCCGTAGCGGCCGGCGAGCGCTAAGTCTCAGAATTTTTCCACTCATAATACCACATAGTCAAATTTGTTCGATATTTTAACGAGTAGGTATTTTTAACGTAAATATAATGAACTTGGGTGAATGAAATGTTGACACTTTGAACTTAGATATAATGACTATCGATATTTTTAATCATTAGGTATTTTTATTACTCGGCATTTCAACGCTAGACATTTTAAGCTTAGGTATAATAATTTTTGATAATATGATACAATGGATATTTAAATTTTCGAGGTTTTGAACGTTGACATTTTACCCGTAGGTATTTTAATGTTCGACATTCAAATAAATGTACCGAATTTTAGGTTTACTTTTTTATAAAAGGTATGTATTTTTAATAATTTAAGAAGAGGTTATTTAAATATACGTATGTGTGTACTTTCTTTGTGTTTGGGTATTATCATTAATATGTGTTAATGTGAACGGGAAAGATTTTTAAACATACCCAATACAAACCAAAGACAATTACGAAGTACTAAGAATTACCTACGAAGGCTGAAAACGTCTATCTCATAGCTAAGGAGCCAATAAACAGTCTATGAACAGTTTAACATGATAATTTAAAACAAAATGCATTCATGGTAAAATAAGCCTTTTTTTAGGTGGGAAATCATCTAATTTTTTCACTCTGGGTGGCGCAAGAGAGAAAATATCTGAGGGTTTTTATTGGCCAAAACCCACCTGTGTGGTCCTACGAATAGTAACTCTTTTGAACAATCCTGTAGAAACACCATGGTTCTACCGAGGATATAGAACAAAATATTTCTATAGGACCAATTCGGAACCATAACTTAAAACAAAATCGGTCCACAATTGACCGAGAAATCGGTGGACATAAATAAAAAAAAATACATTCAGCCGAACATAGAACCTCCTCCTTTTTGAAGTTAAACCGTGTTTAGGATTGTTAGAATTGTCATGAGATGCACTCTGGCTATAAGGTATTTAAGTTTGGCTGAGAGGTACCTACGTTTTAGTGGTGGTACCATAACTAAGAAGTGTAAAATAAAAACCTGTTCACAAAAAAAAAAAAAATACAACCGACTTGAATATAAAAAAAAAACATTGAAAAGTGCAAAATAACTTTAATTTCGAAAGTCGGTACTAAACAGCAAAGAGACAAAACTATAATAGAAACAGTGACTTCCGAAATTAAAGTTATTTTGCACTTTTCAGTGTTTTTTTACATGGACGTCGGTTGTATTTTTTTTTTTGTAATCAGTTTTTTATTACGTCAGAAGTACGTTCACGCAAACATTATTCTATATAATTTTCGAAATTCACGCAAACAAAAGTTGGTTTTACATACAACAAGCGAAGTTAGCACTCCTAAAAATACTTCTCAATGTAAAAATAAATACGTTAGAAACAGAGCGGTTGTATACTTAAGCCAAAGAATACAGATTCCGGAATTTATTCTGCATAATTGCAATAGAACTTGTGGCTACAGTAATAACAGCCGCACGGATCGATCTCAAAGGTTAAGCAACAAGAGTAAGCCGAGGTTGGTCTGTAGCACCCATCTACGCTACATATCGAGATTCCTCCATACTTTTTAGAATTCAGTACCTCAAAAAGAATAAACGGAACCCTCACAGGATCACTTTGTTGTCAGTCTGTCTGTCAAGAACCTTTATCTCGGGAACGCGTGAAGGTACCGAGTCGAAATCAAAACGTTATACTCAAATTTGCAGACCGTGGAAGCTGTAAAAAAACAAACTTAAAAGTTTGTTTTTTTTCGTTAACGAAAAAAAAAGATACGGCCGTTTATGTCGCAAAAAAAAGTATATATCGACACTCTCGAGAGAATCAAAATTCATGGGGTACTTCCCGTTGACCCAGAATCCTGCAATTTGCCATAAAGCAGAGTATTATAGCACAGGTATAGTAATAAATCTGAAAATAGTAAATTTCTTGTTACGTCACAAAAAAATAATCTCTTTTTGCAATTCGGAAACATCTTCGAGACTACATATTATGTAGGTAAGTTTGTTCGGAGGCCTCAGTGTGCGAGTACAACTCGCACCTACTTGAACATATTTGTGTCCCAAATTAAAACCTAATTGACCAAACTATTGAAGTGTTATTGTAAATGCAAAAGTAACACTGTTTGTAACTCACTCAAAATCCAAGCGAACACTAGCGTCCGCATAGATTATAAAATATTGAGCGTTTTATTTAAAGGGTATTTAATCAAGAACGTAAATAAAAAGTTCTTCATTAAGTAGGTAGTCTGTAAATATCGAAAATAAGCAAACATTTCCGTTATTCCCTATACCTATAATAATACAAGCTCGATCGGTTAACGCCTTAATAGCTGAACAGATTTTAACGAAACCGCCATAGAAGCTGACTATATCAACTAGTAAGTATAACATTGTAGAACATCAATATCCAGGGCGTATGCTCGAACAGAATAATATTCGAATCTTTCTCTCACGAAAGCGCTAACAGAAGCAAAAATTCAAAGATTCAAAGAATTTTTTTCTCAAATAAACCATTTACAGGCACTCTTGAAATGTCAATAAGTCAGTCAGAAAAAAATGATGCTCTTTGCACATTCCAGAGCGTAGATCTCTATGGAGAAGAATGTGAAAGAAATTCCATGGACACTCTTTTCAATCATGTTATGTATTACAAATATCTCGCTAAGCCACTTTATTACTAATATTATATACTTCTACTAAGAAGGAAATAAAAATGAACCGATTTTTTCACAAGATCGTGACTTTTTAAGTCAAAATGGACCTGTAAAAATTCGGCTCACAAACAAACTGTCGAGGCCACAGGACTTATCAACGCGGTGTTGGCGGATCGCCAAGTCAGGTCCATTTGTTACTTGCATAATACGAGATAAGACATACACAGACAGACGTTGCCAGCTTTTTTACAAGTTTGTAGTTAAACAAAACGAAGATACAGTGACACATTGTCCACTTGCTTCCCTGATCGCACGTTTTGATAGTCACAACAGAAAACTATTATAGATTATGAAATAGGCCTGTCGGTCTAGTGGCCTTGACTGCTAAGCTGCAGGTCGTGGGTTCGATTCCCACCCAAGACAAATGTTTGTGTGATGAGCACGATCATTTGTTCTGTGTAATTTATCTATAATATCTATGTATTTAGAAATATAAGTATGTTTATCAGTTGTCTAGCACGCAAGCTCTGCTTAGTTTGGGACTAAATGGCGTTGTTTGATAGTTGTGGAATAAAAAAGAAAGAAAAAAAAAATCATTTGAAACATCTATTGGTTCGCCTTGGTAATAAAACTGACTCAAAAACCATGACAGTAAACTGCATAATACTGTCAGACTGTGATACCCCCACTACGCCACCGCTTCCGACATCGGCATGACACTGTCATGCGTGTGATGATCACTACCGTTCTCAACACTACTTGTGTGAGCGTATACTACTAACGTCTATGCAAATTTATTGAAATTAATAAAATTAAATTGTAACCACTATTTTTTTCTTTTTTCTCTCTTTGTTTCACTCTTACGAGTTTCAGTCATGTACCATAGTCATAGTCTGTGGTCTGGTCATAATGTCAGTCTGTGAAGAAATTCTTGTATTTTGAACTTTAATAGTTATAGATATATATTTATTTAACTGTTCATTCGCGCTAAATACTCTCCAGCGTTTGATAGTCTATTAACAGTTTGCACGTGTTATTGGCAAAATTGTGGTGTCTTTTCCGCAAATGCCATAATGAAGAGTTGAAGTTGAAGTTGAAGTTGAAGTTGAAGTTACTACTAATATAGATAATTTATTTCAAGCGACTTCATTGATGATCATTTCTAGAAACATTCTAGAATAACCAGACGTTCTACAATGACAAAAGACCCGTATACGCTGGTTAATCGTCAGACGAAATTCGAACTATGTTGAAGCTCAACAACTCGGAAGTTGTGGATGTTTCTACAGAGGAACATCATTAGGGACAACTTCTTGAAACTTTACCTTACGTAGTCACAACCCTCAGTATTGGGAAAACGACGCAAGAAGGAGAAAATTTGTAGGTTCCCAAGGGACCGGATGGTTTTTTTATATTACTCGACTTACAAGTTGTAAACAAACCCAGCCAGGCGCATTGCTTTGTGTAATTTATTTCATTACTACTGCTCTTAAAACGGTGTAGGAAAACATCGTGAGGAAACCGGTATGACTAAAAACCCACTCCTGTTCCTTCGTTGCCTTTCATACCAAGGCCGAGTCTTCCTTTCAGAATCAAACTCTTGGCCCAGTAGGCTTCGAGCTTGCTGGGCCCCTACAGATGCTGACATCTCCTTGAGGTGCGCGTGGAACAGTACGCGCCTTCGGTGACTTGGCCTCGGTCCGGATGGTCGGACGGCGAGCCACCCATTACTCGCCGTCCACAAGCCCGCCGAGCTCAAGCTAGTGTAGTGTCGCTCGTGCTCGGCTCCTATAGATACAGTCGTTTCACACTACACGAATTTGAGCTCGACTTCTGCTCCGCTGGTGCTCGTTTCCTTTAGCGTAAACCCATCTTAAGGACCCAAACAGATTTAACGACTATAAGTAATGGGACGGACCTCACGGACCTAACCACCCGGAATCGGGACCTTAAGAGATTATTGTGTGATGCCCTAATATTCATTGATTTAGTATTTACAGGTTGATGATCAGGATCATAGAAGATACTAAAATCCTAAATTTAAAATAATACTTTAACCACACCGTGGCCCTAGAATGCAAAGGCAACTGAAGAGACATTGGTGGATTTTAGTCAGGAAAAGTCTGACACTCTCTCTCGGTCCACTTAGAGCAGAAGGATTTATATGATAATTTCTTTTCCACAAAAAAGCACTACATTAAATAAACCTACTATTGAACTTGTATTATGGGATCCAGGACTCTCTGTTATGATTTTTATTAATAGATTTAATTAACTTAATTCGATTAAATTTTAGTTTAATTATTTTATTCATAATTATGTACCTACTAACATTAGATATTCAGCGAATTGTTGCTACTAACATTATGGACTTTGTCTGGAATAAAAGTTAAACAAAGGTAAAGGTTTGTAGTTAACACTCATTTAACCCTTGCAAATGACTTTGTTTACTCATTTCTCAATTTTAGGTCTGACACTATACGTGAGGATTTGTAATTGACTTGATTAGGTCAGTCAAAAAAATAACAACTATACCAATGTAATATGTGTACCACACACGTTTCGCCAGCTATGTTTGTATTCCTAATGTGTTGAAAAACTTATATTAATACCGAAAAATCTTTTTCCAATCTTATATTTGAAAGGATCTTCGGTTTCAGGATGTGTCTGACATTTTTGCAGATTGCGGGAAAAACTTCCGACAGGCAAACAACTTCGTACGCGTGAATTTTGGTAAAAAACAAGTTTAAGGATTCATAAAGTTATGATTGGTTTTCAATATATCGGCTGATTGCAAGGAATGTTTGTGTCGTGTTGGAATTTATGATAATGAACCGAAATGCTTCTGATTTATTTCTGTAAATATTTATATCATACACATACATATTATGTATTATCATACACACAGATTCATCATCTAATACGGGCTTAGATAGACCTATGCCTATCTAAACCCGTATTAAATGATGAATAATAAACACAATATTAGGTAACACGAAACAAAAATAAAAAAAGAAGCAAAAATCTAGTTGTGTGCCTCACGGCTGCACCAAAGTATGTCCAGTTCAGCATGAATGTCAGGCAACTAGTGCCTGACGCTGGTTTTCACAACTGAACCTGTGGTTGTGACGCAGTTTTGGAGTGTAATATATATGTATATATAGGAGAGCAGTGGTGGCCGAGTGTAACGGCCCCGACTTACGAGTTGTAGGTCGCGGGTTCAAACCCAGCCAGGCGCTACTTTGTGTAATTTATTTCATCACCACTGTTCTCAAAAACGGTGAAGGAAAACATCGTGAGGAAACCGGCATGTCATAGAACCAAAAATTCGAAGACATGTGACATCCACCAAACCGCACTGGGCCCGCGTGGTGGACTACGGCCCATTCCCACTCCTAGAGAGGAGGCCTGAGTCCCAGCAGTGGGAACATTATAAGGCCGCCTATGCTATGCTATGCTATATATGTATCGGTGATGTATACTTAAATAATATAACCTATCAAAATAGTTTTGTGTTCATTCGGATCAACGCAGGATGGATGAAATGGCTACAGGTCACGGGAACAACTTGTGACCCACGGATGCCCCTCAAGCTGAAGGGTAAAATCTACAAGTCCGTGATAAGACCTGTCATACTGTATGGATCAGAATGTTGGGCTGTGAAAAAGACGGATGAAAAAAGATTGCACGTAGCGGAGATGAGAATGTTAAGATGGATGTGTGGTGTGACGAGAATGGATAAAGTGACAAATGAGTATATTAAGTGAAGTTTGAAAGTGGCGCCAGTGACTGAAAAATTGAAAGGGAATCGTTTGTCTTGGTATCCATGTGAAGAGGAGGTATGAAGCGCATGTTACTAAAAGAGTTATGAGTTTACATGTGGATGGATGGAGAGGGAGAGGGAGACCAAAGAAAAGATGGATGGATTGTGTGAAGAGTGATATGAAAGAGTGATATAAAAAGTAAAGGAAGTTAGTGATAGTATGACGAGTGACCGCTGACCCCAAATAACACGGGACAAGGGCAGGAAGATGATGATGAAAAATATGTGTAAGATAGTGTGTTTTTTTAAAGTGTGAAAAATAAATAATAGACGAATAAAAAAACGGTAGAAAAAAGATCCAAAATGATACTCTGTTCCGTATGTACAATACAGTTATCACAGCATTACTTGTACATTTAATTATCCTTCAGTCCAAATGAAGCTACCACATAACCACAACTCCTCTTTTAAACGACTCTGCGTTTCAAATCGTGTCCGGCCCGTTCCTGTATCGGATAGAAACCGTATTGAATGGGACACGCGGACGGCCGGCAATTACGTAAATGGGTCGAGCCCTGAATGGTTTCAGAACGCACGCGAAGCGACAAATGCATGACTGCGAAATGTTCGGAAAATTTTATGTTTTTGCAGGTTTTTGCTTTGCTGGCTAGTGCAGTCAGCCGCATTCGTTATTTCACGTTCTGTTTAGCAAAAAAGTCAAATAAAACTACGTAGGTTTTGAATTTTTGTTTTGAAACACCACTCATTTGATACACCACATACAGTCGTGTATTTTACAATAACCGGTTCCCGTGACTTCGTCCGCGTTAAAATCGTAAAACATTGTCGTTTCTTTACAATTTCAAGAAGTTTTTTTTTTGTAAACCGTATTTTTTTTTCTAAAATAAAATTAGCTTTAGTTACTATTTATCACATCAGTAACAGTTCCATCGAAATCGGTCCAGCCGTTCCGGTGATTAACCAGAAAACCGACAGAGATACTAATTATTTTTTAAAATGCCTTTTTGTTATAATTATCGAATAAACTTTTATATTTATTTAGTATAAATAGATAGATAGATAGATAGATATATTCTTTATTGTACACCAAAAATGCAAATTACATTAGGAACTTAATATTAATATAGTGTCACAATGGGCGGTCTTATCGCTAAAAGCGATTTTTTACAGACAACCTTAGGATGGATTTGATAGAGAAGGAGAAAAAAGATACGCAGGTAGTTCGTGGGGTACTATTTACATATATACAAATATATTTCTACTTTACTTTACTTTTTCTTTTTTTTTTCTATTTAAATATCTTGTTTTGATATTACAAACACTTAATTCAATTTTATTTATAATTTAAGTACCTATCTATATATCTATAGGCAATGATATTTTAAGTAAAAAGGTGTCTATAGGTACTTAAATCTATATATATAAAAGAAAGTCGTGTTAGTTACACCACTTATAACTCAAGAACGGCTGAACCGATTTGGCTGAAAATTGGTGGGGGAGGTAGCTTAGAACCAGGAGACGGACATAGGGTACTTTTTTTTTTTTTTTAGGGTAGAGTAGGGTAGAGTAGGGTAGAGTAGGGTAGAGTAGGGTAGAGTAGGGTAGAGTAGGGTAGAGTAGGGTAGAGTAGGGTAGAGTAGGGTAGAGTAGGGTAATTTTTTTTTTTTTACTAAATCCCGCTTTTGGGCAGAACAACGTCTGCCGGGACCGCTAGTTATAAATAAAATTGAATCTTGAAGCGAATTTTAAAGTAGGATACTCGTACAAAACGAATGGGAAATTGAGGAAAAAATATGAAAATTGTAAATTTGTAGTAATACAAAACGAAGAAAAAACCTTTTTTGCAATTCGAAAAAATCTCTGAGACTCGATTCGGATATTGAACTGTTTTGATAGGTAAGTTTGTACGGAACCCTCAGAGCGCGAGTCCGACTTGCACTTGCCCGGTTTTTACTGACTAAAACCACCTGTGTCCTTCAGTTGCATTGTCCGTTTTAGGGCCACGGTCACTATCCCCCTAGTTCCGTCACCAAGATTTAAATTTATTCAACTCATTTCGGACTGCAAGTACAAGACGGTTAAGTTTCCGCCAAGAATTTAGTGCTTGGCAAACTTGGTGATTAGAAACTTGCCTTAATTTGCGATCCCACACATCTGCGGGATTCATAGTTGGGAGATTACTCCAAGTTGCAGTGTACAGCTTGTTTTCTTGATAAACATTGATAAGTAAAGCACGTAGCTTTACTTATATAAAGAGAAGAAGAGATGAGATAAGATAAGAGATTTCTTACGATAAAGTTTAAATTATAGTGAATATCGTTCCATAACTATGGGCCTCACGAGAAGGCTTAAAGTCACCCAAAGGGCAATGGAAACGGCTATGCAGGAGAACCAAGGTCGCCGTCATAACCCGAAGAATCGCCAAATTTAAGTGGTAATGGGCAGGGCACATTGATCGTAGAACAGATGGTCGATGGGGCCCTAAGCTTCTAAGGCATCCGCGCACCGAAAGTCGTAGCGTTGAAAGGCCTCCCACAAAGTGGACCGATGACCTGGCTAAAGACGCAAGACTGCAATGGAAGCGAGACGCACAGGACCGATCGTTGTGACGACACTTGGGGAAGGCTCGATGAAGATAATGATGAAAAAAATCACCTTTACACGGTTATTATTTTAAATCTAGGTTGTAGGTCAAAATGAGTCTTTAAACAAAATTCTTTAGGAAAAAGCTATTTGATAATTTTTCACGTGAAAAAAATGAAAGAGTTAGAGCTAGCCATGGTCGATGGGGTCGAAATGTTCTGGAAGACGCAGCAACGACTTAGACGCTAGAAGGCCTCCAACAAGGTAGACTGGCGAAATTGAGATGAGGACGCTGGAATTCGCTGGAAGTGAGATGTATTAGACTGGTCATCATGGCGATACTTGGGGGGGGGGGGGCTATGTCTAGCAGTGGACGTCTTTCGCCTGAAATGATAAGTGCTAGCCTGAACTTTGCAGAGCAAAGAGGCATATTTCTATCTGACGGTGGCGTAGAAGCCATCGACAGGTGCCGATAGAAAACGAAGAAAAAACGGTACACAATCAAAGTGTTGTGTTCTGCCGAATGACCCGTGACTTGCAAAAGTGAAAGTAACTGAGACAGCTGGTCAAGGTTACGTACTTTGCACATCGACAGCTAACATCTACCAACTGATTGCCTATTTCACCCATCACAGTACAAGCAAGTGTGGTCTAGTGGCTATAGTGCCCGGCACAAATGAGCGTGTGAACCAGTTGACTCGAGTTCGAGCCCCGTGGGTTTGGGAAACGCTTATTTGCTTTTTGGATACTAATTTTTTATTCGCTTTTTACCGCTAAAATTATTATTATTTTTTGCCAAATATTTATATTTCTATTATATAGAGAGATGATGTACTAAATCCTCAATCGTCGTTCAGTATACCAGTACCCCTACGCACCTCGCACCTACGACACCATATTGGACGCCAGCTATTACTACACCGAGTGTCAAACCGACAATCCAACATGTCTGTTCGGCGGTCCCCCCCGTCTACCTCAACCGCTCCCGCGACCGCACCTGTGCTCGGCCCCAAACTCTCTGAGGTATGTGCGTCTGAGACATGTGAATCGGATAGTGCATCTGAGAAAAGCGGTCGCAGAAATCTCAGTGTTAGATATAAACGTGGACACGGTGACGATGACATCAGGGAACTCAAAGTGTTGATCTCGTCCTTATCCTCTAAGGTAGACCAGAGCTTCCTTGAACTCAAACAGAAAAATGAGGAGCTTAAAGAAAGTTTGCAATTTATGTCCGATAAATATGACTTGATTTTCAAAACACTTCAAAACCTACAAGAAGATAGAGCAGAGGATAAGAAGACCATTCAGAAACTGGAAGAAAGGATTGAAATTCTTGAACGTAAAAGTAAGTCGGCAAGCTTGGAAATACGAAATGTACCCATTTGCTTGCGAGATGGCAGGAAATTTGAGTCGAAGGAAGACGCCAGTTTGATATTGAAAACCTTGTCGAAAGCTGTCGAGGTAGATATTCAAGATTGCGATATAAAAGACATACACAGAATCCAAACCCACAAAGAAGGCAGTAAACCTATCATAGTTGAGCTAAACAGTGTCATAAAAAAGGACAAAATTATACAGGGGGTCAAGAATTTCAACAGGAAGAAACCAAATGAAGAAAAATTAAATACTGGACACCTCAGTTTACCTGGACCTGTTAAACCTGTATTTATATCAGAAGCACTTACATCTAACACGCAGAAACTATTCCATGCAGCTCGACAGTTTGCAAAAGAAAACGATTACACGTATTGCTGGACTTCACGTGGCTACGTATACCTGCGTAAAATCGAAGGCGAGCCTCAAATTCGGATCGAATCCTCCGCAAATCTAAAACTCTTAGCTAAAAAATGACTACCCTGTTCTAATCTCAATGTCGTATCCCACAGTTTATTTATTATACATAATTTTTATTTTAAGTTTAGTATTACAGTAAATAGCCATTTTGATTCACGGGAAACTTGTATGGTGTATCTCAATAGTATAGTTAGCTACTATTTGATAATTATTTGTCATTTAAATCCAAAGTATATTCTTTTATCCTTATATTATTTTATCCAAAGTATATTAATTGTGGAAGCCGTCTTACTCAGTATTTCAATTTGTTATAATATGGTTCACTTTGTAAGCAACCGTAATTTACTTGATTCTTCATATGAAACAAAATTTGTCATTAATCACAACGCAACCCAATTGCAGTTACACAGCCAAAACATTCACGCCATATATCACCACAAACTCCTTACTGTTTACAAACTAAACACACTAAATTCAAAATCACACTCTACAGTACCTACACAAATTATACTCTACAGCACAAACATAAACTGGTCACCAACAATTAAAATTATAAATTCGATAAGGACAACTTAAAAAACTTTATTGAATCTGTAGAATCATTTAATATCTCACGGTCTTATGTAAGTTTTCCCGATCAATGTTTGAGGTATGTGAACACTACCCAACCGACTTTGAACATATTACATGTTAACATCCGAAGCCTAAATCGAAACTTTGATGGTCTCAATGTCTTAATGCATTCCATGGATGTTAAGTGTGACATTGTTATCCTCTCTGAATGCTGGTTGAGTAAGGTAACAGATATTCCTGTATTAACTGGCTTTACTTCAGCTAGATCCTCGTTTACCAACCAAAATGATGGGGTGGTAGTTTACGTACGCTCCGATATGACTCATAAGTTAGTTGAGCCGGTCTTCCGGGACGCTAACTGCCTTGTTTTGAGGCTAGGTCTAGATACAGCTGTTGTTGCAATATACCGTTCACCCTCAGTCAGAAACACGGAAAATTTTCTTAACTCTTTGAACAATATTTTAGAATCCTTGGCGACAATAACAACTGTAGTAGTGATTGGAGATTTAAACATAAATATTAGACCAGATAATAATGATCCAAACTCTGAAGAATATTTAAATACAATGGCTTTTCATGGGCTCCTACCTGCTCACGTTCTCCCCACTCGCATTGAAAATTGCCTGGATCATGTCTTTATAAAAACAGATAGACCCTCTACAACTCTGGTTTTGGAATCATATTTTACTGATCATGCACCTATTCTATTTTGCACTGAACGAAACCCTGCTAATGCTGCAAAACCTAGAAGTATGATAAGGCATTTAAACTTTCAAGGTATCACTAGTTGCTTAGAAAACTCGGATTTCTCAAGTGTTTTAATTAGCACTGATCCCAATCAGGGAGCAGAACAACTCATCTCAATTATATCAGACGCAATAAATCAACACAGTACACTAAAAAAAGTCCCTAACAGAAAGCAGACTATTAAACCATGGATGACTACTGGCCTCTTGAGGTGCGTGCGAAATCGAGACCAACTTCATAAAAAAGCAATGCAAAACCCTGAAGACCTTACTGCTAAGCTAATATACTCTAGATACCGAAATTACTGTACCAATTTACTGAAAACTATTAAATGCAATTTTGACCAAAAAGAACTCCTGAAAGCCAATGGCAACCCCAAAGCAACTTGGGACATCATAAAAACTATCAGCTACAAGAACACGTCACCCGTAAGTAAGACAGGAGAACTCCTTAATATGTGCAGTGATCCAAGCTCCTCTGTCAATGCTATAAATAGGTATTTTGCAAACGTTGGGGCAGATCTTGCTGGGCGGGTTACGCAGGATCAGCGTGTGTATCGCCCTAACTTTGAATATAACAGTATAATTAATCCTCAAGGTAATTCATTCGTATTACTTGAAACAAATTACTCAGAAATAGATAATATAATTACAGGATTAAAACACAATTGTGCAGTAGGTCACGATGGAATACCAGCATCAGTCATTAAGTCTGCCAGACGTGTACTCGTTCCAGCAATAACGCATATCTGTAATTTATGTATCTCAAAGGGTATTTTCCCCGACACTTTTAAGAAAGCATTAGTCACACCAGTATTTAAGGGTGGGGATGGTGACCGTATCGAGAACTATAGGCCTATATCTGTACTCACCACACTGTCCAAAATTATGGAGAAGGTTCTGAACAAAAGACTGCTTAGTTATCTCGATTGCAACAACATAATTGCGCCAAACCAATACGGTTTTAGGAGAGGCGTATCAACAGAGGATGCTGTTCTTGAGCTAACAAACCAAATTGTTAAGAATCTTGATTCTAGGACTAAAACTATAGGTATATTTCTTGATTTAGCCAAAGCTTTCGACACGGTCTCAACTCCCATCCTTCTACGTGGTTTAGAAAGCATAGGTATAAGAGACATAACTTTTAACCTCTTCCGGGACTATCTGACAAACCGTAGCCAAAGAGTTAAGGTAGAAAACTACATCAGTGAAGATGTGAATCTGACCTTTGGCGTACCACAGGGCAGCGTGCTGGGTCCTACCCTTTTTCTTATATTTGTCAACAGATTGTGTCAGCTGTCAATCCCTAACTGTAAAATACTTGTATATGCAGACGATACTGCACTTATCATTAGTGGAGAAACATGGGAATCTGCTCACGAAGCAGCTGAAAATGCTCTTCGTATAGTGATGGATTGGCTTTCATTAAATTTACTTACGCTAAATGTCTCTAAAACACACTATGTTCCTTTCTCAGCAAACTCTGCTTCACAGCCTAGTATGCCAGATGTTAAAGCCCATAGTTGTCACCCCGAACTGACCTCTTGCAGTTGCCCTACTATCCATAAAAGCTCTTGTGTTAAATACCTGGGGGTGCACATCGATAACATATTGAGTTGGCAAAAGCATATCAGTGTGATGGTTATGCGAGTTCGTAAACTGATGTTTCCTATGAAAAAACTAAGAAAAGTAGTTCCTGACCGACTGTTAAAAACTATTTATTTTGCACTAACTCAGTCACTTCTTACTTATTGCATATCTGTCTGGGGTGGTACATTTAAAACGTATTTACTTCACCTTGAGAGGGCACAAAGAGCTGTCCTAAAAGTCATGCTTCACAAACCTTATGTATACCCGACTACCCAACTCTATAAAGACATATCTGTACTCACCGTCCGACAGCTCTGTGCACTTAACATAACGTTACGTTTTCACTTATCACTGACTTATGATCCAAGGTTACTAGAACAAAATAAACGACGTAAAAATCCTGTATGTCCAGCTGTCATCACCAAAACTGCCCTGGCGAGGCGAAGCTACCCAAGTCTTAGCACCCACCTTTATAATACTATAAACGAAGCTTGCAACGTGTATCCTTTGCCTAAATTTAAATTTAAAATTGTAGTTAGTAGTTTTCTCCAAAAGTTGACGTACGACGAGACTGAGAAACTATTTGCAGGAAAAACTTACGAACGCCGCTACTAAAAAAAAAAAAAAAAAAAAACTTAAGTATATAAAACGGTCCTTTGCTGTCTGTTTTATACTGAGACATATACGAATACTTACAAAACATCACATACACCTATCCACACACTTACACATACTTCCACACACACCCATTTCTTGCTTACAATCTTATATAAGTCTTCTAAATGTTTTTAGTGTTTATTTTAAACTAAGTTTTGGCTTGTGAAAACTAAAAGGTGCAGCAAATTTGTGAATTAACGTAAGGGGAAGGCGCCTGTGTCTGTAACACAGTTTATACTAGCACAGACACAGACGTTCACTCTGTCTCAATTAATGCATAACGTTGTATTGTACTAAATTGTTTACATGTTCGATTGAGATGGACAAATTGTATTTTGGCTTTGTGAATAAACGATTATTATTATTATTATTATTATTATTATTATTAGTTACTTTAATCATATCCAAGATATTTTTGCTCGCGACTCTATAGTTGTGTTGTATATCCGATAGGTCAGCAATCTGTCACAATACAACACAATTTGCTGAATGAAATGTTGCCAATACGCAATCAATCAAGCCGATCAGTCACACGCCACTGCCGAACAAAACGAACCTATGCCAATGTACCATTTACACCTATATATTAAGCTTTAATGATGCCAGTTTAATACTAAGTCTACATAGTAGGCATGAGTCGATAATGGATCACACCCATATGTACGAAACGTTTTGGAATACATTCATTGTGCATACAGCTAAGGAGTGGAATTCCCTGGCGGAATCTATGTTTCCTGATAACTACAATACTGGGGTTTTTAAGTCAAGAGTGAATAGGTTCGTAAAGGCCCAGCAGGGTCGAAGCCCTCCGAAGACTTCCGAAAGGGAAAACTGGGGTCCCGGAACGCAAGTAGTAAAGTTGGATGTGGTATCATCGAAGTGACCTGATGATGATGATGGAGCCGGAAGATAGGCACTGGAACTCCGTAATTAATCAATGTATCCTAGCCGTGTTTGGGCTTATTAGAATTGTCATGAGATGCATTTTTGCTATAAGGTACTATCGAACTAATCTGATGATGGAGCCGGAAGGTGAAAGGGAAACGGGAACTTCATAATAAAACAATGTATCCTAGCAGTGTTTGGGTTAATTGGTATTGTTATGGGAAATAAGCACTCTGGTTATAAGTGTATAGCAACTAAAAAGTCTGAAATAAAAAACTTAAAAAAAAAAGAAACCGACTTCACTAAAAAAAACTAAAAGGATCAAAATAACTTTAATTTCAGAAGACGGTTTTAAATAAGAAACTGACAATACTGAGAAACATCGACTTCCAAAATTAAAATTATTTTGATCCTTTTAGTGTTTTTTTTTAGTGAAGTCGCTTATTTATTTTTTGTAAAAACTTTTATCGGTTATCGAATCCGAAGTTTAGTAGCTCTAAAGAGATCACGATAAACGATCAGGGTAATTAAGGTAGAGACAAAAAAAGTTCATAAATTTTTGTAAGAGAACTGTCTTGTCGAAAAAAAAAATAAGTCTAGCAAAAAATAAACCAAGACAAATAACTTGGCCCAGTTCGCGTGGCACCCCTGACGAGGTTACGTCTCTTAAGTCAAGTCGACAGGGCTGACAGCTTGACTCTTTGTTTACTAACTGCGAATATGCTGTACGGCTTGGTAGTGCAGTATTTTTTACAGATTTTTTAAGGAGTGTATTTTTTTTTTATTGAGTGATGTTTTTTTTCATGTTTTTGTGCGGTTGCTATTAATGAAATATTCTATGTTATTGGTACACCAATACGTATATATTTTTTTTTTAATCTGGTTTTGTAAGCAATAGATATGAAGAACAAGGCTTAAAAATTACCTACCACATTATTTTTAGCAACTTATGGTCTAAAATTGTAAACGAAATATTTTATCTATCCTTTAATTAAAAAGTTGTATTATAGAAAATAGCAGACGTTATTTAATGAGGTAATGAACTAGTGCTAAGCTAGTTTTACTATTTTGTTTTTTGTAGACCTCGACCGTGGCCAGCCAGGCGCGTTACTTTTTGTAATTTATTTCATCACCACCACTCTCAAAACGATGAAGGAAAACATCGTGAGGAAACCGGTATGTCCTAGAACCAAAAATTCGAAGACATGTGACATCCACCAACCTGCACTGGGCCTGCGTGGATCCACCACGCAGGCCCAGTGCAGGCCCATTTCCATTTCAGAGGAGGCTTGAGTCCCAAGAGTGGGAACATTATAAGGCCAACTATGCTAGGCTAATATTAAAATTTAAATGAGGTAAAAATGTTCATTGTAAGTTGGAAGTAGTTAATTATAGTTAGTTGATGATTATAATGTTAGTGATTAATGTTGTTGTTTAATAAACGTAAAAAGTAATAATTATCTGAAATATATAGGAAGTCAAATAACTCTTCCGCCCTGGGTACAGTAAGAGAGTGTTAGACTTTTGCCCCTTGCGTTCTAGAACCGCAGTAACTCATTCAAAAAACGTCCGATCCGAAAGCATTTTCACTAATTTTCTGAGTACCATCACTCACATTTTATTTCCAAAATGCACGGTTTCTGAGGCATAAGACACAAGACCATAGCAGCAAATAAAAAAAATAAAAAAATTTCATACCTGCATAAATAGAACAGGAAACGGATATCTGTGATGACGATTCCCCTTTTATAGCGGATACGCACATGGGTTCCTTTGGGATACGTATTCCTATAACGTACGTGATTCTGTTGAATTATTCCTGTTACTACGAGGCTAGCATACCGTGTTATATTTTTTATTGCGTTCTGAAAAACTGTCAACAGTCGTAAAAATTGTATGGAGCAGCGTTATTCCGAAACGATACAGTCCTATTCCGAATTCTATTTGACTTTGAGTGGTTGACATTGTAGCTGTCATATCGAGTACAAAATTAAATTTTAACCATTACACGGACGATGCCCCCTAGAGTCACTGTCAATGAATTTTTTGAAAAGGAAACCGTGGTCCTAGAACAAAAAACTTTCTTACGCCCTCTCGCTTCATCTTATAGGGCGAGGATTTATTCCATTTTAATACCAACAACTAATACCACTGGTATTTGTTTGAACTCATTAAAATTAATTTTGATTAGGTTTGACTGAGCTGACTGTACCAAATTTAAGTTGATATTCGTTCGGAATGGAAATTAATATGATCTTAAAAAAAACACAAGTGATATTAGTTTTAGGTATTAGTAATGAATAAATCAGCGCGAAAAACCATTGAATCATTTTTTCATGTCTAAAAAAAATCATTGCACGTTATTTGATCTGACAGCTTTGACAGCTGTCAGATCAAATACAAAAGCTAATTTCTACAAAACTTTAGCTGGGTGCAAAGCAGAATATGTACTGTTCGCACTTCGCAATGAATTTATGTTCATTGTAAGTGACAACCTTGATAGGATTACGTCACACGTCACAGTCAAACGAATAGGTGTCGGTAGAGTAGTTTGTTTACAAGCCACTTTTCCAGGTAATTCGTTGCTGTTGGTGAAAATGAACGACTATTTTCTGTTCCTTTGTGATTTCTGAGAAAGTCTGACCGGAGAGAACTCTAAATACGGGTAGCTATGAGTATTCAGTGGAAATGCACTATTGCAAAGAGATGACGAGATGAAAACTTAATTTTAGTTAGATTTTCGATAAAATACCTTGTTTTGACAATTCATTATATTCCTGTCCTTGTCCCGTGTTATTTGGGGTCGGCGCACATGTTTTTTTTCATTCCATTCTATCCTACACGCTACCACTAACTCCTTTTTGTTCATATCAGTTGTCCTCGCACAAGCCATCCATTTTTATGGGGCCTCCCTATCCCTCTCCATCAATTCACATTTCGTTACCACTTTTCAGTCACTAGTGCTACATATTTTTCTTTAATGTACTCATTTTTCACTTATTCATTCTCGTCACACCACACATCCCAATACATCTCCGCTATTTGCAATTTTTTTTCAACCGTCTTGTTTTGACAGTTACGAACACAAAAAAAAAATCAGCTTTGACCCATCTGGTCGTAGCGTTTTAAAGTAGTGATCAGTCTAAATGCAGAAATTGATTTTTATTTAAACAGAAAGTGAAGGTAAGCCCAGTAATAAAATACAAAGCTGTATTCCGAAAAAAATAAATAATAATTCATCAAAAATAAAGCGGGAAATTAAAATCATTTCACCAAGTCGCATAGTATTTTCATTTACAATCAATATCGGACATAAACCGAGACCAGTAATAAAAATAAAATAACCAAATTACCGCAGTGGAAACCAACCTTCAAATAATCAGAAGCGTGACCCGCAGATCGTAGCCAGAATTTCCTTCATAACCGCCGAATGGCCGACCCCAATTGGAGATGCATTCATCAATGCAAAATTGGACCTAAGTACAATCAGCAAAATAGTTTGGTGTGTAGGTATAAACTTCATACTTTGCCGAAAGTGGCGTACTTTATTGTAACTGTATGCCTAATTTTCAATTGTATTGACTATGAAAATAGTAGGTACTTAAATCCAAAAACATGATTATATTTCAGATAGAGCTGTGGTCTTGAATATGAATAATTATTTCAGATAGAGTTGAATTTTTAATAAAATTTAAAATAATCAATATTCTTAGTTTATTTATTAATTTATCAAAACCTTATGCACTAGTAAATAATACTGTACAAAGACGGGCTTAATACCTTAGGCATTTTTACAAGTCGACCTTAGGGTGTTTTTTTTTTTTTTTTTTTTAATCGGGAAGCAGAAACAACATGGCAGGTGCAACTTACTTACTTCTTGGTTCTTTTTTACTTAATAACTTCTTTATGTATTTTGAGTTTTGTTCCTACAGTAATCAAATAATAAAATCATGTATGTAGTTCATTAGTATTTTAGTATGAGTAAGCTCTTTATTTGCATGTAAAAAATGTAATTAATTATTTTTGTATGCCTACAATAGGCTGATTATAGCGCACATTAACCTAAAACATGTCCAACCACTGTACCAACCTATGTATCACAAATAAAATATTTTTGATTCTGATTCGATTTATTTAACGAATTGGTTCATCCATATTAGTTCAAGAATGTGTCAAGTAGATAATGCAAAAACCTGCCATGGGTTGCCCTGCAGTAAAACAACACCAGTAGTTTCTTAAAATATTAAATCAACTATACACAAGATAACTCACTTGTAAAACAGTTATCATAGATTAAAAAGTAGTCGTAGTTAGCCTGCAAACTAATCTATTTGGTCGACTGTACCTAACCCGTCGCGTGGCGTTTGAATCGCGAATATTAGAGAAGGGTCCGAAGTCCGGTCCAACCCTTTCGGATCCGAGCGTTACTTTATTATTATCTATATTGATTCCGGACGGAACTCTTATGATTCTAGGTCAAGTTTCTTTGGTTACGATTTCTTACGCTCAATCCTATTGTTTGTTCAGCAAAATCGGTGAAATATTTCTTTACTGATTCGGGTGTGTAAGATATATTGACTTTTTCTTTGGCGGGACTTTTTCTGGCTTCTTTGCAAGAACTGAATTCGTGAATTGGTGATTTAGGGTTTCAATGTTTTTACTGTCACTCTACTGTAGCAATTTCTCAATAAGAGTAAGAAATATAGAAACTTATTAGGTACTATTTGTGTTGCTAAGCAAAATAGAAAATATATTTTTAAGAGCTAGAATTAATTCCATATGGTAAAGTATGTTTCATTTTTATTTTATTCATTTGATCAGCACTCTAAGGTAGATCTAACTAATTGTATGTATTTTTTTATTAATATTTAAGCTTTGTACTTTTTAACTGCGAAATTTACTATTATAATAGTTATATATGTTATTTAATATGTAATTAGTAAATAAGTCGTTGGAGTACCTAATATAAATAAATAAACAAATTCGTCTACTAAAACATTATCAACTACCTTAATGGCTTACTAGATGCTACTAAAATAAGTAATCTATATAATATAAAAGCGAAATACCACTCACTGATTAACCTTTCGTATGCCGTAATTAGAGACACAATTAAAAAGAGATTGTGTCTCGCGTGGATCCGCGTTTAAAACACACGAAAGGTTAATCAAGAAATCTCCGAAACTATAACACCTACAAATTAAAAAAATTTCAGGTAGGTTCCTAATAGGGTGTAGATATCCGCTAAGAACGTATTTTACGAAACTCCACCCCTAAGGGGGTAAAACGGGGGTTGGAAGTTTGTATGGAGAAACCAACTTTCGCGCGGGCGAAGCTGCTGGCAGAAGCTAGTCATGTACATATAGTCATGTGTCATCTTAATCCTAATTAACTCTATTTATTTATCGTTAATAAAACAACAAACAAATCGTAGCCTCGCACGACAAAACGCCAACCATTAACATGGCATCACACACTACATAATTCACCCCCATTACTGTGTCAACATGAATAAACATTTCAAAAACGTTAGCACAAGACAAACGCAGAACACGCATAAGGTAATGCGCAGACTTGAGACTATCAGTAAAGTGACATTGTATCCAGTGACAACGATTGACAGATATTATAAAAATGTATGGTATTGAAACAACTGCTCAAAATTGATTAAGCGTTCAAGTTCGATCGTGTATGAAGTACTGAGGCTCCAACGAGCTCGTATCGTGATACATTTTACGACCTAAATTGAATTGTAAAAGGGGATGGAGCTATGTAGGGTGCATAGCTCCATCCTTCTTTCTCGCTGATATGACTGACTTTTTACACGTCACCCCTTGCAGCTTGATGTGCTTGAGTCAATTGAAAAACGAACCAAGAGGATCATCAACTTCAAAGTCTTGATCATTGACGCTGAGTCACTAGGTCGTCAGTATCAGCTGTATTTCGGTAAGCAAATTAATTCTTTCAAACCCGTTCCATTATCGGACCTGAAGACATACAGCGATGCGCCACCGATACTTACGTACAAAACGTTTTGGGAAAACATTCATTGCGCGTACAGCTAATGAGTGGGATTCCCTGCCGGAGTCTGTGTTTACTGATAGCTGCAACCTGGGATTCTTTAGTCCAGAGCGAATCAGTTAAATCTCGGTAAGCATGCTCTATCGTCAACCACATCATAGCTTACCATCAGGTAAGAAAAAATATACTCTATAAATAATCTTTTGAGACTTAACCGCTCTCGCAGTCAAAACTGTCTTAGTCTCCGGTGTGCGCCCTCTCTAGCGCAAGATAAACGTGGGACACGCGCTACATTATAAAGGCAGATAATCTCGGCTATGACAACTCCCACGGTGGCGACTTCTCATGCAAATGATGCTGTATTCTCCACGGAAGGGACAGGATGGTAAACCGTACCGGGTTTGAATTTCAACGGTACCTAAACTGCTTGATGCGATATCAATTTAGGTTTAAGATTTTTTGAATGCTGTTGAATGTGTTGATTTAAGGCGTTTGTACGAGTAATAGTAATTAGGTTTATAACTAAAATATGGCGTCAAAAATTTCTTCCACAACGCTGTCGAATGGTAATGTGCCCAAAAGACTGGCGGCATTGTCATACTGTATGGTAATGCTTATCCTCTGCCCAACGTAAAAGCCAGCCCTTGGGTCACTCGAAGTGTCAACTAGACGTTTCGACGGATCTTCATACAACTTGTGAGCGCTCGGGTCCCAGGATCCGAGAGTTTCAACCCCAAAGGTTAATTTTATTTCCACCACTTGAGGTTCTCTACAGCCGCAACGGCAGCACCAGTACAACACAACGAGCTAGGAAGATTTGAAGGCACGAGAATAGGAGGAAGTTAAATAAATTCCATTCCATTTCGGTTTCTAAAAGGCTTCGATTACGTAAGCAAACTAGCAACACTAATACCGAGAATCCAATCGCTCTGCCCCAGTCCACATTTCAATGCCTGTCACTCCCAGTGTATTGTGCCAACAATTGATTCTCTGCGCGTGACAGGAGTGACCCGAGCGTCATTACCGGCCGTCGGACCACGCTGTCACACTCCGTATCAACCTATGCAGTTCCGATGGGTCGTGTTAAAGCTTCAGAATATTGCAGCGTTCAGATAACCCGTGAAAGTGTAAGATGATTTCGAGGCTTTGTTGTAATAAAATGAGAGATTTTGATGTTAGTTTATTAAACTAGTATTTTGTTTGTAGGTGGTTAAAGTCTGAAAATAATTATCCAAAAGCTACTTAATTGCTGATTGAGCTAGGCTACCGTTTATTCCGAAAAAGATCACATTTCCTACGGATATGGTAAAGAAATTGTGCATTTTGTGAATTTAGTGAAGCCAAAAGGCATTATTAGTCTATAGTTAACCTTTTTTCGATTTTTCCAACTGAGGTACCTGGTATCAGGTACCCCACCTAGGGGTAACTTGATCGAAAAAATAAACAGGGCAAGTGCGAGTCGGACTCTCGCACTGAGGGTTCCGCATAAACTTACCTATGAAAACAGTTCGATTCCCGAATTGAGTTATGGAGATTTTTCGAATTGTAAAAAAAGTTTTTATTTGTGACTTTACTAAAATTTACAGTTTTTTGATTTATTCCTATATCTATATTATAAGACCTTGCTTTCTGCCAAATTTCAGGATTCTGGGTCAACGGGAAGTACCCTACGAATTTTTATTCCTTTGAGAGTGTTGAAATGTACGTTTTTTGCAACATAAACGTCCGTAACTTTTTTTTTCTTTAACTTAGAAGTTTTTTTCATAGCTTCATGGGATCGCAAACTGGAATATATGGTTTTAATTTCAACTTTACGCATTTCTGAGATAAAGGGTGATGACAAACAAACAGACAGACGGAGACAACAAAGTGATTCTATAAAGATTCCGTTTTTTCCTTTTGAGGTACGGAACCCTTTTTAAGATCATTTGCTGTCTGTCTGTCTATCTGTCAAAATCCTTTTCCTCAGGGATGTGTGGAGGTATTAAGCTGAAATTAATAACAAGTACTCAGGGCTACCCTTGGGAGCAATGAAGAAATCAAACTTCTAAGTTATTGGTTTATATTCCGTTTGGACGCTTATTTTAACACTTGTAAGGAAATCACACTTTTCCGTTAATCTAGAATCTTCAAATTTGGTAATAATAAGCAAAGTTTCTTATCACAAATACAGGAAAATGTCTGAAAACCGTAAATTTCTAGTTACATCACCAAAATATTATTTTTTTCCATTCGTAAAAATCTTTGGGACTCGATTTGGGAATCCAAATACTTACATAGGTAAGATAGTACGGAGCCCTTAGTGCGTGAGTCCGACTCGCACTTGACCGGTTTTTATTTATACGAACCATTTTTGTGTATATGGAAGTATAGTGGCAATTTCAACTGCCGTTTTCATTTGGTTATAAATTATCATTATTAATTAAAAATAAATACTCAAATAAAGCTAATATTTTGTGGTAATAATACTATCATTTCAATTACTTTTGAGTGCCATCCCATCGCCATAGTTTGTTATTACTAAAAGTTAATTAGCATCGATAACATTGTTCAAACGTTAATATAAGTTAAATTGCATTTTACGGTTGTATACCTTGGTATATAAAATAACTAATTATGATATCGGCTATTTAAACTAGATTATGATGGTAAATGCATAACTATTTACCTAACTTATAATATGTTCGTAAGTCATCATCATAACTATAATATCAGCCGAAGGACGTTCACTACTGGACATAGACGTCCCCCAAGTGTCGCCACAACGAGTGGTCCTGTGCGTCTCGCTTCCATCGGATGCCCACGACCCTCTCCAGGTCATCGGACCCTGTGATCTGGTATATATATACTTCCAGGCAAGAGTGCTTCATGGTCGACCAGATAGTCACTTACTATGAATAGGAGTCAAGCGCGAGCTTATAAATAATAATTCAAAAAATAGAACCGGTTTTCTCATTACAAAGAATGACAAAATTAGTCATTAACTGAGAATTTTGACCCTCGGGTCGAAACATAATTCCTTACCTACTGTAACCAAAATTTTAATTTTAAATGAAAATTCAGTAATAACTCAAAAGTCGGCAGAGGCGTCAAATTGTAAAGTTTAAATTAATCCGAGGCCAGGAATGAGGCCCATAATGGAAAGGACATTTCCAGGCTTTGTTATATAACTTGGCTTATTTGCAGTCCTTGCCATCCTGAGTCCATCTTCCGTCGAATTTACTTTATAAGTAAATTAAGTTAATGACTTGCGATTTCTGAACAGAAAACCTACGTATTATAGGTACTACTCCACAATAGTACATAAAGTACGTTTTTTATTCAATATTTTGTTATGTTCGTATGTGAATATCTCAATCGCTCTCGTCATTCAGTCACAAACGTTAGATCTAAAAAAATCCAAAAATTTGGACATTAATTTATTTATTTGGTTTTAAATAGAACGGCCGAAACCATTTTTTTTTAATCTTTTGAACTAGTGCTTGACTGCGATCCCACCTGATGGTAAATAGTGATGCAATCGTTGATGGTGAGGCGCACTAGTTTATTAAAAGCCTATTCACTCCAGCCTTGAAGACACCTAAATTATAATCGGACGGGAAGACCGCAGCAGGCAATTTGTTCCAGTCCCTCGATGTTTGCAGTATAAACAACGAGGTGAAACGCTTGGTCCGGACCGTAGAGGTTTCAACATCGTAAGGGTGGATACTCGCCGTACGTCGGGTTGATAATTTATTCATTTGGTTTTAAATAGAACGGCCGAAACCAATTACACTATTTAAACCACAATCTAATTTATGACTCTTTCTTCATGCATCCTTCTCACAAAAAATCAAACATTCTGACATTAACATCTTCTATTCTATATTTATCATAATTATCAAGACTTGTTTTGTTGTAGGCGTGAAAATAATCCAATGACATCTCCCGCTCTTGGGCGGAGCGCAGACTTGACAGGCAGGAGACTTGAGTCTATTACAATTGCAGGAGAAGAACCGAGGTTACTGAAATAGTCTGAAGAATCGCCAAACTTACGTGGCAATGAGTAGGGCACATTGCTTGCAGAACAGACAGTCGATAGGGCCGGAAGGTTCTTTAATTGAAACCACGTACCGAAAGATGCAGTGTTAGACTTCCTTTAAGGTAGACCGACGACTTGGTGAGGGTTCCGGGAAGCCAATGAATTCGAGATGTATACAAGACCGGTAATTATGGTGACACTTGAGGGAGGCTTATGATTTATTTTATTTTCGTCAGGAAACACAGATTCTAACAGGGAGTTCCTAGCTGTACGGACAATTAATGTGTGCCCAAAACATTTTGTGCGAATAGGTGGGATTTCCATCATGTACCCGTGGCACATCGCCGAACGTCTAGTAGCCCGATGATGGAACGGGCTTCATCATCATCATCATTATTTCAGACGAAAGACGTCCACTGCTGGACATAGGCTTCACCCAAGTGTCGCCACAATGAACGGTCCTGTGTGTGTATGTGAAACGGGCTTGGCGGAATTCAATGACACAATTCCGCCATGTCCAGCAGTGGCTATGTTTCGGCTAAAATGATGATGATGATGAATCATGTTCCTATAAATCATGCAAAAATAGCCAATATCCTTCAATTTAAAACAAAGCTGCTTCGGAGGAACTGCAGTCGTTACACAAAGTGGGAACCTAAATGAGTTCACAAAATGCTTTTTAAAGCACCGGCTGCTCGTTAAGTCCGAGCCGCTCCCAAGTAGGATGACCATGACGTCACTCGGCTAAGGATATTGGTTTTTTTTTTTGGGTCATTTCCGTCGTTAATGCAAGGAGGTTCTATATATAAGACCGGGTTATGAAGAAAGTTAGTAATGACGTGGAGGTTTTGTTGAGGACATTATACTTTTATAGTAGTATAAAATTATTGCTTGTTTTTTTTTTAGAGTTGTCACGGCCCCGACTTACGAGTTGTAGGTCGCGGGTTCAAACCCAGCCAAGCGCATTACTTTGTGTAATTTATTTCATCACCACTGCTCTCAAAACGGTGAAGGAAAACATCGTGAGGAAACCGGCATGTCCTAGAACCAAAAATTCGAAGACATGTGACATCCACCAACCCGCACTGGGCTCGCGTGGTGGATTACGGCCCAATCCCTCTCCTAGAGAGGAGGCCTGAGTCCCAACAGTGGGAACATTAAAAGGCCGACTATATGCTTGTTTTTTACAAGCTTTTATTTAATTTACAATGTATGTATGTATGTAACTATGTTTGTTTCGAGTGGATTCTTGCAACTCAATTTTGAAGCAGATATCTTCAACCGATTGAACTGAAATAATTTGTATACGTTTCGTTTGGTTGACAAAGATCTTGACCATAGATCTCGCGACAAGTATCATAATGAATTGTGTAATGACGTCATAAGTTGATAATAAAAGTTTTCAAGGAAAAGTGTTTTTAGTGCATTTAATAAGAAATGTTCTTGTTTTATTGATAAATGTGAATATATGGCACAAAGTAATGCTCCTGGTTATTTTTTGAACCCGCGTCCTTACAACTCGTAAGTTGAGACCGTTACTACTGAGCCATCATCAAATGACTTCTCCCACTTTAGTTTAGAGCGAAAGGGTGTGTAAGACTTTTAATGGCTAAAACCCAACTATGTTCTTTCATTTGCCTTTTGCATTCTAGGGTAACTATTTCAAATGTTCCTGTAAAGAACAAACAGCGTTCAACCACTCCATTTTCAACATACAGCTCTTTTTCAGGCAAAAAAGGTCACAAATGAGAAATTGCGCAGACAAATCACATTAAGTTGAATATAAAACACCGCCAGCGCCTGCCACTGGCTGATAACAGTATTTTATGCATTTTTCACACCAAAAATAACTGTGATTTTTCACGAGTGTAAAATAACTGTTACTTTTTGTTTGTGAAAAGTAACTATTATTTTTATAAGGTTCCGTGAATCCGAATGAAATCGGTACTCTTGTAGAATTATTCGTGTGTCTGATTGTCTGTATGTGACCGACATTCGCTACTAATAATAACGCTAATTGAGTAAGATATCTGTCTATTTGATACATCTTCACTCCTTTACATGATACACAGGTACTTATACCAGACGTAGAATAGGACATGGAATATTAATTTCATTTATATCTCGTTAGTATGCTTTCTTAGGGTGATTTTTTACTTTCATTATAAACTTGGTCAAATAAACACGACAAAACAGAATTCAACAAGAAACAATTTGGTCAGCAATTTGGGGAAATTGTTGACCAAATAGTCTATTACAAAAAAAAACTGGGCAAGTGCGAGTCGGACGCGCGCACTGAGGGTTCCGTACAAACTTAAAAAGTAAATTGCAGACATTTTACCACTTTGGAAGTCTCTCGCGCAAACTATCTACTATATAAAAATAAGTCGGGTTTTCCTTCCTGACGCTATAACTCCATAACGCACGAACCGATTTCCACGGTTTTGCATTCGTTGGAAAGGTCTCGGGCTCCGTGTGGTTTATAGCAAAGAAAAGAGTAGGGTAGAGTAGGGTAGAGTAGGGTAGAGTAGGGTAGAGTAGGGTTTTTTTTTTTTTTTTTTTTTTTTTTTTTTTTTTTTTTTTTTTTTTTTTTTTTTTTTTCTGGTGGGAAAATCATCTCATGACATCCCCCGCTCTTGGGCGGAGCGGGAGATAGTGTCAGACTTTTACTGACTAAAAACCCACTCCTGTTCCTTCTTTGCCATTTGTTTTCCAGGGCCCCGGGGATCTCTTTCGCATCACCCATGGCCCCAGTAGGCTTCGACCCTGTTGGGCCCCTACGGTTGCTGACATCTCCTTGAGGCGCGCGTGGAACACTACGCGCCGTCGACGACTTGGGCTCGGTCCGGACGGTTACCGGACGATCGGACGGCGAGCCACCCATTGCTCGCCGTCCGCAAGCCCGCGCCTACGGTGGCCGGAAATCGGGATCGGAATCCCGGCGGCGGTTGGGGCGTAAGGACCGTTGCCGTTGCCTCACGCGATCGGCCGCCTCCTTTGCTAGCATTACTGCTTCGCAGAAGGAGGCGACCGCCTGCCACTCCTCCTCGCTCCGGACCATGGCCTGTACCAAGGCCCGGCGCGAGAGATCGCTGCCGCCGATCGCCCTCACGAGGACACGACGGTGCTCTGCCCAAGCGGGGCACACCTCTACCGTGTGCTCCACCGTGTCCTCCGGGCGGTCCACACAATGGTGGCACCCGGGCGTCTCTTCTGCACGGATCCGGTACAGGAACTTCCCAAACTTACCATGTCCGGTGAGGACCTGCGTCATGCGGTAAGTAAGGACGCCGTGAGGTCTTTCCAGCCACTCCTCAAAGAGGGGACTTATCGCCATAATTAAGGCGTGCCCAGCACTGGGTTGCGACAGTCGCCGTCGCCATTCCACCATGAGAAGGGTAGAGTAGGGTAGAGTAGGGTAGAGTAGGGTAGAGTAGGGTAGAGTAGGGTAGAGTAGGGTAGAGTAGGGTAGAGTAGGGTAGAGTAGGGTAGAGTAGGGTAGAGTAGGGTAGAGTAGGGTAGAGTAGGGTAGAGTAGGGAAGAGTAGGGTAATTTTTTTTTTTTTACTAAATCCCGCTTTTGGGCAGAACAACGGCTGCCGGGACCGCTAGTTCAGTATATAAAAAAGTGATATCACGAGTAGAAACCTCAATATCATTTTTGAAGACCTATCCATAGATACTCCACACGTATGGGGTTCATGGAAAAAAAAAATTGAGTTTCAGTTCTAAGTAAGGGGAAATTTATTGTTTTTTTTTCTATTTCTTGTGAAAATCTTAATGCGATTCACAGAATACATCTACTTACCAAGTTTCAACAGTATAGCTCTTATAGTTTCGGAAAAAAGTGGCTGTGACATACGGACGGACAGACAGACACATGACGAATCTATAAGGGTTCCGTTTTTTGCCATTTGGCTATGGAACCCTAAAAAAATTGCTAGTAAATATTACGGCTATCGACGACTTATATTTTTTTTTTAAATTACAACAAATAAAATTAGTCAGATTTAAAAAAAAAACAAAGGCGGTTTAAATATTAATTAAATGTAACTTTTTCAACGAAAGTGTGACTCGTACTTAACCGGTTTTATATGTGAAATGTCAGTGTTACTAAATGTCCAATACAGTTGGTAGTCCTAATAAATTACGTTGTTGACGTTTTCGTGTTGAATTGGGTGCACACACAGTGTTTTTAACCTGATTTATTAGTTAAACAAAAATACAGAATCAGCGGTTTTTACTTGAAATTATTTGTTTTATACCGTTTAACTACACGTCCATAAATGTTTTTAACAGCATTCACGCAATGTACGTTTATCATCCTTTATAACAAACGCTGTACGAAATGTACAGGTGTGGCTAAATATACTGTGTGGTTGAAATTAACGAAAAACATTCCCAATTTTATTTTACTACTATTACACATTACATAGATATTCATAAATTTATGTTGATTTCTTTTTTATTTACATTACATTTTGTATCGGTCGGATTAATAATAATAATAAAATTTATTTCAGAATTTAATGTCCACACCTCCAAGTTCAAGGTAGTAAGTATGTATATTTTTTTTTGACAGAGAATTTTTTTTGAAGTAGCAACTCATCAAATGACTTCTCCCGCTCTGGGTAGAATAAGAAGGTTGTCAGAATTTTACTCACTAAAACTCCTCCTTTTCCTTCATTTATATATCCCGCAGCCACACTGAAGAGATACTATACATTTCTTTAATTTTTATTACTTTATTTTCCTACTTCAATAGTTGAATTAAAAATAAGAATTGGTTTAATTGAATTGTATTGAATAATTTGTTTTGAATAATTGCATTTAATGGGCTTTAAATGATATGAAATAATGCTTGACTGCGATCCTACCTACTAAGCAGTGATGCAATCGTTGATGGTAAAGCGAATGTTTGATTTGGATTGAAGAATTGTATATTAATAATTGAATTGAATTTAACGAATTGATTATATTATTGAATTGTTTGTATTATTGTATATATTAAATTGCTTATAATTATTGAATTGACTAACTATAATCAATAATATTTCTAAATTTTACAAACAGGTTTTGCATAAATTAGAAATATTATTGATGGAATAATGACCCCTGGCATCTATAACACAAGTTTAATCTTGACTTGTATACCAGAGGTCGATAATAATTTGTGTTTAATCCTAATTATTAATTAAAGCGATGTTTCTTTAAGCAAAAATAAATTATTGGTATTATTATTAAGTTACCTTTAGCGGTTCAGGACTATGGTAACATTTTCGAACGTTTCTGTAGTTCTTGATATAAAAACTTCCATACTTTACAATATTGTGATAGCTGTACATTTTGTTAATTTTATCCGTAGCTAAAGAATATCTAGGGACACCTTCAGGCAACTCGATTACCAACTTAAATGACCTTTTTCGTTGGCGACATCTAAAACATTCCTAAATAAGCCGCATATAGAGTTTAAAATCAAACAACACGCTGATACGAGTATTAGGGCATTCATTTATGTAATAGTTATTGTGAGTGAAAATGATCATTCAGGTATTATTATTAAGTTACCTTTAGCGGTTCAGGACTATGGTAACATTTTCGAACGTTTCTGTAGTTCTTGATATAAAAACTTCCATACTTTACAATATTGTGATAGCTGTACATTTTGTTAATTTTGACCCGTAGCTAAAGAATATCTAGGGACACCTTCAGGCAACTCGATTACCAACTTAAATGACCTTTTTCGTTGGCGACATCTAAAACATTCCTAAATAAGCCGCATATAGAGTTTAAAATCAAACAACACGCTGATACGAGTATTAGGGCATTCATTTATGTAATAGTTATTGTGAGTGAAAATGATCATTAAAGTTTGTACAGTAGAGTGCAGCCACAAACACCCAAAACTGAGCTCGCCGTCCGACCGTCCGGTGACAGTCCGGACCAAGCCCGAGTTGTCGACGGCACGAAAGGACACAACAAGGCCAGCAGACTGTCCTTACCTGACGATCGGACGGCGAGCTGCCCATTGCTCTCTGTCCGAAGATTCTCCTGTGACTCCTGATGCCTAAGGCGTCTCTGGCAGGGTTAGAAAAGTCATTGGTACCTTTTTTTTAGGTGGGAAAATCATCCAATGACATTTCCTGATTTTGGGCGGAGCGAGAGGATGCGTCAAACTTTTACTGACTAAAAACCCACTCCTGTTCCTTCGTTGCCTTTAATACCAGGGCCGAGTTTTCTTTTCAGAAACAAACCCTTGGCCCCAGTAGGTTTCGACTGTCCTGGGCCATGGCCTGTATCAAGGCACGGCGAGATATATCATTGCCGTCGATCACGCCCACAAGGACACGGCGGTGCTCTGCCCAAGTGGGGCACACCTCTACCGTATACTGTCTACACAGTGGTGACACCTGGGCGTTACTTCCGCACGAATCCGGTGCAGGAACTTCCCGAACTGACCATGCTCGGTGAGAACCTGCGTCATGCGGAAGGTGAGGACGCCGTGAGGTCTTTCCAGCCACTCTTCAAAGAGCGGACTTACCGCCATAATTATGGCGTGTCCAATTTGTACCTACATCCAGCTTTACACGTATAGCCCATAAATGGCGGCCAAACATGTTACGATACATTTACGCAATCACGCGTGCCTCGTTCCACATGTGCTGTGGTTTTCATTTTAATTGCCTATTAAAGTGCTTGTACCCGTGCCAACTAGCACTACGGGTATCTATTCAAAACTGTTTCGTAAATTGAAATCGTGTAAACTACGTTGGAAACTGGATCTGGTTAAATGTTACATGGATTGGACAAGCGTTGAAAAAAAATGGCGAATGAACGCTTGCATTAATTGAGAAATCCCCTTTAAAAGGTTTTTTAATGGATGAGAGTAATAAATGAATGTAGGTGCCCGTTTTACGGATATAAAATGGTTTTCTGTGTTGGGGCTTCCGCAGACAGCAGCCATGCATAAAAAAAATCTGGGCAAGTGCGAGTCGGACTCGCGAACTGAGGCTTTCGTATAAACATACTATGTAAATAGTTCAATTCCCGAATAGGACCAGTGGTGGTTCAGTGGTAATGGCTCCGACTTAGAAGTTCGTACATAGTTGAATCAATTATTCATAACAATTGCTACTAGAAAATACTACGCGCAGTGTTTTTCAATTGCTTTTCATTCACAATCTAGCCAGTACAATATTTCCATAAATTGAGTGACATTTTGGGATATAAACAAACTCGAATAACTTTGCTGTTATGAATATTATTTATGGAGACTTCTCGCGCTCGCGGGAATCCGATGGATGCAAGACGCACAGGACCGGTCATTATGGCGACATTTGGGGGAGGCCTATGTCCAACAGTGGACATCTTTCGGCTGAAATGATGATGATGATGATGATGAGACTTTACTTGAATAATCACGAGACCTTTTCTAATAAGCTCTTTAAATATTTGTACTTATTAAAAATTTGTGGTGTTTATACAACACAAAAAAAATCAGATCAAATCAAATTAATCAGTTCTTATATTTCATAAAACAATGCTATGTTATTAAATTATGGTCGGCAGCGATCGAGCTCATTTCACGGCTAATGGCTCATCCATCATCATTAGCAGAATGCTGATTCATGGGCAATGTGTTTAGTTATGATAGTGTAATTTACTGTTAAGGATATTGCAGTCTAGTGTTAAACTAACGCCTTTGAAATTAAGGGTAATATTCATAAGGCTGCGGTAATGTTTTGACTGGTCTGATGGTCTAGTTATTAGTGGCCCTGACTGCTATGCCAGAGGTCATGGGTATAATTGTAGAACACTATAGACTCCACGAATTCTTGAATTACTTCCTATTACGACGACTTACTTTTTTATTATGATTATTTTTATTGTGCTTTTGGGTAAATATTGACTGTTCTACACTGTTCTTACATAATATCTATCAATACTGTAATATGGAAATATTGTAACATCAACCACTTTTTTAAAAGAGTAACCATGGAGTTTCTTGCCGGTTCATTTCCATAAGAAACGACCAACTTGGAACCGTGCACTAGCTTCTGACGTTTTATAAGTGCCCATGTAGGCCCTATGTGAAATAAAAATATTTTTAATTTAAATTTGAAAAAAAAAATGAATTCCTATCCAAATGTTTGTGTGATGAGCACGCGGTTGTTTGTTCTCTGTCTGGGTATTATATATATAACGAGCAGATCCTACCAAGTCCATGCCGCCTAACAGTCAATGAAAGTAGTGATTTGGTTGTATAGTCATTGAGTCACCTTTAAACTAAAGTTATTGACCAAATGATTGAGATATTTTTCATTTTTATTTTTTGCGTAATATTTCAATAGTTTTTCTGCTATTCGGAATGGAGACGAATCTAATATTTGTAAAGCAAAGATCAATAAAATCGATCCAGCCGGTCTAGAGTTATAAATGTTGTAACTAACACGACTTTGTTCTATCTGTATACGAGTAGATATGTATGTATTTAGAAATGTATGTATGTATTACTCATATACCATAACCTCTGCTTAGTTTGGGACTAGACGAGGCGTAATGTGATAGTTGTGGAATATTATTATTATTTCCTTTATTTGTTTTCTGTTGTATATTAAAATAAAAACATTAAATAATATAAAAATAGTTGTCCGCCGGTGTCGGGACCAGCATTGCTATTCTGAAAAGTTTATTTGCGAAATCACTTCTGAATCCGCAGTGAAATCATGTGAAATTAAAGTTTCGTATTCTTGAATAAAGTGAGTCGATGTAAATCATAACAAGACACAATTCAGCACTGCACTACTACCATAGAGCAATGTCACTTGGGTTCTCGGAACTCTTCTTCTGTTCTCGGAACACTTGGCCTTGATCTTGACATAAGAATAACGAAACTTGTACAGGCGAGATGAGAAGCGAAGTGAGTGTGACTTTCGAGATGATTTGCGAAATGACTTTCGAAATGATTTACCATTTACAGAATAGCACTGCAGGGTCCAAGCTACCGGTGGTTGGAGCTCCAGAGACAGGAACCTTCTCACAATGCGAGTCGTATCAGGGAGTACTGCCTTCTGTATCAGGCCCTTGATCCAACCGCGCAACAAGAGCTTCGACAGATAGTCGTCGAAGCTTTTGGTCATGAAGCCATTGCCATCGGCGGTCACAATAACTGGCACAATGACTGCAGAGTTCACATCATTATTATTATAATATAATGTTCGAAAGAATTACCGCGGCTCTGGAATGCAAAAGGCAACTGAAGGAACACAGATAGGTTGTAGTCAGTAAAATTCAAGTAATCGAACTATATAAATAGGTTAACTTGTACAAAACCCTTGGGGTGCGAGTCCGAATCATACTTAACCTTTTTTTTTATTTATGTTTTTGTGACATAGATATTATCTTACTGATGGTGCGTGTATGTATCTGATGGACATCTTGAGGGGCCTTCCAATGCACCTGGAACGTAGCATCGGAACCAGTGGTCATGAAAATCAGATACCCTCAGAACTTCTAAATTCCTCAAATAAAATACCGATAGCTCTACGCCCATAGGTATAAATACCAAAACGCTTTGCATTTTACGTTCAACAGTAAAATACCTGCAAAAACCCTTATCTTTTACAGAGGCGTACAAAATTCGCCCCTTAATAAAGGGTTACTTTTCTAGATTCTAATCTACAACTTTGCGTTATAAGTAGCCATTCCAAATTACCCTTTATTATTTGTGCTTTGAGGTACGTTTTCAAATGTGTTTGGTTTGTATTATTTTAAGTTTCAAGTACGTTTGCAAAAAGTTATCTTAAAATACAAAGTCTGTGCTTGGTCATTTTCAATTCGTACAATGCTTTTATTCAGCCACAGTTTTTTTTCTATTTAATAAGCTCACTACCACTATCTCTCTTTATAGAATGTGATGGTGATCAGTGTCGGAGCATGCTTACCTAGAAGTAACCTATTCACTCTTAACTTAGACCCCTTTTTTTGCTTTACCTGGGAAATCAAAAAACTTCTCCTCTCTTGGTGGAGCAGGAGAAATTATCAGGCTTTTATTGCCTGGAACCCACAGTGTTTCTTCAATCGTCCTTTATTCTGAGGAATGCGGTGACTACTTTAAACAATTCACAACCCTGGCAGGCATCAGCCCAACTCGCTGATCCTTACCGGACAATCGGACTGCGAGCTACACATGACTCTCCATCTGCAAACCCGCCTCTATGGTAAGCAGTAGTCGACCTGCGACTCCCGGCGCCGGGGACGTCTACGGCGGGAACATAAAATCTCCCGAGGTTGAAGCTATCAAGAAACAGACTCCTACAGGGAATTCTACTCCCTATCTGTCCGCACTATTATCTGGTTCCTTATTTACGTATAGATTTATCTATGTTAATATTACAGGCCTTGAAGAATATTCAATACAAAGAAATTTCCTTTAGTTTGGATCAAAAACCAAGACTAATTACCATAACAATCAAATCAGATCAGAAATTGGCAGCCTGCGCTTGAAAGTAGGGCGTGTTATATGGGATAATGTTATTATTGGGCTGCGGGAGCGATTGAAACAATTATCGTGACCCTGGAACGCAAAAGACACCTAAAAGGAACTGGTAGATTTTAGTCAGTTAAAGTCTGACACGCCCTCTCGTTCAGCAGTTAGAGCGGACAAGGACTATATATAAAGCTGCGGAAATGTTTGAAAAATTTGCAATTTATGTAACACAAAGGTATTGTAAGTAAAAGTCTGGCCTGCCCTCTCGCCCCACCCTAAAATGAGAGAAGTCCTTGGGTGATTTTCTACTTCAGAAAAAAAAAGGATAGTGGTACGTATAATTTAGTCTTCCTATGATTGTTAAATTTAGAAACCTCTTAATTGTAATGTTTGATATTTATAGCATTTAGTTTATTATTTTAGCATAATTTTTATTTATTTTATAGGTACCTAATCTTAATGATACCTACTTAATTGGACTTTAAATATTATCTATTTATTGTTGCATTCTACCACAGCGCAGACTTTTTTTAATCCAAAGGCAGACTGGCATAGAATGCCTTGTCGCGTTAAGCTCGCTTATGTACATTTTTTTTAATGTGAGATATCATCTAATGACTTCTCCTGCTCTAGGGTGGAGCGCGAGGCTGTGTCAGATTTTTACTGACTAAGACTACACCTATATTCCTTCAATTACCCTTTGTGTCCCAGGACCACAGATAACCCTTTCAGAAGTCGACTCATGGCCCTAATAGGCTTCGGCCCTGCTAGGCTCCTACGATTTTAGGATTCCGTATCTCAAAATTAAAAAACGGAACCCTTATAGGATCACTTTGTTGTCCGTCCATCTGTCTGTCAAAACCCTTTATCTTGGAAATTCATGGAGCTATCCCGTTGAATTTAAAACCATATACTTAAGTGGGCGATCCCTTGATACTGTGAAAAAATCAAACTTCTAAGTTAACGAAAAAAAAAATACGGCTGAAAAACAGTGTCGAAATGCATGTTTTTTTGCGACATAAAGCGCAAAACGTGCATTAAATTTCGACTCTCCCAAAGAAATCAAAATTCAAAGAGTACTTTCTGTTGATCCAGAATCCTGAAATTTGGCAAAAGGAAGGTCATATAGTATAGATAAAGGATTAAATCTGAAAAAAGATTTATTTTTTTAATATGTCACAAAAATAAAATTTGTTTTGCGATTCAAAAAATCTTTGAGTCTCCATTCGGGAATTGACCTATTCACACGTGTGTGGAACCCCTAGTGCGCGAGTCCGACTCGCACTTGCCTAGTTTTGTAATAATATATCTCTATCTCTTTGAGGCGCGCGTGTAACACTACGCGCCGTCAACGACTCGGTCTATGTACCACTACTGTACATAAAATTGAAGTAAATAAGAATTGGACAATAAAACGAGTGACTAATACAAAGGTTCTTTTCCGAATATTAAAAAAGAACCTTACTAAACCACAAAGAAACATATTACTTTTTCTTCAAAGGCATAATGAGAAATTAAATGTTACCTTCTTTAAGAAATTCAAATCTTTTCAGAAAACAAGTCCGTAAGCATACTTATGAGGATGTCGTTTACATAAAGGAATACAGAATATTACGTACATCTGTGAGCAAGCAGCAGGATTTTTCACATTAAGATAAAATAAATCTAAAATAAAAACCAACATTTTTGTAAAATTACGGGTTGTAAATCTTAGATCTGCGGGAATTTCAAAAGTGTTACCTTAGCTCTGGAACACAAAGGGTAAGTGCAGGAACACAGGTGAATTGTAGTCACAAAAAGTTCGATCGTGTATATGAGTACTGCTCTCATCTTTGGGATGGGTCTGCCAAATACCAGCTTGCGACCTGTGGTCATAGCTGCAAAGGTCGGTTAAGTGCGAGTCGGAGTATAAGCTCGTTTATGATCGACAAGCTTCTGCCATACAAAATTTGGACGCCCATTTTATCCCCTTAAGGTGTAAATTTAGGAAAATCCGCTCTTAGTGCTCGCTTACATCATAAAAAGAAACCTTGTGAAAAATTGGGGATCTTAGCAAAGGTGAGATGGTATTTCACGCCGGAACAGCTAAGCAACCTCCATCAAGCGCAAGTTCAATCGTGTATGGAGTAACACCAGCATGATGCACTAGAGTCGATTGAGAAGCGACAAGAAATATACTAGAGTCGAATTAGAAGCGACAAGAAATATGTAACCAAGATTTATGTAACTCATAATATGATTTAAAAGAGTGTCCATGGAGTTTCTTGCACGTTCTTCTCCATAGAGATCTACGCTTTGGAACGTGCAATTTAGCTTCACTCGTTTTTTTTTTTTTTTTGACTGACCGACATTTTGACAATTCAAAAGTGCCTGTAATTGGTCTATTTAAAATAAACGTTTCTGATTTCTGAGAAGCGAGCCAAGAAGATCATCGGCAATGATGCACTTGTCGAGTCAAAACTCTAAAGTCTTGAGAATCGACGCCGAGTTGCTAGCCTGTTTTTTATCGTTTACATTTCAGGGAGTGTGTATTGGAATTGCACAATTTAATTCCGCCAAGCCCTTTCCATTATCAGACCACTATACTTATGGCATTACGCCATCGGTACATAGTGGACATCCCATCCATACGTACAAAACGTTTTGGGAACACATTTATTATGCATACAGCTAAGGAGTGGAGTTCCTCGCCGGAGTCTGTGTTTACTGATAAGTATAACCTAGGGGTCTTTAAGTCGAGAGTGAATAGGTTACTTCTAGGCAAGCGTACTCCATCGTTTGCCACAACATCGCTTACCGTCGGGTGAGATAGTGGTCAAACGCGAGCCTATGCTTAGTAAAAAAAAAATTACCAACTAGAGATACAAAAGTAAAAAGCTCAAGCCATTATCAACCCTATATCAAAATGGATGTGATGCATTAACTACTACCTAATCATCTCAAGTAGAACACCATATACCTAAACTAAGTACCTATACGTGAAGTGAACCGAGTATGAACGCCAAGTAAATCCATCTCATCGATATTATGACGTCACGAATTGATGAAATATGATGACGCGGCGCTCCGCAGCTTGGGACGTGCCAAGTCACGGACTTGTGAGAACGTATCTCCACATTTTATTTAAAATTAAATAATGTTGGATTAGGTAACATGTTCGATATATAGGTGTTTGATTGAAAATCCCTTTAATAGTATAAAATAATTTCTAATTAATTTTACCTGTAACAAAAATTTGCATGTCATGTTATGATTAAATATGTTAAGCTACTATATTTTATTTTTATTTTTTACTAAATTATACTAAAACTTAAATACGTACATAAATATAATACAAAAACACAAAGTACACTCAGGCGTCGAAGTACTCCTCAACATCGCTGTCATCCGGAAATGTGCCAAGAAGTCTGGCAGCATTGCCACGTTGAATGGCAATGCTGATTCTTTGAGCGAAGAATGAGCCAGCCCTCTGGTCAAGCAAAGTGTCGATCAGTCGGCGTTAAGCTACTATTTATATTTATAATCATTGTGAGAACTTTTATAACCATATTAATCTGCTAATAAATCTTTGACTTTGACTTTGATTTACTTTGAATGTAGGCTTGCTCTGATTGTAAGTTTCAATTAACGAGGTAAATTTAGCTTAGGCATTGGTAATAGATTTTTTTTTATTATTGACAGGCTCGCTTTCACCACTATCTCATGTATTGATAAGTGATGATTTGGTTGACGATGGATTGCGCTTACCGAGAAGTAACCTATGGTCTTTTGACTTAAAGATCCCTAGATTATAACTATCAGAAAACATAGACTCTTGCAGAGAATTGCTCTCTTAAGTGTCGTCGCACACGGGCCACATAGCATAGCCATAAACGCCGCCACAAGAAGCTAGAAGCGGCTACAAAGAAAAATGAAGCCCACGACAGCCACTTGTGGCTGGTGGCTGCTACTTTTTTAACCCATGCGCGCAGTATCATAATGGACTGAATCTGATGAAGAAGGTTTAAATGCGCGAGTGGCGTGTGACCGCGTTTTTTATCGGCGTTTAGTGGCTGGTTCGGGCCACAAGAAGCGAGCAGCGGCGATTTGTAGCGTGTGGCGGCCACCGGTGTCAACCGCGTGCGGCGAATCCATATAAAATGTATGAAACCTACAGGAAATATGCCGGTGGCGGCGTTTTGTGGTTGTGGCCGGTGGCCCGAGTGCGGCAACCCTTGGCTTTTTGCATAATAAATGTGTTACCAAAATGTTTTGTATTATGGATGCAATTGGAGGGATGATCACCATTGAGTTGCCGACCTTAAAAAAAAGTTATGAAGTCCGTACCCTTGTAATATTTAGAAACTTACAGTTATCTTGTAACAAGAAGTACTTCCGAATTATGCGATTTACATGTGTGATATGTAAGTATGTTTATCAGTCGTCTAGTACTCATAACACAAGCTCTGCTTAGCTGGGACTAGACGGCGTTGTGTGATAGTTGTAGAATTAAAAAAAAAACAAAAAACATTCCACCATCAGTTCCTATTTAATAACCAGATCGTCAATAATCGACGTCTTCCTAATAACTCAAAGAAAGATAAATCTCTCACGGCGATTCCGTAAAATATTACCAAACAAAAGATACATTTAATCACGATGACTACGCTAATCTTTCCGAAAGATAGATCCATTGGAGTCGATGATCCTTCTTTTTCGTAATAACTATTTATCATTATTTTTCGGTGCCCCGATTTACGAGTTGTATTTCGCGGGTTCAAACCCAGGCAGGCACATCATTTTGTCTAATTTATTTCATCATGTGTAACAATTGTTGATAGGCCAATAAATAAATAAATCATCACTGCTCTCAAAACGGTAAAGGAAAACATCGTGAGGAAACCGACATGTACCAAAAATTCGAACACGTGACGTTCACCAATCCGCACTGGGCCCGCGTGATGGATTACGGCCCATTCCCCCTTCTAGAGAGGAGGCCTGAGTCCCAGCAGTAGAAACATTACAAGGCTGATTAATTGATTATACTTGTTTACGCTATGCTATTATTTTTTGGAGATTGGATACAGTTACAATGAAATTGATCTACTTTGTTTTAGGCAAAAAATCGTCAAATAACTCTTTTTGCTCTGGATAAAGCAAGAAAGCGTGTTAGAGTTTTTACTGACTAAAACCCACCTGCATTTCTTCAGTTGCCCTTTACGTTCTAGAGCATCGGTTACTCTTTCAAACGTTCTCGCGGGTTTTATGGGTACCCACACTTATACCTAACGCTTCACTGATTTCAGGCATAAAGTTACAAACTTGGGGGTACGGTGTATTTCTACTGAAAGGGAGTGAGGCAGTGTGGAACGGAGAACACAGCAGTGTAAAGTAGCAAATATTTCCATTGAAGCGAAGTGGGGTGGAGTGGAGAGGAGCTACTCTCCACTTGGTGCCCTTTCGAACAAATCCACAGCCCATTCCTGGGAATCAAATGTAGAACCTCGTATTCAACATTAACGCTTGTAACCACAGCACCAACAAAGCAAAAACAGCGTGGAAATAATTTTCAATTTTGTTCAATACATTGTGAACAGACTGTCTTGAATTAAAATATATTCGCAATGTGTTTTCAGTATGAGATTCCAGTTTCTGCTCGAAATTGAATTGTCAGTAAAATGATTATTTATTTTTATTTTGCTTGAGATGAGGGTACAGTGAACTCTGATATTTATGAAAAGTAATATGTATCTACCTTAGACCACAGATATTATAAAAGGGAAAATGTGTATGGCTGAACGGATTTCAATAAAATTTGGCTCGCGGGAAGACCATGTTCTGGAATAGTACATAGGATATTTATTCCAGAAGCCATACCACGAGCTGTTCCCGCAGTCCATTTTACGACCTAAGCTGAACGGTTAAGCTAGAACTACACTGCGCACACGTGTGCCACACACGCCAATCTGGGCGCGTCGGTCTCCATACATTTTATATGGAAAGTAGACTTATAGAGCTTTTTTTTTATTGGGTGGGAAAATCTTCTTATGACAAATCTCGCTCTTGGGCGGGGCGGGAGATAGTGTCAGACTTTTACTGACTAAAAACCCACTCCTGTTCCTTCGTTGCCTTCGTCCCAGGGCCCCGGGTTTCGTTTTCACACTACCCATGAGACTTAAAGAGCTACACTTGATCCATGCCACGCGACGTCGCGTCGTTCTACGTACAATCCAGGCGTGTTACACGTGTGCGTCGGTCTAATGTAGTTCTAGCTTTAAAGGAGCTATATAGGGTGTACCTATAGCTCCATCCGGCTGTAAGTCCAATCTACAAAACCTGGAACACAGGCGTAGGTTAGCCAGCCTTTCGGTATTTTACAGGATGCAGTTTGGAGAGTGTGCGTGGGAACTGCATGCTTTGATTCCGCCGCGATCTCCTTTCTACCATCGAACAACCCAACGTTTTTTTTTTTTTTTTTTTTAAGGTTGGAAAATCATCTAATGACAAATCTCGCTCTTGGGTGGAGCGAGAGATAGTGTCAGACTTTTACTGACTAAAAACCCACTCCTGTTCCCTCTTTGCCTTCATCCCGGGGCCCCGGGCTTTGCTTTCACACTACCCGTGGCCCCAGTAGGCTTCGACCCTGCTGGGCCCCAACGATTTGCTGACATCACCCTGAGGCGCGCGTGGAATAATACGCGCCGTCGACGGCTTGGGCTCGGTCCGGACAGTTACCGGACGGTCGGACGGCGAGCCACCCATTGCTCGCCGTCCGCAAGCCTGCGCCTACGGTGGCAGGAAATCGGGATCGGAATCCCGGCGGCGGTTGGGGCGTGAGGACCGTTGCTGTTGCCTCACGCGATCGGCCGCCTCCTTTGCTAGCATTACTGCTTCGCAGAAGGAGGCGACCGCCTGCCACTCCTCCTCACTCCGGACCATGGCCTGTACCAATGCCCGGCGCGAGAGATCACTGCCGCCGATCGCCCCCACGAGGACACGGCGTTGCTCTGCCCAAGCGGGGCACACCTCCACCGTATGCTCCACCGTGTCCTCCGGGCGTCCCACACAGTGGCGACACCCGGGCGTGTCTTCCGCACGAATTCGGTGCGGGAACCTCCCGAACTTACCATGTCCGGTGAGGATCTGCGTCATGCGGTAGGTAAGGACGCCATGTGGTCTCTCCAGCCATTCCTCAAAGTGGGGACTTACCGCCATAATTGTGGCGTGCCCAGCACTGGGTTGCGATAGTCGCTGTCGCCATTCCACCATGATATCCCGCCGGAGTTCTTCCCGCCATGCCGCAACTTGGCGCGGCAGCGGAGTTTCGCCCCGGCGTTGCATCTCCACGCGCAGATCGTGCATGCGTGCAAGGACTGTTGCCTCCAGATACCATGATGGCTGGCCAGCAAGGAGGCTCGCCGCTTCGCGAGAAACCGTGCGATATCCCCGCACCATTCGGATGGCCATGACCCTCTGGCATGCGTTCAGCTTGGCCGCCGGTCGTTTTCGCAGCGACGGCGCCCATACCGGCGCCCCATAAAGGGCCATGGACCTAACGATTCCTGCGTAGAGCCTCCGGCAGGAGGCGTCTGGACCCCCTAGGTTAGGCAGAAGCCGCTTAAGGGCAGCCCCATTCCGATCCAGTTTGGGAGCCAGACGTCGGAAGTGCTCTTTGAAATTCCATCGGCTGTCGAGGACGAGTCCCAGGTACTTCATCGTCGAATATGAACTCCTCCTACCGTTATTTGGGAACCCGGTGGTGGCGCATTCCGAGGGCCGTGAAAGCACATGGCCTCTTACTTGTGCAGTGCCACCTCGAGTCCCAACTGCTGGATCCTCTCCACGACTATCGCAACCCCGCGTGTCGCTAGTTCGACCGCCGCCTGGTACGACTCTCCCTGTGCCAGAACCAGCGTGTCGTCCGCGTAACAGACGACGCTAACCCCGTCAGGGAGGTCGCCGCGCAGCACGTAGTCGTACCCGATGTTCCACAAGGGCGGTCCTAGTACCGATCCCTGTGGAACACCGCACGACATCTCTCGCCGTTTCCACTCTCCCTGGTGACCGGGGTAGATGATGAACCTGTCCGTCAGGTAGGCCTCGATCACACGACAGAGGTAGTCGGGCACCCGGTGATACCTGAGTGCCCTCCTAATGCTACTCCAGGGCAGGGAATTGAAGGCGTTGGCGATATCCAAAGACACCGCCAAGACACACCTGCCCCGGGATACCGCATCCCCCGTCGTGAGGGCTCACACGCGCATGATAGCGTCCACCGGTGAGTCCGCAGGGCGCCCCTGCTTTGCGATGAGGACCAGTTTCCCCGTCTTCCAGCGAAGTGGGAACTGGCCCCTCTCCAAGCATGCGCTTAAGAGCCCCCTTAGTCGAGGCCCGAGTTCCTCCATGGCCAGGACCCAGGCTTTTCCAGGCAAGCCGTCGGGTCCCGGGGCGGTATTCTTGGCATTCAGCCTTCGTACCGCCACACTCATCTCTACCTCGGTCACCTCTGGAACATTGTCGTCGCCGTCGCCGTCGTGGCCCACGTCGGACACCGCAGGTGGCGGAGCCATGGGCGGGGGAGAGTGTTCTCCTCGCGCGGGGAACAGAGCGCTCACCACGCCCTCCACAAGCTGGGGCCGGAGACTCTGCGTCAGCGGGGGAGCCCAAGGGCGGAGCTTGTCTCGCACCAACTTGTAGGGGCATCCCCATGGGTCTCCGTTTAGAGTCCCCAGCCACACGTTGCGGGCCTCCAACTTGGCCCGCTTTATCTCCGCTCGGAGGGTGCGCTTCGCCGCTCTGTATCCCTCGTACAGCTCCGCCTCTCTAGCCTCTGCATCCGGCGGGCGGATGCGGCGCCTGTTATGTCTGGCGTACCGGCGCCGCGCGGTATTGCACGCACTACGCACCGCAGCAATCTCCGGCGACCACCAGTACACCTGGCGCCGAGCACGTTCTTGCCGGACTCGGGGCATTGCCACGTCGCAGATTTGTGACATGGCCTCCCGGAGCCACTCTGCCTCGACGTCGATGTCGACAGGCCTGTCCGGTGCTTGCACCCAGGCCTGTACCATCGCGGCTTCCAGGAGAAGCTCCCGGTCCAGCTGCTTCAGCGCCCACCGTAACAACCCAACGTACGACGACCCTTGCGTTGTTGAAACCTTTACGGTCTGGATTAAGCGTTTCGCCTCGTCGTTTATATCGCGTACATCGAACGACTGGAACAATTTGCCTACTGCGGTCTTCCCGTCCGATTATAATTTAGGTTTCTTCAAGGCTAGAGGACATGAGAATAGGCTCCTCACTATCAACGATTGCATCACTGCTTACCATCATGTGGGATCGCAGTCAAGCACTAGTTTATATAAATTAACAAAAAGAACAATTTAATCTACCTAGGTATCTGTATAAATAATAAAACACAAGAAAGGTGTCGGGTTTGGTTTTGATTTTTCTACCTATGCAATATGCAAATTTGTTTTATTTATTTTTTAGCGTTGTAGCCGGGTATAATGTCCCTATTTCTATCGGCAATACAAATCTCATTCGTAGATAAACTAATCTCGATCTCATGCTGAAGGCTTATATAGCTACCAATGTAGAAGTAGGTCCACCTGCATTCGGGTCTTTATCATGTAATACATCGTAGAGAGATAGGCGAAGCAGTTTATAAGCCAAGTAAGCCGAAGATTTGCCTCACCTAATGCCAGCCAGACAATATCTTAGAATTATCAACTAACTGGAGGAATTGCCCGGTATTTGGACTACATCCAGATTTCTGTATTAGTTGTAGTTAGGTTGTTACGTGTGCTAGTAGTTTTGTACCACTTGAATGTGACTAGAAATAGAATGTTAATTGAATTTCGAAGCTTTGAAAGCTAATTTTGTCTTCAAAAGAATTTACGATATCCAAAATAGGTAACTGGGGCCTTACTATGACGTGGTAATATGACAGTCTTGCGAGCAAAATAGAGTGATGGAGCTATACACTAGTGATGCAACGGAAGTGTCGTAATGGAACGGAAACAGATGTCAAAAGTAAATCTTTGCGGATGCGGATGCGGAAGCGGAAGTGTTAATAGTATGAAGAAAAAACACAATTTTAATAAAAAATAACAGAGGGTTTACGTCGTAATCAAGTCACGAGGCGCGGCGCTATTTTTGCAGAAGCAGAAGTGGAAGCAGAGTTCTGTTGCAACACTACTACATTCCCTATATAGCCCATCCCTTAACAGTTCAGTTTAGCTTGTGGTAGCACTTCTGGATTATCATTATCCTTATGTATTTATTTTCCTCAGTTCAATTACCAGATCAAGCAAAATGAAATTGAGATATTTCTTTTTATTGTTGATAGGCTCGCGTGTGACTGATGGAAAGCGATGATGCGGTCTAAGATGGAGCACGCTTGCCTAGAAGTAACCTATTCACTCTTGACTTAAAGTTCTCTAGGTTGTAGCTATCAGGAAACAAAGACTTCCGTAGTCTTAGAACGCAAAGGGCAACTGAAGGACATAGGTGTGGTTTTAGTCAGTAAAAGTCTGACACGCCCTCATGCTCCGGCAGGGAATTCCATTCCTTAGCTGTACGTACAATGAATGTGTTCCCAAAACGTTTTTACAGCTTCAAGGGACTGCTGGCCAAAATATGTGGTTTTAATTACAACTTGATACCTCCACGTGTTCCCGAGATAAAGGATCTTAACAGACAGACGGACAACAAAGTGATAATTTAAGGGTTCCGTTTTTTTCTTACGGAATTCTAAAAAGGGATATTTCGGGTACTTACACCTATTCCTAATGCTTCGTGGCTTACAGGTATAAAGTTACAAACTTAGGGGATTACGCCCGTTACCAAATTCAATGACAGACGAGAATCCCAAGTTATTTTCTCAAATCTCCTGCCAACACGAAAGAAAAGCCACAACACAATGCAATAACTTTCTCGCCACACAATCCCTGTTCCATTAATTCAATCAAGCCAGATTTCTTCCGAGCAATGTTTATTACAATATCCGAAAAATAAGATTCGAGGCAAAGAATTAACAAGATTAAAGTGCCTAACTCGGTCGCCGTACCGCGAACCTCAGAGTTTGTAAACTCGCTGACAACTAAGTAGGAATAGGTTTTGCCTGCGGTTTTATCCGGATGGTAGTTGGAAATTTTCTCACGGGAATGTACCTATTATACTATTGTTTTTCTTTTACTTGGGGTCGGCGTAACACGTTTTTTTTTCTTCTATTCTGTCCTGTCACCCGTCACATTATCACTAACTCCCTTTTCTTTCTTATCACTCCTCACACAATCCATCCATCTTTTCTTTGGCTTCCCTCTCCCTCTCCATCCATCTAGATGTGTACTAATGTTTTTATTACTGTTTTTTTTTGAGGTGGGAAGTCGTTCAATTATCCCGCTGAAGAGTGGAGATAGAGGGCGTGTCAGACTTTTACTAACTAAAATCCCATGTGTTCTTCTTAACCCCCTTTCAGAAATTTCTTTGGCCCTACTAGGCCCCTAAGGTTTTGGTGACATCTCTTTGAAGCACGCGTGCCGTCGACGAGCCGAGCTCGATTCTTACCATAGGTAATAAAGTGAGTTACTCATTAAATAATAATAATAATAAATTTATTTCGGACCTTTACGTCCATAGGTAACACATTCATTGCTCATCGTCCGCAAGCCCGCGCAGGCTGTGGTCTAATTTCGTGTCCCAAGACCTTATGGTTTTGCTGGCATATCTTTGAGGCGCCGTCGACGACTCCCGAGTCGACACGAGTCGAGTCGAGTCCGAGTCCTTCCAGTAAGGACTTAGCCCGCTAAGTCCTTACTGGAAGGCCGAACAGTGAGGTACCCATTGCTCGTCGTCCATCGTACTTGTGCCCTAAATTCGTTGAAGCGTGATTGATTAACAAACAAACAGGCATTCGCGTTTGTAATATTTGTAGGATTACGACCCGTTTCTGATGACATAGACTCGGAAGTAATCCCCCCTTTGGATGCCCGTATTGCTTTTGGTTCCGTTGCTGGTAATCGAATCAAGAGGATTTATGACCGTAATTTTATTAATCCAAAGCTGTGTTACGAGCATTCTGATTGATTTCGCTGTGGGTTCTGAGACAGATGAATAATTTCAGTGGAAATCGAGCATTATTGTTTCGTTGGTTTTTATTTGTCGTCAGTGCTGTAAATTCTGACTTTCGAAAACTGTATTGTTCCACGCGCGCTTCTAGGGGATGTCAGCAGCTGTAGGCCGACCAGCAGTTCGACCCAGCAGGGTCGAAGCCTACTGGAGCCAAGGGTCTGATTCTGAAAGGAAGATTCGGCTCTGGTACGAAAGGCAACGAAGGAACAGGAGTGGGTTTTTAGTCAGTAAAAGTCTGACACTATCTCCCGCTCCGCCCAAGAGCGAGGGATGTCAGAAAATGATTTTCCCAACGAAAAAAAAGATTCAGCCGTAAAGTATTAAAATGAAGCTCAAGGTACAAGGGGCTTATCTAGCGCGGAACTGAGATACAAAGAACCGGAATACGAGACTTTTGTTAGGGAGAATAAAAATACTTGGGATAAAAGCCTACTGTGGCTTAATGTGAAGGTATGTACTGTGAAATTTTATATGTAGGTACAGTCAACAAAGGAGATGCCTGCTTCGGTCTACCCGTCCGATTATAATTTAGCTGACTTCAAGGCTAGAGCACAAAAAAGATAGGTACAGAAGTCAATCTACATACAAAGCGCGCTCGAGCAACGCACACATAGACACCGCTCACGGACACGATATCTCGGCTCAATTCAGCTCAATGCGAGCTCGAGTGCTATCCGTTTGAGACAAGCGTCTGTGAACTTTTTTGTGGAAAAATGGACCAACAAAAAAAACCTTATTTATTTTACTGTTCAGTGGACGGTTGTTTAAATTCAACATTAAACAGTGAATTGACGTTTTTTAGGTCCCTGTTGTTTCAGAGAGGTAAGTAGATATTTTCTTGTATTTTGATGGTTCGTTTTAACGTAGCACAGAACAGGCCCCGCGCCGAGAAAGAGAAGATGATTTTGTGGCCATGTTATATTTTGACAATTTAGATTAGGCAGGCATTTATCACCGCGCCCGGCCGCACTCGGACTGTTCGGCGCCACGCGCTAACCTAACCTAACCTAACGCGGTCGCCGAGCGAATCGTGAAGTACATACATGAAATTGACTTCTGTACCTATTTATTTTGTGGCTAGAGTGAGTGCGTCTCACCATCAACGGTTGCCTCACTGCTTACCGTCAGGTGTGATCGCAGTCAAGCACTAGTTTATATTAATAAAAAAAAAGACAAGTAACCATAGTAGTCAGATAAAGTTGAAGTTATTGGGTGTACTTTATATCGTGTTTTTTTTAGTTTAGTTTTGTATTACGCATTTTGTTTTAATTATTTATTTTGTTGTACACTTAAAATAGTTTGTGATAGCATGACGGGTGACAGGACAGAATGGAAGCTGAAATCGTGTTGGGCCGACTCTAAATAAAACGGAACAAGGGCAGAATACGGGATAAAGACCAGTTCATAGTGAATAAACAACTCATTAATAAAACTATATATAATAATATAATATATAATAATATTCCACAACTATCACACAACGTCGTCTAGTCCCAAGCTAAGCAGAGCTTGTGATATGGGTACTAGACAACTGATAAACTTACTTATATATTTCTAAATACATACATATATAGATAAATTACACCCAGACACAGAACAAATGATCGTGCTCATCACACAAACATTTGTCCTGGGTGGGAATCGAACACACGACCTCCGGCATAGCAGTCAGGGCCACTAACCACCAGACCAACAGGCCAGTCAAAATTTATTCATCGTTTTCATGAAAACTTCAACTATGTCTAACGACCCTGGTAACTTTTCTCCTTTGTTGACTGTACTTACATTAGCTTCTCTCATATTCGCTTGCAGTAGGCTGCCTTTTTACTGAGGATTTTTTTAATGCAATGTTATATGTTTTAATAGCTGCTGCCAATGGCTTCGCTTGCGTGATAGTTGATAATTATTCCAAGGGAACATACCTACTCCCGGGATATGTCTTATGTGCTATTTTAGGACATGGTCTATCCGTATACCAAGTTTCATAGAAATCCGTTCAGCTGTGCGGGCGTGAGGAAGTAATAAACATTCACACTTACAAACTTTTGTTTTTATAATTTTAGTGTGAAAAATGTAACTATAATTTTTTTATAGGCTTATTGTCACCCAAAGGGTAATGGAAAGGGCTATGCTCGGAGTTTCCTTGCGTGATCAGAAATGAAGATATCTACAGGAGAACCAAGGTTCCCGACATAGCACGAAGAATCGCACATTGCTCGCAGAACAGAATTGAATCCAAGTTATTTTAAGACTGCTTTTAAAAGCTATTATAGACAATTGCGTGACAAAAATAGACTAGAAGTTAAAATAACATATGGAAAAACAGCACTTGTCAATAAAAGTATTATCTGTATGACATCACTGATCTACAACAAATTGCCTGATCATATTAAACAATTACCTTTTCCACAGTTCAAGTCAAAGCTGCACAAAATCTTAGTAAATAAATGTTACTATAAACATTAAGGAGTTTTTGCAGGATAAAAATATTGGTATACTGTAATGGCTCACACAAAAAAATTGTAATAATGATAGTAATTTATGAAAAAAAAATTATGACAACAATAATAATATGACATAATTTAATGATTTATTTGACCAATGTATATTTTAATGTTTAATTTTGTCTTTGAATCGACTTTGTTTTTAATTGTTTAATGCGACTTATGTATATGAATGACACTTGACATTTCTTATATATTTATCTTTTACCTATGACTTTTAATGTGAATTTATATGACTTTAATCTTGATATCAATAATTGTTGTCTATTTTGTCAGAATGAAATTCTAAAATTAACTTAAATTAATAAATTTGCACACCTTATTAGGTTATAGTACAGCGCACCTATTATACCTGTATGTAACACCTTTTTTACACTTACCTGTATTATGCAAATAAACGTATTGATTGATTGATTGATTGATTGATACATGTTGTAAAAAAAAAAAAAAAAACAGATGGCCGTTGGGGCCGAAAAGTTCTGGAATGGCGACCACGTACCGGAAGACGCAGCGTTGGAAGGCCTCCTACAAGGTGGACCAATGACCTAATAAAGGTTGCGGGTATCCGATGGATGCGAGACGCACAGGACCGTTCATTGTGGCGACGCCTATGTCCAAGAGTGGACGTCTATCGGCTGAAATGAATGATGAATTAATAAACTTTATTGTATGTATACATAGATGGTATTAAAAATTGTCATAGATCAATACGGACTCAGTAGGGCAAAGCTACGCACAGCCAAATTAGGAGAGAGAAAGAGAGCTAAATAGCTATTCATGAAATTCGATATTATTGTAGATCTACTAGATGTGTTTATTTAGGTTTATAATTAAGTATGAATATTATAATAAGCGAAGTATGTTACCTATGTATGTATATTTTATCCGAAGCGCTACTACCGTAACAGTAATTAATACCCTTGTCATACTAAAATACCTACACATTGTAACAATCCCTCTTTATGAGCCATCGCGCAGGGCTTATCTCCCAGCTTACAAAGCAATATTGCTCATACCGTATCAACAAAAGGTAGATTGTGGAACATGACATATCCGGGTAGTCTGTAGCTTGGAAGTTTGAGATCCGCAGCATTTTGATGTATCCATTGATTGGGCAAAAGTAGTTTCGAGAAAAAAAATTGTATCTATCTGATCATGGGCTGATAAAAAATTGCAATACGAAGATATATCCTTCTTACATACTTTATTATTATAGAAAGAAAAGAGAAAGAAAGAACGTTTTTTCGTGCTTCACACAATCGTATAAACTAAAATTTCTTGATGGAAAAAGATATACATAAATATAAATATTATAAAACAAAATTCCCTAACGTGTTTGTATAACTAACTGTTCGAGATGAACTTAAAAACTACTGAATAGATTTTCATACGGTTTTCACCAAAAAACAGAAGTGAGAAAAGCTGAGAATTTGAAACATTTATAAGTAATACCCGTGCGAAGCTGGGGCAGTTTGCTAGTTGTGAATAAAGGTGACAGAAACTTTCAACGTTTGTTTGTTAAATGTGTTATAGAATAAAATGAGTTTTAAAGAGCGTGCAGTAATAAAACATTTACTAGTATGTCATAAAATATACCCAATCAACATCACCTAAATGCTATAAGTTTTAATTTCATAAACTAGTGCTTGACTGCGATCTCACATGATGATAAGCAGTGATGCAATCGTTGATGAAGCGCACTAGTTTATTAAGAGCTTATTTACTCTGGCCTTGAAGACACCTAAAGTATAATCGCATGGGAAGACAGCACACAGCAGGCATATATATTTCAGTTATTTGATGATTTCCCACCTCATAAAAAAAAGCTACGCGAGCTGATCTAATCTTAGCTGTTGGTCTGCGACTGGCTTTAGTCTCAACAATGGTCTGGTGACGGGCGGGCATACCGCATCAAATTGCTGCGAAATTGTTCAGACGCCTGAAATAATGGTTTTATACTATTAAGTCTTGACAGGTCGGTGACACGGAAAGTATTCGGTTTATTTATATTTCGGAGAAAATTATGGAGGAAAATTGCTTTATTGTTCTGCGCGGCCAACCATCTGGTAGGGGGGAAGGAAGTTGTGACGACTTTCGTACAATATCTTTGTTATTAGATAACGTGGATCATAAAATATTTCACGACATTTTGGCCACATACTGCGACGGGTAAGCTCGTTTAGTGGAAGTATTCCTCTTTCGGCACCTATGGTTTTAGCACCTAAGTTATTCCACTTTTGGCACCAATAGGTAGGTAATAATATTATAAAATAATATTAGCTTGGCGCTGAATGTGGAACAAAAGAAAATATTACATTTCATTCCTCATTCGGCACCTATGTATATAGTTTCTAATGATGGAAAGTGGGGTATGCGGAAGGGGATAAAAAGTCCCGTAAGCTCCTTCTGAAAAGGGGTGATCTTCCAACCAGACAGGTTTTCTGTCTGGTCTGTACAACTGCGTGATAGTTGATTTCAGACTATTGTATTATTTCTAATCGCGTGGAGAACTTTGATGACGCGTGTTGAGTTTTGAATTTTTTTTTAAATAAATATAAACTAGAGCTTGACTGCGATCCCACCTGATGGTAAGCAGTGATGCAATCGTTGATGGTGAGGCGCACTAATTTATTAAAAGCCTATTCACTCTAGCCTTGAAGACACCTAGTTTCTATACTAGCATAATGTGGTAACGTAGAAGTCGCTCCACATTACGCTCGCTTAGAAAGTATAAAGTATTTTTTTGTCAGGCTTTCACTGACCGCTTTACTGTTCTTTCATTAGCCTTTTGAGGTCCGGGAGGGCACGGTAACTCTTTTGAAAAATCCGCAGACCTACAAAATAACTTGTAGTGAGGTTTTTGTTTATTAGGGCCACGAAGAAATTCTAAAAAGAAAACCCGTGGTTCTAGAACGCAAAGGGCAACTGGTGAATCTATATCTATAAAAAGCGAAACTGACATATCAACGCACGGCCGAAACTACAGGGTCTAGATGCGTGCGGAAATTTTGCACAGGGCTTATTTTTATGACGTAGGCGAGCACTAGGAGAAGGTTTTCTAAAAGTTACCGCCTAAGGGGATGAAATGAAAATTCCAAAGTTTGTATGGAGAAACTTACAGTCAAGCGGACGATGCCGCTGGCAGAAGCTAGTTTACGTAAACAAGTTTAAATGAAAAATTCCCATTAGGTACCTACATGATTCAAAAACACGTGACCTAAAAAATCGTCCATCAAAGCTGGTGTTACCCCAAGAGAAAAACATCAGTGACACGAAAAAAAATCTTTTGTCCCCGTTTTTTCGATTTATACCCCTCCGTAGGGGGTTGTCACACGAATTTATGTCCCAGCGATTAGTTGAATGCTTTTTAAATCGACGTTGTCGGGTAAGTAATGGTTTTGGACCGTATCTGTTCTTCGCGATGTATTGTCATTGTATATTTTAAGATATGTGTTGTAGAATAGATTAGGAGGTAATCTTTTTTTTTAGGGTTCCGTAGCCAAATGGCAAAAAACCTTAATAATTTGTCATGTCTGTCTGTCCGTCCGTATGTCATAGCCACTTTTTTCCGAAACTATAAAAACTGTTGAAGCTTGGTAAGTAGATCATGTATTCTGTGAACTGTATTAAGATTTTTACACAAAAATAGAAAAAGAAAACAATAAATTTTGAGGGTTCCCCATAGAACTGAAACTCCAAAATCTTTTTTTCGTCAAACCCATACGTGTGGGGTATCTGTAGATAGGTCTTCAAAAATGATAGTTGCGATTCTAATATATTTTTTTTCTAAACTGAATAGTTTTCGTGAGACACACTTCCAAAGTGGTAAAATGGGTCCCCCCTCCCCTATAAATTGTAAAATAAGAGAATGATAAAAGTAAAAAATATATATATATAAATAAAAAATACATTACCATGCAAACTTTCACCGAAAATGAGTTTAAACGAGATCTAGTAAGCAGTTTTTCTTAATACGTCATAAATCGTAAACCGCAATTTACCTTTCAAGTTTGTACGGAACCCGACTCGCATTTGGCCAAATATTTTGTTTTTATTTTAATGAATGAAACTTTTTAAACATAAAATTAAATTTAACCCCATTTTTGCATCTGTTTTGTCCTGATGCAATAATTTATGAAAGAGCAGCAACCCATTTTTTTTTGCCATCTGTGTAGGTGTCAGTTTAAACATAAGCGGCGGGGCTGTAAAGGCAAGCAAGGCTAAGGTCTTAGTCAGAAAAAATCTGGAACTCCGTAGCATAATAGCATAATCAGCCTTTTAATGTTCCCACTGCTGGGACTCAGGCCTCCTCTCTCTAGGAGAGGGAATGGGCCGGAATCCACCACGCGGGCCCAGTGCTGATTGATGAATGTCACGTGTCTTCGAATTTCTGGTTCTAGGACATGCTGGTTTCCTCACGATATTTTCCTTCACCGTTTTGAGAGCAGTGGTGATGAAATAAATTACGCAAAGTAATGCCTGGCAGGCTTTGAACCCGCGACCTACAACTCGTAAGTCGGGGCCGTTACCACTCGGCCACCTCTGCTCAATCATTCAAAAAAGGTATATAATATGTCAAAAAGGTATGCATAAGATGTGGAGGTGTGGCCTTCACTCTGATGGATATAAAACACAATGTGATGAGTTTCCACCTAAGATAAAAGCATAATCGGAGTTTTCAGCAGTTTTTGTCTCAATTTCAAGTATTAAAAAAAAAATATTTTGTAATTTTAATGTTTGTGTTTCGATGTGACGATTATAATAATTGTTTTATGTAATAACCTTTCGAGTACCGTAATTAGAGACACCATATAAAGACAAGCTCGCTTATTTTCTCTCTATTATGTCTCTAATTACGATACTAGAAAGGTTAATAAAATAAGAAGGTAGTTAAATAGTTTCAATAAGTAAAGGGTCTAATATTTAGTTCCTACTTAATAAAAAAAAATATCGCCACTTCAATCAGTAACAATCCAGTCAACAGTAGGTACCCAACTAATTAATATTTGATGTAAACAAAACAATGACGTAAGACCTTTTCTTAAATGGGGTCAAAAGGTTGCCTTAATCTTGGTGAAGTAAAAAATGATGGCGAGGGCCTGTCAGCGGACGCGACGTGGACAGAATTGGAGGCGACAGTTTAATGAAAACCGCTTACAAAATACTTCACTAAATAAACATTAAAACAGAAGCCTAACTAACGATTGGCGGCTACTAAAACTGTTACAAAGAATATAACACCTGTTACAAAAAAAACCGTCTCATAAAAAGTTCATGTTGTGATTAGTGAAGGAGATGGCCGAACACGAGACCGTTCCGATGATGACGAACATCAACGGAACGGTCCAGAGCGTAGTGTCAGCAAAACCGTAGGAGCCCAGCAAGGCCGATGTACACGTATAGGTACAGAACCCGAAATCACAAATATGATACTGAGAGGTCCACAAAGCCGCAAAGATGTAAGAAAAACATAAAGGGCCCAGTAAAGATGCCTGCTCTGCGAGATGTTCCTGTGCGTTTCGCATCCATCGGATTCCCGCGACCCTCACCAGGAAGAGTTTCCTGGATTAATGACTGATTGAATTATCTTAGGATGTTTCGAAATTAACCTTCTGTTAATGTTTTGTTACACTACAAAGTGGACGTATTTTTATGTTGTTTTGGTGAACATTGAAGACGTTTTAAGGGAAATTAAACTGGAATTTAAAAGACGGCATTATAATGGACTTGCCCATCGCTGAGTACCTACGGGATTCTCACGGGAGAGTCATTGAGTTGTATTACTAATGTTAACACAGCGCGTTATTTTTTGCAAAAAGTTTTTGTTCGGGGGCCACGTTCTATGCCAGTTTTTTTTCAGGTGAAAAATTATCAATTAACTTTTCTCGCTTTGGGTAATCCCACCGTGTTGTTTTAGTTGCAGTAGAAGGAACACATGTGGATTTTAGTCAGTAAAAGACTGAGGGTGTTTTTAATATCGTGCGGATTTCATCACGCATGCGGGATTGCTTCGCACGCAAAACCCCCGCAAATGTCCATTTCATACAAGTATTTATTGTAGTGTGTGGAATACGCACGCGGGACGCGTTTTTTTGCATTTTGAAATTTTCTGCATGCGGAGCAAACCCGCTACGCGTGATGAAATCCGCACGATATTAAAAACACCCCGACACTCACTTTCTTTTAATAGAGTGGGTAAAGTTTTTTGATAAATAAAATGTAAAATGTAATGGTGGCATACTCGCGAAACCGGCAGTTCCGTCTCATTCGCCACACTTACCGCGATCCCTAACTTTCGTCTATATACGACGGCTTAAATACGTTCCAATATTATTCGATTTCAAAAAAGCAATATCCACTAATAATTATCTTTTTTTTGTATACACATTAAGAAGTTTTCTGTATCAAAACCGAAATAAAAAAATGCAAATTTTCAGATTCGGGAGTTTACCTAGGGACAGTCAATATATGTAATACCTAAGGTTTGCTGTAAGAAAACCCAATTGTGGGTTAAGCTCGCCTGTGCAGATACATCAGCTGTCCTATTTTATATTCATAGTAGAATTTAAAAGTTGTGTATATAAAGAATATATACATAAGAGTATACTGTGAAGATTCAAGGCATTTATTTCAAATACACCATTGACAGGCACTTTTGGATTGTCAAGAAGTCAGTCAGAAAAATGATGCTAATTGCACAATGAGCAGATCTCGTGTAGAAGTTTTTTTGCCTTTCTTCTTCACTATATTACTTACTAAGCCATTTCTATTCGATTGTGCGGTGATTAGCATTAAAACCGTAATGTTTTGTCTCATTTGTGGCAAGAAATATGTTCAAAGTTAACGAGTTGAATGTATTCTATTTGGATTTAGTCCAAATGGGGCAATAACCTAGAGAAACTCAGTCTGAGAGGAAGATTCAAATGACCTGAAATAGGCAATCTTTTTAGGGTTCCGTACCTCAAAAGGAAAAAACGGATCCCTTATAGGATCAATTTTTTGTCCGTCCGTCTGTCTGTCTCTCTGTCCCTTTATCTCGAGAACGTGTCTAGGTATCGAGTTGAAATTAACGAACAAAAAGAACGGCCGTTTATGTTCCAAAAAAGGTATATTTCGACACTCTCAAGGGAATCAAAATTTATAGGGCACTTCCCGTTGATCTAGAATCTTGAAATTTGGTATGAAGCTAGGTTAGGAAAATTTTAAAACTATAAATTTAGGCGGAAGTAGAAATAGTGTCAGAGTTTTACTGACAAAAAACCCACTCATTTCTTTCGTGGCCTTTCGTACCAGGGCCGAGTCTTCCTTTCAGAATCAGACCCTTGGCCCCAGTAGGCTTTGACCCTGCTGGGCCCCTACGGTTTTCTGGTTTAACGGTAGGAGGAGTTTCCTTTTGAGCTACGGATCCTTTATAAACGGATAATACAATAACCTCTTACGTTTTTTTTGCAACGTTTGAAGCTTTTTAATCGAAGTTATAAAAACATTATGATTCTAATATTGATTTCCGCAAGTCTTGTAGGATATTCTAATTCAAATACAGTTTTGGAATATTAAAGCAACTCATCCAAATAAATCACCCTGCATAACTGCAAACTAATCCTTAATTTCACATACATAGCGTTCACTGATCCCCAAAAGATTACTAGCTGGGAAAAACTTATTGAAGTTACTTTTGTATGCCACACGATTCTAAACCTTTCTAGATTAAATATAAGAGTGGTTTTAGCATGTTACTGAAAAGTTATTTAACCACCATTACACAGGTCTGAAATACGTGTAAGTTTTTCAGGAAATGCGCGTCAAGGGACATGTTTTGAAACATTTATAGTGAATGTAGAATGAGAATTTTGTATGTGACTACTTCATTATAGCAGTTTCGTGAAGAACAACTGCAGGGAGATATGCATTTCAAATTATACGAATGTTTGAATGGTAAAGAGATGGTTTTATTTTCTTTATTATGAAGTAACAATTTCATCAAAATTCTCTGTTTTTGTCTCTTAGTAAACGGTTTTTTTCATAGTAACTAAGCCCTTAAGAATAAGAAAAAGAAGAAGAAGATCAAGTAGTTGCTTTTTATCTTATTGTTTCTTGTCCTGTGCGAGTCTCAAATAAAGGTTTTCTTTCATTCATTCTTCTTTCTTTCTTTCTTAAGGAGGAGTTAATACAGAAGAATCCCGATTTTAACTTAATGCGTTGTTAGTATGACCAGTAGCAAATGTAATAAAAAGTTTATATAAACCACTTTTTTTACTTTTAATGCCATTCTTATGCCTACAGAATAGAAGTCAAAATTAGTTGAATGGACAGTAAAAAAGGATTGTAAAAATGTCCAATCTTAATGCGAATGGAGTATAGTGAATTTTAAATATAAGCTTAATGAACCTTCACTTCAAGACATTGAACAATAACCTACTTCCATGTTAAAATACCCGGGTTCCTTGTCCTAACAAAATTACTTTGAGAACAGTACTTATTTAGAAGGTAATAGTAATGAAAACCAACAGTTTTGCCGCACTGCACAAAACGTTAATTATTTGTTTGCACGCAAACAAAACTATATTGTTATTAATTTTTTTTTCTTTACTAAAACTCAAAGCCTTTATTTCAAATAAACCATTTAAAGGCACTTTTGAACTATGAAGGTCGGTTAGTTTAAAAAAAATAGATGAAACTATTTGCTGACAATTACAAGACGTAGATCTCTATGGAGAAGAATGTGCAAAAAACTACAAACACTTTTTAAATCAGTTAATAATTACAAAACTATGGTAACATCATTAATGTTGAAATTATACATCTATTTACAACATTAGTTTTAGTATATGTGAAACTCGAAACACGTGTCTAGTATTTTTTAACCGACTTCAAAAAGGAGGAGGTTCTATGTTCGGCTGAATGTATTTTTTTTAAATATGTTTATAGATTTCTCGGTCAATTGTGGACCGACTTTGAATTTTTTTTTTATCGTTAGATTATGCTTCCGAGTTGGTCCCATAGAATTATTGTTATGATCTGATGAGGAACTTCAAAGATATGGAACGGAACTCCTCATAGGATCATTTCATAATTCAGTGTTAAATAACGAAGAGACAAAACTAGTATAGCAACACTGACTTTCTAAATTAAAGTTATTTTGTACTTTTTGAGTGTTTTTTTATGTTGAAGTCTGTTGTATTTTTTGTATTTTTTTTTTTTACATTTTCTATTTTTGTAGCACAACTAAAAAGTACCCCTCAGCTAATCATTATCAGATTAGCACGCTGGAAGAAAAAAAACTTTTTTAGTTTGATTTTTTCACAGCTTCAAGAGACCGCAGACCTTAGTATATAATGTAAATTTCAACTCGACACCTCCACGCGTTCCTAACATAAAGGGTCTTGACTGACAGGCAGACAGACAGACAGACGGACAACAAAGTGATCGTATAAGGGTTCCGTTTTTTCCTTTTGAGGTACGGAACCTTAACTCTGACATTCACATCCTAAAGGGATAAAACGAGGATCCAAAGTTTGTATGAAGACACCTACATTTACGTAGATGAAGCCGCTGGCAGAAACTAGAATAATAAATCATCATCATCATCATCATCATTTCAGCTGAAAGACGTCCACTGTTGGACATAGGCCTCCCCCAAGCGTCGCCACAACGACCGATCCTGTGCTTCACGCATCCACCGCACTCCCGCGACCCTCAGCAGGTCGTCGGTCCACTTTGTGGGAGGCCTTCCAACGCTGCGTCTTCCGGTGTGCGGTCGCCACTCTAGAACCTTTCGGCCCCATCGACCATCCGTTCTACGAGCAATGTGCCCTGCCCACTGCCACTTTAGTTTGGCGATTCTTCGGGCTATGTCGGCGACCTTGATTCTCCTGCGGATATCTTCATAATAAAAAAATAAGTAATAATAATTAATAATAATTTTAATATATCTATCTATCTATCTTCATTCTTTATGCGATCACGCAAGAAAACTCCGAGCATAGCCCTTTCCATTGCCCTTTGGGTGACTGTAAGCCTTCTGATGAGGCCAATAATAAATATAATAATAATATTCCACAACTTTCGTATCTAGTTTCAAACTAAGCAGAGCTTGTCCTTCAGCAATTGTCTACTGATAAACATTCTTATATACTACCTAGCACCTAGACAGAGAACAAATGATCGTGCTCATCACACAAACATTAGTCTTTGGTGGGAATTGAACAAACGACAATACGTCATCGTCGTTATCGTCGGTTATGACGACGATGACGTATAGCAGTCAGGGCCACTAACCACTAGATTTTCTGTAAATTTCGGAAGTACGATGGATGTTATCTTGTAACTCTTAACCTTGGTCCCTGGCAAAGATTAGATCTCATATTATTGTTGTTTGTTTGTTGATCTCAAATGGTTTGAACTGATTTCGACGAAATTCGGTTCACTGGCTTTTTTTATGTGGGAAAATCATCCAATGACATCTCTTGCCCTTGGGCGGAATACAAGGGTGTGTCAGACTTTTACTGACTAAAATCCCACTCCTGTTTCTCCTTTGCCTTTCATACCAGGGCGGGTTTTCCTTTCAGAAGCGAACCCATGGCCCCAGTAGACTTCGACCCTGCTGGGCCCCTACGACATCTCCTTGAGGCGCGCGTGGAGCAGAACGCGCCGTCGACGACTTGGGCTTGGTCCGGACAGTTACCGGGCGGTCGGACGGCGAGCTACCCATTGCTCGCCGTCTACAAGCCCGAGCCGGAAATTGGGATCGGGATCCCGGCCATGTCCTGGAATAGCACATTGGAGACCTTTTATCCTGGCAATATATTCCCTTGGGATAATTTCCACTTTCTCACAGTCTAATAAAAAAAATCCTTTTTTTAAATGTTTGTTAAGTAACTAGCCAAAATATTGACTACACCTCTCCATCATTGCCAAATTTTGAATTTTAAGTTATTTTAAATGATTGTCATATATTTTATATAGTTCTCTCACCTCGTCTGACGTAGGCTTAGCTAAAACACTGTTTCAAATACCGATTTCAAAAATGTTTAGAGTGCTTAACAGATTTCTCCTGAGGCGTCCGCCCTGCTCACACTCCACTAGAATATGATCTACCTCCTCGATTAATCCGCATTTTTTGCAATTAGATAAAGATGTGATACCCAGATCAGACCAGATCGAAGTCTCATGGCAGTAATAATATCTTTTCTGTATTTATTTTTCTTATTTTGTTTTTCTGTATTTATATCGTCGACGACGGCTGGTGCTAAAAATCAGCGCTGAGGCTCGGTCTTACACAAGCCCCAGCATTTTGCTGAGCGCTGGCCGTTTTGCGCGGATGTGACGCATATCCTAGTACTTACATTATAAGCCGTTGTATTTGTTTTTATTTTTAAGGTATGCGCCATATTTGACGTAAATAAACACTTTTTCTTTATTTCTTTATTTTTCTTTTCTATTAAGTGCATAATTACATATCCAGGCGCATAATTATATATCGGGTTGGATTGTGTTGTAAATTTACATTTATTTATTATATACTTCTCCTATTACCGTGACAAAATCTCACCATCCCAATTAACGAAATTGACTCACAACAGAGAGAGACAAACGAAGGTCAAATACAAATGAGTGACAGAGACAGAGATAGCAATCAGTAGCGGTCTCAGTGATAAACAGTGCGTGTTTGTCACTATTCTGATTAGCTACTGCGACCGACAGGTGAGACGAACTGAATTGCTTGAAAATGAATGGAGGAAATGAAATTGTCAGGCCTAGATGTTTATTCAGGACTAGTACGCAACTGACTAGTACATATTTTCGTGATTCTCGTGGTTAGTGGTCCTGACTGCTATGCCGGAGGTCGTGGGTTTGATTCCCACCCAAGACAATTTTTTGTGTGATGAGCACGATCATTTCGACAGTGGAAAGGTAAAATCGATGAAGATTTTTCCGATTCGAATTTTTTTTTCTGTCGTACTTACCTAATTTACAGTTTTCAGATTTTTTCCTATACTTGTGATGTATCGAAGTACACGTTTTTAGCGAAATAAACGGCCGTATCTTTTTTTTGTTAACTCAAAAGTTTGATTTTTTTACAGCTTCAAGGGGCCGCAGACCTAATTATTATTATAAAGTTATCCTATAAGGGTTCCGTATTTCCCTTTGAGGTACGGAACCCTAAAAACGGAAAAAATTTGGTCCGCTTTGGCACCCGTTGGACCAATAGTCCTTTGATTTACACGATACCTAAGCAGATCAACGTAGAAAAATTGGCTGATTCTCGTGATATTTATAATTTATTTCCGACCAAAGTAGCGATTAAGCGATTTTACCTTTCCACTGTCCGTGTCTGGGTATAATTTATGTTTATATTTTAAGCATGTATTTATTATTTATTATAAATATGTTTAAGTAAGTATGTTTATCAATTTTCTAGTACTCATAACACACGTACTACGTTGGAACTCTTAATATGAAAAACGTTTTTTTTTAATTAGCTATCTGGTTATAAGTACTTAAATATTACAGAAAATAAAAAACAAAAAGAAACCAAAAAATAGCTAATTTAAAAAAAAAAATAACGTACATTTAATATAAAGTTTATTTGAACTTATGATTTCAAATAAATCCAAAGATGTAACACTTCAAAGCAACCCGTTTTAAAAAACAGCTATTTCATTGGTAAAGACCTACTAATACTTCAGGACATGGTTTCATCATCATCATTTCAGCCGATAGACGTCCACTGCTGGACATAGGCCTGTCCCAAATTTCGCCAAAATGAACGGTCCTGTGCGTCTCGCATCTATCGGATTCCCGCAACCTTCACCAGGTCATTGGTCCACCTTATAGGGGGCCTTCCAACACTGCGTCTTCCGGTACGCGGTCGCCACTCTAGAACCTTTTGGCCCCAACGCGATCAGGACATGGTTTACGTGTGCTAAATTTCATTCAAATCCGGTAATTCATTAGAGCGAGAAGAAGTAACACACACACAGATACATACAAACTTTCACCAGTGTTATGAGATACAAGTGAGAATTCCAGCCGTAGTTTCAACACGAACCGTGCCAAATTCCTAGCGGAATTGACACTGGGTGTCGGCACTTCATAACTATTCAGATCTATTCAGTAAAGTTACGCTGTGGCTAACCACAGAGCACAACTTCTGACGGTTTAACAACTTGTTTTAAAATGATTATGATAGTGATAGCGTGAGCTTTATAAAATCATACTGTTTTATTATGTCAATCTTGTTTTGACTCTATTAAAAAATATATAGAGTGAGAGCCAGACTTCCTACATTTTATAAAAGCTGATAGTATAGTTTTTCAGTGCATATCCCAACGTAAGCAGGAACGATGCCCTTCTATGAAGTTTCAGTTATGTTGGCTTTGGCAGGCAACAGATAACGAAGGTGTATCATAAAGCAACCTTGTATAATAGCATAATTAATCCGACTTTTAATGTTCCCACTGCTGGGACTATGGCCTCCTCTCTAGAAGAGGGAATGAGCCGTAATCCACCATGCGGGCCCAGTGCGGGCTGGTAAATGTCACATGTATTCGATTTTTTTGGTTTTAGGACATGCCCGTTTCCTCACGATGCTTTCTTTCACCGTTTTGAGAGCAGTGGTGATGAAATAAATTATACAGAGTAATACGCCTGGCTGGGTTTGAACCCGCGACCTACAACTCGGCCACCACTGCTCTTTAAAAATATAAAGCAAAATAAATTCGTTTAATTATAAAGCATAGTTTTGCTAATATGTCCTTCTGGATGGTATTAGTAATTATGGTCATCCATTCCCAAAAATAATGATGATAATGTTCCCCAACGGTTTTGATGGTTCTAACACTCGGATAGACTACTGAAATGGTGCGAGCGCGTGGCCATAGTCATCCGTGTATGTTTTATGTTGTGGAAAATACATTATCTATCTACTTCTAAGCCAGTGTTCTCCATCACGGATTACATTATCGCTTACCATCAGGTGAGATAGTCAAACGCGAGCGTATCATCACCATCTTCCTATCCTTGTCCCGTGTTATTTGGGGTCGGCGCAACACGTTTTTTTCTTCCATTTTGCCCTGTCACTCGCTATCACTAATTTTGCAAACGCGAGCGTATCGATAATATAAAAATATCTACCATCACGTGGGTGAAGCCGCAGGTCATAGGTAACTAGTTTTTCATAAATCTACTGTTTCAGGAGTGGTGGGGGCGCGGTTTCCAACATGGCCGCCTGACGTCACCGCCATTTTTCATTCCCACCGCCGCCCAAGTCGCTATCGAAGTTTTGTTATTACCCCCGAATTGAGAGATTTGCCCGATATCACGTCGATTCGTACCTTATTGGGAAAACGATTTGTTAAAAAAAATATTAAATGTTGTTATCGGGTTTGCAAGGTCGAGTTGTTGGTGTTTTTGTTATCTTTTGCGTGTTTATTCAAATAATATTGTTACTAGCATGTGCTCGCGACTTTGTCCGCGTATTTTTAAGTTAAAACATACCCTCTGATATTTATCAGAAGCGCTGCTTTCTGCCAGTAAAATTAGATTTAGATTTCTAGAAAACACTTAAAATAAAAATTTACTGTAGTAATATTAAAAATAGAAGCTCTTAGCCCTGTAAAACTAGGTGAAAAGAAACGCAGGGTTTTTTTTTATTAATGTGGGAAAATCATCTAATGACAAATCGCGCTCTTGGGTGGAGCGAGAGATAGTGTCAGACTTTGACTGACTAAAAACCCACTCCTGTTCCCTCTTTGCCTTCATCCCGGGGCCCCGGGCTTCGCTTTCACACTACCCGTGGCCCCAGTAAGCTTCGACCCTGCTGGGCCCCTACGATTTGCTGACATCACCCTGAGGCGCGCGTGGAACAATACGCGCCGTCGACGACTTGGGATCGGTCCGGACAGTTACCGGACGGTCGGACGGCAAGCCACCCATTGCTCGCCGTCCGCAAGCCTGCGCCTACGGTTGCCGGAAATCGGGATCGGAATCCCGGCGGTGGTTGGGGCGTAAAGGGCCGTTGCTATTACCTCACGCGATCGGCCGCCTCCTTTGCTAACATTACTGCTTCGCAGAAGGAGGCGACCGCCTGCCACTCCTCCTCACTCCGGACCATGGCCTGTACCAATGCCCGGCGCGAGAGATCACTGCCGCCGCTCGCCCTCACGAAGACACGGCGTTGCTCTGCCCAAGCGGGGCACACCTCCACCGTATGCTCCACCGTGTCCTCCGGGCATTCCACACAGTGGCGACACCCGGGCGTGTCTTCCGCACGAATTCGGTGCAGGAACCTCTCGAACTTACCATATCCGGTGAGGACCTGCGTCATGCGGTAGGTAATGATGCCATGTGGTCTTTCCAGCCATTCCTCAAAGAGGGGACTTACCGCCATAATTGTGGCGTGCCCAGCAGGGGTGAATAGAAATAAAACTTTGGTTTGGTTTTTCACTTTGATACCATATTATAGGCTTCTAACAAAGCTTCTAGAAAAACAATTCATTAATAAATTGATATAGTTAAATGCTGCAAAAAATAATCAAATATCGTGAAAATACCCTTTGAAGTTTTGTTTCTGTTCACCCCTGAGTTTCTGTTCAGCCCATTTGACTATAATTATAACTTTCAGAATCTGTTTTAGATTTCAATTATCTTACAAACCTATTTTAGAACTTTAAGTAGTACGTCATAGTATAAGTACTTCTTAGTAATCAAATCGTAAAGATTTTAATCAAAATAATTAATAGCAGAACGTTTAAAATCGCATGCTAACACCCTTTAAAATCAAAACATTAAAACTTTAAATAATTTCTTTGAAATACTAAATACCAATTTACAAAAGGTGCTAATAAAATATTTGTAACAACTTAATCGCGTGTGAAAGGAAAAACCAACAAAATCACGCATTGAAATAAAACAACGACAAAAAAATAGTTAAATTATTTTTTAACTATTAAAAATTCCGATGACCTAGTTGGATCAGATGGTTGGCTTGATACGGCCAGTCTGATATGGTCAGGCTCGAGTTAATAAAAACGCGTCAATATGAAATAGTTTTTAATTGTAATCAGGCACGCGAGTGTAATAAAATGTGCTGTTTCAACGCCTACTTTTTAACTGAATACGGAGTAGTTGTGAATAGATACATTGTATTATTTGAAAGGTTAATTAACATTTATGTTTTACGAGCTTTTACAAGTCTACGGATTTAGGCACTTACGTCATCCACCATAGGTATAAATACCCGCACGGATCTTGAGCGCTGACTTCTACAGTTCTACTTGCGCAGAAGCACGCAGAAGTAAAATATGGGGTCTCTTTAGTGGTATGAAAAGAGATGCGGGGGCCGGGAGTGTGATTGGCTCACTGATGTTGTACGATGCGCAAAGCGATCTCCGCTCTTTCGCCGTGCGCTCAAGATTCGTGCCACTATCTGTACTATGGTGAATGTCGCATCATTTCTGCCACTTGTTTATGGTAAAGGTAAACCTTGCGTTGCACATCGGTGCGACTGTATCACTCAATAACAAAGTGATCACTCAGTAATAAAGTATAGCATTCTACTATTTTTTTTTTTAATCGGTCCAGTACTTTATTCGTTACAAACACACTTGCAAACGCGTTTCCTGCCGACATCAGGACAGCCACCAGTTAGTATGTATTGAAATGGAATTGCAGAATTATATTAACACTGCGGCACAGGCTCGGTCACCATGTCCTGTTCTGCGCAGACCAGCACAGCACGACACACAACTGCCGACGTTCGTTCGGGTTTGTTAGGACCTAACGGCTGTGTACGCGATAATGGGAAGGGCCCAGATGGCATGATATGACTACCGAGGGTAGGTGTCTGCTGTAAGACATAAGCTGTGTCGAAACCCTTACGCCACCTCATGTTCCAAGTACGGCGGGATGTACTGTGCTGATCGACACTTTGAGTGACCAGAGGGCTGGCTCGTTCTTTTTTCAAGAATTAGCATTTTTATTAATATACAATACTTTGTTGACATAAATCCTTACAACATGATTAATATCTGTTAAGTTATAATAATTATAAGCACACAAAAGTTGACACCCTGACTCCTGAACTTTTTTTTTTTGTTTTTTATTGGGTGGGAAAATCATCTTATAACAAATCTCGCTCTTGGACGGGCGGAAGATAGTGTCAGACTTTTACTGACTAAAAACCCACTCCTGTTCCGTCGTTACCTTCGTCCCAGGGCCCCGGCTTTCGTTTTCATACTACCCATGGCCCCAGTAGGCTTCGACCCTGCTGGGCCCCTACGATTTGCTGACATCTCCTTGAGGCGCGCGTGGAGCAGAACGCTCCGTCGACGACTTGGGCTTGGTCCGGACAGTTACCGGACGGTCGACCACCCATTGCTCGCCGTCCGCAAGCCCGCGCCTACGGTGGCCGGAAATCAGGATCGGAATCCCGGCGGCGGTTGGGGCGTGAGGACCGTTGCCTCGCGCGATCGGCCGCCTCCTTTGCTAGCTTTACTGCTTCGCAGAAGGAGGTAACCGCCTGCCACTCCTCCTCGCTCCGGACCATGGCCTGTACCAAGGCCCGTCGCGAGAGATCGCCGCCGCCGATCGCCCCCACGCGGGGCACACCTCCACCGTGTGCTCCACCGTGTCCTCCGGGCGGTCCACACAGTGGTGACACCCGGGCGTCGTTTCCGCACAAATCCGGTGCAAGAACTTAAAGAACTTACCGTGTTCGGTGAGAACCTGCGTCATGCGAAAGGTGAGGACGCCGTGAAGTCTTTCAAACCACGCCTCAAAGAGGGGACTTACCGCCATAATTGTGGCGTGCCCAACCCTGACTCCTGAACTAGGAATTTCTGTGTCTTAGGCGTCTGTGTTCTACTACCACTTGGACACTATAAACCCATATATAAGAATTTTTAGAGCTGGTAGGTAAGCTGATATTGCACTAAAGAATATATTTATAATTAGGTAAGTAAGTAAAAATTTATTTGTTTAAATTAAACAAAAAAAAAACACAGTAATGCTGCGAGACTTCTGAGCACGGTTCTAGTATGCCTGTAGCAGCATTTAGGCCGCTTTATAGTACCAAAGTTCTCCACGTGACAAGGACATATACAACATACCGAAAAATAACTATCAGTCTGTTGGCCTATTATTATTTTTCATATTTTGTTTTTTTTATGATTAATGAACTCCAGTTAAGATTAATAATAAGTTCAAATTATATTCTTTATCACTCCACCTTGAATCAGAGCAAAACAGTACCAAATACCTTCACAGATATCCCTAGCGCTAAAATTCTACCTAAAGATAGCCATCGACCTCCAAAACACATAAACAACATGACCTCCACTACGAAAACAATATGTTCACAAAAATTCCGTCGTGTGTGCTTTGTCCTCTTGCCAAGGGTTCTGCACACAGTATTCGACCTTTGGCACCATATGCGCCATAGTTATTCCGGAAAATTACCATACGCGATTTTTTTACAGGACTTTTTGTGAGATAGAGGTGCTTTTTTGGTGTTTTGTAGTTTGAGGGACTCGAATGTTATGATTTGAAGGCTTTTTGTCAGGAAATTGATTAACATTCTTTTAGGTAAATGATAAACGATATTTATTTTACAAAAAAAATAAAAAACACTTTTACACGCCAATTTTTTCGCCAGTTTAAACTAGATGAGGACAATGTTTCCCCGTTGACTACCTTGAGAAGAAAGACAGAAACAAACCTAGTAGGCTTAGCCAAGTTGATAATCTACAATAGTAAACGGTGGTAGAAAACTAATCAAATGTATGGGAATGACCTCATCTCAACGTTAAGTCACGTGGTCAGAACAAACGAATAGAAAATTCGTAGCCAAATTCACATCGTTCAAAATGATAGAATGAAATGTAGTTGTTTCTACAATGTGTATCGCTACATCCTGTAGTTTTATGGTAGAAATGGTAGCCAAGTAACACTTTTTGCGTAACCTGGGAATCAAACCCAGGATCCCACGCCTAGTCTGCAGTAATGTTCGAGTTACCATGGCCCTGGAACGCAAAGGGCAACTGAACGAAAACAGGTAAATTTAAATTAGTAAAATTCTGACACGCCCTCTCGCTCCAAACCTGAGCAGGAGGTGTTATTTGATAATATCGCACCAAAAACAGGACCTCACGTTATAATAATTATGTCAAAGATAAATAATACATTATAAAGAAAGATAAGATACACTATCATTATAAATTAATATTAAAACTACGCGATTTCTCCAAGAGTAGATCGAAAACCTCTCACGAGATGGATCAATGACCTGGTGAGGGTCGTGGCAATCCGAAGGATGCGAGACACACTAGACCAATCATTATGGAGCCTCTCTAGGCCATAATCCGCCACGCGGGCCCAGTGCGGATTGGTGGATGTCACATGTCTGCAATTTTTTGGTTTTAGGACATGACGGTTTCCTCACGATGTTTTCCTTCACCGTTTTGAGAGCAGTGGTAATGCACCTGGCTGGGTTAGAACCCGGGACCTACAACTCGTAAATCGGGGCCGTTACCACTTGGCCATCTCTGCTCGCTGCTACTGGTGAATACATTTTTAAAATCGGTCTAATATTTTTTAAGTTTATGAATAACAAACAAAAATACTAATGCTTTCAAGAGGAAACATTAGCAGTTTTGATTGCTTTTGAGTATAGAAAATACTTCAAATAACTTTGTCATTTACGTACATCTCCTTATCCATCCCATTCAAGACAAACTGACCTAGTTTGTAGTGATCAATATTTGCTACGATTTACAATGTTTAAACTTGGAGTTACGAGCATGCGTGCGTCAGGGCACTTTGTATCTACAGACACACCTGGATGATGTCATTGAGCTGGATACAATGACTTCTACTATTGTTGTTTTCAACAATCGTGACAGTCACATTTAGATTCAAAGATTCAAAAGCATTTATTTCAAATAAACCATTTACAGGCACTTTCAGGCAGTCAGAAAAAATGATAGTAACTGCACATTCCAAAGCGTAGATCTCTATGGAGAAGAATGTGGAAGAAACTCCGTGGAAACACTTTTCAATCATGTTTTGCAATTACAAAATATATAACTCTGTTACATGTCGTATATGTAGATCCAAAGTCACTAGGGACAACAACACATAATTTTCTTTTAATTACTTTAAGCCACCAATGTTGAAACCGACAAGCCTGTTGGTCTAGTGGTTAGTGCCCCTGACTGCTAAGCTGGAGGTCGTGGGTTCGATTCCCACCCAAGACAAATGTTTGTGTGATGAGCACGATCATTTGTTCTGTGTCTGGGTGTAATTTATCTACTGTAATTATTACTGTAATTTATTCCCGATACCGGTACTATTTTTTATATTTTTAAATGTTTTTCTTTTGTATGATTTTGTTTAAAAAAATATTTAAAAATGTAATTTATGCGTGTTTACAAAGAATAAAAAGAATATAATAAATCTGTAGAAGTTTTTAGTTGTGCGCACATGAAATGACGTACAATGTATAAAATCGACGTAGACAACTTTTATAAATTAAAATAGTGTGTAACTTAATATATTACTTAGATTTTGTTTAATCGCAATGAATCGCGGTTGACTATGTCGAAAGAAAACCTAACAGTCAATGAATGTATACTACATTCATTGACTGTTAGGCGATACGCAATTCACCGAGTTAACTAGTCTATAATATGTATGTACATATATAGAAATATATAAGTATGTTTATCACTTGGCAGCAGCACAAGCTCTGCTTAGTTTGGGACTAGTTAGTGTTGTGTGAAAATTGTGGAAAAAATATGTCTCACTATCATATAATAACAAATAAATACCAAACATCCAGATAAGCATTGTCATAGAGCGTGGCAATGCCACCAGTCTTTTGGGCACATTAACAGTCAACTTAGTCGATGTGGAGGAATTTTTTGACGCCATATTTTAGTTTGTTTTAGTTACTTTTAATTACTTAAGAATTATCCTCGAGAAATAAGCCAACAACCAGTACATAAATATCAAAATTAGATAAAAAAATTGTTTTTATAATTTAGATATAATTTTCATACGCCTTTACAGTCCCAAAAATAAAACAATTGTCGCGCTTCTTGGCAACTCACAGCGGTTTTACAAATACGGTACCCTAAATTTAATATCACCATGATTTGTGATTACTTGTACTAAAAGTTTTTCTCGGAAATATAAGGAAAATATTTAATAGAAGGACACCAGTAGCTTGAATTTTGATGCAGTTGGCGGAACTCCAAACTTAGATGACCACTGACAGAGACCCCAGTTTCTTCTTAAATCGTAACTTAAACGTTCAAGTTACTGAAACTTGCAGAGGTCTTTGCTAACTGGTTAATGTAACTTTATAGTCGTTTGAAACAGAATACTCAGTATTGCCGTTGTGGCTTGCTTTGACAAGAAAGGAGGTTACGGTTAATAGAATTTTTGTACAAAGACGTTGTATACTCCTTAATTGAAAGACGTGAGCGATGAAGTAGAAGACCTTGAACAAATTATGTTTATGAGATGCAACTCGACATACATTTTCATTGTTTTTCGTAACACCGCTCTTACGCGATTATGACGTTATTATAAATTTTTCGTTAGATATTTTGGAAACACGGTATCTTGTCATATTATTTAGGCTTCTATTGAAATCAATTCATAGATTTGTGTAAACCTTTGAAAATTTGCTGTTTTGCATGACTTCATAATTTACTCAAAAATTTAAAAAGGTTTGTAATTGTCGCCATTCAGAATCTTGGTTAAATTTGCAAGGTTACCTTGCAAATTTAACCAAGATTCTGAATGGCGACAATTTTTTTCAAAAACTTTTAAGGGTTAAAAAAAAAACACGTATTTTCTGGAATCAGTTTTGTAAAATATAAATCGAGTAAATCACGGAATTACTGAATGCTAAAAGAGTTTTCAGGCGTTATCTTTCTTTTTTCACGTTGCCATTTCATCAAACATCGCATTGGATTGCGTTAGATGAAGTATCAAACTTTTAAACCATGGAAGTCTAAAAAGGAGGGTCCTTTTTCACATTTTTAAAAGCCCTTGTTTAAAAATCGGCACTAGTCTAAAATCACACTGAGAGCGAAATTCGCCAGTAAAACTAATCGCGTTTTGACGTTTGGCTAGCATAATCGCGTTTAGCCACTGTCACTAGTGTTACTTGTAAAACTACAAAAAAAGAAAAAATATAGACAAGTGATTAGTTTTATTGGTGAATTCCGTCCTTATATTATTAAGGCGAATGTTTGTGACTGTATGTTGCTACTTCTTCACGCTCTTCCCCATTTAATATGATCGAATATGAGGGTAACTTTCTGTTAAAAACACCTTCTCAAAAACCTGCTAGGTTGGAGTAACCATGGAATTTCTTGCTGGTTCTTCTCCATATTAAACGACCAATTGGAACTGTGCACTAGCTTCTGAATGTGTCATAAGAGCCAATTTAGTCCCGAGTGAATGATTTTAATTGAATAGAATTGAAGGTTTTATTTTTTGACAAATATTTTTTATAGTATTTCTAGATATTTAACTGAAACTTAGTATGTTTATTTTATTATAATATGTGTGTACATAAATTGTTAAATAAATAAAATAAATGTTTCGTAATCCTTGAGGAAAAATAAAACCAACACGTTTTAACATAATACCAGTTTTGACTGAAGCCATCAGAAAGTTTATGAAAAATTGTTGTATTTTTATGATTATTTCAATGTAAAAATAATATATGGACATATTTATGCCAATTCCTTATTTGGTCACTGTAGCAACATTTATGGTGCCACATAAGATCTATAAGAAATACGAAATCATGCATCGCGCGATTTGAACATAATTATACGACAGCTTGAAATCATCTATCGGGCAGTTGCTCACCAAACATAACACCTGTCTGGTCGGAGGATCCTTCCTTTTCAACGGAGATTTGCGGGACTGTACTCTCTGTTCCACATACCTCCAAAGTCACTTAATAATTTTTATAACTAACATCTTATTTAGACGCATTTGGAACTTTTCAGTTTGTTGACGTTTTAGAAATTTGAAATTATGCGCCAAAACTTCAAAATTTCACACGGCCACAGAAGTAACTTCCTGACTTTCTCACCTTCGCGTGGGTCACTTTAATACCATAAAGACGTTAGAAAACACTATTAAAGAACGACGACCTTCCTGGCTTCGATTTTAATCATAATAAATCAAAACAAAGTTTGTGTTCGCACGCAATCGGCATGAACTCGTGATCGTTTAGAAGTAAACACTCATGGGCCTGTTTGACACGCATTTCTGGGTATTTTTTTGTTTATCAAACAGGATTTTTTGTGCGTGCTTGCGTTCTCAGAATTTTATTTATTGAATGAGTGAAATTATTTAAGCCGAATTTGGGCTATGAATAAGGTTAGTGTTGCTAGCTATTCTAGAGCGTAGATGACCCAGTCGTAGACGCCACAAATTGGTCAAAGTAACTTTGTCTTCTGTTTGTTTAGCTATGCTTTGGTTTACTATAAAGCTACTTAGGTTTAGATATACTGTTTGCTAAAATAATTAAAAATCTGTGACTGAGACTTAATGATATAAATATTATCCTTCCAATGGTCGCATAAACAGTCCCGCGTGGTCTGTAATTCCGCAAATTTTCGTATATAGTTTGAGAAAACGAAGGTATATTTGTTACATACAATAAAAAAAATCGTATATAATAAACAATGAAATAATTTAAAACCAAAATTTATTATAAAATTGTTGTACACAACCGGTCACGTGCGGAATCTGAGTCCATAAACACATTTAAAGAATCATTGCACATGCCTGCGACTAATATTATAGACCTTAACCTCTGGAAGCTGTCACATAAGTGCAACCGTCAATTGTTCATAGTTTATGTAAAATATTTTTTTAAAAAGTTCGCTGCGGCCTCAGAGACCGCTCACGACGGGTTTCTCAGAATAACTGAAAACATTTGTTTAGAGTATGTGTAAAAAATGTAAAAGTGTTGGATGATGTCAATAAAAGTCGGCAATAAAATTCAGAGAGGCGTATTATAGTTACAGGATACACAATAATATAATATTTTGGTCGGAAATGTTACCATTTTAACTTTTAGTGCGAGATGATAAAAAATGTTATAGGTCATAAGGCGAGTGGTATATAAAATTATCTGGCTTTTTATTTTATTTTTATTTCGGTCTGAGACAGAAATAGCAGAGAGAATACTTGAAATGAAAATTTAAGATGAAGATTAACCTACATATTTATCTGTTTGCATATATACATGTACAATGGGCTTAAAAACCCTTATGTCTTTCTAAGTTGTGTACATAGTTTGATCGTATAAAAAATATGTTATAAGTAAACTAGTAATGCCTATTTCAAATCTCAAAGCAGGTTTCATTTATATTAATTACAGCGTATAGAAATTTGACCTTTTTTTAGTGTTCCGTACCTCAAAAGGAAAAAAACGGAACCCTTATAGGATCACTTTGTTGTCTGTCTGTCGGTCTGTCTGTCTGTCGGTCTGTCTGTCTGTCGGTCTATCTATCAAGACCTTTTATCTCTGGAACGCATAGAGGTATCGATTTGAAATTAAAACCAGGTCTACGGTCCCTTGAAGAAGATACAGCCGTTTATGTGACAACGTGTATTTCAACACTCTCAAGAGAATCAAAATTCGTAGGCTACTTTTGGTTGACCTAGGACCCTGAGATTTGGCATGAAGCAAGGTATTATAACACAAATATGGGAAAAATCTGAAAACCATTATTATTTTGTAGTTACGTCACAATTCAGGAACTGAAATATTTCCATAGGTAAGTTTCTACGGAACCCTCAGTGCGCGAGTCCGACTCGCACTTGCCTGATTTTTGTTTAGTTAAACATGCAAATCTCTGAAATATCCAGTTTCGTTGGAAAGAATCTATCTGTGTGGGATAGACATGACAAATAATATTTTTACTACCCTGTTGATCTAGTGGTTACTTGGCCCTGACTGCTATGCTAATTGTAGGTTCGATTGTCACCCGAGACAAATGTTTGTATGATGAACACAATCATTTTTTCTGTCTGGGTGTAATTTAGCTATAATAATGTTATGTATTTAGAAATAATTATGTAAGTATGTTTATCAGTTGTGTTAGTGCTCATACCACTAGCTCTGTTTAGTTTGGGACTAGATGGCGTTATGTGAAAGTTGTGGAATATTGTAATAATTCACGAAAACGAAAGTATCGCCCACATGAAGGTAAAAAATGAACACTTATATCACTCAGTCATAAAGTGTCTCGAGTAATTTTTTCACTGGCTACTTAGGGTACTTGAGTATTTGATATTAATTTCAACTTCATACACGCGATCTTTAGAGCGAGGATTAATGGCAAGCGGTCACCTCCTTCTGCGAAGCAGTAATGCTAGTGAAGGAGGCGGCCGCACGCATGACGGAATGGCCCTCACGCCCAACCGCTGGAATCCCGAGTCCGATTTCAATTTCCGGACAACGATTAATGGGTAGCTCGCCATACGTCTTTAGGTGCAAACTGTTCCACGCACGCCTCAAAAAGATGTCAGCAAAACCGAAGGGGCCCAGCAGGGTCGAAGTCATGGGTTGTGCGAAAGAGAACCTCGGAGCCCTAGAACGAAGGCAAGGAAGGAACATAAGAGAAGGTTTTAGTCAATAAAAGTGTGAAACACCCTCTCGCTCTGTCCTAGAGAAAGAAAAGTCATTACAAGATTTCCAACCTAAAAAAAAATGCACGCGTTCTTTAAAAAAGGGTTTTGACAGACGGAAAACAAAGTATTTTACCGACTTAGATAAGGACCCTTAAAGAGAACAAATCTTTCTTTCAATAATCGTTGTAATTGTGAACTCGCGACCTTCTCATAACTTATCAATCACACTTGTAGTATATTGATTGATACACGACAACAAAGTTTGACACGGATACAAATGACATATGTTGACATGTTTCAGTATTGGGGCGATACTGGCCAAATTGGTAATAGAAAGTTATGTTGAAAGTTACGTAACAAATACTGGTTAAGTTATTTTTTTTTTTCAAAGTAGTTGTTACCCACTACTTCGATCGCGTGAAGTTTAAGAACATTGCTTACCTTTTTTGAGGAAATCGTGTAAAAAATTTTTGATATAGTTCGCTAATTTTTCCGTTTCTGTGGGAAAATAAAAAAATACTTATGTCACTTGTAACAGCTCTCCGTCTGTGAAAGTCTCGTTAAAATCGGTAAAGTTGTTTTGTAGATTAGTCAGATCAAACTGACAGACAAAAATTGCATTTTTGTTATAGGTATTGAATATATATTCAGAATAAATATGTATTTAGAAAAAAAAAATAGACGGTGACGTCCTCCTTCAGATTTGTCGTGAGGGACGATCTTCGCTCATCTCTTCTTGTGCATTCAAGCGATATGATCAGCACAAAGTGGAATGACCATCTTATCTCGTTAGCAGGCCAGCTTGGACAGAGACAGGGAAGACAGACAGGAAAGAGAAAGACAGAGAAAATCTAAAGGAGAAAGAAGAGGCTAATACCCAGCAATGGAATACTTAGGCTACGCTAGAGATCGCGCAAGAATGAGAGAATTGGAAGAAGAAAGGGGAGGTTATTGCCCAACAGTAGGACACTAATAAGGCTAAACAAAAATATATGTTGATGATGTAAACCGACTAGGTTACCGACATAGCACGAAGAATCGCCAAACTAATCTAGCAATGAGCAGGACACATTGCTCGCAGAACGGATGGCCGTTGGGGCCGAAAGGTTCTGAAATGGCTACCACGTACCGGAAGACGTAGCGTTGGAAGGTCTCCTACAAGGTGGACCGATGACTTGGTAACGGTTGCGGGAGCCCGATGGATGCGAGACGCACAGGACCGCTCATTGTGGCGACACTTGGGGGAGGCCTATGTCCAGCAGTGGACGTCTTTCTGCTGAAATGATGATGATGATCTAGAACTCTAGATAAATTCTGATTTGAAAATATATTTTTTTTAAAACACTTCCCTATTTCTGAATGCTGCATGTCATTTTATTTTTTATTTTTTGAAAAAAATTACATTCCAATATGACAGGTCAGAGTATAAATATAAAGTAAAATATATTTTAGTTTAAAACGTTAATTATATTCTTGTGGAGCGCTTTTCTAAATATTTTAATTATGTATTCGGACTCTATTAGTTTCGTTAAATTCATTAAAAGGCAACCTTAATTGTGCGAGCTTAAATCTACAATTACACCTTTGAAAATAATAATCCTTAAAAGTCAAGTCTCCTACAATCATAACTCAAAACATAATTAGTTTCATTTAAAATAATTACCTCAAAAAACTTTAAAATATTACATTAAAAGAGCTTTTAGTGCAAAACTGGTTTTTAAATGGAGGGCTTTAGAGAAAACATTAAAGCTAAAATTCATTTTAATTGCATCTTCAAGTTGCTACGGCGCGTCGTCGTAGCGCTACGCTGCTACGAGATAGCTACGAAGTTCGTAGCCACGCGTGGCTTAGAATGAAGTACTCGTAGTTTTACAAGTTATAATAATAATAATAATAATAATCATTTATTTGCAAACAAGTGACACTAATTACATGAATTCTCTGCCTCCTGAACTAGGTAGTGAACCTGTATCTCAGGAGACAGTTCCTTCCCTATACATATTACCATCCGTTTACAAACAATGCCAATTGGTACTTATATCAAGATTCAAAAAAAAAATAAAATGTAATGAAATGGGACACGTAATTATATAAAAAAAAATATTGATCGTGATATAGATAACAAAAGAAAAAAAATAGTAGTATAAAATAACAATAATATAATGGTTACTCATGTGTGCGTGTGGTGTGGTGTGTTATTCATGATGGTGTTTTTTTGTAGAGTTCTTAAGAATTATGATGTGTTTGTGTGTGTGCGTGTTGTTGTTGTGTTGTTGTTGTGTTATGTTTTCAAAGTACAGTCCTTTTATTTGTTTGGGTTACTGGTGACTAGATTTTCTATATGTTCGTACTCTAATTTACTGAGCCAGCTTAGTACACTTTTCCCGAAGTTGTGGTTATTTAAATTTTGTGCATTTTTAAAAGGAATTTTGTTATATAAACGCGGAGCAGTGGAGTTGTAGTGTCGCTTTGCAAACGTGGATTTCACGGAAGGTGCTGGACATATAAAACGTCTCTTGGTGGTGGGTAGCAACTGAGGAATTGTGGTGCGGTGGAATCTGCGAAGTACTCGACTTACGTAGAGTTTGCGGACTGTAAGGACACCAGTACGATTGTATAAATCTGTTGTGGGGTGCCGGTAGGGGAGAAACATTAAAACTTTAAGGAGCGTACGCTGAGCACGCTCCAGTTCAATTATGATTGATTTGGACGCGCCACCCCAGGAGCAGATGCAATAATTAAGTACACATTCGCCCAGCGCTTTATATGTTGATATCAGAAGCTTTGTGGGTGCAATATTTCTTAGTTGTTTGAATATATAAATTAATTTTCGTAGTCGAGCACTTAGGCTGGAAACATGGTGATTCCAGTTTAGATTTTCATCAACTGTTACGCCCAGGTATTTTATAACATTTGATCTTGTCAAGACATCACAGGTACATTGAGCACTCCCGCGGGGATTTCGGTTACACGGGAAAGCATGAATTTTTATATTAAACCTCGAGTCCGGACGAGAGATAGCAGTCTTTGTAAAACATAGATATTTTGTCTTGGACGTATTCAGCGACAGCAGGTTGTCTTCGAGCCACTTTGTGACAATCGCAAGACCATTTTCTGTTACCGTCCGCACCTGCTCCCATGTTTGGCCATGAAACAAGATGACTGTGTCGTCTGCAAACATAATAGTTTCCGCGTTGGGAATGGCAATCTCCGCTAGACTGTTTATGTAAGCCAAAAAGAGAGCTGGGCCAGTCGTACTTCCTTGCGGAATGCCAAATGTGCAAGTTGCAGCATCACTGAAGTGGTTTCCTACCCTGACACGCTGTTTCCTACCCGCCAGATAGTCCTGGAACCACTGAAGGACGTGTCCCCTTATACCCATACTGCATAGTTTTGCTAGAAGTATAGGAATCGATACAGTATCGAATGCTTTTTTTAAGTCGAGGAAAACACCAATTACTTTCTCTCCTGCATCGACATACTGTGTAATAATTGATGTCAACTTTAGTAAGGCATCATTTGTAGATATTCCCTTTCGAAATCCAAATTGGCGATCGCTTAACAACTGGTTTTTCTCCAAGTAGCTGACGAGTTTTTTTGTTACTAGCTTCTCAAGAACCTTCGATACACACGAGAGCAGCGAGATGGGCCTATAATTTGAAGGTCGTTGCTTATCATCAGCTTTGTGTATAGGTGTAACTATTGCCTGTTTAAAGATGTTGGGAAAAGTGCCGAGTCCCAAGCTTAGATTGCAAAGGTAGCTGATAGGTTCTGCCAGTACGTCTTTAGCTAACTTGATTAACCTACTAGAAATATTATCGGGGCCAGGTGCACTATTTATTTTCAGAGATGCAATAATGCTGCCTATTTCTGTTGCGTCTGTAGGCGTGAAAAACATGTTGGTTGGCGTTGTGTTTGTATCTGGTATGGTAGCTAATTCGGCTTCAGTTTTGTTTAAGCTTCGGAGAGTGGCAACAGCTAGTTCATTACCAATAGAAGTAAAGTACTTGTTTACCTGATTCAGCGATCTAATTGGTGTGCTGTCTATATGCAGTAGTTCTTTAGGTGTATCATTGCTTTTTTTCATATTGCAGATGTCCTTTATGATACTCCAGGTTTTTTTGATATTATTACTATTAATTTCCAGTTCCGCACGGTAGTATTGAGATTTTAATGATTTAATAATTTTATTGCATGAATTTCTGTAGTTAGTGTATATCTGGTGCAGCTGTTCGTTTTCGGGTTGTTTTTTTGATTTTTGATGAAGCTTGTCTCTTTTACGGATACTTCGAACAACGCCTACAGTAATCCATGGCTTCAGTGGGGCTTTTCTTTTAGGTCTGGAGGAGATACTTGTACAATTACTCACAATACCCTGGATCGTCTCAACCAAGTACTCCGCGGCGACGTTAGCATCATCTAGCTTATAAAATTCAGACCAGTCCACTTCTTTTAGCTTTAAATGTGCGGTAGCATAATCTAGTTTTGAACTTCGATACACCAGTTTACTTTTAGGTAATCCTGCGTGCCCAATACACAATAGAATAGGACTATGGTCTGTTAGCTCTGGAAAGACGATTGTTTGCCATCGTTCTTTTGATCTTACCATAAAATGGTCCAGGCAGGTGTTGACTCTAGTTGGGTATATTATGCCCTGTTGTAAGCCATGCGATGCCATGATACACATATAGTCATTTGCATGACTGTTATTTACGCCACAAGGCAACGTATTGATATTGATGTCCCCAGTAAAGACTACTTCCCTGTTACGAATCCCATTAAGAATCTCGTCAAGTGATGTTAGGTAGAGTTGCGGGTTTTTGTAGCTAGGAGGACGATAAGAGCAAATTATACTATGCCGAGCCGTGTCCAATTGCAAACAATTACCCTCCAACATGCTTGGCTCAGAAGCAACAACACTGATTTCTGTTCGAACGTATGCTACTATACCGTCATTCTGGTTCAGGGCGTTCTTAGTGTAGTACACGTTATAGTCATTTAGGCTGGGAGGTGCTACTCCTTTTTTTGTCCAACACTCAGTTAGTACTATGATATCTACTGTTGTATTGATGGTTGCTAAAAAAGAGAGCAGCAAATCAAAGTTACAGTATATACTGCGAATATTCAAACAAAGAATACAAATGGGATTCAAACTCGTGGTCTTATTTAAAATAAGAGAACATTGAGATGAATCCGTAAGCTGCGTGCAATCAACACTACCCGTGGCGTCAAGGTCATCAATTATAATCAAGTCGGAATTATCGAATTTTGTTACGAGAGAACCTGAGGTACCAGCTATATGACCGTCTGAAGTTATGTACTTGCAGCTGTGGCATCAGTATTGATGTGGTTTCCATTTGATAGTAAGAACTGAAGGCTATTAAAAGCATAAATTCAAACTTTTTATTGTATGTGTATATGTGCTTGTAAATAGTTTGTGTCAATTGTGTGTTTATGTTTTGAGTGTTGTGAAAGTCTGAGCAATCATTTGCGCCGTAGTGTGTTACTGCCGCAATATAAATATTCAGAAAGTGCAGGCGCTGTTGGTAGTTTGTTATTAAAGCAAAAAAAGAAGGTTAAAGATTTGTAATTGCTTTAGAAGTTGTGTAACATGTTATAATAAATTGAGTTATGTCATAACTTGTCATGAACATAAGTGTCTTCAGACGAATTGATATTCTTATAGGTCTTACCTATGAAATTGCCGTTTTATGAAATTACCCACTTTGAACTGTGTCTTGAGATATGACTTGGAATCATCAGTTAACATAACCTTTATTCACGTTTTAAAATTAGTTATTAATTTATTTCTTTGGGTTTTAATTTTTCCAAATATTTTTTTCGTATTATGAGTGGAAACAATGTGTTTCAAATAAAATGTCCTTGTCCCGTGTTATTTGGGGTTAGTGCAACATGTTTTTTTTTCAATACGCTTACTTGAAAATCCGCTCTTATCTCACCACTTTTAGGCACGCAATAGACTGTTTTCCGCACTAGTGCAGAAAAGGGCGCGAGCACTCCCCACCACAATGTTATTACATTTATCGTATCAGGCTGGGCGCGCATAGACCTTCACGAGTCGCCGGTCAAACCCCGTTTTTTCATTTCATAAGTGTATTAAAAAAAACCGTTTCATACACGTGCAAATTTGTCACTGCAGACCTCGGCTCCATAACACACTCGCCTACGGCTCGTGCGAATCCCGCCTCGGTCGCAATGACATACTTTCTGCACTTGTATCAAAATGTACTATTTTTTCATTCTGGCCTGACATCCGTCACGTTATCGCTAACTCCCGTTCTTTTCATATCACATCTCACACAATCCATCCGTCTTTTCTTTCGATCCCCTCTCCCTCGCCATGCATCTACTTATAACTCTTTTTAGTAATATGCATTTCATCCCTCCTCTTTACCATGGCCATACCAAGACAAACGATTCTTTTTCAACTTTCTAGTCACTGGCGTCACTTTTTTTTTTTTTTTTTAATAATATAATAATATAATATAATATTCACACAACTATCACACAACGCCGTCTAGTCTCAAGCTAAGCAGAGCTTGTGTTATGGGTACTAGACAACTGATAAACATACTTATATATTTCTAAATACATACATATATAAATAAATTACACCCAGACACAGAACAAATGATCGTGCTCATCACACAAACATTTGTCCTGGGTGGGAATCGAACCCACGACCTCCGGCATAGCAGTCAGGGCCACTAACCACTAGACCAACAGGCCAGTCTTCACTTCAAACTTTCTCGTCACACCGCACGTCCAACTCAACATTCTCATCTCCGCTACATGCAATTTTTTTACATAATTATTTTTCACAGCCCAAAAGAACAAAAAAAAACCGGCCAAGTCACAATCAAACTCGCGAACGAAGGGTTCCATTCCATTATCTTTACAAACGTGCAATACAACAATCTTTTTTTTTAATTCTGTTTTTTAGTATTTCTTGTTATAATAATAATATTAATTATTTTCAAGTATCAATGACTCATAACAATTAATACAAACAGAGTAGTCACAATTAAAATTAAAAAACTAATAAATTGTGTACATTAAATCTAATTATATAAAATTGTAATCAATTTAAGACGAGATTGGCAGCTACATCACAAACCTGTCACATAGTGGCAACAGAAATATATCATCTGTGAAAATTTCAACTAACTATCGCGGTTCATGAGATACAGACTAGTGACAGACGGGCGAACAGTGGAGTCTTTTTAATAGGGTCCCGTTTTACCTTTTGGTTATGGAACCCTAAAAACGATTAACAACTTACATTTACTCCGTAACAACACTAAAATAATCAGAATACGAAATAAACAATACAATCTACACTAAAGCAGAGTCGACACTAGCCAGAATTTATAGGAACTCGTAAATAATGAACGAGTCGTAAGTGACTTGTCACGGAAACTGTTTCTTGATCACTCACTGCTAATCACAGTAATTGGCCAATAAAATGAGAGTAAATTAGCTCAATTATTCCCTTAGTAAAACTTTTTCAATTAAGACAAGAGACAGATAGAAAAAAGATATCAAGGGAAAGTCACCAGAAAGGTTTTCTCAGAATAAACGAGCCATCCATCCAGCCACCATCAGAAGGCTTAAAGTCAACCAAAAGGCAATGGAAAGGGCTATCCTTGGAGTTTCCTTGCATGATCGCATCAAAAATGAAGATATACCAACGGCCATCTGTTTTGAGAGTAATGTGCCCTGCCCATTGCCACTTAAGTTTGGCGATTCTTCGTGCTATGTCGGCAACCTTGGTTCTCCTACGCATTTCTTTATTTCCAAAAACCACCTATATTACGTCATTTAGTCTTTGCGTTCTAAGACCACGGTACTCTTTGAAACGTTACCACAACCCTAGCAGGCAACGGGCCACATATTCAGACACTAGTTTTAGTTAGCTTGATAATAAGAACCAGCTGATCTTCAAGCGGCATTGTTCGATGGAACCTTGGTCCTGGATCGCAAAGGGCATCTTAACTTAAGGGTAACAAAGGAAAATATTTGGTAAATATCCACCCATTTTTCCACTCCTACCGGAAAAAGAAATTTGGATAACAATTATTATACATTTTCAGTAAAGTTTTGAAAACAACTGTACTATAATATAGGCAGTTAACTGTATTACTACCATGCGTCGATACACGAACGCCAACGCCTACCAATGAACTTAACCACAATATAATCACCGACCCGTGTGAGCGGTCATTAGCAAGTTAAATTGACAGTAGGCAGTGGTTTTAGTCGCAGTACGGTCAGCTTCATTAAGTGAAACTAGAATTATGAAAGCCAGCCTTACTGCTACGGCATAAAGAGACGGTGAAATTCAAGTTGTCAACAAAGTTGACTGTAACGAACACGATTCGGTTTTAAAAAAATTGATGGTACTCTAAATTCATTTTTTTTATAATATTCTTAAGAAATCTTTCATCAGCTTATGTCTTACGTAACAAAAAAAGTAATACCCTAAAATAATTTCTAAAACCAAAAAAAAATTACGTATAGTGATGACACAAAACATTTGAGAATTAATTTGTCAGGAACAGCGCTTAATATAGCTATTTGGAGCACTGCCAAGCGCTGGCGAGGCTTTTTACAACATTGTTTTGTTTTATATAATTGAGAAAAAGTGAAACTGTAACGATGAGTGAAAATACCAGCGGATTTGAGTTGAAAATTTACTGTATTTTAGGAGGTAACAATTTGTGTTCTATTTTTTTTTTTTAAATCGAAAATCAAATCAGTTTATTGTAAACATGTTGTATGGAATTGTACCCTGCAAGAGCACTGCAATAAAAATTAGTTACTTACAATAAAATAGGTAATAAAATACATTTATGAAAAAAAAGATAAAACTGAAAAGCCAAGACAAAAATTTCTCGAGAAAAACCCTTCTAACAGAAACTACACTTAACATAAGATAAAAGTTCAAGTCGCTAAAAGTGTGAGCACTATACTAAATTTAATCTCTACATATATATTTATGTAAAATCTTTCAGAGAATCCAGTGCACCAACTGAAAAGTACGAGTGGGTGGATGCAATAGCGTCAGCAAAAAAATGCATTATTAATGTGATTATTTAACTCGAAGGATGGGCTGGTGTGCTGTGACTGTTTACAATTTTATGCGATCTTAAATTAAAATCCATGATAGGTTTTCAATGTGGATTGTCGTGTTATTTAATTGACAATACAACACTTTTTTAAATTTAGTATTCTATCTGGGTGAAGCGAATGAGATATAAAAGAAAGAAAGAACAACGTTTGTTTGCGGGAAATGGCGCAATCTTAAGACTAGCATATAAATCGCAAACATTCTATAAAGAAAATATGCGCCACGTCCGCGAAAAACGGCCGAATGTTCAGCATAATGCCGTGACCACAGCGCTGGTTTTCAGCGTGGGCCGGTTACGGTGTCAGCACAAAGGCATCGGAACTGTATTGTGTTCTAATATATTTTAGTAAAATAATGAAAAATAAACTAAGAATAAGTCATAAATAGAAAAAAATAATAAATAGGAAATATAATTACATTTGTATAAAGTGACAAAATTACGTCGCATCTACGCTACGCTATCTATCTACGCTATGGACGCAACAACGTAAAAGTTAATGATATTTTTTATTTACTGAAACAGCAGCACTCCTAGCCATGTTGTTAATCTGCAATCGTTAACGCTAGTCGAAAACTAATAAAATGTATGGGAATGACATCATCTCAACGTTAAGTCACGTGGTCAGAACAAATTAATAGAAAATTCGTAGCCAAGTTCACACCATTCAAAATTATAGAATGAATTGTTATCGTTTCTACAATGACCAACGCTAGATCCTTTGTTATTGTAAAATGACATTATAGAACGTGCGGCCGACTCAGGCGCGTCAACATGGCCAACTTATCGCGTTCTACAATTGCTGACACCGAGGCGTTACCGATTGGAGAACGGAATTTGACACGAAACGGTTGTGACTTGGTTAGGAGAGCTGATCTATTACGGGACCAAATGTCCCCCAATATGACGCTCAATGCTATCAAATTGTCCAACAACATGTCCCGCGTCACGTGAATGTAAAATATTGGAGGGCAAATTGCGGGACTGTGGGCAACGTGTTGGTCTAGTGATTAGTGGCCCTGACTACTATATCGGAGGTCGTGGGTTCGGTTCCCACCCATATAGATACGAATTCGATACTCAAAGCGTGGGGCTACGTTTTAAAAAAAAATATTAAACGTAGCACTCTGTGAACAAATGGGTTTTCGATATCGGATCAATACTTTTTGCAAAAGAACGATTTTTTCTCTTTATAAATACGAGGTTTTTAATGCTCTTTCTATTGAAATCAAATTAAAATTTAATCAATAATTATACCGTAAGGGACCGGACGGTATGTCTTTATTTCCGTGGAAGATGGGTAGGCCTTTAGTGTGGGACGCTACCTGCGTCGACACTCTTGCGCCATCCTATCTTCCTAGCTATTCGTGCTGTGCTGGTGCTACTGCTGCGGCTGCGGAGAACCTCAAGCGGCAGAAATATAACAACTTCGTCGGCATTTATATTTTTGAGCCGTTTGGGCTTGAAACACTCGGGCCGTGGGATCCAAATGCTCATGCGCTTTTCAAAGAATTATTCAAACGCTCAGTTGGCACTTCGCGTAACCCAAGGGCTGGCTTTTACCTCGGTCAGAGATTAAGCATTGCCATACAACGTGGCAATGCCGCCAGCCTATTGGGCACACTTCCAGTCGACAGTGATGCGGAGGAGTTTTATGACGCCATAGTTTTTGCTAGTAGTTTTTGCCTTTAGTGTATATATAGTTTTGATTAGTTAAGTGTTTTTATTGAATTATACAAATAAATGAATTAAAATAAAGTACAAAAAGAAATTACCTAACTCCTTTAATGTTTTTGCTATCCCTAGCAACAGTCGCAAATACCGCTTGCTCTCGGGAATAGGACAAATTCATTGCTTTTTGGCAAACAAGTTCCAACCATACCCGTTATGTTCGGCGACGAGAATAGAACACACCCACGCTTCTTAGATAGAGCCTTCAAGGTTAATGTTTGAGGGTTAGTAGGGATCGAGGTTAGACAATTTATGAAGTGAAGTTAACTTTAATAAGATGTTTTTTTAGTGTTCCGTACCCAAAGGGTACCCTATTACTAAGACTCCGCTGTCCGTCCGTCTGTTTGCCTGTCTGTCCGTCTGTCACCAAGCTATATCTCATGAACCGTGGACAGTTGAAATTTGCGAAAATGTATTTCTGTTGCCGCTATAATAAAAATGCTAAAAAATACTAAAAAACAAAACGAAATAAATATTTAAAGGGGCTCCCATACAACCAACGTGATTTTTTGTTTGCTCGTTTTTTGTTATTTGCGGTACGGAACCTTTCGTGCGCAAGTTCCACTCGCAGTCGTCCAGTTTTTTTTCTTCTTTTGCTTTTGCATTATTTGTGCATTTAGCTAGTTTGAAAATTATGTTGTTTCTGATACCGCAAACAGTCACACTGTTTTTCATTAGAATGCAGATTTAACACAATCTAATGTTTTTTGAACGGAAGACGCAATGTTGGAAGGCCTCCTACAAGGTGGACCGATGACCTGGTAAGGGTTGCGGGAGTCCGAGACGATACGTGATGGATGCGAGATGCACGGAACCGTTCATTGTGCGACATTTGGGGATCCTTTGTCCAACAGTGGACGTCTTTCGGCTGATATAATGATGATGATGATGAATGTTTATTGCAGTCATTGGCAGTAAATGTATCGAGTCTATAATATACTATATTCAAATTCACAGCTCAATTTTACCGATAACTCCCTGTTTCAATCATCTCACGTATTTTTCAATTGTATTGACAATTGAGATACAAAACTATATCAATTTTACATCATAGTATGTACTAAGAATCAATTTGTAATTAAAACGGTCACTGAACTTCACACGAAAAAATCCCCCCAAATCCTCCCTATAAAGATGTTAGTAATATTAGGTAAATAAAAACCCGGTCAAGTGCTAGTCGAACTTGCTCACTGAGGATTCCGTACAAACTTACTAATGTGAATAGTGAAGGAAGATTTTCATAAACAATAAAATACCCTATTCCTCAATCATTGACCAAAGATTTTAACTGCAAACTAAGATTTTTAAACAAAAACTGGGTAAGTACGAGTCGGACTCGCGCACTGAAGGTTTTGTACAAACTTACTAAGTAAATAGTTCAATTCCCGAATGGAGTTTCGAAGATTTTTCCGACCAGTAAAAAAATGTTTTTTTTTGGGACGTAACAACAAAAAACAAAGGCGAGGAAATGTTGATAATTTTCCTTTTTAAACTATATATGTAAATATGCCATTATATTAGTTGTTACAAATCCTAAACTCAAGCCCAATTTAATGCAATAGGTAAAAGTCTAAAAAAGACATACTGGTGATGCAAGCATCTAAGGACCTCAAAAAGGTATCAACATTTTTATGACCTCAACTTTATAAGGCTTAATAATATCATTACCCTTTAAAAATATACCTACATCCTCATATCCCAAGCCTCCTTTCACGAAAATGTCAAGAAGATAGGCCAGTAAAATCCACCGAATTTAAAAATATAACTTCGCAGTAGCCCGAAATCTGGTGAAGCAACTTGGCCTGACAAACGACGCCCGGTGTGCTTCGATGCCGAAATATGTAATAACGAAACGGACATATGAGCAGTCAAGATGTTACAGGAACTTTTACTGCGAGAAAATGATATTATTTTAATACTATCTTCTTGTACGAAGATTTTTCCGGTCTAATGATCATATTGGTGGCTTAGGGTGCATTTTTACTCTGCCTAATTCACCAATTGGCCAATCACAGTGATTGAAATCTCCACTCCGCATCATTTTCTGGAGGTAAGCGGATTTTCCAACCCACACTTGGCCCGCGTGGTGGATTACGGCCCATTCCCTCTCTTAGAGAGGCCTGAGTCCCAGCAGTGGGAAAACTAAAAAAGGCTGATTATGCTATGGTATGTTTATGCTAAGCGGCCTTTCAAATAAAAACAAATGAACACGCGGCTCGCGAGCAACAGAATAGAGCGGGGAGCACGAAGCGGAGGGCAGCTCAAATCCACTCCGATTTACTGGAAACATTTACCACTTTTCAGTGCTGAAGCGAAGCTGGGTGGAGTGGAGCGGAGAAGAGTCTACGCTATCGTCAGCCTATTCGTTGTCGATATGCAAATAGATGTTATACGAAATATATATGTATCTGTTTACCTCTTTTTTAAGATGGGAAGTTATCAAATAACTTCTCGGTAATGACAGGGCCCGAATCGTAGACGGCGCGTAATGTTTAACGCGCGTCTCAAAGAGTATAACCGTAGGGTCCCAGCAGGGTCGATGCCTCTTAGGGTCACAGGAAATTTCTGAAAAGGACACCCGTGGTCCTAGAACGCAAAGGACAACTGAAAAACATAGGTGTGGTTTTAGTAAGTAAAAGTGAAAGTGAAACCCGGGGCCCTGGGACGAAGGCAAAGAAAAAGACACAGGAGTGGGTTTTTAGTCAGTAAAATTCTGACACTATCTCGCGCTCCGCCTAATAGCGTGATTTGAAATTAGATGATTTACCCACCTTAAAAACAAAAAAAAAAACGCGGCTCGCTCCACGCAAAAACGGAAGAAGTCATTGGATGTATCCCAACCTCAAAAAAAAACATACCTATAAAAAAAATTCAATTTCCGAATCGAGTCTCAAAGATTTTTACGAATCGCATAAAAGTTTTTTTCTGTGAAGTAACTACAAATTTATAGGTTTCAGATTTTTCCCTATATTTATGCTATGAGACCTTGCTTCATGCTAAATTTCAGGACTCTTTGACAATGGGAAGTACCCTATGAATTTCGATTTCTTTAAGAATAGACATAAACGACCTTATCTTTTTTTTTGTTAAATTAGAAGTTTGATTCTTTCAAGGCGCGCTATATAACCATATACTCAGGTCTGCGCTTCAAGGAACCGCAGACCTGAGTATATGGTTTTAATTTCAAATTATGATACTTTTACGCGTTCCCGAAATAAAGGGTCTTGACACACAGGCAGACAGATGGACGGACAACAAAGTGTTCCTGGTTCCGTTTTTTCCGTTTGAGCTATGGAACCCCAAAAAAGCACATATAAACCCCTAGTTTTTAATTACTACAAAACAAATAGAGCTCTATCCTTACCCGTTACGGATCATATTTGTGTAGTCAAAAGTAAAAAAATAAAATCCTAAAATTGTCCACGGAGTTTTTTCATAACTGGTAAATTCATAATAGAATCAACATTCATAACAATTGCTACTAGAAAATACTACGCGCAGTGTTTTTCCATTTTAATCGTCATTTATTCATTATTAAATCAATAGCCTGTACAATATTTTCATAAGTTGAGTGACATTTTGGGATATACAAAACCGCAAATAACTTTGCTGTTTATCAACATAATTTTTTGAGACTTTTCCTAAATAGTAACAAGACCTTTTCTAATAAGCCCTTAAAGTATTTGTACTTATAATATTAAAAACTAAAGGTGTATATGCTCTGTTGCCTTTCCCAAAAGTACCTACTGAAGTTCAATTTGAAATAACTGATACATATCGCCTTGGTAGAGAGCCATGAAAACGAAACCAGCTGACAGATAGAGACATACTCATTCATTATGTAAGTGAGAATTTAAATGGACTTCCTATGTCTGGGCGCAGCAGTTTTATAGGTACCTTTTAGCTTTATTGTAGCACCTTAGTTATTTATTAAAGTTTTTCGTTCAATTATTTATTAGTGGATAGCCAGAGTGTATTACGCTCAAAAAGAAATAAATTTTGTTTCGGTTTAAAGATATTTATTCTCATAATGGCTCCGACTTATGGAGTTGTAGGTCGCGGGTTCAAACTCAGCCAGGCGCATTACTTTGTGTAATTTAGTTCATCACCACTGCTCTCAAAACGGTGAAGGAAAACATCGTGAGGAAAGCAGCATGTCCTAGATCCAAAAATTCGAAGACATGTGACATCCACCAACCCGCACTGGGCACGCGTGGTGGATTACGGCCCATTCCCTCTCCTAGAGAGGAGGCCTGAGTCCCAACAGTGGGAAATTGATAAGGCCGACTATGCTATGCTATGCTATTCTCATAAAGAACAATAAAATATTACACTTCAATATGAGATTATAAATAGGACTTTTACTGACTAAAACCACACCTGTATCTTTCAGTTGTCCTTAGCGTTCTAAGGCCATGGGTTTCCTTCTCAGAAAATCTTTGTAGCCCTAACGGACATCTTTGCTGCTGGGCTCTAAGGTTTACTTACATATATTTAAGGAGCGCATAGATCACAACTGCTGTCGACGACTTGGGCTCAGTCCGATCGACTACCGGACGGTCAAACGACTAGCTACCCACCACTCGTCGTCTGCAAGCCCCCAATATAATATTAGTCACAATGTCGAATGTCAAAAATTATTAATTTTACGCATTTTTTTTTTCGTGTTATATAAATGGAATCAAAGGCATTCCAATACACGATATTTTCATAGTTTAAGTTACAAAATTACTAAAAACTATTATTAATTAACAAATTGCATGTTCGCCTTGCATGTTAGCGTGTTTTTATAGCAATACTCATAAAATATCCCATACGCTATGTTTTCTTTAAAAGCTGGCGATAATATCGATCTTTGGACTAATGTCTGCACGCCAAAGTACAAAACTCTAGGTACTTAGTAATAGTATGGGTTACACTTTGTAGCTTTTAGTTTGTAATTGTGTCATAGTTTAACTTTTTGATAGCATTTTGAACCAACGTATCCATATTGCGAGAACTCAAAATCGCGGTTGTCGTCTGAGCGACTTCGCAATATTCTGCAATACTTAGGTCACATAGCAACAAAAGACGGTGGTAATCTCAAAAGGCTTATGGCGACCGGTAAAGTAGATGGGAAAAGGCCTCGTGGGTTCAGCCGAATACGTTGGTCCGACCAGATCCACACCGCTCTTGACTCTAGTACACAAGTACCTTTACACCGCCAGAAACATAAACAGATGGAGGAATATTGTAAGAGAAAAAGTGATGAAGCACCCGGTCCCGACCTTCAACATTGAGGAATGCGACGCGAAAAGGGTGGAAAACTTTTTGAAATTACTATTTGACAGTTATACAATGTATTAGTGAAAAGGATACTTATTTAGAATGCCATTTATTTTTGAGGTTGAGAGATCATCGAATAACTTCTCCCGCACTGAGTGATATGACATCATGTCAGAGTTTTACTTACTAACCCTCTTGAGTAAATTTTTTTAAAGGTGGGAAATTGTCTAATAACTTTTGTCGCTCTAGGGCGGAGTGACATGGCAGATGACTTAATACATTTAAAAAACTAATTTTTAAACGTACTAAGTAATCTAATTTTCACCTACAAAAAATGTGATAGTGTTTTTTTTCAGACACGTTTTGCGCTACTTATAAAATAATTTGTCACTTACCACTCCCTCAGTAGTTCAACAATAAATCACACCACTACACAAAATTTGGGTAAATGCATGTGTGTACGTTATTCTGGTCGGCCGATAAGGCCGCCAATTGTATGTTTTTTGTTTTGTATTATAAGGTTTCAATTTTTATATTTTTAATCTTGATATGCAATAAATAAATAAATATTATTATTACGTAATTGCGCGTTTTGACGTAAAGTCACCAAGAAAAAATTCAAAAAAACTTTTTCTAGATTTTGCTAGGAAAAACAAAGATATAGAAACCAAAATTTTCGCCCAAATAAATTTCGTACAAACGTGTGTACAGTAAGACCATTAAAGTTTTTTTCAAGGTCATTCAAGTTGTACAGACCTATGTACAATCGGCGCTCGAGGAATTAACTCTTTCAGACTCAAACGACTGAATAGATTAAGATGACATTTCCTGAAATAGCACTTGATTATTATATAATTAGGTTCTCTTAATTATAATGATTTGATATTTATCTTAGTATTTATTCGTTTGTAATTTTAGCATAATTATAATATGTATTTTATTATTATAACCCACCTAATTGCAATAATGATATTTCATTCTATTTATAATATCTATATCCTAGGTACCGCAGTGTTGTATCTTTTAACCTAAAGGTTGACTGATAGAGAATGCCTTGTTGCATTAAGCCTATGTACCACTACTGTACATGAAGTTTAAATAAATAAATAATAATTTTGATCCTAGAAGTATTTACGACCTCGCTGGTAAAAGATAGTCACACTGAATGCCAACTAATATTTACGAGGACATTCCTTCAAGTTATGGGAAAATGCACCCAAAAAGAAACCTTTGAAGCAATTTCTACCTAACCGAGTTATAACGGCATGGAACAGGCTCCCGGAAAGTGTTGTGAAAGCTTCTACATTGAATTGCTTTAAAAATCGGTTGGGCAAACTAAACATTTGCAAACTATGTGAAACACACGCATCAGCTAATAGCTGTTAGTGTGTCACACCAAATAATAATAATAAAACTATTAATTATTTTCCACCCCTTCCTCAGCACCTATTCAACATAGTTTTCACCAAAACAACCAACAAGTAGTGCACCAATAGATTGGTTTACACAATCTACATATCACAATTATGTTTGTAGGATACCCATTCTTCGCATACTAATTCATTTCTACCCATGTCCCATATGTTGACGTGACATGGAAGGTTTGAGAGAGGTCGACAAACTGGACTTTCCTTTTTTCTACCTTTCCACTACCTATTTGTCTGCTCCGGATAGTATCGGAAATATTTGATGGCAGACTACGTGGGGGAGGCGTAAAATGTATGAAAATTGTCCTACTTGGTAGTTTTAGAAACGTCTGTATGTTGTTAAATCGCACCTAAATGATTTAGGGCCTTAGCGCCCAAGCCGGTAACGGCTGGGTTAATAGATTAGAAAAAAAATGTTCGGATTTAAGTTACTTTTTTATATAAGCAATAAAAATAATTGAGTCAAATACCCAATTGAAAAGTGCCTGTAAATTATTTATTTTAAATAAATGTTTTGATTTGATTTGAATGGAGATAACTAAACGCACAGTCATTATTCATAAACAATAATGATTTATCTGTCTGTCATTTTCATAATGCCTTTTGTCTAGTACGTTGATTATGATCATTGAACAAATTAATATTCAATTATGAATGTTTAGGGTGGCCAAACGGGCTCTAGAATTGTTCCAAAGAGTTACCATGGAAGACAGGTGGGTTTAGTCAGTAAAAGTTTGACACTTCCTCCACCAAGAGCGAGAGATATTACCTACTTGATGGTATGCCACTCAAAACAAAATCACTCAATATTATAAGTATAATGGGTCTGTAGCTATGAAATTGCCGTTTTTTTAAAACGGGTTGCTTTGAAGTGTTATGTCTTTGGTTTGACTTAGAATTATAAGTTCAAAAAAACTGTATATTAAAAGTACGTCATTCTTTTTACGAATTTAGGTATTTATTGGTTTCTTTGTGTTTTGTATTTTCTGTAATATCGCTGTATTTATAAACATTTTTGTATGAAATCTAAGAAAACTCGCATTATCCACTTACATACACTTCGAAGCAACCCGTTTCAATAAACGGTAATTTCATGGGTAAAGACCTTTTATTAAGAAGTAAATTTATGAGTATGATTGTGTATGTTTGTTACTTTCTCACGCTTGCATGGCTCAACGGATTTGGAACGAATTTGGCACACGGGAACACAATGTTCTGCAATAACACATAGGATTTTTATCCCGGAATTATGTTTCCTTGAGACAATTGTCTACAATCACGTGGGCAAAGCCGCTGAGAGCGGTTAATAATAAACAAAAGACATCCTTTTTCTAACTATTGTTAGGTTTTGATACGTAATCAAATTGTTTATTCTCATTTTGTAACCAGTATTTAAGTTATTTTCTATTCGATTATTTATTGCAATCAACTAATTTTGCTGGCAACACCGTAACGTTTTTGTGATTATCTGTGGTAAAGCTGTCGATGTAGCGTAATGGCGGGTGACAGTTCTTTTCTTCGATCGGCAGCAGTTGAGGTAAGACGCAAAATTTATCTCTTTTATAGCATCAAGAAATAATGTAACAACATAATTTAAAAAGAATGTCCATGGAGTTTCTTGCACATGTGATCTACGCTTTAGAATGTGCAATTAACAACACTTTTCTGACTGTCTTCTTGACAATTCAAACGATTTAGTAATAAATATATTGTTTTATACTGATGTGAGGAGTTTTATTACACTATGTTAATTACTAGCTACTGCCTATCCATGCTATATACATGTAAATAAATAATAACATCTACTGTTTATTCATATAAACAACAGATGTATAAAAATTCTTAGACTTGTTTATCTACACTTGATAAAAGCACCCTTGAAACGCATGATTGCCCTTGAACCCCGTTCACTAATATTCAAGCTATTTCAATGTCGATTTTAACCTCAATGAAAGCGTTAGTGTTGTGAACAAGATACCTTAAAATAACTCATTGTTCTGGTTTCTCGAAGCTGAATTGAAAGGTTTTACAATAGCATAGTAATGTTTATTTTTAATCTAACTTTATTAGATGGGGAAAGTGGAAGATTTTATTGTTTGCTTTTATTTACTGTTCCAGGAGAACCTAGATTTTGGTCAATTAGGTACGTAAATGGTTCAAAAAGATTGCACAATGCGCTCGCATTTTTTTTTTATCTACTCTGCGCGAGCCAACTTCGTTTGCTGTAGAGAACATTATTTTTATTTACATTTTTTTTTAAGTTTTCCTGATGAGACAAAAATGTGTAAAATAACTATATTTTGAAAGTAGGTGTTTTTCGTTTAATTTCTTCGTTATTAAAACTGATTTCCAAAATTAAAAATATTTGGTTTTTTTTTTTGCGTTCGTTGGTTGTATTTTTTTGTTACAAGTTTTTATTTTACGTTTTAACACGTCTCGTCACGCCTCTCAACCAAACCTAAGTATGAGTAGCGTGTAAGGTCTACAGTAGGGTACATACAAAGAAAAAAAAACAAGTGTGCTATGAAAGGGGCTGGACCAGATACGGCCAGAGGTTTTCAATGCCGTGGACAAGATTATTATCTATACTAAAAATCTTAATAATTACTAAAAATAATTATTGAACTAATATCACATCAGTTAAAGTTCGGAAAAATAATATTAAACAATAAGTATATTTATTTATTCAGTAATTCCTTGGTTCCTGTAACCATTTTGAAGTTTTTTTTTTTTCAATTATTTCTTAACCATGGATACAAAGTCCTTTAGGCGGAATAATAAAATTAAAGATTGCATAGAATTTTCATTTTAATAATCGACCCATCATTTATTATATCAATAATATGCATTTGGTCAATTGATAAAAATGCAAATGTTTGGGTGTTTTTGGCGGAATTTCTTGAGTGAAGTTCAGTGGCTGTATGGTCTTAAGACCTTAGCCTACCCAAATGGGGCGAAAAGATGCGGCAAAAAGTGTCACATTTTGCCGCGTAGCATTTGAATTGCGACTATTTGTTTCAGTTTGTGACTATTTGCTATTATTACTATTCGCTTTCATAATGAACTCTGCACTCGCTTTTCTCAACGACCCTAGCCTGCCTATGGATTCTGAATCTGCTATGTACGACAATGACCCCGGCCGGCCTATCTCGGACTCTGTTTCTACTTCTATGAATAACTCCAGCGTCCGACAGATGGAAACTGACTCGTATGTACCATATTTCGACCCGCAGAAGCCAACGCTGTGTTAATTGTGCTTTAAATATTACTCAAATGAGACAACATTTTTGGAAGTTGTTGAAACCCGTGATCTGTGATACAAGAATGGGTTTGTCCACGGCACGGCAGGTAAGGACTATTTAATTTGTACCAATACTTAGTAACAAAAATAAAAATATGTAAATAAAATACTTACTACAGATGTTGATGTTGAATGATACTTGTTGATGAATAACTATGCTTATACTTAGAAGTCACATACATAATGTTTTTAGTCGTTGTTCTAATTTTAAACGACGAAGAAAATGATTTACCAAATTAATAAATAAATGTTTGTTTATTTTGCTGTGCTACAGCCGCCATTTTGACTCTAGCAATATAAAAAATTAAAACTGATTTAAATCATTTCCCCCAACTTTTAGATAAACTTGTAATAGTTGTAACAGGTTTACTATTACATAAACTATGAATTGATGTTGTCTTAATATATGTCCACTGTTGCTATACCGTGGCCAAAGTTTGTATGAATGGTGGACCATACCCTTTGAAGAGTTCCCTTGGTTTCTCCAGGATCCCATAATCAGATCCTGACCTGGTAACCATAGTGTCAACTGAAATGGTACGTTTTCATATAAAAAAAAAAAACAATTCCAAATCGTTCCAGGCGTCTTTGAGTTAATCACAAAAAAAGACCCGAACGATTGAAAAACTCCTCCTTTTTTAAAGTTGGTTAAAAAATAAGCTGTTACTTTTTGTCGTTTTTGTTTTCTTCTAAAATCCAATACCCGCTGGTTCTTACAATCATTAGACCAAAAAGGATTGATTATGTAGAAGGTTATGTCACGTGTAAAAGGTATACTGTAGACTGAACGAATGCCAAAGCGATCCTCTTGTATATTTATTGAATTTCCGAATTATTTTACATAATAATAAGTACCTACAATGCCACATAATGTCAAATCGATAGTTTTCTTAAAAAAAGGTGGGTTATAAAAATATTTTTACACGAAACTGTGTGAAAGGATGACGGCATGACAAAAAGATATATACCACCTTTATGGGATCCTATCGTTATCGTTCGACTATGGGGTACAAACACACCCCACGTTATGTGAGTGGGGTGCAGATGTACCATACCTAACCCTTCGGGACTCGCAGGCGTGACTTTTATTGTGTTTAGTATTTTTTTCGCAACTGGGAGTTATTTTCAGGCATTCATTCCCGGGGATACGTGTGTTGAATTCATAATGTAGGAATATTTTTATCTATTGCTAAAATTAGACTTATTCTTAGAAATGTTATCGGTTCCAGTAGCTAGTATCATGATACTTAATAACGGATTGATAAAAAAAAAACTGCTTTTTATACTTGGTTTTTACAAACTGATCTACAGTTTTAGATTTACTGAGTACATCGGCTCAAGATACAAGATATTGCTTAGTGTGAAAGGTAAACGACGTTTATATTAACGGGCTTGCGTAAAATGAGCACTAGGTAACTCGCCGTTAGGCCATCTGGTAAAGACCGAACCAAGTTGTCAACGACGCGGCCACGTTATTCCACGGGGCTCAGTAGGGCCAATGCCCACCATGGCCATAAGAATTTTTGAAAAAGATACCGTATTAATTCTGGAACGCATTGAATAACTGAAGGACACGGTCAGGACAGGTTGAATTTAAAAGTCTGACACGCCCTCTCGCTCCACCCTAGGGCGTGAAAACACATTGGATGAATTCCCACCAAAAAAAAAGTTTATAATAAAAAAATAAAAGACTGTTAACAAAGTTGACCCAAATAAGAAACGTTCTCCATACTTCGTAGCTCGGCCTACCAACCAGGAAAAAAATAATAAAACAATTTGTGACGCAGCATTCTCTTCCTTATACAAAAATACTTCGTTAGTTCCTGCACAAGAATTTATCAAAGAATTTCTTTTGCGTCCATATTTTTATCATTCTCTTTATAGCATCGTAACAAGCGCAGAACACGGAATGGAATAGAGACACCTGTCCATCACACTAATAATATTATAATGACATAAATTTGTGTGTATGTTTGTCAACTGATATGGATGGATGGAGAGGGAGAGGGAGACCAAAGAAAAGATGGGTGGATTATGTGCAGAGTGATATGAAAGAAAAGGAAGTTAGTGATAGCCTGACGAGTGGTGTTTTTGGTCTTCTATTCTGCCCTGCCCCCCCAGCCAAGTTACAATCGTATCGTTCGAGCTGAACGCTTCGAGTAGGCCACGCCTCCTATTCCTTTGTTCTGACGTCATCTCAACGCTCAGTCACGTGGTCCGAACAAAGGAATTGGAGGCGTGGCCTACTCGAAGCGTTTGGCGTGAACGATACGATTGTAACTTGGCTGGGGGGCAGGACAGAATGGAAGAATAAAACGTGTTGCGCCGACCCCAAATAACACGGGACAAGGGCAGGAAGATGATGATGTTAGTCAACTGCCTCAATCGTCTCGTGATCGAAAGCGCGACTGCTGAGCATGTGGTTCTGGGTTCGATACCCAGGTCAGGTAAAAAGTGCTATAGGGTTTTTTGATTAGGAATTACTCTGTAGCAGCCCGGAGTTTGGAAATTGGTGGAGTGACATCTTCGTGCGTCCGAAAGCTCGTAAAGCCACTGGTTCTTAACCTGATGATGACCTGACTATGAGAGTAATAATTTTTCACACTAAAATGTCTAAATAGGTTTACATATCCTGGAATAAACCCATAGAATACTTTTTGTTATAATAGGGGTTAAAGTATGAAACAGCCGTTTTTTAAAGCGGATTGCTTTGAAGTGTTATATCTTTGGATTGACATTATAAGTTCAAATAAACTTTATTTCTATTAGCACACAATACCGCACCGACGTCTTTTTGTCGATACCGTTACCGGCCCACGCTGAAAACCAGCGCCGTAGACTCATCGCATTTTGCGTGTGGTCAGGGAATTATACTGAGCGTTCGGTCGTTTTGCGCGGATGTGGCGCATATGTCTTTCACATATTATACTTATGATTTGTTAGTTCTAAATTTGTGCCTTGTTCCGCCAAATAAAATGTTTTTCTTTCTTTCTTCTTATATGTAAGTATATGGTAATTTCCCCTCAATGTCATTTCTAGCAGTGGAAGGCGTCTCTGCGTTCCGTGTTATAAATAATGTGACCAAAAAGTACGAAATGTTTCAATATCCCGCGTGCCGACGCTAAAAGAAATCGTTTAAGGCATGTTCACATTTTAACGGATGGGTGTTGGCGAATAATAAATAGCTTAAACTTATGTGGAGTTAGATTAGGGTCTCGTGTGCCAAAATTTTTAAAGGATTATTTTTGGATTGATCACCTAGTGGTTATAGGTATGACGAGGTTGAGAGGTGCTATTTTATAAGAGAATTGAATGGACAACTAGCGTTACGTTAGGTTATATTATGTAGGAATATATTGTAAGTTTTTGGTAATTTAAAGTCCCTGAAAGTCTCCTCAAAGTGGGTTTCTGAGGATGGATGACGGTTACCGAGGCCGATTTTCGAGGAGGTGGTGAGATGACCTAGATCGATAACGACCAACCGCAAGGAAGGTAGATTAAGAACAGATAATCTGGAAGGATTTCGAGATGCCTTTATCCAGCACTGGGAAACTTTAGGCTAAATAAAAAAACCTGAATTATGAAGATCATGAAGTTAGTAGCAGTTATGAACACATACATATGTCTAAATCAGTTATATCAGTCTTACGCTGAACTCTTGTAAGGGTGAACATACCGGTGTCCACTAGAGGGTTTAGTGTAGGATAGATGATGTCTCGTGCCTTTTGAATTTATGAATTTATTTATGTACTTAGGACATGGTGCTCTCAAAACGCAGTAGATAAAAAAGTTATTTACGAAACCCACGTAAGTCTCTTTCGAGGTAAGAAATTGCTAGACGCACCGAAAAAGGCTGGAAGAGCTATTGGTCTCATGGAAATGTGCATCTTTCTCGCTCTCATCTACGGAGCGGAAACGTGTCCATTAACAAAACGTCAAAAGTCCGCACTTGGGGTCTGTCAGTGAGCAATGGAATGAAGTATCCTCGGGGTCGCAAGAACAGATCGCATAAGGAACAGTATACTTCGTTCCAAAACATAAATCGCAGATTTATGCAACTCAGCCGCAAAACTAAAATGGGACTAGGCAGCCCAGATCTGCCGCATGTCACAACGTAAGTGGGCGAAGGCAACCACTGACTGGATCCCGAGCTGCAGGAGTCGGCAACGCAGTCAACCCAGAAGGAGATGGCGTGACGAGTTGAAGGATTGGCCAGAAGTAGCTAAGAACAGAAAATAATGGGAAGGACTTTGCCCTGCCATCTTCTTATTAGCGTATCGATGGCAAAACTAATTAAATTCCTTGCCTGGCCCAGTATTTGGTCACGGCAATGCCGTCCACTGATGCTGTTATTAGTTCCCTGCGTAAACAGGTAACAGGGCACGTGATGCAGGATCGATGGTGGGACATGGTCTGCGGAGAGACGCCGCACAAACACTGAAGATCGGAACCGTCCAAGAACACCCATCTATGGAGATTGTCTTTGCTGCGCCCAACTTGGGTGCGGAGTCTGTTAAGAGTTTTCGAGGTGGGCCATGGCGACTTGTACCCAGGAGAAAGGCTCTCCGACGGCTCGACAAAATCATCAGGAGGTTTAAACTTCTTCCGCCAGAGGTCAAATCTCTCCGAGATGAAACACAAGACTCATCTTCTATAATATAAAAATTAATCGCAAAATGTGTTGGTAAGCGCATAACTCAACAACGCCGGGACCAATTTGGCCAATTCTTTTTTTTAAATGTTTGTTGAAGTTCAAGGATGGTTTTTACGGCGAGAAAAATACGTATAAAAGAAAAAAAAACTGCCACAATACAAATCTTTATGACAGCACGAAGTTGGGTCCGCTAGTAATATAATAATAATAACGTGAGTTTACACTGTCATTACAACATTACAGACTTTAACAATCATATCGGTTCCCATTACCTTGCCTTACAACGCAAATTCCTCACAAAATACTTTAAAGTCAATACACAGAAGTAAAACAAACAGCACACTCCATATTAGGTAACATCTACCCTCATATCCGTGATGTACCGAAAAGTTTTGCACCGATATATTGCGAACGGGCGCGTTGAAGTGTAAGTTGACCCTAAGGTGCTGTAAAGGCGTCTCGTTCTACTAATATTATAGATGTAAATGATGTCTAGATGTTTGTTATTCACATTTCAATGGCTAAATTAATTTCACTGAAATTTTAAACAAAGATGTTTCTGCTGTTTTCTATGCACGATGAATTCATTTTTTTGGCTGGATGTTGAAATTCGTGTATCCATCCCATTTCTGAACACACCTATCGAACGAAAGAGACTGAGCTACCCACGTAATCGCTTGTGGGATAATATTTCGATGACACCCGGATTTCTCAGTGGCGTAAAATGACTCTTCAATAAAATTTGCGATCGTGTGTTTGGTGTTTGTGCTTCGAAAAACCATGCTATCATGTGTGTTAAGCTGTGCCGTGGACAAGATATAGTTAAACCCTTCCTTGAAGAGACGAGACGTTCTACCCTCTGTTTCCAAACGACACGTCAAATCCACACCCGTGCGACAGCCAAATTACAAATAGTTCGCAATCTTTTTCTCGAAAACAATATGGTTACTACTTTGCAATCGTCCATCATCAACCATATTCATCGCTTATGACCAGGTGAGATTGTAGTCAAACGCGATTCTACCAATAATAAAACAGATAGATCATGTCTTGGACGAGATCAAAGCATTTTTTTAAACTAATAAGTTTAAGAGGAATCATTTTCAACTTTCACACTCTAACAAATGAAGGCTTCGACCCTGCTGGGCCCCTACGATTTGCTGACATCACCCTGAGGCTCGCGTGGAACAATACGCGCCAAGCCAAAGGATGATGATATGATTTTGACAGGCTATGTATGTATGTGAGTATGGTCATCTGTTCCATCATAGCTCCTAATCTACTTATCAGAACTCGACGTATGAGGTATCGTTAGAACCATCTTAATTGTCCGCCGAACATAGGCGACGTGTCATAAAGCTCGATATTGCGCCCTCTAGCGGACAAGAAGTAATGTGTTAAAAATAAAAATGGAGATAAATACGCCGTGTTTAATATCATCTGAAAGGGCTTCACTGGGACTTATCAAAAAATATCATCAAAATTCAATGTGGCGCCCTCTAGTTATCCCAGGGGTATGTTTCCTTGGGATTATTTTCTACTATCACACGAGCGAAGCTGCTGGCAGAAGCTAGTTAAAAAAATAAAATGTTGCATTATATCGCCTCATTTTCACAAGAATTGAATGTAATGAATATCTTAAGTATCTAGTTATGATAAATTATGTACAACTTATGTACATTATTATGATAATTTAAACATGAGTGTATGTGATCATTTTAAATGTACCTACTTAGTTTAAATGGAAGATTACTATGGATGAGACTACATTTAAGTTGGTTGACAGATTTTAAATGAGAAATATTTAGTGGGAGTGGGTACGTCGTTAATCATACCAGCTTTAGCTTCATTAACTCTCTAATGAAATAATTGAATAAAGAAATACTCGATTAACTAAGAAAACTAAAGAGCAATCTGTCTGCCTAGCATTTCCCCGACTAAGTTGGATTTAGTTAATCATCAAACCAGATGCAGCCGAATGAAGATATCCACAGGAGAACCAAGGTTACCGACACAGTACGAAGAATTGCCAAACTGAAGTGGCAGTGGGCAGGGCACATTGCTCGCAGAACAGTTAGTCCAAGATAGTCGATGAGGTTGGAAGGTTCTGCAGTGGCGACCGCGTACCGAAAGACACAGCATTGGTAGGACTCTCACAAGGCGGACCAAATGACCTGGTGAAGGTCGCGGGAACCCGATGGATGCGAAACGCACAGGACCGGTCGTTGTGGCGTGATGCAAGTGTGCAATTTGAATAAAGAACTTGTGTACCTACTAAATCTGTATATGTAAAAATGAATAGCTTCGTTAGTCTCGCTAAAACTCAAAAACGGCTGGACCAATTTGACTAATTTTGGTCTTGAAATATTCGAGATAGTCTAGGGAAGGTAGGTTGAGAGCAGTGGTGGCCGAGTGGTAACGGCCCCGAATTACGAGTTGCAGGTCGCAGGTTCAAACCCAGCCAGGCGCATTACTTTGTGTAATTTATTTCATCACCACTGTTCTCAAAATGGGGAAGGAAAACATCGTGAGGAAACCGGCATGTCCTATAACCAAAAATTTGAAGACATGTGGTATACACCAACCCGCACTGTTCCCGCGTGGTCGATTAAAGCCCATTCCCTGTGCTTGAAAGGAGGCCTTAGTTCCAGCAATAAGAACTTTATAAGGCTGAATATTCTATGTTATGTAGGGAAGGTTTAAACGATGAGAAAAAATGGAAAAATCACGAAAAAAAATCCGAATACAACGACATCTCTAATTAAAATGTCATTATAAAATGAATTATGCTGTTCTGGTAATATCCTGACTATGAGGCGGTACGAAGATCGCCGGGTCAATCAGTTTGAGTCTAAAATGGTTTTTTTTTCATATATTGTGTTGCTTAATCAAACAATTCTGTTTTCAATTTCATGTTCATTTCCTTCATAATTACGTCGTCATCACAGACACATTAATTAATAACAATTATCTTTAATTGTGTCTTTGACACATAACCAGTATAATTACCAAGTTAGCTACACCACGTACCTCGATGAGTTAACCAAGACATTTTTTAATTTGTTTCATAATAAATGAAAATCTATGAAACTATAAATTTAAATAAGTTCTTAGATTTTTAACGTCTCACGCATGAGGTTTCGAGTTCGAAACCGGGCGAGTGGTATGTGATTTTTTCAATTCACATGTACTTTTCAAAGTTTATCCAGGACAATACTGACACCCCGTGCTTCGGAAAGCACGTCAAGCCGTTGGTCCCGGTTGTCATTCTTAAATTTGACAGTCGTTACAGGTAGTCAGACGCCAAGAAGTCTGCCCATCAGTCTATCCAAGAAGTATCGTGTTGCCCAGTAACTGGATTGTGGAGGTCTGATAGGCAGTCGCTCCATGTAAAACATAGGTATTCAGCCGCATCGGCCCCCCTAGCCAAGTTACAATCGTATCGTTCGCGCTGAACGCCTCGAATAGGCCACGCCTCCGATTCCTTTGTTCTGATCATGTGACTGAGCGTTGAGATGACGTCAGAACAAAGGAATCGGAGGCGTGGCATCCTCGAGGCGTTCGGCGCGATCGATACGATTGTAACTTGGCTAAGGGGGCAGGTTAGACTGGAATTTGACCCCAAGCTAGTTGGAAAAAGTCTATGGATATGGATTAGATTTTTAACGTCAGTATTTGTAAGTATGCAAAAGAGCGTCAACCAGAAAGTAAATTAGTGAATAGGGGTTAAAGTATGAAATTGACGTTTTAATGTAATAGGTACTTCGAATTGACATAGAACCTTAATGATACCTGAAATAGGAGCCTTTTTGGCCTTGCACACCTCTTTTTTTTTCTTTTTTTTTAAATGTTGTTAATGACTTTAGTTACTAGATTAGTTCAAGTTTCTTATTTTATTGTTGTTTAACTTGTGCAAGTCTGAAATAAATGTTTTTTCTTTCTTTCAATTGATTCACAGAACATACAGAATATTATTATCAGTTTTCACATCAAAGCTCCTTCAAAAACAAACCCCAGCCGTGAAAGTACCTTGGGGCCCTTAAGTCAAAAGTGAATAGGTTACATCAAAGCAATCATACTCCATCGTCAGCCCCATCACAGCTTGCCACTAGAAGAAAAAGTGGTCTAACGCGAGCTTCAGCCATCATCTTGTTCCTATGTATCTTGGGGTGTTCGCACGTTTTTAGCGTTCTGTACCTCAAAAGGAAAAAGCGGAACCCTTATAGGATCACTTTGTTGTCCGTCCGTCTGTCTGTCTGTCTCGAGAACGCGTGGAGGTATGGAGTTAAAATTAAAACCATGTACTCAAGTTTGCAGTGTCTTGAAGCTGTGAAAAAATCAAACTTCTGGATTAACGAAAAAAAAAATACAGCCATTTATGTCGCAAAAAACGTGTATTTCGACACTCTCAAGGTAATCAAAATTCATAGGGTACTTCTCATTGACCTAGAATCCTGAAATTTAACATGAAGCATGGTCTCATAGCACAAGTATAGGAAAAACTCTGAAAACTGTGAATTGGTAGTTACGTCACAAAAAAAAAACTATTTTTACCATTCGGAAAAATCATCGTAACTTAATTCGGGAATTGAACTGTTTTCATAAGTATGTTACGGAACTTTCAATGCGCGAGTCCGACTCGCACTTGCCCAGTTTTTTTCTTCTGTTTTGTCCTAACAATCCTCACGTTATAAATAACTCACTTTCCTTTCACATCACTCAAACAATCTATTCATCTTTTCTTTAGCCTCCTTCTCCCTCTCCCTCTCCATCCATCCTCATATCTCTTTTAGTAACATGCGTTTCTTCGCTCTTCTTCATATTACTTTCTTTCTTTTAGTATTGACAAGCTCGTGTTTGACCACTATCTCACCTAATGGTAAGCGATGATTGGCCGACGATGGAGCACGCTTGCCTAGAAATAACCTATTCACTCTTGACTTAAAGACTTCTAGGTTGTACCTACTAAGAAACACTCTAGCAGGAAATTCCACTCCTTGCTTGTATGCACAATGAATATGTTCCCAAACTGTTTTGTGTATTTGAGTGGAATGATACCATTAAATACCGGGTTACCATGCTAAGACGAGAAAAGTTGAATCAGAATCTTTAGATTCTGATTCAACTTTTCGAACACTGGTGCCAGTTTGAAACTTCCTCTAATGTCTCACATTTCTCTGTAATGGTTCTCGTGACTCATCATCCACCTCAACATTCTCATCTCCGCTACTTGCAACGCTAAACGTGAGTCTAACGTTAATTATATAAAAAAATGTAAGGCGATGTTATATAGCATAAATTATTGGTTTCTGAAATCGATCATGTAGTTTATTGACCACCATAAAATTATGAGAAAACATTTAAAAAAGTAAGGTGTTATAACCGATTTCCTGGTGCTAACTCATCGTGATAATGATGCTATATTTAGAAGGGATAAGTTATATGAAGACAAAAAATTTTGCTATTCATTTAATGCATCGTGATCCTTCGCTTCCTGAAACGAAAAAAACTTATTTCTTGTTGGAAAAACGGATATTCGTTGACAGATTAATAATACAAGTGTATTAATGTGTGTAAAACTTGTTTATTTTGGAAATAGGTTATTAAAAAACACTTTTGCGCGTCAATTTTTTCGTCAATTTGAACTAGATGAGGCCCCTATTTCCTTGCTGACTACCCTGAGAAGAAACACCGAAATAAACTCAGAGGCTTAAACGGGTATTAAGTACGGTATTTCTCTATCTTATAAGTATAGGTCTTTAATTCGGCAATGCACTACTTTTTATATCGTAAGTAAGTTGCGCAAACCTAGAAGCAGCTGACTCACAAAAATGTTCGGTCATATAATTACATTTCACTTGAAAAATTGTATCGTTGTTTCCGAAAACTATATTTATTTTTATCAACTAGACATAGGTAAATATTTATGATAGTAATAAAGAATATAATATCACGTAATCTTAAAAATAAATATTATGAAAAGATTTAAGCTGATTTGTAACAATATTATTGGTATATTACATTGGTTTTTCTGATTGTAATTATCCGATAGTGTAAACGATATCATCTGTAAAATCAATTCATTGTGTAAAATAAAGCAATCAATATAAAGTAGCTATTTGCTACAAAACGTCGTTTAATAGTCGCTTATCCCAAAGGACTCAACTACAGACTTTTAACATCCCGCTGTCCTTACGTAAGCCATACTTATCAAAAGTGCTATTTAACATACTCACATAACTTCAAACCGACAACAGTAACTCGGAACCACAGTTAAAAACGAGTTATTTGTTAAATTAACACTCGTTATTTAAATAACTAATAACACGTTATTATTGCTTCGAATTCTTTCAATTCCTTTTTTGAATGCACTTGAATGATCGGAATGGCGCGAAAGCGTAGGGTTGTGCTGCGTTTTTTTTTATTTACTTTTTTTTTAATAGGTTTTTATTTTTATCGAGTTGTGTGCAGCCAGGGCTTTCGTATTTTGTTTATTTTGTGGTCTGTTTACTTGGGAGGTGGGAGCGCGCGGCCCGGCTGCTGACTGCCGGCGGAGTAACGGCTCACGCTTAGGGTTGCGCGCGCACTCAGTAGTGAGATGCGTCGATTTTATACCGTGTAGGTGTAATTTTAAGCGTTTCGTACGGTTTAATTAATCGCCCATAGGGATTGAACGGGGAATTAAGTTGATATTGTGGTCACCACGGACATCGTTTTGGTTTAATTATGATGTCCGCGGAAAGGAGTTATTAAATTATGGTTTGACACTTTATATTTCGCGTGGATCATAAACAAACATAACAAAACCCTTTGGTGAAAGTCTAAACTATGTATTAAAATTAAAACATTAAGTTTAATCTATGATAAAACGCTTCACTGGTCCCTTAAATTGAATCGTGTAAAAAACTCAATATATCATCGAATTTTGCCATTATATTACCTGCCAGTTACATAAATGGCATAAGAAAGAGACTGATCGTATCAACTTTATTTTGCCGCATAAGTTATGAAGTTAGTTTCTATAAGCCGATTGAGAAAAATAGGTCAATGTGATACTTGAAAACAGAACTATTACCTATAGGTATTCTTGGATACCGTTCAATTTAAAAAATACCTTACAAACACACATGAAACATAACTTATAACTGAAATGAAATAGTAAAACTGAAATGAAAAAAAATGACTTTGGGTAAATCTCTTGAATAGTTTGACAACCCTACCTGTCAATCAAGTTGAATAAACGAAAACTTTATTAATGAGCAACGGTTATTATGATAGAAAAGTTAACTAAAAACTTCATAGCTTTTTATTCTGCTGTCAAAACGGTGAAGGAAAACATCGTGAGGAAACCGGCATGTCTTCGAATTTTTAGTTCTAGGACATGTCGGTTTCCTCACGATGTTTTATTTCACCGTTTTGACAGCAGTGGTGATGAAATAAATCGTAATCAAAGTAATATGCCAGGCTGGGTTTGAACCCGCTACCTACAACTCGTAAGTTGGGACCAAATAAAAAATGACAGAAAATGTATATTGTATATAGTGTAGGTACATGTTTTCCGTTATTTTGCTATTGAAAAATTTGCCCTAAAGCCAATAAAAATACGTTATTTTACAACTATTTTAGGGGGTTAAAATGACTTTTCTGTTATCGTTTCCGCTAAACGCTAAGTACAAAATGTATGGCAATGACATTACCTGCCACACCACTTGTCACCTGTTTTTTTATTATTATTATTGATAGGCTCGCGTTTGACCACTATCTCACCTGATGGTCAGCCATGATGTGGCCGACGATGGAGCACGCTTGCCTAGAAGTAACTTATTCAATCTTGACTTTTTTTTTTAGGTGGGAAAATCACCTTATGACACATCTCGCTCTTGGGCGGAGCGAGAGATAGTGTCAGACTTTTACTGACTAAAAACCCACTCCTGTTCCTTCTTTGCCTTCGTCCCAGGGCCCCGGGTTTCATTTTCACACTACCCATGGCCCCAGAAGGCTTCGACCCTGCTGGGCCCCTACGATTTGCTGACATCTCCCTGAGGCGCGCGTGGAACAGTACGCGCCGTCGACGACTTGGGCTCTTGACTTAAAGAAGAAGTCTGATACCTCTACCTACCTCTCTCACTGTGTTTCCTGATACAACCACAACCTAGGGGGTTGTAGCTATCAGGAAACACAGGTATCTCACTTCTCCGCAGGTGACATCAATACCATTTTTATACCTAGCGTTTGGCGTGAACGCTAAGAGAAAAGTAATTTATCTAAGGGCGCTGTATTGTATAAGACCTTCTAACGGCCATATGTTGCTATTACAAGAGACAGTACAAGGTTACGTACCTACGGAGAAATAATAAGTATTTATTGTTCATAAGATTGTATAAATTATCTGCGATATTGTTTATCATGCAGGATGCGTCTTCTGGCGTTCATAAAGTGTAGCCAGATGTCAATTTATTAGGGAAACCAAGCCTTATTCACACTAGCTAAAAGAACGTCGTAATACACTAGCTCCTGCCAACGGCTTCATAGCATAGCATAGCATAGTCGGCCTTTTAATGTTCCCACTGTTGGGACTCAGGCCTCCTCTCTAGGAGAGGGAATGGGCCGTAATCCACCACGCGGGCCCAGTGCGGGTTGGTGGATGTCACATGTCTTTAAATTTTTGGTTCTAGGACATGCCGGTTTCCTCACGATGTTTTCCTTCACCGTTTTGAGAGCAGTGGTGATGAAATAAATTACACAAAGTAATGCGCCTGGCTAGGTTTGAACCCGCGACCTACAACTCGTAAGTCGGGGCCGTTACCACTCGGCCACCACTGCTCAACGGCTTCGCTTACGTGTAAATGGGTTTCTCCATACAAACTGTGGACCACCAATGACACCACTTTCCACTTGTATCAAAATGTACTATTTCTGCTTTTAGTTGGAACAAGATGGCGTGTCAGACTTTTACTGACTAAAACCTACCTGAGTCTTTCAGTTGCCCTTTCCATTTTAGGGCCAAGGTTACGCTTCCTAATGTACCCGCAGCCATAGCAAGCATCAGCACCTCCTTTTTTTTGGGTGGAATAATCATACACTGACGTTTCACGCTCTAGGGCGGTGCGTGAAGGCGTGCCAGACTTTTACTGACTAAAAACCTCCTATTTCTTCTTTACCACTGTTCCAGGGCCCCGGGGATCTTTTTCGCATCACCCATGGCCCCAGTAGGCTTCGACCCTGCTGGGCCCCTACGGTTTGCTGACATCTCCTTGAGGCGCGCGTGGAAAACTACGCGCTGTCGACGATTTGGGCTCGGTTTGGACGGTTACCGGACGGTCGGACGGCGAGCTACCCATTGCTTGCCGTCCGCAAGCCCGCGCCTTCTGTGGCCGGAAATTGGGATCAGAATCCCGGCGGCGGTCAGGGTATAAGGACCGTTGCCTCGCGCGTGCGGCCGACTACTATGCTAGCATTACTGCTTCGCAGAAGGAGGCGACCGCGTGCCACTCCTCCGCGCTCCGGACCATGGCCAGTACAAAGGCCCGGCGTGAGAGATCGCTGCCGCCGATCGCCCCCACGAGGACGCGGTGGTGCTCTGCCCAGGCGGGGCACACCTCCACCTTATGCTCCCCCTTTTGTTTTGCTGACATTTCTTTGAGGCTAGGTTTACAAAACCTGTGTTTCGGGTCATCGCTTACAACTGCTTGAAAAGTGTAAAGTGGATGACTTATTTGAAACTATTTAGTTTTTTTATATGCAGACGGGTTTCACATCAAAGTCTGATTGAAGATTAGACTTCTCTTTTTTATTAGCAGCTTATAACTTCGTTGTTGGTGAAAATATTTTGAGAACTCTTTTATATTAGTATGTTTTTGTTTGTGTTTTGTGTGTTTCTGTGTATTTGTATTTGTGTTAGCCTATCGGTATCTTACCTGAAATAAATGTTTTTATTATTTTAATTAAATTAGTTTATAAATCCCTGTCTCCTTCGCAAGTATGCTGTACAGAAAAATATATTTTTCTGTTTCCTTCTTCATCTCTCATACTTTATGTGTGTACGTGAATAGTTAAATAAATAAATGCTAAACATTATTTGATTCAGCAAATAAAATAGAATCGAGTGTGAGATGGAGTCGAGTATGGGCATCCAAGAGAAAGTTATTTTTACCACTGCTGGGCAAAAGCTTCCCCCAAAGCCTTCCAAACATTCTTCTCCCGCGCCATCTTGGACTAGCTCTCATGGTACACGTCTAAATAATCTTGTCATCTCTTTCATTTGCCAAATGTAATATATAAAAGAGTGTGTATGTGAAATATATTAGAGGGTCGATGATGTACCAAAAAAATAATAAAATGGTAGAGAATTCGGGCGCAAGGTACATCAAGCAAAAAAAATCGGATTTACTATAATTCGGAGAGAATGGATCTCTAATCTGCCAGCGGGGGGCAATGTGGGAAAAAAATCAAACTATGAGTTTAACTTCTGTCTTTTATTTTCCGACCCACAGTTTTCAGTATTTCCGGCCACCGTAGGCGCGGGCTTGCGGACGGCGAGCAATGGGTGGCTCGCCGTCCGACCGTCCGGTAACCGTCCGGACCGAGCCCAAGTCGTCAACGACGCGTGCTGTTCCACGCGCGCCTCAAGGAGATGTCAGCAAATGTAGGGGCCAAGGGTCTGATTCTGAAAGGAAGACTCGGCCCTGGTACGAAGGGCAACGAAGGAACAGGAGTGGGTTTTTAGTCAGTAAAAGTCTGACACTATCTCCCGCCCCACCCAAGGGCGGGGGATGTCATAAGATGATTTTCCCACCGGAAAAAATAAAAAAAACTTACAGTTCATGACCACGTTCAGAAACAAAGGAGTTATTATTTAATGTGATAATGGTTAAAGTAACATTGTAGCATCTTTGATGTTAAGTTAAACAAATAAATTAACAAGTTAGTAATTGAAAAATGATTTCACACTATAGTGACATTGACATAAACCTCGTTTAATATCATTTTAAAACCCAGCCTTAGTCACAGGGTCTTAAATTGTCATTTTATTTTAAGATGGATATAAATTAATTCCAACGAACCGAATATCATTAATTTCTGAGGTCAACAGGGTTCGTAGCGTTCTATTCATTTGTTAAAGAAAATATAAATGAGAGTTGAAATATTTAGCTGTCCTTTGTAATGAGCCACACAGTTAAGGTTCCCACAGACAGGCTAGGCACGGCGCGATAACGCGAATACTTTTTCTATATAAATATTGTTCTACAGAATCTAAACAATGTTACGTTATCCCAACTTTCTTTTAACACTTCAGCCTACTGTCTACGGACGCGTGGCTTTATAGACACGTATTTGTTATTATACGCTTGGTGTACGCCTACGTGGCAGCAATGTTAGCTGTGAGCAATACACATCTATGAAGCTACGCGTCCATGAACAGCCCTCCTAGCCAAGTTACAACCATTTCGTTTCGATTCTCTTTTCGTCGATCACCTCGAGTAGGCGACGCCTCCGATTCCTTTATTCTAACGTCATTTCAACGCTCAGTCTCGTGGTCAGAACAAAAGAATTGGAGGCGTGGTGGCTCGAGGCGATCAACGAAAAGAGATTCGAAACGAAACGGTTGTAACTTGGCTAGGAGGGCAGTAGTCCTTACTAAACTAGAACGCCGTTATAGTTCAAGGTTTTGTATTAACTGCATCTAAGCAGTGTAAAAACTGCCAAAAAAATAAAATTATCTACAGGTTCTAGTCTTAAGGGTGGCTATGTGCTTTAGCTGTATTTAAGTGTAGCATACTCTTTTCTTGTAAACTCATAATGCTTAGCTATTACAACGCGTATATTTTGTAGTACTTTAGAACTGTAAAGTAATTATATTATCTTTAGTATTTTACAAATAAATGAAAAGCCGCATTATAGTTGTGGTTTAATATTTCTAGTAATAATATTGTAAGTTAAAGAAATACTAAGCAAAAACATAAAAACGTATTTTATAAGACAACATTATTATAAAAATCTGCAAAAAATCTAAGTCCGCCTATGTACCACTTCTGTACATGAAGTTTAAATAAATAAATAAATAAAAAATATAATGTAAAATGTAAAAGCGAAAAATTAGATATATTTTTTGACACCAAAAAGTATCGCATTATGTTTTTATACTCATCAAATAGCGTTCACTTTAATTTATTCCGCGCTTTGTCATAAATATCTTAAAATCCCATGCTATACTTGGGCACGCCATAATTATGGCGGTAAGTCCCCTCTTTGAGGCGTGGCTGCAAAGACCTCACGGCGTCTTCACCTTCTGCATGACGCAGGTCCTCACAGAACATGATCAGTTCGGGAGGTTCTTGCACCGGATTCGTGCGGAAGTGACGCCCGGGTGTGTGGACTGCCCGGAGGACACGGTGGAAGCACATGGTAGAGGTATGTCCCGCTTGGACAGAGCACCGCCGTGTCCTCGTGGGAGAGATCAGTGGCATGGTCAGAAGCGGGGAGGAGTGGCTGGCGGTCGCCTCCTTCTGCGAAGCAGTAATGCAAGCAAAGGAGGAGGCCGCACGAGCACGCGTGAGAGAATGGTCCTCACGCCCCAGCCGCCGGGATCCCGATCCCGATTTCCAGCCACCGTAGGCGCGGGCGTGCGGATGGAGAGCAATGGATAGCTCGCCGTCACATCCCCTGCTCCGCCCAAGAGCGGGGGATGTCATTGGATGATTTTCCCACCGAAAAAAAAAGAGTTCCTGTCCTATCTAGTCCTCTTCACCCTTTTTTTTATTATCTTTGTTGTTCCCAACAAAGTCCATGACTGTGTCTAAAAAATATTTCACCTACCACCTAAGCATGTACATTGTGAATTGTAATAAATAATTGAGTATTGAGTAAATATGGTTTTGTTTAATAGGAACTATAAAAGTCGCGACCGAAGTAGTATGGATTGCTATGCTATTAACGAGCGGCAGCGTAGAAATTTTTCTCTGAGAAAAAAAAACACATACACTTAGGTTAATAGAAAAATAAAAATAAAATAATTAGGAAGAAGACAAACGGAACTCATTAGTAGTGACCCTGGGCTCCTAATTAGGCGTAGCCTTTATTTTGGTGGCCCAGGTAATTATTAGATTAAGCAGTTTGTATTATGTGACAATTTTGCAGTGTAAAAAATAGGCATAGAAAGGAATTAATAAGAAATAGATAACACATAACAAGAAATACAGAATTACAAAACATATAAACAAAAAAAAAAAAAAAATTAAATGAAAAACTACTAAGCAGGATCGAACCCTACTGGGGCCATAAGCTGTGCGAAAGAGAACCCGGGGCCCTGAAACGAAGGCAAAGAAGGAACAGGAGTGGGTTTTAGTCAGTAAAAGTCTGACACGCCCCCCCAGGGGCGGGAGATATCATTAGATGACTCCCAACAAAAAAAAATACATAATTGGAGAGGAAGGAAGGAAAAATGCGTATCACATCGCGGTCACATTGGCAGAAGCCTTTACATGGTAGGTACATTGTTTTACTTACGAGTATTTTCTAAAATTTGATTACAAGTAAGCTCTCCCGCCAAAGGTAATCTTTATAATTCAGGATTGTTGGAAAATGGTGTAACCTTCCGTGATTTAATATATTTTAGATAAACGAGTCTTCTAAGGCGTGAACCTATAAGAGAACCCTCAAATGCCTTTGAGATATTGAAATTGAGAATTCAACACTAAAGGTTGATTTATATTTAAGGAAATGATATGCAAATACCTTTTCAGCGTCGCAATTAATTTTACCATTACACAAACTACATTATTTTTATACATTTAAAAATATGCATTACAATTATGTAAATAGTAAAAAAAAAAACAAAAGAAAAACTAAACAGTTTTGAACAAGTCCTCCCTCACACCTTTCGAGAAGTCTGATACACTTCTCTTCTGAGTCGGTACAATCTTGCCAGAGTGGTCGTAGTCATCACTGTGATTCACGATGAGTGATCATCTTGGTAACACGGCGCTATTCATCGCAGACTGCAGCTTTCCGTGTACATTCATAAACCGAGCACTTAGTTGCGGCGTTGATCTGGTCTGTCCATCTCATTGGTGATCTATCACGTGGTCTGGTGCCCTCAACTTTGCTGATACACTTAGTGGCATTTATTTTAGTTTAATCACAGAGTTATATCTGCATGCTTCTTTGCTTACTAACCAACCGAATTTTGCGTAAACACAGTTAATCAGGATTGCTAAAATAGCAAGAATCACAGGCTGACAAGACTTTTCTATAGATAACATAGAAAGAAAGAACAGAAAGGCTAGACTTTGATGTCAAGTCCATGGCGCTTATAGGGCCGCCCTATAAAACGCGCGGCGTCTGGACGAGAGAGAGATTTATTTAAAAATATATTTTTTTGGCTTTAAAATAAAGTTATCTCGTTTCCTTTCCCGCCCTTGGGCGGAGCGAGAAATAGTGTCAGACTTTTACTGACTAAAACCCACTCCTGTTCCTTCTATGCCTTCGTCCCAGGGCCCCGGTTTTACTTTCACACTACCCGTGGCCCCAATAGTCCGACCAGACTTCCGAATAGTTGATTTCGAACTGTTGTGTGACAGACTTCCGAATTTTGGTGCGATGCAGGATTTTGAATTTTAGTTTCAATTTGGTATCATAGATGTCGCTACAGGTTTTTCCGTTTTCATGGTGACTGAGCTGAGTGAAGGTACTTTAATATTTTATAATCTGTGCGGACGACAGCATTTTTTTTAGGTTGGAAATCATACAATGACACCGCCCTTGGACAGAGCGGGAAGGCGTGTCAGACGTATGGCCCCAGTAGGATTCGATCCTGCTGGGCCCCACGGTTTTGTTGACATCTCCTTGAGGTGCGCCTGGAACACTACGCGCCGTCACGGCGTCCGCTTTGGGTTTGAAAGAATGGCACGATGATATCACGCGCGGACGCCAGCGTTCGCTTGGGGAACAAGAGAGTATTCGTCGAATCACGAACTATTCGGGTGAACAGGAATGCTTGTCGACATTTACACAGCCGCACAAAAATGCGATTGACCGCTAATTTAGACAATAACAGAAATAAACATTATCTTTGTAACTATTTAATAGTTTCCTTCTTCTTATCTGTTTATTACATGTGTGTATTGTTAATTTTATTTTTCAAAGATTTATAATAACTTATCAATCGTAATATAAATAAAATAGCTAGATCTAAAAAAACTATGAAGAATTGAGATTTATTTCAAAGTTCTACCTTGAAATAAACACTGTTTAAAAACATCCATTATTAAATAAGTGGGTATCTGTTCAATATGTTTATAAAATTAGATAAAAATATCGGACAAAATGGAGTAATAATAAATAACCAGTTATAGTATCTATCACTTACCTTTTTATCATTACTTATAATAACGATGGATGTATGATGTCTCGGGTGATAATTATTGATCGTTCACTCGATTATACGTACCTGAAATGTAAATAAAAGATTTATATTATCATTTATGTAAAAAATAAATAAAAATAATAATAACAATATTCCACAACTTTCACACAACGCCATCTAGACCCCAACTAAGCAGAGATTGTCTCATGAGTACTAGACAACTGATGGAAATACTTATGTATTTCTAAATACATACTTGTTATAGATAAATTACACCCAGACACAGAACAAATGATCGTGCCCATAACACTACATTCCACTTTATATTTATTTATTGTGTACACCTACCACAGTGTTGTCTCTTTTAACCCAAAGGTTGACTGGTAGAGAATGCATTGTTGCATTAAGTCCGCCTATGTACCACTAGTGTACATGAAGTTTTAATAAATAAATAAACACAAACATTTGTCCTGGATGGGAATCAAATCCACGACCTCTAGCTAAGCAGTCAGGGGCAAAATACCATATCGACGGTTGAAAGGCTAATTGATCTAAGCGACATTTAAAAAAAAAAATTAAAACCTGACTCTAACGACGGAGAAAAATTTGCTGATTCCGAATATGTTTATAACTCAATATTGAAAAAAATGACGTTTAGATCAATTAGCCTTACAACCGTCGATATATATAAGCATAATAAGATTAATCACGAAATCTCCAAAACTATAACAACTACAAACTTAAAATTTGGCAAGTAGGTTCTTTATATGGTGTAGACATCCGATAAGAACGGACTTTACGAAACTCCACTCCTTGTCATTAGATGATTTTCCCACCTAAAAAAAAATGACATCCTACAACCCCTAAGCGGGTAAAACGGAATTGGAAGTTTGTATGGAGAAACCTATTTTCATGCGGGTGAAGCCACTGACAGAAGCTAGCAAATTATAGATAAATAATTAGAAAAAATATCTTCGCCTTATACTAGGAATTACTGTATCGTGGGTGCGTTCACAAAGATGTAAAGTTACATACTCAAGACATCCAGATAGCGAGAGGCGGAGTGTCAAAGTTACCAAACTTTGACACCCCAGTAGCGAATATGTTTAAGACAGCCTTTGGTGTCAAAATTCATTAAATTAGAAGCATTCATAATGCCCAACCTTCTTTAAAACTGGTTGTATGTGAAACTTGTTCTCATACATTTGAATTGAGTTAATGGCATCTGCTTGTAGTTTGGACCACGTGAAAAGTATTTTGTTATCCAAAGGGATATTTGGATGATTTCCTATCTTAAAAAAGAAGAACGCAGAAAAAGAAGTTATCCAATAAGAATTCCGTTTTTTTTTTTTCAAAAATACTTTACCAGACTCGCGAATCGAACCCCCACCTTATATTCAGCAGCTGCAGTTACGACTATGCGTCATTTATTTCAAAATAATAAAGCTATGAATACAATGTGGACGTTTGCTACGGCGTAGCTGTCGACACCGCTACGCTTGCTACGCACTACTTCGCGTAGCACATGCCCAAACCGTCGATACCATGATGGTTTCTTGGTTTATTAGTTCGTTTATTACAAATTATGCTTGAATGCATAATACAGTATCATCATCATCATTTTTATATGTTTATTATTTAACGATTTTTCATCTATTTAATTAATTAGACTTACTGTGAACGTTGTGCATACCTGTGATTTTTTACACAGGATCACTTCGTATATACGATTATTATTATTATATTATTAAATCATATTGTAAACAACTCGTTGGTGTACGAGTACCTATGCAAATAAATAAATAAATTTCACTGCTGAACATAGGCCTTCCCCAAGTGTCGCCATAACGAACGATCCTGTGCATCTCGCATTCAACGAATTCCCGCAAGAGTGTGCGGTATGTATCTTCCTTTTTTTTTTTGTAGGTTATATAATTATCTTGACATTCTTATTTCCAATTTTAATTAAACTTTTGAGATTACTATTTTGCATAGTGATTTTACCAAATAATGCACGATATTTCTATTATATTATTCTAACTTTGACATTGATTCACAATTGTATCCTAACATTATTATTAACAAATGACATTTTAAACTTCAATTCTTCAAGTAACATTATCATCAACTTCATGTAGTATGTTTATTTGTTATTTGTTACGGTGATGTAGTATTAACTGACAATATTTTTTGCAAGAAAATGTATTAAATCAATAAAGCTTGTGATTTGCATGCCTATGATTGGACTGTGCTATATACTTTCAATAACTTTATGTAAGTACCCATATTATCAAATAAATGATTATGAATTCATCATCATCATCATTTAAGCCGAAAGACGTCCACAGTTGGACATAGGCCTCCCCTAAGTGTCGCCATAATAACCAGTCCTGTGCGTCTTGTATCCATCGGATTCCCGCGACCCTCACCAGGTCCACCTTGATTATGAATTATGAATTATTATTATGAATGGTATTATGGTGTTTGTACCGTAAGAAAATAAATTATTAATAAATCAATCATCGTCACCATTTTATACAACGTTTATCATTTCAGCGCCCTCTGATGTTGCAAGTCAAAACTAAATACAATGCCTCAAGACACTTACATCAGCACTCTTCAATTTAATTTCGGTGTTCCGTGAATTCTCTCTCGAGTGATGCTACCGCCATCTACCGGAGGGTGTGGGAAGCAAGTCACGCTTGTTTTACTTTAGGCTTCTGAGAGGTGGAGTTTCTTTGTCCTTGCTTTAGATGGCGCTGTTTGATACTTTGAATTACAAAGTAAAAAAATACTATTTTTTTTTATTTTAATGTATCATTGATCTAGTATAGAATAGTCAAATCGGATGTTTACTATTTAACTTTGCCATTATTTCGATTAAAGCCAAATTTGCAGTTGTTTTATATGCATTATTTTTTAACAAGCCGCAGTTATATTTAAACACAGTTTTATTACCATGACCAATTCCTTAATTGCAGTTGTAATCGTCCTTCAAAGTTCCTAAGCGGATTTTAAAAGAACCGAATTTTTTCAAACCATTTTTTTCGGGTAACGATTCCCATTTCGGATATCTTAAAATAAAAACCATTTGATATTGGGGAAATCCACATACTTTACGCAAGATCCCTGAATCTGTTTTGACAGACTAAATGGGTGGTGTATTTTTTATTATCTACTATCACACCTGAGGAGTGGCAGGCGGTCGCCTCCTTCTGCGAAGCAGTAATGCTAGCAAAGGAGGCGGCCGCACGCGTGAGAGAACGGCCCTCACGCCCCAGTCACCCCAGCCGGAATCGCGATCCCGATTTCCTGCCACCGCAGGCGCGGGCTTGCGAACGGCGAGCAATGGGTAGCTCACCGCTCGACCGTCCGGTAACCGTCCGGACCGAGCCCGAGTTGTCGACGGCGCGTAGTGTTCCACGCGCGCCTCAAGAAGATGTCAGCAAAACCGTAGGGGCCCGGGAGGGTCGAAAGCCTACTGGGGCCATGGGTGATGCGAAAGAGAACCCTGGGGCCCTGAAACGATGGTAAAGAAGGAACAGGAGTGGGTTTTTAGTCAGTAAAAGTCATAAAGTCAAAGGATGTCATTGGATGATTTTACCACCGAAAAAAAAACCACTATCATACCTGATGGTAAGCGATGATGTGGTCCGCGGTCTAGAAGTAATCTATTCACTCTTAATTTAAAGACTTACTTACGTACGTTAATGTGACAAAATGCACGTGATGAAACCTTTTTAACGTTCATATGATGAAAAAAGAAACATGAAGTCTGACACTCCATACCTCTCCACCCAGAACAACAAAAATTATTTTATGATTGAAGGGATTGATTGAGGAGATTGATTTATAAGATGACAAAAAGAAACTGGGAAGTGCGAGTCGGACTCGCGCACTGTGGGTTTCGTACAAACTTGAAAGGTAAATTGCGGTTTACGATTTATGAAATATTAAAAAAAAGTACTTACCAGATCTCGTTCAAGATTTTCGGTGGAAGTTTGCATGGTAATGTACATTATACATATATTTTTTTAGTTTTATCATTCTTTTATTTTAGAAGTTACAGGGTGGGAAACATTTTACCACTTTGGAAGTGTCTCTCGCGCAAACTGTTCAGTTTAGAAAAAAAAAAATATTAGAAACCTCAATATCATTTTTGAAGACCTGTCTATAGATATCTCACACTTGTTTGATGAAAAAAAATATTTTTGAGTTTCAGTTCTAAGTAAGTAAGGGGGCCTCCAAAATTTATTGTTCTTTTTCTATTTTCTTGTGAAAATCTTAATGCGGTTCACAGAATACATCTACTTATCGGAAAAAAGTGGCTGTGACATACGGACGGACAGACAGACAGACAGGACGAATCCATAAGGGTTCTGTTTTTTGCCATTTGGCTACGGAACCCTAAAAAATGTTATTTTGTTGTCTTTACACACTATGTTTAAAAAAGTTTAAATAATTATTTGCCAATGAAGATGAAACAATATAAATATAATTGGCTATCTATTGTGATACAGGATATCCTAGTACAAGAGCCAGAGCGACGCTGATGTATGTTATTAGGTACTATTTGTAGTCACAACTATCACACAACACCGTCTAGTCCCAAGCTAAGCAGAGCTTGAATTATCAGTACTAGACAACTGAGAAACATACTTATATATTTCTAAATACATACATATTATAGATAAATTACACTCAGACACAGTACAAATGATCATGCTCGTCACACAAACATTTATCCTGGGTGGGAATCGAACCCACGACCTCCAGCATAGCAGTCAGGGTCACTAACCACTAGACCAACAGGCCCGTCAAAAATTATATATATTACCTACACATACGACGGCACTGTTGGCGCAAAGGTTAAGCGATTGGCTGCTGCGCTGTTGATCGTGGGATTGATTTCTGCTTGGAAAAAAACATTTGTATGCCTACAGATTATAGGTGTCCCGAGTACGCACCCACGATACGAATTTTTATTGGGGTCCAACGTTGATTTTAAAAGAAAAACTTACTATACTTTATGAAAAGAGACTTCTGTCACACTCTGCGACGGTTTGTGTGAGAGGTTACGGATCTTTAACGAAATACTTCATCACATCACAGATTTTTGAATTCTTGAAGAAAAGTATATGAATATTATAAATACTTCGGATCAAAAATATTCATATACTTTTCTTCAAGAATTTAATATTAATACATCGCACTACAGTGGTTATGTCCGAACTGAAAAAACTAGACAGTTCTTGGTTCTACTAAATTTTTAAACCTATTCTAGAACCAAAAAAATCTTTAAGAGTATATTTTATACGCCAGTTCGTTATCCTAACTCATGCAATCTCCTTTCGATATCACATTACCTAATTTTCAGGAATCTTTTCTGTGATTATTTTAAAAGCTACCCGTTGCTTAGTAATCGTATTTACGAAATTAGGCAGCAGTTCCTTTTAAAACTCAATAGCACGCAAACGAAATTGCCCAAATAACGATTTTACCCCTATGTGTTTAAATTAATAGGATAGAAATCTCTTCACTTGAATTTGTTTGTTCAAGTTTGCTCCCGTTCTGTTTTATTCAAATATTACATTCTCTCTTCAGCTCAAAATTAGTGCTTGGGTTTGTAAGTAAACTTTGTTTTCTAGAACTGTTTACATTATGGGCTAGTTTTTTTACATGGAAGTGTCAATTATTATTGATGAATGATAATATTTATTTTGCAAGTATTAAAAAAAAATACGTCAACTCTTTCGTCAGCATAGCTGAATACCCTGAGAAGAAACACCGAAACAAACTCACGGGTCAAAGTCTCTTTTAAAGTCCATACAGCAAACATAATAATAGTCAAATCTTACGAGAACCATGCAGATTTGTGTCTGAGATGGTCTTTTGAAGAAAGACCCACACAGATTTGAATATACCTGTCCAGTCAGTGTAAGTCAGTATTCGTATAGCTCAACTGAGAACTACTAAAGAGCTCAAGGATTTGAAGAACCAAGGAAAGAACATTTGCCTAGGCCGCAGAAAATACTGATACATATTAAAACTATTAAAAAAAGAAAAATATATATTATATGTTTATTTAATATTCTTTCTTATACATCACGTAAAAACACAGAACAAACATTTATAAAGACAAATGTACAATAAGAGCACAGGGCAATTTTGACAGGCCTGTTGGCCTAGTGGTTAGTGGCTATGACTGCTATGCCGAAGGTCGTCGTTTCGATTTTATGGTTCGTTCCTACCCAAGACAAATGTTTGGGTGATGAGCACGATCATTTGTTCTGAGTTTGGGTGTCATTTATCTATAATATGTTTGTATTTAGAAATGTATAAGTATGTTTATCAATTGTCTAGTACGATAGCAAAAACTCTGCTTAGTTTGGGACTAGATGGCGTTGTGTGAAGGTAAAAAAAACAGACAACCAACAATAACAACAAATAATGTATCTATGTAGCAGTCGTGAAGGATAGCACTAACTTTAATAATGAAGTTTTCTAAAAGCTCAAAAGTTAAGATATTCGAAAATTTTGTTGTATGATATTTTATATGTCAAGAAAAAGATCGAGAATAGTGGTAGCTCAGTGGTAAAGGTCCCAACTTTATGAGCGATACCTGCAAGGAATAACATTGTAATTTAATTTTGCGGCATTTTTTATATAAACCAGTGCTTGACTGCGATCCCACCTGATAGTAAGCAGTGATGCAATCATTGATGGTGAGGCGCACTAGTTTATTAAGAGCCTATTCACTTTAGCCTTGAAGACACCTAAATTATAGTTGGACGGGAAGAACGCAGCAGGCAAATTGTTCCAGAACTTCGAGCACGAACAGGTTACGAGCATATTCTTGCTGCATAAAATATAAATTACCTTAGACAGAGTTACAACGTTATTCCTTGCAGGTGTCAATTTATTTCTTGCCATTGAAGTCCCCGCAGACGACCACGGTGAGGAACTGGAACCCAGCAACGACGACATTTAGCTCCATAAGGGAGTTGTGGAGTTCGGCGAGAGTTGTGTTCGGGGACAGGTAGACGACTGCCACCGTAATCTCCACAAAACTTGCTGCCCGCCTTAGAAATAACTACACGACTTAAAAACGCTGAAGGAAAACATCATCATCAAAGGCATCCACTATTGGACATAGGCCTACCACAAGTGTCATCGCAACGAGCGATCTTGTACGTCTCGCATTCATCGGATTCCCGTGACCCTCACCAGGTTATGAGTCTTCCTTGTGGGAGGTCTATTGACTTTGGGTCTTTCAGTATGCGCTCACCACTCCAGAACCTTTCGACCCCATCGACCATCTGTTCTGCGTACCTACTGCCACGTAAGTTTGTTTTAATAAACAACATGTTATCTTATTCTAATAATGTAGGTAGCTAAGAAGCTTAAGTGGCAATGGGCACGGCACATTGCTCGCAGAACGGATGGCTATTTGGGCCGAAAGGTTCTGGAATGGCGATCACGTATCGAAAGACGTAGCGTTGGAAGGCCTCCTCCTCCGAACTTGGTAACGGTTGTGGGAATTCGATGGATGTGAGACGGACAGAACCGTTCATTGATGATGATGATGAGGTAGCTAAGTGTTATTGACTTCACCAGAATTAACAACAAACACATTAAAAGAACTTCGATACTAATATTAAACACAAAATACACAATTACTGTCGAAACACTTCAAATTACCATTACGGACCTAAAACTTTACGGCCGAAAATGGTTTTTCACCCATGAAAGTTGTTTTAAAAGCTCTCGTACTTTCATTAAAACGGCAGGCTGTAATTAAGCCCTAAATTCTTTCCTGGTAAACACACGTTCAATGCGGAACGAGGTCTAATACGCCTCGTACATGTATTTCTGGCGGTGCGGCTAAGACAAACATAGTCTTCTCTGCGGTACGAACACCGTAATTTCAATTTTATATAGAAATATTATAACAAAATGCAGCGGTGCAAAATCGATACGAGGTCACTTTGACCTCGTACCGAACTTGCCCAAAAAAGCTTGAAGTTTCTTGAACGTTACAGATTCTAATAAGCCCCTTGCCGTCATGATGATAGTTTTTAAACGAGGTCTTAGACGCCCCGAATGGAATGGAAATAATACAAAAATGAGTGCCACTGTCAACGTGTTAAGTCTTAAACGCCGAAAATAAATTCGACCCTCAAATACTCGCGATTCGATTCCCTAGGCTCGCATATATTACGAATTTTCGTTCCTGTAGATTAATTTCGTTTTCATCGGAACTCTAGGGAGCTAATCAAATTAATTAAACGCATATTTTGGAAAGTACGGCCAGCTGCGGCAGACGCTTGACATATTACCCGCGCTTCCTACCTACTTATTAATCATTCGTATTTGGTACTATGTCATACACGAAACGACGTCTATCACCCCGGGTTGTACATAGTGTATAAACTCGAAATACTGTTGTTTTTATTTTAGTTTCTACTTACATAAAATGTTTTTTCATTGTATGTATCTGTGTGCTAAATATATTTATTTTCTTTCTTTCTTTCAAAAAGCACTTTAATGAGAATTGTCAGCTAGTTATGTCAGGGTGACATTAAGCCAGACGTCAAACAATCCAGCATCGGGTAAGCAGATTTATTTGTGTGACATCATTAGTTTTTTCACAATAACAAAACAGCTGATTAAAATTGCTGAGTGGTCACAAGCGCGCACGCGCAAAGTTTAAACAGCTGTTTTGTTATTGTGAAAAAACTAAGTATAAAAAAAAATTTTTTTTGGGAAAGTTATGAGTAATCATGACTAAAATCACGTGTTTAAGTATCGGTCACTAATTAATTATATATAGGGTGACTGACTATATATCACAGTTTGACTATCACCAGACACAGCACTCGTCTGCGGAATCTCCCTTGACAATAAAAGGTAAGGAATGTTCTAATCTCTTGTTTTTTTTTTCATTGGAAGATCGAACAATATCTCTGCTCCGCTCAGGTGGAGCAAGAGGAACTTTTACTGTCCCTGTGTTTTTTTTCAGTTGCTGTTTGCGCTCCAGAGCCCCTATAACTCTTTCAAACAATCCGCAGTCCATCTGAATTTTCAACCTCATTTCTCCCTTCTAAATTAATTGCCATGATGAGAAATGTACTATACATAATATGTAATACGGAAATACTCGTAGTAAATTATGGGACGGGGGGATAAAACAGTGTCTTTAAAGTCTCGGACGGCATGTTGAATTCCAAACGAAACGAAGGTTGCTAAGTATTAATCTTGATCGTAGTGAGGGGATTTTAATAAATAAGTCCCAAACGTTGCGAGGGAGTTAATATAGAAACCTGAATGAATTAAGGAATTCAAACTGACAGCTCTATTTCCGTGTTGGATACTCAATTCTACACCTTCTGTGAGATAATTAAAAGACAATATACGTACTGAAACAAATGACATATTAGAGAAATATAAGTATCTAAATCTCATTATTCTCTAGGGAATAATATGGGCATTCTCTAGGGAATGCCTATACTTGATTAGATCCCTAGGGACAGAATGACTTACTTTAGGTGAAGGTTGTATGACATATAAAAGAGCATTATGAAGCAGGCGGGGTAAAAAGATTATTTTGTGTTTACGGTATGATCAGTCATTTAAAATTACTTCTTTTTTTGCTAAATATATATCAAATTTCTGGAGTATTTATTGCTGATCGTCTCATATAGCCCAAGGTTGAGAATGTAAATATCGTGGTCATATCTATGTCGTAAAAAGCGTCTACAAGATAATGTAGGAATATGTCGTAATATTAAAGAGGTTGTTTAGACATATATGGATGACTAGTTTCTGCAAGTGTCTACGCCTGCGTGAAAATAGGGGTAGGGCAAGGGGACACACTCCTAGGATAAAAATAACCTATGTCCTATTCCAGAACAAAAGCTACCCGTGTACGAAATTCATCCAAATCTATTCAGCTTTTTTATTATAGGCTCGTGTCAGACCACTATCTCACCTGATGGTAAGCGATAATGTGGTAGACGGTAGAGCATGCTTGCCTAGAAGTAACCTATTCACTCGTGACTTAAAAACTCCTAGGTAGCTACAGCTATCAGGAAACTCAGACTCTGGACTCTCAATATAATATAATATAATATAATATAATATAATATAATATAATATAATATAATATAATATAATATAATATAATATAATATAATATAATATAATATAATATAATATAATATAATATAATATAATATAATATAATATAATATTCACACAACTATCACACAACGCCGTCTAGTCTCAAGCTAAGCAGAGCTTGTGTTATGAGTACTAGACAACTGATAAACATACTTAAATATTTCTAAATACATACATATTATAGATAAATTACACCCAGACACAGAACAAATGATTGTGCTCATCACACAAACATTTGTCCTGGGTGGGAATCGAACCCACGACCTCCGGCATAGCAGTCAGGGCCACTAACCACTAGACCAACAGGCCAGTCCGTGGTTTAACATTGGAACAATGCATTAAAAATGCAAATTTTCTTTTTTTACCAAGAAATAAATAATATTTATTTCTTTTTTATCGTAGTTACGCAGGCTGAGTATCTTCTAGTCAATACTTAATATCAAAAATTTAAAAGATTCATATTTTTGTTCATTTGTTTGTAATGAATAGACTCAAAAACAACAAGACCGATTTTAAAAATTCTATCACCAGTACAATTCTGCTTTAGAACTTACTGAAAAAAAAGGCTATTATATTTTCTATTTTCACTATGGCGAAGTCGCTAACGGAATCTAGTTAGCTATAAAGTACAAAATAAAGTCAAATCAAACATAACTTCTCTGGCCTACTAGTGAGAAATCATTCACTCTAGTTCACTCGGTTACCTCTTGTAGCTTACGCAGAATTATATCTGGTAAATTAGAACTCGAACAAGCATAAACTAAGTGGTTATAGGAAGATATAAGAATACATGTCTGAAGCTGAACTTATCTATCATAATATCATAATCTCTCGTTGACGGTGCTTATGAGCAGACGTGTCGCCTGTGTGTGTGATTTTAATAAATACGAGCTAAGTGCGTGAACGATTTGCAGTATACCTATTGGACTGATAGTTAGAATAAAAAACTATAATGCCGAAAGTACAACGAACTCCCACTAAACCTGTGGAAGTAGAGGAACCTCATTCCTCTGACAGGTTGGCTTCGGATACAAAAGGGAAAGAAAAGCCTAAACTGAACTGGGTAGGAAGCCGAAAAGGTAAGACCAAACCCAATGAAGATTCAGACAGCGATTCTTCTATTTCCCAAGAATCTAAACGACAGAAAACCGTAAGCTGTTCTCCTAGGAGCCTGTATGTAACACTCACAGCTGTTCAGAAGGAAGTAAAAGCCATGAGTTCTCTCTTAAATTCGATGAAGGAGGACCAAGACTCACGCTTTTTGCTGCTACAAAAGGAGGTGTCAGCTATTAAGTCTGAGATAGGAGACCTAAAAAAGTACAACATCGAGTTTGAGAAAACACTACAGTTTCTAAGCGCCAAGCATGATGAAATGGAAACATTTAAAAAAGAAACAATAGAAAAAAACAAGGCAATGGAAAATAGATATAAGGACTTAATACAGCGAAACATCAATTTGGATAAATGTAACAAGGCGTTGGAAGAACGTATTGGCTACATTGAGCAGAAGGAATTGGTTAAAAATATTGAAATAATGAATTTAAAGATGCTAGAAGGAGAAAAGACCGTTGATGTTGTAAAAAAATGTGCAGAAATCTTAAACCTAGATAAAACAGAAATTGAAAATGCCTGGAGGGTAGGATCCGAAAAGAAAGAGGTCCGGCCTATAGTTGTGACGATGCGTACTAAAGCAGCGAGAGTGGAATGGCTTAAAAGCCGAAAATCACCACTTACAAACCATATGTTATATCACAACAATGATACATCACGTATTTTCATAAATGAGCATATAACTAGGCAAAACAGGCAACTATTTTGGGCAACCAAAACAAAACTCAAAGAAACCTATAAATATATATGGATCCAGGATGCCAAAATACTCATAAAAAAGAATGATAATGAAAAAAAGATATACCATATTCGCAATGAAGGTGATATTGAAATATACATGAATTAAAATATAATCTAGTACGTATCGCATTGTTCAGTAGTGTTTTATATAATGGATCACATTATGGCGGTTAATTTCGATTTGCAACCACAACTACAGGATATCGAATACATCAGATTCACAGATATTAAAGAATGGACTAACTACGTAACAACTGGTGAAAACAAAATACAAATTATACACATTAATATCTGTTCTATTAGAAAACATTTCAATCAGTTGACGGTGCTCTTACAAAATGTTTTAAATAAGTTAGATGTAGTATGTCTCACAGAGGTCAACATCAGACAGGATGAAGTAGCCATGTACGCAATTGATGGCTACAATATATATTCGCAAACCAGGGAAAAAAAGCGAGGAGGAGGCATACTTGTATATGTGAAAAATAATCTTCAGTTTAATCCACAACAATCCTGTAACACCTCGACATTTGAGTTAGTACACGGTCATCTGGCTAAGAATGGTTATAACACTTATCTATTGGTAATCTATAGGCCGCCGCACACAAACAAACGCACCTTTACTAAAGAAGTCCAAAATGTTACTCGAGAGTTACCAATTAACACGAACATTATACTGGTAGGTGATTGCAACATTAACTTGCTAGAAAATGAGCTGGATTCATCGGCAAACTTATATTTGAATACGTTATCAAACTTGGGACTTCACTGTGGCATTCAAGACATAACGCGGGAGGCGGTTGTAGGTCAGAGGCGAGTAGCGTCCTGCATCGACCACGTCTTCATGCGAAATGTAAGTGGAGGGGCGAGCGACGTACACGCATACACACTTACTACTCAGGTAGCCGACCACTATCTAACGGGAATCTCAGCTGTTATTGATAAAGCCACAGACAAAACGTGTGTCAGTAAAACAAGGTACGACAACAAAGCTATTAGAGATAAACTTAAAACTATAGATTGGTCAACGCTGTTACAGATACAAGAACCAAACGAGTTATATGCAAAAATGTCCGCGATTTTTGTCGATATTTATAACAGTTCCAAATTAGATAACTCGGTGTGCCCTAAACGCAAAAAACAGCCTTGGGTTACTGACAAATTACGCATGCTTATAGAAAATAAAGACTATCTATTTAAACAGTGGAAAAACGATCCCAAAAATAATAATAAAAGATTACAGTATACTAGGTGCAGAAATAAAACCCAGAAACTTATTAATATAGCTAAAAATAAAAGTAGGCGTCAAATTATAATTAGCTGTAAAGGAGACATGAGAAAGATTTGGAATAATGTAAACGCATGGCTTGGTAGGTCTAAAATGGGAGTGGATGCTTTAATAGAGAAACATTTGCTTCAAAGTGAATCATTACAAAATATATGTAACAATTTCTGTGAAACTTTTACAAAAGAAGTCGATATTATTAAACATAAGTGTCAACACCATTTTTTAGACAGAAAGAACTATGTAAATGAATGTAATATAAGTTTTAGGTTTCAAAAAGTGCTACCAAAAGATATAAAACGTGTTATAGATACATTGGACTGCAGTAAGTCGCCGGGGTCGGACGGTATTAGAGTTACGGACTTTAAACAAATTAAACAGCAAATTAGTCCAGTAATAGCACATTTTATTAACATTAGTGTTAAAAAATCTCAATATCCGAATGAACTTAAAAAATCAATTGTTAGGCCAATATATAAGCAGGGATTCCATCAAGATTATGGCAATTATAGACCTATAGCAATTTTAAATACAGTAAACAAAATAGTCGAAAAAATCATTGTCAATCAACTCTCCACTTTCTTGGAAAATAATAATATTTTAAACGATGTTCAACACGGTTTTAGGCCAAATAGAAGTACTGCTACTGCACTGGAGAAATTCACAGATGAAGTCAATAATCGTCTAGAAGAGAAAAAGATAGTTATGGTTATATATATAGATTTCAAAAAAGCCTTTGATACACTGGACCACGACGGCTTGCTGCAGGCCATGATTGAATGCGGTATAAGGGGCCCCATGAATGCATGGTTTGGCAAGTACCTAGAAAACCGATCACTTAACGTACGTGTAAATGGAGTTGAAAGTGTACCGGGCGACATCAAATTCGGTGTTCCGACCGGTTCAGTATATGGGCCGCTAGGATACATAATGCATGTCAATAGCATGTCTAATGTATTGAAAAAATGTAAAGCATTTATGTATGCTGATGATACATGCTTAGTCTATAGTCATAAGAATATCAATGTAATACAGCAGGCAATGCAAAATGATTTTGACAGTATTGTTCAGTGGGCTCATGATAATGGCATAATAATAAATATAAGTAAAACTAAGTGTATGCTGATTCACTCGCCATATCATAAAGATAAAAACAATCTGTTAGTAGAAGTGAAAGGTCATACGTACGAATGTCTTCATAACAACAAGCAACACTGTCAATGCATGTGCTTAGAAACAGTTACCTCGTACAAGTATCTAGGATTAGTCATAGATAACACATTCACATGGAATCTGCATATTAACAATGTGTGTAATAAGTTACGCTCTATAATGGGTAAATTAAAAAATCTAAAATATGTTGTCAGCAGAAAAGTGATGTATACGCTGTATTATGCACTGGCGGACTCAGTTATTGATTACGGTTTGGGTGGATATGGTCTTGCGTTCCCTACACACTTAAATAAAATTAAAATTTTGCAGATTAGATTACTAAAACTACTTGTGGACAAAAAAACTAAAAAAAGCTTAAATAAAGACTATGATAAACTGTTTAAAATTTATAAAACGCTCCCGATTCATAAAAAAATAAAGTTAACCATATTATCTGAACAATTTAATAATGAAGAATACAAAGAGGAACGTAGGCGTATGTACCCAACTCGTCTATCTAAACAAAAGATACTTGCTGTTCCTAAAGTAAGTAACTATTTTGGTAAACGCACGAGGAAATATGTTACACCGATGTTTATGAATGAGCTACCCCCAAACTTGTTATCATGTGCTAAATTGAAATACCATCTTAAAAAAATACTAAAAAAACATTATCTGTCACTGTGTCCGTAGATTAACAGGATTGTGTATGAATAGTGAAAATAGTCTATGGATGTAGAATGTGGGATAGTTTGTTTGATTTCGTGGGTGTATTAGTAAGTTTTATCATGTTGTTGGCTTAGCATACATTTATTGTCACGTCTTAAAAAAGTTGTTAAAATGTGAAACGAGAACATCTGCCGACAAACTGTTTTACAGTTTGGCAGAATTTTTGTAATGAATAATGTAAGCAAAATTTGAATAAAGTAAAAAAAAAAAAAAAAAAAAAAATCTTGTTGTAGGGCTGGCCCTAAACCAGAGCACTTCGACCCTTCTGGATCTTTTTTGTGTGATATAGGAAGATAAAAGAATACATGTCTGAAGCTGAACTTAATCGTATCTACTCTATTATTTGTAAAATAATTTAAGTATACGTTACAGTTAAAATTCTTACTAACTTAACGCAAATTTTACTAAAAAATAAAAACGAAACGTTTTAGTACCAAAAATACCCAGAATTGTTATTTAAAAGTACCTAGAATCACTATTACTTTTTTTTTAAATTGGTCTCTTAAAATCCTGACAGGTTTTCTAGTAAATGGTAGTAAAGAATTAGTCAGAAGAACTGTAGTGACATCTATGGCGTCACATAAGAACTAATCCTGCATCGCGCAATTAAAGTTTTCCGGATGACTGGCACATATAGAACAGCCCGAAATCATTTATTGGGCATTGTCCACCAGACGATAGGATTAGGATCCTCCCTTTTCTACCGAGGTTTGCGGGACTTTACTCTCGGTTTCGCATACCTCCAAACTGGTGACCCTCGACAATGAACTTCTCTGACTAAATCAGCAAACACGCCTTTTCAGGTAATCAACCATAATTTCTTTAGGCACATAAAACAACCAATGCTTTTGTAAAGAACTCTAGTATGAACTTAAATTTGAAATCTCCAAAAAATCAATCAATCGCGATATTAGAGATATCCGAGCGTAGAACATATCAATTATCAGGTCAGTCAGTCAGGCCTGGACCAGACACAACATCCATCTGATTATAGGATCCTCTCCTTTCAATGAAAGTTAGTGAGACAAAACTGAATCACGTCTGGAACTCTAATGCCGCGATCCAAAATTTTGAATTTTAGTCCCTATGTGGCTTTATACAGGTTGTCCTTAATATCGACGCACAAACGAATACCATGGATCCAGTGCATGATTCTGGACCCACCAGTGGTTTTTTTTTGGGTGGGAAAATCATCTTATGACAAATCCCGCACTTGGGCGGAGCGCGAGATAGTGTCAGACTTTTACTGACTAAAAACCCACTCCTGTTGCCTTCGTCCCACGGACCTGGGTTTCGTTTTCACACTACCCATGCCCCCAGTACGTTTTGACCCTGCTGGGCCCCTACGATTTGCTGACATCTCCCTGAGGCGCGCGTGGAACAGTACGTGCCGTCGACGACTTAGGCTCGGTCCGGATGGTTACCAGACGATCGGGATCGGAATCCCTGCGGCGATTGAGGCGTGAGAACCGTTGCCTCACGCGATCGGCCGCCTCCTTTGCTAGCATTACTGCTTCGCAGAAGGAGGCGACCGCCTGCCACTCCTCCTCGCTCCGGACCATGGCCTGTACCAAGGCCCGGCGCGAGAGATCGTCACCGTCGATCGCCTCCACGAGGACACGGTGTGCTCCACCGTGTCCTCCGGGCGTTCCACACAGTGGCGATACCCGCGTGTGTCTTCCGCACGAATCCGGTGCAGGAACTTTCCGAACTTTCCGTGTTCGGTGACAACCTGCGTCATGCGGAAGGTGAGGACGCCGTGAGGTCTTTCCAACGACGCCTTAAAAAGGGGACTTACCGCCATAATTGTAGCGTGCCCAACCCCCCAGTGGTGGAATTTTTCGTTTGTTTTTTCCTAATTTTAAAAAATCGTTACGTTTTTTTTTAATTTAAACTGTTTAAAATCGTTATTCTAACATTTTTTGTGAAAAAATTTAACGAATTACTTTTAAAATAAAAAATTTCATCGGGGTTGATGAGAAAAACGATTTTATTTATATTATTATATATATTACCCTTTAAAACTTTTGAATCAATTATTTTTAATTCAATTTGTTTTTTGTTTTTATTTTTTACTAAAAATATCATCGGGGTAGGTTAGAATAACGATTTTACAGTTTAAATTTTAAAAAGTAGGGAATGTTTTTTTTTTTAATTAGGAAAAAGCCAACGAAATATTCCACTACTGAGGGGACCAGAATCATGAACTGGATCCGTGGTATTCGTTTGTGCATTGATGTTAAAGACGTTACTATACTCTCAATCTAGTCACTACATACGTAAACCTATGATGTATGTACATGTACAACAAATCTGCAATGGTCGGTCTGTTTAATCCGATCATGCAAATGGGCCTCGATCTCTGACCCGCCGACGCCTCTTCAACACAACATAGATGAGAAATATTCAGAAGATCAAACTGTTTTATAAAACACACAAATAGTCGTTTAGTGATAGTTATACCTAAAAGACTAGCTTCGGCCAAAAAAACTCGCATAAAAGTAGGTTTTTCCGTACAAACTTTGGGCCCCCGTTTAATCCTCTTAGGGGGTGAATTTTTAAAATTCTCTCTTGCTGCTCGCCTGTCATAAAACTTGTGCAAAGTTTCACGATCCTGGTCTCAGTAGTTTTAGCTGTGTGTTGATATGTCAGTTAGTCAGTTTCTGCTTATAAATATAAAATTAGCATTTACTCCTCACATTTCAACAAATAAATTTTACAATACGATAATTCGATCATTTGTATGTATGAGTCCTATTATAGCTGAAACCCGATGGGTCTACTAGTAGTACTAATAAGTCCGTCGGAATTGGAACAAGGAATTAACCTCTTATATCTAAAAATCGTCATCTTGCTGCCTTGACCTCAATTTTTTTGGGGTTAATCATCACGCTATCACTTTTCTCCCTTTTCTTTCATATCGCTTCTCGCATAATCTGTCTACCTTTTCTTTATCCTTTCTCTTCCTCTCCATCCATCTACATATAACTAGTCTATCTACACATACTATTTAGTAATATGCATTGTATCCCTGGCCAATCGCGTGAGGCAACGGTCCTCACGCCCCAACCGCCGCCGGGATTCCGATCTCGATTTCCGTCCGACCGCCTGGTAACCGTCCGGACCGAGCCCAAGTCGTCGACGGCGCGTACTGTTCCACGCGTTTTAGAGAGATGTCAGCAAATCGTAGGGGCCCAGCAGGGTCGAAGTCACGAGTAGTGTGAAAGTGAAACCTAGGGCCCTGGAACGAAGGCAATCATAATTGTTCTGTCTACCTGTGGGGTTCAATTTTTTCTTCTGTGGATATTTTTAATTGTAATACTAAATTCGCATGATTATATGAAAAAATCTCTGAAGAGTTTTTCTTGAGAACGGTGCGACAGGTGTTTGCCATTGGTTGTCAATCCCCGAACACTGATCTCAAAATTGCTCTTACAGACATTTCAAAGTTCATTCCAGTAGGACTACTGATATTAGTCCTCTGTGTTTCTGTAAATACACACCACTCCCGTCCTAGGGCTGCCTGCTCACTATATGCACATGCAATAACATAACTAGACGTTGTACCGCTGTTTGTTCCGCGCACTGCATGTTTGCTTCCTTTGTTAAAATTTCTAGAAATCAATAGATGTGTATCTGACCCCTAGCCAAGTTACAACCGTTTCGTGTCGATTCTGTTTCGTGGATCGCCTCGAGTAGGCCACGCCTCAACTTTCTGAGGTACGGAGGAATTTTAGTTTGTTAAGGTGGTCACCCATCTACAGACCGACCATGGCCAGCGTTGCTTAACCTTGGATATTGGTACGGTTATTATAACTCAAGCCGTAATAGGATGACTATCAAAGCTGAAGTTAACCGCTTGATTCCAAGGCTGTCTCTTTAATAACGTCTGCCATTAATATTTTTATGGCACTTAATATAAGCACACCATATAAACAGGCACCATACCTCGTGCACATATCAAGTTAATGACATACAAGAAGAAACTCACCGACCGACATATCAACGTACAGCTAAAACTACTAGCAGGTACTACAAGCGCGAAATTTTGCACTAAGTTTTGCTTTTATGACGTAGGCGAGCCCTTTAAATAAAGTTTTTTTTTAAACCCATTCTTAGTGGGTTTTTGTAGAATCTATATTTAAGTGGGTGAAAACGGGAGAAATTCGTTTGTATGTAAAATTTTACTCCTTGGAATAGTAAATAAAAAAGGTTTTATTTATTCGTTTTTCAAAAAAATCATCATCATTTCAGCCAAAAGACGTCCACTGTTGGACATAGGCCTCCTCCAAGTGTCGACACAATGAACGGTCCTCTGCGTCTCGCATGCATCGAATTCCCACAACCCTTACCAGGTCATCGGTCCACCTTGTTGGAGGCCTTCCAACGCTACGTCTTCTGGTATGTGGTCGCCATTCCAGAACCTTTCGTCCCCATCAACCATCTGTTCTGCGAGCAATGTGCCCTGGCCACTGCCACTTAAGTTTGGCGATTTTTCGGGAAATGTCTGTAACCTTTTCAAAACTATCTCTACAAAATGATTTGGGGGATGTTAAAAGTTGTAAGGAAGAATCTTATTCCTTAGGTTAACAATAATTAATATACTTGAAACTTGGAGCAAATACTATCCAAAATGAATTTATAGACTGTCATTATTAATTCTTCAAAACTATAGTCATAATTCAGTTTATGCGGTGTTAAAGTTTTTGTAAATACATTTTCATGAACGAAGCTGCTGGTAGAAGCTAGTCTGTTATATAATGTGTACGGATGGAATAGGAGCTTTATGGGTTTTGAAGATGGACGTGATGTAATCAAGAGTCGAGGAGAGCTATGTTTGCGTACCGGTCAAAAGTTAGGTGTATGTGCCACTGGTCTTATCTTTAGTTTTCATATAGAAATTATCATTAACATGATTATATTCCCTAAGGGTATTATCCCGCTCTAAGGAGGAAGTGAGCGTTTCAGACTTTTACTATGACTAAAACGACACCTAAGTGCTTCAGTTGCCCTTGCGTTCTGGGACTGCGGCTTTCCTTTTTAGAAACTCCTTGCGGCCCCTATGGTCCTATGGTACTCGTCCGAACTGAACCCAAGTCATCGAGCGATACTGGTCTTTTAAGTACGTAGATAAAGGTTAAAATTATTTCACGCTAAAAGTGCTCGCCGCATCGCTACCAGCCGCTGCCATTCCGGTGTGACTCAGCCCTTAATATCTTCTACAATTTAAAATATTTATATTAACATCTTCACCAATTATTGCAGATTTGTTACTGACTGTTAGTTTTGCTAGAATAATCCTCCATTCACAGACTTAAATTGTGGCTCCATTATTGTTTTACATATACTACAGAAATGAAGATATCCGCAGGAGAACCAAGGTTGCCGACATAGCACGAAGAATCGCCAAACTTAAGTGGCAATGGGCCGGGCACATTACTCGCAGAACAGATGGCCGTGGGGGCCGAAAGGTTGTGGAGGGGCCACCGCGTACCGGAAGATGTAGTTTTGAAAGGCCCCTACAAGGTGGACCGATGACCTGGTGAAGGTTGCGGGAATTCGACGGATGCGAGACGCACTTTTCCGTTCATTGTGGCGACATTTGCGAGAGGCCTATGTCCAGCAGTGGACGTCTATCAGCTGAAATGATGATACACATACAGTTCAGTTGTTTTAATAGTAAAATTTTGATATTTTGACGAAACATAGCATGTACCCACAAACTACTTGTAGCAATATAATAAATACGAACCAAATAACTGTGTTTCCATCCAGAAAATTAGAGACACAATACAGTTGACTATATATAGAAATAAAGATGGCATAATTTCGTCCCTTACTATACCTATACATCAATAAAACCGTAATTTCACAAGGGAAATATCATGTTAACCGGCGAAGGTAATCGTTCGGCAAATAAAAACTGGTTTCATATGATACGTACGGGACGGTTGGTATAAAAACCTCATTTCTTACGACGTGAAATATTTGAAATCATTTTTGGGTATATACCGAAGTGAAAAGGATATTCGCAAGATATATTGGTCGTTTATACAAGATATGAGTGGCTTGTAGACTTCATAGAGGCTTGAGTATTAGGTCAAGACTTTCTGGGAAGTTCTATGTAAATGCCGGGAAGGATAGCGAGAACTTAGGCTTGTATTCTGATGATTAATTTTGAAAATTCTAATTATTATTACTTCTGTTACTGTGTGTTGTACTAATTATAATTTTATGTGTTTTAAAATCAAATATTGTGATTGTCTCTAAGTGTTGCAGCACTTTAATATAGTTTTGTAATTGATCATGTAATTTCCCAGTGCATGTAATGTTGATGATCCTAATAATAAATAAATAAATAAACAAATGATAGATTAAATTTGAGCACAAATATTGCGTTAATTAATAGCTATATTAAGCTAAATTTAAACCTATATTTTAAAAGACAAAAACATCAGTTCTAGAATACGCCCCTTAAAATAATTTTGCGCTACCTTAAAATTCGCATGCCCTCTCTTATAGAGAAAGCCTGAGTCACAGCAATGGTCACATAATACAGCTGGTTATGGTAATATGCTTATACGAACTTTAAAAAAAATACTGAATATTGACAGTGACTGTCTGCTCTTCAGACCCTTTATTTTTGGGTGGGATTAACAAAGTAGGATGCTAAATTTGCAGTTACTAAAGCGTCATTGGATTGTGAAGATTAGGTTCCAAAACGAAAAAAAGTCTATGACTAGTTTCCATTTTAGTGGGGGGGAGAGCGTGTATTTTCAAAAATGTAAAGAAACGTCACTCGGGCGGGATTGATTTTATTTATTTTTTTTGAAGGTAATCCTATCAGGATTACGAACAACAAACACAACCAAACTTTATAACTCGCCCATTTGCTTATGCCATGCTCAAATTGTCAGATTATTGAAATATACTCTATTCTGCATGTACTAAACTTACCTTGTCTTAATCTGACGCGATCATTTTTTTCCGAGGATTTTACTAATAAGTTTTTCCGACGATCAATTTTTATTACTAATCTGACTGGCTGCCCTCAACGCACCCCATTATGTTAAGGGTTCATATGTGACACCCTGTAATGTACCCCACATTACAGGGTGCAAGGTCTCCCCATATGATTTTCTGACGCGCTCGAGTTTCGCGCAAAATCCTCATCTGGCCGCCCCTACAAAAAAAACAATCAGCCGTAACGGGTTCCGTCAATCATGCTGACATTCTGATTCTCCAACAACCTTTGTTGTTTCTAAATTTTGTCCATTCTGCACTACAATGAAAGGTAAAATACAGAATAAATTCCAACTAAAGCAGAAATAAGAAGCTGCTATCATACTTTTGACATCACTGGTACTCATACCCAACAAAATATTTCACACATTGAAAGTATACAGAACTAAACCACTTTTTTTACATCTCCCGCTTTTGGACGGACCGTAAGGGTGTGTCAGACTTTTACTGACTAAAAACCCACCCTGTTCCTTCGTTGCCTTTCATACCAGGGCGGGGTTTTCTTTTCAGAAGTGAACTCATGGCCCCAGTAGGCTTCGACCCTGCTAGGCCCCTACGGTTTGCTGACATCTCCTTAAGGCCCGCGTGGAACAGTACACGTCGTCGACGACTTGGGCTCGGTCCGGACGGTTAACGGATAGTCAGACGGCGAGCTATCCATTGCTTGCCATCAGAACTGGACCATTACGCTATAAAATACTCGTAACGAACTAAATTTAGGTACCTAATATATTTTGGACTTATATTTAATTGCGAGGACCATGTCACTAAACCACTTTGGATCATCTGAACCACAATTGTATATTATACCTATTTTGTCGCGTGTTAGATTGTATAGTATATAATTATTTCATGGATATATTTCATGGCAAATAAATTCTACTATACTTTATCTGTGGTAGCCGACTGATAATGGCCTCGACTTCTAGTTGTAGGTCGTGGGTTCAAACCCAGCCAGGCGCATTACTTTGTGTAATTTATTTCATCACCACTTTTCTCAATACGGTGAAGGAAAACATCGTGAGGAAATCGGCATGTCTTCGAACTAAAAATTCGAAGACATGTGACATTCACCAACCCACACTGGGCCCGCGTGGTGGATTACGGCTATTCCCTCTCCTAGAGAGGAAGCCTGAGTCCCAACAGTGGGAACATTATACGGCTGACTATGCTTTGCTACTCTGTCACTTTTAACGTCAGAGTTCAATGGATCTCCACTACGTAATCGACATTGTATTACAAGACAATATATATCACAATTCGAAAACACAATACATTATCAAGGAACAGTCTATTCTGACACTCTCTGGCTGTCAGCTCTTATACTGGCTGCATAGTGCATCATAATCGTTATTTTAGGCAAAAGCGTCCACTTCACTATATACTAAAGATATTGCTATCAAGAAACAGACACAGAAAATAACGGTTTCACTACCTAAGGCTTTTATAGTTCTGTCGTTGCTAGACATATTTTGTCTTACATTTATCCGCTAATAACTTAACTTTGAAACCGTCGTAAACCTTGCTTCCAACACGCTATAAAATCAACGTAAGTTTATGGTGAATCCATTTCTCAATAGCACTAAAGGCGGTTTAATTACTGTATTAGTCTTGATTGAAAGCCTAAATTGAAACTAGAACTATTAAATTCTACTTCAATTATTATTTTCGACTGAGTGTCGTAAACTTACTGAATATCTTGATTAGGTTTAAAATATTCTATTCTAAAATAATTCATCACTATCATCATGATTTTAGCCGCAAGACGTCCACTGTTGGACACAGGCCTCCCCCAAGCGTGGCCATCACGACAGTCCTGTCCACCTCGCGTCCATCGGATTCCCGCTACTCTGACCATGGTGACCTTTCAAACGCTGCGTCTTCCGGTACGTAGTCACTAAACTTAATTGACAGTGGTCAGGGCACATTGCTCTCAGAATAGATGGTCGATGTGGCCGAAAAGTTCTTAAATACGTAACGAACACTAAAACTAAAAAGTAATATTAGAAAAACCCTAAAATAATCAAAACTAACTAAAAACTAAAATATGGCGTCAATAAACTCCTCTACACCGGTGTCGACCACTGGTAATGTTCCCAAAATACTGGTGGCATTGCCGCGCTGTATAGCAATGCTTATCCTTTGGCCAAGGTAAAAGCCAGAGGTTCACACTTTGTGTGACCCAAGAGGTCACACAAAGTGTGAACAAGACATTTATTCAGATCTATAAATACCTAATGTGTAATTTTAGATTTCAGTTCTAAGTTATGTAATAGTCAAAAAGATCGGTGTAAATATTGACACCAATCTTGATAAATATTTTTTTTGTCTGAATTCTAGCACAAAAACTCAATTATAATAATATCTCCAAAAAATGAAGAGGGTTATGTTAGGTCTGAGTATGGTATCCGCACTTAGTCCTGTGTGGACCATTTTATGTGATTTACTGTCTAAAAGCCACTCGTGTACCTCCAGTTCACAGTCCTTCAACCTAGATATAGGCATCCCTAAAGCAACGGCTCATCGACCGGTTCAATGCTTTTCGCGAATCCTATAGGCCTCTTATAGGCTGTAACAGTTACTTTGGATTTCCTGCTGATTTCCTCTTGACTGAGAGTAACTCTGAGCATAGCCAGAGGGCAATGGCCCAGTTGAAGACTTTCAGTCTTCTTATGTCGCCCACTGTGACCGACCTTCAATGACTTACCTAGATTTAAACATCTATACATCTATATAGATTTTAATATCTATATTTATTCTATGTTTTATTAGTTGGTACATCTATTCTATGGTCTATAAGTAAATCTATTCCTGTATTCGCCTTTTCTCTCTCTTTTATTGCACCTACCACTACTCTTCTCTGCATCACCCAAAGGTTGACTGGTAGAAAATGCCTAAGGCATTAAGCCCGCCTCTGTACATTTGTGTGCATAAAGCATTAAATAAATAAATAAATATACTTATGAACGCTATATTTGTTACATCTCTTTTTTTGTGGACTTACCTGCAATCAGTTACTTCTACAGGCAGAGCCCTCAATGAGGACAATTGATCATATTTCGACGTTAGGTTAGTACTAGTCTATCGTGGCGAAGTTGACAAGATATCTTTGCTTCTAAGGCTTTTGTGGTAAGACCGGGTTGTCGACTTGGTAGCAAGTTCATTTGAATGGTTTTCAAGCCTCTTCAGGTATACTTTAGAATACATACGTACATATATACATCTCTTAATGTAGGTGGTTTACCCTGTAAACATTGGTACAATAAAAAGCATATTTAAGGCTGACTTTCTAAGAAAATACAACGGAAACCGCTGGAGCTGTTAGTAGGCAACTCAATCAGCTTTTACTGTCTTCTTAATCTCGAATTTTTGGCGACCCCTGAAGGACTTCATCGTAATCTTGAAATATTCAACCCTATCCGATGTCAATACATTAGTAATGGCAAATGTATCGGCCCTGTAAAAGGGAAATGAATTTGAATACATTAATATTGTGAATTCACTCTGGGAGTGCCCGTTTGTAAAATCTAAGATAGTGATATATAAAATGGATGCTTCTTTCGGAATATGAGGAAATGTTTCTTTAAATTGAATGAAGCATCACTTTAAAAAAAGAACTTGGTAAAGGTTGATTATAAATGATGATATCTACATTTCTCTTAGCATCAATTATAAACCATGAACTTTTCACGCTTCTGGGTGTGGTGTCAGACAGAGTGGACAGCCAAATCCTGAGGCAGTGGTCGCTTATGCACGTATAAAATATAGAAATTAAAAATATGTAAACATAGTAATAAGTTTGTACTAACATAATATTGACTTGTGTCATTAGCATAGCATAGCATAGTCGGCCTTATAATGTTCCCACTGTTGGGACTCAGGCCTCCTCTCTAGGAGAGGGTATGGGCCGTAATCCACCACGCGGGCCCAGTGCGGGTTGGTGGATGTCACATGTCTTCGAATTTTTGGTTCTAGGACATGCCGGTTTCCTCATGATGTTTTCCTTCACCGTTTTGAGAGCAGTGGTGATGAAATAAATTACATAAAGTAATGCGCGTGGCTGGGTTTGAACCCGCGACCTACAACTCCGTAAGTCGGGGCCATTACCACTCGGCCACCACTGCTCTCTTGTGTCAATACTGTGTCTGAAATAAATATTTTCAATTTCAATTTAAATTATGGAAAAAGAGAGCGTAAAAAGTGGGGAAAAATGTTATGTTTACGAGTAGCTTGAGTTCTGTTGTGCATACGATTTATCTTCATGTTTAATACATATAATATAGGTTTGTTGTAAGAAAACCTAATTGTGGGTTTTTTTTTTCGGTGGGAAAATCATCTTATTACATCCCCCGCCCTTGGGCGGGGCGGGAGATAGTGTCAGACTTTTACTGACTAAAAACCCACTCCTGTTCCTTCGTTGCCTTTCGTACCAGGGCCGAGTCTTCCTTTCAGAATCAGACCCTTGGCCCCAGTAGGCTTCGACCCTGCTAGGCCCCTACAGTTGCTGACAACTCCTTGAGGCGCGCGTGGAACAGCACGCGCCGTCGACGACTTGGGCTCGGTCTGGACGGTTACCGGACGGTCGGACGGCCAGCCACCCATTGCTCGCCGTCCGCAAGCGTGCACCTACGATGGCCGGAAATCGGGATCGGAATCCCGGCGGCGATTGGGGCGTGAGGACCGTTGCCTCACGCGATCGGCCGCCTCCTTTGCTAGCATTACTGTTTCGCAGAAGGAGGCGACCGCCTGCCACTCCTCCTCGCTCCGGACCATGGCCTGTACCAAGGCCCGGCGCGAGAGATCGCCGCTGCCAATCGCCCCCACGAGGACACGGCGTTGCTCTGCCCAAGCGGGGCACACCTCCACCGTGTGAATTGTGGGTTAAGCTCGCCTGTGTACATCACCATTCATTGTATAATTTGTGTACAATAAAGAATATAAGAAAAATCTTATTCATTAGGCAAATCAATATTCATTTAAAAAATGCATTGACCTCAAATGAACATCAGAATCGTCAAAAGAACGATGATAAGGGATTGACAAGAATAAACTAACACGCTCGGGATATTTCTATGAACAATTTGTGATTGTGATACTTGGCAAAGAGCCAGGCTTCTAGCAAAGGTCAAGGAACACACTGTTGCAAAGGATGAAGTGCAAATCAGACATATTGGTTTTTAGCTTGGGCCGTCCAATATAAGATTAAATGATAAATTATATAGATTAAATGATATTTATTTTGCAAATAGGCTTTATAAAACAATTTTACAAATCAATTTTTTCGTCAGTGTAAATTAGATGAGGCCGGGGTTTCCTAGTTGACTACCCTGAGAAGAAACACCCTGAGACAAGCTCAGGGAGGTACTAAATACCGAACCAAGATTTGTATGTAAGAGGAAGTTTGAAAGTCGCGCCACGGACTGGAAAGTTGAAAGGGAACCGTTTATCTTGGTACGGTCATGTAAAGAAGAGTGGTAAAAAAATGTTACTAAAACAGATGTATGTATACATGTGGATGGGTGGAGAGGAAGAGGAGTGATATGAAAGAAAAAGGAGTCAGAGCGTGACAGATGATGTTTGACGATTTCAAATGTGGTAACCTAAATAAATAAAACAAAAAAATAAAAATAAAGAAGTTTTAAAAAATTATGTTCTATGAAATCATTCTTCTTCCATAGAACGATTGATTTAGCATAATTAACAGTATATTTTATATCCTTATTTCTAAGATAGAGGCAAAACTCCTAAAAAGCTTTTTCTCCTACTACAATTCTATATATGTTTAAATTATATTTATACCGTACTTTTTATAAAGGATATGCGTCAATACAAAAAATGGTAGACATAACACTAATAAGTATAAAAGAAATAAAGAAAGAAAAATATCGTATTTGGCGCACATAGATCCACACGGTGTAGAAACAACATATAGAGTCTTGAGATTAAAAAAGAACACTGACATTGCTCTAGTACAGCAAAAAATCATCATCATCATCATCTTCCTGCCCTTGTCCCGTGTTATTTGGGGTCGGCGCAACATGTTTTTTTTTTCCATTCTGCCCTGTCACTAGTCATGCTATCACTAACTTCCTTTTCTTTCATATCACTCTTCACACAATCCATCCATCTTTTCTTTGGATGGAGAGGGAGAGGGATCTCCCTCTCCATCCATCCACATGTAAACTCATAACTCTTTTAGTAACATGCGCTTCATCCCTCCTCCTCACATGACCCAAACCAAGACAAACGATTCCCTTTCAATTTTTCAGTCACTGGTGCCACTTTCAAACTTCCCCTAATATACTCATTTCTCACTTTATCCATTCTCGTCACACCACACATCCATCTTAACATTCTCATCTCCGCTACGTGCAATCTTTTTTCATCCGTCTTTTTCACAGCACAACATTCATAGTACAGCAAAAAATAGAAATTTTAAATTTTAAAGTAAGTAGGTACTATCTGTTCCCAATATCCGTATGTTATTCACAAATCCGTCCGTCTGTAGAAGTTGCTCATAAAGACGGATATCACGACGTCTGTAATACTCGGGATATAACTAATTATCCGTCTGAACCCCGTTTATCTGGTTTAATTTGAGATATTTTAAGACCGAGAGCCATAAAAGTAGATTTTATCAAAGAAGGCAAGTTTTTCAATTACTAATGTTATAGTAATCTTTCTCTATATATATAAAAGAAAAAACTGACCGACCGACATAACAACGCACAGCCGAAACTGCATACATACTGGGACTAGGACTGGGACTATATTATAATAAACTACCCTCAATTATACGCAGTTCAAATAATGTATAATAAAACTTATTTAAAAATAAACTTCGGTCTTTTCTTATAAATAAGGCTTATTATTTGGTTAAGGAGTACTTCAATGACAAAATGTAATGCAATTATTGTTTATAAATAAATAATAAAATAATAGTAATTCAAATATAATTTTTACCACTTGACTTTTTGTATTTATTTTCATTTACTAATAATTATTATTGTCTTTTTGGATTGACTTTTATCAATGCATTATTATTTTTAACCGACTTCGAAAAAAGAAGGAGGTTCTCAATTCGGTTGTAATTTTTTTGTCGTCATTATTTTTTTTATTTTTTGTTTTTTGTTACCTCATAACTCCGTCGTTTATGGACCGATTTCCATTTTTTTTCCTCTTAAAGGATATGCTTTCTGATTGGTCCTTTTTTTTCAAAATTCAGTTCTGATGATGGGATCTGTTAGAAATCGAGGGAACTCCTCAAATATTCTAGGCAACAATTTTTTTTTAAAGATTTTTTATTTTTTAAAGTCGACCATAATATCATATGACATTTTATTATACATTTGCATGCAAACATAAGCTGAATATGGTGAAACTGTACCTGTGCAAATATCTTTGTACGCCCACGTGTATGACGCATACATGTGCACGGGACAGTAGAGGCATTATTTGCTCAACTGTCGGCTGATGCGGACGTGTCTGACGATGGAGTACATTTGCCAAGAAATAACCTATTTACTCTTGACATAAAAACCCCTTGCTTGTAGCTGTCAAGAAACACAGACTCCGACAATACTCTAGCTAGGTTCTGTAGGTCTACTTACAAATGACCACACCAACATACAACATAGTATGTTTACACAATGTTACTGCTAACAAGATAAATCATAATCCAATAGAATGTAGCAGCTGTTCATACTTTCCCTGGAGATTTCATGAATTATTTAAGCGCTGTGTAAGCGAATGTGCGTAAGATGAATTACATTACATTTTGAAGGACAATGACTGGTGAGCACAACGGTTCTTGTATTCATAATATCACGCCTTCTTCCCATGGGAGTAAGCAGCGAATACAGAATGCCATTAATTTTTCCATATATACTCCTTTTTATTCATATAAATTATATACCTATCAGGGAACCACTATGTGCCGGTGGGCAGCGTTCGGGAAGCTCCTCGGTATCTTCTCGTCCAATATACCACAGAGTCTCAAGACGAAAGTCTATGACCAGTGCGTGTTGCCAGTGATGACATAAATATGGCTACGAAACGTGGTCGCTTACAATGGGCCTCATAAGAAGACTTACAGCCACCCAAAGGGTGACTCGGAGTTCCCTTGCATGATCACATCAGAAATAAACATATCCACAGGACAACCAAGCTTACCAACCTAACTCGAAGAATCGCCAAACTTAAGTGATAATGGGCAGGGCACATTGCTCGCAGAACAGATGGTCGATGGGGACGAAGAGTTCTGGAGTGGCGACCACGTACAGGAAGACGCAGCGTTGGAAGGCCTCCCACAAGGTAGACCGATGACCTGGTAAGGGTCGTGGGAGTACGATGGAAGCGAGACGCATAGGACCAGTCGTTGTGGCGACGCTTGGGAGATGCCTATGTCGAACAGTGGACGTCTTTCACCTGAGATAATATGCTGCTTAACACAATATTAGAGTGATATTACTGCTGATATAGCTTTGTCTCCCTGTCACAACGGAATCATAATTATTTTAGGCGATAATGTTTATGTATACACACCCGTGATATATAGTTTGAAGAATTTTGGGTCAAGTTTATTAACTTGTCCAAAACTTTTTGACCTAAGGCAATAAATTAAGGCACGTAATATCTTTCTAGTTGCCGCCCGCAGCTACGCTTCAGTAAACCTCAAATAAAAAAGTTCGCTATGTCCTATTCCAAGATATAGTATACCTACCCATGTGCTAAATGAGCTTTTTTAGGATATGTTCTTCCTAATGTGAAGTGATATTATGATAATCAGGATTTTTGTTCATTGTGGCGTTTTTCGTCAAGCAAAACGACCATCTGGCCTCTAAAACTCCTTAGGGGTGCCAAATTCTTGTACTATACAATATTTCCTCAAAATCACATTATCCTTTAGGGCCACAATCTCCTTCATCTCTTTGAGAACCAACGTTCCATGGCGTCCCTACACGTGACATGTGGATCTGAAGCGGGGTTTTATTATATCAAACTAGCACTTTGCCCGCGACTACGTCCGCGCACATCGCGTTTGGACTTCAACCCTTAAAACACTTCCAAACTTAAAGAGTAGATTAGAAAAGTTTATCACAATTTAATGAGATAAGGTTTTTATAAGCTTTCTTTATAAACAACATTCCTCGTAGTTCTAGAGGGCGGTGCCAGAATCACCAGACTGCAAGGTGAGCTCACGCGCGAGCATGCCACGTAGAACTGCCCGTGCGAGAAACAGGGTTGGCGCAGGTCAACTCCAGCAAATTTAAGGGTTTGGCCCTGTGATTTATTTATTGTCATCGCAAAGCAAACTTTCAAAGGAAACTGTAGTCTTTTGAATTCAAAAGGAAGATCGTTCGGGATTAATGGAATACGCGGTATGAACACTGTTCCTTCCTGGCCAGACCCGGTTAAAATAATAACCTCAACAATATTGCGATGCAATGCTTTTACTTGCATCCTAGTATCATTACATAACTTCGGAGGCTTCAAGTTCCTAAGCAACATCATGGGGGTGCCCACACGCAGTGCAAGTTTATGGTATGGAAGGCCGGCTGGATTAATAGTATTCAGAAACTCACCCGGATAGTGGACTGCTTCGTCTGCATTTACCACCGTGTCTATTGAACTATACACTATAGGCGTCAATATAGCTCTTTCGAAATTTTTTCAATCATCTCTTCGACTGTACTTCTACCGCGCATAATTTTTCAGGTATGACTATAACCCCATCTAATTCTTGGTATTTGCCGTTTCCTAATTGGAGTAAAAGGTCTGAAAATTCTTCTGCAGAGACGTCTCCTCTGAGATGTACTCTCATATTTTTCGTTAATTTAAGAATTTTAGTATAGGGCCATAAGTGATATCTTTTAATGCATGCTTTCATTTCATCCACTTGTGTCCCTTTTGGTATCGTTTTTAACTGGTAAAGTTTGGCGAAAAAAAATAACTCCCGCCAGCAATACTGTCATACCACCCATTCAGTTGTCGTTGCTTCGTATGTCCTGTAGACTTCTATTTAATGCTTAAATAGCTCTTTTGTGCGCCATTGTGCTTTCGTCCCAGACTACTATTTTTGCTTTACGCAACAATTGGGCAAGATTACTTTGCTTGGAAATGTTGCACATTGGCGTCTCTACATTTGATAAACAAAGGGGCAATTTCAAAGCAGAGTGTGCAGTTCGACCACCTTCCAATAACTAATAATGTGCGGCGATCCCAGAAGACGCGACTGCCAAAGCGATTCCGCAAGTACTTCTTACTTTTGCTAAAATTAAATTGATAAGACATGTTTTACCAGTCCCACCTGGTGCATCTAAAAAGAACATTTGAACTGGAAACAATTTTTCTTTAATTTTTTCCACCGACGGTTGCACATGAAGGTGACAAATAAGTCTGGGCGACCATAATGACGTACATAAGTCATAGTGACCTGAGTTCGATCGTGCATGTATCTCGGCCCACCGGTGAAAAAGGACGGTAATACCACTATTTGACCCAGCTGATGAGCGGCAACATCTTGTCTACCGTTGGCGTCCTTACGGTGGATATAGCTATCGGAGCGTAACTTTACCTGATTATTTCTAATGAAATTCAGTCTCTCAGTTTTTGCGTACTAATCTACCAAATATTGACTAAAATGAGCATCAAAGTGAAGATGGTAATTTTCCTAATTTTCCCTGACAATGATGTAGTATGAATAAAAGCTCGATGCTGACACTGTCTTTTTCTGAAGTAATTTTGTTTCCGGGTCTTGCTGTGGAATAGCAATTGAATAACCGTCTTCTCCGTGGCTGTACATTACAGGATAATGCAAAGCATCGTATGAGCGATGTATTTCACTAATTATATCGCGACGCTCGAACTGTTGATCTAATAACACCAAAGCAACTTAATTCATTTGTGTGGTGGTTGTTTTTCGGCATGTATAACTAACTTGAAAGTTTTACAGGAGGAAGAAATTCTGTCAATGGTACTCTTCATGTCCCTAATATAAGGATTGACTTCGTGCAACATTTTTTGCAGTTGTTTTATTAAATTTGGTTTTAATTGCGGGAAATTACAGCATCTTAAATTTGCTTCTCTTTCATCTTCACCCACGATAAATTTGTAAAAACTGAGCTGTTTGACCGGGTTCTGACAATAAACTGCCAATTAAACTTGATAAACTTGTCCCTTGTACTTTGAAGGTTTTTTTTTTTTTTTTTGGGTGGGAAATTCATCTTATGACATCCCCCGTCCTTGGGCGGGGCGGGAGATAGTGGCAGACTTTTACTGACTAAAAACCCACTCCTGTTCCTTCGTTGCCTTTCGTACCAGGGCCGAGTCTTCCTTTCAGAATCAGACCCTTGGCCCCAGTAGGCTTCGACCCTGCTAGGCCCCTACAGTTGCTGACATCTCCTTGAGGCACGCGTGGAACAACACGCGCCGTCGACGACTTGGGCTCGGTCCGGACGGTTACCGGACGGTCGGACGGCGAGCCACCCATTGCTCGCCGTCCGCAAGCCCGCGCCTACGATGGCCGGAAATCGGGATCGGAATCCCGGCGGCGATTGGGGCGTGAGGACCGTTGCCTCACGCGATCGGCCGCCTCCTTTGCTAGCATTACTGCTTCGCAGAACGAGGCGACCGCCTGCCACTCCTCCTCACTCCGGACAATGGCCTGTATCAAGGCCCGGCGCGAGAGATCGCCGCCGCCAATCGCCCCCACGAGGACACGGCGTTGCTCTGCCCAAGCGGGGCACACCTCTACCGTGTGCTCCACCGTGTCCTCCGGGCGGTCCGCACAATGGTGGCACCCGGGCGTTTCTTCCGCACGAATCCGGTGCAGAAACCTCCCGAACTTACCATGTCCGGTGAGGACCTGCGTCATGCGGAAGGTAAGGACGCCGTGTTGCCTTTCCAGCCACTCCTCAAAGAGGGGACTTACCGCCATAATTATGGCGTGCCCAGTACTTTGAAGGTTGGCATATATCCATCTCCACCAACTTGTTTCCCACCAAACGACGTCATTTGGAAACAATTGTTGTATTTACGAATGTTCGAAATAAAATGTTTGTGATCAGGATGGAGATGCATTATCAAACTGTAAAGGGGTTCGGGAGGTGTACTCAATAATTTGAGTTAAACTTTACCGCTGCTGCAACACATCTCAGGAGTTTCGTCTTTCCATTTAAACGCATTACACCAACAACATTTATGATTCATATCATCAATTGAAACTACATTATCAAATTTGTAATTTATTTACAACAACACGCATATTGAAGCGGGACTGCGCTGCTCTGTGTACTTCAGGATGCGCTTACTGGTAATTTTCAGCGGCTATTTTTCGTTTGGCATTTCGGTGTGTTTTTTTTTTATAATTGCATACAGCTTTCCAGTGTGCCAAAGAATTATTTTCTGAGTATATTTTCTGAGCTTGTCTAACTTGAATCTTCCTTGTTTTGTCTGTATATCTGGTCCTCTTTTTTGTGATGCCGTCATGGACTGTGAAGGAATGTCTAGAAATGACTGAATATGAATCTAAGGAATTTAGTGACACAATATCAGGTACTTCATCATATTTCGTTTTCTTCATATTTATGTTTTCCTCGTCAGAATTAACGCCTGTAGGATTAAGTTCTTCATATGAAAAGTAAGCATCGAAATGACCATTTGAAAGATTTTGTGTAAAGCGAAGACGTTTTATCGGGTAACCTGGAGTACCTGCATTTACATACAATTCACCGTTACGATAAACTTCGAAAATACCATACCAACTAAATCTTACATCCAGTTACTTATCTTAATTTTAATATTATTCAAAATGTTACGTAAGACTGTTTAAAAAATATTGTTTTGTAATTAACTTTATGTTTTCGTTTGTACCAATTTGTGTCAGTAGATGTCGTTGTACGTATATAAATCACATAATTGAGACGTTATTATAGGATTAGGTTATCACAATGGAAAAAGAATAAGATATTTTATACAAACATGGATGATAACATTTCACCAATACAGGGATGAATGTTGTATTATTGTTTGAGAAAGTATTATATTAAATTAATTTTTTTACCCACACTTTTGAGTAAAATAAACCACTGTGTAAAATCTTTCCGTAAAATAAATAATCGCTATTTGCTATGTTAGAGCTTGTTTTTCTAATTTCTAACACCGATTTGCGAGTAAATTAGGATGCGCAGTAAGATTTCAAAAATCCTGAACATGATAAAGAACACTTGACTCGACCCTAAACCGTAATTTGAGGGTAGTTTTGGAAAACGACTAATGCGTATCTTTATTATTTATTTAAAAGTGTATTCGTGCAAAGTTTCAAGTTTATTAACCCAAGAAATAAGATTCTCCCATACAAACTTTAACACCCCCTAAATCTTGCACTGGGGGGTTGTACTGAAAAAAAAATATCGTAAACTTTATAACTAATTTAGGTTAATATTTGTACTAAGTTTTGAGTTAATTAGCCCACGAAAAAAAAAATTGCTTACATACGAAATCCCCCCTTTTTACCCCCTTAGGGGCTGAATTTTGGAAAATCCTTTCTTAGTGCTCGCCTACGTTATAAAAGGAAGCCTTGTGCAAAATTTCACGCTCCTAGTCCCAGTAGTTTCGGCTGTGCGTTGATATGTCAGTCAGTCAGTTTCTCCTTTTATATATATAGATAAATGTCATCATGTATAACAGATTTGCGATTAGAGGGATGCTAAGTAATTTAAGCATAAGTAGTTTTGGTAAAATATTGAGCCTTCTGAGGATCCCGGAGGACACGGTAGAGCACACGGTGGAGGTGTGCCCCGCTTGGGCAGAGCAACGCCGTGTCCTCGTGGAGGCGATCGGTGGCGGCGAACTTCCGCGCCGGGCCTTGGTACAGGCCATGGTCCTGAGCGAGGAGGAGTAGCAAGCGGTCGCCTCCTTCTGCGAACCAGCAATGCTAGCTAAGGAGACGGCTGATCGCGTGAGGCAACGGTCCTCACGCCCCAACCTCCGCCGGGATTCCGTCGACGGCGCGTACTGTTCCACGCGCGCCTCAAGGAGATTGCAGCAACTGTAGGGGTCCAGCAGGATCGAAGCCTACTGGGGCCAAGGGTCTAATTCTGAAAGGAAGACTCGGCCCTGCTACGAATGGCAACGAAGGAACAAGAGTGGGTTTTTAGTCAGTAAAAGTCTGACACTATCTCCCGCACCGCCGCACCGCAGAGCGAGATTTGTCCGAATATGTATTTTTGAAAATTGGTTCATTCTTCGCCTAAAGAATCAGCATTGCCATTCAATGTGGCAATGCTGCCAGCCTTCTTTCTGGGCCCTTTTCCGGATTACAGCAATGTGGAGCAGTACTTCGACGCCTGAGTGTATTTTGTTTCTTTGTATATGTACATAGTTAGGTTTAGTATAAAAGTATTTATAGTTAATGTTTAAGGCTTCACTATGATACAAATAAATTTTGATAATGTCCTCCTTATATATTTTTTTTTGTATAATATCGATGAGCTTACTAACGCTACATACATAGAGGAGTGCGTATCTTCATCGTAACTACAGACATTGCTCCGTCTTCGTGAGATAAAAACATTCTTGTTCCTTGTGGGATCTTTGAACATTTCCACACAAGGAAAGTAGCTGGCGAAAGCTAGTCTTAAACAACTGTTGTGAAAGTCTTATTAAGTTATTTTGATAACCTTTGGGAATCAAGTTTTGGGTTTACGTAATGTTTTGCCTTGAAATGAGGATACAAATATCTGCTAGAACGTGTTGACGGGGTTTATAAGATCTAACTGGTTTAGTTTAGTTATGTGTTGAATAAGTAATCAAAGTTCAGGAGACTTCAGTTATTAAACGAATAGAAGATCTTAACGAATACATGTTCTTTTGGTATAGGACGATTCTTCTTCTGTATTGGTGGAAAATCATCCAATTACTTCTCCCGCTGTAGGGTAGGGCGAGAGGGCGTGTCAGACTTTTACTGACTAAAACCCACCTGTCCTTTGATAGCCCTTTGGGTTCCAGGACCCTGATATCTTTTTGTAAAATTCCCTATGTACTGTTCTGGCCTCTACTTTGGTGTCATCTCTTTGAGACGCGCATGGAACACTACAAATCTCTGTATGTGTGTCTGGTTACTGTGCCGTGCGCTGTGGATCGCCCTGCGACTTCTGATGCCTAGAGCGGCTTCTGTCTCGACGGCTGAGGTATGACGATCACGGTTGCGGCAATTTTCTTCACTAGCATTACTGCTCCACAGAAGGAGGCGACCGCATTGCATTCCCTTTCGCTCTAGACCATGGCCTAAACCGGGGCACGGCCTGAGAGGTCGCCGCCGTCGTTCGCCTCCACGAGAACAAGGTGGTGCTCCGTCCATGCGGGGTACATCTTCACCGTATGGTCCACCGTATCCTCCAGGCGGTCTGGCGATGATTAAATCATCGCAAACTTTGGATTAGCAAGGGAGATATGAAAGACAGGAGGTAGTGGTGGACATCCCGGCCATACGCACGAAACGTTTTGGGAGTGTTCCCAAAACGTTTATTGTGCGTACAGCTAAGGAGTGGAATTCCTTGCCGGAGTCTGTGTTTTCTGATGGCTACAACTCGGGAATCTTTAAGTCAAGAGTGAATAGGTTACTTCTAGGTAAGCGCGCTCCATCGTCGACCGCATCGTCGCTTTCCATCAGGTGAGATAGCGGTCAAACGCTACCCTATCAAGAATAAAAAAAAAGTGAAGGCTTTGACACTCCGATTCGATCATGATTCAATAGTTTTGGTTTCATGATATGCAAAGTTGATTCTTCCAATTTTGTTGTCTGTATAGAAGACTTGCGTCATATCCTGTCGAATTATGTTCGAGTTATGATCCAAAGACATCAATCAACCTTTTGACGGCAATTTTAATGTAGGGTTCTATAAAAGCGTTCTAACCTTACCATTATTATTTGTGGGGCAAAACGCTTTATTTTATTGTAATGGGTACGGGTAATTTAGTGTAGTACTTACATCTAAATTGTATTAAATTTTCGGGGTGACTTATTCTGTATAGAAAGAAATGGAGATTGAAAAAATTTAATAGGTATATATAAAGTCGTAGATTGTTTTTATAGGAGTTTATCTCAGAAAGTACTGATCTAGCAAGAAAAATGATTTCGCTGATAGTAAGTTACACTGCTTCGTCAGAAAGCAGTCCAGATTAAGCGCCTCGTTGTTTATAGCGCGTACATCGAAGGATTGGAACAATTTGCCTGCTACAGTCTTCTCGTCCGATTATAATTTAGGTAATTTCGAGGCCAGCGAATAGGCTCTCTTAATTAACGCACTAGCGTTACCATTAATGATTGCATCACTGCTTACCATCAGGTGGGTTCTTAGTCAAGCACTATCTTAATTAATATAATTTTAAAAAAGTATGTAGTGAAATATCATACAAATGCACATGCATATTAGGAGTAATTTATTTCATCACCATTACTCTAGAAACGGTGAACGAAAACATCGTGAGCAAATATATCCTAGAACAAAAAATTCTAAGATTTCGGACTTCCACCAACCCTCAAGGTTACAGACATAGTTCAAAGAATCGTCAAGCTTAAGTGGCAGTAGGCAGGGCACATTGCTCGCAGAACAGATGGTCGATGGGGACGCAAGGTTCTGGATAGGCGACCACGTACCGGAAGACCCAGCGTTGGAAGGTGGACTGATGACCTCGTGAGGGTGCCGGAATCCGATGGATGCGAGACGCACAGGACTGGTCATTGTGGCGACACTTGGGGGAGGCCTATGTCCAAAAGTGGACATCTTTCGGCTAAAATGATGATGAACAGACCAACCCTCACCGGGCGCGGGCCCAGGAATAGCCGGCCATTCCCTCTCGTAATTTGGTGCCGTGCTAGCTTCTGACGTTTTATAAGTGCCCAAGTAGGCCTATGTGAAATAAAAATATTTGAGTTTTGAAATTTGTTTTTTTTTTTTTTTGCAGAGAGTAGGTCTGACCTGCAGCAGAAGGAATATTATAAAGCTGATTATGCTTATGCCACATTGTTATAATTATGATTAAATCCTATATTACTCAAGATTCTGTGGCATTGCTGCAAAAATCCAAATGGAAAAACCGGAATCAACCCTGATAGTATTCCCAATAAATATTCACTCGGTTTTTGTTTGAAAATATCTGCTAAATATAACGAGCCTTGGCTTTATCGCATATCTGTAGGCATGTCAGATACATGTATGTATATCAAAGTAATCTGTGGTGACGGCAGCATAAAATATTGCTGGTGCCAGACCAATCACATTTCGTTTATCCTGTGTGCAGATTAGATTACGATTACTCGTAAATCTAAGATTCGACGCGGATTTTCTTATATCGGGGTGAAAGGATTTTTCGATCTGTATTTTAGGCATCTTACTGTTTTTCAGTCTTCGCAGTAGGTAAGTTTAGTGATGTGTCTCATTGACGAAATTTTTATGAGATCTACAACCTCTTCGAAAGACAGTGCAGAGGACGAGAGATGCACGCTGTGGAAATATAAACAACCGTCTCCACCACACTTCATCGCTTCATCAGAACATGTCCCCCCTGGACATGAACTGCAGTGATCAATCCGGAAATCTCTTAACCGACTGCGGACCTAGATTTGGCCGCTGCACAAATAATCCTGCCAAATGGGACCATTTCGACCCATCCCATGTGGAACCAGTTCATAGGATATGTGTCACCTGTTATGCTGTCCCGCCTGCACCTTCCAGGATTATACGAGTCCAATGAAATGAAATAATAACCGAGTTTTGACAAAATAGTGGATTTAATTATTTGAACCCTATTAAGTCCATAGACATGACAATACACATGATATGGTACTAGTCTTATTTTTAGTCATAAATACCTAAAAGAAAATGGATTACTTAATAAAATAAGTCACTTGTTCCGATTTAGTTCCTGAGATCAGCGCGTTGAAAGAAACTAGCAAACTCTTCAGCATCATATTATTGTAGCACACATAGGTAAAAAACAATTCTAATTAACAAAAGTAATTGCGTTATTTCAAAAGTATTCAACTTAAAATAATTTAATCAAACAAAAAGTGCACGAGGTCGTAACGTCAAGGCTACTGCGAAAGGATATTAATTTAGCAAATACATGTCAAGACCAGCTATAACATTTTATTATCTTTATCGGCCTTCATATATATATTATTTATAGAAGCAATATTGCCATTTAATTTTACTTGAATTAGACTCCAGTTAAGGTGAAAGCTCCAGGGTGGCATGCTCATGCGGAAGAAACGCCAAGGTGTCACCATTGTGCGTACCGCTCGGAAGACACGGTGGAGCATACAGTGGCGGTAAGCCCCGCTTGGAGCACCGTTATGTCCTCGCTCCGGGCCCTGGTACACGCCATGGTCCGGAATGAGGCGGAATGGCAGGCGGTCGCCTCCTTCTGCAAAGCAGTAATGCTAGAGAAGGAGACGGCCGCACGTGTGAGGGAACGGACGTCCTCAGGCCCTAACCATCGGCCCCGACCCCGACTTCTATCCAGGCCCTAGGCTTGCGTACAACGAGCTATGGGTATCTCTTACGTCCGACCGTCCGGTAACCGTCCAGACTGAGCCCGAGTTGTCTTCGGCGCATAGTGTTTCACGCCCTCCACAAAGAAATTACAGCAAAACTTGATATCGCAGCAAGGCTACGGAAATTTCTGAAAGTATTTCTTTTCCATGGTCCTTAAATGCAAAGGGCAAATGAAGGAACGAGGTGTTTCTTTTATTATGGATAAGCTCGCGTTTGACCACCATCTCACCTGATGGTAAGCGATGATGTGGCCAACGATGGAGCACGCTTGCCTAGAAACAACCTATTCACTCTTGACTTAAAGACCCCTGGGTTATAGCTATCAGGAAACTCAGACTCCGACAGAGCTCCACTCCTTAGCTGTACGCTTAATGAATGTGTTCCCAAAACGCTTTGAACATATGAGTGAGATGTCCACAGTGTACCGATGGTGCAACGCCGTTCATCTTATGGTCTGATGATGGAACGGACTTGGCGGAATTAAATTGTGCAATTCCAATGCACACTCTCCGAAATGTAAACGATAGAAAACCGACAGGCTAGCATCTCGGCGTCGATGATCAAGACTGAAGTTTTGACTTGACAAGTGTATCTTTACCGATGATCTTCTTGGCTCACTTCTTAATCGACTCTAGTGCTTCAAGCTAGTATTTGGCAGACCCATCCCAAAAATGAGAGGAGTACTCCATACGATCGAACTTGCGCTTGATAAAGTTTGCTTAGCTGTTCCGGCATGAAATACCACCTTTGCTAAGATCCCCAATTTTTCACAAGGTTTCTTTTTATGACGTAGGCGAGCACTAAGTGAGGATTTTCCTAAATTCACCCCCTAAGGGGTTGAAATAGGGGTCCAAATTTTGTATGGCAGAAGCTAGTCGATCATAAGAGAGCTCATACTCCGATTCGCACTAGACCGAGTTTTCAGTGGCTGTGACCTATGGAGCTATGACCACAGCCTTTTTTGAGCGTGAGAAGCTAACATTACAACGTTTCCTTATATTATGAAGAAAGGAAAAATACACGAGCGTTTTGATTAACTTTCAGCTGGGATACACCTGATTAGCATAATTCGGTGTTTGTTGAATAATTTTGTTACAGATTATGGAGGTAAGATGGAAAACAGGTGCTATGGCGGCAGAGCACCTGTTTCTCTTGTTTTGTAGAGGTTTCTTTTGTATTTAAGTACTCTACATTTTTTTTTTCGGTGGAAAAATCATCCAATGACATCCCCTGCTCTTGGGCGAAACGATAGGGTGTCTCAGACTTTTACTGTTTAAAAACTCGCTCCTGTTCCTTCGTTGCCTTTCATACCAGGGCCGAGTTTTCGTTTCAGAAGTAGACCGTTGGCACCAGTAGGCTTTGACCCTGCTGGGACCCTACGATTTGCTGACATCTCCTTGAGGCGCGCGTGGAACAGTACACGCCGTTGACGAATTGGGCTCGGTCCGGACGGTTACCGGACGATTGGACGACGAACTTCCCATAGCAAGCCGTCCGTAAGCCTGCGCCTACGGTGGCAAGAAATCGAAATCAGGATCCCGGCGGCCGGGGCGTGAGGGCCGCGTCCTTGCGCGTGCACGTGGGGCCTCCTCCTTTGCTAACTTTATTGCTTCGCAGAAGGTGGCGACTGCGCTGCCACCGATCACCCCCACGAGGACACGGCGGTCCTCTGCCCAAGCGGGGCACATCTCTACCGTGTGCTCCACCGTGTTCTACGGGCGGTAAACACAGTGGTCAGACACCCGGGCTAATCTGCTGATAGTTGTAGCAATAAAAATAGATGTAGCGTTAAAAAGCTTTCGATAAGGTGGATCGATGACCTAGTGATTCCTCTCTTTTCTCTCCTCAAATAAAACGCACTCTTAAAAAAATTACAGCAATTTTTTTATCAAGCCCTTACTGTCCCACTGCTGGGAAAGCGCCTCCCCTAAGTGCTCCCAGACTTTCTCGTAGCAATATCTAACAAAAATAAAATAAAATCCTTTTTGACAAAACGTCAATGGTCTGATTTTCTCTCCAGGCTTGTAACATAAGTATTCTTCTGTGTCTCCCAATGACGTCACTATTCCTCTTACAGATCGTACAACAACCAATTTGCGAGGAAAAGTGGTGTAGATATACACTGTATATTGAAACTTGTGGCAACAAAGATAGGGTAGGTTTTGGTGGAGCATTGAGTGGAAAGAAAATAGAATTGAAAGAATTGTACTGTTTTAATGCAACGTTTGTTAGATTATAAATCAGCATTTGTTAACGTTTTGAGTTAGTTTTTCTCATTTGTTTATTAGTAGAAATAACATACTCAAATATATATTTATTTAAACAAGTTTGGAGGACACCAGTGTCCTCTGAGTGATCCGATTAATCGAAATCTACTCCCATACTAACATAGACTTCAACCGCATGTTCCGCATGAGCATACAGTGGAAGTCTGCGCCGCTTAGACGGAGTAAGTAAATGTAATCCGTAGGTAGACCACTGGCGGTGACGTCCTTTCGCGTCCGTCCCTGATTCAGGCCATGGTCCGGAGCAAAAGGGAATAGGAAGCGGTCACCTGTTACTACGAAGCAGTAATGCGAACGATGGGGATGGCCGCAGCAGTGAAGGAAAGGACATCTTCACAGCCCAGCCGCTTCGTCAGAGATTTTACTTCTTAGCTAGGTACAGCGAATGTGTTCAAAAAACCTATATAGTAAACATCAAAATTACTTGTACCTTTATAAAACTTTTTTTTTTCTAAATAAAGCTTTGCCACGTAGTAGGAATTACTCCAGTATCGTAGGTCTATTCACAATCATAATCTCAATATACAAGACATCCAGACCCGGAATCATCATCACATCATCATTTCAGCCGAAAGACGTCCACTGTTGGACATAGGCCTCCCTCAAGCGTCTCCACAACGGCCGATCCTGTGTGTCTCGCATCCACCGCATTCCCGCGACTCTCACCAGGTCGTCGGTCCACCTTGACCCGGAATAATAATCAAATATTATACAAATATTTGCTAATATTTGCTCAGTAGAACATGCGGTAGAAGTTTATATTAGTGTTAGAGTAGATTATATGAATCGGATCACCCAGAGGACACGGTGGTGTCCTCCAAACTTCTTTAAATAAATATATATATAAGAGTGTGTTATTTACCGTCAATTGTATGTTTTTTAAATATAAGGCTTAAATATATCATATGATAACTTGATGTACAATAAAGTATATATAAATAAATATTTGTTCCTTGCGAGAATCGAATCCGCGACACGCAGCACAGCAGCCAATCTCTCAATCACTGCACCAAAAGTGCCGATAAACTTTATTTTGAATACGCATGGAAATGCTTATTTAATTGAGCTACACAATAATATTTTACAGAGCAGTGGTGCCCGAGTGGTAACGGCCCTGACTTACGAGTTGTAGGTCAAACCTAACCAGGCGCATTACTTTGTGTAATTTATTTCATCACCACTCTCTTAAAACGGTGAAGGAAAACATCGTGAGGAAACCAGCATGTCCTAGAACCAAAAATTCGAAGACATGTGACATTTGCCAACTTGCAATGGGCCCGCGTGGTGGATTATGGCCTATTTCCTTTCCTAGAGAAGAGGCTTGAGTCCCAGCAGTGAGAACATCAAAAGGCTAATTATGCTATATTAATATGTATATAATATTTTATACTTATTGATTAATTTTTACAGGGAAATTAATTTAAAATAATTGGCACAGTCTGCGTTTCCTGTGCCAACACAATAAATCAATTAACGTCAGCGACAAATGAAATAGTGCATCAATAAATTATACCCCTAATGACTATTTTAATAGATATTTCATTTAATATGATGCTCTGATTTTGAGTTAAGAAGACACTTATTTTAATTATACTCTTTATTTTAAAAAATACAGTATGAGCTTAAAATTTATAGGGTGTCTGAATATCTTATTCCTGTGCGGGCTTGCAGACGACGAGCGATGGGTGGCTCGCCGTCCGATCGTCCGGCAACTGTCCGGACCTAGCCCAAGTCGTCGACGGCGCCTGTTCTACGCGCGCCTCAAGGAGATGTCAGCAACCATAGGGGCCCAGCAGGGTCGAGGCCTACTGGGGCCATGGGTGATGCGAAGGTGACCCCCGGGGCCCTGGAAAAATGGAAAAAAGGAACAGGAGTGGGTTTTTAGTCAGTAAAAGTCTGACACTATCTCGCGCTCCGCCCAGGAGCCCCGCTCCTGTCTCCTATGTCATTAGATGATTTTCACACACGAAAAAAAAATATCTTATTGCTAAAAGCAAATTTTTACAGATAATCTCTGGGTGGATTGGAATATTATACACCCCTAGTTTTTAACTAGTACAAATACTTTAAGAGCTTATTAGAAAAAGGTTGGTTATTATTTAAGAAAAGTCTCAAAAAATAATGTTCATAAACAGCAAAGTTATTAACGTTTTTTTATATCCCAAAATGTCACTCAACTTATGAAAATATTGTACAGGCTATTGATTTATTAATGAATAAATGACGATTAAAATGGGAAAACACTGCGCGTAGTTTTTTCTAGTAGCAATTGTTATGAATGTTGATTCTATTATGAATTTACCAGTTATGAAAAAACTCCGTGGACAGTTTTAGGATTTTATTTTTTTACTTTTGACACAAATATGATCAGTAACGGGTATGGTTAGAGCCCTATTTTTTTGTACTAATTAAAAACTATGGGTGTACAACCATTGTAAAAACTTTTGTAACCATATTTATTGGCTAATAAATCTTTGATTTTGACTTTGATTCCAATGAAAATATAGGTACTGTTATTAATAATCGCAATCTACATAAAACACTTTAATTACTCCATTCTTTGTTCGTGTTTGCTAGCCGGACGTCCGGTGTTTTCACACAACAAAGTGTAATTATTCACGGGTTGGGCCCTTGTGGTCATGCCTTTGGTTAACCGTAGGTGAAATAATACAATTTTTTATTAATATAATGACTTTTGGGTATGGTCAACTTATTTTGACCTTGATTAACTTTTTAGCTGCATACAGCATATGAAATTAAGTTTCTTAAATTTTTATCTGATACCGGACGACGTGGCGTCGGAAGGCCTCCCCACAAGATAGACTAACGACCTGGTGTGGGCCGTGGAAATCTGATAGAAGCGAGACGCACAGAACTGGTCATTGTGGCGAACCTTGGGGAGGCCTATGTCCAGCAACGGATATCTTTCGCCTGAAAGACGATGATGAAATACAAAACCTTCATTTAAACTTGGATTCAATGCAATACATATGTATACAGGAAAAATATCCTAGTAGCTATGGGGTGAAGTTTTAAAATAAACGAATAAGAGTAACAATAGGCTTAACATGAAAGAAAAAAGTACCTACCGGAAAACGTAATATACAGAAAAATCTCCGAATAAAGCACTTCTGGCTACTCATTTTGAAATAAGCTCAAACAATATATATCGTGTTTTTCATGTATGTTTGCACTAGCTTCAGTTAATGGTTTCGCCCACGTGGAAAAAGAATATAATTTTTTTTCTTTATTTTTTAGTTGTATGGAGGTAGAGGGAACAGAGATGCAGGATTAGTTCTTATGTGACGACATAGATGTCGCTTCATCACTCCCCTCCGGAGATCGGAGATCGATGGTTCTTGATGCTTCTTGCTGCGTGCCAGGCCAGTGGTAGGTAGGTTCCAGTGGGTCGGAACCGAATGCCGCATAGTTCTCGGTGAGTCGGAACTGTCTGCGGTGATGCCCCAGTGAGTCGGGATGATGCCCCAGTGAGTCGGGGTGATGATGTCCCAGTGAGTCGGGATGATGCTGTGCAACGTAGTGGCTTGACTGCTGGCGTCGACCAGGAGAGGTTCTTCGTAACTCTTCATGTGACTGGCCGAAGGTGCAGTGTGCTTCGCCAAGGTCGCTGATGAGGCTGCGGGTGATGACCAGGTATGACCAAGTAGGCATGCTGGTGGTCAGGTTACCCTTTATAGCCATGGGTGCTGGCTGTACGGCTCGCTGCTTGAAAGCTTGAGGAAGTGCTGATGACGTCACGAAGTAGTAGCTGCAAGTTACATTCTACTGGAGAAAGAATTTTTAAAATCGGCTTTGTAGTTGTTGAGTTCCTTAGAAACTTTTAGTTCGTAGAAACTAAAATACTAATCTTTCAACACGCACTGGTCATAGACTTTCGTCTTGAGACACAAAAAAAAAGTAAAGTGTAAAGTTTTAATGAGTTTTATATTATACTTTAATGGACTCAAAATACCTTTGTTAATTTACTTTATAAAACTAAACCACTGTTCTACAGGACTTCCGTTTCCTCGAGGAAAGGAGTGGGTGTTATAACAGAGAAGATTTATAACACTCACCATGAACTTAACGGGCTATTCTGAAACCATGGTTATATAGAATGCCATAACTCGTAGAGCTTGCTAACCTAGGTGGAGATTACTAGCCATATTAATGCAGTAATTTGAAGCAATAACGAAACTAGTAATAATGTAAAACCTTGATGCTATTTTTAAATTTGCAGTAAGTTTTTTTATTTAAAAAGCCAAATTATAATATTTCAATCAAAAAATCAAAATATTTTTATTTCGCATAAGCATACACGGGCACTTCAAAAACATTTTACGTCTAGCGATAACTATTAAACATATATTATGACAGCTATTAGATTAGTATACGGTGGTTTTATTTACGCAACCTTACGTATATACACACACAGGTCAAATAAATAGTACCGGTGCGCGTATTTTTATTTATGTTTTAGTTAGTAAAAAACACGTCATCGCGCTCCACCATAGAGAGGAAGAGGTCATTTGACGATTCCTCAATAAAACGGGTGTTAATAACCTTTGAAATTGTTGGCATTTCTCTACCTCATCATCATCATCATTTCAGCCGTAAGACGTCCACTGTTGGACATAGGCCTCCCCCAAGCGTCGCCACAACGACCGATCCTGTGGGTCTCACATCAATTGGATTTCCGCGACCCTCACCCGGTCATCGGTCCACCTTGTGGGAGGCCTTCCAACGCTGCGTCTTCCGGTACGTGGTCGCCACTCCGGAACCTTTCGTCCCCATCGACGGTCTGTTCATCACTTAAGTTTGGTGATTTTTCTTCACTTATGTATATATTATACACCTGAACCTTCCTCGTGAATCACTCTGTCTATTAATGAAAGCGGCATGAAATACCTTTCTGTGTTTTTGAGTTTATCGCATTCATACTGACAGACAGACGTGGTGGGGATTTTTTTTAAAACATTAGTAGAGACAAAGTAAGCATAAGAAGGCTAAAAAATATGGTAGCAAAGTACATAAAAAATATTCTTTAAACCAGTGCTTTAATAATAATAAACTTTATTGTCAGACCAGAGATCCATAGTTTGAACAACAACATTTAAAAAAAAAACATTAAATAAATACATACTAAAGAAAAACAAAAAGACATACAATAAGACATACAATACAATACAAAACAAAACAATACAATACAACACAATACAGTACGACCTAAAAAAAAGGAAGTTAAATCTGGATGTAATGTAGATAAAAATATCTGTCAGAACAATACATGGTTGCTAAACTTTGATACAGTAAAAGTATTTAAACTGTGACTGCACTTTAAAATTTTATACTTTTTGAAACACGTTCGGCGCACGTGACGCCAGGACACAGAATATATCAGGACAGAATATATTAGGACTGAACTCTGTTACTGTGTGGAAAAAAGTAGGTACAGAAGTTGCAATGAACAAATAAAAAATAAGGGTATTTGCACGTAAGAGTTGGATGTCCACCATGAACCGATTAGGTACGCATCGCATATGCCTGGTAGTCTGATGATGGAACGTGCTAGGCGGAATTAAGCTACGCAATTCCGATGGACACTCCCCGAAATGCAACCGGTTTATGAACCTTCTGTCCAACATTTTACGGGAACAAAAGGTAACTTTTACGTATGTTAATGATTACCTAAGAGACCTAGTGTGGAAAGTTATGGACGTTAGCGAGTTCAAAGATTAGGGTGCGTTTCTACTGACGTTGGTGGAATGGAGGGGAGTGGGTCGTAAATTAGTCAATCACAGTGCTCGAAATCTCTACTCTGCAACTGTTGAAACGATTAATCGAGGACGTTCATCATATTCTGGTGGAGTGTGAGTGGCGAATGCCTCAGAAGAAATCTGTTTAGCACTATATATATTTGAAATCGGTATTTGCAACAGTGTCTTAGCTAAGCCTATGTTAGACGAGGCTAGAGTTCTATATAAAATATATTACAATCATCATCATCACAGTCAAATTCAAAATTTGGCTGTGATGGAGCTGATTATACCATTTTTAACAAGACCACTCAAAGAAGTCTTTTTTTTATTGGTCTATGCCTGCTCCGTTTTAGTAAAAACATACCCTTAATGATGGTTTAATTTCCTTCCTAACTGGCAAATTGTTTAAGTTTGTCGACTATTATAGCCGCTAAGGAAAAAAATGATGTTCAAGTTAGAAGTTAGTTGGTTTTAATGCCTTTATTATGTTAATAACGGCATGGCGTGCCAGTTCCGTATATTAATTTATTTTTGGAAAGCTTTGAACGGTTTTGAATAATGACAAATGACTCTTGGGCGGAGCGAGAGATAGTGTCAGACTTTTACTGACTAAAAACCCACTCCTGTTCCTTCTTTGCCTTCGTCCCAGCGCAACCCGGGGTGGGCAGTCTTATAGCCTTGGTTTATTCGCAACTATCTTCTGTCAGTGGCTTCGCCCGTGTGGGTTTAGAAAACTTTTTTAAGAGAATAAAATTTTTACAATTAAAAATATCATATGTACTATTTTAGAGGACATGGTCTGCCCGTCACTATCTTCCTTTTCATGTCTTTTTTTACTTGGGGTCGTCGCAATTCTCCTATTAGCTGTCACGGTTTTACTAACTTCCTTTAATTTTATAGCCTCTCCTCATACAATCCATCCATCTTTTCCTTGGCCTCTCTCTAACGTTCTATCCATCTTCATGTATTTAACTCTGGTCTACTCGTGTGACAAAGTAAAAGCGTCTAATTGAAGATTTTTTATTATGGCACATACCTCAAAAGTATAAAGTTTAGTTTTTAGGGTTCCGTAGCCAAATGGCAAAAAAACGGAACCGATATAGATCATGTCTGTCTGTCTGTCTGTTCGTCCGTATGTCACTTTTTTCCGAAACTATAAGAACTATACCGTTGAAAATTGGTAAGTAAATGTACTTTGTGAACCGCATTAAGATTTTCACACAAAAATAGGAAGTTTCTAACTCTATACTGAATAGTTTGCGCGAGAGACACTTTCAAAGTGGTAAACTATGTGGTGCTCCCCCCCTCCCCCAGTAACTTCTAAAATAACAGAATGATAAAACTAAAAAAAATATATGATGTATATTACCATGCAACCTTATGTAGACATTTAGTAAGTAGTTTTGGAACGAAGTTCCTTAACGCGCGTTGCGAAAGTGAGCTAGACGGAAAAAATTAAGACCAAAAGTCTGTTTTGGTCTTAATTTACTATATATTTCTATTATATATTTTTATTTATAATGATGATGATGATGATAAAAGATTGAAAGATTCAAGGATTGATAGAAAGATTAATTGATTGGAAGATTCAAATATTGACTTATTGATTGATTGATTGATTAATTGAAAGATAGATTGATTGATAGATCGAAATATTGATTGATTTATTGATTCAAAGTTTTTAATGAAATGGTTGAGAAATTAGTTTCAGTAACCGAATCAGAGGAACTTCGTTCTATCCGGGTGTCCCTTGACACCTCTCAAGTTTTTTTTTAATACGTCATAAATCATAAACCTCAATTTACTTTTAAGTTTGTACGGAACCCTCAGTGCGCGACTCCAACTCGCACTTGCCCAGTTTTTTATAAAATATTTTTATTCTTACCTAACCTAACCTACATCCCGCACTATTGAGAGACGTCGCCATATTAAAAAATTCTCACCTTACAAGGATCTTTCAATTGAGATACGTTCCAAATCCGTCGGTTGATGTAAGAGAGTACGTTTTGATACATCATCCTTCATATAAATCCGCTCAGCCATTTGAACGTGAAGGAGTCACAATAATACATGTATACGCATGCATACAAACTTTTACCTTATTATACATGTCACTATAGCAGTCAGAATCAATATTACTTGGAAAAATAAATAGTCAAGTTTTGCTTGCCAATCAAAGCAAGCAAAACTATCAAGAGTAGCATTTAAATTATAACAAAATTATTTTGAAAGCTAGCTAAAATAATTTGAGTGTACTTATCAATCATGTTTTACTAATAAAGTTAAATAGACTATAAATAATGAAAATTCAATATCAAACCAAGCCTAATTGAATTTTGTCTGTAGCAAAATATTATTATTTAGAATGGCGCGATGACGTCACGCGTGAACGCCGGCGTTCGCTTGGGTTTATTGAAGTTAAATCTGTGACTTAAATGTCAAAAGTGGTAAACGTAATTTTGATAAAGAACGAATAAATCAATTAATTTTAGACACATTTTGAAATTACGACTTGTATTTCCAATATCTAATCGATTATTAACAAGGGAATAATTAAACTTCTATATTTATAAAACTGATAATATAGGATCTTGTTCTCATCGTAAGAAATAATTGACTTATAATCTGACAGGCTGAAATTTAATTCATGGGCATCCTTTTAAGGGGTCATTGTACTCATCATTATGATCAACTATTACTATGGAACTAAACTAAAATCGCGAAAAAAATTTGCTGTTCTTTGCATTTATGTTCACATAACTCGTCAAAATTTAGGGAAGAGCTGATTATTTTTCGCGATTTAAATTTTGGTCCTATAGTAAAAGTTGTTCGTAATGATGATTATACGATATGACCCCTTAAAAGGATGCCCATAAGTTCAATTTCATCCTGTAAAGTATATTTTGTAGACCGTCTGATAATAGATTCTAGGCTATTTTTTAAGGCAGAAAAACGTTTGCCGGATCAGCTAATTTATCCATAAAAAACAACACCTTTTACCAGGTTAATCTTACTTATAAAACTAGAAAACACTAAAATAACATGTACTGAATAATAATGAAATAAAAAAAAAACGAAATGAAAGCAATTAGTCTCTTCTTAAAAATTCACACCTTAACTAATATTATTCTAGTCCTCCCCTCCCACCCCCGAAGCTATTAAGTCACCCCAGATAATTAATGTGACACTTTTTCTATTAAATTTGATAAAATACCTCAATTTGTTCCGACACTTACAAAAAACACGATTAAAAAACTTAAGACAGCATCCATTGCTCTTTTTGTTTAATAAAATAAAAAGGCTCAAGGTTCAACCTGCTATGAATGCGAAATGGAAAGTTTCATCAATAATGGAGGATTTCTAAGCAGAATAGTATAATTAAGGTCTGAGGAAGAATTCGATTAGCGCATTGTAGATGAAAGTGGGGGTAAATGTCAGTGGGTCAAGGGTCGTGGCTTCAGTAATGTTTTGCGTACATTTTTGGGTGCAACGATTATTTTAAAAGGTAAAGTTGGTCGATTTAGAAAGAAATAGGTTTATTTATAGTAGTATTTTTTTCTTAAGAGGACATTATAAAATAGTTTAGATACTTCTAGGCAAGCGTGCTCCATCGTCGGCCACCTAGCCACCGTAGGCGCGGGCTTGCAGACGGCGAGCAATGGGTGGCTCGCCATCCAATCGTCCGGTAACCGTCCGGACCGAGCCCAAGTCGTTGACGGCGCGTAGTGTTCCACGCGCTCCTCAAGGAGATGTGGCCCCTACGGTTAGGGGCCCAACAGGGTCGAAGCCTACTGGGGCCATGGGTGATGCGAAAGAGATCCCCGGGACCCTGGAAAACAAATGGCAAAGAAGGAACGGGTTTTTAGTCAGTAAAAGTCGGTCACGTCATGAGATGATTTTCGCACACGAAAAAAAAAAATCGTCGGCCACATCATCGCTTACCATCAGGTGAGATGATGAAAAAACAGGATCCTAACCATAATTAAAAGTAAATTTTTAGGATGTTACGGTAATTTAACCTCTATAAATATTTTTAATGTCGAATTTTCTCTTTTTTTTTTTAATTATTGATTAGCTCACGTTTGACCACTATCTCACCTAATGGTAACCGATGATTTGGTCGACGGTGGAGCACGCTTGCCTAGAAGTAGCCTATTCACTCTTGACTTAAAGACCCCTAGGTTGTAGCTATGAGGAAACACAGACTCCGGCAGGGAATTCCATTCCTTAGCTGTACACATAATGAATGTGTTCCCAAAACGCTATTTACGTATGGGTGGGATGTCCACCATGTACCGATGGCGCAACGCCGTACGTCTAGTGGTCCGATGATGGAACGGACTTGGTGGAATTAAATTGTGCAATTTCAACGCACACTCCTCGAAATGTGATCGATAGAAAACCGACTGGCCAGCAACTCGGCGTCGATGCTCAAGGCTTAGGAGTTTTGATTCGACAAGTGTTTTGTGCGATTTTGTGAAAGAAAGCCGCGTCACTGCTAAGTCATGTTCGCGGCAGTGGCTCAATGGTATCCTTAGCGTTGTGGCGGGTCGAAGAAAATGCCGAATATTGTGGCATTGTATTCAATTAAATGTCAAGCGAAATGCTTAATTCATCTTAATTAAATTTTTTAAACTTTTTTTTCGTGACATGTAGGCCCCTAGGTTGTCTATTACGAAACAGTCTCCAGTAGGGAATTTCACTCTTTAGCCTATACGCACAATGATGAGATCCCCGTGGAACTCTGGAAAAGGCTGGGAAAAAGCGGTAGCTTATTTTTAACGAGGCTTTTTAATAAAATCATCCGCGAAGGAATACCTACAGAATGGAGAAAAAGCTTTCTAATCCCATTCTTTAAAAACAAAGGTGACATTAGGCTGTGTGCAAACTATCGTGCCATAAAGCTCATGTCACACACTCTAAAAATATGGGAGAGAATCATTAATAACCGATTGGTACGACTAACAAGTCTGTCCAAAAACCAATGTGGTTTTGTAGCGGGGAAATCCACAACAGATGCGCTTCATTGTCTGAGAATCCTGTTAGAAAAGCGGAGAGACATGAAGAAAGATTCTCACTTAGCCTTTATTGACCTTGAAAAGGCATTTGATCGGGTGCCGCGAGAGCTTATCTATCAGGCTCTAAGGTCTCAGAATGTACCAGAATACTACGTTGATGTTATTGCCAACATGTACCATAAAGCCTCTACGAAGGTAAAGAGCTCGGCAGGAACAGGCGATGAATTCGAAGTAGGAGTAGGTGTACACCAAGGATCAACTTTGAGCCCCCTTCTTTTTAATCTTGTGATGGAATACCTCACTGCAAGTATACAGAAGGAACCACCCTGGGACCTACTTTACGCGGATGATATCGTTCTTATCAGAGACAGCCCCGTTGATCTCGAAGAAGCACTCGAGAGCTGGAGGTATGCTTTGGAGACCGCAGGCCTAAGAATCAGCCGGGAGAAAACAGAATATCTACCGTGTTGCTATCCCACAACCAACCAGCAAACCCCGGCGACAATTCAAATTCAAAGTCACGGGCTGAAGAAAGTCGATCATTTTAAATACCTAGGCTCTGTGATCTCCAATAACGGCACGATAGACGCCGATGTAACCCATCGTATTAACACTGGCTGGATGAAGTGGCGTCAGCTTTCAGGTGTGTTGTGCGACAGCAGAATGCCAGTACGTGTAAAAGGCAAAGTCTACAAAACCGCGGTCCGTCCAGCTCTAATCTACGGTGCCGAATGTTGGCCCCTGAAAAAAACCCATGCCGCAAAAATGCACACGACTGAGATGAAGATGCTGAGATGGGCAGGAGGTGTCACTCTCAACGATAGGGTTAGGAACGAACATATCCGTGGAAGTTTTAAGATCCGCCCAATCGGAGAAAAACTCAATGAGACGCGACTCAGATGGTATGGTCATGTAATGAGGAGATCTGAAGAACATATGACTAGGCAAGTCCTACACATAAATACAGGTCCAAAAAAGCGTGGTAGACCCCTTCTGACTTGGATGTCTGTAATTAGCAATGACCTAAAGAAAGCCCAAGTGAATGACTCGACGACCCAGAACCGAAATGTCTGGCGAAAAATGACGAGGAGAGCCGACCCCAAATGAAATGGGATAAGGCTAGGCAAAGAGAGAGAGCCTATACGCACAATGAACAAGTTGCCAAAACGTTTTATGCGTATGTGTAGGTAACGCTACTCGCTAAATTTAGAGTGAGTGATTCTACTGACTGAGCAATCAGTCAATCGAATCACTCACTAAATACAGGATTTAAAAAATACTTCAAACACACCAGCCCGTTTGTGAAAACTCACCTAATACAAATAAACATCATCTATGTCCAAACAAGTATTTGAAAATTTCTAAAACAAAACCGCAAGCTTCAAAGGGTTACCCCATATTTGTTTATTAACACAAATTGCTTAAAATAACAATAATTAAATATAGCTTTCGGACAACAATTAACAACAATTTGTTGTTAATTAACGTTTATTGGCTTATTGTGTGAGTAAAGGCAGAAAGAAAAGGTCGTGCTCAATTTGAAAGATGATTAATGGTGGAACAGAATTTGCTCGAGGTCATAAACTGTTTGGTAGCGGACTGAGAGATATAAGCGAAGCGGAAGAGTATGCGAGAAACAAAAAAAAATGGCCAAGTGCGTTTCGTTGTTCACGAAGGGCTACGTACTACAATATCAAAATCGAGACAAAAAAACACCGATAAGAACACCTTCTTTGTATGGAGACACCCTTTAATTTTGTTTTTTTGTTATTGTAATAGAAATACACATTCTGTGACCTTCTACTTCTTACCGTTTATGAGATACAGCCCGCTGGCAGACTGTCGGACTAAGGCCTTTGCCACACTTGACGGAAATCCCGTCGCAGAAGATCGGCGACGGAACTAATACCTACATGTTATTGCATATAAATTACAAATGCTCCTCGTAGTGTGCCCGCGATCTTCCGCGACAGTTTTCCGTCAAGTGTGGCAAAGGCCTAATAGCCAGACGGACGGACAGACGGCTTGCCGAGGCTTAGTAATATTGTCTCGCTCGCACCCTTTGGGTACGGAACCCCAATGCCGGAGCCCGGAGCACATGACAAATGTACTCACAATGCAAAAAAATCGTGACAAACTCTTGTAATCCACTTACATAACATTTTTACCGTGTGAAATTCCTCAATTCCTCATAGATGTTCTCCACCCTTTGGTAGGCAGAGGGGTCTGCCACTCTTACTGAAAAATTATAACCACATGGTCTTCTTAGCTGGGGCGCTGGAGCGCTTGCGCATTCCGTCGCAGTGCCCCGACTAGGAAACCATTGTGCTTCTGCATCTTGGCACCCTCTGCGGCCGCATACAGTAGTAATTCTACTGGAGAGTTTAGTTGCCCAGTAACAGTCACAAGACGCTCTAGATAAGGTGAGCGTTAACAACCACTTGACGTACAGCGTCGCGCTTCCAGTATATTGTGGATACCTCACTCAAATTCATAAAACGTTTTTTAACGCATTGATTGAGCATACAGCTGAGTGGTACTCCCAGGCTTATAGGTAAGTCAGGAGTCAATATGTTATTTCCAGGCAATCGTGCTCTATCGTCGATCACATCATCGCTTACCATAACGTGAGATAGTGGTCAGAAGCTAGTCTATCAATAATAATAAAAAACACGAGATATTTTGAGGTCACTGACTAGAGTCTAAGCTGTTATTGGTCAACACTGCCAATCCTACGCGATTGACATTTTGAATATTTCTTACAGCGGGACTAAATATCTTTTAAAAACCATATTCTAAACTATTCTGCATATGAAACCGGTGTCCAGATGTATTCACTCGGCCTCTACCTTAGCTTGTAGCTCAATCGAAACGACCACCGTAAAGCGCAAGAAGTCATTTGATGACTTTCCACCTCTAAAAACGCACCCAGCAGGGTCGAAGCCTACTGGGGCCATGGGTAGTGTGAAAACGAAACCCGGGGCCCTAGGACGAAGGCAAAGAAGGAACAGGAGTGGGTTTTTAGTCAGTAAAAGTCTGACACTATCTCTCGCTCCGCCCAAGAGCGAGATTTGTCGTAAGATGATTTTCCCACCTAAAAAAAACCTCTAAAAACGCAACCTTCATAGCCAACTTTACTGATGGAGATTTAATAATATTTTATTATATTATTTACCAAAAAATGGTCAGTTCAAAATAAAGTAAATAAGCAATGGCGACCATTTGTATTTATTAATGCGTGCGTGTTCATTTCTGCTTCACGTCTAAACTGGACGGATTTGAATGAAAAAATCGGCTCACAGGTACACTACAGATACATAATTGTTTATCTCGCTACTATGTTCCCTTGGGGCAATTTTCTAATTTCACGAGGGCAACGCCAATAATAAAAACTAGTTTTCAACAAAAATAAAACCTAACAAGATACATCTCGTGTAGTCACATCCTCCTACATAATTCCAAAAAGCTTTCTGCTTTAAGACGTAAAGCACATTACACACGATATGTATCTCAAAGAGCAACAGAAGTTAATGTGTTTCAACTTTTTTGAAACAAGCTTAACCCGTCGGCGACGAGTGGCTCTCGTATGCAACGGGCTTAACGTTCCGCGTAACAGCCTCTGGCAGTGAAAGGGTTGGATGTGTCGATATACTTTTAGCGATACAAGATGGATTTTGGAATATGGTTAAAAGGCAGTGACTATATCAACTCAAACTCTCTTACTAACATGGTTTGCTGTTAGAAAACCCAGTTGCGGGTTAAGCTCGCCTATGTACATCAACTGTCATGTTTTATTATTTATATAAAATTATGTGTACAATAAAGAATACAAGAATACTGATACGAGTATTCTAAAGGTGAACTCTTTTACGCTGAAACAGCGGATTTGTATGAAATTTGACTCACAGTTACACTTCTTCTACTTCTTCTTAGCGTACCGACGGCAAAACTAGTTATATTCCTTGCCTGGCTCAGTATTCGGCCACGGCAGTGCCGTCCGATGATGCTGTCATTAGATATCTAATTAAACAGGTAACAGGGCACATGATGCAGGATCGAAGGTGAGACATGGTCTGCGGAGAGACGCCGCACAAACACTGAAGATCGGAACCGTCCGAGAACCCCTATCTGTGGAGATTGTCTTTGCTGCGCCCAACTTGGGTGCGGAGTCTGTTTAGAGTTTTCCAGGTGGGCCATAGCAACTCACGTACAGGAGAGAGGCTCTCCGTCCTTACACTAATATTCCATGATAAAATAATATTTTTTATCCCACTAGGTGAATGTTGGGATAATTTGTAACTTCCACATGGGTGACACAGATAACTACGGTTGAGGTTTTGTAAATAATTTATGAATTTTTAATTTATTTATTAATTTATTTTTTCTTTCTTTCCTTTTATGAACTTTTTCCGTTGTCTTTCGCCTTTTTTTCCATGTCATTTCCGTCCACGCAAGTTATCTCAGTACCTACTAAGGTACGTCATAGGTAATAAAACCTGAATTCAAATCGTCTAATGACTAATCCCAATCTAGGATGGATTAGGAAGGTGTGGTAGATTTTTACTGACTAAAACCCATCTATGTTTACTTATTTAATTATTTAAACATCACGTACAGTAGTGGTACATAACCCGACCTAATGCAACAAGGCATTCCGGGCAACCTATGTTCTTCAGTCGCCCTTTGCGTTCTAGGACCACGACCTTTTCTAGACAACTTTCCAGACAAGAGACGACTAAAAAAACAGATTATCCTTAATGGCACTTCGAAGGCCCTAACCGATAAAGGGTGCTTACTTATCTACATCAACTAGGTAAGTACAAAATCTTAAGGCGATCGGTGTCAAATTGACGATAAGTGGTTATCGATAGCTAAGCTCTAGACTAAGCCAACATCGTTATCTTGCAGATAAATAGATGAACCGTTTACTGATATTATTTTTAAACATTGATTTCCAGTTTTCATCATCACACAAACAGATCTTTGACGTAGCTCAGAAGGCTGCTCAGCTTAAGTGGGACTGGGCTGGATATGTTTACCGTATGCCGATCAAGCGGTGGGCCGGTAAAACACAAAGTTGGTGCCCTGAAAATACACGACGAGGTCGCGGCGGACCAAGAAGGATAACTTAAAAGTCTTCCTTAAGAATTGATAAGGACTGGAGTGGAAAGGGCTTTGAGTTAAGCTCGCCTATGTACTTGAACTCTGCTATCCACATACTTTGTTACTTACCATGGTGTGCAATAACGAATAAATAAGGAGGATTTGCCCAGTAATGGGACAGTACAGAATAATATAATAATCGACCGGTACTGTGCGTCCCGCATCCTTCAGATTGCCGCGACCCTCACCAGCTCAGTAGTCCATCTTGTGGAAAGCCGGGGGAGAGCAGCGAGGAGGGGACGCTACGGCTTTCGATGCACGGTTGCTTCTCCAGAACCTTTCGACCATCTGTATGAGCAATGTACGTCGAGTTTACATTTACATTGTTGACATCTCTACGGTCCGGACTAAGCGTTTTGCGTCCTCGTTTATACCACGTACATCGAAGGACTGGAGTGAATAGGCTCTTAATAAGTCAGTGCACTTCATCTTCAACGATTGCAACACTCATCAGGTGGTATCGCTATAGCACTAGTTTATATCAATAAAAAAATAAGCTACATATTTTTCGGTGCCGCACATTCCCTTAAAATTATTTTCAGTTTTCACGTGGGAGGAGCCAGAGCTGATCACCTTGAACGATATTTATATATTATTATTTATAGAATTATAAATATCGTTCAGAGTGATCGCGGTCTGGATATCTGAGTTTTTCTACACAAAAAGAATAAAAATTATTACAACATTTTTTGACGATGGAACATCATCTAAAAAATTCTTCTGCTTTGGGTAGGGAGTGTCAGACTTTTACAGATTAAAACCCATCTGTATGTATGTCTTCAGTTGCCCTTTGTGTACCAGGAATGCGGTGACTTTTATGAACAATCCCGCAGTCCTTTCAGGTATAACAGTAAGTCTTGTTAACATAGTTTTTAGCTCATCAATCTATATATATAAAAGGAGAAACTGACTGACTGACATATCAACGCACAGCCGAAAATACTGGAACTAGGAGCGTGAAATTTTGTACAATGTTTCCTTTTATGACGTAGGCGAGATTCCCCAAAATTCACCCTCTAAAGGAACGAAACGGGGGTTTAAAGTTTGTATGGAGAATCCTACTTTTACGCGGGCGAAGCCGCTGGCAGAAGCTAGTAAATCTATATATATATAAAAGCGAAATACCACTCATTGATTAATCACGAAATCTCAGAAACTATAACACCTACAAACTTAAAATTTAGCAAGTAGGTTCCTAATAGGGTGTAATCATCCGCTAAGAACGGATTTTACGAAACTCCACCCCTAAGGGGGTAAAACGGAGGTCAGCAGTTTGTATGGAGAAATCGACTTTTATGCAGGCGAAGCTGGTATGATATTTAAAATCTGTCGCGTATCATCAATCAGTTATGTGCAGTTTTCACATGATGATATCCAGCAGATAAGAATTCCGAACTCATCCAACTTATAAAAATGTTTGTTCAACGCAACAGAAGAAATCACACAAGTTTGTGTATGTGTGCATTTTTATTACTTCTTTATACTCAAACTGCTGAACGGATTTCGATGAAACTTGGCACACGGATAGATTAGGTCTTGCGGGCTTGTGGACGGTGAGCAAGCGGGCTTGCGGACGGCGAGCAATGGATAGCTCACCGTCCGACTGTCCGGTAACCATCCGGACCGAGGCCAAGTCGTCGACGGCACGTACTGTTCCACGCGCGCTTCAAGGAGATGTCAGCAAACCGTAGGCCGTACCGTAGCCTACTGGGGCCAAGGGTCTGCTTCTGAAAGGAAGACTCGGCCCTGGTATGAAACGCAACGAAGGAACAGGAGTGGGTTTTTAATCAGTAAAAGTCTGACACACCCTCGCGCTCCGCCTAAGCGCGAGCGATGTCATTGGAAGATTATCCCACCGAAAAAAAAAACTCGTAGATCCGGTCTTGGAATTACACATAGAATTTATGCCAAGAGTATGTTCCCTTGAGACAGTTTTCTAATAGCAGCTAGTAAAATACGTATGTAATCCATTTATTTATTTATTTATTAAAACTTCGTGCAACACAAAAGTATAAGTGCAGACTTAATGCCTTAGGCATTCTCTACCAGTCAACTAGGGTGGTGAAGAGAAAATGTGGCAGGTGCATAAAAATACAAAAGAATATTAAGAAAATAAGAGTTCAAAAGTATGTACATATATATATACAAAATAAACATACATATATAATTTAATATGGGAGAGTTGAGCAGAGAGTAAAGAGTATCCATCAATGCGATAAAAATCTATCACGTCAAATCCATTTATAATTATTCACGGTATAAATTGAAAAATCAATAAACCAATTTTAACAGTCCAAAAGCAGTAACACTAAATAACATTAATAATTTAAAACTAAAACGAAATCGTGATTGTAAAACTGTGTTCATTCAGTTGCACGTATTGAACAGTCATTTGTTCGACGTAATTGTCACGTTGACACTTGCACGGATGTCGTTACCGTGACGAATGAAACCTAATAGTGCCAATAAAATCGAATGATACCAGTAAGATCGTGATAATGCTATGTACACGCTTTTATTGCCTAGTTTTAAAAGATTGAACTGGTGCAGTTCAAGTCTTCTTCGCACTTTCCCAGTTTTTATATAAGGTTGTCTTCCAAACATAATATTTGTGTCACGGAAGAAAATCTAATTTATCATCATCTTCCTGCCCTTTTTTTGAGGTGGGTAACCATAAAATAACACCTCGCGCTCTGGTTGGAGTGGGAAGGAGTATCAGATTTTTACTGGTTAAAATCCTACCTGGATTCTTTAAGTTGCCCTTTGCGTTCTAGGGCCACTGTAACTCTTTTGAACAATCCCGCAGCATCATCCTTCTGCCCTTATCCGAGTTTATTTGAGGTCGATACAGTATGACATGAATTTGCCTTTCATATCTCTCATGCAATGCAATGACAGAGATTGGTAGAGCTTATCTAAACCATCTTTGCTTTGAACTGTTGTGCTAACAGTGTTGTACATTTTTTTTAAATATTATTGATAGGCTCGCGTTTGAACACTATCTCACCTGATGGTAAGAGATGATGTGGCCGACGATGAAGCACGCTTGCCTAGAAGTAACCTTTTCACTCTTGACTAAAAGACCCCTAGGTTGTAGCTATCAGGAAACACAGACTCCAGCAGGGAATTCCACTCCTTAGCTGTACGCATAATGAATGTATTCCCGAAACGCTTTGTACGTATGGGTGGGAGGGCCACCATGTACTGATGGCGCAAGGCTATGCATATCCTGGATTAAGTATTCAGGTACCCTTTTTTTAAGGTGGATAATTATTTAATGGCTTCTCTAGTGTCAGACTTTTACGGACTCTAACCACACCTAGATATCTTCACACAGTTGCTCTTTACGCTCTATGGCCACGGATTTTCCTTTCAGAATTCGACCCATGACTTCAGAAGACTTTGACTCTGCTGGACCACTACGAGGTACCTTTTGGGAATAAAACACCTGCGACATGAGTTTTCGGGTATAACCAGTTAAAAGGGTAAATAATTAATGAAATGCAAATTTAAAAAAAAAAACTATTAATCTTAATAAAACCTTATTTGAAAGCTATGTTTGTAATTAGTGAATATAATAGTATTGATACTACAATAATGTTACTTGTACTAATTAATTACAGGCGCTCTAATAAATTGTCTATCAAGGTACAGATTAATTATAATTGAAAGCGTTTGGCCCACGTTCGTAAAAAATAAAAAAATAACCGCTTGTTAGTAGGGAGGCGTAGGGGAGCCGAAACCGATTACTCTAAAAATATCTTAGCTTTAAATACAAATATTCAATTAAGAAATCGGGACCTTTTTGAATACACATGACGGATATTCTTAGGCATAGAGTCTGCTTCGAGAAATTTAAGGCCGATTTCAAGCTGACCGCCTGAATATGACCGTACTGGGTTTATGGCTAATTCTTACGCTATCTCTACCATAAAACTTTGGAATATGCTTCCCCTTGACATCAAAAAGGCTGAAAATAAATTTTTCTTCAAGCGTAAAATTCGGAACTACTACTTGAAGTCCTCTCAACCTTAGTTCGGTCTTCGTCATAATTGTTATATTTTAAGTTCTCTTAATTATAATGATTTCATATTTATCTTTGTATTTATTAGTTGATTATATTAGCATATATACATATTTTATTATTTTATGCAACTTAATTTAACGATACTACATTCTATTTCTAATATTTATTTATTTATTAAAACTTTATGCATTATTAAGATACTGTACAAAGGCGGACTTAATGCCTCAGGAATTTTCTACCAGTCGACCCAATAATATCTGTCATTTATTTATTGTGCACACCTACCATAGTGTTGTCTTTTCTAACCCAATAGTTGACTGATAGAGAATATCTTGTGGCATTAAGTCCGCTTATGTACCACCACTGTACATGAAGTTTAAATAAATTAATCAACATGACAAAAATTTTATCTCAATTTTATCTATAAGGTGCATCATGTTATTAAAACAATGTGAGGATAGTTCGATTTCTTTAAAAAGACATCCCGGGAATCAAAGCCTGCATACATGTGGTAAGTTTCCACAATACTTTTCCTCGCTCCAACTTATGTCATACGCCAAATTTCCTTGTGTAATACAACAAAGGCCTTTTAAATTAATTAGTCTCACACGAGACACCGGTAATGCATCGCACAGTTTTTACCACACCTCACCATCTGACACCTGACCTGATCCCTTTGGAAAAAATTGCTGAAAGGGATACAGTTTTTGTCGCCGTAAGACGCGCTAGCAGCGTTCGAGAAGGCCATGGAAGAGGTATCTGCGGAGGACTGGAAAAAATGTTTCGAAAATTGGTTCAGATGCATGAAACTTTCTGTTGAAGCTAGTGGAGAGTTCTTTGAATAAAAATATTTTATCTATGGAAGTTAGTTTTTATTTTCTCAAAACTTTCTGAGTATCTCACGTAAACTTTCAAAATGTTGTATATCAATAAATAAAAAAACTTTTTTATTCAAAATTTTAATGCTCCAGTGTTTTTTTCTCTGTATCGTCTAAGGATCAACTAATAAAAAAAAACAACAGAATTAAATCCCTCTGTGATGATACATTTGTGTGCATGATTATTAAATAAATTATCACGACCGTAGTTTAGTAGACGATGGTAGTTTGGTGACCTACAATCAACCCTAATTACCATTAAAATAGCCCAAGTGTCCATTTTATAATCGATAGTGAATCAACACATCGATCATCACCGATTCAATTGCCGATAAGACATTTCACGTCAATACAGCATTCGATAAAACTGCTACGTAAATTATTCGCTTTTTATTACAGATCTACGAGGCTACGGCGTAGCACTCGTAGTGCGTAGAGGGTCTACGAGTTCTAGTGTAATATTGGTTTCAGAATATTTTGGGAATGAGCAATGGGCTTAAGAAGAATAGCCAAACTTAAGTGGCAGTGGGCAGGACATATTGGTCACAGAACATATGGTCGATGGCGACGAAAGGTTCTGGAGTGGCGACCACGTACTGGAAGAGGCAGCGATGGATGGCCTCCTATAAGGACGACCGTCACGGGAATCCACTGAATGCGAGAAGCACAGGACTAGTCGTTATGGCTACACTTGGGGGAAGCCTATGTCCAACAGTGGATGTTTTTCGGTTGAAATGGTGATGATTATGATGATGATGAATGGGATTAATAATTAAGTTTAGTTATTTTGTAACTTTTGTTGTGTTTGTGTTTTGTTGAGTGTCTTTGCAAGATTCTACAATACTTCGGTCACGTTGCAACGAAAGACGGTGGCAACCTCGAAATGCTCATTGTGACCGGTAAAATAGCGGACACAGCCCAATACACAAAATATAAATAAATAATGAATATTTTTGTGGTGCGAGTACCGAACTGTTTTCTACACCTTGTTATGGACGAAGACTTTTGGCCACAGGGTGTGGTGTTCCATCGGTTCCACGGACAAATACCACAGGACAGCACCAAGACGAATAGCGCGAAGTGAAGTGTTACTAACATAGTTTTAAATCATGTTTACTAACAAAATGATTTATTATAAGTAATTATGTATGTTAATCTATAAGGTATTTATGATATGGATACATGTTGCCTGAAATAAATTGATTATTATTATTATTATTATTAATAATACGTTGGTCTAACCAGATCCCTTCGCACCTCCAGAGACAGAAATAGATAGAGGAACATCATAAAAATAAAATTGATTGAGGCATACAACGCAAGCATTGAGGAATACAACCAAAGGGAGTTTGGTTTTTAATTTTTTTTTAGAACCCGAAAGGCTATTTTAGTTGACACTCTTTAATGTGAATGTGAGAACACCGTGGACTTCGCGAACTCTTAGGTTACTTCCTATTACGACTCACTTTTTTTTTTAATATGATTATTTTTATTGTGCTTTTGGGTACAATATCGACTGGTCTACACTGTTCTTACATAATGTCTATTAATACTGTAATATGAAAATATTGCAAACAATCATTTTTTTAAAAGAGTAACCATGGAGTTTCTTGCCGGTTCTTCTCCATAGGAAACGACCAATTTGGAACCGTGCACTAGCTTCTGACGTTTTATAAGTGCCCATGTAGGCCTACGTGAAATAAAAAATTTTGACTTTGACTTTGACTCGCTTGAAGGTACTCTTACATCGCCGTTAATGCCAATATTTTACCAACCAATATAATAAAGCGCGAGCCATAAGCTTATAAGCTACAGCTTTGAACTCAAAATTATGTAAAGCAAGTGGTCTTCCTTTCACATTTAATCATAATTTATATTAACGACGTTTAATTATGGGGCCATTAAAAAGGGCGATATTATTAATTAATTAAGCTTTTATCATAATTAAAATGTTTGTCATTAAGTAAAAATGTGATAATTTTATGCCTACAAATATATTATGTGAGATTTTTGCACTAGTGTCACACACTTTGCGGAAACGTTTTTAAAAAATTTTGAGGAAAACAAAGAGTAACTGAAGGCCGCAGGTAGATTTTAGTCAGTAAAAGTTTGACACACCCTTTCGTTTTTAGAGCTATGGGCTGACTTCCGAAAGGAAAACCCGAGCTCCTGGGACACAAGGCAAAAGATGGAACATTGGAAGGTTTAGTTACTAAACGTCTGACACGCCCTCCCGTTCCACCCTAGAGTGGGGGAAGTCATTGAATGATTTCCCACCTACAAAAAAACCTTCTCAATCTACCCAGAGTGAAAGAAATATCCGGAAAAAAATTGTGACACACTATTTCACATTTTTCAAAGTAACTATTCCATTCTGATTTGTAGGGCCTTTTTAATGAAAATAGTCACTTAAATGAAACTTAAAATACACAACGCTAAAGTCGATTATGGAGTTGTTAGCAATGAAATAATCTCAAATAATTATTAATCCAAGAAAATCAATATTAACAGAGGCAAATATTTCTTTAAGTAAAATTGAATTAATAACACATTCAATTAATTTTAATCAGAAGGTCATTCATCTCAATTACAATTAATATATGAAGACAATTAAAATCGTCTACCAACGGATTCGACTTAACAGATAACTGGCCAATTTTGTTTAGCTGAAAATTTTACACAATTCCTTTTAAATATTTAAACTTTATTTTATTACAGTCAGAGTGCAAATTCGCGTGGCAAGAATTACGTAACCCCAAAATATTTCAATTTGAACTTTATGTCCAACGTAGCATGATACCTAATCGATTGCACCCATTTGGACTAATTCCAACAGCTGAAAGCATTAATTAGGACTTTTAAACCAAATGGCTTTCTAAAAGCAATTTGTTTTTGAGCTCTAAAAATTACGGTTAACGAGAATTCGATGTGGTTGTAAGAATTCACTGGTTTAACAAATAGAAAAAAAAAAAATAGATTTCAAATAATTTGGTAAAAATTACAGTTTACTTTCTTCCTTTACACAACCTATTCATGTGGTTGGAAAGACCTCACGGCGTCCTCACCTTCCGCATGACGCAGGTTCTCACCGAACACGGGAAGTTCGGGAAGTTCCTGCACCGAATTCGTGCGGAAGCGACGCCCGGGTGTCGCCACTGTGTAGACCGCCCGGAGGACACGGTGGAGCACACGGTGGAGGTGTGCCCCGCTTGGGAAGAGCAACGCCGTGTCCTCGTGGGGGCGATCGGTGGCGGCGATCTCTCGCGCCGGGCCTTGGTACAGGCCATGGTCCGGAGCGAGGAGGAGTGGCAGGCGGTCGCCTCCTTCTGCGAAGCAGTGATGCTAGCAAAGGAGGCGGCCAATCGCGTGAGGCAACGGCAACGGTCCTCACGCCCCAACCGCCACCGGGATTCCGATCCCGATTTCCGGCCACCGTAGGCGTGGGCTTGCGGACGGCGGGCAATGGGTGGCCCGCCGTCCGACCGTCCGGTAACCGTCCGGACCAAGCCCAAGTCGTCGACGGCGCGTATTGTTCCACGCGCGCCTCAGGGAAATGTCAGCAATTGTAGGGGCCCAGCAGGGTCGAAGCCTACTGGGGGCATGGGTAGTGTGAAAACGAAACCCGGACCCTGGGACGAAGGCAACGAAGGAACAGGAGTGGGTTTTTAGTCAGTAAAAGTCTAACACTATCTCGAGCTCCGCCAAAGAGCGGGATTTGTCATAAGATGATTTTCCCACCTAAAAAAAAAAAACACAACCTATCCATCATTTATTTTATTAATAGACACACGCTTGATCATAATCTCACTTGATGGTAAGCGATGATGCGGTCAGCGATGGAGCACGCTTACCTGGTGTGTCCCGCAAACCTAAATTGAAAAGAGAGGATAGAGGCTGCCTAATAGTTTGTTACGAACTGTTGTCTATGTTCTAATCGCGCGGAGAATTTTGATGAAGAGCCAATGCAAAAAAATGAGATAACGTTTGAAAACTCTGTTGGCATTCGGTAATTCCGTGATTTACTCGAATATTTCACAAAACTTGTTCCAGAAATTACGTGTTTTTTTTTTAAACTCTTAAAAGTTTTTCATAAAAATTGTCGTCATTCAGAATGTAATGTACTTTTCTTATATTTTTAATATATGAGTACATTTTGGAGGACCAAAGTTCACGTACTTGCTATTTCCGGGGGTCTTTACAAAATTCGTTTTTCAAAAATATAGATTTTGATTTCTATAGAAGCCAAGATAATATCCACAAGATAGCAGTGTATCCTAAATATCTAGAGACAGATGTGTAATAACATTATAATCACGTACGAGCGGGTGTATGAAAATGTACTTCGAAAAGGACGTTCTTAACTCTAAATTTGTAACATAATGTTCGACAGTACACAAGGTGAAGAAAGATGCCGTCAAAACGCGTTTATTCCCATTCCGTCTCAGCGAGGAAATTATCTGAAAATGGAAATATAATTTGATTGGAGAATTTTCCAATTTCCTACTTTATTTGCAAAGGCTCATTTCATTTTTTCCAATTTTTCTCATTTATCATTCGAATTGTCTCGGTTTATGGGCTGTAGGTACTCGATTACTTTTATTTGAATATTGGGAATGATTTTTGATTAATTTATTTTTGGTTGTATTTTTAATGGGACCTGTTGAATGTGAAATTAACTGAATTATTTTGTCGATTTAAATTAGTTGTTGTCTGCCCTGTTTTATTTCGGTCTACATCAACGATTTGTATGTTTACAACGCGAAATTGAATTCTTAGACGAGGAATATCTAACTCTCATGCACTGGCCGCAGCAGATGCCTTGGGCCTCCGAAGTTCCAGGGCGATTTGCGTAGGCGCGAGCTTGATAATGGCAAGCAATGAATAACACGCCGTTCGATAAGGACTAGACCCAGATCGAAGGCGTATAATTGTATACTAGCGTGCCTCAAAAAAACGGAACCCTTATAGGATCACTTTTTGCCCGTCTGTCTGTCTGTCTATCTGTCAAGACCCTTTATCTTGGGAACCCGTGGAGGTATCGAGTTGAAATGAAAACCATATCCTCAGATCTGTGGTCCCTTATACCTGTGAAAAAATCAGACTTCTAAGTTAACGAAAAAAAAGATACAGCCGTTTATGTCACAAAAAACGTCTATTTCGACACTCTCAAGGGAATCAAAATTCATAGGGTACCGTTGACCTAGAACCCTGAAATTTGGCATGAAGCAAGGTCTTATAGCACAAGTATAGCAATAAATCTGAAACCTGTAAATTTGATGTTACAACTACTACTAGAACTATTTACATAAGTTACTTTGTACGGAACCCTCAGTGTGCGAGTCCGACTCGCACTTGCCCAGTTGTTTTCTACATTGTGTGTATCTATGTGTGCCAAATTAAATATTTTTCTTTTTTTCTTTCTTCCTTTCTTTCTGTCAGCACAGCTGTAGGATTTTTAAAAAGAAAAGAAAAAGAATAATTCGAAAAGATATGACATGGCCACGTGGATTACGGCCCATTCCCTCGCCTAGACAAGAAATCTGAGTACAAGCAGTGTGAGATCATTGCTAATCATCTGCTAATATATTATGCTCATGTTAAGTAAACATTAAATTCAATTTCAGCTAAACGTTTCACTTCTATACCTTTCAATCAAAGTAAACCAATTTGGTTGAAATCTGTAATATTGCAATTTTTTTTTTTTTTAAAGAGTAACCATGGGGTTCCAATTTGATCGTTACCCATGGAGAAGTCCGTAGTAAACGACCAATTTGGAACCATGCACTAGCTTCTGACGTTTTATAAGTGCCCATGTAGGCCTATGTGAAATAATAATATTAGATATCGTTTTTGATACATTTTTCATTCTACCAGCCAATCATAAACGCTTCAAAACCGCGACAAAATGTCGTCAGAATATCGTCAATTGTAAGGGTCTTTCTACTACAGACTTATTTATTTATACCAATGTTGTAAAGAGGAAAGTGAAAGTGATCACATCAGAAATGAAGATCTGCGGAAGAATAAGGTTACTGGACATAACCTGAAGGATCCCCACACTTAAGTAGCAGTGGACAGGGCACATTGTTCGCAGAACAGATGGTCGATGAGGCCGATAGATTCTGGACCGATGACCTAGTGAGGGTCGCGGGAATCTAAAAGATAAATGACGCACAGGATGGTGATTGTGATGACACGTGAGCCCTTAATCCTGTGCGCCTTGCATCCATCCGATTCCTGTAATCCTCACTAGGTCTTCCGTCCACCTTGTGGAAGGACTTCCAGCGCTGCGTCTTCTGGTGCACGGTCGCCACTTCAGAACCTTTCGGCTCCATCGACCATCTGTTCTGCGAGCAATAATTATGTTCTGTCCACTGCTATTTACGTTTGGCAATCTCCTCACACAACCAATTTATATTTGCAAATAATTTGAATCTATCGTCACCAATTTAAAAATCGACTTTAACTTTTTGTATTTGAAGTTGATTTTAAATTGATCGTTTGTGAGAAAAGATTACAAAAGAAATTTAACCTTGACATTTTCAACATAAAGTTCTTTTTTTTTTCAAAATTTGATAATTATTTCGAGTTTCGAATTCAAATATTTCGCTCATTTCTGTTGGAGAAACGCCCTTACATCTGTCGCGACGAATAGCTTCGACAGCAATCAGACTGTCTGTCTCGTTAAGATCAGAGAACCCCTTATCTTGAACGATCAGACAAACTAACGAGCTTGTCTGTAAGTTTGGGAACCTCTTTACAGTGGTTCAGTTAAAGTAGACATTTAGTTTCCAAATGTTTCTGTAAGTTCATTGAACTTTAGTATTATCGTTGCGCGATCTACATTGTAAGTTTGAACTGTGTAACTGTACTGGCGATTGTTCAAATCAAAGTTAATATTAAACTTAACTTGCAAGTTTAACTATAATTACTAACTAATACTACACTATTTATAACTTTAGTTTGGTCTTCGTCAGAATTATTATTAAGTTTTCTTAAAAATTTTATATTTTTCATGGTATTTATTAGTTTATAATTTTAGCATATATATGTATTCTATTATTATAAATAACTTACTTTTTATTTTATTTTTAGCTTTTTGAAGTATCTGTTATTTATTTATTGTGCAAACCTACCACAGTATTGTCTTTTTAACCCAAAGGTTGACTGGTAGAGAATGCCTTGTTGCATTAAGTCCGCTAAGTACCACTACTGTACATGAAGTTTAAATAAATAAATATTTGAATTTTTTAGGGTTCTGAGGCCCTAAACACGAGCTGTTCACGTAAGACATTTAACGACCTGAACTGAACTGTTAAAAGGATGGAGTTATATAAGGTTTGACTGGCCTGTTGGTCTAGTGGTTAGTGGCCCTAACTGCTATGCCGGAGGTCGTGGGTTCGATTACCACCCAGGACAAATGTTTGTGTGATGAGCACGATCATTTGTTCTGTGCCTGGGTGTAATTTATCTATAATATGTATGTATTTAGAAATATATAAGTATGTTTATCAATTGTCTAGTACTCATAACACAAGCTCTGCTTAGCTTGGGACTAAACGGCGTTGTGTGATAGTTGTGGAATATTATTATTATTATTCACTTTAGTCATTCAATATACATATTAATAAAAATTTAAATATTCCTTTTCCAACAAATTATTATTATTATTATCCAATGACATTTCTCGCCCTTGGGTGGTGCAGGAGGGCGTGCCAGACTTTTACTGACTAAAACTCACTCGTTTGTTCCTTATTTGCCTTCGCACAATCCATGGCCCCAGTAAGCTTCGACCCTGCTGGGCCCCTACGGTTTTGCTGACATGTCATTGAGGCGAGTGTGGAACACTACGCGCCGTCGAAGACTTGGGCTCGGTCCGGACGGTTACCGGACGGTCATACGGCGAGCTACCCATTGCTCGCCGTCCGCAAGCCTACACCAACGGTGGCTAGAAATCGGGATCGGGACCTGGCGGCTGGGGCGTGAGTTCCGTGCCCTCGCGCAATCGGGCGCCTCCTTTGCTAGGTTTACTGTCTCGCAGAAGGAGGCGCCATTCCTCTTCGTTCCGGACCATGACCTGTACCATGGCCCGGCGCGAGACATTTTTGCCGCCGATCGCCTCCACGAGGATTCGGCAGCGCTCTACCGACATTTGACATATACGATACTTGACTTGACATCTGAACTGGGCTGGCGTGGTAGATTACGCCCCATTCCCCATCCTAAAGAGGAGGCCTGAGTTCGAGTGATGGGAACATTATAAGGCTGATTAAGTGCGCATGACCCAAAATATTTTGACATCTTTCAACACACTTCCAAACCAGGAAAAACAAGACAAATAATATCAGCCAAACAATAACATTCAGAATGCTCTCTGAACTGAAAATACACCTTTCAAATTATACGCTCAACAATATTTGAGCGTACGGGACTCGAATAAACAGTTCTGGAACAATAGCGTGGAACGAAAACAAATATATAAACGGACACAATAAATGGTAGGACAAATATGAAGGTGCGTCGATGTAATTTGATGAAAAATACAATTTTATACCTAAATGATTCGATTTGAATAAGCCTGTGAACTGTAAGCCATTATTAATTTTTGCATTGTGGTTTTTCCAATTTGTGTAAATAATTTGATGAATAAGTTTATTGTTATTCCATTTATTTTGCATAATATTTACTTAAATATTAATTTTATTTTAAAATGTAAAAAAATGTGTTAAAAAGACAAAAAAAAATATTAAAAAAAATATTATCATCTATTATTATTTTTCAGGTTACGTACCTAAATCGCCAAAATTTAACCCACCCTTATTGGATCACTTAATTATCAATCTTTTAAGGCCTTTATTGCCAAAAAAACATGGAGACATAAAGCTGAAATCAATATCGAATTCTCACTCTGCTACTTCAAACAGCAATGAAAAAATCTAACTTCTAGGTCAACGCAATCAAAATGCCGTTTATAGTGCATTTGGCGCATATTTTGACATTCGCTGGAAAATCAAAACCTATCCGTTACTTTCCGTTGACTTAGAATCCTGAAAATTGCCATAAAGCAAGGTCTCATGGCACAAATATAGGAAAAATTCTAAAAATATTGGAGTTACGCAAAAAAAAATACTTTTTTGCGATTCGGGAAAATCTTAGAGACTCGATTAGGGAGTTGAATTATTTAAATTTGTAAGTCTGTACGGAATCCTCGTTACGCAAGTCCGACTCGCACTTGAACAGTTTTTTTTAATTTACAGGTTCAGAAAATATGTATCAAATGTTCTTCAGATAATCGAACAATTTCGTATTAACTTAGATGGTATTTCAAACTACCAGTCGTTAATCGACTTCTGTCCCTGCCGGACCTTATAAAGGAATAGAGCCTCCCATATTCCTCATTTAAAACTGGTAATAATTCCACTTTGAATTCAGCTGCTCGGCACGACATGATTGCAGTGCCCCGTCATTTGCATGCCGCTTCATTTCATTGGGCTTCAATGTAGATACACCAGACTACAGATTACACAAATCTGTAGGATAATCTATACCTATATGTAAAAGGAGAAACTGACTGACATATCAACGCACAGCCGGAACTACTGGGACTAGGAACATGACATTTTACACAAGGTTTACTATTATGACGAAGGCGAACACTAAGAGAGGATTTTCCAAAATACATCCCATATTGTGATGAAACGGGGGTCTAAAGTTTGTATGGAGAAACCTGCTATCACGTTGGTGAAGCCTCTGGAAGAAGCTAGTATTAAAATATAATGCCTTTTGGGTGAGATCATCATCATCATTATCGTCTTCCTGCCCTTGTCCCGTGTTATTTGGGGTCGGCGCAATAAGTTTTTTTCTTCCATTGATCCTGACAATCGTCATGCTATCACTAACTTTCTTTTCTTTCATATCACTCTTCAAATAATCCATCCATCTTTCCTTTAGCCTCCCTCTCCCTCTCCATCTATGCACATGTAAGCTCATAATATTTTCGGTGAGATATAGTTATGTAATTATCATTTATTGTGCATACAACTAAGGAGTGGAATTCCGTGGCAGGCTTTTTTTTATTGGGGAAATCTTCCAATGACATCCCTCGCCCATAGGCGAAGCGGGAGGGCGTGTCAGACTTTTACTGACTATAACCCACTAATATGTTCCTTCGTTGCCTCGCATTCCAGGGCCGGGTTTTCCTTTTAGAAGCGAGCCCATGGCCCTAGTAGGCTTCGACCCTGTTGGGCCCCTACGGTTTTGATGACATCTCCTTGAGGCGCGCGTGGAATACTACGCGCCATCAACGACTTGGACTCGGTCCAGACGGTTATCGGACGGTTGGACGGCGACCTACCCATTGCTCGCCGTCCGTAAGCTGGTGCCTACGGTGGCTGGAAACCGGGACCTGGATCCCGGGGACTAGGGCGTGAGGGCCGTTCCCTCGCGCGTGCGGTGCCTCCTTTGCTCCCCCACGAGGTCACGGCGGTGCTCTGCCCAAGTAGAGCACACCTCTACCGTGTGCTTCACCGTGTCCTCCATAAAGTGGTGGCACTCGGGCGTCACTTTCACACGAATCCGGTGCAGGAACCTCCCAAACTTACCATGTCCGGTAAGGAACTGCGTCTTGCCGTGAGGTCTTTTCAGCCACGCCTCAAAGAGGGAATTTTCCGCCATAGTTATGGCATGCCCAAACTTCTCCCGCTCTGGGGGTAGCGAGAGAGGATGACTAAGTTTTACTACCTAAAGCCTATGTTCCTTCAGTTGCCCTTTGCGTTCCAGGGATAAACACAGTAACTTTTCTAATATTTCACATTCCTAGAACCTTTTCCATCCTACGTAATCCGCACACAGTTCAGTGCACACATAAAATTACTCTAAAACGTTTACACAAATTTCATTGTAAATTAAACAAGCAAAATGTGCCACATTAAGTAGGCTACACAATTAATTTTCCACGTTTTGTAGGAAAACAGGGATTTTGGGCAAACAGCTCTCCTTATCTCTATGTACTTATTAGGGTTGTAAAGGGATTTCACCACTATTTCTGCGAATGCGGAATTTCCGCAAGAAATCATACCGCTTTCCGCAATTTTTTTGCAGAATTGTTATATAGGATTAATAAAGAAAATTGACTCCAACAAGATGCATTCTCAATAAAAATAAGGGCACTACAAAAATTGCAAGATGGACGTTTGCCAAAAAGATTAAAAAAATGTTGTTAACATGCCTAAAATAACCATCGTGGACAGTTTAATTCATGGAAAGAAGAATAGTTTTCTATTCAAATGCACTAAAAATCTTAAAATGGTACTCTTGCAATTGTACACACGGTGACTTTAATAGCGTAGCAGGGCACACTAACATGATAAATGTGTGCGTAAACGCTAGCGCGTGAAACACAACAGGTATTATCGTTGTGTGATACAAAGTAACTCGTTTCTACACTCACACTCTTGAAAAAAAAAATAGTAGCCGTCTAAGTTAAGAAGCAAAAATTGGCTTCTGTTATTAATGGCGCTGTGGCGCAATGCGTATGATACTTAACTGACGAGTAAGAGGTCCCAAGTTCGATTCCAATTATCTGTTATTTTCTTTTTGTTTCACTCATGTTTTTTTTGAATAGTAATGTTATGGTTATTCTCGTAATAATTAAAATATTCGAAATATATTTTTGTAATTTTATACATATAAACTATGTATATTTACGAAATTAATTAACGAAATTTTTGTATATAACTTGTAATATAAATAATTTTATAATATATATATATATATCATTTACGTAATATAACAATACGTTATTATTAATAGTTGACGATGGCGCTGTGGCGCAATGCGTATGATACTTAACTGACGAGTAAGTTCGATTCCAATCGTCTGATGTAACAAAAAGTTTGCTTGTTTTTATTTTCTTTTTGATTTACCCCTGTTTTTTTTTTAATAGTAATGTTATAGTTACTCTCATAATAATTAAAATATTTTGAAAATATTGTGACAAAGAAAACTGCGATAACGATCCAACTATGTTTATTACAACTTATTAATTACATACATTAAACGGAATGGTCACAATTAACGAATCTGTTCATGATTATCTTTAATACAATATATAAAGTGAAAATATTCTAAGTCAGACAAGGATGGACGTCACTTTTTTAAGTTTTTTATTAGTGACATAAATCAACATGTTATCAAGAATGAATTATGATAGATATCGCAACTCTTGATCTCAATAACAATAACATCATGTCACATAATAACAACAACAGTATAATTACCTACAGCTTACTTCTTAGTCTTTTTTTTTTACTTATAACATATCAATCAACATGTTTTAAAAAATGAACTATGATAGGTATCGTAACTCTTGATTTCAATAACAATAACATGATAAAAACAACAACAACAAAAACAGCATACAGTAATACAGCTTTTTAAAAATATTTATAATTGGATTCAATTTAAATCAAAATTAATATCTAATTGGTGCACCTTCATTGTCGATTACTTCTTGTAACCTCGTTCTCATGCTAGCCACCAAATTTTCACACAGGTCAGTGCCGCGAAACGATTCCCACATGGATGACACTAAATTATCTAAATTACGTTTAGATCTCACATCAGATGAATCCCAGTTGAGCACCATGTAACCCCATAGATTTTCTATGGGGTTCAAATCGGGACTTTTAGAGGGCCATTCAATAACAGTCAAGTTTTCTTGGACACTTAACCAGTCTTGCACCATTCGTGCGCGGTGCACCGAGCAGTTATCGTGCACGAAGTAAATATGCTCGTCCGGGTATGCCACGCGCACGGTAGGCAACATAACATTTTGCAAGATGTCCAAGTAACCTTGACTGGTATTGCGACCCCCTACCTCCACTAACTCACCGGGACCCATCGATGACATCCAGCCCCAATAACCTAACGTAATGCGACCACTAGACCTGCATGGGAGAATATTTTTCTGATGGTAACGTTCTCCATCTTTTCTCCATAATATTTTACGCCCATCCTTATCTGACTTAAAACACTTTTCATCACTAAATATAACTATGTTATTGCACCAATCAAAATCTATAAATTTTCTTGCAAACCGCATCCTTTCTTCCTTATGCAACGCCGTCAGTAAAATTTTTTTCGCAGGCTTGCGACATTTAATTTTTGCTGCTCGTAAGTGGCGTCGAACAATTGTCATAGACACGTCGTGCATAATCGCAGTGTTTCTTGTTGTAGCAAAGCCGTCAGCGCTATACGTAGCAACAATATTTCGATGCAGTGGGTTGGCATCCGTATATGCAATTGCTTTTGGACCCGGACGTTTGGCATCGATTGTCCCTTCAGCTGTATATCTATGCACCCAAAACTGCACAGTTTTCCTCTGTAAACAATCACAAAATTACGTTAAAACCTAACAAATATCAACAATGTTAAATTATTTCGCATTATGTTAAGTTTGGATTTGTTACTTACCGGTAGCATTAGTCTCCTCGAAATTTCACTTATGGATACATTTTGTTTATATAATACTCTATAGCCCTCAAAAGTGTAGACAAATGAGACATGTTAATTATTACTTGTAAAAAGTATCACTTTCCACAACGATTAATTATTTTTTGTCTCGGAGTAAGTTGTAGAACACACGATCGTGATAGGCAAAAGCGTTATGCCAGGTTAACTTATTATCCGACTCATTTCTTAGTAAATAACTAATAAAGTGGGTAGATGATAATATTCATACACTTAGTTTTTAAAGCAAATATTCTAAGTTTTAGCTTTAATAAACTTCGTTATCATTATACTACAATAAAATAGAAAATAATGTTTTGTCAATGGCTAGGATCGAACTCGATACACCTTTAACGGCAAGCAAGCACTTGATAATCAGTGCTAATTTTCCATCTAATGAACGAAGCGAATTTTTTTTTATCTAATTCGTAGCAAACACATATACAAATATGTGTGTGTGTGTATATCGAGTAGTAAACGAGTTTTATTTTGTTTGCGAGTTGAGCTGGAGACATATTATTTGAATAGGTGAATTATTGTGAGATGGCACGCTCGGTTTTAATTCTGTTTGTATTGATACCCACAGCTACTTGATTATTGTGAACATTATTGCTGATTACCTACCCATATCATCAAAATTACTTTCCAAAGATTAAGTGTAAGTGTTTGATGCTAATTTAAATAACTATAATAATTTCATAAGTGAATGTTTGCGAAAATAAAAAAAAAAGTTGACAATGAAAGGATTGTCAACTATTAATAATAACGTATTGTTATATTACGTAAATGATATATATATATATTATAAAATTATTTATATTACAAGTTATATACAAAAATTTCGTTAATTAATTTCGTAAATATACATAGTTTATATGTATAAAATTACAAAAATATATTTCGAATATTTTAATTATTACGAGAATAACCATAACATTACTATTCAAAAAAAACATGAGTAAAACAAAAAGAAAATAACAGATAATTGGAATCGAACTTGGGACCTCTTACTCGTCAGTTAAGTATCATACGCATTGCGCCACAGCGCCATTAATAACAGAAGCCAATTTTTGCTTCTTAACTTAGACGGCTACTATTTTTTTTTTCAAGAGTGTGAGTGTAGAAACGAGTTACTTTGTATCACACAACGATAATACCTATTGTGTTTCACGCGCTAGCGTTTACGCACACATTTATCATGTTAGTGTGCCCTGCTACGCTATTAAAGTCACCGTGTGTACAACAACAATATTAATAATACTTACAATTGGGCCCTTATTTTACCAAAAGCGCGTAGTGAAAACTCCAAAATATATATTTTTTTAATATAGATTGTAACTTTGCAGGGCTTACACCCTGAATAGAATAGGATTTATTCGATGTAGGCAATACAATAGGCAACACTGCAAAAAAATAAAAAGTACAGCCCCCCTAGTCAAGTTACGATCGTTTCGTTTGCGTCGATCGCCTCGAGTAGGCCACGCCTCCAATTCCTTTGTTGACTGAGCGTTGAGATGACTTCAGGACAAAGGAATTCTAAATTTAAAACCTTTAATAGAGCACTAAAAGGTTTGAAGGTATCATTTTCATGAATTTTCATTTGCTTAAATCATAAACGAAAGTTAGGTGTAAAATTGTGCGTCCTACGCGCGCCTCAAGAAGATGTCAGCAAACCGTAGGGGCCCAGCAGGGTCGAAGCCTACTGGGGCCAAGGGTCTGCTTCTGAAAGGAAAACTCGGCCCTGGTACGAAAGGCAACGATGGGTTTGTAGTCAGTAAAAGTATGTCACACCCTCTGGCTCCGCGCGAGAGCGGGGGATGCCATTGGATGATTTTCCCACCTAAAAAAAAATGTGAAAATTGCGCTTTCCTAGTCCCACTAGTTTCGGTTTTTCGTTGATATGTCAGTCAGTTTCTCCTTTGTTATATGTAGTGAGATGTTTACTAAAATAAACCTATGGGTTGCAATTGAATTGAAGTCTTTCGTGAATGGCAAAGTTGCAAATGACCTCAAAATCTGAATTCAATAAAATAGGTACAGGATGAAGTTTTTGTAAAAAAAAAAACAGTTTTCAATAAACTTTCGGAAAACCAGCTCTCATCCATACCGCTTTTCGACACGCAATGTACTGTTTTCTGCTCTAGTGCGGAAAAGAGCGCGTGCTTGCCCCTACCACAATTTTATTACATTCATTTATCGTATTAGATTAGGTGCAGTGCAACCCCTAGGAGGCGCATTCTTGCATATTCTTATTGTGTAATTTATTTCATCACCACTGCTCTCAAAACGGTGAAGGAAAACATCGTGAGGAAACCGGCATGTCCTAGAACTAAAAATTCGAAGACATGTGACATTCACCAATCCGCACTGGGCCCGCGTGTTGGATTACGGCCCATTCCCTCTCCTAGGAGGCCTGAGTCCCAACAGTGGGAACATTATAAGGCTGACTAAGCTAGTGTATTGAAAAACGTTGTTTGATACACGAAATTTGTCACTGCAGACCTCGGCCCCATAGCATCCTCCGCTACGGCTCGGGCGAATACTGCCTCGGTAGCAATGTCAAACTTTCTCCTTTTGTATCAAAATGCACTATTATTCAATCGCCTCCGCGTCCACAGAAATCAAGTTCAGCACCTCCGCCTAAGGTGGCCTGTAGTACATCCCTAGCAAAGAGTACTTATAAGTAGACTCGAGTTGCCACCAATTACTCTACTGGCTTTGTCACATACAATATATGTATGTAATTAGGCATATCAGAGCGCTGTTGTGGTGTAACACAGTTTAATTCTATTGAATGTGAAATAAGAAGGGGTTTTTTTATTAAAACGCTGTTTTTGTTTTCTCAAAAGGGCCTTCATGTGTCTCAAAGGTTTAATTTGGGTATAGATTTTTTTAATCTACTACTTTTTTTAGGGTTCCGTACCTCAAAAATCACTTTGTGGTCCGTCCGTCTGTCTGTCTGTCTGTGAAGATCCTTTATCTCGGGAATGCGAGGACGTATCGAGTTGAAATTAAAACCATATACTCGTACTTAGGTCTGCGGTCCTTTGAAGCTGTGAAAAAATTAAACTTCTAAGTTAACGGTAAAAGAAGATACGGCCGTTTATGTCGCAAAAAAACGTAAACTTCGACACTTAAGGGACCCAAAATTCTAGAGTACTTCCCTTTGACCTAGAATCCTGAAATTTTGCATAGAGCAAGGTCTTATAACACAAGTATAGGAATAAATCTGAAAAATAAAATTTTTGCTATTTCGAAAAAACTTCGAGGCTCCAACCAAGAATTGAACTCTTTACATAGGTAAGTTTGTACGGAACCCTCAGGGCATGAGTCCGATTCGCACTTGTTTTTTTTATTTGGTATAAACCAGTCTAAACCAGTGCTTGACTACAATCCCATTTGGTGGGAAGCAGTGATGTAATCGTTAATGATGAGGCGCACTACTTTATTAAGAGCTTATTCACTCTAGCCTTGAAAACACGTACCTACTTTTGTCAGCTTTAAGTTTTTTCACATTAGATTGTTATTATTAGTAGTTAGTGGATTATTATATTTAATGATTTGATATTTATCATAATATTTATTAGTTTATGATTTTAGCATTTATCTATGTATTTTATTATTATAAGCACTTAGTCTATTTCATTCTATTTTTCAATACGAGTATCTAGCATTTATTTATTGTGCACACCTACCACATTGTTGTATTTTTGAACCCTACGGTTGACTGGTAGAGAATGCCTTGTTGCAGTAAGTCCGCCTATGTACCAATACTGTACATGAAGTTTAAATAAATAAATAATAAATAAGAAGTTCGTACATTTTAGTTTAGGCATATATAATCGAATTTTTTGATCGTGTTCATGGAGTAAACTTGGCCAGAGATCGCCCTAGACACAAAGAGGGTGAGGGAGGCCCGTCTCTAGCAGTAGGACACAATATAACCTTGGTACCAAATTTGGTATCTCTTTTAAAGTATATTCTTTAAAACCTTTGAAAACCATAAGAAAATGTTGCTCCTACCTACTACAGTCGTGATCTAATAATTTTCTTTGAGTGCTAATTAAATAGACATCTTTTTGATAAAATTATTCGTTTCTAAAAATCTACATTGCCTCCTAAATTACTAAGTCAGTCACAAATTAACGAGCGTCTGAATGATACTATCATAGCCACTAGTTGTCTTTCAAAAGACGGAGTGCCCTACAACGCCGAGTTCACTTCGCGCACTCTTGGCATTGTAAAAAAGATTAATTAGTTTATTAGAGGCCATCTCATTTTTTTTTCTGAGAGACATCTCAGTAAAAAAAAATTAGTTAACCGGAGAATGAGATGAATGAGCAACCGTAGGGGCCCAGCAGGGTCGAAGCCTACTGAGGCCAAGGGTCTGATTCTGAAAGGAAGACTCGGCCCTGGTATGAAAGGCAACGCGGGAACAGGAGTGGGTTTTTAGTCAGTAAAAGTCTGACACACCCCAAGAGGGTGCCGCCTAAGCGCGGGGGATGTCATTTGATGATTTTCCCACCGAAAATAAAAATCTAATTTTCCCGTTGCTTAGTTATAAAAAGAGAAGTCTGATCACGTGACCAATAAAGAAATGTGTAGGTTGACTTAAAACTATTCTTTTAATTTTTAAACTACTTTAAGTCATGAACTTAAAACTATTACACTATTTCATAAACTCCATACTACTGGAAAAATGCTAAGAATTTCTACCCAAAAGTTGGTAAAGCCATTTGAAATTTTTCATCTGTGTCAACAATCTTTTTGTTTGCCATTTGGCCCGACAAAGACGCGATATCTTTTAGGTACAGACTACCTATAAAATTTTATTTGAAACCCGAGGACGTTGGTAACACGCGTCATTTTCTCCTCTATGGACCAGACGGCAGTTCACTACTTTTAAAAATAGAATAGGGATGGGGACAAAAATGGAACAAAAGATATTTTGTGAGACTGAGCCGCTTTTTTCAAATACTGAATTCCTACAAAATTTTGTATTTAATTAAACATTATCAACTCAAACAAGTTATTTGCAACATATTTTTTTATAAAAGTAATAAGAAGTTTATGAATTTACACTAGCGTGGACGGTCACGAGAAATATTATGAAAACACTAGTTGCAATCAGCGGCTTCGCTTGAGTAAAAGTAGAAAATTTTAGAGGACATGTGTCTATTCATGTGGCCAATCAAATCAGTACGGTTGTTCAAGCGTTTTTTTTTTTAAGAGTGAAGTAGTAACAAACATACCTACAGACACACCACACTCACATATCCCGTTTCGAATTAAAACTAAAGTCATTTTAATAATGAGTAACATTCTATCGACGCTAAAGATTTACGAATATACCAAAAGGAAATAGAATCCCCAAGAATATACGTAAAGGATTTATCATGTAACATATATATTTCTGCATACTTCCACAATAAAACCCAGAAGGCATGCCCATAGAAAACCACCATAGAATACCAGTAATATAATATTCCACAACTATCACACAACACCATCTAGTCCCAAGCTAAGCAGAGCTTGTGCTATGAGTACTAGACAACTAATAAAAATACTTATGTATTATAGATATGTAAGTTATTACACCCAGACACAGAAAAAATGATGATGCTCATCACACACACATTTGTCTTTGGTGGGAATCGAGCCCACGACCTCCAGTATAGCAGTCAGGGTCACTTACCACGAGACCAACAGGCCAATCAAGTAGTAATAAGTCTCACTTGAATGTTTTTATTTTTTATTATCATTATTGATAGGATCGCGTTTGACCACTATCTCCCCTGATGGTAAGCGATGATGTGGCCGACGATGGAGCACGCTTGCCTGGAAGTAACCTATTCACTCTTCACTTAAAGACCCCTAGGTTGTAGCGTTTGTAGCTATCAGGAAACACAGACTCCGGCAGGGAATTCCACTCCTTAGCTGTACGCATTATGAATGTGTTCCCAAATCGCTTTGTACCTAAGGGTGGTATGTCCACCATGTACCGATGGCGCAACGCCGTACGTCTAGTGGTCCAATAATGGAACGGACTAGGTGGAATTTAATTGTCCCCTATCCACGGTAAAATTAGCTGAACTGGGCGTAAAATACATCTTAATTTAGGGTAAATATATATAATACCTATGAGCTTACTAACTAACAGTCGCCTCCTAATGAAAACCGCGGGCGTTCCAACTTGCTACCTAATGAGATTAGGTAACCTACATTTTACCTTCACTAAAAACGGCGGTGGCTTAATAGTAAATGTCCCAACTTACGAGTTATACGTCGCGGGTTCAAACCCAGGCAGGCGATTTACTTTTTGTTGTTTATACACCACTAATTTTTAATTAGTAAAAATACTTAAAGGGCTTATTAGAAAAGGTCTTATTATTATTTAAGTAAAGTCTCAATAAATAATATTCATGAACAGCAAAGTTATTAGCGTTTGTTTATATCCGAAAAGGTCACTGAATTTAAGGAAATATCGTACAGGCTATTGAATTAATGAATAAATTAAGATCAAAATGGAAAAACACTGCGCGTTTTCTAGTAGCAATTGTTATGAATGATTGATTCTATTATGAATTTACCAATTATGGCAGCTTCTGACAGGAAGACTCGGCCCTAGTATGAAAAGCAACGAAGGAATAGTAGTGGGTTTTTAGTCAGGAAAAGTCTGACACACCCTCGCACTCCGCCCAAGAGCGAGGAATGTCATTGGATGATTTTTACACCGAAAAAAAACCTGATGTTATGATGATGCAGTCGTTGAAGGTGAAGCACACTAGTTTATTAAGAATCTATTCACTCTAGCCTTGAAGACACCTAAATTATAATCAAAATAAGTTATTTTAGCTAAATAAGTATTTTTTTTTATTCAAATAAGCAATTTATTATCCTAAAACATTTTTGATAATTTTCGGATAAAAATATTACCTGTTTTAAAAATGTCTGAAATCGATTCAGTAGCTGTTTCTGAACATACTACTTTCAGAATTTTTTTTTGGTTGGGAGAATCATCTAATGGCATCCGCTCTTGGGCGGAGCGCAAGGGCGTGCCAGACTTTTACTGACTAAAAACCCACTCTCGTTCCTTCATTGCCATTGTTCCAGAGCCCCGGGGATCTCTTTCGCATCACCCTTGGCCCCAGTAGGATTTGACCCTGCTGGGCCCCTACTGACATCTCCTTGAGGCGCGCGTGGAACACTACGCGCCGTCGACGGCTTGGGCTCGGTTCGGACCGTTGCCAGACGGTCGGACGGTGAGCTACCCATTGCTCACTGTCCGACTACTTTCAGGATTGCGTTTATTATGTTATAAGTTGTATACAGTGATGGCTGTAGCTCTAGCTTTTTGTTGAGGTGGGAAATCATATAAAACTTCTTCCGATCGAGGGACTAAAACCACACCTATGTTCCTGCAGTTGCCTTTTACGTTCCAGGATTATGAGTATTCTTTTCAGAAGCTTTGGTTTGAGTTACAGGTTTATCCCGATAGTACTAATATTTGTTATGTGGTTTGAATTTGTGGTTAGGTTGAATGGTATCGTGCTGCGGACTTGTACATGTCAAACGTCAGGATTATAGCTAATACCGACCCTGAGTTCGACGTTTCGTAACATTGTGGTTTGCGTTTAAAATATTTGTGAGGATCCGGAAAACATTTATTTATTTAGAGGCTATCTTATTTATTTATTTAAAAAAATAGCTCTAGTAATAAACATTGTACAAAGGCAGACTTAATGCCTTAAGCTTTTTCTACCAGTCGACCTTAGGGTCGACCTCTTAGGGGGGACCTTAGGAACTATTTTCTACCAGTGGCATTGCGCGCGTGAAAATAGAAAATGTATTGCCTAAGTCACACAGTGATAATAGGTAGCATTCAACTGGAGAAATAATTTTCTAAATAAGCTAAGTTTTTAGGTTTATTCATTACAAACAAAAATACAAAAATTTCTTCTTTATAAATTAGTATGGATTTTATAATGGGTTGCTAGCTATTCATTACACGCCTTGTTCAGTTCATAAATAATTTTTCTATGATCTGAGTATCTCACTTTAAATTAACTTTATTTCTCACTATCTTCGCTCGCATGAAATTAGAAAATGATCCCAACGAAACATACACAAAGGGTAAAAAGTTATACAACGATTTAAAAAACTGGCCAAGTACGAGTTGGACACGCATACTAAGGGTTCCGTAATAATATACTATAATATTTATATAATAGTATAATAATAATACAATATATAAAAACACTGGCAAAGTAAAATATAACTTTATTTTAATTTTATTATTTGTTGTAGTAGCAGCAATGAAAATTTCAACTATCTACCTCTTACGGCTTATGAGATACAGTCTGCTGACAGACAGACGGACGGACGGACAGCTAAGGTTACCGTTTTTTGCACGAAAAAGTGACTGTGTAAAGCCTGTTGTTGGCCCTGTTGAGCCCTGAAGGGCAGGAAATGTCAAAAAACTCCCAACAAATGGTGCTGACCAATTCATCTGTATGATATAAACGACCCCAGAATAATCCTCTTTGGACAATAAGCTTACAATATTAAAATAGCCTACATTCATTTGTAGGTAATCCTTTCACGAATAAATATAAATGATATAAAAGCGTACAAGTGTATGACACTCATACGTATTCGTACGTAACGTAACGTCGAATAAAATACAACGATTCCATTGTTTTTATTCCAAGCAATATTTTTCGGGTTATACGGGCTTTTAGGATTCTGTACCCAAAGGGTAACAACGGAACCCAATTACAAAGACTCGCTGTCCATCTGTCTGTCTGTCACCAAGCCGTATCTCATGAACCGTGATAGTCTTCTGTCCCTAGGTAAACTATTGTAATTGAAATAGCGTACTTTACAGGGCAGCAATTTGAAGTTTATTTTATGGATAACTTTTGTCATTAATGACTATCCATATTTATTTTATATCCATATATATAAAACCAAATTTATATAATCTGTATATAAATTTGGTTAAATATTAAGGTTGAGTTCAAGAATTATTAGACAATTATTTTTTTATTAATAATGTTTTTTTTTGAGAAAAGTGTGTTATTATAATACACTCGTACTACCTAACTGCATTGACATTACCAATCGAAAGTCATTTCGATCATTTACAAGGAAAAACACTTACCAAAACATATCGAAACTGCTAAAATCGATAGTTTACGTCACTTAAAACTCCACGTACACAATCGGAAACGACATTTTCAATATTATTTTGAATACGTACTGCGCCCAAAAATATCGAAACAACCAGATACGATGGTTTTTACCTTTTTTTTCCATTTTTTATGATTTATTACCTGGGAAACACTTTGAGGAAAGACCAAAACAATGTTTTTTTTAATGCTATAACTTATTGTACAATTTAAATAAAACCGCGACCGACGCATACCACCGCAGTCTGGGTGGTATGCGTCGGTGTGCGGCGAACATAACGGTTTAAGGGCATCCAATTCGACATACATTTTCACTGCTTTTCATACAACTGCTCCTACGCGATTATGACGTTATTACACATTTTTCATTAGATATTTTGGAAACACGCGATCTTGTGGATATAATAATAATAATAATAACGTCACCATTCCGCATGACGAGAATCTCGTGAAAGCTGAGAAAGAGAAACAAATCAAATATCTCGACTTAGCACACGAGGTTGTCGACATGTGGAATGTGGACTCGGCTATCATTGTGCCGATTGTTGTGACCGCCAATGGCCTTATAGCCAAAAGCTTCGATGAACATCTGTCGAAGCTGTCGTTGCGCGGTTGGATCAAGGGCCTGATACAAAAGGCCTCCTCCTCGATACGGCTCGCCTTGTGAGGAGGTTTCTGTCTCTGGAGCCCTAACCACCGGTAGCTTGGACCCTGTTCCCGACACCGGTGGACAACTATTTTTTATATTTTTAAATGTTTTTTTTATATGTTTTTTAAAGAAATATTTGAAAATGTAAAAGATATGTATAAAAAATAAATAAATGGAATAATAATAATAACTTTATTTCGGGTGGCATAGACCCATAGAAAACTTAACCTAGTACAAATTTTATTTGCCATGACTGGCCAAACCTTTACAAGACATGACCCAATAATTTTGAAAGGGACAGTCAAAACGCACAGCAATTGCGTTCAGAATGCCGTTGTCGCTACTCCGTATACGGGCCAGCAGGGAACCTGCTTTTTTGCGCATGATGGCCTGGAAACCATCAGTGCGCGCTTCAGCAAACATCCCAGAGGCGCTGCACCGCCACGGCAGACCCAACAACATCCTGAACGCATTATTGTACTGAGTGCGCAAGGCTCTGTAGGCTCACTGGGTATGACTCACCCACAGGCCGCTTGAGTAGAAGGACTGGCAAAATGACTTAAATAGCGTTATTTTCACTTCTCTCGTGCATCGCGCGAACCTGCGGGCGAGCATATTAGCTCTCACCGCCAGAGCCCTGCGCTCCCGCTCAATATCTTCATCGTCCCGTAGGTTACTACTCACAATATGACCCAGGTATTTAAAAGTTTGAACCTGCTTTTGAACTATTCCATTAAGAAATACAGGGGGTACATGGGTAGGCTGTTGTTTGCCTGACTTAAAAACTAAAATTTCACTCTTTTTAGTGTTATATTGTAACCCATGCTCCTCCGCGTACTTCTCACATATAAATAAAAGTTTTCTTAGCCCGCTTATGGAGGGGCTCAGCAGCACCATATCGTCTGCATAGCTAATATTGTTAAAACAAGATATTATTTAGGCTTCTATAGAAATCAATCTATAAGTTTGTGTAAGACTCATCCAGTAAAGACCTCGGAAAATCTGCCATTTTGTATGAACTTTAACACTCCATAATTTACTCAAAAATTTAGAAAATCAAAAAGTATAAAAATAGACGCCTTGCAAATTTAATCAAGATTCTAAATGACGACAATTTTTTTCAAAAACTTTTAAGGGTTTAAAAAAAGCACGTATTTCCTGGAACAAGTTTTGTAAAATATTCGAGTAAATCACGGAATTACCGAATGCTAACAGAGTTTTCAAGCAGTATCTCTCTTCTCACTCTTAGCTACTAATTAGTAAAGGGAAGAAAAATAAAATAGAAGGTAATGCATCTTTTTTAATGATGCACTCGTCGAGTCGAGGCTTCAAAGTCTTGAGCATTGGCGCCGAGTTACTAGCCTGTCAGTTTTCTACCGGTTGCATTTCGGCGAGTGTGCGTTGGAATTACATAGCCTAATTCCGCCTAGCCCGTTCCATCATCAGACCACCAGGCGTTTGGCGATGTGCCATCGGTACATAGTGGATATTCCACCTATACGCATAAAATGATTTGGGAATACATTCATTATGCATACAGCTAAGGAGTGGAATCCGTGGCGGGATCTGTGTCTCCTGATAGCTACGACCTGGTGGTATTTACATAAGTCAAGAGTGATAGGTTACTTCTTGGCAACTTTTTTACTTTCTTTCGGATATGTTGCCCTCTTGTGGCAGGGGCCATAGTCTTAACATCATAGGTCCTGGTAACCATTCCATTTAAGAATCCTAAAACTATAATTATATTGTTTTTGTTTTCCATATGTTGCTATATTTTCCCATCAACCCGCGTACAGGGATAATCGCCGGTTGATACCACGTTCCATTAAAAGCGTCAAAGGGGCCTCTGCGAGTTGGTTTCGACTCCTCGTACGCGTTCCTAAGGTCCAGGAGTTCAGGGTTCTGATATAAATACATGTATAAAAATGATAATTTATTTTAGGTAATGAAACCTTTATCTCTTCTGATATATTTTCGTCTTTAAAACATCGAGGTAAATGTTTGAGTATCTCATTTCTAGCACTTGAGTATATGATAGCGTTTTGATGGCTTCAGACGTAAAACATAACGTATTTAGATTCAACATTGATCGTAAAAATGTTATGATATGTTGCTTGTCATACTTAACTTTGGTAATTTAACATAAGGGAGAAAATGTTATGTAATGGAAATTTCCTCAACTCCACTCAGCTCAGTAAAAAGGTAAAGGTTCCTCTCAAAAAGAGGAAGATATTTTAACAAATTGACAGCGGCGCAAATTTTTGTATTATTTCCATTCCTGTGGTACGGGGCGTTTGGGACCTCGTTTGAAAACTATCATTATAACGGTAAGGGGCTTAATACATACCGTAACGTTTAAGAAACTAAAAGCTTATTTTTGACAAAGTGCGGTACGAGGTCAAAGTGACCCCGTATTAAATAGATACACCACTGCATTCTGTTTTGATAGGGCTGTATCTTATATATATTCATCTCTTTTCTAAACTAAACCAATATGTTTGTCTTAGCCGCAACGCAAGGAAGCCACATACGAGGCGTATTTGACCTCGTTCAGCACTAAACGGGTTAATAAATAACGAGTAATGCATTTTTTGTTGTGCTCTTTTTTTATTTTTGATAGGTTCGCGCTTGACCGCTATCTCACCTGAATGGAAAGCGACGATGCGGTCGACGATGAAGCGATGGAAAGGGAATTCACCAAATAATTTCTCGCGTTCTTTAATGTCAGACTTTTACAGACAAAAATCTACCTGTGTTCCTTCAGTTGCCTTGTGTGTTCCCTGGCAAAGTTGGTGAGTTGAGTTGACTTAGAATATGTAAGTAAAGAATTAAAGATTATCGATTTGGAACTATTGTTTGAGTATCTCATCATCATCATCATCATCATTTCAGCCGAAAGACGTCCACTGTTGGACATAGGCCTCCCCCAAGCGACTCCACAACGACCGATCCTGTGCATCTCAGATCCACGGCTTTCCCGCGACTCTCACCAGGTCGTCGGTCCACCTTGTGGGAGGCCTTCCAACGCTGCGTTGTCCGGTGCGAGGTCGCCACACTAGAACCTTTCGGCCCCATCGACCATCCGTTCTACGAGCAATGTGAGTATCTATTTTCATGTATTTATTATACTTTATTCATTTGAATATATGTCGTATGTTTGTATTATATCTAGAGTTTATTAGTATATATTTTCTTTTTAACCGACTTCATTTCTGATATTGCACATACCAATATTTTCCCTACATCGCCCATAGTTTGCCTGGCAGAGAATGCCTAAGGCATTAAGTCCAACTCTGTACTTTTGTGTGCATAAAGTATTTAATAAATAAAAGGTGTTATAGAAACGTCAAAGCCTAAATCCTTACGGAATTACCCAGGACGCCATATCATTCGTTTAAAAATAACCATTAGGTTATTCGTATTATTTTTTATGTTCAACTCGCTCTGGCCCCATCACAAATAAAACTGGCCAAGTGCGAGTCGGACTCGCACATGAATGGTTCCATACTACAATATTAATATCGAGAAAAAAACGGCCCCAATTAAATATTTATTTTATTCTTTTTTTAGTATTTGTCGTTATAGCGACAAGAGGAATACATCATCCGTAAAAAAAATAACTATCTAGCTATCACGGTTACTGAGATACGACCTGGTGACAGACAAATGAACAGTCTTAGCAATAGGGTCCCGTTTTTACCCTTTGGATACGGTATCCTAACAAAAATCGTTACAAAGAAAAACAAAATCTATTTTTATAGCAGTCTGATAGGGAATTACCCTTTTTTCTCACGCCTACACTCTCTTCTAATCCTATTTCAGCATAAGGGTATAGAATAACAAAATTTTCTTTCATATAATACGTTAAGCTAGCTCTTATATCATATTATATCTGCCCTTAACATGAAACACAAAAGCACCGACGATTTGTCTCCCAAATCCTAAAGAATGATGTCTTAATATTAGAAAAGACGTTTATTCACTAGGTGACAAAAGACGTCAGCATTATGAGGCATGTTGCGTCAAGAACATAAAATAAAATCGTGAAAAATGATCTACTTCATATTTTTTTTGCGCTCTTGCTCTATGTTATTTGCGGTCTTCTTTTCTATCAACCGTCATAGAGCAACTATCACTGAACCTATATTACGAAAAAAAATATCAATACTAATCTTTTTCAGTGGCTTTGACCGCATAACAGAAAATTAAACCAAGGAAACTTATTCTCAGAGTAAAATGTATCCTATGTGCTAATCCAGAATTACACTTGTGTGTCAAATTTCATCCAAAGCCGTTCCGCCGTTTGTACGTAGAGGAGCAATAAATATACGCACACCCAAAAACATACATACACAAATAAAAATCCTTACCAAGCCTTTATAATGTTAGGGTGACATATGGGTCCCAAACTCACAGGCTCACAATGAGCCTCATCAGAAGGTTTAAAGTCTCCTAAAGGGCAGCGGTCACTGAGGGCTATACTCGGGAGTTTCCTGGCGTGATCGGATCAGGAATGAAGATACCGGCTGGAGAACTTAAGTTTATCGATAGGTACAGCCTAAAAAATCGATAAGGTAGAACTACATTGGGCTCACGTGGGCTACGTACGCCGATCTGGGCACGTGGATCTCCATATATTTTATATGGTAACTAGACTTGTAGAGCATTTGATCCACGCCACGCGACGCGACTCTAGTACAAATCAGGCGTGGTCCACGTGTGCGTCGGTCTAATGTGGTTCCCGCTTTAAACTTAAGTGGCAGTGGGTAGGGCACATTGCTCGCAGAGCAGACGGTTCTGGAGTGGTGACCACGTACCAGAAAACGCGGTGTTAGAAGGCCTCCTATAAGGTGGACCGACCGACCGATGGCGGTGAGTGGTGAGGGTCGCGGGAATCCGATGGATGCAAGACGCACAAGACCGGTCGTTCTAGCAACACATAGGGGAGAGTTATCTATAGCAGTTGACGTTTTTCGGCTGAAATGATGATGATAATGTCATGATAAACATACACTTTGGCTTATCATTCCATTACCATTTCGGCTGAACTTTTCTTCGGTCAAGCGAATCTGCGTTGCTATTCAACGTGGCGATGCTGTCCGTGTTCAGAGCACTTTTCCCATTGACATCGATTTGGATGAATTTTTTAATGCCCAATGAATTTTTTGATTTATTGAGCTATATATGACTAATACATATGTATTAGTCAGTTTCTCCTTTTATATATATATGTAGATAAAAATTCTGTTAATAAATGCCTTTTTTCACATTTAAAACAACTGTCATATTATTCTTACAACCCGTTAGTGAACAGCAGGACAAAGACCTATCCAAAAATCCGATAAATCCTCATGAAATTCAAGTTTACGAAATTTATATTCAAAAGTGCGTAGGTACAGCTCAATCCCTTCTACCTACTAGACATAGTTACGTACGGGGACTTCGAGTTAACTTCCTTTTAGTTCCTCGAACAGTTACAACGAATGTAGCAAGCGAAACTTAACTTTCAAACTTGTTGGAACTTTCCAAAACTCATGCATAAAGAGATCTGCCCCCCTAGCCAAGTTACAACCGTTTCGTTTCGATTCTCTTTTCGTTGATCGCCTCAAGTCGGCCACGCTTCCGATTCCTTTGTTCTGACCACGTGACTGAGAGTTGAGATGACGTCATAATAAAGGAATCGTAGGCATGGCCGACTCGAGACGATCGACGAAAAGAGAATAAAAACGAAACAGTTGTAACTTGGCTAGGGGGGCTGGAAAGTTTTGATGTTATTTGACAAACCTATTCACCGATCATACTTTTTATTTGATTTATTCTTCTACCTTAATGAATCGAGAGTGTGATGGTAATAGTGTATGCCTTAGAAAAAGTTATAGTCAGAAACGCATTACTAATGACCAGGGGCGTAGCTACCGCTGTATCAGCCGTATCAATGATATGAGGCCCCCAAGCTGCAGGGACCCCGTGTAAAAATTCATAACATATTATCCACAACCTTTAATTCTCATATTGATGATAGATCTACCTCTCCTCTACGTGCTACGAGTGCTACGCCGTAGCCTCGTAGCTCTGTAGCAAAAAGCGAATAATTTACGTAGCTGTTTTATCGAATGTTGTATTGACGTGAGATGTCTTATCGGCAATTGAATCGGTGATGATCGATTTGTTGGTTCACTATCTATTATAAAATGGACACTTGAGCTATTTTACTGGTAATTAGGCTTGATTGTACTGTATTGTCTACTAAACAACGGTTTTCATAATTTTTTTATTTTTTTTTGCTACTTTATCCTCTACTTATTTACCTTTTGGCCCCAACGGCTATCCGTTCTGCGAGCAATGTGCCCTGCCCATTGTCACTTAAGTTTGGCGATTCTTCGTGCTATGTCGGTAACCTTGGTTCTGCTGCGGATATCCTCATTCCTGATTTAATGACGCAATTAATTAGTAGGTATTAGTAGTTTCATTTGTCATTTTTGCCTCCGCCTCCGATTTCAATTCCGGTTCTGATTCCGATACCAATAAACCAAATTCAACTCCGCTTTCGATAACCCCTTCTGTTACATCCCTACTCCAAATCCATTCACATCCACATGAGATTGATTAAAAACAGGCAAACGATAGAATTACAAAATTATGTATATATTTAGTAAACAAGACTGGAAGCTGAAAACCGCTGTTATCGTGAAATTCATAATTCGATTTTCTTCGTGAAATTAATTTCAATACTTAAGCTCCCTGTGTTATCGTCTGTCCCTTTCATACTCGTACATTTACCTAACGATTGACAGAGATAGAACGGTGTCTGATGACTTGGCGGCATAAAGTTGTCAAGTCATAGCGATAATTAGTTTGTTTGATAACGTAATAAGAAGCTTTAATGTAAGGGCACGTACACATAGATAAATACAAGGGTGAGGCCTTGTTACCCTAGAAATATTACATTAAGATACAAATGGAGAAAGTTGCTTTCCCCGTGTATCAAACGATGTTTTTCAATACACTTACGAAGACATAAATGAACGGGGGTTGAAGCGCGACTCGTGGGAGTCGCTTAGTGCTCAGCCTGATACGATAAATGTGGTGTGGGCGAGTACTCGCACTTTTCCGCACTAGTGCGAAAAACAGTTAATTGCGTGCCTGAAACAGTATAATAATTTGAATATTCCGACTTCAGTAGCATATGTTTTATTGGGAAATCATCCAATGACTTCTCCCGGTCTACAATAGAGCTAGATGACGTGTCAGTCTTTTACTGCCTAAAACTACACCTGTGACCTTCAGTTGCCCTTTGCATTCTAGGATCAGGATTTCCTTGCCAGAAATTCCTCGAGGCACAAGCGGGCATCAGCCCTGTTGAGTTCTTTCGGTTTTACTGACATGTCTTTGAGGTGCACATGGAACAGTACCTATGCGTCGACGACGACGAGGGTTGGTATCTTACGTCAGACTTATAATTATATAGATGACAATTCTTATGTATGTGTGTATATAGAATAGAATAAAATAGAATAAGCTTTATTTTTCCCCAAAATAGTGGCAAAACTTTTACGCAAACTTAAATCTATGAGTACAATGGCGGTCTTATCGCTGACAGCGATATCTACCAAATAATCTTACATTGGACTGTAAGAGCTTAAAATAAAGAAGGGGATAGTCAGTGCATGTTTATTACTCCTTCACGCTCAAATAGTCGAATGAATTCAGGTGAAGTTTAGCACACCGATAGACCATATACTGGAATAGCACGTACAATACTTTTTATTCTGGGAAAATGTTCCCTTGAGATAATTTTCTACTTTAATCAGCTACGTAGCAGCGTAGCATTTCCCAATTATGTGGGGGTTGTACCGTATACTGAGTGACAGGTTAGGTCACGCAAGGCAGTCCTTTTATTTATTAGTACTCCGCACCGCTGTCACCAGACGTTTTTGTGTTATTCCAATTATTTAATTTGACCCCTGTTTTCATTGACCCCAGTGTCCCTTATCTACTGCCAACTTTATTAATCTGCCTTTTTCGGCTACCAGTCAAACCGGATGCAGTAATGCTAGCAAAGGAGGCGGGCAATCGCGTGAGGCAACGATCTTCACGCCCTAACCGCCGCCGGGATTCCGATCCTGATTTCCGGCCACCGTAGGCGCGGGCTTGCGGACGGCGAGCAATGGGTAGCTCGACGTCCAACCCGGTAACCGTCCAGACCGAGCCCAAGTCGTCGACGGCGCGTACTATTCCACGCGCGCCTCAGGGAGATGTCAGCGATTGTCGAAGCCTATTGGGGCCAAGGGTCTGATTCTGAAAAGAAGACTCGGCCCTGGTACGAAAGGCAACGAAAGAACAGGAGTGGGTTTTTAGTCACTATCTCGCACTCCGCCCAAGAGCGGGGGATGTCATAAGATTTTGCCACCGAAAAAAAAAACCTGGATGTCAATAGGCTTATCTAACCTCCACAACTTTTTTTTAGGTGGGAAAATCATCCAATGACTTCCCCGCTCTTAGGTGGAGCAAGACAGCGTGCGCTGACTAAAAACCCACTCCTGTTCCTTTTTTGCCTTCGTCCCAGAGCCGAGTTTTCCTTTCAGAAACAAACCCTTGGCCCCAGTAGGCTTCGACCCTGCTGGGCCCCTATGAACCTCCACAACTTAGTAATTGGGTAACACAGTACCCATGGGCAAGACTGGTGTCTGACATCTGTCAAAAATCTACAAATGATAGCCGGGACCAACGGCTTAAAGTGCTTTCCAAGGCACGGAGGAATCTTGATATGTTAAAATGGTCACCCATCCTCAAAGAGACCTCGGAGAGTGAACCAAGCGTCCGTAATAGCTTAGCCATGAGTTATTACTTAATCACTGGTAACTCGTCAAATTAATTATCGTGTAAATGTTTCGATTAACTGCTCCATCTTTATTTTAATTACATACATAATATATTCTTTCCATTGCTTTTCAAGTATTTTTTAGATTAATTAGATTTTGATTCAACCACCTTAACTTCATTAGTGATAGGTTTATTATTATTTTTTTATTGCTTCTTTTTTATAATATGAATGTTTTTTTTTTTTCTTATTTCGTTGGGAAAATCACCTTATGACATCCCCCGCCCTTGGGCGGGGCGGGAGATAGTGTCAGACTTTTACTGACTAAAAACCCACTCCTGTTCCTTCGTTGCCTTCGTCCCACGACCCCGGGTTTCGTTTTCACACTACCCATGGCCCCAGCAGGCTTCGACCCTGCTGGGCCCCTATGATTTGCTGACATCTCCCTGAGGCTCACGTGGAACAATACGCGCCGTCGACGACTTGGGCTTGGTTCGGATGGTTACCGGACGGTTGGAGGGCGGGCTACCTATCGCTCGCCGTCCGCAAGCCCGCGCCTACGGTGGCTGGAAATCGGGATCGGAATTCCGGCGGTGGTTGGGGCGTGAGGACCGTTGCCTCACGCGATCGGCCGCCTCCTTTGCTAGTATTACTGTTTCGTAGAACGCCCTGCCACTCCTCCTCGCTCCGGACCATGGCCTGTACCAAGGCCCGGTGCGAGAGATCGCCGTCGCCGATCGCCCCCACGAGGACACGGCGTTGGTCTGCCCAAGCGGGGCACACCTCCACCGTGTGCTCCACCGTGTCCTCCGGGCGATCCACACAGTGGCGACCCGGGCGTCGCTTCCGCACGAATCCGGTGCAGGAACTTCCCAAACTACAATATGAATATGAAAATACTGTGGACTCCGCATACTCATAGAATTTTTATATTTTTCTTATTGTTATTTCTATTGTGCTTTTGGGTGAAATATTGACTGATTTACAATGTCTTTACATATATCTATTAATATTGTAACATGGAAATATTGTAAAACTAATATTTTTTTTTAAAGAGTAACAATGGAATTTCTTCCCGGTTCTTCTTCATAGGAAACGACCAATCGGAACCGTGCACCAGCTTCTGACTTTTTATATGTGCCCATGTAGGCCTATGTGAAATGAAAACATTTTGAATCAGCTCATTTGTGAGACAAAACGCTCTATAAAATATTGTATAATAAAATTATATAGTCAACAGCTCCTTGCTTACAAACTTTTTCATGTTTCAAGTTTTTTTTCTTATAGAAGAAAGTAATTAAGACGCTTAATTATTAACTGGAGTTTATCAAAGTTATTCCAAAAACTCCACAATATTTTAGATGATGGTAAACTTAGTTACATCGAATAAAACAACTTATTCCTTCTACATTTGATGAGAACTCGGGAGCTCTGAAAATTACATATAATAAGTAAATAAGCCATATTGTTGTATTCTCGCCGGCGCTGGAAGTTTCCGATTTTGAGAGCACTTGTAATGAAATAATTTACAAGTAGTAGGAAATCATCCATGACTTCTTCCTTTCTAGGGCGGAGCGAGAGGGCGTGTCAAACTTTTTTACTGACTAAAATTCACCTGTGTCTTTCAGTCGGTTTTTGTGTTCCAGGACCAAATTATCTCTACCTCTTTCAAATATTCATGACCAACAAGTCGTACGTCGCGGCTAATACAACTGAACCGTCACTGTTATCTCACTCACTCGAATCTAATAGACTATATATTTTTTGTATAATTCAATTTCTTTAACGATGTCAAAGTATATAATACGCCAGCCCATCCAAAATCGTTTTCTTTTATCTTCATAATTCAAAATGTCGTAGGTATCCATAATTCTTAATACTCACAAATATTACAATTAATTGTCAAAATATATATTAACCCGAGTGCAGATACGACAAAAGCTAGGCATTTCAAGATATGACACATAATTTCTAAATATATAAAAGGAGAAACTGACTGACTGACATATCAACGCACAGTCGAAACGAAAATTTCACGCCCCTAGTCCTAATAGGACTAGGGGCGTGAAATTTTGCACAGGGCTTCCTTTTATGACGTAGGCGAACACTAAAAAGGGATTTTTGGAAATTCAAGTTTTAAGGGAGTGAAACAGGGGTCCAAAGTTTGTGTGGAGAAACCTACTTTCACGCGAGCGAAGCCGCTGGCAGAAGCTAGTAAGGATATAAAACTTACCAGTTTCTATCGCAATATACTTGTTCTATCTCATAATATTTTTTCCTGGCATAAAAAATAACATATTGTAGGTATAAAAGGTTAAACGGATTATTTTGCTAGTGAGATAGACTACCAATATGTCTGTTTCATAATAAAAATGTGTACAAAAATAGCGAGATAAAACTACGAGGAACATAAAATATAAATAACTAGAAGTACTTCTTCAACCACTCTCGAATACTGGTTCTTATTATAATCCACTATAAGGTCCAAAATTTCTTAAATATTTGCTATTATTAAAAGATCATTGGTGCTTTAAGTAAAAAACAATCAGTTTTAATATTTTTATTAATCTGTTTGACAGCTAGCAAAAACGAAAAAGGCGCTCGAAAAACGTTTGGGGGGTATCAAACCGTATAATTAGATAAGTATAATTGTATCAAATATTAAATGTAATCAATTGGTCCGCTTATGGGAGTATATGTTCAAGAAATATTCTTTCAAGATGGCTTCATCTCAAATAACATGTATTTGTCAAGGCTGCCTCCTCTCAACTCTTCCCCTTATAGTCGATCTCGACGCATTTACGCTTCACATCTACAAAAACATGTGCCGCGGAAGAGAGTGAGAATTATCCACCATTTTGGAAGACTTGGACTACGCTGAAGACCATAAGTTATAACTTATGGTCATCAACGTAGTCCACACGCAGACATGCAAGCAAAATTTAACGAACTTGCCCGGAGGCAGCGTAAGCTGGACTCCAAATACACACAAAAGACGTGATGCGTAATCGGCACAGAGACAGTGGAATGCCTCTATAAATCCATCTACATCGGGTGCATCATGTCGGAGACTAGGAGAATTGCAGAGGACATCTCACTTCACCTGACCCTTTTGGCAATCACAGAAACTGATCAACTGATCCGAAGGGTCTTTAAACTCAAACTCTTGGGTTCCACGTCAAATTCAAAGTCTTCGTCGCGTCCTCGAAATTTATTGGTTCAAGAACCTCTCCTACGTAGAGCTGTTGAAGAAATGCCACAAATGCCTGATTGATAGCCAGATCAGGCTTCGTGAGTGGACATAGATTGGTTATACGCTGCGCAAGAATTCCAACCACATACCTAAATAGGTGATGGATCGAAATCTACAAGGTTAAAGGAAACATTTCCATTCCTTTCAAACCTGGCAACGCAACGTGCGACCTGAAGCGACAAGCATCGGAACGTCGTAAAGCATGAATCTCAAGACTACTGTGGTTGCCCTGTGCTACAACTAGGGTACTCCACCACTGGACACAGGTTTCCTCTCTGTGAAGGTAAAGAGCTGTCATCCAAGACACGGGTCCATTGCGGGTTTGTGGCTAATCAATGAAGTCTTTAAGTCGAGTTTGTGGCTTGCCAAAAGCCTAACAATTCACCAATCGATTACTATGTACTGCGTATTAGTGTTTTTTTTTTCAACAACACGGTAATGGCGAATATAATTTAAGTCATTAAAAACACAAATGTTACATAAATGTGTGTGTGGATTTTAAAGTATAAAACCAAGTACCACTACTGTCGTCCTGACCCGGTAGGATAAATTGTACACACTCTTGCAATAAAGCCTTATAAACACGATATAACCCTCATGAAATGAAGGCACGGGGTTTGAAGGTCACCCAACTCATTCCTTACTTGACTTACTGCCGGGAATGGTAAGTAGCCGTCACGTACTATTTTTTTTCTCTTTTTTTCGCCCAGTTACATAAGTCGGCAAATGGATTATGCAAACTGAATTTAAATGATGTCTGTTTGTCTCTTTTTTTTGACGTATTAACGGCTTATCTGATAAACTTTTAAATTGTTAGTTGATACTTAAATTATGTACGAATGTTATAGTTACAGATATAACCCAAAGAACCGTTGAACTTAAGTGGCAGGACACATTACTTGCAGAACTAAAAATGGTCGTTGAGGCCGAAAGATTCTGGAGAGGCGACCACTTACCGGAAGACGCAGCGTTGAACCGACGAGAGTGGAAGCTCTCGTATATAATACCTACACTGTAACCATTTCAGCCCCCCTAGCCAAGTTACAACCGTTTCGTATCGATTCTCTTTTCGTCGGTCGCCACCCCTTCCTTTGTTCTGACATCATCTCAACGCTCAGCCACGTGGTCAGAACCAAGGAATAGGAGGCGTGGCCGACTCGAGGCGATCAACAAAAAGAGAATCGAAACGAAACGGTTGTAACTTGACTAGGGGGGTAGTACCTACTGAGAAGACGTATTATTTGAATAGGCAGTAGGTACACCAGTGGTTAAAAAATCGATAGGTTTCGATTCTTATATTACATTAAAATCCGAAAACAGAATCACAGGTGCCAACAAAAACTATAAGACCTTCTTAGTTTTCTGAAAACTTTTCAAAGAAAACCCATTACAAGTCTTAACGCTATCTATCCAACTAGAAAGGTGTACCGTAGCATCGATGCCGTCCTTCCTCACACAGCCCGAGGGAACAAAACTCGACGACTGGTATCAAAATCCCACTTCTGGCAACTTTTATCCTCATAATCCTCTTTTACGGAAACCCGTAACCCTCCGACCGCAGGTGTGATGTTAAAAATGAGAACAAATTTTAAATTTTATCACCTTTTTTAATGGCTGATACACATAAAATGTGGATTTTTATAGCGGTCGCCGAACTTTATTGTTTTATTCTTTTTATTTATAGGCTCGCGTTTTACCATATGACCACAATCTATATCACCTGATAAGTGATAATGCGATCGACGATGGATAACATTTTCTTAAAAGTAGCATATTCTGTCTTGTTTTAAATCCCCAGGCTATAGCTAACGAGAAACACATGTAATAGCGGCAGGTAATTACATTCCTTAGCTGTACAGTGAAAAAATTTCCAAATCTGCTGTTTTTTTTTATCTTTTTTTTTTAATTTGATATAAACTAGTGCTTGACTGCGATCCCACCTGATGGTAAGCGATAATGTGGTCGACAATGCAGCACATTTGCCTATAGGTTCCTAACCTATTCTTTCTTGACTTTAAGATCTCCAGGTTAAAGCTAGAAATCGACATGACCTAGAACCAAAATTGGAACCCCGCACTGGGCGGGGTGGTGGAATATAGCCCATTTCTTTCCTAAAGAGGAGGCTTGAGTCCAAGCAGTGGGATAATTAGGTACCTATAAGGCTAGTTGAACTTATTTATTTATTGGTTCACCAACAATTGTTTACACTGGTATTATATGCAATAAAATAGAGAACAATAGTGTAACAATCACTTAAAGGTAAACTCCGCATGTGTTGATAAGTTGCATAATGAGAGAGAAAAAAAAAGCAGACTTAACTAAACTTATCTACATCTAAATGTTATGCTACCATAAATTTAATGCCAGACTTTAGCTACTACACCTTTCAAGCTTAGTAATCGAATTCGGTTGCTGGAATATTATAAGGCTGATTAGTGATTATACTTTTGCGTATATAAATATTATAAGGCTGATTAGTGATTATACTTTTGCGTATATAAATATTTATTGAACCAATTTTGCCATCGCGATCAATTGCTTGGAACACAAATTGGCGTGCACAACGTTTTATCGAACCCTTTCTCGGATGAAATGATTGCTGTTTTATTTATTTATGAACATATGATATAACAACAAAAATAAAAACACTTAACTAATTAAAATTACATAATATATACACAATAACTCCTATCTAAAATATGGCGTCCAAAAATTCCTCCGCATCGCTGTCGACTGGAAGTGTGCCCAAAAGACTGGCGGCATTGCCACGTTGTATGGCAATGCTTAATCTCTGACCGAGGTAAAAGCCAGCCCTTTGGTCACGCGAAGGTTCAACTAGCCGTTTGGATAATTCTTTAAAAAGGGCATGAGCACTCGGACCCCACGGCCCAAGAGTCTCAAACCCAAACGGCTCAAAATTATAACTAGCGACGAGGTTGTTATATTTCCGCCGCTTCAGGTTCTCCTCAGCCGCAGCGGCAGCACCGGCACAGCGCGACGAGCTAGGAAGATGGGATGGCGCAAGAGTGTCGACACAGGGAGCGCCTAAAGGCCTACCCATCTTCCTAGAAATAAAGACATACTCCGGTCCGGTCTCTTACCATCGTCGCATGCCAGGCCATTACTGTATTAGATATGATATAGTTCGCTTTGAAGAATTCACATAGATATAGTTTATAGATGAAGTTTATATATAAGAAACTTAAATAAAAACTACGAGCATATTTGAAGACATGTAATCTGTTACAATCTATGTATAAAATTGTTACCGGATGGCCGGACGGTCAGCTACCCATTGCTCGCAATCGGCAAGACCACGCCTACGGTGGCTGGAAATTGGGATCTGGATCCCGGCGGCAGGGGCGTGAGGGCCGTTCCCTGAAACCGTCTAGCTTCTGACTATCTTTCAGTGTAACAGAGCTTTAAAACTGGGTGTTGAGTAAACTGATTTTATTTAAAATGGTTAAAGTTATTTAAATTGTGGATTACACGATGAGTCCGGTTTGGACGGGTCATGCATTAAATTTAATTAATTTTAATAATTTTAGTGGTTTTGTTCGCGGGATATTTGTTTTGCAGCAAAAATCATTTTGGGTTAACGAAATTTTAAAACAACGAGAATATATACCTACTCCAAAACTTTTAAAATAAAAGTATATTAAGATAATTATTATCCTTCCTTAGATAGACAGACAAACGCTATGGCGGACTTTGAACGCGACAATCTCAAAACCAAAAAAAAAAAATTATGCAGTTTTCACTAGTAGACAGAGTGATTCATGAGGAAGCTTTAAATGCATATTACATAGGTTTACATGTTTATTTCATCACTACTACTCAATGGTGAAAGAAAACATCGTGAGGAAACCGGCATGTCCTAGAATCAAAAATTCGAAGACATGTGATTTCCACCAACCCGCACTGGTCCTGCGTGGTGGATTACGGCCCATTCCTTCTCCTAGAGAGTGGGCCTGAGTCCCAACAGTGGGAACATTATAAAGCCGACTATGCTATGCTATACATGCATATTATAATAGTGAAAAAATTCAAGAATTACAAAGATTTCTAATACCCGTGCAAAGCTGGGGCAGGTTACTAGTTTAATATAAAAAACACTCATCATTGTTTCCAACATGTATAAAACTTGGATAAAAACGGCTCAAGAACGTGAGGATTGGCACAAGAAAAGAGCTCAACCGTGGACGATAGCGATGAAAATAAAACAACAATAAAAAAATACATAGGTACATAATAAGCTACATAATATTAATGTCTAAAAGAATAATGAGTATACATGTGGATGGATGAAGAGGGAGGCCAAAGAAAGATGAATGGATTGTGTGAGGAATAATATAAAAGAAAAGGGAATAGCGTGACGGGTGATAGAAAAACAACGTGTTGCGCCGACTACAAATTACACGGGTAAATGCTACATAAAAGTATACATTTGAATTTAAATAAAATAATTTCACGTTCAAATTCTATTCAATTTCATTTTCAAAACTACTCAAAGCACACTTAAACATTTTTATTCATATTTTTTACAATAGGTAATCTCTTTAATATTCCAGATGGCTTTGGCTTGGATGGCTATAAGATCAAAATTATATTTCAAACCAGGTACCTTAATAAAAAGGTCTCTCGCACCCTAAGGTGTCACCCGCACAAGCGGCTATCTAGCGGTGATATTACCGTTCTGCCACTTCGTTCTATAACAACACATATGTTACTTCTAGTCAACTGTGCTCCATCGTCGACAAAATTGTCGCTTTCCATCAGGTGAAATAGTGGTCAAGTGTGATCTTATTAACAGAAAAAAAAAATGATTGGAGCAGTGGCTAAGCAATTAGCTGCTGCGTTACATGTCGCGGGTTTCATTCCCGCACAGATCAAATATTAGTATAGCCTACTGATAGTTATTCCGGGTCTGGATTTCTTATAGTTAGTTTACATGTTTGTGAAAGCACCCAAGATACAGGAGTGATTCCCAGCGGTACAACAGTATTTTAAACAAAAAAAAAAAAACATAAAGAAAACTCTATTCGGCACAAAACGACCAGTAATATTGACGAGCAAAACTACAAATCGCGGCGTTCCACCCGCTCGTGAGGATGACGCCTTAGGTTTTTCTAGGTCACTTAGGACACCTACTTGGGAATTAAATAACCTTCTAGTCAGGTCACGTCAGGTCGTTCTTCTACTTATTACATTCATGTAGCAATTTTCTTCTGAATCTAGTTGCTAGTGTCAATGTGGAAGAAAACTTCTCAATTTGAGAGACATTTTGGTTACTTTGTAGCAAGCCGTGGTATATTTAAAATATTAGTATTTTTTTCCTTTTCTTTATTATTTATTGTAATAAAAAAAACTTAGCCTTAATACATTGATTTGATAATTTATGTACAAAAGTGAGCTTAACTCAACCATGAGTTTTCTCCCAGCAAACCTTTGGTTGACAGAAAGAGATCACATTCGAGGGTAGGATTCAGAATATACAACATACACCTATATAAATACGTCCTTTATTAATAAGAACAAATTTCTTTATAATGATTACAATCTAGCCTAAAAGACTAATAAGTAATTTAACTGTAACTTAATGTTATACGTTATAGGTTATTAAAACTAAGATTAGCGTCCTTTAGCACTTTCAAAGTAGTTCATAGCACTTTCTTAGAGTCTGATACTGATAAAAACACTTTGTTCATGTGTCATATGCATAGCACAGCATTGAACACTATTATACACTAACTTTAAACACTACACTAACTAAGGACTAGTATGTCAACATATTAGTATGATAGATTTATTACACATAAAGGCAATAAATAATAAGTTTTCAACATCCGATGATGAATAAAAACATTTTATTTATTAGAAATATAAAACATTTACATGTTATAGTGGATACAATAGGATTTTTTAAACAAATAGGTATTTATAACCCACACCATTGTCTATGGATTATTTAAAAAACTGAGCAAGTGCGAATCGGACTCGCGCACTGAGGGTTCCGTACAAACTTAACTATGTAAATAGTTCAATTCCCGAATGGAGTCTCCAAGATGTTTCCAAATCGCAAGAAGTTTTTTATTGGGACGTAACCACAAATTTATTGTTTTCAGATTTAATCCTATATCTGTGTTATAAGACCTTGTTTTATGCCAAATTTCAGAATTCTGGGTCAACGGGAAGCACCCTATGAATTTTGATTCCCTTAAGAGTGTCAAAATATACGTTTTTTGCTATTGTTGAAGCTGTGAAAAATCAAACTACTAAGTTAAAGAAAAAAAAGATTCGAACGTTTATATTACAAAAAACTTATATTCCGACACTCTCAAGGGAATCAAAGTTCATAGGGTACTTCCCATTGACCTGGAATCTTGAAATTTAACATTAAGCAAGGTCTCATAGTATAAGTAAAGGAAAATATCTAAAAATTGTAAATGTGTAGTTACATAACAAAAAAAAGGCGATTCGGAACTCATCTCAGGATTATGTGGTTATAATTTCAACTCGACACCTTCACGCGTCCCCGAAATAAAGGGTCTTCACAGACAGACAGACAGACGGACAACAAAGTGATCCTATAAGGGTACCGTTTTTTCCTGTTGAGGTACGGAACCCTAAAAACCCTGATGCTTCCCACCAGTTTCAAACATTAACAAAATTGAGGTTAAAACTACAGTTTTCTTGTGAGAACTCTCGGCTGCTTTAATTAATTTACAATCTGAGTTTACAATGAGCAATCTGTCTCATTCATTTAAACTACAATACTAACAAAGGATTAAACTAAATACAAGTTCAGTTAATTCTTTTGTAGCTTTCGGTCTTTTTAGGATTCCGTACCTAATGAATAAAAACGGAAATCTATTGCGAACACTCCGTTGTCCGTCTGTCTGTCACCTGGCTGTATCTCATGAACCGTGATAGCTAAACAGTTGAAACTTTCACAGATGATGTTTTTCTGTTGCCGCTATAACAACAAATACTAAACAGAATAAAATAAATATTTAAGAAAGGCTCCATAAGTACAACAAACATGACTTTTTTGCCGTTTTTTGCTACGGATGGTACGGAACCTTTTGTGCGCGAGTCCGACTCGCACTTCGCTGATTTCTTAGGATTCTGTACCTAAGTGGGCAAAAACGGAACCCTAAGGGCTGAAAGTAAAAAAGTTCTTCGTTGTGGGGACCCGCGCGGGCGCCCACTTTATGCAATTTCAGCCTATACAGGACCACTTTGTTGCCCGTCTTTCCGCCTGCCAAGACCCTTTTTCTCAAGAAAACATGGAGGTATGAAACTGAAATTAATTCATATCAAATACTAAGTCTGCAACCCCATGAAGCAATGAAAAATTCCAAACTTCTAAGCATGAGAAAAAATATAAACATTGTATATAAAAATAAATAAAAAAATAAACATTTAAAAAGAACGATAATATTTTAAGTATCACTTAAAATATTATCGTTATCTAAAAGAAAGGTAAAAGAAAAAAAAGCATACAACAAGATGCTAATAATTAACAATACTTTGAATAAATTATAATAAAAAGAGAATTACATGTCCAATTAAATCTCAAAAATTTAAATACAATAATATTTATAAAAAGATCAACAAAATCACATAATACGTTATAACAAATAAAACTGTAGTCATTTATAAGCCAACGCATAGTGAAAATAAGGCTTTATAAGCTCTGTTTAGGCGCTTATTTCGTCATTCGCTAGGAAATCAAAACCAATACGGTACTCTCTGCAAGGTCTGCAAGAAAATAACTTTTTTTTTACGATCAGGAAAAATATACCGTTTGGTTTTGATACGTAATCAGATTATTTACTCTGTTTTTGTAACCAAGAATATTATTAAAGTTATTTTGTATTCGATTATTTATTGCAATCGACCAATTGTGCTTGCAATACCGAAATGTATTTGTCATTATCTGTGGTAAAGCTGTCGATGTATCGTAATGACGGATGACAGCTCTAGTCTTTATTGACCACCCTTCAGGTAAAACGCACAATTTGTCTCTTGCATTATTATAACGTTAAGAAATATTTTCACAACATAATTTGAAAAGAGTGTCCATGGAGTTTCTTGCACATTCTTCGCCATAAGATCTACTCTTTGAAATGAGCAACTAGCATCACTTTTCTGACTGACTTCTTGACAATACGGACAAATCCTCGGTGCGTGAGTCCGACTCGCACTTGACCGGCTTTTTTCTTTGCAAAATTCATTCTGACTACTGCTCTACTTGTCACTGATATCTTTGAAAGACACTCTACATAATGCTCCTGAATTTCAGGGATGTCTGGCACTTTTTACAACAGTTTTAAGAGCTCTTTCGACGACTACTAAATATTCTAGAGGTACGCTTACTTTATAGAGGTGAAATAATTTATGTTTTAAAAGTATTGAGGTACTTTTTCAGGTAGGTTTTATTAGGGTATGCAGTAATATCGTGTGTGGTCTAGTTTGTTTGTTATATGGCGAATTCACGCATAGCATGTTCAGTCTGAACTTTGGAAATTGTAAAAGGTTTTGGTGACCAACTTTCTTTCGAGTTTTGGTTGGTTATAATACACTAGTTATTAATTAAAGGAAATACTTAAAGTACTTATTAGAAAAGGTCTTGTTATAGTAAGTAACGTCTTATTAAATTTTGGCTGGCCTGTTGGTCTAGTGGTTAGTGACCCTGACTGCTATGCCGTAGATCGTGGGTTCGATTCCCACCCAGGACAAATGTTTGTGTGATGAGCACGATCATTTGTTCTGTGTCTGAGTGTAATTTATCTATAATATGTATGTATTTAGAAATATTTAAGCATGTTTATCAATTGTCTAGACTAGTACTCATAACACAAGCTCTGCTTAGCTTGGGACTAGATGGCATGGTGTGATAGTTGTGAGAATGTTATGATATTATTATTATTATTAAATAATATTCATAAATAGCAAAGTTAGGTGCGTTTCTTTATATCCCAAAATATCACTCAATTTATATATGTACAGGCTATTGATTACGAATGAAAAAATGGAAAAACACAGCGCGTAGTATTTTCTAGGAGCGATTGTTATGAAGGATTGATTCAATTATGAATTTACAAATTTTTGTGGACAAGTTTGGGTTTTCGTTTTTTTTACTTTTGACTTGGTATACAAATGTAATCAGTAACGGGTACGTAAAGAGCCCCATTTTTTATTCTAATTAAAAATAACAATACACTCCGCATTGTTAGAATCAGAATAAATGATTTGTAAACATAGGTCAAATTACAACAGAGTGTGAGTTGTTAAAAATAGGTAGATGCTCTATGTTTTACCCAGAGGCGTACACATATATAATTTGACCCTTTTCAGGGCTTATTGTACTTCTATGTACGCGTGCAGCCTGTGGGTGAATCACACCCGAAAAGCATACGAAGCTCTCCGTGTCCAATATAATAACGCATTCAGGGCACTGATGGGGCTGCCGCGACACTGTAGTGCCTCGGGCATGTTTGCCGCCGCTAGCGTTGTCTGCTTTTATGCGACGATGCGTAAGCGGAGCACATCTCTGGTGCGCAGGGTGCGCGGCAGCCCTAACAGTGTGCTGATGATGATAGCCGACCGGCTCGACTGTCCTTTTATAAGGCGCTGCAGCGACTTGCATGTTACCTGCAGTTATCGATAACTGTGTGTGAAATAATTATGTAAATGTTGTTTGTTTGTTGGTGTTATGTTTTCTGTTATGTTCCGTGTTATGTGTAATTATGAGTCCTTAGTTACTTGAATAAATGAAATTATATTATATTATATATTATAAACTTATCAGTAGGTACTCATCATACTATGACACTTCATACTAATTACCAAAAGTTACGGCTGAACGGATATGGATAAAAATTGGCAAATGAGTAGACTATGACCTGAAATAGCAAGCTTTTTATCCCTGGAGTATGTTTTCTTGGGATAATATTTTACTTTCACGCGAGCGAAACCACTGACTGAAGCTAGTATTTAGGTATATATAACATAGTATTATTTTAAAAACTGATAATTATCAAAAAATGAGACTATGTAGAAAAATAAATAAATTCAAAAGTAATATATACAAAAGAATCGCCAAACTTAAGTGGCAGTGGGCAGGGCACATTGCTTGCAGAATAGATGGTCATTACGGCCGAAAGAGTCTGGAGTGGCGATTGCTTACCGGAAGACGGAGCGTTGGAAGGCCTCCCATAAGGTGATCATCCGGATCCGGACCCATCCGATGGATGCAAGATGCATAAGACCGTCCGTTGTGGAGACACTTGGGGCCTATGCTCAACAATGGACGTCTTTCGGCTGCAATGATGATGATGATGATGGTGATACAGAAATAAATTTTGCATTCGGTTTACGTACAAAAAATATATTATTCTTTTCTTTATACATATGCTCACAGATCTTGAAAGACAAGATATACAAGCCTGCCCTGAGCATGAATACATAATCTGAATGATTTATCGCCTTCCGTTAGAAAGGGTACAATGGGACAACCCATTCATAGATACATTTTAGAGTAGCGGTGATGGTTCGAGACATTCATTTGTTTTCCATTTCGCTACACCACACTGAGACAGCATTAAAATGGGCTTTAAGGGCTATATTTTACCGGGACACCATGGCGGTGCGACATTCATTTGTTTTCCAACTAAGACGATCTAGATATACTGACAATGTAACCTCCTATCCGATAATGTTGGAAGGATTAGGGCTTTATTTCACCGGGACACCATGGCGGCGCAACTGGTCGCGCCGCCACGGTGTCCCTAAACTACCAAACTAGACACCATACAAACACCAGAGTCGCTACACCACACTGAGACAGCATCAAAATGGGCTTTAAGGGCTATATTTTACCGGGACACCTTGGCGGTGCGACCTTCATTTGTTTTTCAACTAAGATGATCTAGATATACTGACAATGTAACCTCCTATCCGATAATGTTGGAAGGATTAAGGCTTTATTTCACCGGGACACCATGGCGGCGCAACTGATCGTGCCGCCACGGTGTCCCTAAGCTACAAAACTAGACACCACACAGACACCAGAGTCGCTACACCACACTGAGACAGCATCAAAATGGGCTTTAAGGGCTTTATTTTACCGGGACACCATGGCGGTGCGACATTCATTTGTTTTCCAACTAAGACGATCTAGATATACTAACAATGTAACCTACCCAATAATGTTGGAAGGATTAGGGCTTTATTTCACCGGGACACCATGGCGGCGCAACTGGTCGCGCCGTCATGGCGTCCGTAAGCTACCAAACTAGACACCATACAAACACCAGAGTTGCTACACCACACTGAGACAGTATCAAAATGGACCTTAAGTGCACGCGTCCGAGTTGGACGCGTGGCCAAATTGGTTGCGCAACCAAATTGACACCAGGTGAGTAACTCTCTATAAAGCTGTATACATTGTGTTGGTAGCGGCGACTGTTCGCGCCACTATGGTGTCGCGGTGAAATATAGCCCTTAGTGCAGTAGATGAACTACAGCGCTGCATGTCGAGGGTTCGATTCCCGCATGAAACAAATACTTGCCCTACTGGTAGTTGTTCTCCATGATTGAGTTGTGCATGTGAGCTAGAATGTTTGTGAACACACCCACGATACAGGACTAATTCCTAGAATTAACTGCGTTTACCTAGTTTTGCCTTCGTGAAAGCAGATTACTCCATATCAACTTTGGAACCCCGTTACGTCTTCTTAATGGTCGAATTTAAAAACGAAACTTTCTTACTCTTTATATACATATACGCGCGATGCCTCGCTCCGCGGGGCTCCAATTTTAGATGATTAATAATAATAAAAAATAACCACAAAGGCTCCACTTTAGCCTTTTCCTAACCTATCTGTGTCGAAGTACCCTAAAATTCCAAGTCAGGGTGCCCCAAGTCCCATAATAATTGTAAAAATTACCAGGGCCGAGTCTTCCTTTCGGAAGCAGACCCTTAGCCCCAGTAGGCTTCGACCCTGTTAGGCCCCTACGGTTTACTGACATCTCCTTGAGGTGCGCGTGGAACAGTACGCGCCGTCGACAAGTTGGGCTCGGTCCGAACAGTTACCGGACGGTCGGACGGCGAGCTACTCATCGCTCGCAGTTCGCAAGCCCGCACCTACGGTGGCCGGAAATCGGGATCGGTATCCCGGCGGCTGGGGCGTGAAGGCCGCTTCCTCGCAGGTGCACGTGCAGCTTCCTCCTTTGCTAGCATTACTGCTTCACAAAAGGAGGCGACTGCCTGCCACTCCTCTTCGCTTCAGACCATGGCCTGTACCAAGACCCGGTGCGAGAGATCGTTACTGCCAGTCGCCACCACGAGGACACGGCAGTGCTCTGCCTAAGCGGGGAATATTTGGTGTACTGTTAGTATTTTAGTGAAGAATAAGATTTTTTATGCACAGTTAAAAATGTCCCTTTAAATAATATCAGACAAAAGGAAATGCCACGTTTACATACTTTGAGATAAGTGATATTTCTTTTTACTCATTCGTAAATGCTCAAAATGAAAAGAGATGGTTCTCTCTTTTCTTAGAAAATCGTATAGGTCAACGTATGTGTAAGCCCAGTTTTATGTTTATCGAACATATTACAGGCGAAGCTAAGTTAATGGAATTACCGATAACTTGGGAAGCCAGAGCGACCTTTATAACAAAGTACTACTACATAACTACGGATAGTTTTTCATACTAAACCCTGATACTAGACGTCCTCACAAATTATTTTCTTCAGCTTTCTTTAGAAAATCTTGACGGTTTTTCTAAAGGGCTAATTTTTGTTATTTTTTGCTGATTTGGGGGAAGTCGGAGCAAAGGTCAAACTGTATTATGTTTTGCTCGAGAATTGGATTTCTTGTTTTCCTCTTTTCGTTACGGTTGTAAAAGTTTGCTGGCTGACATGTGAGAAATTCACGGTCTTTTTTAGGGTTTCCTACCCAAAGGATAAAACGGAACTCTATTATTAAGACTCTGCACGCGCGAGGGAGCGGCTCTCACGCCCCAGCCGCCAGGATCCCGATCCCGATTTCCGGCCACCGTAGGTGCGGGCTTGCGGACGGCGAGCAATGGGTAGCTTGCTGTCTGATCGTCCGGTAACTGTCCGGACCGAGCCCAAGGCGTCGACGGCGCGTACTGTTCCACGCGCGCCTCAAGGAGATGCCAAGGTTCTGCTTCTGAAAGGTTAACTCGGCCCTGGTATGAAAGGCAACGAAGGAACAGGAGTGGGTTTTTAATCAATAAAAGTTTGATACACCCTCCCACCCCACTCAAGAGCGGGGGATGTCATTGGATGATTTTCCCACGGAAGAAAAAAAAAATTACTAAGACTCCGCTGTCCATCCGTCTGTCTCATGAACCATGATAGTTAGACAGTTGTCACAGATGTATTTTTGTTGCCGCTATAAAAACAAGCACTAAAAAAACAGAATAAAATAAATATTTAAGAGGGCTCCCATACAACAAACGTGATTTTTTTGCTATTTTTTTGCTACCTACACGGTACGGAACCCTTCGAGAGCGAGTCCCACTCACACTATGCCGGTTTTTTATTAAATGATATAAACACGTGTTCGTCGGTTTAATGTTCTAGTTCTAGCTTCATTTTCATTTTAAATGTTTTACATTTATGTTGTGACTCTCTGTAAGTGTTGCAGCTATAGAATAATATTAAAATAGTGTCCATTTCGTGTGTTGTTCCTTTTGAGGAAAAATATCGTGAGTGAGTTTCCTATTTTTGCTGAAAGGGGATTTTCCTTTTTTTTAATTGATATAAACTAGTGTTAAGTACTAGTTCTCACCTTATGGTAAGCAGTGATGCAATCGTTGATGGTGAATCGCACTAGTTTATTAAGACCGTATTCACTTTATACCTAAATTATAATCGGTCGGGAAAACCGCTGAAGGCAATTGGTCTTCGACTGTTTCACAATATATGTTGAAGTTGTTAGGTCTCACAGCAGTCTCCTTGCCTTTTTTCAGATTCCATACCTCAGTCTGCAAAAACGAAACCCTTATAGGATCACTTTTTTATCCGTCTGTTAACCTGTCCGCTTATTAAGGCCCTTTTTCTCAGGAACGAGGAGTATTTGTAAAGTAAGCTGAAATTGAACTATTTATATGACTTTTTTATATATATTTTTTTTAAGTTTGTTCGGTACCCTCAGTGCGCAAAAACCACTCGCACTTGACCGGTTTTTGTTTGAGACTGGGAAATCATGGATGGAGCGAGAGCGAGTGTTAGAATTAGCTACAACTTAGGGGTCTTTAAGTCAAGAGTGAATAGGCTACTTCTAGGCAAGCGTGCTCCATAGTCGACCACATCATCGCTTGCCATCGGGTGAGATGGTGGTCAAACGCGAGCCTATAATTAATAATAAAAAATAATAAAAAACTAAAATCCACCCGTGATTAGACGCCTTTTGCGTTCTAGGGCTGCAGGTATACCTTTAAAAAAACAAATGTCGGTTCGTCTATTCCTCAGGTCTTTAGAAAGTTCCCGAGAGAACATCATTAATGTTGCAGACACGTTACACTCGCGGTTACACCCTTTATACAGTGGGGAGGCTGCCTTCGTGTAATCTCAGAGCCTTTTGAAGCTCCATGGTCGTCTGTATTTGTGTAAGAATACTTGATAATGAAGACGTACGGCGAGTAGCGACCCTTACGTTGTTGAAACCTCTGCGGTCCGGACTAAGCGTTTCGCCTCGTCGTTTATACCGCGTACATCGAAGGACTGGAACAATTTGCCTGCTGCACTCTTCCCATCCGATTATAATTTAGGTGTTTGAAGACACCTAAATTATAATCGGACGGGAAGACGGGAAGGCTAGTGTAAATAGGCCCTTAATAAACTAGTGCACATGACCATCAATAATTGCATCACTGCTTACCATAAAGTGGGATCGCAGACAAGCACTAGTTATATCAATTAAACCAAATTATCAAACGGTTGATAACGACTGTGGTGGTTCTTGTTTCATTTTATTAATAAGAACAACAGTTGGCTCGAATTTTTATTTTGTTTAATTCTTTACAATAATTTTCATTACAGAAATTGAGTAAAAGAATATTTTAAGGCCCTAATTCCCAACCAGTGCTATAAAACTTTATCTTTTCTTTTTTTACTTTCTGATAAAACAGGGACTTTCTGAAGCCTACTCCTCGGTAACGGTTAAGTCAATAGGTTTGAAAAAAATATATGTTTATTAGAAATTCATGTACAATATTATCAACTTATGATTTTTTCGTATGACTAATACTTTTTTTAATCTTTCCTCATTATGATATTGAAATACAACCGTCTTCCAAATAGTGAAGTCAAATGCAAGAGTCAAGAGTGAATAGGTTACTTCTAGCCAAGCGTGTTCCATCGTCGGTCATATCATCGCTTACTTATTAGGTGTGATTGCAAAATTACTTAAATATTATCTTTAATGAACCTAAGATATTTTTATAATCTCATAGCGGTTTACCAAAAACATAATTAATAATAGTATTATTATTAATATTATTTTGAAAGTCGTTGTTTTTGGTTTTATTTGTTCGATATTTAACACAGGTCAACCTAAATAGAGTGCACAGTCTATAGTAAGATCAGTTAACTACGGTAATTTACGGTTTTATATATTAGGATATTTTTTAAGCAGTCTTAGAAAACTTCAACTAATATTCTCTACAACTACATAACATCCATAACTTAAAATTTTATTCATACTTCCTAACTTTTGAAAGAACTTCACGATTTTACACAACTTCATCGCATTACTTCGGCAATTTCCGTCAGCCTTCGGCTCCCATCGTATTTGTTCGCATTTACATTTCTCGTCTGATTTACATCGGAACTCATTTCTATTCGCATCGGAAGCCATTACAGTACGTATGTTGACAATTTCCGTGCTTATTATAGGATACATTGCTTTGTATTGGCATATTTTGTATGTGCTATGTATTGGTGACATGTTTTGGACGTTATTTTTGCATTTCTTGTGTGTAACCGTATTGGAAGCGATATGTTCTGAAAACAATGTATACTTATGTATGCTAAACAGGCAGCAGCAAACTATAGTATTGAGCCTTTTTTTAGGGGTAGGATATCTTCAAATATGTGGATGGATGGAGAGGGAGAACAAAGAAAAGATGGATGGATTATGTGAAGAGTGACATGAAAAAAAAGGAAGTTAGTGATAGCATGACGAGTGACTGGGCAGAATGGAAGAAAAAAACGTGTTGCGCTGGCCCAAATAACACGGGACAAGGGCAGGAAGATAATGATATCATCGAATAACTTCTCCCGCTCTCGAGCGAGAAGGCGTGTCAGACTTTTACTGTCTAAAACCCACCGGTGTTCCTTCAGTTGCGCTTTACATTCGATGGCCGCAGTAACTCTTTCGGACTATCACAAAGCCGCACAGGCATACCATCACGTTCCCCAAGCAAACGTGAGAGAAAGGACTTTCTCACGCCCCAGCTGCCACAACAGGAAATAATCCGGGCGTCTGGTTTGTCGCCGATTAGCAATGGAAAGCTTGCTGTCCACGCCGGTCCGGTAGGCGCGAACACTAGTTCCTCGCGCGCCTCAGCATATGCTGAGATAGGAGCCTTTTTGGCCTCGCACTGGTCTTTTATTTAATATTGTTTTCTGTTATTATTTTTAAGTTAAGTATTACTTTTTTATTTTATCGTTGTTTGTCCTGTGTGAGTCCCAAATAAATGTTTTCTTTCTTTCTTTCTTTCTTTCAAAGAGATGTCAACAAAACTACTAGGGCCCAGCAAGTGCGATACCCGCTAGGGCTACGGGGAATTTCTAAAAAGGAAATGTCCTAGAACGCAAAGAGCAACTGAAGAACACTGTGGTGGTTTTAATAAGCGCCCGAGTGTACCACCAGGAGGACACAGTGGAGCATACGGTAGAGGTGTGCCCCACTTGGGCAGAGCACCGCCATGTCTTAGTGGATGCAATCGGCGGCAATGATCTCTCGCACCGGGCCTTGGTAGGTACAGGCCATGGTCCGAAGCGAGGAGGAGTGGCAGGCGGTCGCCTCCTTCTGTGAAGCAGTAATGCTAACAAAGGAGGCGGCCGCTCGCGCCAGGGAAGGGCCCTCACGCTCGAGCTGCCGGAATCCCGATCCCGATCCCGATCCCGATTTCCGGCCACCGTAGACGCGGGCTAGCGCTCTCATTCCACTTTAAAGCTAGAGAAATCACTGACGACCTCAAAAAAAAATCACGTTCTTCAAGCTCTAAAAACTCTATCGTTCATTCAATCCTACAAATCTACAATTTGCGCCCAGCCGATAACATTTCAACGGAAAGTAGGTTCGGATTCCCGAGGGCATCGTTCGGATAAACTGAAATTTTTCGTAACTAAAGTGACCAATCCGTATTGTCAGGTAGGCTAGAATTTCAACCTGAAAGGCTCCATTAATTCTCACAGGCTGTGGATGTGTTAAAAGCCTTTGACCAGATGTCTGACCCATTTAGTACGTCATGTGCTTCTGACCGTGGCTAAATGTTATGTTGTGGCCGTGTGTCGGATCGAATTAATTATCCGAATCGAAATTCAAATGAATCCTGACTAATGACGCTATTCGTTTTGACGCTTACTGTGAATATCTTATATTGTTGCATAGGTAATAAAACCGCTCACTTCAATCAAAACATTTATTTCAAAGAATTCAGTCAGTCAAGATGTCAGTCAGTTAGAAAAATTATGCTAAATGCACATTCCAAAGCATAGATCTCTATGGAGAAGAATGTGCAAAAAACTCCATTGACACATGGAAATATATCGGTATCGGCCGTGACTGCTATGCCGAAGGTTGTGGGTTCGATTCCCACCCAGGACAAATGTTTGAGTGATGAGCACGATCATTTGTTCTGTGTCTGGGTTTATTTTATCTCTAATATGTATGGATTTAGAAATATAAAAGTATGTTTATCAGTTGTCTACTCATAACACAAGATCTGCTTAGCTTGGAACTAGACGACGTTGTGTGATAGTTATGAAATAGTATTATACAATTGTGCGCTAAACGATTAATCATTCACCATTACTACACCACTACCCACCCTCTCAATAAAAGCTGGCGTATATGTAAGCTCCATAGCAACACAATGCAGTGCGATTTGTAACATTTGCCTAACCTAACGTTCCATGTTTACTCAGTCACCCACAAACACACCTCGATTCAATTCACTCTCGCATAGGTATCGATAAAAATCGAACCACTCGGTTATGGCTGCTCAATTTAAAAGCTATTTGCATATTTAGATGATGATACAGCGTGTTGTGTGTGAACATGTTTTTGGGTGTTTATTCTTTTTAACCAACTTCAAAATTGAGGAGATTGTTTATTAAGCTGTGTGTTATTTCATGTATATTCACCGATTTCTCGGTCAATTGTGGACCCATTCTGAATTGTTTTTTTTTTTTTTCATTGAAAGGTGTACTCGATGTCAGTGTGAAATAAAGAAAAGATCATAAAAACACCGAAGAAAAACTCAGGGGTCAAAGTCTCTTTTAAAGTTCATACAGTAAACAATATGTAGTGGTCAAATCATATTGAGAACCATGCAGATAAGTGTCTCAGATGGTCTTTTGAAGAAAGAACCATACAAACTTAAGTGGATCTGTCCAGTCTTTCTGTTAACTTTATAACTAGCAGAATTAACCGTCAGTCTTAGCAGATTTTTATTCATTCCTTCCTGACAAAATTAACTTACACACAAGCTTAAATTACATGCTCAAAATAGTTTTGTTTTAGTTTTCAGATAACCTTGGTCCTATTACAATGAGAAGCAATACATTTTTACTGCTCCAAATTTTGTAAGCCAATCCAACCTTCAACACTGAAAATTTCTACAAAAACAAACGACTATCGCTGAAAATACTTTCCAATCCAATTATCTCTGTATGAAGGTTGCAAAGCGTTGCATAACAAAATCCATGTTTGTGCAAACCTAACCGGTGCGTTACAAAAACAAATGTTACACAACATGTAACTAGAATAATCCACACCCTAATGGGGTGTATTAGGGCGTGGATTAATCTAGTTATATAGTTACAATTAGAAAATTAAGTTAATTATAATACATGAATAAGATAATGTTTTCTGAATCTTTCTTTTTTCGTTGTTTAAAAAACCGGCCATGTGCGAGTCGAACTCGCGCACGAAAGGTTCCGTACCGGTTTGTTGTATGGGAGTCCCACTTAAATATTTGTTTTATTTAGTTTTAAGTATTTGTTGTTATAGTGGCAATAGAAATATTCTACAATTATCACACCAGTGGCGGATTTACAAATTTTCAAGGCATAGCCTATACAGTTTTTGCCGCCCTTGCCTCTACAATTGTCATCTCCTGCATTAAGACTTAAGACTATCCTTACTACCTCACTATCAATATTTTTATCACGTTTATGAGAAACAGTCTGGTGACAGACAGTCAGAGAGTCAGTTCCGTGTGGAAATGGAACAAACGAAAGACTGCGTCGTACTAAATCCCAGTTTCCCAATTAAATACAAAAACCGATAGTAAAGTTTTACATTACTTACGAACGTAATACCTTTCTTATTACAAACGAAATAGGCGACACGGAATGAGCTCCAACTAGTCCGGATATTGCTTTGGTAAGGTCCCTGCCCATTATTTTTTCTCAATTAGAACGAAACTACGGAGAAATAAGCAATTTATTTTTATCATCATACAAGTTGAGTCGACAGATGTTTATTTTGTCACAAACGTTATATCGTAAAAAGAAAAAGTATCAAATCTATATACTTGGAAAAAATTACTGACTGATATATCAACGTACAGCCAAAATGCCACTGTTGCCACTTTATATATAATAATAATAATAATAAGCATTATAATAATAGGGCCTGATACAAAAGGCAGTACTCCTCGATACGGCTCGCATTGTGAGGAGGTTCCTGTCTCTGGAGCCCTAACCACCGGTAGCTTGGACCCTGTTCCCGACACCGGCGGACAACTATTTTTTATATTTTTAAATGTTTTTTTTATATGTTTATTAAAGAAATATTTTAAAATGTAAACGATATGGATAAAAAATAAATAAATGGAATAATAATAATAAAAGTTTATTGACATAAAGTTTTACATAGAAATGAATCCCCTGGTCCATAAACTAGTGTAAACTGTATCATAGGGACCAGTGTCTTCGCCAGTTTTCGTAAATACATTATTATGTCAGAAATACTTTAAAATTAAGGTTAAATAAAAAAATAAATACTTAGGTCTAGATTTAAAATTAAGCATTCTGTGGAGTGTGTGTGTTTGTGTGTGTGTGTGTGTGTTTTGAATAGCGTGTAAGTGAAGTTCAGAAGAATCATAAGAATATTTATTTGCCTGAAATTAGGTTTTCAATTTCATCATAATTGTACTGTTTTAGCCAGAGAGTCAATTTGGTTTTAAATTTGCGGACAGTATATGTTTTGCAGTCATTATTTGTTTTGAGGATAATATTATAAATTCTAAGAGCTAGCACATCAATATGTCGTCTTGCAAAGGCAGTCCTAGCACGCGGTATAGGGCAGCAGTTGATCCTTTTAGTTGTAATAGGCAGGGTAGGTACGATGTTTCTGTGGTATCTTATCATCATCTCAAGCACAACAATATGATATCGTATTTCCTCTTTATTTATTCTTTTTTTTCCTAAAATTTATTTTTATTTATCTATCTTATTCAAATCTAATATTAGCACACAATACCGTGCCGACGTCTTTATGTCGACACCGTTACCGGCCCACGCAAAAAACCAACGCCGTAGATTCGTCGCATTTTCCGTGTGGTCACGGCATTATACAGAGTGTTCGGCCGTTTTGCGCGGATGTGGCGCATATTTTTCACAAAGTATACTTATAATTTGTTACTCTTAAATTAGCGCCTTGTTTCGCCAAATAAAATGTTTCTTTTCTTTCCTTCCTTTTAGGCGAGCACACTAATATGGGATTTTACCTATGAAGGGTTTTTTTTTAAGGTGGGAAAGTCATCTAATGACAAATCCCGCTCTTGGGTGGATCTAGAGATAGTGTCAGACTTTTACTGACTAAAAACCCACTCCTGTTCCGTCTATGCCTTCATCCCGGGGCCCCAGGCTTCGCTTTCACACTACCCGTGACCCCAGTAGGCTTCGACCCTGCTGGGCCCCTACGGTTTCGCTGACATCTCCTTGAGGCGCGCGTGGAACACTACACGCCGTCAATAACTTGAGCTCGGTCCGGACGGTTACCGGACGATCGAACGGCGAGCCACCCATTGCTCGCCGTCCGCAAGCCCGCGCCTACGGTGGACGGAAATCGGGATCGGAATCCCGGCGGCGGTTGGGGCGTGAGGACCGTTGCCGTTGCCTCACGCGATCGGCCGCCTCCTTTGCTAGCATTACTGCTTCGCAGAAGGAGGCGACCTCCTGCCACTCCTCCTCACTCCGGACCATGGCTGTACCAATGCCCGGCGCGAGAGATCACTGCCACCGATCGCCCCCACGAGGACACGGCGTTGTTCTGTCCAAGCGGGGCACACCTCCACCGTGTCCTCCACTGTGTCCTCCGGGCGGTCCACACAGTGGCGACACCCGGACCTTTGATGGGTTAAAAAAGGGAATTTCATTTATATGCTAAATCACATTCGGGAGCCAATATACTTGAAAGTTAGCACAGATCGTAACCGAAATGTTAAATGATATTTATTAGCTTTTAAAGAACACTTTTACACGACTTTTTTGTCAGTTTAAACTAGACGAAGCCGGTGTTACCTAGCTGAAGAAACACCGAAACATACTCAGGTAAATAGTAAAGGTTGTATTATTTGTTTCTAATTCTATCCCCAATAAAATAATTTCAAAGTCTAAGGATGATTAAAATTAGTTTATAATAAGAATTGATTGCTAACTCTAATATTGACAGCAATTAAAATGTCATAAATAAAATAGTGCTTTTTACGGTTTCATGCCTTTTAATAGTATTAAGTACTATTGTAATCAATATACGTTTCTGTAAAATTTTCCTGAGAGCTCTGAAAATAGTTGAAACTATTCATCCAAAAATAATTCTGAACCTTCTAAATCTAGCGGCTCACTGAGATACTCAGACTACCGTACCGTCTAGCTGGGTCCACCCTTGTCGCTATTTTTGGAATCGAGCAAGGGATGAAATAGCAATATGTCCATCCGACGCTAACCCATTTCCATTTCATCTTGCTCATTCTGAAGGCTTAGTAGCTTTAGCTTTTCTAGAGACTTGTTTTTCTACGGTTTATACCGCAGTAATTTAGCATTTTTTCAGAGTTAAAAGTAGCCAATGACACTTAATATTTCATTTTCATTGAGAAAAGAGATGATAATACAGGTACTTCTAAAATTACCTCTTACGACAAACAATTTAAGCTGTTTTTTATGTATTTAAAAATTAACCGATTATGTACATAATATCATCTTCCTGCCCATGTCCCATGTTACTTGGGGTCAGCGCAAAACGTTTTTTTTTTCTTTTATTCTCTCTTGTCCCCCGTCACGCCATTACAACTCCCTTTTCTTTCATATTACTCTTCAGTACACATAAATAAATAGACAAGAAGAAGAAGAAAACAGTGACAAAAATTACAAAAGCGATTTATATTACTTCTGAAGAAATCTCATTCGACATATCTGTAAAAACTGGATTGGAAGAAATAATTTGAAGATTAAATATCAAAGTAAACTAAGAAAATGACAATAATATGATCAAAATCTTTACTTTCATAAAACTAGCTAGCTGCAGAATCGCTACAAATGTTTACACTAAGAATAGATTAAGAAATGTAAATATGACTAAGACACTCGAACCGCATCGAGAAATTGGCCACAGTTTTCTACTACAATTCCGATGAAAACTGATTAAATTTCCTAGAAAATTCATGACCTTTTCTTGGTGGAAGTATCTTGGTAAAGATAAAAATGCAGAGGAGACGCAGACTACAGCACATTTTATTACGTCGCATTACAATATGTAGAATTACTGTATTGATACGAGTTCTGGAAACCATGTAACTGTAATAATACACATTTTTATACACTCCAATTAAAAAATGAGTTACAATCATACCTTAAGCACTGAAATTTAACTTAAGAGGGTCCTTTTTCACTCGTCTATCGTCAACATCGAGCATGTTTTAAAAGCTTGTTACTTCATCTAACGCGATGTTTGACAAAAAGGCGACCCGAAAAAAACAGAGATAACGCCTGAAAACTCTGTTAGCATTCGGTGATTCCGTAATTTACTCGAATATTTTACAAAACTTGTTCTAGGACATATGTGTTTTTTTTAAACCATTAAATGTTATTGAAAAAAATTGTCATCATTCAGAATCTTGATTAAATTTGCAAGTTTCTATTGTTATACTTTTTTGACTTTTTTCAGTTTTGAGTAAATAATAAAGTGTCAAAGCTCATGCAAAATAGCATATTTTCAGAAGGTCTTTACTGGATTAATTTTACACAAATTTATAAATTGATTTCAATATTAGGCTAGATAATATCAACAAGGTACTATGTTTCCACAATATCTAATGAAATATATGTAATAACGTCATAATCGCATAAGAGCGGTTGTATGAAAAGCAATGAAAATGTATGTCGAGTTGCATTCCCTTAAATCCACTTTGGTAGTTTTTTTTAAGAAATTATTTATTCTAATTTTACGCAAATAATAAATTACTCCAGTATCGTGAACTCATTTACACAATTTCGCAATCACTGTCAAACTACTACAATTACAACAATAATTAATTACTACTATAATTTGGGTGTTTTCAAGGCTAGAGTGAATAGGCTCTTAATAAACTAGTTCGCCACACCATCAATGATTGCATCACTGCTTACCATCAGGTGAAATCGCAGTCAAGCACTGGTTCATATCAAGAAAAAAAAAACTGCAAATAAAAGATAGAGATGCATGACGATGCAACGCTTATGGTTACTCAAAAATTGAGTTATTAAAAATGTAAGGATACCAAGTTTTGCATTATGATTCGATTCATGTTGTTATTTTTACCGATACATATTGGCTAGTAAAATAATACGAGGAAAAAAATTTATAATTTAGTCCAAGTAAGAGGTAAAACTTTCTTTCTTTGAAAATGAATCACTCACCACCCTGAACCACTTAACAACACCTGACAGACGCCAACAATGTTTAGGTTTGCGAACGATGAGTAATGGGTAGTTCGCCATCAGGCCGTCTGGTAAATGTCTGGATCGAGTCGTCTACAGCTCGATCTACACGCGTCTCAAAGAGATGTCAGCAAATCCGTAGTGGCCCAGCAGTGTTGAAGCCTACGTTCGCCATGGGTTGATTTCCGAAAAGGTAGAAACCCGGAGTCCTGGAACGCAAGGCAAAGAAGGAACATAGGTGTGGTTTTGGTCAGTATGTCTGACACACCCTCCCGCCCGTCCTAGGGTCCCACCCAGAAGTCATTGGAGATTTCCTACCTTAAAAAAAAACCTGACACTGTTATTGAGTGAATAATAATTCAGTGAATATGCATATTTTTTGTATCGCCTGTTCATACTTGCTTGTCATTCAGCTTGTTATCCAATAAAAAACCTATTAACTTTTCAATTATCTTGAAATACAAACGAACTTAAATCGAATCAGTTAAAATTCCATTACAAACACGATGCTACTGCAGTTGGTAGCACACATTGTATTATTAACCATTAGTGAGTAGCTCGCGTGCCACTACTTCGAACAAAATGGCTGTTACCAGTGTTTCCTTCCTGCGGCCACACTCAAACCACAAAACAGATTGCAACAGAAGGTCCGGCCCACCTCACGAAAAGCACACACTTTGCTGTACAAGATGCATATCTATAAGTTCCTGTTCGTACAGAAAATGAAAGCACACTAGCGGTCGCTATTAATTTGCTTCTCGATTTGCCAGCGTCTGTTAGGGACCTACCTATCTCAGAACTAAACGTAAAACGTCACTTCTTCAATACATCATAACTCATAATACATCGTGACCATGACCACTCAGTCAAAAACAGAAAGATGTAGAAGATGTATACTAGCCTAGCCATGCGTGCGCATATTCGCTCGTTGCATGCTCACGACCTTCTTCACCTGTCTCATGTCTATACCACACAGTTAATTCGAGATTTTTATCAGCTATGGCGGAAAATTAAAAGTGTTTTATACTTTTTTTACTATTTCTTTTAATAGTCCTTGACGCTTGTAATTTACACATGCCATAATTATTGCTTTATGACCTTGTTAACTTTATATACATACTAAAGTTTAATGATACTGAAAAAAGGTGGTCCGTCACGGGACACCTGGCAGATATGAATATATACGCACCACGACGAAGTTAAGAGTGGTAGCGTAGTCGAATGCCGTGACGACAAACGGCATGATGACCCCCATCATGCCGTGTGTCGTCACGGCATTTGAGTAGGATTTACTGCCAAGGCGCGTCGATAATTTTTTTACATCTTGAAAAAGCTCGGTTTTTACATCATCTTCGCGCGTACCGAGAAGTTACAAGACTGTGTACCAAGCTAAATTCCATTAAAATCGGTTTAGTCGCTCAGGCGTGAAGATTTAACAAACAAACTGAGCTACTCTCAGCATCTATAATATAACTAAAGTGGTCAAAAATAAAAGGCCCGTTTTGACAATTGTATTTTGACTATCTAGCGGCTTGTTCGATGTAGTATAGCTACTACTATAATAACTACTACTAGTACTACACTCCTAATATTTTTCAATTGTTTTTTTCAGTTTCGTTCCAAGTTACATTCTAGGGTTTTTCTCAAATGTCAAAACGAGCCTTTTATTTTTTAACGAGTTTAAGAACTGTTTCTTTTTTTTACACATTCAAATAAAGAAAGGTTTTTCTAGTTACGCCCTTGTACAACAAAATAAAACGTATTATTTTAGGTATTTTTAAGCAATTTTTCGAAATTTTGTAGTAGTAAGGCAAAATTATCAAATGGTAAAGTTAGTTGCTGTGATTAGTTGAACAAATTTTCAAAGCCAATCGCTAAAAGTGATAACTTCCACACATTTTAAATCATCAAATAACTTTCTCGCTCTGGGTGGAGCAGTGGTGGCCGAGTGGTAACGGCCCTGACTTACGAGTCGTAGGTCGCGGGTTCAAACCCAGCTAGGCGCATTACTTTGTGTAATTTATATCATCACCACTGCTCTCAAAACGGTGAAGGAAAACATCATGAGGAAACCGGCATGAACCAAAAATTCGAAGACATGTGACATCCACCAACTCGCACTGGGTTCGCGTGGTGGATAACGGCCCATTCTCTCTCCTAGAGAGGAGGCTTGAGTCCCAGCAGTGTGAACATTATAAGGCTGATTATGCTATTATGCTATGCAGGGTGAAGTGAAAAGAAATGTTAAACTTTCACTGACAAAAACCCACAGTGTAACTTCAGTTGCCCTTTGCACGAAGATTCTCTCGAAGAATCCCACAGCCCCAGCAAACAGCCATTAGCATCGCCTGACATTTTAACCCTCTAACCGCTTGCAATGGTCCGACGATCGTTTTCGCGTCCCATTCGCCAGGGTCGTGTATTTGCGACTGGGTACTCCATCTCGTTTAGCTCTACAATCCCCATAGGTGACAGAAAAGCAGACGAGCTGACTGTATTTGGTTGTGGATGTGTGACCCTTTTTTTTCGGTGGGAAAATCATCTAATGACATCCCCCGCTCTTGGGCGGAGCGGAAGATAGTGTCAGACTTTTACTGACTAAAAACCCACTCCTGTTCCTTCTTTGCCATCGTTCCAGGGCCCTGGGGTTCTCTTTCACATCACCTGTGGCCCCAGTAGGCTTCGACCCTGCTGGGCCCCTACGGTTTTGCTGACATCTCTTTGAGGCGCGCGTAGAACACTAAGCGCCGTCGACAACTTGGGCTCGGTCCGGACGGTAACCGGACGGTCGGATGGTCAACTACCCATTGCACGCCGTCCGCAAGCTAGCGCCTACGGTAGCTGGAAATCGGGATCGCGATTCCGGCGGCTGAGGCGTGAGGGCGGTTCTCACGCGCGTGCGGCCACCTCCTTTGCTAGCATTACTGCTTCGCAGAAGGAGGCGACCACCTGCCACTCTTCCTCACTTCAGACCATGGCCTGTACCAAGGCCTGGCGCGAGAGATTGCTGCCGCCGACCGTCCCCACAAGGACACGGCGGTGCTCTACCCAAGCGGGATGTGCGACCCTGGTGGCATAAACCTGGTGACATATCCAACGTATGAACGTTAATAGGTTAATTTGAGTCACAAAGTATAATTTGTTTCCTGAGACGAGCCAAGAGAATCATCGGCAATGATGCAATTGTTGAGTCGAAGCTCCAAAGCCTTGGGCATCGCCGCCAGGTTGCTAGCTTGTCGGTTTTCTATCGTTTACATTTCGGGAAGTGTGCACTAGAATTGCACAATCTCCATCATGGGATCACTAGACATACGGCGTTGCGCCACCGGTACATGTTATACATTCCACCCATATGCACAAAGCGTTTTGAGAACATATTTATTGTGCGTACCGCCAAGGAGTGGAATTCCTTGCCGGAGTCTGTGTTTCCTGATAGCTAGGCAAGCGTGCTCCATCGTCGACCACATCATCGCTTACCATCAGGTGAGATGGTAGTCAAACGCGAGCCTATCATTAATAAAAATAAAAAACTGAGAGTTAGCGTATCAGCTCCAAGGCACGAAAACTCTTTTATTACGTACTTACTTCAGGAAGCCAAGTTTATGTTTGTTCCAGCAACTTAATAATATTGATTCTGCAGTATTCTCTGAACTTCTAGACCACACAGTTTGTTCCGCATCTTCAATTGATAGTTTTGTTTGTCCTTTCAGCTCAACCTCTTCCGTTAGTCATAATTTGAGTTCTAAAGTACACTTTGGATTGAAGTTATTATCGGATATTATTGTTATTCACATTTCATTTATCATTGTTTTGACTTTCATATTGGTTTACCATGCATTTTTATAAAAATCGTCAGAGCAAGCACGAATGTTATGATATGCATGTTTTGATACGATGATCTTATGATGTCACTCCAAAGTTTGTTTATTTTTTGTCTGTCTGTCTGTCAAGACCCTTTATTTCGGGAACGCGTGGACGTATCGAGTTAAAATTATACTCAGGTCTGCAGTCCTTTAAAGCTTTGAAAAAATCAAACTTCTAAGTTAACGGAAAAAAAGATATAGCCAAAATTCTAGAGTTTTTTCCGTTGACCCAAAATACCGAAATTTTGCATAAAGCAAGATCTTTTAACACAAGTATAGGAATAAATCTGAAAACAGAAAATTTGTTGTAACGCCAAAAAAAAAATTATTTTGTTTGAATTGGAAAAAACTTCGAGAATCCAATCAGGAATTGAACTCTTTACTTAGGTAAGTTTGAACGGAACCCTCAGGGCGCGAGTTCGACTCGCACTTGCCCAGTTTTTTGTATACCTTCTAACAAATGAAATCTCGTGTCACAGTGTTTTTATAGATTTTTATGATTTTTTATGTTTTAAGGTAGGTCTTTTTTTAGGTAGGAAGTCATCCAATGACTTCTTCCGCTAGTCCGTATTCTTCATCCTCCTATCCCCACGCTCCATTTTTTATTCACGATATTTCTTTGAAAATCCATATTTTTGCCCGATATGGATGGTCAAAACTAAAATTATGAAGAATGTTGAAAAATACTCAAATGGAATATTTAGTTCATCATCTTCCTGCCCTTGTCCTGTTTTATTTGGGGTCGGCGCAACACGTTTTTTTTCTTCCATTCTGTCCTGTCACTTGTCACGCTATCACTAACTCCCTTTTCTCCCATATCACTGCTCACACAATCCATCCATCTTTTCTTTGGTCTCCCTCTCCCTCTCCATCCATCCACATGTAAACTCATAACTGTTTTAGTAACATGCTTTTCATCCCTCCTCTTCACAGTCCGATTTACATTATTAAAATTGGAAATTCATCATTGGCTTTCTAAAAATCAGTACTTCTAACCAGGAATCGAACCAACTAAATTAAGAAAAGGAAATAGTGTATGTATTACATCATACAATAAATAGTGTGGCTGATAAGGTTCAAATTCTTAAGATTACACATCGGGAAGTGTGCGTTGGAATTGCACAATTTAATTCCACCAAGTCCGTTCCATCATCGGACCACTAGACGTACGGCGTTGCGCCATCGGTACATGGTGGACATCCCACCCATGCGTACAAAGCGTTTTGGGAACACATTCATAATGCGTACAGCTAAGGAGTGGAATTCCCTGCCGGAGTCTCTGTCTTTAAGTCAAGAGAGAATAGTAATCTAGGCAAGCGTGCTCCATCGTCGGTCACATCATCACTTACCATCAGGTGAGATAGTGGTCAAACGCGAGCCTATCAACAATAAAAAAAAAATCTAGAAAGTAATAAAATTACATATAGCTTATGTGTAGCAGTCATCTGGAAAATAAAAATAAACTACCGTTTACTACATTCCAATGCCAAATGACGCAACAATGTGTATCGCTCCCCTCCTCTATAACCTAAACCAAGGACGAAACGTGACCGCCTAGAGAAAGACGGGATAAAACACAGCACGATCGTGTACATGTGACCTTCCATTGTGTGCATGGATATGGACCACTTCTTACACTTTCATAGGAATTAGACGGGCATATAATGAATTAACTGGATCTTGACGGTTAGTGTTTGTTATGGATCTTAGTTAAAGATTTTATGAGCTTTTCAAGGCAATGGAATTGAAAACGCGTTGTTATTACATAAACTAGTTGCTGCTAGCGATTTTGCCCGCGTGATAGCAAAGATATATCCCAAGGGAACGTAACGATTTTACATTTCATTGAATTTCTCAATAAAATAACATTCATATAAAAAAAAATCAGTAGATTAATTAATTACAATAAATAAATTAAATTCATTTTCTTAAGTTATAAATTTAAATTAACAACATGCATTTCATTAAATAAATATCATTCCTCAGAGATAAATTTGCTCCTTGTTTATAATTTTTTTTTTTGTATTGTGTAATGTGTAATTAAATTATTTTAGGAACATACTCCCAGAATAAAAAGTATCATACATGCTATTCCAGGATATGGTCTACGCGTGTACCAAGTTTCATCGAAATCCGTCCATCCGTTCGGGCGTGAAGAAGTAACAAATATACACACTCACTAACTCCAGATAAATAGTATACCAAAGCATGACATCACGTGAAAATACGATGCACAATGAAAATATACCAGTCGAATGTTATTTGTTCTTCAGTTGGCCTTTGCTTCCAGTGCCACGATGACTAACATATACCCATATAGATTATCTTTTTAAATCTCATCTTGTATACCACGGGTAAACTTGAGCGAAACACGAAATTTACTTCAAAGATGCCAGTAGCAGAGCGGAGGCAACCTGTCGATGCCAACAATGGGTCATTGTGATCGAGAGCAGATCATACAATTTGTAAAGCGTCTATACAATGGTGGATGCTGGCCACACTTGTTGTCTGACAGATTAATAATGCCTTTGTTAGAACTCTTTATAACTAAGCAAAGTAAATAAACAAGTTATTTAGTAGACAGTTTTAATGTGCCAAAATATGGCGATATTTGTGAACCTTTTTTTTGAGAGAACCCTTCAAAAGGTGCTTGGGAGTGGGGGATTATTCTTGCTCCAGACCATGGCCTGTACTAGGGTCATGAGAGGTCGCCACCACTAAATTTTGACCATAATCTGAGCAGATACGATGCCAAATAGTCTGGATTCCCAAAGTACCATGTCTAAACCGTGGCCCACCTAACAATATAACTTCACAATTCAAGACCTTCACCTCTATGGTCCGGAGCGAGGAGGAATAGCAGGCGGTCACCTCCTTCTGCGAAGCAGTAATGCTAGCGAAGGAGGAGGCTGCATGCGTGAGGGAACGAAGGTCCTCACGCCCTAGCCGCCGTAATTCGGTAGACGCGGGCTTGCGGACGTCGAGCACTGGATAGCTCGCCGTCCGGCTGTTCGGTAACTAACCGAACCGAGCCCAGTCGTCGACAGCGCGTAGTGATCCTCGCGCTCCTCAAAGAGATGTCAGCAAACCGTAGGGGCCCAACAGGGCCAATGCCCGCTAGCTAGGACCGCGGAGAATTTCTGAAAGGGAAACCCGTAGTCCTAGAACGCAAAGGGTAATTGAAGGATACAGGTGTGGTTTTAGTCAGTAAAAGTCTGACACGCCCTCTCGCTCCATCCAGAGCGCGAGAAGTCATTTTGATGATTTCCCAACTTAAAAAATAAAATAAAAAAGGCCATCATGAAGAAAAAAGGGAGCATAAGTAATATGAGCATGCGTATAAATAAAAGGACTGTTTATATAAGAAAAAAACTGGGCAAGTGCGAGTCGGACTCGCGCCCTGAGGGTTCCGTACAAACTTGCCTATGTAAAAGTTCAATTGCCGAATGGAGTCTCAAAGATTTTTAAGAATCGCAATTTTTTTGTTGTTGTGACGTAACAACAAATTTTCAAATTTATTCCTATACTTGTGCTATAAAACCTTGCTTTATGCAACGTTTCAGGATTTTGGGTCAACGGGAAGTACCCTACGAATTTGAATTCTCTTGAGAGTGTCAAAATACACGTTTTTTGCAACATAAACGGTCTTCCCTTTTTTTTCCACATATATTTTGACACTCTCAAAGGAATAAAAATTCATCCAAAAATTTGGCATGAAGCAAGGTCTCATAGCATAAGTATAGGAAAAAATCAGAAAACTGTAAATTTGTAGTTTAGTACGTCACAAACAAAAAAACTTTTTTGCCATTCGTAAAAATCTTTGAAACTCGATTCGGAAATTGAACTGTTCATTGACGACGGAATTGAACATCAGTGCGCGAGTCCGACTCGCACTTGCCCGGTCTTTAATCTTACCATGTATGTGGTAATATTTGTGGTAGTCCCCTATATATTTTTGACTGGCCTGTTGGTCTAGTGGTTAGTGGCCCTGACTGCTAAACTGGAGGTCGTGGGTTCATTTTCCACCCAGGACAAATTTTTGTTTGATGAGCACGATCATTTGTTCTGTGTCTGGGTGTAATTTATCAATAACATATGTATGTATTTAGAAATATTTAAGTATGTTTATCAGTTGTCTAGTACTCGTAACACAAGCTCTGCTTAGCTTGGGGTGGCGTTGTGTAATACTGGTGTGAATGTTATATTAAATATATTTGTAGCTAAATTCCAATATATAAAAAAACTTAATTGAATAGAAGACAGCAAATGGAACTGTTATGATAATATCACACTTAACCATGTCAAGGACATTTAAAAATCCTTGTACTTCTGTAAACTAGAACACTAAAAATTCCACTTAAGGGGAAGCCATCACAAAAATGTTTTCCTTACCATTAAATCGACATCATTACTCCATATCATGCAATGTTTGTGTGTCATGTCAACAGATGTGCGGTATTCAAGCGGTATTGAGGTACCGGACAGGTATTTACCGCGTACCTGGAGGGTAAATGACAGCTTTTGTAAGGTTTATTAAGTAGGAAACTCGTGAAAGGCAGCCATTAACATGTGTATGCAAATTTGGATTGCGTGGCTTGCGATATAGTTTTTATGTCTTTTGTGTGTTGTATTTGGGTTAATAGTATGCGTTTCACTGATGTTTATGTTAAGATATTTTGATATTATTAAAGTTTAAAATTAAAATTGGATTTTTACGTAAGTTGCATTATGGGCCTGTGCACACTAAGTTTTTTAAATGCGTTGACGCGTGTTTGTAGCGAGTCAGACGCAGCATGTAGTCGTTTAATAGGATAAAAGCGCGCTGTCGTCGACGCACGTTTCTAAGACCCGCGTCAACGGCCCGTTTAAAAAACCTGTTGTGCACAGGCCTTATTATCCACTTTAGATTTATTAACATCTTGAAACAAATTGTAGACAGAAATCCTACCATGCAATCGGTCAAAGGTTCACACATCCATTCTTGTAATTTTAAATCATATTGTATTGTAATTGTTCAAGATTGAGGTTTGCGAGCATATTCGTAAGAAATTGGCAGTATCACAACGTTAATGTTTCTCTGTTTGTCGATTTGGACCATATATTTTTTTTTGTATATATATTTAGTTCATTAAATTATGTATATATTATATTTACCTATATTGTGTTGTATCTGTGATTCATTTGTAATTTTTTTTTATCATCATCATCATTTCAGCCGATAGATGTCCACTGCTGGACATAGGCCTCCCCAAATGTCGCCACAACGAACAGTCCTGTGCGTCTCGCATCCATCAGATTCACGCAACCCTCACCAGGTCACCGGTCCACCTTGCACATTTTTTTTACATTAAAACCAGTTTTCAGAGTTTCTTGCACGTTCTTCTCCATAGAGATCTACGCTTTGGAACGTGCAATTTAGCTTCACTTGTATTTTTTTTTTTTTGACTGACCGACATTTTGACAGTTCAAAAGAGCCTGTAATTGGTCTATTTGAAACAAACGTTTCTGATTTCTATTTCAAAACTGACTGTGGCGTGTCAGACTTTTAGTGACTAAAACCACTTCTGTATTCTTTAGTTGCCCTTTGCATTCTACGACCAGGATTTCCTTTCCATGGATTCCGCGTACATCGAAGGACTGAAACAATTTTCCTGTTGTGGTCTTCCCGTCCGATTATAATTTAAGTGTCTTTAAGGCTAGAGTGAATACACTCTTGACGACCTTTGTATCTATATACTAGCTGCTGCCAGCGGCTTCGCCCGCGTGTAAATAGGTTTCTCCATACAAACTTTGGGCCCCCGTTCCATCCCGTTAGGTGATGAATTTTGGAAAATCCTCTCTTAGTGCTCGCCTACGTCATAAAAGGAAACCATGTGCAAAATTTTACACTCCTAGTTCCAGTAGTTTTGGTTGTGCGTTGATATTTCAGTCAGTCAGTTTCTCTTTTTATATATATAGATATCTATACCTATTTTGCGGCGTGCGTGCTTTTTCCCACTTCTTGTAGACCTTATTTTCGATATTTACTAACTACTTGAAGGAGTTACATTATTTATATTCTTCGATTTTCGTACAGATAGAACGTGTAATATTTAATCACCAAGCGAAAGCCGGCGTTCGCTTGGTGCTAAACGGAATGGCGTGAATTGTATTCGCTTGAATGCAGACTGGTATAAACTAGTGCGCCTCACCATCAACGATTGCATCACTGCTTACCATCAGGTAGGTTCGCAGTCAAGTACTGATTTAAATCATTTAAAAAAAAAGCTTAATAATATTTTTCACATCTTTAATTTTACTCCACTGTTTAATTAACATTATCGCCTCACTACAAACATGGAACGTTAATCATTAATTAAACTAAACTCGCTTACAAACTTGCGTCGAGTACTTAGGCGGGTGGTAGCCCGTCGTGTTGAACTACAAGTTGTGCTAGTAACGACTGTTTCATGGCACAAACTTAACAACGTGAGCACACCTGATGTTTACAGCTTATATACATAAACACCTGGGCAATATTGTTTCGATGTGAGTGTACGAATGTGTTGTTATAGCTTAAAGAATCCCACAATAAAAATAAAATGAAATTCATTTAATTCAGACTAATTTCAATCTCCATATTATTGTTAGTAACTGAAACTTAAAAGCACGATAGTATAATATTCAAATGCATCAACTAGTTTATTACTTAGTAAATTAGAACGTAATAAAAAAAGGCATTCCAAAAACAACAAAACAAAAATCAATAAAACCAAACCTTTATATAATGTTGTTATTACAAATTTCATTCAAATTTAGTTCAATTAATATAATTTTGATTACCTACTTATTTTTAAGTGTTGGCCAGAAGTGGTTTCTTTTTTTTGTGGGAAAGTCATCCAATGTTATCTCACGCTCCTGGTCGGTGCGCAAGGGTGAGTCAGACTATTCCTGACTAAAAACCCACTCCTGTTCCTTCTTTGCCTTCGTCCTGCCCGGGTTTGACGGGGTTGACGACTTGGGCTCGGTCTGGACGGTTACCGGACGGTCGGACGGCGAGCTACTCATTGCTCGCCGCAAGCTCGCGCCTACGGTGGCCGGAAATCCGGATCGGAATCCTGGCGGCTGGGGCGCGAGCGCCATTGCCTCGCGCGGGCGACCGCCTGCCACTCCTTCTCGCTCCGGACCATGGCCTGTACCAAGGCCCAGCGCGAGAGATCACAGCCGCCGATCGCTCCCACGAGGACACGGCGGTGCTCTGCCCAGGCGGGGCACACCTCTACCGTATGCTCCACCGTGTCCTCCAGGCGCTCCACTGGTGAAACCCGGGCGTTACTTTCACACGAATCCGGTGCAGGAACTTCCCGAACTGACCATGTTCGGTGAGAACTTGCATCATGCAGAAGGTGAGGACGCCGTGAGGTCTTTCCAAGCTCAAAAAGGGGACTTAACGCCATGATTATGGCGTGCCCAGGAAGAAGTGGCGAAGAACAGAAAAGAGTGGAATAACGGAAGGGAGGCCTGTACCCGACAGTGGGACACGACAGGCTCATAATAATAATAACTCGAAAAATGAATGCGTTTGGTGGGTCAAGTTTCGGGTCGTTTAGATTGTTTTGTGACGGATGTTGTCGAACCTAAATTAGTATTTAATTAAGTTTTAATTATTGTTCTCAAGTAAGCGACATGTTATGTTTTTATTGAGAATAAAGTTTCTTTAAACCTAATAATACTTGTATTGTATTGGCGGAATTAAGCAAGCCCTGCTAGTTAAGAGGGCCCTTAACGATCCGTCTGTCGTTAACGTGAGCATAGTTTAAAAGCTTGTTATTTCATCCAACGCACTTCAGCGCAATGCAATAAGGATCGAGGCAACGCGAAAAAAGACAGATAACGCCTGAACGCTCTGTTGGCATTCGGTAATTCCGTTACTCATTCGAATATTTCATAAGACTTTTTCCAGGAAATACGTGATTTTGAAACATTCGTCATTCAGAATCTCGATTAAAATGTGCAAGAAAATATAACTACATAATATTTTCTTTACTTTTTTTATTTATGAGTACTATAGCGTGGCAACCCAAAAGCGTGTTTTGTATGCCGTCCGCTAGAGCGAGCTTAAGTAGTTGACGTACGGCTGTGACACGTTCGAGCGGTAATGGCTCGCGCTCAAAATAAAATCTAGCTAATAGTGAGTTTCTCAAGACTGTTCTTTGTTCTAAAGCTGTTTTCCTGAACAATAAACTGTTATCGTAATAAGTGAGACTTAATTCGCCTCCCCACCGATACTATAGTACCTAATGAAGGGCCAAAATTCACGCAGAATAGCACATTTTCATATTTTATTACTGGGTAAGTTTTACACAAATTTATGTTTTGATTTCAATAGAAACAGATAATATAGTCAAGATATTTGTGTGTCTATCAAAATATCTAACGAAAGGTGTGCAATAACGTCTTAATCAGGTAAAAACGGTTATAAGGATATAATAATAATAAAAATAATCCACAACTATCACACAACGCCATATAGTCCCAAGCTAAGCAGAGCTTGTGTTATGGGTACTAGACAACTGATAAACATACTTACATATTTCTAAATACATATATATAGATAAATTACACCCAGACACAGAGCAAATCGATCATTTGTTCTGTGTCTGGGTGCTCATCACACAAATATTTGTCCTGGGTTGGAATCGAACCCACGACCTCCGGCATAGTAGTCAGGGCCACTAACCACTAGACCAACAGGCCAGTCAAAATAATTATGTATCTTGGGTTATTAAAAATAGGTACTCCTGTGAACGCTCCCATGGTACAGAAGTAACTCCTAGAGCAGGGCATTTAAAAAAACAATTTTGTCATCAGATGGTGTTTATTCTGGTGTTGCTAAAAACATGACGTTTTCGCGTAGGAATAAGTTTACTTGATCTATAGCCACAGTTGTCAAAAGGACGGTGTTCCAAATAATTCACACGCTTATCATTTGTTTTCCTAAGTGACAAACTTCGTGAGTGATATCGATAGTTTAGTAACAACGATCTATCATGGGGCAAATGGTGTGAATGTTATTCACTTATATTCAATTCTACATGTTACAAAGAAAAATACAGTGGATTATCTTGCAGGAAAGATAGCGTAATCGGTTTTGAAAGTTGGGTCCTTCTTAATTTATGCTATTCTTTTCAATACACTTACTCGAAAGCTAAGCTCTTATCCCCCCGATTTTGGCTAGCCATTGACTATTTTTCGCACTAGTGCGGAAAAGTGCGCGTGCTTACCCCACGAGTCGCCGGTCAGCCACCACGAGTCGCGCGTCAACCTCCTTTTATATATGCCTTTGTAAGTGTTTTGAAAAACGTCGTTTGTTACATGTGGAAATTTGACACTGCGGCTTCGCCGGGCCTTGGTACAGGCCATGATCCGGAGCGAGGAGGAGTGGCAGGCGGTCACTTCCTTCTGCGAAGCAGTAATGCTGGCAAAGGAGGCGGCCGCACTCACGAGGGGACGGCCCTCACGCCCTAACCGCCGGGATCCCGAACCCGATTTCCCGCCGCCGTCCAACCGTCCAGTAACCATCTGGACTGAGCCCAAGTTATCGACGGCGCGTAGTGTTCCACGCGCGCATCAATGAGATCTCAGCAAAACTGTAGGGGCCCAGCAGGGTCGAAGCCTACAGGGGCCATGGATGATGCGAAAAAGAACCCCGGGGCCATGGAATGAAGACAAAGAAAGCACAGGAGTAGGTTTTAGTCAGTGAAAGTCTGACATGCTCATATCATTAGATGATTTACCACATAAAAAGAAAACCTAAAAAAAAATCACTGAATGCCATGAGCATATAAACTATTTTCTACATTCACGCAGGCTAAAACCACAGAAGCCAGTTTGTTAAATGTCACTGACTTACTACATATGCGAAAAGATATTAACTCTTCATCAAAATGTTTACAAGGCTGTCGTCTCCACGCAATTTTTCGCCATTCGCAAAACTAAAGACAAACAAAATATTTTGGAATGAGCCGTGCCCTCATTTGTCAGGCTACAGAGGTCGGCGCACGAAGTAATGAAGGCACGCGACAACAGACATTGCTGTGACAAATTTATATTGACATAAACCTTCTAAACAGGCCTACTTTTGCAATTTGGTATTTTGATGACGGAAAACTGTGGAGTTAATAATAGTCCACAATAGTCCACAACTTTCATACAACGCCATCTAGTCCCAAACTAAGCAGAGTTTGTGCTATATACTAGACAACTGATAAACATACTTATTTATTTCTGAATACATATCATATTCTGGATAAATCCAGACGCAGGACAAATGATCATGCTCATCACACAAAAATTTGTCCCTGGGTGGAAATCGAACCCACGACCTCCACCACAACAATCAGGGCCTCCAATCACTAGACCAACAGGCCTATTATTTACACAAAACAGAATACCAAGTCCATTTTAGCAACAATTTTGTGTTGTTTTCAAGAAGAAATAGTACTAAAATCTGCCTGTGGCTAAACCCACGTGAAAATAGGTTTCACCTTACAAATTTTGAACCCCCATTTTTCATACCTCGAGGTGGTGAATTTTGGCAACGACATAAAAGGAAACCTTATCCAAAATTTCACGATCCTAGTCCCAATAGTTTCGGCTGTGCGTTGATATATGAGTCAGTTTCTGCTTTTATATAGGTCGTGGCCAGATCTTAGAATTGATCACTTTATGAAATGGCCAACTAAAACTGACCAGATCGTTTAAACGTTAACATTTGATGATATATGTCAATCTTCGTTTGGCCATATTATTAACGTAGAATTTCTATGATAATAAAAGGTCTAAAGAAAGTAGGCCAAACGAGGATTGAAATATCATCAAAATTTAACGTTTAAACCGATCTGGCCAGTTTTACTAGGCCATATCATGAAGTGATCAATTTCTAAGATCTGGCCACGAGATATATATAGATTGGACCCATGTCATGTTACGATATACGATTAAATAAGAATAAATTCTAATCTACATAAAAGGAGTTTCTTTTTCTAGAGAATTCTTTCTGTATTTTATGTTATATCTTTGGAAAACATTACTTTATATTGGCAAAACGTAAATAAACAATAAGTTTACTTTAGGGACTAATAATAGGCAAACCAATTTTATTAATATTTGTTACACATATTTATTTTTTCGACATCTATATTTGTTTTCAGTTCGTCATTTACTAATATTATAAAGACGAAAGTTTTTGAGCATATTATTATGTGTAAGTTTATTACTTCTTCAAGAAGAAAAGAAAAAAGAATCGCCAAACTTAAGTGGCAAGGGGCAGGGCACATTGCTCGCAGAACGGATCGCCGTTGGGGCCGATAGGTTAATACGTCAGGGGCACATTCTTAAAAATTTCAGCAACGGCGACGCTAACGTCTTAAGCCCAGAAATTCCGTAGTAAAGATTGACAAAACGGACAGACGGGTAAATGAACAGAAGACTTCTTTATTAAGTCGCTCGAGAGACGGCTTCCTACAAACGTCTCGAGAAAATGTTCTGAACGCTCGCAGTAATGAAGATTTGTTACTTCAAATGGAACGTAAGAAAAATAACCGTGTGGTTTTTTCCTAAGGACGCTTATGGCGGGCAGATTGCTGGAGACATTTTTTCAGAAGAATTTTTTGCGGTATATGGTATGATTTTTTTAAGACATGAATGATAGGTATGTTATCCATTACGCTTTTCTTACCAGTATATTTTTAGAAGTGTTTTATCAGTATTGATGATAGTAGATAAAATATGTGACTAGGGGACAAAGCAGTGTCTTTAAGTCACGGGCATGTTGAATTTCAAACAACACGAAAGTTGCAAACTTTATTCCCGAACGTAGTGATGGAATTATGTAAGTGGTCGGGAGTTAATATAGAAACCTGAGTGAAGTGAGAAATTATAGCCGCGAAGACACACACATACACAGCAGTTTCCAGCTTCGGGGACAGTTCCCGTGTTGGATACTTTTTTACGCCTTAGGTGAGATAATTAAAAGAAAATATGCCTACTGAAACAAATTATATATTAGAGAAATATAAATATTATTTCAGCAGTGCAGTGGAGCAGTGGTGGCTAGTGGTAACGGCCCCGACTTATGAGTTGTAGGTCGCGGGTTCAAACCCAGCCAGGCGCATTACTTTGTGTAATTTGTTTCATATAGACATGTGATATCCACCAACCCGCACTGGGCCCGCGTAGTGGATTACGACCCATTCCCTCTCCTAGAGAGGAGGCCTGAGTCCCAGCAGTGGGAACATTATAAGGCCGACTATGCTATGCTATGCTAAGTATTATTTACAAGTTCAGTATAATTATCACTCGACATATTTTGAAATTTGAAATAAACAAAATTTACAACTAAAAAGAACTATTTTTGTTTCTGTATCACACCCGCTCTTTCTTTTTTTTTAGACACACAAGTGTTGCCACATTTTTTAGTAGCCAGTTTGATTGTTGAATAAACTCGATTGCTAGACGTACATTTTAATTCAAATATTATGTTTTTTTAATCGCTTTAACGTTCCAAATTCAAATTACATTATTCTCTAGGGAACGCCCATACTATATTCGATCTCAAGGGTCAGAATGACTTGCTTTAGGTGAGGCTTGTATGACATAATCGAGCAGGTGGAATAAAAATGTATATATCGTTTTAAACATTAAAGTTTGATGATATGTAAATCCTCGTATAGGCTTACTTTCACAATGTTATGGCCAAACGAGGATTGCCATATCATCATATTGAGGTTTCAATGTTCTGGACAGTTTTACTTCGCCATTTCATGAAGTGATCGATTTCTATAATCTGGCCACGACATATATATATTTGACCATGAATTAATGAAAGTGAAGTTTCTTCGGAAAAACGTTCACTGGTATTTTCCGAACTTCGTCACTTCGACCACTATGGTTCTCTCGACTTCGACTAAATTTAGAATTTAGAACATTAATTCAGAGGAATCTCCTCACCAGGACCACAAAGTAAAGTATTTAAATATCTCTATATAATAGCTCTTTACCTATGAAATTGCCGTTTTTTAAAACGGGTTGCTTTGAAGTGTATTCTTTGGATTGACTTGGAATTATACATTCAAATAAACTTTATATTAAGGGTACGTTATTCTTTTTTCGAAATTAGGTTTTTATTGGTTTCTTTATGTTTTTTTTATTTTCTGTAATATCGCAGTACTTATAACCATGAAAGCTAATAAAAAAAACGTTACCTACCTAACCGTAACCTATTATAAAAGGCCAAGCTATGACTCACTCACTAACTCTTTTTTCCGGGTGGGAAAATCATCCAATGATATCCCGCTCTTGGGCGGGGCGGGAGATAGTGTCAGACTTTTACTGACTAAAAGCTCACTCCTGTTCCTTCTTTGCCATTTTTCCAGGGCCCCGGGGATCTCTTTCGCATCACCCATGGTCCCAATAGGCTGCGACCCTGCTGGGCCCCTACGGTTGCTGACATCTCCTTGAGGTGAGTGAGGAATGCTACGCGCCGTCGACGACTTGCGGTCGGTCCGGACGGTTACCGGACAATCAGACGGTAAGCTACCCATTGTTCGCCGTCCGCAAGAGCCCAAACCTTTGGACTGAGAATATAGAAATGTTGCACAGAGGTTTTTTTTATGTTAATATTATTCTTTGTGCACAAGAATAAGATTTTCCAAAATTCACCCTCTAAAGGGATCCAAAGTTTGTATGAAGGAACCCACTATCACGTAAGCGATTCCGCTGGCAGAAACTAATGACCATTAAAAACGATGCCATTCGAAATTTTACCTTATAAAATTAATTTCCATAACAATTACCATTATATATCCAGTAAGTATCTAGCAAAATATACTCGATTTAACAAGATTATAATATGTATTTAATTTATATTATGGTTCATTCTCTTGTTTCAATATTGAGAGCAAAATGAAATTGGCAATTTAACTTAACTCGAAATTGACAGTTATTGTTACAAATAATGCTGTTTATCAAACAGATTACGGATGCCACGAATACGCAACCAATTGGAAAGTAATGTTGACGAAATATTGTTTCATAGGTTATTTTATAATAATAACATGTAATATATATTAGGTATGTATAAAGAAATATATTATATACCCCTCTGCTAGCGTTTATGGACTACAAGAAAGCCTTTGATTCGATCGAGACTTGGGCCGTGCAACAGTATGTTGGGCCGTGAAAGTCTATGACCAGTGCGTGTTGCCAATGATGACATATGATTCCGAAACGTGGTCGCGCACAATGGGCCTCATCAGAAGGCTTAAAGTCACCCAAAAGGCAATGGAAAGGGCTATGCTCGGAGTTTCCTTGCGAGATCGAATCAGAAATGCATATATCCCCAGGAAAACCAAGGTTGGCAACATAGCACGAAGAATCGCCAAACTTAAGTGGCAATGGGCAGGGCACATTGCTCGTAGAACAGATGGCCGTTGGTGCCAAAAGGTTCTGGAGTGCCGAACACGTACCGGAAGACGCAGTGTTGGAAGGCCCCCTAAAAGGTGGACTGATGACATTTGGGGGAAGCCAATGTCCAGCAGTGGACGTCTATCGGCTGAAATGATGATGATGAATCCGAATATATCACAGTTGAAAGTAACACGTCAAAAAAACGCCACTTCCATACATAAGGACCTAATATTTCCATTACCTACTTAAAGGCATAAGACAGAAGAACTCAGCCATAAAATAAAAGTAAAGTGAATAATGTTTCTTGAAGTACAATTTCCTAGGCGGGAAATTAGCTCCGTTTCCAAGAACTAAGAACTAATTTGAACCTCAAAGCTTCATTTGGTTACAGTTTTCACTGGCTTTAGTGTCGATTTACGTTCGATATTGGTTAGTTCTCGCTATAATAATATTATTAGAAGTGGTATTACGTCACGCTAACAGTCCTCCATTTTAACAAAACTAGGAACCAGACTGAACTACGCTTAACAGCAGTGGTGAGAAAAATCAATAAATGATTACACTGGTCTACAATTTTTTATATTTAAAATGTAACAGATATGACCACAGGTGTTTCGTATGTTTGAAGTCCCTTTAGTTCAAACCTGACAGTAGAAAAATTGCACAAAGTCTCTCGAAAATTATATATAAATAGGATTAACCGCCTTGTAATAATCCAACTGAGACTCAGGCCTCGTCTATGAGAAAGAATGGGCTGTAATCCACCACGATCCGTTTTCAAAATAATGGTTCTAGGACAGGACAGTGTCCTCACGATGTTTATATTCACCATTTTGAGAGAAGTGGTGATGAAACAAATACATTACATAAAGCACCTGCCTAGATTTGAACCCACGACCTACAACTCGTAAGTTGGGGCCGTTACCACTGCCCACCATTGCTCTACAGCATACCTAAGTGTTGTGACCTATTTCTACCTTCATTCATCACTGAAAGAGAATTTATATTCACCAAATTACAATGCCTATGAATAAAACATACTTTTAAAAGCATGCCATTATTACTGAACCCCCGGATAACATCAAAACGCGGTAAAATCTCGTTGAAATCTATACTAATACTAGCGGTTCTGACAGACTTTGTCCTGTCTGGAAAGTGAGACTTGCTCAAATACTACCAACATTTAAAAAACCAGGCAAGTGAGAGACCGTACAAACTTATCTATAAGATTTTTCCGAATCGCAAAATAATTATTTTTTTTGTGATTTAATTACAAATGTACAGTTTTCAGATTTTTTCCTTTACTCGTGCTATACGACCTTGCTTCATGCCAAATTTCAGGATTTTATGTCAACGGGAAGTACCCTATGAATTTTGGTTCCCTTGAGAGTGTTGAAATATACGTTTTTTGCGACATAAACGGACGTATCTTTTTTTTTCGTAAACTCAGAAGTTTGATGTTTTCACAGCTTTAAGGCCCGCAGACCTGACTATATGGTTTTAATTTCAACTCGATACCTCCATGCGTTCTCGAGATCAAGGATCTTAACAGACATATAGACAGACGGCCAGCAAAGTGATCCTATAAGGGTTCCAATTTTTCCTTTTGAGGTACGGAACCCTAAAAATGGTGAAGGTGTTACCTTATGAACAGATTTTTCTTCTTCTGAGTTTATTATATATTTGACATTTATTAGTCCACTAGCCTGCCGACTTTGTCCAGCCTGGAAGCGGTGGTTCACCAGAAAAAAATGAGAACCCAATTGCAGTACCGCCTGCGGTCTAGGGACCTACTCAAATATACACACAAAATTTCATCTAAATCGGGCAAGCAGTTTAGAAGGAGTCAGTTGACAAACACACGTACCAAAACAATGATAAATATACAGATTAACAAAGCTTTAGAGTTTGTTTGAAAGCGCTTATCTCAAGAACTTCTGATTCGAATGGAAAAATTCTTTAAGTGTTTTCTTTTCATCTTATGACATCCCCCGCTCTAGGGCGGAGCGGGAGATAGTGTCAACTTTTACTGACTAAAAACCCACTCCTGTTCCTTCGTTGCCTTTCGTACCAGGGCCGAGTCTTCCTTTCAGAATCAGACCCTTGGCCCCAGTAGGCTTTGACCCTGCTGGGCCCCTACGGTTTGCTGAAATCTCCTAGAGGCTCGCGTGTTAAGTGTTGTGCTGCCCATTTATCGAAGAAAGCCGTAGGCTATATTACATCACATTTCGACCGATAATAGCGGAGTAGTAACCAAAGAAGCTGGTGAAACTGCGGGGGAAATATTTAGTTAATAGTTTTTTTGTTATTCCAAACTATATTGGAGTCGGTTGAAAGTCGAACCTGTATCTGAAAACCAGCATTTTAGATGAAGCGATTTCCTATATTTTTTTTTACGTGGCAACTCAACAAATGACTCATCCTGCTGTGAGTGGAGCGAGAGGTGATGTGGGTGGAGGTGGACCTGTATTCCTGCAGTTGCCCTTTGTCTTCCAGGGCCAGGGTACTCACTACGGTACCCACGGCTTCGAACAGTCCCACAGTGACCTCTAAAGCAAAGTTACTAGTGAGCGCCATATGTTTTAGTAAAACTGTTGCATAATGTCTAAACACAAACCTGATCGACCGCAATCGTATTCACCTTTAAAAGGTTGTATACGGCAGCACTAGATCAACAGGGTTGCTTGGGTTTCAATTGCTTAGAAGCTAGAGGGTCACGCAACTAGATGATTGTGATCGGTGTGTGACAGTAATGACGTGGTCGCTCACAATGGGCCTCATCAGAAGGCTCAAAGTCACCCAAAGAGCAATGAAAAGGGCTATGCTCGGAGTATCCTTGCGTGATCGAATCAGAAATGAAGATATCCTCAGGAGAACCAAGGTTACCGACATAGCACGAAGAAACGCCAAACTTAAGTGGCAATGGGCAGGGCACATTGCTTGCAGAACAGATGGCCGTTGGGGGCCGAAAGGTTCTGGAGTGGCGACCGCGTACCGGAAGACGCATTGTTGAAAGGCCCCCTACAAGGTGGACCGATGACCTGGTGAAGGTAGCGGGATTTAGATGGATGCGAAACGCACAGGACCGTTCATTGTGGCGACATTTGGGGGAGGCCTATGTCCAGCAGTGTACGTCTATCGGCTGACATGATGATGATGATGATGTTGAAACAACTACAGCCGTGGCAGGAAGCATTGGCTCCTGGCAGCTCCGACGTCTCGTACAGTTGCTCACTCCAAATCACCCATACCGCGGACACTCTCTGCGCTTAATGCTCTCCTAGACAAAAACAGCGATTTTGATATGTTTGGTGAAGAATGGAAGATGATACTGTCAGAATATATGAAATTTTGTGAGATGAATGTATGACTGTGTATAATATTTATTAAATAGGTCCACATAAAAGTCCTGCGTGACTTCTGACTTGTCTGTTTTTAATTTTATATTATTGTTTTAAATTTTTTCTGTATGTGTTTAAATGTTGTAATTGGCTTCAGCCGTTCTGTTTAAATAAAATAAATAAATAAACAGGCCAGTTAAATATCTTTGAAAAGGTGACTACGATAATTTTTCAACTATGCTGGGGTCGGTCTTTAGTCAAATATTGATGAATGAAGTATTCCGGGCAATAATTTCCCTAGCAGTGAACTAGTTGCCGCTAAATGAAAGTCACGGGTGACGGGGCAATAATAGCACGCTCGATTTCCCCTGCGAGGGAGGCACCACTTGGAGCAATGTTAACACCTTGTTTGGCATAATTTTCCTGAGTGTAACTTTGACAGCAACTGTATAACGAAACGTGGGTTTTTGAACTTCTGTTAAATTTACTTTTTGGTGTGAATACATTTAAATAGGAAAGTACCAATTCATATAACTTATTCAACGTACTCACTCTTTTGTATAGAATTCTTATAATATTATATATATATATATTTTAAGTTATGTGCCATGTTTGTCGTAAATAAACTCATTTTCTTTCTTTTTTTCTTTTTCTTCTATCCTGAAAGTTTCTTTCTATCATGTTCAGAATCAGCTTCTGAATCGATTTCAGCTATTTTTAAATATGGTAAACGAAGCACACATGCCCTAGTTGGTAATTTGCCCCACTTGCAAAACTAAGAATCGTATTTAAAATTTGGTGCTTGTTTGAGCTGATCTGGTTAGTTTATAAGTGTGACGGCGATGTACGAGTAAACTTTACAACGCATCATTTTAAATGCGTGTCTTAGTTTTGCAAGTGGGTCACGTTATCGACTGGGGCACGTATGGCTGGTTTACCCTTGGTCAATTTTTATCCTAAAATAATCAAGAATTATTATAGGACCCTTTTCCTAGACCTCTAGATGTACCCACTGCTGGGACTCAGGCCTCCTCAGGCATGAGTTTCAGTGACTGAGTGTGTGTATGTGTGAGTGTGTGTGTGTGTGTATGAGAGATATTTTTTTTTACTAATTTTGATAAATTTTGTTTGCATCACTAGTGTGTTTGTGTGTGCGTGCGTATATATACCAATACCGATGCGCTACCAATGTAGTGCATCGATACCCATATTATTCACCTATAATTAAGACAATTAATTGTTAAGAAAACGTTAACGTAAACGTTACGTTCGCGGGAATACGGTAGATGCGAGACGCACAGGATCGGTCGTTGTGGAGACGCTTGGGGGAGACCTATGTCCAACAGTGGACTTCTTACGGCTGAAATGATGATGATGATGATGAATTTCAGTAGTTAAATTATGATTGTAACTTAGTTTTCTATACACCCCAGTGTATAATGGTGTGCAATATACCCGTTGCATGTTATTTGTTGTAAGATACATCTGTATTCATGCATTTAATTTAAGTCAACATAAGAAAAAAGTTATACTGTTTATTTTTTGACCACTTTAGAAAAACCGTTCACTGATGGTGCAATTTTTTTTAAGTCACAAATGGACAAAGCCGCGTGCGCAAGGTAGTATCTTAAACCAATTTCGTTTCGAACGTTTTATGATTTCAGTGACTTATTTATTTATAGCCACAGCCCATTTGACAGATCTCTGAAATGTCTCGGAAAGGTCAGCAGTCTGTACAAAGCAAAATAAGGTCAGGGCAAGTTAGCGTCTGCCAACGGCTTCGCTCGCGCAAACATCGAAGTATTCCTACTTGAAAGTACCTACCACCGAAAGTTTTGTCCTATGTCTTAGTCTAGGCCATTAGACTACAGAAGATGTGGCATAAGGTGGACACTCATGTTCCAAATTTCATTAAAGGTGAAATGGATATATGACCACCCTTTTCTGTTGCACCCTATACTAATCCATTATACCCTGGGGTACATTACATCACATTTAAATATAACACTAGCTTTTACCCGCGACTTCTTTCGCATGGAAAACCTTTAATGTATAAAAGTTATCTTCATCGATTTCCTACATTTTACGTTATGCGCGCACAACTAAAAACTTCTACAGATTTATTATATCTATGATATGTATAAATAGATTTCCAGACATGTCGCCACCATAAACATATTCGTCATAAATCGAGCATCGACCCATTCAGCTCAGTCTTACATGAGAAATATGTAACCTAAACAAGTATAAGTAAAAAAAAAATACAACTTATAACTGGAAAAATACACAACCTTCTACAACCCCATTTAGAAAATTGAGTTACAATCATAATTAAAGCACTGAAATTTTACTTCAACACACTTAGATAGTATTTTTTTTTTCAAAGAAATTAGTTATCTAATTATAGGCAAATCATATCGGCAACGACGTTCTATATTGGTGACACCGATGTGTTATCGATATTGGTATTTACTTCAACGGACTTAGATAGCGTTTTTTTTTTTCAAAGAAATTAGTTATCCTAATTATAGGCAAATAATATCGGCAACGACGCTCTACATTGGTGACACCGATGTGTTATCGGTATTGGTATTTACGCATGCACACAGAAACACGCTAGTGACATTGTAGATACTTCTACCTAGATACATTTGTTGTAAGCACAGCTAAGTGTAATCCCCTGCCGGAGTCTGTGTTTCCTGATAGATACAACCTGGGGGTCTTAAGTCAAGAGTGAATAAGTTACTTCTAGGCAAGCGTATCCCATTGCAGACCACATCATCGCTTACCATCAGGTGAGATAGTTTATTCTTTTTAATTGACATAAACTAGTACTTGATAGCGATCCCACCTGATGGTAATCAGTGATGCAATCGTTGATGGTGAGGCGCACTAGTTTATTAACACAAATCTAATCAGCTGTAGTATCTTTATATGTTGCATGAGTATTAGTTTTTAGGAAAATTATTCCATGTCAATATTTTCAAGATCAATTTATGAAAAACTAGCTTCTGCCAGTGGCTTCGCCCACGTGAAAGTAGGTTTCTCCATACAAACTTTAGACCCCCGTTTCATCTCTTAAGGGGGTGAATATTGGAAGATCCTCTCTTGGTGCTCGCCTACGTCATATGAGGAAGCCTTATGCAAAATTTCAGGTTTCTAGTCCCCGTAGTTTCGGCTGTGCGTTGATGTCAGTCAGTCAGTTTCTTCTTTTATATATATATATATATAGACTAGCTTCTGCCAGCAGCTTCGCCCGCGTGAAAATAGGTTTCCCTATACAAACTTTGGACCTCCTTTCATCTTCTTAGAGCGTGAATTTTAGAAAATCCTTTCTTAGTGCTCGCCTGCGTCATAAAAGGAAACCTAGTGCAAATTTTAACGCTCCTAGTTCCAGTAGTTTCGGCTGTGCGTTGATATGTCAGTCAGTCAGTTTCTCCTTTTATATATATAGATAATTTGTATAATAAATTTATAAAAATATGAAATCATACTTTTTCTAACATACCCTAATGAAATTATTTATCTATATCTATAGAAATGTATGAGTTTACATACATTTCTAAGGTCAGCAATGTATGAAGACGCGTCCTCGACTCGATTCTAATACAAGAATATAATCAAGCAACTATCGACCGATACCCTAATTGGATGTATGCGGTCTCTTACCGTTCAACCCTGTATTGCGAACTGCTTTCTGAAACCCACGAAACTTATCAATAATATAACTAACATAATTGAAAAAGAAAAATTTGTTGTGTGGCATTTTTTTTTATGTAATACCGCCCATGATACATTTCTGTTTTGATTTTTATATTTTATTTTCTGTTCTTAATAAAAAAAAAATATATAGTGCGGATTTTATTTAAGTTGTGTCTTCAAGGCTAGAGTGAATAGGCTCTTAATAAACTAGTGCGCCTCACCATCAACGATTGTATCACTACTTAACACCAGACGGGATCGCAGTCAAGCATTAGTTTATTAAACGTATTTTCTGAAATAATTAACTATTTTTATTCTTATTAAATTTGTTATTAAAATCCCCCATTACATTCAAAATAATGTTTGGATAATATGCTAAATAGGCGCTATATTGTAACAATCTTCAGTTTATAGGCTCTCTCGGTTATCGTATTTAATAAACATATTTTTTTCCCCATCAAAACTAGAGTAAAGTGAAATTATTTACAGCATTACTTAAGTCTTTTAGTTTTCTCTGAGCTGCTTAATGTGAAAAGACGGATAATGCAACAACCTTGTACGAGTATATTCTGCTCTAGACGGGAAACTAAAAGCGAGTTTCATCTTATGCATTCCTTATGTTCGCAGCCTTGAGCCTTGCTTATATTTGTTGTATCGGAGAAAATTTCATAACGAACAAATCCTATTAGAACGGGGTTGAAATTTGCAGTCCTTTTCACAAATTAAAAAAAAAATAATCTGTGTACAGACCAATTTTTTAATTAGAACAAAAAAAAGGCTCTATCTGTATCCGTTACTGATCATATTTATGTGGTCAAAAGTAAAAAAAACTAAATCCCAAAATTGTCCACGAATATTTGTCATAATTGGTAAATTCATAATAGAATCAATCATTCATAACAATCGCTACTAGAAAATACTACGCACAGTGTTTTTCTATTGTTTTTCACTCTTAATACAATACAACAACCCTGTGTGCCTGTACAATATTTTCATAAATTGAGTGACATTTTCGGACGTAAGCAAACGCTTTGACGTATATGAATATTACTTATCGAGACTTTACTTAAATAATAACAAGACCTTTTCTAATAAGCCCTTTAAGTATTTGTACTAATTAAAAACTAGTGGTGTATATTTCTTAAAAAAAAATCACAGCTGTTTCAGTGAAATGTTTAGGTAAGTATACGTGTACAATATTTTATATTCTGTCCAACTTATGCTCCATACGTTACGTCAACGGAAAGTCATAAAACTTTCAAAATCAGAATACCAAACAACATGAAATTAAAAAAAAATACAGGGTGTGGTCGGGAAATGGCATTGATACGTCAAGACATCACAACCTGTAGAGCCTCCCTGACACAACCTGTTACACACCGACCACCAACACCTTTTATATAAACAGATATACAGTTATATACAGCTACATGCTACGTACCCTTCGCATCACTCGCAGGGAGAACGATGAAGTCTTCATGTTTATTTTTCTGCGGGCACTTAACAAATCGAAATAGCAAAGTGTTTCAACTAATGCAAGTCACTACACGCCTTCAAACACTCGCGATTTTTCAAGGCTAATGCAAAAATAATTATATTTAAAAAATCTATAAATATTTCTGTAAATACAGATCGATTTTTTTCTGTATATATTATATTAAAAAATATTCGAATATAGCTAGTATTTATTAATATGTGTATATTTTTCTTGGCGGCCCGAGCGTTTTCGAAGCGGGCGACGCGGCGGACGGTATATTCGCGACTGATTACATGCCCCGTGGTAGGAACAGGGTGAAAAGGACACACTGATAACCTGAAAGCTTAGTGACGTAAACGTGAAAACTGTCATTGCAAAACCTACTTTAAAGCTGGCATTTAAGTTTGAGTTTCCATTGCAAATAAAGTTAAACTTTTGAAGGATCCGTACTTCCATCTTGCTCGCACATTCATCTGGTTGGACGGAACACAGATACAGGATGAATTGAATTTATACCTTCACTACGTAATGCTTCACTTCCATTTATTTAACGCGTTTTGCTGTATGGTTAAGTACAATGCTGTTTTAGGGGTAACATATTTAGTCACTATGAAACAAAACCGGCAATGGATCAAAAGTTATTGTAATAGATTTTATAGTAGGTTGTGAAGATAAATACCGAATCTATTTCGCCTTATCTTACATGATTGTTCTTTCGTGATCCTCGATTATTTCGTCGCTTAAGTTCTAACACCACATAGGTCAAAATCGGGAACTTTTCAGAAGAGGAGATAAACTGTTTAGCAGCACGTAACTAATTTTTTTTTTCAAAACTGAGTTACGCGCTGTTGCTATGGCAATATAACTGAGTTACGTGGTTATGCTGTGGCTTTCGTGTACAAGACTGACACACGTATTGGTGTTAAATTACGGATCATTGTTGTTTGAAACCCTCTTGTATGATTTGTCCAACGCTATGTCTTTCGATTCCCTATTGAATGACATACGTAATGTGTTTAGGATGTTGTTTTTTTTTTATCGATAACACTGGTTGATAATAAAAAAATAAGGTGGAAAGAGGTTGTCAATTATGATTTTTATGGGTTTTATTTTGCTAAAACCGTTTACAGATTAATGAATCATGCCCATTTGTTACCCAAAAAATGCAGAAAAAATGTAAACTACCGGACGTGGAAGTCCTATGCTATTATACCGGAGTATAATAGCATAGGACTTTCCTTTAGTTTGTCCTAACTTATTCTATGTGGTTGATGAAAATGAAAAATGAAATGAAAAATGAAATGTCCTTTCTTTGTTATTGTTCGTCTAAAAAATTATTTAAATGTTATTAGAAAGTAAGGGACCAATGATTTGTAACAGAAAATGCTGAAGACTATATCAAAGTAACCACAACTCTCGTTGGCCTTCACATTACTTTAAATTCACTGAATTCACCGCGTGTCTAAAGAGCTTATTCTTGGTTACCATGGCAACAAGGAACTGATAGTGGGCGTTAGAATTGTGCGAACCTAACAAAGAGTGACGTGATCGCTCTCGAGATTTGTATATCTCTATTTATGTAAAAGGAATTTCGGTGTTTTCGATCCGAAAATGTTTCCTTATTTATTTTAAGGCTTTTTAGACTTCATTATTATCCAAAACCAGTATTTGTATTTTTTTTAGGTGGGAAAATCTCGCTCTTGGGCGGAGCGCGAGATAGTGTCAGACTTTTACTAACTAAAAACCCACTTCTGTTCCTTCTTTGCCTTTGTCCCAGGGCCCGGGTTTCACTTTCACACTACCCATGGCCCCAGTAGACTTCGACCCTGCTGAGCCCCTACGATTTGCTGACATCTCCATAAGGCACGCGTGGAACAATACGCGCCGTCGACGACTTGGGCTCGGTCCGGACGGTTACCGGACAGCCCATTGATCGCCGTCCGCAAGCTCGCACTTACGGTGGCCGGAAATCAGGATCGGAACCCCGGCGGCGGTTGGGGCGTGAGGACCGTTGCCGTTGCCTCACGCGATCGTCCGCCTCCTTTGCTAGCATTACTGCTTCGCAGAAGGTGGCGACCGCCTGCCACTCCTTTTCGCTCCGGAACATGGCCTGTATTAAGGCCCGGTGGGAGAGATCGCCGCCGCCGATTGCCCCCACGAGGACACGGCGTTGCTCTGCCCAAGCGGGGCACACCTCCACCGTGTGCTCCACCGTGTCCTCGGGGCGAGTATTTGTATTTAGTGTTTTGTAAAAGTGTTCTTCTTTTTCTTTTAGAATCGATGGTAAATCAAAAAAGAAGTCTGTAACCCTATAACCGCATACATACGTCGTACATATCCGACAATCACTCAAGCGTTTATTCCTCCAGGGTCGCACATCCCCGACCAAATACTCAATCTCGTCAGCTCTTCTGTCACCAATGGGGATTAAAGAAATAAACTACTGGATGCTGGTGATTCCCGCAACCTTCACCAGGTCGTCAGTCCACTTCGTAGGAAGCCTTCCAAAGCTGTGTATTCAGGTATGTGGTTGCTACTCCACAACCTTACGGCCCTATTGATTATCTATCCTTCGAGCAATGTGCCCTGCTCGCTGCCATAACCTTAGTTCTTCTGCGGATTTGTATTTATTTCTGACATATTTTATACACTGTGTCTTGGCATCGACGCACAAAAACTCTATCAGACTAGGAAACGTCATTTGATGATTTCCCAAGTTTCTTTAAGGTGGGAAATCATCTAATGCCTTTTCTCGCTCTAGGGCAGAGCAGGTGTCAGATTTTTACTGACCAATATCACACCTATGTTCCTTCAGTTGCCATTTGCGTCCCCAAGCAGCGCTGATGTCTACCCTGTACTCCACCGTGTCCTCCAGGTGGTCCGCACAATGGTGACATCCGGACGTTTCTTCCACTTGAATTATATGCAGGAACCTCCCGAACTTACCATGTGCGGTAGAGACCTGCGTCTCGCAGAATGTGTGACTGCCGTGACGCCTCTCTAGTTACCAAGGTGTTTTATGCTACTCAGCTGCTAAGTTATAGAGGTCAGATATGGGAAGTCGCGTTATCTTTTCTGCCCCCTAGCCAAGTTACGACGTTTCGTTTCGAGTAGGCCACGCCTCCGATTCCTTTGTTCTGACCACGTGACTGAGCGTTGAGATGACGTCAGAATAAAGGAATCGGAGGCGTGGCCAACTCCAGGCGTTCGAAGCAAGAGAATCGAAATGAAACGGTCGTAACTTGGCTAGGGGGGCTAATATACAACTACATCTGGGTAGACTGCATGCCGACCCCATTGGAAAAAGGCTTAGCAGATTGATTGAATTCATTTCCCTGATTGTAAATAATTATGTATGTCACCTGTACATAACTATATTTACTCGTAACAGGACCCCTCGGACATCCACGGAATAAGTTTACCTCGAACTAATTATAAGTAATGTCATAACGAAGTTCGAGTAACTCAGTCTCATTGTATTAGTAGCTTTCTTTCTGAGCAACTCATGTTTATGGCATTCTGAACAGCTTTTTTCTATTACCTTCTTGCGAGTTCACCCGTGTGCGAATCGGAATTTATTCCAAGCATACGTTCTTTTGGAGCATAATAGCATAATCAGCCTATTAATTTTTCTACTGCTGGGACTCAGGCCTCCTCTCTCTAGGAGAGGAAATGGGCCGTAATCCACCACGCCGGCCCGGTGCGGTTTGGTGGATATTAAATGTCTTTGAATTTTTGGTTCTAGGACATGCCAGTTTCCTCACGATGTTTTCTTTTACCGTTTTGAGAGCCGTGGTAATAAAATAAATTACACTAATGCGCCTGGCTGGGTTTGAACCCGCGACCTACAGTTCGTAAGTCGGGGCCGTTACCACTCGGCCACCACTGCTCCTTGCTTCTTTTGGAGGGTTTTACCGTAATCACCACGCTTACCTAAGCAGTTTAGCGAACGCAGTGTAGCAGTGGGTAGAACACATTACTCGTAGAACGGATGCTCGGTGGGCCGAAAGGTTCTAGAGTGGCGACCGCGTACCGGAAGCACAGCGTTGGAGAGGCTCTCACAAGGTGGACTGATGACCTGCAGTGCTATTCTCTAAGAAAACAGCCTCGAGTGCAGCGCTAGCCGCAGCGACGAAACACAAATTGGTACATTCAAATCACATTACAAATCCAATATACCTATTTGGATGTGATGATTTCCTTACCCAAAAAAAATAGGTGTCAAATACGTACGTACTTCAAATCCAGAGACTGGCCATTGATCATCTTTCGATATGTTATCTAAAACAACGATAAGTAGGATGGCATCAGGACTTATACACAGTTTTCTTCCTTTCAGCACAACACAATAAACAAACGACTATTTCGGTGTGACGAAGTTGTTTTAAATAAACAAAGTTTGATTGACAAAAAGACGGTCGTAAACAGGCCGGTAAAACTTTGCTTATAATTAGCCTTCGTTCAGAGACTGTTTTTCTGTTTTCAGCTAAAGTTCTTTTGCGCTCACGTTAGGTATTGTCTGTTGTACGGTATTGTTCGAAAGTCACCGAGGGGCCATGGAACACATATGGCAACTGAAGGAAAACACTCCCTATCGCTCCACCTAGAGCAAGGAAAGTAATTTGACGATTACTCATTTTTTTAAAAAAGTCAGTTCTATAGAGGTGCTAAGAGGTTAAGTTACTGGAAGGGGCAAGTTGTGGGATTATTCGAAAGTGTTGGCCCTGGAAAGTTAAGGACAGCTGAAAGAATACGGACGCGTAGAATGTGGTTAAATACGAGAGTAATTTCCCTCGCTGCGACGTCTCGAGTTGCGTCGCGCTAAGTTATTTTTAATTTTAGGGTTCCGTACTTAAAAAGGCAAAAATGGAACCCTTATAGAATCACTTTGTTGTCCGTCCGTTTGTCTGACTGTCTGTCTGTCAAGACACTGTATCTCGAAAACACGCAAAGGTATCGAGTTGAAATTAAATTCATATTCTCAGGTCTGCGGTCCCTTGCAGCTGTGAAAAACTCAAACTACTGGGTTAGCGAAAAAAAAAGTTACGGCAGTTTATGTCGCAAAAAACGTGTATTTCGAAACTCTCAACGGGAATCAAAATTCATAGGGTAGGTTCCCGTTGACCTAGAATCTTGAAATTTAGTATAAAGCAAGGTCTCATAGAACAAGTATAAGAAAAAATCTGAAAACTGTAAATTTGTTGTTACGTCACAAAATAAAACTTTTTTTGCGTTTCGATTAAATCTTCATAACTCTATTCGGGAATCGACCTGTTTTCATAGGTAAGTGAGTCTGTACGGGTCCCTGAGTGTGCGGGTCTAACTGACACTTGCCCGATTTTTTTTAAATATCGCAGCATATGCTGAGATAGAAGCCTTTTTGAGCTTACACAGGTCTTTATATTTTTCTTTACAACGTTGTTATTATTGCATTTTTATTTTAAGTTATTCGATAGAGATTAGTTAATGTTTTTTATTGTATTATTATTTGTCCTGTTCAAGTCTCAAATAAATGTTTTTTCTTTCTTTCTTTCACGTCAAAAAAAAAACATTGGTAAGCAGAGAAGCGGGCGGGTGACACGACCGGTCCGTCGCCCGCCGGCACTCGCTTTTAAGGACAATACCTTTCGCATCATAAATTTTGTTTATCTGGGACATTGAAATTCGGAATATTTTCAATGGCAACATACCAGCTCTAATAAGAATACAGACATGCTTTTGACGTAATTTCTAAGTATACAGTCAGGGATCAAAAGTGCAGTTCCACCTTTCTTTGCAGAAGAGGGTCAATGGTTCATGACTGATTTAATTGGTAGCATAGAATCTAAAGTATTGAATAAACTAATTGTAGACTATTGAACTTCTACAACTAAGAAATTATAGACATTTTAGCGGTGGTAGAGTGCAATTGCACTTTTGATCCCTGACTTTACATTTTATATGTGAAATATTTTCTTAATTAAATAATGTGACGGTTGGTGCAGTGGTCGAGTAATTGGCTGCTGCGCTAAAGGTCGCCCGTTTGATTCCTGCACAGAAAAAATTTTGGTATGGCCTACATAACAGATAGGTGTTTCGGAACTGGGTGTCTTATGTATGTGAATTTACATGTCTGTAAATTACCTACGATACAGGAGTAATTCCTAGTGTAGGCAACTATTTTTAAAAGAAAAAACCGGGCAAGTGCGAGTCGGACTCCCACACGAAGGGTTTCATACCATCCGAAGCAAAAAGCGACAAAAAAAAAATAGGTTTGTTGAACGGTAAAAAAAAATTAAAAAAATGGTAGTCCCCTTAAATATTTATTTTATTCTGTTCTTAGTATTTGTTGTTATAACGGCACCAGAAATACATCATCTGTGATAATTTTAACTGTCTAACTATTATCACGGTTCATGAGATACGGCCTGGTGACAGACGGACTGACAAACAGACTGACCGACGGACGGACAGTGGAGTCTTAGTAATAGTTTACCCGTTGGGTACGGAACCCTAAAAAAAGAACTTTGTATTTTGAGTCCACTCATTTCGATTCATTCCAAACAATGTCTAAATATTTTAATTCTTCTGTGAATTTTAATACGCTTTGGGATTAATAACATCAATTTCATAGAACATACAATTTAGTTACTATTCAAATGGCCGTGACCTCTCTAAACGCAATTAACGCTAACCCAATAGGGATATTAATGTCTAACTTAATAATCCACCTAATCTATACAAGCGTTAACGAGTTAATGGAATTAAGTCTTTCTATAATACACGGACTATGTGTAACAATGTAAAAGTAGTTAGTATATTTTATTTTATTCTTTTATTATCTATATATTATCTTATCTGTCTCTGTGTTCCGTGAGTGTGTCCGTGGCATCACCAGGTTCTATCAGAATACCACCGCTGCGTTATTTTTACTTTTTAGTTAAATATCGCTGCATATGCTGAGGTAGGAGCCTTTTTGGCCTCACACAGGTCTTTTTTTTATCTTTTAATATTGTTTTCTTTTATTTTAAGTTAAGTTTATATATTATTTATAGATTAAGTAGTTACTTTTTATTTTATCATGTGCGAGTTTCAAATAAATGTTTTCTTTCTTTATTTCTTTCTTTCTTTATTTCTTTCTTCCTTTCTTTATTTCATACTTACTTTCTTTCTTTCTTTCTTTCTAAAAATAACGTACTGTGTTCCGCGGTTTCACTTACGTGAAAAATCTTTGTCACGTAAGTTCACAATCACATTGAAATCAGAATTGCAGTTTTGGAGATTACCATGTAAACAATATTATCTTTACCAGCTACGATCACGGTGGCCAATCTTAACTAAGACTAGCCAATACCTACTACTTAGGAGATATTATAGTGCACAAGTGTGTGTACAAACATAACATTTTTATTTTTGTTTGTAAAACTACTGGACCGATTTTTAAATTTTATTCACCAGTATAATACTATTTTATCACTCAGTGACTTATGCATATTTTTTCTACTTTTATGCAGGCAAAGCCGCTAACAGATGCTAATTATTTATTTATTTTTGTTTTTATCTATTTAATAGAGATATTTAGCTAAAGTAAAAGGAACAAATTAAAAAAGAAAAAAACAAGTTGAACCCAGTAGCGTTAAAACCAATTTAATTGCATTCATTTAAACACAAATAATAAATTCTAATACGGAACATATAAACTGCAACATTCAACTTCAACACAACATTGGATTGATTTTAGTTTAGATTATTTTAATGGGTCCCGACTGTTACGGTCAATATGTGAGGGGGGACATCCTAATTTCCGGGACGAGGACATTTTCGAAAATCTGGACCGATTTTGACGGGACTTTCACTGAAGAAAATCTTTTCTTTATGTGGATAACCATCTAATGACGTCTCTCGCTCTAGGACGGAGAGGGAGAGCGTGCCAGACTTTTACTCAGTAAAACCACACTTAGGTTTCTTCAGTTGCTCTATGTGTTCTAGGACCACGGGTTACCTTTTCAGAAGTCCTCCCATAAGCCTACCTCTCCCACGCCTCTCCAGCCACTCGTCAAAGTGGGGACAATTTTATAATATCAACGATTTTTTTAAAAGAGTTACTATGGAGATTCTTGCTGGTTCTTCTCCATAGGAAACGATCAATTTAGAACCGTGCTTATGACTTTTTATAAGTACCCATGTAGGCATATCTACACTAATATAATAAAGAGATAGTTTGTTATTTTGTTTTTTTTTGTTTGTAGGAGGTAATCTCTGAAAGTACTGGTCCAATTGCTAAATTTTTTTCACCGATAGAGAGCTGCTTTATTCTTGAGTGACATAGGCTATATTTTATGTACGCGGGCGAAGCCGCGGGTAAAAGCTGGAGTTAAATAAAAACATTTTAATTTTTTTTAATTGTGAACAAAAAAACTCTTAAATATAACGTCTCACAGTCGTTATGTTGTTTTCTTTTTTACGTCTAAGAGCACTAGGGTATTCAAGACGAATCTACCGATATATTAATTATGATAATGCGTTCAGTGGTTTCGAAGATAAATTATATAAAGATAAATTAGATAAATTATTATAAATTTATTTATCTTAACTTATCATTCTACATGCGCAAACTGAAAAATTCGTAGTTTACGTAGCACACTTGCTACGCCGCCGTAGCCGAGTGCTACGAATCTTTGTTGAGAGCGACATATTCGATGGTACGTTTGTCAAGCCATACAAATTATGTTTTAGCCGTTAAATGTCATATATATATTCCTATTCCTTGTCTGCGTCTTAAAGACAGCACCTGTGAAAAAAACCGCTTTCTAGGGTAGGCTGAGCATTGATGAATCAGTGAATTAGGCCTTCTCTTTTCACATATTTTTTTTAGTTAGCCTACTCTGTCTCACGGGCCTCCTACTACTCATTACGTTTTTCGCGGGTTTGTGTTACAATATATAAATAAAATTGTAGTATTTCTATATAAAAAATATAAAAACTTACGTATATAAAAAAAAACTTACAAAATGTTTAAGAAACCTTTAACAAAAATTCTATTTTTAACATTTTTTGTATGTCAGTCTGTGTAATCTCCGCAACAGCTGAAACGACTTCCACTTGTAGATAATTAATGTTCTAAGAGGTACCTTAAGGTTTTATTAAAAAAAAAAACATGGTTACGCACAAAAAGAAATTATGACCAAATAGCAGTTTGCTGTTTCACGAGTCTGACGCGGACAAAGTCGTGAGTACCAGCTAGTAGACAATATAATTATTTACCAGTAATAGTGCAGAAAGATGTCCACTGCTGGACATAAGCCTCCCCCAAATGTCGACACAACCCGGGCCTTGGTACAGTTCATGGTCCGGAGTGGCAGGCGGACGCTTCCTTCTGCAAAGCAGTAATGCTAGCAAAGGAGGTAGCCCTCGCGCCACAGCCGTAGGCACGGGTTTGCGGACGGCGAGTAATGGGTAGCTCGCCGTCCGACCGTCCGGTAACCCTCCGGACCGATCCCAAGCCGTCGACGACGCGTAGTGTTCCACGCGCGCCTCAAGATGTCAGCAGATGTAGAGGCCCAGCAAGGTCGAAGCTTACTGGGGCCATGGGTGATGCAAAAGAGATCCCTGGGGCCCGGGAACAATTTTTAGAAAAAGAAAAGATTTCATTAGAAGATTTTCTCAACTAAAAAATAAAAAAATAAAAATTCGCCATAACGAGCGGTCCTGTGCGTCTCAGTTACATCGAATTGGATGCGATGCAGTGGACGTCCTTTGACTGAAATGATAGTGTCATATATGTATAAGTAAGTACTACTAAGTGATGATGAATTGTGCGGAGAGTAATAAAATTGTAATAAATAAATTAGACCATTTCTTTTAACCTATATGATTTAAACTAGTGCTTGACTAAGATCCCACCAGATAGTAAGTAGTGATACAATCGTTGATAGTGAGTCGCACCAGTTAACCCACCAGATAGTAATCAGTGATACAATCGTTGATAGTGAATCGCACCAGTTATCCAATCAGATAATAATCAGTGATACAATCGTTGATAGTGAATGTGCCGGGTGTCGTGGCATTTTGGGCAGCGATCCTCATCTTAGATGCTTTAGTTGCGAGGCAAAATACGATCTTGTTTGTGCAAATGTATCCTCTAAGAGTTATGAGCTAATGGACACTAATAACCACAAAGCCACATGGAAGTGCCCTGAATGCTGCAGTAAGGAGCCTAAGACGGGTAACATTAACACTCCTGTACGTTCGACTTCATGCTCGGAAGGTAGGAGTCAGGAAGAAGACGCACATGGAAATTCTAACGTCACTATTCGCAGAAGGCCAACAAAATCGCCGCTGAAACCATCACAGAAGCCGCCGCTGAAACCATTACAGAAATTACCACAAAAACCATCGCATAAACCACCGCTAAAATCATCACAAAAGACACCACCGAAAACGCAACCACAATCACCACCAAAATCACAGCCGCAGTCACCACAGCCTACTACGGAACCCACAAACTTTGTTACTGAAAACAAACTGCGTGAAATTCTGCAACAAGAAATTTCTTCCGCTCTAAACTCAACAATTAAACGACTCGTAACCACCGAGTTTAAAAACATTCACGACAAAATAGATGGGTTCGGGAATTCTTTAGAATTCATAAACGCTAAGTTTGAAGAGATGAAGTCTAAATTGGAAAGTGAAACTGCGATTATTGCCGAGCTGAAATGTGATAACGAAAATCTTAAATCCGCTGTTAGAGACCTCACCGCCAGGCTCAACATAGTTGAACTACATATGCGCGAGTCAAATATAGAGATAAATGGTATCCCGGAAAGTCGATCTGAGAATTTGATCACCACCGTCATTCAACTATCTAATATCGTTGAAAATCCACTAACTAGGGAAGATATTCAGCATGCGGTCAGAGTCGCAAAAATTAGCAACGATAACCCACGACCTCGTCCAGTGATTGTTAAGCTGCGTAGCCCTCGTTCTCGTGATGGCATCTTGGCTGCAGTTACCAAATTCAATCACAAAGATCCCGATAAGAAACTCAGCACACATCATCTCGGAATAGGAGGACCTGTAAGCCCTGTCTATGTTTCGGAACATCTGACTCCAGCACTTAAGTCTCTTCACGCCGCAACTCGCATAAAAGCTCGAGAAATGTCTTACAGATTCGTCTGGATTCGCAATGGACGAATATTTGTTCGAAAAACAGTGGAGGATCAAGCTATTGTGATTAAAAATATCGATAGTCTTAAGCTTTTACTGTAAATTCCGTAATTTTACTTTGGAAATGATTTGGTGTCTTTAAAATCACAATGCTTGACATATACTATCAGAATGTGCAAGGGCTTAGAACCAAGACAAATGAGCTTTCAAAGAATATTTTGACTTCGAATTATAAAGTTATAGCTTTCACCGAAACCTGGCTTAAATCCAATATTTCCAATCATGAATTTATAGATGATAGATACGTGGTTTATCGCAGGGACCGAGAAACTAGTAATAATTCTAAAAAGGATGGTGGCGGGGTACTTTTGGCCGTATCAAAGGACATACCGTCTGTTCGTGTCAAGGGTTGGGAAACAAATGTGGAGGACTTGTGGGTCACTTTACAAATTAATATTGGCTCAAGTACTAGGAAACTTGCTATATGTGTTGTATATCTACCTCCGCCTGTTAAAACCGAAACTCTTAAGTCTTTCTTGGACAGCACTGACAAAATTATCAACCAAGGTGATGATGTCGTGATTCTGGGTGATTTTAATTTGGGTTTTATTAATTGAAACCCTAAAAAGGACTGCCATTATATGGTACCCTCAAATCATCTTTCTCCCCTAGGGCATTCACTTATTGATTTTATTTCTATTAACAATCTCTTTCAAGTCAATGGAATTGCTAACAGCGACAATAGGTATTTGGACTTGGCTATTACTAGCTGCCATGATGCACATGTTATAAACCACTAAGTAAATGTTACAAGCCTCATCCTAATCTGTTGCTGAGTTTACCTTACAGCAGGGTTGTTTATTTGAGGCCGAAATGTAGGCCTAAGTATAACTTCTATAGTGCTGATTACCCATCTATAGTTAAAGGTCTGAAGGGTGTTGATTGGCAGGAGCAGTTATTGAGCTGTGAAAACGTTGACAAAATGCTGCTGAAGTTTTACGGAATACTTTCTGGTCTCGTTAACGAATTTGTACCTAAACAGACTAACAAAAAATCAAGGTTTCCTCCTTGGTTCAGTGGTTCACTTATAAAATTGATGTCTGAAAAAGAGAAAATCCGAAAAAGGTTTAAAAAGTTTGGAAACCCCAGGGACGAAATAGAGTATCATCTTCTCCGCTCAAGATGTCATACCATGTACGATAAATGTTTCTCTGAGTATAAAAATAAAATAGAAGCAAATATCCCAAAAAACCCTAAAGTTTTCTGGGGCTTTATAAAGCATAAGCGAGGTGGAGACTCGTCGATGCCTGCAAGTATGAACTTGGGGGATCGGGTTGTAGGGACAGGCCCTGAAATAGTTGATCTTTTTGCTGAACATTTTTCTTCAATCTATTTGCCTAACACAACACCTTCGGAAACTTCCACTCTTAATACCCAGTGTCACGTGACTCCTCTGCAAATGTTGTGTTCTTTAAATATCAAAGAGTCTGAAGTGCTTAAAGCGATTAATAAAATCGACTCGGCTAAAGGTGCTGGCCCAGATGCAATCCCTCCAATATTTATAAGAAGATGTGGATCTGCTATTTCTCTGCCACTGGTTCTAATATTTAACCGATCATTAACAGAAGGCACTTTTCCATCAGAGTGGAAAAAAACACGCATTGTACCAGTTTTCAAGAAAGGAGACCATTCTGAGGTTCAAAATTATAGACCGATTTCCATTCTATCTTGCTTCTCCAAACTATTTGAATCCATTGTTTATCCTGTGATTTCGCGGCTTGTAGACAGTAATATTTCCGACTTTCAACACGGTTTTAGACGTGGTCGCTCAATCCTCACTAACTTGGTACCTTACATTTCTGATATATCCAATGAGGTTGACTCGGGCAGGCAAATCGACGCCATCTATACCGACTTTAGCAGTGCTTTTGATCGAGTTAACCATTTAATTCTTCTTGGAAAACTGTATAAGTTTGGTGTGGGTGGCGTGCTTTTGAAATGGTTCGAGTCCTATTTAAAACAAAGACCCCAGTCAGTGGTAGTTAACGGATTTAACTCGACCACCTATTTTGCAAACACCGGTGTTCCACAGGGATCACATTTGGGACCCCTTCTTTTCCTGATCTTTATCAATGACGTGGTGGAAAAAATAAAATACTGTAAGATGTCTCTATTTCCCGATGATCTAAAAATATATAAGGCAATAAATTCAGATGTTGATTCTTCTGAATTGCAGTGTGACCTAGACGAGATTCTGAATTGGTGTCACTACAACAATATGACTCTCAACCCAAGTAAATGCTATCATATTAAGTTTACAAGGAAAAGGAAGCCACTTGCTACGGAGTACAAACTTAATGGTACACGACTGGCAGAAGTCAATGAAATACGAGATCTTGGTGTAATAATTGACAGTAAACTTAAATTTACCTCGCATGTCAACAAGTCTGTCACTAAAGCAGCTCAAATGCTCGGATTTTTGAAACGAAATGCAAGCGGTTTTAAAAATCAGCGCACCAAAATCTTGCTTTACCAAACTTTGGTGCGCAGTCATCTGGAATTTGCCAGTGTTGTATGGAGTCCATATTATGCAGTAAACTCGCAGCGCATTGAGAGTATTCAAAGGGCATTCACTAGGCATCTGGCCTTTACCTCCAGTGGCTTTTCACACAGGAATCCCTACAGAGAGCGCTTAGGAAAATTCAATATGTGTACTCTTCGAGAACGGAGACGGTTGTTGGATATGTGCTTCTTTCACAAAATCTTGAACGGTCACAATCAATGTTCCTATTTTCTTCACAATTTGTCTTTGAAGGTTCCCCGCACCTATCCTCGAGGAAAACTCAAAAATCTTTTTAACACTCTACCTGTAAAGTCTAATTTAGGTCGACAAGCTCCTCTCCGTAGAATCGTTGATGTATACCACTCGCTTACTGCGATAATGCCCGATCTTGACGTGTTTCACGATAACCTGCGTATGTTTAAGTACAAAATCAAAAGTATACACTCTCGATTTTCTATTTAAACATTTACCTTAATTATTAACTGAATTATGTAAATTAAATTCTCATTTCTTAATAATTATTTTTTTAATTTTTTATATATATATATTTATAATAATTGTGTGAGGTTTAAATTTTTTTTCCGTATTTTTTGTTTTGCATTCTAAATTGTATTGACTGTTAAATTGTAATTCAAATTTATGTACATATTTTATTAATTTTTATCACAAAGAATTGCAAATGTTATGTACGCCGTTATTTTTACATACATCAGAACACCACGATGAAATCGATTCTTTTTGTTTTTTAATGTTAAATGTATTGTAATGTGGCAGTACTCAATAAATAAATAAATAGTGAATCGCACCCGTTTAACCCCCCAGATAGTAAAGCAGTGGTACAATCGTTGATAGTGAATCGCACCAGTTAACCCTCCAGATAGTAAAGCAGTGATACAATCGTTGATAGTGAATCGCACCAGTTAACCCACCAGATAGTAATCAGTGATACAATCGTTGATAGTGAATCGCACCAGTTATCCCAACAGATAGTAATCAGTGATACAATCGTTGATAGTGAATCGCACCAGTTATCCAACCAGATACTAATCAGTGATACATTCGTTGATAGTGAATCGCACCAGTTATCCCACCAGATAGTAAAGCAGTGATACAATCGCTATTCACTCTATCCTTGATGACACCTAAATTATAATCGAACGGGAAGACCGCTGCCATTTTTTATTAAAATGATAGCATTTTACGGTTATGCTGCAGCTATATAAACCTTAATTACAGTGACAACAAAGAGAAGACGTAAAGTAGCCAAATTGCTCCACTTTACAGAATTGAATATTGTACTTTATTTCCCTGGCAAGGTTTCAAGGATAGCCTACGTGCATTGGGTTGAAAATTGTAACACACAACAGGTTGCGAACCCAATTTCTCCAATTTATAGTTTTTTTGTACTCGTAACTTACCTTTTAGTGTAAATAAGTAATAATAAACACGTACATCATTGGCAAGTATTTTAAACAAAATCTAAATATAATAGGGGTTAAAGAATGAAATTGCCGTTTTTTGAAACGGGTTGCTTTGAAGTGTTATATATCTTTGGATTGACTTGGAATTATAAGTTCAAATAAACTTTATTTTAAAGGTACGTTATTCTTTTTTCAAAATTAGGTATTTATTGGTTTCTTTATGTGTTGTATTTTCTGTAATATTGCAGTACTTGTAACTATTTTTGTATGAAATATAAGAAAACTCGCATTATTTTGTAATATGAGTTCTACCGTGGAAACAAAGTGTCTCAAGCGGTATGCAATGTTGATGATGTATATGGACTTAAAACTGCTAGTGAATGGGATGTCTTTTTTGTTTCAATCACCTTCACGTAGGAAATGATATTATCTCACGAATAACTTTTCTCCTCAGTGCGACAACAAGACAAAATTTCCAAAATGAAAGCTATTAAACCAAGAGCACAAAGTTCTTTTGTTAGAAGAAAGTCATAGGTATACGTAATTGATATTGCTTGCCCTTTGAAATGCATAGTTTCTACGTTGAAACTCTTAATATGAAAAAAAAACGTTTTTTATTAGCTTTCATACTAATAAGAACTGCGATTTTACAGAAAACACAAAACACTAATTTTAAAAAAAGAATAACGTACCTTTAATATAAAGTTTATTTAAACTTATAATTCCAAGTCAATCCAAAGATATAAAACTTCAAAGCAACCCATTTTAAAAAACGGCAATTTTATAGTTAAAGACCTAATATAAAAGGGGAAACTGACTGACTGACATATCAATGTACAATCGAAACTCAGTGGACTAGGAGCGTAAAATTTTGCACAAGATTTCCTTTTATGACGTAGGCGAGTACTGAGAGTGTATTTCTCAAAATTTTAAAAAAGGGTGTCAATAATTTGTATGGAGAAACGTACTTACAAGTGGACGAAGCCGATGGTAGAAGCTACTAAATAATAATAAACACGTACAACACTGGCAAGAATTTAAACTACATAACTGATAAAAAGTTAGTTTAATTTGTTCTTTGAAAGAAGACGTCGCGAGAGGCGAATATTCTGTCCTTGACTTCACAAGCGTGATAAGTTACTATAAAGTATAAACAGCTACCTGAGGGTAATTGCTTGTAAATTGAATAGTCCTGATACGGAAGCAGTGGATACAAATCCATCCAAAACAATAATTTTTATCATAATTATGTATTAGAGTAAGTACTAACATTTTATTCCTAAGTTTCTTTTTTACTTAAAAAAGACTTTAATTAACACTATATGGATACTAGTCTGAAAATATAGATATATTATTACATTTCTTTTTTTGCGTTTTAAGGCCTTTTTGGAGATTGGAAATCATCCAATGATTTCTCCCTCTCTTCGGACTTTTCCTACTCAGTTGCCTTTTGCTTTTTAGGACCATAAGTACATCCTTTTCAGAACCAATCCCGTAGTCCTAGCAGGTTTCAGCTCTGCCATGACACTAGCGTGCTCGAATTATTTTCAGTTCGTCATACCTGATACGACATTTTTACATTTTATTAAAAGCAATCAGACAGAGTTAATTTTGCATTCATAAATTATATGAGTAGAGATTCAAAGAGCTGTTTGTCCCACAAAACTTTGCCATAAACTAGATCTTTCAACGTAGGTGCGCTCACAAACGAATCTCTCATACAAAAACCAAGAAAAAGTATCTGTAGGCCGTAACAATCTTTGTTCCCTGCGGAAATCAAACGCATTCAACCCTTTTACGCTACCTACGTGTGTAGCGTTGAAGTCGATTGAGCTGCCACTGTACCAATCGTTACCATAGGCGTCCAGTACCCGTTCATGCAGGCGTCAATCAATTCCATCAATCATGAATGACGGCTTTCGTCAGTCAGTACCACGCAAACGTGTCAATCATCGCATTCGACGATAGGTTTTTTGTCAATCAAAATATTTGACTGTGGCAAAACTGACAGCAAAACCTATCGTGTAATGGATGCCTTAAAGGTATGGGGAGCAGAAAGATTTTCTTGGAATCTCAAAGGATTAGGCTACTATCGTCAATCTGGTACCCAAGCTTCAAACTTACATTCTTAAAGGGTAAGTTTGTGACTGTGTGTGTAAGTTTGTTAGTTATTTACGTTCGAGTGGCTGAACGGATTTCAATGAAACTTGTTAATTTTGTTGTTTCATTTTTTATAATCACACTAATTTGGTTTTAGTAGCCTTTTTTTGAGGTGGGAAATCATCTTATGACTTCTCGCGCACTAGGATGGAGCGCGAGGGCCTGTCAGACCTTTACTGAGTAAAACTATACCTATGTTCCTTCAGTTACCTTTTGTTTTTTAGGACCATATCTTAGGGTATATCTTTTTCAGATCGAATCCATGGCCATGGCCTTAGCAAGCATCGGCCATGCTGACATCTCTTTGAGGCGCACGTGGAATGCGCTACGCGACATCGTCGACTGTGATTCCCGACACCCGGGTCGTCTCCTGTTGCGCTGGCTGCGGCGTGAGGATGTACGTTCCCTCACTCTTGCGGCCTCCTCCGTCGCTAGCATTACTGCTTCGCAGAAGAAAGCGACCGCATCAAACTCCCTATCACTCTTTAGTCACTGTTATCAGGCTGTTGACTTAATTCGACAATCACAGCAGTTAACGACTGCTTTACCATTTGTCACATTAATTTTCCGTGCATTATCGTTACAGAAAATGGCCCTAATTTTTTATGTTGACTAAACAATAATAAATAAAAATAAAAAATAAATAAGTTACAAACCGGTTAAGAGACTCTTTTTAAGTGTGTAATCAGACAGACAAATGTGCTGATAATAGCAGAAACGGTACTTTTATATAGATAAAAACAATGATCGACTTGGGAAACATGCGGGCTTCCGAATCTGCTCCAATAAACGTATAATATCCAAGTATAGTAGCTACAGATGTTAAATCTATTTAAATAATTATCAGTAAAATAATCTCAAGTAAAAGCGGTATATATGTCATCGCTTTAGTCACAATAGATATATAATATAATAATATTATATATCTATTGTCTTCCTCGATTCTGCAGTGCCTTAGGCATGTTTGCGGACGCGGGTGTGGATGACTTTTATGCACTGAGCGTTTTACGTGCCTTCGACGACTCGAGCTCAGTACAGATGTTGCGGCCGTTCTCTCACGCGCGCGGCCGCCTCCTTCGATGCGATAATGAGTAAAAAGTCAGCCTCACTTATGCGTCGAATTAGGGGCAGTGGTAACAGAATCCTAAAGATGATCGCTGAAAACCCAGAGTCACCAGTGCGGGATAGGTTTATAAAACTGCATGTTTTATAAACTATTTATTTGTTGTGTGTTATGTTTTGACAATTATTATGATTATTGTGTTTTTGAAATGACTTATTTTAATTTGTGACTAATATTTTAATGCAATTGAATATTATACTAACGTAGTTTTAAGTTTCAGTTACTAACATAATATGGACATGGAATTAGTCTGAAATAAATTTATTTTATTTATTTATTTTTTTAGACTGGAGGAAAAAAAATCAAGCCATGTCGTTTTTTTTTCGGTGGGAAATCATCCAATGACTTCTCACGCTCTCAGGCGGACCAAGAGGGCGTGTCAGACTTTTACTGACTATAACCCACACCTGTTCCTTCTTTGCCTTCGTTCCAGAGCCCCGGGGTTCTCTTTCGCACAACCCATAGCCCCAGTAGGCTTCAGGCCTACTGGGCCCCTACGGCTTGCTGACATCTCTTTAAGGCGCGCGTGGAACATTACGCGCCTTCGACGACTCGAGCTCAGTACAGATGATTACGTGACGGCCGGACAGCGAGCTAACCATTACTCGCCATCCGCAAGCCTACGCCTATAGTGGCTGGAAATCGGGGTCGGGAACCCAGCGGCTGGGGCGTAGAGGCCGTTCTCTCACGCGCGCGGCCACCTCCTTCGCTAGCATTACTGCTTCGCAGAAAGACCACGACCGCCTGCCATTCCTCCTTGCCCCGAACCATGGCCTGTACCCAGGGCCCAGCACGAGAGGTATTTCACCCCCATGAGGAGACGGCGGTGCTCTGCCCAAGCAGGGCACACCTCTACCGTATGCTCCACCGTGTCCTCCAGGCAGTCCACATGAACCTCTCGAACTTACCACGCCCGGTGAGGACCTACGGCATATGGAAGGTGAGGACGCCGTGACATCTTTTTAGCCATTCCTCAAAAAGGGGACTTTCCAACATAAAAGCCCTGTCAATTTGAGGGCGTCACGAAACAGGGCGTTGCTTCCTGAAAATGTAATAAAACAAAAATAATTCCCACGATTTACTTTTTTTTTACGTGACAAATTTGTCTTTTTTGCCTTCTGCCTACCAATAGTGCGGCTGATGAACTATTTTGATCGGGCTGTTGTTATTAAAGCACAAAGATAAAACAAAATAAAATAAAATGTCACTCGCTAATTTGCGAGTTATTCGCTATTTTCCATTTAAATGGTATTGATTGCTATCGCTTTCCATCAAGTTAATCGAGTCCCATTCACGCCATTTCATAATTATTTCGTTTACAGATTGATGATAAGCGGAAAACGTAGTAAAACGATGTCTATTAAGATTATAAATGATAATAAACCGCCCTTGTAACTTGTTTGTTCAGTAAGTTTTATTAAACTCTCAAATTAAGTAGGCTTCCGGAGGACTCAAAAAAAGCCGATTTTTTGGGTTTCGTAACTCAAAAGGAAAAAGTGAAACCCTTATATGATCACTTTGTTGTCCGTCCGTCTGTGTGTCCGTCTGTTTGTCTGTCTGTCAAGACCCTTAATCTCGTGAACGCGTTTAGGTATCGAGTTGAAATTAAAACCATTTAATTAGGTCTGTAGACTCTTGAAGCTATAAAAAAATCAAACTTGTAAGTTAACGAAAAAAAAAACTTTGGTTTATGTGGCAAAAACGTACATTTCGGCACAGTCGAGGAAATCAAAATTCATAGGATACTTCCCGTTGACCCAGAATCCACGTTCCAGGGATACGGTAACACTTTCGAACATTCACTCAGCTCTTGTGCTGGCCGATGCCCTTCTGGACCTTATTAGTTTTGCTAACATCTCTTTGAGGCGCGGGCAAATGTGTAACCAGCCCTACGTTACAATTAAATTAATATGGTTAACTTTTCACTTTTAATGGAAAAAACCGCACCATACATCCATTAACTAAGCTATATTATTATACAGTATGGTATGAGTCACATGTGGGTGCAGTCCATTACGTTTATTAAGTTCGTTTTAATTTAAATGGCTCTCTCCCGGGGGTCACTCGTGCATTTGTTCAAGGGCAGGAGAATTTTATTGTTTGCTAGTAAAGTACGATATGAGTACAAGGTTACAGCAGTAAAATTGCTCATACAGGATCATTTTGAAGGTTCAGTACCTCAAAAGTAAAAAACGGAACCCTTGGTAAAATTGCTCATACAGGATCACTTTGTTGTCCGTCTGTCTGTCAGTCAAGACCATTAATCTCCGGAACGCGTGGAGGTATCGAGTTACATACAGCTAGACGCTACTCCCGACGCACGGGACATACCCTGCAGTGGTGACTGAGGCGTAAGGATGTCCTCTACCCCACTAAATAGTGGGGTAGCAATCTCTTTCGCTCGCATTACTGCTTCGCAGAAGGTGTTGACTGCTTCGCAGAAGGTTTTGACTGCTTCTCATTCCATCTCGCTCCATACCACGGCCTGCACCAGGGCCAGACGCGAGGGGTCGCGGTTACCAGTCGCCGTTACGAGGACACGGTGGTGCTCCAATAAGCGGGGCAGTCTTCCGCGATCAGCGATCCGTACAATAGTGACATCTGCCCTGTTTCTTCTTCTCGATATATATTTGACCGATGAGGATCTGCGTCATGTGGAAAGTGAGAAACTTACCTGGTGTGCGTAATCAATGGAGCCTTGTACTGTATTGTATGTCGGGCTGGTCTCAACAACTCCACATCTATCAAGCGCGTTAACACGTTGAAAGCGGTACTCATTTTTGTATTATTTCCATTCCGGCAGTACGGAGCGTTTAAGACCTCGTTCGAAAACTATATTTATGGCGGTGAGGGGCATAACGTAGCCCGTAACGTTTAAGAAACAAAGCTTTTTTTGCTTATTTAAAAGAAAATATAAAATTTGATTTCTTCAGTGCAGTACGAGGTCAAAATGACCCCGAATTAAATTAGATACACCATTTCATTCTGTTTTAATAAGGCACCTTAGATATATTTATTAGATATATCTTTTTGGGTTTAGTTTAGGAAAGAAATGAATCATCTGTTTCTTAAACTAAACCAAATTGAAGTTATGGCCTCCGCACGGAAGAGACGACTATGTTTTTCTTAGCCGCACCACGAGGAACACACGTACGAGGCATATTAGACCTCGTTCCGCACTGAACGTGTTAATAATGGAACCCTTAATTCGTGTCTAATTGTCCTATTTGGTAGGTAGAACGTGAAGCCGTGTTAGTGAATAGGTAATGGAATTAACATAATTAAGTGACTGGGGCTCAACGAGTAAGCGTTATATAATATATAATAATATATAATTATCATGTGTTTGTTCCGGATTGAAGTAAATTACTGAAATACGCGGAGCGTTGAAGTAAATTACTCGTGTATTAACCTAACAAGTGATGTTCCGTGGAGAGACCACAGCTTACCCTTAGTTATTATTATTTTTTACTTTATTTTTATTTTCGTGGCGTAAGAGTCAGATAGTAACGCAAAAGGCAACTGAAGGAACATAGGTAGGTTACAGTCAGTAAAAGACTGACACTGACTGAACAATGCATAGCTCCGACCGTCCGGTAATCATCCGTGCCCAAGTCGTCGATGGCGCGTATTGTTCCACGCGCGCCTCAGGGAGATGTCAGCAAATCGTAGGGGCCCAGCAGAGTCGAAGCCTACTGGGGCCACAGGTAGTGTGAAAGTGAAACCCCTGGCCCTGGGACGAAGGCAAAGAAGGAATAAGAGTGGGTTTTTAGTCAGTGAAAGTCTGACACTATCTCTCGCTCCGCCCAAGGGCGGGATTTCTCAGTAGATGATTTGCCCACCTAAAAAGGTTCTTATGAACATAAAATTTGAAAAATTGCACGGGAATTAATAAAAACACTTTTTTTTTTATTTAATTGTACCAAACTGGTCATGTTAGGGTTGATTGTTAATTGTTACATTAAGCTTTTGATAGAACGACGTCTATTGGGTTAGTTCATGGTTCATTAATAAAAGAAGTGTGAAGGCGTACTGCGAATATTTTTTACGGACCCTTTAAATAGGTACACAACTTAATTACTACAATGGTAACGCATTTCTTTAAAAAACCGTTGATCGGGTTTGCTAACATTGGTTAGTATTCAAACCAAAATGAGATAATTTTAATTAAATTCCAAGACAATTTGATGTTAACTCTGTACCTACATACATGTGTGCCATTTCTACAAGCTATATATTCTATTCCGAGAACCGTCTCGCGCACAGGCTTGTCAATTTCCAGCCTCCCAAATAAGCCGGTATCCGAAAAGGCTTCAGTACTGTGGATCACGTACAAACGCTGTGGCAGGTTATGATAATAATAATACATTTTTATTTCGGACCATCAAGAGACCATAAAACATAGAAAAAAAGCGAAGAACGAAAAGCTATGGCTGTTTAAATTGTGAGTATTTGCTAATTATCTATATATATAAAAGGAGAAACTGACTGACTGACATATCAACGCACAGCCGAAACTACTAGGCCTAGGAACGTAAAAGTTTGCACAAAGCTTCCTTTTATGACGTAGGCGAGCACTAAGAAGGGATTTTCCAAAATTGAAATTTTAAGGGGGTGAAACGGGGGTCCAAAGTTTGTATGGAGAAATCTATTTTCATGCGGGTGAAGCCGCTGGCAGAAGCTAGTATTACATATCAATATCGTAAACAAATTATTAAATACTACAATCTTTCAATGATTCAGAAGTAGCCAGCTATAATGGAATATTGTGAGCGAGCAAGAGTGGCCAAAAAATATCAATAGATAGCTCTTATATAGTTTACGTTATTTATGATATAGGTAGGTATGATGTTTACATAATTTCTATCTTATTATTAACAAATGAAAAAATAGCAATTAAAATCAGCATTATAGCAAGAAGTTTTGCACTTAAATGTGACAGCGGATTATAACGCGAGTTTTTTTTTTATCGGAATATTATTTAATACTATAAGTAGTACAGTAGACAAGTGGAAAGGACAGTGCTCGGAGTTTCCTTGCGAGATCGCATCAGAAATAAAGATATAGGCAGGAGAACCAAGGTGACAGTGGGCAGAAGACACTGCTCGCAAAACAGATGGTCGATGGGGACAAAAGGTTGAAACGCAGCAAACGCAGCGTTGAAAGGCCTTCCACAAGGTGGACCGATGACCTAGCGTGGGTTACGGGAATCCAATGGATGCGAGACGCACAGGACCTGTTTTTATGGCACTGTCACACACACTGACATTAGTGGCGACGCCATGTTGTCCTGGTGAAATATAGCCCTTACATACTCTTTGGTGAGGGCGTCACTGACGGCCAGACTCAGCTCTGCTCAGCCGGTCCGAGCTGGTAGCGCCACCAAATTGGTTGCGCAACCAAACGGACACCAGGTGAGTAACTCTCTATACAGCTGTATACATTTTGTTGAACCTATTTGTTGGAAAATAAACTTAGTACGGTGTTGTTTGCTGACGACACTTCTTTGATTTTTAAGATAAATAGAAGGACTAACAATCTTGACGACGAAAATTACGCCCTACTGCAGGTCCAAAACTGGTTCACTGCTAATAATCTAGTTTTAAACGGGAAAAAAACTAAATGCATAAGATTTTCCTTACCGAATGTCAAAAGTAGTGATTGTGACGTAGTATTAAACGATGAAAAGCTAGAATTTGTCGGTAAAACGGTTTTCCTGGGGATTACGCTTGACTCAAGGCTACAATGGGGTCCTCATTTAACATCTCTTGCAGGACGGCTTAGCTCAGCTGCATATGCTGTTAGAAAAATCCGCCAATTTACGGATGTTGATACCGCTAGACTAGTCTATTTTAGTTATTTTCATAGTATCATGTCTTACGGTATCTTACTATGGGGACGGGCTGCAGACATTGACTCAATTTTTATACTACAGAAAAGAGCTATCAGAGCTATTTACAATCTTCGCCGGTGCGATTCTCTAAGGGAACTGTTTAAGGATATTAACATCATGACGGTGCCTTGTCAATATATTTATGAAAACATCATGTACGTTAGAAAAAATCTTCATCTTTTTGGCAAAAGAGGCGATAGACATAATTATGTTACAAGAAATAGGGACCAATTAGTTCAACCAGGTTTTAGACTGGCTAAAGTGGCCTCTTCTTTCATGGAAATGTTATAATAAAATACCTCCACAAATATTAGAACTCAATGAAACGAAATTTAAATCTTATATTAAACGCACACTATGCAGGCAAGCATATTATAAGAAGTTTCTTACACATTCTTCTCCATAGAGATCTACGCTTTGGAATGTGCAATTAGCATCATTTTTTTTTTCTGACTGACTGACTTCTTGACATTTCAAAAGTGCCTGTAAATGGTTTATTTGAAATAAATGCTTTTGAATCTTTGAATCTTTGTTAGTAGCGGCGACTGGTCGCGCCGACGTTTTTCGACTGAAATTATAATATTTGTAATGATGATGATTAAGTTAAGTTATTAATATTTATTAAACGATATGATGATGATATATTTATATGTATATACAGGTATTTCAGCCCACTCGTTTACTATTCTAAAATTCATTAAAGACAAAAAAAACGTACTCATAAAAATGTTTCCCTTCTCTTCAAAAAAAACAAACACGTCGATACGAACAAGATCACTTCGTATTCCACTTTAATCATAATAATATGAATACAAAAACGTTTGACGATGATCCGCGATGAACGCGATCCGTCGTACACGAAAATCGTTTATGCTAATATCAAAACGCGTTGCGAGATCGTGAATGATGAGAAGTGTCAAACAATTTCTTCTACAAACATCGGTTATTGGGGGTAACACTTAAGGTCCGTATTTATGGTAAAAGGGAGCTACTTATAACGAAACATAATCATCAATATTCCTTGAAGGTTAAAGCAGAGGCCATGAGCTCTTAACGCATTCCAATTGACGACCTAAACTGAACTGTTAAAGGTATGGAGCTGATACGGTTTATAGCTCTATCTCTCTCTCTCGCTTGCAAGCTTGACATTTAAACACGTCGTGGTAAAGCCCCTGAGGTGTTTTTAGGGTTCCGTACCTCAAAACGAAAAAACGGAACCCTTATAGGATCACTTTGTTTTCCATCTGTCTGTCTGTATAGACCCTTTATCTCGGGAACGCGAACGGGAAATTGAAACTATATACTCAATTCTGAGGTCCCTTGAAGCTGTGAAAAAATCAAACTTCTGAGTTAACGTAACGTAACGTTAAGTGTATTTTGACACTCTTTAAGGGAATCAAAATTTATAGGGAACTTCTCGTTCACCTAGAATCCGGCAATTTGGTATAAAGCAAGGTCTCATAGCACAAATATTTAAAAGAAAAATATCTGTAAACTGTTAATTTGTAGTTACGTCACAAAATGTTTTTTTGTGTAATGGAAAAATCTTCGTGACTCAATTCGGGAATTGAACCGCGCACCGGAAATTGAATAGGTAAGTTTGTACGGAACTCTCAATGCGCGAGTCCGGCTCGCACTTGCTCGTTTTTTTTAGGGTTCCATACCACAGTCGGCAAAAACGGTAACCTTATACAGACGTCAGACCCTTTTTCTCAGGAACGCGTGAAGGTTATAAGCTAAACATAACATAGGTAAGTTTACACTGAACCCCAGGTGCACGACTTTCTCAAAACCACAAGGAAAAAGCTTCACGTATTTGTCGCACTTCCTTCAGTATCATCATCATCATCATTTCTGCCGAAAGACGTCCACTGTTGGATATAGGCCTCCGCCAAGCGTCTCCACAACGACCGATGCTGTGCGTTTCGCATCCACCGCATTTCCGCGTCTCTCACCAGGTCGTCGGTCCACCTTGTGCGAGGCCTTCCAACGCTGCAATTTCCGGTGCGCGGTCGCCACTCTAGAACCTTTCAGCCCTATCGACCATCTCAGGTCATCATCAGGTCTACGAGCAATATGTCCTGCCCACTGCCACTTTAGTATGGCGATTCTTCGGGCTATGTCAGCGACCTTGGTTATCCTGCGGATAAATTCATTCCTGACGCGATCACGCAAAGAATCTCTGAGCATAGCCCTAGGCCCATTGTAAGCGACCATGTTTCATCGCCATATGTCATCACTGGCAACACGCACTGGTCATAGACTTTCGTCTTGAGACACTGTGGTATGTCGGACGAGAAGATACCTTACATATTATAAAACAAAGTCATTCCATCGTGTCTGTCTGAACGGAGTTTCAGGCGGGTTTCAATACTCAATACTTTATTATATTCCAAAAGTACATAGATAGATGGTACTTATAGTAAATTATTGTCAAAGATCAATATGGATCCAGTCGAGCACAGCTAAATTAGGAAAGAGGAAAAGCGCTAAATAGGAAATCAAGGAATTCAATATGATTATAGATTATTATTCGATGAATTAAGTGTATAATTATTTGAATGAATTGATTATTATTTATTATTATGTTTGTGTATAAATATAGGTAAATTAAATTAGGTATCATTATTTGTTTTTATTTAAATTAAATTAAGGTACAATTTGGTAGCCGACTGCACGCAGCAGCAGCAGACGACGTGTCGCAGCGACACTATTGGTTTCTACGTATTTCTATGAAATTCCCTCCGTAGTTAGCGACATGAAGCTAGCGACACATCGTCGAGCGGCAGACGGCAGTGTCGTCCGACCACAGTCGTTGCTCCGGCGTTAACGGCACTACATCAGTAGTGCCGTTGACGTCGATTATTCTTGAACACGTCAGACATCTTGTTTCACGGAGCACTCGGAACCAACTGGATGCCATCTGCTGTTGCCGTCTGCAGTCGGGTTCGAAATCAAGACTACAGCGACAGGACGCAACGACGTGTTGTGACGACATGAAGCGACGACATGTCGTCTGCTGCTGCGGCGTGTAGTCGGCTACCAACTTGTACCTTTATGTTATTGTTTATGTGGCAATAGACAGAGGAATTCATGAGCAAGTTTTAAGTATATAAAACATATATATTGATGCAGATAAGCGCTCAGAATTTCTAAGATTTGTTACGCCCAAGCGAAGCTGCGGCGGCTCGCTAGTATTATATATAGGTATAAACGTTAAAACATAGATGAATTATAAACACGTTTAAGCCAGCCTAACAAAATTTTCCTTAAAAACCTCTTAACCTTGAAGTTTCTCGTGGATTCGCCCGAATCTAATACCACTTAGACGAAACCAATGTTAATAATAAAATGAGATTGAAGTGCTGAAGGATCTGTTGGAAACTGGGGCATTCGAATCAAGGTTATAGAGCTGTGTTAGGGCTCCCACACAAAACTGCGATACAATGCGATATGACGCCGCATCGCAGAAATGAGCAATGCGAATAATTGCGATGCAACAGTTTTGTCTCTTCGTTAACACCGACTTTTAAAATTATTTTGCACTTTACAGTGTTTTTTTTACATTGAAGTCGGTTTTATTTTGTTTTTTGTAAAAAGTTTTTTATTTTACACTTTTTAGTTATGGTACCACCACTGAAAAGTACTCCTCAGCCAAACTTAAATACCTTATAGCCAGAGTGCATCTCATGACAATTCAAATAATCCCAAACACGGTTAGATTACATTAATTTATTGCAGAGTTCCGGTGCCTAACTTCAGGCTTCATCATCATGTCGATATATTTCCCCTCTTCTTTCAGTCAGTCATCGAATACACGTATAAACAAAGCAATTTTACTTATTAAGACGGTTCTACAGTGATCCTATAAGGAGTACTGTTCCATATGTTCCATATGTAAGATGAAGTAAATAAATAAATAAAATAAATAAATAAAATAAAAATAAATAATATCTTCGAAGTTCATAATCAGATAATAACAATATTTCTATGGGACCAACTCGGAAGAAGAAGAAGAAGAAGAATAAAAAAAAAATATTTCAAAATAGGTCCAATATTGACCGAGAAATCGAAGAACATACATAAATAAAATACATTCAGCCTAACATAGAACCTCCTTCTTTTTGGAAGTCGGTTAAAAATACCTATCGTTAAAGATATTTTACAATATCTTCCTCGAAACCTTCACAGAGAAGACCGCATCAAGAATAACTGAACTAGCTAAAACTATCGACAGTTTAATAGCCCACATAGTTCGCTAAAACACTTCATTTAGAAACTGTTACTACACTAATTAATATATTTTGTAACGAGAGACCGCTGAAGCACAAAAGAGAGATAGATACAGAAGTCAATCTACATACAAAGTGTGCTCGAGCAACGCATACGTCGATGTCGCTCACGGACACGATATCTCGGACTCGTTGGGACCAGTGCAAGCGCATTGAGATACGCGTCTGCGAACCTTTTTATGCGAAAATGGAGCAACAAAAAAAGTTATTGTAACTGTTCAGTGGAGGGTTGTTTAAAATCAACATTGAACGGTAAATGAAAGTGTAAGCCTTGTGTTCAATAATTATAAACAGTTATGCTAGGAACTGCTCAGCGAGCCGACCGCCCCGCCGCACACAGATGCACTAGTGAGACACGCGACATAACGGCAACCCTAGGGCGACCGCTACTGCGCCGGAGCCTATGTATGAAAAGTGAAGTACATACATGAGATTGACTTCTGTACCTATCTGTTTTGTGGCAGAAGTATGGGCCAAGTTCCCCGACTTATACCTAACTAGGGTTGTCTCCGCGATATTCAAGATTTATACTCGCTACCCTAACCGTTGGAAAAGCACGTACTTCGGAAAATTGTGCAGTTAACATCCCTGAAGAATGATTATCGGGAAAAATTGGAAGTAGGGTGGGCAGATACTTAGATAGGCACGATTTTTCAAGGTTGTCATTACCTATTTAATATTTTGGGTTTAAGGAGATAGGAATCGATTACTGGATAAAGTATAATCATAACAATATAAATCCGTCTGTGTAGTGTAAGATTTTTCGAAAGAGTAACAAGTAAGAGCAGTGGTAGTCGAGTGGTAACGGCCCCGATTTACGAGTCGTAAGTCGCGAGTTCAAACCCAGCCAGGTGCATTACTTTGTGTAATTTATATCATCACCACTGCTCTCAAACCGGTGAAGGATAACATCGTGAGGAAACCGGCATGTCCTAGAACCAAAAATTCGAAGACATGTGACATTCACCAACCCGGACTGGGCCCGCGTGGTGGATTACGGCCCATTACTTCTCCCAGAGAGGAGGCCTGAGTCCCAACAGTGGGAACATTAAAAGGCCGACTATGACTATGACTATGACTTCTCCCAGAGAGGAGGCCTAAGTCCCAACAGTGGGAACATTTAAGCCTGATTATTCTATGCTATGCTATGTTCGAAAGAGTTACCGTGGCCCTGGAATGCAAAGGTCAGCTGAAGGAAAGTTTACCTTGAAATATCCAGTCAGCTGTCAAAATAGGATTTGGAAAGAAAAACTTACTTAAATCAAAATAAAGGGTGATGCGATTCTAGGTTCCTAACTTTCATTGAAAAAAACACACAATGCCAAATTATTTGTATAATCTGCCGTATCTGTACTAAATAATACTATTATTTTTTTCTTTGTATTATCGCGCTAATCCATAAAACTACGAGCTGGATTGGTAAAAAATATGTATAAGAAAATAGCCACGTTTATAACGAATAGTAGGCTGCATAGGCCATGGTCCGGAGCGAGGAGGAGTAACAGACGGTCGGCTCCTTCTGCGAAGCAGTAATGCTAGCAAAGATTGAGGCCGCACGCGTGAGGCAACGGTCCTCACGGCCCAACCGCCGCCGGGATTCCGATCCCGACTTCCGGCCAACGTAGGCACGGGCTTGCGGACGGCCAGCAATGGGTAGCTCGCCATCCGACCGACCGGTGACCGTCCGGACCGAGCCCGAGTCGTTGACGGCGCGTACTGTTATACGCGCTCCTCAAGGAGATGTCAGCAAACCATAGGGGCCCAGCAGTGTCAAAGCCCAAGCCAAGCAAGGGGCCAAGGGTCTGATTCTGAAGGGAATACTCGGCCTTGGTACGAAAGGCAACGAAGGAACAGGAGTGGGTTTTTAATCAGGAAAAGTCTGACACTATCATATAAGATGATTATCCCACCGAAAAAAGAAACACGCTTCAACTTACGGAAGCGGAGCAATAACCAAAAACGCGGGTGAAGCCGCGGGGGACCGCTAGTTATTCACATATTAACTTATTTGATATACGTTTGTGATAAAATGAAACGAAAGGTAATGTCAGTTCCTCTCCATTTTGTAGCTGCTAATTCGTTTAAAGTAGTTTAATATGTAAAGATTGTTTAATTGATAGTATTTTTTCCTAAAAAGTAGACATGAATTGTAATTCCTCTACAGAACAACCTTATTTATTTCTGAGTAAAATTTATTTGGAACATAGATCTAGAACAAGAAAAATATAAACACTTAACTAATTAAAACTACATATACACAATAAGCCCCACCTAAAATATGGCGTCAAAAAATTGCTCCGCATCGCTGTCGACTGGAAGTGTGCCCAAAAGACGATTTATTATATTAACTAAATTAATTATTATATTAATAAGATAGATTTATATTAAGGACAAATGAGATTTAGCATTGCCATACAACGTGGCAATGCCGGCACATTGTATGGCAATGCTAAATCTCTTACCAAGGTAAAAACCTGCCCTTGGGTCACGCGAAGTGTCAAATATAGAACAATTGAATAAATTTAAACTTTCAAGCAGCAGATTTAGCACCATGCATTCACATCGCAAATTGATTATTTCAAGCTAACATTTGGGAGCAGAAGTTTAGTGGCACATATATATCGATGTTAGTGGCCCAGTGGAAACGGCAACAACATACGAGTTGTCAGTCGTGCATACAAACCCAGACAGGCGCTTTTTTTGTTTTTCTTTGTTATAAATTAGTGCTTGACTGCGACCGCACCTGACCGTAAGTAGTGATGCAATTGTTGATGATGAGGTGCACTAATTTATTAAGAGCCTATTCACTCTAACCTTAAAGACACCTAAAGCAGCAGGTAAGTGGTTCCAGTCCCTCGATGTTCGCGGTATAAACGACAAGGCGAAACGCTTGGTCAGGACCGTAGGGTTTCAACAACGTAAGGGTGGATACTCGCCGTTCCTCGGGTTGTCCGATGGTAGAAATAAGATGGTGGCATCAAGTCATGCAATTAATTTATAAAGTTATATTTCATTACAGGAATATAATGGACAGCAAAGGCAATTAAAAAAAAAAACATTAGTCAGACAAATTGTAGTGACCAGTCAGTGTATGAAATCGTCTCACTCGCTCTGAAACAAGTTCGTTTGAAAGTTCGTTTCTTTCTTTATGGAGCTTTAAAGCGTCTGACAGAAGTTTCGGTCCATGGAAAGTGACACTTATGACACTACTTTAGAATAATATTCTATAAAACGTATATAAAAATCACCCATAAAAATTTAAGTTAATTAACTCTTATTTTTAGTTCCCTTTCTCACCTGGTATCTACCCAGGGGCCCCAAGGGGGAGCTCCACAAGTACACAGGTATTCAAAGCACATGAGACGCTACTGAGAAACTAAGGTTTCATCCATGTGAAAATAAGTTATGTCAGAAAGCTCTGGGGTCTTGGACTATTATATCTTCGTAAGTATTATTTTTAATTTTTAGGGTTGCGCATACTTATAAACATGAATAGCTGTTCATTAGTCTCGCTAAAAATCGAGAACAGCTAGACTAATTTGGCTAATTTTGGTCTTGAAATAATCGTAATAGGGAGGCTCAAACGGTGAAAACTTATGTAAAAATTTACGAAAAAAAAACCATCTCTAATTAAAATGAATAATGTTTATTCTGGTAATGCTTGTAGATAGCGTTATTTTTTGACTGTTTAGCTAAAAGTTATCACTTACTTTCATTGACGATTAGGTGGTACGAAGTTCAGCGAATCTTAAATATAATTTATTTCGGGGACATTTAATTGATATGAGCTCGTTTCCACACCATATATCAGTAAATCATGGTCGAACGAAGCAGAGACGAGTCGCCAGTCCATACTAATATTATAAATGTGCAAGAAACTCTGTCTGTGTGTTACGCTTTACGCTTTCACGCCTAACCGCTAAACCTATTTTTAACGACTTTAAAAAAAGTAGGAGGTTATCAATTCGTTTGTATTTTTTTATCATAATTTTTTTATGTTTGTTACCTCAGAACTCCGTCGTTTATGGACCTGTGATGTAGGTAATTCTATATTTTATATTTCTATATTTTATATTCAAAGCAATAAGTGGGTAGGTACAACCTTGCATGTGTGAGCCAGTCTCTCAATAAATCTCTTGCGCGATTGACGTGGTTTTACTGCAGCCGATTCCCCGGAGTTCCCAGTGTCCAGAGATTCCTCAGGACCGATTTGCAAATTTTTTTTCTCCTTTATAGTATATGATTCTTCCAGATTGGTTCCATTTTTTTTTCAAAATCCAGTTCTGACGATGGGATCTATGAAGAATCGAGGCAACTTCTCAAATATTATTGGCAAACATATAGTGATTTTAGTATTTTCATCGAGAACTTAAGCATTTACAGTCAAAAAGTAACATTTGATGAAGTGGAACTGGTGAAGAAGACCAGAAATAGTCAACGGAACTTCATACTCACATAGATATCACAATGAAGATAGTTAAACGACTATGACAATACAAATAAATGAATAGTTCTGAATAGTTACGTTGAAAATGGTATCATCGAAGTAATCTGATGATGATGATTGAGCCGGAAGGTAGGCACTAGAACTCCGTAATTAATCAATGTAACCTAGCCGTGTTTGGACTTATTAGAATTGTCATGAGGTACTATCGAACTGATCTGATGATGGAGCCGGAAGGAGGTAGGTAGACACAGGAATTTTATAACAAAACAATATAACCTAGCAGTGTTTGGGTTAAATGGAATTGTTATGAGAAATAGGCATTCTGATTATAAGTGTATCGCAACTAAAAAGTGTGTAATAAAATATTATTACAAAAAAAAATAACCGACTTCACTAAAAAAACACTAAAAGGATCAAAATAACTTTTATTTCGGAAGTCGGTCGGGAACCAAGAAACACCCACTTCGGAAATTAAAGTTATTTTGATCCTTTTAGTGTTTTTTTAGTAAAGTCGGTTTTTGTTTTTTTTTTTTTTTGTAAAAAGTTTTTATGAATGATTGAACCTTAAATTGGGGCACAAAATACTTTTGTACCGAGAGAACCTTTTGCGTTGACCTCTGCGTTCTATATAGAACCACAGGTTCTTTATATTTATTCTTTTAAACTCCTTGGCTCTTTGTGCCGCGCGTGGAACACTACGCGCCGTAGACGACTCGGGCTCGTTTCGGACGGTATCGAACGACCGGACGGTGAGCTATCCATTGCTCATCGTGCTCAGCAAACTCGCGCTGACAGTGGCCGGGGATTGCCCTACCTACGTTTCCTAAGAATAATTGTTATCTTTTGCTCGGGCGCAGTCGTTAGAAGAAGTTAGACAATAATAAAAGTGACGTAACCGATGACTACTCACATATTCACGTTAACACACACTATTCATGTGTCGGCAGCACATAAGTGAACACTCAACATGAAGCTCTTGCTTATATTATTTGTTGTGTTGACTGTACTCAGTACCCTGTGTGCTGGTGCAGTTAAACGTGTCCGTGTAATTAATGCTGACAATACTCTTCCATCGTCTATAGATAATCGCTTTCTGGCAACATTAGTTTGTCCGGGTGGCGGCCGGAAGACGAGGTCAGGAAAATGTCTGTGAGTACTGATAAATATGTTTATTTTGCCTATAGGTTATAAATAATACTTTTACACGACAATTTTTTTCGTTAATTTAATAATAATAATAACAAAATATTTATTTGTGAACATAGAGTAGGTACGGTTAAAGACGTTTAACAAAAATAAATAATGTCCCAAAATTTTTCCGCAAGAAGGTATACAAATAATTAAGAATGTTTTAATGATTAAAATTAAAATACAATAATCAATAGACAAATAAAAAAATAAAATAAAATGTCAATTATAGTAAAGTCTAACAAGTCACAGTTTAATTAACAACACATTAAAATAAAACTAGATGAGGCCGATGTTTTTAAATACTCTGAAACACCGAAACAAACTCGGAGTTCAGTCTCTTTTGAAGTCCATACTGTAAACATGTAATGATCAAATCATATTAAGAACCATGCAGATTAGTGTCTGAGATAGTCTTTTGAAAAAAGAACCACACAGGTCCACTCAAATAGTGGACCTGTCCAATCAGTGCAAGCATTTGTCAGTATTCGTGTAGCTCAACTTTGGTCTAGTAAAGAGCTACCGATTCGACGAACAATACTAAAGAAAGGACATTTGGGTAGGTCGCATAATGTACTCAAAATCCCAGACCAACGCTAAACTGTACTGTGTATTCATTTAATTTTATCTCGATACTTACTTTTATTTATCTGAACTAATATTATTTATATAATTGTTTGTTTGTTTTGTTGGTAATATGTTGATAAAGAGCTCACTCTGGAAGTACCTACCGCCCCGCTACTAGGTACAACGTGTCTTTGACATGATTCATCTGTATACCTATATAGGAGAAACTGACTGAGTGCTTATGCTTTTGCTATGTAAAAGTACTTCTGAAACTACAGAGCCTAGGAGCGTGAAATTTTGCACAATGTTTCCTTTTATGACATAGGCGAGCCCTAAGAAAGGATTTTTCGAAATTCCGCACCTAAGGGGATGAAACGGGTGTCCAAAGTTTGTATGGAGAAATCTACTTTCACGCGGGCAAAGCCGATCGCAGAAGCTAGTGTGTGGTAAAGAAATATTTAGTGCTATCCTATGAAGCTCCATTTTCTCTCAACACAGAATCATGGTGATATTCGCACTTCACGTAAGGGCACAGGCGTAAAACTATAATGTGAATCCTAAAATCAATTAGGTGTGTGAGAAAAAGAGACGTAGCTATACAAGACGAATATATACCTTTCTAACATTTGCGTCTCTGATGCCATTAAAAAAATAGCTACTTATCGGCGAGTATCCACCCATACGTTGTTGAAAATTAAACGGTCTGGGCTAAGCGTTTCGCTTCGTCGTTTATACCGCGTACATCGAAGGACTGGAACAATTTGCCTGCTCCGGTCTTCCCGTCCAACTAAAACTAGTGCGCCTCACCATCAATGATTTCATCACTGCTTACCATCAGGTGAGATCGCGGTCAAGCACTGGTTTATATCAATTTAAAAAAAAACTTTTTCTAATAACAAACTACATCAGACACCCTACCACGAGCACTTAACGCGATCCATTTTACAACCTAAATTGAACTGCAAAATAATAATAATTTATTTTGCTAGAATATGAGTACAGTAACTAGCTGGAAGTTTTAAATATTCTCCGTCATATTCAACCACAATCAGGTGTGCAAAAATGTCACATTATAAATAAGAAGTAAACTCAATAAATTATCAATTTTAAATTAAATATGTAAATGAAATGTCAATAATAATATTGAATTAGAGACTATTACAATTATTAAAATCAAAATTATAAAATTAAAATGTCAAGGTAGTCACTATACAAAAGATGTCAACAGGTTAAAAAAATATGTGATGATTAAAATATCCGAAAGTCATGATGGAAACTATACAATTAAAGATGTCAAGCTAGTCGCTATACAATTAAAAAATGAGGCGTTGTTAAAAATGTCAGTAAAAATTAAAATAAATAGAAAAATAACAAAGCTAAGTACAATAATTCACATTTTCTCCATCGAATATTCTGAAATATTATAATATGCCTTTTCTACCAGGAAAGTTTTTAGCTTTTTTTTAATTTATTAAGGTTTAATTCTTTCATATATTTTGGTAAGTGGTTGTATACCATTGGCGCCATGCAAAATATACTTTTACGCATCAGTGCTGTATTGTATTTCACTACACGTAATCTATTTTGATCGTGTCGACTGCGCGTATTAGTTATAGTGTCAGACAGCTTCGGAAAAAGTTTACAGCAATTTCGTATATGTACAGCGATGGAAGTGTGAGTATTTTATATTTTTTGAAGTAAGGCTTGCAACTTTCTATACATAAAAGAATAAAGGGATGGGGATATACATATAAGGTATACCTATAGCTCCACAGTGACGGATTAACCCTTAATCAAATTAAGCGATTGCCTAGGGCATCACGTCTGGGAGGGCACCAGAAGAAGCACAAAAAAATCCGTGCTTAGGGCATCACGTCTCACTCTCATGTCACCAAAAACCACACCAAAAAAGTTTCTAGGAATAACGGGTTTTAAGTTGACATAGAGTCCGACCTAGAGTCATAACCCCGCTCCCGATTGCCCACTCGCTAGTGCATTCGGCAATTCAAATGCACCGAAATTGCGATCAGCCAATCACAAACAACCCCTACCCCTCGGCTCCCCCGCAAATCTGTTTTGGCTTCTATGCATACATAATAATAGAGGTTAAAGTATGAAATTGCCGTTTTATGACAATAGGTACTTCGAATTGACATAAAACCTTCATGGTTTGAGATTTTTGAGTGAAACTTTTTTTACATAGTAGGTACTTGAAGTTGTTCTTTAAAAAAAAAAAACATTTTACAAAAAATAAAATAACCGACTACACTAAAAAAAACACTAATAGAATCAAAATAACTTTAATTTCGGAAGTCGGTATTTCTTGTTTCTTATTTAACACCGACTTCCAAAAACAATTTTTTTTTTTTATTTCACACTTTTGAGTTGCTATACACTTATAACCAGATTGCCCATTCTCATGACAATTCCAATTAAGACCAAACACTGCTAGGTTACGTTGTTTATTATGAAGTTCCTGTGTCTACCTTCTACCTTCCAGCTCTATCATCAGATCAGTTCGATAGTACCTTATAGCCAAAGTGCATCAAATGACAATTCCAATAAGCCCAAACACGGCGAGATTATGTTATAAATATGTGATTAATTACGGAGTTCCAGTGCCTACCTTCCGGCTCCATCATCATCATTAGTTCACTTTGATGATACCATTTGCAACATAACTATTCAGAACCATTTATTTATTTGTATTGTCATAGTCGCTTAACTATCTACTTGTGATATCTATGTGAGTATGAAGTTCCGTTGGCCATTTCTAGTCTTCTTCATCAGTTCCACTTCATCAAATTTTACTTTTTGACTGTAAATGCTTAAGTTCTAGATGAAAATACCAAAATAACTATATAATATTATATAGAACCCATGAGGAATCGAGGAGTTCCCTCGATTCCTCATGGGTTCATTATGAAAACTGGATTTTGAAAAAAATAGAACCAATCTGGAAGCATAACCTCTGTGGAAAAAAAATTTGCCAATCTGTCCATATACGACGGAGTTGTGAGGTAACAAACATAATTTAAAAAAAAATACAACCGTATCAATTCGGTTGTATTTTTTTTTTAATTATGTTTGACCTCCTCCTTTTTTGGTAGCCTGTTAAAAATGTGCAACATTCGATTATTGACATTCAGTTGTTTTTTATTCTGTAGCTCCATATATCATAGGTATAGGATGTCAATCAAGGTCTTCAATCATATTCCACTTCGGTTGAGAGAACTTCCCATAAATATAAATTTCAAAAGGAAATAAAATTATGGTCAATAGAGAACTGTTTTTATACCTTAGGTGATTTTTTTAACTATAAGAGTTAAAAACGTAGCTAAATCTTTCTATAAAATTGTGATTTTAACTGTAGTATTCTGTTTGTTATTCTATCGGTTCTAAGAGTCAACTCACTAAAATAAACTCTAATATTGCAAAAGTGATCGTAATGGGTCAATGTATTGATCGTGTTTATGAGGCGAGAAATCTAGGTTTGATCATAGACCGAGAATTGCGTTATGAGGCTCACACTGCAAACTGTGTTAGAAACTGTTTCTACCGTCTAAAGGTACTGTACAAGATGCGCCCCTATCTAGGTGAAAAACTGCGTGTTCAGCTGGTTGAAAGTCTGGTTCTATCGAAATTGAATTATGCTGATACAGTCGTGGGACCTCGACTTCTGGCACGTACTGTGAGACTTATTCAACGGGTTCAAAATGTACCACCGAGAAGCCATGTTACACCCTTTTTAAATAAGCATAATATTTTAAAAATGAAATCACGTCGGAAGTTACACTTAGCTTGTCTTCTTTTTGGTGTCATCAAAAATAAATGCCCGTTATACCTATATTCAAAGCTCGCGTGGGTAAATAGTCATCGGCAGCGCAAGGCCAGGCGTTGTGCTCAGCAACTGGCTACTCCTCATCACCGTACTGCAGCCTTTAGAGGAAGTTTTCGGTACGCGGCCTCCAAGTGTTGGAATAATATTCCCCCACCCATTAGGGACCTAAAAAATATAAGTACGTTTAAGGCTAGACTTAAGAATTTCATTTTGAGTTCACAAATCGAATTTAATGATGTTAATATTGATAAATCGTTTATATAATTCAGTAAAATATACTTATTTATTTTTTCAATTATAATATATAATCTAATGAATCACTTATTTAAATAAGCATTCTTTGAATCTTAATTTTAATCCTCATATCTGCTTGCGTAATACAAAACTTACCGTTATGTTTTTTACCTAATGCTAGGTAATTAGAGTGTTGTGGGTAGGCTGTATTTGACGAGCGCGTAAAATCTGTCGCCAGGAACCATATGGTATCACTTCACTTTTTTGTTTTGTTTCACCTGACTCCTTTCCAATTGTAATCTAAATCCTTGCACTTTAACTTATTTCTGAGAGCCAAAATTATTATTTTTTTTTATAAAATTATCACACACAATACAATTGTATCAATTATTTATTTTAAGTAAGGGTTATTTTTAAGTATGGTTTATTTATAATGTTATATTTATTTACCATCATCCGTGCGTCACTGCGGGGTGCCAGCTGAAAATCAGCGTTGGGTGTCTGACGCCCAGCAATTGCTGAGTTGGCGACCCTTTCGGTTCGGGCACGCTCAGCGCAACTATATTGTAAATCTGAACTTTTTTTTTTTGTGTTGTTGTTGCCTATTGCACTGTATTGCCTGCATCGAATAAATATTATTCTATTCTATTCAATTCTATTCTATTGTATTTATGAACTTTTTTTGTATTTATTTTAAAGTATTTAACTGTATTTGCACGTAAAAGTTAATTTTCTCATGCCGTAGGTGAGATATGTAAAGCACTACCTTTTTTTATCAACCTTTGTACCATATCTCTGGCAATTAAATGATTATTATTATTACCTCTTTCTCGCTCGCAAACTGACATTTTAACAGGTCATGGTAAGGCCCCTGAGGGCTTAGCCAAGTTGATAATCTACAATCGTTAACGCTAGTAGAAAACCACAAATGTATGGGAATGAAGTCATCTCAACGCTCAGTCACGTGGTCAGAACAAAGGAATCGGAGGCGTGGCTGACTTGAAATGTTCGACGAAAGAGATTCGAAACGAAACGGTCGTAACATGGCTAGTTCCGCTGTTCTTAATGTAGCTTCTTTTTAACTGATTTCATGAGTTGCAAGTGCTTTTTCCACGAAATAACATCTAAACGAACCCTGATAGGCCACAGGAGCGAAACCGCGGCAAAAACTAGTAATAATTAATATTTATTGCATTATTTTATGTTAATTTAAACTGGTTATTGCTAATAATTGAGTCTTGGCCTTCGGGGAATCATAATCTATAAATACATAAAACAAAGTCGTATTAGTTATACCATTTATAACTCAAGAACGGCACCGGCCGGACCGATTTTAGGCTGACCGCACACTTGAGACAAGACTGTCTTAGACAGACCGACTTGTCTACGACTTCGCAGACTTGTCTGCGACAAGACTGTTTTGTCTACGACACGGCGCACACCATCAAGACAAAACAGTCTAGCGGCCTACGGCCAGTGTTGCCAACTTAGTGGATTTTCCACTAAAGCTGGTGGTTTTAACCCCCTATTTAGTTGCGAAATATTGGTTTTAGTGGCTAGTGGATTTTTCTAGTGGTTTAGTAAAATTGAATTTCTTACTAAAAATGCGATCACTCAAGTGTAAATCAGCACCATAGAATCCATAATTATCAATCTGATACCGACGATGATGGTTTAAACAAAAATGATTCGTCTGAAACCGAATAAATTAAAATACACAGCGGTTATTGAATAATTTGTATGTTGTTTTACCTTCTAATAATTTACCAACAAATGGCATTTTGATCAACTGATTGTTAATTTTTATCCCTTATTATTAAAGGAAATCTATATGCCTACTTATTTTATTTCGTGCAACACACATTTTTTTTAGTGGGAAATTTAGTGATTTTGTGTATGGCATAATTTTTTGTTAGTGGTTTTCTGGTGGTTTTAAAAGTTGAATTTAGTGGTAAGTTAGTGTAACTGTTAGCAACAGGAGACGTCTCAAAACCGCCTTGTCGCAGACAAGTCTGCGGTGTTGTAGACAAGTCTGCGACGTTGTAGACAACTCTGTCTAAGACAGCCTTGTCTCAAGTGTGCGCAGGCCCTTAGGCGGTATGAAGTTTTCCGAGTCTGCTAGTACAAGATAAAAATAACCCAATTAAGTAGGTATGTATAATTTAGTCGAGACATAGTGTGTCATAGAATAATATTTTATCACCTCACCTTGTGGTGATTGCGCTAATGCAGAGTTCTTTAACTGGATTTGTGATTTTCGCGAGTAGATGAAAGGTCCATATAAGATTCGACTATTATTCTTTCTTGTATGTAAAGATTAGCACTATTCCATATTTGGGTACCTATTCCATAACTAGATCTCTTTATGTTAATTTCGTATTTATAAAATTTTATATTTTAAACAAGTACTGCAGAAGAATCTCACTAATCTGGCACTAATAAAAACCAGAGTAATATTGGATTATATAGAAAAAAACTGTTTTGAGGTTAAACTGCTCGACAACGACAGAGTGCATACGCTGTGCATGGCGTAGGGAGGGCCGAGGGAGGTGAAGCGGAGGGTGCCGGATTATTGGACCTGTCAGTCTATTGCAGTGCCGGATTAGTCAGATTCTACTGTACTTTGCCTGCGACTCTTTTTCGAGAAAATCGGATTTTCTCGAACTTCTGACATTTTATAAGTGATGGGCACTAATAATGTAAAATAAAATGATTATTGGGTTTACACACTTTCTATTTGCCGTCAATACAGAAGTTATAGACTATGGCAGAAACAACGTATCCGAAAGATTGGCTCATAAAATAATATGAACAAAGGTCATGTGAAATGCCCAAGTCATGAAAATCAGATAAGTACTCTATCGAAGTCTTTGATGACAATGTTTCCAGGACAAACTACCTAGTTAGCTAATGTTAACTAAGAGTAAGTCATCGAATCCGACTTCGATTGTTCATTGTTATTAGCGGTGGGCGTTTCAACGACGAACAGTTTTCAAAGACCGTTTTTTGTTCTGCAACGTAACAACCGTTTTCCATCCTGCGACCTGCGACCAAACAGTCTTCGTTGCACAAACCAGTCTTCGAATTACTGTATGCGAATTGGTATCTTACAGTTAAGAAAATAAGGTCGAGAATCCATTGCTTCAACTATCACACTCGTCGCGTCGTCGTTTCAAAACCAGTTATTGCAATGAAAATTGAACTTTATGTCTATAATTATAAAATTCAATTTTCATTGCAATAACTGGTTTTAAAACATCGACGCGACGAGTACAGATTTTATTACCGTCCTCAAACTAGTTGCGACAACGAACGTTTTCTGCAACTACTTCACTCAACGATAGTTTTGTCTTCAAACCAGTTGCGACGACGACCGTTTTCCGCAACCGTTTTCGTCGTCGCCAAAACGGTTAAGTCTCGTCCGTCTAAAATTCGACTAGTTGTTATATAATTCCCCGTTCACACGTGGGTCCAGCCTCGGCCAATCGCTATTGTTTAAACGGGGTTTCCCCGTTTACACAATGGCTAGGGATGACGATTGGTCGACCATAACTTACCGGTCATAACGCGGTGCGCTTGAAAAGAGCATAATAGACGAGGGCAAAAATAAAAATAAATAGTAATAATAGTCTTTATTTTAAAACTAAAAATATAAACATAACAATTTATATAAGTAAGATGATAGCTGCAATAGTTTGAAACTGAGGCACAGCTATCAACGCACATCAACAGAAACATAAGAACAGGAGTAGTTCTATATCTTGGCTGTGATAGGCTGCCAAGCTGGCATTGGATGGGTTACGTTAGCTGCATGCAGAGAAATAACTGGGCAAGCATCGCCACACAGTGAGTTCCTGCGGAGCGAAAGCGCCGTGCAAACAACCTTCCACACGATATTTAAAAAAAAAATGTGGAAGGTTGTTCAGTTTTGTCTACTGAGCAAGCCCTAAAAGTTTGTGGAGACCTGTCCCTTACACCTTGTATATTGTCCTCTTGTTGCTACATCACTTCATGCTAACGACTGTTTTTGAGGGCCCATTTATTTGAATGTGCAACTTATGTATTAACTAAATTAACAATATTTTTCAGGCAGGGGCCATAGTCTTAACATAGTTCTTGTCAACCTGTCCACCTTTGTATTCGACATCTCGCCAAAGTTTCCCACCAACCGGGGGTTGTCCTTGGGTGCACTAACACAGCGCTTACAGGGAGAATCGTCGGTCGGTACCATGTTCCATTCCACGTTCCAAGTGTCTAAGGGGCCTCTGAGAGTTGGCTTCGGCTCCTGGTACGATTTTCAAACGTCCAGGACCCCAGGGTCTTGAGATTAATAATTACAAATTAATAAACTGTAATTTATTTTACATTTTCACACATATAAGATTTAACATGTTTTTTTTTTTTTTTTTTTTTTTTTCCGGTGGGAAAATCATCTTATGACATCCCCCGCTCTTGGGCGGGGCGGGAGATAGTGTCAGACTTTTACTGACTAAAAACCCACTCCTGTTCCTTCGTTGCCTTTCGTACCAGGGCCGAGTCTTCCTTTCAGAATCAGACCCTTGGCCCCAGTAGGCTTCGACCCTGCTGGGCCCCTACAGTTGCTGACATCTCCTTGAGGCGCGCGTGGAACAGCACGCGCCGTTGACGACTTGGGCTTGGTCCGGACGGTTACCGGACGGTCGGACGGCAAGCCACCCATTGCTCGCCGTCCGCAAGCCCGCGCCTACGGTGGCCGGAAATCGGGATCGGAATCCCGGCGGCGGTTGGGGCGTGAGGACCGCTGCCTCACGCGATCGGCCGCCTCCTTTGCAAGCATTACTGCTTCGCAGAAGGAGGCGACCGCCTGCCACTCCTCCTCGCCCCGGACCATGGCCTGTACCAAGGCCCGGCGCGAGAGATCGCCGCCGCCAATTACCCCCACGAGGACACGGCGTTGCTCTGCCCAAGCGGGGCACACCTCCACCGTATGCTCCACCGTGTCCTCCGGGCGGTCCACACAGTGGCGACACCCGGGCGTCGCTTCCGCACGAATCCGGTGCAGGAACTTCCCGAACTTACCGTGTCCGGTGAGGACCTGCGTCATGCGGAAGGTAATGACACCGTGTTGCCTTTCCAGCCACTCCTCAAAGAAGGGACTTACCGCCATAATTACGGCGTGCCCAGCACTGGGTTGCGATAGTCGCTGTCGCCATTCCGCCATGAGATCCCGCCGGAACTCTTTCCGCCATGCCGTGATTTGTCGCGGCAGCGGAGTTTCACCACGGCGTTGCATCTCCACGCGCAAATCGTGCATGCGTGCAAGGTCTTTTGCTACAAGATCCCATGGTGGCTGGCCAGCAAGGAGGCTCGCTGCTTCGCGGGAAACCGTGCGGTATCCCCGCACCATACGTATGGCCATGACCCTCTGGCACGCGTTCAGCTGGGCCGCCGGTCGCTTTCCCAGTGACGGCGCCCACACCGGCGCCCCATAAAGGGCCATGGACTGGACGATGCCTGCGTAGAGCCTCCGGCAGGAGGCGTCTGGACCCCCGAGGTTGGGCAGGAGCCGCTTGAGGGCAGCCCCGTTCCGATTCAGTTTGGGAGCCAGACGTCGGAAATGCTCCTCGAAATTCCACCGGCTGTCGAGGACGAGTCCCAGGTACTTCATCGTCGACCCGACGCCGATGTGAACTCCTCCTACTGTTAATTGGGAGCGCCGAGGCGGCGCGCTCCGGGGGCCGTGAAAACACTTGGCCTCGGACTTGTGCAGCGCCACCTCGAGTCCCAACTGCTGGATCCTATTGTAGCGGCACATACTTACGAAACTCATACTATCAGCGGAGCGCACACAGCCGTTCGCCACCGCGCGCCCGCGCATACTGAGCTACCGAGGTGAAAGGAATGCGGTCGGTCAGCTGTATCTTCACGCTCCTATAATGTAGGGAGCGCGGCACCTCCTACCTACATCGCCGAATTGTGTTAGTCTTAAGTTTTTGTATGTACCTTATTTATTTTAATATATTTTGACCTGTACTGTATATAAGTACCTTTCCACAATTAAATGACACAGATCTTTATTCGCCTTCTTATTCGCAACAAGCTCCCCTAAAGTGGTGACCCCGCGTTTGAAATGTCTCAAACCGAAGCAGACAAGACTACGCCTGAAGACGTCGACGCCATTAGCGTCCAGTCGCGCATACCCAAGTTCTGGAGTAACAGACCTAAGCTATGGTTTGCCCAATTTGAGGTCATTATCTTCAACCAGAAGCTCGGCGATGAAAGCAAGTTCGCACTCCTTGTGGCTCAGCTGGAGATCAAGGACATCGACCAGATCAGCGATATCATTTTATCACCGGCCAACTCCGGCCGTTATGACGCTGCAAAAAGAAGACTATTGGAGGTATATGAAGATAGCGAGAGTATTCAGCTACAAAAACTGCTAAATGAAATGGAGCTCGGCGATCAGCGACCATCACAGTTGCTTCGCCGAATGAGGAACCTCGCAGGGACAAAGATGCCAGACGACACCCTGAAAATGTTGTGGCAAGCACACCTACCCGCTTCTACCCGCACAGTGTTGGCAGTGAGTGATGAATCCAAGCTTGACTCGTTGGCCGCCATGGCAGACAGGATGCAAGAACAGCTGAAAGAGGTAAACGCCGTGTGTTCCTGCCAGTGTCAACCTACCACGTCAAAGGCTGCAGCTACAGCGTCGCCAACCGAAATAGCGGCAGTATCTGCACCCGCAGAACACAAACTGTACAGCATGATAGAAGCCCTGGCCAAGGAAGTCGCAGCGCTGAAAACAAATCGACCTCACAAATTTCAACGCCGATACCACAGTCACAGAAGCCGTTCCCGCTCGAAATCCCGAGACAGAAGCAACGCCGTGTGCTATTTCCATAAGAAATTCGGCAAGGCAGCATACCGATGCAGAAGCCCGTGCAGTTTTAAAGAAATGGAAAATGAGAAGTCGGAAAACTAAGGAAGACTAAAGCCGCGGCGGTGGCCGAAGTCGACGATTTATCCACATACCGCCTATTTGTACACGACAAATCAACCGGAAAAAAATTCCTAATCGACACAGGCGCAAATGTTTCCGTTTTACCCGCCACCGCACGAGAGAAACAGCGGACACCAACCAACTACTTGTACGCAGCAAATGGTTCAAAAATACCCGCATACGCCGAGCGAACCATTGTTCTCAACATCGGAATGCGACGCGCCTACAGTTGGCGATTCATGGTCGCAACAGTCAGTAGACCGATAATAGGCGCTGACTTTTTGCATCACCACGCACTTATGGTGGATCTCCATGGACGACGGTTGGTGGATAAAAGAACCAATTTATCGGTACGAGGTTTCCTTACACCCACAACCGAAGGAAGCATCCGAACCATCGACGACAAGCTTCCCTACCACGACCTGTTGGCCACATTCCCAGACATCACGAGACCAAACCTAAACAAACTGGGAAATAGTGAAGTCGAACACTACATAGAAACCACCGGCCCGCCAATTTACACAAATGCGAGACCACTACCGCCGCATAAATATAACGCCGCAAAACAAGAGTTTCAAAACATGATGAAACAAGGAATTTGTCGACCCTCGAAAAGCCCATGGGCTAGTCCATTACACATGGTTTTAAAAAAGGATGGAACCTACAGATCCTGCGGCGATTACCGTAGACTCAACGCAGTAACCACACCCGATCGATACCCGGTACCACGACTGCATGACTTCACACATAACCTGCAAGGCAAGAACATCTTCTCAAAAATTGACCTGCAGAAGGCCTACTACCAGATTAAAAACAGAGAAGAAGATGTGAAGAAGACAGCCGTGATTACACCCTTTGGTTTGTACGAGTTCACCAGAATGTGTTTCGGTTTGAAGAATGCAGGCCAAACATTCCAACGTCATATTGACAACGTGCTTCGCGGACTACCCGTTTTCCCATTCGTCGATGACATTCTTATAGCTTCTGAGAACCAAGAAGTACACAGAAGCGAGCTTCATGAAGTGTTCAAGCGACTCAACGACAGCGGTTTAAAAATAAACGTCGCTAAGTGTATCTTTGGCCAGTCAAAACTCGATTTCCTGGGATACACAATAAGTCCAGAAGGCATTACACCGACAGAAGAAAAGGTACAAGTGATCCAGTCCTACCCGCTACCAAAAACGATCCAAGATCTACGTCGATTCATCGGGATTCTGAACTTCTATCGTTCTAGTATACCCCACGCGGCTGAACATCAAAAAGAATTAAGTAAATACTTTCACAACGCCAAGAAAAACGATAAAACGAACATACAATGGACAGAAGAGGCAAAAGAAGCATTCAATCAATGCAAACAAGACATCAAAAATTGCGCATTGATATCCTATCCATCACTAAGTGAACCTTTCGCAATAATGACAGACGCATCAAACACATGTGCTGGTGCCGTCATACAACAAAAGATCAACGGCAAGTGGAGACCACTAGGATTTTTCTCCAAGAAGTTCAGTGACGCACAACAAAAATATAGCACGTATGATCGTGAGTTGCTATCAATTTATATGGCAATACGTCACTTCCAACGTGTGTTTGAAGGGCGAGAATTAATCGTTTACACAGACCACAAACCGCTGTGTAACGCATTAACTTCAAACAGCAAGTCTGAGACGCCCCGCCGAACGAGGTACCTTGAATATATCGGACAATTCACGTCAAATATTCAACACATAAACGGCAAGGACAACAAAGTCGCAGACGCACTATCACGAGTTGAAACAATAACATGCCCGACACCATTAGATTTCACCGAGTTAGCAAAAAAACAAGACCAAGACGAAGAATTAAAAATACTTACAAATAAAGGAAAGTACCAGTTTAAGAAGATCGCCATTCCCAACTCAACTGCCATGCCCGTTACCTGCGAGATGACATCACGCACCGCTCGTCCATACCTGCCACTAGATTTCAGAAAAGTAGCATTCAGAGCTATTCACGACCTTAGTCACCCCGGCATAAGGGCGACAAGGAAACTAGTCACTGCTCGCTACTGGTGGCCCTCCATGAATAGTGACGTAAATGAGTGGACTCGAACATGCGACGCGTGCCAGCGTGCTAAGGTGCAACAACACACGAAGGCACCAATTGCTAGTTACCATCAAGCAAACAGACTGGAGCACGTGAACATAGATTTAATTGGTCCCTTACCAATCTCTGACGGCTACAGATATTTACTGACCATGATAGACAGGGCTACCAAGTGGCCTGAAGCACTCCCACTGGAAGACATAACCGCAGAAAGGGTCGCGAACGCATTCTATGAAGGTTGGATTGCGAGATTCGGTTGCCCAGTAACCATAACCACAGACCAAGGAAGGCAATTTGAGTCCGACCTATTTAATAAATTAATGCAACGCATGGGAATTCATCGCACCCGCACCACTGCTTACCACCCGCAGTGTAACGGCGTGATAGAACGATGGCACCGATCACTAAAAACATCACTCACCGCAAGACTCCAATCTACAACATGGTCACGCGAGCTACCTACAGTGCTGCTCGGACTACGCGCTTCGGTAAAAGAAGATATAAACGCAAGTACAGCTGAACTCCTCTACGGCCTAACACTACGACTACCTGGAGAATTCTATGAAGAATCAACAAGACATCGCGACACAATATCAAACTTTATGAGCAAGTTAAATGGAGCATTAAAGAAGGCCCAGGCGCAACGGAAATCAAATCAATCTCGAGCGACATTCATTCACGACGATCTATATAATTGTTCGCATGTTTACCTACGCGATGACGCATCGAGAAAACCTCTGACGCCGACCTACACTGGCCCGCATAAAGTGATTAGTCGTAATGACAAGTATTTTACTATACAGTTACGAAAAAGAAGCACCAACATCACTGTCGACAGACTTAAGCCTGCTTTCCGGATGAATACTGAGTCAGAAGCACCAGTCACTGACACGCCGGCATATGTCACAAGATCAGGAAGGACAGTGAAGCCTCGCGTACGTTTCACTAGCGGGGGAATGATGTAGCGGCACATACTTACGAAACTCATACTATCAGCGGAGCGCACACAGCCGTTCGCCACCGCGCGCCCGCGCATACTGAGCTACCGAGGTGAAAGGAATGCGGTCGGTCAGCTGTATCTTCACGCTCCTATAATGTAGGGAGCGCGGCACCTCCTACCTACATCGCCGAATTGTGTTAGTCTTAAGTTTTTGTATGTACCTTATTTATTTTAATATATTTTGACCTGTACTGTATATAAGTACCTTTCCACAATTAAATGACACAGATCTTTATTCGCCTTCTTATTCGCAACAAGCTCCCCTAAACTATCAACGACTATCGCAACCCCGCGTGTCGCTAATTCGACCGCCGCCTGGTACGACTCTCCCTGCGCCAGGACCAGCGTGTCGTCTGCGTAACAGACCACGCTGACCCCGTCAGGGACGTCGCCGCGCAGCACATAGTCGTATCCGATGTTCCACAAGGGCGGTCCTAGTACCGATCCCTGCGGAACACCGCACGACATCTCTCGCCGTTTCCACTCTCCCTGGTGACCAGGGTAGATGATGTACCTGTCCGACAGGTAGGCCTCGATCACACGACAGAGGTAGTCGGGCACCCGGTGATACCGGAGTGCCCTTCTAATGCTACTCCATGGCAGGGAGTTGAAGGCGTTGGCGATGTCCAATGACACCGCCACGACACACCTGCCCTGGGATACTGCATCCCCCGTCGTGAGAGCTCGCACGCGCATGATGGCGTCCACCGTGGAGTGCCTCCTGCGAAAGCCGAACTGGAAGATTTAACATGTTGCGGTATCCTTTCAATTAAAATTGCATTATCACAGATTATCGACCTTCGACAAATGCTAAAAGTATTAAATTAATGATTAAAAAAGTTTAATTAATTAACAACGACTTGACACATTAACTTTTTATAAAAACTTCTTGTTAACCCTCCTATTGTGACAATTTCTATTTTTATAATCAAAATTAATTAATGGTTAATTTTTTCAGGTCTGCAACAACAACAGAGTCAATGGACTGGGTTTGGATGGGATCTAACTATTAGCTCGAACTATCTGCCCGAACTTTCGGCTCAACCGTTCGTCTATGTGTATAATAGTTTTCTTATGTTAACGTCGATTTATTCGATTATTTAGTATTATAAAAATATTATAACTATATAATTAAGCATAACTATATCGAAATATGGCTTGGAATAACTGTATCGTAATATTATTTTTATTTTTTGTAAGTTTTTCTGGTACCACGTCAGTATCGGTTTCGGTCATGGCCGAATTTGGTCATTTTGCCAATTGACCCTTAAATGTGTATAGGTATTATTTATTGTATATAGTATTTTTATATGTATTGTGTGCTATGTACGTATTTGTGTAGTTTATTTTAGATCTGATCTGTTTTTTTAACTTCGATTTTTGTTGTGCATTTCTTTCAGTTATCCTCATAAATAAAATTTCTTAGAAATATATTTTAGGTTTGCTGTAAGAAAATCCAATTGTGGGTTAAGCTCGCCTTTGTACATCAGCTGTCCAATTTGTAAATAGTTTGTTATTTTTATGTACAATAAAGAATATAACAAGAAGAGAAGCTGAACATTCGATTCGGCTACAAATTGTATTTTGGTCGCTCAATAATTTTGATTATACTCTGTTTTTGTAACCAAAAATATTATTTAATTTATTTTGTATTCGATTATTCATTGCAATCAACTAATTGTGCTGGCAACACCGAAACGTATTTATGATTATATGTGGTAAAGCTGTCGATGCATTATGGCGGGTGACAGTTCTCTGTTGAGGTCGGACGCACAATTTATATCTTTTAATAAGATAGCGACAAGAAATATGTACAATGCGTTCCAAATAAGAATAGGATGGATTCTTATTTAGAACGCATTGTAACAACATAATTTGAAATAGTGCCCATGGAGTTTCTTTCACATTCTTTTTCATAGAAATCGTTTTGGAATGTGCAATTAGCATAATTTTTCTGACTGACTGATTTCTTGATAATTTATAGGTAATAAATGTATTATTTTATACTGAATTGAACTGTTTTATTACACTAGTAAATCAGTGAAAGTTGTCATGTAAATTGCTGGTGTCGTTATAATATTCCACAACTATCACACAACGCCGTCTAGGCCAAAGCTAAGCAGAGCTTGTGTTATGAGTACTAGACAACTGATAAACATACTTATATATTCCTAAATACATACATATATAGATAAATTACACCCAGACACAGAACAAATGATCGTGCTCATCAGACAAACATTTGTCCTGGGTGGGAATCGAACCCACGATCTCCGGCATAGCAGTCAGGGTCACTAACCACTAGACCAACAGGCCAGTTGAAAATATATAAATGATTTAATATCTATCATCCGAACCATTTAACAAGGGCAGCATTTGCCAAAAAAAGTTTGTAGACCGTGAGCTTGTAAAATGAAACGAATGAATAAAATGAAAATATTTGTGAAATAAATAGTAAGTCTAAGAAACGTTGGTTGTAAACAAAAAAACCGGCCAAGTGCGAGTCAGACTCGCGCACCGAGGGTTCCGTACAAACCTGTAGGTATATAAGTAAAAGTTATGGTATTTTTATTGCTAAATGAAATCCATAACATAACAATGTGGAAAGCTGACGGTACCTTGTCAATACATATATGAAAACATTATGTATGTTCGGAAAAATCTTCATCTCTTTAAGAAGAGAAGTGATAGACATAATTTTAATACTAGAAATAGGCACAATTTGGATCAATCTCGGTTTAGATTGGCTAAGGTACGAAATTCTTTTATGGGGAATTGTGTAAAATTTTATAATAAAATACCACTGCGGATTCTACAACTGAACGAGACAAAATTTAAAACATGCATAAAACGCACACTATGTAGACAAGCATATTATAAATTAGAGGATTATATCCTTGATAAAAAAGCTTGGCTTAATGCTGGTCCTGCTCCACAGTCACAGCCACTTGGGTCCACTAATTAGTTTTCTTTTATTTTATATTTGGAAGAGATGCTCTCCCTTTTATTTTTATAAACATGGTTTTTTTTTTTTTTTTTTCAATCGTATTTTTTTTTTTTTTTTGGAGTAAATGTTTGCTTGGGCGGAGCATCGCCGTGTCCTCGTGGAGGCGATCGGCGGCAGCGACCTCTCGTAGGGCCGGGCCCCTGGTTCAGACCATGGTGTGGAGCGAGAGGGAATGGGAAGCAAAATTCTCGTGTCGCGGTGTTTGTTTCCAAACTCCTCCGAAATGGCTGAACCAATTTGCATGAAATTTTGTGTGCATATCGGGTAGGTCTGAGAATCGGCCAAAATCTATTTTTTTATTTTTTTTTGTTAATCGCATAACAACGTTTGCTGGGTCAGCAAGTCTAATATATAAAATTCTCGTGTTGCGGTGTTTGTTTCCAAACTCCTCCGAAACGGCTGAACCGATTTGCATGAAATTTTGTGTGCATATCGGGTAGGTCTGAGAATCGGCCAACATCTGTTTTTTTTTTTTAATCGCTGAACAACGTTTGCTGGGTCAGCTAGTAAGTTTATGATTATTAAAAAAAATATACTATGTGATGTAACTAAAAATTTAAGATTTTCGGAATTTTTCCTATATGTGTACTTTATAACGTTGCTTCATGCCAAATTTCAAGATTCCAGGTCGTCTGGAAGTATCCTTTAGGTTTTGATTCCCTTGCGAGTAGTTGCGAGTTTCAAAATATGCGGCTTTAATTGCTGTATCTAAGTAAGTTTGATTTTGTTACAGCTTAAAGATATTATAGACTTGAGTATTTGTTAAGAATTTCAATATAATACCACTACGCGTTCATGAGTAAAGGGGTAATAAGTTTAAAATTATTAAAAATATTTTTATTATATGATGTAACTAAAAATTTATGCTTTTCGCAATTTTTCCTTTATCTGTGTTATAAGACGTTGCTTCGTACCAAATTTCAAGATTCTGAGTTCACGGGAAGTACCCTGTAGGTTTTGATTCCCTTGCGAGTAGTGGCGAGTTTCAAAATATGCGGTTTTAATTCCTGTTTCTTTTGATTGCGTTGACATAGAAGTTTGATTTTGTTACAGCTTAAAGGTATTATAGATTTGAGTATTTGATATGAATTTCAATATAATACCACTACGCGTTCATGAGGAAAGGGGTAGTAAGTTTAAAATTATTAAAAATATTTTTATTATATGATATAACTAAAAATGTATACTTTTCGCAATTTTTCCTATATCTCTGCTATAAGACGTTGCTTCATACCAAATTTCAAGATTCTGAGTTCACGGGAAGTACCCTGTAGGTTTTGATTCCCTTGCGAGTGTCGAAAATTTGCGGCATAAACGGGAGTATCTTTTGATCGCGTTGACTTAGAAGTTTGATTTTTTCACAGCTCCAAGAGACCATAGACTTGAGTATTTGATATGAATTTCAGCTTGATACCTCCACGCGTTCCTGAGAAAAAAGGTCTTGACAGACAGACAGACAGACAGACAGACAGACGGACAACAAAGTGATCCTATAAGGGTTCCGTTTTTACCTTTTGAGGTACGGAACCCTAAAAATTGTGAATGGAGTTTTGGTGAAACATTAGTGAACCCATTACAGTTTTAGTATTTATGGTCACGGACTCGGCATCTATTTGTGTTATGGATCTGAACCACTAGCCTATGTCATGCAGCTACCCCTGGGATGCCTCTAATCATTTTGTAAGAGGAGGATATCCTTCGATTGGGCTATGGATTGTTCAAAAGAGTTAAAGTACCTGGCGAGAGTGTCACGCAACTGAAGGAACACTGTAGATTATAATCAGTAAGTCTGACATTCCCTCTTGCTTCACCCAGAGCGCGAAAAGTCATTTAATGATATCACACGTAAAAATATCCTTTAATAACTTTCTTATAATAATAATATTCCACAACTATCACACAATGCCGTCTAGTCCCAAGCTAAGCAGAGCTTATGTTATATATAACTGATAAACATACATAATTCTAAATAAATACATATATAGATAAATTACACCCAGACACAGAACAAATGATCGTGCTCATCACACAAACATTTGTCCTGGGTGGGAATCGAACCCACGACCTCCGGCATAGCAGCAGCCAGGGCCACTAACCACTTGACCAACAAGCCTTCAATAATTCTTGCCTCAAAGATAGGTTTTTGTTGAGGTGGAAAATCATCCAATAACTTTTCCCGCTCTATGGTGTCAGACTTTTACTAAATAAAACCACACCTGTGTCCTGCAGTTGCCTTTGTCTTCTAGGACCCACAGGTTCCCTTTCAGAAATTCCCCGCGACCCTAGAGGCACGTGTAGAACACTACGCGCCGTTAATGGCTCGGTCCTTTCCTGACGGCTGGACGACGAGCTTTCTCGCTGTAACCTGCCCTTGTTTTTAAGCGGGAAAATCATCTAATGACAAATCCCGCTCTTGGGCGGTGCGTGAGATAGTGTCAGACTTTTACTGACTAAAAACCCACTCCTGTTCCTTCGTTGCCTTCGTCCTAGAGCCCCGGGTTTCACTTTCACACTATCCGTGGCCCGAGTAGGCTTCGACCCTGCTGGGACCTGAGGCGCGCGTGGAACAGTACGCGCCGTCGACAACTTGGGCTCGTTCCGGACGGTTACCGGACGGCTGGACGACGAGCCACCCATTGCTCGCCGTTCGCAAACCCGCGCCTACGGTAGCCGGTAATTGGGATTGTATTTCCTTGTTTTCTTTTGGGAAGACAGAGACACAACGATGAATATTAAGGATTTTGCTTCTTCGATTTCAGTACTCGTAAAACCTACACACAAGGCTTTCATTCATCCATCAGCTGCATCTTATTTTGGATGAAAGCAAGGAGTTCACTTATAATTATTACAATTGTTGCACTTGAGAACTCACGACATTGTTTATTTTTTAGTTAATCACACTCGCTAGCACTTGTCGTGCGTCGGGTTTGCCGCCATCGGACGGACTGTATTTATCTTACCGCAATTATCAGTTACAGAAGTTTATAAAATATGTTCCTAATGTTTTTATTGAATTATCTACATGACATAAAGGTCAAAAAGGCTAAATAATATGCATGAATAAAAAAAAAATTATGTTTGTTTGGAAAAATATTCATCTTTTTACTAAGATAAGTGACAGGCAAAATTTTAATACTAGTAAGAGGAATAAATTAGGACAACCTCGACTCAGGTTGGCTAAAGTATATAGTTCTTATAAGGAGTGGAATTCCCTGCCGGAGTCTCTGTTAGCTATCAGGTAGCTACAACCTAGGGGTCTTTAAGTCAAGAGTGAATAGGTTACTTCTAGGCAAGCGTGCTCCATCGTCGACCACATTATCGTTTACCATCAGGTGAGATAGTGGCCAAACACGAGCCTATCAATAATAAAAAAATATATAAAAAAAAAGGTACTGTGTAAAATTTTATAATAAATACCACTAGAAATTCTCCAATTAAATTAATCCAAATTTAAAAGATGCATTTAACGCACACTATGTAGACAAGCATATTATAAACTGGAAGATTATATCCTTGATAAAAATGCTTGGCTAAATGCCGGTCCTGCTCCACAGCCACAGTCATTTGTAGCTACTAATTAGACGTATTTCTTTTATTTGCTGTTGCCCGCGACTTCGTCCAAGTTCGTAAAAATGCACAAACGTAATTAATAATTATGTGCTTGTGATTCATACCAAAAGAATCTAATTCATTTGTTTTACATTCACACAAAACGGTTAAAACTCAAAATGGATAATTACCTCCAGTAAATATGTTATGTAAAATATACTTCTTATATCCAGATATATTTGTTTTATATATATTTGACTCATCAATAATAGAATACACGTAAATGATATACATCAAATAAACTTATGAATGTCAATAAACAGAAATGTTGAGGTCGCAGTTTAGTTGGTGTTCTAAGGTTCTATCAACCCCTAGAAGGAAAGGTATTAGTTTATGTCGGTTTCTGGTTAATGTTATGATAAAAGAACGCTGTCATCATCATCATTATCGTCATCATTTCAGCCGAAAGACGTCCACTGTTGGACATAGGCCTCCCCCAAGCGTCGCCTGAATGACCGATCCTGTGCGACTCGCATCCATTGGATTTCCACGACCCCTCACCAGGTCATCGGTTCATCTTGCAGGAGGCACTCCGACGCTGCGTCTTCCGGTAAGTGGTCGCCATTCCAGAACCTTTCGTCCCCATCAACCATCTGTTCTGCGTGCAATGTGCCCTGCCTATTGCCACTTAAATTTGGCGATTCTTCGAACTAAGTCGATAATCTTGGTTTTCCTGCAGATATCTTCATTTCTGACGTGATCACGAAAGAAAACTTCGAGCATAGCCCTTTCCATTGCCCTTTGGATGACTTTGTCTTCTTATGAGGCCCATTGTAAGCGAAGAAATTTCGAAGCTAGATGTCATCACAACAATAAACAACGCTGAATGATTTTAAAATGATTTGTTCATTAGAATACACTAAAAGTATATCAAACAGTAGTTATTTTTTTGTAACACTTAATAAAAGTTGTTCAACGTAAGCGGTCAAAATTTTCATCGGAATCATGACACCATGTTGTGAGAGAGAGCTGGAATTATACAGGATTATTAGACTGTACTTCTAGTCGAGGTAGATAGGGTTAATGATAGTATGACGAGTGGCAGGGCAGAATGGAAGAAGAAAACGTGTTGTGCCGACCCCAAATAACACGGGATAAGGGCAGGAAGATGATGATGATGACTTCTAGTCGAGATAATCTCATACATCTTATCTTATCTTGTTGTGGGGCTGGCTTTGAAAACCAGAGCACTTCGACCCTACTGGATCTTTTGTGCTATAATCTCATACATACAAACAAACAAACCCTTTAACCAGTTTATTATAGTATTTGTTAAGAAGTGTGCGGGGGAATTGCATGACTTGATTCCGCCATCTCATTTCTACCATCATACAACCCGACACACGGCGCGACAGACTAAGCGTTTCGCCTCGTCGTTCACACCGCGTAAATCGAAGGACTGGAACAATTTGCCTGCTGCGGTCTTCCCATCCGAATATAATTTGGGTGTCTTCAAGGCTAGAGTGAATAGGCTCTTAATAAACTAGTGCGCCTCACCGTCAACAATTGCATCACTGCTTATTATCAGGTGGGATCGCAGTCAAGCACTAGTTTATATAAAAAATAAAATAAAAAAAGTTCAGAATTAGATAAAAGGCCATCAATCAATACCACATATCAGTTCATTTAAATGCGACATATCTCACATTATTTTTCTTTCGTGGACAGCGCACAAGTGAACTGATGCCATGAAGCTGTTAATTCTGTCATTTGTAGTGTTGACTGTACTCAACACTCCGTGTTCTGGTAGAACTACATCTAGAGCACTTTGTGAAAAAATTGCAACGTGTAAACAGCGTGTAATCACGACCACCCAACCAACTCAAAAACTTCGTGGAAGCATTAAATTGGATGACAAACCGGGCTATTATAACTATTCTCAAAAATTTGAGGCGCTTATGCAAACACTCGTTTGTCCAGGTGGCGCACCCAAGCTTCGATCTGGAAATTGTCCGTGAGTACACTTATTTTTTATTCATTCAATTTTAGTCTAAGTCAATCAAAGCAGTGCAGTTTTTGCCGGTATTTTTTCGAGTGACGGTCAGTGGCTGTTTAAGTTAATAATAATACTGATTGTTGATATAGTGGTCCCTCATGACGAGAATCTCGTGAAAGCTGAGAAAGTATCTTGACTTGACTGGCGAGTTTGTCGACATGTGAGAAGTGGATACAGCACTCATTGTGCTGAAAGTCGTGACGACCAATAACTTAATTTTAGCTAAAAGCCTCGACCAACACCTAAGGAGGCTCTCGTTAGATCGTTGGTTCAAGGGCTTGATCCAGAAGGCTCAGTACTCCTGGACATGGTGTGTGTATGGTTCAGAGATTCCTCTTTCAAGAGCCCTGACCACCAGTAGTTTGGGCCCTGTACCCGGTGCCGGTGGGCTACAATTTTTTATATTTTTAAATTTTTTTGAAATATTTAAAATGTAACTAATATGTTTATAAAGGAAATAAACAAAAAATCGCAAGTTGAGTTGTTGTTGTTTGTATCGCAAGTGTCTATACAGCTGGAACATATGTGGAATTGAGTACATCACTCACCTTCGGTTTGCCGACGACATAGTAGTCATGGTTGAGACTACGGAGGAGCTCAGTACAATGCTTAATGCCCTCAGTAGAGCTTCCGAAACAGTGAGACTTAAAATGAACATGGACAAAACCAAAGTCATGGTAAACAGCCATGTAGCACCCACTCCTATTAAGACCAGGGACTCTACACTCGCTGTTGTGGACGAATACGTTTACCTGGGACAGACGGTCCAGTTGGTAGGTCTAACTTCGAGAAAGAGATCAATCATCGAATTCGACTCAGCTGGGCAGCTTTCGGGAAGCTGCGCGGTATCTTCTCATCCAATATACCACAGCGTCTCAAGACAAAAGTCTATGACCAATGCGTGTTACCAGAGATATAATATTTGGCTCTGAAACCTGGTCGCTTATAATGGGCCTCATCAGAAGACTTAAAGTCACCCAAAGGGCAATGGAAAGGACTATGCTCGGAGGTTCCTTGCGTAATCGAATCAGGAATGAGGAGAACCAAGGTTACCGACAAAGCATGAAGAATCGCCAAATTATAGTGACAATGGGCAGGGCACATTGCTCGCAGAACGGATGGCCGTTGGGGCCGAAAGGTTCTTTAATGGCGACCACGTAATGTGAATATGTATTGTATTGTGTATTATGGATACAACGTTCTCTGTTATAATCTGATTTATTTCTAGAGGAATATTGGCTCCAGAAACACAGGCTCAGTTCAGGAGGCAGCAGTTCACACTTTGCTTTGCCATTAGATATGTACAACATTATATCGGTAACTGTGTACATCGAACTTATGTACGAATTTTTTTTTTATCATTCTACAGGTAAAAAAAAATACAAAATCGGTCCAGTAGTTTTCGAGTTTATATTTTATATAAATCCTTTCTCTTTGTAATATAAGCATAAATAGTATAAATTAAAGTAAATCTTTTTATTTTTTCAGTCCTCCGTCGACCCTGACTGCGTCCAATGAATATAATGTATTTTATGATTACGGTGACGTATAAAAATATTTATAAGCAAATAGTAAGTATATATTATATGCATATGTTATAGTCAAAACTAGTTTTAACTGCAAGAAATATAGTAGTATTGTTCAGAAGTACTTTTAACCAGTTTAAACTACCTTAAAATGAATAAACATTTACACAAAAGCTTATAATATTGGCAAGTTTTTTTTTAACCGTTTTTAAATTGAAAAGATTTTTGTAGAGATTCGTATTTATAGATAACTATAATATAATTTTTATATTTTTAGTCTTTTCATCTTCATATTTTTTGAGTTATTTGTAAATTGTGTGTGTCTATGCTATACGGAAAGCAAACTCTGGCCTATATTTTTCCGTATAGGATAGATGCGCACAGTGAACCAAAATAAATCAGCACTCACATAAAAGTTTATTAAGAGTAGTTAGTAGATTTAGATTATGCGCAGACTAAGATGCTAATAACTGTAAAGAGGTAAAATATAAAAATTATTATATCAATTATTATTTTTTGATTATTTATTATAATTTTTTGGTTATAAAATTTGGAGAACCTTTATGTATTGACTATATCTATTGATTTTACTTTTTTTACTTTTTCTTTTTTTATTATTATTACTAAAGGAAATTGTAATTATCTACTAGGTTCATTGCTCTAAAGTTAGTTTTATTTAATATTATTATTGTTAATAATTTGAAGTCCATCGCTTTACCTACAAGGTTGTGTAAATGTAAGACCTCCTTCCGAAAAACCACTAACTCCCAAAATACAAGCTAGGCTTAGTTTGAGAGTTAGTAGATCATTTACTGTGTGCTACTGTACAACCAACCAGTGAATTGTATATTTATAAATGTATACTGATTAAGATTGTACTTTTGGAGCGAAATAAATTATTATTACATTACAACTCAAAATTATTTTGGTTCATAGAGAGCTTGTTTCTGAAATAATTACTTAAACATAAAAAAACTACCGCGCTCTCTGTTTGGGCAATAATTGCTTTGACTTAATATATTATTTATCACGTAAATGTCTTACAGCAACTATTTATTTATTTATTTAAAACTTTATGCACTAAACATTGTACAAAGGCGGACTTAATGCCTTAGGCATTTTCTACCAGTCGACCTTAGGGTGGTGCAGAGACACAACATGGCAGGTGCAACTTAATAAAAGACTGTCATAAAGGAAACAAGAACAATAATAAATATATACTTAGATACATACATACAAATAAAGAATGATATTGAGAAAAAAAAAACAAATACAACAAATCAAGAGTGTGATGAATCTACCAGCTTCTTGCGAAAGTGATCTCGTGCTTTCATTTTAAAGGACAACCGACTGGTTGCCATCCTGACGTTCAGAGGGAGCGCATTCCAAAGGAAGATCGCCTGGACAAAGAAAGAGGAATGGACAAACCCTGAGCGATGTGTCGGACATCGTAGAAGACGATTATTTGTGGATCGAAGATTTTTATTGTGCGCAAAGCAAAGAAACTGAATTTCTGAAGTCAGATAAGAAGGAGAAGAGGGCTTATTCAGAAAAGAAAACAGAGTTGTCAAGGCCCTTAACGCTCTACGCTGGCGAATGGGTAACCATTTTAAAAGTGATCGATGCGTTGATACATGATCATACTTACGAAGGTTGAAGACGAATCGAATGCAGTTATTCAGAAGGCGGTCCAGTTTATTGAGGAGATCTGCATTCAGGTCATAGTAACACACATCAGCATAGTCAATTATAGGAAAAATTAGGGACTGTACAAGCATTGCCTTTATGTGAGCAGGGAGAAGATTCTTCAGTCGATAGAGTGACCGTAACGTTCCGGTGACTTTCCGACTAACACTTGAGACCTGCTTCCGCCAATCAAGACAAGTGTCGACATGCAGACCAAGATCCTTAACCTCGGAGCTAAACGGAACTACTATACTGTTAAAAATAATGGGCGGTACAGTGAGGCCATCCAGCTTCCTCAGACTATAGGAGCTACCAACTATAATAGCCTGACACTTTGTGGGGTTAACCGCCACCCCAAATCTGTCTGCCCACTCCTTAATCACCAGCAAATCCCGGTTTAGCTCCGCGATCGCATCCGCTATGTTGTCAACACCTGACTGACAGTACAACTGCAAATCGTCAGCGTAGAGATGATACGCACACTGAAGTTTAGTAGTTATAAGGTTTATAAAAACGGAGAACAAAAGAGGAGATAAAATACCACCTTGAGGAACGCCAGCTGCAAGGTCACACCAACTTGACACAGAGTCTCCAACACGAACCGACTGCTGACGTTCCTGAAGATAAGAGGAAAACCATTCCAGTACCTCGTGAGAGACCATAAGATAAGATAGGATAGACAGGAGGATTTCGTGACTGACGGTATTAAATGCGTTGGAGAAATCAATTAACACCAAAGCGGTAACTTTAGTGTCTTCCATTCCGCGCCTTATATCGTCAGTCACTTTAAGGAGAGCCGTCATAGTGCTGTGCCCGGGCCTAAAACCGGATTGATATGAACTAACAAGGGAGTTGTGGTAAATGAAGTTGGAGAATTGTTTATGAACACAGGCCTCGAGCACTTAGGACATAAACGGAAGGATGCAAATTGGACGAAAGTGACTGGAAAGAGTGGGATTAGGAATCTTAGGCAAAGGCCGTACATAAGCTTCACAACCACAACCTGCTTGACTATCACAACCTAGTGCTGGGCACGCCATAATTATGGCGGTAAGTCCCCTCTTTGAGGAGTGGCTGGAAAGGCAACACGGTGTCCTTATCTTCCGCATGACGCATGTCCTCACCGGACATGGTAAGTTCAGGAGATTCATGCATCGGATTCGTGCGGAAGAAACACCCGGGTGTCACCATTGTGTGGACTTGGCTAAGCCCTCTGATAAACATACTTATATACTTTTAAATACCTACATACATATCGTTTTGATTGCTTTTACAATAAAAAAAAAAAACATTATAATTGTGAGGGGTGAACTATTTAGTTCAATGAAATGTAGAGGCCTTTTCTAAAGTGAGCAACTCGTGCTCACTCTACAGTCGAAAAGATTATAATTAAATTACATCCACACATAGAACAAATGATCGTGCTCATCACACAGACATTTGTCTTGGGTGGGAATCGAACCCACGACTTCCGGCATAACAATCAGGGCCTCTAACCACTAGACTAACAGGCCGGTTATGTTTATCAATTACATTGCACGATGAGCAGTTAACCCTGAAAGTGAACTATAAGCAATAATTTCAACGATAATGATAATACCTAATTAAGTGAATTAATTGAACTTGATATCTTTCTAACTTCTAATTCGGTATCTTACTAAGATAACAAGTCTGAGATAAAGATTGCTGTGCTGTTTCTCAACACAAATCACTTTATTTATTTAATACCCTATGTAAACAAAAGTAAATATAGTAGTGGATTTAATGATTCAGGCCTTTTCTACCAGTCAAAGTTTTGGATGATGCAGAAACAAATAGTGGAGGGTATAATATTACACAAAACTGCCAAAAGAAAATTTTAGTTTTTCCAAGGTTCGTGTGGATCGGATGGAACTTTCTGTTCCATCTGATCCACACGAACCTTGGGAGCACCGAATTCAGTCTTAGACACCATTTTTACAACTTCCACACAACACCATCTAGTCCCAAACTAAGCAGAGCTTGTGGTATGAGTAAAAATACTTATATATTTCTTAATACATACATATTATAGACAAGGAATATTATATAAATTATCACGCCCCTTAGCAAATAGCGTGATAATTTATAGTTATATGTTGATCTGGCCTATATGGATTACGTAAGCAAAATTTGAGCATTATTGGTTCAGTAGTTTTTGCGACAATTAATCGGTCCACAATTTTACTGTTTTATTATACCTAAAGATATATATTTAGAAGATCTGTTAATGCCCTTTTCATCTTGTTGTTTTCGACACCGTTTTTATTTTTAATTTTAATGGAACTCATAATGTTTTATTCCTTTTTTATCTTTGGAAACAATAGCATTGTATATGTATACCATGTGGAAGCATTTTTTTCTATTTTTGTTAATATTAAATACCAAGTTACAACTAGTTTTAACATAAACAAGTTTGGCAGTTGAGAGTTTGTCATGCTCACTCAAATGTCTCGCTGATGGTGGCACATATTATTGGGTCATTTAGTTCCCTTCAAAATGTTGAGCTGAGTGGGGCTGATGCAGACGTCATGCTCGTGAACGGGCGCCGTCGATTGAAACTGGTCATCTTTTAGCTGCCAGTGGCTTATTTCAATTTATATTTTTAAAATTACAGTTTCATTTTTTTATTATTCGTCAACATTGGGCTTACATAATAGAAGCACCAAGAAATTTGTAACAAATCTTGGTTGTAACTCATAACATGATTTAAATTAAAAGAATGTCCTTGGAGTTTCTTATACGTTCTTCTCCGTATAGATCTACGCTTTGGAACGCTGCAATTTAGCTTCACTTTTTTGACTGACCGACATTTTGACAATTCAAAAGTGCCTGTAAATAGTATTTTTGGAATAAATATTTCTAAGTTCTGATTTCTATCACTGAGATTATTTTTTCTTTTTTGATGACTAATAATTCAAGCATCATAACAAAAACCTCCAGCTCTGAGTGGATCTAGTGGCAAACTTTAACAGCCTGAAATCCGTCTTTGCCCTTTCATTCCTTCGGTTGCCTTTTGTTAGTAAGGGCCACGGTTACTTTCAAACTATCACGCAGAAGCCAAATCGCCGTTCATGTACTATTTCTGCGACCCGACTATGATGGAGCGCAAACTAATATTCTAACAACGCCAATAGATTTTAGGGCCGAAACTGCGTTAAACGGACGCCCGCGACCGGCACCCATCGCGTGATGTCGCGCGTTTGCACGCGAGTGTTCAAGCAGACAGTCCCCGTTGTGGAAACCGGATTATCACCTAAGTCGCTAGTTCAACTTCAACCGTGTGCATGTATTTGTGTCGATGGGGAACTTAATATATTATTACGTAACAAAATGGACGCGGGGTCCGCCTCCCCGCGACAGATACCTGCTTGTGCGTCAGCCCTTAATCTATATAAAATTTTCAACAGAGATCTGGAGTTCCAGAACTCTCTCACAACATGGTGTCATGATTCATACAGAATTATTAGACTGTATTTCCAATCGAGTTAATCTCATACATACAAACAAACAAACCCTTTAACCTGTTTCTTATAGTATTTGTTATGAAGTTCAGAATTAGATAAAACGCTATCAATCAATCCCACATATCAGTGCATATAAATGCGACATATCTCACACGTTTTTCTTTCGTGGACAGCGCACAATTGAACTGATGCCATGAAGCTGTTACTTCTGTCATTTGTAGTGTTGACTGTACTCAACACTCCGTGTTCTGGTAGAATTATATCTAGAGCACTTTGTGAAAAAATTCCAACTTGTAAACAGCATGTAATCACGACCACCCGACCAGCTCAAGAACTTTCTGGAAGCAGTGAAGTGGATTATTTTCGTCCGGCGATTATACAAGCAATCCTTTGCCCAGGTGGCGCACCTAAGCTTCGATCTGGAAATTGTTCGTGAGTATCATTATTTTTTATTTATTCAATTATAGTCTAAGTCAATCAAAGCAGTGCAGTTTTTGCCGGTATTTTATCGAGTGACGGTCAGTGGCTGTTTTAGTTAATAATAATATATATCCAGTATATGTAATAGCCAAAAGCCTCGACTTACACCTAAGGAGGCTCTCGATAGGTCGTTGGATCAAAGGCTTGATCCAGAAGGCAGTACTCCTGGACATGGTGTGTGTATGGTTCAGAGATTCCTCTATCAAGAGCCCTGACCACCAGTAGTTTGGACCCTGTATCCGGTGCCGGTGGGCTACAATTTTTTATATGTTTAAATGTTTTAAAATATTTAAAATGTAACTAATATGTTTATCAAGGAAATAAACGGAACAATAATAAAAAATCGCCAGTTGAGTTGAGTTGTAGTTGTTTGTATCGCAAGTGTCTATACAGCTGGAAAATATGTGGAATCGAGTACATCACTCACCTTCGGTTTGCCGACGACATAGTAGTCATGGTTGAGACTACGGAGGAGCTCAGTACAATGCTTAATGCCCTCAGTAGAGCTTCCGAAACAGTGAGACTTAAAATGAACATGAACAAAACCAAAGTCATAGTAAACAGCCATGTAGCACCCACTCCTGTTGAGACCGGGGACTCTACACTCGCAGTTGTGGACGACTACGTTTACCTGGGACAGACGGTCCAGTTGGTAGGTCTAACTTCGAGAAAGAGATCAATCGTCGAATTCGACTCAGCTGGGCAGCTTTCGGGAAGCTGCGCGGTATCTTCTCATCCAATATACCACAGCGTCTCAAGACAAAAGTCTATGACCAATGCGTGTTACCAGAGATATAATATTTGGCTCTAAAACCTGGTCGCTTATAATGGGCCTCATCAGAAGACTCAAAGTCACCCAAAGGGCAATAGAAAGGACTATGCTCGGAGGTTCCTTGCGTAATCGAATCAGGAATGAGGAGAACCAAGGTTACCGACATGGCATGAAGAATCGCCAAATTATAGTGACAATGGGCAGGGCACATTGCTCGCAGAACGGATGGCCGTTAGGGCAGAAAGATTCTTTAATGGCGACCACGTATTGTGAATATGTATTGTATTGTGTATTATGAATACAACGTTCTCTGTTATAATCTGATTTATTTCTGGAGGAATATTGGCTCCAGAAACACAGGCTTAGTTCAGGAGGCAGCAGTTCACACTTTGCTTTGCCATTATATATGTACAACATTATATCTGTAACTGTGTACTTCGAACTTATGTACGAATTAATTTTTTTCATCCTTCTACAGGTAAAAAAAAAATCAAAATCGGTCCAGTAGTTTTCGAGTTTATATTTTATATAATCTTTGTAATATAAGCATAAAAAGTATAAATTAAAGTAAATCTTTTTATTTTTTCAGTCCTCCGTCGACCCTGACTGCGTCCTATGAATATAATGTATTTTATGATTACGGTGACGTATAGAAATATTTATAAGCAAATAGTAAGTATATATTATATGCATATGTAATAGTCAAAACTAGTCTTAACTGCAAGAAATATAGTAGTATTGTTCAGAAGCACTCTTAACCAGTTTAAACTACCTTAAAATGAATAAACATTTACACAAAAGCTAATTTTTTTTAACCGTTTTTAAATTGAAAGATTTTTGTAGAGATTCGTATTTATAGATATATATTTTTTTTATTTTTAGTCTTTTCATCTTCAGAGTCCACGGTTTTTTTAAGAGTTTTGAATATTATAAATCGATGAACATATTTTTTGAGTTATTTGTAAACTGTGTGTGTCTATGCTATACGGAAAGCAACCTCTGGCCTATATTTTTCCGTATGGGATAGATGCGCACAGTGAACCAAAATAAATCAGTACTCATATAAAAGTTTATTAAGAGTAGTTAGTACATTTAGATTATGCGCAGACTGAGATGCTAATAACTGTAAAGAGGTAAAATATAAAAAATATTATATTAATTATTATTTTTTGATTATTTATTATAATTTTTTGGTTATAAAATTTGGAGAACTTTTAAGTATTGACTGTATCTATTGATTTTACATTTTTTACTTTTTCTTTCTTTATTATTATTACTAAAGGAAATTGTAATTATCTACTAGGTTCATTGCTCTAAAGTTAGTTTTATTTAATATTATTATTGTTAATAATTTGAAGTCCATCGCTTTACCTACAAGGTTGTGTAAATGTAAGACCTCCTTCCGAAAAACCACTAACTCCCAAGATACAAGCTAGGCTTAGTTTGAGAGTTAGTAGATCACTTACTGTGTGCTACTTTACAACTAACCAGTGAATTGTATATTCATATGTATACTGATTAAGATTGTACTTTTGGAGCGAAATAAATTATTATTATTATCATTACAACTCAAAATTATTTTGGTTCATGGAGCGCTTGTTTCTGAAATAATTACTTAAACATTAAAAAAACTACAAAAATGTACAAAAAAGGCGATACACTCTCTATTTGGGCAATAATTGCTTTGACTTAATATATTATTTATCAAATGTCTTACAACGACTATCACAACCTAGTGCTGGGCACACTATAATTATGGCGGTAAGTCCCCTCTTTGAGGAGTGGCTGGAAAGGCAACACGTCGTCCTTACCTTCCGCATGACGCAGGCCCTCACCGGACATGGTAAGTTCAGGAGATTCATGCACCAGATTCGTGCGAAAGAAACGCCTGGGTTCACCATTGTGTGGACCGCCCGGAGGACACGGTGGAGGTTTGCCCCACTTGGGCCGAGCAAAGGTACAGGAGTAGGTTTTTAGTCAGTAAAAGTCTGACATTATTTCCCGCCCCACCCAAGACCGTGGAATGTCATTAGAGGATTTTCACAAACGATAAAAAAATACCTGTCCTAAAAGACCTTGCTTTATGCCAAATTGACATAAACGGCCATATCTTTTTTTTTGTTAACTTAGGTGTCTGATTTTTCACAGCTTTAAAGGACTGTAGACCTGGTTATATAGTTTTAATTTCAAATCGATACCTCCCGATTCCCGAGATAAATGGCCTTGAGAGATAAACAGACGGATAACAACGCGATCCTATAAGGGTTCCGTTTTTTCTTTTTGAGGTACGAAACCCCACAAAACAAAATACATTTATTTTGACACTCATAGATACACACAATGTAGAAACAACATGTAGAAACTTTTCCAACAGTTCCAATTGATCAAATGATACTTTTTGACTGCAAATGCTTAAGTTCTCGATGAAAATACCAAAATCACTATATGGTTGCATACAATATTTGAGAAGTTCCCTCGATTCCTCATAGATCCCATCATCAGAACTGAGTTTTGAAAAAAATGGGACCAATCTGGAACCATATCCTATAAAGGAAAAAAAAAGCGAATCGGTCCCTAAATGACGGAGTTCTGAGGTAACAACATTAAAAAAAAAATTATTTAAAAAAATACAACCGATTTGATAACCTCCTCCTTTTCTTTGAAGTCGGTTAAAAACGTAAATGTTCTTAAAAACCTAGGACTCTTCAAAATTAGAAGCGATATTCATAACATAAATACGCGTAGTAAACACGAAATTGTATTAATCAAATGGAGATTAGCTAAGATCAGCAAGTCATTTTTAGTAAACAGCATACGCTTTTATAGTATATTAGTATATTATATATATATATTATATTCCCCTAATATACTTTTATAGTATATTAGGGGAAGTTTGAAAGTGGCGCCAGTGACTGAAAAATTGAAAGGGAATCGCCGACCCCAAATAACACGGGACAAGGGCAGGAAGATGATGAGCATACGCTTTTATAACAAGCTGCCAATGCGGTGACTGAACTTAGCGAGGGAAAGTTCAAAACCCATATTAAGCGTGTCCTAACCAAAAAAGCATTACATATGACAAGTTTAAAGACTATGTTGAAGACACGCTTGTTCGGCAATGACTGCTTCTGAACATGTGGCCCCCTGATAACTCATAGTATTGTGTAAATGTGTCTATTGACTGCTCCATATTTGTTGTTGTATATACTTTTTTTTTCGTACACACCGTGTAAAAATAACATGTAGAAACTTAAGATTAAAATTGACATTGACACATTGTGAGTCAGTTCAGGAAAATGCCAGACAACTACGTAATAGTCGCCTGATACTGGTTCTCAACTAAACTTGAGTGTTTTTATTTTTTTAATTTGATATAAACTAGTGCTTGACTGCGATCCCACCTGATGGTAAACAACGATGCAATCTTTGATGGTGTGGCGCACTAGTTTATTAAGAGCCTATTCACTCTAGCTTTGACTTGAGAGTGTACGAATACAAATCAGTTTATTTATATAGTGCCAGATGTACGGTAACCACTTGAAACGTTCACGCAGCTCTAGCAAACATCAGCCCCTTCAGTTTTGCTGACATTGTCTGACAACAGCCTTCGACCAGCAACCAACCAGACTTAACATCCGTCTGGTCGGAGGATGCTCCGTTTTCCGTGGAGGTTGCGGGACTTTATACCCCAATTTTAGTGACCCTCGTTCATAAACGTCTGCGTATCGTTACGCTGTGTGTAAGTGTGTAATGAGCTGCGTAGCTAGCTAGCATTGGATATGCAGTTGACGTCTACCGAAAATTGTGTTATTATGTTGTTACTATCTCTACTATGTGTTACTAATCTATTTCATGTATTTTTTGGGTGGGGAAATCTTATTTATTTATTTATTTAAACTTCATGTACAGTGGTGGTACATAGGCGGGCTTAATGCCACAAAGCATTCTCTACCAGTCAACCACTGGGTTAAAAAAGACAACACTGTGGTAGGTGTGCACAATAAATAAAAGTATGTGTTGGTCTTTAAGGAACATTTACTGACGGTCACCATTGTCCGACATGGGGACTAACGTGTTAAGACTAGATTGCTGCTTATTCAGGAACAATTCCTTAATTCCTAAGGCAATAAATCCGCCGCTGTAATTTTGTGCATAAAGTCTATAATGGTCTATATCCATGGAATAAGTAGCGTAATACAAGAAGGGCCAGTGCTGTCAATCTTTCAGTCAGTAAATAATGTTAACTACGCTCGACTCCATTTCACAATGCATTCAATTTTATTTATTTATAAAAATACTAAACTTTTAAAAAACATAATTCAGGAAAAGTCACGAATTATCCGAGTAACACAAAATACTGGTAAAATAATATTTGGGATTTGGTACTCTCGCTTAACCGTCAAAATGACGGCGATGGCGCGATGGCCCTTCTAGTGTTGAGACAACGAAAACAGGGTAAATACAAAGATATACCAATAAACTGTAAAATAATACAATATTTTATATTATTATAGCTAGCCCATATTGTCCCACTGCTGGGCAAAGCCCTCCCTCCATTCTTTCCAATGATCTCGGTTCCTCGCTTACTCATTCCAATTCTTAAGGAAGCCATCCAGGTCGTCCCGCCATCTCCTTCGTGATCTGCCGCGGCCCCGCATTGCTGTGTCTGGGCACCAATCCTGCGTTTTACGGGCCCACAACTCGTTATACATGCGGCAGACATGTCCTGCCCAGTCCCATTTGAGTTGGGCAGCCTTTTGAATCTGATCAATGATTTGCGTTTTGGAGCGTAGTGTTGTGTTTCGAACATGGTAATTTAACACATAGTATGCTGCGCTCTATAGCACGCAGGCAAACCTTGAAATGAATGTTAGTCAAAGACCAAGTCTGTGCACCATTATTATTTATTTATTTACTTATAGTTAATTAAAACGGTACATGCCCACTTACATTAATTAACATAGAATTTTAAAAACTTATAAAAGAATACAATTATACATAATGTTGACAACAAAATTAATTAAATTAATAATTTAAGATTAAATACAGTAACTACACATTAACATGGAACAGTGGACACCCTTGTATACTGTCTCTCACAGAACACCAGGCCAACACTTCTTATTTTATTCCATTCGTCCACAAATACATCACATTCAGGATCAGCATTCAGGAGGGCGTTAAGCATCTTTAAAGTACAACACACTGAGGATTCGGCTCTAGCGACAGTTCTAGATAGCTGAAGTGCAAATAGATTGTGACGGTGGCTCTTACGGTGTCCAATGTATTTATCGGGCACATTATGACCATACGTCAGAATGGGGAGATTACAATCTCCATCAGCTTACGCTTCAGTGACATGGGCAATAACAAATTAGGCAATCGGAAAACATTAACTGTGGTTTTCTGGTACCTCAGAATTAAGATAAATCCCGAAAATTAAAAAGCAACATTGAATGAATATATAGGCACTAATGAGGAAATTGAGATTTAATGAGGTTAGCTTGCGCTTAGAAATAATACCTACCTACGTATCCAAATGTCCAGTCTCTGTAAGAAAAACCTTTGTTCCGAATTTTGTTTGTTTGGAAAAATAAACGTACACAAAAATTGCGGCAGCGCGCTTCGACTAACCGTCTCTTTTTTTATTCTTAATAGGTTCGCGCTTGACCGCTATCTCACCTGATGGAAAGTGACGATGCGGTCGACGATGGAGCGCGCTTACCTAGAAGTAACCTATTCAGTCTTGACATAAAGATTCCCGGGTTGTAGCCATCAGGAAACACAGGTTCCGGCAAGGAATTCCACTCCTTAGCTGTACGCACAATGAATGTGTTCCCAAAACCTTTGTGCGTATAGGTGGGATGTCCCCCATGTACCGGTGGCGCATTGCCGTACGCCTTTTGTTTGTCACTTTCTACTATTAGGGTTATGGATAGATCATTTTAACAATAATTTGAACTACAGTTTATCCTTACATACTGATTCATACTAGTATTGGGAAAGTTAATTAGTGTTGTTTCTAACGAAAAGGTGCGTCATAATTACTGTAAACAAGCAGTAACCTATACATTTCGTAAAACACAACACTTACTTATTTTGAGTGCATGTAATAACAATTATTTACGGTACTAGTATTTATTTCTTTCCCTTTTGAGAAAAATAATATTTTGTTGACCAAAATCTATAAACAGGTAAAATAAAAAGATTAGCCGAGTTGTTTTACTTACTGTGCTTTTGCTCGTCGCCAATGTTGTATCCGTATAATTTTGTATGTAACAGCCCCCCTAGCCAAGTTACGATCGTTTCGTTTGCGTCGATCGCCTCGAGTAGGCCACGCCTCCGATTCCTTTGTTCTGACGTCATCTCAACGCTCAAAGCAATCGGAGGCGTGGCCTATTCGAGGCGTTTGACGTAAACGAAACGATCCTAACTTGGCTAGGGGGGCAGATTACATATCTTAGCAGAGATACGTCTGCCGCGGACAACGCGGTTGGAATTAGAATGGATTTCCACGCCATTTTTGAAAGAAAGAAAAGAAAGAAAACGCGTTTATTTGGCACACAGGTACACACAATGAGATAACAACACAATCACAATCACAATCACACACATCACAACACACAAACATGTATATGCCTAATACCTTTTAATTACAATAATATAAAAAATATCAAAAATAATTGGCCATTGGCGTATCTCTGTGTTGACGTCGTGACGGGGCTTGTGCGCTAATATAAACCCTAGGTCTAAACCGGTAGAGTTTGCTTTGTCGTAACATGCCTAGGGTGAGGGCCCAAACTAAGAGGGATACAATCCGCAGTACAGTTTATGGCGAACAGTTGGGCATTAGTGACCTCACGGGCCCGATCTCTCGGAATAATTTTTGTTCGGTAAGTTTCCATGATTTTTCTATTAAATTAAACAGCGTAAACGGCAAACATGAATTCGAAATGGATCCAATCTGAATCTACCAGTCAGTTCCTATTTTGGAGTCGGCTTTTAGTCTAGCCAAATAAGTATATCTGAAAACCAGAATTTAATATGGACCGACTGCCTATCTGGCCTCCACAACAAAGTAACCTCTTGGTAAGACTTGTGTTAAATTTCTTGGCTTCTGACTATCCATAATGACTGGCAAATAGATATGTTAAGATGGTCATCCATCCTTTGATCGACCTCGGCAAGCGTTGCTTAACTTTCAAGTTCGACCCCATGCAGCTGTTATTATTTTAACCACGAGCTTTTCTGCTACAAAAATGTACAGTCAACAAAGGAAATAGTAACCTGGTTACTTATTTCCTTTTTTGAATATCTGTGTCGTTAGATATGATTTAAGTTTTCATGGTAACCATTGATTTATGGCTATTAAAGAAACATAATTAAGTTCATAGTAAATAATCAACACATTAATAAAATTACTTCTTTGTTGACTGTACCTACACCTAGTTATAATGAAATAACAAAAAAATTGTCCTGAATTAAAAACCACAAACTAACCAGTTGCAAAACAGGTTAGTTTGTGGTTACTATAACTCACTTGAATATTATTAATGTAGCAGCGAACACGTAAACACGTACCATGAAGATCTCACTTATAATTTTTGTTCTGCTTATTGTACTCAGTACTCTGGATACAGTCAAGTCTGTGGCTCAAGCCCCTAATTTCTTACCAACCCTTAAATGTCATGGTGGCGGCAAAAAAACGAAAACTGGAAATTGTCTGTGAGTACTTATGTAGTCTGTGTTTTTTTTCAAAACTTTTTACTAATTTGCTTTGTTCGTATAATATACATATCATGGCTAGAAATTAAAATTGATCACTTCATGATAAACTAAAACTGATCAGATCGTTTAAACGTTAACGTGTGATGATATGTCAGTCCACGTTTGGCATGGCATGTAGGATTTCTATGAAAAGGTCTAAAGAAAGTAGAGGTTTATGTGTTGCTCATGTAAGAACAAATATAAACTTAAAGATCTGCATCCAAATAATAAGCCAATTACAATTAAAAGGGATATTTTCAACTGTACACCAAAAATCTAATTCTTCACAGTATACAACATACACACACACATTCACACACACACATGTCACATTCTTAATAGTATATGTTTTTGTTCCATTTTGATGGAAATTAATGATGATTGATTTGATGGAATATTTTGTAGTTGAAAACAGGAATTGAGAAATAGTGGACTCAACCGGTGGACCACGTAGATATGATCAGCCATGTTTGACCGTACTATAAAACAATCATGCGTTTAGCTATAAATAATACCATTACATAAAATGGCCTGTCATATCATGAAGTGGTTAATTCTAAAGCCGTGTACGCACGTATGTACAGGAACATAGCGAATACGAACACCAAACTTGAACATTTGGTTTGTTCGTATGGACGGCATTTTCGAACACAAACGCCAACATAGTTCGAATCGAGTTCGCGCACAACAGTCGAACTCTCTTAATAGCCATGGCGGCGTCGTTGAACGTGGTCGATTGTGAAGTTGCTAAAAGTTTTTTGGTGTTCGCATTGATGATAGATGAATTTTGTGAAGAGTGATATAAAAAAAAAGGAAGTTAGTGATAGCATGACGAGTGACAGGGCAGAATGGAAGAATAAAACGTGTTGCGCCGACCCCAAATAACACGGGACAAGGGCAGGAAGATGATGATGATTGATTCATGAAGAACACCGTCCATACAGAACATACTAATAGGATCGCTGCAAACATGTTTGATGAACTGATTGTTCAATGTTCCTTAGTGGTCCACACATGCGAACCAAGTTGTTGCGTATGATGCAACGCAACAAATTCGTTCGCACGTGCGTACACGGCTTTAGATCTGGCAACGACATATACAAACACACGTATCGTCGACTCATAAATGTGAATGAAGTAATTTTATAGGAGGAATATGAAATAACGCCCTGTAAAAATAAACCAGTGTATCATTAGATATTCAAAGTAAAATAAACATTTTCATTCTATGACCCGTAGGTTAAACGGATGAGACTGATACAAAGTAGTAGATTCGCTTATCTTCCTTTTTCTAACGACTTCAACCGTGTGAAAGTCGAAATGAGGCATCCTACTGGAAACCTGAAATATTTTTTGTACTGACTGCAACAGTAGGTATATCTACGAAACCACATCATCATATCAGCCGATAGACGTCCACTGCTGGACATAGGCCTCCCCCAAATGTCGCCACAACGAACGGTCTTGTGCGTCTCGCATCCATCGGATTCCCGCAACCTTCACCAGGTCATCGGTGGTCACCTTGTAGGGGGCCTTCCAACACTGCGTCGTACGAAACTACATAGGAATAAAATCTTGCACCGCAATATGAGAGTTCTCTGCACAATCTATCTATTATAAAAGCGAAATACCACTCACTGATTAATCACAAAATCTCCGAGACTATAACACCTACAAACTTAAAATTTGGCAGGTAGGTTTCTTTTAGGGTGTAGACATCCGCTAAGAATTTACGAAACTCCAACCCTAAGAGTGTAAAACGGGGATTGGAAGTATATAAGGAGAAACCAACTTTTGCGCAGGCAAAGCCGCTGGCAAAAGCTAGTTAAAACATATAAAACAGTCCGAAAACAACTATCACATTCGTCTGGACCAGCCATAACATTCGTCTGGTTGGAGGATCCTCCCTTATCATCAGAATTACTTCTAAACTAGTGACCTTCAACAATGAATCTCAGCGCAGCTTTCGTGCAGCTACTATGACGTGACATCACCATCACTTCCTCAAGTTTTCGAGCAGCGAGGCATACATGCAGCACCAGCGCCAGCGCATGATCCAGGTCGTGGTCTTCCTCTTTGCCAATTCAATCCAAAACTGGGGCCTTACCATGTCTTGTTAAAATGTCAAGCGTGCGAGCGAGAAAAAAGGCTTTACACCCTATATTGCTCCCTTTAATGGTGTGGTCAGACCTGGCGAATTCGCGAGCCGCTTGCGAACGGCGCGCGTGCATTTCGCGCGCGGCTCTTTTGTACGAAACCTCTGAACCGCACGCGCTTCATACGAACATGAAATGCACGCGTGCAGTTCGCATGCGGCTCGCGAACGGCTCGCGAGCGCATTCGCCAGATCTGGCGAATGCGCCGCTCTCGCCGCTGATCGCACCTTTACTGTTTAGTTTAGGGCGTCAAATTGGTCCCGTTAGGTCATAAGTCATAAGGGTAGTCAGTAGCAAGGGCTCTGTTCAGTTTATGAAACGTGATTAATCAACTAACTAATCCTACATTGTAATTTGTGAAATACGCATTGACATCAGCTAAAATACTTGATATTTTCAGACCACCACAAACACCTCCACCCGATCTTACGGAATATTTTGTTGATTATTAACAATAACTTTTTTTGGACCAAAGTAAGTAAATAAAACCTTTCTTCTTTTATTCAAATCATTTATTATTTAAGTACAGGAATTAAATGTCCGCTAGACCCCGTTTTACTAGACTAGGCATCCTCACGTTACCTGCTATACATATATATCATGTCGCACTGTACGTGAGGATGAACCTCGACCTTTACCCAAAGGTAGTAAGGCAGCCGTCATTCATATTGCACCAGAAGCAGGGGTCAGCTATCGACGGTCTCAAGAACGCTCACCAAATCTTCCAACACGACTCATGTTATGGGCCCGACGGTTTATAATCAGCTGCCTGTAGCTATTTCTGGTGCCCCAACTAAAGGGAGCTTCAAATCTTTCAAATTGTTGGGTTTCAAATCACAAAACATGTGGAGTGATGCATAGTGACGTTATTTTATAAATAATTCTTATATTTCTTAAATATATAATTTGTTCTTGTATATTGTCTTTCAATTATCTCACAGAAAGTGTAAAAAGCAAAGTATCCAACACGGAAATAAAGTTGTTTTTGTCTGGGGCAGCTTGAATTTCTCACTTCACTCATTTTTCTATATTAAATCCCTCGCAGCACTCGGGAGTTAATTTAATAAATCTCTCACTGGTGTTCGGGATTAAGACTTAGCAACTTTCGTTCTGTTCGGAATTCAACATAATACTTTAAGATACTGCTTTATCCCCTAGTCACATAATCTACTATTATTTATTAACATAAAATATTTTTATTTTTCAGTATCAGCAGTTATGGTGGGTCAAAATTCTAAAAGACAACTAAATTAAGAAATTATTACACGTCTAGTCTATAAGGAAAATTATTCTACACCTCTTGTTGTAATTTACCTAAGTTTAAGGAAAATTGCCATAATTAATTTGCCATATACCTAACCAGTTTTTACACTTATTTTACTACAAATTGATGACAGGAAAATAACCCGAATATAATAATGAAACTGTTATTATATTTCTCATCGATCATTGTAAACACTTTGGTACCATAATGACCTAATTGAAAAATCAGTCATCAATTTACAATTTGTCAAGGAAAATAATATGTACCTACTGCTATATTAATGAGATGAATAAAAACTGAATACTTTTTAAACTTTCAAAAGAGTATTTTTTCAACCGACTTCATACAGAGTAGTAATAGCTCTCCCTTTTCCACACACATCTGTCCTCAGCCATTTTGTTTATTTTTATTTTTTTGGTGGGAAAATCATCTTATGCCACCCCCCGCTCTTGGGCGGTTGCTGACATCTCCTTGAGGCGCGCGTGAAATAGTACGCGTCGTCGTCGACGCGGGCTCGGTCCGGATGGTTACCGGACGGTCGGAAAGCGGGCTACCCATTAGCCATAGCCTGTACCAAGGCCCGGCGCGAGTGTTTGCCGCCACCGATCGCCCCCACGAGGACAAATGTGACACCCGGGCGTTTCTTCCGCCCGAATCCGGTGCAGAAACCTCCCGAACTTACCATGTCCTGTGAGGACCTGCGTCATGTGGAAGGTAAGGACGCCGTGTAGCCTTTCCAGCCAATCCTCAAAGAGGGGACTTACCGCCATAAGTATGGCGTGTCCAGCACTGGGTTGCGATAGTCACTGTGTCCATTCCGCCATGAGATCCCGCCAGAATTTTTTCCGCCATGCCGCCATGCCGCCAAGACTTGTCGCGGCAGCGGAGTTTCGCTCCGGCGTTGCATCTCCGCGCGCAAATCGTGCATGCGTGCAAGGTCTGTTGCCTCCAGATTCCATGGTGGCTGGCCAGCAAGGAGGCTCGCCGCTTCGCGGGCAACCGCGCGATATCCCCGCACCATCCGTATGGCCATGACCCTCTGGCACGCGTTCAGCTTGGCCGCCGGTCGCTTTCGCAGTGACGGTGCCCACACCGGCGCCCCATAAAGGGCAATGGACCGGACGATGTCTGCGTAGAGCCTCCGGCAAGAGGCGTCTGGACCCCCGAGGTTGGGCAGAAGCCGCTTGAGGGAAACCCCAGTCCGATTCAGTTTGGGAGCCAGACGTCGGAATTGCTCCTCGAAATTCCACCGGCTGTCTAGGATGAGTCCCAGGTACTTCATCGTCGACCCGACGCCGATGTGAACTCCTCCGACCGTTGGGGACGCCGAGGCGGCGCGCTCCGATGGCCATGAAAACACATGACCTTGGACTAGTGCAGCGCCAGCTCGAGCCCCAACTGCTAGTTCCTATCAACGACTATCGCAACCCCGCGGGTCGCTAATTCAACCGCCGCCTGGTACGACTCTCCCTGCGCCAGGACGCGTGTCGTCTGCGTGTCCTCAGCCATTGCGGGCCAGTCCCTCCGGTAATTGTCAAGCTCATCTCTAAAGAATAGGTTCTCAAAAAGAGTATGTCTCAAAAAGCGTTTTGGGAACACATTCATTATGCGTACTGCTAAAGAGTGGAATTCCCTGCCGGAGTCTGTGTTTCCTGATAGCTATAACCTAGGAATCTTTATGTCAAGAGTGAATAGGCAAGCGTGCTCCATTGTCGGCCACATCATCGCTTACTATCAGGTGAGATAGTGGTTAAACGCGAGTCTAACCATAATAAAAATTAAAAAAAGAGACTGTGACTGATGAGTATTTCTAGAGTTGAACTTTACGGATACATAAACACAATTTTGTTTTATTAACTTTACGGCGTAATTCCATTTACTACTGATAACTCTATTCATCTGTCGACAACGGACAAGTGAACACGTAACATGAAGATCTTACTTATATTATTTATTGTGCTAACTGTACTCAGTACTGGTCTGTCGTTACCCTATAGTATAATTAAGCACATGGGAGATGTTCTGAAAACCTGTCCCCCGCCGTCGTATAAACTGGATCATAGAGGAACATGCAGACGTGTGGTAAGTGATTTCTTTCAGTCTACATTGAGCCACTGAACGGCAAAGGTCTTTTTTTTATTGATATAAATCAGTGCTTGACTGCGATCCCACCTGACGGTAAGCACCGATGCAATCGTTGCAGGTGAAGCATAGCATAAGCATAATCAGCCTTTTAATGTTCCCACAGCTGGGACTCAGGCCTCCTCTCTCTAGGAGAGGGAACAGGCCGTAATCTACCACGTGGGTCCAATGCGGGTTGGTGAATGTCACATTTCTTCGAATTTTTGGTTCTTGTACATGCCGGTTTCCTCACGATGTTGTCCTTATCATTTTGGGTTTGTACCCGCGACCTACAATTCCTAAATCGGGGCCGTTTTCATTCGGCAACCACTGCTCTCATGTGAAGGTGAAGCGCATTAATTTGTTAAGAGCCTATTCACTCTAACCTTGAAGATACTTAAATTATAATCGGACGGAAAGACCACAGCAGGCAAAATCACGAAATACTTTTAGGTATTCTTTCCATGGGCTACTTCGAACCAGTCCTTGCATCTAGGTCGTCTTGAACCTTGTTCTAAACGGTTTAGCATTTGTGAGCCCACTGCTGGACAATTACTGTGGCCTTCTCCAGCCAATCTAAAAAAAATAAGTTTCTGAATCCCGAATAGGCTTTTGAAACCATGTAGAATTCCAATATAATATCGAAGTTTTGTGTTCAGTCTAAAGTGGAGTTCAAAAATACTCAAGGTTAAAACGAATTTATAGTTAAAAGAATTTCTCAAACCTTACTTAAAAAACCTGTCAAAATTTGGCATTTAAGTAGAGTCTGACACGTTCTTGCCCAATACAAAATATGGCCCTTAGTTTCGAAATAGGAGCAAAAACTAATTAAAAAGTTAATTCTTTTTTTTCAGTTTTGAAAAGTATCCCGAAGAAACTGTTGAGAGAACAAATGGAGCGTGCAAAAAATACAAACAAACAATTCCCCGACCGTGTCTGTCAGTCTGTATATTCGAGACAAACTCAAGAATTACTGAAAGGATTTTCATGCAGTTTACATCAATATACAGAGTGATTCACGAGGACAGTTTGATGCATAATATTATATGCATATATTAGTAGAGAAAAATCGAGAATTTGTCGTCAGTAATTAGTTGAATGTTTTGGATTTCGAATACTTCACTATACGCTCCCTATAACAATGTAATGAAATCTGGAAGACTCAACTAAATATATCTGATCTGTTTTGAACACTATTTCGGTAAAACAGAAGAATCAATCACAATAATTCATTACGTACATTCATTATTGTTGTAACATTTGCATAAAACATTGTAGTAATTATTAAAGTTTTATTTTGGATTGGAAATTATAAAATAACTGGTCTCGCTCTTGGTGGAGTCTTGGTGGAGCGAGAGAGAAGTTCTTGGTCAAGTCTTGTCCACCAAGACTAGTGCGAAGCGAGAGAGAAGTGTCAGACTTTTACTGACCAAAACCTGGTCGTGTTCCTTCAGTTGCAATACCCTTGAGTTTAGTTTCAACTTATAGCAGACTTACTTCGTCATTTTCTATGGTCCTCACAGCAACATGGTCATCAATTGATTTGTGTGTGTTGTGTGGTGATTAAAACTCACGCCTCCCATAGTCGTTATGTGCCTAAAAACTAAACTTAAAACCAAGCGACTACTCGCTAAGGGCACTCCACAGGGGGAGTTCCACGCCTGCCAAGGAGATGTCAGCAAACATTGCGAGGGGCGATGAGTTTGCTTCTGAAAGGAAAACCCGGCCCTGGTATGAAAGGCAACGAAGAAACTAGGAGTGGGTTTTATTCAGTAAAAGTCTGACAGGCCCTCCCGCCCCGCCCAAGGGCGGGAGATGTCATTGGATGACTTCTCACCTAAAAAAAACCCCTGTGGACTATTGTCGTCGTCACTGGGGAGAGGACAGCAAGGAATGGCTAGATCGAACAATTTAACCTATTTTAAGAATCATGGTGGACACTCCGATACCAATTACTAAAGTATATATATATATATATACTTCACACAACGCCATCTAGTCCTAAACTAAGCAGAGCTTGTGCTATGAGTACTAGACAACTTATATATTTTTAAATTCATAAATGTTATAAGATAAATTACACCCTGACACAGAACAAATGATCTTGCTCATCACACAATCATTTGTTTTGGGTGGGAATTGATCCCCAGGACTCCGGCATAGCAATCAGATCTGTGGCCTGTTGGTCTAGTGGTTCACTCAATATGCCTCATCGATGTGATAGGTACTGAATATTTGAGTGTTATTATGGTCTTTGTCACGTCAATAAAATTTATCAGCATCACATAGGTCATGACCTGAGATAAACGTCGTATGTTTGCTTATAATAAAAGATAAAATAACAAACAGAAATCACTAAAAAACAAAGACCGTCTAAAAGTAGGTTAAGTTGACGATATTGTCCAATTCTCGGGAAATGCCTGGATGAGTGACGCATGGATATAGAAGACTAAGTATAGCAGCAGAAAGGGAAGATCTCATTCAAGCAGAAATCGTACAGCTCCCATCGTGTCTAGTTCCAGCCACAAACGGATTCAAAATGCAATTCGATTTTTAAAAAAACTGGGCAAGTGCGAGTCGGACTCACACACTAGTATCATAATGTACTAATATAGATACTTAGTAAATGTTTAAGTTTCATAATTAATAGTTAATGTACAGTGACCCATTGAAAGTGCTTAGATACCTTAACGCCTATTTTCCCTTGCATGTTAGAGTTCAAGTTTATCGAAAATTAAACTAGATGGCGTTGGTTTCTTCACAGCTAAGTGGCGAGCAAAGGCAATCTCACAAAGTATAAACTTGAATTTTAGTTTAACAAATAATAGACACATGCTTCATCATTGTCGTCAACAACTGATTGTAGTTCATAATTTCATTAACTTAGCATAACTCAAGATGGCCTAGTGGTATAGAGCACACAGATTGAAGCGCAAATCAGTGTGCCGCAAGTTCGAATCCCACGCAATTGTTGACTTTTTGTAAGTTCTTAACCGATTGGAAATTATGGATTAGCATTACATATATTAAATTATTCTTTAACTTGTTCACACATTTCTTAGAGTTAGAAAGGGATCACAAAAAAACTAAATAAAGAATTAGATTTCTGCGAGGTAGACATAAGTTTTAACTTGACCGAAATGAACTGTCGTTTGGTTGTAGTTGTTGGTTAGTGACGTGTGGTTAACAGTATTGTAATATTCGCAAAATGCAGGCTAATATTAGTATTGAAGTGAGGGCGACTATCATTGGGCTGCATAAAAGCGGTCTTAATAAAACACAAATATCTGAAGAAACCGGACTGAATATGAGTATAATAGCTATTAATGAATTGTAACTTTATCATAAATTAATCTTCTAATTAAAATGTATGCCATTTATGAATCCATACATCGTATCTTTATGAGGCTTAAAAGAGAAATACATAAATCGTTGGGTTTATTGGATTGGTTATTGGATTTATAAATGCAGTTTTATTTTTAAATTATATGCAATCATTATGATTGTTAACATTTTATATAATGAAAATGAAGTCAAGTAGGTATAGCTGCCTAATATATTTTTTTTTGTTTTAGTAAATTACTGTAAGTCTTTGGATAAAAAGATATGAGGAAGAAGGTAGCCTTGCTAGTCGAAAGAGAAGTGGGAGACCGAAGCTTATTAGCGAGGCGCAGCGACAACATATGGTGGACGTATACAAAACGAATGGTTTCGCACCAACGAGACATTTTGCGGAATTATATGACACCTCGATGGATACTGTTCGCCGTGCACTTCACGCTGAAGGCGTGCATCACAGAAAACCTGCTAAAAAGCCGTACTTGACAGAGAGGCATAAACAAGAACGATTACGTTTCGCACGTGATTATTTAGATTTTGACTGGAATACTGCGGTATTTTCAGATGAAAAAACATTTAAATCCAGTCAAAAGGGCAGGCTTCACTTATGGCGCAAGAATAACACTCGCTGGTGTTATAACAACATTAATCCTAACACCGAATCAGGTCGAATCACAATTAATATGTGGGGATGGATGAGTGCAGCAGGACCAGGAGAACTGGCTTTCATTCCTCCACGCGCAAACAGTTCAACTTATGTGGAAGTGTTAGACTCAATTATGCTACCTACTGTGCGCAACATTTACCCAGCTGAAGAGTTAGCACAATTTCCGTTTGTCCAGGACAATTGTCCTATTCACCGAGCGAGTACTGTGCGTGAGTGGTTTCACAATCACTCGGAAGTAATTGTTATTCCATGGCCAGCGCGATCACCCGACCTCAACCCTATAGAAAATCTATGGGGTTTGATGGTGCAAAGGTGGGACTCGCGGAATGAGAGGTCTACGGAACAATTAAAAACCCATTGCATGGAGGTGTGGGAAAGTTTTAGAGGGAGCGAAATATGCGTTAATATGGTTGGGTCCATGCGCAAACGTCTACTTGACTGTATCGAAAATAATGGGGGTTATACAAAATATTAAGTTTTAGTAAAATCAGTCTGTGTAATTAAATATTTAGTAGGCCATTTTATTTTAACATATCCATGATTATTCGTTAACAAACACTGTATTATATTGTGTTTACTTTCGTTTAAAACAGCTATATCTTTTAACTTGTGCCATCGCCTTATCTTAAGAATGCAGTGAACTCGCTATCAATTTTGTTGACAATAATCATGATTCTATTTCGTTTTTTATTCTTCTACCCACACTGTTCTAACATAATAGTTCAATTTATTTTTCTCGTCTAATTGACGATTATCTTGTGAGAACTAAAGTTCTTTTAACAGAAATTGAGGTTTAGTTTCAATCTTCTTTTCGTCAAGAAAATGAACAATTAAGCTATGACCTCAATACATTCATTATGACGTTACATAAAAATAAAATGTTTACAAAGTCTCAATCATATACCACTTTTCAATAAATAACTGGATATAAACAATTATATTTTATTTTATTAAAATTTTAATATCCTTTCATTGTTACGTTATTCATATTATGAATGGTCTAAGTGGGTATACTTCCAACAAACAATCTTACACGTAACATAGATAACGGTTACAAGATAAATTTTTTGTCTAGGTAACAATTCGACGTCACAATTTTCATAAATGTTTAATTTGTAAATATAAAGAATAAACATATTATTAAACACGTCTTTTTATTTCCACCTTACAACATCGAAAAGATGTATTAACAACTAAATAATTGAAAATTACGAATGTGTTCTTCTTGTGGTTAATAGATCATATTCGTAATTTGCAACTATTTAGTGCAAAAAATGCAATAGTATTTTTCATAGAAACATAAAAAACAACTATATTAATATAGATTGGGAATTTTCAAAGTAAGAAATAACCAGGACCGACCATGATTTGAACTCGGGCTACGTTGTTTGCGAATCCAACACTTAGTTCATACGGCTACCAGCACATGACATATTTTCGTGAATTTTATCAATGCAATGGTAAGAACAAGTCGCCTCTGTGACTGTGTGATGCGTATTCAATGGCACAGAAAAATAATAATGATGTTTTAAGCTCAGTGCGACGACAGTTCCTTAATGTGTGTTATCTGTGGAATGTGGATACTCATACACGCGCACACATACGCAAGAAAGTATCGTGCTCGCTCGGTTCGTAGCAATGTAATCTTTAGCGTTCTTATGACTTTTGCAGTGAGGCCTGTAAATCCATATTCAACCTACCCTCTCAAGTTTGAAAACTAACACATAGATAATCAAATATTTATAAATTGATATTCAATTTTAATATCTTCATCTCTTTAAAAGAAATTATAAATTATTTCAATGTTTGAAGAAACAAAAAGAAAGTACAAAAATAAGCATTAGTTAAGCATTAATCATTTGAAGCACAGCGGCGCCATCTATTAACAGTATAATGTAATGTTGTCGATAGCAACATTTCAATCTGGTTTTACGCTAGATGGCGTCATTTCTCGCTTCACACGATTTTATTTCTGTAGTACCTATGGACTTTTGCTTTTGACCGTACATAATATTCGAAAGCTTCTGGAATGGCGACCACGTACCGGAAGACGCAACGTTGGAAGGCATCCCACTAGGTGGACCGATGACCTGGTGAGGGTCGCGGGAATCCGATGGATGCGAGACGCACAGAACTGGTCTTTGTGTCGAAATTTGGGGGAGGCCTATGTCCAACAGTGGACGTCTTTCGGCTGAAATGATGATCATGATGACGTACATAATATATTAGTAACAGTGTAATTTTTAATTATTCAAATATTCAAAATATTTATTGGAATTCTAACTAAGTTTATTAAAGAAGTCCGCTCGTTTATATATAAAAATGGCGTGACCTAGGGAAATAGGGATTTATTTCCCTTGGTCACGCCGTGACTTGAGAACGACTTGACGCGAGCGGTCTCCGCCGACCATCGCCTCCATAAGAACACGGCGTTGTTCCGTTCAAGCAAGGCAGACCTTCACCGCGTCCTCTGTGTGGTCCACACAATGAAGACACCCGGCCATGACCTTCTGGCCCTAGGTAGGTATGTATTATAATATATGTATTCATGGCGTTGTCGCAATTGTGCTTGAATGATGACAACAGGCTCGTCCTGTATTCCATTGGAAATTAATCTGTACTAGAAAAAATAATCTGAAACAGTTTTCCGACATCCCGTTCTACAATGAACGATTCACCGACTGGACGATTCAATTTTTTAGATATGAGCCAATAGACTTTTCTGGGATGCATGGTCAGCGACATCTGTGGCGTCACATAATAACTAATCCTGCATCGCGCAAATAAAGTTCTCCGCGCGATTGGAACATAAAGAACAGCCCAAAACCATCGCCAGGCAACAATTTCCACGCTAAAGATAAAATTCAGAATAACCTTCTTTTTGTTAAAAAATGTTAAATACTTGGTACCAAATCCTATAGAGCAATCCCTCTTCTACAGAGGAGGCTTGAGTCTCAGCAGTAGGAACATTATAGGGCCAACTATGCTATGCTATGCTTGTACCAAAAATTACATTTAGGTAGAGAACGTGTTAAGCTTAAAACCCTCACCACGTATCACCGGGAGGGGGGAGGTAAAAGTTTCTAAAAATCATTACATGATTAATGGACGATCCCTTTCAAGATTCAAATTCAAAGCATTTATTTCAAATAAACCATTTACAGGCACTTTTGAAATATCAAGAAGTCAGTCAGTCAGAAAAAAATATGCTAATTGCACATTCCAAAGCGTAGATCTCTATGGAGAAGAATGTGCAAGAAACTCCATAATTATTAATTATTCCTAGTATAATTCCAAATTGTTCGGCATAGGTGTGCCCATTATACAAGCATATTGCATAACATCACTTTGTGACTCATTCACGGCACGACATGAACGGTTGGAGCAGTGGTTAAACGGTTAACGTCTGCGTTGCATGTCAGGGGTTCGATTCCCAACACAGTCTACAGGTAATTTTTCCGGGTCTGGGAGTCTCGTGTATGTGTGTTTCCATGTTTGTGATCACTCCCAGTCTCCCACGATACTGGATTATTTTCTAGTGTAGACGCACGCTTAAAAAAAAAAATTGTAAAGACGAGCATATTACTCGTACCATCAACAGGGTCAGATTCCAGATATTATTTTGTTTTTAGAATGATATAAATTATATAAAAGTAATAATTATTATGATGATATACCTATTATTATTATTTTTCATAGGCAATCTTTTATTTACTTTCTATAACAAAACTTATAAACATACTAGAGCATTACTCCAGAGCGGCGCGCTTCGATTTTAGGTAAATTTACTCACACTGCTTTACAGTTAGCGTGCACACAGCTGTCTGTATTGGAGTGCATTATAACCGCGTGTCGTACACCACATTGATAATTTTGATACTTTGCCAACGTCGGCCGGCACTGGAGCGCAGACGCAATTCGCGTCTATTATATAGTAATTCTAAATAGTTCATTGTAAATTAAAGAAATAAGTTATTAAAAAAATCATTATGCCATATCTTAGAACGTAAATGTGTTCAATTACTAGGCCTAAAAATAGACAGTAATGCCGCATATTTTATCCTAAACTAACATGTTTAATATCTCGAAAAATGGCTAAAAATGACAGTTTTGAGTTTACTTTTCTTGAATGAAAACTTACAGCAATCGTGTTTTTTTTTAGTCATGCATTAGTCAATGTTGTATTTTTTTAAAGTAAAATTGTTGTAAGTTTATCATACACAGTTTTACTGCTATCTCGTATCTGCGTAGATCATCGACCGCTAGATTTAAAAACGGCTTGGATAAGAACTGTTCTAATGGGAAAACTATACGACTATTTGAAAATGTTTTTAAACCACACACTAGATTATAAAATTCCCAATAATATGTCATCAATATCTTATCTAGAAATCAAACACATTATTGTTATATTGTCCATCGGAAATCATTGATTTTGACTTCTGTGTGTTTTTAACGGATGAATGCTCTTAAAGGTATTTCGAAACATGTACTCAAAACTGGTAAAGAAGAAATAATTCACTGAATTCATCAATTTGTGAAAAAATATATTTTACTTATTTATCAGTTTTTGTAATATTAATTTTGGAAGGCAGATCCTTTGAAATGTGCTTTAGATTTTTATTTTGATTTTCTCTGCGAACACGTTCTTCTTCTTCTGCCGCTTTTTGTAAGTATATAAAGCCTTCACAGTTTATCCGGAGTCACCACACACGTCAAACCTGAAAAAATAAAAGTCAAGAGTGAATAGGTTACTTCTAGGCAAGCGTGCTCCGTCGTCGGCCACATCATCGCTTACCATCAGGTGAGATAGTGGTCAAACACAAGCCTATCAATAATAAAAAAGTAACATCACCCTGTATACTAAGATCCTACATTTGGCCAAAAATGTGCTACACACATAATTGTTGATTTGGCAGTATTTGTCGAATAACAAAGCCGACCCGAAGCAATTACTGCACTTGTTCGGTTTCAATCGACTTGTGTCTATCGAGTAGTTGGTTTTAGTCGACACGCCATTCGATTCACCAGTATTTGTGGAATGAATAAGCCGATCCATAGCACCTACTATATTACTACGTTCGGCATAATTCGGTTTATGCCTAAAAAACGCCTGAAAAATGCCGCTCGCCTGAGCGGCATTTTTCCGGAACATGTATCTGTCGTGGCCAACTAAAACTGGCCAGATCGTTAATATTTGATGACATGTCAATTCTCGTTTGGCCATATCATTGATGTAGAATTTCTACGATAGAAAAGGTCTAAAGAATGTAGGCCAAACGAGGATTGAAATATCATCAAACTTTAACGTTTAAAACAATCTGGCCAGTTTTACTTGGCCATTTCATGAAGTGATCAATTTCTAAGATCTGGCCACGACATATCTAATTATAGAGACTGTACGGTTGGAGCTGTGGGTTCGATTCCTGCACGGAACAAATATGTGTATAGACTGCAGATAAGTGATCCAAGCCTCGGTGTCTTGTGTATGTTAACGATCCCAAGATACAGGAGTACCTAATTCCAAGAATGGGGTCAAGATTTCATTAAAAAAATTGACGATTTCACCGCCTATCCATGCCAATTAATGAATAGCCCGCTTATGTGTGTAGAAGAAACCCTCACGTATAATTGCAGTCATCAAAGAAGCACAAATTCAGACTCCGACAATTTCGTTAGATAAAACTTTTCCCGACATGGGAATCGAACCCATGATTTTAAACTCGGCAGTAGGCTGTGGGAATGTTTGAAAGAGTTACCTCAAACAACGAAAAACATAACCCTTCCTGCAGTGGGGTAAAAAAAAAGCTTGAAAAAACCCAATGACCCAATGGTTGCATAGCATAGTCGCCTAATTATGTTCCCACTGTTGGGACTCCGGCCTCCTCTCTAGGAGAGGGAATGGGCCGTAATCCACCACGCGGGGCCAGTGCGAATTGGTACCCAATGGTTGACTGGTAGAGAATGCCTTGTGGCACTAAGTTCGTCTATGTACCACCACTGTACATGAAGTCTAAATAAATAAATAAAAAAGGTCTTTCTTACAGGTAAAGGTTTTTCTATAAAAATAAGCATCTTCATAGTCAATGCTCGCTTAATGAAAAAAAAAAGTATTCCAATTGTATAAATACCCAATACCATCTTGCTGGCTTTTTAAATTACCATCTACATTATTCACAATCCACTTTTTATGTAACATCTAATGAATGATTATATAAACAACCAAATTTAAATAAGCATAATAAAATGTTTCACTAAAAGTAAAAATTCCAAATATTAAAAAATCTACAATTATAATTTCCACAGATGTTTGCAATCCATCGCTACCAAATTAAATATCAACAATAGATCTATGTATTTTAGTTCGGGAGGTCCCTGCACCGGATTCGTGCGGAAGAAACGCCCGGGTGTCACCATTGTGTTTAATTAGACTTGGCTTGAGTCGGACTACTTGCATTTGATTGATTTGTCTGCACTCGTAGCATACAGACATGCTCAGTAGCAATATTTAATTTCATAAAATAATATCAGTGACCTTCTTTTTGCAGTAATTTTTGCCTAGCTTGTAGTTTAGTAAAGACAATGAAAACCTAGAATAAGTGAACTAGTTTTATTTAAAATGGACAACAGCCCCTTCTCAAGAGATCGAGTGAATGTCTCCTCATCTCCAGCGAAGACGATGACGCAAAATCCAGCCCAATCTGATTTCTCAATCGAAGCTGTTTCAACATCCGAGATACAAAGATGGATGTCAACCATTGAGCAGCATCTAAACGAGGTTTGTTCTATTGCCTCGGATGGCAAACTCAACTCGGAGCAGAAATTGAAAATTTCAACCTTGTGCCGTAAAATAGGATCTGGCACCTCACAGATGGCAGTCCTATATCAATCGCTAAAGCAGAAAGCAGTTCAAGCGCGCATCCTCAATGAAGACCTAATGGAAAAATGCAACTTGACGGACCATATCTTGGACCTCACAAAGACGATTAAGGACTCTGGCACTGTTTCGTTTGCCGACATGGTGAAGAAGGGGTCAAATGATTTCGTTCGACCATCCAATTTAAACTTTGTGGCCATATATCCCAACAACAAATTAAAGTCCAGTGAAGAAACAAAAGTCCTTGTACAAAAGATGATACGACCAGAACAAGTCAAGCTGCATATACGTGGTGTCCGTAAGACTAAAAACGGAGGCGTTATAATCAGTACAGAGACAAAGGATGACGCGGATAAAATCAAGTACGCAGTCCAGCAATCTGCATCCGGCCTTACCTACCTTACCTTACCGCCGACGAACCCAGCAAGCGCAAACCCCGGATCGTGGTTGTAGGAGTGCCGTCCACTTTGGCTGAAACTGAAGTCTTCAGATGCATTTACGAACAAAATGTAGCCGAAAAATTTCCAGCGATTCCCATGGAGTCCTTTTTGACCATGGTTAAATTAAGTCATAAATCGGGAAAAAAAGATTCGCAGACTTGTAACTACGTGGTTGAAGTTCCAGCCAATATACGAAGAGCTCTAATTTCCCAGTCAAGGATTTTTATAAATTGGACTTCCTGCCCAGTCAGGGACTTCACCCTGGTTACGAGATGCTACAAATGCCAGCAGTATGGACATGCAGCAAAAACCTGCAGAGAGATCAATTCAACGTGTGGCCACTGCGGTGAAACAGGACACTCGATGTCCGAGTGTTCAAAGAAAGCGGATTCACCGAAATGTGCAACTTGCTCTCGCTTCAAAAAGCCCTCCAACCATAAAACGGGAGACGCTGAGTGTCCTGCTAGAAAAATAGCGGAATATAGATATATTAACTCTATCGATTATGAGGGCGCCTAGAGCGTCATACTCAAGGCCAGACTTCCGTATAACGCTTACGGCTGATTCAAAATTCCAGTATGCTGACCTACAAACCATCGTTTTTATTTATTTAAACATATTTGTCCAATGTAAGCATAACTTTTTAGTACTATCGCAACCTCGACTTTAACCCAATTATCAATTCTGCTGACGCAAAATCATGTGTGTGTAACTAGAGAATAAAGTGCAAGAAACAGTTTTGAAATACGAAATACCATAATTGTGACTTTTAGTGTATAAGTAAACTAGGTATATAGCATATTTTTAAATTATATTTCCCCTTTTTAGAGACTGAATGTTAAATATTGTTATAAATTTTATTGTCCTACAAAACCATAGTATAAGAGCTTTTACCGCCTGTGATACAGGTTTATCCTAGTACAGGCATTTAACATAGCCATACCTTTGTAATTATTCCTAAGATTTTATGTAACTATTTTACCAAATTACCTCTGAATAAACATATTATTATTATTATTATTGTGTGGACCGCCCGGAGGACACGGTAGAGGTGTGCCCAGCTTGGCCAGAGCAACGCCGTGTCCTCGTGGAGGCGATCGGCGGCGGCGATCTCTCGCGCCGGGCCTTGGTACGGGCCATGGTCCGGAGCGAGGAGGAGTGGCAGGCGGTCACCTGCTTCTGCAAAGCAGTAATGCTAGCAAAGGAGGCGGCCGATCGCGGGAGGCAACGGTCCTCACGCCCCAACCGCCGCCAGGATTCCGATCCCGATTTCCGGCCATCGTAGGCGCAGGCTTGCGGACGGCGAGCAATGGGTGGCTCGCCGTCCGACCGTTCTAATGGGAAAACTATACGACTATTTGAAAATGTTTTTAAACCACACACTAGATTATAAAATTCCCAATAATATGTCATCAATATCTTATCTAGAAATCAAACACATTATTGTTATATTGTCCATCGGAAATCATTGATTTTGACTTCTGTGTGTTTTTAACGGATGAATGCTCTTAAAGGTATTTCGAAACATGTACTCAAAACTGGTAAAGAAGAAATAATTCACTGAATTCATCAATTTGTGAAAAAATATATTTTACTTATTTATCAGTTTTTGTAATATTAATTTTGGAAGGCAGATCCTTTGAAATGTGCTTTAGATTTTTATTTTGATTTTCTCTGCGAACACGTTCTTCTTCTTCTGCCGCTTTTTGTAAGTATATAAAGCCTTCACAGTTTATCCGGAGTCACCACACACGTCAAACCTGAAAAAATAAAAGTCAAGAGTGAATAGGTTACTTCTAGGCAAGCGTGCTCCGTCGTCGGCCACATCATCGCTTACCATCAGGTGAGATAGTGGTCAAACACAAGCCTATCAATAATAAAAAAGTAACATCACCCTGTATACTAAGATCCTACATTTGGCCAAAAATGTGCTACACACATAATTGTTGATTTGGCAGTATTTGTCGAATAACAAAGCCGACCCGAAGCAATTACTGCACTTGTTCGGTTTCAATCGACTTGTGTCTATCGAGTAGTTGGTTTTAGTCGACACGCCATTCGATTCACCAGTATTTGTGGAATGAATAAGCCGATCCATAGCACCTACTATATTACTACGTTCGGCATAATTCGGTTTATGCCTAAAAAACGCCTGAAAAATGCCGCTCGCCTGAGCGGCATTTTTCCGGAACATGTATCTGTCGTGGCCAACTAAAACTGGCCAGATCGTTAATATTTGATGACATGTCAATTCTCGTTTGGCCATATCATTGATGTAGAATTTCTACGATAGAAAAGGTCTAAAGAATGTAGGCCAAACGAGGATTGAAATATCATCAAACTTTAACGTTTAAAACAATCTGGCCAGTTTTACTTGGCCATTTCATGAAGTGATCAATTTCTAAGATCTGGCCACGACATATCTAATTATAGAGACTGTACGGTTGGAGCTGTGGGTTCGATTCCTGCACGGAACAAATATGTGTATAGACTGCAGATAAGTGATCCAAGCCTCGGTGTCTTGTGTATGTTAACGATCCCAAGATACAGGAGTACCTAATTCCAAGAATGGGGTCAAGATTTCATTAAAAAAATTGACGATTTCACCGCCTATCCATGCCAATTAATGAATAGCCCGCTTATGTGTGTAGAAGAAACCCTCACGTATAATTGCAGTCATCAAAGAAGCACAAATTCAGACTCCGACAATTTCGTTAGATAAAACTTTTCCCGACATGGGAATCGAACCCATGATTTTAAACTCGGCAGTAGGCTGTGGGAATGTTTGAAAGAGTTACCTCAAACAACGAAAAACATAACCCTTCCTGCAGTGGGGTAAAAAAAAAGCTTGAAAAAACCCAATGACCCAATGGTTGCATAGCATAGTCGCCTAATTATGTTCCCACTGTTGGGACTCCGGCCTCCTCTCTAGGAGAGGGAATGGGCCGTAATCCACCACGCGGGGCCAGTGCGAATTGGTACCCAATGGTTGACTGGTAGAGAATGCCTTGTGGCACTAAGTTCGTCTATGTACCACCACTGTACATGAAGTCTAAATAAATAAATAAAAAAGGTCTTTCTTACAGGTAAAGGTTTTTCTATAAAAATAAGCATCTTCATAGTCAATGCTCGCTTAATGAAAAAAAAAAGTATTCCAATTGTATAAATACCCAATACCATCTTGCTGGCTTTTTAAATTACCATCTACATTATTCACAATCCACTTTTTATGTAACATCTAATGAATGATTATATAAACAACCAAATTTAAATAAGCATAATAAAATGTTTCACTAAAAGTAAAAATTCCAAATATTAAAAAATCTACAATTATAATTTCCACAGATGTTTGCAATCCATCGCTACCAAATTAAATATCAACAATAGATCTATGTATTTTAGTTCGGGAGGTCCCTGCACCGGATTCGTGCGGAAGAAACGCCCGGGTGTCACCATTGTGTTTAATTAGACTTGGCTTGAGTCGGACTACTTGCATTTGATTGATTTGTCTGCACTCGTAGCATACAGACATGCTCAGTAGCAATATTTAATTTCATAAAATAATATCAGTGACCTTCTTTTTGCAGTAATTTTTGCCTAGCTTGTAGTTTAGTAAAGACAATGAAAACCTAGAATAAGTGAACTAGTTTTATTTAAAATGGACAACAGCCCCTTCTCAAGAGATCGAGTGAATGTCTCCTCATCTCCAGCGAAGACGATGACGCAAAATCCAGCCCAATCTGATTTCTCAATCGAAGCTGTTTCAACATCCGAGATACAAAGATGGATGTCAACCATTGAGCAGCATCTAAACGAGGTTTGTTCTATTGCCTCGGATGGCAAACTCAACTCGGAGCAGAAATTGAAAATTTCAACCTTGTGCCGTAAAATAGGATCTGGCACCTCACAGATGGCAGTCCTATATCAATCGCTAAAGCAGAAAGCAGTTCAAGCGCGCATCCTCAATGAAGACCTAATGGAAAAATGCAACTTGACGGACCATATCTTGGACCTCACAAAGACGATTAAGGACTCTGGCACTGTTTCGTTTGCCGACATGGTGAAGAAGGGGTCAAATGATTTCGTTCGACCATCCAATTTAAACTTTGTGGCCATATATCCCAACAACAAATTAAAGTCCAGTGAAGAAACAAAAGTCCTTGTACAAAAGATGATACGACCAGAACAAGTCAAGCTGCATATACGTGGTGTCCGTAAGACTAAAAACGGAGGCGTTATAATCAGTACAGAGACAAAGGATGACGCGGATAAAATCAAGTACGCAGTCCAGCAATCTGCATCCGGCCTTACCTACCTTACCTTACCGCCGACGAACCCAGCAAGCGCAAACCCCGGATCGTGGTTGTAGGAGTGCCGTCCACTTTGGCTGAAACTGAAGTCTTCAGATGCATTTACGAACAAAATGTAGCCGAAAAATTTCCAGCGATTCCCATGGAGTCCTTTTTGACCATGGTTAAATTAAGTCATAAATCGGGAAAAAAAGATTCGCAGACTTGTAACTACGTGGTTGAAGTTCCAGCCAATATACGAAGAGCTCTAATTTCCCAGTCAAGGATTTTTATAAATTGGACTTCCTGCCCAGTCAGGGACTTCACCCTGGTTACGAGATGCTACAAATGCCAGCAGTATGGACATGCAGCAAAAACCTGCAGAGAGATCAATTCAACGTGTGGCCACTGCGGTGAAACAGGACACTCGATGTCCGAGTGTTCAAAGAAAGCGGATTCACCGAAATGTGCAACTTGCTCTCGCTTCAAAAAGCCCTCCAACCATAAAACGGGAGACGCTGAGTGTCCTGCTAGAAAAATAGCGGAATATAGATATATTAACTCTATCGATTATGAGGGCGCCTAGAGCGTCATACTCAAGGCCAGACTTCCGTATAACGCTTACGGCTGATTCAAAATTCCAGTATGCTGACCTACAAACCATCGTTTTTATTTATTTAAACATATTTGTCCAATGTAAGCATAACTTTTTAGTACTATCGCAACCTCGACTTTAACCCAATTATCAATTCTGCTGATGCAAAATCATGTGTGTGTAACTAGAGAATAAAGTGCAAGAAACAGTTTTGAAATACGAAATACCATAATTGTGACTTTTAGTGTATAAGTAAACTAGGTATATAGCATATTTTTAAATTATATTTCCCCTTTTTAGAGACTGAATGTTAAATATTGTTATAAATTTTATTGTCCTACAAAACCATAGTATAAGAGCTTTTACCGCCTGTGATACAGGTTTATCCTAGTACAGGCATTTAACATAGCCATACCTTTGTAATTATTCCTAAGATTTTATGTAACTATTTTACCAAATTACCTCTGAATAAACATATTATTATTATTATTATTGTGTGGACCGCCCGGAGGACACGGTAGAGGTGTGCCCAGCTTGGCCAGAGCAACGCCGTGTCCTCGTGGAGGCGATCGGCGGCGGCGATCTCTCGCGCCGGGCCTTGGTACGGGCCATGGTCCGGAGCGAGGAGGAGTGGCAGGCGGTCACCTGCTTCTGCAAAGCAGTAATGCTAGCAAAGGAGGCGGCCGATCGCGGGAGGCAACGGTCCTCACGCCCCAACCGCCGCCAGGATTCCGATCCCGATTTCCGGCCATCGTAGGCGCAGGCTTGCGGACGGCGAGCAATGGGTGGCTCGCCGTCCGACCGTCGGACCGAGCCCAAGTCGTCGACGGCACGTGCGCCTCAAAGAGATGTCAGCAACTGTAGGGGCCTAGCAGGGTCGAAGCCTACTGGGGCCAAGGTTCTGATTATGAAAGGAAGACTCGGCCCTGGTACGAAAGGCAACGAAGGAACAGGAGTGGGTTTTTAGTCAGTAAAAGTCTGACACTATCTCGCGCTCCGCCCAAGAGCGGGGGATGTCATAAGATGATTTTCCCACCGAAAAAAAAAAACAATAAAGATCTATGTATTTTAAGTTGATTTTTAAGTGACGGTTTGTATCAAAAAAGCTATCTAAAAAAAGTATAGGTTCAAAGGAATTTGGACTTAGTAATGTTAGACATTGTTACTTGTTGCCAAAGAAAATAAGTCTCAATTACAAATCCAAGTATAAATTACCTGTAACAGTGACACTTTCCATCTGAGCCCCACTTATAACCCCATGGACACTCCGCTGGTTTAAAAGGTATGATGGGTGATACTGGTACAGTACACAGTGCTACCAACACAACAAATAACAGAAGTAGGACCTTCATGGTACGAGTTCACTAGTGCGCTGTCGACGGATGAATAACGTGTAGGTACGTGACGTGGGTAACGTTCCTACGTGGAACTGATTGATAACCTTTTTTCTTGCTGGGCCTCACTACTTCTTTCGAAAAACCCCGCAACCCAATTGGCCCTACGATGAAAATTATGTTCGGATTGATCTCTATGCAGGACTAAGATAAAAATATAAATAGTACTTTTTACTGTACGTTGATAATGTTAGTAAGTCAGCTTCTCCTTTTACATACATAGATTAAATTGTAGACATTGTTAGTCCTTAGTCCTAAATCAATCTTCTGTCGTTCAGTCTATCCAATGATTATGTGTACTAAGCCATTACTCTGTGCGATAATACGGCACTGTCCAGTGTTCCTATGAGGTGTATAATATAGTATTTATTAAATAAAATTTTACCTGTCTTCTGGGCAACTTTCCAAAGGTTTTCCAATATAAATTAAGAATTTCATACAATTATTTTTAGTTCTATGACTGAATTCAAAGGGCCACTGAAATAAAACAATTAGTTTTAGTCAGTAAAAATCTGACACGCACTCTCCCTCCCCCTTAGAATGGAAGAAATCATTAGATGATTCATCATCATTTCAGCTGTGCTTCTCGCATCCACCGCACTCCCGCGACCCTCACTAAGTCGGCGGTCCACCTTGTGGAGGCCTTCCAACGCCGCGTCTTCCGGTGCGCGGTCGCCACTCTAGAACCTTTCGGCCCCATCGAACATCCGTTCTACGAGCAATGTGCCCTGCCCACTGCTACTTTAGTTTGGCGATACTACCAAATAACCACGAAATAATTTAGATGATTTACCACCTTAAAAAAGTGTTATTTTTAATATCTAATGCAAAATGTGTATGTAGCTAATGAATTAAAATAAGCCTGTAGAAATTTTGTACGAGAAAGTATATTCATTTAAAAACCCTGTAGATGTAAGAATCTTGAGGGAAAAAATATACTTGGAAACAAATTGAATTTAGGCATAGTTACAATAATCTAGATATTGTAATCTTAATTGGTTTTAATTAACACTAACTAGTAGGAAACAAGTTAAATATAACATATTATAAGTATTGTATATTTTATCAAATAAACACTCAACATTTAAAATACCGAAGAAACAAATTCTAAAAATAAACTCATAGTTCGCTTTATCACTACATAGTATAAATAAAACAAAGTCGCTTTTCGTGTTTGTCTGTCCCTATGTACGCTTAGATCTTTAAAACTACGCAACGGGTTTTGATGCAGTTTTTTTTTAATAGATAGAGTGATTCAAGAGGAAGGTTTAAATGTATAATACACGCACAATATAGTAGAGCAACACTGATGTTTTTTTTAGTGAAGTTGGTTATTTTTTTTTTGTTGTAAAAAGCTTTTATTTCACATTTTTTTGTTGCGATACACTTATAAACATAGTGCCATTTCTCATGACAATTCAAATTAACCCAAACACTGCTAGGTTACATTGTTTTATTATTAAGTTCCTGTGTCTACCTTCCACCTTCCGGCTCCATCATCAGACCAGTTCGATTAGTACCTTAAAGCCAAAGTGCATCTCATGACAATTCTAATAAGCCTAAACACGGCTAGGATACATTGATTAATTATGGAGTTTCTGTGCCTACCTTCCGGCTCCATCATCATCATCCTCATCAGATCACTTCAATGATACCATTTTCAACGTAACTATTCAGAACCATTCATTTATTTGTATTGTCATAGTCGCTTAACTGTCTTCATTGTGATATCTATGTGATTATGATGTTTCGTTGGCCATTTCTGGTCTTCTTCACCAGTTCCACTTCATCAAATGTTACTTTTTGACTGTAAATGCTTAAGTTCTTGATGAAAATACAAAAATCACTATAGGTTTGCCTATAATATTTGAGGAGTTCCCTCGATTCCTCATGGATCCCATCATCAGAACGGGATTTTGAAAAAAATGGGACCAATCTGGAAGCATATCCTACAAAGGAGAAAAAAAAATTTGCAAATCGGTCCATAAACGACGGAGTTCCGAGGTAACTAACATAAAAGAAATAAAAATAATGATGATAAAAAAAAACACAACCGAATTGATAACCTCCTCCTTTTTTTTTGAAGTCGGTTAAAAATGGTATCATCGAAGTGATCTGATGATGATGGAGCCGGAAGGTAGGCACAGTAAAAATCTGAACTAGAACAATAAAATAATAATAATAAAATCGTTTATTTTTCTCCACCACATAATGCAAAAATAACAATTCATAAATACAGTACATTGTTACAGTAAGTACAAAAAAAAAGTACATTTACATTGATGTTGTGGAGACAGAAGCCTGTACAAGGAAAAACCTGAGTTACAACCCCATGCAGGCCTCCATACTACCTGGACTTGTTACAAGCTATATAAATATTTACAAAGAGAGATAATTTTGACTTCTGGAAAATAAATAAAACAGTTCAAAGACTTAACTAATTAAAAACAAACAAGGGTGTGAAAATGTGTGTAAGTACACTTATAATGGTATATGTTTGGGACGTTATGAGTTGTTTTCTATGTGGTCACCTCCAAAAGTTTCTCAGTTGCTTCATAATCGAGAGATAAAATAAGTCATTTGACGATTTCCCACCACAAAAAAAAACAGGGTTACGTCTTAAAATCGTCAAAATTCAGTGAGAGTGACCGAGCCTGATTGATTATCCTGTTGTGTTCTGTTGTGGAATATAAAAATAGTAATAAAGATTGTTGGTGTTCCTTGGTGGAGACTTAGAGGGGACTTTTTGGGGGGACTTTTAGACTTTTTTTGGAGGGGGTTCGTGCAAAATACTTACATTATCTCCCTAGTCTTTTCCCAACTAACTTGAGCCTTAGGGTCGGCTTGCAGTCTAATCAGATGCGGCTAAATAGGTACCCGTGTTTTACATGGAGCTACTGTCTATCAGACCTCCATAACCCAGTCACTGGGTAAAACGATTCTCCTTGGATAGACTGATAATTTGACTTTCTGGCGTCTGACCATCTGTAGATAAAGACTATCAAAGATCTAGTACGAATTACAACCGGGAGCAACGGCTTTACTTGTTTTCCAAGGCACTGGCTATCAGCAGATAACGTCCTCGATTAACTTAGAAAAATACATATGAATTAAACATTGGTACTTGCACGGTTTTGAATCCGCAACCTCATGCATGAGAGACCTTAACTACTGCTTCCACCATAACATAATAAATTTTTTTCGTACAAATACTTGCATCATATTTAAAGATCTACTAATACTGTAATATAGAGTAACCATGGAGATTCTTGCCGGTTCTTGTCCATAGGAAACGACCAATTTGAAACCGTGCACTAGCTTCTGACGTTTTATAAGTGCCCATTATGTGAAATAAAAACATTTGAATTTTGTTTTTTTTTTTTTTTGTTTTCATTTTCTATTTTAAAACTACCTATTAAATTGTTATTTGTACAGAAATAAATTAAACTATATTATTATTATATTTCTGCAACGGTAAGTACCTAATCGAATTTCTTTGTAAAGTAAAGCAGTAGAAAAACGGCATACATACCTGGCGGAGGTTACAACATATTTTATGTAGTAGTATATAAATGAGGCAAATATATTATTATCATAAATACTTAGTCAAAGCCGGAACACGAAAGCGCTCACAGGTTATAGCGTTACTGCGACAAGTAATAAATATACATTTAGTAACTTCCAATCATAATTATCATAATGCGATGGTGTACCTTATTGTTAGTGCTGGCCTTCGCGACTTCACTGTCAGCGCTGTGTCTAATACTTTGTGCGGCCGCGAGCTTTTTGTCTATAGACTCCACACGGTACAAAAGATTTCAAGCTGTAAGTGCAACTAACAATATCGTTACCGGAGATAGAGTATACATAAGTGATGAGGAAGTCAGAAGAATATTGAAGAAACAACACAGAAAAGTCCTAGTGAAACAGGTACCAATCCAAATTAAAGTTGGGCCATTTTGGCAAGATGTTGTTAATGATCTGATCTGAGAACACTGTTAAAGTAACCAATGAATATTGGAAATTTTATTAATAAATGATTTTGATTCATGATAATATGGATTTTTTATTTACTTCTTTTTAAGCAATATACCATTTTTTTCTTGTTTCAAAAGTTTCCCAGTCCTAGTCCCAAACTAAGCAGAGCTAGTGCTATGAGTACTAGACAACTGATAAACATATTTATTTCTAAATACATACCTAATATAAACAAATTACATCCAGACAGAACAAATGATCGCGCTCAGCTCGCTCGACACGAACGAACATTTATCTTGGGCGGGAATCAAACCCACGACCTCCGGCATAGTAGTCAGGGCCAATCGTCATCATAGCTGGTCTCACCAGTCTTAAAAGATCCACTTTCGGATTTGTTAAAGAGCAATGGAGCGCAGCATTTTGTACTGTTAAGAAACACCACGCTGCGTTCTAAATCAGGGATTAATAGACGCAGATGAAAAGGCTACTACGCTAAAATAAAATTGGGCAGGGACCCACCACCTGCATAGCAACAGATGGGCATAAGTCTCCACGCGTGGTCCTGTGAATAGACCGCGTCGCCTAGGCCAGCTGAGGATGACGTGGCGTAATGATCCACTTGCATACCTAAAGAATAGTTGGAAGATATTGAGGGAGAATTTTGACCGTCAGTGTAGTGTTGAAACTTGATTTGTTTTTTAAACATCAGACAAAAGGAGGTTGGAATTGGACCGAAAACGCGACGACCTCAAAGCTAGACCACCGACAGCTATAATTTATCATGTTGTTAATGGTGTTCTGACACACACGCTCTTTTTTTTCGGTGGGAAAATCATCTTATGATATCCCCAGCTCTTAGGCGGAGCGGGAGATAGTGTTAGACTTTTACGGACTAAAAACCCACTCCTGTTCCTTCGTTGCCATTCGTAACAGGACCCAGTCTTCTTTTCAGAATCAGACCCTTGGCCCCTGTAGGCTTTGAATCCCGACGGCGTTTGGGGTGTAAGCACCGTTGCCTCACGCGATCGGCCGCCTCCTTTGCTAGCATTACTGCTTCGCAGAAGGAGGCGACCACCTGCCACTCCTCCTCACTCCGGACCATGGCCTGTACCAAGGCCCGGCGCGAGAGATCACCGCCGCCGATCGCCCCCACGAGAACACGCGTGTGTTCTACCGTGTCCTCCGGGCGGTCCACACAATGGTGACACCCGGGCGTATCTTCCGCACGAGACATATACGGTCTGTGTTTGAAGTTTTTGACCAAAGTTCAATAGCTAGGTATTCAAGTCACATGAGAGTGCACAAAAGAGCAGCATATCCGAGCTCCCAACTACTATGAAGAGCCATGGAATTCGGTCGCAGTGGCCGAAATCAGCTAGATGGCATCACCAGTATCTAAGGCCGATACCTGCTATGACTGCGAGAAAGTTTGAAAGACTGACCATGGCCCTAAAGCGCAAAGGGCAACTTAGTGACACAATAGTCAATAAAAAACTGTGACACGCCCTCTCGTTCCAACCTACAGTAGGAGAAGTCACTTAATAACTTTCCACCACAAAAAACAGTTCCAGTATCTATTAAGGAGATGCAGGTAGATTAACATTGAAATATCTTAGTAGACGTTTTGTTTTTTGATAAATATTATAGTGTTAAAAGAAAAGAGAGAATTCTGTGGGCTTAGCCAAGTTGATAATCTACAGTCATCAACGTTTTCGAAACGAAACGGTCGTAACTTAGCTAGGCCTGCTGGTATATATATTCATCATTATGATGAATGTCAACTTACTTACAACTTACTGATCTTCAAATGATCATTAAGCTAGCTCACTTTTATGTAAAAAATACCGTTTTCGTAAAAAATCCCAGTTACTAACGAGGAAATATTCACACAAATAAATTACACTTATCGGTGTTTTATCGCGTTTCCAAATATTTGCTATTGTTAAACCCTGAACTAACGAACTGCCTACGGTCTAGGTTTATCCATAAAAAACACGGTCGGGTTTTCCTTAAAATACCTAATTTGTAGATGTAATTGGCGTAGTTAATTAAGGAGCACTTATTTTTTCGGTTGGGAAAATTATCTAATAACATCCCACGCTCTTGGGTGGAGCGAGAGATAGTGTCAGACTTTTACTAACTAAAAACCCACTTCTGTTCCTTCTTTGCCATTTTTTCAGGGCCCCGGGGATCTCTTTCGCATCACCCATGGCCCCAGTAGGCTTCGACACTGCTGGGCCCCTACGGTTGCTGACATCTCCTTGAGGCGCGCGTGGAACCCTCAGCGCCGTCGACGGCTTGGGCTCGGTCTGGACCGTACGGACGGTTACCGGACGATCGGACGGTGAGCTACCCATTACTCGCCGTCCGCACGCCCGCGCCTACGGGGATCGGAATCCCGGCGGCTGGGGCCGCCTGCCACTCCTCCTCGCTCCGGACCATGGCCTGTACCAAGGCCCGGCGCGAGAGATCGCTGCCGCCGATCGCCCCCATGAGGACACGTCGGTGCTCTGCCCAGGCGGGGCACACCTCTACCGTATGCTCCACCGTGTCCTCCGGGCGGTCCACACAATCCGAACTTACCATGTCCGGTAGGACCTGCGTCATGCGGAAAGTAAGGACGGCGTGAGGTCTTTCCAGCCACTCCTCAAAGAGGGGGTACGTCCCCATAATTATGGCGTGACCAAGGGAGCACTTGAATCGATAATAGACTTGTTTAAAATTAAGCATGGTGGCTACACAGACTTTGGGGCCACCCTCACCGAGACGTGACCCGATGATAGTTGAGGGGGACAGGTGTTTCACGCTGCTTACTGAGGCACTAAGAAAAGCATTACAAAGACGCGAGGAGCATTTATTATACAATGTAATTAAAAAAAATAAACCACTATTAGTTGACGTCACAGTGAACGCAGTGGTTAAGCGAGTGGCTACTGCGCTGCATGTAGCAGGTTCTATTCCCGCACATAACAACCGATGACTTGTTAACGGTTGCGGGAGTCCGATGGATGCGAGACGCACAGGATCGTTCATTGTGGCGACACTTGGGGGAGGCCTATATCCAGCAGTGGACGTCTTTCGGCTGAAATGATGATGATGATGATGATGACATAACAAATATTTGTATACGGAGTGTCGCGCGGTACTTCATCGCGAGCGGTCGTATCGTTGTAGACTCGCTGTTATCGTACGATATTTTTTTTTCATCTACCCTCATGCGGCTAAATGGACGATTTACCGCCTATACCGAGTGAAAAAAGTGAGATGAGTGAGGAAGAGATATTGAGCGATACTTCTAACGGTGAGCAACAAGTGCAAAATGAGCAATTAGTAGTTGAAGCCCTTTGTGAGAATTTTTCGGAAGATAGAGAGATGAGTTTACGCCCTAATAAGAGAAATTGGAATGAGTGCGAATCTGGGGAAACAGACGGCTTTGTTACCGTGAACAAGAGAAGAGCTAAACGTTTAACAAGGAGTAACTCGAATAATGAAAGAATGGAAATGAGAAAGAGTGAGGATCGTGATACAACCTTTGAGGTATGCATGACAAGTAAAGAACAGATACCTAAACAAATTGGTTTAGCTAAACTATTAAATTCAGCAAATATACCTCCTGTAAAGAAGATTAAGTTCAAAAACCCATACAAAGTCTTATTACTATTTGAAAAACAAGAAGAGGCAGTAAAACTGTTGAATAATAAAAGTTTGATTGATAAAGTATACAGATGTCATTTAACAAGCGAAGTTAACTATTCTTATGGAATAGTTAAATACTTGGAGTTGGATATAACAGAGGAAGAAATGCTAAAGAATTTTAAATCTGAATGTGAGATAGTGGCAATTAAAAGGTTAACCCGGATGTCGAGCACGGGTACTTGGGTTGACAGTGAGACAGTACGTTTTTGTTTTAATAGTACGAAGGTTCCTACGCATATTTATGGGTACGGGTGTCGCTTCACTGTCCAGCCATATGTATTTCCTGTGACGCAGTGTGCCACTTGCTGGAAATACGGGCATTTAACTAGAGCTTGCCCAAACAAACATATAATTTGCCCGAAATGTGGGGGTAAACATGCAAATTGTGAAACGGATAAATTCTCATGTATCAATTGCAAAGGTAATCATATGGCACTAGATAAATCATGCCCAGTGTTTTTTAAAGAAAAAGAAATCCGTAGCATTATGAGCAAAGAGAATTGCCCATATAAAATTGCGCTGTCAATTTATATTAAAACTAAAAGGCCTATAGCAAACTCATCAAAAGGAGGAAGTAATGAATATAATCAAGCATCATCGTACTTCAAAAACGATGCTCAGAACAGAACATACAGCGAAGTATTGACAGGAAATGTATCATTTACTCAGACCCAAGAAACAAGTTTAGAAGAGGATGAAGGAACTTCAGAGTCTCCTATAGAGGACGAGGAAAAAACAACAGAAGAACAATCGGTGCGAAGAAAAAAGAAAAAAAACAAGAAGAAAAATGACCAAGAGAAAAATGCTATTAACCAAAAGAAGTCGCCAGAAGGAGCAGCAAAAGTAGTTGAGAAAGAGACACAACAAGGAATGATCAATAATAGAGAAAAAACAAAATTAAAAAAAATTCTTTACAAGATTCAGGAAATTTATTTTTCTAAAAATAAGTCCGAAGACAAAATTCAACAAATATTAAAGTTATTGTTTGAGGAGTTAGTTAACTGGGTTATGAATTCACTAAGTAACGGAGATTTAATTAAGAAAATTATTGATGGTTTCGGTAATGGATAATAGTAATAACGAAATTAATAGCTTTGTACTTAATATTGCGCAGTGGAATGCACAAAGTTTAATCCCCAAAAAACATGAGTTTGAATTGTTATTACAACAAGAAAAAATTGGCATCTGTTTATTAAGTGAAACTTGGCTAAACGCCGATATTTCCTTACGAGTGAGTAATTATAATATTTATAGACAAGACAGGTATGACTCATATGGGGGCGTGGCACTGTTCGTACATAAGTCAATTAGATCACATATCCACCCAATAAACTTAACGAATACGGGTATCGAAGTAGTTTGCATTAGAGTATTAAATTGTAAATTTTTAGATTACGTTGTATCTGTTTATTGCCCGTCAAATGTAAGTACCACGCAATATGACTGGGATTATTTATTTTCTAAGTTTAAGGCGAAGTCTATTATAGGTGGTGATTTTAATGGTCACAATACGAACTGGTCCTGTAAAAATGATCCCAGGGGTAATCAACTGGTTGAATCTGCTTTAGATAATAATTTTATCTCTCTTAATAATGGACAACCTACTAGAATAAAGTTAGTTAACGGTAACTTACAGGAGACGTCACCAGATATAACGTTTGTCACATCGGATATTGCAATATACTTTGATTGGCGCGTTACTAATGAGAACTTGGGTAGCGACCATTTATATATTGAATATTCTTTGCGATACCGTGACTCACACAGATTCTCGAGGCGTCGTAATTTTAAACGAGCAGATTGGAAATTATATCGTGATTTATTGAAAAATTGTTTTATAGATGCTCCAAATAATACTGATATTCAGTCTATGTATGATTACTTTATTGCAAAAATTAATTTTGCTGCCGAAAAAGCCATCCCATGGATAAAAATAAATGACAACCCCACCCAACAGTTCCAACCGAAGCCTTACTGGAATACGGAAATCTCTAAGGTAGTAGCGGAACGGCGCCTGGCCTTAAAAAATGTGAGACGCAACCCTACACCAGAGAATTTAAGAAAATTAAAGTCGAAGGTTGCTGAAGCGCAACGAATAATTAGGCAAGCTAGGTTCAAGGGTTGGCAAACCTTTTGTAGCAAATTAGATGAAACTTCAAATTCTTCGGATGTATGGCGGAAAATGCGATGGATGAAAGGGTTGCATAATTCTTTCACAGAAGTTTCAAAAGAAAAGAAGGATGAATTATTAAGGTCCTTGACCCCTGACTTTGTAACACCACAAACACCAACATTTAATTCTAGCAATTTACAATTGGAAGATAAGTTCACGTTAACTGAGTTATGTCAAGGTATGAAAAAAAAGGATACGGCACCGGGGGGGGATGATATAACATACTCCATGGTCTTTCATCTCCCACTATCCGCTAAAATATATTTGCTTAAAATTTATAATCTTATCTATGAACAGTCCTTGGTTCCAAAGCAGTGGCGTAACATATTAGTGGTACCCATCCCCAAACATAACAATAATAATTACACAAACACAGAACAAAAATTGCGGCCAATATCACTAATTTCATGCGTATGTAAAATGTTTCACACTATGCTAGCGAAAAGATTGGAATGGTTTGTTGAAAGTCGGGGGATTCTATCTGCTAATTCTACCGGTTTTCGCAAAAGTCAATCATGTATAGAATGCTTAGCTCGTTTAGTGTCCTACATACAGATAGGTTTTACAAAAAATACCCCCACTGTAGCATGTTTTATAGATATAGACAGCGCCTATAATAATATTCTTGTTGATAAATTAGTATCAGTCCTTGACGATTTTGAAGTAGGCTCTAAAATGTGTAGGTACTTATGGTCTTTTTTAAGCGAAAGATATATTAAAATTAGAGAAAATAACACTGACAGTAGTCTAGCTAGATGGACAAACAAAGGACTTGCACAGGGAGATCCAATGTCACCTCTTTTATTTAATATTATCACAACCCAAATATATACCCAAATTAATACCAATATTAACGTGCTACAGTATGCTGACGACTTTGTAATTTATGCTCAAAATAAAGAAAGTGTCGTTAGTAGTAATGAAATCCAAAATGCTCTGAACATAATAGTAGACCAGCTGGGACAAATTGGACTGGAAATATCCCCTACAAAATCGAAGTGTTGTATCTTTAGTAGAGGGAGAAGACGAGATACTTTGAGCTTGACAATTAATAATTCTATTATCCCTGTTGTTAATTGTATCAAATATTTGGGCATATGGTTAGACCAATCCCTGATATGGAGCAAACACATAAATGAAATAAGGGAGAAGTCACTAAAAATAATGAATATACTTAAAATTTTGGCTGGGTCTTCATGGGGAATACACCCCAAACATCTGCGCAGGCTATACTTATCACTAGTTAGAAGTAGGATAGATTTTGGCAGTTTTTTATACCACAGTGCAGCCAATTCGCATTTAATAAAATTAGACCGAGTCCAGAACGTAGCGTTACGTGTTATAGGAGGATTTATTAGATCCACCCCTATACATGTAATGGAATCAGAGTTAGCAATTTGTCCACTTTCCTTGCGCCGTGAATATTTGGCCACAAAATTTTGTTTAAAACTACTTTCATCGTCTTGTAACTGCACTATTAATTTAGTGGTGGTACTCGAGAATCTGTGTGAACATAGCTATTGGCGCAGGAAAAAGAAACCGTTGTTAGTATCTGTATACAGTATTGTCAAACAAGAGAAGATTAGTTCTAGTAATCCCTTGCCCATGATAACATTAGATACTTGGATGTCATATTTGAATGTGGAATTTATTGTTACTGAAATCAAGGATATCACTTATTCTAAGAGTCAATATTCCACCTTAGAACTTAAGTATAAAACACTTGATTATTTAAATAATTCATATAAAAATTGGGAACAAATATATACAGATGGATCTAAGATTGGAAAAGGTCTGGGTGCAGCCTTTTATGATATGAAAAGAGATGTAAAGGAATACTTCAAGGTTACTTCTGAGATGAACTCGATCATGTCTGTAGAGTTGTTTGCAGTCTCAGAAGCAATATCCTATATTGAGTCTATGAGTTTTAAATTTGTTGTGATTTTAAGTGACAGCAAAAGTGCATTACAGCATTTGGCTCGATGCGCCTCTGGAAAAAGAGGTGCTTCGATAGCCTATGCCATTTTAAAAAGACTTGATCAATTAAGAAGTAATGGTGTTGTTCTGAGACTGCAATGGATACCTTCTCATGTGGGCTTACGTGGTAATGAGGTGGTAGATAGATGTGCGAGAGAGGGGGTAGATTCTGGCATTGAGACCTTCATATATCCAGAATATAGTGAAATGTTGCCCAAATACAGAGAGAACATTTATTTAAAATGGGCTCGGCAATTTGATAGCACTTCACGTGGTAAAGGAACCTGGTACGCGACCTTACAAACAGAACCACGTCATATACCATGGTTTGTGAACACTACAATGCAACGAAAACTTGTTGTGATGGCTCTCAGGCTGCGATCAGTACCTCGAGTGTGAGTTTTGTCACATAGGAAACGCTACTAACGCGTTTCCGTATCGAGTGTTAAATGTATGAAAACGCAAAAAGCGCCCCTGGCGGAAAGTACTGTAAACCGAAACAGCGAGTGTAAGATTTTTTTACGGTACTAGAACAGTTACGTTTTTAAACGTGACGTTCATAGTAGCGTTTCGTAGAACATTTTGCGAGTTATTGCGAGTGTGAGTTAAAATTTGACGTCTTGAACCGACGTCCATGCGTTTGTAAACGTAAACGTTGTAGTAAAGTTACTCACTTGGTATGTGCGAGGTGAATTGTTGTTTATATTAGTTACTTTCGTAATATTTGGGTGTATTTTTATGGTAAATTGTATTGCGAAAAAACAAATACGCGTGGAAAATTAAAATAACTGCTGTAATTTCATTACTGATTCTTTTTTTTATGTAATTACGTCATTCATTAATAAGTTAAGGCTCATTTCTGCGAGTAAATGTGAGAACACTAGACTCCACAGATTTGTAGATTATTTTCTGTTTAAATCCATTTTTTTAATATTTTATTACTTATTTGGTACTATGTTGACTAGTATACATAAACTGTCCTATTAATATTGTAATATGAAAATATTGTAAAATAATTTTTTAAAAAGAGTAACCATGGAGTTTCTTGTCGGTTTTTCTTCATAGGAAACGACCAATTCAAACCATGCACTTTTCTTTTTGTTGATGGGATAATCATCCATTGACATCTCCCGCTTTTGGACAGAGCTACCCATTGCTCATCACCCGCAAGCCCGAGCCTGCGGTGGCCGGAAATCGGGATTGGGATCCCGGCGGCTGGGGCGTGAGGGCCGCTCCCTCGCACGTGTATTTGCGGCCTCCTCTTTTGCTAACATTACTGCTTCGCAGGAGCTTTACCAAGGCCCGGCGCGAGAGATACGGCGGTGCTCTGTCCAAGCATGGCACAAACCGTGCACTTGCTTCTAACGTTTTATAAGGGAAGCCCTACTATATGCCTATGTGAAATAAAACATTTTGGCGTTTAGCGCCGTGTAATTTTAGGGGACTTGCAATAAAAGTCGTTAAATTGTTGAGTAAAATATGTATGTTCAACCGCCATTTATAATGTCTCGAGACAGAACAAACCAGAGAGTAAAATCACTCCATAGAGAGAACTAAATCAAAGAGCACTAAGCTAAAGCATAAACTAAACCATAGTTCACACACAGTTCAATCATGTTACAGTATAAATGTTAATACAACATAAATGTGGGTCGCCACACCACCCCCCTACGGAGAAACAAACGGTATACATAACAACATTAATACAGCTTATCATATCTGTAGAGAAATAAAAGGCGAAGACAAAAGTAATAAAAAAATAAAAATAAAAAATAACAAACAACTTACAAATCTAGCACATCCCTAAATTTTACTCTCCTACCGGTCCTGGTAGTGATAGGAGCTGTAGGTAGTGGAGGAGTTAGGGAGGTTGTAGGTATTGGAGTAGTTGGAGATTGCAGGATACGCGTCTGATCAGAGGAAGGAGAAGATTTAGGAACAGGAACTGAAATAGGAGGAGAGCAAGGTAGTTCGGAATCTAGGTAAGCTGGCTTAACACGATCAATGCTGACAGTTGTCTCTCTCCCGTTTACCTGTAAGGTAAGGGTCTTGTCACTTCTTTTGAGAATGCGGTAAGGCCCAGTAAATGGAGGTTGAAGTGAGCGCCGGACAGAATCGTCACGCAAGAAAACATGTGAGGCGCGATCTAGGTCTCTGAAAATAAAGGTTTTGTTAACAGAGTGGCGCGAAATAGGTGCAGGCCGTAAGCTGGACATCATTGCACGTAAACGTGCAACAAAATCTTCGGAGTTCTCCTGTGTGGCATTGCTAGGTACCAGGAACTCACCTGGTAGACGTAGCGGCTCGCCATAAACGAGGTCTGCTGCGGTGCAATTGAGGTCTTCCTTTAGAGCGGTCCTGATACCCAGCAACACCAATGGAAGAGCCTTGTGCCAGGTGTTGATATGACACATCAATGCGCTTTTCAGGTGTCTGTGGAAGCGTTCTACCATACCATTCGCTTGCGGATGGTAGCTGGTAGTTCTTATGCGTTTTGTTGCACCAAAGTCTAAGAGTCTGTTGAAGAGAGCCGATTCAAATTGTCGACCTTGGTCTGTTGTGACCCAAAGGGGCACACCGAAACGCGCAATCCAACCGCGGAAAAATTGCTCTGCTGCATCGTCGGCCGTGATGGACGTTAAAGGCCAGACCTCAGGCCACCTGGTGAATCGGTCTATCGCGGTCATACAGTAAGTAAAGCCCTCAGAAGAAGGGAGGGGACCAATAAAATCGAGATGGACATGCCTGAACCTTCCAGATGGTGTGGAAAACGATCCCAGCGGCGTCGAGATGTGGCGAGACACCTTACATTTCTGGCATGCTATACAGGCTCGTGCCCAGACACGGCAGTCTCTATTGATGCCAGGCCATACGTATCGTTGCGATACTAGGCGTGCAGACCCGCGGGGACCAGGGTGGCTCAGCGCGTGCAGACGCTCAAATGTAGCGCGTCGAATTTGTGGTGGTAGATACGGCCGTGGCTTGCCTGTAGAGACGTCACACAGGATCGTGGTATCTGTGCCTGGAATGAGCGTCGGTACTAATTTCAGTGATGAATTCTCGCGAATGGTCTTCAATTCTGCATCTGACTGCTGCAATGCAGCAAGAGAGACATAGTCATCAGACAGTGTGATGGATTCGATACGAGATAAGGTGTCTGCGACAACGTTCTCTTCACCTTTGACGTGCTGTATATCTGTCGTGAATTGCGAGATATATGTCAGCTGGTTGAGTTGTGCCGGAGGCAGCTTATCTCGTTTCTGTGTAAAAGCGTACAGGAGCGGCTTATGGTCAGTGTATATGGTGGCATGTTGTGCCTCCAATATATGCCTGAAGTGATGAACCGCAGAATACACAGCATACAGTTCGCGATAATAAGCAGGCCAGGTGCTTTGGGAAACAGTCAATTTTTTGCTAAAAAAGGAAAGTGGTTCCCAACCTTTCTCTGACAACTGCTGGAGAATTGCTCCCACATGTGTGCTAGATGCATCCGTATATAAACTGAGCTGAGCATTTGCCTTTGGATGTACCAGTTGAGTAGCTCCAGTGAGGCTATCGCGACATTTATAAAATGCTTGTTCTAGCTCAGGTGACCAAGGCATAGGTTTTGACCCTTTTAAACCTGTTGCTGTCAGGAAATCAACCAGTGGGGCCTGTGTCTCTGCGGCCCTAGGTAGGAAACTACGGTAGTAGTTAAGCATACCTAGGAACCGTCGTAAACCTTGAGCGGTTTTCGGAAGAGGGAAATCACGAAGAGCAGCGATTTTCTCTGTAGGTGGACGGATGCCATCTTTTGATACTGAGTGGCCAAGGAAAATGACCTCGGAGGCAGCCAATACACACTTGGAAGCGTTGATGACTACACCATGGTCTGCCAGTCTTTGCAGGAGAATGCGAAGGTGTCCTTTGTGCTCATCTGCGTTCCTAGAAAAAACAAGGATGTCATCAATATAGGGAAAACAGAAATCTAGTCCCCTCGTGATTTCATCCATGAATCGCTGGAACGTTTGGCCAGCATTGCGCAACCCAAAAGTCATAAATGGGAATTCAAACAGGCCAAAAGGTGTAATAATGGCTGTTTTACACACATCAGCAGGATTTACTGGTATTTGCTGGTATGCCTTTACCAGGTCAAAAGTGCTGAAGATAGTTGCTCCAGCAAGGTTGTGGCCAAAGTCTCCGATGTGACGAACGGGATAGCGGTCAGGCACTGTCCGGGCGTTCAAAGCCCTGTAGTCTCCACAAGGGCGCCAAGTAGCATCTTTCTTGGGGGCAAGGTGCAAGGGAGATGCCCAGGAACTTTTAGAAGGCCGAGCAGTACCTACCTCAACCATGTTGGCAAATTCTTTCTCTGCTGCACGTAATTTCTCTGGTGCAAGGCGGCGTGGTTTTGCTGCGACGGGAGGTCCGTCAGTGGTAATGATGTGGTGCAAGGTATTGTGTTTCACCTCGTGTGGTAGTCCAGGTGGCCGTGTGATGTCTGGAAAATCCAACAGAATTTTTGAGAATGGTGAATCAATAAAATTTGTATTTACAGCTTTAACGCTATCCTGCTCAATCATAGCTATACTGCCACGAGTTGAGAGGCCCGTTTTCCCATCAACTAGGCGTCTGTTAGCACAGTCAGGTAGAAGGTGATAGTGTGCTAAAAAATCTGACCCGATTATAGGGGTACTGACATCAGCTATAACAAATTGCCATCTGAAATCACGGCGTAGTCCAAGATTTAAATTCAGATTAATCAACCCATACGTTTTGATGGTGCTACCATTAGCAGCGGTGAGATGGTAATTGGATTCCTTGCCTTTTTCTTGCAGAAAAGTTTTAGGGTAGCAACAAATGTCTGAACCAGTGTCTACTAAAAATCGACGCTTACTGTAAACATCTGTAACAAATAACCGGCGACTTACTAGGTCTTGTGGTTGTTGGCAGTCAGAAGTCGCCATCACTGACCGCCGGGCGAGTTTCCCGTTGGCTGGGTTTTCCAGCTGCATGGTGTAGTGCAGCGGGTAGCCTTTTCTTTGAATCGACGGTGGTACCAGCAGAGATCTATCTGTGGAAAACCTCTGGACTTAGAGCGTGTTGATGTTCTCGCAGAACTCCTGTTCCTGTTGCGGCTGCTGCGACCTCCATCCAATGCAGCCACATGTAACGTCAGCTCATCCAATCTACGAGTAATACCTTGCAAAACCGAATCAGTTGACGTTGATGTGCTGGTGGAACAAATAGTTTGAGTAGGGGCTACCTCCAAGATACGATCGGCTAGTTCTGCAACCTTGCTGAGTGGCAGGTCAGCCTGTGCAGCAAGGATGGCTTGTACATTCTGAGGCAGCCGTCTCAGCCACAGCTGCCGTAGGATGGTCTCATTCTGCAGGTTGGCACCAGCAAGTGAGCGCAGGTGTCTCAGGAACTGCGATGGGGACCGGTCACCTAACTCTTCATCGCTGAGCAGTTGGTTCAGACGCTTCTCTTCAGAACAAGAAAGCCTGCGGATTAATTCAGACTTTAAATATTGGTATTTATTTTCTTTTGGTGGATTTGTGAGTATGTCCTCCATTTCAGCTGCTGTCCGCTCAGGTAAGATACTGAGCACATAACTGTACTTGGTATCCTCTGCTTTAACACCTGAAATGTCAAAACTAGCTTCGGCCTGCGCAAACCAAGCTGCCACATGACTGGGCCAGAACGGAGGGAGCTTGACAGCAATGTGGTTAACAACATGCTCTTGTGCCATTTTGATAGTGTTAAGCCAGAGACGAAAATAAAATAGGGAACACACCAAGAAGGATCAGGACACACACCAGTATTATAAACAATAGCTAGATCTCACACAGAATTTGCAATGTTATTTTCTAATTAGAACCGATATTATAAGCCACCTTAGTCAACATGCACAAACACCCTTTATCTAATATGTTAAAAATATATATTTATACTATTGTCCTTAAAAAAAAAATAAACTCGAACATGCTTCTTTTTTCAAGTGTTAAAAGTTTCGTAACTGAGTAATAAAAAATCGGAGACAAAAATGTCTGCTTGACCTTGAATCACTGAGTTGTAAAAACAATATTTTTTAAAACGTACATGCGTGTTTTCACTTTGTGTTATAAGCACGGGAAAAACCACTTCGTACACTTATGAGCACTGCTATTAGGTCGGCGTTTTCAGCGCGATGTTCATGCTAGGTATATTTGTTCGATGGAAGCCGATTGAACGCGGTCAGCGCACCCGCACGTTCGTAGCGCCGTGATGCAGGGCTACGCTTGCTTGAGCGGAGCGCCCTCGAACGACGAATAATGACGCAGTGTTGACAAAAGGCGCGCGGGCTAGGCCTCCGCACGCTGTCGTCCGGTGCGTCTGAGAGTTTTCACTGTCGGGCGGTGCGTGTGATAGTTTTCACTGTCGGGCGGTGCGTGTGATAGTTTTCACTGTCGGGGTCACCAATTTGGCGTTTAGCGCCGTGTAATTTTAGGGGACTTGCAATAAAAGTCGTTAAATTGTTGAGTAAAATATGTATGTTCAACCGCCATTTATAATGTCTCGAGACAGAACAAACCAGAGAGTAAAATCACTCCATAGAGAGAACTAAATCAAAGAGCACTAAGCTAAAGCATAAACTAAACCATAGTTCACACACAGTTCAATCATGTTACAGTATAAATGTTAATACAACATAAATGTGGGTCGCCACAACATTTTTTACCGAATTATACCTTTTTTTTGGAGTATTTTTATATTATTATTCTAAATTAAAATATTAACTACTACAATAATTAAACACTTCTAACAAATAAAATTGTTATTTAGTAAATAAAACATTCTTTGTTATACACACATTTATTTTATTAAAAAATTAACACAAGCACTCACTTAATAAATAATATAATACTCATTGATATTGTAATGTAGAAATACTGTAAAACCATTATTTTAAAAAAGTAACCATGGGATTTTCTTGCCGGTTATTCTTTTCTACATTGGAAACAACCAATTTCAACTGTGCACTAGCTTCAGATATCTTATAAGTGCCCATGTAGGCCTATGCGAAATAACAAAACAACATACAAGATGCTGCTGTGCACAATGTAATATAACATAAGAATCACCATAAGTATTGCATCCACAGTAATCAATGAACATCTTGCCATTTCTTTTGAGTTTCCAATTCAAGCTCCCTTCCCCTCTCTAAATTAAAGTCATCTGCATATTTTTTTTTCTAAAAAACCCCTCCATTGCTCGTCACAATTCAGAAACTGCTCTGTTGCACGTTCAATCTGATTGGGTTGTCTGATAACCCGGCGTCGTGGAGATATTGTTTGACATGAAGTAATTCCATGTTGTCGACGTTGTGGAGTGTGCCCGCATACTGTGATCTAAGAGGGCTTGCTGGAGATGGACTGTCCAAGACAACTTCCACTTCTTCATGGTGGGTATTTGTGGTTGATGATGGTTGTGGTACGGGTGATGTGATGTGATATGATCCAGCTTCAGCCCATGCAGCAAAATCCACTAGAATAGAAAGGAATAAATAAACAAAAATTCGGCAAGGGTAGGGCTTATGACTGTTGGGCTACCAAGTCACAGGTCTCAATAGTGTACCTGAGGCAATACTTACATAAATTAGTAACAGTACTTTCTTCAACAACTTTACTTTCTTCAGTAACCTTATGACTGGCAGCCGGTACAGGTGGTATTGATGAAACAATTACAGTTCGGTTGGAACTGTCAGTTTGGTTCTGAAATGTTTTAAAAGTTTTAAGTCTGGTGAAAAACCAGAAAAGATATTTTATCATTATTAGTTATTAAAAAATAATATGATAGCATCACCACAAACATCAGAAAAGTCTGCATTACTTACACCTGGTAAGCCTGTGCCAGCTTGAGGTAAGGAACCGTTGTTCTAAGTCAGTCAGCTGTAAATTAAGTGCAGCCTCTTCACCAGTACCACAAGCAGCCCTATTTATTCTGGCTGCCTTTTTCTTAGTATTATTTTTTAAATCACTCCAAACTTCTGAAAGACAACATTACCATTTTAGTATTTTCAAGGTAAGTACAGGCAAATATGAAAATATGATATTAACCAAAATTGTATGGACACAACAGGATTTTATAATGAGCTAGGTACATACCCTCTTTCATTTCTCGGTGTTCTTGGTTTCGCCAGTGGGATCACTATTTGACAAAGTTAGGCGTCCCCAATCCTGGATCGACTGAATTCTACCTCTTGCTTTTTTATATAATTTGTTTATTCGTGTCTGAAAATTTAGAAAAAAAGTATTTCATTTTCAAAAGAACTAGGTACATAGCACAATTTTAAAAGCTGTGTTTAGAATTACAAAGTTTGTACTTACTGTTCCATGAAGTTATTATTAGCCAGTATACTATAGTAGTCTTTGGTTATTATATAGCATAACAAATTGTGATGGACTGGTCTTCATTATAAAAAAAAAATTAAATAATCGAAATAAAGCACACACGAAACACAAAAGTGCGAGAAACTTTGAACTTTTGAAGGCCTATGGAATTTTAAGTAGTGCGAGCCAGACGCTGGTTACTTGAATTTGATATTTGACGCCACTCATAACTTATTTCACATCTCCCTTACTCACTGCACGTTAAAACGAAATGCGAATATCTCATTCATACAAAATATTTATACGTCTAAATTATGTAGGATACGCGTAACGCTTGATAATAAGGCATCGGCAAGATTTTAATTTAGTCGCATAAGTTCCATGTGGGCAACATTAAAAAAATAACAAAACGTTCGGAATACTTTCGGGCAAGTGACGATACGCGAAACCGTTCGTATACAGTATTGCAACTCACACTCAGACTGTTTTTAAATACTCTCGTAAGTTAGTTAGCTCGATTAACGTGTTCGTCACGTATTGCGAGAAGCGACAACAAACTCACACTCGGGGTACAGTACCTCGAGTGTGAGTTTTGTCACATAGGAAACGCTACTAACGCGTTTCCGTATCGAGTGTTAAATGTATGAAAACGCAAAAAGCGCCCCTGGCGGAAAGTACTGTAAACCGAAACAGCGAGTGTAAGATTTTTTTACGGTACTAGAACAGTTACGTTTTTAAACGTGACGTTCATAGTAGCGTTTCGTAGAACATTTTGCGAGTTATTGCGAGTGTGAGTTAAAATTTGACGTCTTGAACCGACGTCCATGCGTTTGTAAACGTAAACGTTGTAGTAAAGTTACTCACTTGGTATGTGCGAGGTGAATTGTTGTTTATATTAGTTACTTTCGTAATATTTGGGTGTATTTTTATGGTAAATTGTATTGCGAAAAAACAAATACGCGTGGAAAATTAAAATAACTGCTGTAATTTCATTACTGATTCTTTTTTTTATGTAATTACGTCATTCATTAATAAGTTAAGGCTCATTTCTGCGAGTAAATGTGAGAACACTAGACTCCACAGATTTGTAGATTATTTTCTGTTTAAATCCATTTTTTTAATATTTTATTACTTATTTGGTACTATGTTGACTAGTATACATAAACTGTCCTATTAATATTGTAATATGAAAATATTGTAAAATAATTTTTTAAAAAGAGTAACCATGGAGTTTCTTGTCGGTTTTTCTTCATAGGAAACGACCAATTCAAACCATGCACTTTTCTTTTTGTTGATGGGATAATCATCCATTGACATCTCCCGCTTTTGGACAGAGCTACCCATTGCTCATCACCCGCAAGCCCGAGCCTGCGGTGGCCGGAAATCGGGATTGGGATCCCGGCGGCTGGGGCGTGAGGGCCGCTCCCTCGCACGTGTATTTGCGGCCTCCTCTTTTGCTAACATTACTGCTTCGCAGGAGCTTTACCAAGGCCCGGCGCGAGAGATACGGCGGTGCTCTGTCCAAGCATGGCACAAACCGTGCACTTGCTTCTAACGTTTTATAAGGGAAGCCCTACTATATGCCTATGTGAAATAAAACATTTTGGCGTTTAGCGCCGTGTAATTTTAGGGGACTTGCAATAAAAGTCGTTAAATTGTTGAGTAAAATATGTATGTTCAACCGCCATTTATAATGTCTCGAGACAGAACAAACCAGAGAGTAAAATCACTCCATAGAGAGAACTAAATCAAAGAGCACTAAGCTAAAGCATAAACTAAACCATAGTTCACACACAGTTCAATCATGTTACAGTATAAATGTTAATACAACATAAATGTGGGTCGCCACACCACCCCCCTACGGAGAAACAAACGGTATACATAACAACATTAATACAGCTTATCATATCTGTAGAGAAATAAAAGGCGAAGACAAAAGTAATAAAAAAATAAAAATAAAAAATAACAAACAACTTACAAATCTAGCACATCCCTAAATTTTACTCTCCTACCGGTCCTGGTAGTGATAGGAGCTGTAGGTAGTGGAGGAGTTAGGGAGGTTGTAGGTATTGGAGTAGTTGGAGATTGCAGGATACGCGTCTGATCAGAGGAAGGAGAAGATTTAGGAACAGGAACTGAAATAGGAGGAGAGCAAGGTAGTTCGGAATCTAGGTAAGCTGGCTTAACACGATCAATGCTGACAGTTGTCTCTCTCCCGTTTACCTGTAAGGTAAGGGTCTTGTCACTTCTTTTGAGAATGCGGTAAGGCCCAGTAAATGGAGGTTGAAGTGAGCGCCGGACAGAATCGTCACGCAAGAAAACATGTGAGGCGCGATCTAGGTCTCTGAAAATAAAGGTTTTGTTAACAGAGTGGCGCGAAATAGGTGCAGGCCGTAAGCTGGACATCATTGCACGTAAACGTGCAACAAAATCTTCGGAGTTCTCCTGTGTGGCATTGCTAGGTACCAGGAACTCACCTGGTAGACGTAGCGGCTCGCCATAAACGAGGTCTGCTGCGGTGCAATTGAGGTCTTCCTTTAGAGCGGTCCTGATACCCAGCAACACCAATGGAAGAGCCTTGTGCCAGGTGTTGATATGACACATCAATGCGCTTTTCAGGTGTCTGTGGAAGCGTTCTACCATACCATTCGCTTGCGGATGGTAGCTGGTAGTTCTTATGCGTTTTGTTGCACCAAAGTCTAAGAGTCTGTTGAAGAGAGCCGATTCAAATTGTCGACCTTGGTCTGTTGTGACCCAAAGGGGCACACCGAAACGCGCAATCCAACCGCGGAAAAATTGCTCTGCTGCATCGTCGGCCGTGATGGACGTTAAAGGCCAGACCTCAGGCCACCTGGTGAATCGGTCTATCGCGGTCATACAGTAAGTAAAGCCCTCAGAAGAAGGGAGGGGACCAATAAAATCGAGATGGACATGCCTGAACCTTCCAGATGGTGTGGAAAACGATCCCAGCGGCGTCGAGATGTGGCGAGACACCTTACATTTCTGGCATGCTATACAGGCTCGTGCCCAGACACGGCAGTCTCTATTGATGCCAGGCCATACGTATCGTTGCGATACTAGGCGTGCAGACCCGCGGGGACCAGGGTGGCTCAGCGCGTGCAGACGCTCAAATGTAGCGCGTCGAATTTGTGGTGGTAGATACGGCCGTGGCTTGCCTGTAGAGACGTCACACAGGATCGTGGTATCTGTGCCTGGAATGAGCGTCGGTACTAATTTCAGTGATGAATTCTCGCGAATGGTCTTCAATTCTGCATCTGACTGCTGCAATGCAGCAAGAGAGACATAGTCATCAGACAGTGTGATGGATTCGATACGAGATAAGGTGTCTGCGACAACGTTCTCTTCACCTTTGACGTGCTGTATATCTGTCGTGAATTGCGAGATATATGTCAGCTGGTTGAGTTGTGCCGGAGGCAGCTTATCTCGTTTCTGTGTAAAAGCGTACAGGAGCGGCTTATGGTCAGTGTATATGGTGGCATGTTGTGCCTCCAATATATGCCTGAAGTGATGAACCGCAGAATACACAGCATACAGTTCGCGATAATAAGCAGGCCAGGTGCTTTGGGAAACAGTCAATTTTTTGCTAAAAAAGGAAAGTGGTTCCCAACCTTTCTCTGACAACTGCTGGAGAATTGCTCCCACATGTGTGCTAGATGCATCCGTATATAAACTGAGCTGAGCATTTGCCTTTGGATGTACCAGTTGAGTAGCTCCAGTGAGGCTATCGCGACATTTATAAAATGCTTGTTCTAGCTCAGGTGACCAAGGCATAGGTTTTGACCCTTTTAAACCTGTTGCTGTCAGGAAATCAACCAGTGGGGCCTGTGTCTCTGCGGCCCTAGGTAGGAAACTACGGTAGTAGTTAAGCATACCTAGGAACCGTCGTAAACCTTGAGCGGTTTTCGGAAGAGGGAAATCACGAAGAGCAGCGATTTTCTCTGTAGGTGGACGGATGCCATCTTTTGATACTGAGTGGCCAAGGAAAATGACCTCGGAGGCAGCCAATACACACTTGGAAGCGTTGATGACTACACCATGGTCTGCCAGTCTTTGCAGGAGAATGCGAAGGTGTCCTTTGTGCTCATCTGCGTTCCTAGAAAAAACAAGGATGTCATCAATATAGGGAAAACAGAAATCTAGTCCCCTCGTGATTTCATCCATGAATCGCTGGAACGTTTGGCCAGCATTGCGCAACCCAAAAGTCATAAATGGGAATTCAAACAGGCCAAAAGGTGTAATAATGGCTGTTTTACACACATCAGCAGGATTTACTGGTATTTGCTGGTATGCCTTTACCAGGTCAAAAGTGCTGAAGATAGTTGCTCCAGCAAGGTTGTGGCCAAAGTCTCCGATGTGACGAACGGGATAGCGGTCAGGCACTGTCCGGGCGTTCAAAGCCCTGTAGTCTCCACAAGGGCGCCAAGTAGCATCTTTCTTGGGGGCAAGGTGCAAGGGAGATGCCCAGGAACTTTTAGAAGGCCGAGCAGTACCTACCTCAACCATGTTGGCAAATTCTTTCTCTGCTGCACGTAATTTCTCTGGTGCAAGGCGGCGTGGTTTTGCTGCGACGGGAGGTCCGTCAGTGGTAATGATGTGGTGCAAGGTATTGTGTTTCACCTCGTGTGGTAGTCCAGGTGGCCGTGTGATGTCTGGAAAATCCAACAGAATTTTTGAGAATGGTGAATCAATAAAATTTGTATTTACAGCTTTAACGCTATCCTGCTCAATCATAGCTATACTGCCACGAGTTGAGAGGCCCGTTTTCCCATCAACTAGGCGTCTGTTAGCACAGTCAGGTAGAAGGTGATAGTGTGCTAAAAAATCTGACCCGATTATAGGGGTACTGACATCAGCTATAACAAATTGCCATCTGAAATCACGGCGTAGTCCAAGATTTAAATTCAGATTAATCAACCCATACGTTTTGATGGTGCTACCATTAGCAGCGGTGAGATGGTAATTGGATTCCTTGCCTTTTTCTTGCAGAAAAGTTTTAGGGTAGCAACAAATGTCTGAACCAGTGTCTACTAAAAATCGACGCTTACTGTAAACATCTGTAACAAATAACCGGCGACTTACTAGGTCTTGTGGTTGTTGGCAGTCAGAAGTCGCCATCACTGACCGCCGGGCGAGTTTCCCGTTGGCTGGGTTTTCCAGCTGCATGGTGTAGTGCAGCGGGTAGCCTTTTCTTTGAATCGACGGTGGTACCAGCAGAGATCTATCTGTGGAAAACCTCTGGACTTAGAGCGTGTTGATGTTCTCGCAGAACTCCTGTTCCTGTTGCGGCTGCTGCGACCTCCATCCAATGCAGCCACATGTAACGTCAGCTCATCCAATCTACGAGTAATACCTTGCAAAACCGAATCAGTTGACGTTGATGTGCTGGTGGAACAAATAGTTTGAGTAGGGGCTACCTCCAAGATACGATCGGCTAGTTCTGCAACCTTGCTGAGTGGCAGGTCAGCCTGTGCAGCAAGGATGGCTTGTACATTCTGAGGCAGCCGTCTCAGCCACAGCTGCCGTAGGATGGTCTCATTCTGCAGGTTGGCACCAGCAAGTGAGCGCAGGTGTCTCAGGAACTGCGATGGGGACCGGTCACCTAACTCTTCATCGCTGAGCAGTTGGTTCAGACGCTTCTCTTCAGAACAAGAAAGCCTGCGGATTAATTCAGACTTTAAATATTGGTATTTATTTTCTTTTGGTGGATTTGTGAGTATGTCCTCCATTTCAGCTGCTGTCCGCTCAGGTAAGATACTGAGCACATAACTGTACTTGGTATCCTCTGCTTTAACACCTGAAATGTCAAAACTAGCTTCGGCCTGCGCAAACCAAGCTGCCACATGACTGGGCCAGAACGGAGGGAGCTTGACAGCAATGTGGTTAACAACATGCTCTTGTGCCATTTTGATAGTGTTAAGCCAGAGACGAAAATAAAATAGGGAACACACCAAGAAGGATCAGGACACACACCAGTATTATAAACAATAGCTAGATCTCACACAGAATTTGCAATGTTATTTTCTAATTAGAACCGATATTATAAGCCACCTTAGTCAACATGCACAAACACCCTTTATCTAATATGTTAAAAATATATATTTATACTATTGTCCTTAAAAAAAAAATAAACTCGAACATGCTTCTTTTTTCAAGTGTTAAAAGTTTCGTAACTGAGTAATAAAAAATCGGAGACAAAAATGTCTGCTTGACCTTGAATCACTGAGTTGTAAAAACAATATTTTTTAAAACGTACATGCGTGTTTTCACTTTGTGTTATAAGCACGGGAAAAACCACTTCGTACACTTATGAGCACTGCTATTAGGTCGGCGTTTTCAGCGCGATGTTCATGCTAGGTATATTTGTTCGATGGAAGCCGATTGAACGCGGTCAGCGCACCCGCACGTTCGTAGCGCCGTGATGCAGGGCTACGCTTGCTTGAGCGGAGCGCCCTCGAACGACGAATAATGACGCAGTGTTGACAAAAGGCGCGCGGGCTAGGCCTCCGCACGCTGTCGTCCGGTGCGTCTGAGAGTTTTCACTGTCGGGCGGTGCGTGTGATAGTTTTCACTGTCGGGCGGTGCGTGTGATAGTTTTCACTGTCGGGGTCACCAATTTGGCGTTTAGCGCCGTGTAATTTTAGGGGACTTGCAATAAAAGTCGTTAAATTGTTGAGTAAAATATGTATGTTCAACCGCCATTTATAATGTCTCGAGACAGAACAAACCAGAGAGTAAAATCACTCCATAGAGAGAACTAAATCAAAGAGCACTAAGCTAAAGCATAAACTAAACCATAGTTCACACACAGTTCAATCATGTTACAGTATAAATGTTAATACAACATAAATGTGGGTCGCCACAACATTTTTTACCGAATTATACCTTTTTTTTGGAGTATTTTTATATTATTATTCTAAATTAAAATATTAACTACTACAATAATTAAACACTTCTAACAAATAAAATTGTTATTTAGTAAATAAAACATTCTTTGTTATACACACATTTATTTTATTAAAAAATTAACACAAGCACTCACTTAATAAATAATATAATACTCATTGATATTGTAATGTAGAAATACTGTAAAACCATTATTTTAAAAAAGTAACCATGGGATTTTCTTGCCGGTTATTCTTTTCTACATTGGAAACAACCAATTTCAACTGTGCACTAGCTTCAGATATCTTATAAGTGCCCATGTAGGCCTATGCGAAATAACAAAACAACATACAAGATGCTGCTGTGCACAATGTAATATAACATAAGAATCACCATAAGTATTGCATCCACAGTAATCAATGAACATCTTGCCATTTCTTTTGAGTTTCCAATTCAAGCTCCCTTCCCCTCTCTAAATTAAAGTCATCTGCATATTTTTTTTTCTAAAAAACCCCTCCATTGCTCGTCACAATTCAGAAACTGCTCTGTTGCACGTTCAATCTGATTGGGTTGTCTGATAACCCGGCGTCGTGGAGATATTGTTTGACATGAAGTAATTCCATGTTGTCGACGTTGTGGAGTGTGCCCGCATACTGTGATCTAAGAGGGCTTGCTGGAGATGGACTGTCCAAGACAACTTCCACTTCTTCATGGTGGGTATTTGTGGTTGATGATGGTTGTGGTACGGGTGATGTGATGTGATATGATCCAGCTTCAGCCCATGCAGCAAAATCCACTAGAATAGAAAGGAATAAATAAACAAAAATTCGGCAAGGGTAGGGCTTATGACTGTTGGGCTACCAAGTCACAGGTCTCAATAGTGTACCTGAGGCAATACTTACATAAATTAGTAACAGTACTTTCTTCAACAACTTTACTTTCTTCAGTAACCTTATGACTGGCAGCCGGTACAGGTGGTATTGATGAAACAATTACAGTTCGGTTGGAACTGTCAGTTTGGTTCTGAAATGTTTTAAAAGTTTTAAGTCTGGTGAAAAACCAGAAAAGATATTTTATCATTATTAGTTATTAAAAAATAATATGATAGCATCACCACAAACATCAGAAAAGTCTGCATTACTTACACCTGGTAAGCCTGTGCCAGCTTGAGGTAAGGAACCGTTGTTCTAAGTCAGTCAGCTGTAAATTAAGTGCAGCCTCTTCACCAGTACCACAAGCAGCCCTATTTATTCTGGCTGCCTTTTTCTTAGTATTATTTTTTAAATCACTCCAAACTTCTGAAAGACAACATTACCATTTTAGTATTTTCAAGGTAAGTACAGGCAAATATGAAAATATGATATTAACCAAAATTGTATGGACACAACAGGATTTTATAATGAGCTAGGTACATACCCTCTTTCATTTCTCGGTGTTCTTGGTTTCGCCAGTGGGATCACTATTTGACAAAGTTAGGCGTCCCCAATCCTGGATCGACTGAATTCTACCTCTTGCTTTTTTATATAATTTGTTTATTCGTGTCTGAAAATTTAGAAAAAAAGTATTTCATTTTCAAAAGAACTAGGTACATAGCACAATTTTAAAAGCTGTGTTTAGAATTACAAAGTTTGTACTTACTGTTCCATGAAGTTATTATTAGCCAGTATACTATAGTAGTCTTTGGTTATTATATAGCATAACAAATTGTGATGGACTGGTCTTCATTATAAAAAAAAAATTAAATAATCGAAATAAAGCACACACGAAACACAAAAGTGCGAGAAACTTTGAACTTTTGAAGGCCTATGGAATTTTAAGTAGTGCGAGCCAGACGCTGGTTACTTGAATTTGATATTTGACGCCACTCATAACTTATTTCACATCTCCCTTACTCACTGCACGTTAAAACGAAATGCGAATATCTCATTCATACAAAATATTTATACGTCTAAATTATGTAGGATACGCGTAACGCTTGATAATAAGGCATCGGCAAGATTTTAATTTAGTCGCATAAGTTCCATGTGGGCAACATTAAAAAAATAACAAAACGTTCGGAATACTTTCGGGCAAGTGACGATACGCGAAACCGTTCGTATACAGTATTGCAACTCACACTCAGACTGTTTTTAAATACTCTCGTAAGTTAGTTAGCTCGATTAACGTGTTCGTCACGTATTGCGAGAAGCGACAACAAACTCACACTCGGGGTACTGGCCACATGCCACTTAACAAATTCAATTTCTTAATGAAGAAAACGGAGTCTCCTAATTGTTTAGTCTGTGGTACAGTAGAAGACATTTACCACTTCCTGTACTTATGTTCAAAGAATGAAGCGGCACGATTAGAGTTCATGAGGAAGAATAAATTAAACAGAGGTGACATTGGAATATTTCAAAGTATTCTATCTAGTCCTACTTCAGATGTGGCTAATGAACTATATAAATTTTGTATGCAATAGATCCTTAAGAGCCTTAGTTTAGTATCTAGTGTAAGACATAAATGTAAGTTACAATGAGGCTGTCATAGTCGATCTACGACTAAAGCCTCTATAAACAAATAAAAGAAAAAAAAAAAAAAAAAAAAAAATTTGTATAGCCTACAAATAGTTGTTCGGACTGGGTGTGCATGTGAATTTAAATGTTTGTAACAGCCTCGATACAGGAGTTATTCCCAGTGTGGAAAATATACTTATTTATAATTGTATTATATTATTTTTTTAGGGTTCCGTACCTCAAATGGAAAAAACGGAACCCTTATAGGATCACTTTGTTGTCCATCTGTATGACTGTCTGTCAAGTTTCTTTTTATCTCAAGAACGCATGGAGGTATCGAGTTTATATTAAAACCATATAGGTACTCAAGTCCGCGGTCCATTGAAACTGAAAAACTGCTTAAAGCATGATATTTTTTGTAAATATTTTACGTGTTGCTTTTTGGTTTAAAAAGGCATATTAATTAGAACTTATAATCATAATCATTTATTCATCAAAACATGATAGGCTTCTATTTTGTAGGTGGGAATATCAGCCAATGACATCAACCGCTCTTCGGCGGAGCGAGTGGGCCTGTCAGACTTTTACGTACTGAAAACCAGTTCTTTCGTTGCCGTTCATACCAGGGCCGAATCTTTCTTTCAGAAGCAGACCCTTGACCCCAGTTGGCTTCAAACCTTCTGGGCCCCGGGTTGCTGACATCTCCTTGAAGCGCGCGTGGAACAGTATGCGCCGTCGACGACTTGAGCTCGGTCCGGACGGTTATCGGACGGTTGGACGGCGAGCTAGCCATTGCTTGCCGTCCGCAAGCCCGCGCCTACGGTGAGAAATGGTAGGTATGTACATTACATGGTCTTAGGTTTAAACATTTAGCCGCGGCACGTTCCACCACATGGACGTACAAATATTAAAAAGGTTACATTGTGTTAGTTATTAGTTTAAATTAGAGATTTCAGTCAAAATGATATATATATATAACGCAATTTATCAATCCTATTTTTTATTTTTACTTTTTGACTTCTATAATTGTTATAAGTAAATTTAGTTAAGTAAGGCCTACCAACCTAACTTTTTTTTTTTTTTTTTGTTGCCGGGGTGGAAAATCCTCATGGATGTCCTTCGCCTGGGGCAGACGAAGGGGTCTGTCAGACTCTTACTGACTAAAAACCACCTCGGTGTTCCCTCCCACACTTGGACCGGGGATTGTGGGAGCTGATGCGCCATCCATGATCCCCGGCTAGTGGCCACCTCAAGCCCGCGGGGAGTGTGAGGTGTCCTCCCCCCGCGACGTCCGCACGGGGCGCGCGTGGAACACTACGCGCCGCCGCCTCGGGTCTTGCTGGATGGGGGACGGCGGACAACCCCGAGTCCACCGTCCCTCCGGACCTCTTTATGGGGGCTGGAAGAGGGCGTTGTCTGCCCTCCGCCGACGCCTGGTTCGCCTGCTGCGGCACGGAAGAGTGGCCACGGCCTCCCTCTCCCTCTCCGCAGCCTCCTTCTGCGAAATTACGGCTTCACAGAAGGAGATCACCGCATCCCACGACTCGACGCCCCCGACCATCGAACGAACGACGGCCGGCAGCGACAGGTCGGGGCCCACTTCAGATACAAGGACACGGCGCTGCTCCTCCCATGCGGCACACTCTGCCAGTGTGTGTTGCGCCGTGTCCTCGCGACAGTCGGTGCAGTGATGGCACCGAGCGTCCGGCTCCCTGTTTATGCGACACAAGTACTTCCCGAAGCAGCCATGCCCCGAGAGCATCTGCGTCGCCCTAAATGACAGGGAGCCGTGCTTCCTCCCGAGCCATTCGTCGAGCACTGGTCGGATCGCATCAACGGTGGCGAAGCCTGCGGTAGGGCGCAGAAGCCTGTCCCGCCATTCCGCCACCATGACCTCTTGGAGCTGAGACCGACGCAGCTCGATCTCGCGCTGCATCGGTTCAACACCCCGCGTCCTCATCTCCTCGCGCCACCGGTACAGTGAGGCGAGGACTCTCGCCTGCAGTTCCCAGGGCGGAGATCCGGCCAGTGCACAACCCGCCTCGTAGGAGATCGTACGATACCCCCTGATAGCCCTGACGGCCATCGCCCTCTGCGGTCTTCGCAGGATTGCGATGCTGCCGGCCGTCAGGTCAGAAGCCCATACCGGGGCCCCATACAGGGCCATGGATCGCACGATCCCCAAATACAGCCGCCTACAGGCAGTGCTCGGACCCCCTAGATTGGGAAGCAGCGTTGCGAGCGCGCCTGCTGCGCCCATCAACTTGGGTGTCAGCCGCCGAAAGTGAGGGCCAAAGTCCCACCGACTGTCGAGAACCAATCCTAGGTACTTCATGGTAGACTCGACAGCGATTTGGACCCCCCCGACCACGATGTGTGATCCCGGCGGCGGCGCCCGTCGGGGGCCATGAAAGGCCATAGCCTCCGACTTGTTGAGAGCCACCTCCAGGCCCAGGCGCCGTATGCGGCTCACCACCCGTGAAACCGCTGCCGTCGCCAGCAACGCTGCCTCCCTGTACGAGCTCCCCCGGGCCGTGACCAGCGTGTCGTCTGCGTAGCACGTCAGGTCCACGCCCGGTTGGAGCTCGTCCCTCAGCACCCAATCGTAACCGATGTTTCACAAGGGTGGCCCCAGGACCGAGCCCTGTGGAACACCGCACGACATATCACGACGGCTCTCGCCGTCGCGTCCCCTGTAGGTGACACACCTTTCTGACAAATAAGCCCCAATGATGCGGCGGAGGCAGCGGGGCACCCTATGGTACCTTAGCGCCTCCCGGATACAGCTCCAGGGCAGGGCGTTAAAGGCGTTGGAGATGTCCAAGGACACCGCCACCATCACCCCGCCCCGGGAAACCGCTTCCTCCGCCAGGACTCTCACTCGCATTATGGCGTCGATAGTGGAGCGCCCATGCCGAAAACCGAACTGACTGTCGTCCAGATCCGGCCCCTCTCTGTACAAGTGACCGTCGAGGCGGGCAGCAATAATCCGCTCAAAAAGCTTACCCACCTCGTCAAGTAGCACTATGGGCCGGTATGCGGACGGCGAGTCTACTGGGCGCCCCGCTTTTCTGAGCAGGACCAGACGACCTGTCTTCCACTGAGCGGGGAAATGGCCCTGCTCAAGGCAAGCTGAGTAGAGTCCTCTCAACTGGGGCTCCAGCTCCTTCAGAGCGAGGACGAGCGCGCGGCCGGGAACTCCATCCGGTCCCGGGGCAACGGTTTTGGCCCGGAGCCGCATCACGGCCGCCCTCAACTCTGGTTGTGTCACCTCGGGGACCTCCTCATCCTCCGACTCTGTGTCTGTGGGCAAAGCCATCGGCGGCGGTGTGTGCTCCTCTCTAGCAGGGAAGAGAGCTGCGACCACTACCTCCAGCAACTGAGGCTCGAGGCTTTCAGTGAGTGGGGGCGCCCAGGCACGAAGTTTCCCTCGGACCGTACGATAAGGACGCCCCCATGGATTTGCATCCAAGGTCGCCAGCATCTCCTCCCAGGATCGAGTCTTCGACTCGCCGATGGCCAGCCACAGAGCCTTCTTTGCCGCGCGGTACATCTCATACCGCGCGGCCTCTTCTTCCGGAACCCGACGACGTCTCCTCCGGTATCGGGTGTACCGGCGCCTGACTTCCACGCAGGTCCTGCGCATCTGCGCGATTTCGGGGGTCCACCAGTACAACCGGCGCCTTGTGGGTTGAGTGCGGACACGAGGCATGGACGCGTCGCAAATTTGCGCCATCGCCCCACGGAACCACTGCGCCTCCTCTTCGACGTCGACGGGTTCGTTCGTCATTGACTCCCGGACCCAGGCCTGGATGATCGCGGCTTCCTCGAGAAGCTCCCTGTCAATCTGCTTAATTGACCAGCGAGTACCGTCCCTTTGCAGGGTCGACGGTCGGCCACCACCCGTGGTCTGGGTGGACACGCTGAAACGGATGTACCGATGATCTGACAACGTCTCCACCCCCACGGCGACTCGCCAGTCATGGACACGGCGCGCAACAGTGGGGCTAGCGAACGAGACGTCCACTACAGACCCGCCCCGCTGCCGCACACACGTGTACTCCGAGCCCCGATTTAGAACGGTCAGGCCGGTCGCAACCGCCCACTCCTCCAACACCTCGCCCTTAGGATCGGTGACTGGGGATCCCCACGCTGCAGACTTGGCGTTGAGATCCCCGAGCAACAGCACCGGGTGAGGGTGGGACCGGCCCACGACGGCACCCAGCTCGACAAGGAACCTCTCAAAGTCTGCGAGACTCTTGTTAGGCGAGAAATATGCCCCAATAATGGTGATTCCCCCCGCGAGAGCGGCCACCCAGCCGCGTCCTCGGGAGGGACTGCCAAGAGTCCCGCCAATGATGGCCACCAAACCGTCCAGGTCCCCTACCCAGTTATCGCGGGGAGGTACAGAATACGGCTCAGCGGCCACAGCCACGTTGATCGACCACTCCGCCATGCTCTGGAGCAAAAGATCCTGAGCTCTGGAGCAGTGGTTGACATTCGCCTGGAGGAAATGGAATTGTGCCATCACTGGCATTCCATTACTCCGGCATCTCCTCCATCCCTGGGTCGGGAGTCAGCTGCTTGGCTGCCGGGCTGTGGGAGGAGCGCAGGTCCTCCAACACCTCTAATTTTCCTGCCTTTCTTGGGGGCCTTGCAGGCTTTCCCACCAAGTCTGTGCTCCGCAGGCTTCCCTGCAGCTGCACAAAGGCTGCAGTTTGGTGCCGCAGAGCACTGGGCAGACTTGTGGCCGGGTCGGCCGCAGCGATAGCATAGGTCACCGCGGTCAACGTCTGCAGCGCATTGTGCCCGGACATGCCCTTTATCCAGGCAGCGGTAGCACCGCATGACCCTGGGTGGCAGGAGCTTTACATTCGCTGACACCCAGCCAACCAGCAACCTTCTGCCATCCACGACCCTGTTTGCGGCCGCCACCGGGCACCGCACCCAAACTGTGCCCAGCCCGGCCGCACTGCAGCGAATCTCACCCGCCTGCACGCTCTCGGGCGGACACCCGCCACTTCGGGCAATGGCCGCCACTACCTCTTCCGGGGTCACGGAGTCATCCAGCCCACTCACGCGCAATTCCGCCGTTTTTGTGGGTCTAGACACCCGGACATCCTCCGGTTTGAGGACTTCCCTTAGTTTGGCAGCCAGAATGTCCGCCCTCTCCTGCCTTGCAGCACCCGACACCTCGAAGATTTTGGCCCCTGTGGCCGCTGTCCTAAAACCAAAGCCAGCCGGGGAGGCAAAGACACCGAAGTTCAGCTTTGTTTTTACCTCCACCAGGACCGACTTAAAGGTCACACCCCTGGTTGAGGCTTCGGGCTGAAGGCTGATTATTACAGCCTCGGAGCGTGGGGGTCTAGACCTTAATTTCTTTTTTTGGTGCTGAGCCAGCGGGTGCCGGGTCAGCTGGTGCCGGCTGCGCCGCCCTTTTCTTGCGCTTCCTTTTAACAACCGTCGTCCAGGTCTCCTGGATCGGGGGTGCGGTTGCTGGGAGCACGGCTGGTTGGGGAGGGGGTGCGGATGCACCCGACGCGGGCTTCTTGCCCACTTGCACGGGCCTCGTCTTTGCGGACTCCTCCTTCCTCCGCCTATCTGCCGCATGCGGCGGCCGGAGGGTTTCCGCCGGAAGGAGTCGCGACTCCAGAGCTTCCAATCGGGCAGACACCATGCCACCGCACTGCATCATGCAGATGCAGGCCACCCTTTCGATGTCGCGGTCCGACATCGCAAGTGCAGGCGGCTGCGTGGCTGTAGGGGCTGACGAAGGCGCAGCAGGAGGGAGGCCGCTGGCCACGGGAGCCTCCTGACGCTGTCTCTGAGCAGCAACCTCTCGCTTGAGGTCCTCCAATTCGGATCGGAGACGGCTATTCTCCTCCCATAGCTTCGCCGTCTCTTCCGAGGTCGTACGACTCAGAAGAATCTCCACCGCCTCCCTGATTCCATCTGCCGCCTCCTTAAGGGCACGGGTGAACGAGCCCTTCAGGTTGCCAGACTTAGTTGCAACCTTCAAGACAACGTCCACGCCGTCCAGCACCTGGCGGTTCAGGGCCTCTGCCGTGGGGCTCGAGCCTGCAGCCGCCTGGGCAGCACGCCGCTCCCGGGCCTGACGGGCCATTTCGGCGACCTCATCGGCCGCAACCGCTTTGCTCTGGGCACGCTTCGCGGCGTTAGCCTCTGCCCTCGTGCCCACAAGAGAAATGGTGTCTCCTCCCAGCCCCTCAATCGAGACCCCGGATGGGATCCCGGGGTCGCTCTCCCCGCCTAATCCCGGCGATTCCGGCCGCCTTAAAAAGCGACCCCGGGAGTCACGCACCGCCGCCGGACCGGGTGCTCCGAAAGGCCTCGCACGACCTCTTCCTCTTCTCGCCGTCGTCACCTTAGCAGCCGGCAGGCTCTCCTCGCTTGAGGAGAGACCCACCGACCCCACTCGGTCCGAAAAAACTTCATCGTGCGGTCGCTTTCTCCAAAACGCCGAGCGACCGCGCGAGTCCTGGTCGGACATTATTGTCGGATCCTCTTTCGAGGATCGGGAGCCTCCTCGGCCCTTGTTGCCGTCGCCAGCAAGCGGAACCTCCGCCAATAAGATTGGCACATCCTCATTTTGTTTTTCTGTTATATTTTGTTCCATACAGTTCCCACGAGTAGTAGGGATGTATATGTCCACCTAGGCAGAGCCCTGTTGCCTAGGTAAGCCTATATACTGTAGAGTGCGGCAGGTGCTCTACAGGGGAGGCGCTAACGACTGGACTCCCTCCAGCCATTCATCCCCTCGCCACGCCTCTGAACTTAGGATTAGGTGGTTTTTTATCTTAGAGGTATCCTTCCTCTGGGCCAGGCGGTTAAGCCAAGCCCCCGACGGCGGCATTAGACATGCCTCCGTTCGCTGTCCGACTAACCCGACTCAGCGAACCCGTCGAAAGTACTCTCCTAGTGGGATTTCCCTGTAGGAGAGATACGCCCGCCGCATTGGTGCGCCTGCACCGCTGCGGCATAGTCGCATCCATGCCAATCGACGACTGTCGATCGATCAGGAGCGACCCCTCCTGGTGTCCCTCTTGGTCTGGTCTCTCACTTGGACCTTTCCGGCATGAGTAACTCTACCGGCAAAGCCCCAAGATCATTGAGACACGCAAGCCCCACCACGACGACAACGTGGGGACACAGTCGGTGGGGTACCAACCTAACCTAAGGCAAGGAAATTAAATTATACGTATTTCGTAGTTGGTGTTCTAAGGTTCTGCCTTCAGAGTTCCGGCGGAATCTCATGGTGGAATCGACAATTATGTCGTGCCCAGCGTAAGGCGGTAAGTTCCCTCTTTGAGGAGTGGCTAGAAAAACATCTCTCGCGCCGGACCTTGGCCTGTAGACATGGTCCGGAGCGAGGAGGAGTGGCAGGCGGTCGCCTCCTTCTGCGAAGCAGTAATGCTAGCAAAGAAAGCAGCTGCACGCGCGAAGCAATGGCCCTCGCGCCCCAGCCGGATTCCGGGATTCCGATCCCGATTTCCGGCCACCGTAGGCGCAGGCTTATGGATGGCGTCCGACCATCCGGTAACCATCCGGACTGAGCCCATGTCGTTGTCGGTGCGTAGTGTCCCACGTGCACCTCAAGGAGATGTCAGCAACCGTAGGATGCCAGCAGGGTCGAAGCCTTATCTTTATCTTTGTGGTCTGGTTTCCGCACTTAGCCCTTATCGGACCATTGTGCGTTGGGTTGAAGCCTACTGGGGCCATAGGTGATGCGAAAGAGATTCCCTGAGAGGGCCCTGGAAGAATGGCAAAGAAGGAACAGGAGTGGGTTTTATGTATGTTTCTTTCTGGTTTATGTTATGATAAAAGAACGCTGAATGATTTTAAAATTATTGGTTCATGAAATATACTGAAATTATATTATTCCGTAGTTATCTTTTAACAACACTAAATAAATGTTATTCAACGTCAAAGCTATCAAAAAAAAGTGGATAAAGTAGTTTTCAGTTGCCAAAATGTAAGTATAAAGAGTCTGTACGGAGTTGATCCTGAGGTCGATACCTATAGTTTTTATAAGTGTCTGCACCTTTTGCTTTTAGGTAGGAAATCAAAATACCTTCCCCCACTCTAGGTGAATTGAGAGGTAGTACCAGACTTACTGACTGAAACCCACCTGTGTTCCTTTTGTTGCTCTTCGCGTTTCAGTGCACGCTACAACCGCGGCAGCAAATCCTTTCTTTGAGGAAAGGCTAAAAAGCTCTTTCCACCTGACGCAGGTCTTCATCGGACGTAGATGTTTCGGAAGGTACCTGTTTGGGATTCAGTGGGAACTAACGCTCGAGTGACACCATGGTGACAAAATGCCATCATCTGGAATTCTGCCAAAAAACCAGCAAATATAGGTACCAAATCACAGAAAGCTTCTTGAGTAGTTCGTGGAGGTTACCAGTACTTCAAGTAGTCTCTCCCTCGGACTAGACCACACACTACTTTTTGGAACGAGTACCTAATTCCAAAGATTCCAAAAATTGTGGATCATTTAGAATTTCATGGAAAACCCATGAAGACATGTTCCACACAGGCCCCCGACGTGGTTTGCATGCCTGAAGACAATTTGATTACGTATGATGTCCAGATGTCGACGTAAGGCTGCAATTACGTCGACATCTGGACGCAGTGAGTCATTTTTTTTTCATTAAGTTGATCAACACTGGGACAACATTCTGACGGATGCCAGTGTCAGTCACAGACCTAATTTTTTGCGACATTTGTTTGCTGTAATTTTTTTGTTTTGTGGAATCACAAACACGGAGTAATGAGGGGGTAGTAGGGTGTTCAACAATTTTCCACAAATTCTTTATAAATACAGTTGTGGAGCAAGGTGATGTCGTAAGTTACTCTGTAGTATTTTAATAATCGCTAGCAGCAGTTAACGTATAGTTACCAGTGCACGTTATCCAGCTAAAGATCGGCTGAAGCCGATTATGCTCCTTCGAAATTCACCTCCGCCAAAGCTGCATTACGGGACCCGGCTAAATCTCTGCAGAAAAATATCATCGAAGCAAATTCTTATGGGAAGAAATTCTTTCAAAAAATCTCATAGCTCTAGCAGGCATTGGCCCTAGAGACCAGCGTCAGGCGGAAAGAGAGGACCCTGTGGTGCCTTTCTAACTTTCCTTTCTTCTGCAAGTTACCGTAGCCCTAGAACGCTAAGGGCAACTAAAGGAACACAGGTGGGTTTCAGTCTGTAAAAACCTGACACAAACCCTCGATTTACCCAAAGCGGGAGAAGGTATTTGATGATTTTCTTCCTAAAAGTAAAAGGTGCAGACGCCAAAAACTGTAGATATCGACCTCAGAACAAGATCCATACAGACTCTTTATACATTTTGGCAACTGAAGACTACACCACTCCACTTTTTTTCATAGCTTACGTTAAATAACATTAATTTAGTGTTGTTAAAAGATAACAACGGTTTAATACTCCTTGACTGGCCTGTTGGTCTAGTGGTTAGTGGCCCTGACTGCTATGCCGGAGGTCGTGGGTACGATTCCCACCCAGGACAAATGTTTGTGTGATGAGCACAATCATTTGTTCTGTGTCTGGGTGTAATTTATCTATAATATGTATGTATTTAGAAATATTTAAGTATGTTTATCAGTTGTCTAGTACTCATAACACAAGCTCTGCTTAGCTTGAGACTAGACAACGTTGTGTGATAGTTGTTTGAATATTATATTATATTATTATATTAATACACTTTTAGTATATTCTAAAGAACCAATCATATTAAAATCAGACAGTTTTGTTTCATCACAGCATAAACCAAAAACAAACTTAAACAAACACCTTCCTTTTAGGGGTCGCAGTAGTTGTTGTCTAAAGTTCTGCATGAACCTTAGAACATCAACTACTGCGACCTCAACATGTATGTTTCTATTTATTGACGTTCATAAGTTTATTTGATGTATATCATTTACGAGTATTATATTATTGGTGAGCCAAATAAATAAAACAAATACATTTACATAATATATTTATTGGAATTAACTTCCGTTAAATGAATTAGGTGCTTTCGGCATGAATCACAAGCACAGAATTATTAATTACGTTTGTGCATTTTTACTAAATTGACGCAGACGAAGTCGCAGCTAGTTCCGAATAAATTCTTTTTTGTATTTTGATAGCGTGCTATCAAAGTGACGTGACGGCACGGATGGCGCAGTAGTTGAGCGATTAGCTGCTGCGCTACAAGTAGCGGGTTCGATTCCCGCACAGAACAAATATTTGTATAACCAGCCCCCATAGCCAAGTTACAATCGTATCGTTCGCGCCAAACGCTTCGAGTAGAACACGCCTCCGATTCTTTTGTTCTGACGCCATCTCAACTCTCAGTCACGTGGTCCGAACAAAGGAATTGGAAGCGTGGCCTACTCGAAGCGTTTGGCGTAAACGATACGATTGTAACTTGGCTAGGGGGGCTGGTCTGGTTGTCTTGTCTATGTGAATTTACATGTTTGTGAACGCACTTACGATACAGAAGTTATTCCTGTGTGTGGAAGTGTGGGACAGCGTATTCTTTTAAAAAATAAAATAAAAAAGTTATCTTGCCTCTAGGCTTTTTATTAGAAACATACAGTATAGTCATAGTCAGTATTTATAGGTTAGGCTAGACAAATAATAATAATAATATATACAACAGTAAGATATACACTTTTTGGTAATGTTGATTCATCTTTATTTAATAAATAAGGCAGAAAGCATTTCACCCGAAAGACGCCCAAGGTTGGACATATCCTCCCCAAGTGTCGCCATAACTACCGGTCCATCTCGGTCTGGTCAGTGGTTCGGCTTGCATCATAGCCCAATTCTTGAGAAAATTTATAGGCATTTTTTTTTTGAAGTAGAAAGCCTTCAAATTACTTCTTCCAACGCCTAGCCCTTCTGTTGTTTCCCCGTCTGTTCATGTTTAAATGAGAAATTAGGACAAAATTACACGGTATTATTAGAAAACCTCCGAAAGAAATGAGCGAGTGGAAACCGTAATACTGACTTACAAGTTTCCTCAGGCTAAAAACAATTTGCTCTTGGACATCGAGTGCAAGCTCGAGCCTACTCAGCACCTGGAAAGAAATGGGAATTCGGAACCATTTGACGCAAATTAGGAAAACTGCACTATGAAATAAAGACTGACAGAGGGCTTATTTAGATTCAGCACCTGGACCAGTTACTCCCAGCTCCTTTAATTGCGGCGAAGGTGTGATACATACTCGTTACGTAACCGAGCAACGGCGTTGTTTCATCCAACTTATAACGTATAAATATACTCGTTGAATAGAAATGATTACGTTTTATTAATTATTTAATAGTAAAAAACAACGCTAAGTGAAAACGAATTAGTCAAACGGGCGGGTAAAACCGCAAGGCACAGTTATTTATCGATGACAGGTTCCATATAATACAAGTTTTGGTCCATCTTTATTATTTTTATTACTTACGTACTAACAACAACCGATAACCATATTTACAGTAAAACAGTGGCGTAGTTAGGCGTGGGCGAAACGGCACCCATAGGGCTTCGCACAAGCGAGGGCTCTTTCAGAACGAGGTTTTTTCTTGTATAATTAATAGGCTCACGTTCGCCCATTATTTCACCCGATAATAAGCGACGACGCGGTCGAACTGAGTTGCGAGAGTCACTGTCTCGTTTTCGAATTTATGAAAGAAAAAGGTCTCGTTGATGCGCCTTCACCCACATCTAAATTAGTTCACGCTACGCCTCTGCAGCAAAAATACGTCAAAAAAACCATAAATATATATTTTTGTGACATTCCTTATTACTAAAGCTATATCTACAATATACACAAATTGGTCTATTACTTAAAAGTAAGAATAATGTAACTATTGTACATCCAGTGACACTTATTGCATATCACCTTAAGGTTCAAGGTGCAAAAACTGCTATTGAGTTTTTCTAATTAGAATTACTCTGTAGCTGCCCGGATTTTAGAAATTGGTGGTGTGAAATCATCATGACAAAAAATTAAAAATGGAACGACGAATTTGATTATTTTCAAAACACTTCTGATATCTTTGTAACGGTCGCCTTATCTTTGTTTTATCTTTTAATTCGGTACTTCCTCATGTAAATAAATTAACTGCGCGTGGGCTAATTGCTATATTTGTTATACGCACGATATTCGATCGATAAAAATATTTATTGTACAGTCAGCCGCTCGTTCATCGTAACAATTTGACACCAACTTTTTTTTTATGATTTTTTTTTTATTTATTATTATGAGGAACACCAACCACATATTAACAAGATGTTATACATTTTATAGACATTCGATTCTGTGCATCTTATACAATTTGACAATATATATAAATTATTATTTTATAAATTAAATTAATATTGGATAAAAATTTATTTTTTCAACCAAATTTGACGTTTAGAAAGTCTTTAGTTTTTTTAATACAGTGACTTTTTTTTTATTTGCACATTTACTTTATTTATATATTACATTGCAGTAACACATTCTAATATTTTTGCAATATTTGGCAATTTCGGCAAGCTACTAAAGTTCCAGAATTGACTGCCCCAAGTCAATACTGGAACTTTAGTAACTCTTTCGGACTGTACCACGATATTAAATTACAGTAATTGGTTAGTTTAAGGACATCCGACATCGTTTTAGCGATAAAACTAATAACTTTTTGCGTACTTTTAACACTTAATGTAAAGCACTCACTGATAAAAACTTAAACTAAATATTTAAAAAAATAAACCACGACAGAATTAGCTAGCTATAGTGTTACAGTCAGGAAGATTGTATGAGCGATGAGGCGAATATCTGCTGCATTATCTGAGGCAAGGACGCCACGTCCATGCACACGTGCGCGTGACCCGCAGGAAGGCGGCGCAGGAGTCTGTAACAAATGAGCAGATTCATCAATCGTAGATAAAGTCTATACTAATAGCTGACTCGGCAAACATTGTTCTGGGTGCAGAAAGAAGTAAAGAAAAAATAGGGGAGTAGGAAAAAACAAAAATAGCCTACGACCTATTATCAGACCTAACAAATATACACAATATATTTCATAAAAATGTAACAAGCCGTTTTGGAGAAGTTCGATAGCAAACTTTGTGACACGAGATTTTTAAATAATACATTACAAAGCTAAAGAGTTTTTTTTTTTTCATTTATGTTCAAAATCTCAAAGTATAGATTACATTTTAACATGTAAGAAAACTGACACCTATGAACTTGACATTAATAATACTTTAACTTCTATAATTTACTGGTTAGATAATAATAATCTTAAAATTAATTTAAATAAAACAGAAATCTTGCATTTTAGTCAAAGAAACTTCTATAATTTACTGGTTAGATAATAATAATCTTAAAATTAATTTAAATAAAACAGAAATCTTGCATTTTAGTCAAAGAATACCAGTAAAAAATGACATTACAACTTAATTTATAAAAAAAAAATAACTATCCCCACTGGTAGGAATTTGTTATTGAGTTTGGTTGTCTTGTGTATGTGAGTTTACATCTTTGTGAATGCACCCACGAACTTCCTATTACAAACTAACAAGCAAGTTGCGATTTCATTTTAATAATCGTCCACGTACGACTTACTAGCTTAAAGACTGACTGATCACTATAACATGAGTTTATCTCGTACAACTTAAGCCGATACGAGAAGCAGTATTAATTTATTTATTTACTTGTTTATCCTCCAATTGGACTGCCTTGCAGCGATAGGGTATTTTATTAAATATATTATTAAGACAGCTTAGTAAACTGCTGTTGGTAAGTGTTTTAGTTGACAAAATAACAAAATAAATTTTAAAATTCAATTCAAAATTATTTGTTTTTATTATGTGTTCTATATCGCCTTGAAATAGTAGCCACCATGTTATTACGTATTTCGGCTATGTAAATTAAAGTGACAGCTGTCAACTGATCGGTCATACTGAGCGCATTTGTTTACACAGCCAACTGACGTCACGAGCACAGAGTAAATATGGCGTCGACTGCTTTCTACATTTTCGTCAAATACGCGCGAAATTTGAAAATGTAAATTTTAAATGCATTTTAGGGCATTAATAAAATGGACTTAACAACGAACAGTTGTTTCCTTCTGAAGCCTAAATTCATGTCTACATTTCAGCACAATTAGTTCAGTAGCTGCTACTTTCTAACATCATGTGCGCAGTGGTGGTCATCAAAGGAGCGGCTCGGCGGTGGGTCACATACACTCGCTTACACAGCATCAGGCCAGCGCTTCTCCAGGATTCCACGTGTACCAAAGCCCAAATAAAACACATTTTTGAAATTTTAAATACGAAAAACGTTGATGTAATCTTAACGGTTGACCATGGACTAAGATTGTTACTTACGAGTTAGCTTCGTCGCCCAAGCTGCCTATAAATATCACGTGCGCCTGTACCCTGTGGTCCGATGTCAGTATTGTGCCTAATTCTTCCGGCTGGATCCCGTATCTGTAGAGGACAAATAGAACAGAATAAACTTTATTGTACACCAAAATAGTAACAAAACTTTTAAAAAAATACACAAAATATATATCGCTTGTAATGGGTCTCATCAGAAGGCGAAGGAAAATTGCAGGATAAGCTCGGCAAAACGCTGCGTGCGTCGCGTCAACCGTCGCGTGCGACGCGGCGATGCCATCCGCGGATACCGCCTGAATTTCAAGCAAATCCGTGTAAAATCGATTCTACGTAAACGCTCCAATACAACGCCAGAAGTTTGAATTTAGTGCGGGCCGCATCAGCTAACGCGACGCGCCACGCCCTGCGTCTCAGTAAACGAGGCCTAAGAATAAGAACGTAAAGGTAGCCTGTATAGATTCTGACCGTCTAAGGTTAGCATCGGACAGTATGAGCACGATGGCCTCGTCGGCGTCCTCGCTGGCGATGCTCTTGATGGCGTGCTCGGCGGCGGGCAGCGTGTTGTCGCCCGACCAGCAGAACTGCGCGTGCGCATGCATCGTGCGGATTATCTGGACAAAAGGAGGAAAAATATATTTATAATAATGGCCTTAAAGAGATTGCATAAATCTACTGCAGTGTGAAACTGTAAGTTACAATCAATTTTTTTTAACGATTGTCGAATTAATGTTATAAGAATTTTATTATTGATTTCTTGTGCATAATTTTTTGAAGTAGATCCTAAATTAACTTTTTCTCTTCATATAGATAGACTAGTTTAATTACTCAAAGCCGAGATCAAAAATGGGCCTTCATTGCGAAGAAATTTGAACACCATTGTGATATACCTTATAAGAAAGCTTATTTCTTATAAGGTATATCATTTTTGTAAAATTCTGAAAAATATTTTGGTGAAAACAAAACGGTATTTTTTTTTAAATTCTATACAATTTATTTTTTTTATTTATAATTTTAGCTGCACCTTTATGCAATTAAGAAAAAACATATTTAAAGTCATGATTACGCAATATCAAAACGTGTCTAAAAACGGTCAAATCCGTAAATATCAAATTGACGATTTGTTAACTTGACGTTGAAATAAACCAAACAAGCCAATAAAACACAATAACTCGCTGTTAGCGCGTTAACAAACCGGTTACTGAAAAGGAACGTGTACGACTATTGATGCACTAACATCGATGTTAACGTGACTTGGAACACGGGCATAGAATACACACACATAGATCATCTCTCACGTCGATTGCCACAGGGTTGCCAACCCTTTAAAATAATATTTATAAATAAAGAATAAGAAAGCTTCTTTATTAAGTACCTTGCCCCCGGACTTTACAACATTCTTTAAAGAAGCTCCGCACTAGCAATGAGTTTTTACTGTCACCAAATGTTACCTTTAGTCTCTCCTTCTCGTTCTCCGGCGGCCTGTCCACGCGCACGAGCTCGAGCGCGTGTTCCTCCCCGGAGTGCCCCAGCATGTCGTACCGGATGCGCGCCTCGTAGCCCGCTAGCGCCTCTGTCAGCAGCACCACGGCCTCCATCGAACGTTCTAGCCGACCATCGTACGAGTTGAACCTGGGGATTCACGATTTATACGATATATATATTTTTAACTAAAATTATATTTTCTGGCGAAACTAGATAAGAAACACTGATTTGCTAATATTTCAAGTCATTTGCGCAAGTTAATTTAACTTGGTAGCACGCCCCTTTCCTAAACGAACATTATCAATATATCGCTGTCCGGTTGGCCACGCATTGCCGCGCATGGCCGCCAACCTAGCCTTGGCATCATACAGCCTGTAAAAAAAACAAACGACACTAACGCACGCGGCCGGGATGCATCTCAACTGCATATTTTTGTAAATTTCTTAGTAAACCAAGTCCAAGCCCTTTTATCGGTATGAGAAATCATCAAATAATTTTTCCCGCACCGGCTGGAGCAAGAGAAAATGTCAAACTTTACTGGCTAAAACACTCCTGTGATCCTTCAATTGCCCTTGTCGTTCGTGATGTGTGGAAGGACCAAGCCCGAGTCATCGACGGCACGTAATGTTCCAGGCGCGCCTCAAAGAGATGGTAGTAAACCATAGGGGCCAGCAAGACCGATGCCTGCTAGGTCCATGGGAAAACGTATGAAAGGGACACTCATGCTCCTAGAACGCAAAAAGTAACCGAAGGAACATTGGTGTGGTGTTAGTCAATAAAATCTTACATGCTCTTTCGCCCCATCCTAGAGCGGGAGAAGTCATTAGATTATTTTCCACCCAAAAAGGCCTGGCTAATCAAGGTCTACACTTTTAGCAAATATTTGCGATGATGTTTGTGATTTTGGTGGTGTGATCTCAAGGCGGTATTTTATCTCCTCTTTTGTTTTCTGATTTTATTAATCTTATTATAACCACTGAGCCTCAGTGTGCGTATCATCTCTACGCCGACGATTTGCAGCTCTACTGTCAGTCAGGTGTTGACAACATATCGGATGCGATCGAGAAGCTAAACCTGGACTGACTTTTTTTTTTAACTGACTTTTTGAAGATCACTCAGAACTGACCTGTACATACTGCCAGACACGTCTACTACCAGTCGCAGTCGCTTGGGCTTGTCTGGCGGCGCTCCCGGAGGTGGTTCCTGCTCTGTGCGACGACGGTATATAGAGCGCTCGCCAGCGAGACCTGACAAGACAATAAGTTTCAAATTATAACTTAAATGTTGATAAATACACGAGTCATGTCACCATTCACTGATTGTATGTCAAGTACTGTGAGCATCGAACGTAACGTGACCAACGTGTGGGACCAATGTCCTAAGTGTCTAAACACACTATGCCGAAGGTACGCGACGGAAGTTCCGCGGCTGATTTTACGTTCCGACGTATTCGGCTGACATGACACACTATAAGTGCCGAACTTACGCGGTTGAAATTCAATTGCGTAATAATATTTGACAATCAATTAAAAGAAACATATTAATCATAGAGTTAATGTAGCAAAAAGTTTACATCAGTCGACAATTGAACCGAACTTCGATCGCTTCTCGATCGCGGCGCGTTCGTTTGGCGGCAAAGTATTCTGTAGAGCACACATTTGTGCTCTTCAGAATACTTTGCCGCCGAATTGCCGCTGAACTTACGCCGGACCGAAGTTCGGCTGTATGTCATAACGCAACGTAATTTTGGCATAATGTTTCGTAAGTAATACAAATAGCATTGCAGGCGTTAACATGCCGAACTTCGGTCGCGTTTTTTCGGCATAGTGTGTTTAGACACTAAGACTAGTATAAAATAATTAGGTAGTCGACTCAATTCTTTTTTATTATTATTTGTGTTGAAAAGCGCAACTTAATTCATCCAAAATCGCTAATAGAAAGAATTGTTCAAATTCGTGCAATATTGAATCAGAAACGTTAATTTCAAATAGGCCAATTACAGGCACTTTTGAATTGTCAAAATTTCGGTCAGCCAAAAAAAAAGTGAAGCTAAATTGCACGTTCCAAAGCGTAGATCTCTATGAAGAAGAACGTGCAAGATATTCTATGGATACTCTTTTAAATCAAAGTTTCATAAATCTTGTCGCTTCTATTATGTGAGCACAATTTATTTATTTAATGCTTTATGCAGAAAAAAAGTACAGAAGCGGACTTAATGCCTTAGGCATTTTTTACCAGTCAACCTTTGGGTGATGCAGAGAAAATCAGTGGTAGGTGCAATAAAAGAGAGAGAAAAAGGCGAATACAGGAATTGATTTACTTATAGACCATAGAATAGATATACCAACTAATAAATCATAGAATAAATATAATACAATTATACAATATATACTCAATTTAATACACTACATACAATGTAGATAAATAATGAAAAAGAAAACTAATTAAAAATAGAAATTGGAATAAGCCACTGGCAGCTAAAAGATGACCCGTCTCAACTGACGGTGCCCGTTCACGAACATGACGCGTGCATCACCCCCACTCAACTCAACGAATGACCCAATAACACGTGCCACCATCAGCGAGACATTTGAATTAACCTATCAAAGACTCGCAAACAGTCACGTGGCAGAAAAAGGTTGCATAAACTGAAATGTGACGTCAACACTATTAGGTTTGGTGCGTACAAAAGAGATAGCGAGATGTTTCCGTCATGCCCACCCCCCCCCCCCCCCCCCACATTACTTCACCAGTATTTAAAATGCTAATTGCCAAATTTGATGCTGCTTCAGAAAAAAGATTTCTTGCTATAAATAAATAGGAAAATATTCAATTTGAAATCAAACGAAGATATTAACGACTGTACATACCTTCTATAATCTTGCCGTCGTCCAGTTCTCCGCTAGTCTGGTGTCTGCTCCAGTGACGTTCCTTCTTCTTCGCCTGCAGTTCAGCTAGCACGCCTCGTAAAGCACCTATCTGTTACATTCACAAAGATATTACAAGCTGCCACCAACTTCGCTCCCGTGTATGTAGAAAATTATTCTAGGGAACATAGTCTCGGGATAAAAAAGTCCTATGTGCCATTCTAGGGTATGGTCAACCCGTGTCCCTAATATCAAAATCTTTAAAAAAAAATTGGGATTGAACCAAATGGGGTTGAAAAAAATATATTTTGTAGTCTGTGTGTGTGTTTGATTTTGATTGGCAAATGGCTTGTAAGTTTTGATAAGTATTCAAATAGTCACAAAAGAAAAACATGCTGGGATTTTTTTTTAATTACTGGGTTTTCGGGTTATTAGTCCATCCTGTATAATCTATACCTGTTGCTGCACTGCTCTATGGAACTGGCCATAGAGCTTGGCGTCGAACTCGCTCATCTTGATCTCCTTGAGGCGCTCCTCGAAGGCCTTCCGGTTCATTTCCCGCGCAGCCTTTTTTACGTGTTCCGGGACGTCGTCCTTTTCAGCTTCTGAAAGCTGAAATATTTATTTTCTTTTATGTTCTTTTTGCAAAACTCTAATAAATATTGTCATAAATATTTAAAAATTAACTAGTTTACAATTAGCGCCTTATCACACTCGGTGATTTCTTCCAGGCAACCTGGAATGGACAGAGATTGCCTGGACACAAAATGTAAAAAAAAATAAACAAAAATTTGATAGATACTTAATACTAAAATAGATACCAGCCAGTGGCTTCGCCCGCGTGAAAATAGATTTCTCCATACAAACTTCCAACCCCCGTTTTACCCCCTTAGGGGTGGAGTTTCGTAAAATCCGAATTCAAAATCCGATTCTTAGCGGATGTCTACACCCTATAAGGAACCTACCTGCCAAATTTTAAGTTTGTAGGTTTTATAGTTTCTGAGATTTCGTGATTAATCAGTGAGTGGTATTTGATTTTATTTATATAGATATAATCGAAGCTTTTTACAATCTTGTTTGACGCGAATAATCAATTGTTTTGATTTACAAAATCTCACTCTTAGACTGCTTTATTATACGTAGAACATCACCTCACCTGATGCACATCATGTCCCTTGTCCAACCTATAAGGCCCGCCTTTCCCGCCCAGGCCAGCAGTATCTCGCCCTCCGGTGCCACCCGCCCATGTATTACCGCCTACATGCGGCTCGTTTTTTGGATCCTCCTTACCATGTTTGGGAGATGATGTATCTTTTCTGGAAATTAATTTTAATAAATTAATATTAAATAATTTGGGTGTATTCGAGGCTCGAGTGAATAGGCTCTTAATAAACTAGTGCGCCTCACCATCAACGATTGCATTACTGCTTTACATCAGGTCGGATCGCAGTCAAGCACTAGATTACAGGTAATGAGTATCTACAAATATGTTAGGCTGGTCTTATAAAAGCGATGTTTGTCCAATAAATCATGCCATTTTGATCGTATAACATTTGCCTTTCATTTCTAAGAACCGGCAACCACTAAAATTTCAACATATTTAGGAAAAGCTAAGCTGATTGGTAGGAGTTTTTTATCCTTATCACCTACTCTTTATGATAGCTGGAGCCTTACCAGCCACACCTCTCACTCACCCGCTATACCTGTCTATGGTCATCTGTATCTTTTTCAGTGCCTCCTTGGACCTCCTGTCGAGGATCCGCTCTATGGGCAGACCACTAGAGTGGAGCTCCTTTAGTAGTGTGTCGACCAAGTTTTTTTTTCTACTAGGTTGGTTAGTATCACTTACCCGCTACGCCTGTCTATGGTCATTTGAATCCTGCTCCCGAGGATGTATCTATATGTCGGCCCAGTATGCTGATCAGAGTGAAAACCCTTTCCAAAGACTATTAAAACTATTCCAGGCCATGAAACTGGTTTTTTATTATGTAGGCTAAAGGTATTCACTTCACAACGAGCCGAGAGGCAGTCCCTAGACTAGTTGTCGTTCACACGGCTGCCGACAGAGAAAAGAGACACGTCCCTGCGGTCCGAACTTTTATCCGTTTGGTTCGAGATTCTGCCAAAGTAGTATGATGTTAGCACCGCTTCGACTCATTCATTCGTTCTCAATCTTTCGTACCGACTTCACCGATATATTACTTATCTCATCTAGACCGCATGCGTGGATGATCTCTAGCAGAGTGTAAGACGAAACTGTGCTACTATGCTGGTTAGTATCACTCACCCGCTATGCCTTTCTATCGTCATTTGTATCTTCTTTAACGCCTCCTTAGAGCGGCCGTCGAGGACCCCCTCTATGGGTAGACCGCTGGAATGGAGCACCTCTAGTAATGTGTCAGCCAAGTCTTTACTGTAACGGTCGAAATCGAACACGTTGCCGATCGCCGTCGCTAAGTCTTCGTTGGGATATTTCTGAGAATAAAATGAAACGAGTGTTTTTACTTGTTTAGTGAAGATTTTGTAATAAAATAGTCGACGGTACGGTTAAGCGATTGGCTGCTGCACTGCGTTATGGGTTCGATTCCCACAAGGAAAAATATGTGTATGACCTGCAGATAGTCGTTCCGGATCTGTGTGTCTTGTGTATGTGCAACGACCTTACATCCACTAGACGTTTAATAACAGGCGACGCATGTCTGTCAACATATATGACTTATAGATAAGTAGGTTTTCTAAATAATCTTGACCAATCAGAACGAAGTACCCCGCTCCCCAGTACCAATCAGAACGTACCCCACTCCCCCGTACCTAGTTGACAGAATTGTTTTGGTGCGCTAGTTCAAGCATGAGGCATCTAGTAGCTGTAAGGTCATTGTGTATGTAATTTTACATGTTTGTGAAGGCAATCACGATACAGAAGTTATTTCCAGTGTGGGACAATGTAAAAAAAAAATATCACGCCATTTTTTATGATACTACCTGCTGCTACCGGTTCCCCTCGCGATTGTAGACAATGATCCTAAGGTAATATATTTCCGGAATAATAATAATATTCTACAACTATAAAACAACGCCATCTAGTTCCAAACTAAATAAAGCTTGTGCAATGAGTACTAGACAAGTGATAAACATACTTATATATTTCTAAAAACATACATATATAGATAAATTACACCCAAACTCAGAACAAATAATCGTGCTCATCACACTCAAACATTTGTCCTGGGTGGGAATCGAACCTCTGGTTTAGCAGTCAGGGCTACTAATCACTAGACAAACAGGCCAGTCAAATATTCCCGGAATAAAAAGTACAATAAAAAGTGCTATTCGAGTACATGTTCTACCCTTGTACCGAGTTTCATCGAAATCCGTTCAGCCGTTCGCGCTTAACTAAGGCCCATAGAAAAAATACACAAATAATCTTACAAAATAATAAACTAATACATATAAAAGAAACTATAACAATTATTAAACTATACTATTGCACACGAAGTGACGGCGTCGTGTTCCGCTGCGAGGTCGGTATTCTTCCACGAAATCGTCGATACACGACACCCTTCGGTCGAAACTCTCCTTTGAGGAAGGTCTCTAAATGGTGAGTCGGCACCCGCACCACAAACGACTTGAAATTAGTATTATGGCGCGGCTCCAACTGCACGACAAATGAAGTAACAAACATACACACACATTCCCAATTTTTATTTTTATAATATTAGTATGATACTGTGATTCATACTATGACTAACCTGCAAATGTTTAACAATATTGACGAGCTCCCTGGTAGAGTACGGGTATGTAAGCTGTCCCTGGTCGGCCTTGTCCCTCAGTATCGCGAACGCTTTCACCAGCTTCTTCATCACGTCTTCTGGTACATCCGGACCGTAAGAGCGAAGGAGTTCCATCTCAGACTCTATGGATGGGTTGTCGACCGCGTGGCAGGAGAATAGATCACCTAAATAAATAAAAAGATTGTTTGACATAAACGAGTTTGTCATGCTCACTCAAATACCTCGCTGATGGCGGCACGTGTTATTGGGTCATTCAGTTCCCTTCAAATTGAGTAGAGCTGATGCGCGCGTCATGCTCATGAACGGGCGCCGTCAGTTGAGACTGGTCCCAGTCATCTCTTAGCTACCAGTGGCTTATTTCATTTTCTATTTTTTCATTAAAATTTTTTTTTTCATTATTTGTCTATATTGTGCTCACATAATAGAAGCGACAAGAAATATGTAACTAAGATCTATGTAACTCATAATAATGATTTAAAAGAGTGTCCATGGAATTTCTTGCACGTTCTTCTCCATAGAGATCTACGCTTCGGAACGCGCAATTTAGCTTCACTTTTTTTAGACTGACCGACATTTTGACAATTCCAAAGTGCCTCTAACTGGTCTATTTGAAATAAACGTACCGTCCAAAGCAAAAAACGCAAAAATATTACGTTTGTTGCGGGAGCCCCCTTAAATATTTATTTTATTCTGTTTTTTACTATTTGTCGTTACAGCGGCAACAAAAATACATCATCTGTGAAAATTTCAACTAACTATCACGGTTCATGAGATATAGCCTTGTGATAGACGGACAGACAGACAGACGGACGGACAGCGGAGTCTTAGTAAAAGGGTCCCGTTTTACCTTTTGGGTACGGAACCCTAAAAAGAGACCTCCTTGCAGTAAACAAATATCATAGAGGTATTAAGTCATTCTCGGAACTTATCCGATAGAATAAGAAGAACACTAGAAATAATGTTTTAAAAAATTCTTCAAGTAAAGGCTTACCTAAAGACGCGAAGAAATCATTCCCCAAGAAGGGGAACCCAGGTCGGTTCGCCAACACAATCATTCTAAAATCATCATGCACTGGAATGAAACTGGATACATCCCCACCAGAACTTTCCAGCATATGCTTGGGCACTATTCTTCGACCATCACTCAGGATCATTTCACCATTTTCCACTAAAGTCTTCAGGATGCAAGTTACATGTGTAGGTGCCTTATCAGCTTCGTCGACGACTAAAACATGTCCGAATTTTACCGCTTTTACTAAAGGCGAATCTTCGTACACCACTACACCATCTTTGACTGTCGGCTGCACAGTCAGTGACTGAACAGTTGTATCTCTATGCAGTTGTATGTATTCTCTAGGTCGATTCAACAGCTGCAAAAGTCTGTCCGCAATCTTATTCTTGCCAACGCCTTGGTTGCCGACGAGTAGTAAGTGGTTGCCGAGCAAAAAGTCCTGCAGCAACCATTCTAGCAACCGCATATGTTGAGGTACATCGTAGAACAGAATATCAGGGACTTTGGTTAACGCTTCCGTTTTGAAAATTTCTGTGCTTGTGTTGCCAATAGTTAGAACGTTGTTACTTACTGAGCATTTGACTTTGGTTTCTGTTGGATTGTTTCCAAAGATACCGAAGCGTCTTGGCGGATCAATGCCTAACCTTTGAGAGGCCCCATCTAAGGCTCGCCTGGCTAAGTTAGGTAGAAATTTGGCCAAAAATGTTTGTTGTACCGTCTCGTAAGCGGAGTCGGTAGGGTACTTGGACATTCTGCTGGCTATTCTGAGGAGTTGCCGTGTAGATAAGGAGGATGACAGGTTTTTTAGAGTACTATCTTCAGATTTTCGAAGTTCGTCTGCCAGATTTAGGATTGAGTGAAGAGGTTGGGATATTTCGCCGTACTGAATCAAAAAGAAAACAAAATAACAATTTTAATTATTTTATGAATCTTATTCACAAATATCTCTCAAATGTTAAGCACCTGCTAAACAAATAATTAGAAAAAAAACTGTATACATAATTTGAATTCTTCTTCAAAAGAAAACAAAGACAGAATGATACTGCAACGCGACCTTATATAGGCCGACCGCTTCACTGAGGCCGTGTCTGTTGTAGCTGCGCTATGCGGAAGGGGTGTTGACCTCCATCGTACGGTTAGTGAGCTCAAGCATCACCACACCTTTCTCATGGACCATCATCATCATCATTATTTCAGCTGAAAGACGTCCACTGCTGAACATAGGCCTGCCCCAAATGTCGCCATAATGACCGGTCTTGTGCGTCTCGCATCCATCGAATTCCCGCGACCCTCATCAGGTCATCGGTCCACCTTGTGGGAGGCCTTACAACGCTGCACAAACAAGCACGTGTGTCTCAAGCACGGTGTTAGTTAAATGGTAAGTGCAGCACTGTCTATATAGGTATATACTACGACCTTAAGACAGTCCGTAACGCTGAGCCTCTAGTTTTATATTCGTCCCAAAATAAATCAGAGTTCGGTCCAGTCCGACCGTCGCTGTCCTCCCCCAACGACGATGTACGTCGAGGTCAGTACTTAACACGGATGTGCCCTTGGAGTACACTTACAGCCCTGATTGGTGGCGAATCCGGTTAAGCAGTAGACCATCTCAAAGTATGACCTGAGAGAGGCCACTCATCATCATCATCATTTTAGCCGAAAGACGTCCACTGCAGGACATAGGTCTCCCCCAAGTGTCGCCACAACGACCGGTCTTGTGCGTCTCGCATCTATAGGATTCCTGCAAATCGTCGGTCCACCTTGTGGGAAGTCAACGCCGTGTGTTCCGGTACGTGGTCGCCACTCCAGAATCTTTCTGCCCCATCCACCATCTTGTTCTGCGAGCAATGTGCCCTGCACACTGCTACTTAAGATTAGCGATTCTTCGGGCTCTATCCGTAACCCACAAGAAAGCCAGTAAAAAAAAAAAAATGTAGGTCACTCACCAAACTGTTTATGATGAAAATCTCCTCCGATTTGCTCAAGTTCCTCATCTCATGGAAGATGAAGAGACTCAGAATTTCGGGAGACAGCCACTGCTGGCCGCGACCCAAAACTGGAGGTTCGGCTAAATCAACGATTCTGTAAGTTGGAACATTGAGATTATAGAAAGTGCAATATGTTGACTCTGTAATTTGTATCAGATTAGTAAAGGACAATGGGCACTTTCGTATGAACTCCGTAGCCAATGCTGTGTCAAGTTCTGGCATATGTCATTTGAAAGATAATAATAATATATTTTTTTATTTATTTATATATTAGACATACATACAGATCAACCCAATGCGACAGTGTAGTCAAAAATTGCATTAATAATTTCATGTCAATTATATTCATAACATTTACAAAAAATAAAAATATGTATTATATTTTTATAGCTAGCCCGTATTATCCTACAACTGGGCAAAGCCCTCCTTCCTTTCTTTTCAACGATCATTGCTTCGTTTTATAGTTTATGGTAATTAGAATTGTGTAGAGAAAGATTTTTTTTTTTAATGGGTTATTTATTATGGTATTTGGATTCAATGGTTTTAGATTTTTTTTTGTGGATGGTATTGGTTTTTGGTCACGACCCTCAGCATTGAGGAGTACAACGCAAGGAGGAGAAGGAGTATGGAATTTGGATTCCATATACAAACCTTCGATTTTTGTCGTTATACACAAAAAATCGAATGCATTCAGTGGTGAGCGCCTCTTTGTTACTGAACTCTGTCTAGAGTAAACGTAGTCGTTACACTGAAAATAATTGGTAACAGTGCAAGTTAAACAAAAGTTGTGGTCACCTGAAAGCTGGGTGAATCTTTTTGACGCCATTTTTCTGGAGCTGTTCCTCCGTGACTCCTGACTTCACCAGTTCATCATACCGGTCATGTCTTAACAGACGTGTGCCGTCATGAAGCTGCAACTCTCTGTCATGGACTAATCTAAAATGGAGAGAAATGGAGAAGAATAGATTAGATAATTTCTATTGTAAAGCATTATTTTTTATACTGGTATAAAAGTGAAAGTTGTGTGTATGTTTGTTACTCCTTCGCGCTCGAACGGTTGAACCGGTTTCAATGAAACTTGGTACATGGGTAGACAATGTCCTGGAATAGTACATAATACTTTTCATCCCGGGAGTATATTTCTTCGGAATCATTTTCTACTATCACGAGGGCGAAGCCGCTGGCACTAGCTAGTTATTACTAGCTAGTGCCAGCTGCTTCGCTGATATTTCATAAAAGCGGAAGCTTGTATGTCTGTATCTATCTGTATGTATCTATATGTATCTGTATGTATATGTATGTATCTGTATGTATATGTACTGTACTGTACTGTATGGCTCTTAGAGGTGCCGTCTGCTAGGACTAACCTCCTAAAGTTTGCCCCTTTGTCACGAGCCATACGAACTATCAATAATATAGCACAATCGGAGGATATATTTGGCCAAACACTGCCGAAATTTTTGGAAGCAGCTCAAATAATTATTGAGAAAGGTCTGGATATTACATCCTAATTAATAGAATATCATAACCATGTACATATATTAAGTGTTAGTTATAACATCGCCTTGGACTTATCTGTAAAGGTGTTATAATGAAATAAATAAATAAATAAATAAATGTATGTATCTGTATGTATCTGTATGTATATGTATGTATATGTATGTATCTGTATGTATCTGTATGTATCTGTGTGGATTACGGTCCATTCCCTCTGTATCTGTATGGTTGTTACTCCTACACGCTCAAACGTTTAAACAAATTAGGATGAAATTTGCCTCACGGGTAGACTATGTCTTAGAATAGCACATAGGATAGTTAATATTCCCTTGGGATAGTTTTCTAAAATGTGGACCAAACTTAAATAACATTTGACAGGCAAAGACGGTTAGAAGAATTCTCTGAAATCTTCTAACATCATGTTATGTGGTAGCGATGCAGCCATAAAAATGAGCACAAATATTTCTATTCCAACTTACCTATGTAAAACAGCAAGTGTACTAGCATGTATTCTATGCAGCCCATCCAAAACAGCCATATGCCCCTTCAAAGCTGCTTCCACCAGCGCCGAGTTCCTCCAAACGGTATCTCCATTATCCAAGGTAGTTCGCTGCTGGACCAGGTCTCTAGCTGTCATGTCCTGATACAGGACTATAGGCTCTATTGTGTATCCTAATAAGGATGAAAGTTGCGAGACCAGGAGACTCTTCCCGCAACCTTTTGGACCTGTGGGCAGAATGATAACATTTGAAGAAATATGACTATGTATCTATTTAAATAAAAAGTGAAACTGACTGATTGACATATCAATGCACAACCGAAACTACTACTACTACTTCTCTTATCTCAGTGTTACTATGACGCGAAATAACAGATCACGATTCATAAGAGTCAGTGATACATATAAGTGTTCCGGAACATTTCAGTGGTTCAGAGAATGTTTTAATCGCAAAAATGACACACTGCCTACGCTTAGCTAGTTATCAGACAGAATATTTCGGTAATAACTGCACGACAATCACCGGAATATGGGTGACTCAATTGCTTTGTAACTAAACTTAAAACATATCAGCCTCATACTCGACTGGGACTCAGGCCTCCTCGCCCTAGGAGAAGGAATGAAAAAAAAAGAAAGATAACATGTATATTTGGCACATACAAAAATCTACTCACCAATAATACAAAAGTCTCCAACACTATGACTCAGCAACAATTCATTCAACAATTCACTTTGATACTCAGTCTTGATCACTCGCCTATCTTCAACACCCTGCTTCCTACCACCAAACGGCACGCTAAATTGAGACTTAGCTCCATCGATTTCCATTGTCACTAAGGCCTGATTTCCCTGGATCTCAACGTCTTTCAGGGATATATTCCAGTTTTTTCCTGTATTTATTCTCAGATTATGAAGTACTGCTTCAACGTTCTTGACGTGTTCTTTGGTGAGGAATGAGTGATAAGGATAGAGGAGATAGATTAGCTTATGTATGGGGATGTTTGGGTTGCGTTCCTGAAAATGAAAGAAATTGTTATATTTTATTTGGGCTACTATCGCCATCATCATTATCGCCGCTCTACAATTTTGTGATAAAGGAGTTCAAGATTTTTTTAAATTATAAACTAACCTTTTCCGTCTGGTATCTTGACTTTTCGCGATCATATCTTAAGATAGTCTAACGTAAACCTATATAACTTGGTGAAATGCAGGTTGCTAGGACTATAGGATTGTTCGAAACTGTTACGGTGGCCCTGGAACATGGGGCAACTGAAGGAACGCAGGTGGGTTTAATCATTAAAAGTCTGACACTCCCTCTCGCTCTACACAGAGAAGGGAGGAGTTATTTGATGATTTGCTGCTACGCAAAAAACTAAAGATTATATAAGGAAAAACTCAATGTCAACAACAACTTGAATATCAACAAAAAGTAAAATTTTTAAATCTCGGAAACTAAACCATGTAACCGTACACTCAAGAAGGAATAGTCCCCCCCCCCCTTTTTTATGTGGCAAGGGAGATCCATTTGACCTTGGGTTTCCCCGTGATACGCACGCGATACCGTCATCAGGGTAACTTGTCGTCAAGGTCAAGACTGGTGTTCATTTTTATAGTTTCAAAGTTTTTATGTCACTTGGATTGTTCCAAATGTGTTGCCTTTTTGTAGAATAAAGGGCTAACGGGAATTGAATTTGTGCATGGCATGGAGTGGAAAATATTTTCCGCGCCGCGGTTTTTTTTTAGGTGGGAAAATCATCTAATGACAAATCTCGTTCTTGGGCGGTGCGGGAGATAGTGTCTGACTTTTACTGACTAAAAACCCATTCCTGTTCCTTCTTTGCCTTCGTCCCAGGCGGAAACTATTTCGTATAATCCCACAGCCAGTCACCGGCTCTAGCAGGCCCACTTCGCGGACAGCATTTTGAGGCCCACGTGGAATACAACGCGCCGTCAACCCGTGCCTGGTCCTTATTGGACAGTAAGCTACCTTTACCCGCCGTCCGCAAGCTCACTTGTCATGCCTGCCAAGTACTGAATTTTCTTTTACTAAATATAATCTACTAATATATATTCAATCCTGAGTTATTTTTGCCCTATCCTATCATCCGCTTCACGCTTTCGGCCGCCCCCTTTGCTCACCTTACTGCTTCTCAAAAAGTAGTGATCGCATCCCATTTCCTCTCGTTCCGTACCATAGCCTGAACCAGGGCCGAACGCGAGGGGTCACCCCCGCCTATCGTCTCCACAAGGATAGGGTATGCCCCACTGGGGCTTTTATGTGCCCTAAGAGGGACCGCTTGCTATCATATCCCAAGCCTTTTTCCCAACTAGTTTCGCTTCATCAGCTTCTAGTCTAGCCGGATGCGGCTGAATATCCGTGTTCTACATGGAACGACTGCTTATCTATATTGTACACTGCACCGTTCGGGCGTCTTTATGTCGACATCGCCACCGGGCCACGCTGAAAACCAGCGCTGTGAGCTCATCGCTTTATGCGTAAGCGTTCGGCCGTTTTGCGCGGATGTGACGCATATCTTCCCTATCAATTGATTATGTTTGTTAGCTAGTTTTAAGATTGCGTCATTTCGCATGAATCTGTTTTTCTTTCTTTCTTTCTTTTTTCTCAATCCTCCACCATCCCAACCATCCAGTCACTGGGCAACACGATACTTTTTGGATAGACTGATAGTCAGACTTTCTGGTGTCTGGCTACCTGTAACAACTGACAAAGATCTACGAATGACAACCAGGACCAACGGCTTTACGTGCTTTCCGAGTGTGTCAGTATTGTCCCAATATAAACTTATAAAAGCACATATGAATTGAAAAAATTACATTGATAATTGCCTAGTTTTAAAACCGTAACATTATGTATGAGAAAGACCGTTTGCTACATTTTCTACAATTCAATAAAAGGGAACATACTCGTACTAAGAACTTTCAAACAAACCAAACAGACATGTAGCGATATCTATGGCGTCACATAAGAACTTATACTGCATCGCGCAATTAAAGTTCTCCGCGTGATTAGAGCATATAGAACAGCTCGAAATCATCTATCGGGCAGTTGCCCACCAGACATAACACCCGTCTGGACGGAGGATCCTCCCTTTTTAACGGAGGTTTGCGGGACTTTACTCTCCGTTTCGCATACCTCCAAAGACACACAAACAACACAACTTCTACTTCTACAACAGTCAGTTTGCTTTTCTAATTTCTCTAACTCCAAACTTTACTCATTAACGTATCAGATTAGTAGATTTCGTGCCCCGTGGCAATTACTGCCAACAAACAAACGAACTCAAGGTCGTACGCTTGCATTTTAAATAGAAAAACTTTTCAAATTTTACCATAGTTTAAATATAACAAAAATTACTTAATTAACAAACTTTTGAAGTTATATTTACTGTCAGTTGGTGTACAAAAATGCTAACACGCGATTATTCTTTTTTTTACATTTCCGTAACCGTCTTGATTGAAGTTTAAAATGGCTGCTGTTATTACACTCCAAGTGCTGCTGGCTCAAACAACTAGTGAGGGGTGTAGGTTTACAAAATTTTTTCGAAACAATAGACTAAAGCTGATTAAAGATCAAAAAAAAAACTACCTTTTATTGTTTATACCTACATTTTGTGAAACAAACATGTCGTTGTTTAATATGTGTACAGTGTATTTCAATGATAGATCAAAAAATACCAATGATTGTTTTACTTTTTGTAAAACAAGCATTTCGTTTCCAAAATAATTGTACACTTTATTGAAATACCTACACGTATTTCAATAGTCATGTTTCTCTTTTACCGCCACTTTGCAATTATGACTGAAAAGAGAAAAACCCCTTCATTAAAATACTGGAATGGAAATTATTAACTCCCTCGCGTGTTCGGGAGTTAATAATATAAATGCTAAGTTTTAATCCTGAACGCCAGTGAGGGACTGGCGTTCAGGATTAAAACTTAGCAACCTTCGTTTCGTTCGGAATTCAAACATGCCGCCTGCGAATTAAAAACAGCTTTATCCCCTAGTCACATAATCTACTATTCTATATCCGTACCCATATCGAAATTTCAAATCCATAATATCCTTGGTCACTAGTATGAAATACAATTTTTACTTACCAATATAAGTGCAGCCGACTGCAAACTATCCACAGGAAAGTCGGGCAGGCTGACTTGCTGCAGCTCAGGACTGATCAAGGCGTACGCCGCAGAAAGGAGCTGTTCTAACTTGGGGCCGTCCACCCGGGGAGCTTCCTCTCTTAACACGTGTAGATGTTCCTGGGGACAAAAAGTTTTATCATCATCATTGTAGGTTGTGGCCGAAATATGTCCATTGTTAGGACAAGACTGGTTAGAAAGAGTTATTGTTTATAGGCTAAGAAGTCTGACTCGATACATTTGCTGCCAAGTACTATAAAAACATTAGAATGTTTTACATCCGTATTCTAATGATAAACAAAGTGACTGTATGCTGTATCTATGGAACATTTGTATGGCCTACGGGTCGTTATTTCGGATCGGGGCGTCTTCTGGATGTGAGTTGCCATGTTTGTGAAAGTGTAAACAGAAGAAAGAAGAACAGAAGTGAAATACTAAACAGGAGTAATTTCTAGTGCGGTGCAATGTATTTTTTAGGGTTCTGTACCCAAAGGGTAAAACGAGACCCTATTACCAACACTCCACTGTCCGTCTGTTACCAGGCCGTATGTCATAAACCGTGATACAATTGAAATTTTCACAGATAATGTATTTTTTTTTTGTTGCGGCTTTAACAATAAATACAGAATAAAATACATAATATAAGTGGGGCTCCCATACAACAAACGTGAATTTTTACCGTTTTTTGCTACGGACGGTACGGAACCCTTCGTGCGCGAGTCCGACTCGCACTTGGCCGGTTTTTTTTAATACTTTCTAAATTTGACATTGGCTAAACGTAATGAAGCCGAAAAATATATCATGTTGGTAAAATCAAAAGACACGAATCATGGGCGTAGCAGGTTATAGTAAGAGTTAGAGAAACGTCACCAAGTCTAGGAGAAAAATGTTGTACGGTAGAGAACCACTGCCAAGTTCTGAATCCCAATACAATATTCTATAAACCACTTTATTTTCATAACATTAACAAAACAAGAATGCACCCTCAACATTTAAGCACCGAACTTCGTTATTATAACAGAACTCTTTGATCATCCCATAGGTAAACAAAGACATAAAATGCTTGACTGTCGACAAAAAAAAAAAACAACAAATCGAAGCAAACGTAAATCATGAGAATGAACGTTAAACGATTCAGTTAGGGTAAAACGTCGCCGCAAATTAATTTCTGTCTAGCAATTATGACAATGAACAAACTGCGCCACGAAACTATGCGATGTTGTAATTATACTACAGCTTTGATGGATGGCTTTAACTCTGTAACATTGTGGCGCGATTTTGTACAAATCGTTTTGTGTTGGCTTCAATTTACATGAGCCGTAATATGGTTTTAATGTTAATTGTTTCTGGAATAAAATTGACGATTATTCATAATTTCCATTATTGCCAATATTCTACAATTCGACCCATTTTTGGTTAAATCTTAAACAATCAAATATTCAATGAAAACAAAATAATTTCATGTGTTTTCTGATACTGCGTATGTAACTTAATTAGACTTTTTTTAATTTGTTACGGAATCTAGTTTGTAATTTAGTCATAAGACACCTCAATATCGATTTTGACTAGTCTGTAGGGATATTGTTGGGAATAAAAATAAATAAATAAAATAAATAAATTAATATTGCTAATTTCAGTCACAGATGGGCACGCCACAATTATGGCGGTAAGTCCCCTCTTTGAGGCGTGGTTCGAAAGACCTCACGGCGTCCTCACCTTCCGCATGAGGCAGGTTCTCACCGAACACGGTAAGTTCGGGAAGTTCCTGCACCAGATTCGTGCGGAAGCGACGCTCGGGTGTCGCCACTGTGTGGACCGCCCGGAGGACACGGTGGAGCATACGGTGGAGGTGTGCCCCGCTTAGGCAGAGCAACGCCGTGTCCTCGTGGGGGCGATCGGCGGCGGCGATCTCTCGCGTTGGGCCTTGGTACAGGCCACGCGCGCCTCAGGGAGATGTCAGCAAATTGTAGGGGCCTAGCAGGGTCGAAGCCTACTGGGGTCATGGGTAGTGTGAAAACGAAATCCGGGGCCCTGGGAGGAAGGCAACGAAGGAACAGGAGTGGGTTTTTAGTCAGTAAAAGTCTGACACTATCTCCCGCCCCGCCTAAGGGCGGGGGATGTCATAAGACGATACTCCCACCGAAAAAAAAAAAAACTGCTGTCACAGATTCGAAAAAAAATTACAGTCAGTCAGCAGGAAAATGAATCAATTAGCTATTAACGATCCCGAAATTTTCATGGACTCCCATTACGAAACTTTAACAATTTTTAGGTCAGTCTGCTAAGAATGTTTTCCTGTTGTGGCAAAAAATTGCGCGACTCGCCACGTGAGGATCGATTTAGCGATAAACGCCTACTGCACTGGAATATAATCCCCTGTAAAAGTTATCACTATCAAGGTAGAACTACACTGCGCACACGTGTGCCACATACGCCGATCTGGGCGCGTCGGTCTCCATACATTTTATATGGAAACTAGACTTGTACAGCTACACTTAATCCACGCCACGCGACGTCGTTCTACGTACAAATGAGGCGTGTTACACGTGCGTCATTTACACACTCATTACTGCGTGGGTATATATATTTTTTTTTCATTTTACAAATGTTTATGCATAGTTAAGGTTTGCCTTGACTAAATTCAAGGTTCTTTTTTGTGCTCAACTTTATATAACCAATTGTACAGCTCGTAAAAAAAAACTAAACCCTAAATTCTGAGTCCAAAACACACTGACATTTTTCACACTTCATTCTACGAGACACCGTCTACATTATACGGCTATTTTATAGACGACACAAACTTTTACGGACCAAAATAACATTCTGTGGGCGTAAAAATAAACAACATTTTCGCGAGGGACCTAGGTAAGGAAAATATTTAAGCACGCAACGAATGAGTATAGAATCGTAAAACCGATTTAGTGCGAATAGCCTTTAAGCGCATACTTCTCTTTATTGACCTTTATTTTTTTTATTAATGAATTTTTCCCGGTTTTTTTCATGGAATGCGATAAAAATTCAGCTTTTTTTAATATCAGCGAATTGTTCTTTTATGTCCACAGTAACGAAAGTTTTATGTTCCATCCTCGTTTTAATCAATGTCTAAATAAAGATTTCAGATTGTTCCGGATTTGTTGTTGTTATTGTATATACTATACCGGACGACACAGCGTTGGAAGGCCTCCCACTAGGTGGACCGACGACCTGGTGAGGATCGTGGGCATCCGATGGATGCAAAACGCACAAGACTGGTCATTGTGGCGGGAGGCCCATATGTCTAGCAGTGGACGTCTTTTTGCTGAAATAATGATGATGATGACAATATTTATCCCAAAAGACTAAGTAATAATATTTACAGTCGTCTAGGCAGTTCCGGCGTACCCAGAAGACAAGAAGTCTTCAAGGTACGCCGGAACTGCCTACCTATACAGGGTGACTGGTAATTAGTGTACGATACTTAAAAACGGGATTGTGCTCATGATAACCAACAACTTTTACTATGGGAACAAACCTGAAATCGCGAAAAAAAATCAGCTGTTCAGTACATTTATGTTTGCCTAATGGTCTATTTTTACTCTTTCAATCTTTTTTTTCTTATTCTTTCCTTGCATCACTTCCTAGTTAACCTAGTTTTATAAATGCCGTGAAACTCTGTAATTGGTTTAAGATATAATTGTTATCATTTCGCTATCAATGTGCAGCGTCTGTAGACCTCACTTTTACATGATCTATACGCAGCTACATTGGGCTGTTCATTGATAGTGGGTGAGCCTTCTTAGCCCATGTAACTTTACAAATAAACTGTTGAGTTTCCTAAAATAAATAAATAAATGTACTGAACAGCTGATATTTTTTTTCGTGATTTCGGCTTTACTCCCATAGTAAAAATTGTTTGTTATCATGAGCACAATCACGTGTTTAAGTATCGTACACTAATTGCCAGTCACCCTGTATTTATAGAGTTATACTTCACCGTCGAAGTATTACTTTACGGTAAAGTGTATTTGTTTTTGCATATCTACCTACATTTTATATCATTTATCATTTTCCGTCATACTCATTGTATAAACTTTTCCCAATAAAGAAACATTATAAATATCAACATAATAATATACTGGTTATATTTACAATGTTTTTTTTTAGGTGGAAAATCATCCGATGATTTCTTCAGCTTTAGGGCGGCGCTCAGGGCGTGTCAAACTTTTACTGATTAAAACAACACTTATGTTCCTTCTTTGCCTTGCGTTTCAGGACCCCGGGTTTCTCTTTCAGAAGACAACCACAATTATAATGATGGTGTGTTTATATTGCCTGTACGTACTGACGTAAACGTTTATAATAATTTTCTAGCGTAGTCCTATTAGCCAAAATACCATGTTTGCCATTTATTATTTCCATGCCGCCGCTGGTAAAATATTCAGGCCATAGTTGGCACATGAAGCGTAGCTTGGTGGCATGTCAGCACCCCATTACCGCTGCCGACACGGAAACAATTCAACCACAATTAATACACACTAAGCTTTACGTTCTGACGGCTCATTACTTACTTCGGAAAGTTTGTCGGTATTAATTATGGAGCCATTCCACCTCTTTATAAACCACTAGTCACCCGCGGAAAAGAAGAATACATATAGCCTGTGTCAGTCAGTGTTTTTTATTCTTTTTTTAGGGTTCCGTACCTCAAAAGGAAAAAACAGAACCCTTATAGGATTACTTTGTTGTCCGTCCCTCTGTCTGACTGTCTGTCAAGACCCTTTATCTGGCGTGGAGGTGTCGAGTTGAAATTAAAGCCATTAAAACTCAGGTCTGCGTTTCCTTAAAGCTGTGAAAAAATCAAACTTCTAAGTTATCGGGTTATATAAAAAAGATACGACCGTTTATGTCGCAAAAAACGAATATTTCGACACTCTCGAGGAAATGAAAATTCATAGGTTACTTCCCGTTGACCCAGAATCCTGAAATTAGGCGTAAAGCAAGGTCTTATAGAACAGATATAAGAATAAATCTGAAAGCTGTACTGGCGGAAAGGGACCGAATTTTACTAATTAATACCACACCTAAGTGCCTTCTGTTGCCCTTGCGTTCTAGGACCACGGGTAACCTTTTCAGAAGTCGACCCCAGTAGACTTCAGCCCTGCTAGACCCTACAGTTTTGCTGACATTTCTTTGAAGTGCGTGTGGAACACTACGCACCATTGACGACTCGGTTTGAGTCCGGACGGTTGCCGGGCGACCGGACGGCGAGATACCTATTGCTCCTCGTCCGCAAGCCTGCGCCTACGGTGGCTGTTAGTCGGAGTCGGGTTCACGGAGACTGTGGCGTGAGGATGTTCGTTCCCTCACGTGTGCGGCTGTCTCATTCGCTGGCATAGTTTCGAACTTTAAGAAAAGTAGAACACCAACAGAAATTCTAAGTTTTTCAATTGCAACTGAATATGATTGCAAGTACTCGCTAACAATTCACATTCTACACGTAGATTGTGTAGAATGTGTTATAGGATTTCAAAGTCGTTTTTCCATGGTCATGTTAACATTGAAACCACATTCAAAACCTAGTTTATTACATTCCTCCCTCCCTATACATTCTTTTTACCTATCAGCAATGAATCCTAGATTTTATATATAGTATACAACTAACATGTTATGTACTTGGCCGCGACACAACAATAGTTTGCAAATGTGTTGCCTACTGATATTTTCATACCGGTAGGCAACACATTTTAAATGTCACCGTATAATGGGCATGAATAGAACACGCGTAATAAATCGCTAGCCTCAGACAAGAACAACTAAAATAGACCTATATTTTACCAGGGGACTTACCATAACATGTTAAAATATCAGGCATGCGAGCGAGAATGAGGGATGGATAACTCCATCCCTCTCACACCAACACCTTATACAACATTAGTTTTAGTATATGCGAAACCCGAAACACGTGTCTAGTATTTTTATGTAAACAATCTATGTACAAAATTTCATAACTGTATCATGAAAAATCACAAAGTTATAAGCTTGTTATGTTACCTGGTTGTCCGCACAAATACATGGTCACAGAGCCATCCGGGCGACTGAGGGGCAGTTTTGCTCCCGTACCTAGCTGTGCGCTAGCGCCTAATGCCGTTATTACCTGCCGTGACCTGTGTTGTACTAAGTAATTTATGACCTTTTTTTAAATTAAAAAAAATATATATATAACACGCTGTAAAAATGGTTGGTATCGATGCAGTTACCGATTCTGAAAAAACTATATTCAGGTTTCGCATATACTAAAAATAAGGTTGTATAGCTTCATCCCTGTAACAGTTTATTTTAGGTCGTATAATAGAGCTTGTTAAGAGCTGGTGAGCCTCAGGCCACGTATTTAAAACGCTGTCATTCGCTGTCTGTTCAAAAAAAAAACATGATTTTCTCGTTTTTTTTTCAGTCTATCTATCATCTAGTTTGAGACTATGACAAAAATATTTATGTGAGTCTTGACTACATTTTTAAACACCTTATGTCACCGAAACATTAAAAACTCAATAAAATGAAACTTACCCCACATCTTTGTACTTTTCTTCTACTTCATAACTTTGATCTTTAAAAAATTTATTTAATAATAATGAGCAAACTTGATTGTTTTAGATTTTTTAATAACTGAACTCATTTTTGAATAAATTAATAAAATGCTTTTTTTTAAGGCAATCCGACAGTGACCGCACTTTTGGGCCATGTCACGACTTTAAGTACTACGAAAAAATGGTTTTTAGATAGATAGATCTTGGAGGCTGCAAATTACAGAACACATAGAAACATGGAATTTTTGACACAATCCGCCAAGAATTAGTTTAGTCACAATTTGTGAGAGAAAATGTCTGGGGCAACTTACCTCATAAATTCTAACAATCTAAAACCATTACACCAAAGTGTGACTCTGCGACCCATAAAAACAAGAAAAACGTGAAGAAAAAGTGTAGCTCGATGGCAATCGTAAAACCAACGAGTTTCTACATGTGGCTCTTCGTGCCTACCAAATGTTGGTACCGGTTCCAACGGGGCTTGAAAGCACTAACCTTTGTATCCATTTGACAGGCTGAAGTGCCTTCGTAGTAAATTATGTCAATAGATACGTGATCGCAGGAACACAAGGCAAACATAAAGTATGTCTGAGCTAGGTATCTGATGGTATTTGCATAGCCGAGTTAGGTAAGCGTTCGTGAGTCAACTGCCTGGGTATAAAGGGTGATTGTTGGTGGAAATGCAGGATTTTGTTTAAATAAAATATTCTTAAATAAGAGTGATTGGCCAAGTTACAAGAAAAATCGTTTCTTCTCATGGCAACGATAACTTGGAAAACCGGTCAAGTGCGGGACGGACTAACACGCAAAGGGTTGCTAAAAAATTGTTTCTGTTTTATTTATTTTATTAAACCATAGACTTGTTAAAGGTTTTCCAACAAACAACCATTTTAGGTTTTTTTGATTCGGAGAAAAGGTCACTTTTCATTCGTTATCTTACATATTTGAAATCTTGACGACCAGCCCTTTCATTTTTTATATCACACATGACACAGTTCAAAATATATTTTTTTGTAATTATCTTATTTTACTTTTAAATTGTCAAGAAGTCAGTCAGTCAGAAAAATTACGCTAATTGCACATTCCAAAGCGTCGATTTCTATGTAGAAGAATGTGCAAGGCTCCATGGAAATTCTTTTCAATCATGTTACGTATTACAAATATCTCGGTTATAATATATTATTACCTAAACAGGAATATATAATTATTATTTATGTATAGGAGTGAATGAATAATATAATTCATATTATCCATTCAGTTTTCGTTCCTGTTGAGGTCGCAGAAGTTCATAATATGTGTACAAATTTTCAACTGAATCGGTCTAGATTCGGAGCAAATTGGCTATGAAAAACAGACTGACAGCCGTCTTGCTGTCTGTCTGTTTTTTTACGGTCGGCTCACAGTTTCAGCAACTGGTGTATCTGACTAGATACACGAATTATATATAAGTATTCTGTGTTATCATTCGAACGTAAGAAATCTTAAAATGACCTGAAATCGCCAACACGCAATAAACTAACGTGGCAATTACGTTTCCTTATAGATCAATATATGTATTTCGTGATAATTGCATTTTTTTAACATCCTTCACTCGTCCAAATGCATGTGACCGGTACGGCGTTATGTATTTTTTCATATTTCCTAAAGAGATCAGACGACCTTTTGCTCGTCTAGCAGACGATCTATCAGTTAGGCTACTGTCATTTCTTTACAAAGACATTAAATATATATTACCAATAGACAGGACATAGCGAACAAAATCCTAATCCGATACTTATTACCTAGTGGTCATAAGTCGCTCGGTCTAGTATAACACGCCTACACGTTAAGACGTGTTTGTATCCGTTCTATGCACTAAAAGAAAATCATTTTCTGAGAAAATAGCTGCGCATTACTCTATTGTAAATCTTGTTATGGTAAAATGACTGGACCTAACTTCGATTTATTTTCGTAAATATTTTTGGTATTTACGCGGTAATTAATTAGAATTTAATAATTATTATATAGTTCCAGAACATTTTTTTTTTTTTAGGTGGGAAAATCATCTTATGACAAATCCCGCTCTTAGGCGGAGCGAGAGATAGTGTCAGACTTTTACTGACTAAAAACCCACTCCTGTTCCTTCGTTGCCTTCGTCCCAGGGTCCGGGTTTCGTTTTCACACTACCCATGGCCCCAGTAGGCTTCGACCCTGCTGGGCCCCTACAATTGCTGACATCTCCCTGAGGCGCGCGTGGAACAATACGCGCCGTCGACGACTTGGGCTTGGTCCGGACGGTTACCGGACGGTCGGACGGCGGGTCACCCATTGCCCGCCGTCCGCAAGCCCACGCCTACGGTGGCCGGAAATCGGGATCGGAATCCCGGCGGCGGTTGGGGCGTGAGGACCGTTGCCGTTGCCTCACGCGATCGGCCGCCTCCTTTGCTAGCATCACTGCTTCGCAGAAGGAGGCGACCGCCTGCCACTCCTCCTCGCTCCGGACCATGGCCCGGCGCGAGAGATCGCCGCCGCCGATCGCCCCCACGAGGACACGGCGTTGCTCTTCCCAAGCGGGGCACACCTCCACCGTGTGCTCCACCGTGTCCTCCGGGCGGTCCACACAGTGGCGACACCCGGGCGTCACTTCCGCACGAATTCGGTGCAGGAACTTCCCGAACTTCCCGTGTTCGGTGAGAACCTGCGTCATGCGGAAGGTGAGGACGCCGTGAGGTCTTTCCAACCACGCCTCAAAGAGGGGACTCACTGCCATAATTGTGGCGTGCCCAGCACTGGGTCGCGACAATCGCTGTCGCCATTTCACCATGAGAACCCGCCGGAGCTCCGTCCGCCATGCTTCGATTTGTCGCGGCAGCGGAGTTTCGCCCCGGCGTTGCATCTCCATGCGTAGATCGTGCATGAGAGCAAGCACTATTGCTTCCAGATCCCATGGTGGCTGGCAGGCAAGGAGGCTCGCCGCTTCGCGGGAAATCGTCCGGTAACCTCGCACCATCCGTATGGGCATGACCCTCTGGCATGTGTTCAGCCGGGCCGCTGGCTGCTTCCGCAGCGCCGGCGCCCATATCGGTGCGCCATAGAGGGCCGTGGACCGAACGATTCCCGCGTAGAGCCTCCGGCAGGAGGCATCTGGACCCCCTAGGTTGGGCAGGAGCCGCCCAAGGGCAGCCCCAGTCCGATTTAGTTTGGGAGCCAGACGTCGGAAGTGCTCCTCGAAATCCCATCGGCTGTCGAGAACGAGTCCCAGGTACTTCATCGTTGACCCGACGCCGATGTGGACTCCTCCTACCGTTAGCTGGGAACCCGGTGGTGGCGCGTTCCGAGGGCCGTGAAAGCACATGGCCTCGGACTTATGCAATGCCACCTCGAGTCCCAACTCCTAGATCCTGCCTACGACTGTCGCAACCCCGTGTGTCGCTAGTTCGACCGCCGCCTGGTACGACTCTCCCCGTGCCAGGACCAGCGTGTCGTCTGCGTAGCAGACCACGCTGACCCCGCCAGGGAGGTCTCCGCGCAGCACGTAGTCGTATCCGATGTTCCACAAGGGCGGCCCTAGTACCGATCCCTGCGGAACACCGCACGACATCTCTCGACGTTCCCACTCTCCCTGGTGACCAGGGTAGATGATGTACCTGTCCGACAGGTAAGCCTCGACCACACGACAGAGGTAGTCGGGCGTCCGGTTATACCGGAGTGCCCTCCTAATGCTACTTCAAGGCAGGCAGTTGAAGGCGTTGGCGATGTCCAGAGACACCGCCACGACACACCTGCCTTGGGACACCGCATCCCCCGTCGTGAGAGCTCGCACGCGCATGATGGCGTCCACCGTGGAGCGCCTCCTGCGAAAGCCGAACTGGCCGTCCGCCAGATCCGGCCCCACCCGTGTTAGGTGCGCGACGAGGCGGTCTGCAATTACTCTTTCAAAGAGCTTCCCCACCTCGTCGAGCAGCACAATGGGCCGGTACGCGGATGGAGAGTCCGCAGGACGCCCTGGCTTTGCGATGAGGACCAGTTTCCCGGTCTTCCAGCGAAGTGGGAACTGGCCCCTCTCCATGCATGCGCTGAAGAGCCCTCTTAGTCGAGGCCCGAGAGCCTCCATGGCCAGGACCCAGGCCTTCCCAGGCAAGCCATCGGGTCCTGGGGCGGTATTTTTGGCACTCAGCCTTCGTACCGCCATTCTCATCTCTACCTCGGTCACCTCTGGAGCGTTGTCGTCGTCGTCGCCATCGTGGTCCACGTCGGACACCGCTGGTGGCGGAGCCATGGGCGGGGGAGAGTGTTCCCCACGCATAGGGAAAAGAGTGCTCACCACACCCTCCACAAGCTGGGGCCGGAGACTCTGCGTCAGCGGAGGAGCCCAGGGGCGGAGTCGCAGATTTGCGACATGGCCTCCCGGAACCACTCTGCCTCGACGTCGATATCGACAGGCCTATCCGGTGCTTGCACCCAGGCCTGTACCATCGCGGCTTCCAGGAGTAGCTCCCGGTCTATCTGCCTCAGCGCCCATCGCGGACCACAAGGGTTCTGTCGGACCGGCGCGGTCGAGGTTTGGGCGGAGACGTCAAACCGGATGTACCGGTGGTCGGAGTACGTCTCCACCCCCTCCATGACGCACCAGTCGACGACACGCGGCGACAGAGCGGGGCTGGCGAACGAGATGTCCACCACGGAGTCACCCCGCATCCGCACACACGTGGGGACAGAACCCCGGTTCAGGACGACCAGGCCTGTCTCCAGAGCCCAGTCCTCCACCATCCGACCCCATTGGTTCGTGAACCGGGAACCCCAAGCCAAGTTCTTGGCATTGAAGTCCCCACACACGACCACGGGGAGGGAACCAAACCCAGCGACGACGGCTTTCAGCTCCATTAGGGAAATGTGAAGATCGCCGAGAGATCTGTTCGGGGACAGGTAGACGCCCAACACTGCAATGTCCCCGAACCGTGCTGCCACGCAACCCCGTCCCCTCGTGACGGCCTCGACGGTCGGGGTACCGGCGGCGGCCGACGAAATTAGGGTCACCGAGCCGTCCAGGTCCTACACCCAGTCTCCCCTGGGCAAGACATAGTACGGCTCGGAGACCACGGCGATATTGATCGAGGCGAAAATCCACCACTGCGCCATGCTCTGGAGCAACAGATCCTGAGCGGGGGCGCAGTGGTTGATGTTCGCCTGGAGGAGACGTAATGGAGTTATCGACAGTCCATTACAGTCTCCTCCCGAGCCCCCCGTGAGGGCCCTGCCGCGGCGGGTGCGGCGGCGACAGCGGCGGCAGCCAAGGCGGCGGCTGCGGCGGTGAGTGCGTACGGGTGAACGGGCCTCCGTACCATATGATTGCCTTACCATGACATTTTAACATATCATGGTAAGGCCCCTTGCCACCTACCGAGCGATAGTTGAATTTATATAAATTTTGACAAATTTAATTCACGTATTTGCTATTCAAAGCCAGATGGCGTCACCGAGACATAGGATGACAGTTTTTTTTCTTCTGATAGCCGCTCTATTGTATATCTTTAAATCTCTTTGTTTCTATATAACTTATATTTTTTATTGACTTAATTCTCTTAATTTATTACGTATTACAATTTTATTATTTCTCTTTATCTTAATTTTGTATTATTAAAATTCCAGGTAGAATTAATTTCTTCACTTGTTACATACTGTTTTTAAAACGCATACATACGCAAGCACCTAAACTAGCTCAGGAGTATGTTATGCTAATAAAGAATGTATTATTGTAATATAGAGAGTGGGAAAAAGATTGTAAGTATATGTAGAAGCAGCCAAATAAAAAAAAAATTGTATACTACTCATCCACATAAAACTAACGTACAATAGCATTCTTTATATAGCATATTAAAACCCTTTATAGCTTCTGTAAAATCCCCTCAAAAGATGGTATCAGCACCCAGCTATTAGCACAAAGTTTACCTATAGCCGAGTTCACCAAACTACTTATTTACTACCATTAAACTTAATGTTCCGTGCTCCGAACAGTTTGGATCATGTCTCCCCGAAATTATCCAAACCTGATGCAAAATTTACAATTCGACAATATATCTGAATAAATTACTAACCGTCGCACGACACGACGAATAATTACTGTGGCTGCCGTCGTAAGGGAGCTGAGGTACGCTAAATATAGAACTAAGTTCAGGTACGTGCAATTGTTCGGACTGAAAACTATAAAACGGCAAGCAGCAAGGTCTGTTGTTTATTCACTTTTCGTGAAAGAAATTATAAAGCTGAGTACAGAATCTGTTTTTTTTTTAATGAAAATAACTTCAAAAAGTTGTGTTGGAATCCGGTTAATCGTTGCGGGCTGGGGCTCGTAGAAGATAGAATAGAATAAACTTTATTGTACACCAAAATAATCAATAAACGTAACAAAACTAATCAAAATAAACTAATTGTAATTATAATGAAGAAATAAAAATCCCAATCCCAATTAATTTATAAAAACCAAACACTACATTAACTTAATTGGAACTTAACAGTTAATAGCGCTTTGACCAAATATCAGGCTATGGTATACTAAGACAGATCTCAGGGATCTAATTGTATCCCTTCTCTATCTATCTATTTAAGTTTCCGCACTTAGTCCTATCTGGACCATTGTCCGTGTTGTAATTGTGTCCCTTACTTTATAACATATTAGTATTTCTATTCCAAGAAAACGAGGTAAGCCACCTGGCTTTCAAAAACAAGAGTAAAAATAAATCCTGTAGAAAAAAACTTAAACACAACAAACTTTTTCCTGTAAATAAAACCGCAGTTTAACTACCGCAATATTTGTCTTTTAATTCGAAAGAATCAATTCTGACAACTTGTTATTTGTAACTTTGTTAAGTTCACAACAAAAATTAATGCAATTAAACACGCCACCACGGAATAACGTCCGACCAGGCATTCGCGCAAATGATTCATGAGTTCAACTTGACACATGTACCTAATATATTCAACCTTAAACCCGAATCGTGTCATCGCGTGTGTAACCGGCTTTAGTTGAGGACAAAACCGATCGCGAGCGAGGAACGACGACCAGTCACTGCTCACAGGGAAATAAGTAACGACGTTTGCGATTGCACCGATATTATTGAAACAACAAATATTTTACTAAATAAAATATTAAAACAGTGTAACTGACTTGGCTTAAATTTGTCACAAGTGATCATGTGAGTGCTACGCTCGTAGACCATCACTACGGTTCGTAGCCACTGCTACGAGAATGCTACGCTTCGTAGCTGATGCATTGGCTTGTTAAGAAATATTGATTGTATGTAAGTAAACATAACAATTTATACATATTATTTACATTCGGATTTAATAGTGTTTAAGTCACCGAAAAATTACAACCGCCGTAAGATTGTAAAATATCACAAGAAATTGTAAACAATTTTTTTTATAATAAGACAGTTATATTGAGAACTAAATAATGAATGTGGATGCGATATATCGTATACAAAACGTTTTTTTCATAATTTATCGGGAAATTATAATCTAATAAAGATTTATCATACGGAGTCTATATTTTTCCGGTGACATACATAAACGTACAATTTTCCAAATGCAAATGAGCGTGTATATTTTTGGCGGTATTATTTTTAAGCAAAACAAAAATGGAGTCCATCGACTGTATGATACGATTGAACGAGATTTCAATTTCCCATAATCCCGTAATTCACATGATAATATGATTTAAATTAAGAGTGTCCATGGAGTTTCTTTTACGTTCTTCTCCATAGAGATCTACGCTTTGGAACGTGCAATTTAGTTACACTTTTTTTTTTTGACTGACCGACATTTTGACAATTCAAAAGTGCCGGTAATTGGTCTATCTGACATAAACGTTTCTGATTTCTGATATCTCACATATTCTGACATTCTCGTAATGAGATTTTTATAAGCCAAAAGATAGGTCATGGTTATATTATCATCCCATTAATACTAAATGTTCAATGATGTACGGCCTCTCGCAAGGTAGACCAATGACCTGGTGAGGGTCGAGAGAATCCGATTGATGCAAGACGCATAGAACCGTTAATTATGGCGACACTTGGGGAAGCTTATGTCCAGCATTGGACGTCTTTCGTCTGATAAAAAAAAAACTATTTCGTTATTATAAACTAGCTTATGCCAGCGACTTTGCCCGCGTGAAAGTAAGTTTCTCCATAAAAACTTTGAAACCCCGTTTCCTCCTTTTAGGAGGTGAATTTTGGGAAATCTTCTCTTAGTCTTCGCTTACATTATGAAAGGTAACCTTGTGCACAATTTCACGCTACTAGTCTCAATAATTTTGGTTGTGCGTTGATTTGTCAGTCAGTCAGTTTCTCCTTTTATATATATAGAAAATAACCATATTGGACATATCTTTTTTGGTTTATTTAAATTACATTAGGCCAGCGTTTCCTAGCTGACTACCCTGAGAAACCCCGATACGAACTCAGGGGTCAAAGTCGTCTTTAAGGTCCATACAGTAAACATGTATTATTCAACAACATAGATGTAACTATATACAGATGTGGAAGTCTGTCTGCTTGGATGTTTGTTCATCAATATATTAAATATATTTAGATAGGATAGAAGATCAGGTTTTTTTTTATTTTTTATGCACTCGTGATAATTCACGGGAACATGTGCGGGTATTTTCGAATTACAAGCGAGTAAACCCCCTAGCAGAAATCAGTTTTAATAAAATTAATCTTTAAACTCCTAAACATCACATCACAATGCAATATTATAAAGATAAAACCTTTGTGTGTACAGTACGGGATCAAAAGTGCAGTTGCACTCTACCAATGTACCTTTGTTGTAGAAGATCAATCGTCCACAACTAGTTTAATCAATACTTTAGATTCTATGCTACCAACTAAATCAGTCATGAACCATTGACCCTCTTCACAAACTGAGTTAACGAAAAAAAAGATGCGGCCGTTTATGTCGCAAAAACGTGTATTTCGATACTCTCAAAGGAATCAAAATTCATAATAAATACTTCCCATTGACCTGGAATCCCGAAATTCGGCATGATGCAAGGTCTCATAGCACAAGTATAGGAAAAAATCTGAAAACTGTAAATTTGAAATTACTTTTTGCGATTCTGTAAAATCTTCGTAACTCAATTCGGGTATTGAACTGTTTTCATAGGTAAGTTTGTACGGAACCCTCAGTGCGCGAGTCCGACTCGTATTTGCCCAGTTTTTTTTTTACTTTCACGCGGGCGAAGCCACTGACAGCAGCTACGAGATAAATTAGTTTAAGAAAATTTTTTTTTCTCAAACTATTCATATTATTTGGATACACGAAAGTAAATTCATAAACCAGTCAAATGTAACAATTAATTAGTAGTAGAGTAGATTCCGACGGCGGCTTCCCCACGTTACGTCGCGTTTGGCTTGCAATTAATCATTGCTAGAGTTGGGGTGGTTTGTAGGGAAACCACCAAATTACGTCCATTTTGGGACAGTCTCTATGCACTAGTATCTAAAGAAAAGAAAAAAAAGTTCATTTGTGACTCGCAAAGAACTAAACAACAAATTAAGAGCATTCACTCGATATTAAAAATTTACAAAGCTATTTTTATTCAAATTTTATATAGTAAGTTTTGAAACACATGTTCTTCTTTTAGAATAAGCTATTATTATAATGATAAAATTAAGTTAAATCAGTGCAAATCATTATTGTATTTACCCGTAATTTCTTAATAATTTGACAATGTTTTTATTTTAATTTTCTAAATTAGTAAACTAAATCAATGAAAATTTTTCTATAACTATTTTGTTAAGGATTCTAGTTACTGTTTTGTATTTTTTGTTTATTAATTCTATTAGAACTGTAGAAATTGTCAAGCTTCGAAATTGCCTCTAAAAGTAAAATTTCAAAAACCCTATTTACTTAAGCGAATATAGTTCACAATTGTGCTATTAATTTAAATAACATCCTACTTAACTATTTTAAATCACATGTTTGTACAATATATCATTAATGGATATAAACGCGTAATTTCGAGTGAACGCTCTTAAGAATAGAATAGAATTTATTCGATGCAGGCAATTCAATAGGCAACAACACAAAAAAAAAGTACAGATATCGCCAACTCAGCAATTGCTGGCGTCAGACACCCAGCGCTGATTTTCAGCTGGCACCCCGCAGTGACGATAGACGACATAGATTACCTGAACATAATAGTATTAACCATTCTTGTACCCTTCTAACTTTCTCTTATGAGCTTAGGGTATAAATCTCTCGAGGTTAGAAGAAAAAATAACCAAGTCATTAATATGTGTAAAATATTTCACGGGAAAATAGATGCTCCTATTAAGTATAGCCGTAATTGGAGTTACTGACTGTTTGCTGTTTCTAGGAGTCGTACCGTCGCCCGAGCCCAGTCTCCTATCCCTCGTGCAATCGCTCGCTCTCTTGGATGCTAAACCTGATTGTGTTCGCGGATGAATGGAAGAACATATTGTCTGTCTGTTTGAAGTTTTGTGAGAGAGAAAAAAAACTAACTAAAATAAACATAAAAACGCGCGACGACAAAAATATCAGCACACACGATAGATCGTGACATTATATGATCAAAGCGCATCGCTTGTATTTTGATAGAGCCTGTGAAATGTAAACACTTATTTCTATTGTAGAAGGAAGCCAAGAGTTATTAGCGTGATATTTTTTTCGAGGGAAGTTCATTGGCTGTTTTAGTTATTCATAAATTTATTCCGTGTGGATATTGTGATGTAAAATTGGTGTAGTTTTGTATATCTAGTGTCTAAACAACTGGACGATAAATGGTATATCATGCTATGACTACTTCAACGAAATTTACCGAGGAGACTGTCTCGATAAATTTCATCATATGAATTATATCCGTATTCTAACGAAACTTAAAGAGACTGTAAAAGCTGAATACTTCTTAAACTTAGAAATGACTGAATGCATAAACCATGCGAATCAAAAAAAATCCCCCAATATATGTTTCATAATCAAACCATAACGCGTTTAACCGCATACATTGCAATGTTCAAAGCAAGGCGTAAACTAATTTAACATTTCTATTTCATTTTATTAGAACAATTAATTTCAGAAAAACAAATATTGTGTACAAAGATTATGAATTGTAAAATTGTCTAAAATACAAATAAAGCACTTATTATTAAAAAAAAAAAAAAGAAAAAAAAAGTATGTGTGGTTCTTTCCTCAAAAGACCAACTCGGACAACAATTAGCATGGTTCTTATATAACATCACATGTTTGCTGTATTTATTTATTAATCTTCATGCAACATAAAGTACAAAGGCGGACTTAATGCCTGAGGCATTCTCTACCAGTCAACCTAGGGTGGTGAAGAGACAATATACTTGGTACATGAAAAGATAATTTTATACAAAAAACAAGAATAAAAAGAAGTATACATGTAATTAAAATACACATTTATATTTAATATAATATATATACATATATATTAAATTTAAAGTATGTGAACTGTATGGACTTTAAAAGAGACTGACCTTTGACTTTTTTTCAGGGTATCCACATTAAGAAACACTGGCCTAATCTAGTTTACATTGACGAAAAAAATTATAGTCTTATAAAAGTGTTATTTATACCTTCGCAAATAAACCTTTTTTTTACATTAAATACCATTGTTAACAAACGTCTCACTTCTACAACAAAACCTGCGCACCCTAGTCCAAATACCTGTTAACAACGGAAACAATTTTCAAGCAACAGGCGGAGTGTATAATGAACTGCTTCCAACTGTTTAAAAATACATGGATTTTAAATTTTCTTTTACCCTAATTGATTGTATATTCTCTGGCATAGACAAATTAGTTAAATGTCAGAAAGGATTTAAATTTTTCTATTACCCTAATTCACTGTCAAAACATTTAATAGATTAGGTACATGATGGGAAAAAGCACAAGTTTACACATTTTTAAATAACATTAGCCATAAACAAAATAGTTTATCCATAAAAACCACCTAACCAAATAAAATATTTCCATTTTATTTTCTTCTAAATTCCTAACTTTCATTCATCAAACTATCAAAATAAAACTCCGCCATTTGTTTGCAGAGCCGTGGAAAGCCGCAATAGATGATACGAATCAATTATGAGGAGTCGGCTGAGTCGCGCACGCACTAATAGAATAGCTCGCGTGACTACATGCGGTAGGGCGTAGGGTCGAGTGGAGATGGTCCTGTGGCAGTCCTCGCAGCGGCCTATGTACGTCAGGACTGTGTGGGTGGGCGGCTTCCGACACGCCATCCTCACGCACGACGACCCCTATCTGCACCGCCTGCACGTCAAGCGCCGCCGGCCCAACTCTTGCGCCAGCTGCACCACCAACACCAACAAGAGCTCGCGCCTGAGCCAGCACTCCGACGACGCACACGACACCGTGAGGAAACTGCAGCTCGTGGTCACCAGCGACAAGTCTCGCATCAACCAGCGCCCCGCAACCTCCGGCGGCATCGAGCACCTCAACCTGCGCGACGTCGACTCCGACTTTGACGACGAACTCATCGTCAAAGCCAGTCCACAACCCTTAAACGAGACTAACCGCAGCAACTACAATAGCCTCACCATCAACATGAGGAACTTGAAAGCTAACAAAACGTCCAGAACCGACGCTAAAGACAACACCGAACTGTCCGAACGTGTCCTACAATGGCTGGATTTAGCAGGCAAGATAGATTTACTGGCACCAGAAAACGTGGAGCGAATGGCACAACCACGTCACAGCTGGCCAGAACTTCAACGTCGGAGCCACAATTTGTCGAAATCGAAAACGACAATCGACATACATAAAGAGGCAGGGCGAACATCGCCGAAAGAGGGCGATAGTCCAAAAGCACAACAAAGTGGGGCTATCGATCGCCACGATTTTTATGTGCCGACGTCTGCGAACACGATCGAGAACTACGCGCGGCAGTCACGGAACGCTAAGAGCACGCCACGCCACGAGCACAACGCCAAAATAAAGGACAATCACAACAAAACAAAGTCCAGAGACATACGAACGAATGTATCGGAGACGAGGCTTAAAGTCATCAGTGAAAAGAACGCCGTTGAGAAACAATACGCGGAGATGCTGAATAAAAAACTGATACCAGATGTAAGCAAGAACCCGAAGCGACAAGTACACATCTTCATGCCAGAGCTGCCCAAGAAAGTAGAGTCGACCCCGGCCAGTAGAACTGAAAGTTTGCTATCACAAACCTCATATAAAAGTTTGAAGTTTGACGCCACAATAAAAAAGTAAATCTTCACTTTGTGAATCATTTCAATTAGTTTTTATTTGTTACAAGTAGGTACTTAAAATGAGAGTAGGAAAGTCTAGTCATCAATTTACCTTTTCACAATTACAAAACATCGATAATTTCCTAAGTTATTATTATATCCGTTTATTTATTTAAATATAAATAAAAATATCATATTTAAATATTTCATTAAAATATACATTTAAAAATATATAGAAATGAAGGGAGCCTTTTGCCCAGCATTGGGACACAACAGGCCAATAATAATAAAACATATAAAAAATAGTATCACACAGGTATTGGGAAAAGGGTCCAAGATATTGGCAGTCAGAGCTCCAGAGGGAGGAACCTCCAAACTATACAAGCCGTGTTCAGTAGCACTGCTTTCTGAATCTAGCTTGTTATAGCTGTTCAACGAGATCCTCCTAAAATATTGGTTGAGACTTGTAGCATTAAGCCATTGTCTGACACGACTATCGTACAACAATCGCTGCGTTCACATTCCACATATCGACAACCCTGGTCCCCGGGAGTCTCAGAACGATTTCCGACCACCGTAGGCTCGGGCTTATGGACGGCGAATAATGGGTACCTCTCCGTCCGCCCGGGTCGACGGCGCGTTGTATTCCACACGCGCCTAAAAAGCAAAGAGCAACTAAAGGAACTGTGAGTCGTAGTCAGTAATAGTCTGACACTCTCTTCCACTCCACTCAGAACGAGAGCGAGAGAAGCCTTCATGATTACCCAGGTAAAAAAAAAATAGAATTACGTAAGAAAAAAAAATGGACTTGTCTATACATTTCCTTATACTTGACTGATACACCGCGCAGTTCTAAAACAAAAGCCAGCCGCAAATAACTAACAAATGAAGGTTTATAGTATCTACCTCTGGTATACTACGATATTTATTACTTCATCGTGAAATACCTACTACAGTTTATTTAATTTTATTGTAACCTATTTGCTACTTGAACAAATGCGTTCTTTCAACTCTGTATAAGTACTTTGTAATATCAAATCAGTACTTCTTTTTAGGCAGGAGAGGAGCTCGTGGCTAAAATAATAACTTAAGGGGATGCAACTCGACATACATTTTCACTGTTTTTCATTCAACCGTTCATATGCGATTATGTCGTTATTACACATTTTTCATTAGATATTTTGGAAACACAGTATATTGTGGATATTATCTAGGCTTCTATTGAAATCAATTTATAAATTTGTGTAAAACTAATCCAGTAAAGACCTCTGAAAATCTGCTATTTTGCATGAACTTTGACACTTCATAATTTACTCAAAAATTAAAAAGTCAAAAATGTTTAACAATACCTGCAAACCACCTGCCTGTAGCCTTGCAAATGTAATCAAGACTCTCAATGACGAATACGTTTTTCAAAAACTTTTAGAGTTAAAGAGTTAAAAAAACACGTACCTATTTCCTGGCACAAGTTTTGTAAAATATTCGAGTAAATCATAATCGAGTTTTCAGGCGTTATCTCTCTTTTTTCGCGTTGCCTTTTCGTCAAACATCGCGTTGGATTGCGTTAGATGAAGTACAAGCTTTTAAATGGTTTAAAAGCTCGATGTTGATGAGGCGAGTGAAAAAGGACCCTCTTAATAGCTGAACGAATCCAAATTTTGGCATATGACTTGGATTTGGAAAAGTATACTGTTTATCCCCTTAGAATAACAAAGCATAACCATGCGGGCAAAGCCGCGCGCAGACACTCGGAAACCACTATTTCCGAAAATAGGTTTCCACTTAATATGCCTAGGCTTTTCCCAATTATTTTGCAGTCGGGTTCCAGACGTTTTACAGTGGGGCAAAGTTTAAAAAAAAAACTTGGTGCGTGTTGCCAGTGATGACATATGGCTTTGAAACGTGGTCGCTCACAATGGACCTCATCAGAAGGCTTAAAGTCAGGGCTTTGCTCGGAGTTTCCTTGCGTGATCGCATCAGAAATGAAGGTAAAGCAGGAGAAATAACGTCAGTAACCTTAGTTCTCCTACTGATACCTTCATTTAGCCCAAAGAATCGCCAGACTTAAGTGTGGACAGGGCACATTGCTCGCAGAACAGATGATCAATAGGGCCAAAAGGTTCTGAATTGAAGACGCAGCATTGGAAGGCCTCTCACAAGGTGGACCGATGACCTGGTGAGGGTCGCGGGAATCCGATGAATGCGAGACTCACAGGACCGGTCGTTATGGTGACATTTGGGGGAGGCCTATGTCCAACAGTGGACGTCTTTCGGCTGAAATGATGATGATGACTAGACACAAACATCTGGCACTACTCATTACTCATTTTAAAACCTTAGACTTACCGAATAGCCGACGGTAGCGACATCTCTGGCTTGAAAACGAGACCGCAGCGGCGGGTCGAGGGGCTGCCCGCTATACCTGGGTACTGGCAGACCAAGCGCTATCACGCGGAAATTTTCGTCCACGCGCACAAGTCGCCATCTTGAGACTTCTTCAGCACCGTGTTCCTGAGACGAAGCGAGATTTTAATAGCATAATAATTACACAACATACCACAGTGTCCATGACCAGTGCGCAACAGCCAGTGATGGCATATGGCCCTGGTTGCTTGCAATTGGTCTCATCATAAAGGCTTTGCTCGATATATCCTTTCGCGATCGCATAAGAAATGAGGATTTTGAAAGAACGTAACTTAATGATAATACAATAGAATTTAACAATATGTATCATTACCTCTAACAACTTATCGTATCTAGCAGCCGGGACCAAAAACCGTCCATCTTCTAAGTGCATCTCCCTGTTTTCCAACAAATTGTTTAGCACTGGCAACACATTACGTTCTGCCTTTTCTATTCCTTCTAGAACGAGCACTCGACCTTCTACGGCAGCACGAACGGCACTCTGTGGGTTAAAAGATTTTGTTAATGGTATACTCAATAACAGATGGGCTAAGATCGTCACTTAATGGGGACCTGTCGTCACCAAGGAGGTCTTAAAATCTGTAAATTTGAACCTGATGGGTTGGCGGGAAACAAAATGGGGGAGACCTTTGCCCATCAGTGAAACAGCTAAGGATAAATAAGCAAATACAAAAGCTAAACTTTTTTTTAATATAACACCAATGACACTAATATTATAAAGGCGAGTGAGTGCGAAAGTTTATTACTTCTTCACGCTCTTAAGCCGTGTACGCACGTACGAACTCGAACATAGCAAACACAAACATCAAACTTGAACATTTGGTTTGTTCGTATAGACGGCATATTCGAACACGAACGCGAACATAGTTCGAATGGAGTTCGTGCAGAGCAGTCGCTCTCTTATTAGCCATGGCGGCGTCGTTGGAAGTAGTCGATTGTAAAGTAACGAAAAGTTTTTTGATGTTCGCATTGATTCATGAAGAACAGCGTCCATACAGAACTTACTAATAGGATCGCCGCAAACATGTTTGACGAACAGAGTGTTCGATGTTCATTAGTGAACTGAACGGGCTTGGATGAAAATTGGCACACGGGTACTTTTTATCCCAGGAGCGTGTTCCCTTGGGACAATTTTCTTCTCGCTGGCGACGCCACTGGCAGTAGCTAGTATTATAAAGGCGAAAGTTCGTGTGTATGTGTTAAATTGTTACTTCATCACGCTCGAATGGCTGAACCGATTTCGATGAAACTTGGTACAAGGGTAGAATATGTCTTGGAATAGCGGATAGGATACTTCTTATATTGGGAGTATGTTCCCTTAAGATTGTCTACTATCACACGGACGAATTTGCCGGTAACATATAAATGTAGAAAGTAAATTAGCCAGATTCGAGACGGTGGATCACGTCAGAACTAGTAGTCTTCAACGATGGGAGGCACCATTGAGACCTGAAAGGCGTGGCAACATGACGACTACCGACAGACGACTAGTCTAAACTAGCTCAATAAAATATGCCAGGAGATTTTGGAGAAGACTTCATTTGCTTAGCAGGGCCAGAACTACTCGGCCTTTTCAGTCATGTCTGCCGTGTAGATTATAGATATAATAAGCATGTTTTGTAAGTCGCCTTTCATGCTTCCTCTCATATCGACCAAACTAGTAGTATAAAGAAAGAAAAAAAAACCGGTCAAGTGCGAGTCGAACTGGCGCAATAAGGGTTCCGGAACAAAACCTTAATTCAGTTAAAATTTTAATTCCAGAAACGAGTGTCGAAGATTTTTCTGAATCCCAAAAAGGTATATTGTAACAACTTTACAGTCTTCAGACCTTTTTCTTTACTTATTATTATAGGTCAACGGGAAATACCCTATAGGTTTTAATTTCTTTGCGAGTATCTTAGAGTCGCCGCACATGGACCTCACGCGACAGCCACAAACGCCGCCACGAGAAGCTATAACGGCCACAAAGGAAGCTGAAGCACGCGACAGCCACTTGTGGCCAGGGCTGCTACTTTTTTTAATCCATACGCGCAGTATCATATCTTATTGGACTCAGACGAAGAAGGTTTAAATGAGCGAGTGGCGTGTGGCGGCGTTTTCCATCGGCGTTCAGTGGCCAGTGCGGGCCACAATTGGGCACGTAGCGTGTGGCGGCAACCGTGTGCGGCGAGTCCATATGAAATAAATGAAAACTACAGGAAATATGCCAGTGGCGGCGTTTTGTGGTTGTGACCGGTGGCCTGTGTGCGGCAACACTTAATATGCGCCTTTAACGGAGCATAAACGCGTTCTTGTTTTTAGATAACGTTGACTTTGAAGTTTGATTTTTTTGCTGCTCAAGGGGTAGCAGACCTGAGTATTTCACATTCATTTCAGCTTAATATTATACTTTCACGCGTTCATGAGAAAAAAGTCGGAAGGTGCCGTTTTGCCGACTGCGGTACGGAACCCCAAAAAGTTCATTAACAGTAGAATATATGGTAGCTGAAATTACCTGGTCAAAATATGTGGCAGTGGAGCTCTGGATCTCCCTCCTCTGTTTGAGGTCCGCCTCTGTGGTGTCTCGTGATAGAGCCACATACTCCAACTCTCTCTGAGTTAGTTCTAGGTACTGGAGTGCCACTTTCCTCCTAAAAAAGAGTTAGATGAGACTGAAAAGTAGGTTTAATAATATTTCTTTCCGATAGTTGCACCAATGTAGGCAGGCCCAGGAGGCATTCATTAATAGAGGGTCTATTGATGGCCAGTTTACGAAACAGGCCCTACGACTGACTAAACCTTAGTTGCGCAGTCACGGCCGTTATAACTGTCCACGGGTTCTTAAGCACCTCTCTGTCATAGGAGTTACAGACAGTCCACTCTGCAGAGCCTGCATGGATTAGGACGAGACAGCATCTCGTCTGCTTCTTAGATACCTATCTGGACCCAGCAGGGTCGAAGCCTACCGAGGCCAAGGGTCTGATTCTGAAAGGAAGACTCGGCCCTGGTATGAAAGGCAACGAAGGAACAGGAGTGGGTGTTTAGTCAGTATAAGTCTGACACTATCTCCCGCTCCATTCAAAAAAATAAATAAAATAAAGCCTGACTGACATACAATACAATACAAATGATCGGGTGTCTTGTGTATATGAGTTTAAATATTTGTAAATTCACATAATAATACAGCAGTAATTCCTTATTTGCGGCAATGTCTGTTCGATGACACTGTTAGTGCAGTTGTTAAGCGTTTGCCTGCTATGCTACGTGCCGCAGATTCGATTCCCGTAAGGAACAAATATTTGTATGACAGTTAATTTTTCCTGACAATAATACATGTTTGTGAAACCCACCCACGGTACAGGAGTAATTCCTAGTGTGGGGTGTTTTATTTTAAAAAAACTGGACAAGTGCGAGTCGGACTCGCGCACTGAGGTTTCCGTACAAACTTAAAAGGTAAATTGCGGTTTACGATTTATGACGTATTAAAAAAAAACTACTTACTAGATCTCGTTCAAACCAATTTTCGGTGGAAGTTTATATGGTAATGCAACTGTCTGTGCTATCATGGTTCATGAGATACAGTCTAGTGACAGATAGACGGACTGTAGAGTCTTAGTAATAGGGTCCCGTTTTTTCTCTTTGGGTATGGTACCCTAAAAATGTCTTGTTTTTATAAATAATTTGTAAAAACGAGAGGGCTTTCCCAGCAGTGGAACGGTGGCAGCCTAGTGTTTTATGACTAGTCACATAGAAGCATAGGAGTACTATCTAGATTGTTCTTCTACCTCATTGCTACAACATGTCATATAGCAGTAATAAAATTTTTGGCAAACATTAAGCACTTTCATCAATACAAAGTCAAAGTACAAAGTCCCAACGTTATCTATGTTATATTGAAGTTTGACATCAAAACATTAATGATACAATATTATGTGATAATCTAGCTAGTTCATTGGTAATATCTACACTAATATTATAAAGAGGTAAAGTTTGTCTTTTTGTTTATAGGAGGTAATCTCTGAAAGTACTGAAGCTGCTTTATTTCAGAGTGACATAGGCTATATTTTATGTATGCGGGTGACCCCGCAGTCAGGCGGCTAGTTTTTAATATAATTATTACTGAGGTAGTAGCTTTGGCCAGCAACTTTGATAACATCAAATTGAAAAATTATTGATGTTAGGATGTTTTTAATATTGTGCGTATTTCATTACACCATCACAAATTGATCTTGAAATTTCCCGCATGCGGAAAATTTCAAAATCAATACATATGTGAAAAGGACATTTGCAGGGGTTACGCGTGCAGGGCAATCCTGCATGTGTGATGACATCCGCATGATATTAAAAGCACCCTTAGGCTAGACTACACATGCAATGTTCTAATCCAATCCATGATTTATTTATTAGTGTTCCAAATACATATTTGCAGTCCACAATCACACAGCTATTAAAGCATGATTGATTTATCAAACACATGTATTACTTTCACATTTTTACTGTTACTAGCCGCTGCTAATGGCTTCACCTGTGTGAAAGTAGAAAATTGTCCCAAGGGAACATACTCCCAGGATAAAATGTATCCTATGTACTATTCCAGGGCATAGTCTACCCGTGTGCCAAGTTTCATCGAAATCTGTTTAGCCGTTTGAGCGTGAACAAATCACAAACTATACACACACACATACACTCTCAAATTTTCGTTTTATAATATTAGTGTGATTAGGATTTACTCCAAAACTATTCCACAACCTACCTGCTTGGCCCAGGTTTGCCAAGTAAGAACATGTCTTGGCCAAGTAAATCTTTCTGCATCATCCATCTTAGGTTCCTAAGTGTACTCTGTGATAGAGCCTTTATTTCAGCATCTTCTATTGTCACTGGAAACATAAATTGAATATCACTGTAAATAAAGTACTTATTTTAGTATAAAATATTTTTTTCAAAACAATCCATTAACTTTTATATATGAACTAATAGTATGCTTATTAGCATACTTACGTTATATTAAATCATAATTTTGCATAAGGTAAGAATGCCTGTACTTTCCATCTTATTAAGTAAGTAAAATATTTCAAGACTGGAAGGTTTTTTGTTTAAAAATTGAACTTTTTTGTTTGAGTTTATTTGAGTGTATATAAACTGCAGAAAATAATTACTTTTGATATTTTTAAACTTTGTATCTTACAAATACTTAAAAAAACATGGTTTTTACTACTGTTTTGAGGTTACAAACTGAGATTCAAGGTAACAACTTACAGTACTTCCGAGGCACATATTCAACCTTTTTAGGGCTTCTGATCTCCTTACTGACATCTCCTATCGTCACTTTATCTTCGCTAGCATAACTTCTCACTGGGTTAGCCGCTAATATTGCTTTACGAGGACCCAAAATACGAATCAAAACATCAATCCGTCTAACTGTTACCGCAGGGTTATACATGGTTTTATTTACAAGGAACTCACACTAGGTAATGGAATTAAGTATATATTTTGATATTTAAGCCATTACGTAACTTATTAAAGCTTATTTAATAGAAAAAATACAATAATCTACAGGTCAAAGTCTAAAAACATAGTTGTCAAGTTGACATGTTTAACAGCTGATTCAAGCGCGTTCCAGAACCAATTTTTATCTTTTGCATCATACACGTTTGGTTTCGCTAATGCGTTAATAACCTATTCTTATATGGAACGCATTAGCGAAACCAAACGTGTATTGGTTTCGCTAATGCGTTCCAAATAAGAATAGGTTTGATTACGTAGACAGAGTATTTCTACTCTGTCTACGTTCGATTACCATGTTGTGACTTCACCTCATACTGTCAAATCGAAGAATTATTATGGTAAGCAAAACAATAAATTTTTAAAATTTAATTTATTCACGAACTGTGAACGAAAATATTAATCAGAATCCAAATCTTCAATTTTGCTCATCTCTGAGTTCTTCAATTTTGCCCAATTTCTTGCGATTTGACACTATGACGTGACGTCACAACACGGTAATCGATCCTATTCTTATTTGGAACGGATTGTACTTCTTGGTATCAAAGCCGTTGTGGTCAGAATCTCAGAACATTTCAAAACGTGCTTGATCTCAAACTTCATTATTGTACGTGTGTTATTTGTTTGTGTGTAAGAGTTACGTACCACGGAGCAAATACAAAGAGATGTTGTAATTAGAGACACAATAGAAAGACAATGAGAGCGCGAACGCCGGCGTTCGCTTGGGGTTTAATAAATTAAGATTTCCTAAGAAACAACGCGTGACACTGCGGGGTGCGAGGGTGTTAAGGGATTAAAGGCCCCTTTTAATCCCTAAGAACAGAAAAAAGATATTCATTCACAAAGTTCAACAAGATTTATTTAATCAATTTTATTTGAACTCGACTTAAGTTATGAAAATTGTTAGTATTGTTACTAGCTACAAGCACAACATCGTCACCTGTATGGCAAAGTAAAAGCGATTCAATAAATCGTCCCATTTAAAAACTTAGGTAACTTAGGTATTCACCAATAAAACTAATCGCGTTTTAACGTTTGTCTCGCATAATCGCGTTTAGCCGCTGTCACTAGTAACTTCAACTTCAACTCTTCATTATGGCATTTGCGGAAAAGACACCACAATTTTGCCAATAACACGTGCAAACTGTTAATAGACTATTAAACGCTGGAGAGTATTTAGCGCGAATGAACAGTAAAATAAATATATATCTCTAATCATTATAGTTCAAAATAAAAGAATTTCTTCGCATCACTTGTAAAAATACAACAAAAGAAAAATACAGACAAGTGACACTAGTGACAGAAAAAGGAGTTCTAGAAGCTCCGCTTTATTAAATCGCTTTCTTTTTTAAAAAATAAGAAAAAGGAGCTTTTTACTCTTCTGTTTTGTAATTACTCATATTCACAAGTTTACCATACAGGTGACAACATAATTGATTCAAATAAAACACATTCTGAGCGAGAGAAATTGCTTTATTTAACACTGACAACATTTATCCATTCGTATCTAATATAATTAATTCTAAAATAATCTTCGTTACTATGTGCTGTCTTTAATATTCGTATTGAACAATAAAATTTATTACAAAAAAATAACTTAAAAACCTTCTCTTAGATACTAATACCAGTTAATAGTCTTATCTGGCTATAAAGAACATTTACTATTAAATACTAGGTATAGAATATTTACAAGATGCAGTTTTGCTAGTCAACGTATGCAGAATGTAAACTATCATGATACTGACACTGTTACAAAGATATACCAGTCATACTGTAACCAGATTTATCAGTTTTTTTTTTTTTGTTAATGTCCTTATTGCCTTTAGTTTTCTGCCACCAATGACTACCTAATTGTAAATTGATTTATCATTATAAATAGCCTGGGCCCTGGATTTTGCCATTGCAAAAACCCCCATTTTCAATTTCTATATATCTCTATCTAGGGCTATTTCGACATCAAAGGAAAGCTCATCGCGCAGTCTCCGTCTTGGCTAGATGCATTGTCGCCTGCCAAGTGAATGGAAAAAAACATTCTTCGCGATAAAGCACGGATATATTGCAAAGTAACGTATTTGTTTGGGATTTAATGCATTTGAAATGATTTGTCAACATTAAATCGAGAATTTATAATCCCACTAGTTTTATCTCGAAGGGAACTTACTCCCGGGATATAAAGTATCCTATCTGTTTTCCAAGATAAGGTCTACCTGTATGCAAAATTTCATCCAAATCCAAACAAAACATACAAACACACTTACATAAAATCTTGCACCTTTATACTATTTAGTGTGCAATGCGTTCCAAATAAGAATAGGATCGATTTATACGCCATGTTGTGACGTTATAGCTGTCAAATCGAAAAATTGGGTAGGGTGAGCAAAACAAGAAATTTTTAAATAATACTCGTATTTATTTACGAATCCCAGTTCTTCAATTTTGTTAATCTCTGCGTCACTGTGGGACGTGTCTGAGTAGTAAATGGAAGAAGGCGAATTATTCCTAACATTGAAAATAAAAAAGAAAATGTTTTTTTTTTTAAATTATTTATGACTTAAATAATATATTTCGCAAATTTACGAAACAATAACGTTTTCACTTTAGCTAGACTTAACTAAGATTCAGTAATACAAGGCAAAAAAAAAGCCGTTAATATGCAAATAAGTTTTTGCCTTTAGTGTATATATAGTTTTAATTGTTTGAATTATACAAATTATTTATCTTTGCAAACCGTATTTTTCAATCAACATTTGACAGATCGAGGTCATTGACTTTCCTATTCTTATTTGGAACGCACAGAAACATATATTAACTATCAGTAGATGCCTCATGAGATTGCGATCATTTTTGGCATTCAAATGTAAACCAGCAATATCTTAAAGTCGAGTAATATTTTCTAAAGAAATCGTTCTATGACGGTTGTTGCCGGGCCTTGGTACAGGCAATGGTCCGAAGCGAGGAGGAGTGGCAGGCGGTCGACTCAATGCTAGCAAAGGAGTCCACACGTGCACGCGTGAGGGAGCGGCCCTCACGCCCCAGCTGCCGGGATCCCGATCCCGATTTCTAGCCTCCGTAGGCGCGGGTTTGCGGACGGCGAGCAATGCGTAGCTCGCTGTCCGACCGACCGTCTGGTAACCGTCCGGACTGAGCCCAAGTCGTCGACGGCGCGTAGTTTTCCACGCGCAGCTCATGGAGACCGTAGGGGCCCAGCAGGGTCGAAGCCTACTGGGGCCATGGGTTAGCTTCTGAAAGCAAAACCCGGCCCTTGTATGAAAGTCAAAGAAGGAACAGGAGTGGGCTTTTAGTCAGTAATAGTCTGACACACCCTTTTGCTCCACCCAAAAGCGGGGCATGTTATTGGATGATTTTCACACATTATTTATTTTTATTTTCCTATCAGCGTGTCTTGTGTATCTTCTGTGGTCTGACTCTCTTCTTTATCTTCTAGAGGTTTTAGTGGTGTCATAATAACTACAGTCACACAGTCTGCATTTTCAAACATAAAAAAAACCATAACGGTTGTTGGTTGGAATAGCTAAACATGTAGGACCAAACCAAAAAATTGCATATGCAAAGGACATAAAGGAAATATATTTTACACACTCATTCAAAAACTGACTCTTACCTCACCAATTTTAGGCAGACGTGTATTTAGGTGAAGGATATTTCGCACTAGTGCGGAAAAATGCTCCGGCAAACCCCTTGCGTACTCAACGTATGATACATATTATTTGATAATTGTATATAATTATGTGTCATTGGGCGGAAAATCGAACTTATCGCTCTGATAAGAATCCGCGAAATATTTCTCATAATAGTTAATTACTAAATAGTATCTATGTTTATTTCAACACACATTCTCGAAAAAAAGAAAGTGTGTTGAAAAACGTCGTTTGATACACGTTGACAATTGTCATTACAGTCACTCGGCTCCATAACGAAATTCCGTCTCGGTCGCAATGACAAAGTTCCTCCACTTGTATCAAATTGTACTATTCCGTCTTCTTTACTCTTACTATAGGCTCTAATAAGTCCTTATCTAATTTTTTGTTTGTTTTTAAATAAAACGTTATCCTACATACACTAGGAATTCTCATGTATCGTGAGTGCGTTCACAAACATGTAAACTCACATACTCAAGACACTGAACACTCAAAACACCGATCTGTAGACCATAAAAACATTTTCTCCGTGCGGGAATCGAACCCGCGACACGCAGCATAGCAGTCGATCGCTCAAACACTGCGCCAACCGTGCCATCCTACTATTTTATCTCTGTCTATGCGTCTTCACCATGCTCATCCATTGGTTCAATTTTAACGCTAACAAAGTCAGTAGGTTCCAACTCCTTGCTATTGGAGGGTTCAGTCGGATCTTGAGCTTCAATCTTTATCACAATTTTCTTGTCCACTGTCTCAAAGCTATCCGCTTCCTTTTCATCTTCTGACTGAGATTTTCCTATCAACGTGTCTTGTGTATCTTCTGTGGTCTGACTCTCTTCTTTATCTTCTAGAGGTTTAAGTGGTGCCATATTAGCCACAGTCACATAGTCTGCTACTAGGATTTCATCCATTGATTTCTTTGGAGGAGGTCCAAATATGCTGGTCATGATCGATTCGTCGAGACCTAGGTTACACTCTCTGGGGTCCAGCCTAGTGTAGAACTCTTTAATGTTGGGTTCGGTGCCTTTGAAACCGTGTCGACGTCGGAAATGTTTGATCATTGTTCTTTTTACTGAGTATGCTTTTGGACACATTTTGCACTGTAAAAAAGTAAAGATAATAAAATTAGCAACGTTGATACACGTTCTACTGTATACTACGACGTGTGCTTTTTATTTAAACTGAATTACTTGCTCACTGTGCTGCCCTGCACCCAATGTGAAGGACAAGTAAGAAGTAGTAATGTAGTAGTAGTAGCGTAATAGAATAGTAGTGTAGCAGTGTAGTAGTGTTTGAGTGTAGTAATGTAGTAGTGTAGTAGTGTTTGAGTGTAGTAATGTAGTAGTGTATTAGTGTAGTAATGTAGTAGTGTATTAGTGTAGTAGTGTTTGAGTGTAGTAATGTAGTAGTGTATTAGTGTAGTAGTGTTTGAGTGTAGTAATTTAGTAGTGTTTGAGTGTAGTAGTGTAGTAGTGTTTGAGTGTAGTAATGTAGTAGTGTAGTAGGTTGTAAAAAAATTTAAGTAAGCTTTTAGCGATAAGACCGAATACACATCCATTAAAGGTATTGTGTTTAAGTTATAATTATTTTTTTGACTTTATTATAAGTGAGTCAGGTATCAGACGTCTTGTACTTACCCTGATGGTCTTCAGTGTGCTGTGAGTCATGACGTGGTGTCGCAGCCCGGCGGGGCTGGTCAGCGTCTTGTTGCAGATGGGGCACGGGTGCCGCGCGTGGCTGTGCGACGTGCGAAGGTGGCGTAGCATGTAGCGCTCGTCTTGATACTTTCGGTCTGGAAGGTAGAGCCGTCAGTAAGTCGGATTTTCAATATAAAGACTAGTCATCATTATCATCATCAGTCATCATTAGCCTATAAAGAGGAAATATTAGTTTTTTGTTTGTTTGTTTGAGTTTAACTCAAAAACTACTTGACCGAATTCAAAAATTCTTTCATCATTAGAAAGCTACATCATGACTGAGTAACATGCGCTATTTATTTTCTACTTTCATGCGGACGAAGCCGCTAGAAGAAGCTTAAATAAATAAATAAATAAAAATCATCATCATTTCTGAGCCGAATTAGAACTCCATATTTGCTTGATATTACTTGATTATAAAAAACACGTATTCAAGCACTAAATATTTTGATCACTTCATACTCACCACAAAGCGGACACTTGACCAGTTCCTTCTTAGGTTCATGTATCTTCATGTGTTCACGCAGCGAGCACGCACTTGTGAACAACTTTGAACACACTGTGCACGTTTCCAAATCTGAAAATTTAAGTAGAAACGAGGCGATGTTTAAAACTGGCTTTTTATTCCAATTGAACTCTTTTTATACGCGTTTGCGTTAAAATAGTTAAATACGTTATACATATTATTATTTTCATTTGGCATATATAGGGTGACTGGTAATTAGTGACCGATACTTATTAAACACATGATTTTCCTCATGATTACAAACAACTCTCCCAAAGAAACTTTTTTCATTAGTTTTATCACAATAATAAAAAATCTGTTTAAATACGTGCGCGCGCCTGCGACCGGCGACCGCTCAGCTGTTAGCCGCGTGACGCCGCCGTACCTACAATAGTGATAGAACACCCGCGCAGCTTGCAAACCCATAGGTGTACGTCCCTAATTAGTGAATGTACCTACAAACTAGTGAGTATATAAAAAAAGTTTCTTTGGGAAAGTTGTTTGTAATCATGAGTACAATCACGTGTTTAAGTATCTGTCACTAATTACCAGTCACCCTATATACCTATTAAATTAAATATATTATTGCACCTGCTATGCTCTGTCATACTTACTTTCTCCCGTGTGTTTTCTGATGTGATATGTGAGCTTGGACTTCTGTACGAACGTCTTTCCGCAGTACATGCATCCGTATGATGTGTCTTTCAAATGGGTCCTGCGAAACAAATTAGCAAATTGACTTCTAATTCAATTCATCTGACACAAAGTGAAAATAAAAGATAATAGGAATTTTGACTGAAAAAAAAATTAGTATTTTCACAATAAACTGTAATGTTATTTTTAGGGTTCCGTACCTCAAAAGGAAAAAACGGAACCCTTATAGGATCGCTTTTGTCCGTCCGTCTGTCTGTCTGTCTGTCAAGACCCTTTATCTCGAGAGCGCGTAGAAGTATCGAGTTGAAATTGAAACCTATATGGTTTCTCTCTAAAGTCTGCGGATCCTTGAGCTGAGAAAAAATCAAACATCTGAGTAAACGAAACAAAAATGTACGGGCGTTTATGTCGCAAAAAAGGTGTATTTCGACACTCTCAAGAGAATCAAAATTCATAGTATACTTCCCGTTAACCTAGAATCCTGAAATTTGGCATGAAGCAAGCTCTCATAGCACAAGTACAGGAAAAAATCTGAAAACTGAAAATTTGTAGTTACTTTACAAAAAAAAAAAACAAATATTTTTGCGATGCGGAAAAATCTTCGTAACTCAACTCAATTCGGGCTTTGAACTGTTTTCATAGGTAAGTTTGTAGGAACCCTCAGTGAACGAGTCCGACTCGCACTTGCCTATATTTTTTTTTATATTTTAGAACATTACTCAATAATGCAGAAAAATGAATGGACATTTAGTGGTTTGAACAAACACGTTCAATAAAAAACTTTGCCCCTCAGTACGATTTACTCTTGTGTCGTGGGTGCGTTCATACACATTTAAATTCATATACATACACAAGATACCCCGCAGCCCCGAAGCAACTAACTGTAGGTCATACAAATATTTGTTCCGTGCGGGAATCAAACCAGTGACAAGCAGCGCAGCAGCCAATCGCTCAACCGTGCGAGGATGCCGTATACCGTCAATAATGGCGAAAGTTCTATTTGATAAAAAAAAACTTTTTACAAAAAAAATACAACTGACTTCAATGTAAAAAAAAAACACTGAAAAGTGCTAAATAACTTTAATTTCGGTAGTCGGTGTTTCTTAGTTTTGTTCCTTTGTTATTTAACACCGATTTCCAAAATTAAAATCACGTCCACACGTCACAGAACGGACGGGTTGGTTTCGGAGACTTCGGTCAGATCAGTTCGATATATTCTTTTCCATATCTTCGAAGTTCATGATCAGATCATAACAATATTTCTATGGGACTATTTTCTATTCAAAAAATCGGTCCACAATTGACCGAGAAATCGGTGAACATACATAAAAATAAACACGCATTCAGCCGAACGAAGAGAACGAAGGAGGTGTTGAGACCACTGCTCTCAACATTGACGCGCGCCGCCGCTCGCCGGCGGGAGTGAACGAGGGGAGCGGGTGCAGCGGGGAGTCAGCTGGCCGGCGACGGCCGCCCGGCTCGTTGCGCGCCCCGCACTGCGCGTCGACCGGCAGTCAGCTGTTGCACGCCTCCACGCACAGCTGCGCTTGCGCATTTCTTCCATTTTTCACATTTACGCTACTTTTAACCGACCGTTGTAATTTCTTTTTATTTAATCATTATACTTGTTATACAGTCCACTCATCTCTTTCATTTGATCTACCACGACCTATCGTCGCGCACAGAGGAGATTCTATATCTCCTCCTTTTTGAAGTCGGACAAAAAGGATAAGCAACTCCAGCCCCCTAGCCAAGTTACAATCGTATCGTTCGCGCTGAACGCTTTGAGTAGGCCACGCCTCCAATTCCTTTGTTCGGACCACGTGACTGAGCGTTGAGATGACGTCAGAACAAAGGAATCGGAGGCTGTGGTATTCCTATACCGGTACTGCAGCTGTTCATAGATGGCGGTGGCAATTTATGGCTGTGCGAGCGGGTGTGTACGGGCGCACCGTGTGACGTCACAGGTCTAATAAGTTATAACCTGCTGGTGTGTGAATTACAGACCCCTTTATCTGCAAAGTAGCGGAGACCGTACAGGCTACGTGTGACGTCACAAGTCTATTTATTCCCTAGTGTCCGAGTTACAGGCCACTTTATCATCAAAGCTCTGAGGATGGTGCGGGCAAACGCAAGGACGCTACGTGTGGCGTCACAAGTCTAGTTGTTACCTGGTGTGCGAGTTACAGGCGCATTTATCTGCAGTAGCGGAGACCGTACAGGCTACGTGTGACGTCACAAGTCTATTTATTCCCTAGTGTCCGAATTACAGGCCACTTTATCAGCGAAGCTCTAAGGAGGGTGCGGCCAAACGCAAGGACGCTACGTGTGACGTCACAAGTCTAGTTGTTACCTGGTGTGCGAGTTACAGGCGCATTTATCTGCAGTAGCGGAGACCGTACAGGCTACGTGTGACGTCACAAGTCTATTTATTCCCTAGTGTCCGAATTACAGGCCACTTTATCAGCGAAGCTCTAAGGAGGGTGCGGGCAAACGCAAGGACGCTACGTGTGACGTCACAAGTCTAGTTGTTACCTGGTGTGCGAGTTACAGGCGCATTTATCTGCAGTAGCGGAGACCGTACAGGCTACGTGTGACGTCACAAGTCTATTTATTCCCTAGTGTCCGAATTACAGGCCACTTTATCAGCGAAGCTCTAAGGAGGGTGCGGGCAAACGCAAGGACGCTACGTGTGACGTCACAAGTCTAGTTGTTACCTGGTGTGCGAGTTACAGGCGCATTTATCTGCAGTAGCGGAGACCGTACAGGCTACGTGTGACGTCACAAGTCTATTTATTCCCTAGTGTCCGAATTACAGGCCACTTTATCAGCGAAGCTCTAAGGAGGGTGCGGGCAAACGCAAGGACGCTACGTGTGACGTCACAAGTCTAGTTGTTACCTGGTGTGCGAGTTACAGGCGCATTTATCTGCAAAGTAGCGGAGACCGTACAGGCTACGTGTGACGTCACAAGTCTATTTATTCCCTAGTGCCCGAATTACAGGCCACTTTATCAGCGAAGCTCTAAGGAGGGTGCGGGCAAACGTAAGGACGCTACGTGTGACGTCACAAGTCTAGTTGTTACCTGGTGTGCGAGTTACAGGCGCATTTATCTGCAAAGTAGCTGAGACCGTACAGGCTACGTGTGACGTCACAAGTGTAGTTGTTACCTGGTGTGCGAGCTACACGCCCCTTTATCTGCAAAGTAGCGGAGACCTTACAGGCTACGTGTTGCGTCACAAGTCTATTTATTCCCTAGTGTCCGAGTTACAGGCCAATTTATCAGCCAAGCTCTGAGGATGGTGCGGGCAAACGCAAGGACGCTACGTGTGACGTCACAAGTGTAGTTGTTACCTGGTGTGCGAGTTACAGGCCCCTTTATCAGCGAAGCTCCGGGGACAGTGCGGACAGGCGTACGGGCGCTCGCCGGTGTGACGTCGTTCGTGCCGCAACATGTTTGATCGCTGTACGAAGCGCATCGGGCAGTAGGAGCAAGCGTGACGCGGCCCCTCGTGGATCTGGACGTGTTCCCGGAAGGAGTCGCGTTTCTGGGTAAAGGATTTTGGTGTCAGTAAAAATGTTATTATATATGTATACTAAGACTCGGCGCAGACGGACCACCTGGTGGCCAGCGACAGCGACTTAACATACTTTTACTAACCACGTGTAACGTGTGCAGCGCGTCTAAACAAATAATGTTTAGACGCGCCGCACACGTTAGCCGGTGGCGATCACTCGCTACAGCAGTGCCAGCGACACGTCACTTGTGGTCGCTACGGGCAACACAAAACGCTTACACACTGTCGCACTGTGTACCTGCCATACCACCATGGACGAGTAATCTTTCTGTGTCGGAGTCCATCGTAAGGCTGCGCAGCAGGGAGCGGGTTCTAAAATGTGGCGGCTTCTGAATATCGGTGGCTGTCGCTCGCTTCTGACACTATTACAATTGCGGCGATAGCGCGCGACAGCCACCGGTGGCTATGGTCGGTGGCCCGTTTGCGCCGAGCCTTAAACTTCACAATTATGCCATGGTTTACATTTATTGCGTATTGTCGTCTCTACTGTGTACTCATTCTTACCAGAAAAGTCTTTCCACAGTAAGTACAGGTATAGTTCTGCTTGTTGGGCTGATGTTCTTGCTTGTGCATGTACAGGGACGACTTGTACTGGAACGACTTGCCGCACTCCGAGCACTCGAATGGGTGCTGACCAGGGTGACTGATGAGGTAGTGGAGTTTTCTGGAACAAGGGTTAATGACTGTGTGAAGAGTTCGATGACTTAGTTCACACTTGTACTATCCACATACTTTTCAAATTATTTACCCAGCATCATCGAGTTTAAATTAACGAAAAAATTTACGGTATAAGTGTTACTTATAATAAATAATAGGTTATTTTTATTATTTATTCCGTTTATTCATTTGTATTTACATATAAATTATATTTTTAATTATGCATACAAGAGTGATGTTGTCTTTCAAAGTAGATCTTCTGATTCTAGTCCTTTTTTTATTTTAAAACTATTTCTTAGACTGGCCTGTTTGTCTAATGGTTAGTTGGTTTAACTGCTATGCTAAGTCGTGGGTTCGATTCCCACACAAGACAAATGTTTGTGTGATGAGCACGATCATTTGTTCCGTGTCTGAGTGTAATTTATCTATACATATGTATTTAGAAATATATAAGCATCATTATCAGTTGTCTAATACTCATCAAGCTCTGCTGAGTTTTGGGACTAGATAGCGTTGTGTGATTGTTGTGGAATATTATTACTTTCTGGGGCAGTCGGGGGTAGCTCACCTCTCGTCCATAGTGTGCAGCACTTCCATACAGAGCTTGCACTTGAATTTCCCGGGCCCGTGCGCCTGCGCCATATGCGCGCCGCATGCTCGCGAGCTGTTGAACTCGCGCCCGCATACTACGCACTCCACCGCAGGCTCCGGACGTGATCCACGAGATGAGTGCATCGTCTTTAAAAGGAAAACATTTAAGAATGTAGAGTTAAAGGTAGAACAACAACATTGGGCCCACGTGTGCCACGTACGCCCATCTGGGCGCATCGGTCTCCATACATTTTATATGGCAACTAGACTCGTAGAGCTACATTAGACTACGCTAAGTACAACGCAGGCGTCGCCCACGTGTGCGTCGGTCTTATGTCGTTATTTATTTATTTAATGATTTATGCATACAAAAGCACAAAGGCGGACTTAATGCCTTAGGCATTTTCTACCGGTCAACCTTTGGGTGATGCAGAAAAAAGCAGTGGTAGGTGCAATAAAAGAGAGAGAGAAAGGCGAATACAGGAATAGACTTACTTATCGACCATAGAAAAGATATACTAATAAATCATAGAATAAATATAATACAATTATACAATATATACTCAAGTTAATGCACTACATACATACACTAAAATACTTAAACAATTGATCCAAATCGACAATAGGAAAACATTAACGCTGTGATGATACTACTGCCAACTTTTTATGAATTAGCTCGCGAACTTTGTTTGGTTTATTTGGTAGTGGTCGGTATGGTCGTTTCCGCTTGATTGTTAATTGTCTTTAGCATAATAAGGCTCGACGCACCTCTAGGGAGACGCATTGCCTTAAAAATATATCAACCAGTTGATATAAAGTCATAATAAGCGACTGCGAGTTGTTAAGGGCCTACACTACGCGATATTCAGCACACGATATTCAGTCTTATTTTTTGTTCCGAGTAAGACCGGTCTAACCCTTATTACACTACGCGACATAACTACGTGACTAAGACTGTCTGAATATCGAGTAGTGTAATAGGCCCTTTTAACGAAAACGCGATCGAAACGTTTATTGCGTTTGGCTCTCTGATTGGTTAAAATCTTGAACGGGCCAATTGGAGGGTCGAACGTCATAAACGAGTCGACGTAAAACAAACTCGCACTAGGCACACAGATTATTCCCAGATTTAAGATCGAAGATTGGTATTTCAGAAAGGGGACCAAACCAAACTCGAAAGGTAAATAATTAAAAATGTTTAAATGTTAGAAGAAGACAGAAGGCTACATTCTGAGTTGACTGACCTATACTCCATTCGCCATAAGATTAGACATTTAAAACTAAATCTTTTTTACCATCCATTTAACCGTTTTTTACTTTTATTGCGTTAGTGGCATGTGGCTGCAGTAAATAGTTGGTATTGTAACCACTTTTTTGTTTTAATGCCATCCTTATGTCTACGGAATAGAAGTCAAAATTGGTTGAACAAACAGTAAAAGAGGTTTGTTTAAATGTCTTATCTTATTGCGAATGGAGTATAGGCTCCCAAAATGGTGGCTAAATAAACTGAAACTGAGTTGAAAAACAGGAATAATAACCTAAAAATAAATATATTCCAGATGTAATAGAATTGTTTGTCTTACCCGCACATGTAGTTTAAAGGACTTCCGATGACACAAAGGTTTGTACTGACAGGAGTCTAACGAACAGAACACCTTCCTAGCTTCAGGGTGTTCACAGTTGAAGTGACCTCTCATCTCCTCGATACTTGGCATCACCACACAGCAGAGGGAACACTTGAGTAGGTACAGAGATGTCTTCTCTGGAGTGTTATGCTTCTCTAAGTGGTGGTGAACAAACCAGACCTGGAGATATAAATAAGATTCGTAGAAAAAAATAATGCATTGGGGAGGGCAACTAGTAGAAAATATTTTAATTTTTAAATTAATAAAAATAAAATTCATTTACTCCGGATAACTTGATCCATAGTATGATAGTAGCCCGATTTAATTTTTAATAATTTAATGATTTAATTAATTATTGGAAATCTAATTAGGTAACATTTCAAAATCAGTGGTTTTTTTTAAGTTTGTAACTATTTTATAACTGTATAATATTATTTTTAATTGTTCTTTACTCTGTTCAGCTTATAAATACATAAAAATGAAGTTTTTAATAAATACCTTATCACTAAATATTTCATTGCAACTCTCACACTTATAGAAAGCATCTTTATGGTTAAAGAAATGCGCTCGCACTTGGTGAGTTTCTCTGTCCGTTTCATGCCAGAACAATGTCGGACAATAACTGCATTTGAAGCCTAAATGTGGGCTGAAACAGTTGTCATATTCTACATGCTCCCAATGTTCAGTCAAATGTCGCCTTGTATTCTCCCTGTCATCAAACTCTTTGTCACAAAACTGACATATCCACAGATCCTCAAATTCTCCCAACTCATTAGATACATGATTGTCCAACTCATTTTGAGTGTCAAAAGTAGCTGCACACACTCTGCATGAGAATACTGGCAAGGACTTTATGGAATGCATTTTGAACATGTGACTGGCAAAACTAGACAATGTACTGTATCGGATACTGCACAGGGTACAAACTATATCCATTGCTACTTCTGTTGTGAGATGATCGTAATCAATGTCTGAGTACTCAAAAAATGAATTTGCATTTATATCTGATAATATATCAGTAATGTAATCATGATAACACTTCTGCACAATTATCAGCTCCATTAAAGTAACATCAAAATCATCAATACCATTGTAGCTTTTGTAAATATCATCATCATCATCGTCTTTGGCCTTTGTGGTTCCATCATCATTATTGGCTTCATCAGGGATTTCTATTTCTCGTTTTATTTCTGGTATGAGGACTTTTAGTAAATCTCTAGTTTGATTTGGGTCATCTACTACAACACAGTCAGCAGGCTTGAACTCAGAATCCACATAGCCATATCTTTCATGGTGTTTTAGTTGCTCTTCAACAAACTCAGCTCTGAGATCAGCGCCATACACTGAGAATGGTACATCTCTACCTGATAACAGAGCAGCAAAGCATTTCAGAGTGAAGTGATGATATCCCATGTAATGATTGAAGAATGTTCTAGTTGAGTTGGTGGATTTATTACAAAGTAAACATAGGAAGTTTGAGGTGCCATCATATTCCAACTCCCAAAGATTATCTTCATCTTTATTTGACACATTGGAGACATTATGTTTTTGGAACAAGTGCGAGTGGTATAGATCACCGTCAAGTACACGAAAGTGGCAGAGTCTGCAATGTACGAGATTGTGACGAGACTTGAGATGATCCCGGAGCTCTCCTTCAGTATCAAAGTTCTCAACACATTGTGAGCACGGCCAGGGAGTATGAAACTTTAAATGTTTCCCCCATGCCTCTCTATCTGGTACAAAGTACCTAAAAAGCATTCATTGTAAGTAATCAAACTTTAAATAATTTAACACTGAAGATGAGCATTTCATTGTACTTACCTACAAACACCACAGAAGTCTTTTTTATGATTTAAGACGTAATGAATAATCATTTTAGATCTATTTATGAACCAGTCTGTACAGAGTAAGCAGCTGTAAGGTCCCGAAGGGTTGAGATCTTTTAGATAGAGCCATACATCCGCCGGCCGCTCTATTACCGATGGTGGCTCAGCAGTTTTTTTACGTTGAAGCTTTATCGTGACTGAGAGCCGTTTAGGTGGTGGTAACTTCTTTTTCTTTTTATTTGGAGACTCTGAAGAATCTGATGCTATCTCATCATGTTGTTCTGGGTCTAATTTCTTATTTGCCGCTATAACAGATAGTGGTTCATCATCAGAGTCATCCGAAGACATCTTATTGAGTTAATTATTACTTTAGATAATGAATTAAACACAGTAATCAGTAAAATCTCTGTAAAAAGTAGTACTCACAACTTGAAAGTAAACACATTGTTGACAGAATAACAGTGACAACTATCCTATCGATATATTCCATTCCAGAACAGCAGCTTTTTCTCTTTTTTTCATTTGCTATTGAAGGAAAAAAAGAGAGACATATAGCTCTCGAGTTACTATTAACCGAAAGATAGCAAGGTATGGAACGTTACTAACAATTAAAAAAAAATAGCAATGCCAAAGCAATAAACCTATAGAGCCAGGTGATTGATCTATTCTATTTCTATTATTTAAGTTATATTTTTAAGGCTTTATTTTCTTTTATGACAATTTTATGAGATCAAATGTTTACTTTTGAAAGAATGGGAATCATCTATGTTTATTTATTTATTTAGAAACAGTTTGCAAAGACAATGATCAATACGTTCTATTTCACGCCAGAAATCATATAAGTAAGTATTTAACATATTTTGTTATAAACTATGATATCGGAATCTATATAAAGACAAATACTGCCTGTGAATTAGTTCTGTAAAATGGGTGAAACGTTTTCTTCTGAAATAGGTGTAATAAAAATTACTAGTCTTCGTAAATGTTATGCTGCATGAACCCAAACGTAACGCCAAAATATCCTTTCGTGGCAGCCATTTTATAGATTTAAAGTTTGTCTATGGTGAGCCAAAGAAAGGCGAAGCTAAACAAAAGGCTAGCATGTAGATAGCATTTACTAAAATAACAGTAAAATTTGCGTAAATACTGACTCGAAAGACTTATTTTTATGATATACATAAGTGAACCAACAACTTTTATTACGTGTGTATCATATAAGTTCATAAAATGAAGCACAATGCATCGTGTAATGGTGGCCATTAGAAGTAATAATTATGTATATTGGCATACTTACTGCTTTACGGACCAGCAAATAAACATCTAAAGGATTACATTGACTGGTTTAACTTAAATCATAACTGAACAACATGTAAACGCAAGTGATATGTGAGCAAGGAAAAGTGCCCAGTGTAAATAGACCATTTGGCACGAACCATGGCCCAGAATCAGGGGGAGGTTCAAGTGGGAACACCGAACCAACCCGTGAAGGAGAAAGATATTTACGCCTGTCTGCCTGATATGCGGACGAACGGGCCGCTTGGATCTGACGAACCGTGTTCCGGAGGAGAAGAGCTCCGCTGGCTGCCCGCTCAGGCCACAGACCGAGATCTGGTGATGTACTTGCGAGCTGCGCGCTCTATGGCAGCGTTCGCAGGTATGTGTGACGGGGGCTCCCCGGACGACGGCTGTGTCGCCGCCAGCCGCGACGATACCACTATAAACGCTCTGGATGTGTTGCATGATTCGGGTTACGACCCTGGTCGTGCTTTACAAGCTTTGGTCAAATGTCCCGTCCCTAAAGGAATTGAGAAAAAGTGGACGGAGGAGGAAACCAAAAGATTTGTCAAAGGGATTCGGCAATTTGGTAAGAATTTCTTTAAAATTAGAAAGGACTTATTGCCTCATAAAGACACTGCAGAGTTAGTGGAGTTCTATTATCTGTGGAAAAAGACTCCTGGTGCTAGTAGCAATAGGCCACATAGGAGACGCCGTCAAGCATCCCTGAGACGTGTGCGTAATACACGGAATTCTCGTGCTGGTACACCAAAAGAACAGACCCCAGAAGCTACACCTACAGTACCAGATACCAATGGTTCAAGACCCTCTCCTAATCCTAAGGAAGCAGGAGAGATGAGTTCAGTTACTGAAGATGAAAATTCTGAAGAAGATAGTGATTCAAGGGATGCTGGTGACTTAGCTAAAGTTGATAATGTGAGACCAGATAACCCTGAGGACTCTCCAAGTAGAATGAGAACCCGAAATAAATCGAAAGAACAAAATACGCCTACTACACCTAATGGAAAGAAGGGTCAAGATGAAAGTGATAATGATTCAAAACCTAAAGCTAAACAACCTAGTAAACCAACTGTTCAAACTCAAAGTACTGTCACCTCTACCAACACCAATAATAATATACCTGAAAAAGTTCTTTCATCTCCAGTTAGCAAAGATATTAAGAAAAAGGTACCTGTGGCAAATGGTGTCAAAGTGGATGTATCAAAAGTCAAGAAACGTCTTCCAGATGATACAAAGCCGGAGAGCATTTTGGATGGTGATGTGCAAATGAAAAAGAAAAAGCCAGTAACTCCTCCTGATAGTCCAGCTGAAAGTCTTACCAATGACAGTTTTCCTGCAATGGATGAAACAGAAACTCCGGAGCCTGAGCCAGAAGCTTGTGACTTTAGCTTTAATAAGACTGACAAAGAGAACACAGAACAAAATAAAGAACCAGATCCAGAAAAGCTTGCAAAATCAGCTGAGGCTCCACTTAAAATTGAGAATAATCCTGAACCTGTTATTAAAACTGAAAAAGATCCTTTACCTCCAACCTTCCAATTGACTGCTGAAAAAGATGACAGAAGCGCTCTTGATTTGAAAACGGATCTTAACACAAGCACAAATAAACTAACTGAAAACATGGAACCAAGACCTCTTGTACTGCAAAATCCAATGTTTCCTAAAACTGAACTCATTATACCTAAAGTTACACCAATGTGTACAGATCCTATTGAGAAGATTAAAATCAAGGAAGAAGTAGATACAGATGACACTATGAATCTACAAAAAGAAGACTATCCAAAGGATCCTCTCTCGCACAACTTCCCCGGTCATCCAGTGAGCCAATCCAATAAGCCACTTAATTTGGAGAATACAAACTTCTTTGTGAAAGACAGTCACATATACAATCCAAAATTAGGCCACAGTATTAAAATTGAAAATGTGCAGAATAATATTTTCAATCCTTTAAATATAACAAAAGACAGTTCAATTATAAGAAGTGCAAAAGACTTTTCATCTGGCATGCCAGCATTTTATCCACCTAATATGAATTTTGCCAGTGATCCTTCAAAACACAATCCACATATGAATCCTCTGAAGACGGTAATAAAATTAGAACCTAGGGATGAAACAAACGAAATGAAAAATCAAAATACACCTGAAATATTTACTGCTACCATATCTTCGGCCAACAAAGTTGATTCTCCAAATGCCCCTCGGTTAGACTCATTACAGAGAATGAGCCCAACACCTACTAACCCACGTGGTTCATCACCACCTCCAATGGAACATCCTACAACTTTGAATACAGAACCAATTTCACCAGCCAACTCACAAGAAAACAAAGAATCTGATGTTGATGATAAACAACCAACAGACCTGAAGACACAACCTATGCCTAAGTTAGATGCCCAGAATAGCAACTTGAGGCCACCCTCATTTTCACATCCAGTTAGACCAGAAAATCTAGGAATTAGATCAACAGAAGCTTCTATTACACCAGTTTCAGTCCAAAACATGCCTCCACCACTGAGTCAGCCTTCTATGGCTGGTTTACTACCTCCAGGACCAATCATATCTGTTGGAAGTGGTGCAAACATTGGACCTTATGGATTTATGCCTACTGCATTGTATGGTCATACAAACCATCCTGGCCATCCCGGACATCCAGGACTCGACAAGCCTGGTTCAATGCCCCCTCTCATGCAACATCCACCAACCCACAGTTTACAGGGAAGTAATCTTATACAAAGCTCTACCAATCAAAGTGATCCATCAATGCCACAAGATCTGAAAATTAAGCAGGAGGTACCTGACAATGTACCAGCAAATTTGTCCACGCAGCAAGTTGATCCACTTCAATCACTCAAAGAAGTCAAGGTGCCAGGATATCCTATTGGTAGTGCTATAGCGCAACATTTAAATACTGAGAGGGACAGAGAATCCATATCTAGTGTGGAAAATAACAGTAGACCACCAAGTCAACCCACTAATGAGAACAACAATATACCTAGTGCTTTCCTTGGCCCAAGGATTGAAAGTATAAAGAAAGAGCCTGACTTCTTACACCAACCTCACTTACCACCTACATCTACAAGTCAAAGCAGCAGTTCAGAATCTTCCAATCACGTTCCTCCGGTGAAGAGCCCGCACACGCCGACGCCTATTAAAAGTCAACCAGGTCACAATGGTGCACCAATGCATATTTCTCATTCATCCTCTACTACATCGCCGTTCCAGAGGCATATTACTAGCCCGTCGCAGCCGAGACAAATATCAGCGTCGCCCGTTCAACCGAACACTCCAGTATCACATTCGGCGCTCAACTTGATGAATCCTACGCCACTTTCAATACCAGCTACAATACCTGGCCCTGTGATGCATTCTGGTCAGCAACCACACCCGTTTGCGTCGCCGCTACACCATCCACATTTGCTCCATCCGTCTATCTTTCAATTATCTGCAGCGGCGGCCCACGCTATGCACCCTTATTACCCACATCCGCATCCCGGGTATACAATGCCTTATCCATATCCTTATGGGCCTCTACCTCAACCTCACCCAATTCCGCCTATGCACCCTGCGGTAAGCCAAGCAGGACGCCATGAACCGGTGAAACCGTCGACGATAGAAGCTACGACGATGCTCAGCTCACATCATAGTCACAGCACAAGTTCTTCAGTCACAACGAGATCCCTAAGAGAAATATCTGAGAGCTCCGAGGATCCACGAAATCCTAATGCAACAACGGAAAGACACCAACTACACGAGACCACGATGACTCACCATCATTCTACTAGTCATCACAGCGCGGTGCATACCAGTACCGAAAAGCAGCCAAGTCACGTAGGCGGAGGTACCAACCATACATTATCGATATCTCATTCGACTTCGAGTAGCTCATCGCAATCGATCCAGCACAAGATTAATACGCAGCAAAAGAGTAGTTCTCATTCAAACTCACCGCATCACTTGTCCGCGAGTGTGTCGCAGACAACGAGCTCGTCGTCCAGCGTCAACGTCAACAACCACAACCACACGCACCACCACTCACACCACTTGGCGCACCACCCTGAACGACTCTCGCCGGCCGACTCTATGCTCATGCGTCATCATCCGAAAATGCTTCCTGGAAACCCGAACCATCTCATGATACAGCCGCCATCGATGGGCCATCCCATGGGACTCGGTCTACCTCCAGGACCTGGTCCCAGTTCTATTGAAAGCCTTCGTTTACATGCGCAAGCTGCAGCTGGATTACAGGGATCACATCCTAGACCCGGCTCGCCTCACCAGCTTCCTCATGGTCATCCACACTTACGAGGACCGCCTCGACCGATGCCAGATGAGAATCCGGAATTGAAACTTGAAACACAATCACAGCCTGAGGAGGAAGAAATCCCGAGCCCAGCGCACATACCACACGGCCCAAGTCCCGAACCGAAGATTGAGGATACCGAATGTCACAGATCTCAATCCGCCATTTTTCTCAGACATTGGAATCGTGGTGATTATAACTCGTGCACAAGAACAGATCTTATCTTTAAACCAGTGCCAGAGTCTAAACTTGCTCGAAAACGAGAGGAACGCCTGAGAAAGCAAGCCGAACGAGATAGAGAAGAAAGAGAAAAAATAGCCCAACAAGCACACAGAAAGATAGCAACACCTGAGAAACCAGAGACAAAGCCGCCATCAAGAGGTGCTATCGAAACCATATCATCTCCATACGATCGATTCCCGCGGCCACCTGGATACCCGGACACGCCGGCGCTCCGCCAATTGTCAGAGTATGCACGACCTCACGCTGGGTTTAGTCCGGGCAATCTACCGCGCCATTGTATGGACCCGATGGTGCAGTATCATCTCAGCTCGATGTACGGCGCCGCTGGCGCGCGAGAACGACTTGAACTAGAACACCTCGAGCGTGAAAAGCGAGACAGAGAAATTCGAGAACTTCGTGAACGAGAACTAAACGATAGACTAAAGGAGGAGTTACTGAAAAATAACGTCGGCCCGCGGGCGCTCGACCCACACTGGCTGGAGATGCACCGGCGGTACGGCATGCCGCCGCCGCCCCCACAGGGCGCCATTCCGGTGCAGTTCGGACTTTACCCGCCAGGGCACGGGCCGGCCGCACTCTCGCAGCTGGAGCGTGAGCGGCTGGAGCGCCTCGGTATCCCGCCGGCAGGCGGCCAGCAGCAGTCCGTGCCCACCACCATGTCGCAACAGCATCACGGGCACCACCCGCATCCTGGCGTGGCGGCGGCGCAGCTGGAGGCGGCTGAGCGGTTGGCGCTGGCGGCCGACCCCATGGTGCGGTTGCAAATGGCCGGCATCAACCCAGAATACCACGCGCACACGCACGCCCACACACACGCGCACTCGCACACGCACCTGCACCTGCACCCGGGCCAGCAAGCGGCTGCGCAGGCTCAGCAAGAGGCGGCGCTGGCGCTGGGCCAGTACCGGTCGCTGCCACACCCTGACTTGCTGGGCCGCCCGTACGCCGAGCAGCTCGCGCAGCAGGCGGCGGCGCACGAGCAGCTGCAGCGCCAGCTGCTGCTGGAGCGCGAGCGCGGCTTCCTGCACCCGGCGCACCACGACGACTTCATGCGCCAGCAACGTGATCGTGAACTGAAGGTGCGCGCGCTGGAGGAGGCGGCGCGCGCTTCGCGGCCCTAGTGCCTGCGCCACGCGCCCTAGGCGCTGCATATAACTAACTCTCCAAGTGTTCACTCGCCGCCCTCCGGACCGGGCGAGCGATGTTTTCGAGTGTGACGATACCTGTAAATTATATTTATGATGATAGGGCTGTACCTTAAGTATTTAAGTTTTTATAATATTTTTTATAGTTGCATGGTCGTGTAGTACGCTTATTTTCCATGCTCAAATTTATTTCTTACCTACTAGTCATAATTAAAATTTTATTTGTGAATGAGATAAACAGTCACACGTTTTTACGTAGGCTATTTAGATTAAACTATTGTTTATTTGGAATAACATAAAATCCATGATTGGTGCTGGTGTGGCCTGATCGCTAATTTAACGATTTTAAAAAGAACTGTGTCACATTACGCTATTAGCTACTGAACGGAAACAGCAGTCTTGCTACACCAGTAGCTTTCGAATCAAATAATGCAAATAAATAAGGGTGCTGGTTAGCATTCATGTGAATGGACCACATGATTACAGTAATTATGTTCAATGTAAACTACATTACTTTTTATGTTCATGACATAATAATATATAACTATATATAAGTGTTTATTTAAGTATGACACAGAGTGGGGACGGTGTGGACTTGCCTTTCTAATCAACTTGCCTTTTACGTATTGTCCCGTAGTGACTTTCTCGCTCTGTATAATCCTAAGGAACTCCTATTTCACTTAAATTATTTACATTTTAAATAGAAATATATATTTTCAAATAGTACCTATCTAGCTCTCAATGAGACGATGTGAGTATCAAGTGATAATGTAGAACATTGAGTGTGGCACGAGAGGCAATCGTTCTGCGGAACTAATTACGCTCACATATCAATTATAAGATTGAGGTATCGCCCGCGCCGTGAGAAGATTGTTATTAATTGATATGTTGCCTTCAAATGTTGATATTGGCCGAATGCAATAATTCTATATTAGTAATGAAAGGTGATTATGGCCTTGGTGTTGTAAAAGATCGTTTTGTACAGATTGTGATGGAATATTTTATTGAATGCAATTTCGTTCTTTTATGTTCGCTGTTGTATGGGATTCGTTCTCAGTTATGGCTGCTAATAATACGGTACGCACATAATGCGCGCGTTTTGTGTAATGAGCGAAAATAACCAATGTCGGTCCGCACCATTATTACGGATAACGCTATGTTTATTGCATTTATTTATACCAGTTACCTCGCTGATATCCAATTTAACTTAATGTCTATTTCATCAACCTCTTACATGACAAATTGTGTTGATTCCTACTTCCGACACATTCGAATGAACCGTTTCTTAAATCGATAAAGACACTAATCGCATTTTTGTTTTTTTTTTTTGTGTTGGGAAATATTTTTCTGATCCATATATCTATATTTGGTTTTCCATATTACCTAGATCGATTAAACATTGGTGCATAGTATACTCGATTAAGACCATAAAATTACTATTGAATTAGCAGTCAATAACTAAGATCTGAATGCCACTTGCACGCTGCAAATTCAGTTAGTTGAAGTTGCAGCGGGGTAATAATAATAATAATTTATCAGCACAATTAGGCAACATTATCGGACCCCGCCTTTTATTCTGAATTGAACATTTATTTCTCTCACGTGTGTTAAGAGAAAGTATAGTGACAGGTCAGCTCCATTGCCTGGGACAAGTCGGAATACCGATAACTTTAAATTCTTGACTGAAACTCGCCGAAATCCCTTTATTTCGCAGACTGAAAATATCATTATGAAGCTAACGTTAAAATGTACCTTAGGTCTATGAAATAAAGGTCATTTTGTGCCCTAACAAAGTGTTTATATTGTTTTAAAGATTTATATTGATAGTAGATTAACACTAACACAAAATTAAGTACTTATACAATTGAAATTATTTTGATCTTGACTCTATTCTGTGTAATAATAATACTAATGAGTGGTTAAATATTCTTGTAAATTTTAAGAGATGTAATTAACGCCCGTTGTACACATTCAGTAACTCTGCACTAAATGTAATATAAATTCCCTTTGTAAGAAATAGGCGCTGTTAGAAACGATTCTAAAGTTATATTGATTATTTAGAGTTAACTTTCACAATGTCGCTTTGTAGGTGTTATGTTGGTAATGCCATAGTTACTTTCTGATATCTAAAAAGAGAAAATGAGTATTATTTTTAGAGACAAATTATATCTTAATTAATTAAGAGGTTGCGTGTCGGTTTAAAAACTTCATTTATTTAGACAATAAGGTTAAATGGATGTCTTAGTGCTTTTGTGTAAATTTTTTTGAATAATATATGTGAAAAAATTCAATTTTGTTTTTTTTTTTTAGTTTCTTGACCTTTATTCATACATAATTCTAATATAATAGGTAGGTACGTATTATTACATGCTAACATAATAATAAGCCATTCATTACAAAACATATTAAAGTACCTAAGTCTCGTCGCACTAGAGGAAAATTGAAATTATTAGAATGATATTAATTTACGATAAATTATTAGAGACATCGTTGGTTTCGTGATCTATTTCGTTAGTCACTTAACTTCACAAAAAACCAAATTTATTAACTCATTGAATGCCCGGTGCGCGGATCCACGCGAGACACAATCGCTTTTTAATTGTGTCTCTAATTACGGCATACGAAAGGTTAAAGGGTCAAATACAAGATCCTGTAAAAAACCTGAAAGAAGTAAACGAACTGGATAAATGTTTAAAGGTCAGGTCAGACGGAGACGCGACACGACGCGCTGTTGTTGAATTAGTGGTACCTACAATATAGAACTTGGTCCCCTAAAGAATAAAGTACCTAGGTAATAAATATAAAAATTTCAGTGACAGAATTCGAATGAACCACGCAGTGAAGAAAATGTTATAAGTACCTATTAATATTTTAAAAGATCATGCAACGTTGAAGGTACCGCGCGTTTGAACTCACTCTGAAGGCACCTTGGGAATTGACTTCAGAGTTGTATGATTCGCCTGTTTGGAAACTAAAATCACTCAAAGACTTCTTGCATGACAGCCTTGAGGAAAAGAAAATCCGTAAAATGTCATTGATGTTTTGGCAATTTTCTGTCAAAAAACAAACATTTTTCAAAACGGTTTTTCTAAGTTTACAACAAGGATTTTAATAGGTATTTTTCTATAAGGATTTGTGAAATATTTTTCCTGCTTAGGTAACCAGGCGATAGTTGGATCGATAACATAGGACTGCTTATACGCTCCAGGAAATAAGGAAATAATATGAATAATGGGTCAAGTAAGCAACACTGGCTTACTGGCAGTTAGTCCAAAACCTACGTTTATAAAGCAAAAGGTTAGTACAACAGCCTTATAAGTATTCATTCAAGTTATGTAACCCAAAAGCACTTTTTGTTTACAGTACCTAAACAAAACCAACTTCTTCAATGTTTGCGTAAGTAATTTATCCCAAAGAAAATTTGGAACGTTGCCTTTCAACCAAATAAATATTTACTTATTTATACCTCTCTATTTTTATTTATTTTATAAAGAGTTTTTATAGCTTCATCAACTTGAATCTACCTAACAAAAAATATTGTTTGATTGTTAGAGAATTTCTTAACAGGTAATTAAAGCAAACGAACACGTTTTGTTTGCATTTAGTAATTAGCTATAGGTGCTTAAGTGAATTATGTCGTTCCTTTTTTGCTTACTTAAAAATGATCCTTTTATATTTCGTTCTTTTACCACATACATGTCTTATTTCTTCTTGATCCATAGTTACCCCTTTCATAGATACAGCTATCATGTTCCTCACAGTCTATCCATGGATCCTTTCAAATCTAGGTGTGTGCTAACAATGCGTTTCAATCCTTTCAGAGTATAATAGAGCTGCGATGCGACGTGTCTCCAGCCCCGTTTATGCTGCGGCCTTACGCTGGCCTTTATAACCCATTCTCTCATGCCTGCTCCGTACTCTGCAACCATCCTGCTGACATCGAAGCCAGGGATGTCGTCAAACGGGCTAAGGACAGCTGGGTATGTTTTTTTGGTAACTAAGTACTTTAAAAGAAGACAAAATTCCTCGTAAGACACTGGTAGAAAATATAGGTAGATACCTACCTTATGTTCTATTATCAGGGGCTCCGACTCCGTGGGTGGGTGTGGGTGGAGTAGGTGCCGAGCACCCCAGAGAATAGACATCAAGAAACAGATCAGTAATCGCCTTTTTTGGGTTGGGCGTTTTTTCATCACCCGTCGACCCGTTTAGCGCAGTGGTTTATAGCGCCGGTTGAGACGCAAGGGTTAGTGGGTTCGATTCCCGTACCAACACAAATGTTTGTTAATGAAACGGATATTTGTGTTGGGTCTGGGTGTTTGTGGTACCTTTGTTGTTGTAAGTATGTAAGTAGTACATTTATTTATTTGTCGGTCGATCACTGTGCATTTCACTTTTTCGAGTCATCAAATGAGCATGAGCATCCATGAGGTTTTCTAAAAGCCGGCGCCCCTATCTACTAAGTATATAACAGTATGTAAGGCTACAAAACCTCTTTACTATAATATGATATGATCTGCTGAACGATAGTTAAACTTATGGTCAGTCTGAACTGAATCTCGTTTACCGGTAAGCTCCGATGTTCATGGTCACCCTTAAATTGTGATGTCTTTACCGACCCAATCAACCATACATACAACCATGAATAATTAAGGTCTACTGTACACGGATGCGTAGCTTTATAGGTGTGCGTACGCGCAGCGGAATGTTGTTGGATTTAAAGATTTTAATTATGCAGATATTTAGTGTATGACGTCGTATAATTGTGTATGGTAAAAAAAAATTTGTGCACGCAACCATTGTGGAGAAATTCACCAAAAACTGATTCCGCTGGGCGAACGTTGTCCTGGCGGAACTTTTTTTAATCCATAGACTTTAGAAGAAAAGAGATGTGTCCAAAAATTAGTGTGTATTTGTGTGTAATTGTGTATGTATAAATAAAACTAGTGCATGCATAAACTTCGGAGAAATTCAAGTTTCCGCTACGCGAACGTTTAGCCATTAGCTAGTTTTCATATAAAGCGCTTACATAGAGAGCTGTAGATTTTTACATACGTTGTTTTGAATTTGTTTATATTTGTTTAAAAAACAGATTTAGAAAAAATCGTAGGACTTAAAAGATAAAAATATAAACGTAAAATACGCTTATTAGGTCTTAGTTCTTAAAGTATGCACTTTGGGGTCTAGATTTTCACGTTTATACAAACCTTGTAAGTGTCTGCAACATGTTGCCAAGTATCAATGATGTTCCGTTAGTAACTAAAGAGCTATAGGACAAATTTACCATGAACAGATCACTGTTTACAAAGCAGTCAAATATCACGACGTTCTGAAGGAATTGCATGGTAATATGTATGTCAATAATTAGTGTATTCATTCAACTATTCTTATGCAAAATTTCATGTCATTAAATTCAGTAATTAAAGAAAAACAATTATAATACTGACGAAGCATCGAAAACCTACATAACCCGACCAAGTTCGGATGGCTACAAAAAAGCGGCCGTGCAATATATTTAGGTAACATCCCAAAATTTACAGTATAATACCGGTATTGAATTGGTATAGGTGATAACACAATTGTTGTTTCGATATAATTTATAGGTCATTTATTTTTGTACACCTACTTTTTAAATGTATTTGACTATGACAGAAAGTAGGTACTATTTACGTAGGTACTTTACTTAAGTATGCGCTTGAGATTTGAGATATAATCTAAATATATTATTTAAGACAAATAAAATTCATACAGCTAATTTCTATTGAAGATTTCACGGATCAGGATTCTAACTATAGACCTCTTAGGGAAATTAAATATTTACCACATGTAAGTATGTACTACTGTTTAGGTAAATATTTATCATATTGTAGCTTATTACACTATTTAACCAATAGACTAGGCATGCACGAGTGTTCCCCTTTGCAACTTTAGTGGATCAAACAATCTAATAACTTAAAAAAAACTACTTCTTGAATCGATTTTTTTTTCTTATGTATGTGAGCGTGTTCCCCCGCACCCCACCAAAATATGCAGAATTATTTTGTTCGAAGTTCGGTACGCTTAATCCTTTAGTTAAATAGTCTAAGTATTGTAGTTATGAATTGATCAAAAATATTCTTGTGTGAAAAAATAGACAACGCGCTGCGCGCAACGAGCGATAGACGGCTTCCCGCTTGAAACGGTACTGTCATCCTTGAAGAAAAGAGAGGGCAATATGTTTTCGCGCGTATTCGTTTGCTGTTGAACTTGAATAACGTTGAACGTTAATCTGTGATTTTATTATTGAAACTAGAAAATATTAGGTATACCTACTTAGAAATGTTGAGGTTATTTACAGTATTTGCTACTCATTTAAGAATATTTTCTTGAAAATACCTTTTTTATACCAATGTTTTAGTTTATAAGCACTTTTTTGATGTTGATCAAATCTAAACAACTGAATAGGTTAGTTATGTGATGTGATTTTAATTTTTATTGAAGCTCGAAATATTATACTTACCCTAAGTTTCGTCATCCACGCGAACGAAGTCGCGGGCAAAAGCTAGTTCATAATCTATTTTAGTTAAAACACATTTAAGTCTGTTGCTGTCATTGCAAGCGTTTGTTAACGTTATTATAATTACATAATTAAGTATTATATGTAATTAAAAATATTTTTGTACGCGGATATTTAAATAGAGAAGTACTTGTTAATTGAAGATTTGTTTTTATCGTAGATAGTGGCGTTATTATTAAAAAAATATTTTTCATTCAAGAAATGCAATTGTTTTATTTTTTCCTAACGCTTGTGTACGCAACTGTACCATATTAATAAATACTATATTGGAAGTTTAAAACGTTTCTTAGATATATGGCACGGCCGCTTTTTGGTAGCCATCCGAACTTGGTCGGGTTATGTAGGTTTTCGATGCTTCGTCAGTATTATAATTGTTTTTCTTTAATTACTGAATTTAATGACATGAAATTTTGCATGTGAATAGTTGAATGAATACACTAATTATTGGCATACATTTTACCATGCAATTCATTTAGAACGTCGTGATATTTGACTGCTTTGTAAACAGTGATCTATTCATGGTAAATTTGTCATATAACTCTTTAATTACTAACGGAACATCATTGATACTTGGCAACATGTTGCAGACACTTACAAGGTTTGTATAAACGTGAAAATCTAGACCCCAAAGTGCATACTTTAAAAACTAAGACCTAATAAGCGTATTTTACGTTTATATTTTTATCTTTTAAGTCCTACGATTTTTTCTAAATCTGTTTTTTAAACAAATATAAACAAATTCAAAACAACGTATGTAAAAATCTACAGTTCTCTATGTAAGCGCTTTATATGAAAACTAGCTAATGGCCAAACGTTCGCGTAGCGGAAACTTGAATTTCTCCGAAGTTTATGCATGCACTAGTTTTATTCATACATACACAAATACACACAAATACACACTAATTTTTGGACACATCTCTTTTCTTCTAAAGTCTATGGATTACAAAAAGTTCCGCCAGGACAACGTTCGCCCAGCGGAATCAGTTTTTGGTGAATTTCTTCACAATGGTTGCGTGCACAAATTTTTTTTTACCATACACAATTATACGACGTCATACACTAAATATCTGCATAATTAAAATCTTTAAATTCAACAACATTCCGCTGCGCGTACGCACACGCTTTATAGACGCATATCCATCATTAATGACACACGATGCTGCCGTTTCATCGACACAGGTTCACAGTTTTGTAAGTAAGCTTCACGCAGGTGTACACCAAGAGAATAACGACGAATACGCGTCTTTGAAGCTATGTGTCCGTGGACAGTAGGCTGAAGTCGATACAAATAGGTAATAGGTAGGTATGTGTTTTTGTTTACAGGTGGAAGGTAAAGGGCATTATTTTCAAGAAGATTTGTCCAAGTACCAAGATGGCGGTGGCGACAAGGATAAGAATAGAACACCACATGATATTTTTACTGAAGATATGTTTAGGAGGTAAGTTGTCGTTACATTTATTCCTACTTACATACGCTCACACACGTATCCCCCAAAGAAGTAGGTAGGGGTGTAATAATATATTCGTATTTAACCAGCCTTTTATAATAAATTAGACAAAAGAAATTAGAAAATTAGACAGGACAGTTTCTGTAAAACCTGCGTTACCTATCATCCTATTTTCATGTTTTGGTCGCTTTTTGTGACAACGCGTAGTAAATCGCAGCTTTTCCGGCCAATCAAATATCAACCTTTGTAAAAATAAATAAAAAATGCACGCTCAACTCAAATTGCAGATACGCCGAAACAGACTCAAGACCTCTCACTCCAGCCCCAACGCTCGCTAGCGGCAAGTCCAGAGGGTCCCGGCGATGTCTTACACCGGACCAACCGCACCAGAGAACGACCATAGTGTTGGACCTCAGAAGAAGCCACAGTCAGGTATAGGAAACCTAAGCCTCAAAGCCCGTCACTCCGGCCCCGACGTTCGCGACAGGTCTAGAAAATACTGGCGATGTCTAACATCAGAACTAACGAGTGAACTGCCATTGTCTTGGGCCTGAGGCACAGTCACAGTCAGGTAGGAACCCTAACACTCAAGGCTTCTTACTTTAAACCCGATGCTCGCTAGCAGCAAGACAAAAGGACCCCGGCGATGTTTCAGAACAAGCCACAGTCAGATAGGAACCCTAAAACTGAAGGCTCTTCACTCCGGCAGTGACCCAGCAAACCACATCTATCTTATATTTAAAAAAATAAAAATTAATAGCTGTTCGTTAGTTTCGCTTAAACTCGAGAACGGCTGTACCAATTTGGCTAATTTTGGTCTTGAAATATTCGTGATATTCCAGTAAAGGACTAAACGGTGAGAAAAAATGGAAAAAATCAAGAAAAAAAAATTCGAATACTACGCCATCTGTAATTAAAATGACATTATAAAATGAATTATGCTGTTTTGGTAATGCCAGTAGATGGCGTTATCCTTACTATTAGGCGATACGAACTTCGCCGGGTCAGCTAGTCTCAATTAAATCGGTTACCTCAAATGCTTCATTTCCTTTATAACATGTTTAATGTTTATTTTGTGATTTTCTTTTAACAGGAAACAATCTACTACCACGGCTACGCAACTTCCGACGTAACAGCCGGTCAGAACACCAGCCCCACCAACGACAGGTCGACCCTACTCTCCCTGAACCTGTCCGACGGAGCCCACAACCGTCTCCTCAAGGGTCAAAGTGAACAACTGCCCCCCCTCGCCTCGCCCGTCGTGTTGTCCAAGAGGTCGATACCTGTGAAGGAACCGCAAAGTGTCAGAAACGCAAAGAAGGTAGGTTCTCACAATTTTGGACTTAAACTCAGCGTTTGCAAGGTTGAAATTTATTTAGCCCTGAAATGGTCTACCACGGCTACGCAACATCGGGTCAATAAGGTGTGAGAACCGAAATGAAAATACGGTTGTAAAAATTATTTTGGAGTTCATTTCAACAGTTGTAAAGTCGAAATTTATTTGGTACTGATGTGACGCTTCGCTTTTCGCTTAAGTTTTTTTTGGCCATGCTAAAGGCAAGAATTTACAGACTGACTGAATTTACTTTTTTTACTAAGTAAAGTGACTTCAACATGATAGCCGATCAAAACAGTCTGTCGAACGGGGAGCACAACCGTCCCCTCAAGGGTCTGAAACATTTGAAGTAGCCGTAAACCGCCAGGAATGCAAAAAGGAAGGCTTTTTTCGGAGGTGGATGACTTCTCTCGCTCTAGTATGGAGGAGGGTGTGTCAGACTTTTACTGACTAAAACCGCACCCGTGCCCTTCAGAAAATCCCTGTGGCCCTAGTAGGCAATGACCAAGCCAACCGGTTACCGGACAGCCGGACAGCTACGCATTGCTCGTCGTTCGCAAGCCCGCACCTACCACGGATATTACATAAACCTATACTTACTACTTAATTATTTCATTATTACTTTGACAAATCAATATTAAAAACGCTAGCTCATGTCCAATAATCTAATATATAAAATTCTCGTGTCACAGTTTTCGTTGCCATACTCCTCCGAAACGGCTTGACCGATTTTGATGAAATTTTTTGTGCTTATCCGGTATCTATGAGAATCGGCCAACATCTATTTTTCATCCCCCTAAATGTTAGGGGTAGTCCACCCCTAAAATTTTTTTTTATTTTTTAGACAAAAAATTATTTATATGGCAAAACAACGTTTGCCGGGTCAGCTAGTCTATATCTATAAAAGGAGAAACTGACTGATTGACATATCAAAGCACAGCCAAAACTACTGGGACTGAAATTGTCACAAGGTTTCACTTTATGACTTAGGCGAGCACTAAGATGGGATTTCCCTAAATTCACCCCGTAAGGGGATGAAACGGGCATTCAAAGTTTGTATGGAGGAACCTACTTTCACGCGGGCGAAGCCGCTGGTAAAAACTAGTACAAATATAAAAATTATAATTTGAAGAAAAAGGGTCAAATATTTATGAAAAGCTAACTTTAAAATTAGCGATTTAAAAAGTACAATTCATTTATCATTGATAGTAGCACACACTGTATTAGTGTGGTACACTGTAAAGTGTACTTAATACGCATCTAGTAGTACCGAACAATTCTAATTATCTACACTAATTTCCTGTAGTAATAGACGTTAACTTGGTCTACAAATCCATGGGAAAGCGTACCTATCGTAATAAGTTAATAGACGAAACTTATTATTATGAACTAGCTGCTGCCAGCGGCTTCGCCCGCGTGAAAGTAGCATTCTCCATACTATTTTTAGACACCCGTTTCTTCCCCTTAGGGTGTGAGTTTCGGAAAATCCTCTCTTAGGGCGGAATTCACCAATAAAACTAATTGCGTTTTAACGTTTGGCTCGCATAATTGCGTTTAGCCGCTGTCACTAGTGTCACTTATCTGTATTTTTATAAGTGATGTGTTTCCTTAGTGCTCGCCTACGTCATAAAAGGAACCACGTGCAAGATTTCACCCTTCTACTCCCAGTAGTTTCGGCTATGCGTCGATATGTCAGTCAGTCAGTTTCTCCTTTTATATATATAGAGAAACCATGAGGTTACTCAACAGATTAGGTATGTAGAAATGTGATTGTTCGATTACTTTATCGATTATAATGTATACTAGCTTCTGCCAGCGGTTTCACCCGCGTAAAAGTGGTATCTCCATACAAATTTCCAACCCCCGTTTTACCCCTTTAGGAGTGGAGTACCGTAAAATCCGTTCTTAGCGGATGTTTACACCCTGTAAGGAACCTACCTGCCCTGATATTTCGTGATTAATTAGTGAGTGGTATTTCGCTTTTATATATAGGCGCGAACCATGATAGCGTTGAGCGTACGATAGTCGGACGCGGAATTCGACAGATTTGCTGGCCATGATCATGACGATTGATCGAGTGACTTGATCTCTTGCACGCTTGCCTAGAAGCAAGAAGTAACCTATTCACTCTTTTTTTCTCTTATTTTTAATTAAAGAAACCCAGGTTGTAGCTATCAGGAAACACAGACTCTAGCGGGGAATAAACAAAGACCTGATAAAAAAAAAACGATATCTCTTTACAGTAAAATTGCTAAACAGATCAAGAAATTTTTTAATCAATAAGCTAGTACTTGACTGCTTGACTGCCCTGATGGTAAGCATTGATGAAATCGTTGATTTTTGAGGCGCACAATAAGTTTATTAGGAGCCTTTTCACTCTAGCCTTGAAGACACCTTAATTATAATCGGACGGGAAGACCGCAGCAGACAAATTGTTCAAGTCCTTCGATATACGCGGTGTAAACGACGAGGTGAAACGATTTTATGCATAATACCTACTGTATAACGTGTTTTTAAGGTAAATTGCCAACGTGCAGCCTTTTTTTTGTTCGAAAACCATCATAGGAAAGAGCTAGATGACAGATGACATAACTCTGTGAAATTCAAACATTTAGAAAGCGTTCTTAGACCTCGTGAAGTTCAGATTACACTAACTATGTAGGCGGTCGGTAGCTAATATTTGCTGACATCATCCAATCACACTTTTTCACAGTTAAGGATTGCGGTAGAAGACGATTTGCTGTAAATATCCTAGATGTGTTTCGACGTCCAAAATCTTCCATGTCTAAAGATCTTGCCTATGTATGAACCATTGTAATCAGGGTGCCTACTATGATGTCTTGAAATCATCACGATTCTGGTGTGTGAAGGAAACTTTTTTTAAAGTTACTGAGATTTTTTTTACTGATATAAACCAGTGCTTGACCCAGCGATCCCACCTGATGGTAAGCAGTGATGCAATTATTGATGGTGAGGTGCACTATTTTATTTAGAGTCTATTCACTCTAGCCTTGAAGTCACCTAAATTATAGTTGGACGGGAAGATCGCAGCAGGCAAATTGTTGCATTGAATAGCACTATTCCTTTCTCACACTGGAATTATGAGAACTTTAAGGGCTCTTGTACACGGCAAGTTTTCTTAACTGTACGGTGTGTTAGCCGCACGGTTAAAGAAACGTCCAAGCTTGTGTACATGGCACAGAAAAGCTACCGGTCGAGACTACGACCTGGGGCCTTACCATGACCTGTTAAAATGTTGGGCGTGCGAGTGAGATAGAGTGTTGGAGCTATACTGCCTACATAGCTCCTTCCCTTTCATACGGTAGAGGTGTGCCCCGCCTGGGCAAAGCACCGCCGTGTCCTCGTGGGGGCGATCAGCGGCAGCGATTTCTCGCGCCGGGCCTTGGTACAGGACATGGTCCGAAACGAGGAGGAAAGGCAGGCGGTCGCCTCCTTCTGCGAAGCAGTAATGCTAGCTAAGGAGGCCGCAAGTGCACGCGAGAGGCAATGTTGCTTGCACCCCAGCCGCCGGGATTCCAATCCCGATTTCCGGCCACCGTAGGCGCGGGCTTGTGGATGGTCTGCAATGGGTAGCTTGCCGTCCGATCGTCTGGTAACCGTCCGGACCGAGCCCAAGTCGTCGACGGCGCTTAGTGTTCCACGTGCGGCTCAAGGAGATGTCAGCAACTGTAGGGGCCCATCAGGGTCGAAGCCTACTGGGGCCAAGGGTCTGATTCTGAAAGGAAAACTCGGCCCTGGTACGAAAGGCAACGAAGGAACAGGAGTGGGTTTTTAGTCAGTAAAAGTCTGACACTATCTCCCGCACCGCTCAAGAGCGGGAGATGTCATAAGATGATTTCAACGCCGAAAAAAAAAATTGTAACTAATTAGTAATTATACTTATATTTGGATGGCAGTCCCCAAACTAGGTAGAACTTGTATCTTGGAGACCTGAGTTGAGATAACTTTAATTTATCATAACATTGTATCGGGCGGACATGTAGAAATTCGGTTTATTATATTTAGCAAAGAGATTTATATTCGTTTTACTCGTAAAATAAAATCAGCGTATGTAATCTGTCACGAAAACGAGAAAACTTCCATTGGCGTCGACACACTCGCATTGACTGCGATACAACACTAATGAAAATCAAGCCGTGCGTAAACGTGGCGCGGGGGGGTAGGCACGGCGAACACTACGGCAGCATCGCGTATGTCAACAAGCTTCCCCAGTTATCTATACAACACTGACCACCGTATCTACAATTAGCGAAATAACCATAGACTTTCACAGCGAAAAAACGTGTGTGTACAAGAGGCTTAAGAAGTCATGGTAAGGTCCTTTTCTTTCTTTATGAGGCGGGAAACCAACAAATAACATTCTCACGCTCCGAGTGGAGGGGAAAGGGGATTGTCAGACTTTTACTGGCTAAAATCCATCCGTGTTCCTGTTGGAATTGTAAAATCGAAGGCAAAACTGTTCATTTTTGTGTGACAACTAAAATAGAACAATAGTTTAAATTCAATGTACGAGTACTTTTCAGTTCCTAGTATTTGGGGTCGGGTCTCCTCATTAATAGGCACCAGTATATTCTATCCTGGTCGGTTCTGGCAAATGAGCAGGCAAACTTGAGGTCTCTCTCGATTCTAGACCATCAGGTTAATGGAGGGCGACCTTTGCACTTCTTTTGATCTGATAGGTTTTGACCACTTTATAAAAGGGGTTTGATTCTGACAAAAGTAATAGGCATCTATTAATTCTATTACAATTTCCATCAGTTACCCATTTTGCGTTCGGAAACCGCGGTGACTCACAATTTAACATCCTAAGTGGGAGGTGAGCAGATGATTAAATGATATCCTTTAAGCCTTGTACTTCACCATAATCTCGTATACTCAACGATACTAATGTTATGAAATAAAAAAGCCACTTAGTTTTAAATTGCGTCATACTACTGGTATCGACGCAACTGTTTAAGCGCCACTGCCAGCTCTTATCTGAGCTGATATGGAAACTTTCCCCCCCTAGCCTGTCGAAGAATTACTAAAGCGTTACTCCAAACACCTTTAGGCCGGGTTCCCACTATGCCCGGCAAAACTGCCGGAGCGGTAAAACTACCGGAAGGGCTACTGGCTGTACAATTTATATGAAGCTATTCACATTATCCCGGATCCGACATTTTTGCCGGCGGCATTTTTACCGAGCGTTTTGCCACTTTGAAGTGCCGGTAGAAATACCGTACCGGAGTAATGTGAACGAGTTTGTGCCGGATCGCTTGTCCCGCCCGTGCTCTCCTCGCCCCGCCCGTACTCCCCTCACGTCATTCGGCTAGCATTTTCGATATAAGTAGACGTGTCATGGACCACATGGATATTCAAGTAGAAACTTGAAATACCTTTGTCCAAGAGAGAGACCTGTTCTGTGAGATAAGACCGAAGAAGTCTATTTGACTTGACTGTCCGGGATCCAGTGTAATGTGAACACTCTGTTCCGGCGGCATCCGGCTTCCGGTAGATTTGCCGGTCCGGCATAGTGGGAAACCGGCCAAACTCTATCGATAAACACAGATCGATACATTCGCTGACGTTAGTCCGATACGCCAATTCCCACGGATTAGACGTCCTAGGCAGCGATATCAGAACAGAAATTTTCCATTTGAAACATGTTACCATTTTTAATATCTAAAACAAAACTCTTGCCTATTATTAGGAGTAAAAATAAAGATAAGAAACCAAAAGAAAAGAGTTTCATAGTGACTGGTGATAATTTAGCAGCTTTGAAAAATATTGCAACGTTGAAGAGCGGACGACTGAGACGAATTGGCCCGAAGCTGCCTCCTTTGGTAAAACCTGGGACGTGCGATTGCAATTTGATGCATGTCACCAGGATAGTTGTGAACTACGCACCAAAGAGCAGGAAAAGAGGTGCTTCTAACATCGTGTTGTCTATGACCGCGTGGGGCACCACCGGACAAAGGAAGCGCATGAAACTGCCGAGTGTTAAATTGACGAGAAAATTGATCAAAGGCGACAAATCTTTGACAACTAACACTGATGAGTTCTTTAAAAAGCTTGAGGTATTGTAATGTTCCTAGTCATTAGATGAACATGATTATTTTAGTTTTAACCTACTTACATAACAAACTACATAAGTTAGACCAGTATTTTAAATTAGGCTGCGTCATAATTTCATGCGTGGGTTTGCGGACGACGTGCAATTGGTAGCTCACCGTCCGGCAACCGTCCGGACCGAGCCTGAATTGTTGACGGCGCGTAGTGTCCCACGCGCGCCTCAAAAAGACGTCAGCAAAACCGAAGGGGCCTAGCAGGGTCGTATCCTACTGGAGCCATGGGATCGCTTCTGGAAGGGAAACCCGGGGGTCCTGGATCGCAAAGCAAAGAAGGACCACTGGAGTGGGTTTTAGTCAGTAAAAGTCTGTCACGCCCTCGAGCGGGAGAAATCATTGGATGATTAACCATAAAAAAAAAATTCATGAAGAGCAATTTGGAGGAAAGTTTTTATTCTAGTTTTTACCTAAACAATGTCCATATTTGTTCCAGAATCAACTGAAGGCGTTAAACCTGGGAAAACCTGCGAAGACTAAGAACAACAACAACAATAGTAATAATAAAGCTGAACCGCCCGCGTCACAGCGCTCTAAGGCAGAGAAGGAAGCAGCTAATGACGCGAACGATGCTGCGTCCAATGGGGAAGACGGGGGTATGTCCCAACTCAAGTTTTTTTTTTTTACCAAGGCCAGCAAAAATGTCATTACCAAAAAAAAATATCCATTGTTTTTGCACTGCGCAATAACGTAAAAATATTTTCAATAAGTACACTCAAAGTCAAGTCAAAGTCAAAGACAAAGTCAAAAGTTTTTATTTCACATAGGCCTACATGGGCACTTATAAAACGTCAGAAGCTAGTGCACGGTTCCAAATTGGTCGTTTCCTATGGAGAAGAACCGGCAAGAAACTCCATGGTTACTCTTTTAAAAAAGTGATTGTTTACAATATTTTCATATTACAGTATTAATAGACATTATGTAAGAACAGTGTAGACCAGTCGATATTGTACCCAAAAGCACAATAAAAATAATCATATAAAAAAAAAAGTGAGTCGTAATAGGAAGTAACCTAAGAATTCGCGAAGTCCACGGTGTTCTCACAAACACATTAAAAAAAAAAGAACCTATATAAAAAAAAGTCACTTGAAAACCCGCTCCTATTCCTACCGCTTGTAGGCACACAATTTATTGTTTTCTGCTGCTCTAGTGCGGATAAGTTTCCGAGCTCGCCCCTGCCGCAATTTATTGTATTTATCGTATCGGGCTGATCACCCCTACTAATCGCTGGTCAGCCCCCGTTTATTAATTTCATTGCAAATGTTTTGAAAAACGTCGTTTAATACATGTAGAAATTTATCACTGCAGCGCTCGGCTTCATAACATCCTCGCCTGCAGCTGGGGAAAACTCCGCCTCGGTTGCAATGGCAAACTTTCTTCACTTCTATCAAAATGTACTATTATTTAATTTAATATTTTTTTTCTTCCCATCCTATCGGGGTAAAGACCTCCCCCAAATCCTGACAGGAACCCTTTTCCCGTGTTTGATCTTATTCGCCATTTCTGGCTGGCTGCGCTGGTTCGCCATTACTTTTCGAACTAGCCTCAAGAGACCATCCGGTAACCTATGGCCCAGGCAATACTATGCGGCTGACGCGATCGATCGAATCCCATTGGTCAATATTATTATGACATAAAATTTCCACTTTCTGTGACTCCAGGCAGTGGTGAGGGTCGAAGGCGTGGCAAAAGAAGAAAGAAGGGAGGTCGTGGTGGTAGCGACCGCCTGACATCTGCAGGACTTGCGGCGCAAGCGCAACAGGATCCTGAAACACAGGTACTTAATTAGTGACATATTAATATATTATGATACCCCATTTAACAGTCTGCCAAAAGAATTTCCGCCTTGTATCATTGTATGGTGTAAAGTTGTTGCAATATTGAGGCCTTTTATTTTTAATCAACACAAATAAGTTTTTGTTTTAGGTGGGAATTCATCTAATGACATCTCCCGCTCTTGGGCGGTGTGTTGGTGTCAGACTTTTATTTAAAAAATTTCATTCCATGTGATTTATGTATGGTCTCAACAGTCATCAGTCCATTAGACTGATTTGATAACCTGAACTGAAAGTTGAAGGGATGGAGCTACATATGGCGTATGGCTTTCTCGATCGCACTCCTGATATTTTAATAGTTCATGGTAAAGCTCCGCCTGGGCTGAATAGAGAATTTAGTAGGAGAGTCATTTTGATACATTGCGAGAAAGAGATGGATCTATATATCACTAGGTATTCTCTTTTCACACCGGACTTTTATAATGATAACTATGTATTTATTATAAATACTAGTATGTCTAAAATGAATAAATAAATATAATAATAACTGCAGCTGAGTCTGTCGTATCCTGATTTATTGTTATCTCTTTATTACATAAAATTCTGTCTGGTGTCCAGTTTAACTACAAAACATGTTATAAATCTTATATTATCTCCTTTTTCACAGATCGCGGGCATTGGTACGGACTCCCAAAACCCTAGCTCCCGCGGCTCGATAGCACCCGCACTGGAGGATGACGTCATCGTGCTGCCGGTCATCAAACCGCTAGTGGTGCCCAAGAAGACGGACTCCTTTCTCGACGATGACATGCTCAAGTACCTGCATAGGGAGGTCGATGAGGATGCTATTGAGACTGAGTTTGATACAAAGGTTAGTTTGGTCTTTGATTATTTTGTTAGGGAACAATTTTATTTTTGTAGTACAGTATCAGCGCAGGTGCCTGTGGTGCACAGTGTCAAGCATGCGGCAGACATGTCCTGTCCTCTCCCATTTCATTTGTCACAGTGCGATAAGGTTATAAACCCCGAAGGAGATGGCGGGACGAACAAGATAAGATTTCACCAGATCTGGAACAAGGAAGCGCGGGCCCGAGAAAGATGAATGGACTGGAGGTGGGCCTATGCCCAGGAGTGGCACAGAGCAGGCTAACAAAAAAAAAAGTAGTACACACAAACACTTAAGAACGAAAAGGATAATTACACATAGAAGAGCACAAAGGTGCTTTTTATTTTTAAATAAATTTCTTCCAGTAGACTTGCGACTGGTGAGTTGGGAGAGATGAGAGATGTACCATGACGTTTAAAGTAAGATTGTTTCATTCTTATTTCCAGAGTGGGTAAGAGATGGCACTAGACAACCTGTATAGCTGTCTCTTACCCACACTGAAATAAGAATGAAACAATTTTACTTTGAACGTCATGGTAACCCCGTTAGACAGTGTTTATTGAATAGGTTAGAAAAGTTAAAATATCTGACTTTCAGTTTAAATTGTTAATTATCTTTAATTACTTCTTACTCGACTATCGGCATTAGCGTTAGGTATCTATTCTAGTTAGTTAATAAATCGAGCAAAATAAAATCCCTACTTAATAATATTATAATGTAAAAATAACTCTGTCTGTCTGTTACGCTTTCACGGGTAAACTACTGAACCGATTTTGATGAAATTTGGTAAGGATTAAGCTTGAACTCCAAGAAAGAATATAGCGTAGGTACTTTTTATCTGGCTTCGACTTCACTTCCGCAATAACTGACATTCACTCAAACGAAGTCGCGGGTGAAAGCTAGTTTAATATAATTGGATGAGCATTGTATAAAGTTTGAATTTGAGTTTCTATATCATTTGCGTGTTATCCGGAGTTTAAATCCAGGAGTGTTTATATTCCATAGCCCCATGGGTTGTGCGAATGTGTACTTCGGGGCCCTGGAACAAAGGCAAAGAAGGAACAGGAGTGGGTTTTATTCAGCACAACCTCTCGCTCCGTCCAAGGCGAGAGAAGTCATTGGATGATTTCCCACCTAAAAAAAAGGAGTATATTAGTGAAGCAAAAGATGTGCTTTCACTCAGAGATTTATGGAGACACTATTTACCACCGGCATTCCTTTGACAAGTCAAGCATATAGAGTGCTTCACATATTATTGCCTACTTACTTCAATAAAATCACATATTTTCAGCGTCGCTACGTCTTGGAAGAAGCAATGCGAACTCGACCGGAGCGAGCGCACGGACAAGAAATGCAGAAGTTGCTGCGCGAGATAAAAGTACCAGCTGTCAGCCTCGGCGACTGGCTTCATATCCCGAGAGTCTTCTCCCGCCAGAACGCACAATTTGCCTTGCCCATAGACACATATGCTTTGGAGAGTGAGTACCATAGATAGACATTAGAATAAAAGTACCAGTTTGACTGGCTTCATATCCCGAGAGTCTTCTCCCGCCAGAACGCACAATTTACCTTACCTAAAGACACATAGGCTTTGGAGAGTGAGAACCGTAGACATTAGAACAAAAGTACCAACTGTCAGCTTCGGTGACTGGCTTCATGTCCCGAGACTCTTCTCCCGCCAGAATGCACAATTTGCCTTGCCCATAGACACATAAGCTTTCGTGAGTGAGTACCATAGACATTAGAATAAAAGTACCTGTCAGTCTCGGCGACTGGCTTCATATCCCGAGAGTCTTCTTCCGCCAGAACGCACAGTTTGCCTTGCCCATAGACAAATATGCTTCGGAGAGTAAGTACCATAGACATTAGAATGAAAGTGACAGCTGTAAGCTTCGGTGACTGCGGCTTCATATACCGAGAGTCTTCCCCCGCCAGAACGCACAGTTTGCCTTGCCCATAGACACATATGCTTTAGAGAGTGAGTACCATAGAGACTAATGTCTAAGAATGAAAGTGACAGCTGTCAGCCTTAAAAGAAAAGAATGAAAGAAAACACGTTTATTTGGCACACAGGTACACACAATGAGAATTGGCAATTGGCTGAGAGTCTTCTCCAGCCAGAGTGCGCAGTTTGCCTTGGTCATAGACATATATGCGTTCAAGCTTAAGTATCAAAGACCTTAGTAGAAGGATAATAGATACCTTGACTACTGGCTACCAAGGATCTTGTACAACCGACACACTAGTAGAAAGAGATAACATTACGCTTATGGATCGTACTCTATGGTACATTTTTGAGATTCACGTAATCAATCCAGATAGTATAAAAAATTCTTACTGACTATACATACTAAGATTCATGTTATAGAAGTACCATAGACATAAAGAACTTGACCCAGCCTACTTTTCAATAAGACTTTGTTTTCAGATTTTTAGTAATAAGATAGTAAATATGGGATGCTTTGAGCTGTAATAAAAATCGAAAAATTCCTGCCTATTGTTTGATGAGCCAATTAACCTTATAGTCATATTCGACTGGCCTCTTGGTCTAGTGGTTAGTGGCCCTGACTGCTATGCCGGAGGTCATGGGTTCGATACCCACCCAAGTCAAATGTTTGTGTGATGAGCACGATCATTTGTTCTGTTTCTGGGTATAATTTATCTATATACAGTGGACCCCCGGTAGTCCAACAAACATTTTGCAGGGCAGTGTCGAACTATCGAATTTGTCGGATTATAGAGTACTGTCTAAGAACCCCTATAGTCCGAATTTTTTTACAAAAGAGTACCTTGTAATCCGACAAATTACAGATCCAACAATAAGATTTTTTATATTATATATATGAACTGTGAAGTACAAATCATACTTCATTATATATGTCAAATTTAGTAAATTAAAGAACACAATAGAGAGCTTACGTTTTATTATAAAATTAACGTCATTAATGCTATAGAACTTACAAAAAATATGCAATAACTTTACATTAGGAAATAAATGTGTACAAACAAATGTACATACATATTATCAAAAAAATATTCAATAATAAATAATAGACCATGTCGGATTACAGGGGGTGCCGGATTAGACAGGGGCCGGATTACCGGGGGTTCACTGTATATAAAAGGAGAAACTGACTGACTGACATATCAACGCATAGCCTAAAGTACTGGGACTAGAAACCTGAAATTTTGCACAAAACTCTTACGACGTAGGTGAGCACTAAGAGAGGATTTTCCAAAATTCACCCCCTAAAGGGATGAAACGGGAGTCCAAAGTTTGTATAGTAACCAACTTTCACGCGAGCGAAGCCGCTGGCAGAAGCTAGTCTATAATATGCATGTTTATCAGTTGTCTAGTGCTCATAGCACAAGCTCTGCTCAGTTTGAGACTAGATGGCATTGTGTGATATTTGTGTGTTATTTTTATTTTATATTTTATGTAACTAGTTAACTTCCATCTTAATGATTTCGAATTATTTAACATTTCGACTTCTAAAACAGTTCAGTTATCCACAGATCTAACGGCAATGAACTATGCAGCGCGTTTCGTGATTGTCAAGAAGTCAAAGCAACTGCTCTACCTGACTGTGCTTAGAAAGTTCAGGCAGCATGGATACAGGATGCCGATAAAAGTAAGTTATTCTTACATATACTCGTATCATGACGACTTAGATGTCTTAGGAATCGAGAAGAAATGGCCCAGAGCCGGAAACAATGGAAGGAATGGTGCGAGGCCTTTGCCCCGCAGAGGCTAGGTATATTTTATTTTATTCTTTTGTTATCTGTATTTTATCTTATCCGTCTCTGTGTTCCGTGAGTGTGTCCGTGTCACCCACCAGGCCCTACCAGAATACCAGCGCTGCGTTTTTTTTTTTACTTTTTGTTAAATATCGCAGCATATGCTGAGATAGGAGCCTTTTCGGCCTCGCACAAATCTTTTATTTTTACCTTCCCATTGTTTTCTTTTAAGTTAAGTATTTATAGATTAAGTAATTACTTTTTGTTTTATTGTTGATTGTCCTGTGCGAGTCGAAAATAAATGTTTTCTTTCTTTCTATATAATAATAACAATAATATCACACAACGCTATTTAATCTCAAACTGAGCAGAGTTTGTGCTATGAGTACTAAACAACTGATAAACAAATATTTTTAAATACATACATACGTATTATAGATTAATTACATCCAGACTCAGAACAAATAATCATAATCATCACATAAAAAGTTGTCGTGGGTGGAAATCCAACGGACAACTTAGCAGTCAGCTTAGCGGCAGCTTAGCAGTCAGGGCTACTAACCACCGAACCAACAAGCCAGTCAATCATCACAGTATATTATTATTAAGTTATTCCTTCACGCTCGAACGGTTGTACATATCTGGATGAAATTTAGTACCAGGATAGCTTCTCTCGGATTAACGCACAGGCATAATTTTTAAAGATGGAAAGCACTAACTTCACACGTGCAGCAGATAGTACTAACATAAACCCTTATTTCACCATCATAATGTGACAAAAGTCTGTCCAAGATGCCTTTTTCGACATCGCCATCATACACAGTTTCTGCAGGACACAGCCTTCTCCAACCGCACGCTATTTATCTCGACTCTCGACAACTCTCATCCAGCTGCTACTCTGCTAAGATGGTTGATCCATCTAGTCTCAAGGCGTCTCACCTGACGACATTTACCGCATGACGATCTCCACTCAAGATCACGTTGAGCCCAACGGTCATCGGCTCTCTACGGCTAAGAATCTACTGGCATTTAAACATTATGTCACGAACTAAGGTAGGCGCCGGATAAACTTGGAATGACGGTCATTGATCTTCCTACATTTGTTGACATTCTTAATTTCAAAAACGGAAATAAATAAATCCTACTTGAATCGACATCTATCGTAATCCTTTACATATTCTAGTGATGAAATAGTACATTTTGATGCAAGTGCAGAAAGTTTGTCATTGCGACCAAGGCGGAATTCGCACGAGCCGTAGGCGAGTGTGTGTCGCGCCCAGCCTGATACGATAAATGTAATAAAATTGTGGCGGGAGAGCACGCACACTTTTCTTCACTAGTGCAGAAAACAGTCTATTGCGTGCCTAAAAGCGGTAGGATAAGAGCGGGTTTTCGAGTAAGTGTATTGGAAAACAATTAGTGGTTTATTTTTCGGGTTTCTACACAGGGATATCAGGAAAAGGTCAACGTACTTTATTCCACGTTTATCTATCTGGCGCCTTGTTTATTTATATAGACTAGTTCTTCTGCAATTTATTTATTATTATTATTATTATTTTTTATTTCTTCTCGGGGCCCTATATTTTATTCTTAAAAAAGCATATGTAGTAAAAAAAATTGGTTGCCTATAAAGTCGGTATACGGGCGAAAGTTTTACGTGACAACGACTTTGAGTGGTAAAATAATTTTAATGTGAATATTCATTCGTATAGTAGGAAGAAGGATGAAATAATAGGGGACGCGTGCCTTTCACTTTTTATGTCTGTCTCTCTCGCTCTTAGGCGGGCTAACCATGCCCGAGTGGAAGGGACGCGTGCCTCTCACTCGCTCTCATTGTGAGCGCATAACGTGAGCGGAGCGTAACGCAGTTTCTTGAAGTGTCACCCGGCAAACCAATTTATAAGACGTTGTCACGTCAAAAAATCACCAACTTTTTATTATTATCTTCTTTGACCCCCTTTTTATTTTCTTCTCCAATAGAACATAGAAGAAGGGCTAATAATGATGATGGGTGGTAGCTTATCGACGACGCAAGCTCAAAGCTTCAAGACCATCATGGACTGGCCCAGCTACGAGGAGCAAGAGAACATTCCCGACGAGATCAAGCTCACCCTTATTGACAATGGGTATAAGAAGCCTCGTATTAGCACGGCCAATGGCGATAATGGAGAGGTAAAGTATATAATATGGACTACAGTTTTACGTTGACTTTTACCATAGAGCATTTGGGAAGAAGGATTTAATTTATTTTTTCATATAGCTAAAAATATATTTATAGTTCACTTCTTCTGCCAGTGGCTGAGAGCCCACGTTAAAATCGGAACCAATCCTAAGGGGAAATCTTTTTGATCGCTTCACTCTTGACTACAAACCTAATATAAATATGTAAATAACCACGACTACTCTAGTAGCTCCATGTAGCTCTCTGGAAGCTGTCTGGGTACGCCCCACGACTTCCCGCCACATTTAATTTATTTCATCACTACTGCTCTCAAAACGGTGAAGGAAAACATCGTGAGGAAACCGGCATGTCCTAGAACCAAAAATTCGAAGACATTCACCAATCCGCACTGGCCCCGCGTGATGGATTACGGCCCATTCCCTCTCCTAAAGAGAGGAGGCCTGAGTCCCAACAGTGGGAACATTAAAAGGCTGATTATAGCTTTCTAAGGCGTCAATCTTTTTTGTCTCTCTGTCGCAGGGTCCATGTCTATACAAAAAAACATGGGAAACACTAATGATTTAAAAAGCCTGATTTTCGCTATTTTTGGAATATTTTTGTTCTCCATATTTTATGGATATCATAACCGCTCTTGACAGAGTCATTCATCGCTTGATATCTTCAACGCAGTTTCCCTGATTTGAGATTAAACAAGGTCACATTCACATTTTTCTGTCTATCTTAACTTCTGCCTTTCAAGAAATAAGTGTACGACAATTTGTTTTTAATTACCTGTTGATAGTTAGATAATTTAAAAAAAAATCGAATACTTAGTTTCTAAATGGCAGAAATTAAAACACATACAAATTGTGAAAATGTATATATTTTATTGCTTGTGATATTTTATTGCTGTACATATTATTGTGCGGCGTCGCAGTTCAGAGGGTCCTTTTTCACTCGCCTATCGTCAACATCGAGCATGGTATAAAAGCTTGTTTCTTCATTTAACGCAATCCAACGCGATGTTTGACGAAAAGACAACGCGAGATTACGTCTGAAAACTCTGTTAGCATTCGGTAGTTCCGTGATTTACTCGAATATTTTACAAAACTTGTTCCAGGAAATACGTGTTTTTTTTTAACCCTTAAAGGTGGTTGAAAAAAAGTGTCGTCATTCAGAATCTTGATTAAATTTGCAAGGCTTTCTATTGTTATACTTTTTTGACTTTTTAAAAGTCAAAAAGACTTTTTTTTAGTACATTATGAAGTGTCAAAGTTCATGCAAAATAGCAGATTTTCAGAGGTCTTTACTGGATTAGTTTTACACAAATTTATAAATAGATTTCAATAGAAGCCTAGATAATATCCACAAGATACTGTGTTTCCAAAAGATCTAATAAAAAATGTGTAATAACATCATAAAATTGCGTAAGAGCGGTTGAATGAAAAACAGTCAAAATGTGTGTCGGGAAAAATACTCCTGTAAAAAATACTCGTTATGTCCTATTCTAGGACATGGGCTACCCGTGCACGTGTGTGCCCTTTGGCAACAGTAAATACGGAACTGAATAGATTCTAACTTGTTTCAGTCTGACGAGGACACGATCAAGTTCCGTACTTGGTGTGGTCTTTGCGCGGTCTGCGAACGAATGTATGGACGGTTTCCACCCAGGAACAAGGATCCACCTGATGGGGTACGTATTTTTTCTTTCAGAAGCAACTTTAGAATTGGCTGTCATATTTGTTTCAGAACATAATCATACGGGATGCATCGCACTGAAACAGCGGTGACTATTAACCGTTTTTTTGGTGGTAAATAATCAAATAACTCTTTCCACTCTGGGTGGAGCGAGAAGGATCCACTAATAAAACTGACTATTGTTCGTCCTGTAGGGTCACGGTAACTCTTTTAAAAAATCGGATTGGTACCGGACTGCTGGACGGCAAGCTGACTATTGTTCGTCATCTGCAAGCTCGCGCCTACGGTGGCCGGAGATCGCTCTGCCTCCCTCTGTCCTGTCACGGTGGCTGGACCGTGAGGATGTCCGTTCCCTCAAGGTTACGGCTATGTCCTTCGCTAGCCTTACTACTTTGCAGAAGGTGGCGACTGCTTCCTATTCCCTCTCGCTCCGTACGATGATCTGAACCAGGGCCCGGCGTTCAGGTCACTGCTGCCGACCGATTCCACGAGGACACAGCGGTGCTCCGGCCAAGCCGGGTATACCTCCACCGTATGCTCCACTGTGTCCAACGGAGTTTCACCACTGCGGGCATACATACCATGCGCAAGTCGCGCATGTGTGTGACATGACAGGTCGGCAAGGAACCTCTCGCCGCTTCGCGGGAAACTATGCGGCATTTATATTACCTTTTTCATAAATGATCATGATAGCAGATAACTTTTTGTGATGTACTGTTTGCATTGTATCGCTGTTTTCAATATGTGGTATTTTTAATAAGATTTCTTGTATTTTTGTTACAGATTGAATTAAGTGACTTCTCAATGATAGAATCAAAAATAGTTACACTCAAGATAAACAGTGGACTCAGAACAATATTGAATATTATAAGAGAGCGATAATTTTTTTAGGGTATTTAGATGATATTTAATAATATATTTTGTTATAATTCTTAGTATAGAATTTGTAAACGTTTGTAGCGAAATAAAGTTGTTTTTAAATTGTTGTTTTATTATGTTTTGTCAAAATAGGTACTTACTGGTGAAATCTGGTGAATACCTACACCTCAAAAATGCGAGGCTCTACCGCAGATGCTGCGGTGAGACCCAAACGTATGAAACGTCTGCATCTCTGTTATAAGGTGTTTTTAATACTGTGCTGTTTTGATCACGCATACGGGATTGCCACGCACGTTTAACCCCCGCGAATGCCCTTTTTAACCGACTTCAAAAAGAAGGAGGTTCTTTGAGTTTTCATCGACTTCTCGTGAACCATTGTACTAACTTCTCTTATAGAAATATTGTTATGATCTGATGATGAAATTCGAAGATATGGAACGGAACTCTTCATGGGATCACAGCAGAACTGTCGTAACAAGTAAAATTGTTCCAGAACTGTCTTAACAAGTAAAATTGTTCCATAAAAAAAAAGAAGAAAAAAAAAAGTAAAATTGGTTATGCCACTGACCTCCTATATATTTAGATAGAAGAGGTCAGTGGTTTATACGTATACGCGATGACTTTAAGTCTGACTGAGGGGAACTTTTTAGGTGTGGTACCACAACTAAAAAGTGTGAAATAAAAAATAACAAAAAAAAAATACAACCGACTACAAATTAAAAAAAAAACACTAGTACCTAGTGCAAAATAACTTTAATTTTGGAAGAACGAAGAGACAAAACTATGATAAAACACCGACTTCCGAAAGATGTTTACTATTTAAGTATATAGACCGGCTATAGCAGAGCGGCCAAATAATCAAGTAACCGTATATTATATTAAACGATTGACACTAACTAAGCCGCCATGCGCCAGTCACCTTGAAGCAGGGACCGTTTTCGGTTAAGGTATAAGGTTACGCTACCGGTATTAAAAACCGGTACCGCTTTATTTTAAAGGTACCTACACCGAGACCGGTTAAGATTTGCGGTTACGCTACCGGTATAAAATAACGACAGCGCTATTTTTTTTAGGTACCGCTATACCTTTATTTAACCTTTACTAGATAGAGGGAGACTAGGTAGAGGGAGTGAGGGTTTCAACGGATACCTTAATGTTAGAGGTTTTGGTAGCGTAAAAAATAACGGTACCACTATTTTTCGGTAGAGAAAAATTTAGGTATCGTAATTTTTCGGTAGCGGAATATAACGGTACCGTTATTTTGAGGTATTGAAATAAAAAGGTATGGCGTCATACCGTTCACCCTTATAACCGATTTTTTTTCAGTATACAGTCCCTGCCTTGAAGAATCATACGTTTATCTTTAGGAATAAAAAGGATGCATAGATTGTCAGGTTCGAGTGAAGCTCACTCGATGTTATTGGCCTCAGGTTAGCTATAAAATTGACTTCTACTAACCCTTTATTCAGAAAATGGTGTAGGTACCTATCTAGTAGGTGTTGAGAACAGGTAGGTACGCCGCGCGTTCGTATTCCAAACAAAAGCACGGGTTTTTTTATATGGTTGTGTATACATCTTATTGCTGCGCTAATCCAATTCATACCATAAATAGAATAAGACGCCTATCTTTTCTTGCATATTGTAAAAGAAAGTCCCATAATTACCGTGTCTGTCTGTATGTTCGCAATAAACTCGAAAACTATTGAACGTGTAGCGACATCTATGGCGTCATATAAGAACTAATCCCATCGCGCAAACAAAGTTCTACGCGCGTTTAGAACACATAGAACAGCCCGAAATCATCTATCGGGCAGTTGCCCACCAGACATAACACCCGTCTGGCCGGAGGATCCTCCCTTTTCAACGGAGGTATGTGGAGCTTTACTCTCTGTTCCACATACCCCCAAAAACGAATTATAATGCGGCTTTCACCAATAGCCAAAGTGATTCATGAGGTAGTTTCAAGTAATACATGCATAAAGCAGAGAAAAACCGAGAGTCAGAATTTATAAATGATTTGGAACAGCCGTGCGAAGTTGAGGCGGTTATTGCTTGTGTTCTATTGGCCAAAGTTCTGTTATCGTCGGATCCTTTTCCGATTAGATAGTTGTTACGATAGTGGGTGTAATTTTATATTAGAATGTTGTCGATATTTTGTAAATATATTCTGTAATGCACTTTAAGAAGTAACAGAGTCGTCCGATGCATCAATGCATTGTCCACATCGCCTCAATATGTCATAATAATAAATGATGCGTTAATTTAACGAACAGCATGTGAACAGGACCCTTAGAAATATAAAAATCTATGACAGGCCCACAATTTTCTTTTGTCATTTTTCAAAATAGATTTTGTGTATGTATCCGAACATCATTTCTATGACATTTATCTGACAGTAGTGTAGTAAGTCTAGTGAGATACTGTGTCGGTAAAAATTTTGTCGATAATGTTGTTGTTTAGTCGATCGAAATGTTTATTAATAATACCTATGAAATTGCCGTTTTTTCAAAAGAACTCTGTGTTCTTGGTCTAAATATAATGTTACTTGTGACGTGTACCCATATTGTAAAACGATGTAATTATTATTACGATTAATAATATCAAGCCTGATAAAATAACAAAGCTATTATTATTATTATTTCTATATAATAACCACTAAGTTAAAATACTTCTCACATCTCCTCTGCAAACCGTTCAATCTATTGAAAAAACAAAAAGATTGAGTTCGGTTAATTTAAATTCTGAATTTGCTCCATTGGCGTCTGGTGACAAATCGCTTGGCAAATAAATTTGCAAAATCACAACTAATTATTGCACGTTTTAAACTTCATGCCGTGCTTTACTCAGTAACTAGATTTAACAAAATTGTACGGCTTGTCACTCGCTGTGTGTAAAAGGGGAATTTAATGACAACTTTAGGAGAATGCACATTGAATCGGGATATTCTTTGCGATCTTTGATAGCCAATTCTTTTAGCAACAAAGCACTTCCTTCAAGTGTGGATCTGCGACTGATTCATTTACGCTCCCATATTGGTCAAAATTATTCTTCTATTTGTTCCATTATAGTATTTTGAGTAGAATAGAGTGTATTGCGCGGCTTGCGCGACGTTAATTGTTCATCATACCTGGTGACAAATTGACACTCTACTGGAAGAAGTGTAAACGTTTACTAGCCCGTGTACTAAAATACTTGCCTCTTTATCTAATATATTTATTTATTTATTTATTTATATATACTTTATTGTACACCAAGATAATAAATGTTACATATAAGCCTTATATCAAAAAACATACAATTGGCGGCCTTATCGCATTCCGCGATCTCTTCCAGGCAACCTGGTATGGAAAGAGATTGTCTGGACATTACATGATTAGAACATGATTACATGATTTGGATTAGTCTCCAAGAGACTGGAATAATGTAAATCGGCCTTATGTCAGTCTGAATACTTTTTAGTCCACTCACACATGATCTTTTATTAGCAATAACACCAAACTGTATGTAGTATAAATTGATTGTGAAAAAAATGGGGCTCTATCCGTACCCGTTACTGATCATATTTATTTACCTAGTAAAAGTAAAAAAAATACGAAATGCCAAAAATGTCCACGAATATTTGCATTAAGAACAATATGCAATTTGCTAATCTCAAAAACGATTTTTTTTTAGAAATTACAGAAAAAATCTATCTCTAGTTTTAAAAATAACTAACTAAAAAATTTTTTACATTGACTAATGAAAGAAAAAGAAAGAAAACACGTTTATTTACAAGTTTTTTTTTTTTCACGTTTAATGTAACTACATCTGACATTTTTGACGAGCTCCATTAGATATCGATATCGATAAAATTTGAATTAAGGTTAAGCGCTCGTCACTGTAAACGTTAAACGGTTTTATTGGAAACTATTTTTGTACTGCGCTCTAGCGTAACGAAATATTTAGCTAATGAAAAACAAACAATACTGACCGTTAACGCACCCGCGTGGTGTAATTCATGTACAATTAATAAATAGAGTTATACTTTTTGTGTAAATTGTTTGTATCTTGACCAACAGCGGCACAATGGATTTGGATAGATCGGGACTGAGTACGGACGGTAAATCAGTTTATTTATAATTAAAACACCGCGTTGGTGCGAGTTTACAGGAATATTTACTAAATATAGTCCTTTTCCAGAGTATTACGTGACAGCGCTGCAAATATTTGATTATTGTGGCGCTGAGAGCACGGGCACGCTGCGTGTTGACGCTTTGATGGACAAATTCGCACCTTTCGTGAAAACTAACAAGTGAGTATTATTGTTATCGTTCGATGTGTGTACTGATTTTCACAAGATGAAAGGTCATCTGTGTATATTTATAAATAGCCTAGTTCTGGATTTAAAACTTCCTGCAATACCCCACTAGTAGTTTTATCGTAAATAAATATTGTAATCTGGCTAACGCAATGAGATACTAACGTACTGTTTTGATTCCTAGTAACCAATGAATGGTAAAACAAGTGCTTGTATTTTGTGTTTATATGAATGCTTACATAGTTTAAGTTTGTCATTCAATTTTATCTTTCTAATACAGTACATTAGAATACTCATATTATTGTACAATGAGGCTTTTGTTATGATCTATCAATGTGCCTGAAGCTATATTTAGTTATCACAAAGAGGGTAATTCAATAAATAACAGTTGAAAATAACCTTTTAAATTTTTATTTCATTTGTTTTGTTTAATTACAGAGCTGAATACAGCTTCTTGAAAGCTCTGTTAGATCCAGAGGAAGATAATCCAGAAATAAATGTGTCAATGTTAGCCAAAACCCTTCACAAGTACAGTGAGAGCCAGAAGTCTAAAGTTGACCTGGACGAGAGGTAAGCACAGTTGAATCTGTAAAAATATAATTGGGTAAAATTATTAGGAGCCAATCTCTGGTAGTACTAATCTATACTCAATCTGTTTAGGTAATTAACTAAATGTAAACAATCTTGTGTCTTTTATCTAAAATTGTGTAAAAATTTTATCTAAAAATGTTTACAATTTGTTATTTACCTATACCAATAAGTATTTGGTAATAACTTAATTTAAATAATCTTTGTATGTATTTTATATGATTTTTTTAAAATAAAAAGACATATTATCAAGATTGTTTACATTTAGTTAACTACCTAAACGAATGGAGTATAAATACAAATATTCTTTCACTGTAAAGTACACCTGTCGCTCAAGGGCTGCGGGATTATTTAATAGAGTTACTATGACCCTGGAATGCAAAAATAGACAACCCTGCGTTCAAAAACAACCAGAGTAGAGTCACTCCTCCAACTGTTCAAAAATGCTTCGAGTTGCAACCAAGGGTCATTCTTTTATACCTCTAGTAGCTATCATAGAGTTAACTCAACTAACTCACTCCGAGCAGAGTAGGTTGGTGTAAGCAGCCATAAATGACACATGCTTGACATTGACAGTTGAACTCTAAGTACACGTAATGTGAGTGTAGAGTATCTACCCAGATGACGTCATTAGAGTTAACTCTAACTTCATTTTTTAATGCAGGGCTGGTGGGTTTACATCAGTAAAAGTCTGACACACATAGCAGGATAGTATTCAGCCAGAGCAGGAAAAGTCATTTGATGATTCCCCACCTAGAAGACAAAATCTCTCGCGCCGAGCCTTGTTACAGGCCATGGTCCGGAGCGAGGAGGAGTGGCAAGCGATCAACACCATCTGCGAAGCAGTAATGCTAGCAAATGAGAAGGCCGCACGTGCACACGCGAGGCAATGTTCCCCGCGCCCCAGTCGCCGGGATTCCGATCCCCATATCCAGCCACCGTAGGCACGGGCTTGCGGACGGCGAGCAATGGGTAGCTCGCCGTCCGACCTTCCGGTAACCGTCCGGACCGAGCCCAAGTCGTCGACGGTGCGTAGTTTTCCACGGTCGCCTTAAGGAGATGTCAGCGACCAGCATGGTCGAAGCCTACTGGGGCCAAGGGTCTGATTCTGAAAGGAATACTCAGCCCTGGTAGGTATGAAAGGCAATGAAGGAACAGGAGTGGGTTTTTAGTCAGTAAAAGTCTGACTCTGTCTCCCGCTCCGCCCAAGAGCTGGAATGTCATTGGATGATATGATGATGATGATAAATTTATTATTATTATTATTCTCTCACCAAAAAAAAACCTAGAAAACAAAAAGGCTATCTCTGAGTGCCCCTAACATCCTTAGGCATTTTTTTATCCTAGAAAAAAATTATAGTTCTTGTGGAAGTGGTCAAGACTGCTAAATTGATTTTAAAGTAAGTGTAAGATTTAGTTCAAACAACTCTACAGTAATTATAGCTGTTTTCATATCAGTAATAGGAGTTATTACATTAAAATATAAAACAGACTGACACTATGGTTTTTTAACAATAATAAAAAACATAATTATTTGGAACAAGACAATGTGTTATAATAATAATAATTAATAATGTTACAATGAATCATTTAGTTATAGTGCATGTAGGGCCATAACAATGTTGAAGTGTATAAACAACTGATAACTGCAGCTAACACATCCTATAATAAATTTTAATTAATACATAGTACAATTGCAGAAGAGGACATTCTCTTTGTGGAAAAACTCGTTGGTAATGATAAATGATATTTGTTTTGCAAGTAGGTTTTAAAAAAAATACTTTTACACATCATTTTTTTTTTGTCAATATAAACTAGATGAAGCCAGTGTTTTCTAGCTGACAACCCTGAGAAGAAACACCGAAACAAACTCAAGGGTCAAAGTCTCTTAAAGTCCATACAGCAAATATGTAATGGTCAAATCATATGAGAACCATGAAGGTTGGAGTCTGAGATAGTCTTTTGAAGAAAGAACCACACAGTTCTGAGTGGACCTGTCCAGTCAGTGCAAGTGTTTGTCAGTATTTGGTTAGATCAACTCAGGACTACTAAGGAGTTCAATGACTTGACGAACAATACCAAAGAAAGGACATTTGGGTAGGCCGCAAAAAGTACTCAAAACTGCCAGACATGATGTTATAATTAAAGAGAAAAAAAAAAGAGTAATCCCCATAGTTTTTGTAAATTTAATTATTGTGAGTGTGGGGCTCACAATAATTAAATTTACAAAAAATGTAAATATTATTATATAATATTAGTGTAGAACTCGAAAGGTACATTAAAGTAATACATAACAATGGTGTGCTTTTTTTGCACATATGAACACAGATTACAAAGGGACCTGCTGTATAGACATTTTTCCTGCAGAATTTCTCCTGTTCTGTTAAAGATCCCCTAGATTTAATATTAAGAGGTACATTGGTACAACTTACGATCAAAAATCTCTATCTATCTATTTGGATATGGTTTCCGCACTTAGTCCTATGTGGACCATTTTATGTGGGCCATGGCGGCCATATCTACGATCAGAATTATTTGTATGTACTCAAGCGTAATAGAACCGAGGGCCTCGCTGGATGGACGAGGCGATTAATTGTAAATTCTATCAAAATAGTTGAGGTACATTGGATTTCGTCAGTAAATTCGTGAGGTACATTGAACAAACAAAGCAATGGCACTATTTTTTTTGCTCAAGCTGGACGTGTACTTTCAGAGACTGTTTTGTTTAAGGGTGGGTAATCACCAAAAAATTTCTTTTACTCGGGTGGAGTGAAAGGAAGGTATTACTGATTTACTGATTAAAAGCCCACCTTATTTTTATGGTGGACAATCATCCAATGACTTCTCCCGCTTTTGGGCCGAATGGGAGAGCGTGTCAGACTTACCGACTAAAAACACACCTATATTCTTTCTTTACCTTGCATTCCAGGACCCCGGCTTTCCCTTTCGGAAATCAACCCATAGCCCCAGGGCTTCGGCCCTCTACGGTTTTGCAGACAACTCTGAGGCTCGTGTGGCTATTAAAACCACGTGTGTTCCTTCAGTTCTTCTTTGCATTCTAGGTCTGCTGGGACTTTAAAGTAATCCATCAACCATGGCCAGAGTTTACCTCTGTTAGAGGTAAACTCTGGCCATACAAATAATGTTAGCTCATTACTAGTTTATACATTGAATAACAATGTCCTGAAAAGTGTCTGATAACACTGCATGACAGCATGTGCAAAGTCTGTGTCATATTTACACAATATCAACTAGGTCAAATCTACAAACATACTTTAACTTTTAGTAATTTGGACTAGGCTAACATTTCTGAAATGCTCTATAAAATATTTTCATGTTTGCATCAGTTACTACTTACCCGTTGTGTTTGATTCTTCTTGCAACCTCTTATAGTCTTATTTATCAGAATCCAGAAACTTTCAGTATGCTCTAAGTATCTTCATTTCTGATTTGATCACGCAAGGACACTCCGAGCATAGCTCTTTTCATTACCCTTAGGGTGAATTTATGCCTTCTGATGAGGCTCATTGTTAGCAACCACGTTTCGGAACCATATGTCATCATTGGCAACATGCACTGGTGGTGGACTTTCGTCTTGAGACACTGCTATATTGGACGAGAAGATACCGCGCAGCTTCCCGAACGCCGCCCAGCCGAGTCGGATGCGACGGTTAACCTCTTTCTTGAAATTAGATCTACCCAACTGGACTGTCTGTCCAAGGTAGACGTAATCCTCCACAACTTCGAGTATAGAGTCTCCAATGAATTTATCATGACTTTAGTTTTCTCCATGTTCATTTTAAGACCCACTCTTTCGGAAGCTCTACTGAGGTCGTTGAGCATTGTGCTGACCACTTCCGTAGTCTCAGCCATGACTACTGTGTCGTCGGCAAACCGGTTTAGAGTATACCAAACGTAAATCTGTCCTAATTCAACACTATGGTATTTCTCTCTCTAAATCATAAGTTTTATTTTAAATGATTCTATCCCCTGGTCACCACTTGACTGTTAGCCCTGGTCTGCTAGAATCACATGCCCCAGGTTATATTACTGAAACACATCTTCGTCTATACTCAAAAACTACTGGACCAATTTTCAAAATTTTTTCACCAGTAGATAGCCACTTGGCCAGATGGCCGTTGGGGCCGAAAGGTTCTGGAATGCGGCCACGTACCGGAAGACGTAGCGTTGGAAGGCCTCCTACAAGGTGGACCGATGACTTGGTAACGGTTGCGGGAGTCCGATGGATGCGAGATGCACAGGACCGTTCATTGTGGCGACACTTGGGGGAGGCCTATGTCCAGCAGTGGACGTCTTTCGGCTGAAATGATGATGATGATGATGATGATGAGATAGCCACTTTATCACAGTAACATGACCTTTTAAGATTTCATATTATCACGCGGGCAAAGCCGCTGGCAAAATCTAGTATACCATAAAGAAGAGGATATTAAACCTTTATTATTGAAATCTGTAGTCGGTGTCCACCTATTTACTCTAACAAAAGTGATTACAACATTTCGACTACCTATGTACATGGTCGGATCTACTTAATGGCTAAATGGGCTGCAGCCAAGGGCCCCGGGGATATAAGGGGCCCCCAGTCCTCATTAAAAACAATCTACAGTGCGGGTTAATCTATTTGACAATTTTTTTTTTTTAACAAATAGAGTACTACTGTTTAATTATGGAAGCAGTCATTGATATCGCTATTAATATGGCGGGTCAATGGTTTACAAGCGCTCAACGTTGGTGTTCACGTTCGATCTGTGATCAAAAAATTTATTTGTTTATTGTATACTTTATTGTACACCTCATAATGTGGACAGGATAAACATTTACATAAACTAAGTGTACAATCAGCGGTCTTATCGCATAGGGCAATATCTTACAGAAAACCTCAAAACGAAGTATATTTAAAGACTTTCAAGTTAGCTATAGTAACTCATGATCAGTTGAAGGTTTCTAGTTCCATTAGGAGGACATTTGCGAGTACACTTCAGGAGAAATATAAACTTATTTTTAACAAAATGCCAATTAATTTGATTACTTAGGTGGGCCCCCAAGTAGTGTTAGCCCAGAGCCCAACAGTTTCACGATCCGCCTCAGCCTATGTAGAATGATATGTTTTTGTTACAGTTTTAATCTAAAGAGTGGAGCGCCACATGATTCTGATTCAGGCATCTCTACTGATGGTAAGTAAGAAGGAAATATCTCACAGTTTACTTTTTCATTCACATACGATTATAATTGGTATGATTTACAACTTGAAGGATACTTATAATCATGAGTTAGCACATCTTTTTTCAAAAAGTTCAATTTATTGATTTTAGTGGAAATTTCGTGATGTTTGTTTAACAAATAAAATAGGTACATAAAATTATGTTATGTATGTGTGTAATTTGTATGTGTAGGCAAATTGAAAAGTTGCACAATTTGAAAGCGTAGTCACAATAACAATAAGAGAATTTGAAGGAGACCTACCTACATTCTATAAACACCCATAAGCTGAGTGGAATACATAAACAATATCTGTTTAGAATATAAAATAAAAAAGAGCGGATTTAAAATATTCCAGGCATAATCCAATGTGTAGTTTTATGAACAGTAGGTAGCTATAGACTTGATCAGATGTCATTCAAGTTACTACATATTATCACGTTTACTAGTACATTGTTCGTTGGAATGAGCTCACAAAGACACAAACGAAGGCTTCGTTGGTTGTAGAACGTATACCAGGGTTTTTATTTAAATCTACGAATAGTATATATAATTTTGAATCTGGAGTAATCTAGCTAAATGATGCGCCGTAGTGGTACGGAATTCGGTGAGTAGAAAAAAATTATTGGTGCTGCAAATAGGTACATATTTCATTAAGTGGTACGTACGGCGTTATTCCGCATTACTTGGTATTAGTCAGTAAGTCAATGGACTTACTAATAAGGAAATTTTATGAGGAAACCTGTACTTAACGATGATAATTGTGTAACCGCAATTTGTGAACAAGTGTATTAATTGAGACTTGTTTATTGTCTCATCATTTCAGCCGAAAGACGTCCACTGTTGGACATAGGCCTCCCCCAAGCGTCGCCACAATGACCGATCCTGTGCTTCTCGCATCCACCGCACTCCCGCGACCCTCACCATGTCGTCGGTCCACCTTGTGGGAGGCCTTCCAACGCTGCGTCTTCCGGTGCGCGGTCGCCACTCTAGAACCTTTCGGCCCCATCGACCATCCGTTCTACGAGCAATGTGCCCTGCCCACTGCCACTTAAGTTTGGCGATTCTTCGGGCTATGTCGACGACCTTGGTTCTCCTGCGGATATCTTCATTCTTTATGCGATCACGCAAGGAAACTCCGAGCATAGCCCTTTCCATGTTTAGATAGTATAGCATAGTTTATTGTCTAGGTGAAGCATTTGACTATCTCAACATTTTGAAAACTTTTTTTTTTTTTTGATATAAACTATTGCTTGACTACGATCCCACATGATAGTAAGAAGAAGTGATGCAATCGTTGATGGTGAGGCGCACTAGTTTATTAAGAGCCTGTTCACTAGCCATGAAGACACTAAGGGCCGAGTCACACCGGAATGGCAGCGGCCGGCAGCGGCTGGCTAGGCTATACTCCATCTGTTTAGGTAATTAACTAAATGTAAACAATCTTGACATGTCTTTTATTCTAAAAGTTGTCTAACAATGTTATCTAAAAATGTTTACAATTTGTTATTTGCCTATCCCGATGTTTGGTAATTAACTAAATTTAAATAATCTTTGTATGTCTTTTATACGATTTTTTTTTTTTAAATAAAACGACATATCAAGATTCTTTACGTTTATTTAACTACCTAAACAAATGGAGTATAGAACTAATGACAAGAAGCGCGTGGCGTGCGGCCGCTCGCGCTACTGTGGGCGGCCTTGCGACCTTTTCATGCTCTTCAAGCGATACTGGTTTTTTAATTAAGTAGATAAAGTTTAATCAGTATCTACTTTCTATACCGAAGCCGTGGGGGACAGCTAGTGTATTATATAGCTCAGGTCAAAATCTGCCCTGACGCTGAATAAGCTTCTTAACACTTCGTGTCACTGTGCAGGGTCCCACCTAGTAGAAGACTTGCAGTGCGAGCTCCGCGAAAAGACGCACCTGGCGCACCAGCTGCGCTCGCAGCTCGACTTCACCGACCGCCAGCACGAGGAGGCACTAGCAGCGCTCACTGCTGAGCGAGACTCGCTTCGAGTTCACCTTAATATGTAAGTTTATCTGATCTTTATCTTTATTAGACTTTTACTTTCAATTTATCGTAAGAATGATAACTTCTAGAAATAAATCTTACAGTTAGAACTTATTGACGTCAGTTTTGGTTCGGTAAAAAAACTGACATTGACGCCATCACATGTTGTGTGCGCATTACGAACTACTTCGTACATTTGATACTTTGAAGTATCGATACTTTTGTTTTGATATTTTTACTAGTACTTATGTACGATACATTTTTTTCGACACTACTCATGTGTACAGTATCGATAGTTTCTATTCGATATCGTGTCCCTACCCGTAGCTTTCGCCTTATGATGCGTGTTTTTTCATAGGTTACGCGAAGAAAACATGAGTTTGACGCACGTACGTCGCGACTACGAGGAGGCGTGCGAGCGTCTGTGCAGCAGCGACCGAGCGCTGGACGACACGCGGCGCGAGCTCGACGCGCTCAAGCGCCGCTCCAAGCTCATGCTGGAGCAGGTCACTACGCTGGAGAACGAGGTGAGAACATGTTACTTCAACAGGCTGGAAACTTACAAAACGATAATGATAGGGTGGGGGCGATAGAGGGCACAATTAAATTGTGCAGAAGTCAGTGCGTCATGAGTTGATGCTGTGACATCACCTTCATGTCGTAGAGGCCAGACCTGTTACGTTTTTTAGTTGCAGGTTGTAAAATGTCAAATAACTCCTCCCTGGGTGGAACTTGAGCAAGAGTGATATACTCTTACTGACTAAGGCCCACCCGTATTCCTTTAGTTCCAGAGCCACGGCAACATCTATGACGCCTTGTAGGAACTCATCTCTCTAGCTTTTTCCCAACTAACTTGGGGTCGGCTTCCAGTTTAACCGGATGTGGCTGAATACCCGTGTTTTACATGGAGCGCCTGCCTACCAGCCGGGCTGTGAAGTTCTGACCGTCGCAACCAGGTTACTGGGCAAAACGATACTCCTTAAATAGAGAGAGGTCACACTAACTTACCTTCACACCTTCTTCCGTAAACCTCCAAAGACCGAATAATCTCGCAGACCTGACAGGTAGACCTGTTACCACAGGGTAAAGCAATAGACGATTGCTCGCTCACGAACACGCTCCGTCATTTCACATGAATCGCTCGCCACAATCACTTAACACAAAGGACGCATGCGACGGTTATACACGTGCCTTATCTTGGCTAGATAACCGTTATCTCAAGAGCTTTTATATCATCTATTCTTCTATGGGTCATATTAAACTTAGAACTTAAGCCAGTAATTGTTTTTTTTTTTGCAACTATCACACAATGCTGTCCAGTCCGTGCTCATCACACAAACATTTGTCCTGGGTGGAAATCGTACCCAGGACCTCTGGCATAGCAGTCAGGGTCACTAACCACTAGACGAACAGGCCAGTCAAAATATCTGACAAAGTTACCAATATTTATTTATTTTTATAATTTCTTATCTTTTCAGAAACTGACCCTCCAAGAGCTGCTAACCAAATCGAAGGCGGAATGCCACCGCATCAACGAGATGTATGCGTCCAGGCAGTCGGCTCTACTGGAACAGAACGAGGCTCTCCGCACTGAGCACGCTGACCTTTCCTCGAGGCTGCAGGACCAGGAGGAGTTCGTACAGCAGATGATTAAAGAGAAGGTAAAATATAAGAAAAATAATATTCCAAAACTTTCATACAATGCCATCTAGTCCCAAACTAAGCAGAGCTTGTGCTATGAGTACTAGATAACTGATAAACATACTTATATATTTCTAAATACATACATATTATAGATAAATTACATCCAGACACAGAACAAATGATCGTGCTCATCACACAAACATTTGTCTAAGAATATAATATAACACTAGCTTCTGCCTACGGCTTAGGCCGTGAATTCATTCACACTAATGATTCAGAAATCAAAATTCATGCATGTCCTGATCGTCATATTAGAGGAATGATACACAATGCAGACATATTACGAAGTGTGGAGCTGGCCGTGCCGGACGGGTATGTGGGTCGTCGTCGGCAGCCACAGCTGCTGGGGGGTTACTAGGATGCACTAGGAACATTCACTAAGATAGCTACAGAATTGGCATGGCTCTATTTAAGGTGGTATTGAAATGGTTAAAAAAGGAAACTACAATATCGCATTGTGTTTCTGCTCTTGACTCTACTATATACAATGCCCTTTACACCGCCAGAGACATTAACAGATGGAGGAATATCATAAATGTTTAAGTGATGAAGCAAGGTCACGACTCTCAGCATTGAGGAATACAATGCAAGGAGGAGGAAAGGCATGAAATGGATGTCCAAAGTTTGTATGGAGTTAGTAAGGATATTTGTAAAGTTTTGAAATAAATAAATCATTCCATTTCTTTCACCCAGGTCCTACTAGAGATGGAATTAAAAGACGTTCTAAACAAGTCAAACCAAACCCAGCTTCGTATGGACCGCAGCATCGACATCAGCTACACGGAGGAACAGATGCTGACGGCACTCGACAGCCTCAACGCTGACACGAGGTTCTCATCAGGTCAGTATTAGACTTGAGATAATCTGGACCACGAAATCTACAGCTATTTGGACCACAATATTTACCGCTCTTTGGACCATGAAATCGTGGGAATCTGATAGATCTATGCAAGACGCACAGGACCGGTCCTTGTGGCGACACTTGAGGGTAGTCTTTGTCCAGCAGTGGACGTCTTTCGGCTAAAATGATGATTGAGTTATCTCATGCTAATGCTCATCTGCTTTTCTTCACAACTTTCACTATATACGTCTTAGGCCGGGTTCACATTATTGTGTTGTGGCGTGTCACCATCCGACGCAATTGATTGGCTACAAAGCTCGTTGATGACGTAGGTTTGAATAGATACGCTTCATTGGTGTATGACTAGTGATTGGAGTAGGTAGATTGATTTTTGGTACTTGTATCATAAATGCACATAGAAAGAATACCATGGATAAGCCATTTTCCGGAAAGTAATTCCGTTATTTCCGGATTCAATTAAATTTTGTTAATGTTGATATTATTACTACTCCATTCAAAATTTAAAGAAAAGTATAATGTTCTGATTGGTTGTTGGGTTGTGACAGAGTGCCGTTAAATTTTTTTTATAAAAAGAATATAATATTGCTCATTTTAATACAATTCTTACCTAAGTTCTGGTTTTATTCGTGCGGAAGACACGCCCGGGTGTCGCCACTGTGCGGAACGCCCGGAGGACACGGTGGAGGTGGACAGAGCAACGCCGTGTCCTCGTGGGGGCGATCGGCGGCGGCGATCTCTCGCGCTGGGCCTTGGTACAGGCCATGGTCCGGAGCGAGGAGTGGCAGGCGGTCGCCTGCTTCTGCGAAGCAGTAATGCTAGCAAAGGAGGCGGCCGATCGCGTGAGGCAACGGTCTTCACGCCTCAACCGCCGCCGGGATTCTGATCCCGATTTCCACCGTAGACCACCGTAGGCGCGGGCTTGCGGACGGCGAGCAATGGGTGGCTCGCCGTCCGATCGTCCGGTAACCATCCGGACCGAGCCCAAGTCGTCGACGGCGCGTACTGTTCCACGTGCGCCTCAGGAAGATGTCAGCAAATAATAGGGGCCCAGCAGGGTCGAAGCCTACTCGGGCCATGGGTAGTGTGAAAACGAAACCCGGGGCCCTGGGACGAAGGCAAAGAAGGAACAGGAGTGGGTTTTTAGTCAGTAAAAGTCTGACACTATCTCGCGCCCCGCCCAAAAGCGGGATTTGTCATAAGATGATTTTCCCAACCAATAAAAAAAAACCTAAGTCCCGGTTTTTTTTTATAATAATCCAACCAATTCCGGAGAAATGTCCATATTAGTATATACGTTTCGGATCAATGACCCCAATTCAATGTACCTACTCCGATCACTGGTTATGACCCACCCCGACACAGTAATGTGAACCCAGCTTGACATACTCATTGTATTGTTATTCCCACATTTTCCTAGAAAACCGAATCCTAGATGAAGAGTCATTCATAAACGCTTTAAAGGAAGACCAGGGGAGGGGAACGAACATGTCGTTATTTGACGAAATACGTTACAGTTTTTGTAACCTGTCCCGACATAGCAATACAGGCCACAGCTTTACTTTTGACAAAAACTTTGATTACTCCTACACTACTGTTGGAACACAGACAGACGAAACTAAACCTAATGAGAACGATGATAAAGCTCAATTTACAACTAATAGCAACACTTCACAGCAAACAGACGAAACTATACCTTGTGATTGTGTTAAAAAAGCTCAATTTAAAACTTCAAGTACCTCACAAACTCAAACAGAAGACTTTGAACTCATAAACAATAATGAAATCCACTCAATGTGTTTGGAATGTGAGAAATCAAACAGATATTCTGAGCAGTTAGAAAGAGACGTCAATATTTCGCATCGTAAACTAACAGAGATGCAAATAGAGCTCCAAAGCTACGAAGTAAATTTGAACCTGCTTGAGAAGTTTGTAGCAGATGGGAATGAGAGGAATAGTGTCTTACAATCAGTTATCAGGAGTTTAGAGGCAAAGATCGGCATTCTTGAAGTGGCTTGTGAAAAACAAGGAGACAGACTTGATAGTTTGACGCCGGACTGTTGCACTTGCACACAGACCCAGTGGGGTATGCTTTTACGAATTCTGTCCGGTATTTTTTGACACAGATTATTTTCTATACAGAGGATACAGTCCCATATTAGTGGCCTAGCGCATGTGTTCATACAGCTGGTTTACATCTTAAATTAACTAAATCTTTTTCGATAGATATTTCCTGCGATAAAATCTGCCCCCCTCCTAGCCAAGTTACAATCGTTTCGTTTGCGTCGAACGCCTCGAGTAGGCCACGCCTTCGATTCCTTTGTTCTGACCGAGCGTTGAGATGACGTCAGAACAAAGGAATCAGGCGTGGCCTACTCGAGGCGTTCGACGCAAACGAAACGATCGTAGCGTGCTAGGGGGGGGCTGAAAAAGAAATAAATTGTGTATATTATCATTTTCAAAACTCTTGTACTGTTATCGCTTTCGGACGCCCTCTTCATGTCACATTTATCATTTAAATAAGAGACAGAAGGAAGAAGAAGAGGAGAGAGAGAGGGGAAGAGGGTTTAGGGATGGGGTTTTGGCTCCCAATCGATCAATGGTAGACATGTATGTCTGATAATAATATAATAAATGTCTGGTGATGATAATACATGACGTCGATCAAATTCGAATCAATTTGTGTGGTAATACTGTAGCTAAGGTTTAAATCATAGTGATATATTATGGTGCGTTCTTGAAATGTTGTCATTTAGTTTTTTTAAACTAAGAATCTGCTCATGCGCTTGGCATTGCTATAAATGTCACATACCTCTGTATAGTATGTAATCTGTGGCGATTCAGTGTTTTGTGACGTCATCTGGTGGCGGTTTAGTTTTCATGTTTTACATCATTATAATTTAGAATCATTTTTTGTTATGTTTGTGTTATCTTTCGGGAAAGTTTTGTTAAGAATTTTATAATTACTTAGATAAGTATTTTAAGGAAGAGTTCAAGGGAAAAATCTACAAATCCGTGATAAGACCTGTCATACTGTATAGATCAGAATGTTGGGCTGTGAAAAAGACTGATGAATAAAGATTGCATGTAGTGGAGATGAGAATGTTGAGATGGATGTGTAGTGTGACGAGAATAGATAAAGTGTGTCAGTATACAGGTATTACAGGAAGTATGAAAGTGGCGTCAATGACTGAAAAGTTGAAGGGGAATCGTTTGTCTTGGTACGGTCATGTAAAGAAGAGGGATGAAACGCATGTTACTAAAAGAATTATGAGCATACATGTGGATGGATGGAGAGGGAGAGGGAGGCCAAAGAAAAGAAGGAAGGATTGGGTGAAGTGATATGAAAGAAAAGTTAGTGATAGCATGACGAGTGACAGGGCAGAATGGAAGAAAAAATCGTGGTGCGCCGATCATAAATAGCACGGGACAAGGGCAGGAAGATGATGATGAGTATTTTAAGGAGTAATCCATCAGTGAAAAATTTAGTTTGTAATTATGTTGTTTTTGTTTGTATACAACTATTATAAGACTGAGTAGAATGTACTAATTCATTAATTTATTGTCCTAGGTTAGTTAGATATCATAAACTTAGATTAGTATTTAATTAGTTTGTAGTCGGGTAGCAGTAGTCTTTACCTTTTTTAAAAAGTCTTATTCATAAAAATCTCTAAATTCTTCAGCACCTGTTAAAGCAACTGATTTCTATTTATTTTTATACATTTTTTTTTAATGATACTCAAATAATCTATTTAAGAAAATGGCTTCAATTTATTTGTTATGAAATAAAGCAGCAATTAGCATTTCAAACTGCAATTTTAGCTGTAGTTACTTTTTGGTACAAATAATAAAAAAAAACTGGCACAAGAAGAGTTAGTACAATATTAAAATCGAGCAATAAATACCGACAAAATAATTTATAACTTGATTGTAATTTTATTATTTTATTTGTTGTTGTAGCGGCAACACACATTCTGTGCAAATTTCAACTAACGGTTTTTGAGATAGAGCCCACTGACAGACAGACGGACAATGTGAGCTGAAAATTAGGGTCCCGTTGGCACCTTTCGGTTACGGAACCCTAAAAATTTGTCGATTGTTCCTATAGAGAATTTCAATTAATATCTGCTTAACAGGAAATAAAAACAATATAGATTTTTATGAATAAGACTGTTAATGTGTTCAAGAATATTAAATGTGCTATTTATTTCAGACACGGTGAATGTCTCGACGCAAGTGGACGTGCCGTGCGTCGACTGCGAGAAGAGGAATGCCGTCGTACCACACCGAAGCCTTAGAAAATTCTTGTGGTGTGTACCAATTACTTATTTCATACGACCCGCCCAAGCTTGGTAAAAGTGCAAATTATATAAACAAACCGCATTCGTTAACATTCATTCACTCACTCTTTCTTTCTAATCTATACTAATACTAGCTCACCAGGCGAACTTCGTACCGCCTAATAGTAAGGATAACGCCATCTACTGGCATTACCAGAACAGCATTATTCATTTTATAATGACATTTTTATTAGAGATGGCGTTGAATTCGGATATTTTTTTTTTATCGTATTTTTTTTCCAGTTTTTTCTCACCGTTTAAACTTTCCTTGGACTATCACGAATATTTCAAGACCAAAATTAGCCAAATCGGTCCAGCCGTTCTCGAGTTTTAACGAGAATAACGAAAAGCTTTTGTATATATAGATTTGCCTAGAAGAAACCTATTCACTTTTGTCCTAAATACCTTTTGCAACTTTTGTAGTTTTGGCTAGAGGGCAGTCTACTAAGGCGTAAATGCCTTTTATCCATAATCCTTCACCTCCTACTTCCCTACTTGAAACCTGACAGCTACCGTATAATTCCACAGTATATAATTGCAGGGAGCCGCTGAAGTGCCTGTTCCAAGTATTCGCTGTGATATGCTTCGTGTGCGCGGTGTCGGTGCTCTACGGAGTGTCGGGAGTGTCGCGCCGCCAGCCCGCCTGCCGCGAGCCTCTGCCCTGGAGGTGGATGGATGCTCAGGATATCATGGATCTGTTGTTGAGGATCGAGTATGTCGCTGATGTGCCCATGTGAGCTATTTAAGTTGATAGTTATGTCGAATTTTCTGCTTAGATTTTTGGTACACACAAATATGATACCAGAAGTGTTATTGCGTAACACACGTTATCATTTGATGATATGTTAATCCTCGTTTGGTCATATCATTGATGTAGGATTTCTATGAGAATAAAACGTTTAAAGAAAGTAGACCAAACGAGGATTGACGTATCATCAAACTTTAACGTTTAAAACGATTTGGCCAGTTTACTTGGCCATAACATGAAGTAATCAATTTCTAAGATCTGGCTACGACATATATACCATTTATGACCGTATGGTATTTATCCGAAATTTCCTTAGATTGTGATATAAAGTTTTATTAAGTGTGTTACGCAATTATAGTACAGATCAAAATTAAATTACCTAGTGATACTACCACAGATGTTATAGGTATCAGTATTTAATGACTAAAAGAAGTGGTTTTAATTTCAACTAACCACGACTGCAGGTTGTATTATGACTTAAAATTACAAGTTTGATACGGTCACGTCTGTCAGCTAGCGAAACTTCACGCATAAGGGATGAGTATTGTGAAGTTTCGCCGACTCATTTTATTTGAATTTGTATTCGGTCGGATCGCGAAATATGACACATCTAGTTTTGTGAACTGTTGGACTTTGTAGAGCTTTGTCTCACGTGACAAACGGTTTTAAAACCTGTATGTTTCATATTGATGTCCCGGTATTGCCATAGTTACTGCGTGAAATAGATGCCTCAATAGTAATATTGTAAAAGATGTGTTAAATTACTTCTACTGTGGATATGTCTGTTCTATTCTTCATCTGTTATCAGCAATTAAAGTGACCTACTGATAGATTTCATACTAATATTTTATCTTGATTCGTGCTTAAAACAGATCTAAAAGTATAGCAGATATATCTAAGTGTAACGTTTATTGCTGGTTAAAATCGTTGTAGGTCACAGTAAGCAAGTTGATATATTTAAAAAAAGTTTTCTACATTTACGATCTGTTTCACGACAGCCCCTCCTAATTATCTGATAGATAACTTTATAAAAATTGGTAAATTTTTGAATTTAGTTAGCAGTACCTATCTTTAAACCGAAATAAGCCTTCAACATTTCTGATTATTGAATGGTTTTATAACGGTTTAATATAAATTATTTGAAATTAAATGCCATTAATATTATTAATGGTTTTAAAATTATCGACTACTCGGTACAAGGCTGATATGGAGTTTCATACAATTTATTTGTTAGGGCTCATACACATAAACGGCATGTTGCCAACGGCAGAGGTAACTGCAGCCGTCGATCTATAGTGACACATTTTTCATACAGTGATAAAGTAGCGTTGTATTAGAAAAATAATTTTTATAATCGGTCCAGTAAAATAATAAAGCCTCAAATATATTAAGAGACAAAACTGTTCCCCTATCATGACGCGCAACGCTGTTAAATTGTCCAACGAGAGCAACTTGCGAGACACTGGGTTATGTTGCAACGTCACGTAGATTGCAGATTGAGCATTGCGCAGCATGTTGGGAAGCTTACATACAAAGCTATGAAACTGTCGACGGAGTGTCGAAAGACATAGCTTGTTTCTTATTTTTGTATGTAAGTTTCAAGCAGGCGTACACGAAGCGTATACGCGTCTATGAAGCTATGCGCCCGTTGTCAGTAGGCCCTAGTTTTATATGCAAGCTTCACGCAGGCGTACACCAAGCGTATAATGACCAATAAGTGTCTATGAAGCTACGCGTCCGTGGACAGTAGGTCATAGTTTTGTATGCAAGCTTCACGCAGGCGTACACCAAGCGTATAATGACCAATAAGCGTCTATGAAGCTACGCGTCCGTGGACAGTAGGTCATAGTTTTGTATGTAAGCTTCACGCAAACGTACACCAAGCGTATAATGACCAATAAGCGTCTATGAAGCTACGCGTCCGTGGACAGTAGGTCATAGTTTTGTATGCAAGCTTCACGCAGGCGTACACCAAGCGTATAATGACCAATAACTGTCTATGAAGCTACGCGTCCGTGGACAGTAGGTCATAGTTTTGTATGTAAGCTTCACGCAAACGTACACCAAGCGTATAATGACCAATAAGCGTCTATGAAGCTACGCGTCCGTGGACAGTAGGTCATAGTTTTGTATGCAAGCTTCACGCAGGCGTACACCAAGCGTATAATGACCAATAAGCGTCTATGAAGCTACGCGTCCGTGGACAGTAGGTCATAGTTTTGTATGTAAGCTTCACGCAAACGTACACCAAGCGTATAATGACGAATACGCGTCTATGAAGCTATGCGCCCGTGGACAGTAGGCCTAAGTGTATCTGTGGCTTCATGCTGTAGGTAGTAACTTATACACTTAATCAACGTCAAGTTAGTTGTAATAAAATACTTAATTAATTATCATTGTTATAAATAATTGTCTTTTGTTTTTTAATTATTTTTTTACTATTAATTCATTCATCAAACAATGAAACTGAAATCTGCATTTTATAGACATACAGTCGTTCATTAGTTGCATGATAGTTTTATAAAACAAACTAATTATCTAATTGAAACATGTATCTGTAATTAGTGCCTTATTTCATGACTGTTAAGCGATAGAGAGTATCGAGTGATAATAATTATCCCTAAATTAATTGTAGAACAGTATTTTACCGAAAATACGAGTTTTCTACGTAAGTAATTGATACATTTTTATAATGAACATTTTGACTGGCCTTTGGTCTAGTTAGTGGCCCTGACTGCTATGCTGGAGATCGTGGGTTCGATTTCCACCCAAGTCAAATGTTTGTGTGATGAGCTTAATCTTTTGTTGTGTCTGGGTGTAATTTCTCTATAATATGTATGTATTGAGTAATATATAAGTATGTTTATCAGTTGTCTAGTATTTATAACACAAGCTCTGCTTAGTTTGGGACTAGATAGCGTTGTGTGATATTTGTGGAATATTATTGTATTATCTGGGCAATATGTTTTATCATATAAAACAGTTTTTTTTTGCAATATAATGTAACTACAATATACCTATAAACAACTAAACTAAAAATAACTAGGTGTATCTACAAACTAAAACGTGTAGTAAATAGTGATTCCTTAAAACCGAGAGAATGTCTCATTCATCTGGCCTATTTTTTTTCTTTACAATTTATTTATTTTAGCATATTAGTTTTCCCCGATCACTAAATGTATCAAAACTCATTTGCGCCCAGTGACTTACGACAAAAAATAGTAGGTGCGAAAACTAGGCCAGATGAATGAGACATTCTTTCGGTTAAAAAGAATTAAAAGGCCATCAAAAAAATCATCCACATTATTGTCAATGGAAAAAATGCCAAGAACACTGACAGCATAAAACATAGATGATGATCAGTGCGCTGATTGCAAGTTGTTTTTACGTTAATGCGATCGAAACGTCTACCGCGATAAGCTCTCTGATTGGTTAAGAGCTTTGAGTGAGCCAATCGGAGCACAGAACGTAATAAACGTGTCCATCGCGTTAATTAACGCAAAACAAACTCGCATGTGTGCCAAACCCTGATCAATAAATTATAATTATAGAGGTTTAATTATCCAAGTATGTGAAATAAAGTAACTGCATTACAAGGCAGAGCCACCTACTTATCGCTACTAGTTTTAATTTATATTTCTAAACAGATTTCTATTCAAATTATAATTTGTAAAGGTAAGCATGAAACAAACCAATTCTGTGATAGAGCAGTGCCAGTGAATTAGATAATAGAATTTTAGCATTTAAACAACCTAAGACTATTTGGTATTCCCTAATTTTGGTATAAGTTTTAAAGTAATATGACATTTTGAAATTAACAAAAATATTTACCAAAAATTATTTTATATTTTGAATTAGCCTTGTTTTTTTGTAATGCTTAGTGTAATTTTAATATTAGAACTTAGTTTTGTGGACCTTTTATTAATAGAAAAATCATTCATTACAGTTTGATCTTCAATCCAGAATATTAGTAGTACCCTTAAAGGTTTAATTTCCAAAAACCCCTTCTAAGTGCTCGCCTTTATTATAAAAGGAAGCCTTGTGCAAAATTACACGTACCTAGTCCCAGTAGTTTCAGCTGTGCGTTGATGCCAGTCAGTCAGTTTCTCCTTTTATACATGTATATAGATGAACAGTCTAATCTAATTAGCCCGTTATGTCTCACTACTAGACAAAGGATTCCACACAAGTCTGTCTTCTGCCATTATGGACCAGTCTGCTAAAAGTCCATTTCATCACTCTACCTTCGTATTGGTCTGCCGCGATGTCTCCTTGCATTTAATGTGACTCAATAACTGGCTTTTCCTGCCCTCAACTCATCAGTCCCCTAGCCAAGTTACAACCCTTTCGTTTAAATTCTCTTGTTTCGTTGATCGCCACGAGTCGGCGACGCCTCCTATACGGCAGAATAAAGGAAGCGGAGGCGTGGCCTACTCGAGGCGATCGACATAAAGAGAATCGAAACGAAACGGTTGTAACTTGGGCTGACACGCGGTAGATATGTTCGGCCCAATCTCACTTAAGAATAGCAGCTTTTTTAATAACATCTGTGATATTAGTTTTGGCGCGCAGTATTGTGTTCCTTACACGGTCCGAAATTCGAACCAAAACTCTGGTTGGTAGACTCGTAAAGATCGATTTTATTTATTAATAAAAGGTCATAATTTTCGAATGTACCATTTATAGTATTCCGAGAATAATAAATCGTTCTCATAACTAATTAATTATAACATTATATTTAACTAACTTCGCATTTACGATGCATTTATTTTTAGTAGATTGTATTTGCCGATACGTTTTCTAACGATTCTGAGTCCAGTCAGTTCTAACGATTCATAGAACAGTCGGAAGTCAGTGCATTTATTTCTAGTTAAGTTTGTGGAAAGTGCGTTTATCGTACAAGATTTGTGTTTAGAATATATTATTGATTTTATTTATGGCGGATCATTAGTCGTGATCATAGTAAATTGCCCTTTATGACCGTTGAATTAATTTTAGTTTCTATTGTCGCCATTTTCTTGCTATCGCACGAGTTCGCAAACTCGTTCATGGTTGTGAATAAATAATAGCATGTTTTGCTGTTTTCCTAACCACTTGAAATAGGTTTTATTTAGTGTGATCACTACTTTTGGTTTTTATTGTTTCTTTTTAATTGTATCATTTTTTGTCACTTATCGTTCTGTATAGCAATAAAAGATCTTCCAATAAAATAAATTTTATTTATAAAATTCTTTTTTTTTCTCCTCTATACATTATCATATCGCCGGTTTGAACAAATCAAGTACGTACCCAAAAATACATTGATATAAAACACTGATACTACGTATGCCGCAACAAATGACGCAACCCCAATTTCGGGTACATAGAGGTACTATAATGATGATGGCTCTAATGTCGCAATTACACTTGATCGTGAACCCGTATTATGCTTATTGCTTATGGTTAAATACTTAATAGCGGATTCCAAATTCAAAAGTTCACATTAGAAAATTTGTATGGGTCATGATGATATAGAAATGAATGTTATATATGAAAGGAATGCCACCAAAAAACCAGTATGTCCATGTAGCAGTGAAGACAAACGCTGGAGCAGTACCCCAAAAGTCACCCGCTGGCTATTAACATACCACGTCATCCGACCGATCACCAGTTTCAGTTCTCTAGTTTGGTGACCAAGGACAGACCTGGGGCTTCGACAGGCGTGCGAGCGAGAAAGAGTGATGAAGCTATACACCCTATATAGCTCCATCCCTTTAACAGTTCAGTTTATGTCTTGGCCTCTGAACAAAGCTCAAAAAAGACCTTGTAAAACTGCAGCAACTCGCCAGTAGCGTTTCACTAGCAAAATGAGAACCACACCCACTCCGTCCGACCGTCCGGTAACTGTCCGGACCGAGCCCAAGTCGTTGACGGCGCGTATTGATCCACGCGCGCCTCAGGGTGATGTCAGCAAATCGTAGGGGCCCAGCAGGGTCGAAGCCTACTGGGGCCACGGGTAGTGTGAAAGCGAAGCCCGGGGCCCCGGGATGAAGGCAAAGAGGGAACAGGAGTGGGTTTTTAGTCAGTAAAAGTCTGACACTATCTCTCGCTCCACCCAAGAGCGCGATTTGTCATTAGATGATTTTCCCACCTTAAAAAAAAACCCACTGCTACCCTGCAGGCGATATATACACCGCTGCATATTAGAGTGAAATAATGAAAAATGTTTATTTAGTTTGGGAGGATGAAGCCTTACCTTAGCGGCATTCAGGCTCAACATGTCTGGTAATATAGTAAAGAATACAGAATCTAACACATACTCGATGACGCTATTAAACGAAAGCCCATGATGCCATCACCTAGTGACAAAGCCCCAAAGGCACATCATTTCCACAAACACTATAACATACAATTAACAGAAGAATTGTATGACTACACAGGCCCGAAAGAGCTGAGGGTCTTCCCTGATGAATCAACGACAGATACTGGAACGGGAGTCGGAGTCTTCTCCAATGACCTCAATATCAAAATATTCAGACCGCTAGGGAAATTCAATACCGTCTATCAAGCGGAATGTGTTGACATTATCCTGGCGGCTCATGCCATAGAAGCTAGGAGAGTCACGGACACTCACATTCGGATACTCTCAGACAGTACCCCAATCCTTCAATCGATCTATTCCAGAAATCCCCACCAGTGGGGATTATTATTTTTCACTAGTTAAACAGTATCAGCCTAGAGCATATTTGAAAAAAAAGCAATATATAATTTAGGTTTCTTCATAGAGTGAGTAGGCTCTTAATAAGCTAGTGCGCCTCAGCATCAACGATTGCATCACTATTTACCATTAGGTGGGATCGCAGTCAAGCAATAGTTGTTATACAATTAAAAGTAACATTCCCCACCAGATGTAGTTGTTTCTAAATTATGAAGGAAAAATTGCGTTAATCAACTAAATTACAAAATTAAAGCAATTTATAATGAAAGTTAATTATCTATTTAAAAGAAAGACTGACTGACTGGCATATCAACGTATAGCCGAAACTACTAGGATTAGGAGTGTGAATTTTTGTATAGGTAAGGTTTCCTTTTATGACGTAGTTGAGCACTAAGAGAGGATTCAAAACTCACCCGAAAGGGATGAAATGAGGGTTCAAAGTTTGTATGGAGAATCTTTTTACGCGGGGAAAGCCGATGGCAGAAGCTAGTAATCTATATAATTAGTGTAAGAGGAGAAACTGACTGACTAACACAGTTTTTTTTTGTTTTTTTTTTTATTCTTGGCAGGTTTGCACTTGACCGCTATTTCATCTGATGGAAAGTGACTATGCGGCCGACGATGGAGCGCGACATCAACGCATAGCTGGAACTACTGGGACTAGGAGGGTGCACAATGTTTCCTTTTATGAAAAAGGCACTAAGAGAGGATTTTCCAAAATTTCCACCCTAAGAGCATGAAACAGGGAATCAAATTTAGTAGGTATGGAGGAAACTACTTCCACTTGGGCGAGCCGCAGGCAGAACTTAGTATTGACTTAATTAATTACCAAACTAAACGTATTGATTTATATAATTTGGAAATAACAACATCTGGTGGAGATTGTTGCTTGTATTTCCAAAAATCCCCACTTTTTTTCTATAGTAATAGTACCATTGACAAAAATATAGCACAATACACAAGCCTTCGTAAAACAGTTGCATAAGGTTAGGCTGGTAGCCGACCCGGACCAACGTAGTTGGTTAAAGGCTAAGCAGATTGATTGACTGTTACCTATTGAGGCGACCGATCGTCATGGAGCGAGGGCGGTTCTCAGTTTACAGCTGGACGGACAGCTGCTTGATATTTATTAATTTCGAAACCTAATAAAACTGAAAACATTACTAAACAATGCAACCGCAATTCGTTTTAAAACTGGGACAGCAGATGCATCTCTTAATATGCAAACCCTAATTAGGTATTAAACCTCAAGATACCTACTGTTCATGGTCCTAACTCGGAAGCGAGAGTACGTGGGACATCGACTCCTGTGAGGAAATGGTGGTCGCGTAGGAAGATCGAATCGATCTCCTGCCGTCGCCGAAGGGGCCCGTAGATAACAGACTAAAGAAGTCCTGTTGCTTGAAGAGAACGGTACGAGTTTCTCTAGAGGGAGTGCGGCAGTACGCGGTTGTAGAGGGTGACGGGGTCTGCATGAAATCTTGCGAGCCCATACCCGGCCGGGGTGCGTGAAGTAATACGCAAACCCTCCAACGCCCGGCCAAAGAGTACTTAGCTGCAGAACATCATACTGTTTTAGTCAGTTAGAGTCTGACAGACCCCTGCGCTCGCCTGGGGGTGGAGAAATTTTACCAAGTTAAAAAAAAGTATCTACCTAGTGTGGGAACCTAAATCTTCCCGATCATCCTTAGGCCCTATAAAATAAGAGCAAAACAACAACTAAGTATATTAAAAGTGACTCCCACAATCAATCGGAGCAGTATCCGCTTACAAAGGAACCGGTAATCTTACCTTTTGTGGTGTTAACAAAGGACTGGCTGTCAAGGTGCGACTACACAAAAGATGTATTGGTCCTCAACTGAGAAATGCGTTCGCGAAAACTTCCCACAAGAACAATTTTTTGCTAAAGGGTCAGCGTTGGCGAGAATATAATTCTGTATACGAGTTTTTGTGACGCTATGTCCAAAATGTTTATCTAGATAGGTAATTAATTTTGAACATCGGTGTTAAAAGCACTTGAGATTTCAAAGATTAATGTTTTTGTTTGTCCTTGGACACGCGCTGTTTGAAGTGGGATTAGAAACAAACTGTAGAAAAATTTACAACTCCCTTATAATAAGTATTCGCATCGTTCTTATTTTTTTTTACTTATTGGAGATCTTATGACACAACTAGCTTCTGCCAGCCAGCGGCTTCGTCTGCGTGAATGTTGGCTATTGTGGACTCGAAGTCGAAAACGGATAAAACATAGCCTATACGTCCATCCTTGGAGTTCAAGCTTACTCCGCACCAAATTTCATGAAAATCGGTTCAGTAGTTTAACTGTAAAAGCGTAACAGACAGACTTACGTTCACATTTATAATATTAAGTATGTATAGAATGGATATACCGACTCATAAACATAAGCTAGGTCAGTGTAGCTAATAGTGATGGGTCGTGAAGGTATTTCCGTCAAAGAAACGTTAACGTTGAATTGCGTTTGTCAACTAGTTGATCGACTAGTTAATTTTGTCAACGAGTTAACATGTTACGAACGTCAATTTGCATGAATGATAAACGCCTAATCGCTTTTATTAACGTATTCTGTTGTAATGTTAATTTACGAACAATTTCATGCAGTTTACTTAATGAAATTGGTAGCATTTTATGATGACTGGATTCTAGATGATCTTCCCTTCATACTTTTTTCAGGCTAAGACTGACTGATTATTTTGCTATAAAACACAAATTTCAAACTCTTTATTTAGAGTTCAAATTATTGTCATGACTATCGCGTCGTAGCGGGAAATACAATTTACGTAAGTTGAAAATAACAAAACGTTGGGTTCAGTTTCTCGTTTCGTCAAAGTTGAATTCATAAACGTCGTTGTCTTGTAACTCGTTGACGAATTCAACGAATTGGTTTGTACACGGTCAACGTTAATCCCGTTGAAGACACATCAATGTTGATTCAACTAGTTCGTTGATTAGACGCCCATCACTAGTAGCTAATCGCATAGCACATTTATAATCTTGAAACATAGCTTCAAGATTATAAATGTGCTATATGGGCAAGATCACGGGTCAAATGATTTATTAGAATAACTTTCGTTTCTTTTTGTTTGTAAGACTCGCTATCCTTTGTTATCATATCACTATCGATAACAGTATTTTACCAACCCCTTTTCTAACTGAAAACAACACCTTTATTTAACTCTGTAAACACGCAATAGTTTACTATATCGCACATTTAACCAGCTAGGGGCTAACAAAGATAGTGGTCGGTAACAAACAGGTTAAACCGAACCTTATCTCGTAACCGTAAAGTTTATTTTTGAAGTCGGTAAGTTCGAATAGGAGCCCCGTAGCACACCTGTCGCCATCCGTGGGAATATTTTTACAAGGAAGGACTGTGTGATGGAATTGAAACTGCAATTTATGTATCGGTACTGCATGTATAAGTTATAAGGAGTGTGACCATTATAACAAAAAAAAACTTGATGCAAAAATGACTTGCAGGCTGCCTATTATTCTCAAACAGGGTATGTACCTTCGACGAATTGTGACGGTATGGATGGCACAGTGGTTGAACTGCAGGACGCGGACTGCGGGACGCGGGTTTGATATCAGCACGGAACAAATATTTGTATGGCCAACAGATAGGTGTTCCGGGTCTGGATGTAGGTATGTGAGTTTACATGTTTGAGTAGTAATTCCTAGTGTGATAGGAAATAAAATCATAGGTCGAATCTCCCTTTACTAAGTGTTTTACTCGATTTTAGATGTTACACAATCATAGGAGATGGGTCCAGGGGTAGTCTTTCCATGGGAGGCAAAATGATTTCTCTTTATCCTTTCAGGCATTTTTTTTTTGTTGATAAAATCATGTTGTGACATCACGCACTCTTGGGCGGAGCGGGAGATAATGTCAGACTTTTACTGACTTAAAACCCACTCCTGTTCCTTCGTTTCCTTTCGTACCAGGGCCGAGTCTTCCTTTCAGAAGCAGACCCTGGCCCCAGTAGGCTTCGACCCTGCTGGGCCCCTACGTTTCAGCCTTTGCAATAACTGCTCTATTTGTAGAAGTGTAGGCAGGTGGGCGCACTTTGAAGACCTACATGTTGGGTTAAAGTTTTGACCAGTCACTGCGGCCATGGAACGCTAGGGGAACTGAAGGAACGCAGGGGTTTTAGTCAGTAAAACTCGAATACTCTCGTTCCTCCCGAGAGCGAGAGGAGTTATTTGATGATATCTGTTTTTTTTTTTAAACTAAGCAAAGTTTAATAAACAGTCTTTTCAGTCTGATCTTTTCCGATAGCTCCTCTCTACGACTAGGCTACTAGAAGTCTAATGGATAAATAATGGATGGTTAAAATTCTTAGTCTGGTCTTCTCCGACAGCTTTTCCCAAGACTAGGCTACTAGATATATTATTAACCAACTCCAACGAACTAGCCCAATTTTTAGACCACTCAAAAAACTATCAAACTCGATCCCACAATTCTCACACAGTGTAAGGTGAACTCCAAACATTGACCCATCAATCTCATCCATAATAAAGTTTTTGTGATACATCTCCTGCGACCCGGAAACGGCCCCGGATGCGTAGCTTTTTTCCCCGACTTCACTCAATAAAAACGAGTTGATAGTCAAAAAGAGCAGTTTTTATAAACACCCGTTTGCATGGGAAATCTTGGGATACAAAAACATATACAGATTTTAGGCGGAAGCGTTGTTGCAACTTTAATGAGATTTTTTCAGGGTTTTTTTGGTTTGGAGAAAGTAAAGAAAGTTTGTTTTGGTTTTAGGCAAATTATTTTTTTGATTCAGTAAAAGTAACACTTAGTGTTTATTAGACCATTTTTTTTTGAGGTAGATAATCATCAAATTACTTCTCTGGCTATGGGTGACGCGAAAGGGCATGCCAGTGTCAGACTTTTACTGACTAAAATCCACACTTGTGTTCTTTACTTTTCTGAATATTCCCTAGCAGGCACTGGTCTTATGGAAATCTATTTGAGGCAGTTTTATTAAACCTATATAGAACCGATGCCTTAGTGCCCTAGTCTTTGACTAGCTATTTATCCCCAACCAGATAGATGTCCCCGCCTAATAGAAAAGGTTTCATCCTAAAAGTCTAAATATTTTTCTTAAAGCTTGTCTACGAAGTTTGCAAACCAATCACCACATCCTCAAACATAATTTACTGCTCCATAAAAGTCCTTTTCATTCCTTTAATACAAAAAAAGTTGCTTTAAGCCAAAATCATCCCCTCATTTATCTTGCAAACAGATAAATTATCGATTAAGAAGACAAGCTGACCGGCCGTGGGTCGTGAGAAAGCGAAGATTCTTTATAAAAAATCGAGGGTGCTCCATCACGGAGATTTGTGTATAATACAAGCACGCCCCTTGTTCGGAGCCTATGTCCGGCGGAAGGAAAGGACTGTTGTTGTATTTTGTTTGTTAATGTGTATCAAACAACCGAGGATAAGAGCCTCATGGGCTTAAGTTGATAATTGCATGTTTTAAATGTATTTGCTGGAACTACCTCAGGACTTGTTGAGAGCTGAAGCATTTCTTCAAATTGATTAACCACTTGAGAAAAAATATTGCAGGTATCAAGTATCATAAACTTAACTAGCAGAATCAGCCATATAGTGTACCCACTGCTGAGACTCAGGCCTTCTCTTTAGAAGACTGAATGGGCCGTAATCCACCACGCGGGCCCAGTGCGGATTTTTAGCAAATGCTTCATCATAATAAACCTGAATCAACATACTGCTGTGGCCTCCTACCCGTTCTGCCATGTTTCCCGGATCTGCGGCTCCCTCATCCAGGATTTCCTACCTCTTTGGTGTTTTCGCTTTTGCCCGGCCTTGATTTTTGTTGCCGAACCTTAGCCAGCATTCGGTTAAACCTTACCCATAGGTTTAAGTTTATGTGTCTTTCGTAATAAGAGACACAATTAAAAATCCATTGTGTCTCAATCACGTTGATCTGCGTTCCGGCATTCAACGTACCATAAATGATAAAGTTTATTCTGTTCTAATCGCTGTAACTTGTAACTATTTTTAGGTAATTCTTTGCTTTCCAACAAAACTTCTTTTACAGTCCGGTTCTATAAGGACCTCATCATCTCCCTAGCCTTTTCCCAACTAGCTTGGAGTCCACTTTCAATCTAACCGGATGCGGCTGAATACCGCCGTGTGTTACATGGAGCGACTGCCTATCAGATCTCCACAACCCAGTTACTGGGCAACACGATACTCCTTGGATAGACTGATGGTCAGACTTTCTGACTGACTGACTAACTGTAACGACTGTCAAAGATCTGCGAATTATAACCGGGACCATAGGCTTTACGTGCTCTCCGAGGCACGGGTGTCGGTAATGTGCTAGATAAGTAAATTTAAAATAAATGCATACTTATGAATTGATAAATTCATATTGGTACTTGCCAGGTTTCAAACCCGCAACCTCACGCATGATAGGCGGGTACCTTAACCCACTGAGTCATCACGACTACAATATTTATTTATTTATTAATCTTCATGCAACATAAAGTACCAAGGCTGACTTAATGCCTTAGGCATTCTCTACCAGTCAACCTAGGGTGGTGAAGAGACAATATGGTAGGTGCATAAAAAGAAAATTTTATATAAAATACATGAGTTAAAAAAGTATACTTAAAGTTAAGACAAACATACATATATATTAATATAAAGTAAGAAAAGAAGTTTTGTGACGATTCTGCTAATAGTGGAGAAAATGATTCCGGAATAGCTACCTTTAAGGACCTATTCCATAAAATTATCAATCAGAATGACGAATTTAATCCTCATGTACCTCTAGCCACATCACATCAGTCTGAGCATCGTGAGAAAACACAACCTTGTGAGGTAAAAAATGAAGGGTGCTTGATCCCAAATAATAAAAGAATAATCTTTACAATACGTAAGAGGGTCGAACCCTCTTCTGGGACAATCTCTGTCGGAAGGAAGGAAGCAGGCCCGTTACAATTTGGATTAAGTATTTAAAAGTATTTTCTTTTTGGAGACCGACCAATTAGGTAATGGTCTAAGTTGGATGTTAGGTGTGGATATATTAAAATTATTTGCTTTTACTTTAGTGTTTTACCAGAGATACTTTTTTTGTGATGGGACAGTATTGGTGTGAAGTTGTAAGCTAAGTTATTTAACTACGAGTAGAGAGGCAGTTTCAGTTCCTACCCGTGACCCCAAATATTCGTGGGGAAACAGTTAGACAGACTTCCCTCGTGGTTTTACATTTTCCGCTTATTTCTACTTCAATCTAGTGCTGAATCAGAGAGCTTCTTCACTAACGAAAACATAGATATAACAACAACTAAAACAACAGAGTTCATAATAGATTTTATGAACTCTGTTGTTTTAGTCTCAATTTGCTTTGATCTGAAATCACAAAATTATGGCACGGTTCGCACAATGGTTAAGCGATTGACTGCACTGTTGAACTTGAATGCATGTTCGTCAGGCCTTCACATGCATAGTTATTCCAGTTCTGGGTGTCTGATGTACATACATCAGACACCCAGACCACCAGACAGACGTTGGTGCGTTCACAAACATATAAACTCATGTGAGTTTGATGCAGGAGTAAATCCTACGTTAAAAAAATGGATTTTGCATCTCCCCAGCATACAATTCAATCAAAATGACCGAATCGTGAGAAACTTGCAACAATCTGAAGCAAAAAACGTAGGGTTGTCCTAAAGATGTTATTTGTACAACATAAATTGAACGAGCCCCTCTCCGGAGACGAGGGAAGGAAGGAAGTGACCCGTTACGATTTATGATAAACTCCTAATTTATAGGAACAGTTCACACGCACTGTTACAGATTGTAATACGGAAAGGATATGACAGTTTTTGTTTGATACGACTTTAAATAGGATGATGAGTAGGTACTTAAATTTTGAGGGATAAAGAGATAGGAAATGCAGGTTGGTGAAAGAGTTACCGCACGCCTGGAACACAAAGAGTAACTGAAGGATCACAGGTGGTTAGTCAGTAAAAGGTTGACACTCCCATTCGCTCCATCAGAGCGGGTGGAGTTTAGTTTTTTGACGATTTTCAAAAAAAAAAGGTAAATCAGTGTGCGGCAGTTCGCTAAACTTTTCTTAATTTTCTCAAGTTCAATTCTGCGTATAATTTTTTCTGTGGACGCTAATGAGTAAGTTTTAAAAAATATCGAGAAGAATATGACGAGTTTCCCAGACTATTAACCTAAACTCTAACTATACCATCTGGTCCATCTCCCTTCCCCATTTCCCAGCTCATCACGTTAATAAATTAATTATAATACGGACAAACTGTGGTTCTCACCACCACCCCCGCGTCCAGAGACCGTCGGCGACATGTGACATTCTAATTATTCACCATTCATTAGCCTCATCACGCGATTGCATGAAATATCGTCACACTTGGCCACTCCCATCACCACCAACATATATTTACCGTTTGTAACTGGTAATGCTGTAGAAATTTGAACTTTGAATTTGAAAGTTTAAAACCGTGAATGGAATTTTGTGAACCGCATCAGTAATTTTGTATCCAAATCCTGGCAAAGTCCACGTTGCGGTTTTTTAAACGCTATTTCAATGCAGTAAGGTTCGTTTTTAGACAATTTCTTCCAAGTGCATTTGCAGGTGTATATTTGTAAATATGAACGGCTACCGTGGGAGAAATGACTGGGAGGCTAATTAAATATTTATCAGGTACCTACATATAGTTACGTTTGGTTCTAAATAGTAAAGGTCGTTTGAACACCTGGATGATTCAACATATTTACGGAAATAAATATTTAAGGCGAAGTTGCACTACTTTTGAACTTTTTTGAACCTCTGGAAATCCACAAATATTAAAGAGAACACCATGAAAAATATTTTATTAAAATTGACCATATGACCAACCGCTGGGTAAAAATTAAAAATGAAAAAAAAAAAAACGAAAATGATAATTAGAAGGCTTGATAAAAAAATCACAAATTTGACAGTTACAATTTCAAACGTGTAGGTACGAGATTACGCCAAGGAAATGTTTGAAACTAACTTAACCTATTCAGATTCAAGCGAACGCCGGCGTTCGCGCGGCGTGACGTCATCCGCATAACAATAAAGGTTGTTTTTTATAAGGGTCTGAAAAAACAAAAATCTTGAATAGATACTATGTTTTTTTTTTTATAAAAATTAAATCGCTGTTACTGAGCCGCGAAGTCGATCTAGACCCGGGCCAGTACCTACAATAAAAATCTCTCGAATATTTTCTCTCTATAATTCAAAGGTTTACTGGGAGAAAACTCATTGCTGAGTTAAGCTCGCCTTTGTCCATGAACTGTCTGTATCTCCATATATTATTTTATGTTTTTGTGTACAATAAAGAAATAAAGAATTACAAAATACTCTGTGAATGCAACCGGCTCTTAAGAGCTAGGTACAAATAGTTATACGTTTTTGTATGGGTTATTATTATAAGGAAGTTACTTTATATTATGTCTGTAAGGATATACAGATAAGGTTAGTATCTATTGAGTTTTGTACTTAGGCGGTTTCCCGTTTGTAGGGGAGCTGAGGATCCGTAGGTATATGGGTCAAGGATTTTCCGAGTAGTTTCCTACTAGTAGTAAAAATAAGGTTTCCTACAATATAAAGGGACACATACTTAATTATTACGCAAGATTTTTTACAAAGAGGTAGGCCGAGTCGCTCTCTCGTTCAGTTGCAAACCAGTGTCAGCCACTAGTTGTCTGACATTCATGCTGAACTAGACCTGTTTTGGAGCAGTCGTGAGGCACACAACTACAGTTTTGCTTCTTTTTTATTTTTGTTTCGTGTTTACCCTATATTGTGTTTGTGCCTTGTGCTGTACCAAATAAATTCTTTTTCTTTCTTTCTCTATTGACCTAGTTTTTTTAGTTCTTTAGGTATTTTTTCCTTACCATTTTATAAACTCTACAAAAAAAAAAAAAACTATCCTGAAAAAAAAATCGAAAAAATTACCACCAACAAAAATTGCAAAACTGAAGTGTATAGTAAACAAACGAATGGGACATAGCGTCACAGCGAACCCTTTGCACCTATCACACATTCCCACACTTCGTGGGAAAACGCATTCACCCCCTCCCATAAAGTACCACAATTACCTGCGAACACACGACGACAAAAAAACTTGAAACTTCATACTCCACCTTCCCTTTACGCTACGTTACACCCATGAAGTATCGAATAAAACGAACTTTTTTAAAGTGAAAATAATATGGGACTTTATGGAAAGGTGTAAGTTCATGAAGTACCAGGTTTTTTTGCGACGGTCTGGGAAAAATGGATTGCGGTTCTTGATGGGCGTGCGTACGGTCGCATTCCCATAGTATACAGGATAAGGGAGCGCAGGTGTAGCTTCACTCAATAAGTTATTGTTTAGTTTTATATGTGTAATTTGCGATAGTAATTGGAGGATTTTATGTATGCATAGATATTATATTAGGTGGGTAATTATTTTATAAGTATTAATTATTCGAAATAGTGAATTTTCAATTTAGGTCATTTCTTTATTCGTTTGCAGACGTCAATATTTCTACAATTTCTTTAAATACAGAAACATAGGCAATATTTTTTTTTTAATTGTAATTTGCTTAGGCACAGTGCTTTATTATTTATTTTTTCGTTTGTAAATCTAAATGTCCAAAATAGGTAAAATACATAATTTCTACAATACTTTTTTAAACCATAACAAACACAACCTCAACAAAAGAAAAACCACCCGGAATCGAACACAAAACAAACGCCACACTAACCACTGCGCCTACGCGCTCCATTCACAACGTAACCCTCTAGAGCGAGAAGGCACGAAAACAAAACATTCCGACACAGTTCCCAGCGCTACAACCGGTGAGAGTGAAAGAGACAGGTATAGTTTTTCATTCCATTTCATAAACAGGATAGCAGGATACAGGGCAATTGAAAAATTTCGCTTGTACAGTTGCGTGTAAGTTTCCTCATAAGGTGATCGGCCACCGTCCAGTGCAGACGTGTCGTGTTGTGAAATAATAAAGTATTGTGAAGTGACGAAATGCCGTGTACTGAGGACGACGACTCCCAGACCGGATTCTCTGAATCCACACAGGGAATGTCTAAGGCGGAACTGCGAAAGGTGAATAAAATATTGTGTGAATTTTGCAGTGATATATCAAGGAAATTATAGAACAACTAATTTCTTCAAGCGGCTTCGACCGTGTAAAAATAAATGAATCCATACAAACTTTGGACATCCGTTTCATGCCTTTAGGAAGTGAATTTTGAAAAAATCCTCTCTTAGTGCTCGGCTTCGTCCTAAAAGGAACCTTGTGCAAAATTTTACGTTCATAGTCCCAGTAGTTTCGGCTGTGCGTTGATATGTCAGTCAATCAGTTTCTGCTTTTGTATATATATAAATGTTGGAAAGAGGTTGTGATTTTTTGACTTTGGTTAAAATCAGTTAGTCACTCCTGATGTACTGACTGGGAAATCATCCAATGACTTCTTCCGCTCTTGGGCGGAGCGAAAAGGCGTGTCAGACTTTTACAGACTAAAACCACACCTACTTTCCTTCTTTGCCTTGCTTTCCGGGACCCTGGGGTTCCCTTTCGGAAGTCAACCTATAGTTTGCTTGAAGGGTTAAGCAGTACCAGTACCTAGTGCTCACATTTCAACAGTTATGTCCATCTTGGCAGGAAATTGTGCAAGACTGAAAGGCTTGGAAGAAGAAAGGGGAGGCTTTAGCCCAACAGTGGGACATAAACTACACTAGGAAAGGACTAACTCAGATAATTTCAAAAGTGTGACCATTTAAATGTGAATTTAATAATTTGCAGACAAACAAGCCGATAATGGAAAAGAAGCGGCGCGCGCGCATCAACAACTGTCTCAACGAGCTCAAGGATCTACTCATTGATGGCACTGATAAAGACGTAAGTTACTAAACAATATTTGTTTAAATAACTAGTTTTTGTTAGCGGCTTTGCCCGCTTAAATGTGAAAAATAACACGAGTACTTTATCGGGATAAAAATCTTGTATTTATTCTGGTCATGGGCTACCCGTGTTTCAAAGATTTGGATGTATGTTTGACATATGACGTGTTCCCTGATTTACGCGTTTTATAAGTATCGAAGTCTTATATTATTGTGCTAAACTCACTGATGTGTGCATAAACCGTCCCCATTACCTATTGCCTTATATCTAAATTTCATCATCTCCTGACCCTTTTCTCAAACTATCTTGGGCTCGGTTTCACTCATCGGATGCAGCGGATACCAATATTTTTACATCTAAGTTTTGTAAAAAATCGAAAGAATTCAATAATCCTGTTGATAAGAATTTTGAACAATTTACCAACAGCACCAAGCTCTAATAAGAATGTAGTTCGGCATGATGTTAAAAAAAAATATTTCTCCTTTGCAGCCAGCGCGCCACTCAAAATTAGAGAAAGCAGATATCTTGGAGCTAACCGTGAAGCATCTTCAGAAGCTGCAGCGCCAGCAGCTGGCAGCCGCCATAGCTGCTGATCCTGCCGTGCTTCACAGATTCAAGGCTGGCTTCAGCGACTGCGCCGTGGAAGTCAGGAGATACCTCTCACGACTAGCCAGCGTACCCACAGGGCTGAGGCATAGGCTGGGAAACCATCTGACGTCATGCGTCGGGGGTATGGAAACCCTCCAGCCTAGAGACTACGCGCCTTTAGTCCCAGACCCGCTAAGACTGGATGATGAAAGACCAAGTGCGTTCCACTTCGTCAGGTCCACCAGACCCACAAGTCCTCCCCTCAGCCCTCTTTCCTGTGACTCAGCCTGCGACTCCTCCACTGAACTCGAAACGCCACCACGGCCAGTCCAAACATTCCCCTTCCCAACGCCTCCCAGCAGATCAGCGTCAGATCAAGACTCCAGTCCAGAAACACAAAAAGCAACAGTATCCTCAACTACAATTTCTCCAGAAAACAGACAAGAATCTTTAAGGAACAAAAAATACATGGAGCCGTTGTCAATAGTTATAGATGTGGAAAACTACAAAATAGGGATAGATGCTTCACCTAAACGAGCGGTGGACTACTCAGTCAGGCACAAGTTAAAACGACCAGTAGTTGACCTGACGGGACCTGCCCCAAAGATTATTAGGACAGAAGAGAAAATTGTTCCCGAAGTCTATAGGACACCTGAGAAATCAGCGTTTACAAGAGTATCTGAAAGGATACCAACTCTTCCAGTTAAAAAACTGACCATACCTGAAAGTATACCATGTGTGGGTGACAGACCATTAGAGTTTCCTCTACGGCCGCTAGCACCTCGGACTGTGATAAGCCACACTGCAGCGTCACTCGCGCAGTCTTCTAGTAGGGAACCACCTAAAGAAGCGAAAGTGGAAGCAGATACCAGTTCTAAATCACCAAAGCAGGGCTCCTCGACAAGTACGGAAATGTGGAGGCCGTGGTGAAGACGAATATGTTAACGAATATATTATTTGTTTTACTTAAATTGGGAGATAATATAGAAACCTTTGAAACCCAGTAATGTGAAGCTTTGCAGTCTTTGAAAAATTGCAGGAAACTGTCTTCTGCAAATGTCCATCACAAAATTTTCCGTGTTCATATGTACTTGATAAGAAGCTGTGAATCAATTGCTAAGGAATACGAACTATTCTAATGCTAGCCACATATTGTCTGGCTACAGCGAATATTCGCGTTACTTATTTAATGTAAATTATCGCTTATTATTTTAAACATAAAGCTCATTTTGCAATATCTATTACATAGTAACGTAAATAAAGCAAAATTAACTTTATTTCTATAGAAATAAGGTATAATTTGCAATAAATAAGTAACGCGAATATTCGCCGAATCCCGATAATGTAGCCACAGTAATACAAAGACTGACAATCGGATTACAAATTGCAAGCACATCACATATTAGCTACATTAAAAAGTTAAAGGTTTACCTAAAAATTTAAATTTGAAAAAAAAAAAGTATAGTGCCACTTTTATTGTGTATGTTAATTCAAGAAGATATATTTAGCTTTAATCCATATATGGAAACCTTCAAAGATTGATCTGCATAATAACATTTCAAAGTTTTAGAATATAGAGAAAGAGAGAATTATTTGGATACGTTTGTTTTTATAGTTAGAGAGGAACCTAGGATTACCTACAACCTCGCATAAGTGCCTACATAGCTTTAAGAACGTACCTGTTGGTATAATATTTTACGTGATATTAAATATTATTAATATTTGTTTGCAATTTTTAACGTTTGCAATTGGTTGTTTGATTTTTGAAACCTGACACCTACGATGATATATTTTCTATTAAGTTAAAATACTGTGCTACTGCTTTATCGCATCAGCAAACTTAGACTGAATTTTCCTATATTTTCCCACGAAGTGACAAGTGGTGCAAAAAGAAGTCTTGTTTTTTCGTAATTGCTGGGGTAAAATATAAATCAAGAGCAACGACCTTACAGCCACTAGACGTCTAATAACAGGCGACGCATGTCTCATGTCTGTCAACACATATGATTATAGATCTGATGTCTCGACCAGAGAACGCAGTACTCCGCTCCCCCGTACCAATCAGAACGTAGTACCACTCCACGTACTTCGGCTAATTGTCAGAATTGTTTTGGTGCGCTAGTTCAATCTTGAGACGTCTAGTGGCTGTAAAGCCGTTGGTCAAGGGCGAATAGTGGTTACCTTTAGGCAAGCGTGCTCCAACGTTGACTACAGATCGGCCGTTATATCTTGGCGACCCTGAACTTCGCGCAGAAGGCTGCGCACGAACTTTTTTTAGGACCAAAATGATGGCATGATGCGACGTGCGCGGGGCGGAGGTCTAGGCTAGAGATTGACTCTATGTAAACACAATCAACCCTTTATTCAATCAAATATCGTAATCGATTATTATCGATTTGGAATTTATTAATTTTTGTTTCTATGAGATATTGAACGAAATAGATTTACAAACATAGTGAATGTTGTCGTTAGTAAACGAGATTTCAACTTTAATGAAAAAAAAACGAATAAAATTTAATTTTCTTGGTTGAAAGACATGATTTAGTTAAATATCAGTTATTTATAAACGACTACTACAATAACGACTGTTTGAGAATATTTTAAACCTCCTTATAAAATTTAATCAAATATATTTTTATAATTGGATTTCAATCGATTTGAAAAATAATCGATTAAACAACACCCTCAGATACGCATATTGGACATCCCTTTTTGTTTACTCCGTAAAACTTCGTGCATATTCGGTAATGCTCGGGACGCGGTATTGTGTCTCAGTCACACGTTAGCATTGGTGTCGTGTTCGTGTCGCTATCTCTATATTGAGTACGGGCGATTACAAAAGTTTTCGTTGATCGTTGTTATTATTTTCTTGTTAAGTTTTTTGTTTAGTGTTAAGTTTTTTGTTTGTGTTTATTCGATCATATTATTGATGAAATGACGGAACAATTCGTCATTAATACAGGATCAGACTCAGAAAATGAATCTGAAAGTGAGAGCGACGACAATTATGATGACGATGACGAACCTATACCAAGTACCTCACAAAGTACGCAAGGGGGAGATGACTTTATGCTAGGGATTTCCCCCCATAGCGAAAGTGATTAAATAATAAAAAGTTTATCAAACTGTAAATAATATTGTGTGTGATTGTGACAAAAATTTGCTACTATCGAAAGGTGAGTGAATTTTTAATTCATTAGGTACATTATTTTTTTAGCTTTCTGTCTCATAGCGTTTTGATATTTATTTTATTTGTACTTGGTCTCTGTATCAGGAAATTTATATTCGAATTTCGGTTTAAAAAAATGGATTCCAATAACACTTTTTTTACGAGTGTACATGCGCGAAAGTTCGCAGAGCCTATGTTCAGAACCGTCAAGTTACAACGGCCGATCTGTACGTCAAGGCTTACCATCAGGTGAGATAGGGGTAAACGAAAGTCTATGTATACTAATATTATAAAGAGCGAAATTTTAAATTTGTATGTAATTGATAATGTAGGGAGGTAATCTCTGAAAATAGTAAACCGATTCTGACAATTATTTCATTAATATATAACAGTTCTGATATCTTGAACAGCACTATCTCTGACTGCTATAGGTTATAAATTTTCTACTTTCACGCTAGTCAATAAATTAAAAAAGGATAGAAAACAAAAACAAAGTTCAAAAATAATACATTTATTGGCAAGCACATCACAATATGGCGTAGAGGATAGAAAACAAAAACAAAGTTCAAAAATAATACATTTATTGGCAAGCACATCACAATATGGCGTAGTACTTAGTCACTACAATAAATTAATGCTTTCAAAACATATAAAAGCCAATGTTAATATCATGCAGCACACCTTGAAATAAGTATGTTTAAAACTTCATACATTTCCGATAATGTAAGCAGTTCAAAAGTTTTGAGATCACATAATTTGGACGGATTTATAAATAATTAAAACAATAATGATTCGAATAGAAGGAGTTAGACTTCAAACCAATAACTTTTTATTTACTAAGGCCTCCGGCAGCCCTTAGTTTTGGCTTCACCTACCACTTGAGGTAGAGAACCAATCTCACAACTGCGAATGTACCTTATCAATTAAATTAATTGCGAACTTTAGCATAATTTATCTTCTTAAAATAACAGTAGTCTAAAGCTTGTTATTTAAGGTATTAATTCACCAAAACTCAGTGTCAGTTTAAATATAATAATAATCTTTTAATATTGCCAAAAATCTCAGTATAAATTGATTTCATGACTTGCTTTCTTAGCAGTACAATTCTAAAATACTTAAAAATAAAAATATATTATTTAATCAATTCTTTGGTTTTTTTTTAAAGAGAAAGCGAGGAATCGTGATCGTTGTAAGGAATGGAGGGAGACATTTGCCCAGCAGTGGGACAATACGGGCTAGCTATAATAATAATACTTAATTTGATTTTCGAATATCATGCTGTCAGTGATTTAAATATATTCCTTGTTATCAAACGTCCACTCGTGATTTAATCCGAAACCTAATTAGTTTAACAAGAAGATAAAAAAGCGGTACGTTCTTGATAATCTGACATAAGGATAATAAAGGACTAAGGAGTCGCCAAGCAACCTTCCATCCACCTACTTGTTATCAAGAGACTAACAGGCAACTCTTAGTAAAAAACAAAAATACTTAAGCATTTTTCCCTTTTTCAAGCCCCAAATACAAAGTGACAAAATGTCTCCAACATGCTGCGCAACGCTCAATCCATTTGCCCTTGCAACGTTACCTATGTCCCGTAACTGGTCCCTCAACATTTTGCAACGCATGTCACGTAATTTGGGACATCTATATATATAAAAATGAATCCCTATTTCCCTTGGTCACGCCATCACGCGTGAACGGCTGGACCGATTTCACTAATATTTATTTTGTTGTTTGTTATTGTCAGGAGAAGACTCTTATGAAAGAAAAAAATTGGTAGTAGGGTAGAGTAGAGTTGGGTAGAGCCAAATAGAGTAGTCAGATGACGGGAGCGAAGCCGCGGGCAAAAGCTAGTACTAAAAGGATAATTTGACAGCGTTGCGCGTCATGTTGGAGGACATTTTGTCCCCTAATGTATCTGAAGCTTTAACTAACTAGATATTATCATAGTAACTGTGAATATAACATTGTAGTAGGTTACTATTGGTCCAGAATAACGGTCTAACTATTTTAATTTTAATAAATGGCCTTTCCAAGCATTCCCGCGTCGCGTCGTGGCTTGTTGTGAGCTGTGGGTTGAGTACCAATCATTTTTACGTTAAGTGCGCGACGTTTGGCTCTCCGATTGGTTAAAAGGTTTGAGCGCGCCAATCGGAACACCGAACGTCATAAACGCGTTAACGTAAATCAATCTCGCACTAGGCACTCTGACCCAAAGGCGTCATCCGTATAGAAAGTGATAATCGCACGAATACGTGATCGTAACGTTAATTTGTACGACAAACTCGATGGTATGAGCCTTCTGCTTTTGACATGATCATTTGTACGCGATGATCGCATAGTCGCACGATGGAAGATCACTTTCTATAAGGACGACGCTTTCGCATTTCTCTGAAGACAGTTGAGTAGCGTAAAGAATTCGTGAAACAAATAAATACTATTTTTATTAGGTACATGTTTCGTGTACCTATATTCACTTTTTATTGAGGAAGTCCTTCCTCTGTTGCTGTAGCTTCTGCTCCAGTAGCGTGATCTTCTCCTGGTACTTGCCGGCTTCTCGCGTCAGGGCCTGGATCGCAGAGTCTTTGCGAGCTACTGCTACTTTTACCCTGGGTACAAATAAATTAAGTTAAACTTTGAACATGATCATTATTTTTTCGTTCATATATTCTGAATTCTGACCTAAACTCCCTTCATTTACTATAGATACTTAAAACCTACGATCGCTACAAGAGATTTTCTAAATTCCCAGAATCATAAACATGACGATAAAATCCAGGGATTAATGAATTTGAAAATTACTTGTTGCGCTTTGAATACATTTGAACTAGATTATATTGAAAATATAATAAACTAGTTCAAATTATTCAAAAATCCCGGTAATAATCGTCATGATGGAGGTACGAGTATTATCAACTCTGTTACTTATTTCTTCGAACTCCTATTAATTACTAAAAAAAATCAAGTAATAACAGATAAAGTCGGTACTAACTTGGCATAGAGCTGGTGCATCTGTTCTTCATGCGTCTTCTTCATAACTTCTATATCCTTCTGCAGCGTGTCCACCTTGCCCTTCCACACAGCCTCGCAGCCCGCTCTTACTTCTTCTGCGCGAGCCTCCAGCTGGGTGTTCTTCTACACAATCAGTAATAATTAGTGTTAAAACTTTACAATGGGTTTTCAAGTGACATTGTGACAAACACCCCCCCCTCCCGCCCGTTTGCTGAACTAAATGAAAATCTCAAGTGATAATTTTCTTTCCGAGAATCAGGATGTAGCGACACCTATGACGTCACGTAGGTACTACAAAATCCTGCATCGCGTATTAGAGTTCTCCGCAACTATCGGACAATTTCTATATAAAAAAAAACTGAGAAGAACAACGTCGCCTGAGCTACGCTGCGCCCGCGTCACTCGGCTTACGCGTCAAGACAACGTCATCTCAGCGCGCCGCACTTCGTCGAGGTTCCTAACTATAAGCGACAGCGGGGAGCGGGTACGCTAAGAGTTTGGCCCAATTGAAAAATACCGGACAAATATTAATCGTAAAATATCTATTATTATTATTTTTTGTTTTTCGTTTCCGATACTCCAGGTAACCAAACCTATATTATTTAAATATGTCTCTCAAACGTACTCCACCAAATAAGCCTATAGCAAAGAACACTGAAGGTACAACTACTTCAATCGCCCCTGACTCCCTTCTATTTCATCAGACTGGGTCTTCTCCTGACCTTACGACCTTGGGTGAAGATGGTTACATAACGAACCGTTGGAAGCGTAAGCGTGAACACTGTGATTGCATGGAGAGCCTAGATGAAATTCGAGCTTTACTTACCGCATCGACTGCTAAGTCAGAAGAAAAGTTCGCAGCACTGCATGCTTCTATCCTTGCAATCAGCGCCCAGAACTCAGAGATACAAAGGTCAATGGAATTTATTTCAAAGGATTACGACGAGTTAAAAATGAAATTGGCCAAACTGGAATCTGAACGTGAAGCCGACCGTCGTTATGTCTATGATCTGGAGGAGAAAGTGGAAATAATCGAACGACAATTATTGGCTACTAGGATCGAAATAAGGAATGTGCCCCAAAAACAAGAGGAAAGTAAGGAAGGTCTCCGCGCCATTGTAGTCCAAACATCCAATGTGCTAGGGATCCCGATAAGTGGCAACGAAATAAAAGATGTTTTTCGTTCGAAAAACAAAAATAATGTTTCTTCAATAACTGTTGATTTTATGAGCTCAATAACAAAGGACAATATAATTAAAAAGGCTCGCAGATTTAATAAAGCTAATAATCAAAACAAATTGAGTACAGCACATTTGAAACTAGACGGACCTAACAAACCTATATACATATCTGAAAAGCTTACACCCAAGACTCAGAGAATTTATTATCTGGCCCGCCGCTTTGCCGAAAATAATGCATATAAATACTGTTGGACCTCTTACGGGAAAGTCCTGCTACGAAAAAAAGATGGCGAGCGGCACGTTGTTATAAAAAACGAAACAGACTTGGATAATCTTCTTCATACTAAATGACTAGTGATTGTGCTTGATTACCTACCTAAAACACTTTTAATAATGTTTTGCTTTTTGTTTTCATATTTGTCACATTATAAATCATTTCATATCGGTAAGCCTAACCTACACACACATTCATATTCATACACACTCTTAATCTCACACATATTCATATCAGGAATTGAATTTGACTCAGTGAAAAAATATCTAACTATTATATTAATTATACTACCACTATTTAATCTCCATTTAATTCCTCAAGTATACCGCGCTTTAAATGTTGTCCCAACCTTATATAAACGTTTTGGCCCATTAGCAGTGACAAAAATAACAATTATAACTCTTAATTATGAATATTAATGAGATTTCTCATGAAATTGACAGATGACCCTGATCAATGCTTGAATTTTGCGGGACAATGCGATCATAACGCTCGAATCATACACATTAATATTAGGAGCATAAAGAAAAATCTAGATCAATTTGTCACTATGATAACAGAAACGAAAATTGAATTTGACTTTATAGTCCTTACTGAATGCTGGTTGCAGGTTTCGGGGTACATTCCTATTTTACCGGGATATACTTCACACTCTACAAAAAACAATCCCATAAAAAATTACGGTGTCGTAATTTACATTAGAAATACATTTAATTGCACTACATATGAACCCTTGATATCGGATGCTAACTGTTTGGTAACTTGCGATAATAACACAGCTATAATCGCGGTGTATCGTTCCCCGTCTTACTTAAACCCTGCAAATTTTTACTCCAGTTTGAGTGAAATTATAACATCATTGAATTCGAAAAATAATATCATGCTTGTAGGCGATATTAATATTGATATAAAACCCGGTAATGCTGATCGCCATGCAGATGACTATTTAACCTTGGCAGCGACTCATGGCTTATTGCCGGCCCATTCTCTTCCGACGAGATTAGATAGTTGTCTGGATCATGTTATGATGAAAACTAAGTCTCCTTGCAGGATTATTGTGCTAGATACTCATATTACTGATCATCTTCCTGTTGCCATCTTCCTGGACACATATAAATCATTGAGATCCCCTTCAAAAAACACCAGACTCCGATATGACTATGAGGCCATTAAAAATGAAATAAGTAACCATAATTTTACTCCTATTCTTAATACTATGGACCCTAACATTGCAACCAATCTTTTAATCGGCGATTTACAAACTATCATAACAAAACATAATAAAATTATACGCGTCCCTAATAGGAAAACAGTTATTAAATCATGGATGACTCCTGGCTTAATAAGATGTCTGCGCAATCGTGACAGAATGCATAGACGGGTCAGAGAGTCTCCCAATGATCTAATTCTTAAAACTTCATACATCCGTTACCGCAACTTTTGTAATTCTTTACTTAAAAAATTAAAACGTGCCCATGAGAAAGCAGAATTACTAAAAGCTAATAACAATCCGAAAGCAACATGGAAAGTAATCAAATCAATCACACATAGTAACCAACAGCCAAACCATCCTAATGCTCTGTTACAATCTTCTAGTGACCCTATCAAATCAATTAATAATGTCAATAAATACCTTGTTAATATTGGAAGTGACCTTGCTTCAAAATTTGACTCCATCGACCATGCGACTTTTACTTCTTCTTCTCCGTCCCCGAGCAACTCTTTGGCTATTCCATTAGTTAATGAATCACTTGTTATAAGTATAATATATAGGTTACGTAGTGATTGTGCGGTGGGATGGGACAATATACCTGCCCTCATTATAAAACAATCTAGTAGTATTCTGGCTCCTTTCATTGCCCATATATGTAACTGCTCCATCACCTCTGGAATTTTTCCTAAAGCTTTTAAACGTGCAATAGTCAATCCAGTGTACAAAAGTGGACCAAAAGACGATGTGTCCAACTATCGGCCAATCTCAGTTCTTACCTCTTTATCTAAAATACTCGAACGAATTCTCAACACTAGTCTAACAAACTTTCTGTTTAAAAATAAGCTGGTCGCAAACAACCAGTATGGTTTTCGCTCAGGAGTGTCCACAGAGGACGCTGTCTCCGATTTCACAAGTGCATTGGTCGACAGATTGGACAATCGCTTCAAGTGCTATGGTGTCTTTTTAGACTTGACGAAGGCTTTTGATACTGTTTCCATTTCAAGACTCTTAGCCAAAATGGAGCATATGGGAGTACGTGGTGTGGCCCTAAATATTTACAAGGATTACCTGAGCGGGCGTAGCCAATGTGTTAAGATTGATTCCTTAATTAGTGACGAAGAATTTATTGGCTTCGGTATACCACAAGGAAGTATCTTGGGACCCACGCTATTTCAAATATATATTAATGACCTTTGTCAACTACCCCTTACCCAGTGTGACATTTTTACTTATGCGGACGATACGGCACTTTTGTTATACGATAAGACCTGGGACAAAGCGAAGCATAGAACTGAACTCACTTTTCGTACTGTTATGGCCTGGCTTTCCACTAACCTTCTGACGCTTAATATATCTAAGACTAAAGTTATTCAGTATCTTCCACCAAATTCACCCACACCTCCACCAGACTCTAACAAACTAAGAGCGCATATTTGCCATGATGCAATGCCTTGCAAATGCAATTACCTGACGATGGTCTCAAATATTAAATATTTGGGTGTCCATATTGATAACAAGCTAGATTGGCGTGTTCATACGGATACATTATGCTCCCGGCTTCGAAAGCTAATGTATTTATTTAAGGAGTTGAGACACTCGGCTGACGGGGAGACGGCTTCACTTGTGTATCGTTCCTTGTGCGAGTCTATTATCACTTACTGCATACCAGTATGGGGTGGTACTTTCAAAACCGTGATGCTTAGAGTAGAACGGGCTCAGCGAACTGTTCTCAAAGTTATGCTCTTCCGTAGAAGAGACTATCCCACAGCTCAGTTGTACTCCGATGCCCAAGTACTCACGGTAAGAAAACTGTATGTCCTCCGCTCTGTGTTGCGACGTCATTCCACGATACCACTAGATAGGAATCTTACCAGTCGACGAGTAGGTTTCCCTGTCTGTGAGTCTGTTCAGTGTCGTTCTGCACTAGCTCGGCGCCATTATTGTGCGCAAAGCTCGTTAATTTATAACAAAATAAATAAGAAGCTGGCAATATATAAACTTACTGTCCATAAGGTCAAACGGAGTCTTAAGCCATGGCTTATGTCGCTCAGTTACGAAGACACGGAGCAGATTCTAGAAGTGCTTCGGTGACTCTATCCTACCTTTATATTGTCCTTACAAACCTGATTAAATTCTTCCTGTACCTACATACATTTGTGAACTCTTTGCACACACTCACTTACCATTCACATTCACTCACCACACACACTTATTTACCTCACACACACTAACTCACTTCATACTCTCACTCACTCACTTACCGTAACAGGCTTACTGACAACTTTTTGTTTTTGTTTTTATCTCAATTTGAATTTTAATTATTGGTATCTTTCTTTTTTTTTTTTTACTATTTTTCATGTATTCATATCCATTGCATAAGAACTAATTGTATTTCTCCCGGGAGAGGGCACTGGCTTCTGTAACACAGGTTAATCACCTAGCACAGGAGCCAGGGACTTCAATAAAATTGTTTCTAAACGTCTTATGTAAAAATAAAGATTATTATTATTATTATTTCGTTTATTCATTTGTATATGTACATATAAATTATATTTTTAAATATTTCAATAAAAAATAAAAAAAACATTTAAAAATATAAAAAATAGTGTCCCACCGGTATCGGGAACAGGGTCCAAGCTACCGGCGGTCAGGGCTCCAGAGAAAGGAACCTCCTAACAATACGAGCCGTGTCCAGGAGTACCACTTTCTGAATCAAGCCCTTGATCCAGCCGCCTAACGCGAGCCTCCTAAGGTGTTGGTCGAGGCTCTTGGCTATTAAGCCATTGGCTGACACGACTATCGGTACAATGATCGCCGAGTCCACATCCCACATGTCGACAACCTCGCGAGCCAAGTCAATATACTTGATTTGTTTATCTTTCTCGGCTTTCACGAGGTTCTCGTCATGCGGAACGGATATGTCAACAATCATTGCACGCCTCTCGCTTCGGTCCACCACCACTATATCAGGCTTATTGGCTACAATAGTCCTGTCAGTGATGATGGACCGATCCCAGTACAAAGTGATATGACCATTATCAAGAACTGGGTCGGGCTCATACCTGTAGTACGGCACTTCTGATTCCACAAGAGAGTATTTCAAAGCAAGTTGCTGATGGATAATCCTGGCTACAAGGTTGTGTCTATGCAAATACTCTCCGTTAGCTAGACGAGAACAACCAGAGATAATGTGACGAATTGATTCTCCCGGACGGTGACATGCCCGACAGATGTCAACCGTGCCGTCCTTCACAATAAATCTCCGGTAGTTATTCGTCATGATAACTTCGTCCATAATTGCACAGACAAAACCTTCGGTTTCCCCGAAGAGGTCACCGAAACGCAGCCAGGCTACGGACGCCAATTGGTCTACATCGGGCCCATGAAGGGCCCGGAAAAAGCGTCCGTGAAGTTCCTTGCTCTGCCATACTTCCCTGCGGTCGTTAGTGTCAAGCACTACCGGTTTGCGCCAGTTCTCGTTAGCCATTGAGAGCGGGGTGAGTCCCTTGTCCACTGACACTACATCTCGATGCATACCCACGTCGGCAGCTAGGAAATATTCCCTGAGACTGCATACCTCGCGGTTGTGTAGGGTCTTAGCATTTAAAAAACCTCGACCTCCACACTTCCGCGGGATATACAGTCTCATCACCGACGATCGTGGGTGATGCATTCGATATGCAGTCAGCAGTGTGCGGACCCTCCTATCCAGGGCGTCAAGTTCCGTTTGAGTCCATTTGAGTACGCCGAAAGAGTACATCAATACCGGCATGACCCAACCGTTGAAGGCACGCACCTTGTTTCCGCCTGAAAGAAGGCTATTGAATACCTTCTTCAGGCGACCAAAGAAACGTTCCCTCAACGATTGCTTCATGTCAGTGATATTGATGCCTAGAGCTTCCGACATACCCAAATACTTATAGGTTTCGGTTGGAGAGAGGGATCTCAGGTTTATGGAATCCGTGAGTTGAGTTCCCACAGATTCCACAACCTCCCCTCGTTTTACATGCATGACCGCACATTTGTCCACACCAAACTCCATCCTGATGGCACTACTGAAGGTTTCGGTTACCTTCAGTAGCTCCATCAGTTGCAGATTGTTGGGGGCAAAAAGTTTCAGGTCATCCATGTAAAGTAGGTGAGATATTACCTGACCACCTCTCTTCAACCGATAGCCTAGACCTGAATTCTCCAGCAGTGTACTGAGAGGATTCAAGGCTAGGCAAAACCAAAGTGGACTCAAACTATCACCCTGGAATATACCTCGCTCGATCCTTACAGGTTCGTTATTCCTCTGGATATGTCGACATCCTGGATAGCGAAGGACCGTCCTCCATTGTCTCATACACGACATCAGGAAGGTGCATAGTGTTGTATCAATTTTATACAATTCTAGCACTCTCATGAGCCATGTATGAGGAACAGAGTCATAGGCCTTCTTATAATCTATCCAACATGTCGACAGATCCTTTCGGGAACGTCGAACCTGTTGGCTAATGGTCATATCAATGAGGAGCAGCTCCTTAGTACCGCGGGACCCGTTCCTACATCCATTCTGAGAAGGTGACATGATAAAATTTTTGTCAATATGACTATTAATTTTGCTTCGCAGTATGGATGTAAGAACTTTATAGACCGTCGGCAAACACGTGATCGGTCTATAATTTTTAGGCTCCGCAGTACTACCTGACTTATGGAGCAGGTGGGTTATTCCTGTTGTTAGGAATTCCGGTAGCGACCCGGACTCTAAGGCAGACTGGAACTGATATGCCAAGCGAGCGTGCGATCTTGTAAACCACTTAATCCAGAAATTGTGCAGTCCATCCGGCCCTGGAGATTTCCAGTTTGGCAACGGACGGACTGCACGAGCTACATCTTGGGGGCTGATGTCAATTGCCCCCATTTGTGGTATAGGATCGCACGCACGCTCGACCTCTCGAGTCCAGTCACCCTCGGTGTGACTGACAGGCACCGACCAGATGCTGCGCCAGAATGAACTCATGGCGTCATCATCCGGGAGGCGCGCATCAGTCACACCTTGGTCCGGTCTCTCCCAAGACCTATAAACCCACCTTTCATTACTCCGGAATGTGCGATTCTGGGTGTATCGCTCCACCCGCCGCTTATACCTACGGATGCGGTTTGCCCATGCATACATCTTCTGCTTCAGGAAGTCGATGCGCTCTGTGACACGGGACATATAGTCTCGGGGGCTGATATCAGTCCCTGAAAACGCCCGTCTCACAAAGCGCATCACTCTTGGGCGAGTGTTGCCCTCCCTGAAGCAGATTAGTTTGCCGATGAGTGCTCTGGCCCCACCAATACGACGCTCGATTCTGCACTGCCAAGCCGGCACGGTTGGTTTCGGTCGTGTAGCTACGTCACAGTTTGGAAACTTGACGTGAGCTACACGACATGCCGCAACAGCTGCGCAGTACATTATCGAGTGTGTATCAGTGAGATCTTCGCAGTCGTCAAAATAGTTTGACAACTGCAAATCCAGAGCAGCCACCAGCGCCTTATTCTTGTTATGCATGGGCAAACGAGGTAAGCGCGGCCTAAGTTCGAGTGGCATGTTGCGATACTCCCGAATAGCACACTCCAAAGCACTCCTCAATTCATTGTTGCACTGGGTACTTACATGTGTAACCATGTCAGTAATCTCTTCGTCAGCATGCCCGGAAAGATGGTAGGACGGTGGTCCCGCAGTCTGTGGTACCATGACTGGTACCACACGCGACGCACTGGACTGCGACGAAGGAGCAATGGCATGGTTACTCATTTCCGTTCGGAGGCGATCAAGTACAGTATCGTCCAACATATGATTACGCTGGATAACCCGCACCTGATCCGACAGTCGTTGGGCCGAAACGTTGACGGCTGGCTCAAGCACCTGAAACAAAGAGAGCATCCGAACACGGTACGCGGTCAGGTTGTTTCCTCCCTCTGTAGCCCCATAGTATGCGCGCATGACGTTCTCATTGATGGATTGCGTCCATCGCATGCGCTGCACACTTCCGCCGGGAGCTGGGACCCTATCAGAGGCCGGTGGGCCTCGAGGTCCTAAGCCACTCGGCGGCCGGCGTCCTCTCCGTCGACGCGCAGGTGGTGGTGACGTGGGCGGAGAAAAGTACTCGTCGCTGGAGCTCGACGCAACTGCCACGGCCGGTGTCACAGCACTCACGGTGGGGCTGGATTCCGGCGGCGGTGAGGCGGAGCTGAGCGACGAGGCCGGAGGTGGTAGGCGTGCACGGCGAGCTGCGGCTCTGGTCAACATTTTTGCTGTCTTTTCACTTTTCAGCTTCAATTTTCCATAGTTTCTATTATTGTCATTTTTGTTCTTCTCTTATATTTGTTATTTCTTTTTATTGTCATGATTTTAAGGTGGTTTGGGATTTATTAAATTAATTTGTTGTAAAAAAATTGTGCAGGGAAAATTTTTGCTTGTCACTTGGTTGACAGCCGAGCCACAGCCAGCAGACAGCCATTATTATTATTATTATTATTATTATTATTATTATTATTATTAATTGGCCGGAACGCCCGGAAGAAACAAAACACCCGTCTGGTCGGAGGATCATCCCTTTTCAACGGCGGTTTGCCAGACTTTACATTCTGATCTGCATACACATAAACGGGTTATTCGTACTTCGTCCTATATAATATATGTATAATTAGTTTGTGGGCCCACAAACCGGAGCTTTGTTTTGTTCTAATACCAAAAACGAATACCACTTGTATTTGATTCAACTCATGTCTTCCGTGTCTTTATTATGCGTAACAATTGTTGATTTAAGTTTATACTGATAAATACAACCTGGGGGTCTTTCAGAGTGATTTGGTTACATCTAACCAAGCGTACTCCATCTTATGCTCAGCCTATCAATAATAATAATATAAAAAAATGCCCAGCACTATAATTATTAGATTTTTCAATTATTGTATGACCCATATTCTAGGTCGTCCTTGGCACCTAAAGGCTGTACTTTTTTAAGTTGTATAATAGTGCTTGACTGCAATCCCACCTGATGGTAAGCAGTGGTGCAATCGTTGATGGTGAAGTGCATTAGTTTATTAAGAGTATTCACTCTAGCCTTAAAGACACTTAAATTATAATCGGACTGGAAGATGCAGCAGGTGAAATGTTCCAGTCCTTTGATGTACGCAGTATAAACGAGGAGGTGAAACGCTTAGTCCGGACCGTAGAGGTGCCAACAAAGTAAGGGTAGATACTCGCCCTACTTTAGGTTGTCTGATGGTAGAAAGGTGAAAAAAAGTAATAATATGTAGGTGTGTGTATGTAGGTAAATATTGAAAGTCCGGTGGCAATTAGACAAAAATACTTACCTCAGTCAAAACCCTGTTCCGCGTCTCCAACTGAGAGATCGTCACTTCTAACTCTGCACCTGAAAGTTGATTCAGATCTTTAGTTACGCCAATATTTTTGTTTGGTCCGCGAGGCAGTACACCCTGTTTAAATACTGTTCGAAAAGGCCAACAAATCTATTTTTTGCATCAATCTATGTAAGACTGTCCTAATGTTTTTTGCTAATGGTTTGATAAATGTTTAATAGTCAGCCGCCAGCTCGACACCAACCCTCCTTGGGAAAACTAAAAACAGCAACATTGAGTGTCTCACAACAGCGCTAACACACACACAAAGCGACACACACCCACACCCACCCACCCCCACACACACACACACACACACACACACACACACATAGTCACAGCCTAGTTAGTAGGCGTAAGCAAAGTGTGTCATCTATCACATAAATATTCCAAAACAATGATGTGTATCATTTGGAACATCGGCTCAAACGATACAAACGGAACATTTGAAACATCAGCTCACAAGATACAAACGGAATATTTGAAATATCGGCTCAAAAGATACAAACACAGACACTGACTGATAGGAATCGTGATCTGTTACGTTGCGCCATATACACCAACAGTTTTATTTAATTCCATTTTGATATCAGAATAATTTAAAACAGATGTTTTTTATTCAGTTCATTACAAAATTACACTTATTTACGTTTTATTTTGAATTAAAAAAAAACTGCAGGTCACTTAAAGTAAAGATTGTTCCAATTGTTCCAAATTATGCATTTAAAACATTACTGCTGTTCCAATCTTTCGGAACACTAAAATGTTTCGGAACAGTGAGTCGGTTCAGTAAAGAGTTACACACGCCTACTAGTTAGCAAACAGGAGATCGTAAGTCGAATCCAAAGCAGACATTTTTGAATTGTCAAGTCACTCAGAAAAATGATAAATAGTTTAATTGCTTTCATTGATTGGGGATTGATTGATTATGTTAAACTGTACCAAACCAGGTCATCAGAATTTTATATTAAAAGTTAAAACAACATACATTTATCTTCAGTCTGTCGTATCCTAGCCTGCGCGTCTTGGTACCGCCTCAGCGTGGCTTGTTCGGTCTCTGCTAACTCTTTCAACTCAGCTTCGTATTGTTCCTTGTTCCTCCTGCATGTGACGTCAAGTTGAATAATGATTAATATAAATAATAATAATAATAATATTCCACAACTACTCGTATCACACAACGCCGTCTAGTCCCAAGCTAAGCAGAGCTTGTGTTATGAGTACTAGACGACTGATAAACATACTTATATATTTCAAAATACACAAATATTATAGATAAATTACACCCAGACACAGAACAAAATGATCATGCTCATCACACAAACATTTGTCCTGGGTGGGAATCGAACCCACGACCTCCGGCATAGCAGTCGGGGTCACTAACCACTAGACCAACAGGCCAGTCAATTGATTGTATATTCAAGAAATTATGGAAATTGGTAATCAAAAAAACTAAGACAATACACAGCAACCCACTGTAGCGACATCTATGTCGCCACATAAGAACTATCCTGCATTGCAGTATCAGAACATTTAAAACAGTCCGAAATAAATTATCGGGCGGTTACCCGTACCAGATACAACACCCGTCTGGTCGAAAGAACCTCCCTTTTCAATGAAGCGCTAAGCGAAAGCCAAGAGCTCAAAATATATGTAGATGACGGTGGGTAAGACCAATGAGGCAGTTAAAATTGATACTTATTTAACTGGAACCTAATTAGTGTTTTTTATTACTATTGCTTACATATGTTTATGTTTTTAGGGTTCCGTACCTCAAATAAAAACGGAACCCTTATAGGATCACTTTGTTGTCCGTCCGTGTATCTGTCTGTCTGTCCAGATCTTTTATCTCGGGAACGCGTGGAGGTATCGAGTTGAAATTAAAACCATATACGTAGGTCTGCGATCCCTTAAAGTTGTGAAAAAATCAACAAAAAATTCATAGGGCACTTCCTGTTGACCCAGAATCTTGAAATTTGGTGTAAAGCAAGGTCTTATAGCACAGTTAACGAAATAAATCTGAAAACAGTAAAGTTTGCTGAAACCTCACAAAAAAAAAAACTTTTTTTGCGTTTCGGAAAAATCTTCGAGACTCCATTCGAGAACTGAATTTGAGAATTGAACTATTTACATAAGTTTGTACGGAAGCCAGCGACGTGCGAGCATTACAAGTTAATAAGCCCGGCTTGATTTGAAAATAATACCTCACCACACCACAGTCATCTATATCATAGATCACAACAAATTAATTAAATTAAATAAAACTCTAAATTTTAAACTCTCCTAAACCTACCCCTGATTTGAACCCACGGGTAGTGTGAAAGCGAAGCCCGGGGCCCCGGGATGAAGGCAAAGAGGGAACAGGAGTGGGTTTTTAGTCAGTAAAAGTCTGACACTATCTCTCGCTCCACCCAAGGGCGGGATTTGTCATTAGATGATTTTCCCACCTAAAAAAAAACCCTGATTTGAAAATTTCTCAGAAAACTAAATCACATAAAGAGCGATGCGGCGTCGTGCCGCATCTCATGGCAGTTTTGTGTAGGAGCTCTTAGACTTACCTCAGTGCGTCCTGTAACTCCCTCCTACCCTCCTGTGCCTCAGCCTCCATGCTCTCGATAGCCCTCTCGATCTCCTTGTCCCTCTCCTGCTTGTGTTGCGCCGCGATCTCGGCAGTCTTGCGCTTTATCGCTAGCTGCTGTTCTGCTTCTAACTTCTTCTTGTATTCTTCCAGCTGCTCTGCCATTTCGACCTCTTTTTGTTTTATTTGTTCCTGTTAAGAAAACATGTAGTATTCATTTATTTAACTTTAATTAACAACAAGGCATTAATTATCTACCAGTCAACATTCTGGTTAAAAAAGACTATACTTTGGTAAACAAAGTCCAACACCGCGTATGTCTGTCTGTTCGCGATAATCTCAAAAACTACTGAACGGATATTAATTGTGATGTTATGTTGTGAAATAAAATTAACAATAAACAGACATACGATTGCAGTAATCCTGGAAGATTTACTATCATTTATTGAAGTGTTCCCTGGTCTTTATCAAATCAAAAAATCAAAATCAAAAATCAAAATCATTTATTCGCATAATATGGGTAGATATATATGGTACATGAATGTTACATTATACAATATAACAGTAAAGATCCTCATATTCACCATTTCTGGTATGCGAAACTTAAAATAATAATTAAAAGGAATGGTTAGGTACCTATACATACTCTTAACATTTAATTACTTGAAATCACATAATATTAACATAACTAACTATTATTGCACTAATAGGAACATAGTGAGGTGTTACAGTAATTTTCTATTCTTATAACTAAGGTATTCCTGGGTCGTGTAAAAACATTTATCGACTAACCAGGAGTGCAATTTTTTTCGGAATAATGTAATGGGTAAGTCTTTCAGGTCACTCGGTAATTTGTTAAATAATTTAATTGACATGGGATAACAGTTTTATCAGATCTCCACCTTTAACTGAGGCCACGTGGCTGACAAACTCTTCGAAACCAACAAAATCATCAAAATTGGTTCACATTTGGCGTTGATAACGCTGAACAAGATACAAAAAAAAAACATTCAGGCGATTTGAGAACCTCTTCCTTTTGTGCAAGTCGATTAAAAAGGCAGATAAATCAATTAAACTCGTTAAAAAATCAAAGGCCCGTTTTGACATTTGAAAAAAACCCCTAGAATGTAACTTGGAACGAAACTGAAAGAAACAATAAAATAATAATCCCCTATTTTTTAATTAGTACAAAAAAATGGGGCTCTATCCGTGCCCGTTACTAATCATATTTTTATAGACAAAAGTAAAAAAATAACAAAATCCCAAAATTGTCCACGGAAATTTGGCATAATTGGTAAATTCATAATAGCATCAATCATTCACAACAATTGCTACTAGAAAATACTACGCGCAGTGTTTTTCCATTTTGATCGTCATTTATTCATTCATAGCCTGTACAATATTTCTATAAATTAAGTGACATTTTGGGATATAAATAAACGTTAATAACTTTGCTGTTTATGAATATTATTTATTGAGACTTTACCTAAATAATAACAAGACCTTTTCTAATAAGCCCTTTAAATATTTGTACTAATTAAAAATTTGTGGTGTATATTTATATAAAAGGAGAAACTGACCGACTGATATATCAACGCAATAAAAAGAGAATTTGACCGACTGATATCTCAACGCACAGCCGAAACTATTGGGGCAAGGAACGTGAAATTTTGCAGGTTTCCTTTTATGACGTAAGTGAGCACTAACAGAGGATTTTCCAAAATTCACCCTCTAAGGGGATGAAACGGGAGTCCAAAGTTTGTATGGAGAAACCTAATTTTGCGCCGGTGAAGCCGCTAGCAGAGGCTAGTTAATTACATAAAGTGTTATAATTTTTGTGACTGACTTGACAATTCAAGTGATTTAAAAAATATATTATTTTTTTTGACGCATAAAAATATGATGGATTATATCGCAAGTATTCTTTTTACGTATTTAAGTAATCGTTTTGACAGTTAATGTCAAAACGAGCCTTTTATTTTTTAACTTTAGGTAGTCAACTTACCTCCATTTTATTCCTTTCTTCTATCATTTCTTGTTCCATTTGCAAGCGTTTCTCTTTCATCTCTGTCTCTTGTTCTTCCCTCCATTTTTCTGAATTTAAAAAGAGATCACAACGCTATTTATACTCCATTCCAAATAATATTAGTCATTTTAACAAACCTTTTTACTGTCCGTTCAACCGATTTTGACTTTTATTGCGTTGTGGGTATGACAAATGGCCACTGTATTAAATAGTTGGCATTGTAACCGCTTTTAATACCATCCTTATACCTACGGAACAGAAGTCAAAATCGGTTGAACGGAAAGTAAAAAAAAAACGGCCACGGGACTCGCGCTCGAAGGGTCCCGTACAAAAAAGATATGGTTGTTTATGTCGCAAAAAAATGTACATATCGACACTATTAAGGGAATCAAAATTCGTAGAGTACTTCCCGTTGACCTGGAATCCTGAAATTTGGCATGAAGCAAGGTCTCTGAAAAGTGCAAAGTAGTTGCGCCACCAAAAAAAACTATTGCGAATCGAAAAAAATTTCGTAACTCAATTCGAGAATTGAACTATTTTCAAAGGTAAGTTTGTACGGAACCCTCAGTGCGCGAGCGCGATTCGCACTTGTCTGGTTTTTTCATTTGCTAAACAGTTTTTCTACTCAAGCCATTCTGATTGTAAAGGTTCCCAAGTCATATCCTACACCTCTTACCCAACTCTTCCTTCTGCGCTCTCTCTTTAGCCGCGAGCTCAGACGCGACCCTCTCGTTCTCAGCCCTCATCTCGGACACCAAGCGAGTTCGCTGCTCTTGATAAGTCAGCTCTATCTCTAGGATTTGTTTCTCTAACCTGAAACAGAATGGTTTTATTATATATATATTTATTGTTTAGTTGTGCTCCTAGTCCAGTCCTTACGGCTTAGCACTTACTGATATTTTGTTATAACCTTTGCTAAATTGTTTCTAACTTTCAGTCATTCTAGGCTACCAGGCAATATGATAATGATGATGATAATCGCTCACGATGGGCCTCATTAGAAGTCATCCAAAGGGCAAGGGAGAGGGCTATGTTCGGAGTTTCCTTGCGCGATCGAATCAGAAATGACGATATTCGCAGGAGAACCGAGGTTTAGCCTGAATTGCACAAGTTATGTGGCAGTGAGCATTGGTTGCAGAACAGATATTCTATTGAGCCAGGATTGACAAAGGTGACGAATGCTGAAGACTTGCAGCGTTAGAAGTTCTTTAAAAAGGTGGACCGAAAACCTTGTGAAGGTCACGGGAATCCGCTGAATGTGCCACGCATAGGATTCGCCGATGTGGCGCTACTTGGGGGAGCCCTATAAGCAGCAGTGGATATATTTTGGCTAAAATGATGATAACAATAACAGCTTACCTAGAACTGGCTATATGCCTCTCTTTCACTAACGCAGCCTCTTTCTCTTCCTCCAGCATTCTCCTCAGCTCCTCAAGTTCCTGCGCGTGCTTCGCCTGCATTCGACCACTCTGTTCTGCGTGCGACATCTTTAGATCGGATATCTCTTTTTGTTGACGCTCTGCCATTTCTCTGAGTTCACCTTCCAAACCTTTTACTGTTAGCTCCTGGATTTTGGAATTTCAATAAATTGATTTATAATTCATAAATAACTACAAAGTATAATTGTATTTGTTTTCTGGCGCATTATATTGAATTTTGTTACAACGTGATTACCTTGCACTTGCTCAGAATAGGCAATATCTACAGTTAACCCTATTTCCTTAGTTAGATTGTATAATATTTTAGGTAGCCTGAAAATCCATAAACCTCTATGAATGTAAAAAGTGCACGTGAAATGATTGAAGTTCTCTAAAAAAGGGAATTTATTAATTAATATGTGCCTACAGGCAGGAGCGCCGATACCGTGGGTGCTCGGGGGCTTGAGCACCCATGAGAAATAAACAGTGGGTGCCGAGCACCCCTGAAAATAGGCATCAAGAAACAGATCAGTAATCGGTTACATATAAATTATAATATTTCTTGATAATAAATAATGGTTTCATTTTATATTTTTGTCAAACATAATTAGTAATTAAGTACGCAGTATGTTAGTAGGACATTTATTTATTTGTCGGTCGATCTGTGTGCATTTTTCTTCTCACACTCCGCCACTTTTTCGAGTCATGAAATGAGCATAAGCACCCATGATGTTAAGTAATGTCCTAGATAAACTTAGAAAAGTACATAGAATTCAAAAATTGGTTTCGAAACCGCAACCTTATCCATGAGAGGCAAATTAGCCGCAAAGTGCCGTACGGTGGCAGCGCGGCTGCAGCGCTGCAACCGCTAGGTTCGAGCACGATAATGTTGTTGAATGGTGCAAAATTCATGACTTAAGCATACCTTGATTTTTTCAGCTTTCTGCCTCACCCAACGCTGTCTTGCCACCTGTATGTAAGAAAATGCGATGAAACAGTGCAAGCAGACAATGTATGAGTGCAATATGGATGAAAAACATTACTTTGTCAATCAAAGGACAATTTTTCAAATTAATAAAACAATACTTTTATTTACAACAGCAAGTGCAAATTTTTATATATGGTAGATATGTCGTTGTAAGATGTTTGTAGCCATGATATAGTTATATCTCCAGTATACGGGTGTTTTTAATATCGTGCGGATTTCATTACGCATGCGGGATTGTCCCGCAACAAACGCGCAGGGGCCCCGTGAAGAGCTGCTGACCAGGATCACGCCCCGCGTTCCGCGTGCGTATTCCACGCATTACAATAAATAGTTGTATAGCATAGTATAGCATAGTCGGCCTTATAATGTTCCCACTGTTGGGACTCAGGCCTCCTCTCTGGGAGAGGGAATGGGCCGTAATCCACCACGCGGGCCCAATGCGGGTTGGTGGATGTCACGTCTTCGAATTTATGGTTCTAGGACATGCCGGTTTCCTCACGATGTTTTCCTTCACCGTTTTGAGAGCAGTGGTGATGGAATAAATTACCCTAAGTAATGCGCCTGGCTGGGTTTGAACCCGCGACCTACAACTCGTAAGTCGGGGCTGTTACCACTCGGCCACCACTGCTCCTCCGCGGTACATGACTACCCAACTAGGAATATAAATATGATACGAGCACGATCTATATTGAATACTTTTTTTACTTTCACACAGTACGGACGCGTCTTTTTTCAATTTAAAAAATGATAGGCTCACGTATTCGTAAAAATAAAAGTGCACTCACGTTCCTGATTAAATAAAAAAAAAAACTTAATATTTGAAAATACGAATAGTGTGTAGAAGTTTGCTTAAATATTAATATCTAATTTTTACCTCAGTATGAATACACTTTTACTCTGCAGTTGCACTGATGACGTCACTATTTTCTTAGCGTGAATAGACTATAGCCTTCGTAGACTAATTTAGTGAAACAATTGTAAAAGCGGGGTGGAGACTGCGGGGAGTTCCCCGGCCAGTACCGGATTAACCAAGAATAGCAAATGCTGCGGGCCCCGAGCAATGGGATGGGCCCCGCATGTACATATAAAAACAAGTTTTAATTCGTTATTATTTATAAAGATTTGGAGGCCCTTTGATAGAATTTACTACAGGCCCCGCGCTAGCTTGATCCGGCACTATCCCCGGCTCCCCGTGTCATTGGCCTTGTGTGCACGTCATTGGCGTCAGTTGATGTTTGGCGTTCATGAATTATAGATGTCATGATTCTGGATATTGTCGTAACAAGTGCGATCAAAGTACAGATAGATCTTAGATCGATCATGTGAGGACTATGTAATTACATTATTAGACTTGTGCGCTCACCTGTTGCGCAGCCTGCATCTTGTCGTGCTGGTTGCGCAGCTCCAGCTTATACCGCTCCTCTAGCGCCTGCGCGGATCTCTTCCATCGCTCCTCGAGCGCTCTCCGCTCGTCCACGAGCTGCTCGATGCGATGGTTCAGTGTCTTCTTGTCGTTTATCAACTTTAAAGAGAAGAGAGATTAATTTGTTTACTATTTGGAATGCCTATCGAGCGGTGGGCCAGTGAAACACAAAGTTGGTGCCCTGCAGTCGCACGACGGAGTCGCGGCAGACCAAGAAGTAGATGGCGGGGCGACTTAGATGTCTTCCTTAAGAATTGGCAAGAAGTTGCTCAAAGCCAGGAACAATGGAAGGAATGGAGGGAGGTCTTTGCCCAGCGGTGGGATAGGCTGGATATAGCATAATAAGCATAATCAGCCTTTTAATGTTCCTACAGCTGGGACTCAAGCCTCCTCTCTAGGAGGGGGGATGGGCCGTAATCCACCACGCGGGCCCAGTGCGGGTTGGTGAATGTCACATGTCTTCGAATTTTTGGTTCTAGGACATGGCCGGTTTCCTCACGATGTTTTCCTTCACCGTTTTGAGAGCAGTGGTGATGAAATAAATTACACAAAGTAATGCGTCTGGCTGGGTTTCAACCCGCGACCTACAACTCGTAAGTCGGGGCCATTACCAATCGGGCACCACTGCTCCTGGCTAGATATATTAATAATAAACTATTTGAAAAACCTAGAAATATTATTTTGAAGTTTATAGGCCATTTTTGTTCTTTCAAAGAGCTGGGTTAGATTTACATTACCATTCTACAGTAAACTTTTTTTATCAAGTAAAAATCCTCCTAATTGTCGCATTTCGAGACTTTGACTATTTCGGTAACATAGTAGATCCTGGATCTACTTCTTTCATAGTGGGTCCTGCAATGTATGTATGTGTATGTAGGTATTGTAACTCCGTTTTGAGGCAATTTTGAGTTACAATCATATTCTTACTGTACAAAAAATGCAGAATGCGAATTGCCTAAGAGTGAGTTATAATGTTATTACTTGCAGACGTTGTATATATGTAGAGATAATATTTATATGCTATGAAGTATGAACTATATATTTGACAGGCTTGTTGGTCTAGTGGTGAGAGGTCCTGACTGTTATGCTGGAGGTCGTGGGTCCGATTCCCACCCAGGACAAATGTTTGTATGATGAGCACGATCAATTATTCTGTGTCTGAGTGTAATTTATTTATAATATGTATGTATATTTATTTTGAATTTATTTAGAAATATATAAGTATATTTATCAGTTGTCTAGTACTCATATCACAAGCTCTGTTTAGTTTGGGACTAGATGGCGTTGTGTGAAAGTTGTGGAATATTACTATTATTATCATCTATTAAATTATATAAAACCGAAATACCACTCACTGATTAATCTCGAAATCTCAGAAACTATAATACCTATAAAATCAAAACTTGGCAGGTAGGGTCCTTATAGGGTGTAGACATCCGCTAAGAACGGATTTTACGAAACTCCACCCCTAAGGCTGTAAAACGGGGGTTGGACGTTTGTATGGCGAACCTATTTTCATACGGGAGAACCCGCTGGCAGAAGATAGTTATATATATCTGGATCATGCAGTCGATTCTGATTAATGTGTTGGTAGCTGATTTAGCAAAGGAGAGTCTCATATTACCCCATTCTACTTTTATACAACATAATAAATGCTTTACACTTTCCTACCTGATCAATAAAATTCTGATGTCTTTTGATAGTGTCCTCACACTCCTGTTTCACTTTATTTATGTTGCGGATCGACTGCTTCTCCAAGTTGCTCACTTTGTTTATCATCTGAAAACATAGAAACATTTTAACATTTTTTTCTGCTCTTTTAAAACTAGCTTCCTGACATACATATTAAAAAGTTTCCGATCGCGTCTGTCTGTCTATTCGCGAAAAACCAATTACTTCTGAACAGATTTTCATGCGGTTGTCACCAATACCCACATAGTGCTTCCTCATGAATGAAGATTTAGGACATGCATATTATAGTAAAGCCGAGAATCTTCTAACACCCGTGCGAAGCTGGAGCGGGTCGCTAGACGCGATCGTACAGTATTGGAATAGGGCGTATCATACGCTCCAGCGTTACATTTTAAAAACATTTATAAGTACCACGAGTTTTTCTTCTATCTATACGTTGGATATTGGTTGTTTTTCTGTGCCTGAAATAGTACATTTTGACACAAGTGAAGAAAGTTCGTCATAGCGACCGAGGTGATCGAAATTCGTCTGAGCCGCAGGCGAGGGTGTTATATAGTGCTGCAATGACAAATTTCTAGGTTTATTAAATGACGTTTTTCAATGCACTTTCGAAGAAATAAAAAGGAGTTGACGCGCGGCTCGTGGGGATCGCTCAGCTCCCAGCGTGATACGACGATACACACAATAAATCGTAGCGGGGCGACTCGTGCATTTTTCCGCACTAGTGCGGATTACAGTAAATTGATTTCTTAAAAGTGGTATCCCCACAAGAGCGGGTTTTCGAATAATCGTATTAAAAATATTATTCTCTACCTGCTCTTTATGGTTAGCAAGACTCTCCTGCAACAACGCGATGCAGCAGGATCGTTCCTCCAGCTGCAAGGAAGCTGTCACCAGCCTTTGTGCCAACTCCGTCTGTGGCAGCTTGAGCAGCATCTCTAATCTGAGAGATCAAAAAGGAGAGTTAACTCTTATCGCTGGTCAATAGTATAGGGAAATGTAGATTTTAAGCGATTTTGAACCGAGTGTGATTGAACTGAGTGGTACAACTATGAACTGTCAAACTAACTTTTAGAACCCTAGTTTCCTAAAGCTGTGGGATTATTCGAAGGAGTTACCGAGGCCGTGGAGCGCAAAGGGCAAGTGTAGGAACACAGGTGGCGTTTTAGACAATAAAATCTCCCTCTCATTCCGCGTTTCCTGTTTCTTTAGGCATCTGGGCCTCAACAGTTGACCAAAAAAAATTTTTTTATTTTTATTGTTATAAACTAGTGCTTGACTGCAATCCCACCTGATGGTAAGCAGTGATGCAATCGTTGATGGTTAACCGCACTAGTTTATTAAGAGTCTATTCACTCTAGCCTTAAAGACACCTAAATTATATTTGGACGGGAAGACAGCAGCAGACGAGTTGATCCAGTCCCTCGATGTACGCGGTATAAACGACGAGGCGGACGCTTGGTCCTTTTGAATTGTCTTATTGATTATAGGATTAAGAGGGCCCAAGCAACCTATCGTCAATGTGAACATGGTTTAAATGCTTATTGTTTTATCCTATTAAGCTTATTGATTTATTTGTCAAAAAAGAGAAATAATGCCTGAACACTGTTGGCATTTGATAATTCATTTTGATAGTCATTTAGTCGAATATTTCGCAAAACTTGTTCCAAGAAATACGTGATTTTTTTTTTTTCAAAACCTTAAAAGTTTAAAAAAAAGTTATTTCATTCAGTTTTTCGATTTTTATAATATTTTAAATTTATTAGTAGGTACATTATTATTTAGAGCCAGATTTGATGCAAAATAGCAGATTCACAGAGGTTTTTATAGGATTAGATTTAGGTACACATTTTTTTTTTGTTTTGAAATCAATAGAAACCTAGATACAAAAATACAAAACAGATACAAAATATCTAGAGAAAGATGTGTAATAACGTCACAACCACGTAAGAGCTGAAAGAGTTGTATGGAAATGTATCTCGGGTTGGCCGCTCATAAGGTTAAAGCGCCAGGAGAGCCCGAGAAATTCAAATTTCCAAGCTAAACTTTGTTTTTATTGTATCGGAGCATTATTAAGTCAAAGAAATAGTATTTGCTAAAATCACACCATACCACTTTATTGAACTTAGTCAAATTGTTGCCTCAAAAATTCAAAATCCACCTAATTCTGACTGTTCAGGTCTCTAACCTTAGTGCTTAAGTATAGGCATAGCGCCGTATTTAAGAACTACACATAGTTAGATACATAGTTAGATACATAGCTAGATACATAATTAGATACATAGTTAGATACATAGTTAGATACATTTTTTTATTTTTTTATTATTAATACATAACAATACAGGATAGTCTTAGTTACATAGCAACTAAAAAACCACTAAGGTTTAAACTTGTGCTATCATGAATCATAGTTAGATACATAGCTAGATACATAATTAGATACATAGTTAGATACGTAGTTAGATACATTTTTTTATTTTTTTATTATTAATACATAACAATACAGGATAGTCTTAGTTACATAGCAACTAAAAAACCACTAAGGTTTAAACTTGTGCTATCATGAATCTATCTCAACATCGAAACTATACAAAATGAGTTTTTTTATATTTGTACGTTATTGTCGATAACAATAAAAACATTCTTAAATAATATTTAAGTAATATTGCTTAAGTTTGTATTTGATGTTTTTGTGTAATATTTTTTTTTATTTCTGAGGGTAGACTATTAATAAGTCTCGGTACAATATACCCGGTAGTTCGCTCGCCATACATATTGTTGGCGCGCTGTGTACGAAGCCTATTCTCAGAAATCGCCCGAGTGCATACAGGATGTTCGATTTTGTTTATTAGATGCTTATTGAAAAACTGTTCTTTTAGTAACAAAAAATTTATTTGAGTATGAACTGGTAAGACATTGCAGTGTTTAAAGAGGCCATTTATATTGTCGTAAAATTTATTTCTAATTTTGGGAGATACTATTATTTTTAAAATTTGAAGTTGAATTTTGTAGATACTGTCAAGATAGGTTTTATAGGTACGACCATAGCTACTAAGGCCATACTGGATGTATGATTCCGCCATCGCGTAATAAAGCATTATCTTCACTTTGAAGGGCAGACGGTTTTTTAGTATGGTCATAATAGCAAGAAATTGCCGAAGTTTATCGCAAACACGTTCTATGTGATAACTCCAGTTAAACTTATCGTCTATAACTACTCCCAGATATGTTTGTTTATTGACAACATCTATTTGTGGACAGTTACAGTTTATCGCATTGACCGTATGCAAGCAGTCATGGTCATGGGCTATTAAGTTCTTCTGTAAGGGCAATTTTTTAATGTATGGAGATTTAATAACCAATAATTTAGTTTTGCTTGCATTAAGTACTAAGCCAGCATCGTGACACCATCTTGTTAGAGCATCCAGGTCATGTTGTAGGCGTTCGCATGCTATTTGAGGATCTCTATCAGCAATAACAAGGCAAGTGTCATCCGCAAACTGGTAGCATGTACTGTTTGTGATGCAGTTATTCATATCATTTACATACGTTAAAAAATGCAATGGGCCTAATACTGAGCCCTGAGCTGTTCCCTCAGTTACAGCCATGCGTTCACTACAGATGTTATCAACTTTTACAGTAAAGGTTCGATTTTTTAGATAATTTTTACACCAATTCAGTAACGGACCACGTACTCCGCAGTCATCTAATTTATCAACTAGCTGATTATGAATAAGTGTGTCAAAGGCACGTGAGAAGTCAATAAAGAGAGCAAGAACATATTTTTTATCATTCAAGTGCTTATTGACTTCATCGGTGAAGTTGGACAAAAGGTTCGTGGTGCTTTTGCCGGCCTGAAAACCAAATTGGTGTCGGTTAATTACGTCGTGTTTTTTATAAAATGCATGAATTTGTTCGCAAACATATTTTTCAACTATTTTATCAATAGACGAGAGCAATGTTATAGGACGATAGTTTGAATAATCGTTTTTTTTACCCCTTTTATGGATTGGCCTTATGCAACCTACCTTTAGATCATCTGGGTATAGACCACTTTCAATGCTTCGATTAATTAAGTCAACAACAACATAGTTTGTTGTTATACTCACTTGGGCATAGTTTGAGGTGTGGTGTTAGTTACAACGGATAGTGCGTCGTTCGCACTTTGCTCTACTTTCTCCAGAAACTCAAATATTTCCCTGAAAGTATAATTTAGAAGATTATTTTCAGCTTCTGAATGCAAACTACTTTACATTATCACTATTGAATGTTCCACTCACATAAAATTATCTTTGGGCGAGAAGCTCTCTTCCTCTTTCTTATTTTCGGGTTCAGAGAGAATATTATTAGTAACTGCTGTCACAGGATTCTCTCCGTAACTCTCAATTTCTTTAAGCATTGAGTAAATATCGAACACTGACGATTTAGAACTTAGTTCTTTGGGCGTTTTCGACTCTTTTTCTTCAGTACGAGCTGGGGAGGGAGGTCTCGCGGGTTCGACCTTATCTTCAGGTCTCGGAGGTTCTGATTTCCGCGGCTTTTCTTCTGTTTCGTCAATTTCGAGAATCCTGGGAGAAGGTGCCGACAGTGACATCCACGAATCGATATCTTTATCATTTTGAACGCTTTCGATCCTCGCACTCATAGGAGTTCTAATCGTATACATGTTCTTTTGAGTTTGGTTCCTGATATTTACCGGAATCGGACTTTTGTGGCCGTTTTTATTATTATTCGTGCTTTTATTGTTCCATTCCTGCTTAAACCCTAAAGAACTTTCTCCTGAACCAGTATTGTTTACTTTTCTCTCAGTTTTCTTTGGTTTAGGTGCACTGTTATAATCTCCCTCTTTGACTTTCAAATAATTTTGTATTAACTCTTTGGTCGAAATTTTCGAAACGTCTGGTGTAGTTAGTAAAGAGTTTTTGTTTTTTTCCGAAGACTGTTCTGTTAAGTTGCTCTCTTGAGAGGTTTCGCTTGCGTCTTTATTATCATCAAAATTAGAAGCATCTTCAAACATTTTGTCTATATTCAGAGGAGTGGGAGATACTGCTTCAGTCTTTATATCTTTAATGGTAAGATCATGCAGATTGTTAATAGCTTCTAATTCTTTTTTGTAATCTTCAATAACTTTAGACGTATACGCTTTAGTGCTACTATTGATAAGATATGGTGGGTAATCTAAATTGCTATCTGTATTATCAGATTTGATCTCATCTGTCCCTTCACTACTCCCAGGCACGGGTATGTCCCTCTTGCTAGGAGAATTCTGTGGAGGGAGAGCAATGTGTCCCTCCTTCTTCAGAAAAAAATCTTTGTAGAGCAAGCGGCTGTGGTTCAATGGTTCAGCCCATTGGCCCTTCTTGTCTGATGGAAATGTCGTGTGGTACCCTTTGTCGTTGCTGTTCGTCGAGACACTATCCAAGCTCTTAGGTTGCTCTTCAACTTTACTATGTGAGTTGGATTGCTTCAGTATCGACGTATTTGGCAGTGAATAATTCTGTCCATAAAATCTATCATCATTAGGTCCACTGTCAGGATAACCAGAGTCTTTTGACGATGAATCTGTGTGTACTATGGTGCTAGATAATTTATTCTTGTATGGATCAATGGGGTTCTTACGGAAATCGTCGTAAAAACTTGTGTAAGTCCGTGGATCGCACATGTAGCTTTGTGTGAGTTTGTTATAATCCTCATGCTTGAAGTCAGCCACGTAAGTGTTCCTTCCAGCATGATTTTCATTGTGGTCACCTTTATTGATTTTGTCATCTAGTGATATTTCTGGCGACAAACTGGACATGTGTTGAGAAGGGACACTTTCACAGTCCTGTGTAGATTCCTCTTCCACTAAGGAGAGCTGTTGTTTGGAAACCGTCAGTCGGCGGGAGTAAGTGTCTATAGCCTTCTCCACCTCTGACTGAATGCTAGTATCACTGTAGGACTTTTGACCTAATTCTGTCTCTTTCTTCTCAGAGTCAAGAGGTACGAAGTATGATTCATACGCTCGTGTTTTGAAAGAGGGCGATAAACATCTCCCATGAAAGATATTTTTGTTTCTAGTCGGAGATTGACCCCTCTCAATAATTTTCACTTCTAACCCATAATCCTGACTAGTAACATGATCCTCGGTTATTGTGTTCTCCATAGGTTTCCGTGATTTTTTAGCTAAGTTCCTATACTTTGCAAAGTTCTTTGAGTTGGTTTTTTTTGACCCCGACTGAGCTTTAGCTTTGATTTTAGTTCCTAAACTAATGAAAGTATCTTCAGAACCATAGTCTGAAGCGTTGCTGCATATATCTTTATTTTTATGAGAATGAGCTTCAATGGCGTTAGTGTCCCTGAGTAGATTAGTTGTTGGAGCCACTATTTTAACTGCGGTTGGTGAATCTGTAAAAATAAAATTGTTCTTTATTCATTCTTACAACAGAGAAGATTGATTGTTTACTTTTAGTTTATTAGAGATAAGACCACCCATTGTTACACCTTATTAATTTTAAGTTTCTACAATGATTTTTTTATGGTGTATAAGAAAGACTACTTCTATCTATTCTATTATTCAGAAATAGCTTACTATTATAAGACTGCAATAATTCAGCACTGAATGCTTTCAAAAAACTTCTGGTTGATGGTGCTCGGTCTTTTGTATCAGCAGAAAAGGGTCTCTTGTATCTCTCCGGTTGGTCCTGAAATAATTTTTTTTTTAATTAGATTTTTTTTTAAATGTTTTTGGTCAAAAACCATGAAACAACACATTATTTGGACTAACTAGTTTATTTATGTTGCAACTAAAATCTACACTAAAAGACTCAAGCGTAAAAATGTTATAGCTATATAAATAAATATAGCCAAATACGAGGAGATATCTTCACCGGAAGACACAGTCGAACTGCCATAACATACAGCGCATCTGGTTATAGTTCATGCTGCTTGCAGATACAAGGAAAAAAATGTTGCAATCATCTATATTATATTAAAGGAGAAACTGACTGACTGACATATCAGCACACAGCCAAAAGTACTGGGACTAGGAGTATGAAATTTTGCACCAGGTTTCCTTTTAAGACGTAGGCGAGCACTAAGAGAGGATTTTCCAAATTTCACCCCCTAAAGGGATGAAACAGGGGTTAAATATTTGTATGAAGAAACCTACATTCACACGGGCGAAGCCACTGGCAGAAGCTAGTACTATTATAAAATCTATATCAATTTTATTATACAAATGATGATGAACAATATGCAATATGCTGAAAATTCATCCTGCTACACATTTGCAGTTCAAGTTGACAATAACAGGATAATTTCAGGGGCAGAGAAAAAGTTGGACAATATAACAGACATAGTGATTATATCACAATGAAATAAATGTCACATACATATACATATATATTGTCTATAGGCATGAGATGAGGCTATAATAATAAATAAAATACATTTATATACAAAACCCTTTCTCTTTAATAGGTTATAAAATAAATTTTACCTGTACTCTCCTTAAATGGTGCATCTATCACAGCAGAAAATATTTATAATCTAGTTTTAAATGTTTGAAATTTAATTCCTACTAAGTATAAACAATGTTTATAAAATTAGGCTTTTCCAATCAGTAATTTTGTATGCGTGACATAAGGTACGCAAGATATTAATCTGAAAGGAGCGTCACCATGGCTACGTTTGTTTAATCATAAACATGAAAAATTATGTGTATTTGGCTCCGATTTTAATATTTCAGAGATTTCTATTAAACGGCAGAACAAAGATCTGATCATATCATTAGGAACCAGTTAATTTTAATGAATTAAGCAAGTCCTTTAGAATAATATAGACTGATTTATACCGGTGTAATGCAAACAGTGCTTTGTAGTGCAGATCGCGGTCGGTTCCGAATGTTCCTTTTATCTTCTTTCTTCTTGCCTCTATAGAATAAGTTTACAGGCGAGCCCAAAAGCCGCAAATTATTGTTTTCTTTCGACATTGCACACACATAACAACGATAAACTAAGTAATTTATCGCTATATTAACGATTTTAGTGACACATTCTGGTGTTTATTTATTAGTTGTCAAGGCCACCGTTGCTAGGCAACCGGCACGTTCAGTTACACTTTTCGTTGAAATTTCAAGTTGTTTAGCATCAGTCAGTAGATTTACTTTTTTCTGTGTTTATGTTAATTGTAGTTCATTAATTACGTATATAGTTAATATTTACTGTTTTAGTTGAACCCTTCTGTAAAAAAGTATAAAATGTTTCTCTAACACATATTATTAAAGATTTAATAATTATGTCGACACAGGCGGATGTTGGTTTTTCTATGTACAGTGTTACAAGACATACGATAAAAATCATGTGGTAGAAAAATAAATGCGAATTATTTTCAATATTTTGTTATTTTAATTTGATTTCATGATTGAATTACTTTAATGTAAATCGTTGTGGTACGCAAAGTCGATAATAACTAAAACTCTATATAAATTATTTTAGTTCAGTGAAGTATTGGGATAAACTAAACGCGTAATGAATTGACGTCATCGATAAAAATACAGTCGGTTCATATAACATCCGCATGGAAAATGTATCTTTGAGTTCGGGTGGTCAAGTCGATTTTAGTTGAGTAGAACCTTGAAAGGCATTGCAATCGCACCGTACTTCGTAAACGCGTTTCGTGAAAATATATGGTGCAATTTATTTTAAAATATTGATCGTGAATTTATCTACGCATTGAAGCTTCAGTGTTTTAATTGTGATAAAAATATAATAAATCAAACAAAATGTTCAGTGGAATCGCAGGTGTGTATTAATTTATTTTTTATATATTTAGTAAATATAGAAATATAATATGATTTTTTAACTATTAAAAATGTATAATTAATAATAACAATGTACAAATACTTTTTGCATATCTCACTTTTTTCTCTTTTTGTAATTACAAACAGAAACTGCATCTGTAGAATATTGATTGACCTCTAATTTTAATTCCAAATTAGCACCATTACTTTTATATAATACAATACCTATCTAGTCTGTAGAATTATTTTTATCACTGCATGCTTAAAAATACTTGCTCAATTTTATAGAATAATATAATCATGATTGTACCTTTGATCTAGGTGTATCTTAACATACATAAGCTAAGCTACAGCTAAGCTACACCGCCGTAACATAATGTAAACACAGAACGAATTACAATGCGTTCCAAATAAGAATTTAGAATAGGATCGATTGCCAGGTAGTGACGTCACGTCATACTGTCAAATCGAAGAATTATGTGAACAAAACAAGAAATTTTTAAAATTTAATTTCTTTACGAACTGTGAACGAAAATAGTTTAATCAGAATCCAGTTCTTCAATTTTGCTCATCTCTGAATTCTTCAATTTGGCTCAATTTCTTGCGATTTGACAGTATGAGGTGACGTCACAACAATGCAATCGATCCTATTCTTATTTGGAACCCATTGTACCTGCGGTCAGGATACATTTTTATCATAATTTCCTACTATCATCATACCTAGTCATGGGCCACATTGTTACACTTTATAATTATAAACTAAAGAATAGGTAGAGCTGTTACATACCTACCACTGGTATTATGTCGGATGTTTTTTTTTTATTTAAATAAACATTAGTCTTTCATCTACAGCGTAATTATTTTAAAGGTTACATATACTTGTTTCACTATACCGGTTTACATTTTATTTTGGCTGAATTTATCTACGTCTTATGATGCTATGCACCCACGCTTAAAAACTTCAGGTGCGGAATATCCCCTTAGACCTTGACTGTTGTTCGTGAGTTCGCTTCCCAGCCGTTACGTGTTGTAAACTTATAGAACGGACAAAATTTTATAGAAATTCCTGGTGAGCGGTAGGGTATAAGCAGTACAAGAAATACCTACTACTAATTATGCACAATAGTTTGGACTTTAGGGATTCACAAAATGTCAAATGGATACCGATTTGAACCTGTCCGCTTTGTCTTCGAAAAAACGCCAAATGTAAACTAAAAACCACTCCTTCTGAGCCCTTGAAATGGGCTGTTGTAAAGACTGCAGTCCGCAATCCGTAAAAGGAAGGAGGATCAGCAGTGCTATTCTCTAAGAAAACAGCCTTGAGCGCAGCGCTGGCCGTAGCGACGAAATCCAAATACGTACATAGGATTAACAATTCAATGGACTTATACATTGAATTGTTAATCCAATGTACCTATTTTACGATGGCGCGGTCAGAAGTAAACTGCGTAATGCGACATAAAATTTTCCAAAGTTTGTCGAATTCGATCCTCTTGCAGTATGATTATGACTAAGATCAAGCGCAAAAAGTTTATAGGTAGGTAATAAGTATGCAGAAAGCATTAGGTTTAAGTGTGCATTTACAAAGAAAGCAACTGCATTGCAGTGCTAGGTATAAATTCAAATACAAAACTTGAAGTTAAAATGCGAGGGGCATTTTAGCTTAGTGCGGTTAAAAATTCAAAACAATAGTTAGGTACGAATGGATTTGAATAGTCTGCCCCTCGACAAGGGAACCTGAAGATTTTACGAAGCTCAAAAGGATTCTGAAGCCTAACCAGAAAACAAAAGAGCATCAAGCTTTCAACCTTTTTTTGAGTTAGTTGTCTCATAATCAACTTTACTAATACCAATCACGCACATAATTTTGACTTCGACTAGGTACATCGTTATTGTTTCCTGGCTGCCAGTTAGGTAATTATCAACTGAGAGATCCATAATATACAAATTCATCTCTCGCCAAGAGGATGACAATATGAATCATGACCCAAACGAAAAGAATGAGGATTAATACTTCTTTAATTACAGCTTATTGAGTCATTGTGGAATCGCAATGCACGATAGAGTGATGTCATTGTTAAACATTTAACAGCATTTAGCTGCCATAAAGTGATTTTATTTCTAAGGCAGTGAGGGGGGATCTGTGTCATTTAAAGTGCCTTTTAATGGTAGACCATTTTGTAGGAACTATAAATTATTGACATTGTATGAAAAGAAAGTTAAATAGATACCTAGTTGTTGAAAAAAAAACAGTTTTTGGTGCATTACGGCAATAGTGCGCCAGTGTTGTCTTCAAAAATTCCATTGGCAAAGTTTTTGGGTCATATAAGTCCCCCGCATCGCAAGGTTATTGCACCTAAAATATGTCACGACCGCGGTTTTCTAGCTAGACTTCGATGAAATTCATAATCATATTTTTTTCTCAGTTCAGATCAGCTACTGGAGCCATATGTTATGATCTTCATAAGAAGTGTAGGTATAGTAGAATTGTATTATACTTAGTTCTTAGTGAATTAATATTTAAAAACAGGCACAACCTTGTAAGTTTGCTAAAATTATCAACTAGCCGACTACACTCATAATTTGCAGTGACAAGACCACGGATATCTATGAGACAAGACGCTAGCAATGATTTAATTATCCGCAATAACCAAACAACAAACAAAAAAAACGATTATTCGTTCTATTTTTAGTCTGTTACTGACATGGCACAGATAATAAATGGGAGTGGAAAAAATGTAAACAGTTAAACGTCTCGCATTGCTCCGGTACGTGAGAAGGCCGTGATAACACGTTACTAGTACGGGTATTCAGAAGCGTGACTGCGTGACCCGAGGACCCTCAACTGTCACGCTCCAGCGGCACGGGTGTCGGGATAAATCAGTCGTCATTCTCGTGTGAATCATTGCGTTATGCGACGATTATTTGTTTACGTGAATTACGTTAGTTTTTGTTTGATCTCGTCTCGCCTCTCGTTGGTATCGCTGTCCTTGGTGAGGTAAATTGTACAGCCTATTTATTTATACGCAACTGTACTATGAAATGAGCCTTCTACGTATCAATCAGGATATTGTTAGGTCAGATTTCAAGCTTAGCTTATAGGGTGTTTCTATCTCTTATACATAAATAATCAAAGAGTATCAAGTTTATTCCCAAAATATTTCAGGACAGGGGCGCCGCCGCGCCGACTCCGTGGGTGCTCGGATGCTCGAGCACCCATGAGAAATAAACAGTGGGTGCCTGAGAATAGACATCAAGAAACAGATCAGTAATCGCATTTTAGGGATGGGCGTTTTTTCATTACCTGAAGACCCGTTTAGCGCAGTGGTTTAGAGCGCCGGTTGAGACGCAAGGGTCAAGGGTTCGATTCCCGCACCAACACAAATGTTTGTTGATGAAACAGATATTTATATTGGGTCTGGGTGTTTGTGGTACCGTCGTTGATCCTGGTTTCCATAGTACAAGGAAAACCTTAGTTTGGGACCAGGACAATGTATTTGATGTTGTCTCAATTTAATATTTATTAACAATGTGTGCAACGGATGCCAGTTACTGATGACGGTATCCGTTATCAAAATGTTGATCAGAATGTATTTCTCTTCTCACACTTCGCCACTTTTTCGAGTCATCAATAATAATAATAATTTTAATGAGCATTGGGCACCCATGAGATTTTCTAATAGACGCCGCGCCCCTGTTTCAGGAAACCAGTATCGTACCGTAAGTACCTAAGTACTTGGTTTGGTAGGCAGACACTTGGTAGAATATTTATGTAGTGTACCTAGGTACATAAAATCGTTTTATCTTGTCTTCTTCTTGTCTTGTCTTGTCTTTATTCTGTCTATTTTCTACTAAGTTTCATTAATTTTGTTAATGGAGAGGTTTTATAAAATTACGAACTTTGTATTATGTACTTATCAATAATTAGTTTAAATAACTAAATAAATACCGAATTAGTAGTAGAAGTTAATATTAGATTAACGACTAGTTTTGTGACGGAAAATCAAACAAAATCTTTGTAAGACGCAAAATCTGAAGCGAATTGTGGAATTACGCAGCAAGAACGCATCATCGCTCATTCCTTGAACAAAGGTCTTAATAGCGTTTTAAATAATTTAACATCCCAACAAGTCACGTTCTCATTCGGCATTCGCGCCAAAACTATAAAATAGGAAATGGATTGCAGCAATGTTGCTAAACGTGTCGAGAGCTAAATCGACAATATCGTCCCAATTAACCTATAAATTCACCCAAATAAAATTCAAAGTAGCCTTCTAAAATCACAGGATTCTTATAATAAACCATTGATCACACAATTTTTGAACATTAAAGTTTTGAGCGCTTAGCCACATTTTTAATAGATTTTAAAAAAGAGTAATTCTGCTAAATTCGTTTTTTTTTTTTGCAGGAATTTCTTTTTCATTATTGATGTTAAAAATCTACCTCTTTTAATAAACAAAAGGATTGATTTGTATTAATCTCTATCTCTCTAAAATTCGGTTCAAGGTCCAATTAAATTAAAAGTTTTACTAAATTATTATATTTCTGGATGTCGTATACGACGAAGACTTGAGAACTTCCTTTTTTGGATATAAAAATGTAAATGAAACTCGAATGTACCTACTTACCTACCTACCTACCTACCCGGTTTTAAAAACAGTTTTCTTCCCAATTCTTCCCTATAATGTTTTATTTATATTTCCATTCGTTTTCATTTTTTAAAAGACGACGGACAAAGAGGATTTAGAGTTAAGTCCTTCAACAAGCCAACGTACATAGCAGACGTCCTGCTAAGGCTATGAGAATGTTCGAAAGAGTTTTTCGCGGCCCTAGAACGCAAAGGGCACCGTTGCCCTTTGCGTTCTAAACGAACGTTACGTTCACGAAAAACTCAAAGTCTGAAGGACACGGTGGGTTTAAGTCCGAGACACCCTCGCTCTACCCTAGAGTGGCGAAATAACGATAAGACACCTCAAAAAAAAAATGGAGCAGAAATTGGCTGCGCTTGTAGTGTGTTATTATTTTTAGAAACAAAAATCATTCCTACTTAGAGAATATTTTTAGAACTTTTTTTTTCTGACTGTACAATATGTATAAACAAAAATAGGTAGTGATTTTCCAAACGCATTTCTATTCAGTACTAGACATTTTCATCGTACCCTGTTGTATCAGACAGTATAATTCTGAAATCGCTTAAAATCGTCTATCCTTCATGCAGTGTAATCGTCCTTTTGTTCTGTGGTCGCTGATTAAACAGTTTAGTCGCCAACTCCCTTCCGAGTACCCATCCTAAATTTTATTATTATATTGCCTATACTGTCCCACTGCTGGGCAAAGGCCTTCCTCCATTCCTTCCACTGTTCAGAGACATCTAATTCGTCCCGCCATCTCCTTGGTATCCCGCGACCCCGTCGTGCGATTTCAGGGCACCGAATTTGTGTTTTAGTGGCCCACCGCTAGATGTGGCTGACATGTCCAGGCAGCCTTTTTAGCCACGTCAATGATCTGCGTTTTGGAGCGCAGTATGGTGTTTCGAACGCGATCCGTTATTTTAACACCTAGTATGCTGCGCTCCGTAGCACGTTGGCAAACTTTAAGTTTGTACCTTTGGACGTTAGTCAAAGAGCAAGTCATCATAGATCAGGATGGCGAGAATACACATGTCCATTAGCTAACGCTTATGTGACATAGGCAAGGTGCCTTTAAATAGTTCTTTCATGGACTCTTCCAGGCATTTTCTGTTTGGCGTGTCCACCCTATAGATTTGAATGGCTATAAATTTAAACTAGTGCAGTAGTGCTGCCCTGTTATAAACTAGTCTCAGTTATAATGTAAAAATACCATTTCATCATGATAATACTAGTATTTAATATACAGTAACTCCATGGTGAGTGAGTAATTACGTATCCATCCCGACTCTATGCCTCTTCTTTCATCATTCGTTCTGCTTGGTATTTTCCACAGTATTTTTTAGATGTAAAATATAATTTTACATATTTCAATGATCGTGTCCTTGCTAAAATATTATTATTACATTAGTATCATATGAACGTCATAAAATGTAACTATTTGATCGATGAGCTCACTGTTCACATTTTGAGACTCAGTGTTCAAAATATAATTATGAGAAGTGAGTGACTGTAATGTAATACCTACATACAAAATACCGACAATAATATTATGTTAGGTTAATACTGAATATTTATGAAGTTTTTTTAAACTTCTGCATTGTGCTATTCTACCCTGTTGCGAAATCTTATAAAAACAATCTTTTTTTTTACATTTACAAGGAATTTATGTAAACAATATTTGAAATTTTGAAATAAAGGATTGAATAAGTATTATTGACAACAGCAGATTCATTACGTGTTCAATCTAGGACTTTCATCCCGTTATACTCGATAATATCGAGATTCTCGACGAGCGACGTTTCCACATTTTCGAGACTAAAGTCTGATACCTCCAGTCCCGGAAATAACGAGAATTTGAGACTTAAAAATCTACTAAACCAGATACTTCACGCTGCACGATGCGGTAACACTTGACAGCAGATACCGCTTTGAATTTTTGCGTTCAAAAATTGGATTTCCAGAAAAGTTCTTTAGGCGTACGAGAATAGGCACTAAGGCAAGAATTTTGCTATATTTGCACAATCTCATTGTTTTTTTAGAGAAAGTTGAATCCTTGCAATATTAACGAACTCTCAATAATAACGAAATTGCATTCATCTTTAAAAGTATTATACGAAAGAATAAATAAATCACCTATTGAAAAGCCATCTGATAGCTATCCAGCATATGCAACTCTAAAACATAACGTGACAATGGCTCATGGGTTTTTTTATTATTAATAGCCTCGCGTTTGACCACTATCTCACCTGATGGTAAACGATAATGTGGCCGACGATGTAGCACGCTTGCCTAGAAGTAACCTATTCACTCTTGACTTTAAAACCCTTAGGTTGTACAAGACCTAGAAGCTTAACCATTTACTAAAACCTCAATATGACATAAAAGATAATAAAAACTCTGTGTTAAGCTCTATGTCAGACTTACAAACCATGTTGAACGTTTTCTAGAATTTGAAGTAGATTTCAAAGTTGTTAAGCCATTGGAGTAGAGTGAAAGCAGGGAGGGCTTTTTCTGACGCAAGTTAATTTTGTAACAAAATAACATATATTATTATATATCCTACCGTTCTGAAGTCACATTAGATGCTTTATGTTTTTTTACGTGCTCACTATAAAAAAGGAAAAATAACTCGTCATTGTTATTTTACTCGATTGTAACTAGGACACAAGAAAAACAATATTGAAATACTGTTTTTACCCGACTACGGTAAAGCTAAAGCAAGGTTATGATTTTGTATATATATGTGTGTATGTTCATCTGTTCCCTCACAGCTCCTAAACTTCTTATCTGAACTCGACAAATGAGGCATCGTTAGAAGCTTCAGGGTTCTAAAACCCTGAAGCTTCTAACGATGCCTCATTAGTTGAGTTGCCTCATAGGCTACATGACGTGTCACAAAACTCAATGTGGCGCCCGCTAGCGGATAAAAAGTGTTGTCTTAAAATGAAATAAGATAAATGATGAAGATTCTAGATGATCCAAACACGGCGTTTTGGTATCATTTGAAAGGGCTTCACTAGACTTGTGCTTATAAAAAATATCATCAAAATTCAATGTTTCCTTCAAGCGGTCAAAAAATTCGATATCTATAACACCAAAATAGTTAAAATAATAAAAAACTAAAACCAATAAAAGCCGCAGTCACATGTTATGTTATAATTTTTTTTTTTCTCACTACACTACTTTATTTATAACTGTACTACTATATACCTACTTTATGTGTATTTTTTTTTGTATACTCTTTAAAATTTTATTACAAAAAAATCAGTTACATTATATTGTAGGAGACTGGTGCCTAAGCTAGGCTCTAGGCCTGTGTTTCAGGACACTAGGTTCCCACCCCTTAACTCTTACATAGCCTAGATTGATAACGCGCTGGATACCCAACAGCTTTGTATGAAGATAATAATATGTTTTATTTTAAGTAAAAAGATAGTGTTACTATATTATAATGTGTAGTGTATATGAGTGTGTGTGATGGTGTGCATGTGAGTTTATGTGCGTTTGTGTGGTTCTAGTTCTAGTTACCTAAGAATGATTAGACTATATTAGTAAGCATAATTATGCTCGGTATCATCATAATTTAGCTTTAATAGCCATTCAGTTAGTTATTTTTTTTGTTGATGTTTAGCAGTTTGTGACTTTTATTATAAAGACAGACCCAAATATCTAAAGAAGCGTCTAGTAAAAGGCGTTTTTAGATGAGGGTGAAGATGTTTTACTGGGTTATACTGCCTTTTTCCACCAGACAGCGACGGGTCATACGTCAAAAGAGAGTGTTGTTTCATTATGGTGTGTAGTATGAATAGTTGTCGAACTGTGAGAACTTTGCTCTCTTTGTATAACTGTTCAGTGGGAAATCGATACAGACGAAAGGAAGCGACCTTCAGGATAGCCCTTTGAGATTTTTCTAGTTCCAGTAGGGTAGGTACTAAGTACCAACCGTAACACTAATAACGTATGGATTACAGCTTTTCTTTTTTGTTTTTGTTCTGTTCTTGTTTCTCCAGTAACCTTGTTTATTTCAGCATCCTGAATATCTTGTTTCATACTTTTTCAGTGTCATTTCTTTTTGTCGTAATCGGGTTTTAGTTTTTTTTATTAGTAAAGTTCTTTATAATATCATATTGATTGCCTAAATGCCTAGCGATTTAACATAAATCTTAACTAGCTCGAAAGTCTCGTTTTTCCCGGGAATCCCGAGGCCGGGTTCAGTCTCGATTCTTTAGTCCTGGGAGACCAAAGCCTTAGTTCAATCGAAGCGATAATAAGTGAAGCCTGCTAATAAGATCGGAACGCAATACAATGTCTAGTCAACAACGACCGGATTGACCGAGGGCATGTGCACTGAGAAAACTCTACGTGATACTGATAGAGTATCGACTGACGTTAATTAAATTACTTACATTTCTGTGGAATAAGAGAGTCAATTAAGTATCAATGGAATTGGTGAAATACAGCAAGTGATTTAATTAAGTTAGTTGTTATGCTGCAGAAATTTGACACAGTTACTGCAATGCCGCACTTCAAAAATGCTGCAATCAGTAAACTCAGCAGAATAGTAAGTGTGTACTAAAACTTCAATGAAGAAGTGTACGCTCTGAAATTTGATTTCAGGGTCAATAGAACGAATCGAAGCAGTTATTGAATAAATTATGATTCAGTCGCGCGAACTGCGGAATTGTTCTTGCTCGGAATGTGCTTTGTTTACGTGCCAGATATTACGTTACTTGGTATCGAAGTATATTTAGCATCTGCTGGTACACTTGGTGTAATGTTTTGGTTCGAAAATTACTTACAGGCATTGAGCAACTAGACAGGGATTATCAGGAAATAGGATAGGTGTGAGGTTGGTGTCAACTCAACGGTTCCATTTAAAACTAATTTAACCATCGAAATAAGAAAGTTTGCGATAACTTCTAGACCACGTTTGAGCTTCTTGGAATAGTATTTAATTATATGAAAGGTGATAAACCAGGTGCAATGTGCTAGATACGATTCAAATCCAGGGCTAACCGTTACCCCAAGGAATTTCTTACTATTGCGCTATGTTTAATCTGACCTAAGATCTTATCTCATTTTCAAGAGTCGCGCTAGCAACCAGTCTAGACTAACAAGGGGGCTAGTTAAGACAAAGATCGGTATTTTCCTCGCATAACAGTCTCCTTTAGTTAACTCAGATGCCTTGTGGTCGTTGCTCGCTTTGTTCAGCTTTAGATTCTTCCGGAATATAATTTAAAAAATTTAATTACTCGGTATGTTGTAGGGGATGCGTCAGAACTTTCTGAAGTGATGATGTCATTGGTGTTTGAATTAAGCGTAGAAAACAAATTATAATTATGTATGTAATAAAAAGCTTCCGAAGAGAGCACAAGTTTAATGTATATCCCAGAACGGGCAACGTTAGATATTAAAGCTAGAACTACACTGCGCACACGTGTACCACACACGCCGATCTGGACGTGAACGTCTACATACATTTTATTTGCCAAATAAAATGTTCTACAAGTCTAGTAACATTTTATTTAGAGCTACACTTGATTCACGCCACGCGACGTCGTTCTACTTACAAATCAGGAGTGTTACACGTGTCCGTCGGTCTAATGTAGTTCTAGCTTAAGTGTTTACAGTGTATTGAACTCTAAAGAAGATAGGTATCGCTTGATATACAGTGGCATACCTACGGACAATGAGTGCACACAGCTGTCAAAGTTCATAGAACGCACGTAGGTAGGAACATAAATTACGATTATTCGAGGAATGAATTATACTCTGCGAGTAGGTGTCGCACAACATGCTGCCACTCTGTCGTGCTGCTCAATTGTATTAATCAGTTGGTTTTGGCTCCTTCCGAGCTATCCGGGACGCTATTGGTCGATTTATGAGTGCACAATCTGAATCAGAACGGTTAAAATTACACGCGAACTCAGTGTGCGAGTAATATGCCCAATATAGTGTGGAGAAATTAAGGTAGCGTTATGCGTTAAGTATGCTGAACATTGCTTCAGATCATTTTTTTTTTTTGATTGAAGAGATAGTTGTGTAACACAAACCTATCTATAATAAAAAAAGTAAAACTCTCAGAATGTTAAGGTTAGATGTTCACTCCAGGATAAATCCTGGAAGTAAACTTCAGTAGAAGACGAGGACGAATGGAGATACGACTCATCGGCTCCGGTCCTCTTTATTTCAATATTGTTCAACAGAAGAAGTTAGAAAGAAAACATGTTTATTTGGCACATATATACACACTAGTGTAGAAACAAGTATGTAGAAACTTAAGATTAATAAGTAAGATAGTGTGTCTCATGGCTGCGCCAACAGGAGTTAAGAATTTACTCTCAAAACTAACCATGTTTCCTAAGCTAATGCGATTGAACAGAGCTCAACTCTGATGCCACATCATCATCATCATCATTTCAGCCGAAAGACGTCGACTGCTGGACATAGGCCTCCCCCAAGTGTCGCCACAATGAACGGTCCTGTGCGTCTCGCATCCATCGGACTCCCGCAACCGTTACCAAGTCATTGGTCCGCCTTGTAGGGGGCCTTCCCACGATACGTCTTCCGGTACGTGGACGGTACGGTCTGTCGCCACAAGGACCGTCGAAATATTTTCGTTTTGAAATCAAATAATATAAATACAGATTTGGATAACATATTCCCCTTAAAGTCCAAAAGCCATTGACAGATTAGATTTTAGGTCCAAAGTTTATCTTTTAAACTCGTATTAGGTAATCGATAATAAAATTTCCAGCCGTACGGCTGGAAATTATCAGGATTAGTGTGAAATATTATGGAATAAAAATATAACTCGTGATCACACACGTGTGTGATCACGCGTTATGTGTGATCACGAGTTATATTTTTATTCCATAATATTTTTTGGTCATTACAGTTAGTTTGATCACTTAGGTTATCATAATATGTTTACGACTTTGATGTGCTGAAAATATTGAGAGGCGTAAATTTTTGGCAATTCTTTTCTTTTAACAAGGTGAATCTCACAATTATTTAGCACTGCAAGAAGACTACTAAATAGTATTGGATTTGATCCCAAACATAATTAATTGAGATCTAGAATACCTACATAAAATATTCCCTAATGCCACATAGTTCAACAATGCTCATTTTTCTCCAAGAATCTTTTCTGCAATTTGTATATAATGATTTGTTTAGTTGTGTACTGCGAACGAGGGATACTGTCTCACCGTAATACAGTTCAAACTAGTACAGGGGTCAGGGTGAATCGGTTTCGTAACAACCAAAGTTTTAAGCGTACCTACGATTCTTATATAAGGTATGTGTATTTTTAGAAAATAAGTTAGCATTAGCTATGTAAACATGAGTAAGGTTGTTGTTAATTGACTGGCCTGTTGGTCTGGTGGTTAGTGGCCCTGACTTCTATGCCGGAGGTCGTGGGTTCGATTCCCACACAGGACAAATGTTTGTGTGATGAGCACGATCATTTGTTCTGTGTCTGGGTGTAATTTATCTATATATGTATGTATTTAGAAATATATAAGTAAGTTTATCAGTTGTCTAGTACTCATATCACAAGCTCTGCTTAGTTTGGGACTAGACGGCGTTGTGTGATAGTTGTGGAATATTATTAAAAAAAAAAAAAAAATTGTGGAAATAAATTGAATTGAATGTAAGTTCATATTGACTTTATTCCCTGCGGTGCCAGGTAACCATTTCATGTTCTTCGTGACTCCGCAGTTACTCAGTATAAATGTGCTCCTGCCTGACAGTAGCTCCTTGCTTGAATTTAGATCTTATTTTTAGGCAACAAGGTTATATAAAAGCGACTACATAAAATACCATACTGTACTCAAATAAGTATGAAATTCTGAAGCCATGTAAAATTAGAGTAACTTTAAGCAATTCTCAATGGTATGTTTATTGATCTAAGTGGAAGAAACTACAAGGAAGCGGATTTGAAGAAAAACAAATCGCTCTATTGGTTTGATAGTACCTATTCAGAATAAAATCCACCACTTCTTTTGTGTTCTGTTCATACTTGTTTGACATTATGATTATATATTTTAATATATTTAAATATTGGTGGCATAACAAATGATAGAGCCACGTTTTCCTTGTTTATTTATTTATGAATCTTCATGCAATTTATAGTACAAAGGCGGACTTAATCCCTTAGGTATTCTCTACCAGTCAACCTAGGGTAGTGAAGAGACAATATGGTAGATGCATAAAAAGATAATTTTATACAAAAAACAAGAGTAAAAAAAAAGTGTACATATAATTAAAATACTCCTACACCTACCTACACCTTGTTGCCTTCAATATAATAATTTTCCACTTACGATAATAAACAAATCAAGGTGTGAAGTATCTACCAGTACCTGAGGGATTCAAGCTCAAGAATCAGCAGTCACGTAACCAGTCATATTTAGTTGTGGTAATATCTTCCGTTTACAAATCAAATTCCTGCATAATATCGTCGACAACCTGTCGTAGTTCCGTCGAGCTCATCACTTCTAAGCGAGACAACGCACTTCCCCGCCGTCAAAACATTATCGGTAGGTCACATAGTTCAAATAGCGTTAGATATGCATCGGCTCTTTCAGTAAACAATGTCAACAAATAAAATTCATCGTAACAGAGCAACGAAAACAAATCTCGCCGGTTGCACGATGACATCATCAAGGTCAGCCAGTGCCGGGGCCCGCCATTATATTAATATCCGAGGCTCCTCGTGCCTCTCATCCAAACACACTGCGATATAAATTAGCGTGAGGAAGACAGACGTATAACAAGATGGTTCTTACGCAAACTGCGCAGGAATTCTTTCTTGGCGTTTGCAGTAATTAAGCCTTTGGGCATCAACAGGAATGTCGGTACAAACTTACGAACGATATGTAGGTTTGTAAGCTATAGAAAAACTAAATTATAAAGGGTAAATAAAAATAAAGAATACGAAGTACATTCACTCAAATTAGTTCAGCTTGGCAAAATTTGATTTTTTGCCTCTTATTTTCATCTCTTCTCAGGTTATAATCCAATTTCATATCGTTTGATTCAGCAGGTTTGAAAAAAAATTGATTCATCAGGCAAGATTGAAAGAAAAAATAAAAAAGTATCTAATATTTTAATACTACTCGCTACCAATATGGGTTAAACGTTGTGTGTTTTATTCCCACAATGGAACAAATACAAGGAAAGACTTCACAAGTCTTAAATAATATAAAAGTATTTTAAGTTTTATAGAATAGGAGCTGATGCATTAGCTAATATGAATATCAATAAAGACACTACTTATAATTTTAATTAACCCATTAACTGTCCATCTATTAGTAATCTATTCTTGGTAGACAATGGGCACTAAACAACAACATGACTCGAGAGACATTCATAGTCAATAGGAAAAATACTCTTTCATCTTATTTTTAAACAGACACGTGTTAGGCTGACCGCACACTTGAGACAAGACAGTCTTAAGACAGACTATTGCTTTACAAAACATAATTATGAAGATGCGCACACTTGAGACAAGACGTCTCATAGACAAGATTGTCTAACAACAACAAAAACTGCAAAGCGACAAGTCTGTCTAACGACAGTCGGCTTCCATATTGGGCGCGCACATCGAAGACAAAAGTAACAGTCTCCAGCGATGTAGATGTACCTCCTCTCTAGTAGTGTGTCGGTAGTGATGAAAAATGACGATTTATTAATTTGTCGATTTTATAAAAATATTAATATCGGCCTCGGTATATCTGGGAAAAGATACCATCGATATATCGGTCAAATAATTTATTTAGTTCAGTCGTTAATAATAATAATAGGCAATACTTTTATGCAAAATATACATTATTTTAATTTATGAGAAACTTAATTAAACTAAATTAACAATATTCTAATAGTTTGAAGACTAATTCAATATTTCAGTCAAACCAGCATTTGTTCGGTAGGTAACGAAAGTAAAAACAGACTAGTCATAGACAATACAGTTATTTTTTTCTTTGAATTCTGTTATTTATTCTGCTAATTAATTAATTTTGAAAAAAAATATCGTTTCCAATATCGATAAATCGAGGTGTCGGATCAAAATATATCAGGTGAGAATATCGATATAAAGTACTTATACTTAGTGAAGTGTTGAGGCACTGTTTGGATGGATCGAGTTGACTTGGTTTGTGTATTCGAATCTTGACTCGATTCCGTGGTTTAAGTCCAATAACTAACTAAAATACTTTTGTATTGTGTAGTTACTGCTGTTTCTTAACCCTATTAAAAAATATTTATATATAGTCGAATTCTATGTTTAATATTCGAATGTTCTGTATATCGATACTTTTCAATTGATACTGAGTTAGTATCGATACATGATGACCGATACCGTATCGAGTAAAAGTATAGATACCTCAATGGTATCTTTTCATCCCTAGATTTCAGTTTCGTTTTAAGTGTGCGCTGTGTCGTAGACTAAACAGTTTCGTTTCAGTTTTGAGACAGACTTGTCTATGTGAAACAAGTCTGTCTTGTCTTAAGTGTGCGGTCAGCCTAATACGTGCCTGGATAAAAATAAGGTGAAAGAGTATTTTTCCTATTGACTGTGCATGTTTGAGTCATATTGTTGTTTATCTTCTATTCTTTAATACTTAAAATGGTAATCTAAGACCTTTATCCAGGACTTGTGAAGTCTTTCCTTTTATTTGTTCCATTGTGGGAATAAAACACACAACGTTTAACCCATATTAGTAGCGAGTGATGAGACACGTCGAATGAATGATAAAAAAAATTTTGTTCTTTTTTATGGCATTTATACTCGATGTAATAATGCGATATTAATCGAGTATTTCTCAGGTGTAAAGCAATCCTTTGTTTCATTTGGCCTTGCGGTCGGTCTGTGGCTGACTGTACCTACTATACAATATGGGTACAACAGAACAGTCAAGTAATTATTACAATGACCGACCGTTAATTAATTAAAACATGTATGTAGTGCGTGTTTTAGTACATTTTAAGCTAATCTCGTTTTTGATCTATTAAATAACTGACAACCTAAATTGTAAATTAAATTAGATTTTTGTTCTGAACGTTCAAATCATGTTTTAGAAACGGAAGTAAATAGTCATATCTGCCATGCTAGTACAAATTGCGTTTATTTTCTGAGAGTTCTAAATCTTGTCATGACCTCACAGGCGGTAGATGGATGAGAGTGTGATGTCACGTTGCTTCAGACCGGATATTTATCTCAATTGGTTACAAGCTTGTATCGGAAAAGGAATCTGTAATGTATACCTACACAGTTCTGCGATAATGACAGCTAAATTAGATAGGACGCGCTCCAGAGATTACGTCTAATACATTCAGAGGTAATGATGGTGCATAACAGTGATAAAAATGCAATTTCCCGCGCAGTGCTTTATAATGTTTCGAGCGGAGCGTGTCATTCTATGATATTTATAAACCGCGTTAGCAGTACCTATTCGTTTCGATTGATAACATCTGGTTCTGGCCATAAAATTATTAAATATGTGAGAGCAAGTATTTTAAATGTTCTGAACGCTTCACGTGGGCGAGTCGTGCCCTAGGTTACAAATGTTGCCGCAGTGCTCATAAAACCAGTCTGGCGCAGGGCGATCGATACCTGGATTTAGACTTTCAGGGTTTGCGAGGCCGAGACCTAGACTAGCAGGCGACTAATTATATTTATTGCTTTATACTAGGAAATTGAGGCAGTTGGCGCGTGGGGTGAATTTTATATAAGTGAACAAACACGTGCGCTAATTTTTTATTCAGTCCATGTGAAATGTTTCAGCCTGTCTGCTGTAGCATCAATTACGATGGCAATTCAAAGCAATGATTGCAGCGTCATCCTCATAATCTGTTATAGCTCGAGAAATTAGTCTAAGATATAGTAGGTAAAACTTTTATGGCTACTTTCAGACCTACATCTTTGTTACCTACTTTAATCTTATTAAGAAACATAAAACATATTTTTTTATTCTTAATATGTCGCATAATCCGTAAATAAGCCAAACATTTGGATCAAGTGTAGTTACTATGAATGTATTCGTACTATTTCAATGTGTTTGTGTGTTAAGAATTTCGCGCGGCCTGTTATCTCATAGTATATTTTTAACTCGGTAAATAAGTATAGGAAACGTACGTGGACGATCGTTACACGGCATGGCTAGGCATCGTAAATTTTATCTCTTCGGCTTTTTATATGATGCAAAAACCTTAGAATATACACTTATAAGTCGCACTTAAAACAATAATATCGTCTATTCCATCTGACACATTGCTATAGTATTACCACTTGAAAGCTATTTGGCTCATCAATCAGCGTGAGTTACGAAACAGCCAGGAAGCCGCGCGAGCGATGATTCCTAGTTGACCGACTCGCCATGCACTGCTCTATTTTCGTTCGGTCAATCGGACGAGACATCGACCGACAGTATCGATTGACTCCGATTTATTTGTCCAGAGACAAGATTGTGACTGAAATATGTAGCTTTAGTGGAATTTATTGTTAGAACAAAAATTTAATGGAAAAATAACATATATAAAGCTCCGGTCTGGTCTAATGAAGATTTATGCCGAGATAAGATTTATCATTAAATCTTATCTCGGCTTAGTTATTATGACTGCAAAAGTTCAGATAGGTAGGTATTTCATTTGATAACGACTAAATGGATTTGTTATGGAACTATGGAGTTTTCATGAAATTAAGTACACATAACATACTTAATATTGATTCTGAAAAAGAAAGGCATACGAGCAAGGTCATAATCGGAAAATTTACAACATCATGTCAAGTTCGAAAGAATTTTTATTTATTATTTTTATCTTAGAAATTAGAAGTTATAAACATAATCAATCTTGTATTCACCTTGAGATAATTTCGTATCATATCGCATTCATGCTGTTGAAATTAGAAATCCAAAAGAACTCTATATGAAAATACATGTTATTTGAAAGATCAAATAACATGTATTTTCATATAGAGTTCTTTAAATAAAAAAAAATATAAAAGATTATATTTTTGGTAAAACTAGTATTGTAGATGCACGTAATCAAGTATTGTCTGATCACCCGTGTCACTACACTATCATCATGTTCGTCATATTTTTACTTAGTAACAGGTATTTTAGTGACAATGAAAAATCACTGTTCACGTTACCATTCTAGCTAGAGGTAGTACTAAAAAGTAAAGCATGGATTTAGTAAATTTTATTAATCATTGTATAATTTACTTAAATATGAATAATTTTTAAATGTATTTCCACGCATTCCGATAGACAAGAACCTTGGTGAGTTCTTTTATTGTATTATATGGAATTTTTCTATTTTTCACACATTAAATAAATTGTAAAAATGTTATTTTGTATCCTTTACTACGTCATTGTTTGTAACAACGTAACAAGTCGTTACGTTGTAAGGTAAACAATATTATATGATGACATGTTATTTTTAGATAAGGCTAACATTTATCATGATGGATTTACCTTCCTGTCTGTACAAAAGAAGCAAAACATTGGCAGGAAATATGTTGATACTAAGCCCACGCAGGTACCCCATGAACATGTCGGGTGCCGTGGGTGTACGCGGATAATTTGTGTCTCTACCCACTGCAGAGTTACTGTCCCGCGAACTGCGAATTATTTCTTGTTAAACTTGTTATAGTAACAGCTATAAATGCTATAAATCATATGCTGCGATGTACTCCACGTATTTAAAGGCTGACTCAGCCACCTTGACCGGATAGTTCTGCTATGAAAATCAATAAAAAGGCGGCACAGTGTCGCGCGAGCTATATGGAACATACCTAATGGCTTTTAAACCAAATCGATAAAGTGAGCTTTTATTTCTATGAAACATGAAGCCTAACTAAGTCAGTTAAGTTTTTTATATTGTATTATGTTAGGTCGTTTATATTTTGTATTTTAGAATAGCCTCAAGAATACAACGAGATGCATAAGGGCCTGTGCACACCACGTTTTTTAAACGCTTTTATCCTATTAAAGGTCTACAGGCTGCGTCTGACTCGCGTGCATATCGCGTGCATATCGCGTCTGTATCGCTACAAACGCACGTCAACAGCGCGTTTAAAAAACGTGGTGTGCACAGGCCCTAAACTTAGATTTTGCTGTTATTTTCCTTTTTTGGGAGTATCGTGAAAAAATCTCAATCATGAAAGACATCTCAATTTTATTTATAGGAGCATAGATGCGCCTGTATATAAGTTAAAGTTCATTCTCCTGTTCAAACCAAAATAAATTATAACAAAGTAGATATAAATATTATTTTAATTACATTTCTTAGGCATGTTGTTATTTGATAGAATAATAATATTGATACCCAGTGCCAATATTTGACAGGATCAATTTAATCTGAAATACTTAGATATTAAAATATTCATTAAATATTATTCTAAGAATAGGATTTGTTTACGAGGTCCCTTAATATCGTTCAAGTTTATAGCCCATACGATTCCCATCAGAATATATTATCTATGGGGAAGTTGATAAATATTTTACGACAAAGCAGTTATTCTAGTTTCTCAAAACCACCGTGAACTTAAACTCGGATAGATTGAAGATCAAAGACAAGAAGTTCTAAATGAATGTGAAAGTTTAGGTAGGTACATAAACTACCTATGCATCCGTCAATAATAGGAAATCATATAAGAATTCATTAGATATCGATATTAGAAGAATCTAGACGAACCATTTATTGTCACATGATTAGCGTAAGTTTTTATGGACATACAGGTCTCAGACCAACAAAAAAAGATCTAAAGAAATCTTTTTTTCTTGGTCTGAGCATACAGGTATAAATTTAATTAAAAATGGAGTTACTAATCGTCTAAAATTCCAGGGGCGTTCCGAAGCATCGGTGAAAAAACTGCTTCCCTCTTCGACCGCAAGAAGAAGGATACTGAGCAGGTCGCGTCAGAGAAGGCACAAGAAGCTGCCCATGTTGTAGAAGAACAGGTCAAGAAGGTTGGTGAGGTCATCGGTGGGGCTCAGAAGACCGCTACTGATGCTGCTGGCACAGGTTTCTAATTCTTTTTTTCTTTACTTGCTATAAAGTTGGTACGGCAATTAAATGAATGACCTGACTCAATGGAATTCAGTTACAGGTCAAATTTAGGGTTGAGCTATATTTGTCAGCACCGAATCGCACTTTCAAAAGTTTCTATCTTTTTCTATCACTTAGAACTGTCATTTACTAAAGTGAGAAAGAGAGCTGATCGCACGCGGCCAGATTGATTAGGCCAGGCGGTTGAAAACACGCTCAGAAACGGAAACGATTCGGTGTACCTCCTACATCTATGAGCATCTATTTATTTATTTATTTATTGGCCTATCAACAATTGTTACACATTGCATTCAAAACGTACTTGCCCTTATACAAACCAAGTGTACAATATATTACGATAGACACAGCATGCATAAACAATATTAAAACAGAAAGATTTTACAAATAATATTAGTACAGCTACAACACTTACGAGTTACGTTGTTATAAATGTTGGCTAGTAGTATCTATGAGCAGTGGTGGCCGAGTGGTAACGGCCCCGGCTTACGAATTGTAGGTCGCAGCCAGTCTCATTACTTTGTGTCATTTATTTCATCACCTCTACTCTCAAAACGGTGAAGGAAAACATCGTGAGGAAACCGGCATATCCTAGAACCAAAAATTCGAAGACATGTGACATTCACCTGGCGTGGTGGATTACGGCCCATTCATTTCATTCATTCGGTGGGAACATTAAAAGGCTGATTATGCTTATGCCTACATCTATGGTACCAAGCCAACAGATGTAGCCCAACCTTAGTCCACTTTTAACTTATTTTATTGTAACTTGTATCGAGTTCAAATTTTAACGTAAAAATGGGTGTAATGTAACTCAAGGTTCTATTTCTTTCTTTCTTTCTTAGTTCATATTAATGATGGACTTTTAATTATTGCAAAACAAATTGTTGTTTGCCGACGATACTTCTCTAAATTTTAAGATAAATGGACAGAGTATTATTATTATTTGTCCTTGACGACTATGATGTCCTACTGCAGGTCCAAAATAGGTTCACTGCCCATAATTTAGTTCTAAATTAGAAAAAATCTAAGTGTTTAAGATTTCTTACCAATTACCAAAAGTAATGATTGTGACATCATCCTAGTATTGGACAAAGATAAACTTGAATTGATAAAATGATTTTCCTGGAGATCACGCTTGACTCAAGGATACAACGGGGTTCTCGTTTACATTTCTTGCAGGACAGCTGTGTTTGACAGCATAAGCTAATAAAAAATCCGCTCATTTAGAAATATTAAGTTTTGAATAGTTTCAATAAATTACTTAATCCAATGGGCTAACCTTCTATCATATTCATTATACAATTTCCGTTCGTTGACCCTTGTTCATATTAATAACTCCTTTCCGTATTCTATGATGGTATAACCTGTTTGTTACCTACGACTCCTACTTGCCGCAGTTGGCACTAGTTTTCTGAAATTATTCCATGCTACAGTACAAAAGAAAACAATAGAATGAGTCACAACTTTTGTTTACAAGTTTGTTACAATGACTGAAGAAAAATTGTGTCATAATAACAGTAACTACAAATGACACTAAGTTCCACCATGTGCAACAACTTCTAGAGTTCTCTAGATAGGTTAAATTTATCGTAAAACAGATAATTGTGTTGATTGAAATGATATTTTAACACTTTGATTAATTGATTAATTACATTCTACCTACCTGTGGCAAAAAAATATAATACGAAGTTAATAAGTGGAAAATTTGTACGATTGATGAAACAAAACAAATTGTTTCATAATGTGTTAGATATAATTAACCTCGTTCGAGTAACACTAGTGTTGCATCAGAGTCGTCTAATCAAGTAGATACAAAGACACAAAGACAGTTTATTTAAATGATTTCGCACTAATTAGTGAAATTAGTCTTACAGTTCATACACAGGGCATCACTATAACAAAGTTTATTGAATTTGTTCGAACGTTTTCTCCAAGTTATACCACGAATCTGTGGTCAGCTAAATCTATATGCGACCAGGATATAAAGATAAGACGACCTAAACGACATAGTGTTTGAGCTTCGACGGTTTGCCGTGACTTCACAGTCACGCAAGCATGCATAGAGCATTCATGCATTGACAATAAGAACGGTGTTGCTTTTTAGCATCCAAAAAAGTTTCGATGCAGTTCAATGAGAGCTTGAACTGATTCTAGGCTACGGGAATCCGCTGAATACTGGAATATCGGGATTGGTACGTGTAGCAATTCTTCTTACTACGCTTGAATGTGATATCTCAGTTTAGATTTCGTGTAATGTTCTATGTTAAAGCCACATAGACACTGAACATCTAACTAATACTATGCATATTTTTACTAGCCAATGACGCGAAGCACTCCGCCATTAATGCCCTGGACAAGGAGCTGTCGAAGGTGTCTCTGGCTGCTGGAGAGGCGCAGGACGCCGCCAGCAAGGCTCTTGCTGATAGCAAGAAAGTCGTAGACGTGACTAAAGGTAGGGGTGCTCATTTAGTCAAATAGTTTTATTGTTTATTGTCTTTAGTTATATTTGTACAATTTTGTTAGGATTTACCTGACTGTTTTTAAAGATTAGTTTAGCTGAAAGATGTTTGTAAGTAGACCCCTGTACTAAATAATGTAGTTTTTGTTGTTTGTGATATTATCTCTTCATTTGGAGGATTTAGAAAACTCTTTTTGTATTTGTAGATAGACTTGTAGTGTAGTTTTAGATTTTCTACTATTTTAGTTTGCTAAACCCTTTTTTTTTGCAATCCTCTATTCATAGACACATTGGCAACAACAGCTGACAACACGAAAAAGGCGGCAGAGTCTGCATATAACACAACAAAAGGTAAGATTCTCACATTAGTACTTGTCAACTCTTCTTCTTCTATTCTTCTATCTGCATGAACTAACGTTGCACTATTATAGATACTGCGAACAGTACGTATGAGAGCACAAAAAACGCGGCTAGTTCAGCCGTAGACACCGGCAAAGCGTATGCGGACTCAGCGAAAGGTAAACAAATCTTCTTGTCATCATGGCTTTCTTGAAAATGGTGGGCGGGACGGTTATAGTTTTTGGTAACTGTTGCCAAAATCTGTAACAGTTATTTTAAAGTCTTTGTTTTTTGCATTGTTTTTGTTGTTATTAATATAATTATTATTTTTGGTTTTACATAAACAAACAGAACAAAGGAAGTAAGGATAATAAAGGATTACCTATCTAAATATTTTGAATTTAGTAGTAGTATTTTACACTTGGCTTGGCGTCTTATTTGTTAATTTTTTATCTTTATTTACAATTGTTTTGTAGATACAGTTTCAGGCACTGTAGATACCACATCAAGATTTGCCCAATCGGCTATCGATACCGGCAAAACATATGCCACAACCGCTAGAGGTAGGTTTCACGCGCATGTGGGGGCATATTAATTTACCATTTTTCTTTGGATTACTTTTTTTTTACTTTATTTTTGTATTTTTAGATTCAGTCGCTAATACATTGAACAGTACCGTAGAAAATACAAAAAGCGCTGGTCAATCTGCCGTAGATACAACAAAAACTTATGTAGATAGTGCCAAAGGTATTTTTTTTTTTTTTTTTGTGTGCGTTTTTATGTCGTTTTTTTTGCCCTGTGACTAAACACCGTGTGTTTTTGCTAATAACGCTTTAGATACAGCCCAAAGTACATTCCAAATGGCATATGATGCATCTATGGGTGCTGCAAGTTCCGTTTACGGCATGGGCGTGTCCTATTTAGAGAGCGCTAAAGGTACTTATTTGCAAGCAATTTTTTTTAAATATTATTTTTTGTTCTTTAGCCGATTTTTGGCTAGATTTAATTTTTTGTTGGTATTCTAATTTTTGTGTTAATTAATTTTTGTTTTTCTAATTACCCAAAATTTTATTTTACGTTATTTTTACGCCATAGATACAGTAGCAAGCACTGTAGATAGCACAAAGAAAACTGCACAGAGTACATTAGAAACTGGAAAAACATACCTCGATTCAGCCAAAGGTAAATACAACATTATACTCACATTAAAATATAAAATTTTAGATACTAAGCAACATTGTATCATCGTACTTTGAATTGTGATTTGAAATCAATATTCAAAGTACAATAGATACGACGAAAAATATTACTCAGTGCTAAAGGTGACAACTTAATCATTTATTTATCCATTATACAACAATTCGATAGATGAATAATAGGTACTGCTAATCTTTACGCAATAAAATAAAGTATTATATTAACTCAAGAGCTGTGGTAAAAGCCAATGAGAGTCAAACTAATAATAACATTGTGTTGACAAGTCTAGAAAATACCGCAAGTAAAAACCAGCACAGAGAAAACTCGATGACGTTGCGGTAGATACTCATATAAGTGCGTTACATTTACAAGAAAATTCTATGCTATAGATTTTAGCACGCTAGAAATACTAGCCTGACTAGGTAGCCACTTTTTTAGTTCTTAAATACTGTCTCCTTATAAAGCAAGATCTTAAGATAGGTACGACAAATCATTGTCATTTAAACCGCTATTGGTATTTTATTTTTATATTCCACTTTTATTATTCCATAAAAACTCAGCTCAATTTTTATTCTACGCTTCGTAAATATTGACCACGTGTATATTCTGCTTTTAGCGTTCAATAAAATTTTATTGTAACAATATTTTTAGAGATATTGTAGTGAGCACTGTAGCTATCGTTGCTATCACGATAATGTAGCTGCAGCCGCTGTTGAGAAGGACTAGCATAATTGGCATTGCTAAAAGTATATGGGACGATTTTTTTTTACCGACGATCGCTTGTTTAAGTTTCTCATGTTTAAATTTTATTTCTAGACTAGTTACTGCCAGTAGCTTCGTCCACGTAAAAGTATATTTCTCCATACAAACTTTGGATCCCCTTTCATCCCCATAAGGGGTGCGTTTTGGAAAATCCTCTCTTAGTGCTCACTTCCGTCATAAAAGGAAGCTTTGTGCAAAATTTCACGCTCGTAGCCCTAGTATTTTCGGCTGTGCGTTGATATGTCAGTCAGTCAGTTTCTCCTTTTATATATATAGATATAGATTATATATACTATTTATTCAGAACATAAATTGGTTAATTTGCGTGAAACAGAGTGGGCGAAATGTATATATATGCTTCCGTCACACTTTTTAGGATTCCGTACCTCAAAAGGAAAAAACGCAACCCTTATAGTATCACTTTGTTGTTCGTCTGTCTTTCTGTCAAGGCCATATACTCAAGTCTGCAATCCCTTGAAGCTGTGAAAAAATCAAACTTCTAAGTTAACGAAAAAAAAAAAGATAATATGTGTATAGTTTATGTCGCAACAAACGTATATTTCGACACTCGAGGGAATCAAAGTTTATAGAATACTTGCTGTTGACCCAGAATCTTGAAATTTGCCATAAAGTCAGGTCTTATAGCACAGGTATGGGAATAAATCTAAAAACTATAAATATGTTGTTACATACAACGTGACTCGGAAAAATCTTCGAGACTCCATTCTGGAATCGAACTATTTACATAGGTAAGTTTGTACGGAACCCTCAGTGCGCGAATCCGACTCGCACTTGCCCAGTTTTTTGTACCTACTGATCGATTGTCGGTAAAAAAGAACGTCTCATATATCGCATAAAAATCACAATATATCGCACATGTAGGTACTATTTGAATGCTTGGTCATATTTATTTTTATTTATTTTAGACACCGTAGCAAACACTGTCACTTCAACGGCAGACACAACCAAAAACGTAGCTGCTGCCGCTGTAGAGAAAGGCACTTCCGCCATTGGCACAGCTAAAGGTAGTTTATCATTACACTTTGTAAAATAATTATCTTACTTATTTTTCTGTTTGTCGCTAATATTTGTTATTATCTATGTAGACACAGTAGCAAGTACGGTTCATACTGCAGTAGATACGACCAAAAATGTAGCTGCTGCCGCTGTAGAGAAAGGCACTAGCGCCATTGGCACAGCTAAAGGTACTTTGTCATTACACTTTGTAAAATATCTTACTTGTTTTGCTTGTTGTCGTTAATATTTGCTATCGTCTATATGTAGATATGGTAGCAAGCACAGTTCATATTGCAGTTGATACAACTAGAAACGTAGCCACAACTGCTGTTGATAAAGGCACTTCACTTATCGGATCAGCTGAAGATTTTTCTTGAATTTTTAATGTTATTTAATTCCTCACTAATTTAAAGTCCCTAATTTCAATTTAATTCATGAACTCAGTCTTCAATATTGCTTTTAGTCACCAATCGAATTTAATTTTATAATCATATTTTTTATATTTCTATTTATAAATAGTCAGTTTATGATCATTATGTTTTCCTTAATCCCGTGATATTGTCAAATTCAGGTATATACCCAAACGTTTTGGTTAATTTTCCTTGTTTTTATTAGATACTGTTGCCAGCACAGTAGATACTACTAAAAATGTTGCGGCTGCCGCAGTCAATAAGGGCACTACATTCATTGGCACAGCTAAAGGTAGTTTTCACAACACTATTTGTATAATTTTATCAGTCGTCTTCAGTAGCCCATTCTGATTTTTTTTATTTTTCATGATTAGATACAGTAGCAAGCACAGCACAGACAACAGTAGACTCAACTAAGAATGCAGCAGCATCCGCAGTAGATCAGGGAACCACGTTCGTTGGCACGGCCAAAGGTAGTTGACACAAATAATACGTATATACTTTTGTAAATAACTCAAACACGTCGATATACGAGTAAATATACTTTATTGTTATTATTTTAATAGATAATGTTTCGAGCACAGTCCAATCCACTGTAGAATCTACTAAAAATGCAGCGTCCGCTGCAGTTGACAAAGGCACATCTCTTTATGGGTCAGCCAAAGGTAGTACACATCCCTATTAATAAACAATAGAAGTACAAACTTTTGTAAATAACTTTTTGTTCACGTTGTGGCTAACTTTTTTTGGTCGTACATAGATACGGTGGCAAACACAGTTCATGCTACAGTAGATACAACTAAAAACGTAGCTGCCGCTGCTGTTGATAAAGGCACTGCTGCAATTGGGACAGCTAAAGGTAGTTTTTATTTTGTTATATTAAACATGTTATTTTTTTGCTTAGTGTTGTGGCTCCCGGGCTCATATAATTTTTCATCCTCCGTGCAGATACGGTAGCGAGCACAGTAAACTCCACAGTAGATACGACTAAAAATGTAGCTGCCGCCGCTGTAGAGAAGGGTACTACACTGGTTGGCACCGCTAAAGGTAGTTTAGATCCATTTACTTGTAAAATACATATTTGTTGGCTTTCTGTTGTTGTTAATGTTTTTTGTTCGCCCTCCATGTAGATACGGTAGCAAGCACAGTTCATACTGCAGTAGATACAACCAAAAATGTAGCTGCCGCCGCGGTTGACAAAGGCACTGCACTGGCTAGCACAGCTAAAGGTAGTTTAGACACATTTAATTGTAAAGTACATATTTGTTTGCTTAATGTTGTCGTTAATATTCGTTGTTCGACCTCCATGTAGATACTGTAGCAAGCACAGTTCATACCGCAGTAGATACAACCAAAAACGTAGCTGCCGCTGCTGTAGAGAAAGGCACTACACTGGCAGGCTCTGCTAAAGGTAGCTTTCATTCTGTTTTGTAAAATGTCTTGTTTGTTTGCTTTGTGTTGTGGCTTATTATTTTTTATTCATCCTTGTAGACACAGTAGCAAGCACAGTTCACACTGCTGTAGATACGACTAAAAATGTAGCTGCCGCTGCTGTTGAGAAAGGCACTACTGCCTTTGGTACAGCTAAAGGTAGTCTTGCATTGGTATTAAAAATGTCGCTTATAATTCTCCAGTTATGCTAATTTTCGCTATTCATACATAGAAACCGTAGCAAACACTGTCAATACAACAGTTGAGACTACAAAGCATGTTGCCTACGCTGCTGTTGAGCGGAGCTCCGCAATGATCGGCACTGCTACAGGTAGCTGACATTTCTGTTGCTTGCTTTATTTATGATTTCGTTGCCATATGTGCTAATTTTTATGTATGATTTTTATTTATTTAGAAACTGTAGCAAATACTGTACACTCAACTGTAGATACGACTAAAAACGTAGCTTCCGCTGCTGTTGAAAAAGGCTCCTCAATTATTGAGAGTGCGAAAGGTACTTTATTCCTTGCATTTCTTTTTACATTTTGTTTTTATTTATTTTGTTAATTTTATTATTTTTAGATACAGTTGCAAACTCTGTTAACAGCACAGTAGATACGACAAAAAATGTAGCTTCTTCGGCTGTTGACAAAGGTTCGTCGTTAATAGGAAGTGCCAAAGGTAGTATGAAAATAATATAGCATCATTAATGTATGAATATTTTTTACTTAAAATATTATCTGTTAAATGATGAATCATATGCTTTTGTAGATACCGTAGCCAATACTTTTGATGCAACGAAAGACGCAGCAGCTTCAGCTGTAGGTACAGGTGTATCTTATGCTACTAGTGCCAAAGGTAGTTAGCCAATACTTTTTGTTTGTTTTTTTTTAATGTTTATTTACTTGTTATATCTTTTTATTTTCTGTCGTAGACGCCCTATCAAACACTGTCTATAGCACAGTAGATGCCACAAAAAATGTAGCTTCGTCAGCAGTAGACACAGGCGTTTCTTTTGTAGGAAGTGCTAAAGGTAGATATTTCTGAGTATTTTATTATTCCTTTTTCATTTTCATTATTTTTACTTATTATTTTGTTACTTTTTTTGTAGAGACTGTAGCCAATACTTTTGACGCAACGAAAAACGCAGCAGCTTCGGCTGTAGGTACAGGTGTATCTTATGCTGCTAGTGCTAAAGGTAGTTTGCCACACTGTTATTATTCTTTATAAATTTAGTTACTTTTATTTTGCTATATTTATCTATTTTCTTCGTAGACACACTTGCGAATACTGTTCACAGCACTGTAGATGCAACAAAAAATGTAGCATCATCAGCCGTAGATAAAGGGGTATCTTTCGTAGGAAGCGCTAAAGGTACATATACTTTTGTGCATTTTTGGTTATGTAGTCAAGATATTTCATTTAGTTTCACTATTTTATTTCACTTCCTTTTTGTAGATACCGTAGCCCATACTTTTGATGCAACGAAAGACGCAGCAGCTTCAGCTGTAGGTACAGGTGTATCTTATGCTACTAGTGCCAAAGGTAGTTAGCCAATACTTTTTGTTTGTTTTGTTTTATGTTTATTTACTTGTTATATCTTTTTATTTTCTGTCGTAGATGCCCTATCAAACACTGTCTATAGCACAGTAGATGCCACAAAAAATGTAGCTTCGTCAGCAGTAGATACAGGTGTTTCTTTCGTAGGAAGTGCTAAAGGTATTGGATATTTCTGAGTATTTTATTAGTCCTTTTTCTTTTTTATTATTTTTAGTTATTATTTTGTTACTTTTTTGTAGAGACTGTAGCCAATACTTTTGACGCAACGAAAAACGCAGCAGCTTCGGCTGTAGGTACAGGTGTATCTTATGCTACTAGTGCCAAAGGTAGTTTGCCACACTGTTATTATTCTTTATAAATTTAGTTACTTTTTTTTTGCTATATTTATCTATTTTCTTCGTAGACACACTTGCGAATACTGTTCACAGCACTGTAGATGCAACAAAGAATGTAGCATCATCAGCCGTAGATAAAGGGGTATCTTTCGTAGGAAGCGCTAAAGGTACATATACTTTTTGGCATTTTTGGTTATGTAGTCAAGATATTTCATTTAGTTTCACTATTTTATTTTGCTTTTTGTAGATACAGTAGCCCACACTTTTGATGCAACGAAAGACGCAGCAGCTTCAGCTGTAGGTACAGGTGTATCTTATGCTGCTAGTGCCAAAGGTAGTTTCTCACGCTGCTTTTTTTTTCTTTATTTTTAGCCTAATATTATTGCATTTTAATTTATATTTTTTTTCGTAGACACGCTTGCGAATACTGTTCATAGCACTGTAGACGCAACAAAGTCTGTAGCATCATCAGCCGTAGACAAAAGCGCGTCTTTCGTAGGAAGCGCTAAAGGTAGACACTTTTGGGTATTCCTTGACTAGTACTCCCAATCTTGAGTAGAATATTCATTTATTGTGCTTTATTTCATATCTTAGATACATTGGGAAGCTCAGTAGATACTGCTAAGAACGTAGGAGCCGGAGCAGTAGATACAAGTGTATCATTTTTAGGAAGCGCTAAAGGTATTATTTTGAGCTCATGAGTGCGTTTTATTTTTACCCGTGATTCATCATTTTACACTGCGTATTTTGCCTGTATTATAGATACGGTAGCAAGCACAGTCCACAGCACTGTAGATACGACAAAGAATGCTGCTGCCTCGGTTGTTGACAAAGGAGTTTCTATTGTTGGAAGTGCTAAAGGTATAATATAATGTTATTGTTATGAATAAAGATGATTTTCTCGCCCTCATTGTGTTTCAACTCATTTCAGTTTCCTTTAATAATTACTCCATACAAATTGTTTTTTACAGTTTTCTTAATTGCATGGTTTTGGCTGCATGTTGCATTAGCTTTCAAACTTTTTGTTGTTCTTATTTTTCTGTTTTAACCTTCTGTTGCTAACTTTCTGTAGATACAGTATCACATACACTCTTTAACGTAGCGGATGTTGGTGCGGAAGAAATGGACGATGCCGTAGAATCTGCTGAAGGTAACAAAACATTATTAACTTTCCCTTAGCTTTTACTACCCACTTATATTTTACTAATGGTGATTGGTAGGATACGAACATAATGTAATCTAGTGAAAATTAATCCAAGTATTTTCAGTGATTTTTTTTTCAGTTTACTTCATACTTACTAGGTATTATTTTATTAATACAATGCATATACAGGAAAAGTTTTTAACCAGTGCGTAAATTTTGACATGATAAACTTTAATATATTTTAATAAACACATATTTTTTATTTTGATTTGTGTTATGTAAAAAAAAAAGTTATCGTTTACGAGACTTATTTACTTAGAAACTTATTTTATGGTCAAGCCGCCATCAGCTGCGTCGTGGTTTGTAGGTAAAGTACTGAGGTGCACGCGGGGTTCGGTCACTGAGCGCTATTTTTAAGTATTTCGAACTACTTTTTTAAGTTTAGGTTATAAAGTTATTTGTAAATGTAATTCCAATTTTTCTTTCTTACTTTCATAGGCTTAAGACCATCAAAATGCAGAAAATAAATCATAATAAACAATCTAAAATACATTCAAATTAAAGCACTTACATATGTTAGGTGATTAAACTTGGGGTATTTAATAAATAGACATCAACTACCTATTTACAGTAATACCCAAACAAAATGAACCTATTCTTGAACCGGAACACACGTATTGTTCGAAGTAACCTCCTCCTTTTTTCAGACATAAACATGCACGTTTAAATTTTGCATTAACTTTGTTTAGGACACTATTATCACTTCATTAAAACCCAAACGACACCGATAGAACACGAGTACGTGTCATACGTGAGCGGAGGTGAAACGAAGCGAACATCCGTTTACGACTTCCGCGTGTGACGTACTAAAAATGAAAAATGAAACTAAAAAGATAGAAAAATGAAAAAAAGTTATGAACTAAAAATGGAAATGTGTTCTATTACAATGGACCATCAAAAAAAATTACCCACTGGTTAAAAACTTTTCCTGTATGTAGGTACACCTTTGATTATGACCATTAAAATACTGTTTGCAGTGTGTTCAGAATGAAGTGTTTGACTTTATTACTGAAAGAGAAATAACTGAAACTTATTATTATAAATTCTTATAGGTTTAACTCGACCCATCTTCCAAGAGTCCAAAGATTCATCAAAAAAAGTGTTCGGCAAGTGTCAAAAGACTGTTGAAGATACGACGGGTACATAACAGTGTGCCGCTTTAATTACAGCTTTTAGACACGTATCAATATTAATAAAAGCTAATTCGTCTGAATTTAAGAGTGAATATTAACGTTTATTAATCTAAAAGAAATCCACATCGATAGAATCTTAGGCTGCCCTATCCGCTAGGGCTGGTTACAGCCTCAGTTAGAAACGTAGCTATCGCGTATATACTCACCAATATACTCATCAATGCGACGTTAATAATACAAAATTATACTATTTTTTTTTTCTATTTTCATAAAGTAATACAACGAGCGAGACGCGTTGAGTACCTATATGTATATTACTCGCTCCCATAGCCAACTCGAGCCGATCTTACCCGAACGAGCTTTACATAGCCGAGCGTGACTGCTCAGTCTCACTCAATCAAACTCAAAAAGTCAAAGTCTTAGCCATTTATTTGCAATACCCACAACTTCCATACGCGGTCTATTTGACGACTACTGTTAAAGGGTTGCAACCCTTTAACAGTTTAATTTAGTTAGTCAAATAAATAGATAGATAGATGGATAGAGGGTTGGAACTGAAGCTGTAGCTTTATAAGGTGTTAAGTTCCATCCTTCTTTTTCGCTCGCTCGCCTGACATTTTAAGGCCCAAGTGCGCCTATAGAAGTCATAGTTAGTCGCTGCTCATTTTCATTATTCTGGTACACTTAATTGGATTTTACTTCTTTGGGCCAGCAGAGTAGCAATCATCCTAGCGTCAGCTAATGGTGTACCTACGAGCCCATAAAAAGTTACAGCCTCCTTTTCTTCGTCTTATTGTGATTAATCAATAAAATACCACTTATGTTTATGTTACTTACGCTACATAAAAGGCGCTTGCCCAACTATCCCTACTATTTATTTATGGATGTACTCCACTCACTGACGTAGCTTTACAGTTCTATAAATAAGTAAATTGTATTTTTATCTATGTGGACTAGGGGTGTTTCTCGCTTTATTACAAAAACCTTTTGATTGAGGAAAATTGATTGAGAATCTAATGGAAACAATACAAGTCACTCCGCGCATAGGGCGGATGTCAATCAGACAACTTTGTCTATGTATGACATCATACACTTCTTAGTAAGACTGAGAGATATTACTGTGAACATGATCAGAGTTCAAACCATTATTCAGCTCTATAAGTGAGATCATTTTAAAATACCTAGGCTTCCCAACCTATTTAATTTTACAAACTACCTACGTTATTTTACTCAACAAAAGGTTCTTTCAAAGCTTAGGTGTGAAATATCACGCGATATCGTATCCTTCAGTGAATAAGGGTCTTTGTTTGGCAGACACGATCAATACAACGGTTGACGCGACTAAGAAGGCTGCGGGAGACGCCAAGGCACAGGCTGTTAAGGCCGCTGAGGATGCCAAGGAAAAGGCCAGGCTTGCTGCGAAGGCTGCTGAAGATGAGGCCAAGAGAGTTGCTAGTAAGTGGAATAAGATAAAGGAATTTGTTTTATTTTACTTGCGAACAGTGTTCCATTTTCGGCAAGTACTTACCTATATACCAGTTTAATATGTTATGGCTGCAAAGAAAAATAGAAACAAGCGCGAGTCGGACTCGCGCACTCGGTTCTGTACAAAATTACCTATGAAAACAGTTCAATTCCCGATTTGAGTTACGAAGATTTTTCCGAATCGCAAAAAAGTGTTTTTTTTTTTTGTGACGTAACCACAAGTTTACAGTTTTCAGATTTTTTGCTATACTTGTACTATGAGACCTTGCTTCATGCCAAATTTTAGGATTCTAGGTCAACGGGAACTACCCTGTGAATTTTGATTCCCTTGATAGTGTCGAAATATACGTTTTTTGTGACATAAACGGCCGTACTTTTTTTTTTCGTTAACTCAGACGTTTGATTTTTTCACCGCAGAGCCGAGTATATGGTTTTAATTTCAACTCGATACTTCCACGAGTTCCCGAGATAGAGGGTTTTGACAGACAGACGGACAGACAACAAAGTGATCCTATAAGGGTTCCGCTTTTTCCTTCTGAGGTACGGAACCCTAAAAAAGGAGTTAACTTGTTTGAGTTTGTATGGAAAATTTTTAAGTAGGGGTTAGATTTTGATAGATGACGTCTTTGTTTTGATAATGATAAAAGCAGTTTTCGCAGGGGCGATGGGACGCGCTGACGTAAAGATGCGCTCACACATCGATTTTTTAGCCAGTTTGTTTTCTTTACAACTTATCTAATGGTGCGCACGGCAGTGTATGAGTCAAGTTCGAATAAAAAAAAACAATTTTTGCAGACGCTGCCGTAGAACAGTCAAAGAAGGCAGCTGAAAAGGCGGCTTCAGACGCAAGTAACGCCATCAATAGTACTGTGGACAACACACTGAAGAGGGTGGATGCTGCCACTGATGAAGGTATCAAGAACGCCACCACCGTCGTCGACTCCAAGATCAAAGATACTAACAAATATCTTGGCGAAAAAAGGGATCACGTACGTATCTTTTCCTTAATAATAATGGATCGTGATGTACAATTTAACAAGTAATTTTAGAAGGTTTTATGTTCTCAAGGTAAATTGGTTAAATAGGTACACGACATTAAGTGTTTTTTCATACAAATGAAATGCTTAGACACGTATTAAGAACAATGTACTAAAACTATTTTCCAAGTTGTCATAATGTGTGAAATACTAAAATCTGTTTCCAAATTTCCAGCTGATGACTGGCATGTCTTCAGCCGTCAATGATGCATCGACTGGCGCCAGCGGTCTGCTCAGCAAGGGTCTGTCTGCCTTCCCCAAGTAGACGTCCAACACGTCCTCCTCATCATTGCTACCTTCACATGTTGAGCGGAAATGTAACAGGCTTCAATTAGAGGGTTATTACTAAAAATTTAACCTTTCGAATACCGTAATTGAGATACAATAGAAAGACAATGAGAGAGTGAACGCTGGCGTCCGCTCGGGGCTTTAATGATTTAATGTATACTGTTAGGCCTAAATGTTGAGCTTACTACAATAACTACAAACAAAGTATCTTTATAGTTTTGTATTGACAATGCTATACAAGGTATTTAGAATCAATAAAACGATATACTTAATTTTCTAATTATTACAAGCTGTAAACTTGGCTAACTTTTCCATAACCGTACATTAACTGCCTATATAATGTATCTCATGTCTTTGAAACCTGTTATTTTTCCTTGCTACATATTTTAAATAGTCGATCACATTTTGTTTATAAACATGCACATTGTTCGTAACTTTTGTTTTAATTAATAGTACAATATTGTATAGTTTCTAGTTAGTAAGTTTTACTAACATAAATGTTATACTTATAAATTGACATTGTGAAGAACAAAATCAAATATTGTATTACTTAACAATACTTTTACACGATTCTATTGACGATTATGCATTTTATGTTTTGCAAATTTTATTATTATATTTAAAAGTATGAATTTACATTAAATATTTTATAAGTCACAAAATTGCAATCTCTTGTGTAGGCGTCTATATTATTTCGTAAGATAAGTTGTAAGTTATTTTAAGCTCATTTTATATTTTGCATTTGAAATGCATTTCGCATACACGTTTCGAATTTCTATGCTTGGCCTGTACCGTCCATGAATAGTCTTTTACAAATAAAAGTAAGAAACCGTTTCATCTTGTTCCTACAATAGTACCTAACTTACAAAACATAGCATTTCCTACAGGATTTAAAGTCTTACATATTATGGATAACGTGATGCTTCCGAAGCCTAAATATATGATATGATAATTTGTTACATTACTGCTTAGCAGTCTATTTTATGATATTATTATATGGATGTTAAAAAAATATAGTAGGTATTTATAATAGAAACAGTCTAAATATTTTTAAATGGCGCTTGGGAATTGTTGCTTACAAGAAAATGTGTTTCTCCGTTATCATTACATGTGTTAATCAAATTAATGTTCATCGATTAAATCTTGTTTATTTTCTATACCTGTTAAATCTATCATAATACTTATGTACTGTGTTGTTCAATAAATTACTTGCGACTCATATGTTCCGCCTTATCATTTTGATATTCGAATCCCCATAATTTCCTTAACAACTCAATATCTTCCTGCCCTTGTCCCGTTTTGTTTGGAGTCGGCGCAACAAGTTTTTTGAAGTGAAACTTCTTTACGCACGCTTGACTTGGGGAGTAAGCTGGCGAACGCGTGACGTAAGCGTTACGAAAAGTGTGATCGGGCAAGGCGAACGGAAGTTAAGTGGGGATATAAGCAAGAGACAGCAGTGCGCGCGCACATTTTCTTTCTCTCTTCCTCTCATAGCCAAATACGTTCCGTATATCTAAGCACACTGCAGGCTTATTGTCTGTATCACAGTGTAGGAGCAAGAGAGAGCAGTGCGCGCGCACATTTTCTTTCTCTCTTTCTCTTATAGGCGAAAGAAGTTTCACTTCAGTCGTGTGGTCATAAGCACACTCGTTTTTTTCTACCGTTCTGTCCTGTCACTCGTCACGATATCTCAAAAGCAAAAGTTCCGCAAGCTTTTTCACTTCCGTTTCCTCTTCTGCTTCCACAAAATTTATAACAACTCTAAACGGAAGAACTGTATTCTTCAGTTTAGAGTTGTTATAAATTTTGGAGGATTGTGGGGATGAGGGACGCGTGGACAAATCGGAAGAGGCGCGGGGGGGGGGGGGGGGCAAGGGCGTTACACAAAGTGTCGCACGAGTTTCTTAATTATTATAGTTTTTAGGTTCATTCTGCGCATCGCCGCACCTCGTCGCGCCTCACGCTTGATTACAACGTAATCCAATAAGAAACAATAGAATTGTTTAAAAAAAAATGTTTTTCTTTATGGTATTAACAGTTCCGTTTTCGCATCCGCTTCCGCAAAGATTTACTTTTGACATTTGTTTCCGTTTCCGCTTCCGTTGCATCACTAACATGACCATACCAATACAAACTTGAAACTATTCATTGTAATAAAATGACAAAGTTGAAGTAAAAGAATTTTATTTAAGAAAAAAAATGTCCTGACACGATTTTCTTACGCACTCACTCGCTGAGAGCTGTATTTACGGTGTGGCAACTGCAAGATTATAATTTCTCCAACTTAACGAGCAGAAACAAAACGTTTTTGACAATGACATTTACTTGACAGTGACATGTTATAAAATAAATAAACATGGCGGGGTTGGTTCGAGCTGGATTTTCTTTTGCTAAAACTGCAATTTTCTCCACATCTGTACGCTCAATAGCCACAACAAAACCATTGCATTTAAGAGAGAGTAAGTACTTCTAAGTTTCAGCGCAAAATATTGGATTTTATACCATAACCTCAAAACATTATACTATTGAATTATTTTTATTAATATTTACAGTACGCGAACGCGTTGAGGGTTCAACAAAGATAATAGAAGCGGTTAATGTACCTTCGCCTCGCACGGAACTCTTGATTCGCGCAGAGAACCTGCCGACTCAAGATCCTGTTGCTAGCACATCAGAAAAACCTCCTTGCTACATGTGTGCCCTTGGAATCGATGTCAAACATACTGACGTACTGATAGTGAGCCAGTTTGTGAGATCTGATGGCTGCATGTTACCTCGAAGAATTACTGGTTTATGTCGAAGGCAGCAAAAGAAAATGGGCAAGTTGGTGGCAATGGCACAGAAAGCAGGTATATAATAAATGAATTTGTGCAATTTACGTGCTCAACTTACTATATCATACAAGATTTTGAAGCGATGAGCCTTATGTTTAGTTAAACTTTATATTTCATAAGTGCAAGGTGCAGTAACATCTACTGTGGTCTGTGGGAATACTCGAAAGAGTTACCATGACCCTAGAATGTAAATAAAGGAAGATATGTGGATTTTAGTCAATAAAAGTCTTAACACATTCTCTTGCACCACCCCAGAGTGGCAGTAGTTCTTTTTCTAATTTCTCACCTCAAAAAAAACTCACTCTTGCTGTTTTAGATTCCTATCATTCTAAGTTTGTATGAACTAGGTAAAGTTGTTCTATCATACCAAGGTCTTGTAATTATATCTATCTACAATTTTTTTCTGTGTATGTAACTACCTAACTTGAAATGACTACTACATAATAATTCTGATCTTCCATTTCAGGTCTTATGATCAACTTGACTCCAGCCTATTGCAATAAGGATCCCAAAAAAAGGAAAAATTATAAGAAGTTCAACACATATTTTGATGAGCGCACAATATTCATGAAGAAAATACCCAAGCCCGTAGACAGATTCAAACGCTAACTACGAGATGTACATTTCTCTGTTAGATATAAAATAATAATAAAAAAATGTAATTTCATAGTTGTATACAATATTGTTTTTTTCACATTCTGTATCCTGTTCTTTGCTTTGATCATTTGGGCTTAAAAAATAAGTCAACAGAATGTTGCAAGAGTTCGCCATTAACATCATAGGCTTCTCGTCTAGGACTACAATGGTAAGGCACAGAATTGAACCTTACATACCATATTAACCCCTATCCAGTGAGTACTTTGCCCCTATCTCCACAATCTTTAGATTGACACTGTTTCAATTTGGTTTCAACATGCTAGAATAGTGACATCCTGTCATTATCAATTTCGGGCACGATTTTATTTTCGTACTACGACGTCAGCCCTCGCATACGCGCAACCATTTATTTTTCCACTCCGTGCGGAACAACATATTCCCTTGCCCATTTCGCCTACAGTGAATGCCTGAGTGATTTCTGATAGTGCAACTACGAGTTGAAAACGAAACACCTATCTGTAAACCAAGACCATACAAATATTTATTTGTTCTGCGTGGGAATCGATCCCGCGATACGCAGCGTAGCAGCCAATCGAATTGTGCACTCAATCACCGTCATCGAATTGTCATTTTGGACTTACTAGAGCTGTATATACAGGTGTGCGAAAAAGGGCGGCTGAAGGAACCTATGTGGGCTTTAGCTAGTAAGTTTGACACGCCCACTTGCTCCACCCCGATTGGAAAGTTTATTTGACAACTTCCCAGCTCAAAAAAGAAAATTTGCAGCACCATAGAATGTAGAAGAAACATGAAGTATTTAGGAAGAGTAGGAATAAAGACAAAAAAAGAGCATTTTCAATAATAATTTACTTTCAGTTTTCGTTGTTTTAGTGATGTTCAATGTTATTATACAATAAAATTATCCCACACTAAGCTGCTTCCCCAATAAATGCATTTGTTATGTGATACGGCAATTATTTCATGATAAAATGTACTCTTCTAGGTACAGTTACAAAACAGTGATGATCAGGAAAACGATATACAGCTTAGTCAACATAAATGTTTACAAAAGTAAAAAATGTTAAATAACTTGAGACTCAGTGCAATAATCACGCGAATGCTGTTATATCTTGTCCTAGCAGTTATAAGGATTAATTCTACTTCAATAACTACACATCTTTACTGTCCAACTACAAAACAGATAAAAGTCTTACGTAAAAATTGCAACACAAAAGCATATTCTATGCAAAAATAATTAGATAATAAATTTTATTAACCTAATTTAATTTCTTAACAATTTGTTTCTTTCTATAAAATAAATATCGCCTAAAAGTTGTTTTTATTAAAATCTCTTATTGTTTAGATAATACAAACGCAGTCTAACACAGAGGTTCGTATCCCATACAACCGTGCCAGCGATTTTTGGTACAAACAAGTCATATTTAACATGATCATCACAGCCTTTCGTATAGATATAGGTAGCCGAGATCTTTGGGCGGATTTTCTGATAAGGCCACCTGGAAAGAAAGAAAACCAATCATTAGTTACATTATTTGCTTATGTAAACAAATGCAACGAAATGACCATTATGCGATGCACCCTTCGAGTATGTCGTATCTAGAATCGAGCGCGCTGCGAGTATATCGTGTCTAGCATCGAGCGCGCTGCGAGTATGACGTGTCTAGCATCGGGCGCGGTGCCAGTATGTCGTGTCTAACATCGAGCGCGCTGCGACTACGTCGTAACTCGCGGCGTGACATTAACGTTTTGCTCATCATTGTAACTTGTCGAATCGCAGCGATTTTATTGCCGTGTGGACACACATTATGTATAGAGTTGTGTTGTTTATCAAGTGGTAGGGTGATAATATCACGGCAAGAAACTGTTGGCAAAGTTGGCGGATGAGTAGGTAATTCAAGCTTCAGTGACAATTCAACCTTCTAAGCCAGAGTAAACCGGCAACTTCTTTCCAGGCTCTGTGTAAGTGTATACCTTGTTATCGTTGAAGATGACCCAGCGACCCTCGTGCAGCACGTGGCATACGTAGTGGCCTACCATGGACGACGTGCCCATGTGCGAGATAAACGCGCACAGCCTATATTCTGTGAACAAAACGTTATAGTGTTATTAACTATGTATATTTAGCTTCTAATTAGCGGAACCACAGGAGAAATAGGTTGTCGTGCCACAAGTATAAACTTGTATGTAAGCGTTGCTCGCGACCACCGCATAAATTCTAATTAAAATTTATCGGAAAATGCAAAATCAATCGGAAGTTCCCGAACTTTCGGGATCGATATCGAACTTCCGTAATATCTTTGCTACAAACTAAGGCACTGTCTACGGACGTGTAGCTTCACATACGCGTATTCGTCAATATTCTTTTGGTGTACACCTGCTCACAGCTTACATACAACGTAACGTCATGCCAAATATGCGTCTAGGAAGCTATGCGTCTGTGTACAGTAGACTTAAATGTGTTAGTGTGTTTCACTGTAAATCTTTGAAATTGACGGCTCGTGATCATTGTTATAAATGATTCATAAGCACGGTCACGAATAATAAAGAATCTAGCTATTGTGATTTTGTGTTTAGTGGATATTGTGATTTAAAACTGAGCAAGTGAATAATATTTGGAATCAGTAAAAATAGGTAAGCCTTCGGTAAAAAGGAAATGAGAATTTTACTGTAGTATGAAGCTCACTAAGAAGGTTGACTCAATAGATTTGGAAAAACATACGAATGGTTATACTTGTAGTCTAATGTGAAACAAAGTGATATTATAACAAATCACCGCACCAACTTAGCAAATCCGATTGAATTTGTTTCGCTTCGTTTGTTGCCGTACCGCTCTCACGTGCGATTGGTCACATTGGTCACCAGTAATTGTTTGTTTCGATCGCGCCGCTTCGCTTCGCTATTTCGTTCGCGTTGTATCGTTTACATTGCTTAAGAGCGTTGGTGGCTAAATATGCAAAGTGCGTGATGGCGTAAAGCAAGCAACTGACTCTCAGGCCCGTCCCGGCAGCCCTGTGCGGCGTCTTGCGGTGCCCGCTGGGGCTCTGCGTCGAGCTCGTCGGCGCGGCTGAAGATCCAGTCGAGCGCGCGCGGCACGTCGCCGGCCGTGGCGCCCAGCGCCAGCGCCGCCTGCGCGCGCGTGAAGCCCATGCCCATTATCTGCTCCACGCTCGCCTCGTCTACGCCCGCTGCGCCGCTGTCGGCACCTGCAATTTGTTCATTTCTTATAGAATAATTTAAAAAAAGGAATGATCATCAAGGAATTTAAAAAAAATATGGGACTTGAGTCTAAAATAATTTTTAAAAATTAACAACAATCTGATACATATAAGCTGAAAGAGCATAATTATTTTAATTTTTAAAACACTAAATAATATTTTACAACACCCCGTTTTATTTTCCATGTATCACTATAAACATTATTTTAAAGGGTTGGCAACCCTGTGGCGATTGACATGACAGTTTGCCTGTGTATGTGTAACTGTGTATTTTATATCCCACGTTCCGAGTTACAGTAAAATTTATGTTAGCGCATTCCGAGTGACCAATTTATTAACCTGCTAACAGCGACGTTATCGTGACACGAAACAATGAAGATGGTTTATTTCATCGATCTGAAATTTACAGATTGAATTTTCGACACGTTTTGATATTGTATGATAATGATAACAAATATGTTTTACCTTAACTACATAAAACTGCAGCTAAAATACAAAAAATAAGGTATTTAATAGAAACGAAAAAGTTGTGCAGTAATTAAGGAAACTGTCCAGAGCGATGCGGTAATATTTTAGATAAGAGCTATGAATGATTGGTGTGTTATTACGAGTGAATTGTAGAGATATTATTGTAGTGGTACCTGATTGGCCGGGCGGTGTGAACTTGTTGGCGAAGTCCCAGTCCGTCATGTGCTCCATGAGCCAGTTGGAGGCCGCCTCCATGCCGCAGTTGTTAGTGTAGTACAGCGCCTTCTTGCACGCCTCCAGCGGGAAGCCCATGTCTAGCTAGCGAATGGAATGGATCGATTAACATAATATGAAACCATGAGCCCAGTGCCCTAAATGTTTTTTTTTTTTCATTTGAAAAAGTTGCTTTTTTTTTCAAACAAAATCAGTATCGAAAAAAGATTACACTTAGGCCGCCACTGTAGCTCTGAGGTCATAAGAGTCAGATTGGCCCAATTCATTTTTTCAAATACTGATTTAATTAGAATATTTTTTTTTTTTTTTTTTTTAAATAAAATCAGTGTTGCAAAAATCTTTCCTCATCACACCTGTATTCTTCAAAGGATTAGGCAAACTTTTGGAAGTAGGCGGAACAGAGTGTAAAGTCCCGCAAACTTCCGTTGAAAAGGGAGGATCCCCCGACCAGACGGGTGTTATGTCTGGTGGGCAACTGCCCGATAGATGATTTCGGGCTGTTCTATATTATGTTCTAATGGCGCGGAGAACTTTAATTGCGCGATGCAGGATTAGTTCTTATGTGACGCCATAGATGTCGCTACATTCGTTTGAGATTAGAAGTCATCAAATAACTTCTCCCGCTCTGGTTGGAGCGAAAGAGAGAGTCAGACTTTTACTGACTAATACCTACCTGTGTTCCTTCAGTTGGCCTTTGTGTTACAGGGTCACAGTAACTCTTTGGTGATGTTGACGTCACCGTGGCTGGGTAATAGGCTTGCTGTCCACGGACGTGTAGCTTCATAGACGCGCATTTGTCGTTATACGCTTGTTGTACGTGTCGACGAAGCGGCAGAGTCGTATCATCGGTATCGTCCGTGATCAGTGGGCCTAAGCCATAGTCATAGCAGTTAGTCGAGTAGTCAACTTACAAGCTGTGAGAGCAGTGCTTCATCATAGACGGGCGCGGGAGTCTCGGGCGCCGCATCGGGCAGCTGCGTCTCGTCGGGCTGCAGGCCGCGCCCGCGCAGGCAGCTCAAGTCCATCTGGGACAAGTGGACGTAACATGTAGCATACTACTTTAAAACATAATTGAAAAAAAAAAACGTAAGACCCCCTTTCGAAGAATAACTAACTCCCAAAATAAAAGCTTGATTTAGTTTGGGAGTTAGTAGATCATTTACTGTGTGCATACAACCAATCAGCTATTTGTATGTTCATAAGTATACTGATTAAGATTGTTGTATTTTTCGACGGAAATAATTCATTATTAATTTTATGATGAAATAGGCCTCCCCCAAGTATCGACATAATGACCAGTCCATTGCGTCTCGCACCCATCGGATTCCCGCGACCCTTACCATAGGTCATCGGTCCACCATGTGGGAGGTCGCGCCAACGATGTGCCTTCTGGTACGTCTACGTCCAACAGTGGACGTCTTTCGGCTAAAATGATGATGGTAATAGTGGACGTGAAATAATGGAAGTTGAAAATACTAACCGTGAAAACGGAAACAAAATTGATCAAAAAACGAACGAGATATAATAATTTAATAAAATGTTATATTTAAATGGCAAATGTTGTTCTGCCATAAATTTAAAAAAGAAAAATGGGGGTGGAGGTAAGAAGGTAAAAAAATAGCATAATCATAAGAGACCTATCAAAAATATAAAAAAAAAAACTTAAAAAATTGGTAAAGCCGTTTCAGAAGAGTTTGATAAAAAATTCTGTAACACGAGATTTTTATATATTAGACTAGCTTTTGCCCGCCGCTTCACTTCCGACTGGCTACCGACCCTAACTACTTTTTTTTCTTTTAAACCTTCCCTGTATGCTGGTAAATCAAACAAAAAAAGAATGATTAAAATCGGTCCAGCCGTTCTCGAGTTTTGCGCTTAGCAACATTAATTATTATTTATATAGATATGTAGCTGGAGTGCGTACCTCCCAGGGCATATCGACCGCGACGTCCAGCTTGGCCGGCGTCCAGTCTTCCTTGATGGTGAACTTCTTCAGCTGGATCAGCAGGAAGTCGGGGAACGTGCCGAGGCGCGTGATTCTGAAAAGTCATGTACACAAATATATTTTATTTCATATTTTCTTTTTCACTTTTTTTTATAATGGTTTACATAATATGTCATCAAGTCATCCGGAGTTAGAAGGCTAACTTAAATTATCTCGTCAAGATAAATAGGTTGCTTCTGGTCAAGTGTGTTCCATCACTGCTTACCATCCGGTGAGATTGCAGTCAAGCTCTAGTTTATATAATTAAAAAATAAAGTACTGAGTTATTCACAAACAACAGTATTAATAATAAAAAAACGTTCTTTACTTAGATTTAACTAGGTCTCCGTTAAACAAGTAAAAAAAAACCGTTAAAATTACGCAAATAAATTTTCTTTGGAGACATATTTTTCAAGTGACATTTGACAGATAAAGGTCATTGACTTTCCTATTCTTATTTCCTAATCTTGAATCGCATTGTACTGACTTGTGAGCGGTGACTTTCTTGTTGACGGCGCTGCTGAAGAACTGTTCCACTGTCTCCTCCTTCATGAAGCTGTCCAAGCACGCCTGGAACGGGATGTGTGGCCGTACTATCTGCGACGGGTCTCTGAAAATACAAGTCAACAATATGACATCACGCCTGTACTTGTAACTATGTCGCCACATCGTCATCATCATCATCATTTCAGCCGAAAGACGTCCACTGTCGGACATAAGCCTTCGCCAAGTGTCGTCGAAACGAACGGTACTGTGCGTCTTGCATCCATCGGATTCTGAACCGCCACATAGGAAATAAATTACAAAATTCTGCGTAGCGGTAGTATAGTTACCTGCGCGATTAGAACGTATACAGATAAACGCGATTAGAACATATTCAAATTCAAATCATTTATTGTGGACCCATGAAGGAAACACCAAGAGGAGATGGGGTGAACAACTGTGCACTGTGATTCTCAGCTAGGTCCTGACGTCATCACGGTGGGCGTGGCTTAAGTCAGTGTATTGTTGGCGTTCGTCCTGTGCACAACTTCGTAAATTTATTCATTTTACAGTATATTCGCGATAGAAGAAAAAAAATAATGAAATGTGTTTTATCATGTAAAAACTACTTGGATAGACGTTCTGATGCTATGGATGGCATCACATTTCATTTGTAAGTTATTTTAACGTAATTTATTAAAATAGTTCTAGAAAAATCTTTTAGCGTCAGCGTTTCCAAATATAATTCTACCCGACATTAGATGGCGACACTTTGTGTCACGGGAACTAAACATATTTAGGTACATAGAGCTCAGTCTTAATATATTTTAATAATCATATGTACTGAAATTTATTCAACATTCATTCCTAAAGATCCTATAATCGCCAAAATATTATTTTTGTAGTTTTTATATCATTTTGTAAACAGGCCGCCATCTATCGTCAACTATGAGTAACAAACATAAACATAACAAAATTACAGGGCAGTAATTAGAAGCCAATTATTTTACTCATGTCTCATTTAAAACATTAAATACGCTGGACATACAATGACGCGTCATGCTGCTTTTAATTTAGTTTGGTATTACTAATTTATATAAGGGTTTCGGATGGACTGCCACATAAACGGGAGGTGTTTTCTTTTTCTAAAAAGACTAGCTTTGTAATCAATCGTGATAAGTCTTACTGTCAAAATAAGCCTTTGAAAAAGAAAAAAGCAATGTTGAATGATCTTCATTCGTCATTCATCAAATAATAATATCACTATTTCAATGAAAAAATACGTATCAAGATGGTTCGCAAAATTAATTAAAAAGAACACAGAACTCCCTGGTAATTCTGAGCACGACCCTGTTGCATCCTGCACTTAGTGAAATCTAGTGTGAGATAGTTACGTAACTACAAAATAAAATCGACAGAACAAGCGATTAGTTTTGCTATTGACTGGCAGATGGCAAATAAAGAAATGGGCGGAGTCTAACACCCCCGCACCCCGCAAAGTGTCACGCGTTGTTTCTTAGGGAAATCTGATTACCACATCTCCTCTTGGTATTTCCTTCATGTGTGGACCATAGGTTCATAAGATGTTGTTTTAGTTACAGGTTCTGCTATGTCCCACCAATGAGACATACAAAATTCTTATTATATAAATCAACTATCCGGTAATTGTCCAGACAAGACACAACACCCATCTGATCAACGAAGGTTCAGGGATTTTACACTGTAAATACTTCTTGAAGTGGTACATAGATGTTTAGAGAGCACCCAAATTTCATCAGTACACGTGCTCGGTCATCATTTCAGCCGAAAGACGTCTACTGTTGGACATAAGCCTTCCACAAAGGGGGAGGGGAGGATTGCCATAATCGCCACGCATGTCAAGCGGGTTGGCGATCGCAGTGTGGTTATGGAAATGCACAGAGAATGCTGCTGCCCACTCTCTGGTGTGTCCCTTAATCGCCTCTTACGACACCCACGGGAAGAAATAGGATGGTGGTATTCTTTATGTCCGAACGCCTTACGGTACGCGTGCTCGGTGCCTTGTTGTTACTCAGAATACCATAGCGGACTTTGCGCTTTCTGTGCGACTTGCATCCACTTTAGTGACCACCACGGGCAGCGGCAGGTGGTGCTCGGCGCGCCGCGTGTAGCACACGGCTCCGGACGCGCCGCAGCGCACTCTCTCTACACTAAACACTAGTACATGTCTCACAGTCTCTGTCCTGCGGCCTCGGCCTGCGCCCTCCGGTGCTCGTAGTCGTGCAGCTGCTGCGTGTTGGTGGCGGCGTGCAGCGCCACGGGCAGCGGCAGGTGGTGCTCGGCGCGCCGCGTGTAGCGCACGGCTCCGGACGCGCCGCAGCGCACTCTCTCTACACTAAACACTAGTACATGTCTCACAGTCTCTGTCCTGCGGCCTCGGCCTGCGCCCTCCGGTGCTCGTAGTCGTGCAGCTGCTGCGTGTTGGTGGCGGCGTGCAGCGCCACGGGCAGCGGCAGGTGGTGCTCGGCGCGCCGCGTGTAGCGCACGGCTCCGGACGCGCCGCAGCGCACTCTCTCTACACTAAACACTAGTACATGTCTCACAGTCTCTGTCCTGCGGCCTCGGCCTGCGCCCTCCGGTGCTCGTAGTCGTGCAGCTGCTGCGTGTTGGTGGCGGCGTGCAGCGCCACGGGCAGCGGCAGGTGGTGCTCGGCGCGCCGCGTGTAGCGCACGGCTCCGGACGCGCCGCAGCGCACTCTCTCTACACTAAACACTAGTACATGTCTCACAGTCTCTGTCCTGCGGCCTCGGCCTGCGCCCTCCGGTGCTCGTAGTCGTGCAGCTGCTGCGTGTTGGTGGCGGCGTGCAGCGCCACGGGCAGCGGCAGGTGGTGCTCGGCGCGCCGCGTGTAGCGCACGGCTCCGGACGCGCCGCAGCGCACTCTCTCTACACTAAACACTAGTACATGTCTCACAGTCTCTGTCCTGCGGCCTCGGCCTGCGCCCTCCGGTGCTCGTAGTCGTGCAGCTGCTGCGTGTTGGTGGCGGCGTGCAGCGCCACGGGCAGCGGCAGGTGGTGCTCGGCGCGCCGCGTGTAGCGCACGGCTCCGGACGCGCCGCAGCGCACTCTCTCTACACTAAACACTAGTACATGTCTCACAGTCTCTGTCCTGCGGCCTCGGCCTGCGCCCTCCGGTGCTCGTAGTCGTGCAGCTGCTGCGTGTTGGTGGCGGCGTGCAGCGCCACGGGCAGCGGCAGGTGGTGCTCGGCGCGCCGCGTGTAGCGCACGGCTCCGGACGCGCCGCAGCGCACTCTCTCTACACTAAACACTAGTACATGTCTCACAGTCTCTGTCCTGCGGCCTCGGCCTGCGCCCTCCGGTGCTCGTAGTCGTGCAGCTGCTGCGTGTTGGTGGCGGCGTGCAGCGCCACGGGCAGCGGCAGGTGGTGCTCGGCGCGCCGCGTGTAGCGCACGGCTCCGGACGCGCCGCAGCGCACTCTCTCCTCCACGCAGAAGCGCAGGCAGTCTGCCGGGTTAGCCTTGTGGCGGCTGTGGCGCTGCAAATATATTACTGGTGTTATAGGTATCTGCGGAGCTAGGGGGAGCTTCCACGGCCTGACAAGTTTTGGTGAAGCGACACGGTCCGAACCGCTCTGTTGGCATGCCACCTAATCGCCCGTACACGAGTTCCGTCGCGTTGTCCGATCCAAGCGTTACGCTCGGCCACGTGTGAATTCTGCCAGTAGAAACGCGCGGCAGCTCGTAACATGCTTCACACATACATAATTACATATCTACTGACATAATTATTTGTTTCTACAGCTCATCGCGTCGTTTTTCGTGTTTAGGCTTACGGGAGTTTTCGAAGTATATAAAACTAATTTGTTCAATAATAATCTAGCCAAATGCGTCGAGCTCCTTCCCAGGATATGCGTCACCTTCTTCCTGCCTAGCTTGCACAACTACCTGCACATTCCACGACTTATGCGAAGCCAGTGGTCCATGTAGCTAAATATTGGTCGGACCAAATTTGAGTCAGATCGACACGAAGGAATTTACACTCAGGGGCGAGTGCATCACTTACCTGCGGTTTACCTACGACATAGTAGTCATGGCTGAGACTACGGAAAAGCTCACCACAATTCTCAATGACCTCAGTAGAGCTTCCGAAAGTCTTAAAATAAACATGGACAAAACTAAAGTCATGATAAACAACCATGTAGCACCCAATCCTATCAAGATCGGAGACTCTATACTCGAAGTTGTGGACGATTACGTCTACCTTGGACAGACAGTCCAGTTGGGTAGATCTAATTTCGAGAAAGAGGTCAACCGTCGAATCCGACTCGGCTGGGCAGCGTTCGGGAAGCTGCGCGGTATCTTCTCCAACATACCACAGTGTCTCAAGACGAAAGTCTATGACCAGTGCGTGTTGCCAGTGATGACATATGGTTTTGAAACGTGGTCGCTCATAATGGGCCTCTACAGAAGGCTTAAAGTCACCCAAAGGGCAATGGAAAGGGCTATGCTCGGAGTTTCCTTGCGTGAAAATAATTATTTATTGAAGAATAAATAAATATTTAAAATTATTTGTTTGTCAAGATTACCTGCAGCAGCGATAGTAAATGAAGGTAGAACTCGTGCGCGTCCTGCTGCCTCTTGCTCATGAACTCGGGATGGTCCTTGCCGACCAGGTTGCGGTACATGTGAGGAGACACTCCGGCTTGGAAGCCTCCCTCCGCACTCGGGAAGGAGTACCGACCGGATACTAAGCCGACTCCTAGTTTGGCACTGCAACAGATAATGTTATAATTCCGATAGAAACACCCATACTATCACGTTAAAAAATAGTGACTTATCAGTGCAACTCCAAAATAAAGGCGTATTCATACTGGGGTAAAAATTAACACAGTATTTTCAAATATATTCATTGAGAGGGCCTTTCCCGACCTGTGTATCGTTAACGTGAGCGACGTGAGAACGTGGTTCAAAAGCTTGTTGTTTCATATAACGCAATGTTTGTTAAAGAAGCAACGTGTTTTTTTTTAAATGTTTATTTGCTATGATGTTTAAAGTTTTAAACTGCTGGGACACAACGAGCCTCTTGGCTGTAATGCAGCACCCGGATGTTATGTGGGTTAGTTACATTGTAGGGTATGCCGGTTTACTCTCAATATTTTCCTTCACCTTTTAGAAAGCAATGGTAATTCAGTGATAACTATATTATAGGCCAAATAGTAATTACTCACGTTTGAACATTGAAGTCGTTGACGGGATCCTCTGGGAAGGTGGAGAATATTTCGGGAGCACCGTCCACGAAACGACGCACGAAGTCAGGCATGCGGAACATTACCTAAACAAATAAAACCACTTTTTTTAACCCATACGCGCAGTATGATGGACCCTGACGAAGGTCTAATGCGCGAGGGGCGTGTGACGGCGTTTTTTTTATTGGCGTTTAGTGGCTGGTTCGGGCCACAAGAAGCGAGCAGCGGCGATTTGTAGCGTGTGGAGGAGGCCACCGGCATCAACCTCAAAAAATCAAAATGCTCAAAATGTTTGAAATCTACAGGAAATATCCCGGTGTCGGTGTTTTGTGGTTGTGGCCGGTGGCCCGTGTGCGGCGACCCTTATTCTCAGGGATTTGGCTACATTGATTGTTATTTAAGAAGTGAGTAGCAACCTGCACGACGCTGTTGATGTAGCAAGTGTTGCCGAGGTTGTTGAGGCCGGTGAGGGCGGGCCCGCACAGCGGCCGCAGCTCGCTGCCGGACTCCTGCAGAGTGTTCCACTCTCCGCTGCGCTGGTTCAATTCCAGCTCTAGCTCCACCATCGATTTATCCGTCTGAAATAAGATAATGCCTTTGATAAAGGTGTTAAATTTAAAAAGCTTTACAGTAAGGCCACCGTCCGTAGACAGTATCTAAAGACGCGTGGCTTCATAGACGCGTATCCGACTTTATACGCTTGGTATACGCCTGCGTGAAGCTTACATACAAAACTATGAAACTGTCGACGAACGACACGACGGCATGACGTCATAATTTTGTAGTGGAAGGACCTTTAAGTACACTTTCAAGTCTTCGGGCGTATCAAAAGTGATTGGACGTCCTGGGGCGTTGTCTATGTATACATTTAACAAATCCGCGTAAAGCGAAATACTGTAACACGGAATTTGAAATTAGCGTAAGACCAAAATCGCGTCTAACGGGGTCGTGTAAGGACCGCCCTTACAAGACTTCGTTACTGTACTTTGAAGTGTTTTAGAGTGTCAGCAAGAAAAGGGTCTTCCACCATGTCTTCCTCGGACTAGAACATGTCTCATTTGCCATCAACTGTGATGGTACCAAGCGTGAATTATCTTACTCTCTATATATTAACATCCTACCTGTTATATCTCTTATCTTACATAGAAGTAAACTATACCTTCTGTAGTTGCTGCACATTGATGCCGAAGTGTTTAAGATGGTCAGCGAGGAAGGGGTCCTCAACCATATCATCCTCGGCGTAGGAGAACACGTCTCCCTTGCCGTCAGCTGTGATGGTACCCAGTTTAACGGCTAAAGGGAAACCCGTCTGACGATAGTGTTCTACCTGTGGGTTAGAAATAATTACGTTTTGCGTTATGAATGAAGATATTGTAATATCGAGCGAATAAGCGACAGTTCGCAATTTTTTCAGTTAGAGGCTCTTTCTTTTTTAATTAAGAAGCATTTGTAATAATGTCACTAGTGTCTATTCTAATCATCAGTAGTTTTACGATGTTTTTTCTGATAAGAATCGATATAAGAAAACATTTTCGTTTTAGAGTGGAAATGCAGTTAATGTCGCCAACAATTAATGCATTTGGATGCTGCATTGAATCTAATACTTACAAAAAAAAAAGTTTTTTTATGGTTACTTTATTTTATTGTAATTGGAAAACAAACCGTATTAACAACTAACAAAAACAACAAATTATGCAACTATTAACCAGTGACATATTTTCGCATTTAAATCGCTATGAAGAGCATGCTCGATAGAGAAAAAAAAAAGTTAATTACAATGATGGTATGCACTTTAACAATACGACACAATCATGATATTACGTCTTGCAGTGCAAAATAAAACAGTTATCGAACCAATGTTTGGTAAGAATTCGATTGAATACACGCGGCTTAGTAGTGAATAAGTAAAGTTCAGAAAAGTCAATCAAATTATTGTAGGACTTTGCGCATCTTATAAAGAACGAATTCTGTCTGTAATTTGTGTAGCAGCGGGGAACGTTAAGGAAGGGTATTCTAGCAGATCTGGTGGGGGCGCGTAAATTAATCTTGGAGAAAAGTTGCGGGGCGTCGCGCGTCGATGTAACATTGTGCTAACTTAACGAGGAAAGAGATATCTCATATATTCTTTCTCTCCCTAAGTGATAGTAAATGTATATAATTATGTATAGTAAATATATATATGAAAATGATTATATATGTAAATCAATGCTTTCCTACGAAATATAGATATTTTATCTTAAAATTATAATCAACTACATGATCGCCTACTAATAGGTGAGATAGTGTTCAAACGCGAGCCGCAAAAAAAAATAATACTTACAGCATGATCGTTTCCCCCGGACCCGTCGAAGAACCGGCGTCCGCAGAGCACTGATCCATCCGTCAAATTGAGCCACAGGTTGGTCGTGAGGTCGCATTTGTCGCACTTCCAGCCAGCAGGCGGAATCTTCACGCCATTGTCCAGCTGCTTCAGGTCCACGGCATGGCTGGAATAGAAGGCTGGATTCACGATTTGCATGTGGAGATGCAACGCCGAGGAGAAAGTCAGAAAGATGAGATGTCATTGGATAATTTTCCCACATAAAAAAAAAGCGTATAATGATGAATACGCGTCTACGAAGCTACGCGTACTTGGACAGTAGACCTAAGCCAACCCCTATGAAGATGGGAAAAGTTAAGACATTAATAGGAAGGTGACTCACACAGAGACTTCGCGTTTTTCGCCATCCCAAGTGCCTTGCATTGCTGCGAGCTCGGCGATCTTGAACGGGGACTCCGCATCGATCACTGCTTGGACGGCTTTGTTTACCTGAATGAATTTAGGACATAAAGCTTGACATTCTAAATTGAGCAGATATTTGCCTTAGCATATAGCATAGGCGGCCTTATAATGTTCCCACTGTTGGGACTCAGGCCTCCTCTCTAGAAGAGGGAATGGGCCGTAATCCACCATGCGGGCCCAGTGCAGGTTGGTGGATGTCACATGTCTTCGAATTTTTGGTTCTAGGACATGCCGGTTTCCTCACGATGTTTTCCGAAGCGGTGAAGGATATTTGCCTTAATTTATTTTAAATCTGTCCGAAATCCGTTCAAAATTTTGTAAGCTAGAAACCCGGAAACTGTCATTCATACAAAAACGAGGTGTGCACAGGCCCTTAGGTCAAGTGCGTATAAAAGAGATAGCAAGATGTTCTTACCACGCCTCCACTCTTCCTCATACCAATATTTGAAAATGCTAATGGCTAGTTTATTTAACAATCTATTTTAAAGTTATTTTTAGAAAAATATTATGTGTATTGTATCTAATTATGTGTACATATTATTAGAGATAAACGTAATTTTAACACACAAAACATTTAATTATAACTCCAAAATATTCAAAAAGTATATCACCGCTGTAAAGGGCGCGAAATTCTCTGTTCGACTGTCAAACATGCTAATGCGAGCGATGATGCGCGACAACAGTAGGGATGCGCTCATTTTTAGACTTTTTAGCAGGGATTAGAAGAGAAAAAATTCCGTCATTCAACCATCATTCATTATTGATGGAAATGATTGACGCTTGCATGACCGTGTAATGTTCGCCTATGACTTAATTTAGATAATATAATCTATTTTAACTTTTCTAACTCATTTATACAAGTGTCTATATCACTCATCCAACTCTCGTGTCGCAGGTCTGCTGGAAGAAATTTTGATATACTTAAGCACTATTTTTGTGCTCTTATCCCTGTATTTTTTCGTTTCGGTTTTAAGTCTTTGTGCGTACATAACTAAATAAATAAATAAGATTTATTTTTAGTGTTATGTGTTTGTAAAATATTGTACAAAACTAAACACGAGACCCAATTTACATATCTTTGTAGTTTTATTTCCTAAAAATAAACCGAATAATACTCACAATTTCAGGAAGCGCCGGGTTAGGCCACGGGTACGTATGGAAGCCGGGCAAAACCACGATGCTGTAGTTGTCTGTGAAGGTGAACTTGGGCTTGCCGCACGCGGGGTCGAACCCACCCTCCACGCCGATGGCTAACCGTGTGATCTTCTTCTCTGGACCATCGCCAGTTTTCTCTGGTTCTGGGATCTAATGAGTAAAAACATAATATTTAACTTTCTGAAGAACTGAACTTTCCTCACATTTTGTGTCGTAAGTAATTTAATTTCATTCATTTATTGTAAAATATTCGGACGCAATGTAAATTGTCAATGAATAAATTAAATTAAATGACTGGACTCATTACTTTAAGATTAATACCAATGATATAATATCATCATCATCTTCCTGCCCTTGTCCCGTGTTATTTGGGGTCGGCGCAACACGTTTTCTTCTTCCATTCTGCCCTGTCACTCGTCATACTATCACTAACTTCCTTTTCTTTCATATCACTCTTCCCACAATCCATCCATCCACATGTAAACTCATAACTCTTTTAGTAACATGCGTTTCATCCCTCCTCTTCACATGACCATACCAAGACAAACGATTCCCTTTCAACTTTTCAGTCACTGGCGCCACTTTCAAACTTCCCCTAATATACTAATTTCTCACTTTATCCATTCTCGTTACACCACACATCCATCTTAACATTCTCATCTCCGCTACGTGCAATCTTTTTTCATCCGTCTTTTTCACAGCCCAACATTCTGATCCATACAGTATGACAGGCCTTATCACGGACTTGTAGATTTTACCCTACAACTTGAGGGGCTTCCGAGAGTCACAAGTTGTTCCCGTGACCTGTCGCCATTTCATCCATCTCGCGTTGATCCGATGTGTTACGTCCCGGTCTACCTCACCATCCCCTTGGACGAGGGGATATATATTATATATGCGAAGACTACAATCGATTCATGTTAGTAATTGCATTTCGATATTCAAGTGGCTTTATTTATTTATTTATTGGTGTTAACGATGATTAACTTTGACCGTCTAAAACTATCAGCGCCATTTTATATTCCTAGCTCGTCGTGCTATGCTGGTGCTACCGCTGCGGCTGCGGAGAACCTCAAGCCGAAAAAATATAATAACCTTGTTGGTAATATAACCTTTTTGTTATATTTTCGAGCCGACTGGGTTGAAACTCCCGGATCGTGGGGTCCGAGTGCCCATAAATTAAAAGTACTTTCCCAAAGTCTTGTTGACACTTCGCGTGACCCAAGGGCTGGCTTTTACCTTGGGAGGATATGCATTGCCGTAAAGCGTGGAAATGCCGTAAAGCGTGGAAATGCCGCTAGCCTTTTGGATACATTACCAGTGCCAGCGATGCGGAGGAGTATTTTGACGCCATACTTTAGATTACTTTTACTTAGTTGTTAAGTTTTTTTTTTTTTTTTTTTGGTGTATATTTATAATTAGTTATGGGTTTTTTAAATATTTAAGAACTCAAAATATTAAGAAAATAAATATTTTCTAACACTCGTCATGTTTCGATATTGAACGAAGTTTGAATCGAGGGTGCTTTATACAAGTGTCATAAGAAAGTTGGAACAAAAGGAAATAAATTTCCTTTAACTTCTAATGCCCCGTTTACACGTGAGCCCAGCCTCGGCCAATCGCCATCCCTAGCCATTGTGTAAACGGGGAAACTGGGCATAAAAGGGAAATGAATTATCAACCTTTCAAGTTTTTTTAAATAACAATGGCGATTGGCCGAGGCTGGGCCCAAGTGTAAACGGGGCATAAAAGGGAAATGAATTATACAACACTTCAAGTATTTTTAAAGCAAGAAATTAAGTATATATTTCTTTTGTCGTTTTGTTCGTCGTCCGCAAGCTCGCACCTACCGTGACTGGGAATCAGTCTGCGACTGTCGACGCCCGGGGCGCCATCAGCGGCGGCGGCTTGGGCGTGAGGATGTTTTCCCTCATGATTTCAGCCACCTCCGTTGCCAGAATTACTGCTTCGTAGAAGGAGGTGGTCGCCCCCTATTCCCTATCAATCAGTATCATGGCAGGTCATGGTACGAATCAGGAATGGGCGCGAGAGGTTCCCGCCGCCGAACACCTCCACAAGGGCACGGCGGACTGACCTCCACCGCATGCCCCACCGTGTTCTTGGGCGTTCCGCACAATGGTGACAACCCGATCTTGTCATCTTGATGAATCCGATACAGGAACATCCCGAAACAATAGTGTCCGGTAAGGACCTGTGTCAGGCAGCCAATAGCCGCCTAGAGTCTGGATTTTTGCCTGATTGATAGCAATAGGCTCTCTCCTATAAGGAGTCTTCATCTTAACTAGTATAATGTTGGTGTAAGGTTCAACTCTGTTTAATGTGCTGTGAAATACATCCACACAGATTTTTTTTTATAAGCATTCATCCAACGACTCCTCTCGCTCTTGGGCGGCGCGTGAGGGCGTGTCAGACTTTTACTGACTAAAACCCAATCCTATGTTCCTTTTATGATGATTAATATGATAACTTACAGGTTTCTTGTCCCTCTTGATGTGCAGGAAGACATTGTTGCCTGTCTTCTGGAAGTACTGCTCTACGTAGTTGCGCCCGAAGCCGAGGTAGCTAACCAGAGAGATGTAGAGGCCTGTGTCTGATTCCTGAAAAAAGTCAAAATATTAAATAAAGTGCTTAAGGTATTATGTCCGCCTTTGTACAGTGTTTATTACTACTGCATAAAGTTTTAATAAATAAATAATTTGATTCTAGGTTTAGTTAATTAGGATTATGTAATGCCTTTTTTAATTTACTGTAGTTACAGTTTATTTAAGTAATATCTACATTTTTATTTAAGTATATCTTTAATTAATAATCTTTTTATTTGAAAGAAAGAGTGAAGATAAAGCTACAAAAGGGATTAATCATATGATTCTGTGAGGAAATTTTATAGTTCCTTATTTGGCATGGATATTTTTTTATAAATCAAGCTATCTTAGAATAAACTTCATGAAGCAAAAAAGTTATTCACAAAAACTTATGCATTTTAGTTATTTAGTACTAAAGAATACACCACAATCACTATTAGTCAACACAAGTAGAAATGATATCACACAAGAATATGCAGGTATCCAACTAAAAAGTATTATTAGTTTTTGTTATTAGTTTTCTTTTATGCTAACACCACAAAATTTAAAAAGCGCCCCCATAATTTACATAAACTTGATAACAGTTATCACTTTCCTGCAAAAAACATGAGGGCAGGCAATGCCCCATTTTACTCACAACACTGGTTTAGTACTGTATTCAGTTGCCATTACTTTGGCAAACATTAAAACAAAAAAAAATGTTCAACTCTGTAGATTTATACTTGGGAAGTTTTCTAATACTTTGTGGATTTACGTTAAGTTTATTCAATCTGAGAAGAATAGTGAAAGAAAGTAATGCATCCTTCCCTACAGTGCTACTATCGGAGAATATACTCCTAACATGCATCGGAATTGCCTTTATAAGTCGAGCTGCCTACAAACTAAATCCAATCAGTGTGGAAATGGGTGACATGGATGGGAGATCAGCAGTCGTAATCAAACAAGAAGACATCAACTGTAACTTTGCATCAATTCTTATGAGCTATGGTCCCCTTATCATGTCTCTGGTCAACAGTTTTCTAAGCTTGATCATTGACAACTACATGCATTACAAAATGATAGCAGATGTGAAGAAAGATGAAGATGAAAGTGCAGTGCGAGAACTAGGTGATCACTTTAGACAAGAAGTCAGAAGTACGTTTAAAAGTCTATTTTCTTTCTGGAAAAAGTATTTCAGTTTCATAACAGTGGCTGTACAGTGGATTCTACCTGTTTTATTAACACTATCCATGTACTCAATTAATGTTAAGGAAAAGAATATATCTCTGAGTGACATTAGAAGTTTCAGTGGTTCCTGTATGTCTGTCCTAGACGTAAGTAAGAAGAATTGTTCCACAATCAATACAAACAACACACTTCAGTTACGTACACACATGCCAAATTATTTTGAAATGTATGAGAACTATCCAAAAAATACAGGAGGAAAGTTTGACTCTGTAGTGGATAATGTTTACAAAATCATTGCTAATTTACAAAATGAAACTTATTCACAAATAAATGTGACAACAGCTCCATTGTTCCGGACTCCAAAAGCAGAAAAAGATGATTGTATGAAAATATGTTTTTTAGATAACAAAAATCTACTTTTGTTCATGTTTATTGTTACTGTTGTGAGTTATTTTGTGCCAATCACTATGTCAACTGTAATATTGACGAAAATACATGTGATGGAACTAAAGAAGCAGAATGTAAAGACTTATGTGAGTAGAGAGCTGTTGTACAACATTTTGTTTTGGAGCCCTGTCATGCTTGATACATTTCTATCTCTCACACTATGCTCATACACTATGAATGGGATGAGGACATCTATTTTTAACATAATAGCGAATGTGTATCAAGCTGTGAAGAATTTTATGAATACAAAATATTTTATGGACAACACTGTTAATCCTATTTGAAAGGAACCAGAATAATCTAATAAGATAGTATAAGTGGCGTGCTAGTGTTTGTTAAGTGGAGAGTTATTATTTCTCAATAAAAGTTTTATTTTCGTCTATTAGTTTTATGTCTTTTAATAAATATTGAGAAGCGACCCGCCCCATCTAAGGTTTAGGTTTAAGAAAACACAATGAATATTCCTCAAGATATACTTGTCTAGAATGTAGAACATTTTTCTGCTTTGGTTTGTCAAACTGTTGAATTTTAAAGATCAATTCTTTTATCTCGTCTGGGTCTATCGCCTACACAAACAAGAAAAAACAAATTCCACAGTGAAGACCAGATATTTCATCAATGGAAGAACCCATAAAAATTATATGAAATATTATAATTAGCCGCATTTTACGGATCAAAGCAAAACTTAGTGCTGTAAATTCCAAAGAACATAAATTTTAATAATTAGAAGAATAAATTCTAGGTTATAATAAAAAGTGCAACTCACCGGATTGTCAAAAGAATAAACACATTCATCCTTGTAGATCAGTTGCTGAGAGTTGGGTACTTTGATTTTAGATATATGAGGTGTTAAAAGGTCTAACGACGCCATGTCGTAGTTTTACACAGGTAAAAGAAATTTATAAAATGTATTTTTTCCCGATCAAGATCAGCGTCACACCAAAAATATACTCGATCTAGTGATGAGCACTATTGCGCATAATCATAATGCAAGGTGATGTATCAAACACAAAAACTTTATTGACAGTTAACAATCGACTAAATAATGTGAAATATTTGATTTCAAATTAGATAGGTAGTTGATATACTTAAAAGGCTTATTACATTTCAATAGTCAATTTGTAGAAAATCTGGTTACGACCGGTTTAGAACTAAAATTGTAAGAGCTAGTGATCATTCTAAATCGTATGACTTGAGACGACGCATTCGACTAATTATTTACACTAAATCGGATTCAATCTGTTCTAACTTTTTTTTATTTTATTGTATTGTATTGTGTACTAGTGCTTGACTGCGATCCGATAGGCACACTTTTGTATTAAGAGCCTATTCACTCTAGCTTTGAAGACACCCAAATTATAATCGGATGGAAAGACCTCAGCAGGCAAATTGTTCCAGTCCTTCGATGTACGCGGTATAAACTGCAATTACATCTGCTGATTTCCTAATTAGATTTTCTACAACTTGAATCTAATAAGCCCTATCTTCACTGACCTCTATATTAAAAATAGTAGAGGTTCGATTATTCCAGAAGTCCCTGGAATAATCGAACCTCTTGTTCTTGGACGAAAACATTAAAGTCAAATGTTTTTGGTTATCATCTGACCGTTTACTCAAACCATTTTCAGCTCTAATTTAATTAATTCAAAGGTCAAATTGCTGTGCGGCATTAATCATTAATCCATTGTCTTATCAAAATATCAAAATGATGAAAACAAACTCATTCCTAAAAACTTTAGTGTGTAACTGTGTATTAAGTGCAAAGTTCATTCCAGCAGTCCGCTATAAACTCAATTTCAAACAACATGTCTCTAAAACTGTACTGCGACCTTATGTCACAGCCCTCGAGGGCTCTTTACATATTATTAAACTCAATCAAATGTGATTTTGAGCCGAAATTCGTCGATTTACGTGGAGGTGAGTTTATTTGGATGTCTATCACTTAACCTGCCATACTTCTTTCTACAACTTGTAAGATAATTGAAATGTCTCTTCTATGAATAATTCTCCCACAGATATCTACATTAGAGATATCAAACTGGTTACATGGATAGCTATGGAGTTTATTGAAATGAAAATAAATCCATTTGATCAAAGACACTGCTGGTGTCATCGGATCATAAAAAAAGACATCTCCAGCTTAGGTTTTATTTATCATTTCAGCCGAACATTATTCTGAGGAGTTTACTGCGATAAATAGATTCCAGAAGGTTCCTGTGATAGATCATAAAGGATTCATTTTAACTGAAAGGTAAGCTCACATGTCATGTTAATGTCCAGTTTATCACAATGTATAGCCCTGTGTTTAAAAATAACCGAAGTAGAGTAAGGTTGTTACTCTAACCATTCTAAAATGCTTCGAGTTGGAACCCAGGGTCGTTCATTTATAACTGAAGTAGCCTCCCTAGAATTAACCCAACTAATTCTAACTCCGAGCAGGGTAGGTTAGTGTAAGCGGCAGGAATGATAGTTGCTTGGCATTGACAGTTGAACTCTATGTTCATTTTCAAAAATGAGGGTATAGAGTATCTAACCTGATGACGTCATTAGAGTTAACTCTAACCTCATTTTGAATGCAGGGCTGTGAAATACACTCAGTTACTCCTTAGAACAAGACCGCGTAACTTATTTTGGAGGTGGGCCATAGGCAGTTAATACTGACTCCCTAGCCAGCCAGTGGGCTATCTAATAAATAAAATTTAATTGTTATTGGCTCACCCTAGCTATTAAAATTAGATTAAATGTTAAGTCATTGCTTGCCATCGGGTGTGATGGTGGTCAAATGCGAGCCAACCATTAATAAAAATAAAAAAAAAAAAACAATAATTAGCAAAAAACAAAGGCAAAAGAAATAGAGTTGAAATGTGTTTTGCATTGAGAAAAGTATACTTGTTTTTCACAAAGTTGAAAGTTGAAAGTAAATTTTCACAAATACTATAAATAAATGACCCTTCAGCCTGGTTTCGGGCAGCCTTGCCTTAAAAAGTTGCTACTGATGCAGCTATTCATCTTTTAAAAACATTTTGATTTAAGTAATATTGTATAATATTTAATTTAAAAAAAATTGAATTTTGTGTTAGTGACTGGTGGATGGAAATAGTTGTTACACATTTTTAAATTAAATAAAATAATTAAAATATTTTTGATTGTTTTAATAAAGTTATACTTAATTATTATAATTTTATTTGTCACAATTCAACTTGATAGTAAACAGCATTGAAATATTAGTTTTGTATCAGCGCAAAGTGAAAAACCCAAAATGTATAGATTTTTCACCACTGTTTCCTACCAATGATATGTAGTCACTCTATTTAAATTACTGTATTGTATTCTCTTTAAGAAAATAGTGAGTCATTGTTGTCACTCAGCTTGCCACACCCCTTGACCAAATAGATCGTTGTAAATTAGAAATCAGTGTTCAAATTGTGGCTCACATTGACCAGTTGAAGTAAGCCCTTTCAAAAAATACGCACGCGTCTTTTGTAAATTTTAAAAATGAATAGTTACGTTAACTCTTAGTAAAAATAAAGGCGAAAATTCAAACGATTATGATTAATTTGGAAATATTGCGTAATAAAAAGTGCTTTAATATTAATGGTTTAATTGTTATCCCAGCATGAATACGCCTTTACTTTGCAATTGCACTGATGTGTCACTCTTTTCTTAAGGTATACCTAGGCTATATTAATTTCTTAGGCTAGGCCCATGTGGGCCACGTACGCCGATCTGAATTCGTCGGCTTCCATCCATTTTATATGGCAACTAGACTTGTAGGCCTACATTAGATCTACGCCTCGCGACGCAAGTTGACGCTATGCTACTTAAGCGCCTATTATCCCACTCGATATTCAGACAGTCTTAGTCTATGTAGCGTCACACAAAAAACAAGCAACTTACGCCAATGTCGTGTAAAGGAATGAAACAGAACGATGAGATAAAAAGATAAACATCGACTAAGACTGTCTGAATGTCGAGTGGTGTAAAGGCGCTTTAGGCAACTTTGAACCAGTGATCCCAGGATGACCTTTTCCACTATTTGTCGGAAGGTGGCAGGGCTAAACCACGGGTCTGATCGCGTGTGCGTAGTGTAGCGAGCGCCAACGGCCCGAGTAAGATCTGCAGTTATTATTATAATTACGAAGATGACTGATGAACAGCTAATTGAACAGGTTCGGCAGTATCCTGTCATATATAATATAAAACTTAAATAATACAGAAATACCAAAATGAAAAATGAATCATCTATCATCGTTATACATGTATAATCTTCTTTTATGTCATGAATTTCTTTAAATTGTACTTTTGTCATGCGAAAGTATATGAAGAAGCAAGCTTCATCTACTTCTAAATCTATTATGATATTCGACAAAACTTCTTCTCTGTGAACTCAGTATTATCTTTTCCTATTTTTTTTAAAGTTCTTAAATTTACTCTATCATACAATTCAGACAGTCATTCTAACTAACTAAATAGACGACATTCAACGTTAAAATCGTAGGTTGACACACGTGTTCCATGTTGCGTCGACGTCGTGCATACCAACCGAACACGCTTCAGACGTCTCTCACGTGTGCATCGGCCTAATGTACCTAATTCCCGCTTTATCGCGAATAGACTATCGAATTTAGAACATCCATTTAGAGTGGAAACCAATCCCAAGATAGTTAGGAAAAGCTTAGCAGCCTAAGCTTTTCCTAACTATCTTGGCTATCCTGGGCAACGTGAGCACGTTGCCCAGGGGTAATGGTATGTCTATAAATAAAATATTCTATGGTTTTTCAGTATTGCCATTCTCAAATACCTGTCCAGAGAAAACATAATACCAGAGAGTTTGTACCCGAAGGAGTCGAAAGCACAAGCACGCGTTGAAGAGTTTCTAGAGTGGCAGCATGCTGGGCTGAGGTTGCACTGCGCTATGTACTTCAGGGTAAAAGTAAGTAAACAGCGATAATTTGTTAGTGCACTGACTCCTGCTTTATTAATCATGTTCTTACTTATAAAAAAACCAGTGCTGTGGTAGATAGTGTAGGGATTACATTTTGCCACACTTAGATTCCCATCCTTGTGCGTGGGGTTCCTGGATATCATAGCCAGCTCAGCCCTATCCCAAAACCCCCGAGGATTCCGGCGTTTAAGTAGTCTCTACAGAGTTACGTTAACGAGGTATTTGTTTGTGGGGCAATGACCCAGTAGTAGTATTGTCACCTTCTATGTTGGCTTGACGGGCTTGAACGATAAGAGGAAAAGTAATTGGGTGGTTGACTTTTTTTAAAAATCATTTTGGTATATTATGTATACGCGACTAGAAATATATTCCAAATTCAAGTAACAGAATAGGGATGCACATACATTGTTTATGGATTTATTATTAGATTATTATTGTTTTATTAAATGTATTTTTAGTTTGTCAGTTTCTATTGTACGATGCCTTGTACATCCTCTGTAACATTGTACAAGTGCTTGTAAATAAATACTGAGATGTGGCTGTCATTAGGTTACAAGCGTGCAGGAGAGATAGCGAGATGATCTTACCACTCCTCCACTCTTTTTCAAATCAGTATTTGAAATGCTAATTGCTGCTTCATAACTAATTTTGTTGCCATTTTCAGAAAAAGATTTCTTTTTAGTGTTATTTGTTGTTTAGTGTAAAATATTGTAAGAGTACAAAAATAAATCCAGGCAAATATCCAATTTTCAAAAGAGACATTTTCTTTCATTACAGTATTTAAATCCTATGCTGTTTGGCAAGCCTGCGGATCCCAGCTCTCTAGTAGGGTATAAGAATCGCATGGAGGATGCTCTCACAGAGTTTGACACCAAATGGCTGGGCAGAGGAACCGACTTTATTACTGGCAACAGTCCCACAGTTGCTGACTTGCTGGCAGCCTGCGAGTTGGAACAGCCTCGTAAGTACTTTGTGTTTTTATAGGTTTTGTAATAACATAAATTGGATCAAAAAAAAAAAAAAATTTCGTCGCCGAAGTTGGTCTAGGAAAAGCTGGCGTAACGACTTGGAAGTTTTTGTGTGCGATTCGCTGTCGAAGGTAAAGCACCGGGAAGGATAGAAGGTTATAGGAGAGTCTTTTGCCCAGCTGGGACAGAAGAAAAAAAAGAAAAAAGGGAAAAAGTAAAAAAAAGAAAAATAAAACTAAGAAAAAGAAAAAAAATATAAGAAAAGAGAGAGGGTGGGAAATAAGTTGACAAAAAAAATACATATAGGTATACCAAGAATTTGTGTACTGTAAAAAGTAATCTCCACCGAAATAACGCCTTCTAATCGTATGAAAAACTATCGTGTGTAACTTAGCATTAAGTAGATACATACAATGCAATACAGTGGCTTAATGGCGGCTCCGAACACAAGGAGTCGTTGTGTAGTAGCAATTTAAAAAACAAAACTTCTCCTTTATTGGTAATGATATTTTTTTCCAGGAATGAGTGGTTACGATCCAAGCAATAATTTCAAAAACATTGAGGTATGGTGGAAGAAAGTCCGGCAGCATTTCAACCCGTACTACGACGAGGGCCACGTCATAGTGAATAAGATAATAAAGAAAAACTCGAAATTAGCTTCTAAGTTGTAAGGTGTACAAGCGTGTGTACCTAAGGCTGAGCGCAGACTTGAGTCATGACAGTTTTAAGACAGACTACTGCTTTAAAAAATATGAAGTCGTGCAAACTTCAAACAAATGTTTTATAGATAAAATTTTCTGAAATAAGAACTGCACAGCGACAAGTCTGACTAACGATTGTCGGCTTCCCTTTTGTATGCATGCGGGCGCGTCACGCACATCAATGACAAAACAGTCTAGCGACGTACCTACCTTCTCTCTAGTAGTCACGTCCGAGCGTTCAGAGAGTAAACACGTCGCATCTTGTTTACAGACGAAAAACTCGTAGAAAAATTAATACAACAGTATCGATGAAGTCCATTTGGATACTGAAAAGGAATTGACGCAAGCGGTGTGCGCCGCGTCGTAGCAGACAAAATGTTTTAGTTTTGTTGTCGTTTTGAGGCAGACTTGTCTATGTGGGGAAAGTCTGTCTTAAAACTGTCGTGACTCAAGTCTGCGCTCAGCCTAACACGCTTAAATGCGGGTTTTTGTGAAACTGAGTTGTGTTGAGGATGCTCCTGGTGGATGCACTAAATATGTGTACGTGTAGGGATATTTTAATCAACATAAAACTTCACACTAACTTGCAATATACAAAAAAAAAAACACGGGCTAGCCTCAAGCCTGCCACTTTCACCTAAGGTTGCCAACCATACTCTAATATAGATTATTGTACTCTCTTAAGGAGGAGTACTTTATAATCTAAGAATGCAATAGAGTACGCTAATAGTGCATTATGAAACAAGTTTGTAATATTACTGATTACCGTCGAGGCGGTATTTGGACTCGTGATCTTAAGAGAGCCACATGTATCATACGACGTTTTTCAATACACTCGTGAAGAAAAATAATTTATCTACAACAGTAAAACTAATATTTTTTTTGTGACATGGCGTTAAAAAATTAAATCTGTTTTCATAAGCGCGTGCATCTTTTCTTTTTAATAACCTATATGGGAAAGCTATAGTATTTTGATCATATTGCCAAGTCTTACGTTTATGTTTTCTTGCTTGAAAAGTTTTTACGATAATGTCTTTCGTAGTGACAATAGAATACGGATGTAACATTTTCTAAGGTTTTTGTGGTATTTAATTTTGTTTAAGTCGAGTCGGGGTGATGATGTCCCAGTGAGTCGGGATGATGCTGCAGGCTCCAGTAAGTCGAAGTAGTAGTGCTGCTGGCTCCAGTGAGTCGGAGCGGTGCTGTGCAACGTAGTGGCTTGACTGCTGGCGTCGACCAGGAGAGGTTCTTCGTAGCTCTTCCTGTGACTGGCCGAAGGTGCAGTGTACTTCGCCAAGGTCGCTGATGAGGCTGAGGGTGATGATCAGGTATGACCAGGTAGGCATGCTGGTGGTCAGGATACCTTTTATAGCCGTGGGTGCTGGCTGTATGACTCGCTGCTCGAAAGCTTGAGGAAGTGATGACGACATCACGAAGTAGTGGCTGCACGAAGGCTGCGCTGACGTTCTTTGTCGAGGGTCACCAGTTCGGTGGTATGCGGAACAGACAGTAAAGTCCCGCCAACCTCCGTTGAAAAAGGATGATCCTCCGGCCAGACGGGATTTTATGCCTGGTGTATGTGGTATTTTTTCGTACCTATTAAAAATTTGTATTGCGAATAAAGAGGTTGAACAAAAAGGTTTCAACTACATTATCGCACTAGTGCGTAATAGTAATCAAAATTTCACAGTTTGGTAACAAGTGTCATTATATACCTAAACGCAGTGCAATAAGAGTCACTTTCTGAGCAAGTGTGTTGAAAAATAATACATTTATTTTGATTCAAATTTTGAATAAAATCCTACCATTTCAGTATTTTACTGGAATATTTTGTTTTTCCTTTCTTCTTTAAAAACTATGGCTTCATTGAAAATAATACATACAATTATTTTAAAACAACGAAAAGTTTCTTTCGCAAAAAGTAAAACCAGGATACTTTTCTTCTAACAATGTACTCATAATGTAGTTCTGCTAAGATCAGATATACTCTATTTCTTCTTAAAAAAAAGTTGGCAACCCTATATTCACCTCAAATGTACCAATATTTTTATAGGGGATCGTATAGGTTTGTTCCAGTTTTATAACAACATGTATTTAACATTTGAGCGGGTATTTCGAGATTATCATTGTGCAATAAAAATACATAATTGTATAATTAAGTAAATAAACTAATGACTTTTTTATTTTTCTCTTTTTAATAAAAAGAACATAAAATTATTATTTTTAAAAAACCCCCGACACGATATGTAAAAAATAAGTTAAAAAATTACTCTTTCAGCCGTTTTCATTTAATTATAAGAAACTATTAATATTTTAAAGATGAGCGTCGCTGAGTCGGGCGACCGCAATGTGAAGAAGTTTATTTACTTAGCTTTAACTTTACAAAACAATTACGGTCCCCCGACTCAGCGTCGCTCATCTTTAAAATATTAATAGGTTGTTATAATGGCGTGAAAATGGCTGAAAGAGTAATGTTTTAACTTATTTTTTACTTTTTAATAGTTTTTTTTTGTGTCGGGAGTTTTTTTAAACTAATAATATTTTTTTACCTCAAGGACACATATTATGTTTATTTATTACCTCACCCTCTCACTCTTTTCTTTCAGATTACACTCTACAACATCTACCTTTTACAAGTTAACACTTCTTTTACCTCTCCTTTCACTTCTCACATTCTCATAACTTTAGCTACACTCTCATAACGTTCCCTCTCACTCCTAATACTCCTTCCTGCCGCTCTTAACATCACATAACACACACACACACACACACACCACACACACACACACACACCACACACACACTAACACTAACACTCGTAACTTTACACTGCATATTAATGATCTGCTGATGCCCGGTATCTATGGGTATGCAGATGATAGCACAGTTGTAGAGAGATACCTGCCAAGTGCTCGGGCTAGTAAGGAGCTAATTCGGTCCGAACGAGACGCTATGGTAAAGCGTACGAATATCTCACTGCAGGCAGTCTCCAAGTGTGGCAAAACCAATCTGGTGGGATTCAACGCCGCCAAAACACAAGCGTGTCTGTTCACCGCCAAAAGGAGCCCGTTCACCTTGGCGCCTACTTTTCGGAATATATCCCAGAAGAGTACCGACCGCCTTCAGCTCTTGGGAGTTGAAATTTCCTCAGACCTCAATTTTGGGCGGTTCTTTGAGACCAAAGCCAAAGCAGCTGCCAGGAAACTAAGCGTTCTTGCAAAGTTTCAGCAGTACTTCACACCGGGACAGCTTTTAATGTTGTACGAAGCACAGGTACGATCGTGTGTGGAGTACTGCAGCTACATATGGGCTGGTGCTGCAAAATGCCATCTGGCAGCTTTGGACTCGGTGGAAAGGCGTGCGAAGAGGCTAATTGGTGATCCAGATTTGGTTAAATCCAATCTACAAAGCCTCAAGCATAGGCGTAAGGTAGCCAGCCTTTCTGTATTTTACAAGATGCATTTTGGAGAGTATGAGCGGAAATTGCATGACTTGATTCCGCCATCTCCTTTCTACTATCGGACAACCCGACGTACGGCGAGAATCGACCCTTAGTGCTCGGCCATACTGGAAGCGCGGTTGAGGGCGGGCGCGGCGCGGCAATCTCAAACACAAGAACTTCCTTTGAGTGTCCACAGAGGGCACGCGGGCGCGGGAAGCGGCGCGGACTGCGACACGCGGAATGCGCGCGGGCATCTCACGCCATAGTGACTTCATACAAGTGGCCACAGTGAGTGCGCGGGCGGCAAGCGGCAAACTAGTTCGAGCCATGCTAAAAGTAATATTTATTGATGTATCGATATTTATAAAAATATTAATATCGCCCTGGATTTATCGAGAAAAAGACATATATCGGTCAAACTTTCCGAGATTTTTGGTCTCAAAATAATAATTTAGTTCAGTCTAGGTCAATAATAGGTAATACATAGTAATTTCTATACAAAATTCACATTATTTTAATATATGAGAATCTGTATAAAACTTCTTGTTCTTCCTGCTCTTGTCCTTTTAATACTTGGGATTTGCGCAACACGTAATCTTATTAAAACTAATTCATCAACTTCCTGCCTTTGTCCCGTGTTATTTGGGGTCGGCGCAACTAGGGCTTTCAATACCGGTATTACGGGATCCCGTAATACCGTAATCACGGATATATTTTGGTCTTTTTTCAATACCGGTACTGACGAGCCAATACCGTGATTACGGTATTACAATCATTTTATAATTTTAATTATTGTGGTTTGTTGTAATAAGTAGCAGGAAGTTGTATTAAATAATATAAATAACTATGTGATATTATTCTCACACTTCACACTTGTGTATTAAGCGCCAACTCTTATCTCCAGCCCACCCGCCCGCACCTTTCTTAAAAAACCGGTTTCTGAGTCGGTCGAGCGAGCCATACGACGTTATTGTTTTGTTAGTCAGTAGTAACACAAAAGCCGCCCGGGTAACATGTGCAAGTGAAGTTGGTTATTGTGAGTTTTGATAAGTTTGTGATCTTAACGAGAAACATGTAAGTACACCTATAATATTAATACTTGTATTTTCTGGGAGTTTGTCTGAATTTTTAACGGATCACGCGATCATATCTTTTTTTTTTGTAAAAACTGATGACGAGTCACGAATTCAGAACAGATTGAAGCATCTAAAATTGCATTTCCATTTTGATTAATGTCATTGTTACTATATCGAATCGAATCACGTTATCCGTTAGATCTTCAATTAAATAGTAAAAATTGAATATTTGAGCGGTTTAGATGTGACTTTGTTTTCTAACTTTTACCTAATTAGTACTTATTAACTACGTTCATGTACGAAGAAACAATTCAAAATTATACATTTAATTGGTATTTTAGTAAGAAAGAACAAGTTTATAAGAAAGACACGAATCATGACGCTTGCTGACTTTTAAGGGCAGTATAGGTAATTAGGTACGTATCGAATGTATCAGCCAGTAAACAATAGGACGGCAGCGCCATCCTTACTTAAACTTTATTAGAACTGCGTTTTTAGACAATTCTAATACCTATACCACCCTCGGAAGCCAGCGATTAGGACTAAGGTAGCTTGACATTCTTTATTAGTATAAAGAAATGCTTAAAACTTGTCCAGCCGCGCAGTGCACGCAGACAATAGTTGCCTACTAATCTCTCCCGAATTCTGGTTGTAGTGCACGGCAAACACGGCGTTATCGCATACCTATAGATTAATGACAATTTCAATGTAGGTATTTATCCTAAACCTGACTAAATACTATACATTTGAAAGTGTAAGTTTAGTTGTTAGCAGAGGTATAGAAGTAAATAAATAACCGAAGGTTATAAAGGTTTTCTCTTTGTTTTAGGTCGACTCCAGAAAAGTCAGATTCGAAAACATACAAAAAAATTTTAAGAAAACGTACTACTACTGGCATATGGGATAATTTCACTGCCGCTGAAAATCGACTCACTGCAAAGTGTAACCTATGCAATAAAATCATAAAGACTGTTGGTGGAACCACTAGCGGATTGCGCACTCATATGCGCTCAATACATAAATCAAATACGCATGAAAGCACAGCTTCATCATCAAAGCCATCCACTATAGAAAACCCACAACCTTCAACATCAAAAGAAAAAGTGTCACCAGAATTAGCAGTGCAAGATGAACCAGTACGAAAGAAAATTCGAGTTTCAGACTATTTTCAAAGTTCTCATTCAATGGAATTAGTTGTTTCAAGGATGACCGCCTTGGATGGTATCCCTTTGAGTAAGTTTTGCACATCGGAAGATATGCGAAGACTATTTAAGAATTCTGGTTATAATTTACCGACTTCACCAGCTTCTATAACCCATATAGTACAAAAGAAAAGCGATGATCTAAAAAATCAAATAAAAACGCAGTTCAAGACTTTGAAGACTCGTGATCAGGAACGATTTACTTTGACTTTTGATGAATATACAGCAACTAATAATCAGAGGTACATGAACATTAATGTACATAATAAAGATTTAGAAAGTGGTTACACGAACCTAGGATTAGTCAGGATATCAGGCTCCATGACAGCAGATGTAGGTATCCAATACCTAAAACAACGACTTCAAGAATTTGGCCTTAATTTACATGAAGATATTATAGCTTTTACTACAGATGGTGCCAGTGTGATGACTAAAATGGGAAAAAGTTTTGAAGGCCACCATCAGCTCTGTCTGGTGCATGGCATCCAGCTAGCTGTTATAGACGTGTTGTATAAATACCAATTTCAACAAACCTTTTCTTCTGTTCCACCGCTAAATCCTCACATTGAAACATTAGAAACTGACAGTGAAGGTGACAATTCTGGTCATCAAGGCGGTGACGATGCTTTGAATTATGTTGAAGCACAATTGCTCGAAACAGAAAGACCTGAGTTTATTTACAAAAACCTCATTGATAAAGTAAGAAAAATAGTCAAACTTTTCCGTAAGTCCCCTACAAAGAATGATTTGTTACAAAAATATGTCATTGAAACTCATAAAAAGGAAATGACATTAATACTAGATTGCAAGACAAGATGGAGCAGTATGGCTGATATGATTGGACGCTTTTTGAAACTAAAGGATTGTGTTTTAAAAGTTTTAATCGATCTAAAATTAAACTCCGATTTCGAATTAGACGAATTCGATTTGACAATATTAAAAAATATTTACAACAGCCTTTCTGTAGTCAAAGTAACTGTATTAGAAATTTGTAAACGGGATGCCAATTTACTAAAAGCGGATATTGCGCTAAAATTTATGTTGACAAAGTTAGATGGTCAAGCTAATGACTTAAGCCAAAATCTTGCAAAAACACTTCGAAGACGCATAAAGGAGCGACGACTTTTAATATCTGGAGTATTACAATATTTGCATGACCCTGAAACTTTTTTCAGTAATGATGATAGCGATGACGACACCTTTATAAAACCCACATCTGATGAAATATTAGATATTATAGTTAATCTACTTACACGTTTAAAATATAATAATAACATAACAAGACAGTCTCAAAGAGACAGTGAGAATATGGCTGATATGACAATAGAAGAACCTTCTTCTTCTTCTTCAAGTTGTGATAATGAAGACACGTCCATACAAAAGCAATTAGAAAGGGAGATTTCTAAATTGCCTAAAAGTAAGGATGCTGCTTCGGCTGTAACCACAAGCACTGATTTTAGATCAATAATAAGAGTAGAGATGTGTGTCTTTGAAACTGCTGGGGGTGGACGTGAGATATTTCTATCGGCGGCATACAAATATTTACTGTCTGTTGTACCGACAAGTGTTGAAGCAGAGCGTGCTTTTTCGTCAGCAGGCTATTTATGTAACAGGCTAAGAAGTTCGCTTTCTGATTCGACCTTAAATGCACTTTCTTTTTTGCGATCACACTTTCAAAATAAAAAAAACGAAAATATCTTTTGATTAAAAATGTTTCAATATGATATATTTAAGTTTAGATTTTTATTATTGTTTGTCTGCAAATATGCAAAATACTATTTGATTTATTTTGTTACTTGTTTAATTTTGGATTTTATGATTGTTTTTTTTTTAATAAATATAATAGCGTTAGTAAAATGAAAACCTAATGATTGCTGTAATAATAAATATAAGTATAGATCTCATTATCATTGTAATTTGCATATTCTAAGTTAATTGTCTACTGCGATATTACATTTAGTTTAAGTTTTGATTACGTTTATAAATTCTAGTCCTATAATCAATCAATACCAAATTGTTATGCTATTAAAAGAGAATAAAGACTGATTTGGAAACAAAAATACGTATTTAAATGGTTTTATTAATGCCCTAATTAAAGTTCTTATGAACCTTAGAAGAATCCCTTAGAAGGGATGACAGTCAAGCGCTAGTTTAATTTTTTTTTAAAAAAAGCTTGAAAAACTTGAGTTCAATACCGTGATCACGTGATCACGGTATTGAAATTTCTAATACCGGTACTGATACCGGTGTTGATAAAATCCGGTATTTGAAAGCCCTAGGCGCAACACGTTTTTTTCTTCCATTCTGACCTTTCACTCGTCATGCTATCACTAACTTCCTTTTCGTTCATATCAGTCTTCACACAATCCATCCATCTTTTCTTTGGTCTCTCTCTCCATATCCATCCATCCACATTAAAAAACTATTTTTAACACTAACTAAATAACAATATACATTTTGAAGACCAATTAATTTTTTCAGGCATAATAACGAAAGTAAAAACATATCAGTACAGTATAGACAATATAGTTTTTTTCCATTTCGTTCCTATTATTTACGGCTTTGAATTAATTTCAGTATTCTGCTGATAATAAAATTTTGAAAAAAAAAAATCGTTTTTGATACGATTTTCGATATTGAATATTTTGTATCAATATATTGGATCAAAATATATAGACTCAAAATTTTGATAATATATCGAAACGAAAATATTGATATGTTTTCAACAAGCCTACTTCGGACAGGCACTATCACTATCACCCGTGTCGCTGCCCGCACCGCGCTGCCAGTGTGGCCACGCAAATCGCGCGCGTTGCCGCTCCCGCGCTGCGCTGCCACTGTGGCCGAGCACTAAAGTTTTTGAAACTTCACGGCACAGACGACAGAGGGATACTCTTCACGGTTCGGTTCCAAAATAATGGTGCCGGTGCAACGACATCTATCGAATATTTATAGAACTAACAAATTACGATGTGCTTTTAAAGTAGCGAGATAGATGTCACTACAAGTTTCATTCGTAACCAAAAGACATTGGAGATACAATAGAGCGGCTATCAGAAGAAATGTTTTAGAAAAACTGTCATCCTATGCCTCAGTGACGCCATCTGGCTTTGAATAGCAAACACGCGAATTAAATTTGACAAAATTTATAATTATTTAACTATCGCTCGGTAGGTGGCCAGGGAAGGCCCCTGATAATGTTAAAATGTCAGTCGTACGAGCGAAAATGTATAGCTCCATCCTTTTAACAGTTCTGTTTAGGTCGTAAAATGTATCACATTATGAGCTCGTGGTAGAGCCTCAGTGTGTGATAAAGGTAAGTTTAAGCTTTTCAGCGACAGATGGCGTTATCACAAAATCAGCAAATGTTCTAGAATATTTATAAAAATGATTGAATTCTAATTAATTACTTAGTTAATTCCAAAAATATTTACGAAAATAAAACGAAGCTAGGTCCAGTCATTTTATCATAACAAGATTTGCAATAGCGTAATGCGCAGTTATTTTTTCAGAAAATGATTTTCTTTTAGTGCATAGAGCGGATACCAAAGAGATTTAAAGAAATATAATAGAGCGGCTATCAGAACAAATGTCTTAAAAAAACTGTCATCCTATGTCTCAGGGACGCCATCTGGCTTTGAATAGCAAACACGCGAATTAAATTGGTCAAAATGTGTAATTATTTAACTATCGCTCGGTAGGTGGCCATGGGCCTTACCATGATAATGTTAAAATGTCAGTCGTACGAGCGAAAAAGAGTAATGGAGCTATACAGCCTACATAGCTCCACTCCTTCAGTTCACTCGCAATTCGGTTTAGTCTATAAAGCTATATTGGAGATATTTATACACAAAGAAGTTATAGGAATATATAATATAATTCCCCATATAAAACGAATATCTTGCATATCATTTATTATATGAATAATTACCCCCGCACAGAGAGAGAGCTCGTGGTAGAACCTCAGTGTGTGATAAAGGTAAGGTTAAGCTTTTCAGCAATAGATAGCGTTATCACCAAATCAGCAAATGTTCTAGAACTATTTATAAAAAATATTGAATTTTAATTAATTACATCGTAAATACCAAAAATATTTATGAAAATAAAACCGAAGTTAGGTCCAGTCATTTTATCATAACATGATTTGCAATAGCGTAATGCGCAGTTTGGCATATTTTCTCAGAAAATGATTTTCTTTTAGAGCATAGAGTGGATACAAACACGATTTGGCGTGTAGCGGCGTCATACTAGACTGAGCAGTGAGCGACTTATGACCACTAGGTAATAAATATCGGATTACGATTTTTTTCGCTATGTCCTGTCTATTAATAGTATATATTTAATGTTTTTGGCGGATACAAAGACATTAAAAGTGTAGGGGCGTCTTATAGACTGAGCGACTTATGACCACTAGGTAATAAGTATCGGATTACGATTTTGTTCGCTATCCTGTCCATTGGTAGTGTATATTTAATGTCTTTTCATTAGATACATACTACTATTATATTAGAATACAATAATTTTCATAAATAATTCTAGAACATTTGCTGATTGTGTGGTAACGCCATCTATTGCTGAAAAGCTTAACCCTCCCTAGCACACTGAGGCTCTACCACGAACTCTTAACGTTTTTTTCATTTTACGACCTAAACCGAACTTTTAAAAGGATGGAGCTATATAGAGTGTATAGCTCCATCACTCTTTTTCGCTCGTCTGACTGAAATTTCAACATATCATGGTAAGGGCCCTGGCCATTTACCGAGCGATAGTTAAATTTATATAATTTATTTTGACAAAACTTCGCGGTTTTGCTATTCAAAGCTAGATGGCGTCACTGAGGCAAAGGATGACAGTTTTTCGTTAGACATTGCTCCTGATATCCACTCTATTGTATCTCTTTTAAATCTCTTTGTTCGTAAGCAAAGAATTTCTATTCTTAATATTGTTGGTTTCCAAAATATCCTTGCCAACAGTTCATAAAGTCCTTGACTGGAATGGACTTATTTTAATTTCAAAATGACGCAGTTTTTTTTTCGGGTGGGAAAATCATCTAATGACATCCTGCGCTCTTGGGCGGAGCGGCAGATAGCGAGATAGCGGCAGACTTTTACTGACTAAAAATCCACTCCTGTTCCTTCTTTGACATTGTTTCAGGGCACCGGGGATCTCTTTCACATCACACATGGCCCCAGTAGGCTCCGACCCTGCTGGGCTCCTACGTTTGTTGACATCTCTTTAAGGCGCGCGTGGAACACTACGCGCCGTGGACGACTTGGGCTCGGTCCGGACGGTTACCGGACGAACGGACGGCGAGCTACCCATTGCACGCCGTCCGCAAGCCCGCGCCTACGATGACCGGAAATCGGGATCGGAATCCTTACGGCTGGGGCGCGTGGGCCATTGCCTCGCGCGTGCACGTGCGGCCCCCTTCTTTGCTAGCATTACTGCTTCGCAGAAGGAGGCGACCGTCTGCCACTCCTCCTCGCTCCGGACCATGGCCTGTACCAAGGCCCGGCGCGAGAGATCGCTGCCGCCGATCGCCCCCACGAGGACACGGCGGTGCTCTGCCCAAGCGTGTCACACCTCTACCGTATGCTCCACCGTATCCTCCGGGCGGTCCACACAATGGTGGCACCCGGGCGTTTCTTCCGCACAAATCCGGTGCAGGAACCTCCCGAACTTAACAAGTCCGATGACCATCTGCGTCATGCGGAAGTTAAGGACGCCGTGTGGTCTTTCCAGCCACTGCTCAAAAAGACGACTTACCGCCATAATTATGTCGTGCCTAGCACTGTGTTGCGACAGTCGCTGTCGCCATTCCACCATTTATTTATTTATTTACAAGCACTTGTTCAACGTTATGGAGGATGACCAAGGCGTTGTGCAGTTGAAACTTACATACTAAAAAATACATTAAATAAAAACAATAATAACACATTGAAGAATAAAATGAAAATACATATACATTACCACTAAAATAATACGAGTATATCCATGAAATCCCGCCGGAACTCTGTCCGCCATGCCGCGACTTGGCGCGGCAGCTGAGTTTCGCCATGCGTGCAAGGACTGTTGTCTCTAAATCCCACGGTAGTTGAGGTGTAGGTACGATAGTAGGTATACCTATTTATCATTCCCTACAGTTTTATTAGTTGAACAAAAAAGCTTGCTGTAAACACGCAAATGGCGCTAATAAGTAACAATAAAATGTTCATAATTATTGACATTATATGCACCGCACGCTTTTTTACAATAATATACATTTATTTCTTATGTACACTATTCTTAATCCAAATTTATTAAACTTTATTTTCTATTTTTTTAGTTGGATTTTCTATAAAAGCGTGTTTTTTTTAGTTTTTTTAAACTATTATTTATTTTTAATTTTTTAGAAATTATTGATATGCACCCCACGCTTTTTTACAATAATATACATTTATTTCTTATGTACACTATTCTTAACCCAAATTTATTAAACTTTATTTTCAATTTTTTTAGTTGGATTTTCTATAAAAGCGTGTTTTTTTAGTTTTTTTAAACTATTATTTATTTTTCATTTTTTAGAAATTAATTAATCCTGGCGAATCTAATTAGGATAATCTGATATTTTGATCGGATTATTGCATTGTCATCGATCTTTGACAGGTGTGCAAAGTTTGAATTAAATCTGATCGTTCAAAGTAGGACAAAATCGAGCTCAAAGGGGTCGGTTACAAACAAACAAACATACATACATACAGGTGAAACTAATAAAAGCGTGTTAAAAAAGAACCACTGCACTGCAATTTGACCGCGAAATCAACTGTTTTCAGTGTTTTGTAATGATTATTAAGTCTTATATTTAAAGGTTAGAAAAAAAATCCTAAGGTTTCTATTGATTTTACCCTGAAATTGTTTTTATTTAGCTAGATTACTGTCTAAGTATAGAAAGATTCTTTTAAAAAAAAACAATTAATTATCAACTCATTGTGATAAAAAAGAAATCAATTAACATCCTATAGGCCTTCCTAACTACCCACACATAATATTCAGATAGCATTTATGAGAACGATTGAAATCGTACTAATATTATAAAATGTCTTTATGTGTTTTAAAATACCTATGATGTTTACAGACAAGATAAAACTCCGAATTTTCGATGTAATTACCTTTGTTAATTTTAACTGCCTTGACACGCAGAACACAAGTTCAATATTAGCTTGGGTGCCAGAGGTGCTAACATATACCTACTTATATTTTGTTTAAGCCAAAGTACGGGGCGGCTTACGGCGGTTACTTATTGAAAGCTTGAAATCAAGATTTTTAGTCTGTACCCATTTATTGTTTTGTGTCTTTTTACATTTTTAAATATTTCTTGGGTTGCGATAACTTGTTTTATATAAATGACAGCTGAAACGGCGACTTTGCGCGCACGTAGGACGTAGCCACTGCGTCGTCGCGTTGAATTCGCGTAAACCACATCGAATCGCATCGCTGACGCAAGACACCGCGCCGCATTAAATACTTCAGCAGCATCTACCTTCTTTTTTGAAGAGGTTAATGATCAAAAGAGAACCAAATATCTTGAAAAATCACCAAACTAAAGTGACTGTGGACAGGGCACTTTGCTTGTAGAACGATAGTCGGTAGGGCCGAAAGGTTCTGGAATGACGACCATGTACTGGAAGATGCAGCGTTGATAGGCCTCCCGCATGGTGGACCGATGATCTGGGAATTCAATTCAACACTTGGGGGAGACTTATGTCCAAGAGTGTACGTCTTACGGCTGAAATGATGATGACATCAAGTAACTCTTATCGCGCTGGGTGATGCGGGAGCATGTCAGACTTTTACTGACTAAAACCCACTTGTGTTACTTCCCTTTGCGTTCCAGGGCCGCGGTAATAATTTCAAATATTTCCGTAGATTCCAGGAGTAGGTATCTACACTACCTACGTTTCCTTTGGATAATAAAACAGTTATCAAGCGGGCGAAGCCGTTTGCAGAAACTAGTTGGTAATAAACCTTCAACGATCAGTAATTTCAATTGGACATTAATTACCTTTAGTACCTTTTCATTGGAAGCAGCCCACACAGGCTTAAATCAATGAAAATATTCCACTTCGTATTTATTTTTCTTCCCATTAATGGAAAGTTACCGGAAAATGAGAAGGTGGAGTTTTGTGAAAGTCTGGAATGCGATGAGAAAGACGATCAAAAGGTGTGCGGAATGAGGTATGGTGACGAAGATGTGATGTTCAAAGTTTTCGATAACGAGTGCAAATTGTTGCAGTATGGATGCCGAGTTGATGACGCTGAAAGTAAGTATAGCCTTTGGTATTTGTTTTAATACGACATACCAATGAGGATCACTCATGATTTTATGGAGTATTCAGACTTATAGCGCCAAAAAAAAAAAAAAAACTGTGAAGCAATTATTTGAATCGGACCAAAAATTACGAAGATACAGCAGTTTTAGTCCCAGAAACGCACCCGAGAATGAAGCGACTCGCTGTGACGTCAACTGTGATGATCGGTCTGTACCGGCTAATTAATACGATCAAGCCGTTCGTCGCACGGATCACGACAAATTATGTCATCATAAACAGTCCAACGAGAGTGCGCGTTTCGAAGTAGCCGTTCAGAAAAACTTTAATAAATCCACCATTTCTTGACGGATTTTAATAATTTAGAAAATTAAATGCTCAGTAAATTATTACACATACGATGTAGGTACTTAGTAAAAATCGGATTTGCTATTATGTGATTGATCCTCATTACAAGATTTAGTGCTGCTTTTGTAAGCAGACAGTTTTCTATTTTTTATTTTTATAGGGTTGCATACCCATAAATATCAATTTCTATGGGCGTACCTCAATTGGTAAGAAACAGAATCCTTATAGAATTACCTACTTTGTTGTCTGTCAGCCAAGATCCTTTTTCTCAGAAACGAGTGATAATTTTTTTAATAAAACAGCTGAAATATTAATTTCAGCTGAATACATCCAGCTGAATTTAAAATAAAATATACCTACCAAGGTCTACAATACCTTGGAACAGTGAAAAATCATTATTTTTTTTTAACTACTTATTGCTAGGCTCACTATCTTACCTGATGGCAAACAGACAGTCCAAAGACATTAAATATACCTTTGTATCTTTAAATCTAGATTACGGGTGGATTGCATCAGAATGACCTGTAATGTCAACAGTTTATAGTACCAGGGACGCCAAATATAATCAGTTGAAATTTTCATGGAATACAAAAGATGGATGAATTAATTTTAATTTTATTAATGATTATGTTTCATTCCGATCAAAAATAATTAAATTCGTCCTTTTTTTAAGGTGGGAAATCATCCAATGACTTTTTACGCTCTAGGGAGGAACAGGAGGGCGGGCGTGTCAAACTTTTGCTATGTTCCTTCTTTGTCCAGCGTTCCAGGGCTCCGTGTTTCCCTTTCGGAAGTCAACCCCAGCCCTCAGTAGGTTTCGACCCTGCTGGGCCCCTACGGTTTTGCTGACATCTCCTTGAGGTGCGCGTGGAACACTACGCGCCGTCGACGACTCGAGCTTGGTCCGAACAACGTGCTACCTATTGCTCGAAAATTCATATAACCTAAATAAACAAATCATTAATAAAATTAAAATTCATTCATATCCATCCATCGTTTTTTATGAAAACTTCAATTATATTTGACGATTCATGGTTACTTATCTCTTTTGTTGACTGTACGTTGTATAAACAACTCAATCAATCCCCTTGCTTGTTCCCTATTTGGGGTCAGCCCTCCTGTTACTATCACTCCATTCTAAGCGATTTTGTGTTATTTCTGGTGATAAAGTCCTTCTGGACGATTTGTCTCCAGGTAATCGGTTGGTGACGTCTTCTTTTGCCCTTTTTTATGGCTTAAACACATCAGGTCGTGTGGTCTTCATTTCTGCGCATTAAGTTACAGCTCCCTCAGTTCAGTTTATTGGAGACGTTATCCAGTCTCGTGACACCACCCACCCATCACGGCATCTTCAAAAGATGTGAAGAGCAAAAGATGCATGTCATGGAGATCCATTCACCAGCACTCGGATCCATACAGCATACGTATGTCGTATAAAAGACGAATCAAAATAAAAATCCTAAAACCTGATCGCCGGTGGCGGTGGCTGGTTAGCATTTTGCCGACGGATGTCGCAGCGTTTAGCCCTACACGTCCTTTATGAAAATAAAATTATGATGTAGCCCCCGGCCACTAAATGATCCAGACTTTTCTCCTGCATTTTACAGGGTTTAAAATAACTTAATTACGTAGTACTTCGCCTTTTAATAGTAAAAGAATTTGAAATTAAGAATGGTTTTTAAGATTTTTTTTACACCAACTGCTCTTTTATATGTCATACTTACAACCATCTCCTAAAGCAAATCATTCTGTCCCTAGGTATTTCATGTAGTATGGGCGTTCCCTAGGGAATAATGAGATTTGAATTTGGAACGTCAAAAATCATTATTTTGAAGAAAAAAAACACATTATTTGAATTAATAAGTATGTGCCTCAAACAAGTTTATTCAAAAATAAAACTGGCCACTAACAAACCTAGCAAAAAAAAAGTTAGTGCGGCGGGAGATAGCGGGGCGGGAGATAGTGTCAGACTTTTACTGACTAAAAACCCACTCCTGTTCCTTCGTTGCCTTTCGTACCAGGGCCGAGTCTTCCTTTCAGAATCAGACCCTTGGCCCCAGTAGGCTTCGACCCTGCTAGGCCCCTACAGTTGCTGACATCTCCTTGAGGCGCGCGTGATTAAAGAGCGGGTGCGATATAGAAAATTAAAACTATGGTTCAATCTTGTGAATTTTGTTTGAAATTTTCAAACTTCAGACACAAAACGTCGAGTGATAGTTAACATTAACTTGCGGTTGATGTCATTGGATGATTTTCAACTTATAGAAAAAAAAAACTTGTAAATAATACTTATATTTCTCTAACATACATATAATTAGTTTCAGTATCTATATCATAGATATATATGTACTACGCAGAATATAAGTCGATGATCTATGTTGTCTTTTGGATGGATTGTGTGAGAAGTGATATGAAAAAAAAGGGAGTTAGTGATAGCGTGACGAGTGACAGGACAGAATGGAAGAAAAAAACGTGTTGCGCCGACTCCAAATAAAGCGGGACAAGGGCAGGAAGATGATGATGATGATGACGATCTATATTGTCTTTTGATTATGTCACAGATGGTGTAAAAGGTAGAGTATCCAACATGGGGATAAAGCTGTCTTTGTCTTTGGTGGCTTAAATTCCTTACTTCATTCATGTTTCTATAATAACATCTTCGCAATACTCAGGAGCGGTGAGGAATTCAGTACTGCGTGCCTAAAAGCGGTAGAGATAAGAGTGTGTTTTCGAATAAGTGTATAAAAAAACGTAGTTTGATACACGTGGAAAATCACAGTAGCACTCGGCTCCATAACACCCTCACGCCGGCAAAACCAGTATTTCAAAGCTTTTTAACTTAAAAAAAAAAAGTTCTGCAATCGCCAATGATGGTAATGGAAGACTAGCCTGGACATAAAGGATTAAGGTTGTTTACTTGCTCTCATCGAAAATATTTTTGTTGTTTTTGGCAGTTTAATCTTAAGATTTTAAAGTAGGTATCTACTGATCCGATTAAGGAATTTTATCCCTCGTTATATTGTTGAGCTATTATTTATTCCGAAAAAAATACGGTACAAAATAAAGTTAATCTCAGATTTTACGATCATTTTTATTTTTAAGATGTTTGTTAGAGAAATTTTATCTTGAATGATAATCCTATCGATTCATCATCATCATCATCATTTCAGCCGAAAGACGTCCACTGCTGGACATAGGCCTCCCCCAAGTGTCGCCACAATGAACGGTCCTGTGCATCTCGCATCCATCGGGCTCCCGCAACCGTTACCAAGTCATCGGTCCACCTTGTAGGAGGCCTTCCAACACTACGTCTTCCGGTACGTGGCCGCCATTCCAGAACCTTTCGGCCCCAACGGCCATCCGTTCTGCGAGCAATGTGCCCTGCCCATTGCCACTTTAGTTAATCCTATCGATTACTATAATAAAATAGCGAGTGTTTGTTTTTTTTTTTTATTTTGTTTGGTACGAGTCCCGAGCGAGGCAAGCGAGTTTGAGAAAATCTTTGAATGTAGTTTTGTTTTTTTTAAAAAAATAAAGGAATGTCTCCTTTAGATAAAATGAGCCAACTTAAGGATTTTAGGTAGTTTCCCAGGGCCCGAGTTAGTTTTCCACACTGTATACCTTTGGGATAATTTTTTATCTCGGCAGTATGTTCCTTTGGGATATTTGTTTTACTATCACGGGGCGAAGCCGCTGGAAGCAGTTAGATTTACTAAAAAAACAAATAAAAGAAAATTGTGAAACTTAAAAAAAAAACCCTAATTTATGAGAACTACGTCCCACTTACCTAAATACTTCTAGATGTGGGTTATTGTAAACTGGCCACATTGTCGATTCGCCACAGAAAAAAGTTTATGTAAACTCGTAACAAGATTATTTTATCGTATTATAATATTTTGGAGCATTGTAAACTTGTCATACTTGTTTTTTTGTATACAGACTGCAGAAAAATCAAACACAAGAATAAAAATAATGTTTATTTATTTCTAAAATCACTGGAAGTCTTTATAAAAATCACAGTTCAGTACAGTCAAAGACACATTACAACTTGCTGGTTGACCACCAACATCTTGATAGTATGCAATCCAAAAAACAATTATTCTCAATAAATGTCTTATTTTTGTATACAGAAGTATTTATAAATAATTCAACTTATATCTAATTAAAAATCAAAGTTTTTATAATTATGAATATAAAGTGGTGACACCCGAGCTGCGCTTCAGGTCTTATTGGGATATAAAATTATGTACCTAAAATGAAAAACATAAACTAGCATAATTCCGCGCAAAAGTCTAAACACACGATAAATGCACCAATTTCTCTACAGTAATACTTAAATTCTCTGTGATGGCAATTACCGTCGACAAGGCCACTCCATTATTCCAGCTCCTATCGACGTCTCAATTTAAGCCTAACACAATACGGCTTATATTTTCACAATAGCGTCACTTCGTTCCACCCCTGCATCGGTGGTGCAACGAATGTTGCATGCGATCTAGACTCAACCCTATCAGCGTTAGAACAGAAACCATCATATTCTATATAGTTTATGTATAAGTTGCGTTATTTAATGGTGTACAATAAAGTTTATTCTATTCTATTTTTATACTATTTATACAGAAAAAGTTATTTCCAATCCGACTGATTGTGTAAACAAACATAATACTCAGTCTCATTATTGTATTATAGGTTATAGAAAAGGTTGGAATGTTTTTTTCAAACACAAACTATTTGAAAAAAGAGAAGTTATCGCGTTTATAAATACTATATATGTATATAAAATAAAACGGAAGTTTTTAAACCCCACACTAGCACCATGGGTAGTGTGAAAACGAAACCCGGGGCCCTGGGACGAAGGCAACGAAGGAACAGGAGTGGGTTTTTAGTCAGTAAAAGTCTGACACTATCTCTTGCTCCGCCCAAGAGCGGAACTTGTCATTAGATGTTTTTCCCACCTAATCAAAAGGTATATAATAAAATAAAACGGAAGTTTTTAAACCCACCACTAGTAATTACTACTGTGTCGCGGGTGCGTTCACAATCATGAACCGTTTCTGGGTGTGTATGTGAACTCACACACACAAAAAACCCAGACCCGGAACAACTAGAGCGATTAGGCTCATAATAAACTAGTGAGCCTCACCATCAAGGTTTGCATCACTGCTTACCATCAGGTGGGATCACAGTCAAGCACTAGTTTAAATCAAATTAAAAAAAAAAACTATCTGTCGATCATACACAAACCTACTTGTCTCGTGCGAGAATTAAAACCGGCGACACACTGTGCAGCAGCCAATTTCTTAACCGCTACGCCAACTGTGCTGTGTGCGCCACAAGTAATTTTATTTAGATCTTAAAATATAAATCAATTTAAAAAAAGAAATGCATGAAATTCAACTGACATAATAATTGCGAAATAACTTTTAAGTTCGGAAGTCAGTGTCAAAAAACCGTAAAACCAATATCAGAAACACTGACTACCGAACTTTCTACCGAAGCCGAGGGCTGCAGTGACAAATCTCCACGTGTATTAAACGACGTTTTTCAAAACATAAACGAAGACATAAATAAACGGGGGTTGACTGGCGACTAGTGGGGCGCTCAGCGTCCAGCATGATAAGCATAAATGTAATAAAATTGCGGCGCGGGTTTGCACGCTCACTTTTCCGCGCTAGTGCGAAAAACAGTAAACTGTGTGCCTAAAAGCGGTAGGGATTACAGCAGGTTTTCGAGCAAGTGTGTACATCACACATTTCACATCAAAATTAGTCCTTAAACAAAAAAGTTATGCATGGATTGATAACCCCTAAATAACATGAAATTTGGACATAATTGGTGATATGAAAGTACAGCAGTGTGATCTTCAGACATCTGGTGTACCCCTTTACAGTGTACTGGCGTGGTGTTATGTTCTGAAATGGTATTAACAATAAACAAATATGCGATTGCAGTAATCCCGGAAGATTCGCTATCATTTTATGAAGTGCTTCATAGTCTCCGAACTTCTTCATTCTGATGAAGAAGTTCGAGACTATGGAGCACCTGTAAATGGGAACACCTTTTTTTAAGGTGGGAAATCATCTAATGATTTCCCATGCTCTAGGGCAGGAAAGCAAGAGGGCGTGTCAACATTTTACTGACTAAAACACACATAAGTTCCTTTAGTTACCTTGTAGTCTAGGATCACTAGTCTCCTTTTCCAGAATTCCCCCGTGGCCCTAGCAGCCTACGGTTTGCTTTGAACCGCTCGTAAAATACTACGCGCCGTCGACGACTCGGACTAGGTCCGGACGGCGAGCTACTCATTGTTCGTCGCTCGCAACCCTACGGAGGGCAACACTCTTCCAAAACAAAAAAGAGCTATCAAAATCGATAAACATTTGACGAAGATATCGTTCACCAAGGTACAAACTTTCAGACAACTTGAGAACCACCTCCTTTTTACAATCTTTTATTTAGTTTCTGTCTGTCCCGATGATTGTCTGTAATTAAATCTTGCATATTAAATTTGATCCACTTCCCGATAACCGATTGAGCTGAAATTTTGCATGTATGTGTAAATCAGATGACAATGCAAAATTATTATGACATGGAGCTGATCTGATGGTGGAACCGTAAGCTGGCCATAGGAACTGAGCGCTATAAAAGCTTACTATGAAAAAATGATTTTCATTGAAAACTTGTTTGGACATGGATTATTAAATTAAACAATTTTTTAGTATTTTGAAGCATGGGTTAAGTGATGCTTCAATATTTTACCCATAAACCCACTGAACTTGAACTTGGTCAAGGACAAAGCTTTCACCCATTTTCCCCTACTTCATCGCTACCTCCCCTCGTCCCTATTTATTTAGGGGCTGTGACTTCGGTTGATTTCATAAATCTGTAGCACAACCGGTCTATAATTTAAATATCTCGCAGTGGAAATTTAGGACAAGTAAGCTTTCAATTGGGTATTTGTTTATGTTTATTTTGTAAAATGTTTTATGCTAAAAAATAAATCTTTTTTTCTGAAAACAGCATAAAAATGGTTATTGAATGTTGCTACACATCGTTCTCTACATATTTTAAGAATATTATCTAGGTTTCTATTGAAATTAGTATAAAAATAAACCAGCAAAGACCTCTGAAATTCTGTCATGTTTTGTGAACTTTGGCCATAAATTAAAAAACATAATTTCATTTTCATTTTATTAAAACTTATATTATTTAAGGCTAGACTTGCAAAAAACGTACCAGAACTGTATCCGATGTAACTGCAGAACACTGACTCCTAAGTCACAGGTCTTACCTAGTTTAGGAGGCAGGGTCCTAATATTAGAAGATATCTTTTAATTTAATATAAGTAATGTATGTAAGTCTTAACTTTGTTTATAAGGTTTTTAATTGTTTCAATAAAGTTATTATTATTATAACTATAGAAACTGCAAATTTAATCAAGATTAGAATGAAATTTTTCAGATTTGGTTCTCAAAAAAACACGTATTTCCTAAAACATATTTTGTGCAATATTCGAAGAAATGACGGAATTACCGAATGCCAACAGAAAGTTCATCTCTTTTTTTTCGCGTTGCCTTTTTATCAAACATTGCGTTGGTCTGTATTGGATGTACCAGCCAGCTTTTAAACAATGCTCAGGTTGACGATAGACGAGTGGGGAAGGGCCCTCTTAATTAGTTCGTCTAAAAATCTCGCCCTCATTCTTATATGTAGTTATTTTCCCGTAGAAGGTATAATACTATATACTAAAAACATAATAAAATAAATATTTAGGGAGGCTCTCATACGACAAATGTCACGATTTTTCGCTCGTTTTTTTTTTGGTGCGGACGATACGGAACCTTTCGTGCGGGAGTCCCACTCGCACTTGGCTTTTTTGTTACATGTTGTATATAAAGTTCTCCCATTCGAATGTTCACGTAGCATTAAGTCAATATAGAAATCAGAAACGTTTATTTCAAATAGACCAATTACAGACGCTTTTGAATTGAAAAAAGTGAAGCTAAATTGCACGTTCCAAAGCGTAGATCTCTATAATAGTACATCAACTGTCCGAACGCCTTATCTTATGTAGGTATAATGCGTATTAAATAAGAATAGGAACGTCAATGACCTCTATCTGTCAAATCTTACATGAAAAGTACATAATTTTCTTTGCGTATCCATAACGGATTTTTTTTTACTTTATTTAACCGAGTTTTAGTTATATCTAAGTGAAGCAAAAACGTTATTGCTTAATCTAAGTTATAAGTCACTAGCCTGCAGCTGTCCCCCGCGTCATTGGTTACTGCTCCGCTCCCATGGCTTGTGGCGTAATGTTATATAGCATATAGCCTTTCTCAAGAATTAGACTATCCAACAATAAAATAATTTTTAATATCGACCCAATTGCTGGGTCGATATTAAAAGAGAGATTTATTTTACTTATTTAGAGCGCCTTCAAACAAACAAATAGACTCTCGAGCTTCATAATATTACCACTATCTTCAGTGAACACCTACATGACGGTCAATGTGACCGTAAGCGGTCATAACCAGAGAAAAGCATTTTATTTTAGTGATGAAGAGGAAGCTTTACTTTACCTAACTGAGACCCCCACTTAAGAACTGATTTTGGATGAGAAAAAATAAAGAACACGAAATTCATGGAGTATTAAAGTTTATACCTTAACCGTTTAAAAGATCAGTTTTTCAGTATTAGTCAAAAAACTTTGACGAAATCAGTTGACTGTCGTTCGTTCAGCTGCTACAATCTCGGATTTAATTCGGCTAGATTGCTAGACGAACTGAGCGTTCGGTGAAAAATTACCGTGCTTGCGTTTAAGAGTTCCGTATTATCTTTTTAACCATTTGTCTAATTAGTATACAGTAAAAAGGAAAAAACAGAAATATTTAGTAATTGTACCGACAAACCTGCTTATTTTGATAAGGATTAATTAATTGATGACAGTTATACACCGTCTGACGATTTTGTTGATTTTCTATTGCATTTCTTAAATAATGATATCTCTCGAATGGAATGTCCAAATTGAATTAATCAAAAAGTTATATACAGGCACTGAACCAGACTTAATTATAAAGTAATTTATTTTGATAAGGATTAATACCAAGGTACCAATAAAGTTCCCTTTGTAGAGACGGCGAATAAATTTAGTTTTTAAATTGAAATAATAGATATTGTGACATAACTATAATAGTTAGACATTAGTGTTACAACCTTTATTGTAGATAATAATGTGTTCTACAAAGTTGTAGTACATTATTTTGTTCTATCATCAATAGTTTTTGCAGAGCACGCGATGTAAGGAAATTTATAGGTAATCGAATTACACCATGGGTTACCTTATTGCAGTTTTAGTAGTGAATATTATTGTTTTTTTAATATAAAATATAGCCTATGTTACTCCGTGATAAAGTAGCGTTCTGTTGGTGAAATAATTTTTAAAATCGGTCCGGTAAATTTTGTGTTTATTACAAACAAAAATACAAATATTTTCTGTTTATAATATTAGTCTAAACTAGTATAGAAACTTACATTAAAAAAAAAATGGTTTCTTATTTTCATTATTGGCAACAAATTACCTTCTTCCATTCGCCACTACTTAGACACTTCACACAATGATGCAGAGATGAGCAGAATTGAAGATCTAAATTCTAATTAAACTTTTTCGTTCATGATTCGTAAATCAATTTAATTTAAAAAATATCTTGTTTTGCTCACCCTACTGATTTGACCGCTATGACGTCAAAACATGGCGCTATGTCTATACTATTCTTATTTGAATCACATAGTATACAATAGTTTTCCTCTTGTAACTGTAATCCTTAATTGTTAACATCCGAAGCTGTACCAATCGACTAATATTATTGTATAACCACATTTGTTTCATAGGACACCCTAATGGAACTGCAGCCAGACGGTATGGGGAGATGTAAGCCCACCCATCTCCCCGTTGCCCAGGCACCAGACGGGCACAATATTCCATATCACCCCCGCTTCCCCCGATTTAAACCCCATGCAAAATTGATACCTGCGAGGTGTAGTATTGACGAATTGGGCTTATAACAATGCGGTACCAAATACCACTGGTAGGCACGCAAAATGAAAATGTATTTTGTAGGTTTCAAAATTCGAAGTATGCATGTTTTTTTTACGGTATAGTTTGATGGACATGTAACCATAGACATCGCAGACAGATTTTAAAATTGGAAACAGTATTCTATTTTTTATTAGTTGATATTTCAGCCAGTGTGCTTACCTATTTTGTTTCTCTTTCAAATTCCATTTTATAATTATGATGTTTATTGAGATTGGAACGCAGACGGTGTCTGGTATGTCGGCCCTTTAAATTGCTTATGATCCACTTTGATGTAATTAACCCTCATCTATCCGGTGGATCTCTTCCTGCCTCGCCAAAAATATTTTGCCGTGGCGCGGCGGTGAGTTCGGAGGGTGAAAACATAAGTATCTGATTTATTTGGGAAACTGCTGATGTTCAGAGGAAATATTAATACTTGTAAAATAAAATCAAGTAGGTTCAGATTTATTGAGAGCAGTGGGGGCCGAGTGGTAACGGTCCCGCGGTTTAGTTTGTAGGTTGCGATTTTAAGCCATTCGCATTACTTTGTGTAATTTATTTCATCACCACTGCTCTCAAAACGGTGAAGGAAAACATCTTGAGGAAACCAGCATGTTCTAGAACAAAAAAAAAAAACGTAATGTGCACTGGGTTCGTGTGGTGGATTACGGCCCATTTCCTATGAGAGTAGAGATCAGAGCCCCAGCTGTGGGAAGAAAATGCGAGTTATCAAGTATACAGTGTGGAAGAATAAGTCAGGCCTTGGAGGGAAACTAACTTAAATCCATAAGTTGGCTCATTTTGCTTAAAGGAGACATTCCTTTATTTTTAAGAAGAAACAAAACTGCATTCTAAGATTTTCTAAAACTCGCTTGCCTCGCCCGGGACTCGAACCAATTGAAATTAAAAAAATAAACACTCACTATTTTATTATACTAATCGATAGGATTATTATTCAGGTTAAAATTTCTCTAACAAACATAGCATAGCATAGCATAGCATAGTCGGCCTTGTAATGTTCTCACTGTTGGGATTTAGGCCTCCTCTCTAGGAGAGGGAATGGGCCGTAATCCATCACGCGGGCTCTAACAAACATTTGGCCTTAAAAATAAAAATGATCGTAAAATCTAACATCTGTATGAAAACATGCAAGAGCTAAGGGTTGTGGTAGAAAATTTATAGTAAACAAAGATCTTTTATTAACATTAAAAGACTGCGAGCATTTCAAGCACTTTATTTACAGAGACATCGAAGGACCGTGGTTTTGAGCACACAACTTGATATCCATTACGTTAATAGAAAATAAAAAAGGCTTTAGTTCGAAAGAGGGACGTATCGAAGTAGAGAGTGTTTAGTTCACGACTATTATAGAAAAAAACCGGGCAAGTGCGAGTCGGACTCGCGTACTGAGAGTTTCGTACAAACTTACTTATGAAAACAGTTCACCGAATCACAAAAAAAGTTTTTTTTTGTGCGGTAACTGCAAACTTACAGTTTACAGATTTTTTCCTATATTTGTGCTAGGAGACCTTGCTTCATGCCAAATTTCAGGATTCTAGGTCACCGGGAAGTACCCTATGAATTTTGATTCCCTTGAGAGTGTCCAAATACACGTTTTTCGCGACATAAACGACCGTATCTTTTTTTTTCGTTAACTTAGAAGTTTTATTTTTTCACAGCTTCAAGGAACCGTAGACCTGAGTATATAGTTTAATTTCAACTCGATACCACGCGTTCTCGAGATAAAGGGTCTAAAAACGGCCAAGTGCGAGTCGGACTTGCGCGAAAGGTTCTGTACCGCCCTCCGTAGCAAAAACCGACAAAAAAGTTTCTTTTGTTGTATGCGGGCCCCAGTTAAGTATTGATTCAATTCTGTTTTTAGTATTTGTACAATAGTGGCAATAGAAATACATCATCTATGTAAATTTTAACTGTCTAGCTATCACGGTTCATGAGATACAGCCTGGTGACAGACAGAGACAGACAGCGGAGTGATAGCAATAGGGTCCCATTTTTACGCTCGCATAGAGTCGAGACTTGCACTGCTCAAAAGGCACACAAACGAAGGCAGGATATTGAATCGCATTGTTACTTGCGACGAATAATGGATTGTGTTCGACAATCGTAAGCGCTCAGCAAATTGTTAATATCCTGTTTCAACACCTAAAGAATGTCCCAAACGAAAACTGGATCCTAAATAAAAAAAATAAAAAAAAGCCGACCGCGTAAAAAATAACTTGAAATAAAAACTGAAAAAACAAGTTCAGTCCAGTAGCATAGATACCAATTTAATTGTATTCATTTAAACACAAAATAAAACAAATAATAAATTGTAATACAGATCACTAGACTACAACAGTCGGGACCCTTATTAGATGGAATGATTTTAGTCTAGATTATTTTAATGGGTCCTGACTGTTGCAGTCAATATGTTCTGTATTACAATTTATTATTTGTTTGATCTTCTTCTTGTATGAGTAACTTAATCTATTTTTTATATTTCCGCGGGACGGGACTTAATTCTCGAGGGCGGGTGCACAGGGGACATCTCCGAAATGACTGGACCTACTTTGAGAGACTTTCACTGACAGCTTATGTTACAAAGATTAAACTAGGCTTCTTTTAATATTCCTGTGGGACTTGGATTTCAAAAGCTATTTTTAATTAAGCTATTTTTTAAGCCATGATTATTTATTATCGTAAAAAAAACTAGTCAATTCAGTTTCCAATTATGACGATTTTTTTGCGATACTTAGACTAGTCATTAGCTTGATTTAATAAAAGTTAGTAAATTATTTCACCGGTTTAAATGATGGTGACATTTATGTAAACACTTAATAATTCCATCAACAATTTCCTCGCGTTTGTTCTTTGCTCATTTATCAGAAGCTAAACTGAAAGAAGGGATTTTTGTTGGGCATGATATTTATAAGTTGATGATCGATTTAAACTTCGAAGCAACGATGACTTCAAAGGAAAAAGAGGCTTGGATATCATTTAAAGAAGTTGTAACTAAGTTTTTGGGCAATGTCAAAGCATCTAATTATGAATTTCTGGTAGCTAATTTGACTGACAAGTTAAAAACTCTTGGTTGTATGATGAACCTTAAAATTCACTTGTTGCATAACCATCTCGACTTTTTTCTTGAAAACTTAGGCGATGTAGGCAAAAAGTTATACAAGAAATTTTACAGAGAAAAGGGATAGATAGTACAAAAAAAAATAAGCACTTAATATTTGCAATATAATAATTAAAATTTTAAGTCAATAAAAAAAAGCTTCATTTTTAATTTTTGTATATCAGTTTTCCCTTATTTTTGAGTGTCAGTATACCGTAGGGGCCCAGCAGCGCCGATACCTGCTAGCTAGGACCGCGGGAATTTCTGAAAAGGAAACTCGTAGTCCTAGAACGCAAAGGTTAATGAAGGTATAAATGTACGAATGGCGTGCGGCGGCGTCTTGTATCGGCGTTTAGTGGCCGGTTCGGGCCACAAGAAGCATGCAGCGGCGATTTGTAGCGCGTGGCGGCCACTAGCGTCAACCGTGTGCGGCGAATCCCGTGGGCGAATCCATATAAAATGTATGAAACCTGCATGAAAAGTTGTTGTCGGTCGCCCCTGTGCTGCGACTCAAAGATTTACTTGGCAACAAAAGTGTTTACCGGTTGCTATAGCAACGGCTAACAATCGGAACACAACCTGTTGCTATGTACCAAGTTGACTTGGTAAGAGAATCGAGGGTAACTTTGTTACCGTACTTAACAGGGGTCTAAAGGGATTTCCGCCATTATGCGAGATTACAGTCTCAATGCCGTGTCCTGGGGACGCGAACGATTTGTCTGCTTAACTATGCACCCTCCCAAGATTGAAGTTCACACGGTACTGTACTGAATGAAATGAAAATGTTTATCCATATATGTTAAAAAATAGTACAAACAATAAAATAAAATAAATTAATCGCGAATTTATTCATATTTCATTTAATCTATCTATTTATCTAAACACTAGCTTCTGCCCGCTGCTTTGCTCGCGTAAACATAGGTTTCTCCATACAAACTTTGGACACCCGCTTCATCCCCTTAGGGAGTGAATTTTGGAAAATCCTTTTTTAGTGCTCGCCTACGTCATAAAAGGAAACCTTGAGCAAAATTTCACGCTCCTAGTCCCAGTAGTTTCGGTTGTGCGTTGACATGTCAGTCAGTCAGTTTCTCCTTTTATATACATAGATAATGCTTTGTCCCGAATGACTGACGGATCAACGCACAGCCTAAACCACTGATCGTAAAGGCCTGAAACTTGAAGGGTTTCTTTGTATAACGCAGGCATCCGATAAGAAAGGATTTTTCTCAATTCAACCCCTAAGGGGGTGAAAAAGGGGGCAAAGTTTGTATGGGACAACGTGATTCCTTGGTCCAAGCTACTTCAAATTTAGCATGAAGACACTTTAACAGAATTAATGGAAGACGAGTTACGTATTTTATTGAAATTCATTCCCTAACCGGGTTAAAAAGGGGTAGAAAGTTAGTTTGGGTTAGTTAGTAATACTCCATAGGACTTTTGATTTAAATTTTTTGAAACGTTGTTGAAACTTCAATGGTCCGGACTAAGCGTTTCGCTTCGTCGTTTATACCGCGTACATCGAAGGACTGGAACAATTTGCCCGCTGCGGTCTTCCCGTCCAAGTATAATTTAGGTGTCTTCAAGGCTAGAGTGAATAGGCTCTTAATAAACTAGTGCGCCTCACCATCAATTATTGCATCACTGCTTACCATCAGGTGGGATCGCAGTCAAGCTCTGGTTTATACCAATTAAAAAAAAAAAAAGAAATTACATTTCATTTTGACACATGTTTGAAGACTCAATTTGATTTTATTCATTAAAAAACTTAAAAAAATAAAATAACCGACTTCACTAAAAAAACCACTAAAAGGATCAAAATAACTTTAATTTCGGAAGTCGGTGTTTCTCGGTATTGTTTCTTTATTTTTTAACACATAATGAAACAGTAATTGATGGTCGAATTATATGAGAACTATGCAGATCAGTGTGTCACATGGTCTTTTGAAGAAAGAATCACACAACAACAACACATTTTCATATGGTGTGTGTTTGTGGTTCAATGATATAATTATTCCTTTGTGGGAGACTGGCATTTGCACTAGGACATCCAGTCACACAGATAACCAGGTCCCCCAAAGACTGTGTTTTTATTTTAAAATAAGCAACGTTTGCCAAGGTCTATCTGATAAGATAGTGTCAGACTTTTACTAACTAAAAACCTACTCCTGTTCCTTCGTTGCCTTTCGTACCAGGGCGGAGAGTCCTTCAGAAGCAGACTCTTGGCCCCAGTAGGCTTCGACCCAGCTGGGCTCCTACAGTTTGCTGAAATCTCCTTGAGGCGCGCGTGGAACAGTACGCGCCGTCGACGACTTGAGCTCGATCCGGACGGTTACCGGACGCAAGCCCGCGCCTACGGTGGCCGGAAATCGGGATCGGAATTCCGGCGGCGGTTGGGGCGTGAGGACCGTTACCTCACGCGTGCGGCCCCCTCCTTTGCTAGCATTACTGCTTCGCAGAAGGAGACTACCGTCTGCCACTCCTCCTCGCTCCAGACCATGGCTTGTACCAAGGCTCGGCGCGAGAGATCGCCGCCGCCGATCGCCCCCACGAGGATTCGGCGTTGCCCAGTCGGGGCACACCTCCAGCGTGTCCTCCGGGATTAGTGGATGGGTTACTATCTTAATATAACAAGACTCCTCTGTGCCTCGGACAGCATGCAAAGCCGTTGGTCCTGGCTGTCATTTATCATAAAAACTTTTTAATTAGGAACGAAAAACCCCTCAAAAATTGCGAACTATTGCTTATGATGTTCATCGTAAAAGGCTTGGTATTATTCATAGCCAGCTTTATAGGTACGTATGACAGGCGCTTATAAAACTGTGCCCAGGCTGCGACTTTGATTTTCTAATTAAGGCCCCCCCGCAGGCTAGTAAAGTTAACCCGGTTAAGCAGTCGACAACCTCACGAAAAAAGCTTACAAAACTGTGGTACGATAATTATTATCAACTGTGTATCGATCGCTACATGCATCGCGTCAAATATTTAAAGCTCTGCCGCCACCGGCGCCGCCGGGCCGTCGCACAGTCCTCGCCTAAAGCGCCTTACAAAGAATATTTTATGATCTCGTTATAGTACTTACTACTTCTATAACTTTATTGCAGCTTACGGTCTTACAAGTATGAAGTACTGTAGAGATCAATCAACGATGGAACCAGAAAACATTGAACATGTTCAGTTTATTAACAACTGTGGCAACTGTACTGAGTTTGGAGACCAGGTGTGCGGAATAAGACCAGATGGTGAAGGATTCAAAATCAGAACATTCCAGAATGAATGCCACCTCAAAAGATATAACTGTGACAACACTGAACACTTTACTGTCACAGATTTCTTTATTTGTTCCAACTCGGAAAATGATGAAGAAAACGAAATGTCTGATGAAGAAGAATCCTCTGGGACATCCGAAGCAAATGGACCAAATAATCCCTTCAAAACGAAGAACCTTATCGTCGTGAGATCAATGTTAGACCCTCGCAACATTAATAAAAGTATCAGTAATTTCTTTGCCGCTACGCATCATATAGATCTACGACTTAAAAGCATTCAGTCGAAGTTGAACGAGTCTACACGAAGGAGACTGGTTGAGATTTTCGGGCCCATAAAAGTGTTTGAACCTTGGACCAAAATACCGAAGAATATTAGTGATGATTACTGGCATGAGCCAACATTGAATAGCTGCTTTCATAAATGTCCAACTGTAAGTTAGATAGATTAAATTATAAAGATAGGAAGCTGTCTCCAGCTTCTTAAAAGTAGATTATGGTTCGTAGATTCCCCTGCATCGGAGCAGACGTTCTAATTGGTAACTATTGTGATAAATTCATCGCGTTCAAAAGGATATTTCATTTTATTAAAGACCTTACATCTTGTGGATATTTTCACAACTTTTTAAATTACAAAATTTGGTTACCAAATTTCACTTTATTTGGAATCCTAATAAATTAATAATGATTAATTTATTAATTTAACATAAAAATGGAAAAGGCTATGTTCGGAGTTTTCTTGCGTGATCGAATTAATACCAGGATCATCGGTGATGATGCACTTGTCGAATCAAAACTCCAAAGCCTTGAGCATCGACGCCGAGTTGCTGGCCTGTCGGTTTTCTATCGATTACACTTCGGGGAGTGTGCGTTGGAATTGTACAATTTAATTCCACCAAGTTCGTTCCATCATCGGACCACTAGACGTACGGCGTTGCGCCATCGGTACATCGTGGACATCCCACCCATACGTACAAAGCGTTTTGGGAACACATTCATAATGCGTACAGCTAAGGAGTGGAATTCCCTGCCGGAGTCTGTGTTCCCTGATAGCTACAACCTAAGGGTCTTTAATTCAAGAGTGAATAGGTTACTTCTAGGCAAGCGTGCTCCATCGTCGGCCACATCATCGCTTACCATCAGGTGAGATAGTGGTCAAACGTGAGCCTATCCATAACAAAAAAAAAAAATTAGGAATGAGGATATCAGCAGGAGAACCAAGGTTGCCGACATAGCACGAAGAATCGCCAAACTTAAGTGGCAATGGGCAGGGCACATTGCTCGCAGAACAGACTGATGGTCATTGGTGCCGAAAGGTTTTGGAATGGCGACCACGTACCGGAAGACGTAGCGTTGAAAGGCCTCCTACAAGGTGGACCGAAGACCTGGTAAGGGTTGCGGGAATCCCATGGTTTTTTTTTTTTTTTTTCGCGTTGGAAAATCATCTAATGACAACCCCCGCTCTTGGGCGGAGCGGGAGATAGTGTCAGACTTTTACTGACTATAAACCCACTCCTGTTCCTTCTTTGCCATTTTTTTTTTCCAGGGCCCCGGGGGTCACTTTCGCATCACCCATGGCCCCAGTAGTCTTCGACCCTGTTGGGCCCCTACGGTTGCTGACATCTCCTTGAGGCACGCTTGGAACACTACGCGCTGTCGACGACTTGGGCTCGGTCCGGACGGTTACCGGACGATCGGACGGCGAGCCACCCATTGCTCGCCGTCCGCAAGCCCGCGCCTACGGTGGCCGGAAATCGGGATCGGAATCCCGGCGGCGGTTGGGGCGTGAGGACCGTTGCCGTTGCCTCACGCGATCGGCCGCCTCCTTTGCTAGTATTACTGCTTCGCAGAAGGAGGCGACCGCCTGCCACTCCTCCTCGCTCCGGACCATGGCCTGTACCAAGGCCCGGCGCGAGAGATCGCTGCCGCCGATCGCCTTCACGAGGACACGGCGGTGCTCTGCCCAAGCGGGGCACACCTTTACCGTGTGCTCCACCGTGTCCTCCGGGCGGTCCACACAATGGTGGCACCCGGGCGTCTCTTCTGCACGAATCCGGTACAGGAACCTCCCGAACTTACCATGCCCGGTGAGAACCTGCGTCATGCGGTAAGTAAGGACGCCGTGAGGTATTTCTAGCCACTCCTCAAAGAGGGTACTTATCGCCATAATTAAGGCGTGCCCAGCACTGGGTTGCGACAGTCGCCGTCGCCATTCCACCATGAGATCCCGCCGGAAGTTTTTCCGCCATGCCGCTACTTGGCGCGGCAGCGGAGTTTCGCCCAGGCGTTGCATCTCCATGCGCAGATCATGCATGCGTGCAAGGTCTTTTGCCTGCAATTCCCACGGTGGTTGGCTAGCAAGGAGGCACGCTGCTTCGCGGGAAATCGACCCTCTGGCTTGCGTTCAGCTTGGCCGCCGGTCGCTTTCGAAGTGTCGGCGCCCATACCGGCGACCCATAAAGGGCCATGGACCGAACGATTCCTGCATAGAGTCTCCGGCAGGAGGCGTCTGGACCCCCTAGGTTGGGCAGGAGCCGCTTGAGGGCAGCTCCAGTACGATCCAGTTTGGGAGCCAGACGTCGGAAATGCTCCTCGAAATTCCATCGGCTGTCGAGGACAAGTCCAAGGTACTTCATCGTCGACTCGACGACGATGTGAACTCCTCCTAGCCTGGCCGGTAGGCGGACGGTGAGTCCGCAGGACGCCCCGGCTTCGCAATGGCCCCTCTCCATACATGCGCTAAAGAGCCCTCTTAGTCGAGGCCCGAGTTCCTCCATGGCCAGAACCCAGGCCTTCCCAGGCAAGCCATCAGGTCCTGGGGCGGCATTCTTGGCACTAAGCCTACGCACCGCCACTCGCATCTCTACCTCGGTCACCTGTGGAGCAATGTCGTCGTCACCGTCGTGGTCCACGTCGGACACCGCAACTGGTGGAGCCATAGGCGGGGGAGAGTGTTCCCCTCGCGAGGGGAATAGAGCGCTAACCACATCCTCCACAAGCTGGGGCCGGAGACTCTGCGTCAGCGGGGGAGCCCAGGGGCGAAGCTTTTCTCGCACCACTATGTAGGGGCGCCCCCACGGGTCTCTGTTCAGTGTCTCCAGCCACACGTTGCGGGCCTCTAACTTGGCCCGCTTTATCTCCGCTCGAAGGGTGCGCTTCGCCACTCTGTATCCCTCGTACAGCTCCGCCTCTCTGGCCTCCGCATCCGGCGGACGGATGCGGCGCCTGCGGTGCCTGGCGTACTGGCGCCGCGCGGCACTGCACGCGCTACGCAGTGCAGCGATCTCTGGCGACCACCAGTACACCTGGCGCCGGGCACGTCTTGGCTGGACTCGGGGCATTGCCACGTCCCAGATTTGCGACATGGCCTCCCGGAACCACTCTGCCTGCCATGGATGCGAGACGCACAGGACCGTTAATTTTGGCGACACTTGGGCGAGGCCTACGTCCAACAGTGGATGTCTATCGGCTGAAATGATGAATGATGATTATGATGATGTTATTTCGTGTATCAGATCTTTCAGAGATTTTCTCTATTATTATAGACTTATTAGATCAAAAATGTTATCGCTCTTATACATAATCAGTAGTATATCGTATAGTATACATAGTATAGTAAGTAATCTTGCCTGCCACGAAATAACATTATTACAAAAAAAAAAACAAAAGCTACTAAAAAAAACACTAAAAATTGTAAGTAACTATAATTTCGGAATTCTGTGTAAAATAACAAAGAAACAAAACTACAAACACTTAGCAAAGAGCCTAGCGTAACGTCAAAAGCGATTTAGTTTAATCTAAAACTGAATTTACAATATTTTGCGATAAAATACCAATAACTCTGATTTGCAAAAAAATCTAAGTAATAATTTTAGAATCATTATCATTTCTGCCTAAGGACGTTCAACGTTGCGTTTTCCGGTGCGCGGTTGCTACTCTACAACCTTTCGGCCCCATGGACCATCCATTTTACGAGCAATATGACACTTTAGTTTGGTGATTCTTCGGGCTATGTCGTCAATCATGGTTCTCCTACGGATATCTTCATTCCTGATGCGATCACGCAAGACAAGTCATAGCATAGCCCGTGATGACATATGGCACTGAAACGTAGTCGCTTACAATGGGCCTCATCAGAAGGCTGACAGTCACCCAAAGGGCAATGGAAAGGTCTAATTATAGAATACGTATAGCAAAATATTAATAGAAATGCCTTAATACAAGCATAAAATTAACCCTTTAATTTTTCATTTACCAAATCTTATTTGCCCGTGGATTATTGACATTGACGTGGCTATTGCATAGTGAAATTAAACGCTGCAGGCAGCAAGAGGGCGGAAATTGTGTGCAGATGACAGCTTACTAACTGAATGATGTTTATAATTGAATTTGAATCAGTATCTGACTCGACTATCCTGCAACGCCTGTCTTGATAATGATTTTATGACTGCCCAATCCGAGATACATTTACATACAACCGCTCTTACGTGATTTTGACGTTATTACACATCTTTCTCTGGATATTTTTGAAACACGTATATTCTCTAGGTTTCTAGGTTCCGCAAAATTATCAGTATTAGTTTACCGGCATTCATATCTTCGGTTCACAGCACTGATAAATTAATCAGGGCCTCAAGTCTGCTATTACAATAGTGTCAGAATGGTCTATTGTTGATTTCATAATTGTTGATTTTGATAAGTTTGGTAATCTACTAATATAATGGCGTCATTATGACTTTCCAATGATCAACCACTGGCAATTCATTGAAAGAAATGGCACATAATGGTAATCTCGTATGTAATGACAAATGAATGTCTGACGTATGCGTAATCTGCAAAAATTTTAACAGTTCCTACCATTAGAACGTCACTGTGCAGTAATTGCTTTAAATTCGTAACAAGACAGCTCGTACCACAATTATATTACGAGACCACTGATCGATCAATGATCGGCCATTATGAATTAACAGATTACGAACTTTTAGCAAAATGACAATGGAATCGTGTTGGAATGACGAATTTATAAAAATAGCAGACTAGGGACCCAGGAACATTCCAACTTTCACACTGATTCCTATTAAAGTGCCGTGCTTCACCGAGGCTATGGTTGCCTGGAGCCTCGCTTGCCCGAATACAAATCCGCCCTACAACCCAACTTCCCAAAGACGCGAGACGGTGGGATGAACCGCTCTGCATATTAGTCCAGCTCCAAACGCTTAGTTGACACTTCGCGTGACCCAAGGGCTGGTTTTTACCACGGTCCGAGATTAAGCATTGCCATACAACGTGGCAATGCCGCCAGCCTTTAGTCGACAGCGATGCGGAGGAGTTTTATGACGCCATATTTTAGCTAGTAGTTTTTGCCTTTTGTTTATATATAGTTTTAATTCATTAAGTGTTTTTTTTAATTATAATTTCTGGTCCCTATTGAGTACAAAATATAAATCTGTGTGAAACTAATCCGGTAAAAACCTTTGAAAATCTGCTATTTTGCAATAATTTTTAAAAACTCAGTAGTTTCTGAGTTTATTAGTTACAAACAAAAATTCAAATCTTACCTCTTTAGAATATTGTCATAGATATACTGTGTATGTTTAATGGCGTAACTCAAATACAGGCCATTTTTATTAAACTTTTTGCATACCACCAATGGTGGATTCAAACCCAGCGAGGCGCATTAATTTGTGTAATTTATTCCATTACCACTATCCTCGAAACGGTGTAGGAAAACATCGTGAAGAAACTGGCTGACTGGGGAATAAAAAAATCGAAGACATGTGACATTCACCAATACGCACTGGACTCACGTGGTGAGAGCCTGGAGAGGAGGCCTCCTGAGCAGTGGGAACATTATAAGGCTGATTATGCTTATGCCTTTTGTTTGCATATAATGAGGTTGATTCTATTAGAAGAACAAAACTTGACTTAAGGCATTTCTAAATAATGTGTTACTTTATCAACCGTCCATCAATATTTGTACTATTTCCAGAAATGTCCAGATTTGTACGCGCCAGTGTGTGGGGTCCCCGGGACGACCGCTAGGGAGCCCAGGGTTACGTTTCTGAACCATTGCTTCATGGACGTCGCTCAGTGCAAGATGCGTGTTGAGGGGAAAAGTCAGACCGCTCTCAGTTCAGGTACCTATTCACCACCTTATTACTCACTCCTCCGCTGTTCTTTTCTGATTAACCTTGTTACGGAACCCAATACAGTAGAATTGTTTGTCCTGGACTCGTCAAGCTTCACTGTCTCGGCGTTATTTTGGTGGGTGCATTGTCACCTCTCTGGCTACTCTCTGCAGTAACAGATAAAACCGACACCTGCATATAGTCAATTATTATTAAAAATATTGAATATTAAAAATTAATTAAATCAAAACATTATGTAATTATACAAAAGAAAAATAAAATTGCAATACACAAATAATATTAAAATATTTTTAATTAATTAAAGCACAATACCCGCTATGACATTCTTTGCACTTCTTCTGAAACAAACGCATATTGGAATAACCTACCTATGTCCACATCCAGATTCTGAGCAGTCAATGTGTTGAGCAATGACCGCCAGATTAATTGTCGCATATTGTGCGGTGCGAGCCCAGACTCTAGGGTTACAGGCATTGTAGTGATTGAGAATAAAGCCTCAGATACACTAGGGGACCAAATGCCTTCAACATGACTCAATCTACGTGCCTCTGCAACGTTGCCTAGTGACCCGCAGCTTGACCCCAATAAAAACGGGGTCCTTAATATTTTTACGGAACATATTGTTGGATAATTTGACAACGTTGTGCGTCATATATGGGGACAATGTGTCCCCTAATGTATATGTGGCTTTAATGTGGCGCGAGCTAGTAGAGCCATTTTACCTTCCCATCACCACCGATCCCTAAGAGCTACGACGAAGATCACGAAGATTTAAAAATAAATAATAAATCATTCAACTTTAAACTAAAGTTGAAGATGTAAAATATTGTATCAGACACAGATTCCTTTTTAAGCAGTTGAATCGTATAGTTTTAAAATGAACATAGTTAAAAATCGTACTAATTCTTAATAACTCTACTATTATCTAGTAATTCTAGTATCTAATCATTGGTCATAATCACAACATTTTTGATTCTCATAATCACAGATTTGTTTCATTATTAAATAACCTAATATACCTAAATAATAAAACAGACTTATAAATCAGTCTTTTAAATAATTAACTAACGTATTATTTAGACTGATTTGCAGATTTAATAAACTAGGCTTATAAAAAAATCAGAGCAGCAACACCTTTGTCCGACAATCTGTTTCAGATTTTTGTAATAATGCCACCGGACAAGGAGAAAACTCTCTCGTTTTCAACAGATGTCGGTTTAATTGTGTTTAAGGCTTTAAACAGTAGTTTCAAACTTTCTGTACGTTTTCCGGTTGCTTCAAACAACTGAAACTTCTTTTTTTAGTGTTGCACTTGTTTTTTTTCTTCAGAATCTTTGTTACATTTTCTTGGATATTTTTTATTGCTTGTTCCATTTGATTTACAAAAGTAACAATTTCAATAATCTTATCTCGTCTCGAGTCTCGAACCAAGTCCCGGGACTCGAGACAACTAAAATTACGAAAAGTTGCGGGACTTCGAGACACGAGACGTTCCGGGATCCAAACCCTAGCCGCAATGTAAACGCCAGTTGCATGTCATGGTAGGTACTAGGCAGTCTATTGTTCACCGACGCAGCTCAAATTGCTGACTGATAGCTCGCCTCCTATTGTGCCGTACTACAAACAGCTTGCTAAGGGCTTGTCGAAGTATCAAATGAACTCCAACATTGAATAATGGTGGTAGCGTGCATCAAAGAAACTTAGTTCTATTACGAAAAGCTAGATTAATATAATAATTTTGTGGCTCTTTATTGTCGCTGTCGGGCGAAAATTGACAGGAGGCATAGAAGAGACCAATTTCATACAAGCGGAGAAACTTAATCATTGCAACCGATTTGATAAATAAAAAAAAAATAGTTACTAATATTTTCTATATCTAACCGTCGGCGTTGCCGGCGAAATATTATAGATATATTATTATTTTTACCCAGAAATCGGATGTTTTTTTTTTCTATTTCATGTAGGTAGGTACTCAAAGGATGTGAAAGGGTTACTAACTTTTTTGAAAATCTTGATAACTTTTTGGTGACTTTAACAAATAGGCTGAAACCGATAAATAGAGTGCCGTCGGCGTCGTTCGGTGACACGACGAATAGGCCTCACTGCCGCATGTCGTAATTTTACAGCATGAGCTGCATGAGGCATGGAGCTCATGCAGCTCATGCTGTAGAATTACGCATGCTTGAGTTTTACGTCTATAATATAAAACAAGAAACTATGACTGACTGACATATCAACGCACAGCAGAAAATACTGGGACTAGAAGAGTGAAATTTTGGACAAGATTTCCTTTTATGACGTAAGCGAACATTAAGAAAGGATTTTCCAAAATTTTGTCTGGGTAAGTGAGAAAAGTTTCGAATGGGTGTTTAAAGTTTGTATGGAGAAACCTATTTTCCCGCAGGGAAAGCCGTTGGCAGAAGCTAGTTATATTATATCGGGACGTTCTTTTTTACCAATAGTCGATCAGTGCAAACAAAAACAAGTTAATAGACTCAAAAACCCCAACTGCAAGAAACAAATAAAAAACACGAAACAAGTCACTTTAAGCAGTTGGTGGAATTTATTTGATTTCAATCGTAGATTTGTCGCCATCAACTGCAGACTGTTTTATCTATATATAAAACGAGAAACGTGAAACTTTACACAAGGTTTCCTTTTATGATGCAGGTGAGCTCTAAGAAAGGGTTTTTGGAAACCTTTAAGGGGTGAAAAGGAACAATTTCGCTTATGTATGCAAAATCTCATTCCGTTCAAAAAGGAGGAGGTTCTATGTTCGGCTAAATGTATTTTTTATTATTATGTATGTATGTTCACCGATTTCTTGGTCAATTGTGGACCGAATTTGAAATTATTTTTTTGCTTGAATAGTTATGCTTCCAAGTTGGTCCCATAGAAATATTGTTATGATCTGATCATGAACTTTAAAGTTATGGAACAGAACTCCTCATAGAATCACTGCAGAACCGTCGTAACAAGTAAAATTGCTTTGTTTATACGTGTAGTCGATGACTGACTGAAAGAAGAGGGGGAATATTATCGAACTGATCTGATGATGAAGCCTGAAGTTAGGCACTGGAACTCTGTAATAAATGAATGTAATCGAACCGAGTTTGGGATTATTAGAATTGTCATAAGATGCACTCTTGCTATAAGGTATTTAAGTTTGGCTGAGGGGTACTTTTTAGTGGTGGTACCATAGATAAAAAGGGTAAAATAAAACACATTTAAAAAAAAAATACAACCGACTTCAATGTGAAAAAAACACTGAAAGGTGCAAAATAACTTTAATTTCGGAAGTCGGTGTTAAATAACGAAGAGACAAAACTATTATAGAATCAAACACCTGAAAAATAAAAACCCCCCTTCTGGTGCAGTCATATAAAATATTATTAGGCACCCAATCTAAAGACCTTCAACGTAATTTAGTAATAAAATTGAAATAGAAGAACATTGAGAAACTTAAAAATTCAAGTATAAATTCTATAATTATTTAAAGTAGAAATTTCACCCAATGGAACAAACTCCCGTTCCACGTGCGCCTCAAAGAGATGTCAGTAAAATGGTATGTGCCAGTTAGGGCCGACGACTGCCAGGGTTTTTTTTTAGGTGGGAAATCATCTAATGACATCTCCTGCCCTTTCGTGTTAGACTTTCACTGACTAAAATCCACTCTTGTTCCTTCTTTGCCTTCGTTCCAGGGCCCGGGGTTCTCTTTCGCACAACCCACGGCCCCAGTAGGCTTCGACCCTATGGTGGTTTGCTGACATCTCCTTGAGGCGCGCGTGGAACACTACGCGCCGTCGACGACTTGGGCTCGGTCCGGACGGTTACCGGACGGTCGGACGGAAAGCTAACGCCTGCCAGAGCTGCGGATTGTTCGAAGGAGTAACCGTGGCGCTCGCAAAAAAGGGTAACTGAAGAAAAACACTGTGGTTTTTAGTCAGTAACAGTCTCATAGTATGATTTAAAAGAGTGTCCATGGAGCTTCTTGCACGTTCTTCTCCATAGAGATCTACGGTTTGAAACGTGCAATTTAGCTTCACTTGTTTTTTTTTTTTGACTGACCGACATTTCGACAATTCTAAAGTGCCTGTAATTGGTCTATTTGAAATAAACGTTTCTGATTTCTGATAATCCCACCCTCTCCACCCGGGCGGGAGAAATTATTTAATGATATCCCACGTCAGAAAAAAAGGGAGACGATGCTAGGTTAAAATATAATTGATACCCCGAACCCGTGTAGTTATTTTGATCGTAATCGATAGCCAATTAGCGATATTTTTCTTATTTCTTCGAAGCGACTTATCGTAAGTCCCTTTAAGCTATGAACACTGATAATTTTCCTTTGAAAAATATCAGCAAAAATACGTGCTATTTTTATTGTTGTTATGAACGGTTGCCGTGTTTTCATAAGGGTCTGTTCACATTGAGAGGCGAAGCGATGCGTTTTTAACCGATTTTAAAACAAGAGCAGGTTTTCGATTCGTCTTAGTCTTTTATGACTGACTGCGCCGAAGGTTGGGTTATGTTTTTCGAGCATTTTTTTTAGCATTACTGATTCGCAGAAGGAGGCAACCGCCTACCATGCGTCGTCACTCCGGACCATAGCCTGAACCAGGCCCGGCACCAGAGCGGTGGCAGCCACCGATCGCCTCAACGTAGACACGGCGGTGCTCCGCCCAAGCGGGTCACACCTCCACTGTATGCTGCACAGTTTCCTCTAGGCGGTTCACACAATGGTGACACCCAGGCATTTCTCCGCCTGTATCCGATGTAGGAACCTCCTGGACTTACGATGTCCGGTGAGGACTTGCGTTATGCGGAAGGTGAAGACGCCGGACGTCTCTCTAGCCACTTCTCAAAGAGGGGACTTACCGCCATGATTATGGCGTTCCCAATGTTTTTCGAGTGTATGTATGTAGGACCTATATTCGTGGATTTCGTTGTGTCATCATAATAAAGCGCCCTTGGAGACGCATTCAAAAGTGCTTACTCACTAAAACGTAGGAAATAAAGAAGTTGACTGTCAAACAACCCGACCGCAAAAAACTAAAAAGTTCAAAACAAGTCACTTTAAGCAGTTTGATGCATTTGATGGTTTATGTGAGTACCCCACAGCTAATAACCAAAAAGTCTGTAGCGAAATCTATGGCGTCACATAAGAACTAATCTTGCATCGCGCCATTTTAGTTCTCCGCGCGATTAGAACATAGAACAGCCCGAAATCATTTATCGGGCAGTAGCCCACCAGACATAACACCCGTCTGGTCGGAGGATCCTCCCTTTTCAACGGAGGTTTGCGGGACTTTACACTCTGTTCCGCCTACCTCCAAAAGTCTAAAATAAGTTTAATTTCGGAAGTCGGTTTTAAATAACAAAAGAGACAAAACCAGAAGTATCAACTTGACCGTTGAGTCGCGTTACGTCTCGGTGTGAACAGGACCCTATCAAGTCATTATTCTAATGCACTCAAGCAAACTTCCTTTGTCTTAATTAGTTATTAGTAATCTTGTATTTGTCGTAGCGCACTGCCTCATTCGCCTCAATGACTTTCATATCTTAGTTACTTGAAGTTTATCCATGTACACCGTTTGGAAAAACATACAATGAACAGACTTTAAGTATATGATACAACTATACTATATTTTGTGTGTAACTACTAAATCAACATTTTGTTAGTACGTAATTTTGTTAGTACGCCACGATCGTTGTCCGTAATTATCATCATTTTAGCCGAAAGTAGTCCTCTATTGGACATAGGCCTCCCCCAAGTGTTTCAGCGCAAAATATGTCATAAGTTTAATCCTTTAGGCGGGTTCTTATTCAATCAGCTTTGTAATGTTCCCACTGTTGGGACTCAGGCCTCCTCTTTAGGAGAGGGAATGGCCGTAATCCATCACGCGGGCCCAGTGCCGCTTGGTGGATGTCAAATGCCTTCGAATTTTTGGTTCTAGGACAAGCCAGTTTCCTCACGATGTTTTCCTTCACCGTTTTGAGAGCAGTGATGATGAAGTAAATGACACAAAGTAATGCGCCTGGCTGGGCCTTAACCCGCGACCTACAACTCGTAAACTCTTTTCCTCTTGGTCTATGGTAATGTTAGTGAAGCCATCTAATGACATGCGTTTTAAACAAGTCGAAAGAAAATAAAACCCTTGTGAAACGTCTACAAAGTTCGCGAAGAAAATTAAATTAAACTTCATTATTGTTCAACCGGTGAGTTTCATCAGAAACCTTAAGAAATTTTTAGCTTTCAAAGTAAAAAAAAAAACTTTGTTTGTAGACATAAAAATAGAAGTCAGGTGAAATCTTATAACTATTGTAAGTGTGAGTTTGTTTGAATGTTTGTTAATAGTAATTAAATTAAAGAAAATTAAAGAAAGTATCCTTCGTAACTGATTAACACACATCCATACATCCAGACTTTTATATTTATAATATTAGTAGGACGAAATAATTTCCGCTTCATTAACATTGTATAGCCGTAGCAGTTACCTACGCCGTAGCAACCATGGCTACGACGTAGCAACCCTTACTACGCCAGTTACAATGTACCATATTTTCGTTTCTGCCTCGTATTGAATACACCTACAAAGATATAAATATTGTAATTTTTATTCTAAAAAACTGACAGGCTAGCAACTCGACTTTATTGGTTCTTGATGCTCAAAAATTTAGCTCCAAGTTTCTGCAGTTCAATGATAATGCCCATATAATTGGTACACTAATACCCAGTAACAATCATAGCAATCCTCGTTACAAATTTCAGTAACAGGGGCTTCATATGAAGACTCTTCAAAGGGATTATTTGCTCCTCCTCAGACTATCACGTCTGCGAAGCTCCTTACCTGACGTATAATAGGTTCAAGGATTTTATTATTTTTAAACAAAGATAGCTAAGAAATGGAGTGCTCATTTGAAATACAACAACTCTTAAAAAATTGATTTTCTTTCTTCTTATTTCTATCTCTTTTGTCGATTCGACTTTGATCTGACAACGAAGTAGCTAATTCATTTGGTTGTGCATGGAACAATGTCCACTGATATAAAACATTTTTTTTTTGAGTTCGAAAATCATCTAATGATTTCTCCTGTTTTAGGATAGAGCGAAAGGACGTGTCAGACTTTTACTGACAAAAACAGAACTATATCCTTCTCCTTTTCAAATATTCCCGCGATTGATATAAGATCCTGAGATGCTTTCTTTAATCTTCAAAATGTTGTGTTTGGGAGTTTGCTCATTAAATTAATTACAAGTAAATTAGGATGCACTTACCTACGCTTTTAGTAAGTTTTGAGAGAGAGTCTGCTAGTTTATTCTTAACTGTTTTGATTTTTAAATCAAGATCATCGTGGTTTACACGGTGGATCAATTACCAAGCGCAATACGTTTTGATTGAAAGCGTTGGAGAATTTCCGGGTTGGTTTTTTTTTTACGTATATTAAATAAACTTTTTAGATCGCATCGTTCTTGATGAAACAAACAACAAAGTCTCTTTATGATGCTGAAACAATGGCCGTTTTGCGCGGTTAAAACGCATATTTTCCCAATACCAATCAGTTATTCGTGTCTTTTTCGTTTATTTTTTTTGTATTATATGTCATACTTGGAAGAAATATGTTTTATTTCTATATCCTATCGTTACACATTAGTGCTCCATTCATTCATACTCCTTGTTTATTCATAAGCTGCGTAGGTTGTAAAAGTAGATCATTTTCTAAGAAATAAATATATTGCCACTCTTAATAATCTGATAAAATATTACATCGCTGAGAGACAGCTTTCCTACCTGAAGAATGTAGTTATTTCTCGAAAGCGCCATTGTCTAGCTTTCCATCATTTTATTTTTAAACGAACAAAAATTTAATAAAACTTTTAAGGGATGCAATATCAGTTCAGGTATTTTTACAATGCTCTTTGGTTGTTTGCTTTAGGAAATTCCGTTTTATAAATTCCCTTAAATTTGCTTGGCGCACCCATCTACATTCTTCAATGTGTGTGTGTCTGTTTGCCAAATAAACAGGTTGTCTTTCTTTCTTTCATCGTTATTCAATAATTATTTTACCAAGTTTGAATAGAATAAAATAGCATAAAAAAAAACACTGATAGAAAAAAATACTGACAGATACTTGTCTCGAAGAGTTTGCCAAAGTACGTACATTACAGTAGACCGCACGTTAATAAGACAATTTGTTTCTTTACAATACACACAAATCTAACGAAAACAATAATCATTGTTGGCTTTAAAACAACAGTGTGTGCAGTGTGTAAAAAAACGTACAAATCCCTAAATGGCTTACCAAAATCAATTTTCGCTGGTTCCATCAACCAGGCGTGGAACGGATTAACGCTGGCCAGAGGGTGGCTTTTAGCTATCAATTAGTATGACTAACTGGCTGCCCAAATGGAAGAGTGCACTTTAATGGATATTACGAGTATACACACTACTGTGTACGTACAATAAGTGTAATACTAATTCATTTCTCAGACCTCCTCTCTCTAGGAGAGGGAATGGGTCGTAATCCACCACGCGGACCCTGTGCGGGTTGGTGGATGTCACATGTCATCGAATTTTTGGTTCTAGGACATACCAGTTTCCTCACGATGTTTTCCTTCACCGTTTTCAGAGAAGTGGTGATGAAATAAATTACACAAAGTAATGCGCCTGGCTGGGTTTGAACCCGTGATCTACAATTCGTAAGTCGGGGCCGTTACCACTCGGCAACCACTGCTCTGCAATGCTTAGGAAAACATACAGCTTTTTTATTATAAGTTTGCACTAATTTATATAGGTACATGTCAATAATCCCGTTTTAGTTCATTAAACCCCACGCAAACGCGTTCGCTCGGTCATTGTCTTTCTATTGTGTCTCTAATTACGCTACTCAATAGGTTAATAAATACAGCGTAGAAATAACGCAAATAGACTGCGGCAGCGTACGAAAGAGTTTTTCAAAACTATCACTATAAAACGATTTAGGGGGTCGTATACTATCGTTCTAGTTTGTATAGGAGAATATTATTCCTAGGCGTTAGTAAACTTGATACTTGTTGCAAACTCTAATTAAAATGAATAACAAAGAATGTCATTATTAGTTTTAACAAAACCATCCTCAAAACACGATTTGGGGCGTTAAAAGTTCATTACCTTACAAAAAAAAATATTTAGTTCATGTACAGTAGTGGTACATAGGCGGACATAATGGAACAAGGTATTCTCTACCATTACCTACATAAACTTTTAACCTTTGGGTTAAAAGAGACAACACTGTGGTAGGTGTGCACAATAAATAACAGTAGAATGTAGAATAATTGAATTAAGTTACAATAATAAAATACTTATTTATGCTAACATTATAAATGATTAATTACATTATAATTAGGAGAACTTAAAAAATAACAATTATGACGAAGACCGAACTAAGGTTGAGAAGACTTCAAGTAGTAGTTTCGAATTTTACGCTTGAAGGAAAATTTACTTTCGTCTTTTTTGATGTCAAGGGAAAGCACATTCCAGAGTTTTATGGTAGAGACAACGTTAGAATTAGCCATAAACCCAGTATGATGAGAAAGAATATGAAGAAGTATGTTTTTAGATGCTCAAAGGTTGAAATTGTGAGAACTGCGCAATACTTTAAAATATTGTTTTAAATAATAAGAGCACACGGATCGTTTATTATAGTGAAGAGTGTACAAAGGGATCTGAGGGATCCATGCTTCCTAAGAATTCAATTATAGTAAGCAGAGTTCCTACTTACTAGAATAACTTAATAAAGTTCCAGGTAGTCGGTATTTTAGAGACGCGCTCCAATTTACTTGAACAAAGGAACCATGTTCTAGGGAAAACAATAACCTGGCTGCATTTTCTTTTAAAAGGAATTTAATTTCTTTCACATAATGACATTATTGCTTTTTAAAAACATATCATTTTTCTTCCATTTGAAAGTAGGTTTGTTCATACAAACTTTGAACCCCCTGTTATATCCCCTTAGGGGTTGAATTTTGGAAAATCCTCTCTTAGTGCTCGCATACGTCATAAAAGGAAACCTTATGCAAATTTTTACGCTCTTAGTCCTAGTAGTTTCGGCTGTGCGTTGATATGCCAGTTATTCAGTTTCTCCTTTTATATATACAAAATTATTTTTAGTTTATGTTATTATTTTTATATAGTTCGGTTAGAATCAGTAACTGAATGGATTCCAATAGTTTTTACACCATGTTATATTTTTTCCCAAAAATGTTTAAAAAGGTCACAAGTTGGATACCACCGACACTAAGTACAACACAGGTCAGGGCAAGTCATAGTGGGTATTAGGCGCCAGCAAACAGCTGGGTGCAAGTGCAAAACAACCCCTTAGTCGCCTGGATGGCCCGGCGACTAAGTATTTTTGTTGACATAACAAGCTTATAACTTTGTGATTTTTCATGATAGTTATGAAAATTCTTTTACCTGTAGAATACTACTCTATCACGAAATAATAATATAATAATAATATTCCACAACTATCACATAACGCCGTCTAGTCCCAAGCTAAACAGAACTTGTGTTATGAGTACCTACTATACAACTGTTGAACATACTTGTATGTTTCTAAATACACACATATTATAGATAAATTACACCCAGACACAGAACAAATAATCGTTTTTATCACAGAAACATTTGATCTGGGTTGGAATCGAACCTACGACCTCGGGCATAGCAATTCGGGTCACTGTCTACCACTAGTCTAACAGGCCAGTCACTGAAATGACATAGGCTGTATTATATAAATGAGTCTTGTGATTTATCAATTAACATTATTTACTTATTATTTCAGCTTACATCGAAAATCCATTCTTGTTCTGCCTGGGAGATGAGTTAAACAGCCTGTACCGGTTCCTGCCACTCATCAGAACCCTTCAGCATATGGGTAGGCTAAAGAAGAAAGGCAACTACAAGAACACGATGAGGAACTTGAGATTCTTCAATAACCACCCGGCCGGGAAGGTTAATATCATGGGATAAAAAGTCAATAAAAACGTTTCTTTACTTAGGTATTTTATTTTGCCCGCCTTTTTTTTAGGTGGGTTATCATCCAATGACTACTCCCTTAGACCAGGCCAGACTTTTACTGACTAAAACCCACTCCTATGTTTCTTCTTTGCCTAGATTTCCAGGACCCAGGTTTTCCTTTTAGAATCGAACCCATGGCCCTAGTAGGCTTCGGCACTGCTAGGCCCCTACGGTTTTGCTGACATCTCCTTGAGGCACGCATGGAACAATACTGTCCGTCGACTACGGAGAGCTACCTATTGCTCGACGTCCGCAAGCCTACGCCTACGTTGACTGGAAATCGGGGTCGGGATCCCGGTGGATGGGGCGTGAGGCATTCCGTTCCTTCACGCGTGCAGCCCCCTTCTTCGCTAGCATTACTGCTCAGTAACTTTTTTTTCCTAAAAAATCTTTACCAGGAATTACTGCTAAAATATAGTGCATGTGTTCATAAACATGTGAACTCACATACACAAGATGCCCCAGACGCGGAACAATATTGTATATAGAGGCCATACAAATATTTGTTCCGTGCAGAAATAGTACCTGTAACACGCAGCGCGGCGGCCAATCGCTGAACCACTGTGCTCAACGTTCCGTCAAACTAACTTAAGCATAATAATAAGCATAATCAGCCTTTTTTAATGTTCCCACTGCTGGGACTCAGGCCTCCTCTCTAAGAGAGGGAAATGGGCCGTAATCCACCACGCGGGCCTAGAGCGGGTTGGTGAATGTCACATGTCTTTTTGGTTCTACAACATGCCGATTTCCTCACGATGTTTTCTTTCACCGTTTTGAGAGTAGTGGTGATGAAATAAATTACACAAAGTAATGCGCCTGGATGGGTTTGGACTCGCGACCTACAACTCGTTAGTCGGGGCCATTACCTCTCGGCCACCACTGCTCTTTAAAGGAACCGTGGCGCGATTAATATTACATGGACCGCCGCCTTTGATTCCGGAGTGAAACCGCTCCGCTCTTGAACTTTGTACCACACAGACAAATCATACGATACCTACTTGTTTGTGTCCGAGTGCAAGAGCACCGCCGCTTACACGTGCCGCGCTCAGCCACTGTGCGCGTGTTATTTGTACCAGCGGAGACGATAACGACCTTGAGCGGCCGGGCGACGACGTGCGCGCAGGCTACGTGTAAGGGAGCAGAACAACGAGCGCCAGTCCACCGTCGGTTACCAGCCTATCTACTAGCGCCGCGCTTCGCCTTCTTTTATTGTAAAGACTTCGCTTCGTTCTTAATTTTGTTAATAGTTTAGTTTTAATCAATATACTCATTGCTTCTCGCTGTGAATAACATCATTCATTTCTATGCTTTCGCCTTCATTCTACCCGCTTAACGTCACAAACCTGTGCTTGCGCATGACGCTGAAAAGCTTCACCCTACGGGTTGAATTCCCGTCGGGAGTTAGTATCGTTGCTATACGACGGTGCTACCAGAACCAACGTACGGGTACAAATATAATATGTACATATACTGACCACTGCAACCACAAGCCCTAGTAATCAATACACGAACGCTTTGATATACGATACGATCATATTATTCTAAAGCCATAAAGGTCTTTGTACTGCATGCCCAGCAGTAATTTCAGAAATTGCAGTAATTAACGCTAGGTTAGTTGATTGAGACATCCGAATCCACTGGCTATCCCTTTGAAATGGATGGGGTGAATCTGCATGTGATCAGTGGTGCCGATTACTGATAAGTTTGCCTCTATACAAGTGCTACAGGGTGTCAAAGAAATAATTTACTTTTGTAGATGCATAAAAAATTTAGAAATATATATAAAAAAATATACGCGTTAAATTACAAAATTAGAAACTGAAGACATTTGTTTTTTTTTAGGTCAGTAATCATCCAATGACTTCTCCTGCTCTTTGGCGGAGCGCAAAGGCGTGTCAGACTTTTATTGCCCACCCCTGTTCCTTCTTTGCTTTCGTTTTAAGGCCCCGGAGTTCTCTTTTGCTCAACCCATGGCCCCAGTAGGCTTATCCCCTACTGGGGCCCTACGGTTTTGCTGACATCTTCTTGAGGCGCGCGTGGACCACTACGCCTGTCGACGACTTGGGCTCGGTCCGGACGGTTACCGGACGGTCGGATAGCGAGCTAACCATTGCTCGCCGTCCGCCGTCGCGCTCCTACGGTAGGTAGCTGGAAATTGGGATTGGGATCCCGGCGACTGGGGCATGAGGGACCAAGGGACCCCGGGTTTTCCTTTCAGAAGCGAACCCATGGCCCTAGTAGGCTTCGAAAATGTTTGGCGTTTCGCATCCAGATCATTGTTCCACATTGTCGGACACCTTCCAACGCTGTGTCTTTCGGTACGTGGCTGACGCTCCAGAACCTTTGGGCCCTATCGACCATCTGTGTCTGTGTTTACTGTATAATTGAATGAAAATCTTTTGTTAACATGTCGTTAGTGTTCCTAGCAATTAATAAATAAATACATTTTAAAATGCTTGAGCTAATGATGGCAAAGTCTAGCCATTATCCAGATGCAGCTGAGTACCAGGATTTTACTTGGAGCTACTGCCTATCTGGCTTTCACAACCCGTAGCCGTAGCCTCCAATAACTGGGTAGGATGCAAAAACCCCTTACTAAGACGGGTGACAGATTTTCAAGTTAAAAATATCATTGCCGGATTTTAGAGTCGCCGCACACGGGCCACAGTCACAAACGCCGCCACAAGAATCTAAAAGTGGCCATAAAGACACCATGAAGTGCGCGATAGCAACTTGTGGCTGGTAGCTGTTACATTTTTTAACTCATTCGCGCAGTATCATAAAAGACTCTGACGAAGAAGGTTTAAATGCGCGAGTGGCGTGTAATAGCGTTTAGTGGCCAGTGCGGGCTACAAGAAGCGAGTAGCGGCGATTTGTAGCGTGTGGCGGCCACCGGCGTCAACCGTGTGCGGCGAATCCATATAAAATGTATGAAAACTACAGGAAATATGCCGGTGGCGGCGTTTTGTGGTTGTGGCCGGTGGCCCGTGTGCGGTGACACTTAATTCTACACCCGGTCCGGTCCGGACTAAGCATTTCGCCTCGTCGTTTATGCCGCGTACATCAAAGGACTTGAACAATTTACCTGTTGCGGTCTTCCCGTCCGATTACAATTTAGGTGTCTTCAAAGCGTAAATAGGCTCTTAATAAACTAGCGCGCCTCACCATCAACGATTGCACCACTGCTTACCATCAGGTGGGATCACAGTCAAGCACTAGTTTATATCAATAAAAAAACCCACAAATATTATAAAGAGAAAATATTAGTATTTTTGTTTGAAATTATTTCATCAGTAGAATGCTACTTTAACAGTGACAAAAGAGTTAAGTATACAGAAATGATCAGAAAAAAATGCTCTATCGTTAGGTGAAAACGGATCTAAGCTATTTCTAAAAATAAGGAAGTTTTTTGTTTATATATGTAGGTATATAAAGGCTTGTTAAATTCGATGTCCCTGTTATATGTAGCTGCATGAAGTTGACATGGTAATCGATGTTGCATGTCTACAACCAAAAGTTTGTGAATTATGCAAAAGTAAGGGGACGTAAAGGGCAATTGTATCTATTGACTGAAAACTCGATATTCAGCAGACGTTGTAGAATGCTTCGGTCGGTTTGTCTCAATGTGTGCACAAAGGGTAAAGAATTTATATATATATGAAAAATCACAAAGTTATAAGCTTGTTATGTTACCTGGGTGTCCGCATTAATACATGGTAACAGAGCCATCCGGGTGACTGAGGGGTTGTTTTACTCCCGCACCCTGCTATGCGGCGGTTTCTAGTGCCCGTTATGACCTGCCGTTAACTGTGTTGTACTTAGTGTCGGTGGTGTCTAACTTGTGACTTTATATAAATATTTTTGGGCAAAAATATTGATCCTGAAAAAACCATATTCAGGTTTCGCATATACTAAACATTATGTTGTATATCGATATCCTCTTTGTATGTGATTCCGTATCGAATTTCCGCTTGGTGGGTGGACACGGGACAGGAAAAAAGAGGGATCGCTTTTCTGCCCTTTCATAAGAGGAACTGGAGCAGAGCTGTAACCAAGGCAATTAGTTATTATAATATTGAGGCTACACGTGTATAACTCGGTGAAGCGACGACGGTTTTATATCTTTGTCATCTTTCAATCTTTTGTTTCGAGGTGGAAAATCATTCAATATTTTCTCTCGCTCTTGGGTGGAGTGAAAGGGCGAGTTTGTCACACTTTTACAGACTAAAACCTACCTACCTGTGTAAGGACTCAGGTAGGTTTTAGGCCACTGACAGAAGTTCCCCTTTGCCTTCCAGGACCATGGTATACCTTGCATACGGTCAGCCGGACGATGAGCTACACTTTGCTCGTCGTCCGGAAGCCCGTGCCTTCTGCCTTTCGGATCGTCTTGCGATTGCCGACGTCCGGCAGAGGCAGCGATTAGGGCGCTTCCTTCGCTAGTATTACTGCTTCGCACTTTGCAGAAGGAAATGGCTCTGGTAAGAGTCTTTGGTGGTGGTCCTGGGGAGATGTGAGGAATCATCGTGGTGAGAAGATTGGCCAACTGAAACTAAGACCAACGCTATCGACTTGGCTATTTTTTAAACAATTTGTTTTAAAATCATCAATACGACGAAGAGAGAGAGAGAGAGAGAAAGAGAGAGAAAAAGAGACGAGGTTAACAGCTCTATTCACTTTGTTTTTAGAGACATCAAATATGTGCCAGTAATAAACACAAGGAATGTGAATTTAAAGCTTTCTGAATTATGAACTTGAAGTAGGTATTTTTCAAATTCAACTTCAACTTCAACTCTTCATTAATGGCATTGGTGGAAATGACACCACAATTTTGGCAATAACACATTTCAGCTTGAAAATCAGTCAAAAGTTGGCGCGCAGTAGAGCGCAATTCAGAAAACGGTTCAAAGTCTGTCTTATAATTTCCAGCCTGTATAACGATAAAACTATTTTGAAGTGTACTAATTATTTTGGCTATAGACTACGAATGATTTTATTCTATTTTTTATTATTCTATTATTATAGGTTTTTATTTAGTGTGAAAAATAATGAAATAACTTTTCAATACACTTAAGCCGGGTACAGACTTCTGTAACGTAACATGCAATGTACGAGTAATACGCAACGAAAGAATACGCCGTCCACATTGTCGCAATGTATCAAGCAATGTAACAGAATTAATATAAGTCTAATCATCATCATCGTTTCAGCCGAAAGATGTCCACAGGTGGACATTGGCCTCCCCAAAGTGTCGCCACAATGAACGGTCCTTTTCGTTTAAGTTTAATTTGGTTTAGTTTAAGAAAGAGATTAATATAATATCTAAATAGCCTTAATAAAACAGAATGCAATGGTGTCGAAAAACTATTTTCACTTTGACCTCGTACTGTACTGAATATATATTTTTTTAATTTAGCCAATTTAGGTACAGCTTTTAGTTTCTTACGCGTTACGCTGTCTAATAAGGCCCTTATTGCCATAATTATTGTTTTCCAACAAGGTCTTGAACGCCCCGTACCGCAGGAATGGCGATAATTTAAAAACTAGGCAAGTGTGAGTCGGACTCGCGCACTGAGGGTTCCGTACAAACTTACCTATGAAAACAGTTCACATCCCGAATTGAGTCACGAAATTTTTTTCCAAATCGCAATTTTTTTTTTTTGTGACGTAACTATAAATTTACAGTTTTCAGATTTTTTCCTATACTTGTGTTATAAGACCTTGCTTCATGCCAAATTTCAGGATTCTAAGTCAACGGAAACTACCCTATGAATTTTAATTTCCTTAAGTGTCGAAATACATGTTATTTGCGACATAAACGGCCGTATCTTTTTTTCCCGTTAACTCAGATATTTGATTTTTTCACAGCTTCAAGGGACCGCAGACTTGAGTATATGGTTCTAATTTCAACTCGATACCTTAACATGTTCCCGAGATATATAATAATAATAATATATAAGATAGAAAAAACTTACAAAAATGCCTATAAAAATTCCTTTTGTCGATTAAAAACCAACAACATTTTGACTGTTTGTCAGATTATTCTAGAAGCAACGTTTTAGTCGTACCGTTAAAGATATTTGATTTTATAATAAGATCTGTAGATTTGATATTGCTCCAGCCGCCTGGCGTTTATTTTTTTATTTTGTTCCCTGGATCTTTTGTCTTGAAGTTTTATCTGGAAGCTTTCTGCTGCTGCTGCTGCTTGCTTGCTGCTGGAGTTCCTGCTGAATTTCGAGTTTACTTTATTGGATTTCGCCTGGAGTCTCCATAAATGAGAGTCTGTTCATCAGGATGTTCCATCAACCCTTTTTTATATTTTTATATAACTAAACAGTCAAGATGCAATGATATCATCTTATATTCTTAAAATTAAGTACTAAACCTGGTCAGGAAATTACAGACAGGAAAATAAAAGACAGAAGGATAATCCTAGTTTTATTTTCCCTTCATCGCCTACCGCCGGCAGATTAAATGTTTACTCTCTTCCATTTGGGTAATTCCGGTTAGCTTTTTTTTGGGTGATCTACCATGACGCCTGAATTCCGGTTTGCTGACATCTCCTTGGACGGTTACCGGACGGTTGATGGCCGTCCGCAAGCCCGCGCCTAATCGGAATCCCGGTGGCTGGGGCGTGAGCACCATTCCCTCGCGCGTGCGGCCGCCTCCTTTGCTAACATTACTGCTTCGCAGAAGGAGACGACCGCCTACCACTCGCCCTCGCTTCGGACCATTGCCTGTACCAAGGCCCGGCGCGAGAGATCATTGCCGCCGATTGCCTCCACGAGGATACGGCTGTGCTCTGCCCCAGCAGGGAACACCGCTACCATATGCTCCACGATGTCTTTCGGGCGGTTCACACAGTGGTGTCACCACCCGGGCGATTCTTCCGCACGAATCCGGTGCAGGAACCTTCTGAACCGGTGAGAACCTGCGTTATAGGGAAGGTGAGGACGCCGTGAGGTCTTTCCAGCCATTCCTCAAAGAGTGAACTAATGCCATAATTATGGCATGCCTAGTCCTGTAGTCCTCTTGAGAGTGAAAATATTTTGTATCGTTTTTAAATTTTCGAAAGTCCTCTCAATCATAGAGATATAATAAATCTGCAGAAGTTTTTAGTTGTGCGCGCATCACGTAAAATGTACGAAATCGATGTAGATAACTTATGTACATTAAAACTGTATCTAACTTTATATATTACTTAGGTTTTGTTTCATCGCAATTGGTTGACTATATCGAAAGATATACTGACTACATTCATTGACATTTAGGCGGTAGCGGTACGAAGTTCGCCTTCGTTTTGCTTACGTTCCTGTCGCCGCCGCCAGCGATATTTATTAACATCGAACTACATTAGCAAAGTTCATTAGCGGCAGGAAAACCAACCATTAAAAATTTGCGTGGTAATATGTGCTGGGGGACAAAATTGACTTGGTTAAAAATCCTCGTAATTACATTTCGTCACATCATGTCGCTGTTTTTACACGGCGCGGTGGTGACGTAATAAAATTATCGGACACCGTGCACCTACGATGCAAGTTCCATGTCATACGGATAAGTCGTTTATCGGGAAACACGCAGCTCTCTAAATTAATCGGTTAATTAAACTAGCCTTTAAATCGAAATGGCCACCCTTAATGCACGTTGACTTTAACGTGTCTAGATCTATACTTACAGCCAGCATGCCTGTCCGTCTGTTCGAGGTAATCGTTGAATAATTTAGGCGCCTTGCTATCGGAATAGAAAGTGTTATTGATTGCCTGCAGTTTATAAATAAGACTGCTGTTTGCGACCTTTGTTTGTCGACTTAGGGCAGAGTGAGTGCTATTATGTCGTTAGCTCTTTGTTATTAAGTTATAAGCAATGTCCTGTAATTATGGTGGCTATTATGTTATATGCAGTGGTCTAAAATCAGTGGTTTCCAACCTTTTCACCCGGGACCACTTTGTTTCCTTTGTTTATGTGCCAATCTTCATAAAAAAATACTTATATCATAAACAAAAACTTTGGAGGACACCTTTTAAAAAAACTTTTTACAGAAAAAAAACACTAAAAGGTCAACACAAAATAACTTTTTAACTTTCGAATACCATAATTAGAGACACAATAGAAAGACAATGAGAAAGTTAAATGAATTAATTTCGGATGTCGGTGTTAAATAACGAAAAGACAACTATTATACGGAAAGGTTATGTGTTTCGAATAATCACATTAATTTTTATTCTAGTAATATGGTCTTTTTTTTTGGTGGAAAATCATCCAATGACATCTCTCGCCCTTGGGCGGAGCGAGAGGACGTGTCAGACTTAGCTTTGCATTCTAGGGCCCCGGCTTTTTCTTTCAGAAGCAGACCCTTGGCCCCAGTAGGCTTCGACCCTGATGGGCCCCTACGGTTTGCTGACATCCCCTTGAGAAGCGCGTGGAACAGTAAGCGCCGCCAACGTCTTATGCTCTCAGACGGTTGGACGGCGAGTCCGCGAATTGCATCGCTGGACTTGCTCTTAATTCGTGACGCGTCAATTATTTCTTACTAGCTTCGCCCGCGTGATAGTAGAAAATAATCCCAAGAGAACATACTCCCGAGATGAAAAGCATCCTATGTGTTATTCCAGAACATGGTCTACCCGTGAACTTCAAACACAAACACTCACTAACTTTCGCCTTTAAGTATAATATTAGTGTGAATTGTGATTAGAAACCTGTAGACTTCTTGTCTATGGAAGTACCTAACTCTAGTATCTGCATATGTCATTCAAATCTTATTTATAATTCTCCCTTTAACGTCATCTGCAAGTGCAAGCCCTAAGCGTCAAACGACTTACTTTGCCTTTGATCAAACTCAATATGCTTTGATTAAAATGCTTCCAACAGATCATATCATATCTTGTCAGTTTAGTACATGAAAAGTCAAACAACAAGTTCAATGCACTACGTACCTACGTATTTGCGCCTTGTTCCGCCAAATAAAAAGTTTTTCTTTCTTCTTTCTTTCTATTTAATTTCATATCTTAAATGTTCATTTGAATGTGTGTAATAGTCGGTAACATGCAAAAGTAAGACACGCATTTAAAATCTAGTGCCTAATCGAGCCGATCTGGTTAGTTTATAAGTATGACGGCGATATACACTATACAATGCAAGTTTAACTTGCATTGTATAGTTTAGTGCTTCACCCGCGTACATAAAATATAATTAGTAAATAGCCTATGTCACTCAGGAATAAAGCAGCTTTCTATCGATGAAAAAAATTTCACAATCGGACCAGTACTTTCAGAGATTTCCTCCTACAAACAAAAAAACAAACTTTACCTCTTTATTATATTAGTGTAGATGTAATTTTAAATGCGTGTTTTAATTTTGCAAGAGGGGCACGTTGCCGACAGGGACACGTACGCCCCGTATACCCTAGTGAGAACTATGTGTGTTCGGGGATTATTGAAAGTGCCGCCAATGGCTGAAAAGTTGAAGGGAGTCGTTTGCTTTAATATTAGTTTAATTTTAGACAAACCAATTGAGACCCACTTTTTCAGAGGTTAAATCTAAATTTGACATGTGAATGCCTCAAGAGAAAAAAAATAGTTTGTTGAGCTTTTTCTTCACCGACGGTGCCACCTAAAAATGCGCACAGTTCAAAGTCAAAAGTTTTTTATTTCACACAGGTAGGCATACATTGGCACTTATAAAACGTCAGAAGCTAGTTTTACACTTTTTTCACAGTTAGCAAGTAAAGCCAGGGTCAAAGGTTAGTACCGATAATGGGCACTCGAGCGTCGGTGGACGCATCATCGGTAACAAGATCAGTAAGATTCCCGAGAGCCAGCGTGACGTTATCAGCTTGTCCAGCTGGAGTTAATGTATACCCTCACCCTTACCAAATGAAACGGGTGGATTTAATAATTGGCTTCTGCTGGACTAAGAGCTTGATTGTTAATCTCTTTATCTACAGTCAAGGGTTTTAATTTATTTATTTAAAATTCATGTACAGTAATGGTACATAGGCGGACTTCAGAAACTCCTTTTCACTCGCCTATCGTTAACATCGAACATGGTTTCAAAGCTTGTTACTTCAATGTAACGCAATCCAACGCGATGTTTGATGAAGAGGCAACTCGAAAAAAGAGAGATAACGCCTGAAAACTGTGTTAGCATTCGGTAATTCCGAGATTTACTCGAATATTTCACAAAAAGTGTCTGGTATCACTTAGTGGAAACTAAAAGACGGGTAAAACTTTGCAGGAACTTAGCTTTTCATAATACGATTGTTTCAAAAACGGAATGAAAGATATAATTTAGGTAACAGAGACTCATTTTAGTTACAAATCATTAACATACAGACAATACAAATCATAAATTACATAAAATTAAATTACAATACATTATAATAGTAGCCAGTCAAACGCTAAAAGATTTGCTTTAAATATTAAAATAATTTGCATGAAATTAAAATTCTACTAAATGTCATTGTTAAATTAAAATAAATTAGCCTTTAATCAGTCAGAATGAATAAAGTCAAGTCGGGGCAGCCCTACTACCGCCCGGAACCCCTCTAGAACACTGCGCAAACCGGCGGGCTATCATATTGGCTCGTAATGCCAGTGCCCTCCGCTCCTTCTCAATGTCAGCCTGATCCTTAAGGTTCTAGTTGAGTAGATGCCCTAAATACTTAAATTGTTACACTTGCTGTAGTGGAACAGCGTCAATATGAACAGCCGCTATCAGCTAAATTTACTGTACAATATCCCACCAAGCGTGCACCACGTCCGCCAGTCCGCGCCCGCGCGCCTCCCCCATTCACCACTGCTGCCCCTTGAAGGGTGGTCACAATGTCGGAGTATACTCTATCTAGGACACGCGCGTGATCAGGGTCACTCCATAAAATAATCCGCACATTGTGTACATTCCGATGGAATGTCAATAGATTTTAATCTCCTATGACACTCCTGACTATAAATCAATACCTGCTCCTCACTTCTCTCTCCCTAACGAACATCACTATTATTGTTACAACAAACAATACGTGTTACAATTTTTGGTGTTACTACATGCAAGTTGCATTCCATATTGAGAGGATATTGGTCCGTCCAAAGAGTGTCATATTTTACATACACATTCGTAACAGATTGCTTCGCCGCATGAATTACAACACAATGGTCAAGCCAACTGGGCGACCCGTGCACGTCACTAATATAGGTACTAATATACTTTTTTTTTCTGTTTGAAGTATCTGTTATTTGCATTTATTGTGCAAACCTACAACAGTGTTGTCTTTTTTAATCCAAAGATTGACTGGTAGAGAATGCTGTGTTGCATTAAGTCCGCCTATGTACCACTACTGTACATGAAGTTTAAATAAATAAATAAAAACCGGTACCGGAATTTGTCCCTAACATTTCTAAATCTATACAGGACCGATTGTCTTCGTTGCACACGCTAATTAGTTCATAGTAAAATAACTTACCCAGCGCCGCATTGAAGCCACCCAACACAAAAACGGACTCGATGTTACTTTCCTCAATAATCGCACCAATTGCAACCATACAATCAATAAAATCCGGATAGACACGATCACCATACATGCTTACGTCTAGCTACCGTACATAAACGTTTAACATAATATTAACAAAATACCAAGCGAATTTTTAAACAATAAAAATTAGTAAAAATTACTTTCCATTTGGTTTTAAAAGAGATTTTATATAATTATAAATTATGTACTCAAGACTTAGTTATATGTATCAAAAACTACCGGCATTGTTTATAGAGTTTGTTGGCAAATACACACTTTAAGAAAATGTTAGAGATGCAATTTCTCTTACAATTTAAAATAAACTCGCAACCACTCTTCAGGAAATTTTAACTCCCATAAAATGTCTCCAGCGTATACAACTTCCTTATAAACGCCCTCCACAAATAGAACACGGAAACTAGAGGAGCCTTTATCGAATAAACTGTTTCCGCTTCAATATGCTAGCTTGGAGCAAACCGCTTACCGTATTTTGTGCTCACGTTTGATTTAACGAGGATAAAGATGAAATCTTCCTTATCCGTAGGTATATCCTTACTTGAGTTTATCGCGAATTATTCATATAAACTCAAAAAATATGTTAGGGTATTTTCAATATCGTATTCGTTCGATCACGCATACACCCGCAAATGTCCATTTCATACCAGTATTTGATGTAAAGCGGGGAATACGCACGCGATATTCAGAAATTTTCTGCGTGATGAAATCCACACAGTATAAAAAATACCCTTATGGATTTACACCAATAGATCATGAGGAAGGTTTAGGTGTATAATATATGCGCATTATCTACACATAATTATGGTAAACCAGGCGTACATGCCCCAGTCGGTAACACGCCCCACTTGCAAAACTATGACACGCATTTATTTGGTGCTTATGAGAGCTATCTGGTTAGTTTATAAGTATGACGGCGATGTTAAACTTTACAATGCAAGTTTAACTTACGTTGTATAGTTTGTGTAATTTTAAATGAGTTTTACGTTACCGAATGGGGCACGTACGCCTGATTTACCCTAAATTATTAAAATACTTGCTGTATCCACTTCCCATATGTCAACAACCTCGCGAGCCAAGATACTTAGTTTGTTGATCCTTCTCAGCTTTCACGAGTTTCTTGTCTTGAGGGACCGCTATACAATCATTGTGCGACGCTCCATTCGATCTATCACCATGTCAGGTTTATTTTTATTTTATTTGGGTGGCTAAGGTAGATCACGATGAGCTATTTACAAGCCAGTTACAACTTATTGGCAGCAATTGTCCTGTCAGTGAAGATAGATCGATCCCAATACAATGTGATACTGCTATTTTCGAGAACTGGGTCGGGTGCATGATACCTATAGTAGGGTTCTTCTGATTCTACGCTGGTGGATAATCCTGGATACGAGGATGTGTCTATGCAAATAGTCTCCGTTAGCTAGACGAGAACACCCAGAAATAATGTGTCGGAATGATTCACCGGGCCGGCGGCATGCTCGACAGATGTCAACCGTAACGGCCTTCACAGTGTATTTCCGGTAGTTATTTGTTATCGTAAGTATTATTAAGGCTTCTATTCCAAAGTAATTTGAAAGGACCTCAACTATACTTCACTTGACTTAGTGAAATGACAACAGCAAATGATACGTTATTCTTTTTTATCGACAATTGATCAACACAGAAAAGTTTGACGTAGGCGCATTTCATTAGCTCTGTCACGCAAACTAAAAAAAAAGGGAGATATTAATATATTCAATTTAAAGCCCTTGAATAAGTACTTATGTATATTACTAATAAATTTTAGCGATATTTACGTTATTGTTTGAGGGCGACAAGCCATTCTCACTAAAAAGAAGGACATCCCTAATACCCTTAATCAATGACAATTCTAATTGAGGTAAATAGTTCAACTGTCGAATGGAGTCTCGAAGATTTTTCCGAATCGCAAAAAAGTGTGTTTTTAGGGTTCCGTATCTCAAAAGAAAAAACGGAACCTTTATAGGATCACTTTGTGGTCCGTCCATCTGCCTGTCAAGACCCTTTATCTCGAAAATGCGAATCGAGTTGAAATTAAAACTTAACTTCTGAGTTAACGAAAAAAAAAGATACTGCCGTTTGTGTCGTAAAAAACTTGTATTTCGACACTCTCAAGGAAATAAAAATTCATAGGGTAGGTACTCCCCGTTGAAAAAAAAATCAAAAGAAAAAGTCAGATTCCTAGCATCACCCCTCTTTTTGACCAATTCCGAAAATATCAGACTTAATTATACCTGCAGACACAAAACGAACATCATATGTGTCCAATAACGGATTCACATTCGCAATATTTAATTAATAACACATTCCATCTCCGCGTCACTCACAGTTCGTCAAAGGGAAATTGACAAATATGGCACTGCAACGGATCCTTTGTCCTCACACTAATATTACAAAATTGAAATACCGAATTTACTGATCAATGTTTGCATGGATCGTGTTAATGTATGATCGGCAGAAAAAGCGTACAGGTAAACATATTCAAAAATTTTATGATGTTGTGTAATTTATTACAACACCACTGCTCTCAAAAAGGTGAAGGAAATCAATATCCAAAAATTCAAAACTCGAAGGCATGTGACATCCACCATCCGCACTAGGCTTGCGTTGTGAATTACAGCCCAATCCACTATCTATAGAGGAGGCCTGAGACCCCGCAGAGATAATATAATAATGCTGATTACGCTTATTATGCGTATATGCATGAGATTACGACTAGTGTGACGTGTGTGTGTGTGCGCCAAAGCCTAAGATATTTTAATTAATTGTTTTCCCATTTTCTGTTTTTTTTTATTTATTATTACTCATTTTACTTTTAACGAAAGAGTTGGAATAAACTCATTTAAGCCTTGCAATTGATTTAACCGTAATTTTTTAATAAGTTTAACTCATTTCGTCAAGAGCTGTTTATGCTCACTTCTCGATTGTAGGTTTGATACTATTCGTGAGTACTTGTAATTGGCTTGCTGTCATCTATAATTGTTTTGTCCTTTTAGTTAGTTTAAGCAGTAAATCCTTCAAGCTGCAATAAGCAAATAGATATTGTCACGCAATCTAATGAAGCGACCGAAAACTTTCATTAAAAGAGCATACTTAGGTACATACTATTCTTTGGGCACGCCACTATTATGGCGGTAAGCCCCCTCTTTGAGGAGTAGCTGGAAAGATCTCACGGTGCCCAGTAGCTCGCCGTCCGACCGTCCGTTAACCGTCCGGACCGAAGGGTCAGGGTCGAAGCCTACTGGGGCAAGAGGTTGTGCGAAAGTGAACCCTGAGGCCCTGGAACAAAGGCAAAGAAGGAATAGGAGTGGGTCAGGTCAGTAAAAGTCTGACACGCCTTCCCACTTAGCCCAAGGGCGGGAGATGTCATTAGATGATTTCTCACACAAAAAAAAGTTAGATATTATTCTTATTTGGTTCTAAGTTGAATAATATGGAATCTTATACAAGACTCCTTAGAAGTCCTGAGTTGAGCTACATGAATTCTGACAAATGCTTGCACTGACTGGATAGGTTTACTTGAATCTGTGTGGTTCTTTCCTCAAAAGATCATCCCAGACACCAATATGCATGGTTCTCATATAATTTGACCATTACATGTTTGCTGTTTGGACTTTAAATTATATACTTTGACCCCCGAGTTTGTTTCGTTGTTTCTTCTTAGCTAGGAAACATCGGCCTCATCTAGTTTAAATTGAAAAAAAAAATGACGTGTAAAAGTATTTTTAAAAAACCTATTTGTAAAATAAAATATAATTTAGACATATACACATATACAATTCCCATTTACGGGTTTTAAAAATGAAATATGTATCTCATTACAAACAAAGAACATTTTCCTAGACGACCCAACTCAACTGTTTGCAGACTTTACCTCGCTCAGTACGGAGAATCGAGCTCGTAGCTTTCCCCGGGCGACTAACAGGAACTGGGTGGCCCATTGTAACCCACTGCACGCTTTTCAATGGCTGTTGCGCCGCTCAAATTTCCCTGAACTGCAGCATCATGTTCAAGGGGATTAAAATTCGAATATAACATCTCTATTAGTTTCTGCGAATTTCGTATTTATTAAATGCTACCTACGCTACCTCTGTGTAAATTAAATTCTGTTTCCGGGAATTAATTATTGCAATAATAATGCGAGGTAAAGTTTCGTGTGTTTAGTGTATTCAGTGGAATGTGCAGCATTTAATAGAACTAAGCGAAGTTGAGGCGTTGGTGTTCTTTATATCCTACTAGCATTTGCCCGTGGCTTCGCCTGCGTACATAAAATAAAGCCTATGTCTCTGAGTAATAAAGCAGCTTTCTATCGGTGAAAAAAAATTAGCAATCGGACCAGTAGGTACTTCCAGACTCTAGTAGGCTTCAGCTCTGCTGAACCCTTACGGTTTTGCAGACATCTGTTTGAAGCGCCCGATGACTCAGGCTTGGTCCAGAATATACCTACACCACTAATTTTTAATTAGTACACTACACTAAGTCACTCAATTTATGGAAATATTGTACAGGATTATGAATGAATAAATGACGATCAAAATGACAAAACACTGCGCGTAATATTTTTTAGTAGCAATTGTTGTGAATGATTGATGCTATTATGAATTTATCTTCATCATCTTCATTTTAGTCATAAGACGTCCACTGTTGGACATAGGCCTCCCCTAAGTGTCGCCACAATGACCGGTCCTGTGCGTCTTGCATCCATCGGATTCCTGCGACCCTCACCAGGTCGTCGGTCCACCTTGTGGTCGCCATTCCTGAACCTTTCGTCCCCGGCGGCCGGCGGCGACGGAAAATTTTCGTGATTAAAAAAAAAAATCCCAATTTCTTTTTTTTTTAATTTTGACTAGAAAAAGAAGATCAGTAACGGGTACGGATAGAGCTCCATTTTTAATAAAAAAATAGGGGTGTATATTTTGGATTTTATATTTCTCAGAATTGTTTAAAAACGATCCGACGTGGGTGCATTCACAAACATGTTAACTCACATGCATAAAGCTAAATCAGAAACATCTTTTTATAGGCCAAATATATATTTGTTCCATGCGGGAATCGAACCAGCGACACGCAGCGCAGCGGTTAATCACTCAATCACTGTACTAACCGTACTGTAAAGTACCACAAACTTTACCGAAGCAAAGATTCAAAGATCCAAAGCATTTTATTTCAAATAAACCATTTACAGGCACTTTTGAAATGTCAAGAAGTCAATCAGTCAGAAAAAAAATGCTAATTGCACATTCCAAAGCGTAGATCTCTATGGAGAAGAATGTGCAAGAAACTCCATGGACACTCTTTTCAGTATCTCGGTTACATGTTTCTTATCGCTACTATCATGTGAGAACAATGTAAATAAAGTAAAAATAAAAACTAAATATAGATATTAAAATAACAACTGGCAGCTAAGAGATGACCAGTCTCAACTGACAGCGCCCGTTCAAGGACATGGCACGAATATTAGCACCACTCAGTTCAACCATTTTGAAGGGAACCGAATGATTCAACACACGCGCCACCATCAGTGAGACATTTAAGTGAGCATGACAAACTCTCATCACAACAAAAAAGTTTCTGAGTATCTTCAAAAACTTCATTATGATGAATCTGACCTTCTTTTACACAACACAATACCACCTCACAAGTTACACTAATACTTCACAAGTTACACTTACACTAATACTTCACAAGTTACACTTACACTAATACTTCACAAAATACACTTACACTCCACTTTTTTACACAGCCCTCTTCACATAAAAAGGGGGAATGCATGACTTTATTATAAAAAAAAAATCCTTTTTTATTTTGTTTATTTTTGAAATTTTGCTAATTATTTATTAGGACAACTGTGTATAGGTAATAGCTATTCGAAGGGAATTGCCGTGAAAGCCAAAATACAGGCTTTGCCTAGTTTGGCTACAGATGTTACTATGTTTATATATTTACTTCTTTTTTTTTAATTGATATAAACCAGAGCTTGACTGCGATCCCACCTGATGGTAATCAGTTATGCATTCAATGATGGTGAGGCGCACTAGTTTATTAAGAGCCTATTCACTCTAGCCTTGAAGACACCTAAATTATAGTTGGACGGGAAGACCGCAGCAGGCAAATTGTTCCAGTCTTTCGATGTACGCGGTATAAACGACGGAGCGAAACGCTTAGTCCGGACCGTTGAAGTTTCAACAACGTAAGGGTGGATACTCGCCGTACGTCGGGTTGTCTGATGGTAGAAAGGAGATGGCGGAATTAAGTCATGCAATTCCCTCGCACATTCTCCTTACCGCACCACTCACTTACCGCACCACATACGTATATATGTAAAAAGAACAAATCTTAGTCAAATTCACACGAACTAAATAATCGTCTCGGGTAGGTAGAGTGCACTATTCCAGCATTCACAAACAGCAAATAATGCGTGTAAGTTTCACGTTACATCATTCCAGCTAAAAGCCTGAACACATTATAATTAAATGAAACATCCACCACACAGGTATGGCGTAATAACATATAGAAACGCGGTACTAATTGCATCGATGTTGTATACCGATGTTGTTTGTAGGTATCAGGTAGGGAGCTTAGCGGCCCGGGGATTCTGCGAATATTGTGACAGTGTGCGTGCAGGTACAGTACAGTCAACGGGAAAATATGTTACCACTTTATCTAGGGCATGCTTGGTTTCCTAAATGGTGAAACATGATGGATGTCTTGAAAAACGCGTTTTATTTGCCGATAGGTAAGGACAGGATGAGAGCAGTAGTGATACTTACGAGTAGTAGGCGCATTACTTTTTTTCATTTATTTCATCACCACTGCTCTCAAAACGGTGAAGAAAAATATCGTGAAGAAACCGGCATGTCCTAGAACCAAAAATTCGAAGACATGCGACATCCACCAACCCGCACTGGACCCGCGTGGTGGATTACAGCCTATTTCCTCTCCCAGAGAGGAGGCTTGAGTTCTAGTAGGAGGCATATTATAAGGCTGATTATGTAAGTTATGTTTGTATGTAAGTACCAGGCTTGAGTCGATGGCACGTAGTGTTTGTATGTAAGGACCAGTCTCAAAGAGGAAAGGAAAAGTCAAAAAAGAAAATCCAAAATAAATGGTAGGTAGGTAAGCTGATGAAAATACAATTAAACGAATTTAATTCTTTTTTCAAAATAGCAACGATTTCACTTAAAGAATAGTCATAACACACACCTAACATAGCGCATATTCATTTCAAAACACCGGTTGTCTGTAAGTGCATATAAATTTTTGCCCTTGACAGTACTTTTATGCAATCGATGCAGCTACCTTGGCGGCCCGGGCGGCATTGAAATGAGTTTACCGGTTGCCGCCTCGCGGCCGGGTGCTGCCGGCCGAGACTCGCCCGGATGCGCTTTGATAACGCTCTTTGATGTCCGGAACTGTTGACAGTCCGGACATATTGGCATTATGACGCTGCATTCACGAAGCCATCCAATGAATTTGATTGTATAGAGAACTATGGTGACTGTCGGCTTTGCTTGCGTTCATAGGTATTGGTTACGAATCACGTTTAGATTGCAAATAAGGATTATTTGATTTTCTCGTAGATACACAGTTTTGACTGCTCCTCCATGGAACGAATGGAATGCCTCGTTGGAATTGTGGCGAACTTGTGTGCCAGCTAGTTGCTGAGTTCAGTTCGATTCCTAGGTCGCATCCTGATGCCCGATAACACTACCTGTAGTGTTATTTAAAAAGAAATAAAACCACCAATGTAAACCATGAAGGTTTTAAAGTTTTCATTAAGATTTATAGGAAATTAAAATATATTGAAAAACTATGTAGGTACATACCTATTTATGTACGCAATTAGGTTTAGTATAAATAATAAGTTAATATACAACAAACTCAAATATAAATTTTATAATTAAATAAAACAAGTAATAACTATATATGTACTTACAATACAAAATATACTCAGATGTCGAAGTAATCCTCCACAAAGCGAGCTCCTCATCCGGAAGAGAGCCCAGAACACTGACAGTATCGCCATGTTAAATGGCATTGCTAAGTAATTACTTGGGCTAAGTACAAGCCAGCCATGCTGTCGTGTCACGACGTTAGTGGCGATAGTTTGCAGTAGTTTGTATCGCAATCTGTAACAGCTCATCATCAGGATTTGTACAAACCTAGTCAGTGGTTATTCAATAGGCTTACTTATTTGACAGCCCTATTGAAAAAAACATGCATCTTGATTTAATTTATTTATTAATTTTAAATGATTTCTAAAATAAACTTTATTTATTAGCACGAATAATTTAAATTTAAAAAAATACTTAACTATTATTACAGTAAAATAAAATAATAATAATAAAAACCCTACACTAATTACAACTTACAAAAAACACATAAAAATTTGGCCTCAAAAATATCTTCCACATCACTGTGGACTCATAACGTGCCCAAAAGACTGGCGGCATTGCCACGCTATATGGCAATGCTTATCCTCTGTCCGAGGTAAAAGCCAGCCCTTATTATTTATTTTAATAACACATACAATTGTTTTAATAGGTAATAAATATAGTCGCAAAATAGCCGCACTCGGAGACGTCACTCATAAAACTGATCACATAACATAATTATCATCATCATCATTTCAGCCAAAAGATGTCAACTGTTGGACATAGGCCTCCCCTAAGCGTCGCCACAACGACCGATCTTGTGAGTCTCGCATCCACTGCATTCCCCCAACCAAAACCGCGAACATAATTATGTACATACATCGGTACACTCGATGGTCAGTCTCAAGCAAAGCAATGGAGAACCGGCACAAGTTACATAGAGGTAGAACTACACTGCGCACACGTGTGCCACACACGCCGATCTGGGCACGTCGGTGTCCATACATTTTGTATGGCAACTAGACTTGTAGAGCTACACTTGATCCACGCCATGCGGTGTCGTTCTACGTACAAATCAGGCGTGTTACACGTGTGCGTCGGTCTAATGTAGTTCTTCAGTGTCCCTCTGGAAGTCCACCAATGACCAAGTGAATTATATCTGAGCGCAGAGATTTCTACTGCGCGAGTTACGGGTGCGAACTTCAGATTTGTGCGGGCTACCGGAACTTTGTTCTGACCGCAGCCTATTGTTTGGAATGAGTAATTTCAACGATTCTCATCGAATCATGAGAGTCGTTGAAATACCTTTCACTTTTTATTGGTTTACGGAAACCAAAAATACGTCATACTTTACAAGAGCGAGATTGCGCCTAACTTAAAACTTATAGTGACCTCAAGTAAAAAACCGGGCAAGTGCGAGTCAGACTCCGCGCACTGGGGGTTCCGTATAAACTTACCTATAAAAACAGTTCAATTTTCGAATTGAGTCTCGAAGATTAATCCTAATCGCAAAAAAAATAATTTTTGGACGTTTTCAGATTTTTTTCTATAATTGTGCTACAAGACCTTGATTCATACCAAATTTCAGGATTCTTGGTCAACGGGAAATACCCTATGAATTTTGATTCCCTTGAGTGTTGAAATAAGTCTTTTTTTTTTCGTTAACACAGAAGTTTGATTTTTTTCACAGCTTCAAGGGACCGCAGAATTGAGTATATGGTTTTAATTTCAACTCGATATCCACCCGTTACCGAGATAAAGGGTCTTGACAGACAGACGGACAACAAAGTGATCCTACAAGGGTTCCGCTTTTCTTTTTGAGGTACGGAACCCTAATAAGTAGTATTTATTTCAATAGTCAACTACGTCACTAAACAAAACAACATAAACGGTGTAACTCGAAACGAAATGTCATCGATCATACCCGTAGTAATGGATATTGCATGTTTCTACTGACGGACAGCGAATGAAACCGATTCCAAATAATATCGATGGTTAATTAGTGCAGGAGATATCAGTTGAAAAGCAGTGAAGCCCCGTCTGACTGATGTTTACAAAAGCCCCTAATTGTTTTCACTACTCACAAAATGCCGTAACTAAGCCCAACTGTTAAAAGAAAACTAACCTTATTACTTTTCTTTAGAGACTGAATTCAAATGAGAGTTAGTTAGTCAAAGGGCTTCGAAAGAAGTTATTTCACAGGTATCACATGATTTTTGCGTAGGTGTACACGCGTCTAGTCCTTGGAAGTCTAATTGGTATAATCCGATGGCAGCAGAGAGGATAATTGCTTGGCAATTATGAAACCAATATGCTGATAAAAGCACCTTTTTCAAATTATAGGCGTAGGTTGCAAATCCCTTCTTTGTGAGCACTCTCGTTAATTTGATGGAAGCCTAGGAAGTGATTCGCTTATAAAGATTGTCCATCATATTTTTTTTTTTCGTAATTTTCGTTTAATTTTTCGACATGAAAATTCGATATCTTCAGCTATGTTATATGATCATCTTTTATGTTTCTATTTTCTTCTGAGCTAACAAATCTTTTATGTCTAATGGGTAATTAAACATTGAAAGATTTTTTTTAATTATAAGGTACTTAAGGGCTTCACCCGCCTGAAAGAAAGTACAAAATTGTCTCAAGGAAAAATACTCTGGGAATAAAAAGTAACCAATGTGTGTAACGAAGGACGTAATGGAATGGTACCCTAGAAACGGAAAAAGACAGAAAGGACGTCAAACCAAAAGATGGGAGGATAATCTGCCGAAAGGATGGACGAGGATAGCTCGTGACAGAGATAAGTGGAAGGAAATGGGGGAGGCCTATGTCAAAAGACAACCTCACTAAAATGTTGCAAAAAAAAAAATGTATTTTCAAAAAGTAGGACTAGATTAAGAATTTTGATTTTATTTAAGTAGTATAAGTCAAACTGTAATATGGTCAGCGAATAAAGGCTTTTATTATTATTATTATAATGTGCTATCCTAGGACATGTCTACTCGTGTGCTAATTTCATTCGAATCAGTCCAGCCGTTTGAGCGTGTTTTTCTTTTATTCTATTCTATTCTAACACGAAGAAATAATCCTAATGAAAGTTTATTACAATGAAAATAGAACAAGATAAGCTTTGCTTTTCCGAAAATACCCTTTCAAGGTCGAAATTCATTTTACAATATGAAGAGTGAAGAGTCTTTGATTGAAGTTGAGTGTATTGTGCAAGTAGCCCCTAGCGAGGGAATATTAATCCCTCACCCTAAGTTATTACGTGCGCGATGCGAGCATATTTGTTGAGGGTCAGTTCTGTGTGGAACTGTTACCAATTATAAGGGTTTATCAATATATTTTTAACTGACTCCAAAAAGAAATTGGTTCAATGTTCAGCTGAATGTTATTTTTTCTTTTTTTTTATGTATGTTCACCGTTTTCTCGGTCAATTGTGGACCGATTTTGAAAACTATTTTTTTGATTAAAAGGTTATGCTTATGCTTCTAAGTTGGTCCCACAGAAATATTGTTATGATCTGATCATGAACTTCGAATTTAGGGAACGGAACTTCTCATAGAATCACAGCAAAACTGTCGTAACAAGTAAAATTGGTTTGTCTAAACGTGTAAGTAGTTGATGAATGACTGAAAGAAAAGAGAAGAAGAGGAATATATCGAACTGATCTGATGATGAAGCCGGAAGGTAGGTAGGTACCGGAAATCTGTAATAAATTAATGTAACCTAAGCGTGTTTGTATTATTAGAATTATCATGAGATGCACTATGGCTATAAGGTATTTAAGTTTGGCTGAGGGGTACTTTTTAGTGGTGGATATCATAACTAAAAAGTGTAAAAAAAACTTTTTGCAAAAATAATACAACCGACTTCAATGTAAAAAAATAACAATTTCGGTAGTCGGTGTTAAGTAACGATGAGACAAAACTTTTATAGAAACACCGACTTCCGAAATTGATGTTATTTTCAGTGTTTTTTTTTTACATTGAAGTCAGTTGTATTTTTTTTTTCTTAATAGATTCGCGCTTAACCGCTATCTCACCTGATGGAAAGTGATGATGCGGTCGACGATGGAGAGCGCTTACCAAGAAGCAACCTATTCACTCTTGACTTAAACATTCCCGGGTTGTTAATCATTAATTACTGCTTCATTTATCAAATTTATTTAAGCCTCTGAAATCACACACAGCATGTAACTAATTATTATGATTGCAGTTAAAATATTTATTTTCCTTTGAGAGAATTTCCGCAGGTTTATATATATATATATAATAACTCGACATTCGCCTCAAAGGAAAACTAACATGGTCTGACTTTCATAAAGTACGACCCTGATCAAATATGATGCACGGTCGAATAGCAAACATGCCTGGTGTAACCAGTTTTATTTACAATTCGAAATAAACTCCATTTTCACGTTGTGATTCGCTCAAAGGGATTTTGTTCGTGTGCAACATTCACACAACTATGTAGGCAGTACATATTTTCTGTCCGTGTGTGCACATCACGTGTTCAGATATCCAGTTATAAATTCTTTGAATATTTCCCATATTGCATGTTTTAATTACATATTTTGAAACTCGCGCTGTCTGTTACGCTTGATTAAGCACAGTTGATTGTGTGTAAAATACTGAGTATTTTAAAGCCCGGACAAATTGAAAACAGTTCGACTGTGTACTTACTACCTTCAAATTAATAGGTGTAACACAACTTAAATTCGTCAATATATTTTAATGAATTTATGATGAAAAGTTTGATTAAACATGATAACAGTGTGGAATTTAGACTTATCAATGTTTCTAATAGAGAATATGCTAGAAAAAAATATCTGTTGTCTAACCAGTTTCTCAATAAATATAAAAAAAAACAATTGTGAAAACAATATAAAAATTGGTAGATAAGCAACAGAGACATAACAATTTTAAACAAATATGTATCTGTCTCTCTCGCCAAGATGTCGTTTTCTCTGGCGGCCAGCGCCGTGCCTTTAACATCAAATACCATTTTGGACTTCTTTTTCTCTTTCTTAGCAGCTACGAGTTGCTTCGTTGTTGATGAATATTTTTTTTTTGCATTACCTGAGCTAAAAAGTATTTAATTTAGCAAGTGGACGAATTTTTTGATACCCTAAGAGTTCTTTTTCAACACGTTTGAACGTATTATTTTCAGTTTATTTAAATACCTATTAAGTTATTTTAGATGATAATAGCTAATAAACGGATACAAAAAAAAAATGATAAAAAAAATGATAAAAATTAAAGAACCTTCCTCCATTCCATATGGCTCAGAAGTCATGACAAGTGAAGCCCAAATGATCGGAGTAGCTCTAACAGCGGCCTCAACGGCCTAAGTTCTCAACACCTGAATGAGCCGATTAAGTGCACGACCATTCAAGCGTCGGGGTAGCTTGTGAAATGCTTTTGAAGAGCTTACGGCTCTTATTAAGCCGAGTTCGTTGCCACTAGTACCATTAACATTTACATGATGGAACTGCTGATGTTTTTTTAATCACTAGTTCCATTTTAAGAGTATCTGGAAATAATGGAACTAATGTTGAATTTTGTTATAGCTATTTATATTTTATTATTTTAGGTAGGTGTGAAATTTTTAAGGGTGAATAACACTAAAGGTAAACATAGTTGTGAAATTTTTTAAGTGCGTAAAACAATAGAGATAAGAACACTTTGTTTTTATAATAATTATATTCAACTAAATCAACAATTATTTATTGTTTCTATCTTTAACTTGTATGTACTAATTGTGATCTAATAGAATCAGCAAACTTTATTTTTATTTACTTTCCATTTTTGCATGGCGATGAGACGGCCGGTCATATTTATCGGACGTTGCGTGTGTTCGCAAGCAAATGCATTCAGCTCTTAAAAATACAAGAAATGTGTGCAATTTAAATACTGCAAATTCCCTTATTAAAACGCGAAATTTTTTTGGGCGTCCAGGAATTTACTTTTCTATAATTCTAATTGGGACTATAAAGATAGCTTCCAAAAATAAAAGAATAATGAAAAACTGTTAGTGTGTGCTAGAAACAAATAAAAATATATATTCACGAGAGTAAACAAGCAAAGAAATAAAATTTTGAAAAATTCTTTTATTTTCTGTCTAATACCTTTTTTTCTCTATTAAAAAAATATGATATTTTATAAAAAAACAGTTTCAACCCTGTATATAACATGCCATGATTTCTAAACCATCTAAAGAGGTCAGAGGATGAAAAAGTCTCCATAGGATCTTGTATCTTCATTTCTTCAAAGGAAGCGACTGAAAAGCGCTCAACAGCTAAGGTTTCTTATTCAGATTGATCATTATTTTAATTAATTACAGCTACATTATATTTTCGCGGTTAAGATGAATGCTCCCACGCGCCTCGAAGAAATGTCAGCACAACCGTAGGGGCTAATGCCAGCTAGAGCCACGAGGAATTTCTGGAAAGGAAATCTGTGGTCCTAGTACAAAAAGGGCAACTGAAGGATGCAGGTGTGGTTTTAGTCAGTAAAAATCTGACGCCCTCGCGCTCCACTCTATAGCGGGAGAAGTCATTACTGACGAGAGACTGGACGGTTGGTCTAATGACTGGCCGGTTGCTCTAGTAATTAGTGGCCCTAACTGCTATGCCGGAGGTCGTGGGTTCGATTCCCACCCAGGACAATGTTTGTGTGATGAGCACGACCATTCGTTCTGTGTATGGTTGTAATTTATCTATAATATGTATGTATTTAGAAATATATACTCGTAAGTATGTTTGTCAGTTGTCTAGTACTCATAACACAAGCTCTGCTTAGCTTGGGACTAGACGGCGTTGTGTGATAGTTGTGGAATATTATATTGTTATTATTTTTAGATGATTTTGTAACTCAAAAAAAGGGTAGCCCGCATTATTCAAATTCTTGGTCAGTCTTGGTCGGTTTGTTTACAAAAAATATATTTGCGGTAACGACACATATGTATTTAAACCAATATACTCATTAAACCATCATCATAACTCTCTAACTTAGAGACGATGTAAAACGTCTAGTCTCTATTAAAATCACAAATATGAGCAGCTTACACTCTGCTCTAAGTTAGAAAGTTATGCTAATGGTTTTAATGAGTATATTTGTGTAAATATATACAAGCCATTGCCGCAAATACATTGCAAAAAAACATACTTCTTCTTCCTGCCCTTGTCCGATATTACTTAGGGTCGACGCAACACTTTTTTTTCTTCCATTCTGTCCTGACACCCGCCACATTATCAAAATTTGAATTGCGCGAGCATGCCCTGAAGAATTCACTTTTAACTATGTTGGCCGCCGTTGATTGGAGGATTAAAAAAAATATAATATAATAATAATAATATTCCACAACTATCACACAACGCCGTCTAGTCCCAAGCTAAGCAGAGCATGTGTTATGGGTACTAGACAACTGATAAACATACTTATACATATATTTCTAAATACATACATATATAGATAAATTACACCTAGACACAGAACAAATGATCGTGCTCATCACACAAACATTTGTCCTGGGTGGGCATCGAACACACGACCTCCAGCATAGCCGTCAGGGCCATATAATTATAATTCTTAAAAAAATGCGTCTAAACTACTGTGCCGATTTTAAAGAATAAGATGAATTCGTCATTGTGGTCCAGCTGATATATATGTCACATTTTATGGGAATGAAAAAAAACTGTATTCAAAAATACTAGTTAGTACTAACTATGTTTAAATACACCTAAAAAAAATAGTAATAAACTAGTGTACCTACTCGAGTTTTGTTTTTCTTTTGACCTTTCGATGTTATTTCGAAGAAGAAACTATAACTTGATCCCCGTCGTTGTTATTGTTATTCAATAAAACCTGATATCAACAGGAGCTTTGGCATGTATTAGGTTATTTTCTGTAATAATGACATTCTAATTGGGAGGGTGTTTATTACACAGAGATCACAAAAAACGCTTGTTTTTTTATTCATCTCTTTATCAAATGTTTTCATTTCGCGAATTCGAACTTTATTTCATTCTGTTAAGGTTGAGATTATGATGACTATTATCTGTAGTAAAAACAATCGGATTATATCGTTTTTATAGATTGTTTATACATACAGTAATAAAGCCTTAGGTAAATATCGGTGTTCCATATTGTCATATCAAGTTGCTACTTTATCTTGATTTGTGTGATTTATTTATTTCTTATTATTATCAACTAGCTCCTGCCATCGGCTTCATCCGTGTCAAAGTAGATAATATAGGGTGACCCGAAATTTTGGCGTTGGAAGGCCACCCACAAGGTGGACCGACGACCTGGTGAGGGTCGTGGGAGTGCGGTGGATGCGAGAAGCACAGGATCGGTCGTTGTGGCGACGCTTGGGGGAGGCCTATATCCAACTGTGGACGTCTTTCGGCTGAAATGATGATGATGATGATGATGAACCCGAAATTAACGCAAGATTTGAATTAAATAGAAAAGACTGTTTTTTTCTTATATCTTTGGTTTTTAGTGTTAAAACTGTGTTTTTTTTTATTTAATTACACTTGTGCAGTAAAGTATTGGCAACCCCAAAAAAAATATTATTTTTATTTAATTAAAATCTTGCGTTAATTTGGGGACAACCAATATATGCCTGTATCCATAGATATCTGATATCCGTGCCTATGTTATTTATTGATAAAATATCATTCTACTAGTGAAAGAATTGGGTACTTGAGTCGTTTTTAGGGTTCCGTATCTCAGAAGGAAAAAACGGAACCCTTATAGGATCACTTTTTTGTCCGTCCGTCTGTCTATCTATCTGTCAAGACCCTTTATCTTGGGAACGCGTGGAGGTAAAAATTACAGTTTGCACGTGTAATTTTGCCAATAACACGTGCAAACTGTTAATCCATCTCCCCTCATTCTATGTCTCGAATATCTACAACTATGCTTTTCTTACCATAAACCTTAAAAGTATAACTTGCCAGTTTGCAAGTTAGTAGTTTTATCGTGGCCTCCATGGTCGCCACAATATTATACCACGTACGTTGAATATACCTGAGTTATTCACAGTAGCTGGCTGTAGAACATCATATTTCTAAACTAGTTAGAACACCCGCTTCCGCTCTCCACCGAGTTTCAGATTTCAGCGAAAATATAATTATAGTGAGCTTGCATAGGTACAGTCATGCTAAAAACGTCTATGTTGTTACGTGATTTAGTTTGGATATTTAGTAGAATAATAATGTAATATTAACACAACCATCACACAACGCCGTCTAGTCCCAAGCTAAGCAGAGCTTGTGTTATGAGTAGTAAACAATTGATAAACATACTTAAATATTTCTAAATAAATACATATTACAGATAAATTACCCCCAGACACAGAACAAATGATTGCGCTCATCACACAAACATTTGTCTGATGGAATCGAACCCACGACCCAAAAACTTTCTTTCTTTCTATTGTGCATTTTGGACTTTATTTCTACTTCCTTCTTATTACACCTACTCTAATTAACAGTAGTAGTATATCGAGTTACCCATTAATTTGTTAGGTCAGTTAGAAACACCCTCCGTTTTTTGTATTGAAGTCAGTTGTATTATATTTAGGGTTCTGAATTTCAACTTTTTTTGTTGAAACCGGTTAATAATACTTTTCAGAAGCATGCGGATTAACACTTCGGTGGGCAGCTATTACTACTCGCATCGCTACGCCGTCGCGCGCCGTAGCACGCCGTAGCACCCCGTAGCACACCGTAGCGCGAAGAACCCTTTTGCTACGAGCACAACTGCCTATTTAAGCGCATACCGCTGATGATTTAGTATCTGTATAATCTAACGTTAGAATGCAGTAGGTAATTAGTAATGTTATTGTTTATTTTATTTTGTTATTTTCTATATTCAATTGAATCTATAATTTTAATGATTGTCAATAAACCTCGTAAGGTGCAACCTAAATTTATATCGATATACATTACGACCCAATGTACTAAAAATAGGTGCAAGTAGTTGCGGCCCAGAAATTTAGTGTAGTAAAAAAGTGTTCAAATGTAATGCTTTTCGCTAAATTCTTTTAAGCGATATTTCCTATACTTAAAGTGAACTATTTCATGCTAAAAAATATATTGAAATATGTTCAATATTGGTTTGAGATTGTTTAAATCAAAAATTACGTTTAATTATCATGCCTTAATTTTAGGTCGTCGGGCTGTAATTTTATGTATTTAGAAATAAATAAAAATAAGTATGTTTATCAGTTTGTCTAGCACTCATTACACACACTTACTGCTTACTTACTGCTCTTCTTAGTTTGGAACTAGATGACGTTATGTGAAAAGTTATGGAATGTTATTATTATTTTAACCTCTATTTTATTAGTGCCTACCGAATCAGATTACACTTTTATTCAAATTTAAATGAAGCAACAAAAACTTCGCTACACGCTACAGCGCACTGTCGCAACAAAGAGGGAATATTTTATTAATCTCGCAGCCTTTGATGATACATGTCAATGACGTTCGCTATACAAACACTGACACTTTTATTAAACCATCCACACTGCAGTTTTAAGCCCCATGACGTATTAGGCACTCCGCACACGGAGCAACTATGCTGGACACAAATAACGCAGCTTAAGCTGAGTTAGGCGCCCTTTTAGCCGCGCACAGGTTTACATTTTATATATTTTTAGAAATATGATATCTAATAATTTTGTAAGTAATAATAGTGAGTAATCAATTATAATAAATTAATTTCAATGATAATCAATTTTTAAATTAATTATTTTCGATGATAATCCGTTATTTGTTTATTTTCTAATGGTCACTTTATTGTCATTTTATGTTTCCGAAGTTACAATTTTTTTCTTATCGTAATTACAATGGAATGATGAATTTCGTAAGATCAATTAATGTTATTTTGTGAATTTTAAATATCATTTTTACTAATAAATATGTTTATCTACTTATCTATTTATCGGTTTATCTGAGGCACGATAAAACATTTGTTTTTACTTTCATCGGACGTTAGACAAGGCGTGTAACAGGTGACTGGAGTGCGTCGTGCGGTGCGGGGCCTTGTGACTGCCTGCACCCCTCGTTCACTGCCGCCAGCGGGTGGCGGTGTTGAGAGTGGCAGTCTCAAAACTTACACACCTGCTGGAACTCGCTATCGCGGCCGGTCAACTCGCCACTACGTGGAGCTCCAAGGGAAGTGTTCTCAAGTACGATCACCTTCTAAACGAACTGAGTGCGTGCGTGTTCCAACTGTGCAGATGAACCCAGACCTGTCCTTTGGACTATTATCACCATTTAGTTCAATGAAATGCAGAGGCCTTTTCTAAAGTAAGCCAATGGTGCTCGCTCGACAGTCGAAAGGGATCAAAAACAAATTATGTACTCTACTATTAGTTTTCTTCCGACACACTACCCTAACCGGTCAGCGCGGCCTACTCTGCGGAAAGCGGTGTTAAATAATTAAGAAATACTTTCGGTATTTCTTAATTATTCAACACTACTTTCCGCTTTTTACGATATAAAAGAATATTATGCACTTTTTTAGTGTTGTTTGTTTATGACATATACTTACTAACTGTTGATGATGATGAATTATATGAAAAACTTCATAGTATGTTTTTTTTCTGTGGGAAAATCATCCAATGACATCCCGCGCTCTTGGGCGATGCGGTAGGGTGTGTCAGACTTTTGCTGACTAAAAACCCACTCATATTCCTTTGTTGCCTTTCATACCAGGGCCGAGTCTTTCTTTCAGAAGCAGACCCTTGGCCCCAGTAGGTTTCGACCCTGCTGGACCCCTACAGTTTGCCGACATCTCCTTGAGGCGCGCGTGGAACAGTACGCGCCGTCGACGACTTGGGCTCGGTCCGGACGGTTACCGGACGGTCGGACGGCGAGCTACCCATTGTTCGCTGTCCCGGAAAAATTTAGAGATCAAAGTGATTCAATATGCGGAGAGGTTTATATTTGGTGCGCTAGTGGTGACCCCTTGTTAAAAACAGACGAACCGACGGACACCCCATAAACGAGGTATTAATTATATCTCACTATTGAAATACGGAACAAAAACCCCCTACCTGGTGAAACGCACCGCATCGACAAAAGCCGGCCAAGTACATGTCAGACCAAAACAGTAAAGGGTTCTGTAGTCAAGAATTAATGAATGGAATGCTTCGCAATTTTGTTTTTTTTTTTTCATATAGGTATAAAAAAGTTTTATTGTTATATTTTTTAATGATAAGTTAAAATGATTCTCTCCAAGTCTATATGCATTAAATTGCACATTGAAATACATGTACCTACCTATATAGTGCGTGTTATCTCTAGTTATTATCGGTGCTGGTTTCTTTTATTTGCCTATGAAATGGCCGTTTCACGTTTTGAAGTTTGAACGAGTTTTTATGTCGCCTTCGAGTTAAAAAAAAAAAAACAAATAAACTACAAAATTATTTACAAAATTATTATTCATTTGTTTGGTGTTTCTACTGTAATATTCATAAGGATGAAATCTCAAAATGTGAAAAACATGCGTTTCAAAAGACACGCAATATCAATAAGGTACCGGTCTATATCTAACAGAACGTTCTAACGAACGAACTGTATGTTATTGGTTTTATAGCTTTCGTTTTAGAAATTTTATCCAGTATTCGCCCTGGTTAGAAGGGTAATTTCCCAGACAAAAGTGATTGAAACAAAAATCTTCTCACCGTCACAGAACATGCGACAGCTCCCATAGTATGTTGAGGGCATTGAGTGACCGGTGGGACTGCCCGATGCTTAGCCGGTGGGTGAGATTGCACACTCAGATCGGCGTTAGGTAGTTTACGGGCATATAATGTTTTCTTTTTATTTATATTTATGTTATATTTTCTTTGTGATTGTTTGTGTTACTAACAATAGTTAATTAAGGAATTTTATGTAAATACTAACATATGGACGGCAAGGTCTGCAAATAAATGTTTATTATTATTATTTTATTATTCAAAAAACATCGACAGAGTTAAGCTAGAACTACATTCGACCGACGCACACGTGTTACACGCCTGATTTGAAGAACTATTATATAAAACCCAGCTTAAGGATTTCCTTTTGAATAGATGTCTTATTCTGTTGATGAATTAAAAATGTCTCTTAATTATTATTAGTATTTATATTATTCCGTATTTATTATTAGTATTTTTATTATTATTATTTATTTTTTATTTATTTTTATTATTTTTGTCCGATGGATGCGAGACGCACAGGACCGTTCATTGTGGCGACACTTGGGGGAGGCCTATGTCCAGCACTGGACGTCTTTCGGCTGAAATGATGATGATGATGATTTATATTATTAGTATTGAATTTGTTTGGTTGAATAATTATTATAGAATTGAAAATATTTAATTAATTAATGATGTAATTCAGATACAAGACACTTGTTATTGAATAAATGACTATGACTATGACTGCAGCTAACCTGAAACCGCTCTCAATATAATAAAAAAAAACATAAAGGGACTAAAAGACGGTCAACCCAGTGTCTTATTTTTCTAAGACAGATTGCCATGGTGCACAAAGGATAGAATTAAAAAAAAATACATTGCAACACAAGTACACCACAGATAAAATGTATCATTACCTCAATCAGATCAGCAGACCTAGCCAAGTTACGACCGTTTCGTTTCGAATCTCTTTCTATAGTCGACAACGTCTTCGATTCCTTTGTTCTGACCACGTCACTTAATGTAAATCATTAATTAACATAGAATTGTGAAAACATAAATAAAACATAACATACATGTTGGTCATTGTATATAATGTTAGAGAGCTATGAGAGCTAACCTGAAACCGCTCTCATTATAATAAAAAAAAACATAAATGGAATAAAAGACGGTCAACCCAGTGTCTTTAATTTCTAGGACGGATTGCCATGGTGCACAAAGGATAGAATTTAAAAAAAAATGACATTTCAAAACAAGTACACAACAGGTAAAATGCATCGTTACCTCAATCAGATCAGCAGGCCTAGCCAAGTTACGACCGTTTTATTTCGATTCTCTTTCTACAGTCGATAACGCCTTCGATTCTTTGGTTCTGACCGCGTGACTTAACGTTGAGATGATGTCATTCCCATACATTTGAAGTTTTCTACAAGCATTAATGATTGTAGATTATCAACTTGGCTAAGCTCTCTGTAATCAAGGCGCTACGGGGAAAATTCGTAAATACATATCTAACATAGACTGTTAAAGTCATAACCTTTTCTTTCTGGTCTGTCTGTCTGGTCTGGTAACCGTCCGGACCGAGCCCAAGTCGTCTACGGCGCGTAGTGTTCCACACGCGCCTCAAGGAGATGTCAGCAACCGTAGGGGCCCAGTAGGAGCCATAGTCGAAGTCTACTGGGGCCAAGGGTCTGATTCTGAAAGGAAGACTCGGCCCTGGTATGAAAGGCAACGAAGGAACAGGAGTGGGTTTTTAGTCAGTAAAAGTCTGACACTATCTCCCGTCCCGCCCAAGAGCGGGGGATGTCATTGGATGATTTTCCCACCGAAAAAAAAACCCTTCCTTTTTGGCTTTGCTGTAGTCGGGTAAAAAACTGAAACACAAAGAACGTACGAGACAATAAAAACGTAATATGCGCTCCGGGCGGTGGTTACGTCAAAGTCCATTGTTTATTTTGCCTTTGCCTTTCTGTTAGACAAAGAGTGCTTTAAGTTCGTCTCTTTTTCTCTGCTTCGACTATCTGGGTAAGGGAGGTAAACAGACAATTTTTATTTTTTAAAACGCAATGCCATTAGAGCTTATTTGTCTTACATTTTTTTTTTCATGTTAATGGAGGTTTTTCAGTAAAGTAGATTTTTTAAGGTGGGTGATCATCTAATGAATTCTCCTGCTCTAGGGCGGGGCGCGAGGACGTGTCAGACTTTTACTGACTAAACCTTCTTCCTCTTCCTTTCTTTGCGTATGCGTTCCAGGACAACGGGATTTCCTTACGGATGTCAACCGTAGGCCTTGATGTTGCTGGGCCCCAACGGCTTGCTGATATCTCTTTAAGGCGCGCGTGCATAAACTACGCGCCGACGACGACTCGGGCTCGGTCCGGTTATCGGACTGCCGGGTGGCGAGCTACCTATTGGTGGTCGTCCGCAAGCCCTTCAGAAGTATAGATGGGAATAGTAAAATTATTATATTCTATTCTTCATGTATCTAATAAAAACTTTAACGTAATAACAATATTTTGTATGTTGCCGGTTGGTTGGTACTTCTGTTACGGGGATCGATGGGTTAGGTGTAGGACTGAAAGGATACATGTATCTTCACATGGTTTATTTTTCTTGCAACCGTACCGAACTGCCCCCCTAGCCAAGTTACAACCGTTTCGTTTCGATTCTCTTTTCATCGATCGCCTTGATTAGGCCACGTCTCCGATTCCTTTATTCTGACGTCACCTCAAAGCTTAGTCACGTGGTCAGAACAAAGGAATAGAAGGCGTGGCCGACTCGAGGCGATCAATGAAAAGAGAATCGATACGAAATGGTTGTAACTTGGCTAGGGGGGCTGTCCTTATAATTATATTAGCTTACTATACCTTAGTAGGTACTATCCGAAACACCGAGAATGGGTCATTAACCTATTCAGCGCTACTGATTTTTATAAAAAAAACGCTAACCAACCGCCACGACCCAAAAATCCGAAATCATCATCATCATAATTTTCCTGCCCTTCTGGGTCGGCAAAATAAGTTTATTACTTCGTAAGATATGATGTGGCCGACGATGGAGCACGCCTGCCTAGAATTACTTATGCGTTTTTTTAAGATGTTTGTGCTCGGAAAATCGGTGGTGTTATACCGGTCACAACATTCTTCCTTTGTTCTCTTGCACCTTTGGTGATGCGAGATTTGATACTGTATCTCACGGTTATAATTTGTTCTTGCTAGTCAATGGCGATGGTGCCTAACTGTACTCATATAGACATTTCTTTGAATTTTTTTAGCAAAGATGCAACAATATCACCGTAAACAATATCACCTCTCCTTAGGTACTGAAACTGTTCATAAACTGCGGGCCGGAAAATAAAAGACATAAGTTAAATTCATAGTTTTATTTTTATTTCTACATTGCCCCCCGCTGGCAAATTAGATGTCCATTCTCTCCGAATTAGAGCAATTCCGAATTTTTTGCTTGATGTACTTGGCCTAGTGAATTGGTTACCCAATTCACTCTTGACTTAAAGACCCCTGGGTTATAACTATCAGGAATCACAGACTCTGGCAGGGAATTCCACTCCTTAGCTGTACGCACAATGAATCAGTTCCCTACACGTTTAGTGCTTAAGGGTGGAATGTCCACAATGTATCGATGGCGCAACGCCGTACGTCTCATGGTCCGTTAATGGAACGGACTTGGCGGAATTAAATTTTGCAATTCCAATGCACACTTCCTTAAATGTAAACTATAGAAAACCGACAAGCTTGCAATTCGACGTCCATTTGAGCATCGCGCGACTTTGGAATTTTGACTTGACAAGTGCATCATTGCCGATGATCTTCTTGGCTCGCTTCTCAATCGCCTCTTGTGCATCAAGCTGGTATTTGGCACACCCATCCCAAAGATGAAAGCAGTACTCCATACATGATGGAACTTGCGCTTGATAAAGGTTGAGCAGCTGTTCCTGCGTGAAGTACCGTCTCTTTGCAAAGATTCCCAATTTTTTGGCAGCTAGTTGAACTAAAATACATTATCCTGCATCGCGGTATTAAGTTCTCCGCGCGATTAGAAAATAGCCTGAATTAGAACATAACCTGAATTAGAACATAGCCTGAATTAGAACATAACCTGAATTAGAACATAATCTGAACTAGAACATAGCCTGAATTCAAATATCGGACCTGACAAAACACCCGTCTGGTCGGAGGATCTTTCCTTTTCAACGGAGATTCGCGGTACTTTACACTCCTTTAAAAGTAACATTCTGGCAAAAACTGGTAGCGTGCTTGGGTATCATGCGTTGTCAGCCGCATCCCACTTGCTTCATTCTGCACCTTTAACGTATCCTGAAATTGAAATAGATATAGTCAGTACTTAGTCGAATCAGCCAGCGTGGGCAAAGCCGCGGGCAATAGCTAGAAATTGGTTTCAATCTGTTTTTATTTTACTTAATAAATGCGCGCGAGGTGACGACAAAAAAAGTAAGTAAAATCGGACAAACAAGTCCATAAAACGAAAAACAATAAAAACTCCCCAGACAATTATTCTCACATTAATTTTCCTCAACAAAAAATTAGTCACAGAGAGTTCTTTAAAGGGACATATTTGTAATATTTGAGTTTATTACAAAAAGTTTACAAAAAGCGTTCTTTGCAGGGTGGTACAGGGGTGTTGGAACCGGCTCACTGACTAGAAGCAGGATCGCAGATTCAAAGCGGCACAGTATTATTAGCTTGCCTCTTGCATTCCGGACAGAGGTGTACGGATAAACTCCTTTTAAACTTAATTTCAGAGCCCCTACCACGACCCAATGTCCATTATGGCCATTTTATTTTTGCTACAGTAATATGGACAGTTAGTATACAAATGAAACTGGTAACTGATAATACAATACAAGCTTGTGCCAGCGGCTTCGCCCGCGTGAAAATAGGTTTCTCCATACAAACTTCCAACCCCCGTTTTACCCCCTTAGGGATGGAGTTATGTAAAATCCGAAATTTTAAGTTTGTAGGTGTTATAGTTTCTGAGATTTCGTGATTAATCAGTGAGTTTTTATTTCGATTTTATATACATAGAATATTAAACATATTTTGTTGTACTTTGCGATTCTACGTATAATAAAACTAGAGTAGGAAGAACATAGGAATGGGTCTTTAGGTCGCCCGCGCTTCTAATGTTAACACGATCCATTATGCGACCTAAACAGAACTGTTAAAGGGACGATGCTAAATACGGTGTTTAGCTCTATCCCTTTTTCTCGCTCGCACGCCTAATATTTTAATACATCATAGTAAGGCCCCAGCTTTGTAGTACGGTTAATGTTTGGCGATAATTTTAAACTGCTTGTGACAGATTGCTTTATGTGAATCCAGGTAATTAATATCATTGCAAATAGCCCTACTGATTCAAGATTCAAAGCGTGTTATTTCAAATAATCCATTTACAGGCACTTTTGAAATGTCAAGAAGTCAATCAGTCACAAAAAAAGTGATGCTAATTGCACATTCCAAAAGCGTTGATCTCTATGGAGAAGAATGTGCAAGAAACTCCATGGCAAACTGAAAAAAAATAATGCTTCTACATTATACAATGAATGAATTAGTTTGATTACCCTTTTAGTGGGAAATCACTATACAAACCCTCGCCCTCTACTTGAAGTGAGAGGGAGCCAGATTCCAAATCGTAATTATTTTGTGACATAACTACAAATGTGTGTCAGACTTTTTCCTTAGCTTGTGCTATGAGACTTTGTTTTTTGCCAAATTTCAGGATTCTAAGTCAACGGGAAGTTACCATAAGTTTCGATTTCCTTGCTAGAGTCAGCAACATAAATAGCATAAGCGGCCTTACCTATTACTAGCTTTTGCCCGCGGCTGCGTCCGTGTACATAGGAATAAATAAAATAAAATAAAAAAATAAAAATCTAGTATTCTCAGGCATCGAAGGCCCATAGGGTGTTAGTATTACACAACAAATAATAAAATAAAAAAACAGCATTCAATTTGAGGAGGATTTGTCAAGCGTCTGACATGTAACTTGATAAACCTATCCATTGTAGGCCCGTCTAACCTTTCTGAAAAGACCTTCAGGATGCTGTTGCCAGTCCCGTTCACTTTGCTCATCGTTGAAGCCACCTTTTTGCACATGATCGCGAAATATTCATCAGTGTGCGCATCAGCGAACATCCCTAACGCACTACACCAACTCAGGAGCCTCAACAGCACCCTGAAGGCATTCTTATATTGAATGCGCAGTGCGTTGTCTGCTTTTTGGGTATGATTAGTCCATAGACTGTTGGTGTAAATTATTTGACAAAACGCCTTGAACAGTGTTATTTTAACCGATATTGAGCAACCAGCAAATCTGCGCGCCAGGATGTTTCCCCTCACAGCCAACGCCCTTCGCTCTCTTTCCATGTCAGAGTCATCTTTAAGATCATCCGTAATACTAAATCCTAAATATTTAAACTTTGTTACCATTTAATTCTACGGGAGGAACATTTGAGGAGCTTTAATTTTTTCCTCTAAACACCAACTGTTCACTCTTTGCAGGATTATATTTTAGCCCATGCTGCTCGGCGTATCTCTCACAAATGGTGAGCAATTTCCTAATTCCATCTACTGTGGGGCTCAGCAGCACCATGTTGTCTGCATAACTTAAGTTATTTAAACTAACTCCGTCTATGTGACATCCGACATCAGTGCTGCCGAGCTCAACAAGCAAGTTATTAACATAATGTTAAACAGTCTCGGGGATGTAAGACCACCCTGCCTAACACCACATTTAAATTTATACGGGTCCGACAATGCATTGAACCATTTCACAAAGTTCCTCTGCTTGTCATACCAGATAGATAATATTGACACAAGTGCAGCAGGAACTCCCGCCTCCCGAAGCTTCTCCCATAGTTCTTTATAAGTAACTAGGTCGAAAGCTTTGGAAAGGTCCAGGAAACAAGCATACACTGGTGTTTTAGTATCCGTATAATATTTGACAGTGTGTTTCAATGCTATTATTGCACCATCAGTAGACAAACCAGCGCGAAAACCAAACTGAGTGTCATGCAGCTTTGTATATCAACTGAGGTGCCCGTCAAGCACACTATCAAACACTTTAGCTATCACAGTTGCCAGTGCGATTGGCCTATAATTTCCTTTGTCTGCTATGTCTCCCGTTCGATTCTTTACAATAGGTACAACTAATGTATCCAGCATCTCCTGCGGTAGGTAAGAACAATAAAGCAGCTTTCTATCGGAGAACAAATTTTAGCGATCGGACCAGTACTTCCAGAGATTACCACCTACAAACAAAAAATCAAACTTTATAATATTAGCGTGGATAGATTATGTTGACTTAGTTTGATTTTTCACTGCTCTAAGGAGTAGCAGACTTGAGTATTTGATATTAATTTAATACTTTAACACGTTCTTGACAGATGGACCACAAAAAGAATTCCGCTTTTGCCGATTAAGGGACGGATCTTTAAAAGCATAACAAACTGCTAGCTGATAACTAATCTTAACACGCCTCCGTTACCTGTCTATTAAGCATGAGAGCCGTACCACAAGGCAATCACGTAACAAAACTGACAGCGCCTTTAAGTCGTTGTTGTAAGGGAGATTTTCTAACTGACGTGAGGTGGACAGTAGCTGAAGCTACACCGTGCAACAAAAGGGCAGACAACGCAACAACATTCACCCAGCCTCGGGCGCAAAGCGACGCCGCTAATCAATGCAATCAACTGGAATCTGTTTAAAATTACTTTGTAATTTGGATTGATAGCCAAGCTAAAATGGTGAATTCGTTTTTAATTTTGTAAATAGATAGGCACACGAAGTGTTAAAGAGGAAGTTAGTATACATGCTGACTTAAGGTAGAACTACACTGCACACACGTTTGCAACATACGCCGATATATGGAAACTAGATTTGTAAAGTTACACTAGATTCACGCTGCGCGACTTTAAAAAACTAGCGGATTTTTTACGCCAAATTATATATTTTATCGTGTCATAGTCATTTTAAAATCCTCAAGAAGAAGAGGATTTTAAAAAGTATTACTCATTAGAATGGAGGAACAAAAAAGTTGACAGTGTCTAAAAACTTGACCGCAAAAAGTAACTAAAAAGTTCGAGACAAGTCACTTGATGCAGTTGATACCGTCAAATCTACGATTGAACTAAAATAATTTCCACTAATTAATAAGGTATTTTTTTTTTAATGTGCTTCATTAATAAGTTGTATTTCTCAATATTTACTCGCTTTAATACTTAATAAACGGCCTTAAACAAATTATTTGAACATACTAACAAATTACATCAAACAAATCAAAAGTCAAAATTAACTGGCTCACTGTACGATATACATGACAAAAACAATTAAAAAACATTGCCAAGTATCAGCTTAACAGAGTGTGTGTGCACTGTGCATTCAGTTGGAAAACACACCGCTCAGCTCTCGTCGGGCGTGGTGCACCCTTCTCCCCCGTAGCCATGGCACCGAGCTCGACGTTTTCCGGCTGTATTGTATGAGTCCACCGAAAAATTTTGGGAACATTTTCGTTGTGCGTGCTGTATGCAGGAGGAGTAAAATCGACCGTAGACTGTATTTCTTGATATCTATATCCTGGGGGTCTTTAAGAACGTCCTTACCGAGGTACATTTCAAACAACCGCTCTGTGATTGTGACTTTATTAAATATTTTTCCAAACCCACCGTGATGAAATAAATTACACAAAGTAATGCAGGCGCATTACTTTGTGTAATTTATTTCATCACCACTGCTCTCAAAACGGTGAAGGAAAACATCGTGAGGAAACCGGCATGACCTAGAACCAAAAATTCGAAGACATGTGACATTCACCAATCCGCACTGGGCCCGCGTGGGTGGATTACGGCTCAGTCCCTCTCCTAGAGAAAGGAGGTCTGAGTCCCAGCAGTGGGAACATTAAAAGGCTGATTGTGCTTGTGCTTACATATTTTTCTCTAGATATTTCGGAAACATAGATATTTTGTGGATATTATCTAGATTTCTATAGAAATCAAATCATAAATTTGTGTAAGACTAATCCATTATAGACCTCTTAAAATCTGCTATTTTTCGTGAATTTTGTGTCGTACTTATAAATTTAAAAAAAAAAAAAACAAAAAATATAACTGTAGAAACCTTGCACATTTAATCAGGATTCTAAAAGATGATTTTTTTACTAAAACTAATAAGGTTTTTAAAATAAATACGTATCATGTCCTTGAACAAGTTTTGTGAAATATTCTGGTAAATGACGTAAGTAAAAGTACCGACAGCCAACAGAGCGTTCAGACGTTATCTTTCTTTTTTCGCGTTGGTTCTATCAAATATTGCGTTCGATGAAAAAACAAGCTTTTAAACCAACTCACGTTGACGACAGACAAGTGGGGAAGGGTCCTTCTAAGTCAAGAGTTAATAGGTCACTTCTGGGTAAGCGTGCTCATTCATCGATCGCATCATCACTTACATGTGGTGGTTGTAGAGCAGTGGTGGCCGAGTGGTAAGGGCCTCGACTTACGAGTTGTAGGTCGCGGGCATAGTCCAGCTAGGCGCATTACTTTGTGTAATTTATTTTATCACCACTGCTCTCAAAACGGTGAAGGAAAACATCTTGAGTAAACCGGAATTTACTAGAACCAAAAATTCAAAGACATGTGACATTCACCAACCCGCACTGGGCCCGCGTCGTGGATTACGGCCCATTTTCTCTCCTAGAGAGAAGGCATGAGTCCCAGCAGTGGGAACATTAAAAAAGGTTGATTATGCTTGTGCTTATCAACACTTACCAACAAATGAAGTCAAACAAGGTTAAAAAGCTGATTAAGATACGCTTAAATCGGCAAATATGGCTATCACTTTAACCAAAAGACCTCCAGTGCTGGACATACGACCACCCCAAGCATCCCTACATTCGACCGACGGCCCTGTTTGTCTCTCTCTAACTAACCTAACACTGTTGAATTTTAATTTTTATACATTGAATTGTTTTTTTTTCCCTTACTTATTTACATTGTTCTCAAATAATAGAAGCGACACAAAATATGTAACCGAGATATTTGTATATAACGTGATTTAAAAGATCATCCATTTTTTTTTATGTGGGAGTCATCTAGTGACAAATCACGCTCTTGGGTGGAGCGAGAGATAGTGTCAGACTTTTACTGACTAAAAACTTACTCCTGTTCCTTCGTTGCCTTCGTCCCAGGGCCCCGGGTTTCATTTTCACACTACCCATGGCCCCAGTAGGCTACGACCCTGTTGGGCCCCTACGATTTGCTGACATCTCCCTGAGGTGCGCGTGGAACAATACGCGCCGTCGACGACTTGGGTTCGGTCCGGACGGTTACCGAACGGTCGGACGGCGGGCTACCCATTGCTCGCCGTCCGCAAGCCCGCGCCTACGGTGGCCGAAAATCGGGATCGGAATCCCGGCGGCGACTTGGGCGTGAGGAGCGTTGCCTCACGCGATCGGCCGCCTCCTTTGCTAGCATTACTGCTTCGCAGAAGGAAGCGACCGCCTGCCACTCCTCCTCGCTACGGACCATGGCCTGTACCAAGGCCCGACGCGAGAGATCGCCGCCGCCGATCGCCCCCACGAGGACACGGCGTTGCTCTGCCCAAGCGGGGCACACCTCCACCGTATGCTCCACCGTGTCCTCCGGGCGGTCCACACAGTGGTGACACCCGGGCGTCGCTTCCGCACGAATCCGGTGCAGGAACTTCCCGAACTTACCGTGTTCGGTGAGAACCTGCGTCATACGGTAGGTGAGGACGCCGTGAGGTCTTTCCAACCACGCCTCAAAGAGGGGACTTACCGCCATAATTGTGGCGTGCCCAGCACTGGGTCGCGACAGTCGCTGCCGCCATTTAGCCATGAGAACCCGCCGGAGCTCTGTCCGCCATGCTGCGATTTGTCGCGGCAGCGGAGTTTCGTCTTTGAGGCGCATGCGCCGTCGACGACTCGGGCTTGGTACGGACGGTTATCAGACGGCCGGACGGCGAGCTGCCCATTGCTCGTCAGCTGCCAGCCAACGCATAGCATGTGAAGGTTGGGTTTTCAACTGTACCTCTGCCTTTGCAAGTACAAAACTTCCATAAGTAAACGTAACTCTTTTCATAAGTGGGAAATCATCAAACGACAGTGTCCGATTTTTACTGACTAAACCTCAGTCTTGCTTCAGTTGCCCTTCGTGAGGGCCATGGTAAGTCTTTCGAAGGATCCGCAGCTCTGGCAAGCATCAAATTAGCTCTTACTGAACCCGTCAATTTTTATGACAGCTCGTTGAGACGCGCGTGGATCTATAGGCTTAGCCCCTACCGGATGGCGAGCAATAGATAGAGGAGAAGGTGGTAATGTGGCCCCTGCAGGACTGCAGGTATCTTGGCCTCTTAGAAATACGCTATCTAGTATAATGTGCGGAGCTCTTGTGAGAGCTATTGAATATAGCTAACAAAATCCGTGAGATGGTGTTCCGTTCGGTTGGTTTTAATTTTGAAACAGTCGACTACAGAACTATTATTTATGTCCAGGTTTACTTTGATTCGAACTTTATTAGCGCCGCTCCCACTCTGCATGAACGTCAAAATTACAATAATGTCAGCCCCCCCTAGCCAAGTTACAGCCGTTTCGTGTCGAATTCCATTCTCCAATCGGTAACGCCTTGGTGTCAGTAATTGTAGAAAACGATAAGTTGGTAGCCATGTTGACGCGCCTGAGTCAGCCGCTCGTTCTACAATGTCGTACTACAATAAAAAAGGATGTAGCGTTGGACATTGTAGAAACGATAACTATTTATTCTATCATTTTGAACGACGCGATGTGAACTTGACTACAATTTTTCTGTTTGTTCTGACCACGTGACTTAACGTTGAGATGATGTATTCCCATACATTTATTTGATTAGTTGTCGACTAGCGTTAACGATTGCAGATTATCAACTTGACTAGGGGTGCAGGTGTGCTGACTGCAGTTCACCCGAGTCGAATGAAGTGAATATACGGCAAGCATAATCTAGTGCGTAGTACATATTCGATGGTAGCGGCTATCACGAACTACAGTCCGAAAACCACTATTGAGCAGTTGCTCAGATGTCTGGTCAGAGGATCCTCCCTTTTCAACGGAGGTATGCTGAGCTATACAGCCTGTTCCGCGTACCTCTACGAACAAGGAGCGTTAGACTTTTAATGATTAAAACCCACCAGTGTTGGTAGGCATCGGCTCTGGCGGGCCCCGTCTAATATATCTTTGGGGCACGACGAAAAAAAAAAAAAAACAAATTCTATCAAATTTTCTCATGGTTTTTTAAAATAAATCATGTAATCTATTACTTGACTGCAATCACACGTGATGGTAAGCAATCGTTGATGGTTAAGCGTACTATTTTATTAAGAGCCGTCATCGATTGCTTCTACGCTAATCTGCTCAAGCGATGCGCGTCAATGCTGATCAGAATCTAGTCGGGCTAGTCGCAACATCGTTTTCAGTACAATAGCTAGTACATACTTTGATTCATGGGTCAGGCAGAGGAGGTTGTATTACTAACACTAGTTATAAGTTTATGTACTACTGTCCAATTGGATCTTAGTTATCTTGAATAAACGTTTAATTTTATTTGTTTATTTAAAAAAGGCAAGGCTAAACGCTTAGTCCGGATCGTACGTAACAATGTAATGGTGTATACTCGCTGTACGTCGGGTTGTCCGATGGTAGAAAGGAGAAGGTGGAATCAAGTCATGAGATTCCCGCGCACGCTCTCCAAAATGCATCCTATAAAATACCGAAAGGGTGGCTATCTTTTGATTTTCGATAGTTCGACTCTGATGGAAAAGTTTTTAACTATGCTTAGTTTCAGACATGCGCGAGCAGTGCATCGTTCTATATTATGCTATGTATTAATAACTTCTACCAGCGGCTGCTCCGCGTTCTCCGCGTCAAGCTTATATGCTTCGCTGCACTTAGGGGCAGACTTACAGATTTTACATCGACTTAGCGAAGTGAAGTTGGTGTTTCATACAAAAACAAATACCTTATGCTTATGGAAATAATTTAATTATTCATATTCATTAATTAATTTTGTGAACCCAGGGTACTATGATCTTATATAAAATGTTCGGTGCACCCTATGTTCCGCCGAAAGGCTTAAAAAAGTCATGATAAAATTAAATGTCAGCAATTTTCTTTCTTTCCTAAAAAGCTGACGTTTAAAATTATTTACGTTGTTAGCTAATACAATTTGTTGGTTATTTATTGTATAGCTTTGGCGCCATTGCAAGTATATGGATTTAAAGAAAAAAAAAATTCAGACCGTGGTCCAATCACCATCAATGATTGCATCACTGCTTACCATCAGGTGGGATCGCAGTCAAGCACTGGTTTATATCGAATAAAAAAAAAATAAAAAATATTACGTAAAAAATAAGTGCAAAAAGTAAGTACAGTTTATTTGAGCGACGTTGACTGTTGAAAGGCCTATAAATATGCATATTGTTTTTTTTTTTTAACAAAAAGACAGGCTTCATAGATATAATATAAAATAAAGTGATGGAAATATTAACTGTAGTTAATATTTTCAAGATTTGGCCATGTGGCTCAAAATATTAGTTAGTGGAGGCAACGGAACCATGATAAGCTGCTAAGAGTGCGGTCATGTTTGCAACTTGACCTAGCACAAGAAGAGTATAGCAAAACATACTAAGTACCCCATACACATTGTCCATTTGCATCCTCCAAGACATAAATAGTTTTTAATAAGTAGGCCAAAAATTGGGGAATGAAGCTTTTACCATACATTGCTGGCATGTGTTTGATTTCTTTCCGCCAAACGTGAAACCTAGGCCATATCTTAACTAAAGGACTGTATGATAAATCAATAGCAAAAAGAATTATGTCTTCTAGCCGTAACCAAACAAAGTTAGAGACTATTTAGTATATTGCTATAATTTGTTATCAGGTGTTATTTTTCTTAAATAAAAATACTGTATTTCTGATATTTTAAGTTTACCATAGTTAAATATAGTTTTAGTTTCGGTTTTTATGGTGAGTACGCATTAAATAGTGTAAATCACTATCACAACACTAACGCGTATATTTTCGATTCGTTTATCACTTATTTTTTTTACTAGTTTTTGTGATGAAAAACTGTGAGCGTGGAAAAAATATAACAGTAATAACCAATTTAATCTATTTTATCAATGGAACCCTCAAAATATTACATATTATATTTCCATTTAATTACAATATAACGAAAATAGGTAACGCCTGACAAAAATATACTAGCAATGCTTCTATACGAACCTACGTTCGGTTACGGTTTAAAGACCTGGTTCTCTTTGCTATTGATTCCTCGTATTGGCCTCTAACTTATAACTTTGATTTCTTTTCTGGCGAAAAGAAAAAGTAAAACATGCCAATAGTTTGCACGAGACCTTTGTCACGTCACCGACGGCTGAGGCGGACGGCGGAGCGCGGGGCAGAGCACCGCCGGCGCGCAACGGACGGCGAGCGGCGCGACACTTCTCGATCCAACAGCTTCCGAGGCACACGCGTCCTTCTATCGACTCCATCACTGTAAAGCTGCTTATTACTAGAATATACCTTCAATACAGTCCATTTATTTCATTCGTTTCCCTGAGAATCTGATCAACCTTCGTTACTTTAGATTCTAGTATTGGATATCAATCACTTGAAATTGTGATTGTATTTTTTGTCTAATTTTGTAGTTCACAATTTTAGTTTTTGTAACTTTAATTTTGTGATTGTAAATTTGCCTTTTTACCAGTCAATAATCGTAACCAGACTGGCATTAATGTCACTTTCTATTTCTTCTTTACTATCACTATTATATATAACGGTGCTATCGTCGGCGAATAAAGACATCAGCCCCCCTAGCCAAGTTACAACCGTTTCGTTACTATTCTGACGGCTATTCTGACGTTTTCTCAACGCTCAGTCACGTGCTCAGAACAAAGGAATTGGAGGCCTGGCTGACTCGAGGCGATCAACGAAAAGAGAATCGAAACGAAAAGGTTGTAACTTGGCTAAGGGGGGGGGGGGGGGGGTCTATAGTTACTGACTTTTTGTTTTATCGCCTTTTTAATGTAAGGGTTTGAAATGGAAACCTTAAACTTTTGTTGAAAAAATAGGCGATGTAACAGGCGCAATTGATTTAACTACTCTTGTGTTAACATCGTCATAACCTGTATCTACTATTGGTGATTTTAAGATTGTTCATTACTGCAATATGGAGGAGGACTTTTAACTGTTAAGTTATTTTCCAGTAAGTAGTAGACGCGCTATATTGTCAAGAGATAAAAGGTTGAGTATGGCTGGTCTAGAGGTTCTGATGCATCCCATCAGGATTATTCGGACAATATATACCTAATATTTTTAACGCGTCTGTAATAGACATTCATTCTACATAATACCACAAAATAGATAGTACAAAAGTCGATCTCAAGTATGTAGTTCACTTTTCATACCAACGCTCGGCGATTGCGCTAGAGTCAGCGCGTGGCGCCGAACTGTTCGAGTACGATGATAAATACCTACCTAATCTGAATCGTAAAAATATAACATGGCCACAAAATCATCTTCTCTTTCTCGGGGCCTGTTCTGTGTTACGTTAAAACAAGTTATCAAAATACAAGCAAATATCTACTTACCTCTCTGAAACAACTGGTAGCCTAAAATGTGTATGTAGATTAACTTCTGTACCTATCTATTTCGTGATAATACTCTCGACCTACATCACATAGCCAAGAACGCAGGAGATGTTTTAGTGTACAAGCGTGTGCGCCAACACAGGTGCAAACTCTTTTCCTTTACAGACTTCACACTTCCGATCGGGCGGCAACCCGACACGGTCAGAAAAACTCAATAACACTTTTTGGCTAATTCGGGAATCGAACCCAAGACCACTTGGCAGTCGCGTTTACGACCACGAGACCAATGGGGCAGTCAAAAGTCAGTTAATTTCTCAAAAGAATCATATAAAAACTTCGCACTGTGACTAATTCCTAACGGAAAAACCCGATAACACTTTTGCCTGATTCGGGGATCGAACCCAAGACTCCATGCTCGGCAGTCGCGCTTACGACCACGAGGCCAATGGGGCAGTCAAAAGCCAGTTCATTTCTCATAAGAATCATATGAAAACTTCGCATTGTGACAAATTCCTAATGGAAAAACTGAAGACAATTTTTGCCTGACTCGGGAATCGAACCCAAGACCACTTGGCGGTCGCGTTTACGACCACAAGACCAATGGGGCAGTCAAAGGCCAGTTCATTTCTTATGAGAATCATATGAAAACTTCGCACTGTGACAAATTCGCCAGAAAAGAATGCTGGTACATATTCGCATTTGTTATACTCACCATTCGCAGCCACTAAGTTCACACAGCACGCACAAAGCTTCCTTTACTTCTTAACAACTATATTTAAAACTAGGTTTTTTTTTAACCAGCGGGTTTGCCCGCGTAAAAATAGAAAATATAAATCTATGTTACTCAGTGATAAAGTAGCTTTCTACTGGTGAAAGAATTTTTAAAGCATGTCCAGCAGTTTTTGAGTTAAATACATACAAACAAGCAAACAAAAAATCTAATCTTTTCTTTTTATTGTATTACTTTAGATTCAGAAATCGGGATCACTATTAAATGGAACGAAAAACTTCTATGTGACACTGTATTCCATTTTTTAGGACCTTTTCACATCATCACACTAAAGAAATGATGGATTAAATTTATCTCGAATCATTAATTCAAGAGTCACTTATTGTTCGAACTGGGTCAGTCTAAAGCGCCTATTACATCACTCGATATTCAGACAGTCTTAGTTTATGTTTATCTATTTGTCACATCGTTCTGTTTCATTCTTTTACACGACATTGGCGTAAGTTGATCTTTTTCTTGTGTGACGCTTCATAGACTAAGACTGTCTGAATATCGAGTAGTGTAACAGGCGCTTATCGTCGAACCCTATACAATAACAACGGTTTCGTTTGCAATAGACAAGGGTTTCTAAAATAAAACAAACATTTACACGACACCAAGATTTTTGTGTTTATTTAGTGATATTTTTAAACTTTTTTTTGCATTTTATACATTTTTAAATTTTTTTGGTCCTTAAAATTATGGAGTACATAGTTAATATTACATAAATAACCTTATTCGAATTAAGTACTTATACATATTTACACATAGTGTCTACATAGTTGTCCAGCATACTTAACCTAATAAAATCAAAGATATATATGTCATATTATATATTGTCATGAAAATAGTTAGGCTGCATACGCACTGGTAGGTGCCTCGCTTAGTGCCTATAGTGTGTTCCTAGAGCTATCGGCGCCAACACGCACTATTTCTTTACTTTTATTTGTTCATCGAAAACGGGTACAATGTTTGTCCACATTAAGCTAATTTAGAATTAACAAATATTTAAAAAAATATAACGTCGGTGTCTGTGCTGTACTGAACAATTCAATTGAACAAATTGATATTTACAGCCAAAACTTGTACGATGGGAGTCAAATTTTAAATATGGCGGATTTTTCTCTATGACGACATAACAAAAAAAAAAAGAAAAACAGTTTATCGCACGAAATATGAAGCCAACAAAACGAATATTACAAACAGTTAAGGCTCTAGGAGTCGCGTCCGCGCAAGCCAGCTTTTGCTCAGTCATAACGCTGGGACACGAAAGTGACGATTAATTTTTTTATGTAATTTGTGTGAATATAGATGATGTCAATATGTTACTGTATTAAGCTACTTTTGATACTGATCGCATAGCTGTTATAACCTGCATTATCAGATCGGGCTATTCTGTAATGTAAGTGATTGACTATTTAACCTAGAACACACTAGACAAAAACTGCAAAGCTTGACACCCGCAGTGCATACGGCCTATTCTATACTTAAAAATATAATCTATCTACTATATGTACACACCTTATACATGGGCTTAATAATCTTAATTATAATTTATTGTGAAGTGTTGCAAAAAAACTTACAAATTGAACACTATTCTACTTACGGCAAACTGCTTTGCAGTTAGACTGATGTCAAAATTAAGTAAAACATTTGACTAAATAAACATAACAAAATAGACTAAACTACATAAGATGAAACATAAACTTTATCTTATGGTAGTACATAATAATATGTACATATGGGTAAATATTCTACATGATAACACCCGAAAATTTAAAAGACGAAATTATATAAAATGTACTATATTATATAATATACCTATAATATGATATTGTACTATGCCAAATTGGATGACAAACAAGCCGGTGGCCCATCTGATGTTCAATGGTCACCACCACTTAAGGACAGAAGCCCCTACTAAGACTTATTATTACGATGACGTACTTAATACTTACTAGATAACTTTGTGTGAGCGAGGCGGAACTAAGGACAAACAATAGGACTAAACCTTAGTCTCTCTCGTCTTATACAAGGTGAAATTTTGAATACGGAAAAAAAATCAGAAAGAAAGAAAGAAAAATATTTTTTTTGGCATCAGTGTATTTCAGGAGGTAATCGCCTCCTGAAATTTTATGTTGTTAGTGATTTTCGACCTGAAAGGACAATAAAATGTGTAGATATTTTTAAAATTTTATTCTCATATACAGAAATCGGTAAAAGCGTTCCGTAGAGTAAGTGAGCGGAGCCTCGTGCGTAATAAATCGCAACGGTTGATTCTGTTTTATTGTAGAGGAATAATAATAATAAATTAAGGAATAAGAAAGTTATTCTGAGTTTTTAACTTCGAAAATTTAAAAAAAAAAAACAAAATAAGAAAGTATTATTGATTATTGATCTGGCAACGTATTTTTATATGATTACTTATGAATTTTATAATAACTTCCTAATTTTTTTTCAGATTAAAAACTGCACTTCATACAGCTGTCTCGCTCACACAACGGAATCGTAATGGCATCGGCACGTTATAGTAGAAGTCTGTAGTACCAGTGGTATTGCAGATGTTCTGTCATCCCAGAGACAGAGGTGGAACGTCTCGTGTGCCTGTAATTATGCCGGCAACCATACCCTTCAAACCGTGACGCGGCAATCCTAGCGGCAGAAATAGGCATGGTGGTAGTACTTCCCCGGGCGAGCTCATTCACAAAGAACTCTACTACTCTTTTACAAATAATGATAATTTCGCACTTGTTACTTACTAATATTTACACACTTACAATTAAGTTAACTACTATTAGTTTATCTACAACAAACTGCTTTGCAGTTGCAGTTTGTGAAATAATCTTCATCCTATGTACCTAAGGGTAGTTGTCATGAAAGATATTCTGCTAAAAAAAATATCGTCCCTCAGAACCCTCAATATATTTCATGGCAATACCCGAAAAAAAAAAACTTATTCCTAAATAAAGATATATTAAATACATTTGTAATTGACCTATGATGTGATTACGATATAACGTTTTATTATGTCAAATTAGATGACAAACAAACTGGCGGCCAATCTGGTATCAAATGGTCGTCGCCACCTAAGGTTACCAGCCCCTACTAAGACTATTCGATGCTATCATGATAACTTTGTGTGAGCAAGACAGAACTATGTAGGACAAATAAGACTAACCCTTAGTCGGTTTCGTCTTATATAACTTTGTCTCGCTCACACAACGGAATGGTATCGGTACGTCATAGTAGAAGTTTGTAGTTTCGGCGGTATTGCAGATGTTCTGTCATCCCAGAGACAGAGGTGGAACGTCTCGTGTGCCTGTAATTATGCCGGCAACCATACCCTTCAAACCGTGACGCGGCAATCCTAGCGGCAGAAATAGGCATGGTGGTAGTACTTCCCCGGGCGAGCTCATTCACAAAGAACTCTACTACTCTTTTACAAATAATGATAATTTCGCACTTGTTACTTACTAATATTTACACACTTACAATTAAGTTAACTACTATTAGTTTATCTACAACAAACTGCTTTGCAGTTGCAGTTTGTGAAATAATCTTCATCCTATGTACCTAAGGGTAGTTGTCATGAAAGATATTCTGCTAAAAAAAATATCGTCCCTCAGAACCCTCAATATATTTCATGGCAATACCCGAAAAAAAAAAACTTATTCCTAAATAAAGATATATTAAATACATTTGTAATTGACCTATGATGTGATTACGATATAACGTTTTATTATGTCAAATTAGATGACAAACAAACTGGCGGCCAATCTGGTATCAAATGGTCGTCGCCACCTAAGGTTACCAGCCCCTACTAAGACTATTCGATGCTATCATGATAACTTTGTGTGAGCAAGACAGAACTATGTAGGACAAATAAGACTAACCCTTAGTCGGTTTCGTCTTATATAACTTTGTCTCGCTCACACAACGGAATGGTATCGGTACGTCATAGTAGAAGTTTGTAGTTTCGGCGGTATTGCAGATGTTCTGTCATCCCAGAGACAGAGGTGGAACGTCTCGTGTGCCTGTAATTATGCCGGCAACCATACCCTTCAAACCGTGACGCGGCAATCCTAGCGGCAGAAATAGGCATGGTGGTAGTACTTCCCCGGGCGAGCTCATTCACAAAGAACTCTACTACTCTTTTACAAATAATGATAATTTCGCACTTGTTACTTACTAATATTTACACACTTACAATTAAGTTAAATACTATTAGTTTATCTACAACAAACTGCTTTGCAGTTGCAGTTTGTGAAATAATCTTCATCCTATGTACCTAAGGGTAGTTGTCATGAAAGATATTCTGCTAAAAAAAATATCGTCCCTTAGAACCCTCAATATATTTCATGGCAATACCCGAAAAAAAAAACTTATTCCTAAATAAAGATATATTAAATACATTTGTAATTGACCTATAATGTGTTTAAGATATGACGTTTTATTATGCCAAATTAGATGACAAACAAACTGGCGGCCAATCTGGTATCAAATGGTCGTCGCCACCTAAGGTCACCAGCCCCTACAGGACTAGCCAATGCTATCATGATAACTTTGTGTGAGCAAGACAGAACTATGTAGGACAAATAGGACTAACTCTTAGTCGGTTTCGTCTTACATAACTCTGTCTCGTTCACACAACGGAATGGCATCGGTACGTCATAGTAGTACCGGCGGTATTGCAGATGTTCTGTCATCCCAGAGACAGAGGTGGAAAGTCTCTTGTGCCTATAATTATGCCAGCAACCATATCCTTCATACCGTGACGCGGCAATCCTAGCGGCAGAGATAGGCATGGTGGTAGTACTTCCCCGGGTAAGGTCATTCACAACGACTCCTTTACAAATAATGATAAATTCGCACTCGCTACTTACTAATATTTACAACAAACTGCTTTGCAGTTGCAATGCAAAGTGCTTTGCTCTTACACTACTCATTGTTTACACCTACTGCTTATAATACTTTACTGTACAGTTGTACACCCTGTGAATGATCCGATTTTGCTTTGAAAGTTTTTAAACTTTATACCTTAAATTAAAACCGTTGAATTGGTAATCGCTTCATTTACAAACGTAATTTTTTGGCAATGTTCGCAAAGATCTTCAAAAAATAAAAGTTGCTCAGCGAATTGAAATCATTTGTAAATGCCCAAAAGCCCGATTATTTAAGCAATCGCATAATCGTCAAAGACGCCGACATAGCCCAAAGAATCGTCAAACTAAAGTGCGCCTTACATTATACACAAACGGATGGTCGATGGGGCCGAAAGGTTCTAGAGTGGCGACCGCGCACCGGAAAACGCAGCGTTGGAAGGCCTCCCACAAGGTGGACCGACGACCTGGTGAGAGTCGCGGAAATGCGGTGGATGCGAGACGCACAGGATCGGTCGTTGTGGAGACGCTTGGGGGAGGCCTATGTCGAACAGTGGACGTCTTTCGTCTGAAATGATGATGATAATCATCTAACGAGTCAAATGTCTATTTAATTTAAATTAATCTTAATTATAAATTATTTATATAATGGAAATTGAAATAAAAAATACGCTGTTCGTTAAGTTTATATTTTTTCTGATTTCAGGTTTGACCCATTAGAATAAGTTTTGACGTTCATTTGTATCCAGTAAAATATTCCCAACTGATTAAGAATTGTTCTTTAATACGAGTATATTTAGTGTCACATGACTGGCCACGACACTCTGACGCAACACTGAGTGCTAGTGCGATGTAAGTCGACGACGGAGACGCAGTATGGTCGGTGCCTCGGTCGAACGCACATGTCTGCGCTACGCTTTCTTTTTTGTGTTTTTTTTTTTTGTATCAGTACTTTTTCTATAATATGGCGCTTACTCAGTTATACGTCACCAAAGGAGCGGAAGTACGCTTATTACCATATATAATTTTACAACTACCAAGTATTTTTTTATTTTATTTGTGATTATTTATTTTTTTTTGTTGTTTTTTTTTTGTATTAGTACTTTTTATATTACATGGTGCTTACTCAGTTATACGTCCCCTAAGGAGCGGAAGTACGCTTATTACCATATATAATTTGACTACTACCAAGTTTTTTTTTTGTAATTATTTATTTCTTTTTATTGTTTTTTTTTGTGTTTTTTTGTATTAGTACTTTTTCTATGATATGGCGCTTACTCAGTTATGGAAGTACGCTTATCACCATATATAATTTTACAACTAATGAAGTGCATGAGAGGATCGACCTATTTTCGAGCCATGAGAGTGAAATTGCAAGTTTTATTAAATTTTGTAAGTTTTATTTAAATATTAGTTACTGTTACTGTACTAAGTCTGATTTTATATTGTATTTACATATAGGTGTAGTGTGTATATTTAATATAAATAATTTAAAAAATACGCTGTTCGTTAAGTTTATATTTTTTCTGATTTCAGGTTTGACCCATTACAATAAGTTTTGACGTTCATTTGTATCCAGTAAAATATTCCCAACTGATTAAGAATTGTTCTTAAATACGAGTATATTTAGTGTCACATGACTGGCCACGACACTCTGACGCAACAATGAGTGCTAGTGCGATGTAAGTCGACGACGGAGACGCAGTATGGTCGGTGCCTCGGTCGAACGCACATGTCTGCGCTACGCTTTCTTTTTTGTGTTTTTTTTTTTGTATCAGTACTTTTTCTATAATATGGCGCTTACTCAGTTATACTTCACCAAAGGAGCGGAAGTACGCTTATTACCATATATAATTTTACAACTACCAAGTATTTTTATTTTATTTGTGATTATTTATTTTTTTTTGTTGTTTTTTTTTGTGTTTTTTTTTGTATTGATACTTTTTCTATAATATGGCGCTTACTCAGTTATACGACCCCAAAGGACCGGAAGTACGCTTATTACTATATATAATTTTACTACTACAACTAAGTATTTTTTATTTTTTTTTGTGATTATTTATTTGTTTCTTTTTGTATTTTTTTTTTTGTATTAGTACTTTTTATATTACATGGTGCTTACTCAGTTATACGTCACCTAAGGAGCGGAAGTACGCTTATTACCATATATAATTTGACTACTACCAAGTTTTTTTTTTGTAATTTTTTTTTTTTTTTTTTTTGTGTTTATTTGTATTAGTACTTTTTCTATGATATGGCGCTTACTCAGTTATGGAAGTACGCTTATCACCATATATAATTTTACAACTAATGAAGTGCATGAGAGGATCGACCTATTTTCGAGCCATGATATGAAATTGCAAGAGTTTTATTAAATTTTGCAAGTTTTATTTAAATATTAGTTACTGTTACTGTACTAAGTCTGATTTTATATTGTATTTACATATAGGTGTAGTGTGTATATTTAATATAAATAATTTAAAAAAAAACTACCAAGTAAGTAATTTATTTTTATTTTATTTGTGTTTTTTTTTGTTTTTTTTTTTGTATCAGTACTTTTTCTATAATATGGCGCTTACTCAGTTATACTTCACCAAAGGAGCGGAAGTACGCTTATTACCATATATAATTTTACAACTACCAAGTATTTTTATTTTATTTGTGATTATTTATTTTTTTTTGTTGTTTTTTTTGTGTTTTTTTTTGTATTGATACTTTTTCTATAATATGGCGCTTACTCAGTTATACGACCCCAAAGGACCGGAAGTACGCTTATTACTATATATAATTTTACTACTACAACTAAGTATTTTTTATTTTTTTTTGTGATTATTTATTTGTTTCTTTTTGTATTTTTTTTTTTGTATTAGTACTTTTTATATTACATGGTGCTTACTCAGTTATACGTCACCTAAGGAGCGGAAGTACGCTTATTACCATATATAATTTGACTACTACCAAGTTTTTTTTTTTGTAATTTTTTTTTTTTTTTGTGTTTATTTGTATTAGTACTTTTTCTATGATATGGCGCTTACTCAGTTATGGAAGTACGCTTATCACCATATATAATTTTACAACTAATGAAGTGCATGAGAGGATCGACCTATTTTCGAGCCATGATACGAAATTGCAAGAGTTTTATTAAATTTTGCAAGTTTTATTTAAATATTAGTTACTGTTACTGTACTAAGTCTGATTTTATATTGTATTTACATATAGGTGTAGTGTGTATATTTAATATAAATAATTTAAAAAAAAACTACCAAGTAAGTAATTTATTTTTATTTTATTTGTGTTTTTTTTTGTTTTTTTTTTTTGTATTTTTTTGTATTCGTAATTTTTCTATAATATGGCACTTACTCAGTTATACGACCCCAAAGGACCATAAGTACGCTTATATAATTTTACTACTACAACTAAGTATTTTTTTTAATTTTTTTGTGTGATTGTTTATTTGTTTTTTTTTATTTTATTTTTGTTTTATTACTTTTTTTATTATATGGCGCTTACTCAGTTATACGTCACCTAAGGAGTGGAAGTACGCTTATTACCATATATAAATTTTAACTTTCTTATATAATTGCGATACATTACTAATATTACATTATTAATTGACATAATAAAATTCTAAAATTATTAAGCTTTATACAGCTATTTTGAAGTAAAGCCTTATGCCGTACCTACTAGCACCTAATATAGGTAGTAAAAACTCCCTATATTAGGTCCCAGTAGGTACAATATTTCAGGATAGGGGTTTAAGTTTTTATAATAATTTAGGTGTTAATAAAATCTTTTTTTATTTTTCTTAAATTCAAAAGAAATATTATCAAGATGGCGGCAGCGGTTACACGGTTTATCAAAATAAAGAACTAGAGGAAGCAGAGCCAATTAAAAATATATAACTCGATCAAATGTAGGAATCAAAATAATTAAATATATAAATATGTAATAAAAAGCCGTAATGCGAGAAGCTTTTAGAATTTTTTAACATAGGGAGTTTAACTCCGTTCATAAATCTAAAGGATTTTTATTTTTAAATATTTTTTTATTTATCTCCTTTCCTATTTTTTTACGTTACAATTAATATAATACAAATAATTGTGGCACAGAATTAAATATTTACAATTTCTATAATAAATACCTAAATGTTAATGTTATTTACTTAAGTATACCTATGACTACTTTATTATGGATACTCGACTCGATTTACTCGACTCGAGTTATTCGAGTCGAGTATACTATTCCTAGCTTTACTGTGACTGTACAAGTAAGGATTGTTAAGAATGGCCATTATCTACATAATCCGTGGCTTATCGTGAGTTTCACTCACATTTAAATAGTTTTTATTGGTCCAATCATCTTTGATACTGATTCCAACTGACCTAACATATTGTTTTCTTTTTCTTAGCCTTAATTAATGGTACTCTTTGAGCTACGCGCGTTATAAGAAGTACAGGGTGAAATGCATGAATGAAACTGAACTCATCTATAATTGGAATTCTGATTCGAAGTAATAAACAAAATTTGGAACAATCGATTAAAAAAACAAAATATATCAGACGACGTTTTTCATAGAGGTGTTATGGAGCCGACACTACAATGGCAAATGTATCAGACGACGTTTTTCATAAAGGTGTTATGGAGCCGACACTGCAATGGCAAATGTATCAGACGACGTTTTTCATAAAGGTGTTATGGAGCAGACACTGCAATGACAAATGTATCAGACGACGTTTTTCATAAAGGTGTTATGGAGCAGACACTGCAATGACAAATGTATCAGACGACGTTTTTCATAAAGGTGTTATGGAGCAGACACTGCAATGACAAATGTATCAGACGACATTTTTCATAAAGGTGTAATGGAGCAGACACTGCAATGGCAAATGTATCAGACGACGTTTTTCATAAAGGTGTTATGGAGCAGACACTGCAATGACAAATGTATCAGACGACATTTTTCATAAAGGTGTAATGGAGCAGACACTGCAATGGCAAATGTATCAGACGACGTTTTTCATAAAGGTGTTATGGAGCCGACACTACAATGGCAAATGTATCAGACGACGTTTTTCATAAAGGTGTTATGGAGCAGACACTGCAATGACAAATGTATCAGACGACGTTTTTCATAAAGGTGTTATGGAGCAGACACTGCAATGACAAATGTATCAGACGACGTTTTTCATAAAGGTGTTATGGAGCCGACACTACAATGACAAATGTATCAGACGACGTTTTTCATAAAGGTGTTATGGAGCAGACACTGCAATGACAAATGTATCAGACGACGTTTTTCATAAAGGTGTTACGGAACCGACACTACAATGGCAAATGTATTAGACGACGTTTTTCATAAAGGTGTTATGGAGCCGACACTGCAATGGCAAATGTATCAGACGACATTTTTCATAAAGGTGTAATGGAGCAGACACTGCAATGACAAATGTATCAGACGACGTTTTTCATAAAGGTGTTATGGAGCAGACACTGCAATGACAAATGTATCAGACGACGTTTTTCATAAAGGTGTTATGGAGCAGACACTGCAATGACAAATGTATCAGACGACGTTTTTCATAAAGGTGTTATGGAGCAGACACTGCAATGACAAATGTATCAGACGACGTTTTTCATAAAGGTGTTACGGAACCGACACTACAATGGCAAATGTATTAGACGACGTTTTTCATAAAGGTGTTATGGAGCAGACACTGCAATGACAAATGTATCAGACGACGTTTTTCATAAAGGTGTTACGGAACCGACACTAGAATGGCAAATGTATTAGACGACGTTTTTCATAAAGGTGTTATGGAGCCGACACTGCAATGGCAAATGTATCAGACGACATTTTTCATAAAGGTGTAATGGAGCAGACACTGCAATGACAAATGTATCAGACGACGTTTTTCATAAAGGTGTTATGGAGCAGACACTGCAATGACAAATGTATCAGACGACGTTTTTCATAAAGGTGTTATGGAGCCGACACTACAATGGCAAATGTATCAGACGACGTTTTTCATAAAGGTGTTATGGAGCAGACACTGCAATGACAAATGTATCAGATGACGTTTTTCATAAAGGTGTTATGGAGCCGACACTACAATGGCAAATGTATCAGACGACGTTTTTCATAAAGGTGTTATGGAGCCGACACTACAATGGCAAATGTATCAGACGACGTTTTTCATAAAGGTGTTATGGAGCAGACACTGCAATGACAAATGTATCAGATGACGTTTTTCATAAAGGTGTTATGGAGCCGACACTACAATGGCAAATGTATCAGACGACGTTTTTCATAAAGGTGTAATGGAGCAGACACTGCAATGACAAATGTATCAGACGACGTTTTTCATAAAGGTGTTATGGAGCCGACACTACAATGGCAAATGTATCAGACGACGTTTTTCATAAAGGTGTAATGGAGCAGACACTGCAATGACAAATGTATCAGATGACGTTTTTCATAAAGGTGTTATGGAGCCGACACTACAATGGCAAATGTATCAGACGACGTTTTTCATAAAGGTGTAATGGAGCAGACACTGCAATGACAAATGTATCAGATGACGTTTTTCATAAAGGTGTTATGGAGCCGACACTACAATGGCAAATGTAAAATAAATGAATAACGTTCAAAAGATTCAGTATATTTTTTATATAATGCATCCGGTGCAACAATAATTTCAGAAGTAAAAATCTTCTATTATCTCAACTGAAAGCTTATTTATCTACCTTTGTACTTATTTGAGGTCTATTTTCAAATAGGCTGATGCATTACTAGAGCTTACTCTAACTATTCCTAATAACGACTACTTAAACTTGAAAAATGTAAATCTTATTAATCAAATCTCACTCAAGGAGCACAGACTAAAGAAAATATATAAAAAATAAGATAAAATAACATTTATCATAAATATAAAAGTGTGAACATAAAATAAACAAAAAAAAAATATTAAGTTTATAAAATTAACCATAGACCGACGCCCGACGCTCCGATTTCATTTGTCATTCTCATAGACAAACGATGGAACGCGCGGGAACAAGTAGGTCATGGTCGGCTGCCAAAATAAAAAAAAAGTTAAGTAAATAAAGATAATAGGGCTATGGTTTTTGGAGTCTTAAGTGGACTGGTAACCTGGAACTATGTTAAGACTATGGCCCCTGCAACTATGTTAAGACTATGGCCCCTACCTGATCAATTTTATTAATATCCATCGAAAGGCAGGGGGTGACAAACCCTCTCCTCCTTATGAATCCCTTAGTCACCTCTTACGACGCTCACTGAAAAAAAATGGGGTGGTGCTATTTTTCACCGAAAGCACACCACACAGCAAACGCAAAAAGATCAGAAAACAAATTTATTTTGATTAGGTTTAACTGGACTGATTGTATCAAATTCAAGTTGTTGGTATTCGTTTGGAATGGAAAATAAATATGATTTAAACAAATACAACTGGTATTTGTTTATCGGAATAAATCAATTTGCGGAATATATTTGTCACGATTTTTTTTTGTTTTTTTTTTTATTTTTATTATTTAACCTAACGTCTATTAACTAGTGACAAAATATTACCATTTAAGACTAAGTTAAAAGTAAAATATTAATTAAGCACTTAATAGCATTTCTATAAAATATGAATCCCTTACTCACCTCTTACGACACCCACTGAAAAAGTGGAGTGGTACTATTTTTCGCCGACAGCACAGGAAACGCAAAGAGATCAGAAAAAATATTTATTTTGATTAGGTTTAATTGAAATGATTGTATCAAATTCAAGTTGTTGGTATTCGTTCGGAATGGAAAATAAATATATTATGATTAAATACAATTGGTATTTGTTTATCGGAATAAATCAATTTGCGGAATGTATTTGTAATGGTTTTTTTTTTTCGTTTTTTTTTTTATATATTAAACCTAATGTCTATTATCTAGTGACAATAAATTCCTAATAAAGACTAAGTTAAAAGTAAAATATTAATTAAGCACCTAATGGCACTTCCATAAAAATCAATGTGATGTTCGAAACATTATTAACATACTCCTTGAGCGTCTACTTTTTTACAGAATCACACTTCAGTTCATTTTACCTGCATCACGCCAGGCCTTATATTTACATATTTACAACTTGGGATACATATTAAGTAGGTATCTGAATAAACATTTAATGGAGTTAACTAGCGTTTCATTTCCATGAACTAGTCTAACCGAATGCATAATTAAATATATGAATATGACTTTACATTAATTGTTATTGAAGAAATTAACACAACCAAGTGTAATTGGTTGATTTATTGATTGATTAAACGCATTAAATTAAATGCATCACCGGAAGACGCAGCGTTGGTAGGCCTCCCACAAGGTGGACACCAGGCGACACTTGGAGGAGGCCTATGTCCAACAATAGACGTCTTTCGGCTGAAATGATGATGATGATGATAATGATGATGATCAAATTACATTGAACACTGGGGGATTTTCTAAACAATGAATAATGAATTTGTAAATATTATCATAAACACTACTCAAACTTTAAAGCTCTGTTTCTCTAGGTGGCTGAACTTTTTCTGTGAATTTTGGCATAGTCACGTCCGTGAGCCCTCACGGCTGATGACTATGTCGCTAAGAAACTACGCTAATTATATAATAGGCTAAAATCTACGACAGAAATATCGTTTAACACATTAATTTAACAAAGTTGGATAAAAGAACGAATTAAAAAAAAACGAACTAAATAAAGAATGAAAGTAAAACCGTTGAAAGAGATGGTTTAGCCGACAAACTCTCTCCCCTTTATGAATCCCTTAATCACCTCTTACGATACCCAAGGAAAATAAATGTGATTTTAAACAAATACAATTGGTATTTGTTTATCGGAATAAATCCATTTACGGAATATATTTTTTTTTTTTTTTTTAATTTATATTTAACCTAATGTCTATTATCTAGTGACGATGATGGTAATAATGACTAAATTACATTGAACACGGGGGATTTCCTAAATAAAGAAACTTATAAAGGCACTGGTTGTTAAACAGTTATTCCAAAATAATGAATTTGTAAATATTATCATAAACTTTAAAGCTCTGTTTCTCTAGGTGGCTGAACTTTTTCTGCGAATGCTGGCATAGTCAGCCTCGTGAGCCCTGACGGCTGATGACTATGTCGCTAAGAAACTACGTCTGCGACAAAAATATTGTTTTGCACATTAATTTAAAAAGGTTGGACAAAAAGAACGAATTGAAAAGTAAACGAACTAAATGATGAAGGAAAGTAAAACCATTGAAAGTATAGAGATGGTTTAGTCGACAAACCCCCTTATGAATCCCTTAGTCGCCTCTTACGACACCCACGGGAAGAAATGGGGTGGTGCTATTCTTCGCCGACACCACACGGGGCATCAGTTAAGTAATTTAAAAAAATACAACCACTCTCTATAAACAATTTCAATTAAGAATCTGCTAAATAATCAATGTCTAGGACTCGTAGTATAACTCTCAACCTTTGATTATATATAATGTCTAGATAGAGCATCTCCCGATAAACATGACAAGAAAAGCGGGCTAATAATTTCAAGCAAGTGCGCGTTTTTTTAGGCTCGAAATCATATCCAATGATATCTCCCACCCTTGGGTGGAGCAGGAGGGCGTGTCAGACTTTTACTGGCTAAATCCCACTCCTATGTTCCTTCGTTGCTGGGTTTTCCTTTCAGCAGCTAACCCATGGCCCCAGTAGGCTTGGACCCTGCTGGGCCCCTACGGTTTTGCTGACATCTACTTGAGGCGCGCGTGGAACACTACGCGCTGTTAAATTACGGTTATATGTGAATGTTAGATTAAATCAGTAAAAGCAATTAAAATAGTTCTAATAGGTATCTTTTACGCATTTTGTATTTAAAAATAGATCAACTAATGTAGGTACTTACAAAAATATGACGTTAAGTTGAGAAATCAATTTTTTCACAAAGAAATTGGCAACACTGAAGATTAATAACTTTTAAACGTTAACAAAACTAATAAATACATTAATACATATTACATTATTTACATTTAAAAATACTAACTATAATTACAATAAAATAAAATAAATAATAATAAAAACCCTAATCTAATTACAACTAACTAAAACTAAAATATGGCGTCAAAAAACTCTTCCACATCGCTGTCGACTGGTAATGTGCCCAAAAGACTGGCGGCATTGCCACGCTGTATGGCAATGCTTATCCTCTGTCCGAGGTAAAAGCCAGCCCTTGGGTCACGCGAAGTGTCAACTAGACGTTTTGACAGGTCTTTATACAACTTGTGAGCACTCGGACCCCACGAACCGAGAGTTTCAACCCCAAACGGTTCGAAAATATAACTTCCAACAAGGTTATTATATTTTCGCCGCTTGAGGTTCTCCGCAGCCGCAGCGGCAGCACCAGCACAACACGACGAGCTAGGAAGATGGGATGGCGCAAGAGTATCGACACAAGTAGCGTCCCATACTAAAGGCCTACCCATCTTCCATGGGAATAACGACATGCCGTCCGGTCTCTTGCCATCGTCGCGTGCCAGGCCATGGGGTTCCAATACGGCTGGAACGCCGACGGTGACAAGAGCACGTCTGATGATGTCGTTGATATTCACGTGTCGTGCTATGCGACCCGCACTTCGGCTGCATGACAGACCGTGGTGTCCGAGGCTGTTGACGACTTCGCCGCAGTGACAGCGATGAGGAGAACAACAGGGAGCGCCTAGACGAAAGGAAGCAGCGAGGCGGAAAGTATTATCATCGAGCAAGGTGCCTATGTTCGATGATGGTAGTGCGTGAAGCCAGAAAAAAATAAAAACTATATAAATACAAACTAATTCATCTATTATCAAAGTTTGATTTAATTTTTAGTGAAATTATTTGAATAATCTTAACTCAATACATTGTCTACAACTTTATTCATCGTGCTAAATAAGTGACCCACAAAACGAATGACAAGTGTTTTCTTTCATTTTTGACATGAAGTTAGTAGCAAAAAAAAACGGATGCAAGACCTTTTATTTTACATTGTTGACGTGGCGATTCTAGTGCGTGCACGTGTTTTTCCAGTCACTGTTTCAGGCCCTAAGTAAGTAATTTTATAAAAAAAGATGATAAACGTTAGTTTAAATTTTGATAATTACAATTTATTTTTAAGTCAGTTTTGGTAGAAAATGATACACATAGAGTTATTAAGGATTAATCAGGTGTATTCTTATTTTTTTGTTCAAATCGTCAGTCCCTATTACGTCAGTCGTTGCTATGAATATGACTAGGTACTGACGCAGAAGCCAGGGACTGACGAATTAGTACTACGATCGTTTGTTATAGCACTGTACATATAATAAATTATTAATTTTATTTTTTATACCTATAATTGACTAAAGAAGAAAAAGCCTTAAAGAAGTTAATTGGTGTGCCAAATGTTGAAAAAAGTCAAATGTTGTTTTAAAAACTTAGTTATAACATTTTTTATAACAAATCAATGAGAAACTTTATATACATGATTGTTTTCTTACAGTAGTTACCATTCTCATCAGTCCCTAGGCTAAACTGTATGTTAGACGCCCAAATTTGTAACAGTTTAAAGACCAATTTAGACATTATATAATCAAAGTTATCAACTATAATAGATATTTTTGACGCGATTGATTCAATACTATTTTTTGACTTGTAAGATCAAACGTAAACGTGAGGAGTCGATCTTTCACCTAACTTATCCGAAAAGATCGTAAGGTTTTTCTATGTCGTAGTCAATCATGTGTGTGTGTGTGTGTGTGTTCACATAAAGAACTTGAGAAGGTAATTCAAACTAAGTAACTCAATAAAATGTACGGTTTAAAAAACAGAAAATTTAAAAAAACCAGTTTGCTAAAATTGACTAAAAAATCACTACCTACTTCTAACATTACACTAAGAGTTTAACTCCATCTATATTTAAAGGAAAAGTATTTGAATACCATGTTGTCCTATCTATCTACCTTACATTTAATATAATACAACGAATTGTAGCACAGAATTAAATATTTACAATTTTTAAAATAGATACCTAACTAAAACATGCACATTTTACTTGACTATTTAAATGTACCTACATATGTATGAAAGTTTTTAAGATGGGTCCAGTAACACGATAACCGTATTTCTAACTCTACTGTAAAACCAACAATGTTTGTGAGTTTTACTCACACTTAAAGATATATATCGTCCTTGACCTATCTACCTAACTAGAATATTTTATATGTTTTTATAAACATAGCTTTAGATTGAATTACGCGCTTACATTTAATTATGTATTATGGTATGTGAAGTTTAGGGCCATATTCATCAATGAAACTAAACACGTTCAATTCGTATAGGATTTTTTTCGGTGGTAAATCATCCAATGACTTCTCGCACTCTTGGGCGGAGCGTGAATGGAATTCCATCGTAAAAACGCGAACGGAAACACACGAACTTTCCCGATCCTTCAAATACACTACTACTACACTTCACTAGATACTACTTATTTTTTTTATATTTAATTTTTTATGTTTTTTTTTAATTCTTTCTTTTTTTATTTCTATACTTTATTGTACACTAATAACAGTATTCACAAAAAGGAAACCTTACAAAACTTAGGTACTTTGATTTTGATGACTTTGATTTACCGAACTAAAATTATAGTTAATAAAATTTTGCCATGTTTACAAACTGCTGTGATTGGTTGAATTTTATCAACAGTTTACGCACAATTTACTACTTTACCTTTTACCATAATTATCGCCTGAAACGTTGGATTTGTCATAGGTCGAAGAATCATGACCGCTTGTATGTTTCCCTTTGCTCAACGAAATTTCGTACAGAAATGCAATGCAAAGTCAGCACCGCCTAAACAAGCGCAAATGTCTACATTAATCTAAAGGATCATGGCAAAGTCACTAACAAAATTTTGATGGTATATCTAAAACAAAAAAAATCCGGTGATAAAGAAAACGTTGTCTATTTCGGACGGAAGAGTGCATGAATGCAGTTTTTCAACGTTTTAAAATAAAATTTAAACACGACTAGGAAGTCGCCCACACCAATTGCGCAACATAATTTCAAAGGAATTTCTTTTTTTTTTTTTTTTCTTTTACTTTTATTTATATTATATTAGGCCTCATATCTAATAACTAGTTTAAGTTTAGTTAAAACGGCTTATAAGTTATAAGTAAAATATTTAAAGCTCTTACTGTACTTCAAGGAAAACCGAGTGATACTACTTATCCTTGGGTGTCTACTTCTGTACAGAATCACATTTCAGCTGGTAATGCCTGCATTACGCTAGGCCTTATTTTCCTACTTATATTCCTACTGGCTACTTGACTAGCGTTTCATTTCCCTAAACGATTAAATAAATGAATATGACTTTACATTAATTGTTATTATATATTACAGAAAATGATACACATAGAGTTACTAAGGATTAATCAGGTGTATTCTTATTTTTTTTGTTCAAATCGTCAGTCCCTATTACGTCAGTCGTTGCTATGAATATGACTAGGTACTGACGCAGAAGCCAGGGACTGACGAATTAGTACTACGATCGTTTGTTATAGCACTGTACATATAATAAATTATTAATTTTATTTTTTATACCTATAATTGACTAAAGAAGAAAAAGCCTTAAAGAAGTTAATTGGTGTGCCAAATGTTGAAAAAAGTCAAATGTTGTTTTAAAAACTTAGTTATAACATTTTTATAGCAAATCAATGAGAAACTTTATATACATGATTGTGTTCTTACATTAGTTACCATTCTCATCAGTCCCTAGGCTAAACTGTATGTTAGACGCCCAAATTTGTAACAGTTTAAATTCCTCGTAAAATATTATATTAAGTGACTGCCCCTTTTAATAATGGTATAATTATTTAAATATCTACCATAAATAACAATTGGCGATCTAATTGGAATTTAATTATTATTGTGACAAGTTAAGTTCATAAATCACCCCATTTTTATGAAAAGACCAATTTAGATATTATAAAATCAAAGTTATCAACTATACTAGATATTTTTGACGCGATTGATTCAACACTATTTTTTGACTTGTAAGATCAAACGTAAACGTTAAAAGTCGATCTTTCACCTAACTTATCCGAAAAGATCGTAATGTTTGTCTATGTCGTAGTCAATCATGTGTGTGTGTGTGTGTGTGTTCACATAAAGAACTTGAGGAGGTAATTTAAACTAAGTAACTCAATAAAATGTACGGTTTAAAAAACAGAAAATATTAAAAAACCAGATTGCTAAAATTGACTAAAAAATCACTACCTACTTATAACATTTAATCTTATTACACTAAGAGTTTAACTCCATCTATATTTAAAGGAAAAATATTTGAATACCATGTTCTCCTATCTATCTACCTTACATTTGATATAATACAACGAATTGTAGCACAGAATTAAATATTTACAATTCCTAAAATAGATACCTAACTAAAAATGCACATTTTACTTGACTATTTAAATGTACCTACATATGTATGAAAGTTTTTTAAGACGGGTCCAGTAACACGATTACCGTATTTCTAACTCTACTGTAAAACCAACAATGTTTGTGAGTTTTACTCACACTTAAAGATATATATCGTCCTTGACCTATCTACCTAACTAGAATATTTTATGTTTTTATAAACATAGCTTTAGATTTAATTACGCGCTTACATTTAATTATGTATTATGGTATGTGAAGTTTAGGGCCACATTCATCAATGAAACTAAACACGTTTCATTCGTATAGGATTTTTTTAGGTGGTAAATCATCGAATGACTTCTCGCGCTCTTGGGCGGAGCATGAATGGAATTCCATCGTAAAAACGCGAACGGAAACACACGAACTTTCCTGATCCTTCGTATACACACTAGATAGTACTTATTTTTTTTATATTTCATTTTTTATGTTTTTTTTTTTAATGCTTTCTTTTTTTTATTTCTATACTTTATTGTACACTAATAACAGTATTCACAAAAAGGAAACCTAACAATACTTAGGTACTTTGATTTTGATGACTTTGATTTACCGAACAATAATTATAGTGAATAAAATTTTGCCATGTTTACAAACTGCTGTGATTGGTTTAATTTTATCAACAGTTTACGCACAATTTATTACATTACCTTTACCATAATTGTCGCCTGAAACGTGGGATTTATCATAGGTCGAGGAATCATGACCGCTTGTATGTTTCCCTTTAAAATACATAAAAGGATATAGGTTAAATTTCTAAACAATTCTTAGAAATGACTGATAAATAGAATCTTCGTATTAAAGAAAAATTTAAACACGACTTGGAAGTCGCCCACACCAATTGCGCAACATAATTTCAAAGGATTTTTTTTTTTGTTTTTTTTTTTTTACTTTTATTTATATTATATTATGCCTCATATCTAATACCCAGTTTAAGTTTAGTTAAAACGACTTATAAGTTATAAGTAGGTAAGATATTTAAAGCTCTTACTGTACTTCAAGGAAAACCGAGTGATCTTCGAAATTGGTACTTATCCTTGGGAGTCTACTTTTTTACAGAATCACATTTCAGCTGGTAATGCCTGCATTACGCTAGGCCTTATTTTCCTACTTATATTCCTACTGACTACTGGACTAGCGTTTCATTTCCCTAAACGATTAAATATATGAATATGACTTTACATTAATTGTTATTGAAAAAATGAACACAGCCAAGTGAATTGGTTGATTGATTGATTGATTGAATGCATTAAATTACATGCATCACCGGAAGATGCAGCGTTGGTAGGCCTCCCACAAGGTGGACACAAGATGAGACTTGGAAGAGGCCTATGTCCAACCGTGGACGTCTTTAGGCTGAAATGATGATGATGATGATTAAATTACATTGAACACTGGGGGATTTCCTAAACAATGAAACACAATAAAGAAACTTATAAAGGCACTGGTTGATAAACAGTTATTCCAAAATAATGAATTTGTAAATATTATCATAAACACTACTCAAACTTTAAAGCTCTGTTTCTCTAGGTGGCTGAACTTCTTCTGTGAATGCTGGCATAGTCAGCCCCGTGAGCCCTGACGGCTGATGACTATGTCGCTAAGAAACTACGCTAATTATATAACTGGCTAAAATCTACGACAAAAATAACGTTTTGCACATTATTTTAAAAAGGTTGGACAAAAAGAACGAATTGAAAAGTAAAGGAATTAAATGATAAAGGAAAGTAAAACCATTGAAAGTATAGAGATGGTTTAGTCTACAAACGCCCTTATAAATCCCTTAGTCGCCTCTTACGACACCCACGGGAAGAACTGGGGTGATGCTATTCTTCGCCGACACCACACGGGGCAACAATTAAGTAATTTAAAAAAATACAACCACTCTCTATAAACAATTTCAATTAAGAATCTGCTAAATAATCAATGTCTAGAACTCGTAGTATAACTCTCAACCTTTGATTATATATAATGTCTAGATAGAGCATCTCCCGATAAACATGACAAGGAAGGCGGGCCAATAATTTCAAGCAAGTGCGCGTTTTTTTTAGGTGGAAAATCATCCAATGACGTCTCCCGTCCTTGGGCGGTGCAGGAGGGCGTGTCAGACTTTTACTGACTAAAAACCACTCCTGTGTTTCTTCGTTGCCTTGTATTCCGAGGCCGGGTTTTTTTTCTGAAGCAAGCCCATGGGCCAAGTAGGCTTTGACCCTGCTAGGCCCCTACAGTTTTGCCGACATCTCCTTGAAACGCGCGTGGAGCATTACGCGCTGTTAAATTACGGTTTTATGTGAATGTTAGATTAAATAAGTTATGGTAATTAAAATAGTTCTAATAGGTATCTTTTGCGCATTTTGTATTTGAAAATAGATCAACTAATGTACTTACAAAAATATGACGTTAAGTTGAGAAAATTGAACAAAGAAATTAGCAACACTGAAGATTAAAAACTTTTAAACGTTAACAAAACTAATAAACACAAAATAATTCATCTATTATCAAAGTTTGATTTAATTTTTAGTGAAATAATTTGAAAAATCCTAACTCAATAGATTGTCTACAACTTTAATCATCGTGCTAAATAAGTGACCCACAAAACGAATGACAAGTGTTTTCTTTTATTTTTGACATGAAGTTAGTAGCAAAAAAAAAACGGATGCAAGACATTTTATTTTACATAGTTGACGTGGCGACTCTACTGCGTGCAGGTGTTTTTCCAGTCACTGTTTCAGGCCCAAAGTAAGTAATTTTATAAAAAAGAATGATAAACGTTAGTTTAAATTTTGATAATTTCAATTTATTTTTAAGTCAGTTTTGGTAGAAAATGATACACATAGAGTTATTAAGGATTAATCAGGTGTATTCTTATTTTTTGTACCAATCGTCAGTCCCTATTACGTCAGTCGTTGCTATGAATATGACTAGGTACTGACGCAGAAGCCAGGGACTGACGAATTAGTACTACGATTGTTTGTTATAGCACTGTACATATAATAAATAATTAATTTTATTTTTTATACCTATAATTGACTAAAGAAGAAAAAGCCTTAAAAAAGTTAATTGGTGTGCCAAATGTTGAAAAAAGTCAAATGTTGTTTTAAAAACTTAGTTATAACATTTTTGATAGCAAATCAATGAGAAACTTTATATACATGATTGTTTTCTTACATTAGTTACCATTCTCATCAGTCCCTAGGCTAAACTGTATGTGTCTAACATGCCCAAATTTGTAACAGTTTAAATTTCCCGTAAAATATTATATTAAGTGACTGCCTCTTTTAATAATGGTATAATGATTTAAATATCTACCATAAATAACAATTGGCGATCTAATTGGAATTTAATTATTATTGTGACAAGTTAAGTTCATAAATCACCCCATTTTTATGAAAGGACCAATTTAGATATTAAAAAATCAAAGTTATCAACTATACTAGATATTTTTGACGCGATTGATTCAATACTATTTTTTGACTTGTAAGATCAAACGTAAACGTTAAAAGTCGATCTTTCACCTAACTTATCCGAAAAGATCGTAATGTTTGTCTATGTCGTAGTCAATCATGTGTGTGTGTGTGTGTGTGTCACACATAAAGAACTTGAGGAGGTAATTTAAACTAAGTAACTCAATAAAATGTACGGTTTAAAAAATAAATATTAAAAAACCAGATTGCTAAAATTGACTAAAAAATCACTACCTACTTATAACATTTAATCTTATTACACTAAAAGTTTAACTCCATCTATATTTAAAGGAAAAATATTTGAATACCATGTTCTCCTATCTATCTACCTTAAATTTAATATAATACAACGAATTGTAGCACAGAATTAAATATTTACAATTTTTAAAATAGATACCTAACTAAAAATGCACATTTTACTTGACTATTTAAATGTACCTACATATGTATGAAAGTTTTTTAACACGGGTCCAGTAACACGATTACCGTATTTCTAACTCTGCTGTAAAACCAACAATGTTTGTGAGTTTTACTCACACTTAAAGATATATATCGTCCTTGAACTATCTACCTAACTAGAATATTTTATATGTTTTTATAAATATAGCTTTAGATTTAATTACGCGCTTACATTTAATTATGTATTATGGTATGTGAAGTTTAGGGCCATATTCATCAATGAAACTAAACACGTTCAATTCGTATAGGATTTTTTTCGGTGGTAAATCATCCAATGACTTCTCGCGCTCTTGGGCGGAGCGTGAATGGAATTCCATCGTAAAAACGCGAACGGAAACACACGAACTTTCCCGATCCTTCAAATACCAATATATACACACTAGATACTACTTATTTTTTTTATATTTAATTTTTTATGTTTTTTTTCAATTCGTATAGGATTTTTTTCGGTGGTAAATCATCCAATGACTTCTCGCGCTCTTAGGCGGAGCGTGAATAGAATTCCATCGTAAAAACGCGAACGGAAACACACGAACTTTCCCGATCCTTCAAATACACTACTACTATACTACACTACACTTCACTAGATACTACTTATTTTTTTTATATTTAATTTTTTATGTTTTTTTTTAATTCTTTCTTTTTTTATTTCTATACTTTATTGTACACTAATAACAGTATTCACAAAAAGGAAACCTTACAAAACTTAAGTACTTTGATTTTGATGACTTTGATTTACCGAACTAAAATTATAGTTAATAAAATTTTGCCATGTTTACAAACTGCTGTGATTGGTTGAATTTTATCAACAGTTTACGCACAATTGGATTTGTCATAGGTCGAAGAATCATGACCGCTTGTATGTTTCCCTTTGCTCAACGAAATTTTGTACAGAAATGCAATGCAAAGTCAGCACCGCCTAAACAAGCGCAAATGTCTACATTAATCTAAAGGATCATGGCAAAGTCCCTAACAAAATTTTGCTGGTATATTTAAAAAAAAAAATCCTGTGATAAAGAAAACGTTGTCTATTTCGGACGGAAGAGTGCATGAATGCAGTTTTTCAACGTTTTAAAATAAAATTTAAACATGACTAGGAAGTCGTCCTCATCAATTGCGCAACATAATTTCAAAGGAATTTCTTTTTTTTTGTTTTTTTTTTTTTACTTTTATTTATATTATATTAGGCCTCATATCTAATAACTAGTTTAAGTTTAGTTAAAACGACCTATAAGTTACAAGTAAAATATTTAAAGCTCTTACTGTACTTCAAGGAAAACCGAGTGATACTACTTATCCTTGGGTGTCTACTTGTGTACAGAATCACATTTCAGCTGGTAATGCCTGCATTACGCTAGGCCTTATTTTGCTACTTATATTCCTACTGGCTACTTGACTAGCGTTTCATTTCCCTAAACGATTAAATATATGAATATGACTTTACATTAATTGTTATAATATATTACAGAATGATACACATAGAGTTATTAAGGATTAATCAGGTGTATTCTTATTTTTTTGTTCAAATCGTCGGTCCCCATTACGTCAGTCGTTGCTATGAATATGACTAGGGACTGACGAATTAGTACTACGATTGTTTGTTATAGCACTGTACATATAATAAATTATTAATTTTATTTTTTATACCTATAATTGACTAAAGAAGAAAAAGCCTTAAAGTTAAGTGGTGTGCCAAATGTTGAAAAAAGTCAAATGTTGTTTTAAAAACTTAGTTATAACATTTATATAGCAAATCAATGAGAAACTTTATTAACTTTACATGATTGTTTTCTTACATTAGTTACCATTCTCATCAGTCCCTAGGCTAAACTGTATGTTAGACGCCCAAATTTGTAACAGTTTAAATTCCTCGTAAAATATTATATTAAGTGACTGCCCCTTTTAATAATGGTATAATGATTTAAATATCTACCATAAATAACAATTGACGATCTAATTGGAATTTAATTATTATTGTGACAAGTTCATAAATCACCCCATTTTTATGAAAAGACCAATTTAGATATTAAAATCAAAGTTATCAACTATACTAGATATTTTTGACGCGATTGATTCAATACTATTTTTTGACTTGTAAGATCAAATGTAAACGTTAGAAATCGATCTTTTACCTAACTTATCCGAAAAGATCGTAATGTTTGTCTATGTCGTAGTCAATCATGTGTGTGTGTGTGTTCACATAAAGAATTTGAGGAGGTAATTCAAACTAAGTAACTCAATAAAATGTACGGTTTAAGAAACAGAAAATATTAAAAAACCAGATTGCTAAAATTGACTAAAAAATCACTACCTACTTATAACATTACACTAAGAGTTTAACTCCATCTATATTTAAAGGAAAAATATTTGAATACCATGTTGTCCTATCTACCTACCTTACATTTAATATAATACAACGAATTGTAGCACAGAATTAAATATTTACAATTTCTAAAATAGATACCTAACTAAAAATGCACATTTTACCTGACTATTTAAATGTACCTACATATGTATGAAAGTTTTTTAAGACGGGTCCAGTAACACGATTACCGTATTCCGAACTCTACTGTAAAACCAACAATGTTTGTAGTTTTACTCACATTTAAAGATATATATCGTCCTTGACCTATCTACCTAACTAGATTATTTTATATGTTTTATAAACATAGCTTTAGATTTAATTACGCGTTTACATTTAATTATGTATTATGGTATTAGGGACACATTCATCAATGAAACCAAACACGTTCAATGCGTATAGGATTTTTTTTAGGTGGTAAATCATCCAATGACTTCTCGCGCTCTTGGGCGGAGCGTAAATGGAACTCCATCGTAAAAACGCGAACGGAAACACATGAACTTTCCCGATCCTTCAAATACCAATATATACACACTAGATACTACTTATTTTTTTTATATTTAATTTTTTATGTTTTTTTTTTTAATTATTTCTTTTTTTATTTCTATACTTTATTGTACACTAATAACAGTATTCACAAAAAGGAAACCTTGCAAAACTTAAGGACTTTGATTTTGGTGACTTTGATTTACTGAACTAAAATTATAGTTAATAAAATTTTGCCATGTTTACAAACTGCTGTGATTGGTTGAATATTATCAAAAGTTTACGCACAATTTACTACATAACCTTTACCATAAATATCGCCTGAAACGTTGGATTTGTCATAGGTCCAAGAATCATGACCGCTTGTATGTTTCCCTTTGCTCAACGAAATTTCGTCCAGAAATGCAATGCAAAGTCAACACAGCCTAAACAAGCACAAATGTCTACATTAATGTAAAGGATTATGGCAAAGTCCCTAACAAAATTTTGCTGAATTTCTAAACAATTCTTAGAAATTACTATTATATATCCTCGTATTAAAGATATTCCAGTTTAAAGTTGGTGAAATTACGTGCATTATGTAATAACTACGTAATAAATAATACTAACTACTCCTTATGAATTTTAGAAATCAATGAACGCATTTTTGAACGAACAATATGATGTCATAATGTCTTTTTTTTTATAAGTCATTAGGCTGGATGAAAGTATGGTACTGTATGGTGTCGGACGTAAAGAATAGCACCATCCCATTTCTTTCCGTGGGTGTCGTAAGAGGCGACTAAGGGACATTTCTGAGACTGTTAAGCACCTCAGGTCACCGCGTGGTGGCGGGTAAACTACCAGCAACAGCATTCCCAAGGAGGGTTACTGTCAGGCAGGCGGCCGACTGTAAAACAGTAGCCATATCTCTTGCAACATGTTGAGTATAAATGGAATGCGCGATAGGGTTAGGGCGTACCCCACAAGCGACGCGCAGGGGCAGCACCCAGCTCCTATGGGAAATGGACTAGGGTTGTTGCACCATCCCGGGCGGGGGCAACGTAAGATGCTAGCTCGGGAAATGAGATGGAGGTATGCAAGTTGGAATGTAGGGACAATGACTGGAAGGGCCAGAGAGTTAGCGGATGTATTAAAAAGAAGACGAATAAACGTGGCGTGCTTACAAGAAACTAAATGGAGAGGAACAAAAGCGAGAGAAATTGGTGAGGGATATAAGTTTTATTACTGTGGAAGTGATGGTAAAAGAAATGGTGTAGGAATAGTGTTAGACAGCAAATTGAAAGAAAGCGTGATGGAAGTACAAAGGATTAATGATAGGCTCATAGTTGTGAAGATTATGTTAGAGAATGTAATATTGAATGTAGTTAGTGTGTATGCACCACAAGTAGGATGCGATGAAACAGTGAAAGAGAAGTTTTGGGAGGATTTTGATAGAGCTTTAATGGCCATCCCCGTACATGAGGAATTGATTGTTGGGGGTGACTTTAATGGACATGTGGGAAGAATGAGAGGTGTTTATGAAAGAGTACATAGGGGATGGAGTTTTGGAAGTCCGAATAGTGAAGGGGAGACGCTGCTGCAATCCGCTACTACATTTGACCTGGCAGTAGCCAATATTTGGTTTCAGAAACGGGACGAAGACCTGGTCACGTACAAAAGCGGTAACCACAAGACGCAAATAGATTACTTCCTGGTTAGGCGTAACCAGCTAAAGCACGTCAAAGACTGCAAAGTGCTGTCAGGAGAAGACCTAGTCTCACAGCACAGGCTCCTGGTTATGGTGTCAGTAGTCAAGACACATAACAAAAAAAGCAAAGAGCGTCCTCCTCCTAAAATAAAATGGCATATGCTAGAGAAGAGTGACTGCGCGAACAAAATTGAAAGAGCGAGTGGTAGACAAAATGATAGAAATGGGAGACATGAATGATCGAAGTATAAATGAAAGCTGGAATGAGATTGCTGACTGTATTAGACATGCAGCGAAAGATATTTTGGGAGAGACGAGAGGAAAGGGTACAATAGATAGGGATACATGGTGATGGTCGATAGATATACAGAATGTGTTGAAAGAAAAAAAGAGGAAATTTAAGGAATGGCAGCGCATAGATCCGAAAAACACTAGCTTAAAGTCTGCGAAAAAAAGTGAATATGATGCTTTAAAGAAAAAAGCCAAGAAAGCCGTGGCAAGAGCGAAAGCAAAAGCACAGGACAAACTATACGACACTCTAGATAGTCCGGCAGGCCAGAAAGATCTATACCGGCTTGCTAGAGCAAGAGAGAGAAATGCGAGTGATGTTTGTCAGATAAGATGTATAAGGTATGAAACTGGAATGATTCTATTAGAAGACAATAAAATCAAAGAGAGGTGGAAGGACTATTTTGAAAGACTGATGAATGAGGAAAACAACTGGAATGGGATTTTAGAGAACAAACTAGTGAATGTGGGTTTAGTGAGAATGATTAGTATGGATGAAGTCAGAATAGCTGTAAATGGAATGAAGAATGGAACGGCTTAGCTCAGCTGCATATGCTGTTAGAAAAATCCGCCAATTTACAAATGTTGATACCGCTAGACTAGTATATTTTAGTTATTTTCATAGTATCATGTCATACGGTATCCTACTATGGGGTCGGGCTGCAGACATCGACTCAATTTTTATTCTACAGAAAAGAGCTATCAGAGCTATTTACGATCTCCGCCGGTGCGATTCTCTAAGGGAACTGTTTAAGGATATTAACATATTGACGGTGCCTTGTCAATATATCTATGAAAACATCATGTACGTTAGAAAAAATCTTCATCTTTTTAGCAAAAGAGGCGATAGACATAATTATCTTACAAGAAATAGGGACCAATTAGTTCAACCAGGTTTTCGACTGGCTGAAGTGGCCTCTTCTTTCATGGGGTACTGTTTGAAAAGTTATAACAAAATACCTCCACAAATATTAGAACTCAATGAAACGAAATTTAAATCTTGTATTAAACGCACACTATGCAGGCAAGCATATTATAAGTTGGAGGATTATATTCAAGATAAAAATGCTTGGCTCAATGCTGGTCCAGCTCCACTACCACCGGGGTGTACAAATTGATTAGTTTTGAAAATATTATTATTATTATTCTTTAATGTTTTTTTTTTTTTTTAATCTGTAAAATATTATTGTTGTTAATTATTATTGTATTTAGTATTGTATAATGTAGAAGCATTTTTTTTTTTCAAAGTTTGTAAATGTGAGTACCATGGAGCTATTTTATGGCTTTTAGGTTATTATTGGTCCTGTTTGACATAAATGAGCATGGCAGTTGAGAGTTTGTCATGCTAACTCAAATGTCTCACTGATGGTGGCGCGTGTGTTGGATCTTTCGATTCCCTTTAAAATGGTTGAGCTGAGTGGTGCTAATATTCGCGTCAGGTCCGTGAACGGGCGCTGTCAGTTGAGACTGGTCATCTCTTAGCTGCCAGTTGCTATTTTAATATCTATATTTAGTTTTTATTTTTACTTTATTGACATTGTTCTCACATGATAGCGACAAGAAACATGTAACAGAGATATTTGTAATTGCAAAACACGATTGAAAAGAGTGTCCATGGAGTTTCTTGCACATTCTTCTCCATAGAGATCTACGCTTTGGAATGTGCAATTAGCATCATTTTTTCTGACTGACTGACTTCTTGACATTTCAAAAGTGCCTGTAAATGGTTTATTTGAAATAAATGCTTTGAATTTGAATTTGGTAAGGCAATTGGTCCAGACGAAGTGTGGATACTAGTTGAAGTGTGGAAGTTGCTGCGAGTGGATGGATGGATGGATGTGGTTAGCTTTGTTCTTCAATAAGTTGTTTCAGGAAGAAGCCATACCTGATGAGTGGTGCAACAGTTCCCTGGTGCCCATCTTTAAAAACAAGGGTGATGTGCTTGAATGCAATAATTATAGAGGGATAAAGCTAATGTCACATACTATGAAAGCCTGGGAGAAAGTTATTGAAAGGAGGCTAAGAGAAGAGAGTGAAATTTCACAGAACCAATTCGGTTTTATGCCTGGTCGGGGTACAGCGGATGCCATTTTTGCTATACGCCAGCTGTGCGAGAAATACAGAGGTGCGCATAAAAACTTGCACATGGTATTCGTTGACCTCGAAAAGGCATATGACCGGGTACCTCGTGAGGTTCTGTGGTGGGCCCTTAGGGAGAAAGCTGTGCCTGGGAAGTATGTGCAGTTGATCCGAGCGATGTACAGTCGATGCAGTACCCTAGTCCGGTCTACAGTGGCCACCACTGGCAGCTTCAATGTGGCTTTCGGCTTACATCAAGGGTCGGCTCTCAGCCCTTACCACCTCTTCCTGATGATAATGGACGCTCTTACGTCGGACATTCAGGAATAGGCTCCCTGGTGTATGCTGTTTGCCGATGGCATTGTGTTGGTTGCCGAGAGTGGCCTAGAGGTCCAGAACAGATTGGAGGTGTGGTGGCACAGACTGGAGAGTGTTGGCCTGAAATTGAGTAGAACCAAAACGGAATACTTGTTCTGGGATCTCGGCAGTCGTTCCAATCCAGTGCCTTTAGCTCTCGCTGGAACGCCCATACCGATCTGCTCCGACTTTCGGTACCTCGGGTCACTCGTCCAAAGGGATGGTGAGGTAGACCGGGACGTAACACATCGGATCAACGCAGGATGGATGAAATGACGACAGGTCACGGGAACAACTTGTGATCCACGGATGCCCCTCAAGTTGAAGGGCAAAATCTACAAGTCCGTGATAAGACCTGTCATACTGTATGGATCAGAATGTTGGGCTGTGAAAAAGACGGATGAAAAAAGATTGCACGTAGCGGAGATGAGAATGTTAAGATGGATGTGTGGTGTGACGAGAATGGATAAAGTGAGAAATGAGTATATTAGGGGAAGTTTGAAAGTGGCGCCAGTGACTGAAAAATTGAAAGGGAATCGTTTTTCTTGGAATGGCCATGTGAAGAGGAGGGATGAAGCGCATGTACTAAAAGAGTTATGAGTTTACATGTGGATGGATGGAGAGGGAGAGGGAGACCAAAGAAAAGATGGATGGATTGTGTGAAGAGTGATATGAAAGAAAAGGAAGTTAGTGATAGCATGACGAGTGACAGGGCAGAATGGAAGAAGAAAACGTGTTGCGCCGACCCCAAATAACACGGGACAAGGGCAGGAATATGATGATGAGGCTAGATGAAAGTTGCCATGCTTTATATCTGGCTATTTTGCTATAATCGATGACATATGAATCATTATAACCACTGTATTCTAATACAATACAGAAAGCAAAGCATATTATGTTACTTGACCAAGATTTATATTAGTAGCATCATTAAAAGTTCAGGTTAGCCAAAAGTCATAAAGTCAAACCAGCAAAAAAAAACGAAGTCATGATTATTTGTTATCGTAAAAAATCTAGTCAACTCAATTTACAATTATGACGATTTTTTTGAGATACTGAGACTGGCCATTAACTTGATTTACTAAAACGTAGTAAATTATTTTTCCGGTATATATTATGGTGATTTACGTAGACACTTATTAATTTCATCAACAATATTCAAGCAAGTGCGCGTTTTTTTAGGTGCGAAATCATATCCAATGACATCTCCCGCCCTTGGACGGTGCAGGAGGGCGTGTCAGACTTTTACTGTCTAAAACCCACTCCTATGTTCCTTCGTTGCTGGGTTTTCCTTTCAGCAGCCAACTCATGGCCCCAGTAGACTATGACCCTGCTGGGCCCCTACGGTTTTGCTAACATCTCCTTGAGGCGCGCGTGGAACACTATGCGCTGTTAAATTACGGTTATATGCGAATGTTAGAATAAATCAGTTAAGGTAATTAAAATGGTTCCAATAAGTATCATTAACGCATTTTGTATTTGAAAATAGATCAACTAATCATCATCATCTTCTTGCCTTTGTCCCGTGTTATTTGGGGTCGGCGCAACATGTTTTTTTCTTCCATTCTGCCCTGTCACTCGTCATGCTATCACTAACTTCCTTTTCTTTCATATCACTCTTCACACAATCCATCCATCTTTTCTTTGGTCTCCCTCTCCCTCTCCATCCATCCACATGTAAACTCATAACTCTTTTAGTACATGCGCTTCATCCCTCCTCTTCACATGACCATTCCAAGAAAAACGATTCCCTTTCAATTTTTCAGCCACTGGCGCCACTTTCAAACTTCCCCTCATATACTAATTTCTCACTTTATCCATTCTCGTCACACCACACATCCATCTTAACATTCTCATCTCCGCTACGTGCAATCTTTTTTTATCCGTCTTTTTCACAGCCCAACATTCTGATCCATACAGTATGACAGGTCTTATCACGGACTTGTAGATTTTACCCTTCAACTTGAGGGGCATCCGTGGGTCACAAGTTGTTCCCGTGACCTGTCGCCATTTCATCCATCCTGCGTTGATCCGATGTGTTACGTCCCGGGCTACCTCACCATCCCCTTGGACGAGTGACCCGAGGTACCGAAAGTCGGAGCAGATCGGTATGGGCGTTCCAGCGAGAGCTAAAGGCACTGGATTGGAGAGATTGCCGAGATCCCAAAACAAGTATTCCGTTTTGGTTCTACTCAATTTCAGGCCAACACTCTCCAGTCTGTGCCACCACACCTCCAATCTGTTCTGGACCTCTAGGCCACTCTCGGCAACCAACACAATGTCATCGGCAAACAGCATACACCAGGGAGCCTCTTCCTGAATGTCCGACGTCAGAGCGTCCATTATCATCAGGAAGAGGTAAAGGCTGAGAGCCGACCCTTGATGTAAGCCGACAGCCACATTGAAGCTGCCAGTGGTGCCCACTGTAGACCGGACTTGGGTACTGCATCGACTGTACATCGCTCGGATCAACTGCACATACTTCCCAGGCACAGTTTTCTCCTTAAGGGCCCACCACAGAACCTCACGAGGTACCCGGTCATATGCCTTTTCGAGTTCAACGAATACCATGTGCAAGTTTTTATGCGCATCTCTGTATTTCTCGCACAGCTGGCGTATAGTAAAAATGGCATCCGCTGTACCCCGACCAGGCATAAAACCGAATTGGTTCTGTGAAATTTCACTCTTTTCTCTTAGCCTCCTTTCAATAACTTTCTCCCAGGCTTTCATAGTATGTGACATTAGCTTTATCCCTCTATAATTATTGCATTCAAGCACATCACCCTTGTTTTTGAAGATGGGCACCAGGGAACTGTTGCACCACTCATCAGGTATGGCTTCTTCCCGCAACAACTTATTGAAGAACAAAGCTAACCACATCCATCCATCCACTCGCAGCAACTTCCACACTTCAACTGGTATTCCGTCTGGACCAATTGCCTTACCATTCTTCATTCCATTTACAGCTATTCTGACTTCATCCATACTAATCATTCTCACTAAACCCACATTCACTGGTTTGCTCTCTAAAATCCCATTCCAATTGTTTTCCTCATACATCAGTCTTTCAAAATAATCCTTCCACCTCTCTTTGATTTTGATTAAAACATAGATCAACTAATGTACTTACAAAAATATGACGTTAAGTTGGGAAAATTGAACAAAAAAATTGGCAACACTGAAGAAAAATGGCAAGAATTGTTTAAAAAAAAAAATGTAGAAGCCAGAGACTGATGAATTAGTACTAAATTAGTTGCTGGGTCAAATGTTGAAAAAATCAAATAATGTTTTAAAATTCTTGATTATCATGATTTACTATACTGAGCAAATAAATAAGAAACTATATACTATATGATTGATTTTTTTTTTATAGTAGTTACCATTCTCATCAGTCCCTAGGCTAAATTATATGGTAATCAGCTTTCTAGTCAGTCCCTAGACGCCCAAATTTGTAACAGTTTAAATTTATCGTTAAATACTATATTAAGTGACTGCCCCTTTTAATTATGGTATAATGACTTCAATATCTACCATACATAACAATTGGTGATCTAATTGGAATTTAATTATTATTGTGACAAGTTAAGTTCATAAAACACTCCATTTTTATGAAAAGACCAATCTAGCCATTAATATATATTCAAAGATAACAACTATACTGCATATTTTAACACGATTGATACTGTTTTTGACATGCAAGATCAAACGTAAACGTTAGAGCAATTTTTGAGTAAGGAAAAAGGCCTTTTGCCTAACTTATCCGAAAAGATCGTAATGTTTTTCTATGTCGTGTTCATGTGGCATACCGTAGTCGGCCTTAAAATGTTCCCACTGTTGGGACTCAGGCTTCCTCTCTAGGAGAGGGAAGGGGCCGTAATCTACCACGCGGGCCCAGTGCGGGTTGGTGGATATCACATGTCTTCGAATTTTTGGTTCTAGGACATGCGCGTTTCCTCACGATGTTTTCCTTCACCGTTTTGTGTTCATGTGGAGTGTCATATAAAGAGCTTGAGAAGGTAACTCAAACTATGTAACGCAATAAAATGTACTGTTTAAAAAAATTGAGTATATGAAAAACCAGATTGACTAAAAAAATCACTACTTATAACATTTAATCTTATTACACTAAGAGTTTAACTCCACCTATATCTAAAGGAAAAATATTTGAATACCATGTGGTCCTATCTATCTACCTTACATTTAATATAATACAACGACTTGTAGCACAGAATTAAATATTTACAATTCCTAAAATAGATACCTAACTAAAAATGCACATTTTACTTGAATATTTAAATGTACCAACATATGTATGACAAGTTTTTTAAAACGTGTCCAGTAACACGATTACCGTATTTCTAACTCTGCTGTACAACCAACAATGTTCGTGAGTTTTACTCACAGTTAAAGATATATATCGTCCTTGAAACCTACGTAACTACATAACTTACCTAGAAATATTTTATGTTTTTATAAACATAGCTTTAGATTTAATTACGCGTTTATATTTAATTATTTATTATGGTATGTGAAGTTTAGGGCTACATTCATCAATGAAACTGAACACGTTCAATTCGTATAGGATTTTTTTAGGTGGTAAATCATCCAATGACTTCTCGCGCTCTTGGGCAGAGCATGAATGGAATTCCATAGTAAAAACGCGAACGGAAACACACGAACTTTCCCGTTCTTTCAAATACCAATATATACACACTAGATACTACTTATTTTTTTTTTATTTAACTTTTTATGTTTTTTTTTAATTCTTTTTTTTTTTATTTCTATACTTTATTGTACACTAATAACAGTATTCACAAAAAGGAAACCTTACAATACTTAGGTACTTTGATTTTGATGACTTTGATTTACCGAACAATAATTATAGTTAATAAAATTTTGACAAACTGCTGTGATTGGTTGAATTTTATCAACAGTTTACGCACAATTTACTACATTACCATTACCATAATTATCGCCTGAAACGTGGGATTTTTCATAGGTCATAGAATCATGACCGCTTGTATGTTTCCCTTTGCTCAACGAAATTTCGTACAGAAAAGCAATGCAAAGTCAGCACCGCCTAAACAAGCACAAATGTCTACATTAATCTAAAGGATCATGGCAAAGTCCCTAACAAAATTTTGCTGGCATATTTTTTTAGCGTATAGCGATGAAGAATTTATAAAAGTATATAGATTAAATTTCTAAACAATTCTTAGAAATTACTATTAAATAGGATCCTCGTATTAAAGATATTCCAGTTTAAAGTTGGTGAAATTACGTGCATTATGTCAATAATAACTACGTAATAAATAATACTAACTACTCCTTTTGAATTTTAGAAATCAATAAACGCATTTTTGAACGAACAATAAGATGCCATAATGTAATTTTTTTTTAAAAGTCATTAGGCTGGATGAAAATTGCCATGCTTTTTATCTGGTGATTTTGCTATAATCGAATTGCGCTACGATGACATATGAATCATTATAAACAGTGTATTCTAAGCACAAACAGTTGTTTTTATTTTTATTATCTAATGCGGAAATGTATTTCCTAAGTATATTAATGCATTACAGAAAGCAAAGCATATTATGTTCCTTAACCAAGATTTATATTAGTAGCATCATTAAAAATTCAGGTTAGCCAAAAGTCATGAAGTCAAGCCAGCAAAAAAAACGAAGTCATGATTAGTTGTTATCGTGAAAAATCTAGTCAACCCAATTTACAATTATGCCGTTATTTTGAGATACTGAGACTGGCCATTAACTTGATTTACTAAAACGTAGTAAATTATTTTGCCGGTATATATTATGGTGATTTACGTAGACACTTAATAATTTCATCAACAATTTCCTCGCCGTTGTTCTTTGTTTTATACAAATAGACCGGTACTGGGTGGCGCTTACTTATTAATGGTAACTCATTCTATTATGCGTCCTACGAGAAAAACAATAAGAAAGTCTAGCTAGTTCTGTCTTCGATATAAGTTAAAATAATTTAAAAAAATAATGAAACTGAAAATATTGTTCTAACTTGTGACCCGTTAAGGTTAGTCAGAATCGAAAATAAACTTTAAAACAAAAGAAAAAGAATCCGTTGATAAAGAAAACGTTGTCTATTTCGGACGGAAGAATGCATGAATGCAGTTTTTCAACGTTTTAAAATAAAATTTAAACACGACTAGGAAGTCGCCCACACTAATTACCTACGCAACTTAATTTCAAAGGAATTTTTTTTTTTTTTTGTTTTTTTTTTACTTTTATTTATATTATATTAGGCTTCATATCTAATAACTAGTTTAAGTTTAGTTAAAATGACTTATGAGTTATAAGTAGGTAAGATATTTAAAGCTCTTACTGTAGTTCAAGGAAAACCGAGTGATCTTCGAAATTGGTACTTATCCTTGGGAGTCTACTTTTCTACAGAATCACATTTCAGCTGGTAATGCCTGCATTACGCTAGGCCTTATTTTCCTATTTATATTCCTACTGACTACTTGACTAGCGTTTCATTTCCCTAAACGATTAAATATATTAATATGACTTTACATTAATTGTTATTGAAAAAATGAACACAGCCAAGTGAATTGGTTGATTGATTGATTGATTAAATGCATTAAATTACATGCATCACCGGAAGATGCAGCGTTGGTAGGCCTCCGACAAGATGGACACAAGATGACACTTGGAGGAGGCCTATGTCCAACCGTGGACGTCTTTAGGCTGAAATGATGATGATGATAATGATGATTAAATTACATTGAACACTGGGGGAATTCCTAAACAATGAAACACAATAAAGAAACTTATAAAGGCACTGGTTGATAAACAGTTATTCCAAAATAATGAATTTGTAAATATTATCATAAACACTACTCAAACTTTAAAGCTCTGTTTCTCTAGGTGGCTGAACTTGTTTTGTGAATATCGTTATGCACGTTATTTTAAAAAGGTTGGACAAAAGGAACGTATTGACAAAGTAAACGAACTAAATGATAAAGGAAAGTAAAACCATTGAAAGTATAGAGATGGTTTAGTCGACAAACCCCCTTATGAATCCCTTAGTCGCCTCTTACGACACCCACGGGAAGAAATGGGGTGGTGCTATTCTTCGCCGACACCACACGGGGCAACAGTTAAGTAATTTAAAAAAATACAACCACTCTCTATAAACAATTTCAATTAAGAATCTGCTAAATAATCAATGTCTAGGATTCGTAGTATAACTCTCAACCTTTGATTATATATAATGTCTAGATAGAGCATCTCCCGATAAACATGACAAGACAAGCGGGCCAATAATTTCAAACAAGTGCGCGTTTTTTAGGTGCGAAATCATATCCAATGACATCTCCCGCCCTTGGACGGTGCAGGAGAGCGTGTCAGACTTTTACTGTCTAAAACCCAATCCTATGTTCCTTCGTTGCTGGGTTTTCCTTTCAGCAGCCAACCCATGGCCCCAGTAGGCTTTGACCCTGCTGGGCCCCTACGGTTTTGCTGACATCTCCTTGAGGCGCGCGTGGAACAGTATGCGCTGTTAAATTACGGTTATATGCGAATGTTAGATTAAATCAGTTAAGGTAATTAAAATGGTTCCAATAAGTATCATTAACGCATTTTGTATTTGAAAATAGATAAACTAATGTACTTACAAAAATATGACGTTAAGTTGGGAAAACTGAACAAAGAAATTGACAACACTGAAGAAAAACGGAAAGAATTGTTTTAAAAAAAAAATGTAGAAGCCAGAGACTGATGAATAAGTACTAAATTAGTTGCTGTGTCAAATGTTGTTTTAAAATTCTTAATTATTATGATTTACTGTGACTGGTATAACATTTGTAATTTGTAACATAGCAAATAAATGAGAAACTTTATATATATGATTGTTTTTTTATAGTAGTTTCCATTCTCATCAGTCCCTAGGGTAAATTGTACGGTAGTCAGCTTTCTAGTCAGTCCCTAGACGCCCAAATTTGTAACAGTTTAAAGGAGATTGGGCACTTATAACTTCACTTTATGACGTGTATGGCCATTTGAGTTATTGTATAATTCATAACTATTATTATCATTGATTTTTTACTTAAATTCATTAAAATCATTTGTGGGGTTTCTATTATCATTTTAATTAGTATTTAATATAATAAATACGTCATTTGTTCCATGATAGTGAAGAAACTCCTTTCTCAGTTATAATCGATCGAGTAAACATTAACGTAAATCGTGGGTAAAGAAAAATATCTACATTCGCAAATAAAAAATATTAAGAGTTGTAATTATTATTTTTCTTTAATTATATTAATATTTCTTTCGTTAAAAAGCAATTTCTGGGCAAAACTAAAACAATTAAGATATAATCGATAATGTTATAACGCCGTTGTCAATTGATGTGTCACAACACTATTCGATGAAACGTCAAACAAAATATCGTTTACCGTGTTAACTGCCGGCAAGCCGAGAATATTGTTTTTAGCTTTTCTCTGCTAACAAATGTAAATTCGTGTCGAGTTGAGTTTTTAGGATTCATCCACGTTCATTTACTACATCGAGCGATTGGCTTTTTTGTGTGTCGCTGTAAAGTGAATTGTTAGAACGTTTTTACGTCCATGGTGATTTAATCTAGACTTAAAACAATATGTGGCGCTTTGTAATTGTTTATTAGCACACCCACTGCCTAGCCGCCAATTCAGAGAAGCCACAGATTCCATGGCCGAATTGTTTTCAGATGTAACATAACCTCAATACTCATTTTTTTTTTCAAAAACCCCAAAATATATCATTTTGAATTTAACCTTGTTTTGAAGCATGGCACTACCCATTTTTTGTGTCTAATTTTCTCTACTGTACTGTGTCAAAAGTTGCGCAACCAAGTGTTATAGTAACTTGCCCAATCTCCTTTATCGTTAAATATTATATTAAGTGACTGCCCCTTTTAATTATGGTATAATGACTTAAATATCTACCATAAATAACAATTTGCGATCTTATTGGAATTTAATTATTATTGTGACAAGTTAAGTTCATAAAACACTCCATTTTTATGAAAAGACCAATCTAGCCATTAATATATAATCACAGATAACAACTATACTATATATTTTAACACGATGGATTCACGATTGATACTGTTTTTGACATGCAAGATCAAACGTAAACGTTAGAGCAATTTTTGAGTAAGGAAAAAGGCCTTTTGCCTAACTTATCCGAAAAGATCGTAATGTTTTTCTATGTCGTGTTCATGTGGCATACCATAGTCGGCCTTATAATGTTCCCACTGTTGGGACTCAGGCTTCCTCTCTAGGAGAGGGAAGGGGCCGTAATCTACCACGCGGGCCCAGTGCGGGTTGGTGGATGTCACATGTCTTCGAATTTTTGGTTCTAGGACATGCCGGTTTCCTCACGATGTTTTCCTTCACCATTTTGTGTTCATGTGGAGTGTCATATAAAGAGCTTGAGAAGGTAACTCAAACTTTGTAACTCAATAAAATGTACTGTTTAAAAAAATTGAGTATATGAAAAACCAGATTGACTAAAAAAATCACTACTTATAACATTTAATCTTATTACACTAAGAGTTTAACTCCACCTATATCTAAAGGAAAAATATTTGAATACCATGTGGTCCTATCTATCTACCTTACATTTAATATAATACAACGAATTGTAGCACAGAATTTACAATTCCTGAAATAGATACCTAACTAAAAATGCACATTTTACTTGACTATTTAAATGTACCTACATATGTATGACAAGTTTTTAAAACGTGTCCAGTAACACGATTACCGTATTTCTAACTCTACTGTAAAACCAACGTTTGTGAATTTTACTCACACTTAAAGATATATATCGTCCTTGACCTATCTACCTAACTAGAAATATTTTATATGTTTTTATAAACATAGCTTTAGATTTTATTAAGCGTTTATATTTAATTATTTATTATGGTACGTGAAGTTTAGGGACACAATTATCAATGAAACTAAACACGTTCAATTCATATAGGATATTTTTAGGTGGTAAATCATCCAATGACTTCTCGCGCTCTTGGGCGGAGCGTGAATGGAATTCCATCGTAAAAACGCGAACGGAAACACACGAACTTTCCCGATCCTTCAAATACCAATATATAGATACTAGATACTATTTTTTTTTTAAAACTTTTTATGTTTTTTTTTAATTCTTTTTTTATTTCTATACTTTATTGTACACTAATAACAGTATTCACAAAAAGGAAACCTTGCAAAACTTAGGTACTTTAATTTTGATGACTTTGATTTACCGAACAATAATTATAGTTAATAAATTTTTGACAAACTGCTGTGATTGGTTGAATTTTATCAACAGTTTACGCACAATTTACTACATAACCTTTACCATAATTATCGCCTGAAATGTGGGATTTTTCATAGGTCGAAGAATCATGACCGCTCGTATGTTTCCCTTTGCTCAACGAAATTTCGTACAGAAATGCAATGCAAAGTCAGACCGCCTAAACAAGCACAAATGTCTTAGACATTAATCTAAAGGATCATGGCAAAGTCCCTAACAGAAATTTGCTGGCATATTTTTTTAGCGTAGAGCAATGAAGAATTTATAAAAGTATATAGATTAAATTTCTAATCAATTCTTAGAAATTACTATTAAATAGAATCCTCGTATTAAAGATATTCCAGTTTAAAATTACGTGCATTATGTCAATAATAACTACATAATACTAACTACTTCTTATGGATTTAGAAATCAATAAACGCATTTTTGAACGAACAATAAGATGCTATAATGTCATTTTTTTTATAAGTCACTAGCTGACCCAGCGAACTTCGTACCGCCTCATAGTTAGGATAATGCCATCTACTGGCATTATGAGAACAGCATAATTCATTTTATAATGACATTTTAATTAGAGATGGCGTTGTATTCGGTTTTTTTTTCCATTTTTCTCACCGTTTAAACCTTCCCTAGACTATCACGAATATTTCAAGACCAAAATTAGCCAAATCGGTTTAGCCGTTCTCGAGTTTTAGCGAGACTAACGAACAGCTATTTATTTTTATATATATAGATTAGGCTGGATGAAAGTTGCCATGCTTTTTATCTGGTGATTTTGCTATAATCGAATTGCGCTACGATGACATATGAATCATTATAAACAGTGTATTCTAAGCACAAACAGTTGTTTTTATTTTTATTATCTAATGCGGAAATGTATTTCCTAAGTATATTAATGCATTACAGAAAGCAAAGCAAATTATGTCACTTGACCAAGATTTGTATTAGTAGCATCATTAAAAGTTCAAGTTAGCCAAAAGTCATGAAGTCAAGCCAGCAGAAAAAGAATGAAGCCATGATTAATTATATACCGTAAAAAATCTAGTCAACTCATTTCACAATTATGAAGATTTTTTTGTAATACTGAGACTGGCCATTAACTTGATTTGATAAAACATAGTAAATTATTTTGCCGGTGTATATTATGGTGATTTACGTAGACACTTAATAATTTCATCAACAATTTCCTCGCCGTTGTTCTTTGTTTTATACAAATAGACCGGTACTGGGTGGCGCTTACTTATTAATGGTAACTCATTCTATTATGCATCCTACGAGAAAAACAATAAGAAAGTCTAGCTAGTTCTGTCTCCGATATAAGTTAAAATTATTTAAAAAAATAATGAAACTGAAAATATTGTTCTAACTTGTGACCCGTTGAGGTTAGTCAGAATCGAAAATTAGCTTTAAAACAAAAGAAAAAGAATCCCTTGATAAAGAAAACGTTGTCTATTTCGGACGGAAGAATGCATGAATGCAGTTTTTCAACGTTTTAAAATAAAATTTAAACACGACTTGCGAGTCGCCCACACCAATTGCGCAACATAATTTCAAAGGAATTTCTTTTTTTTTGTTTTTTTTTTTACTTTTATTTATATTAAATTATGCCTCAAATCTAATAACTAGTTTAAGTTTAGTTAAAATGACTTATAAGTTATAAGTAGGTTTTTTTTTTTTTTTTTTAGGTGGGAAAATCATCTTATGACAAATCCCGCTCTTGGGCGGAGCGAGAAATAGTGTCAGACTTTTACTGACTAAAAACCCACTCCTGTTCCCTCCTTGCCCTCGTCCCAGGGCCCCGGGTTTCACTTTCACACTACCCGTGGCCCCAGTAGGCTTCGACCCCGTTGGGCCCCTACGATTTGCTGACATCTCCTTGAGGCGCGCGTGGAACAGTACGCGCCGTCGACGACTTGGGCTTGGTCCGGACGGCTACCGGACGATCGGACGGCGAGCCACCCATTGCTCGCCGTCCGCAAGCCCGCGCCTACGGTGGCCGGAAATCGGGATCAGAATCCCGGCGGCGGTTGGGGCGTGAGGACCGTTGCCTCACGCGATCGGCCGCCTCCTTTGCTAGCATTACTGCTTCGCAAAAGGAGGCGACCGCCTGCCACTCTTCCTCGCTCCGGACCATGGCCTGTACCAAGGCCCGGCGCGAGAGATCGCCGCCGCCGATCGCCCCCACGAGGACACGGCGTTGCTCTGCCCAAGCGGGGCACACCTCCACCGTGTGCTCCACCGTGTCCTCCGGGCGGTCCACACAGTGGCGACACCCGGGCGTCGCTTCCGCACGAATCCGGTGCAGGAACTTCCCGAACTTACCGTGTTCGGTGAGAACCTGCGTCATGCGGAAGGTGAGGACGCCGTGAGGTCTTTCCAACCACGCCTCAAAGAGGGGACTTACCGCCTTAATTGTGGCGTGCCCAAAGTTATAAGTAGGTAAGATATTTAAAGCTCTTACTGTACTTCAAGGAAAACCGAGTGATCTTCGAAATTGGTACTTATCCTTGGGAATCTACTTTTTTACAGAATCACATTTCAGCTGGTAATGCCTGCATTACGCTAGGCCTTATTTTTCTAATTATATTCCTACTTATCTAAAACTTAGGATCACATATGCTAAAATGATGAAATACTTGAATATACATGATACAATAAATTAAGTTGAGTAGCGTTACAATTCCCTAAACTAACTAGAGTAACCGAATGCATGATTAAATATATGAATATGACTTTACATTAATTGCTACCATTTAGAATATATTTTTTTTATTTCTACTTATTTACAACTTTGAACGATATATCCCTAAATTATTGAATACATTAGTTCTTATTTAATTATACTGGATGGACACTGTTGACAAGGATTTCCTAAGCAATGAAACATAAATTTAACATTAAAAGAGCGGTGGTTAATAAAAGAATTTGTAAAAACTACGGATACTAGCATAGTCACCATCGTGAGCCGGCGATGGAATGACTAAAGTTGCCAAAAAATTGCTACAATAGCTACTACTACACCGGACTCCTAATTATTATTTTATTGTTTCTTTCAATTTAGTTCCAAGTTACATTCTAGGGTTTTCCTCAAATGTCAAACCGGGCCTGTTCATTTTTTAACGAGTAGAAGTCGATAGGATACTATTTCCATTTCAATTTCACATTTTATTTGTTAAATTTTTTACAAATTAAAATCTACAGATTTAGCATAATGTTAAAAGATCTATAATTCAGTTGGACAAAGAAAATAGTTTAGTGAGCATTAAAATTGAGGAAGGTAAAGTAAGGCGGTAAATCAGTCGAAAGTGTAGTGATGTCTTGTGGCCAACAAGCAGGCGGTCCACATGGTGGTAAGTGGTCACCGCCGCCTATGGGTATCTGCAATACCAAGGATGTGAGATTTGGCGATTGGAGTCGAGTTATAAACAAAATAAAAAATCTCCCATCGTTAAGCTGATATACACACACAATATTAAGTAGAAAATGCTGGGAAACCAAAATATTTGGGAGTTTAGCTAACTCGTGGCCAAAAATTTAATATCTATATTACTTAATTTACTATGTGTTATGATAACGCTCATACACTTTTTAAAGAATTATCCAAACGCTTAATTGACACTTCGCGTTACCCAAGAGCAGTCTTTTACCGTGATCAGAGATTAAGCATTGACATGCAACGTGGCAATACCGCCAGTTTTTTGGGCACACTTCCAGTCGACAGCAACGAGGACGAATTTTTGACGCCATATTTTATCTAGGAGTTATTATTATCTTTAGTCTATATACAACATTAGTTTATGTATATTTGAAACCCGAAACATGTATCTAGCATTTTTATGTAAAAAATCTATGTACAACAAAACTGTATCATGAAAAATCACAAAGCAATAAGCTTGTTATGTTACCTGTTTGTCCGCACAAATACATGATCACCGAGCCATCCGGGCAACTGAAGGGTTGTTTTGCTCCTTCATCCAGTTGTGTGCTGGCGCCTAATGCCCGCTATGACCTGCCGTGACCTGTGTTGTGCTTAGCCAACTTGTAACTTTTTTTTAATATTTTTGAGTAAAAATAAAATATGGTGTTAAAATGATTGGAAACGATTCAGTTACTGATCCTGAACAAACTATAATCAGGTTTCAATTAAAAATATTTTTTTATAGCTTTAATTAGTTAGATGTGTTTATTTTTTTATTATTTATTCATCTGAGCCCAATTCAATATAAAGATTTGTAATTGGGGAATTCGTTTCACACGACGATGGTCAGACGTTTTGGTGTACATGTTTTGTAAATTTTGACGTTCAAATAGTTTAAATGTTTTAGGGTTATTTGAATAAATTACTTTCGATTTTGATATAAAAATGTTATCCAAGTTAGGACCTACCGATTTAAGTCAGCAACTATAATATATAACTATTTGAAAAAAAAAACGCAATAATATTATGCCGTATTTGTTTTATTGTCTCCAATATTGAAGGTTTCGATGTTCTATTTGGGTTACCCATAAACCGAATATCTATATATCGAACGTCTTGCACAGAAACCAAAACTGGCAAAAAAAACGGACGAAACCGACTTTTCCATTTTCAAAATAGTGTTTATAATTATTTCTTTTTTTTATATAATATATATATATTTTTTATATAATTAGATATCGTATGGGTCTATTAAAAGAAAATTTATAGTACCTATAATCTTTGAACACTTTGTTAGTAATTAATAACTAAAAGTGACTTAGTACTCTTGGTAAGGGTCCACACCAGAGGTCGGTCAGACTTACAGGATTTTCAGGATTCTATTGCTGGTTGAGCAAAAAAATCATTGCTATGAGGAAGATTATTAAAAATCGATTTATTTTTCGGCTAGATTTATTAACATTTTGCAAACTTTTGAGATAATGGGGTGTCATCATCATCTATCAGCCTAAAAACCGCTACTGAACATAGGCCTCTCGCAAATGTCGCCACATCAACCATCTAAAGGATTTTTAAGAAAATATTGGGATACGCGGATTTTGACGGGATAATAAATACTATGTGTGTAAGTTTCAGCTCAATGATGAGTCAGACTCAGAGGACACTACTGCTCGTCCTCTAAAAAATCCTTCAGTCGCCTCTTACGACACCCACGGGAAGAAATGGGGTGGTGCTATTCTTTGCCGACACCACACGGGGCAACGATTCAGTAATTTAAGGAATTATTTATATTAACTGTCTAACCCTACTCGTAGTTTTAATTGGGATTCTGCCGAATAATTAATCAATGGTGTAAATAACCCATCACCAAGCTAAAACCTTCGCATTCCGATTCTAATCAAATACCTAATATTGAGCAGGAAACTGCTGGGACACCAAGTTTTTTGTATATTAGAGTGTGCTAGCTAACATGCTGCAAACAATTTAATTTCCCATTATATTTAGGGTATGTAATACACAAATACTTTGCATAATTCTGCGAATATTCAAACTTTTCTAGAGCGCTTTCAAGAACTGTAATTTGTACTTATATTTTGATGTTTTGATTTTCAGCCTAGTTTAAATAAGTTAGTTTTATTAAAATGCAACGAACGTTAAATACTGTGACTAAACTATTTTCGGAAATACAAAGGTGCAGTGTATTTTTTTCTAATATTCGACCTTCAATATCTCCTTAGAATACATCGAAGATCTTGTACAAAAATAAACACTCAAGGCTTCAACATTCGAGGGTTTCATGCCTTGGTAGGAATGATACTTTTTCCATTTTCAAAAAATTGTTTTAACTACTTACTGCATTTTTGCTGATTTCTAAAAAACTATGCTAGTAACCGTCATCGGTATATTTTTCCTTATTTCGTATTCGATACATCGTATTATATTACAAGAAGATGTTACGATTAAATATAATTCAAAATTTTCGCTTTATAAACTTCATCAATATCTTTAAGCCATTATAGATTGCCATTAGACATAGGCTCTCTCCAGCGTCACATCAACCAGTTTTATGCCTCTCGCATCTAGCAGACCTCAAAGTAAAGATTGTATTTTTTTCTGAAAGCATTATGGCTTATTGACATCGTTTTGTTTTTCCTGTAATAATTACAGGGATCTTGATTGATTAGATTTATTTTAGCTTTACATTGTAATCTTTCAGCCGAAAAACCGCCACATCAACCACACACGCCACATTAAAGCATTTTCAAGAGAATATTAAATAGCGGTTTTTGGAGTAATTATATAGGTGTTAGTTTCAGCTCAATGATGGGTGATTTGCCTCAGAGGACACTACTGCTCGTCCTCTAAAAATCCCTCAGTCGCCTCTTACGACACCCACGGGAAGAAATGGGGTGGTGCTATTCTTTGCCGACACCACACGGGGCAACGATTCAGTACTTTAAGGAATTATTTATATTAACCGTCTAACCCTACTTGTAGTCAATTTTAATTGAGAATCTGCCTAATAATTTATTAATGATGGAACTAACCTTAAGGCAAGGTTTTACAGCATATTTTAAATTGTGCTGCCAATTACATCCTTTTTTTGTTATGACTTCTCCCGCTCTCGGGTGGTGCGTGAGGCTTGTCAGACTTCAATTGCCTTTTGCGTTCCAGGACCATGAGTATGACCTTTTCAGTATCAATCCCATAGCCCTAGCAGGCATTGGCCTTGCTGGGCCAATACGGTTTGCTGACATCTCTTTGAGGTGCACGTGGAACACTACGCGTTGTCAACGCCTCGGGTTCGGTTCTTATAGGACGAGCGGACGGCGAGCTACCCTTTGCTCATCGTTCGCAAGCCTGCACTTGCGGCGACCGGAGATCGCTCTGCGATTCCCGGCACCCGCACCCTCTCCTGTCGCAGTGGCTGGGGCGTGAGGATGTGTACCCACACTCTTGCGGCCGGTTCCTGCGCTAGAATTACTGTGTCGCAGAAGGATGCGACCGCATCCCATTCCCTCTCGGCCGGATCATGGCCGATTTCACACGAGTATAATTTAAATTCCGATTTACAAAAAAATAAATAAAAATTGTATGATTTTTTTCTCAAGTGATAATAATAATATGTACTTAAAGCACGTCGAAAATCGAACATTTTCTCGCCTTTATAAATTGATGACCAAAACGCAGTTTGAGAAACAAATTATCGCATTTTTTAAATTAGTTTTATGAACATTGACTCGAATCGATAACTTGACTTGCATTTATTTTGTTAAGTGTCAATAATCTGTTTCCAAAAACCGGAAGCTGATTCCAGAATTAGCGTAGTTAGTAGACATTTCTCCTTGACATAGCTAGAGATCGAATACAAGCTGTTCTTAAGTCTACATAACTATAAATACCTCCGATACCAATATGACGTTTTGCACTGACGATCTTGAAGCTCAATTTGAAGAGATTCTTCTTGGTTCGTGTAAAGCGACTAGGTGAAGGAAGTGGGGAATTGGCGACACCTGAAAACACCTCAGTCTATAATTCAAACATGCCTTCAAAGAACAAAGTCCTATATTTCAGTTTGAATTCAGAGTGAATCTAAGTTGACGATTTCATACAATCTAAAAGTAGAATTATAACTTAACATAACTTTGTGTCCTGACGGTTCGAATGCTAGGGCAGGGTTTACGTACCTCATAAGATGAAGTGTTGTTATCTCTTCTTTTATTATCTCTTCTGTTTCCGGGGATGTGGAGGGGAAGAGCCATATTCATTACGGGAACCCACTGCAATCTCTTCTTTCTGCCTATATTGACGAATAATAATGTATTTCTAAAACGTTTTCCAAGTTGTTTTATACTGCCTGCTGCTTGCGCACCTATCCTGTTAATTCTTGTGTTCGCGTCGAAACCTAAAAACGCATTATATTTCAATAAATCTGACTTAAAAAAGTGTTTTACGTTGAACCCGAAGATTAGAATTTCATAATAACTCTCAAAAACAAACGAAACAACACATCACAATTGATGTGTTGTTTCCTTTTTTCACCCACAGAATTATTCAAACAAAAAAAAAAATTCCATGGCTTCATGTTAAAAATATTCGCGACTTTTGTTACTTTTGTTAGAACTGCGAAATGAATGTTGCCGTATTGTCAATATGAAAGGCATTACAGCTACGTTAAAGTACCCTGCAGGTCCGTGAATGAATGAAATGTTCTATTGGTACCTATGAACAGAAGGGTAGGTATCGTTGTATTAGGTCTTTAACTATGAAGTTGCTGTTTTTTAAAACGGGTTACTTTGAAGTGTTATATCTTTGGATTTTCTGTAATATAACAGTAGGACAAAGTAACCCGTTTAAAAAACGGCAATTTCATACTTTAACCCCTATTATTTACCTTATTACTCAGGAGATGTTGCTCTGTCTTGTGTACTGTAGATATACATATATGCATCAGGCCTCAAATTAATCTTCTATGACCAGATAGTGGCCAACATTTTGTCGAACACATTATACTCGTCGATTTTTTTTACAAAATTTAAAATATATATTCTAGCTGTTTTTAATTCAATTCTCTTTTGCTTTTGCACTTAAACATTTCTTTTGTGACTTTTCGTGAAACTTCAGAAGTTCAACTTTCGTATATTTATGTTGTAAAGTTGAGTAAAGTCATAACCGAAGTTATCCTTTCTGGCGTGGTATGGAAATTAGAGCTTTAAATCATGTGTTTATTGTGGGGACCTGAAAAAATGAAAATGTTTTTATTTATGTCCGATAAAAAAAAATATTTTGAGGATCTGTGTTCTTAAAAAAGGTTGAACTTAATTTAATTATATTTTTTTAAAATGAATAAAACATGAGATTGTTATTATGGGGTAAAATAAAGTTGGTAAAAATGAAATAAGTGTCTTTGTATCGAAGTAACACATTCAGACACATTTTATTTTTAAAAGTTTAGCAGCACTGTATACGTACACCATTAGTAGGGAGGTATTATATTGGCAGCCTTCAAAATTCATCCTTCTTGAGTGGAAAAATATTGTTCAACCTAACCAACTCAACCTTTTCAACAACTTCTCATGAAATTCATAAAATATTTTTTGGCACATTAAAGTATTTATAACGTTAAACACCTTTAAGTACTCGTAAAATATATTCCAAGTACTCAAAATTTCTTAATCTAGGTATCTCAATTTCTCGCCTCATCTATAACGTTGCATCTTAAGCGTGGTCAAGTCAATTTGCTCAAGATCCCTTAATATGCAAGTGCATATGCACTTTAGTTTGGGTCAAATACTGGCCTGTTTCCCATTACATACTGAGGGCATGGTGGTTGAGCTTGGGTTTGGGTGCCCAACTCAATTCGCCTAAAGTTATTGTTATAACTTTGCCCTGTGTGCAACGATGTCGCTATTGGCCATCTCTGTTGTGCTGGCCCGTTATAAACAGGGGTCGATACCATAGGTTGCGTTACCTGAATCGATTGCCCAATTGAATTGTCAAAATTATTGGTAGTTTTGAACCCTTTGGCACTATTGAAGTCAGTAGATTTATTGAAGCTAGTGGCATTATTGAAGCCAGTGCCATTATTGAAGTCGGTGGCATTATTGTAGTTTCTGGTATTATTGAAGCCGGTGCCATTATTGAAGCTATTGGAACTACTGAAGGGGTTAGCGTTGTTGAAGCCGGAAGCATTATTGTAGACAGTGGCAGTATTCGGTCGAGCCCCTTGGAATGTGTGGTGATTAAGGGCGTTAGCGTTGTAAATAGGTTGTTGGTTGAGATGATTGTTTTCATTATACCGTTCACACCGATTTTGTGAACTCTGGTTCGGTGGAGGATGTATACATTGAGAGTACTGGTTAAACTCGCTATAGTCAATGTTGACACCCATCTGTATTTCGTTTTGTCTATCTGCTTGCCGGATTCTCTCTTGCTGCTGCTGCTTGAGATTATTCCTTGTTTGCTTGGTCGGACGAGGACTGCTTTGATGATTGTTCTTATTACGATACCTGAAAACATATTTTTTTTAGTTTATCTGACATTAAAAAATAAGTCTAATACAGGACGTATTAGACTCTGACATAAATAAAATTGTTTATAATTTAGCAGATACATTAGGTTCATTGGTTTGTGTGATGAGCACGATCATTTGTTCTGTATCTGAGTGTAATTTATCTATATATGTATGTATTTAGAAATATATAAGTATGTTTATCAGTTGTCTAGTACCCATAACACAAGCTCTGCTTAGCTTGGGACTAGACGGCGTGGTGTGATAGTTGTGGAATATTATTATTATTCCGTTTATTAAATTTATATACATATTGATTACATTTTTAAATATTTCAAAAAAAAAAAAACATTTAAAAATATAAAAAATAGTAGCCCACCGGCATCGGGAACAGGGTCCATGTTACCGGTGGTCAGGGCTCCTGAGAGAGGAATCTCCTAACAATGCGCGCCGTGTCCAGGAAAACTGCTTTCTGAATCAGGCCCTTGATCCAGCTGCCTAACGAGAGCCTCCTCAGATGTTGTTCGAGGCTCTTAGCTATTAAGCCATTGGCCGTTACGACTATCGGCACAATGATTGCTCTATCCACTACCACTCTTATTATTATTATTATTATTATTATTGGGAATAAATTTTCTTTAATCTAGTACCGTAGCCTTTTTTTATTCTTGTACATCGTAACTTCTTTACTTTGTTCTTATATCCTTTAATAAATCTTGAGATAATGGTGTCACAACCACTGGCAGAATCAAGTTTACAAACATGGGTCAAAAATATACCTAAGTTCTTCATAACTTGTAATCTACACATATAATAAATCTGTAGAAGTTTTTAGTTACTGACCTGTTGGTCTAGTGGTTAGTGGCCCTGACTGCTATGCCGGAGGTCGTGGGTTCGATTCCCACCCAGGACAAATGTTTGTGTGATGAGCACGTTCATTTGTTCTGTGTTTGGGTGTAATTTATCTATATATGTATGTATTTATAAATATATAAGTATGTTTATCAGTTGTCTAGTACCCATAACACAAGCTCTGCTTAGCTTGGGACTAGACGGTGTTGTGTGATAGTTGTGGAATATTATTATTATTATTATTATTATTATAGTTGTGCGCGTATCACGTAAAATATACGAAATCGATGTAGATAACTTTTATAAATTAAAATTCTGTGTAACTCGATGTATTACTTAGGCTTTGTTTCATCTAGTTTCATCGGTTGACTATATCGAAAGATACTTTCGTTGACTATTATTAGGTACGAATTTCGCCGAATCAGGTTGTCTCAACCTAAAAATGGTTTTATTTAACGGGATAATTCAGTAGGCCTGTGTATTTTCATTTAGTGCCCTTGCCAGGAGTGGTACAGTACTAGACTCAAGTGAAATTTAAGACGAGACCGAATTTTATTATTATTATAGTCCAAGTAAAATTTCTGTGACGCCTTATCGTAAAAAATAAGTGACAACTCTGTAAAGCGACTCTTCCGCGAGCGTGTAACTCATGATCACGGAGATATTATCGTCCTATCATTTATTCCATAACTGCATAACCATGCCTCCACCCCACACGATTCACTCACCGTTGGGGCCCAGCAGACCGTAGGGGCCCAGCAGACCGTAGGGGCCCAGCAGAGTCGAAGCCTACTGGGGCCATGGGGTGTGCGAAAGAGATCTCCGGGGCCCTGTAACAAAGGGAAAGAAGGAACAGGTGTGGGTTTTAGTCAGTAAAAGTATGATACCTTAAAAAAAAACCCCACACGATTCACTCATTCGTACCACGAGCTCTTAACGCGATGCATTTGACGACCTAAACTGACCTACTGTGATGGAGTTATATAGGCTGTTTAGCTCCATCCCTCTTCCTCGTTCACACGCTTGACATTTTAATACATTATGATAAGGCCCCAGGTGATGGCTATGAATAGCGATGTAACTATACGTATCTCAAGAGAAGTCATCATCTTCCTGCCCTTGTCCCGTGTTATTTGGGGTTGGCGCAACACGTTTTTTTCTTCCATTCTGCCCGTCACTCGTCATACTATCACATACTTCCTTTTCTTTCATATCACTCTTCACAAAATTCATCCATCTTTTCTTTGGCCTCCCTGTCCCTCTCCATCCATCCAAATTTACTCTCATAACTTTTTTAGTAACATACGTACCTCAAGGGCAGTGAAGTCGCGTTTTTTTCATTCTTCATGAGGCTGGCTATATTGACGGGTTTTACGGCATTAACGACACAGTGGCCGTGTTCAGCATTGGTGTTACTCTGTTGACCGTCTTTCTTGTCGTTTGAAGGTTGAAGTTGAGGTTGAGGTCTCGAAGTTTCTGCAGTATTCGCCGTCTTTGATAAAACATCTAAAATTTTTTCTTTATTTCGCGTGCTTGCCTGTATGATCTGGTTAATTTTTTCTTGACTAATACTTGGTCCAGCCACTTGTTTTACAAACACAACCTCTTCTTCAACGGTTTCGTCTTGACAACGCTTAAAGATGGCTTTTAGCTGTTCGAGTGTAGTAATGTCTTTAGCATTTAAAAATTCTATCATTTTCTTTTCCTCTGCTGTATCGATCGGGAGACTCATACTGGCTATTTTTAAGACAATTTTTTTTTTACTTGTGAGTTGTTTGTATGTAGAACTTGTCGGGAGAAATAAATTTTTCGTTTTGGTTATTTCTTGAGTTCAAATCGTCTGGCAGGATATTAGGACACTTGATATATTTATGGATTATGTTAACAGTTTATTTTTTATTTTTTCGCACTGACCTTTCCAGTGTATGATTTTTGATTGGATTACAAATTTAGAATTTGTCTTTTCTTTATTACTGTTTAATTTTTTTAATCGTATTTTGACAATACTGAAAAAAAAAGATTATGTTCTGCTTTTAATGTTATGAAGTGGTAAACTAGCAGATACACCAGGGTCTGTTTAATATCACTAATAATGTGATATATTTGTCGAAACAGACAAAATTTATACATTTTCGCGACTGATATAATTATATATATATGGTGCATCGTGTGCCAAATTGAAATGGTCGACGAGAGGGGTCACCTGCTATCCTTTCAGACCCCTAAACACTTTGCATGCCCTGTGGATTTTTTTCATCGTCTTTTTATTGTTTTATGAAAATAAGGCCCAAATATTTCATTCAAATACAAATTTAAAAAAAAATATAAGGCGTAGACTCTGAATTTTAATTTTATATAGAGGTGTATTATATTAGAGTACTTTTTTAAATTTTTAGACATTAGCTATCTAGTTTTTTTTTTTTTAATTTACTTGCAAAGTTTTGGAGTCGTATAACTCTTTTCGTGGGTTTTACCTACGAAAAGAGAAATACGAGGCAGATTTTACCTTATAAGAGTGAGATAGCATTTTTAATAGGTTTTTCAGGTATGATTTAAGCAAAATTATTTTTTAAATCATAATTTTGAATATTAGTCTTATGTGACTCAATTCACAATTTTAGCGAATCCACAAAGTTATAAAAAGATTTTTATGGCATGTGGCACAACATTAGCAAGAGGATAAACTAGAGAATTTTTGAGTAAGTTGGAATAATCCGGTCGCTTTTGGTTTTTTTTTTATCGCCAAGTAAACAGCTGTAACATGGACAGCTATAATACAAGTCCAAAACTTTGCAACAAAACTGGATAGCTAATGTCACATTTTAAATTCAAAAGTACTCTAATACGATACACATCTAAATAAAATTAAAATTCAGAGTCTACGCCCTATGTATTTTTTTAAATTTGTATTTGAATGAAAAATCTGGGCCTTATTTTCTTAAAACAATAAAGAGTCGATGAAAAAAAACCCACAGGGCATGAGAAGTGTTTAGGGGTCTGAAAGGATAGCAGATGACCTCTCCCGTCGACCATTTTAATTTGGCTTACGATGCACCAAACACCTTGTATATTTTAATTTATTGCAGAAAAAAGTACTTGTTATATTTTAACATTATACTGACGCTACAGACTGACGCTATTTAATAAAGCAAATAATGTACAAAATTGACTGATTTTCGCCTGTCTCCTGTCGGTTATATTAAACAAGCCCACTTATGATAAGTGACTACTACTGCCTATGAGAAGTCAACACTTTGCGAGACAAAAAACTTCACGTAGTTCACTTAGCACCAGTAATCAGTTTATTTGTGATTTAGGTGTCCCTCAACGTGTTAAAAATCTCAAGCAACACTGCCTGACACCAAAAATTTAAAGAGCTTATATCGCCGTGTACCGAACGAAATTTTTTCCAAAGAGTTCTAAGAACTACTTACTAACTATCTAATTTAAAATTGGCATAGACAAGCCGACTTCGCTATTTTTATTAGAATATTGATTTAAATTTTGTTTGTGCCTGAAACAATAGAAAAAAAGTATCTTAAATCGTTGCTCTGGGTCGCGTCCTGTATCTAAAAAAATGCCAGATAATGTCTGTTTGGTACGGGATTCGAACCCGTAGCGCAGATCTCGCTCGCTCGGCAACCACTGCGCTATCGCTAAATATTCAAGCCGTGACAGCAAAATTTTTTTAAATTCTTCAACTTACATTTTTTCTATTCCTTCGCTGCTGTTCTGCGGTTGTTTCTTCAACTGGTCACGTTTTGCGTACTTTTGAATTAACCAATTATTTATTAATTTAATTTTTTTCGCATTTAGCTGGTTTTGTCTGACTCTTTCTAGCAATTTATTATCCGTTTTTTTTATCAACTTTTTCTTTTCGAATTTTCGTAATAACCAATTGTGATTATTTATGTCTTTTTGAATTCTAAAATTTATTTTTTTAAATTCGACGTGTATTTCATATAACGAAAGGAGATATTCTGATAATGTCATAATTATTAGGTAACTTAGAAAATAAAACAAAGCTATCGAGCCCGGTTAATTAACTTAGACAATTTGAGAGAGGTAAGGTAACATAGAACTTTCCCGAGTCCGGACTGCCGGAATTTCGAGGTGACAAGGTAATTACCAAAGTCGCGGCTTGCTGAAGACTGGAGAAACTACAGAATTGCACCCCTATTTATAGTGGCATAGGAACACGTCAGGGGATGGTAGTCACTGCCCCTAAATTTCTCGACCAATAAGCGAGCGGTGCGCGCGCTTCATCTACCGACCCTTTGTCTCCAACACTTTTAAAACATAACACACATTATGTACCTAATGGCGATGTATATAAGGTTTTGGATACTGCCAACAATATTTTTTTAATAATTGACAATTTACCGGACAGTTACATCCCTTTCTGAGATTACAGTGTGTAACTGAAATGGATGTATATTCGTCTATCTACTTCAATTATTACATTATTCTATACTTATATAGTATATGTAAGCAGATAGACCAACATACTTATTATATAGAAGATCTATTTAGCTTACACACATACATGATGTTGCGTAACATAAACTATATCTAGGTAGGTAGTATAGCAAAGGTGGCCATTTTGATTCGACCCACGATATCTGTTTACTAACTAGACTCTCTGAGATCTACTATTTATTAAATCAATTTAAAAAAAATTATAGTATTTATTAGTCTATAATTTTAGCATATACATTATTATTCATAGTATTTCATTATTTATTTATTTTCTGTTTGAAGTATCTATTATTTGTTTATTGTGCAAACCTACCACAGTGTTATCTTTTTTAAACCAAAGGTTGACTGGTAGAGAATGCCTTGTTGCATTATGTCCACCTATGAACCACTACCGTACATGAAGTTTAAATAAAAAAATAAGAAAAAAAGAGCGTGCGAGCTCTATAGTTTAAACTACGCTTCGAAGAGATAGACCGAAGACTGAGGTTGAAAATTTGATGAACTGAAAACTTCATGAACAGTAAAATAACTTAATCGAATTATACTGAAAAATCAGTGTATAATCAAAGATGAAAAATTTTAGCAACTTGCCCCGAACACGTTCTGTTTTCTTTTGACAAATAATAAGTTACGGGGCAACAAAGTCACAGAATGTAGTAGGACTAATAACAGCTAGCTATCTGCCATCTGCACCATAGGCCTCTTGACCTAAAAGTAAATAATGTTATCGAGCCCGGTAAATTAACTTAGACAATTTGCGGGAGGTACGGTCACATAGAAGTTGCACGAATCCGGTCTGCCGGAAAGCCTTGAGCACAGGCGTAAGGTAGCCAGCCTTTCGGTATTTTACAGGATGCATTTTAGAGTGTGCGCGGGACATGCATGACTTCAGGGGCGCCGACTCCGTGGGAGGTCCGGGGGCGGAGCACCCCTGAGAATAGATATCAAGAAAGAGATCAGTAATTGCCTTTTAGGTTACGTATAAATTATAATATTTCTCGATAGTAAAAACTGGTTTTATTTTTATATAATGGTTTCGTTTTATATTTTTATCAAACATAATTAGTAATTAGTTAGGTACGCAGTATGTAAGTAGGACATTTATATATTTGACGGTCGATCAGTGTGCATTTCTCTTGTCACACTTCGCCACTTTTTAGAGTCATCAAACCGGCGCCCCTGCATGACTTGATTCCACTATCTCATTTCGAACTACCGTCGGACAACCCGATGTACGGCGAGTACCTATCCATCCTTACGTTTTTGAAACCTCTACGGCCCGGACTAAGTGTTTCACCTCATCGTTTACATATACCGCGTATATCGAAGGAGTGGAACAATTTGCCTGCAGCGGTCTTCCCGTACGATTATAATTTGGATGTCTTCAAGGCTAGAGTGAATGGGCTCTTAATAAACTATGGCGCCTCACCATCAACGAATGCATCACTGCTTACCATCAGGTGGGATCGCAGTCAAACACCAGTTTATATCAGTCTATAAATTAAAAAATTAAATACGCTACTGCTTACCAAGATCAACAGCCGAGATCGATCGATTGGCCACCCCTGTACTATAGAAATATCATCAGTATAGCTTTCACTAAGATCTCATCAAGAGGGAGGAGTTCGTCATCATCTTCATCGTAATTTCAGCCGACACTGTTGGACATAGGCCTCCCCCCAGATGTCGCCATAACGACCGGTTCTGTGCACCGTTTTGATTTTAATTTGGGGCGTTTGCCATAATCACCAGGTTTGGCGGGTTGACGATCGCAGTGTGGTTGTTACCATGCACAGAGAATGCTGCTGCCCATTCTCTGATGTGTCCTTTAGTCGCCTCTTACGACACCCACGGGAAGAGATGGGATGGTGCTATTCTTTACAGTACACCCTACGATGCTGTGAGGTTTGAAGTGAGGAAAGACTTACTTGTAGTTAATCAGCTTCATAAGTAGCCAAGTAATTCGGGTGTCCAGGTGTCGATTTTTGTTATATGCGTCTGTATTCTTTTGTCAACTTCATCTAGAGGTAATGGGTGTCCACATATAGTAGACACGACATTCAGAGTGACCATAATCCTCTATGAACCAGAATTTTTTGGTTGATGTGAGTACAATAATTGCTCATACACGATGCTAAATATTTCTTAGAGAATTACCAGTCAAGCCCGACGGCCATTGGTACCTTAGCAGTCCTGACTAGTTGGTATATTTAGAAATGCTACATATCCCGATAAAAGCTATATTCGACATCCTATATTACGAGTCATTTCCTTCAACTCGACTGTACCTCGAATTACGAAATTGATGGTTTTTTCTGCTTTCGGAATCACATTTAGTCAATCAAACAATGGAGTATATAGTCACTTTGTTTTCCATTATAATGTGAATGCAACACTTTCTAATGCTTTAGTATGTATTTATTTGGCAGCAAATGCATCGATTTTCGAGGGTACATTGCTCGCAGAACAGTTGGCCGTTGGGGCCGAAAGGTTCTGGAGTGGCAACCGCGTACCGGAAGACGCAGTGTTGGAAGGCCCCCTACAAGGTGGACCGATGACCTAGTGACCGTTCATTGTGGCGACATTTGGGGGAGGCCTATGTCCAGCAGTGGACGTCTATCGGCTGAAATGATAATGATGTATCAACTCTCTTTTCATTCCTAGAAGGCTGACTGCCTTCCCGACAAGTTTCGCCCATGTCATTATGGCCCACGGGCTTATTTTCGTTGGCATGGCGACTGAGACGAGGAAAATCTTTCACACTGACTTGTGATATGCCGCCGACGCAGTTGTCATGAAATCGAAAAATACTCTCAATTAATGGCAATAAAAATGAAGCTTTAAATAACATTATTAATTGTTTAAGTCCAGGGATCGTCTACTTAAATACTTAGCACGATATTCAAAGTCATTTACTTTGAATGTCGTAATAAGTATTTAAGAGCGTTTGCATACAACCTCTCTTACATTTTGTTTCTTTTTTAAGTTGGGGAATCATCAAAATGACTTCTCGCGCTGCTCTGGGTGAAGCAAGAGGGCGTGTCAGACTATTACTGACTAAAACCACACCTGTATCCTTCAATTACCCTTTGCCTAGGCCTACGGGTTTCCCTTTCAGAAATTCTCCGTGGTCCTAGCTAGCGGGCATCGGCCCTACGGTTTGCCGACATCTCTTTGAGGAGCGCGAAGATCACTACGCGCTGTCGATGACTGGGCTCGGTCCGGTTAGTTACCGAACAGCCGCTATTATTTAAGAGCGTTTTCATACAACTTCTCTTACATGAGTTTAGTGCTGTTACACATCTTTATCTAGATGTTTTGGATACACAGCTATCTTATGGATATTATCTAGACTTCTATAGAAATCAAAACTAATCTAGTGAAGACCTCTAAAAATCTGCTATTTTACGTGAACTTTGGCCCTCCATAATGTACTCATATATAAAAAATTTAAAAAAGTACATCAATAGAAGCCTTGCATATTTAATCGAGATTCTGATTAACGACATTTTTTCTGAAAAACTTTTAAGGGTTTAAAAAAAATTCAAGTTTTGTGAAATATTCAAGTAAATCACGGAATTACTTGAATATTTCTCTCTCTTTTTGCATTGCCTCTTCATCAAACATCGCGTTGGATTGCGTTAGATGAAGCAACAAGCTTATAAACCATGCTCAATGTTGACGATAGGCGAGTGAAAAAGACCCTCTGAAGTAGACGATTTTGACGCATAATTTGGATTTGTCATGCCATAATTATGGCAGTAAGACCCCTCTTTGAGGAGTGGCTTCCTCACCTTCCACATGACGCAGGTACTAATCGGACATGGTAATTTCTGAAGGTTCCTGCAACGGATTCGTGTGGAAGAAACACCAGAGTGTCACCATTGTTTGGACCGCCCGGAGGACACGGTGGAGCATAAGGCAGGGGTGTGCCCCGCTTGGGCATAGCACCGCCGTGTCCTCGTGGGAGCAATCGGCGGCAACGATCTCTCGCGCCGGGCTCTGCCCCCCTGGCCAAGTTACGATCGTTTCGTTTGCGTTGAACGCCTCGACTAGGCCATGCCTCCGATTCCTTTGTTCTGACGTCATCTCAACGCTCAGTCACGTGGTCAGAACAAAGGAATCAGAGGCGTGGCCTACTCGAGGCGTTCGACGCAAACGAAACGATCGTAACTTGGCTAGGGGGGGCTATGGTCCGGAACAAGGAGAAATGGTAGGCAGTTGCCTTCTTCTGTGTAGCAGTAAAGCTAGCGAAGGAGGTGGCCGCACGCGTAAAGAGAACGGCCGTCACGCCCCAGCCGTCGGGATCCCGATCCCGAATGATTTAAAGAATGCAGTTCAATCAACGCAGATTTCATGAAACGGAAAAATACTCTCAATTAATAGTAGATAATGGTAATTTCTATTACCATTAAATAATGGTATAAACCACCAATTTTACCGAGCTTTAAGTAGCTTCATTTAATTACTTAAGCGATTGCGCTTGTTAACCAATTTCATTGGTTCTTTTTTTGGAAGATTAAAGGCATAATTAATTATAATTTCGCGGAAGATCTGTTGAAGAACTTCTGCACGAATACTTCAATAAATGATAATATTTCAGGATTGCTGCAATCGCATGTCTGTTTAATTTCATGACAACCTGGTTCTTTGATTCAAAATTTAGTCGCACTCAAATTATTGCTACGCATCGGTTGCGGTCAGGACACATTCCACTAAACCACTTTGCTTACCTCATTTTTATGTAGCTTCTTTTTTTTTTTAATGTGAATGTGAGAACACTGTGGACTTCGCGAATTCTTAAGTTACTTCCTATTACGACTTAATGTGATTATTTTTCAATAAAAATAATAATATAAAAAAAAAAATGTGACAATAACGACTGGTCTACACTTTTCTTACATAATGTCTATTAATACTGTAATATGAAAATATTGTAAACAATCACTTTTTTAAAAGAGTAACCATGGAGTTTCTTGCCGGTTCTTCTCCATAGGAAACGACCAATTTGGAACCGTGCACTAGCTTCTGACGTTTTATAAATGCCCATGTAGGCCTATGTGAAATAAAAACTTTTGACTTGACTTGACTCGAAATACTGACTCTCCTAACTGTGAGGTGTGGGGGAAAAGGAAGACGTACAACGTATGTTGGTGGAATGTGACCGATAAAAAGACAAGAGAAACATTATTTTAAAGTCATTTAAATCGTCCGCAATGGAGTGTAGGAGTGTGTGCACCTTAGCGAAACCTAACTGCAGTGAAGCAAAAGTTTTATATTCTTTTATAGATTTAAGAAAGTAGATTATTTTTTGTGATTAAAATGTAGATAATAGTAGGTACGATGGGATTGACATCCTCACATTAGTGTAAGAAAATGCCTTAAATTAAAAAAAAAAAGCATCAAGCTCTGAAAAAGTACTGTAGATGTGTAAAATTCACACTAGTATACCCTAATTTCACCAATTATGTTCAAATTTTATTAACCGACTTCAAAAAGGAAGGAGAAGTCGGTGTTTCTATAATAGTTTTGTCTCTTTGTTATTTAACACCGACTTCCGAAATTAAAGTTATTTTGCAGTGTTTTTTTTTACTTTGAAGTCGATTGTATTTTTTTTTTGTATAAAGTTTTTTATGTTATTGGGGTCATTGGCGCAACAATTATCCCAAGGGAACAGAGTCCCGAGATAAAAAGTATTCGTGAGCTGTTCCTGGACATTGAATGAATTTGAATTAAATTTTATAGACCCCTTGTGCCAAATTTCACCTAAATCCATCCAGCCGATCGATCGTGTAAACATATAAAACTCAAATATTTTTCGCTTTACCATAATATATTTGTGTGGTTTTGATGATTATTATTTCTGTGTTGATATAACTCCGTGATAATCCTATTATAATAATAATATAGCATAGCATAGCATAGTCGGCCTTTTAATGTTACCACTGTTGGGATTCAGGCCTCCTCTCTAGGAGAGGGAATGGGCCGTAATCCACCACGCGGGCCCAGTGCGGGTTGGTGGATGTCACATGTCTTCGAATTTTTGGTTCTAGGACATGCCGGTTTCCTCACGATGTTTTCCTTCACCGTTTTGAGAGCAGTGGTGATGAAATAAATTACACAAAGTAATGCGCCTGGCTGGTTTTGAACCCGCGACGTACAACTCGTAAGTCGGGGCCGTAAACACTCGGCCACCACTGCTCTCATAATAATAATATAATAGATAATAATAATGGTATTGAGTAATTATGGGTGTTTTGACAATCCGTCAGCATCATCATTTCAGACGAAAGATATCCACTGCTGGATACAGGACTCCCCCAAATGTCGCCACAACAAACGGTCCTGTTCGTTACGCATCCTTCGCATTCCTGCGACTCTCACCAGGTGGTCGGAGAACTTGCTCGATATTTAAAATAATTTTAACTGTAAAAATAATAAAGATTTTTCAAGAAGAAATACAACTATCGTCATAAAAAAAAAATTACCCATGGCAAAAACAAGTACGCCATTGTTCTAAACACAACATCTTGCAGTACTAACTCCAGTTTGTACCTACAGCATACTTATGTTTTACAAATAATGTAGGTATATTTTACATATAATAGTTATATCTCCACTGTTCAGGATCTCAGAGAGATGAATGATGTACTCCCCTCTTTGTCTTCACGTCTGCCGTACGTGTTATGCTGTCGAAGCACCCATAAGTTTGTACTACATGATCCAGTGCCCAAAAGTGTCTCTCTTAATAAACTAGTGGGCCTTACCATCAACGATTGCATCACTGCTTATCCTCAGCCGGGATCGCAGTCAAGCAGTTCATATCAATTAAAAAAAAAACAAGTGGAAGCGCCTTGTCTCGGATAAGAACAAGTGTTCCTTTTCTGAGCTTCCTGTCTGAAGCAACCGACCATTTAGTTTTACGTTGTAGTAGCATTAGCATTTTAGTATTATCAGCCTTATAAAGTTCCCACTACCGGGACAAAGGCCTCATCTCTAGGAGAACCCTAGGCCGTAATCCACAACGCGGACCCTGTGCAGATTGATGGATGCCACATGTCTTCGAATTCTTGATTTTAGGAGATGCCAGTTTCCTTACGATGTTTTCCTTTACTGTTTCGAGAGCAGTGGTGATGGAATAAATTACACAAAGTAATGCTCCTGACTAGGTGTGAAACCGTGACCTACTCGTGATTCGGAGCCGTTACCACTGGGCCACCACTAGTCCTCTTTTGCAGTAAGGAAATATATTCATTAGCGAACTGCTGCTAGAAGTGTTAAGGGGATGCAACTCGACATACATTTTCACTATTTTTCATAAGCGGTTATGACGTTATTGCACATTTTTCATTAGATATTTTGGAAACACAGTATCTTGTGGATATTATCAAGGCTTCTATTGAAGTCAATATAAAAATTTGTGTAAAACTAATCCAGTAAAGATCTCTGAACATCTGCTATTTTGCATGAACTTTGACACTTCATAATTTGCTCAAAAATTTAAAAAGTCAAAGTGTCGTGACGATTTTTATTATTATACTTAATATTTTTTTGGTTAATTCTGCACATCACCGCGCCTCGTGACATGATTACGACGTAAACCTTCAGTTGTTTTTCAAAAATAAATTTGTGCTTCTTCTTCATAATAGTAACAGCTTCCGTTTCCGCTTCCGCATACGCAAAGATTTACTTTTGACATCTGATTCCGTTTCCGCTTCCGCATTTGCAAAGATTTAGGTACTTTTGACATCTGATTCCGTTTCCGCTTCCGTTAAGACTCTTCCGTTGCATCACTAGAAAAACCAAGACCTGGGACCGTACTCATTCATTCGTTTCAGCCAAAAGACGTCCACTGTTAGATGTAGGCCTCCACTAAGTCGCCATAATGACCCGTCCTGTGCGTCTCGCATCTATCGTATTCCCGCGACCCTCACCATATCATCATCGGTCTACCTCGTGTAAGGCCTTCCAACGCTGCGTGTTCCGCTACGTGGTCACCTCTCCAGAATCTTTCATTCCCATTGACCATCTGTTCTGTGAGCAATGTGCCCTGCCCACTGCCACTTAAGTTTGGCGATTCTTTGAGCTATGTTGGTAACCTTGGTTATCCTGCGGATATCTTCATTTCTGGTGTGATCACGCAAGGAAACTCCGAGCATAGCCTTTTCCATTGCCCTTTGGGGTGACCGTAATTACCAAGCAAATCAGGAATATTCTCCTTGCTCCAACGGTTCCAAAAATGGTGGCATATGTTGGCGTGTTCAATTTAATTTTCTAGTAGATGAGAAGTTTTTACTTTTAGCGTTATTTGCATGTTTACAGCAAGCTTTTTAGCTCAACTAATAAAAATATAGGAAATCTTAATTAAGTATACCTACCTAATTATATCGTTAACCTCAAGTGCGTCAAGGACTTTGTGAACTGTCAGCAAGGATATTTTGGAAACCAACATCAGATCAAGGAACTTATACACCCTACGGACTAATTAGAGAAATTCCTTACATCATTTGCATCAGATTAGTTACGACTGAAACTTGTAGTGACATCTATCTCGTTACTTATAGAGACATCGTAATGTGTTTGTTCTATAAATATTCGATAGATGTCGTTGCGCCGCCATCATTATTTTTGTTGAGGGTTCTTTTTCACTACCATTCACTACTTCATCTTACGCAATCCAACGAAAAGGCAACGCGAAAAAAGAGAGATTACCCCTGAAAACTCGGTTAGTTTTCGGTAATTCCGTGATTTACTGGAATATTTTACAAAACTTATTTAAACTTGTTCTAGGAAATACGTGTTTTTTTTTAAACACAATAAGTTTTTCAAAAAAATTGTCATCATTCAGAATCTTGATTTTTGAAAAGCTTCTATAGTCATACTTTTTGGCTTTTTAAATTTTTGAGTAATTTATGAAGTGTTCATGCAAAATAGCAGATTTTCAGAGGTCTTTACTGGATTTGTTTTACACAAAGGACATGCAAAAAATCGTCCCAACCCACCAAGAGATTTCAAACGTATCTCAAATAGCATGATCATTTTTTATTATGACGACATCACCGTAGGTCAAGAGCGTATCGCGCAAAAAAAAAACATGCACACACTTTTCGGTGCAGTTAATTATAAAAAAAATGTACAGGAAGACTATTTAACTATAAAAAAAACTATTGATAGATAACAGCCGTAAGACGCACAGTAAAAAAATGGTCTTATTTCGCTGCACCCTCTCCCCTTGCTCTGAATCAAAATTCATTGCCTAACCTAACCCTATTTTAAGTAAAAAGTTTTTTGTTAATAATTCCATCTATTTATGGGCAAAAATTGTTATTTGTCTTTTTACGGGACTTCATAATAATACTGAAACTAGTCCCATGCCTGTTGGTGTAGTTTTAATTTCAACGCGATACCTCCACGCGTTTCCGAGATAAAGAGTCTTGGCAGATAGACAGACAGACGACAGAGAAACGGTGACAAGAATTCATTAGCAGCGCCATCTAGTGGCTACGGATTGTAAATACTAACACTCACGAGAGTTCACGTACGCAGTGCAAACAGTAATATTAATCAGTAAAGTCATGGCATATAAGCCCCCAAATATACGTCGATCGTAACGACATTTTATTATTATAATTTTTCTATCAGTCTAAAGGGCCTATTACACTACTCGATATTCAGACAGTGTCGATGTCGCGTAGTGTAATAAGGGTTAGACCGGTCTTACTCGGAACAAAAAATAAGACAGTCTGAATATCGTGTGCTCAATATCGCGTAGTGTAGTAATAGGCCCTTAACTTTTCAGTTTCATATTTAGGTTTCTAGATGTCAGCACTATCAAAATATTAAAATCTTATCAATTCAGATTTTTACCGCCTTTTCTTAAACATAAGTTGAAACGTTAACAAATAAAAGCACTCAATTAAAACAATACACCCCAATACAGAATGGAATACTAAATATCAGCAAACCAAAGAATTTCCTGTGAGTGGATTAGCCAGTATACTATAGTAGTCTTTGGAGCGGATGGTTGACTGTCACTCCGCTAGGAGAGTGTTCTGTGGTTCTGTGCTGTCACCACGCTGTCACTTCACTGACACATGCATATAGTGTTCCTACTTTATTATTCTTGCCTCTATATATGGAAAAAAAAGATGAAGGATATTAAATTAGGATAATTATTATTCATACTAATACTAATTAAAACATGGTGTCGTCTTAATAGAAAGCGGTTATTATACCAAGAAACGCTGGTTTTTCTTAAAAATGAACCTGAAGGTAAGCCCTTTGGGTATATCTAGCTAACACTCCCACAGGCTTGCCGAGTACAATGATGTACAGTAAGCCGTGGAGAGCATTATACTACAAACCTATATTGCATTATTATTGTTACCAGGCGTCATTTCTACAAAGAGCGAACATTATGATAAAAGGCGTTCATTATGTTTGCACAATTAATTTTTAAGTAAAACAAGCGCCTCTTGGTATAATATCCGCTTTCTATTTCAATGCTTTGTGCATCCAGTTTAACAAAATCTACAGTGTTGTTGCGTCTGCCACGCTTCTGGAGTACTTCCAGCATGTTCACTGAATCGAGCGCGGATGGCTTTGATGCTACATGGCATAAAAAGACAGCATCACACACCAAGCAGACTGCGTGGCAACATCCTAAAAATGATAGCCTTTAAGTTTTACAGCTCTCTGGTGTGGAACCTTATCCAGAGGACTAAATTGCTTTTAGTTATTAATTACTAACATAGTGTTCTAAGATCATACGAACAATTTTCTTGTAATGAATGGACCACTATGATGTCTGATTAAATAAATAAATAATAATAATAGGTTTGTAGTACGAAATTATCATAGTACAAACGACAACAGTTTGACCTCATAGAATAAGTTTTTTATGTTAAAGTTAATGACGAGATTTGAGCAATGACCCCTTTTCAGGAATTGCATTATTTGAGTAAGATCACTAATAATTTGTGCAGCTATGGACTAAACCACAGAGTACCTTTTTATGTATAGATTAAACCCAGAATATAACGTTTCAGACACATCTGTGAATAAATAGCACCGCTCATCTCAATTAAACTACTCACTCATTACTCATTCATAACTTAATTATTTTGTAAATAATTCTGCACGATTATATAAAAATTGGCCAAGTGCGAGTTGGATTTGCGCACGAAGGGTTCCGTACTACAATATTAAAATAATGTAGAAAATTTTAGTATTGTTCAAAATTATAAGGGCTCTCCATATAAGAATGTATGGAGAGGCCCTATAATTTTGAACTTTAATTTAATTTTATTACTTCTTCTTGAAGCGGTAATAGAAATACACATTCTGTGAAAATTTCAACTCTCTTAATTAGGTATCTCCACGGTTTATGAATGCACCCATTGACTCAATTTAGGTACGTAACCCTAAAAACAGCTAATATACTATTTTTTTTTTTCAATGCGAAGACAGATCGAGTTATTGGCTTTCCTATTCTTATTCGGAACGCATAGCACAGTCGGGTGAACAGGTTCAGATTTTTATATTTTGGCCTACTTTTTGTTGTGCCATTTTTTGGTCAAACTCTAGAAAGTAGTTCTAAGAAATAAAAGATAAACAAAATTAAAATAAGACTAAGGTAAATCTGGAATAAAAAGTGGCAGCCCCAATATTGACTCATTGAACAAAACTGTCAAGTGTCAAAATGTAATTACAAATTACAATATATTGCACAATATTACCTATTTCTCATACCTGATTGTAGCCACCACTGAGTATTATTAATAGGCACGTTGTGGAGGGCATGTAAATAAGAAGTGGGAGTTGTTTGTTAAAAAAATTGAAAAGTATAACCTACAATGGCGTCTAAACCCGAGTACATTCGAAGTAGGATTGTAAAAACTTACGATTTAGATGATATCGAAAAGCTTATCAAGGATGCTAAAGTGGCACATTGCATGCTCACGGACCCACCACCAGTTGGTAAGTCAATTAATTACTTAAAACTTTTTTATTGTATTTTAAAGATTACAAAGCTTACGGCAACATGAAAAAGATATTCATGCAAAGATAAAATCTACACTTAACCCATGGTTTTTATTTCATAACATATCTCCTGAAGTTGTAACATGCAATTATATGTAATTTTGTGATCTTGAAATAACATAATAATTGAGTTAACCAAGATAACCTGTTGCAAATTTCTCTCTTTTTAGTTAAGGTCATCCATTGTTTTTATTTGATATTTTGTATATTTACCTACTATTTATTGCTTACACAATATATATTGAGAAATAGCTGATATTATTTTCAATTTTATAAAATAAAACTTGCTGTAAAACATTCACTTTTAATTCAATTTTAATAATATATTTTAGTGGACGAAGAAAGTGTAATGACTCGCCTCAGTGCTCTGACATTACGTGGATCTGACGGTATCAGTTGTTCTTGCTGCGGTGTGGGTCCGTTCACCACTAGAGCTCAGCAGACTGCCCATTACAAACACCACTGGCATACACACAACTTGAAAAGGAAACTGTTTGGCAGAAAACCAATCTCACTGGGAGAATATAATTCCCGTCAAGGTTAGTAGCTTTCTGTCCTACAGTATCTTAAGAACTAACCTAGCAAACCGTAAACCTGTTTGTGTAAAAATGTTTTACCTTTTAATTTTAGTAGTGCCATTAAGATTAACAAACCATATGGATATTTATTAGTGATCTGCAACAAAGGATATACTGACATTATAAAGCTGAAGTGTTTAGTTGAACAAGCTAATTTCAGGAACTACTGGCTTAGATTGAAAAATGTAATGTTGGATAGCTCATTTATCAAAACTAGATGCAGGTGAAATCGTGAGGCAGTGTCACATAGGGGTACATATTAAGATAGTTAATAGGTGAACCCCTCCACATATAGGAGGTCACAACATCCAAGGTAGACCTACATTGGGCACATGTAGGCCGCATACCTTGACCCATGCTTGTCGGTGTCCGCACATTTTATATGGCAACTAGAATAATAATAATAATATAATATTATGAATGTCTGACCAAATGGTAATAATAATTGAAAAAAAAGTATACTTCCAATAACTACTAACATAGCAATACTTGCAACATACACGTTATTGGTTAAAGTTACAAAAAACAGGCACATTTTGTTTATGATTTGCTTCAGATGATAGTTCAAATGTCTCAGCAAGTGACTCGGAAGGTGATGACAACCCCAACAAGCCTGCTACCGAGTTATTTGCTGCTGCCACTAGGCACTGCAAGGCTTTCTACACAAACCCCAAGGGACAGGTGTTTTGTATCTACCGATGCTTGCTGCATCATCGAAAGGTACTGTTGTTATTTTCCCAGATTTGTTAGTAGTCAAATGACTTTTAACTGAAGAATAAAAGATGTCATACTGTAATGTTAGTTGCTCATATAAAAATGATCAATTTAACTGTTGAATAAACTTAGTTTAGGAAACTCGGGCTTAAAAATATTCCTGCTAAGGCTGCGGGATTGCTCGACAGAGTTACCGCGGCCCTGAAGGAACACAGTTTGACACTCTCTTGTTACATTTATTTTTCTCTTTTGCAATTGACACTATTTTACCAATGTCGTGTGGTAACGTCACCACTGCCGTGTGGTGAACCGTATACCATTGCCCTTTGTGGTAGATCTAGGATACGGTAGGAGTTATTTGACCTGAAAAAAAAGCCATGAAAGTAATAAAAATGCTGTATTGATAGTGTTTGTGGAAAGCTTATTTTCGACGTATGAAATCTATCTGACTAAGGGCGGAATTCATCAACTAAACTAATCGCGTTTTAACGTTTGGCTCGCATAATCGTGTTTAGTCGTCACTAGTGTCATTTGTAAAAATACAACATAAGAAAAATACAGATTAGTGACACTTTAGTGACAGCGGCGAAACGCGATTATGCGAGCCAAACGTTAAATCGCGATTAGTTTTATTGGTGAATTCCGCCCTAAATTGGAAGGACCACTAAACTGTTCCAGACAAATGGTTTGATGACTTTACCAATGATCGAATCTGAGATCGAATTTAAATACTGCCACAAACTGCACGAAGACACTTGAAGTAAAAGTCGTCTTGTATGGAACTTTTGAGTTTTCTCTGCAGTCCAGGTTTTTTTAATATTTTAAATTTTTCTTTACCCAGATTTGATTTGCAGGAGGAGATGTCACTAGATGGCGAGGGCCATGTCTGGGCCCGTCGGGTCAAAGAACTCTTGAGTCCTGGCTACGGCCGTTGGGCTGTTGTAATGGTGTCTGGTGGTCACTTTGCTGGCTGTATCTTCACCGGTGGCAGTGATGTCATCCACAAGACCCTTCATTCTTATACCACGCGGCGGGGTCAAGGTATTTGTTTTTCAAATTTTTCTATTAATTTTTAGTTTTAGTAAAGGTGTTGTTTGTAAAATAATATGTTATATTTTATTTACCATTATCCGTGCGTCACTGCGGGGTGCCAGCTGAAAATCAGCGCTGGATGTCTGACGACCAGCAATTGCTGAGTTGCCGACCCCTTTCGGTTCGGGCACGCTCAGCGCAACTATATTGTAAATCTGTACTTTTTTTTTTTTGTGTTGTTACCTATAATATTGTATTTCCTGCATCGAATAAATCCTATTTTGTTTTATTGATAAGAACGCACGCGCTCCATCGTCGACAACTTCGTCGGTTTCCATAAGATGAGATAATGGTCAAGCGCGTACTTATCAACAACGAAAAAAAATATTATTACTTACTAATGCCCCACGTCTACTAAAATACAGTGAAGCTTACAAGTCTGAATAGAAATAATAGCTGTGTAGTTACTTGTAAAGAGATCAATTGTTTTTCTTTACCAATCTACACTCAACTTGATTCAACCAACACAAAAGAAAAAACAGAAACATTATAGGATCACTTTGTTGTCTGTCGGCCTGTCAAGACCCTTTATCTCGGGAATGCGTGGAGATATCGAGTTAAAATTAAAACCATATGCTTAGGTCTGCGGTGCCTTGAAGCTTTGAAAAAATCAAACTTCTGAGTTAACGAAAAATGTAAGTTTTTACGGAACCCTCAGGGTGCGAGTCTAACTCGCACTTGGCCAGTTTTTTTGGGGATCAGACGCGTATTGTTCCCATTTTTGTTAGAATATTTATTTTACTTGCACAAGTCATATTAGGTGTAAATAAACATTTATTCTGCGTACCGGAATACGCAGTGTTGGAAGGTCTTCCACAAGGTGGACCGATGACTTGTTAAAGGACACGCGTCCACTAGACGCGAGACTCATAGGACCGCAGGAGGCAACGTTTTGGATAGACCTATGAGTAACTTAATTGCTTATTGCTTTCCTTCAAGGAATGTCGCAAGCAACAAGAGACCAGGCGGGCAATGCTCCTAAGTCTGCAGGTGCCAGCTTGAGGAGATACAACCAAGATCAATTTCTTGCGGTAAGTGAGCTACTTATCTACTAATTAAATTATTTGTTAGCTCTTCCGAATAATATATGTTTTACTCCATTGGCAATAAGATAAGACATTTAAAGAAACCTTTTTTTACTGTCCGTTTAAACGATTTTGACTCCTATTCTGTAGACGTAAGGATGGCATTAAACGCAAATAAAAATGGTTACATTACCAACCATTTACTGCAGCCGCCATTTGTCATACTACCAACGCAAGAGTCAAAATCGGTTAAACGGACAGTAAAAAAAATGTTGGTTCAAATGTTCATATTGCGAAGGGAGTATAGTTATATTTAAAATTGTGGGGAACTGGACAACTGATCGCAGTCGCGCCTTTAATACCATTCGACTGACGCAAATATTATATAAGGTAAACTGAATAATTCAAATGGTAAGTCTGATGCAACCCTGCATTTATCCTTGTCAGTTACAAGTTTAATTTAAACCAAATATAATAATAATAATCCAGGTTAGAGACTTCTACAATCTGCAGTGGCAAGGGTTCAATTCTAGGTCCACTTTTGTTTGTAATTGAAATTATTTCTCTAGTCGCTAAAGATAGACAATTGGTTGCATTGTTGCAGATTATCGTAATATTTTTGGTTAACTTCGGATTTCACGTGTTTTCTGTGTAAAGAATTAAACATTATATTTTGTGGATAACAAGGGATTGTTAAGCATTTTTACATGGTAAGCTAATTCTCATTTGTAGGCCAATTGTATAGCCAGTCATATTATGGTGTTATAATTATATTTAAAATCTTGTATGCTTTTTATAAGACTTAGTAAACGTTCGTACAATATAGGGTGGAAAGATTATCGACACACAGCCAGTTAACATAAATTCAGTAAAGACCCAGTTCGTCTTGCTCTTAAATTTGAGCAAACCTCCTTGAGTTTATTCAGAATTTATTTTTATTGCATTGTTTAGTTTGAGAAGTTAATTATTGTATTTTATTAAAAATTAAACTTTACCGCGCGCGCCTCAAGGAGATGTCAGCGAAACCGTAGGGGCCCAGCAGGGTCGAAATCTACTGGGGCCACGGGTAGTGTGAAAGCTAAGCCCGGGGCCCGGGGCCGGGGGGGGGGGGATGAAGGCAAAGAGGGAACAGGAGTGGGTTTACCGTTAACATTAAGTAAAAGAGGTGAGAACCTGTAATTGGCTCAATGTCTCTTACTACCGCTATTGTTATCCTTTTGTTTTAGCTGTTGGTTCTTATATGATTAAATAAATAAATAATCAGCCTTGTAATGTACAGCCTCTTCTAGGAGTAGGAATGGGCCGTAATCCATACAGGCCCAGTGCGGATGTCTTCGAATTTTTTGTTTGAAGATATATCGGTTTCCTGATGTATTGCTTTATCGTTTTGAGAGCAGTGGTGTTGGAAATATGTAAATTAAACAATGTAACCCGAGACTCGTAAGTCTGTGCCGTAACCACTGAGCTACCACTGCTCTAACATTCACTAATTCTCTCATTAACATTGATGATACTAATTTTATACAGATTGGAATAAAACGAAAAACTTGGAAAAAACCGACGAAAAATTCTATCGCACCCAATCAATGCAGAATCATGTGTTGAGTTTATGGTCTCAGATTGTGCAACGATGTCCATTCCACTCTATATTATATACTCTTATATTGTTTAGAAGATACAGCTCTTGGGATTATCTATTCAGCTAATTATTTTAATTATTGTAAAGTATTATGCGCTCTAACTACATAATTATTTGTTGTTACGACTTATGCCTTTGATACATCACGGCACAAAAGGTCCTCCGAAAAAAACGCGCAAGACTGTCTGACGTGAATGCGTTGTAAAATGTTGGGATAGCAAGTTGCGGGATACTGAGCGACGTTGCAACGTCACATAGCTTGAGCGTTGTGCGGCATGTTGTTAGGGTTAAAAACGGAACCCTTATGGATTCGTCATGTCTGTCTGTCCGTCCGTATGTTACAGCCACTTTTTCCGAAACTATAAGAACTATACTTTTGAAACTTGGTAAGTAGATAGATGTGTGATATGAACCGCATAAAGATTTTCACACAAAAATAGAAAAAAAAAACAAAAAGTTTGGAGGTTCCCCATACTTAGAACTGAAACTCAAAAAAAAAAATTTTTTTCATTAAACCCATACGTGTGGGGTATCTATGGATAGGTCTTCAAAAATTATATTGAGGTTTCCAATTTTTTTTTTCTAAACTGAATAGTTTGCGCGAGACACTTCCAAAGTGTCTCGCGCAAACTATTCAGTTTAAAATAAGAGCGTTTAACGTTAGACCCTGTAACGTTTAAAATAAGAGAATGATAAAACTAAAAAAATGTATGATATACATTACCATGCAAACTTCCACCGAAAATTGGTTTGAACGAGATTTAGTAAGTAGTTTTTTAGTTTTAGTTTAGTTTTTTAATACGTCATAAATCGTAAACCGCAATTTACCTTTCAAGTTTGTACGGAAGCCTCGGTGCGCGAGTCCGACTCTCACTTGCCCAGTTTTTTTTTGTGTTTATTTTGTCCCCTAATGTATCCGAGGCTTTGAGGTATAAAGTGAACACGTGGGATAAGGCATTTGCTTGATGCTAACTCGTTTTGTTGTATTAGGTGGCCGGTTCACTTAACAACATCGCGTGGCTTGGAGTGTATTTAAATTAAATAATAATATTAATATGAATTTTGCACTAACAGTACAGTTTAGCTAACAGTTTGGCATGCTTATGGTTCCAGTTCTAATCTAATAAGACCTTTGAGTAGTCTCATATTTTCAATACCTTATTCATTTTACCATTGCTGAATCGCATACGGAAATCAGCTGGAAGCTAGCTAATTCAACAAGATAATGAGTAACGAATGTAGAGTTCATAATGATACACTGAATAACACCGTCATTCATATTTTATTCACTCACACGTACTGGAGCAGACTACCAAAGCGCCTAGGACAGCTGGCCAAATCTTGAGGCGCTTTAAATACAACAAAGAGGATTTTTTGATGGTAAGTGAGGATGCTTCCTTCGAACGTACCAGTGGCATGAGACTACAAGAGCGGCCAAAACCGACGCTTCTTGCTTGTCGTGCGCTGTATCGACAACCGCGTAGCGTGGATTAATTTAGACGTGGGCGAAGACGCATCAGCGAGGTCTTTCTCTTTCATAATTTCGAAAATGAGACATCGACTGTCGCAACCCAGTGTTGGACTACATTGTACCATCAGGTGAAATAGGGATCAAACGCGAGGCTATCAATTATTTAAAAAAAAACCCTTGTTCTTAAAGACCCCTCGCTTGCGCGAGGCCCTAGGCCCCGAGTCAGAGGGGCCGCTTCGCCCACGCCTAGTTACGCTACTGTTTATGGATGTGAGAAATACTGCTTCATCGTACTATATGCACCGTGTATATTATACAAGAGAATTCATTTGGACAATTGGCTGATCGGAGACTTCAACTGCTGGGGAAAATTTTCTTCCTGATCCCGTGACAAAATTTAAGTGTAAAGAGTATATACTCTGAAGAGTTTTCTTACAGAATCGATGCACGGTGTTTAAGTGTTACCAGTGTGAAATTATCGGTTATATACAACTATCGCATGATCACTGAAGTTTCTACTTCTTGGATCATGGTGATGGAACTGGTTTGCAACTGCTTACTATTATAGCTCATACGCACTAGCGGCATGTTGCCAACGGCAGAGGTAACTGCAGCCGTCGACATGTCGGCGGCAGCTGTTAACGCGTCGACGGCCGTCGACATTCCAACTTTGAAGATCAGCGGCAGCCACCGTGTGTTTTAAGTGTCATTATAGGTCGACGGCTGCCATCGAAGCGTCGACGGCTGCAATTACCTCTGCCGTTGGCAACATGCCAATCGTGTGTTGATGAACTCTTAGATTTATGTATCTATGTGCTGCAGCTTTTGTCTGTCTTATCACTTCCTTTTTAGAATGGAGGTCAGCCAGATTTATTAGGACAAATAATATGGGGTCAACCGTTTTCAAGAAAACTATTTTGTTTTGTTTAATTTTCTGCAGAACAGAAGACTCGTTTAAGGAAGCAGTAATTGGAATCATTATTCGAAATTTACGCGTGGGAGGATTCGATGTTTTGTATTTCAATTTGGAAAGTAAAAAAGAAATAGTGGCTTTCAATCCAAAAATTATTAACTAATTTTACTAACCAGTATTAACATTTACTATTCTGTATTAACATAATAATTATGTCATAAATAAGTATGCAGGTGTCTTGAACATCGACGCACAAACGAATATCATGGATCCTGATTCCCCCCCAGTGGTGGAAAAATTTTTAGTGAAAAAGATGAATGAATTACTTTTAAAATTAAAAATGTCATCGGGATTGATTAAAATAACAATTTATTTTGATTTGTCTGATTTGACTGTCGGAATGAATGAAACTGGACTGTAAAGTGATGGCCTGAAACACAGGTTTAAATTAACCTAGATCGGGCGGTCCACTATCAAACATTGCAATTCCGAACCACGATTAATTGCGCCTTTAATAATATTTTAGCTTTAGTATATTTTTAGGCACTGTAATTGTATGGGAAACTTTGTTACTGTTGGCTTAATGTTAATTTTTTGTAAACGTTATTTGAATAAAATTGATTATTATTTTATTATTTATCTACCCCGATGACTTTTTAAGTAATTAAGTTTGTTTTCTTTTTTTTACTAAAAATATTAGCGGGGTTGGTTAGAATAACGATTTTACGCAGTTTAAATTTAGAAAGTACAGATTATTTTTCTAAATTAGGAAAATGCCGACGAAAAATTCCACCACTAGGGGTTCCAGAATCATGTACTAGATCCGTGGTATTCGTTTGAGCGTCGATGTCAGAAACACCGTGTACCTATATCAATGTTACATGCATGAGTGTTTAAGTATGTAATAAAAATGTATTTGCACGTTTGCACGTATATGTGTGAGGAACGTACGTTGCACGTAAAATATGAATGTAGTTACAATAAAATAAAAGAAAAAAAAAAACGTAAGTCCTCCGTTGTTTTATTTCAGAAAATCTATGTAGTAGTTATGTGAAATCTGTTGTGGTATGCAGGTACGAAGCTAAGGCAGGCAGAGTATTGTCTGGCACTATGTTGTACTAGATCTATTTAGCACAGCCGTGAGACACAAAATGTTGTTGTTGTTTTTATATTATTTAATTTTTCTGTTTAACCTCTCGAATAGGTACCGTAATTAGAGGCACAATAGACAGACAATGAGAGTGAACGCCGGCGTTAGCGTGGGGTTTGGGGTTTAATTAATTAATTTAAGTTTCTACATACTTGTTTGTTCAATGTGTACCAAATAAACATGTTTTCTTTCTTTCATTACTTTACATTTTCCAGTAAAGAAAAACAGTTCACTGTTTATTTTTCGGGTACCTACGCAGAGATATTAGGGAAAGATCGATGTACTTTATTCAACATTTATCTGGTGGCTACTATACATATTAATTTGCGTGGAGTTCGAGAAAGATTTTCGTGTTTGTCACGCATACATGTGTGACAGGCTGTGTAAATAAATTCCGTGTGCATTCATAATAGCCGCTTTAGTACGATTTACATCGACAAATGCGGGCTACGTTGAAGCATATTCTATGTGTGAAAAGAAATTGTCAATGGAAATTGAAACGAATGTGATTCAGTTAAATGTCATATATGCATGGCAGCCGATCGGCTACCACGGCGCGTACGTGTAGTATAGAATTTATTTATTATAATCCTATACAAATTTATCCGCGGCTACGCTTGCATAAAACCCCTTTTCGCCCCTCTAAGGGTTGAATTTCGAAATATACTTTTTTAGGCCTTGTCCTACGCCTTAAAAACAACACCTAAACAAAATTAGCTTTCTAAGTCCAAGGGCGTAAACTGGGCGTTGATGTGTTAGTGAGTCAGGCCTTCTTTTTTAGGGTTCCGTACCTCAAAAGGAAAAAAACGGAACCCTTATAGGATCACTTTGTTGTCAAGACCCTTCTCGGTTTTAATTTCAACTCAATTCCTCCACGCTTTTCTTAGATCTCAGAAAAGCGTGGAGGAATTGAGTTGAAATTAAAACCGTATACTCAAATATACGTTTATGTCGGAAAAAACCCACATTTCAACACTCTCAAAGGAATCAAAATTCACAGTATACTTCCCGTTGATCCAGACCGAATCCTGCAATTTAGCATAAAGCAAAGTATTATAGTATAGATATAGGAAAAAACTGTAAATTTGAAAACTGTAAATTTGTAGTTACGTCACAAAAAATAACGTTTTTTATAATTTTTCAAAAATCTTCGTTACTCAATTCGGGAATCGAACTGTTTTCATAGGTAAGTTGTGCGTAACCCTCAGTGCGTGAGTCCGACTCGCACTAACCCTGTTTTATACATAAATGATGACATTTAATTCATTATTAAACCCCCCAAGCGAACGCCGGCGTTAGCTAACTCATTGTCTTTCTATCGTGTCTCTAATTACGGTATTCGAAAGGTTAACCACTTTACAATCACTTCGATTTCCCTCCTAAATGCGCTTAGACCCGGTCAGTGCTAAACTTACATTATTACTGTTCACAATTTCAAAGAAGTTTTTCTCACAAAACGCCTTCTTTCTCATTCTAGCATGTCCAGAATATTCTAGTGAGTTGGAATGACGACTTGAAAGGTTGTTCCCTGGTGTTCTACCGCGCCGTGGGGCCTATTAACCAGGCTGCGATCTTCGGGAAGCCCTCGCCTCTAAGGAAGGATGACCCGAGGGTCAGACAGCTGCCTTTTCCCACCAGAAAGCCCACCTTCAAGGAGGTAAAGAGGGTGTTCCAGACCCTGGCCAGTATTGAAGTCTATGGTGAGTTGATCAAAAGTTCATGGTGAAATTCTGAAACTGAATTTAGTTCGTCATGTCGCAAATTCGTAGATTTTATTTATTGTTTTCCATCACTCGTGATCTTAGTATTATAATTTTAATGTAAATAAAACATAATTATATAGAAAGAAAGCAAAAATATTTATTGGGCGACAGTCACGAAATTCACACAACTTAAAAAAAGTAAATAAAAACAATAACATTGTGTGTGCCTCACGGCTGCGCCAAAGAGGTTCATTTCAGCAATGTCGCCAGACAGAAAAATACTGTCTTACGCTGGTCTTTTGATGAACATTTAGTGATGAGTGACGGAGCAGGCGGTTTCAAACATCAGGTACTAGGTATATTAAATAGATATTTAAAAAAAAAACCTTTGATAAAATAAGTAAGTGTGTAAATATTCAAGTTCAGATAAAAATATTGGCATAGAAACTATCTTATCTTTGTGATCTGGTTTCTGCACTTAGTCCTTATCGGACCATTGTGCGTGCATAGAAACTATTATCATTATTAAATCATACTATATAACGAGATAGCGGTCAAGCGCGAACCTATCAAGAATGGAAAAAAAAATTAGGTACTCTAATACTTATTCGGTGGGTCTAAATCCTAATATTATTTAAAAAAGAAATATCATTACGGTCTTTACATATTAACGTCCTCACGATCCTTCCAATCCTTACAATATTAAAATAAAATCCCCCACCACGTGTGACTGTCTGCTCGTGAAAACTACGAAACCGATTTTCATGCGTTATCACCAAAAAAAAAAATCTAATGCGGTCCACAATTGACCGAGAAATCATAAGAAAAAATACATACAGCGGAACATATAACCTTCTCCTTTTTGAAGTCGTTTAAAAAAGTTTTAGTAGATATAACCAGAGAATTTCAAAGGCCTGACACCCGTACGAAGTTAGGGCGGATAGCTAGTCATAAAAACAAATGAATTATCAAAAGTCTTTACTGTAGTATTGTAATTTCTAGATACGTTGCAAGACTTCCAAAGGGCACTGCTTACGGTGACGGGCGGCAAGGCGCCGCTGAAGACCAACTCAGACATCAGCATCGCTGAGAGCGCCAAAAAGGCGCAGAAACCACCACCCAAAGTCCTTCACGATAGGGCTAAATCAAGGTAAGAATTTAACCGTTTTGTTTTATTGGATAGAAAAGAAGAGCTATTTTATTGTTATTAGTCAATAAAGGAATTTGTACCTTCTGTTTTAAACAATAGAGTGCAAAATTCTTGTAAACCGCCATTTGAGTACCCACATTCGTAATAATATTTAATCAGTCAACTCAAAAGGTTGGCTGACGAAGATTGCCTTGTACAGTAAGTTTGCCTATGTAAGTCACCCAGACCAAGAGAAGTTATTTAGTAATTTCCCACCCAAAAAAAAAGTTATGTCCGGTAGATAAATAACTTTTCTTTGGGTTGGGAAATCATCAACCAGTTTAGAATAGAATAGAATAGTATTTATTCGATGCAGGCAATACAATACAATGCAATAGGCAACCACAACACAAAAAAAAAGTTTCACGTAAGTTGAGGAATAACCACTAATTTTATGTGGTTAACCTAAATTTACCCAAGTTATAACTCTACTTTATTTCAGGCTACTAAGACCCAACACTATGCATATATGACAATCTTAAAAATAATAAACTAATCTATATATATAAAAGGGGAAATTAACTGACTGACATATCAACGCACAGCCGAAACTACTGGGATTAGGAGTATGAAATTTTGTACAAGGTTTCCTTTTATGACGTAGATCAGCACTAAGAAAGGATTTTCTAAAATTCACTCCCTAAGGGGATGAAGGGGTGTCCAGTTTGTATGAAGAAACCTACATTCACGCGAGTGAAGCCGCGGGCAGAAGCTAGTACACACGGTGACTTTAATAGCGTAGCAGGGCACACTAACATGATAAATGTGTGCGTAAACGCTAGCGCGTGAAACACAACAGGTATTATCGTTGTGTGATATAAAGTAACTCGTTTCTACACTCACACTCTTGCAAAAAAAAAATAGTAGCCGTATAAGTTACACGACTATGAAAATACAGCAAAAATTGGCCACTGTTATTAATGGCGCTGTGGCGCAATGCGTATGATACATAACTAACGAGTAAGAGATCCCAAGTTCGATTCCAATTATCTGTTATTTTCTTTTTGTTTTACTCATGTTTTTTTTGAATAGTAATGTTATGGTTATTCTCGTAATAATTAAAATATTCGAAATATATTTTTGTAATTTTATACATATAAACTATGTATATTTACGAAATTAATTAACGAAATTTTTGTATATAACTTGTAATATAAATAATTTTATAATATATATATATATATCATTTACGTAATATAACAATACGTTATTATTAATAGTTGACAATCCTTTCATTGTCAACTTTTTTTTTTTTTTTTCGCAAACATTCACTTATGAAATTATTATAGTTATTTAAATTAGCATCAAACACTTACACTTAATCTTTGGAAAGTAATTTTGATGATATGGGTAGGTAATCAGCAATAATGTTCACAATAATCAATTAGCTGTGGGTATCAATACAAACAGAAGTAAAACCGAGCGTGCCATCCCACAATAATTCACCTATTCAAATAATATGTCTCCAGCTCAACTCGCAAACAAAATAAAACTCGTTTACTACTCGATATACACACACACATATTTGTATATGTGTTTGCTACGAATTAGATAAAAAAATTCGCTTCGTTCATTAGATGGAAAATTAGCACTGATTATCAAGTGCTTGCTTGCCGTTAAAGGTGTATCGAGTTCGATCCTAGCCATTGACAAAACATTATTTTCTATTTTATTGTAGTATAATGATAACGAAGTTTATTAAAGCTAAAACTTAGAATATTTGCTTTAAAAACTAAGTGTATGAATATTATCATCTACCCACTTTATTAGTTATTTACTAAGAAATGAGTCGGATAATAAGTTAACGTGGCATAACGCTTTTGCCTATCACGATCGTGTGTTCTACAACTTACTCCGAGACAAAAAATAATTAATCGTTGTGGAAAGTGATACTTTTTACAAGTAATAATTAACATGTCTCATTTGTCTACACTTTTGAGGGCTGAGATAGTAGTATTATAGAAACAAAATGTATCCATAAGTAAAATTTCGAGGAGACTAATGCTACCGGTAAGTAACAAATCCAAACTTAACATAATGCGAAATAATTTAACATTGTTGATATTTGTTAGGTTTTAACGTAATTTTGTGATTGTTTACAGAGGAAAACTGTGCAGTTTTGGGTGCATAGATATACAGCTGAAGGGACAATCGATGCCAAACGTCCGGGTCCAAAAGCAATTGCATATACGGATGCCAACCCACTGCATCGAAATATTGTTGCTACGTATAGCGCTGACGGCTTTGCTACAACAAGAAACACTGCGATTATGCACGACGTGTCTATGACAATTGTTCGACGCCACTTACGAGCAGCAAAAATTAAATGTCGCAAGCCTGCGAAAAAAATTTTACTGACGGCGTTGCATAAGGAAGAAAGGATGCGGTTTGCAAGAAAATTTATAGATTTTGATTGGTGCAATAACATAGTTATATTTAGTGATGAAAAGTGTTTTAAGTCAGATAAGGATGGGCGTAAAATATTATGGAGAAAAGATGGAGAACGTTACCATCAGAAAAATATTCTCCCATGCAGGTCTAGTGGTCGCATTACGTTAGGTTATTGGGGCTGGATGTCATCGATGGGTCCCGGTGAGTTAGTGGAGGTAGGGGGTCGCAATACCAGTCAAGGTTACTTGGACATCTTGCAAAATGTTATGTTGCCTACCGTGCGCGTGGCATACCCGGACGAGCATATTTACTTCGTGCACGATAACTGCTCGGTGCACCGCGCACGAATGGTGCAAGACTGGTTAAGTGTCCAAGAAAACTTGACTGTTATTGAATGGCCCTCTAAAAGTCCCGATTTGAACCCCATAGAAAATCTATGAGGTCACATGGTGCTCAACTGGGATTCATCTGATGTGAGATCTAAACGTAATTTAGATAATTTAGTGTCATCCATGTGGGAATCGTTTCGCGGCACTGACCTGTGTGAAAATTTGGTGGCTAGCATGAGAACGAGGTTACAAGAAGTAATCGACAATGAAGGTGCACCAATTAGATATTAATTTTGATTTAAATTGAATCCAATTATAAATATTTTTAAAAAGCTGTATTACTGTATGCTGTTTTTGTTGTTGTTGTTTTAATCATTTTATTGTTATTGAAATCAAGAGTTACGATACCTATCATAGTTCATTTTTTAAAACATGTTGATTGATATGTTATAAGTAAAAAAAAAAGACTAAGAAGTAAGCTGTAGGTAATTATACTGTTGTTGTTATTATGTGACATGATGTTATTGTTATTGAGATCAAGAGTTGCGATATCTATCATAATTCATTCTTGATAACATGTTGATTTATGTCACTAATAAAAAACTTAAAAAAGTGACGTCCATCCTTGTCTGACTTAGAATATTTTCACTTTATATATTGTATTAAAGATAATCATGAACAGATTCGTTAATTGTGACCATTCCGTTTAATGTATGTAATTAATAAGTTGTAATAAACATAGTTGGATCGTTATCGCAGTTTTCTTTGTCACAATATTTTCAAAATATTTTAATTATTATGAGAGTAACTATAACATTACTATTAAAAAAAAAAACAGGGGTAAATCAAAAAGAAAATAAAAACAAGCAAACTTTTTGTTACATCAGACGATTGGAATCGAACTTGGGACCTCTTACTCGTCAGTTAAGTATCATACGCATTGCGCCACAGCGCCATTAATAACAGTAGCCAATTTTGGCTGTATTTTCATAGTCGTGTAACTTAGACGGCTACTATTTTTTTTTTCAAGAGTGTGAGTGTAGAAACGAGTTACTTTGTATCACACAACGATAATACCTGTTGTGTTTCACGCGCTAGCGTTTACGCACACATTTATCATGTTAGTGTGCCCTGCTACGCTATCAAAGTCACCGTGTGTACATAATAATATCATTCTAATTATTTATTATTAAAGCTACGTTGGGTCGGCGACGTATTGAGCTGAGTCGTGGTGTCACGTAGCCTTCCGCCAAAGCGCCGATACACGACACCCGTCGGCCAAAGTTCTTCCTTCATGGAAGTCTCCAGATTTTGAGTCAGTACCCGTACACCAAAGATAAAGATAAAGATAATTTTATTTTGCAAATATGGGTAACAGTAAAAGATGACAGAAAAATATAGGTAACAAGTTGAGCCATATTTTACCATGTAGGCATGCAAAAGACATACTATAACTACGTACAATTTTAAAATAATAAACAATGATGTATAAACAAGTAAATACAAAGAAAAAATTTAAACTAACTTAAAATATATAAACTAACTTAAAAAATCTTTCTCATTTAGGTACTCACTTAAGTTATAATAAGATTTCACCACCAAAAGATTTGAAATTGATCTTGTGACGCGACTTCAACCTTTCAATTCTCAGCATGAACCTGGTCTTCATCTGTATGTACTCCACGACATCGTCTACGCTCGTGGAGTGATGCAGACATGACATGTAAAGCATAATAAAAACATAATAACAATAAAAACGTTTATTTATCTCCAACAAATTACTCGTACAATACAGTTTTTAGTTGACAGGCAGATTGACAAGAAATAGAATAATTTGTGGAATCTGGAGTCTAAATTAAGCTTAAGCCTGTATTTTAGAGCTGCAGCCTCCTCTCCCATTACAAACAAGTAGAAATAGTCAAAAGTTGAAATATATCTGTGATGCATAGAATAGATAAGAGTACATAGAATACTTGATGACTACAACATTTTTCATAACGTTCCAGAGAGCGTGCCCCCCGCGAGTTACCGACGCAAGTGACCTCAAGCGAGGACGAGGGTCCCTGTTACATCGACTCCGAAACACCACCAGACTGGATCAAAACCCTATCAGAACAAAGCAGCAATGGAGTCATCACTAACTCGAGAAAGGACCTTCTTAATGATTGCGCACTGGCCAGCTGCGTCGACACCGACAGTGAGACAGAAGCCGTAGACAAAAAAGAGACGAAAAAAAGAAAAAAACCGGTTAAAAAGATTGAAAAAGTAGAAGAGAAGACTCAAGTGACAGCTGTCAAAAAGGGGCCGGTGAAAATTCCTGCTAATGTTAAAAAGGTTTGTTTTGTGTTTAGTTTGGGTATAGGCAGCGATATCAATTCATATGTACTTTTGTACCCAGGACATTAACGACACCCCACACTCATAAAAAAAAAATATATTTATCTTATTCAAATCTATTAGCACACAATACCGTGCCGACGTCTTGTATGTCGATACCGTTACCGGCCCACGCTGAAAACCAGCGCCGTAGACTCGTCGCATTTTGCGTATGGTCACTGCATTATACTGAGCGTTGGGCCGTTTTGCGCGGATGTGGCGCATATTTTTAGCATATTATACTTATAATTTGCGGCTTGTTCCGCCAAATAAAATGTTTTCTTTCTTTCTTTCTTTCCATGCCTCAGAAAATACGTAAAGCCATTAGACCCGGTTGTGATTCGTCGATCTTCGACAGTCCATACAGAGACAAGGGCAGGAAGCTGATATTATAAATGAAGTCTGTTAAAAATGTGGACAAATTAATGTAGATCATTAACTAAACGACAAAGATTAAGTGCCAAATTTAAATTATTTTATTTTAAGGATCGATTTTTGTGTCATGTTCATGACTTTTAATATTTTTTATATTTCAAGTCATAGGCATAGTATAAGTTACAAATAATTTAAACTGACTCTAATTTATAGCCTTATTTTAATTTACACTACAAACCATCAAATCTAAGAAGTACCGTTTGACGTTTCATAAGTTTGTATAGGTGTATCTCACACAATTTTAATTACCTTTTCTGTAAAACTATTGAATTATAAAGCTATTTTTATTTTATCACAACCTTAGTATACAAATTTTAATCTTCACGTTTAAATAACAATCTTTCAAACAATGCTAATATATACAATAGAAAGCTTTTTTTCTAGACTTCGTTTCAAAGTCACGAAGTAAGGTCCATAGCCGTAGTGTTGCTAATCTTCAAATTCACTTGTATACGAATAATCGTTAAAAACGTCCGGATAATCAAATTTATTAATTAGGAGCTTTTGTACTTAATATCTCTTAATTTCCAACTGACATCCAACTGTCAACGAAATCGCATTATTATAATTTAACATATGTAAGTTATTACGACTGTTCTTAGATTTTATGGGCTGCACAGTTTATGCATATTAGTCAAATTAACGAACGAACGAACGAATAAACGTTTTTTCTTTCTTTTCTTTCTAAATTATGAATGGACTTTGCTTCAAATAAACTTTTTATTACTTATAATCTCCTACCACTTGTGTCACCAGATGTGGAGAAGTATCTCTGAAAAAGACAACTTGACGTTGGAGCCGATCCTGGAAGGATGGGAGGGCGACATCCAGGTTGCGTGCAACACACAAGACCCCATCGATGGCAACACAGCCTTGCACAAAGCTGCCATCGCTGCTAAACCCGAGATGGTTACGTAAGTATACTTATTACGAGATAGACCGACTAGTCTGGAAGTCAACTATATATAAAACTAGCTTCCACCTGCGGCTTCGCCTGCGTGAATGGGAGCTAGGCTTCTCCATACAATCTGGACCCCCATTTCTCATTGTGGAAAAAACTAGTAGGCGCTTGGTAAGGTAAGACCAACAAAACAAATAATTTATTCCCAGAACGAATGAAAGCCACTATTACGATTATTCTGTATTTAAAATAAAATGTAAAAAACTCACGAAAAATTTGGTAATAGTAAAGAATTCAAAGGTACATTGGTAATACATAACAATGGTGTGCTTTTTTTGCACGTAAGGGGGTTCCGAAACGGGTTAGGACCCAAACCGCTCAAGGGTAGCAGAGAACATAGGCGCGAGCCACGAAGGATGTTCCGGCGCGGTTGGCCGTAGCGATCTGCTTCCCTCCCCCCTCAAGAGACCTGACAAGTGACGAAGTGACTTACATTAAATCGGAACTTGAAAGACTTTTGATCATGTCGGACCCCACGAAACCACTCTCGGCCTTCCGAGGTTACCATCGAGTTACGGACGGCATCGTGCAGATGTGGTGTGAGGACGACAACCGCTAGATAGACAAATTTTTCCTGCTGAATTTCTCCTGTTCTGTTTAAGATCCCTTGGAGTTATATATGAATCGAAAGGTACACTGATCATAGTTATGATCAGTATTATTTTTATGTATTCCGAGCGTAATAGAACCGAGGGCCCTACTGGATGGAGGAGGCGATTAATTGTAATTTATATGAAAATAGTTGTGGTACATTGGATTTTGTCAGTATATTCGTGAGGTACATTGAACAAATAAAGCAATGCCACTAGTTTTTTCTGTCTTGCTCGAGCGGCCCTGCTGGATAGAAACTTATAATTCGATTCAATAGCTGATTCGGGAATTACTACTCAGGACGTGCGTTTATTATGATACATTTGTATACAACCAAAGGTTTTGGTCACAACCTTACATTTTACGCATGTTATCAATCAAAGACGTTTTATCTATATATATAAAAGGAGAAACTGACTGACTGACTGACATATCAACGTACAGCCGATACTAATGGGACTAGGAATGTGACATTTTGCACAAGGTTTCCTTTTATGACGTAGGCGACCACTAAGAGAGGATTTTCCAAAATTCACACCCTAAGCGGGTGAAACGAGGGTCCAAAGTTTGTATAGAAAAACCTATTTTCACGCGGGCGAAGCCGCTGCCAGAAGCTAGTTAGTACATATGTGTTGGCATAATTCGACAAACTGTTCGGAACAGCTGTTGTTTTGTCCCTTTTCAAGTCATACCCACTGCATGAAAACATTTTGGATACTGGTAATTTGGCTGTGAATCGCCCTGCGAGTCCCGACGGCCGGGGCGTCTCCTGCAGCAATGTCTGAAGCGTGATGACTTCTGCCTCCCGGTTTCAGCCACCGCGTTCGCTCGCATTACTGCTTCCTTTCCCCTCGCTGCATATCATGGCCTGAACTAGGATCGGACATGAGAGGTCGCTGATGCCGATCGTCTCCACGAGGACACGGCGGTGAAGCTAGTCAAACCTTTCCATCATCATTTCGTTTGCAGTCAGATCCTGTCAGCGGGCGGGGACCCGTGCATCAAAAACCACGTCCTGCAGACGCCGTACGCCGCCACACCGCACGCCGACACCAGGATCGCCTTCAGAATGTTCCAAGCGCAAAATCCTGATAAATATAATTATTCTAAGGTATGTTTACGTTTTTTGTATATTTTACCATCTAAAGAAACTGAAGAAAATACGATACTATGACTCACAAGTTTCAGGTCAAATAAACAAAAGAAATTAATAATTAATTAAAAGTATTGTGAACTTATATGAAGGTCATGACCAGTGGTGGCTGAGTGGTAACGGCCCCGACTTACGAGTTGTAGGTCGCGGGTTCAAACCCAGCCAGCCGCATTACTTTGTGATCGTGAGGAAACCGGCATGTCCTAGAACCAAAAATTCGAAGACATGTGACATTCATAAATCCGCACTGGGCCCGCGTAGTGGATTATGGCCCATTCCCTCATAGAGAGAGGAGGCCTGAGTCCCAGCAGTGGGAACATTAAAAGGCTGTTTTAATGTTCCCACTGCTGGGAATTATATGCAGGTCATCTTAACAATCATACACACTCATCCAAATTTCCTTTTCCCTAGAAATTCAGAAATAACAGAAGTCCATTGACTCCTTCCACGTTTATAAATGTTAGGTAAATTGGTAAACTGATCTGAAATTTCCTCGCAATTAATTTTTCTGGGGTTGAATATTCGCTTGTTCAAAAACAGATAACTTTGAAAAATGCGGAGTCTTTACAAATTTAATGACTTGACTTAAGATTCTATGTCTCCTAGCTGGAGCAGAGGGCGTCGACAGTAGCCACCCATTGCGACCGGTCTTGAGCTATACACTTCACCTCGCTCCATGTCAGTCCGATGGACGTCGCTTCTGCTAATACGGTGCGTCACCAGGCTTGCCGAGGACGGTCAGCTTGTGACCAGTCCATCTCCAATTATGACGTTTGATCTGGTGGTCGATCGAGCTTTCGTGGCATTTCTCCAACAGCTTCTACGTCAGGGATGGTCTCGGGCCAGTAAATCCCGAGGATGCGACGCAGACATCGGTTTATGAAAGCGTGAGGTTGAGGACAAGTTTAATATCATACGAGTATCCAATTCTGATATTAATACCAGCTTGTATTATCCCAAAGGCTGGACAAAGGCCTCCTCCCATTATTTTCACAGTTTCCAATTCTGTGCCACTTCTCACCAATTCTTAAATTCATATCCAGGTAGCCCACCGTCTCTTTCGTGGTATGTCCCGGCTCCGTTTTGCGTTTCAGAACACCTATATTGGGTTTGTGGACCGCGAGCAATGGGTAGCTCGTTGTCCGATATGGTGGGCAGCGCGTTGTGTTTCACGCGCGCCTCAATACATTTCAGAAAGAATGACGAAGCCCGTCAGTGCCGATGCCTGCTAATGCTGCGGAATTTTTCTAAATAGTTTCCGTAGCCATAGACTGCAAGAGGCAACTAAAAGATGTCCTCTTGACGTCTATCCGTCTATGGTTTTAGTCTGTAAAAGTCTCTCCTTCTCGCTCCACCTAGAGCGGGACGTCCCACTGAATTGAAAGGGTACCATTTTTTCGGTATGGCATCACGTCATTAATTATAATGGCTTCTTTCAGTCCCAAATCCCTGGGCCAGTGACAGCGGAGCAACTAGAACAACAGAAAGAGAAGAAAGCTCAACAGAAGAAGGCGAAACGACAGCGAGAGAAAGAGAAACAGGCGGACAAACTCAAGGCCAACGCATTTTTACTTCTAACAGACGAGAAGAAGGTATGATCGTACAGACGTTACGTTTCCAATTAGATTTTTCTGAAATGACGTATAACAGTTGGCAGCACTGAGGCGTCAGGTCCAGACAGCTGTCAAAACGCTTATGTTCCATTTATTAGGGCATACGGGCCACCGGCCACAACCACAAAACGCCGCATGTTTCCTGTAGGTTTCATACATTTTATATGGATTCACCGCACACGGTTGACGCCGGTGGCCGCCACACGCTACAAATCGCTGCTGCTCGCTTCTTGTGGCCCGAAGCTAAGCGCCGATATAAAACGCGGCCGCACGCATTCGCGCATTTAAACTAACCTTTGACAGAGTCCATTACAATACTGCGCGCATGGGTTAAAAGAAGTAGCAGCCACCGGCTACAAGTGGCTGTCGCGCGCTTTAGCTTCCTTTGTGACCGCTTGTAGCTTCTCGTGGTGGTGTTTGGCTCATGTGCGGCGACACTTAGGTGACGCAGATTATGTGCCACCTAAGTGTCGCCGCACACAATTTGCCTGTCGATTGCAGCCTTAGTTTAGTGCTTTCAAAGTTAATATTATTTTAAAATTTTTGGCTTTTATTTCCTTATCGTAATACTTTAAATTTATAACGGTAAGATAGATGATGATTATAGTAAAATTTCTTTTCTCCTTTCACAGAAAAAAGTTCCGGTACACGAACAACGTTGTTTCTCGTGCGGCGCTCAGCTGCCAAAGGTTCCCTTCGAGTACGACGACTGTAAATTCTGCAAAGTTCCCTGTCTACACGACCATAGAAAGATTAGGCCATTAAATATGAGCGTTTAAGGCGTTGTCCAGAGTTTACTAGCGGTGACTAGGGCGGGTTTAGTAGGTGGACACAGGACGCATTGTGTTACTGCGAGTTCTTGTATCGGGCAGTAGAGGCTAGTCGTGTTATCTTAGGGGGAAAAATTCAATGGGTGATCGCTCGCTTGTGAGGCCGCTCCGGCGTTACGCTAGGCGGCCCACTATAGTGTCTTCATACATGTAAATATGTATATAAACTCACTACTTTTCCCATTAGAGTCGGTAGATACTACAAAACGCCATCTGTTTTGTGTGAAATCATCATATAACTCCCTCTCGCTCTAGGTGCAGCGAGAGGGTGTGTCAGACTTATTGACTAAAACCCACCTGTGTTCCTTCAGTGGCCCCTTGTTCCAGGGCCACGGCACCTCTTTCGTACAAGCCTGGAGTCCTGTTATGATCTTTTTATACTCTCTTTGTTTCATTTGCGTCACTTCATTATAGACTCAAATGAATGTTTTATAATGTTTAATCACGCACGCCTTAGTACTCAATCAGAGTGGAGGTTAGTGCGGGTGCTGGCGCGGCCGCGTGTCATACAAAATGTATGTAGACGCCGGTAGCGGCCACAGTGCTCCGCGAGCCGCGCGGCTGCGTGAGGCGGGCTCGGGTGTTACTAATGGCTCAGTCCGCCCGTATCGTTCACAGTGATATAGCGTCTATTAGGTGACTGCGCCTGTGGTTCAAGACTCGTAGCTCGTTCGGAACTGTGAACCAGCAGACGCCAAAACGTCTTCAACCGCCCCCGCCCCCGCACTCGCTAGTGCAGTCTGATTGACCACTTAGCCATCTGTGCAAGCTCAACACTCTAGCTGGGGTTTATCTGCTCAGTTGTTATGACGTTTTAAGGTGGTTGTTACAAAGAAGCCCGCAAAATTCATATTCTTCTTAATTTTTTTTTGCATTTTGCAGATCTATGTCTATTTGTATGTTGATTAAAATGCGATTGGCGACCGTATCACGTTGTGCTCAGGATTAAGTGAACAAAAGAAATATGGTTACTTTTAAAAGGAACTGTATTGATTAAAGTTTAGGATAGAATTGACAATTGATGTGTGATCTAGCTAAAATTGATTGTAGTCTCTTGTTATTGGCTAATTTACAATGGCGCGATGTGTGATGTATCGCTTCATGATAGGTTAAACAATTATACAAACAAAAATAGGCCCTAAAACTATTGCTTTAAGTCCGTTTTTTTTGTCTGGCATAGACACGTTGTTATTTACGGAGTTATAATTATTAAAATCATCAATATTCAGATCATCATTTCAGCCGATAGACGTCCACTGCTGGACATAGGCCTACCCCAAATGTCGCCACAATGAACGGTCCTGTGCGTCTCGCATCCATCGGATTCCCCCAACCTCTATCGGATGGCCTAGTATTCACTAGGTCATCGTTCCACCTTGTAGGAGGCCTTCCAACACGTCTTCCGGTACGTGTTCGCCACTCCAGAACCTTTCGGGCCCAACGGCCATCTGTTCTGTGAGCAATGTGCCCAGTCAGTTCAGATAACCCTATTGGATGAGTGTTCTATGAAATAGCCATTCAATACGGTGTATGATTTTAATCAACATACAACCCTACACTGACCTGTAGAATGAAAAAAAACTTAACGCCATCACGAGAAAGAGACAGAGTTATACTGGCTGATAGCACCATCCCTTCCCCGCAACGAAACCATGACAGCATTCGCTTCATAATACGGGCCCAGAGTGTTTTTATATGTGATACTTAGATGATAATATTGGAATTTTTATACATTTTTACTACATGACCAGAAGTGTGTAGAATAGTGATGTAACGAATGTTAGATTTCTTACATTCGCGGATGCGAATGCGAATATTCAAATTCAATATTCGCGAATGCGAATGCGAATACGAATGTTGACTTTCGAACAAAGTGTGAGCAAAACATCAAGTTTAAACTGAACATAACAGAGCCGTTACAGACTGACTGAACAAAGCTTATCACATTAAGTTCTTTCGAAAAGATTTGTCATTGTTTCAGGTTAACATGTTGTTTCTTAATTTGTGACTCTGTAAATATGAAATGCAAATTGTGTTATAGAAAAATGTTAAAATAAATATAAAATTGTAAAATTTTATCACTTGTATTGCCATTCTATATCCATTCAATCAATATTTATGTCCTTTTTGTTTGTCAGAAATATTCGCCAAACATTCGCATGTTTCTTGCGAATACGAATGCGAATGCGGATATTCGTTATATCTCTAGTGTAGAAGGATGTCAATGTATCGTAAAGCTAAGCTATTGTGAAACACCCATTTTAATCCGATTATAGCTTCAAATTTAAAAGTGTGTTGCTACCTCCGCTGCGATTCTGTTGTTTTAAAATTAATTTGCCACTTAGTGAATACGGAATAAGATCCAATTTTCTAATCTAGTTTTTCAGGATTTATTTATTGTACAATTTTTTTATTGTGAGAGGACAAAATAAAATTTTGTTTTACTTTATGCTTTGGTTTCTATTGAATTGTATGTACTATGCGTTCCAATCAAGAATAGGAAAGCCAATAACCTCGATCTGTCAAATGTTGATTGAAAAGTACGGTTTACAAAAAATCTATTTTCTTTCTTATTTTCATCGTTAGGTTAATTCACCGTCTTCTGCCATTTGCCACTACTCAGACACTTCACACAGTGACGCAGGGATTAGCAAAATTGAAGAACTGGATTCCGATTAAAATGTTTTCGTTCATGATTCTTAAATAAATATCATTTAAAAAAATATATTGTTTTGGTCATCCTACCCAATTTTTCGATTTGACAGCTATGACGTCAAAACATGGCGTAAAATCGATCCTATTCTTATTTGGAACGAATTGTATGTCACCAGATTATTGCAAATAACCAGTACCATAATTTATGAAGTATCTAGGATAAACCCTCGATAAATTGTGAATAGAACATTTTCTTCAAATACTTTTTTTATTTAGTCTATACTTTGGGAAACTATAGACTAAATAAAAAAAAAATGCAACCATAACACATACGCAACTGACACGTGACTTTTGCACCAATATTTTTTTTAAATTGATATAAATTAGTGCTTGACTGCGATCCCACCTGATGGTAAGCAGTGATTGAATCATTGATGGTGAGGCGTACTAGTTTATTAAGAGCCTATTCACTAGCCTTGAATACACCTGAATTAAAAAATATCAAAATAATAAAAAAGTCATTTCAATAACTCATCATCTCCCTAACTTTTTCCCAACTAGCTTGGGGCGGTTTCCAGTCTAACTGTAAGTAACTGAATACCTCTGTTTTACATGGAACGACAACCTATCAGACCTTTACAATCCAGTTACTGTGCAATACGATACTCTTTGGATAGGCTGATGGTCAGACTTGAGTATCTGATTACCTGTAACGACTGTCAAAGATCTACGAATGACAACCGGGACCAACGACTAAGTGCTTTCCCCACGGGGTGTCAGTAATATCCTAGGTAAACTTAAGTACATATGAATTGAAAAATGCACATTAGTACTCAACACAACCCCGTGCTTGAGAGGCGTGCCTTACCCCTGGGCCACCAAAACACTTAGAACCACGTTTATTAGTCACAAATCATATTTTGACACTAATCTACAAAATACAAAAAAATAAAAAAATAAAATGAATTTCTCGGGCTACCGGGCGCTTTTACATAGGTGAAAGCTACGGGCCGAGCGTGGCCATGTTTTCGCTAGATGGCGCTGAACTCAACATTTTTAGTTCATTTGGTTTTTGGTATCTAAGAGAGCATTATTAAGTGACTGGCCTGCTGGTCTATTGGTTGGTGGCCCTGACTGCTTTGCAAGAGGTTGTGGGTTCGATTCCCACCTAAGACAAATGTTTGTGTTTGCAAGTGATGAGCACGATCATTTATTTTGTGTCTGGGTGTGATTTTTATCTATAACATAGCCCCTATGTTCAACTGGACCTGAAGTTGTGATGTGACGGATGTAAATCAAATGTAGTGTAATGGTTTAATAACGATGCGTAAGTAGGAACTTAAATACAATAAGTGGGTAAGTTGCCGTCCGGCCGTCAAGTAAAGTAAGAAACAAGCCAGAGTCCACGGTGCGATGTGAGGTTCCACGCGCGGGTCAAACAGAAGTCAGTAAAATGGATGCGGTAAATATTTTGATCGATCCTGCAACCTCAGTACCCACGTGATCAGTTCTTCTCACTTCAGTCAATGGTCCACTTCATGGGTTTTTTTAAATAGGACCGAAATGCTTTTGGGTAGGTATATTATATTATTATTTAGTGCGATTTAGGAAAAAGGGAGAATCCACTGACGGCTGTGTCTGATCCGGGCAACTGCCCGATATTCTAGTTGATTTCGGGCTCGAATTCTAGTACCACGATGCTGGAGGTGGCCGCACGCATGAGGGAACGGCCCTCATGCCCCAGCTGTGGAATGCCGATCCCGCTTTTCAGCCACCGTAGGCGTAGGCTTGCGGACTATATATAAGGGCGGATCCAGGATTTTTTTTCTGGGGAAGCCCAAGGGGCGGACGGGCAAAAAAATCAATAATAATTGTTAGAAATAAACTTGAAGTATGGTACTTCAAGCTTTTTTCTTCATATATTTTAACAACTCTGCTAATTTGATTTACTTCTAACTAAGTATGTACTATGTAGGCACTCAGTCAGTGATGTAAGTATAATGTTGCGAGTATATACCCAAGGGTGGATTTATATCATACTTTAAGTTTATTTCTAATAATTATTGTTGATTTATTTGCCCGTTAGCCCCATGTGCTCCTCGCAAAAAAAAAACCTGGATCCGTCCTTGAATGTTACCGCTAATGTGCGTGAATCAGTTAGAATGCAGATTACCTTTTTAATCTGCAGATTATCTCCTCAAACGGGGCACAACTCCACCGTTTCCTTCAGGCGTTCGTCACTATGGTGACACCCTGGCGTTTCTTCTGTACGAATCACGTGCAGGAACCTCCCGTACTTACCATGTCCGGTGAGGATCTGCGTCATGCAGGTGAGGAGAGTCGCTGTCACCGTGTCGCCATGATCGACGGGCTTGCACTTTAGTGACACAGGAAGGTCGCTCTTCATGGACGAGTAGCTCTTAAAGTCAGTTTTGGAAGGAAATTGGCTGACATATTGTATTTTAAGCAATCCCCAGTTAAAATTAAGTCCAATTTTAATTTTAAACTCCTACTGTATTTTTATGCTGTGCAATAAAGAGTACCTCTACCTACCTATCTATCTAATTTCTGCTCACTTACTTCGACCTTACATTTTTTCTGACACTGACCATTTTTTTTTGCATCATTAGACCATTTTCAAAGCTTCCTGTTTTCAGTTCTTGCAGCATTTCTTGCAGTTGATCTACTCTACAGCATAGAGGCAAACACTTCATAAACGTAATATCACGGAATAGATAAAATAGATCGATAATAATAAAAAAAATAAAAAATAGATCTATAATATTTAGTAAGTAATTAGTGTACCAGAAGACGCAGCATTGGAAGGCCTCCTACATGGTGGACCGATGACCTGATGACGATCGTGAGAATCCGATGGATGCAAGACGCACAGGACCGCTCTTTATGGCGATACTTGGAGCCTATTTGCAACGGTGGATGTCTTTCGGCTGAAATGATGATTAATTAGTGTACCTATTGATTTTTTTTTAACAACTGTCAGAAGTCAAGGACCATACAATTTTGAGTCTGTGACTTTTTTTTTAATCGAGGCAAGCCTAGTGTGTTATGGCATGACGACTTCATTCATGACGGATTGGCCAAAGAAGAAAGCTGTGGAAATCCACTGGAGCATATCTACAGAGACGGTGACGTTGATCAGAAGTAGTGCAGTAGGTAACCGTAACAGGTAAAAGAAACGGTACTTCTCTATATCTATTTATTGTAATATTATAAATTCAAAAATAACCGAGGAAGGGTGTAGTACCTAAAGGTCACGGGAATCTGATGGATACGAGACGTACAGGATCACTTGAAGGAGGTCTTTGTCCAGCAGTGGATATCTTTCGGCTGGAATGATGATGATGATGATAATGTAAGTAAATCTGTCTGCTTGCTACTGCTTTTCGTGTCTTTACGGCAGAACAGATTTGAAAGATATTTTGCACACAAGGAAATTATGTCCTGGATTAGGGCATTGTATAAATTTGTATCCATGGACTATGCTCCCTAGGAATAATTTTCAAACGGCCGAACCGCGAGGGCCCTCACGCCCTAGCGATCCGCAAGCCCGCCGTCCGACTGTCCGGTAACCGTCCGGATCGAGCCCAAGTCGTTGACGGCGCGTATTGTTCCTCGCGCACCTTGCTTTTGCTACTGAAAGGAAAACTCGCCAATGGTATGAAAGGCAACTAAGGAACAAGAGTGGGTTTTAGTCTAAAAGTCTGACACCTTTTCGCTCCGCCCAAGAGTGTTGATTGAGTGTTGATTGATGCCATTAGATGATTTTCACAACTAAAAAAAAAGTAATACTCATTATAATCGCGAAAGAAACTGAGTATGTCTGTTGGTTTGTTACGTTATTACACCAAAACCGCTTAACCGATCTGAATGAAAAGAATTGACAGCCTAGGGCCTAGAACCTGTAAGGACATAGGACATTTGTATGAACTTACCAGCGGGCAAAGCCTCGAGCAGGTGCTATTAAAACATAAAATATTTACACTGAACCTACTGGTCCTGTGCTGATTCCAAAAATATGTTGTTGAATCATGAATTCTTAAAATTGAGAATTATGGTGCAATTTTTTTATTTGCTGCATTAAGTAGGTAATTTTTAGCTCTAGAAAACAAATATTAAAGATTTTTTAAAATATTATCAACAATATAAATCTACTAATAACAAACAGAAGTCTGACAAGGACTTTGACATCAAACTCAAGCCGGTTCAGTGACTTACGGGTTGCGGGTTCAAACCCAACCAGGCGCATTACTTTGTGTAATTTATTTCATCACCACTGCTCTTAAAACGGTGTCCTAGAACCAAAAATTCAAAGACATGTGACATTCACCAACCCGCACTGGGCCCGCATGGTGGATTACGGCCCATTCCCTCTTCTAGAGAGGTGGCCTGAGTCCCAGCAGTAGGAACATTAAAAAGGCTGATTATGCTATGCATATTATATTAGCGGTACCAACGTAACAGTCGAGTTCAAAACGAGAGAAAAGCTCTTCAAGGATAGTCCGTAGATGCGGAAGTTTTCTTCCTCTTTCCTTCATTTTATCCTGTTCTTCTAACCCCCTGGCGCGCAACCTTCAACCCTTCCTCATAGCTTTTTCGTAGAAAACTTAGTCACCTACTTTGGAACTTTTAAGTTTAAAAGTTGTCGACCGACTTGACAGATGGGCTCTTCAATCTTTTGTCTCAGTAGGGATTTCCAATCAGTCATTTGGATTAGAAAAGGGTTTTATTTTTGTTTCATCAGATTATTTGATTTAAATCTTATTTAAAACTAACGACCCGACTCCCGGTTTTGCAAGAGTGCGAATTATATACATAAACCTTTCTCATTTGTCGTTTAAAGATAGGCGTTTCTCAGGGTTCAATTCTTGGTCCTTTCCTTTTTCTAGTTTTTGTTATTCTTTACATGATGGCCAATTTATCCGTTTGTAAATCTGTTGTGTTGTTTTAATGTATCGGAATCAAGCACTATTCTATATAAAATTATAAAAAGTACTTTTTAACCAAATTAAAAAAGGAGGAGGTTGTATAATAATATGTTCAGCTGTTTCTTCTTTGTTTTTTATTTTATTTTATTTAGTGGACGATTGTTTATTTTTTAACATACCAAACTGTTGAAACTGCGAGCAAAAACTTATTTTAGTAAGTAGATAATTAAATGTCATCAAACTAAAGGCGTAAGTTTGTGAGTGTGTATGTATGTTTGTTACTTCTTCACGCTTGAACTGCTAAACAGATTCCCACGAAACTTGCTACACGAGTACACCATGTCCTGAATAGAATAGAAAAGAAAAAATTGAATAGGATATATTTTTATTGTAAAACATGAGTATACATAAATATGTGCAAGGTCTTAAAGTAACAGGTAGATCTGCATGTTTTGCCATTTGTGGCGTACAAAAACAACATATTTTTAATTTTCTTAATCCTCTTTTATTTCAAGTTTACATATTATTCTAATATTTGCGTAACACAGTGGGTGAAATATACCTACTTACTTACTGACCTACCTCCGTCATAGTACATTTATTCTTTTCTCTTTGCACTGATGGATTGAGGATATCCGCAGGAGAACCAAGGTGTTTTTGTAAACGACATATTTGGTTTAGAATAAACCAAAAAAAAAAAACCAAAAAGATTTGGAGTCTAGACAACAAATAATGAATTTTTTCATCGTAATACTTATTTAAAATAGGAGAAAAAACACAAAAAAGTACAGATTAGATTTTGCAGATTTAAGGCTCAAATAGTGGCACATTGGACAGTTTTTTTTATATCCCGGGAGTACCTACGTTCTCTTGGGATAATTTTTTACGATTCCGCAGGTGAAGCCGCTAACGGGAGCTAACAAACTCATAAAGGTGACTGCAATCGTTCTTTACAAAATCTTTTATTTCTGTCATTGAGTTACCGCTTTATGGTTTCCGAGGGCAGTGTAAAACGAAAAAACGAAAAAAAGGAGAACGTCCTACATACACATACTTACAAGCATTTGTACATATGTATGTGTATGTATGAGGGACGTTTTTACCAATAATATTGCTTGTCCCCTCTAAAAAAAAATAATGTAAATTATCTTATTTACGACTGAATTTTTTTTTTTTAATTTCTCTGTTTATTTCAAGTTTACCTATTATAAAATACACACTATTATTCTAATATTTACGTAACACAGTGGGTGAAATATACCTACCTACTAACTGACCTACCTCCGTCACACTTTTTTCTTTGCACTGACCTACCTCCGTAGCTCCATCACACTTTTTTCTTTGCACTGATAGATTGTGAACAGAACAGAAGAGCGTCTCATGTTTATGTATAAATAGATATGTTAGAGCCACGAAGAATTTTTGAAAGGGAAACCGTGGCCCTAAGAAGCAAAGGTAAACTGCAAGATACACTACATTTAGTGCCGATCATAAAAAAAAAAAAACATTATGCAACAAAATATTCCACACTGCAATATATAGCATAAGCTAGAACTACATTAAACCGACGCACACGTGTAACATTCCAGATTTGTGCGTAGAACGACGTCGCGTGGCGTAGATCAAGTGTAGCTCAACAAGTCTAGTTGCTATACAAAATGTATGGAGACCAACGCGCCCAGATCGGCGTGTGTGGCACACGTGTGCGCAGTGTAGTTCTACCTTTAGTATTTTTTGCATGGGTATAAAAATATATATACCTAATAAGTTACCCATAGACATTAAGAACCGACATCCTATTGGTACTTTTAAAAGGAAGCTAAAAAGATTTCCTGAACAAAAAAGCATACTCTGTTAAAGAATTCCTTGAAGAAAAATAACTATTTAATATACTTATTGGAATGATTGTGATACTTAAAATGTAATAACTTGTGATAACTATGTGATGTAAATGTAACATGAATAATAAATAAATAAATTTAATAGAAAATGTAAACTGTTGACTTGTAATATTTAACGTGTAGGTATATATCTTTTCTCCTTTTTTTAAATGTTGCAATGCCATAACAGGTAACTAAGTCTTAGAACTTAGTTGTATATGGACCTGAATTTATAGTATTTCATTCATTCATAATGCGCCCGACACATTCCATTATACTGCGTAATTAGGATTTGGAGATATTAACAAATCCTACACTTAGTTCGCAATAAAGAATTCGAATTGAATTGAATTGAAGACACGCGTTTTAGTCAGGAAAAGTGGAACGCCCTCGCTGGAGTGGGAACCGTCCAATGACTTCTCCCGTTCTAGTGTCCACCCTATAGCGGGAGAAGTCATTGGATGTTTTTCCACCTCAAAAATAAGTCAAGTCAAAGGTTTTTTATTTCACATAGGCCTACATGGGCACTTATAAAACGTCAGAAGATAGTGCACGGTTCCAAATTGATCGTTTCGGAGAAGAACCGGCAAGAAAGTCCATGTTCAATCTTTTAAAAAAATATTGTTCTTACAATATTTCCGTAAAAGTATTTCTGTATAAGAAGATATTATGTAAGGACAGTGTAGACCGGTCAATATTGTACTAAAAAGTACAATAAAAATAATCATAATAAAAAGTGAGTCATAATAGGAAGTAGAGTAGTGTTCTCACATTCACATTATAAAAAAAGAGGCTATATAAAAAGCAAGAAAATAAATAATTACAATTATCAATAAATGAGACGCTAACAAAATAAATTATGGTGTTCATAAATAAACGCATTGACAATTTAAATAACGATGTCATTATAAAGGATAGATTACACTGTTAACTGCAAGGCCATTCATTTACAAGCAACATTTTTTCTTCCATCCGGACCGCTTCCGTTTTTTCTTAGACACATGTTGCTGTTGTCCGGCCAGTTGCGAAACCATAATATCTCCTTAGCATGTGTTTTACAACTTACGCCTGACACCCTCTATGCATCCACCGAAAGTTTTTTCTGCTTCAAAGAATGTCTTGTTTAAATAACGGAACAGTGAACTTGGGTAGGCAGTATTTGCTCCGGTAATGTTCGAAAAAATTATCGCATGCCTGGAACGCAAAGGGCAACTGAAAGAACACAGATAGGTTTCAGCCCTCCCGTTTCACCCAGAGCGAGAGGGAGAAGGTATTTTATGATTTCGCACCGTAAAAAAAGAGTACAATACCTACATCTCATAGTTTCTATACTTACAACTAATATACTTAATAATGTTTTATAATAATATTTATTTTGACAAAAAAATACAGTAATTTACATACAGAGGTCGGAATTAGGTAGAGTTAATCATGTACTTGCATCGAAATGTCGATATTAATATGATTCTCCCCGGGATTTCTAATGATAAATCCCATGTGGCTAACAATATTACAAATAAATAATAATAAAACCTCAGAGATAGAGAAGACAAATAAAACAAAGATAATTGACATACAATTTTTATTAGTATTTTACATTGAAAAAGATCTCTCTACGTCGACTGACGTGAGTTTAACAAATTTATACACTTCCTCCTCGTCATTAATGCAGGAAGAAATTTTTCTGCTATATTTTTGTTAGTGCCATAAAAAATTCTGCTCCTTAAAATTAATCTCGGGATTTGATGCATATCCACTTTAGTCTTTTGCTGTATGAAATCAGTGTAAATAGTACATATTTAACTCGACTTAATTCCGACCTCTGGTGATTATGTAAAGAAAATTATAAGTAGCATCAAAAACTACAGGCTTTGCCTGTATTTTGGCTATCAGATCAATTCCTATGTCTTAATCCTATATTAAATATCGTAGTGATATCCAATATCAACTACATTAAAAAAAACTTTTTTTTTAAAACAAAACATGCATGCAATTTCTCTCTTTGTGTGAAATTGCACTGCAATGGATGGACAGTCGACCGGATAAAAAAGAAATAGGTTAGTTAACTAGTAAGCTAGGAAGACTTTTATCCATAATTCCGTAAGTATTGGTATCCGATATGTACCTATATCTATCTTTGTAGAGCATTTGAGACTAATTGAGACAAATGATAGTGATACCTATTCGGACTGCACACCTGAACCATACCATAGTACCAATAATAACTGAGCACTGCATACACCAACAGCATTGCACATTGTTATCATGTCTGTGACACCGTGTAATTGGCAACACAGTTAGTTTATGGAAAATCACGAGAAAAGGTTGACTTTTTATTCAAATATATGCCTTTTAAATTCTACAATTTGAATGAGATTAATAATAGCAGTATAATTAGTAACAGCTGGTCGGACTGGGCTTTTCTTCGGTCAACGAATCAGCATTGCCATCCAGCGTGGCAATGCTGCCAGCGTTCTGGGCACTTTTCCCATGGACATCGATGTGGACGAATTTTTTGATGCCTTATGAGTTCTTTTTCTACCCGTTTGTGTATGTACAAATTATTTTCAGTTTGTTTAAATACCTACCTATTAAGTTATGATATTTAAGATGATAATATTTAATAAACTTGTTATTATTTGATAAATAATGTTTTTGATGTGAATTATTGAATATACATCGAGATTTTATGCTCCCGTAACATTTATAACAGTCTTACGGTGTTTTCATCAAATATCTAATGGCATCCAATTGCCGACCAATAAACCGCGTTCACCGCAAGTGTCACCGTGTAACTATATAAAATTATTGTTACTGCCAACAAAAATAAACGCGGGTTTCGTTTGCAATCACTGGCCTCAGTTAAAATATAAAGAATGACTAATAAAAACTGAATTTATAGTATTTCATTCATTCATAATGCGCCCGACGCATTCCATTTTACTGCGTAATTCTGTATGTCTTTATCTGTCTATTTTTTCGACGAGTCTTTTGTTTTTTCAATCGCCTTCCGTAACAATACCTTCAATAGGGTGACAGCGTTTCTATGCGCGTACGCTCTACAAAACTACGAACATTATCATTAACAGTAGGTTCCATAAAAATTTGAAGCAGAAAATGAACCTTATTGAACACGAAATAAGACACGCGCAACGGTAAACGCTAAGTTTGTTCTAAGTTACGTTTCGGTGCGGTGCACATGGAGTCGGCAGTCGCGCGCCCACCGACTGTGGTTCCGGTGGGGTCGATCACCACCGCGTAGTGTATGCGTGCCTTTACACACTACATTCCGAACTTTACTCGCGAGCACTGTGTACGCTTCGCGCCAAATTTCCTGTACGAAATTTGAATTTTGACGTTTGTTTTTTTATAGTCATCGACTTTATTATTTTTTATTTGGATAATTATTGAGGAACCGATAAAAAGTTTTGTGATTGTGCAGTGACTTATGAAAGACGAAATAATCGTGTGCAGATACTTGGCAATAATTAAATAATAATAACGTACGTTATGTGTTGTTGTTAATTGTGCAATGGTTTGTGAACAATAAAACTATCAAGATGAAGATGCGATGGAACTTTTTAGTACATTTGTTTGTTTTATTTATATTAGCTACGTATGTCGGTAAGTTATTTTCACTTATTTATGTATCGATTAAAATTAATATAGAAGTTTTCATGCATTGTTTAATTTAATTATTTGCATTTGTTAAAAGAGCTTTTTTTTTATTAAAGCTTCAGCTAAAGATTTAGTTGTCAAGAATTGTTTTCGAAATACATCGCTTTTATAAATCAACCGTGAAATTTTCTGTCGGAACACTCTTGGATCATTTTCATGCCACATCCGCTAGCTCGTAAACCTTTTTCATGAATCACTTAATTTACCTACTATTTATTTTAAGATGAAGGTAATCCAGTTGTAAATAAAACGAAGAAAACATACCTACTCACGTACAATCGTGCATTATTATAATTTTATGTAATTTAATTACATAAAATGCAGCGATTCAAAAAATTTCCAGGACATTAATTTAGTGGAAACAATCATAGCTCACGGTGTCTGACCATGCAGGCCGAATATTTTAACATTCATTGTCTCTGGTTAATTTAAAATGATTGAAATCTGTACTCACGGCATGAAAGGGAAACATGATAGAATTATGTGATGTATGAATAATGACTGCAATTTTGTGCATTGCAACACTGAAGATGCTTGTCTTATTTTGTAATGTTTTGATTTAGATTGTATTTTAATTTGGTGAACGTTACTGGCTGGTCGGTAGTTTGTTGGGCATTACGCTGATGTTTTTGTGTCAATCATCTAGCGTAATTACTGTTTGCATTATTTTAGAAGACAAGGTAAGAATACCTACCTACTTAGATAAGGTCAACATAAGTGTAAAAAATAAATTTTCGTGATTCCTTTACAAACATAAAAGTAAAAAAATACCTCTTTATTATATTAGTTAAGATAGCTAATAATGTATTAATATATTTTTAATATTTACATAAAAATGTATTACTTCAGCGATATCGTCTCAATCCTTGCGTCTTTTCCAGACACCTATATAGTATATTTACGACTCTATCGCATAGAGAAGTTAGGTCAAAAAGCCACTGGGCCCAAAATAAATTCCCACGTTCCCACAGTCTTAAAAAAAGGTGATGCTTTAGCGTTAGGGAAGGCGATAAGTTTCCATCAAGCAAAGGCATTAAACCTCTACTTAGTCTATGGACTTTCAATAAATCGGCGAGGATCCCTGCCCACATATATTCGGGATATCGCCTCGTTATTCTTGGGTCTAAGGCCGGGTTTGGGTATGATCATTTTATCGAATGCCCACAGATATTTAATGCAACTCGCTATGGGAATGAATGAAGGATAATATTGGGTAGGTTTTGTTAAGGAATTACCCTTCCGGGGTTTTATATGCTGTGTTCTGGTTGTGAATTTTCTGGGAATAAATCAAGTATGGGGTGTATCGCTGACACTTGAAATAATTTTCTCTCGCTCTGGGGAGTGAGAGGGAGTGTCAAATCTAACTAAAACGCACCTGTATTTCTCCTAGTGCTCTTTGCGTTCTAGGGTTGCGGTAACACCTCCCTCAGAACCTATTCTATCAGATCAGAATATGTGTTGTGACTATTAGGATTGATCTATCATACAAAAATTGCCATCAACTTTAAACGTCACTTGCATTAAGTAAAATTGGGATTCTGTCTACGAGTCTCTCTATATCCTAAACGCAAAAAACAAGGTATTTTGAACCTATTGCTTATGAACTTAGGGTGTACAGTGGACGTTTAGAGTGTATTAATGAACCTAAACAGATATCTATACGACATTTGAGAGGTTAAAAGCTGAAATATCTTCGAAGGCGAAGTGAGCTCTCGCCCACGGCCTCGCACCAAAACCACCTGATGGTAAGCGATGATGTGGTCGAACACTGGGTTGCGACAGTCGCTGTCTCGTTTTCGAATTTATGAAAAAAAAAGGCCTCGCTGATGTGCTTTCGCCCATGTCTAAATTAGTCCACGCTACGCCTCTGTTCGGCAGTCATGAGTAAGAAACTGGCCTGATAGTGAGTCCATTTTGACTCATGTAAAGCTCTGACCTGTGTTAGGTTCTTAAGGTTTTACCTTAACTATTTATATTGGGATTACTTAAAGTGGATTCAAGTCTTGAATATAATTAAGCATTTTAGTCTAACTTCTCTATTATCCACAATTTAAATAAGGTCAATGATAGAGCTGTCCAGGTCACTAAATTCTGGGCGAAACTTCATTTTGAACACGCTGTTTTGTAACGTCCAATGTTGATGTCAAATTCCTATAAAAAAATTGTGTGAGCTTTGAGCAATGTAACTTAGCGTTTCTCGTGGTCCTGTCAGTAGCGAATGCCGCTTAGGAGTCTCGTCGATGCGTATGTTTGTTTGTGTGAGCCGTTTCGTACATTTGTAGGTAGTTTCCGTACTGTTCCATATCTATCCTGTGCTTAGGGGCTAGAGATCCAAAGAAACAAATCAATATAACTTTACAGACATTACATCTGATGGCCTAATCCTCGAACAAATAAAAACAACTCCCTTATTTTTGATTTAGCAGTCAATCAACATGAAAAGAATAAGTCCTGATCGTCTTGAAGTGCGAGTCGGACTCCGCACGAAGATTTCCCTACCATTACTTATACAACTTATTTTATTCTGTTTTTATTATTTGATGTTATAACGTCAAAAGATGTATCATCTGTGAAAATTCCAACTGTCTAGCTATCACTGTTCATAAGATACAGACGGTGACAGGCAGACGGGCAGTGAAGCATTAGGGTACGGTTTTTACCCTTTAGGTACGAAACCCTAAAAAGAAACTGCATTGATGTAAAATATATCTAAGTATCCGTAGTAGTAGTTTAGTGGTGGCCGAGTGGTAACGGCCCCGACTTACGAGTACGGTCACGGGTTCAAACCCAGCCATTACTTTGTGTAATTAATTTCATCACCACTGCTCTCAAAACGGTGAAGGAAAACATCGTGAGGAAACCGGTATGTCCTAGAACTAAAAATTCGAAGACATGTGACATTCACCAACCCGCACTGGGCCCGCATGGTGGTTTACGGTCCATTCCCTCTTCTGAGGCCTGAGTCCCAGCAGTGGGAATATTAAAAGGCTGATTATGCTATGCTTATGCTATACGTATCTAAGTATCAGCTGAACAACTAAAAGATCTCCAAATAGAAAGGCTCATTGTATTAAAAAGATAGAAGTAGAGCCTAATGGACGACCTGACACGACATAGTGTAATTAACGTATCAACGTTCCACCTCCTTAGCTGAGCCGCCATATTTGTTAAACGTGCTTTTAAATAGGTCGTATAGCAGAGGTAATCATTAGCTTAGATACACCAAATGTTTTATTTTATTTAGGGCGAATTTTATCAGTAAAACAGAACTCGATATAAACCTTTTTTAATTTCTGTTTATGTCATCACTGTTTGGGCAATTAAACGAATACTTTAATTATTGCCGACACGACTTTTATCTATTTATTTACGTACAATAAACACTTAAGGCGAAAAGCACAAATACAAATAGAAAGCACGAAGGTGCTGTTTATTTCAAACGCTTCCAGCAGACCTGCGGTAGAAGAGCAAAGCTGGATCCAGGATTTTTTTCTCGAAGGATCACAATGGGCGGACGAGTACCACCCTCAAAAAATAAGGTAGAGGGATGATATACTTACCTAAGATAATAAGGGCAAACTAAAGAAAGTTTGGAAGGGGAAGGAGGGCTTTTGCCCGCGGCTTCGCCCGCATACATAAAATATAGCCTATGTCAGTCAAGAATAAAGCAGTTTTCTATCGGTGAAAAACATTTTCACAATCGGACCAGTACTTCCAGAGATTACCTCCTACAAACAAAAAAACAAAGTTTACCTTATTACATATTAGTGAAGATAGATTACTAGCAGTCCCGGCAGACATTGTCTTGCCCGAAAGCTGGCATATTGTCAGAAAAAAAAAATTGACACAATTGAAGTACTACCTACCGACTTCAATTGTATTTTCAAACCATCCGGAGACCCACTCAAATATACATACAAAATTACATCCAAATCGGTCATGTCGTTTAGGAGGTGTAGGTAACAAACACACGTACAGAAGAAATATACAATAAGGATAGGGTTGTAGCGACATCTATGACGTCACATAAGAACTAATCCTGCATCGCGCAATTAAAGTACTCCGCGCGATTAGAACATATAGAACAGCCCGAAATCATCTATCGGGCAGTTGTCCACCAGACATAACACACGTCTGGTCGGAGGATCCTCCCTTTTCAACGGAGGTATGTGGGACTTTACTCTCTGTTCCGCCTACCTCCAAACAGTAATGAAAAGGAAAGACAATGTCTACTGTGGCGGTTACTTCACAATGCTCTTTTGATTACTTGCATAAGGTAGTAATTAACGGCATTTTATAGAACTTTAAAGTTTTCTCGCAAACTTTTCATGAAAGTAATCGTGGGGAAGATATACTCTTAGATATTATCTAGTAGAAACTTCGAAGACGATAATTTACCTTACTGGGGAGTCTGTGAATCGTTCTGACATAATAATATATTGCTAGCAGTTTGGTTCTAGTAAACGTAGTTTTATAAACATTTAAAATCTATACCAATTGGTATCTACTACAGATCCTCCCTAGTCACGGGTGTTTAAAATCTACGCGTAATATGCATGTATTAGGTATACTCACTCAAAACCTCCCGTCTATCTGTTGGTGGAAACCACATGAAAATCAGTTAAGTAGTTTTTGAGTTTATCGCGAACAAACATGCAGACAGACGCGGTGGGGAACATTGTTTCATTTTATAATATATTTTATCTATAAATATAAAAATCAATGATTACTTGCATAGTACTTATCTACTCTTAAGAAGGTGATGATGTAACCAATAAAGCATAAGTAATATAATAATATATTCATGCACATTACAGTAGGGATAAGCTGAGAATTTCAAAGATTTGTAACACATAAATAAGACCACCGTTCTTCAAGCTAACAAGCGTGCTCCATTGTCGGCCACATCGCTTACCATCAGGCGAGATAGTGGTAAAAAATAAAACTAAGAATCAATCAAAAAGTACTTTAAATTAATTGATTCAGATTCATTGATTGTATTTGGACGCAGATATAATAATAAATAATAATATTTATTACATGTATAAATAATATATATTATTTATACTTTTAAATGTCTTTTTTGTGATTAGGTTTAAAAAATATTTTAAAATGTAAATTATATGTATTTACGATTAATATAGGAAATAATAATATAAATAATATGACGTCAACTTACCCCTAAATTTCAGATTTAAGAATTTGAATTTGAGTATCTCTCAAAATCTATTTTCGCCTGAAAACCTGTCATGAGAAGTATTCAACAGATAGGTGATACTCATTCAAAAACCCGGCCTTAGACAGCGCGTTTGAGATACGTAGATATAATTTCTAAAAGTGAATTTTATATAGATTCTACGTATTTTATATTCTTAAGTTAATCTGGAAGATTGACTTGGCTTGTTCAGTTACCTACTGAGAAAAGCGCTAAGTAAAATAAATGGTTTTCAATAAATGAAAAGGGTCGTGTACTGCTAACCCTATTTAGATCGAGATCTTAGGTCTCCACTCGCTGTACCTAAAGCGTGGATACTAAAAAAGTTTCGAGTACAAATGACATATTCCGCCAAGCTCCGATGTCCTCGTGCCAAGTACAAGTTCTTGCTTCTAATATAACTTTTTATTACACTTTCGCCGCCCGACTTCCCTATTGCTGAAAGCTGAAATGCTTCAAATTTACATAGACACTGCTATGGCTGTTTCAATTATGAAATTCAAATCAAGCAAGATTTTTTCGTTCCTTGAAGAATGGCTGCGGCCCTGGCTGTACCGTCGGTCATCTTTTGTTGGACACTTGATTTGTATGAAACGTAAAAGGTTAATACTGGCGCGCTTATGAATGATAATTACAGTAAGTCGCAATTTTGGTCGATATTGAGTTAAATATACAGAAATGTACATCTCAATCTCTACATTTCAAATATATACTTAACATCGATCAAAATTGCGACTTACTGTAATTATCATAAGCACGGCAGAATAGTGCCATGTAGTGGTTGGTTGATAGTTGGTTGATTCGTGGATCGTTGGTTGCTAGATGTTGATTGATCGTTCGTGGGTAGTTGGGTGCTAAACGCCGTCTAGTCCCAAACTAAGAAGAGCTTGTGTTATGAGTACTAGACAACTGATAAACATACTTATACACTTCTAAATACATTTATATTATAGATAAATTACACCCAGACACAGATCACGCGCGCCTCAAGGAGATTCCAGCAACCGTAGGGGCCCAGCAGGCGAGGCCTACTGGGGCCATGGGTGATGCGAGTGACCCCCGGGGCCCTGGAAAAATGGCAGGGAGGGAACAGGAGTGGGTTTTTAGTCAGTAATAGTCTGACACTATCTCGCGCTCCGCCCAAGAGCGGGGGTTGTCATTACATGATTCACCCACACGAAAAAAAAAAAACCCAGGCACAGATCAAATGATCGTGCTCATCACACAAACTTTTGTCCTGGGTGGGAATCGAACCCACGACCTCCGGCATAGCGGTCAGGGCCACTAACCACTAGACCAACAGGCCAGTCATTTGTCAATTGGTTGTAAATTTTTATTATTAATCTTTAGACTGCATATAATGTCAGTGAAGTTCTAACGTTGCGTCATTTTTGGTTGTTTGAAGATTGAATCTCCATATTTACGGCTTGAAAAAAGAAAGCCTTTTGGTTAAGAAAAATCATGTGCTTCGTGCCAACTAATCCGAAAATTAAAAGCTAACCAATACTATAATATTATGAAGGCGAAAGAATATCTATATTGTGTTGACCGGATGAATGAGAACGGATTTAGTTGAAATGTATACGGAAAGAAAGAAAGAAAGAAAGAAACAAAGAAACAAAGAAACAAAGAAAAATATTTTATTTGGCACACATGGATACACACACTGTAAACACAAAATTTAAGACAACTAAGAAAAAACAAACACTGACACAATGTGTGTCTCATGGCTGCGCCAAATAGGTCCAGTGCAGCAAAAATGCCAGACAATGGTAGTCAGTGGTAGTTGCCTGACGCTGGTTTTCAACTGAACCTATTGAACACGGGTAGACCATGTACTGGAATAGCACGTAGAATACTTTTTATCACAGACCTTTCACTCGGGCGAAGCCACTGGAAGCAGCTTAGTTTTCCAGATAAATGTTCTAATGTTGTTTTTTTTTGTTATTTTCCTTCCATGTAAAAAAGCCATTATAGACTTGCGAATCGTTAGAACTTAACAGGCGATATGGTAAAATTTCTTGACACTAAATTGTTTGTTGTGAAATATCGTCCTTTTAATAAAGAATGATTTCCTATCAGAAGACTACATTAAATTCCTTCTCGTCAAGACGTTTGTTTACCTATTTATTTTATTTAGGTAACCAACCTAAAGAGAGCAGTGGTGGCCGAGTGGTAACGGCCCCGACTTACGAGTTGTAGGTCGCGGGTTCAAACCCAGCCAGGCGTATTACTTTGTGCAATTTAATTCATAACCACTGCTCTCAAAACGGTGAAGAAAAACGTCGTGAGGAAAACGGCATGTTGTAGAACCAAAAATTCGAAGACATGGACATTCACCAACCCGCACTGGGCCCGCGTGGTGGACTACGGCCCATTCCCTCACCTAGAGAGGAGGCCTGAGTCCCAACAGTGGGACCATAAAAAAAGGCTGATTACGTTACGTACGTAGGTAACCAGCAGCAATAAATAAAATATGCTACAGAGTAAGTAGTAAGGTTTCCCTTTCAAAGTGGGATAAATATACGAGCGACTATCGAAAAAATACAATATTGAAGAAAGTTAAATTAGGGAAAAAAAAATAGGAAAGGTAGTAAAGATTAATCTCATGTCATTTCCTTTCGTACATTTAACCTTAACTTAACATTTAATTTAACTTTCCATTAAGTTAACCTTTTTACTTTTGTATTGCATAAAGAATCTGTAAACAAAAATAATTTCATGTATTAGTTACTTACCTTATTCATGTTAACCGGCATGTCCTAGAACCAAAAATTCAAAGACATGTAACATCCACCAACCCGCACTGGGCCCGCGTGGTGGATTACGGCCCATTCCCTCTCCTAGAGAGGAGGCCTGAGTCCCAACAGTGGGAACATTAAAAAAGGCCGACTATGCTATGCTATGCTATGCTTATTCATGTGAACACTACGCACACAATCAGATTTAATGCCATACGCATTCTCTACAATAACGTCAGTTAGATGGACTGACGACTTGTCTGCTCCGGTTGCTATATTCCCTACAAACCAATGTAGCCGATCACAGCGTTACAGCATGATTGCTTGCAAACAATGAGCAGCCAGCAAAACAATCCGATACAATCAGTTGGTAATTACAATCCGAATATCTCACGTATGAGCAGTGGCGTAGTTAGATGACCCACGGCGCTAGGGCAAAAAAAAAAAACTGGTGCTCCTTTTTTACATGGGAGATCATCAAATAACGTATCTTGCTCTGGGTGAAATGGGAAGAAGTGCCAAAACTTTACTGAATAAAACGAGTTACCATGAATAAAAACACTACTTTAATTGGAATTCGAAGGTGGGAGAATTTATCGGTAAATTAAGGTAGGTAGAATAGATTTTCTAATGAGGTTTTGGGGCCTCCGAGCTTGGGGGCCCCGGGGCCCTGGCCCGGCCTAGCCTTTTGGTAGCTACGCCAGTGCAGCAGATTGTAGATATATAGTTTCCTTATTCGGGAAAATCGGATCAATATAGTCTGAAGCTATGCAGTATAAAAAGAGAAAGTTTATTAGTTTGTTTGCTCGGTTCTCGGGCACCCATACGATAGTTTTAAATCGATTTCAAAGCTTATTACCCGAAGAGATCGCTTGGATAGCAAGGATAGCTCGCCGTGACTGGGTAATATAGGTAGGGATCTACTAGGGTTTCTCATTCGGTGACGTTTAATTAAAACTGTGTTCGTTTACTCGACTAATCGACTAACCCCAATAATTGTTTTTTTTTTTTCAATTTGACATTTATGGTTTGTTATCTCTACACAACATAAAACCACGGGTAGTGTGAAAGCGAAACCTCAGCCCCTGGGACGAAGGCAACGAAGGAACAGGAGTGGGTATTTAGTCATTTAAATTCTGACACTATCTCGCGCACCACCCTAAAGCGGGATTTGTCATTAGATGATTTTCCCACCTAAAAAAAAACAACATAAAACTAAGATGCTTGAGTTTTTGGCGGGATTTTTTGCCAATAAAGTTTTTTTTTTAAATATAAACACTAACTCTTTTTGACCAATCATTTTCGAAAACCCTTTCTTGGTGTTCACATTACGTCATAAAAGGACGCCTTGGGAAAAATTTCACGTTCTTAGTCTCAGTAGTTTCGGCTAGACGTTGAGTTAGTCAGTTTCTCTTTTTATAAACATTCATTGAAATAATTCCAGGATTTTTCCCTTGTCATGGCGACCGAGTCGAGTGAAGGTCCTTCAAATTAACTAACAATAAAGGCCTAAATGTTTAAGGAAATTTTCATCAGCGATATATAATTAGATTTAATTACCGGATACTCTATAGACGAATTTATTGATTCACACTAAAAGCATTTCGATAATGTCTGTAAGTGCTGTCGATTTGACCCAATTTTTTGGTGTTGTTTTTTAAACCTACAATAATATGATTTGCTTCAAAGTGGGGTTTCAGAATGTACCTAATTATATTATAAACTAGCTATTTTCGTCGGTTTCTGTGGTTTTTTTATTGCTCTACTACCATGAGTGACTTTAGCTTATGTTATCTGTATATATAAAAGGAGAAACTGACTGACTGATATATCAACGCACAGCCGAAACTACTGGGATTAGGAGCGTGAAATTTTGCACAAGGTTTCCTTTTATAATGTAGGCGAGCACTAAGACAAGATTTAAAAAAAAATCACTCCTTATGGGGATAAAGTGGGGGTCCAAAGTTTGTATGGAAAAACCTACTCTCACGCGAGCGAAGCCACGGGCAGGAGCTAGTTCGTAATAAACCTGGCGGAGAGATTTTTTCTAATCCGACTGATTAGCGCGTAAAAAATAGATAGATAGATATTCTTTATTGTACACCAAAAATACGAATCCACTTTATTATTATAAATTAAATGCGTATACATATATTTATCTATATTGCAGATAAAATTGGCGTTTTTGAAAACGGGTTAATTTGTTACAGTTCAAAGTATCTCGAAGTTAAAAAATGCCAATTTAATTTTAAAAAACGAATTCTGATTGAATTACAAGTTCAAATAACCTTTTTTTATTTAAAAGGTACGTAATATAAAGGTAGGTAACCATAAATATTAATAATAATCAATATTTATCGAACTATCACTAGCTAGTGATTTTTTTGACGTGTAAAGGTTTCTGCATAAAACAACTTAGGTAGGTATAATTTTGGAACTCCAATGTAGTTTTAAATGTAGAGAGTTATCATGAAAACGCAATCTTGTACAGTAGGTGCAGGTCCAGAGTTAGCCAAGTCTCGCAATAATTAGTTCTGGGATTTGAGTTAACTGCATTGAAACTAACGTCTCTTGACGTGCCCTAGATTACCAATATCTACTGCATTCTATATCCTATACCTATTAATATAACAAAGAGGAAAGAATTTTATTTCTGTTTGTAATTAATAAACTCAACATAACCGGTTACTTAACTATTTCAAAAAAATCTTTCAACAATATGATGCTATTTTAAAACTGAGCAAAAAAGAATCTGTTTTCTTGTAGATTTAGTTTTTTGCTAACATTTTTTATGTGTCTGTATATCTCAAGAACCTGGGGTCCTGGACCTTTGAAAGGAGTACATTATCTTTATAATTCTACTGTACGTGTGTTTGTCATCTATCTGCACCCTAAAGGCTTGACGGATTTTCATGAAATATGTGTATAATTGAATGCGTCCCTGAATGGTTTGAAAATACAATTGAACCCGGTAGGTGGCGCTGCAATCGGATTCCCAGTTTTAATTTCTGACAAAAAGCCATTTTTCGAGCAGGCCAATGTCTGCCGGGACCACTAGTATACGTATAAAAATCTTCTGTCACAGTATTTGTTATCGAATTCCTTCGAAACAGCTTAACCAATTTTTACGAAATTTGTAGGTATGTTAGGTAGGTCTAAGAATAGGTACCTAGTAGGCTATTTTTTACTGTCCAACCCCGTATTCACATTTTTTTCTTTGATAATTTTTAAGGCAGAACAACGCTTGCCGAATCAGTTAGTATTCTTATATTCTTAATATACTTTATTTACTTAAAAGCCTTGCCTTTAGAGGTCACGATCGAAACTAATCGGGCAAAACTGATAGAAATTTAAAAACCACGACGTTTTTTCTTTAGACTCACCTGTTTGCGCTTGCAATGCTTAGGTACAGATTTACATAAAATTTCCTATGATGCGTAAAAAAAGCACGAAATCACCTCGAAAAAAGCAAATAAAGATATTTTCTAAATCACTGAGAAATGAGAATCTGTAATCTTATTCGAAGTTTATTTAGTTTTTGCTGTTTTCCAATAATTCCAATGGATTTATTGCGGTCAGTTTTTCGAAGTTATAAGTCATTACGATTACATCTTGTGGAAAGATTGACTTGTATTGAGTTTTAAAACAATTTCACATTTATTGAGGGTTACAGTTTCTTGCACATTCTTCTCCATAGAAATCTAAGCTTTGGAATGCACAATTAGCTTCATTTTTCTGGCTGATTTACTTCATGACAATTAAAAAGTACATGGTACATGGTGGACATCCCACCCATACGTACAAAGCGTTTTGGGAACACATTCATAATGCGTACAGATAAGGAGTGGAATTCCCTGCCGGAGTCTGTGTTCCCTGATAGCTACAACCTAGGGGTCTTTAAGTCAAAAGTGAATAGGTTACTTCTAGGCAAGCGTGCTCCATCTTCGGCCACATCATCGCTTACCATCAGGTGAGATAGTGGTCAAACGCGAGCCTATCAATAATAATAATAAAAAAAAGTGCCTGTAAACCATTTGTTTATTTGAAATAAATGCTTTTGATTTTTATTGACTGTGCGCACCTATTAGCATTTGAAATAGGTAGTGAAATTATAAAATGGCGATTCTCGTTGAAAATTATACAAACTACTTTCATTTAGTACTTACTATCTTAATTTATAATACCTATCGGAACCTGTGAAAAATGAGCATACCTTTTTTTCACTGACTGGACAGGTCCGCTCAGCACTGTGTGGTTCTTTCTTCAATAGACCATCTCAGACTACAATCTGTATGGTTCTCATATGATTTGACCATTACATGTTTGCTGTAAGGACTTTAAAAGAGACTTTGACTCCTGAGTTTGTTTCGGTGTTTCTTCTCAGGGTAGTCCGCTAGGAAACATGTTACCGGCTTCATCTAGTTTAAATTGACAAAAAAAATTACGTGTAAAAGTGTTTTTAAAAACCTATTTGGAATATAAATATCATTTATCATTTTAATTCTTTATTGTACACTAAAACAATTTATAAAATAAGTAGATAACAAAGTACATGTATTTGTGTATGTTCATGTGTTTATCATTTTGAGATGAGAATTTAGGTATCAACTAACTCCTTGTGTGAAGGAACACGGTTTTTTTTTTAGGCGGGGAAATCATCTTATGACAAATCCCGCTCTTGGGCGGAGCGGAAGATAGTGCCAGACTTTTACTGACTAAAAACCCACTCCTATTCCTTCGTAGCCTTCGTCCCAGGGCCCGGGTTTCGTTTTGGTTTTAGTCATTCCCTCTCGCACCACCCAGAGCGAGATGAGTTAGGTATTTGATGATAATTCCATCTTAAAAAAAACAATCAGTATCTACCTACCTACACTTATTAAAACTTCGAGCTCAAGACTCTCCATCGCATGATTTAACCGGGGAACGCGACTTATAACTTAAAACCATTAAAAAAATATCAGTCGGTTTATTTGACTATCAAAAAGCTTTTAAATACTAATTAATCACCGCGGCCTCTCTCGCAGAGATTTATAAGGCTATTAATATCATTAGCGGTGGAAAGGAAGATGAGCATTCTTCACACCTAAGCTTTACCGCTTCATTAGTAGGCGGATGAGAAATGATTAGTGATCATTATCAAGATAAATAAATAATAAGATGAATCGCTTAGTTTAAGTGGAAGTTTGTATTGAGATTTTATCTATCAAACCTTTTATTTTCTAAGAAGAATTGCGCTGCATAGTTTATGGCTTTAAATTTTTAAACTTGGAACTGTCTTCGGACGCGTTTGAATTTGGAATCGATGTAGGATGATTGTTTTAAAATACTGGTTTATATTTGTATTTATGCACTGGTGTTAGACGGAGCCGACTGCCAACGTGGTTGGAAATAGTACATTTTGATACAAGTGCAGTTTGTCATTGTGACCGAGGCGGAATTCGCTCGAGCCGTAGGCGAGTGTGTTATGGAGCTGAGGGCTGCAAAGTATTAAACGACATTTTTCAATACACTTACGAAATGAATAAACGGGGTTTGACCGGCGACCGGTGGGAGTCGACACACGCCCAGCCTTATACGATAAATGCAATAATATTGTGGCGGGGGAGAGCACGCACTTTTCTGCACTAGTGCGGAAAACAGTCTATTGCGTGCCTAAAAGCGGTGGGATAAGAGCGGGTTTTCGAGTAAGTGTATTGAAAAAGTTGTTCTTTTATTACGTTTGTAGCTGTATTAAAATTTAAATACATACCTACTACATTTTAATACTTTTAGTTCAGTTTTGAAGAAGTTTTGTGTGAATTTTTTTCTTGAATAAACCATTAAAAAAACATTTCGATTTTAATTTAGGTAGGTAATCCTAATTTCGTCATTGGCACAGTGAATAAGCAACTGGCTGCTGTGCTGCATGTTGCGAGTTCGATTCACGCAAGAAACAATTTTATTTGAGCTACAGATGGTTTTTCTAGATCTGAGTGTCTTTGGTATGTGAGTTTGTATGTTTCTGAATACACCCACGAAACGTGAGTATGGGCCGTTATAGAATATGGTCTGTATGAATTTGTAGCAACATCTATGGCGTCACATAAGAACTAATCCTGCATCGCGCAATTAAAGTGTTCCGCGCGATTAAAACATATAGCCCGAGATCATCTATCGGGCAGCTGTCCACCAGACATAACACCCGTCTGGTCGGAGGATTCTCTCTTTCCAACGGAGGTTTGCGGGACTTTACTCTCTGTTCCGCCTACCTCCAAACTGGTGACCCCGACGTGATGGAGCGAATTATTTAATTAATTCATCATTGAACCATTACACATGAACGAATGATATTTAAATAACATGAGCTCTCATGTTTATGGAAGCCCGTGTAACATTTCAAGCTAATAATTCATTATTCCATATAACAGATGTTGTACTAAAATGAGTTAATATTTTTAATGATTTATATCATTGCCAGAATACTGGCCGTTGAAATGGATCCAAAAATTAAAGGTTTCGTTCGAATGGCGCAAAACCATAAATGTCAGTAGCATATCGCATGATTATTGCGATGGCGTAATTATAAATTGATGCATGGAACGAATGTATATTTTGCACTGGCTTCTATGTGGCTTTGCCCGTGTGATTGTAGTAAATTATACCAAAGAAACATACTCGTGGGATTAAAAGCCTATGTGGAGTAGATGGATCGCAGTCAAGCACTGGTTTATATATATTTAAAAAAAAAAGATGGTCTACTCGTGCAGACGTACGGCGAGTATCCACCCTAACGTTGTTGAAACTTCAACGCTCCGGACTAAGCGTTTCGCTTCGTCGTTTATACCGCGTACATCGAAGGACTAGAACAATTTGCCTGCTTCCCGTCCAACTATAATTTAGGCGTCTTCAAGGCTAGACTAAATAGGCTCTTAATAAACTAGTGCGCCTCACCATCAATGATTGTATCACTGCTTACCGTCAGGTGGGACCGCAGTCAAGCACTGGTTTAAATCAATTAAAAAAAAAGAAGAGCTCTTAACGTTTTTAGGAAAACATCGTGAGGAAACCGGCATGTCCTAGAACTAAAAATTCGAAGACATGTGACATCCACCAACTCGCACTGGGCCAGCGTGGTGGATTACGGCCCATTCCCTCTCCTAGAGAAAAGGGCCTGAGTCCCAAGAGTGGGAAAATTATAAGGCCGACTATGCTATGCTATTATTTTTTCATTAAAAACTACTGAACGTCGGCGTCGGTAGAACATCTGGTGGTTTAATTTATTGCATTTTAACCTAACTATGACGTCCGGCAAGGAATACGTCGAATTACCAGTAACCCTGTGTAATTTTACTATCACGTGGGGCATAGCCACTCGCAGAGACCTGTAGTAAATAAGTTTAAAACAAACGAAAATGTTAATTTAATTTTAACTATTTTAGCTGTATTAATTACAGTGCCATTAGGATTTTAATTAAAAATAAGTAAGTAGATCGTTCAGACGTCTGTCGTTTTATATTTTAATTGAAATTAAAATGTAATTTTCAGACACACGAAGTGTTTTCGATTGTAGATAGTAATTGCATTTGCATGTGCGGGATTTAGTCAGAAATTGCTGAACCGTATGATGTGAAACTTTTTGCGTAGAGTCAGTCTGTTATTTGTAATGGTTCGAGAATGGTACTTGATTAATTCAAGTGAGTTTTTTTTAGAAAACATTCTGATAGTGGCCAGTATTTTTAAATGTTTTCTACGTTTTTTTTTTTTTCTAACGTTAATCAATGTTGTTAGATCCTTGCTGAATATGAAGTTCGACTTTATATTTTGCTGTAATACTATTTTCTTTCGACAGAAACAAAATGTTTTCCTACTTAGTACTAGGCTCTAGGTACTTGTAGTTGAAGGCATGGTTGACGCAGTTTTCTGTCGCGGGTTCGATTCCCGCATGGAACAAATTCATATTTGTATGGCTTTCACACCGTTGTTCCGACTGGGGATATGGATAGTCCAAAAGAGAACCCCGCGGGATGGTTGCACTGCATTCGACTTATACAAATATTTATGTTACGTACTTAGGTACCGACCATGCATGGTAAAGTTTAGCATATATCAAGATAATGTCAGTATTTATCACAAGTTATTAAAATGTCAATAAAATAAGATTACCAAATATTAATATTAAATTAAATTAAATAAATTTAGACTAGCCTGTTGGTCTAGTGGTTAGTGGCCCTGACTTTTATGCTGGAGATCGTGGGTTCGATTCCCACCCAGGACAAATGTTTGTGTGATGAGTTCGATCATTTGTTCTGTGTCTGGGTGTAATTTATTTATAATATGTATGTATTTAGAAATATATAAGTATGTTTATCAGTTGTCTAGAACTCATAACAAAAGCTCTGCTTAGCTTGGGACGACGTTGTGTGATAGTTGTGGAATATTATTATTATTAATATTAATAGTTGGATGATTTCCCACCTAAAAAAAAGACAACTGTTCCGGCTCTGGGAGTTTTGACTTTACATGTTTGTGAAAGCGCCTACTATACAGAAGTAATTCCTATTGTGGGGCAACATTAACTTGAATTTTTCCTTATTGTGATACCTAAATCATTCACGTCTTCGACCTTTTTTTATTATTCATAGGCTCGCTCGCGTTTAGCCACTATCTCACGTGATGGTAAACAATGATATGGTACGGTCGACGATAAAGTAAGTTTACCTAGAAGTGATCTATTCACTCTTGACTTAAAGACCCCTACGTTGTAGCACTTGTAGCTAACTTAAAACACAGATTTACAGTGGTTTTCCTCACGGTATAAAAGTCCACGCGCGCCTCAGGGAGATGTCAGCAAATCGTAGGGGCCCAGCAGGGTCGAAGCCTACTGGGGCCATGGGTAGTGTGAAACGAAACCCGGGGCCCTGGGACGAAGGTATTGAAGGTCCAAGGGTAGGTCCCACCTAAAAAAAAAACGGTATAAACCTAACTTTTACACTCGTCTTCGATCCCGTGACCTTTATGAAGTAGCCTATTTATTTATTTATTTATTCTTTATGCACACAAAAGTACAGAGGCGGACTTAATGCCTTAAGGCATTTTCTACCAGTCAACTTTTGGTTGATGCAGAGACAAATTGTATTAAGCATAACATATGGTTTATAACACATTATATTTTAAACAAATATATGCTTAAATACAATATACATAATATATCTTTATCTATCAGACTAGAAGCAAAAAAAGAGAATACACGAATCTAGTGACACAATTGGTGCAGACAAATAATAAGAAAACAAATTAGCGCTGTGACGATACTGCTGCAAACTTCTTACGAATGTACTCGCAAACCTTCACTTTGAAGGTCAATCGGTTGGTTGCATCCTGATTTCCTGGGGGAGTGCCTATTCCGCTATAGGGTGATACTTCTATTCTATCTTGTCAGCAGTCACGCTATCACTGACTTCCTTTTTTTCATATCATTCCTCTCTCTCTCCATCCATCTACATGTACGTATTCATAACTCTTTTAGTACCATGCGTTTGATCCCTCCTCTTCACATGACCATACCAAGATAAACGATTGCCTTTCAACTTTTCATTCATAGTCGCCACTTTCAAACTTACTTTTAAGTGCTCATTTCTAACTTTATCCATTCTCGTCACTCCACACACCCATTTAGCATCTCAATTAATCAACGGGTACCTACATAATTTTATAATAACATTCCACAATTAACACACAACGCCATCTAGTCTCAAAATAAGCAGAGCTTGTGATATGAGTTTTAGACAACTGCTAAACATACCAATCTAATTCTAAATAAAAAAAAAAAAAACAACAAATAATCTTACTCATTACACTTGCCAGGGGTGGGATTCGAACCCACGACCTCCGGTATAGCAGTCAGTGCGTTTACCACTAGACCAACAGGTCAGTTAAGTTCAATATTAGTTTATATTACACGTTGATTAATTGTCTATGACGTCATCAGTATAGTGCCAAATCTAATCTCTCCGTCAATATGGCACAGGTACTCGTACATTATAGCAATCACTGTCATTTGGCAGCTAGGCCCCCGAGAGTCCTGACTGGGATTGATCCCTCGCCAGGTGGATTTGGCAGACGGACGAGAAGCGATATATTTGTGTAGGTAGGTACTGTGAAGGTAATAGTCGACCTTTCGTATTGATGAAACTTTTGATGTATGGTCAGTTTTGTAATTGAATTTCGTGAATAGATCTGACTTATCGATCTTGGTGGCATTGAAGCCAAGGGCGCCGACTCCGTGGGTGCTCAGGGGTTCGAGCACCCCTGAGAATAGACATCAAGAAAAAGATCAGTAATCGCCTTTAAGTTAGGTACGTATAAATTATAATATTTCTTGATACTAAAAACTAGATTCATTTTTATAATGAAACCGTTATATTATAATGGTTTCATTTTATATTTTTATGAAACGTACGCAATGTGTAAGTAGGACATTTATTTATTTTTCGGTCGGTCAGTGTGCATTTTTCTTCTTACACTTCGCCAATTTTTCGAGTCCATCAAATGAGCATGAGCACCCATGAGGTTTTCTAAAAGCCGGCGCTCCTGATTGAAGCTATTGTGATTTGATTACTACTCAATGGTATTTATGATATATATAGTAAGAGCCCTTCTTTTTCCAAAATGATGGTGGCTATTTTACATAAATAAGACCTCCAGGCTCCGATGCTGCAGTTAAAGTAGCCACCTGCTGGGCCCAAAGTACAGTTTAACGAGTTTATCATCAATTTGAAAAGAAGAAATAAACTGTCCTCCAAAGTAAGAAACAATCCTGAACCTTGTAGAGTATACTTTAAATGGTTATAAACTATAGTGCCTTGACTGCGATCCCACCTGATGGTAAGCAGTGATGCATTCGTAGATGGTGTAGCCCTCTAGTCACTCTAGCCTTGAAGACACCTAAATTATAATAGGACGTGAAGACCGCAGCAGGCAAATTGTTCCGATCCTTCGACATACGCGGCAAGGGTTGATACAGATCTATAATTATTTATAGTAAGCAATAACATGTTATCCCATACAGTTGCGATTGCGAGAAAAATGCGTTTCAAGTTTTTGGTCTCCAAGGCTCATAGAATATTGACAAGGTAATAGAATAAGAAGCTCTGGTGGGTTGACAGGTCACCTACCCATCATGCAGCGTCCTAATACGAGTTAGTAAGTACATTTGAACACTCAATCTGAATATAACAATACTATTTTATAATTTTTAAAATTTTAGGTAGATGTTAATAGTGGGGAGGGTTTATTATGAGTGTGTTTGTATTCTTAGAGCTGTATCTAAGCCGTAACATTTACCTATAGACAATCACAACATTAAAATCTATAAAAAAAGGTTTAAATAAGAAATTAATTGATTACAGAATTAACAATACACTTTAGAGAAAAGATAAATTGCATAAAAAAATATGAAATAAAGCAATAAAACACTAGCTTTTCCCCGCGGCTTCACCCGGCTATGTCACTCAAGAATAAAGCAGCTTTTTATCGGTGATAGAATCGGTGATTTTTAGCTATTGGACCAGTACTTTCAGAGATTATCTCCTACAAACAAAAAACAACAAACTTTACCTCTTTATACTACGTGTACTTAGGTGTAGACTAGTGTAGATTAAAGAATGTGTTTAAACTGCATGTGTTGAATACATACCTCTTATTGTTCTAGTCTTAGCACAAGTGCAACTACACATAAAGCAAATAAGCAAGATCACCTATCTTATAAAACATTTATTTATGTAAATTTCATGTACGGCGTCGTAGTGTACGGCAGACTTAATGCAACAAGACATGCTGTACCAATCAACTTTTCCCCAGCCTTGTCTAGCTGCGGCATCGTAGCTCCTAAACGGATGAACCCATATTGCTATAGCACATTTTCAAAGAAGTAGGCAAAGTTTGTCATTGCAGCTGAGGTGGAATACACGCCTGAGCGGAGGGTGAGGTCATTTTGAAACCGAATAACTGCAATGACTATTATGGCCCACGTGTATTAAATGACGATTTCATAAAGATAAAAATGTAGTGACAATTTATTGTGAGATATTGCTCGCAGTTTTTTTTTTATTGCACATTGGCGGGAGCTGTCGTGACAACGGACTGATGCAATAAATATAATTGATTGTAGCGGAGTCTAACCACTGTACTTTTCCGCACCTATGAGTAAGAGAAGGTTTCCGAGTACAGTAAGTGTGTTGAAAAAGGTTTTAGTTTTTTTCGAAAGATAAAAACTTTCGATTGTGATTTAATAAAATCTGTTAATACGTTTGAAGATCATCAGCTATTTACTAGTTGATTGATTTGAAATTTAGATTTTCTAATATGATGATATTGTAAGGATAATAATAAATTTAATAATTAATTTATAATTATTTTTATCTACTGTTATATTAATGTGATAATTAATTGTGATTTATATTGTATTGTTTTGAGTTTACTTCTATTATAGAGTTTTCTTTTTCTTCATATCTTATTCGTATTTTGTATGAAGTCATAACTTTGGACAAGACAACGTCTTTCGAGGTGGCTAATATAAATAAACATGTATAAAGCACTAAATTACTTATAAAGCACTTAGTTTCTTAGAAATAAAACAAAACGTTTTAAATTACCAATGTTCGCACTTCCAGGCATTCAGTCACCGAGCAGGTGATTGATGACGCCTGAAAAAGGTGTAACTGTTTACCGATTTTTGTCGAGTCCTTGACTTAGTTTTTTATACTTATCACTACTAAGGTCTAACCTTTTTATGTTCTAAAAGATTTCTCTATTTTATTTCGCTTTGAGGCTGACGCAGACAGGGGTTACGCGGTGACGCAACGACGCGTTTTTTTTATGAAATTGCTCAATACTTACTTGCTCAAAATTATAGAATAATGTTGACATGTCCTTGCGTCGCATTTGTCAGTGATTTTGCTATCACCGTTTTGGGACTTAGTTTTATAATAAATACTTAATATATACATTTTTTTGAAGTGGGAAAATCATGCCTTGACTTCTTCTGTTCTACGGAGGAGCGAGAAGGCGTTTCATATTTGTAGTGACTAAAACCCACCTATTTTCTTCAATTGCCCGTTACGTTCTAGGACCACGGTTTGCCTTTTCACCCCCTTAAGGAATGTATTCCGAAAAATCCGTCCTTTTTCCAAATCTTAGAAAGTGGTTTTTAAGACGATAACGAGGAATAAGAACGGATTTCAGCTTTCTAAGGGTTAGGTTAAGCTGGGAATTGATGAGGCAGTGAGTCATGCCTCCTCTTTTTATATAAATCTAATAAAAAGAAAAGACCTGATTCAAAAATATGGGCGCCTTCAAATTAGTCGCAGTGCCGCGCGACGGCAGCGCAGCAACAGCGCTACCGCCCTGCGGCAACAACATTGTTATTACAACAACCTTCACAATAATATTGTTTATTTTATGTATGTATCTAAGTACCTATAGTAAGTATTGATTATTGTACTTATTTATATTCTGTTTGTCTATTTATTAAGTTGCACCTACCGCATTGTTTCTGCATTTAGGGTGGTGCAGGTCCATTGGTAGAAAATGCCTAAGGAATTAATTAATTAATTGCATCTGTTTCGGACAGTAACTGATATTGTTCCAAGATTTTAAACCGATGCCTTAATTAAGTTTCCTTCGCGTATTGAAATATTCTAAAATGGAGAAGAAGCTGTCAGTACAATCGGCGTCAAAATTAAGTGAACTTTAATCTCAGAAGTGTTCCGGCAATTTGAAACTGACTGGCCTGTTGGTCTATAGTGGCCCTGACTGCTATGCCGGAGGTCGTGGGTTCGATACCCACCCAAAACAAATGTTTGTGTGATGAGCACGATTATTTGTTCTATAGCTGGGTGAAATTTCGTATGTTTATCAGTTATTTAGTACTCAGAGCGTACCTAAGCTCTGCTTAGTTTGGGACTAGTTGCCGTTATGTGAAAGCTTAGGATTAGGAGTAAAAAAATAAATAAAAAACATTAAAAAAAAACTTTGCTTTTAAAAACAATTAAAAAAAGTTTTGAGTTAAATTTTCTTCTCTCCTATAGCATAATCAGCTCTATAAAGTTCCCACTGCTGGGATTCAGGCCTGCTCTACAGTACAGAGTATTGGCCGTAATCCATCACGCGGGCCCAGTGCGGAATGGTGGATGTCACATGTCTTCGGTGTTTTGGTGCTAGGACATACCCGTTTCCTCACGATTTTTTCTTTCACCATATTGAGAGCAGAGTTGATAAAATAAATTACACAATGTAATGCGCTTGACTGGGTTTTAACCCGCTACTTATCTACAAGCTGTAAGTCGAGACCATTACTACTGAAGACATTTATACATAAACTAGCGGTCCCTGCAGACGGTTCCGTAAGGGTCGTCGCACACGGGCACCGACTACAATAAAAAAAGCCGCCATGCACATATTTCCTACAATTCTCATACCTACATTTTATATGGATTCGCCGCACACAGTTGACGCCGGTGGCGGCCACACGCTACAAATCACCGTTGCTCGCTTCTTGTGGCCCGCACTGGCCACTAAACGCCGATACAAAACGCCGTCACACGCCACTCGCGCATTTAAACCTTCTTAGTTAGAGTCCATTATGATACTGCGCGTATGGGTTAAAAAGAGTAGCGGTCACCGGCCACAAGTGGCGGTCGCGCGCTTCAGCTTCCCTTGTGGCCACTTCTAGCTTCTCTTTGCGGCGTGGCTCTGGCGTGTGGTTTGCGTGCGGCAACCATAAGCAGGTAACTTGCCAGAAAAAAAAAAAATAGAACCCGATTGCAGCGCTAATCGCCCGGGTCTAATTGAATTTGCAAACCGTCCATGGACTCACTTAAATATACACACAAAATTTCACCCAAATGGGTTTAACCTTTTAGGAGGAATTAGGTGACAAACATACATACAGAAAAAAATATAAATATAAGGGTAAGGCCACCACTGCTCTCTTTATTCTTTTTATGACTTGTGATAAAAGAAGTTACGTCTGATCTGTATTCAGAAACATTTTTCTATCCTCAAAAGAATCTCTGGGGTAACCTCCCTATTATGATATTTTTCTGTCCCTTTTCCCTTTCACAATAGATTAATATCTGTTCAAAATATTAATCCATGCCAGTACGGGTAAACATAAACATTATTTTGTCTTAAAACACTGGGTTTGTCCTTGTTAATAAAATATTTATAAGGGGAGAGAGGGGTTAGATGTGTCCAGAATCACCCCGTCATGTACTAAGCTTAAATCAGAAAATATTGTGTAGCGGGACGAAGATTGGGGTTGAATTTTGTGTCTGGCTTTATTGGATGATGAAGCTCAATATTTTTTTCTGACAGGTTTTCAGTTATATTGCTTTGTTAGATAGCGTGTTTGTTTATCATTCGAATACAATGTTAGTAGGGGGGAACAGCTAACTGCTGACTCGGCTAAATGCTGGCCAGTTATTAATACAGTAGGATCCATACATATATGTGTATTTAACTAATTCTCTCCACCTCTCTCTCTGTAGGAAGCCGAGTTACAGCTGTAGGAACATTATAAAACTTATTATGCTAAATTATGTCAACCAGTGATTGGTCCATCGAGAGTGATCTTGTGAGAGGACTTCCAATGCTGTGTCTTCCGGTACGTGGTCACTACTCCAGAACTTTTCGGCCCCATCTACCATCAGTTCTGCGAGCAATGTGCCCTGCCCACTGCTCTTAAGTTTTGTGACTCCTCGGGGTATGCCAGTAACTTTTACGGTACGGTAATGATTCTCCTGCAATTTCCTCATTTTTGGAATTTCCGAGCATAATAAGTCTCCTAATTGGCCTTTGATACAAACATAATGTAGCATGATTGAATGTACAAATTTAATATATAATTTTTGAGTTGTGTCTCATATGAATCGTGCAACCTGTAGATGAAGGAAAATTTTATTAATAATTTCTTTCTATATTCATAACCTAGATTCTGCTAGTGTCTTCACCCGCATGTTTTTTGGAAATGATCTCAAGGGAATCATAATTTACTTCCGCCCGGGATATTATTTTATATTCCAAGTGAGACATAGATAGACAAGATTACTTTAGCATTTGTATTAGTATGTATGTTCTATTTCAAGTTACAGACACAGAGTTACTTTATTATTTATAATATTATCTATGTAGGTGTTGATTCATTAATGCGTTCGCTCGACAACTTGAATAATGCGTTTAACATTGTGGAAAGTCGAATTGAATTGGTTTTGAGTAACGCAACTGTCCTGTTTTTAATACTTACCAATTTTTATTTTGGTGTTTTTAATAAATTATATAATAAATATCCAATATTACCGAAGCAATAATCATAATAATATCATATTTAATAGTAGCCGGCTTACAAGTCCCACGCTTACAATTGATGCATATCTGGCGCAGCGGTGTGCGCTCGCAAGCAAATCGCGCCACAATGATATGTGTGCTCCTTTGTTATTGATAACCCGATACCATGTGATAATGACGTGCTACTGTTTTGTAATATTAGTAGGTTAACTGACGCTGTAGAAAGTATAACTGTATCTATAGAGCAGCGGTTCTCAAAATTTTTCTCTAACGGAACTCTATTGGAAGGCAAAATATTTAACGGAGATCTTAAATAAAAAAAAATTGTTTATTGCCAATATTTACTTATTTTGGAGAGCAGTGGTCGTCGAGTGGTAACGGCCCCGACTTACGATTTGTAGGTTGCGGGTTCAAACCCAGCCAGGCGCATTACTTTGTGTAATTTATTTCATCACCACTGCTCTCAAAACGGCGAAGGAAAACATCGTGAGTAAACCGGCATGTCCTAGAACCAAAAATTCGAAGACATGCAAAATTCACCAACCCGCACTGGGCCCGCATGGTGGATAACGGCCCATACCCTCTCCTAGAGAGGAGGCCTGAGTCCCAGCAGTGGGAACATTATAAGGCCGACAATGCTATGCTATTTACTTATTTTTAATTATAGTGGTAGTATCGATTATTTCCTATACCGTAAAAATAATGTGAAGTATGACACTGCTTTTTTAACAATTAAACAACAATAGAAATAATGAAGAAAAAGTCTAAAGACACCTGGTCTTTATACTTTCTTCCTCATTATAACTAGTATTCTCATGGAGCCTGCAAAGAGGCTTCGCGGAGCGCACTTTGAGTATGACTGCTATAGAGATAGATTTTACTTGAGGCATCGTAGTCCTTAAAAGTTTGAAATTTTTGATCTGTGGTGGGATATCACATCACCCTAATAATAATAATAAGTAGGTACATAGGTAGGTTTAAGTCGGTACAATTCTAAAACGTCCTCTAGCTCCCTAACGTGAGAGGAAAATCATTTGAAAATTAACCAACTAAAAAAAAATTTCATCACGGCATCGTTTCCTAGGCTTAAGAGGTTCCTTTTTCACTTGCCTATCGTCAACATCGAGCATGGTTTAAAAGCTTGTTACTTCATCTAACGCAATTCAACGCGATATTTAACGAAAAGAATCAAACGCGATATTTTACAAAACTTGTTCCAGGAAATCAAAGTTTTTGAAAAAAATTGTCGTCATATTTTTTTTTTTTTTTTTTAGAATCTTGATTAAAGTCTTTGCAAGACTTTTAATTTTTAAGTAAATTATGAATTGGCAAAGTTCATGCAAAATAGCAGATTTTCAGAGGTCTTCACCAGATTAGTTTTACAGAAATTTACAAATTGATTTCAAATAAAGCCTAGATAATATCCACAAGATACTGTGTTTCCAAAATATCTAATGAAAAACGTGTAATAATGTCATAATCGCGTAAGAGCGGTTGTATGAAAAAGAGTGAAAATATATGTCGAGTTGCATCCCCATAAGTCAGTAAGGACGCCTATTTTACCTTGAAAAAATATGCGGTCTCTGGTCCTACGCGGTGAGACCCCGGTAAAAAGCCAATTTTTAACGTTCCCAGAAATGAGTTCCATCGTGATGATTTTTTACGGAATAGCACCGCCATTATTTGTTCAGGGTGTAGCTGTTTAAGAGCCGATTGTAGTCACCGAGAATTTTGTGGGAACTGGCCCGGGTCTATGTCGACTTCGCGGCCCCGTAACAGCGATTTTATTTTTATAAAAAAAGAAACATTCAGGATTTTTGTTCCCTTTTCAAAAACGAGCTTTATAATTGTATGTAACTTCAAAAATATTTCCGTGATGTGTAATCTCGCAGATATAAACGTTTGTAATCGTAAGTAAGGGTCAGATTCGTGATTTTTTTTTTATCGAGTCTACTAATTTATATCTTGATTGGATTTTTACCCAGTGGTTGGTCATATGGTCATGATTTTAATAAAATATTTTTTTTATGGTGTTCTGTACCTCAAAAGAAAAAAAAATGAATCCCTTATATGATCACTTTGTTGTCCGTCTGTTTGTCTGTCAAGACCCTTTATCTCGCCCATACACTCAAATCTGCGGTTCCTTGAAGCTGTGAAAAAATCAAACTTCTAAGTTACGTCCGTTTTTTTTTTTTGCAAAAACCGTGTATTTCGACACTCTCAAGGGAATCAAAATTCATAGGGCACTTCCCGTTTACTCAAAATATTGAAATATGGGATAAAGCAAGGTTTTATAGCACAGACATAGGAATAAATCTGAAACTAATAAATTTGTTTGTTACGTCACCAAAAAATCTTTTTTGCGATTCGGAAAAATCTTCGAGACTGCATTCGGGAATTGAACTATTTAGGTACACCGGAAAGTTTGCACGGAACCCTTTGTGTGCGAGTCCGACTCACACTTGCCCAGTTTTTTTTTTTTATATTTGAGGATTTCAAGAGGTTCAAAAATGTTCAAAATTAGTGCAACCTCGCCTTAAGCATTGTGATTTGTGTTTGTTACAGCGCCCGCATAAAAAGTGTGAAGCTACAAGTGTGAGCTGCTTATTTATTGTATACTTAAATACTTAAGCGCTGACCGCTAAAGTAGAATGCACTCAGAGGTGCCATTAGCTGCTGAACTGAACTTTAAACTTAACTCACCTTTAGATGGTTCTGATCGTAAATTGCCAAACTCATTTTGGCTACAACTGAATATTAAACGTGAAGAGTTTCTGTAGCGGATAAAGCTACATGAACTACCTACTAATTCCTGCCCGCAGTTGCACCCGCAAGAAATGTATCGACCTCTGTTTTTGGGGTTCCGTACCTCAAAAGGAAAAAACGGAACCCTTATAGGACCACTTTTTTGTCCGTCTGTCCAAATGATAAATGATATTTATTTTGCAAATAGGCTTAAAAAACACTTTTACACGTCTTTTTTTTGTTCGTTATTTTAATTATTTATTAAAAAAATAATAAATAATTAAACTAGATGATGCCGGTCAAGACTCTTTATCTCGGGAATGCGATGAGGTATCGAGTTGAAATTAAAACCATATAGGTACTTACTCAGGTGTCTCAAGTTTTGAAAAAATCAGATGTCTGAGTTAACAAAAAAAAAGATACGGCCGTTTATGTCGCAAAATAATGTGTATTTCGACATTCATAAAGGGTCGAAGCCTACTGGGGCCACGGGTAGTGTCAAAGCGAAGCCCGGGGCCCCGGGATGAAGGCATAGAAGGAACAGGACTGGGTTTTTAGTCAGTAAAAGTCTGACACTATCTCTCGCTCCTCCCAAGGGCGGGATTTGTCATTAGATGACATTCCCACCTAAGAAAAAAAAGAGTTCTCTCGTGGTTTAATTTTCTTCGCTCCGCTTCTATTGGATATAGCCTTTCCCAATAAATGGGATATCCAAAACTAAAATAATTTTTCAATTCAAACCAGTAGTCCCTGAGATTTTTTTAAACTTTCAGCTTTATATTCTTCTTCTAATATATAAAAATCCCGTGTCACAGTGTCTGTTGTTGCACTCCTCCGAAACGGCTTGACCAATTTTTATATTTATTTTTGTGTATATTTGGTAGATCTGAAAATAGATCGTACGCTTTCTTTTTTTTTTACCCCTTTTTTTTTTTTTTTTTATTCGCTATAAACCAGTGCTTGACTGCGATCCCACCTGATGGTAAGCAGTGATGCAGTCATTGATGGTGAAGTGGTAGGCTTAAGAATTTTTACCCTCTTAGGAGCAATGTTTTCTTTGATATTGTGATAGGCAAATGAAAGACTTTGTGTTTTTAAATACTTATGTTATATTGTATGAAGGACTTTATAATATAATTTTATATAAAATTACGTCCGCCTATATTTTTACTTAATTGACATCTTGGAAACAATCTTCTACCTAATCTAATTAAAACATAAACCTTAGAAGGTATAACTGTGCTGCCATTATACAAGCCAGCCATATATGTGTGGCCTCTATGGACTCCACAATATATTATTTCTATGGTAGAACAAGGTTTGCCCAGTCAACTAGTAAAGTTATTATAGTTTTTATTTTATTTTTTATGTGGGAAATCATCTAATGTCTTCTCCCGCTATAGAGCAGAGCGAAAGGGCGTGTCAGACTTTTACTGACTAAAACCACAGCTAAGTTCCTTCAGTTGCTTCTAAGAAGCCGGGTGGGTTACAAATGCAGAATATTCTGAATAGATCTGTTGTGTGAAGTTGGTTTCCTCACTAAAGTGTTCGCAAACAAGCTCACCATTTGAAAGCGAACTCATTTGAAATATCCGAAGTGGTGTTAATAGAGAGAACTATACTGATTCGTCGAACGAATGATATAGTTTACTGTGCGCTACATAGTTTACTAAACAGCTGCAAATTCTACCGGATCTATTGTTTCGGTATTTCGACCGAACAACTTGCTATCGGAAATTCTCAATCTTCTTACAGTAAAGAGATTCTATATTTATGTATGTTGTAATAGCGGCCGATCAGTTTGCATCCGTGCGTAAAGATAGGCCGCGAGGATCCAAGTATAAACTACTATTTGTGACTATCTTATTTATATATATATAAAGAAGGTAGGATTCGGAAAATAAGTTCGGTAAATATTCGAAACCAGGTTTGCCAGCGGCTATATTCGACCGGAAACTATTCGGTAATTTTTTCGGGATGAAAAGTTCCTAATGTACTTTTTTAGATATTAAGTTCTTTTCATGTCACAAAGACTTAGAAATCATATCGCAGATATTGAGACTGTAAAATAAGGTAACATTTTTTTATTGATATGCTTGCTCTTGTCCATTACCTCACCTGATGGTAAGTGATGATGTGATCGACAATGGAGTACGCTGCTAAAAAGTAACCTATTAACTTTTAGATCCCCAGGATGTAGCTAATCAGGAAATACAGTATTCCTCTCCTTAGCTGTACGCACAATTAATGTGTTCAGAAAACGATTTCGTGCGTATGGGTGGGATGCGCATTGCCGTACTTAGGCATTAAAGTCTCGTCTGTTTTTAAACTACATAGCATATCATAATCAACTGGGACTTAAGCCTCTTCTCTAGGAGTGGGAATGGACACAGATCAGATGTCACATAACTTCAAAGTTTTGAGAGCAGTAGTGGTGAAACAAATTACACAAAATAATGTGCCTGACTGGGTTTGAACTGGCGACCTGCAGTTCGTAAGTCGGGATCGTTACCACTGGACCACCACTCGTCGTCGTCGTCGTCGTCGTTGACGGCGCGTATTGTTTCACGCGCAACTCAAGAAGATGTCAGCAACTGTAGGGGCCCAGCAGGGTCGAAGCCTATTGGGGCCACGGATAGTGTGAAAGTGAAACCCGGGGCCCTGGGACGAAGGCAAAGAAGGAACAGGAGTGAGTTTTTAGTCAGTAAAAGTCTGACACTATCTCCCGCCCCGCCCAAGAGCGAGATTTGTCATTAGATGATTTTATCACCTAAAAAAAATTATAAATATAACCCACTGCTACATATCGCACCCCCGGTGCGACACTGTCACTTATGCAAAATTGTAGTTTTTCAAGAGAAGCATTTAAAACTTTGACACCTCATAAAACAAGATTATATAGATGAGATGAACAGCTTATACTACAACGTCAACTTTTAACTTTACTTTTGGATAAATCGCACCAAGTAAAGGGGGGTCATTTTTAGATATTTAACTCATTTTTGCATTTTTTGCAAAAGTGACAGTGTCGCATCGGGGGTGCGATATTATGAAAAATAGAGAAAAGTGTGGTAAGCTATGTATTTGAATCCTCATGATATCGAAGTTCTTTCTGAACGCCATGTTGATACTCCACGTAACCCAAGGGCAAGGCCTTTACCTTGAGCAGATGATAACTATTGTCAAGCAGTGTGGCAAGGCCGCCAGTCTTTTGGACTCATTATCAGTCTACAGCTATGCGGAGGAGCGCCATATTATCATAGATTGGTTTTTCGTTCATTTTAATTCGTTAAGGGCCTTTTTTTGTTCTGTAACTGTTTTTTAATAGGTAAATAAATAAAATAAGTAATAAATAGATTTATTTTTTATAAGTAGATTTCTTATCACAAATGTTATTGTGACCAGCAAGTGCAAGTTGAGGGAGTGGTGCTCGAAGTAGGCAAAGATTACCTGTGTTACGGGTCATCACCATGCCCCTCAAAACTTACTAAATACTATATTGATTAATATTCGTAGTATGGAACAGTGGTGAATTCGACGGCCTATTCGCTTAGAAGACCGAGTAGGCCTGCCCCCTTAGCCAAGTTACAACCGTTTCGTATCGAATTCCGTTCTCCAATCGGTAACGCCTCGGTGTCAGCAATTGTAGAAAACGATAAGTTGGTAGCCATGTTGACGCGCCTGAGTCGGCCGCTCGTTCTACAATGTCGTTCTACAATAACGAAGGATGTAGCGTTGAACATTGTAAAAACGATAACAATTCATTCTATAATTTTGAACGATGTGAAAATGGCTACGAACTTTCTATTCGTTTGTTATGACCACGTGACTTAGCGTTGAGATAATGTCATTCCCATACATTTGATTAGTTCTCGAATAGCGTTAACGATTGCAGATTATCTACTTGGCTAGGGGTGCTGAGTCCCATTAGTGGGAAATTTATAAGGCTGATTATGCTTTATGTAGCAATTGGTAAATATAGCAATAAACGTTTTTTTTATCCTTTCTAAAAACTGACTATTCTATAGAATGTAGGTTACCTGTATACGAAAAATATTTTATCAAAACCGGAATTTTCCGCGTACCGCATACAAAAGTGTTCCTGGGACTACATAAAGCTAGCAGAATAGATATTTCAGCTGGATGGGAACAGCGATCACTGAACGTAATAAAACAAAGTTCCGGGCCCCATCCATTTCTGATGTTTGGCCTAATCTCGCAATCCACTGGTCCGATTCACTACAGTTTTCAACAACTAACGCGAAAACCACTTTTGAAAATGTTTTCGTTGTTATTTGTAGAAATCCGTATTTAAAATAAAAACATATAAAAGGAGAAACTGACTGAAACTACTGGGACTAGGAGCGTGAAATTTTTCACACACAAACACACAGTGATTTTCGTTAATTTTGTACTCTTTTTACATACGGACTGTATCAGTTTCAATACTCTAGTGGCTTGAGAAAGTTACATAGGTATCGAAAGAAAGTAACATCTAGCATATTTCACTCTTCACGTTCCTCCCTAAGGAGGCGCCTTCAATACGAGTGTACCAAGTACACTAGGGTACACAGGGTACACTAGGGTACGTGCAGGTAACTCGTATCAATGTCGGTCAACACGCATATCTGTGTCAGGAAATGCATTATTAAAAGCAAATATTGATATTTGAGGGTATTTTTATCTAGTAATTGTTTAATGATTGATAGCATTAGTAAGTTTAGTTGTTGAGTTATTTTATGTATGTGCTAGTGTCTTATATAGTTTATAAAGTTTTTTTCTTTTGCTGTTATTATGTCCTTTTAAATCGATGTCAGTTATTTTTAAAAGAAGTAAAAACAAAATACATTTACATATTTATAGTTATGTTTTGTGTTTTATATATTTGATTGATCAATTTGTTAGCAGTACAACGCAGACTGTATTATTTTAAGTTCTTACGATCCATCCTAAGGTTGTCTGGTAGATATCGCTGTCAGCGATAAGACCACCATTGTACCCGAAGATTTAAGTTTATGTATAAGTTGTGTTACTTTTTGGTGTACAATAAAATTTATTCTATTCTATTCTATTCTATTGTATTCTATTCTATTCTATTCTATTCTATTCTATTCTATTCTATTCTATTCTATTCTATTCTATTCTATTCTATTCTATTCTATTCTATTCTATTCTATTCTATTCTATTCTATTCTATTCTATTCTATTCTATTCTATTCTATTCTATTCTATTCTATTCTATTCAAGAATTATTTTAGGAAAATAAAAACTGCTAGTGTTACCATAGACGCCTTGCTTGAAAACTATTGAGCAATCGCAATAAACCAAATAGGTTAGAACAGTTTACAGAAGAACACTCATGATTTGGCCAAACCATCTTTAAACTCCAAGAAAGCGACTTGCTAATCTGGAACCAAACGACCAATTAAATCATCGAAGTCCTTCCGATTATTGCGTTACGAAGTTAAGTTCAGTCTTTGACAATCAACAAATTGTAGTCAAGAAAACTGAATTAATTATTCGAAGAGCAAGTTTGACTGTGGCTTGAGAACTAAACGGCGGCTAAGCTGTTTATGTTAGTCTAGTTACACGTTCACGTCACGTTGTTGAACTGATTTTAATACTTCTGTTGTTTTTGAAGAAACTGTAGAGGATTTCAATTGTCGAAGAAAGGAAGTCACTCCCGAGACAGACTGAGAACTGCCAGGACGATTGAATTTTCAAACAGTCGCCACGAAAGCAATAGACAAATAAATATGGATGAGTGTGAAGGAGACCTTTGGCCAGTTGGGGAAAAGTATAGCTTACAAAAAATGTATACAAGAACTTTTCCTATTGCCACCCAATTCCTGTACCTGCGTCAAAGCGAAAAGAATCTATTTTTTATCAATACTGAGCTCACCTTTTGCTTGGTCTGTTTTATTTTATGCGGAGTTTTCGTGAATTTTACCGGGTCTGTGACCGCCAAATATAGAACAGAACACATACATATGGCACCCCTTTCAGTTCTAGTTCGATTTTGATTATAAATTGATTTGTGTGTGCATTTTCCGTCGCTTTGGCGGTGAATTGCTTTCGTGTGGGCCTCTTGGGGCATGACACGATGGTAAGCAAGTATCGATTACCTTGTAACGTATGACATTGCCTCAAGCAGCCACTTACGGCTTGAATTGATAGGTAGTGACATCGTTTTCTTTTTATATGAGTACTTTGATACTTTCAAAGTGGACAAGCGCTTGTAACACCATAAATAACCTTTTAGTGGTATACTTGTATTTTGTAAGTTTCATCAAATATATATATAAGCATAATCAGCCTTTTAATGTTCCCACTGTTGGGACTCAGGCCTCCTCTCTAGGAGAGGGCATGGGCCGTAATCCACCACGCGGGCCCAGTGCGGGTTGGTCATCAAATATGTCACCTTTTATTAATTGATAATGCATGAAATGATTAATGAGAAACAGAACTGAAAGTATAACGAGTGTAGTGAAGGAATGTAGTTACATCATTTCAGCCGAAAAAAGTCCACTATTGGACTTAGGCCTCTCCCAAGTGTTGCCACAACGAACGGTCCTGTGCGTCTAGTATCACCAGGTCATCGGTCCACCTAGTGGGAGGTCTTCCAACGCTGCGTCTTCCGGTACGCGGTCGCCACTCCAGAACCTTTCAACTCCAACGACCATCTGTTTTGCGAACAAGGTACCCTGCGCACTGCTACTTAAGTTTGGTGATTCTTCGGGCTATGTCGGTAAAACAACTGATTTACGTTCATTGCGTCAAAATCTCTGGTTCAGTTGAAAACCAGCATCAGGCACTAGTTGTCTGTCATTTATGCTGAACTGGATCTATTTTAGTGCAGCTTTGAGGACTTGTTTAGTATCGTCCTAACTATTGTTAGTGTGCCTTGTGTTGTGATAGTTTATTGATTTTCATTTATTTCGTTATTTTATCTTTTACATGTTGTAGTCAATTAATTCTGAATTGGACCGAATTTTGTTTAAAATATATCCAAAAATACTCGAATACAAGGAGAAACTGACTGACTGACATATAAACGCACAGCTGAAACTTCTGGGATTAGGAGCGTGAAATTTTGCACAAGGCTTCCTTTTATGACGTTTGCGAGCACTAAGAAAGGATTTTTCTAAATTCAGCTCCTAAGGGGATAAAACGGGGGTCGAGTTTTTATGAAGACACCTACTTGGCAAGAGCTAGTACTCGTATAAAAGGAGAAACTGACTGACTGACTATTAACGCACAGCCGAAACTACTGGCACTAGGAGCATGAAATTTCGCACAATGTTTCCGTTTATGACGTAAATGAGCACTAAGAGAAGATTTTCCAAAATTCACCCCTTAAGAGGATGAAACGTGGGTCCAAAGTTTGTATGAATGTCAGCAACTGTAGGGGCCCAGCAGGGTCGCCTACTGGGGCCAAGGGTCTGATTCTGAAAGGAAGACTCGGCCCTGGTACGAAAGGCAACGAAGGAACAGGAGTGGGTTTTTAGTCAGTAAAAGTCTGATACTATCTCCCCGCCCCGCCTAAGAGCGGGGGATGTCATATGATGATTTTTCCACCGAAAAAAAAAGTTTGTATGAAAAAACCTACTCACACGGGCGAAGCTGCTGACAGAAGCTAGACTACACTAGTATTATAAAGAAGTAAAGCTCATTTTTTGTTTGTAAGAGATAATCTCTGAAAGTATTGCTCCGATTGCTAAATTTTTTTTCACCGATATAAAGCTGCTTTATTCTCGAGTGACACAGAAAGAAAGAAAAGAAAGAAAGAAAGAAAACATTTATTTGAGACTCGCACAGGACAAACAACAAAAATAAAAAGTAACTACTTAATCTATAAATACCGTACTTTAAAATAATAGAAAACAATATATAACAATATATAAATATATAAAAATAAAAGACCTGTGCGAAGCCAAAAAGGGTCCTATCTCAGCATATGCTGCGATATTTAACTAAAAAGTAAAAACGCAGCGCTGGTAAATAGGCCCTATCAGAATTGATAATGAAATAGGCCCATTTCCATAGTCTATATTTTATGTACGCGGGTGAAGCCGTGGGCAACAGCTAGTTGATCATAATTACCAACTGTCTTATAGCGCCAGCTAACGACCCAGCAGGGAGTGGCCCTCTCATGATCCTACGACCTCTTGATTACCTGGCAGTGGTTCAGTGATTAGACTACTGTAGCTTCGAGACTTTATTTATTTACTAGCTGAACTGGCGAAGTTCGTACCGCTAAATAGTAAGGATAACGCCATCTACTGGCATTACCAGAACAGCATAAATCATTTTATAATGACATTTTAAATAGAGATGGCGATGTATTCGGATTTTTTTGTGATTTTTTCCGTTTCTTCCCACCTCAACGGTGGGCAGAAATGGACCTTCCCTGGACTATGGCTAATATTTCAAGACCAAAATTAGCCAAATCGGTCCAGCCATTTTTGAGTTTTGTTCCATATCTTCGAAGATCATGATCAGATCATTACAATATTTTTATGGGATCAACTCGGAAACATAAACCCAGGACCGGTCGTTATAGCGACACTTGCCCTATGTCAAACAGTGGACGTCTTTCGGCTGAAATGATGACGATGATGATGATTTCCTCTTGCTCCACACAGAGCGAGAGGAATCATTTGATGATTTCAGACTGGAAAAATAAAGGTGCCCAAAGGCTAAATAGCCAATGGCGTGACCAATGCCTATACTCCAAGACGAACGGTTCCAGTACATTCACGGTATACTTTTTATAAAGCAGCTGGAAATTTACGATTTCCTTTCATAGAGATTAGTCCAGGTTGTTTTATTTTTTAAACTTTGATGTTTTAATGAGAGCGATGGCCTGTTTTGCGCGTTTAAGGGTTAATTTATGGGGATCCTCTTTTGGCAGTTTTTTGTAAACGAATAATTAAGTAGCAGTGTACCAGTTTTGTATTTTTCTTGCGTGTATTTAGTATTTTTCCAGACAATTTTTAGTCAACAAACGAACTAGGTATAGCATAATCAGCTCCACTACTGGGACTCAGGCCTCCTCTCTAAGAGAGGGAATGGGTCATATTCCACCACGCGGGCCCAGTATAGATAGGTTCATGTCACATGTCTTCGAATTTTTGGTTCCAGGACATACCGGTTTCCTCGCGAAGTTTTCCTTTACCATTCAGAAAGCAGTGGTAATGAAATGAATTACACAAAGTAATGCGCCTGGCTAAGTTCAAATTCGTGAAATCGTAATTCGAGGCTGTTACCACTGGGACACCACTGCTCTACTTGGCCCTTACCATGAAGTACCTTGTACCAATCATCACATTGATATATGTTTATTTAGGCAGGAAATTTCTAATTAATTACCCAAATTGGAACACAAATATAGTTTTAGCTCTGAGTCTGCCTGTCACTTTGCTCAAATTATGTGATTTATGGCTGAACAGTACCATTTATGAAGCGAATTTTCGTGTCATTCATAATTTGGTGTTTGTCCCTAAGCTAGTCATGTTTGTGAGTTATCAAGGCGCCTGCTACCCTCACCCTCACATCATGACGACGTTAACAACTTGTACCGACCCGTGCCGGTACCATTCCCTGATTTGTTTGTGTTTTAATTTTTCAATTTGTTGAACATGTCTGTGTCTTTATGTACTCCAGCGACAGTCGTGATTTGATCATTAATTTGTTTATGATTATCAAGTGGTATCAATTAATTGAAATGAATGCCAATTTGACCCAAAATTGAATCAATATAACTGTTTGTTTCCTGCTCTGGTAAAGAAACAATGTCAGGCGTAGCGGCTGTGGTTTTCCACAACAAAGTATATTTCTTTACCGCAAAAAAAGATCTTTTTGCTGTTTACAGGGTGAAATTTTAATATAGATAACTATGAGTAGGTACCTTTTGCCAGCGCCTTCGACAGCGTGAAAGTAGAAAATTGTTTCGAAACAAAAAGTATCCTACTTGGTCTACTCGTGTGTCAATGATCATCTCAATCCGTTCAGTCGTTTGAGCGATATACATGTAACAAACATACACATATACATTTTTTTACCTTTGTAGTAGTAGTGTGATATTTTATCTTTTACCATAGAAGAAAATTTTGATGTATCACGCGGAAGCCCCAGGAGTAATACAACAAAATATAACTTAGGTACTTATTTTTGTACGAGGTGGGTGAGTCTGTTGTACATTCGGTTTCGTATTTTGGCGTGATGCCAAGGTAAAACGGTTGGTTTAAACCAAAAGCCGAACGCTTAGGCATTTAGCTAAAAACAATCTATTGTGAACACCTGTGACACGGGCGAGAGTTGAGCTTAGCGGCGTGTACATATGTGTGCGTACCTATCTAATACTTCGGGAGTGAACCCATTCAATATATTGTTTGCATACATGAGTATAAAATGTTTTGCGATATCAATTTCCCCCTGAAATACATTTCATAAATATTTACGTACATGAGCCACGGAAATAGCAAATGAAGTGTATTAGATGCTTGCCGTCCATACAAAGTTATAAGTGGCAACTTAAAGACATGGCTACTTAATGGCACTGGCTGGCAGCCGGCCAGCAATCTGTCATCATTTGGTGTTGGTGGTTACAATCATAACCATACGTAATACGCTATAAATGCTGTCGATAAGTCTTGTGGAAGGTGCTGAAAAGAACTCTCCTTTGCAAGAAGGATGGTAATGTAACTTTAACGTCATTATAAATGCAATATAAGTACTAGCTGCAAAGACGGATTGAGTCGCGGTGATAGACAAATAACTCTATTTTTTTTTCTTTTTTGTTACTACATATTTTATATTTAATTTATAAAGATAGTTAGTGATAGCATGACGCGTGACAAAATGGAAGAAAAAAAACGTGTTGCGCCGACCTCAAATAAAACGGGACAAGGCCAGGAAGATGATTATGATATAAAAATGTCACAATGTTTATTATCGAACTTCTCCGAAACGGCTTGACCGATATTTATGATTTTTATATATATATTTGGTAGGTCTAAGGTGTAGGCAATTTTTTACCCTCTACCTCCACTGATAATTTTTATGGCAGAACAATGTCTGCGGAGTCAGCTAGAAGCTGTATAATACTCTTTTTGTAGTATTATAAAGACAAATGGATACGAGAGCAAAGTGTGGCACTAAAGTTAAACCCCTGATTCTGAAAGTAGGTTAACCTGTACTATCGGGATCAGTGATTCGTTCCATTGGTTATAGTTGACCAATTGGAAAAATGAAACAACTAAGATAAATATTATAACAAAAATGAAAACAATTATAAGAAATATTTCGATTCATGCGTTTGTAGAAGTTGAATATCTAAATAATATATTGCCAAAATAATCACATTTATGCATCACTAAAACCTTATTCAATATCCCAAATAATGTTACGTACCTGAGTACTTACTTAGCTGTATAAACCTCGTCGCAGCAGTCTATCGAATAAGAAGCAATAAAGAACTTGTACATAACTATATTTACAAGAGATATTGGAAATATTCGAAAAAAAAATAATCGTCCCTTATCCTTCATATCTGGGGCAGTTGGTATATTACATACGAACTTGGATAGTTGGTTAAACATTCTGTGTAAAAAACCTTAATCTTTGTAGGTACAAATAATAGCATATCGATATTAAAAACTAATATTGACTCCGATATCAATAGGACCTTTCCCTTTTTCGTCCAATACACTATTTTAAATATAAAATACGATAAAGACCTTTATCGTAAACTTTGATGGATTGTAAGGCAAATAGGTTTTCTGTTCACAGAACTTGAAAGCAGTTTTGATAAGGAGGGTGCTTCGCCCTTTCCATTGAACCTTTGCGTCCGGTCGCTCGTCCGTCTCACGGCTTATGATTTCAATAGGGGTCTCACTCTGCTGGCTTTGAACAAACCCCAGATATAGATAGGATGAATTAAATGTTTGAAGCTCAGTGATTTGACTAGTTGCTGCTGTTATTAATGTTTGTTTCCTTTGATCTGTTTGCAACGCATTTGGGACTTTGGAGATGAAATAGATATTATTCCAATAGGAAGGTTTCCGGTCTCTATAATAAAAAAGGCTTTTAACCCCTTCAATTAAGATCGAGATATTTGATAACAGTTTCTGAAGAAATTTATCTCCAAATTGTAAACGATCTCCCAAAATGTTTGTACAGAATTCAGTTGAACTTTACGATCGTTTTCTGTAGAGTATATCTTTATCAACTCTTTGTTCTCGTCTTTAATGTTTAGCAGATTTATTTATTCAGCTTTAATAGAATCTAAACATCTATTGTATTATTTTTTTGTGAATTCTTTAACATCGACCTTAGGCTGACAAAAAATGAATGTAACAACTTTACAAGTCATTGCCATGAAAATAAAATGTAAAAGGAATTAAGATAGATGTAAAAAGTGGTATCCCACAGGCGTCATGGGGTTATAAAGCAAATATTTGTTTACAACGAGATTGAGTGTACGTGGGGCAGTCTCGGTTGGCTGAACAAACGACACGGGGAGCGCGCGCGCAGGAAGCCGAGCCAATTTTATATCGACTTAGCGCTCATTTTTATTGTCGTGTTCCGGATTCATTTCCTTTGGAGACGTGTAATTAATAATGTCTTCATTGCCGGCTATATTTAACCCTACTGCATTTACTACAACAGTAGACATATTTAGCTGTCCTACTTGGCGTGAATACCAAAAATTAAATTTTCACTCTGTAAGTGCAAAATATCAGTTGCATATGACTGGAATTTGGCGAGCATCAGTTAATTCGATTGTTCTCCGCCAAATTGGAGTAGGGTGTAGTATAACACCGAGCTGGCATGAAAAACTAGGTTGATTAGCACACGTACAGTATACGTGGCAATATAAATGAGAGCCCATGTCAATTAGCACTTCATTTTCTAATTCACCGAAGAGTTCTTTGACTTTTTTATAATGAGAATTTTTACATTAATATTCCTTTCATCTTTCTTCTTAGGCTCAAAATGCTAATCACAGTCTGAAATATTTACAATACAAATTCTTGGAATAAAAAACATCAAATGATTCTAAAACATTGCTAAAGTTATTCAATGTTGAATCCAACAAATTATTTATCAACGCTAAACATCCATAATTCATTTCGTCGCGCTAAACTGCCTAAACTTATAAATCATCATAAATTCCAATTTCCAAGTTTGGGAACCGAGAGATGTATCATTAAGTTGGTCCGACACAAATCCATTTCAATAATTCATAATATCAATCCCTATCATTCCGTCCCCCATCCCTATACTTTCTCTTGGGTCCCTATAATTACCTGTTTATATTCGCTTTACTTGGTCCTGGGTTTGTTCATTGCTTTGGGCAAACTGAGCAATTATCACATCGCCGCCGGACAGTTCCCACGGGATGGTAAAATTTGTAACTCACATACAAACGTGTCGAACCTCGCGGCTTACACTTTTTGTAACATTAGGCTCGCAGTAGGATATTGTACTGCGGTCACTCTTGTTACGAAGCCTTAGAGCGCATCCTTGCCGGTCGTATCTCCGTTCTCCTTTTACATTGCTGTCTTCCTTGTACTTAAAGTAATGTTGTTCCTCGAGTGACGAGAGATGGGTTGAGTGCTCAAGTAAGTGGGCGTTCTGGTTTCGGGTTACATTGACGCAGTACTGGTTTTGTTTGCTCGAGACGCGCGCGATCGCGTGAGAACCTTCGGAACTGCATGGGCGTGACATCGGACTCTTTTTCGTTCTTTTTTTATGTTATTTTCTTTTGTAAGGCTAATGCTGAGCTGTGAGTAGTGATCGGTAATAGCTATACTGGCTATACAGTGAACTTTCCGACGTGACTGTGACAATGCAATTCGTAAGATTGTTCAGATGATTTTTGAATTTCTAAAGTTAAACATATCGTCCGTCATACGCATTGTTATCGATAAATAATTATATTGAAGATTTTCTTAAGAATTCGTGTACAAACGAATGGTTATTTACGCTTGTGTTTTTATTTCGTCAGAAACTGATTTCGCGCCCGTTAGTTGCGCTTTTTTTAATTTTTTTTCTTGCCTGTCGTCATTTATACGAAAAAGTTGCCAAGTGAGCCTGTTCGGGACAGGATTCTGTAATTGATTGTCGGCGTGGCTATTAAATAGACATTAGACGTGACCATCTGTTTACTCTGTTCGTGTATACTGTTACTGTTCAACAATACAATGTGGATGGTCTGTTTTCAATTTCCGATGTTATCGGACGATATAGTTAGGTGGGCACTTTCCCCGGTGTTTGCGGCGAGCTACTGAATATGTATCGATTGTTTATTTGGAAATATGATCTGGCTGTATAAACTTTGTGGCGCGAACGCTCGATTATAGTATTAGTCAACAAAGTGGACTTTTGTTTGTAAACTATCAGAGAATCTGCACAAGTTGAAATATTCAGTGCATGCATGCATGCATGCTTACGTGTGTACCTGAATGTACAACTCTTGTGAGTACCTGAATGTTTCGTGCGCCAGAATGTAGTTTTAATAAAGGTTGGAACGTGAAGGAGAAATAATGATGAAGTTATTGTGCTGGTCGTAGGAGCTTGCTTCACTGGAATGTTTCGGAGAATGTGAGCATTCGATCCAATTAAAACGAGCTAAATAGCTCAATTACGTGCGGCATCTTCTAACAAAACAGACGCTTATTTATTTATTTTTCTCATGACAAAGGTAACTCGTAAAATCCAGACTATACAAACTAAAGTCGCGGCGGATCGCTTTACGGGGCAGATTGCCTAAAGTCGTATCTACCGGTCCGAACAAATAATTCTATCTACCTATGTATTTCTTCGTAATGAAATTTACATATTTCATTTTATATAACTATCCAATAAACTCTCCGGTCTGGTATATTGTTTCCGAGCGTGCTCTGATGAATAAAACATAATATTTTTATTGCATGTTTGCGTCCAACGGTGCATATATTTTACATAGATCTCGATCTGGCACAACCGAATTGGCTGCATCTACATTTTTATTACTTTTTTCTAAACGTATTTTTGTATGAAAACAAAAAAAAAACAATAATAAAACGATAAATATTGACGGCACTCGCATTATTGAAAGTTATTAGAAATTCCGGTGCAAGCTTTCGTTGTTTGAACAATTCCTTGTTTTTACGATAAGATCGCTATCTCAGGTAGCTACTATCCACTATTTTTACGTTTTAGTTGGTAGGTAATTACCTAGATGTAATCACAGACTCACAGGCCTATAATTAAACAAAATTTGCATGTTCAAATACAAACTATAAATATTAATAACTAGTTTTTACGGTTCATTAAAACTTATGAACTAAAATCGTCCGGCGGCGGTGGCATTAAAGTAGGCTAATTAACTTCTTTAAAGTTCGCACGAATGCAGTCGCGAACAGCATGGAATGGAATTAAGATAGGCGGTAAAATATTCCCACTACAAAACGTAATTATGTAACCAAAACCAACGAAAAACTATTAACGGCTCCAAAAAATAATCATTCAATACACTTGGTATACTTCCCACGGGGGCTATTATCAAGATAGTCTATGACAAACGTACTATTGCGAGCGTTTGAATATGGAAGTAACAGATTTGTTAGGAGAAACGGTCCATTGTGTGCCCACTAGCGCCACTAATAACCGCAGACTTAACTTTGTGAGTGGTATAAAGCGATATAATGGAATAAGCACTCAGCCTCTGGGCAGTTGTCTATGGTTCGTCTTTTGTTACGACAGGTGATTGATGGACCGCTCATTGTCTATGTCGCCTTTGGTTTGAAAAATTGCGAATGTTTGCGTTTATTTGATTGGTCGTAGATACGAATTCGGGTTGAGGTTTATTATGCGTTTATAATTAATTGTTTTAGAATAGGTATTGGATGGTATTTAAAATTCGATATAATTAGTTAGTTTAGTATGAGTAAATAAACTGATTATTTAGCATTTTTATTCGGTGCATCTCATATCGATTCTTATTATCTCACTGTGATCTTACCTGTGATAATCGTAATCATAATATGTATTCGAACAAACTAGAAAGAGGTATATCTGCCCAGTCATAATGTCAAATTGCAACTGCAAGGTGTCTTCAAGACTAGAGTGAAGAGGCTTTTATTAAACTAGCGCGGCTCATCATGAATCACTGGCACATTACCATCAGGTGGGATAAACTACATTTGAAAATGTTGTGACAGCCTGTTTAAAAAAAAAATCCCATAAATCTTAAATAAATGCTAGCGCAATATAAAATATTGTATCACTAAATAAAAAATATCTTAAACGTCCTTGTCCCCTCCCTAGCATCTAGCATCCTCTTGTCACTGTTTACAATTCGGACGCAGTATTCGATTCAATAACAGTAAGTAACGAATCGAGTATAAAAGCCCGGGGCCCGCACTATTGTGAGTATACGTAAACAGACGGACTGGGCCATTAAGTAATCGCTTTTCGCTCAATTGGCCGTAACTGGCGCAAAACGACACGCTCTCGCTGTATTTGCGTTTCGTTTACGGATCAAACAGTAAATATGAGGTAATCTGTAGTCTGTGTGTCTGTCAAGTAGCGTCAAATACTATATAGTTGGGTGAAAATATAGAGGTATCGATACGTAGGTACCTCTTGCTTTTATGCTGTAGGTATACCAAAAATACTTAATAAAAATAATTAAATAAAAAAATAGTTATAAAAATCCTAATTTAATTTGAAAATCAATTAAAATAAATTAAAATATGGTGTCGAATAACTCTTCCATATTGCTGTCGACTGGTAACGTGCCCAAAAGATTGGCGGCATTGCCACGCTGGCGCTGTATGGCAACGATTATTTTCTGTCGGTTAGCCAGCCCTTGGGTCTTTCTAAGCTTATTTTTTTTTTAATTTTCTACAATTGTAATTACTTATTCCTGTATCGTGGGTTCGTTCACAAACATTTAAACTCAAGGGCCTCTACATACCCCGTGTTCTTTTTTTCAGGATAAAAGTAGCCTTGATCTCAGCGATAGTGTATTTCAATGAAAGAATTTCGTAATCAGATCAGTAATTCCTTTCTGAGATTTTTCTTTTATAAACCAATAAAAAACCGATTAAGACCGTGTCGGACTCGCACACGAAGGGTTCCGATCCATAAATCGCTTTTTTTACCGTTTTTCTTTTCTGCCGAACGAAATTTTATTTCAAATAAGCAGCACCTTGTGCTCATCTATCTGCATTTATTCTTTTCGTTTTTGTGTGTACATAAATTAATAAATTTTGTTTATTTGTTCTTATAGCAGATAAGAATTAAGCACTTTGTGAAAATTTTCAACTGTCTATCTATTCACGCCGGGCCTTGATACAGGCCATGGTCCGGAGCGAGGAAGACTGGCAGGCGGTTGCCTCCTTCTGCGAAGCAGTAATGCTAGCAAAGGAGGCGGCCGATCGCTTGAGGCAACGGTCCTCACGCCCCAACCACCGCCGGGATTCCGATCCCGATTCCCGGCTTGCCGTCCGACCGTCCGGACCGAGCCCAAGTCGCCGACGGCGCGTATTGTTCCACACGTGCTTCAGGGAGATGTCAGCAAATCGTAGGGGCCCAGCAGGGTCGAAGCCTACTGGGGCCATGGGTAGTGTGAAAACGAAACCCGTGGCCCTGGGATGAAGGCAACGAAGAAACAGGAGAGGGTTTTTAGTCAGTAAAAGTCTGACATTATCTCGCGCTCGGCTCATGAGCGGGATTTGTAATTAGACGATTTTACCACCTAAAAAAAAAACTATCTATTACGGTTCATGAGATACAGCCAACTAGCACGTAGATGACGGACGTACGGACGGACAGCGCAGGCTTATTTATTTATTTCTTTGGGAAAACAAACGGTTACACAAAGTTTCTTGAATGTAAAGTTAGTAGTATATAATGTAACTCAGTCGCTACAAGTAAGGAACCCTTTTTTACAACTTGGAGAATTTTTAAGTATCTGTGTGTACATCAATTAATAAATAAACGTTGTCTTTCTTTCAGATTTTGTTTTTCGAAAGACTGAGAGGTCTTACCCTTTGTTCGAATATTTGAATATCTCATTCAAAGGTCTCAAAGTAAATGGTCCTTTGACAGATCTAGGAATGGTGGCTGTACTAACCATCCTGTTTGGGTTATTGAGGACCACTTCATGAATAGGTATTGCTTCAGCTATCGTCAGCTGAAGTCAAAGTGATTATTAATACAGATAGAAGAGTATAAAGGTGCTGTACATTTCTGTGACAGGAGAGTTGGGTGAGCTGAATGTTGTACCAAGACCGCCAATACACACTTTCTGAATAAAGAATTATAAAAATTAATAATTCTTGACCATAAGATAAAAAATTACATATTTTTAAAATAGCTGAAATTGATTCAGTAGGCGATTCTGAATAAAATATACTAGTTCAAGATGTGCGCATTATGTTGCAATATCTTTCACAAAAATCTCTGAAATGAGACCCGGAAGTTTAGCCGATGACAATGATGTAGAGGACTTGTTTAAGTCCTTCGTACACTTAAATAAAACCAATTGCATCTTTCCGTACTCCGGGGCTAATCTAGAAAATTACAGACTGAATTCTGGCACAGTTTCCGCCACTTAGACCATTTTACAGGGAAGGTTTTGTTAAATAAATTCGCTAGTAAGTCCTTTAAAGCTACCTAAATGTAAAACTAAAGCTAACGATGGATCTGCGCAGGTCTATGTGCTTTTCGTTTTTACTAACGAGTGAGGATTTTATTATTGAGTTCCTAAAATATACGAAGGTACAATACAGGACAAAAGTGTGAAAGCGAAGCCCGGGGCTCCGGGATGAAGGCAAAGAGGGAACAGGAGTAGGTTTTTAGTCAGTGAAAGTCTGACACTATCTCTCGCTCCACCCAAGAGCGGGATTTGTCATTAGATGATTTTCCCACATTAAAAAAAAATACAGGACAAAATGTTGAATGTCAAATAGTAGAAGTAGTACCAGTGTGTGCTACCCTATATGAAATTATAGTGCCTAATGAAAAAAAAGATTGAAAACACGCGTAGAAATGTGTAGCTCCACAAATGGAATTTATTTTTCAGCATTTTGGGTTAATCGTGGCTGTAAGGTCACAAAAACAAAAAAAAAGTTAGAAAAGGTTTTCCACATTTTCCGATCAACCTTTTTGTGGATCCTACTGGACAAACATAATATTTTTTTCTTTTTTACATTATCAGTAAAGTTAAATGAACAACAAAGTTTTTATTTTAATCTTATTACATAATATCTCGATTCTAAACTTTTACTAAAAATACTCTAGCCTCTAAAAGGAGCTGTTCATTTTCATCTCAATATTTTATAGTGTTCCCAAGATATCGGCCAAAGAAATTGTTGCCATATTTCTGTGAAGCGGGCGAAAACCAGCCATGTTATGTTTAAAGTAAAGTAAGTGGAAAGAAAAGTTATCTTTTTACTATGAATACTTTAACAGTTTATCAAAGAAAGACAGAAAAATAAGAATAGCCTGTGAACCTGCCAAGCTCGGTTGCGTGCTATTGACGTACTTCTAGGAAAACAAAGCCTTTAGGCTAGATAATCCATTTAAGATAGGGCTTTTTGTACCTTCACTACTCCACCTAAACGTTGTCCTCGGTCGGACAAAGACTATTTTGCCGAAAATTGGATAGGTATCAATTCAAGACCTGAATAAAATGTTTTCACAAAGCATGGACAATATTGAATCTAAAAAAAAAATCTGCTGAGCTCTACAACATGTTACTGGAATATTGCACACCCTTAAACATCCCAAATAGAAAATTAAGTTACAATCATAATATACTAAGATCCCAGAGCTGTCAGACATAACTTATTTTCACATGGATGAAACCTTAGGTTCTCAGTAGCATCTCATGTGCTTTGAATACCTGTATACTTGTGGAGCTCCCCCTTAGGACCCCTGAGAAGGTACCAGGTGAGAAAGGGAACTAAAAATAACGAGTTACTTAACTTAATTTTTTATGGCTAATTTTAATAATAACTAATAATTTGGCCCTATGAATTTTGAGAGTATAGAAATATACGTTTTTTGCGACATAAACTACCGTATCTTTTTTATTCGTTAACTTAGAAGTTTGATTTTTTCACAGCTTCAAGGGACCGCAGATTTAAGTATATGGTTTTACTTTACTCGATACCTCCACACGTTCTTGAGATAAAGGGTCTCGACAGACAGACAGACGGACAGACAACAAAGTGATCCTATAAGGGTTCCTTTTTTCCTTTTAAGATATGGAACCTTAAAAACACAGATTGTATATCCTATATAACTTTCTAACCAAAAAGAAAGAGTCAATCGAAATTATTTCTGAGCATCATGTGTAATTTACGTGTTACTTACCGAACGTATGTAAATTCCCTCGAACTTCCTCAGTAAGTAAGTAAGGCGCCGTCAAACAAGTAGGTTGAGCAGTACTTAGTGGCTCCGCTAACCGAAGCAGAGTAAATATGTCTTTATTTTGTGACAGAAGACTTGTATGTTTGTTTTCGAGTTCATTTTAATACTCACTTCAAATGACAGGCTTGGGTGTGAAAGGAAAACAGAAATGATGTCGTTTGGTTTATGGGTGAGGAAGTGTGGGAATGGTCCAGAAGTTGTCCAGTGTTAGGTATTTGCTGTAAAATCGATTATATTAACAATTCTTTTTTGAGAAGGAATATCATCAAATTACTTCTCCCGGTCAAGGGCGGAGTTGGAGAAGAGTTTTACTAAATAAAACCACGCCTATGTTCCTACAATTGCTCTGAGCGTTTCAGGGCCGCGGTAACTCTTTCTTAATTAATAAATAACTAATAATGATGAAGCTAGATGCTTCACATACAAAATCTCTATCAAGACTACAAACGAGATCATTAATTTTGGCTACATTTCCTATAACCAAATTCGTCACTTTGAAACACTAGCGAAAATCGGGTGGTTAACTATTAGGTTAGTGCATATATCGGTCAAAGCACTCAAATCAGGAGGCTGACGATATTGATTGGCATTCAGATTATTATATCACGGGGGTCCAAAAAAAACTAGTCTGCTGTTTAAGAGTACCTACGCTATTGTATTGAATTTAGAATGACGTTACTTAGTTATCATACTCTGTCATCTAAATTAAACATGTCTGCAAAATTTCAACACAATCGGTTAGAGGTAAGTAACTGTTCCGAATTCATTTGCAAGATATGTCCTGAACAATCAAACACACATACAAACATTGCAAGTTAAATAGAAGTTTGTAATAAACCAGATATGTTTGGTTTGACATAATTTTATGTACTACACAGAAATCCGAGTATCATACGGAGAAGGCAGAAATTAGGTCACGATGTCCTACAAATGGCTGGACACAATATAATCATGTTATGAATAGTGATATGATCCACCCAAGATTGTAAACTTGGCAGTCTATGGAGGAAGCTTCTGGGGAAGGACATCTATGGGCAATTACCAACTAACTAACCGTGTAAATGTCCCGTGGCGAATTAACAAACTGACAGGAATTATATGAAACAATATGCATGCGCTTAAGCCGTTTAAGGGGGTACAGGAGCTGATCGTGAGTTTTATAATGTGCATATTCACTAGTGTATATTAACTACAGTAAAACGAGTAAAAAAAAAATGTACTAATGCTGTGTAATTTTTCTAGCTTCTGTCAGCAGAGTTGGTTTCTCCAAAATAAACTTTGGATCCCCGTTTCATCCCCTTAGGTGAAGAATTTCGGAAAATCCTTTCTTAACGGATGTCTACACCCTATAAGGAACCTACCTGCCAAATTTTAAGTTTGTAGGTGTTATAAATTCTGAGATTTCGTGATTAAACTGTGAGTGGTATTTCGCTTTTATATATATATATATATAGATAGATTTTGCAGGATAAATGAATGCTAGATAGATAGTATATTCAAAACATAATACATTACACATCATTTATTACGATAGAAAAAAACAGGAAGCCTCTAAAAATTACTTTTACCGATTAAAAACTCTGCTAACTTATAAATGCAATCATTCTGATAGTTTGTCAGATTATTCTACAAGCAACTTTATACTGTGTGTATGTGATCTCTAAAACCCAAAAACGGCTGTACCTATTCGGCTAATTTTGGTCTTGAAATATTCGAGATAGTCCAGGGAAGGCTTACGGTGAGAAAAAAATCGAAAAAACTCACAAAAAAAAAACCGAATACAACGCCATCTCTAATTAAAATGTCTTTATAAAATGTATTATGCTGTTCTGGTAATGTCAGTAGATGGTGTTATCCTTACTATTAGGTGGTACGAAGTTCGCCGGATCAGCTGGTTTTATAATGAAATCTGTGTTTTTTAGTAAATCCCTAAATGCTTCATATTTTGCAAGTATTGCGTCTTTTTCTTTTATATGCTGTCCGAGAGTGACCGCGCTTTAGGTCCTGCAGTCCTCTTAAGATGTTCTATCCCTAGGAATCTCATTAATGTTATGTCTACAGCTAATCAGGTTTGCCTGACTGTCTGAGGGCGGATTCACCAATAAATCTAAACGTGTTTTAACGTTTGGCTCGCATAATCACGTTTAGCCGCTGTCACTAGTGTCACTTGTCTGTATTTTTCTTTTGTTGCTTTTTTACAAGTGACACTAGTGACAGCGGCTAAACGCGATTATGCGAGCCAAACGTTAAAACACGTTTAGTTTTATTGGTGAAATTCGCCCTGAGTATCCATCATGTGAAGTTAGCGTCTGTTTCTACTCGTAGAATATTGTATGTGAAATCATTGAAGAAGTACGTTACACCTAGGGAATTTGATTGAAATCTGTTTAATCGAACACGTACCGATCATGCTTCAGAGATTTCAATAAACTTAACATGCGATACCTATTAAAATTTCTTGATCCTTAATATTATTTTACATGAGAATGACACAATATACTTAGGCTACAGTGAATAGGCTCTTAATAAACTAGTGCGCTTGGTGAATCTCTTGGTGATGGTGATCAACGACTGCATTACTGTTCACCATCAGGTGTCATCGAAGTCAAATACCAGTCTCATCATCAAGATCATCATTTCAGCCGAAAAACGTCCAATGTCGGACACAGGCCTCCCCCAAGCATCGCCACAACGATCGATCCTGTGCGTCTCGTATCCACCGCATTCCCGCGACTCTCACCAGGTCTTCGGTCCACCTTGTGGGAGGCCTTCCAATGCTGCGTTTTCCGGTGCGCGGTTTATTTAATTTAAAACAAAATATACGTGTCGGTTCAGGATAGCGATCAGAGTGGGAATCTCTTCCAGAAATAATATTTTGTGGCTAATAAGTGGATAATGAGCAATAAACAAACTATTCCACACTCTTTTCTCTGTCGCCAGCCAGTCAATCAATTGCGTGTGATTGGCTGGCTGCCGACAGAGAAAAGAGTACCACGTCCGTGTGGTCGGAGCATGTATACGTTCAGCCCAGATTCTATCAAAGGGGTGTGACGTCATCATCGCTTTCAACTCGTTCTTCTTCACCGAAGTTCATATCTATATCAAACTTTTTCTGTTATCCTAAAGTCCTTGTAGGTACTCAAATATACCGTCGGTATATTTCAAGTTTCTATATGGATATCTGCACTGGCCGCTATCTTATCGGTAGAGACCCATCCGAGGAGGTCCACGTCCCGTGCGATATACCTATGTCGCTTTAGTTCTCGAAACATCGCTTTGATAACGTTTTATTTGCAAAATTTTAGGTCCTATTTAGGTACTAGTTTCAGCCTATGAGTTCGCCCGCGTGATATATGAAAAATTTGACCATAAACAAAATACCACCTTTTTTGGAAGGTGAGAAAATCATTTAATGATTTTTGCCGTTCTAGGGTGTGTGAAAACAGCGAGAGATGTCTTGCGGTGTTCCGCAGGGATCGGTTCTGGGGCCACCTCTTCTTAGGGGTCCAATTTCAAAATATTCTTCCTTATTTCTTGCAGTATAAAGGGGAAAAAATATGGAGGAATCGCAACATAATATATAGAGCCACAAAAACGGGAAATAGAGAAGGAGAAGATAGACGCCCTAGAGATGTGGTGCTGGAGGAGAATGCTCGGAGTATCGTGGACTGAATTCCATACCAACGAGTCTATACTTCGGGAACTCGGCATCAAGCAGCGTTTATCATCTTTGGTACAGTCTCGTATTCTCACCTTTTTTGGTCACGTATACCGCCGAGGGGAAGTGGCTATTGAGCGACTGGTGATCCAGGGAGAAGTTGAGGGTACCAGGCCACGAGGAAGATCGCCTATGAGGTGGACTGACCAGATTAAAGCGGCTGTAAACGGTTCAATGCACGAATGCACGAGGAAGGCGGTCATCAGAGAGGAGTGGCGGCGTGTTGTGAACCTTGCCACCAACACCTGAAGTTGATGACCATAACCACTTTGTCAAGAGTGATATCGACAAGGAAGAAGAAGAGAATTGGGAATTTCAACCTTCTACAGCCAAAGGCAACCTTGGCATTAATGATTCACTGAGTTACGATTTTCTTTCAATATATTTATTTAGGTTTCTATTCACCAGCAAAAGACAGTGGTAAGTTAAGTAGATGGAAAGGTTAATGGAAAATGGTAATAATGTTTATGAATTTTCCGTGAGTTCCCTTTGTTATCAGCAACAATAAAACAATTATACGTACTGATACGAATCGCTAACAGTGAATGGGAATTTATAACATTTGTGGAGAACATTATTATTCACGAAACGTTTGACTTACGATTGGTATTGGAAATAACCGGATAGGGTAATTGATGACGAATGGGGATTGTGTATGATTAAAGCTGGTTTTAAATAATGAATTACCAACTGACTGAAAAGGGACATTATGTCTGCCTTTGATCAGCATTTTTTTTCAATTGTGCATTAATTTTTAATGAGTAATAAACATCATATTATAATGTCAGGACTGCTTTTTAGGGTTCCATACCTCAGTTGGCAAAAACGATACCCTTATAGGATCCCTGTCTGTTTTTTAAAACTCTTTTTCTCAGGACCACGTGTAATAATAATAATAAATAACAATATTCTACAACTATCACACAACGCCGTCTAGCTGAGCAGAGCTTGCGTTATGGGTAGGTACTAGACAACTGATATGTAACATACTTATATACATATTTCTAAATGCGTACATATTATAGATAAATTACACCCAGACACAGAACAAATGATCGTGCTCATCACACAAAACCACGACCACGACACCACTAGACCAACAGGCAACATAGCAGTCAGGGCCACTAGACCAACAGGCCAGTCAAAACTGACATTAATATCAAATAAGCAAATTTTAAAATCAACACCATCTAAATCAAAGGACGTATTTTCTCTTTTTATCCGCTATACTTAGTACTTCCCGTTGACCTAGAATCCTGAAATTTGACAAGAAGCAAGATCTCATAGCACAAGTAAAGAAAAATAATCTGAAAACCATTTCGTAGGTACGTCACAAAATATAACTTTTTTGCATTTTTGAAAAATCTTTGAGTTTTGATTAGAGAATCAAACTATTTAGACATGGGTACCGTACCAAAAGACGCAGCGTTGGAAGGCCCCCCACAAGGTGGACTGATGACCAGATGAGGGTCGCGGGAATCCGATGGATGCGAGATGCACAGGACCGGTCATTATGGCGATACTTGGGGAGGCCTATGTCCAACAGTGGACGTCTTTAGGCTGAAATTATGATAATGATGATGACATTGGTAAGTTTGTACGGAACTATCGGTGCGCGAGTCCGACTGCCACTTAACCGGTTTTTGTTATAACTTTCGTAACAAAGTATTGGTTCTCCTACAAATTTGACTACAGAAACTCAAATCATTAATTTAAATTAATCCATTAACAGGCACTTTTGAATTGTCAAAGAGTTGGCCAGTCTGAGAGTTGAAGCTAATTGCGCATTTCAAAGCGGATATCTCAGTAATGAAGAACGGAGTCTAGTCAGAATTGACAAAAACAATAAATATATAATATATACAACATCTGACTGGAATAAAGCACACACTTAAACAGCCCAATTAGAAAATTAAATCATACTTAAAGCACTGAAATTTTCCTTAAATGATTGTTGATGTTTTTTGTTTTGGTGTGCATCGGTGTTTTTTTTTTTTTTTTTTTTTTTATTTTATTTATTAGGGAAAACTAACAATTACACACTTTATATGATTAACAAAAGCTTATAATCTAGATACTTATGTGCATAACTAACTACGTCATCCACGTGTTACGAATTTAAAATTGTTTGTGAAGACAATGAGTACAACATATACCTAAATACTGATTAATCATGCAAATTAACAAATTTTATTCTTATACATATTACTAAAATTTAAACTATTAAAGAATACAGCTAATTATCTGATTATGAGAATACAGTTAATTTTCTGCGTTTTCTATCATTTTAAGTAAATCAATACGAATTTTGTTTGCTGACAAAGAAAACAAATCTAAATCCGAGAACAGGTCGTTATAATTTTTTGCTAAACGTCGTAGAGGCGCGCGTACACCCGCGTTAGTGCGACAAGACGACACTGCAAATAGCGGGCACCCGCGCACCCCACGGCGCATGACAGTTCTAGGTACTATATAGCATAATTTATTTGTTAACTCTGAGCAATCATATTTGTTATTACACAGGTCATAGAGAAATTTTGTTTCCAGAAACATGCGTCTATTACTTAAAGTAGTAAGTTTGTAATGTTTCAATAAATTAACGTACGATGCCTTCTTTCGGAAGCAACGATAATGTGTGGCTTTGAGGAATTTATGTTGAACGATTTCAAGACAGTCTATGTATTTCTTGTACAGGGGGTTCCATATCATTGCAGCATACTCCAACTGTGACCTTACTAAAGATTTGTATAAATGAATATACGTACGAGTACGCTTAAAATCTGTCATGCATCTCATCACAAATCCATACATGCGAAACGCGTTACTAATAATGTTATCAATATGTTGATCCAGATGAAGTTTACTATCCAGAAGTACCCCAAGGTCCCTGATTACAGTAACTCTATTCAATGAGGTGTTATTTAGGTTGTAAGTGTGAGTTATAATATTTTTATTTTTGGTGAATGATAAAGATGAGCACTTTAGGATGTTTAATTTTAACTTATTTTTAATGCAGTATGCCGAGAATCTATCCAAATCATCTTGAAATAACATACAATCAGTCTTATTTTGAATGTGTCTAAAAATTTTAAGATCATCAGCATATAGTAGAAATTTTGAATATTGAAAACATTGATTCATGTCATTAATAAAAAGAATAAATAGGAGAGGGCCTAAAATTGATCCCTGGGGTACCCCGGAAGTGACATGTATGGATCTGGACTCAAAGCCTTTAATGACAACTTTTTGAGTTCTATTAGTGACGTATGATGCAAACCAGCGCAACAAATCACCACGTATACCATTGAAAGCTATTTTTGTCAGAAGCAGTTCATGATCCACCTTGTCAAAAGCTTTCTGGAAATCAGTATAAACAGCGTCTACTTGCAACTGGTGGTCCATATTATTGAACAAGAAATCTGTGAAAACCAAAAGATTTGTGACTGTGGACCTTTTCTGAACAAAACCATGCTGCTGCTTAATAATCGAGTAGTGTAATAAAGGATAGAGCTCGTCGTGAACCAATCTTTCAAAAAGCTTTGACAAGGCTGACAAAATGGAGATAGGACGATAGTTCTCAATGCTTAGTTTTGAACCTGATTTATGAACGGGCGTTATATTAGCACTTTTCCATATTTCAGGAAATGAGCCTTCTGAAATACATTTATTATATATGATATGTAGGGGTGTACATATAATGTCTGCAGTTTTTATAAGATAATGCGGTGGTATACCATCGGGCCCTGGGCCCTTTGTAGTATCTAGCGATTTTAATGCTTTAAGAATTTTTTCATAACTAAATTGAACACTATTGATAAGAATACAATTTTCACTGTACTCCAGCGGAGGTAACCAATTATTTATATCAAAGGTAGAACATTCATAAACAGAATGAAAAAAATCTGAGAATAAATTACAAATCTCTGTGGAATTACTCGAGCTCCGATTTTTATAAGACATTGTTGAAGGTATGCTAGTATCTGCTTTTCGATTAGAGATATAACTCCATAAGTATTTAACATCTTTATTAATATTTTCTTCGACCGAATCAATATACTTATTATAACAGATTTTACACTCTACTTGAAATCTATGCCTTAAGAAAGAAAATTGTTCATAGTCTGAAATGTTACCATATACTTTCCACTTTATCCAAGCTCTATTCTTGTTCCTGAAAATACGAATTAAGGACCTGGAGAACCAAACGGGGAATTTTGACGAGCGCGCGGATGCTTTAGGTGTATGGTCTTTTATAGTTCGGTAAATAATATCATAAAAAGTATTTACAGAATCATCAGCTGACATATGGTCCAGAGCACTGCCCCAATCTATTTTGCTCAAGTCCTGGTTAATTAATTCGTAGTCAGCTTTATAGAAATTATATTTTGATATCTTCACTCGGGTAAATGTTAATTCAGATTTATAACAGTGTTGATATCCAAAATACTCCCACACGAACATCCTAGTGACAATCAAGATTAACAAGAATTTATCAAAGTAGGCAATGTTTTTCTCTTAAAATAATTCTTGGTAATTGTAAGATTAAAAATGCCTATTTTAAAAATTCAGATTTCGATTCTGAACATAGAACTTTCAGGTAGTGTGTTTGTGTTACATGTTTTTATGCATAATCACGCATAATACTTATATATGTCATGGACAGATCTCAGAATTGATCATTTCATGATATGGCCAACAAAAACTGGCCAGATCATTTAAATGTTAACATTTGATATGTCAATCCTCGTTTGGCCATATCATTGATGTAGGATTTCAATGATAATAAAAGGTCTAAAGAAAGTAGGCCAAACGAAGATTGAAATATCATCAAACTGTAACGTTTAAAACGATCTGTCCAGTTTTACTTGGCCATATCATGAAGTGATCAATTTCTAAGATCTGGCCACGACATATATATGAAAAAAAGAGCATTTTTAAGTGGTAACGGTGGAGTTTCTTGCTGATAACTTTCCATAGAAAACGACCAATTGGAACCATGCACTAGTTTCTGACGTAAGTGCTCATGTAGGCCTGTGACATAAAATATTTTGTCTTTCCACCCAGGACAAATAAACATTTGTCCTGGGTGGAAACACAAATATATAATAAGTGATGAGCACGATCATTTGTTCTGTGTCTAGGTGTAATTTATCCATATTATGTATGTATTTAGAAATATTTAAGTATGTTTATTAGTTGTCTAGTACTCATAACACAAGCTCTGCTTAGCTTGGGACTAGACGGCGTTATGTGATAGTTGTGTGAATATTATATTATATTATATTAAACCGGTAGTTCTATTAGTCTTAAGCTTGTGACTAAATATCTAAAGATGAGGAACGATTATCATTTCTTACCGATTACATCACCTTAAAAAGTGGTTAACCAATTAAGTTTGATTGTAACTATACACGTCAACTTAGAATACTTAACAATTACGATAATCCTGGCTTAGCGGTCACCAACCTCTCCCGTCCCCTGCCGGGCGCGACTAAGTCTAATAGATATTGGTTTTTAGGATCAGCCTTTGTCCAGCAGGAGGGGAAAATACCTGGAATAAAATCTAAATGACTATTTATCGATCTGGAATTATATGTCTACAGATCAACTGTCAAATGCTCATGCAGAAAAAGTAGTTTACCGGCCAAATCTGATTTTAGGATATTTAGTTTCGCCTAGAACAAACCAGTGTCCTCCCTACCCGGCTTCTATTTCTGGATGGTTACAAAAAAAAAAACTAGGCAAGTGCGAGTCGGACTCTACTGACCTATGTTCAGTTCAATTCCCGAATGGAGTCTCGAAGGTTTTTCCGAATTGCAAAGTTTTATACCTGTGCTATAAGACCTTGCTTTATGTAAAATTTCAGGGTTCTGGGTCAACGGGAAGTACCGAGCCCAAGTTGTCGACGGCTTCCACGCGCGCCTCAAGGAGATGTCAGCAAAACCGTAGGGGCCCAGCAGGGTCGAAGCCTACTGGGGCCATGGGTTATGCGAAAGAGAACCCCGGGGCCATGGGTTTTTAGTCAGTAAAGGTCTGACACTATCTCGCGCTTCGTCCAAGAGCGGGGGATGCAATTGGATGATTTTGCCACCGGAAAAAAAACTCTAAATTCTTAATTCAAAAACCATTATATTCTTAAACTTTTTTTTTTTTAATTTCACTTATATTCCATTCTTCGATCACGCTTTTTACCTTCTCGACCGAGTTCTCGAGTTTCTCCTACAAACTTCGATTCACCGACGCTTAAATTGTCCCTGATTAACGGCGACTAACCACAGACCGATGTGACTTCAAACCGTATATCATTACCAGTGCTTAGCTTCCCTGCGATAGCAAGCGTGACGGTTTTATGTACCAATCTATTTATCATCAGTATCACGTTCAGCACCGCGTTTCGGAGGAACAATAGTGTAATTACCATACTTGGCACCGCACTACGATAGCTGTATGATTCTGTTAGTAGTGCAGGTGAAAGCTGCATATCCTTATGTTAGAGACGGAAATTATAACAGAGCAGTCTAATCTTCGTTTTTAAATGAAATATGGAATTAGGGTCACAGTACTTAGTACCTAAGAATACCCTCACGCCCCAGTCACCGAGATAACTTTTTATTTTTATTTTTTGTTGCCGGGCTGGAAAATCCTCATGGACGTCCTTCGCCTAGGGCAGGCGAAGGGGTCTGTCAGACTCTTACTGACTAAAAACTACCCCGGTGTTCCCTTCTACACTTGGACTGGGGATCGTGGGAGCTGATACGTCATCCATGATCCCTGGCTAGTGCCGGCCCGCTTACGCGAGCCACTTCAGGCACGCGGGCAGTGTGAGTCCCATAGAGTCACCGAGATCCCTACTCCAGCTACCGCAGGCGCGGGCTTGTGGACGACGAGCAATGGGTAGCTCGCCGTCCGGCCGCTCAAGACGTCAACGGCGCGTAGTGTTTCACGCGCGCCTTAAAGAGATGGCAGCAAAACCCGACAGGACCGACGCCTACTAGGGCCATGGGAGGACTCCTGCAAAAGGTAAACCGTGGTCCTATAATACAAAAGGCAACCGAAGGAACATAGTTTTGTAGTTTTAGTCTGTAAAATTCTGACACGAAGAGCGGGAGAAGTTAGTAGATGATTTCCAATCTAAAAAAAGTACTATCTAAGAAAAGTTACATCAAGTTTGGTAGATGACAATAATTTTCATTGGCTCATACCTTGCTCATACAGAACAATGACGTAAGTAATTGCAGAAAGTCGAAATTCAAACAAAAAACAAATACAGTTTATTTTATTTTCCTTTAAAATATATCATAGTATCTATTAGATAGTAAATAAAACAATAAAAAAATAAGATACTTTGAAACCCGAGGCGGTTGAAAAGCATAATTAGCCTCATGATGTCTCTATTGGAACTTAGACTTAGTCTCCAAGAGAGGGCATGGGCCGTAATCTACCACGCGGGCCCAATACGGGGTTGGTAGATAGATTGATGATTTATCATACACTTTTATGATCACTTGGTTACTGTTATATTTGAAGTAAGACCTTCTTCATTGAAATACTAACAGGAGAATTTAAGAAGTTCCATAGTTAGCAGCAATTCCCTAGATCAATATATTGAAAAACCCAAGTTCAGCGAAGAAAAAAAATGGAATCCATACCTATACTAAATTAAGGAGCAGATTGTCGAGTTCGTACGTACTTAGGAAATGAAAAGTTTTTCTTATTGCTTGAGATTGGAAAACTTTTTTTATTCTTGTATATTCCACTCGACGTTACCTTACACCTTTTCTGAAGAAAGAGTGTTAAAAATAAATGTCCCTTTTTCTACAAATTAGTATGATTGTCTATTTATTTTTGTTGATACAATTTGTCCCATGACTGCAGACTATTAAAACTTTTTGGGCCAATCATCGAGAAAGTTGAATTTGATTGGTACCATTGGGAGATCTTATTGCGAAAATTCCCTCCACGATGTGTGAAAATCTTTTTAGGATAACAAAGTTTATTAGAAAAGGTATTTTTTCGCTTCACCCAATATTCTTCGTTTTAGACAATTTTTTGTCAAATAAAAAATAGCCATCGTACAATAATGAGTTAGGTAAATGTTAATTAATCTATTAGTTGAATATATTGACAACTAGCTTCTGCTAGCGGCTTCGCCCGCCTAGAAATTGACCTCAAAAAGTATCCTATGTCTTAGGATATAGTCTATCCATGTGCCAAATTTTATCTAAACCCGTTCAGAAATATAAACATAAAGAAATAACAATCACATAAACTTTTGCCTTTACAATATCAGTGTAATTTTGTGTACAAACATCATTTTGAACATCTATTCCTCTTATAATGTCCGTAATTGGGAGATTTTAGGGCAAGCTACATACCCCGTCCACTGATACCAGAATACCCGTCAGATTTCGCGATTTTTCCCCAAAAAGAGCGCTTAATCCAGCCGCTGACACTGCTACACAATCAATGTGCGCAATCAATCCTGCTAGCCTTTCCCCAACGTTTGATTCGGCCTCGTCTATCTAGATACAACTGGATGTTAGTATTTCAGTAGCTATACAAACACAATCTCTACTAATATTTAATTCATTGCAGGTAGGAACTGTGGAGAATTCAAACTCAAGCAATCTACACAGCTTTGCTTTTGAAACTTCCATAGTTCTCTTTACGACTAATAATTTTTTAAGACTTTTTAACTTTAATGACTTTATAGTCTTTGTGCGATAACCAGAAAATTCTACTTGATTCTACATTATTTTTTTTAGTTTGTGGTAGGGCAGAAGACATTTACCACTCTTTGTAAGGAATCATAAGTTAAACAGAAGTGACATTGGACTATTTTTTTTTCGCAACTATCACACAACGCCGTCTAGTCCTAAGGTAAGCAGAGCTTGTGTTATGAGTACTAGACAACTGATAAACATACTTATATATTTCTAAATACATACATATTATAGATAAATTACACCCAGACACAGGACAAATGATCATGCTCATCACACAAACATTTGGGAATCGAACTCACGAGCTCCGGCATAGCAGTCAGAGTCACTAACCACTAGACTAACAGGCCAGCCGAATTTCAAAGTATTTTATCTAGTCCTACCTCAGACGTAGCTTTATACATTTTATATGCAATAGATCCATAGAAGCCTTCGTTTAATATCTAGTGTTCTAGTGTCAGATATAAATGTACGTTTTATTGAAGCTGTCGTAGTCGAATTACGACTAAAGCCTCTTTGGAGGTTTGGCGGAACAGAGTGTAAAGTCCCGCATACCACCGTTGAAAAGGGAGGATCCTCCGAACTTATGGCTGATGTGGGCAATTGCCCCATAGATGATTTCGGGCTGTCGTATATGTTTAAATAGCGCGGAGAACTTTAATTGCGCGATGCAGGATTTCGGAATTTAGTTCTTATGTGATGCCATAGATGTCGCTACACCTCTAAAAGAAATAAAAGAAAAAAAGAATAGTTCTTTACTTCTTTACGAGCAACACTTTTTAAAAGTTTTCAACTTTAATGATTTTATAGTCTTTCAAAGTAGGTTGCGGTACGCATAGCATTCTACTTTGGTACGCAATTAACCGTAGCCTTTACTAAACATGTTGGGTCGCCCTTCGGTTCGACCAGATGCGACTTAATATCAATAATTTACCCGAACTGAAGGCCATGTGACGTCCGCAAACAAATTGCGAGGCAATACCGATTTCCCATGAACCCGTGGTTTTGTTGTGGGCTGGTTATTGTGGAGAACAAATTCGTTGTAGATTGTTTAATTAAATAATAAGTGCTTAAGTTTGATCTTAAGGACGGGCTAGAAATATCTTGATTAAATCATTTGACAGTGATATTTTCTTTTGTTTTATAATATATTTTCTTTCTTATTTGAAAAAAAAAAAAATCCCCCACACTAGGAATAACTCCTGTAAAGTTGGTGCGTTCACAAACATTTAATCTCACATACACAAGACATCCAGATCCAAGACACTTATTTGTCATTGTTATTATTTTTACTTTACAACTTGCAATATTTATTTATTTATATATACTTTATTGTACACCAAGATAATAAATGATACATTTGAGCATTATATTAAAAAACCTACAATTGGCTGCCTTATCGCATTCCGCGATCTCTTCCAGGCAACCTGGTATGGAAAGAGATAGTCTGGACATAAATGGGGTTGCACACCAAGTGCAACCGCATTACATAAAAAGCTAAACAATTGGTGAGAAAAAAAAAACAACGTAGGTACATACTTAACACTAAAATACAAACATACCTACTAAATAATTATTAAGTATTACATTTTTGTAATTTTTATTCTATTAGTGTGAATGTAGGGTTTATGTGGATTACTTTTTCCTTTTCTGTAATTTTAACATAATGTCTGGCAATTTTGAATACTTTATGCGGCGCAGCGGTAGGACATAATGGAACTATAATTTATTACTAAGTCTTAACAACTGTTTATAACCTATGCCCACAATAAAGATATTCTGATTCTGATCTTTTTGGTATTGTTCGTCCAGTTGTTGAGATCTTTTTAGTAGTCCTTAGTTGAGCTACACGAATACTGACTGGACATGTCCACTCAATTCTGTGTGGTTATTCCTCAAAAGATCATCTCAGACACTGATAATAATATTTTTTTATTTTTATTGAAATATTTATAAAAATAATTTATATGTGTTTACAATGAATAAACGAAACAATAATTGGACCCTGTTTCGACACCGGCGGACTACTATTTTTTAAATGTTTTTTATATGATTTTGTTAAAAATATATATTTAAAAATGTAATTAAAAAAATGTAGTTTTAAATACATGTAGTATATTAAATTAATAAAGAAAATAATAATAATAACTCTTTATTTCAGGCTAAGGCCCATAGACACTATACATAAATAACAATCCTAAAATAATAAACTAATACATAATAACAATGTTTTATTTAATTATTATTAAAACTACGTTGGGTCGGCAACTAATGCATGGTTCTCATATGATTTGACCATTACATGTTTACTTTTGAGTGTTGACTTTGACCTTTGAGTTTATTACGATATTTCTTCTCAGGGTCACCAAGGACACGTTACACACAGGCGATAGGACAGCTAGGAAACACCGGCTTAAACTAGTTTCAATTGACGAAAAAATTTAACGTGTAAAAGTATTTTTCTTTTATAATTTGCAGCAAATGCTTGAGCGTTGGAAACGCTCAGAAGTGCTCGAATCTGCTGCTCGAGTCACGTGTGTGTGACTGCGCTCGTTATCAGCCCATCTTTACGCCTTTCGCCTCACCTGTAATGAGCAACCGTTAACGTCGGTGCCGTGCAATACTCGAGTCGAAAGGAAAATTTCTAGATTATTCTTATGGATTACGATATCGATGCTATGAATAACAATGGAGCTATTCGGCTGTGGCATAAAATTCTTTATTTTTATTAAATAGGGGTCGAATGCTTTTGTAGTTTCATGTCAGGTGGAGGTTTCTTTGATATTCTTTTCGAGTTCATTTCTAAGACCCGTTTTAGTAATATTATTCCCGTATAAGTTCCCTCGTCATTTTCAATTTGATGTGCTTAAAGGATCAGACACTATTTTATTATGAAGTGAAAAGTTAAGAATTCGGGAACGTTTCGCTTTATGAGATTTTTTAGTCAAGGTATTTTTCATTTTGGAATATTCCCAAGGTAAAGGGAAGATTACATCTTTAATTCAACTGGTTTAAACCGGCGGTAAAACAAAGTCGGAATGCTGAAAATGGCTACATCTTACCTTAAAGCGGAAGACGCTTCCCAATCTTCCTGACACCTCAAAATGGTTAAAACGACATCGTTTTAAAACCCGTTCCCAAACACGTAACCACTTCTATAATCCCCACTACCTCTCAGAGCTTTGCTAAACCTTTTACAACAAAATAACTGCTCAGCACTAAAAATGAACACCAACAAAAAGTACTTGGTACTCGGTAAACTCCATTCAAGACACAATACGGTTTGATACGGCGTTGTCCGCAGTTGCCGCTTTGTGTGAAATATTTGTAATCTTCATAAACTGCTGTAATGGTGCCGTGGGGTGCTGACGATTCCAGCCTACCCTTTTATGCGGCGTATAAGCTTTCAACTTACGATATGGGACGTTCATTAGCCACTCCAAAATAAAGGACGCTTAAATTGAATCAGTGTGTTTTGGGAATTGTTTTCTTGAAGCATCTTTTTATCGTCGCCTTACAGTGAAGTAAAAATTAATGCGAAAAAGTTTACTTCAAAGGAGAAAGTAAACTACGCTCTATAAAATTTTATTACACAGCTTATTTATACAACATGTAACTGGAATAATGCACTTCGTTGTACACACCAATTAGAAAATTATGTTACAAGCATAATTTAAATACTGAAATTTTACTTAAATGCACTTAGGTAGAGCTTTTATAAGAAATTAGTTCTCCCGATTGTTGTCAATTAATGTGGATATCGACTAAACTGGTGGCGCATCAGTATTGATAGCTACGCACGCACAAATGAAAGGATTTTTGAGACTACTCCGCTATTTGTGTATAAAATAAAGCCGCGACTTCCGTTTATATGCATACTGACTGGACTGATTTGTATATGTCTGCGAGCTGTTACCTGCGATTTCACCTGTGTCCTTGGTTACTGATCCTCTCTCTACGCCCAAAGCGAAGAAGAAAGAAGAAAAAGAAAAGAGAGAGAGGTGAAATAATTTGATGATTAACCACATCAAAAAATAAAGGATCTAATGGTTTTAATTAAACAATTCATTTAAACATTCACAAATAAGTAACATCACGCTTCGACCAATAGGAGCTGTGCACTAACTAAAGACGCGGGTGAAACCGGGTGGGAGACAGTTATGAAACGCATGTGCAACGCAATATGCATCATTTAATGATGACCAAAACAAATCATATAAATAGATATAATTATATAGTATCCAAGTCAAAGTTCAAACTGAGTTAATTATGCATAAATTAAGATCTGATTCACGTGAACAGCAAAGCTACAGGCTCAAATATTTCACGTCAATCTCCAGCCTGATGTCGTTCTGTTTACACTTACTTCTTGCTATTTTTATACGTAAGTGATTGTCAGAGGACTGAGGAGAGTGCAAAGCAAAGAGTGGAGCTCACTGTACCTTAGTTATCGTTAGATACATCAGTTTGTTTCGTACCTGCTGGACTTATGATGTTCATGGTTATAATAGGTCTTTACCTATAAAGTTGCCGTTTTTAAAAACAGGTTGCTTCGGAGTGTTATATCTTTGGACTGACTTGGAATTATAAGTTCAAATAAACTTTATATTAAAGGTACGTTATTCTTTTTTCGGAATTAGGTATTTATTGGTTTGTTTGTGTTTTGTATTTTCTGTTATATCGCTTTACTTATAACCATTTTTGTATGAAATCTAAGAAAACTCGCATTATTTTATAATATGAGTCGACAATGGCGCGTTGTGTTCTACGCGCGCCTTAAATAAATGTCAGCAAACCGTAGGGGTCCAGCAGGGCCGATGCCTGCGAGGGCCTCGGGATTGGTTCTGAAAAGGATATACTCATGGTCCTGGAACGTAAAAGGCAACTGACGGAACATGGGTGTGGTTTTAGTCAGTTAAAGTTTGACATGTCCCCCCCTCCCCTCGGAGAAGTCATAAGATAATTACACACCCCCAAAAAAAAAAAAAAAACGTTTTAACTCAATTCAGAAACCGACCCTTTAAGGTTAAAGTTTGATAAATATTTAACGTTGAATTTTAATTCATAAACCGTTGTCCTTATAATAGCCATGATTAAAAATTATGATGCCTACAAAATATGAAGTAAATGAAACATATTTATGGATGATAAAATATGGCCAGATGAAATTTAATTTAGACGCTTTGTTTGTTTTGCAAAGCGAAATGTGTCTGAAAATAAAGTGAATGTCAAATTGATCACATACTTTTTGTTTAATGGATATAAATTAGTTCTAGACTGCGATCCCATTTGATGGTAAGCATTGGTGCAATCGTTCATGTTGAAGCTCACTAGTTTATTTAGAGCCTATTCACTCTAGCCTTGAAGACAACTAAGTTATAATCGGACGGGAAAACCGGAGCAGGCAAATTGTGCTAGTCCGAACCGTAAAGGCGTCAACAATATAAGGGTGGACACTTGCCATACGTCGGGTTGTCCGGGACTGTATTCGATCATTGCGCTGTTCAATAAATAAACATTGTAGGAGACCTAGCTCATGCCAGACGGCAGAATGCCAGAAAACAGAGAAATCTGTTGGGCACAACCGCACAATTGATTCCGACTTTGGTCATTCACAGTTACTTGGACACATCGACTAGTATTAATAAACATTGTAGCCCTTTAGGAGACCTTAGCTCATGCCAGACGACAGAATGCCAGAGAACAGAGAAATCTGTAGGGCACAACCGCACAATTGACTCCAACTTTGGTCATTCATAGTGACTTCAGCAGCGGTCACGTCGACTAGTATTCTTTAGAGAAAAAGTGTTTTTCAAACGGTGTACACATACAATAAACAACACAAGGATGGATAGTTGTTTGATGGTTAAAAACTTTAAACAAACTAGCATGAACAGGTTATTTCTAGACAAGTGCACTCCATCCAGTGGCGGATTAGACATGTAAAAAAATGCTGCAGGCCCCGCGCGTTTGGGGGCCCCGCAATTGAACGTAAAAAGTATTAATCATGGTAATTTCTTTGGATGTGACAGTCAATTTACTTCAAACTTTCTTCCAAATAAGTAAAGAGTAGATATAGTAATTTTTACGCAACTAATCTTAAAATCCAACAGGTATTTGTCAAGATATGACACAATGGCTTCCGCTACAAAATTAAGAAATTTTTCCCACTTTTTTTGTTACTATTTTGGTGTATATTTTATCTATGTCGGTCTACGCAGGGGTCCCCTTGGTCGGATTTGCTAAAGGCCCCGCGCTAGCTTAATCCGGCACTGTCTCTATCGTCGACCACATCGTTGCTTTCCATCAGGTGTGTATAAGTGGTAAGGCGAGCCTTTCAACTGTAAAAAAAATATTTGTCCCTCTGTTCATTAACATCTTAATAGCGTTTCACTGCCTTGCATGTGAACATTAAATAGTGCCCACTTAGTGCAAATCAGTATTATCGATTACGTGGCACCTACATCTTCGCTGTACTCAGCAGAACCGTGTAGGCTCTAGATCACAATATGTGCATAATTAGTGACAGGTTGACATCATTAGTGCTGGCTTATCTACGAACATATCGGCACACCGCAAATGCAGATTTACGAATGATTACTTCGACATCGTCACCTTAATTTACTTTTCTAAGCCCAAAACTGGTCGAAAATAAAGTTTGAATCAGAAAGCTATATAGAGCGCGTTCTAGAATTCAAATTCAATATTTGAAAAAGTACCATTCGGGATTGGAATTCGAAATTCAACACTAGGCCCAAAATTCAATTGCATGAATCTAAAAGCAAATTGCAACCATATATTGGCTTGAAATCTGAAAACATCATATTTTATGTGTTTGGCTCAACGGCGGATCGTTTCCTTCGTTGACCTGCACGACTTCCGTGCATACAATCCCTTGCCTAGGAAGCTTCTTATTTTTTTTAACCTTGTTTATAGTGCAGGGAATAAAAAAGTGGGGTACTTATACATAACGCGTATACCAAGGAGAGAAGGACCAATTTCAGAACACTAAGACTCTTACGAAATTATCAAACAGAATTTAGCACCTATTCCTAGTAGTATAGGTATGAAATTTAAATAGCTACAGTTTATTGAATAGGTACTTTAATTCGGCCTCTCAAAGACTGCTCAGCGACTTTTAATGTTTTACCCAATTCCTTAACGCGCTCTTTATGTACTTATATTCAAATTAAAATACGAAGGCGCATTGAGTTCATTCCTTACATACTTCACTTACGCGAATACCTTTTGTAGCATTGAAAAGGTACATTCCTTACATAACTTCTGCAACAGTATAAATAATAAAAGATCTAATTTATTAGAAGCGTCACAAAGATCGAGGAAGCTTCACGTGGAATCGTTTGTACAGGCCATTTTTAATGTATATTAATTAAAATGTCTAAGGAAAATGTGGAGGAAAATTATAAATTTTTAATAATATGGCGAGCGAGGCAGTGCGGCCATTTTCGGAGATTTGTATCTACGAACGCCTTATACAAACGGACTTTAGGATGGTTTGGACTTCGCTACAATAAATGAATAAACTTATCACTTCCTTGTTTATGGATTTTTTTATACATAAACTATTGCTTTAAATGAACTTATATATCTTTGAAACTACAAATTGTATTCGAAAAATCTTTTTATATAGGATAGCCAGACTCAAAAAGAATACTATATGCTAGGTGTACATCACGCTACGACCAAAGACGCGGGTAAAACCGCGGATGACAGCTATTTTTTTTATTTTTTTATTAATGATAGGCTCGCGTTTGACCACCATATCACCCGATGGCAAGCGATGATGTGGCCGACCATGGAGCACGCTTGCCTAGAAGTAGCCTATTCACTCTTGACTTAAAGACCCCTAAGTTGTAGCTATCTGGAAACACAGACTCCGGCAAGGAATTCCACTCCTTGGCTGTACGCATAATAAATGTGTTCTTAAAACGTTTTGTGCGTATGGGTGGGATGTCTACCATGTTCAAATAACTTGACAAAATGTATAAAATAGACTGAATAGCGGGCTTTGTTGTCAGTTCAGTGCCGTAGAACCTGCGTATTTATAAGTAGGGTACTAAACGTCCCTGAAAGATTGCTTATGAACTAAATGTTGCCCTATATAATTAACCTGGTAATAAGAACCTTGTTATGTATTTACCATGAGTGTTAATAGAACAAGGTTCTAAGTAAGTCGCCAACCGTGCCTTACCCAATAGTGTTGTTAGGACCGATTGGATTAAAATCGGGGCAAATGATAAAAAAAAATGGGATTTAGGGTTTTAGATCGGGACTAATAAAAATAATGTTTTTTGAAGTTGAAGTCATAAGAGGAAGAACCATCAAGGAGAGGGCGTGTCAGACGTTTACTTAATAAAACTGACCAAATTTCTTCAATTGCCCTTTGCATTCCAGAGCCACGGTCCATCTTTTAAACGATCCCGCAGCTCTAGCAGGCAATTTTTTTATTGGGCAAGCAATAATTATGGTGGTAAGTCCCCTCTTTAAGAAGTGGCTGGAAAGACCTCACGGCGGCCTCACCTTCCGCATGACGCAGGTTCTCACCGGACATGGTCTTGGTCAGTTCGGGAGGTTCTTGCACCGGATTCGTGCGGAAGAATTGCCCAGGTGTCACCACTGTGTGGACCGCCCGGAGGACATACGGTAGAGGTGTGCCCCGCTTAGGTAGAGCACTGCCGTGTCCTCGTAGGAGCGATCGGCGGCAACGATCTCTCGCGCCGGGCCTTGGTACAGGCCATGGTCCGAAGCGAGAAGGAGTGGCAGGCGGTCGCCTCCTTCTGCGAAGCAGTAATGTTAGCAAAGGAGGCGGCCCTCACGCCCCAGCGGCCGGGATTTTGATCCCGATTTCCGGCCAAGATAGGCGCGGGCTTGCGGACGGCGAGCAATGGGTAGCTCGGCGTCCGGGCTGAGCCCAAGTCGTCAATGGCACGTGGTGTTCAACGCGCGCCTCAAGGAGATGTCAGCAAACCGTAGGGGCTCAAAAGGGTCAAAACCTACTGGGCCACAGGTTTGCTTCTGAAAGGAAAACCAGGCCCTGGAATGAAAGGCAACGAAGAGATTGGGAGTGGGTTTTAGTCAGTGGGTGTCTTACATGCCCTCCCTATTTTTATCCTATTATTTTTCGTGATTTCCCACCTAAAAAAAATCTCTAGCTAGCATCGATCCTAGTGTGAATGCATACTGCATACACACACATGCATGCATAGTGATGCGAATGCGAGTGATGTTATTTAATTCTAATTCTTTATTGTACACCATAAAAACATATAATATACCCCAAATAACACGGGACAAGGGCAGGAAGATGATGATGGTGATGAAAAACTTATAATATACGAGTATATATGTGGATAACAGAGTTCATGTACATAGGCGAGCTTGACTCAATGTTGAGTTTTCTTTCAGCAAACTATTAAGCTAATTGTTGATGTTGTGTTGTGAATGGTTTTTTAATACCTTTATTGATTTATCGGGATATTCAGGTACAAATCGCAATACCTCCCCAGACCCCTGAAAATCGGGACAACCCGCGCAAATCGGAACAACTGGTAATATTACCCATAGTATTTGTACGTGTATGCTGTATGCCATCCGTTCAGTGAGTTGACTGACGTTTGATTGAGTATCCCGCAGCTTCGTTACACATCGGGCCTCGCTCGGAAATGGCCGAACAGTCCGAACACAGGTAGGTGTTCTACAAACTGCACTATGAAAGCCGCTGTGGGATTTCATTGTAGCTTCATCTCGCAATTTCCATCGAAATATGACACTTTACGTATTAGATTTCGAACTGGTCTATTGATTTCGCTTTAGTGATATTGTGTATTATTCCACCGATCGTGAAAATATTAGGTAAAGTTCAACATCGTATATAAGGGAGGGAGGGAGGGGGGGTTAGGTAATCAAAAGCACCCTTAAGACTTGAAACATTAAGAAATAAACAGTAAGATGAAAAAATGAATGTAAACATTAAATATAATTAGCTCGCCTTTGTACATGAATTGTCAAATAATTGTATTAATGTCAAGTTTTGTGTACAATAAAGAATTATGAATTAGAATAATTATTAGATATGTGAGTACATATATTTTTTAATACAGTAGGTATCTTTTCAAAAAGTGATACTTTTCGTAGCCGTTCGTTTTCGCAAACTAGTGCGTTTTGTATGTTTATGATTTTTTTTTAGGTTGGAAATCATCCAATGACATCTCCCACCCTTGGGCTGAGCGAGAGGGCATGTAAGACTTTTACTGATTAATTCCTATGTTCCTTCGTTGTCTTTTATTGCAGTGCCGGGTTTGCTTTCAGAAGCGAACCCATGGCCCCAGTAGGCTTCGACCCTGCTGGGCCCTACGGTTCTGCTGACATCGACATTCTTTGTGTTATGAACAAACATACAAACGCGCGCCGTTTTCATGTTTGTGTTATGACCATCTTAGACCTTGTAAATTATCTAAGAGCTTGGTACAGTTTAAGAAATACATCTAAGTACAAATAATCAATTTGATTCTTGGAACCCAAACAAGTTTTTGATTAGTAACTTTGCTCTCAAATCTCTTGTCAGTTGGTTCAGAACATCAAAAACTAATCATACAGTTAGTAATCACTTGACATAAAATTTGTCATGATATTGGTACTAATCACAAGTTGCCTTCAATGTTCATTTTTTATATGGCAGCTTGACATATCATAAATACTTCTTTTGATATTAAAAAAAGGATACATTTTTTTGACTGGCCTGTTGGTCTGGTGGTACGTGGCCCTGACTGCTAAGCCGGAGGTCGTGAGTTCGATTCCCACCCAGGACAAATGTTTGTGTGATGAACACAATCATTTGTTCTGTGTCTGGGTCTAATTTATGTGTAATATCTATGTACCTATGTATTTAGAAATATTTTTGGACGAAGGCAAAGAAGGAACAGGAGTGGGTTTTTAGTCAGTAAAAGCCTGACACTATCCCCCACTCCGCCCAATAGCGGGATTTGGCATAAGATGATTTTCCCACCCAATAAAAAAAAAGTATGTTTATCAGTTGTCTAGTACTCATAACACAAGTTCTGCTTAGCTTGCTGCTTATACTCATTGTAATCTCTTGGTTCCCTCTTACGACCCCATAAATAGGGACTTTATTGCATTACATTCTGCCCAAACCCCAGCTTAGGTGTATATAAACCTATGTATTGGAATATGATTGCGGAATACACACTTGAAGTCCACCCAAACGTATGACGTAGCTTAGAGAGCCTGCAATGCGAAACGGGACAAACTAAAAAAAAAACAAGATAAAAAAAGGGTACCATACGGACGCACAGTTTTGAATTCAACCGTTTGTGCGAATCATAGAGGCTCTGTCAGTCAATCATTCGTCTAACTTTTGCAGTTTGCAGTTCTATCATTCTCTATCTAACTAGCGTTCGTAAAGACTGAATACAACACAACATCACATTTTTACTTCCTGAAGAGAAAAGAGCGGTTTTCTGAAATTTGTATTTTGAGTTAAGCACATCTCAAATCGTAGTTTAATGCCAATTTTTGACCGGCAAGTAGAGTTTGAGAAATATTCAACCCCAAATGATTAAATCAGAAATTGGGGGTTTAAGCATAATCAGCCGTACAATGTTCCCACTGCTGGGATTTACCTACCTAACTACTGGGAAATTCCTAATAGAAGTCAAGAAATCTTAGCTTAATCTGGAATCCGACTCTAGCTTATGAGCTGATACTTATTCTTCTTCTTTTCGTGTCGATAACTAACTAACTAAATTTTATCTGACCAGTTTTTGGCAACCTCTACGACTCTGTTATTGGCCTCGTATAGATCCTGAAAACTGCAGGTGGTTGTGCAGGATGGACAGCATAGCAAATGACGCATGTCCTGTGCAGCGGCTCCACACTGGCACTGTGTTACAGATGGGTCGAGGAAGCCCCATTTAGCCTTGCATTGTTTTTACAGCGGCCAACCTGAGTCCGCAGTCGGTTAAGAGATTGTCTATACGATGTCTCAAACTCAGCCGATACTTCGCAGTGGCACTTGTTACTAAAACCAACGAGATAATTAAAAATACCGAAAATATTAACTGATTGTTTTTTTTTTTCAGATGCTGTGCAAAGGTTTATAGAGATGCCAACGTATACAGAAGTGAATCCTGGTGAAGATGCTCTCCTCAAGTGTAGGATATCAGACAAGAAGGGCGTGTGTTCGTGGCAGAAAGATAATAAGGTTAGTGATAGAAATAAATAAGTCTTTAAGGTTCCTTCAGAAAGGCTGACACAATGTGACAACGGTGAGGCAAACAACACCAAAAACTATAACCATAGCAAATAAAAAACTCACTCTAAAAGAAATAAACAATTAAAAAAAAATGGTCGTATCGTCGTCGCCCTGTCGCTTCGGGTCTGTTTGAAGAAGCATTTTTGGATAAAGTTGGACCATGAGTGAACAATAAAATACATATAAAGTAATTTAAATGCGAAAGTATTAAACTACTACTACTAGAAACTTGAGTGTTTTACCATATATAGGTTCATTACTAGATATCCTGGCAAATGTCCATGAAAACATATGTACGGACTAATAAAGTTAAATAATACCGCCATTGGCACACATTGCCTATCAAGTTCATAGTCATTAAAATATAGTTGTAAAGTGGCTGGATGCCATATTTCCTAACAAGAGGATAGCGAATCCTGACAACCAGGGTGATTCAATTGAGATCAGCCACGTACACAGAAGTGCGTAAACATCATCATCATGTGTGTGTGTGTGTGTTACAAATGTAATCTCAGTTCTTTTACTCTATTAGTCCAATGAGACGGAGGTACGACACGACCGGGAGAGTTCAGGCATAGAAACATCATCATCATCATAATTTCAGCCGAAAGACGTTCATTGTTGGACATAGGCCTCCTCCAAGTGGCGACACAATGAACGGTCCTGTGTGTCTCGCATGCATCGAATTCCTGCAACCCTTACCAGGTCATCGGTCCACCTTGTAGGAGGCCTTCCAACGCTACGTCTTCCGCTACGTCTTCTGGAACAGCATAGAACCAACGGTCCGAGGAACATGGCTATCACACTACCGACTTTCAAACTCTGGGCTGCTACTGAGGAATTTGTAATAGAAAACACACAGGCCTTGACGCTCAATAGTCGCGTTTTGCGACCAGTAGAATATGGAATTCAACAATATTTTTTTCTTACCTTTGTTTTTATTTTCTGTGTGTTGTAGGCGTTTTGTTTCCTTAGGGGTCAAAATGTCAAGAGTCGCTTACCATTAGGTGATACTATATCACCTGATGGTCAAACGCGAGCCTATGAATAATAAAAAGTAGTGCTAATATCTGTATTACTAGACTTAAAAACCCCTAGGTTGTGAACAAAAATACAAAAAATAAATGTAAAAAATTAAAAAAAACCTGACAGCGAATAAAATTATAAAATCTGAAAAGATAAACACAAGTTCAGTCCAGTAGCGTAGAAACCAATTGAATTGCATAAATATAAACACATAAAATTAAACAAATAATAAATCTTATTACGAAACATATTGACTGCAACAGTCGGGACCCATATTAGAAGGAAAGATTTTAGTCTAAATCCCAAAGAAAAAACTGTTTTTTACCTTGCATAATATGGTGTTTTTTTATTAACGTCACCTATCTAAGAACACTTGGGTTATCATGACAAATCTAACGATATCTTAATTATATAAATCCGTTCAGCGGTTTGGAAGATATGAAGTAATAAAGAATATTACATACATACATACATTTATACATAAAATACATACAAAGTACGCGCGAAAAACATAATCCTTCTTGCAGTCGGGTAAAAAATGAACCCATTACACTTTATGATATTAGTGTACATACGTAACTAATAATACAAAATACCACCACAGGCTAAGACTTCAAAAGCACCACAACATTTAATCAGGAATGTTCTCAATAATTTTTTCGCGGCTCTTTCATAGTGCCTCTTCACTTTTTAAAAATATATTGCCATGTGAAATAAAATTATTTGAAGAATTTAAAATGGCGTAATCTAGTGCCGGTTCGCTTGCAACGTCAATGTACGAATAATTACCGCTTACTTTAACAAAAATTACACTTTATTATAAGATGAATTAATTACGTACCAACTAATGTTATATGAGTTAATAGTAGGTACTTCAGTAAATATGATTCTGTAAGCAATCATTTTTTTAGGGTTTCGTACCTCAAAAGGAAAAAAAATGGAACCCTTATACTTATAGGATCACTTTGTTGTCCGTCTGTCTGTCTGTCTATACCCTTTATCTCGGGAACGCGTGGAGGCATCGAGTTGAAATTAAAACCAAATACTCAGGTCAGCGGTCCCCTGAAGCCGTGAAAAAGCAAACTTCTGAGTTAACGAAAAAAAAAGTTACGACCGTTTATGTCGCAGAAAAGTATATTTCGACAATCTCAAGGGTACTTCCCGTAGACCTAGAATCCTGAAATTTGTTATGAAGCAAGGTCTCATAGCACAAGTATAGAAAATAATCAGAAAACTGTAAATTTGTAGTTGTCATAAAAAAGAGCTAGTTTTTGCGATTCTGAAAAATCTTCTCTTAGCCAGTAGAAAATGATTATTCTTTTTTTTAAGGTGGGATAAATCATCCATTGACTTTTCCCATTCTAGGGCAGAGCGGTAGGGCCCGTCAGACTATTACTGACTTTTAGTCAGTCACACCAATGTTTCATCTTTGCCCTTTGCGTTCCAGAACCACAGGTTTCCCTTTCGGAAGTAAACCAATTACCCAGCACGCGCCATACGTGGAACATTACCCGCCGTCGATGATTCGGGCTCGGTTTGGACGGTTACTAACATTTTCTTTAAAAAAAAATTTCTCCACACTCCTGTATCTAGGAAGACACCCAGATTTGAAACAAATATCTGTAGGTCATACAAATATTTGTTCCGTGCGGGTATCAAACCTGCACCATCCTATCGCTCATCTACTGCGCCAACCGTCTAATCTGACACCAATCTCGCGAGTATCATGTTAACCAGGTAATAATACTGGCAACTGTTCACCTGCATTTAGCTGAACTGGAAACTTACTACAACATTATAATTTGGGTTTTTTCACGGCTAGAGTGAATAGGCAGGACATAAAGTGCTCTTCACCATCAATGATTGCATCACTGCTTACCATCAGGTAGGATCCTACGATCCTGCAACTAAGAGATTAAATTGTTTAAAAAATATATTTGGAAAAGGTTAACCAGATTGAAATATTATCTTGTAACCAAAGTAATATTTTTACACAAAAGAGAGTGTACCGAAAATATTTTAGCATTTACTTTCATGAACAAAACATTATCCATAATGCTTGCAACACCTGTTATATTAAGGCATATTGAAACGGATGGATCCCTGTTGGATACGCTTAACCACATTATATTACAACTAGAGACTATATGAATGTTTTATTCCTATGAATCTTCATATCCATTACTGACATGAAATCCATCCAATTCAGGTACCTATATATATGTACTTACATAATTATAGGTGTTACGTTTTAGCTTAGCAATAACGGTCACTGACTCACCTTTATTTATAGACATACCACTATGACCCACCCCAGCTTCGCATGGTTGTAGAAATCTTTGAAATTTTCAGCCTTTTACTACTAGGTATAATATACATGTCTTATACTTGCATATTATACTCGTAGTATTCATTCTGTCTGTATGTGAACCGCATGAAAATTCGTTTAGTTAAATTTATTGCGAACGAACACAGACGTGTTGAGGGACTTTCTTTTACAATATGTAAGAACATACCTACATAAATTGACGGACTGTGTAGATAAAAACTACAAAACACTACCAGCTATGCATGCACCATTATTGAAGTTCTTCAAAAACAATAAAGACACAAGGCTGAATCGAAATCGATTGTGATCCTCAACATTTTCATCCAATCAAAACCGATTCGCAGTTTAGGTTGGCGTTAAATATTTGAATGGCCTACAGATAGTTGTTCCGGCACTGGGTTTCTTACCGTTTTTTTTTTTAACTACAGAAAGCAACGCTTATATTCTTATAAGAGTTTCATATAAATATTAGGGAGAGACCAATGACCCTTTTTGCCATGATAAATCGAAACGACTATAATCTCCCACTAAATTAGAACCTAAAAGGTTTCGCTAACATAATTTCCTAACACTCGTAAATAATTTCAGCGACAAACTTGGGTTTTTTCCATACCATAAACAACTAAACGAAAAATAAACAAAACTGAGTGTATCGGCTCTTTGTCAATTTGTAACAAGAAAGTTATAAAGAGTCAACCATGATGGATGTGTTATGGAGTTTGTAAGCAAGTGTTTGCAAACTGCCATTATTTATGTTCTATCGTGTTTTTAGGCTGGTGGCACGCCCGGCCATTATAGTTGCGGTTTTGTTCCGATTTGTAGTTTAAAAGCAACTTTGCAAAAGGCCCAATGTTGGCAAAAAGTGTTGATGACAGGTTCGTTTATGAATAGCTCCCAGTTTGTTTGACCTAAGGTTTGATCGGGAAATCTAATAGCAGATCACAGTTTTTGGTTTAGTTAATAAATTCATTTGAATGAGATTTCATAACAATAATTACGGCAACTATTCTTAATTCGTATAGTTTGTTAAAAGATCCCGTAAACGATGCGATGTGAATTTTTCTTACTTTTAAGAAAGCAGAATGTCCATTGTACATTGTTGTTATAAAGGAATTCAGGAAAGCTGCCGTAGCCTGTAATCACTGTGGGATTGAGACCGACCCGGGAATATAACTGACAAAACTGGCAACTGACGGACACAGATGACTTTTATTCAGTAAAAGTCTGACACTCTCACGGTCCACTCAAAGCGTGAAGAGTTATTTGTATAATTACAACATCAAATAAAAAAGTTAAAACGGTCAAAAAATATAACCGCAAAAAAATTACTAAAAAAAATTTTTGTGGTCGTACTTTAAGCATTCTGATGCAGTTGGTGAAAGACTGAGAATAATTTTTATTTTTCTTAATTTTTTTCTAACTAACTAATAAATAAAAAAAGTATATGTAGTTGGTGAAATATATTTTAGTTCGATCATAGATTTGACGCCATCAACCGCAGGTGACTTGCTTTGAACATTTTAGTCGTTTTTTGCTGTCGGGTTTAGATTTTATTGATGTATACTTTTGAAATCTCTTCGATTTCTTTATTTTGGTACCTTATATGACTACGTAATGAAAAAAAAATTTTTTTGAACATTTTGGCGCCATATATTCGCCATTTTTTAATTTATAATATTGATGTACCCAGTGTTCCACTATCTACTAAGACAAGTCTAACGACACATCTAAAAGGATGAAGCTAATATGAAACACGCTGTTTAGGCTCTAGGGTGAGCAAAAAAAAGATACATACCTACCTCCTTCTAGCACAGTTGGGCAAAAAGCCCGTAATGAGGACTTGACAAGCAATTATAATTTAGGTATCTTCAAGGCTAAAGTGAATAGGCTTTTAATAAACTAGTTAAGTGCGCCTTACGACTGCATTACTGCTTACCATCAGGTGGGATCGCAGTCACGCACTACGTTATATATTTTTTTTTAAATCTGTGTGCTGTCATCATTATGATCTGCCAGCACTAAGCAATCTATCACGTACCCTATCAGTATTGCAGGTTTTACTGCGCTCAATCTAAACTAACGTCGTACATCGAACGGAGTCAGTAGCCGCGACTTCAATTGCTAAGTTTGCCACTTGCCTAAGCTTGGCACGTTGCTCGCCGAATCTAGAGCATTCAAGTGTGATACGTCTCGAATAAAATCTGGTTAGCGCTGCTTTACTATCCTCTAGGAATATAATGAATTTCTTATGCTGTGAGGGAATGTCTTGGCTTGGTTTAAGATACCTCCTTCCCTAGATGTGTTTACGGTTGTTTATTTAATATATTCTTTAATGTTCCATTACACATACAAAAAGGAAACTAAAACACATACATGCAATGGGCGGCGATCTCTTCCAGGCAACCTGGAATGAACAATAATTATCTGGTCAAGAAATGGTGCTGTTATTTGTGTGACAAAATCAGCATTATCCATATATACATATTATAATAGATACATAGATAACATTATTATTATATTATTATTATTTATAGTATTATATATGCGAAACCCGAAACACGTGTCTAGTAGTTTTTATGTAAAGAATCTATGAAAAAATTTCATAACTGTATCATGAAAAATCACAAAGTTATAAGCTTGTTATGTTGCCTGGTTGTCCCCACAAACACATGGTCACCGGGCCATCCAGGCGACTGAGAGGTTGTTTTGCTCCCACACCCAGCTGTGCGCTGGCACCTAATGCCTGCTATGACCTGCTGTGACTTGTTTTGTACTTTGTGTCGGTGGTGTAAACTTTTTAAAATAGTTTTGGAAAAAATGTAAAATTGTGTAAAAATTATTGGAACCGATTCAGTTACTGTTACTGAACAAACTATATATTAAGGTTTCACATATACTGAAAATAATGTTGTACACATTTACATACTATATAGATTTTGTGTTAGGGAAACCCATTTACTATGCGATAAGTTTTGAATGAGCCCTGATCAAATGTGGTCACTCTGCTTATAGACATGTATAACAGGGTTTTATTGTGCTTGTATTTGGGACAATGTTTAAAAGTTTCTGTCCCTCATAGGTGTGTTATGGCCCTGGGCAGGAGTGTTCGAAAGAGCTACCGAACACAGATGGATTTTAGCCAGTAAAAGTCTAACGTTCTCTCTCGTTTCAGAGCGGAAGAAGTTATTTGATTTTTTATAAACCCCAAAATAATGGATGTGTTATGGGCCTAGAGGCCAGCACAAGCTCTTAACGTGATCCATTTATGGCGACCTGAACTAAACTGTGAAAGTGATGGACCTATATAGGGTGTATCCCTCTATGCTTCTTTTAACAAAAAATTGTATTGTGTTTAAATTATTGTGAATTTATTTTTGAATTTTAAATTTTCTAATTGTATCGTTATTTTTGTATAATAATAATTTTGGGGGTTTTACTGGCTTCTAAGATACAGATACATAAATTAAGAAGTCAGGGTTTTTAATTATTGTCCATCTGTTAGTATTTATTGTTGACTAGCTGACCCGGCGAACTTCGTACCGCCTAAAAGTAAGGATAACGCCATCTACTGGTATTACTAGAACAGCATAATTCATTTTGTAATGACATTTTAATTAAAGATGGCGTTGTATTCTGTTTTTTTTTTCGTGATTTTTCCCATTCTTTCTTACCTTCCCTGGACTATCACGAATATTTCAAGATCAAAATTTAGCGAGACTAACGAACAGCTATTCATTTATATATATATAGATGTTGATGTACAAACTTGATTTTTAACGCGTTATAGGAAGGCCCCAGCTCTATTTCAAAATTAAACGTTTTTTAGTTAGAACTGTTATTTAGTTCACACTGTGGGAATGTTCGAAGGAGTTACCGTGGCTCTAGAATGCAAAGGGCAACTGAAGGAGTACAAGTGGGTTTTAGGCAGTAAATGTCTGAACTCAGGAGTGGATCACATTGACAGGGGCGTAGGTGTATCTATGGGTTTCAAAAGTCTCAGACAGCCTCTAATTTCCATTGTTGATATTTCCCTCTCCAAGCAGTGCATTTCGGTAGGTTTTAGTCTATGGGTGACAATCTAACACGCCCTGTCGTTCCATCCAGAGTGGAAAAATATAGGTTACTAGCTTCTGCCAGTGGCTTCGCCCGCGTGAAAGTAGGTTTCTCCATACAAACTTTGAGCCCCCTTTTCATCCCCACCGGGAGTGAATTTTGGAAAAACCTCTCTTAGTGCTCGCCTACGTCATAAAAGGAAACGTTGTAAAAAAAATCACGCTTCTAGGCCTTGTAGTTTCAGCTGTGCTTTGATATGTCAGTCAGTCAGTTTCCCCTTTTATATATACAGATTTTGTGATTTTCCTCTTAAAAAAAGGTAACTTAGTTCGTCACACTTTTCACATCGTAGTTTGTCAAAAAACTGAGTTCCAAGTACTATGTAGATAGTAATTTTACTAATGACTCTGTCACTCGTTTCGTAGAACTCTTATTCATACTGTTTAAAATTTTAAGCCTTGCTTTTGTCCTCATTAGTATTGTACTATGAAAAGGCCTTTATTCGTCACAAATGCGGTTTATTCCGTATTACCTGATTGACTCATCAGTAGGTACATGTTTATGTGTACTCTTTGACACTGGAATGTCTGGTCGTACGTGCTTCTACACAGGGCTCAGAGTGTCGTGTGAATGTTGGCAAATAAGGAACTCGATTTAGACGTCAAGTCTAAGGGCACCTTAAAAGCAGCGGCGGCAGTGCGATTGCAGCGCTGCCACCGCGCTGCTTTGTTATCTATATAATTATATAAAAAAGGAGAAACTGACTGAATGGTCAGGACAAATTTTGCACAATGTTTGCTTTTATGAAGTAGGCGAGTAGGTATTAAGAGAGGATATTACAAAATTAACCCCTAATAGTATGAAATGGGGATCCAAAGTTTGTATATAGAGGAACACACTTTCACGCAGGCGAAGCCGCTAGCAGAAGCTAGTTCCCTAAAAATTAAAGACGCTCGACTGCAGCGACATTATCATGTTCGAACCTAGCGTACCGTACGGCACTTTGCGGTTAATTTGAAGGCGCCCTAAGGGAAATATCTGATATATAAAGACTTCGTGCCACAGTGTTATATTTGGTAGGTCTAATAATAGGTTGTAGGCTATTTTTTTACCTAACCTCCTATCCTCACCTTCCATTTTTTTCTTTGATAAATAATTTATATGGAGCTAGCTGAACCAAAGGGCAACTGCAGGAACACAATGAGTAATTGTCAGTAAAAGTCTGACATTCCCTCTCGAGCGAATGACAGACTAGAGCGCGACGAGTAATTTGATGATTTCCTATCTCAAAAAAGGTCTGTTACTATTGAAATAATGTAAACTCAAAAAAAAAACAAGACTGAACTCAGAAGTGAATCCTATCTAACAGGAACATTCGCATATCTGTCGTGGCCAGATCTGTGACCTGTGTGTCAATCCTCGTTTGGCCTACTTTCTTCAGACCTTTTAATATCATAGAAATCCTACATTAATGATATGGCCAAACGAGGATTGACACTTCATCAAATGTTAACGTTTAAACGATCTGTCCAGTTTTAGTTGGCCATATCATGAAATGATCAATTCTAAGATCTGGCCACGACTTATCTATGGCATACAAACGAAGTCGCGTGCAGCTTCTAGTTATATGATGTTGATATTTACCTTTAAAAGCAATGCAACTATAAACTGACAAAAATGTAGCGCTACTAAAGTAACGCCTAAACTTAAAGCGCCAAGAGTTGTAAAAACTACACGTAAAAACGCAATTTTATTTGCTGGATTTTATACTTTTTTTACGGCATGCAGACTTCGTCTTAAATGGAAGCCGGGCTTATTCCCACATGTACGTAAACAAAAGTCGTTTACCTACGTGTACTACTTCGGTTTGTTCCTTGATTTGTTTGGCTAACAATAGGGGTAACTCTCTTGATATTGAAGAGGTACTTTGAGAATCTCTGCCGTGGGCACATAATTGCTGATATGTGAATCAGGGCGGATCGGGTATTATTTTTAGTGTCTAATACTCTGTGGTGTTTACAGTCTATATACATATGTAAATATAAGTATAATAAAGCGGAAGTTTTTTTGTTTGTTTAAGCGCTATCTCCGGAACTACCGGTCAGATTAGAAATATATATATACATAGATACATTTTGATACAAGTTAGTCATTGCCAGTCGCAATGACAAAGTCTCTCCAGAATTTACCCGAGCCGCAGGTGAGAGTTACGGAACCGAGTGCCGTAGTGACAAATTTCCACGTGGGGCTGTCCGGTGACTTGTGGAGGTCGCTTAGCGCCAGCCTGATCCGATAAATACAATCAATGGTGGCCAGTGCTCTCGTACTTTTCTGCACTAGTGCGGAAAACAGTAAATTTTGCTTGCCTAAAAACGGCTTACGGCTTTTATCCCTAGATAAGAGCGATTCACGGAAGCGGAGCGGTAAGCAAAGACGCGGGCAAAACCGCGGGAGACAGCTAGTTCTTTATAAGAGATATTAGAAGCAGTTCAAGTAGTCATTTTATAAGTTTTTTTGCTTGCTTCAATGCTTTAAGACGATTTGAAAGATGTCTTTCATTAAAATTGTGATTTCATAAAGCTTTGCAGTAAATAGCAAGGTTTATTCTGATGAAATCCAGAAATAAAAATTTAGGAATAATTTTGCTCATTCTCAAATCTTTATTTCCCATTCTATATTACCTATGTTTTTTCTATATTTGGTAATTTTACACTCTTTATCATTGGTTTATTACACTTCTTCTACAAGGCTTCTGTAAAATGTAATAAATAATAAATTTGTTGACTGTCTATAAAATTTATTTACTAGATGCTTTATGCTCATAAAAGTACAGAGGCGGACTTAATGTTTTAGGCATTTTCTACCGGTTAATCTTTGGTACAATAAAAATAATAAAAAGGTGAATACAAAGAAAACAATGTACAATTAATCCATGAGTATAATACGATTATATAATATATAATAATAACTTTATTTCAGGTGGTTATGCCACCCATAGAAATCTTAACCTAGTACAAATTAATTTTATTTATTACATTTTATTTGCCATGACTGGCCACAACTATATAAGACGTGACTCACTGATTTTGAAAGTGACAGTCAAAACGTACAGCAATTGCGCTCAGAATGCCGTTGTTGCTACTCCGTATACGGGCCAGTAGGGAACCTGCTTTTTTGCACATGATGGCTTGGAAACCAGTGCGCGCTTCAGCAAACATCCCAGAGGCGCTGCACCCCCACGGCAGACCCAACAATATCCCGAACGCATTATTGCACTGAGTGCGCAAGGCTCTGTAGGCTCGCTGCGTATGTCTCACCCACAGGCCGCTTGAGGTAGAAGGACTGGCAAAAAGATTTGAATAGCGTAATTTTCATTTCTCTCGTGCATCGCGCGAACCTGCGGGTGATCATATTAGCTTTCGCCGCCAGAACTTTGCGCTCCCGCTCAATATCATCATCGTCCTCGAGGAAGAAACAAATAAAATAAATTTATATAATATAAAAGGAGAAACTAACTGACTGACATATTAATTATTATTATTATTAATTATATGTAATGCCAGTGATGACATATGGCTCTGAAACATGGTCGCTTACAATGGGCCTCATCAGAAGGCTTACAGTCACCCAAAGAGCAATGGAAAGGGCTATGCTCGGAGTTTCCTTGCGTGATCGCATAAAGATTGAAGATATCCGCAGGAGAACCAAGGTCGCCGACATAGCCCGAAGAATCGCCAAACTTAAGTGGCAGTGGGCAGGGCACATTGTTCGTAGAACGGATGGCCGATGGGGCCGAAAGGTTCTAGAGTGGCGACCGCGCACCGGAAGACGCAGCGTTGGAAGGCCTCCCACAAGGTGGACCGGCGACCTGGTGAGGGTAGCAGGAGTGCGGTGGATGCGAGAAGCACAGGATCGGTCGTTGTGGCGACGCTTGGGGGAGGCCTATGTCCAACAGTGGACGTCTTTCGGCTGAAATGATGATGATGATGATTAATTATATTATTATACGTTTATTAATTATAATCTTTATTTTTATTTAATCTTTATACAATATTGTTACATGTAATAGCCACAAGTATATCTTAAACAAAATATAGATATATTAATTCCCAACAAATAACTACGAGTATAACTAAATTATCAATTTTTAAGGACTTAAGGAAAATTAACTTTACACCTAGAATTATGTATAAGTAGCGACTTATATCAATGCACAGTCGAAACAACTAAGAGTAGGATCGTGAAATTTTGCACAATGTTTCCTTTTATGACGTAGGTGAGAACTAAGAGTGGATTTTCCAAAATTCACCCCCTAAAGGTTTGAAACGGGGATCAAAAGTTTGTATGGAGAAACCTACCTTCAAGCTCAAGAAGCTAAGGCGAAGCTAGTACACGAATATACTCAAACAATTGGTACAAATAGAATTATGCTGTTCCTATACTTCCTAGACTACGTTAGTGTAGGCAGAGTCTTCAGCCCACTGATTGATCTGTGTGATAAGACCGCCCATCGTACACTTAATTTTTGCAAATGTTTATCCTGTCCGCAATGTGGAATAAAGTATATAATAAATGTACGGAACAGAGTAGTACCTGAACTGTACAATGCGTTCCAAATAAGGATAGGATGGATTGCCATGTTGTGACGTCACGTCTTACTGTCAAATCGCAAGAAATTGGGCAAAATTCAAGAACTCAGAGATGAGCAAAATTGAATAATTGGATTCTAATTAAACTTTTTTCGTTCACAGTTCGTAAATAAATAGAATTTTAAAAATTTCTTGTTTTTCTCACATAATAATTCTTCGATTTGACAGTATGACGTACCTGGCCACAAAAGTAACACTTATATTATAAATGTGAAAGTAACTCTGTCTGGTCTATTACCCTTTCACGGGTAAACTACTGAACCGATTTTAATAAAATTTTGTACGGAGTAAGCTACTTTTTATCTGACTTCCACATGGCTTCCGTAATAAAAAAACATTCAATAATTCATAATTGAATGGTGTTCCATTAGGTCTGCGGGATTTTTCGAAAAAAATATCGGGCCCCTATAATTCTAAGGGCAGCTGAAGGAATACTCGTGGATTTAAAAGTCTGACACTCCCTCTCGCTCCAACCAGAGCGGGAGAAGCTATTTGATTAATTCACACCCTCAAAATAAGAGTGCTTTCCATTTAATTTTGGCAGTTATATGGTTATTTATTTATGATATGGGTACTGTTACCTGAAATAAAATGATTATTACTATTTAAATGAGCAGTTTTTAATATTCTCTGATAAGCTTTCGTCGTTTCAACAAACTGCTTATATATAAAAGCGCAGTAAACCACCGCACTACAAATGAAGTTCTAGAAATCGCAACTTTCCTCAAAATGCCTTAATGCGGCGAACAATCCTTGCATAGCGATAAACAAAACTCGCCAGGAATACAGATAAAACTAAACGTTAACATTAACCAGTGTTTATCAGGCGGGTTAACGCAAACCGCGCTGTTTGGTATGAGCAATCGTTCCCGCACGAGATCAGAATCTTAACGAACGTTAGTCACGATTGTTTTTAAAGTTGAACTTTAGTTAAACGGATTATGAGGCCGCATCCTGCCTGCTTGCTTGAGGAGCTCGCGTTGTTAATACCAGCCGATGTTGAGGTCTATATTAAAAGTTAACCATCACTTGCCGAGGCTTGTCTGTAGATGGGTGGGCAAAATTTGCCTGCAGCGGTTTTCCCGTCTGATTATAATTTAGGTGTCTTCAAGGCTAGAGTGAATAGGCTCTTAATAAACTAGAGCGCTACACCATCAACGATTGTATCACTGCTTATCGTTGGGTGGGTTCGCAGTCAAGTACAATTTATATCAAACTAGCTTTTGCCCGCAGCTTCGCCCGCGTATTTAAAATATAGCCTATGTCACTCAGGAATAAAGCGGCTTTCTATCGTTGAAAAAACTTTTAGTAATCGGACCAGTATTTTCAAATATTACCTCCTACAAACAAAAAACACACTTTAACTCTTTTTAATATTAGTGTAGTTGAAAAAAAAACAAAAATATCTAAATTTAACATGTTTTTATTTCACACAGGCCTCCAGGGCACATAATAAACGTCAGAAGCTAGTGCGCGGATCCAATTGATCGTTTCCTATGGAGAAGAACCGGCAAGAAACACCATGGTTACTCTTTTAAAAAACTACAATTCGAAATTCCGTGCCTCAGAAAGCAGGTTAAGCTGTTGAACCCGGTCGTCATTTGGAAATCCTTTTTATTTATTTATCTTTAAGAACAAAGGCGGACTTAATGAATTAGGCATTCTCTACCAGTCAACCTAGGGTGGTGAAGAGACAATATGGTAAGTGCATAAACAGAAAATTTTATAAAAAATCACGAGTAAAAAAAAGTATACATATAGTTTAAATATACATACATATATATTAATATAAAGTAAGGAAAGAAGTTTAGAGACGATTCATTCGTTACTGGTAGTCGGAGATCAGAAATACTGACACCGGTTTCGCCAAGCGGTATACCTATCGTTTTAGCCTGCTAATGGATAGTGGAGATCAGATAGGCTGCTGCTACTCCACTCAAACATACATACAATAGCAGTAACAAACATACATACAAATTTTCGCCTTTATAATAATAGGGTGAATTGTGATTAAGTTTCAATTAAAAAATAAATAATTGTGATGATAATCATGAACATAATTAATTGTTACACGCCAGCAAGACTATTACTTTTATAAACATTAACGAAAATAATTTAGTTCCACTACAGCAAACAAAACGAAAATAATACTTTAAACTGTTCAATGTGCCACGCATGACTGCCGCCCAATATTTACATAATTATCACACATCATGAATGGCTAATAACAGCCCGTAAATAAATTAACCTAGCACTAGGTAGGATCGGTCTGAGCTGCGAGAATATTCGAAACAGTTTCCGTAAACGCAAAGGGCAACTAAAGAAACACAGGTGGGTTTAGACTGTAAAATGCTGAAACGTCTCTCGCGCCAGGAAAGGTAATTTAATGATTTCCCCCAAAAAAAGGGATCAATCTGCTAAGTCTTGGTAAACTGTTGCAGCTGAATCATCATCATCGTCGTCATTATCATTTCAGCCGAAAGGCGTCCACTGTTGGATATAAACCTCTCCCAAGTATTGCCACAATGAACAGTCCTGTGTGTCTGTGTGGCTGACATCTCTTTGAGGTGCGCGTGGAACACTACGAGCCGTCGACCACTCGAGCGCAGTCTTTACGATTATCGGACGGCCGGATTGGCTGACGGTGGCTCGAAATCGGGGTCGAGATCCCGGCGGCTGGGGCGTAAGCGCGTGTGGCCGCCTCTTTCACTAGCATTACTGCTTCGTAGGGAGACACCTGGGATTTTTTCCCGCACAAATTCGTTGCAGGAACCTCCCGAACTTACCATGTCCGGTGAGAACTTACGTCATGAGGAAGGTGAGGACGCCGTGACGTTTTTCCAGTCACTCCTCAAAGAAGGAACTTACCGTTATAATTATAGCGTGCCTTTCAATCGACATCTTAAACCGACATTATTTATATATAATCATGCTCAAGATTTTCAATTATATCTATTTAACACATAAAACATTAGCTATTCTAAGAACACCTCTAGTCTATGTCCCATTAATAAGACAAAAAAGTTCTCGAGCATTGTGTCCCAAACTTAACTTTTAGGCAATGATCGTTGCATCAGTAATTATGGTAACGATCTCCTTGTTTGGGACTCGTTTGTTAAACCTCTTGTCTATGGCCAGGTTTTTTAAAAGCGGTCGTTCCATGAATATCATTACCATTTAGATTTAAAATGGAGTTTATCTTAATTGTTTGATGTTTATCCTGAGAGGCACTATTAGTATTAAGATTTTATGAACACCTCTTGTATTTATGAATGAAATGAGATTTAGAATTTGTAGTGGTTTGAAAAATATTCATGATATTTTTAATGGGGACTTGGAAATAATGACGAGCATCGGAAGAAGCCTACACTCTGCATTTTTAAGTAAGCGCTGTCGAAAAAGAGGAAAGCTACATAATAAAAAATCGTTGAATCGTTGTCGTCGTTGTCGTTGTTGTCGTTGTCGAATCGTTTTCGTTTCGTTGTTGTTGTTGTTGTCGTTGTCGTTGTTGTCGTTGTCGTTGTTGTCGTCGTTGTTCATTTTCAAAACTTATGTTTAATATAGTTATCTATTAATAATAACTTCTACCAGCGCCTTCACCCGCGTGATAATTGACGACGATAATCTAAAGAGAACATAATGATAGCGTGACTGGTGACAGGACAGAATGGAAGAAAAAAAAACGTGTTGCGCCGACCCCAAATAAAACGGGACAAGGGCAGGAAGATGATGATCATGTGCTGTTCCAGGAAATGATCTAGCCGAGTGCCAAGTTTTATCCAAATACGTTCAGATGTTTGAGTGTGACGGAGTAACAAACATACACAGTCGTACTTACTAACTTTAGCCTTTTTAGGGTTCCGTACCTCAAAAGGAAAAACGGTACCCTTATACGATCACTGTCAGTCTGTCTGTTTGTCAAGACCTTTTATCTCCGAAACGCGTGGAGGTATCGAGTTGAAATGAAAACCATATAATCAGGTCTGCAGTCCCTTGAAGCTGTGAAGAAATCAAACTTATAAATTAACGAAAAAAAGAAAACGACCGTTTCTTTTTTTCGTTAATTTATAAGTTATATGTCGCAAAAAACGTATATTTCGACATTCTCAAGGGAATCAAAATTCATAGGGTACTTCCCGCTGGCCTGGAACCCTAAAATTTGACATGAAGCAAGGTCTTATAGCACAAGTATAGAAATAAATCTGAAAACTATAAATTTGTAGTCAAGTACGACATAAAAAAACTTTTTTCGATTCAGTAAAATCTCCGAGACTCGATTCAGGAATCGAACTATTTACATAAGTTAGTATGTACGGAACCCTCAGTGCGCGAGTCCAACTTGCACTTGCCCCGTGTTTTTTTAAATGATATAAACTAGTGTTTAACTGCGATTCCACGTGATGATAAGCAGTGATGCAATCGTTGATGGTGAAGCGCTTTAGTTTATTAAGAGCCTATTCACTCTAGCCTTTAAGACATCTAAATTATAATCGGACGGGGAGACCGCTGCAGGCAAATTGTTCTTTATAATATTAGTATGTTTGTATCGTTTCCAACCGCTAAAATTTTATTTCCATTTTCTATATCAAAGAGCTGAAACCGCGTTTGTCCGTCTATCTCCGCATATTTCTAGCTAATCTCAGAGCCACGGCACTTTGCTACAGTTTTAATCTCCGTGCACCAGTTTCCAGAAAATGCTTCGCAGTATTAATTCGACGTGTGCCAATCCAACGGCTACACTTTACTGTTTTTGTTTCGTTAGCTATCTGAAATCTGGATTAATATCGAGAAAAATATTGCTTTTAAAAAACTATGACAAACTATTTTTGTGGAAATTGTGAAGTTCGGATCCACGTTCCACATATTTGTTGGAGTATAGCTTTTGTCCAGTACAATGGGAGTTGAGTGTGTGCTGTATAGAGTACAATGTGGGCGATTTTCTTTGAAGTTTGCTTGCTGTGTAGGACCTGCATTCTAACAAAATTCTGTCTTTTCAACAATACGGCGAGTTCGGAAAATCATACCCTTTTTCACATGGTTTCCCGATATAAACATAGACTATTCCCATCTCTATATCGCTGACATTTGACACGTATTCTAACCATAGATATTACTAGTTATTTCTATCGGTACAATGGGCAGAGACAAAGGCTCGATGTATAGTCATTAGCAGGCCCCTCACGAGTCGGCACTCCGTGATTCATGCTCCCTGGGAACGTAGCGGAGTTGGCAGAGAGCCTGCTGGCCCGGGGCAACACAACCTCGATGGAGTATGAAGAGGAATAGAGCGCTAATGCAGTTCGTTTGTGGTTATAGAAAACGACTCACAAATATTGAGAATTTGGCGTTGGGACGTGTTAAACGCTGGCAGGTTTTCAGGATAAAGCAAAATAAATAAATAAAAAAACCTTAACTAATAATTGAAATAAACTGAAATATAAATAGCGTCGAAAGACTCCTTCTCATCACTGTCGACTGCACCCAAAAGGCTGATGGTATTGTCATGCTAGCGCTGTTTGGCAATGCTTATCTTTTGTCATAGGCCTGTCAAAAACACAATCCTTTGGTCCTTTTTCCTATTTTTTTTTTGGTCCTTTAGTATTTAATAATAATTATTATTTATTTATTTTCCTTCCACAAATTACAGAGAAATTCATTAATTCAACAATATACCAAAAACAATTTGTGGAAGACTGGTGCCTGAACTAAGTTTTTTACAAAATCTGTGTGTCAGGTCACCAGAAAGTGTCAACAAGTGGAGAATTTGAGGCAAATGACTGTGTCCTCCTGTTTTTTTTATACGTAATATTGCTGCACTTATATTACTGTACTTATATTGTAAATACTACAGCTAGTGAGACTCAGAACTTTAATAAAAGTTCCGCAAGCTTTTGTCATAACTTTGCCTGAAGAATTAAATCTCGCGAAAAAGCTAGGAAAACACAGTACTTTATTGCATATTAGAATTTATTATTTATTTCCTTCCCCTTCCCTTGGCTAACCATAATAGCTTGTCACATTAATACCCCAAGCATAAAATCTAATATGTGAATTATAGATACATGTCACACTGTAATACCGATTGAATAGTAAATTACGAAGATAAACGGACTTCGGACGTATCAATCGACTTTCAAAGAAGTCGTTTGATGGATTTTTAATCAGTTCCCCTTTGAGGGAGGGCAATTGAACAGTTTTGCTTTGAATTAAAGGGTTCTTGATGGGGTTTAATTCTGTTTGTCGAGGTATTCTTAGGATTACTAAGTATAGAATTTATTCTTTGAGGGGAAAGAGCTTTCGAATGGGGGCATTATACTGCACTGTTATTGAATGCAAGAGTGGTATAGTATATTTTGATACAAGTGGAGAATGCGACCGAGGCGGAATTCGCCCGAGTCGTATGCGAGGGTGCTCATCGTGACTTATGACTTATGTTAGGGAGCCGAGTACTGCAGTGACAAATTTCCACATGTATCAAATGACATTTTTTAATATGCTTAAAATATATCTAATAAATTGTGCCAGGGCTCGTTCACGTTTCCGTACTAGTGCGAAAAATAGTAAATTGAGTGCCTAAAAGTGATAGAGCTTAGAGCGGGTTTTCGAGTAAATGTATTGAAAAACTTATTTAAAAGTAGAATTTAGTAGATTAAGAGTGAGTTAAAGTTAGTGATTTTTGCACAATCACTAACTTTAACGATAACCAATGCCACATCAGAAGTCAAATCTCTGGTAAAGTAATAAAAAAAGTAAAGCCGTATTTTAGCAATAGTTAAAATAATGCCCCAAAAACGATAGTAGTATTGCCGCTCCAATTCGAGCAGTTAAGTGCTATAGTTACGGTTAAAGCAATGACAAACAATGACGTTTTTTGACAATAATTTAACTTTTACATGACGATGCAAAAGCAGACGGTAAAATTCAATGACCATTGTTAATGTTATTGTTAAAAATAACTTTGACGGAAACTGTAACGCAGCTCGCGAAAGAGATCCCGGAGCCCTGGAACAATGGCAAAGAAGGAACAGGAATGGGTTTTTAGCCAGTAAAAGTCTGACACGCTCTCCCGCTCCGCCCAAAAGTGAGGGACGTCATTAGATGATTTGCCCTCACAAAAAAAGCTCTTAGTGAAACCCACCTTAAGTTTGATAAAATTGCTGCTGAAAAGTCGAAGAAGGGTTTGGTTATAAATAAAATGGCATATTTTGAGGAGTAAGTTATTTAATAAATATTTCTACGTTTATTTCTGCCAAAATATACAGTAATTACAGGACGGGGTCGGAAGTCTTTCCCAGTAATAGATCACGCACTTTTTTGTACATTTGCGGCCCGCCTACCGCAAATTTCCTCATATTATGTATTATGCGAAACTTATAAAATTATAGGTCCTGGGAGCCTATTTAATACTTTACCTTAATGTAGTAACCATGTCGTGACTTTCTTTTGTCATAAACCGTGATTTTGTATAAATTGTACCAGGTTATAGCTTTCTCTGCACCGCTGCTTGTATAGGCGTAAAATGCACTAAGTACGAGTTTTTTCTCTTGTGCGTTTTATAGGGTTCAGTCTCCGCGAGGGATACGGTGAGTTACTGCTTGGGCTGTTCATTTTAACTTATTTTCTATGTGTTGTTGAACTGGTTTAAATGATTTTTGCTGAACCTAGGATTCTATTGATAGTGTTTTACGTTTTTTTTTTTATAATTGATAGGCTCGCGCTTAGCCACTATCTCACCTGATGGTAAGCGATGATGTGGCCGACGATGGACAATGTTCTATGTATTACTAGCCGATACCCGGTTTGTGCTAGTGCAAATATGCTAACAAAAGAAATAAATTTCGTTTATTTGTCGGACAAAACGAAATTTGCATTTTTTAATGCCCTGTTTTATTGGTCTACAACCATCTTTGCATTATTATTGCCTGTCTAATGAAACCTGTTTAGGGTACATTGGTTTCAAAGTCTTAAGTGGACATAAGTAAAAATAATTTATGTGTGTTTTAACTCGCATATTTAGAGTTTTGGTTTATTGAATATATTTTGGGACATTTCTTAAAAATATAGTATCTGGTTTGGGTCGTAATTTTGAAGCTCGACTGAAGTTTGAAGTTTGTTATTTTAAAACGATGTAGATCAAGAATGAGAAATCAAAGCATTTATTTCAAATAAACCATTTACAGGCACTTTTGAATTGTCAAGAAGTCAGTCAGTCAAAAAAAAAGTAATGCTAATTGCACATTCCAAAGCGTTGATCTCTATGAAGAAGATTGTGCAAGAAACTCCATCGACAGTGGACACTCTTTTCATGTGCTACCCATACTTATAAGGTTATTTTCATATTAGGTTGGGATTTCGCACCTGCATACGGGTTATTGGCTTAGCGGAATGTTTGTCGCCGCTCCAAAAATAGCGGGATTGGTGATGTGACGTCATTATGGCATACAGCACAGCACACACAGTGAGTGTACCGTGTAGGTACGAGTACGTAGTAGTCACGCCTCGCGGTCACGGCTCGCAGAGCATTGTTCCGAGCCTATGTGGGCTGGTACAAGGAGCAAGCAACGGCGGAATTAAACCTCTTTAAATTAACTACGAAAACAAAATTATTATTTATTTATTTAAACCTCATGTACAGTAGTGGTACATAAGTGGACTTAATGCAATAAGGCATTCTCTACCGGTCATTCTTTAAGTAAAAAAAGACAACACAGTGGTAGGTATGCACACTAAATAAATAATAGATATTAAATGTTCTGGGTCTTAAAGACCTTGTAAAAAGCTTGTATAGTGTTAAATCTAAAAAAAAAAATAGTCGTTTTAAGACCTTATTTCATAGAATCATTTCTATAGTAAGCTCTTCGTGAGACTTTCACAATATGCTCGCATTTGATCAAACAGGAGCATAATTTTTGCGAAAATTACACGAGCAAATGTTGTTTTATTATTTTAATTGGGTCTAGGAGGGCTTTGTTCTGATGTGAGAGAAAGCAGGCTGAAAATAATTAAATAAATACCTAACTAAGTAAGTACGTTTGGAAAAGTTTGTAATATCTGGAAATTCATATTAAAATACGAAAATTTTGCCTTAAAAAAGCTACACTACCACTGTGTATATTTTTTTATCCTGGTAAAATACACGGTTTGGGTGGAATAGGTCACGGGAGCGAATACGCGGGAAACAGCTAGTCAATAATAAAAATAAACAGAGACAAAAAAATCAACCACAAATCGGTACGGCCAACCTACTATACAAACCCACTCATAATTTGCAAATCAAAATATTAAGTAATTTAAAAACACCAGTAAAATGAAACGTAAAAAAAGAAAAAGTAAAACATATTAGAAATAAAATAACATTTTATATTTCTATGTTAATTTTATGTATCAAGCATAATTTTTAGCTCGTGTAGCTTAAGAGGGTCCTTTTCCACGCGCCTGCGTCAACATCGAGCCTGGTTTAAAAGCTCGTTGCTTCATCTAATGCAATCAAACGTGATGTTCGATGAAGAAGCAATACATAAAAGAGAGATAACGCCTGAAAAGTCTGTTGGCATTCGGTAATTCCGTGATTTACTCGAATATTTCACAATACTTGTAGCAGGAAATACGTGTTTCTTTTAAATCCATAAAGGTTTTTTAGAAAAATTGTTGTCATTCAGAATCTCGATTAAATGTGCAAGGCTTCTATTGAAGTACCTTTTTATATTTTTAATATATGAGTAGATATTATGATGGGCCAAAGTTCACGTAAAATAGCAGATTTTCAGAGGTCTTTACTACATTAGTTTTACACAAATTTATGTTTTTATTTCTATAGAAGCCTAGATAATACCCACAAGATAGCTGTGTATCCAAAATATCTAGAGAAAGATGTGCAATAACATCAGAATCACGTAAGAGCGGTTGTATGAAATTGTACCTAAAAAAGTACGCTCTTAAGTAAAGGATTCAGTCGGAGACTAAATATTAACATGCAATAATAAAGATTTTCATATTTCTCGAATCTCGCTGTTCTTGGGTTCTCACTCTGTTACGGCGACAAAAATGTAGTAAGATTTTAATTACATGCTTCGATAATCTTCGTCTTTATTTGAAGAAAGGAGTTTTTATACTCTCGTATATTTGAACTCATTTTGGATAATTTTAATGCATAGCCACCAAATTCACGTATCGAATTTAATGTTGTATATTGTTTCAAAATATGGGTTGCAATGAAATTTGATCTGTGTTATTATTATTTTCTGGCTTTGCGAAACCATTAGGTAGTTAATCCAAAAGTTAAGTAATGTCTTTGTATGAATAGTTAATTTGTTTACTATTACAATATTTTTGTAGTATTTGGTAGTAATTATACCAAGTCCACCTTCTCGGAAAGCTACGCTGAGGTAGTCAGCACTTCATTAAAATTCTCAGCTCTATTTTACTGAGATCGCACCTGTTTCAATGATTCCACATAAGTATATAGTTGCGCAGACACTTGAGATACAAAACTACATAAATCACAATATCCACTAGGAATCAATTTGCGAATAATTAAAACAGCTATTGAAGTTCACTCGATAAACTTCCGCCAAAAACTCAAATGTTTTATGAATAGTAAATATACAGTCTTTTGTTCCAATATTTTATAATTATCTCGAGTTCTAAATTCAAATATAGATTATCTTAAAATATTGTTTGGTTACATTTTTCATGATAACAAAATCCGCCCGAATCGTAAATAGCGTTTGATCAATGTTGTGCATAAAAACTTTTTGGTGTCTATGGCACCCGGTAGAGTTTACAAACTTTTATAGGATGCCATAAAATAAAAATAAAAACTTTTATTAACAGTTCATGTTTTAGAGGGAAAATAAAATTATTACAGAATCTTTTGGCAGTATTTTTTTGAGTGATTTTCAGTGGCTGTTTTATAATTCGTTAATTGATTTCTAAGAGATATAGTGATGTGAAATTAGTGTAGTTGTATCTCAAATGTCTGCGCAACTGGACCATTTAGGGAATAATTGGATTAAGTGCGATCTATTAAAACAGAGCTGAGAATTTTAGTGTAGTACTAGCTGCCCCCTGCGGCTTTATGCGTGTCTTTGGTTACCGCTTCGCTTTCGTGGGTTGTAGCGTGTTGATAAACAGCCTAAACTATTTGTCATTAATGTTTTCCAATCCATCTGGTAGTTCCAAAGATTAGCACGTTTAAACAAACAAAGAACTCTTCCGCGTTATTAAAATAAAGATATTACTTTTATTGTAGTATTGACTTCCTCAGCGAAGCTTGCCAAGAAGGCTGACTCGATACATCTGCTGCCAAATACAAAAGTATTAGAATGTGTTACGTTCATTCTAATGGAAAATAAAATGACTATATTATGTATCAAAAGCTGAATAGGTATTTACTTTCTAAACATGGCTTTTTGATTGCCTAAATGCTTTTGCAAAGCCACAACAAAAACAAATAAAAAAAACCGAACAATCAAATAAATTGTTTTTTTTTTTTCAATGGCTTGGATATTGAGTCTTTTAAGCATTGTCTTCGTATAATTTGTTTACCATTACAATATGGATATAACTACACATTCTAATATTTTTGTAGTATTTGGCAGCAAATCTATCAAGGCAAGCTTCTTGGTAAACTTCGCTGAGGTAGTCAATCTATATATAGGGTGACTGGCAATTAGTGTACGATACTTAAACATGTGGTTGTGCTCATGATAACAAACAATTTTTATTATGGAGCAAAGCCGAAATCGCGAAAAAAATATCAGCTGTTCAGTACACTAGGCAAACATAAATGTACTGATCAGCTGATATTTTTTCTCAGTGTCAGTTTCATTTTTCTGAGATCGCGCCTGTGTCAATGATTCCACGTATTGTCCAGTTGCGCAGACACTTGAGATACAAAACTACACTAATTTTACATCACATTATCCACTAGGAATCAATTTGAGAATATTTAAAACAGCTACTGAACTTCATTCGAAGAAATCCCGCCAAAAACTTCCCGGTTTAGTTTAAATAAATGTCTATGGAAAATTAAAAAAGTGAGTTTTAAGTGCAGTTCTATAGTTGTGAACTTGAGAGGTCCAACAAAACAGACAAATGGTTAAGTTATCATCATCATCTGTCCGTCCCGTTTTATTTGGCGCCGCCGCAATACGATTTTTTTTCTTTCATTCCATCCTGTCACTCGTCACGCTATCACTATCTCCCTTTTCTTTCGTATCACTTCTCACACAATCCATTCATCTTTTCTTTGGTCTCCCTCTCCCTCTCCATCCATCTACATGTAAATGGGTAAGTTATAACCTTATTTTAATTGAATTTAATAAATAACCAACATAAAAATGTACCTATACCACTTCCATTTTGAAAATTATTATGGTAAACGGAAACTAAATTAAATATTTCTGAATATATTGCGGCCGTCAATACAGTGTAGATTGAGATATTAATGAAATAGCTCGAACAGTCTAGTGATGATTATATCTGCCATAATGACTTACTTAAAACCACTTACCTACCTTACAAATAATAAATAATTTATTGAAGATTACCGCATAACCATGAAATGTTTCGTCGATAGTTTTTCTGATGTTCACGAGCAAAAACATTGACCTCAACTTTATTATTGCTGCTGAGGTTTATGCAATAAGTTTTAACATTTATTTTGTTTTTATTATAGTTTACTAAGTGCAACATCACGAGAATAGATAAGCTACTTGCTTAAATTATACTGGATTTCTTTTTAGGGTTCCGTACCCAAAGCGTAAAACGGGAATCAGTCTATCTGTCTGTCCGTCTGCCACCAGGCTGTATCTCATGAATCGTGATAATTAAACTGTTGAAGTTTTCACAAGTATTTCTGTTGCCGCTTTCATAACAAATACTAAAAACAGAACAAAATAAATATTTTAGAGGGCTCCCATACAACAAACGTGTTTTTTTTTTTGCCGTTTTTTGTTACGGACGATACAGAACTCTTCGTGCGCGAGTCCGACTCGCACTTGGCCGGTTTTTTCTTTTTGCTTTCGCATTTGTATTTTTTTTTCGGATTGCTGAAATTGAAAATTTTGTCGCAACGTCCACTGCAGTGTTCATGAGCTTTGCCTATATTAAATACCTATGTCCGCATTCGTTTATGTCTCGTGTCAAACCGTAAAGCGTTTTCACCAGCGTGCGGCTGACATTTCGGGCCCCACACGTCCGCATCCGCCACTGACGTTGCTAAAAACAGCACTTTTTAGAGTTTTTACCTTTTGACACGGCTCGCATTTTTATAGTGATTACATTTTTGTATGACACTCTATTTTTGCTAGTTTAAGCCCATATGTCACGTTGTTACGCAACATATATTGGCGTATGTTAAAACACAAGTTTTGTTTGTGTTTCGTTTGTCGTGTTTAACTTTTGTTTTCGGACGGATTAGGCCGTGTTTCGGTTGTAGTTATGACTTTATTAGTTTTTCGTGGAAAAGGATACCGGTAGCGGATTATGGAGGCTGTTATGAGTTTTGGGCTTCTAAGTTATAAATTTGTTCGGGAAAGAGTTCATAGACGTAAATGTGATGCTTTTACGTACGATATTTGTTGCCCTAAATAAGGATTAAAGTACCCATAGATAACTTTTGGTATCTAAGTACATATATCTAATGACTTCTCCCGTTCCAGGGTGAAGCAAAGGGCGAGTCAGACTTTTACTGACTAAAACCATACCTATGTTCCTTCAGTTGCCTTTTGTGTTGAATTATTAGAGTTATTTCTAGTCAACAATAAGACTATATCTTTGCGACATGCAAGTAACAATACTCATTAATTACGCCGTGCAGCAAATTCAATTCACCATACTTTTATTTCACATAGGCCTTCATGGGCACTTATAATACGTCAGAAGCTAGTGCACGGTTTCAATTGGTCGTTTCCTATGAAGATGAACCGGCAAAAAACTTTATCGTAATACAATATTATGGTATGAAATGTTAGTGTAGCTCCACATTTTGGAACCCGGGGCCCTAGGACGAAGGCAAAGAAGGAACGGGAGTGGGTTTTTAGTCAGTAAAAGTCTGACACTATTTCTCGCTCCGCCCAAGAGCGGGATTTGTCATAAGATGATTATCCCACCTAAAAAAAAGCGTAGCTCCACATTTAAGCTAATTTTGTACTCTTTCAACCGCGCTAACCGCTCAGAAAATCCTAGAGTTAATATTGTAGCTTTACAAAGAATTGTATTGTCCAAAACTGAACAAAAGCCTCCTTATAATCATAAAAGACTTTATAGCCCGACACATGGCGAGCAAACTGTCAGCCGACATATTTGTCATGTCAATAGTTTCGCCAATAAGCTGAGCTTGTGACAAAGCCCTTTCGTTTATCTTAATCTTTCGGGGACGGCATCCGTCACGCCAATTAGAGGGACAATAGGCCCATTATTGCGTAGTCACCACGATCCCATATATTACACGACCATTAGTCATCTATATCTGATAAGAATATAAGAACTCATCCATTGGTGCGCTGACTCATCCATCTTTTTGCATACTCCTGAGAAACAAGCAGTGGTATAGATACAAAGTGGTATCGATAATAGAGATGGATCGATAAGGGAACGCAAGTCACAGATATAGATCGGATTCTTTGATTGGACTTGAGATGGGTCTCCGTTTGTCAATGCTAATTTGGAATAGTCTGAATGTAATGCGGTACACCCTTGGTAGAGGTTGTTGGGCATGATTTTTAAATTGCATGTAATACTAAGCTTTTTGACTAATCGGGATGATGGAGTCTGAAACGTGCGATATTGTATAAATTGAAAATAAGAGTTGTTTTTTTGTTTTTAAAGTTTATAAAGTAACCTACTAAACCAAAAAGCGGTAACTCAATGAAAATGAGCTTCTAGAAAAAAGGGTTTTTCAAAAAACAATTGCCGACATCTTTGTAATCTTTACTGAATAAATGCTTCTGTGCGCGGCTTGGTTTGTTAATAAAAAGTACGTATGTCTAGTAATTTTCCATGTCCTAGACTACATCCCAAGTTAAATTTCATTAAGATCGGTTTAGCTACTTAGGCGTGAAGACGTAGGTACCTACTTTTAAATATATTACCTACTTTCTCATTTATAACTAAGTGCAGTTTTTTTTTTTAATATTACAATAAAGACAATAGACAATAATGTAATACTTAAAAGACTTTTTGTACTAATTAAATATACGGTGTTTTTCGAGTAGCACTTGTAATGCATTGTAGGCATTTCGATGCAAATGGTACATTATGATACAAGTGCAGAAAGTTTGTCATTGCGACCGAGGCGGAATTCGCACGAGCCTTAGGCGAGTGTGTTATGGAGCCGAGGGCTGCAGTGACAAATTTGCACGTGTATCAAACGACTTTTTTCAATACAATTACGAAGAAATTAATAAACGGGGGTTGACCGGCGAGTCGTGACCGATACGATACATGTAATAAAATTGTGGCGGGGGAGAGCACGCGCACTTTTCTGCACTAGTGTGAAAAACGGTCTATTGCGTGCCTAAATGCGGTGAGATAAGAGCGGGTTTTCGAGTAAGTGTATTGAAAAAGCAATTTTTCCGAAAAAATAAAAAAAAGAGAGAGTTGTATGTACATATGTGTGTGTGTACTATGTTTGTTACTACTTCACGTCTCAACAGATTTGGATAAAATTTTTCACACGAGTAGACCATGGCCTGGAATATCTTATGTAGGATACTTTATGTCCCGAGAGTATAATCCTTTGGGATAATATTTTACATTCACGTAGAAGAAGCCACTGGTAAAAGCTAGTTAGATTATATAATAGAGCTGATATAGTAAGAAAAATATATCTAGGGATGCTACATCTGCAACCAATACACATTGGTAATAAATACCGATTAATTTCCACCATAGGAACGCGGATTATTTTGCGATGTCATTCGTGGACCAAATAACAATTCGTTCAGGCCAATATGTGTACATGTTTTGTACTGGCAGACTGTGCAGATTCAGGCTGTAGCCTCTAGTGTTTTTTGTCAACAATTTCACCACAATTTACGGGAATCGGTTCAAATATTTAACCATTACGTGGGCACAGGTGTGTGTGATACATGCACATCATTACTTGAACGCACACGTAGTGTAAATATCCTGTATTTATGTGAGGCATATCCCGTAGGTTTATCGCTAATATTTCGCACTTTATGCTACAATTTTTTCATACTCGCAAAACTCGCTAAGGAATGAATACACAGACTTGGAAATCTGTCTGCAGGATGTCAGACGGTAAAAAGGAACTGGGTCGCTGTGCGCAAAGCTATACATACAGATGTAATGTGTTTACTATTTTAAATTAAAAAACCAAGTACTTAATATAACAAGTCGTTATTCCAGGCCACATACAAAGCCTGCGGTGAGGTAGGTACTCGCTTATTCGCTTAAGTGCACCGTGCTGAAATACAGGACATGTTATGTATGTAGGCTTTTCCCACAGGCTGGCACGCTTTTAATATATTTTATAGTAAACATAACAATCTTGATTAAAAAGCTGTTATAAATAACAGTCGCGAATCGCGTGTATGTGGAGACATAAATTATTATTCGTTGAGGTGCAGTTAAATTAAAACTTAAAGTTAATAGAATTACAGAGCTTCATAAAAATAAATTTGCATAGAGGTGGAAATATTACAGAGGTTTGTTTTTGATACAAAACTCTATGGAGAAACTTCTATTGTGTTTTATTAATACAAAGATTAGAGAAGACTTATCAATCTATGTATTACCCTATATTTATCTATTTAATAAAACTTCATGTACAGCCTCAAGGAGATGTCAGCAACCGTAGGGGCCCAGCTGAGTCGAAGCATACTGCGGCCATGGGTGATGCGAAACAGATTCCCGGGGCCCTGGAAAAATGGCAAAGAAGGAACAGGAGTGGGTTTTTAGTCAGTAAAAGTACGACACTATCTCCCACTCCACCCAAGAGAGGGGGATGACGATACCCGCCCGAAAAAAAAAAATACCTCTTGACTGATACGTTTAAACCCAAACGGCTCATAACTGTAAGACTAACGTAACTGTAACCATTATGGTTAACCGTATTTCCGCCATTTGAGGTTCTCAGCAGCTGCAGCGGCAGCGGTAGCACAGCCTGGCGTACTTGGAATGGCGTGGAAGTTTGGGTCCCACACCTAGAAAACTTCATCTTCCACGGCACTGTCATATCATCTCATGGGGCCTTAAGCCTTACCATGTCGTGTAAAAATGTCAAGCGTGCGAGCGAGAAAGAGAGACAATATACACCCTATATAGCTCATTAACAGTTCAGTTTAGGTTGTTAAATGGATCACGTTAAGAGTTCGTGGTAGGTCCTCTGGTCTCTTCCCATTATTACGCACCAAGGTTCTAGTTTTTAATACGCCAAAAGTAAAATTAGTTTTTTTTTTCGGTGGGAAAATCATCTAACGACATCCCCCGCTCTTATTAAAAAAAAACTGACTAAAAACCCACTCCTGTTCCTTCGTTGCCTTTCGTATCAGGGCCGAGTCTTCCTTTCAGAGTCAGACCCTTGGTCCCAGTAGGCTTAGATTGTGGGCTCCGTGGGGGTAGGGACCCAGTCCCTACGGTTTGCTGATATCTCCTTGAGCCGCGCGTGGAACAGTACGCGCTGTCGACGACATAGGCTCGGTCCGGACGTTTACCGGACGGACGGACGGCGAGCTACCCATTGCTCGCCGTCCGCAAGCCCACGCCTACGGTGGCCGGAAATCGGAGTCGGAATCCCGATGGCGGTTGAGGCGTGAGGACCATTGCCTCACGCGTGCGGCCTCCTCCTTTGCTAGCATTACTGCTTCTGCGAAGCAGCCTGCCACTCCTCCTCGCTCCGGACCATGGCCTGTGCCAAGGCCCGGCGCGAGAGATCGCCGCCGCCGAAATATTTTGTGTTAGATTTCTCTATGTCAATTAGGCGTTTAAACTCTCGGAAACAATAAACAACTGTATTCCCAGAAGGAAGAAAAGAACCAATAGAAAGAAATCCTTCTATCGCCAACAAATCATATAAAATTTATCCCCCGTAATCCTAAGACTCTCTACACTTAGGCGTATTCGGGCGCAGTGTTAAAAGTGCTAAACTAATTCGAAACTTGGTAAATATATCAATAAGTTGCGACAACAAGTTAAATGGGAAAACTTGGTGAACTAACCGCCTCTGTTAGCAGTACGTGACAAGTGAGACTGTGAAAGTAAATACATATATGAAATCAGTTTTAACTGCTCCCTTTGATAAAGCTAATGAATTTATGGATTACGCTGGGAATACAAAAGATATGCGGTTTAGCATAAAACAAACGAGCGTGTACCTACCTTACCTTTTTGTGATTAGTGAGGGTCTACACTGTGCAAGTATTGGTTGTGTTGAATAACCCTTACGGCATAAAGATTAGCTAATTCATTTGCGAAAAGTTTTGCCATCGATAAGCACTCGGCAGAGCTGAACTCTAACCCTCCGGATTTCAATTGATTTGATCGCGGTCTGATAATAACATGAGGTAGAGTATAATTACATTGAGGCAGTGGTTCGACTGGCCTGTTGGTCTAGTGGTTCGTGGCCCTGACTGCTATGCCGGAGGTCGTGGGTTCGATTCCCACCCAGGACAAATGTTTGTGTGATGAGCACGATCATTTGTTCTGTGTCTGGGTGTAATTTATCTATAATTTGTTTGTATTTAGAAATAAATAAGTATGTTTATCAGTTGTCTAGTACTCCTAACACAAGCTCTGCTTAGCTTGGGACTAGACGGCGTTGTGTGAAAATTGTGGAATATTATATTATATATTATATAGTGGTGGCCAAGTGGTAACGGCTCTAACTTACGAGTTAGGTCGCGGGATCAAACCCAGCTAGGCGCATTAATTTGTGTAATTTGATCACCACTGCTCTCAAAACGGTAAATAAAATCATCGTGAGGAAACCGGCATGTTCTAGAAACAAAAATTCGAAGACATGTGACATTCACCAACCAGCACTGGGCCCGCGTGTATTAACAAAACACAATAAGACATTGAAGTACTCCTCCATATTGCTATCATTTGAAAATGTGCCCAGAAAACTAGCAGCCACGCCATGCTAAATTTTTGGGTAAAGAATGAACCAGCCTTCTGGTCGCGCACACTGTCGATCAGTCAGTGTGAAATTTCTTTAGAAAAGAGACGCGCACTCGCACCTCATGACTGACATCGTAGACGCGGGCTTGCGGACGGCGAACAATGGGTAGCTCGCCGTCCGATCGTCCGGTAACCGTCCGGATCAAGCCTAAGTTGTCAACGGCGCGCCTCAAGGAGATGTCAGCAACTGTAGGGGCCCAGCAGGGTCGAAGCCTACTGGGGCCAAGGGTCTGATTCTGAAAGGAAGACTCGGCCCTGGTACGAAAGGCAACGAAGGAACAGGAGTGGGTTTTTAGTCAGTAAAAGTCTGACACTATCTTCCGCCCCGCCCAAGAGCGGGGCATGTCATAAGATGATTTTCCCACCGGAAAAAAAACCCTTATACGCCAAAAATAGGAAATTAAGTTGCAATTATTAATTTATTCATTAAACATTATCTTTACAGGCTGTTGCATGTTGTATATAGTTAGTTTTAGTATAGATATCATAATAGCATAATCAGCCTTTTAATGTTCCCGCTGCTGGGACTCAGGCCTCCTCTCTAGGAGTGGGAATGGGCCGAAATCCACCACGCGGGCCCAGTGCGGGTTGGTGAATGTCAGATGTCTTCGAATTTTTGGTTCTAGGATATGCCGGTTTCCTCACGATGTTATCCTTCACCGTTTTGAGAGCAGTGATAATGAAATAAATTACACAAAGTTATGCGCCTGGCTGGGTTTGAACCCGCGACCTACCACTCGTAAGTCGGGGCCGTTACTACTCGGGCATCACTGCTCTCTTAGTATATATACGAGTACTTAGTTAATATTTTTTTTTTTTATATACCTACATACATTGTTAGAAACCTTTGCAATAAAATCTACTATAATAAAAAAAAAGCTAACACAAAACTATTTTCGTAGTACCTACCTACTTGCTAATGCTCAATGGATTTATTGAAAGCCCGCAGTGTAACGATATCAATTTTAAAGTTACTTCTATCCAAGCGAGTTTTGAACATTTGATGTAGTTTTGGTATTAAAACTTTAGTTAGGTAGAGATTAAAGCTTAGTTTACCGATGTAGGTAAGATGTAGGTATGGGGCCTGATGGGCGGTGATGCAAGACAGATCCCCGGGGCCCTGAAAAAATGGCAAAGAAGGAATAGGAGTAGGTTTTTAGTCAGTAAAAGTCTGACACTATCTCTCGCTCCGTCCAAGAGCGGGGGATCTCATTAGATGATTTTCCTACCCGAAAAAAAAAAACCTGATGGTAAGCAGTAATGGAAGCAGCGGGACTTAGTGGAAAGGCGTGCGAAGACTGCGAAGAGGCTAATTGATGATCCAGATTTCGTTAAGTCCAATCTACAAAGCCTGGAGCACATGACAGGGCAGCCAGCCTTTTGGTAATATACATATAGATGAGCCTAGTTTTAAAGCTTCCAGCCAAAAAAACTCTTTTGCATTTCTCAGCCAGTCTGTTAGTGTTCCTATTCCTGCTTTTCTGCAAACATGTGGTCTATTCCGCGTTTCTCTTTTCCGAAGCCGCTTATACCTCTGTTCATACCGCATACTGAGGGACCAGCGCAAAGATAAATAGAGTTCTATACAACGTTCCCGGGGAGTTTTAACTCCAAACGGTATTAAACTAGTTGCTGTAGAACAGAAAAGGCTTCGGGATCGATAGCATAGCTCCACGTCTGGTATTTCACTGCTACGATAATGTTTGAGATAAAGTTTTATTTAAAACAAAGCGCCATATTACTAGAATAGTTTACTGGTTAACTGTTTAGTTGACTCATTTTAAGGGTTCCGTACCCAAAGGGTAAAAACGGGACTCTATTCTTAAGATTTCATTGTCCGTCTGTCTGTCACCAGGATGTATCTTATGAACCGTGATAGCTAAACAGTTGATATTTAAGATTCTTTGCCGTTTTTTTGCTCTATATTAGTAACGGCAACACGTAGTCGCTTGAAATATTCACAGAATATTTAGTTGTAGGAATATTCACTTTCATCTTCATCACCACTTCAGCCGAAAGACGTCCGCTGCTGGACATAGGCCTCCCCCAAGTGTCGCCACAATGAACGGTCCTGTGCGTCTTGCATCCATCGGACTCCTGCAACCGTTACCAAGTCATCGGTCCACCTTGTAGGAGACCTTCCAACGCTACGTCTTCCGGTACGCGGTCGCCATTCCAGAACTTTTCGGCCCCAACGGCCATCCGTTCTGCGTGCAATGTGCCCTGCCCATTGCTACTTAAGTTTGGCGATTCTTCGTGCTATGTCGGTGACCTTGGTTTTCCTACGGATATCCTCATTCCTAATTCGATCACGCAAGGAAACTCCGAGCATAGCCCTTTCCATTGCCCTTTGGAGATATTGATGAAAAATAACTGCTCCTTTTGGATAGCAATTTAAACCATCAACAACGCATTTGGAGTGACATATGTTATGTATTGTGTGGTGGATTACGGCCCATTCCCTCTCCTAGAGAGGAGGCCTGAGTCCCAACAGTGGGAATATTAAAAAAGGCCTACTATGCTATGCTATGCTATGTTATTTATAAAACAAATGCAACAGCCGGCTATAAATTATGGCGTTAGTAAAATTGTAACCGCTCACTGTGGCCGCTCTATATTTTAAATACTAATTAGATGCGAGGTCCATTAGCAGTGGTAAGACGTCTAAGTTAAATAAGAAAGCAGTATAATTAAAGTCATCATGTTTAGTAGTCAAATGAAGCCGATTCTGTTATTTACACTGAAATAGCAAGTATTCTGAGACAAGTTAAATTTTACACCACACGGTAACGACCTCCACACCACACAGCAACCAAATTTTAGTTTTTAGTTAGGACATTTCCTGCTTCTTATTTTTTCCGAAAAACTATATTTTAAAATAAAAGGAGGGGGGGGGGGCGGCTGGTTATCTGTGTGGCAGGATTTCGTAAAGGGATAATTCGATAAATAAATCACTTTTAGCGATAAGACCACCCATTGTGACAACCTATTAATTTTAAGTTCCTAATGTAATCTTTATTTATCTATCTATCTATCTATCTAATTCTATCTTCTTATGTAATGTTAGTTTGTTAGGTACCTTTATGGAAGAGAAGTTTTCTTTTTTTTTTTTTAAATGATGTAAACTTTCACTCTAGCCTTGAAGTCACCTAAATTATAATCGGATGGAAAGACCGCAGCAGTCAAATTGTTCCAGTCCTTCGATGTGTGTGTGTATGTTGTGTTATTTATTTCGGCTAGCTTGGCTGGCATTGAACATCATTAAATTTTATAACCAGGTCACATTTCTATTTCCTATAATGCGAAGCAGTTACTTCACACCAATTTCACCTTCAGGGATCACCTGCGGCACACATTTTTTATTTATCACTCCATTCCAAACGTGGTGAGCAGAATTCCCAGCGGCACCATACACTTATTTGGTTCACGGCGCTGGTATTTTGGAAATGACAACAAAATTAACCTTTCCGTGTTATTAGACGCATGCAACTGCCAGTCCCCTGTTAAAATAGCGTGACGTATGCGCACAATAAAAACGAGGTGTGATAATAAAATTTTAATGGGATTTCTAAGAAAATAAGCATTACTTTATACCAAGAACTGCTGCGAACAGTTAGCTATTCTTAATTACATACATGAAGTTATTAACAACAAAATTCGTTTCAGTATTGCGACATTTTTATGAAACGTAATTTCAAGTTAGTGCTGCCAAGAAATGATGAAGTTGCTGTATTTTAAAGGAGTCTTATTGAAATTGAAATCTAGGGTAAATTTAATTAGCTCGTCAGTTTTTGATGATGGTTCAGGATTAAAATCTAAAAAGCGAAGAAACCCCGGGCAAATTAGAAGAACGAAAGTCACCCAAAGAACAATGGAAAGGGCTATGCTTGGTGTTTCCTTGCTAGATCACCTAAGAAATGAAGATATCCGCAGGAGAACCAAGGTTACGGACATAGCCCGAATAATCGCCAAACTTAAGTGGCAGTGGCAGGGTACTTTGCTCGCAAAACAGATGGTCGATGGAGACGAAAGGTTCTGGAGTAGCAACCACGTACCGGATGACGCAGCGTTGGAAGGCCTCCCACAAGGTAGACCGATGACCTAGTGAGGGTCGTGGGAATCCTATGGAAGCGAAAAGTACAGGACTCGTCGTTATGGCGACACTTGGGGAAGGCCTATTTCCAACAGTGGACGTCTTTCGGCTGAAATGTTTTAAAAGTGTTAATAAAGTTAAAATTACTATTTTTGTTATAGAGATATAATTATTGCGGTAAGCACGTTTTCAGAATTGTAGTCAGTGCTAAAAACATAATTTTATTTTTATTTTACAATAAGCAGCTACAATATATACCTACACCCCTATTTTTTAATTAGTACAAAAAAATGGAGCTCCATCCGTACCCGTTACTGATCATTTCATAACGTAGATACCATTTCATAAAGCTATAACCAGACAGGTAACAAGACCAACCAGAATTAAACCCGCGTGGCGGAATACTGCCCATTTTCTCTCCAAGAGAGAAATCCTGAGTCCCAGCAGTAAGAACATTATAAAGGACAATATTAACATATATTATGGTCCTTGCTATGCTCATAACGAATCTAATTATATCTGTACAGTTCACTATTGAATACTTAATTAATTAGTGAAAACCATTTATATACCGATCATGGGTGAGAACATGAAAGGTTTTCTTAATCATAGCGTAGATAAAGCCATTGAAACCGACAAATCCTTTGACACACTCAATTAATTATACAATCTAAATATGTAATATATACTTAAACAGGTCCATTTAAGTACTTGATTATGTTTATTTTTGTATAATATTTTATACAAAACAATAAAAAGAAAAGAGTAAAAGCAATTAGTATTTTAAATATTAATATTTTAAAGAGTGTGGGCGTGGTGGGAATATCTCGCTATTCCTTTTGTAGACTTGTATATAACCTAATGGCGGTGACGTCATATTTCATTATGTGTATCCTTGTTCTGCTACCTGTCAGTTTTCCCTTCCATCTGTTATGAATTACTTCTAACTTACTCATATTGATCAGATTTTTTTTTTTTTTTTACCTGGTCCTAGGGTACATCCAAAGAATGGACCCTATTTTTATTACAATCTAGCCATATATACAGACTAATAAGTAATTTAATTATATCGTAAACTAATAAATTGTCTTTACTAAGACTGTGTCCAATAGCACTTTTCTTATTGTCTCTATTAAGGCGAATACACTTCGTTCTTGTATTTATTAAGTAGCAATTATGCTACATTACACTATTCACTATCACTAAACACTAACTCGAACATCAGAATTGATCAGATTTGAAGAAAAAATATTCGCGATTCGGATAAAGTTACTTGTGATAAAAATATCGGACTTAATGCAACAAGGCATTCTCTACCAGTCAACCTTTGGGTTAAAAAAGACAACACTATGGTAGATTTGCACAATAAACAAATAACAGATACTTCAAACAGAGAAAATAAATAAAAATTAGTTATTTAAATATTATAAAAATTGACCCTACTACTCAAGTGTTTGTAAAAGTTTACATCTGAAAATGCTGAATACGTTAAAAAAAAAAATAACAGTTTAACTCTTCTCCAAAGCTATTATTGCTGAGTTAATGTTAAAACACGCAGACAAAGTTGTGGGCAAAAGCAAGCAATGGATACACATAGCTATCTATGTAGGTAAGCAGTAAGCTCTCTGATTACCTTTCTGCTTTGGATTGCTCGATGCAGTCACCTGTACGTGGCAACAGATACACAACATAGTTCATATTGGCGGTTCGTAGTGTATCCCGTTCTGCTCTATGCGGTGTACTGCATTGCCGCCGGGAATTGATACTCCTCTAAGCAAGTGCTTATTTCACACGTACAGTATGAACATTATGTACCTATCTCTGTTCTTTATGACGTTTAAGTAATCACATGATTACTTAAACGTCAAAGGTGAAACTGCGGAGCCTATGGTTGTGTGCACACCTACCACAGTGTTGTCTTTTAACCAACAAAAAAATGGAGGAGATTTTTAATTCGGTTGTTTTTAGGCAAAAGAAAATAACGGAACCCATGTAGGATCACTTTGTTGTCCATCTGTCTGTCTGTCTGTCAAGAGCCTTTATCTCATTTTAATTAAAATCATATTCTTAAGTTTGCGGTCTCTTGAAGCTGTGAAAAACACAAATTTCAAAGTTCACAGGTATAGGAATAAATCTGAAAACTATAAATTTGTTGTTGTCACAACAAGAAAAAAAAATTAGCTATTCGGAAAAATCTTCGTGACTCCATTCGGGAATTGAATTGTTTACATAGGTAAGTTTGTACGGAATCCTCAGGGTGCGAGTACGACTCGCACTTGCCCAGTTCTTTACACTTCAGAATTCTGTAGTTTATTAACCGATTTGCAATTTTTTTACCTAAATTATGTGCTTCCAGATTGGTTCAATTTTTTTCAAAATTCAGCTCTTTATGATGTGATCCATGAGGAATCGAGAGAACTCCACAAATATTATAGGCAACCATGTAGTGATTTTAATCTACCATGTGTTCCATCAGTTACCCTCTGCGCAAGGTCGCAGTAACTCTTTCGAACAGTTTTGCACCCCTAGCCAAGTTACAACTGTTTCGTTTCTATTATTCGGTTGTAACTTGGCTAGGGGGGCTGTTGCTCTGGAAGGTATTCTGCCTGACCCTTTTTGTACGTTGGCATTGTGCGATGAGGTGAAGCAGGAAATAAAACTCAAACTTATAGTTTAATCATACGTATTTGTGATTCAGCAGGTATGACTAACTATAATTAGCTAAGACAAATTGGACTAATGAAAATAAATCTTGTTATCTAATCTGCGAGAGATGCTAAGGGTAGCGCCCCGAATCGTCGCTTCATATTGCCAACTATATCTACGATCAAGACTTAATACAAATATTGAAATGCAATATTAATTTCAATGTGCTTTTACATATGCCACATGTGTGATATGTGTGATATCATAGCAACGCTTGATAGATTAGTGAAGTTTGTGATACAAGCAGAGTGTTAATAGCACAATTTATACATATGTCTTTTTTTTTTTTTTTTTTTTTTTTTTAAGGTGGGAAATCATCCAAATGACTTCTCGCGATCTGGGTGGAGCGCGAGGGCGTGTCAGACTTTTACTGACTAAAACCACACCTGTATCCTTCAATTACCCTTTGCATACTAGGACTACGGGTTGCCCTTTCGGAAATTCTCCGCGGTCCTAGCTAGCGGGCATCGGCCCCACTGGGCCCCTACGGTTTGCTGACATCTCTTTGAGGAGCGCGAGGATCACTACGCGCTGTTAACGACTGGGCTCGGTGCGGTTAATTACCGAACAGCCGGACGGCGAGCTACCCAGTGCTCGACGTCCGCAAGCCCGCGTCTACCATGGCTGGTAGTCGGGGTCGGAATTACGTCGGCTAGGGCGTGAGGACCTTCGTTCCCTCACGCGTGCAGCCTCCTCCTTCGCTAACATTACTGCTTCGCAGAAGGAGGCGACCGCCTGCCATTCCTCCTCGCTCCGGACCATAGCCTGAACCAAGGCCCGACGTGAAAGGTCGCTGCCGCCAATTGCCTCCACGAGGACACGGCGGTGCTCCGCCCAAGCGGGGCACACCTCCACCGTATGCTCCACCGTGTCCTCTGGATGGTCCACACAATGATGACACCCGGGCGTTGCTTCCGCCTGAATCCGATGCAGGAACCTCCCGAACTTGCCATGTCCGGTGAGGACCTGCGTCATGCGGTAGGTGAGGATGCCGTGTTGCCGCTCCAGCCACTCCTCAAAGAGGTGACTAACCGCCATTATTGTAGCGTGCCCAGCACTGGGTTGCGACAGTCGCCGTCGCCATTCCACCATGAGATCCCGCCGGAACTCGGTCCGCCATGCCGCGACTTGGCGCGGCAGCGGAGTTTCGCCCCGGCGTTGCATCTCCACGCGCAAATCGTGCATGCGTGCAAGGACTGTTGCCTCCAAATCCAATGGTGGCAGGCCAGCAAGAAGGCTCGCCGCCTCGCGGGAAATCGTGCGGTATCCCCGTATCATCCGAATGGCCATGACCCTCTGGCAAGCGTTCAGTATGGCCGCCGGTCGCCTTTGCAGTGACGGCGCCCACACCGGCGCCCCGTAAAGGGCCATGGACCGAACAATTCCCGCGTAGAGCCTCCGGCAGGAGGCGTCTGGACCCCCAAGGTTGGGCAGGAGCCGCTTTAGGGCAGCCGCGGTCCGTTCCAGTTTGGGAGTCAGACGTCGAAAGTGCTCCACAAAGTTCCACCGACTGTCGAGGACAAGTCCCAGGTACTTCATCGTCGACCCGACGTCGATGCGAACCCCTCCTACCGTTATTTGGGAACCCGGTGGTGGCGCGTTCCGAGGGCCATGGAAACACATGGCCTCGGACTTGTGCAGTGCCACTTCGAGTCCCAACTCCTGGATCCTATCCACGACTGTCGCAACCCCGCGTGTCGCTAGTTCGGCCGCCGCCTGGTGCGACTCCCCCTGCGCCAGGACCAGCGTGTCGTCTGCGTAACAGACCACACTGACCCCGTCGGGGAGGTCGCCGCGCAACACGTAGTCGTACCCGATGTTCCACAAAGGCGGTCCTAGTACCGATCCCTGCGGAACACCGCACGACATCTCTCGCCGTCTCCACTCTCCCTCGTGACCGGGGTAGATGATAAACCTGTCCTTCAGGTAGGCCTCGATCAAACGACGGAGGTAGTCGGGCACCTGGTGATACCGGAGTGCCCTCCTAATGCAACTCCAGGGCAGGGAGTTGAAGGCGTTGGTGATGTCCAAGGACACCACCACTACGACCTTGCCCCGGGACACTGCATCCCCCGTCGTGAGGGCTCGCACGCGCATGATGGCGTCCACCGTGGAGCGCCCCCTGCGGAAGCCAAACTGGTTGTCCGAAAGATCCGGCCCCACCCGCGCTAAATCACAACAAATACAAAAACACAACAAATACTAAAAACAGAACAAAATAAATATTTAAGATACAACAAACGGGGTTTTTTTTTTTTGCCGTTTTTTGTTTTGACGGTACAGAACCCTTTGTGCGCGGGTCCGACTCGCACTTGGCCGGTTTTTTCTTTTTGCTTTCGCATTTGTATTTTTTTTTCGGATTGCTGAAATTGAAAATTTTGTCGCAACGTCCACTGCAGTGTTCATGAGCTTTGCCTATATTAAATACCTATGTCCGCATTCGTTTATGTCTCGTGTCAAACCGTAAAGCGTTTTCACCAGCGTGCGGCTGACATTTCGGGCCCCACACGTCCGCATCCGCCACTGACGTTGCTAAAAACACCACTTTTTAGAGTTTTTACCTTTTGACACGGCTCGCATTTTTATAGTGATTACATTTTTGTATGACACTCTATTTTTGCTAGTTTAAGCCCATATGTCACGTTGTTACGCAACATATATTGGCGTATGTTAAAACACAAGTTTTGTTTGTGTTTCGTTTGTCGTGTTTAACTTTTGTTTTCGGACGGATTTGGCCGTGTTTCGGTTGTAGTTATGACTTTATTAGTTTTTCGTGGAAAAGGATACCGGTAGCGGATTATGGAGGCTGTTATGAGTTTTGGGCTTCTAAGTTATAAATTTGTTCGGGAAAGAGTTCATAGACGTAAATGTGATGCTTTTACGTACGATATTTGTTGCCCTAAATAAGGATTAAAGTACCCATAGGTAAGTTTTGGTATCTAAGTACATATATCTAATGACTTCTCTCGCTCTAGGGTAAAGCAAAGGGCGTGTCAGACTTTTACTGACTAAAACCATACCTATGTTCCTTCAGTTGCCTTTTGTGTTGAATTATTAGAGTTATTTCTAGTCAACAATATGACTTTATCTTTACGACATGCAAGTAACAATACTCATTAATTACGCCGTACAGCAAATTCAAATTTACCATACTTTTATTTCACATAGGCCTTCATGGGCACTTATAATACGTCAGAAGCTAGTGCACGGTTCCAATTTATCGTTTTCTATGAAGATGAACCGGCAAGAAACTTTACCATATCACAATATTATGGTATGAAATGTTAGTGTAGCTCCACATTTTGGAACCCGGGGCCCTGGGACGAAGGCAAAGAAGGAACGGGAGTGATAGTGAAGATGATTATCCCACCTAAAAAAAAAGCGTAGCTCCACATTTAAGCTAATTTTGTATTCTTTCAACCGCGCTAACCGCTCAGAAAATCCTAGAGTTAATATTGTAGCTTTACAAAGAATTGTATTGTCCAAAACTGAACAAAAGCCTCCTTATAATCATAAAAGACTTTATAGCCCGACACATGGCGAGCAAACCGTCAGCCGACATATTTGTCATGTCAATAGTTTCGCCAATAAGCTGAGCTTGTGACAAAGCCCTTTCGTTTATCTTAATCTTTCAGGGACGGCATCCGTCACGCCAATTAGAGGGACAATAGGCCCATTATTGCGTAGTCACCACGATCCCATATATTACACGACCATTAGTCATCTATATCTGATAAGAATATAAGAACTCATCCATTGGTGCGCTGACTCATCCATCTTTTTGCATACTCCTGAGAAACAGGCAGTGGTATAGATACAAAGTGGTATCGATAATAGAGATGGATCGATAAGGGAACGCAAGTCACAGATATAGATCGGATTCTTTGATTGGACTTGAGATGGGTCTGCGTTTGTCAATGCTAATTTGGAATAGTCTGAATGTAATGCGGTACACCCTTGGTAGAGGTTGTTGAGCATGACTTTTAAATTGCATGTAATACTAAGCTTTTTGACTAATCGGGATGATGGAGTCTGAAACGTGCGATATTGTACAAATTGAAAATAAGAGTTGTTGTTTTGTTTTTAAAGTTTATAAAGTAACCTACTAAACCAAAAAGCGGTAACTCAATGAAAGTGAGCTTCTAGAAAAAAGGGTTTTTCAAAGAACAATTGCCGACATCTTTGTAATCTTTACTGAATAAATGCTTCTGTGCGCGGCTTGGTATGTTAATAAAAAGTACGTATGTCTAGTAATTTTCCATGTCCTAGACTACATCCCAAGTTAAATTTCATTAAGATCGGTTTAGCTACTTAGGCGTGAAGACGTAGGTACCTACTTTTAAATATATCACCTACTTTCTCATTTATAACTAAGTGCAGTTTTTTTTTTTAATATTACAATAAAGACAATAGACAATAATGCAATACTTAAAAGACTTCTTGTACAAATTCCACGCCGAATTTGTAAGATACGGTGTTTTTCGAGTAGCACTTGTAATGCATTGTAGGCATTTCGATGCAAATGGTACATTATGATACAAGTGCAGAAAGTTTGTCATTGCGACCGAGGCGGAATTCGCACGAGCTGTAGGCGAGTGTGTTATGGAGCCGAGGGCTGCAGTGACAAATTTGCACGTGTATCAAACGACTTTTTTCAATACACTTACGAAGAAATTAATAAACGGGGGTTAACCGGCGAGTCGTGACCGATACGATACTTGTAATAAAATTGTGGCGGGGGAGAGCACGCGCACTTTTATGCACTAGTGTGGAAAACAGTCTATTGCGTGCCTAAATGCGGTGAGATAAGAGCGGGTTTTCGAGTAAGTGTATTGAAAAAACAATTTTTCCGAAAAAATAATATAAAGAGAGAGTTGTATGTACATATGTGTGTTTGTACTATGTTTGTTACTATTTCACGCTAAAACAGATTTGGATAAAATTTTGCACACGGGTAGACCATGGCCTGGAATATCATATGTAGGATACTTTATATCCCGAGAGTATAATCCTTTGGGATAATATTTTACATTCACGTAGGAGAAGCCACTGGTAAAAGCTAGTTAGATTATATAATAGAGCTGATATAGTGAGAAAAAAGGGATGCTACATCTGCAACCAGTACACATTGGTAATAAATACCGATTAATTTCCACCATAGGAACGCGGATTATTTTGCGATGTCATTCGTGGACCAAATAACAATTCGTTCAGGCCAATATGTGTACATGTTTTGTACTGGCAGACTGTGCAGATTCAGGTTGTAGCCTCTAGTGTTTTTTGTCAACAATTTCACCACAATTTACGGGAATCGGTTCAAATATTTAACCATTACGTGGGCACAGGTGTGTGTGATACATGCACATCATTACTTGAACGCACACGTAGTGTAAATATCCTGTATTTATGTGAGGCATATCCCGTAGGTTTATCGCTAATATTTCGCACTTTATGCTACAATTTTTTCATACTCGCAAAACTCGCTAAGGAATGAATACACAGACTTGGAAATCTGTCTGCAGGATGTCAGACGGTAAAAAGGAACTGGGTCCCTGTGCGCAAAGCTAACTATACATACAGATGTAATCTGTTTACTATTTTAAATGAAAAACCAAGTACTTAATATAACAAGTCGTTATTCCAGGCCACATACAAAGCCTGCGGTGAGGTAGGTACTCGCTTATTCGCTTAAGTGCACCGTGCTGAAATACAGGACATGTTATGTATGTAGGCTTTTCCCACAGGCTGGCACGCTTTTAATATATTTTATAGTAAACATAACAATCTTGATTAAAAAGCTGTTATAAATAACAGTCGCGAATCGCGTGTATGTGGAGACATAAATTATTATTCGTTGAGGTGCAGTTAAATTAAAACTTAAAGTTAATAGAATTACAGAGCTTCATAAAAATAAATTTGCATAGAAGTGGAAATATTACAGAGGTTTGTTTTTGATACAAAACTCTATGGTGAAACTTCTATTGTGTTTTATTAATACAAAGATTAGAGAAGACTTATCAATCTATGTATTACCCTATATTTATCTATTTAATAAAACTTCATGTACAGTAGTGGTACTAGGCATTTTCTAACAATCAACCTTTGAGTTAAAAAAACTACACTATTATAGGTGTGACCAATAAATAAATTCTAGATATTTAAAAATAGAATGAAGCATCATTAAAATTAGGTGCATATATATAATAATAAAATATATATTTAAGCTAAAATTATAAATTTAATAAATACTATAATAATTATCAAATCATTAAAATTAGGAGAACTTAAAATATAATATTATGAGGAACACCAAATTGAGAGGAGTAGTTCCGAATTTGCTCGAAAGATAATTTACTCAGCATAATATATAATCAGCCTTTTATAATGTTCCCACTGCTGGGATTTAAGCCTCCTCTCTAGGAGAGGGAATGGGCCGTAATCCACCACGCGGGCCCAGTGCTGGTTGGTGAATGTCACGTCTTCGAATTTTTATTTCTAGAACATGCTGGTTTCCTCACGATGATTTTCTTTACCGTTTTGAGAGCAGTGGTGATCAAATTACACAAATTAATGCGCCAAGCTGGGTTTGATCCCGCGACCTAACTCATAAGTTAGAGCCGTTACCACTTGGCCACCACTATATAATATATAATATAATATTCCACAACTTTAACACAACGCCGTCTAGTCCCAAGCTAAGCAGAGCTTGTGTTATGAGTACTAGACAACTGATAAACATACTTATTTATTTATAAATACATACAAATTATAGATAAATTACACCCAGACACAGAACAAATGATCGTGCTCATCACACAAACATTTGTCCTGGGTGGGAATCGAACCCACGACTTCCGGCATAGCAGTCAGGGCCACTAACCACTAGACCAACAGGCCAGTCGAACCACTGCCTCAATGTAATTATACTCTACCTCATGTTATTATCAGACCGCGATCAAATCAATTGAAATCCGGAGGGTTAGAGTTCAGCTCTGCTGAGTGCTTATCGATGGCAAAACTTTTCGCAAATGAATTAGCTAATCTTTATGTCGTAAGGGTTATTCAACACAACCAACACTTGCACAATGTAGACCCTCACTAATCACAAAAAGGTAAGGTAGGTACACGCTCGTTTGTTTTATGCTAAACCGCATATCTTTTGTATTCCCAGCGTAATCCATAAATTCATTAGCTTTATCAAAGGGAGCAGTTAAAACTGATTTCATATATGTATTTACTTTCACAGTCTCACTTGTCACGTACTGCTAACAGCGGCGGTTAGTTCACCAAGTTTTCCCATTTAACTTGTTGTCGCAACTTATTGATATATTTACCAAGTTTCGAATTAGTTTAGCACTTTTAACACTGCGCCCGAATACGCCTAAGTGTAGAGAGTCTTAGGATTACGGGGGATAAATTTTATATGATTTGTTGGCGATAGGAGGATTTCTTTCTATTGATTCTTTTCTTCCTTCTGGGAATACAATTGTTTATTGTTTCCGAGAGTTTTAACGCCTAATTGACATAGAGAAATCTAACACAAAATATTTCGGCGGCGGCGATCTCTCGCGCCGGGCCTTGGTACAGGCCATGGTCCGGAGCGAGGAGGAGTAGCAGGCTGCTTCGCAGAAGGAGACAACCTCCTTCTGCGAAGCAGTAATGCTAGCAAAGGAGGAGGCCGCACGGGTGAGGCAATGGTCCTCACTCCCCAACCGCTATCGGGATTCCGACTCAGATTTCCGGCCACTGTAGGCGTGGGCTTGCGGACGGCGAGCAATGGGTAGCTCGCCGTCCGTCCGTCCGGTAAACGTCCGGACCAAGCCCATGTCGTCGACAGCGTGTACTGTTCCACGCGCGGCTTAAGGAGATATCAGCAAACCGTAGGGACTGGGTTCCTACCCCCACCGAGCCCACAATCGAAGCCTACTGGGGCCAAGGGTCTGATTCTGAAAGGAAGACTAGGCCCTGGTACGAAAGGCAACGAAGGAACAGAAGTGGGTTTTTAGTCATTTTTTTTTTTAATAAGAGCGGGTTATGTCATTAGATGATTTGCCCACCGAAAAAAAAAAAAATTACTTTTGCCGTATTAAAAATTAGCACCTTGGTGCGTAATAATGGGAAGAGACCAGAGGACCTACCACGAACTCTTAACCATTTAACAACCTAAACTGAACTGTTAATGAGCTATATAGGGTGTATATTGTCTCTCTTTCTCGCTCGCACGCTTGACATTTTTACACGACATGGTAAGGCCTAAGGCCCCATGAGATGATATGACAGTGATGTGGAAGATGAAGTTTTCTAGGTGTGGGACCCAAACTTCCACGCCATTCCAAGTACGACAGGCTGTGCTACCGCTGCCGCTGCGGCTGCTGAGACCCTCAAATGGCGGAAATACTGTTAACCCTGTTGGTAATTACAGTTATGAGCCGTTTGGGTCTAAACGCATCAATCAAGAAATTTTTTTTTTGTTAGGGCTAGGTTAGGTCAGATAGTGTCAGACTTTTACTGACTAAAAACCCACTCCTGTTTCTTCTTTGCCATTTTTCTATGGCCCAGGGGATCTCTTTCGCATCACCCATGGCCGCAGTAGGCTTCGACCCAGCTGGGCCCCTACGATTGCTGACATCTCCTTGAGGCGCGCGTGGAACACTACGCGTCGTCAAGGACTCGGGCTTGGTCCGGACGGTTACCGGACGATCGGACGGCGAGCTACCCATCGTTCGCCGTCCGCAAGTCCACGTCTACGATGTCAGTCATGAGGTGCGAGTGCGTGTCTCTTTTGTAAAGAAATTTGACTGATCGACAGTGTGCGCAACCAGAGGGCTGGTTCGTTCTTTGCCCAAAAATTTAGCATTGCCATTCAGCGTGGCTGCTGGTCTTCTAGGCACATTTCCAAATGACAGCAATATGGAGGAGTACTTCAATGTCTTAGTGTGTTTTTTTAATACATGTAACTGAAATGATGTTTTACCCTTATACACCAAAAATAGGAAATTAAGTTGCAATTATTAATTTATTTATTAAACATACACACATTATCTTTACAGGCTGTTGCATGTTGTATATAGTTAGTTTTAGTATAGATATCATAATAGCATAATCAGCCTTTTAATGTTCCCACTGCTGGGACTCAGGCCTCCTCTCTAGGAGTGGGAATGGGCCGTAATCCACCACGCGGGCCCAGTGCGGGTTGGTGAATGTCACATGTCTTCGAATTTTTGGTTCTAGGATATGCCGGTTTCCTCACGATGTTATTCTTCACCGTTTTGAGAGCAGTGATAATGAAATAAATTACACAAAGTTATGCGCCTGGCTGGGTTTGAACCCGCGACCTACCACTCGTAAGTCGGGGCCGTTACTACTCGGGCATCACTGCTCTCTTAGTATAGATACTTAGTGAATATTTAATTTTATTATATACCTACATATATTGTTAGAAATATTTGCAATAGAATCTACTACAATACAAAAAAAAAAACTAACACAAAACTATTTTCGTAGTACCTACCTGCTTGCTAATGCTCAATGGATTTATTGAAAGCCCGCAGTGTAACGATATCAATTTTAAACTTCCAAGCGAGTTTTGAACATTTGATGTAGTTTTGGTATTAAAACTTTAGTTAGGTAGAGATTAAAGCTTAGTTTACCGATGTAGGTAATGAAGAATTTTGAGTATATTGACAGAACACATTTTTTTTTTAATAACATGTTGTAAGTCCTTGATTGGGATTCCACCTGATGGTAAGCATGGGCACGCCATAATTATGGCGGTAAGACTCCTCTTTGAGGAGTGGCCGGAAAGACAACACGGCGTCCTTACCTTCCGCATGACGCAGGTCCTCACAGTACGTGGTAAGTTCGGGAGGTTCCTGCACCGGATTCGTTCGGAAGAAACACCCGGGTGCGTGTTCTACGCGCGCCTCAAGGAGATGTCAGTAACCGTAGGGTCCCAGCAGGGTCGAAGCCTACTGGGGCCTGATGGGTGGTGATGCAAGACAGATCCCCGGGGCCCTGAAAAAATGGCAAAGAAGGAATAGGAGTAGGTTTTTAGTCAGTAAAAGTCTGACACTATCTCCCGATCCGCCCAAGAGCGAGGGATGTCATTAGATGATTTTCCCACCCGAAAAAAAAAACCTGATGGTAAGCAGTAATGCAAGCAGCGGGACTTAGTGGAAAGGCGTCTTCGCACGCCTTTCCACTAAATGCTGATCCAGATTTGGTTAAGTCTAATCTACAAAGCCTGCAGCACATGACAGGGTAGCTAGCCATTTGGTAATATACATGTAGATGAGCCTAGTTTTAAAGCTTCCAGCCAAAAAAACTCTTTTGCATTTCTCAGCCAGTCTGTTAGTGTTCCTATTCCTGCTTTTCCGCAAACATGTGGTCTATTCCACGTTTCTCTTTTCCGAAGCCGCTTATACCTCTGTTCATACCGCATACTGAGGGACCAGCGCAAAGATAAATAGAGTTCTATACTACGTTCCCGGGGAGTTTTAACTCCAAACGGTATTAAACTAGTTGCTGTAGAACAGAAAAGGCTTCGGGATCGATAGCATAGCTCCACGTCTGGTATTTCACTGCTACGATAATGTTTGAGATAAAGTTTTATTTAAAACAAAGCGCCATATTACTAGAATAGTTTACTAGTTAACTGTTTAGTTGACTCATTTTAAGGGTTCCGTACCCAAAGGGTAAAAACGGGACTGTATTTTTAAGATTTCCTTGTCCGTCTGTCTGTCACCAGGCTGTATCTTATGAACCGTGATAGCTAAACAGTTGATATTTTAGATTCTTTGCCGTTTTTTTGCTCTATATTAGTAACGGCAACACGTAGTCGCTTGAAATATTCACAGAATAGTTAGTTGTAGGAATATTCACTTTCATCATCATCACCACTTCAGCCGAAAGACGTCCGCTGCTGGACATAGGCCTCCCCCAAGTGTCGCCACACTGAACGGTCCTGTGCGTCTTGCATCCATCGGACTCCTGCAACCGTTACCAAGTCATCGGTCCACCTTGTAGGAGACCTTCCAACGCTACGTCTTCCGGTACGCGGTCGCCATTCCAGAACTTTTCGGCCCCAACGGCCATCCGTTCTGCGTGCAATGTGCCCTGCCCATTGCTACTTAAGTTTGGCGATTCTTCGTGCTATGTCGGTGACCTTGGTTCTACTGCGGATATCCTCATTCCTGATTCGATCACGCAAGGAAACTCCGAGCATAGCCCTTTCCATTGCCCTTTGGAGATATTGATGAAAAATAACTGCCCCTTTTGGATAGCAATTTAAACCATCAACAACGCATTTGGAGTGGCATATATTACTTATAAAACAAATGCAACAGCCGGCTATAAATTATGGCGTTAGTAAAATTGTAACCGCTCACCGTGGCCGCTCTATATTTTAAATACTAGATGCGAGGTCTAATTGCAGTGGTAAGACGTCTAAGTTAAATAAGAGAGCAGTATAATTAAAGTCATCATGTTTAGTAGTCAAATGAAGCCGATTCTGTTATTTACACTGAAATAGCAAGTATTCTGAGACAAGTTAAATTTTACACCACACGGTAACGACCTCCACACCACACAGCAACCAAATTTTAGTTTTTAGTTAGGACATTTCCTGCTTCTTATTTTTTCCGAAAAACTATATTTTAAAATAAAAGGAGGGGGGGGGGGGGGGCGGCTGGTTATCTGTGTGGCAGGATTTCGTAAAGGGATAATTCGATAAATAAATCACTTTTAGCGATAAGACCGCCCATTGTGACAACCTATTAATTTTAAGTTCCTAATGTAATCTTTATTTATCTATCTATCTATCTATCTAATTCTATCTTCTTATGTAATGTTAGTTTGTTAGGTACCTTTATGGAAGAGAAGTTTTCTTTTTTTTTTTTAAATGATGTAAACTTTCACTCTAGCCTTAAGGTCACCTAAATTATAATCGGATGGAAAGACCGCAGCAGTCAAATTGTTCCAGTCCTTCGATGTGTGTGTGTATGTTGTGTTATTTATTTCGGCTAGCTTGGCTGGCATTGAACATCATTAAATTTTATAACCAGGTCACATTTCTATTTCCTATAATGCGAAGCAGTTACTTCACACCAATTTCACCTTCAGGGATCACCTGCGGCACACATTTTTTATTTATCACTCCATTCCAAACGTGGTGAGCAGAATTCCCAGCGGCACCATACACTTATTTGGTTCACGGCGCTGGTATTTTGGAAATGACAACAAAATTAACCTTTCCGTGTTATTAGACGCATGCAACTGCCAGTCCCCTGTTAAAATAGCGTGACGTATGCGCACAATAAAAACGAGGTGTGATAATAAAATTTTAATGGGATTTCTAAGAAAATAAGCATTACTTTATACCAAGAACTGCTGCGAACAGTTAGCTATTCTTAATTACATACATGAAGTTATTAACAACAAAATTCGTTTCAGTATTGCGACATTTTTATGAAACGTAATTTCAAGTTAGTGTTGCCAAGAAATGACGAAGTTGCTGTATTTTAAAGGAGTCTTATTGAAATTGAAATCTAGGGTAACTTTAATTAGCTTTAATTAGCTCGTCAATTTTTGACGATGGTTCAGGATTATAATCTAAAAAGCGAAGAAACCCGGGCAAATTAGAAGAACGAAAGTCACCCAAAGAACAATGGAAAGGGCTATGCTTGGTGTTTCCTTGCTAGATCACATAAGAAATGAAGATATCCGCAGGAGAACCAAGGTGTGGACATAGCTCGAATAATCGCCAAACTTAAATGGCAGTGGCAGGGTACTTTGCTCGCAAAACAGATGGTCGATGGAGACGAAAGGTTCTGGAGTGGCGACCACGTACCGGAAGACGCAGCTTTGGAAGGCCTCCCACAAGGTAGACCGATGACCTAGTGAGGGTCGTGGGAATCCTATGGAAGCGAGACGTACAGGACTCGTCGTTATGGCGACACTTGGGGAAGGCGTATTTCCAACAGTGGACGTCTTTCGGCTGAAATGTTTTAAAAGTGTGAATAAAATTAAAATTACTATTTTTGTTATAGAGTGCTTGCTATAATTATTGCGGTAAGCACGTTTTCAGAATTGTAGTCAGTGCTGAAAACATAATTTTATTTTTATTTTACAATAAACAGCTACAATATATACACCCCTATTTTTTAATTAATACAAAAATATGGAGCTCCATCCGTACCCGTTACTGATCATTTCATAACGTAGATACCATTTCTTATCGCGTTAACCAGACAGGTAACAAGACCAACCAGAATTAAACCCGCGTGGCGGAATACTGCCCATTTTCTCTCCAAGAGAGAAATCCTGAGTCCCAGCAGTAAGAACATTATAAAGGACAATATTAACATATATTATTGTCCTTGCTATGCTCATAATGAATCTAATTATATCTGTACAGTTCACTTTTGAATACTAAATTAATTAGTGAAAACCATTTATATACTGATCATGGGTGAGAACATGAAAGGTTTTCTTAATCATAGCGTAGATAAAGCCATTGAAACCGACAAATCCTTTGACACACTCAATTAATTATACAATCTAAATATGTAATTCACACTTAATTTGGGTACTTGGTTATGATTATTTTTGGTCAATATTTTATACTAAACAACAAAACAATAAAAAGAAAAAAGTAGAAGCAATTATTATTTTAAATATTTTAAAGGGTGTGGACGTGGTGGGAATATCTCGCTATTCCATTTGTAGACTTGTCTATAGCCTAATGGCGATGACGTCATATTTCATTACGTGTATCCTTGTTCTGCTACCTGTCAGTTTTCCTTTCCATCAGTTATGAATTACTTCTAACTTACTCATATTGATCAGATATGAAAAAAAAAAATATTCGCGATTTTGGATAAAGTTACTTGTGATACAAATATTTATTTATTTAAACTTCATATACAGTAGTGGTACATATTCGGACTTAATGCAACAAGGCATTCTCTACCAGTCAACCTTTGGGTTAAAAAAGACAACATTATGGTAGATTTGCACAATAAACAAATAACAGATACTTCAAACAGAGAAATAATCTAAAAATGCTGAATACGTTAAAAAAAAAAACAGTCTCTCAGTTTCACTCTCTTCCAAAGCTATTATTGCCGAGTTAATGTTAAAACACGCAGACAAAGTTGTGGGCAAAAGCAAGCAATGGATACACATAGCTATCTATGTAGGTAATATGTAGTAAGCTCTCTGATTACCTTTCTGCTTTGGATTGCTCGATGCAGTCACCTGTACGTGGCAACAGATACACAACATAGTTCATATTGGCGGTTCGTAGTGTATCCCGTTCTGCTCTATGCGGTGTACTGCATTGCCGCCGGGAATTGATACTCCTCTAAGCAAGTGCTTATTTCACACATACAGTATGAACATTATGTACCTACCTCTGTTCTTTATGAACGAACGTTTAAGTAATCATGTGATTACTTAAACGTCAAAGGTGAAACTGCGGTGCCTATGGTTGTGTGCACACCTACCACAGTGTTGTCTTTTAACTAACAAAAAAAGGAGCAGATTTTTAATTCCGTTGTTTTTAGGCAAAAGGAAAAAACGGAACCCATATAGAATCACTTTGTTGTCCGTCCGTCTGTCTGTCTATCTGTCAGTCTGTCTGTCAATACCCTTTATCTCGGGAACGCGTGGAGGAATCGATTTGAAATTAAAACCATATACTTAAGTCTGTGGTCTATTGAAGCTGTGAAAAAATCAAATTTCAAAGTGCACAGGTTTTTGTTTTAGGTGGGATAATCATCTAATGTCAAATCTCGCTCTTGGGCGGAGCGGGAGATAGTGTCAGACTTTTACTGACTAAAAACCCACTCCTGTTCCTTCCTTGCCTTCGTCCCAGGGCCCCGGGTTTCGTTTTTACACTACCCGTGGCCCCAGTAGGCTTCGACTCTGCTGGGCCCCTATGATTTGCAGATATCTCCCTGGTTTGCTGAAATCTCCCTGTAGTGCACAGGTATAGGAGTAAATCTGAAAATAGTAACAGTGTTTTTGTTGTTGTCACAACAAGAACAAAAATTTTCCTATTCGGAAAAATTTGTGTGAGTCCATTGAACTGTTTACATAGGTAAGTTTGTACGGAACCCTCAGGGCGCGAGTCCGACTCGCACTTGCTCCGTTATTTGTTTGTTACACTTCGGAACTCTGTCGTTTATTAACCGATTTGCAATTTTTTTACCTAAATTATGTGCTTCCAGATTGGTCCCATTTTTTCAAAATTCAGCTCTTGATGATGGGATCCATGAGGAAGCGAGAGAACTCCACAAATATTATAAGCAACCATGTAGTGATTTTAATCTACCATGTGTTCCATCAGTTGTCCTCTGCGCAAGGACGCAGGAACTCTTTCGAACAGTTGTGCACCCCTAGCCAAGTTACAACTGTTTCGTTTCTATTATTCGGTTGTAACTTGGCTAGGGGGGCTGCTGCTCTGGAAGGTATATTCTGCTTGACCCTTTTTGTACGTCAGCATTGTGCGATGAGGTGAAGCAGGAAATAAAACTCAAACTTATAGTTTAATCATACGTATTTGTGATTCAGCAGGTATGACTAACTATAATTAGCTAAGACAAATTGGACTAATGAAAATAAATCTTGTTATCTAATCTGCGAGAGATGCTAAGGGTAGCGCCCCGAATCGTCGCTTCATATTGCCAACTATGTCTACGATCATGACTTAATACAAACATTGAAATGCAATATTAATTTCAATGTGCCTTTACATATGCCACATGTGTGATATATGTGATATCATAGCAACGCTTGATAGATTAGTGAAGTTTGTGATACAAGCAGAGTGTTAATAGCACAATTTATACATATGTCTACAGTGTTTAGATATGATTACTAAAACGTCAAAGGTACACAAAGATGAATTAAAAAAAAAAGTAAAAAAAGGAGTCTTGGGCGGGGCGTGAGGGTGTGCCAGACTTTTAATGATTAAAAACCCACTCCTTTTCCTTCCTTGCTTTTCATACCAGGTCCGAGTCTTCCTTTCAGAATCAGAGCCTTGGCCCCAGTAGGCTTCGACCCGACTGGGCGCGCGTGGAATACCTAGCGCCGTCGACGACTTGGGTTCGGTCTGGACGATCAAGATGGAAGTTATACTGCCTTTTTCTGAGGTAGGAAATCATGAAGTGATTCCTGCCAGCCTGGAGTGAGAGACTGACAGAATTTTACTGACTAAAACCTACCTATGTTCCTTCAGTTGCCCTCTGCGTATATGTAAACTGCTTATATATCTACTAGCTATCGCGTCGCTGTCGCTAGCCCGCGCCTTTAGCCAGTAGTTTCGGCTGTGCATTGATATGTCTGTCAGTCAGTTTCTCCTTTTATATAATATATAGATTATAACCTAATCGACACGAAACGATTTTAGGATTTTAAATATCTATTTAGGTATTTATTTATTGAGCACACCTCATAGTCTTATCAGCCCAAAGGTTGACTGGTAGAGAATGCCTTGTTGCATTGAGTCTGCCAATGTTCCACCACTGTACCATGAATTAATGTAAATAAATAAATAAATAAAGAAGAATAAAGTACTGCTTAGCGTAGCATCGGACGGTTCCGATCTTCAGTGTCTGTGCGGCGTCTTTCCACAGACCATATCCCACCTTCGATCCTGCATCACGTGCCCTGTTACCTGTTCACGTAGGGACCTAATGACAGCATCAGTGGACGGCATTGCCGTGGCTGAATAATTTAACTATTTTTGCCATCGATACGCTAAGAAGAAGAAGCGTAGCATTTCTATTCATTCCTTTTTGTATTGCTAATAATTATCATGCCATTTTGACATACATATTTACTATATACTTACAGTCCCTAAGAGAAGTAAATTCCGTCTCTTTGCACATGTTAATTCAAAATCCCTCAGCAGAAATTTCATCGAGAATACACGGTGTTGAACAAGGGTACAGTACCTATTCTTGATACGGGTACCCTTTAATAAATCAAATATACTCGTACAGATTAACTGAATTAAGCTGGCCGGGAGTTGATCCATGATTCAGACTTAGTGTTATATTTAATTAAGAACTTCTTCTGTTCCTCGGGGATTCCTTTCTTCTTCAGTTGAACAAGGTACTTATCTGAGTTTTTGTACAACACTAAGTGCAGCTGGTGGACAGATAATTAGCCACCTTAACTAGTTAGCAGTTTGCTACTTCGCTAACTTATCACCTACAAAGGCAAATTTCAAATAAAGTGTTTCAAAATTCAAAAATATTTTTATTTCACATAAGCACATAGTGCACGGTTTCAAATTGGTCGTTTCCTATGGAGAAAAACCAGCAAGAAACTCAATGGTTAGGTACTCTTTTAAAAAAAGTGGTTGAAGAGTGGTTGTATTTCCATATTACAGTATTGTAAGAACAGTGTAGACCAGTCAATATTGTACCCAAAAGCACAATAACAAATATGACTGGCCTGTTGGTCTAGTGGTTATAGTGGCGCTGACTGCTATGCCGAAGATCGTGGGTTCGATTCCCACTCAGGACAAATGTTTGTGTGATTAGCACGAACATTTGTTCTGTTTCTGGGTATAATTTATATATAATATGTATATATTTAGAAATATATAAGTGTGTTTATCAATTGTCTAGTACTCATAACACAAGCTCTGCTTAGATTGGGACTAGACGGCGTTGTGTAATAGTTGTGGAAAAAAAAATCATAATAAATAAAGTGAGTCGACGTAATAGGAAGTAATCTAAGAACTTGTGGAGTCCACAGTGTTCTCACATTCATATTATAAAAAAGAGGCTATAAAAAAAGCAAGTCTGTGTAGTTAACTCCTGCTTTCTAAATATTATACAAGTAAACACAGCAACTAAAAAAAAAGAAGAAAAATTGACAAACGCGGATAATCTTTCACATTACCTTTGCGATGATAGAAACTGTGTCTGGATGTTGACGTTAGAGTCTTTTATGAGTTGGAAAACACTTATAAATATATCACTACGATTTTGTTTGCCAGACATTCGTGTGATGAACCGTAAAATTATAATAATAATAATAATAACTGAAGGTTTTATCTGTGCAATTATGGACGAAGTCATCTTGACGAATAACTACCGGAGATATATAATGAAGGACGGGACGGTTGACGTGTGTCGGGCATGCCATCGTCCGGGTGAGTCTATCAGACATATTATCTCTGGTTGTTCACGTCTGGCTAACGGAGAGTACTTGCACAGGCATAACCAAGTAGCCAGGATTATCCACCAGCAACTTGCTTTGAAATACAACCTAGTGTATTCAGAGGTACCGTATTACAGCTATGTGCCCGACCCAGTTCTCGAAAATGACCAAGTCACGTTGTACTGGGATCGGTCTATCATTACTGACCGGACTATTGTAGCCAATAAGCCGGATATAGTGGTGATAGACCGATTAGCGCGCCGCGCAATGATAGTCGATGTCACCATCCCGCATGATGAGAATCTCGTGAAAGCTGAGAAAGAGAAACAAATTAAATATCTCGACTTAGCACACGAGGTTGTCGACATGTGGAATGTGGACTCGGCAATCATTGTGCCGATTGTTGTTAGCGCCAATGGCCTGATGGCCAAAAGTCTAGACGACCACCTGTCGAAACTGACGTTGCGCGGTTGGACCAAGGGCCTGATACAGAAGGCAGTACTCCTCGATACGGCTCGCATTGTGAGGAGGTTCCTGTCTCTGGAGCCCTAACCACCGGTAGCTTGGACCCTGTCCCGACACCGGCGGACTGCTATTTTTTATATTTTTAAATGTTTTTTTTTATATGTGTTTTGAAAAATATTTAAAAATGTACAAAATATGTATAAAAAATAAATAAAGAAATAATAATAATCAATTTATTTTAGGCAACATGTGCCCATATCATAAATACCTTATAGACTAACATACATAATTACTTATAATAAATCATTTTGTTAGTAAACATGATTTAAAACTATGTTAGTAACACTTCACTTAGCACTATTCATCTTGGTGCTGAATCATGAAATTAATTGATAAATTGAGCACACAGTCGATCCTCACTCTAATCCCTGTAATTTGAGCATTTCGTCATTACCCGCACTTAAATTTGAAAGCTTTCAAAGTTTTGATATGGCATTTGTGAGTCCCTTTTTATGAAGGTGGCTTTTATTGTGATTTTCTTTGTGTTTCTTGTCGTACAAAGGAGTTTAGGTACGCTGAGAATGCTTTACGAGTATTCACAGAATACTTGGTTTCCTTAGTGCCTTAGCGTTGTGATCTTTTTCGTGTGAAGCGTCCTTTTTATGCATGTATTTTTCTAAGAACAACTACTTATACAAAATTCGCAAATTAAATAATAACACGGGTGTCATGTTACTTTCAATTAAAATTCTTAAGAGCGTCCTTCCCGAGGTATATCTTCTTGCAACCGTTCTTACGTGATTATGATGTTATTAAACATTTTTCTCTAGATATTTTGGAATAACAGATATCTTGTGGATATTATCTAGGTTTCTATTAAGATCACATTATAAATATGTGTAAGACTAATCCAGTAAAGACCTCTGAAAATCTGGTATTTTGCGTGAACTTTGGTCCTTCATAATGTGCTCATAAATTTAAAATATATCTAGAAAAACCTTGCATATTTAAGATTCTAAACGATACCTTGAAAAAAAAAACCGGGAATTTTTTTCCTAAAAATATTTTTTTTTAAGTCTTCATGCAACATAAAGTACAAAAGCGGACTTAATGCCTGCAAAAAAATAGCATTCACTACTACTCATATTATTATTCTATTTATATTAATTATTCTATTTTTGTTTTAAAAAAAAACTCGTATAACCTGCAAAAAAATAAATCTGAAATATTCAAGTAAATATGGAATTACCGAATGCCAACAGAGTTTTCAGGACTTATTTCTCTTTTTTCGCGTTGCTAATTCATCAAGACATTGCGATGGATTGCGCAATGTCTAAGCTTAATTTGACAATTGAAGAGTGGGGAAGACCCTTAGCGCTTACAGGGGTATTATTGTTATACGTAATTGCGCGTTTTTAGTAAAATAACCATAAAAAAAAACTTCTGTTTTTTTTAGTAAAAACGAAGATATAGAAACCAAAATTTTCGGCCGAATAAATTTCGTACACCCTTGTGTACAGTACCGACGATTAAGGGTTTTTCAAGGTCATTAAAACTGTACAAACGTATGTGCAATCAAAACGTCGCGCAAGGGGTTAACTTTCATTTCAAATATAATTCGAAACAAAAGCCGTTACTATTCAAACTGAAGACTCACTCCAAAGTTGATTCATCAACCGTCATACACAGATACGTCAAGGATTGCTATTCGCTATAAAAGTGTCACGTTGCTAGTACCCAAGTAAGTAGTAGGATATCAAGCTATGGTGTCGCGATTGTGGCCTGATTCCCTGAACCGAGTCGCACACCGTGCTGAGAATGATAAGTAGCCGGCGTTGGTTTCTTTCACGATCGTATGACAGCTATAAAATATTATTGTTTCGTCACGATCACGATGTCTTGTCGTAGGTAGATAGGTGTTGTTTACTTGAAGAATCGTCTGCAATAATATATTTTGAAGGCTTTTTTGCGCGGCATTTCATTTTTCGCACGTAAGGGTATTGGGAATATTTCCCCTTGAGAGTTCGATAAAGGTTTTATGGATGAAAACGTAAACAATGAAAGCAGGAAAAATCAAAGGAGTTAAGTTTTTAGAAGTAAAATAGTCAATTTTTGTGTCGCCGATTGCACAACTTGAATGACCTTGAGAAACGCTTAATTCGTTTTGTTCACACGTTTGTACGATTATTTTTTAGCCGAAAATTTTGGGTGATTTACGTAAAAACGCGCAATTACGTGATAATAATACCCCCCGCGCGCGAGGTGTTAAATATAAGTTTACACCATGATTGCATAATAAAAAATCCCATTGGTATTAACTCACTCAATAACCGCAGGATCGATAAAATTAATCCGAATGAACTGGGCCAATTCGACCGCAAAAAAAGCTAATAAATCCCCGAACACTATGAAAATATTTTTTATTCAAATTCATTAAATCCATTACGTTGCGAAAAGCGCGTTATTCTCAGCGAATAAATTCTCTTCGGATTCACAAATTATAGGGCAGACCACACATGTTTCTACTTAATTGCAGAGGCAATGTCTCACACACGGCGTCACGATAATTCGGTGTTCGTGACTGTACATTTTAATATTCTCGACTGAGACGCGTTGCTATGCGTTGATACATCGATACTTATGAAAGAGGATAAAGGTCTTCCATACGGTTTATGTGTCGCTGCGATTTCACAGGTAAAGATTTGAATGTGTTAGTTTTTTGATTGACGGGCGCGGTAAATCAGTGATAGAGTGCCATTTTTATAAGATAGGATAAAATAAGCATGAGATATAATAATATCTTGCTTGCATGCTTATTTTTGCACCTGTCCGTCGTTTTTTACAATATCTGTTTTGTCGAATATCTTCTTTTATGTCTACGGTACCATGAATGCATTTTTTCTAAACATAACCATTTTTTACGCGCATAACTTCCGCACAACTAGCTTATTGTCAATCACTTCAAACATAACGATTACGCAAGCAAGATATAGGGTACAACAAAAGGCAACTCCCTTTGGGTTAATCCTTTAATTGTTTGAACACAATAAATCCTTAAACTCACCCGAACCGGTCGCAAAAAACATACGTTGACAGTACATTATTCATAGCGAATCGTTGTACGCACACACGCGTGAGTATTGTGTGACAGACCTTTATTTCAAGCGCTTGCTTTCATTTCGCCCCCAACTGCTTATGAATAAAAGCTCTTCTGTTCGTCGGTTCTCGAGTACATTAGCGATGTTAATATACGATAATCGTGTTCATAATTGATGCTTTAGTATTGAATGTCTCGTTGTATGCGAGGGACCACTTCAAAGCTTTATGTGAATCAAATAGGACGATTATATACCTACGTATGAACGTATCAAAGGATTCAATGTAAGCCACGTGAAATAATCACTTATGCGGGCAGTTTGCAAATTCTACCCCTATTTGATCTCGTAGTCTTTTTCGAGTCTGGGTTTTGTTTGAATTTAAATATTTAATCACATGTTTTTAAACTTTATGTGTGAGCAATTTAAAGGTTGAACGAAAAGGTTGCCTACAAAAAATAAAATCGTAAATTACATGAGTGGTTTGTTCTATATAAGAAGTGGAGCAAAAATATTTTTGCTGGTACAATGAAAAGCCCGTAAAAGAATATAGTCGATAACTTACTGTAGGTAATGGCTGTATTACCTGCCTTTAGGTTCTAAAACAGAAGCAGGTTTTAAGTACTTAAAACCATGGGTAAGATGGATATCGTATAATAAATACTTCAGTAGCTATTGTTGAGGTAACATAGTAGCCAGTAAAACAAAAATAAGTAAAAAAAAGTTTTATTAACTCTTTTTGAGGTGGGATATCATCGAATGACTCTACTCACTCTGGGTGAAATGATAGGGAGTGTCAGACTCTTTCTGACTATACCCACCTATGTTCCTTCAGTTGCATTTTGCGTTTCAAGGCCACTGAAACTCTTCCGGACATTCCTGTAGCGCACTTAAGTATCTAATAAAATTCTTGTAAACTGCATCGTTAGTCTCGTGGCTGCAAACGCGGCTGTTGTGCGAGTGTGTCCTGGATTCTATTTCTAGGTCAGGCAAAATTGCTATTGGGATTTTCACTTAAAAATTACTTTCTAGATGCCCATAGTTTGGAAGTTGGTGGTGTGATGCCCTCGTGCCTCGGAAAGTACGTAAAGCCGCTGGTTCTGCACCTGATTGATCTCTCCTCGATCGTATCGGATTGCCGTTCCATCAGACTATGAGAGTAATGGAACAGAGAGTACACATGTATTTGCGCACACGATTGAGCACTATTATAATATCTCCTGCTTACCTGGTTAATCTCCGTTAAGATTGGCCACCGTGATCGAATTTCGGTCAGGGGAATTATAAATTCTTGTGAGATCGCTAAATCTAATTGACAGTAAAAGTCTTTCATCAACTGGTTACCTCCTTTTGGGTACCCTATTGATGCAGCTGACTGTACCTCGTCAACCACATCGTCGCTTTCCATCAGGTGAGATAGTAGTCAAGCAGGAGCTAATCAATAGGTAATTATAAAATTATATTGTTAACACTTTTAACCTTTCGCCTGGTCGTTTAGCAAGGGTTGAAACAATTTGCTTGCGGCGGTCTTCCCATCTGATTATAATTTAGGTATCTTCAAGGCTAGTGTGAAAAGTCTCAATAAACTAGTGCGCTTCACCGTCAACGATTGCATCACTGCTTACCATAAAAAAAATCCCAATTGGATCTTGAGATCCAAGAGAAAGTGAAAGCCATTGAAGCTAGATATGCTTCAAGTATATAAACCGATTGATAGTTTTCTTTTTTAAGTGTGAATATCATCCAATGACTTCTCGCGCTCTGGGTGGAGCAGGAGGGCGTGTCAGACTTTTACTGACTAAAACCACACCTGCGTCCTTCAGTTACCCTTTGAGTTCTAGGACTACGGGTTTCCTTTTCAGATATTCTCGCGGTTCTAGCTAACGGGCATCGGCCCTGCTGGGCGACTACGGTTGCTGACATCTCTTTGAGGAGCGTGTGGATCACTACGCGCTGTTGACGAATAGGCTCGGTTTGGTTAATTACCGAACAGCCAGACGGCGAGCTACCCATTGCTTGACGTCCGCAGGAATTTCGGCGGCTAGGGCGTGAGGACCTTCGTTCCCTCAAACCGATTGATAGTGTATGATAACCCCAATATGTTCGCAATACATTACACTACCTCAACAAACAAACACACCTCAGCTTTGAATTATGACAAACAAATCGACCGTACCTATGACCCAAATCTGCCAATAATTCAAACAGAAACCATCTTGAAGGTAGATAAAGGCCGTCCTTGGTTGTACTGCCGGTTCAATGGGCCTTATGGTGATTTCATGGCGCATTGGCAGGATGAGGCCGATCCCATCATTGTTCGCCAACATATATGTGGGCGAAGGTACGCCATGTTGAGTGCTATGGAATGTCCGCGTTGAAAAATGAAGGCGAAACACGATAGGAAGATTGATTGTTGTGATACCGAATTGGTGCCTTTTAATCATTTTCTTTTTTTTTTTGTGAAAATGTGGCTTGATTTTTTGGTGAGTTGTGTCGATGGGTATCGGCCGGGGAATCGATTCTTAACTAGCTTGATAAAGGGTTTTCTAGTTAAGTTGAAGTGGAAACGTAATAAAGAACCTTGTACAGTTTGTGATATCAGTGTGCTAACCGCGTTCGAAACGTTTAGCGTCTCGCTTTCTGATTGGTTAAGAGCTTGGAGCGGGCCAATCGGGAGATCGGGAGGGTTAGGTACAGATGTTCTAATTATTAAGGAACGCTATGTCTAGCCGTCATCGGCGTACAAATATTTTATGCATAATAACAAATTTTCAAACGGTAATTAACAATAAAATCAATAATAAAAAATAATATTACATTTAAATCAATCAGTCAAAATGTAGATACACAAAACAAATACAAAAAAAATACTAGACACATATATAGCACTGCAGGTTGACAAATGAATTTTTTGCATTTTGTAGGCTAATGTACGGTAATGACATTTCCGGCTGAGAAGTCACGTGACAAGTAGCATGACAGGTAATGTCAATGCCATACATTTTATAAGCCTGCTGGTTAGATGAGGCTTATTTTACAAATCCTATTGATACCATAAGAGTATGAAATGACTGTACCAATATGAGGGCCTGAATTAATGATCTCGCACATTTAATTAATGTGCGTATGGCAATGAGTAATTAGCTGTCACATGGTACCTATGTTTTATGTACGACAAATGTTTCCACAAAAGTAAGATCAGCAATTTTGTGACGCGACATTATTTATTTGAAAGTTACCTGCACAAAATGGTATCTGCTTTCTACTTGACTGATATTCAAAGCATACGACTACTCGGTACCCTTAGTTAGTTTCCAAATGTTTATCAAGCTCCTTTAAGCTTTTGAGCATCGCTACTGAATGCCACTCAAACTGCTACTATATGAAGGGCGTCCATTAACCCGTCGCTCGCTAGCTAACATTACGGTCTACGGTATCCACTCCACCACGCTTATGAGCCGACAGAGCCATCTATATGAAACTCGAAACGATTGTTTAATTGCACTCTGCCCCTGGGATCCATTCCACTGATCGGGGTAAAAAATAACGGCTATCCACACGATGGCATTGGTTATTTGTTGAGCGTGGAAATTGAGATAACAAATTGTATTTTTGTTTGATGAATGCAAAGGCCTGATGTTTCACAGTGACGCATACAACACCGCATCTACAGTAGTTTGCGTAGCGGTACACTTTAAAATCCGTAAATGAATACCGTTTTATTTTTTTTCCTTTAATTATATAAAAAAATATTGCAATGTTAACGTTTTTTAATTATACATTTTCTTTAAATTAATATAATATTGTAATGTGATATGAATAAAATTATGTAATAATTACATAATTTAATTTAATTTAAATTTAGACATTTATGTGTAATTTTATTGGTATCTATGTAATGTTCATTTGTATTTATTTATGTACATTTTATTATTAACATAATTTTAAGTGCCTAATTTCTAACACAAAATATGGATTTTGTATTTGAAGCAAATAAATAAAATAAATAAATATTAGATAAGAACTAGGGTGGCAGTGGTAACGTCGCCGATTTACTATTATACCTACGTCATCGTGAGTCAAACCTAAGCAAATGCTGTATTTCCGCCAGGATCGCATATCCACGACCAAATACTCCTATAGACAGCTCTTTCGTCACCTATGGGGATTGAGGAGCTAAACGAGATGGAGTACCCAGTCGCAAAAACACAACCCTAGCGAATAGAACGCGAAAACACTCGCCGGAATAATCCGACGCGGGTGGAAGGGTTAAAAAACAAAAGAAAAATACTATTCGCTCCCTTTTTTAAAGAGACATTCAGTAGCAGGAATATTATAATACTGATTATGGAGGACAAACAAGAGTAGCTCTTTGTTTCTATGCCACTAACCCATCTGACAAAACCAATTTTACTTTTGACCGTCCATTGGCAGCTTAATCAGCCTTTACGATATCATGAATACAAAGGCATGTTTTGTTATTCATGTACTTTTGAAAGTACTCATAGATGTTATGGTGTTATTAAAAATGAAAGGGATAACTGACAAGATACTGACCGACAGTTGATGGCTATCACGTGATGAACAAAGGGCTGTATTGTATTAAAAACATCCCCTATCCTTATAGCAGTGGTGGGGTCAAGGATCTGATTCTGAAAGGAAGACTCGGCCCTGATATAAGGATAATGAAGGAAAAGGAGTGAGTTTTAACAGTAGTCTGACACTATCTCCCGCTCCGCCCAAGAGCGACGGATGTCATTGGATGATTTTCCCACCGAAAGAAAAATCCTTATAGCAGTGGTTGCCAGTGGTAATGGCCCCGACTTACAAGTTCAAATCCAGTCAGGCGCATTCATCATCATCATTTCAGCCGAAAGACGTCCTCTGTTGGACATAGTCCTCCCCCATGTGTCGCCATAACGACCAACCAGGCGCAATACGTTGTGTAATTTGTTTCATCACTACTGCTCTCAAAACGGTGAAGGAAAACTTCGTTAGGAAACTGGCATGTCCAAAAACTAGAAATTCGAAGACTTGTGACATCCAGCAACCCGCACTGACTCGCGTGGTGAATTACGGCCCATTCCTTCTCCTAGAGAGGAGGCCTGAGTCCCAGCAGTGGGAAAATTAAAAAGATGATTATGCTTATCCTTATAAATGGTTCAAGAGTCAGATTTCAGCTCATAATTATGACTGTTCATAATAGATGCGTAATAATGTGTTAGGGAATATTTTAATGGTGATTGTTATTATTTTTTTATAATAAATGTATATTTTTTCTCAATAACAAGTTTCTACAACAATTTAAAAATATATATCTATATATTTTTAGGGCATCTGCCCTAGCCGTTATTCGCGACTTATTTCCCGTGGAGTTTAAGAACATAACTTTCCTGTTTTGGGGCGGTCGTGTAAAAAATCTTATCTATTTTGAAGATGTGGAAGGACATCTGTGGGAACCCAGCGGTGGGAAAGTATACGCCAAGTAGCGAAGAGCGGGTATACTGTAGACACCTCTCGTCCTAACTCTTTATGGAATACTTAAGCGTCAAGTTTATGTTCTAGCTAAAGAAACTTTATGTTACCTAAATATTATTGTGTTTACTTCTACTAGAATAGCTTTGAAACAAATTATTTTAACCGCTGTTAAACCAGATGAAATGTAAATGTTTCGAAAACAATTTGTAAGTGCCGTGTAAACGCGTTAGATGTTAAACTTGATGTCGGAATAAGTTACCAGTTGTTTTGTTCGTATTTACGGTAATTTATTATTAATCTCTGAGGATTTTAACCGTTTAGTTACAAGGTATTGTGCCTGTCAATACAATTTACAAGCGTAATGTGAATACGAACATAAAACTGACTGACTTCGGTGACTATTTCGAACAATGCCGTAGCCTCTTATTAGACCTCTGGGCACGCCACAATTATGGCGGTAAGTCCCCTCTTTGAGGCGTGGTTGGAAAGACCTCACGGCGTCCTCACCTTCCGCATGACGCAGGTTCTCACCGAACACGGTAAGTTCGGGAGGTTCCTGCACCGGATTCGTGCGGAAGCGACGCCCGGGTGTCGTTATTGTGTGGACCGCCCGGAGGACACGGTGGAGCACAAGGTGGAGGTGTGCCCCGCTTGGGCAGAGCAACGCCGTGTCTTCGTGGGGGCAATCGGCGGCGGCGATACGGAGTGAGGAGGAGTGGCAGGCGGTCGCCTCCTTCTGCGAAGCAGTAATGCTAGCGAAGAAAGCGGCCGATCGCGTATTACCACATAGTCATTCATAAATATCCTATTCAAACTCTTGAGTCAGGAATTAATGTTCAAAAAAATTTTCCTATATTATAGCTGACCAAGGAACCCTTTTTTTTGTAGTCACCTCGTGTATGTGGAGGATGTGGCGCATATTTTTCACCTATACATAATATTAATTTGTTATTTCTAAATTTGCGCCTTGTTCCGCTAAGTAAAATGTTTTTCTTTCTCGACATGTATGATGCCACAAATGTAGAAATTAAAAATTCAAAATCTTGCATCGTGGTATCAGAGTTCTCCGTTCAGAACACAATGTACCTACAAGAGTTCAAAAATCAAGTAACGGGCAGTTGCCCAGACCAGACGCAACAGCCGTCTTGTTGGAGTATCCTGACTTTTCAATGAAAGTTTGCGGGACTTTAAACTATATTCCGCAAACCTCTAAACCAAACAGTAACTCCGCTTAAAACTTGTGATCTCCGCAAGGAAATCTTGCGGAGACGGGTACGATTTCTCGTGGAAATTTCGCATTTGCGCAGGCGAGATCCCATTACAACCCTAATAGGCTGTTACGTAGGTACGACTACCTACTAATAAATATTAGACAACATGAGCTATTGTAATTAATATTATTCTCTCAGAAAAGACGCTTAATTAACCTCGCGCGTTTTATAAAATAACTCCGGCCTTAATAATTCATTGTTATTCAACCCACGCACCGATATTTATAATTATTAGTCATCGCCAATAAATCGTGAATTCACACTGTACAAGTTTTTCTATCTTGCGAAGGCGGGATGGTCTTAATCGTGTGTGTCGATACATGTCTACATTGTTTCTGTGTGCATAGGAAATATTATTTCTGGACAAGCTATTTGTCTTTTTGAAAATAATGTAGATATCGTAAGTTTTCCTTTCTTAGAGACAAGCTGTCCCTTCGAAACATAATGTACTTACATATTTATCTATGAAATTTTTAAGTTTCTTAATTTTCAATTAAGAAAAGCCACCCCGTAACCTCCCACCGCCCCGCTGTCCCCCCACCCCGCCGCTTTACTTTTGTGCATAAAGTGAAATAAAAGTTTAAACTTTATTTTAAGTTTATTAATAAAATACTTAATATTAATCAAGGGTTTTTAAATTGCGTGACAGAGTGGACGAAATACACTTTTTTTAATGGGTTCATTGACTTCTCTCGGGAGGAGCGAGTGGGCGTTTCAGACTTTTACTGACTAAACCTCACAAATGCCCTTCAGTTGCCGTTTGCGTTCTAAGGCCACGGTCACTCTATCAAATATTCTCGTAGCCCTAGCAGGATCGAGGAGAAGTGGCAGGCGGTCGCCTCCTTCTGCTAAGCAGTAATTCTAGCAAAGGAGGCATCCGCACGCGCGAGAGAACGGCCCTCACGCTTCAGCCACCGGGATCCCGATCCCGATTTCTAGCCACCGTAGGCGCTAGCTTGCGGACGGCGAGCAATGGGTAGCTCGCCGTCCGACCGTCCAGTAACCGTCCGGACCGAGCACAAGTTGTCGACGGCGCGTAGTGTTCCACGCGCGCCTGAAAGAGATGTCTGTCTATTGGGGCCCATGGGTGATGCGAAAGAGAACCCCGGGGCCCTGGAACGGCTGGATTTTTAGTCGGTAAAAGTCTGACACTATCTCACGCTCCACCCAAGAGCGGGGGATGTCATTGGATGATTTTCCCACCGAAAAAAAAGCCCTAGCAGGATGAAATACCGTTATGTCACAGTTTTTTGTACTGATCGGTTTTCGATAAAAAAGAAAGACGTCCCATAAGCTATTTTCTATGACACCAATGCTCTCCGAGTTATACGCACACAGAAAACACACGTTTAGGAGAAAACTGCTTTGAGATAGGGCAACTATACCGACTGTCATAATTGGTAAACGGAACGACAAACGAGACTTTGCGGTGGTCACTGTTAGAAACGGAATTTCGTGTTCTATGGTAAATGTCAGAAATTCTGTATACTCTATTTACTGCTATTTGGTTGTTCGCAGTTATTACGTCGTCCAATCACCGAACGATTTGATGTTTTAAACACAGAGCCATTATTTTTTCGTATGTTTATTAATAACATGATGAAAACAGTAATTTGAACTTCTTTTTAGGGGCTCGTTTTCAAAACACAAAACCTTTAAGTTCATTCCTGCTTGGTTTTAATATAAATATTATAACAGTTACATACGGGTGACGTTCTGGATAAGTCAATCAAAATGCAATCACAATATAAACTGATTTCACGGCCTTCGTATGAAAATTTTGCTTAATAAGAAATGGAGAATTTTCTCAGGTATTTATTGTTTATTACAAAGTGACAACCTTAGTAGGTAAATATCAAGATTCAGTGTAACATATTTTCATTAGGTACGTGATTTAAATTTTTCTTGAGATAGAAAACGATCAAATAACTTCTCCCGCTCTGGGTGGTGCGTGAGGAAGTAAACCAACTAGGTTTATTCAGTTGCCTTTTGCGTTTTAGAGCCGCGGTGAGTCTTTTGAACCAATCCACAGTGATTTAGGTTCACATAAGTAGGGAAATAAAGTAGACTAGGTAAAAATAATTAATAATAATATTAAATATCTACAGAACCGTCATCACAAAATCGATTCCCATAGTTAACCTTTGACTTTGTATAATAACAGCAAGTGCAAAAGATCGTATATATTGAGCAATGAGTGATGGGGCTGTGTGCCGTGGTAAATGTCTTGGCCATCCATCTCTCATCCGATAGATAAGTGGGTGTTGTAATCGAAATAGCTGATGTACTATCACTTGTTACCGATCACTTAAAAGTGGTAGCTCATGGCGTGAGAGCGTCTATTATAGTAAAATATTTATTTTCCATAAAATATGGATTACTTGAGCGTTTTTTATTAATGAAAATTACATTATTAAGTTCTTTTTTACACTAATACACACATTAAAACACACTTCTTACAATTTATTATTACTGAGATCTTAAGTGACAAATATTGTAGAAAAGTAGTACCTACTATAGAAGTTAAATTATAGTATCATACTACTAGAGAGATCATTAATTTTACTCTTATTTTGATAACCTAATTGTTCCGATCATAAAGCGCAATAAATATTATCGCATAGCCATTTTGTCAGTGTTTTTCGAAAGTAAGACTTTAAGTAAGGTTTTTAGTAAATTTTTATATCCTTTCTACAAAGAGGGTTCCGTTGATGAGGACAAAAATAATCCAAATGTCCCTAGATTAACATTGTGAGGACTTATAGTTAGTACTAGATAGGTACCTAAAAACTTCTCAGTAAGAATTTTTTTAAATACTTGTTTTATTATGCTCAGCTGTTTGACCACTACGATTATTAGGTACTAAAAGATTGATTGTAGAATCAATTTGTTCAGATGCTACAGATGAAGCAAATAAATTAACTAAAAACCAGGAAAAACATGATATAGTGTAAATAAAGTACAGTAGATTAGGTTTACGATAATTGACAAGAAAAAACAAAACTGTTTTTTTTTAAGTATCGAATGTCGATATCTACATTTTAATATCGAACTATCTATATATCGTCTAAAAAAGTTTTAGTAATAAATATCGATATTTCTAAATAATAATATCAATATTTTATCAACAGTCCTAGTATCTGTAGGCACAAATATTATACAATATTTGTTCCTTACGGGAAACAAACCCGCGACTACTGCATCAATGGTACCCCCAATTGATGCAGCCGTTTGTACCTTGTGTTTTTAAACCTTGAACCCAGCATACACCGTTTTAATTAAGTACCTAGATAAGCATGTTGTAACCGTAAAACTATTACATGTTGATTGTTGTAGATAAAAGCAAGTAGGTACCTTTCATAATTAAGTTATGTTTTTGTTCATTAATTAACTAATTATTTTAAATATTCACATAGCCTTGCGTATCAGTGTCATGTAGTAGTAATTACGAACAGTAAATATTATGTTCATATTTACGATCTCTCGTGTCTTGGCGTATTTCTCACGATAGACGATACTTATCAAGGTAGTTGTGATAAGTCGTATTAGCATTGGTTACTTAATAGTTTTAAATAGTTAGGCGTTGGTTATTGTTTTTTTCCAAGCCATTGCTTTAACAATTTCGTTGTGCCAACTGAACATCAATAGGTATCTACTGTAAAACCGGTTGACTTTAAGAAATCATCGTTATCATCATTTCAGTCGAAAGACGTCTACTGCTGGACATAGGCCTCTCCCCTAAGTGTCGCCATAATGGCCGGTTCTGTGCGTCTCGCATCTATCGGATTTCCGCGGCCCTCACTAGGTCGTCTACCTTGTTAAACAGCCCTAGAATGCAAAGCGCAACTGAAAGAACACATATGGGTTTTAGTCAGAAAACGTCTGGAACGCCCTCTCACTCCACCTAGAGTGTGAAAAGTTATTTGATGATTTCATACCTCAAAAAAATATTTCAATCTGCCGCTGATTTTTAACCGCAGCCCATAAGTACCTACTACAAGCTAGAAACATAGGTAAGTATTTTCATTATCGTCTTAATTTGACTGATACTCTACGGTATACTTGTATAACAAATGTACCTAGATATTTTAAGCTAAGTACAAATATACTCACTTACACAATAAAAGTTGTTGACTGTTAATAACAACAGGCGTGGTCCGAACTCCCGACCTTACAACTGCCAGTTTATCCCCTCAACCGTTGCGCTCTTGTCGTCCCTATTGTTATTCGCAACCAATTAAGTAATTACTAAAGCGTAAACGATGATAAACAATCTGGGGCTCTTAATCATGCCATTGTTTAGACCGCGTTTGTGAGGTACTGTTACAAGTGATTCATATAGTACATAAGGGCCGATTCATACTGTAATGGTAGCAGTCGGCAGCGACGCGGTGGGCATTTTTAGGCCGCTTGTAGGTACACGTTAAGAAAAGTCGCCGGGCGATCGTTTCTACACTCGTAATGTGTACACTGCTTTGGCGCTGACAGACAACATGCGTTGACACAACGCGTGAAGTTTCTATGGTGAGGTACGGGGGCGGGGTAAGTGAGGGTGCCACGATAAATTGCAATACCTGGTCCTGGTCCGAAAAAAATATAATTCATAGAGCCGGTCTGCTCTACACCGCCGAGCCTAGTCAGGCACCACAATGAGGACCCGTTGTAACAGATAACGGCTGGACTCTGCGGTCAGAGGGCGAAAGCCCGACAGCGCTTGCCACGCCCCCTGGCGGGGACGTAGAGATAGCTATGACGTGAAAAAATTATTATCGTGTACATGATGAATTGATCCTATCTGCCGCAGACACGGTGAATTTTCTAAGCGTGTACAAGCGCCCTTAGAGTGAATTAATTTTAAAATTTATCTACATCTTTAAAGACCAATATCGCTTGAAAGGATCCAAAAGGGCTCGCGGCTGCCCGCGTTGCTGAGAGGCTGTTCGAGGTGCCGCGAGTCGTCAAGCGGTCCTGCTAGAGCGGCCTCCAACAACCGACCGCGGTCGGCTCCGACGGCCTCTTCGTGTCAGAGCCGACCGCTACCGTTCTAGTGTGAATCGGCCCTAAAGCGTTGTACTCATCAAAACCACAATAATTGGCAAATAGAAGGGTGCTTGCCTATTAGTAATGAAGGCACCATTTAATTCCGTGAATAACGGTTTTCCATTGAAATATATTCCAAAGCCAGTAAAGACTACTTTTGCCTGGATGTTGATCTTATTTATTTATGTAAACTTTATATTTAGCAGTGGTAAATAGGTGAAATTAATGCAACAAGGGATTCTCTACCTTCAACCTTTGGGTCAAAAAAAGACAACACTGTGGTTGTGGTGGTTCTTGAATTATCGACTTCAAAAATGCAGTATTATTAGCATATCCACGATTTTGTCAAAAAAAAAAAAACAAATTGTGATTCCCCAAAACTAAAAAAACTGAATTACAAAAAAAAATAGATCCGATTTTATTTCTTTGTTTTTTGACTCCAGTTAGTCGGTTCTATTTTGAGGGTTCCGTTCCTCAAAAGGAAAAAACGGAACCTTTATAGGAACACTTTGTTGTCCGTCTGTCTGTCTGTCAAGACCTTTTATATCCTTTTATACTCAGGTCTACGGTACCTTGAAGCTGTGAAAAAATCATACTTCTGAGTTAAAGAAAAAAAAAATAACAGTATTTTTTTTTTCTTTAACTCTGAAGTATGATTTTTTATGTCACAAAAAACGTATATTTAGACACTCTCAGGAATCAAAAGTCATAAAGTACTTCCCGTTGACCTAGAATCCTGAAATATGGCATGAAGCAAGGTTATAGCACAAGTATAGAAAAAATCTGAAAACTATAAATTTGTAATTACATCACAAAAAAAAAATTTTGATTCGGAAAAATCTTCTTAACTGAATTCCGGAATTGAACTGTTTTCATAGGTCAGTACGGAACCCTCAGTGTACTCGAGCAATTCCGACTCGCACTTGCCCAGTTTTTTTGTAAATAAGATCATTTAGTTTCGGTTTTCATTCACCCTCGTATCTGTTAAACATATACCTATGTTATGTATGCCTATAGTATGTGCCATGACTAATCGAACAATTATTGTGGAAATGAATAGGTATGATTTTCCATGAGGTAGTTTTTCTGTTAGAACGAGTTTAATGATGAGGCTGCACTGCGAATGATATACCATTCGACACATCGGCTTAATTTTTCGCATGGTTTTTATTTTGTGACAAACCTTTGCCAGAAATTACGGTATCCATCGGTCAGCGCACCTACGGTCAAGCGGATGTTTGTACCATGACTCCTCCCGCTCTTGGAGCAGCGAGAGGGAGTGTCAAACTTTTATTGACTAACCAGGACAGCGGTGACGCTTTGAAACAATCAAAATAAAAAAAAAAGTGCTTCCTGATTAATGCAATTTTGTATCTACTGTTCTGGTAGGTTATTGTTTATTTTAGGCTGTCAAAGTTGAAATGGCCAATAACTGTAGCGACTGTAGCCCTATATATCTTTTTTTTGGGGGAAATTCATCAAATGACCCCTCCTGCTGTAGCTGGAGCGAGAAGAAAGATCAGGCTTTTACTGCCTAAAACCCACCTGTGTTCCTTCAGTTACCCTTTGCTTTCAAAAGCTACGGCAGCTCTTTCGAAAAATCCCGCTACTTGAACGCCAATTGAAATGGTTACCAAGGACGTGCGGTCGACTGTGCTTCTACTTTTTGTTTGAAAACAAAAGACGATCCATCTGAAAACAAAACACGGAATACATAAGCTACGCATTTACCTTCATATATATAAAACAAGAAGGGGAAATCAGCATCGGTACTTATCCTACTTGAACAAGACGAGATGAGGGCATTGAAGTTATTGTACGAATAGTGCCGTAACTTGGGCGGCGCTAGCGGTGCCTTGGGACTGGGGCGCAGACTTTGATGGGCCGCAGAAATTATCAAACCAAGGCTAATTTTTGCATCATTAATTTCATCAGAAAAAGTTACTGTTTCTCATTCTCTCTCACTCCGTACCTTGACCTGAACTAGGACTAAGCGCTCGGGTCGCCACCGTCGATCGCCCCCACGAGGAGACGGCGAGGCTCCGGCCAAGCAGGGCAAACTTCCACCATATGCTTCACCATGTACCTGCCGAAAAACTCGTGTCCGGTGACGACCTGCGTCATTTGATTAAACTTATTCAGCTCGGACTTTTTAGGGGCGCAGTTACAGAAACTGCACTGGGCGTAGAAAAGATTAGTTACGCCACTGTGTACAAATAGGGGAACTTAGCACAATAACCTACCTCTTAGGGGTTAGCTCTATGAGGGACTTACAAAGCACAGTTTCAGAGGTACTAGTCTTGTAAAGGCCTATCAATCGATGCCATGAGTGCTTCTATTCTCAATGGAGCTATAAAGAAATGAACTTTTAGGTACATACAGTTTGCCCTTCGATTTTATTTTTAACTCCATTGCAATAACATGTTTACATCGCAGTTTCCTGGCTCGGATAAGTCTAAAAATATCTACTATTGTTTTCTGTTTTTCGTGTCAAATTCACAAATTTTGTCCTACTAGTATGGATAACTGGACCGCTATAGCATTTCCTTTGTTTAAATCTTGGAAGGTGTGAGTGGGAAAAGATGTAAAGCTTGTCCTGTAAGGGAGCTCCACACTGACACTGAATTTGGGATGGGTTTGACCCATACCATATTTGGCAAGATTATTTCTAGAGCGACCAATCCGCCTGAGCCCGCAATCGGTATTTGTCTAGTACCTAATTACTGGCTGTCTGCTGGGCAAAGACTTACCCCAAGTCCGTCCAGATATTCTTCTCTCGCGCCGTCTTGAATTAGTCTTCGTGGTAGGCGTCTAGGTCATGTCATCACTGATTGCATCACTGCTTACCATCAGGTGGGATCGCAGTCAAGCACTGGTTTATAGCGAATTTTAAAAAAAAAAAAACACCTTTTTCTGGGCCCACCGTTTCCCTCTGCTGAAACCCACTGCGCGGCGATATCGCACTTGGTTGAGAGATTTTTTTTTTAAATTTCTCCTCAATAAAAATTGCTTCTATAGTGTGGGTGCGTTCACAAACATGCAAAGTCAATATAAAATAAAATATTTGTAGGCCCTGTACGGAAATACCCGCAGCACACAGTGCAGCAGCCGATCACTCAACCACTACGCCATTCAAAATGTGAAAGTACGATCCTCAATACTAACTTTGTACTCCTGTTTCATCCCCTTAGGGAGAGAATTTTGGAAAATCCTCTCTCTTATTATTTGTATGTAACATAAAAGCAACCTCTTAGCAAAATTTTAGCGTTCCAAGTCCAAAGGTTCAAGTTGGGTGTGAGTGATTAACTCATGGAGTGAGTCATGACTTAACCTTTTGTTTACACAGGAATACCGATCTCAACTTACTCAAAACTTGGAGCTAAACTTTGTCCAACTTAGGAATCGAAATCAGGAATTCATTCTCAAAAACAACAACTAACAAACCATTGTAGAGTCAATTAAACAATTTCTGTTATTACTACAGCCAGGTAGGTACTGAAAGAGAAATGCTGTTATTTCAATGTTTATTATTACTCAGTAGGTTAAACATATTACATCCGATTTCTATTTACACACCAAACATTTACTTAAATGTTAATTGTTAAATAATTTGGCATCGTGTAAACAATTGGTGTTGCAATCAAAACAAATTGTTATTGCTACGCATAGTTGAAAAGGAATTAACAACGTTTTTGTTTGTCTTTGCCTTCCCATAGGTGTGTAATCCAATGTTTTGTTTACACACACTACATTGCTGTAGGCCTGGGTATATTAAAGGATATGGGCCTGCCTGTGGGTAGTTTAGGAATTTATGGAAAAGGCGATTACATAGCAGATTCCGCTGGTTCTATAACATCGAATTTGTTTTATATTAAGTAGAGAAGTAGATATTTAATGTCTATCAAGGCTCAAAGTTTTTTATAACACAATATAGAAATCAAATTTGCAATCAAGGTTCAGAAACTATGACCAAAAAATGTTGCAAATACTTTATTGTGCCAGTATTTCAGCAGTCACGTAATATACTATTCGTCTTTCTCCTCCGATTACCTCAACGGCTTCATGTAGGTCATTCGCCAGTTAACATCTTTTGATCTTCAGTAATATACTAGATGCTTAAGCAAACCTTACCTTTGAGGAGCAATTTGCTGTGGTACCAACAGCTTTGACTTAACTCCGTTATTAAGAAAACAAGCGTGAAATTTCGAAATAAACGTATGTTTACTTCCTGAAATCTTAACACAGTTCCGAATAACATAGTTAGGTACATGAAAACGTTGGTGTTCGTACTTACTGTCGCATTATGCGGAACTTCGCTTAGGTTTGTTCACTCATGCATTAGGAGCATGCATTAGTAAGGCATCTTGTCGCAATCGCATTAGGTATCTACCTAAAACAAAAATCATTTATCTAAACACCTCTCGTTTCTTAACAAAATTACTTATTATCTTCTAAAGGGCCATGAGTCGACTTCAGCAAGGGTTACTCGTGGTCCTGGGATGCAAAAGGCAACTGAACGAACATACATGTGGTTTAGTCAGTAAAAGTTTGACTAGTCATTAGAAGATTTCCGACCTCCAAATAAAAAACCTACTAGTACACCTTCTAGTACACCTACTAGTACACCTTCTAGTACACCTACTAGTAAACCTACTAGTACACCTACTAGTACACCTACTAGTATTAAAGGTATATTTAGATCATCATCACACTAATATTATAAAGATGCAAGTTTGTGAATAAGGGTTTTTTTTTCGGTGAGGAATCATCCAATGACATACCCCGCTCTTGGACTCGGTCCGGACTGTTACCGGACGGTAAGACGGCGAGGCCGATGGCTCTTATCTTATCTTATCTTATTGGGGGCTGGCCCCGGGCCAGAGCACTTCGACCCTTCTGGATCTTTTGTGCTATGCCCCTCCTGTCTACTCAACCCCTAGCCCTCCGTGCATCTCCTTCACGAGTCCCAGTATGGCCTTGATGGGGCTGAGCCTGTAGTCCTCTGGTCTTTGGAATGGTTGGCCCAGATACCCTAGACTTCAGGAATCGGCGCTACTGGGCTCTTTAGCATTTATTCTAAGACTATACTGTTTATTTTCACATTTCCTTTGTTAGAAAAGTATTTTCTTTCAACTTGCTTAATTTAAACTTTAGTACGGTAGTATAATATTATAGTTGATTCGTATTTTTCTAACGCCGCCAAGAGCCCGTGAGCGATGGCTCATCAAGGTGGGCAACGCATCACTGTTTATTTTATTATTGCAATCCTTGAAATGAACGCGTTTTGCTAAGCGTGTTTGGAAGGCGCTCGTCACGTTTTGTTATTTCTGAAGGGTTTAAAGCGGACGATGTTTGTTGATTAGGGTTTTAAAATATTTAGATACATAAGATTATAGCTGTATTAGTATCTGTGAATGTAGTGACTAATACAATAGTGATTCTAAATTACACTTAAGTATAATATAAAACTGATGATTTTGTTTGTTTGTTTGGTTGGTAGAACACGCTAATCACAGGAACTTATGGTTCGAATAAAAAAAAATGTCATAGTGTTGGATAACTAAATTATCGAGAAAGGCTATATAATATCACGATACGACTACGACCCATTGGCTCACTGTCCGACCGTCCGGTAACCGTCTGGACCGAGCCCAAGTCGTCGACGGCGCGTGCTTTTCCACGCGCGCCTCATGGAGATGTCAGCAACTGTAGGGGCCCAGCAGGGTCGAAGCCTACTGGGGCCAAGGGTCTGATTCTGAAACGAAGACTCGACCCTGGTACGAAAGGCAACGAAGGAACAGGAGTGAGATTTTAGTCAGTAAAAGTCTGACACTATATACCTCCCCGCCCAAGAGCGGGGAATGTCATAAAATGATTTTCCCCCCGGAAAAGAAAAAACGACTACGACCCATGCAAGCGGATCAGTAAACAAAAACACGGAGAAAACCGCGGGGACAGTTAGGGTTTTATAATTATATTACTAACTGCATCATAAAATACATAACGACATCTAACACAGCAGAATTAAGAGTAAACTGTTCATGTGTCCCTACTTCAAGTGTCCATTTACAAACAATTTAAACGTGTAACTCAGAAGCATTTACCCCGGGTATCTTTTCAGTGAAGATTTTCAAACGCTTTCAACTAGAAGTATTCCCACGTTTCTTGCAAGCGGTGGAACGTTTCCTTGATTCTGTTCGTGGTGGGTACGACACGTACAAATTGCAGGTAGGAACGCTTCTTCTAAAAGGACTGCTTAAAAAATTGGAAGCCTTAACGATTGATCGCGTAGACATCGTTCTATATTTACTGACGCATGTAGTTAGGGTCTTTGAAAAGGTTTGGAACACCTGCTGACTATTTTGTTTACACCTTTCGATTGCAATAAATCAACGTTCTCTTTCTTCATCGCGGTCGTGATCATCACGTAGCGACATTTATAGAGACAAATATAACAAAAAAAACTTTTTTTTACAGAAAAATACAATCGACGTTGAAAAAAAAATTAAACAAAAAAATGCAAAATAAATTTAAATGTCAGTGTGTCAAAGACGTACGTAAGTTTATTTTTATTTATCTATCATGTTAATTCCGGTGGAAATATACAACTTTATTATATAAAAAAAAACGGCCAAGAACAAGTCCGACTTCCATCAAATATTGGATACGTACCTTGTTTTTCCTAATGAAAAACAATAATTGAAATCAAAATGTTTATTCACAAGCAATGCATTGTTTAATATGAACGATCTTATAGAAGACTTAAGTATTCTGCATAAAAGCAAGCGTGATTTGCCATGATAGAGGTTTTATGCAACAGGAATTCTATGGCCAATGGCCACTGACTATCTATAATATTAAGGTTACCTACAGGATGTGACAGACTGATGAACGGTGCCCGATCGAATGGAATCTTAAAACTACGATCATCAATGTACCGATTCGTCAATACCTCTGCTGGATACTATCAAAGCCTGAATAGAATCCTCAACACATCTTAGGCTTAGACACCATGCACTACACCTAATTACCTACGTCATTAGTTTGTATGCATTAACTGTATAATTAGCACCACAGATCTCGGTTCAGAGCACTGGTATCACTCATTTCCGACACTTGATTTGCAGCTAACGGCCTGATAAGCTGTTGATGTACTCTATCTCCGTTTTGGTATATAATCTAGTAGTGTATCTTGAGTATGTCACTATTAAAATATCCTATGTTAACCAGGGTTGTTATGGAGCACTTTAAACTGCTAAATTGTAAACTATCGGAAATCCGAAATAAAAAATATCCGTAACCGTTTTGGTTACGGTTATAAAGGTTTCGGATAGTTTTTTTTACCTTACTGCGATCCCACTTGATGGTAAGCAGTGATGCAATCGTTGATGGGGAAGTGCACCGATTTATTAAGAGCCTATTAACTGTAGCCTTGAAGACTTAAATTATAATCGGACGGGAAGACCGCAGCAAGCCAATTATTACAGTCCTTCGATGTACGCGCTATAAACGACGAGGCGAAAAGCTTAGTCTGGATCGTAGAGGTAACAAAAACGTAAGGGTGGACACTCCCCATACATCAGGTTGTCCGATGGTAGAAAGCTGATGGTGGAATAAAGTCATGTACTCGTAATTTCCATAAATTTCGGATTCTAAATGATAGGTTACGATAAGTTTTTGTTTTATTTTGTCTGGCCAAGCAAATGATGATAATCTAGACTAGAAATAAAAGTCTAACCTTGTTAGTATTAGTTATATAAAGAATATAATTATCTATCTATCTAATCCGAAATTTCATATCCGTAACCGTATTCGGTATAGGTACTATTATTCCTGTATCGGTTGATTGTTATCTATAAATATAAAAATAGAAACTGACAGACTGACATATCAACGTACAACCGAAACTACTAGGACTAGGAGCGTGAAATTTTGTACAAGACGTTCTTTTATAATGTAGGTGAGCACTACGAGAGGATTTTTTAAAATTCACCCCCTAAAGGGATAAAGCGGTGGTCCAAAGTTTGTATGGAGAAACCTACTTTCACGCGAGCGAAGCCGCTGGCAGAGTCTAGTCTATTAGGTACATCCCTGATATTAATACAAAAATTACCCCGGTTGAAATTAATTATGTGTTCATAAAACAGTGTGCAGAGTTTTCGAGATTGTTTATCGTAACATAATATTCGAAACCTTTTAACTTCGTTTCGTAAGGTTATTTTAAGTACCTACGATCAACATAAAAAAAAAAAACAATTTGAAACAGAAGCTTTCTTCACGGAATCCGAACATTAAGAACACACGTTTACGTTAAGTACAAAGGAATTCTGGATTCCCATTTTCAGATCTAAATGCTACATTCAAGATTTCTGAATGTGCAAACTCCGAAATAGTTTCACATATGGAGTTAATGTATCCGCTCTTGGAATATGATACGTACTATGGAAAGTAAAAGTACCTTCTTCACAGATGTTCATAAGACGCACGGGTCATAAACCGCTATAAACGCGAGGCGCGGTCCACACTGGCGGATATTGCGTCCCGTATTGTTCTCCGCTGTTATTAATCAGACAACTGTCGCTGTTTTGTTTGTGTTCCCTAACAACGTCACGCTTCGGCTCAGAGAAGGTGAAACTTGCGTTTAGTGTGTTCCCACAAAAGGCGAAGTTTTTTTACGAATTGTATTTGAAGATTTATTTGTTTTTCTTGTTTTCTTTTACTTCCTTTATGGGAAAGAACGAAGTTCGAAAACTGAATGCGAAAACATGATGGAATTCTTTGACCAGAATATAACTTGGAAACACGATTGTGAAACTCATTTCGAAATGTATATTTGTTTTTATTTGAATATTATTTGTCCCATGTTCTTAAAAAATACCATGACACGTTTCTTTTTATAACCGACTTCTTTAAAAAAAAAAACCGGTTGTATTCAATAAATAGTTTAAATAAGTTTTATTTTAAAGTTGTCAAATTTACATACATTTTCACTGTTTTTCATACAACCGCTCTTACGCGATTATCACGTTATTACACATTTTACATTAGATATTTTGGAAACACAGTATCTTGAAATCAATTTATATATTTGTGTAAAACTAATAAAATAAAGACATCTAATAATCTGCTATTTTGCATGAACTTGACACTTCATAATTTACTTAAAAATTAAAGAAGTCAAAAAAGTATAACAATAGAAGCCGTGCAAATTTAATCAAGATTCTAAATTACGACAACATTTTTCAAAAACTTTTAAGGTTTTTAAAAAAACACGTATTTCCTGGAATAAGTTTTGTAAAATATTCGAATAAATCACGGAATTACCAAATGCTAACAGAGTTTTCAGGCGTTATTTCTCTTTCGTGTTGCCTTTTCGTCAAAGATCGCGTTGTATTGCGTTAGATGAAGAACCAAGCTTTTAAACCATGCTCGATGTTGACGATAGGCCAGTAAAAAAGAACCCTCTTAAGCCCATTGTAGTACATGACCTGTGTATATCGACCGCTACAGAAACCGAAGCACCCGTTTTTCATAAGCATGGTCTAATTAAGCCTTCGCTTTGACTTCATTAGCAAGGGAGCAGTACCTTTCTTCATTAGCATCTCTATGAGAAAGTGACAATGCTTTTAAAACGAATAGCGTTTATTTATTAAAACGCTTTCTAATGAAGTGGATAGGTATGTTTTAATTGGTCGGGGAACATTTGAAAAGCAATTAATACTTAATTTACGTAAGATAAGAAAATTTTAAATGAACATAGTTGTTTTGTTGATTGTTTTGTTTGGAAATAACTTCTCTTTAAATGGTAATTTGTATTGTTGTTACTTGAATTCCTTTATTATTTTGGTGATAGAGAATAAACTTAGTGTAGGTACTAGAATGGTATAGGTATTTTTGTTAATATATCATCATCATCTTCCTGCCCTTGTCCCGTGTTATTTGGGGTCGGCGCAACATGTTTTTTTCTTCCATTCTGCCCTGTCACTCGTCATGCTATCATTAACCTTCTTTTCTTTCATATCACTCTTCACACAATCCATCCATCTTTTCTTTGGTCTCCCTCTCCCTCTCCATCCATCCACATGTAAACTCATAACTCTTTTAGTAACATGCTAACATTTATATATTAACATTTTTGTTAATATATAAATATGTTTTTATTTACTTTTGTCAAAGTCAAATGTGTATTTGTAAGAATATGGTACAATAGATATTAAAATATAGGTTCCAGCATATCCTGCCATAATACGGCGGTAAGGACGCTCATTGTATCATTTTTAATTTTAAGTTCCTACAAAAATCTTATCTATTGTGTACAATCAAGAGAATTTCTATAAAAATAAATAAAGGTTTATTTTTATTTGTACCTAGTAAATTATACATTACATTTATTTTTTCATCGGTAGATTACATTATTGTTGATATTACAACAAAAAATAAAACGAACATGAAATAAATGACTGCAGATTACAACGCATCTCATCAACATAAACTCGTATATTTTAAACCAGAACTGCACGGGTATTGTAACATAAGTTCCACAAATCTTCGAAAGAATTACTGCGGTCCTCGAATGCAAAGGGCAACTGAAGGATCACGCCACCGTAGGCGAGTAGAGGCTTGCGGATGGCGAGCAATGGGTAGCTCGCCGTCCGACCGTCCAGTAACCGTTCGGATCGAGCTCAAGTCGTCAACGGCGCCACAGTGTGACGGCAATATGCGAGAAAGAAAGAAGGGCCTGGAACGAGGGCAAAGAAGGACCAGGAGTAGGTTTTAGCCCGTAAAAGTTTGACACGAAGGGCGGGAGATGTTATTGGATGGTTTTCCAACATATAAAAAAAAAAAAAACTGAAGGATCACGGGTCGGTTTTAGTCAGTAATTGCCTGATACTCCCTCTCGCTCCTGCCAGAGCGCGAGAAATTATTATAAAAATCACCGTAGAGTACAAACTATGAAGTGGTGAATTTTCCTATTTTGTTTTTGTTTCTAGGTAACTGACAGTTTTTCTGCATAACTTTCGCCGTAGAAAAGGCAAATACATTTTTTTTTTCCTTTTAGCTTTTCCGTAGCAAAGCTAAATTGAAATGTACTTTATTTTAGCTTTTTTTCTTGTTTCTGCTAGTACCATCAAATGGACGGCCGGTTTATTCATAAACTGGACGTGATTATGTGTTCGGACATAAAATTATCGATTTGCTGACGATTCGGACACAGTATGTTCGGATAAAGTATCCGGATTGGTACATTTTAAACTTTTTATTATACAGCTTCAATAAAGGTAGTGTTCGAATATATTGTATCCGAATCGTCAGTAACTCAAATTATCAATAGTGACATAGTCATATCCATCGATATATATATATATAACTATAAGGCAACAACGTCAGGCAACTGCTACGTAGTTGTCTGTTGTTAGTTTTATTTCTCCTTATTTTTTTTTAATGTTTAATTTTAGTTTTTTCGATGGTCGTATCACTTACAATATTTTGGAGTGTTTTTTTTTTAGTAGGGACAATCATCTAATGACAAATTCAAATAATAAACATAAACAGCCTTATAATATTCCCACTGTTGGGACTCAGGCCACCTCTCTAAGAGAGGGAATCACCGTAATCCACCATGCGGGCCCAGTGCGGATTGGCGGATGTCGCATGTCATCAAATTTTTGGTTCTAGGACATGCGAGTTTTCTCTCGATGTTTTCCTTCACCGATTTGAGAGCAGTGGTGTTGAAATAAATGAAAAGAAAAGAAAGGGGTAGACAGAAGGTTAAGGACATCCAACTCGACATACATTTTCACTGTTTTTCATACAACCGCTCTTACGCGATTATGACGTTATAATACAATGTTCATTGATATTTTGGAAACACAGTATCTTGTGGATATTATTTAGGCTTCTATTGAAATCAATTTATAAATTTGTGTAAAACTAATCCAGTAGACCTCTGAAAATCTGCTATTTTGCATGAACTTTGACACTTCATAATTTACTCAAAAACTTAAAAAAGTCAAAAAAAGTGTAAAAATAAAAGTCTTGCAAATTTAATCAAGATTCTGAACGACGACAATTTTTTTCAAATTTTTTTAAGTGTTTAAAAAAACTTAAAAGTCCTTTTCTTTGGAATAAGTTTTGTAAAATATTCAAGTAAATCACGGAATTACCGACTGCTAACAGAGTTTCCAGGCGTTATCTCTCTTTTTTCGCGTTTCGTCAAATATCGTGTTGGATTGCATTAGATGAAGTAACAAGCTTTTAAACCATGCTCAATGTTGACGATGGGTGAGTAGTATGAGTAGACCATTACCTGGATTAACACTAAATACTTTTTATTTCAAAAGTATGTTTCCTTGGAGTAATTTACGAGATTCACGCAAGCGACGCCGCTGGCTGAAGCTTGTTTAAGGATTAAAATGATTCACCAACTTTTTTACCTATAAAAAGATTATGTGTGTGAAACCACCGTATTTTTTTTATTTATCATTTAAATGTTACATTCTGATTCTCTGATCTGATTAATAGCAAAAAATAACCCTTAGGACACATATTATATTTGAAGTTATTGCTCTATATTCAATTAAATGTTATATTTCCTAATCTGTATGGCCTTGGTATATAAACTATTTACTAACAGACGAAGCTTGCCTTGCAACCTCAGAAAGTAAAGCGGCCACATTTAAGATAACTTTGTTCCACCAAATCTAACAATACCATTAAAATTTCAATACACTTGGCAAGTTCAATAATTAATTCCATTGTAGCTCAACAATCCTGTAAATAAATAAATTGAAAGCTAAAATTTTAGCGGACTATTGTTTAAAGTAACTGAACCCAAGTGGACATCTATACCCGACCCTTCACGCTTCAAGGAGTCTGTACAACATGTCCTAACATTTGCGAACCTATCTCCATTGAGAGATCCCGTCCCGACGTCGAGACCAAATGAATATCTAGTTTTCGAATCGTAAATTGTCCAGTCGTTTATTTGAGTCCAACCACAAGTAATGTCTATTGAAAACTACCGTTTCCTTCGTCCCTCGACTTGAAAACCCGTTTTTAGAGGTCCCTTACATTATTGGAAAATATATCTAGCCATTTGTTGGTAGCTTCGGAGCTATTAAGCTCTTAGGATATATCTTTATGAAATGTTCGAGTGGTAGTTACCGATGTAAATGTTGGCTATGTTTCACGGAAAATAGAATTTATTATAGTTCCTTTGCCAGTTATTTTGTAAACAACATTAAATAAAACTTCGCTTATTTTTGTTTTTTCTGCAGGAAATCGTCAAATGACTTCTTTCGTTCTAGGTGAAGCGAGAGGTAGTGTCAAACTTTTACTGACTAAACCCCACCTGCATTCCTTTAGTTGCTCTTTGCGTCCCAAAGCTGTGTTAATTTTTTAATAATAATTCTGCAGTCCTTTGCTGCGCTAGAAAAGATGATAATTATGATAACGTTAGAACACGTGAAAAAACTGTACTTTATTAATTAACTAAACTAACGCCCTCACTAATACCCGCTAGAGAAGCCGGCCATAACGTTGAACATATTTCCAGATTATCTTTTGTCTTCCTTATCGCTTTTCTTTCATTTCCTCTTGCCTTTATTGCGTATTTCTCAGTCCCTAACTCCCCAATGATTCCGGAACACATCATCACGAGTTATTATGTGCAAATATTGGGAAAAAGAATTTCAATTACGAAGCGGTACGAGTTCGGAACGATCATTGTAATAATTCCCCATGTTCGAATTTTATACTTCGGCACGGATGGAGTACTTTTTCATATTTTTCCTGAGCAACGATGCTTATAAATTCGACATGGTGGATTTTTATAAAGGGAAGTTACAGTCAGTCGTAGGTGTATAGATATACTCGTAACTTCAATTGCTTGTTAATATATTGAGTTACGTAATAAGTAAGGTATGTTTAATTACATAAGTAAGATAAAGTCAGGATTGAGATTCACATCACGCATTCAGGCGGGTTACCATGAAGTTCAAAGTAAGATTGTTTCATTCTTATTTCAGTGTGGGTAAGAGACAGAGCTATACAGGTTGTCTAGCGCCATCTCTTACCCACAATGGAATAAGAATAAAACAATCTTACTTTAAACGTCATGGTAACCCAGTAGTTCTTTTTTATTAAATACTAGCTTCTGCCAGCGGTTTCGCCCTCGTAAAAGTAGGATTCTCCATACAAAATTCCAACCCCGTTTTACCCCCTTAGGAGCGGAGATTCGTAAAATCCGTTCTTAGCGGATGTCTACACCCTATAAGGCCTAAGTAAACCTACCTGCCAAATTTTAAGTTTGTAGGTGATATAGTTTCGGAGATTTCGTGATAAATCAATGAGTGTTGTTTCGCTTTTATATTTATAGATTTTATGCACACAAAAGTACAGAGGCGGACTTAATGCCTTATGCACTTTTTACCAGTCAACCTTTGAGTGAAACAGAGAAAAATAGTAGTGTGGGTGCAATAAAAAAGAGAGAAGAAGGCGTTTGCAAGAATAGATATAGGTACCAAGAAACCATAAAAAAACAGCAATAAATAAAGACTAAAGAGCAATGAGCCAGTACGATTTTTTGAACTTATTCTCCAGAGCCTGGTACCTTTTGTTTACTAATAGAAGTATTGTGTAATATGTAGTCATATCCTTACCAATTTTCTAAAGATTAAACAATTCCGCAATATAATAAGAGAAAGGCAGTCTGTCCGTCTGGCTACTTCAGCTAATTTGCAACATGTTTCGTCTATCGAAACATATACCACACCTCTTTACGTGAGATTGCGTGCCTGCATACACATCACAATAGTGAGGTTTTCTGTGCGCTTGCTCTGCAATTTAGCAAATCGTCCGACCTTATGTTTTTCACGAATCGTTGGCAAAGATAAAAGGAGCAATCGCTGAACCGTGCACGCTTATGCAAAGTGTAGAAATCTCGTTTTTAAACGTGAACACAATGCAACTCCCGAATGGAAGTCTACACCGGCGCTATGGGATTAGCGGAAGGCCTTTTTAGTTAATTAAAATATCTGTTTCCGTATCGCAAAAGTTAGATTTAATTTGGGTAACTTTAGATTTATTAGGATTGCCTGCCAGATTAGTTTGTAGTTTAGTAATAAATTTAAATCCTATCTGTTCGTGTAACCGCTCAGGTATCTTTTTAATGAATGTTGTGTGTATCTCGTATTAATTTGAATATTTAGCTCGGCGTAGTTAGAATAATTTAAAACGGGCATTGCGGTTGGCTCTAACAAATTAATGAACCTGTTTTGTATACAATTTGTGCCATTTAATTAATACAAATAAACATACATGACCACCTATCATCCGCATTAACGTATAATGTACCTATGCTCAATTAATATGGTAATAATATTTAAAAGATTTTGCTTATTACCTAGAGTGCGTACATGGAAATTATTTGATAGATTTTAACTAATATAATGAGTGTCGACTACTCCCTTGATAGAATTTGAGAGAAACGGTAATTAATTACCGATTCAAAATCTTTAGCGTACCTTAAAGTTGTCAAAAAACAAAAGGCCCGTTTTGACATATCTGTCAAAACGAATACTTAAATACGCAAAAAGAATACTCGCAATAAATTCCATAAAATAATTTAACGCGCCAAAAAAGTTATGTATTTTTTTAAAACACTTTATGTACTTAATTAATTATTATTTTATTGTTTCTTTCAGTTTCGTTTCAAGTTACATTCTCAAATGTCAAAACGTGTTCTTTATTTTTTAACGACTTTAATGTCAAAATTCGAATCTACCTGTAATTTTTTTTTTTAATTCTTCTTAGAATCACTATAGTAGGTATTAGGATTCCGGGTCCGTAATCCTAACATTGTAGTAGATGTTAAAAATAGAAGAAAACTGAATCCAGTTCATTACATTACACAAATAAACAGAATTGTGTGCTAGCGCTTAACAAAAGTAAACCAATTATTATAAATACTATGATCATAATTCAGAACCCTTTACAATATCACATACATATGATTTAAACCACATTATTCGATACATAATTATATCAGAACTTACTGAACCAAACCAATTAATGAATTTAATTAATTCTCATGTTATAAATAAAATTGCGCTGTGAATGAAGCTGCTGACGGTTCAATATACAGACAAGTGACGTTTGACGGAATAAAATAACCCTTATTCCCCTTATTCAATGTTTTTTAACCTTTCCTCGATATCGTTTTAATGACGTGAATTTCTGCTTTCGAAGTATTTATTAATTGTAAAATCAGGATAATTTATTTTTGAACGGGTCTCAGCAGGGTCGATGTCTGCTTTGGCTGCGAGAGTTTTCGAAAGAGTTACTTTGGCCCTAGAATGTAAAGGGCAACTGAAGGAACACAAGTGGGTTTAGGGCTGATTCACATCAAAATGGCCGCGTGGCCGCTTACTGATAATTTCAAGTGATACTGGTCTTTTAACCTTTCGAATACCGTAATTAGAGACAATAGAAAGACAATGAGAGAGCCGGAACGAATACAGCTGCTACCAATTCGGTATGAATCAAACCTCACCTAAGTCAATAAAAATCTGACACTCCCTCTCACTCCAACCACATCGGGAGAAGTCATTTGATGATTTCCCACCAAAAAAAAAGCATTGTTAATAACGGCTAGTAAATGAAATAATAAAACACAGTAATAAACGTTCGTGACAACATTGCCACGATCACAAAGCTTGACAAACAGATTGGTAAATCAGCATACAACCGGCAGTAAATACCCAGTGTTGGATTGTTGGCTATTTGGACGTTTGCCTAACCTTATATTTTATACATCAACATCTACAACTGCTTATAAGTGCGGGTTCATAAGCAAGAAATATGTAATCTCCACACGAACAAAGCCACCCCTGTCCACATTCGATTTCTCTGCTTCCTGGTTTTTATCCTTCGAATTAAAGATCTCCATTCATGGTCCGACTCTCATCTGACAAGCTTGTAAACTAATACTTATATTTATATGTAATTTAATCGTTAGACTAATAACAGTATTACATTCTTAAATAAAATTACCCACATGTTTAATTCGCTTCTATTTATGAAGATACTTATTTTGTTCATCATCTAAATTGATATTGTTAGGCTGAAGTTGATTGGTTTTTTAGTTTTTATAGGCGTATTAATTTTTGAAAAGTTGTTTTGTATTATTTTCTCACGATTTAATATGTGCAATGCCTGAATTAAAGTATATAATCAAACCATAAAAACGTATTGTCTAATCACTTATTCTAAGTAAACTTCAGCCTTTCAATTAACGATTTGCCTTTGAACAATTGCGTGATTTAGGCTTAAAATAATTGAATTTCAGTCTTTGCCAACTTTCAAAACTTTGTCGATTTAAGTAATTTAATGAAATTCTTTGTTTTCAGCCAGTGGGCATTTACCGCGGGAAATACGAGTGGGCCAACGAGAACAGTCCTGTGGGAGGCGACTGTTCGCTGTGGGTGCGCGCCGCCACGCTGCAGCTAGACGACGGACAATGGCAGTGCCAGGTCACTGCTAGCAACTACGACGTGCAGGTAATTGTACGAGTGTTAACGAGAACAGTCCTGTGGGGGGCGACTGATCGCTGTGGGTGTGCGCCGCCACGCTGCAGCTAGACGACGGACAATGGCAGTGCCAGGTCACTGCTAGCAACTACGACGTGCAGGTAATTGTACGAGTGTTAACGAGAACAGTCCTGTGGGGGGCGACTGTTCGCTGTGGGTGCGCGCCACCACGCTGCAGCTAGACGACGGACAATGGCAGTGCCAGGTCACTGCTAGCAACTACAACGTGCAGGTAATTGTACGAGTGTTAACGAGAACAGTCCTGTGGGGGGCGACTGATCGCTGTGGGTGTGCGCCGCCACTCTGCAGCTAGACGACGGACAATGGCTGTGCCAGGTCACCGCTAGCAACTATGACGTGCAGGTAATTGTACGAGTGCTAACGAGAACAGCCCTGTGAGGGGCGACTGTTCGCTGTGAGTGCGTGCCGCCACGCTGCAGCTTGACAACGGACAATGGCAGTGCCAGGTCACTGCTAGCAACTACGACGTGCAGGTAATTATACAACTGCTAATGAAAACAGTCTTGTGGAAAGCGACTACTCGCTGTGGGCGTGCGCTGCCGTGCTGGAGCTAGATGAAGCGTAGTGGCAGTGCCAAAAACTACGATGTGTAGGTAATTTAGTGGTACAAGTGCCAACAAGAACAGGTCCTTTGGAAAGCGACTACTAGCTGTGTGCATGTGCTGCCACGCTGCAGCTAGACGACGCGCAGTGGTAGTGGAAGCAACTACGTAGCGCAGATAATTCTATAGTACGAGTGCCTGCTGTGGGTGTGTAATACTATGCTGCCGATGGATGACGGGCGTTGGCAGTATCAGGTCACCTCCAGCAACGACGTGCTGGAGGTGACCTGGTCACTGTGTAGTACGAGTGCTAACGAGAAAAGTAAAGTGTAAACAGATTCAAGACAAGAGTGTTTATGTTTCAAAACGCCGATTGTATGTTTGATACAGCTTCAGTTTAGTACCTACCTTTTATCACATTACTAATCTTCAAAATTTTCCTCCAGGACGCTCTATCAAGTCCCCCCGCGGCATTAGCAGTGCGGGTTCCACCACAGTCTCCCCGGATCTTGTTCAATGGCTCCCACGTGATGCCAGGTCAGAACATCACGGTGCCAGCAGGGAATAGGGCCACGGTTGTCTGCGAGGCCAGATATGGAAACCCTCCGGCGTACATCGAGTGGTATTTGGGTAAGCATCCTTTGATTTTATTAAAAGTATTGCAGTGAAATAAATTAGGCGGAATCAAAGCCTTGATGTACTTTTATGGTTTTTGGAAGTCGACGAGACTTTCTAACGACTGACAACAAAACTACTGACAAAACGATCTTTGATAAACTACAGAATAAATTCTGATTGAAGTGAGTTCAGTGTTCTTTCAAAAGAATGCAAAATTGCTCGTTTATTTTGACAATTCTACTTTACTGGAATAAAGAATATATTATAGCTATTTTATTTGTTTCTGGCTGGCAGATTTTATTTAATTACGAGGTGATATAATGAGTACTACCTCAATTTCCTCATAGAAGGTAATTTTGGTACAGTACCTACAGTCAAAATAATGTTGGCCACTTTAAACTTGGCGTAGTAGCGTAAGTATCGCGCAGACTCGAAAAAATACGCAATACATATTCCATATATGATTCTTAAAAAAATACTCGTCGATGTTCGGAGCGGTCAAGTAATTTCGGCCGTACTGTACGTGTCTTTGAATCATAGTGTATTAAGATTTATTTTTTCTAAACACACATAGGATTGAAAAACGTCTGGAAGAACTTGGGGGAAATCTTTGCCTTTGGCCAGTTATGTCCAGGGACAAAAAAGTAAGGCTATTTTGTCAGTTTTAACCCGTCAAATATCGCATGATAGAGGTTTGGTGCATCAGGGACAGGGCTCGAAATGTCAGCCGAATACCGTAGGTTCATAAGCAATACGTTCTACGATAACATTAAAAAAAAACTGACTAAGTAAAAAAAAATACACTAAAAAGTGAAAAATTACTTAATTTCGGAAATCGGCGTTTCTAGTTGTGACCTTCGAAATTAAAGTTATTTTGCAATTTTTTGTGTATTTTTCTCTGTTTTAGAGTCTAACAAACAAAAAAAAAACATATCAGAATTGACTGAAAAAACGGTAAACATTGGTATAAACAGGTAACACAAGGTAGAGCTGTATGTATTTTTTATTTAAAAAATACATACAGCTCTACCTTGTGTTTTTTGGTTAAATTTTAAATTAGCGCAAACAAAGTTGCGGGTATAACCTAGTATCGAACATATTCAGTAGGCCAACTAACCATTACCTACCCAAGTTTCGATCTTTTTAATCAAACGAAGAACGAACAGCACTCGATTAACCCAATCCGTTCATATAAAATTCTAAATGCCATGTCATGTATTTGAACTGGCTCGGCGCCGCGACCTACAAAGCCCATGCATTTTGAAGAAGGCCTGACTGACAGCGATCGACACACAGTACAGTGCATTGGTCTTGTTCCTACTATCGACGATATTAATGGCTTTCGTTGTAGCCATGTGATTAGCGTGTTAGACGTTTATTTATTTAGTTATTATAGGACTGAAGTCTATCATTAGTAGTTGTTTGTATATAATGGAATAGTGAAAGCATTAAATTATGTAGGGTGACTTTTTATTCATTGTTATTTTAGGGGACAAAATTACTCATGAATATTAAATGTCTTTATATGAATAGGAAATACTTAACATGACTTGGTAAAATTTAGGGCATATTTCTTTTTAAAAAATTCAGCTTTGGCTCCGACCGTCAAACAGCTCACAACAAAATAATATAGGTACGCGTATTAATTTTAATAATTTATTAGATTAAAAAAATGTATACAAATAAATACTTACAAACAACACAAATAACAAAGACATATTAGAGAATAACAACAGTGTTAGAAGTATTTTTAATGAATTCTGCTACGCAAGGAAAGATCTGGACCCATAAAGGATCCCTGAGGCACTCCAGTTAAGATAAAGTCTATTTGGTATGCACCCGTCTTCTTTAATTTGAAATATTCTATCCTTTAGACAGGATTTTAACTTGTGTCATGGGTACTAGGATTCTCTCGTTTGTTTTACATGGTATATGTGAAATTAGAAGGTAGAAAAGTCAAAACTATTAAGGTCAAAAGCGGGAACAGCCCTATCAAAAGTGTGAATATAGTGCATATGGTGTTGAGACTTTGTAAGGTTGTGTTTATTTGTGCTCGGAATTTATTTTCTCATGTTTTCATTTTGCTTGCATTTATTTGCAATGTTATTAATTTATTTAAAGTCTTGTTAATCTAATATGTTTCACTAATTCGATATTTTTTGTCAATTTTATGTACAGTAAGTTTTGGATTTTTATAGTGAACGCTATGTACGCCTTAATTGTCATTAGCATTAAAAATGTTGTTATTAAAGTCATTTTTGTATATAAAATGTATGTAATTTAGCTACTCGTATATTTGTCACCTACTTACTCTTTTTTTGTAAAAGGTTGTACATGAGTGCTTTCGTGTGACAAGATAGTCATTAAATAAAAATCACTGTAGAATTAATTTGACAGGGGGTAAAGCATACCTATTATTTCTACTACGAATAAATAGCTTGACGGTTGCTATAAAGTTTTATGTACTTAAATATCATCTTTCAATAAATCCATTAATAACTTCTAATACACGTGCCAGGCACCTAGAATATGTATCGGTTTTGTCTAGATAAGTGTACGATTCATTCACGTGTGTTACGATAGCGTGCGATTTGATAGTTTGAATGTTTGTTTGTTGATACTGTTCCAATATTTGCTTTGACAAGGTGTTTTTTCCTTAATATATTGGCCTGTTGGTCTAGTGGTTAGTGGCCCTGCTTTGCCAGAGGTTGTAGGTTAGATTCCCACTCAAAACAAACGTTTGTGTGTTGAGAGCATGATCATTTATTCTGTGTCTGGGTGTAATTTATCTATAATGTGTTTAGAAATATGTTGTTTAGTACTCATTGCACAAGCTCTGTTTAGTGTGAGATAAGATGGCGTTGTGTGAATGTTGTGGAATATTATTATTATTAATGTTTATTAATTTTCATTATTATGTACCTACCTACCTACAGTAGTAGTAGCTGAAGTGGTAAAATATGAGCTTTCTTTTGAATTTCTCAATGAAAACCTTGCTTTTATTTTTTTATTTGGCTTGTTGATTGACTGGCTTGTTGGTCTAGTGGTTAGTGGCCCTGATTGCTATGCCGGAGCTCGTGGGTTTCCCACCCAGAACAAATGTGTGTTTGATCAGCATGATCATTTGTTCTGTGTCTGGGTGTAATTTATCTATATATGTATGTATGTATTTAGAAATATATAATAAGTATGCTCTGCTTAGCTTGGGACTAGATGGCGTTGGGTGAAAGTTGTGGAATATTATTATTATTAATGTTTATAATTTTTTATAATTATGTACCCAAGACAGTAGACTACTACTGTAGGTAGGTACATAATAATAAAAAATAACTTTAACTAAAGTGGAAAAATATGAGCTTTCTCTAGAATTTCTAAATGAAAACTTAGCTTTAATCACTGGAAAAAAAAAACATACAGATCAGATAGAAGAGCACAAAGTTGTTTCTTCTGTATTTCAAAAGAAATTACGATACATAGTGACACTATTAGCAAATGGGCCAAGTGTCGTATAATTAACTCGCATTTGCCCGCAACTTTGCTTGCGTTATTTTAGATTTTGACATTCAATTTAGATTGGTGATTGATATAATAGGAAGCATGAAAGTTAATATGATTAACTTAGGTATTCAATTCAGGTCATTAGTAAATTCCAGTAGAAGTCAAATAGTTACAAAGAAAAAAAAACTACACTACACTACTAAAAACTACAATAGAAATACCTAAGTATAAGAGTTGAAGTGAAGTAAATAGTGGAGATGTCGTGGCCAGATCATAGAAATTGATCACTATACGATATGGCCAAGTAAAACTGGCCAGATCGTTTTAAACGTTAAAGTTTGATGATATTTCAATCCTCGTTTGGTCTACTTTCTTTAGGCCCTTTATTATCATAGAAATCCTACATCAATGATATGGCCAAACTAGGATTGACATATCATCAAATGTTATCGTTTTAACGATCTGGCCAGTTTTAGTTGGCCACGACAGAGACATAAGGTTCTAGCTTTACCTGCGAATTGAAGTTCCTACTTCATGCTCAACTCCCAAAATGTATATAACTTAGCTTTATAAAAAAAATACTTATACCGCATATATCGAAGAACTGGAACAATCTGCCTACTGCGGTCTTCCCGTCCGAATACAATTTAAGTGTCTTCAAGGCTAGAATGAATAGGCTCTTAATAAATTAATGCGCCTCACCATCAACGAATGCATCACTGCTTACCATCAGGTGGGATCACAATCAAGAAGTTTACATAATTAAAAAAAAATATTATTCGAAAGATACGTAGGGCCATCTAGCGTCCTAAAGCAAATTTGACCGTCTGAAAGTTTTAGAGGTATGTGGAACAGAGAGTAAAGTCCCGCAAACCTCCGTTGATAAGGGAGGATCCTCCGACTAGACGGGATGTTATGTCTGGTGGGCAGCTGCCCCGTAGATGATTTCGGGCTGTCGTATAATTATATTCAAATCGCGCGGAGAACTTTGGTTGCGCGATTCAGGATTAGTTCTTATGTGACGCCATAGATGTCGCTACAAGTTATTATTCGAGCCCTCGGTAACAGTACTTTTTTCTGCATAAAAAGCACAACATTTTCATTTTTGTATACCGTACAACATTTACGCCAAATTTTATGAAGATTGGTTCAATGGTTTTAACGAGAAAAGGTACAGGTGTAACAAACTTACTTTCGCATTTGTAAGTAATATTTTTTGAAATAAAAGTAAATAACAATAAATTATTATGTAAATAAGAAACTTAATATTAAACTACTACCTATTTATATTACACCTAACTATGTACGTATACTCGAATCCCCTTAGCATTTTCCCAACTAGCCTGAAACTAGACTGAAAACCGACCCTAAGGTCGGCTACCTAACCCTAACCTAACCGGATGCAGCTGATTACCCATATTTTATATGGAGCGACACACACACACATTGGGCACATTGCTCGCAGAACTGATGGCCGTTGGGGCCGAAAGTTTCTGGAGTGGTACCGGAAGACGCAGCGTTGGAAGGCTGGTCCTACAAGGTCCTACAAGGTGAATCGATGACCTGGTAAAGTTTGCGGGAATCCGACGGATGCGAGACGTACAGAACCGTTGATTGTGGCGACACTTGGGGAGGCGTATGTCCAACAGCAGCCGAAAGATGTCCACCTTTCGGCTCAAATGAAGCTGATGATGATGATAAGGAACGACTGCTTATCAGACTTCCACAACCCAGTCATTGGGTAACACAATACTCTTTGGGTAGTCTGATTGGTCAGATTTTCTAGCGTCTGACTAAACCCTATAAACCCTGTCAAAGATCTACCATTGCCAACCGGAACCAACGACTTTACGTGGTTTCTGAGGTATGGGGTGTAATGTCTTAGAACTTGGAAATGTGCCCAGAATAAAATATTAGCAGCATTGCCACGTTGAATGGCAATGCTAAAAATCTAAATCGTAGGGTCGATGAGAAATTTTTCTTGAAAAGGAGACGCGCACTCGAACCCCATGAACTATAACCAATAAGGTTACACTATTTATTAGCGCCATTAAAATTTGTGGGTCTCATCTCACAAACCAACAATTTGAAGACATGTGATATAAGTCACCACACTAATATTATTAAAGGCGAATGTTTGTGTATAAATTTGTTACTTCTTCACGATCGAATGGCCGACCAAGTTTCGATGAAAAATGGCAAATTCGAATTTCAATGTCAAAATGTTTTTATTTCGCGTAGGCCTAGTGCACGGTTCCCAGTTGGAACTGTCGTTTTCTGTGGAGAAGAACCAGCAAGAAACTCCATGGTAACTCACTTATAGCACACGGGTAGACCATTTTTTGGAATAAAACATAGAATACTTTTTGTCCCTGGTATAATTTTATACTAAAACATGGGTGAAGTCACTGGTAGCGGCTAGTCTTTATAATGCTGATCAAATCCCGCTAAAGTTCTTAGTAAAAATTTAGGTAGTACATGGAAACATTATTAAATGGAAAATGTAATTAAAATTTTATTTCTATAGAATTAACAAGCTTTTGTTCAGCGACGAAGGGTAAAAGTTTTTACAAGGGAGTTACTGCAAAAACGTTTGTGAAAGTGTTTCGATAGAAAATTTGAGAGAAGAAAATATTTGGGTTAAACAGACCATTCACGTAGGATTATGCCTACTCAAAAGGAGAAAATCAAAAGTACACGGTATACCTACGCATAGACAGTTATGTTTGTCCTAGAAGCAAACCTATTGCCATTGATCAGGCACATTTTTACGTATAACAAGCATAATTAGCCTTAAAATGTGACTTCTAATGGGATTCAGACCTTCTTTCCAGCCCCCCTAGCCAAGTTACGATCGTTTCGTTTGCGTCGAACGCCGCGAGTAGGCCACGCCTCCGATGCCTTTGTTCTGACCACGTGATTAAGCGTTGAGATGACTTCAGGCAGGGGCAGGACAGGGAATAGGCCGTAATCCACCATACTGGGCACATACCCAGTGCGGGTTAGTGTATGTCATATGATTCCGAAAGTTTGGTTCTAGGACATGCCAGTTTCTTTACAATGTTTTCCTTCGCCTTTTCTAGAGAGGCTAGCAATCTCTTAAACTTTTCCAGAAATTAGTTACGGAAAAACTACTCTTTAAGAAATAAACCAAGAACCTAAAAGTACCAACACAAATAGACCAGACAACCAAATAAATGTTTAATATCTTACATTTAAATTTTCAGAAAAAGAACGCCTCACAGCCTGGTCACAGACCAACGCCTCCGAGGTGGAAAGGCCTCGAGTTTGGGCTGCACGGTCAGTCCTCGAGCTGGGAGCTACCAGGTCTGCGCACGGTCGTCAGCTGGCTTGCAGAGCTCATCACCCGTCGTATCCTTCGCCGTACTACAGGGATTCTTACACTATGCTTGATGTTACATGTAAGTACTACCTCTATTAAACAAATTATCACTCCTGTATACAACACAATGCTCCTGTATCGTGGGTACGCTTAAAAACATGTAAATTCACATACACAAGAGACTCTGACCCGAAGTTAGGCCATACTATATTTGTGCCGTGTGGAAATCGAACCCGCGACACTCTGTGCAGCAGCCAATTGCTCAACCACTGCACCAAACGTGCCATGACGATGATATTTACATTTTGTTAGCCCAGGACCTCGTCAGTTTTTCGGTACTTTTAAAGGCAGCACTTAGGCTGTTTGAGTCACAGAGGGTTTTTTTTAAGGTTGGATATCATCCAATGACTTCTTCGACTCTGGGCGGAGCGAAAGGGCGTGTCAGACTTTTACTGACTAAAAGCAACCTGTGTCCTTCAATTACCCTTTGCGTGCTAGGACTTCGGGTTTCCTTTTCACAAATTCTCCGCGGTCCTAGCTAGCGAGCATTGCTGCTGGGCCTTTACGGTTTGCTGACATCTCTTTGAGGAGCGCGTGGATCACTACGTGCTGTTGACGACTGGGCTTGGTCCGGTTAATTACCTGACGGCCGGACGGCGAGCTACCCATTGCTCGACGTCCGCAAGCCCACGTCTACCGTGGCTGGTAGTTGAGGTCAGAATTACGGCGGCTGGGACGTGAGAACCTTCGTTTCCTCACGCGTGCGGCCTCCTCCTTCGCTATTCGCAGAAGGAGGCGACCGCCTGCCATACCTCCTCACTCCGGACCATAGCCCGAACCAGGGCCGGCGCAAAAGGTCGCTGCCACCGATTGCCGAGTCACAGAGGGTGGAAAAGTAGTAATATTTTAAGTATAACCTCATAAAGCAAAGAGCCTATGTTTATTTTATCCAACTGTAGGCCTCCCAGAAGGTGAACCGATGACCTGGTGAGTGAGGTATGTGGGAATCCGATGGATGCGAGACGCACAGGGCCGGTCGTTGTGGCGACACTTGGGGGAAGCCTATGTCTAACAGTTCGTCTTTCGGTTGAAATGATGATGATAATTTGGCTAATCCTGTCCTTCCTTCTTTCCTTGTCTCCCTTTTAACCTGCCGCGTTATCGTTTCCAACAATTTAGGATTAACGGAGCAGTTATTATTGGAGATTGTTGCACCGTACACCGTTTCGTAGTTTTGTTCAGCTATACTTACTATCCTGTCATTTGTGCCTCAAAACCTATTGTTAAAGTGACATCTTCCCCTCTAGCCAAGTTACAATCGTTTCGTTTCGATTCTCTTTTTGTCGATCGCCTCGAGTAGGCCACGCCTCCGATTCCTTTATTCTGACGTCATCTCAACGCTCAGTCACGTGGTAAGAACAAAGGAATAGGAGGCGTGGCCGACTCGAGGCGATCAACGAAAAGAGAATCGAAACAAAACGGTTTTAACTTGGCTAGGGGGGCTGCTTTGACACTTATGACGCCGTAGATTTGGCAAAGTTTTAGTTCAACGAAATAAATGTCTTACTATCGACACAAAAGAAAATCTTGATTTCAGATAGATATAGTTTTGGGGTAAGAATACCTTTTTTTGGGTGTTAAATCATCACATATTATAACTCTCCCGCTCTGGGATAATTGAGATGAAGTACAGACTTGGCTGAATAAAACTCACATGTGTTCCACCAGTTTTGCTTTGCGTTCCAGGGCCACGGTCCACTATAACTCTTTCGCACATTCACCAACGTCATTTTTCCTAATGGTTTTTCTTGAAACAGTTAAAAAAAGTTTAAACTTCTTAAACAAAAGTGTTTTAACGATTTATTTAATGATCCACTTGAGAGCTTTGTTTTATGAGGTTTATAGTTTAAGACCAATACTGGAATTAGTGCCTGCACATTTTTATCTGTGAAATTTATTTAGTTTAAAAAAAAGAAAGAATCGGAATCTGGGTCGAACGTGTAAAAATTTTTCACATGCATGCAAATCCATGATCGTTTTATTTCCTTTCCTCGACTCGGGCTCACAAAAAAGAAACAAATCAGTAAGCAATTAGCACCCAGCATAGCTGTCGTAAAAACAATTGACACTCACAAATTGATCCTATACGGAGTCGTAAATAGGATGGAAATACGGACTTCGCGGTATTTCCTTTTTCATTTGTAATTATAGTCTATTCAGAAGTAATTCGTAGATGTCGAGCATAAGTGAACATAAAGAAAAACATTTATCTTGTGTCCCACACAGAAAATAAAATATGATAGATAAGAAAATAGTTTCCCATTTTGTGATAGAAGCCGTAGAAAGTGATTTTTCCCGTTGGTATTTTGTTAAATCAATCAAAATAGTTTCTGTATTGGGCTTTTGTTTTGTCTGATTAGTATTGAGCAAAATGGCTGTTTAATGTTGTTTGTGGTATTACTTTAGTGAAGCAATGAGTTATAGTTAGTTAAATTTAATAAATATTTTCAGTGCAATTTACGCTTCTTTCACTCGAGTCTATTCCGCCATTACAACGGAAAATCACCTTCAATTTAATAAAAAGATTTATTTTTATAGATACATTACGTAGAAAAAAAAATTCTAACAATCAATTTGACTAAGGGAGAGTAAGTGGAGATTGAGTCGAGTGGAAGAAATTGCTTAAAATATAAAGTAGGGTAAATAGCTGATTATGTACTTTAATTGTGTAAACTAATAATAGTTCATAAACGCACGGGCAACGTAAAATTGTTATCCTGAGCTGTCTGAATGATCGTGTCGAGTATCTGAGTGCCGCGTTTCAGTTGTGTTTTATTCTCTGAATGGTTAAGAGCTTGGAGTAGACCAATCGGAGCACCGAACTTCATCACATCACAACGTGTCGATCACATTTCCATAAAATAAACTCTCTCTAAGCACATAAAACCAAACTAAGACTTGCATCTCGTAAATATAAATTGGCTGTGACTTTCTTTTCTTAGAGCCTGAAGCCCTGAACTCATGGTCTTACTACAATAAGTGATTTACGACTATTAGGTACATCTGCTACATTCGTGAGGAAGTGGCTATTGAGCGACTTGTAGTTCAGGGAAAGGTTGAGGGTACCAGGCCACGAGGAAGGTCGCCTATGAGGTGGACTGACCAGATTAAAGCGGCAGTAAGTGGCTCATCATCACTGCACGAATGCACGAAAAAGGCGGCCATCAGAGAGGAGTGGCGGAGCGTTGTTTAGCTTGCCACCAACACCTGAAGTGATGACCACGACCACTCTGTCAAGAGTGATATCGACAAGGAAGAAGCTACATTCATAGATTACCTATAATTTATACTTGCAATCAGAAAAGTATTGGACATTTTGACTGGCCTGTTGGTCTAGTGTTCCTGACTGCTATGCCGTAGGTCATGGGTCCGATTACCACCCAGGACAAATGTTTGTGTGATGAGCAAAATCATTTGTTCTGTCTGGGTGTAATTTATCTATAATATGTATGTATTTAGAATTAAGTAAGTCTATCAGTTGTCTAGTACTCATAACACAAGCTCTGCTTAGCTTGGGACTAGGCGGCGTTGTGTGAATATTATATTATTATTATATTATATTATTGCAGTAACAAGGTAGACAAACATATTATATACGGTATGTATACACAGAAATACACAGGGAACTGGCTCACACATTTATTGATTTTATGTCTTCGATTTATTTCTTGTGACACTTAGTACATTATAAGTTTAAGCGTAACTTAAACATAGTTAAAAACAATGAATTTGCTATTAATTTTGTAACTTCCCCGTCCTTCATGGAACTGGTTTGATCTCGACAAAAGTTACTCGATCTAGTAACGCCTTTGGCAACTCAAGAAAGTTTTTGGTCCTTGCTTGATTTATTTGTATTGATTCAACTGTAAAACATTTACAGTTGAGTCAATAAACAACTTTTATCTAATTTAACAAGTCATTTTGGTAAACAATTGAGTATTTTCCTCTATTTTGATTTCGTAATTTCATTTTATACGAAAGAACAAATAATACATCTATATTATCAATATGAAGCAGCAGCATTTAAGGAGGTATTTACGAATTGACTCGCTTCAATTCTAGGTATTGCGTCTTACTACTACACGTGCACGGCTCACACACACAGCGACTAGCACGAAGTGGCGAAATTATGAGTGAACTGACACGGTTTGATACTTGAGCCTAATACTATTAAGTAATTTTTTTTCTGTGTATTTTTTTTAACTAACTGTGATTTGTTTAAAAAAAAAATGTACATATATATACTATTAAATAATATTGGTATGGGGAAGAGCGGTGGAAACACCTCGCTATCTCTTTTGTGCCCGTGTAACCTAATGGCGCGGCTAGTCTCACATATCAGTTTATGCATCCGTGTTATTGATCTTTATTTTTACACTTTTTCTTAGTGCTCTGCTAAGCACGGAGAAGCGTAGTAGCTGATAGAGTCGTAACGTGATGTAATGAAGGCAACCCCCCAATTTCTGATTTAAGCTTAAGTTGAATATTTCTCTAACTCCACTTTAGCCTGAAAATCTGTCAAAATTTGGTATTTAAGTAGGGTTTGAAACTTTCTTAACTTATTCTTAACTCAAAATACTTAATTCAGAAACCCAACCAATAGAAACAACAAAAAGAAACCCAACCCAAAACCTTGCTAAAGATTTGGGCTGTCAAATGAAAAAGTAATTTAACTCTAGTCATTTCATAGATTAAGAGGGTCCTTTTCCACTCACCTATCGTCAACATCGAGCATGGTTTAATAGCTAGTTGCTTTATTTAACGCAATCCAACGCTATTTTTGATGAAAAGGCAATGCAAAAAAGAGAGATAATGCCTGAAAACTCTGTTGGCATTCGGTAATTCCATGATTTACTCGAATATTTCACAAAACTTGTCCCAGGAAATACGTGTTTTTTTTAAACCCTTTAAAGTTTTTGAAAAAGTATTCGTCATTCAGAGACTTGATTAATTTTGCAAGGCTTCTATTGTTATACTTTTTTGACTTTTTAAATTTTTGAGGAAATTATGAAGTGTCAAAGTTCACGTAAAATAGCAGATTTTCAGAGGTTTTTACTGGATTAGTTTTAGACAAATTTATAAATTGATTTCAATAGAAGCCTAGATAATATCAACAAGTTGTTTCCAAAATATCTAATGAAAAATGTGTTATAACGTCATAATCACGTAAGAGCGGTTTTATGAAAAATAATTGAAATGTATGTCGAGTTGCATCCCCTTAACGAGAACATTTTTTTTTTTAATTCTATATCACCAGCTTTATTCGATTTATACCTAGCCACGCCTCTCTTTAACAATAAAACCTTTCTTTTCCAGTTGTGCCAGTAGTATCAATCGTCGGTGGAGATCCCAGTACCCTGGCTAACTTGGAGGAAGGCTCCAGTGCTCTGACCCTGGAGTGTCGAGCTGATGGTAACCCCAGTCCTTACGTGTGGTGGACTAAGAACGGACAAGTCATCGCCACAAATGGCGCGAAGTTGATTCTAGCTCCCGTAACTAGGAATCATTCTGGTAAGTCAATAAAAAGTAAGGCCTACTATCTACGGACGCGTAGCTTCATAGAAGCGTATGCGTTATGTATATGTACGTCGTGTCGTCGTGACGTTGGCGTTTCGTCGACAGAGTTTCATAGTTTTGTATGTAAGCTGTGAGTAGGCGTACACCAAGCGTATAATGACGAATACGCGTCTGACTGCTATTCACATTTTTTTTCGCTCTAGTTAACTATATATTCATATTCACACCTATTTCCCAAAGAGTTGTCTAGAAGTGTAGGTAGGTAAACTTGACAAAAAATAAAAGGCCCGTTTTATAATAATAATTATTATTTTATTGTTTCTTTCAGTTTCATTCTAAGTTATATTCTAAGGTTTTTTAAATGTCAAAACCTTTTATTTTTTGGACCATTCTACATAATGTATTTTTTTTTGTAATTGGAAATCCTTCAAACAGTTCCTGGCCTTTTGAGGAAAAGACTTGGGAGAGTGGAATTTTTATCTTACTAAAACCAACCCTGAAATTACCATCAGCACATGGAAGGGGGCCTTGTAACCTCTTGGAAGACCACCTCGGAAACCCCTTTGTACAATGCCTGTCAGGGCACATACCTTATAAAAGACTTTAAAGTAGTCTCACTTGAGCATCGCTGTGTACGGCAGCATGTGATTACTGGCACTACCGTCTTTCCTAGGGTCACTTGGTGGCTCTTAGAATACCCACTCTGAGAGCCCGTGACGTACGTCACCTACGTCACGTACGTCACGTATGTCAGTACCTACAACAATTTTGCTCTTTCTGAAATAGGGAGTGAGTAGAAAATTGAGACTCCCTTTTGGCTCAGAATTGCTGTAAAAAAATATGCAATAACTTTTTACCGATCCTGAGAATAGACACCACCGCTGCTCGCTTCCACGAGGACACGGTGGAGCAGATTTTATCCCTGTCTTCCGGGTGATCCGCACAATGGTGACACCTGGTCGTTTCTTCCCTACAAATCCAACATAAGTCACGCTAATCAATCGAGTCCGGTGTGAACCTTCGTCAGGTGGAAGTGATGTGATGTCTCTCTAGCCACTCCAAGACGGGCTTACTGCAACGATTTTGGCGTGCCCATGCCCAGCGCTGGTTTGCGCATAGTGTTAGTACCGTTATTAACATTATATTTCATTATTCTTCGTCTTCCAGGTATCTACGGCTGCCAAGCGAGAAACTCTCTAGGGACGTCAGATTCAGTCAAGATTGAAATCGATATAAAGTGTAAGTATCTTCAGGGTCTTTGACTACTAGAAACGCGCCCCAGCTTCGCACAGGCCTTAGAAATCTTTAAAATTTTTGGCATTTCTTTACTATAATATGCATATACGATTATTATGTATGTATTACATGCACTTAAACCTTCCTCATGATAAATCACTCTTGTCTATTGGTGAAAACCGTACGAAAATCCGTTCAGACAGTCGCAGTAGGGGAGTTTGTTTTATATGTAAGAATATCCTCCTACTTCAAAATTTATGAAGTTTTTCATATAAAACCAGTTTTCAATGAAATTAATTTTTTCATATCAAACACGATAGGGTTACCTGATTTCCTATGGCCACCTTTCAGTTCCATCATGAGATCAGCTCCTAATAATAATAATTTTGCATTGTCATCTGATTTACACATGCATGCAAAATTTCAGCACAATCGGTAACCGGGAAAAGGATCAAATTTAAAGATTTTATTACAGACATACTAACATTTGGACAGGTGAAACTAAAATAAAAAATATAATATAAAATATATAAAAGCTTGTAAAAGACTACTCGGGTATTTGGTATTGTAGTCACAAACTGTCAAAAATACGTCTAATTTCCCAAAATTTTTTGACATTGATTATCGTACTAGTACAAGAATTGGCCTCTGTTTCTATTTCCAAATGAATTACTTTTGAAAAAAAAATTGAGGTAGATTTGCTCTAAAATAGAGGCACATTGACAAGCAAGAGACGTCTTTCCTCAGAATGCTGATAATAGGAATCCTTTAACTGAACCTTTATGAACTTTATTTGCAGACCCTCCTCGAGTGATGTGGGTGGGACCTGACACGGTGGTGGAAGCGAATCTGTTCTCTCAAGTCACGTTGGAGTGCAAAGCTGAAGGCAACCCTCCGCCCTCCTACACGTGGTATCATAAGTAAGTTACGGTTATAAGAATAAGATAAATTATTTGTGTTAAAATATGGGGCATTTAGTTTTTCTCTTATTATTATTATTATTGTGATTTTGCTTGTTTTGCTATTATATTTGCCATAATAATATTGGCTTACAAATGTTCTTTTCTTTTTTTATGTCTATTTCTTTTGTAGTAGCTATGGCCAATACAAAATTATACATAATTAGATATTTTATTCGTGTACAAAATACACAAAAAACTTATTTCTGTCAAAATGGATAGATTAGTAGCGACATCTATACAATCACGCATGAACTAGCTTCAACTGACGTTTCCTACATCGCGCAAGCAAGAGTTTCCCGTCTAATTTGCACCATATTTTATTAGCGATCGGTTTTTATTTTCCAAAAAACATAAGTTCCTGTTAATAAATAAAATAATAATGTTACTAATTAAGAAAAATTTATACTATGTTAGTAAACTTACTATCCATCTATCTTTTTTAAAACAAGATTGTTGTTCATAATACATCTGTGAACATCATCACCTAACAAAGGATATCTTCCGCGCTGGTCTTAATATGTAACAGTATTTTTATTGTTATTTTCAGTCCGGCATCATCAGCCCGCATTAACTCTCTACAAGATGGCGCTTACCCGATCTCCACGACTCCTCAGCTTCAACTGCACAATGTGTCGTATGACCAACATGGACGATACACCTGCGTGGCTACCAACCAGATAGGACTTGAAGATAGGTGAGTACCTTAGCGTCAACATTTTAGTGAATGCGGTAGACTAGACTCATGATTACCACAAAATAGATAAGTACAGGTGGAGAGCAGTGGTGGCCGAGTTGAAAGCGGTGGTGGCCGAGTGGTAACGGCCCTGACTAACGAGCGCGGTCGCGGGTACAAACCCAGCCAGGCGCATTACTTTGTGTAATTTATTGCATCACCACTGCTCTCAAAACGGTGAAGGAAAACATCGTTAGAAAACCAGCATGCCCTAGAACCAAAAATTCGAAGACATGTGACATCCACCAACCTGCACTGGGACCGCGTGGTGGATTACGGCCCATCCCCTCTCCTAGAAAGGAGGCCTGAGTCCCAACAGTGGGAACATTATAAGGCCGACTATGCTATGCTATGCTATGCTAGATAGGTACAGAAGTCAAAGCACGCTCGAGCAACGCACACATAAACACGGCTCACGGACAGGGTATCTCGGCTCAATTCAGCTCAATGCGTGCTATCCGTTCGAGACTCACGTCTGTGAACTTTTTTGTGGGAAAAAGGACCAACAAAAAAGCTTATTCTAACTGTTCAGTGCACGGTCGTTTAAATTCAACATTAAACAGTGAATTGACGTTTTTTAAGCTACCAGTTGTTTCAGAGAGGTAAGTAGATATTTGCTTGTATTTTGATGGTTTGTTTCAACGTAACACAGAGCAGGCTCTCGCTGAGACAGAGAAGATGATTTTGTGGCCATGTAATATTTTTACAATTCAGATTAGGTAGGTATTTATAACCGCGCTCGATCGCACTCGGACATTTCGGCGCCACGCTGACACTAGCGCGATCATCGAGTGTAAGTATGAAAAGTGTACACACATGAGATTGACTTCTGTACTTATCTATTTTGTGTCATTGCCCACAGAATCTTGCCAAGACGTATCGTGTTACCCAATTACTGGATTGTGGAGGTCAGAATGCCAATCGCTTAGTGTAAATTACTGATAACCAGCTGCATCTATTTCGACTGGAAGCCAACCCGAACATGGTAGGGAAAAGGCCCGGTAGATTGATTAGTAGGTACTTTCATAGATTAAGTACTAATTCATATTTACAATTAAACAATCTGGCCTCTTTAAAAAATTGTTTAGAAAGACACAACTCCTACATAGCCCAAAGAATCGCCAAACTTAAGTACTAATGAGCAGCATACATTGCTCGTACAAGAGATGGTCGATGGGTCCGAAAGTTTCTGGAGTAATGACTGTGTACCAGAAGATGCAGTGTTAGAAGAACTTACCCTGGTGGACCGATGACCTGGTGAATGTAGCAGAAATCTGCTGGCATCGAGTTGCACAGGACTTGATCAGTATTATTTTAAAATTTTCACATTTGAGTAGCTTAGCAAACTCAGCTTTGAATGATAATCAATAATGAAATTAGCTTATTAAGCAGTCCATTTCTTGACAAAAGCGTCTTCAAGCTTGTTCTAACAGCACCAAGCGGGAGTTGCAAAGGCAGCCTTTGTTGAATGATTAACAAACCTTTGAACCTTTGGAAGAGACAGGTAAAGACTGCAAGGAGGGCTTCTCTAAAAGGCCTAGCTCAGGCTACAGGCTTTTTTTGTTGTTATCAGAAAAAAGTTCTTAAAATGTGTCTGGATTTTTAGGAAAGAACAGTGATCACCATCATGCATGGAATATGCATGCACCATACATGGAAGTGTCTAATGATCATGAGAAAAACAGAACAAAAGATAAGGGTACCTTTTTTCTGTTTTTCTTTTCTTACCTTTTAACCGAAGGCTGTTGACCCTCGTCATCGTGCAAATGATTTAGAGTCACGACATCAAATGTTTACCTGTTAAGCGGTAGGCCTATTAATGGATGCTGTGGGAACGTTTGATAGAGTTAGCTTGGCCCAAGAACGTAAAGGGCAATTGAAGGATCATAGGTGGGTTTAAGTTCGTAAAAGTTTGACACGCACTCTCCCTCCACCTCAGAGCAAAAGAAATAATTCGATGATTACCCATCTCAAAAAAAGGCCTATACATAGACGACCATAAAAGGAATTAACTATTATCCTCATCTATTCCATTGTTTATTCTCAGGACCCACCAATCAGAAGCAGTAACCTTGAACGTGCTGGGTCCTCCTGTGGGCGCGGAGAGTGGCACCGCACACGCGTGGAGCGGGAACGAAGCCCGTGTAGCCGCCACAGTGTGCGCCGACCCTCCGCCCCTGAGAGCCGCCTGGCTTTGGGGCAGTCTGCGCCTGGATGTGCCGTCACAGATCGGTATGTACCTAACACTATGTCAGTCAACAAATAGTTTTGACTACGATTTTATCCGTGTGGAAGTCGAAAAATAACTCAGTCATCACAAATTCATAATTTGACCTCAAATGAAACAGCAACAAGTATTTCGAATATTTCTACGAGAAAGAGTGGCTTGGTAGGAACATTTGGCTATCTCTTTTCTACGCGCCTATCCTAGTGATGTTGTATTGCAGTTTGTGCATTCTTTTTCTGGTACTTATCATTTTTCCCTTTACCAGATTTGAAAGTTTTCCAACTTACTTAATTTTGAACAGACTAGCCTTGCACAATTTTTTTTTCTTGATGAAGTACTTTCTGATACAAATAATAATAATTTAAAAAATTGTCAAGTACCTTATTCTATGCTCTGTAGGTTAACTAGTAGAATTGATCCCCGAACCTAACGTTAACAGCTCGGTGATTTCGGGCTATGTATAATCCTTAACCCAAATCTTAAACTGTTTGTAGTTTTAAGATCTTAACTAACTTTTTCTAGGTTTCTAATAAACTTCCTTCTCCCCGCAGGGCGCTACCGCACCCTCGAGCCCGCCACAGATGGCGGCTGTTACCGCTACACGCTGTTGATAGCCAACACCGGCATCGCGGACGCGCGTGTGTACGTGCTGCACGTGGAGAACGTACGCGGCTTCTCCTCGCATGCCGTCTCGCTCACTGTGCATGGTGAGTTGTTTCTTGTTACATAGTCACTCTAGAGCCTGCACAGACAGCTGCTACCGCTGCACGCTGCTGATCGCCAACACTGGCATCGCGGACGCGCGCGTGTACGTGCTGCACATGGAGAACGTGCGCAGCTTCTCCTCGCATGCCGTCTCGCTCACTGTGCATAGTGAGTTGTTTCTTGTTACATAGTCACTCTAGAGCCTGCACAGACAGCTGCTACCGCTACACGCTACTGATCGCAAAAATCGGTAGCCCCAATGGTAAGAATTTCAAAGGCGAAAGTTACAGGCCGAGCATTTTGAGTTCGGTGCAATCTAACGAGAATATGGCCGCGCTCGAGCCTGTAGTTTTCATCTTAATCATTGATCTTAAGTTGTATTGTTTGTATATGCGATTTCTGTTTTATGACGTCAATTGTTTTTAAATGATTGTATGACTTGTCTTTTTTTAAGGCAAGACTTACGACCCTATTTACCAGTATTTTAAAAATGCTAAAATGACTTATCCAGTGTATGCTTAGAGAGGTGTCTTTAAGTATAGAGTGGATAGGTTACTTCTACCATCACATCATTGCTTACTATCAGGTGAGGCAGTGATCTAGCGCGAGCCTATCAATAATAATAATAATAATAATATATCATCATAATAGGTTAAGAATTAAGCGCGCTCCATCGTCGACCGCATCGTCGCTTTCCATCAGGTGAGATAGCGGTCAAGCGCGAACCTACCAAGAATAAAAAAAACAAAAATGAACTGAATGGATATCGAACTCCAAAGGACGGACGTTTGTTCTTTGAATTAAGTTTCTAGTTAACATATTTACAAACTGTTAAATTTAAAACTGCGACACATCAGTTAAACGCATGATGGCATGAACTTAGTGGATGTTATCAATACACTATTGATTGTTAGTTTCCATCTCTCATTATGACACGTTGTATTAAACAAAAGAGGCCTACAAGACATCTGTTTTGGACAAGATTCTTCAGTTTTCTTCATGTTGCATCAGGTCTGTGTCTTGGTTCTGAGAGTACAATAATGGCAACAGCAAGGAATAGCACTTTGTAAGCACGAATCACGTCTAGACAATATAGACCAGATCCCAGAGCTGTCTGACATAACTTATTTTCACATGGATGAAACCTTAGGTTCTCAGTAGCGTCTCATGTGCTTTAAATACCTGTGTATTTGAGGAGCTCCTCCTTGGAGCCCTGTAATAGTTACCTTAATAACATATATAAAAATCAGACATGTAAAAATAAGTAAAGTTAATTTATTTATTTTTCACCTTTAAAGTGTCTGATCCTTATGATACTTCTTTAGAATTACAAAACATTATAAAAATCAGCCATAAAAATTAAGTTAAGTAATTCGTTATTTTTAGTTCCCTTTCTCACCTGGTACCTGCTCAGGGGTCCTAAGGGGGAGCTGCACAAGTACACAGATATTCAAAGCACAATGTGGAGGTGAGACACATTGAAGCACAAATTAACTCTAATACCCCATTCTTCAAGCATGTATTCTCTGAAGTTGCTCTTAAGCGAATCGCTAAATACGGCAACTCTTGGTATTTTTTTTTTAGCGTGGTAAGTCATTAAACAACTTCTCTCACTGTAGGTGGAGCAAGAGGGAGTGTCAAACTTTTGCTGACTAAAACTTACCCGTGTTCCTTGCCGTCCGGTAACCGTGCCCTTTGCAATCCAGGTCCACGGCAACTCTGTCGTACAAGCCTATGGTAGTTAATGCTGACATCTCGTTAACACTCAGAATTTTTCTGAGTACCAAGCTATTGCGCCATTTAACTTTTTCGTGTATGGCCTTAAGCACACTACGTTTTTTAAACGCGCCGTTAACGCGCGTTTGTAGCGATACAGACGCGATACGCACGCGGGTCAGACGCAGCAGACGTATACCTTTAATAGGATAAAAGCGCGCCGTCGACGCACGTTTCTAAGACGCGCGTCAACGGCGCGTTTAAAAAAAGTGGTGTGCACAGGCCCTAAGAGCAACTTCAAATAGGTCCCCTAATATCCCTAACCCTGCAAGTTACTCTGTGAATGTACTGCATGTATAACTTAACAATAATTTTGTTCACGCAGATAATTTTTCGCTAACAGAGACTGCGCACGTGGCTCCGCTCATCGCCGCTGCCCTAGTCATCGCGGCGCTGCTGGTCATCGTGCTGTGCCTCATCTTAAGGTGTAGGAGGCGGAGAGGTACGTTGTAGCCTTTATTACGTATATGCACTAAACATTTTGGTAACAAATTCATTTTGCATAAAGCTAACGGGAGGAGAGGATAGCAGTGGTGGCCGAGTGGTAATGGCTCCGACTTTCGAATTTTAGGTCGCGTGTTGAAACCCAGCCAGGCGCATTACTTTGTGTAATTTATTTCATCACCACTGCTCTCAAAACGGTGAAGGAAAACATCGTGAGTAATCCGGCATGTCCTTGAACCAAAAAAATCGAAGACATGTGACATTCACCAACCCGCACTGGGCCCGCGTGGTGGATTACGACCCATTCCCTCTCCTAGAGAGGAGGCCTGAGTACCAGCAGTGGGAACATTAAAAAGGCTGATTATGCTTTATGCTTATGCTTAACGAGAGGAATTCCTTGCCGGAGTCTGTTTCCTGACAGCTACAACCTAGCGATTTTTAGGTAAATAATGAATAGGTTATTTTTAGGCAAGCGTGTTCCATCACCTACCATATCGTTGCTTACCATCAGCATCAGGTGATTGAGATTGTGGTCAAATGCGAGCGTATCTTTAATAGAACAGGGATTCAGTAATAGCGTGACCCTGCTAGGGCTACGGGATTATTCTAACAAGTTGCCGTGGCTCTGGAACAAAAAAGGCAACTGAAGGAACACATGACACTCCCCCTCAGAGTTGGGGAAGTTATTTGATGACGAGAAATCATCAAATAACAAGCATTATAAAAGTATTGTGATTGTAAACTACAAAGTACTGTGATTGTAAACTAAAAAGTATTGTGATTGTAAACAAAAAAGTATTGTGATTGTAAACTAAAAAGTATTGTGATTGTAAACTAAAAAGGAATTATATTATAAAGTGTTGTTTCTTTTTTTTTTTTGCAGAAAGCGTGGAATATAAGACTGAAGATTTAGATAGGTGAGCGTTTTCTTCATTACAAAACTCTTCAACCATTTATTATAAGTAAACACAGTTCAACATACACCATAATTCCCTTATAGCCAGCATTTACTTTCGCACAAAAAATAGAACACCAACTTTGGCTTGAGGTATCAAGGCTTTGCTCTAGCCCATCCTGCAGGAACAGTGCATTTTCCTGATATAGATAAATCTATAGCATTCAGCGATACTGTTAGAAAGAAAGATTTGATAGAAATCAGTGCAAAAAATACTTTTTCGACACACATAGTAGAAAACAAGCTCCTAATGAATTGCTTGTAATGTAGTGTATTTAGCACTAGTGCGGAAAAGTGCGGTGGTCAGCCCCACTACCAAATTGTCATATTTACTGGTATCGCGCGAATCGCATGGCAATCCCCCACTGGTCACACTTCAGCTCCTACCAAGGGGCATGAAAGAAATATAAAATAAATTATTATTATTCGTATTTTCGAGTGTGTTGAAAAACGTCGTTTAGTAGATGTCATTGTAGTCTTTTGACTCCATCCGCTGCAACAACAAACTGCCCTTTCTACTTTGCAACATTAGGTAAAACGCGTTTCTAACGAAAAATTCACACATTACTTCTTCCCACAGCGAAAAAGCCGCTCTCCCAGCGGACGCGGTGTACACGCCGCGCGACACGCCGCGGCCTAATCCCGGCGCCGGCGGCTCGGTGGCGGGCATCACTGGCGGCGCCGGCGCGCGCTACTCGCCGGGCGCGCTGCAGGTGCGGCGCGCCGCCGTCGTGCTGCAGCCCCCCACCACCGTGTGACCTACGAGCACAGGTGTGAAGCACGCATGCACTAACAACCAATTGACACGTGCGTGATGTCCACTATTCCTAAAATCGGGCCGATGCCTGAAAATGATAGAATAGACTAAACTTTATTGTACACCAAAATAGTAACAATTTCACAGAAACTTAAATCTATGGGTACAATGGCGGCCTTAATGCTGACAGCGATATCTAACAGACAACTTTAGTATGGATGGATAAAAGTCTGACATGTCCCACTTCGCCCTAGAGCGAGAGAGGTCATTAGATGATTTCCCACCTTAAAAAAAATATATTTCTGTATTCGAAATAGGAGAGTTTATTTCTATTTAAAAAAAATAGAATACCTGTTAATGAAAAACAAAAATAAATTTTAGTTCGACAGTCACATTAACAAAAAATATTGGATCTGACGTAGTTTTGCTTTATCAAATCAAAATGAAAAAGATATAACGCTTTGTTCAGAAGTGGAGATTTCTGACGTCACATTAGATTTTTTTAAATAATGAAGTATTATCGTCATAAATTATGTTAACATCACAATTTGCTCTTAAGTGTGGCACTGATGCTTACTAGTGGACATCACGCTGAACTATAGTATAACATTTGGTACACTACAGAAAAACAACAATTATTGACAGGAACAAAAAAAAACAAACACGTACAATCAACAACACCAATGTAAACCTACTGACAAGGTTTGAAACTGTTTACAAACCAAAAGGCATTTTATCAAACTCTCTACCTGGTGAGACTTTAAAATAACTGATTAAACAGGATTTTTAAAAAAACAACAAAAATACATCAAACTCTTAAACAGGGTGAGTAGAAACGCAGGGTGAATAGAAACAAAACTTTGATAGAAATTTTCTCGTTATTTAAAAATTATTTGCAACACGCAAATAATTTTTCGAGCACTCTTTATTATTGAACAATTTGTTACATTAAAAATGTAATATGTATACTTTATTAAAATTAAAGGTAATATGGTATCAAAGTTTCTATTCATCCCTGCGTTTCTCTTCACTTCATTTGACTATACCGGTAAAGGAGGGATATATTTGTGAGGTTCAGTTTGTAAACATAAGAGCCTGTACATACTATACGTTCTACCTTCAACGACCGTTTGGTTTGTCAATGTCTGTTCAAAGTATTTAGCAGATAGCTCCTATTGACAACGTAAATAGGCTTAGAACGCTTCGTATGAACACGCTCTAACAAGCACGATAATTTTTGATATTGGATTTTCTGCACGATTAGATTATGCTAAAGATAAGGCATGTCATGTCATACATTATCCTCTCCACTCCCGAATCAATTACGATTTTACACCTCACACTGATAAAACTACACGAAAAAATATGCTTTCGATAAAATTCACTTCATGTTAATGCAATTTTTTGGCTTGTTTTTTTCCTGAAATAATATATAGTAGGGAAGCTCATTACAAATCTGATCCGGGAAATACATCGATTCTATTTTAGTACTTGTCAGCTGGTAATGTCCTTTGCATAACTTTTTCTTTCTGCCAAAATCAGATGTTTCTTGAGGCAGTGCCTAATATTTTTCGTTTACACTCTCTTCCCTGTTAATTGTCACTTTGTCATTCACTTAGTTCATAGAGCCCAAAGCACATGAGGCTTTTTAACAATACTCAACAATAACAGTATTACCACATGTCATCATCATTTCATTAATAAAGTATTCACAGCAATGCTTTTGGTGCTCTCTGCAATTAAAATCACCTCTGCCAGGGCCGGATCTCATTTAGATCCGGGCTTAGTGCGGGTGATTACCGGGATGGTCTCGCGTATCTTCTCTAAGCGCCAATTTTAGTGGGGCACCAAATTTACATTATTTTAGAAGCAAATTTTTTCCTAAACGCCTGGCATCCAAAGCATGTTGTAATTCAGTTGATTTCTGGGCAAATTTTAGTTGAATTCAGATCATATCCTAGTTTGATTTTCGAAGACGTGCATGTGATGTCTATAAGGGAAGACACAAAGCCTAACCCAGTATATACCTATTTGACTTTTGTAAGTTTTTTGGTTCCCAAAAATCAAAGATATCAGGTGTACCTCCACTTGTAGCTAGGCCGCTGTAAATAGGTACTGTATAGTAGCTGTAAAGTCAAGGTTATCTACCATAAAAAGTTCAGAAAATTCCTTCAATCGTCCACTCGCTGTTTTTGCAATTATATTTGCGTCATTATCTATCCCATATCACTTGTCTGCTGCATCTGTTGTGGACCATACTCTTGTAATCGTATTAATTACGAATTTGATACTATCATAAGTTCGTCACTATTGAACGCGTGTTGTTTTTTTTTATCAGTTACTTTGTTCTCTATGTTCTATTCCAATGTTTACACAGGATGTCTGGTTGTAACTTTATCTGTTGCTCAACAATTATTATAATATTCCATTATTTGTGGCTTATCAGCTCAGGATTCATAGGAACGTTCGCACCATCCTAAGGTCAGACACGATTCCTAGATTTGCACCTTCTTCAGTTTTTGTCAAATTCGCTGTTTCTTGTGGCTTTGTAAAAGTAACGTCAAATTGCGTAGCAATAACCCATTTCGTAGTCGATATTGGGGTACTCTGATAGTATTTACATACTCCGAAATATCAAATATTACCTAGGTACTAAATAAATAATAGTTGCCTATCATTGGTACACATGGTGACATGGCCATTGGCCTATTGTGAGATTATAATCTGCTGACTATAAGCTAGACTTTTCAGTTCTTTTTCAAAATCTAAAATAGTTTTAAATATAGCGCTTCGTCATGTGAACCAAATAGGTACCATAATTAGTTTATAAAAATATGCTCCCAAAACTTCGCGTTATTTACTTTTGTAGTTATTAATATGTTTACATTTGATACATCTTGTTGCCTTATGGTCACGGTTATTATTCATATTAAGATCATAACTCCTGAAAAAATCCGATTCCTATGAATTTTGGAGGTCAAATCCCACTAAAAGATCAAGGATTTCTTTAACACGAGTGACCATTTTTGAAGACAAATAACGAAGACCGATAAATGAAGCAAATTTTGTATAGAAACAAGTTTCGGGAATGTAGGCATTTATGACATCATATTAGGCAATTTAGTGGAACATTAACGGGATATATCAATAAAATCTATCAACAGCACTATTAGCCATCAAATCCAAGGGCACTCCTTCGCCTTTTAGTAACCGAATAAAATAAGCTACCTACTCAGAAACATAAATATGTTTACTTTTGTACTTACAATGATCAGGATCTCGGTTATTTCATATCTACCTGCTTCACCTTTTTCATGGTTTTGTTTAAAATACCTATGTCCACTTATGCGAAGCGTACTTTTGCAACATACGATGAGTTATAATATTTTCATTTATACTAGCAATTACTTCTGCATAGTGCATCTATGGAAAAGTTTTATTATGCAAAATTATTCTCGACGAGTTCACTGCAAACATGCCAGGAGTTACAATTATTCTTATGAAGGTCAGGTCCAACTCAGGACTAAAGCATTGTTATCAGAAAACGACATATATATCGAAAAACCATTTACGGTGACGGAGTTAGAAAGAGTACAAGGCTACTTAATCTTTAATAACTAAAAGCAACACCGATAATGAATTAACATGACACACACAAAAAACTCGAAAACAAACCATACAAATCTAACTTCCTAAACTAACTGAACAACGCACTAGGTGTGGGTAATTAACAAAAAGCGTTCAAACCACAATAAAATACTACTAAACAAGTCGATGATTCACAGCTGGAACGATGTCTAATTACCTTGAGTGCACATCACGAATCACTTGGGGCCGGTGCGTGTGTACACGAACCTCTCTTACAGGAATTTAGTTTAATATTTATACTGAGAATCTACTTAATATTGTGTATTTTAGCAGAAATTTTAGGAATAATTTAGAAGCTCCTTTTATGGATAGCCACAATAGCCAGACAGTGCATGACCGCAATGACTTAAAATGTTGAGTAAGGACGTGAGTCTTTATACAAAGAACTAGCCTTTTATCTTTACAGAGGTGTGGGTAAAAAGCTTAGAGACGTATAAAAATAAAAACATACATAAAGATCTTCACCAGCACTAATATTTTTTTTGTAGCCTACACTGTCCTTCTGCTGGGCAAAGGCCTCCCTCCACTTTTTCCAGGTATTCTTTTCTTGAGCCACCTCGAACCAGTCCTTGCGGTAGGCATCATGTAGGTCGTCTCGCCACCTCTTCTCAGGTCGACCTCGGCGGCGTCGTCCATCTTCAGGTATCCACTTTATGGAGACTCGCCCACCGATCAGAGTGCATGCGACTGATGTGACCCGCCCAATCCCATTTTAGCCTGGCAGCCTTTTTTCCTACGTCCATAATCCCCATCTTTTGACGCAGTGTGGTGTTCCTTACTCTGTCAGCCCTCTTGGTACTCATATAGGGATTTATAAAAACAGACATGGTTTTATTTCCGTGATCACTGTCCACATGCTCATGTTTAACTGATCTATGGCATTCAAACATTCCTTGCACTAATCCCATCTTTGTATTTTTAATCCCAAAAAATTCATAATTTACTTCAATTTTTATTAAATTATTTCTTTTTGTTTCTAGGCAGCTTTAACGTCACTGGAGAAAGAAGCCAAAGAGAATGTATATGCGGTATTAGACCCGCACATTCAGTACGAAATTACGATTAATAAGCACGGAGAGCCGCCTAAGTATTTATCCTTATCGAAGCCGCTAACTCACCAAAGAACCCACGCCTTTGACCCCCATAGTATCACCAATGAGATTAACAATAACAATAATGATTACGATAGATTCTCCACTTTCAAAACAGGACCACCTAAAGCCAGAAGATCTAATAAAAGTTACGACAAGAATAACAAAAACTACGTCTGCAAAACAAATAATGATATAGAATACTCTAAAGATCCACACTTTGGTCAAGTTAGAAGTACAGATTCGACGAATCAAAATGCACAAAAATACAACGAACATAAAGATACCAAAAATTATTCTCGAATGTACGACAGGAATAATTCTGGGAGAAAGGAGAACGAAAGAAAGAATACGAATGGCTTTGAAAAGGATTTTCAGAATAACAAAAGATCTTCATATCGTAGCTGGAGAGGCACAAACGAGAAGGAGAGATCTTTTGAAGATTTTACAGAAGGAAATGTAAAGCAAGATATTGAGGAAGACTATAGGCCTCGGCCAGGAAAGGTTAAAGAAATAGCTTCGAGGTTCAACAAGAGTAGCACTGGGAACGTAACTTTGAACACTAAGAAGGAGCGACCGAAACCGCTGCAAAGTTACGGTCACCAGGCGTACCTGGACCATGTGTTCCCTGACGCTGTGGAAATATAAAGTGTAATGAGTGGACATGACAAGTTAGATCTCCGTTTAGTTAGTGTGTACTTAATAAGGACTAGATTTCTCACTATACTTATTTATTAATGTAGTTTTGCCATATTCTTCTAGATATTTCATTACTGTTGTTGTCGCAGACATTTTGGAATACTACTTCAGCATATAGTTGTAAATAGTTCGCTATTAGATAGCTGCACATGATAGAGTATGCACGCAGGTGCGCCGGTACCTAGAACGAGATAAATGCGTAGAAACGCCTGCATTCAAGTTTATATTCATTAATCCTCTAACTATTAAATGACTTTAAAGAATATCGTAAAATGTTGAGATGAAAAATTTTACAATTTGTATTAAACTTATTTTTTGTATCTGAACGACTTTTGTATGTACTTATGATGTTGCATTTACTTGTAAATAGTCTAAATATTGTCATAGTTGCTTTAAGTTTCTATTACTTACTTTTTTTTTCATTTCCTAATAAGAATATAGTTTATTACGGATCATTTCCTTGTGTGTATAGTCTTTATTACTTATGTTTCGTATTGTTGAATGTTAACAGTATTAAAATTATCATTTACATATTTATTGTTTTAATTTTCCTATCAGTATTTTGGAGGGTCATCGCATTGTTTACAATAGTCAATGTTCTTCGATGATAAAAATTGTTTATAAAAATACTTGAATCTGACACTACAGATACAAGTACTTTGTGATTAATCTACCATTACAAATTAGGAGTATGTCATATTTTTCAACTTTAAATATTTTTTAAATTAAATATTTATTTATGTTTTGATTATTTTGTTAACCATTAGGTTACTCACATATTTATAAAAATATCTACCTATTTTGTTGTAAATAATAATCAGCTAATAGTATGCAGCTATTAAAAAGTCAATACTCCATAAGGCTTCAAAGGGTTATAACCTTTCAAAAAAAAACATCAAGCCCGGGGACTTGCACTTTCTATATCCGTTTCAAATTCAATTACACCGATGACCTCACCAAATCGCCTGTCACATGCCAATTAGCACACGACACCATCAATTTCCATACTAGATTGATAAGTTAGATTCACCACCTTCCAACGCTTTGTACGTGAACGTTGCTCGATCCTGGAGTCAATACTTTTGATAAGTTATAAGCGCCCGCAACAGTTCATATTGTGCAGCCGTCGGAAACAAACGGTATCTACACTAATAAAAAAAATCGTATATCAACCGACCACATGTTACTTAAAGTTTTGGTCTTTATTTCTTGCCAGTATTACGTTATGTGTAAATTAGCTGATGTAAATCGAACTTACGCGAAATTGGCGGTAAAAACGGACAATAAGTGTAGTGGAAACTGTGTTACAAAATGTTGCCCTCAAGGGATGGTGTTCGCGAAAGTGACGGATGCGAGAGGAGTTTCGAAAAGTCTATGTGCTACTGGGGAAGACGGAATTTTAGAATCAAAACAGTTAATTCATGATAGGACTGCGCTCAAAGATTACGTTAATTTGTCAAAAACTTTCAATATTTTGTATGGGAAGCCGTGTCAAAGAATGTATGTCTCGAATCATCAGTTTTATTTACAAGAGGTTAGTTGCCTTTTTTATAAAAATGTTCGCTTATCTGTTACTTGGTGGCATCTCTGTTTGTGTGTTAATGTTTGAGATTTTATGATCGACTTACTTATTGTATTGTTTTAATTCGAATGAGCAAAGGCTTTGCGGGATATCAGTTTATTAGAGTAAGATGCAAGCTTATTTAGTTTTCATTGTTATAATTAGTACTGGCGAGTATTTTACTGTCTGATTGAAAGGGATTTTTGTTTCCATTATTGTGCACTTTATGACTTTTGCACTCGTAAAGACGGACATAGACCTTATTTAATCGTGAAAAGATGTTTATTATCCACCAGCTTTAATCAACTGTGGCACTTTGTTTATTTTTTAAGGCACGCCTTTGCACTTTAGGTAAGGCTCCTCACTTACGAAAGTTTTAGGGCCTGCGCACACTTGAGACAAGACTGTCTTAGACAGACTTGAGAGAAGACTGTTTTTTCTACGACATGGCGCGCATCATCAAGACAAAACAGTCTATCGACGTGCCGGTGTTGCTAACTTAGTGGATTTTCCACTAAAACTGGTGTTTTTAACCCCCATGAAGGTCTTACTTATCGACTGTGAACTAGAAACTGGTCCTATCTCAATTTTTTGAAGATTGCACTTTTTAGTACTATTTTAATACTATTTTATACTATTATTTATATATTATATTTTGTACCGCAGCGTTGCACGAAATCCCATCCCATAAAATTACATTTGGCGCCAGAATCGACTTCATTCAACTTATACTAACTTCAATTTCTTTTGTTGATTTCATATTTCACTTTTATATTAGAAGGAAGCATATTATGCAACTTTTGTTTTTAATAAGATGTGTACTTAATAAAAATATTTAAATAACACGTATTTTTATTCAATATACCTACCAGATGTTAGGTACATTAAGGACGCAAACGTATTTTTTTCATCCTGTAAATTTGTCAAAATTGAGATAGTATCGGTTGTCAGTTCACAGTCGGTATATTAATAACTAAGTATAAAATGCTTTGTTTGTTTGTTTGTTGTTGTACGTAAAAACAATTAGTGGATAAATTTTAACCATTTCTCTTCCACTTCAGAAAGTTAAAAAAGCACACTACAGGCATATTTTAAGACACTGTTTATTTAAAATTTTAATAAATCAATATACTTTAAGAGCCATATGCATCGATGTCGGTGTATTGATAAAACCTAAAACGTTATCTAATCTTTCAGGTTTGTGATCATTAGTATAAAAACAAAGTTTGTGATACAGCAGTATGTAACCGCATGTTTAATGTTTTGATCTCACCACTTACTGCCAGAAGATAAGTGTAATTGGTTTTGGCATGAGTTTTATGATGCATGTCCCTATTAATTTAACAAATTGTGAACCCTTGCTGATTGGTATTCAGGGTCACTGATATAAAATACCGTTAAAATGTCAAAAAACCATATAAAATTATGGGTCATGGTTAGTTATGGTTATAGTCCAGGGCCTTTTTTTGAGGTCATAAACCATACTATAACTTCTCCCGCCCCAGGGCGGAGCAACAGGGCGTTTCAGACTTTTACGGAATAACACCTACCTGTGTCATCCAGTTACCTTGTGCGTTCCAGGACCACGGTATCCTTTTCAGGAATTCTCCGTTGCTCCAGCGGGCATCGACCCTACTGGGGACAGCTAAGCCGATATTTTTTTGAGGCGCTCGTGGAACATTACACGCCTCCAGCGACTGGGGCTCGCTCCTTACCGGATGGCCAGGCGGCGCGAGTTTGCGAACGCGAGCAGGCAGAAGTCCCTACTCGCGTTCGCTAACTCGCGCCAAACCCGGGCATCTCCTGTGGCGGCGGCTGGGGTTTGAGAATATCCTTCGCGTTTTATAATGTATCTATTCGATCTCGTTAGCTCAAATATTCGCCTCTGTCGCCTGGTGAGGTTGGTTATCCATTAATGTGAGTTACTACGAATTTACGATGCCTTTACACACACAAACGTTACACTGTATAAATTTTACTGAAGGGGAAGGCAGCATATTTGGTACACAAATATATTTTTCGGTAAAAGTTAAAAGATCAAACGGGTTAGCGTAATAAAAATTAAAAAATATTAATCTTTAATATTACTGACAAGTAGAAGCCATTAAAAAAAAAAAAAACAAGTAATCGAAAAAAACATTAATATGTTCAGCCTTTGGGTGAAGGTTATTCGAGCTGTTTTTTTAGTTCTTTCTTGTACTTTGAAACCAAATCCTGAGAAATCTCTTAAATTCTTGTTTTTAAACGACTTCCAAAAAAGGAGGAGGTTATCAATTCGGTTGTATTTTTTAATTATTATTTTTTTAATGTTTGTTACCTCAGAGCTTCATCGTTTATGGGCCGATTGGCAATTTTTTTTTTCCCCTTCAATGATATGCTTTCCTTTCAAAATCCAGTTTTCATGATGGGATCCCTGAGAAATCGAGGGAACTCCTCAAATATTATAGCCAACTATATAGTTATTTTATTATTTTCATCGAGGACTTAAGCATTTACAGTCAAAAAGTAACATTTGATGAATTGGAACTGTTGAAGAAGACCAGAAATGGCCAACGGAATATACTCACATAGATATCACAATGAAGATAGTTAAGCATCTATGACAATACAAATTAATAAATGGTTCTGAATAGTTATGTTGAAAAAAGTTTTTTATAAATTATAATCTTCGAAAAGAGCACTTCCGGGAACGTTGAAGTGTTTTACAAATATGAGACGAATTACTTTTTCTCGAATAGTAACAAATAAAAATTAGGTACCAGCAGTATCCCAAATATGCTGACTTTCCTCTACGAATTTGAATACAAATGTGTTAGTAATTTAATGCCAGTCGTGACTACAGTTGGTCTACCTACGTATGAGGTAGGTTAGTGTCATAGTTGCTACGTATCTTATTGTAGGTATTTTAAGTAACAGGTATTTCTATTTATTCTTTCTAGGTAATTAATTCCGCAAACGCGGCATACTCATGCGGGATCCCGTACGTCTGCAAGTTTTTTTTTTTATTTGATTCAGACGACGCTCCGTTCTTTCTATGTATTTATTGGACCCAGCACAGCCTCATTAATAAGTATGTGATGTACCTAATAACTTTACATGGAACTTATGAGTTTTCTATAGAATTTGTATCGAAAATAATTTTGTTTTCAAGTAAATTACCTTACAGCAAAATTTTTAAATTTCGTGAGTCATCTGTCGTAAGTTGAACGAAACGTAATTAATATTAGATAAGGTAGACCAGGTACTCTATGACTTTTTTTTGAGGTGGGATCGCAGTCAAGCACTGGTTTATATCACTTTTAAAAAAGGGGGGAACTCATCCACTCCCTGTTCCAGCCGTGTAGTAGTAGAGTCAAAAAGTAATGTTTATGTCGTAGTAAGTATGTAAATTGTTGCGCTGGATTGCAAAACATCGCTGTAATGTAATGGGTTACCTCACGTCCAGCGGGTTCTCATCGCGAAGCCGGGAGCCCTGCTTACGCTCCGTCTGCGTATCGGCATATTGTGCTGCTCGACGAGGTGGGCAAGCTTTTTGAAAGAGTAGTTGCTGACCGCCTCGTCGCGCACCTAGCACGCGTGGGGAGGTTCTTGGATCTTGCGGACTGCCAGTTCGGCAGGGGACGCTCCAAGGTGGACGCCATCATGTGCGGGCGAGCCCTCACTACGGGGGATGCGGTGTCCCAGGGCAGGGTCGTTTTTCGCGATGTCCAAAGACACTGCCAAAGCCTTTAGGAGTAGGAGTGAATTTTAGTCAGTAAAAGTCTGACAGGCCCTCCCACTCCGCTCAAGGGTGGAAGATGTCAATGGATGGTTTCCGACCTAAAAAAACATCCAGTTGGATTGTGAGGCCATAGGTACGTTCTACAAATTATGAAGAACCGATCCAAAAAAAAACTTGGGTAGGGTTGTACTAAAAAGTTTTTTTTTTTTTAATTATTTGTACTTCACTAGAACAAGTTCTCTCAAAAGTTAAATGATGTGGCGCGTTCAAAAATTTTCGTTTCGTTCGTTCGTTCGTTTCGAACACGTTTTTTTCTTCCATTCTGTCCTGTCACTCGTCACGCTGTCACTAACTCTCTTTTCATTCATATCACTCCTCACACAATCCATCCATCATTTCTTTGACATCCCTCTCCCTCTCCATTCACTCACATGTATACTCATAGCTCTTTTAGTAACATGCGCTTCATCCCTCCTCTTCATATGACCATACCAAGACCAATGTTATTTTGTACAGATTACTCAAGCCATTAATTCTTGTATAGGATCTATGTTTTACGCAAAAGACACGTTACATGGGCTCGATACAGTTACCTAATTAAACGTGTTAAAAGCTACACTAGTTACAACCACAGGCTTTGTTCCGCTTTTAAATAATTACAAAATCCTCTACAATGGCTCCACTGTGTGATGGCGCTTGCGTGAATCAGTTCGAAGTCGTAACTATTGACGGTGCTTAGTAAATTTTGAAGATTTTTTTAAATAAAATTACGGCTTTTTCTATAGAAAAAAATACTGGTCTGATAAATTACGACGTATCAATGTCATCGTTCAAAATGAAGCACTCTTTGTTTGGGTGACAAACAAACCTTAAGTGCTCGTCCAAATTAGGGCAGCCTTCACTAAAGTGACGATATTTACTTGAGTCTTTACGACACACCCCGTATAGCCAATCAGGCGCGTGGCGAAATTAATCTTACTTAGTGTATTTTTGTCATGTTATCCACGCTTCCGTGGATTTACGAGTCATCATCTTCACCATTTCAGCCGAAATACACTGCTGAATATAGGCCTCCCCCACGTATCACCACAATGACCGATCTTGTGCGTTTCGTTTCCATCAGATTACTGCGATCCTCACCAAGGTTATCGGTCTACTTTGTGAAAGGTCTGATAATCGGTCGTCCAGTACGCGATCACCAGTCTAGGACGACAGGCACATGCCCACTGCATCTTTTTTTTCCTTCTTTGGAAATTATTCAATGACATTTCGCGCCCTTGGGCGGAGCGAGAGGGCGTATCAGACTTCTACTGACTGAAACCCACTCCTAGCTCCTTCGTTGTCATTCCACGGCTGAGTTTTCTTTTCAGAACTGAACTCATGGCCCCAGTAGGCTTAGATTCTGCTGGGCCCCTACGGTTTACTGACATTTCCTTGAGGCGCGCACGGAACACTACGCCGGAGTCGAACGGCGGGCTAGCTATTGCTCGCGGTCCGCAAGCCCGCGCCTATGGCGGCCGGAAATCAGGATAAGAATCCGGCGGCTGAAGCGTGAGGGCCGTTGCCTCACGCGTGCGGCCGCTTCCATTGCATTACTGTTTCGCAGAAGGAGGCGACCGCCTGCTCCTCCTTCTCGCTTCGGACCATGGCCTGTACCAAGGCCCGGTGCGAGAGATCGTTGCTGGCGATCACCCCAACGAGGTTAAGGCGGTGCTCTGCCCAAGTGGGGCACACCTCCACCGTATGCTCCACCGTGTCCTCCAGGCGGTCCGCATAGTGGTGACAACCAAGCGATTCTTCCGCACAAATCCGGTGCAGGAACCTTCAGAACTTACCATGTTCGGTGAGAACCTGCGCCATGCGGAAAGTGAGAACGCCGTGAGGTCTTTCCAGCCACTCCTCAAAGAGGGGACTTACCACAATAATTATGGCGCGCCCAGCACTGGGGTACGAACAGTCGCTGCAATGTCGCCATTTCACTATGAGATCCCGCTGGAGCTCTGATGGCCCAGTTTCGCCCTGGCGTTTCATCTCCACGTGCAAATGATGCATGTGTGCAAGGATTGTTGCCTCCAGATTCCATGGTGACAGGCCAGCAAGGAGGCTCGTCGCTTCGTGGAAAACCGTGTGGTATCCCCGCACTATTCGGATGGCCATGACCCTCTGGCATGCGTTCAGCTTGGCCACCGGTCGCTTTTGCAGCAACGGATCCCATACCGGCACTCCGTAAAGGGTCATAGACCGAACGATACCTGGATCATCAGAACATACATCGTCGACTCGACACCGATGTGAACTCCTCCTACTGTTGTTTGGGAACCCAGTTGTGGCGCGTTCCGAGGGCCGTGAAAACACATGGCCTCGGGCTTGTGTAGTGCTACCTCGAGTCCCGTTAGGGATAGGTCACCGCCCAGTACTTAGTCGTACCCGATGTTCCACAAGGGCGGTCTTAGTACCGATTTCTGCGGAATACCGCACGACATCTCTCATAGTTTCCACTCTTCCTGGTGACCGGGGTAGATGATGTACCTGTCCAACAGGTAGGCCTCGATCACACGACAGAGGTAGTCGGGCCCCTGGTGATACCGCAGTGCCCTCCTAATGCTACTCCAGGGTAGGGAATGGAAAAGGGCCGTCCGCAAGATCCGGCCCCATCCGTGCTGGTGCGCGACAAGGTGGTCTGCAATTACTCTTTCAAAGAGCTTGCCCACCTCGTCGAGCAGAACAATGAGCCGTTACGTGGATGGAGAGTCCGCAGGGTGCCCCGAGCTTTCCCAACTTTGTTAGGGTCCCGGGTCAGTCGAACTAGATGCAGCTGGATGTAGCGGTATTTTATATAGAGCGACTGCCTATCTGTCCTCCAAAACCCAGCAATTGAGTATAAGCGTGGCCTCGTCATTATGACGCATCATAATGGCGGGGCCAAAGTTATCGTGAAATGCCGTTTATGCTGTGAGATGTACAAAAATTTTGAAATAGGTACAAAATAGTACTAAATAGGTACTAGATAGAAGTGTGCGCAAAATCATTAAAGTACAACAGATGATGACAGCCACGCGTCCGATTCCTTTGTTCTGACGTCATCTTAACGCTCGGTCACGTGGTCAGAACAAAGGAATAGGAGGCGTGACTGACTCGAGGCGATCAACGAAAAGAGATTCGAAACGAGACGTTTGTAATATGGCTAGGGGGGCAGGTGAGATAGTGGTCAAAGGCGACCGTATCCATATAAATAATGCAAAAATAAATAAAAAAGAAGATTAGATAAAGCGTTTTTTAGTGGGAAATTAACAAAGAACTTCTCCAGCTCTGGGAAAAGTTACACACTACCCTGGATACTCATTATGCTACTGTGACATCACTGATATACAGCTAAACTGGCCAAGCTGTAAGAAATGCCTATTTAAGTACATTTTAAGTTATGGGATAAACCGACAAACTCATTATGCTACTAGTACTTTTCAACATTAGGCATTAGTGCGTATTGTACTTAATTTATTCATTTATTTTTAACTCCGTTTATTTACTAAACCCTACCCTCTTGTTGACGAAGATAAATAGCTTTTGTTTGCAAATTGTACAACATACTTGGGTAAAGTTAATTCTTCTATTTATTTAGTTTGGACTTACTAAAGAAGTGTACTTAAGAGCGTCCAACCGGAGATAAATTTTCAAACAACCGCTCTCACGTGATTATGACGTTATTACACAAAAGAAACTAGAGAAAGCTTTCTCTAGTTTCATTTTTTCTTTCTCTATTTTGGAAACACGATATCTTGTTGATACTATCTAGGTTTCTGTTGAAATCAAATCATTTTTAACCGACTTCAAAAAGGAGGAGGTTATATGTTCGGTTGAATGTATGTTTTTTTTTTATGTATGTTCACCGATTTCTCGGTCAATTCTGGACCGATTTTAAATTACTATTTTTTTGATTGAAAGGTTATGTTTCCGAGTTGGTCCCATAGAAATATTGTTATGATCTGATCATAAACTTCGAAGATATGGAACAGAACTCCTCATAGAATCACAGCAGAACCGTCGTAACAAGTAAAATTGCTTTGTTTATACGTGTAGTCGATGACTGACTGAAAGTAGAGGGGGAATATATCGAAATGATCTGATGATGAAAGCCTGAAGTTAGGCACCGGAACTCTGTAATAAATTAATGTAATCTAACCGTGTTTGGGATTATTAGAATTGTCATGAGATGCACTCTGGCTATAAGGTATTTAAGTTTGGCTGAGGGGTACTTTTTAGTGGTGGTACCATAACTAAAAAGTGTAAAATAGAAAACTTTTACAAAAAAAAAATACAACCAACTTCAAAGTAAAAAAAAAAACACTGAAAAGAGCAAAATAACTTTAATTTCGGAAGTCGGTGTTAAATAACAAAGAGACAAAACTATTATTGAAACACCGTCTTCCGAAATTAAAGTTATTTTGCACATTTTAGTGTTTTTTTTTTAATTTTTTTTTGTAAAAGTTTTTTTGTGTAAAACTAATCCAGAAAAGACCATTCATAGTATACCTACTCATAATATTGAATTTAATGATTTTTTTTATTGGATTTTTTGGAATTATTATGTACCTATTGATTTTAAGCTAATTATTTTATATGGATGATCTCTAATATGGGTTTTTACCTGAAATAAATGAATTTTATTTTATTTTTATAAATTGAAAAAGTTAAAAAATATATATTTATAGGTACTTTGAAAGGATTTAGGTGTTGTTTCTCTTTTACGGCGTTGCCTTTTTATTAAACATTGTGTTGGATTGTGTTGAATGAACCAACAAGATTTTAAACCGCGCTGAGGTTGACAATAGGCGGGTCAGGAGGGGCCCTCTTAAGTATAGCGCTATATTTAGTCAGTATAATTTACAAAGTTCAATAGGATGGAATGTCCGATTTAATTAACTAAATACCATTTTCTTGACTAAATAATGCTCCCATAAAATAAAAATATTTTTTATATATTTTGTTTTATTATGGATTGGCTCGCGTTCGACCATTATCTCACTTGATGGTAAGCGATGATGTGGCCAACGATGGAGCACGCTTGCCTAGAAGAAACCTTTTTACTCATGACTTAAAGACCCCTATATTGTAGCTAGGCAACACAGATTTCGGCAGAGAATTCCGCTCTTCGTACGCTTACGTACGCGTAACGCTTCGTACTAGCAATACGGTATTGTATTGCTAGTGGTCCGATGATGGAAAGGACTTGGCGGAATTAAATCGACAGCTAGCCTGTCGATTTAATTCCGCCCAAAAGTCCGTCCAACAGGATTAACTATAAATGCTGATTTCAATGCCATCTAGCGGGAAATTGGCCACGCTCGGGATCATAGCTTTCACCATTATTACTTTATACCTATAATAGAGTAGATAGTGCATTTTGTAACAATATATTCATTAAAATTAATGTCTCGACCAAAACACGATTTTTATTTGAGTGTTTTATTGTTATAGCTTCGATATATTTACGAACTATGATTATCTTGTAATGATCAGATCAAAATTAATAGTACATATGTAGATACATATGAAGTTGAGAAGAAACAGATGGGTTATGAGCAAAAAATCATTACTATAACCGCTGAGTGTTTTTATGTGAAAACGAAGATTGCGTGACCTGATTCTTTTGCTCTCAATAGTAAGTGATAACAGTAAGAACGAGTGAGTTTTAATTTTAAATGTTCAAGTCAGTGAATCAGGGCAAACGTATTTGAAATTTATTGCATGGTATGGATAAAAAACTATGCAATAAAAATGTTATTTATGATTTGAAACATAGTTGTTTTTTAAGACGATAATTACGCGAGAAGGCTGGTTTTTAAAGATTTGTTAAGATAAATGTCAGTTCTTTTAGCTACATACCCAGTAGTATGCATAGCATAGCATAGCATAGTCGGCCCTATAATGTTCTCACTGTTGGGACTTAGGCATCCTCTCTAGGAGAAGGAATGGGCCATAATCCACCACGCGGGCCCAGTGCGGGTTGATGGATGTCATATGTCTTCGAATTTTTGTTTCTAGGACATGCCAGTTTCCTCACGATGTTTTCCTTCACCGTTCTGAGAGCTGTGGTGATGAAATAAATTACACAAAGTAATGCGCCTGGCTGGGTTTGAACCCGCAACCTACAACTTCTAAGTCGGGCCCGTTACCACTCGGCCAACACTGCTCTCTGCAGTAGTATGTGCTATAATATGTTTTAATTTCGAATATATACATATTCGAGCAGTCCGATATATGTTGTTCTGCCCAAAAGCTGATTTTTCGTTACAAAAAGTAATTAAGAACCTAATTACAGCGCCATAAACCGGGTTCAATTGTAGTATCAAACCATCCAGGGATCCAATCAAATATACAGACAATGTGTCATCCAAATCGATCAAACCGTTGATGACGAGTTAGCTGACAAACACACGTACAGAAGAAGTATTATATATGTCGTGGCACGATCTTAGAATTGATCACTTCATGATAAGGCCAATTAAATCTGGCCAGATTGTTTATAAAAACGTTAACATTTGATGATATGTCAATCATCTAGTTGCAGTAGCAGTAGCTCTTTTTATATATAAATAAGAAGCGCGATGACACAAAAATGAAGTGTGAAACTTCCAAGTTTTGTTACAAACGTCAAAATGCACCCGTCGATGTAATGTTGTTCAGCAACTCATGCATGCAAAAATGATTCCTTACTCAGCGAACAGATGGAGCCACCATTAAGAGATTTATTTCGTTACTGTATTATTTTTGAACGCAATACAATAGTTGCCGAGTTTAAGAAAAACCTGGACAAGTACGAGTCGGACTCGCGCTTCATGCCAAATTTCAGGATTCTAGGTCAACGGGAGTAGAGTACCCTATGAATTATGATTCCCTAGAGAGTGTCGAAATTATTGATGCAACGGAAGTGTCTTAGCGGAAGCGGAAGTGTTAATAGGTACTATGAAGAAAAAATACAATTTTGTTTTTTTAAGATTTGTTTAATTTAATTTGTATTTTGTACTTTACTTTATATTAGGCTATATAATTTGGCCGCTTTTACACCTTCGAGTCTGTTAAGGTGTTCTTCACATATTAAACTATCTCCGCTAAATAATAGCTCACTGGCTACACTACTGGAGGGGGGGAGGGCTGATAAGTATTGTCGAACTATTGGCAACAGAAGAACAAAACAAACAAGAAAAAAGCAACAGAAGATTTACGGCACTTACGCTAAATGTTACGAGACACGGTGATGCGCAAAATGAACAAAAAAAAAACCCTCCCCTTCACGCCATTTTCGTCGTGTCAAATCTTGACATGACGAAACTTGACTTGACTCGACTTTGACTTGTTTTTTTGTTGTTGTTGTTGTTTTTTTTAAACCCATAAAAGTTTTTGAGTAAAATTGTCGTCATTCAGAATCTTTATTAAATTTGCAATTTGACCTTTTTAATTTTTGAGTAAATTATGAAGTGTCAATTCATGCAAAATAGCAGATTTTCTTTTTACTGGATTAATTTTGCACAAATTGATTTTAATAGAAGCCTAGACAATATCCACAACATACTGTGTTTCCAAAATATGTAATGAAAAATGTGTAATAACGTCATAATCGCCTAAGAGCGGTTTTATGAAAAACAGTGAAAATGTATGTCGAGTTGAATGCCTTTAAGTTGTAAATACACCTACGGAAAAACTTGAAATGTCATTTTGTTGGCAGCTGACCATGCTGAAACATAAAGGAGTAAGAGACTCGTAGCAGTCGTAGCAAATTTCGTAGACTACGTAGGCCTTTCTAATAAACGGGAGCGTAACTTAGCGTAGCAAAACTTCACAGTTGCAACCAAACCCAGGGCAGCGTATTGTTAGTTAATACAAGTAATCTATACGGACTTTTTTTGAAGCGAAGAATTATCATATAACTCCTTCCGCTTTAGTTGGAGCGAGACAGAGTCATCATCATCATCATTTTAGTCAAAAGACGTCCACTGCTGGTGCCTCCCCCAAATGTCGTCGCGACAACCGGTCCTGTGCATCTTGCATTCATCGGATTCTGGGCACCCTAGCCAGGTCATCTATCCAAGTTGCGGGACACAACAGGTAAAAAAATGGATGAATGATGATGTATATAAACGAAATAATAAAACAAATACTGCGAGGTTGACAATATGGTACCCTACTTAATACTCGTACTTACTATGTGGACTGGATTGCATTTTGTTTCTATACAAAAGACAACATTACTGATCATTTAAATTCTAATGATATTTCAATGAATAAACAATGTCTGCATTTATATTGGAGATTATCTCATCGCTATGTTTGCTAAGTCTATACAAATAACATACTTATATGCGGTACAGAAAAAATTAAGAGTCCTTGATGGTTCTGTTTTAAAACTCAATGTGTACCTACATATTCTGGCATCTATTGTTTATTTTTTTAACTTAGCGGCGATTGTTTGCATAATATTTGCATAGCAATCGAGTTGGTAGCAAAAACGTATGAATACTAAGTATGAGTAATTTGTTGTCCGTCTTGTAGTATCTGCATCAGTGGTTCTCAACCTTTTTTTGACCGGGGACCACTTTGATTTCACTGTCGACTGCAAGGACCAGAAGTCTAGAAGAAAACTCAACTATCTTAATAAACAAACTAATATCTTAAACTCAGAACCTGGGCACCCAGAACCCAGAGCATATCTAATTATCTATTTTAACTGACTTTAAAAAGGAGGTTATATGTTCGGCTGTATGCATTTTTTTTGTTTTATTTTTATGTATATTCACCGCTTTCTCGGTTCGTTGTGGACCGATTAAAATACAAGTAACAAGCATTGTCATAGAAAACACAATATTTCTGATAGTAACTTAAAATCTATTCACATCAATGTAACTTTTTTGTTGGAAAGTTTGAGATTTTAATCCTTTCGCGGACCATATTTTGGTTCTAGTGGACCACAGGTTGGGAACAACTGGTCTATATGATTTTAGATTCTGCAAGTACACCTTGGCTATTTAAAAAAATATAAATAGACGTATTTCGAGTTCGTGCCTTATGTCACACAACACTCAAGCGATGGTCCAATAAAGTGAGCTCACCTACCCTACGAGTGAGCTTAGCAGGCTTTCATAAAAGAAGAGTGAGTGATACGATCTCTCTCCACAAGACAAGCAAATGGAATTAACTCACACCATTAAATCTAGCGAGTGAAGTTGATCTACCAAACACGAGCGAGCTGGGCGTAAGAGGCGCTAACTTTGCTCGTTTGTCTCTAAGGCTTACTGAATTGGAGTTTCTTGTGATGGAGCTCGCTCCGCTCACTCATATCAAGTATAAACGTGATCGATTTACATTTATAGGTCGGCTCGCTCGTCTTGCTTTATCGCTTGCTCATAGTTTGTCATTATTATACTATCAGTCCAAGCGAAGAGTACAACAGGAAGGAGTATTTCTTAACAAAACAGTATTTTCCATTAGGTACTGTGTTTAACGCGACGACTATGAATCAATATTGTAAAAGTTGTTTTAGTGTATTTATATTGGAACAAAGTAGGCAGAAGTTCTATTGTTACCGGAGATCATCAAGGTTTGTTGTTTGCTAAATATCCCCAACCTTATTACTAAGGATCCATTGTGCTGCCATAAAAAACAGCACGCCCAGGGGACACGGTGGAAAATACATGGTAGAGGTGTGGCAGAGCACCGCAGTGTCCTCGTGGGGGTGCTTAGTGACAGCGATCTCTCGCGCCGGGCCTTGGTACAGGCCATGGTCCGGAGCGAAGAGTAGTGGCAGGCGGTCGACTCCTTCTGCAAAGCAGTAATGCTAGCAAAGGAGGCGGCCGCACGCGCGAGACAATGGCCCTCCGATTCCGATCCCGATTTCCGGCCACCGTAGATGCGGGTTTGTGGACGGCGAGCAATGGGTAGCTCTCCTTCCAACCGTCTGGTAACCAGCCGGACCAAGCCCAAGTCGTCGACGGCGGTTGTTTTCCAAGCGCGCCTCATGAGATGTTAGCAAACCGTAGGGGCCCAGCAGGGTCGAAGCCTACTTGGGCCATGAGTGATGCGAAAGAGAACTCTGGGGCCCTGGTACTAAGCCAAAGAAGGAACAGGGGTGGGTTTTAGGCAGTAAAAGTCGGACACACCCTCTTGCCATCCATGTCATTGGATGATTTTCTAACTTAAAAACAAATATATATATATATATATATATATATGAAACAGCACAATGATAAATATGTGCATTTCTATTATTTACAAGAGATCTGCCCAGGCTTCGTACGAGTCATTTTATTTTCCAGTAGATCATTTGTCTCTAGTAATGTTGTCCTTACGAACACAAGTCAGACAAATCTCTAGGGTCAAGGATAAGGTCTAACTGTTATCAAATGAGAGAAATCTTTCACATCTGTATTCTGCAATTAAATTTTCTTTTAAGTATATGAAAATGTTTATTCAATCGAATTTGAAGTGCCTGTTTGTAATTTAAATATTTTGTTTTACTAAATGTATATAAAATATATATTCGATACCTATAAAAAAAACTTTTTTTTTTAAACTTTGGTCTATCTGTCTGTCGGCCTGTCTGTTTGTTCCGGCTAATCTCCGAAATGGTAGGACTGATTGTTGAACTTAGGTATTTGTATTTTAGAAAAATAATTTAAGTTCTGCGTCTAAAAAGTCATCTTGAAATTGTGACCAAATTGTATTGTAAGTATTGTGCTGTTTTACGAGTGTGACGTGAACGAAGCCACTGAAAGAAGCTAGTAACTATTTTAAAAAAAAAAAACCTTTATCACGGTGAAGCAACGGATGCGGAAATATGGGCTGACGTGGACACTTATCTGTATTCACTATCATAGACCACAAAGTACAAAGAAGGCGACCGCACGCGTGTGGGAACGGACCTCACACCACAGCCGCCGGGATCCCCATCCCGTTTTGCTTGCAGACGGTGAGCAATGGATAGCTCGCCGGTAACTGTCCAGACCGAGCCCAAGACGTCGGCGGCACGTAGTGTTCTACGCGCGCCTCAAGGAGATGACAGCAACAGTAGGGGCCCAGCAGGGTTGAAACCTATTTGGGCCATGAGTTGTGCGAAAGAGAACCCTGGAACGAAGGCAAAGAAGAAAGAGGAGTGGGTTTTAGTCAGTAAAAGTCTGACACGCCCTCTCGCTTTCGCTCCGCCCAAGGGCGGGAGATGTCATTAATAAATATTTTTTTTTTTTTTAAATGTCGACTGTGGATCAAGTTGAGGAGTTTCGAGTTCACAACGTGTCGATAAGTAATTTTTCGTCACTTCTCTACCGGACCGTATCGAGTGGGACTTCTGTCTAGTGTATTTCTGTCACCACTGTATATTTTGTCACACGGACAAACTATAGGCCTACAAATTAATTATGCAAAGCGCATTAAGCGAACAAAGCAGCACAAACAATTCGTTTAATGGGTTAACTCTAAATTGAAAGTGCTTTAACACCCTTATTCTGTTATTTTTCCACACATTTGTCTCGCCTCTTTATTTTGTTTGTATTATTGTTAGGCTTACGTTTAACAACTATCGCGCAATTAACCGCTATCTCATCTGTTGGTAAGCGATGATGTGGTTGACGGTGGAGCACGCTTGTCTGGAAGTGACCTATTTTTTACTTAAAGACTTCGGAGTGTTACATTCTGGGGATTATAGTTATCAGGAAACACAGTCATATCTACTCTGGCTTGAAATTCCACTCCTTAAATGTTTTTTTTTTTCGATGGGAAACCACCACCGCTATGACATCCACTTCTCTTGGGCGGAGCGGGAGTAAGTTTCAGACTTTTACTGACTACGTTCGTTCGACGTACGACGATTCGTACGACGTACGTTCAATGAATGTGTTTCACGTCAACTTTGTGAACGACGTGAAACGTTTTTTGACCTCTGACTTTATTTTGCTGTTTCTTCTCAGGGTAGTCAGCTAGGAAACACCGGCTTTATCTAGTTTAAATTTTAGGCAAAAAATGGACGTGCAAATTAAAAGTGGTATTTGAACTAATTTGCTATTTTTATGATTTAAACGTTTTGTGTGTATAGGTGGGATATCCGCCTTGTACCGCCTTTCCTACCATGTAAATACCTTATTACAATGCTGTTGCAGCATTCGAAAAAAACATCAAAGAATGCGGTTGCGAAAAGAACAGATCTCATAAGGAACAGTATATTCTGTTCCGAAACACGAATGGAACTGGGCAGGTCACATCTGCCGCATGTCGCTACAAAATTGAGCGAAGGCAACCACTGACTGGGTTTCGAACAGCAGGAGCCGGCGACGCGGTAGGCCCAGAAGGAGATGGTGTGACGAAACTCCTACCTTAAGGATTGGCCAGAAGTAGCTAAGGACAGAAAAGAGCGAAACGGAGGCCTTTGCCCTGCAGTAGGACACAACGGGCTCATAAATAATAATAATAATGCGGTTGCATTGGTTGTTATCATATGTAAATGGTTACGCACAAATGATAACAGACCACATTTTTTTTTTAAGAAACCAAATAAAAATGTTCGGCGATGTAGGTTATAAACTCATTGAAATAATCAACATACGTATCTATAAATATCAAGTATACGTACCTAGTAGTGATCATTATTTAAATGCATCTTACATCTTGGAATCAGAAATCAATTTTGCATAAAAGTGCCTGGCAATCATGTGCTCGTCGAAAACCAGTCTAAATTCCTACCTATACTAGAGATATCTTAATGCCATCACGCGTTAATTAGTATTCGTATGTTTAAACACTGACTGAGTCTAAAGTTACATTTCTTCCTTTTGAGGTACGGAACCCTAAAAACGTAGTATACATAGCGAGCAGGTACTAATCGTCATGGAAAACCAGTGTAAATTCCTGTAAAAGTCATCAGATGATTTCTCCTGCTCCAGGGTGGAGCAAGAGGGCGTGTCAGACTTTTACGGTCTAAATCTGCGTCAGTTGTCATTTGTGATCCAGAATTTAAAATATTTAGGTGTTGTTTGTATAGTTGAATATAATTTATACTGAAGACCCAACCATTTAGAAAATTTTAGTGCGGCCAATTTTCATGAAAAACATAGCGTTTTAAAATGGTTGCGATCACAAATTTACCCAACAAGAATACTCCTATGTAAATACTGATAGTTTATCGACGCTCCCAAGGTGCTGTCACTTAAATAATTTGGCCAATTTAGTTTGTTTCGACACCATTTAAATTCGATAAAGCTGTGTTCCCAACGTGAAATCTTTTTTAAAGTCTATTTTTTATTTATTTATTATATATTTTATTGTACAACTCATAATGTGAATAGGTTATATATTTGCAAAAACTAAGTATACAATGCGAAATGCGTCCCTTAGCTTACAGCACCGCTCAAGTTGAAAATTGGCGGTTATCACATTTTAATGCCTTTAGATCGACCATCTGTTCTGCGAGCAATGTTCCACAACAATGCACACAATGTGCATGTGCATGTGTGTGTGTGTGTGTGTTGTGTGTGGTTCTGGAATGGCGACCACGTACCGGAAGACGCAGCGTTGGAAGGCCTCCCACAAGGAGGACCGATGACCTGGTGAGAGTCGCGGGAATCCGATGGATGCGAGACGCACAGGACCGGTCATTGTGGCGACATTTGGGGGAGGCCTATGTCCAACAGTGGACGTATTTCGGCTGAAATGATGATGATGATGATGATGATGAGATGGAGCTGCTCATTGCGCGTCTAACCATATACTCGGCGTACTCAACCATTAGTATTTTTTCTTGTTTCCATAAACGTCAGTAGGGCAAACAAAGACTTTTTCGTGATAATTAGGTGTGTCTGATTAGTCAGTTTATGTAAACGCATGTTTGACAAATAAATTATCTTTCTTTCTTTCTTTTACAATTTCTCTAGGGTTTGGGCATTCCCGACAATTTCAAGGTCCCGGGACACGAGACAGCTTTACAATCAAAGTCCCGGGAAATCCAAGGACTTCGCAACTTTTAAGTTTTTTTTTTTAGGAGAGGAAAGAAAGAGTCTATTTTAAAGTAGGCGGGTTACCTATTGCTCGTCTGGTCGATCATACGAAGTCTATGTAGAGCAGTGTCTGATATGATTTTTAAAAAGCGGAAAAAGTGAAAGCTCTCTCATCGGCTAGTTTTTTTTTTCATAAATCTTGCTTATCTACTGCAGCATTAAGTGTTTGTTGTGATCCTGAGTTGCACCGGGGCTGACTATTTCTTTCAGGTCATTGATCTAACTTCAGCGAGACCATCTTTAAGACCTTACAAAAACAATTTCGAAAACAAACTTAGAGTCGGTCAAAAGGCTGAGAAAAATTACAATAGTTATTGACCTTTATCGTATATTTTAATATATATTTATATGTAATGTACCTGAACCCAGGAAAAATTCTGATAAATATAACAAAGTTCAATGACTCACATTGTATATACATTTACGTACCTAGAAGCGAACTCGAGGAAAACCCAAAATAAAATGACTGAAATAAATCCTTATTATTTTTTAAGGATATCATTACATACGTGCTTGACAAAGCATCTATGGTTTAAAGTATGAATATTGTAAGCAGATCATTGAATGGGTTTTTTTATGAAAATTTAATAAAATGACTGTGAGCAATGGGTAGCTCGCCGTCCGACCGTCCAGTAACCTTTCGGATCGAGACCAAGTCGTCGATGGTGCGTAGTGTTCCACGCGCTCCTTAAGGCGATGTCAGCAACCGTAGGGGCAAAGCAGGGTCGAAGCCTACTGGGGCCATGGGTGATGCGAAAGAGATCCCTGGAGCAATGGTAAAGAAGGAACAGGAGTGGGTTTTTAGTTAGTAAAAGTCTGACACGCATTCGCGTACCGCCCAAGAGCGGGGGATGTCATTAGATGATTTTCCCACCCAAAAAAAAACCTGATGTTAAATAGTGATATTGATGGAGTAAGGCACTACTTTATTAGGAGCCTAATTACTCTAGCCTTGAAGACACCTGTATTCCCCCTTGGGAAAATTTACTCTAGCCTTGAAGACACCTGTATTCCCCCTTGGGAAAATTTACTCTAGCCTTGAAGACACCTGTATTCCCCCTTGGGAAAATCTACTCTAGTCTTGAAGACACCTGTATTCCCCCTTGGGAAAATTTACTCTAGTCTTGAAGACACCTGTATTTCCCCTTGGGATAATTTACTCTAGCCTTGAAGACACCTGTATGCCCCCTTGGGATAATTTACTCTAGTCTTGAAGACACCTGTATTTCCCCTTGGGATAATTTACTTTAGCCTTGAAGACACCTGTATTCCCCCTTGGAAAATTTACTCTAGCCTTGAAGACACCTGTATTCCCCCATGAGATAATTTACTCTAGCCTTGAAGACACCTGTATTCCCCCTTGGGAAAATTTACTCTAGCCTTGAAGACACCTGTATTTCCCCTTAGGATAATTTACTCTAGCCTAGAAGACACCTGTATTTCCCCTTGGGAAAATTTACTCTAGCCTTGAAGACACCCGTATTCCCCCTTGGGAAAATTTACTCTAGCCTTAAAGACACCTGTATTTTCCCTTGGGAAAATTTACTCTAGCCTTGAAGACACCCGTATTCCCCCTTGGGAAAATTTACTCTAGCCTTGAAGACACCTGTATTCCCCCTTGGGAAAATTTACTCTTGTCTTAAGGACACCTGTATTCCCCCTTGGAAAATTTACTCTAGTCTTAAGGACACCTGTTTTCCCCCTTGGAAAATTTACTCTAGCCTTGAAGATACCTATACTCCCCCTTGGGATAATTTACTCTAGCCTTGAAAACACCTGTATTCCCCCTTGGGATAATTTACTCTAGTCTTGAAGACACCTATACTCCCCCTTGGGATAATTTACTCTAGTCTTAAGGACACCTGTATTCCCCCTTGGAAAATTTACTCTAGTCTTAAGGACACCTGTTTTCCCCCTTGGAAAATTTACTCTAGCCTTGAAGGTACCTATACTCCCCCTTGGGATAATTTAATCTAGCCTTGAAAACACCTGTATTCCCCCTTGGGATAATTTACTCTAGTCTTGAAGACACCTGTATTCCCCTTGGGAAAATTTACTCTAGCCTTGAAGACACCTATACTCCCCCTTGGGATAATTTACTCTAGTCTTGAAGACACCTGTATTCCCCTTGGGAAAATTTACTCTAGTCTTGAAGACACCTGTATTCCCCCTTGGGAAAATTTACTCTAGCCTTGAAGACTCCTGTATTCCCCCTTGGGATAATTTACTCTAGCCTTGAAGACTCCTGTATTCCCCTTGGGAAAATTTACTCTAGCCTTGAAGACACCTATACTCCCCCTTGGGATAATTTACTCTAGTCTTGAAGACACCTGTATTCCCCTTGGGAAAATTTACTCTAGTCTTAAGGACACCTGTATTCCCCCTTGGAAAATTTACTCTAGTCTTAAGGACACCTGTTTTCCCCCTTGGAAAATTTACTCTAGCCTTTAAGATACCTATACTCCCCCTTGGGATAATTTACTCTAGCCTTGAAAACACCTGTATTCCCCCTTGGGATAATTTACTCTAGTCTTGAAGACACCTGTATTCCCCTTGGGAAAATTTACTCTAGCCTTGAAGACACCTATACTCCCCCTTGGGATAATTTACTCTAGTCTTGAAGACACCTGTATTCCCCTTGGGAAAATTTACTCTAGCCTTGAAGACACCTGTATTCCCCCTTGGGATAATTTACTCTAGTCTTGAAGACACCTGTATTCCCCCTTGGGAAAATTTACTCTAGCCTTGAAGGCACCTGTATTCCCCCTTGGGATAATTTACTCTAGCCTTGAAGACTCCTGTATTCCCCCTTGGAATAATTTACTCTAGTCTTGAAGACACCTGTATGCCCCCTTGGGATAATTTACTCTAGTCTTGAAGACACCTGTATGCCTCCTTGGGATAATTTACTCTAGTCTTGAAGACACCTGTATGCCTCCTTGGGATAATTTTCTACTTTCAGGCTAATGAAGGCTCTGGCAGAAGTTCTGTATTGACAGTGCTCAGTTCTACAAATTTTTAATTTATAATTCTAAGAAGTAAACATTTTTTTTTAAGATTAAACATCTTCATCACGCTGGTCATCTTCTGGATTTCCGATTCCTGGCTGACAACAAAGAAACCAAAATAGTCTCAGATTAAAGAAAAAGTTGAGAACCAGCAACTAATAATATAATTAAAAAAAACTGGGCAAGTGCTAGTCGGACTCAACTAACTTAGAAGTTCGATTTCTTTTAAAGGTTCAAGGGACTGCAAACCTGAGTATATGGTTTTAATTTCAACTCGATACCTTCTCGCGTTCCCGAGATAAAGGGTCTTGACAGGCGTATAGACAGACGGACGGGCAACAAAGTGATGCTATAAAGATACTTTTTTTTTTTTGGGGTACGAAACCCTAAAAATATTGTATCGTTCAGATACATTTAAAGGATTTATTTTCCCTACCTTTCTCTTCAAACCCCACACGAAATAAACTATATATTTATATAACTTGACGCTGGCGGATGCACAAGAGTGCTAAGCTATAATATACTGTCATTGGGATGGGAGAAAAAAAGCTTTATTATTTAAGTAAATAAAATAATAATCAGCCTTTTAATTCTTGCGATAAGTACAAATTAATACAATTTTTGCTTCTTCTAATGCCTCATTCCGAAATATATTAAATCATAGTGATGATAATTTGGTTAGGTACATAAAATTGCATCTTCATTATCATAATTTTGGCAATAATTATTTAAATTATATAAATTATCACATTTAATTACATAGTAAATTGATGTTCTACGCGACCAGCGCGTCTGTCTGTCTAATCGCAATAAACCCAAAAACCAGCGAACGAATATTCATACAGTTTTCTCGAATACTCGTAGACAGAGATTCATAGAAGTATAGGTGTATATTGATACGCATATTATATTATACACCTATACGAAGAGAAAAGAGAATATCAAATATTTATAACACCCGTGCGAAGCTGGGGCGCATTACTAGTTATATTAGTAGCCACAATATTATAAAATAAAATTCGTGATAAGTTGAGTTTTCCCTTAAACTAGATATGAACACAAATCCACTAGTTTAATAATAACTTTTCCTGAAAAACGGTGACCTAAAATTTAAACTTATTTTCGGAACCACAATGTGAACGCCACGCAAGGGTACCATGGGCGACAATTAATATTCCCTCTAATGTATTCATGTCCTAACTAACTTCATATAAATAAATAAAAGTTGCTTGTTGGCCGGTCAGTGCAGTACGTACTACATTATGAGCCGGTCGTCGGATTCAAACACAGATTACAAATACTTTAGATCGTGAACGGATTCTTGCCATCAAATCTATTTTTTCTCAGACTAAAGAAATGTTTCCGCTACTTCTAGTTCTGTTTTTTATAACTTCGTGCGCGAGTGACCAGCCGTGCTTAGATCACCAAAGTGTCGATATTAGTGAAGCGATAACTGCAGAAGATGGCTCGAAAATTCAAAATGGAGTCACCTTCCCGCCAAAATATGTGTACTCGAAAAAAGTAAATGGTGTATTAAAGACGTTCGGTTGTTTGTGTCAAACCAAGGATTGTTTTCGTAAATGTTGCCCTTTGGGATTTGTTTATCATGGGATTAATTGTACGGAACTACCGGAAAAGGATGTGTTGCTGAATGATGGTCTAAATACGCATTACAAATCCAGGTTCTTGAAGAATGTGGATCTGACAAAAAACAGTTTAGACATGGTGTATGGCAAGCCTTGTCAACCAATGTTTTTGGAAGACGAAAATAAGTGGTTTATTCAGGAGGTAAATGTTACATTTAATTTTATCAATATTTTTATAAGTGCTTGCATTTTTTGTTATTTTTATGACTGACTGTCGAATAGTTTTGATTCTAATTTACATATTGAATGGTAATTTTATGCGGTCTTTACTTCTTCATCTTCATTTTTATTGTCTTTAAAATACTTAGTTATACCCGATCTAAAGAGCAGCTCAGGATCACGCCACATTCACGGCTGGAATGCAGTCTGCTTTAAAACTATTTAAAACTCATCTAAACTACACTGTTTGTTATTTTGTGTCTGCAATTTTTCATTTCTCGTTTGCATCTGTGAAATAGAAACATCTCAGTCTTCTTGATATAACGTAAACATGTCCACTTCATTGTCATGAATCCAAGAATTTAGGTGACACGGAAATCATCAAATACCGCTCTGGGTGGTGCGAGAGGGAGTGTCAGACTTTTATTGAGTAAAATCCACCTCTGTTCCTTCAGTGGCCCTTTGCGTTCCATGACCGTGGTAACTCTTTAACAATCCATCAGCCCTTGATAAATCCCCAACAACCAACACGTATATATTTCGTTAATATTCTGTATACTCCATTCGCGTTTAGATTACACATTTAAATAAACCTTTATTACTGTCTGTTCAACCAATTTTGACTTCTATTCTTTTTTATGTGTTTCATAAAATCTTAATAGTTAAACAAGTACACATGGAACCTGTCGAGCACAGCAATATCATAAAGGTAAGTCGGTAGAATTACAATTTTGAGGTAATAAATTTAAAACTTAGAGAAAAAAAAAATAGAAAAATAAATCGGATGTACAAATCAAATAAAAAAAAAAATGTCAATAACATAGTAAATAAAAATAGTAAATGTCTTTGGATGCCAAAATTAAATTCATTATAAATGTTTTGATAAATTCGTAATAAATGTCAAAATAAATTCATTACAAATACCAAAAAAATCTTTACAAATGTTAAAAAAAATATTACAATGTCAAAATAAATTCATAACAAATGTCATAAAAGAAAAATAAAAAGTTACAAGTGTCGAAAATAAATTCATTAAGAATGTCAATACAATATGATCCAAAAATTAATCATTACAAACGTCAAAAACAATTATAACAAAAGTCGAAAAAATTCAGTAGGCAGGATGGCATTAAAAGCAAAAATGTGGTTACAATACCAACTAATCACTGCAGCCGCCATGTATCATGCCTCCAACGCAATAAATGTCAAAATCGGTTGAACGAACAGTAAAAAAAAATTGTTTAAATGTGTAATCTTAACGCGAATGAAGTAAAGCGTTAAATTTCCTTTACTAGTTCGAATGCCATGTTTTGACTTCTTAGATACATAAAAATTCAAAACATGGCTTACTTACGGCCAGTTCAAGGCTAAGGTTAGTTTATTCCGACTGCAGTCTAATCTCATGGGTATCATAAAATATGACTTATAGAAGAGCAAGATGATTGGACAACAATTTTCCATTAGTATAATGAATTTTAATTTTATTTCTTTAACAAGGATAATTATGTCAGATGAAATTATGCATAGTAGGTAACTGTCTATTCAATTTACTGAAATCTTTTATGACCACTGCTATTTTCAATGTAATGGGTATATCAAAACCGTTAAGCCTAATATTCCAATTGTCTATAGCCGCCATCGCTATTTGCCAGCTTTGTGTATCTTTCAAAATCGGCAATCATATTGACGTTTTTTTAATGTGATTAAAAAGTTTAAAATGTATTAAATGTCCCCTGCATTTAATAAATAAATTGAAATGGTTTTTTGCTAAATAATTTAAGCAGATGGTGTAGAGTTTTATGTAAAAGAGTTCTTTAAGGACAACATTTATGAGTTGAAAATTAGGTTTAGTTATGAAATTCTTCAAGTTTGTCTTGAAGGTCGACAAAGGAATTGACGTTCTCTGGCGTTCCAGTGTACTTTCTATCAGGCTTTAAACCTGTTTACCAACCTAAAGGTTCTTAGGAACCTATTTTGCAAAATAAATACGTTTTCCTTCATCCTCGTATCTTATTCTGTGCGCTGAGTGCGAGTGGTTTTTACGTTAACGCGATCGAAACGTTTGCCGAGTTTGACTCTCTGATTGGTCAAGCGCTTGGAGCGGACGAATCGGAGCACCAAACGTCATAAACGTGTCGATTGCGTTAGCGTAAAATAAACTCACACTAGGCACTCAGTGCTCGTATCGATGATTTAACGAACGTAACTACCTATTTAATCTGTGTGTTACATTTGACCACATTCAAGTCGTAATCTCTTCTCGGCAACAATCAACATCAAAAACTTGACAAAAAAAGGTTTTTTTTAAGAATTTATTACTTCATAAGAACAATGCATACTTAATAATGAGTTTAACTTAAAATATTATATGTAATAGAAACTCAGTTAAGTGGGATCTGGATAAGTGAGAAACACTGAATTTTTTTTTAACACTGAATTACCTCTGATGTTGAGAAGCAAACCTCTATATCTGGGATTCGTTTTTTCGATTTTATCGTCAGTTACCTCAGTAATTGAGACAAAGAGTGTATTTTACTTTTTTTCCTGTGACTTTATTTTACAGAATACTTTTTCATTTTTTTATTTTATAATTTTACCTCTGTAAATGAGATAACATTTATGTTTCACCTCTTTAACTCGCACTATATTTTATCATGTATAGTGTTTATATAAATTATTTTATTTAATAATTACACCTCTTAAACTGAAATAACCTCACTTCTATTAAGGGAACCCTCTGCAAATGAGACAGATATTTATTTATACCTGGATATCTGAGACACTGGGTAAGTAGAATACCTCTTTAAGTGAGACAAATTTGCAGGTCTCTTGAAGTCCTAGCTACCCAGGTTTCACTGTATACATACAGCGATCAAGCAATTATCAGAAATGTATTATTTAAATTTTGTTTTAAACACTGCAAGCGATTTACCATCCTTAATATTATTTGGTACATTATTATAATTATAATTATGGTCCTTCATTATATGTGATAGCCTTTTTGCTGTAGTTAGTTCTATGTCTTCGCAATTTAATTTGGTTAGTGTTTCTTAAAGTATTGCGTCTCAAAACTTAGTCAGGTCTTATGTAGTACAGCACTATTTTTTGTAGTTGTGTCTCTGAAATCTCAAGTCATTGATATTACTTTCATTCAGTTACCATGGTCCATCGCATCAGTTTGACCTCTCACTCACCTCTCACTTCAGCATTTTCATATGAAAGGCAATTTTGCAAGATGCAGGTTTTTAACCTTAGCCGTCAGCTTTAAACCATCATCAGATAGTGATGCATTGGGAAATCAGCCACTATGACTAGATCATCATCATTCACAGTGTGACTTTGCCCACAGGTGGTAATAATCCTCTCTTTTCTTATACCAATCCCTCCGTTTTTATAGGATTAGTATTACAAGATATTCAACACTTAATAGATAAATGTTGAAATAAAATGTTGTCAGAATATCCTACTAATAATACATGGGGTCTTAGACGTAGCAACAAAAAAAAAAAACGCGAAAACCTCGCCTGTATTTCCAAATTCTATAAAACCAAGGAATAACATTATAACTCAGTTTTAGGCAATTTACATTCTGTATTTTATTCAGCAAGCATATGATTGTAACTTTAAATTGCCTCAGAAATGAGTACACGGTACCCAAATGTACAAAGCATTTTAGGAATACATTCAATGTCAGTACAGTTACCTACTATGGAGTTTTTTTTTATAGGTGGGAAAATCATCTTATGACAAATCCCGCTCTTAAGCGAAGCGGGAGATAGTGTCAGACTTTTACTGACTAAAAACCCACTCCTGTTCCTTCTTTGCCTTCGTCTCAGGGCCCCGGGTTTCATTTTCACAATACCCATGGCCCCAGTAGGCTTCGACCCTGCTGGGCCCCTATGATTTGCTGACATCTCCTTGAGGTGCGCGCGTCGACGACTTGGGCTCAGTCCGGACGGTTACCGGACGGTCGGACGGCGAGCCACCTATTGCTCGCTGTCCGCAAGCCCGCGCCTTCGGTGGCCGGAAATGGGGATCGGAATCCCGACGGCGGTTATGGCGTGAGGACCGTTGCCTCACGCGATCGGCCGCCTCCTTTGCTAGCGTTACTGCTTCAAAAATTCAAATTCAAAGCATTTATTTCAAATAAACCATTTACAGGCACTTTTGAAATGTCAAGAAGTCAGTCTGTCAGAAAAAAATGATGCTAAATGCACATTCCAAAGCGTAGATCTCTATGGAGAAGAATGTGCAAGAAACTCCATGGACACTCTTTTCAATCGTGTTTTGCAATTACAAATATCTCTGTTACATGTTTCTTGTCGCTATCATGTGAGAACAATGTCAATAAAGTAAAAATAAAAACTAAATATAGATATTAAAATAGCAACTGGCAGCTAAGAGATGACGAGTCTCAACTGACAGCGCCCGTTCACGGACCTGACGCGAATATTAGCACCACTCAGCTCAACCATTATAAAGGGAACCGAATGATCCAACACACGCGCCACCATCAGTGAGACATTTGAGTGAGCATGACAAACTCTCAACTGCCATGCTCATTTATGTCAAACAAGTCCAATAATAACCTAAAAACCATAAAATAGCTCCATGGTACTCACATTTACAAACTTTGAAAACAAATGCTTCTACATTATACACAAAAGAGGCGACCGCCTGCCACTCCTCCTCGCTCGGAATTTTCTGCCTGAGCCTGTATTTCCTGATAGCTACAACCTAGGGGTATTTAAGTCAAGAGTGAATAGGCTACTTCTAGGCAAGCGTGCTCCATAGTCGGCCACATCATCGCTTACCATCAGGAGAGATAGTGGTCAGACGAGAGCATCTATCAATAATAAAAAAGGTACCAATTAATAATAGCTGTTAAAAATAACACTATACCAATGCATTCGGGCAGTTGCGTGATGATTAATTTAAGCCAAGGATACACAGATAACACAATGTCAATAACAGGATACTGTTGGAGGATGTTGTGGGTTGTGCCTGATTTACCATAGGTTTAACATCAATCTTAAATATTAAGCGTATTTTAAAATTAAAAATAAATAAATAAGAAGAACAAGAAAAAACAAGAAAGAAAAAAGAGAGAGAGAAAAACAAGAAGAATGTTATGTGCCATAATTTGGATAATTTCTTCCGCAAGGGACATAATATTGTGATGAACTATGATGAGACAATGATAAGGGATTTTTATCTAACGTTACGGCCAAACATAATAGATAGATATATTCTTTATTGTACACCAAAAATACAAATAACAATAAAAAAAACAAAAATCAATATTAATATCAAAATCGTGTGATCCTGCCCGAGACAGACCAATCTATTTAAAATAGTATTATTTAATGAGCAAACACACGTAGATAGAGTGCCAACCATACTTTAAAATAAGTAAAAAAATAGTTATAAGTTAATATTCATTATATATTATAAATTATAAATTAGTAATAATAATTATTTAACATTTGGCTTAATTAATATAAATGATCTCATATTTTGCAGTACATCAAAACACCATGATAAATGCAGTTTCCTTCCAATATTATTCTTGCATAAAAGCATGATTTATCGAAATTAAGTCCCGAACAACACTGAGTCAGCTTTTTGTGTCATACAAATCAATTAAATTTAGCCCATTTGCCGTCTGTATCGTTTCTAAATATACATGGCAGTTATGGGTTACAAATTAGTTGCTTCCTCGTGTTATTCATAAACCAGACTGTCTGTTGTTTTTCGTTTGATGTCACCAATGTTGTCCTCAAAATAAAATTATTTTGATTTAAATTTGAACAAAGTTTCTCAGTTTAGTAACCAACAAAGTTTATCTTCGATTCATAGTACAAAAAAAAGTAGATCACACACTGAAGGAACGTATAGGTGTGGTTTTAATCAATAAAATTCTGACACACCCTCCTACACCGCCCCAGAGCGGGAGAAATCGTGAGATGATTTTTCACCTCCAAAATAAAACAAACATCGCTCTCCGTGTCTGACTGCTTATAATGCTTAGCTCTTAAACCACGCAAAAGATTTCGATACGACTTTCATTAATAGGAAGAGTAATAACCGAGGAAGGTTTGTGTGTATAAGTTGCACCTGAGCGAAGCCGGGGCGGGTTAATAGTTCTAAATAATTATTAAACTTGAATTTTGCCATTTGTGATAATTAATCGTTTACAAGCATCGTTAAATATAGAGACTGTCTGATCGATCTAAAACAGTGTAATGATTCAGAGGTATATAAATATATTACTATTGTGTTTCTATTTCAAATAAACATTACAATACCTACATAGTTTTTGGCTTTATTATGAGATAAGTAAATGCATGAAAATAATAACATTTATTTCAGACCACAATGAGTTCACATAATATTAGGTATAAATGAACTTAAAAATTAATGTTAGTGTCTAAAAAATTAAATAATTATAATTTGATGTCTGGAAACGAACCTCACACTATCCACAGTACGCAGTACATACTCATGGATGTCAAAGCTCAATTCATGCTGCGTCATTGGGCAATCCCACCTACCGCACAACACGCTCAGGATGCCGTGAGAGCTGGCACGTAATCTCTTCAGTATTGAGTTAGACCTATTTCTGATGATGGCATAAAAGCCGGAATCTGTGTTTCCTGATGGCTACAACCCAGGAATCTTTAAGTCAAGAGTGAATAAGTTACTTCTAGGTAAGCGCGCTCCATCGTCGCTTTCCATAAGCCCCCCTAGCCAAGTTACAATCGTATCGTTCACGCGAAACGCTTTGAGTAGGCCACGCCTCCAATTCCTTTGTTCGGACCACGTGACTGAGCGTTGAGATGACGTCAGAACAAAGGAATCGGAGACGTGGCCTACTCGAAGCGTTCAGCGCGAACGATACGATTGTAACTTGGCTAGGGGGGCAGGTTAGATAGTGGTCAAGCGCGAACCTATCAAGAATTAAAAAAGCCATCAATTCTCGCTTCAGCAAACAACGCCGACGAGTGACACGCGTTTATTCGTATGCAAATATAATATCCTATGGTCAAACTTTAGGTAAAATCTTCACTGCTGGTTGTGATACATGCCTCCTCTTTGTGAAAATAAATGGGAATATATAAGGGCCAGATTGATAGATGACACGTATTTCTAAATTAGTTCTACCTAGGATAAACAAATTTGCTCACGATATTTTTCTTCGCTGTTTTGAAAGCAGTGGTGATGATATAAATAATCTCAAAGAACTCGAGGTAAAACGTCAGCACGGGTTCAAACTCATGATCTAAGTTAAGGCCGATACTATGGGATATTATGTTTATAAAATGAAATATCCATATTTAGCTTCTAATATCTCACTGCTGGGCAAAGACCTCACTCCATTCCTTCCATTATTTCTGGCTCTAGGCCACTCCTAGTCAATTTCTAAGGAAGACAGCTAAATCGTCCCGCCATCTCCTCCATGGTCTGCCGCAATTTAGCTTGCGATGTCAAGGCTCTAGTGTTTTACGGGCGCTCTGCTTGATTGGGATGTGGACAGACAAGTCTAGCTCGTCCTAAGTAGGGCAGCCTTTTCAGCCACGTCAATGATCTGATGTGTACCTGGTCATTACCGGTTCAAATACAAAACAGGATAGAAAAAGACTGTAACTATCTGTCTGAGAGTCTTCGTACAAATGAGTACGGAAGTTTGAGCTTAATTGGCTCTGTGGTACTTGAAAAATAGGTAACAAATTTAGAACCGGTCGAATAATGCGTGCTTATAATAGCTTATCTATTGCAGATAATCTAAAGCCGAAGGCGGATATTTCACGTCATTATCGTTAAATCATTTATGACGTTGCAGTTGCTCTAATAATTCAAGCTCTCAAGGCTGGACCACTGTCTGACGATGCTAAACCGAACGTCACAAATAAAAGAAGGTTGCATACCGACCACACTGCCTACCAGTCAAGGTCTCGAGTATTGGTCCTTAACGGTTCAACGAAGTTCATTGCTCTTTTCCAACACAGCTGTTTGAGTCATGTCGATGCTAAACAAGCAAGGGACCACTTTTTGCGAAGATATTCATGTGTCATATTTAGCGCGACTACTTATGATTTTGTCATTGTTGTCTCAGTTTTATTTTTTTTCTTTAAGATAACGATACGTTCACTTTACTTTTAACTGGTTTTTTTAAGCTTGTATTAATTTGCGTTTACATAATACCCTTTACTGTGACCTACTGTTACTTTTAAGGAGGTTTTTAGTGTGGTTACCACTTTGATTTGATAAGGAAGTTGCATAACTCAAATACTCTTTGGGTCAAAAGCCTGGTTTTAATAAGTATTTTCGTGTATGATTTATTGCTTTATTTTATGCTAAACTAGCCTGCCAGGTTGGTCTAGTGGTCGCTAACGCTTGGCTGCTAATTTAAAGAGATACTATTCCCGGGTCCTGCTCAAACTCAAATTCAAAGCATTTATTTCAAATAAACCATTTATACTTGAATTGCTTATTATTTTTACTTGAATTGTTAAAGTCAGTTGCAAAAAAACAAAATAAAAATATTCGCACGTTCCAAAGCGTAAATCTTTATGACGAAGATCGTGAATTGTAAGCGATTTCCAAGGTAGAAGAACATGCAAGAAACTCCAAAAAGGCTCTTTAGAATCAATAAATAGTTACAACATTATGGTAACATCGTTAATGTTGAGATCTATGTAAATATAAAAGGCAACTGTTACTGACTGACTGATCTATCAACACACAGCTTAAACCACTGAACAGGGCCTCAAGTCTGCTATTACAATAGTGTCAGAATGGTCTATCATTGATTTCATAATTGTTGATTTTGACAAATTTGGTAGTTTACTAATACAATGGCGTCATTATGACTTTGCAATGGTCAACCACCAACACTCCATTGAAAGAAGTGGCATAGAATGGTAATCTCGTACATGCATAATGACAAATGAATGTCTGACGTATACGTATATAATTTGCTTAAATTTTGACAGTTGCTTTGATTAGTGACCTACAATTAAAACGTCATTGTGCAGTCATTGCTTTTAATTTGTTAAGAAACAGTTCGATATTGTCATTTTACCACAATTCTGTTACAAGACCATTGATCGATCAGTGATCGATCATTATGAATTAGCTGATTACGAACATTTACCAAAATGACAATGGAATCGTGTTGGAATTACGAATATAAAAAAATAGCAGACTTGGGCCCCAGATTGCGCTGATATGTGACAAGCAGGTAGTAATTATGCACTACGAAAGGATTTTTCAAAATTCTCCATCTAAAGGGATGAAACCTTTGTAAAACGTTTATATGGAGAAACCTAAGCATATATACTATATGTCTACCTAAAAAGTAATACATATAGATGACAATTTGAACGTTTTTCTTGAATCACTACATTTCTATAAATAAATGTAGTTGCAAAACAAAACAACTATATTTTTTTCTTTACCGATAATAAATGTTTAATGCGGAATTTTAGTAGGTAAACATTTATTAAAACTTTTACTGTTGGTTCCGAAAAGTATCCGACGCTATCTGTTTTTATATCTTTGGCATTGATACTTTCTTAAAAATAGTCGTATCTACTGTCACGTAGTAAGTAGTTTTTATTATATTATTATTATTTACGAATACTTTGAAAATGTGGTTTTGGTTGGGGCGCCATCTTTTAATTTATTTGTCTAGAATTCTAGATTATTTTGAATGTGTCTCACATTTTTTTTTTTTTTGTAATTTGATGTTTCTGGCATCTGGAAACAAATTGAGTGTTGAGAAAATTATATTCATACTAGCATCAGCCAGTGGTTTTGACCGCTTGAAACCAGTATTTTTTCTTTCAAAGGAAAATTGCCCCCGATATAAAACAATTATCCACATGTCCTATTTGTCGCCATAATCTGTCTATTAAATATAAAATTTTCAAAATGAAGACTTTGTCAAAGATTGTATGGTTTGTAGGGTAAGAATAAACATTACACTGAAATATTATTAAAACAATTAATCTGTCTCTTTTCAACAATTTTGGGGTCTACTTTCAGGTTTACGTTTCATTCAATTCCGTTCAGCGGTGTGAGCACAAAATAGATAGCTATTTTGTGGTGTGAGCGTGAAAGAATAAAGCTAGAACTACATTAGACCGACGACGCACACGTGTCATACGCCTGATTTGTACGTAGAACGATGTCGCGTGGCGTGGATCAAGTGTAGCTCTACAAGTCTAGTTGCCATATAAAATGTATGGAGACCGAGGCACTCAGATCGGCGTGTGTGCAAACGTGTGCTCAGTGTAGTTCTAGCTAAACAAACATACAGACATACAAAGTTTCGTCTTTATAATATTATTAGTGTAGCGTGATTTTTAACACTAGCTTTATTTCCTGGTTTCACTTCCATCCATCAGAGGTATTTTTTGTTATAAACAAGAAACCTATGACATTAAGCGAAAATACTTCTACTTATTAGATATCTTCTAGATATGTTTCTATTGGTAAATGTATTTTTATAAATTCTTTTGCGAATGAAATCAATTATTTATAATTAGATATATTTACATCCTTACAAATATTTATCTAATTATACTATACTTACAAGCAACTAAACTAATTAGCAACTTAATAGATATTATAAACAAACTGAAAAGAAAAGTATGTAAAAATGTGTTTAAAAAGGATTCACTGGGCATTTTTATAACCGGTTGAATCTCTACCAACAATGTAGGAGATAATCTATGGAAGTCTAATTTCTACACACATTTTTACTTACTATTATTATAAACTTTTGATTGGAATGGATTGAAATAATTTCCAAAAATATCTCTCAATGTCATATACAGTTTTTAGTAGTCCTGCGAAGTTGTCGCTCATCAGGGAGAAATAAAATAATTATGAGTTTTTTCACGTTAGCTAGCATTCTTTGGAGTCATTAACTATAGCTATCTAAAGAGGATGTCTATAAAATATTTTACGGTCATTTTTATCACAATTTAATTATTAGCCTGGCTATTTGCCACTGACTTAATATGAAAAAAACTGGGCAAGTGCGAGTTGGCCTCGCGCACAGAGGGTTCCATACAAACTTACCTATGTAAATAGTTCAGTTTCCAAATGGAGTCTCGAAGATTTTACTAAATCGCAAAAAAAATTGTGACGCAACCACAAATTTACAGTTTTCAGATTTAATAAAAGACCTTGCTTTATAATAATTTATTAATCAAAGACAAGTTTTGGTCCACATTATTTGTTGGTAACTCTTATATCTACATTAGTTGGGCACGCCATAATTATGGCGGCAAGTCCCCTGGAAAGACAACACGGCGTCCTTACCTTCCGCATGACGCAGGTCCTCACCGGACATGGTCAGTTCGGGAGATTCCTGCACCGGATTCGTGCGAAAGAAACGCCCGGTTGTCACCATTGTGTGGACCACCCGGAGGACATGGTGGAGCATACGGTAGAGGTGTGCCCCGCCTGGGCAGAGCACCACCGTGACCTCGTGGGGGCGCTCGGCGGCAGCGAGACCATGGTTAGTGGCAGGTGGTCGCCTCCTTCTGCGAAGCAATAATGTTAGCAAAGGAGGCGGTCGCACTCGCGAGGTAATGGCCCTGAACGCCCCAGCCGCCGGGATTCCGATCCCGATTTCCGGCCACCGTAGGGGCAGGCTTGCGGACGGCGAGCAATGGGTAGCTCCCCGTCAGACCGCCCGGTAAACCTCTGAACCGAAAACAAGCCGTTGACGGCGCGTAGTGTTCCACGCGCGCCTCAAGGAGATGTCAGGAACCGTAGGGGCCCAGCAGGTTCGAAGCCTACTGGGGCCATGGGTGATGCGAAAGAGATCCCCGGGGCCCTGAAACAATGGCAAAGATGGAACGGGAGTGGGTTTTTAGTTAGTAAAAGTCTGAAACGCCCTCACGATCCGCCCAAGAGCGGGGGATGTCCTTAGATGATATATATCTACATTAGTTAAAAAATAGATTTTAAAAATACATAATAATACTAGGGGAGGCCTATGCTAAAGCAAAACAATCTTCTAAAACCGATGTCGGAAAATAATTTTTATATTTCACTATTATTAACTTAACAGTGTCTTAGATTGTTAATAAAGGCTATTATTATTATTCACTTTATTCATTCAATATATATATATATGTTAATTAAATTTTTAAATATTTTTTTAACAAAATCATATTAAAAATATAAAAAATAGTAGTCCGCCCTTATCGAGACAGGGTGCAAGCTGGTGAAATAACCGCAGACTAAACTTTCGGGTTTTTATATTCAACGCCACAATGTAAGAAGGACGAGCATTCATGCAGTCTGTGGGCGTAATAATAATTTCAGCGATTAGTGAGTATTCGTGTTATTGGTACAGGCCGGCCATCAAACTGCATTAATAAAACGATTTTTGTTTTCTTTTTAAAAATCCCGCAAACCCAAACCTACCAGTGTTGTCTTTTTTAACCTAACGGTTGACTGGTAGAGAATAACTTGTGGCATTAAGTCCGCCTATGTTCCACTACTGTACATGAAGTTTAAATAAATAAATAAAAAACGTTGCCCCACACTAGGACTAACTCCTGTATCGTGGCTGAACATAAACATGTACAATGCGTTCTAAATAAGAATAGGATCGATTGCCATGTTGTGACGTCACGTCATACTGTCAAATCACAAGAAATTGGGCAAAATTTAAGAACTTAGAGATGGGCAAAATTGATGAACTGGATTCTGATTAAACTTTTTGCGTTCAGAGTTCGTAAATATTTTAAATTTTAAAAATTTCTTGTTTTGCTCATCATAATAATTTTTCGATTTGACAGTATGTCGTGACGTCACAACATGGCAATCGATCCTATTCTTATTTGGAACGCATTGTAGAACTCCTATCTGTAGGCCATATAAATATTTTTTTCGTACGGGAATCGAACCCCTAACACGCAGCGCAGCAGCCAATAGCTTAACTGCGACAATCGAAATTAATCTTCTTGACTGTTATTATTTGTTATACGTCGTTCGTTGAAACTGAATGACGTGTCATCGAATTTAGACCTTGAACTCATTGTTTGGGACATTTTCCCGCAAATCTGCGGTTTAATTTTAAAACTGATGTATCACAAAGCAGGTTTAGGGGCTAAACTTATAGCATGATAAAATAGTACTTTTTGATACACGTGGAGAAACTTTGCTTTGCAATGCGATCGAGGCGGAATTCACCCGAACCACAAGCGAGGGTGTCATGGAGCCGAGTGCTGCAATAACTTTCCACGTGTATAAATATCAAACGACGTTTTTTAATACACTTACAAAGAAATAAATAAAAGAGGAGCCCGGCGACTAGAGGCCGGGGTCGCTTAGACCCTGATAAGATAAATATAATAAATTGTGGTGAGGGTGAGCTGGCGCACTTTTTCGCACTAGAGCGTAAAACAGTAAATTGTGTGCCTAAAAACGGTAGGGGTAGAAGCGGTTTTTCGAAAAGGTGTATAGAAAACAATTTGAAATTTTTAAAATTCCGTTTCGTATTACATTCGACTATCGTCGGTAGAATCCGCTTTTTTCTTAATATAAGACATGACAGCTGACTATACCAAACGCTAAAAATAATGTAAATAACGGAATGCCATGCTTTACAATGACTAGTTCTTTCCTATTTGTAATGCAAAACGACTGAGGTCATAATATAATTTATCACGATATTCATGCTTGTATATAATTATTATTATTACGAATACATACAAGCTATACGTAGCTATTAACCTACTTATAGTAGTCCCGGAGGTTCCTTTATTATTATTAAAAGAGCTTAATTTAACAACAATGCGAATTAGTGTCAACACTATTCTTTGAAATTGGAATAATGAATTTGTAATTTAATTAGAAAGAGAGTTAGGGATTCCAATTATGGGTTAAAAATAAAGGAATGATCCTACACAATATATAATTATATAATTTGACGTTAGACACAGCTATAAAATGAAGATAGTTGCATAGGCATCACAGTATCACATCACACTTCAAATCTTCAAATTCACAGTATCACATCACATGACATCACATTATGTTATAAAGGCGAAAGTTGGTATGTATACCTATATATCAATGGCTTATATTGAATACCTCGTAACTGCGAAATAAGTAACATTTCAAGAGTCACAAAAAACGAAATTTGACCTTTATTATCATAGCATAATAGCATAATCAGCCTTTTAATGTTCCCACTGCTGGGACTCAGGCCTCCTCTCTAGGAGAGGGAATGGGCCGTAATCCAACACGCGGGCCCATGTGTATATTGGTGAATGTCACATGGCTTCGAATTTTTGGTTCTAGAATATACCAGTTTCCTCGCGATGTTTTCCTTCACCATTGTGAGAGCAGTGGTGATAAAATAAATTACACAAAGTAATGGGCCGTTACCACTCGGCCACTACTGCCCTTTAATATCATTTAATTTAAATGTCCGAAATTCTACGTTTTATGAATATTTAAAAATATTTATTTATTTCAAACACTTGTTTTTTTGTTTAGATATCGCTACAAGTAGGTATATTTCTTTCCGGAAATTTAATAAAATAAAATTACGTGTATGTTTGTTATTTCTTTACGCTTAAACAGCTAACCTGATTTAGATGAAATTTGGCACACGGGTACATTATGTCTTGGAGTAAAATAGTTTTGATCGGAAGTGTGTTCCCATAGCATAATTTTCTACTTTTACACGGGTGAAGCTACTGTCAGAAGCTAGTCTAAGACATGGCTTCCATAAGCACCCCTATATAGGGTACGTCAGGTTCAGCCGTAGGTACTAGCTGATAGGAATAGATACTCGTGAAGTGCACTCCACTTTGTAGGTGACATGTGCACATTCACTTGATTATCTGTCAAGGTTTTCTATCGAATTTTGAAATCTTCTTTAGCGCACAATTAACTCACTTTTTTCATTAAAAAACACAATGTAAATAAAACTAGAAGGAGCTATCTACAAAGAGAATTAATTGTTTTACGAGTATACTAAAGATTTCAAACACTTAAAAAAAAAACCGGTCAAATGCGAGTGAGATTCACGCACGAAGGGTTCTGTACCATCCGTTCCGTAGGTAAAAGCTAGCAAAAAAATCACTTTTGTTGTATGGGAACCCCTTAAACATTTATTTTATTTTGTTTTTTAGTATTTCTTGTTAAAGCGGCAACAGAAATACATCAAATGTAAAAATTTCAACTGTCTAACTATCACGGTTTATGAGATACAGCCTGGTGACAGACGGACAGACAGACGGACGGACAACGGAGTCTTAGTAATAGGGTGACGTTTTACCCTTTGGGTACGGAACCTTAAAAAGAATGAGATAAAAAATTGACAGACGGACAGACAGACGGACGGACAACGGAGTCTTAGTAATAGGGTGCCGTTTTACCATTTGGGTACGGAACCTTAAAAAGAATGAGATAAAAAATTGACAGACGGACAGACAGACGGACGGACAACGGAGTCTTAGTAATAGGGTGCCGTTTTACCATTTGGGTACGGAACCTTAAAAAGAATGAGATAAAAAATTGACAGACGGACAGACAGACGGACGGACAACGGAGTCTTAGTAATAGGGTGCCGTTTTACCATTTGGGTACGGAACCTTAAAAAGAATGAGATAAAAAATTGACAGACGGACAGACAGACGGACGGACAACGGAGTCTTAGTAATAGGGTGCCGTTTTACCATTTGGGTACGGAACCTTAAAAAGAATGAGATAAAAAATTGACAGACGGACAGACAGACGGACGGACAACGGAGTCTTAGTAATAGGGTGCCGTTTTACCATTTGGGTACGGAACCTTAAAAAGAATGAGATAAAAAATTGACAGACGGACAGACAGACGGACGGACAACGGAGTCTTAGTAATAGGGTGCCGTTTTACCATTTGGGTACGGAACCTTAAAAAGAATGAGATAAAAAATGCGAGTGGGACTCACGTACGAAGGGTTCCGTACCATCCGTAGCAAAAAGCGAGCAAAAAAAATCACGTTTGTTGTATGGGAACCCCTTAAACATTTATTTTATTTTGTTTTTTAGTATTTCTTGTTAAAGCGGCAACAGAAATACATCATATGTAAAAATTTCAACTGTCTAACTATCACGGTTTATGAGATACAGCCTGGTGACAGACGGACAGACAGACGGATGGACAATGGAGTCTTAGTAATAGGGTGACGTTTTACCCTTTGGGTACAGAACCTTAAAAAGAACGAGATAAAAAAAAATAGGATAATGTCGACCAAAAATTCCACCTTATAGGGGGGAATTTTTCGTCGGCACGCATCCAGAATTAGATCTATGCGTCGTTACCTAAACAAACTCAGTATTTTAAAAATCAACTCTGAGCAAGTCTGGTTAATCCAGTGACGGTTAATAGCGTGCAGACAATGAATTGTTTTCTCAGAATAATGCCTACGTGTCTCGAATTGAATAAGAATCAGTATTAATAACTATTGCCATGGATTTACTAGAAGTCAAGAATTTGTCGTTCTAAAACCTACAACAAAATTTCCATGTTTTAAAATCGGATTGTTGTTCAAAGAAAATAAAACTTTTCCATCAAGGTCAGACAACCAATTGAAACTCGTTTTTCGGTTTCGAACGACTAAAATAAATCTGAATTTATTCTTACACATAAGCTTTCATAACACTTCATAATCAATTCGATCCAGTTGCAAGAAATGTTTTTTCAACACACTTGATAACCTACTCTTATCCCTCATCGTCTTTAGGCTCGTAAAGTTTATAATTTTGCACTAGTGCAGAAAAGTGCGGTGACAGCCATCGTAATTTATTGTATCAGGCTGGCGGCCAGCCTCCACTAAATACCCGCAAGCCATTTGTCACAATAATTGGCTAACAAAATAACATAGTAAACATCGTTTGATACGCGCGGGCAATTGTGATTCCAGTTTATGGGTTCCAAAACAGTCTGGCCTTCGACTCAGGTGTGTATTCCATCCCGCCTGCAATGTTAAAGTTTACCCAATTGAATAAAAAAAACAACTGTCATCGTGGTCTGTTTGTCGTACAGAGTGCACTTGGGTTTTTCCAGGGGCTCAGCAGGGCCGAAGCCTATTGGAGCCTTGGGTTGACTTCTGAAAGGAAAATTCGTGGTCCTAGAACGCAAAGGGCAACTGAAGGAGGCCCTTGCGCTCTACCTCAGAGCGAGAGCAGTAAAAAAAAATGGGTTTCGTCCATTTGCTGACATCTGTCCGAATCCTTCGGTCAATATTGCCTTATGTTATGTTTTGATTGTAAACATAACAGAATCTGTTTATGAGTAGCCCGTCACGATCCATTCATAAAAATATCTGCCAAAAACATATCTACTAATAATCCTCCCGACCGCATTCCGGCACAGCCAATCTCAACAGAGATTAGCAAGTACGCGGGAGATATTATAGTGCACAAGCGTGTGCGGAAAAATAGAAGCAGTCTCTGTCCCTGCCCCCCTAGCCAAGTTACAATCGTTTCGTACGCGCCGAACGCCTCGAGTCTGCCACGCCTCCAATTCCTTCGTTCTGACCACGTGACTGAGCGTTGAGATGACGTTAGAACAAAGGAATCGGAGGCGTGGCCTACTCGAGGCGTTCGGCGCGAACGAAACGATTGTAACTTTGCTAGGGGGCTTTACTGTTATAGTTACCAAAAGGAGAGCCGTAGGACCAACGGGTTTAGGTGCTTTTTGAGGCACGAGAGTACCCACTACCTGCCTCCTGGATGTTATCTGTGCATCTTCGTTACAGAAAATGGCCCTATTTTTGTATGTTGACTAAACAATAAATAAATTAAAAAAAAATGTTACTAAATGTTTCAGGGCAGCTCGCGATATTTTTTTTTAACGTCTTCATTCGCGAGAATAGTTTTCATAAAAACTAACACCTGTGAACCGTATTTTGAGGGTAGTTTCGAAAAATCAATAATGACAGTTTTAACCCAAGAAATAAGAACCCTCCATACAATCTTTAAATCCCCCTAAATAGTTCTTTTAAGGATAGTTCTAAAAACAAATAATGGTAACCTTTATTATTTACTTACGTTACCTACTATTTATACTAACTTTCAAGTATATTGGTACTCTGAATGAGATTTCGCGTAAAAACGAAACTCCCCTTTTCACCCTCTTAAAGGTTAAATTTCCAAAAATCCCCTACTTAGTGCTCGTCTACGTCATAAAATGAAGCCTTGCGCAAATTTTCTTATTCCTAATTCCAGTAGTTTTGACTGTATGCTGATATGATGTAATAATAATAATATTATAATAATAATATTCCACAACTATCACACAACGCCGTCCAGTCCCAAGCTAAGCAGAGCTTGTGTTACGAGTACTAGACAACTGATATACATACTTATAATATTTCTAAATACATACATATTATAGATAAATTACACCCAGACACAGAACAAATGATCGTGGTCATCACACAAACATTTGTCCTGGGTGAGAATCGAACCCACGACCTCTGGCATAGCAGTCAGGGCTAGTGGTTAGTTACCACTAGACCAACAGGCCAGTCCAGAGCCAGCCAGAGTATGAGATCTCTCTCTGTTACTCAAAGGTTTGCTGTGTGAAAACTCATTGTTGAGTTACAGTCGCCTTCGTACATGAATAGTCAAATCACTGTGTGCTATATTTAGTTTTTGTACACAATAAAAAAATAAGGTCACTCTCACTGATCCATGGCCCGACCTCAGAAAATTGTCTTAAAGTTTGACCAAGATGGCTGTCATTATTTATTCACAAGTTTCTCATTCCACAGGCGCCAATCTAAATCATTCGCATGTAGAGCGTTTACATGGAGTTAATGTGCGCCTACGCAAGGGCATTGTACTCTGTTTTTATAGGCGTTGATTGCTTGTTTGAAAATAAAACGTGAATTCAGTTCATGATAGTAAACTGAAGTATTAGTTAGCTATACTAGTAATATGGTTATTTTTATTTGCTATATTTGTTTTCCAGTTCATGAACGCAAGCACAATGAGTAGTATTTTTCCCTGAAAATTAGATGTAGGTAAATTATAGGATACTATCACTCCTGATGGTAAACGATGAGGTGGTACATTCTTATCTTCGTGGTTTCTATTTACGCTTTTTATGTTATTGATAGGTGGGCCACTATCATATATATATATCACTATATATTTGACCACTATCTCATTTGATGGTAAACGATGATGTGGTCGACGTTGGAGCACGCTTGCCTAGAAGTAACCTACTCCCTCTTGACTTAAGTACCTCAGGTTGTAGCTATCAGGAAACACAGACTCTGCTTACACACTTTATACATTTATTGAAACACAGACTCTGCTTACACACTTTATACGTTTATTGAAACACAGACTCTGCTTACACACTTTATACGTTTATTGAAACACAAACTCTGCTTACACACTTACCTTTATTGAAACACAGATTTTGCTTACACATTTACCTTTATTGAAACACAGACTCTGCTTACACACTTTATACATTTATTGAAACACATACTCTGCTTACACACTTTATACATTTATTGAAACACAGACTCTGCTTACACACTTTATACATTTATTGAAACACAGACTCTGCTTACACACTTTATACATTTATTGAAACCCAGACTCTGCTTACACACTTTATACGTTTATTGAAACACAGACTCTGCTTACACACTTTATACGTTTATTGAAACACAGACTCTGCTTACACACTTTATACGTTTATTGAAACACAGACTCTGCTTACACACTTTATACGTTTATTGAAACACAGACTCTGCTTACACACTTTATACGTTTATTGAAACACAGACTCTGCTTACACACTTTATACGTTTATTGAAAAACTAGCTTCTGCTAGCAGATTTCACCCACGTGAAAGTAGGTTTTTCCATACGAACATTGGACCCCGTTTCATCTCCATATGGGGTCAATTTTTGAAAATCTTCTCTTAGTACTCGTTATGCTAATGTCATAAAAGGAAACCTTGTGCAAAATTTTACGCTCCTAGTCCCAGTAGTTTCGGCTATGTTGATATATGTCAGTCAGTCAGTTTCTCTTTATATATAAATACCTAAATTATATATAAAATAACAAGTTAAAGCGTTTTTAAATCTAAAAATAAATTGAGTTTTATTACAGCTTTGAGTTATTTATGTTTGTCATAAAACTAAAAAACTAAAACAGACGTGGAATTAATTTAGGTGAATCTTGGAAAAGATCAAACAAGTGACTTTAAAGCTTGACAAACGTACCACAGCTGCTGAGGAACACTTTCTGTAAGAGTAACGACTGTCAAAGATCAACAACGGCTTTTTTTTAAGATGGGAAAATCATCTAAAGATAAATCACGCTCTTGGGCGGAGCGAGAGATAGTGACAGACTTTTACTGAATAAAAACCCACTCCTGTTCCTTCTTTGCCTTCGTCCCAGGGCCCCGGGTTTCGCTTTCACACTTCCCGTGGCCCCAGTAGGCTTGGGCCCCTACGATTTGCTGACATCTCTCTGAGGCGCGCGTGGAACAATACGCGCCATCGACGACTTGGGTTCGGTGCGGACGGTTACCGGACGGTCGGACAGTGAGCTATCCATCGCTCGCTGTCCGTAAGCCCGCGCCTACGGTAGCCGGTAATCGGGATCGGAATCCCGGCGGCTGGGGCGAGAGGACCGTTCCCTCGCGCGGTCGGCCTCCCGGGACTATCGGCTGTTATTTTTTCCCAAGATTGGAAAGTGAATAAATTTTACTTACTAAATTCCACAGTGTTCCTTCAGTCACTCTTTTTTGCGAGGGCTACGTAACTCCTACAAACAATCCGCAATCTTGACAGGCGTTGGCCCTTACTGGCCCTGTCAATTTTGCTGACATCTCTTCGAGGTGTGTGTGTTTTTTTTTTATTCTTGATAGGTTCGCGCTTGACTACTAACTCACCTAATGGAAAGCGACGATGCGGTCGACGATGGAACGCGCTTACCATCAGGAAACATAGATTCCGGCAAGGAATTCCACTCCTTAGCTGTACGCACAATGAATGTGTTCCTAAAACGCTTCATACGTATAGATCGGATATTCACCATGTACCGGTGGCGCATTGCCGTACGCCTGGTGGTCCGATGATGGAACGTGTGTGTTCCACAATGTACCGTCGATTCGGGTTTGGTCTATATCGGACGGCTAATATTGCCTATTTTGATAAATCGCGATTGCGCCAACGTGTTTCTGTTTGCGTGCGTAGAAAACAACACTGATGCGCTACTAATGTAGTGCGTCGATTCCCGTACCTACTATTATTTGCCTACATTTATTTATTTATTTATTAAAACTTTATACACTAAATGATAAATGATATTTATTCTGCAAATAGGTTTATAAAACACTTTTACACGTCAATTTTTTTTTGTCATATTAAACTAGATGAGGCCGGTGTTTCCTAGCTGACTATCCTGAGAAGAAACACCGAAACAAACTCAGGGGTCAAAGTCTCTTTTAAAGTCCATACAGTAAATATGTAATGGTCAAATCACATGAGAACCATGCAGTTTTTTCTGAGACAGTCTTTTGAAGAAAGAACCATACAGATTTGAGTGGACCTGTCCAGTCAGTGCAAGCATTTGTCAGTATTCGCAAAGCTCAACTCAGGACTTTTAAGGAGCTCAACGACTTGACGAACAATACCAAAGAAAGGACATTTGGGCAGGCCGCAGAAAATACTCAAGTTGCATTACTGAAAAAGAAAAAAAAAAGCAATCAACACAGTCCTCACGTTCACAATAATAAAAGAAAATATATAGTTTACAAAATGTAATACTTAGTAAAGTAAATATTTACTTATATCAAATTTAATAGAAAAAAAATAAAAATAATGTCAAATTGCAAAATCAAGATAATCTACAATGTCAGATTGTAGCAAAAAAAAACATTAAAAAACACAATTGAAAATAAAACAAAAGAGAAGAAAAAAAAAATAAGACAACAGACTGTTGTAGTGCGTACTGGAGCAGATCAATCCCAAGCCTTTTTGTCCTCAACATAGTCCTTTATAATGTAAAAAGCATTTTGGCAAAGTAACTAAGCCTTAATAAATTCAAATCATTTGTAAAGCGTAAACAAATTATTTGAATTTATTAAGGCTTAGTTGTTGAATATGACTAGGGAGTTTATTATAGAAGTGTATACATTGGCATCTATCACTAGTTATAAACGCTGTACAAAGGCGGACTTAATGCCTTAGGCATTTGCTACCAGTCAACCTTAGGGTGGTGCAGAAACAAAACATTCATTAAGACATTATAAAACATTTAACACATTTTTCAAAACATTTAGGAAAAATAATTTCAAAAACACTGCTTTAAGCATTTAAGTAAAATTTCACTTATTTTTGCAACTTAATTTTCTAATTGGGGTGTATAAGGGTGTGAATTATTCTAGTTTGATATTGCGTAATGGAAAACCAACCATCCATGGAGGAAGATCCACCTGTGCGGTTATTATTACTTAGCCATTGAGTAGAATATTGTTCTTACTATAATGACGACTATACTGCCACCTGTCTATCATCTTAGACTGTACCCATCAAGGACTGCATAGGAAGCTAGCAGAGTGTAGTTCCAGTGAGGAAATTTAGATATACCATCGTTCGGGCTCAATTGTTTAATGTAGCAATAGATGGCGTTGATTGTGATTCCTGGTAGTGAAGGTAAATTAAAATACGATTTATATAGATAAACAGTTGTCAAGTTGTGTCTATGAAAAAAATGTACACCAAATCTTCCTATTATAAAAATTATTCCCTATTTACCTTGGTCACGTTACCACGTGTAAACGGCTAGGTCATATGCGCTAATTTTTCTTTTGTTGTGTTTGTTATTGTCAGGAAAAGTTCCTTATTGGAGAAAATAAAAGAAAGTTGCGTAGTAAATTAGAAAATTATAAAATCTTCTCGCGTTTGACAGTTCGCGCGTTTGACAGTTTTTAGCTAAAACAGGATATCTTTCGGGTCAGTTCACGGAATCAGCTAGAATAAAATAAAATCCATAAAAAATAATATAATGAAGTCTCAACAAAGAAAATAGGCAGAATGTCTATCATTTGAGGCCAGTAGTGGTTTTTATTACACTAACTAGGTTTATAATAAAAAAAATAGGCAGAATGTCTATCATTTGAGGCCAGTAGTGATTTTTATTACACCAACTAGGTTTATAATAAAATCCACATTGAAATTACTGAATGAAGTAATCTTAATCAATGTTATTTTTTATATCTTTAGGGATTTAAACTGTAAAGTACATATAACAAGTAAGTTTCAGTATAATACTTGTAGGCATAGAGCACAACCAGGTTGTGGTGCTCCATGCTTGTAGGTAGCTTAAACATTTATAATCAAACCTAGATCTCTCATATGGTGAAACAACTCCATATTAACGTAGTGGTAGATAGAGTATTTATTACCTGCCATACAACTTAACATTCCAAGAATTATTTAGATGTTGAAGAAACTCCGCACACAGCTGCATAGATGTCCCTATCTGGTAACGATGATTACAAAACATTGGTTTTTTATTTGTAGTGCAATGCATGACGATAAACAGTCTTAAAATGTTCTCACTGCTGGGACTCAGGCCTCCTCTTTAAGAGAGGGAATGGAGAATAATAAAAAAAAAAAGTGGTAGTGCAATGCAGACCTTTTCAATTAGTCTGCAGCTGAGTAGGTACCTTCTAGTACTGTACATTTTTTTGTGGGAAATCATCAAATGATTTCACTTGTTGACGGCCATGAAACCACTTGTCTTTTCAGTTGCTTTTTGCATTCCAGGGCCATGGTAACTCTTTCGAGCAATCCCACAGTCCCAGCCGGCTTGGGCCTTAGTAGGCTCCGAGCCACTCCTGTGAATCGTGATGGTCCCGAAGAATTACACCGGCGATCGGGATCATTAGAGGGCTGATTCCACTCGGAGAAGAAAGCATCGGGAAAGCAACCGCTTCGATGCCTAAAACTCCTAAAACTCACTTGCATCATTCAATGTAGGCGGAACTTTGGAATCACGGGCGCCCAGAGTGGGGACTCTGCTCACTCATTAAATGATTTCAAGAAAGACGGTGGCTCAGTAATCACTAGAGGTGAGATATACTAGATAGAATGCGTACTGAGTCTTAGAAGTACGCGTCCGCCGAAATACTTGTTCCAAAAACTAGGTCCACGAGTATTTAGGCATCTAAAGTTTTTTGAAGTTTCCATATCTAGCGAGTCTTCGTACGTATAAGTAATATCGAGACGATCAAGTAATGGAGTATTTTTGGTTTAACAGGCTTAGGACTGATAGCTTTCATTTAGAATAAAATATAAAAAGTTATATCAAAGAAAAGTTGGCATATTTAGAAGGTTTCAATTCATTATAATTACAAAATATTTATTTTTTGTATTTTTATTTTATTTGTATTATTATTATTTTTTGTATTTTTATTTTATTTGTATTATTATTATTTTTTGTTGTTTTATTTTTTAAATAGTATTTCCTGCACGTTACTTACACCTAATCGTGTTCATAGAGTAGGTAGTCCATTAAGTATTTACGTGCCAGACGCCATACGCCTAAATACTCGAGACGCATTTAGTGGTGCGCACGGAACAAGTCTTAGTGCGTCCAGCCACAGACCTATTCCAAAAACCTGTTCCAGTATATACGTTTCATCTCTAGTAATCACGTGCTGCCGTGTTCAGCAAGGGTCAGGGGAGATCCTTATTCAGTCTTCTCAGGGATGTGTGCTAAATGACGTTGTACAGAGGTATCTGAATGTATGAACATGGACAAAACCAAAGTCATGATAAATAACCATGTAGCACCCACTCCTATCAAGATCAGAGGTTCTTCACTCAAGTTGTAGACGATTTCTTTACCTATGTTCAATTAGGTAGAAAAAAAAAAAACTATCAACCAAAACCAGACCACTTTCTCAAAGAAAAAGGTCTGTAAAATTAGTTCTTGTAAAATTTTATTTTGGCATTAAGTCCGCCTTTGTATCTTTTGTTGCATGAAGATTAAATAAATAAATAAATTAAACTGTCTTCATCCTGAACGCAACAGCACTCCTAACAATTCATTTGACGTTGAAACTGTGTATCGTCATCTATTTTACTGAAATAACCGAGCCATTCAGTTTACTCTACACATTACACTGAATCACTCGTTCCTACGCAATATTTAAATTTTGTTAGACTATAAACTAGAGTCAAAAGATCTTTAGGGAATATATATAATATTATTATAGGTAAATAGGTAGGAAAATTAATGTGGTATAACATCACGCACGTAAAACACGTGCGTGTGAAGCTATATTTCGGCAGTTAAAATTCCATTTGTTAAGTAGCACTAGTCTTTATCCTGTCACACACCACTGGGCATAATTGTGACTCCAGACTGATAGATTTGGTGCTGCAGGATAGTTCGAAAACGTAACGGGGGCTCTGAAACGCAAAGGGCTGGGTTGGGGCGAGATAGGTTATAGTCAAGTCTGATACGCCCGCTCACTGCACATGGAGCGCAAGAAGTTACGATGATTTCCCAAAAAATGGTAGTTACCTACTCTTTAGTAGGTACTCGTCTAATACACTTTTAAAGGTTTAGTTTATGAAAGATATGAGTGTTTGAAAACAGTTGCGGAAGTTCTAGTGAACGGAAAAATATGATATTGTAATATGTAAAACTGCAATCATCTATCAATACTGTTTCGAAGAATAGTTTGTCTGTTTAAAAATGTTGCCCCACGAATTACTCCTGAATCTCATACACATAATTACGCACAAGACACCCAGGTGCCGAACGACTATTTGTAGGTCATACAAATATATGTTCTATGCGGGAATCGAACCCACGGCACCCGTCTACCGTGCCAACATATAGTATACATATAATTTAGACAATATTTTCTTCACGACCATCATAATAATAATATGCAGAGGACATCTACGAACATGTCCTAATGTACTTCATAAAACTACGTGACTCTTAGAGATGTCACATGGCTCAAGTATTCAACATTTTGTTTATAGTCTTGGCAAGAATAAAAAACATTGGTGGTATCTTCCTACGATTAAGTCTAAAAATAAACTGATTCGTCGGTGAATTCTTTGAGAGAAGTCGTCCTTAGCCTAAATAGCACGACGATGTGTGTAAAATCATATGTTTCACGGTCAATTAGCGGTTTTCCTTATTGTTTCAATGTCTGGGCCTTTAGTTTTATTTTTTTATAATAATATTCCACAACTATCACACAACGCCGTCTAGTCCCAAGCTAAGCAGAGCTTGTGTTATGGGTACTAGACAACTGATAAACATACTTATATATTCTTAAATACATATATAGATAAATTACACCCAGACACAGAACAAATGATCATGCTCATCACACAAACATTTGTCCTGGGTGGGAATCGAACCCACGACCTCCGGCATAGCAGTCAGGGTCACTAACCACTAGACCAACAGGCCAGTCAGGCATTTTAGGTTCATTCCCTGTGACCCCCAACGTCTTGCAACGTGCACTAGTTTCTGACATTTTATAAATGGGCACTTTGTATTTATTTTTGTACATTATGAATTTGGAACTGTTCCTGGTAACCAAATCCAAATACCATAGCCCAATAACTTTGTTTTCCATATGTCGCAATAGTTTCCCACCAATCGAGGGTTGTCTTTGGATACACTAGCATAGCGCGTACACGGATAATCACCGGTTGGTATCACGTACCATTAAAAGCGTCTAAAAAGGCCTCTTTGAGTTGGTTTCGACTCCTCGTACGCCTTCTAAAGGTCCAGGACCTCAGGGTCCTGAGATAAATAAATGTATAAAAATAATAATAACAATAGGCCCCATCGTATCTCATATTATAACTTTTTGCGAATACGTCTCTCTACGTTGACGTCGTGGTGAGGTTTGCGTGCTCCTATGAACCCTAGGTCTGTATCAGTAGCGTTTGCTTTGCCGTAACATGCCCAGGGTGAGGGCCCAGACTAAAAGAGATACAATCCGCAGGGCAGTTTTGTGGCGGACTGTTAAGTTTTAGCGACCCCACAGACCCAATCGCCCGAGAAAATTTTTATTCTTCATTTCCGGCTTGCCTTTATTGGCCGGCCGTTGTGAACACTGAAGAGGAACAGAGCTCTCACCTCTCGCTTGCCTTTATTGGCTGGCTTGAGTGGAGATTCGCAAGAGTGAACGTGCTCGGGAGAAGGATGTATAATCCAGTCCGGTGCTGGTAGGGTATCTTGACTGTACTTCCAGGTATATCTCTACACTCCTCAAACACTTCAGGATATGTTGCCCTCTTATTGCTACGTCACTTCGTACTAGCGACCATTTTTGGGGGCCCATTTATTGAGTGTGTAAGTCACCTCCTGCCTTTTATTGATGAATGTTCAAGCAGGGGCCATAGTCATAACACAGTTCCAGCTTACCAGTCCGCTTAAGACTTAAAAAACCATAGCGTATTGGGATATTCGCCGATTGGTACTACATTCTATTAAAAACATCTAAGAGGCCTCTGTAAGTTGATTTCTGACACCTCACACGCCTTCCAAAGGTCCAGGACCTCAGGGTTCTGAGATATAATAACTCATAATAATAATAATATTCCACATCTTTCACATAACGTCATCTAGTCCCTAATTAAGCAGAGCTTGTGCTATGAGTACTAGACAACTGATAAACATTATATTTAATATAAATAATTATTACATCCAGACACAGAACAAATGATCGTGGTCATCACACAGACATTAAGTCATGTGTTTGATCATTTTGGGTTTGTATCTTCGTACAGACCCAAAATGATCATTTTTGATCATTTATGTCGTTCTCTTCTCCTATCAACAAAAAGAACAGGTCGAACAGTCATGGGCGGATCCTAACTTGATGGGTCTTGGTGGGATTTTCGTCAAGTGTGCCTTCCGAATGTCTTCGACAATGATCAATGAAAGGCTCTCCTTTCATTGATCATTGTCGAAAAGATTCCATTGTTTTGGCTGTGGTGAGTGAGCGTTTAGTTTCACAGCCCTTATGTCCTATTAGGTTCTTGAGAACCCTGTTTCTCATAATAAGGTAGGAACTGTTTAGACCTGTATATTATTCGCTATACAGAGTTGGCAGCAGCTATACTAATAAATTTCGTTTATAGTGTAACAGACACATATCTGAATGCTCACTGATAGCACAATAGGGACTAGACTGACCTCATCGGTGAAGCCGTATAGGTACTTTCAATGGTGACTAAGGGCCTTTTATATCTATGAGGCCCTGGAACTGCTGCCTAAATACCCATTACTTAGATAGATCCGGCCATGCGCCCTGCTGATGTAAAACGGTAACAGCACGGGATACACTTGGCACATGGTCCTTGCCCCATCAGATATCGGCCCACCTGTATACTTCCACGGGAAATTTTTGAAACCTGTGATTCTAGAACGCAAAGGGCAGCTAAAGGACACAGGCGGTTTAGTCAGTAAAAGTTTTACACGCCCTCTCACTTTACCCTAGAGCGAGAGTAATCATTGGATTCAAATACAAAACCGTGTACTTACTCCATTTAAGTTGTAGTAGGGCAAAACTATCTGTCAATGTGTTCATGGTTCGAGGGTGCTACTTAGAAAGAAAAAAACGTGTTTGCAATCATTAGGTAGGTACTGTTATAAGACTACAAATCTATTGGATAGCAAAATTGTGGTAGATTAGTTCTTACGACACAAAGATACGTCATATCTAACTGCATAGTACATATATGTACTAATGAGAAATTTAGTAACATGCCGCTAAAGTAACTGTCCTAATTTAGTAGTTTTTCATTTTCAAGCACTTAAAAGTAGCGTAGGTTTAACCTATAGGTATTTTGTTCTTTGCATGGTTTTCGCATTTTAAGTAATTACTTTAATGGATTAAACATAATTTGAAATAGGGTGACTTTAGTTTTAAAGTTCTGTTAAGGAACATTTTTTAAATTAAGGATTTCTACTATACTGATCTTCAAAAATATAGATATCAACTGGTTTTAAGGTAGGCCACTGTGGCCTACCTTCCGGCCGGCCACCATCGTATTACGCTTGAAAATATGCTTCAAGCTGCATAATTCATAGTAAAAAAAATGCGGAGTCAGTATTCGCAAAGTTTTAAATAACGCTTGCACTTAATTTAACAGCAATAAATAGCGCCTGCACCTAATTTTATAGCAATAAATCACGTTTATGTGAATTATTGTAGTTGTTAACCTAAAGGCGTTACTTGTTTGTTTTTTGTACTCATTTAGGTTAATTGGAAGTATCATATCGATAATCGTGTTCAGAAAGACTATGATTATTTCAATCATGTGGTTCGTATAATTGTGATTTGAATTTTTTTTCGTGTTATTTTGACCTCGAGCCTACACTTATTATTATGTTTGTGCGATCGCCAAAAAATATGAGTAAAAACCTATAAAAAGGAGGTACTCTTTTCAGCCAGACATAACGATGTGCTCATTACTTGTAGCATATCATTAAGTTGGAATACAATACGGAACAACAAGGAAGTAAATTATAGGTGTAGGATGCGCGGGCGCCAGCCGGCGTGACTATTATTTTAATTAAAGTTGAACTGCTATGCAATTTATTTTAGTGTAGGTAGTACCTACTTATTATGTATTTCGGTTCAGTCAATATGATTTTTTTATAGTGGGAAGTTATCACCTTCTCCTACTTTGGGATGGAGTTAGAGGGCGTGTCAGACTTTTACTGACTAAAACCCACCTGTTCCTTCATTTCGCCGTGTCCTCGTGGGGGCGATCGGCGGCGGCGATCTCTCGCGCCGGGCCTTGGTACAGGCCATGGTCCGGAGCGAGGAGGAGTGGCAGGCGGTCGCCTCCTTCTGCGAAGCAGTAATGCTAGCAAAGGAGGCGGCCGATCGCGTGAGGCAACGGCAACGGTCCTTACGCCCCAACCGCCGCCGGGATTCCGATCCCGATTTCCGGCCACCGTAGGCGCAGGCTTGCGGACGGCGAGCAATGGGTGGCTCGCCGTCCGACCGTCCGGTAACTGTCCGGACCGAGCCCAAGTCGTCGACGGCGCGTATTGTTCCACGCGCGCCTCAGGGTGACGTCAGCAAATCGTAGGGGCCCAGCAGGGTCGAAGCCTACTGGGGCCATGGGTAGTGTGAAAACGAAACCCGGGGCCCTGGGACGAAGGCAACGAAGGAACAGGAGTGGGTTTTTAGTCAGTAAAAGTCTGACACTATCTCTCGCTCCGCCCAAGAGCGAGACTTGTCATTAGATGATTTTCCCACCTTAAAAAAAAAAAAAAAAAAAAAAAAAAAAAAAAAAAAAAAAAAAAACCTGTTCCTTCATTTACCTGTTGCGATCTAGGGCTAAATGAGTAGGATAAACAGTTTTTTTTTAGTAAAAACCGAAAGAATTTTACCTAACCGTAAAATACTTCGACGCTACTCCATTGACATACAACGGAGTAGCGTCGAAGTATTTTCCGGTTTTAAAGCGGTTATGCGGATTATGTAAGTATTTTTTTAAATATTACCTACACATGAGACAAATTAAATTCTCTCTATTAAAAGCGTTTACATAGGCAACCGTATCAACCTATTTAAAAACTAGGTAGGCACCTGTAGACCTTGTCGAGGGATGTCGTGTTACTCAATTGCAGGATTGTGGAGTTCAGAGAGAGCTCATAGCACAAGTTCTTTTTAGTTTGAGACTAAATGGCGTTAAGTGAAAGTTATGGAATATTATTAACGGGTATGTTAGTCTGGTCAGTGGCTCTAACTGCTATGCCGGAGGTCGTGGGTTCGATTCCCACCCAAGACAAATGTTTTATTATTATTATTAAATATGTTGTGTCAAACTTTTAGTGACTAAAATCCACAGTGTTCCTTCAGTGGCCTATTATGGTAGCCACAGTTTATTACTTACTATGAATATTATTAATTAATAGCCACAGCATAGCACGAGCGTTGTTTTTTTTTAAAATTCTTGGTTTTTTTCTTCTTATTATTTCTTATATTAGTAGACAACCGCATAAAAATCCATTCAGTAGTTTTTGAGTTTATCGCGAATAAACAGACATGGACAGATGCGATCGGTGAGAAACCTGGTTTTATAATTATGTAAGGACAACGAAAACAATCATCATCATCATCATTTCAGCCGAAAGCCATCCAGTCCACTGTTGGACATAGGCCTCCCTCAAGCGTCTCCACAACGACCGATCAAAAAAAAACAAAAACTGTGCGTCTCGCATCCACCGGGTTTTTGCGACTCTCACCAGGTCGTCGGTCCACCTTGTGGGAGGCCTTCCAACGCTGCAATTTCCGGTGCGCGGTCGCCACTCTAAATCCTTTCAGCCCCATCGACCACCCGAAAACAGTAGAATCGATATATTTAGTTCACTTAGAAGTGTTTGTAAGAAAATCAAAGTATTTTATGGAAAATCGTCCTACTTAGGAGCAGGGGAATCACATGGCATCTAGAATGACAAGTTAAGCTGGTTTTCCCCAGCACCAGACAACTTGTTTTATATAAATCTGTAACAGCTATGATCTGGTTAAGCAGTATTTAGTTAATAACTACCTCCATGGCCTCGTGGTCGCAAATATGACTATTGAGCATAGGATCCTGGGTAAGATTCCTTGGTTTAGCAAGTGCTTATTGGATTTTCTATTATGGCGTATAGTGCCTTGAACATCTCACATCATGGCCGGAGTTAAATGCACTAATACTCGTACTGCCGCTTGCGCCCACATAGAGCCTCGCTGACCTTTTAATCCATTTTCTTTGTGAAATATTGATTGATTTACATATGTTTTGTACATTCTGAAGAATACTTAATCAGCATTTTTTTGTGTAAACATATTTCTAAAAAACAAAGCCGTTTGAAAGGAGTAGGGAAAACCAGCGAAAAAAATATCGTGTTGTTAATTTTTTTTTTATGCAAAATTATTAGTCATACGGAAAAAATCATAAATTGATAATGTTGTGCTTAAATGAATCTATAATAATAATAAACATAATCATATTTTTTTCAAACCTATTGACTTAGCCGTTACCGAGGAGTAGGCTTCAGAAGGTCACTGTTTTATGACAATGCTCGGGAGCTAGGGCCTTAAGGGGATGCAACTCGACATACATTTTCACTGTTTTTTATACAACCGCTCTTACGCGATTATGACGTTATTACTCATTTTTTATTAGATACTAGCTTCTGCCAGCGGCTTCGCCCGCGTTCCGTACAAACTTTAGACCACCGTTTCATCCCCTTAGGGCCTGAATATTCAAAAATCCTCTCTTAGTGCTCGCCTACGACATAAAAGGAAGCCTTGTGCAAAATTTCACGTTCCTATTCCCGGTAGTTTCGGCTGTGCGTTGATATGTCAGTCAGTTAGTTTCTCCTTTTATATATATAGATTTTGGAAACACAGTAGGTATCTTGTGGATATTATTTAGGCTTCTATTGAAATCAATTTATTTGTGTAAAACTAATCCAGTAAAGACTTCTGAAAATCTGCTATTTTGCATGAACTTTGACATTTTATAATTTGCTCAAAAATTAAAGTCAAAAAGTATAACAATACAAGCCTTGCAAATTTTATCTAGATTCTAAATAACAAATTTTTTTTTCAAAAACGTTTAAGTTTTAAAAAAAAACACATATTTCCTGGAACAAGTTTTGTAAAATATTCAAGTAAATCACGAAATTACCGAATGCTAACAGAGTTTCAAGGCGCTATCTCTCTTTTTTCGTGTTGCCTTTTCTTCAAACATTGCGTTGGATTGTGTTAGATGAAGTGACAAGCTTTTAAGTCATGCTCAATATTGACAATATGCGAGTGAAAAAGGACTTTCTTAAGAATTATTCTGTAGCTCGGAGTTTGGATAAGTAGGTGGTCTGACACCCCCGTTTTTGGAACACATATTGTTGGTCCTACGCCTGATTTATCTCCTATCATGTCCGCCATTCTATCGGACTAAGAGAGTAAAGGAAATGAGAGTGCACCTATGTTGTTTCTTCAGTTACCTTCTGCATTCAGGGGCCACCGTTACCTCTTTTAACCAATTCAGGTTTAAATAAGTTTATAACAAAAGTGATTTCTTTTGAGGTGAGAAATCCTCCAACAACTTCTCCTTCTCCCGTTTTAGGGTGGAGCAAGAGGGCGTGTCAGACTTTTAATGACTAAAACCAACCTATGTCCTTCAGTTGGCCTTTGCGTTCCCGAACCATGTATACCAACAGTGATGTCATTAGCACTGGAAGTACTGTTCGATGTGCGTAAGCACAGAATAGGCTTATTGAAAATGCTTAGAAATAAAATAATAATTCCTGGAATCAATTTGTTTACTCATTATTCTTCTTTATTACAAATTTAATGACGCTTCAAATGAATGGCTTGGTACTGTAGTACTAAAAGGGGTCAGGCATGTTTTGTTACACATTAATTAAAATAAATTGTGGTTTAGGTTTCGGATAATTGCAAGATCCGCTAATTTGTCATAGACTAGCTTTTGCCAGCGGCTTTGCCCGCGTAAAATAGATAATATGCCTATGTTACGCAGTGGAAATCTAGCTTTCTGATGGTGATATTTTTTTTTTAATCGTTCGAGTGGTTTTTGATTTAAATCGTAACAAACAAAACATCAAATCTTTCCTCTTTATAATATTAAATTTATTACAATTATTATATATTTTGACCCTGACAGATTACGAATACAGTAAAACCCAACCAAATTTGATAGGTATTTACCTAACAAACTTGGTTGGGTTTTATTGTATTCGAAATTTATAGGATTTTTTACAATTCATTTTACATGCTTGCCTTGTTGCTGTAATGGTCGCAAGTGGCCGCAAGTGGTTGCAAGTGCTAGTGCTAAGAAAGAAAAATTAGAGTTTGTTTCTTGGGTCTGGCCTAACCTAACCTTACTTAACAATATGGTTAGGATAGGTTTAGCTCGCCGTCTAGCCGTCCGGTAACCGTCCGGACCGGGCCCAAATCGTCGACGGCGCGTAGTGTTCCACATGCGTCTCATAGAGATGTCAGCAAAACCGTAGGTGCCCAGCAGGGCCGAAGCCTACTGGGGTCATGCGTCGACTTCTGAAAGGGAAACACGTGGTCCTAGAACGCCAGGCACCTGATCCTAACATAGGTGTGGTTTTAGTCAGTAAAAGTCTGACACGCCCTCCCACTTCGCTGTAGCGCGGGAGAAGTCATTAGATGATTCACCTTGATTGACCTCAAAAAGAGGTTAATAGGTTGTTTTAGATTTATGCCTCGTTGATAGCAATAGTAGATACGTTCAAAAATATGAACCAAAATTCGATAGTTTTGGTCTCGAGGAAAAACAAAGGTTATTAATTAATAATAATTATTTATTTTTCAGATATTAAAATCAAGTAATAATCTAGTAATACATTAATATAATCCATGTTAATCCTTGGACATATGTAATTAAAATTCATAAGGTGATTTTGTATCACTCAATAACACTTAGCCGTGTTGGCTGCGTTAGCGCAACGCAACGTGCTGTGCTTACTGCGAAGTAATTATATAATGCAATCATATAAAATAAAAATATTTATATATATATCACTATTGTAGAACAATATTCTAGGCCTTCGACAGGGTATGGCTCGCTAGTCTTTTGAGTAAGCTTCTAGCGTACGGCATTTCCCATGGTCTAATTAACTGGGTAAAAGACTTCCTGAGTGAGCGGTCTCTCCAAGTTGTTGTCGATGGATGCTCATCAGAGCCCATGACTGGGCACGCCTTAATTATGGCGATAAGTCCCCTCTTTGAGGAGTGGCTGGAAAGACTTTACGGCGTCCTTACTTACCGCATGACGCAGGTCCTCACCGGGCATGGTAAGTTCGGGAGGTTCCTGTACCGGATCCGTGCAGAAGAGACGCCCGGGTGCCACCATTGTGTGGACCGCCCGTTGGACACGGTGGAGCACACGGTAGAGGTGTGCCCCACTTGGGCAGAGCACCGCCGTGTCCTCGTGAGGGCGATCGGCGGCAGCGATCTCTCGCGCCGGGCCTTGGTACAGGCCATGGTCCGGAGCGAGGAGGAGTGGCAGGCGGTCGCCTCCTTCTGCGAAGCAGTAAAGCTAGCAAAGGAGGCGGCCGACCGCGTGAGGCAACGGCAACGGTCCTCACGCCCCAACCGCCGCCGGGATTCCGATCCCGATTTCCGGCCACCGTAGGCGCGGGCTTGCGGACGGCGAGCAATGGGTGGCTCGCCGTCCGATCGTCCGGTAACCGTCCGGACCGAGCCCAAGTCGTCGACGGCGCGTAGTGTTCCACGCGCGCCTCAAGGAGATGTCAGCAACCGTAGGGGCCCAACAGGGTCGAAGCCTACTGGGGCCATGGGTGATGCGAAAGTGACCTCCGGGGCCCTAGAAAAAAAAAATGGCAAAGAAGGAACAGGAGTGGGTTTTTAGTCAGTAAAAGTCTGACACTATCTCCCGCTCCGCCCAAGAGCGAGGGTTGTCATAAGATGATTTTCCCACCCGAAAAAAAAAAAAAAAATGCCGGAGTTCCGGAGTAACTTTTTTACAATTAAATTGTGTGTAACTTGATATGTAAGTATTACTTAGGCTTTGTTTCATCGCAATTGGTTGACTATATCGACATGCATTCATTAACTGTTAGGCGGTACGAACTTCACGGTCTTCATCATCTTCCTGCCCTTGTCCCGTCTTATTTGGGGTCGGCGCAACACGTTTTTTTCTTCCATTCTATCCTGTCATACGTCATTCTATCACTATCAGTCAGCTAGCCATAAATAAATACGTTGTTTTTGAATGCGTCATCTCTGACCCCAAATATCAAAATATTGCAAACATATTTATTTTTGTCTGTTTTTTAGACGTACTTATTTAAAATAATTTAATTCTTTCTTAGAACCCGTTTTATAAAGTAGTAGTATTTTTTCCTTAAAATACAATAGGTATGCGAGACACATCTTCAAAAATAACGTTATTTAATATGAACGACCATTGACTGCATCGCGATGGGCCAAGTTCTGCTTTTTCCTGTATCATCTATAAAAAAAAATACAGGAAAAAGCAGCAAGAAGAACTGACTGACTGACATATCAACGCACAGCCTATTGGGTCTAGGAGTGCGAAATTCTTCACAATGTGTCCTTTTATGACGTAGGCGAGCACTAAGAATTTTTTTTTAAATTTTCACCCCCTAATGGGATGAAACGGGGTTTTAAAAATTGTACGGAGGAACCTACTTTTACGCGGGCGAAGCCGCTGACAGAATCTAGCAAAATATATGGGTCTTCACAGAACCCCAAACCTCCTTGCGGTTACTATTAAAGAGAGCGTTGTCAAATCAAACATGTCAGTGAAGCGTCACTTCCAAGAGCGAGTGTCTCACGGCAATATCACCGTCATGCCACTTCTTTAAATAAATTCGTTTGTAATATTGATGGACAAACATAGTTTCTTAAATATAATGATAACTCTATTACTATCTGCTGGGACTTGAGAAAGTCCGTTCCCTCACGCTGCGGTCGTCCTTTTCGCTAGCATTACTGGCGACCGCTTGCCGTTCCCTCTCACTTTGGACCATGGCCTGAACCAGAGCCAGGCATGAGAAGTCGCAGCCGCCACTCGCCTTCACGAGGACATGGTGGTTCTACGCTCAAGCGAGGATTTATGGAGTTTCTGGCCGGTTATTCTCCATAGGAAACGAACAATTTAGAACTGTGTACTAGCTTCTGACGTTTTATGAGTGCCCATGTAGGCCTATGTGAAATAAAAATATTTTTGATTTGATTTGATTCGAAGCACACTTCCATCGTATGCTTCACCGTGTCCTCCAGGCAGTTTGAGTTTCTTCTTTGAACCTCTCGAATTTACTATGTCCGGTGAGGACCTACGTCACGCGGAAGGTGAGCACGCCGTGATACCTCTCCAACCACTCCTCAAAGAGGGGACTCAATCCAAGATAGTAAGCTAGTTTTAGCAATATAACAAGATACTCGTATCGTAGATCGAATAACATCGTTGTCTCTGGATTTGCGTATACAGGTAACTGGTAATTTGACGTATTCCCAGCAGACGTGACAGTGGATCTATTTTTTTGTAACACTTAAACATCCAAAGAAATCTAGGGTAAGGAAAACTTATGGGTAAGGAGTAAATTGAAACATATGCCTATTTTTAATGTTTCTGGTGGGTACGTTACCTATATAGCAGTAGACATTCATGCTGAACTGGACCTATTTTGGTGCAGCCGTGAGGTACAGAACTACATTTTTGCTTCTATTTTTAAAAATGTTTGTTTCGTGATTTAGACATTCATGCTGAACTGGACCTATTTTGGTGCAGCCGTGAGGTACACAATTACATTTTTGCTTCTATTTTTAAATTTTTGTTTCGTGATTACCCTTTTAAAAAAGTAGGGATTACTCTCTATTGTGTTTGTGCCCTGCGCAAATAAATAAAATATTTTTCTTTCTTTCAAAAAAGTAGGTAACTCCACTTCTAGGCTAGTAAACTAGTAAAAAAGCTAGTGTCAGTCTGGGATCATTTAATAGGATAGAGCCTGCATCATGTTCCTATGTAAGTCTACTCGTAACACTGGAAAATCTCACGGAGTAATAACCTACATAAGAAATGCGTCAAATAACCTATTTCTTGGCGTATTTCTTAGAAATATTGATATCAAGTATATTTTGAACCCACAATCAAGAAACAACGTAGGTTTTTTTAGTTGAAAACGTTACAAATAGCGAGATAAAATATTTCGTGTAAATTAAATATTAATGAATTCTTATCGTGTTTTCATTATTTTATAAGAATGGTTAAACTTTTTATTCATAACAAAACTCTTTATCTCGACATACGTATCTAAGAAACAATTATTATTGCCGAGTACCGTTCGTTATTATTTATTGAATGTAATTAATAGTAACAATGTCATCTGGCCATATTTTAAACACGATTACGTTTACTGCAATATGAGGTTCATGCTATACCTCTCGGCTTCACATCTTTTTCTAGATATTTTGGAAATACAGATATCTTGAGGATATTGTCTAGGCCTCTATTGAAATCAAATGATAAATTTATGACCTTCGAAAATCTGCTATTTGGAACTTTAGCCCTATATAACGTACTCATATATAAATAAAAAATATGACTATAGAAACCTTGTACATTTAATCAAGATTCTGAATGATGGCACTTTTTTCCTCAAACTTTTTAGGTTTTTAAAAAACCTGTATTTCCTCCTGGAACAATTTTTTTGAAATAATCGAGTAAATGATGGAATTACCATTCGGCTAACTGGGTTTTTAGACGATATCTCTCTGTTTTTACATTGCCTCTTCAATAAACATTGCGTTGGATGAAACAACAAGCTTTTAAACCATGCTCACGTTGACGATACACGAGTGGGGAAGGGCCATCTTAAAAGTAGGTTGTCAATAATATTATAAATAACTTATAAATATATTTTTTTATCTTAGATAGCCTCACGTTTGAACACTATCTCACCTGATGGTAAACGAGGATGTGGTGGACGATACCACACGCTCGCTTATATAACATAATAAGCCTTTTTTTCATGTTCCCACTACCTGACCCACTCCGAGAGAGGAGGCCTGAGTCCCAGGCCTCCTCTCTGGGAGAGGGAATGGGCCATAATTCACCACGCGGGCCCAGTGCCGGTTGGTGAATGTCACATGTCTTCGAATTGTTGGTTCTTGGACATGCTCGCTTAGAAGTAACCTATTTGCTCTTGACATAAAGACAAGTTGTAGCTATCATGAAACACAGACTACGTCAGGGGATTTAACTTTTAAGTTGTACGTGCAATGAATGTGTTTCTAAAACGTTTTGTGGGTATGGGTGGGAGGTCCACCGTGTACCTACCGGTGCACCACATACCTAAACTTCAGTCATTGAATCATATTTAGCTATAACACCCTCTTAGTCGTTTTGTGTTTGAATGTTTCTCATGAACTGTCCTACTTACAAATTATTCATCAACGCCTTCAATAATGACGTTTACCTGTTTGCCTTCCAATCACGTCATTGATGACGAGTGACATGCGATAACGCTTCGGTCTTGACAGTATACGTGACTTTTAGGCTTAATGTGCACGAACGCGTAGCATCATAGACGTGTAATCTCTGTCGACGAAGCGGCAATAATACGAAGGCACGACGTATTATTGCCGCTTCGCCGCTATTCATAGTTTTGTATGTAAGCTTCTACTAAGCGTATAATGAATACATGAATACGCGTCTATGAAGCTATGCGTCCGTATATAGTAGGCCTTAAAATCGAGGTGCCAAATAAAAAAAAAAACAGATCTACACCATCCTTAAATAATAACAAATCCTTAACAATTTTCGTGGCCAGCATTAAATATGACAGCATCGAACAGTTTTCCTTACCTTGAGGAAAACTAAGCTAAATCAATAAAAAAAACTGGAATTTTATTTAGAAAGAACTCTAAAATGTTTTATCAAATTTTTAGGGTTCCGTACCTCAATAGGAAAAAACGGAACCCAAATAGGTGATCTTATAAGGGTTTGTTGTCCATCCGTCCATCTGTCTGTCTGTCTGCCAAGGCCCTTTATCTCGAGAACGCGTAAGATATTGAGTTGAAATTAAAACCATAATATATACTCAAGTCTGCGGTCCCTTGAAGCTGTGAAAAATGAAACTTCTGAGTTAACGACAAAAAAAAAGATACGGGCGTTTATGTTGCAGAAAACTTGTATTTGGATACTCTCAAGAGAATCAAAATTCATAGAGTACTTCCCATTGACCTAGAATCCTGAAATTTGGCATGACGCAAGAAATCATAGCACAAGTATAGGAAAGAATCTGAAAACTGTAAATTTGTCGTTACGTAACCAAAAATAACATTTTTTGCGATTCGGACAAATCTTCGTTACTTAATTCGGGAATTGAACTGTTTTCATGGGTAAGTACATATGTACGGAACCCACAGTGCACGAGTCCGACTCGCACTTGCCCAGTTTTTTAAATGTCAATGGCAATCATGCGTATAAATCTATAGGTACATATAAATAAAATTGAAGTGTCTGTTTGTAACAACTGTAGCCTAAAAACGTCAATTCACTGTTTGATGTTGAATTAAAACAACCGTCCACTGAACAGTTACGATAAGGTTTTTTTATTGGTTATTTTTTTCACAAAGTTCACAGACGTGCGTCTCAAACGGATAGCACTCGAGCTCGCATTGAGCTGAATTGAGCCGAGATATCGTGTCCGTGAGCGGTGTCTATGTGTGCGTGGCTCGGCTCGCTTTGTATGTTGATTGACTTCTGTACCTATCTATTTTGTGTTTAGGGTCACTATTTAAATGTCCTACGCACGACGACGTGTGATTTACTATATTTTGAAAGATCGATCAATATTTTCGCAAAAACATGCAACAACTTTAAGAAGATTTATCTTTTAGCATTAAAATAACCGCAACTGAAATGGGCCTAATACATTAAAATGTTTCGGATGTTATTGCTTTCTGAATTGTTTTGATTGGCTTCGCAGTTAATATTGGTAGTAGATGGTTTGATATGAATATGCTGCAGTCTTCTATTGACACCGCTCTTAAACCGAATTTAAAAATGAAACGTTTGATCCTATTCCTCTTCTTCGAAATGACACGTACTGACAGATTTAAACGGTCGTTGCTAATTCAGCGCCAAGAAATTTTTTTTAATGACTAATTTCTGCCGACTAGTCCTATTCCAGATTCTGGGCTACATCTATACACATTTACCCCTTTTTAGGGTGTCGTATCAACCTAAAGGGTAAAACGGGACCCTATTACTAAGACTCCGCTGTCCGTTCGTCTGTCTGTCTGGCACCAGACTGTATCTCATGAACCGTGATAGTTAGACAGTTGAAATTTTCACAAATGTCTATACTTAATTAATCATTTTCATAGTATTATTTGTTATATAATAAATACTAAAAAACAGAATAAAATAAATATTTAAGGGGGCTTCCATAAAATAAACGTGATTTTTTTGCCGTTTATATAGATAATGGTGAAGCCTTCGAGCGTGATTTCGATTCGCACTTGGCCGGTTTTTTGCATTAGGCGTGAAATAAATAGGTACAGACAACAGCATCAATTGGGTACTCCTCTCACATTAAATACCTTAGAAGAGGTACCACTATCCGTACTATTAGCATTTATAATATCAGTGTAAATTCCGGGTGTTATCCACACTGACTCGGTGGTGCTCTAACTCTGCCGTATGCTCTACTGTGTCCTCCAAGGGTTTCGGGATCGTCCGAAAGAGTTACCGCGCCCCAAGAACGCATAGAGGAACTGAAGAAATACAAGTGGGTTTAGACCTACTGTCCACGGATGTTTAGGTTCATAGACACGTATTCGTCATTATACGCTTGATGTACGCTTGTTCACACCGTACTACAAAACTATGAAACTCTGTCGACGAAGCGAAACTAAAAACAATAAATAACAAACGGAAGAAAAACCCAAAAATATTAAAAGAAACGTAAAAAATTCGCTTTGATGATTGATATTTGTTGTTATAGGTGCACAGTGATGTGACAATGCGTTTTCATAGATTTTTCCTGTGAGAATTACTTTTCCGACTTAGATTGTTCAATTGTCCTCCGTAGGAATTGGCAAAAGTGTCCCATAGAAGGAATGGAGGGAGGCATTTTCCCAGCAGTGGGACAATAAAAGCTATGCCCTATTCAGGGAGCCGTGAAATAAAAGGTAAACAAACCATTTATAATACTACTAAATTATGGACCACAGATACTGCAAACATTTTACATAAAAATGTGACGTTTTGTCATCGGGCGGGTTATAATCCGCCATCTTTTTCACTTTCGATCAACTTGTCGATACGAGATATTTTCTTTGAATTCTTGTTATTCGTCGAAGAAAAGGCGTGCAAAGAAAACGCCAATGCATTCAACAGGAAAAGAGATTGTTATTAATGTATTAGAACACGTTGAAGAAACTTGGAAAAGTTACCTAGTGTGCCTATATTGTTTTCTTTGTTTACATTTTGTGTCAAGCCCAGATGAATAGGGTATAGATATAATATTAATATCATAACAAGGCTTTGCTAAAAAGATGCGTCGCGTTCTTTTTAATAGTGATGACGACAGGTACCTATTATATGTGCAAAAATTTCGGCCATATCATAAAGTAATTGACCTATAATTGTTAAGGCTATGAGTGAAATATGTCATACATCAGTGGCTAAGTAATAATAATAAGTCCGGGACATTACCAAGGCGTAGAAAAAACAATATTTAATAGCAATCAATAGAAACTCGTTTTATATGTCGTGGCCAGATCTTAGAAATTGATCACTTCATGATATGGCCAACTAAAACTGGCCAGATCGTTTAAACGTTAACATGATATTTTCATCAAACTTTAACGTTTAAAACGATCTGGCCAGTTTTACTTGGCCATATCATGAAGTGATCAATTTCTAAGATCTGACCACGACATATGATACACATCTCGTCTTCGCTTAGCTTCGTTGGATACGGTTGAGCAGACAAGAGATGAGATACGTAATACTGGACACATAATATAGATGTGGACTGAGCCTGGCAAGCAGCGTGCATAGTGACATTCACTCAATAATTACGATCGTCAAAAAATGCAAAATGTCTATCTATATATCTATCTATCGTGGTCTGGTTTCCACACTTAATCCTTCGTGGCCCATTGTGCGTGGGCCATGGCGGCCTTCACTCAAACCAGCCCACCGCACTCCAGAAGTAGATGTGTCTTTTCAGTCTACTCAAGGCGACTATTAGACGAGTGAATTCGGTGTTGCCAAAGTTCTTCCAAATGCAAAATGTATGATTGAAATCAAAATGTCACGTAGTCAATAATAGAAAGAATTTTTGAAATACGTTCAAAATGATGTAAGTTAGAAATCTTTCAAATCTATTGAATTGGAAAACTGTCAAGTAACAGATAAAGGATGCCTAAACTATAATGTGACGTCACCGACATTAGGTTACACGCGTAGAACAAAGATAGCAAGATGTTCCCAATACGCGCCCACTCCTCCTCATACAAATATTTGAAATGCTAATTTCTGCTTTATTTTTTAACCAATTTGGAGGCTGTTTTTAAAAAAAGATTTATTTTAGTATTATTTCTGGTTTAATATAAAATATTGTAGAAAAAAAACTGAATTAAGAGGCCTTAAATAAATACTGTAATGGTTTTTTGCAAAAGACGATAGCCCATTAAATAATACAGATATACATGTCTCCACGCTGTTATTTTGGTATTAGATATACAAACATATATGCCCCACGCAGAATTAGAAGATCACTAGAACAAGGAAGTTCTTGTACTTAGTTCCTCTAAAGTTGCGTTGTTAAAAATACAAGTATGGGCGATACATTAGGGGAATACCTAAGTGGGAAATCATCAAATAACTTCTCCCGTTCTGGGTGGAGCGAAAGGGAGTGTCAGACTTTTAATAAAACGCGTCTGTGTTCCTTCATTTTCCCTTTGCTTTTCAAAGTCGCGGTGATTCTTTCGAGTCCCGCAGCCCTTGGATGACAAAGTAGAGCATACGGTGGAGGTATGCCCTGCTTTGGCAAGGCACCGCCCAATCCTCGAGGAGGCGATTGGCAGCAGCGACCTCTTGTACCGGGCTCTGGTTCAGGTCATGGTCTGGAGCGGAAGGGAATCTTCGCAGTAATGCTAGCGAAGGAGACGGCCACACGCATATGGGTACGGACATTCTTACACCTCAACTGCCGCAACCCCAACTACGGCGGCCACGGCCGTACGTTCGTTAAATTTCCGGACCGAGCTCGAGTTGTCAATAGCGCATAGTGTTCCATACGCGCCTCTAAAAATGACCACAAAACCGTAAGTGCCCAGGGCCAATGCCTGCCAGGGCCGCGGGCAACTGAAGGACACAGGTGTGGTTTTAGTCAGTAATAGTACGATACGCCCTCGTGCTCCACCCTATAGCGTAAGAAGTAATTGGATGATTTGCCACCTCAAAAAAGAAAATTACCTACTCATAGCATGATCAACAGTATCTAGTTAGTAATACTCCATTACGGCATCTATAGGATCTTCTGGAATTAAATTTTCATTCCTTATTTCATTTAAAGTTTCTGAAAAACTTTTTGACTTCATGGTTACCCTACTGACACCTGACAGGTGATATATTTTTATTCCCTTGCCGATATGGAGTCAATTAGTTCTAATTTCGGGTTTCAGTTAGTGTTCGGGTCTGCATTAAGACTGCCGCTTTCTCAGTCTATCAGTCGCCTTGTCGCCACACCAAGTGCCTCGTTTGATAAGTATTATTTTTTTCAATTAGACTATGTTTAAATTAATATAAATGATAACATTATTGTTTCTCAAGCGATAAGCTCCAACTGACTATCGTTCTATGTAGGGTTTGTTGACTATCGGCGTCCGAAAAGGACTGACGTTCGCCAGAAAAATTATAACAATCTTAGTAGGTATCAGGATTTCAATATTTCGAATTAAATTACGTGATAACTGAGAAAATTTAGGTCGGTTATGATCGTTTTTATTATAGATACGCAGTCTAAACTTGTCGTGTTAATAAGTGAATTTATAAGGTTAAGATCCATTGCATATTTTAAATACGATGTCTAAATTGCCGGATTTGTATTGATTCATCTGTAAAGGTGATTGGCCGCTTTTGTAAGACTAAAATAATCCTTTGATTTTATTGTAAATTATTGTTATAAACCTCCGTTTGATATCTTAATGAATTTGATGACGGAGTAATTGCATTGACCTGAAAATTGCAGGAGCGTTGGCGTAGGTCTGAAACTGTGGTGACGTTCCAGGGTTTGCCCATCATTTAATTCAGCGACTATAATAATATCGATGTTAGAGTCACTAGTGCGATTCACTGTCAACCATGACATCATTGCTTACTATCAGGTGGGGTCGCAGTCAAGCAATATTCATGAAAACCCAAGCGAACGCCGGCGTTCGCTCGCTCATTGTCTTTCTATTGTGTCTCTAATTACGCTACTCAAAAATTTTATAAATACCATATTTAGGTATAATATTGTACCAAAAGCTCGCCCACTAAATATGTACGTCAAAAGACTTCGAATGGCATTCAAAACAGGATCGCTTGATGAATGAATTATACAACTTTGATTTTCCTTGAAATCGTTTTTGTTTATATTATACGTATCTAACGCCTTATAAAAGCGATCCTCACCAAAGTGACTTTTTTAAATAAGATATTTTTAGCTCTATGACAGACGTTTCGTGAATTTTAGTTGTTTTGATCTTTCCTCTTATTGGATACTAAAATTGTTATAATTTTTTCGGTCCTAAACAAAACTTTTAATGTTTCAGTGAAAAGTGTAAAATTATCAGTAAATTCAAATTTATTCAAAAAAAATGCTAGTTCCATTTATATTAGTGTTTGTGATTATAACAAAAACTGCATCACAATCGTGTAAATATGACATAAGTGTGGCACTAAAGGAGCGGTCATATAATGGTGTGAAATATCTGGACGGTGAATATTATGTGGATAACCATACACAGTTGGAACGAGGATGTATTTGTATGAAGGAGAAATGCGTTAGAAAATGCTGTCCACACGGAAAAGCGTACAACCCTACCACTTTTACCTGTGTACCTGAGCCGCATAAGTTCCATTTACCAGTATACCGAACCAATAATTCTAAGTACCCAATCGAAGGATTCAATGCTACAGAAAACTTTCATTTTGTTCATCGAAAAATGCGCTGCAACGCTGAGATGAATGAGACCCGTATTCCTCTGGGAAAAACTGTAATCATTCGAATAGTGACGGTGAGAATATTTTATTTAATTGCTATAATTTTTTTTGACGTAGAAAATCATAAAATGACTTTTTCTGCTCTAAGGTAAGGCGAGAGAACATAACGTTTCCTGACTAAAACCCACTGACCTTACATTTCGTTTAATCGCAGGCATTAGGCCTGCGTAACAATGATAAATATTAGAGTATGTAACAAATCTGTAATAAAAAAATATGTAAAAATCCGCCCCTAAGGCTACCCACTGACCAAAATTTAAGAAACCTAATAATTTGTAGTGTTTTGTAGTGTACCTATATTTTTATTTTATTTTTTATTTTTATAGAAAAGGGAATTGTTTGTCTTGGTATGGTCATGTGAAGAGGAGGGATGAAACGCATGTTACTAAAAGAGTTATGAGTTTACAAGTGGATGGATGGAGAGGAAGAGATAGACCAAAGAAAAGATGGATGGATTGTGTGAAGAGTGATATGAAAAAAAGGAAGTTAGTGATAGTATGACGACTGACAGGGCAGAATGGAAGAAGAAAACGTGTTGCGCCGACCCCAAATAACACGGGACAAGGGCAGGAAGATGATGATGATTTTTATAGAAAGGAACAGCAAACAATTACAATATAAAACTTAGGTACTGCAGGTACACCAAACATATAAACAATAATATAGCCTTAGCACTGTTCACATATAGCTGTAGGGTACTTAAATAAAATCACTAGGATGATTATTGTAAATTAACCTAACCATCGGGCGTGTTAAAAACAATTACAAAGAGAAGTAATAAAATAAACTTAAATATGGTGACAGAGAGAGAAAATAAAAACATTTATGATAGCTCCTTAAAAATGAGACTTTTTTTTATTTATATAAACTAGTGCTTGACTGCGATCCCACCTGATGGTAAGCAGTGATGCAATCATTAATGGTGAGGCCCACTAGTTTATTAAGAGCCTATTCACTCTAGCCTTGACGGCACCTAAATTATAGTTGGACGGGAAGACCGCAGCAGGCAAATTGTTCCAGTCCCTCGATGTACGCAGTATAAACGACGAAGCGAAACGCTTAGTCCGGACTTTTGAACATACACGGTGAACAAGTAAAAATATCTATATGTTCAAAAGTCTCATTGTGGGCATCGACCATTATGCGAACAAGCAAACGCAAACCAGAGTTGGACATGCTAATAACTTGCAACCTTTCCCTTAAAGGCTGTCCTTTTTTGCGCCGCAACACCTCGTGGAAGCGGCACTGGGCCCGAACGTGTCAAATGCCTTAGTATCCAAGCTAAAAACATTATATAAATAGCCTTTTCTGTGATGTAATGTACTCTAACTACTCTCAATAGTGGTCATATGACAACCGCGACATGTAATATAATGTAACACTGTCCTGAGTTCTGTGGTTTTATCTGTGGAGAATGATTTTTAATCTTTTTTATATAATCTAAGTAAGGCAAAATAGTATAATATATTTTTACGATGGTTATCAATACTTTGTTTTTTTACTTACGAAATCATCAAATGATTTCTCCCCTCTGGGTGGAGCGAGAGAAACTGTCAGACTTTTGACTTGACTAAAAGCCACCTGTGATTCAGTTGGCCACTGTAAGGGCTATATTTCACCGAGACACCATAGTGGCGCGAAAAGTCACCGCTACCAACAAAATGATTCGGATTCAGATTTCATTTATTTGCTCAAACATGAGTGTACTGTGACGTCTAAGGAGTTCCTTATCGTGAGTTACCTACACTTATTATTAACTTGCACAACTGGCATGTTATACTTTTAAAGTTTATGTTATGAAAAGTTTAGATTGATTGATGTTCAAGTGTGTTCAATCAAGAGATTAAGAAGACGTCAGACTAATGTCGGGACATTTTTTATATAGGAACGATAGGTGAAAGTGCTTAAAACCAATTCGAGAACTATAAATAATATATCAAGAAGCCTTTCATTGCGTGTCCATCCTCCACAGTACATACAATTATTATAGAAAACAATGCATGCAAGGTGTTAAAATCAATGGAGTTGTGCTAACATATTTACCATATTGTCATGGTGTGCAAATATTATATAATATGTCTAGGATTAAAATAATTTAAACATTAGATTTCGAAAATAAATTAAACGTTAAGAATTAAATTACACTGATTGACTATAACATTAGTTACATTATACTACAAATAGACAGAAGATTACATAAATTGCAAAACATTAAATTATATAAAAACAAAATCAATATAAATAATGTTAGTGTTGTTAGAAGAATATTTTTATTTAAATAATAATCAAAAATAAGTAAAAATTTGAAATAAAATACCATTATAAAAATCATTGTTACCATACATTTCAAATTAAATTAATCCATAATTTAATGTCAATTAAGTAAACGTCAGTTGGTCCAAAAAGATATTCCGTATAAAATATCATTATAAAATCATTATTATAGTGCAATTCAAATAATTTATGTCAATTTAAAGTGAATGTATTATTATTATTTTTACTAAAAATTCCCTGACATATGCTTTACTAGCTAAAAAAGATTTTAATTTCCTCTTAAACACTTCTAAGTTTAGCTCTTTCAAACTATTTGGAAGCTTGTAAATAATGGGAGCCATACAAAAAACACTCTTGCGCATATGAGCAGTCCGACCACTATGTTAACAGAGTTGTCACGTCTATTTCTAGGAAACACCAAAATATACGAGTAAATTGATGGTAAAGTCAAGATTTTGTTATTTATGAAAAATGGCTTGCAACTATCCGTCGGTTTTAGTCTAAATATGGATCTGAAGCATCTTTTTTGAGCTTTAAAAACTATATCTCTATCCATAGAATGTCCCCAAAAGATAATACAATATCTAATAATGGGCTCTGCTATGCCCTAATAGGTAGCTAATAGGACATCGGTATTAAGAATCCGCTTCCGCGAATTCCGCGCGCGAAAGATAGTTTATATAGTGCAAATGCATTGTTACTTAATTTTTTGCTAATGACCTCTATGTATGCCTTCCAATTAAGTTTCGATCCACCGTTAATACTAAAAACTTAGTAGAATTTACTTCGTCAATTTCATTATTATGCGTACAGCTTTTTTTTTTAATTCATATAGACCAGTGCCTGACTGCGATCCCACCTGATGGTAAGCAGAGATGCAATCATTGATGGTGAGGTGCACTAGTTTATTAGCTCTTTTGAGAGTTACTCTGGTATCCGTTTGGATGCGCAACCAATTTGGCGGCGCGACCAACTCAGACGCGTGCACTTAAGGTCTCAGTGTGGTGTAGCGACTCTAGTGTCTATATGGTGTCTAGTTTGGTAGCTTACGGCCACCATGGCGGTGCAACTGGTCGCGCCTCCATGGTGTCCCGGTGAAATATAGCCCTAACTCTTTCGACCAATCCGGTGGCCCTAGAAGGATGATATTTATAACTGTTACTACCATGCAATGGTAAAGGTTGTGTACCATTACGTAAATTATCAAAATTGATTTCATTGGCTAATCAATGAAATCAATTTTAGTACAGGACTCCAGTCCCAGTAAGGTAACACCAATATTCGTCGTTAACTTTCGTGTTTATAATATTTTAATGCGGTTGTTTTCGATACATTCCACGAATGTGTCACCCTACAGGCTATACCATGCCAAGTAATAATAATAATAATATTCCAGAACTATCACACAACGCCGTCTAGTCCCAAGCTAAGCAGAGCTTGTGTTATGGGTACTAGACAACTGATAAACATACTTATATATTTCTAAATATATACATATATAGATAGATTACACCCAGACACAGAACAAATGATTGTGCTCATCACACAAACATTTGTCCTGGGTGGGAATCGAACCCACGACCTCCGGCATAGCAGTCAGGGCCACTAACCACTAGACCAACAGGCCAGTCAAAATTTTAATGTTGTTTACGAAAATGTTAATTTGTTAATTGTTAATGTCAAATGTTAATTTACGAAATTAAAGTGTACTTTAATTTCGTAAATTAACATTTTATAGGTTCATTTCAATATAGGTGGAACTTGTTAAAGCCAGTTGTAGACCACGAGCTAAGCTAACTTAGCTCGTATAGCTCAAGTCATTTTTCATCCTCGTGTTATCATCGTCATCCATCATTTCTACCGAGAGACGTCCACTGTTGGACATAGGTCTCCCACATGTATCGCCATGCGTCCATAAGATTTCTGCGACCCTCACTAAGCTATCATTTGGAGGCCTGGCAATGCTGCAATTTTTGATACGCGGTCACCTTTTAGTCCCATCGACAATATGTTCTACGAGCAAAATTATATTAATTAATGCCTCTTAAACAGGTTTTAATGATCATAAATAAGTAGCCAAAGGTTAGTGAAAATAAAGCTTGTTTTCATTAACCTTGGTTTATACCTAAAGACACCTAAATTAAAGCTCAAGATTGGATTTTAAAAACAATATTGTTTAGTATAAATTATCCCCTCCTCCTTGCGTCGTATTCCTCAATGCACAACCCTCAGCATTATAACTTTCACTCGTATGATATTCCTCCATCTGTTTCTGTCTCTGACGGTGTGAAAGGCATTGTATACTGTAGAGTTAAGAGCGGTGCGGATCTGGGGCCCAAGTCTGCTATTTTTATAAATTCATCATTCCAAAACAATTCCATTGTCATTTTGCTAAAAGTTCATAATCTGCTACTTCATAATGATCGATCATTGATTGGTCAATGGTTCTAATAGAATTGTGGTAAAATGACAATATCGAGCTTATTAAAAGCAATGACTGCACAATGACGTTCAAATGGTAGTTCACTGATCAAAACAACTGTCAAAACAGATTACCGCGTACGTCACACATTCATTTGTCAATATGTACGAGATTACCATTCTATGCCACTTCTTTCAATGCAGTGTCAGTGGTTGACCATTGGAAAGTCATAATGACGCTATTATACTAGTAGATTACCAAACTTGTCAAAATCAACAATTATAAAATCAATGATAGACCATTCTGACACTATTGTAATAGCAGACTTGAAGCCCTGGTCGGACCAGCGTATTTGACTGCGCCCACGAGGCCTTTTCCCATCTACTTTACCGGTCACGACGAGCCTTTCGAGGTTGTCACCGTCTTTCCTTACTACAATGTGATGTGATGTCTTAGCCCTTTATTCTATCATTTTCTCCAATCGACTCGACCAAATTTACAGTTCAAGCTTCTTATGAAGTACCTGCGTACCTTTTCTCTCTCTGTCAAATCCTTTCAAAAGTTGTCTTTAAAAAATCTTTTTAGCGATAAGATCGCCCATTGTTAACAGTACCACAATAATTGTAAGCTCCTACTATTATTTTTATGATTTACAATAAAGAGCATATCTATTTTACTCTCTGTCTATGTATTGACATTAGTTGAGATCTGAGGGAAACTTTTCGTTGTCGCAGCGACTGAGTCAATTATTACTATTACTTGGAGTTTTGTTACAAGTGACACTAGTGACAGCGGCTAAACGCGATTATGCAAGCCAAACTTTAAAACGCGATTATTTTTGTTGGTTAATTCCGCCCTTAGTCCATGATGGACCATTGTGTACGAGGTGGTGGCAGTTTTTTACAAAGGATATAAAATGTATGGTGTGTTTCGTGGTGTGCAGCTATCCTATCACGTTTTAGTTGTCACCCTACGGACCCAACCCACTGTTTACACTCCTTGGCTACTGGCCACCATGTTGCTTCACTTTCAATTAGTAAATTTTAACACCCAACTAAATTCGACGGGTCAGTCATGGTTCAGAACTCGATTCTGTCGTGTGTGCTCAATATTTTTTTACTTTTAATTTAGCTAAAGTGAAACTGTGACACTAGCTACGTTTTCGGGTTATTTTTGCATGCATTAAGTTTCTGTGATCGACGTGCGTTTGAGTGTTAACAAATTGTGTCAATTTTGTTTCTAAAATTAGTTCTGGGAATTACGATTCGTGCAATAAACGTGTCTATGAAAAATTTGTATTTGGAACATTTTTAAATGTGATTTTTAAAAACATTTGATCTATCTAATATGTTTTAAATTCACTCCCAACAATTTTACCTTTTCGTTTAGTGCATTGGAACAACCAAGTAAAAATACGTGTAATTTACTTCGTAAATGAATCCGGTTTTTAAGACTTCAAGGTCAATAACCACTGTTGAAATGCCGAAGCTTTAAAACTACTTTCTGCAAAATACGTTGAATGAAAATTTAAATTATTCCTTTGGAAGAAAGTTTTATGGTTCAAGAAAATATATTTTTATTGGACATTATTTACTATAAAAATATTATTTCTGATACCATAGACCTACTTTTTATTCAAAACAATCAACAACTGAGTCATTGTTAATAAAAATATCGAAAAAAACCTCAAAACCGGTTCAGCCGTTTCGACATAAATTAAAAATAACATGCTAACACAAGCACAAACAGATGCTAACATATATTTTTGTGCACACCCACAAAGACGCTTAAAGTAGACAATAATAGCGTTCTTTTGTAAACAATCAATGAAAACGTCAAATATTTTCAAGTTCATCTTTTCTTAGAAGTTACTATAAAATAGTAGATTAGAACTATTAACGGCGCACCGGCTTCCATACAAAAGAGTTTGTTCTTTACGCCCTTCAAAAAAAGTCCAAAAAATGATATAAAAGCCATCTAGTGGGTGTATGAATTTTCATATTTAAATATTTAACTTCTCATTACTCAGGTTACTCACCGTGAAATTGAATTCAAAACAACATAATTATTGGTAAATTATTCATCCAATTAAATAAATAAAAAATACTACAATTTCCTTGTCAACCGCTAAGCCTATAAGAGTACAGGTACTATTAGGCATCTTCAATTGTTATTTACCGTGCGACCACGGAAAACCCTATTAAGTAAGCTTGAATTGACAGTCAGTTGGGAACCTGCGTACGCGCCGATCGTACCGAAGTAGTCACTTGAGAATATGCGCTCTTCACTGTTCATTATATTCGTAATAATAGCAAGAACTTCATCACAATGTGAAAAAGAAAACAGTGTAGAATTAAAAAACCGGATACATAATGGTGTTAAATATAACTATGGTGAATATTTTGTGGATAACGTGACGAATGTGGAACGAGGATGTGTGTGTTTGAAAGAAGTCTGTGCTCGGAAATGCTGTCCGTTCGGGCAAGCATACCATCAGACGCAGAAACAATGCGTTAATATCACGGATCATTTCAATCCACCGGTTTGGCAGGAATACCGACTGCTACCAGGGTATAATGCGTCGAAGGAACTTCACTTTCTGTTCGGGAAAATGAATTGCTCGGATGAACTGCAGGAGATTAGACTGCCTGTAGCTCCCGCAACTGAGGAATTTCATTTGAGAACGGTGAGAATAATACTTAAATTTAAGGCCATCGAATACATACTAAAGTTAGTCTTAGATCTGTGGTTTGAAAGAGCTACCGCGGCCCTGGATTGCAAAAGGGCAACAGAACTGGTTTTATGATTACCATTAGATGACTTCCCACCAAAAAAAAGCCATAGATATGTTTACCAATTCATAGTTGTATCTTGCTTTTTTCTTTATTATTTGTATGTTAATGGCATGCATGCTACATATGCCTAGATTCAACAAAATGTAAGTTGTTTATGAATAAATAAAATGAAATAGAACTGGCAAACAAGCATAGCATGTATGAAATGGTTTCACGCATTTTTCCTAATTGTTAGGCTCTTTGTTAAAAAAAAAAAACAATTAAAGTAGTACTTAATACAATATATAGATCGCTTAAAGTAATGAAAGTTTTTAATATGCAAGAATAATTGTGATAAATATTCAATCTTTACATCGTAATAAAACTTTTTCAAAAAAAAATATGTTTGCAAAACTAGTTACTGTTTTTACTCTGCACACCGGTTTCTACTTTAGTAAGTTAAACTTTTGAGATGAAAGCTAACTCAGTCTCGTCTATAGATCCACTTTGAGATAATGCTATTCAAATAGCTTCATCAAAGCTCATTTGGATGCTGCTGGGGAAACTACACAGAAGTCATGAGTAAGTTAAATATTTAACCCTTTAACGTTGGTTTAATTTTACGTCGGATTGTTACAACGAGTGTTTTCGCATCTCATTCGCCAGGGTCCTATATTTGCTACTGGGTAATCTATCTCGTTTAGCTCTTCAATCCGCATAGGTGACAGAAGAGCTGACAAGATGGAGTATTTGGTCGTGGATGTGCGACTCTGGTAGAGTAAACGGTATAATTTTTGTTGGATATATCCGACATAGGCAATATAAATAATTAGGTTAATGACGAAAAAATAAAAGCAAAATCTGAAATAACAATTTCTAAATAACTGTAGTGACTTTTCTGAAAATTATAAGCTAACTTTGTCTTGTTTTTCTATCATTAGGTATTGATAACCATTCAGTACTTTGAAAAGCTTTGTAATATTAATATTGTATATTTGACATCAAATATAACCACTTAACAAATTACAAATTACAGTAATACTAATAAAGTAATTTCGGTAATTAAGTAAAATAAATATTAACCTACATCATGACATTTGATGTTATATATGTAGGCTATTATTTGTCATCAAGGGAAGTATAATAATACTCGAAATGAAGGACAATATTGGACAATTAATTATGACATTTGTGTGATTATTAATTATGACATTTACCTACACTATTCATTGGAAAGTTGATATAGGAACCGGCTTGCTCCTCGACAAACTTCGCAGTTAAGCATAGCATAGCATAGTCGGCCTTGTAATGTTCCCACTATTGGAACTCAGGCCTCCTCTCTAGGAGAGGGAATGGGCCGTAATCCACCACCCGGGCCCAGTGCGGGTTGGTGGATGTCACATGTCTTCGAATTTTTGGTTCTAGGACATGCCGGTTTCCTCACGATGTTTTCCTTCACCGTTTTGAGAGCAGTGGTGATGAAATAAATTACACAAAGTAATGCGCCTGGCTGGGTTTGAACCCGCGACCTACAACTCCCTAAATCGGGACCATTTCCACTCGGCCACCACTGCTCTCGCAGTTAAGAACAATAAAAAATGAAAGAACAATTGTATTTTCGTCTGATAAAATCACTTAGCATTCATGGGTCACATAAGTTTCTCCAAAATCACCATAGGAACAAACTTAGAAATGGAATTCTGTACGTCAAACTTTTTCTAAGGCGAACAGATACTAAAATAAAATTTCTTGAATAAAATATAAAAATACAGGAATAAAATTCTTTGAGATTCACCATCAACCTTTGCATCACTGCTTACGCATCGATCGCAGTCAAGCACTGATTTATAAAATTTAAAAAAAAAATTGAACTCAAATGAAAATATAAAAAAAAAATACATCGAGAAGAATAGATCGAAGAAGAACTTTTTGACAGACATTAGCTGTCATAATTGAACACATCAAATTGATTAATAACAGTAGGATTTGGATAAAGCGTCGTCTTTTTAATATTTTTTTTTTCGTTTTAAAAATATTTTAAATGAGTTTAGAAGTTTTTATACGGAGTACGAACAGATACTTGGGATTAATTCATGCTGATTGACAGCGTCTTACACATTTTCCATCACAACGCAAAGGATTTTGAAGTCGATGTCTCCGTGTTTAAAAACTTTTGTCTGCTCGACACAATGCAATAAATGTAGTTGAATTGTCAAAATGAATGCCATTTGCTGTGTGTAATTGCCTCGTAGATGTCAGACGTTTGACTCAGACGATAAACGACCACCTTATTTTATCTGCAAATATTTATTGCTGAAAGACATTTTTTCTGATCGTTGTTTGATTTGGGCAATTCCGTAGAATATATAAACTCGAAGTAAGGTTTCATATTTTTGGGTGATACTTTTTTATCAATAACTAGCTTTTGCCAGCGGCTTCACCCGCGTGAGAATAGAAAATCTCTATGTTACTCAGTGATAAAGTAGCTTTCTACTGGTGAAAGAATTTTGAAAATCAGTCCAGTAGTTGTTGGTGGTAAATCATAACACACTAATAAAAAATCAAATTTTCTTTTTAATATTATTAGCTTAGATTTTAAAGATGCTTAACATAAGCATAATCAGCCTTTTAATGTTCCAACTACTGGAACTCAGGCCTCCTCTCTCTAGGAGAGGGAATGGGCCGTATTCCACCACGCGGGCCCAGTGCGGATTGGTGAATGTCACATGTCTTCGAATTTTAGGTTCTAAGACATGACGGTTTCCTTACGAAGTTCTCCTTCACCGTTTTGAGAGTAGTGTTGATGAAATAAATAACACAAAGTAATGCGCCTGGCTGAGTTTGAACCCACGACCTACAACTTTTAAGTCGGGGCAGTTACCACTCGGCCGCCACTGCTCTCCTAAAATTAAATATGCTTATTGACCTTTATTTGAAAAGTATGTTTACAAAAGTTTAATATACCTACCTTTTCATATAGGTACGTGTACATCTATTAATAATCTGGTTTGATAGTAGACCTGTTACAAACGAGAATCTCTCAGATATACTTCAATAAATAGTTGGTTTCGAACATCGCTTGTGATTAAGGAAATCCCACATTTTTCTTGTTGAACCGGTAATAGTATCGGCTAAGCCTTCGAGCGATACGGTCGTCCAAAATAAAAGTGACCAAAATTTACAGCAATGTGGGTATCATTGACTATATTAGTCATAATTGCTTGTGGAACTGTTTCGGAGCCACAACTTTGCGAATTACAAAAAACTGTAGAATTAACAAATCATACCTACGCTGGTCTTACATTCAGTAGCAATGAAAGATTTGTGGATCCCGAGTCTAAAACTGAAAGAGGATGTGTGTGCGTCAAGGGAACTTGTGCAAGAAAATGCTGCCCATTTGGGCAGGCCTATAAAGTTGACGAAAGAAAATGTGTTAATGTAACTAATAAATTCGATCCACCTGTGACGGAAGAGATAAACAAGGAATTTATATACAAGCCAGGATTTAATGCCACAAAGGAGTTTATTTTTATGGTAGGCAAAATGGTTTGTGTCAGGGATGCAGGAGAAAGAAGACTGCCTGTGTATCCGGCTTCGTTAAGCTTCAATTTAACGACGGTGAGACGAGAACCTTTGTCATATTTTTTGTTTTAAGATTTTGATTGTTAATCAAGCATGAACAGATCTTAAAATTGCGATCAGGCTTCCGCAAACTTGTCATTACAACATAATTATCTTGAGGTCACGGGTTCTAAAAGTCAACGTATTGAAACGGGTTATTTATACTACTCTTGTTTTCAATTTGGCCGAACTCTAACATTAAATAGTCATTAGAATTTATCGTTATCATTCTATTTTTTTTTTTTACCATTGGCTACAATGACAAAGAACCGCATCGATTTGTGTGAACAAGCATTTTTGGTCAAATCCGGTTTGTATACAAGTTGCCCCAGTGATTACGACACTTTCAAATTGAAATATGCTTAAGATAGTTGCAAGGCAATATCAAGTTTGATGTTCCCTGGGGTTCCAGGGAACATATATCCGGGGTAAAAAATCACATTCCAGAACGAGTCGAGAAAAAAAAAAATATTATGTAGCGCTTAGGTGGTGTGTAGAAATGATACTCCAGATGTAAGTAGAATATTTGTATAATGGAGGTGAGAAAAATATTTTACGCATATCTCGTGGAGACAACAATGTTATAAAAGATAACTGATCAAACGCATTAATTTATTTATTGTACCTAGTAGTAAGACATTACGTAAGTTGTAATAATACATTGTCGATATTTCTTTATACCGTTATGAGAGCAAAGATATCAAACAGGATCTCAGTCTTTAATCGTTCAAACACTTAATGCCTTTGCATAGTATGGTGTGATATGTTCAGGTTTATGATCGTATATTTGTTTATAAACAGATTTAGTCACGACTGTCTGTCAGGAATGCCGTTAAATGCTTCCATGGCTCTAATGTGATAGAGAATTTTTCAAAAAAGAGTTTGGAGAGAACAAGAGATTCTAAACGTTTAATCTTTCTTCTTCTTCTGGCTAGACCTTATCCCATTTATTTGGGGTCGGCCCTCCTTGTCCTCGATTTCCATTGTGCTCGATTTTGTGCCATGTCGGTGTCGTGATGAGCTTCTCTAAGGTCTCTTTGGACCGTCGTCAACCAAGTGGAGGATGGTCTTCCACGCGTGCGCTTCGTCGTAGGCAGTTCAAGGGCAAGCTTCACCATATTCTAAACGTTTAATGTTTTCTTAAAAATATATTTTACTAAATTGATAACCACAAAATTGGTAAAATGAATTCGCGACAGACCACGAAGGAGACGGATGACTTTGATGGCATCCTTAAAAATTGGCAAGAAGTGGAAAGCCGGGAACAGTGGAAGTAATGGAGGGAGGTCTCTGCCCAGCAGTGGGATTATATAGGCTAGATAGAATAATAATAGTAACTTGTTAGACTTAGATATCTTGCGTTTGCATATTCAATCTTGGTCAAAGTTTTGGAGCTATGTACGAAATATGGTAGCGCGTCCGAATCATGAGGCAATCTCATTTCTTGCCTAACTCAATAGTGGCGACAACGTGATAATTATGAATGTGTCCTAGTTTGACATAACAATGGAGGGGAAATAGTTTACCTAGTTGGTAGTTACAAATTGAATGATTTATATTTTTATTGTATATTTTAATCATTCGAAAATATTTTTTTTTTAATTATTTTTAAATTAATTATTTCTACTATAAAAATTTTGCATGCCCCAAGGTAGAATGTACGAGTATCTTTCTCTTATTCAACACCATATTTTTGTACCTAAATTCGTAGCAAAAAAAAAAATTTCATTAATTCATTCATTCATTGGTATTTCCGGCTAGAAAAATTATAGGGTTAGCCAGCCTCAATTAACCATCACTATCATAATCAATTGCTTTATTCCCTTACACACATAGCTATATTTTCTAGTTGTTCTAGTTAATTTGAATCCACTATCATCCTTTACATTGCAAAGGTTATTAACTTTATTATGACTCCTCATTACCTACATACTTATGTTATTTTTGCAAAATATTCTGTACTAGCTTCTGCCAGTGGTTTCACCCGCGTAAAAGTAGGTTTCTCCATACAAACTTTGGATCCCTGTTTCATCCCTTTATGGGGTAATTTTTTCTTATTATTTATATTTAATTATTATAAAAGGAACCTCTGTGCAAATAGCGTTCTAAATTTAACTGTTTGGGCTGGGCCTCAATTAGTCCGTGAGTGAGTCCGGTTACCTTTTATATACAACATTAGTTTTAGCATATGCGAAGCCCGAAACACGTGTATTTTTATGTAAAGAATCTGTTTCCAAATTGCATGACTGTACAATAAAAAATCACGAAGTTATAAGCTTGTTATGTTACCTGGTTGGCCACACAATTACATGATCACCGGGCCACCCAAGTGACTGAGGAGTCGGTAGTGTCCAACTTATCAACTTTTTCAAATATTTTTGGAAAAAAATGTAACATGGTGTAAAAATTATTGATATCGATTCATTTACTGATTCCGAACGAACTATATTCAGGTTTCGCATATACTAAAAATAATGTTGTATACGACCTGCCAGAACTTTGTGCGGGTACAACTTATATACACAAACCTTCTTTGTTTATCGGTCTTTATATCAGTGAAAACTGTATCAAAATAAATTGCATGATTTATAGGAGGAATAAGCGAATAAACAGAAAGACAGATCTATACAAAAAACAACTTTGTTTTATACTACGTTAGTAAATAAGGTTACATAATTTATGAGTACCTAGAAAAGTATACTATGCATATTTTAAGTTTTTTATTTTTCTAAGTAGATTGTGGCTTACGGCCCAAAAGAGACGTTGCATAATAGAAACTAGTAATATTGTGTTATTCATTAGCTAAGATTTTATTACGCGAATATGATTGCAATGCGATTTGATGTGGTTCACGAGAATTCAACGCGACGCGGAAGATTTGTGCACGCGGAGTGACCGCTACAACTGCAATTAATTTAAAACAAACCAGTGCACTGCAATTTTCGCGCGAATATATCAAACCAACTGATCGTGTCCGCTTCGCTTCGCTTGGATCGTTGTTCCATTCGCGCCGCTTCGCTTCGCGATCGCGTTCGAAGGCGACAATCAATCCGCCTTACTATGAAATACGAGGACACTGCGTTAGTCAGCCGGAAAACGATTAACTGCAAGGGTAAATTAAAATGATAAATTTTTCAAAAAGGATAAAACTGTCATAATGATTGAAATCATATGTAATTCCGAACTAATTGCTTGTGATTGCTTTTTTAAATCTTCCTTGTAAAAACCTAGACGTTTTTCCTAGTCAATAGAGCTGTGAGTATCTCTTGTGTTCGCCAGTTCTTGATATAACCCTCACAAAAACTGTTTTTGATTATTGTAAATTTCTACTTCGTTGGTTTTTTTACTACTGAGGTTGCAAGCGTTACTACTGAGCGTGAGGTCTTGAAGTATGACTCCTGGGTTGGGATAACAGTGCTATCGGGTTTATCTATTACAAAATACTCAGAAGCAACCGGAAAGTTTGGAAGTCGGTGGTGTGATTTCCCGAGCCTCGGAAAGTACGTAAAGACCAATGGTTTTACGTGCTTTTCGAGAGCTGATTGTGTCGGATTACCGTCCCAGACTATGACAGTAAAGGAACTGAGAGTGCACCTGTGTTCACACATGCTTGTGCATTATAATATATCTTGCGTACTTCGCTAATCTCGGCGCATATCGGCCTCTGCGATCGAAATTTGGTTGGGATGAATATTATTTTTAAATTACTGATTTACCCCAAATACATATATAATTAATACCAATACAATACTTTGACCCTGCTGGGCCCCCACGATTGCTGACATCTCCCTGAGGCGCGCGTGGAACAGTACGCGCCGTCGACGAATTGGGCTCGGTCCGGACGGTTACCAGACGACTGGACGGCGAGCCACCCATTGCTCGGGATAGAGGTAGTTAGGTTATATCTATATAGCTCTATAACATCATAAAATTAAGTTACAATAATAAAATACGTTTAAATGCTAATATTATAAACTAATAAATATATTATAATTAGGAAAACTTAAAAATAACAATTATGACAAAGACCAATTTAAGGTTGAGAGGTCTTTAAGCAGTAGTTCCGAATTTTACGCTTGAAGGAAAATTAACTTTCGGCTTTTTTGAGGTCAAGGGGAAGCACATTCCGGAGTTTTATGGTAGAGACTACGTAAGAATTAGCCATAAACCCAGTACGGTGAGAAGGAATATGATGAAACATGTTTCTGGATGCTCGAAGGTTGAAATTATGAGAACTGCCCAATACTTTAAAATATTGTTTTAAATAATCAGGACCACACGGATCGTTCATTATAGTGAAGAGTGTACAAAGGGATCTGAGGGATCTCCTGTGACGGATAGGCAGCCATTTAAGCTGAGAACGAAGAGATATATTGTTCGAAGATAATATTACTAGATATTAATTTACACAACTGGATCTGATGTAAACCTATACTCTGTGGTATATAGAATAAGGTAAGTATACTTACCTTAGGACTAGATTTATTATTGCGACTTTTTATAACAAATTAGCAAAACGTGAAGAAGACGGAATAACAATTAAAATGTTACCTGTTCATAAGTTTACGAACACTTTGGTGTCCTTGAATCAAATTTTAATTATGGATATTTTAAACTTTATATAGAACCGCAGAACATACCAAGTACTTCACTTTGGCCAAACTTTTTCACCAATAAAAACACATTGTCCTACGTTCTTATTGGTTAATAAACTTGGACTAACACAAGTACCTATAGGAAACAGAAAAATTCAAGATTTTCCTTAGTTATTAAGGAAAATCTTGAATTTTTCTGTTTCGGTTTCGGTTTCTATGTTTAATGCAAAATTTAAAAAAAACTAAAAAACCTACGCAACGATCAACCATATTTTTTTCGAGTAGAGGTCATAATTTTAAAATCCTCCAAAAACGGTTTTGGTTATCATTTTTAATCAATCTGTTTCAATTACAAGGAAAAATAATAAAAAATCTGTATAAAAAGTCATCATTGCGTCTACAATTAGTATCATCTAAGTAGGTACCTACTTCATCCTTGAAGTCGATTTACTGTGATTACGCAAAAAAGGCTCGTCATTAGATTGAAGGCTGTCAGTCAAGTTATATTGGTACCTACTTACTACCTTGTACAATTTACTCGAATATTTTATAATTTCTTATATTAGGTTCAGATAAGATAAGATAATCATTTATTTGCTCAAACAATTACAAAGTAAGTTGTCAGCTTGCAAGAGTTGTTTAACATATAAATAATAATATTAATAACATATAAATCGTCATGTTTTCCTGGACAATAGACAATGGCATGCAAATATTTCCAAAATAATACAAATAATAAAATCATTCTAGCGTGCCATTAAGTAAAATTATTAAAAAAAAATTATACTGATACAAATCAAAATAAAATTAAACGTCTAGAATGTCAAACTAATAATTATAAATGTCAATTATAATGTCAAACTAATAATAAAATAATGATTATTATAAGGAAATAAATAAAAATTGTGATAATAAAAATGTCCTGCTTCAAAATTATATATTTTTTTTGTTTACTTGCGCAGATAAATGTTTGCGGTCTTAGGAGATGGCTAGAACAGTCTCATGGCTCCTGCATGGGGTGTAAAGTTCCACATACTTCCGTTACTAAGAGAGGATATTGAGTCTGGTCCAGGCAACTGTAAGATAGTTGATTTCGGACTATAGTATAATTATATTCTATAATCGCGCGGGGAATTCTGATTCTGCGTTGTAGGATAGTTCTTATGTGGCGATAAAGATGGTGCTGCAGGATGAGTTACCACATGCCTGAATCGCAAAGGGCAACTGAAGGAACACAGGTGACTTTTATAAGTCAGCTGCAGCTTGACCCAAAGCGGGAGAAGTTATTTAAGCCAAAAAATCTGTCACAAGTCTGGATAATGGGTATTGTGTTACCCAGTAAGTGGGTTGTATAAATAAGTTTTTTTTTGCAAATATGGATACAATACACAGTGACAAAACAATGTGTTGTCCAAGTCAGGTTAGGTTTTATCGATGGCGACTGTAATACCATTTCTAATCAAATAGAAAGAAAGAAAAAGAAATATATATATTTGTGAATCGTACAGGACAAACAACTTTTTTTTTTTTTTAACTAAACTATAAATAACTTAAAATAAGAAATGTAACATTAAAAAGAAAAACAAAAATGAGCCAAGTGCAAGTCGGACTCGCGTACGAAGGGTTCCTCCTACCGTCCGTAGCAAAAAACAGCAAATAAATCACCCGGAGCCCCTTTAAATATTACTTTTTTTTCTGTTTTTTAGTATTTGTTGTTAAAGTGGTAACAGAAATAAAAAATCTGTGAAAATTTCAATCCTATCTAACTTTTACGGATCATTAGATACATGCCATGCCTGGTGCCAAATGGACAGACGAACGAACAGCGGAGTTTTCAGTAATAGGGTAATTTTACCCTTTGAGTACGGAACCCAAAAAGACCTGTGCAAGGCCAAAAAGGCTCTTATCTCAGCATATGCTGCGATATTTAAACAAAAAGGTAAACTAATGCATAAATCAAAGACAAATTAACATTATTATTATTATTAGAAGTAAGAAAAACAGCCAGTTTGTTACGACATAGTAACACGACAGAGAAAAGGAAATAGAAATAAATACAGCGACCTCCAGAAGCTATTAGTTTTAAAATGTGTTGATTCACACAACTCAACAATAGCTCTCTGTACTATAACTCTGTATAATACACGAGTAATAACTCATAATATCGAACGTTTTCTGAAAATAAAGTAATGATAGTGATTAGGATCAAAATTATTCGCATCTTTTTCAACTATTGTTGTTTGTATCATCGTAAGGACAACCCTATGTTATCTAGCGTAGCAGGGCTCGAGTAATACAAAATATAACTACAATCACATACACCTCAATACCACATCATCGCTTACCGTCAGGTGGGATAGTTAAGCAGAAGCCTTAAATTTTTGATCTAGTATTTTTTGCTTCGGAGCACTAATTATTTTAATTTTCTAGTTGAATAGTATTATTGCACTTAACCCTTTCGCAAGCAATAGCAAAATAATTGCCAAACCACTTTTTAAAAGTTACGCAGTTTGTAATTGGTGAAAACAAGGCATTGGCAACAAAAAATTTACAAATTCAAACTGTGCATTGCCAATTACTTTGGCAAATAAAAAGTCACAAAATGGGCATTGGCAAAGATATTGCCATAGCCTAAAAAAGGGGGGGGGGGGTAAGCAAGGGTGGGAAATCTATCAATTGTTTTACAAATGTTATTACACAATGTTTAGAATAAATAAAACCAAAATCGGAGGTGTAAATAGTATTGCTCGCGTAAGGGTTAACTAGATAATAAATAATAATTTATTAGACTAAAATATTTTGTACAAGCAACCACTTGCAAACAAAGCCATATTAGAGAATCAAGTGGCAGATGTATTTGTAACAAATTCTAGAAAGATTTTACTTGTGTTATAGGTACCAAGATTATAACGCTAGTTTGACAAAACAAAAGTTATATCAGAATACTATCAGACCTTTCTCAGTATCAGAATGGAGTTCTCACCTGAATAATTGCAAAAGATTTGTTCGTTACACTTCTATCTGGTGCACCTAATATACCCATAGACACGCCTTTACTTACCAAAAACTAAGCTTTTACTCGCCGTATTATCAAAACATGTTATATCCGCATCGTTAATTTGGTTTTCATTAATTATGTCCCCAAAATATCGAACGACACACTCTTTATCTTAATGTGAAATACCATTAGAAGTATTATGATTTAATACTCTTTCAAATTATTTAAAACATCGTTATTTAGTAATATTATATTCGAAGTTAGTTGTTTATTATGTATTTTTAGTAATGTGTCCAAAATAGTACAAATAGTTATTTAGTAAGACTCTATTTTAAATAAATCGTGAGTATAGTTGCTGTCTATAAGATCAACTCAGAGACGCACACCGTTTGGCCTCCCTTTGACTTTAGATAGTCATCATGACTGGAGACAATGTTTTCAAATAACAAAAAATATAATGCAATCTCATAGTTGAACATTTCGCAAAAGCATGAAGCATTGTCAAGAAACCCATTCTATTCACTCAATTTGCTTACCACCAATTTATATTAAGAATATAGGTTTTTAAATAGTAAATGCGACAAGAATCGTCATTTCCGGAAATCTTAGAGTCACGTCACAATAACTATACCTTTCAACGGTATTAGACTAATTACATAGCTGCTACGTCATCTATGCTCCTAGTACCTATAATCATTTATGTTGATAATGTAGCAGGAAAACTATTAAATTTCTAGCTTCTGCCAGCGGTTTCACTCGCGTAAAAGTAGGTTTCTCCATACAAACTTCCAAGCCCCGTTTTACCCCCTATGGGTGGAGTGTCGTAAAATTCGTTCTTAGGAGATGTCTACACCCTATATGGAACCTACCTGCCAAATTTTAAGTTTGTAGGTGTTATAGTTTCTGAGATTTCGTGATTCATCAGTGAATGGTATTTTCCTTATATATAACTAGCTTCTGCCAGCGGCTTCGCTCGCGTGAAAGTAGGTTTTTCCATATGAACTTTGGACACCCGTTTCATCCCCTTAGGGGTTGAATATTGGGAAATCCTCTCTTAGTGCTCGCCTACGTTATAAAAGGAAGCCTTGAGCTAAATTTCACGCTTCTAGTCCTAGTAGTTTCGCCTGTGCGTTGATATGTCAGTCAGTCAGTTTCTCCTTTTATATATATATAATTCTTACTTAAAATATATCTGATATTTTCAAAACAGTTTTAAATTTTAAGATCAAAGGCCCTACCACGAGCTCTTAAAGCGATACATTTGATGACATAAACTGAACTGTTAAAAGGATGCAGCTAGGGTGTATAGCTCCATCCTTTAGTTGTAACTTTTATTGTAGGTACGATAGCAAACTATGTTTCTTACTTATCCTTAATATTTCTCTCAAACTTTTCAAATTCCTTTCACAGGATGGTAAACTCTACGTGGAAATCCCTTCCAGCATCCCCAACGTGTTCATCTATGGACCAGACAAGTACTGCATCGACACGTTCGTCTCTGACGACGACAAGCCCCACCTGAATGCTCTTATCTGCTTTGTTGTGAAACCTGAAAAAAATAACTATGGACTTAGCAGCAGCTGTAAGTAAAATAACAAGTATGACAACTAGTTTCTGCCCCCTGCTACATGAGTTCTATTCATAAAGAAATAGTTTTATTATCGGCGTTAGGAAAACATGATTGATTTTAGAATTTGACAGCAAGAAAATTAATATACCTTAGAAACATTAAAAAAGAGAAAGTTAAAGCGTTGATAATAACGAGAAAGATAGCCGAATCGATTCACCTTAGAATTTTAATGATAAAATATTTGAGCGTCTCATGTTCGAATGTACCGTTGAACATGCTGTTATTGCATTGCATCGCCCGTGACTGGGTGATGTTTGTTATGCTTTGTTAGCGGTTGATCATCAATAAATTGAAATTAGAATTTTAAGTTTATTTTTATTAAAATAAACCCAAGGTGAACCTTGGTACAGTTATTTTGTAGAACCTTATAAGATATCTATAATTTATTTACAACTTAGTATAGTGCATAAATCCACAATGAATTAATATAAACGTGATAAATAAGGAAAAATATTACTGAATACAAGTTTTTATAACTAGTATTTTATAGATTTTTATCAAATTTATTTTTGAGATGATCCCTGAAAACATCCTGATGTACATATGTAGTTGTTAGCAACGTGGCCGATAAATAAATATGTCTGTCAGTATTTATGAATCTTTCAGTCTTATTGAAGTTTCAAGAGTCTAGAAACTTTACTAAAACAGATAGTTTCATGCATGTCTTAATCGGAATGAAGACCTTAAAATGTTGGTAAAAATTACATCCAAGATAAATATTCAGAAGGTTGTAATTATTCGTATAAAAAAATATTAAAAATATTATTTGTTTCTAGGCATGTTGATATCCTGTTTCTTCATACTACTGACGGTGGCGGTATATGCATGGCTGCCGGAGCTACGCAACCTTCATGGAATGGTGCTCATGGCGTATCTTCTCTGCTTCTTCGTGGGCTTCTTGTTCCTGGCCACCATGCAAATCCTTATTCTAAAAAAAGAGATCACTCAAGATCTTTGCACTGTTCTAAGTAAGTTATTTTGTGAAGAGATTATTTTTTATAATAATATACATATTGTATAATATTTGCATACCATATTCCTCCCTACACATCACCATTATTTTTTAAAAGAGCACAGACAAAGTGTGTTCTTAGAAGTCAATGGTTTCATGAATATGTGGTGGGTAGTGTGGTGGATGTCGCTAGATGGCGCTGCGTCTAGCTTAAAGTAAAACCAAACGCTCTGTTATTAAATTTTTAAAAAAATACTATAAGTGCTTATAAGTGAATAAAGACTAAGTGAACCAATCACTTAATACATATGTGACAGTGTTATCTATGGATTTCCTACTCAAACTGTGAAGTAAATACATAATATATATTTTGGAACAATGAACTTTGGTTTAAAAGAAAATACAATATAAACAATCTAAATCAACAAAAGTTTGCAAACATTACAATATTGTGACCCAAATTCATCAAAATAAGTGTGAAAAATTCTTTTAATAACAAAGACAAAGTGCAAAAGTGACTCACACAGTGATTTAAACTTAAACCGTCACACATCGTAATAACTAATTTATCTAATCAATAGAAAAATATTCGATGGAAGTGGTCAATAAATTCGACACTTCTGAGAATGATCAGTTGGCTTAGTGGCTAGCACAGGTGAACTTTTGCAGTACTAGCCTCACACGAGAGGTCGCGAGTTCAAACCTCAGTGAATCAGATCACTTTTCGTAAATTCCAAAATTCATATTTAGAATTTATAAAGATAATAAGTACAACCTGATGTCATCAAACTCTGCAAATAATCATTGCAAGATGGCAGCACTAGTAACATGTCATAAATGCAAGAAATTGGTAAACATAAAAAGTACTGCTTTGTGTTCTGCCTGTGATAATAGGTATGAATTTGATTGTGATGGCTACCCTGAACAAACGTATCGCCTCAAGGACGCAGAAGCGAAAAAAAAGTGGAGATGTAAAGTATGCATCAGAAGTAAAAAATACGCTAATACCGACTCTGCTACCAATATTACCGTAAGAAAAAAAACAACTTCTTCAAAAACACACTCGCCTACAGAACAGCCATTAAGTACTAAAGGTGTAGATAAAAATGAAGCTTTGAAACGTCGATCTTCAGTTCAAAATACGGCTGACTTACTTGATTCCCACATACTGTCTGATTGTGAAACATCTTTTGACTCTTATACTCCCAATAAATTGTCAATGAGTGTTGACGGAACTGTGTCTGACATGATATTAGTCTCAGAAATGAAAGAGATAATTGCTCAGCTCACGTTAAAACTCGAAAGCACCGAAAATGAACTGGGAAATATATTGTTAGAAAACACTGATCTGCATAAGCAAATAAATAAGTTAACTACAGAAAATAAAACATTAAAATCTTTATGTCAGTCACCCTCCTTATTCACAAGTCCGATTACAAACCCTAAGAAAAAGAGACAATCTCTGGCAAATCAACACAACATGCTTTCTACACCAATCCCTTTACCGTCATCCGGATTGCAAGTCAAAAACAACGACTACGAAAATGTGCCCTTCTTGGAACAAGAGATTGTTACCCTACAGCAACAATTAAAGGTCGCCCAGCTAGAGATAGCGGCCCTAACGGACCGTATTGCAGTACTAATGCAAAGGCAACCTCCTTGCATTAATGTTGGTCAATCTGTTGCTCGTCATGAACTGAAGCGGGATACTGTGCACGTCACCAGTGCTCAGACAAGTGCTGCTGCAGACAGGCACAATGTGATCCCTCAAAGGAAAATATTCATCTTCGGTGCACAGCGGTGCGCCGGGCTTGCAGCAGCCATCTCACACTCAAGGGCAAATACACAGTACAAAAAATACAGACTCGTCGCTGAAACAAAACCAAATGCGCCTACCAATGAAATTATAGCAAACTGCAGAAACACCAAATTGACAGCTGAAGACAAACTTCTATTATGCGTAGGAGAAAACGATTGCAACCCAAACTTAGTGACTTATCATTTGCAAGATATATTAAATACATTTTCAAATACCACTATACTTGTGTTAAATGTCGTCAATAACGTGCACCTTAATGTCCGTAAGTTAAATCATTCTATAAAAAATATATGTAATATGTACAAAATTGCCACTTTGTAAATCAAAAATCCACGAAACTGTCTGATGTTTGTAAGTCGATAAATTACCTCATAGATTGTTGTGATTATAGTGATGAATATCTAAATCCTAATGAAATTCGTAAAAGAATAACGAATAACAAATCAAGTTTCGGATTAAGCATTTCTACAAATGAACCCAAAAAGGGGACAATTCCCTATTACTTTAGTCGTATTAAGAACACAACATCCCACGAATATAACACCTCTTTGCAACACAATGCAAAGGGTCAAAGAGGGACTATACCCTATTACTTTCCAGTCTTAAACAAGCGTGACTCATTTTTTCGTACCTCAAACTAACGAAACCCACTATTTTAGAATATTCCATCAAAATATCGCCAGTTTATTATCTAAACAAGAGCTTTTAGAAATTACTATGCAGGAGTTAAAAGAAGCAAAGAATGAACCTGATGTAATATGCCTGTCGGAAACATTTGTAAAAAAAGGCAATGAAAACTATGTGAAAATGCACAACTATGAAATGGCTACTAGTTTCTGTAGAGACAAACAAAGAGGTGGCACTTGCATATTAGTGAAAAAAGGCTTATTTTATAAAGAGTTATCATTCGTGAAAAACTATGCAACTCAAAACACGTTTGAAGCTTGCGGCTTGGAAGTAACAAGTAATAAATTAGTAGTTATATGTGTATATAGAACGCCGCAATCTGATCCGAATCAGTTTTTAACAAAATTGCATCATCTTTTACACCAGTTATTAAACAAATACAAATATAAAATAAAAATAGTGGTAGCCGGTGACTTTAACATAAATACACTTAAAAAAGGTAACATCGCAAGTGGATTGCAAGATTTGTCTGACAATTATAATTTAAAAATCCACATCAATGTTCCTACTCGCAAATTGACTTGTATAGACCATATCCTAAGCAACATTACAAATGCAACTGCCGCCGTACTACCCCTGTATCTTTCAGATCATGAGACAGCGCAAATATTGAGCTTTCCAACTAAACTGAAACCGCAAAGATCAACAGTATATTACATTTATAAAAGAGACTATAATTTAGATAACATTCGAAAATTTAAGGAATGCCTACAAAATCTTTCTTGGTCCGATGTATATCTAAATACTGACACAAACTGCGCATTCAATGACTTTCATGAACTGGTGTGTCTATTTTATAATCTTTGTTTTCCCAAATTAAGAGTGAAAGTCAATTGCAACAATAAAAACGCACAAAAGTGGATAAGTAAGGGTTTGAGACAAAGTTGCAAAACTAAACGGAAGCTACGATATCGCTACTACAAAAATAAAAATGTAGATAATAAAACTAAATATAATAATTACTCTAGTCTGCTAAAGAAATGTATTTATAATTCCAAAAAGAATGCAAATATAAAATATATTCATACCCAAGATAACAAGTGTAAAGCCACATGGACTGTCATTAAAAATGAAATAAATAATAATTCTCACAAAGACAACATAGAATGTATAAAGTTAAATGGTTCTATTATTACAGACCCTGTACAAATGGCCACAGTTTTTAATGATCATTATGTTAATGTAACACATACACAAGGGAATAAAAGCGCACGTCAAAACCCCTGCAAAAATGCATGTGCCAACTCAATGTTCCTTAGACCAATGCTGGTAAACGAGGTACGACAGGAAATAATGTCTCTGTCTAACACCAAGTCGGAGGGTTATGACGAAATGAATACCAAAATCATAAAAGCTTGTTGTAATGAACTAACTAGTATTCTCACTTATTTAATAAATATGTCTTTTTCACATGGAACCTTTCCTGATAAATTAAAACTTTCCATAATTAAGCCTTTATTCAAGAAAGGAGAAAAATGTGACATCAATAATTATCGACCTATCACTTTAATACCCATCTTGTCTAAAATTTATGAAAAATGCATGTATAAAAGATTAATTAATTTCTGTAATAAATTTCAAATTATTAGTGACAAACAGTTTGGATTCCAAAAGAACAAATCGACATCATTAGCTATTTATTCTCTAATGCAAGCAATATTATCAAATATTAATAATAATTTTATGACCACTGGTCTTTTTTTTGATCTATCGAAAGCATTCGATCTGGTTTCACACGACATTCTGCTGCAAAAATTAGAAGCTAATGGGATTAGAGGGCCGGCACTCCAGTGGTTATCGTCCTATTTAAGTGATAGGAAGCAATGTGTCATTATCAATAAAAAAAATGTAAATAATGACATAATATCCTACTCTTCAGAGTATAGACCTAATAAATGTGGCGTTCCGCAAGGAAGCGTCCTGGGCCCAATATTATTCCTCATTTATATAAATGACATCATATCAATAACTAACCATAAATGCATATTGTTTGCCGATGACATATCCATTATAGTGACATGTAATAAAAAATATAATACCATTTTAGATCATGAGCTTGACATTAATAATACAATTGACAAATTACTGCATTGGCTTGACATTAACCATTTAAGAATAAATTTAGACAAATCAGTGTACATTCAATTCAATCAATCCAATAATCACAAATACGACATCAAACTCAATATTAATAATATCAAAGAAGTAACACACACATAGACAATGTTAGTACTAAAATCAATAAATTTGTATATGCACTTAAGCAAGTTAAAAATGTAACTAACGTCAAAACCGCTGTAATATCATACCATGCATACGTTGAATCGCTACTACGTTATGGACTTATGATGTGGGGTAATAGCACCGACTTCCAGAGAGCATTCATCGCTCAAAAAAAGTGCATGAGATCAATTTGTGGACTCAAACCTGATGACTCATGTCGACCGATATTTAGGAAACTTGGTTTGTTGCCGTTACCGTCACTTTATATTTACGAAATATGTATGTTTGTAATGAAAAATAAAAAATTATTTAAGACTGCAAATGATGTGAACCCTCGGAACAGACGAGATCCATACAAACTAGTGCTGAATGATTTGCCTCGATTAGCTAAATATAATAATAACTGCCTAGCAATGTGTGTGCGCATTTATAATAAAATACCGAGGCATTTTAAAACATTAAATCCTATATTATTTAAGGCAAAATTTTATAAATGGTTGCTTGAATATGGTTTTTATAGTTTGAAAGAATTTGTAGATAAAAAGTTTTGATGTTTTTAATTATTCATTGTTGATGTCTACTACCTGCTTGCCTAAATTAAAAATAAAAAATTTGCATGCTTTGTCATAACCTAGCTAAACATGTTTGTGCCATATAGTATTTAACACCATTTTATACCATGTTTTATGCAAATAAATATATTATTATTATTATTATTATTATTATTATAGTGGTATATAAGAAATAAGAGTCTACCAGTGTCAACAGCAGGGCCCAAGCTGTCGGTGGTTAGGACTCCATAGACAGGAAACCTGAACTTTCTCACAATGCAAGCCATTGCCTTCTGCATCAAGCCCTTGTTCCAACCGTGCAACGACAACTTCAACAGCTGGTTTTCGAGGCTCTTAGTCATCAGATTGTTGGTGGTAACGACAATCGGCACAATAACAGCCAAGTCCATATTCCACATTTCGATAACTTCCCGTGCTAAGTCGAGATATTAGATTTGCTTCTCTTATTTTTATTATTTAATTCACACAAAGATCCTAGTTTTAGCTTATGTGAAGTGTGTACAAAGCCCACAGAGTTAGTTTCAATATGCATGCAAAAACAAATACATTTAGGCGTCGAAGTACTCCTCCACATTGATGGCATCTGGGCAAAAACTAGCGCATTGACACATTTAATGGAAATGGTAAAGAATGAACATTGGTAACACAAATGTTTCGATCAATGCGTGAGTAGATAGATGAATAGTTGATAGATAATATTGTGCACTCGGACCCCAGGAATAAACATTAGTTTTAGAGTCTATTCGTAGTATAATCGTAATTAGTAAATATTTAAGTAATTAATGTATACACTAGCTTCTGCCAGTGACTTGATGGTGTACAAACACACACTTACATATATACTTTTGCCATCCAAATATAAACGTGATATTTTGTTATTTTCCAAAAACATAAACATTTTAATTCTAAAGTGGTGTGTTAGCGTCACAGCATTTTGATTGTTGTCGTTAATATTTTTCTTGATTTCGTTTTTTAAGGTCGGTTCATTTAATATTCGTAAACATAATAAAAAATAACCACTTCTTGTGCTTCTGACGTCAGTGGTCACCTTATAAGGTGAGATATTGATTATTTATCAAGAAATTTCTGCGGTTTTAATATTTGATCCTGATATTTAAAACATCCGTTTTTATTTTGAAATAATCGATTGGAGAATTAAATACGAGTAGCATCGACGATTCTAGAATTTGTGATGATCATCGATTCTTTTGTTAATGATTTGTAATGCTGTTGCTGCTCTTTGTTAACCGTTTAGCTTCCTCACGTTACTTTTAGTGATTGTTTCTTAATTTGATATACATATTCATTCTCCGTTGCATAAATTTAACAATGTTAAATGTATGATTTGCTAACAAACGAGGTTATATTCTCTAATAGGAATATTACTGGAAAATACAGAATCGCAGACAATATTGAACTTAACTTTTATATAAACCCAAAAAATGTTAGTAAATGTCTGTGACTGTACCACAGCAATTTCTCACAATGATTGAGTCACGTGTAAATTTTTCATCTTCACCGATTTACAATTAATTCACTGCACACTGTAATTCGTAAGCGTAATGAGTGAGTGAGCCGCTTATGATGGATCGTATTTTTTTCAAGCTAATAATATTTTTTTTTAAATCACGTTGTTAAAATTTATTACTAACTTTATTATGTCTCCTCTACACACTTAGAACAAAAAAATCCTAACAAAATAAATCTTAACATATTGCATCAAAAGATTAAATTACGAGTAACTAGCAAAACTTCACTGACGTGTTACTGTTAATATCGGATCAACAATAAATCATCAATCATATTTTTTTTGTTTCAAATTTTGACTTTAATTGGCTTTAATAAAAAAATAATTGGTTCCAGCATTCATCATCTACTTCTCCCTGCTGGCAGCATTCTTCTGGCTGAACGTTATGTGTTACGACATCTGGTGGACGTTCAGGTATTTCATATTATCACAATTTTTTTTTAAATGTTATACACTAAGTAGTATAATACATATACTTAGTTTAAATTAATATTACTATGAGAATTCTAAATTCAAAATTTACAAAGCCTATTTTGAATTAAGAATCTGCTAATCAATGTTGTTTTTAATCAAAGTTAAACACAAGTTCATCTTGAGCAGTACCCCGGCTAGGTGAACCTGCCTGACTAGTCTGTTATTAGAATTACCTGTTACTCTTACGTTACAAGTGCATATAAATAGATAACTTCTAAAGGTGACAGAATATTTTATTGTAGTTTTTATCTATATATGCTCATCATTTTATATGTTTAAAGCTCTAAATACCGAGTGGTGACGATCCCTTGGGGTTTTCAATGCTGTTGCATGAACAAAGTTATAAAAAGAGATAATTCTAACTACCTCATTATTCCACTGAGCAAATCATGTCTTGGTCGTAATCTCGACAAATAACTTTTTTGTGGACAATATTTGGTGTTGCAGACTATGGTTTCTAGTGTGGAATGAATTTGGTCTGACTAACGTAACGGACTCCTGCCTCTGAGCTTTTTACGTCTTTTTTTCCCCATCAGCATCGTCATTATTGTAAATGTCGTCTAGCCCTATAAATCCTAGTGTGCCACTAGCATGTAATTTATATCCCACTTGAGAGTTTCTTGCCGCAGTTTATTGATAAAGGCTTATTATATGTTTTCGATATTTCAGTGGTAAACGCGCTCACGGTCGTTCGGGGTCACAACACAAACGATTCATCTACTACGCTATCTACGCATTTGGGGTTCCGACCGCGCTGACCATCATACTCGCTGCCTTAGAGTTCTCTGACCTGCCCATCCAGCACGCACTACTACCTAAGCTAAGGCTTCAGGGTTGCTTCTTGTATGGTAAGTTATCTTTAGAATAAATAAGTTTCACTTCTTTTTTTATGTTTCATGTCATAATAGTAAGTCTACATTATTAAGAAATTCAGTTATGCAAAGGGATTGGTGATCAAAGATGTAATGTATTTTACACAATGGTAAATTTATATGGATATAATGGTAAAAAGATGAAAGGAAGAAAGAAAGACATTTTATTTGCTACACATACATACACACACTGTAGAAACATAACATCTAAAAAAAATACTGACTTAATGTGTATCTCACGGCTGCGCCAAATAAGTCCAGGAAGACGATGTAGATCCCTTTTCAAGCCATCTTCTCATAATTTCCAGGAAACAGCAAATTACTTTACCTATATGGGCCAATTGTTATTCTCTGTGTGGCAAACATGACATTCTTCGGACTGACAGCATTCAAAATTTGGAAGATCAAGAACGAGACGAAGATGTTGCGTGGCAAGGAAAGTTCTACGCATGACCAGGACAGGAAGGAGACTCAGAGGTGGGTACCTGAACCTACTTAGCAGATAGATAGCAGAGAGAAAATAAAATATTGATTTGAGTTAAAGAAGATTTAGGTACTTTAAGCTTAATACGACTAAGGTTGTAAAGAGAGAAAGTGCATGGTACATAACACCAAAACAATATAAATTAACAATAGCTTATTGTTATAAATTAATTTAAATGTTATTCAGTTCAATATTGCTTTGATTCTGCATGTAAAAAGTAAATCTAACATAAAAACCAAGATAAATTACATAAAGTAAATAATATTTACTACTATATTAAGCTTACTAAAAACAATTTCATTGTGGCCAAAAGTTTGACTTTAAAATGTTCCAGGTTTACTCTATACGTCAAGTTATTCACCGTCATGGGCATCAACTGGATCCTGGAGGTAGTCAGCTCCTTCTACCCTGACGCTGACTACTTTTGGCAATTCTCTGACGCCTACAACGTGCTTGTCGGTCTTATCATCTTCGTCATCTTCGTGTGCAAAAAGAAAACTTGGCAAATGATCAAGAAGAGGTTCGTCTTGTTTCGTATTTATCTCAGAAGAGACGATATAAGCAGTACCTTGAATTGATAAAAAAAAAACAGAATTTTAGTTTACGTAGTTTCTTATGCTTACCAAAGTAAAATTTTACCCACCTTTGGCATAAATGCAAATCAGTGCCGTTGAATGACTTGGCCATTAGATCCATAGTATGATCCATAGTATTTGTAAACACAGTCAGACTACGGCATTGGTGTGCGTTTATACGACAAATACCAATGATTTTAATTTAATTATGTACTGTTTTAAGACATTTAATAGTTAAAGGTATTGTGAACCTATTAGATAGAAATGAAGTTAATAAGCAGATAATACACTTTAATCAAGATGTCAAACCCACTATAAGTTCTTTTCGCACCAACTGTGTCTAAGCGGAAAATTATCTGTCATGCAAACCTAACCAAAAATAAGTCTATATTAACCAGCGCTGGGCCAGGAGTATACCAAACTTTTATATAAAGACTGACCGCACGACCTGCGCCTAGCAGTGGTGGTGGATCACTGGTACCGCTCGCGGTGTTTAGCCACCACTACTCGAGGCTTGCTTTCAATTATCTCGCAGTAGGTGTAAAAATTGGAGTATTCTCCTCGGGGATGAGTCAATGTTATCTTTGCCTTGGACTAGCTTGATTCCCTCGCTTTACTCAGGATTCTTCAGTATTAACTCCTACGCTTTGCTCGTAGTTAAAATCTGGAATCCTTTACTACGGTTGGAACTTAATATAGCACTCTTGACGTTGCTTTATCCCCTCGATATAATTATATCTGCATAAGACTTTTTCATACCTCAACCAGTTTATAGCAAAAAGTTAAATCTGAAATATTCATATAGGCTGGGAAGCCTTTCTTTTTTAAGAGTAATATTTAAGTAAGGTTGACACCTGTCGGGTATGTTACCGACCGGGAGAATCGATCCACCACATTGTTTCTAGTTGTTCTTGTCTAACTAACGAAAATTGCCCCAGTGATTTTCTCCAAAAAAAACTCTTTTGTAGAATCGGAAGTGCCCGTACTACATGTATGTATGTGCACAACCCAATTTTCAATAATTATCATATCACTTTGTACGATCGATCGATCCATTAACACTGACAGTACTATTGTATAGTTGTGGTGACCCGAATCAAGAGGCGTGCAATGATTGTTGATATAAGCATCATATATGACAAGAAATTTATGAAAGCCGAGGAAGATAAACAAATCAAGTGTCTTGATCTGACTTGCGAGGTAGTAGATACGTAGGATGTGGACTCAACGATCATTGCGTCGACAGCCGTGCCGGCTTAGCATAGTAGCCACGAGGTTTTGCCAATACCTGAAAAGGCTCTCCTTACGCGGCCGGATCAAGGGTTTGATTTCGAAGTGTTACTTTTAGACAATTTTTGTATTATTAGGAGATTCCTTTCTCCGGATCCTTGACCGGGTAGCTTGGACCCGGTGGGACACTACTTTTTATTTACTATGAAATATTGTGACACAGGTTTTACAATTATATTCATAATTACTATAAGTTAGTGTAGTGACAAACCTCATGATTGCATTTATATAGAATGTGTTTTTGTACGACTATTGTGTAAATGTTTAAAAAATCCTAAGATTGACTTGTTCTATATCCAGGATTAAAGATTATCAACAATCCGATTCGAATAGCAGAGAGATGAACATAAACAATACAAGCAATAAGCAAATAAGCCGTTGGCAAACTAAACAAGATAGAACTGCCAGCCTTGAGACTGTAAAAACAACAGTCGGCGTAGAAAGAGACTCTAGACATAGTAGATCCAACAATGGAACTCCATTATAGTCAACAAGAAATATTCATTGCAACCGTTGGCCTCGCTGAGAAAAATAAGACTTCCCTTTTGAAGACAGTTATTACGATTATGCTAAATCGAAAAACGAAACCAAAACATCACAATGGATTAAATGACGCCGACGAAAAAAAAAAAAAGATTTATTGATAAAACAGACAAGACCGGTAATGTTAACAGCAAAAATTATGAACGATTCACTCTTGGGGCAAATTTGAGATGTACGGAATAAAATTCGAGTGAAAAGGTATAGAAAAGTCATGTTCAAATTAATAGGATTTATTGACTGGTAGATACATACTAACTTTTGCAAGAATGTGTTGGCAACTAATTGTGAGGGCTTGTGTAGAGTGCGGTTTGGACGTAGATAACGCAGTTTTATAAGGGTTTGTTTATGAATGTTCATTAATTTGTGAAATATTAATAAAACCTTTATATAAAAAGAAAAATCTTTGTATTTTATACACCAATTAATTTCCTATTTGCACTTCTAGTTAACAATTTTGGTTTGGGAAAAGTTAGTGTGCACGATTGAAGTTAGGTTTTAATTATAAGCGTTTGAGATTGCTAATATGACAGCTAGTCAGGTGAACGGCAATCAAGACAGGTGGAGGAAGACTTAATACAATACAAAGTACGTGGATTGTTGCAGATTTGACTAAAAAAATTAACGCGTTAAGCTTTATTTTAAGAATACTGTGTCATTAAGCTTTATAATGCTTATTCTGTTGTTAATTGTGATCATGGTCTCGAAAACACAAAAAGTTGCCTTGATAAAACATACTGACTATAGTGGTGAGACGAAGCCAAGAAACAAACCGGCTTCGGCTGTCTGAGTGCACTGTTTTGGAACTATGTATCTCGTGTTATCAATGCATATTAGTAAGCATATTCACAAAATAAGTTTTATATAATTCTTGGATAGAAAATACAATAACTTTTATTTTAGTATTCTAGGCCATGACTTTATAGAGTTTTTTGCATATCTCACGCAGTTGGATAAGTTTAGCATTATTTCGCATTTAATGTTTGCGCTTTTAATTTGATTGTGGATGATATATCCGAAAGTTATTTGTATTGGCTTTTTTAACTAATATGAAAAAATATATCGACTTTTACATTTTATTGGCATCAAAAAACATTGTTACTATCTACTTGGAAAAAGACTAGTTGTACCTATTGTTATAACTGGAACGAATTTAACAATTATGGCTATATGCACTAGTTATTATTATATATTTATTTATTATAACCTAAATTATACACCTTAAAAATAACAACAGGACCAAAGTTCATAAAACAAGCTGCTGAATGTTGTGTGTCTTGAGACGATAAATTAGAGTCTTTAAATTCAAATAACAGTTTTACATATTTTTATTTCATTGTAAATGTTCTAACTGAAAGCTAATGCTATAACGTGCATCCCGTTTGCTTGCTATGTGTTGTCGCTAACTGTTTTGTTTGTGCACAGATACAGGCAGTTGAAGGGAGATCCGCTGGACAGGACACAGACGACCACATCCACCTCAACTCGGATTCACTCCACATCTCGAGATGAAATGCAAATGAATTCCATTAAGAAATAATTACAACCATTATGATTGGCAGCGATTTCAATTATAAGAAATGTAAGGGCCTGGCTACACGCAACAGCTTGCTAGTACCAATAATAACCCCCATATTCCAAGTCATGTCCTGCAACGAGACACCATTTCAAATTATCAAATTGACAGTTACAATATGTCACATAATGATATTGTCATTCAAGACTTTTTTCTGTCATGGCGGCTGAGACAAGTATATGCACTTCAAAACTGACTTGAAGTACGGGTGGTATACAGGTTTACGTTGAAGTGGATTTAAGCCAAACGAGCATATAACTAAAATTAGAACAAAAGCTTTATCTTTACGAAATGAAATAATGTTTAGCCTCTGTTTATGTTCTCGTTCGACTGATACCGACCTATGTCATAATATTTGTATATGAGTTAAAAGAATGTCGCGCGTAGCTGGAGCTTAATGAAAGTGCGCATTAAATAGGCCGCACATTGTTTTAGACTATTTCTCGTTGTTAAAGCTTTTGCTATTCACATTTTGACCGACTACTTCATTTCCTTCTGCAAAAAAAACCGGTTCAGTTCGTTTAACGTGCGTATATTAAAACTCAAATACTAAAACGTCCCAATAAGGACACATATTTGTTTTTGTTTCCTTAAGTAGGTAATGTAATAAAAAATGATGTTGGGAATTTCATAGTCCGATAAACTTTCGGCAAAAAAATTAAGGAAAATGCCTAAAAACTTGCCTTAGAACATAATTCTATGTTGTCTATCATCTTTTGACCTGTAGATAGATATTAAAAAAATAAATAAAAACAAAAATATTGCCACTTCGAGTTCAATTTAAAAAAAATAACAAGACTTTTTGATGATGGTGAAACTGATTTAATAGAGCATGTTAGGTACTTCCTAAACGTAAATACAAAAGTATGCACATAGCTTACCATACTTTTGTGCAAATTACAAACTAGAGTATTTGCACCTTTATAATATTAACTGCAGTTTACTGCTATCCTGTACTCGTAGCTATAAGGTAGCTATATTACTGTCTATCACTGTAGATTTATAATATTTTTAGATCTAGCTGTATTAATTTTGCACCTTTACGTAAATTGTGGAATAAATATTTTATTATTTAAAAAAGTGGTGCAGCATTTACTAGTTTAATAAATTATTAATAATCATTATTATTATTATCAAATAAATGCCATATTTTTTATATTATAATGTATGAGTTTGTTTATTTATTTTTTAAATATGTATATAATAATAGGAGATACCCAACTACTTACTCTACAAATTATAAAATATGAAAACATAATTCTTCATCCGTATCTGTCATTTTCAAACTATAGATTTGAATAGAACGATAATTTGAAGTCGTAAATACGTTAAGGTCATCACACACGGTAAAGATACGATAATATATGAAATTTTCACATGTATCTATGTTAAGATAGTAGTGCATAATTATTGGCACTTTAAGAGCACGGACAAGTGCCTGTGCATGAGCTATATTACCCATATACTTTTAGGTATATATAATAATTATATTGTAGTATCTTCATCGGCTGACACTGCTTTTAATCGATATATGGTGCATGTGAATATAAAAAAATAAAAAAATATAGATAATTTTTATAAATTCAAATATTTATTCAGCATTTATTTTGATTGAGTGAAGACCTTTAAAACTTAAATAGTAATGATTTTGATCTCATAGTGGTATTACAGTTAAGTGTGCATACATCACACACGTCACAAGAATGTCCACGGATGCTTAGCTTCATATACGTATTCGTCATTATATGCCTGCTCGGTTTATAAACAAAACTAAGAAATTGTCGACGAAGCGTCGTGTCGTTGCCGCTTGTTTGATGAACGTATAATGACGAATATGCGTATATGAAGCCACGCGTCTGTAGACCGTAGGCCTGCTTTATTTATAATATTGTAACTTGTTTAATAAAAAATATATTTAACATTTTACGCAATGACAGCCCACCAGGGAAAGAAACCACAATTTGTAATCTTGCAATTATTATACCAATGTTTAAATGTGTGTTATTTTATTATTTAAATAAATACCTTGTTACTAGCTATATGTTATGAAACAACACCAATAACTGAAACGTCGATTAATAGGATCCTTACCCGTTTATCCAGTCTTTTCCTAGCACCTGGCTTTAAAAAGACGCGTTAAAATGTCAAGCATGAGAGTGAGAAAGAGGGATGGAGCTCTACACTCTATATGGCTTCATCCCTTTAACAGTTCACCTGAGATGGGATACACAACTCAAGAAAGAAACGATAAGGTAGCTAGCTTAGCTATGCTCCAACAATGTAACATTAGTGTATGTTTTGGAATAATAAAGGTTTATTATTATTTATTATTATTATTAAGGTTGGGAAACATGATCTATTTGTTTAAAACTTTGAAAAAATCTGCCTTCCAAGAGCTCCTCATAAAAATATACATCGCTTTGTGTCAATCCGTCATAAATTACTGTATTCCTGTGTGGGGAGGAGCCACAAAGACCTGGTCTGCTGTTATCTGTTCTGAAAGTTATAAAAAGGGAGCCTTTTAGATTCCCAACTAGACAGCTGTAGTCTGAATGTCAGCTAACTGACTGGTGTATGACTGACTGTTCGACAGCTTTTTGTGCTCGCATCAATTCTAAGAAGACATAGATCAATTATAGCGCCTTCTGTCACCGGTAGACGCAGAAATCTAGCACCTTGTCCAAATGTCTCACACAAAACACAGTTCGCAAAACGGCTACATTATGTAGGTACTCAGTTCTTTTTTGTATAACAAACTAAACGTAAAAACAAATTTAATACGTCTTAGCAGATATGAAGCAAAGAATAAGTTAAAAATGTACTTACTACAGCTGCACTACGAAGATACCGAAAACCTAGTGACACCTTAGGTATAACCCTATCTTCCACAGTAACACATACACTTTCCTCACTCACTACACCACACACGCTCACATACACTCCCCCACAACTTTACATACTCACCCTGACATTACTCACACTTTTACTCTGTCTTCACTTAAATACATATTATCCATACCTTATCTTTAAACTCACCAACAAACTCACTCACTTTTTATGGTACCCTATTTGTATAGCAGCGATACATATAAGTAAATATCCTAATATGAAGCAAACTTTAAAAGATGAATCCATATCCCCTGAGATACAGGTTCCCGCCTAGTTCAGGGGGTTGGATCAATACTCTGTGAATTTTTATATCCACCAGAAAAAAAAAATTAATTTTTAGTAATGTAATTTTAATTGTGAGAAATAAAATATTTCATTTTATTTATTTACATATAGTGTATTAACCTAATCCATTACACTTTTTAGACCATTGCGTTTCCGTTTTGTAGTTCATTTGGTTGTGACGACACCTTCGATTGTAGATTTGCAGATTCTAGATTGGAATCTGACATGCTGCTAGAATAACACTTCGATGATGGACACCAGCGCATTGTCTTCCTCCCCAAGTAGCTATAGGAAGAGATGAGAGAATATTAATTTATTATTGTTGCCCTTTATTAGTTACTTTTTGTATAACTCATAAACGTACTGAAGGAACAGATAGACATTTTGCGAAGAAGTGGAGAAAGTTTTGATTGTGAAAAGTCAAAAACTCAATAATTGGTTAGAAAAAGAAAATGAATTACACTGACCCGAAATAGTATTGGGGGTAGGAGCATTATAACTCCAGTGCTCACTTACCGTTTACATAGTTTCTTCAGTATTTTCTTTTTGCAAACCAATATTAAGAATATCGCCAAGCCAATAAGAATATTATAGACGTCGGATATCCACCATATTTTGAAGCCAGAGTACAGGAAGCTGACTATTTCTAGCAACAAGTTCAATCCCATCACCACCGAAAGTTTCAGATAAACCATGAATCTCAAAAAAAATCATAACACTATTTAAAGAACATTATGTGTCGTAGGTACCTAGACTATCAAAACACTTTACAGCGTTGGAAACACTGTTAGCTGACCTAGCGGAGACCAACTAGGTACTGTTCTCCGTGCGTGTCCAATGAGCATTCCATAAGCTTTTATTGTACAGCGACATCTATGACGTCACATAGAAACTAAAAACTACAAAATCCTACATCTCGGTATTAGAGTTCTCTGCGCGATTAGAACATATACAACAGCCCGAAATCAACTATCGTGCAGTTGTCTGGACCAGACATTTAATTTTAACACCCGTTTGGTCGGAGGACCTTCTCTTTTCAACTGTGTTTTGAAGGACTTTATACCCTGATCCATATATGTAGCCCTTAAATTGAAAGGGAATATCTTAAAAAAATACAGCGGTATCTATGCCTACTTACCTGTGTTTATGCGTGAGGTGTGCCAGCGGATTTCCGGCAGCAGCCGAGTCCAGCACGGCAGACTCAATCGCCAGATGTTGAACGCGGTCATCAGGTAAAATATCCAGTTGCAGATAATTAGGATCAGCATTGGCATGTAAAAGTACAATAGTTTCTCACCACATAAGCACTTAAAACAACCAATATTCTAGATATGTATCTACATATATTGGTTGTTATAAGTGCTAGTGTGTAAATAAAATGACGCTAAATGTTAAGAAATGCCAAACTATAACATTCACGAACAAAGTGAGTTACATTATATTTAATTATCATATAATATATGGATCTGTTCTGTGCAGATTATCTGTCATCCGTGATCCGTGGGAAAATCATCTTATGACATCCCCCGCCCTTGGGCAGGGCGGGAGATAGTGTCAGACTTTTACTGACTAAAAACCCACTCCTGTTCCTTCATTGCCTTTCGTACCAGGGCCGAGTCTTCCTTTCAGAATCAGACCCTTGGCCCCAGTAGGCTTCGACCCTGCTAGGCCCCTACAGTTGCTGGCATCTCCTTGAGGCGCGCGTGGAACAGCACGCGCCGTCGACGACTTGGGCTCGGTCTGGACGGTTACCGGACGGTCGGACGGCGAGCCACCCATTGCTCGCCGTCCGCAAGCCTGCGCCTACGATGGCCGGAAATCGGGATCGGAATCCCGGCGGCGATTGGGGCGTGAGGACCGTTGCCTCACGCGATCGGCCGCCTCCTTTGCTAGCATTACTGCTTCGCAGAAGGAGGCGACCGCCTGCCACTCCACTCTTTGATTCTTCCCTATACTTTCGTGATCATGTAGACTATAGTTGCCAAGGCAATGGAAATGCTTGGTTTTATAATTCGCATGTCAAAACCTTTCCGTAATCATAGCAGCATTATTCTTCTCTATAACGCACTGGTAAGAAGCTCCTTGGAGTATTGTTTCTTTATGTGGTCTCCCTATTACTCTACCTATACTAATAATGTTGAATCTGTTCAGGGCCGTTTTGTTAGGTACCTGTGTATGTAGAATGGGATCCGAAGAGCTATACCAGATTACAATGATAGGTTAAGGCACTATAAGATGGTTAGCTTAAAAGAAAGGCGGATCCATTCTGACTTACTTCTAATAGATAAAATTATAAATTTTTCCATAGATGCGGAGTTGGTTAATTGTTTTAACTTCAGGGCTAGCAAACGCAGCAAGTGACATCATCAAATCTTTCAATTGCCTACATCCACCTTAAATATCACTTTTAATAGTCCTATTACACGTATGGCAAGGGGAACACTCAAATACTCCGAAATATTTTATTCCGAATTTCGATGTTCCGATTTTCAAAAGTCCGAATTTCATAATACCTAAGAATTATAATGTCTATTATTAAAAATCCCGAAGTTAATTTTACCGAAAGTCGTAAATGCGATTTGTTAACCTATGGCTAGTATGATACCTATTTAATTACTTTGCAATTATGAGTAGGAAAACGAATCTGTCATTAGTTTTTTAATTATACCCCCTCATACTATACATAATATTACACATCTCTCTGACGAGGAATTATGTCTTTATTTGTCTTGCTATACCGTTTTACAAGGCGTTATTATTTCGGAATTATATTGATCGGTATTTTAATAATCGGAATTCGTATTTTTGATGTTTCGAATTATCATTAAGTCGGACTTTTTGTTATTCGATCTATTGAAACTCGGTATTTTGAGAATAGTAATTATAAACGTTAGGAAAATTGAAATTTAGGAATAATAAAAATAGGAGTAATGATAAGTCGGAGTTGTTATATTCGGAATTTTGAACCATACGGAATTATGAAAATCTGTATTTTAAAATTCGTATTTGTGACTTTCGGAATAAAGTTTTTCGTATTTATGTAGTGTACCCATGGCAAGGCTTTATAATGAAAGGTCCAACTTGATGCATTACCGTATCGATGTCTTCTCCATGAGTTTCGCTTCATACAGACGCTGCCTATATAAACAGTGCGAATAATGTACGTCTTTATATTTCGGTGTGTTTTGTCTTTGTAGTGTTCTAGATTTAGGTATTCTGGTGTGCTTATTATAAATAATAGAAAAAAATGGTCAATATTATTTTATTCTCAAAAGTACCTAAGTTAGGCAGTTAGAGAAAAAGAATGCACATTGCTAAGCGTAGATCTCTATGGAAAAGTATGTGCAAGAAACTCCATGGACGCTCTTTAAAATCATGTTATATATTACAAATATTATCTCGGTTACATATTTCTTGTCACTACAATAATGAATGTGACAAATGTACGTCCGATCTCAACGATCGCCAACTGAACGAAAGAGCTGTCGCTCGCTAAATCGAAACTTTGCTACAAATAATCACAAATACGTTTCGATGTTGCCAGCACAATTAGTCGATTGCAAGGAATAATCAAACACAAAATAAATAATCTGATTACGTAACAAAACCTTGCTAGGATTTAATTCTGTCGGTTTATTGAATTATCATAATTATTGTCCCGCTTACGCGGTCAGAAACTATTGTACTTATACATGCCAATGCTGATCCTAATTATCTGCAACTGGATATTTTACCTGATGCAAGATACAGCATGCATGCAGCATGCGAGCAGGCATGCAACATGCAGCTGGCATGCAGCTAGCGAGTAGGCATGCAGCCTGGAAGCAGGCATGCAACGTACAGCAAGCACGCAACATGCAAGCAGACATGCAGCATGGAAGCAGGCATGCAACATGCAGCTAGCATTGTTTCTGTCAATGCGCCACGCGAGCTTATCCGCTTCGCGCCTATGCAGGCTTGAATTATACTCTAGGGGTAGGGCAGATGTAAGACTGTGGGAAGTCGGTTTTTCAGTGATTCGGTTCTATCACTAAATTTTTAGCACAATATAATGACATTTTATAATACTATTTTATGTAACCGTCAAGTAACCGTCTATATATTTGTGACCAAAATTCTGTAAAATGTTGTTTCGGTGTGGTGATAATATGGCAAATAAATCATTTGGCAAATGAAAAAGTTTAAAAGAGGCTTCGGCCAATAGCAAAAAGTTATTTTATAAATCGGCGAAATATAGTTCCGTAAAATAATACCTATGACACATGATACTTCGATGATCTAAAAATATGTCAAATAATACATAAAGCAAAAAAGACGTCGGTCAATAGGTTTCGGTAAAATGAAACTCGAACAAAAAAAATTCGTCAAAGTTATCGGTTCCCCAAATAATCATCTCTCTAAATAAACTAAATTATACGTAATTTTAACTACGGCTACGGTAATTATGCCAAATAAAATTCTGCCATGTTAAAAGTATGCCGTTGTAAATTCGCACACGTAAACATTCTGCCCAACAATAGTTATGCTAAATATTTTTTATGCCTTAAAAATATTCGATTAAAGAAGATTATGCCAAATGTGTTATGCCAAATAAATTTCGAAGTATCAAGATTCTGCCAAATTGAAGGAACCCGACGGGCACGTTACGCGTCGTAAGGGCCGGTTGTAGTCACTGAGTATTTTGTATGAACTCGTCTATGTCAATTTTGCGGCCCCGTAACAGCGGTTTTATTAAAAAAAAAAAACTATTAAAGATTTTTGTTTTTGCGAGGCCCTTTTAAAAACAAGTTTTATTATTTTTTGTTCTTTCAAATATTTCCGTGACGTAATCTCGTAGTTTGAAACACGTTTATATTAAAAATAATATTTTTCCTTAATAAGGTTATTAATATTAAATGCCACGGAACAGAAGGCGTTTTGAACCGACATACTATCGAACTAATGAGAAATCGCAGTTTGGTTTTACGCAACAAGAATTTTCGCACAAACACGGTTATATCGCACCAATAAAACATCGTACAACTGAATTATCGACAGACCATGTTCGACATAATAAAAATCGAATCATCAAGTTCCGCAACCAAATAGGGAACCCGTTTGTGATCCTGCGGACTGCCCCTGAGGTCGGCGTGGGATCTCTGTGCAGCTCTACCTCTGCTTGCCGGCTTCTGAAGGCTGTCGCGGGGCTCCTCTACGTGCCTGCAGACCTTCCAGCCTCCTCGTGTCAACACTTTCTTCTACTTATAAAATAAATTATAAGCTCTACAGTGTTCACAAAGAAGATATTTTTATTATCCACCTCTCCCCTCACATCTTTTTCTAAAACGTACCCCTACCTCCTATAACGTTCCCTCTCGCTCTTGTACCGTTGCAAAGCGCTTTCGACGACTCGAACTCGGTTCGAAAGGTTACCACCTTTCGAACCGAGTTCGAGACGGTTCTGTCGATAATTCGAGACGGTTTCTGGACGGTCAGACGGTGAGTTACCCATATCTCGTTGTCCGCGAGCCCGTGCCTACGGTACAAAAGGTAGGTAATACCTACTTTATGACAACTCATAAACATTCACACAATCAGAACTACCAACATATCTAACTTTAATACTAAATTTTTGCTATAACGCGATGACCAAAACATATAATTTTCATAAATTTGTGTAACGTGACTGTTTCCTTGTCTACCTGTAGGTAGGTGCGCAGTAGCTAACAATTAAATAACGACATATAAAGTATTTTATTATAAAGAATTGCCTTATATTTGTTGCCAAGTCACTATGATGAAACCACCGACCGTTATCAAACCAAAGCCAATGACTAATATTCAATTATACCCATACCAATGCACAGAAAAAATAATAGTACAAGTACAGAAATTTCACTCTTCGAAAGAAAACATGCTTAGATAAACCTACTAACAACGTAACTAATGTTGATAATACATTGCACTGCTCGGACGTGACCTTCATTATATTTGCCTACTAGGGAATAGTCGCGCTCGTAACAAATCAAAATGCACCAAAAGTCCACGTACATGGTGGACATCCCGCCTATATGCACAAAACGTTTTGCTAACACATTCATTGTGCGTACAGCTAAGGAGTGGAATTCCTTGATGGAATCGCAAACGCGTAAGTGCCATGAAATTCATGGCGCTTCAGACGTTTTGGTTGCGAAAAAAGTATCTATCTAGCGCTGAATGTTTTAATAGTTTTGTTAGACGACACAATGCCAATCTACCGCTGCAGCGAACTTTTGTTTTAACTTTTCAGTATTTTGACAAACAGTTTCCATGAACGTGCTTGTCTATCGCTAGAATATAGGTCGATGATTATTGTAAAGTAATATCGTAAGTGTCAGACACTTTACATGGACCAAAACTTCTGTGAGACGCTTTATAGCTTCACATAAAATAAATGAACTTTACTTACTTTTACATGGCAATGGCGGACAGAGTTCCGGCGGGATCTCATAGTGAATTGGCGACAGTGACTGTCATAACCCAGTGCTGGGTATGCCATAATTGTGGCGGTAAATCCCCTCTTTGAGGGTGGTTGAAAAAACGTTATGGCGTCCTCACCTTTCGCATGACGACACCTCACCGGACATAGTAAGTTCGGGAGGTTCCTGCACCGGATTTGTGCGGAAAAAACACCCGGATGTCATCATTATGTAGACTACCCGGAGGACACGGTGGAACATACGGCGGAGGTATGCCCCGCTCGGGCGAAGCACCAACGTGTCCTAGTGGGGGAGATCGGCGACAACGACTTCTCGCGCCGTGCTCTGGTACAGATCATGATCCGAAGTGAGGAGGGAGGGCAGGCGGTCGACTACTGCGAAGCAGTAATGATAGCGGAGGAAGTGGCCGCACACGCGAGGGAACGGCCTTCCTCACGCCCCAACCGTCGGGATCCTGACTCCGATTTCCAGCCACTGCGGACGGCGAGCAATGGGTAGCTCTCCATCCGGCCGTCCGGTAACCGTCTGTACCGAGCTCGAGTCATCGACGTCGCGTACTGTTCCACGTGCTCCTCGAAGAGATGTATCTGCAAGTTATCCTAATATGTTGACATATTGACATGGTAATGAAATTTCCAAACAATGTTTTACTAGTCTGCACATTCAATAACGATTCCCCAAAGAATTCGGCCAAAATAAAGCAAATAATGAACATACCTAATTTTACTAACAATATTACGCTAACAATTACACACACAGCTGCGTACCTTGTCAGTTCCTCACTTGTTTTTGTCAACCAGAAATAGCAATATTCTGCAAACGAATTTTAAACACGCGTCAACTTGCAGTTACAAATATATAACCATAAAAACGAAAAAATAATAATTAAATAAGTGATTGGGCTTCAAAAACTCCCGATGTCACTGTTACAACTAAAAGGAATTTAATGACATCTTAGCCAGGCTCTAGCTAGGGCGTTGTAAATAAATATACACAAAAAAAACATACATATAAAATGTATAAATGTATGTATATTTCTTTATGTTCAGTGAGGTGTCAAAAGTGCAGTTGCACTCTACTAATACTAAAGTGAGTAACGTTTTTATGTAGAAGAGGGTCATTGGTTTATGAATGATTTGATTTGTAGAGTAGTATCTAAGGTATTGAATAATCGACTTTTGGATCATTGAACGTCTACTACAAAGTTTTGGGCACTTTGGCATTGGTGGAGGGCAACTGCCCTTTTGACCCCTGACTGTAAAATTTACTAATTGTTTTATATTAAGTCAATGTTATTCTTTGTGAGTAAATAAATCCTTTTAACCTAAACGTTTATAAACCATATAGTTGTAGCGTAACGCCGTACATCCTGTGGTCTGATGATGGAATGGGCTTGGTGGCATTAAAATAGGCAATTCCTTCAAAAAACTAGACTACTGCATCATTGCCGATGACTTCCTTGGCGTGTTTCTCAATCGACTCAAGTGTATCAAGCTGATATTTTGCCTCGATGTATGAGGCAAAAATGTGGGTAACATAATATGAACGTTACTCCATAAAGCTCAAGATAGTCAGAAAGTTGGAACCGGGTGAAATTATCAGCAAATAATTACTACTACTATTGCATTGGAGTGGGAGATAGGGAGATGTCATTTCTCCGAAACTCTTTACAGCCACATTGGTGGAACTATTCAATGTACCAAACCACTCACCTTTGACGTGCCGACGACACAGTAGTCATGGCTGAGACTATAAAGGAGCTCTGTACAATGCTCGATGACTTCAATTGAGTTTCTGAAAGATTGGATCTTAAAAAAAAAAACTGAACATGGATAAAACCAAGGTCATGGTAAATATGCATGTAGTACCCACTTTTATCAAGGTCGAAGACTCTATACTCGAAGTTGTAGATAATTTTATTTAGCGGAAATAAACAATCCAGGTACCTAACCTAACCTAATTTTGAGAAAGAGGTTTTGGAAGTATGTGGAACAGAGAGTAAAGTCCCGAAAACCTTCTTTGAAAAGGAAGGATCCTCCGACCAGACGGGTGTTATGTCTTTTTTTTTTAATTCATATAAACCAGTGCTTGACTGCGATCCCACCTGATGGTAAGCAGAGATGGTAATAGTCTGGCGGGCAACTGCCCGATAGATGATTTTGGGTTGTTCTATATGTTCAAATCGCGCATAGAACTTTAATTGCGCGATGCAGGATTAGTTCTTATGTGACGCCATAGATGTCGCTAACTCATTTCCCTCCGAAAATCAGAGATCATTGATTTTTCTTGATACGTCGTGATGCATGCCAGACCAGCGGTTAGTTGGTTTCAGTGGGTCGAAACTGAGAGCCGCATAGTTCTCGGTGAGTAGGAACTGTCTGCGGTGATGCCCCCGTGAGTTGGGGTATTGCTATCCCAGTGAGTCGGTATGATGATCCAGTGAGTCGGGATGATGCCCTTATTAGTCGGGGTGATGAATGATGGGGTCGATAGTTTGGAGGTAGGCGGCATAGAGTGTAAAGCCCCATACCTCAGATAGGTGTTATGTCTGGTTGGCAACTGCACGGCAGATGATTTTGGAATGTTCTATATGTTCAAATCGCGTGGAGAACTTTAACTGCGCGATGCAGGATTAGTTCTTATGTGACGCCATAGATGTTGCTACAAGGTCAAAAGTCGAATCCGACTCGGCTGGGCTACTGCGAATACTTTCGGGAAGCAATGCGGTATTTTCTCGTTCAACATAATACACTGTCTCAAAACAAAAGTCTATGACCAGTTCGTGATGCCAGTGATGACATAGTTATGGCTTATGACTAAACGGAATCGCTCACAATTGGCCTATCAGAAGGCCTAAAAAGCAATGACCTAAAAAGCAATGGAAACTGCTATGCTCGAAGTGTCTTTACGTGATCGAATCAGAAATGAAGATATCCACAGGAGAACCAAGGTTACTGACATAGCCCGAATACTCACCAAACTTAAGTGGTATTGGGCAGAACACATTGCTTGTAAAACTGATGTCAATGAGGTCAAAAGGTTCTGGGGTGGCAATCACGTACCGGAAGACGCAGCATTAGAAGGGTTCTCACAAGGTGGGCCCATGACCTGGTGAGGATCCCGGAAATCGAATCAGACGAATGTAAAACGCACGGGACACATCATTATGAGGACACTAGATCGAGATCCATGTTCAGCATTAGACGTCTTTCGGGTGACAAAATGATGAAAAACAACAAAATCGATTTAGGAATACATTATTGCTTAAAATTAATGTGAAATAGGTCGATATAGAGAATATGGACACTCTTGTCCAATACCTAGTTAAAATCAATATATTGCTGTGCAACAGTTCCCATTCGTTCAGTTGTACTTTCTAGTAGATCCCAGTCGGATTGAACTTTTGTTCCAGCATTTGTATAAGGGAGCTTATTCGCTATCTATTCTAAGCTCCCCATCTGTCCATTCATCCATTTCTCAGTTTCAATTCCTGATGCATCAAGCAAAACTCTTCATACTGCTCTTCATACCGAAGCCGCAGCTCTACCACTATATCTGGAGAGGAAGAATAGCGTCCAGGGCCGTATAGTTTTATGTGCTGATATCCATGTGTTTTTTAAAGTTTAATTGATCCTCTTCCTAGGCAGCCCTAGTTTGCACTGGCGAGTCTTCCTTGTTGGCCCCTCACTTATTTCTATCACACTTAAGACAGCGCCAAGTGACTTTAATAACATCAGTGTGCAGAAGGTGAACGATGTTAGACTGGTTGCATTTAATGCCGACCAAAATTTGGCACAACTAAACGCACGTAAAGGGAATATATCCAGGAAAATTGTATGAATTGTGTGTTATGGGTACAACGTAATTTATTTATTAGTAGTACAGCACTCGCTATAGTTGTTGTAGATGACATAATTTATATTTTACGTGATATTTTAAATACGAATATGATTCGGGAGCTATTTTTTTTAAATATTTTGCTAGTATTTACATCCAGTGTCTACACAACATATAATGTCCAGACATCGAGCAGTGGCATAAAGAAAAATTTGAACAAATGCTGTCCAATGGGAACATATGTTGGCATGAAGAAACAATGTTCAAAGTACAATACCACGCTTACCGTTTCTAAGATAAAAATTTACGACAAGGATTTAAAGCTCACAGGAAAGTCATTTGAAGACCTATTTACACTTATGCCAAATAAATTTGAAAATAAAACATTAAGAATACAACTTCTTGACGTCATAGAACTGGAATACAGAGTGTATTTTATAGAGGTACGATTTTACATTTTATTTATCACATATATTTCATTCCATGGAGTCTACATAGAAAAATAACTTTATTGATATTTTTTAAATAACGAAAACGGACATTTGAAACCTATAATATTTACTTTTTTATTTGATATGTCACACGTAACAGTTAGAAAACTTTATTTTAAACTAGCTTCTGCCAACGGCTTCGCCCGCTTAAAAGCAGGTTTCTCCATAAAAACTTTAAACCCCCGTTTCATACCCTTAGGGGGTGAATTTTGGAAAATCCTCTCTTAGTGCTCGCCTACGTCATAAAAGAAAACTTTTTGCGCTCCAAGTCCCAGAAGTTTCGGTTGTGCGTTGATGTCAGTCATTCAGTTAGTATCTCCTTATATATCTATATATATAAAAGGGAATTTTATTAAATTAACTCCCTAAGGGGATGAAGTGGGTGTCCAAAGTTTGTATGGAGAAACCTACATTCACGCGAGTGAAGCCGCGGGCAGAAGCTAGTATATATATATATATAGATTTTCCGATTAGAATCCCAAAAGTGACCCCATATTTCAAATTTATTTGTTTTTGATACACGTCCATATATATAAGTCACAGACAATATCTATTACACAATTTAGACGCAATCCGTCTAGTAGATTTGGAGTAAATGAGTTGTGAAAGACGAACAGACAAGCCATACATAAGTACGATTCTATTAGGGATCCGTTTTCTTAAACCTTACTAAAATAAAATTTTATACGATTATATCACTGCATCACTGCTTACCATCAGCTGGGATTGCAGACAAGCACTAGATTATATCAATTTAAAAAAAAAGTCCGGTGATTTGACGGCTCTTACCCTAGTATTAGTATGACATTGTAAATCCTGCACCCACTTGATATGTCACTGGATGTGAGGTTACTTGAATTTGTGGAATGACGCCACAAAAATTTATAATTTGCATTCAGAATATTTAGTTAAGGGCTAACATTAAATAATTTGATTACTGTTACATAGAGAACCAATACGGCGGCAGTTGTTTGGAGGTAGACGGAACAGAGAGTAAAGTCCCGCAAACCTCCGTTGAAAAGGGAGGATCCTCCGACCAGACGGGTGTTATGTCTGGTGGGCTACTACTGCCCGATAGATGATTTCGGGCTGTTCTATATGTTCTAAACGCGCGGAGAACTCTGATTGCGCGATGCAGGATTAGTTCTTACATGACGCCATAGATGTCGCTACATCACTCCCCTCCGGAGATCGGAGATCGATGGTTCTTGATGCTTCTTGATGCGTGCCAGGCCAGTGGTAGGTTGATTCCAGTGAGTCGGAACCGAATGCCGCATAGTTCTCGGTAAGTCGGAACTGTCTGCGGTGATGCCCCAGTGAGTCGGGGTGTTGCTGTCCCAGTGAGTCGGGATGATGCCCCAGTGAGTCGGGGTGATGATGTCCCAGCGAGTCGGGATGATGCTGCAGGCTCCAGTGAGTCGGAGTAGTGCTGCTAGCTTCAGTGAGTCGGAGCGGTGCTGTGCGATGTAGTGGCTTGACTGCTTGCGTCGACCAGGAGAGGTTCTTCGTGGATCTTCATGTGACTGGCCGAAGGTGCAGTGTGCTTCGCCAAGGTCGCTGATGAGGCTGAGGGTGATGACCAGGTATGACCAGGTAGGCATGCTGGTGGTCAGGATACCCTTTAAAGCCGTGGGTGCTGGCTGTATGGCTCGGTGCTCGAAAGCTTGAGGAAGTGATGATGACGTCACGAAGTAGTTGCTGCACGAAGGCTGCGCTGACGTTCTTTGTCGAGGGTCACCAGTTTGGAGGTAGACGGAACAGAGAGTAAAGTCCCGCAAACCTCCGTTGAAAAGGGAGGATCCTCCGACCAGACGGGTGTTATGTCTGGTGGGCTACTACTGCCCGATAGATGATTTCGGGCTGTTCTATATGTTCTAAACGCGCGGAGAACTCTGATTGCGCGATGCAGGATTAGTTCTTACATGACGCCATAGATGTCGCTACAGTTGACAAAAGATTTTTTCCATAGGTATATATACTGTCGTGGCCAGATCTTAAGATTGATCACTTTATGATATGGTCAACTAAAACTGGATAGATTGTTTTAAACGTTAACATTTGATGATATGTCAATCCTCGTTTGGCTATATCATTGATGTAGGATTTCAATGATAATAAAAGGTCTAAAGAAAGTAGGCCAAACGATGATTGAAATATCATCAAACTTTAACGTTTAAAACTATCTGGCCAGTTTTACTTGGGCATGGCATATCAAATCCAATCAAATCATCTTTATTGTGGTACATATTATAGATGGTGTTAATTGAATTTTCTACGAATGACTATGTCCTACTCTTAAGGCGTAAAATATAATGTAGGTTTATCAATAATAATAAAATACATTGCAAATTATTAGAATGTAGGAGTAACAAATTTCAATAAATAAACAGTTTATAAATGAATGAAGTCTCTCGTATAAAAAACGCATCATGACCCAGGAAGATTATATTTCAAGAAGGTGTAGAGACATTTGTAAATGACCTTTTCTAAAATTTCAACAAAGATAGGTAATAGCACTATGGGCCTATAATTGCTCATATTTGTTCTGTCACCTTTTTTTAAAAACTAGCTTTTCAATTGAAATTTTTAATTGGTCCGGAAAGACATTCAGTCAGAAAAGTATCGGGAATGGATGATTTGTATATGGTTCCATATTCGAATTTTTGCATCGCCGATGGAATTTCGTGTTCGGAGCCACTGAAAATGTTACAGAAGGCTTACGGTGAATCGACTTTATCAAAAACACGTGCTTATAAACAAATCATTCGAAAGCGGTCGAGATGTGATGGAAGATTTGCCTCGCTCTCAACTTCAGTAAAAGACATTGATGGCCTACCATCAATGTCTTCTACTGAAGTTAACATCACAAAAGTGAAGGAAATAGTGACTGAAAATCCTCATTCCACTTTAAGAAAGATAGCCGCTGAACTTTCTGTATTTCAAGAGACGATCCGTACCATTTTAACTAATCATTTGGGTATGAAACATGTTACCGCTCGGCTAGTCCCAAAAGACCTGAATTTTCTCCAAAAACTCAATCGCATGAGAGTCGCTGAGGACATGCTAAAACGAGTCAATTCCGTTACTGGTGACGAGACATAGGTTTACGAGTTTGACATGCAAATTAGTCAACAAGCTTCGGAGTGGCGCCTTCCAACTGAACCGAAACCGAAAAAACCACGCCAAAGTCGATCAAAAGTCTAAGTCATTTTGACTGTTTTCTTTGTTTATCGCGGTTTTGTGCACTCGGAATTCTTGCCGGAAGGTCAAACGGTAAATAAAGAATATTATTTGAGCGTTATGCGGCATTTAAGAGAGCAAATTCGACGAAAAAGGCCAGATTTGTGGAAAGAAAATTCTTGGATTTTGCACCACGATAATGCACCTTCGCACAAGGCTATCATTGTAAACGAATTTTTGACCAAACACTCAACAAATAGCATCGAGCAACCACCATATTCACCAGATATGGCTCCAGCCGACTTCTTTCTTTTTCCTAAACTCAAATTACCACTTCGTGGCACCCGTTTTCAATCGGCGTGGCGAGAACTGAACTCAATTCCGGAATCAGCATTTAAAAATGTTTTGATGTTTGGATTATCTGTTGGCGTAAGTGTATCGTTTCTGAAGGAGCATACTTTGAAGGTGATAAAATAAATTTGGATGAATAACAAACATTTTGTGTATTATTGATCTTTTCCCGGTGCCTTCTTCTATACACAAATTGATTATATAACTTAGGGGTTCTGATATTATATCAGCAACATCTGTAACAATATTTTTCTTTATTCCATCATAACCGGTACTGTTTTAATTTTATTGATGTCTTCTGGAATTGTCAGAGTCAAGAAAATAGAATTAGAATTATATGTCAATTTATTTGAAGAGTTATTAAGTGAATCGCATTGTTTGTTATTGTTATTATTAATGTCAAGAAAAAAGTCATTAAACGTTTTAGCGATGTCATTGGGATTGGTTATTATTTTGTCGATGGTAATTATTTGTTCTACGCTATTGATCGGAAATTTATATTTGGTCTCATTAATTACATCCCATGTTGCTTTGCTTTTGTTTGTAGCAGTTTAGTAATCGTTTTTGAATTTTTTTGTCAGCCTTATTATTTTTTTGTATCTCTTCACATATGTCTTGAATGCGTTTTTGTTTAATGCATTTGGATTTTTTCTATATTGCCACAAGAGATGGCATTAACGTTTGCTGTATATTTTAAGGCCACGTGAGATCCATTTTGGTCTTGGTTTGTTTAAAGTTTTAATTCTAGTTAAGGGGAAACACAGGTGTTAAAGCATAATAAAATTTTCATGGAATTGGTTGTGTGCACGATTTGCATCTAAACAGCAGTAAACATCACTATTGGTTAATTGTTTTAAATATTTAATAAAGTGCTCTGTTATTTTCAGAATCTTTTTAAAGGACACCAATATTTTAAAGTGCAAGTTTTTTACCGGAATTTTAATAAATTGCGCGTTGTGGTCTAACAGTGCTCCTTGATAGTGACTTTAAATGATTTTAAGTTGTGGGCTATATTGTCTATACAACTTTTACTAGCAAAACGCGTTATTTTCTTGACCTGTAGATTCAGGTTATAACTAATTAATAGTTCTGTAATTTCGCTGAAAACCCTAGTTTGCTTTAGAATATTGATGTTAAATATATCATGAAGTGATCAATTTCTAACATCTGGCCATAACATTTATATTATAATATACAAAATTATTGAATTTCAGAGTGGAGATATTATACTGGAATTACCGAATGCGTACTATCGATGGGCCGAAATACCGTCAGATCTTTACTGTATCGACTTGGACTACAGGAAAGGTTCAGAACCCCGGTTTTGGGCAATTCCTCCTTCGGATGAAAGGATTTCTAACAGTAGTAACTTGTATTTGACAATCGGTAAGACTGGTTAAGGCTGGGCCTAATTCAAAATTTCGATCATACATTTAATCTTCCTGCCCTTGTCCCGTTTTATTTGTGGTCAGCGCAACACGTTCTTTTCTTCCATTCTGTCCTGTTACTCGTCACGCTATCACTAACTCCCCTTTCTTTCATATCACTTCTCACACAATCCATCTATCTGTTCTTTGGCCTCCCTCTCCCTCTCCATCCATCCACATGTAAACCAATAACTCTTTTAGTAACATGCGTTTCATCCCTCCTCTTCACATGACTATACCAAGACAAACGATACCCTTTCAGCTTTTCAGTCACTGGCGCCACTTTCATATTTAATGTCCACTTTAATGTGTCACGAAATATAAATTAAAATAAATAAGGCAAAAATTTAATTTTATGAAAAATTTGCAACAACATATTAAGGAAAAAAACAAAATAATTCAAATAATATTTAAAGTATTTTCCTTAATTCTTCCTTTCAAATTCACCTTTAATATATTATATTTATATTATGTTGATAATAAATAAATATACCACGTATTAACCCGAACAGTGTCTTAGGTACGTTCCTTAGGGTGATCATGATCTACTAGTGGACTAAATTTCATCGAAATCTTTACACTTTAGAAATTGTAATATTGCTTCGTAATCAATCCAGTTAGTCCGTAGAGTAAACAAGATCCTTGGGTGTGTGTAATTGTTTGCATTTGTCAACAGCTACGGGGTTATCATGCTTCTTCTTGCTGTTGGTGCTTGTGGTATACCTCATGCTGCCTGAACTTCAGAACCTGTGTGGCTTGATCCTGATGGCGTATCTCTTTAGTCTGTTCATGGCCTTTTCACTTTTAGTCGTCATGCAAATATCAGGTTTATTCATCACTGAGGCGTGCATCTATTATTGTAAGTAATCACAGATTTATTTTTTGTGATAAAACTTGGCTCAATTGATTTATCTTTTGATAGACCTTTTTTGAGGATGGGTGGCTAAAACCCACTTCTGTTCCTTCACTTGCCCTGTGTGTTTTAGGGCCGCGGCCGCGGTGAATCTTTCAAATAATCCCAAAGCCCAAATATTATAGCTTTAAGGAATATATTTTACCGGGACACCATGGCGGCGCGACCCGTTGCTGCCGTGGTGTCCGTAAGCTATCAAACTAGACACCATACAGACTCCAGAGTCGCTACACTACACTGCGACAGTATCAAAATGGACCTTAAGTGCACGCGTCCGAGTTGGTTGCGCCGCCAAATTGGTTGCGCAACCAAACGGGCACCACTCGTATATAGAGTTACTCAACTCTCTCTATACGAGTAAAGCTGTATACATTTTGTAGGTAGCGGCGACTGGTCGTGCCGCCATGGTGTCCGTAAGCTATCAAACTAGACACTGTACAGACTCCAGAGTCGCTACTACACTGAGACAGTATCAAAATGGACTCTAAGTGTATGCGTTCGAGTTGGTCGCGCCGCCAAATTGGTTGCGCAACCAAACGGACACCAGGTGAGTAACTCTATGTAGAGCTGCATACATTTTGTTGGTAGCGGCTACTAGTCGCGCCGCCATGGTATCCCGGTGAAATATAGCCCTTACAATCTACATTCATACTCAAAACTTTCCTCATGACAACCCAATTGACTTCCTTTTTCAGTAGTTGCATCGTCACTATTTTGACTTTCACCAAATAATGTTTTGATGAAATATAAATATTTAGATTTTTTATGGCGTGACCAACTCGTGCATTTAAGTTCCATTTTGATACTGTCTCAGTGTGGTGTAGCGACTCTGGTGTCTGTATGGTATCCCGGTGAAATATAACGCTTAGAGCATCCTTAAAGTACATGTTCATACAGCCGCTCTTTTTTTTTAAGGTGGGAAAATCATCCTAATGACAAATCTCGCGACTACGACTTGTAGACTATGCCTACCTTGTATTAAATTATACTACATCAACTAAAGGACATTATTAATATTTTCAGCGAGCGGCGTATACTACTTCTTCTTGGCTGCATTTTGCTGGATGAGCGTCATGTCCTACGATATATGGTCAACCTTCCGGTAAATTCTTAAGTGCTTACGTACGAAGTACTTCGCTTATTAACTATTATATATAAAATAATGCTTTTAAAAACATTCCTCCATTACAGCGCCCAACCTGAGAATACTCTAGATATTTTGGAAACACTGATACCTTGTGTATATTATCTAGGTTACTATTAACTCAAAACATAAATTTGTGTATAATTAATCCAGTAAAGACCTCTGAAAATTTGCTCGATTCTAGGACATGCCGATTTCCTCACGATGTTTTCCTTTCATCGTTTTGAGAGCAGTGGTGATGAAATAAATTACACAAAGTAATGCGCCTGGCCGGGTTTGAACCGTTTCCAGGCCACCACTGCCCCTCTCCAAGCATAAAAAACTAATGTTGCGTTTACACGTGGGCCAAACCTCGGCCAATCACCATTGATTAAACGGATTTTCCCCGTTAACACAATGGCTATGGATGACGATTGGCCGAGGCTGGGCCCACGTGTAAACGAGGCATAACAAACATTCACGCGTATAATCTTTCATCTTTATAATATTAGTATTTTCATTTTACAGAAGTACTTTTAAAACCAGTCGACGGCGGGGAGAACACTGCAGGTTCCTTATATACTGTTCATATGCATGGGGAGTCCCGCTTCTGATGACTATTTTCATGGTCGTAGTGAACAGCTATAAGGATGACATGAAACACCTGCCCTGGTTCATCACGCCCCGCATACCTGAAAATGGATGCTTTCTTCAAGGTAAAAATAAAATTTTAATTTCGTATTTAATACTATATTTTTGTGATATTTTTTATTATTTATTATTTTATTTTTGTGACATAAGTACTCATAGTAAACTATGAGTACTTATGTATTATAATTATAAAAGTATACCTTTATTTCCATGTTTTATTATTTCATTGATAATTATTTTATGTGTCCATTTTTTTCTACTGGCCTTTGCCCGTGGCTTCGCCCCCGTAGGCAAAATATATTATAGCCTATGCCACTCAAAAATAAAGCAGCTTTCTATCGGAGAGAAAAAATTAGCAATCGGACCAGTACTTCCAGAGATGACCTTCTACAAACAAAAAAAAAAAAACAAAAAGAAAACTTTTCCTCTTTATAATAAAGTGTAGTAGTTACACACGGTGTCTACATCTCTATTTTTTTCCAACTCTCTTTTCTCACGTATGCTGGAAGAGTTTTTTTTAAATAACCATCACCCTTATACCTATTTTTTCTATTTCATCTTATATTTTATATATGTGTACATATATCGTTAAAAATAAAAATAAAATATTTTCAAATTTTGGCACAACAAACTTAATATCACAGAAAACAATGAAACTTATTTTTTTAAGGCATTTTTTAAATAGAAATAGTCACTTAACCCGTGAGAAGGCGCGCTATGAGCAATTTGCTCACACAAAAATTTAAAGTAAAAATTTTTGATTATGCCGACGCCATAACGACTCAAGCGTCTAGGTACCTTCCTAAATATTCATCCCCTCCCCCCTGATGCAACTTCCATGCCGGTCAGTCCGGCTGCGACTGCGCAGCGAAAGGTTTGTGGAACCCGTATACCATCGTGCGGCAATTTGCTCATCACGCGCCCATCCGTGTAAGTATTTATTTTTAAAAAGGTATGATTGTAGTTTCTAGAATATATTGGTTTATTAATTTATATTATATTGGCTAATTGTACGTAAATACTCTATAGTGATATTTATATAACAATATTTTTCGTTTTTAGGTACCAACACACACGTAAAATGGATGATCGACGTGAAGTACAAATTTGTTCGTGGTTGGAAGAGGAATCTGGTTTCGGTGAAGATATGATGACCTTATTAATTGTACCAAAAAAGAAAACAGAAAATTGTTTTTGTGTTATCATCTCTTCACGGTGATGACAAAACAGATGAAGAAACTGGAGGTGAAGCTAAACCTGAGGTAACATTCTACAATTCCACAAAAGGAGGAGTGGATGTAGTAGACCCGAAGAAAGAGGACTATCCCGTTGCCAGAATCACCTCAAGATGGCCAATGCGCAATATTTTTCTCCATAATGAACATCGTTGGGATCAATGCCTAAATAATATTTAAAGCTAACTCAACAACTTTGCTTGAAAGACGGACACTCCTAAAAAATGTAGCGCTCGACCTGCTAAAATCACATATTTCACGCCGGATTTGCACAGAAAACCTATCAACTGATCTCAAATTTTTTATGAAGTAATTTGTGCCGGCTCCTAGACCTAGTACAGAGCCTAGGCCAAGCGGATTCTGTTCTATATGACCTAGACGTAAGAATAGTCGCTCAAAAAAAGCTTGCACTTCATGCGTGGAATCACTCTGCACCGAACATATTACATATATATGTTCAATGTGTTTTGAGAGGCATACTCATCAAGATCTCATGGAAGAATATTTTTTTTAAAATTTTTATTATATAAGATTATTTATTGTGATTTATATGGAGACTAACAAAATTAGAAAGTAAAAATAAGTTGTTTCGTTATTTGTTTTGGAAGTTGTATTTATGTTTCTTAGTTTTAATTAAAATACTTATTTTCCTATATACCAAACCTTATTTTATACATATAAATCCATGATAAGTCAATAAGTACTATTAAAGTAGAAATATGAGCATTTAAAGTAGTGTGAGCCATTTGCTCGCGCGCGCCTCTCTGTGTAACAAGCTAAGGCGCGCCTTCTCACGGGTTAAAATATACTTCAAATTATTTGTTCTTGAAATGAACAAATTTCTTCAAGAAAATCGTAGTCATTTCCCATGTTAATTTTGAAGCAGCTTATGAAAATTTACTTTATGTAAAGTAACCCTTTTGCCCGAAAAACGTTTCGCGGGCTTGCGGACGGTGAGCAATGGGTAGGTCGCCGTCAGGCCATCCGATAGCCGTTCGGACCGAGCCCGAGTCGGCGCTTAGTGTTTCACGCGCGCCTCAAAGAGTTGTCAACAAAACCGTAGGGGCCCAGTAAGGCCGAAGACTACTTTGGCTATGGGTCGACTCCTAATAGGGTGACTCGTGGTCCTGGGATGCAAAAGACAACTGAAGGAACTTAGGTGTGGTTTTAGTTAGTACAAGTCTGTCACGCCTTCTTGCTCCGCCCTAAAGTGAGAGAAGTCATTAGATGAATTCCCACATAAATCCTATAATATACTATCCATAAATAACTTACAATGCCCTTCACACCGCCAGAGACAGAAACAGATGGAAGAATATCGTGCGAATAAAAGTAATGAAGCAGGGAGGTCACGACCCTCAGCATTGAGGAGTACAAAGGAAGAAGGAGGGGGGGGGGATATATAACTATCACAAAGACTTTCGAATTTGTGAAGCTCGATAAATAAATAATAACAGATTATGTGACTAGAGGATAAAATAGTGTCTTTAAGTCGCCAGCGGCATGTTGAATCCCGCACGAAACGAAGGTTGCTAAGTTTTAATCCCGAACACCAGTGAGGGTTTTCTATAACGCTCCCACACTTTCATTACTTTTTTTCAGGACTCTTCAGAAACCACTTATTTTTTGTTAGTTGCTAGTTTGATTTTTAAATTAAACTTGAACTTGTTTGATGTACGTTCATTTGTAAAATAATGGTTTGGGATGTTTCAAATTCAAATCTCATAATTCCTTATTTTAAAAGTACCACAGTAAATACATAATCATTATTTTGGAATGTTCTTGGTTTATTGCAGGCGGTGTAAAACTGCTGTACTTTTATATACCAATGCTGATCTTAATAATCTGCAACTGGATATTTTACCTGATGACTGCGTTCCACATCCGTCAAACGAATTTGGGGACTGCGATGCTGGATTCAGATGCTGCTGGACATAAGCAGGCACATCGTGATCAAAAGCAAATGTAAGTGTGAAACCGCTTAGCTAAAATATGTTCGTATTTGTATGTTCCTTGTTATTGCTTTATGAATTAAATGGCTACAGTATAAACCTAGAAAATTAAACTAAAAATTATAAAGGTAATTATTTAGGTACAAACAGGTGTTTTAATATGATTTGAGTTGAAAAATGAAGGTTTCAAGTTAAAACTACTTGAATCACTTGTTTAAGCATATTTTAAACCACTTGAAAGCTTCATTTTTCAACTTAAAATTATATTAAAACACCTGTTTGTATATAAATAATTACCTATATAATTTTATTCACATACAAAAGTGCTTTTTTGTTAACCTGTGAAATTGTTTTATATGTATTACTGAGATGGAGCGGTTTTTTGTTATCTGCAGATTATCTGATTGAGTCCGTTAATGTGAAAAAAAAGTGTTTAAGTTTTTATATTAACTAAATAATCTGCAGACTTCCTGGGTTATCAGCAGACTAACGGCCAAGCATAGATTAAGTTATAAAACAAGTTATTTGTTTGACTAAAAAATGCGAATTTATTGTAATTAATAAATCTAAAGTTTGACGACATATTTTTTTATACCCAGAAGTAATCTGCTACTTTAAGTGAAATTTCGAAATTTAACGGATTGTACCCATAAATTTTCAGATTACTTAGTTAATGCACATATTGACGTATTCCGCATTCTAACGGTAAAATATACATTAAATACATCATAACAAAATAAATATGGATTTGTAATTATATTAGTAAGTAAAAAGGTTAGTAATTAAAAATTTGTGACCACATTTCTTGTTACAAAAGAATAACGGCGAGGATTTCCTCGTTTGATGAAATTATGTCACCATAATATATTACCGGCGAAATAATTTACTAAAGTTTATCAAATCGAGTTAATGTCCAGTCTAGGTATCGTAAAAAAATCGACGTAATTGGAAACTGAATTGACTAGATTTTTACGGTAGTAAATAATCACAGCTTAGTTTTTTTTTTATTTGCTGGCTTGTCTTCATGATTTTTGGCTAAACTGCTCTTTTGAACATCAAAAGTGCAGTTTAGCCAATCACCACTAATATAAATGTTGATCAAATTACATAATTTTATTATGCTTTGCTCTATGTATTGCATTAATTAAGAAATACATTTCCGCATTAGATAATATAAATAAAAATAACTGTTTGTGCTTAGAATATTGTGGTTATAATGACACATAGGACATCATAGTGCAGTTCAAGTATAGCAACACCACCAGTAGAAAAGTATGGCATTAAGACATTTCAACTTTCAGCCAGCCTAATGAATTATAAAAAAAAAAAACACGATATTATGTTATGACATCTTGTCGTTCGTTCAAAAATGCGTTAATTGATTTTAAAAATTCATGTGGAGGTACGTTGGTATTATTGACATATACGCAATCTCACCAACGCCTAAAATCGCAAGCAAACGTGGTTAAAAGTTAAAAAAAGTTTGCGCGTGATTTCGCACAATTCTGTCAAATACCAAGCGTCTATACCGAAAGATTATAAAATATTAATCTTAATTAAAATGAATAAACAACTCTAATATAAAAAAAAAATGTAGTGTTTTATTTGTGGGGTATCCAGGAACAAAAAAAAATTAGAAAAATAGTCTGTACAATGCGTTCCAAATAAGAATAGGATCGATTGCCAGGTAGTGACGTCACATCATACTGTCAAATCGAAGAATTATTATGGTGAGCAAAACAATAAATTTTAAAAATTTAATTTATTTATGAACTGTGGACGAAAATAGTTTAATCAGAATCTACTTTTTCAATTTTTCTCATCTCTGAATTCTTCTGTTTTGCGCATTTTTTTGCGATTTGACAGTATAACGTGACGTCTCAACATGGCAATCGGTCCTATTCTTGTTTGGAACGCATTGTAAATATCAAAAGTAGGGTCTACCTACTTTATATTTATATTTATATATTTTCAATGATGTGCGAAAAAGCAGACGCCGCGAAAACGCTACTATAATAAGAGGTTTCCATTAATAGTAATGTCTAAGACAAAATTGTTATAAAAAATCTATATACACCAGTACCTATATTTTTCATCACTATGACGCTAAAAAAATATGTCAGCAAAATTTTCTTCAAGATTCTGCCATCATGGATTTTTTTTCAGGCTCATGCTATACTTGAAGCTGTCTGTGGTGACGGGATTGAGCTGGTTGCTGGAAGTCATCAGTTTCGTATACCCTGGCTCTAACGACTACATGTGGTTGTTAACCGACACTTACAACAGCCTTATAGGCCTGGCGATGTTCCTCATATTTGTTTGTAAAAAGAAAATATTATGGAAACTATATAAGCGGTAAGTGAAATATTTTTTTTCATAATGTATATCGTGATCACTTCGCGATGTGACTTTGCATTTCATGCATTTTATGATATAGATGGCTGAAACTGACCAACAACTTTTAAACGTTAACGTTTGATGGTATGTCAATGTTAAGCCTTATCATTATTGTAGGATGTCTATGATAATAAAAGGTCTAAAGAAAGTAGTAACTTATGTAAAGTAGTAACTAAAGTAGTATTATAAATACACACCTACAGATACACAAATGCAAATGTTTTTTTAGGGGTCCGTACCTTAAATGGAAATAACGGATCCCTTATAGGATTATAGGATCACTTTGTTGTCCATCTATCTGTCTGTCAAGACCCTTTATCTCGGGAACGCGTGGAGGTATCGAGTTAAGATTAAAACCATATACTCAGGTCTGCGATCCTTTGAATCGGTGAAAAATCAAACTTGTTGGTTTAGGAAAAAATAGATATGGCCGCCTCTGTTGCAAAAAACGTATATTTCAACACTCTCAAGGGAATCAAAATTTTTAAGGTACATTCCGTTGTCCTAGAATCCTGAAATTTGGCATGGAGCAAGGCTTCATAGCATAAGTATAAGGAAAAAAACGAAAACTATAATTTGTAGTTACGTCACAATATAAAAAACTTTTTTGCTATTCGTAAAAATCTTTGAGACTCGATTCGGAAATTGAACTGTTTTCATAGGTAATTTTGAACGGAACCGCAACCGAATTTTTCCCTGGTGTTTTTAACAATACGAAGATGACCTTTCGACGGAGACCGTGTGGTCACGGGTGACTCCAACGCTCCAACTTTATTTCCAGGACTCTTAACAAAATGACACTATTATGATCATCATCGTCATTTCTCTAACCTTTTTCCCAAATTATTTGTTTGTTTTTACATTGAAGTCGGTTGTATTTTTTTTGTAAAAAGTTTTTTTCATAGATAAGTTTGTACGGAACCATGAGTGCCCGAGTCCGACTCGCACTTGCTCGGTTTTTTTCTTCGTCTTTTTTATCTTGGTTTTCTTTGTTCCTACAGCTGCAGAGTGTGGAAGATAATGCGCTTGTCATCCAGGACAACTGAAAACAGTAAAATAGATTCCAGCCAAGATGACATCGCTCTGCAATGGAAAGTGTCCTCTCAACCAAATGGACTTAACTCGACAGCCGATGAATAAGGAACACTCATAGGAGATAAGGTGCTGGTGATCCAGTTCCACAAATAATCCGAGAAAAGTGTGACGAAAACTAACTTTGGAATCGTTCTTAAGAGGAACACAGATTAAGCTTCTCGAGTTTTATAATGTCCAAAAGTAACCACTGCAGTAAACAAAATTAGAAAAATAAAATATAATAATTTATTATGTTATTCTTCAGCATAAATAGACAGATAGTGTGTTCAAAACATACATCTAATTTAGTACGATAGAAAATAATCACGAGTATGCCCCTAAAAATCACTTTTGTCAATGTTTGTCAGTTTATTCTACAAGAAAAGTTTTACCAGCATAGTGTTTTAATTTTATATAATAATTTGTAGATTTTTAGTAAATCGCTTAATAATAATAATAATTTATTTGTCTCAGATACAGCAGATCCATATTTTTGTTAGTAGAAACTTAAAAAAAATATGTTAGTAAGCTAAATTGAACTACGCATGCATCTGTACACAATGCCACAATATTGGGCAGTCTAATCGACCAGCCATAACTCTAAGAATGCTGTTGCTACTGCCGCGGACACAACTTAGCAGCGATGCAGTTCTTTTACGTAGGATGCCATGAAAGCCACGCATCAATACACGCATCGGCAAACATGCCAGATGCACTACAGTGCCGCGGCAACCGCATCAGCATCCTAAATGCGTTGTTATATTGAACGCGCGGGGCGTTGATTGTCTTCTGCGTATAATTGACCTATAGACTGCACGTATAAAAGGATTGGCAAAACGCCCGTAACTAAGTCACTTTTACAGCTTTGGTGCAGCATGCAAATCTACGAGCCAACATATTGCATCGGACAGTCAAAGACCGGCGCTCCCTCTCAGTATCTTCGCCGTCTGAGAGGTCATCCGAGACCCAGTGGCCCAGGTACTTGAAACGAGGAACTCTTGGTAACGATACACCGTCTAAGAAGACGGGTGGTACGTGCGTGACCATAAAGCCAGGTGATTGGAATAACAAGAGCTCACTCTTCTTTACATTATACCTGAGCCCATGAGCCCCGGCATAATCCTCACACACGGGAAGCAGTTTTTGCTTGGCGCTTATAGAGGGACCCAACAACACCATATCATCAAACTTATATTATTGATGTGTTTTCCATGTATGGAACATCCGACATTGGTATTGCTGAGCACTTAAGCAGTCATTGAGAACTGCTTAAGTGCTTCATGCTACATTTGCAAGCATTGTGTCGTTGTAATTTTTTTTATTTTGAATGCAGTTCCAGAGTGACCGCACTTTAGGTGCAAAAGTCCTCTTAACTATTATTTTTGCCTTTAAGTTATAGGACAAGGAAGTAGGATAAAATTTATCCCGCAAAAATTTAAGCCCAGTGTACTTATACGTTTTTTATTTCTCAGCCGTAGAGTTCGCTTAGGATTTCTTTTTGACTGAGATACAATAACTTGCCTTGCTAACTCACAAAGAGTTTCAGAACCCTGGAAATGACGTGAGCACGCCTTTAAGCGTTGTGCCAGAGTGTTTGTATTGTCTCCATCTTAAAACTTTAGAACAAGAGACTTATCAAAATCATGGCTGTAAATTGACTGCTTAGGTCTAACCCAAGTCTATGTGTGTGTGTGCACGATTTTCATTTTTTTGGAGACGATAATTGTTTTCGATCAAAACCTTTTTTTTAAGGATTGAGAGATCATATCATCACGTAACTTCTTCCGCTTTAGATGGAGCACAAGTGTTTCAGATTTTTACTCTGAATTACTTTCCTTCTATAAAGCAGTCATTCTAGCGAAGGAAACGGCTGCACGTGTGAGAGTACGGACATATTCACGCCCCAGCCACCGCAAACCTGAACCCGACTACGAGCCAGCCGTGGCTCGTAGCCAAGTTACGACCGTTTCCTTTCGATTGACCACGTGACTAAGCGTTGAGATGACGTCAGAATAAAGGAATCGAAGGCGTTGAGGCGTTCGACGCAAGAGAATCGAAACGAAACGGTCGTAACTTGGCAGGTTCGGGCTTGCGGACGATGTGCACGTAGCGGTCCATTCGCTCCTCAAAAATATGTCAAAAAGCCGTAGTGTCCCAGCAGGGCCGATGTCCACAGGAATTTTCTGAAAAGGGGACCCGTAGTTCTAGAACGTAAACGGCAACCGTTGACTGGTACTAGAACAGGGCATAATATTTAATTTTATATAGGTTAGTACAATTGTCTTCTGCTAGCGATTTTCCTAACGTAACGGTAGAAAATATAAATAGATAAATATAATATAGTAAATAGATATTAAAAACATTTCATATATTAATTGAAAGACTATTTATTTATTTATTTTATTTTTGTAACCTTTCTAATGACAAGAAATACAGTGTAAAAAATATCCTTGCAAGGTTTTAGAGAATAAAATCCAACATACGGGTAAAATTACCAAATTTCACTTAAAGAAAGAATGAGAGTCAAACTAAAAATTCTTGGTCAACCTTTTTTTTTTAATTGATATAAACTAGTGCTTGACGGCGATCACACCTGATAGTAAGTAGTGATGCAATCGCTGATGGTGAGGTGCACTAATTTATTAAGGGTCTATTAACTCTAGCCTTGAAGATATCTAAATTATAATGGGACGGGAAGACCGCAGCAGGCAAATTGTTCCAGTCCCTCGATGTGCGCGGTATTAACGACGAGGCGAAACTCTTAGTCCAGACCGTAGAGGTTTCAACGACGTAAGGGTAGGTACTCACTGTTCGTCGGGTTGTCCAATGGAAGAAATGAGATGGTGTAATCAAGTCGTGCAATTCCTGCGCACACTCTCCAAAATGCATCCTGTAAAACACCGGCTGGCTACTCCACGTCTATGTTCAAGGATTTTTACGAGTTAGTTGAAGTTCAGTGATCTTTATTTTTTGTTTTTGTAAAGCTAACCTTGTATGCTTTAATTTTGCAAAATAATTTATATTCAATATCTTTAGATTTAAGAAAAAAACAGTATTAAACGAAATCACAAGTCATGTGCGATTGTATTGCTCTCAAGTTTATAAAGCAGGTCCAAGAAATGGTCTACACTTGTGCTAGATTTCACTAAAATTCTTTCAGCCATGTAAGTTTGAAGAAGTAACTAACATACACACTCACAAATCTATATATTTAAATGACTGACGGATCAACGCACAGCCTAAACCGCTTATAGTGAAGACCTGAAACTTGGAGGATATATTCTTTGTATGACGTAGGCGTCTGATAAGAAAGAAATTTTCGAAATTCTACCTCTAAGACAGTGGAAAAGGGGGGCAAATTTTGTATGGGACAATGTAATTCCTTGGTCCAATCTACTTTAAATTTTGCATGAACATTCTTTAACAGAATTAATGGAAGACGAGTTACGGAATAATAATAATAGCCTTTTAATTCCCAATAAAAAGAGATTTTACCTTTCATTCGATTTCTTAATAAAATGAAAATCATATAAAAAAATTCAATAGATTAATTAATTACAATAAATATATTAAATTCATTGTCTTAAGTTATAAATTTAAATTAACAACATGCATTTCATTAAATAAATATCATTCCTCAGAGATAAATTTGCTCCTTGTTTATAAATTTTTGTGTTGTGTAATGTGTAATTATAGTACATTTTGATACAAATGCAGAAAGTTTGTCATTGCGACGGAGGCGGAATTCACACGAGCCGTAGGCGAGTGTGTTATGAAGCCGAGGGCTACAGTGACAAATTTGCACGTGTCTCAAACGACTTTTTTCAATACACTTACGAATTTATTATCGTTTATTCATTTCGAATAAAAGGGGGTTGACCGGCGACTTGCGGGGGTCGACGCGCGCCCAGTCTGATACGATAAATCTAATAACATTGTGGTAGGAGAGAGCACGCGCTATTTCTGCACTAGTGCGGAAAGCGGGAAAGCAGTCTATTGCGTGCCTAAAAGCGATGGGATAAGAGCGGGTTTTCGAGTAAGTGTATTGAAAAATAATTTTATTTATTGGGTACCCACTTACGGGTGAAGGCCTCCTCCATCTTCCGCCATTTCTATCTATCTTGTGCCAGTCTAGTCCAAGTGGGACTGACTGCCGCCACGATGTCGTCGCATCACCGGTGCCTGGGTCTGCCTTGGGGGTGTGGTACATCGTAAGGGTACCAGTGAAGAACTCTTTCACTCCAGCGACCATCTGTGGCTGTGGCTATATGCCCTGCCCATCGCAATTGTAGCTTGCACGCTAGATCTACAGCGTCTATTAATTTTGTGTAAGACCTCATTCTCTGTTTGTTTAGAAAAGCGAATACTTTGTCCTAGATAAACATAGTTGTTTACGTACTCTATCGGTGTTTCAGTATCATCGTAGGCACTCTTAAGCTGTTAGTCACCACGCACGTTTTTTCAGATTCATGTGAAGACCACTTTTTCGGCACTCCTCATCTAAGGACTTTAGCATCCGCTCAAGATCTGCGTGTGTTTCGCTTATTAGAACTATATCGTCTACGATTTACGTACTTTATTAAAATTCATCCCCTGACGGGGTTAAAAAGGGGTATAACGTTATTTTGGGGGTGATTTGCTTCGAAGTTGAAGTCAATACTCCTTAGTTACTATTGATTTAGATTACATTTTTATTTTGACAGATGTTTAAAAACTCAATCTGATTTTATTCAAAATAGGTTGAACCATGGATGAGAACTCACATAAAGCTTGGTGAGGATGACTCAAAAGATCGAAATTCGAAATGGTAAGGACTAGAATACTTTGGTTATAAAATAAACGAATCATTTCAATTTAAAAAAAAAACATGTAAAATATGAACTCAGAATTTTATTTATCTATAAGTATAGAAATGAACTCTTATTTCTCCTGGTCACGCTATAAATTAAGAGCGGCTGCACTAATTTTAATAATTCTTTTTTGTTTTGTTCACCAGCATACGGGGAAGGTTGTAGGATAGGTGGGTAGGTATGGTAGGTAGGTAAGTAGCGTAGGATAGGTAGGTAACTGTAGGGTCTACCCTACAGTTACCTACCTATCCTACGCTACTAGTCTACTCTATCCTAATCTACGTAGGGTAGAGTAGGGTAGAGTAAGGTTTTTTTTTTTTAAGGTGGGTGGGAAAATCATCTAATGACAAATCCCGCTCTTGGCCGGAGCGGGAGATAGTGTCAGACTTTTACTGACTAAAACCCACACCTGTTCCTTCGTTGCCTTTGTCCCCGTGACCCGGGTTTCGTTTTCACACTACCCATGGCCCCATTAGGCTTCGACCCTGCTGGGTCCCTACGATTTGCTGACATCACCCTGAGGCGCGCGTGGAACAATACGCGCCGTCGACGACTTGGGCTCGGTCCGGACAGTTACCGGACGGTCGGACGGCGAGCCACCCATTGCTCGCCGTCCGCAAGCCTGCGCCTACGGTGGCCGGAAATCAGGATCGGAATCCCGGCGGCGGTTGGGGCGTGAGGACCGTTGCCGTTGCCTCACGCGATCGGCCGCCTCCTTTGCTAGCATTACTGCTTCGCAGAAGGAGGCGACCGCCTGCCACTCCTCCTCGCTCCGAATCATGGCCTGTACCAAGGCCCGGCGCGAGAGATCGCCGCCGCCGATCGCCCCCACGAGGACACGGCGTTACTCTTCCCAAGCGGGACACACCTCCATCGTGTGCTCCACCGTGTCCTCCATACCCGGGCGTCGCTTCCGCACGAATTCGGTGCAGGAACTTCCCGAACTTCCCGTATTCGGTGAGAACCTGCGTCATGCGGAAGGTGAGGACGCCGTGAGGTCTTTCCGACCACGCCTCATAGAGGGGACTTATCGAGGGTAGAGTAGGGTAGAGTAGGGTAGAGTAGGGTAGAGTAGGGTGGAGTAGGGTAGAGTAGGGTGGAGTAGGGGGGAGTAGGGTGGAGTAGGGTGGAGTAGGGTGGAGTGGGGTGGAGTAGGGTGGAGTAGGGTGGAGCAGGGTGGAGCAGGGTGGAGTAGGGTGGAGTAGGGTGGAGTAGGATGGAGTAGGGTGGAGTACGGTGGAGTAGGGTGGAGTACGGTGGAGTAGGGTGGAGTGCGGTGGAGTAGGGTGGAGTACGGTGGAGTAGGGTGGAGTAGGGTGGAGTAGGGTGGAGTACGGTGGAGTAGGGTGGAGTAGGGTGGATTAGGGTGGAGTAGGGTGGATTAGGGTGGAGTAGGATGGAGTAGGGTGGAGTACGGTGGAGTAGGGTGGAGTACGGTGGAGTAGGGTGGAGTACGGTGGAGTAGGGTGGAGTACGGTGGAGTAGGGTGGAGTAGGGTGGATTAGGGTGGAGTAGGGTGGATTAGTGTGGAGTAGGATGGAGTAGGGTGGAGTAGGGTGGAGTAGGGTGGAGTAGGGTGGAGTAGGGTGGTGTAGGGTGGAGTAGGGTGGAGTAGGGTGGAGAAGGGGGAGTAGGGTAGAGTAGGGTAGAATGGGGTAGAATAGGGTAGAGTAGGGTAGAGTAAAATAATTAACAGTTATAGATTTAATAATGATTTCAATTAAAATAAATACTATATCTTATTAGTTTTGCTCATATTTTACAATTTTTTTAATATTCTTAATCTTATTTGCCACTATTTTATTTCCGCTGTTTTTTTATCGCACGTTCTAAAACAGTCAATGTTGAAACTAGAAATAATTATTAAAAGGTTAAATGTCAGTTTTATCTGCTACTATAAGTACTCAGGTACTCTTATTTTTGTTCAAATACAATAATAAATTTTAAATTCAATAACTTATTTAAAAAAAAAAACCATTTTATATTTTACAAATATTTTCTATTTATTACGCATTTCCGAACGTGTTTTTCTTTGTGGTGGAATTTCAAAATCTGAATGAACTTCGAAATGGCACTTTTCTCACTCGCTTTTTTATAAGGGCGAGAAAGAGACAGAGTACAGTGCAGTTCGAATGTTTCGAATTGTATGGCTAAAAAATTAAATAATATAATAATAATATTCACACAACTATCACACAACGCCGTCTCAAGCTAAGCAGAGCTTGTGTTATGAGTACTAGAAAACTGATAAACATACTTAAATATTTCTTAATACATACATATTATAGATAAATTACACCCAGACACAGAACAAATGATTGTGCTCATCACACAAACATTTGTCCTGGGTGGGAATCGAACCCACGACCTCCGGTATAGCAGTCAGGGCCACTAACCACTAGACCAACAGGCCAGTCAATTAAAAAGTTACTTTGTCTCACGCAGTGAGCAAAATCGAGGTTTGCTTACTGTTTTCAAGCAGCAAAACCTACTTGTTTGAGCTGCTGTGGTGAAAAATATATTGTAGATATTTTCTAGTTATGTGGACATACGTTGTATCTTAAAGTTTCGTGGCTTAGATTAGTCATTTAAAAGCTCACGATTCCTAGTTAGTTTAACTAGTCTTTGGATATTATTTTACCGAAACATGTAGGTACATTGCTACGTCACCGATAACGCGGGCGCGGGCGCCGCGCCACTAACTGCTGATCGGGTGAAGGCGCGCGCGCGAATTTTAAAGTTTCAAACAGCTGTTTTGTTATTGTGAATAAACTAATTAGTATAAAAAAAAACTTTCTTTGAGAAAGTTGTTTGTAATCATGAGTACAATCACGTGTTATATTATCGGTCTCTAAAAACCAGTTACCCTATATAGATGTACATATAGGTATATGGTATTTTTGCACGAGGAACAAATTTATTTACAGCAGGTAAGTAAAAATTTGATTACTATTTTAGTACTACAAAACTATTTGGTGCAAAAAAAAAATACAAACTAAAAAGGGACTGGGCAAGCCATTTAAACTGACTGATAGGTGATGCTATACAAAATTGTCATCTTTTTCTCCAGTTCCCAAAGTTTTTGTCAGAGCTGCAGCTTGTTTGAAAGAGTTACCACGGCCTTGGAACGCAAAGGGCTACACGAGTGGGTTTTAGACACTAAACTAAAAATAGTATAATCAGCCTCATAATGTTCGGAATCGAATGGAACTCGGGCCTTCTCTCTAGGAGACGGAAAGGGATGTACTCTACCACGCGGGTCCTGTCCTGGTTGGTGGATGTAACATGTCTTCGAATTTTTGCATCTACAACATGTCAGAGTCCCCACAATGTTTTTCTTCACTGTTTTTGAAGCTGTGGTGATGAAATTAATTACTCAAAGTAAAGCGCCAATCATTTAAAATTATCTAAATTTGGAGGTAGGCGGAACAGAGAGTAAAGTCCCGTAAACCTCCTTTGAAAAGGGAGGATCTTCCAACCAGACGGGTGTTATGTCTGGTGGGCTACTACTGCCCGATAGATGATTTCGGGCTGTTCTATATGTTCTAAACGCGCGGAGAACTCTGATTGCGAGATGCAGGATTAGTTCTTACATGACGCCATAGATGTCGCTACAAAATACCTAATATAACTGAAATAATTCCCTATCTTAATGAATGTACATGAATGACGTATTTATTTATTAATGTAGAGTAAAGCAGTTCTTTGTCAGTTCATAAAAAAATATGTAGATATCATGTATGTGTGTACAATGTTATCAATTTATATTATAATGCCTCCAAAGCTAGCCAAGCTGAACTTCAAACTATGCAAAATAAAATAACAAATATACTCTTTCATTATCATTTATTAACACCGACTCACAAAATATATAAAGAAACCAAACTAATGAACATAAAACAATTATACATTTACCAAACTTGCATACTTGTCCAACAATATTAAATAAATCTCTCCATACTAACTTATTCTTCATACGATTGAGACAACAATAAGACGAATGTTAAAGTCCATCGATAAACGATCGAACTAAAACCTAGAATGATTTTCAATGCACAGTCACGGGCACGCCATAATTATGGCGGTAAGTCCCCTCTTTGAGGAGTGGCTGGAAAGACAACACGGCGTCCTTACCTACCGCATGACGCAGATCTTCACCGGACATGGTAATTTAAGGAGGTTCCTGCATCGGATTCGTGCTGAAGAAACGCCCGGGTGTCACCATTGTCTAGACCGCCTGGAGGACACGGTGGAGCATACGGTAGAGGTGTGCCCCGCCTGGGCAGGACACCGTCGTGTCCTCGTGGGGGTGATCGGCGGCAGCGATCTCTCACGCCGGGCCTTGGTACAGGCCATGATCCGGAGCGAGGAGGAATGGCAAGCGGTCGCCTCCTTCTGCGGAGCAGTAATGCTACCAAAGGAGGAGGCCGCACATGGACGAAGCAAAGATATCTCGCTGCGCATTTTTTTTTCGGGTGGTTAAATCATCTAATGACATCCCCGCTCTTGGGCGGGGCGTGAGGGCGTATCAGACTTTTACTGACTAAAACCCACTCCTGTTCCTTCTTTGTCAATGTTCCAGGGCCCCCGGGATCTCTTTCGCATCACCCATGGCCCCAGTAGGCTTCGACCCTGCTGGGCCCCTACGGTTTGCTGACATCTCCTTGAGGCGCGTGTGGAACACTACGTGCCGTCGACGACTTAGGCTCGGTCCGGACGGTTGCCGGAAATCGGAATCGGGTACCCGGACTGGGGCGTAAAGGCCATTGCTTCGCAGAATTATGTGACCGGTAAGGAAAAAAGATATTTACTCGATTCGTCATTATTCGTTTATGCCTCTTGACAAGCACATGTCACAATGTTTCTAATATTTTGTGCGTTGTTAATAATTACGACAAGTATTGAAGCCTTTGGAATTGAACCTGGTTCTGGATTAAGTAGTGAACGGAATTATATATTTAAATGTTGCCCAGAAGGGAAATATGTGGGAAGAAGGAAATCCTGTGTCCCGTACAACGAAACGCTTTCCTTTTCCGTGATAAAAGTTTATGACGAGAACATGAAAGATACAGGGAAGTCACTTGAAGATGTATTCAATCTTAAACCGAGAAAGTTTAAGGATGACACCTTTAGGAAAGATTCCTTGGATGTCACAATGTTGGACTTCAACATATATCTTACTGAGGTGAGTATCTTTATTTATAAACTTGACCCGCCCCAGCTTCGCACTGGTGTTAGAAATCTTTAAAATTCTCGGCTTTTCTCTTGTCACACATACAATATCGCCACTAATGCTGAGTGCATAAAAACATGTTAAACATCTTTAAAAAAAAATAAAAATAAAAAGATTAAAAAAGAAAAAAAGCCAGACTGCCAAAAAAATAACTATAAATAAAAATTGAAAAGAAAAAAAGCAAGTGCAATCCACTAGCGTAGTAACCAATTTAATTGCATTAATTTAAACACATAAAATAAAACAAATAATAAATTCTAATACGATAAAAAACAAGATTTTTTTCCTTACCTTCCGCATGACGGGACCCTTACCGGGCATGGTAAGATAACGAGGTTCCTGCACCGGATTCATGCGGAAGAAACGCCCGGGTGTCACCATTGTGTCAAAAAACAGGATTTTTTTTTCGATTTATAATTTATTATTATTGAATTTGTTTTTTTCTCTTCAGGTTTTATTTGTAGTTATTTTTTAGCAGTCGGTTTCTTTTTTAATTTATATATTATTTCACCATTTATAGTTATTATACTATTCACTCTATTTTAGGCGTACATTTACCACTTTAAAGTTCACAAACCTACCAAGTCATCCGGCTTATTTTGTATCTTAATTAAAATTAAAGTGTCTGTAATATAAAAAAATACATTTGTTTACTAAATATATATTTGATATATTGTGTGTGTGTATTTGATACCTACAACAAAAATGTGAATTTCGAAATTATTGGTTATCTTTCGGTTTATTTTAGCTCATATCCGAAACGGCTAGACCGATTTTGATGCGGCATTTACTGACGGTTAGCAAATGTTTCAAGCAGTTACTTAGGCTACTTTTCATTTTCCTGTGGGAACGGGATGTCTTAAGGCATAAATCTTCGGAAGGGAAATTTTGTTCAAATTTAATGGAATTTTTTATGTGATATGTAGCCGTGTTAATAACGAGTACTTTTATTCACTTTTTACATTAAATGAGGCATCTTAATTCCCAGGAAGAGTAATATTATAAGGAGTAATTTTCATTTTTCCGCGAGATTGGGGTTTCATAAGAGGGGATAGGTTTAGATAAGTTTTGCGATATAGCTAATGTTATAATGAGTAGCTTAAATCTATTTTTATAATACCGCGTGACGGGAGTTGACGGGACTTAATTATCGAGGGCGGAGACATCTTAAGCCTAGCGCACATTGCCTTGCGTTTTTTAACGCATAATCTTGAAGTATAGAGTGTCATAGAAGTGCGCGCATTGCGGTGAAATAAACGCATGCGGTAAAGTCATCGTTGGCCCCCCGCTGCAAATTTGTGATGAAGATTCATTGTGATGAAGATCATCTTACATATTTTTGTATTGCATAGAGATCTAGGAAGCGTCGCGCACTGTGGTGAAAAAAAACGCAGTGAGACACTCATTTGCTGTTGGAACGCGACACAGATATTATGTCACTGGTGTTTTTGCGCTGATGGCGGCGGCGTGAGCATCGATCCCTTTAGACATTTAACTTTTAATTAATGCAATCTGAAAACATTATAACTTAGGAAGAAGAAGCCCTTCATAGGCCTTAAGGTCGTCAAGGGATGTATCTAATACCGTTTAGTTTGGATACTCTTTTTTTACGCTTTAATAAATATACAAAGATAGTAACTATTGTATGGTAATCCATAACTATGACATGTGAGCGCCACAGCTGGAGTTCGAATGACAAAAAAACTTTTTACAAAAAAAAAACCGACTTCACTAAAAAAAAAAATACTAAAAAGATCAGAATAACTTTAATTTTTGAAGTCGGTGTTAGATAAGAAACAAACAATGCCGAGAAACACCGACTTCCGAAATTAAAGTTATTTTGATCCTTTTACTTAGTGTTTTTTTTAGTGAATTCGACTTTTCTTTTTTGTTTAAAGTTCTTATTCCACACTTTTTAGTTACGATACAAATATGCCTACTAAACATGCCTAACAGAGTGCCTATTTTTCATGATAATTTCAGTTAACCCAAACACTGCTAGGTTACATTGTTTTATTACGAAATTTCTGCTTTTCTCACAGCTTTTTTGTTATTAGACAATTGATCGGTACCACCGCAACCGCTATGTCCCTGCATTTTAAATCTGTAAATATTCATTTAAAATCATGCTGTATAGGGCCATATTGATCTTAATTAAATGGAGAATGTATTTAAGGTACTTAATTGGACAAGGATTAATGCTGTATTGCTTAAAATCGATTCGTAAATAAACCATTATTTCTCGTAAAAAGTAAAGGATAAAAAATGGTTATTGTGGGTTGTCCCTAAGAGATAGACATATTATACCATCGCGGACTCTTTTGTAGACCTTTTTAAGATGTACAATACTGTAGTACATTATTTTGATCTATCTCGTAGGGTTCAGCCAGCGTTTACACACATTAGAAACCACTAAAATTATCAGTCTAGTCTACTATATTTTGCATGTATATAAACCTTCTTCTTGAATCACTGGCGTAGTTTTAAAGATTTAAGCACACATAGGGATGGACAGCGAGAAGCGACTTTATTTTAACGGTTTTAACTATAACTGTAGTGATTCTAGCGATAGACAAGGTAAAACAAAAGTTCGCTGCAGCGATAGATTGGCATTATAGCGTCTAACACAACTATTAAAACATACAGCGCTAGATGACTTACAGAGGATAATTTTTTCTCGACCAAAACGTCTTAAGCGCCATGAATTTCATGGCACTTACGCGTTTCGTTCAACATACTGTAATGACATGACTGTCATCCACAAAGATTTTTATACCGCAGAAGTGACACAGCTTTCTGCCTACAATATTTCATTATAATAATACTCTATTTCAAAATGTAGTCATAGTCTTCGTTAGTTTAAATTCTCTTCTGACATTTCTTGATGAGTTTTATCGGATATCAAAAAACGCACGTCGTCATAATTTCTGAAATTTGATCAAATTCGTTGATATATTATTTATACAAGAAAGAACATAATAAAATATTAAAAAATATCGAACCGGTTATAAAAAACCCCGCGAAGTCTACGTTCTTAGTTAATCAGTTGTAGTAAAAACCTACAACTAGTTTTCGTATGGTATTTAAATAAAATATTATCTTTCCTATTGTATTGTTACCATATTTAATTTTGATCTATTAAATCGCTTGGACAAGCAGTAGTTTTACTTAGTTGACTACGGAATTATTATATAAGTCCAGGTTTACTTTGATTCGAAGTTTATTAGCGCCGCTCTCACACTGCATGAACGTCAAAATTGCACTTATGTCAAGTGTGCTGACTGTTCACAAGTGAAAGAAAGAAAGAAAACACGTTTATTTGGCACACAGGTACACACAATGAAATAACAATTATATACAAACTTAAATACTAAGTCACTTAAAAATATTAAATACTTAAACTTAAAAATATATCAACATTGTGTGTCTCACGGCTGTGCCAAATAGGTTCAGTTCAGCATAATGCCAGGCCACTACGTAGCAGTTGCCTGACGCTGGTTTTAACTGAACCTTGATATGAGTCTACGGATGTTAATCAGTTGGATTAGAGTGAGGTAAATAAATATATGTAGTTGTTATGGGAACACTCCGAAATATTATCTTCCGAATTTCGATGTTCCGATTTTCAGAAGTCCGAATTTCATAATACCTAAGAATTATAATGTCTATTATTAAAAATCACGAAATTTATTTTGGGGAACCCGCGAGCTGAGGAGCTGGTGGTTTGAAGCTGCGGTGGTGAGCGTTAAAACCATCTGCGACAATTAGCTCGCGTGGGGTCGCCCAAACCCCGCAGCGCCAGAGCCGTAACAGAAACAATGCTTGCTGCATGTTGCATGCCTGCTTTCATGCTGCATGCCTGCTTGCATGTTGCATGCTTGCTTGCCTGTTGCATGCCTGCTTGCTTGTCGCATGCTTGCTTGCATGCTGCATGTCTGCTTGTAGTTGCACAGTATATGGTAAAACAAGCAGTAGGATACCTAATTAATTACTTTATGGGATTTATATATTCACAAGGATAATAACTGTAAACAATCTATGCAATTATGAGTAGGAAAACGCATCTGCAATTAGTTTCTACCCCCTCATACTATATATAATATTATACTTCTCTCTGACGAGCAATTATGTGTTTGTCTTGCTATACAGTTTGACAAGGCGTTTTTATTTCAGAATTGTATTAATCGGTATCCTAATCATCGGAATTCGTATTTTTGATGTTTTGAATCATCATTTAGTCGGACTTTTTGTTATAGTCTATTGAATCTCGGTATTTTGAGAATAGTAATTATAAACGTTAAGAATGTTGAAATTTAGGAATTATAAAAATAGGAGTAATGATAAGTCAGAGTTGTTATATTCGGAATTATGAAAATCGGTATTTTGAAATTCGCATTTGTGACTGTCGGAATAAAGTTTTTCGTATTTATGTATTGTACCCATATGATTATATGTAGGTATAAATTAGTGTGTAGTAAATGGTAAATATAGTTAGGTGTTTAGTGTTATATATATATATATATGAAACAGGAAAAATGTTATACTAAAAATAAAAAATCATAATCATCAAAATTATACGTAAATTCGATCGCACAGTCCTTGCGGCTCACAAAAAAACAGAATAGACAAAACTTAGATCGTGGTTTGTAGTTTATAACAGCCAAGGTTAGTAAGGTCGCCCCAATAATAGCTGACCATTTAAACATACCATGATGCCAATGTGTCACGGAAACCTACGTTAAACTGTTGATCCTGGCTACCTTTTGTAGACCTTTTACAATTAGTAAAGTAAAGTAGTAAAGTACTACGTAGACATACATTTTCACTGTTTTTCATACAACCGCACTTACGCGATTATGACGTTATTACACATTTTTCATTAGATATTTTGGCAACACAGTATGTTGTGAGTATTATCTGGGCTTCTACTAAAATCAATTTATAACTTTGTGTAAAACTAACCTAGTAAAGACCTCTGAAAATCTGCTATTTTGCATGAACTTTGACACTTCATAATTTACTCAAAAATTTAAAAAAAAGTCAAAAAGTATAACAATAGAAGCCTTGCAAATTTAATTAAGATTCTACATGACGACAATTGTTTTCAAAAACTTTTAAAGGTTTAAAAAAATAACACTTCTTTCCTGGAACAAGTTTTGTAAAATATTTGTATAAATCTCTCTTTTTCCGCGTTGCTTTTTCATCAAACATCGCGTTGGATTGCGTTAGATGAAGTAATACGCTTTTAATCCATGCTCGATATTGACGATAGGCGAATGAAAAAGAACCCTCTTAAGTTTGGTGACTCTTCAGGCCATGTGGATAACTTTGGTTGTTCTGCAAATATCTTCATTCATTTATTCGTGATATCGATCACGCAAGTAAACTCCAAGAAAAGCCCATTCCATTGTCCTTTAGATGATTTTAAGCCTTCTGATCAGATCCATTTGAAGGAATACAGATGGGCTTAATTCTATAAAACTGTTACACTCCACTGAGAGAGCGGGAGAAATTATATTAAATACCACTGAAGCTGCAAGTTTAGTCAAAAACCAGGAAATCTTACACCAATCTTGCCAAGAGCACGGTATCGTGTTACCCGATTTCTGGGTTGTGGAGCTCAGGTAGGCAGTCGCTCCTGGTCGCTCCACGTCAAATTCTAGTAAAACGGAACAGTTGTTCCTTTTTCAAATATTGTGTTTATTCTTGTAACTAGTCATTACTAATGTACTTTACCTCGTATTTCTTTAATAATAAAATCAGGTCATATGAATCTAAGTACCTTCGTACTTACTACATGTTTTCCTTAACTGAAATTGTTTAGGATAAAAACAGTTTATGTTATTATAGGACTTCACTGTTACAGTCGTTGGGGAATACCACCTGTACCATAACAAGTTTGTGATAATAATAGGATATGTACCTACGGCATGGAGGCAGAGACTTTCGAGAGGGTGCGCGGGAATTGCATGACTTGATTCAGCCATCACCTTTCTACATTGTTCACACCTCTTCGGTCCGAACTAAGGCGTCCAGTACACGGTCATGCAAGCGTCAGTCAAAACACCATCACACACACACACACACATCACATCATGAATGAAGTTCATTCATTATCAGACAAGTTTCATTCATTATCAGTCAAGTTTCATTCATTATCAGTCAAGTTTCATTAATTATCAGTCAACTTTCATTCATTATCAGTCAAGTTTCATTCATTATCAGTCAAGTTTCATTCATTATCAGTCAAGTTTCATTCATTATCAGTCAAGTTTCATTCATTATCAGTCAAGTTTCATTCATTATCAGTCAAATTTCATTCATTATCAGTCAAGTTTCATTCATTATCAGTCAAGTTTCATTCATTATCAGTCAAGTTTTATTCATGATTGATGGTTTTGACTGACACTTGCATGACCGTGTACTGGACGCCTAAGAGTTTCACCTCAGCGTTTATATCGCATACATCGAAGGACTGGAATAATTTGCCAGCTGCGGTCTTCCCGTCCGATTATAATTTTGGTGTGTAAAAGGCTAAAATAAATAGGCTCTTAATAAACTAGTACGCCTCACAATCAACGTTTGCATTGTTGCCTACCATCAGGTGGGATCGCAGTCAAGCACTAGTTTATATTATTAAAAAAGGCAGAATACGAATTTAAAGATATAAAGAAGAAAAAAATGAATGAATAAATGTTCAAACTAAATATTGACCTATTGGTAATAATATTTTAAAAAGGGCAGTCATGCATTAGGAAATTACTTAAGCGCCTATTGCACTACTCGATATTCAGACAGTTTATAGCCCAGTCATTGAAGGATTTATCTGCGGAAAAATTCCTAGTGAACTGAATTTTTGTATACACCTTTAATACGGTATTTTAATGAAGATGTGAAAAGTCGACATCGATAATAGTGCCGGCTAAAAAAGTTATACAGGTCAAAAGGTCACGAAAATCAGTTTTTCGCAAATATCTCACGACCTACAGCTTGGAGGTCAATAGAAGTCATTACAAAATTGTTCGTCGTGAAATTACCTACAAAAAGAGCCTGAAGCATTTTTCTGTAAAATTAACCGTTTTCGGGTAGAGCGCTGAGAAAGCGACTATATCATAAATGAAGCGAGGTGGTGAGGACCACCACCATCGAGGTAGAATGAAAGGCGCGTTTCTTTTTTACTAGGTTTTCTCCGTAGGCATAATCCATGACATGTATTATGAGGTTTTTTTTATTTAACAGTGAATATTTTTTATTTGAATATTGAATTACAGAAAAAATTGCATATATTTTTTTTGTCATTCATTGTCGATATGTTCAGTTTCTATATCATTAACGATTGCTGACAAAACGTCGAGTGGACTTATTCCACTATATTTAAATCGTCATCTTCATCATTTTCGTCGTTGGTTGACTCTGCGTTTGACATGACTGACCACGGCAATGTCCACAAACTTTTGAACATCTTAATCCAATTTTTTTGCATCCACATTTGCCGCCACAACCTTTTGTACAATTTACAAAAGATTGTTTTCAGTAGATCATCGGGTGCTGGTGGTAATAAAGTTGTTATTGGCTGTAGTATATTATTTTTCAACTCCCAACCTTACTGTTCTGGATTAATTTCTCTTCCTAGCCAGGTTTGTATTTGATAATACACTGGATAAATATGCTGTAGAGCTGCTGAAAAAGTAGGTCGTAATAAAGGAAATTTCACAGTTGTGCTTTGTCTTGTTAGTTTAGCAAAGCTACAGTATCTGTAATTATCTATCAAATGTTCTGATATTGGAGCACCGTACATTGCTAATAGAAAATGTGTTCCAGCATAGACAATGACATCTCGTGAGTAATTTTCTTGTAGGAATATTTCTGCAGAATTGTTTAAATCGGGTCTTTTTTTAAACATCTTCATGACTTATATTTTTCCTTTCCCAAAAAGTGCTGAAGTTGTATCACATCCGGTCACGGCATGTAGAAACAGAATATTTTTCCTTCAATATGGATACTTGTTAAGGCTATCAGTCGAGAATATTTTTGTTTCAACATTGTTTTTTCCTGGTATTTAAAAAAAAAAATATATTTAAGTCGATCATGTATTTGTGAGCGTGCTATGAGAAGTAGCAAGGATTATTTTAGTATTATTTATCGATTTTTCAATCGCTGTTTCAACTATTAAGACGTCAGCATCATCACGTCATTGTCTTGTAGCAATACCAACTTCTTCGAACTTCTCAATAAGCATTTCAATTTTTTTTTTTTGTTAATTCGATTAGATAAGATTTTTTCTTGACTGATAGGAACTTCCATCAATTCTTTGAAGTGCACTTCATAAGATGTAGAAATAGCAGCGGTCCTTCTTAGTTGTTTCATCATTTTGATATTTTATATTTTTTATATATATTATATTCCGATGATCTACTGAAAACAATGTTTTATAAATTGTACAAAAGGTTGTGGCGGCAAATGTGGATGCAAAAAAATTGGATTAAGATGTTTCTTGCCGTGACCAGTCATGCTTAAACGCAGAGTCAACCAACGATGAAAATTATGAAGATGTCGATTTAAATATATTGAAATAAGTCCACTTGACGTTTTGTCAGCAATTGTTAATGATATAGAAACGGAAGATATCGACAATGAATGACAAAAAAAAAATATATACATATTTTTCTGTATTTTTCAATAATCAAAAAAAAAACTTCTCTCTTAAATAAAAAAAAACCTCTGTCATGAATTATGTCTACGTTTTTTTTACATGGTTTCCCCACCATGTAAAAAAAACGCGCCTTGCATTCTACCTCGATGGTGGTGGTGGTCCTCACTACCTCGCTTCATTTATGATATAGTCGCTTTCTCAGCGGTCTACTCCAAAAACGGTTAATTTTACAGAAAAATGCTTCAGGTATTTTTGGAGGTAATTTCACGACGAACAATTTTATTATGACCTCTATTGACCTCTGAGCTATTTAGGTCGAGAGATATTTACGAAAAACTTATTTTCGTGACCTTTTGACCTTTATAACTTTTTAAAATGCAGCTCACTAAGAATTTTTTCCGCAGATTGGGGTTTAAAATGCCTAAAATGACTGGACTATTAGTCAATGTAGCGTCACACGAGAAAAAGACCAACTTACACCAATTTTGTGTAAAGGAATGAAACAGAACGATGAGATAAATATATAAACATAGACTAAGACTGTCTGAATATCGAGTGGTGTAATAGGCCCTTTACAGTGTATTCGTGTTCATAAAATAGTGACGTGAATAGCTAAGCCACGCCCGTTGACCAATCAGATCTTAGCAAATTAGAAACACGTATTCACATTAACCAGTTGAAGTAAAAGGTCACCTTTTACTTTAACTGGTTAATGTGATTTAAAGGTCCTATTGGTCAATTGCAGTTGACAATATTTACGTGAAAGACGCCAAGTGATACAAAAACTGATCGCTTACTTACACACTTCGGAAACCTATTAAAATATATAAAGTTTTGATGAAACGTGGGTAAACCCTGGACACGTTAGGACAAAGGTAGATTCGATGATCTAGATTAAGAAAGGCGCTTATCGAGCCATATAATAGTGCGTAAAGTTTTAATAAATAAATATTAATATTTCAAAGTACTGTGTAATTCAAATTCAAATTCAAAGCCTTTATTTCAAATAAACCATTTACAGGCACTTTTGAAATGTCAAGAAGTCAGTCAGTCAGAAAAAAAAATGATGCTAATTGTAGTAACAAGTTTGCTTTAAATTTATAATGGTTTAATTAATATCACAGTTTATCTACGCCTTTACTTTGCAGTCAACTTATCGTGAACAGAGTAAACTGACTTAAAAAATTAACCAATCCTTGCTGACTTGATACTGAACGTGGTGACGTCAGTGGCTTAGCATAGCATAGTCGGCATTATAATATTCCCACTGTTGGGACTCAGGCCTCCTCTCTAGGAGAGGGAATGGGCCATAATACACAACGCGGGCCCAGTGCTGGTTGGTGGATGTCACATATCTTCGAATTTTTGGTTTTTGGACACTCCAGTTCCTCACTTCACCGTTTTGAGAGCAGTTGTGATGAAATGAATTACACAAAGAACTCGTAATGCGACTGGTTGGGTTTGAACCCTCTACATACAACTCGTAAGTCGGGGCACACGGTTACCACTTCGCCACACTGCTCTAGACTAAATTAGACTTATTTGACTTTCGTTAAAACTCAGATGTATGCTTAAGGCGATGCGCATTCAAGTGTATGATTTGTTGAGGAAGTTTCCCATTTAATATTCCATGCGAGGTTCCGTTATAATCTTTTAACGTATTCTTACTTTTAGGTACCTATTGCATTCCAGGTCCGTGGTGACTCTTTCGAACAGTCCCGCTACCCTAGCTTAGTTTTAACCCCTTCGGCTTAAAAGTAAGCTAGGGTATATATATCTATTTTATATAAAAGGAGCGTCAAATTTTGCACAAAGTTTCCTTTTATGACGAGCACTAAGATAATTTTCCAATATTGACTACCTACGGGGATGAATTTGGCGTCCAAAGTTTGTATGGAGAAATATACTTTTATGCGGGCGAAGCTGCTGGCAGAAGCTAGTTTACAATAAACAATAAGTTCTCCTTGTAGGTAAATGTTGTTGTTTTCCTAGTATAATCTTTTTGTTTATGTGTTCTTTCCATAGTTATTCGCAATAACAATAATTGTTCCATTATAATTAAAGTTGTTATTGTTCCCTTTTAGAAATCCTTTTATATTCTCTGAAATAACCTATAGGACTAATTAAGAGGATAACGGATGTAACTCGGCCAATTAAAATTATTTATTTAACTTTGTTAAAATAAATATTGAACAGGATAAACTTGTAACAAAGGTTTATACTAAAACAGTTCTATCAGCATTTCTGTGAAATTAATTTTGGCCGAAATACAAAACTGATAAAATCACGAAATCTTAGAAACTTATAGTTACTTACAAACTTAAAATTTGGCAAGTAGATTCCTTATAGGGTGTAGACATCTGCTAAGAACGGATTTTATGAAACTCCACCCCTAAGGGGGAAAAAGGGGAGTTGAAAGTTTGTATGGAGAAACGCACTTTTACGCGGGTGAAACCGCTGGCAGAAGCTAGTCTATATATATGAGTATAAAAGTGAAATACCACTCACTCGTTAATCACGAAATCTCCGAAACTATAACACCTACAAACTTAAATTTTGGCAGGTAGGTTCCTTATAGGGTGTAGATATCCGCTAAGAATAGATTTTCCCACCTACAAAAAAACCCCCTAAGGGGGCAAAACGGGAGATGAAAATTTACATGGAGAAATCAACTGTCGCGCGGGCGAAGCCGCTGGCATAAGCTAGTTACTTACATAACTAGCTCGCTTCCCGCTGTCTGTCCCGATGTATGCTTAGATCTTTAAAAGTAGGTTCGCAACGGATTTAGATGCGGTTTTTTTAATGGATAGGCTGATTTAAGACGAAGGTTTATATTTATAATAAATGTACAATATAGTAGAGAAACACTGATAATTTTAGAGGTTTCTAATGTGATGTCGTAAATAAACACATTTTTAGCACTTACATTGCAAACGCTGGCTGAATCCTAGTACGAGATCCTAGATCAAAATAATGTACTACAGTATTGTACACCTTAAAAAGGTCTACAAAAATGTTTGCAATAGTATATGTCTATCTCTTAGAATTAACCCACAATAACCATTTTTTATCCTTTACTTTTTACGAAAAACAATGGCTTCTTTACGAAGCTATTTTAAGCAATACAGCATTAATCCTTATCCAATTAAGTACCTTAAATACATTGTGCATTTAATATAGATCAATATGGCCCTTTTTAGAATATAATTTAAATAAATATTTTCGAAGATATTACACATTTAAAATGCAGGGACATGGGAGTTATACATAAAGACATTCTGTCTGATTCTGTAGTACTTATATTTAGCATCAGCACTGCACCCGCGCGAAGCCGGGGTGGGTCGCTAGTTTCAAATAAACCATTTAAGGCAGACGGTTACAATCTAGTGTTCCAACCAAGGTGACTTTGGATGGAACGCTATCGTTTCGATAGAGTTTGGTTTGTGTTGCGGCTACATGGATGTAAGACGCACGCTCTAATACGTTCGCAAATCAGTCACTGTGGTTGGGAAAACACGCTTGCCAACCAAGGGCGTTGAAGGTCATGATTACAACTAAATACTGTCTACATGGATTGAAACTGACAAGGTCACCTCTGTTGGGACGTTGGTTTGGAACTGTCTGGTCCACTCGTACAGGCACTTTTAAATTGTCAAGAAGACAGTAAAGAATGCTAATTCCACATTCCATAGCGTAGATCTCTATGGAAAAGAATGTGCAAGAAACTCCTTAGACACCTTTTTCAATCATGTTATGTATTACAAATATCTCGGTTGCATGTTTCTTGTCGCTGTTATAATGTGAGAACAATGTAAATAAAGTAAAAAAATCTAAATATAGATATTAAAATAAGCCACTGGCAGCTAAGAGATGATCAGTCTCAACCGACAACGCCCGTTCACGGACATGACGCGTATATCAGCATCACTCGGTCAAACTATTTTGAAGGGAACGAATGCTTTAACTTACGCGCTGCCATCGGTGAGACATTTGAGTGAGCGTGACAAACTCTCAACTGGCATGCTCATTTATATACGCTGTAAAACAAGTAATAGTTAGTAACCTAAAACCATAAATTGCTCCATGGTACGTGTACTCACATTCACAAACTTTAAAAAAAGATATGGTTCTACAGAATACAATACTATAATCTATTCAAATAAAAAAGTGATTTTCAAACTAATTAATTTGTGCACCCCAGTGGTAGTAGAGCTAGACCAGCATTGTGCCAAGCATGTTTGTCTTCAATATAATCCTCCAACTTATAATATACTTGCCTACATAGTGTGCGTTTAACACAAGATTTAAAGAGTTTCATTGAGTTCTAAAAAAAAAATTTTATTACAACATTTCAAACAGAACTCCATGAAACGCTATGTTAGCTAGTCTGAAACCTGGTTGAACTAATTGATCCCTATTTCTCGTAACATTATTATGTCTATCGCCTCTTTTATAAAAAGATGAAGATGCTTTCTAACTTACATGATGTTTTTATAGATATATTTTCAAGGTAATGTCGCACTCTGCGATGATTTGTGTGAAGGGATCGGACTTTTATTTAAATTAAATGCTTTGGAAGCTTTAAATATCTATTATACTTTTCTTCAAGAATTCAATATTAGTACATCGCACTACAATGGTTAAGTTCGAACTTTAAAAAACTATACATTTCTTTTTTCTACTCAATTTTCAAACCTATTCTAGAAAATCAAAATCCTTACAAGTATATTATACATGCCAGTTCGTTAACGTAACTCATGCTATCTCCTTTCGATATCACAGTACCATCATGATGTTAATATCCTTTAAGTTCCCTTAGAAAATCGCACCGGCGGAGATTGTAAACGGCTTTGATAGCTCTTTTCTTTAGAATAAAAATTGAGTCGATGTCTGCCGCCCGTCCTCGTTGCAAGATACCGTATGACATAATACTATGAAAATAACTAAAACAGACTAGTCTAGCGGTATCAAAATCCGTGAATTGGCGGATTTTTCTAACAGCATATGCAGCTGAGCTATACTGTTTTGCAAGAGATGTTAAATGTGGACCCGTTGTAGCCTTGAGTCAGGCGTAATCGCCAGGAATGCCGATTTATCGGCGAATTCTAGTTTCCCATAGTTCAATGATAACTTTTGATATTTGGCAAGGAAAATCCTATGCATCTAGTTTTTTTCCCATTTAGAACTAGATTACTAGCAGTGAACCCGTGTTTTACCTGCAGGGCGTTATTTTCGTCGTCATGATTATTAGTCTTTCTATTTATCTTAAAAATCAAAGAAGTATTGTTGACAAACAACACCATATTAAGTTTGTTTTGCAATAAATGGGGTAAATCGTTAATATAAACTAAAAATAAAAAAGGACCCAATATTGAACCATGGGGTACCCCCATTTTTACGTTTAATCCCAAAGAATTGAAACCGTTTATCTGAACTAATTGCTGTCTGTCATTCAAATAAGATTTTAATACGATTAACGCTGCTTTGTCTGGTCCGTAATGCTCAAGTTTCAGAAGTAATATTTCATGAACCACACAATCAAACGTCTTAGACAGGGCGCAAACAAGTCGCATGCAGATGATACCTATAGCATCTTCTGCCTCTTTCCACGCATTAAAAATATGTTTTGGTAAGAAGACACCAGCGTCAGTTATTCAATATCCTTTGGTGAAACCGTACTGTTTATCGTGCAAGATGTTATTCGTGTTAAGATGTTTGAGCATTTTCACACCCCTTAAAAGTTGAAGTTTCGAAAACCTCTACTTAGAGCTTCTTCTTACCATTCCGCACTGGGTCCGCGTGGTGGATTAATGCCCATTCCCTCTCCTAGAGAGGAGGACTGTATCCCGGCAGTGGGAACATTACATGGCTGATAATGATAATGCTTCTTAGAGCTTGTTTAAATCATAAAACTTGTGTAAAATTTCACATTCTTAGACCCAGTAGTTTTGGCTGTGCGTTGATATGTCAGTCGGTTTCTCTACTCAACTTGCCCTATTGAATGGCCCTAGAATATCACAGGCTACCCTGGAACATTCACTGGTTGACTGGTAAAGAATGCCTAAGGTTTTGCCATTGCACCTTTGTGTCGCATTAAATTTTAATAATTAAATAAATAAACCACCGTAACGTTGTTATTTTCAGAGCGGAGTTCTTCAATTGGAGCTTCCAAATGCGTTCAAACGATGGAACCCAATACCGATTGCCAACTACTGCGTGGACTACCGCATTATGGCGGATCCTAATTTGATCAAGCCGCGCTATTGGGCACAACTGCCTGGAGGAGATTTCATTCAGAGTAATATTTATTTAACGAGCGGTAAGACAACACTAATTTAACCTTCCATATTGAAATACATACATAGTCTGAGGACTTCAGTCTAGGTTTCGAGGTTCGAGATATATAGTTATGTTTACTCGTAAATCATGTGAATTCATTTGTTTTTTAATCTGCGGTTTCGTAAATAACCACAGATTGAAAAACAAATGAATCACTTTAATAGTGAACTCAAGCTATATTTATAAGTTACAACAGAAATACAATTATTTTCCAGGATTTTTTCAGTCCGTATTATAGTATTATTAATGGATTAGCAGAATTTGCGTCAAACAGATATCAGTAGGTGACGCATATTATTATTGTTGTGACCCATATTTTATGAGCATTTAACCAGTTTTTTAGCTTCATAATTGCGATATGGTGCTAGCGACTGTCGCATCCCAGCGCTGGGCACGCCACAATTGTAGCGAAAAGTTCCCTCTTTGAGGAGTGGTTGGAGAGGCATAATGGCCTCCTCACTTTCCACATGACGCAGGTCCTTACTGTAAATGGCAGAAGGAAGAAAGAAACGCCCGGGTGTCACCATTGTATGAACCGCCCGGAGGATACAGACCGGAGGATTTTTCATTTCACACTTTTTAGTTGCGATATACATATAACCAGAATGCCTATCTCTCATGACAATTTCAATTAACCCAAACACTGCTAGGTTATATTGTTTTATTATGAAGTTCCTGTGAATACCTTCCACCTTCCGACTCCATCATCAGATCAGTTCGATAGTACCTTATAGCCAAAGTGCATCTCATGAAAATTCTAATAAGCCCAAACATGGCTAGGATACATTGATTAATTACAGAGTGGTGACTTCCGGCTCCATTATCATCATGAGGTCACTTCGATGACACCATTTTCAACATAACTATTCAGAACCATTTATTTATTCGTATTGTCATAGTCGCTTAACTATCTTCATTGTGATAGCTACGTGAGTATGAAGTTCCGTTGGCCATTTCTGGTCCCCTTCATCAGTTTCACTTCATCAAATGTAAATTTTTGACCGTAAATGCTGTTCGCGATGAAAATACCATAATCACTATATAGTTGCCTATAATATTTGAGGAGTTCCCTCGCTTCGTCAAGGATCCCATCATCAGAACTGGATTTTGAAATAAAATGGGACCAATCTGGAAGCATATCCTTTAAAAGGAAAAAAAAATTGTCAATCGGTCCATAAACGACAGAGTTCCTGAGGTAACACACATAAAAAAGTAAAATACAACCGAATTGATAACCTCCTCCTTTTTTTTAAATCGGTTATCAAACTATTCCAAACCACGCAACTGATTTATTATGATGTAGGTACGCTTTAGACATTCACTTTTACAACGAGCCGTGAGACAGTACCCAGAGTAGTTGTCTAAAGTACCAGCTGCCTACAGATTTACTGGTTGATAACATTTTGGTAATTACCGAAATGAAACACTGAGCAAAATAGAAGGAATTGGGGAGGCTTTTACCAAAAAGTGGTGAAGTTGATAGTGTGATCGTTATAAACAGTTCGCGTACCTACTCGTATCTAATATCTATAAAAATTGAAAGAGTTAAATTTTTTTTTTTTGGCTGGCCTGTTGGTCTAGTTGTTAGTGGCCCTGACTGCTATAGCGGTGGTTGTGGGTTCGATTCCCACCCAGGATAAATAGTGGGTGTGATTTATCTATATATGTATGTATTTAGAAATATACAAGTATGTTTATCAGTTGTCTAGTACCCATAACACAAGCTCTGCTTAGCTTGGGACTAGACGGCGTTGTGTGGTAGTTGTGGAATATTATTATTATTATTTAAGGGTCTATTGTAAAAAAAATGATGGAATAGTGAAAAAAAAAATTGAGCTTTTATAAAGTTTTAATTTTTAGGCTTCCGTCCATCAAAAATGAAAAACGGAACCCTTATACGATCATATAACAGACGCGTTTCCGAGACAAATAGTCAAGACTCTTTATTTATCTCGGAAACGCGTGGAGATATCGAGTTGAAATTAAAACCGTAGATTCATGTCTGCGGTCCCTTGAATCTGTGAAAAAAACTTTTAAGATTACGAAAAAAAAAATACTTCCGTTTATATCGCAAAAAACGTATATTTCGACACTCTCAGGGGAATCAGAATTCATAGGGTTGACATCCCGTTGACCTAAAATCCTGAAATTTGGCATAAAGCAAGGTTTAGCACAGGTATAGGAATAAATCTGAAAACAGGCATTTTTTTTGTTATGTCACAAAAACAAAAAAAAATTGCGGTGCGGAAAAGAATTCGAAACTCCATTCGGTATTTGAACTCTTTACATAGGTATGTTTGTTCATGAGGAGTCGAGGAAACTTCTCAAATATTATAGGCAACCATATAGTGATTTTGGTATTTTCATCGAGGACTTAAGCATTAACAGTCAAAAAGTAACATTTGATGAAGTGGAACTGATGAAGAAGACCAGGTCCGAACATGTTAAGGGGGGTCGTTTGCACCAGACGTATAAAATGCACCTTACAGCACTATTTAGACATACTTTGCTTTATTAAATATTGTCGCATTACCTGGTATCCACCCTTACGTTGTTGAAACTTCAACGGTCCAGACTAAGCGATTCGCTTCGTCGTTTATACCGCGTACGCCGAAGGACTGGAACAATTTGCCTGCTGCGGTCTTCCCGTCCAACTATGATTTAGGTGTCTTCAAGGCTAGAGTGAATAGGCTCTAAATAATCTAGTACGCCGCATCATCAATGATTGCATATCGGCTTACCATCAGGTGGAATCGCAGTCAAGCACTGGTTTAAATCAATAAAAAAAAATGATGCTAATTGTATTCCAAAGCGTAGTTTTCTACGGAGAAAAATGTTCAAGAAACTCCATGGAGACTTTTTTATTTCAGTAAATATAATACAATGATGAATTAATGAACTTTAACCTAACTTTATCCAACCAAGATAAGGTCGGCTTCCTGTTTTGAGAGGTTACCGCTAATTTACCAATCTACATTGAGTTATTACTTATCAAACTTCCTACATTTATTCACATAGTAGCACAATGTAATAAAATTTAAATAAAAAATTATTTTGAATTAAAATTTAATTCACATAAGCACTTAAAAAACGTTAGAAGCTAGTGCACGGTTTATTTATTTACTTATTGAATCGTCACGCAACATAAAAGTGCAAAGGCGAACTTAATACCTCAGGTATTATTTACCAGCCAACCTAGGGTCCGGTTTCAATTAATTTTCTATGGAGAAGAACTGGAAAAAAAAATTAAGAGGGTCCTTTTTCACTCGCCTATCGTCAACATCGAGCTTGTTACTTCATCTAACGCAATCCAACGCGATGCCTGAAAACTCTGTTAGCATTACCGAATACTAACAAAGATTATATACCCATTTAATTCCGTGTATTACTCGAATGTTTTACAAAACTTGTTCCAAACGTTTTTTTAAACCCTTAAAAGTTTTTGAAAAAAATGTTGTCATTTAGAATTTCGATTAAATTTGCAAGGCTTCTATAATATTAGTATATATTGGTTTTTATTCATATATATTTATTAAACATACGTAGGTATTATTTTTACATATTAAACTTGTTTATGTAGGCTTACACTGGATACAAATAGAATGTGATCTGTCAGTCATGGGTTCCTTCTATTTGGCAGAATCTTGATACTCCGATTTTTATTTGGCATAACTCACATGGCATAATCTTATTTAATCGAATATTTTTAAGGCATAAAAATTATTTAGCATAACTTTTGTTTGGCAGAATATTTAAGTGTCCGAATTTACAATGGCATACTTTTATCTTGGCAGAATTTTGTTTCGCATAATTACCTTTGCCATAATTAATATTATGCATAATTTTGTTTAGCATAACATTTATTTAGAGATACGATTATTTGGTATGGGTGCATATTTGAACATCAAAAATTAAAATAGATGTATCTTCTTGTAAAAATTAGTGTTCAAAACATCAAAAACTTATAATATATGGAATAAAACTGATAATTTAAATAAAGTAAATTTATGCTGTCGAATGGTTAGATAACCTACGTGCAATGTATTTAAAATCGAATGGTCTGCAAAAGTGACATAGAATGTTCTAAATATAGCATGTATTGGTAGCATTTTCAATATTAAATTAAATTTGTGTCATAAAAAGTCAATACGTTGTGCTGCAAAATTTTGTGACAGAAACGAATCGCTGCGAAACCGACTTTACGCAGTCTTGTCTGCCCTACCCCTAGAGTGTAATTTAAACCCGCGTAGGCGCGGAGGGGTAGAGCGGCCCGCGAGCTGAGGAGCAGGTGGTGAGCGTTAAAACCATCTGTGACGATAAGCTCGCGTGGCGCCGCCCAAACCCCGCAGCGCCGGAGCCGTGACAGAAACAATGCTTGCTGCATGTTGCATGCCTGCTTGCAGCAAGCATGCAGCCTGCATGCATGCTGCATGCATGCTGCATGTTGCATGCCTGCTTGCATGCTACATGCATGCTGCACTATCGATATAAAATGTATGCCAAAAAACGATTCTGACTGTGAATTTTCTGCGATATGATGGTTTTGCTTTTTAATTATTATGGATATAAACATTATGCCTAAAGATGATTCTGACTAACAAAATTATGAGTTTTGAATGTATGACAACTGAGTGTATGCGAAATGATTTTCTGCGAAATGAAGTTTATGCTATCCGTTGTTATGCAAAACAATATTATGACGTAAAAAGTTCTGCTATAAAAGGTAGACCCGTCTGTCACTTAAGGGTCTGCTGAGAGGAATCTTGTAGCGACATCAGCTTCAGCTTCAGCTACGCAGCCGTAGCTGAATGTTGCTACAAGAATTCTCATCATCACAAAATACATGAACGACTCATCAAAAGACCACTGATCCCCGCTCTCCGGAGGAGTGCGGAGTATCAACATCTACAAATATATCACCACATAGAAATTAAATTACAAAATCCTGAATCACGTTATTACGATTAGAATATAACAGTCCAAAATAAACTACACTCCCTTTTAAATGGAGGCTTAGGGGACTATACACCCAGTTCGGCATACTTATAAAAAAAATAAATCGTTGGCCTAAGCTAGCCTTTGTTCAGGAATTTGGTAATCAAAGTGTACCTACTTACGAAGAATTTCATGTTAACTTTGTCAACAGCTACGCTGGTGTCATGCTTCTTCATGCTATTAGTGCTGCTGGTATACGCCCTGCTGCCTGAACTTCAGAACCTGTGTGGCTTGATCCTGATGGCGTACGTCTTCAGTCTGTTCATGGCCTTCTTGTTGTTGTTCGTCATTCAAATAAAGATTCACAAAACAGCAACTTGCATTGGCCTAAGTAAGTGATCATTTTTTAATAATTTTTTTTCTCATCTATAAAGTCACTTGTGTCGAATATTTTAAACATTTTACAATACATGTTTTTTTTTTACTTTAATTATTATTATTTTTCCTGGGAAAGTCATCCAAAGATCACCCACCCTTGGGCGGAGCGCGAGGATGTGTCAGATATTTACTGGCTAAGAACCCACTCTTGTTCCTTCTTTGCCTTTGTCCCAAGGGCCCCAGTAGGCTTCGACCCTGCTGGGCCCCTACGGTTTGCTGCGGAAGGTGAGGATGCCGTGAGGTATTTCCAGCCACTCCTCAAAGAGGGGAGTTGAAGCGACGCCCGGGTGTCACCACTGTGTGGCCCCCCGGAGGACAAGGTGGAGCACATGTTGGAGGTGTGCCCCGCTTGCGCAGAGCAGCGCTCGTGTCCTCGTGGGGGCGATCGGCAGCGATCTTTCGCGCTGGGCCTTGGTCCTTCTGCGAAGCAGTAATGCTAGCAAAGGAGGCGGCCGATCGGCCCTGGGACGAAGGTAAAGAAGGAACAGGAGTGTGTTTTTAGTCAGTAAAAGTCTGACACTATCTTCCGCTCCACCCAAGAGCGAGATATGTCATTAGATGATTACCCAACTAAAAAAAAGGAGCCCCTTAATTTTAAGATTTCTAATACTTTGTAGAAGGTTATTATGGAAAGAAAAATTTACAAAATTGCGCAGGAAATTTTAAAAATTACAGAAAACATTATCACTCATTATCATATTATTATTTAAATCTTGCTCATTTGAACACAGAATAGAACAGAATATTCCTAATTAAGACAGGATAATGTCTGTCAGATCAGCTAGTAAAATAATAAATATGATTTACTATACGATTTTTTTGTTTCATTTCAGCGATGTCCATATACTATTTCTTCCTGGCCACTTTCTGCTGGATGAGCGTCATGTCCTACGATATTTGGTGGACCTTCAGGTAAATATAATTTACTTCACCACTGAAGTCAGAGGACACGGTGGAGGTGTGCCCCGCTTGGGCGGAGCACAGCCGCGCCGTGTCCTCGTGGAGGCGATCGGCGGCAGCAACCTCTCATGCCGTGCCCTGGTTCAGGTCATGGTCCGAAGCAAGGAGGAATAGCAGCCGATCGCTTCTTTGTGCGAAGGAGTAATGCTAGCGAAGAAGACGGCCGCACGCGTGAGGGATTGGACATCTTTACGCCCCACCCGCTAAGACCCCGACCTCGACTACCTTACTCTGTCTTTTACTTTAGCTAGAAAGAGAGTAAACTTAAGTGTGAAGTTAGATACAATGCGGTTTTATACCAACGTAAACACTCGACACCGTTTAACAATCGAGTTGTCGCTAGCGAGTCCGTTTGACTCATGGTACGAATTTAATTGTAATCTATTCGATGCACGTTTATTCAAAATCGATTACGGTAAGATGATGTAGTTTTTCGATAGTTACTCATGGTAAGAGTACAGTACACATTAAAAGCAGAACTACACTGCGCACACGTGTGCCACACACGCCGATCTAGGCGCGTCGTTCTCCATACATTTTATATTGAAACTGGACTTGTTGAGCTACACTTGATCAACGGCCCGCGACACCACGCGACGTCGTTCTACGTAAAAATCAGGCGTGTTACATGTGTGCGTCAGTCTAATGTAGTTCTAGCTTATTATTTGTATGGTCAACAAGTAGTCTTTTCACGTCTACCTGTAATGTGTGTGTGAGTTTACATGTTTGTGAATTTACCCACGTACGTACGATACAGGAATCATCCCTAGACTATAAAAAAACACACAAATAGTAACGGTTTACCAAATCATGGTATAATTTTATTTCAAAAGACCACTTTTAATCGAATCTAATTGACTTTGACCTCAATGCAACCTTAGTCAAAGTTGATCATAATTTTTTTTTTTTTTACAGAGGTTATGCGAAAGCCCGCGCTATTCATCGGCGAGGAGAGTTCTTCAAGTTCCTGATGTACGCCTTGTTCGCCTTTGGTGTCCCGCTCCTCATGACTATCGGCCTGGCCGTGCTGAACGCGATTAAGGATGACATGAGAGCGCTGCCTTGGTTCATCACACCTCACGTGCCCGAATTTGGATGCTTCCTTGAAGGTTGGCACACCGATTTTTTTTTGTAATAAATCTAGTAATATCGAAGCCATCTTGCATCCAGCTATTGCCCATTCATTTAATAATAAACATATAGACACAATATATCATGAACAAGCCCTGCCTATGCCTATTTTGGAATGGAAGACTGCATATCAATGGAAACAAATTTAGTAGGAACTGACCTCTTATTCTATTGAAACTTTGTAACTACACTCCTCATTTCAGCTCATAGTAAAAAAAAAAATATTAAGGTGGGTTTACGCTAATGGAGCTGAGCACGAGTGGAACACGAGCCTAGCTTAAATTCGTGTAGTATCGCTCGTGCTCGGCTCCTTTAGAGTCAATCCTCACTACGCGGACTACACACGCTAGGCGGCACGGCTCGTGTTCAGCTTGTGCTCGGCTCCTCTAGCGTAGACCCACCTTTAGGGACCGCTGACCTGTTATAAAAATCTACAGTACGATTTTTATAACAAGTGCAGTCGAAAGCATCCTATTTCTTTATTCATAAATCAAACACACGTAGTAAAATTAAGTTTGTTTCAATATAATAACAAAATAACTAAATACCCAAAAATAAAACAAATATAAACCAAATAATAAAAATAATTAATAATAATACCTAATATAATATCTAAATATTAGCTGTTTTTAAGTGCTAGTGTGAAAATAATAGAAAAAAATTGTCAACGACTAGCGTACTATTTTTTTATTAGGTCTCAGTCTCGCGTAGATATCTGTTGGTAATAGTACCTAAGTCAGTCAGTTAGAGAAATGGACTGAATATTCCAAAGGGTAGATCTCTATGGAAAAGAATGTGCAAAAAACTCCATGGAAGCGCCAACTGAACGAGAGAGCTGTCGCCCGCTAAATCGAAACTTTACTACAAATAATCACAAATACGTTTCGGTGTTGCCAGCACAAGTAGTAGATTGCAATGAATAATCTAATACAAAATAAATAAAATAACATTCTTAGTTACAAAAACAAAATAGATAATCTGATTACGTAACAAAACCTTGCTGGGATTTCATTCTGTCGGTTTATTGAATTATCATAATTATTGTCCCTCGTAGGTGGTGAGAAACTATTGTACTTATACATGCCAATGCTGATCCTAATTATCTGCAACTGGATATTTTACCTGATGACTGCGTTCAACATCTGGCGATTGAGTCGAGGCACTGCCGTGCTGGACTCGGCTGCTGCCGGAAATCCGCAGGCACACCGCACGCATAGACACAGGTAAGTGGGCATAGATACCGCTGTTTTTTTTTTAGGATGCTCCGTCACATGAATTTAAGGGCTACATATACGGAACAGGGTGTAAAGTCCTACAAAACTCAATTGAAAAGAGAAGATCCTCCGACCAAACGGGTGTTAAAATTCGGGCAACTGCACGATTATAGTCGATTTCGGGCTGTTGTATATGTTCTTATCACGCAGAGAACTCAATACCGCGATGTAGGATTATGTAATTTTTAGTTTCTATGTGACGTCATAGATGTCGCTGTACAATAAAAGCCTATGGAACGCTCATTGGACACGCACGGAGAACAGTACCTATCAGTTGGTCTCCGCTAGGTCAGCTAACAGTGTTTCCAATGCTGTAAAGTGTTTTGATAGTAAGTACTTACAACACATAATGTTCTTTAAATAGTGTTATGTTTTTTTTTTAGATTCATGGTTTATCTGAAACTTTCGGTGGTGATGGGATTGAACTGGTTGCTGGAAATAGTCAGCTTCCTGTACCCTGGCTTCAAAATATGGTGGCTATCCGACGTCTACAATATTCTCATTGGCTTGGCGATATTCTTAATATTTGTTTGCAAAAAGAAAATACTGAAGAAACTATGTAAACGGTAAGAGACCACTGGAGTTATAATCCTCCTATCCCCACACTATTTCGTGTCAGTGCAATTCATTTTCTTTTCTAACCAATTATACAAACCAATTATCGAGTTTTGACTTTTAAAAATCAAAACTTTCCTCACTTCTTCGCAAAATGTCTGTCTGTTCCTTCAGTACATTTATGAGTTATACAAAAAGTAATTAATAAATGGCAACAATAATAAATCAATATTCTCTAATCTCTTCCTATAGCTACTTGGGGAGGAACACAATGCGCTGGTATCCATCATCGAAGAGTTATTCTAGCAGCATGTCAGATTCCAATCAAGAATCTGCAACTCTACAATCGAAAGTGTCGTCACAACCAAATGGACTACCAAACGGATACGCAATGGTCTCTAAAAGTGCAATGGATTAGGTTAATACACTCACTAGAACTTCTATTATAATTCCTATAAGTAATTGAAGAAGAAAAAATGTATTCCAAACTCAAAATGACATTGAAAGTCTCAGATACACTAAGGGACAAAATGTCCCCCAACATGACGCGCAACGCTGTTAAATAATTGTCCAAAAACATGTCCAGCGTCACGAGAACGCATCTTAAAATATTGGGAGACAAGTTACGGGACACTGGGTAATGTTGCAGCGTTATGTAGATTTTTAGCTTTGCACGTCATTTTGTGGGACAATTTGTCCCCTAGTGTTTCCAGGGTTTTATGAAAAACCTAAGCCGATTAAGTCTATGGGATTTTACAATTAGAACCAACCATTGTAACTTTTTAAGATTATGTAAGTAAATAATTTTGCAATAGCTTAGTTTCACATTGTGTAGGAATTTATGCCAGAATAGTTTTTAAAAGTTCCCGGAAATGTTGGTTGAAACATTATCTTTAACTTTTATTAGAATATACACTAATGCAAAGTTGTTACGGAGACCCTTAACATACTTTGATTGGTGTAAAATAAGTACCAAGTACCTACTTTGTATACTCTTTTACACATGCGTGTAGCGTAACGTGTATTCTTTTAGTAAGAAAAAAAGTACAGTATTAGTAAGTGTATAGTTAGTTAGTATATTTCATATAGTATCGATGTGTTGTGGCTGGAGAGGTGCCACGCAGGTCCTCACCGGACATGGCAAGCTCGGGAGGTTCCTGTTTTGGATTCAGTCGGCAGAAACGCCTTGGTGTTACCATTCTGCAGACTGCCCGGAGGACACGGTGGTGCTTACGTCGGAGGTTTGAAACGACTGGCCTAAAAAGGTACTGTAGAAAGAATCTCTACAGTCTCTACCAATAGCTTCATTTCGCTTTGGAGAATAGTACTAATATATTGCTAGTTAAAATTAATTATCGCAACGATGCTAAAAACTAATCTAAAGTTATATATATATATATATATATAACATAACTTAAAGTTATGTTATACTGGAGAATGGAAATGCTTAGGTATCCATTTCTCTGCATTGTTCATTGTTATACTATAGTACGCAGGTCACGGTGGATCACACGGTGGAGGTGTGCCCCGCTTGGGAAGAGCAACGCCGTGTCCTCGTGGGGGCGATCGGCGGCGGTGATCTCTCGCGCCGGGCCTTGGTACTGGCCATGGTCCCGAGCGAAGAGGAGTGGCAGGCGGTCGCCTCCTTCTGCGAATCAGTAATGTTAGCAAAGGAGGCGGCCGCCGATCCGACCGCGGTTCCGCGATTTCGATCCCGATTTTCCCACCGAAAAAAAAAAAGTAGTAACTTTTAAACAGCGGGATAATATAGATTATGACATTGAGGTCAAGAATAGGAGGTGTGCTTGTCAGAAACTTGCACTCAAGTATGCAAGTAGCTCGCATGCCATTGTGATACGCCCATTTTGAATTGTTGCCACGAATGGACCGTACTCCACCACGCGGGCCCAGTGCAAGTTGGTGGATGTCACATGTCTTCGAATTTTTGTTCTTAGACACGACGTGTTTCCTTAAGACGTTTTTCTTTACCGTTTTGAGAGCAGTGGTGATGAAATAAATTTCTCAAAGTAATGCGCCTAGCTGGGTTTGAACCTACGACCCACAACTTGTAAATAGGGGCCGTTACCACTGACACGCAGAGACTTATTTGCATACATATATATAGTATTTGTATTGTGGGCTTCAGAATACCTCGTACTTAAGTTAGCTATAAGATAGTTCTACTACTTTACTGGTTACCTATTAATAACCCGTATGATTGTATAGAATTAAGAATAATTTTAATTAACTTGCTTAGTTCATTATACCTTCAGCAAAATTACTAAGATACGTATAAAAAATAGTCATAGTCATAGTCTTAGTCATAGTAGTTTATTAGTAAGGGATTCTTACAAGTCATATGCAGAATGTTACATTATACTTAGTCAACAAATGATTATATACAACGTCAAATAATAAAGAATGTCAAACAAATAAAAGAAAATACAAGAAAAAAATATGAAGGTTTAAGGCCTATTGACGTCATTCAATATAGATTGTACAAGCTTAAAATTTTATATACAATTTATTTTTTATATTTTTAACTAATTAGATCGATAAAATGGTCATTTTATTTTATTAACTATCATGAACAACAAAGTGTAGTTGTATTTAAGTAGAATAGATTTAAGAAAATACCAAAGCTCAACGAATTTATCATTCAATAGTTTAGACAATAATTCGTTAACATTATTCATTTTTATAACTTTTATGAACTTAGCCAAATTGATAATCTAGAAAACTTCAAATGTATGGGAATGACAATATCATCTCAACGTTAAGTCACGTGGGCAGAACAAAGGAATCGGAGGCGTTACCGACTCTAGAAAGAGATTTGAAGCCAAACGGTTGTAACTTGGCTAGGCTTGCAAGTTATATTATTATCTATAAGTTACCTTCTCGAATCTTTTTTATCTTACCTATCAGCTCTGACGCAACTTTGACTCACTTACTGCAAACAGTTTGTGTCCCTAAGTAACGCGATTATTCTGACAAATACGTCCTGCACTACGCTCTTTATTGATTTTAAAGTGTATTCAAATTCATTCACTATTTAAGTTCCATTTGTTTTTCGAGCTGTGTGTTTTTGTTTTTTTTTTTTTTGAATCTGCCAAACATTATTTGTTTTTATAATAATAATAACATTTATTCTTCAGACCACAGTGAATTCATAGTGTTAGTAAAAAACTTAAAATTAATGTTAGTATCTTTAAAAATATAATAATAAAATATATATGGATGGTTTATATGTATATCGACGGTTGAAAGGCTAATTGACGTAAGCGACATTTTTTCAAAAATAATTGAAACCCGACTCAAATGACGGAGAAAAATTTGCTGATTCCGAATATGTATATAACTCAATATTGGAAAAAATGTCGTTTAGATCAATTAGCCTTTCAACCGTCAATATGGTATTTTTCTTATCGAATCAACGGTTTTCTTTTAAACCGATGTTTTCCCTCAAAGTATTTGGGTCCAGTGGCGTCAGCGGCGTTTTATTTACTCATAGTGAAAACCCACTAAACTTTTCTTATAGTTTTCTCAATGTTAAGATTATTATTTATATCATAAGGAAAAGGCATTTAAGCTTTCTTATACCAATGCGCTGATAGTCTGTTGTAAAGTACTGAGCGGTACGCTTCATAAAACGTAATATTGAGCAACAGATTTCTGCATCATTGAAATGGTGCTGCCTAAAAAGGCCTTCTTGTTAACCATGGATAACATAATTATGTTGTCTGCAACACTGCAATATTAGGCGTCGCCAACAAATATATTGCTAAAACAATGTTGCGCAAATATGTTTGATTGCAATAGCTTAAACATAGCGTAGTGCCATATTTTAGTAGTTTGATGTCTAGATAGACTACATTTTTTGTAGTCACTAACGACGGCTGGCGCTGAAAATCAGCGCTGTGGCTCTGTCCAGCATATTAACCCCAGCATTTTGCTGAGCGCTGGCCGTTTTGCACGAATGTGTCGCATAATTTCACTTTTTTGTATAATTGCTTGTATATGTATCTTATTATTATTTTTTAAGTTATGTGTCATGTTTGTGCAAATAAACTGTTTTTTTTTTCTTTCTTTCTTTCTTTCTAACAATAATTAATAGAATGTAAGAAAGGGCGATCTAATCGTTTATATTACTAGATAAGCAGATGCTTTCCTGAACATCCCACTTTTCATGATGTGATTTTGATATTTTCGGTGTATTTGTAAAGGGGTTATTAGTCCGAAACCAGGTATTTACATATAAAATAAAAAGAGAAATAAGCAGAAAGTTGATAAGTATTGTATTTTTTTACTTATATTTTATTCAATATTTGCCTAAGTGTCACCACACATGGATCGCCACAACCACAAAACGGCACCATTGGCATATTTCCTATTGTTTTCGTACATTTTACATTGACTTGTTGCTTGTCGCACACGGTTGCCGCCACTAGCCGCTACACGCTATAAATTTCCGCTGCTTGCTTCCTATGGCCTACACCGGCCACTAAACCATCTTCGTCAGAGTCCGTTATGATACTGTGCTTCTAGCTTCTCTTGGCGTTATTGTGGCTGTCGCATGTAACCTGTTTTCGGGGACCCTTAGAATAGAAGTATAGTACGGACAGAGCCATCAACTGGTTAGCATAATCAGCCTTTTAATGTTCTCAATGCTGGGACTCAGGCCTCTCTAGGAAAGGGAATGGGCCGTAATCCATCACGCGGGCCCAGTGCGGATTGGTGAATGTCACATGTCTTTGAATTTTTAGTTCTAGTACATGTCGGTTTCCTCACGATGTTTTCCTTCACCGTTTTGAGAGCAGTGGTGATGAAAATAAATTACACAAAGTAATGCGCCTGGCTGGGTTTGAACCCGCGACCTACAACTCATAAGTCGGAGCCGTTAACACTCGGCCATTACTGCTCTCATCAACTGGTTACCCCCTTCTTTTAGGCATTTTAATGTGAGAGGAGCAGTGCCGTAATTAGCCTTTTATGCGCCCCGTGCGAGCTTCTACAACTGCGCCCCTAGAAAAAAGAGCAATACAAAGAAAAAGGGCTAGATATAAAAAATTTGCGCGCCTCCAGGGACTGCGCCCTTGCACAAGGGCCCTAGTTACGGCACTGGAGAGGAATACCCAATTGACAGCTGTCTGTACGTTTTATTAAATGTTGATAATAATTGAGATAATCACTTCTGTTTTCGTAATAATTATTTTAGAATATAATTCATATTGTAGTACTTTTAAGACTTGTTAGAGTACCAAATAAATCAATAATACTCGTTGTAAAATATCTAAATAGTACTAATACTAGTGCACTAAATATCGTTCTGTAAAGGTTTCTGTTATCTATCTATCTACACCTGTGGCTATGAGAAGACAACACGTAGAAAAATAAACGCATATCCAGAAAGTAAAGAAACGCATATGTTTAGAATCGGCTTTTTGGAGTCATTTTTTCTTAAATCGTTGACAGCGACACTCATTTTTCTATTATATTCATTCCTCCGGTACGGAGCGTTTAAGACCTCGTTTGAAAACTGACATTATGATTGTAAGGGGCTTATTAGACCCCGCAAAATCTAAGGCACTAAAAGCATTTTTAAAACTGACCCCGTATTAAAATAGATGCACCACTCCTTTCTGTTTTAATAAATCTTTTTCTTAAACCAATTCAAATTGAAGTTACAGCAGAGGAGACTATATTTTTTTAACTACACCAAAAGGGCGACACATACGAGGCGTATTACACCTCGTTTAAATAAAAAAAAATAAAAAAAACTCAGGTAAAAATTCTTGATAATTAACTAACGCTTTGTATGTGTCTGCTTAAATACCAATATTGATGCGCTACGTACCATTATTGATCAACTATTAGGATTGGACGAATTTTTTGATGCCCTATGAGTTTTATTTCTACCCGTTTGTACATATATTATTTTCAGTTTGTTTATATATTTATTAAGTTATAATATTTAGGATTAATAGTTAAGATGTATATATAAAGTTACACTATTAGGATAAATAATTACTACCTACTAATATTTTTTTTCTGTAATTTTTGTTTTTGAAGCACAGTTTACATATATTGGATCATTGTAATCGGAGATACCTCAACCCCTGTCATACAGGTTGTCCCAGTTCAGGGGTTGAGACCACTTTGATGTAATGTATTTTGAAGTTTTGGAAATAAATATTAATTATTATTTCGTTATGAGTTATTATATCTCAGAACCCTGGGGTCCTGGACCTTGGCGTACGAGGTTCGAAACCTTAAGTCGGTTAAAACGTGCATTTTTTTTTTCGCCGCATCATCATCATCAAATCACTTCGACGATGTCATTTTCAAAGTAACTATTCAGAACGATTGATAGTCGCTTAACTAGCTTCATTGTGATATCTATGGGAGTATGAAGTTCCGTTGACCATTTCTGGTCTTCTTCATCCGTTCCACTTCATCAAATGTTAATATTTGACTGTAAATGCATAATATTTGAGGAGTTCCCTCGATTCCTCATGGATTCCATTATCAGAACTGGATTTTGAAAAAATTGGGACCAATCTGGAAGCACATCTTATATGGGAAAAAAATTAGCAAATCGGTCCATAAACGACGGAGTTCTGAGGTAACAAACATAAAAAAAAATGATGATAAAAATACAACCGAATTGATAACCTCCTCCTTCTTTTTTAAAGTCGGTTAAAACTTGTGTTTTTTTCACCGCAGTGCGCGCACTTCTATGAGACTCCATACTTCACAGATTATGCGTTAGAAAAACGCAAGGCAGTGCGCGCAAGGCCTTAATTTTCTAATAGAGGTGTAGAAGGGTGTATATTTTTTCAGTTACATGTTGTATAAGCTTTATGTATGTGAGATACGATTACATCTACTTTTATCTATACATGTAAGTTTTTAACAAAATCGTTTTAATTGACGAAATTTTTTTTTTATGTGAACATACAGTTTATGTCCTTGAATAGTTTGTTTATATTCTTTAATTGAATCTATTTTTTTATGCAATACAATAAAATATTGAAAGTACCTACATTTCTAAATTGTTAGTTAGGTTATTAAAATCGAAACATGTTAAGAAGTAACTATGGGTATAAAGCCATTGCCCGACATCTATGGGTTCCGTACCTCAAAAGGAAAAAACGGAACCCTTAAGGATCACTTTGTTGTCCGTCTGTCTGTCTAGACCCTATATCTCGGGAACATATGGAGATATTGAGTTAAAATTAAAACAATATGCTTAAGTTTGTGGTCCCTTGAAGCTGTGAAAAAGTCAAACTTCTAAGTTAACGAATAAAAAAGATACGGCCATTTATGTCGCAAAAAACGTATATTTCGATACTCTCAAAGGAATCAAAATTCATAGTGTAGGTACTTCCCGTTGACCCAGAATCCAGGAAAATGCATAAAGTAAAGTCTTGTAGCACAGGTATAAGAATAAATCTCAAAATTTGTTGTTACCTACGTCACAAAAAAAGAACTTTTTTGCAATTCGGAAAAATCTTCAAGCCTCTATTCGGGAATTATAGTTTGTAAGGAACCCTCAGTACGCAATTCCGACTCGCATTTGCCCAGTTTTTCATCATAAATTACTCAACAACAACCCGGAGTTTGGAGGTTAGTGGTCTGACATCCCTGTGCCTTGGAAAACACGTAAAACCATTGGTTCTGCACCTAGAGTTGCCAAATAGCTTTTAGAAAAAAAATGTATTATATTTTTAAGTAAGAAAAAATAAAGTATTTTGAACAAAAAAAAACGAGTATTTTTCATTTATTTCTCTTGAAAACGTCTTTTTTGTTTTTCTTTCACACACTCACAGTTTTTTATTGTCCTTAATTTTATTGAAACCTTCTTAACTTTTCCAATTTAAATGTAAATAAACAAGAAAATAATTTTTTACTATATGTTTCCTGTTCCACTTTTCTCGCCATTTTAGATCTATTACTGAAAAAAACTATTTCAGTGAAAGCTGACCTGGGGAGAGAGGAATAAAAGGCGAATAAGAAATAACTTTCTATTGAGCGAATAAGAAATAACTGTCTAGAAATTGAGTATTTTTACATACTTTATTTTGCAATAAAGTGGGTAATCGAAATAGGGAACAAATTCTTTGTACTATATACGAGGCCACTCAGAAAGTTTTGCTTTGATAAGGCACTGGCCACTTGTAATTATTTTGAAAACTTTGGTTATTTAAAAATAAAAATACCATTGTTCGAATTTTGAATTTCCCTCCACATTTTTTCAAGAGCCAAATCCAATTATCGAGTCTCATTTAAAAATGGATCTGTATCGAGAATATTTTCGTGCGATGATTTTATGATTTTAAATGTGGCCTAAAACCTGATGAGTCATTTGAGCGACTTCAAATTGCTAATCTACCGCTGGTATAGCGAGTTCAAGCGCGGTCGCCTTACTTTGGGGGATGAACAAAGGAGTGCAGGATTCCTACGACAGCTGTCACGGAAGAAAGTGTGCTGGCAGTAAAAAAAAAAATTCAAGAAAACAGGCGAATTACATACGAAAAGATTTTTTGAGGGATAATGTCGCCATGTATATATATATATACGAATTATAAAGTATTAGCGTAATTATTGTTGAAAAGCCTAATAATAAATAAATAAATAAAGTTTTCATCGCCGAAAGACGCGCTAGCAGCGTTCGAAAACCCCGTGGAAGATGTGTCGGACTGGAAAAAATGTTCGAAAATTGGTTCAGACGCGTGAAACTTTGTATAGAGGCTGGTGGAGAGTTCTTTGAAAAGATTTAATAAAAATATTTATCCATTGAAGTTAGTTTTTTAGTTTCTCAAAACTTTCTGAGTGTCCTATGTACATCTTATTGTACCAAATTTCTATCGAATTTAAATGTTAACCACTGTATATCACACATTGCCGCGTAGTTACCATGTTCATCTTACATTAATAGAACTAATGTACTCAGCTGATATTACGAACGGTTTGTGTAATGCAGTGAGACGGTCATTTTCTGGTTAAGATAAATGCAATAAAAAGAAAACTTATAGGGATGCTGCTACAGTGTGGAATTATCACATCAAAGAATTGCACACTTAGGCAAGAGATGATTTATTTATTTAGTGTGATGTCATTTATATAATTGCAATGAATTATTGAATATTATTAGTACGTTTTTTGTTTGTGTTTCTGTGTATTTGTAATTGTGTTAAAATAAGGGTATCTCGCGGAAGTGTGGGGGTCGAAGTTTTTTAAATGCTAAGACCCTACACAACCGCGAGGTATGCAGGCTCAGGGAATATTTCCTAGCTGCCGACGTAGGTATGCATCGAGATGTAGTGGCAGTGGACAAGGGGCTCACTCCGCTCTCCTTGGCTAATGGGAACTGGCGCAAACCGGTAGTGCTTGATACTAACGATCGCAGGGAAGTATGGCAGAGCAAGGAACTTCACGGACGCTTTTTCCGGGCCCTTCATGGGCCCGATGTAGACCAATTGGCGTCCGTAGCCTGGCTGCGTTTCGGTGACCTCTTTGGGGAAACCGAAGGTTTTGTCTGTGCAATTATAGACGAAGTTATCATGACAAATAACTACCGGAAATTTATTGTGAAGGACGGCACGGTTAACATCTGTCGGGCATGTCACCGTCCGGGAGAATCAATCCGTCACATTATCTCTGGTTGTACTCGTCTAGTTAACGGAGAGTACTTGCATAGACACAACCTTGTAGCCAGGATTATCCATCAGCAACTTGCTCTGAAATACTCTCTTGTGGAATCGGAAGTGCCGTTATAGTACGGCACGGTTGACATCTGTCGGGCATGTCACCGTCCGGGAGGATCAATCCGTCACATTATCTCTGGTTGTTCTCGTCTAGCTAACGGAGAGTACTTGCATAGACACAACCTTGTAGCCAGGATTATACATCAGCAATTTGCTCTGAAATACTCTCTTGTGGAATCGGAAGTGCCGTACTATAGGTATGAGCCCGATCCAGTTCTTGATAATGGTCATATCACTTTGTACTGGGATCGGTCCATCATCACTAACAGGACTATTGTAGCCAATAAGCCTGATATAGTGATGGTGGACCGAAGCGAGGGGCGAGCAATGATTGTTGACATATCTGTTCCGCATGACGAGAACTTCGTGAAAGCCGAGAAAGATAAACAAATCAAGTATATCGACTTGGCTCGCGAGGTTGTCGACATGTGGGATGTGGACTCGGCGATCATTGTGCCGATAGTCGTGTCGGGCAATGGCTTTATAGCCAAAAGCCTCGACCAACACCTTAGGAGGCTCGCGTTAGGCGGCTGGATCAAGGGCTTGATTCAGAAAGCGGTACTCCTGGACACGGCTCGCATTGTTAGGAGGTTCCTTTCTCTGGAGCCCTGACCGCCGGTAGCTTGGACCCTATTCCCGATACCGGTGGGGTATTATTTTTTATATTTTTAAATGTTTTTTTTTTTGTATGATTTTGTTTAAAAAAATATTTAAAAATGTAATTTATATGTGTTTTCAAGGAATAAAGAGAATAATAATAATAAATCATTATCAGGCATCTTGGCCCATAGATACATACCTTACAGACTAACATATATAAAGTAAATACAATTTATCGTTAGTAAATAAGACTTAGGACTATGTTAGTAATACTTCACATTGCACTAAGTTCACTTCGTGCTGTTCTGTGGCACCTGTCCGCGGAAGCAACGGAACACCACGCCTTGCGGCTAAAAGTCTTCCTTCAGCATGAGGGACAGGAAAGTGGTCGGGACTCGCACAATGAACGCCTTGTAATTGACGTTTCGGTGCGACTCCAACAGCTGTACCAATAATCACCTGAGTAATGTCACTTTAAAATGAAATTTTTTACGTATTATAGAACAGTGCTTGAGGACTAACTGAGCTTCACATTGAGTGGAGCTCGATCAAGCCTTGTGTGTCCTTATTTTAAAATCACAATCAGCTCACAATCTCTGCTTGAGGCGAGATTTGATCTTTGTTTCCGCAAGTGTAGTCGAGACCACGCTTGAGCATAGATTCTCATTAAAAATTCTTGTGGATTTGGAGTAAATCGAGTACCTATGTAATCAAAATGGATATATTTGAAGAAGGATTATTATAATACTTTATTTAATGAGACAAATCTATAAATGAATAAAGAAAATTTTGACTTGGTAACTGATACCTTTAAGTCAAGTCTTTATTTTCAATTATATCTTTTTTGAGTTTCATTAGAATGCGGGTGCAACACATTCTAATAGTCAGCCTTCTCGCAAACTTCGCCGAGGTAGTCAATACCAATAAAACTCTCAGCTCCATTTTACCGAGATCGCGCCTGTTTCAATGAGTCCACATATTGTCCAGTTGTGCAGACACATAAGATACAAAACTACACCAATTTTACATCACAATATCCACTAGGAATCAATTTGCGAATAATTAAAACAGCCACTGAACTTCACTCGAAATAATCCCGCCAAAAACCCTCAGTTTCACAGTTTTGCTGACCACAGAACACATGTACCTACGCTGAAGGGTTAAGGGTGGCTGTCAGTGTCAGTAACGTCGTGTCGTCCGCCTCGTTATCCGGTTTTGATCCAGTTTAATCTTGCGAAAAAAAAGAATTGCAATAAAAAACAAACTATTGATCAGGGTTACCATAATGATTGCTTACTCACGTAATCAGAGATCAAAATCTCTACTCAAGCGTAGCTTCGTGTGATTTGAGTTTGAGGGTAGTTCTAAAATAAACTGAACACTTAAGTTGAGATTCTTCACTCAAGCAGTAAACGGTTGAACGCAGTTTAAGTAGTACTTGAGTAAGGTTCTGTAATACGGGCCTAAGTTTCTGTATCAATTAAAATTATCTCCCGTAATTCACTAATATCCTGATTGTTTTTATTAAGTACTAACCCGCGCCGGCTTCTCAGGGGTATAAATTATATACACAAATCTTTCCCGTTGATAACACTCTTTAAGAGTAGAACCATAACAAAATCCATCGCGTGGTTTGAAAAGGAGTTAGCATATAAACCAGTGGTGCCTAACCTTTTCGATCTTGTCACCCCTATGAATTAGCTTGGAAATAATTCCCCCACCCCCGCCCCTCTCCTTTATGCTACCAATAAATATAGCGCAAAAGGAGGAGACCACACACCATTCCCTCTCGTTCCGTGTCATGGCGTGAACCAGAGTTAGGCACGAGAGGTCACTACCACCACACGGCGATACTCCGCCCAAGTGGGGCACACCTCCACCATACACAATGAAAAACCCGGGTGTTTCTTCCACTTAAACCCGGAATATCGGGTGAGGACCTGCGTGGCATCTCTCCATCCATAGCACATCGGTACTACATGAAATATAACTATTTACTTGTATTAAGTAGGTACTTTATTACTAACACTACAAAATCCAAGAATACACATTACTAGTTACACACATGTGTAAAAGAGTATACAAGATGGGAATTTGGTGCTTATTTTACACTAAATGGGTGACCAGACGGTTGCAAACTAGCGTTCTAACCAAGGTGACATTTGTTTATGTGTTTGGTTTGTGTTGCGGCTACATGGATGTAAACCACGCAGCAACACGTTCGGTGGTTGGGAAAACGCGCCTCCCAAGCAAGGGCGTTGAAGGTGATGGTTTACAACAGTAACTGCTGTCTACACGGATTGAAACTAGCAAGGTCACCTTGGTTGGGATATTGGTTTGTAACCATCTGGTCACCCTATATTCAAAGTTTGTTAAGGCTCTCCGTAACAACTTTGCATTATTGTATGTTCTAATAAAAGTTATAAAGATAATGTTTCAACTAATATTTCCAGGAACTGTTAAAAACTATTCTGACATAAATTCCTACACAAGACATTGTAAAACTAAAAATTATTCACTTACATAATCTTAAGAAGTAACTTGGTTAGTTCTAATTGTAAAATCCCAATAGTTTCTCAGGAGGTGTTTTTGACTGAAAGTTACCCTCATATTCGATCATATTAAATGGGGAAGAGCGTGAAGAAGTAGCAACATACAGTCACAAACATTTGCCTTAATAATATAAGGACGGAATTCACCAATAAGACTAATCGCGTTTTAACGGTTGGCTCGCATAATCGCGTTTTGCCGCTGTCACTAATGTCATTTGTAAAAATATAACAAAAAAAAATACTGATATGCGAGCCAAACGTTAAAACGCGATTCGTTTTATTGGTGAATTCCGCCCTTAATCGACTTAGTTTATTCATAAAGCCCCAGATACACTAGGGGACAAAATGTCCCCCAGCATGCCACGCAACGCTAAATTTACATAACACTGCAACATTACCCAGTGTCCCGTAACTTGTCTCCCAACATTTTAAGATGCGTTCTCGTGACGCGGGCCATGTTGTTGGACAATTTGACAGCGTTGCGCGTCATTTTGGGTGGCATTATGTCCTTTAGTGTATCTGAGGCTTTCAATGTCGGTTTGAGTTTGGAATACATTTTTTCTTCTTCAATTATTTATAGGAATTATAATAGAAGACCTAGTGAATGTATTAACCTAATCCATTACACTTTTGGAGAACATTGCGTTATATATATTATATAGTATCTTTTCCAATATTTATAAATATATATTTAATATAAACTAATTTGTAGATAAAAGTGGCTGCGGCTGTGGAGCAGAACCGGCAGGTGAACCTGACATGCTGCTAGAATAACTCTTCGATGATGGATACCAGCGCATTGTCTTTCTCCCCAAGTAGCTATAAGAAAAGACGAGAGTATATTGATTTATTATTTTTGTCATTTATTAATTACATTTTGATATAACTCATAAATGTGCCTACTAAAATAACAGATAGACATTTTGCGAAGAAATGGGGAAAGTTAAAAAATTTATAACTGAACCCAGTTATAAAATATTTTCAGTGTATAAAATATTTTTGTTTAGAAAAAGAAGATCAATTAGTGGTAGGAAGATAATAACTTCAGTGCTCACTTACCGTTTACATAGTTTCTTCTGTATTTTCTTTTTGCAAACAAATATTAAGAATATTGCCAAGCCAATGAGAATATTGTAGACGTCGGCTATCCACCATATTTTGTAACCAGGGTACAGGAAGCTGAGTATTTCCAGCAACCAGTTCAGGCCCATCACTACAGAAAGTTTCAGGTAAACCATGAATCTGTAAAAATAAAACTTAACATTATTTAAAGTATATTATGTGTCGTGAGTAACTACTGTACATACTAACCAACCACTCTACAGCGCTGGAAACACTGTTAGCTGACCTAGCGGAGTTGCATGCAAGAGAAAACGAGGCCAGCTGATACTGTTTTCCGTGCATGTCTAGTAAGCGTCACATAAGCTTTTATTGTACAGCGACGTCTATGACGTCACATAAAAACTAAAAACTACAAAATCCTATATAGCGGTATTAGAGTTATCTAAGCGATTAGAACATATACAACAGCCTGAAATCAATTATCAAGCAGTAGTCCGGATCAGACATTTAATTTTAACACCCGTCTGGTCGGAGGATCCTGCCTTTTCAATCTATGCCCACTTACCTGTGTCTATGCGTGCGGTGTGCCTGCGGATTTCCGGCAGCAGCCGAGTCCAGCACGGCAGTGCCTCGACTCAATCGCCAGATGTTGAACGCGGTCATCAGGTAAAATATCCAGTTGCAGATAATTAGGATCAGCATTGGCATGTATAAGTACAACAGTTTCTCACCACCTACGAGGAACCATAATTATGATTATTCAATAAATCAACAGAATGAAAACCTAGCAAAGTTTTTTTACGTAATCAGATTATTTATTTTGTTTTTATAATCAAGAATGTTATTTTATTTATTTTGTATTAGATTATTCATTGCAATCGAGTAATTGTGCTGGCAACACCGAAACGTATTTGTGATTATTTGTAGTAAATTGTTGACGTAGCCCACCCCCCGATAGCCCTCTTGTTCAGTTGGCGATCGTAGAGATCGGATACACAATTTGTTCTTTTCATTATTGTAGCGACGAGAAATATGTAACCGAGATATTTGTACTACATAACATGATTTAAGAGTGTCCATGAAGTCTTGCATATATCGGGTTGCTTTGAAGTGTTATATCTTTGGATTGACTTGGAATTATAGTTCTAATAAACTTTATTTATTTATTTATTTATTTAACAATTTATGTACACACTATAAAAAAAGGAAAAAAAAAAAGAAGGAAACAGAAGAATAGTACAAAGGTGATGCTTATTTATGCTTAAAGGTATGTTATTATTTTTTCGAAAAAGGTATTTATTGGTTTCTTTTGTATTTTGTATTTTCTGTAATATCACAGTACTTATACACAGTACTTTGTATGAAATCTAAGAAAACTCGCATTATTTTATAATATGGGTTTGCCGTGGAAAAATTGTGTCATACTCAAGTGGTATGCAATATTGATGATGTATAAGTACTAAAAACTGCTAATGAATCACTCAAACACTTCAAAGCAGCCCCTTTTAAAAAACGGCAATTTCATATGTAAAGACCTACCTACCTCTACGCTTTAGAATATGCAATTAGGTCAATTATAATAGTGTCATTATATTATAGTGTCATTAGGGTTCTGTACCTACCTCAAAAGGAAAAACGGAACCTTTATAGGATCACTTCGTTTTCCGTCCGTGTGTTTATATTTTTATTATTAAAATGAATGGGCAATAGCTAGATGCAGGATGGCTTCGATATTACTAGATTTATTAGAAAAAAATCGGAGTGCCAACCTTCAAGGAAGCATGAAAACTTTCCCACGTGAGGTGTGACGAACCAAGGCAGCGCTCTCATGTCGTCCTTAATCGCGTTCAGCACGGCCAGGCCGAAGGTCATGAGGAGCGGGACACCAAAGGCGAACAAGGCGTACATCAGGAACTTGAAGAACTCTCCTCGCCGATGGATAGCACGAGCTTTTGCATAACCTCTGGAAAAAAAAAGATTATGATCAACATGTTTTTTTTTTAATATTCCACAACTTTCACACAACGACATCTAGCCCCAAACTAAGCAGAGCTTGTGGTATGAGTACTAGACAAGATAACATACGTATTATATATTTCTAAATACACAGAAAAAATGATTGTGTTTATTGCGTTGAAGCAAAAGTCAATTTAATTATAATAATAATATTCCACAACTATCACACAACGCCATCTAGTCCCAAACTAAGCAGAGCTTTTGGTATGAGTACTGGACAACTGATAAACCAACTTATAAATTTCTAAAAACATACATTATTATAGATACACCCAGACACAGAACCAATGATCATGCTCATCACACAAATATTTGTCGTGGGTGAGAATCGAACCCATGACCTCCAGCATAGCAGTTAGGGCCACTAACCACTAAACTAACAGGCCTGTCTCGTCAGTTACTTTTAGGTTCGATTGAAGTGACGATTTAAAATAAAATTACACTGTGATTTAATACACCGATAGTTTTTTTAAAGAAAACGTTGGCACTTTAATAATTGTTCATGTATCGTAGTGAGTACATTAAGCAGTAATGCTAGTAAAGAAGGAGGTCGATCGCTTGAGGCAACGGTCCTCACGCCCCAACCGCCGCCGGGATTCCGATCCCGATTTCCGGCCACCGTAGGCGCTGGCTTGCGGACGGCGAGCAATAGGTAGCTCTTCGTCCGACCATCCGGTAACCGTCTGGACCGAGCCCAAGTGAGCACTCACATGCACAAGATCTAGATCTAGAGCTAAAACAACTATCTGTAGGCCATACAAATATTACTGCGTACTGGTGTATTAATACCACCCAGTGTTGGCATTAATCAAATAATTTTTTTAATCAATTAATTAATTTGATTAATTTTGATAAATTAAAAAAGTAATCTTAATCATAAGCAGTAATGCTAACAAAGGAGGTTGCCGCACGCGCGAGTTCTAACGCCCCAGCTGCCGGGATCCCGATCACGAGTTCCGCCAACCGTAGGTGCGGGCTTGTAGACGACGAGCAATGGTGAGCTCGCCATCCGACCGTCTGGTAACCGTCCGGATCAGCCCAAGTCGTCGATGGCGCGTAGTGTCCCACGCGTGCCTCACAAGATGTCCATAATCCATAACCGTAACCGGGGGGCTCAACAGGTTTGAAGCCTACTGGGGCCATGAGTTCGCTTCTGAAAGGAAAACCCGGCCCTGGAATGCAAGGCAACGAAGGAATTAGGAGTGGGTTTTAGTCAGTAAAAGTCTGATACCCCCTCTCGCTAAGGGCGAGAAATTCATTGAATTGTCACCTAAAAAAACGGCCATAAACGTATAAAAGTGAAATTGGAAGAAGTAACGTTTACATTTTGTTTTATTGTACAGAATTCCATTTTGGATCATTTATTACTGCTTTTGAAGTAGCATAATATATTTATATGTTGCAGCATAAGTTGTTGGTGTCGCTTTTCTAATAAATTAAATAAATTAATTAATAAGTAGTTAATAGTTAATCAAATTAACGATTAATGATTAAAAATCATAATCAAAATGTTTGATTATGATTAATTTAATCTTAATCAATTTTTTTTATTATAATTTTAATCACATATCATTAATCGTTAATCAGATTAACCATAACCACCATATAGTTACGGCCTGCACCTCTTAGCCCTAGACGAGTCCTAGGTCACTTTACTAGCGACAGAAATGCGATATGGAGTGTGGAATGCGAGAAATGCATATTTCTTGCAGATTTGTGACTTACAGGGTTTTTTTTTATTTTTAAGGTGTGATACAATCCAATGACTAGTCCTGCTCTGTGACCGCGAAGGTGTGTCAGACTTTTACTGACTAAAACCATACCTACGTCCTTCAGTTGCCCTTTGCGTTCTAAGGCCACGGGTTTCTTTTTCAAAAAATACCCGCGGCCCTAGCAGGCTTCGGCCCCGCTGGACCCCTACGTTTAGCTGACATTTCTTTGAGGAGCACGTAGAACACTACTTGTTGTCGATGACTTGGGATTGGTCCGATCTATTAGCGGACGGCCGGATGGCGAGCTAACCATTCCTCGTCATCCGCATCAGTGCCGGGTCTCGGCAGCTGCAGCGAGCAGCTGGGGCGTAAGGATGACCGTTCTCTTATGCGGCCGTCTCCTTTGCCAGACATTCCTCCACGCTTCGGACCATAGCCTAAACTAGGGCCAGGTGCGAAAGATCGCTGCCGCCGATCACCTCCACGAGAACACGGCCGTGCTCCGCCCAAGCGGGGCACACCTTCAACGTATGCTCCACCGTATCCTCTGACTCACAGGGGTGAAGTAAACTGCATTACCTGAAGGTCCACCAAATATCGTAGGACATGACGCTCATCCAGCAGAAAGTGGCCAGGAAGAAATAGTATAGGGCCATCGCTGAAATTAAACAAAAACATCATGTAGTAAATGACCATTTATTATTTTTCAACAGACTTGCTCAAAAAGTGACTCTAATATCACTGCAATTAGGTATATAATGGCGGTGTTACCTAAACTGTGACATTTTAGTGCGTAATGGTAATCAAAATGCCACAAAAAGAAAAAAGAAAGACACAAAGATGTTTAACAAATAGGTTTTGACTATATTATAATGTAGCCTTTTTGTTAAACATCTTTGTTTTCAAAAAGAGTATTAACACAAAAAAATCAATAGGGGATTATTGCGTTCCATAGTATACATTAGTGTCTTACTTGCTTAATTCATGCAATTTCGTCCATTTTAATTTGTACGTACGATTTATTTATTCAATGTTTGTGTTATTTATAGTTAATTACTTAATGTGTTAAAAATAAATCGTTTATTCAAATCATTTGAATTTTCTTTGTGGTCAATGGCCGCCATTTTAAGATGCACGCGGTTTTAGGCGTAATATTTTCGAGTGAAGTTCAGTGGTTAATGAAATCAAATTAAATACTACAAACAAAATGTTACATCCGTATTCTATTGTCACTATGAAAGCCATTTTCGTATAAACTTTTCACGCAAGAAAACATAAACCTAAGACAAGGCAATATGATCAAAAGATATAGCCTTCCCCTAAGGATAAATAAAAAAAAACTTGACGCGCGCGCATATAAAAACTGAGAAGTTTTTGGCGGGATTTCTTCGAGTGAAGTTCAGTGGCTGTTTAAATTATTCGCAAATTGATTCCTAGTGGGTATTGTGATGTGTAAAATTGGTGTAGTTTTGTATCTCAAGTGTCTGCGCAACTTATAATATGTGGAATTATTGAAATAGGCGCGGTCTCGGTAAAATTGAGCTAAGAATTTTATTGTAGTTTTAGCTACCTCAGCGAAGTTTGTTAAGACGGCTGAATCGATATATTTGCTGCCAAATACTTCAAAAATCATTAAAATGTGTTACACCTGCATTCTAGAGTAAAACAAAAAGAAAACTATTACGGAACACTTATTGCGCAAGAAAACATACGACGAAAGACTAGGCGATATGGTCGAAGAACCATAGCCTTCCCTAAGGGGAAAAAGAAAAAAAAAACCGATTTCGGGTTTTTTGGCGGGATTTGTTCAAGTGAAGTTCAGTAGCTGTTTTAATTATTCTCAAATCAAAATTCAATTAAATGATACTTTTAGTGCATATGACGCAACTTAACAGATCACTATTCACACCAGTCAGTGTGTATCTTTTGAGCCGTTGTTCCAAATGTTCCGTTTATATCTTGTGAGTCAATGTTTCAAATGTTTCGTTTGTATTTTTTAATCCGTTGTTCCAAATGTTCCGTTTGTATCTTGTGATCCGATGTTTCAAATGATTCGTTTGTATCTTGTGTTTCGATGTTTCAAATGTTCCGTTTAAATCTTTTGAACCTTTTTGAAGGTTTTTAGTTCAGGTCATTAATTATATTTACAGTATTTACGTTATAATTTGAATTCTAAAAAGACTGCTGTCACTTAAAGTAAAGAGTGTTTTAGTGTTCTAATTGTTCCAAAACTTTACTGATGTTCCAATCTTTCGGAACACTAAAATGTTTCGAAACAGTGAGTCGGTTCAGTAAAGAGTTACACACGCCTAGTTGCATACATCATGCATCACTCGCATCATTTTCGCATTGCGCCTACCTAGCGCGTTTCATGATGTTTGGTAGATTAACTCTAAAATTAAATTTATATACTATAGTGATCACTTACTCAGGCCAATGCAAGTTGCTGTTTTGTAAATCTTTATTTGAATGACGAACAACAGCAAGAAGGCCATGAACAGACTGAAGACGTACGCCATCAGGATCAAGCCACACAGATTCTGAAGTTCAGGCAGCATGGCGTATACCAGCAGCACTAACAGCATGAAGAAGCATGACACCAGCGTACCTGTTGACAAAGTGAACATGAAATTTTTAATTATTTATTGTAAGCATATACACAATGATTACCCATTTCCTGTACAAAGGCGAGCTTAGGTCAACATTCCTTCATTTCTGTATCGATTCAATAAGGCAACACAAGTTTCAACACGCGTTTCATTCCTTTCCGACTAATGTAATAAGTTTCAATAAAAAAATAGTATTCAGAAAGTTTAAGATCTTAGGGAACTTTAGGATTTCGTATTTTGTTCATAGTTCTTATGTGGCGCCATACATATGGCTACAAGAACTTGACTTATAAAGAAAGTACCAACTGTCAAACCAACACGCCTCACGCAATGTCACGGAACAGAAACACCATTTTGTTTTTTGGTAATTTCTAAAGGCGGGAAAATTGAGTCATCTAATGAATTGACACATTCAAATTACATCACATAACACTGCGACACATCCTAAAAAAAACTTGAGCTTATATTTCTATAAGCTCAAGTTTTATTTAAGTGTGGAAAAATATGGAAAAGTGAAAGTTTTATATTTTTTTTCACTTTTCCATATTTTTGGAACAAAGTTCCATATCGCGCGTTGTGAAAGGGGGCTAGACGGAAAAAATTCTTACGAAAAGTTGTCACGACACTTTTTTTTTTTGCTATAGTTGTAAGCCGTGCGGCGTGCGCGTTTCTGTCTGCCTCTCTTTCTTTCTCTCATAGAAAGCATGCACATGGAATGGAATGGAATACATGCTAATGGATTGGAATGAAATGAAATGAAATGAAATGAAATGAAATGAAATGAAATGAAACGAAATGAAATGAAATGAAATGAAATGAAATGAAATGAAATGGAATGAAATGGAATGAAATGAAATGGAATGAAATGGAATGAAATGGAATGAAATGGAATGAAATGGAATGAAATGAAATGGAATGAAATGGAATGAAATGGAATGAAATGGAATGAAATGGAATGAAATGGAACGAAATGGAACGAAATGGAATGAAATGGAATAAAATGGAATGAAATGGAATGAAATGGAATGAAATGGAATGAAATGGAATGAAATGGAATGAAATGAAATGGAATGAAATGGAATGGAATAAAATGGAATGAAATGGAATGAAATGGAATGAAATGGAATGAAATGCAATGAAATAAAATTTTATTACAATTCCTTCACTAATCAATCGAAAAGAACTTCGTTCCATCCGGGTGTCCCTTGACACCTCTCAAGTTTTTTTTTTACCTTAATTAAATTAAACTCTAATTTTTTATAGTGCTTAGGTACGAGTACGTAAGCGAACTTTTTAAAAGGGTCACTCTATCTACAATTACATTATCAACAACGTCCCAACTAAGGTGACCTTGCTAGTTTCAATCCGTGTAGACATCAGTTGTAATCCATGACCTTCAACACCCTTGGTTGGGAGGCGCGTTCTCCCATCCACCGAACGTATTGGCGCGTGGTTGATATCCATGTAGCCGCAACACAAACCAAACACATAAATCAAGGTCACCTTGGTTTTTTTTTTTCGGTGGGAAAATCATCTTATGAAATCCCCCGCCCTTGGGCGGGGCGGGAGATAGTGTCAGACTTTTACTGACTAAAAACCCACTCCTGTTCCTTCGTTGCCTTTCGTACCAGGGCCGAGTCTTCCTTTCAGAATCAGACCCTTGGCCCCAGTAGGCTTCGACACTGCTAGGCCCCTACAGTTGCTGACATCTCCTTGAGGCGCGCGTGGAACAGCACGCGCCGTCGACGACTTGGGCTCGGTCCGGACGGTTAGCGGACGATCGGACGGCGAGCCACCCATTGCTCGCCGTCCGCAAGCCCGCGCCTACGATGGCCGGAAATCGGGATCGGAATCCCGGCGGCGATTGGGGCGTGAGGACCGTTGCCTCACGCGATCGGCCGCCTCCTTTGCTAGCATTACTGCTTCGCAGAAGGAGGCGACCGCCTGCCACTCCTCCTCGCTCCGGACCATGGCCTGTACCAAGGCCCGGCGCGAGAGATCGCCGCCGCCAATCGCCCCCACGAGGACACGGCGTTGCTCTGCCCAAGCGGGGCACACCTCCACCGTGTGCTCCACCGTGTCCTCCGGGCGGTCCACACAATGGTGGCACCCTGGCGTTTCTTCCGCACGAATCCGGTGCAGGAACCTCCCGAACTTACCATGTCCGGTGAGGACCTGCGTCATGCGGAAGGTAAGGACGCCGTGTTGCCTTTCCAGCCACTCCTCAAAGAGGGGACTTATCGCCATAATTATGGCGTGCCCAGCACTGGGTTGCGATAGTCGCTGTCGCCATTCCGCCATGAGACCCCGCCGGAGCTCTGCCCGCCATGCCGCGACTTGTCGCGGCAGCGGAGATTCACCCCGACGTTGCATCTCCACACGCAGATCGTGCATGCGTGCAAGGCCTGCTGCCACCAGGTCCCATGGTGGCTGGCCAGCAAGAAGGCTCGCCGCTTCGCGGGAAACCGTGCGGTATCCCCTCACCATCCGTATAGCCATGACCCTCTGGCACGCGTTCAGCTGGGCCGCCGGTCGCTTTCTCAGTGACGGCGCCCACACCGGCGCCCCATAAAGGGCTATGGACCGGACGATGCCTGCGTAGAGCCTCCGGCAGGAGGCGTCTGGACCCCCGAGGTTGGGCAGGAGCCGCTTGAGGGCAGCCCCGTTCCGATTCAGTTTGGGAGCCAGACGTCGGAAGTGCTCCTCGAAATTCCACCGGCTGTCGAGGACGAGTCCCAGGTACTTCATCGTCGACCCAACGCCGATGTGAACTCCTCCTACCGTTAATTGGAAATTCCGAGGTGGCGCGCTCCGAGGGCCGTGAAAACACATGGCCTCGGACTTGTGTAGCGCCACCTCGAGTCCCAACTGCTGGATCCTATCAACGACTATCGCAACCCCGCGTGTCGCTAATTCGACCGCCGCCTGGTATGACTCTCCCTGAGCCAGGACCAGCGTGTCGTCTGCGTAGCAGACCACGCTAAGCCCGTCAGGGAGGTCGCCGCGCAGCACATAGTCGTAGCCGATGTTCCACAAGGGCGGTCCTAGTACCGATCCCTGCGGAACACCGCACGACATCTCTCGCCGTTTCCACTCACCCTGGTGACCAGGGTAGATGATGTACCTGTCCGACAGGTAGGCCTCGATCACACGACAGAGGTAGTCGGGCACCCGGTGATACCGGAGTGCCCTCCTAATGCTACTCCAGGGCAGGGAGTTAAAGGCGTTAGCGATGTCCAACGACACCGCCACGACACACCTGCCCTGGGACACCGCATCCCCCGTCGTGAGAGCTCGTACGCGCATGATGGCGTCCACCGTGGAGCGCCTCCTGTGCGCGACGAGGCGGTCTGCAATTACTCTTTCAAAGAGCTTGCCCACCTCGTCGAGCAGCACAATGGGCCGGTACGCGGACGGAGAGTCCGCAGGGCGACCCGGCTTCGCGATAAGGACCAGTTTCCCCGTCTTCCAGAGAAGTGAAAATTGGCCCCTCTCCATGCATGCGCGAGAGCCCTTTTAATCGAGACCCGAGAGCCTCCATGGCCAGGACCCAGGCTTTACCAGGCAAGCCGTCGGGTCCTGGGGCGGTATTCTTGGCACTTAGCCTTCGTACCGCCACACTCATCTCTACCTCAAGGTCACCTTGGTTGGAATGCTAGTTTGCAACCGTCTGGTCACCCCTTTAGTTTTGTGCTGTCTACAGTCGTGCGGCGCGTTGACACGGTCAACGTGCGGTCACGTTATCTTCGTTTTTATTCTTGAAATATAAGGGCTCGTTTACCGTAACAAAATATATGCTAAAGTTGTTCTGTATGTGTATATAAACGATTGTTACTCCTTCATAGACATACGGATTTTGATGAAATTTGGCACGCGGGTAGGACCATGTCTTGGAATAGGATATATACTATTTTTTATTCCCTGAGTGGATTACTTTCGACTTTCACCCGTGTGCAGCCACTGACAGAATTTAGTTGTACCATAAAGAAAGCTTAGGGAGGGAGGAAACAAAAATATGATTATCAAACAACAGATTCCACGTCATTCTCTTGTCACCGAGATTGTTTGAAAGAATTAGCTTGGCCTTGGAACGCAACGGGACAGAGTTATCCTTAATGGAAAAACCCAATAGCACTTTTTGTCCGACCCGGGAATCGAACCCACGACCCTATATTCAACAGTCGCGCTTGCGACCACGAGATCAACGATGCAGTTATATAATCAAAGTATAGGTAGGTATTTGTTTTCATAATGTGACTAGTAAATAGGTAGCCCATTAATAAACCCTATTTTGGGTGGAATATCTTACAATAAGTCCTCCCGCTCTGTGTGGAGCGTCAGACTTTTAATGACTTAAAACCAATTACCTGCTGCGGTCTTCCCGTCCCATTATAATTTAGGTGTTTTCAAGGCGTGACTAGGCTCTTAATAAACTGTGATTTTGCATCACTGCTTACCAATACGTGGGATCACAGTCAAGCACTGGTTTGTAAAATTATAAAAAATACCCACCTGTGTCTTTTCAGTAGCCCTTTGCGTTTCAAGTTTGCGATAACTTTATCGAACAATCCCGCAAATCTAGATTCTAAAGTCCTCAGATCACATCTGTATTTCGACATTAAGGTTAAAGTAATGTTGTCTTACCGGCTGTTAAGTAAATTTTACTCTGAACGATATCTCTTTTAGGCAGTAGTGCCCAATAGTTCGGTTTGATCATCTTAGGATCCGTCTTAATGCGGTAGTCCACGCAGTAGTTGTCTATCGGTATTGAGTTCCATCGACCGTACGCATTTGGGAGCTCTAATTGAAGAACTCCGCTCTGAAAATAATAATTACGTGTAAGCTGGATACTGGAGCTGTTACGTGAGAGCAGTGGTGGCCGAGTGGTTCAAACCAAGCCAGGCGCATTACTTTGTGTAATTTATTTCATCACCACTGCTCTCAAAACGGTGAAGGAAAACATCGTGAGGAAACCGGCATGTCTTAAAACCAAAAATTCGAAGATATGTGACATCCACCAACCCGCACTGGGCCCGCGTGGTGGATTACGGCCCGTACCCTCTCCTAGAGAGGAGGCCTGAGTCCCAATAGTGGGGACATTATAAGGCCGACTATGCTATGCTATGTAAGCTGGATGTTGGGGACCCTTACCATGATGTGTTAAAATGTCAGTCGTACGAGCGAGAAGGAGAGACAGAGCTATACACCCTATATAGCTCCATCCCTTTTACGGTTCAGTAGAGCCTCTACTAGAATAGCCTTAAGTAGCCTGCGAAATTCTAGGGCCGTTCAGTAGGGTTAGCTGACTAGAAGGAGAAACTCACTGGCTGACATATCAACGTACAGCCGAAACTTCTGGTTAAATTGTGAAATTTTACACAGAGCTTCCCTTCATGCGTTAATTAGCAATCAGAAGGTGTTTTTAAATTTTAGGGGGGTGAAAAAGGGAAACAAATTTTAATCAAAATTAATAATAACGGTTATTAGTTTTACAAAACTACCCTCAAAATACGGTTTAGGGGATGTCAAAGTTTTTGTCAAATACATTCTTGCGAACGAAGTCGCTGGCAATGTTCTAGTTATAAATAATTAATTTTATCAGTATTTCTGCAAAATGAATTTTGTTCAAAGTACAAATATTAATTACTATTTATTTTTTTAGTACTATTTTTTAATTAGTACATAAAAATGGGGCTCTATCCGTACCCGTTACCGATCATATTTGTGTTAGTTATCAAAAGTAAAAAAAAAAAAACGAAATCCCAAAATTGTACACGAAAATTTCATAATTGGTAAATTCATAATTGAATCAACCATTCATAAGAATTGCTACTAGAAAATACTACGCGCAGTGTTTTTCGATTTTGTTTGCCATTCATTCATAATCCAATACAATATTTCCATAAATTGAGTGATATTTTGGGATATAAATAAAAGTTAATAACTTTGCTGTTTATGAATATTATTTATTGAGACTTCGCATAAATAATAACAAGACCATTTTTAATAAACTCTTTAAGTATTTTTACTAATAAAAAAATGTGGTGTATAAACTTAACATAAACTTATAACAAAAAGTTTAACCAAAATATTTTGGCATAAGTTTTTGTTATAAATTTGTCCTGTTCAATATTTATTTTGACATAAATCATTTTAATTAACCGAGTTACATATGATCTAAATCTGTTTATAACCCTATAGGTTATTTAAGGAAATGTAAAATGATTTCTAAAAGGAAACAAAAAACAATTAATTACAATGGAACTATTAATTATTGGTATTAACAATAACTGTGGCTTCAACTCATAAACAATAAAATTATACCAGGAAAAACTAGAATGTACCAGTAGTTTTTATTTGTTGTAAATCTATAGATATTTGGGTTATAACCAAGACAGGGTGGCGGGATTGTACAAATGAGTTACCGAGGTACTGTATCACAATGGGCAAAAGTAATAACACGGTGGATTTTAGTCGGTAGGTAAACGTCTGACTTCCCTCTCACTCCACCCAGAGCAGAATTTATTACTTAGATGATTTTTTAAAAAAAATATGTGCATTTATCTGAGTTTTAACGAAGTTCAAATAAGTCTAATTTATTTTGGTTCCATGCCACTGACGTCACCGCCTTTTTTTATAAGACACTATACCTTATTCACGATACCGTAAGCGCTTGCGGACGGCGAGCAATGGGCAGCACGCCGTCCGATCGTCCGATAAACATTCGGACCGAGCCCAAGTCGTCGATGGCGCGTAGTGTTTCACGCGTGCCTCAAATAGTAGTAGGGTGGACCCCAGTAGGCTTTGACCCTGCATGAATCGTGCAGGGTCAAAACCTACTGGGGCCATGGGTTAAGTGAAAGTGAACCCTGGGGCCCTGGAATCTAAGGCAAAGAAGGAACATAACAGTGGGTTTTGTCAGTAAAAGTGGAATGAAGAATGGTAAGGCCATTGGTCCAGATGATATACCAGTTGAAGTGTGGAAGTTATTGCGGGTGGATGGATGGACGTGGTTAGTTTTGTTCTTCAATAAGTTGTTCTGGGAAGAAGCCATACCTGATGATTGGTATAACAGTTCTTTGATGCCCATCTTCAAAAACAAAGATGATGTTCTTGAGTGCAACAATTATAGAGGAATAAAGCTAATGTCACATACTAAGAAAGCCTGGGAGAAAGTTATTGAGAGGCGTTTGAGAGAAGAGAGTGAAATTTCACAGAACCAATTCGAGTTCATACCTGGTCGCGAGATGCCATTTTCGCCATACGCCAGCTGTGCGGGAATTATAGAGGAGCGCATAAAAACTTGCACATGGTTTTCATTGACCTCGAAAAGGCATACGACCGGGTACCTCGTGAGGTTCTGTGATGGACCCTTAAGGAGAAAGGTGTGCCTGGGAAGTATGTGCAGTTGATCCAATCGATGTATATTCGATGCAGTACCCAAGTCCGGTCTACAGTGGGCACCACTGGTAGCTTCAATGTGGCTGTTGGCTTACATCAAGGGTCGGCTCTCAACACTTAACTTTTCCTGATGACATTGTGCTGGTTTCCGAAAGTGGCCTAGAGGTCTAGAACAGATTGGAGATGTAGTGGCACTGGAGAGGGTTGGCCTGAAATTGAGTAGAACCAAATCAGAGTACTTGTTCTGCGATTTCGGCGGTCTTCCCAATCCAGTGCCTTTAATTCTCGCCGGAACACCCATACCGATGAGCTCCGACTTTCAGTTCCAAGGAAATGGTGAAGTAGACAGAAATATTACACATCGGATTAACGCAGGATGGATGAAATAGTGACAGGTTTCGGGAACAACTTGTAACCTACGGATGCCCCTCAAGTTGAAAGGTACAATTTACAAGTACCTGTCATACTGTATGGATCAGAATATTGGGCTGTGAAAAAGATGGATGGAAAAAGATTGCATGTAGCGGAGATGAGAATGTTGAGATGGATGTGTGATGTGACGAGAATGGATAAAGTGAGAAATGAGTATATTAGAGGAAGTTTCAAGGTAGCGCCAGTGACAGAAAAGTAGAAAAGCAATCGTTTGCCTCGGTATGGTCATGTGAAGAGGAGGGATGAAACTCATATTACTAAAAAAGTTCTGAGTATACATTAGATGGATGGAGAGGGAGAGGAGTGATATGAAAGAAAAGGGAGTTGAAAGTGTGATGGTTGACAGGACAGAATGGAAGAAAAAGTGGTGCGCCGACCCCAAGTAATATGGGATAAGGTCAGGAAGAAGAGCAAGAAGACAAGCCAAGAATTTCAAAGATTTCTAACAACTGTGTGAAGCTGTCGCTAGTTTACAAACAAATTCACTCACCTCAGTAAGATACATGTTGTAATCCAACATTGTGACATCCAAAGCATCTTTCTTAAAGGAGTCATCTTTAAATTTTCTCGGTTTAAGATTGAATACATCTTCAAGTGACTTCCCTGTATCTTGCATGTTCTCGTCATAAACTTTTATCACGGAAAAGGAAAGCGTTTCGTTGTACGGGACACAGGATTTCTTTCTTCCCACATATTTCCCTTCTGGGCAACATTTAAATATATAATTCCGTTCACTACTCAATTCAGAATCAGGATCAATTCCAAAGGCTTCAATACGTGTCGTAACTATTAACAACGCACAAAATATTAGAAACATTCTGTTACATGTACTTGACAACAGCCTTAAACGAATTATGACAAATCGTAGAAATAAATTAATTTCCTGATTTACTTTATTACCCACGGTCGTTATCTAAATGACAACGTTAAAGTACTTTTTTACTATAAGTATTGGTATTGGAAGTGGTACAATTATTTTAGTCTGATTTATTCAAAATAAAAATAAATATTATAGAGGGTCTCTGTAATCAATTGCTGTTCTTTAGTCTTGCTTTTTCTCCTTATCGATTCGATGGTTTTTTTTTTCGATGGGAAAATCATCTTATGACATCCCTCGCTCTTGGGCGGAGCGAGAGATAGTGTCAGATTTTTACTGACTAAAAACCCACTCCTGTTCCTTCGTTGCCTTTCGTTTCAAGGCCGAGTCTTCCATTCAGAATCAGACCCTTGGCCCCAGTAGGCTTCGACCTTGCTGGGCCCCTACAGTTGCTGACATCTCCTTGAGGCGTGCGTGGAACAGTGCGCGCCGTCGACGGCTTGGGCTCGGTCTGGACGGTTACCGGACGGTCGGTCGGCAATGGGTAGCTCGCTGTCCACAAGTCCGCTTTTACGGTAGCCGGAAAACGGGATCGGAATCCCGGCGGCGGTTGGAGCGTGAGGACACGCGATCGGCCGCCTCCTTTGCAAGCATTACTCTTCGCAGAAGGAGGTAACCGCCTGACACTCCTCCTCGCTCTGGACCATGGCCTGTACCAAGGCCCGGCGCGACAGATCGCCGCCGCCGATCGCCCCCACGAGGACACAGCGTTGCTATGCCCAACCGGGGCACACCTTCACCGTGTGCTACACCGTGTCCTCCATGCGGTCCACACAATGGTGATACCCGGGCGTTTCTTCCGCATGAATCCGGTGCAGGAACCTCCCGAACTTATCATGTCCCGTGAGAACCTGCGTCACTCCACAAAGAGGGGACTTACTGCCATAATTATGGCGAGCCCAATCGATTCGATGGTAAACTCGTCAAACGGTTTGGACCCAGTAGGTGGCTACGTAATAGTAGTATCGGTGGCACTCATCAAATCCTCCAAATTACAGGTGTATGGGCACTTGGGGCCTTCTTATGTGTGGCTCATGTTTTGAACTGGAGCACCGCACTCACTCTGAGTAACTAGTACTAATCAGTGCCACGCGGGGTACGCGAATTCACCAGAAGAGGTACAGCAGAGGACATGCCAGTTGTGCGAAGAACATCGGGTCCCCAGATGGTAGAGATAAGGCGACGCAACAGGTTGTTTCGGGACCCAGCCTTCTACTTCGTGTTGAGGCAGTGCACGTTAAAAGTCAACGCTCTATCCAACGCCACATCCAGGTACTTCGGGTATTTACAGTGCTCTACGTTAGTACCCCGCCACGTGTTGTTGAATTTCCTATTCGAAGAGCTATTGCGGAGATAAAACGCGCAAGATTGATTTTTGAACGGGTTCGGGCGAAGAGCATTACTGTATAGTACTTACCAAATGACTCGAGCGCTTGTGTCAAAGTAGTTTCAACTTCTGCGAAAGTAAATGATTGCACCGCCAAGACCAAATTATGAACGTATAAAAATGGCAATGATTTTGGTCTGTCTTCACAGTTTGAGAATGTTTGTGGTACGCAAACATGTGTTGAAGAAGGCGAGAAGCCACGATACAGCTACAGTTCTCATATGTTTTAGTTATTCCACTGTTAAATCATCAACTCCAGCAGCTGTACCGATTTTTAATGCTTTTATAGCAAATATTATGTTAGTGAGTGTGAAAGATTTACTGATGTCGATACTATCGCCAGAAGTTTTATTACTCTTCTCCGCATTTTATGAAGACTGTGTGGTGGTTTGCCGTTGAGTAGCAGCTGATGGGCAATTTGATTCGCCGTAACGTGTTCTTGGTTAACGGGCTCTGGTGGGTCTCTAGTTAATCTTCGATTAGGAGACCAGACTTTTTTGCTGTTGTAGGTCGGTGTTAGTAACTGTTGTAATACACTTTTGTTTACAATTATCACCAACCATTGACAACAATTCTTCCCCTGCTGATATTGTGTCCTCTAAAAAAGGGCTTTTGTCATAGAAGTCTTCATACTTTTTAAGAAGCTTCGTTTTTTTTACAGTTGGTACTTCCCCTCAGAGGTGTTATTTTTGTTATGTGGCCTTAAGGAAGACTGTTGGTCATGGTCCTAAAGAGAACCGTTTGAGTTTACCATGGTGAAAGGATTTGACAGCTATATATTGCATTACCGAGTGCTAGCTGTCCAGGATGCGCCAGGCGTTTGGAATCGCAGAACGCTATATTTGACAACGCTCGCTAAAACTCGAGAACGGCTGGACCGATTTTAATAATTCTGTTTTTGCTTTGTTCACCAGCGTAAAGAAAAAGTATGTTTGAAAATCACTTTGTTCAAATATCGTTCTTCGCGGCTCTGGTACTCTCAAAGCGATCTCTAATATTCATGATAACGTGGCTCAGATGTTGAGTAGAAATATTATTGATTTTTTATCTTAGTGTTTCCCTACAATTCATAAATAATTAAAGTTCACCAGTAGATTCTCTTAAACAGTCAATACATACTGTGCCGCGGTTGGAGGTAGCGAACTGTGCCTAATAAATTAAAAAAATCAGAACAGCACAGATCCCGTCGTCGAGATCCAATAATTAAAATTCAATGACTTTTGTTCCAACGTATCCACAAAATGTAAACGAATTACTGTATGATATGAGCACACACTGTATTCCTGGTTGGGATATTTCTACGGATTTACTTAAACAAAATACGCGTCTCTGGCTTGTCCAATTTCTAACTATTGTGATTTAAGTTTCGAAACAGGTACCTTCCTACTATTTTCAAACGAGCCATTGTTTGTTCTATAATTATACAAACCGGTCATCAAAGATAATGTTCAGGCTTAATGCCTTCTGTGCCAACCAACCAATAGCAACAAATTATGAGGCATTTTGTTGCTAATATTTTTGCATAGGTGCTTGCTTTTAAGTATGCTTCTGTCCCTATCACTTGCCTCAGTACCTCCGCAACAGCTAATACAATTTATGCAATATGTTGTGTTTCATTTTTATTGGGACTTCAATTGGCACCCAGTATATCCCTAGTAATTAGTAGGATTATCTGTTATATCTTTATATAACAGATAATGCTACTAATTATAGATCCATTTTTTTACTGTCGCTCTTATTCAAATTAGTAGTAAAAGTAAGTATCCGTGTAGAGCAAAATTACTTGGTGAGAACCAGTTCGGTTTTAAGGAAGGAAAGTCCACTAAAGACGCTGTTCTCAAGTTGACAACAATATATACTACTTAAATATTATATTTTTAAATATTTCTTAAATATAAATACATTTAAAAATATAATGAGTATGTATATAAAATAAATAAATGGTATAATAATAATAATAATTGATTTTTCACCATAAACCACTCATTACAAAATTCATCGACATTATTAAGGTTATGCTTTAACGCCTAAACCAGGTGTATGTCCTTGTGAGTCAGTGACTTTCTGAAGCCTACTTCTCGGTAACGGCTGAGTTAATAGATTTACGTTTATAGATAATAGATTTTTCATACAGAACCAATGTGTGCTTTTGGAATTATTACAGGATATTTCTTCGGAAAAAGTTTACAGGAAAATAATATGTGAATAATACTTTGTTATGCATATCAACAAAGTACTAAAATAACTATTAGGTTAATGTATTGTGTGTTGTATGTAGGCACGTAGGCACACAAAGATTAGTTTTTTTATTTAGATAAGTAAATAAATAAATATAGCTTTATGATTTGGTGGTCTATATTTAATTGTCTTTGTTTATGATGCTTGACATTTAATTTAGTGTCATTTTTTTTTTATTCCGTGACATTTAATTTTGTGATAGATTTTATAATTTGTTTTATTGTAAGAAGACTTTTGGATTGTAATATTATTGAACTTCAGAACCAACATAGAAATAAGTAATACTAAAATATTTTTACCTAATGTGGATCAAAAGTTGTTTTTGAATAAATTATTATTAATTATTTCATTCCACATTTTTGTATCTTACTTAACTAATTCCTAATATGTTCCTCCCTACTTCATTTCTAATTTATATACCTATTTAGATACGTGCATTATTTACTCTTTACAAGGACCATTAGCGAAACCTCCTCCAGTCGTTTCCACGTTGTTCTTTCTCGGACTACTCTACATTGTCTGAGCTTAGATAAGTACTTATTTAACATTTAGTCTTATTGAGTACTTTGTATCCACCGTCCTCGTGTGTCTTTGTTTTTTAAGGGTGGACATCATCCAATGGCTTTACAGAAATTTCCCGCGGTTCTAGCTAACGGACATCGGCCCTGCTAGGCCCCTACGGTTTGCTGACATCACTTTGACGAGCGCATGGATCACTACGCGCTGTTGACGACTGGGCTCGGTCCGGTTAATTACCGGAAGACCGGATGGCGAGCTACCCGTTGCTCAACGTTCGCAAGCCCGCGTCTACCGTGGCTGGTAGTCGGGGTCGGAATTTAAGCGGCTGGGGCGTGAGGACGTATGTTCCCTCATGCGTGGTTGACTGATGGCTGATGTTTGCTGTTAGAAGTCCCAATTTTAGGCTAAACTGACGAGTTTAGCCTAAAGGTAGCTGGCCAATCACTGGCCAGCTATCTTTCCTTTCTTGAGGTGAAAAATCATTAAAAATAACTTCGTTTAATCTGGGTGGGGCGAGAGAGCATTCAAATCTTTTACTGACTAAACCCACCTGTGTTCCGTCAGTTTTGCGTTCCAGGGCTACATTAACTCTTTTTTTATCATGCCCGTAGCCCTGGTAGGCCGACGGGGCCCTTCATTTTGCCTCATAATTATCTCTTTGAGACGCGGGTGAAACATAACGCAGCGTCGACTCAAGCTTTGTCCTCACTAAATGGCCGGCCGGCCGGACAGTGTACTACGCATTGCCCGCTGTCCGCAACCCGCGCCTACGGTGGCCGAGAATCGCCCTGCGACTCCTAATACCCGCCCGGGGCGTGTCCTGTGGCGGTAGCTGAGGCGTAAGGATGTCCTTTCCCTCAAGGTTTATCGGTCATCTCCCTCGCTCATATAACTGCTTTGCAGAAGGAGGCGACTGCTCCCCATTCCTTTTTACGAGAGCCAGTTTGTATCGAGATGTCACTGTTGCCGATCACCACCAAGAGGACACGGCGTTGCTCCGCATTAGGGGCAGGCTTCCATCGTATGCTCCACCGTGTCTCCCGTGCGATTCAAGACACCAAAGGTTTACCTGCAGAATCCAAAACAAGAAGGTACCTCTCTAATCACCTATGTTCGGTGAGGATCAGCGTCAGGCGAAAAGTGAGGACGCCGTGGCGTCTCTCTTTTTTTTTGATACTGTATGGAACAAAGTTTTTTTTTTTTGATGGTCAATGTATCTGCCTGTAAAAATCTAAATCAAAGAAACGAACCAACCATTAAGTCCAAAAGAAATATTTAGTTCAAACAGACCGAGATTAACCCCACACGGTATTCACCTACACAAAGCAAGAATTCTGCCCACACATTTATATAGTGACCTGTAACCTTAATAATAATAATAATAATAATAATAATAATAATATTCCACAACTATCACACAACGCCGTCTAGTCCCAAGCTAAGCAGAGCTTGTGTTATGGGTACTAGACAACTGATAAACATACTTATATATTCCTAAATACATACATATATAGATAAATTACAACCAGACACAGAACAAATGATCATGCTCATCACACAAACATTTGTCCTGGGTGGGAATCGAACCCACGACCTCCGGCATAGCAGTCAGGGTCACTAACCACTAGACCAACAGGCCAGTCAACCTTGTCGCAAAGGGTTAAAGCCTGCGTGCTCTCTGTGTAAAGTGCATGTAGTAGGAAAACACATAGCTCACCTGCGTTGTATAATATTGATATATGCCAATATCGATCTGTGGCCGGTGCGTTGAACTCTCCGCTCCCGGCCGTATCCATAGCAACAGTTGAGCTCGACGCAGCCCAGGTGCCCAGCTGAATCAAAGGATTATTACATTGAATTCAATCTAGGTTACATACACGTTCCGAACGATGCCGACACCCGATGTTCGTACAGTACTATGAGTAAGGACTGGAATTTCCTGGTGGTTAGCAACAATCTGGGGGTATTTAAGACACGAGTGAATAGGTTACTTCTAGGTAAGCAGGCTGCTTAACCTGCGTCGCCCACATCATCGCTTATCATCGGGTGAGATAGTGGTCAAATGCGAGCCTATTAATAATTATAATTAAAATATGTTTATCTATATACTCGGTAAAACTCGAGAACGCTGGGCCGATTTGGCTAATGTTGGTATTGATATATTTGTGATAGTCCAGGAAAGGTTTAGTAACGGAAGCCAACTTAGCGGAGGTGGAAGCGGATGCGGAGGCGAAGACCTATGCCTCCGTGGATGCGGAGGTTAAGGAGGCGGAGGCGGAGGTAAAATTGGATGTGGAAAAAATAGTACCTAATTTATGGTTTATCGTAGACCTTATTTTAAATACGTGCATTAAATAGTATACTTAAATAAACATATACACTATTACCTAGTTGACAAAAAAAAAAATTATATCCTCAAAATACATTTTTTCTACTAAATTGGGAGTTTTGCGAAAGATAGTGTTGTATTTAGATACAACGCTTTCTTTAGAATTTTCGTATCACATCTAGTTTATGATTTATATTTTGTCAAAGTACAGAACAATAGGTAACTCGGTATTAATTAACACGTTTTAAACAACAACATATTTCTCAAAGTACTATACCTACGAATCGAAGAAATTCGACAGATTGATTCCTGTCATAGCAAATTGACATACGCCCGCCCTCACGCCGACCACGTTGCCACCGCGCACAAGCTGATTCTTAACCGTTTCACACGCATCACGCAACCGGACGGCTGAGCCGTCGTAAATAAAACTCCGTTATAACTCGGCAAAAATTTTGCGGAGGCGGAGGCGGAAGCGAAATACGTTCACTTGCGGAACTTCCGCAGTAACGGAAGCGGATGTAAAGTTTCGTTACAACCCTAGATTAAAAAATGAGAAAGAATGGAAAAATTCACGGAAAAAATCCGAATAAAACACCATCTCTAATTAAAATATCATTTTAAAATTAATTATGCTAGTTCTGGTAATGCCAGTAAATGACGTTATACATCCCTATTTTTTAATTAGTACAAAAAAAATGGGCTCTATCTGTACCCGTTACTGATCATATTTATGTAGTCAAAGGTAAAAAAACGAAATCCCAAAATTGTCCACGAAAATTGGTCATAATTGGTAAATTCATAATTGAATCAATTATTCATAACAATTGCTACTAGAAAATACTACGCGCAGTGTTTTTCCATTGTTTTTCATTCTAATCAATAGCCTGTACAATATTTCCATAAATTGGGTGACATTTTGGGATGTAAGCGTACGCTAATAACTTTGCTGTTTATGAATATTATTTATTAAGACTTTCCTTAAATCATAACAAGCCCTTTAAGTATTTGTACTAATTAAAAACTAGTGCTGTATATTGACAGTTCAGTTATAAAGCAACTCAGCATTCATTGACTTAAGCGGTACGAAGTTCGCCGGGTCAGCTGGTATATTATATAATACATCTGTGCGTGTGTTTGTCACCTAACTCCTCCTAAACGGCTTGACCAATTTGGATGTAATTTTGATTGTGTATATTTGAGTGGGCCTCTGGATAGTTCGAAGATACAATTGTCGAGGTGGCGCTGCAATCGGGCGCTTAATGTTTAGTTAACAGTTTTCTGGCAGAACAATGTATGCCGGGACCGCTTATATAAATATATATATACTTATATATATATTAGTGGAAAGAGTTTTTCTAAGAGTAGCAAAGGGCTACAAACTAGACTTTTGCAGAAAATTGATATAGACATGTTATTACACCACAATTATTATTTATTATTTCTAGTGGTGGTTTGTAATGGTAGTGGTTTATTTATAATATACAATTAAATAGAATTTATTTAATTGTATATAAATAAACCTTCCTAGTAAAGTAGGTATTGTTATTTGCTTTTACTTTGTTTTTAAAATGGTGATTACACAATTATATATAGTGTTTATATAGTCTCGTCGTCTCGTCTCGATATTTACCACATATATTACTAGCTTCTGCCAGCAGGGCTTCGCCCGCGTGAAAATAGGTTTCTCTATACAAACTTTAGACCCCCGTTTCATCCCCTTAGGGTGAGAATTTTGGAAAATCCTCTCTTAGTGCTCGCTTACGTCATAAAAGGAAACCTTGTGCAAAATTTTACGTTCCTAGTCCCTGTAGTTTTAGCTGTGCGTTGGTATGTCAGTCAGTCAGTTTCTCCTTTTATAATATAGATTATTATATATGTGCATAGTATTATTATTATCATACACTATTTGCTACAGTACGTAAAACACGTTTAATTCTATTTTTAGTTACCTACGTAACTACAGGAAAAATTGAATTAAACAAATACCCTGCGACCACATTTTTGTATACTAGACCTATCTTACAATGGTAAATTAAATGCTCAAATTATTAAACGCATTCGTTTTCATGACATGTCGATGGTTCTTATGACCTCAGGTCGGTGTTTCCGAGTCATCGACGTCGCGTAGTGTCCCACGCACGCCTCAAGGAGATGTCAGAAAAATCGTAGGGACCCAGCAGGATCGAAGCCTACTGAAGCCATGGGTTCGCTACTGAAAAGAAAACCCGGGGTCCGGGAATAACAGGCAAAGAAGGATCATAGGGGTGGGTTTATCAATAAAAGTCTCCTCACCCTCACCCATCTCAGAGAGGTCATTGGATCCACCTAAAAAAAATTGTTCCGATATTAAATCAAGTTATGCAGACAAATTCATACTCGAGCAGCTGCTGCTGTCAAGTAAATATGGCCTTTTTTTTTAAATGTGGAATATACCAAGCATAATTACTTACTCAAGCAACAGGATAACTGTGATGTAAAATTAAATAACTTCGTCACGGGTTACTCTCATGCTCACAATAACAGTATTCATATTTTCCCTGTAAACTATAATAGATAAAGGAAATATACATGTTAGTATGTATTGTTAAATTAGGTATTTGTATTCAATTGAACAGACAAAGAATCAACTCGGCGCATTTTTGGTAGCAAGGCATATTTCTGCGTAAAAGATACAGCTTTTGGGGCAAGTTATTATGAGCGTCCAACCCGAGCTACATTCCCATTCAACCGCTCTTACGTGCGTGTCATTACACACCTTTCTCTAGATATTTTGGAAATACAGATATCTTGTAAATATCATCTAGGTTTCTACTGAAATTTAAACATAAATTTGTGTAAAACCAAACAGAAAAGATCTCTGAAAATTTGCTATTTGGTGTGTTTGGTCCTTCGTAATGTACTCATCAATTAAAAAGTAAAGAAACCTTGCACATTTAATCGAAATTCTGAAGCACATGTTTTTCCCAAAAACTTTTTAAGTTTAAAACGCCTTTTAAAGTTCAAAACGCCAAAAAAGAACCCTCAGGGCGCGAGTCCGACTTTGTGACGTAACAACAAATTTACAGTTTTCAGATTTATTCCTATAAATAATAATAATAATATAATAATAATAATAATATTCCACAACTATCACATAACGCCGTCTAGTCCCAAGCTAAGCAGAGCTTGTGTTATGGGTACTAGACAACTGATAAACATACTTATATATTTCTAAATACATACATATATAGATAAATAACACCCAGACACAGAACAAATGATCTTGCTCATCACACAAACATTTGTCCTGGGTGGGAATCGAACCCACGACCTCCGGCATAGCAGTCAGGGCCACTAACCACTAGACCAACAGGTCAGTCAAACTATACTTACTTACTTTACTTCCTACACTTACTACCTTGCTTTAAGCCAAATTTTAGGATTCTGATTTCCTCGAGAGTGTCGAAATGTACGTTTTTTGCCACATAAATCAAAGTATCTGTTTTTCTCGTTAACTAATAAGTTTGATTTTTTACAGCTTAAAGAGTCTGCAGAATTCCATCATTTACTGCCACTGTCATAGCTACCCTAGCTAAATTATGATGGTTTTTCGATTCGATTCTCTTGCGTCGAATGCCTCGAATAGGCCACGTCTCCGATTCCTTTGTTCTGACGTCATCTCAACGCTCAATCACGTGGTCAGAACAAAGGAATCGGAGGCGTGGCCTACGCCTTGAAGACGCGCGTGGAACACTACGCACTGTCGACTTGGGCCTGGTCCTCAACGGACGGCAAACTAACCATTGCTCGTCGTCCGCAGCCATCCCAGCTCGTCTCCTATGACAGTGGCTTGACCTTAATGTCCGCTTCGTTGCTGCAGACCATGGCCTGAGCCTGGGCCGGACGCGAGAGGTTGCCGCTGCCGATCACCGCCATGAGGTCACTGCGGTGCTCTGCCCAAGCGGACTCTTACCGCGTCCTCCTTTCGATCTGGGTGACATCCGGTCGTTTCTTCCGTTTGAATCCGAAACAGGAACACAACGAACTGGCGATGTCCGGTGAACACTTGCATGAGTGAGTGAGGATGCCGTAACGTCTTTCTAGTCACTCCTCAAAGGGACTTACCACTGCGATTAAGGCGTACTTAGGTAGTATGTAGGATGTACTTAGGTGAGTAAGTACTAGAAGTATGCGATAAGGAGGAAGCTCGTGCATTAAGATAAGTGCATGTACAGATAAGGGAATTTTGAGTTGAATACGAAGCAATAGAAGTTATTTCCGAACTTATAGATATTTGCTGATTTATTTGTTTATTTTTATTTTAAACTACCTTTGGTTGGCGGCTTTGTCCTCAAAATTCGTAATATGGAAATAATTTATAGTTTGAAGCACTCAAGGATAGTAAAGCAACATATTAAAGTAATGAAAGAATTTTCAGAATCGATTCAGTAGCTTGAGAGTTTACCCCCTACATACAAAAAACTTACAAATACCTACCTCTTTATAATATAAGTAGATATAGAAATATCGTCCAAACCGTACGTTAATATAGGCTCGCTTTTTAACCGACTTCAAAAAACAGGGTTTTACATACTCGGCAAATTTTATTGTGTTGACGTCACCGCGGTGATTAAACCCAGTTTCATTGTAGGTAAGTATCATAATTATTTGTGGCTTACTTACTCATCAAAAAACCATATACTGTGAAACAATACGTCAACCGACATTTTACGTTATCATAAAATTATTATTGTTAATGACTGATGTAAAATCTTTGCTACATTAACTCTATGATTAAAAATATGTTTCTTTACATTGATTGTCAAATACACAATACTAAACTGTCATAAAAATTACTATAATTTTTTGCATATTAAAAGCGTTAAAATCTTTTGTCTATTCATTTCAATTTAATATGTTAAATGGATAAATAATATAATAATTTAGAATGTATAAATATCTTCGACCCGAAAAATTGGATGCTGATCCGTCGGATTCTATTGCAACGAAAACCTGGCAGCACAGAAGGCGTCCACTCCTACAACAATCGAAAATGAATGAGCTGAAGTAAGCTATCAACTTCTCATAAACAATATTTCCTCGAACGTTATAGCTTACGTCAACGAAGTCAAGTAATACGACGAAGCTGTAGATATTCTGGCTAGGCTGTATGTTAAGCCGAACATTATTTTATTTACATGACACATGCTTGCTTCAAGATAGCAATGACCTGGTGAAAGTATAGATACTTATCTACAAGCGAAACTTATAAAAACGACTGTATACGTGACGCCTTTATAGCAGTCATCTTATAAAACAAATAAAGACAGTGGCGTTTAAAAAACCTAACACTAACGCTAGGTAAAGATTATAATCAAACTACTCAAATTTCTTTAATAATCTACCAGTGAACGGAACTCAGAAGGAAACTGCTTAGGTTGCCTTCGATGTTCCCGATCATCAAGCTAAGTAAGACGAGAACTTACCTGCTGCTGCTCGCTCACGTCGGCATAAATGTTTTTTTCAGAAGGCAAGTACATCTCCGTAAAAACTGTCCAGCATTAGAAATCTGTCAACTTTGCAACAAAAAGGGAAATTACAGTTTGTAGAACCTCATCTAGAACAGCTAATCCAACGTTATCTAACAAAAATTAGCCAGCCTGTATTATTATGGCAGCATCACCTTCATTTCTAAGAAAAGCTACTGTGCCTGCATATATCAAAGGCATAAGAGCAGAAGCGCTCATAGATACAGGAAGTTCGGTTTCCTTTATAAATGACTGCTTCTCCAAACCCTGCGGACTTAAAACAAAGCCTTGCTGCCGAAAACATTCATTGGGCTCACTTAACCATTTATCACAAGTAGAAGGCCAGACTTTTCAAACAATTAATATCGGTATTCACAAGACGTATGAAAATGTGAATTTTCTCTTCGTCAAATTTTTTTGCACTGATATGATATAATCGATTACGACGTCCTCGGGGACCATATATCACTAGAGTTCTCATTTGGTGGACTAAAGAAACCACTCCGTATGTGTAATGTGGCTGCAGCATCTGTACCGGCCGTACCACTTTTTGCAAACGTCTCTCCTAAATGCAAATCTATTGCTGTTAAATATAAAAAACACAGTGACGAATATACCAAATGTATCAAGAACGAGATCGATAATCTTTTGAAGGTGTGATCGAGGAGAGAAAATCACCGTGGAGAGCCCAGGTTCTCGTAACATCACGTCATCATAAACGAAACGCCTATGCGTTTCGTTTATGATTACAAGTTATTATTTATTACTAATTGTTGTAATTAGTTATTTTATAGAAAATGAAAACGCTTGTCATTGATTACTCTCAATCAATTAATCGTTATTCAGTATAATGGTTAATTGCTCGACGCATATCCATTGCCCAATATGACTTAGTAGCCAAAAACACGATGTTTAGCCTGATACATGTGAAACCCGCGTAACATCAGGTGCCCATTTTACCCAAAGAAAGGAAATATACTGCATTTGAAGCTCTAGGTAATTTATATCAATTTAGACGCATTCCTTTCGGAGGGAAAAATGGCGTCTTAGCCTTCCAGCGAACAATACCCTTATCTTGATGACATAAGTTTATGTGGTTATAACTCAAGAAGAACACGATCAGAATTTAGAAAACGCTATGATAAACGCTAAAAAGTACGGTCTTACGTTGAGTATGCAAAAACGTAAATTTTTTCAAGACTCATTAATATTCTTGGCTATAACATTCACAATCGCATTATCAAACCTGACAGTGAGTGCATCAAGCCACTTATTGATTTACCTCCACCGCATGACATACCAACCCTCATGCGTGTTCTCAGGTTGTTTGCGCAGTACTCAAAATGGATATCTAATTTTTCAGAACGTATTCACTGACTTGCTATAACGACAGCGTTTCCCCTCACAAATGAGCAAAATCAATACGTCGCGAGCCTAAAAATTAAATGGCAAAATCTTCTATTCATACTATCAATGAAAACATACCTTTTACTGGTGAAACTGATTGATCTGACCATTCTATCACAGCAGTGTTAACACAAGATTCAAGGCCAGTAGCATTCTTCTCAAGAACCTTAAAACAAACTGAACAAAATCATTTTGCTATTGAGAAGAAAGCCTACCCAAACGTAGAATATTCAATGAAACACTCAAGCAAAATAAAAAATGACAAGATTCAGAGATGGCGCCTGCAACTTGCTTCTTATAAATTTGAAATCATATACAGACCTGGCAAAGAAAACTACGCTGCTGATGGGTTTGTGCATCTATAGAACCTCACACAGCCAAACTGATATCACTTTATCATGCTCTATGTTACCTAGGCGTTTAACGTATGTTCCATTGGTTTCGTTCCAATTTACCTTTTTCTCTCGAAGAAGTCCGAAAAATTACTAGCTCTTGTCGAATTTGCCCTGAAGTAATGCCCAGATATTTATAGGAAAGGTTTACTTCGTTGCGTTTACTTACCGTGTATGCAAATTTTCACCCGCCAAGCCGCGAACCTTTATCCGCGTCGAGGGTCAAGAGTTCGCATTCTGACCTAGCCTAATCATTGTCTAATTCTAAGAAAACTATGGATTTAATCAAGATGTGAACTTATGTATTTAGTAAAGCATTAAATACTCTGTGTAACTTTCATCATCATCATCATCATCATTTCAGCCGAAAGACGTCCACTGTTGGACATAGGCCTCCCCTAAGCGTCGCCACAACGACTGATCCCGCATCGCATCCACCGCATTTTTGCGACTCCCACCAGGTCGTCGCTCTACCTTGTGGGAGGCCTTCCAACGCTTCGTTTTCCGATGCGCGGTCGCCACTACTAACTTTCATCACTAATTGCTTAATTTAAGTTCTGTGTATACTAACCAACTATGGACTTTGTCCGAAATATAAGATTTTTATTTATTTTATTTAATATTCAATTATTTTTGTTTTGGTGTGATCAAGAAAGGTAAAGTGCATGCTCTTGACCCGAATAAATCTACTGCTCGGCTCCTATTGGTCGTAGTGCGATGTTATAGCTTTCCTTGAGAACTAAGCTACCTCACACTAATACTAGTATTTAAGCAACCATAAAAACAATTTAGAAAAAACTGTTTTTTTATTATTATTATTGATAGGCTCGCGTTTGGTCACCATCTCTCCTGATCGTAAGCGATGATGTGGCCGATGATGGAGCACACTTGCCTAGAAATGACACCTAAGTTGTAAAATCTGACAAGAACCTATAGCAACGGAAATATTATGTCTTTTACCTATGAAATTGCCGTTTTTAAAACGGGTTACTTTGAGCAGACTTGAAAATTATAAGTTCAATTAATAAACTTTAGATGATTTATAATTATTAATATAATTTATTTTAAAAATAGTAATAAAAATAAACATTTGACTAAAAACTGATTAGCAGGTTCTTAATTTAAAATTTGAATTTATATTTAACTAGCTTTTGCCCGCGGCTTCGCTCCCGTCAACTGACTACTCTATCCTACTCTACTCTACTCTACTCTACCCTACTCTACCCTACCCTACTCTTCTGTACTCTACTCTACTCTACCCTACTCTACCCTACTCTACCCTACTCTACCCTACTCTACCCTACTCTACCCTACTCTACCTTACTCTACCCTACTCTACCCTACTGTACCCTACTCTACCCTACTCTACCCTACTCTACCCTACTCTACCCTACTCTACCCTACTCTACCCTACTCTATTCGAATTTTTCTCGCGGTAAAAACCATCCTCGAACTACAACGAACATTTAAAAAAAAGAATTGGCCAAATTGGTCCAGGCGTTGTTGAGTTATGCGCTTACCAACACATTTTGCGATTCATTTTTATATTATAGATAAATATAACAAAATTAAACTAAATAACTAGTTAGCGAAAGTGATACTATGAAGCTTTTGGCGGATTTTTTTAAAATTTAGTTTAGGTACAGTAACTGTTTTAATTATTTGCGAATAATAAATCGTAGTGGAATTTCCGATGTTTTTGGCGTACCTAGTTTTGTATCCCAAGCCTCTACGCAACTGGATAATATGTGTAATGTTTTTCTTCAATTCAGATATGGTTGATGGATTACTGTTGTATAGATAACCCCAGAAGAAGATGTCCAGATTTTGAGATATGAGATCTGGGCTCTGGGATCAAAGAAAACATTAGATAAGAAATCAAAAACATTCCTACTCAACTTCTGAGGTGCGTTTTCATGAATGTTAGAGATCGCTTTGAAGAGTGCCAGAGCCGCGAACGACAACCAGTTTGAATAACATTATTTTTTTAAAGTAATTTTTCCATGTAATAAGAATCAATTTTTACCCGACTTCAAAAAAAAGGAGGAGGTTATCAATTCGGTTGTATTTTTTTATATCATTTTTTTTTATGTTTGTTACCCCAGAACTCCGTCGTTTACGGACCGATTTGCATTTTTTTTTTCTCCTATTAGGATATGCTTCCAGAATGGTCTAATTTTTTTTCAAAATCCAGTTCTGATGATTAGATCCATGATAAATCGAGAGAACTCCTCAAAAAATATAGCAACCATGCAGTGATTTTGATATTTTCATCAAGAACTTAAGTATTCACTGTCAAAAAGTAACATTTCATGAAGTGGAACTGATGAAGAAGACCAGAAATGGTCATCAGAACTTCACCCCCACATTGATATCATAATGAAGATAGTTAAGTGACTTTCGGGTATTCGCATCCATCAGAAGGACGTCCGTAGGGTGCTGCGTAACCTTGACGTAAACAAGGCTAGCGGTCCAGACGGGATACCGGCAATTGTTCTGAGAACATGTGTGCCTGAACTGTCTCCGATCCTGACACGCCTATTTAGGCTTTCATTTGAGGCTGGAAAAGTGCCGATTGCATGGAAGAAAGCTAACGTACAGCCCGTGCCCAAAAAGGGTAGTCGGGCTGACCCAGCTAATTACAGGCCAATCTCAGTAACGTCCATTCTCTGTAAGACTATGGAACGTGTACTCAACACTAAGCTCCTGGCATACCTAGAAGCTAATGACATCCTAAGTGACCGACAATACGGCTTTCACCGAAATCGGTCAACGGTGTTCTAGCGTATGCCATCCACATCTGGAGCGAGGCCATCGAGAAACGCGGGGAAGCGCTTGCCGTCTCCCTCGATATCTCGAAGGCTTTCGATAGGGTCTGACACGAAAGCCTTATTAGTAAGCTTCCTTCTTTTGATTTACCTGCTGGTTTGTGTGCTTGGATCGTAGACTTCCTGAGTGACCGTTCCATCCGAGTGGTCATCGATGGCTGCTCGTCCGGTCAAATGGCCATTAATGCCGGGGTCCCTCAGGGGTCAGTGCTCTCGGCAACATTGTTCTGGCTGCACATAAATGATCTGCTGAAGCCCGGTACCTTTAGGTATGCAGACGACAGCACTGTTGCTGAGAGTTACATATCCAGCACGCAAGCTAGTGGGTCACAGATCCAGTCTCTCCAAGGGGCTATGGTCGAGCGCTTGAACTTGTCCTTGGAGGCAGTCTCTGAATGGGGCGAACCTAATTTGGTCAAGTTCAATGCTGCTAAAACCCAGGCATGTCTATTTTCCGCTAAAAGGAGCCAATTCAGCCCTGCTCTAACTTTCCGGGGCGTAACCGTGCCCATAACCGACCATCTTGATCATCTTGGTGTTACGCTGACGTCAACTCTCAACTTTGGGCCATAGATCGAAGCAAAGGCTCAACTAGCAGCAAAAAAGCTGGGAACCCTCGCGAAGGTCAGACAGTACTTCACGCCGGAACAGCTACTCAAACTTTATCAAGCGCAAGTTCGATCGTGTACGGAGTACTGCTCTCATCTTTGATTGATTGGATGGATCTGCCCGATACCAGCTTGATGCACTTGAGGCAATTGAGAGGCGAGCCAGGAGGATCATTGGCAATGATGCACCCGTTGAGTCGAGGCTTCAAAGTCTTGAGCATCGACGCCGAGTTGCCATCCTGTCGGTTTTCTACCGGTTGCATTTCGGAGAGTGTACATCGGAATTGCATAACCTAATTCCGCCTAGCCCGTTCCATCATCGGACCACCAGGCGTACGACAATGCGTCACCGGTACATGGTGGACATCCCGCCCATACGCACGAAACGTATAGGGAACATTACAGCAAAGGAGTGGAATTCCTTGCCGGAATCTGTGTTTCCTGATGGCTACAACCCGGGAATCTTTAAGTCAAGAGTGAACAGGTTACTTCTAGGTAAGCGCGCTTTATCGTCGACCGCATCGTCGCTTTCCATCAGGTGAGATCATCAGGTGAGAGGTCAAGCGCAAACCTATAAAGAATAAAAAGAAAAAAAAAAGCTATGACAATACAAATAAATGAATGGTTCTGAATAGTTACGTTGAAAATGGTACCATCGAAGTGATCTGATGATGATCATGGGGCCGGAATGTAGGCAGTGGAACTCCGTAATTAATCAATGTAACCTAGCTGTGTCTGGACTTATTAGAATTGTCATGAGATGCACTTTGCCTTTATGATACTATCGAACTGATCTGACGATGGAGCCGGAAGGTGAAAGGTAGATACAGGAACTGCATAAAAAACAATGTAACCTAGCAGTGTTTGGGTAAATAAGAATTGTTTTGAGAAATAGGCACTCTGGTTTATTAAAAATTAAAATAACTTTCATTTTGGAAGTCAGTATAGTAAGTGCAAGTTAGTATTTAACACCAACTTCTGAAATTAAAGTTATGTTGATCCTTTTAGTGTTTTTATTTTAGTGAAGTCGGATTTTTTTTTTTTGTAAAACAAAAAATATTTCTGAGATTGTTTTACCATTTTTCCTTGAAGTTTTATCCAATGACAATAGTTTAGAATTAAACAAATATGTCACAGGATAATATTTGCAACTATTGTTTAGTTGCAAATATTATCCTTTGGATATAGTAGGGGAGATGGGGGCTGTTTACAACAGAGAAGTTTTAAATTAATGGATTTATGAACGCATCCTTTACACCGATGCGATGATCTCAAGTGTCTAGAATGTATGTCATGAATAGCATGTTAGAATAATGTGGTGCTTACCTGTAATAAATTGTGACACTAAACTATAGATTTAAGTGAAGTTTTGTAATAATTTCAAGTTCTAACAATTGTTAGTGAGCCTAATAAATAAATAAGTAAAAAATGACAGAATTTCAAACGTTTTCTGAGTTATGATAGCTATAGAAATAAACAGGAAAGAAAATAAACAATGATAAAATTTTGGCATTCCAGTAAAGGTGGATGTTTTGTTTTATCTATTATTCGATTATTTATTTTACATTTGACACATTTAAAATGCCCTCTTATTTTTTTTTTAAATGTTAATTGTAAAGATATTATTTTGTAATAATTAATTAGACTTATGTTATAATAATAAGTTTGTTATCCGTGTTCGAGACTTCGCTAGATCGGTAGAGTTTTATAAAGTTTATTTAATTCATAATTCGTGTATAAATAAATAAAATCAATGTGTAATGCCCAATGATTATATAAGATGAAAATAACTTAAATAAAGTGTTGATTATATAATAAATTACCCGTTTAAACAAACAATAGTTTTACAAAAATTGTATTAAATTAATAAGTCAAAATAAATAAACATCATTTTTATTATGTAAGTAGTATAAACCCCATAAGTATGTATAATTAAAAAAAAACCGTATGAGAAATATAACATTTTATTTTAAAAGAGTTTAAAGGTGCACACCTTTCCTTACTTTCACTTAACTTTACACTATGATGAAGGATGAAGAGACAATGTCTCTTCTTGTTAGTATTTATTCATCATCATCATTTCAGCCGAAAGACGTCCACTGTTGGACATAGGCCTCCCCCAAGTTTCACCACAATGAACGGTCCTGTACGACTCGCATCCATCGGATTCCCGCAACCTTTACCAGGTCATCGGTCCACCTTGTAGGAGGTCTTCCAACGTTACGTCTTCCAGTATGTGGTCGCCATTCCAGTATCTTTCGGTGCCAACGGCCATCCGTTCTGCAAGCAATGTGCCCTGCCCATTGCCACTTCAGTCTTAGTAGTTAGTTTTATTTTCTTCAATAATAACCATTTTCATCTTCCTGCCCTTGTCCCGTCTTATTTGGGGTCGGCGCAACACGTTTTTTTTTCCATTCTATCCTGTCAACCGTTATGCTATCACTAACTTCTTTTTCTTTCATATCACTGTTCACACAATCCATCCATCTTTTCTTTGGCCTCCCTTTCCGTCTCCACCCATCCCACATGTATACTCATAACTCTTTTAGTAACATGCGTTTCATCTCTCCCCTTTACGTGAACTTAATAATAATAATAATTCATTTATTTGCCTGAAACTTGTTGTATTACTTATTTAGTCATACAATGTTATACACCTAACTTAGGAGGATAGTACCTACTCCCATTAAATTAAATTTTCGCAATATGTCTGCCTATAAAGCTTTTTTATTTCTATTGATATTACGCGTGGTGAAAAGTGAAATGGATTTCAATACTACGTGTAAAAATGATTACAGAAACATGTCCAATGATCAAATCGATGTATTGAAATATTGTTCCCTTAATAATTGTATTGAGAAGTGCTGTGGTGAAGGTGAAATATTTAATATGGCTGGTAAATGCGTCAATTCAAACGTTTTATTTAAAAGAATTAATAAAAAGTTTCGAATGCTATATAAAGACGTCAACTATTCGAAAATTGAGTTGTATTCGTGGGACGGAAACAATAAGCAGAAATCAAACAAGACTTTTGTGTTTATTCGAAATCGCAGAGATGTACAAAACTGCACATCTCAGTACAAAGCAGACTTTGAATACTTTATTCTAGAGGTAATTATTTTGATTTATTTATTAAAACTACATGTAACATAAAGGTATAAAAGAGGATATAATGCTTTACGCATTCTCTACCAGTCAACCAAGGGTGGTGAAAAGAAAACATAGTATACTCCATCTGTTTAGGTAATTAACTAAATGTAAACAATCTTTTATCTAAAAGTTGTCGAAATTTTTTATCTAAACATGTTTACAATTTGTTATATACTTATACCGATGTTTGGTAATTAACTAAATTTAAATAATCTTTGCATGTGTTTTATGCGTTTTTTTTTTATTACCTTACTATCAAATTATTTACGTTTAGTACTACCAACACCTAAACAAATGGAGTATAGGTACATACAAGGTTGCCAACCATACTTTATAATAATGAATCTTACTTTATTTTAGGTAAATATACTTTATACTTTTGCATAAAATAATATAAAGAAGTATAATATGAAAATACTCTATTTTTAATCCTCACCGGAATGGGTAAGGACTCACATGGCTACACATGGCTATGACATGTGGCTTGCACATGGTATTCATTGACCTCGAAAAGGCATACGATCGGGTACCTCGTGAGGTTCTGTGGTTAGCCCATAAGGAGAAAGGTTTGCCTGGGAAGTATGTGCAGTTGATCCGAGCGATGTACAGTCGATGCAGTAACCAAGTCTGGTCTACAGTGGGCACCACTGGCAGCTTCAATGTGGCTGTCGGCTTATATCAAGGGTCGGCTCTCAGCCCTTACCTCTTCCTGATGATAATGGACGCTCTGACGTCGGACATTCAGGAAGAGGCTCCCTGGTGTATGCTGTTTGCCGATGACATTGTGTTGGTTGCCGAGAGTGGCCTAGAGGTCCAGAACAGATTGGAGGTGTGGTGGCACAGACTGGAGAGTGTTGGCCTGAAATTGAGTAGAACCAAAACAGAATACTTGTTCTGCGATTTCAGCCGTCTCTACAATCCAGTGTAAATTTGTTGTTACGTCACAAAAAAACATACGATTCAAAAAAATTTCGTGACTCCATTCGGGAATTGAACTATTTACATAGGTATGTTTGTACGGAACCCTCAGCGTGCGAATCTGACTCGAACTTGCCCAGTTTTTGTTTTGTATCCCAACACTTAATAGATAGATACTTCGCGTGACCCAAGGGCTGGCTATTACCTCGGTCAGAGATTAAGCCTTGCCATACAACGTGGCAATGCCATCAGCCTTTTGGGCACACTTTCAGTCTACAGCGATGCGGAAGAGTTTTATGACGCAATATTTTTAAGCTAGTAGTTTTTGCCTTTAGTGTATATAGTTTTTAATTAGTTAAGTGTTTTTATTGAATTATACAAAATTTTGGTTTTAAATAAAATCAATCTTAATAATTAAAACTTTCACATTCATAGGATGGATCGATAAGAATGCAAGATACAGGCGAATCGAATTTATGGTCGAACATAAAAAGGCTGGAATATTGTGTAGACTTCAGAGTAGTTTCTGTAAACAAACAACCAAAAGTGAAACTTGTTGTGAGGGAATATAATGAAGATTCAGAAGATGACGACAAGAAATCGGCGTTTGTGTTAGTAGGTGAGTAAACCATCGACCGATCTTTTATTTATATCTGACCTGAAGTAAAATACCTTAATTTATTTCCTATTTATTGCTCAGTATCCTACGCCTTTATTTTATAAGTTTAAATCAGATGATAGTAAGTTTAAAAAGTGAGGTATGTCCTTCATTGAACCATTTCGGTATGTCCTACAATGAACTATGGTTCATTATGTACTATCACATAATGGTTCCTAATACAACATATGACTATCAATTATTTATTTATTATTTATTGAAAATGGAATTAAATATATTTTAATTTACCTGTTTATATAGCTACAATTATACTTATCTTTACTTTAGAATACGACCGAAATGAGAGATTAGAAGACGATCAGTCGTCTGATAATGTGTTAAAAACCCTGCGTTTGCACAGAAATGGTGTCATTTTACGAAAAGCTGCGAAAGATGGCAACATTACTTATTCTACGGTTACGTAGCACCCTACGGACGTCCTTCTGATGGATGCGTATGTCTGCCATAGTCGTCTCGCGTCGCTCAGGAAAGGCAGGGGGCCGCGCGTTACCGGAATCAAGACGTGAAGATTCCGCAAAAAGAGAGGCAAATAGATTAGCTTCCTCAACGGTATGGGCCAGCGACTCATCGGGTTTCAGCAGTGGCGATAGTGAGGGACGGAAGAAGTTCGATTCAACAGATTTAGCCAGGGACCAAAACGCTTTACTACCTGCTGGGTATGAAGCAAGTTTGTTCCCAATTCGGCTAATGTGGTCAAACCGAGACCTCTGCATCAACTTCTTGCAGGATTTGGCAGCCTGTTATAGGCTCTCTTCTTTTGAGTCACGTCACTTGCCTTGCGCCTACGAGCGTGGACCCATTCTTGGTATGCCGCATGTTTTAGCGCTTCAGCGCGATTACATTCGGCGCCAAACCAAGGTCGAACTTTGTCAGACATTGTTACATCAGAGAATGGAATGTAATATTCCATCCCGCGACGCAACACATCTGACACTGCGTCCGCGCACAACGAAGGATCAGCGGAAGAGAAGCAAGTAGGCTGCCAAGGATAGCATGCGAAGAAAGAACGCATACCATCCCAATCTGCTGACTTGTATCGCCAAACCCGCCGGGTGCCTCTTGGGCTGGGATCGGGCGGGGAATAGACGGATACAGATTTCACCAGACAATGGTCGGAACTACCTATTGGTGAAGATATCGACACTGAGTACCGGTCCGGATCTGTAGTCAACAGAAGGTCCAAGCAATTGGCCATGTGTGACTCAACATCCGGCACCCTTGCCTTTCATGTGTGACTGGCACATTACTTGGGCCCCAACTACCTGCGGTCGGCCAGCGGCGCACCGTGCCTCGGATCCCGCTACCCTCCGCGACTAGTCTCCCGATACCTCCACACCAGTGTGGGCCTGGTCGGTCTGCCTGCAATGGAACCACCATTTCGACCCAACTCCTCTAAATTGGCTACACTGAGCATCGTACCGGAACACGGCTAGGCTGCTTGGCGGTACGTCTTTGCTCAGTGAGTGGTCGCTAGCCATCGGTCGAAACCTACCACCAGTAAGTGTCACCTGATTAGCACCACCCGGGGACCACGTGTAGGGACTTACAATGGGTATTCTCCTACGGACGCGGGTGACTCAGCCCCCAAAATGAAATATGCCCAACAGTCGACTTCTTTCCCCTGAAATGATGACGATGATGGGAATCAAACCCGCGACACTTAGCGGACCAGCCAGCGTTTGGCTGCTCCGCTGCGCCAACTGTGCTCAATCGATATGAGAGTAAATAAAGTTCTTGACAGTTATAGCATTTCTCTTGTTAACTATTTATATTATCTGTATTTTCATACTTTATTTTTTCACTAGAGAGCTTAAATCTGGGTAGAATATCCCCAATCCAAATCCCTAAAGAAAGTGTGTAAAGAAATCAGAGGTGCCTGTGAAAAAGTGGTCCCAAAGTTAGCCAATTAATTAAAAAAATGTCTAAATAGTCCGATTTAAATAAAAAATAAACACCAAAATAAAAGTTACAGTTAAAAACACAATTTAAAACATAATTAAAATTAATATACGAGCAATTTAAAATCAAACTAAATTCAAATTAAAATATTTTCTAATTACCCGCCTAATAAGGAATTTGCATAGCGGAGAAGAGATCCTGTCAGTCTTCAGTATTACGTTGCAGTTAATAAAAAATCACCGTCTATTTTATAAACCAAACCAACATAGTGTAATTCGATTTTACTATAATATTTCCAGTTTTTTTTTTCGGTGGTCAAATCATCTTATGACATCCCCCGCTCTTGAGCGGAGCGGGACATAATGTCAGACTTTTACCCACCCCTGTTCCTTCATTGCCGTTCGTACCAGGGCCGAGTCTTCTTTCAGAATCAGACCCTTGGCCCCAGTAGGCTTCGACTCAGCTGGGCCCCTACAGTTGCTGACATCTCCTTGCCATCCGTATGGCCATGACCCTCTGGCACGCGTTCAGCTGGGCCGGCGCCGGTCGCTTTCGCAGTCCAGTTAGATAATAATATATTAATTTACTGTTGCTTATTTTCAGGATTGCCGATATCTTCATTCTTCATGGTGTTGGTCCTCGTGGTGTACTGCCTGTTACCGAAGCTGCGGAATCTTATAGGCCTAGTACTGATGGCGTACACGTTGTCCATTCTCGTCACATTCTTATTGAAGATCTTCATACAGATAAGCAACAAATGGTTGACATCAAAGCATTGCAAAATGATATGTGAGAATATTTTATTTATCTTGTCTCATTTTACTTATTGAATTTTTATTCAGGATAACATTTGCAAACTACTTAGGGCGCCTTCAAATTAGCCACTACGTAAATAAATTAAATAAAAAAGTAGCGTGCAGCGCAGTAGCAGCGCTGCCGCCGCGCTTCTTTGTTATTCCATGTAAATAAAAAACGCGCGACTGTTGCGCTAAACCTAGCTGCAGTCGCGCTGCACGCTGCTTTGTAATTTACAGGGAATAACAAAGCAGTACGGTGACAGCGCTCCAGCCGCGCTGCCGTCGCGCGGCTCTTTGCGGCTAAACCTAAACAATATCAAATATTTGCTCCACTCTAGGAATTACTACTGTTTCGTTAGCGCGTTCAAAAACATGTAAACTCACCTACACAATACACCCAGACCCGGAACATTTATATATGGACCATAGTCCACGCTCCATACGGGAATCGGATCCGTGACACACAGCGCAGCAGCCAATCGCTCAACCATTGCGCCAATTGTGTGGGGCGCACCCATTAGCTGTTTGGCTACGTGTCGCGGGTTTGATTCCCACACGGAACAAATATTTGTATGGCCTGCAGTTAGTTGACTATTCATGATTGTTCTCATGGTAACACTGGGCTAAAAATAGTGCGAGTGATAATAATAGGGGTTTAAGTATGAAATTGCCGTTTTATTGTAATAGGTACTTCGAATTGACATAGAACCTTCATGGTTTAAGATTTTTGAGTGAAACTTTTTTCACATGGCACCTATGAAGTTCTTTTTTTTTTAATGTACAACATTCGATTACCGACTTTCAGTTATTTTTTTTTATTCAGCTTAGAGAAGAAAGATGAATATTTCGAAAATTCAAGTGATTTTTGAATACGAGTTCCGACGCGGAATTAATGCGGCAGAAACAGCTCGCAATGTCAATGTTGCGTTTGGAGAGGAGACTGCTAATGTACGCACCGTGCGATTTTGGTTTAAACGCTTTCGTGATAGTTACTTTGATTTGAATAACGAACAAATCGGCAATCTCATACTTTAACCCCTAATATTATTAGTTTTGCGATTAATTATTTATTTATGCGGTGTTATCCTGTTTGATATTGCGCAACAATACAATTGCTATTGGATGGTGCGGATGACTTTCGGATTCATACAATGTAACTTTTCTCTCGTCTTGAAGATGTATATTTTCGTCCTGCTATCATCCTACCCATACTATGTAAAAGAGTCCTTAGCTTCTAATGTTTTAAAGGTGCTTATGTAGGCCTATGTGAAATAAAATAATTTTGAATTTGAAATTCTTTCGTATTGTGTACTAAATAAAATGTGCTTTTTATTATTCTAGCTCCAATGCTATATTTCGCTGCATTATCGAGTTTCTTTTGGTTGAACGTCATGTCTTTTGATGTTTGGTGGTCATTAAGGTAATTAATTGAAGTTTTCGGTATATTAGTCATAAGTAAATAGTTAACGGCTCCTAAGTCATGAGCAATAAAATAATATAATGCCAACATTATACACTTGGTTTGCAATAAAGGTTTTTTTTTTATTTGATGTATACCAGTGCTTGACTGCGATCCCACCTGATGGTAAGCAGTGATGCAATCATTAATGGTGAGGCGCACTATATTATAAAGAGCTTATTCACTCTAGCCTTCAATACACCTAAATTATAGTTAGAAGGGAAGACCGCAGCAGGCAAATTGTTCCAGTCCTTCGATGTACGCGGTTTAAACGAACAATAATAATATCAATACCGTAAGGGTGGATACTCGCCGTACGTCGGGTTGTCCGATGGTAGAAAGGAGATGGCGGAATCAAGTCATGAATTGTTTTGACTTTGACTTATAGAGATTATTTATAGTCTATAATCAATAATAATAATAATAATATTCTACAACTATCACACAACGCCGTCTAGTCCCAAGCTAAGCAGAGCTTGTGTTATGGGTACTAGACAACTGATAAACATACTTATATATTTCTAAATACATACATATATAGATAAATTACACCCAGACACAGAACAAATGATCGTGCTCATCACACAAACATTTGTCCTGGATGGGAATCGAACCCACGACCTCCGGGATAGCAGTCAGGGCCACTAATTATACAATATGTAGCATAATAAACACACATCCTGGGTGTAGTATGTTCAGAATCGGCTACTGAATCGATTTCAGCTATTTTTAAACCAGGTATAGGATAAAAAATAATCCTTTTGAAAAATCTTCCATTCAATTGAATCAATCCTGGAGCAAACTGACATATAATATAGGCAGTGACGGACAGACACATGAAATCCTTTAAGGGTTCGTATTTCTCAATCGGACCCACGGAACCTTAAAATAAATTTACAATTTTGTTTTTTTATTCAATATTGTTATGACCACTTGACAAGATTCTTAACAGCAACGACTAAGGGACGTGCTTTACTGGGAAACAATGGCGGCGTATAGTAAAAAATGTACGGATGACTGTGTGACCAACAATAACCAGGTGGGGTACACACTTCTTTAGCCGTATGCAATTACTGTGGCAACGTAAAGTGATTGTACTACCATAGCCCTCCAGTGAAGCACGGGCCTAAGGTACCCACCTGCCCTTGCTGCATCTCAAAAATTCATCCATTACTTTCACCTTCGGAAAACTTTATTTAAAATTTGTCTTGCAGAGGTCATCGTAAGCGTTGTGAGATTAACCGACGAGGTGAGCGAGTGAAGTTCATGTGGTATTGTTTGTACGCCTGGGGAGCTCCGCTTCTGATAACAGTAATAGTCGTCGTATTAGATAACATTGACCTAGAACATCTGAATATTTACAAACCACCTTTCTACGACTGCTTAAATAATGGTATGTATAGGTTTAAGTAGTGGATGTATAATCTAAACTAACCACATAACACTAACATGTACTTTAACTGTAAATTTAGAACAATTGGTGACTTGAATTGACCAAATGTCCCTATCATATTCTGGTAGATGGGGACCATTACTGACTTAAATTGACTACATCTCTATAACATGTTCTGTCTTAGAAATGGTAGATGGGGGACCGTTATTGACTTAAATTGACCACAACCCCTAACATGTATTCTAACTGTGGTACGACTTGTAGATTTGAAACTATTGGTGACTTAAGTTGCTTAAATTGACCACATCTCCCTATTATGTCCGGTGTTAAGACTGGTAGTTGGGGTTCATTAGTGACTTAAATAGGTGGAGGACCATTACCGACTTAAAATGACCACATCCCCCTATCATGTTCTGTCTTAGGAATGATAGATGGGGGACCATTATCAATTTAAATTGACGACATCGCCTTATCATGTTCTGTGGTAAGACTAGTGCCGTAAGTAGAGTGGTGCCGCATTTAAGTCAGTAATGATCCCCATTACTGACTTAAATTGACCACATCTCCGTAACATGATTGGTGTTAGTATTGGTAAATGGGGGATCTTTACTAACTTTAATTGACCACAGCTCTTTAATATGTTCTGAGGTAAGATACATAGATGGGGAAACGTGACTGACTTCTGAATTTACAATCAAATTCAAATTGTATTGTTATTTTTTTTAGCTGGCAGTGTTAAATATTACTTCATTATGCCAATAGGGGTAATCATTTTCGTCAATATCATATTGTTCTTACTGACGGTCTACAACATATGGATGATAAAGCGGGCTGTTCAAAGATGCCAAGATTCTAGAAGCAGTAAGCAGGATGCAAACAGGTAATTTAATATTTATATCCAGTCCCTCCTATATTGTACTCTGAGTCTAGATTCTAAAACTTCTAGATTAGGTAATATACAAGGCGCCAGATAAACGTGGGATAAAGCACATTAACCTTTTCCTAGTATCTCTGCGTAGGTGCCCTAAAACAAACAATGAACAGTTTTACCTACTTAGACTTTACAAATATTCCCAACGTCTAGCGTCTAGCAAACGAAGTCGCGGACAAGAGATATTAATTGTAATAATACAAAATCAATAAAAAAATCGATTAGAAACATTTTCGACTTCTAGTTTATTATAATAGTAAGTATATAAATTTATTACCTAACCAGTATAAAGGATACACCCAAAACAGAATAGGAATAAATCTAAATACAACCAAAGCAGACTCAGGCGTCGAAGTACTCCTACACAAGTTCACATGCTACCATTTGGAAACGGACCCAGAAAACTGGCTCCTCAGAACTTCCCACGTCAACTAGAAATTCTAGTTCTCTGGTTATCGACAGAACCAGATCTCTGGTCACACAATCGACAAATCAAACGAGCGACTTACAATGCGCTCTGTATCCTGTAAAACAACACATTTAGGGCGGTATTGGAGCTGCCCTGTTTCTATAGTGCCTCGGACCTCGGACATGTTTGCAGAAGTGTACACTGACTGTTTTCACACCAGAATGCGCAAGCGGTGCGCGTCCTTAGTACGCAGAATGCTAGGCAGACCCAATATAGTTCTGGTGAAGATTGCAGGGAGATTTGGTTGCCCTTATATCGGATATTGCTGTAGCCAACATGTTGCTGGCTGTGTGTGTTCTCTTTTGTGGTTACTTATGGGTGCTATTGGTTGTCTAAATAATATGTGGCCACCTGTGGATAGCTCTAATGTTCGCCTCGTCTATGTTGTGGAAGATACAGATTGTTGTTCAGACATTTGAGCGCAAAGGAGTAACAAGCATACACACCACTTTCGATAATATTATAAGTGTCATTAAAGGTAATAACTAATTTCAATTATTTGTTTCTAGGTTCGTCACATACATAAAGTTATCTGTAGTCATGGGTGTGAGTTGGTGTCTAGAACTTGTTCCTTCTGATACGGATTTTTGGGTATTTATTCTGACCACCACGTACAATTTATTCATCGGAGTCTCCATATTCTTTTTATTTGTCTTCAAAAAACAAATATTCATCATGCTGTGTAAGAGGTGAGTTATTTATTTAACCATTTATGTTCACACATAATAAAATACAAGAAAGAAACATAAAAAATAGGTACAAATGCTCCAACATAACTGCGAAAGGAGAGTTAGAAAAAAAGAGATGTAGATACCGTGTGTAATGGGGAAAAAAGTACATTGAAATAATATAAGATACAATTTAAAGATACAATTTAAATCATAAATATATACATACACATGTTAGAATAAATATCACAATAATACATACTGAATAATAATAGAGAATAATACATATTTATAAGCTACTATGACGAAACAAAATGATAGTATTCTTTCACTCATCTCTTGAGAACTGCAAGAGTTTGGTAGCCCATAATGAGACAGAGTTGAAACATGTGTTGAGTTGTTGGAGTTCTACATAATTAACCTTTGAGGTAAATACTGTACAAGAGTTTGGGCCGTTGGTTTTCCGGCGCACACACGTATGTTGGTATTTTGTAATTACATTCCAAAGAGGGTAAAATATGTGGTAAGCCCCATAGGTATTTGTTCGTTATACCAAACCCTGTTGAGTCAATCAATGTTTAGTTGTTACGTCATCAAACTACTGCGTAAATTTCAGTTTAGTCATGGCCCAGTTTGATACCGTTCTCAGTAAAAATAAGGAATGCAGGTCTTGTGCTACGAATTCTGGCCACCGCAGGCATGGGCTGGTGGACGGCGAGCAATGGATAGCTCGCCTTCCAGCCGTGCTTTATATATCAGGCCGGAAGATGTCAGCTTTGACTGGGCCAGTTAAGGGCGACGCCTGCCAGGGCTTCGGATTGTTTGAAAGCATTACCGTAGCCCTCGCAAAAGGGGCAACTGTAGAAATTCTATGGATTTGAGTCAGTAAGAATCTGGCACTGTCTCCCACTCCTCCCGGAGCGGGAAAAGTCATTTGATGATTTAAAATAAAAGTCTTGTTATGCTTGTCTTAAATAAAACCTCATGAAATATTTGTACCACTAACTAGACAGCTGGCCTTCTGGTCGTAAATTCATAATTAAGCGTCATATTTATTTCTCTCGCAGTGATTATACACTGAGCCCATATTCTGTCACCTGCACAAGTTTAATAGAAGTGTATTATTTTTAGGTTCAACATAAAGAATCGTTACATCAAAATTGCGGAGGTATCCCAGGGGACCAGAACAAGTGGAACAACCAGAAGTACGAAGGCCTACACCCAAGACCAAAGCTATGAGATGGAAAATCCTTTAGAAAGATTGCCCAAAAAGAATTAGTTAGAATTATTGTCAAGTCTTTAACAATGGCAAAATAATGTCAAGACAAGGCACCTGCCCTTGCTGCTCTATCTAAAAAATCCACTTTTTGTTTTGATCAGAATAATCAACCTTATATAATGTTGCCTGAGTCCCATGTTGCTGGGACTCAGGCTTCTTCTGTAGGAAAGAGAATGAGCTATAATCCACCACGCGGGTTCAGTGTGAATTAGTGGATGACACATATCTTCAAATTTTTAGTTCTAGAACAAGCCGGTTTTCTCACGATGTTTTCCTTCACCGTTTTGATAGCAGTGGTAATTAAATAAATTGCTTAAAGTTATGTACTTAACTGGTTTTGAACTCGCGACCTACAACTCGTAGGTCGGGATCTGCTGTTGAATATAATTTATTTATTTATATCTCAAAAAGACCGATGACCTGATGGAGGTTGCGAGAATCCGATGGATGCGAGACGCATTGACGCACCGTTCATTGTGGCGACATTTGGGGGAGGTCTATGCCCAGCAGTGGACGTCTATCGGCTGAAATGATGATGATAATGATGATCTCAAAAAGACGTTACACCATGACGTATTTAATTAATGCTTTATGTATTTTACAACTTGTTTAATCACTTTAATTAGCTCGTTTGATGTGAACCAATTAAAATTATTAATAATATACAATGCGTATAAGGAAAACAGAATTATAGTAATATCATATTTTATATTGACGCCAACCGTACTGATATGCAGTACAATGTTGATTGTAGAAATTACAAAGTTATATTAGCTTGATACCTGCGGGATTCTTCAAGGGTTACCGTGGCCCCGGAACGCTTTACAACTGCAGCAATACTGTTGGTTTTTTGTCAATAAAATTCTGAAACTCCTCACTTCACTCACACTCACTCAACACTCACACACTCACTCACTCTCTTCTTCACTTTTTTTTTTGTTTATAACCGTTGTGCTGCGTCTGTCCCGAATAAATGCATTTCTATTCTATTCTATTCTATTCTACTTCATCCAAAAGCGAGGAGTTATTTGATGATTTCCCACCTCAAAATATGCTTAGCTAGCTAAACCTACAATATAGTGTAGTAGGAAAGCACACAATACTCGTGTCTGCCACACCTAAAAAAGAAACTGGTTTCGGCTAGAAAAATCTGCCGAACCTTTGGCCTCATCGAAACTTTGCGTTCGTGTATTATCGGACGTTATTCGGCTGACTTTAGATGAGTCCGTCGCTTGAGGGTCACCCGCCATTATTAGCTTAGTCCACCGGCTCTCAGGGGCCTTAACTTGTTAAATGTCTTGTAAAACAGGGATGGAGTTATAAACCCTATAAAGCTCCAGCCCTTTAACAGTTCAGTTCAGGTGGTAAAAAGGATCACATTCAGAGCTCGTGGTAGGGCCTCAGGTCGGTGGTTTGTATATATATGTATACCTATTATGTTATTTTATAATAATAATTTATTAAGATAAATTAAGTTACAAGGAGTGGGTAGTTCTATGAAATTTTGTTTACTTTATTTAATTAACAGAGCATGGTTTCCTAAGACTTCCTGCACTAGGCGAGGCCTGGCCCGCAGATTATTACTTTAGTAGGTCATACAGATTTTTTTATGTTCATTTATTGACATATGTATTTTTGGTCTATGAAGTAGTTAACATGTTTTGTTAATTTTGGTTTGTACATAAAATAATATATATTTTTTTTTACATACAATTGTTGTCTTTTACTTGATTAACCACGTCACGGTATAGAATAAGACAAATTTCAGTTAGGCTATCAGTAGATTTTTAGTTTATTCTAAAAATATATATACTACTAGCTATTGCCCGCGACTTCGTCCGCGTTAAGTTCGTAAAACTATAAGTACAATGATTCTGTGCTTGCAATTTATTCCGAAAGCATCGCAATTATTTATTGTACTTTAACATAAAACGGTTAAAAGTAAAAACGCAAATTACCTTCAGGAAACATGTTATGTTCTCGTCCAGATCCAGATGTATGAACGTCAATGAATAGAAAGAGTATGTATGGGTCGTAGCAGTTGGCATTTTTGTCTACCCCAAGGGTAAAAGCATAAGTTTATGTATGTTTCTGGTTTATGTTCTGGTAAAACAACATTGTATAATTTTAACCCCTCGCTACAGTGAGCACGCCACAATCGCAGCGGTAATGCCTGTCTTTGAGGAGTGACTACAGACGCGTCACGGCATCCTCTCTTTGTGCAGGACACACCGTATGTGTGTGCTTCGGTTGTTCCGAGTGTTTTGGAAGGTATCTGTATCGAATTCAGCGGGAAGCAACACACGGGTTTCACCATTATGGGGATCGCCCGGAGAATAAAATAGAGCATACGGTGGAAGTCAGTCCCGCTTGGTCGGTGCACCGGCGCCGCCGTGTCCTCATGGAAGCGATTGGTAGATAAATTGTCAACCAGTAGCCTCCTTCAGTGAAGCACTACGATTGAAGAAGGTAGCTGAAACTATGAGGGATAGGACATCCTGACTCCTCAGCTGTCGCTGCAAGTGACGCTCCGGGTGTTGATAGCCGCAGGGCGATTCCCAGCCATCGCAAACACGGGATTGCGGTGGTGCCGTCCGGCCGTCTGGTCGAAGCAATCCTGAATCGACGGCTCGTAGTATTCTACGCGTCACTCAAAGAGATGTCAGCAAATAGATAGGGCTCTCTAGGGCCGATGTCTGCTAGGGCTGCGAGATTGTTCGAAAGAGTTACCTCCCGTAACAATTTTCGCCTCAATAATGTCACACTGAAGAGTTTAAGCAGTTAGACAGTTTTAGTAGAGGTAAACAAAGGAGCATAATCGGGACACCGACCTTCAGCTGGATAACGTTCACTAATAGTGCAAAGCCTTAGTGAATCCAAAAACTACCATCATCATCAACTATCTTCCTCCATAACAGTACTTATGAAAAATTTGCGATCAGAGAGTATGCCCATGAATGCAAATTCATTGTTGCAGCTTGATCATTTTGGGCGATAGAATTACTTGTTAATTTACCTAGGATTTTTTGGTGTGTATTTAACTGACGTCCCCGTATATCAGACAAATGTTTTTTCCTTGGGCACTACCCTATGAAGAGTCTCCAAGTTTTGAATGAATTTCGGCGAAATCTTGAGCGCGTGTCTCCCCGTCCAATCGAACTCGCATATTGATAGCCAAACCGAGAAATTACTGACGCCGATTGCCTCTATGACGACACGGCGGTTCACCTAAGCTGGATAGACCTCCACCGCATGCTACACCGGGTCCTCCGGGCGCTTCACAAAATGGTAATATCAGGGTCCAACCGAATCCGGAACAGAAACCGTTCGAAACACTCACAACAGTCCTGAGCTTGTGTATCCATAAAACAATGAAATTACGGTAAAACAAATGTAGCAGCCGATTAGTGTTATCCCTGAGACTGGCCTCCCTCAGAGGGTTGTTCCAGTGTTGGTCACTACTCACTGCAAGGAGGTAACGTCCAGAAGTCGACGTAAGTCTGCACGGAATCTTAGATACATCATACGTTGTCGAACTGTGATCAGAAAAACCCGTTTTATATGAAGCAGTAGCACGCAGCAGCAGACTCCAAATAATAAAAGACACAATTATTAGGCCGCAAGGTGTCATCATCCCGGAGGACACAGTGGAGCATGCAGTGGAAGTGTGTCCTGCAAGGGCGGAGCACCGCCGTGTTGTCGTGGAAGCAATTGGCGTCAGCGATCTCTCGCGCTGGGCCCTGGTTCGGACTATGGTCCAGAGCGAGGAGGAATGGCAGGCGGTCGCCTCCTTCTGAAAGCCGTAATGCTAGCGAAGGAGGAGGCCGCACGCGTGAGGGAACGAACGTCCTCACGCTGAGCCGAGATTCCAACCCTGACTACCAGCCACGGAAGATGCGGGCTTACGGACGTCGAGCAATGAGTAGCTAGCCGTCCGGCCGTCCGGTAGTTGACCGGATCGGTCGTCAACAGCGCGCAGTGATCCACGCGCTGCTCAAAGAGATGTTGCAAAAGGCAACTGAAAGACACAGGTGTGGTTTTAGTCAGTAAAAGATTGACACGCCAACCAACCAGAGCGGAAAAAGTCGTTGGATGATTTCCACCCTAAAAAAAAGAAAAAAGAGGTACCTACCTTCATCATCATTATCATTTCAGCCGAAAGACGTCCACTGTTGGACAAAGGCCTCCCCAAGTGTCGCCATAATGACCGGTTCATCCATCGGATTCCCGCGACCCTCACCAGGTCATCGGACCACCTGGGGGCCTTCCAACGCAAGGTACCATAAAATATAAACCCTTCCGAAAATTTGGCCGTGTTATTTTAAAGTCAATAATTAAATACCTACAGGTATTTACTTTTATCGCCTTTGGTTGGTATCCCTTGAATAATCACGGTCAATTAGCTTGTTACAACCTGGTCATTCTTCCGCCATTCAGAAAATTACGTAAAATGCACAATGACATCTATTAAATTAAAAATGAAGTTCAACTGTTTGAGACTTTAGATGGCGTTGCAAGTACCTGAATTGCGTATATAGTGTAATTTTTTACTTCTTGAAAACTTTAAACTCATATCCAAAGAGTAAAATAAAATAGAGGGAAAAGAGAGCCCTCTTGCGTGATAACCCCAAACTAATTACATACCTACATAGCTATAGCTATATTATGCATGCTATCCTGTTGGAATAGAACGTTTCGTCCTATAAGACGAAATGGAATAAAAATAGTAAAAGGTAGAAATAAAACAAAGAATTATTTTAAGTATATTACTTTTTATTTTTATAATGCTTATGTTTATTATAATACATTTGTGCATTCATTTTAATTTGATCTTCGCCGCTATATGTATTTTTTCCTGCCAAAATTCGGTTGACAGATCTGCACCAACTGCATAATTATTAGCAAATTGATAGTTAATTTACAAAAATATTGTTTTAATTGATCTTTATGTATTTCACAATCAAATGGAAAATCAACTAATATATTAGCTATTGCTATTATATGTTTCTTGATGTTTATTTTTGGAACATCTTTTTTTAGGAATGATATTGTAATGTTTTGAAGTGCAGAGAAGCAATTTTATAATTGCTGACTGGGGTAGCACAACCATTTTTTGTTGGCGTACTCTTTGATCTTTATATATGCATTATTAGTATTAATATTTTCTTGATCAACTATGTTTTGTCTACACTTTTGACAAGACTTTACAATATTTTTAAGGCACTTTGTCAAAACCCAGCCACATACATAATTTTTTTGTCCAGCGTCAGATTCATTCCTCTCAACAAAAAGATCTTCATTACATTTAATTTCGCCGTCTTTGGAAATATCCGAAAAATCTGTAGTACTTTCTGGCTGCTCTGTTATAAAAAAATCTAGTGATTGAAGGCATTCATTTAGATCTTCTTCGCAATTTGCGTGGCTTGAGTGGGGCGAGTTATAATTATTTAAAAGGAGAGCTTTAAACGCCCCTTCAAATCCTAATATGTTAGGGGCAACATTCCTCGCTCCATAACTGAACCTGATTCAAATGTCTCGTCAAAAATGTATCAATGCCATCCTTTATATGTAAAATTTTCCAAATTGCTTCTATGCCTTCTATGGTTTTAATCAAATTTTGTACAGATGGTACAGCTGCTTCCGTCAATCTAATTTTGTTGCCATATTTTTTTGTGACTATAAACTTTATTGTTTTTAATATTTTCTTTGAGTTTACCCAAAGTTGATGGTGCCCCACCATCAACTTTGGGTCTCGTCTTTGACTGTCGTTTAATAGGTCCTTTGTATATTTTTCCATTAGGAATATTAAATGAATTAACATTTAAACTGTCGAAAAGTTTATCTAACAATAATGTTATGTCTATTAAACTTTTGCATTCCTCAGGGGGATCACCTCTAGCAGTTAAATGCTCTGTTGCAACTGCAACGCTGTGACTGAAGATTTGTGTTGCAGACTTAACTCTCATTTTATTAATTTTTTCAGGGTTTACATGCTCTTCTGTGAGTTTATATAATAATCTCAATTCCCCGTATGATTGATCTGCTGCATAAATCTTTTGGTAATATGCCCATTTCACTACTTTTTCTTCATTATTAATATTGTAAACCATGTCTTTGGTCAATAGGTTATTCCTGATACCTTTTATTAGATAAGGCACGTCATACAAGGGGATTATGGTTTTCCCATTCAAACGAATTCGGTAATATCGCCATTCTAATCCCTGTCGAAGACATATTTTTTTTGTTTCATCCACCAATTCTGTGATGGCACCCACATTGACAGTGCTTTGGTCACACACAGTATTTATAATAATAAGGCCTGCATCATGTGCTTCTTTAATGACTGTTTTAATCAATTCTTTTAATTCCATTTATTTGAGCCCCGTTGTAAAATAATAAGCAATAGGTTGCTTAAAGTTTTGTTTTAAACCTTTGACCATAAATACAAGAACATGGTCTGCAAATTTGTCATTTTGATTTGTGGCAAATCCATCGAATTTGTCTTTATGGGCATCATAAAATATTTGAGGTGTCAAGGACATCTCATCAAAAATGAGGCTGCATAATCTATCAGTCACAGGCAATTGCAAAATAGTTTTTTTTAACTTTTCAAAAATTATTTTGTTTATACCAGGCGTTATCTTTATGTTACTGAGTAACCGTTTCATGGTTTTTGAAGATGGCAAAGTAAAATATTTATGTAAAAGTCTGTTACATTTTGGACTTTTTTTTATAAAGGGACACCTTTTCTTCTAAGCTAACTGCATGTGCAGGAAGAGTTGATAGAAGATGCTTGATCTTGATCGTGCACAGTGGTTGAACATAACATGTTCGATTAAATTTGGATGCACCTGGAAAATTATAGAAGTTTAAAAGCAGCTGGGCACAATTTTAGAATCAGAAAGGAATCATTTCAATATTATCATGAAAGTCTCATTAATTAAGTTTTTTAGTCGTTATTTACTTCTCACTTCATTCAAAATGATAAGGATGAAACTGTGCAGATATTTAAAGTATAAATATTATGTATCTGGACATTTGCCAATTTGCACTCTTAGATTTAATTGCTTTTACACTTATCAGTCTTTCTACAGGTTACCTAACACAGTTTTATTAGGATGTGTCTATATCAACAAGCTGAATATTATAAAAATTAAAAAAGTATACTTGTATTACCTACCTTTTCCAGTCATTATTTAATTTGTGGTTGGCTAATCATAGAATAATTATGTTCCAACAATAATTGCTTCGTAGTTGAGTTTGTACACCTGGCAACTGAAATCAAAAATAGAAATATTAATATCATCATCATCATTTCAGCTGATAGACGTCCACTGTTGGACATAAGCCAAATATATTGAAATATTAATATATTTATTATTAGATAATTACTAGTAAAGTAGGATTTCAAAATGATGGTAGTAGTGTTTCACTTTAATGTCGTTTGCCCATATTGGGAGAAAAACCAAGAACACAGTAATAATAATAATATTCCACAACTACCACACAACGCCATCTAGCCCCAATCTAAATACATACATATTTTAGATAAATTTCACCCAGACACAGAACAAATGATCGTGCTCATCCTTCATCACACAAACATTTGTCCAGGGTGGGAATCGAACCCACGACCTCCGGCATAGCAGTCAGGGCCACTAACCACTATACCAACAGGCCAGTCAATAATAATAATAATAATAATTTTTATTGGAACAATAAACTTGTTTACAAAATTTAAAGTGTTCGTTAACAACTTCATTGGTTTAGAACTGTGTTGTAGCCATTAGCGCCCACCTCCAAGAGGGAGACGTCGGCGTTCCAAAATTTATGATAATAAATTTACAATTAATGTATATTCGCAGTTAGACTTAATACTTACTCTTAATCTAGAATTTGAATAGGTTAAGCTACTACCTATTAATTTCAATTTTAATTACAATTTATTTATATTATTACGCTTTATTTATATAATTACAGTTTATCTATATTATAAAAATTAATTAATTAAAATCATTTAATAATTTAAAACAGAAGTAAGATCCAGGTGCTCAAGTTCATTTAGTGTGAGTGTTTGTGGGATGTATATGTGATGGTGTGTGTGTGTGTGTGTGTGTGTGTGTGTGTGTAGGTTAAAAATTTAGTAGATAGACAGAAAATTGAGTAGATTCTACTCCGTTGCTCAGTTAAATGGATGTGGAATCAAGAGCAGATTTTGTTCAGCATTAAATCTAAGCAAATAATACCTACCTATTTGTTAATTTTCTAGTTCCTCATATGTTCGGCTATGGAGCCACTTGTTGATGACTACCTTAAACTCACTTAAAGTAAGTGGATAGATATTTAAAATTTTGTTAACTTTATTGTATAAAACAGGGCTAAAGAAATGGTAATGGCGTTTCACCATCATAAACAAACAAACAAACAACAAACGACAAACTAAGTCCGCCCTACGTTTATTAAATCTGATATTGGGGTCAAATGTGAGTTCAGAATGTTTTCGGAGTATGGTACTCTGGACAAATGCGTGCCTTACTGTAGATACTTTACAAAGGGCATGGAGTTCGTTTGTAGGGAAGCGAATAGGTTTATGCGCCATGACTTTAAGAACCACCCTCTGTGCCCTCTCCAGCTTCAGTATCAAACATTTACCAGAGCCACCCCAAGCCACTATACAATAAGTAATGATAGAGTGCGCAAAAGCAGAATAAACGATTTTCAAAGTATGGAAGTCGGCAGAAGACCTTAGATTTTTAAAAACAAATATTAACTTCCTGACCCGTGACACCAGCGATCTTATGTGTTCATTCCAGGACATAGTACTATCAATAATAACACCAAGATATTTTATGCTGTTGACTTGCGTAATAACGTTACAACTACAACTAGTGTTTGTTATCGAATAGCATTTGTGTGCAGTTAGATTGAAAGCTGGTTGAGATGATTGAAGGGGCGCAAACGTGATAAATTTAGTTTTCTCCGGGTTCAAAGTAAGCAGATTGCTATTTAACCATTCCATGACAGCCTGAAGAGCAGATTCTGCATACAAGCGAGTTTTTTGCCAATCGTTGCCATGAACAAGTATTACTGTGTCATCAGCGTACATTATCATGTTTGAGTTTCTTAAAGATAATTTACAGAGGTCAATTATGTATATTAAAAATAGGGTAGGTCCAAGAACACTACCTTGTGGAACTCCGTAATTAATGAACTCATTCTCACTGGTAAAGTCACCTATCTTAACAGCCTGAGAGCGGTCCGTCAAATAACTCTTAAAGATATCAAGAGACAGACCTCTAATGCCAATCTTTTGCAGTTTAGTGAGTAAAATCGGGACAGAGACAGTGTCAAAAGCCTTAGAAAGGTCAAGAAAGATAGCTATAGTTTTGAGTTTTTCTTTAACCTTTTTTGCAATAGTACCAGTTAATTCCAAGACAGCGTCTTCGGTACTTTTTCCCGCCCTAAAGCCGTACTGATTTGAGGCGAGTATATTTCGAGAATTTAAATAATTTAAAAGTCTTTTGTTGAGGACTTTTTCAAAGATTTTTGACAAGGTTGTCAAAACTGATATAGGTCTATAGTTATTGACACTGCCTCTGTCTCCGTTTTTGTATATGGGATGTACAATTGCCTTTTTAAACGCAGAGGGAAAGACACCTGACATGAGGGCAAGGTTAAAAACATGACACATAGCTGGAATAAGGATATGCCTAGCGGCCCTTATAAGAACAGCAGATATACCATCCCAACCCACTGCACTATTAAGTTTAAGACCTAGAACAATTTGTTCTAGTTCTTCAATGTCGGTACTGAAGATGGCCATTGAGTTGGGATTGACACTTGTAATAGGGTAAGAAACATTTGGTGGTTCGCTAAGCTCAGGTGTAAATTTAGATGCCAGAGTCTACCCCACATTTGCGAAGAAGTGGTTCACGGCATTAAGTGACAGAGAAGGGTTAGCCGCTAGGGACAAGAGCTCACTAGTTGACGGTTTGTTATCTTTAAGATTAGAAATACTTTTAATAAGTTTCCAGGTAGCCTTTGGATTTTTGTGGTGCCTCCGGAATTCTGAGGATTCGTATTGTCTTTTTATTTTTCTTAATAGGTTGTCACAGAAATTTCTATAGCGCGTATAAGTCACTTTAAGGATGTAGTTCTCAGGGTCTCTTTTTGATTTACGGTACATAGTGTCCCGGTTACGGATGCATCTCAAAAGCCCAGCCGTTATCCAAGGTTTAATGATTCGGTTTTTATTAGTGATTATAACAGAACAAGTATTCCTATTGACCACAGTAGAAATCAAAGTCACCAATTTGGTTGCAGCTTCGTTAGCTTCGATACTGTCGAAAACACATGAAAAATTGTTTCTTTCAAGTTCGACCACGCAAGCATCCACATCAACGCGGTGAGAGGTTACCACTGTTTTAGGTACTTTTATTTTAAGTGGGCAGAAAACTATTACAGGAGCGTGGTCTGTAATAAATGAGTCGACTACCAAAGTAATAGCAGGTTTGTTGGTCCTGATAATTGCGTGATCTAGGCAGCTGGTCTTGCGAGTGGCGAAGAGATGACCGGGCAGCATTCCATGCGATGCAACTGTGTTCAGGTAACTATCCGAATTCACGTCAGCATTATTGGGTGATATATTAATGTTGATATCCCCTAGAACTAGAACAGTTTTAAAACTTTTAAGTGAGTTTAATGTAAGGTCTAGGCTGTCGATGAAGTTTTGGATGTTTCTTTGTGATGGAGATCGATAAATTGCTACTAATGCTACATCTGAGCGAAATTTAAGAATTATGCAGTTAGCACCGTGGAATACTGGTCTCTCCACTGTAAATGATTCGCTACGCCTAGAATAAACCACAATACCTTCATTTTGGTTAGCATATTCGGACTGGAACGACTCAAATCCAGGAATTTCAGGTAGATGGGGTCATTTGCTCAACCAGCATTCCGACAACACAATAACGTCAAATTATACTCTAATTCCATCTAATAAGATTAGGAGGTTATTGAAGTTTGCAGTATTACCCAGACTTCTTATATTTAGATGGAAAAATCTAAGACCATTTGTGGTATCACTAAGGTATGAGGCACAATGTTCCGGGGCACAAATGTAAGATTTTGAGACCGAAAGATTTACTATATTATCTATATCGTCGGTAATGACCAAATTGTCCGTATTCATTTGGCGATCTTAAAAACAAACAAATATACCATGAGTTGATGTTGAACGCACAGGACTGCACAGAACAGACTAATCTGATCCATAGGGATTTTACTAGGTACTAATTTGCTTCTGTACAAAAATCTGCATGTGTGTGAAAGTATTATTGTGTATTTGTGTGTATGTACTGTATGTAGGAGCACTAGATGTAGAACAAGGAATATCATACATAAAAACATGACATAGAATAATTTAAGTAAAGAAAGTACAAATAATAGTTTAAATGACTGCTGTACATAAAATAACATAATAGACACAAAAGAAAGTTACAAGATGCGGAAGCTGTTAGCAATCTTCAGACAAACGATAACCAAGAAGGTAAAAACGTGAGAATCGAAGACCCAATGAGTAGTAAAGCCGAATAGTTAATTTGTGCCAGCAGGTTTTGGTAGGTCCAATTCGTTCTTGATCAGAATATGTGTCTCCCTCTTTTTTACCTCCCTCTTTTTTACGTAGGAAAATTTTCCCGTTAGTAACCCAGCAGAAGCGATACTCGTTGCTACTGGCAAAGTCTTTGGCCAAGAACAGGAGTCGCTTCATTTTTGGTGTGAGATTTTCGGACACAAATATGGGTTTTGCCGGTCCACTTACGTTAAGTTGTTCAGTAGTAAGTTTACTATGCTTTTTATTATAATTTTTGAACATATGAATAAATTTTTCCTTACGAAGGTTGGTAGTAAAGTCCACTATAATAGTTCTGGTATTTGAATCATTTGGTCCTATTCGATACAAATCTTTTACTTCCTGAGCCTGTATAGGAGCACCCAGGACAGAGCCGATCCTCATCACGGTATTCAATAAGCATTCCTTTGTCTCTGGTTTAGTTACAGGCACATTTCTTATTTCCACGCATGTCGATCTCACACTACGCTCAAATCGTTCGAGCTTGTCTTCCAATGTGGTACGGTATTGTAAGTTGGTTTTCCGTTCGGCATCAAGTTTGGCTTCTAGCTGGTCGATCTGTGATTTCAAACCATCGTAATATAGTGATAGAGAGGTAACAGAGTCCTGAATCTTTGCGTTTTGCAATTTTATCTCCTCAATAGATTCACAATTTTTTTCTATTTTGATGTTCTGTTAGTCAATGAAGCAGTAGGTTAACTACTACGCTATTAGTTAATGTAGTAGTGATAATGTTTTGAGTACTACTATTTATTTTGACATTTAAGTCAATTAATAGACTGAAAAAGAAAACCAACTTTTCCTTCTTTTTTTCCAGGGCCCCGGGTGTCACTTTCGCATCACCCATGGCCCCAGTAGGCTTCGACCCTGTTGGGCCCCTACGGTTGCTGACATCTCCTTGAGGCGCGCGTGGAACATTACGCGCCGTCGACGACTTGGGCTCGGTCCGGACGGTTACCGGACGATCGGACGGCGAGCCACCCATTGCTCGCCTTCCGCAAGCCCGCGCCTACGGTGGCTGGAAATCGGAATTGGAATCCCGGCGGCGGTTGGGGCGTGAGGACCGTTGCTTCACGCGATCAGCCGCCTCCTTTGCTAGCATTACTGCTTCGCAGAAAGAGGCGACCGCCTGCCACTCCTCCTCGCTCCAGACCAAGGCTCGGCGCGAGAAATTGCCCCCACGAGGACACGGCGTTGCTCTGCCCAAGCGGGGTACACCTCCACCGTGTGCCGTGTGTCCGTGGTGTCACTCTCCTTATCATTTCGGGATCATTGCGAATATCATTCGCACAGTTTATTATGCGGTCACGCAGATCGCCCTCATTGTTGATGGGGGTACTGTAGACGCGTTGCTTCATGGTCCCCCATAGGAAATAATCAAGGGGCGTCAAATCAGGTGAACGCGCAGGCCACCCTACAGGTCCTTGCCGGCCGATCCATTGATCATGATAATTGTCGTTTAAAAATCTCCTTACATAGCTTACATAGCTATGCGCTGGGCCTTTCTTTGACAGTTGATAAAAAATTTTGGGGTCGATTTAAAAACATGCAATTTTTACCGTTAGGTTCCTAATACAACGAAGAATAACTTAAAGGAATAAAAATGGTAGGTTATGGGGCGTGTTATTGAGAAATTTTACAATTATTGTAAAAAATAATGAAAAAAAAAAACAGATTTTTGCCAAAAAAAAATTGTGTATTTTTAATTGAGGCTATTTTTTTTCCACAGTTTTCATTTTATGACAACGCCTAATTACTTTCGATCACTCTGGAGTTTGTTTCATCATGATATATCGTTTAGTTTAAAATTTACACAGCTTTGTATACACTGGGGTAACAAAAGCAAAAAAAAAAACATAATTAATATAAATAAATATTGAGATTTTTTTAAATATTTTTTCCTTCGATAAAATTAAGCATAGATTCCCTCATTTCGATATGTGCACATTATAAAGACTAACACTGTATGTTACCGGGGCGACATGACATGATCGAACCACAGACTAAAGATACACTCATAAAGAAGACACTGCTCACGCAGTTTGTAATACCATAACACCAGTAATATGAATAATTTCATAATTCAAAAACTAAACCTCATCTACAACCCTGAAAACAAAGATTCGCAAGAAATAACTAAACATACTGATACAGAATAGCAACTGCAAACGGCCCTCCACAAAATCTCCCAATACGACTTGTCCCCGCGGGAGAGTCAGATTACAACCCTCCAAGAAACAAAAAACATCACCATCAGCAACTATACATCTACAGTTACAATGTAAAATCCCTTCTAGCCCCTGAAATAATGATTCTACTTAAACACTGTGAAAATAATATCAAGTACGATGTATTTGGATATTCAGAAATAACAAACTAGGAACAGCATAATCGAACAGGAAGACCACAAATTTTGTCACACAGGAAAAACCCAGTGTCATCACGGAAACAGATTTCTACTAAAAAAGAAATCCAAACCAAACATTGTTAGCTACATAGGAATATCTGAGAGAATATGCGTACTGAACCTAAAGTTTAAAACAGAAAAATTAGCCCTAATACAAATATATGCACCCACAAAGTGTGCATCACAAGTTGAAATGAAAACATTTTATAACCAACTATAAGACGCACATAGTCTTGCGGAAGGAAAACTTATTGTCATGGGAGATTTTAATTCAAAAATTGGACAAAGAGAACCAGGAGAAAACCTAATTATGGGACCACATTTCTATGGATCTAGAAACTAGATCTAGATCCATAGATGGTTTGTTTTCTAGTGCGTATTGGACAAGTAAAATAACTAGTCCAGTACACACTAGAAAACAAAGTATCCATAATCAATACAAAATACAAGAAAAACAAAAAAAAAACTATGTTGACATGGCCACATCCTGATGGAAAATAAAAAAAACCAAATCGACTTCATCTAAAGTAACAATCCAGTGATATTTACAAACATAGAAACCTTACATATCAAGACTTTTCCTACCGAACAAAAAACAAACACAAACTAATAAGAAGATCATACAACGAAGATAAACCTGAAAAGTTTAGAGCCAAGTTTAAGGAAAAACGAACTGAATTGAAAGGCGAAGAGAATCAAAAAATTATTTCTAGAAGAATTAAAACGAATTCACCTACGCACAATTTGGGAAAAATCAGGTACTATGGATTCCTATTACGAGAAAATAGAATCAGCTCTACAGCAAAGCCTGAAAATGACTAATGCTTCAGAAAAGTCTATAGAAATATTATCAAACATAACAAATGAAACATCAAATAAACGCATAGAATTAGAAACCCTAAAAGTGTAGAAGAAAAGAAAGAGCACATGAATTTATAAAAAAAGACGAACAAACTTTTGAAAAAAGACTATGAAAATTACAGGATAGAAATAATAGAAAGAAATTTAATTAACAAAGGAAGTCAATGAAAAGCTTACAAACTACTCAACACAGATGTTTAAAACATGGATCCCTGAATTAAAATCAAAAGCCTCATCACTATACGTTCGAAATCGTATAGATATAGTACAAGTCGCCACAGAGTTTAACAGAGACCTCTACAGTAACCAAGACTGCGAGTTACAAAAGCAAGAAACAACTCTGACACAACCTCTGAACTCCAACCCTTTGACGACTATAAAATTTTCAAACATATAGAGAAGCTGAAAACAGAAAAAAAACCCGGACCGGATAACATACCAAATGAAGCACTCAAACTTGGAAAATTATTTCTCATTGGTCATCTAACGATATTATTTAACAAAATACTTCAAGAAGGAAAAACAACTAAATGCAGGAGCGAAACGATGATAATACTACCGATACAAAAAAGGCGATCCAACTGATTTGGCCATCTACAGGCGCCAGGCCCATAAGTTTACTCCCGGCGATATATAAACTGTTTTCAACATTTGTAAAGAAAAAGGATAGAGTCAGGAATAGAAAAACAGCCAACCAGTAGAGCAAGCCCCAGCTTCTCGATATGCCCGTTTCGCAAAGGATTTTGTATAATCGACCACATCTACACACTTGACCAAGTAATTGAGAAGTACCAAGAACTGCAACAACCACTCTACCTGGCTTTTATCGATTACGCAAAGGCATTTGACTCTATTGCACATGAAAGTATATGGCAAGCATTGAAATCTCAAAACATGCCCGTAATGTGTATAAATATACTAAAATACATCTGATAACAGTGTAAGCGAAGTTGAATTGGATAGAGAGGGCCAACATCGAAATACATAGAGGTGTAAAACAAGGTGACCCTCTATTACCAAAGCTTTTTATATTCGTTATACAATAAATTATGAAAGACCTGAAATGGGAACAAAAAGGAATATACATCAGTGGAAACTACTTGAGCCATTTGAGATTCACTGATGAAATAGTGTTATTTTTTAAATCCCCGAAACAGCTAGAAGAAATAATTTCAGAGCTATGTACTGCCAGTGAAAACATAGGGTTAAAAACTTAACACTTCAAAAACGAAAGTTATGATTAACAGAGAGCCAAAACGTATTATAATAATTTTTTCATATTTTCTGTATTATTATTATTATATTAATTATGTAAAATATGGTGCATGTGGTGTTAGCCTATAATTAATTGCTACACTAATAGATTTCAGTTTCGTTTTAATATAATATAAATGTAATGTGTTAGCAGTTGTTGGCTGACCAAATAAATAAATAATAAACCAAATACCACTTGAATACGTAAAGCACTATCTATACCTAGGTAAACAAGTTTCCTTTAGAAAAACGAGACACAAAGATGAAGTTGACAAGAGAATAAACGCGACCTGGAAAAAGTTCTGGAGTATGAAGGAAATACTAAAGGCTAAGCTACCTACAAAACTAAAGAGAAAGGTAATGGACTCTTGCTTTCTTCCTTCTCTAACCTACAGTTAACAAACTTGGATATTCAATAACCAAACCAGAAATAAGATCCAAAAAAGTCAACGGTTATGGAGAGGAGCATCTTCAACATCAAACTGAAACACAAGAAAAGAAATAAAGATATAAGAAGTGAAACGAATGTCATAGATGCTCTAAACCATGCCCAACGTCTGAAATGGAAATGGGCAGGACGTCTCGCCCGTGTTCCTGATGACAGGTGGCCAAATTAAACCACATCATGGCCAGGCCCAGGTGGACACCGGAGCAGAGGTTGCCCATACGAACGTTGGTCTGATGAAATAAAAATAATAGCAGGAGCTGAATGGATTGACAAAGCCAGGAACAGATCCAACTGACAAAAGAACAGACAAAACTTTGGAGGAGGCCTATACCCAATATCATTAACAATTTGAAATCATATTTACCCGTTTTTTACTTTTACATAACTTACTTTTTTTTTTGTTATTTTATTATTTAGTTTATCTTTACAAAATAATGTTACAAATGTGAAGGAAATATAGGCTATATATTATATTATTATATTTGAGTGGGTTCCTGGATGGATTGAAAAACTTGAACCTGGATATAATCATTTATTTGCCCTATATCTCTTTCCTTCCTTATCATACAATTCTTTTTAGGGTTCCGTACCTCAAAAGGAAAAAACGGAACCCATATAGGAACATTTTGTTGTCCGTCCGTCCGTCTGTCTGTCTGTCAAGACCCTTTATCTCGGAAACGCGTGGAGGTATCGAGTTGAAATTAAAACATATTCTCAAGTCTACGGTTCCTTGAAGCTGTGAAAAAATCAAACTTATAAGTTAAAGAAAAAAAAGATACGGCCGTTTATGTTGTAAAAAAACGTATATTTCGACACTCTCAAGAGAATCAAAATTCATAGGGAAGTTCCCGCTGTCCTCGAGTCCTGAAATTTGGCATGAAGCAAGGTCTCTTAGCATAATCTCATAGTATAGGAAAAAATCTGAAAACTGTAAATTTGTAGTTACGTCTAAAAAACTTTTTTGCGTAAAAATCTGAATACTTGCATTAATTAACTTCACTATAGCATGCACAATTTTATCTCATATCATTTTAATGTCCATAAGTCTTATTATATCATATCCAGCTGATTTATTAGCGTATCTTAATCTTAATTCGCGTAAAAAAATTATTTGGTGTAGCTTTTTTGAAATGTAATGATTTATCTTGTGATATCATAAAGTCACATTCATCCAACAAGGGTCTGCCACACCTGGGCACAATATCTGATACACTAGTTTTGAAATGCAAAGTCATTGACAGCAGGCTATGTTTTTTGTTAACTTAACTGTTCCTGTTCTAGTTTATTAAGACTTGAATTATGTTTGTATTCCAAATAAACTTTATTATTTATTATTATTATTATTATTATTAGCGATCTACACTATTTGAATCGTTTAAAAAAGCATTCGTTATCACCTCATCTACAGACTTGACTATTTTACCGGTGAGTTTATTTAATATTTCCCACAATTTTTTAGGATTAATTTTGTTTCCTACTATTTCATCTCTGTAATCATTATTTTTAGTGTTTAATATTGCTTTATTTACTTCATTTCTAATTTTATTGTATTGTAACTTAAGTGTTTTATTATCTGGGTCATTTTTCTATTTGAAGAACAATTTGTCTCGTTTTGTGCAACTTTTCATTATCTTATTATTAACCTATTTTTCACAATTTCTTTTGCTTAAATTATTTATCTTTGTAGTGTATTTGCTTTCATCATTGTAACACTTTTGTATTTGCATTCATTCATTGTAACACTTAATAAAGTTTTCTTTTATGTACTTATAAATATCATTTGCGAAATCTAACTCATCTATCATGCCCCAATCGATGTTAGCTAAGTGTGTTTTTAATTTTTTATTAACAATTAACTCTATTAACTTGGGATCCTTAACTTCAAGCAAAGATGCGAGTGTGACAATCGTCATGCAATGGTCCGCCCAGAGCAGGTAAGTACTCGGGCTAGTAAGGTGCTAATCCGGTCCGAATGAGAGGCTATGGTAGAGCGTACGAATGTCTCACTTCAGGCAGTCTCCAAGTGGGGTGAAGCCAATCTGGTGGGATTCAACGCCGCCAAAACACAAGCGTGTCTGTTTACCGCTAAAAGGAGCCCGTTGACCTTGACCCCTGCTTTTCAGAATGTATCTCTGGAGTACACCGACCTTCAGCTCTTGGGAGTTGTAATTTCCTCAGACCTTAATTATGGGCGGTTCATTAAGTCCAAAGTCAAGGTTGCTGCTAGGAAACTCGGTGTTCTTGCAAAAGTCCGGCGGTACGTCACACCAGGACAGCTTTTAACGTTATACAAAGCACAGATCCGTTCGTGTGTGGAGTACTGCTGCCACATATGGGCTAATGCTGCAGAATGCCACCTGGCAGCTTTGGACTCGGTAGAAAGGCGTGCAAAGAGGCTAATTGGTGATCTAGATCTGGTTAACTCCAATCTACAAAGCTTTGAGCACAGGCGTAGGGTAGCCAGCCTTTCGGTGTTTTACTGGATGCATTTTGGAGAGTGTGCACAGAAATTACATGACTTGTTTCCACCATCTCATTTCTACCATCGGACAACCCAACGAACGGCGAGTATTCACCCTTACGTTGTTAAAACCTCTACGATCTGGACCAAGCGTTTCGCCTCGTCGTTTATAACGCGTACATCGAGGGACTGGAACAATTTGCCTGCTGCGGTCTTCCCGTCCGATTGTAATTTAGGTGTCTTCAAGGCTAGAGCGAATAGGCTCTTGATAAATTAGTGCACATCACATCACTACATACCATCAGGTGGGATCGCAGTCAAGTACTAGTTTATATCAATTAAAAAAAAAAGTTTGTACGGAACTCTCAGTGCGCGAATCCGACTGGCACTTTCCCGGAATTTTTTCCTTTAAAAACAGGAAATTATAACAAATAAACCATAATATTCGATAATGTCCAGTTATTGAAATTAACACTATTGATTCTGTTGTTCATTAATTTTTTGTTTAATTCTCTTACATCATAATGTTAACATTTAATGTTTTTCTATTTCTGATAATGCTATGCGTTGCTAAAAGTGAAATGGACCACGAGACTATGTGCAAAAACGATTTTAGAGATGAGAAAAATAATTCGATTGATGTGTTACAATATTGTTCTGATAAACTTTGCATAGAGAAATGCTGTGGTCCAGATGAAATTTTGCTTCCTGGTTCAAAATGTGCTAATATGACGCGATTCCACAAAATAGCTAAAAAATATCCTTATCTTGAATCTCAATATAATTCTATCAATATTTTATCTTATTTTAACGTAACTGAGACAGTGATGAAGAAAGTAGTTTTCGTTCAAAATCAAAGAAATTCTATTTATTTAGATAATTGCACCGCTGCCCATGATGATGTAAGTGAAATTTATGTCATATCAAAGGTAAGCATTTATTATTTTGCTTTTGAGGTTTATATAACTACTAGCAATCCCGGCGGACGTTGTCATGCCCCAAATTTGCTTTTTGTCAAACAAGAAATTTAATACCCGATCGCAGCGCCACCTACCGGGTTCAATTGTATTTTTAAACCATCTATGTACCCACTCAAGTATTCACACAAAATTTCATACAAATCGGTCAAGCCGTTTAGGAGGAGTAAGGTGACAAACACAAGTACAGAAGAATTATATATACAGAGTTACTGGTAACTCAACGTATTCCTTGCAGGAGTTCATAGTAGGATTAAAATGTAACAAATTAAGCTACTAAATGTTCTACCAAAATTCAGTAGGTATTTTTTGAGTTAGATTATTAGTTTTTTTATGCAAAATCCCAGATTAAATCGTTTGAAGCCGAATTGAAAACTATTTACGGCGCGATTGTACTGAAATTTAAATTTTTGTCATAATTGATGCCGCCGCAGATCTTTGTTGGTAATTAAAAGTTCAAATATGACTAAAACTTCGATAATATCACTAATCTAACATTAATTTTTTAGTAATTTTTGCTAATATTTCATACAAAATGTTATCTCATGAAAAAAAATTACTACGCCTGATGTACAAATTACTAGAAAAATATCCTTGTCTTATCAGTTATTCAGAAAGGCATGATTGTCAGTTGCCGCGTGTCTTGCTTTTGTGCTGTGCTGTGCCTTCATAAGTGCTGACTGAAGTGGATAGAAAAGATAGGGATGTCTTGCAAGTCAATGAAAGTCTGACTGTTCTTTCGAAATGGTTCGCAGCTAATAATCTCTTATTAAATGCGAATAAAACTAAATGTATGAAATTTTCATTACCAAATGTCCCTCAAGTTGGCGTCAATCTAATTCTAGACGGCAACAAACTTGATGTTACTACGGAAACTGTGTTTTTAGGTATAACTATCGATTCTAAACTGCAGTGGGGCGCTCATATTAGAACTCTTTCAGGTAGATTAAGCTCAGCCGCATATGCAGTACGAAAAATAAGGCAATTGACAGATGTAGCCACCGCTAGGTTAGTTTACTATGCTTATTTCCACAGTATTATGTCTTATGGCATTTTACTGTGGGGATCTGCAGCTGATGTGGACTCAATTTTCATATTGCAAAAGAGAGCAATCCGGGCTATTTATAAAATGGGTCCTCGCGAGTCCCTCAGAAATAAATTCAAAGAAATCGATATACTTACTCTGCCTTCTCTTTATATCTTGGAAAGTATTTTGTGCGTTCGTAAAAACCTAGGACTTTTCAAAATTAGAAGCGATTTTCATAACATAAATACGCGCAGTAAACACGAAATTGTATTACCCAAATGGAGATTAGCTAAGACCAGCAAGTCATTTTTAGTAAACAGCATACGCTTTTATAACAAGCTACCAAAGGCGGTGACTGAACTTAGCGAGGGCAAGTTCAAAACCCATATTAAGCGTGTCCTAACTAAAAAAGCGTATTACAAGGTTAAAGACTATGTCGAAGACACGCTTGTTTGGCAATGACTGCTTCTGCACATGTGGCCCCCTGGTAACTCATAATATTGTGTACATCTATCTATTAACTGCTCCATATTTGTTGTAATATATACATTTTTTCTTTTCTTCCTACACATTGCTTTTGCAATATTTTTTATATTAGTAGACGCCAACCACTATAAATTCGTTAGTAATTTTCTTTTTGTTGACATGTCATTTATTGATAATTGTAATTACTTATTGTTCTTGTTTTTTTTTTTATATAGCTTCTTTTTTTTAAAATGTGAATGTGAGAACACCGTGGACTTCGCGAATTCTTAGGTTACTTCCTATTACGACTCACTTTTTTTTTTTTAAATATTATTATTTTTATTGTGCTTTTGGGTACAATATCGACTGGTCTACACTGTTCTTACATAATGTCTATTAATACTGTAATATGAAAATATTGTAAACAATCATTTTTTTAAAAGAGTAACCATGGAGTTTCTTGCCGGTTCTTCTCCATAGGAAACGACCAATTTGGAACCGTGCACTAGCTTCTGACGTTTTATAAGTGCCCATGTAGGCCTATGTGAAATAAAAAATTTTTGACTTTGACTTGACTATGGCCGATTATTTTAATCCTGAATACGCGGACAATTTTACGGACTTTGTGACGGTAACGCTGCCGAGGCGAGTAGAGAATATCAACTTCGCTTTCCCGACCACCGACTGCTGCGAGTTGATTCGACGTTGGTTGATTAGACGACACCAACATATGGACTAACATAGTAGCGCGTGAGTTTGGTATGTCACTGTAAAAAGTCTGGTCGGCCAGACGCTTCAGAACCATTTCCTCCGCAAAATGCTTGCAGCCCGCTACTTTGTCCGCAAGGGGAATATACATTTTGATCTCTAAATCCCCACCACCCAACAGTTCATAGAAAGCATACCAAGCGTTTCTTTGATACTGCTGTACAACATCGAAACCAGCAAGTTCTTATCTTATCTTATCTTACCCCCTAGCCCTCCGTGCAACTCCTTCATGAGTCCCAGTATGACCTTGATGGGGCTGTGCCTGTAGTCCTCTGGTCTTGGAAATGATTGGTCCAGATACCCTAGTCTTTTGGAGCCTAGTGCTGCACGGTTGCACAGCAAGTATAACATAGTCTCCTCTGCATCTCCACAGATCCAGCAAGTCAGGTTGCTTGCTAGTCCCATGTTGTGGAATTTTTTTGGTGGTGGCATAGTGCCCCGTGAAGACGCTTGTGATTGCTGCTGTACCTCCACATTTTTTGGGTCCAGGCCTTATCTATGTCATTAAGAAATAGCTTCGCATGCTTCTGGCCTGTTGTGTTGCGCCAGCGTGTACTCTGTATCTCTAACGCAGCCCGTTTCAACGCTTGCTTGATGACCCTTGGTGAGAGTCTTATGAAGGGTACCGGTCCTTATAGGGGTGTCTCGGATCCTTTCCTTGTCAGAGTGTCAGCTCTTTCATTGCCTTCTACTCCTGGACGACCTATCACCCACATCAATCAGACCTTGTTGCGCCTTCCTATCCGGTTTAGTATTTTGATACAGTTTAGTACCAGCCCAGAATCCACAATATTGGACATGAATGCCTTAAGTGTTGCTTGGCTGTTACTTAAAATGTAGATAGTGTCCCCTTCGGTGCCACTGTCTAGTATTTCCTGCACGCATGTGATTGTAGCATAGTCTCTGCTTGTAAGACCATTAGCAGTTCGCCGTTGCTGCAAAAGCGACCAGCGGCCAAACTGAACGCGTACCAGAGGGTCATGGCCATCTGGATGGTGTGGAGATACCGCACAGTTGAACAGCGTACGGGAAGCTGCGTGGTATCTTCTCGTCCAACATAGCACTGTGTCTCAAGACGAAAGTCTATGACCAGTGCGTGTTGCCAGTGATGACTTATAGCACTGAAACATGGTCGCTTACAATGGGCCTCAGCAGAAGGCTACACACCCAAAGGGTGATAAAAAGGGCTATGCTCGTAGTTTCCTCGCGGGATCGTATCAGGAATGAAGATATCCGCAGGAGAACCAAGGTCGCCGACATAGCTCGAAGAATCATCAAATTTAAGTGACAGTGGGCAGGGCACAGTTCTCATAGAACGGATGGTCGATGGGGCCGAAAGGTTCTAGAGTGGCGACCAGAAGCCCGATTCTCGTAATCAAAACCGCAACGATATCGTAGCGACTTAGTCGTTTAGACCATTACCGTATTCGCATCCATCAACCGAGTTTGAACGACAACGATTCTAAAGTCGTTCGATCGAAAAGTCGTTGACGCTTATTCAGCTAAGACAATCGTCATTTAATCGTTGACTCGAAGCGACTCGAAGGTATTCTCGTAAAGAAACGATGTTTGATCGGGTCGGATGTCAACGACTAAACGTCAAATATTGCGGTTCAAATGTCGTTGAACAAAAGTTAGTTAAAACTAACTTTTAGTATCGTGTAAATCTCATTTATGAGAACAATACATACACAAAGTTATTGTAATTATATCGAAAAACGAGACACCACTTTTTTTAGGTCGGAAATCATCCAATGACTTCTCCCGCTCTTGGGCGGAGCTAAGACATATCAGACTTTTACTGACTAAACCCACTCCTATGTTCTTTATTTGCCTTGCGTTCCAGGGCAGGGATGTACTGACATCTCCTTGAGGCGCGTGTTTAACACTACACACCGTCAACAACTCGGACAGTTACGGCCGGATGGCGAGCTACCCATTGTTCATCGTCCGCAAGCCCACGCCTACGGTGGCTGGAAATTGGGGTCGGGATTCCAGCCGCTGGGGCGTGAGTGAGTCCGTTCTTTCACGCGTGCGGCCGCCTCTTTCGCTAGCATTACTGCTTCGCAGAAGGAGGTGACCGCCTGCTATTCCTCCTCGCTCCGAATCATAGTTGTACTAAGGCCCGGGCCTTCACGCCGGCGTGAGAGGTCGTTGTTTACGATCGCCCCCACGAGACCACAGGGGTTCTCCGCCCAAGCCAGGCACACCTCCACCTTGTCCAAAGAGAAACAGACTGAGGTGTTCAAAATGGGATGCTTTTGACGTTGACTAAAGCCCTTGTCCAAGATATCGTCGGCTGACCCATTTCAAAACTTAGTAAGGACTTAAACCTTTGACAGGAGAGCGCATAAACGTAAAATAGTCAGCCTATGCCTATGAAAAGAATTTAATTTAGGTAGAGAGAGGAGGCCTGAGTCCTAGCAGTAGGAACATTAACAAGGCTGACTATGCTATGTATGTTATGCTTAAAAAAAAATGCTATTATTTATTTATTTGTTTATTCTCACATTTCCTTCTTTCTTCCTTTCCTTCCTTGCAGCAATTACACCAAAGGGGGTCAATTAGTTCAGAATATGCTACTTTCTAACATTATGTGCGCGGTGGAGTTGTAGTCATCAAAAGAGCGGCGTGGTGTGGTGGTGGGTCACGTACGCTCGCTTACGGAGTATTATTGATAGTAAAAAATACTAAATAATGAGTGCTACCAACATTTAATATAATTAGTGTATATTACATATTTACCTTACTGTGATACTTGTCGAGAAATAGTTTGCCTCATATTGCAATTAGTTTCAAAACATAGTAAGAGCACTTTCTAGGTTTTGTTATGGTTTATGCATAGCATATCTCATTGACTAAATTCTAGTAACTGTACAGGGTGTGTAAATAAAATAATGATTAATTCAATAAATCAATTTATTACTTGAAAACCAAATAAATGTTGAGCTTATGTCGGCTGCTAAATCTATTCGGATGCAGACAGTTGCTTATCATTTACCAAATCAATAGACGAGTTATTGACGAGTAAATTTTGAACTTTCTTGTCTCGGGCATCAGGCATAACAATTTATTAATAACTAGCTGAAAGCCTGCATGTAGTATATATTTCGATATAGTCAACTTATTGTAGTCAAACAAAACCTAAGTAATAAATCAAGTTACAATTTTAATGTATAAAAGTTATCTACATCGATTTCGTACATTTTACGTGATGCGCGCACCAAATAAAACTTCTGCAGATTTATTATATGTATAGATTTCTTCTTTTTTATTTTGTTTTAGGAAGCACAGTACAATCAATTGTTGTAGGGGTTCATCAAATCTGAAAAAATAAATTGAGTTCTTATGATTATCATATTATTATAGTTAGCCCGTATTGTTCCACTGCTGGGCAAAGCCCTCCCTCCTTTCTTTCCAACGATCAGGGTTCATTGCTTTCTCATTCCAATTCTCCCGTCGTCCCGCCATTTCTTCCGTGGTTTGCCGCAGCCCCGCATCGCTGTTTCTGGGCACCAATCCTACGTTTTACAGGCCAACAGCTCGTTAGAAATGCGGCAGACATATCCTGTCCAGTCCCATTTATGTTGGGCAGACTTTTGAGACACATCAATGATTTGCGTTTTGGTGCGCAGTGTTGTGTTTCGAACATGGTCTGTTAATTTAACACATAGTATGCTGCGCTCCATAGCACGCTGGAAAACCTTTAATTTGGACTTTTGGATATTAGTCAAAGACCAAGTCTGGCACCACAGGTCAGAATGGGAAGAATACATATGTCCATCAGCTTACGCTTCAGCGACATGGGCAAAGTGCACTTAGTTCTTCTGATTATGCGTTCCTAAATTATCTAGACCAGCTTCGGCCTTCAAATTCAAATGTGGCAGTTCTGCACGATGCTTTTATTTACACTTCTCCACTACTTACTCGGTCCACAATGCTAAGGGAGAACCCTTAGTAAGCACAATCAAGGAGTGAATGGTACACTTACTAGGTATCGGTATACTTAAATACATATATTTGCTTTTATGAAAGTTTAAACTTTTCACCACTGGTGTTTTTGTACCCATTTGGTAGGGACTTATTAGATTAGCAAGATTATGTAATAAAACGATTTTTGTAAAAAGTGTCCCCTAGATTTTGAAATGACAATCTGATTATTGACAATATTTTGACAGATAATGCAGAGACAAATACTTAAATATTTATAGACTTTACTTTTTAAACCACAATTTAGCAAATTTCTAGGTGAAATTTTTATTTTGAGTAACGATTTTCATTAAATGGTTAGAAACATCGTTTTTAATTCTATTTTTTATTCGTTGTGCCGTAAATAGAATTTCAAAAAAATAAAATCTGTATTTCATTATCCTGGTAGAATAAATAATTATACAACTGGCAGTATATTACAAAGTACTCTGTGGTAACCGGCAATAAGTCGTTGATAGATCGTTTAGTTTCGAGTCAGTTGAATTGTCGTTCTATCCAATCCCGATTATGGAACACGTGAATACCGATTTTGGATAGGACTACAATCGAACGACTATAAAACTTCAACGATATTTGACTTGTTTGATTTTACGTGAATCAGGCTACAGCACCGGAAGACGCAGCGTTGGAAGTCCACAGGACCACTCGTTGTGGTGACTTGGTGGCGGTTTATGTCCAGCCGTGGACGTCCTTCTGACCTGACCTGATGACCGCACGGTTTCCCGCAAAGCAGCGAGCCTCCTAGCTGGCCTGCCTGGGCGAAATGGCGGCAGCGACTGTCACAACCCAGTGCTGGGCATGCCATAATTATGGTTGTAAGCCCCCTCTTTGAGGAGTGGCTGGAAAGACGTCACGGCGTCCTTACCTTCCGCGTGACGCAGGTCCTCACCGCATGGTAATTTTGGGATGTTCATGCACTGGATTCGGGCGGAACGCCCGTGTATCACCGTTGTATGAACCACCCGGTGGACATGGTGGAGCATACGGTAGAGGTGTGCCCCGCTTGGACAGAGCACTGCCGTGTCCTCGTGGGGACGATCGGCGGCAACGACCTCTCGCGCCGGGCCTTGGTGCCATAGGCCATGGTCTGGAGCTAGGAGGAATGGCAAGTGGTCGCCTCCTTCTGTGAAGTAGTAATGCAAGCGAAAGTAGCGACCGCACGCGTGAGGTAACGGCCCTCACGCCCCAGCCGCCGGGTTCCCGGGATAGTATTCGCGCGCCTCAAAGAGATATCAGCAAACCATAGGGGCCCAGCGGGCTCGAAGCCTACTGGGGTCATGGGTTGTGTGAAAGTGTACTCCGGGGCCCTGGAATGAAGGCAAAAAAGGAACATGAGTAGGTTTTAGTCAGTAAAAGTCTGACATGCCCTCGCGGACCGGCCAAGAGCGAGAGAAGTTATTGAATGATTTCCCACCTAAAAGAAAGGCTTTAGGTATTCACTTCACAAGTAGCCATGGTACAATCCCTAGACTTGTTGTTTATTTCCACGTGTATCAAACGACGTTTTTTAAAAACTTCGGAAGACATAAATAAACGCCGTAAACAACGTAACGCTGTGTCCAGCCTGATATACGATAAATGTAATAAAATTGTGACGGGGCGGGAAGGAAAACTTTAAATTACTTGCCCAATGGTTTTTCGAGTAAGTGTATTGATTATAGATAATATATTATACTAGGTAATAATATAATATTTTATACTATACTATAAGTAATTTTTCTGCCATATTTTTAGGGTTCCGTACCTCAAAAGAAAAAAACGAAACCCTTAAAGCGTCACTTTGTTGTCTGTCTGTCTGTCTGTCTGTCTGTCAAGACCCTTTATCTCGGGAACGCGTGGAGGTATCGAGTTGAAATTAAAACCATATTCTCAGGTCTGCGGTCCTTGACGCTGTGAAAAACTCAAACTTCTGATTTTCTTGAGACTTTCTAGGAAAATTATTTTGAACTTGATGGGTTGAACAGTTTTTGAAAAGTTGTACAAAATCATTTCTAAACTAAGTTTATAATTTAACCGTACATGCAAGCATTTTTTAAAATTTAGTTTACATATTTTATAATCCTGAACGTATCCTTTTAAATAATAAATGAATTATTAAAATCGGTTTACGCAATCCAAAATTACCAACGAGAACCCAACATACATAACCCGTCTAGTTTTTACAAATTAGTAACCCAATTTCCCGAGAGATGGCGCTGTACTTTGGGCTACCTCGCGCCGTTAAGATTTTTCCTGAGTTGATGAGGTCGGGACTAGGAAATGCAAAACCCATCAAAATTAAAAACCGGTTTTTTTTTGTTTGAAATAAGTTTTTTTTATTGGTTGTGTAAATTATATTTTTAAACTGCTTGTGAAATTCAGGCCGCCTACATCTTGTATTTCTTTAATATTTAAATTTAAACTTATCTATTTAATTTTAAAAAAAATATATAATTATTTAAAATGTAAATGAAAATGCAAAAAAAAATATTTAGGTAAAAGGTATATTTGCGTTTTGTGTTTAAACTCAGTAGGTACAATATAAATCAACATGATCAACAAAAACAACTAAGCGAAATTTTGTCATTTTAAATATCACGCATGAATATAAATTACTATAAAATATAAAACTCAACATAATTGATTACAGATTTAATTCTCTTTCATTATAAGCACTAACTAGGAAATGCAAAACCGGCCAAAATTAAAACCCCATTCAAAAAATTTACCCGGTTTTCGATGAAACCATTTTTAAAATCATTTTATTTTTATTTATTTTTTAAATAAATTTTTTAAATTGTTTGTGAAATTCAGGGCGCCTAAAATTTGCATATTTTTAATAATTATTTAGAAACTTATCTATTCAAAAGAAATTGTATACCTAATATGGCCATAAATTCTGTTTCAAATAAAAACATCTTAACTTCATAAAAACATAAGAATGATGTCGTACAAAGAGAATGTAAACCAGAAATCAATACACGCTTCTACTGAAAATATCCACCCACCGTCTATCGGTGTACGCACTGTGATCATTGGAAAGTTGCCCACCGCTGACCGTATATAATTTTTTAAGGAATCTTAATTATTGTGACGTTTGGAGCAGCTCATGCCCTCTAATACAGACCACATTTGTAGTCCAGGGGTTGAGGTCTGTGCTAGCCGAGGGTCAATCATCAGCCTTAATGAAGTCCGAAACATTCGCTGCAAGGCAAGCCTGGGTTGTGCGTGCCTTGTGACCGGGTGCTTAGTCTTGCTGAAAAAGCCCTAATATTTTATCAAAAAGAAAGAGGCTTTAAGAGGCTTTGCTATGCCGTCTAGGATAGTATCTTGATACACTTTAGCTGAAGTTTTCACCCATTTTCACGAAATATAACCTTGGTCACTCTATGATAGAATTAGCTCTTACCAAACCATTACTGATACCGAATGATGACCATTCAGGACTCAAGCAAATACCCATGCTCGTAGCTCCAAAGAAAACTCTCAACTGGTTAGCAGAATCCTGAATGGTCATCATTCGTTATCAGTAATGGTTTGGTAAGGGCTAATTCTATCATAGAGTGACCAAGGTACGAACAAACACCCAATCATTTTACTTGTTGTAATATTCCTTGATTGTGAAAATTGTCTTATCGGTAGTGTGAGGTTTCCGAATAAAACACATTATATTTATTACGATGTCTGGAGTTAAGGATTGACACGACCGACTCGCTCGGTGGCTAGCTTACAAATGAGGGCCGACTATCCCCGCCACCCAGCGGCCAGTCCGTGCAACCGATAACTACACACTTTCTTTATTTGTATACTATACATCACATCTCTTCCTTATAAATAATTATTATTTTGACCACTAAACATTTTGATTCTTATATTGCCTAAGTTTATTTAATGAATTCATTAATCACACCATAACATTCATTTAACACTTATATTTTTACTTATTTGTGCAAGAAGTAAATCTAGTAGTTCACAATAATACAAATAATTTTAGCTTAATTAATCTCATATCGGATAATAATTTAATGGTATGGTATTTTATACATAAATCTTTTTCATTTTCGTATTTACTTTATCTTTCCTCCACTTCTTCACAGACTATTCATTTTCCTTTTAAAATTTTAAATAAATTACGTTTCTACAAAGTTCCCGCTGCATTTCATAATTTCTAACATGATCGTGAACAGAAGAAGTGTACAGTTGGTGTAGCTATATATGGTACGATAAACAAACCTACGACTGATACCAAGCCTCAGCAGCGTTTTAAAATACTGTATGCTAAAAAAATGTCATTTAAAAGTAAAATAAGAAACTCGAAAAAACCGGATACTTGAAAATATTTTCAAGTATCCGGTTTTTTTCGAGTTTTTTTTTCGTTAAAAATATTTTTTAATCGTTAAAAATATGCCGAAAAACCGGTTTTTCGGTTTTCGGGTTAACCGGTTTGCATTCCCTAGTCGAAACGGGTTAGAGCTTATTATATTGTCGAATTGTTCGGTTGCTCTCTCGTATGCATTGGTGGTATTTGTTCTTGCTCGTTGTCTGACGTTCATTAACTCTTAAGTGCGAACACTTATTGTGACGGACGAGAAACTACGGAACACTGAGCGTAGCCCGACACGCTCTTGACTGATTTTTTCCTCTTTCAAAAGGGTTACGATGTTTTTTGTTCTTCCAACTGAGTAACCAAAATGTCGCCTTTGATTACAGAATGGATCATTACAGATTCAACAAACAAGTGGATCGATAAGCACAGTTGAAAGACTGCATTATTGTATAGACAAGATTGTTATGACAAAACAAGAAAAGCCATTAGTACTAAAAGTAACAACGATCGTCAGAGAAATAACTCTAGATAAAACTGATATGAAGAGTATCGACACTTTTGAAAAAATAAGTTAGTATAACTTCGTAGAGATACCTAATGAAATCCCAAAACATCGTATCGTATCGTAGTAGTATATTACAAATACAACATTATTTTTAGTATATGCGAAACCTCAATATAATTTGTTCAAAATCAGTAACTGAATCGTGTCCAGTAATTTTTACACCATATAATTATATTTTGTCCCAAAAATTTTTAAAAAACGGTCGCAAGTTCAACACCTCCGACACTAAGTACAACACAGGTCACGGCAGGTCCCATGAAAAGTCGCGGCATGGCGGACAGAGTTCCAGCAGAATCTCATGGTGAAATGACGATAGCGACTGTCGCAACCCAGTGCTGGGCTGGGCACGCCACAATTATGGCGGTAAGTCCCCTCTTTGAGGAATGGCTGGAAAGACCACATGGCGTCCTTACCTACCGCATGACGCAGGTCCTCACCGGACATGGTAAGTTTGGGAGGTTCCTGTACCGAATTCGTGCGGAAGACACGCCCGGGTGTCGCCACTGTGTAGAACGCCCGGAGGACACGGTGGAGCATACGGTGGAGGTGTGCCCCGCTTGGGCAGAGCAACGCCGTGTCCTCGTGGGGGCGATCGGCGGCAGTGATCTCTCGCGCCGGGCATTGGTACAGGCCATGGTCCGGAGTGAGGAGGAGTGGCAGGCGGTCGCCTCCTTCTGCGAAGCAGTAATGCTAGCAAAGGAGGAGGCCGATCGCGTGAGGCAACGGCAACGGTCCTCACGCCCCAACCGCCGCCGGGATTCCGATCCCGATTTCCGGCCACCGTAGGCGCGGGCTTGCGGACGGCGAGCAATGGGTGGCTCGCCGTTCGATCATCCGGTAACCGTCCGGACCGAGCTCAGGTTGTTGACGGCGGGTGGTGTTCCACGCGCGCCTCAAGGAGATGTCAGCGAAACCGTAGGGGCCCAGCAGGGTCGAAGCCTACTGGGGCCAGGGGTAGTGTGAAAGCGAAGCTCGGGGCCCCGGGATGAAGGCAAAGAGGGAACGGGAGTGGATTTTTAGTCAGTAAAAGTCTGACACTATCTCTCGCTCTACCCAAGAGCAAAAAAAACCAATGCTGGGCGAGCCATAATTATGGCGGTAAGTCTCCTCCCGCATGACGCAGGTTCTCACCGAGCATGGTCAGTTCGGGAAGTTCTTGGAAACTCCTGTTCTTGTTCGGATGAGGAGTGGCAGGCGATCGCCTCCTCTGCGAAGCAGTAATGCGAGCAAGGGAGAGGAGGAGGCTGCACGTGCACGCGCGAGATGTCATTGGATGATTTTCCCACCTAATGTCACGTCAGGTCATAGTGTGTATTAGGTACCAGCGCACAGCTGGATGCGGGAGCAAAACAACCCCTCAGTCGCCCGGATAGCCCGGTGACTATGTATTTGTGCGGACAACCAGGTAACATAACAAGCTTATAACTTTGTGATTTTTCATGATACAGTTATGAAATTTTGAACATAGATTCTTTACATAAAAATACTAGACACGTGTTTCGGGTTTCTCAGATAGGTTCTAAAACAAATGTTGTATTACTTTCGTACCCTAGTTTTCAAATACCTACTGCGTTCTGAACTTCTTAGTACCTAGTTCAATAAGAGATAGCTTTTTTGTTAATTTTAGGTGTAATGATATCATCGTTCTTCCTGCTGTTGGTGCTGATCGTGTACTGTCTGCTACCTGATCTCCGAAACCTCACGGGCCTTATACTGATGGCCTACACATGGACCTTACTCGTCGCTTTCATAATGAAGTTAATTTTAGATTTTATCCTGTTGCAACCTATATATCCAGACAATATCTGCAAAATTTTGTGTAAGTAAGAATTTATTTTTAGCTGACCCGATCTCGAAAGGAAATCGAATGGGCAAATGAAAAAAAACATTTTAATTTTTTTCTTTCTTTAGTCTTTTTTATCTTCGAACGTTTTAGAGGTTGCGCTTGACTTGTTTCCTTTTCTAGCTCCTTAATATTTTTTATTTCTATTACAGCTCCATTCCTGTACTTCGGGTTTGTGTCAAGTATATTTTGGTTGAGTGTATACTCATTTGACGTTTGGTGGGGATTAAGGTAATCTACAAACATATATTAATCCTTAAAAGGTTTTTGAAAAAAATGGTCGTCATTCAGAATCTTGATTAAATTTGCAAGTCTTATAATTTTTTAATTTTTTGCTAAATTATAAAGTGTCAAAGTTCATGCAAAATAGCAGATTTTCAGAGGTGTTTACTGGATAAGTTTTATACAAATTTATAAATTGATTTCAATAGAAGCCTAGATAATATCCACAAGATACTGTGTTTCCAAAATATCTAATGAAAAATGTGTAATAACGTCATAATCGCGTAAGAGTGAAAGTGAGTCGCGTAAGAGCGTAAGTATGAAACATAGTGAAAATGTATGTCGAGTAGCATACCTTAAGGCGAGGTTGCACTAATTTTGAACTTTTTGGAACCTCTGGAAATCCACAAATATAAAAGAGATTATCATGAAAAAATATTTTATTAAAATTGATCAAATGACCGCTCACCGGTTAAACCTTTTCTAAATTATGAAGTAACTTCTCTCGCCCTAGGGTAGAGCGAGAAAGCGTGTCAGACTTTTACTGACTATAACCACACCTATGTCCTTTAGTGCCATCGATATATATGTACCTAATACAGTATATGTCAATGTTTAGTACCCTTTGCGGTCTAGGACCACAATTTCCCTTTCACAAATTTGCCGTGGCCCGTTTGCATCGACCCAATATATTTATGAAAACATCATGTACGTTAGAAAAAATCTTCATCTTTTTAGCAAAAGAGACAATTGACATAATTATAGAAATAGGGACCAATTAGTTCAACCAGATTTCAGACTGGCTAAAGTGGCCTCTTCTTTCATGGGATTCTGTTTGAAATGTTATAATAAAATACCTCCCCAAATATTAACACTCCATGAAACGAAATTTAAATCTTGTATTAAACGCACAATATGCAGGCAGGCATATTATAAGCTGGAGGATTATATTCAAGATAAAAATGTTTGGCTCAATGCCGGTCCTGCTCCACTACCACCGGGGTGTACAAATTGATTAGTTTTGAAATAATTATTATTATTGTTAAGTTTTTTCTTTAGTATTGTATAATGTAGAAGTTTTTTTTTTAAAGTTTGTAAATGTGAGTACCATGGTGCTATTTTATGGTTTTTAGGTTACTATTGGACTTGTTTGACATAAATGAGCATGGCAGTTGAGAGTTTGTCATGCTCACCCAAATGTCTCACTGATGGTGGCGCGTGTGTTGGATCTTCCGGTTGCCTTCAAAATGGTTGAGCTGAGCGGTGCTAATATTCGCGTCATGTCCGTGAACGGGCTCTGTCAGTTGAGACTGATCATCTCTTAGCTGCCAGTTGCTATTTTAATATCTATATATTATTTAGTTCTTATTTTTACTCTGTTGACATTGTTCTCACATGATAGCGACAAGAAACGTGTAACAGATATATTTGTAATTACAAAACATGATTGAAAAGAGTGTCCATGGAGTTTCTTGCACATTCTTCTTCATAGAGATCTACGCTTTGGAATGTGCAATTAGCATCTTTTTTTTTCTGACTGACTTCTTGACATTTCAAAAGTGCCTGTAAATGGTTAATTGAAATAAATGCTTTTGAATCTTTGAATCTTTTAATCCTGCTGGGCCCCTACAGTTTGCTAAATTCTCTTTGAAGCGCGCGTGAAACATTTTGCGCCGTCGACGACTCGGGTTCGGTCCCATTGCTCGTCGTCCGCAAGCCCGCTGCGATATACTTATTACCTTTTCTCTTTCGCAGAGGTTTTCGCATAAAACGGAACTCTAAACACGGAAAGCTAGTGAAGTTCCTGTGGTATGCTCTTTACGCCTGGGGTACCCCACTCTTGTTGACAACCATAATCACCGTGTTGGATAACCTTTCTGATTTGAAACTCGCCGTTCCAACACCCTTTACAACTTGTCTCCAGAATGGTTTGTATAAATAATGTTAGACTTTTAAGTTGGTATAATTTTATTTGATCGACTCTCCTGTTGGTCTGAGGGTTCTCGGTTGAATAATGGGAGTTATTAAGTTCTCAATTTCGATTTCTCATACTTAATTTCTCAGGTTCAATTTCAAGTGAAAGTCAATCCGAACTACTAAAAGGATTCTTGGCTCCGATTTTAATAAAACCTTCATCATTGGATTTAAAAAAATCTATTTTTCTAGCCGAAAATCGAACTCATTGATTTTGGAATAAAATTACTGTTTGGTAGTGTCACTAATCTTCACTATATTATGTTCTATTTTTTCCACGGTAGTGCGACAGCCAAGTTCGCGAAACAAAAGGACAACACATCAGCAGGCTGTGGGTTACATGACCCATTTCAGTCTCTATATTCAGTCTCTATACGCTCTGGCTTCATTAAACCCCCAAGCGAACGCTGGCGTTCGCTCGCTCATTGCATTTCTATTGTGTCTTTATTTACAGTACTCAAAAGGTGCCAATTTTTAACTTGAGCGCTGTTGTTATAAGCAACATAAATTCATTCATCATTGATCTAACTGTGGGGTATCTAAAATCATAACGCCTGTCACTGTCAATCAATTACAGAACATTGCGAGCTTATAATTTACATTAGCTACCTTTTTTACGTGGGAAATTACCAAATGACTTCGCCCGTTCTGGGTAGAGCGCGAGGTAGTATCAGACTTTTATTGAGTAAAACCCACAGTGTTTCTTCAGTTGCCCTTTTTGTGAGGACTACGGTAACTCCTTCAAGCAATCCACAGTCCTAGCAGCCATCGGCCCTAACTGGCCTCATCTAACATCTCTTTGAGACGCGCGCCGTCGCCTCAGGTTTGGCCCTTACCGGACAGCCGGACGTCGAGCTGCCATTACTCGCCGTCCGTAAGCCCGCTCCTACGGAGGCCGGAAATCGTCCTGCCACTCCCGATGCCCGGAATGTTTCCGGCAGGAGAGAAATAGCTACATAGGTACCAACCTGCCCCCCTAGCCAAATTACGACCATTTCGTTTCGATTCACTTTTCGTTGTTCGCCTCGAGTTGGCCACGTTTCATCCAAATCCATTCAGTAGTTTTGTAAGATATAATAACAAACATTCTTTTAATTAAACAAACTATTTGACCTGAATGTTCCGTTCGACCGTAGCTAATGAATGTTTGGTTTTCAGGACAACCGCTTGATATTTATTATAAGATACCAGTAGGGATATTAATATTCATTAATATCGTTCTGTTCTGCATGACTGTCTACAATATATGGTTGGTCAAACGTGCTGTTAACAAATGTCAAGAGTCCGGAAAAAGTAAGCAACAAAGCAACAAGTAAGTATTTATTCACAAACACTTAAGTAAAATTATTAAAATACTTAACAGACTATATTTATTTTAAGTTACAGTAGCTTATATACATTTAAATCTAATAATAACGAAATTAAAACTAACTTACAAAATAAAAATTAAAGCCCTAAAGTACTAAAAAAAAAGCAATCTAAAGTACGGCGTCGAAAAACTCCTCCACATCGCTGTCGACTGGTAATGTACCCAAAAGACTGGCGGCATTGCCACGCTGAATGGCAATGCTTATCCTTTGTCCGAAGTAAAAGCCAGCCCTTGGGTCACGCGAAGTGTCAACAAGGCGTTTTGAAAGTTCTTTAAATAATTTGTGAGCACTCGGACCCCACGATCCGAGAGTTTCAACCCCAAACGGCTCGAAAATATAACTACCAACAAGGTTATTATATTTCCGCCGCTTGAGGTTCTCTGCAGCCGCTGCGGCAGCACCGGCACAGCACGACGAGCTAGGAAGATGAGATGGCGCAAGAGTATCGACACAAGTAGCGTCCCACACTAAAGGCCTACCCATCTTCCATGGAAATAAAGACATACCGTCCGGTCTTTTGCCATCGTCGCGTGCCAGGCCATGAGGTTCCAATACGGCCGGAACGCCGACGGTGACAAGAGCACGTCGGATGATGTCGTTGATATTCGCGTGTCGCGCTATGCGGCCCGCACTTCGGCTGCATGACAGACCGTGATGTCCGAGGCTGTTGACAACTTCGCCACAGTGGCAGCGATAAGGAGAGCAACAAGGAGCGCCAAGACGAAGGGAAGCAGCGAGGCGGAAGGTAGTATCGTCGAACAAGGTGCCTATGTTCGACGACGGTAATGCATGAAGCCAGAGACCCGACTCCCACTCCCTCACAGCTAGCAGGCGTGCACGCTCTGCAGTAGTCACAGATGTTGCCAACAGATTCTCTTGAACTACTTGGCATAGCGGCTCATCCCACCGTCTTTGGGAAGAAAGGTTGTCGGGCTGTTTGGAATTCGGGCAAGCGAGTCTCCAAGCGTCTATAGCCTCGGTAAAGCACGGCACATCAAAATCAATCAGTGAGGAAGATAGGATATTCCTGATTAATTTTTCAGTGCCGTGAACCGAGGATATAAAAGCTGGTAAACTGATACTGGTAATTTTACGGACGCCGAGGCCTCCCATACGGATTGGAAGGGTAGCTTGAGCCCAAGCTCGATCGTCCATGGCCACATTTAAAATTGATGAAAGAGTATGTCGGATAATTTGGTCCATTTTTTCCAAAAGAGGAGTATGTTTCCACAAATGAGAAGCACGGAGGAAATATGTTAATTTAGGGCCGAAACGGCAAAAACGAATTAAGGTGATGGCCGAATGCATGTTAATTTTGAGCAATCTTTCCGAAACCTCATTAAAATTTTGAATTTTTTCCTCAACAAAATTGGGAAAAGAATCCTCGAAGATAGGAGACCCAAGCAGACGAAGAGAGCTTTTTTCAATAATTTTGATTTCTGGGGCTATTGTGTTAAATTTGGAAAGAGTCAGTTGTCTGTCAGTACTGTCAGATAAGAATAACTCACATTTAGAAAAGTTGAGGTCAAGGCCTATTGAGTGGAGTTGATTTTTTAGGAAATGTAGGTCATTTAAAACTGTGTCTGTATCGCCTCCTAGGGTTCCGTCGTCGAGGTACCAAACGTTGAATTTGGAATTTAACTGTCGAATAATTGGGTGAATGGCTAAACTGAAGATCACTGGCCCGAGGGGATCACCTTGCTGACAGCCAACAGCGGATTCCGGTGGTCCCGATATAGTAATTTAAAAATACTTAACTAATTATAATGTACAAATAAGTAAATACACAACATACATAGGTACATAATAATATGTTACGATTGATAACGGAAGTGCGGCTACACCTTGTTTTAACCAGCTACAATTAGGTGCAGCCGGCTATATGCGGCTGAACTTACATGTACTTACGAGTATCTTCGGTTAGAATTAGGTTTAACCTTCATTATAGCACCTATGTAGTTCTAGCAACTAAGTGCAGCCACACACCGGTGTTTAAACTCATGTGTATCCTATTTACTTAAAAAATTCAAAAACAAGAAGTAGGTACTTTTCTGAAATACGTATAATTTACAGAATGCCGCACGCCAGTGCAGATTTACTTTGCGTTGACCTAGCGTACTACGGAGGTCCAGTAGAACACGAGTCCAGCTTGTACTGGGTTTTGTACCTCTGACGTGCGTGCGGCCTACGGTCAGTCTAGCAATCAAAGTCAAAGTCAAAAGTTTTTAATTTACATAGGACCTACATGGGCACTTATAAAACGTCAGAAGTTAGGGCACGGTTCCAAATTGGTCGTTTCCTATGGAGAAGTACCGGCAAGAAAGTCTATGGTTACTCTTTTAAAAAAATTTTTGTTCTTACAATATTTCCATATTACAGCATAAATAGATATTATGTGAGGACAGTGTAGGTAGACCGGTCAATATTGTACTAAAAAGTACAATAAAAATATAATAAAAAGTGAGTCGTAATAGGAAGTAACCTAACAATTCGCAGAGTCTACAGTGTTCTCACGTTCACATTATAAAAAAGAGGCTATATAAAAAAAGCAAGAAAAATAAATAATTACAATTATCAATAAATGAGACGTTAACAAAATAAATTACAAACGAATTTATGGTGGTTGGCGTCTAATAAAATAAAAAATATTGCAAAAGCAATGTGTAAGAAAAAAAAAAGAAAAAAAAATTGTATGTATTACAACAAAAATGTGGAGCAGTTAATAGATAGATGTACACAATATTATGAGTTACCAGGGGGCCACATTTACAGAAGCAGTCATTGTCAAACAAGCGTGTCTTCGACATAGTGTTTAACCTAGTAATATGCAGTTTTAGTTAAGACACGCTTAATATGGGTTTTGAACTTTCCCTCGCTAAGTTGTCACCACCTTTGGCAGCTTGTTATAAAAGCGTATGCTGTTTGCTAAAAATGACTTGCTGGTCTTAGGTAATCTCCATTCGGGTAATACAATTTCGTGTTTACTACGCGTATTTATGTTATGAAAATCGCTTCTAATTTTGAAGAGTCCTAGGTTTTGACGAACATACAAAATACTTTCTAAGATATAAAGATCTCGGAGAATTGTTGAAAATGATTTCTTTAATTAGCAAAAGTATTTATCATAAAAAAAATATAGATTTATTCAATTACTTATTAATCCTTACATAATTATTATAAAATATAGTCCCCCACCGCGTCTGTTTATCTGTTTGCGATAAACTCAATTACTACTGAACAGATTTTCCTGAGGTTTTCACCAATAGACAGAGTGATTAATGAGGAAGTTTTAGGTGTATGTATAGTAGATAAAAACCGAAAATTTCGGATTTAGATAAAAGTAAGTAGGCATGATTTGATTAACATTAATTGATATTAACACTAGATAATAAGTTATCCGTCAGAATTTTACATTTATGTAGGGTTTGAGATATTCTTAATTCAGAAACCCGTCCATAGACTTTTTGCTTTCACACCGCTTAGCACTTTTGATTACCTAATATCATTTCATTTAATTACAGATTCGCCACTTACGCAAAGTTATTTTTGATGATGGGAGTGAGTTGGTGCATGGAGCTCTTGCCTCTTGAACAAGAATTATCGACATACATCTTGGTCAATTTGTATAATCTACTCACCGGAGTTAATATATTCTACATGTTTGTATGCAAGAAAATAATATTGGTGCAGTTATGCAAAAAGTGAGTTTTATTTTATGCGCGTCTAAAATGAGGGCAACAAAAATTTAGGAAGTTGGATTAAGATTTTTATGAACGAAAGAAATTGGCTGTAACGTGACCAATGTCGCAGCTAATTTCTTTCTTTCTCAGTCCTGATAATGAGCAGTCAAGGCATACAATTATTATTTTTATAGAAGTAGTGAATTACAAGCCTCTATTCCTACCGCACACTTATTCGCGCTTCTCATCGTTCGTTTAGTTATCGGGTCTGTACAACTTGCAAAACCAGCGAACGATCTGCCTTTCTCTGGTTCAAGTTAGGAGCTGATGAACTAAAAGAGCAACTTAGTTAACTACGGAGCCGCGCACCACCACCAGCGCTTACAAGTCGTTAACGAATGTACCAACCCACTTTGTGACAAGAGTAATAGTGTTAACATACCTACGTTCGAATTTGGTACAACGGGTTTGGCGATGGGTTTGGTCCGTTCCGTACTAAGGTCCAAGTCACGGCATAGCGGAAAGACTTCCGGCGGGATATCATGGTGGAATGGCGACAGCGACTGTCGCAACCAAGTGCGGAAGAAACGCCCGGGTGCCACCACTGTGTGGACCGCCCGGAGGACACGGTAGAGCATACGGTAGAACGTGCCCCACCTGGGCAGAGCACCGCCGTGTCCTCGTGGGGGCGATCTGCGGCAGCGATCTCTCGCGCCGGGCCTTGGTACAGGCCATGGTCTAGAGCGAGGAGGAGTGGCAGGAATGCTAGCAAAGGAGGCGGCCGATCGCGTGAGGCAAAAGTCCTCACGACCCAACTGCCGCCGGGATTCCGATCCCGATTTCCGGCCACCGTAGGCGCGGGCTTGAGGACGACGAGCAATGGGTGGCTCGCCGTCCGATCGTCCAGTAACTGTCCGGACTGGGCCCCAGTCGTCGACGGCGCGTACTATTCCACGCGCGCCTCAAAGAGATGTCAGCAACCGTAGGGACCCAGCAGGGTCGAAGCCTACTGGGCCATAGGTGATGCGAAAGAGACCCCCAGAATAGGAGTGGGTTTTTAGTCAGTAAAAGTCTGACACTGATGTCATTAGACCATTTTCCCACGCGAAAAAAAAACACAAATAACTTAAACCGAATGCCCACTTCTGATATCAATAATAAAGCTTGTCTTTTTGCAGGTTTAACATACGCAATAACTACATCAAAAAATTGGAATTGGAGCTCACCCAGAACCGCACCCAAAGTGGAATAACCAAATCTTCGGATCTCAGCTCAACTATTAGAAGAAGGTCTAAGGATCAAGCTCAAGATATAGACCATAATTGCCCTAAGGAAGAAACGACTGCAGTTTAATTATGTTAGTTGTTGCTGGAGACTCGTATGGTTTAAGTTTTATGGTAGAAACAACGTAAGAACTAGATATAAGCCCAGTGCGGTGAGAAGGTTTAAGGAAAAGTAATTTTTTGGATGTTATGAGAACGGCCCAAACTTTAAAATATTGTTATAAATAAATCATAAGCACAAGGATCGTTCATTATAGTGATGTATGTGCAGAGGGATCTAAGTGATCTCCTGTGACGGATGGGCAGGCTGAGAGCGGAACAGGAGTCAATTTTTATGTTTTTTCTGAATCTTTTCGGTTGCCATTGACCGTGGACGTCGATTTTAGCCGATTTTTAAACCATTTTTGGCCTGTTCTCTAGATTTCTAATTTGTATTTACTTTAGTTTGATAGTACCTATTTTAATTAGTTTTACATGTGTAGTATAACAACAATTTATGATATTTACCAAACAGGGTAAGGAATATACTAGGTTTTCCACAAATGAATAATTATTCATGCTAGACTAACCAAAATGCGGTTTTCCTTGTAGTTTTTGATATGGAATATATTTATGGTACAGTATATTATATGCTACATGTATGTACAGATAGATGAAACAATAGCAGGTTAATACGAACAAAATATAATTAGAGTAAAACTTAAAAAATGCTGATGAACAGCTGAATTTGTATCTACTGAGATCTGCTGTCTATGTAGCTACTAAAACAAAATTATTATAAGAATAACATTATTAAGAACACTAAGATAACAAAAGCCGGCCAAGTGCGAGTCATACTCGCACGGACCCCGTACCGCCTTAAATATTTATTTTATTCTGTTTTTTTAGTATTTGTTGCTATAATAGCAGAAACAGAAATACATCATCTGTGAAAATTTCAACTCTTTAACTATCACTGTTCATGAGATACAGCCAGGTGATAGATGGACAGACCGCGGAGTCTTAGTAATAGGGTCTCGTTTTACCCTTTGGCTACGGAACCCTAAAAAGGTTTTCGAATAATTCAACTTTGCTTCTTAAATTATTTGTTGTGAACGGAAAACGTCAAAATAACATTTGTTTCGCGGGTACTTACAGTAGGTAATGAATTTCAGCCATGTCACTGAAAAATCGCTTTTTCCGTACATAAAAAGAAAATCATAAATTTTTGACGACGCCTTGTGCTTCTGATTTTATTTCCGCGCCATGTGTATCGTTCGCGTCATCACATCGTGGGATGTGATCTTGACCATGATGTCAAGATTACATGGGGACAGACATGGGGTCGTCCGTAATATATAAGTTGAATGTGTGTCCAGTTAGCCGCTAAATATATAGAAATAGTACATTTTGATACAAGTGGAGAAATTTTCACGTGTATCAAACGATTTTTTTCAATACAGTTACGAAGGCATAAATAAACGGGGGTTGACCGACTCGACTCGTGGGAGTCGACGCGCGCCCAGCCTGATAAATGTAATAAAATTATGACGGGGCGAGCACGCGCCCTTTTCCGCACAAGTGCGAAAAACAGTCAATTGCGTGCCTAAAAGTGGAGGGATAAGTGCGAGTTTTCGAGTAAGTGTATTGAAAAGAAATTATGTGGTATAGTGGACCCTTAGACCATTTCAAGTGGATCCACCAAAGATTCAACTATGAAAAAGACCAATGACTCAACCATAAAAATGATACCCATGACGAAATTCGAATCAAATAATTATCGGTTAAATGACCCCATATTCGTTATTATTAACCATGAAATGTAAGAAAATGACAGACAAAGGGCAGACTGGATTCCATTCACATAAAATCTAAACTTAGAACAAACAAAGGCTGAAATTCGGGCACGAGTGTGAGAGCGCGAGGCAGAGCTGAGCTAGTCGCAAGTCGTTGCACAAACGATACTCTAAAGACTTAAATAAAAAAAATAAAAAAATTTACGTCTCACCTCTTAGTTTGAAATCAGAAAAACTTTAGCAAATAGGAACAATTCCGGGAATTTAATAAAAATCCTGAATATGTTCCTAGATATTTGCTAAGCGTAGAAACATGCCAACACATCAACCTGTTCCTCGGTCCTCTCCTCTGCAATAGAATGAAGGCGAAAGCAAACATTTATAGCTTGAATCAAGTTAACTGTAAGAGAATTCTTAAGGAGGCTCTTCAAAGAATGTCCTACGATCATACCGAGAATTTACTGATTGTGTTAAAATTAATTTGTTTTTTTGACCTAGTTTAAGTATCTTGTTAATTAAGAAACTAGAAGTTAAGATTTGGTAATATTATAATAGTATAATATAAGTTGTCTACATTACAGATTTTTTGCACGTTTGTATTGTACTATAGAATCAGAGAGAATTTTGATTATTTGTTAATTTTAAATTATTTTAGCTCTTCTCACCTGAAACACAGGATTTCCTAGTTCAGGTACGTAAGACTTAGAATTAAGATTTATATTTAAGACTGTATTACTTTGTCCTGTAAAGAATTATGAATAAATATTATTATTATTATATCAAATGTACAATTTAAAATAACCGTACATCTAACACAAGTGGATATAAACCAATAATATTATTATTTTACAAGAAACTTTGTATAAATTAAAATTCACTCATCAGTTAACTCATCAAAATAATAACCATTAAAAATAAAAATTATTTATTGTCTCATTAAATTTTTATATTAAATTTAAAAAATAAATAAAAATTATACGCAATAGTCTCTTATTAATTACTTTTTCGAGAATTTTTGAAAGAGCAGTTTTTATTTATTTTTTTTCGGTGGGAAAATCATTTTATGACGTCCCCCGCCCTTAGGGGGAGATAGTGTCAGACTTTTACTGACTAAAAACCCACTCCTGTTCCTTCGTTGCCTTTCGTACCAGGGCCGAGTCTTCCTTTCAGAATCCGACCCTTGGCCCCAGTAGGCTTCGACCCTGCTAGGCCCCTACAGTTGCTGACATCTCCTTGAGGCGCGCGTGGCGCCTACGATAATCGGAAATCGGGATCGGAATCCCGGCGGCGATTGGGGCGTGAGGACCGTTGCCTCACGCGATCGGCCGCCTCCTTTGCTAGCATTACTGCTTCGCAGAAGGAGGCGACCGCCTGCCACTCCTCCTCGCTCCGGACCATGGCCTGTACCAAGGCCCGGCGCGAGAGATCGCCGCCGCCGATCGCCCCCAGGAGGACACGGCGTTGCTCTGCCCAAGCGGGGCACACCTCTACCGTGCACTCCACCAGCAGTTAGCAGAGAGATTGGTCGATAATTAGCTGGAATTTTAGGATTACCACTTATATAGATCGGACAGATATTTGCTACTTTTAAACAGTCAGGAACCGTGCTTTGAGATAGGCTTAAGTTGCATAAGAAGGTGATGGGTTTGACCAAGAGATGAATGCAGTATTTGAGTACTTTGTTTTTAATACCATCTGGGCCAGAGGCTGATGTCGTTTTGAGATTAGTAACTATTTTGCTAATTTCGTGTTCATCAGTCGGGGACAAGAAAAAGGCGTTAGGATTGTTGTTAGTAGGGAAATACTTTCCAATGTTGTTAGCTAATTCAGTTTTGGTTTCTTTAACTCCTTAAGTGTGTTTGCTGCGAGTTTTTCGCTGACTGTTGTGAAATATGAGTTGATTCTATTTAGAGTACTAACAGGGTTATCGTCATTTGCCAAAAGCTCAATGTTACTAGATTTTTTGTCTTTGATATTGCATATTTTCTTAATTTTAGACCACATTTTTTTACAGTCCCCCTTAGTATCTTTTAGCTGTTTTCGTTCGAAGTCTAATTTTAGATTAGTTAAAATATTATTGCAATAATTTCGTTACTTTTTGTGCCCTAATTGTATGACTAGGTTTCCGAGATTTTCCTTTTTCTTAGCTCTGATGTGCAGCAAGTCCCTACGCCTGATACATTTTAAGAGGTTTTTGCTAAACCATAGCTTGATTAAAATATCTGAATTGCGGTTGTCAAGGTCTCAACCAAACCCTCAAATGTGGCCGCGACATTGGGGAACCCCTATAGCCAGTTCCAAGATTCATTTTTTAAGTCCTCCATTAAGTTTTGGTAGTTTATTTTAGTTAGAGTTTTGTTAATAGGAGTCCTGGGTAACTCTCTGTGTATACTGAATAAAACTGTTTCGTGATCGGTTATACCTGTTTCACAGACAATAACTGTAGGGGTTTTTGGGTTTTGAGCAGAACGTGGTCAAGACAGTTATTGCCACGAGTTGGGAAAGTGAGACCTGGGTAGTATCCGTGATGGCTGATTAAATCTAATTAGTCGGTGGAGCGATTATGACAGAAGCCCAGCTCAATATCCAGGTTGATATCACCAACTATAGCGCAGGTATAACCCTTGCAATAATTTATTGTGTCTATAAAAGATTCGCAGAAGTTGCTTATGTTAGCGAAGGATGGTGATCTATATAATGCAATGATAGATAGTGCATTACCAATATCAATAGTTACGCAGTCTGAGTCTTTGAAAGGAATTCTGACACATTGGCTTGAAGAGATGATTTGGTATAAACGACTATCCCATCGTTTTGATTAAAGTATTGATTTGAATAGAAACAAGTGTAGCTGTTGATATGCGGGCCTACTGATTAGGTATCGAGTCAACACTCGGTTAATATCAGGAGAGAAATTGAGTCTACTTAGTAGTACCAAAAAATTGTCAATTTTTTTTTCCAATACTTCGTATATTTTGGATCGCTACCGAGTACTGTTGTTCGATTTTACCGAGATGTTGTCGACACTTATCTATTAAATCTATTTTTAGGCTTAAGGCAATGAATGTAGTATCGATTTCATCGATGATTTTATTTGTTATAGCAGTCAATACAATTTTTAAATTGAAAAAATTTATCAATAATTTAGCCATAATTTTGTTTTTGTCTTTTGTGCCGGGATAATTGTCTGTTAATGAAATGTGAGTAACAGTGTTTTAGTGAGCGTGCTGGATAGTTGGGCAATGTGTGAACGTGGAGTAGATTGCTTGCGTGGAAAATAAGTGTAAGTAATAAGTGCATAAATGCTTTGTGGAGTAGTGAAATACGAATAGGTACAGTAGTAAAATGTTTTGTGTGTTGTGGAGAGGGTGAGTGTGTATTTTTAAATTCGGTTTTAACAGTGAAATTATTTATTATGAGAAATATGTGATAGCACTGTTAAGAGTATGGGTTGAATGTGTATAGGTTTATTACGTAGGGAATGTAACATGTGTAACAATAAAACTGGCAAGTAAATACATGCAAAGATAAACATTTATAGCATTAGCAAAAAGTGCATAAAATAGCCAGTTTGAGCCCTTAGTATTTTCATCGTAAGATTGGTCCAACTGTTTTAATTTGAGGAAGATGTTTTCATTTTTGAAGAGAATCGACGGGGCCCCTTATTTCTTGCGGAGAAAAACTCTGCCGTTAGAAACCCAGCAGTATTGGTATGATTCGGTTTTCGCCAGGTCACGAGCAAGGAAGAGAACGTTTAGATTTTGCGGTGAGATTCTCGGAGATGTAGACCGCAGTCACAGGTCCCAGGAGGCCCAAGTGATTAATGTTCAATTCGTTTTTCCTATAACCATTATTTCAAAATTTTGCAGCTTTTAGAAAGTTGTCCTTAACGAGAGTGTTTGTGAATTTGGCCACGACGGTGCTGATCTGAAAGTTTTCTTTAGAAGGTAGCCTGTAGACGTCCTTAATTTGTGATTGCGACAGGACTGGTTTAATTGCGCGTGAGGCAGTAGAAATCAGTTGTTAAGGATCCTGTTTTGATTCGCCAAATTTTTTCGGGACACCCCTTATTTCGATAAAGGTTTTTCTGGAGTTACGTTCCATTGTTTCAATTTTGTCCTCGAGAATTAGGATTTGAGCATTATAATTGTTGCGTTCTCCCTCAAGTTTACCAATTTTTTTCTCGATCTCCTTCATTTGACTTACATGAAATCCACATTTTTAAAAATGTCTTTATTAAAAATTTTAATATCACTGTTTTGTAGTTTGATGTCCATTATATTTTTTTCCATAGAGGTAATGGAAAGACACTGCTCTTTGCATATACTAGACTCAAATTAACTAACTTTAAATTTTACGTTTTGTTGAGCGATCGTTGACCTAATGAGTTCTTTTATGTCACCCGTAGCGTACTCTGGCGGCAACTCCGGAGATACACCTCCGACATCATTAATTAACCGCGCACGTTGGTATTTTCTTATTGTGACGTTGAGCGGAGTATTCGAAGTGTCATATCCACAAGTAGAAAGGTCTGGGTCATATACGAATAGGTTTGGTGGCGTACGGGTAGTGCTCATGATGTTGCAGCAGTAAATAGGTGTCCGGGTTTGCAATCTTAATAATTGAGATTATTCCACAAAATAGAATAGCGTTGTGTGCCTCGAAGGAGCGCGTAATTGTTGGCCCGTATATGTAGATGTTTGAATATGCAGTAATAACCAGTTATCCTTAATAATATCTGGCGCTATATTGACTCACTGTCAATGACGACGCACTGTTCACAGTCCGAGCGTGATTAGTTAGACAAAGATGAGTTATCGCACCCTGTCTCTTTCAAGGCACAGGTGTGGGGGGCGCACCGCGGAGACCCGCAGACTAAGTAAAGTCACAAACATACGCATCGACGAGACTCCTAAGCGGCATTCGCTACTGACAGGACCGCGAGAAACGCTTAGGAATCTCGTCGATGCGTATGTTTGTGTGAGTGTGCCGTTTCGAATATTTGTAGGTAGTTTCCGTACTGTTCCATATCTTATCAGCTATACTGTGGTAAATTACTCGGCGGCAGCAGCGGCGGTATTGCGCTGATAAGGTTGATCCTCGCTCGTCAATCACACATTTTTGTTGAAATTGTCGTTAAAGAGGTTCAAAATATGACCTCTAATTATTTTTAATTAAAATAAACTGACACACGTCTTCTCGCAAACAAGTCTCGGACAAAAGAGGATCTAAAATAATTGTTATTTTAGAGTCATCGAGTATCATTATTTTACAGGAAACTGTGTAACTTAATTGGCGTTATGAAAAGCACGATTTTAGTTTTGTTGTGCTAAAATTGAAAACTAAAACTAAAATGTCGCTCTTGGTACGAGGTATTATTGTGTTAAATGTTAAAACTTTTCTGTTTCTTTTAATTTTAAGTTCTGCAAAAAGTGAAGTGGACAATGAATCTATGTGTGAAGATGACTATAGGGATCAAAACAATAATCAAATCGATGTGTTGAAATATTGTTCTAATATGTTATGCATAGAGAAATGCTGTGGTAAAGATGAAATAATTGATGTTACTAACAAGTGTATGAATATAACGAAATTGTTTAAAATAAGACATAAAGTGGCATATCTTAGTTCACAAATCAATTATTCCACCAATATTTTATCATCTGGAGATGGAAATAACCAATCAAAGAAGAAGTTTGTTTTCGTTCAAAATCATAGAGATGTCTTCAATTGCACTTCTGAACATCGCGTAAACGATGAATATAACATTTTAGAGGTAAGAAAGATTATTATTTATTTTCTTGCTTCTTTGTTTCAATTGCATAATCGGCCCATAATGCTGGGTCATAGACATCTTTTCTGTGAGTGGTAATGAGACGTACGCAGGCTCATTCCGGTTGGTGGATAATAATAATAATATTCCACAACTATCACACAACGCCGTCTAGTCTCAAGTTATGCAGAGCTTGTGTTATGAGTACTAGACAACTGATAAACATACTTATATATTTCTAAATACATACATATATAGATAAATTACACCCAGACACAGAACAAATGATCATGCTCATCACACAAACATTTGTCCTGGGTGGGAATCGAACCCACGACCTCCGGGATAGCAGTCAGGGCCACTAACCACTAGACCAACAGACCAGTCACATCACCTGAAATTTTAGTTGTGAGAAATGTCGGCTTACTGCTTAGTCATCGTCATCATCATCATTTCAGCCGAAAGACGTCCACTGTTGGATATAGGCCCCCAAGTGTCGCCACTGGTGGCCATAATGAACGGTCCTGTGCGTTTCGCATCCATCGGGTTCCCGCAACCTTTACCAGGTAATCGGTCCACCTTGTAGGAGGCCTTCCAACGCTGCGTCTCCTCCGGCACGCAATCGCCACTTCAGAACCTTTCGGCCCCAACGGCCATCTGTTCTGCGAGCAATGTGCCCTGCCCATTGCTACTTAAGTTTGGCGATTCTTCGTGCTACGGTCGGCAACCTTAGTTCTCCTTCGAATATCTTCATTCCTGATTCGATCACGCAAGGAAACTTCAAGCAGTAGCCCTTTCCATTGCACTTTGGCCAATGTTGCTTAGTGATGAATCAAATAGCACAAAAAACATATTCCTGCGTGGTTTCGAATTCATGGTCTGCAACAAGATGATTGGGACCTTATCTACCACTGAATCAGGTATAGGTAACTTCGTGCTCATGGTAGCGCAAAGTAACGATTTTTCAATGATAAAATTACTCTTCATCAGATTTGATAGTTCCTTTTAATTCAACTTGTTTCAAAACCTTATTGACAGCGTTTAATTTAGAGGGTAATAGTTTAATCATCAATGACACCACCAGACACCACGGCATACCTAATTTACCGATCAATATCTGTTTGGTCTGATTGACAAACAAGAGAAATGTTTAAGTTGTAAAAAAATGCGTTTTATTAATGGGAGGTATACTTTATCTAATGATAGTTTCAATTCATTTTTCTTTAAATGTCATGTCTCTAAATATATGTTTTTTAATAATTTGCCCCGTCCAAGACATCATGTCGTTATTTCCAACCGAGAAACCAAAAGTTGCTCTATGTTTACAGGATGGATCGTTAAGGATTAAAGATACTGGTGAATCAAAATGGTCTGAAGTTGAGAGACTGAAATATTGTATAGAATACAAATTGGTAAAAAGTGAAGAGAATATGCCAGCGTTAAAAATCATCGTCCGACAAATTATTGAAGATCAAAAAGATGCGAAGCTGATACAAACATTTGAAATAGTAGGTAAGTAAAACCATTTAAAGAGAATTTAGAATGAAACGTCGAGCCGATCGACGAACTGTTGAAATAAGTAAATAAATAATCAAAATGTACAAGTCAGAAGGCTTAAAGTCACCCAAATGGCGATGAAAAAGCTATGCTCGGAGTTTGCTTGCGTGATCGTATCGCAAGGTCGCCGACGTAGCCTGAAGAATCGCCAATCTTAAGTAGCAGGCAGGGCATATTGCTCGTAGAACAGATATCGATGGGGCCAAAAGGATCTGGTGTGGCGACCGCGCGCCGGAAGACGCAAAGTTGGAAGGACTCCCACAAGGTAGACCAATCACTTGGTGAAAGTCGCGGGGATGCCATGAATACGAGACGCACAAGACGGTTCGTTGTGGCGATACTTGGGGGAGGCCTATGTTTAATTGTGGATGTCTTTCGATTAAAATGTGCCTGATACTGTTGTTGGTTATTTCCAGGTGTAGCGATATCATCGTTATTTCTGCTGTTCGTGCTATTGGTGTACTATCTGATACTTGATGACCGAAAATTCGCAGACCACATAATGATGACCTACACATTTTCCTTACTCCTTGCTTTCACAACTAAATTGATCTTAACTTTTATTAGTATGCAACCGAAACCACCACCAATTTTCTGCAAAATAATATGTAAGTGAGAAAATATGGATACCTACGCTGTTTTAAATATTAAAGTGAAAGCCTGAGTGTGATCAGGTTCTCACCAGATGGCGCTGACATCGAAATTTTTGGTTTATTTTGTTTTTAGTGTATGAGATCATTATTAAGTCAAGAAAATGGTATTTGATAAAATTGTAGATTTCACTCTATTAAATTTAGTCAAATAATTGTCTAAAAATTCACCTGATTCGTGAAAAATACCTAAACTTTAAATAAAATGCTTAAGTGTCAGATGTTATTATTTAAAATGTTGAGTTTAGCACCATCTTGCGAGAAGATGAGCACGCTCAAACCCGTGGCTTTCACCTAAAGCTGAAATAATGCTTATTCGAAATTTTATCATGATAAAAGTACTAAGTATCGGAATTCACTGAATGTATTTTGACAACCAGTACTTGGCGGAAGCACTACCTTAAGAGCAGCCAACCCAACATACATTTTCACTGTTTCCTCCCGCTCCACCCAGAGCGCGAGAAGTCATTTTGATGATTTCCCACCTTAAAAAAAAAACCCAACATACATTTTCACTGTTTTTCATACAACTGCTCTAACGCGATTATGACCATTTTTTATTAGATCATATTTTTGAAACACAGATATCTTGTGGATATTATCTAGGCATTTATTGAAATCAATTTATATTTGTGTAAAACTAATCCAGTAAAGACCTCTGAAAATCTACGATTTGGCATGAACTTTGACCCTTCATAATGTACTCAAAAATTAAAAAAAGACAAAAAAATATAATAATAGAATCCTTGCAAACAGGATTCTGAATGACGAAATTTTATTCCAAAAACCTTCACAGTTTAAAAAAAAAACTCGTATTTTCTAAAACTCGTTGTTTTGTGAAATATTCGGGTGAATGATACCGGTATTACCGAGTGCCAGCAGAGTTTTTTGGTATTATCTCTCGGTTTTCGCACTGCCTTTTTATTAAACATTGCGTTGGATCGCGTAGCGTAGCGTAACCGGCAAGCTTTTAAAGCATGCTCAGGTTGACGATGCACGAGTGGGGAAGGGCCCTCTTAAGGTTAATATTAAATTATATTGAAAATTATCAATTATCATCAAAGTAATAAAATCACTATCAATATCCAGACATTCTTTGAATGGACTGAAAGACTTCAAATAAAACGTGAATTGTGATATAAATCACAATTCACGTTTTATGTTTTATGTTTTTTCAATGAAGTTTAAATAAATAAATAAATATATATATAACAATCTTTAATATAACCTGAATTTTTCCTTTAATATGTTTTTAAATATTTTTCAGCTCCATTCGTGTATTTCGCGTTCCTGTCGAGCTTCTTTTGGTTGACTGTATTTGCAATTAGTTGTTACTTGAAGTTTAGGTAGGTAATTCAAAAACAAGTTTATTATAACCGAAAGGATATTTTATTTTACTAGGTAAATCATTTTAAATGTTCTATATTTTAAAATATTTGTATTGCCTCGTTACTTGCCTATAAACACTTATAACAGTAACATATTTTCTCTTATTTGTTTACAAATCCTTTATATTTACGAGCCTTCATCCTATTATTTTAACAAGCTTGGCCAAATCTGTTTACAGCATTTTTTTTTAATAGCCTATACTGTCCTACTGCTGGGCAAAGACCTACCCCAACTTCTTCCACGTATACTTTTCTTGAGTCACCTCGAACCACTCCTTGCGTTAGGCATCTAGGTCGTCTCGCCACCTCTTCCCAGGTCGACCTCGGCGGCGTCGTCCATCTTCAGGTACCCACTTTGTGGAGACTTTTGCCGACCGGTCAGAGTGCATGCGGCTGATATGACCCGCATAATCCCATTTTAGCTTGGCAGCCTTTTTTCCTACGTCCATAATTCCCGTCTTTTGACGCAGCGTGGTGCATTAATTCTTTTTAAAATTAATTACTTAGTAAGGGAAGTATAGGCTTTCTCTTCGACAAATTGCTGATCAAAGAATGGTATATTGCAAGAGCTTCTGACTTTTTATAAGTGCTCGTGTAGACCATGTGAGATAAAATATTTTAGATTTGAATTCACTAAAAATTTTTTTGAGAAAAACCCAATAATGGTAACGTTTCATATATTTTTCTCTAAACTGCTACAAAATATCTTTCTCTAAAACTTACGCACTGGTATCTCAAAGAGATGTCAGCTGAATTGCTAGTTGTGATCAGAGCTTTTTTTATGTCAGAGCATTTGATGGCACGGTAAGTACGCGCAGTGGATTCCCGCATGGAACAAATATTTGTATGGCCTACATGTAGCTGTTTCGGGTTTGGATGTGTTGTGCGTGTCAGTTTACATGTTTGTGAACGCATCCACGATACAGGAGTAACTCCTAGCGTGGGCCAACGTTTATTTAAAAAAGAAAGAAAGAAGTGCTGCGGGTGTCTTCCTTGAAAGCAAGGAACACGAGTGGGCTTAACCCAGTAGAGATCTGGCTCTCTCTCTCGCTCCACCTAGATTTATTTGTCTGAGTCTGCAGTATTCAAATCCACGCTAGATTGTGAAAACCGTATTTATAGTTCGAAATTTAAAAAAAAAAAAATATTTTACAAAAAATCCTTGAATATAAATTGAAATGTTAAAATATAACAGATAAAAGTTTGCTTAGCGATCGAATTCGATCGTTACACGACACAAAAACCTGTAGTTCCCTTCATTATACACCCGCGAGTTTCCTTCATTAAAATATAACGAAGAGTTCACGTTAACTTTTTTTTCTTTCTCAACAGACCTCTTAATAATCAGCATGACTCAAAACGTGTAGAAAGGGTGAAGTACATGTGGTATAGTGTGTTTGCCTGGGGAACCCCATTCCTCTTGACAGTTATAGTTGCCATATTGGACAATCTTCCTAATTTGGATATCGTCCCACCACCCTTCAGACAATGCTTAATAAGTGGTTTGTATTTTCTTTTTACCCGAATTTATTTTATTACATTTACTTGTATGTTTATTTCATTGGCATGCCCTACATCCTAAATGGCTGGATGTATTTTTACAAATGACGTATCATTAGATTCATCTCAAAAATTGAAAATTGAAATTTTCTAATAGAATAATAAATCAGGTAAGTGCGATTTAAACTCGCACACTGATAGTCTCGATTTTTTTTCTGAATCGCAAAAAGTATTTTTTATGTTTTTGTGAAGTTACTAAAAATTTACAGTTTTCATGCTTTATGCTATGAGAGAAGTACCCTATACGTTTGATTTCCTAGCGAGTCTCAAAATATGCGCCTAAGCGGAATATAAACGATCTTATCTTTAGATTGCGTTCACTTTAGAAATTTGACTTTTTCAATACTGTTTAGGATAGCAAACCTGAGTATTTAATATTAATATCAGCTTCATACCATCAAAAAAATGTATTGTGTTATCTTCCGTCTAAACTTGTGACAAAATTTCTCAGAATGCCCATTAGGTATAATGATTATATTTTTTGTAAATAAAGTTTAATTTTTAGTAAACTCTAATGAAAATTTTATTTTCAGGACTGTCGTTTGATTTGTACTATAAGATACCAATTGGAATATTAATTATCTTTAATATCGTTCTATTCTGTATAACTGTCTGCAACATAAAAAATGCTGCATTCCGAGACAAGATTAAGTACGTAGCGACTTACCTACTTTTATTTCATTTCAATATGTATACATTAACACCTTGATGAAAACTCCGAATGCATGATTAAAATCCGGTATTTCTCTAGAAGTTAAAATATGTTGTTAAGATAATCCTAATTGCGTACTCGACTTTTGTATTAAAAAGTAACTCCATCAGAAATCACAAATAGAAAAAAAACAAATTCATTCAATATTAATCAGGTTAAAAACCTTTCAAATCTAGTGGAAGGGAAAACTGGCAAATAACTTAATGTAAGAATTAGTAACAGTGTTATTGGATTTTACCAAATTTCCCAATGAGAGCCCGGAGAACACAAAACTCTCTGTCGAGATCCTGCGCTTGATATCAATTCGGTCGTGTAGGATTGCTGTTCCCTCGTGCTAAGCGAATGATGGAAGAAAGAGTGCACTGGTGTTTATGCACTACAATATCTCCATTAAATCCTGCTAGTCTCCATTGAGATTGGCCACCAATAATCAAAATAGATCAGTAGGACTGTTACTATACCCAAGCCGAATACAGAAAACTAATTACTGTTGTGAGCAAATTATTTATGATGTGCATTTGTGCAATGCCAACCTGTAAATGATCTATATTAATGAATTCGAGTGCAGTTTTCTGATTAGCCACGTGACACCAACTATACGTTTAATTATTTTGATTTGTTTTGATTGCAATAAATTCTCACGTATTTTTTTCCATTTTAGAATCGTCACATACACAAAGCTATGTGTAATGATGGGAGTGTTTTGGTTCTTGGAGCTCCTTCCTCCTGTAAAGAAATTATGGATATACATCATGATTAATTTGATTAATCTACTCACCGGGGTGATCATATTTTATTTATATGTATGCAGGAAAAAATGTATATTGCTGAAGTTATGCAAAAAGTAAGTTGTTTTAGTCACCCGACTTCGCAGTATGGTGGCATGCAGGAATCTTCAATTAGGGATCTTAATGATTGATAGAGTAAGATCCCAGAGCGATCTGACATAACTTATTTTCACATGGATAAAACATCAGGTTCTCAATTGCGTCTCATGTGCTTTGAATACCTGTGTGCTTGTGGAGCTCTCCTTGTGACCCTTGGGCAGATACCAGGGGAGAAAGGTTTCTGGGATCTTGGACTATGATTAATTATACCTATCTACTGATCAAATTTGACTGGCTTGTTGGTCTAGTGGTCGGTGGCTCTGACTGCTATGCTGAAGGTTCGATTCCTACCTAAGACAAATGTTTGTGTAATGACCACGATCATTAAAATTTGTTCTGTGTCTGGGTGTAATTTATTTTTATAATATGTATGTATTTAGAAATATATAAGTATGTTTATCAGTTGTCTAAGCATGGCTTGTGCTATGAGCACATAGCACAAGCTCTTCTTGATTTGGGACTAGATTGCGTTGTGTGAAAGATGCGGAAAAAATATTTAAAGTCCACTATGGTTTTCAATAAAACAATTGTTGCTTTTTACAGGTTTAACATACAGAATGATTACATCAAAAGGATGGAATCCCAAGGGAGTAGCAATAGTCAAACTACCAGAACTACAGCTCTCTCCAGCTTTATCGTTAGGAGTACATCTCTCAATCAACGTCAAAGTATAGAGTTAATGCAAATATGTCCTCAAGGGGAAAATTCTGAAGTTGCCGGCGAATATAATATAGGTACTTATAACACCGTCAATTGACGAGCGTAATTAAAAAGAGATGAATATTTAATGTCAGTGTATCATAATCAAAATCAAAATAAAATTTGATCAATTAATGTTCTACACACGCTCCCATCACATTATATAATAATTATGTGTAGATACAACTACTAACTACATATGAACTATAGCTTGTTTTACATTATACTATGTATCTACAACGTTTAGTTATTATTATTTAATTTGTTAGAATAATATTCTACAAGAGATAAGAATATTATTCTACAATAATATTCTATAAGAGCAGTGGTGGCCGAGTGGTAACGGCCCCGACTTACGAGTTGTAGGTCGCGGGTTCAAACCCAGTCAGGTGCATTACTTTGTGTAATTTATTTCATCTCCACTGCTCTCAAAACGGTGAAGAAAAACATCGTGAAGAAACCGGCATGTCCTAGAATCAAAAACTCGAAGACATGTGACATCCACCAACCCGCACTAGGCCCGTGTGGTGGATTACGGCTCATTCCTGACTTAGACTGCTGATTTTAAATTTAGGCCTGTTGGTCTAGTGGTTAGTGGCCCTGACTGCTATGCCGGAGGTCGTGGGTTCGATTCCCACCCAGGACAAACGTTTGTGTGATGAGCACGATCATTTGTTCTGTGTCTAGGTGTAATTTATCTATTTAAGTATGTATTTAGAAATATGTAAGTATGTTTATCAGTTGTCTAGTACCCATAACACAAGCTCTGCTTAGCTTGGGACTAGACGGCGTTGTGTGATAGTTGTGGAATATTATTATTCCCTTTCTAGAGAGGAGGCCTGAGTCCCAACAGTGGGAACATTATAAGGCCGACTATGCTATGCTAATATTCTACATATTTGCACACCTCATTATGACGTAAATTTTCATAAATAACAACTCAGGATCTTTTTACTTTTAAGAGTACCTACAATAAGTTTCCATGGCTTTCTACATTAGCGAGAATTCAATGGTTTATTATATAAATAAAAATGAGTAAAATCTATGTAAATAAAAATGAATGGAAAAATGTGTTGCTAAGCACAAAATTCGAGCGACCTGTTGAAGCTTCACTTCAATTCGTCATCAGTTGTGTCATGTATTTTAAGTAAGCAATTATCTAATATATAAAATTCTCGTGTCACAGTTTTCGTTGCCATACTCCTCCGAAACGGCTTGACCGATTTTGATGAAATTTTTTGTGCTTATCCGGTATCTATGAGAATCGGCCAACATCTATTTTTCATCCCCCTAAATGTTAGGGGTAGTCCACCCCTAAAATTTATTTTTTAGACAAAATTTTTAATTTCTATTTTTTTATGATACAACATACTAAAATACATACAATCCTTAATTTTCACCCTTCTACGATCAACCCTTATTTTTTAATAGCCAATATGGCAAAACAACGTTTGCCGGGTCAGCTAGTTAGACTATAAGATTTTAGGTATAAGATTTTTATAAGGGGTTAACTGTTACTGACCTCCATGATTTTCGAATGTCATGACTGGCAAAATTAAACTGTACACTGCAAGCTACGATCCTGATTTTTTAATTTCCAAAATTCCTGAGACGTTCCAACAATTTTATACACGATCTAAACTAAACTATAAAGGGATGGAGCTTTAAAGGGTGTATAGCTCCATTATTCTTTCTCGCTCGCACACATGACATTTTAACACGTCATGGTAACTTTACTACTTCATAGTTTGTTGTCATTGACTTTGAAGTCACACCAAGCGCAAACATAAACGATCTGCTTAAGGCTGCGTTTCTACCAGCGATGTGCGATGGAAATGTGTCGTGCGAGGATGTCTAGCTGTGCTGTGAAAATGTGTGGGCGTTTCCACCAAAGCTGTGCGATGAAAATGTGCCTACGAGGATGTGTAGCGGAGCTGTGGAAATGCGCATTAATGTGTGGTGCGAGGATGCGTTGCGAAGCTGTGAAATGTGTCGACGGGGGTGCGATATAGTGGGAGTGGAGTAACGGGGTAATATGGTTACGTAAATCTGTGTGTTCTTCTATTGCTCAAAATTATAAAACTAATAAACTCCGTATCTTCTGCTTCCATTTCTTCATCGTAAATTGTTAAATGTAAAAGTTAAATTATCTATATCTATTTTGCGCACTTCTACTTCCAACACACTCCGTCTATGGACTGGCTGGTACAGTATGCGCAAACCTCGCAACACATCCCTCGCACATATCCCTCGTACATATACATATATCCCTCCCACACATTCCTCGTACACATCCCTTGCTTGTTTTGTATGCGCAAAAATCTAGCTCCGCTGAGCCGTTTCCACCAGAGCTGTGCTGGCCGAGGCGAGGTAAATGAAGCGATTCTATTGGTTCCTTACAAACACATCCTTCGCTACGCATCCTCGCACATCTCTGGTGGAAACGCAGCCTAAGCCCGGTACTGTTGGGTATACAGACGACAGCACTGTTGGTAAGAGTTACATGTCCAGCGCGCGAGTCCCGTCACTCCGAGAAAATGGTTATAAATACAGAGATATTACAGAAAATAAAAAAACACATAGAAACCAATAAATACCTAATTTGGAAAAAAAATAACGCACTTTTAATATAAAGTTTATTTGAACTTATAATTCCAAGGCAAACCAAAGATATAATCACTTCAAAACAACCCGTTTTAAAAAAACGGCAATTTCATACTTTAACCCCTATTATAATGGCATGAGCATATTAGTTGTACAAACACTGATCAATGGAAATAAAATGAACATTTGACTCCTAAACTAAGTAAAATAAATACTTGCATCTCAGGAGCCAGTTCTTCCATGGAGATCACATGGAGATGATCATAAATAGGATGTTAGGTACAATTAAGATAGCCTTTATATAGACGTGTAACAAACAGTATTGAGGAATAGTGAAGCAATGATTGTTAGTAATGATTCGGTATAATCATAAGGCAGTTTTTGCAACCAATTAGATAACTTAGTTTTTAGTGTATATTTATTTAATGTATAAATACTGATCAGAAGGTGAATCTTAATAGAATTGACGACCTGCGAAAGCGATCCGGCAACATCCCGAGTCACTGACCGGAAAACCTCAACGTCTAAGAAGGATGTTTGAGTCTAGTGGAAATATGGAATGACGGCGTAAGACTACACGCAAAACGACCAGTTGCCGCACGGTGAGGACTTGGGATTCTGAGTACTTGATAATACCTAATTATTGTTAAAAAATATTATGAAACCTTAGATTAAAAACCTATGAAGTAGCCACATCGTGGCCGCACATGAGACGGCACTATAAAACTTCAATGAGGTTATTACGTAAACTTTTCCTTAGATATGACCACTGAAATACACTAAAAACTTAACTATTGGAGACTTGGGCACGCCACATATAGAGGTATATAATCTAAGTAAGTAACCAATTTAAAGAGGTGTGATATACTAGGTAAAATGCGTACTGGGTCTTAGAAGTACTCATCCGAAGAAATACTTATTCCAAAAACTAGGTCCACAAGTATTTAGGCGTCTCGAGTTTTTTGACGTTTCCTTATCTAGCGAGTCTTCGTACGTATAAGTTTAATACTTATACGTACGAGACGATCAAGTTATGAAATATTTTCGGTCTATCAGGCTTTTTATAATTTTATAATAAAATATAGAAACTTATATCAAAGAAAAGCTGGCGTATTTAGAAGGTTTCAATTCGTTTTATTTACAAAATAAATTTCTAATCATTCATATTAATACAAGATTAACTTTTTTTTCTTTCTTTTTGGTATAAATACTTATTATTATTTTTAAATTTTTTGTTGTTTTCTTTTTTAAATCTACTACCTCTACCTACACGTTGCTTACACCTAATCGTGGTAATCGACTTGGTAGACCATTAAGTATTTACATGTCAGACGCCATACGCCTAAATACTCGAGACGCGTTCATGTGGTGCGCACGGAATAAGTTTTTGCGCGTCCAGCCACAGACCTATTCCAAAAACCTGTTCCACTATATACTTTCATCTCTAAATTAAAGCCTAATACTAATTTTCAATGGTGCTTTTCAAAACTCGACTAAACTAAACGATTAGTCGAGTAATTAACTCTGATACTGTCGACTACAACCCTACAATTTTTTAATCTATGGGGGTCATGATTGATTTTCGTCGCGAATTCCACTCTGAAATCCCAGCTGTTTCGTTGCAATAGCTGCAGTGCGCCTGTCTGAACTGAATGCACCCTTGATTCCCGGGTCTCACTAGCTAGCTCTGCTTTTGTAAAATCAGTCAATAAGTCGTCCATCATGGATGAAAGGTGTGTAATTTATTGTAGATCGTGAATTTATCAAATCCAGAGCAAAGTGATCGATATTTTGCATTTTTCAGGGTGTCCGATGAGATCGAAGCTCTAGAAGCAATTTTAATGGACGATGTTATCATCAAACGCGTTGGGGACGTGCCGCATATAATCGAAACCGTCCTACATCCGTCAACGGGCAATGACGTCGACCGGCAGTACGTCTGTGCGACCCTGGTAGTGAAACTGACACCAGGGTACCCAGACAGCAGCCCAGAGGTGACGCTAAGGAACACGCGAGGACTCGATGATGAGATCCTGACTAACATCCACCTTCAAATCCGTGAGAAACTGGCTGATTGCCGTGGTGAACCTGTGGTGTTTGAATTGATTGAGGTGAGTCAAATTATACTTTTATGAAATAATCTCAAATGCATTTTTGTTCTAATAATTTCGAAAGGAACTTCAGTACATCATCATGAACATAGTCATAATTACGGGCTGTTTGCCAATTAAGAATTTGGCTAGATTTTGAAAGTTTGTGTCTTGTGCTAGTGTTCATCAGCATTCTTTTTACATTCTACCGAGGTTGACATGAGCAGCAAGTAACAGTTAGTAGGTAATTAAAATTATAGATGCCCTGAGCAAACTGAAAAGACTAATCTACTTCTGGAGTCAGGCGAGGACTCAAACCAGCCCAGGTTTGAGTTAAGGCTGCCATCGCTCACGCACAATGGTCCGCCAGGAATTAAGTGCGGAAACCAGACCACAATAGATTGAATTAAAAGCTAAACATAGTAAATTTTACTTAAAACTAGTGACACGCCCCAACTTCTCACCAATGTTAGAAATCTGTTGATATTCTCTACTTTTCTCTACTATAATATTCTTGTATTATACACCTATACATTCCTCATAAATCACTCTGTCTGTGTCTGAAAACTGCTTAAAAATCTGTGCAGTATTGTTTGAAATTTATTATTTGTATCAGACAGAGATACACTGTAGGCCGTCAGGGACTTAGTTTTGTAATATATATAAGAACAATTATTTGACAATGCTTGTTTATGCTTAACAAACAATATTGTTAAACTTATATTAGTTTTATTTTATTTCACATAGGCCTCCATGGGCACTTACAAAATATCAGAAGCTAATGCATCAGCTAGGGCACAGTTAGTTATCAGCTTATATAATCATTTAACAATGAATATACAAACTTCATTTCAATAACTATAACACAAATCCAGACTGGGTTGCTATAATATTGAAAATTTTCCTGTGAAATCTAACAAAAAAAACATAAGTAATAAAGACTTGACACTGACAATATATTAACTGTTGAAAGGCTAATTGATCTAAATGAATTTTTTTTCAATAATTAGTTATATACATATTCGGAATCAGCCAATTTTTCTCCATCGTTTAACTGACTTAAACGTTTCAATTTTTTTTTTTAAATGTCGCTTTTGTTCAATTAGCCTTACAACCGTCTATATCATAAAACGGATTGATGTGGGTGCACCAGTGGATGCAAGCCATGCATGAAAACAATACATTTGAATACAACATAATGCTGAATGTCAATGAGTGGACAGATTGCATCAGAGTAAAAAAAAGAAAAAATAAATAAACAAGAATAAAGACGAAAGTAAACATAAATATATAAAGTAGACATCAAGAAATTTTTAATTATTCTTCATGCATCCAAAGGTGCAAAGGCAAACTTAATGGCTTAGGCATTCCTACTAGTTACCTGGTAGAGAATGGTTTACCTAGGGTGGTGGAGAGATAATATGGCAGGTGCATAATAAAAGAAAACATTACGGCTAAACTGTACTATACTGGACAGCAATTTTTATGCTCATATTTTTTTATTGAGAAGGTTTATGTTTAAAAAGTACTTAATTAAGAAAAGTCTCAATGTTAGGAAACTAATGAAAATCGATAATTTTTCGTAATATTTGACGCCATTTTGACAGGTTTTGTTGACTTCAAAAAGGAGAGGAGGTTCTATGTTCGGCTGAATGTATTTTTATTATTATCTTGTGTAGTACTATGACAAAGGTATTAATTAGTTCATACAGCCACAATGAATATTTAACAAAATGCAAATTTATTTTAATTTACATTAAAAATTACGAATAGCCAAATGACATATTATACTTATGAATTTAGCTTGTCCAATGCTATAATAATTTCTGAATAACATGAAGGATACAATTGCTACTGTGGGGGGTTAGGTCAAGGTTATTTTTTGTAAACCACCCAGAAAACTATTTCAGTGCCCAAATATTTTTATACAATGGTAGAGTGCTCCCCGACACAACATTTTTTTTTTTTTAATTACATGAAACCATTTCTACTGTGGGGGGATGGCTCAAGGCGTTGTGGGTGACCCTCCCCCCAAAACCCATCAAATCTGCCCCAAAAATTCATAAAATGTACGATTTTTTATTCCTAACCTCAAAATTTCAATCTTGAATATCTCCAAAAGTATGCGGTTCCTAGATTCGGGTTCGGGGGGGGGGACTTTTTGGGCTCGCACAGGTCTTTTATTTTAAGTTAAGTATTTATAGATTAAGTAGTTACTTTTTATTTTATTTTTGTTTGTCCTGTGCGAGTCTCAAATAAAATGTTTTCTTTCTTTCTTTCTTTCATGGCAACACATTTAACCTTTCGTAAGAATTACAGACACAATTAAAAAGCCATTGTGTCCCGCATATATAGGCGTTCCGGCATACGAAAGACATTAAAAGTCTGACACTCCCTCCTGCTCCACTCAGAGCAAAAGAAGTTATTTGATGATTTCCTACATAAATAAGGGACTCCAGATATCTTTTTGCCCTAGGACACCTAGGTACGCCACTGCTTGCAGCATACATACGAAACAACATATGTACCATGTGTATGAGTAGTAAGAAAATAAGTACAAAGTTGACAACTCGCAAGTGGCAAAAATATTTTAAGTTGTGGCCTACAATGTTCTTCCTAAAAAGGCTCATTATAACGTTAAATATAAGGGGATACTATCACTTATACATAAAGATAAAATAAATATCACAATACACATACAGTGAATGTTAATTGCAATGTGTACAGCCAATATTTGACTCGAACCGAGGTCGACTGGTAGAAGTTGCCTAAGGCATTAAGTCTGCCTTTGTACAATGCATTTGCAAAACATTTTATTGGCATGTGTTTGGAAGTTGTTGCTTTTAGAAGATTTGTTTGATTTTTGTAACCAGTTAATTATATCACTAACTTCTACCAGCAGCATCGCCCATGTGAAACAAATAAATGATCATAAGAAGCATCCTATGCCCTTTTCAAGGACATGGTCTACCCGGGTGCCAGATGTTTTCCACTGTTTGACCATGAAAGACCAACACATACAATAAGTACATAAAAACTTTCGCCTTTATAATATTTAAATGACAATATAGACTGTGCAGTGTTGGGCAATATGTAATCTAACTACTGATTAATAACTACGACTAAATATTGTAGTTAGTAATCACAACTACAAATTACATTAAAAAAATATTAAAATGTAGTTAAACATTTTGATTACTAACTACAAATTGTAGTTGTAATTACGATTACGAGACTACTTTTTATAACTGTATATTTAAAGGTTGATTTTTTTATTACTTGTACTAGCGCAATAATAATATGTAATAAATAAAAGTACATAATCATCTACGACTTGCATTCAATTAATCATTCATGAAAGTAAACATTCGTGATTTTTTTAGAGCCAGATTCAGTTTTGATAAATCAATAATCCTACTACTTGTAGTTAACCACTTAGTTGTAATTTGTAATCTAATTACAAATAGTAGTTAACTACGCCCTACACTGGACTGTGGTTATGTGTAAGTCAGGATGAAGCTGTTTATTCGTGACAGACCAAGGGACATCAGCATCCTATTTTGAAATCTAGATTTATTATTTCTGTATCTACATATCCTACGGCCTAAAGTGATAATGTGATATGAAAGAGAAGATGGAGTGAGTGAGTGAATAAAGACCCCTACATTCTAACCAGACCTACATTTAGAATGGTAATTTATTGATTATGATAACACTTGACTGGCCTGTTAGTCTAGTGGTTAGTGGCCCTGACTGCTATGCTGGAGGTCGTGGTTTCGATTCCCACCCAGGACGAATGTTTCTGTGATGAGCACGATCATTTGTTGTGAGTCTGAGTGTAATTGATCTATAATATGTATGTATTTAGAAATATATAAGTGTGTTTAACAGTCGTCTAGTACTCATAACACAAGCTCTGCTTAGTTTGGGACTAGACGGCGTTGTGTGATACGAGTAGTTGTGGAATATTATTATTACGAGGCATGCCTTTTTTAAGTTTTGTCGTTTGAAGGAAAAAACACAACTAGAAAAAAAGTACTCCATAAAGTACTTACTTTTTATTGTTTTTCAAAGTATTCACCACGTAGCTTAATACTCGTAATACTTTTTTCCATTCGCTCAAACCAGGTATTATAACATTTATTCTACTCTAAAGCGGGGGTGTTCAAAATGGCTGACTTGAAAGCGTCGACTGCTTCTTCACCGGGCTGGAACCTTTGACCACGAAGACTTTTCTTAATTTTAGGAAATGTAAAGAAATCGTTAGGGCTTAGGTCAGGACAAGGTATGGAAGATGTTCAAGAATTTCTACTTTTTTCTGCTTCAAATACTCAATCGTTTAACGAGCGCTGTGTGAGCTTGCGTTGTCGTGGTGCAGGACGATGCGTAGCTTTGAGTTAGATTTTCAAAGTTCGGCGATGACTTGTGGTAAACAAACTGTGGTATACCACTGCGTTAACCGTTCTACGATCTTCAAGTGCAATAGTCGCAACATGGCCGGTTTTTCCAACGAACGTAGCCACAATCTTCTTTGAAGTGCTTCGAGAACGAACAACTTTAGTCGGCTTTGGCTCGTCTTGAAAGATCCAAGATTTGTCACCACTGATGATGTCGTAGACGTGATTTGACTCTCCTCGGTTGAACCTTTGCAGAATTTTCTTACACCATCTGACTCAAATCCAACGGCAAACTAGCTTTCTCACACCAAACGCTTCATGCAAGATCTTCTGAATGGTTGTCCCTGAGATGCCTAATAGAGCCTTTATCTCTCGATACGTCACATGACGATCTTCGAGAATTAGTTGTCTCACAGCAATGATGTTATCTTCAGTGAAGGCGGATTTTGGAAGTCCTTCGCAAGGTTTGCCACTAACATTAGTATATCCACGCTGGAATTTTAAATACCAGCGTGCGACAGTCCGCAGACATGGGGCTTTATCACTGAACTCAGATGTTAGCTCTTCATAACACTGAAGCCGTGTCAGGCCTCTTCTAAAGTTGTAGAAAATTATTGCACGAACATTTTCCTTAGAAAGATTCATTTTCGTACGTAAACTGACAAATTCCAATCGACACTGACTAAACAATAGCATTAATCCTAATACTTTCAACTGTTTTGAGATTCAAAATTTAAACACATTCGAATATAGAACAGTTCCAAATTTAAAATTGCCGGAAAATAAAATTTTATTTGTCTAAATTCAGTCAAAGATTTTACCCCCGACAACTGAATTCCCGATATTTCGAATAATGTTAAAGAACTTAGCAAGTACTGGATGATCATATTTTAAGAGAGATAATATTTTACAGCTCATCCGCGACTGTCTTACGGAAAGCAACTTGCCAAGCGGACAGTGCATGATCTGTCTATTTGGCTTCACTAAGGGGGATGAGTTCATCAGGACCCAGTGCTATCACTACTTTCATAGCCACTGCCTCGCAGCGCATCTGATTTCTGGAAGGCGGTATTATCAAGAAGAGCTCGAACTTCTGCCTAACTGGCAGCAGGTGACCAGGTCACCGTTTAAGGTAAGTCTCATTTACTTAGTTTGTACTAAACAATTAATTGGCAGATTCAATTTTTCTTATGGCCTTCATCAGGATTTGGAGCAACCAACAAACAGCGGTCGACTCGAATTATGTCACTTGACACATCATGACTTAGGTCCACGGACGCGTAACTCCATAAACGCGTATTCGTCATTATACACTTGTTGTACGCGAAAAATACATTATTTATGCTGAGTAGAATCTTTGATGCTATCCTTAATAAAATATACAATTATTTAGTGATGCAACGGAAGTGTCTTAAAGGAAGCAGAAACGGAAACAGATGTCAAATGTAAATCTTGCGGAAGCGGAAGTGTTAATATTATGAAGAAAAAACACAAAATTATTCTTTAAGATTTGTGACCTACTCGAAATTAAACAGAGGCAAATTAGGTATATTTAAAAAAAAGTAATATGGCCGCTTACACCTTTGAGTCTGCTTCGGTGTTCTTAAACCAGCTCCGCTAAATAATTGTTCACTGGCTACACTTCTGGGGGGAGCTAATAAGTAATGGCGAACTATTAAATTGGCAACAGAAGAACAAAACAAACAACAAACTTAAGAAAAAAACAACGAAGATTTACGCGCTTACGCTAAACGTCACGAGGCGCGGTGATACGCAGAATGAACAAAAAAAAATTATAAACAAAAAAGGCCCTGCTACACGTTTGTGTACCGCCCCTCCCTCCCGTGTCCAGTCGTCTACGGGCCCCCTACACCCGCTCCTCGTTATATTCTTCTGTTAAGAGTTCTGTTATAAAGTTTGCGGAACCAGAAACGCAAACGGAAGTGAAAAAGCTTGCGGAACTTCTGCAGAAGCAGAAAACTGAAGCAGAGTTCTGTTGCAAAACTAAATTATGAAACAACTAACTAATCCTTGGCTTCCGGAAAGAATATAGAGGGGTCACAAATTAAAGCCAGTGATGCCTTTGACAATTTATGTGATTAACTTGGCGAAAATTATCGCCTACACTTACTACTACACTTTTAAAACTCTGGGCTACATTTTTTTATAATTCTATTTTGCACATTAAATGCTACTATGAAGTAAAAAATAACATATTTACCTCAGACCCCAATGAACGTCAACAGGTAGTAGTATTCTTACCCAATTATTCGTTTTAAAATTTTTTCTTTTATGTGAAAAATAGTGGACTTTGTTACACCGTCGAGGCGTGCACAAAATTAAAACAATGCATTATCCTTGAACAGACACTTTTGTTTTATTATTAGGATCGTCAACATTACATGCACTGGGAACTTACAGGATCAATTATAAAACTCTATTCAAGTGCTGCAACACTTAGAGACAATCACAACATTAACACAAAACATTTGATTAAAACACATAAGATTAACTAACATAGACATAATATTCTTTACTAGACACTATTATTTGGTAAAAACAAAAAACTATTTGTTGATAGATTAGGATCGAAAGCTTATCTCCCGGACGCAATATCTAAATGTTATATCCATGTGTTTAGGAAATCTGCCCAGTGTGCCGTATCACGCTGACGACCATCGAGGTGGATACTCTTGCTGATGCTCCGCCGCCCGTTGCGTCCTTCACGGCTGCACCGTTCTTCTTGACGGACGAAATGAAAGTAAGTGTACCATCTACCAGACCAGGTGCTACCACAGACACATGCAGAGGCTCTTAACGCGATCCATTTGACGACCTAAACTAAACTGTTAAAGGGATGGAGCGTTATAGGGCGTATAGCTCCATCCGTCTATCGCCCTCTCGCACGCTTGACATTTTAACAAGCCATGATAAGGCCCCAGCTGCTACCATAGACACATGCAGATACCAGTTATAAAAATGCTAACTCACTCGCTTGTTATAATATTCGAGGGAAAGGCCAACACAAGCTTGTTGGTTTGACCTCCATTTAAATTCGTTTCTTTAATGGTGCGGGTAGCAGCAGGTTAGTATTAAAACTGAATTAAGTGTCCGATCGATTTGAAACCTTGTACAATGTAATTATGACTGACACTTAGATTTCCCTACAAATAATAATTTATGGCAGTAAGTGGACAGTTTCGTAAGAGATTCGAGAAAACGGTAACATCTCGAATCTCTGAGTAGAGTATGTAAAGTGGTAATAAATAGTTAGTTGACTTTGCCTATAACTTCAAAGTATTCATTGTTTTAAGACCACTCCCATTTCCATTGCAAAGGTATTGTTTTTGTTTTTTTTTTTTTAATTATTTCATTATTTAATTCTAATATTTAAATTTTGCATGCCTCACGGTAGAATGTATTGGATCCTTCTCCTACTTAACACCATATTTTTGTACCTGCATTCATAGCAAATAAATTATTTCATTTCATTAACCTTTCCTATTGAGTTGTCTCGTTGTCGTTGTATATCCTTACGGTTCTTGAAAAATTGCGATAGTGGTTTACTATCAGGTAAGTTGAGAAATCAAACGCTAGATATACTGTCGTTTTATTTGCCCCTTTTGTCTTCACATAAAATTGCGTACATATTCCTCTCTCCCCAGCGTATACAGTCAGTTTAACATACAATGCTTTCATCCCCACTGATATATTTATTTCTTTAACCGTTCATCTTCAGAAGAATATTTTTGTTACAGGAGCTGCAGAACAAGATGGCTAAACTTCTGGCTTACCAGATGTCCAAGGGCGGCGTGATTGGATGCGGCGACTCCGGACCACCACCGCTAACCATCACCACTCCAGAAGACAATGAGAATAACGTACCTATTTTCTTTATTTACATTATTAAATTAGATTTCCATTACGCAAATACTTGGGGGGTGCACATATATTGATTATTTTATTGTTGCTGAAATATTAGTTTACACATTTATTTTTATAATATTTGTAATTCTAATTATCCATATAATATTCGGAGTATTTAGCTGTATGAGAAATAAATCGAATGGTATATTATTTAGTATCTCGCGATGGTGGGTTTAAATCGATTATACATTTTCAACTATAATGCCAATGATCTTAGCTCACGCTGTATATGTATACACATACACTTTACATAATATGTTTCTATTGTAATATGAAAGAGTTACTTTGAGAATACGCAGGTTTCCGGATTTTAATAAAGGATTTGATAAAGTAGGACACTTAATTTATATTCGTATCTCTCATCACAATTGATTTATCAAAAATGTGATAATAAAATCGCAGCTTCTATATTCTCTATATTTTTATATTCGCAAATTGTGATGTACAATAATATTAAAATTAAAAATTATGTTCTGATGTGTGGAGTACCACAGGGTTCATAACTGTAGCCGTAACTAATGAATCATTTTTTATTCATTACCCATTGCATCATCAAAAGTCAAGACTTATTTAATGATCAAATTAAATGTGTTAATCAATCCAATATTCTATTTCTGACTAGTCACTTGAAATGTTAGACTTGCGATTTTGGGCATAATTATCGTTGGTCATCTAACATCATTGCCTACTGTAAATATGTGATGTAATTTAGAAAGCAATAGTTTGAGTAGGATTTAAGGCTACATAAACATAACAACCAAACTAATGTTATTGCCATTTTCCCGCGCACTTTTGCTCTAAATTATTTATTAAATAAAAAGGTTAATAAGCAAAAGTTAAAAAAAAAACTTGACAAAAACTATACTAAAAGTACAGGCTTAGAATGATTGAAACAGTACAAAAGTAAGGGAAACATTGCGTCCTGAAAATGATAAAAACATTACGGTTTATAATGCTTCGCATTCACTAGGCGACAAAAACCATCGTCTGTAAACCAGTGCAATGTTGCAACCAGTGCAATGTTGCAACCAGTGCAAATTCCTAAACGCATTTTAACTTTTAAACTCTGTACATCTCATGCTGTTTCAGTCACATCTCATGCCACACACACACACACTTATATCTGTCACTTTAATGTGTATTTTAACGACAGAAAGACTTAGAACGGCTCAAATGTCAGTGTTGTTTGAGAATTCCGGGGTATATTGTTTAATTTTGTGACATTCCGTTTGTTGCCCGGTGTATGCGAGGCAGCCACGTTGGTTCGCAGTAACTTAGACTATTTGTCACAGGTATGCTCATCTCAGGTCGATGTTGATATGCAAGAGATTACGCGAGCTCTAAAAAGGTTCGTTCATCATCTATCATATAAAAATAAAAATATATATTATATCTATCGGCGCGAGAAAATTCGCAATCAAGAATCGTTAGAAGTTTTCTTTAAGTACTGTAAAATAACTAACCTCAATGCTGCTCATCTTTCGAGGATATTAAATTCTTTCTATAAGATTATCTTTTCACAAATCAAACATAATAATCGGTATAATGACGAAACAAGACGAAAACAATGACCCACGCGGTCATTGTTTTCGTATACAAAATATTAGTTCTCAAAATAATATTTGCACCAACATTCATTGCGTTTGACATTAGTTTTTATTATTAGCTTATTTGGAGTGCGACATCATTAAATATTTTTGAATACTAGACACGCCAATATTTGGTCGATCCGAGAATAGGTCGTAGATATTTTTTTATCTCCTACCCAAAATATTACAGAAAATACAAAACACTAAGAAACCATTAAATAAATAATTTTGAAAAAAAGAATAACGTACCTTTAATATAAAGTTTATTTGAACTTATAATTCCAAGTCAATCTAAAGATATAACACTTCAAAGCGACTCGTTTTAAAAAACGGCAATTCGCGACTTAAAATAATAGGGGTTAAAGTTTCAAACTTTAACCCCTATTATTTTAAGTCGCGCAATTATTATATGATCATTGTCAAAACTGTGCTATATCGACTAGCACAGTTTTGACACTAACCAACTCAAAACTTGGCTAAAAGTGCTTAAACAAATGTTATCTGGCCCTAAGTTGTGTTATACAGACATAAACACAATTCTTTGTACTGAAAAACGATGTCAAAAAAACTGTCCAACTGCGATTCGGACTCGCACACACTATAATATTAAAGATGTGCAAAAAAACGCCGACAAAATAATGTTTCTTGTGTGGTAACGTATTTGTTGTTGTACGGCACATTCTGTGAAAATGTCTACTCTTAAAGGGGTGACCAGATGGTTGCAAACCAACGTCCCAACCAAGGTGACCTTGCTAGTTTCAATCCATATAGACAGACAGTAGTTGTAAACCATGACCTTCAACGCCCTTGCTTGGGAGGCGCGTTTTCCCAACCACTGAACGTGTTGGCGCGTGGTTTACATCCATGTAGCCGCAACACAAACCAAACACATAAACCAAGGTCACCTTGGTTCGAACGCTAGTTTGCAACCATCTGCTTACCCCTTTACCTCTTACGGTTTATGAGACACAGCGCGCTTACAGACGGACAGACTGACGGACGGACGAACAGCGGGAGGCTTAATAATAATACGGTCCCGTTAGCACCGTAAAAACTGATGAATCTGTTATTTTATTATTTATTAAATGCTTTATGCACTCAAAAGTACAGAGGCGGACTTAAGCATTTTCTACCGATCAACCTTTGGGTAAAATTCAAAACAAAGTTGTTTGAACTCTTGGATAATAAACTGACTGTGCTTGAGAAAATAATATTTTCATGATTTCTGTTAAAATAATTGACATAGTTCCGTTAATTTATTGTTGAAAGACGATATTTGCGAGAATCATAACTTTTTATTTTATTTTTTCATTTACGTAATACCTATCACGAAAATTACTTGGACGTATGATGTGGAGTAATCACCCCACTTGTATAGTAAAAATGTTGACTAAGCAGCTAATCACTAAAATACGAAAATTACCAAAATTAAAAATGTTACTTTTAGCTGTAATTAAATCGATAAAACATTGAATACAGTAGATAATTATGTATATAATTACTTAAATATGTATTATTATGTAATTTATATTTTATTCATTTTTTAAGCTATAATACAGTATGCCTTGGATTGATTTATATTTATAATATATAATTAATTTCACCTTTTGTTAATTTATTTTTGTGTGATCTATATTTGTTGTTGTGTATAATTTACGATACGTGTATGTATGCTAACATATTTTTTTTATATGTAATACAGGAGAATACTAACGGATCTCCTGGGGCCTCCAATGAAGGAGCGAAAGCTAACAGCGGGATCGTCAACGGACGACAGAATGGAAACTCATCCAACGATAACTCTGCTCCTGGGTCCCCGGCTGCTCGCCCTGCATACCGCGGCCCTTACAGGTAACTAACTACACCACTGACGAAAACATCTGCTTGCTAACGATCATTGTCCATCTGGTAACATAAAGGCACCTTGTGCAAACACTTGAAGCCATCAAGAGTATAAAAATGATTTGCGGGATAAGTCCCGAGACTGTGAGATTTTTAACCACCCCAGTGATCACCATCAGTACATAGAAAACGTCTAAAAAAACCATGTAGAAACCTCTCTGCTACACTTGTTACGGCACATCCCTGAGGAGACTGTACAAGGGTCTCCCCTGAGCCTCGCTGTACACAGCAGCACGTGATCACCGTGCCATCGTCTTCCCTTGAGTCACTCGAAGGGACTGAGGACACCTGTAAAAAATGGGGTCATTTCATATTGCTCGTAAATTTTGCTTACAGAAACGGACAGCGAGTGTCATTTTTAGCATCCGACCAAGCTCTCGGTTTAGTTTCGGTTTCGGCTGCGTTCACAAATAGTTCGGTAGCGAAAAAAATAGTTTTATAGGTCTGACACTAGTTATTTATTTAATCTCCGATCAAGCTTTTTCGCCAATAGTAGCAATAGGGTATTACACTCATTTTTGAAAAGTGTCTCAATTAGTTTCTATAGTGCTAACCACAAAAAAAAAACACATTTTTATTCAGTCGCTAAGGACCCAAAAAATTCATTTAAAATTTACATTTTCAAATTTCTATTACACTCATTTTTGAAAAATGTCTCGATTAGATTCTATAGTGCTAATAAACCACAAAAAAAAACACATTTTTATTCAGTCGCTAAGAACCCAAAAAATTCATTTAAAATTTACATTTTCAAATTTCGCGCATATCTGACGAAAATGTAGAAAGCAGTGGACGCCATTTTTACTCTGCGGTCGTGACGTCAGTTGCCTGTGTAAACAAATGCGCTCAGTATGGCCGATCAGTTGACTGTTGACACAAGTTGTTTTACACAGCCGAATGACGTAATAACATGGTGGCTACTATTTCAAGGTGATAAAGAACAGATAATAAAAACAGAAAACTTTGAATTGAGTTTTAAAATTTATTTTGTTATTTTATGATCTAAAACCAACACTTACCGACTGCATTTTACCTAAGCTATCTTAATAATATATTTTTAGTTTTTTTCTCATACAGAGTAAAATACCATATTGGAGCGGATAGACGCACTCTTATTTTCGCCTTAGTTCATATAACAAGTAGAAAATAAGGCTTAAATGTAAATGTTTCCGTGCAGGGGCTTCAACCGGCGCGGCAAGCCGGGGCGGCGCGGGCGCGGCGCTGCGCGGTGACCCGAGCGCGCCGAGCTCGCGCCGCGCTCCGCATAGCGCGCACCCCGCCCGCGCCCCACCTGCCGCACCTTCCCGACTTGCCCCACCCCTCTACTGAACTCTGTTGCCAACCGACACCCGACGAACCTCGATAATACATCTGTGAAGACACACCCGAACAATTGGCGAGGTATGTTTTCGAAACACGCGTTTTACCCGTCCGCGTTTATTAAATTTTTAAGCGTCTCCTGTCAGTTTCCATTTAAAAAACTATTGCAGGAAATATACTGTGATTTTCATTTATGCCACATGGCATGTATTGTTATTTATGTCACTCTTACATTGTCAGTGTTCACATATATGACAATAAACAGAGTAGAGACTGCACAGGGGACTGAAAAGATATTTTATCAGAATACAGGGACTAATTTGCTAGAATGGACTGAACCGCACCTCTCGAGACTGACGATTTACCCTAGTTACCCAAACCTATTTATATTTTTGAATGCGCTCGGAGCGTTATCTCCTGTAATTCTAGACCATATCGATTGGACCACTGAACTCTGTAATATATCCCTGCCAATATTTCGCGAATTTAGTTGCATATTAGTTTTCAAATGTAACCTGTGATCATTGCCCTTTCAGATGTCTATTTTCGTTCAACGTCATAAACAGTCATGACAAATTGGAGCCAAAATAATACTAAAATACTGATTAGGATTTTGACCAACCTATGCTTGAGATCTCTTTGATAAGGCCGCCAACTAAACTCATCGGCCTTGTCTATAGCATTAATTTAATCACCAGTTCAAATTTGTCGGATTTACCCAATCTTAATGATCCCTCCAATATTTACTGAAACCAAATAGGTCAATACCAATTAAGTATGGTTTAATATCAGTCATTAAAATACTTCAACTCGTTAACGAAATAGCAGATCTGAAAGGAATTTCCATTATATTAACTTTAAATACTCTCACTTAATAAGTACCTTCCAAAACTTTCCCAAATACTCGTAAAATTATTTATTTGTGAATGGTAATCGTCAGTAGATGCTGATTTTTGAACGCAAAATCCTGTAGTTAATCTGAATCTTACCTATACAAATCATAAACTCTGAACAATTACAATCAATATAAATGGCGAGCGCTGTTGAGTAAAGTCCGGTTTACATTGAGTCAAATAAATATTTCTAGCGTCGAAAAGGAAAAAATACGCACGGAAAGGGTTGTTTCAATCTAGATAACCCTGAAATTATTTGCACTCGTATTGTCAGCACCATTCGCGGTCGACCAGTTTTCAACCTTATTACCAAGAGTGAAAAGTGATCCATCGCTAACTTTGTCGAGTTTACTTATCAAGGTATAAACAGACCAGTTACACGCAACTCGCCACGTATGGATCTTCACAGATGTATTAACCAAACTCAATGTAAGGCATAGTCCTCACAAGGCAACAGATTTCAGAACACACAGTAATGCAGTTGATGTCGATTCTGATGTCGCTCCCAACACTTAGACAAGCGTTCGTTACACAGCTACTATCGTCATTTAGATGTTTCATTAATTTTTTTAAAGTTTTACCGTTTAACCGGCTACGTTGGATATATCCGACAAATCAACACCCGCAACGAACAAGGTTGTAACATTAATTCAGTCATTTTTCAAAATGAACCTTAAAGTGAAACAGCCACGTTTGAATTTTGTTTGGACTGTAATCCGAGATTCTTGTTCGATGCGGGTGTTGAAATACTCTCACGTTTATTCCGCTAGGGTCGAACAGTCACGACCAAATACTCCATCTCGTCAGCTCTTCTGTCACCTATGGGGATCGCTAAACTAGGTGGAGTACCGAATCGCAAACACACGACCCTGGCGAGTAGGACACGAAGTCACTTGTCGGACCAATTCGACGCAAGCGGTTAAGTGCGGGTTAAGTGACAAATTTAATACATACTTATCTTCAATGAATGAATAATGTTAATTTAATAAGATTATGCTAGTCAGTAAAAAAATTACAGGTCATTTGTTTGTCTAACTCTGACAAGAAAAATTATAAGTTCAAAGTTTCAAAAGCTGTGTTTCAAACGCTGGTCGAATACTGCAATTCTCTCAACAGCAATTGCCAAAGTGAGATGGCACAAAATAATAATAATAATAAATGTAATAGTCGTTGAATGTACTCTTAGCTTAAGGCACGTTTCTGTGACGAGTCTAGTCATCATAAACTAGTATTCCATATAGTTAAATTAAAATCATAAATGTGTAACTACGTGTCAAATGTTTGTGTTATTCGGTTAATTTAATGCAAAAGAAAACTAAAGTGGGAACTGCATCAGACCGGCGCAAACATCGGCGACGCCTAAGTTGTACGTAGCTTCGCGTCGCGTGGCTCTAATGTAGCTCTACTAGCGTCTAGTTGCCATATAAAATGTATGGAGACCGACGCATCCAGATCGACGTACGTGGCTTACGTGGGCCCAATGTACTTCTACCTTTAAGTTTAAGTTTAACCCGTTGTCGAACGCAGATCTACGCGAGACACGATGGCTATTTAATTGTGTCTCTAATTACGGTATACGAAAGGTTAATGAAAAAACAAAAAGACCCTACTAACATTAGTACAGTACGGCCAAAATAACTTGACCGCTCCGAACTCCGAACAATTGCCTGCGCAGTCATTCTTTTCAAGAATCATAATTATGGCGAATGCGTATTGCGTATTTTTTCGAGTAAGCGCATAGTTCGGAACGCCAACTTCAGACTGGCCAACATATTTTGACTGTCCTGTATGAATAAATTGTTCGTCAGATAGGAGGGATGACTTCAAAGACAAGATCTCGAGATATCATTCGAACAAAGAATCGAATTGAAAATTTATTGTTAAAGTATTACCCAAGCCAACTTTGACATAGAAAACAGATATCCGAATAAAACCGAATATAATTCCGCCTTTTCCTGGGTATATACTCGCCATTTTACCTTTTGACGCGCGATTGAGGTATTTCAAAGAATTGGGTTAGGATAAACTTATCACAGCGAATACTGCTGCGACCACGCTAATAGCAGCTTAATTTATGACCTACGATGAGAGCTCACGTCCACCATCATTGCAAATCGCACAACTATAAGGTATAAACGCCAGAATAGCCTGCAAAATTCAAATTTTCGAAAGATTTTTAGAATTGGCAGCTCTGTATAGAATAGTATGGTAACAAAAATTACATTTGTGGTAATGACATGTATGTATTTACACAACCATACTCATATAAACCATCATCATAACTGTCTTAACTTAGGGCTATATATCACTGAGAAACCATGGCGGCGCGACCAGTTGCACCGCCATGATGTCCCGGTGAAATAACTTTGGTGGGGGCGTCACTGGCGGCCGTACTGGCGTCCGAGCTGGTCGCACCACCAAATTGTTGCGCAACCAAACGGACACCAGGTGAGTTACTCTCTATAGTGCACATTTTGTTGGTAGCGGCGACTGCGACTGCTCGCGCCGCCATGGTGTCCCGGTGAAATATAGCCCTTAGAGACGAGGTAAAACGTCAAGTTTTTATTAAAATGACACATTTGAACATCACAGTGCGCGTAAATTGTCAATGCCATGTTTATGCCATTCTATAAATGGCCCTCAATCACGGCTAGTTGAATTAAATTGACCGAATAATAAGTCATTAAAATAAGAATTACATATAGCTAACCTGTCTTAGATTGAATAAGATTTTCATGTCACATGACAAATTTTACTTACTTTTCTTAATTTTCCTAATAATATGGGAGGGTCCCGATTGTTTTGATATTATACTTTATGTTACAATTTATCCTATGTACAAATAAGTTTTTAGATATTATTACGATATTTTTGTATGAAAGAAATGAAATGTTATTTTTATTTAAATTATATTAATTTGGACTAGTTTATTTTAATAAGCGGATGAAAGAGGCGAGAGAACACATGCATGTCGTATGTTTTAGATATTAAGTTAGAAAACTGCAGATAATTATTTAATCATTACATTTTCCTTACGAAGGTTGTGTTGTAATCTCTTAAGCTTTTTTTTCTTGATCTCTACCAGTTTTAGTATTGCAATACTAATCTTAACTCAAAGTTAGATTTTTCAGAATATGGTTATTTAATGAGTCGAAAACTACTATTTAAAATCTCATTAAAATTGGTACATAATTTAATATTCTTGTGTTATTGTAACACCACCCAAAAGTAAATAACAAAAATGTAATTTTGGCAGCTACTTCTATATACCTAGTTACGGGATTGGAACATGGGTGTACTTTCAACGGTAGCGAATTGATAGACATGCTTTTGTGATACAATCTTAACTAGTTTTACCAATAGTAAGTCAAATTTTATTTGACAATTTCAGCTTCAGACAGGCGCATCGAATCGAGTATTGAATGAAACATCTTAGCAATACTTCAATATCTGACGAGACACTGAATTTTAGTGAAATAAAAACAAATAAAACTGGAAGCTATAATATACCCAACATTAGCCTTTGCGCCAACAAGCCGTATAAAGTTTAGTAATATGACATAAAAGAATTCCTTGCCATTTCGCACTTAGAATTATTAAAATATATATTATTTTAATGATTTGTTAAATTTTACATTCCAGTAATGTTTCTATAAATATCATGAGATTATTTAGAAATAAATCTTCATGTGTCACGTGTTTGGAGCGAGAAAGGTTTGGGATGGGAAACGTACTTATTCTGCACAACTTCTATGTTTTGTTGTGAATATTTCGAGAAAAACGTTACAATATTGGTTACTTATTCTATACGCATATATTGGAATAGTGTTAGTGCATGCATAGCATAATTTCGGCTTTTTATGGCGCTTATTAGCCAAATTAGATATAAGGAATAGGGATTTATCAGGGTTGTCAGATGCATTAGATTAGTAAAGGCAAACTTGCTTTTATAAAATTAACTAGAAAAATTACCTATCTGGGCATAAATATATACATGCCCAAATTAGCCCTAAAAGGGAATAACTAACATAGTTAACTTAAAATAGTTCGCGCTTCCGGCTTTTCGCGATTTTACAACTACCATGTCTGGCTTTTTATCAAGACTGGCAACCCTGAGATATTGGCAGTTGGCTCGTAACGACGGAGGTTGATAACAATCAACAAGATGGTACATTTTTGTAATCGTACTTTTTATCTATGTGTAATTTATGTGTAGTAGTAATTACCTAATAAAAACTTACCAAAGAAATTCGTGTTTTATTTATCCCGAATTTCCTCTTCTTTATGTCAAAATAAACTTGATTTAACTATTAACAGAACCCGTCCACTTTGCTGTATCAACCCTCAAAAAATCATTCACGAACACATTTATTTATGTGAGAAACAAGATGTTATTTGAAAGCGTGAACGGCCCGCTCCACATAAGGACAAAGCCTTGATTTACTTCCGATAGAAGTAGTTATTTGCATGTCTGACCTACACACATGGATACAACAGAGATGATTCCTGCAACTCGTTTGGTAACGGGCGACCTCTAGATTGTGGGTAATTGTGTTTATGGTAGGGCAATGGGTAGGTACCTACGCGCATACGGGTGTATATATGCGCGGCAAAATAATTAAAAATCAAAATATTATCTTGTTAAACTAAACCGACTAGAATAATCAATATACATTCAGCCTTTTAATGTTCCCACTGCTAGGACTCGGGCCTCCTCTCTCTAGGAGACGAAATGGGCCGTAAACCACCACGCGGGCCCAGTGCGGGTTGGTGGATGTCACATGTCTTCGAATTTTTGGTTCGAGGACATGCCGGTTTCCTCACGATGTTTTCCTTCACCTTCTCAATTTTTTTTGACTGGCCTTTTGGGCTAGTGATTAGTGGCCCTGACTGCTACGCTCGAGGTCGTAGTTTCGATTCCCACAAATGTTTGTGTGTTAAGCACTATCATTTGTTCTGTGCCTGGGTGTAATTTATTTGTAATATGTAGGAAAGTATTTAGAAATATAAAAGTAAGCCTATGTTTATCAGTTGTCTAGTACTTATATAGCACAAGCTCTGCTTAGTTTGGGACTAGATGGCGTTGTGTGTAAGTTATAGAACATAATTATTGATTATTATAATTTTTTATTCAGACGAAAAGTTAGCTTACGGACAGGACATCGGTCGGGACTACGTATATATATATATATATATGAAATCAGATCAGATAAATATGCACTTAATGACGTTCAAGAAGAGATATAATGATCCTTGACCATATTTATAAAAACTTAAAATTTGTGAAAGATTCTGGAGTAGCCATCACGTACTGGAAAACGCAGCGTTGAAAGACAATGTGGACCGATGACCAGATGAGAGTCGCAGGAATCCGATAGATGTGACACTCACAGGACCGGTCGTTGTGGAAACACTTAGGTGAGGCCTACAGCTACCCTGTCCAACAGCTGACGTCTTTTGGTTAAAATGATGTGCGGTGATGCTGTGCAAAGGCCTCCTCCAAATTCTTCCAGATATTCCTTACTCGAGTCATCTTGAACCAGCCATTGCAGTAGACTTCTAGGTGGTCCCGCCACCGCTTCCCAAGTTGGCCTCGGCGGCGTCGTCCATCTTCAGGCACCCACTTTGTGGAGAATCTTGCTCAGTGGTCATGTACATGCAGCTGACGTGATCCACCCAATCCTATTTTATCTAGGCAGCCTTTTTTCTTATGTATATGATCATTTTGTGCAGAGTGCCGTTTCTTATTCGATCAGCTCTTTTGACACCCAGAACGCTGAGCTCCATTGCTCTTGGGCAAAGTCCTAGGCAAAACTATTGCAATTTGGACTGGCAGAATGCACGTATCGATAAGAACCTCAGAAAGATCAGTAAATCCCCCTTCGTTAACCAGTCCAGTAGTTATCCCACGAGTTTCCGATACGATTTTATTTATGTATCACTATTTTTTCTATACAGGCTATTTTTTCTGTTGATCGCTCCATTGTTGATGTTTAAGCAATCACACGCTTAATAAATCACAAAATTGGTTTATTGAGAATACATTTTAAGGTCACACGTAAAAAAAAAGATTTTTCCCTCGAATTGAATTTTTTTAACTAAAAGTAAAAAAAAAAAACGAAAAATTTCAATGCTTAAAAAATTTCATGGAATTTGCCCATCTCCAGCATTCATTAATTCAGCATCCACTCAACGCATCTTTGGTAAGGTACCTCCTATATTTAAATGAGTCGTATGTCCTTATGACAGTCATAACTAGTGTTGCCAGGTTCGACTGGATTAAAATCGGGACAGATGGTGAAACATATCGGAATGTCGGGTTTTAGATCGGGACAAATAATATTAATACTTTTTTAATAAAGGCATTTTTTGAGATGGGTCATCCAATGACTTCTCTCGCTCTAGGATGGAACGAGGGCGTGTCAGAATTTACTGACTAAAACCCAGTCTTCTTCAGTTGCCTTAAGCATTTCAGGGCCACGGTCATTGTTTCAAACGTTCCCGCAACCCTAACAGGCACTGAAGCGGCCCCTTCAGTTTTGCTGACATCTACCTATTTATGGACCGCGTGTAACATGACGTGCCATCAGCTGGAATATGGTCCGTACTGAACGGGCCAACGAAAACTACCTATTGCAAGTCGTCCGCAAGCCTACGGTGGCCGGAAATCGCTCTGCGACGCCCGGGACTCTTCTTCGGAAGCGACTGGGGTGTGAGGGTGCCCGTTCTTCGCTCGTATAATTGCTTTGTAAAAGGAGACTACCCCATCCCATTCCCTCTCACTCCGGACCATGGCCTGAACCAGAGCACTGCGCGAGAGGTCACTGCCGCCAATCGCTTCCACGAGGTCACGGCGGTGCTCCACCCAAGCGGGCACACTTCCATACGCAAAATATCAAAAAACTAAAAAAAATAAGTGTTGATTTCAGCTTACGAATAAAAGTTTAAATATTTTTTATTTAAAAATGTAATAACTCAATCGATTAACTGAGTTACAGATTACTTTTTATGTGGTTTAAGTGAAACAGAAGCATGCATGTTACTAAAAAAGTTCTGAGCATACATGTAGATGGATGGAGAGGGAGAGGGAGGCCAAAGAAAAGATAGATGGATTGTGTGAGGTGTGTTATGAAAGAAAAGGGAGTTAGTGTTAGTGTGATGGGTGACAAGACAGAATGGAAGAAAAAACGTGTTGCGCCGACCCAAGTACTCGTAATATGGTATAAGGGCAGGAAGAAGAACGAAGAAGTGAAGCAGAAGACATTATGGTCGCATGTGATGGACGAAGACAATGTGGCTCTGAGCGAGAGAGCTAAACTACAGAGCTCAGTACAGCTCTAAACTAGCATATGCGCCGTGTATTATTTTGAACACACTTCATATAGTGGCGCGAATGCGACTGATGAATTTATAGTAATAATAATGTTTTCACCACAGCAGCTCAAACAAGTAGGTTTTGCTGCTTGAAAACAGTGAGCGAAACTCGATTTTGCTCACTGCGTGAGACAAAGTGACTTTTTAATTATTTTTTTTAGCCATACAATTCGAAACATTCGAACTGCACTGTACTCGGTCTCTTTCTCGCCCTTATAAAAAAGCGAGTGAGAAACATGCAATTTCGAAGTTCATTCCGATTTTGAAATTCCACCACAAAGAAAAACACGTTCGGAAATGCGTAATAAATAGAAAATATTTGTAAAATATAAAATTGTTTTTTTTTATAAATAAATTATTGAATTTTAAATTTATTATTGTATTTGAACAAAAATAAGAGTACCTGAGTACTTATAGCAGCAGATAAAACTGGCATTTAACCTTTAAATAATTATTTCTAGTTTCAACATTGACTGTTTTAGAACGTGCTTTAAAAAAACAGCGGAAATATAATAGTGGCAAATAAGATTAAGAATGTTGAAATAATTGTACAATATGAGTAAAACTAGCGACAGAGATAGTATTTATTTTAATTGAATTCATTATTCAATCTATTATTGTTAATTATTTTATTTCCCAAGTAATATGTGTTCACGCTGAAGTGAAAAATTATGTGTGTAACACGAGAGCAAAACTTTTTGCATCTCGTGCCTTTGAATCCCTCCCCTCGCTCAGGATTCTACTGTAGAATCACTCGCTAACGCTCGTGATTCAATCAAAGAATCCTTCGCTTGCTCGGGACTCAAAATTAGCACTCGCAGCAAAAAACAACTTTGCTCTCTTGTTGCATAAATAACTATTTTTTACAATTTTTGTTATTTGTCGGGATATTTAGCGTCCCGATCAGGTGTAAATCGGGACGCGTCCCAGACGCCTGAAAATCGGGACGTCCTGCGCAAATTAGGACACCTGGCAACACTAGTCATGACTCAGTGCCGGCGCGTGCGCTTATGGTGAAAACATCTGAAGGCGAGCGGTTTCTCGGATGATGAGTAATGTAATTATAATGTGAGGGAGGCTGAGTACTGTGCGTTTGCGCAGTCAGTGAGATTAAACCGCTGATATGCAAAGGAATATCGCAAGCCCGCTGGTTTTATTGCGGAAATCGAGTGAAGGCAGGATGCAATAGTTAGTGGACTTGTAGACCGAATAGGGCATATCGTAGGTACCTACTGCCCGACTCGTAGTGGCGGCCGATGCGAAGCTCTAGGAAGATAATTCTAATTATAGAAGAGAAATAAGTACTTACAAAAAAAAATTGGTAGGTACCTAATTAAAAATAATTTTAAAATATTAGTTATGCAGGTATAGTATTATGGGGCTCTGATTTTTGGCATATTAAAAGATTTTTAAAAGTAAACAACCGGTCCCCAAGATACCACCGCCATGTGCTACATTTATAAAAAAAAATGTAAGAATGGTAATGGATTTTGAAGACATAATATTTCGAATTCTGAATTCAAATATGGCTCTTACCTACGTCGTCTTTAACTAACGAAAAGTAAGAGCTTACCACACTTTTTAGGTTGAAACAGGCAACGGTCGATGGCCCTGCTCGCCACCCTGTAACGCGGCTCTGCGTCCGCCACCCGCCCCTTAAAACGTACTCTACTTATCCATCTTTTGACTTAGCTTTACTTTGCGAGTCAGTTGTGGCGAAGCCTAACAAACCCATTTGAAACGGTTAGCTATTTAGTGAATTATTTCAAGCCGTTAATCAACGTTGCTTAGCCAGATAAAATTATTAAGTATAAATTCACATTTTATAATAAGTATATAACAAGAAATATTGGTCCTTCGAGCCGGATACTAATTTACGACCTATCGGGTACTTGTCACACACGTATCTACCTACCCTACCGCCTAAACGTACGAAAAGGGCACATAAAATAAAATGTAGGTAGGTACTTACCAACTAAAAATAAAGTCTGCCCTTTAATTGGTTCATTACACATTGATACATACCAGCTTTAGTCTATAAATGGCGAAAACGAGAGCCCCAAAGGTTAAACCTATTCTTATTTTGATCTCTATGGACACTTTTATAACTAACTAATGAAGACATCCGGCTTTGAATGCACCAGTCGTGTCATGCAAATTGGCAGTGTCATTAAGGTCATGTCGCGATCATAAGGAAGCCCGACTAACGCCATGTTGTAGTGGAACCATTGATAAAAGAAACACATGTTTGATGTCAATGTGCAGCACTTAGCGAGTATTATTGTGTTGCTTACATATTCATTAGTCTGAGTTTGAGAAAATTTATTCGAGGAGCAGCTAGTCACCATTAAATTTGCATGCAAATTGTTAAAGCTTGCAATATAACCTGGCGTCTCTTCTCACATTTGGATTTAGATTTACCTACATGTAGGTAACCCTAGGCATAGAGGATCTACCTTATATTTCATTAGCTACTTATTTATTTAATGAAAACGTACTAGTAAGAAACACTGTACAAAGGCGGACTTCTTAGGTACTTATAATTTTCTTACTAACACTGCTGGTCTTAATTGACTTACATAAGTTTTTCAAACCCTTTTCTTATGAAGTTCTTAGTTTCATTGCATACATCGATAATTACCATACAAAATGGACGAAACAAGTCTACATTGTCAAGCGTACTAGTTCCGTTCCGCGTGAGCATTTCCTTTGGCTTGTTATCGCACTACAGCTACACGTTTGCCCAGTCTGGTTTTTAAGCGAGCGGAGGCAGAACGTGTCCTTCCTTTGCCATTATCGCTCTGTGACTAAAAAGTAATATTTCGCGCGCTTAATTTTTTTTTTAAATTTTCAATTGGAAAAGTGTATTTTATTAATTATAGCAGCGTGTTTACTTTATTGATGTTTATTTAGTGTTCCGATTTTGTTTTTATTATTTGAATGACAATACGATAAGAACAGCAACAATATTTGGAGAAGAATGTGTTTGTGTTTTTAGAAAATATTAATAAAGAAATTGTTGTGCTGTAAATTGTGGAATGAAAAATGTCTACATTATTGAAGAACGTAACTAATTGCATCTGGCATGCTTTCGATGCTTTACAAAATAAAGACGTCGTGCACAAGTCGAAATTAAAGGTAAGTCAATAGTTTTCTTTTTTTGAACCGACTTAAAAAAGGAGGAAGTTCTATGTTCGGCTGTATTTTTAAATTACTATCTATGGGTAGGTACCTATATTGCTATCTAACATTTTTTCATTTTTATTCTGTTTGGGAAAAATGGTACTTACCTATAAGTAGGTTACATGTTAGTACTTACAAAGAAATCGAGATTTATGTACCTACCGAAAATCTTTTGACTGTCGGAAAGGCGGAAAATACATTAGGTTTTTTTTTTCGTGGTCAAAGTTAGAATGGCTAAGATCAGCGATTACTTATTATACTTCAGTGCCTCGTCCTTCTAGATTAGTAAACCTGTAATTTAATGTTTTATTACCTATAACTTTGTACGCTGTTTATTATATTCCTATTTCAGTTTCATTATCATCAAATTATTTGATTTTCACGTTTTAATGTTTTATTACAACTTCGGACGAGGTACTACGTATAATTATGATGGAACTTTACATAAGGTACATAAATTCGTAAAATAATTAATTATGCGCGACTTTATAAAGTTAATGAATATATAATAACGGTAGGTATATATGCAATAGTATATAGAATACTATGGCATCCAGTATATTGAAAAAATATAATCTTAAAAAACTAGGCTAAATATGGATTTATAAATTATTTACATATAATTCTTGAAAATAAAAATTTATACACATCCTACTTAAACTGGAAAGACTAAACAATCCATAGACCATACTGCTTATGCGTACACTACTTGTTTTTTTTTTGTTTTGGCTATTTAGTCCTTCAATGGCTTTATGGTTATAGTTTAAAGTAGGTTTATAGGTGATTTCGCCATTGAGTGGTAAGTTTTCTCATTTGTTGCGCTTTTGCGACAGCTAATCCTTTTTCTATACGTGGGAAATCGTCATAATGACTCCTCATGCATTGAGTAGAGCGAGAGGGAGTGTCAGACTTTTACGGTTAAAGATGTTTACTTATTTATCAAACGATTTACAAATTTAATAATAGAGTAAAAATAGATCAATTTAAAGTAGTTTGATAAAACAAAAACAAACATGTGTGTACCTTAAAACAATCATAGGCAAATTCCTACTTCAACTTCACATACATTGTTTTAGCCTATCAAGTAGGTACAAAGAAAACTTTTACTAAAACCCACCTGTGTTCCTTCAGATGCCCTTAGGCTTAGGAGGTCCACGGACGACGGTAACTCCTTCGAACAATCCTGCAGCCCTGGCATGGCAGGGTGACAGCTATTTCTGTAACGGTGGTAGCTATTCCTGTAAGGGTGACAGTTATTCCTTTAGGGGTGACAGTTATTCCTGTAAGTGTGACAGTTATTCCTGTAAGGGTAACAGCTATTCCTGTAAGGGTGACAGCTATTCCTGTAATGGTGACAGTTATTCCTGTAAAGGTGACAGCAATTCCTGTATCTAATAGTGAGAGCTATTCCTGTAAGTTTAGTATTACCAAACTTTTTCATAAACACACGGTCAGTTAACTTGCTGAGTAGGTACCCTAAGTACAAAATTCAGAGAGAAAGTAGCACAAAGTAACTTTATTGTGTCAATAAGGGAAAGAGGAAAACAATAATAAATTCGACATCGACTCATAAAAAACACAATAGTCACAACTTAAATCATATTACACGTTTTTACATTAATTTAAAATTAAATTCAAATGAGAATTGATTGCTGTCACAAGCCTGTCACGTGTCCCAGACAACAGTGCATTATGGTGCAAAAATCAAGTCTCTCCGGGTTTTTTTTTGGCGCGTTTTTGTAGAGTAAAGTTCAGTGGCTGTTTTATTTATTCGCTAATTGATTTCTAGTGAATATTGTGTCGTGGTTTTTTATCTCAACCTTTCTTGTATCTATGATCTCAACTGTCTGCACAACTGGATAATAAGTGGAATCATTGAAACAGGCGCGATCTCGGTCAAATGGAGCTGAGAATATTGTAGTATTGACTACCTTTGCGAGAATTCTGACTAGATGCCAATACTGCAAAAAATAATAGAATGTGTTGCATCCGCATTCTAATAGAACTAAAAGTAACTCAAAAAAGATAATAAGTACCTTCGTAAGAGTAGGCAATATTGTCGAAAGACTACAGCCTTATCTTAAGGGGAGAGCCCTTAAGAAATACCTTTTACAGTTTTCAAAATTTCTTTAAATATACCGCACTAAATTACTCGAAAAAAATAATGAAAAACCTAAATAGATATGCCAACAGTTTCACCGCGAGATATTTGCAAACCTATCCTTAATTTCGAGATAAATAATAGTTCATATCTCTCAAAAACAATTAAATCGACCTTTTCTATTTAGGTACAGGATTTACTAAATTTTAAACATTTATTTTTTCTCTAAATTATGGATAGATTTGCAAATATCTCGCGGTCAAACTGTGGGCACATCTATTTATCTGAGTTCTTCTTTAATTTTTTTGTGTAATTTAGTGTGGTGTATTTTTAGATATGTTGAAAACTGTAAGTGCCTTTTTGGTGTTTTTTTATACCTAAGCGAAATAAAGGATAAATAAATAATAAAGTCTCCACAAGCGCGGCAAGCTAACTGTTAGCGCTGCCTCGCATTCGAAGCTCCAACACCAACGACATGCCTCTAGCTCTCTTGTGCATTGATGACTGGAAACTGTCAGTATACAAAATGCTGTGAAGGAACCAGTCTCCCAGCTCTCGTGCTTTTACAAACATTTCCGACGCGCTGCAAATAGCACTATACCTTTTTCTCGCAGCTTAACCTATTTTTTACAATAACCAGTCTCGGCTTCGCACTAGTGCAAATCATAGACACATACCGTCCCCGTTTCTTGCTCTTTTTATTAATGAAAGCTGCATCAAAATCCGTTAGGTACGTAGTTTAGAAAGAGTGAAGGGACAAACAGACAGACGCGGAAAACGACTTTATTATGTGCTTTGAATCATGCTTAGTGAAACAAGGAAAAACATTAGGTAAATATCACTCATTTACATTACGTATCTATTATTGGCATGATTTTGCTTACATAAACACAACTTCTCAAAAACGTTTGGTTGAACAGCACTATAAAGTCTGATTCATATTTATTTTAGCTCGAAATGTAATGTAGATTTACAACACAACACAGTTCCCCCAAAACAGTCAATGTGAGAAATCATAGTCAAGTAGTAGGTAAACAGTAGAAATTGAATTATTGTGGCATTAACATTTAACTACTTAGCTACTGCTTGTGGCTCAGCCTGCTTTTTTTATTCTTGATAGGTTTGCGCTTGACCGCTATCTCGTCATTCATCGTTCTACTACAACTTTATTACGAGACCATTGACCGATCAATGATCGATCATTTTGAATTAGCAAATTACGAACTTATAGCAAAATGACAATGGAATCGTGTTGGAATGACGAATTTATAAAAATAACAGACTTGAGCCCCTGATGGAAAGCCACGATGCGGTCGACGATGAAGCGCGCTTACCTAGAAGTAACAAATTCACTCTTGACCTTAAGATTCCCGGGTTGTAGCCATCAGGAAACACAGATTCCGGCAAGGAATTCCACTCCTCTGCTGTATGCTTGAAATTAGTACATTTATATTGTAGCTACTGTACTGACGTAACGGTTGTATCAGCGATACGGGGTCCCTGGTCTACAGGGGCACTGACGTGTGGAACCAAGCAAAAATTCTTAAAATGATAGATAATTATTGGTAACCTCTAACTCTTATTAATTAAAAGACCCCTAATTAAGAAACAATGATGGTAAGACCTGTCCCGATGCCCTAATTTTCTAGGTCGCGTCGCTTGGGGCTGCCATCCATCCGGGATTCCACGGCTTTGTCCTAGTTTGAAGGGCGTCCGGGGATCGTCCGGCAGGGGTTTTAAAAAAATGTCCGGGTGAAACCCTATGTTTTTAGTTTTTGTTGCAAAAAATTTTTTTCGGAGGCCATATTTCGCCCAAATATCCGGGATTTTTGCCGTGTTTATCCGGCGTTGGCAATTTAGGTGATGGCAGCCCTTCGCTTGTATGATAGGTAGGAACATTCTTCTAGCAAAATCACCTTGAAATCTTATCCTAACGTAGTCCTGAATGCTCCAGTAAACAGACTCATGTTCAACCAGTCAAGAGACTCATGTTTTCGAATTCGTTCTTCCATAGTGACCATCTTTGGGTAGAAGTTTTTTTTTTTATATATAAGTACAGGATCTTTTTGGCACATATTACGCTACTTTTAAACTCTTTAGGGCCTGCGCACACTTGAGATAAGACTGTCATAAACAGAATTGTTTACGACGTCGCAGACTTGTCTACACATCACTGGACGTCTCAAAACAGTCTTGTCGCAGACAAGTCTGCGGTGTCGTAGACAATTCTGCCTAAGACAGTCTTGTCTCAAGTGTGCGCAGGCCCTTAAAAATATAATCACAATAATTTAGTTTAATTTTTAGTTTAGCTCTTTACTTGAAACAGTCTGAAACTCTGAAATCACTTTCAGAAGACTTCTTCTGAAAGTGATTTCAGACGCAACAAAACCAACGCTACTAATCGGCCGGCCGGCTAACTAAACGTAAACAATCTTGATATACCTTTTTATTACAAAAAAAAAAAGTATAAAAGACATACAAATATTATTTAAATTTAGTTAATTACCAAACATCGGTATAGGTAAATAACAAATCGTAAACATTTTTAAATAAAATTTTTAGACAACTTTTAGATAAAAGACATTTTTATCTACAGATAGGTAAGTACATAATATTTTGTTTTTGATAAACATAATTTATTTACTATGTTGTTTATCTGCGAATTTTGTACACATTGATTATTGATACCAATGCTGACATGTCCATCAAACTGATAAGACTTTTAGAAAACATTAAAACTAACATAAATCCTAATGGAGACCAAGTAATGTGGTGTATTATCCGATGGATGCGAGACGCAAAGAACCGTTCTTGAGTGCATTCTGATTAACAACTTTTCGAAGCATATACAAAGCATTTACTTAATTTTGTACATACTTGTTCCAAATATGGAATTTTTTGCTGGGTCTTCTGCAAAGGAAACGACTAATTTTGAACCGTGCACTAGCTTCTGATGTTTTATGTATAAGTGCCCATATAGGCCTATATGAAATAAAAATATTTGAATTGAATTGAGTATGTGTCCTCCATGTCATATTAGAATCTATGTATATTCCTAAAAACTTTGTAGCGTTTATTTTTTCTATGCTTATATTTTTATAATTTATCTGCAATGTATTATATATATAGATTTAGATTTTTTATTTTTGAAATTCATTATATATGTCTTTGGATAGGTTTATTTTAAGTTCATTTAAATTTAGCCAATTAACTGTAGATGATAACGCACAGTTTATATCATATTCATATGTGTTTGGGTCTGCAGATACAAACATCGCTGTACTATCATCAGCATTAAGAAGCATAGGGTATTTGATGGATTTGGGAAGGTCAGTGATACAAATTATACATAGCAAGGGACCTAAGATACTCCCTTGGGGTACACCCCTGGTAACTTTTATTGTTGTTGACATGTATTTTTTTTTTCAACTTTAATGATATGAGAAATGCTAGATATTTCAGTTTTGTTTTCAGTTACTTAAATATGATTTTATAAGGTCTTTAGCATTTCCTTGTAGGTATTCCATATTATGTTTCTAATATATTTAATAGCGTTTTATGGTTGACGCAGTCAAAGGCCTTCGTCATGTCCACATAAAGAGCTGTGACGTCTTTTTTGCTATCCATACCCTTTAGTACCATTTAGAGGAAAAGGTTATGTTATAACCCTTTCCTCATGCGTTGTAAATAGATTTATTTTTCCTGAAACCCATCGGTTTTTCTGCAAGCATTTTATATTTTTCCATATAGTTTTACAAATTGTTATAGTTTACTTTTTCAAAAACTTTCGATAACATAAGAGACATATAGGTTTAAAACAATTCATATTTTCTCTGTCCTAGATAATTTTAATTTTGTTGGGAAGACACCATCTTCAATGCATGACGACCTGGTGAGAGTCGTAGGAATGCGATGGATTCGAGACGCACAGGATCGGTCGTTGTGGCGACGCTTGGGGGAAGCCAAGGTCCAACAGTGGACGTCTTTCGGCTGAATTGATGATGATGATGAAATCTTAAATAGAATGAAAAGATAGTGACTACTGGACTAAACTTGGAAATATGTGCAGTTTAGCTACTTAACCTAAGACGTCCTAAATGCTCCTAGTAATGCTCCAATAGATTGCCAATCGTTGGCATGTAAATTCTTTTGCCAAAACACATTGCTCGTAGAACAGATGGTCGATGAGGCCGAAAGGCTCTGGAGAGGCGACCGCGTCCCGGAAGACGCAGCGTTGGAAGGCCTCCCACAAGGTGGAGTGATGCCCTGGTGAGGGTCGTGATTCTTCGAACTATATCGGTAACCTTGGTTCTCCTTTGCAAATCTTCTTGCGGCATGCCACCTACGTACCTGGAAATCCAAAATTTAAATAACTTATTGTCTTATTGAGAATATTAAGATATTCAAACTATTGATTTCTAAATATAAAGGTAGTCCAGTTTCTTTCAATCAATCGATTGTTGTTTTTCCATTGATAAATTCCACGGTATAAATATGGGTAGGTACACGTTCTTTGTGCTGACTGACATAATAATAAATAAATATAACAATCATATTTTCATTGATCAAACCTATACAAAACAGTTTTAAGCCTATATGATATAGGATATCATTGTTTTTAATTTTAGCCTAAAATTAAAAACAATGAAATCCTGACTGCTAAAATAGACAGATGCCTGTACCTATCTTGAAAGTCAGTAAACATTACAATGCGTTACAAATAAGAATAGGATCGATCGCCATGTTGTGACGTCACGTCATACTATCAAATCGCAAGAAATTGGGCAAAATTGAAGAACTCAGAGATGAAGAAAATTGAAGAACTGGATTCTGATTACTTAAACTTTTTTCGTTCACAATTCGTAAAAAAAAAAAAAAACTTGTTTTTCTCACCCTATTAATTCTTCAATATGACAGTATGACGTGACGTCAGAACATGGCAATCGATCCTATTATTCTTATTTGGAACGCATTGTAACTCCCTAGATAGGTCTAATCTTGTTATATTTCTTTAATCATCATAAAATAGTTGAAAATTTATTAAATTCAAACATTGAAAAAATACTCGTTCCTAAACAACAAAAAAAATAAAGAAAATCTATTTCTTATTTTGTATGGAATATTGTTCACCAATAAAGACATTCATAAAAAAAAAACTAGTCAATCCGTTTTCGAGATTTATCTAATGATATCTCAAGAACGGAGTGACTAATTTTACATTTAGGTACTGAACTGAAGTACCTAATTCTTTATTCATTTTATCTTACTGAAAAACAGGGTTAATAAATTATTAAAACTTAACACAATGATTTTTGATTACGAGGCGACACGAATGACTTTACCGGGACAGCTAGTTTAAAATAAACAAACGAACGAGCCTACATTTGCAATAGGTATATTGCGAAGTATGCGACCGCTCTAGCAATTGTGACCCGGTCAAGGGCGTCGGGCTGGCGACTCCCCGTCGTCATCTAGGCTGAACACGAGGCTCTAGAAGCCTAGAACTTATGCCTAGAGCTAGATAATGTTCCATTATTAAAGTCTTTAACCTCGAAAGCCGCACTAGCCACAATACACAATGATGTCACTAAGAAGTTCGCCAGCGCTTGTTAGAGATATAATTTCAGCATTATGAAAAATATGATTTAGGTTTTTATATTTTTGTTTTTTTTTTTTTCTCTGCATACAAATATTTCTTTGTTCATAATTCGTTCGATTAAAGAAAAAATAACTTCATCCATTTCATATACCTTCTTAGTATAGTTCGCCTTTGCTAGTTTCTGCATGCAAAAGTGAGGAAGGTAGATTATGTGCTCGGTAGTGATGTGTTGCAACGGAAGCAAAAACGGAAACAGACGTCAAAAGTAAATCTTAGCGGAAATGGAAGCGGATGTGTTAATACCTACTACGAAGAAAAAACATAATTTAATTATTAAAGATTTGTTTAATTTGTATTTTGTACTTTACTTACTACAGTAGGTACTCGAAACTAAACAGAGGCAATTATATTTAATAATAATAAAAAGTAATTTGGCCGCTTTTACACCTTTGAGTCTGTTTCGGAGTTCATATATTAAACCAGCTCCGCTAAATAATTGCTCCCTGGCTATACTTTTGGGGGATCTGATAAATATTGGCCACTATTGGCGAACTATTAACAAGAGAAGAACAAAACAAACATAACAAAAAAACAACAGAAGATTTGCGCGGTGATGCGCAGAATGAACAAAAAATATAATATATTATAAAAAGAAAGTTGCTGCGACACGTTTGTGTACCGCGCCCCCTCCCTCCACACCTTTTCCGTCGTGTCCAGTCGCCTACGGGCACCCCACCCCCGCGCTCCTCGTTGAATTCTTTTGTTACGAGTTCTGTTATAAAGTTTGCGGAACCAGAAACGGAAACGGAAGTAAAAAAGCTTGCAGAAACGGAAGCGGAAGCAGAATTCTGTTGCAACACTAGTGCTCGGTTTAGTCATTCAATTCGTGGATGTCAAAGAATCTAAGACAAGTAATGAATATAAATAAGACATCCTCGTACATCTATGAATCATTTCCTTTTTTGGGTAATGAATAATTTATATTTCAATTCTAGGACAGAATAGCCAAAAATAATGAATTGAAATGATTTCAAAGCCATAATCTTTTTTCGAAATCAAACTGAGTAAGGTCCTAATCTGCGCTTACGCTTACTTGTCTAAATCGAATTGGTATCTTGATATTGCCATTAACCACAAACAGAGCCTAGAAAAGATTTAGTGATGTTCAATATTTTGTAGATAAACCTTAATTTTTTTTAGGTAAGTACTTTCCGAAACCGTAGAATCGTGAGACGGCCGATCCAGTTCGGAGAAGAAGGTGTCATAGAGGCAAACGCCTTGATACTTAAAATACCGAAACTACTAATGGTGCTGTACCATTGAAGGCGGGTAGGACTATGGGGTCGCGGCCGCCAGATTGAGTACTCTGACTGTCGCTCTGGGTGGAGCGCGAGAGCGTGTCAGACTTTTACTGACTAAAACCACACCTGTATCCTTCAATTACCCTTTGCGTACTAGGACTACGGGTTGCCCTTTCAGAAATTCTCCACGGTCCTAGCTAGCGGGCATCGGCCCCACTGGGCCCCTACGGTTTGCTGACATCTCTTTGAGGAGCGCGAGGATCACTACGCGCTGTTAACGACTGTATAGAGGGTGTTTCGGGGTGGTATTTTAAGAGGTCATCTGACATGTGTTGGCGGTGATCACCAGTGTTAGTGTGGTAAACATCGCACACTCCATAGTCTTTTCATAAGGACCTGAGAACAAGTAGGAAGACGGATAGATACCTACTGAAGAGAACTAGAAATAAAATTAATTTAGCAGTATTTTTTTGACTAGTGATCACTTGCAGTTTAAATTGTAAATTAATAATAATTTAATTGTAACCTCACCTCAATGGAATTTTACAAAGAACTTGCAACAATTTTGTCGAAAGATCTTGTTCATTAAAAGTTCATACCAACAGTTATACCTTAAAGAAACGCAGTTAAAATATTTAACATAACTATATAATCTTCTTGTCATTAAGTTATATCCAGCTCAAAGGGGAAAAAAGTAATAATTGGCATAAATTACAATCATTACAGGAGTTGCTTTCTCCACAAGTATTTCTGACACTTTCAACGCACGAAAACTGCTCGGAATTATTTTTTAAGTAATTAAGTTGATATTTCTTTGAAAGTGGGACGATTGCGTCATACTTCAATGTGGTTTTTACTGTCTCTTGGGACTAGGAAAATGGGGCAATGCCTAATCGAGCACTCTGTGTAAATAAGGAAAATGTAATTCTTAAATTCTAGCTTACTTAGCTACGTACAATCTACAATATTGAAAACTAAGCGTTTCAGTTAAAGAAATTGTCGAAGCGTTTGAAATTGTCTAATTATAATAATAATAATTTTAATATTTTATCAGCAAAAATACAAATTTTACCCATGTAAAGTACACAAAACTGTCACACAAAATTTGAACCCTGACTCCTAAACTAGGAAGATCCTGTACCTGTCTTAGAAGGCAGTGTTTACACATAAATAGTGGACGAACAAAATATGAGCGTACCGGTTATCGTTCATGATGCACATATAAGTATATATTGTGAATACAACCACATCATTACGAGTCAGAAGTCTGATGAAGATCTCTATGATAATGCAGTACATTTTAAATTGGAATAAAACATTGTATTCATGATAAAGCAGAAACCATGTTTTGAATTTGGAACCGAGGAAAGAAAACTTTTTTGCAGAAACTCGTTGAATAAATTCTATCTATAAGGGCGTCTTACTAACCCTGGTAGAGAATAGAAAGACATTATAGATCGTGTCCCTATAAAAAACCAGAGAAACAGCCAATAATAAAACGTCAAAAATAATCGCATCAGAGTAGTGTCATGTCCAATGGTCACGTCAAAAATGGCATATTGATGGCTGCCTATAAAAAATAATGTTTGACTTGTTCAAGTAAAATTCGACCTAATTGATTCGAAATAATGTCTGTTGATGAAAATTTGGGTTGTGGTGTGTCCAGAGGCGCCGGCTTTTAGAAAACCTCATGGGTGCTCCTGCTCATTTAGTGGACTCGAAAAAGTGGCGAAATGCGAGAAAAGAAATGCACACTGATCGACCGACAAATAAATAAATGTCCTACTTACATACTGCGTACTTAATTACTAATTATGTTTGATAAAAATATAAAATGAAGCCAATATATAAACATGAAACTGGTTTTTAGTATTAAGAAATATTATAATTTATACGTAACCTAAAAGGCGATTACTGATCTGTTTCTTGATGTCTATTCTTAGGGGTGCTCGGCACTCACTGTTTATTTTCTCATGAGTGCTCGAGCCCCCAAGCACCCACGAAGTCGGCGCCCCTGGGTGTGTCAGCTTTCATTCTTGACCACCTGTTCTACACCTCACTGGTGACAAAGTTTTGGGCCTACAAAAATAATAGAGAGCAAAGACGAACGTTCTAACTCCTATCTTCCTAAAACTAGAGAAACTCTACACAAATACTTAATTAAAATCGAAGTGTCTGTTTGTAATATCTAAAGAACATTTTTTTTTACTCAATGCCTATGAAAGTATATTCGATACCTATCAACAAACTAACAAACAGACTGTGTTATACACAGTCTGTTTGTTCCGGCCAATGTCCGAAATTGCTAGATCGATGTTTACGGAACTTTAACGGACGGATAGCTGATATTATAAGGAGGAGTAGTTTAAACTACTTTTCTTTTTCCCGCAGGAACGGGACTTATTATGCGGAATCCAAAAACTGATTTTGACAGTTTCACTAACAGTTAGCTTATATGTATTATTTTGTATGAACCTTTTAAAAACTAATAATTTTGACTACTTTTTTACTGAAGGTAATTGGCGTTTTGGCCTTTAGCCGCTTTATGTAAAAATAAATGTAATAACTAGATCATTGCTTTATCATTGCTTAGATTCCAGAATTATCAGTTACCTACATTTATGCAATTTTTCGAACTTGACGCTAGCGAAGTCGCGGGCAATAGCTGCTAGTAGTATAATAATAAAAGGTATAATAAAAACCACCATGCATACTACCATTAACTGAAAAACTAGGTTTATGGCATAAAATGGTTCAGCCTTCTGCCTTGGTTGAACATCGCCACAAAAACATAGCTGCAAAAAATTACTGTAGGTATACCAGTTCCAAGATGGCCGTAAACGGAGCAGAAAACAGCCTTCGTAATTGTATCAAACGTCCCTAGATGCTCATAAAGACCTCGGAGTCTTGATAATAAAATCAAATCAGCTGAGTGCTCGCTCCGCAGGCTGCGAATCAATTTATCTCATTATTTTATATTGTGCTGCTATCTGTTTTTAGTATCATCGCTAACTCGGGGTAATTGTTGCTGTAATAAAATAAAACTGGCTTGGAATCAAAACTGGTATTTGATAGATGAATCTATGAGTTGATCTCATGCACTGCATCCTTTTATTTTATTTTTTTGGGTAGGAAAGCATCAATTGAGCTCTGGGTGGAGCGAGAGGGCGTACGAACAATCTGCAGCCCTGGCGTTCCAGCCACCGTAGGCGTGGGCTTGCAGATGGCGTGCAATGGGAGCTCACCGTCCGGCCATCCGGTAACCGTCCGGACCGAGCCCAAGTCGTCGAGGGCGCGTAGTGTAGTTATTTGACGATTTCCTACCATTCTACGCGCGCCCCAAGGAAATGTCTGCAAAACCGTAGGGGCCCAGCAGGGTCGAATCCTACTGGAGCCTTGGTTTGCTTCTGAAAAGATAACCCGGGGTCCTGGAAAAGGCAAAGAAGGAACATAGGAGTGGGTTTTAGTTAGTAAAAGTCTGACACGCCCAGAAGTCATTGGATGATTTCTCACATAAAAAAAGCCCTGATAGGCGTCGGTCCTATCTGGGCCTACCAATTTTGCTGACATCTATTTGAGGCGCGCGTAGAATGGTAGGAAATCGTCAAATAACTACTCCCGCTCTAGGTGGACTAGAAGCAAGTGTCAGTTTTTTTCTGACTAAAACCCACCCGTATTGCTCCATTCACCTTTCGTATTCCAGGGCCGCGGTAACTCTTTCGCTGATGCATTATATTCTACATTGGTACGTAGCTGGTCAACTGCTTAACATCCTAATCCCAACTACATCACAGTTTATCGCCATTTGCTAAATAATATATGTCGACTCGCAAGTCTCACATTCGTTTTCACGCGTCGTAAAAGGTAAGGACGACATTCCCCTTTCGGAGACTATACGACACTCGACAGTATCGCGAATAGGGCTGTCTCATTACAATTGACACTCAAACGCCAAGCGAACGCGCGTTCGCGCGTAATTTCGGCGAATGTCGGCGTCCGCATAGATTATAAAATATTAAGCGTTTTATTTATAGGGTATTTATCCAAGAACGTATATAAGAAGTTCTTCATAAAGTAGTCTGTAAATATCGAAAATAAGCAAACCAGATATCCAGGAGATAATATGCTTATCACAATATTATAAAGGCGGAACTTTATGTGTATAATAATATTATATTTGTTGTGAATGAAATTTGGTAGACGAGTGGAAATTGTCCTGTAGGATAATTTTTATCCCGGGAATATGCTGTCTTGGAGATTTCTTCTTTCACTCGGGCGAAGACACTGGCAGCAGCTAGTCTAGTTATATAGGTAAGTTTTTATTTATTACACACTTAAGCACTGCACTGCATACCCTGGCCGAACTAAAAGGCCAAATATGGAACACAGGTAACTTTAAGTCAGCAAAAGTCCCACAACAAAAAAGGCTCTATCTTGTAGATGAAGTTATTTTCATCCTTCTATCCAATACTGCAATAAATAAAACTCAAAAAAATATTTGTCTCTTTTATGATGTGTATAATCTCGGTATACTTAATTAATTGCGAGAACTTCTACAAGATTTTAATAGAGAAATTTTTAGGGTCTAGGGCCAGCCCTGTAACTCGTGCATGAATCATACGCTATGACCACACATTTAAATAGTAGCTGCGACGGTGACACCCGATATCAAAATATCAATTGAAAACAAAAACGGAAGAATTCTTCCGTCTTACATCGAAAAATACTACTACTACTTTACAAAGCCGGGTATCTTTTCGATGGGAAATTCTGAAATAACCAAAGAAGCCAGATACTCCCTCTCGCTTTACCCAGAGCAGGCTCTGGGGGAGTAAGAGAGAGTCAGACTTTTACGTACTAAACCCCACCTGAATTCCTTCAGTTGCCCTTTACGTTTCAGGGCCACGGTTCTTTCGTAAAATCTCATAGCCTTAGAAGTTGTTGGTCCTAGTAAGCTCCGTCTGTTTGCTGACATCTCTTTTAGGTGCGCGTGGAACACGATGCGTCGTCGAATCTATACTATGTCGTCGACCCGGGCCCTGGTCCTTATCGGAGGACGACCTACCTCCCCATTACTCGCCATTCGCAAGCTCGTGCTTACAGTAGCCAGGAATCGCCCTACACCCTACGTCTCCTACAGACAAAACAGGGTACCGAGGTACTGTGTATTAGATGCCAATGTATACACTTCTTTAATAAACTTCTTAGTCATATTCAACAACTAAATCTACTAAGGCTTTTTACACTATAAAGTATAAAGGACTGTTGAGGACGAAAAGGCTTGGGATTGACCTGCTCCAGTACGCACTACAACTGTTGTTTTATTGTTTTTTCTTTTGTTTTAATTTTCAATTGTGCTTTTTACTAATATTTTTTGTTTACAATTTAACATTGTAGATTATTTTTATTTTGCAATTTGACACATTTTTTCAATTAATTTTTGACTTATTTACTTTACTAAGTATTACATTTTATAAACTATATATTTCCTTTTATTATTGTGAACGTGAGGACTATGTTGATTGCTTTTTTTTTTCATTGGCATGTCTGGCAATTTGAGTATTTTCTGCGGCCTACCCAAATGTTCTTTTCTTGGTATTGTTCGTCAAGTCGTTGAGCTTCTTAATAGTCCTGAGGTAAGCTTTTAGAATACTGACAAATGCTGGTACTGATTGGGCAGGTCCAATCAAATCTGTATGGTTCTTTCTTCAAAAGACCATCTCAGACAAATCTGCAAGGTTCTCATGTGATTTGACCATTACATATTTACTATATGGACTTTAAAAGAGACTTTGATCCCTGAGTTTGTTTCGGTGTTTCTTCTCAGGTTAGTCAGCTAGGAAACACCGGCCTCATCTAGTTCAAAATGACGAAAAAAAAAATTGACGTGTGAAAGCTTTTTTTTAAAACCTATTTGCAAAATATTTCATTCATAGTTTTCTGATAATTAGATACCAAAGTTAACTAAACTTTGTTAATTAATTATTTTATTATATTCAACATTTATTACCTACATTGTTTTGTTCAGTGAAGCGTTGTATTGTCGTAGGCACCCTGACCTACTTTAGTGGGTTAGTTAACAGTGGTTACCGCTGGGTTTTGCCTGGATACTATACCTAAGCATTTTAATAACAATAGCTTATTTTCCTAGGACGTCTGCTAGGACTGACCTCCTAAAAAGCGACTTAAGAAGTAACCTACAAAGGACATTTATATAGGTAGTGTAGTCAGACGCCAGAAATTCTAACCAACGTTCCACCTAAGGAACACCAAGTTGCCCAGTAACTGGAGAAGTTGTGGAGGTTTGATAGGCAGTCGCTCCACGTATAAACACGGGTATTCAGCCGCATCCGGTAAGACTGGAAGCAAGGTCGTGGGGCTCTTAGGACCGGGACCACGGTCCCTACTTCCTACCTATAAAAAACTTTTTTTTTTGTACTTTATAGTATTTTGAGACCACAAGGAAAAAGGCATTAAGGTGCATTTACCAAATAAAAAACAGTATTTATTTTATTTATTTTTATAGACCTGGAAGTTGGGACTGCGGTCCCGTTCCAAAGAGCCCCACGGCCCTGGAAGCCGACCCCAAGCTAGTAAAGGCTAGGGAGATGATGATTTATTTTAGTAATAGTTTAATCAATAATAATGTGTTTCAGGTGGAAATTATAACATTGCCTTGGAAATATCTGTAATTCCCCGTTCACACGTGGGCCCAGCCTCGGCCAATTGACATACCTTGCCATTGTATAAACGGAGAAACCCCGTTTAAACAATGGTGATTGGCCGAGGCTGGGCCCACGTGTAAACGCACCATAAAGTTATTTGGCCACCGTAGGCGCGGGCTTGCGGATGGTGAGCAATGCGTAGCCCGCCGTCCGACCGTCCGGTAACCGTCCGGACCGAGCCCAAGTCGTCGACGGCGCGTATTGTTCTACGCGCGCCTCAGGGAGATGTCAGCAAATCGTAGGGGCCCAGCAGGGTCGAAGCCTACTGGGGCCATAGGTAGTGTGAAAAAGAAACCCGGGGCCCTGGGCCGAAGGCAACGAAGGAACAGGAGTGGGTTTTTAGTCAGTAAAAGTCTGACACTATCTCCCGCCCCACCCAAGGGCGGGGGATGTCATAAGATGATTTACCCACCGTAAAAAAAAGCCATAAGGTTATTTTAATATAATTATAATTCTTTATTGTACACACAATTTTAAATAGACAATAAAATTAGGACAGTTGATGTAGTATATAGGCGAGCTTAACCCACAACTGGGTTTTATAATATGAATAAATTTAAAAAAATCTCGGCTCTGGGACGAAGGCATAGAAGGAGCAGGAGTGGGTTTTAGTCAGTAAAAGTCTGACACTATTTCCTGCGCCGCCCAAGAACGGAATTTGTCATTAGATGATTTTCCCACATACAAAAAAATCCTACATTTACCTAGGTATGACAAGAGCAAGGAAAAACTAGTCTATCTGGCCTAAGCAATACTTTCGTGACCAGACGTGTCCATTCAACAACAACTTAAATTAAGTGGGTCAATTGTATATTTTATTTATTTACGGTAAAAATAATGAACCAAAATGAAGTCTTAAGTTACTGTGTGGTCTTTCAATATTTACACAACACTAAATAACTGTTATAAGTTCAAAAATAAATTACATACTGTGATCAAGATATCACATATAATTATAAGCAATCGCAGTAGTAAATTGGAAATTAAATACATATTAAAATATTATATAAACTGTATTTATGAGGCAGCCCTGACACTGCTGAAAATGTCAAGCGTGGACGCCTACTTTCACGCGAAAAATGACATTTAAAATGTAACCTACCCACCAGAAATAATAGAGCTGCTAAGTATATAGTTACCTGCATGCTTTTTTAATTGAGATTTTAATTTACTTATTGTGATTTTAATTGTGGTTAGATTTCATTCATTTATTATGATTTTAATTTTAATAGGTATTGATTCTGATATTTAAAAAAAAAAAATTTCATTCTGGCAATGATTATAAGATGTACTTGCCTGCTATGAATTCTGTCTGAAAATAAGTAAATATTTTTTTTATAAGTACGAGTAGGTAAGTAAATATTTCACTTTTAAGTTTAAGAGCATTCATCCGTTAAAACCACGCAGAAGCCAAAATCAATGATTTCCGACGGACAATATAACAATAATGTGTTTAATTTCTAGATAAGATATTGACGTCATATTATTGGGAATTTCATAATCTTGTGTATGGTTTAAAAACATTTTCAAATGGTCGTATAGTTTTTCCATTAGAACAGTTCTTATTCAAGCCGTTTTTAAAACTAGCGGTCGACGGTCTACGCAGATGCGAGATAGTAGTTAAACCGTGTATGTTAAACTTACAACAATTTTGCTTAAAAAAAATGATAACATTGACTAGTGCATGGCTTAAAAAAAAACACGATTACTGTAAGTTTTATTCAAAAAAAGTAATCTCAGTACTGTCATTTTTAGCCATTTTTCGAGATATTAAACGTGTTAGTTTAGGATAAAATATGAGGCATTTTAGTTTTTTTTTTTGACTAATTCATTGAACACATTTACGATATAAGACATGGTATAATATTTTTTTTAATAACTTATTTGTTTACACTACAATTAATTATTTAGTATCACTATATTAGACGCGGAATCGCGTCAGCGCTTAGTGGCGGCCGAGGTCTTCAGACTTTTAGTCTTTCTATGTTATAGTGATATCAAATAAGTAATTAATTGTATTGTAGTGCACATTATTGTTATATTGTCAGTCTTAAATAATTGATTTTGGTTTCTGCGTGGTTTTAATGGATGAATGCTCTTAACATGGTCCGGAGCGAGGAGGAGTGGCAGGCGGTCGCCTCCTTCTGCGAAGCAGTAATGCTAGCAAAGGAGGCGGCCGATCGCGTGAGGCAACGGCAACGGTCCTCACGCCCCAACCGCCGCCGGGATTCCGATCCCGATTTCCGGCCACCGTAGGCGCGGGCTTGCGGACGGCGAGCAATGGGTGGCTCGCCGTCCGATCGTCCGGTAACCATCCGGACCGAGCCCAAGTCGTCGACGGCGCGTAGTGTTCCACGCGCGCCTCAAGGAGATGTCAGCAACCGTAGGGGCCCAACAGGGTCGAAGCCTACTGGGGCCATGGGTGATGCGAAAGTGACCCCCGGGGCCCTGGAAAAATAAAAATGGCAAAGAAGGAACAGGAGTGGGTTTTTAGTCAGTAAAAGTCTGACACTGTTCTGACACATGTTTTTTTTTTAACTGCAACGTAGTTGTTTCGTGTATCAATTAAACTTTTATTAAACGAGAATATTTATTTTCGATAGATACATGGGCGCATAAAAAATTATTCCATCCGCCATCTTCAGGAGTCTGCTATGTTGAATTTAGAATGACATCTCTTAGATAAGTATGCAATGTCATCCAAACTGAATTTGTCTACAAAACAGCTCAATCGGTTAGGGGGATTCATTTGCAAGTTTTAACCTAAAAAAACATACATACAAACAATTAAATAAAAGCTTGTAAAAATAATTTTACTGCTTCGGTACCTATTTAGCTGCTTAGAAAGAACTTGCAATGCGTGTGGTAAGAATGCTTGATAGACGGTATTCTAGCAATGTAGCTTGCTTAATTATTTGTTTTATTAATTGACTTAACACTATATCGTTTTTAATTGCTTAATGCCACACGCATGATTAAAGGTACATTGTGGAATAGTTCGAAAGTTACCATAGCCGTGGAACGCAAAGGGCAACTGAAGGAACACAGGTGGAGGGTCAGTCGGTAATAGTTTGACACTTTATCTCGCTCACCCAGAGCGGGAGGAATCATTTCATGATTTCCTACCGACAACTAAAAACAAATGATTAGGTACAAAGGGCACTTACATAAGTAGGAAACTACTCACCGTAAGGATAAAAATATGTCATCGACAATACATGAAGATAAATGCAGTATCTTTATCTGCATCCATATCTGAAGGTTTTCTCGAAGAGGCTATATCTCCGTTTAAATCATACTAAAAGATAACTATAACGTGTCCGAACATTATCAATAAATAAAACTGCACATAGTTTTCTCACTTTAGTTACGTTTACATAGATTGGAATTCTTTGAAGGTCGCGACTAGTCTAGACTGACAAACATCTAGGTACACTACTACATTTACTTACATAAAACTAATATTATTATAAGAACATACCTGCTATATTCGTTGGCGATAGACTATAATATATAACTTAGGAAGGTATCTACCTATAAGGTCCAATTAGAGTCCACATTTAGTCTGGCTCTCATTTAAACCTACCTGACTTTGACCCTAAGGGATAACTTTGGCCAAAACTCGTTAATCAAAAGAAACACATTATGAGTGTCCCGTTACGAACAAGGGACACTCATAATGTGTTTCAAGCCACTGATATACCCAGAGCCAATGATAGAATATCATTGCCCGGAGCCAAAGTAACCCATCTTTACTGTAATGATAGGTACGTCCACTTAAAGTATTAACAAATAAACTAATACAACATAATTTTCAGTACCTTTAGTTGATAACTTAATATTATATTAAAGCAGATACATTAACACACCTAATTCAAGAAAAAAATACATTGTGCGGTTAAAATTATTACCTTCTCTTATAACACGATAAAGATTTTTTTTTTTTATTAATTAAGCCCCTTCCCGGGTGCCACCATTGTGTGGAAAGCCTACTGGGGCCATGGGCGATGTGAAAGAGATCCCCGGGGCCCTGGAAAACAAATGGTAAAGAAGGAACAGGAGTGGGTTTTTAGTCAGTAAAGTCTGACACAATCTCGCGCTCCGCCCAAGAGCGGGGGATGTCATGAGATGATTTTACCACACGAAAAAAAAAAAACAAAGCCCCTTAATTTTAGACCATATTTGGATGATTTTACGGTGTATGCGAAACCCGAAACATGTGTCTAGTATTTTATGTAAAGAATCTGTGTACAAAATTTCATAACTGTATCATGAAAATATCATAATGTTATAAGCTTGTCATGTTACTTGGTTGTCCGTACAAATACATGGTCACCCGGCCATCCGGGCTATTGAGTTGTAGTTCTGCTCTCTCACCCAGCTGTGCTCTGGATTCTAATGCCTGCTATGACCTGCCGTGACCTATGTTGTACTTAGTGTCGATGGTGTCCAACTTTTGACCTTTTTTTATATTTTTGGAAAAAAAATCTAATATTGTGTAAAAATTATTGGAATCATTACTGATTCTGAACAAACTATATACAGGTGTCGCATATACTAAAAATAATGTTCTAAAGGGTACAGCGTTTGCTGGTTAGTACATACCTAATCTCTGAAAATACTTACGAGAATTATTTCATAGATAAAGCTTATCTCTATTTCTATTCATGACCATGACAAATCCTCGGTGTCAGCGTGGTAGCCGTAGTCACCTAGACAAGATAATAGCTGTGACGATAATCTTGATTAAATAGCGTCTGACTTATTGTTCTGCAGATTGAAGTCATCGCTCCATTTGTGGCAACTGACGTCCAATTCGATCAAATTTTTAAATTTATTACGGATTAGATTATTTAGAAGGACATTAATAAACTACTTACCTTAATTTAAAAAAAGTAATTGTTCGGCGTTTTCACCGGACATCTTAGTCTAGTAATATCAGCGAGACACGCCGTTCTAATTGCATTACCATTTTCGAATATGTTTTAAAGCATATTCAGTGTACACAGTAGTACATAAAGACACACAGACTGCACTTTTAATAAGAGACTAAATCAGTACTTTGTTTCTTTCTTTCTTTTCTGACTTTCTTTCTTACTTTATTTACTGTGATAGCCGGGTACTCGCAGCAAGGTAGCACGCCGTTCGGTCGTCCGGTAACAGTCCGGACTGACTGATTAAGTGAAAATGAATCCCTGGGGCCCTGGAACGCAAGGCAAAGAAGGAACAAACGAGTGGGTTTTAGTCAGTAAAAGTCTGACTCGCTCTCTCGCTTCGCCCAAGGGCTGGAGATGTCATCAGATGTTTTCCCACCTAAATAAAAAACCACTGACACCTTAGTACGTGGGGAATGTAATGCACATAAGTACAAATTTTTTGGCTTTCGTTTGACCACTATCTCACCTGATGGTAAGCGATAATGTGGTCAACAATGGAGCATGCTTGCTTAGGAGTAATTTAATCATTCACTCTTAAATTAAAGACCCCTAGGTTGTAGCTAACAGGACAACCAGACATCGGCAGGAAATTCTACTCCTTAGTTGTACGTATAATGTATGTATTTACATATAAGAACTTCTTACAAAGTGATTTAAATATATATTTAACATAATAAAAGTAAAGGTCACATCCGGGTGACCATATTAGAGCCTAAAGAGAACAGCTGTCCTTAATAGTCAGTTTAACCCTGACGTGACCCTACACAAGTACACACCTATGACCAACGGCCATTTGAGTGTAGTGACTTACCGAATTGTTCTCCTTGTTCCACTGATTTATAGTAAGTATTTACTGTTCTGCTTGTACATAAATTTTTAAACTAGGTTTACTTTATCGCGTACCTACAACGACCATACAACTGTATGGCTGGCTGTATGTCCTGCCCCCCTAGCCAAGTTACGATCGTTACGGCCTACTCGCGGCGTTCGACGTAAACGAAACGATCGTAACTTGGCTAAGGGCCTGGTATCGTAGCTGTATGATCGTTCAATGCATATAAAAATTATGTGGTATTAGTAGTACAGACCTCTACTATAATATATGAGAAAAAATTTGACCTCTCCGAACATCGAAATTTTTAAGAGTCATACATATACGGCGAATGCGTATTTTTTTGAGTATGTCCAACAGTTTGGAACGCCAAATTTAGACTGGCCAACATATTTTGACCTTACTGTACGTCTGCGTCTTAACTTACCAATATTCAATAGCTCCTATAGTGTCTTTATATCAGTGCAAAGTTATTATATGGGCACACCTACTTGCAGATAATATAATAAAAGAAAGTCAAGGTTCCTGCTTGAAATCAGTTTACGACAATGATAATTGTTTCTAGCAAGCACTAGATGCAGGGAACATTGATAGACCTAAACAAGATAATATTATCTTAGGAAAAAACTCTCTTGAAGCTGCACATTATAATAATTTTGTTGATAATATTATAATGTATGACAATTCAATCGATAGTAACGCTAAAGAGCTTGCTGTGGGAAGTGTGGGAGTAAGGTCATTCTACTTCCCATTACCAACGAGCATAGTATTCACGTAGTAATAACTATGATTCATAATATGATTGCGAGACGCACAGCTATCATTACTCCCACAAGCGTTTAGCGTGCAATTGCATACACAATTACTCATTGGCTTGTTAAAAATACTGTGACAAGCAAACATCCTACTAAAATCAGTGCAACTACCTTTTTTTTGTTTTCGAGGGGAACCTTCAAAAGGCGCCCGGATTTTGAGGATAAGTCCGGGGAGTGTGGGATTTTTACCTCACTAAAACCACCCCGGTGATCACCATCAGCACATAGAAGGGGCGCCTCTTAAAAGAACATTCCGGAACCCCCTCTGCGCAACGCCTGTTAGGGCACATCCCTGAGGAGGCTGTTGTACAGTACAACGGTCTCCCCTGAGCCTCTTTGTGCACGGCAGCACGTGATCACTAGGCAACTTTCTCTTCCTTGGAATTACTCGATGGGCGGGCAGAGTCCCCACTCTGAACGCCTGTAGTTCCAAAGTCCCTTCTGCATTGGATGATGCCAGCGGGGTTTCAGCGTGTTACCTCTCCGACGCCTTCTTCTCCAACGGTCCCGCTCGGCCACCTCATTGTGGACCATTACGGTCTCACAGAAGGAGGCAACTTCCTTCCAGTTTTCTGGTTCCGCCAGCATAGGCCTCACTACTGCTGGTAGAGACAGATCCTACCCGATCCGGGCGACCAGGACTCGTCGCTCAGTAGCCCACGCTGGACAGTCTTCCAGCGTGTGCTGTGAAGAATACATGGCGCCTCCACAATGGTGGCAATTTACCGTGGGATTCCATCCAATTGGGATTTCCAGTAGTCTTGTAGTAGGTCCTGGGGTAGTTTATTTTTATGACTCACTTCCATTTTTAATGCTGAACATGTTTTGCCTTTTTTATGGGGTGTGGCCCCCAGTAATTTCGTACTCGTTCATTTCACTGTCATGTCTTATGAGCAGACTCGTACTAGAATTGAAACTCCTTACTCGCCAAAGCGGCGAAGAGTGATTCGCGCACCGTCTGAGGACACCAAAAGCTGCTGTAGTTCTCAGAAGGTGCCCCCCCGTGGAAGTCCGATGTTATACTCCGCCCCGTGTACCTCTTAGTCTGGTCTCTCACTTGAGGGCTTCCGGCATGAGTGGCTCTATCGGCAAAGCCCTCAAGGTCAACGAGACACGCAAACCCCACCACGATGGCAACGTGGAGACACACTCGGTGGGGCAGTGCAACAAGGTACTCAATTTGCGTAAAGTTTTGGCAGAAGCGATCTAAACAAACTAAGTAGGTTGATCCAAATTGAAATAAATGCCTTTTGACTATTCAAGTTATTTATTTTATTTTATTACAACGGTTAGACAACCAATTATAGTAACTAAACAAAAATAATTAAAATTATAAACAACATGTACAATCAATCCCTCCTATAGTACTTCTGACATGCCAATATAATAGAAACATCTTCCATTCATACGCAAACAGATCGTGAGTTAGATTAGAATCCAATTCTTTTAAAACTACACTAGATCTACGTTATTCCAGTCTGAAGTCAGAATGTTCTAACAACCACTTTGGAAATCAAAAGGATGAATGCAGCTTTTTAGCAAACATGGCAGCATAATTATACAAACACTGATAAGATTACAAATAAATAAATAAACAGCAGAGAAGCAAAAATAAAGCAGGAAGGTAGATACTGAACTACGATACACCATAACTGTACCTACCGGACGGCATTGTTGCAACGGAAAATACATAAATTAGGTATAACCGTATGCGCTTCTATGAATAATTTTTGCAAACAGAGAAAAAAGGAAGTGTATACGTTCAGCGACAGAAATCAAAGACAATGCCCATATATATTATTGAAATGGTGAATTATCCTTCACCGACAGAGGCAGCGCTGTGAGCAACAAAACATTGCATGAATCACTAAGTTATCGTCGGATATTGAACCCGATCAGGGCTACCATGTTTTTTACCAAAATGGTAAGTTAAATGACATTGAAGCATGATTAAAGAATATTGTATTACTTCAATGATTTTACTTGTTGATAATATTTTATATATTGTTGCAGGTTTCTCGAAAATGGGTGAAATAAAATTTTAAGTCGGCACAGAAAAGACGGAATGCTTTATGATATCTATAATTTTAAACAATTTGTAAATTGGTTAGCCGTGAAATTAAAAACAAGATCCTAACGTAGGTAACATGTTGGCATAAACATGAAGGGTTGTTTCTATATAATAATCGTTTAATTCGGTATATAATTTTCACAAACTCAATAAAAAATGAAGTGGACTAAATTCTAACCCGTCATTGCTTGAAAACAAAACTGGGTTAAGTTAGGTACCAAATGTTTTACAGTTTACTAATCATAATTTTAAGTCTGTCAAATGATATCTTTGATAGCCCTACATTTATAGAACAAACGCTGCATACAGCTTGACTAATAAGCTGCTGCATAATAACGGATGCATCGCTCGAAGCATTGACTTAAAGCTGAGAGACACAGTTCTTCACTGTCGGCATTTTGTTGCTTAGCTCTTTATTTTTACTTTAAATGTCCTTGTAATTTGACGTCAGCGTCTGTTATTCACTGATATAGAAACCAGTCGGTTATTCATCGTCTGTCACTGTTAGTAGAGTCATCAAGACTTGATATCTCGTTGTGTGTAAGATTAGTAATATGGATAATTATATTGGTATGTGCATTGTTTTTTAACAGAAAAGGTTTCTCGCTTGGTCCATATATTAGATACTTAAGAGTTATGCAATTTTTCTATTTCTAAACCTTCACCTCCTTTCTTCAACCTCAGAGAACAGCTACAGGCGTGATATAACCCATGTTTTCATTAAAACATAATGTATACATAGTAGATGTAGGTAGTGTAATGGATAGACTTTACATAGTTACATTTTACATAGTTCTTGACAACCAGTCCACTTTAGCCTCCCAAAACCATAGTTCAATATCTTTGTTTTCCATACGATGGTGCGGTGATATCCTTAGACGAAATGACGACCACTCAGTTAAAAAGGTCCTAAGTATCCCCGACCAACCACGAGGAAGAGGACGACCATCCGCCATCTGGTGGTCAAGTATGCAAAAAGAAATCTAGCAAGTGAGTCTGAGTGCACAGACAAGCCAGAACAGCTCTGAGCTCTCTGGCGCAAACGTACAAGGAGACTCGACCCCAGCTAAACTGGGAAGATGGTTGGACAAAGAAGTCCTCTGCGAGTTGGTTTCGGTTCTAGACAATAAGTCTCATAGCACATTACACAGGATTCAATAGAATATAGTAACACATCCGCCTTTTTAAAAATGGACGTGATTATAATCATTTAACTTAGTCATTCACTATCTTATTGAGACATCGATTAAATTCTTTATCTAAGTTAAAAAACACAGTAACATTTTGTTGTCAACTGTTTTAAATATATTATGTGAATGTTACATAACAACCACTAACCATGACGCATACATTTCTTGCGAGTTTAGCAGACATATCTGGTTACTAGAGTGTCAATCGATGTATTGAGTTTGACAAACGAAGTAAATATCAGTCGCTGAAACGCGCGTGGTGACATAATATCACATTGCCTATATCGATAAATTCAAGATTATTGTAATAATACCCAGTCATTTTCATTTAAAACGAGGGTAAGGTTACCTCCGGGAGCATGATGGGAGCCCCGCCTCATCTCATCATGCCTTATGGGCCGAATCTCAAGGAGACAGCTGCGAACATAGTCCGCCTTTAAAACAAGCGCGCTATCACCGCAGACGCTTCTTGACTCCATTACAAGTTATCTCGTCTGTCCCTTGAGGCTCTTCTCCCTGTTCTAAGGCAAGTTTAGAAAGCAAGGTCGCATTCACAGGTTTGATGTGTGGCAATCACTAACCAAAGAAGAGTTTCGAATAAGTTCCTTTACACTCTTATTGAATCCAAAATATCCAAGAGAAAGAAAAAGGCTTTAAAACTATTAGGTAAGTCAGCTAGCTATCTCATGTCGCGGTCGCAGGCACAGGCATGTGACCTAACAAGTGTTGTACAGAGAGGGTTCAAGGGTAGTCTTTTTAAAAGTCATAGTGCCTCTTTCATGTGCTGATGGTGATCATCAGGGTGGTTTTACTGAGGTAAAAATCTCACACTCCCTGACCTTTATCCCAAAAGACCAGGTGTTTAGGAAAAAAAAAGGTTACCTAGCAATAAAGAATAAATACTTCTATCCATCGTGATACCGCACTAAAAATGTTGTTGCTCTTAATCTTACAACAGATTAATTACGTCATCAAACCACACAATGTAATCTTATGTATATAATAAAATTTTAATGACTAATTTGTCTACTATTTAGGCAGCTCAGCTGATGACCACTCATTAGATAAGTCAACATAACCCGAAGCGTATCGGTTTACGTTGCATGTCCAATGTGCAATGACTTAATGTACTACCAACCAAGACAGTAATATGAATGAGCTAAATACTTGATATCTGATCATTTTATCAATAAATATATAATAATAATAGGCCCGCCTGTCAAGCTGTCAGTCATATTTTTTCCGATATTTTTTCAATTTTATTTAAAATATTAAATCATGCTAACAATAGTGCAAATAAGACTAAATAAAACAATGAAAAATACGTATCCATCATAATTACAATTCATAATGCAATAATAACATCCGAAAATTACAAAACAAACTAAAATATGACAAACGAATATGCTGACTAGAAGCCGGGCAAAGCAAGTAAACACACACCCAACATCTTCGGGTTCGTCGCTCAGCTCCGCCTCGCAGCCGCCGGGACCAGCGCAGACCGATGGCCGTGAACTTAGCAGATCATTTTCCAGCAGAGCACGAAAAAATTAGAGTTCTACTTGCATGCAGCATAGTTCTGGAGTTCCTGATACTTATCAGGAAAAGTTCTGGTGTTTTTCCTGGAAAAAATTGAAATGAAAATATGATCTGCTAACTTCCGGTGGCAGATCATTTTTTACAAAACGAAAATTTTAAATGTGCTTTCGGTGCACAAAAGTGAGTCCTATAGTTCCTTATTACTTTTAGTAATAGTTCTGTCAATTAGAGCTCACAAAAAAATAAAAACTTATCAATCTAATCACAGCAAAAAAACAAGTAATGATCATAAAACTGACGATAATTACACAATACGACGGTTTTCACATATGATTCTAAATATTATCAGTAGTTCAGATGGTACATAAACAAAAGAAAAGCAAAATATAACGGTAATCGATTTCAAGTATCAGCAGAGCATGGTTGAAGATGTCGATTAGCAAAAATCATAAATATTTTTATTGTTGAAGTTAAAAAAATCATAAGAAACTTCTGAAAGCGCTCAGAACTGAGAACTTCTCGGTTTCTCATATTTCTTTGTCAGTTCTATATGAAACCATGGAAAACAAATCCAGAACTCCAACACAAGTAGTAGCAGAGCATGGTTGTAAATAAAACTTTTTAAAAATCAAGAAAATTAGCTATGTTAGTAATAAAATCACAATAAACTTTTGAAGGGTCCGAGGACCAAGAACTCCTTGGTTTCCTCTACAAATATAATCTTTACATAAAAATCAGCAAAGTCCAGGACTAGAACTCCGACACACGTATCAGCAGAGCATGGTTGAAGATAGCCATTAACAAAAATCATGAATATTTTCAGTGTTGAAGTTAAAAAAATCATAAGAAACTTCTGAAAGCGCTCAGAACTGAGAACTTCTCGATTTCTTATACGGCTATATAAAAACTATGTGATAACCTGGAAACCCAATCCAGAACTCCGACTCAAGTATCAGCAGAGCATGGTTGAAGATGTCGATTAACAAAAATCATGAATATTTTCAGTGTTGAAATTAAAAAAATCATAAGAAACTTTTGAAAGCGCTCAGTACTGAGAACTCATCGATTTCTTATACGGCTGTATTAAACCTATATGAAAACTTGGAAACCAAATCCAGAACTCCGACACAAGTATCAGCAGAGCATGGTTGAAGATGGCCATTAACAAAAATCATGAATATTTTCAGTGTTGAAGTTAAAAAAATCATAAGAAACTTCTGAAAGCGCACAAAACTGAGAACTCCTCGATTCCTTATATGGCTATATAAATACTATGTGAAAACCTGGAAATCCAATCTAGAACTCCGACACAAGTATCAGCAGAGCATGGTTGAAGATGTCGATTAGCTAAAATCATGAATATTTTCAGTGTTCAAATTAAAAAAATCATAAAAAACTTTTGAAAGTGTCCAGAACTGGGAACTCCTCGGTTTCTCATATTTCTATATCAGTTCTATATGAAACCATGGAAAACAAATCCAGAACTCCGACACAAGTAGTAGCAGAGCATGGTTAAAATAAAACTTTTTAAAATTAAAGAAAATTAGCTATGTTAGGAATAAAATTACAATAAACTTTTGAAGAGACTGAGGACCGGGAACTCCTCGGTTTCCCCTACAACTATAATCTTTACATTAAAACCAGCAAAGTTCAGGACTAGAACTCCGACACACGTATCAGCAGAGCATGGTTGAAGATGGCCATTAACAAAAATCATGAATATTTTCAGTGCTGAAGTTAAAAAAATCTTAAGAAACTTCTGAAAGCGCTCAGAACTGAGAACTCCTCGATTTCTTATATGGCTATATAAATACTATGTGAAGACCTGGAAACCCAATCCAGAACTCCGACTCAAGTATCGGCAGAGCATGGTTGAAGATGGCCATTAACAAAAATCATGAATATTTTCAGTGCTGAAGTTAAAAAAATCATAAGAAACTTCTGAAAGCGCTCAGAACTGAGAACTCCTCGATTTCTTATACGGCTGTATTGAACTTATATGAAAACTTGGAAACCAAATCCAGAACTTCGACACAAGTATCAGCAGAGCATGGTTGAAGATGGCCATTAACAAAAATCATGAATATTTTCAGTGTTGAAGTTAAAAAAATCATAAGAAACTTCTGAAAGCGCACAAAACTGAGAACTCCTCGATTCCTTATATGGCTATATAAATACTATGTGAAAACCTGGAAATCCAATCCAGAACTCTGACGCCAGTATCAGCAGAGCATGGTTGAAGATGTCGATTAGCTAAAATCATGAATATTTTCAGTGTTTAAATTTAAAAAATCATAAAAAACTTTTGAAAGTGTCCAGAACTAGGAACTCCTCGGTTTCTCATATTTCTATATCAGTTCTATATGAAACCATGGAAAACAAATCCAGAACTCCGACACAAGTAGTAGCAGAGCATGGTTGTAAATAAAACTTTTTAAAATTAAAGAAAATTAGCTATGTTAGGAATAAAATCACAATAAACTTTTGAAGAGACTGAGGACCGGGAACTCCTCGGTTTCCCCTACAACTATAATCTTTACATTAAAACCAGCAAAGTCCAGGACTAGAACTCCGACACAAGTATCAGCAGAGCATGGTTGAAGATGGCCATTAACAAAAATCATGAATATTTTCAGTGCTGAAGTTAAAAAAATCATAAGAAACTTCTGAAAGCGCTCAGAACTGAGAACTCCCCGATTTCTTATATGGCTATATAAATACTATGTGAAAACCTGGAAATCCAATCCAGAACTCTGACGCCAGTATCAGCAGAGCATGGTTGAAGATGTCGATTAACAAAAATCATAAATATTTTCAGTGCTGAAGTTAAAAAAATCATAAGAAACTTCTGAAAGTGTCCAGAACTGGGAACTCCTCGGTTTCTCATATTTCTATATCAGTTCTATATGAAACCATGGAAAACAAATCCAGAACTCCGACACAAGTAGTAGCAGAGCATGGTTGAAGATGGCCATTAACAAAAATCATGAATATTTTCAGTGCTGAAGTTAAAAAAATCATAAGAAACTTCTGAAAGCGCTCAGAACTGAGAACTCCTCGATTTCTTATACGGCTGTATTGAACCTATATGAAAACTTGGAAAACAAATCCAGAACTCCGACACAAGTATCAGCAGAGCATGGTTGAAGATGGCCATTAACAAAAATCATGAATATTTTCAGTGTTGAAGTTAAAAAAATCATAAGAAACTTCTGAAAGCGCACAAAACTGAGAACTCCTCGATTCCTTATATGGCTATATAAATACTATGTGAAAACCTGGAAATCCAATCCAGAACTCTGACGCCAGTATCAGCAGAGCATGGTTGAAGATGTCGATTAGCTAAAATCATGAATATTTTCAGTGTTCAAATTAAAAAAATCATAAAAAACTTTTGAAAGTGTCCAGAACTGGGAACTCCTCGGTTTCTCATATTTCTATATCAGTTCTATATGAAAACATGGAAAACAAATCCAGAACTCCGACACAAGTAGTAGCAGAGCATGGTTGTAAATAAAACTTTTTAAAATTAAAGAAAATTAGTTATGTTAGGAATAAAATTACAATAAACTTTTGAAGAGACTGAGGACCGGGAACTCCTCGGTTTCCCCTACAACTATAATCTTTACATTAAAACCAGCAAAGTCCAGGACTAGAACTCCGACACACGTATCAGCAGAGCATGGTTGAAGATGGCCATTAACAAAAATCATGAATATTTTCAGTGCTGAAGTTAAAAAAATCATAAGAAACTTCTGAAAGGGCTCAGAACTGAGAACTCCTCGATTTCTTATATGGCTATATAAATACTATGTGAAGACCTGGAAACCCAATCCAGAACTCCGACTCAAGTATCGGCAGAGCATGGTTGAAGATGGCCATTAACAAAAATCATAAATATTTTCAGTGCTGAAGTTAAAAAAATCATAAGAAACTTCTGAAAGTGTCCAGAACTGGGAACTCCTCGGTTTCTCATATTTCTATATTAGTTCTATATGAAACCATGGAAAACAAATCCAGAACTGCGACACAAGTAGTAGCAGAGCATGGTTGAAGATGGCCATTAACAAAAATCATGAATATTTTCAGTGCTGAAGTTAAAAAATTCATAAGAAACTTCTGAAAGCGCTCAGAACTGAGAACTCCTCGATTTCTTATATGGCTATATAAATACTATGTGAAAACCTGGAAACCCAATCCAGAACTCTGACTCAAGTATCAGCAGAGCATGGTTGAAGATGTCGATTAACAAAAATCATAAATATTTTCAGTGCTGAAGTTAAAAAAATCATAAGAAACTTCTGAAAGTGTCCAGAACTGGGAACTCCTCGGTTTCTCATATTTCTATATCAGTTCTATATGAAACCATGGAAAACAAATCCAGAACTCCGACACAAGTAGTAGCAGAGCATGGTTGAAGATGGCCATTAACAAAAATCATGAATATTTTCAGTGCTGAAGTTAAAAAAATCATAAGAAACTTCTGAAAGCGCTCAGAACTGAGAACTCCTCGATTTCTTATATGGCTATATAAATACTATGTGAAAACCTGGAAACCCAATCCAGAACTCTGACTCAAGTATCAGCAGAGCATGGTTGAAGATGTCGATTAACAAAAATCATGAATATTTTCAGTGTTGAAATTAAAAAAATCATAAGAAACTTTTCAAAGCGCTCAGTACTGAGAACTCCTCGATTTCTTATACGGCTGTATTGAACTTATATGAAAACTTGGAAACCAAATCCAGAACTCCGACACAAGTATCAGCAGAGCATGGTTGAAGATGGCCATTAACAAAAATCATGAATATTTTCAGTGTTGAAGTTAAAAAAATCATAAGAAACTTCTGAAAGCGCACAAAACTGAGAACTCCTCGATTCCTTATATGGCTATATAAATACTATGTGAAAACCTGGAAATCCAATCCAGAACTCTGACGCCAGTATCAGCAGAGCATGGTTGAAGATGTCGATTAGCTAAAATCATGAATATTTTCAGTGTTTAAATTTAAAAAATCATAAAAAACTTTTGAAAGTGTCCAGAACTAGGAACTCCTCGGTTTCTCATATTTCTATATCAGTTCTATATGAAACCATGGAAAACAAATCCAGAACTCTGACACAAGTAGTAGCAGAGCATGGTTGTAAATAAAACTTTTTAAAATTAAAGAAAATTAGCTATGTTAGGAATAAAATCACAATAAACTTTTGAAGAGACTGAGGACCGGGAACTCCTCGGTTTCCCCTACAACTATAATCTTTACATTAAAACCAGCAAAGTCCAGGACTAGAACTCCGACACAAGTATCAGCAGAGCATGGTTGAAGATGGCCATTAACAAAAATCATGAATATTTTCAGTGCTGAAGTTAAAAAAATCATAAGAAACTTCTGAAAGCGCTCAGAACTGAGAACTCCCCGATTTCTTATATGGCTATATAAATACTATGTGAAGACCTGGAAACCCAATCCAGAACTCTGACTCAAGTATCAGCAGAGCATGGTTGAAGATGTCGATTAACAAAAATCATGAATATTTTCAGTGTTCAAATTAAAAAAATCATAAAAAACTTTTGAAAGTGTCCAGAACTGGGAACTCCTCGGTTTCTCATATTTCTATATCAGTTCTATATGAAACCATGGAAAACAAATCCAGAACTCCGACACAAGTAGTAGCAGAGCATGGTTGTAAATAAAACTTTTTAAAATTAAAGAAAATTAGCTATGTTAGGAATAAAATTACAATAAACTTTTGAAGAGACTGAGGACCGGGAACTCCTCGGTTTCCCCTACAACTATAATCTTTACATTAAAACCAGCAAAGTTCAGGACTAGAACTCCGACACACGTATCAGCAGAGCATGGTTGAAGATGGCCATTAACAAAAATCATGAATATTTTCAGTGCTGAAGTTAAAAAAATCTTAAGAAACTTCTGAAAGCGCTCAGAACTGAGAACTCCTCGATTTCTTATATGGCTATATAAATACTATGTGAAGACCTGGAAACCCAATCCAGAACTCCGACTCAAGTATCGGCAGAGCATGGTTGAAGATGGCCATTAACAAAAATCATGAATATTTTCAGTGCTGAAGTTAAAAAAATCATAAGAAACTTCTGAAAGCGCTCAGAACTGAGAACTCCTCGATTTCTTATACGGCTGTATTGAACTTATATGAAAACTTGGAAACCAAATCCAGAACTTCGACACAAGTATCAGCAGAGCATGGTTGAAGATGGCCATTAACAAAAATCATGAATATTTTCAGTGTTGAAGTTAAAAAAATCATAAGAAACTTCTGAAAGCGCACAAAACTGAGAACTCCTCGATTCCTTATATGGCTATATAAATACTATGTGAAAACCTGGAAATCCAATCCAGAACTCTGACGCCAGTATCAGCAGAGCATGGTTGAAGATGTCGATTAGCTAAAATCATGAATATTTTCAGTGTTTAAATTTAAAAAATCATAAAAAACTTTTGAAAGTGTCCAGAACTAGGAACTCCTCGGTTTCTCATATTTCTATATCAGTTCTATATGAAACCATGGAAAACAAATCCAGAACTCCGACACAAGTAGTAGCAGAGCATGGTTGTAAATAAAACTTTTTAAAATTAAAGAAAATTAGCTATGTTAGGAATAAAATCACAATAAACTTTTGAAGAGACTGAGGACCGGGAACTCCTCGGTTTCCCCTACAACTATAATCTTTACATTAAAACCAGCAAAGTCCAGGACTAGAACTCCGACACACGTATCAGCAGAGCATGGTTGAAGATGGCCATTAACAAAAATCATGAATATTTTCAGTGCTGAAGTTAAAAAAATCATAAGAAACTTCTGAAAGCGCTCAGAACTGAGAACTCCCCGATTTCTTATATGGCTATATAAATACTATGTGAAAACCTGGAAATCCAATCCAGAACTCTGACGCCAGTATCAGCAGAGCATGGTTGAAGATGTCGATTAGCTAAAATCATGAATATTTTCAGTGTTCAAATTAAAAAAATCATAAAAAACTTTTGAAAGTGTCCAGAACTGGGAACTCCTCGGTTTCTCATATTTCTATATCAGTTCTATATGAAACCATGGAAAACAAATCCAGAACTCCGACACAAGTAGTAGCAGAGCATGGTTGTAAATAAAACTTTTTAAAATTAAAGAAAATTAGCTATGTTAGGAATAAAATCACAATAAACTTTTGAAGAGACTGAGGACCGGGAACTCCTCGGTTTCTCCTACAACTATAATCTATACATTAAAACCAGCAAAGTCCAGGACTAGAACTCCGACACACGTATCAGCAGAGCATGGTTGAAGATGGCCATTAACAAAAATCATAAATATTTTCAGTGCTGAAGTTAAAAAAATCATAAGAAACTTCTGAAAGTGTCCAGAACTGGGAACTCCTCGGTTTCTCATATTTCTATATCAGTTCTATATGAAACCATGGAAAACAAATCCAGAACTCCGACACAAGTAGTAGCAGAGCATGGTTGAAGATGGCCATTAACAAAAATCATGAATATTTTCAGTGCTGAAGTTAAAAAAATCATAAGAAACTTCTGAAAGCGCTCAGAACTGAGAACTCCTCGATTTCTTATACGGCTGTATTGAACCTATATGAAAACTTGGAAAACAAATCCAGAACTCCGACACAAGTATCAGCAGAGCATGGTTGAAGATGGCCATTAACAAAAATCATGAATATTTTCAGTGTTGAAGTTAAAAAAATCATAAGAAACTTCTGAAAGCGCACAAAACTGAGAACTCCTCGATTCCTTATATGGCTATATAAATACTATGTGAAAACCTGGAAATCCAATCCAGAACTCTGACGCCAGTATCAGCAGAGCATGGTTGAAGATGTCGATTAGCTAAAATCATGAATATTTTCAGTGTTCAAATTAAAAAAATCATAAAAAACTTTTGAAAGTGTCCAGAACTGGGAACTCCTCGGTTTCTCATATTTCTATATCAGTTCTATATGAAAACATGGAAAACAAATCCAGAACTCCGACACAAGTAGTAGCAGAGCATGGTTGTAAATAAAACTTTTTAAAATTAAAGAAAATTAGTTATGTTAGGAATAAAATTACAATAAACTTTTGAAGAGACTGAGGACCGGGAACTCCTCGGTTTCCCCTACAACTATAATCTTTACATTAAAACCAGCAAAGTCCAGGACTAGAACTCCGACACACGTATCAGCAGAGCATGGTTGAAGATGGCCATTAACAAAAATCATGAATATTTTCAGTGCTGAAGTTAAAAAAATCATAAGAAACTTCTGAAAGGGCTCAGAACTGAGAACTCCTCGATTTCTTATATGGCTATATAAATACTATGTGAAGACCTGGAAACCCAATCCAGAACTCCGACTCAAGTATCGGCAGAGCATGGTTGAAGATGGCCATTAACAAAAATCATAAATATTTTCAGTGCTGAAGTTAAAAAAATCATAAGAAACTTCTGAAAGTGTCCAGAACTGGGAACTCCTCGGTTTCTCATATTTCTATATTAGTTCTATATGAAACCATGGAAAACAAATCCAGAACTGCGACACAAGTAGTAGCAGAGCATGGTTGAAGATGGCCATTAACAAAAATCATGAATATTTTCAGTGCTGAAGTTAAAAAATTCATAAGAAACTTCTGAAAGCGCTCAGAACTGAGAACTCCTCGATTTCTTATATGGCTATATAAATACTATGTGAAAACCTGGAAACCCAATCCAGAACTCTGACTCAAGTATCAGCAGAGCATGGTTGAAGATGTCGATTAACAAAAATCATAAATATTTTCAGTGCTGAAGTTAAAAAAGTCATAAGAAACTTCTGAAAGTGTCCAGAACTGGGAACTCCTCGGTTTCTCATATTTCTATATCAGTTCTATATGAAACCATGGAAAACAAATCCAGAACTCCGACACAAGTAGTAGCAGAGCATGGTTGAAGATGGCCATTAACAAAAATCATGAATATTTTCAGTGCTGAAGTTAAAAAAATCATAAGAAACTTCTGAAAGCGCTCAGAACTGAGAACTCCTCGATTTCTTATATGGCTATATAAATACTATGTGAAAACCTGGAAACCCAATCCAGAACTCTGACTCAAGTATCAGCAGAGCATGGTTGAAGATGTCGATTAACAAAAATCATGAATATTTTCAGTGTTGAAATTAAAAAAATCATAAGAAACTTTTCAAAGCGCTCAGTACTGAGAACTCCTCGATTTCTTATACGGCTGTATTGAACTTATATGAAAACTTGGAAACCAAATCCAGAACTCCGACACAAGTATCAGCAGAGCATGGTTGAAGATGGCCATTAACAAAAATCATGAATATTTTCAGTGTTGAAGTTAAAAAAATCATAAGAAACTTCTGAAAGCGCACAAAACTGAGAACTCCTCGATTCCTTATATGGCTATATAAATACTATGTGAAAACCTGGAAATCCAATCCAGAACTCTGACGCCAGTATCAGCAGAGCATGGTTGAAGATGTCGATTAGCTAAAATCATGAATATTTTCAGTGTTTAAATTTAAAAAATCATAAAAAACTTTTGAAAGTGTCCAGAACTAGGAACTCCTCGGTTTCTCATATTTCTATATCAGTTCTATATGAAACCATGGAAAACAAATCCAGAACTCTGACACAAGTAGTAGCAGAGCATGGTTGTAAATAAAACTTTTTAAAATTAAAGAAAATTAGCTATGTTAGGAATAAAATCACAATAAACTTTTGAAGAGACTGAGGACCGGGAACTCCTCGGTTTCCCCTACAACTATAATCTTTACATTAAAACCAGCAAAGTCCAGGACTAGAACTCCGACACAAGTATCAGCAGAGCATGGTTGAAGATGGCCATTAACAAAAATCATGAATATTTTCAGTGCTGAAGTTAAAAAAATCATAAGAAACTTCTGAAAGCGCTCAGAACTGAGAACTCCCCGATTTCTTATATGGCTATATAAATACTATGTGAAGACCTGGAAACCCAATCCAGAACTCTGACTCAAGTATCAGCAGAGCATGGTTGAAGATGTCGATTAACAAAAATCATGAATATTTTCAGTGTTTAAATTTAAAAAATCATAAAAAACTTTTGAAAGTGTCCAGAACTAGGAACTCCTCGGTTTCTCATATTTCTATATCAGTTCTATATGAAACCATGGAAAACAAATCCAGAACTCTGACACAAGTAGTAGCAGAGCATGGTTGTAAATAAAACTTTTTAAAATTAAAGAAAATTAGCTATGTTAGGAATAAAATCACAATAAACTTTTGAAGAGACTGAGGACCGGGAACTCCTCGGTTTCTCCTACAACTATAATCTATACATTAAAACCAGCAAAGTCCAGGACTAGAACTCCGACACACGTATCAGCAGAGCATGGTTGAAGATGGCCATTAACAAAAATCATAAATATTTTCAGTGCTGAAGTTAAAAAAATCATAAGAAACTTCTGAAAGTGTCCAGAACTGGGAACTCCTCGGTTTCTCATATTTCTATATCAGTTCTATATGAAACCATGGAAAACAAATCCAGAACTCCGACACAAGTAGTAGCAGAGCATGGTTGAAGATGGCCATTAACAAAAATCATGAATATTTTCAGTGCTGAAGTTAAAAAAATCATAAGAAACTTCTGAAAGCGCTCAGAACTGAGAACTCCTCGATTTCTTATACGGCTGTATTGAACCTATATGAAAACTTGGAAAACAAATCCAGAACTCCGACACAAGTATCAGCAGAGCATGGTTGAAGATGGCCATTAACAAAAATCATGAATATTTTCAGTGTTGAAGTTAAAAAAATCATAAGAAACTTCTGAAAGCGCACAAAACTGAGAACTCCTCGATTCCTTATATGGCTATATAAATACTATGTGAAAACCTGGAAATCCAATCCAGAACTCTGACGCCAGTATCAGCAGAGCATGGTTGAAGATGTCGATTAGCTAAAATCATGAATATTTTCAGTGTTCAAATTAAAAAAATCATAAAAAACTTTTGAAAGTGTCCAGAACTGGGAACTCCTCGGTTTCTCATATTTCTATATCAGTTCTATATGAAAACATGGAAAACAAATCCAGAACTCCGACACAAGTAGTAGCAGAGCATGGTTGTAAATAAAACTTTTTAAAATTAAAGAAAATTAGCTATGTTAGGAATAAAATTACAATAAACTTTTGAAGAGACTGAGGACCGGGAACTCCTCGGTTTCCCCTACAACTATAATCTTTACATTAAAACCAGCAAAGTCCAGGACTAGAACTCCGACACACGTATCAGCAGAGCATGGTTGAAGATGGCCATTAACAAAAATCATGAATATTTTCAGTGCTGAAGTTAAAAAAATCATAAGAAACTTCTGAAAGGGCTCAGAACTGAGAACTCCTCGATTTCTTATATGGCTATATAAATACTATGTGAAGACCTGGAAACCCAATCCAGAACTCCGACTCAAGTATCGGCAGAGCATGGTTGAAGATGGCCATTAACAAAAATCATAAATATTTTCAGTGCTGAAGTTAAAAAAATCATAAGAAACTTCTGAAAGTGTCCAGAACTGGGAACTCCTCGGTTTCTCATATTTCTATATCAGTTCTATATGAAACCATGGAAAACAAATCCAGAACTGCGACACAAGTAGTAGCAGAGCATGGTTGAAGATGGCCATTAACAAAAATCATGAATATTTTCAGTGCTGAAGTTAAAAAAATCATAAGAAACTTCTGAAAGCGCTCAGAACTGAGAACTCCTCGATTTCTTATACGGCTGTATTGAACTTATATGAAAACTTGGAAACCAAATCCAGAACTTCGACACAAGTATCAGCAGAGCATGGTTGAAGATGGCCATTAACAAAAATCATGAATATTTTCAGTGTTGAAGTTAAAAAAATCATAAGAAACTTCTGAAAGCGCACAAAACTGAGAACTCCTCGATTCCTTATATGGCTATATAAATACTATGTGAAAACCTGGAAATCCAATCCAGAACTCTGACGCCAGTATCAGCAGAGCATGGTTGAAGATGTCGATTAGCTAAAATCATGAATATTTTCAGTGTTCAAATTAAAAAAATCATAAAAAACTTTTGAAAGTGTCCAGAACTGGGAACTCCTCGGTTTCTCATATTTCTATATCAGTTCTATATGAAACCATGGAAAACAAATCCAGAACTCCGACACAAGTAGTAGCAGAGCATGGTTGTAAATAAAACTTTTTAAAATTAAAGAAAATTAGCTATGTTAGGAATAAAATCACAATAAACTTTTGAAGAGACTGAGGACCGGGAACTCCTCGGTTTCTCCTACAACTATAATCTATACATTAAAACCAGCAAAGTCCAGGACTAGAACTCCGACACACGTATCAGCAGAGCATGGTTGAAGATGGCCATTAACAAAAATCATAAATATTTTCAGTGCTGAAGTTAAAAAAATCATAAGAAACTTCTGAAAGTGTCCAGAACTGGGAACTCCTCGGTTTCTCATATTTCTATATCAGTTCTATATGAAACCATGGAAAACAAATCCAGAACTCCGACACAAGTAGTAGCAGAGCATGGTTGAAGATGGCCATTAACAAAAATCATGAATATTTTCAGTGCTGAAGTTAAAAAAATCATAAGAAACTTCTGAAAGCGCTCAGAACTGAGAACTCCTCGATTTCTTATACGGCTGTATTGAACCTATATGAAAACTTGGAAAACAAATCCAGAACTCCGACACAAGTATCAGCAGAGCATGGTTGAAGATGGCCATTAACAAAAATCATGAATATTTTCAGTGTTGAAGTTAAAAAAATCATAAGAAACTTCTGAAAGCGCACAAAACTGAGAACTCCTCGATTCCTTATATGGCTATATAAATACTATGTGAAAACCTGGAAATCCAATCCAGAACTCTGACGCCAGTATCAGCAGAGCATGGTTGAAGATGTCGATTAGCTAAAATCATGAATATTTTCAGTGTTCAAATTAAAAAAATCATAAAAAACTTTTGAAAGTGTCCAGAACTGGGAACTCCTCGGTTTCTCATATTTCTATATCAGTTCTATATGAAAACATGGAAAACAAATCCAGAACTCCGACACAAGTAGTAGCAGAGCATGGTTGTAAATAAAACTTTTTAAAATTAAAGAAAATTAGCTATGTTAGGAATAAAATTACAATAAACTTTTGAAGAGACTGAGGACCGGGAACTCCTCGGTTTCCCCTACAACTATAATCTTTACATTAAAACCAGCAAAGTCCAGGACTAGAACTCCGACACACGTATCAGCAGAGCATGGTTGAAGATGGCCATTAACAAAAATCATGAATATTTTCAGTGCTGAAGTTAAAAAAATCATAAGAAACTTCTGAAAGGGCTCAGAACTGAGAACTCCTCGATTTCTTATATGGCTATATAAATACTATGTGAAGACCTGGAAACCCAATCCAGAACTCCGACTCAAGTATCGGCAGAGCATGGTTGAAGATGGCCATTAACAAAAATCATAAATATTTTCAGTGCTGAAGTTAAAAAAATCATAAGAAACTTCTGAAAGTGTCCAGAACTGGGAACTCCTCGGTTTCTCATATTTCTATATCAGTTCTATATGAAACCATGGAAAACAAATCCAGAACTGCGACACAAGTAGTAGCAGAGCATGGTTGAAGATGGCCATTAACAAAAATCATGAATATTTTCAGTGCTGAAGTTAAAAAAATCATAAGAAACTTCTGAAAGCGCTCAGAACTGAGAACTCCTCGATTTCTTATACGGCTGTATTGAACTTATATGAAAACTTGGAAACCAAATCCAGAACTTCGACACAAGTATCAGCAGAGCATGGTTGAAGATGGCCATTAACAAAAATCATGAATATTTTCAGTGTTGAAGTTAAAAAAATCATAAGAAACTTCTGAAAGCGCACAAAACTGAGAACTCCTCGATTCCTTATATGGCTATATAAATACTATGTGAAAACCTGGAAATCCAATCCAGAACTCTGACGCCAGTATCAGCAGAGCATGGTTGAAGATGTTGATTAGCTAAAATCATGAATATTTTCAGTGTTCAAATTAAAAAAATCATAAAAAACTTTTGAAAGTGTCCAGAACTGGGAACTCCTCGGTTTCTCATATTTCTATATCAGTTCTATATGAAAACATGGAAAACAAATCCAGAACTCCGACACAAGTAGTAGCAGAGCATGGTTGTAAATAAAACTTTTTAAAATTAAAGAAAATTAGCTATGTTAGGAATAAAATTACAATAAACTTTTGAAGAGACTGAGGACCGGGAACTCCTCGGTTTCCCCTACAACTATAATCTTTACATTAAAACCAGCAAAGTCCAGGACTAGAACTCCGACACACGTATCAGCAGAGCATGGTTGAAGATGGCCATTAACAAAAATCATGAATATTTTCAGTGCTGAAGTTAAAAAAATCATAAGAAACTTCTGAAAGGGCTCAGAACTGAGAACTCCTCGATTTCTTATATGGCTATATAAATACTATGTGAAGACCTGGAAACCCAATCCAGAACTCCGACTCAAGTATCGGCAGAGCATGGTTGAAGATGGCCATTAACAAAAATCATAAATATTTTCAGTGCTGAAGTTAAAAAAATCATAAGAAACTTCTGAAAGTGTCCAGAACTGGGAACTCCTCGGTTTCTCATATTTCTATATTAGTTCTATATGAAACCATGGAAAACAAATCCAGAACTGCGACACAAGTAGTAGCAGAGCATGGTTGAAGATGGCCATTAACAAAAATCATGAATATTTTCAGTGCTGAAGTTAAAAAATTCATAAGAAACTTCTGAAAGCGCTCAGAACTGAGAACTCCTCGATTTCTTATATGGCTATATAAATACTATGTGAAAACCTGGAAACCCAATCCAGAACTCTGACTCAAGTATCAGCAGAGCATGGTTGAAGATGTCGATTAACAAAAATCATAAATATTTTCAGTGCTGAAGTTAAAAAAATCATAAGAAACTTCTGAAAGTGTCCAGAACTGGGAACTCCTCGGTTTCTCATATTTCTATATCAGTTCTATATGAAACCATGGAAAACAAATCCAGAACTCCGACACAAGTAGTAGCAGAGCATGGTTGAAGATGGCCATTAACAAAAATCATGAATATTTTCAGTGCTGAAGTTAAAAAAATCATAAGAAACTTCTGAAAGCGCTCAGAACTGAGAACTCCTCGATTTCTTATATGGCTATATAAATACTATGTGAAATCCTGGAAACCCAATCCAGAACTCTGACTCAAGTATCAGCAGAGCATGGTTGAAGATGTCGATTAACAAAAATCATGAATATTTTCAGTGTTGAAATTAAAAAAATCATAAGAAACTTTTCAAAGCGCTCAGTACTGAGAACTCCTCGATTTCTTATACGGCTGTATTGAACTTATATGAAAACTTGGAAACCAAATCCAGAACTCCGACACAAGTATCAGCAGAGCATGGTTGAAGATGGCCATTAACAAAAATCATGAATATTTTCAGTGTTGAAGTTAAAAAAATCATAAGAAACTTCTGAAAGCGCACAAAACTGAGAACTCCTCGATTCCTTATATGGCTATATAAATACTATGTGAAAACCTGGAAATCCAATCCAGAACTCTGACGCCAGTATCAGCAGAGCATGGTTGAAGATGTCGATTAGCTAAAATCATGAATATTTTCAGTGTTTAAATTTAAAAAATCATAAAAAACTTTTGAAAGTGTCCAGAACTAGGAACTCCTCGGTTTCTCATATTTCTATATCAGTTCTATATGAAACCATGGAAAACAAATCCAGAACTCCGACACAAGTAGTAGCAGAGCATGGTTGTAAATAAAACTTTTTAAAATTAAAGAAAATTAGCTATGTTAGGAATAAAATCACAATAAACTTTTGAAGAGACTGAGGACCGGGAACTCCTCGGTTTCCCCTACAACTATAATCTTTACATTAAAACCAGCAAAGTCCAGGACTAGAACTCCGACACACGTATCAGCAGAGCATGGTTGAAGATGGCCATTAACAAAAATCATGAATATTTTCAGTGCTGAAGTTAAAAAAATCATAAGAAACTTCTGAAAGCGCTCAGAACTGAGAACTCCCCGATTTCTTATATGGCTATATAAATACTATGTGAAGACCTGGAAACCCAATCCAGAACTCTGACTCAAGTATCAGCAGAGCATGGTTGAAGATGTCGATTAACAAAAATCATGAATATTTTCAGTGTTCAAATTAAAAAAATCATAAAAAACTTTTGAAAGTGTCCAGAACTGGGAACTCCTCGGTTTCTCATATTTCTATATCAGTTCTATATGAAACCATGGAAAACAAATCCAGAACTCCGACACAAGTAGTAGCAGAGCATGGTTGTAAATAAAACTTTTTAAAATTAAAGAAAATTAGCTATGTTAGGAATAAAATTACAATAAACTTTTGAAGAGACTGAGGACCGGGAACTCCTCGGTTTCCCCTACAACTATAATCTTTACATTAAAACCAGCAAAGTTCAGGACTAGAACTCCGACACACGTATCAGCAGAGCATGGTTGAAGATGGCCATTAACAAAAATCATGAATATTTTCAGTGCTGAAGTTAAAAAAATCTTAAGAAACTTCTGAAAGCGCTCAGAACTGAGAACTCCTCGATTTCTTATATGGCTATATAAATACTATGTGAAGACCTGGAAACCCAATCCAGAACTCCGACTCAAGTATCGGCAGAGCATGGTTGAAGATGGCCATTAACAAAAATCATGAATATTTTCAGTGCTGAAGTTAAAAAAATCATAAGAAACTTCTGAAAGCGCTCAGAACTGAGAACTCCTCGATTTCTTATACGGCTGTATTGAACTTATATGAAAACTTGGAAACCAAATCCAGAACTTCGACACAAGTATCAGCAGAGCATGGTTGAAGATGGCCATTAACAAAAATCATGAATATTTTCAGTGTTGAAGTTAAAAAAATCATAAGAAACTTCTGAAAGCGCACAAAACTGAGAACTCCTCGATTCCTTATATGGCTATATAAATACTATGTGAAAACCTGGAAATCCAATCCAGAACTCTGACGCCAGTATCAGCAGAGCATGGTTGAAGATGTCGATTAGCTAAAATCATGAATATTTTCAGTGTTTAAATTTAAAAAATCATAAAAAACTTTTGAAAGTGTCCAGAACTAGGAACTCCTCGGTTTCTCATATTTCTATATCAGTTCTATATGAAACCATGGAAAACAAATCCAGAACTCCGACACAAGTAGTAGCAGAGCATGGTTGTAAATAAAACTTTTTAAAATTAAAGAAAATTAGCTATGTTAGGAATAAAATCACAATAAACTTTTGAAGAGACTGAGGACCGGGAACTCCTCGGTTTCCCCTACAACTATAATCTTTACATTAAAACCAGCAAAGTCCAGGACTAGAACTCCGACACACGTATCAGCAGAGCATGGTTGAAGATGGCCATTAACAAAAATCATGAATATTTTCAGTGCTGAAGTTAAAAAAATCATAAGAAACTTCTGAAAGCGCTCAGAACTGAGAACTCCCCGATTTCTTATATGGCTATATAAATACTATGTGAAAACCTGGAAATCCAATCCAGAACTCTGACGCCAGTATCAGCAGAGCATGGTTGAAGATGTCGATTAGTTAAAATCATGAATATTTTCAGTGTTCAAATTAAAAAAATCATAAAAAACTTTTGAAAGTGTCCAGAACTAGGAACTCCTCGGTTTCTCATATTTCTATATCAGTTCTATATGAAACCATGGAAAACAAATCCAGAACTCCGACACAAGTAGTAGCAGAGCATGGTTGTAAATAAAACTTTTTAAAATTAAAGAAAATTAGCTATGTTAGGAATAAAATCACAATAAACTTTTGAAGAGACTGAGGACCGGGAACTCCTCGGTTTCTCCTACAACTATAATCTATACATTAAAACCAGCAAAGTCCAGGACTAGAACTCCGACACACGTATCAGCAGAGCATGGTTGAAGATGGCCATTAACAAAAATCATAAATATTTTCAGTGCTGAAGTTAAAAAAATCATAAGAAACTTCTGAAAGTGTCCAGAACTGGGAACTCCTCGGTTTCTCATATTTCTATATCAGTTCTATATGAAACCATGGAAAACAAATCCAGAACTCCGACACAAGTAGTAGCAGAGCATGGTTGAAGATGGCCATTAACAAAAATCATGAATATTTTCAGTGCTGAAGTTAAAAAAATCATAAGAAACTTCTGAAAATATTCATGATTTTTGTTAATCGACATCTTCAACCATGCTCTGCTGATACTTGAGTCAGAGTTCTGGATTGGGTTTCCAGGTTTTCACATAGTATTTATATAGCCATATAAGAAATCGAGGAGTTCTCAGTTCTGAGCGCTTTCAGAAGTTTCTTATGATTTTTTTAACTTCAGCACTGAAAATATTCATGATTTTTGTTAATGGCCATCTTCAACCATGCTCTGCTACTACTTGTGTCGGAGTTCTGGATTTGTTTTCCATGGTTTCATATAGAACTGATATAGAAATATGAGAAACCGAGGAGTTCCCAGTTCTGGACACTTTCAGAAGTTTCTTATGATTTTTTTAACTTCAGCACTGAAAATATTTATGATTTTTGTTAATGGCCATCTTCAACCATGCTCTGCTGATACGTGTGTCGGAGTTCTAGTCCTGGACTTTGCTGGTTTTAATGTAAAGATTATAGTTGTAGGAGAAACCGAGGAGTTCCCGGTCCTCAGTCTCTTCAAAAGTTTATTGTGATTTTATTCCTAACATAGCTAATTTTCTTTAATTTTAAAAAGTTTTATTTACAACCATGCTCTGCTACTACTTGTGTCGGAGTTCTGGATTTGTTTTCCATGGTTTCATATAGAACTGATATAGAAATATGAGAAACCGAGGAGTTCCCAGTTCTGGACACTTTCAAAAGTTTTTTATGATTTTTTTAATTTGAACACTGAAAATATTCATGATTTTAGCTAATCGACATCTTCAACCATGCTCTGCTGATACTGGCGTCAGAGTTCTGGATTGGATTTCCAGGTTTTCACATAGTATTTATATAGCCATATAAGGAATCGAGGAGTTCTCAGTTTTGTGCGCTTTCAGAAGTTTCTTATGATTTTTTTAACTTCAACACTGAAAATATTCATGATTTTTGTTAATGGCCATCTTCAACCATGCTCTGCTGATACTTGTGTCGGAGTTCTGGATTTGGTTTCCAAGTTTTCATATAAGTTCAATACAGCCGTATAAGAAATCGAGGAGTTCTCAGTTCTGAGCGCTTTCAAAAGTTTCTTATGATTTTTTTAACTTCAGCACTGAAAATATTCATGATTTTTGTTAATGGCCATCTTCAACCATGCTCTGCCGATACTTGAGTCGGAGTTCTGGATTGGGTTTCCAGGTCTTCACATAGTATTTATATAGCCATATAAGAAATCGAGGAGTTCTCAGTTCTGAGCGCTTTCAGAAGTCTCTTAAGATTTTTTTAACTTCAGCACTGAAAATATTCATGATTTTTGTTAATGGCCATCTTCAACCATGCTCTGCTGATACGTGTGTCGGAGTTCTAGTCCTGAACTTTGCTGGTTTTAATGTAAAGATTATAGTTGTAGGGGAAACCGAGGAGTTCCCGGTCCTCAGTCTCTTCAAAAGTTTATTGTAATTTTATTCCTAACATAGCTAATTTTCTTTAATTTTAAAAAGTTTTATTTTAACCATGCTCTGCTACTACTTGTGTCGGAGTTCTGGATTTGTTTTCCATGGTTTCATATAGAACTGATATAGAAATATGAGAAAACGAGGAGTTCCCAGTTCTGGACACTTTCAAAAGTTTTTTATGATTTTTTTAATTTGAACACTGAAAATATTCATGATTTTAGCTAATCGACATCTTCAACCATGCTCTGCTGGTACTTGTGTCGGAGTTCTAGATTGGATTTCCAGGTTTTCACATAGTATTTATATAGCCATATAAGGAATCGAGGAGTTCTCAGTTTTGTGCGCTTTCAGAAGTTTCTTATGATTTTTTAACTTCAACACTGAAAATATTCATGATTTTTGTTAATGGCCATCTTCAACCATGCTCTGCTGATACTTGTGTCGGAGTTCTGGATTTGGTTTCCAAGTTTTCATATAGGTTTAATACAGCCGTATAAGAAATCGATGAGTTCTCAGTACTGAGCGCTTTCAAAAGTTTCTTATGATTTTTTTAATTTCAACACTGAAAATATTCATGATTTTTGTTAATCGACATCTTCAACCATGCTCTGCTGATACTTGAGTCGGAGTTCTGGATTGGGTTTCCAGGTTATCACATAGTTTTTATATAGCCGTATAAGAAATCGAGAAGTTCTCAGTTCTGAGCGCTTTCAGAAGTTTCTTATGATTTTTTTTAACTTCAACACTGAAAATATTCATGATTTTTGTTAATGGCTATCTTCAACCATGCTCTGCTGATACGTGTGTCGGAGTTCTAGTCCTGGACTTTGCTGATTTTTATGTAAAGATTATATTTGTAGAGGAAACCAAGGAGTTCTTGGTCCTCGGACCCTTCAAAAGTTTATTGTGATTTTATTACTAACATAGCTAATTTTCTTGATTTTTAAAAAGTTTTATTTACAACCATGCTCTGCTACTACTTGTGTCGGAGTTCTGGATTTGTTTTCCATGGTTTCATATAGAACTGACAAAGAAATATGAGAAACCGAGAAGTTCTCAGTTCTGAGCGCTTTCAGAAGTTTCTTATGATTTTTTTAACTTCAACAATAAAAATATTTATGATTTTTGCTAATCGACATCTTCAACCATGCTCTGCTGATACTTGAAATCGATTACCGTTATATTTTGCTTTTCTTTTGTTTATGTACCATCTGAACTACTGATAATATTTAGAATCATATGTGAAAACCGTCGTATTGTGTAATTATCGTCAGTTTTATGATCATTACTTGTTTTTTTGCTGTGATTAGATTGATAAGTTTTTATTTTTTTGTGAGCTCTAATTGACAGAACTATTACTAAAAGTAATAAGGAACTATAGGACTCACTTTTGTGCACCGAAAGCACATTTAAAATTTTCGTTTTGTAAAAAATGATCTGCCACCGGAAGTTAGCAGATCATATTTTCATTTCAATTTTTTCCAGGAAAAACACCAGAACTTTTCCTGATAAGTATCAGGAACTCCAGAACTATGCTGCATGCAAGTAGAACTCTAATTTTTTCGTGCTCTGCTGGAAAATGATCTGCTAAGTTCACGGCCATCGCAGACCGTGAGTCCAGAGATTCCGGTCGCTGCAGTTGCGTCGAGCTCGAGCGACGAATACTTCTCGCCGCCGACGACACCACCACCTGCGCGTCGGCGAGGAAGAGGCCGACCTCCGGCCAGCTTAGGACCTCGAGGCCCACCGGCCTCTGATAGGGTCCCCGCTGCCGGTGGAAGTGTGCAGCGCATGCGATGGACACAATCCATTAACGAAAATGTCATGCGCTCATACTTTGGGGCTACTGAGGGGGGAAGTAACCTGACTGCGTACCGTGGTCGGATGCTCTCTCTGTTTCAGGTGCTTGAGCCAGCTGTCAACGTTTCGGCCCAACGACTATCGGATCAGGTACGGGTCATCCAGCGTAACCGTATGCTGGATGATGCCGTACTTGATAGACTTCGCCTCGAATCACGGAGTAGCCGTGTCTCACCGTCTTCGCCACAGGCCGCGGTGCAACTGCAGCCCAATGTTTCACCGCGACCCGACTACGTTGGAGAGGATGATGATGACGGGGCTATATCCGTGAGTACCCAGTGCAATGTACGTTTGAGGAGCGCTTTGGAGGATGCATTCCGGGAGTACCGCTTCACGCCGACTGAGCTTAGACCTAGATTACCTCGTTTGCCCATGCATAAGAAAAATAGGGCGCTGGTGTGTGCTCTGGATTCGCAGCTATCAAATTGTTTTGATAGCAGCGAAGACCTTACTGATACCCACTCGATCTTGTATTGTGCTGCTGTAGCGGCATGTCGTGTAGCTCGAGTCAAGTTTCCTAACAGTGACCGAGTTACACGACCAGCTGTACCAGCTTGGCAGTGCAGGATCGAGCGCCGTATCGGTGAGGCCAGAGCACTCATAGGCAAGCTTATCTGCTTCAGGGAGGGCAACACTCGTCCTAGGGTGATGCGCTTTGTGAGGCGGGCGTTCTCGGGGACAGATATTAGTCCTCGAGATTATCTACCCCATATCACAGAGCGTATCGACCTCCTGAAGCAGAAGGTCTATGCATGGGCAAACCGTATTCGACGGTACAAGCGGCGAGTGGAGCGGTACACCCAGAATCACACGTTCCAAAGAAACGAAAGGTGGGTGTATAGGGCTTGGGAGCGACCGGACCAAGGTGTGATTGATACGCGCCTACCGGATGATGATGCCATGTGTTCATTTTGGCGCAGCATCTGGTCGGTGCCTGTCAGTCACACCGAGGGTGATTGGACTCGGGAGATCGAGCGAACGTGCGATCTTATACCAGAAATGGGGCCAATTACCATCAGCCCCCAAGACGTAACGCGTGCAGTCCGTCCGTTGCCTAACTGGAAATCTCCAGGGCCGGACGGGCTGCACAACTTCTGGCTTAAATGGTTTCAAAGATCGCATGCTCGCTTGGCATCCCAATTCCAATCTGCCTTAGAGTCAGGGTCGCTGCCCCAGTTCCTTACGACAGGAATAACCTACCTGCTCCACAAATCGGGTAGTACTGCGGAGCCTAAAAATTATAGACCGATCACGTGCTTACCGACGGTCTATAAAGTTCTTACATCTATTCTGAGAGCCAAAATTAATAGTCATATTGAGACAAACTCCATCATGTCTGCTTCTCAGAATGGATGTAGGAACGGGTCCCGTGGTACTAAGGAGCTGCTCCTCATTGATGTTGCCATTAGCCAACAGGTTCGTCGTTCTCGAAGAGATCTGTCGACATGTTGGATAGATTATAAGAAGGCCTATGACTCAGTTCCACATACATGGCTCATGAGGGTGCTGGAGCTGTATAAAGTTGATGCAACTCTTCGCACCTTCCTGATGTCGTGTATGGGGCAGTGGAGGACGGCCCTTCACTATCCAGGATGTCGACAAATCCTAGAGAGCAGCGAACCGATAAGGATCGAGCGTGGCATATTCCAGGGCGACAGTCTGAGTCCACTGTGGTTTTGCCTAGCTTTGAACCCCCTCAGCACACTGCTGGAGGGTTCTGGCTTGGGCTACCGGTTGAGAAGAGGTGGTCAGGTTATATCTCACCTTCTTTACATGGATGATCTGAAACTTTTTGCCTCCAACAACTTGCAACTGATGGAGCTACTGAAGGTAACTGAAACCTTCAGTAGTGCCATCAGGATGGAATTTGGTTTGGACAAATGTGCAGTCATGCATGTAAAGCGAGGAGAGATTATGGAATCCGTGGGTACCGAACTCTCGGATTCCATATACATTAGATCCCTCTGCTCAACCGAAACTTACAAGTATTTGGGTATGTCGGAAGCGTTAGGCATCAATGCCGCTGACATGAAACAATCGTTGAGGGAGCGCTTCTTTGGCCGCCTGAATAAAGTGTTGAATAGTCTTTTATCAGGCGGGAACAAGGTGCGCGCCTTCAATGGTTGGGTCATGCCGGTTTTGATGTACTCTTTCGGCATACTCAAATGGACTCAGACAGAACTCGACGCCCTGGATAGGAGGGTCCGCTCACTACTTACCGCAAATCGGATGTATCACCCACGGTCATCGGTGATGAGGCTGTATATCCCGCGGAAGTGCGGAGGTCGTGGTTTCTTAAATGCTAAGACCCTGCACAACCGTGAGATATGCAGTCTCAGGGAATACTTCCTGAAAACCGACGTGGGGATGCACCGAGATGTGGTTGCGGTAGACAAAGGCCTCACCCCGCTCTCCTTGGCTAACGAGAACTGGCGCAAACCTACAGTAATGGATACTAATGAACGCAGGGCAGTATGGCAGGGCAAGGAGCTTCACGGGCGTTTTTACCGGGCCTTACATGGGCCCGATGTAGATCTTTTAGCGTCCGTATCCTGGCTGCGCTTTGGTGATCTCTTTGGAGAAACCGAAGGTTTTGTCTTTGCAATTATGGACGAAGTTATGATGACGAACAACTACCGGAAATACATTGTGAAGGACGGTACGGTTGACATCTGTCGGGCATGCCACCGACCCGGAGAATCAATCCGACACATTATTTCTGGATGTTCTCATTTAGCTAACGGAGACTATTTGCATAGACACAACCTTGTAGCCAGGATTATTCACCAGCAACTTGCTCTCAAATACAATCTTGTGGATTCAGAAGTACCGTACTATAGGTACGTGCCCGACCCAGTTCTCGAAAATGGCAGCGTCACATTGTATTGGGATCGATCTATCATCACTGACAGGACTATTGTTGCCAATAAGCCTGACATAGTGGTGATAGATCGACTAGAGCGTCGCACAATGATTGTTGATATAGCGGTCCCTCATGACGAGAACCTCGTGAAAGCTGAGAAAGATAAACAAACTAAATATCTTGACTTAGCTCGCGAGGTTGTCGACATGTGGGAAGTGGACAGAGCAATCATTGTGCCGATAGTCGTAACGGCCAATGGCTTAATAGCTAAGAGCCTCGAACAACATCTGAGGAGGCTCTCGTTAGGCAGCTGGATCAAGGGCCTGATTCAGAAAGCAGTTCTCCTGGACACGGCGCGCATTGTTAGGAGATTCCTCTCTCAGGAGCCCTGACCACCGGTAGCATGGACCCTGTTCCCGATGCCGGTGGGCTACTATTTTTTATATTTTTAAATGTTTTTTTTTTTTTTTGAAATATTTAAAAATGTAATCAATATGTATATAAATGTAATAAAAGGAATAATAATAATAAGTTTATTTTCAGACTAAATTTGTCCATAGTTTTGTTAATATTGGTGTGTTATTAACAATAGTGCTTAAATAATTAGGTTAGTATTGTTAGTTTTTACTATTTATTTATTTATTTCATTTATGACTGTCGCCACCCTGTGTCTCTGCAAGGGACAGTCCAGTCTCGCAGCAATCATCTTCATCTTCATATAAAACTAGAACATTAACTATGACGTCAAAGTTCATATCGGACTTCTGTTTTTAATACGCATATCTATACTAATATTATAAAGAGGTAAAGTTTGTTTTTGTGTTTGTAGGAGGTAATCTAAGAAAGTACCTGTCCGATTGCAAAAAATTGTTCACCGATAGAAAGCTGCTTTATTCCTGAGTAATTAAGCTATATTTTATGAAAGCGGGTGAAGCCGCAAGTTTATAATTATTGGTTTACTAGAGCTAAAAATGATTTAATTTTACTAATAGTAAAATTGCATGCAATATTCGGGATATTCTCTGAGTATCCCGATCCCCGTGGCACCCGTTCCGCAGTATCCCGACCCGGCCCCGCTTGGGCAGAGCAACGCTGTGTCCTCGTGGGGTCGATCGGCGGCGGCGATCTCTCGCGCCGGGCCTTGGTACAGGCCATGGTCCGAAGCGAAGAGGAGTGGCAGGCGGTCGCTTCCTTCTGCGAAGCAGTAATGCTAGCAAAGGAGGCAGCCGATCGCGTGAGGCACCGGTCCTCACGCCTCAACCGCCGCCGGGATTCCGATCCCGATTTCCGGCCACCGTAGTCGCGGGCTTGCGGACGGCAAGCAATGGGTGGCTCGCCGTCCGATCATCCGGTAACCATCCGGACCGAGCCCGAGTCGTCGACGGCGCGTACTGTTCCACGCGCGCCTCAGGGAGATGTCAGCAAATCGTAGGGGCCCAGCAGGGTCGAAGCCTACTGGGGCCATGGGTAGTGCGAAAACGAAACCCGGACCCTAGGACGAAGGCAAAGATGGAACAGGAGTGGGTTTTTAGTCAGTAAAAGTCTGACACTGTCTCCCACTCCGCCCAAGAGCGAGATTTGTGATAAGATGATTTTCCCACCAAAAAAAAAGTACCCTGACCCAAATACGATAATATGATTACATAATTCCCTATTAACACTACTAGTTTTATTTAATCTTACCTATTTATTTATAGACAGGCATTTATTCGAAAAGCATAACTTTTTCGGAGTTCCTTAGTACTTTCGTTCATTCAGCACACCTTAGAAAATTAGTCCTAGTACCACTATAAGCTTTTGACTAGCTTTTAAGATGAAATCGCCAGGGTAGCCCCCCAAATTATTATTTTTTATATTTTGCAAGTCAATTTTGCAGCGTTAACTTTTAAGTTGATTAAAATATGATGGAGGGCATAATACGTATTTATTCAAGCAATTTTAATAATTAAAATCATTATTACAATCCTCTCATTTCGTCTCAACCTACTGAATGAGTTTTTTTTTTATGAAAAAGTACGTAGGTATTACGCCCGCTAATCATATTTTAATCAAAATACAATTTAACACTGACCTACAAAATGCAAAAAACTTAAGATTTAAACTGCCTGCTGCGATCTTCCCGTCCGATTATAATTTAGGTGTCTTCAAGGCTAGAGTGAATAGGCTCTTAATAAACTAGTGCGCCTCACCATCAACGATTGCTTCACTACTTGCCATCAGGCGGGATCGCAGTCAAGCACTAGATTATAAAAAATTTAAAAAAAGAACTGAGCATACCCTTTTACAAAAACCAAATACCTACTTGACTGAATAAGCAGGTATTTTCCTAAATCTCAAGCCGACATGCACGACATATTTAGGTACCTATCAAGCACAAAACCCTCTTCGTATTGGCCGTCAACCTGTCAGATAAACACCATTATCTGACAGACTTAACTACTAAGTTTGATAGCGAGGCGTGCTGCATTGTCTCGAAAACAATATAGGAGTAGGTAAACTCTCAGAATAGTGCAGAGATGGCAAACCTATGGCATGCGTGTCAGTGATGACCAGAGGTCGGAATTAGGTAGAGTTATTTTTGTACTTGCATAGAAATGTTTATATTAATAATTATGAATCTTCCCGTTATTTCTAATGAAAAATCCCGTGTGGCCAAAAATATTACAAATAAATAATAATAAAGCCTCTAGAGATAGATAACACAAATAAAAAAAAGATAATTGACATAGGATTTTTATAAGTATTTTTCATTGAAAAAGATCTCTCTACGTCAACTGAGGTGAGGTTAACAAATTTATACAGTTCCTGTTCCTCGTCATTAATGCTGGATTTTTTTTTGCTATATTTCTGATAGTGTCATAAAAAATATCTACTCTTTAAAATTTATCACTTTATTCTTTCGCTGTATGAAATCAGTATAAGTACATGAATAACTCTACCTAATTCCGGCCTCTGGTGATGACACGAGACGATATAATTGCTGAATTGGTGACGATTTTGACAAACACTGTTTAGTACAGTCAAATAAAAAGTTTTAAAATATAATATATGAAAAAACAAAGTTAAGTGTCAAAACTATTTTAGGCTGGATTTAAGGCGGCAACTTCGGGTAATAAATTTCTTTATATTATAATTTTAAGAATTTTTTATCTGACTGTACTAAACAGCTTCAATTAATTTGGTGGTGTCCAAATTGTCAGTCACTCGATATAATTCGGGGATACCAATCTAAGATACCTACTTAGCATCCAAATATTTATTTTTCTAACAAAAATCTTCGTAACTCAATACGGAACCATCAGTGTGCGAGTACGACTTGCGCTCGCCCGGTTTTTTATTCACTAAGAGCCACCAAGTCATGATTCATTGCTGGCCCACATAGCCACTTAACTACACTATTTTATGTTTAATGGCACGATCGCCACTAAAGGTTCGCCATCCCTGGAATAGTGTTTGTATTGATTTGTTTGATTGATGTTGAAACTTGGAAACCTAAAACGTGTCAGTTGGCGTTTGAGTTAGCTCATAGCGGGCAGGAACAATGAGTCAGCGGTAATGTTGTTCGGTGATTTCATCTGTTTGTGTAGTGCCTTAGTGGCAGTGCTACTTCATACTTGTAATGTTTCTAGTGTGTTATGGATGTATAGATACATCAATACATGTATGTATGCGTTTGGTTTAGCGTCTGGGGTAAACAAACAGAGTCGAACAAAGAAAGGCATGTGTAACTGAACATAAATACAGTTTCAAATGGAATATGGTGTCGCAGGTTTGATTCCGGTGCAGAATAATTCTTTCTAAGGTCAGATATAGTCATAGTCATAGTAATCATAGTAATTTATTGGTAAGGGATTCTTACAAGTCAGGGAGGGAGTCAGGGATATTGTTCCGGGTCTCAGTGTATTGTGTAGCTGTGTGAGTTTTACATGTTTTGAATGCACCCATGTGATACAGGAGTCATTCTTAGTGTGGGATAATGATTTATTTATTTTATAATTTTTGTACACACGTTATCTTGGAAGAAGATACAGTATTATAAAAAAAAAATGTGCAAAGGTACTGCTAATACAATAAAAAAAAATTACAAGGTGAGCCTCCTACAAGGTGAACCGATGACTTGGTAAGGGTTGCGAGAATTCGACCTTTCATTGTGGCGACACTTGAGGGAAGCTTATGTCCAACAGTGGACGTCTTTCGGCTGTAATGATGATGATGATGGTGATCAATTAAACTCATACAGTTGGAATACAAGTACAACTATAACACTAATAATTAAAGCCGCAAGTTAATGTGTATGTTTGTTTCTTCTTCACGCACCAACGGCTGAACAAATTTGGATGAAATCTGGATGGATTTTTTTACTAATTTTACGTGGATGGAGCCGCGAGTTTTTTTAATGATTATATAATATTATTATTAAGAATTTATTAAGCCATAGTTGCAGAATTTGGGAACACTCGTTCTGCACCATAAAAGGATTGAGTGTTCTAAATAAACCTTCATAGAATGCAAATTTAACGTTAAAATCAATATTTACATTTTTTTAAATAGTTTTCACTTCAGCACAATCATTCCACACACAATTATTATAAAAATGTTAAACATATATCTAGTATATTTCGTGATACGAGAGTGATAGTACTTTCACAGTTTAACAGATTGAGTGTTCCAGTTAATTGACCACTACTTTTTTCTCAACGATTCAACAATTGTTTCGTCTTCACCATGAAGTTATCACAATTATTTCCTAATTATTTCCTTGATTTCGCATTAATATAATGTTCTTTTAAAAAAGAACACTCAATCCACACGCACACTTAGATGCCCACCCAAGGAAAAATAGCGGAGCCGCTAACGGGAGCTAGTATCATTAAATAAAATAAATAAAAATAAAAAGCCTTTTATTTCTTGCCGATTTAAGAATTATTAACATAACATTATATTACAATAACAAAAGCGTTTAAATGATTTGAAAATAAAATGATTATTCATAAATTCATAGATTGATTGCATGCATAATGTAGGTACTTATTTCATTATATATATATATATATTATATTTGTATTCATTTTTATTATTTATATTTATTAATTATTATTATTTAAATTTATTGTTATTCATGAATATTTATTTTTAAATATTACATTTATGTACATAATTATTATTAATTTAAGTGATGCAAGAACCCCTCTTAGGTAAAGGCCTCATCCAGGTCCTGCCACATGTCCCTGTCCTGTGCTACTTCAAACTACTAATAGTATCATTATTATCACATAAATGGTGCAAAAGTTAAACTAACTTATTCGTTTACCTTATAACTGTGACACTACTTGTTTTTACCATAGTCTACTACACACACACATGTGTGTGTGTGTGTGTATGTGTTGTTACATAGTGTACTATTCAATTATGTATGTACACATTGAAAGGTTGTCTGGTAAGACAAGTCTTATCATTGTGTGTCTTGATAAAAACACATTCGTTTTACTAAGCAATAGATTCTCGGTTACTGGATTATTCGAAAGAGTCACCGCAAAGGGCAACTGAATAAACCCAGGTGGGTTTTATATAATCAGTAAAAGTCTGAGAATACCTCTCGCATCACCCAGAGCGAGAGTAGATATTTGATGATTTCCCACCTCAAAAAAAAACTGTTAGGCCTACCGTCGCCGTTGTGTCGTTGCTGCTTCATCAACACTGTTTCATAGTTTTGAATGTAAGCTTCACGCAGGCGTACACCAAGCTTATAATGGCGAATACGCGTCTATGAAGCCACGCGTCCGTGGTCAGAAGGCCTAAGTTAAATGATGGTAGCAACTACACGAGAAAAGCAGTGGTAGCCGAATAGTAACGGCCATGACTTACCATTTTTAGGTCGCGGGTTTGAACCCAGCCAAGCGCATTACTTTATGTAATTTATTTCATCACCACTGCACTCAAAACGGTGAAGGAAAACATCGTGAGGAAACCAACACTGGGCCCGGTGGTGGATTCCGGCCCATTCCCTTTCCTAGAGAGGAGGCCTGAGTCCCAACAGTGGGAACATTATAAGACCGACTATGCTAATAGCATAGCAGCTCCACATTATGTTGCGTTTTCGAATTTCCTTCAATCAAAACCCTATAGATGATTAAGCTAGACTATATCATTTACTTACTCCATCTTTTCAGGTGCTGACAGCTAACATAGGAACCCTTCTCGACCTGTATGGCGTGGAGAAGGGACTGGACCACTTCAAGTCATCACAGGAGTTGACCTTCGATGAGTTCCGGTACTACCTGCAGCATGAGGTTTTCAGCTCCTTGCCGAAGACCACCACGTTACCAATCGTCAGGGAATACGAGAAGAAGATCAGTGAGGTATGTTCTATAATTTCACGAATTACACACAGGGCGGAAAAAATCTATGGGCCTTAATATTCTTTTATTTAAAAAAATTAAATTGCATTTAGAGATTTTTCAACAAGCTTACTCTGGGTAAGCTGTGTTTCTTTTACGTAAACTATTTAAAATATTTAAGGTAGTCCCCCTCCAGTGCCCATAGATTTCTCCCACCTTGTATAGTTATGAGAACAGCAGGGTACATAAAGTCACAAATGTTTTTATTGTCTGCTGCATGGAAATAGCGAGCACAACTCAGTCTGCATCGTTGAAAGGCCTGGGATCATATTGACAGAGCCGTTAGGTTAAGGCCAATGTTTGCCAGTGCGGCGGGCTGGTTCAAAACAGTTACCGTGCCCCTGGGCCGTAAAGGGCAGCTGAAGGAACACAGGTAGGTTTTAGTCAGTGAAAGTCTGAAACGCTCGCTCTATCTAGAGCGGGAGGAATCATTTGATGATTTCTCTCGTGAAAAAGGATCAGACCTTTTTTTAATGCAAATTTTACACTTTAATCAAGGCATCTTATCACACTTATTCTTTAAAATCAAAATTTACAAGCATTGCCATAGAAAACCACATTTCTTTTAGAAACATAGAATCTGTTTGCTCATTTCATTGGTATTGTTTGTCGAGTCGAGAGCTCCTTAATAATCGAGTTGAGCATGAGCTACACGAATACTGACAAATGCTTGCACTAACCCGACAGGTCCATTCAAATCTATGTGGCTCTTTCCTCAAAAGACCATCTCGGACACAAATCTGCATCAATGGTTCTCATAAAATTTGACCATTACATGTTTACTGTAAGTATAGATTTTAAAAGAAACCTCTTGTGTTTATTCGATATTTCTTCTCAGGGTAGTCACTTAGAAACATCGACGTAATCTAGTTTAAATTAACGAAATAATTGACGTGATAAACTGTTATCACCTACACACCTACACCTGTTATAGTACACCACGCAATACCTGCGCATCTTTTTCTCCTTCTCTGACAAATCTATCCAAAGGTTGTCTGTAAAAAGTCGCTTTTAGCGATAAAACCGCCCATTGTAACACCCTATTAATTTTAAGTTCCTAATGTAATTTTATTATTGGTGTACAATAAAGAATATATCGTCGTATCTATTATCTATCTACCTATTTGCAAAATAAACATCATTTTTCATAATTTTGACACCCGCATCGAACAAGGCAGTATCTCGGATTCAGTCGGACAGTCCAATTTGAGTTACCACCATAGGCGTAATGTTTGTGGAATGAGCTACACGACAGTAATAACGACGTATTTCTAGCATTGATGCATAATTTAATTTTTCAGTAAATATTATACTTTTCCTGTAAACATTAATATCATTTTGGAGAGTGTGCGCGGGAATTGTATGACTTGATTCCGCCATCTCCTTTATACCATCGGACAACCTGCCGTACAGCTAGTATCCACCCTTACGTTGTTGAAACTTCAACGGTCCAGACTAAGCGTTTCGCTTCGTCGTTTATACCGCGTACATCAAAGGCCTGGAACAATTTGTTTTCCTGTCCAACTATAATTTAGGTGTCTTCAAGGCTAGACTGAATGGGCTCTTAATAAACTAGTGCACCTCACTATATCTCCTCCTCAATGATTGCATCACTGCTTGCCATCAGGTGGGATCGCAGTCAAGCAAAGGCTTATAAAAAAAAAAAACTAACACGATACTATCACTTTTTGGTTTTTTCTGAAATATTACTGAATTAATGTTATATTTCCTTGTTCGATGAGGGTGTCGATTTATCCGTTACTTTTCGGTTGGAAAGTTGGATTTTTTTTTTTCGTACCACCTCAAGTTCCAAACCACAGGGAACTTACCATGATGTGTTAAAATGTCAGTCGTGCGAGCGAGAAAGAGGAATGGAGTGCTCATTATAGCCCCATCCCTTTAACAGTTCAGTTTAGGTCGTAAAAGATATCACGTTAAGAGCTCGTAGTAGCACTACTGCCCCCCTATCCAAGTTACAACTGTTTCGTTTCAATTCTATTTTCGTTGACCGGCTCGAGTTGGCCACGCCGCAGATTTCTTTGTTCTGACGTCATCTAAACGCTCAGTCACGTGGTCAGAACAAAGGAATAGGGGGCGTGGCCGACTCGAGGTGTTCAACGAAAATAGAATCAAAACGAAACGGTTGTAACTTGGCTAGGGGCGGCTGATCTAAATACTTACCGTGCTAACCAAACCAGTCTGCATCTTTAATATAATAAATACAAAAGTATGTGAATAGTAAGTTTCCAAGATTTTACACGGTCCATAGTCTTGATTGTTGACAGAACCCTCAAGTTACATACAATACGATGGGGAGCCGAAGTACAGTATTCTATGCAGGAATTTATTCACTGATCTTTAGAAAATGCGGCAGAGGGAGAGACGCTAAACTCTCCGTAATAAATACGAAGACGTAGGCGTTCACTTAATATTGGATTCGATTCCGACACACGACGAAGTCAGACGAGGGGAAGTTATGTGCGTAGAAATAGGCTGCCACACATCAAATTCAATTTACGGTATTCGGCATTGGTTATTTTATTATTTTCTTTATCTTTTGTTCAATAATCTACATGTCTGTTTCATCCTGTACAGCGTTGTAGCGAAAACCAGTAAGATATATAACACAAAATCTTATTTTTGGAAACTATATCAATATTGGTAATTAAATGACGTAGCAATTAGCATTTTAAATCAATATTTAAAATGCTAATTGCTACGCTATCTCTTTTGTACACAACTTAACCTAATGGCGGTGACGTCATATTGCAGTTTTTGCATTATTATTCTGTAACTTGATAGTTTCCCTTTCCACCATATTAGAGAATATTTCTATTTGCGTTTTGGATAAAGTTCCTTTTTTCCCCTTTGCCCTTTGTCCCTTCATCGTTCTTTTTCATTCTTTTACACGAAATAAGACGTGAAAAGGAGGAATTTCGTTTGTATGCAAAGTCTTATTTCGTGGGCAAATATTTACAGGTATCTTGAAAATTACAACAATTTGTAACAAAACTAAACAATAAGGTTGTCATTATTTGTTTTCAGAATACCTCCAGTAGAACATATTTGGGGGATTTGAAGACTTTATGAAGGATTCTTATTTCTTTACTTATTATACTTAAAATTTTGAACAAATTCTAATCAAAATGAAAAATAAATACTGTCAATATTAGTTTTTCCAAATTACCCTCAAAATACGGTTTATGAGGTGTTAAAGTTTTTATGAAAACATTCTCGCGAATGAAGTCGCTAGCAAAGTGCTAGTTAAGTTATAAAGTTCAGTGACCTTAGTGCGAGTTTTTAAGAGTACGAGATATGCACGAATAGGTCTATGCAGTAAGGCTAAAATATCTTGACCGGTCCGAACTTCAAATAATTGGCTGCGCATGAATGCTTTTTAGGGTTCCGTACCCAAAGGGTAAATGGGACCCTATTACTAAGAATCCGCTGTCCGTCCGTCCGTCTGTCTGTCTGTCCGTCTGTCACCAGGCTTCGAAACTTTCACAGATGATGAATTTCTTTTGCCGCTATAACAACAAGTACTAAAAACAGAACAAAATGAATATTTAATTGAACAAAACAACAAAAGTGATTTTTTTTTTGCCGCTTTTTGCTATGTACGGTACGGAACCCTTCGTGCGCGAGACCGACTCGCGCTTGGCCGGTTTTTTAAGAATCACATTATTTCGAATGCGTATTACATATTTTTTCCAGTATGCACATGGTTCGTAACGCCTAAGTTCAGATATAATAAGCATATAATAAAAATCATTCAACTACTATTTCAAAGCCAAATACTTTCTTTTATTTTATAATTCAAATCGCTTTCCTGTGATTAAATGCAATTTGGTATCTATTTTTATAAACGTTAGCGTGCGTGGGCAACCAACACTCTTGATTAGTGGTCCCCCAATGAATTATACGATTGCTCGTTAGGTAGTAAGATTCTACTTCGACTATACTTTGGATGGCGTGTCTGTTACCCATAGCATGGCTTTCTTCAATTAGTACAATGGAGTCATTAGTGCTAAAATACACGATCAGTTTCAAGCAATATTACTCCTACTGTACTTGGTAGTCTAATAGTCTAACAAATTGTAAATGTAAAACGTGGTCGTATGATGTAACTGATGTAACCCATATTTGTACAAATATGGGTTTTGGTAAACTAATAATGACTACTAAAAGTGGGGTTTTAAGTAAGAAACAACCAACACATAGGCAATAAGGAAAGCATTCATATTAAATTAGTAATTAAGTAATGGTTGCGTAAACATGTTGGAAGGACGCAGTCATGGAAGATTAATCATAAGGAAAATTTTAGGATTCTAGCGCTAGACGATCCTTTTTAAAAGTAATTAATTATGTGTTCCACGTAAAACTAAGACTAACAATGAGATAAACGAACATGGATAGCTACGTAATCTGGTAAGGAAGCGCACTAGAGATAAAAAAGAACGAAAAAAAGAAAGAAATCCACAATCCAGAGATGTTACTGAGGTTCAATTTCGGTTCCGAAAGTTTGGAACCGCCGATTGAGTTTTACACCTCCGATTCCGACTACGGTTCCGATAAATTTTAATCGGAAGTTATATCGTAGGTACAAAACATGTTTATACTTGTCGCGGGAAACCTCCTACCCCATTGCCTTTTGTTCATTACACTTTCAGATTTGGTATGTTGTGTACTTAATCGAGTTATTGATTAATTTTAGTAGACTTTCATTGGAGGCTTCTGCCTCAGCCTCCGATTGCTATTCCGGTTTTTATTCCACTTCCATTACATCCCTACCACAGGCTATGGGTAGACCATAGTGAATGCAAGCAGGCCTAGGAGGCACTACCCTTCGTTGATGGTCGCTTGACGAAACAGGCCCTACGATTGACTAAACCTCAGTTGCGCAAAGTAACGGCCTTTACAAACAGGTCACGGGACCTTTAATAAGCACCTCTCTATCATAGGAATAACAGACAGCCCACTCTGCAGGGAATGTATAGAGGAGGACATCTACTTTTAAGCTGTCCAGTGAGCAATGGATACAGGGCAAAGTACTTCGAGAACCCAGGTACCCTCCTCAAAATGGTCAGTAACACCAAGGTACTGCTGGCCTTTCTTGAGGAACTGGGGTGTACCGAGTGACACGTTTGTCTCCCGTCAGCAAAATACGCGCTTTAGACAAAGAGGACATTAGTTCCAGCAAGTTTTACAATTAGTTAAGCTATTAGACTACAAAGTACAGACAATACAATTCCACGAACATGAATCATGAATTCAAGAATTTCCTCTCTCAGAGAAAAAAAGACCTGAACCCAGTAACTGCGATATTATAAGGCTGATATGTTTTTATAATTGTGCTTCAAGAGAATAACATTCCTCTTGATTAGATGGTGTGCTTAACGTTCAGACTCCATCAAGTAAACATAGATTATTACGTCAATATCATTTTTGGTCGGTCTCGTAAACTATTATAATAATTGAACTGACATCATTATGTAACGAAATTAGTTACAAAACAACCTCTTAGCTAATGGCTTTTTTTCCATTGTAATATTTCATAACAATGTGCATATTGTCCACAATCTTAGATACTAAAACTTCTTCAATGGTATACTAAAACCGGATTTTCACTTGCTTGAACAGGCCGAAAGGTAATTGAATGATATGGTAGTTTTTTACAATTACAAGTACAGTACTGTTGAGATCAACAGTACTTTTGCCGAATAGCGCCCTTAGACAAATTAGGCACTTTCACTTTTAGCGTTTTTGCCAAACGCTATACAAAAAATTTATGGCAATGACACTACCTGTCACGCCACTTGTCACGTGACTTCTCCGCAAGTAATGTCATAAATAACCATACATTTTATACTTAGCGTTTTGCGGGGACGCTAAAAGAAAAGTAATTTGTCTAAGAGCGCCTATTCAGTTCTTTGATATTTTTTTGTTTTTTTATGATAACTCATAGGTATAGAGTACGAGGTAATGTTAAAGTTAAGGAACCTTTGGTTTTATCAATTATAATATGCATGTATTATACACCTAATCTTTCTTCATGAAACTTAATAAATTTCTGTAATTCGTATTGTGAAAGTCGGACAGATAGACGCGGTGGGGGGACTATGTTTTATAAGGATAAGAAAGGATTATAGATAAGTATTTAGTAATCTTGAAGAATTAATTTTTTGCATCCCAATTAAAATAAAACGATTTAAATGTCGCTGGTAAGAAATATGTAATTAAAATCGTTAGCCTAATAGGAAATATAGTCCTTTTGTCTAAGTAAAACGAATTGTCTAGAGCAGGCAACCAAACTCCAGCTACAAATGCAGTCGGCGAAACGTACTCCAGTGTCTAGGTTCTCGGCACCGCGACCTCGGTATTGATTTCCGCTAAAATTGTCTGGAGCGTGATATATAGCACTATGTCCGTCTGTTTACATAGAAAACACTTGCCCTGCCCACTGCCTCCCTAATGTAGTTGCTCCCCTAGCCACAAAACTAATATGAATGTGTTTATCTGTTTGTATAAGTAGAGGAATCGCGTCTGTCGCGCAAATTGATCTTTATTATTTATGGGAAAGTTTTTACAATTTTTGTAGAGGACTTATCGGTACATTCTAGTTTGTTTTTTAACTTCATACACAAAAGCGTACTTAATACCATACCTGACTTAGCTGATTTTTACCTGACTGACATATTAACGCACAGCCGAAACTACAGGGACTAAGAACAAGAAATTTTGCACAAAGCTTCCTTTTATGAAATCAAAAGACTGTTTTTTTTTTCAAATTACCTCTGAATAAATATATTATTATTATGACGTAGGCGAACAATAAGAAAACCCCTTGTTTTTGGAAATTCAATATTTAAGGGCATGAAAAAAAATAATTTGTATTCAGTCTCATTCCGTGTGCCAATAAATATTATAGGTATCTTGAAAATTACTACAAATTGTAACATAACTAAACAATAAGATTGTCATTATTTGATTTCAGAATACCTTAATAGAACAAATTTGGGGGTTTTGAAAATTTTATGAAGGATTCTTATTTCTTTACTTAATAAACTTAAAATTAGGAACAAATTTTAATCAAAATGAAAAATAAATACTGTCAATACTGTAAATACGGTATAAGAGATGTTAAAGTTTTAAATGCAAACATTCTCGCGAATGAAGTCGCTAGCAAAGTGCTAGTTAAGTTATACATACAGCTCAGTGACCTTACTGCGAGTTTTTAAGAGTACGAGATATTTACGAATAGGTCAACGCAGTAAGACTAAAATAAATATCTTGACCGCTTCGAACTTCGAACAATTGACTGCGCATTAATGCTTTTTAGGGTATGGTATCCAAAGGGTAAAACGGGACCCTTTGGATACGATAAGACTCCGCTGTCCGTCCGTCTGTCTGTTTATCTGTCGGTCTGTCACCAGGCTGTAACTCATGAACCGTGATAGCTACACAGTCGATTTTTTTACAGATGATGTATTTCTGTTGCCGCTATAACAACAAATAATAAATACATACATAAAACAAAATAAAAATTTTAGTATTTTTTGCTATGGACGGTACAGTACCATTCGTGCGCGATTCCGACTCGCGCTTGGCCGGTTTTTTAAGAATTTCATTATGGTGAATGCGTATTACATATTTTTCCAGTATGCACATAGTTCCGTTCGTAACGCCTAAGTTCAGAGTGCACAAAACCGTACGTACTGTAAATTGAAAAACTCGTAATAATTAAGTTGAGGTGTTTTCAAACTCTACTTTAGCCTGAAAAATGTCAAAATCAGGCTCTTTAGTAGGGTTTGACAAAATATTTAGATTAGAAACCCGCCTATAGTTTTAAACTGACCTCGGTTTCTGAGTTAAGAATTCGAAGTTGAGAATTTGTCAAACTCTACTAACTTTAGCATGAGAACTTATAGCATATTATAGCATAACCAGCGTTATAATGTTCCCACTGCTGGGACTCAGGCCTCCTCTCTAGGAGAGGGAATGGGCCATATTGCAACACGCGGGCCCAGTGCGGATTGATGGTTATCGCACACAACTTCGAATTTTTGATTCTAGGACAAGCCGGTTTCCTCACGATGTTTTCTTTCACCGTTTTTAGAGCAGTGGTGATGAAATAAATTACACAAAGTAATGCGTCTGGCTGGGTTTGAACCCGCGACCTACAACTCGTAAGTCGGGGCTGTTACCACTCGGCCACAACTGCAGACTGCTCTCGCATGTGAACTTATTATGGTCAAGAGTAAATAGGTTACTTCTAGGCAAGCGTGCTCAATCGTCGGCCACATCATCGCTTACCATCAGGTGAGATAGTAGTCAAAAGAGAGCAAAAAAAAAAAAAAAAAATAAGTTCGACCCTAAAAAACCTATTTTCCGTATTCAGAACCTGGGAATGATATTCACAATATTCTACATTTTTGAACTGCAAAGGATATTCAGTAGCATTTTATGCATTGTGTTTGAGCCAAGTTTGTGCGTATTGGGGCCACATGGTTTGGTACGAACAATGCTTATTTTTATGTATTACAGGCATCCCGCCAGAAGGAGCTATTATCTTCACTTTATATTATTCTGGCTTATTGAATCAACTTGGCACAATATTGGTTACAATACTTCTTTGTACAGCTGTGCAAGTGGGTCGAGTCCATGCTTATCACTTGGTTTGTAATTACATGCAACCTACTGCCACACGAGTAAACAATCGAACGTGCTGTATCTGTGTATAGAGTTATTTCAATACCATTATTGAGAAATTGAGTAGCATTACTTCTTAGAAACAGTTGTTTTAATTTGTGTTTCATAACTAACCAAGGATGATATTGGTGTCAATGAGCGTTATAGATAATTGAATAGAGGGAAGAGAAGAGATACCCCTGTAGCGACATCTATGGCCTCACATATGAACTATAAAATCCTGCATCGCGCAATTAGAGTTCTCCGCTTTTTTTGAGGTTCATCAAATAAGTTCTCTCGCTTTGTGAGGAACGAAAGGGCGTGTCAGACTTTTACTGACTAAAACCCATCTGTGTTTCTTCTGTTACTTTTGTGTTTCAAGGCCACGGTAACTCTATCGATCATTCTCGTTGAACAAAATTTTACCCCTTAGAATGTTAATCCTGAATTATGGGCAAAAAATAAGTACTGAAACTCATAAATACAATAAAAATGCTTTGCTTTTAAGAGACCTCGTGCGTAATACACATCTTCTAGGTTAAGCACCGCTTGATTAGGTTGACCCGTAGATGGGTGAACACCCATCTCAACATACCGAGATATCTTCATGCCTCAGAAACTATGTTAAGCCGTTCGTCCCGGTTGTCATTTGAAAATATTTGCAAGTCGTTACGGGTAGTCATAAAGCTAGGAAATCAGATACCAGTGTTGCCAATAGATATCGTGTTTCCTCGTTCCTGAGTTGTGGAGATCAGATAAGCAGTAGTTCCATGTGAAATACTGGTACCCAGCTGAATTCGGTTGGACTGGAAGCTAAAAAAGGTGACTGAAGATTTGTTTGCTAAATTGCGTAAATAAACGCAATTTAGTTTAGCATATAGGTGAGCATTGGTGGCCGAGTGGTAACGGCCCCGACTTACGAGTTATAGGTCGCGGGTTCAAACCCAGCCAGGCGCATTACTTTGTGTAATTTATTATCATCACCACTGCTCTCAAAACGGTAAAGGGAAACATTGTGAGGAAACCGGCATGTTCAAGAACCACAAATTTTAAGACATGTGACATTCACCAACCCGCACTGGGCCAGCGTGGTGGATTACGGCCCATTCCCTCTCCTAGAGAGGAGGCCTGAGTCCCAGCGGTGATAACATTATAAAGCTATGCTTATGCTAGTTCGGCATTGAAAGTGCAGGTGTGTACGTGTGTATGGGTATTCCATGACACACTTATTTTTGCTTTAAGTATGTACAAAGCAACAATTTTCCTTGCTTATTTTACATACACGCCACGTTATTTCTTGCCACCGTGTAAAAAGGTCATGCATTATAATCTGTAAACATACCCAGACCCACCCATTATCATTTCTCAACAAGTGTTACACAACAACAATAATTTATGTTGAGAAAAATTGCGAATCCCTCGAATCAACAATAATTACTACTGCACTATTACCTACTGGCTACTTCATATTCCGATATTCTACAGGAGTGGCCTCAAAATCGCACCCTGTGGATCACCGTACAAATATCACTTGCTGACTCCATCCTTCTCGTCCCGGATAGATGATCAAATAGACCCAGATAATGCGGCGGAGGCCTTTGATTAGCAATGCCTGCCCTTATGCAACTCCAGGATAAGCTGATGAAGGCATTGGCGATATCTAGTTTTAGTTTATTTGTTAAGGACAAAAAGCAGTTAAAAATATGTAAGAGTAATTGAAATGTTCATGAAGTGTGCGATATAAGTTTCCACAAGGCGACGAAGAGGAACCTTCGTGTCCCGGTGAAAGTTGGTTTTTACACGAGTCCACAAGAAACAGACGAAGCACGCGAGCCACTCGTCTGATTCAGTTCGGGGAACCATATAATATATTTTATTTCTTGTCAGTACAGTTAACTCTCTAGTGGCACACCCGTGCAGCATCATTACATTACATGCAAAATTAAACGTCTGGATTCCAAACTCAGAATGTTGTACATAATCTGTGTGTGTATGTGAATGATGACAGTTTGATGTTTTTTCCTATGCTATTTCTAATTTGCTAATAAATAAAAGGTAATAAGGATTCTAAATAGGTCTAGCGTATTCCAGTTGTGAGCATATCAAACATTTTGACTGGCCTGTTTGTCTAGTGGTTAGTGGCCCTGACTGCTATGCTGGAGGTCGTGGGTTCGATTCCCACCCAGGACAAATATTTGTGTGATGAGCACAATCATTTGTTCTGTGTCAGGGTGTAATTTATCTATAATATGTATATATTTAGAAATAAGTATGTTTATCAGTTGTCTAGTACTCATAACACAAGCTCTGTTTAGCTTGAGACTAGACGGCGTTGTGTGATGGTTGTGGAATATTATTATTATTATTATTTATACACCATCAAAAAAGTGGAAGATCGCACAAAGTCCTTTGACGATCTCGTGACGAAGACATACATTTGTAAAGACACTATGAATGTGCAGATCGAAGTGTAAACACAAGTCCTTAATAACACCTAGGTCGTGCACATAATCTACTACATTAAGAGGCAGATATATGATTTTTGATGATTTAAAATCCAACATCACGTCTAAACGGCTACTCTTGTATGTTTTGAAAAAAATATATGTTAAATAAACTAGCCTCTTAGTCTAATAACGAATATACGAATATTTACATTTTTTTCATAGAACTTGGTGTGATTTATTTTCAAAGTTATATGTAACACAGACAAAAAAAACGAAGATCAGACAAAAACCATTGGGTGTATTTTTATGAAACTTTCACAAACTAAAAGATAATTTAATTACCAATCTTTTGATATACGGTTTTTATTCTTATTGTGTTTAATAAATGAAGGACACATTCGAATAATCTTGATGTGCGAGGAGTGACGCCAGCTCCCCTTTTGCTTGCTCTAGGTCGCTGGCTTTTAGTGTCGCCTTAAAGTGTTAATTTATTGATACAGGAAATTTTATTTCTGTGCCCTGCGACAGGACAGTGACAGGTTTTAAGGGCGTTATTAATCAATCGTCCTTGTATAACAGGATCCAATTGTACAATATTATACTCATTATTGTTTTTATTCCATTACCAGGTCTGCTGGCTGGTCTGCCGCAAGAGTCTATTGGGCCGCGACCCAGGAGTGTTCAGCGATGACTCCGTGTTCAAACTGTTCCGAATCTTCTGCCTGCTCGGTGACTTGGTGCAGGATGCCGACGACTCCAAACATTATGTGGTAAGCGATATTCATAGCTGATATTAAGTTAATATCATCAATATTTCTTGGGATTATTTTGGATAGACGATGATCCTCCTATGAACCTCTTCAAATAGAGAGCTTAGTCGACCGGCAAATAGTGAAACTTTCTTTCTCGAGGCTTGGAATTGAGGTCTTAAAATTCCAGTTCTACAGAGAAGAAGTGGTTTTTGCCATAGGTACCTATTATTGGAATCAAATATTATTGAACAGCTTATACAATTTAGGACCCACTAATATTATCTATTGTTAATTCGAATTCGTGATACCGGTCTATCTTTGCGCCTATTGGTCTCACTTTTTTCTATATTCTGCTTGATGAGGAGGGAAGTGGAAATTATATTTTCTTACGCCGAGCTTTCATTGCCTCTGTTTTTAGTTGGTCGCCACTTTTTATTCTGACTTCCAGGAGTCGCAGCGGTTGGGTTAAATAATAGTGTGTCCCATAACAAGAGATACAGAGGACTCCTCTGAGAGAAAGAATACAGAATAAAGGAAGGATACTCGAGACAGTTTATATACCAACCCGCACTCGGCCCGCGTGGTGGATTACGGCCCATTCCCTCTTCTAGAGAGAAGGGCTGAGTCCCAGCAGCGGGAAAATTAAAAGGTTGATTATGCTATGCTATACTCGAGACAGTTGAAGTGTTCACTGATGACTATGATAATGTCAAAGGATGATGACGATGTACGAAGGATGAAGACGATGATTTTAAAGTAAAGATACTGTACAATCCGGTACATAAAGCTTATGAATGATTCATGAACGTTGCACAAAAGTACTGCATATAAAAATTTACTATCACTACCCGAACAGAGGAGTAATAAAAATTTTACACATTTAATAAATTTTTGACATAATTTTATTGCGAAACGAAAGCAAAGTCAAATACTTTTACTTGCACACAAGTTGACCATGCACTGTCAGAAAATGTTATTTATTAAAAGGAAATAAGGGCGGGTACCACTTACTTAATTCAATTCGATTTCGAATGTAAGCCGTAATTTTTAATCCATGCAATTTGAAAGTAACTCTGTCTGCATATTACACTTTCACGGTTAAACTTCAAAACCCATTTTGATGAAATTTAGTAAGGGGTAAGCTTGAACTCTAAGGAAGGCCATAGGCTACTTTTATCTCGGTTATTGCGGTTAATTCGTCCGTGTAAGACGATGTAAGTCGTGGACCACAAGCTAATCTTTTTTTAGGGTTCCGCACCTCAAAGGGAAAAAACGGAACGGATCACTTTGTTGTCCGTCCGTCTGTCTGTTTGTCTGTCAAGACCCTTTATCCTGGGAAGGCGTAGAGGTATCGAGTTGAAACTAAAACCATATACTCAAGTTTGCGGTCCCTTGAAGCTGTAAAAAAATCAAGCAACTGAGTTAACGGAAAAAAAAGATACGGCCGTTTATGTCGCAAAAAAACGTGTATTTTGACACTCTCAAGGGAATCAAAATTCATAGGGTACTTCCCGTTGACCTGGAATCCTGAAATTTGGCGTGAAGCATGATCTCATAACACAAGTATAGGAAAATATCTGAAAACTGTAAACTTGTAGTTACGTCACAAAAAGAAAACTTTTTTTGCATCGGGAATTCTTTCTATTCGGGAATTGAACTGTTTTCATAGGTTATGTACGGAACCCTCAGAGCGCGAGTCCGACTCGCATTTGCCCAGTTTTTTTTAAATTAAATAAACCTAAGTAAGGAGTTTACCGTTATCAACACATTTTAATGTCACCCGTCATTTACTTCTTACTTCATGTGCTGGCCACATGTGTCTCAACATCGTCGGAACTAATGGTGTTGTCCTCAGTAGAGATCATCGGATTGTGACTCCACTTATTAGAAAAATAATTAAACATCCTTATTATAGCATTATTATGTTGATGAACGATTGGTTGCTTCACACCGTGTCGCGAGTTTGATTCCCGCAAGAAGCAAGTATTTTATAACCTTGATCGTTTTTGCGGGTCTAGTAGGTGGGTTACCATGACGTTCAAAGTAAGATTGTTTCATTCTTATTTCAGTGTGGGTAAGAGACAGAGCTATACAGGTTTTCTAGCGCCATCTCTTACCCACAATGGAATAAGAATAAAACAATCTTACTTTAAACGAAGTGTCTTGTATAAGTGAGCTTTCATGTTTGTAAACGCACTCACAATACAAGTGCAATTTCTAATATAAGTAAGTAAAAAGTAGGGCAGTATAGTAAAGCAAAGTAGAAAACTTTGTCCCATACTAGAAATTACAAGAAAATAAAGAAAGTAGTAGTATATTTTAATAAAGTGTACAAAGATTGTCTCTACAATATATACAATTCTATCAGGATCCATGCTTGTCAGAAATCTAATATCTTCAGGACCGACTGCCAGACATTTTGGTTGTGTGTTATGTTGACATCTATGGCGACACATAAGACTAATCCTGCATCGCGCAATCAAAGTTCTCCACACGATTTGAATATATACGACAGCCCGAAATCATCCATCGGGCAGTTGCCGGTGGGCAACTGCCCGATGGATGATTCCTCCTCCAGCCAGACGGGATGTTATGTCTGGTGAGACATAATATCGCGTCTGGCAGGATCCACCCTTTTCAACCGAGGTTTGCGGGACTTTACTCTCTGTTCCACTTTACACCAAATGGTCACTGTCCATTTTGTACTTTATGGTAAATTTTAACATTGTTAGAATGTTTTGTCTTTTGTGGACTCATTTACTCACTTAGTCCTTGGTAGGTAGACTATGGTACGTGTGTTAGAATGTCACTTTATCAACCGCCCTTTTGTTTGAAGAAGGATATCATCAAATTACTTCTCCCGCTCTGGGTGGAGCGAGAGGGCGTTCAAACTTTTACTGACTAAAACCCGCCTTATATTATTTCAGTTGCCCTTTTCATTCTAGGGCCGCGGTAACTCTTTCGAAAAGTCCCTCTACCCCAAGGCATGCAATTAGAATTCATATCGCTGTCGCTTACCAGTGTGACTATTACCTTAAAGCCACTGTGTATTGTTTCACAAATAGGTCATTGACACTTCTTGTATTGTGTGTATCTGTCGTGGCCAGATCTTAGAAATTGATCACTTCATGATATGGCCAAGTAAAATTGGCCAGATAAAGTTTCATGATATTTCAATCTTCGTTTGGCCCACTTTTTTTAGACCTTTTATTAACATTGAAATCTTACATCTATGATATGGCCAAATGAAGATTTACATATCATTAAATGTTAACGTTTCAACGATCTGGCCAGTTTTAGTTGGCCGTATCATGAAGTGATCAATTCTAAGATGGCCACGACATATCTACTTCATTACTCTCATTTCAAGTCATATTTCTTTTTTTTTTAATTGTTATAAACCAGTGCTAAGCAGTAATGCAATCATTGATTGATTGATTTATTTATTAAAACCTCATGCAACACAACGGTATAAAGGCGGACTTAATGCCTTAGGAATTCTCTACCAGTCAACCAAGGGTAGTGAAGAGAAAACATGTCAGGTGCATTAAAAAAAAGAAAAGATTAATAAGAAAACAAGCGAACAAATGTATATTATATAAAATAAAAACACATATTTATTTAATATAATATAAACCTACACTCCCCCTCGCCCCTCCTTCCCTCTCATGTTCAAACAGATGTTAACTGAGTTCTAATAAGATATTTGCCTGTGCTTATTTTGTATCATATTTTATACTAAACAACAAATAACACTAAAAAGATCTTTTTCTGAAAACAAATCAAATTTGGTTTTTAAATGAAGCAGCAATTAGCATTCCAAATTTTGGTTTGAGGAAGAGTGGGGGCGCGGTAGGAACATTGCGCTATCTCTTTTGAGCACATGTAACCTTATGGTGGTGACGTCACATTTCAGTATGTGCATCCATAAACTGTTATTTGACATTTTCCCCTTCCACTATATTTTAAAGGTTTCTAACTTGATTAATAACGAACCAATTTGCTTTCTTTTTGCATTTTTGGATAAAGTTAATTTTTGATACAAACAATTAAAAAAAAACTCGGCAAGTGCGAGTTGGACTTACGAACTGGAGGTTCCGTACAAACTTACCTATGGAATATTTCAATTCTCGAAGAAATTTTCGAATCGCAAAAAAAATTTTTTTTGTGACGTGTTAACTCTGTTTTCACATTTATTCCTATATCTATGCTATAAGACCTTGCTTTATGCCAAATTTTCATGATTTTGGGTCAACGGGTAGTAAGTACCCTAGTAATTTTGATTCACTTGACAGTGTCGAAATATACGATTTTTGCGACATTAACAACCGTATTTTTTTTTGTTAACTTAGTAGTTTATTTTTTTCACAGCTTCAAGGGGCCGTAGACCTGAGGTTTTAATTTCAACTCAATACCTCCACGCGTTCCCGAGATAAAGGGTCTAGACAGACAGACAACAAAGTGATCCTATAAGTGTTCCGTTTTTTACTTTTGAGGTGCGGAACCCTAAAAATTAGTCAAGTAGCCAATTATCTTGAATGCTTTAAAAAACTATTTCTTGTTCCAATTTCAACTGTATCCTTCACAGAATGTGCCACAGACTTTTACTTTTTTGAATAGATAGCCTGCAGATAGCGGTATGTGAATTTTATGTGGGTAGCCTCCTACACAAATATTGCATAAAATGCGACATTATCTATCTTCCTAATAGGCAAGCACTTAAGCGCTAATTAGAATCACGAAGGCTGTCTCTTATGTATAATCGGTATTAATATTTATTTATGGCGTAACTGTGTTTTTTCTAGGGATGTAACAAAAATTGTTATTTCGAAACCGAATTCGGAACCGGAGTTTTTAAATTTGGTTTATCTGAATTTGAAGCGGGATGGGAACAGAGGCTCGAATAACTATAATTGAAGAGCGAATTCACAACATTCCAATTACGAAACAAAACAACAAGTGAAATAGTAAAGCGAGAACTACACTAGACCGACGCACACATGGATCACGCACGTCGCGTGGCGTAGATATAGTGTAGCTCTGTATGTCTAGTTGCCATATAAAATGTATGGAGACAGACGCGCCTAGATCGGCGTAAGTTGCCTATGTGTGCGCAGTGTAGTTCTACCTTAATCAACAGAAGACATGGAGGAGAATGGTTCTCTGCGCGACAAGTACCTATAAACTACGTCCGATATAAGTTCCGATTGAAAATCGGAACCGGAATCGGAGGTGCAAAATCAATCGGAACTTCCAAACTTTCGGAATCGGAATCGAACCTCTGTGAAATTCTTGGTTTTCTCTCTAAATATCTGATAAATTAGAATACATTAAGCATAGCTATAAATTTTCGCCGATACACATTTTAAAAAAGAAATACGATGATTGGTTCAGTCATAGAAATCGTCGCACTAATATTATAACGGCGAAAGTTACACTCAACTTTCGCCGTTATAAATGTTTGCCGTGCATGTTTGTTACTTCTCCACGCTCAAACGGCTGAACAAATTTGGTATAAAATTGGAACTCAGGAGTATGTTCCCTTGGAATCATTTTCTAATTTCACGCGGGCTTAACTGCTGGCAGAAAGTAGTTCAGAACTAAATTAGAAGCTGCTAATGGAAGCATAATAATATAGAGATGCAATAAAAATAGTACATTTTGATGCAAATACAGAAAGTTTGTCATTGCGACCGAGGCGGAATTTGCACGAGCCATAGGCGAGGGTGTTATGGAGCCGAGGGCTGCAGTGACAAAATTGCACGTGTATCAAACAATGTTTTTCAATACAACACTTACGACTCGTGGTGAATGACGCGCACCTCGTGGAGTTGATGCGCGCCCAGCTTGATACGATAAATTTAATAAAATTTTGGCGGGGTGAACACGCTCACTTTTCTGCACTAATGCGGAAAACAGTCAAGTGCGTGCCCAAAAGCAGTGGGATAAGAGCGAATTTTCGAGTAAATGTATAAACAAGATTTTTTGATCCCTTGATCTAACCTAGACTTACTCGTAGCAGCTCGCTTCGTCTAGCGCCCAGTGCGCCTTATTAGTTAGTCAAGCTTTGCTAATTTGTAGAGCACATTCATTATAGACTAGTTCGCCTACGTGACCTAATTGTTAAGCTCTCTCAACTTTATGTCTGCAGTTCGGAATTTCTAAAATCTAAATTATGCTCTAAACCCATCACTCTGATAAAAAATTTGGATGCTGTATAAATGGCAGGTTCTCGTTTTCCCTCAAAATTACCCTTGAACGTCATAGGTTCTATTCGATACTCTTCACTCTTTCGTCTTAATTTCTCTAGAATCTCTTGAACTGGTTCCGTATGGTTTACTTGTGGTCCAATTGGTTCATAAATCTACCAGGATATTCTATTTTAGGGCATCCTGAAATAGGGTATAAGATAGGTACTTTTTATTCTGGGGATAAACATGTATATCCAAAAAAAATTCCAAGGCAACTATTCCCTTGGAATTATTTTCTAAATCCGTGCAGATAAAGCCACTAGCAAAAGCAAAAGCAAAAGCTTGTAGTTAACAAACGCAGAGTAACATTACTCTGCATTTGTTAACAACAAATGTCTATGTTTTTAAAACGCATAAGTATAATTATATTAATAACTAGGATAGCTTTAAAAGTCGTAGCTTATATGGAGAATTCTCCTTACACCTTCTATACGTCTAAGATCAAATGTCGTTGCATCATCAACATCCTAATCAGTTGACTATTTTACATACCTATTTCTAGTCACATACAGATTCAGGTCGTATACTAGTAGATTTACTTAAAAAGATAATTGATTTCTGTTTCTCGCCATTAACGATACACGTTCGTGTGTAGATTTCAATTTCGCAATAGCAGTTTCATAACGGTTGTCATTTACGAACACAACTTGCGTAATTTTTACACTTTCACTTCTTTTCAGAGTGTTTGTTAAGTGTGTATTTTGAAACTAAACAAACTCTTTTGCATGGTATTTTGAAATTCAATCCAAAGAGGTCCTAACAACTGCGTAGATTTGCAAATGTTACCTACCCATGAAAGACTCAAATGTTGAGCTGCTATATTCATCATTTTATTAATAGATTCGCATTTGATCACTATCCCACCTGAGCGATTATGTGAACATTGTGAACGGCCATGGAGCACGCTTACCTAAAAACGATACCAGGATCATACAAACTTCAGCAGGGAATTCCACTCCTTAGCTAACTGACAATAACTTGATTGAAATAAAGCACTATAGAATGAGAACCCGTGGCTGCCAAACTTTCGTTATTTTATAAAAGCTGCAAGCATCAGAAATGAAGATATCCACAGGAGAACCAAAGTTGCCGACTTAGCATGAAGAATCGCCAAACTTAAGTGGCAATGGACATTGCACGCAGAACAGATGGCCGTTGGAGCCGAAAGGTTCTGGAGTGGCGACCGCGTACCGGAAAATGCACCGTTGGAAGGCCTCCCACAAGGTGGACCGATGTGAACTGATCAGGGTCGCTGGAATCCAATGGATGCGAGACGCACAAAACCCGTCGTTGTAGCGACGCTTCGAGGAGGCCTATGTCCAACAGTGGACGTCTATCGGCCGAAATGATGATGATAAAAGTTTGTCAGTGCATGCCCCAACACAGGTAGGCGATACCCTACTATGAAGTTTCAGTTATAGTAGCTTTGGCAGGTAACAGATAATAAAAGTGTGTACAGAAGAAACATAAAAAAGCTTTTATTTATTTAATAATATTATAAGTACAATTACATTTTGTTGAAATATAAGGGTGTCTGGCGAGGGGTTGCCACCACACTGTCTGGCGATGGATGACCATGATTACTAATACTATCCAGAAGAACATATAAAAAACATTGAGCTTTATAATTAAACGAATTTAGGTTGCTTTATTACACACTTTGTTACCCGTTACTTGCCAACGCCGCCATAACTGATAGACCATAGTAAGGTATCGTTCTTATCTGTGTTGGGGACATGCACAAATGACGAAAGTCTGGCAGCCACGAGCTCTTAATTGTATAGTGTGCAGTCTTGTAACCTTAGGTTCTGCAGGCAGCCCTCCATCGTCTTGATCTTTTCACTAGTCTGAAATTTCTTTTTATCAGGTGGTGCTCCAACCTTCAGAAGCAGGTATAGTAGCTGAGCAACTAGTCCACTGCCTCGGCCTCCGCTGGGACACGGCTGACTGGGAAGCACTGGGATCCTCCATAGGGCACTTCAAGTGGGCCGCGTTCCTCGCCGTGCTTGAAGCTAAATACTGTGGAGATCAGCAGCTACATTCAGAGGCACTTGTCGAAGCTGTCGATGAGATATACGATGTCTTCATAGAGGATATTATTAAGAAGGTAAACAGACTCGATGGCGACTTTTCAATTAACAATATGTAAAACATTTAAAGACTCTCAATCAGTGTTTTATTCTTTAGATTTTGGCCAACTCCAGTCTTGAAATAACGCAGCAGCTGTCCAGTATATAAAGTTGGCTTTACGATAGAGTAGCCGAGCTCAAATTCGTGTAGTGTAGACCGACTCTAGAGAAGCTGGGCACGAGCGACACTATACGAAGTTTAGCTCGGCTCGTGCTCAGGTCTTCTTGCGCTGATCTACCTTATTGTGGCAATATAAAGTGTAAAAACATTATCGTACTATAGAACATTTTTTTAAGATATTGTGATTTTTCGGGTAAATATTCTTAAAATACTTTGAACTACTCCCCCCAGGGCTACCTATTTAAACGCGGCTACCTCCTGCCAACCATGCGCGAGTACTGGTGCGTCCTGCAGCCGTGCGCACTCACTTACTACAAGAGCTCCTCTCAGAAGGATCAGTGCGGCCGCGTCGTCATCGACGAGTACTGCTCCGTGGAAGCCGCCATCGGGGAGGGCAGGATACAGAGGTTCCAGCTCATCACGCCAGATAGGACGTTTGAATTCGGGACTCAAGATCACAAGTATGTGTAGATTTGCTTTCTCTTATTAATTAGCAAAGAATTTAACAAAAAAAGGGACTATTGAGATTGTCCCTTGCCGTTCCCGTTTAAGCCTGAATTATATAGCTGGTAGATGCTGTTAGATGTTATCTGTTGAAAACCACTTTGTGCATATGAAACTATCTTGTAGTTTCACAACTATTTGTCCATTTTACCATAGGAGTCGTCTACAATGGATATCAGCGCTGCGCCAAGCTGCAGCTGTGTCGGGCGGAGTGGAAGGTTACCAGCGCCGAGCGCGCGCGGTGCGGCGCGGCGCGGGCGCGCGGCGCGAGCGGGAGGTGCGCGAGGCGCGCGCGCGCTTACAGCACGAGGTCAAGGCGCGCCTGGCTGCTGAGGCGCAGGCACAGGTACACCACCCTACCTTACTGAGCATTCCTTTTCAGAGGTGTCCATGAAAGGTTTCCTAATAAACCAACAAAGACATTGATAACAATACAACAAAACTAGACTAAACAGAACAGAATTCTCTAAATTATGTAATTTAAGCCCAATTTTTAGCACAATCGCCTAATCATGTTTAATACTCGTACTAAACGAATATAAAACATACATAGTGCTTACTCACATAATATTTAGCTATGAAGATGATTAATTAGTAGAATCTATAACAATAGAAAACTTTCAGGAATTAGTGGAATTAGCACAACAAGACAACAAAAAGTTAGAAGAACTGAAACACGCACAAGTAGAACTTGAAAAGCTATTACAAGAAGAAACACAAGCCAAAAGAGATGAAGAAATAGTCAGAGCATTACAAGCTAGGTAAGCAGAACTAGAAATACTAGAACTAGACAAGACCCAACAGCAATCAAAGCAGTGGTGGGCCTGTGGTAGTGGCCCCGACTTATGAGTTGTACTTTAGGGGTTCAATTCAAACTTACTTTGTGTAATTTATATCACTTCTTTCAAAATGAAGAAAGTAAACATAGTGAGGAAACCTTCAAGTCCTGAACTGAAATTTCAAACACATGTGACATCCAACAGCAGGCACTGGACTCACGTGGTGTATTACGTTCCATTCCTTCTTCTAGAGAAGAAGCCACAGTGTCAGCAGAAATATCATTAGACTGATTATGCTATGCTACAAAGTTTGTGACCATTTACTAACGACGGCTTTTATTTTATTAGAGTTTTAGCAGAAGAATGGGAGAGGCGAGAGGAGTTAGAAAGACTTCAAGCGGAACAGAACAAAATGTTAGAAGAAGAAAGATTGAAACGTCAACAGTTTGAATTGCTGCAGGCTGAGAAGGAAGCGCAGTTCAAAGGTATTTAAATAAAACTAGGTATTTAATTTTTTTTTAATATTTCTATTTCTAAAAGTAAATAATTGTTAAATTCTGAACGTTATCCAACCCTGCTTTAACGCTAACATTATCCTCAAGAAGGCTTACAAAGAGTTTGACCAAATAGTTGATGATGGAATCACTTTTAACTATATTATAATATGCTTCTTCATACAGAAGCAGAAAAACGCCTTAAAGAGCTAGAAGAAGAGAAACAACGACTGGATGCTGAACTGAAGGCTGCTCAACATAAAATATCTAAGACTGAACACACGGCGCATGCGCTGCAGGTACAATTTAGAGTAAGTAACAATTTTGATAAAACTTAAATGATGTTGACCAAAATGTTTACCTCTGAAGTCGATGTGCCGAGCGAGTGAGTGAGTGTGTGTGTGGCGGTCCAAGATCCCAGAGCAAACTTATTTTCACATGGACAAAACCTTAGGTTCTCGGTAGCGCCTCATGTCTTCGAATACCTGTGTGCTTATGGAGCTTCCCCTTGGGGCCCCTGGGCAGGTTCCAGGTGAGAAAGGGAACTAAAAATAAAAGTTGCTTAACTTAAATTTTTATGGCTGATTTTATCTATATTTTGTAGAAAATTATTCTAAAGTAGTATCATAAGTAACATACTTTTCATGGATCAAAACTTCTGTCCGATGCTTTAAGCTCCACAAAAAATAAATACTTGTATTCAAAGCACATACTGAGCTACTGAGAACCTAAGGCCGATCGCGCTCGGCGACTTTTTGTAGCGATGCTGTCGCGCGCTTACGAAACGAGCGACAGCATCGCTACAAAAAGTCGAGTAACGCGCGTTAGTCGCATTTGCAAGCGCTATGAAAAAGATGCCAACGCGCTACAGCATCGCGAATGTATCGAAACGAACGCGCCACAGCATCGCTGCAAAAAGTCGCCGTGGGCGAGGGGCCTAAGGTTTCATCCATGTGACAATAAGTTATATCAGATCGCTCTAGGATCTTAGTATAATTGTATAAGACTGGGTTTGGAGCAGTGTAAAGACGTAATAAAACATAAAATATCTATGTCGTCCATTTTGCAATGAAAGAAAATAGACTATCTGTATTATTGGTTTATTTTATTCCAGTTGTTTTTTTTTATTGTACGTTGTCCTATCCTATAGTGTGATCTCTCTCTGTTACTCAAAGGTTTGCTGTGAGAAAACTAAAACTTTGAATGATATTCGTCTTTGTACATTAACTGTATTATCAGTTAACACTTTCATAAGTGGATTAGTGTACCTAGAATAAAAAGTTACAATTTAATATTCCAGGACCTGAACCCAGTCCTCCGTAACGGTGAACGAGCCCGTCGTGCTCTGTCTTTCGTCCCAACCACCAAGAGTTCATCCGACACGCTCATCGACGTCAGAGCCATTCGTCATCTCAAGATACTCGACGATGAAGAGAAATTATGATTTGATCATTAGAAAAAAATCTTACCAATTCAAATTGTGCAGCATTATTATAACCTACCCTCATAAAAAATCACTTAGGAAATAAAACAATACCTATAAAGCATTTGTATTCGTCCATCAATATGAAAATTCGTAGAACGACTTGCAGAAGGCATTTGATCAAATGTGTATCGATATTTTCTAGTGTTCCCTTAAACTGCTCTTGATTTTATATATTCGATGTCTATACTCTGTTAAAATTGTACTTCAGGTGTTTAAAATTTTTCTGCTTATGTGGATGGTTTATAACGCACCTCCGCTCAAATAGTGTCACAACTAAAAAATCAAATTATTGAGAGAAAGGCCCTTAAATTTTAATAATTCAGGGATATGACGCAACATATATGTAAATAAAAATGGTTCACCTGTGGGTAAATGATTGAACTACAAATATGATACTATCTGAGCTTAAAGTATGATGGATTCTGAAATTAATAGCATAATTATCATCAAAAATATTTTTTTGAGTTGTATCACTGTTTTAGCGGAGGTGCGTATCATCAAATACATTCTGTCCTTGAATATGTAGGGGCTCCTCTCTTGAATATATGTTGTTAGAATTGTCATAAACATAAAATTATATTACGTATTATCATTATGTATCTTTTTAAATTTTGGTATTTATTCTTTAAGGAATAAAATTGAAGCAAACCTTTTATTTGACTAAATAAAATATATGTCTTGCTTATTCAGAGAACTTTTTATTTCCTACAAAAAATATATTATATGAAAAGCTAAAAAAAAACAACAATTAGAATACGTGACGACAATTCAATTACTTCTTCTTCTTTTTCCCCTTTACTAGATCTGTTGGAACAGCTTCAGCCTGGATTTTTCTCAATAATTTTTTCAACTGTGATAAAGGAATAGGAATTAGGATAAGGATTAATAGTGACTTTTTTTTGCAATGAATTGAATGAATTCTTTAGCAAGGGAAAAGATGAGTTAAGATTCAAAAATAACTCACTAAATAATTAAAACAAAGGAGTGAGAATATAAAGGAAAGTAGGTATCGGATATCATGGGAAAATGATGAGGGTCGAGAATAAAATAAAATTATAATCCGGATAATCTCTTTATTACCCTTTCTTCTTTCCCTTTTTGGCCTTTCCTTTTAGCTGCATGAAAAAAACATAAATATCAAGAACATGAATCACTTTGGTAAAAGTTTCTAATTAAATATAAGAATCCGATATTTCAATCCGTCTCTCGATTGTTAAAGGAACCGACTTTGATTAATGCAAGTTATGTTACATTCAAAGTTTATCACCGATATCGGGAAAGGAAAAGAAACCAGCACTTATATCGATATCTGAAATTGCGAACATGATTTGGTAGCCAACGCTTGAGCCTTCACTGTATCAGAAGAAATCTACCCAGTCGGACAGGTTGGCCTTATTAGTAACAGTAAAAAAAGAAATAGTACAAGAGTGTCCGTGGAATTTCTTGCACGTTCTTCTCCATACCATAGAGATCAATAGATTGTGCGAATAACTACATCTTTTTTTCCGACTGGCCGACTAGCTTAAAACGTGCCTGTGAATAGTGTATTTAAAATGAATGGTTTTAGTTTGGGTTGTTGTGGCTGGGATGATTGATTGATTAATTCAAGAATTAAATGTATATGTGTGTGTGTGTGTGTGTGTATGTATATGTGTATGTGTAATGTGTATGTGTGTGTGTGTGTGTGTGTGTGTGTGTTTGTGTATTTTACTGTATGTGTAAGGCACAAATAAACGTTTTTTCTTTCTTTTCTTTAAATGTCATACCTTCTTCTTCTCAGCACGGTTGGCCAGCACATTTCTCCAGGCGGTCTGGATGACCCTCGCACAGTGGTCCATCAGGAACTTATTCATCTTGTCCGTCATCTCCTGGTGGTATTCCGCTTCTCGCTCCGCCATTAACGGAATGTAATCAATGTCTTGTATAGCTATCTTTTTCTGTTGGTGTAATTGTTTAAAGTGAAATATTATCTATTCTGAAAATAGGAACTAATTTCTTAATTTTTTACAAATTTGCGCTGTAGGTTCCTATCAATAGAACTGAAATACCTACTTCATATTCAAATGTTCAAATATGATATTATCATATAGATCTCTCCAAGGATAGTTAGAGAGTTACGAGATAAAGCAACTATTACTACTTTTTTATCCTGTTTCTTTGCAATCATTAGGTACCTATACTTTACCTCTAATTCCTCGCACTGCTCTGTTTCGTCTTCAAACTTTTGCGTGAACTCATCCAACTCCACCTGCTTGTCATTCATCTCGAGGTCATACTTCTGCAGCCACGACAACAACTGCGTCTCCACTTTAAACCTATTGCAAAAAATACTATGAAGTTCTACTAATTGAAGAAAAAAGTTGATAGACGAAGTTTAAAACTTAAAATTCTACAAAAGAATTTTTGAGACCTTGGGACATAATGGTCTTCTGTATAGCAGAAAAGCGAGCTCCTAGTATTTCAAGCCAGGTGTCGAAAACTGGCAAATGTGGCACCTGTACTGAAAACTGTTTAAATACCTCGGCCAAGTGGTCACCAAAGATTTAAAAGATGATGGGGTTATAGAAAGGGAGAAGAGGGCGATGGCGGTCCACTGTAACATGTTGGCACGTAGATTTGCGAGGTGTAGTTTAGACGTAAAGATCACTGTTTAAAGCGTTCTGCCAAACTCTCTACATCTGCAACGCTCTCCGAATACAATACAATGACCGGGTGCAGGTGGGGCTTCCACGCTACTCATGTAGTGCGTCTGTGATATTTGCGCACGCTCACACAGACGGCTTTTACACTGCGGTGCCGCATCGTCTCGCTGATGTTCCGTGCGCGTGGGAACGCCAGCACTATCCTGAACGTGCTCAGCCATAAGCTGCACACCTTCCTTCTGGGGCACTGAGTTCAAACTCAAATTAGCGTGCCCGGGGCCTCAGAGGGCGGCAAATACTTAAATTATTTCTTTCTAAGTAACATAGTTATTAAGTCAACCACTAACAATAGTATGGAACAAATATTTATCTAAAATAAAAAGATTTTATGTTATTTTTTATAGCCCTACAAGCCGTAGCCGTAATTTTAGCCGCATTTGAAAGAGCTGTCTGCAAAATTGACGGTGGATATCAGTTAGTAAATGTCTGACACTCCCTCTCGCTCCACTCAGAGCGGCAGAAGTTTTCTTACCTAATAACCCTGCTTGCTACCTAACCTAACAACTCAATAATCCACTACAAAAAACATTCTTATCGTATTAGCTTCATTCATTGACTCGGCGCTTTTCTGGAACTATTGATTCTGACTTACAGAAGTTCCAAAGGTTATAAATATTGAAGTGGGTTTACTATCGAGAATTGAAGGTTCAGAAATTTACCTGCGCGCCCTTTGATTTTTCTCCTCAATGAGGTGCTGTCTCAACAGCAGTTCGTACGCTTCTTGACTCTCCACTTGCTCTTCCTTCAGCATCTGATTTTTTACTGTGTGACTTCGAGTCGCCAGCACCATCTGACGTTCCGAGTCTAATCTAATCAATAATTACACCAATAGTAAGTTAAACAACGTCTAAATCATCATCATCATTCTAATGAAAAACGTCCAATGCTTGGCAAAAACCTTCCTAAATCGATATTACATACATGAAAGGATCCCCCTTTGTAGCAATCTACAAAGAGGGATATTTATGCATGTAACTGATTCCCGCATCCTTTAAATAGCTATCGGCGCATCTATGATGTGACATTGGCGGAGGCCTACGCTGTGTCTTCTGGTAACATCATCATCATCTTCCTGCCCGTCCCGTTTTATTTGGGGTTGGCGCAACCGTTCTTTTCCTCCATTCTGTCCTGTCACGCTATCACTAACTCCCTTTTCTTTCATATCACTTTTCACACAATCCATCCATCTTTTCTTTGGTCTCCCTTTCCTTCTCCATCCATCCACATGTATACTCATAATTTATTTAGCAACATGCGTTTCATCCCTCCTCTTCACATAACCATACCAAGACAAACAATTTCCTTTCAACTTTTCAGTCACTGGCGCCACTTACAAACTTCCTCTAATATACTCATTTCTCAATTTATCCAATCTCGTCACACCACATATCCATCTTAACATTCTCATCTCCGCTACATGCAATCTTTTTTCATCTGTCTTTTTCACAGCCCAACATTCTGATCCATACAGGATGACAGGCCTTATCACGGACTTGTAGATTTTACCCTTCAACTTGAGTGGCATCCGTGGATCACAAGTTGTTCCCGTGACCTGTCGCTATTTCATCCAACCTGCGTTGGTCCGATGTGTTAACTATTCGTTTTTTGAACATTACACAACCGCGTGTTCACAAGAAAATCTACAACGTAATCTAACATCTTACATTTTCTTCTTGAGTTTGACGGTAGCTTCATAGTTGAGCAGCACTAGTTCATGCTCCAACTTGGCGATGATCTCCGACTTCAGCGCCATGGTCCGATCGAAGCGTTCTGTCTCGTCTTTTAAAGTCGCCGTACATTCTGATAAATCAAACCGTTATTATTAGGAGTCTAGTTGCAGTGTTCTAGTGTAACAACAATAGCTGCTTCATAGGGATATATAGGTCTTATACTACATACTAAATTTTTAACCGACTTCTTCTTCTTTTCGTGTCGATGTACTCTAACAAAATTTTATCTGACCAGTATTTCGCAACCTCTACGGCTTGGGCACGCCAAAATTATGACGTAAGTCCCCTCTTTGAGGCGTGGTTGGAAAGACCTCACGGCGTCCTCACCTTCCGCATGACGCAGGTTCTCACCGAACACGGTAAGTTCGGGAAGTTCCTGCACTGGAATCGTGCGGAAGCGACGCCCGGGTGTCGCCACTGTGTGGACCGCCCGGAGGACACGATGGAGTATACGGTGGAGGTGTGCTCCGCTTAGGCAGAGCAACGCCGTGTCCTCGTGGGGGCGATCGGCGGCGGCGATCTCTCGCGTCGGGCCTTGGTACAGGCCATGGTCCGGAGCGAGGAGGAGTGGCAAGCGGTCGCTTCCTTCTGCGAAGCAGTAATGCTAGCAAAGAAGGCGGCCGATCGCGTGAGGCAACGGTCCTCACGCCCCAACCGTCGCCGGGATTCCGATCCCGATTTCCGGCCACCGTAGGCGCGGGCTTGCGGACGACGAGCAATGGGTAGCCCGCCGTCTGACCGTCCGGTAACCGTCTGGACCGAGCCCAAGTCGTCGACGGCGCGTATTGTTCCACGCGCGCCTCAGGGAGATGTCAACAAGTCGTAGGGGCCCAGCAGGGTCGAAGCCTACTGGGGTCATGGGTATTGTGAAAACGAAACCTGGGGCCCTGGCACGAAGCCAACGAAGGAACAGGAGTGGGTTTTTAGTCAGTAAAAGTCTGACACTATCTCCCGCCCCGGCAAAGGGCGGGAGATGTCATAAGATGATTTTCCCACCGCCAAAAAAAAACCTCTATGGCTGTGTTATTGGCCTCGTATAGATCCGATCTCTCTAACTAAATTTTTAACCAACTTCCAAAAAACGAGTAGTTTCTTAAGTCTCTGAATGTTTGTTTTCCCCTATTCCTCTTCAATGTGTTGTAAATGCTTTAACTAGAATGTTTATTTGAAAAACAATTTGGCTAAATTGACCCTTCCCTTGCCATTCCTTGACCCGTCTCTAAAACAATGTCAGTGAGGAGCCGCTTCACAGGACATGCGTCACCTGCTATGCTACCCATTCTGCACAACCACCACATTTCAGGATTTATACGAGGCCAATAACAGAGCTGTACGGGTTGCCAAATACTGGTCAGAAAAAAAAAGCTTGACTCCTTTGACACGAAAAGAAGAAGAAGATTATTCATATTTAAAAATACTCCTTCATTCTTGCACCTTCAGAGATAATAGGAAAATGATGTATTTTGTCTGTGAGATGCAATTCTGATATAATTCAGCCAGATCGTTTTTTCAGGTACCTGCGATACGCGCTAGAAGATGTTCATTAGAAGCTTCTAGCTTCCTAGTATTGATCTTGGCAGATAGTTCTTCTGCTGCCGTGGTTTCCATCTGCTTCACCATCAGATCTCGGAAATGCTCCATTTCCAAGAGAAAGTCAAAACCAGTTGGCTTAGACTAGAAATAATAACTTTATTAGGTAGGATGTTTCGAGAAAGTTCAAAATCAGGAATGCAAGCGTCATGTCTAATAGGATTAATAGTAATCAGCATCAGGTTAGGTTATTATAGCAAACTAACTGCAGGGTTACCATGACGTTCAAAGTAAGATTGTTTCATTCTTATTTCAGTGTGGGTAAGAGACAGAGCTATACAGGTTGACGAGCGCCATCTCTTACCCACACTGGAAATAAGAATGAAACAATTTTACTTTAAGCGTCATAGTACAGGTCCTGGTTACAAACAAAACTATGAACAAATGTAGTCTGAAAATAAACTTATTATTATTATAGCAATCATAGACCCAACAAGCTACAGGTAACAATATTCATTGAACTCTTTCTACGTAGACTGTTTCCGTATATCTATTGCTCCTGATTTGAGATATAATTTCTGTAATCTGACATGTCAAACTTACATCGGTACTTTCCATGGAGTCTCTCATCTGAAATCAGAAAGCAAAATCATCACACGAGTTTTTTTTCATTTATTTGATATCAACTAGTTCTTGACTGCGATCCCACTAGTTTATTAAGTGCCTATTCACAAATCTAGCCTTGAAAACATCCAAATTATAATCGCATATGGGAAGACCGCAGCAGGCAAATTGTTCTAGTCCTTCGATGTAGATACGCGGTATAATCGACGAGGTGAAACGCTTAGTCCAGACTGTAAGGTTTCAACAACGTAAGGGTGGATACTCGCCGTACGTCGGGTTGTCCGATGGTAGAAATGAGATTTTCGCGCACACTCTCCAAAATGCAACCTGTAAAACACCGAAAGGCTGGCTACCCTACGCCTGTGCTCAAGGCTTTGAAGATTGGACTTAACCAAATCTGTATCGAAAATTACCCTCTTAGCACGCCTTTCTACCGAGTCCAAAGCTGCTAGGCGGCATTTTGCAGCACCAGTTTATATGTATTAGAGTAAACTATGTCAGAATCATCATACAATAAATAGTTCACACCAGATCGAAAGGAAAGCGATCAGCGTTCAAAGAATCCAACACTAATCGTGATCTACCAAGTTTGGGTCTTCGTATCTAATTTCAAACTGAAAGGACAGCAGAGTATCCTTCAAATCATAAAAAAATAATTGAATCAAAAACCCCTACTCGTACCTTGGCGATCATTTCATTAATTTTGGGCCTGAGCTCAGGATAGCTGTTCATGATGTAGAGTAGGTGCCCCAGCTCAGGGTTCAGGCGATTTTTTAACGTCAAGTCACCCTGGAAATTAAGTTACTTATCTATATTTTCTGAAAACCGTTAACAAATACTATCTATTAGACAAACAAGATCTTTTTTTAAAGAATTTGTTCTTTAGGAAGTGACAGGTTATTTCTCGGGAATGTTCTAGACATATTGTAACTTGCAGTACTTGATCAGCTGAACTACAGCCACAAAAGTTGAATTCAAACTTACAGCTTTCAATTCTTCCATAACCGCCATGTTTAACAGACTGGCAGAGAACAGAGGATTGTCGTACTGTTCGAAAATGAAGATCAGGTCATCCATGTGCATGGGTGACAGGACACTACTGAGGAGCTGGTACTCCTGTACCAAGTCTGGCAGACAGATGGACAGCTTGCATTTATAGATGGCATCGTCGAGGATCTTAGTGATGCGCTCGCATTGGATGTGGCACTCCAGGTCAATTGGTGATGCCACTGAAAAAAAAATTGCAGAGTTTTTGTGATTTATATAAGTTCTTTCTTATCCACTTAGGTGTCTAATTCACTCATTGTAGAAGTCCACTCCCGAAGTAACGCGGAGAGCATTGGCAGGAGATGCCAAGGTCAAATGTATCCTTGTGATACAGCATAAGATTACTTCAAGCGAGCTTACTCTTCCCTAATATAACCAACCGGGGGAATAGGAGGAGTAAACTGGGTTAAGAGATAATGTACCAGTATATGCTTTACTCCAGTTCTAGCTATCAGGTGGAACTGGAATAATGCACTAAATCGGTTGCGCACCCATATAGGCCCCTGCAACACATTGTGTCTGCGGTGCACCTGTATAGCACAAGAACCACACGTTGGAGTGCCCTTGTCACCGATGCTGCAGTGAACGTAGCCATCTACTGGGTCCAAACAATTTAAGAAGTTTTAACACCGACTCGAAAAGAAGAAGAAGAAGAAGAAAAGAAGAAGCTATCAGGTACTAGAGTTCATGACCACAAAACGGCGGTGTTAAAGAATACCTATAAGCTGCCACTGTGCTGCGAGTTCCTGGAGATTCCACTAACCATTATCTTTCGTGAAGTCGATCTCTCTCTCAACACTTGCTGCAGACTTCTTGCTACTGTTCTTCGAGCTCCCGGAATATGTGGACGAGGACTGATACGTCCCAGTTGTTGATGGGGCATCCATCTCGCTATTCCTTTACCAAAAAAATTAAATGATTAATGTTTTCTCTTTGTTTGTTTATCACAAATTGACGCATTGATTCATGCCTCGAACTTGGTTTCCTTGGTAACTGTAGCTATGGATACCAAGTTGTTTACGTTGTTTTTCTTATTTTATTGTATGTTTTTATTTATATTTATGAGGGTTAGGTTTACTTCCCCTTATATTTACTATACTCTTTGGGTTTACTTAACAATTAATAAAAGCGTAATAAAATAATGTAACCGAAATAATAGTACGTTAAACTATGGAAAAAAAAATGCGTAAAAATAAAATCGTTCTGTGAATTGTCCTTTTAAATAACTGGTTGGAAAGAATGAAATCAAAAGTGAAGACACCAAAACTTTTTGTCATATTTATGTTTATTATACTTTTGAGTTAATTAATTATGCAGTTTTAAATAAATGAATGATTTGGAACTCAATTGCATATACATGATGCCCAAGATAGGAAGGATGTTAGAAATAGAGAGATCTCATAAAAAAGGAAAATTGTTATCTGGTTCGCGTGACCGGATAACCGGAACTTTATAATATTGTCTGCAATCAACAAGAAAGAATACCTACGTACCTTAGTAGATAGGTTATGAGCTTGAGGTTTTAGGTTCCATTCCCGGATCGGACCAAGCTTTATTTATTTATTTACAAGCACTTGTACAACTTTACGGAGGAAATCCAAGGTGTTGTACAGTAGAAACTTACAAACTAAAAAAATACATTAAATAAAAACCATAATAGCACATTGAAGAATAAAAAGAAAATACTTTATTGGGTTTTTACATATAGTGCACGGCTTATGGCAAAGGGTAGGCCTTCATTCCATGGGATTTAAAAATAAAATGGCGTAAGGTAATGTACGGAACCGGCACGGTTAGCACCGTGATTAAGCGATTGGCTGCTGCGCCGCCTGTTGCGGATTCGATTCCAGCTTAGAATCTGCATCCACGTCACAGAAGTAATTTCTATAGAGTGGGACAATGTTAAAAAAACATGTCTGCCTATCCCTTCGGAGAATGCAAGCGGGATGTTATTTTAGACATATAAACAAGTTTTCAATGACAATATTTTTTCATAGCAAGCTTTTATAGCGAGGTTTATACCTATATCATTAATACTCATCAAGACTATTCCAAAAAGCTCAAACACGATAGGGTTATCTGAGTTCCTATGACCACCTTCCGGTTCCATCATCAGATCAGGTCCATATCTTAATAATTTTGCATTGTCATCTGATTTACGCATGTATGCAAAATTTCAGCTCAATCGGTAACCGGGAAGTGGATCAAATTTAATTTGCAAGATTCGATTACAGACATACAAACATACAATACACACACACACATACACATACAGGTGAAACTAAATAAAAACTTGTGTATGTGTGTAAAAACCAAGACCTTCTCTCAGGGGCTTGTTGCAGACGACGAGCAATGGGTAGCTCGCCGTTTGGTAGCCGTTCGAACCGAGCCCGAGTCGTCGATGGCGCATAGTGTTCCACGCGGGCACAAATAGATGTCAGCAAAACCGTAGGGGCCCAGCAGGGCTGAAGCCTACTGGGGCCATGGATTGGAACGCAAGGGCAAAGAAGAAACAAAGGTGTGGTTTAGTCATTAAAAGTCTGACACGCCCTCTCGCTCCAACCTAGACCGCGAGAAGTTATTGGATGACCTTAAAAAAAGACAGATAAACATAATATTATCAGTAGAGATATATGCAAGGCCTTCTCTAACAGCATAGCTACCCACATTAATTACTTTGTTAATCAATAAACAAAAGCACACATCTTGTTGCCGTGTTACATCTAGTTTGTTCAATAACCACACATCAGTGAGTGCCTAGGACTTGAAGCTACGATTTCTAACATTGGACATTTTTTTGTTATTAAAGGTAAGAAAAATTCATTGTACTGTTTTATGTTAATTCATACAACGTCAATGTAATAAATTGTGTCCACGGATTTCATAGTCATTTTCACATTAGTCATTTCTCCCTACCTACTTGTTGCTTCTTAACCCAGTCATATTTTTTTTAACTGTTTTATATTATAGTACCCACTAGTATATACTTGTACCTATTATTTGTCAAAAATTTGGCTGTAGACAAATAGACAGACAGGAGCTAGGTATAGCTATAAATCAAAATAGTCAGTCATAAACATAGGCTTATGTAGGTGGGGGGAGAGGGGAAGGCGAGGGGGTCGTGCCCAACTCAGTATGGTCTACCGCCCACCCTATGGTAGTGGGCTATCGATTCGAAATCCTATAATAGACGCCAAAATACTGATAACTTCACAAAAAAAGTCAGACAAGTGAAAAGTCAGGCTCCCCCTAAAAGTTACCCTAGATACGCCAATGGTCATTATTGTTCACGAAAATAAGTTTGATTATAAAGGGGTGACCAAACTGTTACAAACCAATGTCCCAACCAATGTAACCTAACCCAACCACCGAACGTGTTGGCGCGTGGTTTACATCTATGTAGCCGCAACAGAAAGCAAACACATAAACCAAGGTCACCTTGGTTGGAATGCTAATTTGCACCCCTTAAATTATTGCTTGACAAACTGCTTGTGTTTGGTTTGACACTATTTTTAACTGAACTTAATAACAATTTGAGCGGAACGTATGAACGATTTTAACCATAGCTACATAGCCATAGCCAGGTATATTTGAAATTTAGGTACCATTGAAATTTTTTGTTACCTGGGTCTGTCTGTAAGAGAACTTTGCTGAACTTCTAATTAGCTGGCTAAAATGGTAACAGGTAAACAGATCGATCCCCAAGGTTAAGCAGAAACGAATAATCGTTTATCTTTCTTTCGAAGCTTGTCGAGGTCGAAGCCGGCCCTAACATCGTTAGGAAACCGTAGGGGCCAGCAGGGCCGAAGCCTACTGGGGCCAAGGGTTTACTTCCGAAAGAGAAACCCATGGTCCTGGAACACAAAGGGCAAAGAAGGAACATATAGGTGTGGTTTAAGTCAGTAAAAGTCTCCCTAGAGCGTGAGAAATCATTAGACTAATTCCCACCTTAAAAAAAATAGGAAAAGGGCAAAAAAAAATTGAATTTGACTATTTTCACAGCGAGACACTAAACCTTAAAAATGGGGAAGAAGGGTAAAGTGAACAAGCTGGCTAAAATGTCAGACGAGGAACGAGCGAGGTACCTGCAGCACCGCGCTGACTTAGAGGAGGAGGCTCGAAGACGGAAGCAAGAACTCATTCACCGGTTCATCAAGGTAAGCTTATAAAATGTAACTAGGCACTGAAACTCGGCAAATGTATCAACATCCTTCTAATATCGACTCTCCTCTACAAAAGGTTTAAAGAACATTTTGGGGAAACTGACTTTTTGATGCACTCTTACCTGCTCAGATTTTCTCACTCTTTGGATCTGTACATTTAAAATTGTAAAACTACTGTGTAAAAAAGACTTTAACTACCAAATATTTCCTTAAAGCCCTCAAACATGTTTGTTTTTGCTTAATGCTAAAAGTATGTTTGTTTCGATGTTTCTTCTCAGGGTAGTCAGCTAGGAAACACTGCCCCCCTATCCAAGTTACAACCGTTTCGTTTCGAATCTCTTTTCGTCGATCGCCTCGAGTAGGCTACGCCTCCGATATACTAGCTTATTTAATTTGAACCTGTATTTTGGCAAACAGTAGAAAAATCATGTAGTCATGTACTTATCAAATTGGTTATCTACAGTTCTATAATAAAATTGACTGCCAGTTTTATACCCTAGTGTTCTCGATCTTTTTCAACATCAAATATTTGTCATAGCATTCTTTTCTTTACAGAATAAACTCGATAAAGAAGAAGCTTTCAGTCGTCTAAACACGGCCAAGATAAATCAACAATGGAGATTTTTATTGCGCAAGATAAAATGCAAACAAATGGCGTCGGATATACAGGTGAACTCATTATTTACATAAACTGTTATTGTTTTCCATCCAGATTATTTACGGCATATTGAGTCGATCTATTCTTTCCTGTCCTGTTTGATTTATTTTTATTCTAATTGAGCATGAAACGGGTTACGGGACTGAAGTTTAAAATTAAAGAAGAAAAAAAAAGCAAAAGCTTGACTGCAGCTATACGATCAACGCGTGTATCTAGTGGTAGGTACTGTGATTATCGTTACAGACACCAGCCTAAAGACGTCCCTGGGGCCATGGGTGATGCGAAAGAGAAACCCGGGGGCCCTGAAACGAAGACAAAGAAGGAACAGGAGTGGGTTTTAGTCAGCAAAAGTCTGACACTATCTCACGCTCCGCTCAAGAGCGGGGGATGTCATTGGATAATTTTCACCGAAAAAAAAAACCAAAGACGTCCACGGGTGGCTTTGCGACCAAAGGCCCTACCACAAGCTCTTAACGCGATCCATTGGATGACCTAAACTGAACTGTTAAAGGTATGGAGCAGTGGCGTAGCTAGTCCCAAAGGGGCCCTATATGAAAAGGTTTCGAGAGTTTTTTTTACAACATAAGATTCAAAGATTCAAAAGATTCAAAAGCATTTATTTCAAATAAACCATTTACAGGCACTTTTGAAATGTCAAGAAGTCAGTTAGTCAGAAAAAAAAAATATGCTAATTGCACATTCCAAAGCGTAGAGCTCTATGTAGAAGAATGTGCAAGAAACTCCATGGACACTCTTTTCAATTATGTTTTGTAATTACAAATATCACTGTTACATGTTTCTTGTCGTTATCATGTGAGAACAATGTAAATACAGTAAAAATAAAAACTAAATATAGATATTAAAATAGCAACTGGCAGCTAAGAGATGACCAGTCTCAACTGACAGCGCCCGTTCACGAACATGACGCTAATATTAGCACCACTCAGCTCAACCATTTGGAAGGGAACCGAATGATCCAACACATGCGCCACCATCAGTGAGACATTTAAGTGAGCATGATAAACTCTCAACTGCCGTGCTCATTTATGTCAAACAAGTCCAATAGTAACATAAAAAACCATAAAATAGCTCCATGGTACTCACATTTACAAACTTTGAAAATAAATGCTTCTACATTATACAATACTTATAATATTTTACAATTCCCAAAAATAAAGCATTAAAAAATAATAATAATAATTTCCAAACTAATCAATTTGTATACCTCGGTGGTAGAGGAGCTGGACCAGCATTGAGCCAAGCATTTTTATCTTGAATAATTATAATCCTCCAACTTATAATATGCTTGCCTGCATAGTGTGCGTTTAATACAAGATTTAAATTTCGTTTCATTGAGTTCTAATATTTGTGGGGGTATTTTATTATAACATTTCAAACAGTACCCCATGAAAGAAGAGGCCACTTTAGCCAGTCTAAAACCTGGTCTATCGCCTCTTTTGCTAAAAAGATGAAGATTTTTTCTAACGTACATGATGTTTTCATAAATATATTGACAAGGCACCGTCATGATGTTAATATCCTTAAACAGTTCCCTTAGAGAATCGCACCGGCGAAGATTGTAAATAGCTCTGATCCTCTCATAAGCCCTACTAGTACAGAGACATGAGACGGAGTCGCGATGAGCCAGGACAGAGATGACCAAACTAATTGGATATTTGAGTATTCTGGAATAGAAGGGAGGTTAGGTTCTAATGTGATCTTATGTAGAGAATGCTAGACCGAACAGAGCTATAAAAATGAAGCCTCCTATCATTTAGTAATTATTTTATTCATTAACAACGCATCTCTTATCAATTAGAGAACTGAAGATTGTGGATAACATAATAAGTTACGAATTTTTACTCGGGGCCCCACATTACAGCTTGGGGGCCCCGTATCATTGATACAGTGGTAGCTACGCCACTGGGATGGAGCTATATAGGGTGTATAGCTCCGTCCTTCATTCTCGCTCGCACGCTTGACATTTTAACACGTCATGGCAAGGCACCAGGTGAGGTAATTCTAATTAGTACTTACCCAAGTTGGCGACGACAAATGGAACAGACTGGCCGAGGAAGGCTTAGAGCCGAGTGCAGTGGCGCAATTTGAAAGAATTTGGAAATAAATAAAACAGAATCAATAAATTGGCTGATTGATCTTGACTTTTTGTAATTAAATATTATTGTTTTTCTAGAACATGATGACAAGTTTCAACTTCCTGCTGGAGCGAAAGAACCGCCTCATAACAACGTTGATGAAGGCCACCGATGACTCCGATGAGCAGCATCGAAGAGCTTTCCAGGCGCATACTGAGAACGTCAGCTATTTCCTTAGTAAGAAGCTTTTTATTGTAAGTAGTACTAGCTGGTCTGACAGACGTCGTTCTGCAACAAATGTAGTTTATAGTAAGTAATGATCGGTTAACCCTAATATTTTCAGCTGGGAAAGTATAGTCAGCCTTATAATGTACTGTTGGGACTCAGGCCTCCTCTCTAGGAGAGGGAAAGGGCCGTAATCCACCACGCGGGTTCAGTGCGGGTTGGTGGAGGTCACATGTCTTAGAATTTTTGGTTCTAGGACATGCCGGTTTCCTCACGATGTTTTCCTTCACCGTTTTAAGAGCAGTGGTGATGAAATAAATTACACAAAGTAATGCGCCTGGCTGGGTTTGAACCCGCAACCTACAACTCGTAAGTCGGGGCCGATACCACTCGGCCACCACTGCTCTCAAGTTAGCTGGGAAAGTATTAAGGTTAATTTTTTTTTTAATGTTTGTTACGGTTTCCTGTGCAATTTTCTCTTCATAAGAACCTTTTCGAGACTTGAACAAATAATTTTAAAAAGTTCATACAAATTTGGTCAATTGGTTAGGTAATCGAGCTTTTTGTGATGGAGCTCGTCCTGGGAAGTATCTACCACCATAAATATATTTATTACTAAAGTAAGGCAGCGTTGCCGTGTTCCAGTTTGCCAGCTTAATTACAGGCACTTAAGATGACGACACGGATGAGCCAACTGCATAAACAATCGAGGATCGAACACAATTATTTGCCTATTAGTACTTGGCCCACAATATCAGAAGGAAATGTAAGCAAGATGTATAGATACACGGCTGTAGGATCTAAGTAGGTTAATATGTATTAGCGTACAACGTTGTATTATAATATGTCGGTAATTTCAGGCGTAGGCTACCAACGCCTAGACAAGCTACAAGCAGAATACGACCATCAAAAGAACACGCTCCTAGAGAACTGGGACAGGGAAGAAATGGACCTGATAGATGGTCAGGACCGGGCGGAGTTCAAGCTGAAACTGATTGCATACATAGAGGATCGGGACTTTCAGGCTTTGAAGAAGAGTATAGAAATGCAGAGGGCCACGGAGAAGAATGATGCGAGGCTCGAAGTGAGGGACTACTCTTTATCTGTTTAAACATTAAATTCCGCCAAGTCCGTTCCATCATCGGACCACTAGACGTATGGCGTTGCGCCATCCTTACCTACTTACATGGTGGACATCCCACCCATACGTAAAAGCGTTTTGGGAACACATTAATTATGCATAGGTACAGCTAAGGAGTGGAATGCCAGAGTCCGTGTTTCCTGATAGCAACAACCTAGGGGTCTTAAAGTCAAGAGTGAATAGGTTACTTCAAGGCGTGCTGCATCGTTGTCCACATTATTGCTTACCGTCAGGTGAGATGGTGGTCAAACGCGAGCCTACCCATAATAAAAAAAAACACATAAATATTATTAGTGTTAATCATCGATATATATGTACTAGTGTTAATGAACTTCTAACTGGAAAGCTTCAAAGCTTAGAATAGATACACAATTAAGTTACGTAGTCTAAATTGTTTTAATCATTCTGAATGGACGACTGCAGGGTTATTTGTTAGAATTGCTTCAGACAATAAGCCTAGACCTTCGTGTGTTCGCCTTCTCTGCTCACGCAACACGCATATTTGACAGTCATTATGAATAGCCAGAAGTCAGAAAATCAGAAGAACCAAGGGATATCGATAAACAGCAGGAATATGCAGGGATAGGGACAAACATGCTCCTTCATATTCCCTCTCACCGTACTGGCTTTATGTCCAATTCATACGCTGTTTCCACCATAAAACTCTGGAATGTGCTTCCCCTTGACATCAAAAAAGCTGTAAGTAAATTTTCCTTCAAGCGTAAAATTCGGAACTACTACTTGAAGTCCTCTCAACTTTAGTTTGGTCTTCGTCAGAATTATTATTGAGTTTTCCTAATGATTTGATATTTTTCATAGTATTTATTAGTTTATAATTTTAGCATATATATGTATTTTATTACTATAAATAACTTATTTTTTATTTTATTTGTTAATTTTGAAGTATCTGCTATTTATTTATTGTGCAAACCTACCACATTATTGTCTTTTTAACCCAAAGGTTGACTGGTAGAGAATGCCTTGTTGCATTAAGTCCGCCTATGTACCACTACTGTACATGAAGTTTAAATAAATAAATAAATAGATATCGCTATAACACTGGTATTCAGTAACCTCCGGTTAGACTGGAAGTAGACCCTAACAAAATCACTAAAGACTAGCTTTTGCCAGCGGCTTCGCTCGCGTGAAAGGTTTCACCATACAAACTTTGGACCCCTGTTTCACACACTTAAAATTTAATTTCCAAAAATCCCTTCTTAGTGCTCACCTACGTCATGAAAAGGATGCCTTGTGCAAATTTTTATGCTCCTAGTCCCAGTAGTTTCGGCTGTGCGTTGATATGTCAGTCAGTTTCTCCTTATAAATATAAGTATAGATTTGTGCGAATTATGTCTTTTCTGCTCAATTTACTTGATAATCATCTCTTAGATGATTGGTGTGGTGTACTCTTCTATCTGTACCTATGAACATAGACTACAAATAAAAAACAATTTACTGAAATAGCGTTTATTGTTACTTCAAACTAAATAATATAAAATATATCATGTTGGTAACACTGCTTGCTGTCAGCTAGAACTTGAGGTCGTCCTTCCAGTCATCACAGTTGGCTCGGCCCTTCTCCGACAAACATATCAGCAGGTTTTTGGAAAACTCGCATTTGTCTTCAATGTTTTCTGGAATTAGACAACCTGTTTGTTGTAAAGCTAAATTTTAGTTAGGTTATGTAGTTATCCGGTAGGTAGGTATTTTTTTACACATCCATCAATGCGACTGACTTTTGGTCTAGTGGTTAGTGGCCCTGACTGCTACCGGAGTTCGTGGGTTCGATTCCCACCCAAACAAAAGTTTCTTCAATGAGCACGGTCATTTGTTCTGTGTCAGGGTGTAATTTATCTATAATATGTATGTATTTAGAAATATATAAGTATGTTTATCAGTTGTCTAGTACCCATAACACAAGCTCTGCTTAGCTTAGGAATAGACGGTTGTGTGATAGTTGTCAATATTATAAAAAAAAAAAAATGTTATAAAAAAAAGGAAAATTTGTAACTAAAGTAAGTAGTTGTTTATCAAAATATTATATTTGCTTTTTTTTGTTAACTATATTTTAACTTCTTTTTCGTGTGGTCCCAATATACTAATCGAAAATAATTATAGGTTTTTTTAGGAGGAATCCTGGCATTAAAAGCCCCACGACCCAACCAAATATTATGTTCGAAATTTTTGGAGCATTCCATTAAACAAAATTGACAATCCCAATCCACAATTTCTCATCATTCTTATAGATAGCGGCATGAATCTTGAGCGCTCGGCGAAAGAGCGGGGATCGCTTTGCGCATCGTACAATATCGGCGAGCCAATCACTGCACAACGATTGCACTCCCCGCCCCCGCATCTCTCTTCATACCCCTAAAGAGACCCGATATTTCACTTCTGCGTGCTTCTGCGCAAGTAGATCTGTGGATCCGTGCCGGTATCTATACTAATAGTACACTATCTATTTTGTGCTATTAGGTACGTTTCTCACCATTATCCAAAATCTGGAAACACTCTTCTATGGACTCCTGCAGAAAGTCCCTCAGATCTTCATCCTTTACATCTTTGGTGATAGCATGCGTCACTAGATATCGGTCCGGCATTCCATCTTCCGCTGTCTAAGTGAGAATTAAGAAATTAATCTCAACAGCTGCTTCAGAGCTCATTGAAACAATCAAAACCAATTACCAGGAGATTGTTTTAATTGTCTACAAAGTTGGGTTTGTTAATTTTTGTATTTGTTCCGTTTTGATGATGTTTAAAATACAACTACATAATTAGAGATTCCAAGCAGTATCTATCCAACTGAATCTAAACTACCGGCTACTGGGTCTGGAGATGATTGCCTTTGTACTATATGGAATGTTACGGTTATGGAAGCCTACCTAGAGCTCTATCTCGTCATACATCCATATATTTACTATACTAGCTTCTGCCAGTAGCTTCGTCCGTGATAGTCGAAAATTCACCCAAGGGAACATATCTACTCCCGGAATAAAACGTACCTTAATATTCGAGAACATAGGATTTTCCTGTTTACCCGTTTGATGTGTTAAACTGTAGGAATAACAAACATATACATACATACAAACTTTCACCTTCTCTTCTTTTCTTCTTCAAGTGTTATTTTATTATATTACCTAGTGCAATTCCCAAACGCATATGGTAATACCTACCTTCCTTGAGAAAAATACCCGTGTAATCAAATCAAAGTACCTACCTGTTTATATATATAGCTTTACATAGATAAATAGGTAGCATTATAGACTTTTCATTAGACAGGCAACAATGCGAAGATGGTGACAACAATGCATCAAAAAGATGCAAACCTTTTGTCCAATAAATAAACAAAATGTATTTCTTTTTTTAAGATGCTAGCTATGATTAAATGCCTATAATTATAGTCCCATTGGAGAGCTAAGTATTCTGATACCTACCATCTCTAAATTCTCCAAGAAGCAGTGCAGCGCACACGCCTTATTATCGGTTTCCTTACTCGAATTTTCAGTGGTGTTCTTCTCATCTGAGCGAAAACTGTCTTCGTAGCCTGTGATTTTATGATTGTTTGGATTGTACTGACTCCTCTGACCCGAGTTCTCCGGACGCCTCTCTCTTTTGTACCTCCTTGGAGACGGGGTCGTAGAAAAATAGTTGTTGTATTGACCCTGGCCCATTTCATGCTGAAATACAAATATTAAAAATTAAGATTGTGAACAATATTTTCTGTAGTTTTTTTGTCACGATTTTTTTGTACAAAGTGGCTGTTTTAATTCGCAAATTGATTCCTAGTGGATATAATTGCTGTAGCTTTGTATATCAAGTATCTAAATCGCAAATTGAAAATATGTGGAATCATTAAAAGGCGCTATCTCTGTAAAATCAAGCTGAAAACTTGATTGTAATATTGAATACTAGAAACTAGCTCGAAACATTTATTATTACATTTGCTGGAAAATACTGCAAAAAATGTGTTACATCCGTAATCTTATGGTAAACAAAATGACTGTATTCTGTGTCAAAAATTAAATACTTTTTAAACTTCTCATTGACTTCGCACCAACTGTGCGAAGTCAAAGAAACATATTAATAAAATAAAAACATTTTCTATTACGGAAAATAATACAATAATTTCAGAATTGAAAAAAATACTTACGCCTCCATATTCGTCGCTTTGTGGAAAATCTTCTTTTCCATTGAAATAACTATCACCATCCTTCCCATATTTATCATCACGGGCCCTTGTCATATCGTTTCTGTTATTGTTACGCCCCATCCTACCTCTGCCACCCAATCTATCATTGTCACTACTTATTCTATCATCATTTCTATTATCGTTCCTATCCATCCTGTCATCACTCCTACCCATCATGTCATCTCTATCTCTCATACTACTTCCTCCCTTCCTATCTTTGCCACTCGTTCTATCATCTCTACCATTTTTATTTTCTTTGCTGCCTGTAGTCCGACCTCTTTCCCAATCACTCCTTTGTATTTGACCTCGTGGCTCCTTATAGTCTTGCTCAGAGTTTCCTCTGCTCGAGTTTTTCCCTTCTTGCATCTTCAAGCATTTCTTGTAAATGTTCTTCAGCTCGGCTTCTTTAGGTCCTCCGCTTGATCGACAGTTCAAGGCCTGTGTAAAAGAAATTATACATCTAGTAGGTACTAGTTTTGGCGAGCAAGTGAAACAAACTTCAAGACCACTATCGATATTTGCTAAGTTAAGTCATTCACTGCAGGACATAAGCTTTCCAATGACAGATATTAGATAAACAAGTGAAAGTTGCTGCCCATCTTGTCCCATCTGTTGTGCTTTAACTTTACAACATCCAGGTAAACCACACGACTGTTATGTTTAGGTGGTTCATCAACCATCAGAACGTTAAATTAAAATGATAATAATTGCAACTCACATAGCTTTCCACGAGTAATAAACATAATATCAACACGTGGTAGTTGATAAGGCACATGGTCACTGCGGCTGCAACTCTGACAATGTCACCGGTGGTCAGACCACACTGTATTATATATCACAATGGTGTCCATGCTTCACTTGGCACAAACACAAAAGGTGACAAGTTCCATCCAAATATGTATGACTAATTGTTGGATGACATGCGTACTGTACTAAATGCGCTTTTGAATTAGGTAGACTCGATGATTTTATAGCTATTTTTATATCACTTTTACTCTTTCTTTCTATGTATGATGTCAAATCGTTAGGAAGTAGAACAGCTGCTTTTAGACTTCTGAAACCCATTAGTTATAATACAATTCTTACAGATTGTAAGCTATCTATCTTCATCTATTTTGGTCTCCTACTGGATGCAGGAGTTCATGACTTCAATTTTACCTAAATTTTCAGTCATCCTATAAGAAAATCTGTGAAGAATTATGACTGGCCTGTTGGTCTTGTGGTTAGTGGCCCTGACTGGTATGCTGGTTGAGGGTTCGATTTATTTATTTATTCTTTATTTATTAAATGCTTTATGCACACAAAAGTACAGAGGCGGACTTAATGCCTAAGGCATTTTCTACCAGTCAACCTTTGGGTGATGCAGAGAAAAATAGTGGTAGGTGCAATAAGGTTAGGAGAGAAGACGAATACGAAAATAGACATAAGTACTAATAAACCATATACATAATACAATTATACAAAACACACTCAAATGAATAAATTACATACCTAACTAATACTATAACTAATATAGTATATACTATAACTAATAGTCAAACAATTAGTCCAAATCGACAATTGGAAAACATTTACGCTGTGATGATACTACTACCAACTTCTTACGAATTAGCTCTCGAACTTTAGTTTTGAATGTTAATCGGCTTGTTGCCATCCTGATCTCCTGGGGAGCGCATTCCACAGAGAAATAGCTTGAACAAAGAATGAATTGTGAAGAAAGTCAGTACGATGAGAGGGACATTGGAGTAGACTGTTATGAGATGAGCGTCCAAGACAAATGTTCATGTGATGAGCATGATCATTTGTTCTGTAAGTTATCAGTACATATGTATTTAGAAATATATAAGTATGTTTATCAATGTTCTAGTACTCATAGCACAAGCTCCGCGTAATTTGGGATCAGATGGTGTTGCGGGATATTATTATTGTTAATTTCCAAAAATCATGTTCCATATTACATCATAGACACTGGACTCATCCAGTATCATATCAAACAATGCTCATCAGTCATCAGTCACGCCTGTCAAACTGTCAGCCTACATGGTCGGATGCTCGGACCAGAGCCACTAATTACAGGAAAACCTCATGTGGCCAATTGGAAATTGCAATATTATACCACCACAATAACAAGTATATCGGAGTAAAGTAGGTACAGAAGTACTAAGGCACTAGTTATGGTGTTCAGGGAGCATTTGTTATGTCCATTTAGTTGTCTAATTTCAGATTATATCTTATGTTGTTAGTTTGTTTTGCTACGTCATTATTTATGCCACGTGTAGCATCATTCATTATTTTTTCTACAGTTTATACAATCATGGAACTCTTCGCTTAATTTAGTGAATTTGACGCTTCAAATTGTATAGCCATGGAGAATTTCAATTTCCTGTATTTCGGTACCTTTGTGGCTATTAATTGATACATCAGTTTCGCTACACTCTATTTTTATCTGCTTTCTGAACTCTCTCAAGTATAAGAGATTCTTCGTTAGATTTTCCATCAGCTGTTTCTTCTACCTCGCTTAAGTCGTTTGGGTTTTTCTTGTTTTCCATAGAAGCTAAATAAGCAATTTTAGCTATTTATTTACATTGCAGCATGAAGAAGAACTGCGCAGCTTCTGCGTGCCAAAGCAGCTGGCTATCGAGACGTACTGGGCCAAGCTGCGCGAGGTGTATTCCTCGTACCAAGAGGAACACACGCCCATAATGGGTCACTACCACAGCTTACGTGAAAAGGACGACTTTTACCAGAAGGAGATCGCCAGGAACGACTTCCAGATACAACTTGCTACTGTAAGAAGCCGTTCGGAATTTAGGGCCGAAACTGCGATAAGCGGTCGTCCGCGCAGGCCTATACAAAAATTCTCCGTTGCGACTCGCCGCGCGAGCAACCGTTGCGGGGAGCCGCGCCCCGCGTCCGTTTAATGTATTAAATTTACGTAGCAAAATGGGCGCGGGGCGCGTAGCGACGGAGTACTTTTATATGGAACCGCGCGGGCGCCCGCTTAACGCAGCGTCGGCCCTTAGTATATTCAATACACTGCTGTTTACGTCTCTTTACACAGTCATAGTCTATTAGAAAATCAGTCGGTTGACGGTGAAACTATTCCTTCTATATATTCTTGTATAATTCTGAGTATTGACTTAACCAGAAATTCACTCGGGTAACTTAGCTTTAATATCTTTAACTTTATCAATTTCCACTCTAATGTATTGTAGACACGGACGAAACTTGATGAAGACACATAAAGAACCATCCAGATCCAATTAGATTAATCCAAAAATATGTGGCATTTGTCTTTGTGTTGCGTGACAAAATTCTATTGACAGCAAATACGTGTTATATTATGAGGGAACTAGAACTTTCTGTACAAATTTTTCGATCTAAAGGATTTAAATCTAGGTAAATACTTATAATCTATTTGGGGGACAATTTTTTTGATCTAGTAACTACTAGATCAAAAAAATTGTCCCCCAAATACGCTAAAATCGCGGGTAGGAGTTTGTTTGGTTGAGCACGCTAATCTACCATCGGACAACCCGACGTACGGCGAGTATCCCTTACGTTGTTGAAACTTCAAAGGTCCGGACTAAGCGTTTCGCTTCGTCGTTTTACCGCGTACATCGAAGGACTGGAACAATTTGCCTGCTGTGGTCTTCCCGCCCAACTAAGTATAATTTAGGTGTCTTCAAGGCTAGAGTGAATAGGCTCTTAATAAACTAGTGCGCCTCACCATCTATGATTGCATCACTATTTACCATCAATGGAAGGAACTACTAGTTCGAACAGAATAAAATCTTGTAATGTTGAATAACCCATTTATCGAGCCATGGGAGCGGAGAATGTAGTAACCAAAGACGCAGGTGAAACCGCGAGAGATAGCTAGTATTTATATATTTTCTTACTTTTTACGTTACTTTTCCAACTAATATTATTTATTTGAATGATGAACTATGAATTACTTACAGAAGTTATAAAAATGTTTATTTCGCAAATCTTACTCATTCCTATTTCGTCAGGAGAACCTGTTGAATTTGCAACATGAGTGGCAGAAGACCACCAGCACGATGGCGAACAAACTGGCTCGCATGGCGGCCCGTAAGGAGGACCTAGCACGAAAGTACCTTCAGATGAAGAGGGACTCTAAGATTGAGAGGAGCAAAGGCGGCCAGCAGCTAAACATCATGGTTAATGTTAGCCAGGATGCTATCAAGGTTCCACTCTATTTTGTTCTGTATAAACAAACGTGAAGTAATTATCCAATCTACGATGGCACGGCCTTTGTTGGAACGCTCATTGCCAGTGTTAAACTGGCATCTGATTGGCGGCCAGAACTACTGGTGTGATCTTTAAACTAACCTGTCGTCGAGCATTAGTTACCCTACAAATAATAGGCACCCTTTAACCGCTTATGTCGAATTAATCTGACAAATATTTACGTGTTCATTTCGGTAGGGTCGTACATTTACGACCAAATACCTACTCCATCTCCTCAGCTCTTCAGTACAAGTGTCACTGGGAATTGAGAGTTAAGCGAGATGAATTATTTGGTCTTAAATATATGACCCTGGTGAAATGAACGTGAAAATATATGTTGGAATTATCCGACGCAAGCGGTTATGACCGCTTGTTGGTGGCCTACCTACTCCAATTGTATATGTGGTATCCCCACGTATCGATGGGTATATCCCTTATTTAGCAGCAGGAGTAAATTGAGCAACGAAAACGTCTGTAAAAGTAGATATCTACCCTAGTAGGGTAAGAGGGACAGGTCTGCGGGAACATTTGAAAGTGTGACCGTAGCCACAGACCGGAAAGGGCAAATAAAGGTGGGTTTAAGTCAGTCAAAGTCCAACATGCCCTTGTGAAATGAAAGGACTAGAGCGGGAGAAGTTATTGGATGATTCCCAGCTCAAAAAAAGGGTAAGAACAACAAAAATAGTAGGCATGACTGCCAGGAAGTATTAACAAGGTAGGTTGGTTTTCAGCATTTAGAAGACATGCATGACAAGCTGAACAAAGTGCGGCAACTGGCAGAAATCTGCAGTAAGTACGAGCATGCTGGAGACGAGCTGACTGAAGACGTGGAGTACGATCTCAACTCGGTCGACTTCGAACATCTGGACAAAGATATGATTGTAAGTAATAAACGTGGCTAGAATACCTAAAGCCTTAGAAAGGTACGTTGATGTGCAACTGACACTAGTTCTTTTGCTTCAAAGCGTAAAAGATGACTCATGTTTTCGTTGTCTAGGTTAAAAATATGTTACCAATTTTATTTATCAGCCGGACGGTCGATGGGTGACCTTCTACAAGTCCTAATACAGCAGTCCCAGCTGTCTAATGTAGATTAGTTAACAGTCGTTACCGTTAGAAGCCAGGTAATCTGGCACTAGTCTTGCCAAGGGGATTGTGTAATACCCAATTAATCGGAAGAAGGTACCTACTTACTTTACTTGTCGTGGAACAACTCAACTTCACACTTTTCCCATTTACCGTGGTGTCTTATCATTTCTTGGTCGCATCCCCATCGGAAAAAATGTTATTGGTATTATTCTTGTAAGTCGCTAAGGGATTTCTCTGATAAAACTGACAAAATGGAACAACAGTAGGGTGAACTTTGCACGTTCTTTTTAGCTATTGAGCAGTCATGGATCAGGTCAGCCTCTTAGTAGATAGGTACCCCTAACACACTTAGGTACTTAATAAGTGGTTTCATAACTGTTCAAGTTTTAGAGCTGTTTTTAGGGTTCCGTAACTCAAAAGGCAAAAACAGAACCCTAATAGGATCACTTCGTTATCCGTCTGTCTTTCTTTCAAGACCCTTTATCTCGGGAACGTGTGGAAGTATCGAGTTGAAATTAAAACCATATGTTCAGGTCTGCGGTCCCTTGAAGCTGAGAAAAAATCTACCCTCTAAGTAAACGAAAAAAAAAAATACGGACGTTTATGTCGCAAAAAACGTATCTATATTTCGACACCCTTATGGGAATCAAAATTCACAGGGTATAAATGTAATAAGTACTTCCCGTTGACCCAGAATCCTGAAATTTGCCTTCAAGCAATGTCTTATAGCACAGATATAGGAATAAATCTGAAAACAGTAAATTTATTGTTACGTCACTCAAAAAATACTTTTCTTGCGATTCGGAAAACTCTTCGAGACTACATTCGGGAACTAAAGTATTAATTTCTATTTTATTGTCATAGGACGAATGCAAGGAATACAGAAAAATGGATAAGTTCTTGCTCAAAGTAAACAGAGCCAAGGTCCAGACGATCTGCTTGAGGGCCGAGAAAGCGAAGCTGGTGAAAGAGAACCTTCAGCTAAAGAACTACATCAAGCGGTACCTGACGGACCTGGCACTGAAGGGCAAGGACCGGCCGCTGAGCATGAGGATCCGGACTGAGGCGACTAAGATTCATGATAAGGCCTTGTAAGTATCTACCTATTTGTGCTGGTTTAAGGTACCAGGAACATAGGTTAGTTCTTGGGTACAGCGTGTCTTTTTGATTTCTTTGCAATGTTTCTGGAACTAAAAGTATTTTGGTAGGTACTTAAGGTTCGACCTCCAAGGTAGCCCGCCAAATTCAAATTTTCTTAAGTTTTTTGCATTTTGCAAGAAATTGCAAGCAATGACTTCTCCCGGTCTTGGGCGGAGTGGGTCGAATTATAATTTGACAAATGTCGTATTTTTCATGAATAACTACAGGGTGCTTCTGGTTACTCTTTATAGGCTCTCAATACTATAGACACAAAGTCATAAACATAATTGCTCAACCATTGAACCAAACGTATGGTCCAACGAAGCAGGGTTTTTTCCCAAAATTCTGCAATTATTAAACTGTTCAACTTCAAACACTGTTAGAGACCTAATTTATATTCCGCTTTTGCACGTTTTATTATGAAAAATCCTAAATGAAATAAGTTACCTATGCAGGTTTTATGACGTTCATTGAACGAATTTTACCGGGTCAGGTAATTATCACATAAATAAATCCTAAACCTGTCTGTCTATCTGTCTAGGAATCGCCCAGTAACGTGCATAGAAGGCGCGCTATCGAACGCGGTGCAGCACGAGAAGCGCATGCGCAACTTCGAGCGCCGTAACAAGGATAGCGGCATCCGGGCGTACCCTCGCGTGCAATGTTGGATGCAGTCGGCTTAAACCCGCTTTATAATAGCCCGGCTTTGATACAATAGTACATTTTGATAAAAGTGGAGAAATTTTGTCAATGCGACTGAGTCAGAATTATGAAGCTGTGCTGTAGTAACTTTCCAAACGACGATACGCGTGGAAAGTCAGTTTTTTTTTTCAATTTTTTTTTTTTTCACTTAGGATGAAATAAATAAAAAGGGGTTAACGTACGATTCGTGGGAGTCTCTTAGTGCCCAGACTGATACGATTAATATAATGAGGTGGGGCGAGTGCTACTTTTCCTCACTAGTGCCGAAAACGTCCTAAAAGCGGTAGGAAGTAAGTGTATTGAAAAAGAATATATTATTTAATAGGATGCCAACTTAGTGGCGAATTGAAAAACGAGGAGTTGCTGCATATAATAGCAATTGGGTACCTAAACTTTATTGTACACTGAAAAGTAACCATATCAAAAATAGCAAATAGAAAGACTTTATTTAATTGAATGTTAAGTGGGTAAGTTAGAAACCTTTGAAATCTGATGGAAGGGGAAACTGTACACAAGAGATAGTATGATGATCCCACCGCGCCCCCCACCCCTCACTCCTTCACATACACTTATTGAAAATGCTATTTACAGCTCCAATTTTGATGCTGTTTTCAGAGTTAAAAACTATTTTTGTATCCCCCAATACAAAAATAGTTTTATGAATCAATTTATGAAACAATTTTATCCTGTTTTTAGTTTATCAAAAATAACAGCAGAATCCACATATGAAATGTTTCAGCAAATTCAGTGTTTTTTTTAATGCTAGGCTAAAGAACCTTTGTCTATTCTTTATACAAAGATTTATCACCCACAAAAATATATGGTTTTCTAATTGGGCGGAGATTTGGAGACAATGATTTTCAAAAATATGTGGTAACTAGTCACTAATTTGACCTTTTCTGACGAAAATAAATTGTGAAACAAGCAATATCCAGTGATTCTGATATCAGAATGGACGGTCAACTTTAAATGTTTCAAATCTTTTATGAAATAAGCAATTCTCTTGACACAGTAAGCAAATAGAAGCAATTGATAAGTAATTTTTAGGCACAATTTCAGAGCTAAATACAACTGTTGACCGGCCATTCTGACATTCACAAGATATTCACATTGTGTTTGAACTCCTTGGAATGGTCTTGCTGAGTATAATGAGAGTATAATGGGAAACAAGTTTGTTATGAAAAAACAGTTTTCATTGAAATCTTCTAGCCCTATGAGGATAAGTTATGAACCAAAGACTGTGTCAATTATATTATTTTCAGAGCTGCAACTCCACCAAATATTTAACTATACCTCCCACTTAGTACATTTTTAAGTTGTCATGTATTGGTATGAAATGTGTGTGTGTTACTAGACGGTTGAAGATGTACCGATAACTAGATGGGTAATTCGGGCGCCAGGTACATCCTCAATAAAAACAAAACTCGGATTCACTACCATTCGGAGAGAATTAGGCTTTTAATCTTCTGGTGGGAGGCCATGTGAGGAAAATAAAAGATTAAAAATATAAGTCAAGCTTTAGTCTTTAATTTATCCGGCCCGCAGTTCATGACCATGAGATACTTAATAAAAGACATTGTTTAGAATATTAGAACTAGATAATATTGTTGCATCTTTGTTTTAAGTTTATGAAAAGAATAAATTAAACCTAATCCAGGCGGGGCAATGCAGACCAGTCCAAAGGGACTCCAATTTCGAGGAAAAGGAAAGTAAATATAAAAAAATAAAAAAAATAAAAAACGCCAGGCGGCTGAAACAAGCGATTGAAATCATTAGATTCATGACTTTTTGAGTTTCAAACACGAGGTCACGTAGTTAATTTTGAGGGAAAACTCACCGTTTTTTTCTTGTAGGTAATATGTTGAGTGCGCCTCAAAACATCAAAACAATTATGTGGGCGAAAAATCACTTCAACTGTAAAAGAACAATGAGATATAAGATGCGGGAACGAAAACCCACATGCGTTGTCACGCATCATGTAGAAATCGAAAAATGGATTCTTACCGGAAAATATGTAGCAATCCTATTGGAAAATAAAGGATGGACTCGTTCCTTTCCTTTTAGGCCATTATAGGGCACAAATTAGCGGCTATGGGAGCCGATTAAAAAAAATAATTTGGCAGAAACAAAAATTGGCTGCACGCTCTCAAATCGTCGGGTCAGAAAGTGTCGAATGCAAATCTGACAGCTCACTTTTTAAAAAAGATTTCCTTACTTGGCTACACGACCTTTTAGGAACGCCTTCACATTATCTGTTCGGAAATCGCCTAAAAGCGAATCATGTGACGAGACGATTTCGACTCGTTACATTACATCCCTCCCGAAAAAATAAAAGAAAGAATTTCTTTTATGCCAGCCAAAAAACAAGAGACCAAAGCGAAAGCTTAGTTAAAAGGAAAAAAAAATTGAAATATAAATTCCAAAAACAATAAACCCAAAAAGGTAAAACATTGTTCTAGAAAAGAACGGAGTAATAAGACTACATATCAACAAACCAATATAAATACATTCTTGGATTGTTGCTAGTGTATAGATCCTAAAATAACATGCATTTAAAATAAGTACAGTTAGACCACCAACATAACCGACTTACAATACCAAAAGAACCAACATGAGTGCAGTTAGGCACCTACGCCACTGACTAACTAGCTTAATTCAAGAAAATATCGCAAGTACAGCTAAGCAGAATCGTCGCTGACCAACGTGTATAAGGCTACGAACAAAAAAAACTATATTGAGTACGGTTAGGCACCATCGCCACCGACTAGCAAGTATATTAGGGTAACCAAGTAGGTTAATTTGAATACAGTTAGGCGCAATTGCCGCTGTCTTATAAGAAAAAATCAAAGATATGTCTATATGAGTACAGTTAGGCACCATCGCCACTGACTAGCAAGAACAAATTATAACCGTGAAACACAGCATCAAATCTCGCATCACCAAAGGTGCCAGAGAACCAAGAAAGAATGTTGTGACCGGTATAACACCACCGATTTTCCGAGCACAAACATCTTCTTAAAAACGCATATTGTGATCGGCACAACACCACCAATCTTCCGAGCACAATAGCAAAAAACTGCATACGCAAGGATGCAAAAGAGAAAGAAAGAATGTTGTGACCGGTATAACACCACCGATTTTCCGAGCACAAACATCTTAAAAACGCATATTGTGATCGGCACAACACCACCAATCTTCCGAGCACAATAGCAAAAAACTGCATACGCAAGGATGCAAAAGAGAAAGAATGTTGTGACCGGTATAACACCACCGATTTTCCGAGCACAAACATCTTAAAAACGCATATTGTGATCGGCACAACACCACCAATCTTCCGAACACAATAGCAAAAAGCTGCGAAATCAAGGAAAAAAAATCCGCATAACTTAAAAAATAATAAGTACCTATATTGTAAATAAGTAGGAACCTATTAATATATTGTAAAAAAGGTGTATAAAAACTGTATAAAAATAGTGTATACAGGAAAAAAAATATAAGATCTTTTGATATATAAGATCGTTTGCGTGGGGGTGAAAAAGTTATCTAAATGTCCTAAGTAGTATTTAAGAATGCCAAACTTGAATTTAATAAATTCGCTTGAAGCTTACCTAGTAAAGTTTCATTCAAAGATCAGTAAACCTATCATCCATCCTGTCATACATCATCTATTATAAGATTCTCCCAACAAAAATATCAAAAACAAGTCAACACTTGAAAACCAAATTAAAATTTAATAATATCTTTAACATGATAACGTCCAGTTGAACCCTTATTTAGGTCTTTTAAAACATAAACGTTATCAGAAACTTTTTCTGTAATTTTACATTTAATAAACTTAGGAGCAAGTTTAGCCGAAAAATAAGCAGGTGCATGAGATTGAACAAAACTTCTTCTCCACACAACATCACCCACATCAAAAGAAATGACTTTCCGACCCTTATTATAATACGCTGATAAGCTTTTAATAAATGAGTTTGAACTTTAACAAAAAATATCACTAAGTGAATTCAGAGAATCAGCATAGTGACTTCTATTGGGAACTTCCAGTTCACTTAAGTCTTCAATAGAATCACTTAAACGGTGTAAGGAAGCATCAAAAATAAGCTCCCTTCCAAACATCAAGAAATTTGGAGTGAAATCTGTAGCAAGATTAACACTATTATTTAAAGCTAATTGGACATGAGGTAAATATTTAGACCAAGTCCTATGATCATCTTTAACAAAACAAGCTATGCAAGTCTCAAAAGTTTTGTTATATCTTTCAACAGGATTATTTTGAGGCATGTACAAAGTATTCTAAAATATTTTAGTAATATTAAAACCTTTCATGAATTCTATAAAATGTTTAGAAGTAAATTGTGTACCATTATCGCAAACAATTATTTTGGGACAACCAAATTTAAGAAATATCTCCTTTTCAAGAAGTTTATTTATTACTCTAGTAGTAGCATTTACCATAGGAAAAATCCAGCAGTATTTAGTAAAAACGTCAACAACAGAAAGAATATATTTATGACCAGAATAAGATTTAGGAAGTATACCTACAATATCTACTGATAGCATCAACATAGGTTTATCGACTTTTTTAGGGTTAATCATAATACCAAAAGGAGCATGAGTGGTATGTTTATAAGCTTTACAAGTATCGCAGGCTAGAATATATTTTTCCATAAATCTTTAGCCAAATTAAATTTTAACCAAAAATCAAAACCTAAAATGAAATCAGGTTGAAAAGAAGGTATAATTAGAAAATTAATACTTTTAGTTAAATTATCACAAGTAACTGGTAATTCAATAGTGCCAATAATTCTCTGTGAAGAACCATCAGCTGTATAAGCAGCACTGGAAACTGAATCTACTTTATAACCTAAACGTAAAAATTGTTCATGACTATTTGAGCCTAAAACACAATTATTGGAACCACTATCCAACAAACCAGAAAAAGTATGGTTACCTACGGAAAATTGTAAATATGGTCTAGTATCATTATGTTTAACAAATAAAACAGGAGCCGATTTGTAAATTTTGAAGAATGTTTTTAAATAACTTAACCAATCTGCAAAGTCTTTGTTACGAGAAGCATCATCAGGTTTGTGACATTTAACAAAGTTTTTGTTCATCGAGACACTCGCGGTTATATTAATAACAGGGGCTCGATGTGACCTAATCAGTTTTTTGACTCACTAGAGTTTTTATTATCTACGTTACAAACATCACAACTCTTAGATGTCACTTTAACTTTTTGACATTTGAAACAAATAACACCAGGTATAGATGGACATTTTTTGAAATGATGTCCAGTTTTTTTACACTTTAAACAAGTTATATCTGTTAAAACAGCATTAGACTTGACGGTAGGCTTATCAGTTTTATTGTCTCTTAAGGTTTTTCTATTGACAAAAACTTCAAGTTCTTTTGCAACGTCAAGAAATTGTTCAACAGAATCAATGTGTTTACCAAAAATGAAAGGTGTGTAAATAGGCAACATGTTATGTTTAATTACACTAACTAAAACCGAATCAAATAATGGAAAAGAAAGACGACTAGCCATATCCATAATATCAGTAATGAAGTCTGGAAGTGATTCAGAACTTTTCTGTTTCTTGGTGCGAAGGTCATGTTCCAAAAAGTAATCAAAGTCCGGCCTGTCAAAACGTTTAAGCAAAGCAAGCTTAAGCTCGTGCCATGAAGAAATACGAATACGAACCGTGCGAAACCATTTAAGAGCAATATCACTAAGCAAGTCTGTGAATGAACCAACTAATAAAATTTCATCAAAATTTTTATATAAGAAATATTCCTCAACCTCAGTAATAAATTCCCTTACACAAGATTTTCCATCAAATTTAATTCTGCTCTTTTTTAAATCAGGCAATTTAATTGCAGAAGGCAAATTCTTTTTAATGTGTTCATTAACCAAAGCATTCATTGAATTAAAAGAAGGCAAGGCATGCGTAGCAAAAGCTGAAGAAGAGTGTGCAACCCTGTCATTATGATCAAAAGGATGTTGAACTTCCGTTAAATTAATCATGTCAGGCACATGAGCATTAGCGATAGGAACTGTGCAAGGACCGTCAGATTCCAAATTATTCTTTTCAGCAAGAGGAGGAGACAACTGAACTTCCTTATCCATGATGAACAAGCAAAATGATGATTGAACTCAATCAAGCAAAAAGCAAAACTTTAAAGTTGCAAAATATTTGAGGTTAAGTTAAAATATTAAATTTTTCTTTACTTATATGAAAATATCAAAATGTTTATCAGTGAAAAGATGCAATAATACCTTACAATATAAGTTTGAATGCCTTATAGTATGATTTAAAAGTAAACTAAAGTTAAGTTTTAACTTAATTAAATATAAAACAAAGTTACACCGCACTGAGTTTAAACCGTTGAAAACTTAAAGTATAACAAAAGCTGTCTTACCATACAATTCTGTTGCTTATGTAAAAGCAAAATGCAATGCTGTAACAATAACAGTTAGCAAAACATAATAATATAAACAACAATAATATTGTACTATTGTGTACTATGATGTTTAGTAGGAAAATGATGTTCTTACAAAATATCAAAAGAATTTAAATTGTTTACAGCAATTAACAATAGTTAATATTAAAACAAAACATACCTGTAAACAGTATTAATGGATAATTATAAGATGCAACAATAATCCAAACAAGGTCATGAACTACTTCAACGTCCCTGTTCGCAGAGCGACAAATGTAATGTATTATGTATGGGATGTGTGTGTGTTACTAGACGGTTGAAGATGTACCGATAACTAGATGGGTAATTCGGGCGCCAGGTACATCCTCAATAAAAACAAAACTCGGATTCACTACCATTCGGAGAGAATTAGGCTTTTAATCTTCTGGTGGGAGGCCATGTGAGGAAAATAAAAGATTAAAAATATAAGTCAAGCTTTAGTCTTTAATTTATCCGGCCCGCAGTTCATGACCATGAGATACTTAATAAAAGACATTGTTTAGAATATTAGAACTAGATAATATTGTTGCATCTTTGTTTTAAGTTTATGAAAAGAATAAACCTAATCCAGGCGGGGCAATGCAGACCAGTCCAAAGGGACTCCAATTTCGAGGAAAAGGAAAGTAAATATAAAAAAATAAAAAAAAATAAAAAACGCCAGGCGGCTGAAACAAGCGATTGAAATCATTAGATTCATGACTTTGAGTTTCAAACACGAGGTCACGTAGTTAATTTTGAGGGAAAACTCACCGTTTTTTTCTTGTAGGTAATATGTTGAGTGCGCCTCAAAACATCAAAACAATTATGTGGGCGAAAAATCACTTCAACTGTAAAAGAACAATGAGATATAAGATGCGGGAACGAAAACCCACATGCGTTGTCACGCATCATGTAGAAATCGAAAAATGGATTCTTACCGGAAAATATGTAGCAATCCTATTGGAAAATAAAGGATGGACTCGTTCCTTTCCTTTTAGGCCATTATAGGGCACAAATTAGCGGCTATGGGAGCCGATTAAAAAAAATAATTTGGCAGAAACAAAAATTGGCTGCACGCTCTCAAATCGTCGGGTCAGAAAGTGTCGAATGGTGTCGAATGCAAATCTGACAGCTCACTTTTTAAAAAAGATTTCCTTACTTGGCTACACGACCTTTTAGGAACGCCTTCACATTATCTGTTCGGAAATCGCCTAAAAGCGAATCATGTGACGAGACGATTTCGACTCGTTACAAAGTGTATAATTATTACCTGCTACTTACATTTATATGGGCATTATTAAATAATAAGACATGAATTATGTAAAATACTTATATTATGTAAAGTTATTAAATTAAAAAATGTACAAAATGCCAATTCAATTGGCTCAATTTCTTATTATGAATCCAATATTGGCTAACAACATGTTGATGTGACATACTTGATTATAACAGAGAACTATACTACACTTCCAGTATAGCATGTTGGATTTCATGAAAACAAATCAGTTACCACAATCCTGTCACTGGTGACCCCTTTATGGTATGTTACCACAACATGCAACACTAGGTTTCAAAGGGGAATTACATGAACGGGAAGAGATGGTAAACAGAATGTGGCTTTTATAATGTATTAACACTAGAAGTGCGGAATATCAATGTCAATTTTGGCCATTTTATTTTTGCTATAGTAATATGGAATGATTATATACAGATGAAACTTACCAGTTTCAATAACAAAAAATAATACAATATTTTTATTATGTATTTCACATATTTTGGCATACTGGGGATAATACAATATTTTTATTATGTATATTATTATACACAGGTATACTTCGCGATTCTACGCGAAACTAGAGCAGGAAAACTTAGGAATGGGCCAAATTTGGGATACCCGCACTTCTAGTGTTAAAACTGTCAATGCCAAGGACCTAGAAGTCAGGCCCTTCAATAGTAAATCTTAAAAAATGTAAGCATACTAAGAGTTGGACTCGCTACCAAATGAAATAATGGGCACAAATAAAGTGAAGATACATACAAAAACATCACAGGAGGTGGATTATGGGCACACAGATGAATAATTGTATGTTCCTAATACTAAAAGTATTATCTAACATATTTAGAAAGTACTCTGTGTCTTGCAGTCCCTCAATAACAGTTCTATTACATTGTTTGCACACCACTTGAAAACACTTAAGAAAAGTGGTATATTAATTGATAACAGAACATCAACAGAATGTGTTTATTACACAGTTGGAATGTGTTTCACATTGACATTATATTCTATTTTAAAAATGACAATATTATACTGTTTATCCTTAGAACAAATTATTTTAATAACCTCAGTAGTTTTGATCCATTGGTACAACACCAGCCATGGAATTAACTGAATCATCGCCCAAGTTCCAAGGTTCGTCGATAGCCACCAACAGTCGTGCTAACGCTTTGTGCCCATCCAGATCAATATTCTTCGTCATTTCATCATTGAATGGGACATATTCATCACACAACACAGTCTTCCCTTGCGAAACGCCGTAAATCTCGTACCAACCTTCCAGAGGCTCATTCAAAGGTCGCTTTAGTTTTATGAGAATCTCCTGATCATCCACAGTTTTGACATAGAATCCTTCGCTAGCAGTAACTTTGGTGACTTTACCCCATAATGTAACTTTCGCGCCAACCTTACCGAGGTTACCGGCTGTCACGTACGGAACAAACTCATCGTTGTCGGGATACTGGTTGTCTTCAAAATCATCGTGGTCTCCCATTTTTTAAATGCTTCAAGTATGAAGAATCAGACAATAATATAAACAATGACACCCGGCAAGAAATCACTAAATCGGAGCAAAGCAGAACAGAATACAACTTGAACAAACTTGTTTAACAGCCTTGACAGCCACAGTTGACTTGACTGGAATTGACATTGACAGCTACTTAGCGAGCCATGGGCGAGTCGACTTATTACTCGAGTTATTCGAGTCAAACAACAAACGAATCAATTTGACACCCCACGCGAATCAACTCAATAGAACACGAGGATATTTTCAATGCGAGGTTTTTATTCTTGCGTATTATATTCCGCGATCGGAATTACCTAAAATTCCCCACGATCACAATGATTTTTTTTTCGTCATTCTGTAACACACTGAATCTTATAGAAATATCCACACAGGCGATAAAAAAAATCGCGGAATAAAAAAAATATAAAAAACTGTGATTTCAAGCAGATTTGACGCGACGCGGGGCAGAAATATATCAGCGCGAATGTTTTGTGCAGTATAGAGTAGTTATGGCTATGTCTAGCCAGTTATACTATTGTAGTCTTTGGCTATGTCCGCAATGCGAAATAAAATTCGTGTGTTTTGCTCAGTCCGACAACAGCGGCGCTATGTAAAATTTTTGTGCGATTGTCCATTCTAGACGTGCGTCTCAGCCGGGAACAGCATTGAACTGACAAAAATTGTACGAAATTTTATTAGCAGTGCGTACTAGTGTAATTCCGATCGCAGAATATAGTACGCCAGAATAAAAACCTCGCAATGAAATATCGCTGTGCGGACAGGCCCTTAGGGACCGAGTTGACTCAACGGAACGAGTTAGGTTGGCGGATAGAATTGACTCGGTGGAACGAGTTGAGTCGGTGGACCGAGTTAATTCGGTTAAACGAGTTGATTCGAATCGCAATTCGAATCAGCCACCATTTCCAATTTGATTAACTCGAGTTGTTGAAAATGTGAGATGGCCCATCCAGTGTTGCCAGTTTGCTAGACGCATCTGTTGCCAAAACATCCCAAATAGCCTAAATTCGTTAAATTAAAATGGAAAATTGCGTAAGATACTAGCAGCTTATAATAAAGATAATATCCGCATTTCCACATTTTGAGTGCTTAACCCAACTTTTAACTGACTTTAAAAAAATGAGGATTCGATTAAAAATCCCACGATTTTCCACAGGTTTTACTTTTTGTAGGTATTTTTATTATAAAAAACTACCACTTTTGTAAATAAAACTTAAAACTTTCTTATCTTAGATATGGCCACTGTACAAAAAAATAGTTCAGGTATATAGGTACGCGCTTCTATAGAATAATTAATTTTATCCCCAATTTCTATTTTTTAAAATAAATAATGGCTGAAATTTTAAATATACCACTTAAATTATTCCAATTTTTTCTGTAAACTATTTTTTCTCTTTGATCTTGGTGGCTTCCATGCTTTTCTAGTTTTAAAAGACACGACTATTCACTGAAATCAGAAGACATTCCTCGAAACTATAATTGCAACTGTTTATTTTTCTAAATAAACATGGAAAAGTACGAATACGAAAAACTAAATGCGATAAAATCCATGAATTAATATTAAGGCCCCTATTACAGAACTACAATCAAGACTCAAGCATTACTTAAAACTAGTCTCAGTTGGAATTATCATTTTAGAACTTGACTTGAGCAGAGAAACTACAATCAATAATCACCTGAACAATATCACTTTAAAATAACATTTTTTACGTATTATGTGTTCCGTTTGACGTCCCAAGTCCATTATGAGAGTCCATCGTCTTTTTCCACGTTTATTCGCTAGATAGTCCTACTTTCGCTAAATCGACCTCAGCGCCACCCGTGGCCGCACCTGGAACTAACTAACAGCGCATAGCAAGCCACCATTCCTTCATCATTGTTGCGTCGTTTTTCATACCGCGCGCATGTCGCTAGATTTTGAATTTAGAAAACATACAAACCTTCATTTTGTTAAAATGTTATAATTATAACTTTCGAGAATAAAGTAGAAAGTTACCCATTTTTATTTTTCCGTTACGTAAAATTATTTCGTTCGTTTTTAAAATGGACGACCGTTAACAACTTCGTTGGCGTGTAAGTAGTCAGTAATCATTAATTACTACTCGGCTCAGTTATGTAGAAGTGTTAATGTACGCGTAAATGCGTCTATTGAGTCAAGTTCATCAGATTTGAATTCAAGTTCGAATGAAGATGATGAAGCCTCCGTTAAACGGCGCCGGACCCGATCACAAAATAGGTTTGAAGTACAATATCTGGTAAGTCATTTTACTAATTTATGACCGAATGTTCCTTGTTCGAGTATGGCGCCTGCAAATGTTATTGCCGAGCAATTCGTATTTTGGAGGTTCATATATCATCATCATATAGCTTTAATGAAAACAGTTGACTCCTTGGGTTAGAATGGAGAGTAATATCTTGCCTTTCCGACGTATACAATGCAGGAATTGGATGAGGATATGAGAATCTTTGGACAATTTATTTGAACGAAGTTTTTGTTTTTTTTTTTTTCGGAGTACCTGCCAAAATTTTTAAAACGACATTTTATTCGATCTTTAAACTTTTAAAATAAAGAAGTTGTAGTACCTCTCGAAAGAAAGGGGGAGCCGAAAATGTACAATTACCAGAAGTAAGCTCAGGAAGCCTTATTCGGGCAATCCAAAATTAATATTAAATTGATTTCCATGCCTGTGGCTTTATCCACTATCACCACTTTTAATTAAAAAAAAAACCAGTGAAAAAGCTACGCCTCATTTTTACAAACGTGCTGAGAGGTTGAGCTTGATCCTAACCTATCATTAGATGCGAATTTCACAAAGAGCACTATCTCTTCTTCGCATAAGTTAAGAAAGTCAACTGCTACAAATTACTTGTCTTCCATTTGGTCATGCCATGGTGCTGGAAGAGTTTTCGTCAGTTCCAAACTGGACTGCCGACGTGTAACGTAGTGCTTGAGCTGCGTAACATTAAATACCTCTGTACCTGGGCTAACTGGTCATTGCCTGGTCCCATTTTAAGGCGAATAATTTAATTAAATCTCATGTAGTTATCACCATAAACCGGGAACTACATTGGACCGAAGCATACGTGGGCGACGCCTGAGTGGTACGTAGCGTCGCCTCGGCTGGCGTCGCGTGGCACGGGCCTGATGTAGCTCTACAAGTCTGGTTGCCATATATAAGCATCCAAAGTTTTTAAAAATCGGTAGTGCTAAGACTTTCTTAGCAGCTGGCAGATGGATTCTCCAACGGGCGCGAAGCATTAAAGGGTATCTCTACTTTATGACTTTCATCATCCTTTGGGGAAGGTTGCAATGCCGTAGCTCGCAGGAGTTTGCCTCCAAACAAAACTTTGAATTATCTGTATTGACATTTTGACTTTCTTAGTAGCTGGCAGTCGGACCCTTTTTTTTTGCATGATCTGTCAGTGCCAATTCACTTGCTTAAGCTTACATTAAGCTTCTGGAAATTTCTATAAGACACGTGGTCCATTTCCGAGTGTTGGCCACCAGACTATGGTTTTGCATTGTCCTTCATTGCCTATGGACTTGCTCAGCAAACGCCTCTCGATGTACATCAACTCTGTGACGTTCATCACCGCCTGGGAAAGTTTGATCTCGATTATCTGATTATCGAACCTTGTATGTAATTCCTGAAGATTGTGACTAACTGTAAAGTGTTTACCTCAGTATCCATCAGAGCCTATTGATTCGCGAAGCAGTTGGCAGTTTCTCAAACAGGTGCAACACCTTTTTAAGGTACCTATGTCAACTTTGTGACCTTCGTCACCCTTCAGGAAAGTTGCGTTGTCATACATGTCTTGTGTAGGTTTTCAGAAAATTTAGGACACGCAATCCAACATCAAGAAGAAGGAAGACCGTGTTTGTAGATTCGCTTAGCAGCCGGCAGTTGATCCCTCAAGCAGGCCAAGCCTCTTAGGGTATCTCAACTTGCGACCTTCATCTCCCTCCGGGGAAGGTTGCTTGCCGTACGTAGCTACAGCGGTTCGCTTAGCAGCCGGCAGTTGATCCCTCAAGCAGACCGAGCTTCTGAGGGTATCTTAACTTTGCGACCTTCATCACCCTCCGGGGAAGGTTGCCTGCCGTACGTAGCTACAGCAATCGTCTCGGGAGAGGTTCAAGTCATCCGACACAGTTTGCAGACGAGTTACGCGGACTACTACATTGGCGAGAAAGAAATCTTGAGGACAAAACTGTAAGTAACACCGACGGGCCGTCTGATATCTGTCCCCATGTATTGGGACTATAGAATACAGAACGAGATCTGCTGAGCGACGTGACTACACTGCACTAACTCTTTTGCCACTTATGTTACGTCACCATCGCGCATCTGGGTGAAGTTCATGGCCTACAGCTGGAAACCTGACCAATTCGGTTACGACTCCCTAGCAGGAAACTGGTAAAGTGAGGTTTAGGAAGTTTTGGTTGGTGTAAGAGAAAGTTTCAAAACATAAACATCCACATAAAACTCCAGATGGGTGCTGGGACCACCACTCAATCCGTCTGATATAGTCCAGTATTTATCAAATGATTATTTTAGCTTAGTGTACTGTTCTCACTGACAAACAAGCTACAGCATCAGTTTCTGATTAACTCAACAAAAATTTCTTTAAAATTTGCAGATCTACGTGCTACGTGGCGTACTGCTACTATATTATTGCTAGCATTGAGTCAGACTTCATACTTCGAATCTCTTTGATTGTAACTCAAAATTATTTTGTGGACAATAAAGTTCCAACAGCCTTGCATCCGGAATTTGGCTTTAAATATTTGATTAAACGTTATTATTTTTCCAGACACAGATGGTTAACAAAATATCAAAGGTCCTCTGAAAAAATATTTTTTACCTACAACCGATTCTCGTCAAACAACTAGTACTACTAGTAGATAAAACACTATTTCCGGAATATACACTGTTTCCGGTACTTACCAATGTGGGTCAGCAATTTCATCACGTAACTGTTACGTAGCCCGTTAATATACATATTCAAACTAAAGTCTACTTTTTAACTTGTGCAGTAACAAACTTTTGCGAAATATCAATGCAGTCCTGTTAAACGCCGATTTCATTAATATAACGAAATCAGTTTTATTATACATAAATAAGCAAAGCTGATTTCTTTTGTGTCCTATATTCTTTCTTATACAATTATAGGAATATTGTTCACATTGTTGCGTTTTACTAAGCAAGCCACCAGGAGATAATAAACAGATCTCTCATAATGGACTTCGGACGTCAAACGGAACACATAATATAAAAATATAACCTTAAAATAAAATTTGTATTATGTTTCCTAAGACGTCCGAAGTCCAAATAATTTCTTCCTGGTGTATATCAATTATTATCATTATGAACCGAACAATGATGAAGGAATGGTGGCTTGCTCTGCGCTGTTAGTTAGTTCCAGGTGCAGCCACGGGTGGCGCTGAGGTCGATTTACGTACGGAAGTAGGACTATCTAGCAAATAAACGTGGAAAAAGACGATGTATTCTCATAATGGACTTCGGACGTCTTAGGAAACATAATACAAATTTTATTTTAAGGTAAAGTTTTTATATTATAGAATAGTGCTTGAGTGAGCTCCACTCAATGTGTCCTTATTTTTAAATCAAAAGCAGCTCAGAATCTCTGCTTGTGGCGAGATTTGATCTTTGTTTTCGTAAGTGTAGTCGAGACCACGCTTGAGCATAGATTCTACTTTACTCTTCATAGAGTAAAGAATCTATCATTAGATTCTCATGGAAATTGTTGCGGATCTAAATCAGAGATCAAAATCTCTACTCAAGTGTAGTTTCGTTTGAGGATAGTTCTAAAATAAACTGAACGCTTAAGTCGAGATTCTTTGCTCAAGCTGTAATCGGTTGAACGCAGTTTAAGTAGTACTTGAGTAAGGTTCTGTAATACGGGCCTAAGTATCCTTCAACACACTATGGAACAATCCAATGTCAACTTTATCTTTGTCATGCTTTGACTGCTCGAAAGTAAATACTGTTCAGTGCTGCAACGAACGTATTTTATTATAAGTCGTTTTCATAATTCTTCAGAGATTGTTGTAATGGTCACCGATCGTAAATGATCGCCTTTACTAAACATCTTCTAAATAGTATAAAATGGTGAAAAATCACTTAGCCTAGCAACACTGTTTTTATTGACAGTAGATAATAGAATAGGTCCATGGAATTAGTAAGTACTAAAAAGAGAAAAACCGAATGGAATCAATTAATTTTGTTAGTCAATTGTAAATTTATTTTTCACTTTTACAACAGCAATAAAACTGCTATCCCTTGTTCACTTCAGATGTGTCTATCATAAGCTCGTCCATCATCCTTTCTGAACAATCGCCACCGTACCTATCCGTATGAACTCAAAAACGACGGAGTGGATTTTCATATTTTCACCAATTTATGAATATATAGGTGCCCTAATTTTAGAGATACTGTGATTAGACAGGACTCTCCAAATCGGCCACATAGAAACGCTTGTAACTTGACCAGTGATCAACTAATTCTGAAACTTATCCTTTTAACGTTTCTAAAACGAAAATCCCTGATGGTAGCCATGCCAGCGTCAGTCACACTAAATAACCTAGCCCAGAACATAGACTAGTTCCATGAGCCAAGTTTCATCTGAGGTTTCATCCAATCAGCCACGTGACAACATCGACACGTGAGACAAGATCGAGTTTACTTTCACATTTGTAATATTATTATAGATGTAGGAAATAAAAACAAAGTTACAAATTTATTAAAACTTTAATTTTCGCTTATTTACACTATCCCTTATAAGTAAGAAGTCTACGCGAAGTGGTCCTCGCGGTCGGCGGCCAGCGTGGGCGCGGCGGCGTCCTCCATGGCGGCGAAGTTCATGAAGTGCGCCGGCCGGTGCACCTCGTGGTAGAACTCGCGCGGGTTGCCGAGCTGCACGCCGTACTTCATGTTGGGGTCGTGCCGCACGCCTGCCAAGGAAAAATTTGTTTGTACTTACAGCTACATAGGTTTTACAATTTAATGTAATTTTGATTAAAAACTCCCGACTATCGGCACGACGACAACCTATGGTACTGGGAATAGATTTATAGAAGTTTAAACCACATTGATATCGGAGTGAGGGTTACGGCAATCTGATGTATGCGAGACGCACAGGACCGGTCGTTATGGCGACACTTGGGGGTGGCCTATGTCCAACAGTTGACGTCTTTTGGTTGAAATAATAATGATGATATCGAAGTTGGGATTTGAGTCTGACTGATAGTAATAATAACTTCGCTTCTCTATCATATAGGAAAACCTCTGCCCAAAAACTTAGAAAAGAATACAAACAAGATAAATGTTCATTTGAAAAAAAAAAACCACTTACCCATGAAATTGTAATTCCAGCTTCCCTGCGACGGCACCATGAAGTAGCCGAGGAAGCGGTCGGAGAGCAGCATCTGCACGCGCTCGTAGTGGCTGGGCAGGTAGCCCTTGGGGTTGTTGCCGCGGTCGGTGTTGCGCGCGCCCCACTCGTAGCCGCTGGGCGTGAGCTTGTAGGCCGTGAGCGAGCACGAGCCGGGCGTGAACGAGCACGTGATGATGATCGTCTTCTCGCCGTCCCACGTCGGGTTCTCTGCCATTATTTTTGCGTGTGTTGTAATATCCTGTAAATAGATAAATATTTTGTTTTAGCTCTGATTTGTTTTTATGCAAATTTTAAAACAGATTTCAAATGAAAGTTCGATGATGTTGCTTGACATTTGTCAGTTTGCGGTCGAAGAATACGTCATGGCGTCACAGAGTTTCGTATTCAGCAGTGGAATATTAGATAAATGAATTTTGTGGTTGTGTAGGTACCTGTGGCGAAAGCTGCGGCAGTTCGTTGGGCTGCGTGTGCATCCAGCCGAGCGGCTGCAGGTGCTGCAGAGCGGGGTGCTTGGGCAGGTGGCGCGGGAGGTGCACCTGCTGGTGCGTGCCCCACTGCGGCGGCACCACCAGGCACTGCACCTCGCGCACCATCGGGTTGTCGGCCGGCGACGTGCCGTACAGGTAGCACGCAATCTGTTAAATGAAACATTAACTCAAGATCAAAACATTAAAACACATTGCAGAGTCCTCTCATTACGCGGGATAGACCAACCCAACGGTTTTGTATAAGCCTACGTCATAATTATCAAGTTTAGATTAAGGCGTCCCCCGCTTTAGGCGTGCGCAATCCTCGGGTGAGTGAGCGAGCTGCGTTCGCGTCGCGTTGCCGCCGTGTGACGGCACATGGCTCAAGCACTAAAGAATAACTTTTTTGGAAACAGGAGCAGGCGGCGGGGGTAGCGGGCGAAAGGTTAAGAACGCGACGCGAGAGATCTCCACACACGCCGCAGGGCAGCGAAACACGAACGCACCCCCAGCGGCCGCGCTACTCACACGCCCGAGGAACGCGCACGCCTAATGTGGGTTCACCCTAAGTCAACACTGGCTATGCAGGCGACACACCACCATAAAGTACAGACAGCAGCATCTATTGGGTACCCCTGTCGCATTAAAATACCCTAACCACAAAAGGGGTAACTAGTTGATGACGCTGTCCGTAACCTAGAGAAACTACGGCTGCAAAGGGTCCACATGAATTCATCAGTTGGTAAGAGTTTGGCAGACTTCACTTTCATACACACAATCAATCAATTAACACAATAACTAACCTGCGCCCTCAAATCGGAGATGGTGACGAATTTCTTGAGCAAGTTCTTTGGTAAGATGTAGGTGTAGCCACTTTCCTTGATGTCGTCAGAGCTCACGTAGATGTGGTTCGTACGTAAATGTAGGTTGGTTGCAGATATCGCACGCACGCGCCATTCTGTCTTAGAGCTGGAATTTTTTTTAAGTTAATAATTTTACACAGGAAAATATTTAAAAAATTCTAAGATACTACGAGAATCATGCGCAGCGTGACCAAATCTTGATGTCACAACATCACGCGCGACATCAAGATGGTTTTGCGTGCATATCGTCGTGCCTTGCTTCGGCGCGAGACAATACGAGGAAAAAAAACTACTATGTTGCCAATATGATCAGGTAGCGTTGTATCAGCGCCGCGCGGCGCGACGTGAGTGCGATCAGCAACCGTGGCACGCGCGCGACACTCCAGAGCACAGAGACTCTGGTTTCAGGACCCCTACGCGGTTCATCATTTTATATTAGGCAAAGATCTCAAAAAGAGTGCTATTTCTCATGATAATGGAAGTTTAACACTGTAAAGTAGACGCCAGATAAACTTGGAAGAACCGTCATTGATCTTCCTACATTTATTGTCATTCTTACAACAGAAATAAAGGGCCTATTACACTACGCGTTATTCAGACAGGTAGCGTCACACAAGAAAAAGAGTAACTTACGCCAATGATACTATATAATATAGATACAAAGAAATACATAGACTAAGACTATTTGAATAACGCGTAGTGTATTAAATAGGCTCTTGAAGACATAAAGCTGTATTGAATCGACATGTATCGCGATCCTTTACATTTCCTAGTAGTGAAAAACAGCGCATTGTTTGTTTGTTGGGTACTTACACAGAAATAATAAGGAAAATTCAATGTACTTTTTTATTCCTTGTATAGCAAGACCAAAGATCATTGGACCAAAACATTTATTCAATCATTTTCCTATTAAAAATATCGCCATACAAAGACATTCTCACCTGAAGGTCTGCGACTCGTAGTTGCTGGTAGTGGAGGTAATGATCTCGTCGCCATGCTTGTTGACCGTCCTCGTGGTGGTGGCGGTGAGCTGACTCTGCTCCTTGCTCTGCTTCTCGATCTCGGCGATCTGCTGCCGCTGAGCTGACGGTGCCGAGATCTCCATACCCAGGATGATATCACGGATCTCGGATTGTGTGAGCGAGGCTACGTTTACGCTGGAAAAAATAGTACATTTTGATATAAGTGCAGAAAGTTTGTCATTGCGACTGAGGCGGAATTCGCAGGCGAGTGTGTTATAGAATCGAGGGCTGCAGTGACAAATTTGCACGTGAATCAAACGACTTTTTTCAATACACTTACGAGGAAATGAATAAACGGGGGTTGACCGACGACTCGCGGGGGTCGACGCGAGCCCAGTCTGATACGATACATGCTATAACATTGTGGTGGGGGAGAGCACGCACACTTTTCTGCACTAGTGCGGAAAACAGATTATTGCGTGCCTAAAAGCGATGAAATAAGAGCGGAATTTCGAGTAAGTGTATTGAAAAAGACATTGTAATTTGTAATAAAATAGTATGTTCGACTATTACGGTTTTCGAAAGGCTCCGAGACCTTAGTGCGAGTTGTTTTTACGCTACACAATCGAAACGTTTAACTACGTTTAGCTCTCTGATTTGGTCAGAGCTTGGAGCGAGTCAATCGGAACGCCGAACGTCATAAACGAAAACTAAGATTAACCTGTCGTAGCTGAGCAACATACATTATACGTCAGATAAGTTATTTTTATGTCATATAAATGAACAGATGAATGAACAACAATGAAGCAGGTGGTATTCGGTAGGTTCTGGTAAAGTGCGAGTGTATACAATGTTATTTTTAGTAGCGAAACCTGAATATAATTTGTTCAATTCAGTAACTGAATCAATGCCAATAATTTTTACACAATATTACAATTTTTCCCAAAAATATTTAAAAAAGGTCACAATTTGGACACCACCGACACAAGTACAACGTAGGTCACGGGAGGTCATAGCGGGCATTAGGCGCCAGCGCACCGCAGGTTGCGAGAGCAAAACAACCCCTCGGTCATCTGGATGGCCCGTTGACCATGTATTTGTGTGGATCACCAGGTAACGATATAGTTTTAAAATTTTGTACATAGATTCATTACATAAAAATACTAGACACTTGTTTCGGGTTTCGCATATACTAAAACTAATTTTGTATATGTCACCTATTGAATGCAACTCACTTGTTCTTCTTGCCGTAATCAGCGAGAATGAGGTCCTTGAGCTGCACCTCAACCTTGATCCAGTCGTCATCGGACAGCGTGGGCCAGATGTGGTGCGGCTCTGTCAGTGTCGTCTTGTCAGGCTTGAGCAGAACTTTAGTGCGCTCGGTGTTCACGTGGAGAGCGCGGAGGATGAGGATCAGCCGACTGAATGCCTAGGAAAGAAATTTTACTTGCTTTTTATGACTTTTTCTAGGGACTAGTTTTTATTAGTTGTTTTTGTTGATATGATCAGGTAGCGTTGTATCAGCGCCGCGCGGTACGACGTGAGTGCGATCAGCAACCGTGGCACGCGCGCGACACTCCAGAGCACAGAGACTCTCTGGTTTCAGGACCCCTACGCGGTTCATCATTTCATATATTTACAACCATAACAACATTACAGTATTGCTTGTTTTTACATATTTTTAGAAACTTGGAAGCCTCTTAGCAATGTATGAAATTTTATATACCATTATTTCCACTTATAATACAAGTATGTATTATTTGAAGCAGCAATTGATACACTACGAAGTGGCGAAGCGGTTTGAGGCTATCATATGTAAATCAATTATTATCATATACAAATCTGACTGGGGTTCCTTCTATTTGGCAGAATCTTGATACTCCGATTTTTATTTGGCATAACTCACATGGCATAATCTTATTTAATCGAATATTTTTAAGGCATAAAAATTATTTAGCATAACTTTTGTTTGGCAGAATATTTACGTGTCCGAATTTACAATGGCATACTTTTATCTTGGCAGAATTTTGTTTCGCATAATTACTTTTGCCATAATTAATATTATGCATAATTTTGTTTAGCATAACATTTATTTAGAGATACGATTATTTGGTATGGGTGCATATTTGAACATCAAAAATTAAAATAGATGTATCTTCTTGTAAAAATTAGTGTTCAAAACATCAAAAACTTATAATATATGGAATAAAACTGATAATTTAAATAAAGTAAATTTATGCTGTCGAATGGTTAGATAACCTACGTGCAATGTATTTAAAATCGAATGGTCTGCAAAAGTGACATAGAATGTTCTAAATATAGCATGTATTGGTAGCATTTTCAATATTAAATTAAATTTGTGTCATAAAAAGTCAATACGTTGTGCTGCAAAATTTTGTGACAGAAACGAATCGCTGCGAAACCGACTTTACGCAGTCTTGTCTGCCCTACCCCTAGAGTGTAATTTAAACCCGCGTAGGCGCGGAGGGGTAGGGCGGCGCCACGCGAGCTGAGGAGCAGGTGGTTTGAAGGCCCGCCACCGCGGCTGAAGCTGCGGTGGTGAGCGTTAAAACCATCTGTGACGATAAGCTCGCGTGGCGCCGCCCAAACCCCGCAGCGCCGGAGCCGTGACAGAAACAATGCTTGCTGCATGTTGCATGCCTGCTTGCATGCTGCATGCCTGCTGCATGTTGCATGCCTGCTTGCATGCTACATGCATGCTGCACTATCGATATAAAATGTATGCCAAAAAACGATTCTGACTGTGAATTTTCTGCGATATAATGGTTCTGCTTTTTAATTATTATGGATATAAACATTATGCCTAAAGATGATTCTGACTAACAAAATTATGAGTTTTGAATGTATGACAACAGAGTGTATGCGAAATGATTTTCTGCGAAATGAAGTTTATGCTATCCGTTGTTATGCAAAACAATATTATGACGTAAAAAGTTCTGCTATAAAAGGTAGACCCATCTGACTGGTAATATGTGGTTCATACCAGTCAAAACTGTTAACTACCTACGTCGTCACTCACGTGTATTCCGCCAGGAACGCACATCCACAACCAAATACTCCATCTTGTCAGCTCTTCTATCACCTATGGGGATTGAAGAGCTAAACGAGGAGTGGAGTACCCAATCGCAAACACACGACCCTAGCGAATAAACACACACACTCGTCGGACTAATTCGACGCAAGCGGCTAAAGAGTTAACATTTCAACTTACGGTATACGACGAGATAGTCTTGAGCCAGTCGTCATACAAATTGAACAGCACCATCTGTGGTTCGGTAGCCTTTAGAATAAGGTCTCCAAACTTCTCCACCTTTAGGCACGCCTGGAACGGCAGCTGAAGCTCCGAACCTTTGATCACGATGTTGGGGAAGTCTAACAAGTGCACCTGTACACGGGAAATATTTTTAAGTTTTATTTCGATTTGGAGTAACATTTTGGGTATCACAGTGATTTTTGAGAATTTAAACTAAAATGATGGGTATGGGGACATTCAATTATTTAAACTTCATGCACAAGTAAACCCACCGAATATAGGTGATTGTAATGCCATTCTACTATACCACCATCAGATGGGATCGCAGTCAAGCACCACCTTAGATCATTTAAAAAAAACACTGTACAGAGACAGAATATGACAGGTGCCATTTAAAAGAAAGACTAACAGGAAACAAAATGTTAAGCAAACATAATCAGCCTATGTCGAAAATGGTTCCTTACCTCAAGAGGGTCCAACATTCCCTTTCTGGTGACAATGATCTGTTTAGGCTGTTCTTCCACCGGCAGAGAACGAATCAACGCCGCCACTTCTTCAGCAGTCTTCCATTTAGCGAGCTGAACAAAACATAAAATTATAATAATAAACTATTTTATCCACCTTGAACGTAATGATACAAAAAGCGCGCACGCAAGCTATTTATGGCGGAGTCTGAGTCTGTCTCCCGCCAAAACGCCATTTCGTCGGACTTCTCTTTGTTATTGGTAGCTTTGAAGCTACCAACTAGAACTAGAACTTACTAGAACTTCATTGCTGAGGAAGTTATTTTGAAAACTCTTTCATATTTCAACAGCTCCCACGCATTGCATAGTGCAAAAAGTACATTTTATCAGAAGTGTTTTCGTAATTGTGTAATTTGTGAAAATCCTTTTTACCAATGTTTTTACATTATGTAATCAACAATCAATTAAGGTCACACTAACGCTGGATGTATATGATAAGAAATAATATTATTTATTTTACATTTTTATAATACACATTTTTTGAGTAAACTTTTACTCAAAAAAAAAATGTTACGACTGTATGCATTGGATACATCGATTTGTGTATAAGAACTACTTAGAATTGTCATAATATTACCTGTCCAAGACGTTTCTGTCCGGCCCACACGCTGGTGTGAATGATCTTGAGGAAAAGCTGTCCGGTGCGCGGGTTGAAGATGAAAATGGCGCCGTTGATGGGCTTGGTCGTCAGGTTGCCCTCGAAGGTCTTGTGGATCGTCACGCGGTACACGTTCGTGTCGTCCACGAACCTGGGTAGGCGGACAAAATGGAATCGTTACTATGAAATCACATTACGATAAATTGGAAGCTGATTTCAACAGGGAAAAGGCTGGGAAGAATAATTAAAAAAGTGTTATTATATAATGCGACGCTTTTACAATAGTAACTAATCGAACTATGCCATTATCCCCCCGTCTGTGGCGGCGTAATTGTGCATGTGCAACAATAGTTACGGTTCGCGAATTTTTTGCGCGCAAATTTCGCTTCAACTGGCGCGTCTGATTAAAACGATGATATCTTTGAAACTCCGTTAGTTAGCTGGCTACGAGCTATATCATTAGAATCGTTATTAAATTACCGAACAGGATATATATGGTTTAGTATAATTTTGCCTGGTAATGTATTAGTAATTGTCATGTACGTTCAGTGTGAGGGAATTTTTACCAGTTTCTTGTGTTAAAGTAATTTTAATTAAAAAAATAGACCACTAATTCATAAAGTTACTGTTTTATTTTCATAAATACACTTTAGTTAACATATAAAAAACAAAAGAACAGACCTCGCCATACATTTTTTTCATATCACAAGCTTAACAATAAGATGACGTAAGTTACGAGCGGCGGATTTCAAACAAATGAACGCGTAAACAAACGGTTCTATTCTGAGAACGATAAGCGTCTAGTGGCTTGAGTTACATTTTAATAATAATGATTGGTACACATTCATAACACAGACGAAGTCTCAGCTGTTAGAAGTGTTTAGTTTATTAGTATCGGATAACCAAACGAGCCACTTGAAAAGGGGCGCAAAAAACACCTACTCGAACTTTGGATCACTGTTTAAAATCTGTTGACTAAATTTGAAATCTAATTTAATATTCTACATTTTGAAGATATCTACAAAACGTTAATCACATAAAAAAGGCACGCTGCCTAACAAAAACATTGCACAAATCATCAATCAAAATGAACAATTTCACTAAAAAACACGGGCAAAACTTAAGTACTTGGTCCAGGATTATACAAAATATGGTTAAATATAGACACATGTAAACAAATAAAAAATAAATTTAAATCAAAAACATTTTACGTACATAATATTATTATTCCAGTCTGTTAGCGTATTTATTATGTAAAAAAAAAAATGAAAAAAAAAAAAAAACGTCTGCGTCCACGTCGTGATCTTATTGAAATTAAGGAAGTCATCATCATCATCATTTCAGCCAAAAGACGTCCACTATTGGACATAGGCCTCCCCCAAATGTCGCAACAATGAACAACACAAAGGCGTCCACGTCATCATCTTCGAGTAAGAGGAAAAATTAAAAACATGCCTGTATGATTTTCGGAAAAACTTGCGACAGACAGACAAACTAACAAACAGACAAACTTATCCGCTCGAACGGGTCGAACGTTCGCGCCAATTTTTTGTTTGCGTCATGCAAGCGCTACGTCATCTGATAACACCGGCGCCCCGCCGCGCGATTTCGGCAAATCGTTCGTAACAAGAAACATCTCAAGTAATGTTTTTGTTTAAAGCTTATGAATGACTCTTTCAAGTTATCTTAAGTGTTTATTATTTTTTGGTTTCAATTTTTGTTTATAGAGCTGTAAATAGAGATGGGTCGTACTAGGCAAATCTTGGACTAGGTGCACCTAGTCCAAGTCCGTACAAATACTCGATCCAAATACCTGTTCCACCTAGTCCACCTAGTCCATGAAATACGCATACTTAGATTAGATACTTAGTCTTTGCGTAACAACGATACGTGTAGTACGTACGTACGCAGTAATGAATTGTAATCTTCCCTTCATACTTTGCACAGGCTTAAGACTGTCAACGTATAGATTTATCTAATTGTTATAATTGCTTTTTGTTTTGTATTTTTTAAAATCACGTAACTATAATTATACAATCATTGCTTTTGTTTTTTTTAAAAAAATCACAACTATTTACAAACATTGTTTTTTTTTTTTTAAATCACGTAACTGTTTACAATCATTGTTTTTTTAAGATACACGTAGAAAATCAGTCTTTGGAATTGACACTACTTCCTTGGGGACCCATTTTTCAAAACAATAAACACATTAATTAATTTCTTACTAAAAATAGATCTAAGTTCTTTAACAATATATTAAAACTTCGTTACGAAAACCGATCACTGAATAAGTCCCATAGAAGTTAGCGACGTCGAGCAGGTATCATACGTCAATCGAGATCACATTCGCACGAATCCGTACTTGATACTCGACTGCATCATATAGTCTTCATTCGCATCGAGTATTGTCAAAGTATCTATTCTACCTATTCTATAAAGTCTGCCTAGTGCCTAGTCCCGACTAGTCTCGATCTCGAGTATTGACAGACAAGGATGGAAAGACTGCGGAATAGTGTAGTTAAAAAAGGACAGAATATATTCTTCCACAACACGGTGCGCGTCGCGTAACTTTTATGCCATTGATATATGGTTCAAATTCAAACGACTGGCACACGTATGATCTATGTAAATACTAGTGCGCATTGCGTTACTTTTATGCGTTTTGAATTAAGGTTCAAATTCAAGTGACTGACTCATGAATGATTTTGGCAAACATGGATGAGTTAGGACTATGCTGCTATCTCGCTTCACCGCGTCATCGTGACGCGGTGAAGCGAGATAGCAGCATAGTCCAGTACAGTCGGTACTTCGATTCGCGCGGGCCGCGGGTGCCGTGCACTGCGTAGGCACAGTGAGACTAGATGGATCAAGTATTTTAAAAGTTAGAATAGGTGCAGCCTAGTCTCGTTAAATACCTAATCCCTGGATCTGTTCTAGTATATACGCTTCATCTCTAGCTGTAAACATTGACTGTTGATTGAAGGCATTCCCACTTACGTGAAAATACTCTTAACATTTCTGGTTATTTTTTGTTCAGTGAAATTTTATTATAGGAAGATGAATAAAAAATGTAACTATTATCTACAATAAATACCCTTTCCAATGACGTATCACACTTGTTATTCAATATTACAGTATATTAATATTTATTACTATCTCTAAATTAGGTTGGCAGCCATAATGGGTTCAATGAGATTTATTTTTTCGACTCCACTTGAAATGAATAATCGAATCTGATCTTAAATATATTACCGTTTGTATATTTTTTGGCTGAAAACTATTGTCGAATAAACATTCAACACGTTAGTAAATTCTTTTTACACAGAACTGGTCTCAAAATATAATAAATTGCGAAAGCATTCTGACAAAATTCTAGCACTGATACGAGTGCCGTCATAACCACACAGAAATAGAAATTTACTTATTTTAAACTTACCCAGGTTAAAATTCTGTTTCACACACATAAACTATATTCTAATTATTCACTAAATCAACACTTAACACAGTACATGTGCACACACAGACGCACGTAAACCTACTAAGTTTTCATTTCCAATACGTTCAACGTTCAACATTCAAACGTACTTAATTAATAACCTCCTATTTTTGAAATCGGTTAAAATAACAAATAAAAACCAATCAACAAAAAAATTTAAATAACGGATTTCATTATCATCATCATCATCATCATTTCAGCCGAAAGACGTCTACTGTTGGAAATAGGCCTCCCCCAAGTGTCGCCACAATGAACACCACAAAGGCGTCCACGTCATCATCTTCGAGTAAGAGGAAAAATTAAAAACATGCCTGTATGCTTTTCGGAAAAAGATGCAACAGACAGACAGACAAACAAACTTATGAACCTTTACATGTGCACACACACGCGCGTAAACCTACTAAATTTTCATTTCCAATACGTTCAACGTTCAACATTTAAACGTACTTAATTGATAACCTCCTATTTTTGAAGTCGGTTAAATTAACAAATAAAAAAAAGTCTAAAAAAAAATTGAAATAACGGATTTCATTATCGTCATCATCATCATCATTTCAACCGAAAGACGTCCACTGTTGGAAATAGGCCTCCCCAAGCGTCGCCACAATAAACAACGTTTCCGTGTCCAACTAATTCATCGTCCAGTAAATTGTACAAGGACCTCGGCTTTGATGTGTCCTTGAACTCAAAATGTGGCTCTGTGATTGGTCGGCCAATCACAGCCATTTCTTTCGCTTTTGTTAGTTTTACGTAATTCGAATTTCAAAATGTACACAATAAAAATACGATAATATTCAAATTAAACGCCTAATATCTTTAGTAAGATACATAAAAACATATGTAATAGCCATAGTTTGCATTTTTATCAATAGTTATCGCCAAAATATTGCAAAATGTTAAGTCAGCGGTACTAACGGTTTTTCATGTTTGTTGAAATGACCATTTCTAACCGAAATGTTAATCAACTACACTGTATGAGTACTAAAAAAGGTTTAATACTTACCCAGGCATTGTCGACATCACTCAGTTCACTGACACAATCACTATTTATCACTTTTAAACCATTTTTCAATCGCGAATAATAAATGTATATGGGAATATAGACCATAGAGCAATCCAACACGTAGTTATATTACTGTCATACTAGCACTGATTGGACTGGTCCACTCAAATGTGTGCGACCACACTAATCTATATGGTTCTCATAAAACTTGATTTGACTTTGACCTTTGAGTTTCTTTCGATGTTCTTCTGAGGGTAGTCAGCTAGGAAACACTGGCCTCATCTAGTTTAAATTGGCGAAATAATTGACGTATAAAAGTGTTTTTGAAAACCTATTTATCATAAATCTGTAGCAATAATGTGTGTTTTTTCAAGTACCTAATTTTGTTTTATGTTAACTTTCACATTTTTATTTTCAAAACTACATAAAATATACTGATTTATTTATCAATACTCACCAAATGATCTGGTTGGAGAACAATTCTCCATAGTTCTGACTGGACAAGTAGGGTTCCGTAGGCTCTGACGAGTACAGCTGTAACGCTTTACGGATTCGCTCACGCAGTACATATAACGCAGGGTTCGCCTTCATTATCTTGGCCATAGCTTGCTGGATGAGGGGCTTGCAGCCAGGGAACCAGTTGCCGTATGCACTGGAAAAAAAATTATTGATACAACATTGAAGAAAATTGTTATTGGAGTTTTTATCAAAATTTGACGTGCGAGATATTAATTTTCAAATCCTACTTTCTGTGAGAACAGCTTTTGGCTAGTATTGTCCTTGTAGCAATCATTAAGATCAGTCAAGAGTTGATGTCTTTTTAATGTTGACAATAGCATTAGATATGTTGATATGCTACACTTATTACACTCTATTGCCTACTAATAACTACCATTGTGATCTGTAATGCTTAGCCAAGACAAATTTTTAGGGTCAAAAACGAATTTCGGCATCATTGTAAGATTTGGCCGAAACCTAAAATTCGATCAGATCTAAAATATTCTATACTGGCTTCTGCTAGTTAATTCGCCCGCGTAAAAATAGGGCATTATCCCTAGGAAAGTTATTTACAGGATAAAAAGTAATGCCCTATGCCAGGACATGGTCTACTTGTGTACCATCTATAATCCAACTCCATTCAGTTTGAGCGTAAAAGAGTAACAAACGTATACACTTATAACATTAGTATACTTTTATAACATTAGTGTGATTATATAGCCTACCTGTGCAAGTTATATGCGAGATCAATGGCTATGAGCAGTCCCGTGGGCGAGGGGTAGATGGACATGTTGTCGGTGGTGTAGTCGAGGAACTTGGCGCGCGCGTATCTCTCCACGTCGTGCGAGTCGTAGTCGCCCCAACGCAGCTGGATGTCCAGCCAGTACTTCTGTGTCGTTGTATTGTCCATTGTGTCTCTGTGGGGGGATAAGTCTTTTAATGAAGGTTATAGGGGTAGTAGGAAAGCCCACGTCTACAATATAAAATTATAGGCAGATTTGTTTCTTAAACGCTTTGCTCTGAACAATGAGATCAGCAGGACTTTACAATAGATATGTTACGCCCTATCGTGGATAAGAAGCTAAAAGATTATTATGCAGTAACTGAAAAAATATTTATAAGTTTTATATATTATATACAGCAATAATTTTCGGAGGTATATGGAACAGAGTGTAAAGTCTCGCACACCTCCTTTGAAAAGGGAGAATCCTCCGACTACACAGGTGTTTGGTCTAACTGCCGTTTTTCACGATACAGTTATGAAATTTTGTTCATAGATTCTTTACATAAAAATTCTAAAAGTGTTTTGGATTTCGCATGTACTAAAGCTAATGTTGTATAAATATAATGCAAACACTGAATTTGCTACAATATTGATAAAATCATGGAAACAGCACATAAAATGGTCTTACTTGGTATCAGCGAGCAGCGAGGGCCGAGACACGTTCCACTTGTAGGCCGAGAACAGCAGAATGTCGGCGCACGACGAGTTCATCTTGTAGGACTTGCGCGGGTGAATGGTCTCCTTCTGCACCGTCTCGATCTCCAGAGCGTCTAGCTCTTGATCGAATACCTGGGTGACAATAATTAAATTATTATTTGTGATCTATAAATATAAATAAATTGAAGTGCCTGTTATAAACGGACACTCCGTCGAACAGACCGACAGTCTGCTTGTGTCGGTTAATGTATGAAATGGTTAGACCAATTTTGAGGTGACTTTCACTGACGGATAGCTGATGATACACGTCAGTAAAAGTCTCATGGACTAACTTAGGAACCAAGAGTGGGGGAAATGTCTCCGAAATGGTTTTTTTTTTTTTTCTTATACTCCAAGCACCACAACATTAGCAAGTCTAGTATTAATAATTATCTACTTGTATAGGACCCGGGTCAGTTTCTGATGCTTTACCAGGCTGGTGACATAGTTACCATCCAAAAGCTTTTTTACCTTATCTCTAGGTGTATATATAGGTTTTCTGATTTATTTATATGACCAAGAAATATAATAGAATACAACAAATAATAGTTACCTGACATAAGTCCATGACGATAGACTCGTGGACCTTTTGCCACAAGTGAGCTCTGAAGATCTGGATGAGTGAGATCTTGAGTGTGGGGATCTTGCCATGCATGAATATTCCCGTCAGATCCAGTTGTACCTGTGAAAATAATGTTGGGTTATACAAGCTGTGTAATTGCTTAGGATCTGAAAGAAATAGGCCAATATTTTCCTATTATTATTATGGTTTTGTAAATTATCAATGAAACAATGACACTTGGCAGTGAAAACCTCGTAAGATCATGTGATAAAATCTTACAGGGAGAAGGAAAACTATCCCTTAATAATGCTAAAAATAAATCTTTTTCTAACTATATAAAAATTGGTTATATAAAAGAAACAGACTTTTTAATATTTATATAAGTGTGGGCGCGTGGTGGGAATATCTAGCTCTCTTTTCTTACTACATACCCTTTTATCAGTGACATCACATTTTTGTTTGTGCATCCTTTTTCTGTTACTTGACCTTTCCTTTTTATTTGCGATTTTGAATAAAAATACTTTTTGATAGAAAGAATAAAATAAAAGTATCAAGTACTCAATTCAAAATATGTATAATATTTATTTGAAGAAAATGTGCTTTACGAGATTTTCACTTTCGAGCAGTGATAAGCTGCTGTAGTATGTTTATTATTATTATAAAAACAATCCTTAATGTGTTTGTAATTTATACCAGCAACTGTACACTTCAAATTGGAACACAGCTATGGTTCTTGGCGGCAGAAGTAGGTATAATGATAGTAAGTGGTACTACTTCGACTGGCCTGTTGGTCTAGTGGTTAGTGGCCCTGACTGCTATGCCGGAGGTCGTGGGTTCGATTCCCACCCAGGACAAATGTTTGTGTGATGAGCACAATCATTTGTTCTGTGTCTGGGTGTAATTTATCTATATTAAGTATGTTTGTATTTAGAAATATTTAAGTATGTTTATCAGTTGTCTAGTACTCATAACACAAGCTCTGCTTAGCTTGGGACTAGACGGCGTTGTGTGATAGTTGTGTGAATATTATATTTTATATTATTATATTTACTTCTTCCCTAGATACTTTAATGTGAGTGAGACAACTTTTAACTAGTGTACTGGTTGCTATTTTCGCCTTACCTGGAAACCGACGTACACGTTGGCTCTGTTGATGGTAGGTGACCACCACAACGTAAACCGACGGTTGGGGATCTGGTTCAAACCGGATCGCTGAGCGTTAGTCAGCTTCTTGTACTTCATCGACTCTTCGAATCCTGATGCTTTCTCCCTGTACAAAGAGACCATGAAAAAAATATAATAAGAGGTGAATGTTTTTTTGAAATTTTTTGTTCAGCTACTGTAAAGCTAACGCTAACGAAAAGTTAGCCATGTCTGAGTATTTGTTACGCTGAGCAGAGCGAGTTGTCCAATGACCACTCTCATTATTCTTTTGGTGATTTTTTTAAGATTTGGAACACCTTCCTTTCTTAGTCTTTTGAATAAATAATACTTCCAGAACCTATCAGGTCTAGCAGCCGAAGAGAGAGAGTTAATAGAAATTAAATGAATTATCTCTTTGGCTGAGTAAGAGGCAATCTAAAAAAACATTTTGTGCATCAGATTTTTTTCAGCCAGTGATGTATGTAGGTAGTAAACCTCACTACCACTTTTTGATCAGACTGTGAGTACTGACTACCTTCTCAGTTTTAGTATAATATGTAACCTTGGTCTGGCAGTAGTGTAGGATTGAGAAAATCATAGGGCAGTAGTCTATCACCTAGACATATGTTCTTATACTGACTCACCAGAACAGACCCTCCCAGGTGGGGAAGTATGTGCCCTTGAACAGTGTGTGCTCAAGGATGCCCTCCACTCCTCCGAGGGCCTGGATCATGTCCGTGCGGTAGTTGTTGAGGTTCCACAGCTTGCCATCGTGCCGCTGGTGCGTCCACCAGAATGGATTCTGTTTTAGGACCTGGGGGAATATACAAGTTTATAGAATATATTACTTACGTATTTTGTTTGTAACTAAATTAAATATTTAAATATTTCAATATAATAGTATGAATAGCACAATCCTTTTTTCATAAAAAAAAAAAAAACACCAAGCTAATGTTACACACTAAAGCTAAGAATTCACAAAGCGGTTTTCACCCAAACTCGTCGCGGTGGATGAACTGCTGTTTAGACTCGAGAACGGATTTTAATGCGGTTTCGCAGCCGTCATGATTGCCTTTATGCTCGCTGGTGCAGCGGAAGTCACAAACGACAACGAAACCGCGGGCGTAAAATGCGCTTTCAATTCTTTACTCTTACATCTGCATTTTACAGAAGCTGCGGGCCCGCAACCGCGGCAGACGCGGGTGAAAACCGCTTCACGAGTTCTTAGCCTAAGGCACACAAAAAACAGTCACAATAATTACCTGATATTGTTTGAATTCAGTTCGAATACGCCATCCCTTATCGTATGCCAGCGTATGTCTATCCTTTTGGAACAGCGTATTGATACGCGGTATGCCTCTATCCCACGAATCTTCTAGATCTTCCAATGTCAAACGCCTGAGAAGAAAATTCCAACTTTATTTTCTATTAAATAGTCATTATTCTAAGGTGTGTATGTGTTGATATGATCAGGTAGCGTTGTATCAGCGCCGCGCGGCGCGACGTGAGTGCGATCAGCAACCGTGGCACGCGCGCGACACTCCAGAGCACAGAGACTCTCTGGTTTCAGGACCCCTACGCGGTTCATCATTTTAATATCATGTAGTTTGAGTACCAAGCAATGAGCATTATTTGTTTTAAAGATATCCGTTATGTCTCCTGTATAAATGCTATTAGTTGCTGTTCGGGGCGGGGCGCGGTGGGTCTCTCGTTGTCAGTAATTGTGTGCGATCACCTGACCGCTTCTCGTAACACTTACGCTTGCGCGTATTTAAATTTAGTTTTTACCCCCTAATTATAATAATGGAATCAATCCAATGATTTCATATGTTTATGTATTAGATTTAAGTTATTTTTTTATATCATGTTTTAAAATTTACATTCTTGATTGCATTCATACTTAAAAAGGCGTCTATAGTCTGCAAAAGTGTTAGTATTGGATGACTGAATTGTGACTTAGTGTGTAAGTTTTACAATTATGTGTATATTTTTTATAGCAATAAAGAATTTTATAAAAAAAAAAAAAAAAAGAAAGTTGTTGTTCTAAAATGAAAAAAGAAAAAGGGAAGGATGAATCCTTTCCTTATGCGTTTAGCATTAAGGTTGAAAATTGGTTGACTGGAAACTTCAGCAAGTACTCACTAAAGGATGGTGTAACTACTATAACCAAGTAGTAGTAGTAGGTCTAGAGCAAAGAGCTTTGTATATTATGTTCAGCATATAGTTCTATTAACGCTGGCCTTTTGATAAAAACAAGTTATTGTTCCGTTACCTGTTCTGAGCGTTGGCCTCCTGCCTCTTGAGTGCGTACTCGGCCCACACGCGCTGCGAGTCCACGAACTCGGCCTCCCAAGGCTGAATGTAGCGGTACAAGTTAGGGATCAGCTGATCCTCGTCGTGCGACATGCCGGAACGGAAGTGAGTGATGCCCACGTCCGTCTGTTTAGACCAGCGGAGGTCGGACTGTGGGGGAAATTTGTCATAAGTATGGTTGTTGTTTTGTGAAGGCCAACTGTACACGGACGCGTATTCGTTATTACACGCTTGGTGTACGCCGACGTGAAGTTTATACAAAAAAACTATGAAATTGTGTCGACAAAGCGGCAACGTCGTGTCGTGTCGAATACGCGTCTATGAAGCTAGACATAGACTACGTAGGTTTAAGAAATTTAAATATCTTCTAGATGCGTAGTTTTGTAGTAGGATGATAAATGACTAATAAGGTGAACAATTTAATGCTTTTGTAAAAATTAATTCGTTACGTTAGATTTATATATTGACCTAAAAATCAAGCAGTTGAATAAAAAAATTGCTGCATCAGTAGACAAATCCTAAACAACATAAAACATCCCTGTCATATATTCAATATTTTAGTACAACTAACCACTTCATGAACATCTAATTAATAAAACATCTCACCTGAGGTATCAGCACGTGTCCCATAGACAGCATACCAAGTCCGCCCAACTCCTTAGGCGTGTAGAACACGACGGGCGGGAAACGCGAAGGCATTTTAGAGTTGAGACCGATCTTGATACGAGTTTGGATCTTGTTCTCGCACTTAACGAGTAGGTCAAGCAGTTCTTGTGTGTTGACGACAGCCTCGCGGAAGTAGGTCATTAAACCTGTAGGAAGGTTGAGATTTATTTTCTGAACTAAACTCGATAGCCGTGACCAAGGCAAAGGATGGTGTGGGTGTCAACAGCTGACACCCACACCGTGACGTGGATTCATACAATGCAGCTACCCATCCTTTTCTTTCATCTTAGATGCAGATTTTTGTCCTGCTGTCATCCTACCCATTAGGGCGTTTAATGTTTTTTTTTTTTTTGATTATTCTCATTTGACTTTCTTTGCTCGAATTCTTAATACCATTCATGCACAGTGTTCATATAAAAAAATCGCCATAATCGGTTAATGTTTAGACAGTTAATGTTATGTTAATGTTTGAGTTGCACAATGCCAATAAAGACATCAGCAGTGACGATTAATTTTAATATTATTACTTTTTACAGAGGAGGGAAGGGAAGTAAGGGTTACTAGTCACAACAACACACTAATAACACTTACTAGCCTCCACCGTAAAAAATAATAATATTAAAAATTTAACCTACACTGCTGGCATACTTTTTTTTGTTAGGAAAATCATCTCATGACATCACCCGCTCTCGGGCGGAGCGAGAGATAGTGTCAGACTTTTACTGAATAAAAACCCACTCCTGTTCCTTTGTTGCCTTTCGTACCAGGGCCGAGTCTTTCTTTCAGAATCAGACCCTACCCCGCGGTCTACACAATGGTGATACCCGGCCGTTTCTACCGCACAAATCCGGGGCAGGAACCTCCCGAACTCACCATGTCCGGTGAGCACCTGCGTCATGCGGGAGGTAAGGACGCCGTGTTACCTTTCCAGCCACTCCTCAAAGAGGGACTTACCGCCATAATTATGGCGTGCCCAACTGATGAAATAATAAAGTTTTCTCATACTAGCTGTATGAGAAAACTTTATTGGCGTTGTGAAACCTCTAAATATTAACCGATTAGGGTGATATTTGATATAAGAACACTGACAAAAACATGAAACACCCAGTAACTCTTGCTATGTAAAAAAGACCTTAGATGGGGATGGTAGTATCAAATCATTGTAAGTTTTAAACATTGTTGTTGATAATTTCATCAACTTTAAAGCTTCAATCAATCCCCTGGCTGATTCCTTATTTGTGGCCAACCCTTTTGATACTCCTGACTCTATTATAACTACATCATCTGTATTCAACAGTGTCCATGGAGCCAGTTTTAGATGTTTTATGATATATTTAACTAACTTTCACATGGCTAAATATAAAACAATCTACATAATAAAACTAGTATGTCAAATCCAACAATACAGTACCTAGTAGTTTGAGCTACACCAAAATAGAATAAGCCTAGTCTAAAGTAAACAATAAGCCACCCACCCTTCTCTTTATTTTAACTAAAGACTCATCATTTAACATTAGGCCTACTGTCCACGTATGCGGAGCAACGACACGACGGTTTTATAGTTTTGTACGTAAGTTGTGAACAGGCGCGTACACCAAGCGTATAATGACGAATACGCGTCTAGGAAGCTACGCGTCCGTAAACAGTAGGCCTTATTGTGTACAGAAACTTAAAGCTTAGTGTAAATAATAATTAGAACTTACCAATAAGTGCTGTATTCCACTTATTAACGATCTTAGTGAAGGTCGTAGAACCAGACGCCATGAGAATCTGCCGGACTCTGTTGTGGAATCTCGCGAGAGACTCGTCATCGACGCGTAGATAACATTGAGCGGTTCGTTCCTTGGTCACTTCGTTCTGTAGGTTCCATACGCCGTCGCGGTGGCATAGCTCCTCGTGTTGACTGCGACACTAGAGTGGAAAAGATTAATGGTAGAACTACATTGCGCACACGTGGGCCACATACGCCGATCTGGGCGCGTCGGTCTCCATACATTTTATATGGCAACTAGACTTGCAGAGCTACATTAAATCCACGCCACACGACGCCATGCAACGCGCCGCTATGTACAAATCACGTCCACGTGAGCGACGGTCTAGTGTAGTTCTCGCTTAAGTTGTGATTGGCAAGACTGCGAACGCCGAAATTACATGGAGCATAGCTAGAGTGAACCTTGCAATTTACAATAGGTACTATTAGAATGAAACTGGAAGACGCTAAAATAGCACAGCATGGCTCGATTACCGCACAGCCGCACAGATCCTAGTGTGGGTTGCCCCACATTAGGAATTACTCCTGTATCGTGATTGCGTTCATAAATATGTAAAACTGTCGAAGTAAAAATTTCCTGTTCCAAAAGCGTTGGAAGAGGTAATAATATAAAATAATTTAAATTGTGTAAACACCTCCTAAGGCGTCCATTTGCCTGTCAGTTTTGCCACAGTACATTTTTTGACTGACGAAAAACCTACCGTATGCAATGATTGACGTTTGCATGACGAAAAATTAATGGCGATAAAATTCCGTCATTCAAACATCGTTCATGATTGATGAAATGGATTGACGCCTGCATAACCGTGTACTGGACGCCTAACGAAACAGATGCAACAATGCAGTTGCAACTAAATATCCGCTCGGAGATTTTACTAAAACATGCGGTAAAATACATCTAAATAATTATTATATGCGCTAAAAAGTCATTTTCCCGAAAAATTTCAATTAGAAGGTATTAGCACTTCTCTGTTGATACACAAGACACCCAGACCCGAATCAACTATCTGTAGGCCATACACATATTTGTCCCGTGCGGGAATCGAACCCGCGACACGCAGCGCAGAAGTCAATTCCTCAACCGCAGCGCCAACCATCTTCTTGACCGCACGTCAAGCAGATCGCGCTATTTGTTTTAATACAAATAAATCTATGCTAAAGTAACAAAACTAGGGAAGTCAACATAGATCTTGCTACACGCGTAATCACGTTTACGGCTCACGTTTCGAAATCTAGCAAACTCAAAACTTACCTTTGGCAGTATCCTGCACTCGAATCCAGCCATGTTGAACAGCAAGTTAGGATTGTCCTTCGAGTAGACGGACACGAAGCTATTCTCCCATTGGATGGTGGTGACGGAGCGGGGTAGACGGTTCTTTATATCCCAGAATACAGCACGACCACTAACAAAAGAAAATTCAGACTTAAATATTTTTATTTACCAAATATTTATAAAACTGTAATTGAAGATGAAGACAGTTCAAGGTTATCTAAAGTCCCCTAAGACTTTAAAGCGTCTGCGAAAATCAATGCATTTTTTGTAATGGGTACTTTTTGGTAAAATTGGCACTTTTTAGGGTTCCTTAATCAAAGAGTTAATACGGGACCCTATTGCTAAGCCTCCTTGCTGGACAGACACCATGGGATCTGGAGGCAACAGTCCTTGCACTCATGCACGATATGCGCATGTAAGTCCCCTCTTTGAGGCGTGGTTGGAACACGGCGTCCTCACCTTCCGATTGACGCAGGTTCTCACCGAACATGGTAAGTTCGGAAAGTTCCTGCACCGGATTCGTGCGGAAGACACGCCCAGGTGTCGCCACTGTGTGGAACGCCCGGAGGACACGGTGGAGCACACGGTGGAGGTGTGCCCCGCTTGGGCAGAGCAACGCCGTGTCCTCGTGGGGGCGATCGGCGGCGGCGATCTCTCGCGCCGGGCCTTGGTACAGGCCATGGTTCGGAGCGAGGAGGAGTGGCAGGCGGTCGCCTCCTTCTGCGAAGCAGTAATGCTAGCAATGGAGGCGGCCGATCGCGTGAGGCAACGGTCCTCACCCCTCAACCGCCGCCGGGATTCCAATCCCGATTTCCGGCCACCGTAGGCGCGGGCTTGCGAACGGCGAGCAATGGGTGGCTCGCCGTCCGATCGTCCGGTAACCATCCGGACCGAGCCCAAGTCCTCGACAGCGCGTATTGTTCCACGCGCGCCTCAGGGAGATGTCAGCAAATCGTAGGGGCCCAGCAGGGTCGAAGCCTACTGGGGCCATGGGTAGTGTGAAAGCGAAACCCGGGGCCCTGGGACGAAGGCAAAGAAGGAACAGGAGTAGGTTTTTAGTCAGTAAAAGTCTGAAAAAAAAAGACTCCGCTGTCCGTCTGTCTGCCACCAGGCTGTATCTCGTGATAGCTATTGTAATTTTCACAGATATGTATTTCTGTTGCCGCTATAACAACAAATACTAAATAAACAGAATAAAATCAATATTTAAGTGGGACTTCCATACAATAAACGTAATTTTTTGCCGTGTTTTGCTGCGAACTGTACAAAACCCTTCGTGCGCAAATCCGTCTCGCACTTGGCCGGATGTTTCTAGTAAACAATATCCTTACACTCTATTTTAAATACTCACAGATTGACGTCGTGTTTCATGAGTCTCATTCGCGCATCTCGTGGCCAGCACTTCTTATTATTGTACCCTACGATGTTCTCGTTATTAGGATCAGGGTGTTCTGTCAGGTAACGCTGGATCAAGTCGCGGGCCTCTTCTGCTGTGAATCTGATGCAAGAAAGTAATTTTAAACCTAAAATGGACATGATTGCTAGACGAATAGGTGTATAGAGGCATATAGGATGGCTAACAAAAGAAAGAAAGAAAAATATTTACACACAGTATGACTGGCCTGTTGGTCTAGTGGTTAGTGACCCTGACTGCTAGGTTGTGGGTTCGTTTTCCACCCAAAACAAATTGTGTGATGATCATTGGTTGTAATTTATCTACATGTGTAGGAATATTTAAGTATGTTTATCAGTTGTCTAGTACTGTTACCATAAACTCTGCTTAATTTGGAAATAGATGTTGTTGTGTGAAAGTTGTGGAATATTAAACTATTATTATATTATGTAGGTACAGAAATCAGAACAATCATGAAATTTTTGTATTGTTTCTTGGTGAAACAATATAAGATTGGGGTAATGAACACAGCATTTTTTTTAAACATTAATTTACTTTTTATCTGTGTTCTTGTTGTACTAACCTGAAGAAAATATGGATCCTGTCAACATATCGGCAGTACAGTCTAATCGGGTGCGCCGTCTCAGTGGAGCGATCCTGATAGGACAAGAAGTCGTTGGGCAGCTGCGGCGGTCCCGCCATTTCGCTGGCTCGTTGTAGCCCTAGCACGAGCAGGTCCAGCACCAGCCCGTAGTACTGGACTATGAATGAGGCGAATTGAAGACCGCGGATGATGCCGTACGAGTTCGTGTGGTTCATGTCCTGTGAGATAATGATATGATTAATAACGGCTCGAGGCTCATATTAACAATTTTAATTACACGAGTTTACAGTATACACATACTGATAAAATATTTTTGAAATGTGTAAAAAGCAAATGAAATATCTTTATTGCCCAAATATAATGTTTATAATTTAATTTGGAAGCCCCAAAAGTTAAGAACTCAGCATGACGAATGCACCAAAATGAACAAATATAGATAGCAATGTTACTGGCCTCTTCAATTTTATGATTAAGCCCTTTTACTAGTTTTTCCTTTCGACTTACTAGAAGTACAAGCTAGAATTGAATAAGCTTTTATTTTATAAACTAGTACGCTTCATCATAAACAATTGCTCGTCATGAGTATCATTGCTTACCATCATGTGGGATTGTGGTCAAGCACTAGTTTATATCATTAAAAAAAAGAAGTAAACCAGGTAATTTATAATTCCATTATTAGGTGTTTAGCTTTACCTTATAATTAATGATAACGTTGTTCTTAGCAGTCATGTAGTCAGCGATGTTGTGGTCGACGATCAGACGCAGTAATCTGTTCAGGAGGGTCAGATCTATCTTCTCGTACAACTTCTCGAAGCGCGACTCGAGGAGGACGTTGCACTCGCCCTCACCGACCTCCCAGACATCTTGTAGGTTGTTTATACCTAGGAAATTGTTTTTCTTTTAGCGCTAAGGTTTAAAACGAATATTTTTAAAATTTACAGTTGAATAAGAAACACCATACAAAGGGAACAGCGCGGTCCGTGTTTCCGTATGTACAACATACAAAGTCTAAGATATTCGTACTAAATGGGAGGATCGTACGAAACAAATAAAAATGCACAGGCGCACGCCGCAAATAATGTATTGCGTCTCTGACCAAGTATGAAAATTTCCAGGGAGACAAAGCTTCAAATAATGGATAAAATCCAGATTAAATTAATTTATTTAACCTGAAAATAAATGACACAATAGAACATAAAAATGAAATAATAGACAAGCTTCTGCATTCTGCAATCTCGTTTTGAATTCTTGATCTGATGATAGCGCGACCGACCGAGGTGAGGTTTGTAACAAGGGGATGATCGACGAGGCAGATCTCCTTTGCCACAACGCACACCCCGGGCGGTCACATACAACAGCCATTTTCTTCTGTCTTGGCAAATTCTTCAGTCTTCTCACGGTCAGTATCCACTCATTGGACTTACACCTAGTTAGTTATTACTTCAAATCTGGTAAAAGTTGGTTTGCTGTATCGACACGTACCCAAAGTACGTCAGTAGCGCGTTTGTATTTCAATATTTTTAGAAAAAAGTAATGACTATATAACTGCTTATTACACTTAATAATACTAATTATCAGAAAATCGCAAAATTGCAGATAACTTTATTTACTTTGCACCTGTTTATATGTTACGAGGGTAGATTGAAAAGTTCGCAGCCTAACACATAAATACTTAAACTATTTTAATGTAACTGACCTCATTCGATTAGTTTATTCTCTGGTTGTCAAATTGTAAAATTCTATCGCAATAGCGATTATTTTAAATAAAATTAATTTTGCTTATTTTTTATATTGTGATCTTGCTGAGGCCGCGAACTTTTCAATCTACCCTCGTAACATATTCAGAACAGGTGCAAAGTAAATAAAGTTATCTGCAATTTTGCGATTTTCTGATAATTAGTATTATTAAGTGAATAATAAGCAGTTATTTAGTCATTTCTTTTTTCTAAAATTATTGTTTAAAAAACCACTATCATTTCTACATTTATGACACTTGAAAGACAATTATTGATGTCTTAGAATATTAAGTTTCTGCAACTATCATAAAATAGCAAAATTTCAGATAACTTTATTTACTTTGCATTCGTCGATATTATTAACAGCTTTTTTTATTAACATCTTTGAGCAACATTAAGTTAGTGAAGTGTCATAAATAAACATTATTTATCGAACATTAACCTCCTGTTATTTTACAACATTCAACATATTTATGTAAGGCTTCTGCTGTTACACCTTACCCACAACAATATGGAACACAATCACTAAAAGAGCTTTCACACTTCAAGCTACCTAAACCAATACATTTTACAAGTCCGTCAATGAGACTACATAAAATTGCACAAATAAGTATAGTAAATCAATATTCTTCTAAACATACCTTGACACCACTTGTAGACGAGCAGCGGCGACGGCTCAGTGTCCGCTGGTTTAACCCATGGAGGCAGTAACCTTCGCTTATCAGCCTCATACCATAAGTACTGATCTAAGTACGCGTCTGTGATCTTCTCTAGAGGCTCCACGTCGTAGACAGGGACCAGATGAGAATAGAGGTCCATGAATTCTATGCCGACCTGGTAGAATAGCATGGTGTAAGTTATTGCTGAACATGACAAGAACTTTATTTATTTATTATTTATTTATTTATTAAAACTTCATGCAACAAAAGGTGCATGAAGGCGGACTTAATGCCTTAGGCATTCTCTACCAGTCAACCAAGGGTAGTGAAAAGAAAACATCGTAACTTTGATGCGGAACATAAGATAAAAGAGATAAGAGAATCTTGAAATAGGCACCGAAATTAGAAGTAGACTCTCAAACTTGGCAAACTTAATTTAAACCAGTTACCAACCTACATTAACCCAAGCGAACGCCGGCGTTCGCGCGTGACGTCATCGCGCCATTCGGTCGATTTTTATGGCGCCCCTGCAGTCACTAACTTTTGACAGTTCGCTTCCCGCTTCGACAGGGGATAAGATAGTTGCAAATTAAGGGTGCCCAAGTCAGACATTCTTTCATATAAAACAAATGCAGTATGACTAGATTATTTGTAAATATATAACTGAAGATGAAAGACAACAGTAAAACTGGTTTTCCATACAGAGATGGGTTATTTGTTCAAAAATTTAAATAATTTATTTGTAATACGATTCCTACAGCAGTTTTTTCACAATACCGTCATGGCAGTGTGTCTGTGCATGCACTTGCTTCTTACTACCCTCACAGCACTGATAAAATTCAGATATAATCTTCCGATTCTTCGTCCGATTATAATTTTGTTGTCTCTATACTAGTGCACTTCACCATCAACAATTGCATCACTGCTTGGTGCGATCAGGGTAAAGCACTAGTTTATATTATAAAAAAAAATGCATATTAACCTCCTCTCTATGAGTTCGAGATGTCGACGAGGGCACCCTTAAATAATATTACTTTAATATAAATGGACAAACTTAGAATAATTTAAATGATTCCAACATTAAAATACGCAAGAAAATAAATAATTAATTTTATGAATATGAGTTTACAAGACAATGAAACACATACCTCTCTAAACGTCCTCTGTGTGAGCAAATGACGCTTGATTCTCGATAATGCCTCGTGAGGATTATCATACGCCTGTTCTATGAGCCCTAACTCTTCTCTCTGACTCTGGTTCAGCCTCGACTTGACGCTGTAAGCTTCCTTGAGTCGCTCCAACGCTAAGATAAGCAGCTTGGTGTCGTGTTTGTAGGAGAGAGGCGGGAATGGAATGGGGGCGAAGCGCCGGGACTCCAGCCAGTGCACTGTTGTCGTGTAGATGGCCACGGCTTCCTCAGGTGAAATGTAAGGACCGTCCTGTGGAATAATTGTGATACTTGAGAATTTATATAGCACATTACAGCCGCCATCCGTCCTGTCTGCTTACCGTGAGATCGTCGTAGACAGATTAATATACGCTGAGGTTGTAAGATATGTAGACATGTCCGCGGGCAAGAAGGTCTAGTGGATTCCTTGCCTATAATCTCACATCTTGATATAAACACGAAATTGGTAAATATGTTTAAATTGGTATAAATATCAAACATATTTATGCTCTTTTATTTTAAACAACTTATAATATGATTGCTGTTTAGAGGTATCCGAAACAGTGTAAAACACATACTTTCTTTGAAAAGGTAGAATTCTCCGACCACACGGATGTTATGTCTGATCCGATCAACTACGCTATAGATGATTTCGGGCTGTTGTTTAAGTTGAAATCACGCCGAAAACTCTAATTGCTTGATGCAGGATTTCGTAGTTTTCAGTAAGTGTTAAGACATCCATGTAGCGCCATAGCCATCACTACAGTTGACCCAGAGCATCATAATTATGAAATTATCAACATGTACAATTTAAAATAATAGCCTTACCTTCAAATAGTTATGCTGTCTTTCCTGCTCAGCCTTGAGGTACAACCTGGTCAGTCGTCCGAGGTTCTTCTTACAGACAGTTTTATCAACGGTGGCGCCACGGCGGATACGCTCGCGATTGTAGTGGGCCGTGTTCGTCCACCAGTCAGCCTTCATCTTGACGTAGCGGAGAATCATGTTCTCTATTGGTGTTGGGAGGCCTGGTACCTAGGAAAGTAATTTGAAAGAAAAATATTTTATTTGGCAATTGTCATTAGGTTAACAACACCAGCTTATTACTAGTTGTTCTACTTCAGAAAGGAGCTACCTGAGTACCTATATTTAATGGACTTTTCTGTTCCTAAAAGTCCATTGAATATAGGTACTAAAAGTCCATCGAATAAGGCAAATTGACAAGTTTTTAGTACTTTTATTGAACACTGATCAGGCAATAATCGTTTCTTTAAACACCTTATAAATAATACAGCAATAGTGTCTGCAACTCTACATCGATTTTGCTTACTAACAATATAACATTGTTTAAATGAAATGATTACACAGTTACTTCTTACCTTCCAAGGAATATTAGCTTTCCAGCACCTCCAGGCTTCAGAGAGATGCTGCAGGATGGTCCTGGCCTTGTTCTGCTTAATACCTTCGGGCATCATATCCACGATGTCGTGCATGACAGACGCGCGCAACTCGAGGTCGAAGTGAGACTCTACGCGCTGCTTAGTTACCGTCTTTGCCACACCTATGAGGAAAAAAGAAAACAGGTAAATTTTGATTTATACAAGTTAAAGATAGCCAGTTACTCCAACAACTTTTCGTGTCAATAGGTTTCTTATGAGTATAATTATGTAGCAGTATTGAAAATTGTTAAGTAACTTTGCTTACAATATGTTCCAAATAAGAATAGGATCGATTGCCATGTCGTGACGTCACGTTATACTGTCAAATCGAAGAATTATTAATGTATGTTATTGTAATTTGACTTCGATTATTATTATTATTTTTTATTTGACATTGTGATGTACATTATCATTTGTTGACTTATTTTATGTAATATTTTATAATGACTTGTAAGAATCCCTTACCAATAAACTACTATGACTACTATGACTATGACTATTATGGTGAGCAAAACAAGAAATTTTTAAAATTTAATTTATTTACGAACTGTGTACGAAAAACAGTTTAATCAGAATCCAGTTCTTCAATTTTTCTCATCTCTAGAGTTCTTTAATTTCGCCCCATTTCTTGGGTTTTGACAGTATAACGTGACGTCACAACATGGCAATCGATCCTATTCTTATTTGGAATGCATTGTACTTAATATTTTGGCAGATCATACCTACCTAAACTTAAAGCAATTGTTGGATTGTTGTGGGATCTCATATATCTAGAGGTGTTTCAGAAGTTGCTTCCTATACAATAGCTGCAGAAGTAATGAATATCAAGAAAATCAGTAAATTATGATATGAACATATTACCTTTAGAATGTCTTCCCTCGAACTGCCTGGACAGCAAGTTTCCGAGCCAGCGTTCCAGCAGTGGTGTGATGCCGCGCATGAAGAACAGCCACACTCGCCATCCCGGCGCCCAGAATCCACATCCAGGACCCTTGGATACTGGACCCTAGAAGGGAAATATGTTTTATGTCCACTTTTATCTTTCTTATTGGCATTGCTACTAAAGATGCAAAAAAGCATGGAAAGCTAAATAATAAAAGCAGTTTTTAATAATTTATATGTTTTGTCAACTGAAGAGAAGTCTCTAAGTAGTCGAACCCCTTACTGACTTAATGAATCTATTCCAGAGGCATTAAGTCCCATCCATTATGTAAAAAAACAGACATGATTCTTCATTCACGATTTTAGACTTTTTTTAAATCAACATAACTCACCGTATTAAATCTATAATAGATCAAATGCTTGAGATCTTTGCACATCCTGATCTGTCTCATGAGCTTGTACTTATATCGATACATCCCAGTCAGCTGACCAACGTGCGCGAAGATATACTGGAGACCGTCGGCTAGTTGGAACGAATCCACGTTATTCAGCCGGTACTGCACGTGCGAGTCCACGATCAGCTTTGTGAGGCGGAGGATCTCGCGACATAAGTGGAATGCTATGTGGGAAAAAGTTGTGTTTAGTTTTGTTAGAATTACGAATAGCTAGCTGCTAGTGTCTTACCAAATAATAATAATCATTCTGACAAAAGTGAGCCAGTTTCTGCAAGTTTTCAAGTTAATAAAGAAATAGAAGTGAATTTTTCTCGAATTTTATGCGATTAGTTGTTATACTAATCAAACAATCTCGATTTTGATGAATTATAGCATAAGCATTAGCACAAAAGATCCAGAAGGGTCGAAGTGCTCTGGTTTACGGCCAGCTCCGCTATAAGATATAGCATAAGCATAATCAGCCTTTTAATGTTCCCACTACTGGGACTCAGGCCTCCTTTCTAGGAGGGAAAGGGCCGTAATCCACCACGCGGGCCTAGTGCGGGTTGGTGAATGTCACATGTCTTCGATATTTTGGTTCTAGGACATGCCGGTTTCCTTACGATATTTTCCTTCACCGTTTTGATAGCAGCGGTGATGAAATAAATTACACAAAGTAATGCGCCTGGCTGGGTTTGAACCCGCGACCTAGTACTCGTAAGTCGGGGCAGTTACCACTCGGCCACCACTGCTCTACAATTCTTGATGAATTGAAATGTAACAAATAATATATGTACCAACTGTTTTGATAAATGGACAGAATGTAGGTATTCTAGAAATTAAGATTTTTATAAGAAACGGTATATTATCAACCTGAAATAAAAAGGACAGATTTGATTGATTTCGATTACTTACCATTACCAAACCGAGATTTCTTTCTCTCCTTTGTAGTCAAGGTTTTGACAGGTTTCAAGTTAAAGTTGTAGTCCAAATGAAGGTAGTTCAAGTTCTTGCGATGGATGAGTAGGTTCAACATGTTGTAACCCTGGCGACATACTTGTAAGCCAGCTTCCACCCAGTCTAGCGTCGTGGTTTGGAAGAACTTAGTGGATTTAAATGAGCGGAAGAGGTACCTATGGATAAATAGATATGATATCCTCAATAAATGAAAAAAAAAAAGAAATTGCAAAAAAAAACTTTTATAAAATAGCAAAATAAGCATGTTTTGGCACTTAGCTCGGAAATACCACAAAAACAAAAAAAACTTTTTAGAAAAATTACTTTTTTCGTGTCGTGCCTTAGAATCATCAGAATTCTTGAAAGTTATTCCATTATGGACGGTGAAGTGCCAATACCTTCTAGCAAAATTACTTTTTAGCGCTTTTAATTCAAATGTGTGTTTCCGCATGTTTTTGTGAAATCTCTGAAGCTAATATTTAGTTGCAACTGCACCAAATTAAATTGTGGAAACACTTTCTAACTAAACCAACATGTAAATTTTTAGTATTACCTTCTAACGTTTTTAAGACAAAAAAATTTTGACTTCGACAGTTAGGAGTTCTTGTCACCTCGCCGTCGTTATGCTCTCAAGTTTTTAGCAAAACAACATAATGATAAAAGATCACAAAATATGAGAAAATAGGAATCAAAAAGAATAATATATGGTACAACTTACCTCTTCTTCTGTGGCTTAGGTGGTCGGTGTTTCAATGCATTCAACACGTAATATTTGAGGAGCTTCTGATATGAAACCCTCACTTTGACAGGCTGGCCAGGTGGACAATGTTCTTTGTACCATGTCTTTACCAGGGGCACGTCGATAGCGCGGCGAGTTCGTCCTGTTTGAAGAACACTTATTTAGAGACATAATGTATGAACCTGATAATCTATTTCGCTCAAGACAGCAGTTCATCTGCTTCTAAGCTGCCCAGTGGTCGCTGGGTACAGGGCAAAATGCTTCTTGAACCCAGGTATCCTCTGTGGAATGGTTAGTAAAACCCAAGGCGCTGCTGGCCTTCCTTAAGGAGCTGGGGTGGATCGAATGACACATTTGTCACACCCGTAACAAAATACGCGCCTTAGACGTGGAGTTGCGGACACCAGTCCAAAATACAAATACAAGAAATGTATTTCCCTAATAATAAAACTAATACTGCTGAAGAAATGGTGCACACACACTGAGTTATAAACAAAGACTAAACCAAACACCCAGGTAGGTATAGTACAACCAGTCCTACTTGCATCAAACAACTTGACGTGTCATTGCATTTCCTGCATCCAAATTGCAACAAATTGGTTTCATTGCTACCTAGTTCAGCCCTCTGTGCTTGGATTTGTAGATCATCCGGTGCAATGATAGTTGTCAGTGAATTTATTAGATCAGATACTATTGAGAGAAGGCTATGTACAAAAAATTATTACAATGCTAAGAGAAAGTCTTACAAAGCATAAGTTAGATATATGTAGGTATGTAAACCACTACATTTATTTGTCATCTTGACTATCACTCAGACCTAAGCCCTACCATGAACTCATAACACCATTTGATGACCAAAACTGAACTGTTAAAGGGATGGTGCTATATAGGATAATACAGCACCATCCGTCTTTCTCGCTCGCACACTTGACATTGTAACACGTCACGGTAAGGCCCCGAAAGTATCATTGAGACTGTTGTATAGTTACTGACTCACTGTTACTTTATTGTTTCTTACCTGATCTCATATTGAAAGGTCTCGGCGCCCACAACAGCGCGATCCCGTTAGCCGTGTTATCGGTATACAGAGCAGTCTCCTGCAGGAATGGTGTAACATCTTCAGGCAATAGGAACTCTTCCTCATCAGGCAGAGGATCTAAGGACTTGACTGAGTGACGGTGAGAGATTGGGTTGATGAGAGGATCGAAGTAGAAGGCGGGAAGGTCAGGGTCTTCAGTTTTGATGTAGACGACGTTTGGTGTGTGGTACCTAAGAGAAAAAAATTGGTTAATTTTGATACAAAAGTGTATGTTTCGAAAGAATTTGTCAGGCAAATATTATTTCTGTGACTATAGTAGTAGGTACCTACAATATTGTTAGTAGGTACCTATTATAACAAAAATATTTAAACAAACTTACCAAGATAGCTGGACAAAATGTGGCAAATTGTTGTACAAATACGGGAACGCAATCCTGTATTCTGTCCTGATTGGCTGTCGTATAATGATCTTATTGATATCATTGAACTCGTTCCAGTCTTCATCGCCCGCCGAATTATCCTTCACGAGAGGTTCGAACTTTGGCCCTCCAGGTATCGCCATGTTTAGAGCCTTTGCAGTGAAGAAACTCTTCGAATCAAAAAGATAGAAGTAATTGTCGTCTACTAAGTCAGTTAGCAACTGGTTGCCAAGACGGTATAGCGTCGCCATTTGTGGTAAAGTCAAATTCCATTTTCTATATGTGGATCCATTCACATGTTTGGTCCCTAATAGAGGCTTGTGGTCGTAAAACCATGAGGCTACAGCTCCATCTTCCTCAGGATCCAGTTCAATCTGAATTGGTTCTAGTGGTTCTACATCTAGGATGTTATCAGCGTAATCTAGTGGAGGTTCCTCATCGTCGAACGGCGGGAACCTCATACGTTTAAAGTGCCTACGATCACGTTTCTCACGACGCATCATGATCCACATAGTGCCCCATTGAGCTATGTAAACAGGCTCTATAACCCACGGGATTTCGTTGACGAAGGTGATAGCTCCAGTGATGTGGTAGAGGACTTTCACGTCACGGATTTGTTCCCAGGGCATAGGCATGTTCTCCAGCAGTTTCATGACAGCATGAGGCATGTACTTCAAGGCTCCTAGGTACACTCTCTTGTCGTGCCTGTACTTGCGACTGGTCATGTCTCCATGGTCCCTGATAATCTTGCGGATGTGTTCGGGAGGCATGTCCTCCTTCTGAGCGTCCACGAAACCGAACTTGCGCTTCTCGGCGAAGCGTTTTGATTGGAGTTGCATCCATTTTTGGGCTAGAGAGGAAAGAAAATGGAAAAATAAATGGAGGGTAATTTTTTTCTTTTCTTCCTTATATACAACCTTGTATATAAGGAAGAACCACCCTATTTGTAAAATACTGGCAACCACTCAGGACTGTTAGGAACATCATAAACAATAACTTTTGTTCTATGACTTTAAAAATTTATCATACATTATTAGTTCATCAGAATTTTATTCAAAAATAAAAATATTTAAATTGAATGTTCTAAATGTAAGTCTATGCAAGGCAAGCAATAGTACAATAGCGCAGGGGAGTGGGGATCGTCCGCAGGAGGCGTAGGTGGGTACAGCAAAATATAGAGTTGAAATGCAATGAAATCTTGAAGGTTTGTTTTTGGTAACTGTATTATGTAAAGTATTATGTTTTTTTTGTAAAAGGTCATAGAACAAAAGTTGTTGTTTATAATGTTAGTAATACAGTCTTGAAAGGTTGTTAGTGTTTTACAAATAACCCTGTATAATAAAGACAGACAGTATCGGAACTGGTACAAATATTTATGCTTTCCTCAAAGTTTTAGTAACTGCATCTTTATGTTGGAGTTATTACTCAGTAACTACAATGCAACACTATTGATTCTGCAATTCAGCTTACTAGTAAAATAATAGTATTATATAGTTCTATGTATGCACTAAGCAGGTTTATTAAAATAGGGATCTATTTTTGTTATTACTAAATAACATTGTGAAATACATAAAATCTTTTGAGTGATAATGTAGTTAGGCTTACTCTCTATGGACACATAGCTTCATAGATGCGTATTCATCATTATACGCTTGGTGTTTGCAACAACACGAATGCACGACATTGCCTTCTCCATCGAAATAATTTCATAGTTTTGTATGTAAGCTGTGAGCAGCCATATACCAAGCGACGAATATGCATCTAGTTACACGTCTGTGGCCTTAGTACCTATCAAACATTTATTCTTTTTCTGATACAATGATAACCATTAGTGCCCCATTGTTTAAATATCAGATTTAATACTAAGTAATTTGTTTTTCAAAGCAGTAAAATTATTCATTACAAAGTATGTGTGTGCAATATCAGCATTCTCCATTGTGTCTCAGATGGAGAAGAATACCAATTGCAGATTATAATCTACCCCACAGGAAATAATTTTACTTTATTGCTTCATAAGTAAAACATTATGGAATGGGGGTGCTTTAACAGACTATGTTATTTACAAAAACCTGTGCTAATTGTGACGGCAGAAATATCAAGCATTTTATAGAGAATGTGATTATGAGAATGCCAAAATGCATTATTGGACTACCATTGTGACACTAGCTGGTATTGAAGATCCTTGCTTCATTGAAAATTAGCATAATTGTTTATAGCTGATATCACCATGTCTGCCAAGATTATTTGCTGTCAACACAGCATATTTTCTTCCATCATAAATCTTTATCAGCCACAATCAGAATTAGTAAGTAGACATGATACTGATTATACTTTGTTATTTTGCAAACATTGGTTTTTTACCTTACTATTAGGACCAATGTAAACTAAAAAATGTTGATTACAAAATACAATATCTGGTAATTCGTAAAAATTCACTGAGTTATAGCAACTACTTGAGCCAGACCGAATTAGAAGCATTTGGTAGTGAATGATCATTATTTACATCCGGATTTGTTGCGGATGGCGCCAATTTTATGGATATTTGGAAATTAGAGGCAAAAATTCTAAATAACCACAAACCAAATAACCTAGAAACGTAGTAAGCTAACAAGCTACAGAAGTACCACATACCTTTCTCCTTGATCTTCTCTTCTGGTATATGATGTGGCTTAGGGGGCTGCGTTGGCGGCACCGGTGGCGCAGCTGCAGCGGCGGCAGCATGCGCCTGAAGAGCCGCTTGCTGCGCTGCCGCCAACTGCTGCTGCGCCATCATGGTGGCCCAGGGATTGGGCCCCAGCAGGTACGGCGGCAGCGACATGGCTGACCGCCTTCTATTTTGACAAAACTTGATATAACTACGACAGATTCATGATTCCACAAAAATATACCACTATGATTGAAACAAGCTACGAGGCAGCGTGGTAAACAGACGCCGCCGGTTGGTAATATACAAAACGATCTTATGAATTTTTAGGTACTTACTTTAACTATATCAGCGTAAAATTTTGTATATCATTCACTTTTCACTTAAAAAACAGTATTCGTAGAGAAAATTCACTAACGAAAAACTAAATTTGCAATAGCAACTTTAGAAGCCATTTGCAATTTGTTCCACAGACTAGAGAGGGAAACTGTTCTTTTTAATTTTTTAGAGTGGAGACATTCTCTTTTTGTAAAACAGACAGCTTTTAGTCGATTATTATCCAAATAAATCGATCGAATCGAATTTCTGGCAACTTAGAAACTTATTTAAGAAAACATTGAATAACTTTATTTTTCATTCGATTAAATGGCGATTCTCAATTTTTTATCACTTGATTTTGCCAGAACGTTTTAAAAAAAATACAAATTTAAGAAGAAGAACTTTTGGATTAATCTAAAAAAAAAATACGGAAACAGGAATCTTATAGGGCGGAATTCACCAATAAAACTAATCGCGTTTTAACGTTTCGCTCACATAATCGCGTTTAGCCGCTGTCACTAGTGTAACTAGTCTAAGTCTGTATTTTTCTTTTGTTGTATTTTTACAAGTGACACTAGTTTTATTGGTGAATTCCGTCCTAAGGCGACAGTCAAAACCATCAATCATGCATGAATGATGTTTGAATGACGGAATTTTATTGCCATTATGTTTTCGTCATGCAAACGTCAGTCATCACATTACACGGTAGGTTTTTCGTCAGTCAAAATATTTGACTGTGGCAAAACTGACAGTAAAACCTATCGTGTAATGGATGCCTAAGGGATCTTTATTAATCTAAATCTAATGCATCCAGCATAGATTATACATCATATAAATGCATCCAGTTCCACTTTGGTAGATAAATTATTTGCATCAATTATTTAGACAAGCGATTCGGTGTTGCTAACATTCAAAATTAAAGCTCTCACAACAGCGTTATGTTTCTCTATTGTCTATTTGGACCCATTGTTTAAAGTGTTATATATATTTCCGTATTAAGTTTATTAATTTGTGTATATAATAAATCACTGTATTGTATCTACGGTTCATATGTATATTTTCTTTTGTATTCACCTTTTTAGGGTTACCTCGAAAGGAAAAAAAGTCTGTCTGTCAAGATCCTTTATCTCGGGAACGCGTGGAGGTATCGAGTTGAAATTATCATATACTCAAGTTTGCTGTCCCTTGCAGCTGTGAAAAAAAATCTAACTTTTAAGTGAACGAAAATAAGATGCGGCCGTTTATGTCGCAAAAAACGTATATTTCGACGTTCACAAAGGAATCAAAATTCATAGGGTACAAACATAACAGCACACAACATATGGTCCTGGGCACGACATAATTATGGCGGTAAGCCCCTTATTTGAAAAGTGATTGGAGAGGAGTCATGGCGTCCTCACCTTCCGCATGACGCAGGTCCTCATCAGACATGGTAAGTTCGGGAGTTTCCTGCGGATTCAGGCGGAAAAAACGCCCAGGTGACACCTCTACATGGACCGCCCGGAGGACACAGTGGAGCATACAGTGGAGGTGTGCCCCGCTCGGGCACACTGTTCTTGTGGAGGCCATCGGTGGCAGCGGCCGTCAGGCCCTGGTTCAGGCTAAGGTCCAGAGCGAGGAGGAATGGCAGACAGTCGTCTCCTTTTGCGAAGCAGTAATGCTAGCGAAGGAGGAGGCCGCACGCGTGAGGGAACGAACATCCTCACGCCTCAGCCGCCGAAACCCCGACCTCCAACCACAGTAGAAGCGGGCTTGCAGCTTTGCAGCAATGGGTAGCTCGCCGTCCGACAGTACAGTAATCGACCGGACCGAGTCCCAGTCGTCGACAGCGGGTAGTGATCCACGCGCTCTTCAAGGAGATGTCAGCAAACCGTAGGGGCCCAGCAGGGCGAATGCCTGCGAATGATTTTCTGAAAAGGAAACCCGTAGACCTTAGTCCTAGTCCGTAGAACGCCAAGGGCAAATGAAGAACACCGATGTGGTTTTAGTCAGTAAAAGTCGGACACGTGCCCCCGCTCCACTTAGACCGCGAGAAGTCATTAGATGATTTTCCACCATAAAAAAAAATGCTGTTGGTTTCATTTTTCGGTCGAACGTTAACAATTGTTATGGATGGTCAGAACCCAGATAAATTTGACACTAGTACAAGTAAGTCTTATTATGGGGTATCGCGTTACCTAGTTATTGTTACTGGGTTGTGGAAGTTAGATAGGCAGTCTAGAATCATGAAAAATACTAGCTAGTACTCAGCAGCATTAGGTTGCGGGTTCAAACCCAGCCTGGTACATTACTTTGTGTAATTTATTTCATCACCACTGCTCTCAAAACGGTGAAGGAAAACATCGTGAGGAAACCGGCATGTCCTAGAACCAAAAATTCGAAGACATGTGACATCCAACAACCCGCACTGGGCCCGCGTGTTAGATTATGGCCCAATCCCTCTCCTAGAGAGGAGGCCTGAGTCCCAACAGTGGGAACATTATAAGGGCGACTATGCTAGGCAAATTGTGCTCTAATTAAAATAAAGTAAATAAAGAGAACGAAAGAAAGAGCACCGTACCACCGTACCTTTTAAGTTACCGAATTGAGAGGATCTGACGCACCGCTAGTGACCGGTCTGCGCTTCCACCGACAACACTATTTCCACGGCACGTCTCGGTGCTGGCCAGTCTGCTTTCGTTCGCAAAATCACATCGAGATAGCGACGCATGTGTTCCCATATGTCGCAATCTCGATTCCTGATTGATGGGGGCTATTAATGCCCAAATCTCGGAGGCTGTATGAAGATGTTAGTTTACTTAAAAATAAGTTTTAATGGTGATTCCTAATAAGCCGGATAAAAGTTCTTCACGCAGCTATTTTACAGTATAACTCTGAATAAAAAGTCATGCATTTCTAGTTATTATGCTTTTATTTGAGAAATAGTGATCGGGCAGTACAAATATCTGAATAACACTTAAATACCTATGTTACTAAATGCGACTGATTTTATAGCTCATTAGGTTCGAAATAAAATGGGATAGACAAAAATTATTATAACAAATTATATTCCACATATATTTTTGAATGGAAATGTCTAACATATCATAAATTCTACGCATTTTTTTTTCATTCTCCGTTACGAAGGACAACGCGGCCGGCTGCCAGTGCGATTTTAGTTTCAGACGGTTTTTAAATAGGTACAGTGATATGAAGAAAATACAATTCACAAACGCAAAGATAGTTCAAAGTAACCTGATTAAAAAAAAACGCTTATTTCATCTGTAGGTAATTTCCTAATATGTTACTAACATAAATCGAAATGTCTTGCAGTTGCCTTTTTTTTAGGTGGGAAATCATCCAATGACTTCTCCCGCCCTTGGGCGGGTCGGGAGTTCATGTCAGACTTTTACTGACTAAAACCTACTACTATGTTCCTTCTTTGCCTTGCGTTCCAGGGCCCCGAGCTTCATTTTCACTTAAACCAAAGCATTGTAGGTACCTTCACGCTGGGAAAGCAAAGGCAAAAATGTAAGAAATAAAAGAAATTGAGATTCTAAAAATCACTTTTATGGTAATAAAGTATGCAACAAAACAAAAAAAAAAAACGTTTACAGAAAACGTTATAGACAATTACTGTCAATTCTGTTGAATGCAACTTGTGAGATATTTTAATAAGAGCCTTCGCACACTTGAGACAAGACTCGTTATGTCAGCTATATACACTCTTTTTCAAATTAAAGTCATCTGGAATGCTTTAGGCCAAATAACATCTGTGTTAAATGCAGTATAGACGTTATTACTAAGCTTTAAGAATGATAGTCAACTTAATATAACTTTTACTAAGCATAAAGAGTTATAAAGGCCGAAAGAGAATATTATTCAGAATTAGGATATTTCCACAGCCTTTACTCAAACGTCACAGACCTCTAAACGTTTACGAATTGCTGTTACTTAAACTTTATTCAGTATGTCTGTGTTACTTGGGCGTGGCTTCTAAGGATAGAAGCACCAAGGATTTTATACAAATTAAGTAATATTTAGTGGTACAAAATATTTTTTTTTAAATAAATCTTTACTCCTACATATCACGAAAACTCAAAGGAGGAGTCAAAACAATATTTTCAACGACATTCCCTCCACTTGATAATTCTTCATTAATTTCGTTAATCGTTTCACTCAGCAGTTCTTCGTCAACGGACATCGAATCATCACTTTGTTGAGAATTTGTGACATTATTTGCAGAATATTCTTCCACTATTTGAGTAAGAGCTTCCGCTATATCGGAGTCAATAGAAGATGTTTCTATTTCATTTATATCTTCTTCATATGTTACATCTTCATAACTATCGCCAATTTCATTTTTCTCCATAGAATTCGTTCCATTAATATGACTAGCAATCAAAATATCATCGCCATTCTCAGTAGTTATTTTATCATCAGTATAATTTCTGTATTTACAGCTGTCATTCATTTCAACACAAGGCAAATCATTATCATCTTCAAATATTTCTGTATCTGATGCATTATGAATATTTTCTCCAACCGAATCTTCATTATTTATAACACTATTGAGTAGCTGTTCCGATGATCGCACTGAAGTATAGTTGGTATTATCTTCTACGCTAATAATTTGAAATTGTTCATTTTTTGGGGATTTTGCTGGTGCAATATTGTTAACCGTAACAGAATCAATGGTATCTTCAATCGATGTGTGTTCTTTAGAATTTGGCTTCAAAGTACAATCGGCACTTGCATCAGTCCTATTATCGCTTCTACTTCTTAAAACATTTAATCTTCCAATTATTTGTGGGTGGTCTTCTTTGAACTTTTCTAATATCCTCTTTGTATATTCCTCTGAATTACCGTATTTCTTACATTCTAATTGAATATTCGCATAGAGATTATATAGAGTTTCTTCGTCTTTTGTCTGGGGTGTTCTTATTTCTGTTGCCTGAAACGAAGCATTGCACAAATTAATTATTTAACCGAAACAGGGACTTGAAATACTAATTATTATTTTTATTTTTATTTATTTATTTATTACTAATACATAACAATACAGGAGAGTCTTAGTTACATAGCAACTAAAAAACCACTAAGGTTTAAACTTGTGCTATCATGAATCCATCTCAACATCGAAACTATACAAAATGAGTTTTTTTTATATTTGTACGTTATTGTCGATAACAATTTTTTTATAAATTATTAACTGCCAGAAACCAGGATACAGATTATTTCATCGGGAAGTGTCTATAAAATAGTGATAACGAAATAAAGGATGTATTATGTAAGACTTGCTGGATATCTAACTCAGTGTGTGCCTATCAACTATCTTCTATCATTCATTACACTTACGTTTGTATTCCTGGAAATCATTTCAGACAGTTCCATAGCGAATTTAACTGTATCTTCAGGTAGATTTGTTTTAGCAGCGAGTGCAAGTCCATAATTCTTAATTTTAGTTACACCTGGTTCTATTTTATGCTGGTAAACTAATCTTTTTTCGGGATTTTCTGGAGTGCCTTCTTCTTCAGTTACAGCTGTATGTCGACTAAAAAAAATTAAATATATTTGATCCTGAACGTTTCCTAAGCTTTGCCTAATCCATAAATTAAGCAAAGAGAATCTTACTTGACAACATTGAAGTATAATTCTTGCAATCTCGTAAGGTATATGAAATGAGTCGTAAAGAAAGTGAATGCATTACTCATGATGAGTTCTTCGCAGATAGCCCAGGCTACACTTGTACCTTCCTCCACACAAGTGCCCCTGAAAAGTTTATCATTTCTTTTAATACCAAACAATGATACCCAAATTAAATTAGTAATTTCAAACAAAGCTTTAATACTTGCCTACACAGTTCGTCGATTATTACCAAACTTGTAGGCGTTAATCCTTTCAAGATGTGTTGAGTTTCCTTTATCTGAAATTATATTTCTTTGCAATATTCTCCCTATTATTAATGTTTTATATTCAATTATACTTAGCACCGTAGTTACCTCAAAAACGTAAGTGGAAGCATTCAATTCAACACTATCGTTGAAACCAATCCTGGAGAAAATTCTATCGCAAATTCTCAAAATTGCGTTTGTTGCGGGAAGAAAACATCCTAGCTGAAATATCGTCATTTTTAGTAAAGGAACTAAAAATTTCAGTTTTTTAAACTGTCTTATTAGGTATTATCTTATTTTTTTAATAATATATTTGTCAGACCTGCGCCATAACTTGTATGATAGCAACTTGTTTTATATAGATACTTTTGCCTCCCATATTTGGTCCGGTGATGATGGTAAAATTATGCTCGGGAGTCGCAAACTGAAAGAAAGTATTAAAGATTTTAATAAGTATTGAGTTGGGCTTAGTAGGGCCGCTTGAAGAACTTTCTGTATAATTTAATTAAGTAGGTATATATTTCTTACAATATCATTTGGTACAGGTAAGACTTGACTGTTGTAATCCAAAAGAGGATGCACACTATTCCTTACATCCAAGAAACTGTTGAAATCCGGCCTTATGTACGAACCAACTGAACTTGCCTGAAAACCAGAAAATTGAAATAAGATTCCTTTCATTCTAATAATAAACTTTCAAGAAAAAATAAATAAAATTGTTATACTTGGGCTAAAGCCAAAATAACATCCAACTCTGCAACATTTTCACAAAGTGTGTAGAGACTGGGCATAAAAGGACGAAGATCTTTCAGTAAAGATGAAATTACGCTGAAAGTAAAGACAATACAGATTGTTAATAATATTGCAGAGTTTAGGCGATTTTCAATCAACAACGCATGTGTCCATAACCAAAGAGCCGAATTATTTTTAGAAGGGACTTTCCCCATTTTCAAATGCAACGGGCAATCACGATATGAATTCTGATACAATACTTAAAATAACATTTATCTTGGAGGTTATTGTTACAAATAAACTAAATAACAGTACTGAGTTCACTTACATGTTACTCATTTTCTGTATTTCGGTTAAAGACTCTTTAGCTTGCTGGTTCAATACGACTAGTTCTTCTGTGGTCATTGTTATACTGGCACCACAGTGGTGGACCTAAACCAGGGCATTTGGATGTGTCATAATTACTTAGATTAGCCTATCGACCTATAACTATTAGTCGTATTGCTCAAAGCCAGTAAGATAAGAATAGTTACATCTTTATATAAATTGGATAGTTTCACCTGTATAAAAATAGGCGGTAAGTCCTCCACATTGAAACATCTCCTATTCTTCGGAGCCAACGGCAGAACAATATGAAAGCCTTTCATCATATTTTGATTCAACCTCAAAGGCAGATCGTACATTTCACTGAGCTGCTCTACAATTTTTTGTATATCTTCTATGAGTTCAGAATAAGTTCGTCTAGCTACGTCTAGAAGACCATTAATATCCGGTTTGACTGCGAAACACCTTTGAAGACTACCCATGGCACCTTTTTCTAGATGAGCATCATCTTGTATAATTCTTTTTATGCGTTCTGTTATTTCATTGTAATGAGGGTTTTCAAAATCCTGATTTGAATAAAAACCATAGTACTTAGTAGATATGATATTTAAATAAATAAAATAGAATTAACTTTATTGTATACCAAAAAAGTAACACAACTTATACATAAACTTAAATCTTCGGGTACAATGGCGGTCTTATCGCTAACAGCGATATCTACCAGACAACCCTAGGATAAATCGTTGTTATTAATAATTATAATAATCTTTTACCATTATTATGCCTACTAAAATATAATATCGAAACATAAAGTAAATGCTTTTGTATTTTACTGAATATCGTAGCAAATTCTTATCAGATTCGGTACTTGCATTACTTACCAATTTAATTTTCTTTAGTCTTCCACTAACAGCTCCTTTCAATGCTTCCACCAATTTCGGCACCATGTCCATAGTTACTTTCAGTAGTAGCGTCTGATTCAGTTGAGCCTCTCCGATCTTGTCCATATTCTGATTTGCCGAATCCATGCATAGGAGCAGGATTTTATCTATGTCTGAGAGTTTCTTTATAACATCCTATAAATCAATTTGTTTCAGAAATATTTACCCTGGTAAGTGTAGAAATATTATAGGATTTACTAGGTGTAATATAAATATTAAATTACACCTAAAATCCTAGTTTAAATGTATGAGCAAGACTATCATCTCCTGATAGCTCATTCAAAATACTTCTACCTACAACTACCATTACTATCTAATCTTCTGCTTCTTCCTGCCCTTGCCCCATATTACTTGGGGTCGGAGCAACAAGTTTTTTTCTTCCATTCTGTCCTGTCACCCGTCACACTATCGCGAACTCCCTTTTCTTTCATATCACTCGTCGCACAATCCATCAATCTTTTCTTTGGGCTCCCTCTCCATCCATCTACATGTATACTCTATATTACTAACAAAAATGTATACTATTATATATTCTTTAAAAAAACCTGCAAATCCACAATTAGCCCCGTATCATTTTCAATAAGATCTTGTATGGCATCCAGCCTAGATTCAATGAACTCTCTGTTGCACGAAGGCTGAAGTATTGAAGCTCTCAATGCTCTAATACCACCAACTGTATAAGTAGGACCTAGTACACCTAGCAGGCAGCAGGTAGATCCAGCAGATGGTACTAAAGGCTGCACTAGTTCGAGTTGCGTTGCGGTACCTACGTCTGGAAAAAACGTGTAGTTTGAACTTTTCCTATTATGTACAAGAAATAAGTATGTTATGGTTTGTACGTGGCGGAAAATGAATATTCTGCGAATCGGAAAATACGATCATAATTTATAATAGCATTAGCATTTTCACCACGAGTAAGCAATTAGTGATTGAAACATGATAGTAATTCTGATAAGTCCATCTATGAGAAGTGAGAAGTTTACGATTATGTAACTGAAACTATGGCACTTTTGAATAAGAAAACCTATCTATATTTATAAAAGGAGAAACTGAACGACTTATCAACGCACAGCCGACACTACTGGGACTAGGAGCGTGAAATTTTGCACAAGGTTTTATGACAAAGATTTTCCTAATTTCACCCCCTAAGGGATAAAATGGAGAAACCTACTTTCACGTGGGCGCAGCCGTTGGCAGAAGCTTAGTTGTTCATAATCCCTTTGGATGATATCATAATGACGTTTCAGTAATAATTTCCTATCATTAACCTGAATGACTTATTATGCAGACTAAAAGGCGATAAGCATTGCGCGTTAACGCATAAATCTGTGAATAGAAATACCGCAGACGACCCCCCGCATTTATACATTTTACATTCTCACACACGAGATAGTATTCATATGTATGTACAATTGCATCGCAATTGAGTCACGTTCCATTACGATAGGAAAATATTGACTGAGATCATTATAAGCTTGAAATAAATTTTATCTATCCATCCTGTATTATCTACACAGAGGGCAATCGCACCTGAGGCCCTATCACGAGCTCTTAACGTGATCCATTTGACGACCTAAACTGAACTGTTAAAGGGATGGAGGTATATAGGGTGTATAACTCCATCCCTCTTTCTCGCTGTCAACATGTCATGGTAAGGCCTCAGCTTTACTTGACAAAGTGAAGTGGACAAGGCTAAAAAGTGCTGAATAACTGCTGAGAGATGTAGGTACTATAGAAGATAAAAATTGCCCCCCTAGCCAAGTTACAACCGTTTCGTGTCGAATTCCGTTCTCCAATCGGTAACGCCTCGGTGTCAGCAATTGAAGAAAACGATAAGTTGGTAGCCATGTTGACGCGCCTGAGTCGGCCGCTCGTTCTGCAATAACAAAGGATGTAGCGTTGAACATTGTTGAAACGATAACATTTCATTCTATCATTTTGAACGATGTGAACTTGGCTACGAATTTTCTAATTTCATTAGTTTTCGACTAGCGTTAACGATTGCAGATTGTCAACTAGGCTAGGGGTGCTGAAAAAACCATTTTGGAAAACTATTTTATGAATTCATACCTATGATCATTGTGTTTTCAGACGAATGATATTCGATTTTCAATGACTCTCTAGCAAAAACTATGCATTGAATATACTCCACATACTTTAGAACAGCTGCAGCCGCAGTTACTGCATAAAATCTGTTGAATAAGACCTTTGATCTGTAGTCGAGATATAATTAAGTTACGATGGAAACTAAAACTTCATAGCTTCAGTTTGATTCATTGTGAAATTTGATAGTTCTGTCGTTTTATTAATGTTTTAAGTTTGGCGATTCCTCTCGCAGGCATATTGCTCGCAGAACAGATGGTCGATGGGGACGAAAGGTTCTGGAATGGCGACCACGTACCAGAAGACGCAGTGTTGGAAGGCCTCCCACAAGGTGTATCAATAAGCTAGTAAGGGTTGCGAGAATGTGATGGATGTGAGACGCACAGGACCAACACTTGGGAGAGTTTGTCCAAAAGTGGACGTCTTTCGGCTGTAATGATGATGATGAAGATGACGATTAATGTTTTACGTACTTATGCACTACTTGTAGGTAAACCCCGTTGTATTGAGGGGCGCACAAAGTTTGTATATGTTGACGACCTGCTGCATCATTAAAATGTCTTCTTTGAACCGTCACCAAACTAACTAATGGATAACGGTCCCTTATTAACTGGTATAATTGATTCGGTTGCACACCCTCGCAAAATGTGTGGGGAACAATAATCTGTGAAAGGAAAGGCATATATATAGCATGATCTTTTGAATCTGAGCCATTGGCTTTTGCAGTGGCTCTTTATATTTCACTGATGCTAATTATTTAGTGATCGATCAACACAAGAAAAAAACTAACATTAGTCACTATTGCACTATCCTCAATGGTGTTTCATACAAACTGGCAAGTCCATATTCTTGGAAATGTATGAACCGATTTAAATAAATCTTGGTGTGTAGATGGAAGGAACCTAGATCTTAATAGTTGGCTACGGACATAGGTATTTTAAAATGCTTCTAGAGAGACCGATAAAGCATTTTTTTTTTTCAGTATTCTATAGAAAGTTGAAAATCACCCTTTATTTTTATCTGGACTCTTTTTCTAAAATATTTGTAAGTAACTTTTTAAACCCTTGTAGTATTAGTAGTACCTTGCATAAATATTAAGTTTCATTTAAACAGATTCATTAATTTCTAAAAGTAAGGCTTTGCCAATTTATATGAAATACTGTGAGGCGTACCTAAAGGCTCTTAACCAGAGCTAGCACTAAGTACCGAAGAAAGGGCGAAACGAAAGTTAAATTCACAAAATTCAATGGTACACTGCGATCACTAAACTTTGAGCCGAAAGCAATTTGGCCGATAATGAACATGGCGTTCACCCTGAAATACTCGTAGGTTTGTGCACGTTTGTTGACATGTGCAGGGTGGTCCAAGTGCCGACACTGACGCAAACCGACTAGTTTAATCACGTGAAGCAAAACGTTATTTTGACAATCTTTAGTAAGACGTGTGCAAATCTTTATCAATAGCAACGTGCAAGAATATTGTACATACCCAAATAACTAAGTTGTTTACCTCAACAGGATTGAAGAAGTTTATTTTCGTTAGTGTATGGGTATATAGCAAGGTATCACTGAATTGACAAAGTACTAGATGGGGATGTCTTAAATCTATTGCTGCTATTCCGATTTCTCCGCGAGCCATGCCTCTACCTTCGGATATAGCTGGAAAAGTGATAAAATTTTAGTTTTTTAGTGTTGGTTAGATTCTTCCCAGATTTGTTTTTTTACGAATCGTTGTAAGTTTCTCGTTACTAGACGTGTTTTTGTAATATATTGCCTAGTTGGAGGAATAATTCTGCCTTTGAACAAGATTCGATAGAATTGAGAGGCAACTTTTAGGATAGGTACCAAAAAATCCCTGATTTAAAGAATGTTCAAGAAAACTTTCTATCCCTCAGCTGGTGGTCAATGTCATTCGTTGATTATTTCAAGATCAAGACGTAATAACCAGCTGACAGATATTACTTAATTTCAGCGTGTGCAAAATTTATCATGAATCGTGCGCATAATATGAAGAACGATTACCTAATATCACACTTGCTTCGACTGCTGAAACGCTTGTCGATCTTGCAGAACGAGTCCCACTGTATCCTCCTAGAAAATATTGTTTTAAGGATTATTTATGTTCATCTGTTTTCAGCCTAGTCCCAATGTTGTGCGGTCAGGTAGGGTTACAGTAAATAACAGTTGATTCACACAGGGTCAGTTCTAATAACTCTTTAGGAGCCTTCCCATGACGTGTAAAATGTCAGGGTTGCGAGCAAGAGAAATGGAGCTATACACCCTATATATCTCCATCCCTTTAACAGTTCAGTTTAGGTTGTCAAAAGGATCGCGTTAAGAGCTCGTGGTAAGGAATCTGTGCTAACCTTACATGATATTCTTTTATTCTGCATATTCTTTTTACGATAGTCTACTTCGTTTATTTAGCTACTGGAGCACAATATTTTAAAGGTTTTTTTTTTTTAATTTTGTGAATTATGAAACTCATCTTGGTAGCTTATTAGCTTCAAGTGTGATTTAGAATAGGGGATTTACTTATTAAAACATCATGTGGCGGACTGGAGTCCGTCCTACAAAATTATGTCGTAACCAAGAAGGCCAACCAGTATTAGGGTTTTAGGTACCATTGGTAATGGTTGGTAAAACTATCGCAGTTTCGGATGTCTAGGGATCTTTACTAAATCAATATGGAATTTTATACAGCGGTAAAGTACAACATTTCTGTTACCTAGTTGTTCGTAGTTATTGTTTATGAACAACCGGGTATTCACTATATTCACTCAACTGCAATTAATTAATAATTTGTGTTGAAACGTAAAAGGGAAATAACATTAAATTAGGTAGTGAATAATAAACAAAAATATTATTCAGATAAAAAAAACATTTGTAATGAGATTAATCTGGCAGACGTAGATACCAACACGGGGATTGTCCCAAGTCCCGGCCGCTCGAGTCCTAAGAACTTAATAGACGGGGCTCGGACAGACGTCTAGATCTAGAAGGACAGTTTTTTTAAAATTAGTATTAGACCTTCTGGTAGTAGAACGATGGAAGTACCTACTACTCGTAAACACCTACGATCGTTAGATCAAACTCTAGTAAGAAGCTAATACAAAAGAAATCGATTCGATCGACAAACTGAATGATCTTGTAATATGTAAATTTGTTGTTTATAAGAGTGCTAAAAGAGTAAGAGAAAGTACCTATTTATTTGTGGAAAAAATATTTTTTAAATCGTGAATGCAGTGCGGAAATATCATGCATGCATGACATTTGGTAAAGTGACTGATTATGGCAGTAAGATCCTTCAGGGTATCTTTGAGAATTTCTTATTGAATCATTGTCGTTGTAGAATTATTTTGCGTACCTAGGTACGACGTAGGTACTACTTACAACTAAGTAGATGCGTCAAATCAGGAAAGTCTTTTAAGTTAAAAGCCTTATCCCGTGTTAAATAGGTAGGTAGGTATATAGTATCTATGTGAGTTATATGATGCACTAAAGACAAGTCGCACAAAGAAATTACGACACTGAACTTTGAAAGTTTGCCTACCAATATGTACCTACTTAATCCGTTCAACTTATTTGATTGGCTGCCGAAAATAAGCAAGATAATGTCATTTTTGTACACCAATCGGGTCTCAGAGTGGATATCGGAATGAAATGGCACTTTATGGTACTTGCCTACCAAGAGCACGTGAAGTTGGGTAGTGCCGTTTTCTTACGTAATTTTGCACACTACTTTTGTTCAATATGTTGCGCGACATTGCTACTTATGACCCGATAAAAATCCGCCACGGTTACCTAAACGTGATTGTTATAAAAAAAACGTGAGCAATCGCGTGAGACCTCTCATTTGGGTACTTATTTTTCTTTGTTTAATTTTGTACAATACCTATTTTTAACCGACTTCAAAAAGGAAGAGGTTCTATGTGTGGCTGAATGTATTTTTTTTTTTTATGTATGTTCACCCGATTTCTCGGTCAATTGTGGAAAGGTAACGCTTCCGAGTTGGTCCCATAGAAATATTGTTATGATCTGATCATGAACTTCGAAGATTTGGAACAGAGAACTCCTCATATAGGATTACAGCAGAACCGTCGTAACAAGTAAAATTGCTTTGTTTGTATGTGTAGTCGATGACTGATTGAAAGAAGAGGGGGAATATATCGAACTGATCTGATTATGAAGCCTGACGTTAGGCACCTGAACTCTGTAATAAATTAATGTTATCTAACCGTGTTTGGGGTTATTAGAATTGTCATGAGATGCGCTCTGGATAGAAGGTATTTAAGTTTGGCTGAGGGGGCTTTTTAGTGGTGGTACCATAACTAAAAAGTGTAAAAGAAAAAACTTTTTACAAAAAAAAAAATATAACCGACTTCAAAGTAAAAGAAACACTGAAAAGTGCAAAATAATTTAATTTCGGAAGTCGGTGTTAAATAACGAAGAGACCAAGAAAACTATTATAGAAACACCGACTTTCGAAATTAAATTATTTTGCACTTTTCAGTGTTTTTTTTTTACTTTGAAGTTTTTTTTTATGTATTATCTACAACAAATAGGTACCTAACATTAAAAGAAAACTTTTTCTGAAAGCAGCATCTATTTTATGAAACTGTAATCAGCATTTCAAATATTGAGCTTTATTAGGTATGTATTACTCATGTACCTACGAACAAACATCAAAAGTAAAATTTAAAAAAATTTAATGAGGTGGAAGCGAATTAAAATTGTATGTTGCATTCGAACAGCTGATTAACTGCAGGCCTTATGTACTTATGTACCTATTAGTACCATCGAATACGGTAGTTTTGTGTCATAATCATTATAATTATATCTGCCACCACGTTACGTCTACAATCGATAAAGCCTCAGCGTAAGTAGGTACCATTCCATAAAAATAAAGGATGTGGCGATGAACATTGTAGAAACGATTAAGTACATTTCATTGTGTCATTTTGAACGATGTGAACTTGACGACGAATTTTGTTGAGATGATGTCCATACATTTGATTAGTTTTCTATTAGCGTTTACGATTGTAGATTTTCAACTTGGCTAAGCCTGCTGCACCTTTACCGGTGGACAACATAGCTATCAATAATAATAATAATAATAAAGTACTTACAAGTACTTAGGTTTTAAACAGTCCAGACAGATACAACAAAAACTATCAAAACAAGAACTGCTCAAAAAATTCTCACACCGCCTCAACCTTATTTTAAAAAGTAACCTGAACTCTAGAAATACGATAAAAGCCATCAACACATTTGCAATACCTATTCTCACATACTCTTTCGGAATTATAAAATGGTCAAAGACTGATATCAAAAAACTACAGCGTACTGTCCACATACTCCTTACCAAGCATAGAAAACACCATCCAAAATCGTGCATACAACGACTTTCACTGCCTCGCCATGAAGGAGGAAGAGGACTGATAGACATCCAAAATTTACACAATAAACAGATACATTCACTCAGAGTGTACTTCCATTATAAATCAGAAAATTCATTACTACACAAACAGATATCGGACATAGATAAAAAACTTACGCCACTAAATCTCCAAAATAGGAACACGCAAATAAATGAACACATTACAAGTACACAACAAAAAATTGCAGCATGGTCTGAAAAAGCCCTTCATAGAAGACACCGAGCCTCCCTGAGCCAGCCACACGTCGATAAATTGATGTCGAACGAATGGCTCAAACGAGGCGAATTGTTTCCAGAGACTGAGGGTTTTATGCTAGCGATACAGGATCAAATAGTAGCCACTCGTAACTACAGAAAATATATCATGAAAGACCAGAGTCAGCCGAGTGATTTCTGCAGACACTGCAACAGTGCCTCCGAAACCATCCAACATATAACAGGAGCATGTAAATCGCTAGTTCAAACAGATTATAAACACCGTCATGACCAAGTTGCTGCTATTATACACCAACATTTAGCATACAAATATAAACTTGTAACTGAAATGATGCCGTATTATAAATATACCCCAGAAACAATTTTAGAAAGTAAGGACATCAAAATTTACTGGGATCGGACTATTATTACAGACAAAACAATTCACTACAATAGACCCGATATTACTGTTCACGATAAAACTAACAAAACAGTATATCTGATAGACATAGCAATACCTAACTCACACAATGTTCAAACCACAATATCCGAAAAGCTTTGTAAGTACCAAGATCTCGCCATAGAGATTAAAACCCAATGGAAAGCTCAAACAGTTCATATAGTCCCGATTGTTCTTTCGTCTACTGGCATAATACCAAAATCTCTCGCACAAAGCCTCAACACTCTACAGATGCCAGCTCAAACATTGTATATGCTCCAAAAAGCCACTATCCTTAACACCTGTCGTATCACTAGAAAGTTCCTGACTTCTTCAACACTGACATCCACCTTTTCCATTTAAATCACGCCTTACATACTTGGCCCCGGCCCGTGTGTAAGGTTTATTAATCTCTCTTATACGGGAAGAACTATAAAGAACTAAACAAATAATAATAATAATCCATCCATCCCGCATGACGAGAATCTCGTGAAAGCTGAGAAAGAGAAACAAATCAAATATCTCGACTTAGCACACGAGGTTGTCGACATGTGGAATGTGGACTCGGCTATCATTGTGCCGATTGTCGTGACCGCCAATGGTCTTTTAGCCAAAAGCTTCGACGACCATCTGTCGAAGCTGTCGTTGCGCGGTTGGATCAAGGGCCTGATACAGAAGGCAGTACTCCTCGATACGGCTCGCATTTATTTATTTATTCTTTATGCACACAAAAGTACAAAGGCGGACTTAATGCCTTAGGGCATTTTCTACCAGTCAACCTTTGGGTGATGCAGAGACAACAGTTGGTAGGTGCAATTTTGAGAAGGTTTCTGTCTCTGGAGCCCTAACCACCGGTAGCTTGGACCCTGTTCCCGACACCGGCGGATAATTATTTTTTATATTTTTAAATGTGTTTTTTATTACTTGTTTTTTAAAGAAATATTTAAAAATGTAAATGATGTGTATAAAAATAAATAAATAATAATAATAATAATATTTTACGATATGATCGTTTAAGTTTGACAATATCATGACATATCGTATTCAGCTGTTGTACATATCGTTAGACGCAGAGTGTTCATTGATTTGTCTAATTCTTCGGGCATATCACCCGTAACGAGGAGTCGAGGGCAAAAGATCACGTGGGCGCTCTTCATCACGGTGGACGGACTTAATCAAATCTGTGACACAACGCAGCATCAATGACAACTCCCTAGCCGCTAAACACAGAGCTGCATGGCGTCGCATGGCAAGAGGCGTTAACCACTCTGTCAAGAAGATCATGAAGTGATCAATTCTAAGATCTGGCCACAACATATCTATAATCGAAAAGTATTATTAGATAGTTATTGAAAAATTACCTAGTCAATCTCATGCGTGTGGAGGAACTCCAAACAGTCAGTTAATAAAGTATTCATTAGGTAGGTAACCGATTTATAAAACATGATTTTTTAAATGTCGTTGAGTAATGAACGCATAGATGAACTGGTAATTACCTAATCGCACAAGTACATATAAGATGGCCCACATTACTCGAACCACCGATAACTTGACTGCTCACAACTAGTTTGGGACAGGGGCGGTGTAGGTCAAATGGCAGTTGCCAACCGCTTAGATCCAGAAACATGCTATATTATGTCTATCAAGGGACATCCAATCGAATGTATTCATGATAATTTCATAATAGAGTAGGACAGCCTGCACTTGATTTAAATTAACATTTATATAATAAAAACATACATACTACATGCGTAATAATATTTGCTAAAACATAATAATTTACAACCGTGCGTGCGCAGCCTAATGCTTTCGCTCATTTGTACACACCCTTAGCACCACCTGAGTAGCTTTCAAGCATTCCACTTCCGTGTCTACACCTATTAAAAATTATTTAACCAATTTAATTGTCTAGTTCCTAATCGAATGTTTTTTAGGGTTCCGTACCTCAAAAGGAAAAAACGGAAGCCTTATAGGATCACTTTGTTGTCCGACCGTCCGTCTGTCTGTCTGTTTGTCAAGACCCTTTATCTCGGGAATGCGTGGAGGTATCGAGTTGAGTTGAAATTCAAACCATATACTCAGGTTTGCAGACTCAAAAAATCAAACTTGTAAGTTAATGAGTAAAAAAGATACTTCGGTTTATGTGGCAAAAAAGTGAAAAAACGTACATTTCGACACACTCAAGAAATCAAAATTCATAGGGTGCTTCCCGTTGACCCAGAATCCTGAAATTTGGCATACAGCAAGGTAGTACAAGTATAGGAATAAATCTGAAAACTGTAAATTTGCTGTTAGGTTACAACAAAAAAAAAAAAATTGGGATTCGGAAATATCTTCCGAGACTCCATTTCGGAATTGAACTATTTAGATAGGAAAGTTTGTTCGGAACACTCAGGGTGCGAGTCCGACTCGCACTTGGTTTTTATGTATGTGATTGATAGACTTACGCTTGACCAAATCTCACCTGACGATTGAGGTGGCCAACGAAGAAATACTGGAAGCACGCTACGTTGGAGTATAGCCTTAGTTAGGGCCCCCCTAAGACGACCCACTGACCGTAAGCTATTCTCTTTTGACTTAAATACCCCCAGGGCCCCAGGTTTACTACAGTGGAACCAATAGCGATGTGTACAATGGAGTATGTCAACGTATCCTTATGATCCAGCTGAGGTTAGATAATGGTGGCCACTCACCATATCGTGATGGATATCAAAACACTAGATCAAGCGGAATAATGGTCAGTGGGGCTATCGTAAGTTAGGTACATAGAAAACCTAGACAGGTACTTACCTCTACTGCTACTACTAATGTATCTGAGAGCAGTCGGCCTGTTTTTCGGCGTGCACAAATCGTGAGACGTATCAGCTGCGGCAGAATCGCTGGCCAGCACTCTTGGGCGGGGTCTGCCGCTAGATGAGGACTCGGGTCGAGACGACATCGACTGTATTATCCTAGTAGCAATAATAGTGAAAAACAGGGTTACCACCAAACCTTCAGAGGCAACTTTAGGGTTCTGTACCCAAAGGTAAAAAACAGGACTCTATTGAGAAGACTCCGCTGTCCGTTTGTCTGTCACCAGGTTGTATCTCATGAACCGTGATCGACAGTTAAAATTTAACAGATGATGTATTTATGTAGCCGATATAACAATAATATTTAGGTGGGGCTCCCATACAACAAACGTGTTTTATTGTATGTTTTTGGCGTTTTTTAGCTACAAAACCCTTTGAGCGCGAGTCCGACTCGCAATAGAGCGGTTTTTTTGAAAATTACTTTTAATATGCAAATTAATTGGAAATATTTAATAGTCGGAATTTGAAGTGGGTAGCTAACAAAAGTGGCTTAGCACGAGTCATCGAACGGCCTACTGGACAGTTTTTCACAGCTTGGTTTTCAGATTTCAAACTGTAGTAGGTACCTACTCTAAGATCATACATTTTTGGTTTAACTTACCGCCGTTTGAAACTTCTTGGTGGTCCAGGCGGTGGACCCATAGTAGGTTTCCTGGATGGAGTTGTTGATCCCTCATCTTTATCGAATTGATATTTAGGAGCCTTATTCATCGTAGAAATAACTTTAGGAGCACTAAAAGGATGCGGCGGTAATAGGGAAGTTGCTCCCCTTATACCTAACGCACGAAAAAAAAAAACAATATTAAATATTTTTTTAAATTATATTTCCTAGGTAATAATGATTATAGGAGAATTTTACCTAGCGACATGTCTTTTCTAATAAACTCATTTTTGTTTTTGAATTTTGATTGTGCTTTGGGATTTATCCGCTTTTCTCGTGGCACTACATTCATTTTACTTTTATTGCTTGATTATTATTCAAAATATTTACTTGTGGATCCACAAACTTATACAAAGTTTGTTTTTTCCCGCCACATTGTTTGACAGCTTGATTTTTTTTTCATTTCGCACTCTTTGTGCAATTTGCCAGTGTCAATTTTAGAAAGGTACAGAATACAATACAGCCACTTTGTTTTCCATCCCTACTCAATCTCATTTTCTACGGAATTAAAGACGCATGTCTTTAATTCCGTAGAAGATGGGGTTCTCAGCCGGAACGTTGACGGTGACAAGAGCTCGTTGTATGATGTCGTTATATTCGCGTCATTCTCTTTGCGACCAGCGCTCCCTGATTTTCGACTTCATAACGGGCTGTGGTAACCGAGGCTGATGAAAACTTCGCCACACAAGAGAACAAAAGAGAGCGCCAGGGAATGGGGAATCAGCGAGGTTGAAAGTAGAAACAGGTACGACAGAGACCCAACGACGCCCATTTTTTAACTGCCGACAGGAGCACACGCTCTGCAGTACATAATAGTAGATGGCAATTAGGTTTTCCTGAAATACTTTGCGGAACGGCTCATCACGCTGTTTCTAAGAACAAGACAGTGTTGTCGGTAGTGGTGTAACGAATATATTCATATTAGGTACAAACATAGATAGGTATATTCGTATATTCTAATACGAATATAATCGTATTAGGATATGCGAATCGCTTAAATTAGGTCTGAATATTAGTCAGATATAAATTCCTCGCGATATTACAAAATAGGCGAGTATTATCGAGCGATTGATATCGACTAATCTGAAAAATGTAGAATAGAGTCGATGCATTAGTGATTAACATTTTAAATACGCCAACGTATTCTACGGTATTCATCGTTGATCAATTGAACAAAAGTCCATTTTAATTAAATGGAAACAAATTACAAGTACGAACATAAATATAGGTCTGATGATTCTCTTGTGATAAAATATTGTTGATAGAATTTTTAAATTTCAATATTGATGAACAATACAAAAGAAAATCATTTACCCTCTTGTAAGTTCCAGTGCAGCTAATAGAACAGTATTGTTAGAATAAGTTTGTTGATTCCAACATTATTTATAATGGTACTTTTATGATATTTTTTTATTTTATACCATACAAGCTGTGCCACAAGTATAAAATGAATTATACTATAGTAGTCTTTGAAATGAATCGAACATCTTTTTGACCTGGCTGTCACCTGTCATGTAGTGACAAGCACAAGCGGTTACCTGTCAAGTGCAAACGTCAAATCCCGGCATGATAACGTGTGGTGCGTTATTTAAATTTTTCAACAATGTTAATAATTTTATATTTCAAGCTTCAGAATTATAAACACCATAATATTAAATTGAATCGAGACTTTATTGTCTGAATAATATGTTAATCCGGTAAAATCCCAATAATGATAACCTGGAACTTGGTATAGTTAGAGCATTATTATAGTTAGTTACACATAATAACACACCAAACAAGTTGTTAAAGAGTACCTGAATGATCTCGAACCTTAATAAAGTGAGAATGACTTGCGTTTAGAAAAATTTAACCTTCGTAAGGAAGGTCATTTCATATGTTATTATCCTGTCATGACAGTAAATCGACGCTGTTTCACGTGCGCCTATTATATAAATCTAGTTCTTTACCGTAGAATCGCAACGAAGGTGGGTGAGGCAGGTTTATTACTCTTTATAGGTAAGTTATTGAACACATTTTGTGAGTAACTAATTGAACAAAAGTCCATTTTAGTTAAATAGAAACAAATTACAAGTACTAACATAGATATAGGTCAGATGATTCTCTTATGATAAAATATAGTTGATAGGAGATTTATAGGTTTCAGTATTGATGCACAAAAGAAAATCATTTACCCTCTTATAAGTTCCAGTGCAGCTAACAGAACAGTAGGTATTGTTAAAATAAGTTTGTTGATTCCAACATTATCTAAAATGGTACTAATACAATGATGTTTTTTTTTATATCAAATTAAAAACAATAATGTTTGCAAACTTTATCTGCCAGATTGTGGCACATTCAACGTAAATGTTTGTAAAATAAATATTTACAAACTAATACTCATTTTAGGTGTGTGATTTCATAGATAGCTCCTATTGCTCACATACTTGGATAATCTATCTGGGCCCAATACCACAATATCATGCCTAACACTGATATTGTCAAATATGAGATTGCCAATGGCTTTATGAACCGATTTGAACTAGATATAATTGATTTTCAAAATAATCTCACAACATTGACATAATTTTGATTGTTTTAAGCCTTTTTGATATTCTTTTAAAGAATGTTTATTATGATGACACACTTTTAGAGATATCACTTTTACCTTATCCACTTCCCCCAAATTGAAACTTGATTTAGGCCGGTCGCAAATGTTTGGTTTCCTAATTAGGTTTCCTGATCAGGAAATCAAATCCGGAAACCTAAATGATCTGTTTACATACTACTAATTAGGAAACCGAACGTTATACTCAACTTAAAAAAAAATAATTAAAGACTGTTTTCGCTAGTACGAATATGACACTCTGTGGGTATACAAAACATAATGAAATAAAAATAAGCGTTGTTTTTAGAAAAAAAAAACATGTTTTAAAAAAAAACTTTTTCAATTAGTAAATTAACTACTTACCAATGTAATTTTGAAGAGTTTGATATAACATAAAGCCTTTCTTTCTCTTGATACATACATATTTATATTCTGCATTTTGCCATAGGTATATATTCTACACCAATATATGGAATCTATTTCACAAGATGCTCATGTAACAAGATTTAAAATTACATGTCACCATTATCTATGGTTCAAATAAATTAATTATCAATGAACATTCTGTAAATAAAAGTCATGCGTTGAAGGCGTGCTCAGCTGACTGGAGATAATAAAATGATAACCTCGTATGTTAGTAATTATATGTAGAAAATAATAACAATAATCATTCAATTTTACATTCAATATAAAATACTTACCTTGCCCTGTCTGTACATATTATTATTTGAAGTTGCGGTATTTGTAAATACTAACCCAAAACTGTATCCTAAGCTATAAGACACAAATAATAGAGTAGGCGACATGTCAATATATTATGTGCAAGACAGTCTAAGACAGCTTTTATGCATAAAAGTGTTTTCTGTATGGCACAAATTGTACACAATTACATACCAGAATCAATTGAATTGTTAAATGTAAATCTGTTTAAAAAAAAGAAGAAAAAAATTCTTGTCAGGAAATCATAATTATTATAATATTTCAGAGTTTCTAAATCTGTGAGACTAGAATAGTTGGTATGTATAGAAATGCAAATTGAAATTGCTTTTTTTTTTAAATTGATGACGATGGTGTTTAATAAATGTGAATAATAATGACAAATTTCTTAATTAAAATTATTTAACATCTTGATATGCTATAGATTGTAACTGTTGACATCTACTATCGTAGTCAGTGACATTCCTGTACTCTGAAAAAATTCTGTTGTCAAGAAATGAAATGTCATATTTCATTTCTTGACAACAGAATTCTTGGAAAAGTGTGTATTGTGGTTTGAAAAACCAATTTTATACTTTTTAATCTTTTTTGATAAATTGTTAAAAAACAAGCCATAAAAGGTTCTTACAATCTTATGCTATTTAATGAAATTGTACTGTTTTTAAAGCATTGTAATGGTAAAAAATTGTCCCTCATTAATTCATTATATATTTTTTCTTAATTTTTTTTTTTATTATTCATGTGAGATTATGCTTGACCACTATCTTAATTAATGGAATGCGACGATGTAGTCGACGATGGACGCTTGTCTAGAAATAACTTATTCACTCTTGATATAAAGACCCCAGATTGCTTGCCGACAATAATTAAACAACACTAAAATAGTGTCATAATTGTCAAATGTACATCATTTGACAATTATGCCATCATTTAATATGTGCCTGGTTAGTGCCAAATGATGTCAGGGAACTCCTGGCTTTGCATATCTTAATGTCAATAAACCGGCGTAACAAGTACCAGCTGTATTTGATAACACTAGACACACCCACGACGCGTCACTAAAAGTACCACAGCGCTGGCAGCGCGTCATAACAAAGTACCACTTTATAAAATCGAAGCTAGAAGTACCACAGAACTGACTCTTTTGAAAGATAACTTTGCTTGATTTAATGAGATGATTTTTTAGAGCAAGGATGTTGTTTTTGTAACTTTGTAGTCCTTGACATAAATAAGTATTTTTTTTAAATATAAGGTACACTTGCAAACAAAAGCCTTTTTATATTTTTTGTTATAAATCCTATAAAAGTAAATTAGAAATGTGTATAACATATGTAATTCCTAATTTATATCATAGCAGTTTTTATATTCTTGGAAACTAAATGATTGATATTTTATGTTTGACCTACATACCTTTTAAAAGTAAGAAATTATATTTCTAAAAGCATAATATTTGTGACGATTTTATCATTAACGTCAAGGCATTTCCCCTTTTGTATTTTATTGTTGCGTTATATTAACGAAAATATTATTTTTATCGTATAGTTTATCGGTTTTGCACCCGTCGCAATTTGCAAAACAAGTGGTTCCACAAAATATTCCATAAGCTTCTATTGCGTGAGAGCGAGATAGTTATAATTTCGTCGCTTCAATTTACAGCGTTCTCTTCTTCTGGCAGTATGTCTTTGAACGAAAGACAGTGTTGTGACGTCGTTCATAGTACGTAGCTCTCAGATGGTAGTTCTGTAGCTCGCATTACACGGTTTATCTCGGCGAGCCTTGTGAATATAAACCGATAAGCGCGTCAATGTGCCGTATTTAGTGATATCACTCTCGACGGAGGCGTGTTCTTGGTGTATCCCGCCAAGTGGGTCTTATTGCTCTATTAACCTTTAACGAACGATAAGTAAATAAGGATCGATACAAATCGGTTATAGTGTAACTGCTCATTGTAATTTTCGGTTAGTAAAAAAAGAAGAAACTCTACGAAGATGGCCCTCTACAGGTAGAAATATTTAAAACGGGTTATTTGCATGCTCATTTTTTTAAATTTTCATTTTACATAATGTAACCATCAATTAATTTTGATATTAAAATGTTTGAATTTATTAGCTAATTACTGATAAATTGCGTGATTTTTTAATACTGGTATTTCTTGTTCAATGGACTACGCATAAATTACTGGTTTTAGTTTTTCATGATACGTAGTGAATCACTGTCAGAGTGTGTAGTCAACAACGGCTAAGAAAAACTTTGTTATAAAATAATTATACGTGATTTTGAGACTTCCATTGTAATTTCTAGAATAAACAAAACTTTAGTGACGTGAAGTGCTTGTTAAAAACCCCTTACCTTTGTTTCTTTACCTGTTCGTTATTTCTCAGTCAAGTTTGGCTTTTGTGTTTACCTGCATTGTTAAATATTTATATCCGAAGCGAGAACAAGAATACACTTTGCTCGTGCTTTAGTGTTCCAATAAAACTGTCTTTATAAAATTCTTAATTCGTCTTAATTTTTAAAAAAATATTTAGTTGCTCCAGAAAAGCTAATAAATATAAAAAAATTGATAAAAGTAGGCGACCTCATTTTGGACTCGATTATACCACAAACTGCATAGTATTGGGTGTTGCCCTATTTTGTGGTTTTCAGCGTATATAAAAGGAAGTGCTAAAAAGGAAATATGAAATATTTCAATTCCATATTGTTAACACTGTGTGGTTTAGTGTTTGGTTCAAGGTATAGTAAAAATGGAAAATATATTATTTTGTATTTATGTACAGGCGGTTAGTACCGGATATCCATGCAAAAATAACTCTTATTTCGGTACCAAAAAATACCACTTTACTCGTATCTTGATAAATAGAAAAATAATATGTAAATGTAAAAACAGGAATATTTTATGAAAATGTGTAAAAAATTATTAGTATCGCTATGGATAAAAATCTAACAACCGTCGTAGGGCTTCAAACCACCCTCATCCGAATATTAAAACAGTAAAAACATAAAAAAATAACTCATTCCGCAGTTCTACAACTGCTCGTTGTGCTCCAAACCTACATTTTGCACACAATCCTCATTCGGACGCTCCGTGCGCAACTTTGATATTGAACCTCACCTTTTTGATAAGTTCTATTATTCTATCATCTTGACAGCATCGTGATGACAAGAAACTAATGGTAAACAAAATGTAAATTATTTTTGTCGTCATCATTGTGTACTTTGCACACGTAAACTGTTTAGTATTTCGCGTGCAAGACTGAATTCATGGTATATAGTGTCTATCGAAAGTTAGGCAGTCTTATAATTCAATCGAGTAGAGTCACGTATTCACCATGGCGCGCCTCATTCAATCCTTGGTTCAATGGTGATTACTTCAGTATTTTTATTGACCAAACTATAGCTCTGCGTATCTAGGCTACGCAATATTGAATTTAGAGGTGTAAGACAAACAATTGCTATCGCGTAACAGTCGTAGTAATCATAATTATATTCCACCTAAAAATACCCGACCGTGTACGGTAACTCGGCCTAAATATATCCGATATAATTTGCATGAATTAATTCGGACTTGTTTACCAGTTCATTCAATACCGCTCACACTTTTTGTAGTGAACATTTTCAGTTGGTTGGTTGTGGTGAAATTTTCAGTTGTATAACGCCTCACTTTCTCAACAGTTTGAAGTCCAACATCCAGTACGCGACCCTGAAGACCCTGTCGCTGGTGTCCATCAGTGTCATGTCGCCTCAGCAATCCATCAAGGATCTGTTCCGCACGGCAGACTGCGTTTGCTTCGATGTGGACTCCACAGTCATAAAGGACGAAGGAATTGACGAGCTGGCCAAGTTCTGTGGAAAAGGAGATGAAGTGAAGAGGCTGTGAGTATTCTTTTTAAATTCTATAACCATGAAATAAGATCAAAGACAAGATTTCACTTTCTCTCTTTATACCTAACATCTGTAATTAAAAAATGTTTTTTGAAAACAGAGCCAAGTTGTTGAACCGCATAATGAAGGTTAATTATTTTCCTCATATTCATTTAGTGCACTTAGAGAGATTTAAATCGTCTTCGCGATTCGCGAAAACAATAAGTGCCTATCAGCACCTTCACCATTGAGTTGTTTTAATCGAAGATTCAACCTTGTGCATATCTTGCATCTTGTTGTTTACGATTTAGTTACATATCCTGAATACTTGTCGTAAACTAAATTTAGGCAAAATTATTTGCATTCATTAAGGCCAGTCCCTTAATGAATGCAAATAGTTTTTTAAGCATACCTAATAAATAATTAAAAAAAAGGTAGTCTAATAGGTATAGCGTCCATAAAATTCGTTGTTCAAAACCAGATATTTATGTCTGATCATAAAAATGTATTTTCCACTAACTGCACTAGCACTGTTACCCGTGATTTGTTCGTAGGAAGTTTCAGGCTTACAGTCCCTTGAACAGCATTAAAGAGTAGGCCGAAATTAAAGAGTATCTGTGCATTTAATTTCGGCCAGCTGCGCGCGGATAGAGCCCCGATCTTTAAATCCATTTTCTTTGCGAAATATTGATTGATTTACATGTGCTACGTACATTCTGAAGAACACTTAACCAGCAATTTTTTTGTGTAAATATATCTTTAAAGATCAAAGCCATTTGAAAGGAGTAGGGAAAACAAGCGAAAAAATATGTTGTTAATTTTTTTTTGTTGTATTAGTCTTACGAAAAAATCATACGTTGATAATGTTGTACATGAATCTATAATAAACATATTTTTTTCAAACCTATTGACCTCGCCGTTACCGAGGAGTAGGCTTCAGAAAGTTATTGTTTTAAAGCACTGCTTGGTTAAGCAATCGTTTAAAAAATGTTATATATTTCGGAAAAAACGCCCCCGTAAATTACATCATATTGGGCAAAGAAAAACATATGCATGGACAACTGCAATCAGCTGATCCATGCGATTGTAAACAGTTGATAATAATTATCTAAACCATGTTTACCTTGTCGTGTCTTTGGTTATCACACGACAATCTGCGTAGTTCGATAATTCTTTGTCTGAATCGTGGCCTTAGATTAACATTAATAAATTTATTATAGTTGTCAATTTGTCACGTCATTTCTGCATCGAAAGTAGTTAGGACATAGATATAATATGTACCTATGAACTAGCTACTGCCAGCGGCTTCGCTCGCGTGTATTTAGGTAAATATTTATAGGTAGATATTTCTACGTCAAATATTATTTGTGTTCAGTATTACGAATGATCCGAACTTGGCTGTGTTTTTCCCAACATGTTTATTTAGTAAATCTTACGAGTATTTTCTTTATTTTTGTTTACCTTTAGCTTTCCTACTGATGTTGGGTATTTCACTTTCATTATCATTATAGCGTAAATACCCATCAAAGTAAATTAAATTTTTGGTAATATAAACCTACTTCAACTTATTGATAGGCATGAGTCATAAATACTAAACAAGATTTTCTTTGAACAGGACTGCCGAGGCTATGGGTGGAGGTATGACCTTCCAAGAAGCCCTGAAGAAGAGGCTGGACATCATCAGACCAAGCGTCTCGCAGATTAGACAGTTCATAGAAACCTTCCCTATTAACCTCACTCCTGGAGTAGCGTAAGTTTTTTTTTAATGATTCTTTAAATAACAGGTGTGAAAGGAGTGTTCTGCAATCGGATAATTTCAGCGTGAGATTAGATTAGATAAATATACAAAAATATTTCGAGCTCATTGCAAATCCTACTTCAAAATAAAATCGATAATCGCTTATTTTATTTATATCAGCCAAGCAGGGATTCAAACATTTGTTTACTATTGTATGTGTCATAGCAAACATTCGCGATTAGCAATTGATAACCATTTTTTTTTTGAGTTGGGAAATGATCAAATTATTACTCCCGGGAGGGCGTGAGGTCTGGAGCAAGAGGGTGTGTCAGACTTTTTTAAAAACCACACTTGCCCTTCCTTCAGCTGTCCTTTGCGTTTCAGGACCTCGGCTTCCCTTTCAGAAATTCCCTTCCATTAATTGAACTATTACGAATTTGATTCCTACCTACATTATTACAATATCGATAGTTTTTGATAAAAAGTTTTAATTCAGAGAAAAAGTAAATAAACACTTTCATTACTTGTGTTTGTTTTGTTCACGGTTAGTGACCCAAGATGGCTTTACGAGATTTATTTTTAGTCCTAATAATCACTGTGACGTAAAAAGTTATCTTTTGAGTCTGTTCTGTTTGTATAAATACTCTTCTAGTTGCTAATTGTGCATTTTAATCGCGGAATAGAATAAGTTTTATGTGTGTAGTAACCACAGTCAAAACTTTGATACGCTGTTTCTACTCGAAACAGACATAATAGTAGTCACTTTGGTCTTATTTGAAAAGTCATCAAGTCCACGAGTCATTGATTTCCCCTTTTCAGCTTTAAAACCGACAACGATCATTAAAAAAATATTATTATTATAATTTTAATTGAGAAAAATCCCATAAAGGCGTATATGGGGGAGGGGAGGGGGCGAGTAGGCCATTTTCAAGCCAGTTTGTTCAGACGCTCATTTCAGGATATTGTGCTACTGATTCGAAATTCTATGATGGATGCCAAAATACTGATATGTCACACAGGGATGTTCAGGGCCAGACCCCCCCTGAAAAATAATCTTAGATACGTCAGTAAGAAAACTCCCAGCAACCAAAAACACCAATCGAACATCAGGTTTCCTCGTGATTTGTACCTAAATATCTTCAGAACTAGTTATCTCCGCTTCTGAACCTCACGTTATCTTAAATTTCCTGACCTCAATAGTTGCTCAAACATTTCGTGATCATTTTTGCGTGCGTAGTTGACCCCTGTCTTATTTGTTTATTTCTCTACAATTCTGTTTCTTTGGCTGCCTAACCTGGATTTAATTACACACATCACATTGGAATTATTTTAAAATAAAATCGGTAGGGAATTTTGATTCGAAACCTAGGTACTCATATTCCAGAAACATTTCAAAAACATTTCAGAAAAATTTCAGAAACATTTCAGAAACATTTCAGAAACATTTCAGAAACATTTCAGAAACATTTCAGAAACATTTCAGAAACATTTCAGAAACATTTCAGAAACATTTCAGAAACATTTCAAAAACATTCCAAAAACATTTCAGAAATATATCAGAATAATTATGGTTTCTAAGTCCCCTTTCTGACTAGTTCTTTATCAGCCACTATAGAGGTGAATCAAGCCTTTGTTGATAACGAAATAACGAGTAGCGGTCAAGCGATATTGAAGCATGACTGATATGAATTGTCGGAATAAAATATTTGTTTCTTTTTGTTTTGCCGAAATTGGCATGAATCATTTAAAATTCATAGAACTAAAGATTGCTTACGTTTTCTCATTTAACACCAATAAGGGAAACTTTAGATGTCTCATCTTATACCAATGGGTGTAATTAAAAATGTCTATGCATTTTAAAAGTGATTGTTCGTAGATGTCTATTCTATAGGCATAAGTGTAGTATTAGCAAAAGTTTTTGGAGGTATGCAGAACAGAGTGTAAATTCCCGCAAACCTCCGTCGAAAAGGGAGGATCCTCCGACCAGACGGGTGATATGTTTGGTGGACAAATGCCCGCTAGATGATTCGGGCTGTTCTATATGTTTAAATCGCGCGGAGAACTTTAATTGCGCTTTGCAGAATTAGTTCTTATGTGACGCCATAGATGTTACTACAGGTTTATTTGATCTGCTTTATTTCACATCGATAAGGGTAATTTTTAAATATCGTAGTTACCCTACAGATATCTCATTTTACACAGTAATTACCCTACAGATATTTCATTTTACACCTACTAGCGCAACTATAGATCCTACACGTGACTCCGCCAAGGTTAATATTAGATATTTCATTTTGTTACGCTTCCAGGACTCACTTATTAAATATGTTTTATTTTACGGCATGAGTGTCCAATATCAAAACTAATAGTCTATTATTATTCCAGGGATCTAGTGAAAGAGCTTCACGAGCGAGGAGTGGAAGTGTACCTGGTCTCCGGCGGGTTCCGGAGTCTCATCGAGCCTGTAGCTGAATTGCTGGGCATTCCACTTACCAACATTTACGCTAATAGGCTTAAATTCTACTTTAATGGTGAGTACTTTAATTTTATCTCCCTTATATAGCTTTATATATACTAGAGCTAATAAAGGCTAACATACACAATATTTTGGAAGAAAGATGTTAATTCTGTGGTGTTGTTGATGTCGTCTATCTTTTTAATATAATTATCATAAAGGAAAAAAATAAAAAAAGGGATGAGGATGGTGCTCATTTTAAATACAACAGTATCAACAGACATTATGTAACTGCATTTCTAAAAACATAATTTTGACATTAAGATTGCAAGATAAATTTTAGAATGTTGACAACTTTTTATTCTTTAAAGGAAGCTAATTCTAGTTTTGCAACCAAACGGGTTATTGTTTTTACACGAGTTTAAAGATTGGAACCGTTACTTGTATAAGTACCCATACGAATACAAGAGAAACTAATTCGTTTAAAGAGCAGTTTATTTATTTTAATAATAAGAAAGCTCTGACGTCACTTGGCAGATATTTTATCATTCGAAGTTTCGTCATCTTTAAAGAGGTCGAATTCGATCTAGAACTCAGTTACTTATATCAGAAGTCTTAAAATGAATTATTCTTATTAATATAAATAAAATATTTGCCAAGTTTGAGGAATAGTAGTTGGTTCTGATAACATGAAAATAGTAAATTGCTATGAATATTAAGATTGTAGATGATAAAAATAATCTTAATATTCCGTAACGTAAGAACTATGTGTGACTAATATGGTACCTATTATTTTACCAAAACACGTGTTGCGGTAAAGATAATAATGTCTATCAGGCACGTTTGTGTTATAGACAATCTCGCCAATCGCGGCCAAAGGTCACACTGTCTCGCAAATTAATAAGGAATTGAACTGTGATGTAATTGTAGATGAATCGAACGATGCTTCTAGATAGCTTATAAATTAAGAATTTAAGCAGTTTGTAAATAGAGGTTATTATTTACAAATAGCGATCAATAACAAGGGTGCAGTTTTAATTTTATAGATTATTTTTTCCAGTTTAGTTGGGCTTTTGAAGTCTCATGTATTGTACAGAATTTATCTTTACAATACCTACCTAATGTCCACCAAAATAGACTACGAAAATAAAAAGGAAAGTTGAGCAGAAAACTATCCGTAATGTTTTATTGTCTTATTTGACAACAATTGTCTGTGTGTGAATGTCTTATTTTACCCGCATTAGGGTAACAACAAAAAAAAAGAGTAAAAATCAATTTGTTTATGAATCTAAATTTTTTCTGTGCACGCAATATGATAGACATAGAGACGTTATTTATTGCATTGTGTAATATTATGTAAGAATTTTGCAATTCTTATACAAAATGATCTCTGTAACCACGTGATCACTGGTCAGTACTTCACGCCTCTGAAGGGAACTGGGTCACTTCACCGTTATCGGATCGACTCGTTTTAAACAATATTGTTTCAAGAACTTCTACAAGCATAAATATTAAATTATGAACAGCTTTTACTTTAAAAGTTGCTGACATCAAAGTAAGGATTTCGATTTGGGGCAGGTAATCCTTGAGACATGTAAATAAGTGTGAAAAAGAACCTTAACAGCATCTATATATGGTTTATTTTTCATCTTCTCGTTACCATATTTTATTTTCACTTTTAAAATCTTTTAAACAAGTTTTTAAGAGCTACGCAAATTTTTTAAGAAGCTAAGTTCTAGAACTATTTGTAAGATTACTTCGTTGATTAAATTAGATAGTGGTCAAGCGCAAACCTATCAAGAATAAAATAAATTAAGTGTGTAGTTAGCATAGCATAGAGATTACAGTTGTACCCAGCAGGGGGCCTGATAACGTTTTATTTACCTACAGATATCAATTAATACTTATTGACTTAGTCATAGTATTAATGACAATAGCAATAAGTCAATTGCAGCTATTATTTTTATCATACAGAGGTTGTTTGATTATCATTAACATTATTGTTGCTAAGTAGTATAAAAACCGGTCATGTGCGAGTCGGACTCGCGAAAGAAGGGTTCCGTACCATTATCTATACAACATTAGACACTATATTATCATCATCTTCCTGCCCTTGCCCCGTGTTATTTGGGGTCGGGCAACACGTTTTTTTCTTCCATTCTGCCCTGTCACTCGTCATACTATCACTAACTTCCTTTTCTTTCATATCACTCTTCACACAATCCATCCATCTTTTCTTTGGTCTCCCTCTCCCTCTCCATCCATCCATATGTAAACTCATAACTCTTTTAGTAACATGCGTTATTAATATCGAGCATAAAACGTCAAAAAAATCGCGATTTCTGTACAGGAGCTCCACTTAAATATTTATTTTATTCTTAGTATTTGTTGTTATCCCTCCTTGTTATTCCCTTTCCCAGAGAGAGGAGGCCTGATTCCCAGCAGTGGGAACATTATTACATTTGATATTTATCTGTTATTTATTTATTGTGCACACCTACCACAGTGTTGTCTCTTTTAACCCAAAGGTTGACTGGTAGAGAATGCCTTGTTGCATTAAGTCCGCCTATGTACCACTATTGTACATGAAGTTTAAATAAATAAATAAATAAACATTAAAAGGCTGATTATGCTATGCTATATATGCTATTTGTTGTTATGGCGGCAACAATATATCCTATATGATTGTTGGTAATTCAGAAAATCGAGTACATTCCATCTTTGAAATTGACCAATCATCTACCAAGTGGTGAATTGGTACAATCACTCAATTGACCACATGTGCAAACACAATGATCACAACTTCACAGCTGAGTTTGACACGTAACAAAAGATTGTCTATGTATGATTTATCAAATAATCACGCAAGAGTACTTGTCATATAAAGTTTCTTGTAGTTTTAATTCTGTGTATTTTCTGTGTTGCAACAACTGAAATGTTTTAACTTGCACAGCATTTCTTAAACTGATGGGTTGGTCTTAGATGTGTAGGTGAGATTCACCACATAGACATTCATATAGACATTCATATAGACATTCATACGGACATTCATAATAGGCTCTGGAACACAAAGGGCAACTGAAGAAACATAGGTAAGTTTTAGTCAGTAAAAGTCTGCCACACCCTTTCGTCCAGTCAGGAAAAGTTGTTTGATGACTCCACTCTAAAAAAAAAGTTTATACTAATAAGTTTTCTTTATATGACCTGTAAGAGACCGGATACCTTATGATTGTTATCTGTGCATTTCTGCACCAATGCAACCTGCAGGATATAAAAAAACCACAGATAAGCAAAAGATACTCGTGGTATATTTGCAATGCAGTAATAAGAATCTGCATTCTGCTCAGGTGCAAACTGGTAGCACAGGTTCCCTTTTTAGGCATTGATTTCTTATTCTGCAGTTGTTGTACTACTTGTAACTTAGTAGGTACTGTTCTGAGAAAAGAAAATAAGCAGAAGACTAGGGTCAGTAGATTCAATTACAATCTATACGGTTTCAGAAAAGATCTCAAAGTAATTTTACAATAGCTACCTATTAAAGACTAGCTTTTGCTTGCGGCTTCGCCCGCGTGTTAGTAGGTTTTTCAATACAAACTTTGGACCCCCGTTTTATACCATTAACCCCTCGGTGTGAATTTTGGAAAATCCTCTCTTAGTGCTCGCTTATGTCATAAAAGGAAACCTTGTACAAAATTTCATGCTCCTAGTCCCAGTAGTTTCGGCTGTGCGTTGATGTCAGTCAGTTTCGCCTTTTATTTATATAGATAGATTAGCTTCTGCCAGCGGCTTCGCTGGCAGAAAGTACGTTTCTCCATACAAACTTTGGACCCCTGTTTCAATCCCTTAAAACGTGAATTTTGGAAAATCCTCTCTTAGTGCTCGCCTAAGTCATAAAAAAAGCTTTGTTCAAAATTACACGCTCCTAGTCCTAGTAGTTTTGGCTGTGCGTTGATATGTCAGTCAGTCAGTTCCTCTTTTTATTTATATAGATATATTCCCATCAATCTATGAGATTTGCAGCCTCGCCTAGTAATATAATAATGGCTAATATAATTGGCTGAATGAACAATCGTCTATCATTGGATAGCAACGTGCTATCACTGTCATATATTATCAGGATAACGCGGTAAATATTGATAAGGTTATGGAATTTTTTCTATTCATAACAATAGCGAAAACAAACTCTAATCTGATGATATTAACCTTCCGATACAGGGGGTACATTACTTAATCTTTGTTATCTTGATATTTATTTGTTACCACGCAAGTACACACATTTATTGAGTTTGCAGCTAAAGAGTGGAATACACTGCCGGAGTCTATGTTTCCTGATAGCTATAACCTAGGGGTATATAAGTCAAGAGTGAATAAGTTACTTGCAGTGCCGGATTAAGCCATTTTGGGGCCTGTAAAATTTTCACTTAGGGGCCCTGAGAATTATACATAATAAAAATAATAACAATAATAATAAAGCTTACTTGGAACACAGCTATAAATCAAGTCTTATGAAACTAAAACAGGAACAGTTAATTTAACAAAACATAGCCTGCTGTCTCCCAAACTAGGCTAAACCTATATATATAATAAAATTAATAACGAATTAAAACAATTTTTTTATACTAGTTGCGGGGCCCTTAGGTAACATTAAGTTAGTTAGGGAGTGGCCATGAAAAATACGGAAGTGTTTAGAATTTACTGTACCTACTAGGTACTGAATTTACGGTACTGGTTTCTTTACTTCTTTTGGTACGTCCATGCGGGCCCTTAGCATTTGCTACACTTGTTATGTGGCTGATCTGGCACTGGTTACTTCTAGACTGGCGTGCTCCATCGTACACCACATTATCGCTCACCGTCAATTGAGATAGATGTCAAGGAAAAGCCAATAAAAATAAGTCGGCACCTATATTTGGTCAGATCATCAACATATCAGCAATTCAGTACAGATTGCTACGTATCAGTATAGTTTCCTTCTACGGGTTATAGTTTATGATAATTGACCTATTTTGAAATGCAGGAAAATGCATGACGGTAAATCCGATAAGCAATTCGTGATATATTTCAATATAGATCATTCCTTAGCAAATATTTAATTTATGAGGAAAAATCGTGGAAAATCCTTGTTGTTATCTCATAGGTTTTCTCGTAAAGATAGACATATTATTTTTATTTATTTTAAATGATCTAAACTAGTGGTTGACTGTGATCCCACCTGATAGTAAACAGTGATGCAATCGTTGATGGTGAATCTCACTAGTTCATTAAGAGCCTATTCACTGTAGCCTTGAAGACACCTATATTATAATCAAACATATCAAAATAGTTCCAGTTTTATTGTATTGTCGTCAGACCCCTCATGGTGGCGTTCTCGTGACTGACTGATTAATTATATTATTGTAAACAATGTACAGTAGGTAGATATTTTCTGATGTAATATTTCTTGTCCTCGGAAACTGGAGTCAACAATGTCACCGCCACCCTCACTTTGATAGATAATAATGGTTACGCACTTTTTAACATTGGCTGATTATTAAATAGACTGTATGTTAGTCGATATAAAGTTTATTTTTTGTTGTATTTTGATTACTACTGCATGTTTGCATCGTTCAAATCAAGAGCTCTTGCGGCTTGTTTATTAAGGTATATATTATTTGCTTTGATAGTAATGACAAAAAGTGTACATATTGGGCTCAATGTTAATAAATATTACTCTGTCTATTTCGACTGATAATAATTCTTTATAATAATAATTCTTTATTTTTCCAAAAAGTACACAAAACATAATGACAAGATAACATCACATTACACTGGTTAGTTCAAAAGTGAGTCAACGAGTCCCAAACTGAGCACTGCCCGTATCTTGGGTAGTCGGCGGTCCACCGTTTTATTAGTGCAGTCTGTTTTAGAATGTATTATCCTATTCTGTTGGTACATAATATGTAGGTATTACTAATTAGGTATGTCTTCTAGGTTAGTGCTTTTTTTTTAATAACTAGGCCGAAAAAATAAAGAAGAAGATAACAAAAAATAACAATTAAGATAAAAATTTAAAAATAATGAAGCTTTTTGATAAAAACAAAACTGATGTCTTTTTTACATAGCATAGGTAAGATGACAGCAGACGAAAGTATACATCTTGTGGTATACCTACATCTTTATGATGATAGAAAAGGATAGATTACATAGTATGAATTCGACAGCTGTCACCTGCACCATCCTTTAGCAATTGTAGTGTAGTAACATAGCTTATGAAATTGATACTTATTTATTTTTTTTCTCGGTTCGATAAAAATTACTCATAACATTTATTTCACGTTGCTTTGCGTTACCAAGTAAATAGCTATGATTATCACAACGCGTGATATGGCCAAAGTATTTACAAACATATTTGGCGAAGACGCAATACGTAAAAACACGACATAGTAATATATATAAGTAAAAACCTAAATGACTCATACGTCAATTGTTTCTTATCACAGAGTAGTTACAGAAGGTTAATTTACAAGCGACAAACGCCTTCATTTGTAAATGACATTTATTTCTAATATACAAATATGCAAAGGTAATAGGAGAGATTATAGGATCTGAAAAAACAAGCGTAAAAATGATATTTATGTCAATTGACTTTTTTTAGTCACACACTGTGTCGGGTTGAGTTCTAGTGTAGGAATCATTAATCAAACGAATCTGTTTAGGCCTACGTTGATCACAACGGGTTTTGTAGTCAATAAACTGCGTCACTAGATATCACAATACGACACAACGCAATAATGTGGCCCGCGTTTAATTTGTGCGAAAGAGTGAACCTTCTGACCTTTCTTTACTCTGTGGCGATATCTCGCGCACGCGTCAACTGCGTGCGTTTATGACGGGCGCGCGCACAGTCTTGCGTTCCGTGTTTGTAGCAACTAGGGCACTGATGACATTATGTTTTTGTATTATTTAAGATACTCCACTTTGCGTATCTGTGTGGATTGATACGAAAATAAATCGCGTGTTTTTGTATTTAATGCGACTGTGTTTATATCTGGTTATACGACTATTATTCATGAAACAGATTTCCTTTCAAAATAATATATTTTTTAACACGATAAGTCCTTTATTGAACTATTCTTTATTTTCCAAGATTATAATGCGCAATTTTAAAACACGTGTGCGAAAATAGGATTATTTTTTAATCATTTTGTTTGTGTATTTGTGGACATACTTATAACGCCATTTATAAATGACCGATACCATCTATATATCAGTTTATCTAGATTTGAACAACAAATATTTTTATATTTTTGCAATGACAAACAGGTATATAGGTATCACCTTGATGTAAGTACTTACACAATATTATTGCATACTGTCATTAGGTTCAGAGACATCTATTGGCATTGACAATAGAAAGATAACATATGACCTAACGTAGTACTCACTCTTAAATTGAAATTGACCTTATGCTGTTGACATAAGGTTCAATTTTATTTGACTGAAATTTGAAAGTTGAGTATATGTGAATGCTTTTTTAATTATTACAAAGAAGAAATTAAAGGTAGAAAGCCATTTTATGAGTGAAATCTTTGATAAATATTGGCAATTAAGAGGGTATTAGTTTTTAGGTCAGTAACCGTGGTTCACTTATCAAAAAGAAAAAAAATGGAAATACATTAAGCTGATAACAGAGAGTCAACATGTGACGTTATATTTGTGCACTGGTGTAAACACACTTAATGGACACTAGTTTTAGTGTATTGAGTGCCTCATAGTTAATTATGAATTTAAGTTTAGAGTTTTAAGGAATAAGGTGTAAAGTCCAACATACCTCTGTTGATAAGTGATTATCCTCCGACCAGACAGGTGTTCTGGTCCGGTAACTGCCCAATAGTTGATTTCAAACTGTTGAATTGTTGATGTTCTAACTGCGTGGAGAACTCTGATATATGATTTTGAATTTTTAGTTTCTATGTTGCGACATAGATGTCGCTACGGAACTGCTATTGGAACTTCAGGACGATGTACAATGTGTTCAAAGGAATTATAATATAGATTTTAGAGAAAAAGAACTAGATTATCAATTTGGTTTTTAACCGAATTCAAAAAGGGAGGTTATAATGTTTGGCTGTATGTATTTTTTTTTCATATAACCTGTATGTTATCACTAAAATATCTATAAATAAGTAAGGTATAATAACAGTACCTAACTGTAATCTGTAATATCTCACTACTGGGAAAAGGGCTTAATAATATCGTGTATTAAGCAACAACCGTATTAGAATAGATTCTGTTTTTAAACTGTCTAACCAATTATCTCCTTGTTCCAGGTGAATATGCAGGGTTTGATGAGAACGAGCCCACCTCAAGGTCTGGCGGCAAGGGTCTGGTGGTCAGACGGCTAAAGGAGCAGCACGGCTACCAGAGGCTGTTCATGATCGGCGATGGCGCGACCGACGCTGAAGCCAGCCCGCCAGCTGACGGCTTTATTGGTTAGTATATATTTATTTATTTAATCTTCATGCAACAAAGGGTACAATCTCTACCAGTCAATCTAGGGTAGTGGAGAGACAATATATTATGGCAGGTGCTTTAATAAAACTAAGAAAATATTATTTAGACAACAAGTACCTATTACAAAATTATATATAAAGCTAAAACTAAACATACATGAATATTTCATAAAATTTATACTTATATATACATACATATAATTATATATATACACAGTAAAGGAGTTTTGAGATGATTCAGCTATTTATTTAGAAAGTAATTCCGCAACCTTCGCTTAAATGCATATTTACTCGTGGCCGTCCTGATATCAAGAGGTAGCGAATTCCATAGAAGGATGGACTGTATATAGAAGGAGGAATGAACAAAATCAGAAGTAGAGAAGGACAAAGCAGTAGGAGATTGTTAGATGAACGCAGATTCTTAGCGTGTGAAGAACAGAGGTATTGAAAGTGAGATATAAGATAAGGAGGGGTAGGCTCTGCAACCCTCCTTCTTATCTTATATCTCACTTGAGCAAAGAGAAAAGGTTTGTCAAAGCTCGCAAACTTCTCTGGTGAATAGGCAACCATTATTTGTATCTAAATGATTTCGCAGTAGACATAATGTGACTTAACTTCTTCCCATACCATGACGTCGTATAATGTCAGGCGTGAACGTGAAAAAGGGACAGAGCTATACACTATACACTCTATATAGCTTCATCCCTTTGACAGTTCAGGTCCTCTGAGCTGGGTTCGTTTACGGTCCACGGTTCACCCTCTTTTTTAGGGAGAAGAGCATCAAGTGGCAACGTCATAGGCCGAGTATTGTTTTGCTATCGACATAATGTCACGCCCATGTAATATCGGCAAACCTAATGCCATCAAGTGAAACAGGATTCATGATTCTGGACTAGTAGGGCGAAATTTCTAACCCAAAATTCCAATAACACTGCTCGTCCAAAATGTAGAATCTGTCCGGATGATAAGTTTCAGAGCATTACGAGATTTTTTCCAAAGAGTTACCGTGGCCCTAGAACTCACAAAGGTAACTGAAGGACACAGGTGGCTTCTAGTCAGTAAAAGTCTGACACTCCCTCTCGCTCAACCCAGCAACACTAACCCAAAGAGGTAGTTAGATTTGGTATTGTTAGATGAGAGAAAAACACTTTATATTAATTTAGATACCATTCTACCTATAAATATAAAAATTAATAGCTGTTCGTTAGTCTCGCTAAAACACGAGAACGGCTAGACCGGCTTAGCTAATTTTGGTCTTGAAATATTCGTGATAGTCCAGGGAAGGTTTAAACAAAAAAAAAAACGAATACAACGCCATCTCTAATTAAAATGTCATTTTAAAATGAATTTTTATTGTTAGTTCTGGTAATGCCAGTAGATGGCGTTACCATTTGATAGTTTAGCTAACACAACATCCGCTACATATTTACTATACCTACTCTTTGCACAACATAAACAACAAGTTCGCCGGATCAGCTAGTTTTGTATAAAACTAACGTTATGACTCTTTATTTCTAGGATTCGGAGGCAATGTTATTCGTGAAGAGGTCAAAAAGCGTGCTCTGTGGTACGTCACCGACTTCCAAGAAATCATCACTTCTCTCACCCTGCAGACCAAGTGAATCTACAAGACTTATAGGACAAATTGCTCGTGCGTTGGAAAACGTACCGAATTACGTTGACATAGAGCTCAGATTGCCATTTTTATATTAACAAAATGTTGTTAGATGGACATAGTACGCGAAAAAGAAAAAATGTATTAAAAAATTTAAGTGTTAACTAGTCGAACGATTGAAGTAATTTGAACTAAAGAATGCAGGAAAAAAATATTCAAAAATTTAAGTGTAAACTAGTCGAAAGGTTGAAGGAATTTGAACTAAAGAATGCATAATTCTATTGGTAGTATTAGTCCACGTTCGAAAATCGAACGATATCTCTTCGGCTTCATTCGGAGATGTTCGTATAACGAAGGTTGTCAACTGAATCTTTTGTTTCTATGTGATATGACGATTGCCAATTTGTGCCTTATTAACATCGCACAGATTAGAATTTAAGGCGTATTTTGATTGTGCATTTAATTTTATGATACCTACTGTTGATATTGTGATGGTACTTTGAGTACATTAAATTTATACGTTTGAGTATAATCGGGGCCTAGTTCCGTTGGTGAATTGACGTGAAAGTTTAGTTTTAATTTTGTATGTAAGTTAAATGTATTTTTCTACTCGTTTGATCTGACTTGTCTTTTCGTTTGTCGTTCGTTCTTAGTCTTGTATTATGTTAGTGACGTAAACGGCTCGAAGTGCCAAGTTAAGTCAACAGAGTGGCAGATTTAGTATAGATAGTTAAATTAGTCGATGAGCTAGAGGTGTACCGCTGAGGGTTACAGAAGTGTATTAAATTTTATGATTGTATTACTACTTAATAATTTTAGCATAATTTGGTTCACAATATTTTATATAGTTAGCTTCCGGCAGTGGTTTGAAAGTAGAAACTATATAGCCTGGGTCACTCATTGATAAAGTAGCATTCTACTGGAGAAAGATTATTAAAATCAGTCCAATAGTTTTGAGTTCATTCGTTACAAAAAATAAAAATACAAAATATGTTTTCTTTATAAAATTAGTACAGATGAAACCAATTTGAATCTACTTGACTCGTAATACAAAATTGTAAAGATACAAATACAAAACCCTCTACGTTACCCTTTTTGCTTTATTTTTAAATATTATTTTAAAGTTTCGATCATGTGAATGCTAAATTATAGATATTGTTGGTAGTTATTTATTTAATTAGTTGCCATATTTTAAGTGCTTACATTGATATGGAAAGTTAATATATTTAAAAACGGCTGTGTACTTCTTATGAATAGGAAATAAATACAATTATTATTACTAAGATTATTTATCTCTTTTATTTTTTCGTTTCCTAAGACCTCCATTTAATCCAGTGGCTATTTTAGGTGTTGCCGGATAGTTCGATAAGGTTCGCGTAGCCTTGGAATACAAAGGGCAACTGAAGGAACATAGGTGAAATTTGGTTAGAAAAGTCTGACACTCCTTCACCCAGAACGTGAGAAATCATTTGATAATTTCCCAAATAAAAAAAAATATTTTGCTATTATTACGAAATCTGACCTTGTTTGCAATGAAATAAAGAAGTTGTCAAACTCAAATGGCTACCATTTTGGAACTGCTTTGAAACGCGTTATTAACTGAACGCTGAGGGTAAAATGTTTTCGGTTACTGCCTATCTATTTATTTAAACTTCATGCTACACAAAAGTACAAAGGTGGACTTAAATGCCTTAGTCATTCTCTACCAGTCAACCCAGGGTGGTCAAGAAAAAACATGGTTGGAGTATAAAAAATAAATTGTTATTTAGAAAACAAGGGTAAAAAGCCGGGCAAGTGCGAGTCGTACTCGCGCGCAGAGGTTTCCGTACAAACTTGCATAAGAACAATTCAATTCTCGAATTGAGTTACGAAGATTTGTCCGAAGCCCAAAAATTTTTTTTTAGTGACAACTACAAATTTACAGTTTTCAGATTTTTTTCTACACTTGTGCTATGAGACCTTGATCCATGCCAAATTTCAGGATTCTATGTCAACGGTACCCTATGAATTTAGATTCCCTTGAGAGCGTCGAAATACACGTTGCTTTGCATATTTTTTTTTTCGTTAACTCAGAAATTTGATTTTTCTCACAGCTTCAAAGAACGGCAGACTTGAGTATATGGTTTTAATTTCAAATCGATACTTCTACGCGTTCCTGAGATAAAGGGTCTTGACAGACAGATAGACGGTCGGACAATAAAGTGATCCTATAAGGGCTCCGGTTTTTCCTTTTGAGGTACGGAACCCTAAAAAGTAGGTATACATAGGTCTTTAAGTCAAGAGTGAATAGATTAATTCTAGGTAAGCGCGCGCAATCGTCGACCGCTTCGTCGCTTGGTCAGATAGCGGTGAAGCACGAGCCTATCAACAATAAAAAAAAGTATGGTTGAAATAAACTTATAATGTAGTGGCTATGGTGTTGTTAATGACGACAATAAAGTTCAGCGCCCACAGAGGCGGGAAGCGGTTGCGATCCGGGACGGGATATTTTGTAATGTTTGAGTTTGTATGTAATCTTTTACACAGAAAGCGGGCGCGATCACAAACAGGAGATCGCTTTCACGCGACAAATAAATAAATATAATGTCCAACGTCATTAAATAACACACTCCTTATTTTCGCGGCGCAAAGGTGCCCATAACACTCACCGCATTGCCTCGCTGAATAGTGATGGCTAACCTTTGCACCAAGAACGACCTTGAATGGAAGTCACCCGTTGCCTATCCGAGCCTACGGCCCGAATCCCCCACAAAATACTTTGCCTGCGTACTCCAACTGCCCAGGGTCTACACAGCTACCGGCACAAAATGGTAAAGCTGCTCCAAGGAAGCGTACTTGAGCCTTTTTCAGAGCAGGTGTCTTCAGCGACTGACGGCGATAGCGCTGACACAAGTTGCGTCCCAGATCAGGCACTTCCCGAGTTTTCCATGACACCAGATACAGACGATCCGGCCTCTTATCGTACCATCACACCTGCTAAGACCTGGTGACCCATGCACGTTAGCCGATATAAGGGCTCTGCGGACTATGTCGGTCAGAGCATGGTGACGCGGGAACCCCCTGTGCAACATCGACAGCTTAGTGCGCAATTGCCTTCAGCCTCCACCTTGGAAAAGCAGGTGCATGTATGAGGTTCGCACACCTTTCAGCCCAGAGAGATCGAGTCATGATCAGTAGAGTACCCAGGTGAGGCGAAGGAGTCGCCTTTAATCACGCCCTGGACTCAGTCCTCAGTCATTTGCAATTAATTTGCTAGTAAGTTTTTTGTCTAAAAATTGCTATTCTGTCCGGGCAACTGCCCAATTGTTGATTTCGGACTGTTGTATAATAATTACATATGTTCTAATCGTGCGGAGAACTTTAATACCGCGATGTAGGAATTTGAATTTAGTTCTTATGTGGCGTCATAGTGGTCGCTACAAAATCTGAAATATAACAGAAGAACAGTAAACACACCAAAAAAGATACTTTTCAAATTATTTTCGGTACAAAATCATAGAAATTCGTACTGTGTATCGCATTCTTATATGTCTGTGTATCCGTGTGGGTCCCAAATACCGATTGTCGCTAAGGCTGAGGGTTATGACCAGGCATGACCAAGTAGACAGGCTGGTGGTCAGAATATTCTATTATAGCCGTGGATGCTGGCTTTATGGCTCGCTGCTCGAAAGCTTGAGCTTGAGAAAGCATCACGATGTGGTAGCTGCACGAAGGCTGCGCTGACGTTCAAAGTGGAGGGTCACCAAGTCAGTTTAGAGGTATGCGGAACAGAGTGTAAAGTACCGCAAACCTCCATTGCAAAGGCAGTATCCTACGCCCAGACAGGTGTTATGTCTGGTGGGCAACCCGATAGATGATTTCGGACTGTTGTTTATGCTCAAATCACGCGGATAACTGTAATTGCGCGATGCAGGATTTCACATACTCGTATGTACGTAAGATTGTACGGAACCCTCAGTGCGCGAGTCCGACTCACACTTGCCCAGTTTTTTTTTAATGTGGGAAATTATCAAATAACTTCTCCCGCTCTGGGTGTAGGGAGACTTAATGGCTAAAACCCACCTATGTCCTTCGATTGCGCTTTGCGTTCCAGGGCCACGGTAATGGTAAATATTTCGAACAATCCGCGTTCCCTTCTCATTATGATATTATTTTTTACACAGGCGTAGCTGTTTTGAAATTCAATGAAAGCTATGGGTAGCAATCTGAAGGTTTGCTGTTAAACGCACACAGGCGCTTGTTATTAATTTCTAGCTCACCATGAACTGCTTCACACCGAAATCATCCAAGCTGTGGAGACCTTTTCCTATCATAACTTGTTTTAACATATAGCTACTGTCGCCCGGGACTCCACCCCCCTGAAATTAGGGCTTTCATTACCCCTAAAAGGCGATTCCCATACAGTATTACCTATTTTCAATTATGTAATTTTTTTAACTCTTTTGTTTTTTTTTGTTCGCTCTCATACAGGAGAGGTTTAAAAATAAAACAAAAAAAAATATAATAATATTCAAATTGCTCAAGCAGTTTTTAAAATAACGAGACTTATGAACAGCAATTGTATTATAACACCTACTAAGGAGCTTTAGAACGAGTTTCAACAATGGAACAACTCTATACTATACAAAATAACGTTCCAATTCCTTTGAAAATTATTGGTTTTATTAAAACTAATTAAAATACCTACATATAGTTCAAGTTACAGTAAGTAGGTTCACACATTCCCAAAAAATAATTAAAATTTGGTACGGACCAATGCAAGGTCCATTTCTTTTTTCGGAATTTTCTATTACGTTCTCGAAGAAAGTTATCAATTTTTACAGGCAGAAGCAGTTTTTAAAACACTAGCTTTTGCTCGCGGCTTCGCCCGCATACATAAAATATAGCCTATGTCACTCAGGAATAAAGCAGCTTTCTATCGGTGAAAAATTTTACCCCCTACAAACAAAAAAAAACATAAAATCAAAATTTACCTCTTTATAATATTAGTTTAGAGGATCCATTTCCGTTAGACCGCTAGGCGTAGGTAAGCTAGAGTTCCTGAATAGCGTAGGTAAGTTATGTGAAGCTGATACACGTTCCCGTGGGACGACTACAGTTTTTTCTTCATCATCATTTCAGCTAAAAGACGACTACTGCTCGATATAGAACACCACCAAGTGTTGCCATAATGACCAGTTTTGTGCGTCTCACTACTAGATCGTCGGTCGACCTTATGGGAGGCCTTCCGACGCTGCGTCTTCCGGTACGTGTTCGCCATTCTAGAGTCTTACGGCCTCATCGACCATCTGTTCTGCGAGCAAAGTGAAGCCCACTACCACGATAGTTTGCCGAAGAATCGCGTAACTATATTTTTGTTGCCTCTCCTGAAATACCTACTCTAGCAAGCTGAAAATGTTAAATATGTCCTAAAGCAAGGTTATTTTGAATCGAGGAACTTATATTTAATACTTTTTAGGTAGATGTAACTGATGTAAGAAGTGCGTGAGTACCTAGTTCATATGGTGTCTTTGACATCGACGCATTAGCGAATACCATGGATCAAGTACATGATTCTGGACCCCTAGTGGTGAAATTTTTCCTCGGCTTTTTCCAAATAAAAAAAAAAACTGTACATTTTTTTATTTAACCTGTGTAAAATAATAAATTATTGTAATCAACATACACGATACACTTTAAAAAAAAAAAAATTAAGAATTAATTAATTAAAAAGTCATCGGGGCAGATGAAATCGTTAATCTAGTCAACCCCGATGACATTTTTTTTTAGTAATTCTTGCATTTTGTTCACTAAAAATGTTAGAATAACGACTTTATACAGTTTAAATTAAAAAAAACGTAAAGATTCAAAAAAAAAAAAATTAGGAAAAACCGACGAAAAATTCCACCACTGGGGGTACAGAATCCATGGCATTCGTTTGTGCGTCGATGTCAAAGACAACTTGTATATAAAACGTTGCTGATAAGCACGCCCTCTGTTTTCGGCTTCCACTTAACGATACCGAGACAGATTTTTAACACACTCAAGTGCTTAAAAGTGCCAATGTCTGGACCTAAAAAGTCATGTGGTTTAAATCATGCTCCTTTCAAAGATAATAACAAAAAGCTCATTTCTTACCAGACCATTGAGTAGCTGCATGAGAATCGCATGCTTAGGGCTAAAGTAATCTCACTAGCATTTTCCTACAATAAGATACCTGACTGGCCTGTTGGTCTAGTGGTTAGTGGACCTGACTGCTATGCTAGAAGTCGTGGGTTCGATTCCCACCCAAGACAAATGTTTGTGTGACGAGCACGATCATTTGTTCTGTGTCTGGGTGTAATTTATGTATAATATGTATGTATTTAGAAATATAAGTATGTTTATCAGTTGTCTAGTACTCATAGCACAAGCTCTGCTTACTTTGGTACTAGATGACGTTGTGTGAAAGTTGTGGAATATTGCGGAATATTGTATTATCTATAAACATAGAAAATGCGACATATTTAGATAAAAATGTACATATTTCTATCTGTCCCAATCTTCAGTTCCTGACCCGTCAAGACACGTTCCTCAGATCTGACATCATTTTGAATAGAACACACTACTTTATTCCGCAAGTTTTATGAAAGTGACCCAATTCGTTTGGTTTTGATCAAGGAATATTGCTTTTAAATACGGTGGCGCCCCGGATGGTCGTCGCGAAAATAGCCCGCGTTTGACCTGTCGCCGTTACCGGCTTTTGCGCACGGGCTTCAATGATGGCGAATTCCCTTTGGTGTGACGCAAACATTTTGGGCGGGATTTCAACATATTTTGATCGAATTTTTCGAAGATTCGTAGTTGGACTCAATAAATGAGATATTGTTCAAAGATGCTGCCTTTTAGTCTAAATTTATTTGTTTCTTGCTGTTGTTTAGAATTTCTAACACAACTGTTTAAATAGTTTTTAATATTCGTCGTTCTTTATGGCGTACTGGCTGAAGGAAAACTTTGGCAAAAATCTTCATAAAAAACTTATTATACTATTTCTTTCCCACTCTTCTCATTGTATTTACCTTGACCTGTCATTTTCAATGAAGCTAAAAATCCCATAAAATATCTTCAAGGACTTTGAGATCCCTTTTACATTCATATTTAATCTATTTTCAATAAGTAACGCGATCAAGTACGGAAGCCCGCGCGTCGGTCATCGCGTCTTCAAACAGTCGTATTTTGAACTTTAAACTCTAAAAATAAGTCGTTGGTGACCCCGCGCGACTGCGGCGCAGTCTCGCTGACTTCTGAAAGGTCAAGCCACGCTGAACGTGTCGCGCCCTATTGTCTAAACAATAGTAAAATGGATAATTAATTAAATAAATCACCGATCGATAACACACTTGTGTGAAAAATACGCGGGATTGCGGTGAAGTGCGTTTGGTTTTCAGTTTTCAGTGATTTCGTGCGGTTTATGTTACAAAGTTTGAAATATTACGTGTGTTTATTAGTTTTACGGCGTCAGTGGACTGTTACTGAAAAGTGTGTGTTGAATTGCTTTCAGTTACATCAGTTTCTCAATAAATTAGAAGTAAGTAGGTAAGTAGATATATGACATAATTACAACAACAAGTACGTGGTACTCGTTAGTTACTTTAATGATCAATTCTGAAGTGTTCATTGTAATGTTACTGGCAAATCATTTAATTCTTACATAGGCCTCTCCTCAACATTATCTATGTTTTAATAAACATGGTTTATTTTCATATCGATGACAATTTTTTTTGTAAATTTTATTGCTCACACGGTCAAAGGTTTGAATAAATATATTTTAATTAAGTTACACCTGTTTAAATGAATGCACTATAGAGTTAGATGCACTCTCTTAGCACTGCTTACAGAGCTTATTTTCTTTAATTTATTATCACATTATGTTAAAAGAAGTACGTAAACAATTTCCTACATAAGGGCTGTCTATAAGTTGTAAATGAGCGGATTAATAACTAGTCATTTCAATTTTTAATACAACCTAAAAATAAATTTTGGTTGGATTCGAAATATTCAAAAACTAAATTATAATAACGAGCGATGAAACTTCCCAATCAATATGCAATACCTCTCCTAGTATAATCCAAAAGATTCCTATCGAGAGCGAGCCTCTTCCTAAATTGATCATTATTTTGATCTTTCTTTATTTGCTGCATCAAGCTAAGTGCTAAGTTCTCAGGTATGGGCACAATTCCGTATTTGGGTAGTCTGCCAAAACTCGGTGAGCGTAACATGTTTTTGGCCATGTTGTTCCTTCTCATATTATTCTCGCCTATGATTCGAAATCGTTTATAAGGTCTTGGGTCGTAGTAAGGAACCGTGGATTGTGATACTGGAACAGTTTTTCTAGTGTGTGGTGACGTTTGAATTGTTGTTGGTGGTTCAGTTGTTGTTGTTGTTGTTGTTGCGGGCTCGGAGGTTGTTGTAGTTGTTGATGAACAATGTGTTGTTGGCAGCGGCGTCTGGAACTCTGGCGTGGATTGGTTGAAGACTATAAAAGGTACTGGGTAGGGCACTACGAGGATATTATTTTGCGGGGTGCACTCCGTCGCACAGAAGTCCTCACAGCAAGGCTTCGGCTTCGGCTTTCGTTTCTGGCACTTGTTGCAGCTGCACTTACACTTGTAGTTGAATTCTGAATCAGAGTACTCGAAGCGGCGGCGGTTCTTTCGGTTTCGGCGCGTTGACTCCCGCATCACTACTTCCTGGCTGCTGTAGCTGTCATAGTTCTGGTAGTTGTTGTCGCGCTGCAGCGCCGGCGCCGGGTCGGAGTAGCGGAGGTAGCTACCACCACGTGGAATTTCAACGTTGCTAATAGAAGAAAAACAGACATCCAGCAACAGATATGTCGGTAGGATATTGTATATCTGAAAAAAATGATGATTTATAAAAATGTTTTCTATAAGGAAAAGTGTACTTTTACGTTGGTACTTACCAAATTCATTGTAAATGATAACAGACGATGTTGATATTCATTTGTTTAAGATTATTTGTATTTGCGTACAATTAAAAGTTTTGTGGTTGCACTGCAATATTTATTTTACATGAAAATGTTGTAACGACTACAGTTAATCTTTAATATTAAAACTGTGTAACAGGTATTGGATGTATTATAGCTTGTGGGTGAATAAATAGCAAAATTATGGTATTTTTACAATTTTATTACTTTTTTATGTACTGCACAATTTGTTGGCACATACAAACTTGCAAAATTATTTTCCTCACTTTCAATAAATATTTCCACCTAGAAACATCTAGTGTTTTAAAGTAAAAAAATATAAGAATATTTTTGTAAAAAATCCACTAGTTTAAAACTTCTTACTAAGAGTTCTTAAGTATGATTTATCGTACACAGAGGGTCTCTTTTGCTGACTTCGAAGAGGTACTCCGTTCCTCGTCATCTTCGATATCAGTTTCTCGGCAATGTTATCAGTGATAGGCACGATGCCGAACTTCGGCATCCACGTGGGTTTAGTTCTCCGCAGTGACGTCAGCATGTACTTGTTGTTCCCGTTCGGCTGTTTCTCCGGTGTCTTGGCTATGATGTTAGTGTAGTCATCCATGACGCTTTTGAGTACTGCTTCCAGCATATTGTTATTGCTTTGTGAGTTGATGAGGTCGGTGAGGTCTTCTGTAGTGGTGGGTGCAGTGGTTGTGGTGGTCGTAGTACTGGTGGTAGTGGTGCTAGGAGGAGTAGTAGTCGTCGTCGTAGTAGTGGTCGTGGTCGAAGGTTCTGGTGAGGTGTCACGCGCTCGCATCGTCTCGTGATGGTTCGGAGCCGGCTTCACGATAGGGCTGGCCATCATCATGGGGTACGGGTACGGGACGAAAACAACGCTAGTCTGCCCTCGATTTGCTTGCTGGTAGGGGTTGCTTGGACAGGTGGTGCACGCGCTCTTGCAGCAGTCGGACGGAGGGTCACATTTGCTGCAGGAACACTCGCAATCATCGTTGTACTCGTTGCTGGTTGTTCTAAGATGTGAATGGTCATGTTCATGATCATGGTCGTGGCTGTGGCCGTGACTCTTCTTATGCCGGTGTCCCGCTCTGTACACGTGATGATGTTTGTGTGAGTGTTTCTGCTCCTCCGATGAAGCAGCGTTTGATTTTGATTCGTTCAGCTCTTGGGATTCGTCCACATCGGTCCCAGAATCTTCGAAACTTGAGCGAGCATTGTGGAGTTGGTAGATCAGTTGGAACAGCAGTATCTGTAAATAGTACAATATATTTCAGTTGACGTTGATTCAATTTTCCTTTATACGGGATGAATACTAAGATTTAGTTAACAGTACCTATCAATTTAAAAACGAATACCTAGTGTTTTTATTATTTTTATTAAATAAATACCAATGAACAGATTGATAAATGGTGTAAAAGATGATGGCTATAGAAAGGAATTTAGGTTCTAATGATGAGATATCGTGACATATCACTATAATGAAGATTTAAGATGAAAACAAAAAAAAAAATGGAATTACGAAGGTAAGTCTGCTGTTCCATACATTTTGATCGAGACCTCATGACATCGTTGGTTAGTGGATTTAAAAGATTATAATTGTTGACTAAAGTACACAGACTGATATAATATTGATCAAGAGTGTAAGACTAAGTATTCAATCAGTCATGTAAGAAAAATCATTCTACGAGTAAGATATAAAAAAAAAAAAAAAAACATTTCTGCCTATATCCGTAATAGACTTTGAAACCATCTAACCGATATAATCTAAACCGGTTTCATTAGTAAGGCAGTGATTGCGAAGATGGTATTAGACTATAAAAACAGGAATTAAAAAAAATTGCATTTCTTTTTTCAACAAATAAACAATGTATTTTATAATGTAGTACACGCCAGGTATCCGTTGGATGAGTAATGAATTCCTTGTTTACTGTTACAATTATTAGAGAAAAAAACCTACATACCATTTTGATATCCTCAAGGATATTCATAATTCAAGTGGACGTCAGCTAGGATCCCGTGCAGCGCTGGTACTAATTACTACCTAACATTAGTTACATAATAAACAATACTGGTCAGGTGCCTTGTTGTTTTTTGTTTAAGCCGACATTGTTCATGGTTACGTTAACAATTCACTTTTTGCTCCTTCAGTTGATTATAACATAGTAGTTGTGTGTATTGAACTTAAGTTTTATAAGAAAGAAAGAAGAAAGGTAAACATATATTTGTGACTCGCACTGGATAAACAATAATAAAATATAAAGTAACTACTCAATCTGTAAATACTCAACTTAAAAAAAAAAATGAAATAAAACAAGATTGTAACTGCACTTGTAGACCTATCTATATTATTTATCTTTTTCGTCTTCTTTTTAAAATATAAAAATCAATCGTTGTTCAAGTTTCACTGAAACTCAAAAATGACTGATTTTAATCATTTTTATTTTGTTTTACTCGAAGAAAAAATATGCAAAAAACAGTTGGAAAAATTAAAAATGATTGAAAGGTGGGAAGAATTTTCACGGAGCCGCAGGTGGCAGTTAGTGTAAACTGAATTGTGGCTATAATGACTTGCCTTCGCTTACTTCGTTTAAATCGACAACCAAAACCGTAGGATTAACTTTCCATTGCAAAGTACAAGTACCTAATAATATTAAAATTGTGATGATCTAACAGCATCAATCGAAGTTGAACCTACAGTATTCATTAATGGTTGTGTACAAATTTTACTTTCCCATCCGTTTAATAGCAAAGGGACGTAACATAATAATCATCACGCTTACCCTAATGGTGTTTTTATTTTTTGGTGGGAAAATCATGAGAGTTAGTGTCAGACTTTTGCTGACTAAAAACCCACTACCCATAGCCCCAGTAGGCTTCGACCCTGCTGGGCCCCGACGATTTGCTGACATCTCCCTGAGACGCGCGTGGAACAATACGTCGACGAATTGGGCTCGGTCTAGACGATTACCGGACGGTCGGTCCCATCGCTCGTCGTCCGCAAGCCCGCACCTACAGTGGCCGGAAATCGGGATCGCAATCCCGGTGGTGGTTGCGGCGTGAGGGGGTTTGCAAACAGTCCTTACCAGTCCGTAGGTTAAACTCCAACGGGGTAGGTTAGCAGTCTAGTCTCATTAAATAGAGGATTGTTATAAACTTGGCACGATTCCAGACTGATTTCTAATAGGAAAATTCTAATGGAAATCACTATCTGATCGTGGGATGTGGCTTCATGCTCAGCAGTCACTTGTAGACGAAACAATCAGTCAATATCGCTTGATATGTGTATAAGAATTACGGGGTTACCATGACGTTCAAAGTAAGATTTTTTCATTTTTGTTTCAGTGTGGGTTAGAGACAGAGCTATACAGGTTGTTTAGCGCCATCTCTTACCCACATTGGAAATAAGAAGGAAACAATCTTACTTTAAACGTCATGGTACAGGTCTTAGGCGAAACAGACAGCCAATGTAGGTTGAAAAAGCTATCTACCTTTGTAGGTTAGTACCTCACCATCGTTTCGTATTTCCGGCTACCGTAGGCGCGGGCTTGCAAACGGAGAGCAATGGGTAGCTCGTCGTCCGATCGTCCGATAACCGTCCGGACCGAGCCCAAGTCGTCGACGGCGCGTACTGTTCCACGCGCGCCTCAAGAAGATGTCAGCAAACAAGCCAAGCGGGCCAAGGGTCTGCTTCTGAAAGGAAGACTCGGCCTTGGTATAAAAGGGAACGAAGGAACAGGAGTGGGTTTTTAGTCAGTAAATGTTTGACACTAACTCTCGCTCCGCCCAAGAGCTAGGGATGTCATAAATTGATTTACCCACCGAAAAAAAAAATCGTTTCGTAGAAAGACACTGCTGGTCATAGACCGTCCAAACAGTCACCACAACGGCCAGTTTAATGTGACCTCGTTCTTATTTCACTTAAGGTTTATGACAAATCCCGCTCTTGGGCGGAGCGAGAGATAGTGTCAGACTTTTATTGACTAAAAACCCACTCCTGTTCCTTCTTGAGATGGCGTTGTATTCGGATTTTCGTTTTCGTGAACTTTTACATATTTTTCAACGTTTAAACGTTTCCTGGAGTATCACGAATATTTCAAGATTAAAATTAGCCAAACTGGTCCAGCCGTTCTCGAGTTTTAGCGAGACTAACAAACAGCTATTAATTTTATAAATTTTAATAATTAATAATTCAGTAAAGTCATATTTGTTACGGTTGCAAGTAAGATTTTAATGAACACAGAAGCTAATAATGACATGCTAAAGACAAAAAATAAACAACTTAAGCCCAGCTTTACCCTTTTTAGGGGGAAATCGGCGTGTCAGACTTTTACTGACTAAAACTACCTATATCTATGTTCCTATAGGTTGCCCCTTGCGTTCTAGGAACACGGGTAACCTTTTCAGAAGTCGACCCATGGCCCTAGTAAGCTTAAATCCTGTTGGGTCCCTACGGTTTTGATGACATCTCTTTGAGGCGCATATGGAACTACGCGCCACCGACGTCTCGAACTCGGTGTGGACGATTACAGGATAGCCCTTAAACATTGAGTAAGGTACACTTGCACATCACGGGAGGGCAAAGGGAACCAAGGTGGTCAGGTCACATCCCTACCGCGGCTATTCCTGGAGCCGGTAATATCGCCAACTGCTGTCTGTGGAAGACTGCCAGCTCCGCTATGAGAGCTAATACAAACAATAACTAATGATAATATTGTTATGTTTGTGTTTTGTTATTAAATATTGAGAAGTTTATATTTGGAGGCTTTTCATATTCTGTTTAGACGAAAGGTACCTATTTAGTTGGTCCTTATTGTCTATGATTCGGTTTTTCTTGGGTGAGAATTTAAGAAATAACTTCTTCCCCTCTGGTGGAGAGAGAGGGGGAGTGTCAGACTTTTACTGACTGAAACCCATCTGTGTTCCTTCTCGAAATAATCCCGCAACCAGACTTATGACCCTTCAGTTTACAAAATATGAGTGAACAGGCACTTTCTGGGCTCGCTCGCTCCAAGTAGACCTTATCCTTTACTAGTCATCAAGCGGCATCAGCGCTAAGAGCGGGCTTACAAGAAATAAAAATGTAGAGAATGCAAAAGGTCATGCAATTTTGTAATTAGGTAAATGTGGAAATAAAAACACTAAATTTTTGGTCAGCCTAGATATTGAAGAGAACTAATCAAGAAATTGTAAATTTTTATGAAGATTTCATTAAGAGAAGCAATCGTAGCAGCCTGTGCAGAACGAAGACTGGACTTACTGAACTAGTCAGGTTTGAGTCTACTTATATTGAAATTTCAATTATGATACTTGAAGATTGGAGTAGGCAAAACTGGCAAGTAAACTTTATGCCATAATTTACTGAATTATAATGATTAAAATCCATATATATAAAAGTGAATAGCTGTTCGTTAATCTCGCTAAAACTCGAGAACGGCTGGACCAGTTTGGCTAATTTTAATCTTGAAATATTCGTGATACTCCAGGAAAGGTTTAAAAGTTGAGAAAATATGTAAAAGTTCACGAAAACAAAATTCCGAATAACGCCATCTCTAATTAAAATGTCATTATAACATGAATTATGCTGTTCTGGTAATACTAGTAGATGGCGTTATCTTTACTATTAGGCGGTACAAAGTTCGCCGGGGCAGCTAGTCATCAATATAACTCAATTCAGCTGTGGTTCAGCTAACCATAATTAAATGACTTTTTCATGAAATAAACATTCAAAAGTGTTATGCCAAAGCTATAGCTAAAGAATTGTAGGTATACTTATAGTAAAGAAAAAAAAAACTCGAATTTTCCCGTAAACTTTCCTCCAGTAACATTAGCTCATCACTACGAACAGTCACACACACAGATAAACAGACGCTCCCGTACACTGGGTGCGCTGAAAACGGCCACAGATAACCGCACCTGCTGTGAACGTTACCAACGCGACGCGGATGCATCGCTGCCAACTGCAGTGTACGAGTACTTACAATGACTAATGCTCTCGATACCTTTTCAGGTATCCTTTGAAGGTACAATAGCAAACGGATTTCATACTCAATGAAATTTCTAAACACTATTTTTGATTGTTTTAGAATAGAATAATTAATTCTACACACATACAATACAACAGCAATAAACACAAAGTAAATGAGAAGAATAGTTTAGAATGCTTAGTGCGATTTTTTTAATCGACACGTTTGTGACGTTCAGCGCTCCAATTAGCTCTCTTCAAGCTTTTGACCAATCAGAAAGCCAAATGCATAGCACTCAGCGCACAGAATGATATAGCAAAATTGAGCTGAGCATGCCCGTTTCGGTACCTCAGCATTTGCTGGGCGTCAGACAGCGAGTGCTGGTTTTCAGTTGGCACCCCTCAGTGACACACGTTCGAGCGTAAACCAAATAGTAGTAATTTAATTAAATACAATTAAAAAATAAATATTAATTAGTTTATCGCTATAGTCATAAAGTTGGCTTGATTTGCAAATTGAACAGGAGATTAAGATACTACCTGGTAAAATTGCTAATTCATTGGGCAAATAAGTCGGCAAAGAATAGGTAGTACCTTTTTGGGTGGTGAGAGTGCTCTCGTTGTGATGAAAACGAGTCTTATTGGTGGCTGGTCTACCTCAAATTAAAATGGAAATATTTTTCTAAAAATTAAAAATCTTTAACGACATTTTTATTATTTAACTTGTTCAGACAAACTCCTCGTCCTCAAAGCGTAGATTATAAAAATTGTGTGAGTGTTATATGAATTTAATTTTCCTAGATATACCTACTCGTATTGTATCCACATAGTTGGAAATTACGCTGATTAAATATTATACACGCACATAAAATAATAATGTTTCCACATATGGAAGCTTAGTAGCGATTTTCCCTATCTAAGTAAAAAAGTAATTATAATTAGTCTGTGAGCTTTCTGTAAAAATAAATAATAAACGAATTCAGTGTCCTTAAAGTCAGCACCAAAAACATTGGAATATTTTTATTATCTATGTAAACTTAATAACAACGCAACAAACTCAAAACTCCATCCAATAAGATAGCAAGCCCAAGATAAACTCCACAGCAATCCGTAGACACGTATTTTCGGGTAGCAGTGCACGTTCGTATGTGTGTGTGTGTGCGTATGCGCAGGGCGGCGGGTCACGACCTCGTCTCGCCGGAATTAGCTCGTGACGTCACAGCCAGGTGCCTGCCAACTGCCAACAGTACACACACGACGTAAATGACAACTCCAAATATACACGATGTGCCTATAGCTGCGAGTAAATATTGATTGGGAAGAATTCGAAGATAATTTTGTACTTCGTCAACGATTCCTTTTCCCTCTCCTAGGGAGGAGGCCTAAGTCCCAGCAGTGGGAACATTAAAAGGCTGATGATGCTATGCTAACCCTTTCCGAAGAAATCAAAGTAAGTTGTTTTTATAATTCAATTCAAGAGAGCCTTGAATTGAATTATAAAAACAACAAATATAGAATTCATAAACGATAGACCATTTTAATATGATTTTGTACGTATTGTGAGCAAGATTTAAGCTTATATTTATTTATTAGGCTTTTCAACAATAATTACGCTAAACCCACATTCAAATTTATACGCCTCGTCACTTATAGAAAAGCACAGCATGCTCTACATTATGGACATAACTAATTGATTATAAGAACAACAATACATTAAGAGTTTGGAACAAAATATTAAAAAATTAAAATAAATTAACAAAATTGTCTAAAATAGTTTATAATGGAAACAATTAGATTGCACAGATTTAATCAAATTAGAATAGATGAGATTAAGTTTGATTAAAATAATATATATTTCTTATATATTTTTTTACGTGTTTCGATAGTTTTAAAAATCTTTCTGGGTGCTGAAATTAACTGAAATCTCACCACAACTCATAGCTGGTTATTTATCAAAGCTGTGCTTTAACTAAAGACGGATTTCGTCCTTTTGCATCCGTTTTCAGGCTTCCTATGCATATCAAAGACTCGTTTGAACCAAAGCTCACGAGTCTGACGTAGTTACTTCTAGGCAAGCGTGCTCTTTCGTTGACTACATCATCGCTTACCAACAGGTGAGTAATGGTTAAACCGCGAGCTTGTCAATAATAATAATTAAAAAGCTTCTTGTGGTTTTCAGCGCGTTTATTATGCAAATGAACTTGTTTTTCAAAAATATTTTATTCAGTTTTTTTTAAACTTAACCATAAATAAGTAATCTTATCTTATGGTAAGTGATGATGCAGTCGACGATTATCTGGAAGGTACCAGAAAGTAGAAGTCTCAACAGAAAGGAAAGGAAAGGTAGACTCCAGCAGAGTTCCTCTCCTAAGCGTTACGAAAATAAAGTTTTAGAGGTGGAAAATCCACCTCTAAAACTTTATTTTGTTTTAGAGGTGGAAAATCGGCAAGTAACTTTTCCGCTCTGGGTAGAGCGAGTGCTACACTTTTACTGACTAAAACCTGCAGCGACATCTATGATGCAACATAGGAACTAAGATTTGAAATCCTGGACGCCTCACCGTATTAGAGTTCTCCGCGCGATTATAACATCAGCCTGAAATGAACTATTGGGCCCTCGCCCACGGCCTCGCACCCGAAGGGGCCTCGCACAAGCGGAGGAGGGTTTTTTCTATAATCGATAGGCTCGCGTTTGACCACTATTTCAGCTGATGGTAAGCGACGATGTGGTTGAATACTGGGTTGCGACAGTCGCTGTCTCAAATTTATGAAAGAAAAAGGCCTCATTGGTGTGCTTCGCCAACACCCAAAGCCTCTGGACAACACCCCTCTGAACGGAGGATCTCCCTTTTTAATGGAGGTTAGCGAGACTACACCCTGTTCCGCACCCATCTGCTCCAGGGCTAGTCGTAGCAGACATCCGCCCTAGAGGGCCTCGTCAAATCTCTTAGGATCATAGACCCCACACCTATGTACTTCGATGACATTCCCCTCCTCAACGTGACCAGTACGCCGCACTCGAAGGGCTCGTGGAGTGCCACAAACAACATTATCAACTGATTTTCCTCAGAACTGATAGGAGTTTCCTTTGTCCGTATATCTGTGTGTCATATCGCCGCTTATCTATTGTCTACATGACCGGTCGTGTCTTGACAGTCAGTTTATAGCTGCAATTATTTGTGGTGTAAAATAACATAGTATGGGATATTATCTTGTGTTTGTGTGTGACATTTATGTACTAAACACTTTATATGTGCCGCATATGTTTTGCACAATTATTAATGTTTATATTTTGGAGCTTTTTTTATATTTTCATGTCTAAATTCTGGTTGTAGTATTAGAAATATTAGAATTATTGAAACAGAATTATTGATCTCGGTGAAATGGAGCTGAATAATGTATGTATGTCTTCCCAACTTAGGAATAAACAAATCAACTGTAAAAAAAACTTTGTTATAAAAAGATGTTTTTGTGTTTCCTGAAGGCTACAACCCGGGAATCTTTTACTTCGAATCGGTTACTTCTAGGTAAGCGCGCTCCATTGTCGACCGCATTGTCCATCGACCGTTTCCATCAGGTGAGATAGCGGTCAAGAGCGAACCTATCAAGAATAAAAAAAAGTAATCGAAACAGTCATTTGAGAGATGAAAATAGTAGTAGCGATAGGGCTGGATCAAATGAAGTTATTGTTACCATTTTCTTGTTTTCACTGTGGTATAATATGATAGAAGAAAATCATCCTAAGGGAACATACTTCCGGGATAAAATTGTCCTATGTGCTATTCCAGGACATGGTCTAACCCGTGTATTAAGTTTCATCAAAATCTGTTTAGCAGTTCGAGCGTGAAAAAGTAACAAACATACACACGCACACAGCTTATAAAAATAATAATAAAAATGTTGTCATTTGAAACAATTGAAACTTAGAACTGGTGTTAGTATCATAGGAAAACAATTACTTATTATAATATTCCACAACCATCACACAACGCCGTCTAGTCCCAAGCTAAGCAGAGCTTGTGTTATGTGTACTAGACAACTCATAAACATACTTATATATTTCTAAATACATACATATTATAGATAAATTACACCCAGACACAGAACAAAGGATTGTGCTCATCACACAAATATTTGTTCTGGGTGGGAATCGAACCCACGACCTGCAGCATAGCAGTCAGGGCCACTAACCACTAGACCAACAGGCCAGTCTGTGTATTGTAAGCTGGGTATGACATAAAGAACTTAGGGAATGTCTATCAGACTGCATGAAGATCCCACCACTCCAAGACGGAGAATCCCATCTGTCAGCCAGCGTTCTTCAAATGGTGTTGGGGCTGCTGCATACTCAGCATAGTAATGATGCACACCTTTTGTGCATAATGACCGAAAAACTATCGACTGTCTTACAACTAATTACCCTGGTAAAATAATCTACTTGTGTAGGTTCTCGATAGATAGTAATATGTCATTGACCCGTTACCTTTTGCGATAGCTATGCAAAACCAGTAATTGAAATTGTGAGAAAAAGTAAATTTGTATTATTTGTGACGTAGTGGTTTTAGAAAATAATAGTAGCTATGTAGCTGCAGGAATGTTTGAAAGAGTTACCGGTGGCACTGGAACCTAAAGGGCAACTGAAGAAACACGGATAGGCTTTATTCAGTAAATGTCTGACACCGTCTTGCTCTACCTAGAACGGGAAAAGTTATTTGATGATTTCCCACCTTAAAAAAAGCTATATTGTTAACTTAATACCTATTATGTTTTGGGTCGATTGGAGCCGTGCTCCTGGGACGCAAAGAGCAACTGAAGGAACACAGGTGAGGTTTTAGTCAGAAAAAGTTTGACACTGCCCTCCCGTACCACCCTAGTCATCACATGATGTTCCACCTAAAAAAAGGTTCCCATTATGTATAAGATACTATATTTATATAAGTAAGTTTCCTCATTTATGCTGAATACAAATAATTAGGTGATGTTAGAAGGTGAACAAATAAGTTTTTTTGTCAAATTGGATATGATACCGGATAAATGATATTTGATATTTAAAGAAATCGTAAAGAGACTCAGCTGTTTAAACCATGACACGAGTTATATACATATATATATTATCTACTTTATTGAACAATTGTCAAAGTAATTAGGTACCAATGAAGTTACTCGTATTTGTGGCTATTAGAAATCTTTATTAGGTTCTATACTTTATTTTCTTCAAATTAATATTGGAAAATTCACATTTTTTGTTAAAGAAGACCGAATTCACATGGATTGCTTTAAACATTTTACGAATGAAAAGGCACTACCTATCTCTTCTTTAATTTTTTTTTCAGAAGTCTTTTTTCTTCCTCCTGTAAAGTTCTTAAGAGGTGCTATGCGACGGAATAAGGTCACTCTCAACTGTTGCTTCATGAAAAATTCCAGGACCTATGCGTGATAATATATTGACTGTTCGTAGATTACAGGAATCGATTGACACGAACTATCCTTCAGCAATCAAAAGGATATAATATCGCACAATAAATTCACTGGTACAGTCACACAAGTGTTTATAGCATGGCACATTGATGACACCGTTTCACTAGAGTACAGTCGGAAGGTTAAGAGCCCGCGTTATCACATGTTATCAACGTACCTTGGTGACGCCCCATTTGTTCGTTTGACCTGACACAAGCTATCAGTACCACGGCGATAACCGCGCCACCGTCACGGTCTACCTGTTGTTATTTTCAACTGTTGTTTTAAGTGTTTCTTTTTTAGTAAAAATTTGCGGAAAAACTGCATCGTGACATTGGTTTTGAAACTCAAATCAGCTGTCTTGAGCTGCCTATCGTGCAGTGCTCCTTACAGAAGTATTCTTCCAATTTTTATGGTTTACACAATGGTGTTATCGTACGGTTTACGTGTGTTTGTAACAATATAAAGGTTACGTGATGAACTCTTGTAAAGTTTGACGCGCGTGTGAAGTTTATTGTTCAGAGTGGAATTTCAGCGTTGTAGGGAAACGATAAACTGTTGTGTTATAGGTATGTATATGTAGATATAATACAGGTACAACTATAGATATCGTCTGTGTATACATATGATTTAGATATAGCAAAGCCGTATGAGATAGGTCTGTCTGTCTGTAAGGTGTTTTACTGAATGAGACGTCTAATAAACATACCTGCAGGTAAGATATTTTATAGGTAAGTTATAATCGAAGTACAGTTATCTTTTCTTTCTGGGTGGGGATTATATAAAAAAAAAACTGCTCTGGGAGGAGCGTGAGAAAGTTTCAGGCTTTTATTAAATAAAACTCACGAGTGTTTCTTCAGTAAACGTACGCTACGCGATCCAGAGCCGCAGTAACACTTTTAAACAATACCGCTTTCCAAATAGAGGACCCAAAATGAACCTCAAAAGTGTCAGGGCTTGTTGAAGGTACCAAAGATTCAAAGCATTTCATTTCAAATAAACCATTTACAGGCACTTTTGAAATGTTAAAAAGTTAGTCAGTAAAAATTATGCTAATTGCACATTGCAAAGCGTAGATCTCTATGGAGAAGAATGTGCTCCATGGACAGTCGGTACGAAAAGCAGAAACCTCTGTGCTTTTACTGGCTACCGTAGGCGCGGATTTGCGGACAGCGAGCAATGGGTAGCTCACTGGCCGACCGTCCGGTAACCGTCCGGACCGAGCCCAAGTCGTCGACTGTATTGTTCCACGCGCGCCTTAGGGAGATGTCAGCAAATCGTAGGGGCCCAGCAGGGTGGAAGCCTACTAGGACCACGGGTAGTGTGAAAGTGAAACCCTGGGACGAAGGCAAAGAAGGAACAGGAGTGGGTTTAGTCAGTAAAAGTCTGACAATATTTCTCGCCCCGCCCATGAGCGCGATTTGCTCTATGCCTCTATGCTTAGCGGTACTATTAGTCTTTACCGATTAGCTCATATTAGTTACTACTATTTATTTCCCTTTTCCTATTAAGATAATCCCCTTTGATCTTTATAAAAATTGAACATAAGTTTTTTAGGGATATTCACTGGACTGATTGATAAGTAATTACACATTTTTTCAAATTATTCCTTTTCATATCTTGAGATGGTCGAGCTCTTGATGTAACGGATAACTCAAACCTGTATTCCCACACTATTCAATGAAATCGTTGATTAATTTTGTCACTAAATTGTAACTTAGTAGCTTAAAACGCATGTTACATACTAAAAGAGTAATGAGTATTCATGTGGATGGATGGATGGAGAGGGAGAGGGACGCCAAAGAAAAGATGGATAGATTGTGTGAAGAGTGATATGAAAGAAAAGGAAGTTAGTGATAGCGTGACGGGTGATAGGATAGAATGGAAGAAAATAACGTGTTGCACTGCATCGACCCCAATAAAAAGAGACAAGGGCAATAAAATGATGATTGTAACTTATTTATTACAGCAGCTCTGGCATATATAATACGTATTATTATATAGTATTGTATATGCCAAAGCTGCGAGATTATTCGAAAAAGTTACCGTGGACCTGTAACGCAATCTGCAATTGCAGGAAGACTGGTCGGTTTAAGCCAGTAAATTCTGACGCTCCCTCTCCCTTCACCTTAGACCGGGAGGGGTTATTTGATTGTTTCGCACAAAAAAAAGGATGAATCGTATAAGTGTCATTATATATTTCTGAAATATTTAATTATCTTTGACATATTTTTGTCTTTTTTTTTTTGTGTTATTTATGAATTTACAGTTTTTAGTTGTGCGCGCATCACGTTAAATGAACGAAAAAGATGTAGATAACTTTTATACATTAAAATTGTGTGTAACTTGTTATATTACTTAAGCTTTGTTTCATCGCATTCGGTTGACTATATTGAAAGATATGCCTACTACTACATTCATTGAATGTTAGGTGGTATGAAGTTCGCCGGGTCAGCTAGCTAGCGAATAAAATATATATTAAATTGTATACCTAAGTACTGCTAAGTAAATATTAAACACAATGATACAATTATTTTCGTGGTAACTAGTTCAAAGAAAGCTGTAGGCAAGTCTAAATTCCTTTAAACTAGATTATTTTTAGTAGAATCACAAAGTAATTGTAGACAGTAGATATCATATTATTGATACTTAAACATAAAATAATTGTGAAAATATGAGCGTTTATTTACTTGAACTATAAATGCATTGAAATGTTGTAGTTGTAGGGCTGTTGAAAGGATAAGTAGAAGTACTCCAGACACTATCGTCATAGCAACAAAGCACATAACTGTAACACATGTGTACGTGGAACCGCAAGGCACACGATGCATTTCAGTGAGAAACTGCATTCATGTTATGAAAAAACTTCGAAAAGAATTGAATAGAACTGAATCCGGTAATTATTAACATTATTAGATATAATTAATAAATACAAAACGAATTTCTTTGAAGCTACAACTAGTCTATATGAACGAAAATTTGTCTTGAAGTCAAAATTTAGAAGGATAGAAATTTCTATAACTTTGATGATTTTCACATTTGATGTCAAATATGTATTTGATAATAAATATTATTATTATTACCGCAGACTTGAGTATATGGTTTTAATTTCAACTCGATACCTCCACGCGTTCTCGAGATAAAGGGTCTTGACAGACAGACAGACGGACGGATAACAAAGTGATCCTATAAGGGTTCCGTTTTTTGAGGTACGGAACTCTAAAAACCCAAAAAATTTAGATTATTTTGATCTGATAATTATTTTCTACCTTCTTTCAGTTTCGACCGAAACCGAAACTAACTTAGTAACAGAAAAACTGTCAAAAAATAATAGGTAGGTAATAATATTTAGACAGACATTCCTATACAACAAAGTAGGCATAATTATAACATACAAAAATGAAAGAGTCAGAAAATTTTTAGGTATCTATCACAACCATCAGCTGAAAGCTTTGACGGCACGGTTGGCGCAGTGATTGAGCGATTGGCTGCTGCTCTGTGGGTCGTGGGTTTGATTCCCGTACGGAACAAATAGTTGTATGGCTTAGGTGTTCCGGGTTTGGGTGCCTTGTGTAAATGTCGTGAATGCACTTGCGATACAAAGTAATTCTTATTTATTTATTTTATAATTTATGTACACACAAATATATAGAAAAAGATATCTTATTAAATAATTGTACAAAGGTACTGCTTATTTCAAAAAGATCTTTCTTCCAGCAGAACTGCGAAAGGAGAGAATAGTGTGTAGAAATAAGAGTTTGTGAAATCTTAAATTAAATTAATAAATACTAATTATATTACTATATATACGTACTAAAAATAAATACATATAATTATATATGTCGGCGCAGGATGCCGATCATCATTGAAGCTCTGTCCAGGTACTCTGTTTTGTGGGCAAGCAATCAACAAACTATTCCAGATAACACAACTGATTTATTATGATGCAAGCTTTAGGTATTCACTTTACGCAACGAGTAGTGAGACAGTCCCCGAGACTAGACATTGTACGCACGGCTGCCGACAGAGGAAAAAGAACCACGGACCTTTGCGGTCGGCACTTTTATCTGGTTCTTAAGCTTCCGTACTATTGACTTCTTCACCGCCATTTATATTAGTGTGGGGATACGTTTTTGTTTCGGTCGAGCCGAAATCGAATCTCACCGAAAGCAGAAAGTGTTAAATTATTATTCAGGAGAGTTCGTTCTCAAGCTTCCGTACTATTGACTTCTTCACCGACATATATATTAATGTGGGGATACGTTTTTGTTTCGGTCGAGCCGAAATCGAATCTCACCGAAAGCAGAACGTGTTAAATTATTATTCAGGAGAGTATATATCGGACCAATGCAGTCATTGTTAACGTAGTACGTAGGTATTGATAATCGCAAATGATTGTTGTCCATCTGGATGTGATTGATCGAAACGCGTCACACATTCTGTGATAGCCTCTTATCGTCAGCAAGACTGTGTGTAATGCATTATTGTGTGAATTCAAGTCTACATATATACTGATATAAATTTTACAATTTTCGTGCTGAAAGAAGTCAATGTATGATTAAAAAATAGTTGCAATATTATTTTGCAGTTATAGTTAGCATAGTTGGCCTTATAATGTTCCCACTGTTGGAACTCAGGCCTCCTCTCTAGGAGAGGGAATGGGCCGTAATCCACCACGCAGAACTAGTGCGGGATGATGGATGTCACTTGCCTTCGAATTTTTGGTTCTAGGACATGCCGGTTTCCTCACGATGTTTTCCTTCATCTTTTTGAGAGCAGTGGTGATGAAATAAATTACACAAACGCGACTTACAACTCGTAAGTCGGGGCTGCCGTTACCACTCGGCCACCACTGCTCCCTATGTTGCAATTACGAAACTCTAATTTATAAATTTCGTGTCGCAGTGTTTGTTATCGAACTGCTCCAAAATGGCTTGACCAATTTTAGTGGAATATTTTTTGTATATTTGGTTGATCTGAGAATAGTTCGTTGGCTATTTTTTACCGTCCTACCCTCACCACCCATTCTTTGATTGTGATTTTAGTATTTTGGTTTCAATTTATATTTACGTTCGTTTTCTTTGATAGTTTATTTAACAGAACAAAGTTTATAGTTTCTTCATATTTTATTTAACACGAAACGGATAACATTTGAGATGGTACTCAGAGGCGCCGACTTTTAGAAAACCTCATGGGTGCTTAAGCTCATTTGATGGACTCGAAAAAGTGGCGAAGTGTGAGAAGAGAAATGCACAATGATCGACCGACAAATAAATAAATTTCCTACTTACATACTGCGTATATAATTAGTAATTATGTTTGATAAAAATATAAAATGAAACCATTATATAAAAATTAAACTAGTTTTGATTATCAAGAAATATTATAATTTATAATACGTAACCGAAACGGCGATTACTGATCTATTTCTTGATGTCTATTCTCAGGGGTGATCAGCACCCACTATTTATTTCTCATGGGTGCTCGAGCTTCCGAGCACCCACGGAGTCGGCGCCCCTGATGGTACTCAATACTGTCCTCTGAAAGCAAAGAGGGCTTTTAAACAGGTATTTATATACCATAAGAACGGACAGAAGGATCCATCTTTGTAAGATTAAAATCATATTGCAATCAGTTATCTCTCTACCAGGGAATTATATTATTTCTGAGCGCCAATCGCTGCCGCGATCGTAACTATAAATATTAATGAATGATTTAATTAAAAGCTCTTTCAATTAGGTACATATCTTCTCAATAAAATAAGTCTAAATTAACTAATATACTTTGGTAATATTATAATAGGTCACTTGAAAGAAGGAGGGTTGGTGGTAAGAGGCGTTTTTCGCCCATCACACATTCAAAACTGGTTCAAGTTTCTGTTTCCGATTATTTTTAAATGAATTTGTATAATTAAAGATATATTGCCTAAACAGTGTCTCGCTTTTTTTTTGTAATTTTTTTGTCGTTTTTTTAATATTTATGTTATTATTTCTGAAAAGAGTGCTCTCGAACTTAAATATTTTTTCTTTCTCGTAAGTTAAAGGTTGGTTTTACCTCGGCCAGAGATTAAGCATTGCCATCCAATATGGCTTGCCGCCAGTCTTTTAGGTATACTTCCAGCCGACAGCGATGCGGAGGAATTTTTTGACTCCATATTTTAAGATTTAGTTAACATTTTTAGTTTTAAGTGTATGTATATAATTACGTTTTTTTAATAATTTGAATATTTCTCTGTAATAAGTAAAAAATAAAATTGTATAGATATGAATTAGTACTTACTGGTCCGATTAAAATACATCTTTCACTGTTAGAGTTCCACTATACTTAAAGCCTCCTTTGATACGGGAAAAATGGATGGTTCCAGTGAGAGCGTTAATGAGGCTGCGCGACAAATATTTGAATTCAAAATTCTATATATAATATCTATATAATATATAATTCTATAAATAATATCACCGAACACACAACGAACGACAGAGGCGTAGTATCGCATGTCGCAGTAACATGTTGGCTAGACGCTTTTTTCACTACTCCAAACAAGTTAAAATAACTCTGTTCAAGGCTTACTGTCAATCGTTCTACATCAGTCAACTCTGGTTCTGGTACACGAGGAGTGCGTTTAACACTCTTCGTAAACAATATAATAACGCCTTTAGAGCTATGCTTAAGCTGCCCTGGCGGTGTAGTGTGACTGGGATGTTCGTTGAGAACAGAGTTACTGATGTACACGGGCTCTTGAGAAGACCCATCTTTCCTGACTCGACTGACCCGGTGTATGAATAAGATAGTGTCTGGATTGTTCCATAGTGTGTACCTGCTTAGACGTTGTTAGTTTTAATTTTATTGATTTATTATTTTTATTCAATAATTAACAATAATTTTATAAATAAATTTTTAATTTATTAATGTATTCAATAATTTTATCAATGTTTCAATAATTTATATAATCCAATGTATTTAATTTATTTATAATGCTGTAAATTTTTTATTTAATTCAATAATGTTAATATGGGTCTATTGATGCCTGAAAAAAACGATAAATAAATAAATAATATGACAAAATTTCCTTTGTAACCCAAACTTGTCTTAGGACCTTTTTAATTTCAATTATATCACTTAAAAATACACAAAGCTGAAGTCGATATTTGAGTTGGTTGGTAGTTTGAATTCAAGTAATGTAATGTATTTTTTTGTACATTAATGAGCTTATTTATTTTTTTAAAGAGACCTATACATATTATTAAAAAGTCACTTAATGTACGTACCTATTAACATACATAAACTGGAGCAAAAACTCCTAACGAAATATCATACAAGGCGTCAAAAAATGTATGGCAATGCTTGATCTCTAGTCGAAGTAAAAACCAGCCCTTAGGTCACACGAAGTGTCAACTGGATGTTTTGATAAATCTTTAAATAGTGTTGCTCATACACTATTTAAAGATTTAATAAAAATCTTTCATCTCGTATGAGCCATCCACGGTCCAAAAATTTTGACCCCAAACGTATCGAAAATGTAACTGCCGACGAGGGTGCTGAGGTTTTCTACAGCCGCAAGACCAGCTAGAAAAATAGGACAAGAGTGATTTAGTTATCAGCGATTCTTTTGTTTTGTTTCAGTTACCACAGTGCCAGTGCCAACAAAAGTGCCAACCTTACCGTTAATCATGGAGGCAGTGGAATCAAACCGTCAGTCTCCCAAAGTGCAGTGTAGTGATGATGTGGATGACGTGAAGAGTGAAATGTCGGTGAAGATTGAGGATGACGCAGATGAGGTTATGAGCCGCGGCACTCAGCGGGAGAACCGGCTCACCAGCATCATCGACCAGCTGCGCTGTCAAAGTAAGATGAAAGGTAAGACTAGTGGAAGCCTGTGACGTAGTAGATAAGTATGATAGTGCTAGGCTATGCTAGTGCAAGCTTCGTGAGTATGTCGGTGGCTTCACAACAGGCTCTATCAATATACCAGCATATGCTGAGAAATCGTGACGACTTTGATGTCTTCGTTAAGAGTTGACGAGAAGTGGTCCGGAGCCGTGAAGAAATCGACATGGAACATCACATGGAAGAAATCGAGACCTCCCTCGATTTCTTCCATGTGTAACCACAATTGTGGAATATGACCTACAAATCAAAACTAGGGCCCACGCTCAACAGTTGCCGTAACTATACAGTGTTTGGTGCATCGTGTGCCAAATTGAAATGGTCGACGGGAGGGGTCATCTGCTATCCTTCCAGACCTCTAAACACTTCTCATGCCCTGTGGATTTTTTTCATCGACTTTTTATTGTTTTATGAAAATAAGACCCAAATTTTTCATTCAAATACAAAATTTAAAAAATATATAAGGCGTAGACTCTAAATTAGTACTTTTAAATTTAAAATTAGTGACATTAGCTATCTAGTTTTTTTTTTTCATTTTCTTGCAAAGTTTTGGCCTTAAATTAAAGCTGTTCATGTTACAGCTATTTACATAGCTATAAAAAAAAAACCAAAAGCGACCGGAATCTTTCAACTTTCCCAAACAATCTCTAGTTTATCTTCTTGCTAGTGATGTGCCACATGCCTTAAAAATCTTTTTATAACTTTTTTTCACTAAAATTGTGAATCGAGTAACATAAGACTAATATTCAAAATTATGATTTAAAAAATATATTCACCTGTATTAGCTAAATACAAGTATGTCGAATATTTTCAGAAAGAACATCGTAAGCAACATATGGCTTAATTAAAAAGTTCTTATAAAAATATGTAAATAGCAACTATTCTATTATATCCGTAGTTATAAGAATCATCATCATGTTCCTGCCCTTGTCCAATTATGTTGTCCATATTTGGGGTCGGCGCAACACGTTTTTCCGAACATGTTGCAAAAGATTTGGCTAGTTATTTAACGTCGCCCGCGAGCCTAACACTTACCATCCTTGGGAATGCTTTTGTTGGTGTTTTACCTTCTACTTTGCAGTAGTTATATGAATAAATAATTTATACTTTTTGGAATGATATTTCATGATTTATCATTTATCTATATCTATATATATATATATATATAATAAAAGGAGAAACTGACTGACTGACATCAATGCACTGCCAAAACTACAGGGCCTAGGAGCATAAAATTTTGCACAAGATTTCCTTTTATGATGCAGGCGACCACTAAGAGAAGATTTCCCAAAATTCACCCCTTAGGGGGGGGGGGGGATCGGACGACGAGCAATGGGTGGCTCGTCGTCCGATCGTCCGGTAACCATCCGGACCGAGCCTAAGTCGTCGACGGCGCGTATTGTTCCACGCGCGTCTCAGGGAGATGTCAGCAAATCGTAGGGGCCCAGCAGGGTCGAAGCCTACTGGGGCCATGGGTAGTGTGAAAGCGAAACCCGGGGCCCTGGGACGAAGGCAAAGAAGGAACAGGAGTGGGTTTTTAGTCAGTAAAAGTCTGACACTATCTCTCGCTCTGCCCAAGAGCGAGATTTGTCATAAGATGATTTTCCCACCTAAAAAAAAAAACCCCTTAGGGGATGAAACTGGAATCCAAGTCAAGCACTGGAATCAAGTTTGTATGGAGATACCTATTTTCAAGCGGGCGTAGCCGCTGGTAGAAGCTAGTCATTTCATGACTATCATAGAGACTTTTTAATTATGGAATAGAAAACCCATTCCTGTCAAAAATCTCACACGATATTCTACCGAAAAAGAGTTGCTATGTATGATTAACTCAGTCAGTACTCACCTGCCATTATGCCACGCTTAGGCTAGTACTACTATTAAAAGAAAAATCGAAAGAAATAGAGTTACTATTTGTTTAAATTCTTAAAAAAATAATCTTATCTTAGATGGCAGGATTGTGTGACGAGTCATATGAAAGAAAAGGGAGTCAGTGACAGCGTGACGGGTGACAGAACATAATAAAAGAAAAAATAACTAGTTACACCGACCCCAAGAAACATGGAACAAGGGCAGGAATATGATGATGATGAATAGATTATCTTAACGACTGTCAAATCATCATTGACACTGGAGTTGTATGGGTTGTTTGCTAGTGATCCGGAATTCTAGATTAGAGTCATTACAGTATAGCTCTGGTTAATTACCATTTGGCTCATTAATATACCTCACTTAAGTACCTATTAGCAGTATATCTTATTAAATTATAAACTATAACCAACTTCCCTGAGGCGTTTTCATTAAACTAACTTAAAGGTGCTTAAAGTCCTATCTAAATGCCTCGCAGGAGGTTGTCTATCTACCAGTAGCCATTAATTTGAAGTACCTAAATAAGTTCTAACTTTGTTGCGCTGAGAAGTGATTTTCTTCAGTATTTTCCGCTGATAGATCTACAGAAGTTATCACCCATACGTAAAATAAGTGGTTGAACGTAGATGTGAAAGAAAGAAAGAAAAAATATTACGTTGTACGTCGTCGTTGTTATGTTATTGTTATGACGTGTTTTTTTTTTTGGTTGGAAATCATACAATGACTCCACTCCTCCACGCAGAGCGCAGCGTGTCAGACTTTTACTGACTAAAACCACACGTGGGTCTTTCAGTTGCCCTTTGCGTTCTAAGGCTACGGGTTTCCTTATCCAAAAATCCCCGCAATGTTATGATATGTTGTTTTGTTGTGTTTTTGTGTTGTGTGAACACCCGTCCGATTTTCACAAAGCATATTGTACAGATGTATTAGCTAATAATCAGAAAACGCGCTTCGAGACGCGCGGCGAACACCAGCTCGGTATACACTACGCCACATATTAAGGCTCATACTCACGACGCAAGACAAGTTTCCAAACACGGTTCGCGGCGCGGTTCGACCCGCTAAAACATCACTTCCCATAAACCACGGCAGGTCTTCAACCGTGACGAGAACAAAACTAACCTTTACGATTTTATCGTGTTCATGTAAATCGCTTAGTAAATTTATAAAAGTAATTACGACAGACAAAGGGCACGCGTGTACCGCTGGCCACAATGAGTGGCTTCGGCGGTGTGGGCCTTAAATCTTGGCAACAATGGCGCTGATCTCTGATAGGGTATCGCGGATCTGTGGCGGGAACTGCTCTGAATTAGTTTGGTTAAGGCACGGCTCGTAGGCTCTGATTATGATGTGGGGCGATGGAATTTATATCGGTTTGTTTCTTGTGTAATATGTAGTTTTTCTCGTAAACCGTTACGGGTGTTATGACTAGGGCTCCATGGACCTAACCTATTTATCATAAAAAGGGTAAGGGTTGAGTCCGCAGAATACTTTAACCTTTAAACTAAAGGGGGAAGAACTAGCTATTTTAATTATTGGAATAGACCGCTTTTTTACTTTTTTTTTTTTAATGTGGTTCAGTAATCAAACTTTTCTGAGGACCATTTAAATCCTTTATTTAATTTGACAATAGTAAGCGCTAAGCATAAGCATAATAATTAAAGTTTAGTTTCCTTCTTTTTTTTCAGTAAGTAAAATTCTACGTAGGTCAACTTTAGGAGTTGACCTACGTAGAATAATTTATTCTACATTGTAATCCAATTGCTATATTTTCTTGCACTCGTAAAGTAACATACAAGAGGCGTCGTCTCTTTAACTAGAGCTAGAAGTGTAACACGCCGCGCGTGTCAAACTTAGGGACGTCGCTGTTTAAACTTTTCTATTGTATTAATTGAAAAAAAAAACTCTTGTACCATAGACGAGTTTTATCCTGATCCGTCTAGCGAGGTGTCTAAGTTAATCCATATTGGGCTACGGGAATGTTGGAAAGAGTAACTGAAAGAAAACTGGTGGGTTTTATTCTTACATTTATAAAATGTCAGAAGCTAGTGTATGGTTCCAATTGGTCGTTTCCTATGGAAGAGACCCGGCAAGAAACTCTATCGTTACTCTTTTAAATAAAGCTAAAAAATTTACAAAAAAAAACCAGCCGACTTTAAGGTAAAAAAAAAACACTGAAAAGTGAAAAATAACTTTTTTCGGAATTCGGTGTTTCTAAAATAGTTTTGTCTCTTCGTTATTTAACACCGACTTCCGAAATTAAACTTATTTTGCACTTTTCAGTGTTTTTTTTTACATTGAAGTCGGTTGTATTTTTTTTTGCAAAATGTTTTTCATTTTACACTTTTTAGTATGGTACCACCACTAAAACGTACGCCTCAGCCAAACTTAAAGACCTTATAGCCAGAATGCATCTAATGACAATTCTAATAATCCCAAACAGGTTAGATTACATTAATTTATTACAGATTTCCGGTGCCTAACTTCAGGCTTCATCATCAGATCAGTTCGATATATTCCCCCTCTACTTTTAGTCAGTCATCGACTACACGTATAAACAAAGCAATTTTATTGTTACGACTGTTCTGCTGAGATCCAATGAGGAGTTCTGTTCCATATCTTCGAAGTTCATGATCAGATCTTAACAATATTTCTCGGAGCTTTTAACTAAAAAAAAAATTCATAATCGGTCCACAACTGACCCAGAAATCGGTGAACTTATAAAAAAAAAAAACATTCAGCCGAACATAGAACCTCTTCCTTTTTGAAGTCGGTTAAAAAGGATTGATTTTACAATATTTCCATATTACAATATTAGTAGGTAGGTATAGGATAGTGTAGACCAACTTTGTACCCAAAAGCACAAAAAATAAATATACCTATATTAATAACAAAAAAGTCGATAAAATAGAAAGTAATCCACGAATCTACGAGTACAGTGTCCTCACACTCACATTATAAAAAAGAGGCTATATAATATAATACTCGTAATATAATATTCACACAACTGTCACACAACGCCCTCTAGTCCCAAGCTAAGCAGAGCTTGTGTTATGAGTACTAGACAACTGATAAACATACTTAAATATTTCTAAATATTATAGATAAATTACTCCCAGACACAAAAAAAAACCTATCAATAAGAGTAGTAAAAGTCTGACATTCCCTCTCACTCCACCCGGAATAGAAGAAGGTTGTTGATGATTTTCACCCTAAAAAAGTAAATCGAAAGACCGGTAGATATGGTGACACTTGACCAGTCTCTGTCCAGCAGTGTCGTTTTTCGGTTGAAATGATGAGGAAGGTTCCAAAATTAGTTGTTACTAATCGCGAAAATTAAGAACACGTGTCTTAAGACGTGTGAGGACGCGCATACTATAAAGTGATAGTTAGCATAGCATAGCATAATCAGCCTTTTAATGTTCCCACTGCTGGGACTCAGGCCTCCTCTCTAGGAGAGGGAATGGGCCGTAATCCACCACGCCGGCCCAGTGCGGATTGGTAAATGTCACATGTTTTCGAATTTTTGGTTCTAGGACATGCTGGTTTCCTCACGATGTTTTCCTTCACCATATTGAGAGCAGTGGTGATGAAATAAATTACACAAAGTAATGCGCCTGGCTGGGTTTTAACCCGCGACCTACAACTCGTAAGTCGGGGCCGTTACCACTCGGCCGCCACTGCTCAGTGATAGTTACTACTTTATTTTATTCCCTGAAGAAAAATGAACAAAAAATGAAGCCGTTATATTCTTGTAACTATTTCCGTGTTCAGGTACCGGTCCTTAAATTTACTAGTGACTACCAGCTTTGCACAGCAGTTAGAAATCTTTAAAATTCTCAGAATTTTTCTACTGTAATATGCATGTATTAAAAAACTTCCTCATGAATCAGTCTATCTGTTAGTGAGAACTTCATGAAAATCTGTTCGAGAGTTTGTGAGTTTATCGTGTTCATACAGACAGATAGACGCGGCAGCGGACTTGGTTTTATATAATATGTAAGGATATATATTATGTATAATCAATATACTTAGACAGGTAGGTTGCCAGCCCTAAGCATGGCACTAGTACTTAAGCGACGGTGCTGCCACCGGCGCGCGCGCATAGCCGCCGAACTAATCAGCGCAATCATCTCGCCGGCTCTATTAATGATCATTTGTCTTGTTTTTTGTCATTACGGCCGAGTATATATGTAATTTAGCGAATAATTGAATGTTACAGTCGTTTGTGTCTGGCAACCGTAATTTATGTGATGCGGTAAAAATAGAAATGTGAAATGGGCAAAATTCCTGCCTTTTAGAAAAATAAACGAAAAAAATCGACTGAAGTTGACCTTTTTCTAAACATTATTGAGAGTTTAATATATGCTAGGTATCTGTACATCGTAAATTGCAGTTTTAGACTAAAATGACAAATAAATACGCTCAGTTATAATTTCTTATGAGATTCAACTGGCACTATAATATTCTCCTTAAAATGCCCGCCAGCTTGCACATAAAACGGTTTAAAACAGAAGCGGTATAGCGAGTCGGCCTAATTAATCCATCGGTTAGGGGTCGTTTAGTTAATGAATGAATAAATCGCCGTCAGCCCTCCCCCTCCGCACACCTCACCCCCCCCGAGCAGATAACGTTAATCGGCGGTCTCGATTTATGTACCTTCCGCGCTGAAATACGGCAAATGGTAGTCAACTACGACCACATCTTGAAAAAATTATCCTCACCTCGCCTTTATTAAAAAATGAACCCTAAGTTTCACACATAGGATTCGTATTTGAGTTTGTGGTCATCTGGCGATAATTTCTATCGGTCGTGAGCAAATATAGAGAGCAAGCGCAGTGATGTATAGACGGCGCGCGCGCTGCTATCGCCGCGGCGTAAACCGTTCATAGATGAGATAGGTCACAGACTGTTGCACTGACGTGCGTAGTTTACTTTAAAAAAATGTGGAGCAAACTGACTCTCCCAAAAAATAAGTATTACCTACTTGAAGCAACTGAGATCATCGTTATCAGCAACACTACAGCTCGGCATACCGGTGTCGGTAAAACTGTAATGGTTGTAGAGTATCAACATTATCTTCATCATCATTTCAGCCTAAAGAAGTCTGCTGTTGGACATAGGCCTCCCCCAAGTGTCGCTACAACTACCGGTACTGTGCGTCTTGCATCTATCGGAATCCCGCGACCCTCACCAGGTTTTCGGTTCACCTCAGGCCTTCCAATGCTGCGTCTTTCGGGCCGTGGTTCGTATTCCAGAATCTTTGGCATTTGAATCATCGAAATTAAACCGTCTGTTCTGCGGGCAATGTGCCCTGCCACTTAGTTTGGTGATTCTTTGGGTTATGTCGGTAACTTTGGTTCTCCTGCGGAGATCATACTTAATGCGATCACTCAAAGTAACTCCAAGCATAGCTCTTTCCATTGGTGATTTTAAGACTTCTGATGAGGCCTATTATGGGCACGTTTCATGTCATCACTGGCAACACTCACTGGTCATAGACAGTTTCATGACTGCTGAATTAAATAAATGGTCACGATTGGCGCAGTGGTTGAGCGATTGACTCCTGTGCTGCCTACGGCTTGCAGATATTGGTCCCAAAAGACTTACCATGATATGTTAATTGTCAGTCATGCGAGCGAGAAAGATGGATGGGGTTATACTATAAAGCTCCATCCCTTTAACAGTTCAGTTTAGGTCCCAAAATGGATCGCGTTAGGAGCTCGTCATAACACTGCAGGTGTGTATGTCTTATGAATGTGATTTTGCGCGTTTGTGAATGGAACTACGATACAGAAGTAAATCCTAGTGTGAGAGTTTAAAAAAAGAACTTATAAACACCATTATATCCTTATTTTACTCCAAAAACTCACAGCAAGACATCCGCCATTTTCAGTCTACCTTTCAGTCCTTGACTTCAGTTCCATGCATATTATTTTATTTCACAGATAGAGGCAATGAACACTATATGAAGTACTTAAACGGCAATTGTCTTTCACTTGAACCTCGCAGACACTTGAGGCTGAACAAATCAGCATCATTCGCGATATGAGGACGAGTGATAACGTGCAGTAGGCACAATTAAATGGCTATCCCGTGACGGGGAGCTTATCAATACCTTGACGTACTAGAGACAGCGTCAGGTTGTGGGAATTACTGGTTTTAAGTGTTCCGTATCTCAGTTGGAAAAACGGAACCAAAGTTATCCTTATAGGATCCTTATAGGATCACTTAGTTGTTCGCATATCCGTCTGTCAAGGCCTTTTTCCTGAAGAACGCGTGGAGGTATCACGTTGAAATTAATACTTAGAAGTTTGAGTTTTTCATTACTCCAAGGGGTAGGAGCGCTCGCAAGGGAATTAAAATCTATAAGGGTAGTTGATTTCAGGCTGTTGTATATGTTTTAATCTGGCAAAAAATTAAGCCAAATTTTGTAATTTTAGTTGCTATGTAGTGACATAAAGCTACTCGTATTTAATTCTGAAGATTTATTATTTTATATACGTTATCTTAGAACTGGATTGGATATTTAATAAGACCAGTATTTACGTCACCAAAGATCACGTCAATGACACTAATGACACGATGAAAGTACCCTACTGTCTTACCATCAATGAATCCAATCTCATTTGTTTAATTATCATTTGTATAGTTCGTTTTCACCTGTAAAACTTTGATTTTAGAGTAATATTTAACACGTTCTTATTTCAGAAACTAAGGCCCTACCACGAACTCTAAACGCAATCAATTTGAAGACCTGAACTGAACTGTTAAAGGGATGGAGATATACAACATTATTTATAGTATATGCGAAACCTGAATATAGTTTAGATTCATAATTTTTACACCATGTTATGTTTTTTCCAAAATATTTAAAAAAGGTCACAAGTTGGACACCGCCGACACTAAGTATAACACAGGTCACGGCAGATCATAGCGGGCATTAGGTGCCAGGACACAGCTGGGTGCGGGAGCAAAACAACCCCTCAGTCGCCCAGATGAAACGGTGACCATGCATTTGTGCGAAAAGAATTCATTTGATACAACACAAGGTACAAACACAATATAGGGTAAATACGAAACAAAAATAAAAAAAGAAGCTAAAATTTAGTTGTGGGCCTCATGGCTGCACCAAAATAGGTCCAGTTCAGCATGAATGTCAGACAACTAGTACCTGACACAAGCTTATAACATGGTGATTTTAATGATACAGTTATGAAATTTGGTGCATAGATTCTTTACATAATAAAAACTTTTTACAAAAAAAAATACAACCGTTTTCAATGTAAAAACAACACTGGAAAGTGCAAAATAACTTTAATTTCGGAAGTCGGTGTTTCTATAATAGTTTTGTCTCTTCGTTATTTAACATCGACTTCCAAAATTAAAGTTATTTTGCACTTTTCAGTGTTTTTTTACATTGAAGTCGGTTGTATTTTTTTCCAGAGTGCATCTCATGACAATTCTAATATACCAAACACGGTAAGATTCAATTAATTTATTACAGAGTTCCGGTGCCTAACTTCAGGCTTCATCATCAGATCATTTCGATATATTCCCCTATTCTTTCAATCAGTCATCGACTCCACGTATAAATAAAGTAATTTTATTTTTTTACGACAGTTCTGCTGTGATCTTATGAGGAGTTCTGTTCCATATCTTCGAAGTTCATGATCAGATCATAACAATATTTATATGGGACAAAGTTTCAATGAAAAAAAAATTTTCTAAATCAGTCCACAACTGACCGAGGAATCAGTGAACATACACTAACTAACTAAAAAAAAATAAACATGCATTCAGCCTAACATTGAACCTCCTCCTTTTTGAAGTCGGTTAATAATACAAATACTAGACACGTGTTTCGCGTGTAAAGCTAATGTTGTATAGAGTGTATAGCTCCATACTTCTTTCTCGCTCGCACGCTTGACATTTTAACACGTCGTGGTAACCCTGATCCTGAAACGACTACATCTAGTAATTAAAAAAATACGCACTTACAATATCTACATACAATAAAATATGCACTAACAATATGACTAGCCTGTTGGTCTAGTGGTTAGTGGTCCTAACTGCTATGCCGGAGGTCGTGGGTTCGATTCCCACCCAGGACAAATGTATGTGTGATGAGCACGATCATTTGTTCTGTGTCTGGGTGTAATTTATCTATGTGTATGTATTTAAAAATATATAAGTATGTTTATCAGTTGTCTGGTACTTATAACACAAGCTCTGCTTAGCTTGAGACTAGACGGCGTTGTGCGATAGTTGTGGAATATTATTATTAATATCTACATACAATAAAATAACTAGATAATACAATAAATCATAGTAAACTAGCTCATCTGCTCAGCGTATACTCTTTGTTGTAGGTCGCGTGCGCCCGCGCCGTTACCGCCGCCGCAAATTTATAATGATCGATATTCGCGTCGGACGAATGGACCTTGCTCTGGTTACGCGGGTCGCGGGTTGCTGACTCGGTTCAGGATTCTTTTGTTGTTGAGATAAGGTGTTCCTAGACGATTTTATTGGGGAAACGCATTTTTAGCCTTGAACTAGCTCTCGCCAAAATTTCAGGATCTATTTATCATCAATCTTCTTCTTCCTTCCCTTGTCATCTCACTTTCCTGCACCAAGTAGCTCTATCTTGGGTGTTCAATTTTGGCAATTGGGCTTTTTTGAGGTCCCTCTTTGTATTTGACCACCAGGTCGATGGTGAATTTTAATTATGTTAGTGGGTACATAATTAGAAATATAATAATAGAATCCAAATTGAATCAAGTCTAGTTAAATTAATCCGAATGAAATTGAATTAAATGAAATGAATTGAATTAAATATGATGAAATTGAATTGAATTAAATATAATGAAATTGAATTGAACTAAAATAAATTTGATTATATTAATTTAAATGAGGCCAGTTACAATATCTAGATGTGTTAGTATATCTTTCGAAAGTATCTTTCTGAACATCTGTTATCCGATTGCTACCTACCAAGATTGCTTAAGACTCAGTGTAGGACCCCAAATTTCTCCTTCAGTAGTATATTTTGTCATCCAGTAGTGTTTCGTCATCCAAATGTATTGCATGACATAATTATTTTCTTCTATCGCACATCATGCCATTTTGGTTGATCTTTGGCTTACTCTCACCTAGCTGGCTACTGTAACGACTGTAGCTCTGGCACAGAGGATCAGGGGCCTTACCATGACATATACCTTATATAAGCCCATATGTTACTTCTATTGTCTAAGTGCCGATATTATTGTATTGTATACTGCTGTTTGTTATCCCTATAAAATAAAGTAGCTCTATCCCTTTAAAAGTTCAGTTTAGGTCAGAAAATAGGTTGCGTTAAGAGCTCGTGTTAGGGCCTCTGGTCATGGGTTGTGCGAAAGTGAACTTCGGGGCCCTGGAACGAAGGCAAAGAAGGAACATCAAATTCAAAGCAATATTTTCTACACTAACCATTAAAAGTATATTTATCCGACAAGCCCGCATGCTGATTAGGTAGTTTTCTTATGCGATCTCTATCGATATGACACTGCTACCAGCCAGCAAGATTGCTTTGAAGCCCGATGTGATTCTATTTTTAGGTTTTAGGTTATTACAGATTGGAGTCAGTAACTAACACGATATTTATCAGTCAAACTGTCAGGTAGGTATCGACTTATCAAAATATTTGGCATAATTTTGATTACTCCATTTTTTTTAGCAAAATTTTCTCTTCGCGCCATTTCCACGGACATGTGAAAGTGGCAGTGTTGCATAAAGGTGCAAAACGTCAAAAACCTATAGTTTGTTACGTTGGCTGCTGGCAGCGAGTCGAAATTGCAAGGCGTCCGTGTACTGCTGCTAATCAGTGCGCGGCAATCCTTATGAGATGGTCTAATTATTCGTTAGTAGGGTTGGCACTGCTGTTCTAAAGGTCATTGAGTTTAGAAGATGGCTGACTCGGGGACGATTTGGTTTTTTCAACACCCTACATTTAGGACCCCTTAAAAAGTATCGCCTGTTGTTAACACCTTTAGGGGTATGCGGAACCTGGTGTAAAGTCCCGCAAACTGCCGCTAAGTAACCGCTTCTAGGTAAGCGCGCTCCATCATCACCCACATCGTCGCTTTCCATCAAGTGAGGATAATATATAATAAAATTTAAAAAAAAAACACCATTGAAAACGGAGAATCCCCGACCGTCTGAAATCAACTATCGGCAACTGTCCGACAATTGATTTCGACCTGTTTTATATATTCTAATCGTGCGAAGAACTCTAAAACTGCGATCTAAGCTTTTGAATTTGAGTTACTATGTAGGGTCGTAGATGTCGCTTTCCACCTGCGATGGTACAGATGTAAGTTTGACAAGAATATTTACCATAGATAAAAGACTATGGTCTTTACCATCTAGTGTCAGACAGCCCAGATTGGTCAGTAGTTAGTTAATTAATCTGAGTATACTTCTATACTATTAACTAGCTTTTGCCCGCAGCTTCGCTCGCGTACATAAAATGTAGCCTATGTCACTCAGAAATAAAGCGGCTTTCTATCGGTGAAAAAATGTTAGCAATCGGACCGGTACTTTCAGAGATAACCTCCTACAAACAAAAAAAACAACAAATAACAAACTTTATCTCTTTATAATATTAGTGTAGACTAACAATAAAAAATAAAAAACAATAAAACACAACAACAAAAATAATTACAACAATCTTTGTTTTCCATACATCACAATAGTTTTCCACCAAATAGATCTGAGAATAAAGAAATAATAAAATAGTTAATAGGCTATTTTTTACCCTCCTACTACCATTACCCATTTTTTTCATTGATATGGCGGAACTACATTTGCCAGGGTAGCTGTTAATATTATAAAAAGAACGGATTTGTATTTTTGAATTTTTATATTTTTGTTTGTAATTAATGAAATCAAAAACTACAGGACCTATTTTAAAAATTCTTTTACCAATAGAATGCTACGTTATTGCTGAGTGACATAGGCTATATATTTTCTACATTCACGCGGACAAAGCCACTGGCAGAAGCTAGTGTGTGTTTTAGTTGCTGTGGCGTCCTAATTTGCAAGTAGTAGTTTTTTTTTAATCTTACAAAACTTCCAAGATGCTCCTGGCCCCTGGCTGATTGAAAATAACCATATGCGGTCATAACAACTTTTCATCATCAAGTACATTACCTGCTTTGACATCATATTACATAAAAAGTTCTAACACTTCATTTATGATAACATCGGCTAGCGATCGAGATTGTCATCTCGTTTAGACTTCCAGACTAGCATCTCGGCGCCGTCGGCACTTCGGCAGCCCTGCGTTTGGTGCTATCTCGGCAATCTTTACTTAAGTAAATTAATTTACCTCACCTCATACGATGAGTGAGATCCGACGATAATAATTACATTATTATGAACCGCCAAGTTAATATAGCTGAAATATATTCAGCGCAATTACTTGAGCACGTCGTTAGTGGAGATTGTGTATGGATGAGTGTCATGCAATGTGTACATAGGTTGTGGTTTTAGATAACTATGTTTATATAAAATTATAAACAATCTGTTCTATGTCTTTAGTCTAATATCTTCTATAATTATTGGGCAAATATCTCTTTTTCTGCACACGTCCGTTTTCTACAAATTTTAATGCGCCATTGTGTTGATAGCGGTCAAGCTTGTTGCTCCATTTTATCCTGGTCGACTGCGATGTCATCGAAATTGAAACAACAGTTACAAAGTAAAGACGGCACGGTTGGCGCATTGGTTGAGCGTTTGACAGCCGCGCTGTGTGTCGCGAGTTCGATTCCCATATAGAACAATTATTAGTTTGACCTACAGACAGGTGTTCTGGGTCTAGGTGTCTTGTGTATATGAGTTTATATGTTTGTGAACGCACCCTTGATACAGGAGTTACTTCTAGAGTGGGTCAGGATTTTATTTAAAAAAAAGGACTGTCGTCAGGAACTTTGGACAGAAAAATAGGTTCATGTTTTTTATGCGATCATATCCTCATACAAAAGAACATTTCATAATCGATATCAAGTATAAACTGGATCATCATAAGTCGACACTCGCAAAAGGCGTCGCCTCCTTGCCCTGATGGCTAAGAGGCTAGATCAACACCTCTCGTTAGCCGGAGCAGTGGGGTCAAGGGCTTGATCCTTAGAAGAGCCCTCGAGGGCTCCACACGCATTGCGAGCATATTAACTTTTTGCTTCTGTTGGAATGGACGTTAGAACAGTATGCGGATAGAAAATATTGAATACGAATATCGAAAAAGCGGAGTGAACTGCTTCAAGTTGGGTCTTGTATAGTTTTATTCTTGGGACGAGCATAGCGTATTTGGATTTTCAGTTAGGAATTTTTCGGTATCAGCCCAGAGTCTGAATTTAAAAGTTTGGTTATTGGATAATTCAGCAGTCATTACTATAAAGGGTAATGTGGGTACAGATACCTATTATGTAGACTAGACCTGATTATGTGTCATATCTTGTTTCGAATAAGATAGAGATACCAATCTGACTTTAGAAAATACATTTTGTGACTTTATCGATTTGCTCCAAATTACAAGCAATTGAAATGCCTTCTATACAGTTGATGCTATGTGGAGGAATGTCCAATAGCTCACCGAGTGTTGTGCGATCCGTCGAGTCATGCAGCGGCTCGCGAGCCCGAGGCAGTGACACACGCTGCAGAAAGCGTGACCACACGTTACAATTAGCCGTATCTCCCGCGAGGTGTCCGCTGCCATCTTGATAGGCGAGGTGAAATGCTATCGTTTGTATTGCACACAATAGACTTGGGGTGCGCTCATCTGGCCGGTTTTTTGGGTGGAATGTTGGCAAATATTAACTTAAAAATTGTGATCTTTTTCGACTTCTGTTTTTGTTAGCTGACCTGATTTATATGATCAAGTTGAGTAGGAGGTAGGTAGTAACTTGCTGATCGCTACTCATAACTTCTAATAGCACACTGTGATTCTGGTGTGTCATCTACAGTGATATTATTTAAAAGGCTTAATAAAATCTTAATTTCTTAATCGATTTCGAACTTTTTTATTAAATTAAGTAAAAATAAAACTAATTGTAGAGCTTTTTTTGCCGGTTCTTCTCTAAAGGAAACGATCAATTAAACCCGTGTAATAGCTTCTGGCGTAGGTGCCCATGTAGGCTTTTGTGAAGTGAAATATATATCTATTTAATTTCGGCAAAGAAAAGTAGTCAGTAAGAAAGGTAGTAAGACTAAGCAGGAAGAGACGCATCGATATAAAATTGTAAGCCAAAGAATAAAAAGCTTACAGTTTTGAACACCAAACATTTAAAAACCCTACTTATCTCTGTAATCCCATGTGAACAGTGGCTAACCGGAGCTGCGGCTAGAGTTTACCTTATCGGCTACTTTGTTTACTGCGGCTCGCCGTTACGGAGCGGAGAGCGCCAAAACGACGAGCACTATCGCTGCTCCTATGTCACTTACTTTATCGGTCTATTATAACTTTACAGTCTCTCTTGCCGGGGTAAACTGATGACGGGGCATGAGGCTCAGGCTTCAGGCTTCGGTTTCATGGGTTTGACTAGTGTTCCACCAACTTTTTGTGTTCAAGGTACACCTAGGAAATCGGAAAATTTTGGAGGTACATCATAAATGAAAAATATTTTTTTACATAATATTAATCAACTTTTTATTATTAATTTACAATCTAAAACTGTAAATAGCAGAAAAGGTAAAAGGAGAGCTTGTTTATTGAGCATACTATGAGTTTTCCGGAATAATCGTTGACGAGACATTGAATGATTTTCCACCACAAAAAAAAAATGTTCTAAATGAGATCTTGAAAATTTTCTATATAATGTGCGATTGGTTTTAATTTCGAACAGTTCTTCCTACTCGTTAACGAGTAGGAAGAACTGTTCGGTAAGTATCAAAACGTGATGCCCTCAGAAAATGAATTTTAATCCCAGTCCGTACCGTTTTCTACCTATAAACTTGAGAGATAACCTTATTTTGCTGGGGCACACCAGCTAATCACCACGATGCACTAGTGTGCCGCGGCACACCCTTTGCGAAACACTGGGTTAGACAATTTGAATGGTGAATTTGGTTTGGTTATGACATCATTTTATTTTTCTATCACTGCAGTGCCTAACATTATGAATACTTAGAGGCCTCAGGAGGCGTAACAACAAAAAAAAATGTGTTCAGCATCTGAAGGTAAGCGGAACAGAGTGTAAATTCCCGCAAGCCTCCGTTGAAAAGGGAGGATTCGGATGTTCTGTCAGGTTTGGGCAACTGCCCAATATATGATTTCCGGCTGTCGTATATGCTCAAGAAAAACTCTAATTGCTCGATGTAGGATTTCGTAGGTCATTTGTGGCGCCACAGATCCGGTACAAGCTCTACGGAGAGTACCTCTTCTGGTATTCGCTTGGTTGTATGAAACTGAATATATTTTGTAAGTAAGGCGATAGGCTGCGCCACCACTAAAGTCCCAGTAAGATATATAGACCCCCATAAAACGGCATACACAGGCCCTAAAACGTGAATGTTGTCATAAAGAAGGGTCAATATCTGGATGACCAAGATTTCTAGACCATAGAGTGCCTACATTATTGGAATTTTATAGTTTGTAAGAAAAGAGAACCAGCTTTTTGAACGAACTTTAGTTACTTTACAACAATTATAAAAACAATCATATATATAGGTATATTTTATATTAAATAATTATGTGTGTAATTTGTATGTGTGTACTTTTGTAATATTTATTTTCTAAATAATATTTTCTTTTCTTATGCACCTGCCATATTGTCTTTCTATCAACCATTGGTAGAGAATGCCTAAGGCACTGAGTTCATCTTTATACCTTTGTTTGCATGAAGATTAAATAAATAAATACAGTCTTCGGAGCTGTCCAGGTGGCTTTTTTTTTCGGTGGGAAAATCATCCAATGATAACCTCTGTTAGGCGGGGTGGGATTGTGTGTCAGACTTTTACTGACTAAAAACCCTCTCCTGTTCCGTCGTTGCCTTTCATACCAGGGCCGAGTCTTCCTTTCAGAAGCAGACCCTTGGCCCCAGTAGGCTTCGACCCTGTTGGGCCCCTACGGTTTATTGACATCTCCTTGAGGCGCGCGTGGAACAGTATGTGCCGTCGACCACTTGGGCTCGGTTCGGACGGTCACCGGACGATCGGACGGCGAGCTACCCATTGCTCGCTGTAGACGAAGAAGACGAAGTCCTCTAATGCGTCCAGAATTTACCGCTTCAATCTTGCATTAAGTATCGTAAAAACTTGTAACGCATCTTCAATACTATTCATGAGTAGAATTCGGTTCAGGGAGCACATCGTGATATCTTGTTATTACCTTCTGACGCAGTTCCGGTCGGCAGGCGCAAGTTGCTCGATGGAGTGCATCATTAGTTTTTGTGCTCATTCTAATTACTGCATGCTAGGCTACTTCTGTGCTGGTACGGTTATGGGCGGGGCGGTGGTGAATGAGAGCGTGCGCGCTTTTTTTTTTAGATTGCTATTCATCTTTGAAATTGTTTAGTTTGATCTTTTTTTAAACGAAATGTTGCCCAGTACTAGGAATTACTTCTGTATCGTGGGTACTTTTAACAAACATGTAAAGAAACACCTATCTGTAGGTCATACAAATATTTTTTACGTGCGGTATCGAACCCGCGACACGTAGCGTAGCAGTCAATCGCTCAAACACCGCGCCAACCATTCTTATCATATTTGCTTAAATTGAATAATGTGTACGGGATAAGGGTTGCAGAATATTTAGTGCCTTAGTTTTTTAATAAACTTTCAGATGATTTTTATTATATAAAACTATTTATTTCGAAAAGTTATAAAGAAAGAAAGAAAAACAGTTTATAAATGACGCAATCTTAAAACAAGCTAACAAACATAATCAAGTAAACTAATAGTTAATAGTAGTTGTTAGTTAGTAGTAGTTATAAGTACAAACCAAAACGTTTTTTTACGTAAAAGTAATTATCATGTAATTATTATTACATTTATAAAGTCATTGTTTCATTATTAAACATGAGAGGGTTTCGTTGCATTATTGAAAAGTAAATGAAAAAATTTGAAGAAATAAATTACATAATTTTATTTTCAGGAAGTCTTCTATGTCTTGAGATCCAGGTTCCTACTTTACATTTGTTGTTATTATTTCATTATAATTGGCTACACTGCAGTATCTTAATCAAAAAATCTAAAAAGGGTAACAAAAAGAAACAGTGGGTTACCGAGTGTGTTTGCATGATGGAGTTAATTAAGATAGTCGTGTTTGGTGTTAACAGAGTATATGTGTGTGTTATAACTGTGAGTGTACCTATACGAATGTATGATATACATATATACACATATGTAAGTGTGACCTAACAATGTACTTCGTAACTTTTTCGCTTAAACTGTCAAATTTTCAGTATATTTATTTATTTGATTCTTTCACAAAAAAGTACAGAGGCGGACTTAATGCCTTAGGCATGTTCTACCAGCCAACCTTTAGTTGATTCAGAGAAAAACTGTCGTAATATTAAATTAAATACTTCATTTTCGAAAGAGACATAGATAGACCCATAAATAATAAATCTATATACATAAAAGGAGAAACTGACTGACTGAGCCCGCTGGCAAAGTACTAGTACAATATAATAATGCTAGTGGCTCCGCCAGACCTGCCCGTAAGTTGAAATTTTGCCAGAACCGGATCCTGGGCACGCCATAATTATGGCGGTAAGTCCCCTCTTTGAGGAGTGGCTGGAAAGACTTCACGGCGTCCTCACCTTCTGCTTCACTCAGGTTCTTACCGAACATGGTCAGTTCGGGAAGTTCCTGCACAGGATTCGTGCTGAAGTAACGCCCGGGTGTCACCACTGTGTGGACCGCCCGGAGGACCCGGTGGAGCATACGGTGGAAGTGTGAGTGTACGGCGAGCAATGGGTAGCCCGCCGTCCGACCGTCCGGTAACCGTCCGGATCGAGCCCAAGTCGTCGATGGCGCGTATTGTTCTACGCGTGCCTCAAGGAGATGTCAGCAAACCGTAGGGGCCTAGCAGGGTCGAAGCCTACCGGGGCCATGGGTAGTGTGAAAGTGAGTAAAAGTCTGACACATCCTTCCATTCCGCCCAAGAGCGAGAAATGTCATTGAAAGATTTTCCCACCTAAAAAAAATAAAAACCCTTTTTCTATTCAGATCCTGCTAAAACCAATACTAGAGTTATTATACGGAAAATTTGTAATAATGTCAAGCGTGCGAGCGAGAAAGAGGATTGGAGCTATACACCCTATATAGCTCCATCCCTTTGACAGTTCAGTTTAGGTCGTCAAATGGATCGCGTTAAGAGCTCATGGTAGGGCCTTAGGCAAAGTTTCTTAGAAAATGTTATACACGACAATTCCAATGTCATTCTCTTAGCCTTTCCCCAGCGCTGTGTTGTTATATGTGTTCCGCTCTACTCTAACGATCTCGGGAATGCTAAGCAGTTACATTGTTACAGTGTGGAATGCTAACTGATTAGAAATTGGTTCAATCTGCAGGCGACCACAAGACATGGGGTTTTCCGCCAGGAAATTCTTGAGCCTGATAAATAGGAGTAGGTAGGTTTCAACTTAATCTTTACAGTCCGTTGCTTATCATGTGTGTTGTCATTAGGTCTTGGTATTGATAGGGAAACATGATAGAGCGTATATAAGCATATACGCTAATGTGATATAAGCTATACACGTGTCTAGTATTTTTATGTAAAGAATCTATGTACAAAATTTCATAACTGTGCCATGAAAAATCACAAAGTTTTAAGCTTGTTATGCTACCTGATTGTCCGCACAAATACATAGTCACCGGGCCATCCCGCTGACTGAGGCATTGTTTTGCTCCTGCACCCAGCTGCACTGGTGCCTAATGCCCGCTAAGACCTGCCGTGACCTATGTTATACTTAGTGTCGGTAGTGTCCAACTTGTGATATAACATGGTGTAAAACTTATTAGAATCGATTCCGTTAAAGTTTTTTTTAGTCCTAATCATTCCTAATTCTGATGCAGGCAGGCGCATATTGAGAAGTCCCTGAATTAAATAAATCATCATCATCCCCCTTGCGTTTTCCTAACTAGCTTGGTATCGGTTTCCAGTCTAACCGGATGCGGTTGAATACCTGTGTTTTACATGTAGCTACTGCTTATCAAACGTCCACAACTCAGTTACTGGGCAACACGATGTTCCTTGGATAAACTGATGGTCATCTGTCGTCGACGAATGACCACCGAGACCAACGGCTTTACGTGCTTTCCGAGGCATGGAGTGTCAGTAATATCCTAAATGAACTTAGAAAAGGTTTTATGATTATTTGTCCGGTTTTGAACCCACAACCTCATGCATGAGAGACGGGCCTTAACCACTGGGTCATTACAACGCTTCCCCTCCTCCCCCTTCCTTCTCTTGTCCTTGAAATGTGGAAATGGAACTTTTAATCACAGTCTAAATCATAATGAATGACTGATATAAATTTCTTTTCCTCACAGCAGAAATTATTGACCACACATATATTTTTTTTTACCATAATTTAGGTTTTAAAAACAAATCATACCTCTAGTTAGCGCCACTTAGCCGAGAGGTCTTCTGCTTTTGAAAACCTATACATGACGTTGACGTCAATTTAACTAATGTCATTAAAATAAGCGTTTTGACAGGTGCCTGGACCTGACGACTCAGTGCAGCCATCTGGTGAACGTCATATTAGAAAACCTTCATAGAAAAAATGGCGATACAAAAATACGCAGCCGTAATCCCCAACATAATAACAAATGCCGAACTAAATTTACGACGCGCTAACCGTCTCGATAGTTGCTGAGTAAAAGCTTACATTCCTAGTGTTGCGCTGCGACAATGCGACTGTCATCGGTCGATATATTACACCCGCTACCGGCTCGGCACGCGGCTAATATTTTATATGGGCGGTCTTCATTGCGATCGGGACCTGTTGATGTAGAGATGGGACACTGTCGATAGTTTTTTTTTTATATTGTGGTTTTTATGGTTCCTTGGTGAGGTGATGTTTAAATGGTGATGTTAATAGAGATTCTTAGTCTTGTTGTTATTGTAGCATACAACAACAACACGAACAAGAGAGAGCACTTGTATTGTTTTCGCCTAACATTGTACTTATTTTTGTGTTTATTTATTTTATTAACATATACAATCGAGCTTATTGATTAAAGAGATTGTGTTGAGCTTTTTCATAATTTATGTTTACTATACATGCTAAGACTGTCGTGATTGAGTATTGATCAAAGCTCACAAAAAATAATAATAAGCAATCATTGACATGAAGAATAAGTATTCTTTAGTTATCTCACTCTTTTTCTGTTCAGATCCTAAAAACAATACTCGGTTTATTATACGGAAAATTAGAATTTAGTAGAATTAACTCTGCCTGAGTTAGCTAAGGTAGCTCTACAACTTGTGGGAAGAATATTCTTTAGATCGTTTGGGTAACTTTGCGAATACAAACAAAACATGGTCTCATTTAAATCAAAATCACAATGTATAAAAAAAATAGAACTGTCAATCTATATGGCAGTCAATCAAAACTGATATTATAAAGAGGTAAAGTGTGTTTTTTTGTTTGTTTGTAGGAGGTAATCTCTGAAAGTACTGGTCCGATTGCAAAAATTTTTTTACCGATATTAAGCTAGAAAGCTGCTTTATTCCTGAGTGACATCGGCTATGTTTTATGCACGCAGGCGAAGCTGCAGGCAAAATCTAGTTTCTAATAAAGTATCGATACGGGCATGCACACCCCAGTCCTACTGCTCGAGTGAAAGAGGCGTGCACTGGTTGCTCTCATTAATCTTTCATTTCTACGTTATATTATTAGAGGAACGGGTTTGCACGGATGCTGCGGGACGAGGGGGTGCGGGTAGCGGGGTGCGGGGTGGGGAAGGAGTGCGGGGCAGGGCGTGAACCCGAGTGAACCCGCAGTAGCACCTGCCGCGTCGCCCGCGTCCGGTCGGCTCCACGCAGCACTAAGGTTGCCAGGGAAACATTCTGATCTTGTAAATTGACAGGATTCCCAGGTTATGATCTTAGTTGGATCGTCTATTTTTAGCGAGGCATTTCCAGGAAGTCTAGATGATTTGCCAGGAAGGTAGCAGCCATGACGGATCATTTCTTTCATCGAGGTAATTCAACGTTGTATAAAATAATAAGAACATTTCATAGACTCACTCAAAAAGAGTCAATATTACAAACAGTTCCTTGTCATAAAGTTTTTCAACGAAACTTTTAGGGCTGTCGCAAAATTTTTCCGGTTCGTAAAAAATTAGAAAGTTTTCGAATCTTTAATGTTTACGAACTTCAAGATTCCTGACTTATGAACCAAAATATCTAATAATAACGATAATAAAAACTAGGACCAAGTTTGGTAACTTAATGAAATCCATTAGACTAAGACATAGTCAATGACAGACAGAATAATGAACTCGGCCTTTAGATGTAATTGCACATTTGATTTATAAAGTAGTCATTAAAACTAGACCATTGCAAAATAGAGATCTGATCGACTTAGATAACTCTATATACAAAGGCTGATGAGCAACAGAAAGAAGATAAAGTTTTATGATGGATATAATTTTAGACTATTTTCATCTTTTTTTAATACTATCTCACCTGATGGTAAGCGATTATGTGGTCAACATTGGAGCATGCTTACTTAAATACTCCCAGGTTGTGCCTATCAAGAAACTGACTGTGGCAGAGGATTCCACTCCTTAATTGTATCTTCATAAGTAAAACAGACATAAGAAAAAGTATAAGAAAAGAGTTAGGTCAGTACCTAACTGCTCTTTTCTTTTACTTTTTCATTTTATTTTATACATCTTTTTGAATGAGACAGTTCTCATTAAAAAGAGATGGATAAAATGAAATCTAGATCACCCGAGCTTCTATATACCTACGTACTTAGAGCGTAGAAAAGTGTGTAAGATTAATTTCCACGTTCTTTCAAACCCCAGTTTGAGAATTGAGAATTCATAGTTGAAAACTCGTATACTCTATTTTAGGATTAGATCCAGTCAAACTTGAGCAAAAAAGTTTGACAAAACCTCAGTTCACTACCAGGGTAGAAATGTATTTGGAACAAAAGATTTGACCAAAAACTAAATATACAAAACACATTACGAACCCGACAAATTTTTCGAGGTGTCAACCCTAACCTGTGTTTGGAGGTCGTAAAAGGTGAGGTTTTAATGGCTGTCACAATATGTAATCGTATTGAGAGATAAAGTTAAAGGTACGTGGCCTCTCATTTCGGCTGTCCGAGTGTCCGTCTGCTGGCGTATTAAATACTGGATTATACCAGCTGCACTGACAGGTTGAGGTTGACAGATGTTTTTATACTGTTATATTTAATTCAAATGTGTGGCCGACCAATAAAAGAAGTCATCTCTTCGCTTGATTTCGTAATACCTATCGAATCTTGTGTTTTTTCTTTTTTTATATTGCGTTTGATTCGGAATCGTGAATCTGATACCACCTAAATGCTTATTTTACACACCAAGTTGGTACTTGCTTTATTTTTTTCCTTCGTTTTTGAGGAATATGACTATATTCGTTAGTTCATAAGTCTCTTATTGCTGTCCGAATTTTAACGTTGCACCACACTCTGGGAATTACTCCCGTATCGTGGTTGCGGGAGCGTTTGGAAGAGTGACCGTAGCTCTAGAACGTAAAGGGCAACTGAAGGATCACCTTCGTTATTGTCAGTAAAAGTTTGACGCCTTCATGTTTCATCTTAGAATGGGGGAAAACGTTTAAACTCACATTAAAATATAGCAAAAAGGTAGCGAAGTGGATTAAGACCCATATAGGAACATTTTCGCTCCACTCGCCTCGGTTCATTTTATGCATCATCTCCAGCCTTAGATCGAATTTCAGTGTATAGTGTCACTGAATATCGGTACTTTACATGGAGCGGCCGGCGGTCTAATCTAACCTCCACATCCTAATTACTGAGTACCTGTCTAAAACGATATACATGAAAAAATGCGTCGTGTGAATGTTAATGATTTATGAATATTGTCTAGGTTTTTCAGATACTGTTATACTTAACTTCTACGACTCTAACCTACCAAACACAGGCTAATATTTATATTTAACCCTAGAGTTTCCTCGCGATGAGCAATTTGCCGCTGCACGTAACCTTTTTCTATCGGAGTCGTTTTACGAAGTGATTGTACTCAAACTTACAATACAAGCAGATGGGGATATGGCTAGTTCAGTAGCTGGTCCTCGCTTAGCCAGTGGCTACGTTACGCTATGTTTGGTCATGAATCTTGAAAATAATACAGTTTATTTTTCGAGGGCGGCAAAATGCTCACAACGCGAGCACTCTAGGGTTAATTGTCCAAGTCGTATCTTTCGGGTAATTTACTAAATACAATGCTACGAAACTAAACGGAATAATGATTGAATGCGATACTTAGGACCCGGATACTCAAATAGAACAAGTAGTTACAATGGCACTGTGTTGATTTCCTATGATTAGAGCTTAGGAGCTGCTCGATAAATTCTCAAGGCAAAGCCTAAAGCCTGGGGCGAGTTTGTTGGAAATGTATGCGAGAAAACGTTAGCTTATTTTGACCTTAATAATATTGAGTGTTGGTCTGAACAAACAGAGGCTCTAATAAAATTCTGAATTCTTTTTTTACTTTGTCTCGGGCGAACCCGCTGGCAGCAGCTAGCCAGAATATAATTGAGACTAAAAGAGGCTGTTTGGTTTCCTGCTGTGGGACTATCTGTTAGTATTGTAATTCAACACGAGAATCAAGTGCAAGTTCTCGCTTGCTCTTGGATATCACATATCTTCGACTATATAGTTCGCTAAAACACCGTTTTTGAGAGAAGTGGTGATGAAATAATTTACCTATAATAAATCCCTATAACAATAAATTCGAAAGCAGCTGATATTCACTAACCCGCACTGGGCCTTCAATGTGGATTACGACCAATTCCCTCTCCAAAAGGAGAAGGCCGTCCCAGCAGTGGAAACATCATAAGGCTTGTAGTGCTTATTATGGTGATTATTGGTAGACCTAATAAAAAATGTGGTAGCTATGCCTTGCATCAAGGGAAATTTCAATCCGTCCGACCGTCCGGTAACCGTCCAGACCGAGCCCAAGTCGTCGACGGTGCGTGTAGCTCCACGCGTGCCTCAGGGAGATGTCAGCAAATCGTAGGGGTCCAGCAGGGTCCAAAACCCGGGGCCTTGGGACGAAGGCAAAGAAGGAAGGAGTAGGTTTTTAGTTTTTTACTATCTTGCACTCCGCCCAAGAGTGCGATTTGTCATTACATGATTATACCACATAAAAAAAAATCACATGTTTGTCAGCTGTCATTTTAATGACGTTACATACTAAAGACAATCTTAATAAGGGCCAAGAAATTACCCACAGCCGTTGATTTTAATATACATTCTAATCTATGAGCACAATGTTGATTTACTTTGTGTATGCCGTTTTCTGAAAGTCGGCTAGAGTGCGAAGTCGTTAACCAATGGTCATTATAATTCAAGTGCTATCCGGTAAGGGTGACCATGTGAATGGACCATTTATAATTTCAGGACATCGAGTAAGACACTAAACAGGGCGAGCAAAGAAAGATGTGTTGAGGTGTGTTTTGTGGTATGGTGATATGTTAGGTATGTGTGTGCAGTGTTGTCTTTTTTAACCCAAAGGTTGACGTGTAGAGAAAACCTTGTTGCATCAAGTCTGCCTATGTACCACTACTGTCCATGAAGTTTATATACTCGTAAATAAATAAATATGTCGATAGTTAATTTCTGTTGTATATATTCTAATAGCGCGGAAAACTTTTACACCGCGGTGCAGAATTTTTGAATTTTATTTTCTACGTGGCGTCATAGATGTCGCTACAACTATTTATCATTTGTAATATTATTTTATATGTACTTATTTTAGTGACACCAAACTCGTAGTATAATGGGGTTCCGGACCTCATTATCGGAAAGAAATGAAATTTTTAGTCAATGTTTCTTAGTGGTCTCTGAATTTTTTCAGTAGAATAAGTCTTCTAATTTCTACAGGTACATACAGCCTATATTAATTAAACAGAATGAATTATTATTTTTCAGTTCACCTATTAGAAAAACCGCTCCTACCTCAGCCGCTCTTAGGCACACAATTTACTGTTTTTCGCACTAGTGCTGAAAAGTGCGCCAGCTCGCCCTGCCACAATGGACTATATGTATCGTATCGGCCTGGTCATCAAGCAGCTCCTATAAGTCGCTGAGCAGCCCCCATTATTGATATCTTCGTAAGTTTATTAAAAAATTTCGTTTGATACACGTAGAAATTCGTCACTGCAGCACTCGGATCCATAACACTTATTTTCCGCCTTGGTCGCAATGACAAAGTTTCTCCATTTGTCTTAAAATGTACTATTTCTTTTCAGCAATGGTTTTTAAAATGATTTATTTACTAAGGAAAACAAACAATGTAGCATTTCATTCATTCAACTACTAGAATTTGCCACATTTAATGTATACCAAAATCATAAACACATGGGTATACCCCACAGCAGTATCGTAAGTGTTGAAGCGCTCACCAATTACCTAGTGTGAAGGTTCTGCTGATGATAATTGAATATATACTTTATGCAGCCGCCAGCCTGTACACCAGGCCGCGCCGCTAGCCTGGCTATGAATACGCCTACCTATTTGCACTCTTTATACAATATGTTAAATCGATTGGGGGATCAATTTAATAAATATTTATTTTTATATATTGTTGTTTCTATTCTTGGGATTGAAAATTATTGTTGTTTATTAATTTGTGCGTGGCTAGTGTTGAGTTACGATTGTCAACGATATAAAAAGTTGGTTTATTTTTTTATTGATGTCCAAGGATATGATGGCATTCAATTGTAAGTCACTCATAAGCAAGATGCAAAGCAAGGAATTTTTTGAAGACAATCATAGATAACTTAATTAGTTGTTATTTAAGATAACGCTATGTAGTGTTTTTCTTCATCTTTGATATTACATAATTAGATTCAATTCATAATATAGGTATCTACTTAAATTAATTTTTAACTTCATCATAAACCTTAAAGATGTCAACGCAATCTGTAGCTAGATATAGATATGTGGAAGCTTCTTATTAGCAATTTTCATTACCTATGTAAAAAAATATAATTGTTATTAATTAGCCTGTAAGCTTTCTTTGAAAATAAGTAAATAATAATCATCCATTCTTGAAGATTTTAGAGATCCTTGTGTCAGTATGTATAGTCTTAAAACAGCGTTCTAATGCTAATGCTAATAATATAGTTAGGTGGGACGTCCCTTTTTTTTCTATCCACAATCGACCAATTCATACAAGTGTGACGGAGGCGTATTTCATTCAGTCTGTCACGAAAATATTTTTTTCTATAAATATGAAACTTAAAGCCCTTTAATCGTCATAATTTCAGCCGCAAGACTTACAAAGTTGGACATAGGCCTCCCCCAAGTGTCACCACAACGACCGGTCTTGTGCGTCTTATATCCATCGGATTTCCTTGAATAATAGTATGTGTTTTATTTGTACCCTCAAAAGAAAATTGAAAATCTTAGAAATGTTATGAGTAAATACGGTATTCACATTATATTTCGAGGGGACAAGCGGTAGAAAAGAATATCCACTCCAGATATTGCGAAACGAGAGCCCCAAAAATGTAGTTCTTAAATAAATATGGGCAATTAACGACCTCGCTTCCAGTTTCTATGCTTGGGGCTACGAATTCGAAACCATACCGTTCCAAATATTAGCACATATCATTTTGTAATTAATGACAATCAGATTTATGAATTATTATCTATGCGTAACGGTACATAAACCATTATTTCTCAAAAGAAAACCAATTCATAACCATTCCAGTTAGAAACAATAAAGAGATCTAATAAAATAATACGGTTATCGTGAAAGCGACGAAGCGTCGCGGCGCGTGCGCAGCGCGCTAACAATTGCATGCACTAACAACCTTTGCACCGAGAAGAAAGCCTTTATTGGACGCAATAATTAGTTTTATTGTTACGTTGTTTGTTTGGTAGACTGATTTATTTTTATACTGTGATTTATTTAAGTTACGACGGTATGTTTTACACTGTGTCAATTTTCTTTATTATACATTTCTTATTCCAGCCTTAACTGTTGGTCTGGGGCGATCTTATGCCAAAAATGGGAGTGTAAAATTGGAGGTGAATACCGTGGCCCTGAAATGAAAAGGGCAACTGAAGGCCGTTGCTGGGTTTTAGTCACGCCCTCTTACTCCACTCTAGAGCGAGAAAAGTCATTTGATGATTTCCCATAATTATATCAAATTGTTATTTAGTTTTTTGGAGATTTTTTATATAATTAATGATCCGATTACGATAATTCTTTCACCAGTAGCAACCAGCAGGCAACACTATATCCAACTCCAAATGGGTACTTTTATGCCGTAAGAATGCACAGTTCTTGATGCTATAAAAGCCAAGCCGCAGAAAATAGCGAAGCGTTGTGGAAGCTGTTCTACATATTGATAAATCACATTTCATCAGATATGACTATCACTCGGACCCCTGCTTACCATGTCTGGTAAACAGAGCGTGATGATATGATCCGTTGCTTGCTTTGTGCATGTACAGAAATGATAACATCACGGTAGCTTCAATAACAAGCTCATAATGACTTGGTTTTTGACAGAAGATCATTTTGCGAATGATAGATTGGGTGAACTGTAGCAGTGGTTAAGACTTTATGAATAGAAGCCATATGCAGAAGCTAGTAGTTTCTGCCTGTGGTTTGGCCTGCGTGAAGGTAGAAAATATGCCTTAACTTTTCAGACCATGCATAAAAGTAGGCCTATATTATAGGGAATAATGAAAAGATTACTTATTTTTGATATTTACAGACCACTTTATGAAGAACTTCTTATATACGTTCTTGGATAAATACCCTATAAATAAAACGCTCAATATTTATAATCTATGCGGACGCGCCACTCAAAGGCAAGCGTTCGCTTGGTGTTTGAGCGGTGTGCCTAGTTCAATAAAAAAACACTACGTCAACTATTTGTCGTTTACGTTTAAATCATTGTTGCTCTCCTCATTTCTTAGTCAAACTTAGGATTAAGGATAACTCTCTTTGTGAATGCGGTTTGGATGAAGGAAACGTGGACTATTTATTTTTCCCCTGTCCTAAATTGCGCTTCTCTTTTCATAAAATCATTCCTCTTTCAACCTCGGTCTTCTTTCTTTTGTTTACTCGTTCTATATTTAAACTATCCAAATTTATTGAAATTAATAAAATTAAGTTGTAACTATTGCAATTCCAGCGGTCTATTAACAGTTTGCACCTGTAACTGGCAAAATTGTGGTTGTCTTTTCCACAAATGCCATTAATGAAGAGTTAAAGTTGAAGTTGACCAATCAAAGTGTCAAAAATTTCGTTATGAACGCCTGCCTGTTTATAATAAAATGAAAACACTTGATTATCTACAATTGTCTACAAAAACCAAAAACAAACAATTTTAATTTGATTGTTTTCGGGAACTTTTTACGAGTATGTATGAAACTGCGGAACTGATTATGTTCGGGACTTTTTTATGTATTAAACTGCGGAACCCGTGGTTGACTTACACGTAATCGGTTTTTATGGAGCCTACATACAGGTGTATCTAGGATGCGTGATTCTGAACTGTTGTAATTTTAGTACAAGATTGTTAAGAATGCCTCTACCTTCACGCTCTTTAAACAGCAATGTAAACGGATGATGATAACGAATACTTTCTGCTTGCAGCCTTACCCTATAAAGTTATTATGAGAGGTAGGAGTTAGGTAGAGTTAAACTTGTACTTACACCGATTTCGTACTGCGAAAGAATAAAATGGATATGCCTCAAATCCCGAAATTAATTTTAAAGAGCAGATTTTTTTTATGATACTTTTAGAAATGTAGCAGATAAAAATTCTTCCTGTATTAATGATGAGGAGGACGAAGGGTATAAATCTGTTAACATTACCTCAGTTGACGTAGAGAGATCTGTCTTCTCTTTTCCCATGAAAAATACTAATAAAAATTGTATGTTTGTCTTATCCGACGAGTGACAGAACAGAATGCAAGAAATGAACCTGTTGCGCCGACCCCTAATAAAACGGGCAAGGCCAAAAAGGGCAGGAAGTTGATGATATTTGTCTTATTTATCTCTGAAGTTTTATTATTATTTATTTGTAATATTGTTGGCCACACGGGATTTTTCATTAGAAATCTCGGGAAGATCCATATTAATATTAAAATTTCGATGCAAGTACATGAATAACTCTACCTAATTCCTACCCCTGGTTATTATGATATCAAAATACGAGTTATATCAGTTTACAAAGCGTATTATGATTATAATTAGAGAAACCTAAAAAATAGTTGTCCCGTTCATTCCACCTCCTCACGTTAGACTTCTAAGATACAGGTCCGAGTTCCTAGTTAAGGAGCTCGGTAATTTGACAATAATTTTGATTAAATTATACAACCTACTCTTTTTCTATGCTCTATGTTCTGTGCTACTGCTTTTATGTACAAATAAACATATAAACCCATGAATGAATGATGACGAAAGAAAGAAAGATAAAGTATCTCACTAACATTATAAAGGTGGAAGTTTGCGATTGTGTGAGTGTATGTTTGTTAATTATTTACGCTTGAACGGCTGAATTGATTTCGATTAAACTTAGTACAAGGATAGTCTATGTTTTCGAATAGCACGTGGACGAAGCCGCTGGCAGTAAGCAGAAGAGAATAAGGGTATGAGAGAAATAACTGCGACAACTGGCATGAAAGTGTATAGTCTAATCAAAGTCTCCAATGACGTTGGAGGTTACCACTATTTCATAAAAAAAACCCAGCCAAGCGTGAGTCGGACTCGCGCACGAAGTCATTATCTAAACCACTTTTATCTTATTCTGTTTTTAGTTTTTGCTGTTATAGCAGCAACAGAAATACATCATCTGTGAATATTTTAACTGTGTAGTTATCACGGTTCATGAGATACAGCCTGGTCACTGACAGACGGACTGTTGAGTCTTAGTAATAGGATCCGTTTTTATCCTTTGGGTATAGAACCCCAAAAAACCAATTTACTTCCAAATGATCTTGGCCTGCTGAGTGGCCCGTTTCCCATTAACGCTCTTCGTTTTTCTTGATGATCCTGCTCGTGACTTTGATCTCGCCTGACAGAAAGCAATGGATCAGGTTAGGTTCAACAAGCAACGAGCAAGCTTATAAAACTCCTGTTCACACTTGCTTCAAAGACTGACGTGTGGCTGGGAACATAGACGCTGTCAGTGAGTTTCTCGCTCTTAGGTGTGCACATAATATAAATGTGCGCTCTTTATTTAATTGCCATTTTATTAATCATGACCTTTTGCAGACCCATCATTCAAGTCTTCCGCTACCATAAACCACATTCCAGAAAATCAATGGCTACAAAAACTGCCTTGAACTTTTGCCTGCATATGTGATTCTTCCGGGAGAGAAGTAAAAAGGTGGGTAGGTAAAAAGTGGAGAATAAAAAGTGGGATCGCGATAGGTGAGGCGAGGCGGCGCGAGCGCAGCGCGTGGCGGGCGCGTGCCTGCCGACCAATTACACATCTTCGCCTTTATTACAAGAACGCTCATTAGACTTCTCCACAGAGTTGTGAAGTGGAGGATGCGGTGGTTTACTTTTTTTTAGTTTCTTAGGGTTCCGTACCTCCAAAGGAAAATACGGAACCCTTATGGATCATTTTGATGTCCGTCCATCTGTCTGTCTGTCTGTCAAGACCCTTTATCTCGGGAACGTGTGGAGGTATCGCGTTGAAATTAAAACCATATACTCAAGTCTACGGTCCCGAACGTGTGGAGGTATCGCGTTGAAATAAAAACCATATACTCAAGTCTACGGTCCCTTGAAGCTGTGAAAAAATCAAACGTCTGAGTTAACGAAAAAAAAGATACGGCCGTTTATGTCGCAAAAAACGTGTATTTCAACACTCTCAAGGGAATCAAAATTTATAGGGTACTTTACGTTGACCTAGAAGCCTGAAATTTGGCATGATGCAAGGTCTTATAGAACAATATAGGAAGAAATCTGAAAACTGAAAATGAACTTGAGGCTTACCACAAAAAAAAGAATTGCGATTCGCAAAAATCTTCGTGACTCAATTCGGGAATTGAACTGTTTTCATAGGCAAGTTTGTACGGAACCCTCAGTGCGCGAGTCTGAATCGCACTGGCCCTGTTTTTTATTACGGATAGGCTCGTGTTTGAACACTGTCTCACCTGATAATAAGCGATGAAGTGGCCGACGATGGAGTACAGCCTGGAAGCAACCAAAAACAACCTTTTTCAAATTTATTGTGCATCATAGGTTCATAAGATGTTGTGTTGGGTTACAGATTGTCTCGATGTCTCGTCGTCCTTTGTCGCCACTTTTGTAGTTTCCCTTTTTCTCTCCCATCTTCTTTTATTTTAATGCAGTTTAGCAATCGTTGGTGTACTTGAATGTGCAATAACACAACTTGTAGGTTTCTATTAAAGTTTATTTTGATTTTATAGTATCTATACAGACTGTAGATCTAGTTTAACATATAGATCCTGAAACATTTGCTCCCAACTGTTAAACATACATACATAATTATGTGCAATCAAAATGCCAATCTATTTTGTATCATGGATGTTATTTATGACGAAAGACTTAATGCTCAGGGATCTAATGGAGAAAACATAAAATACCGTACTTACTCTTACTATCTTACGCAGAAAATAACCACAAACTTTGAATCCTCCAAAAAAATATCTAGTAAAATCACTACAACTACCAACTACCGCATCCACTCTCCTTCTTCAATCCGAGGTCACGATTGAGTATGCGCACCCAAGTGTATCGCCTGCCAGGTCAACACGGTTAGTTTTTACTCGCAAACTAGGCGCGCCTAGCGGCTCTGCCTGCATTTTTTAATCTAACTGATGGTTACAGATCGGTCGGTTGACCGCAACCACTGCTTCTTGAAATAGCTCCATACATCTTGAGCTGTCAGTTTTTATGATAATGTATCTAGTATAGTTTTGTTGGGTTTTATATTTTCGTTACGTTTTGTTTGAGCTGAAAAAAATAATACCTACTTAGTGTTAGGTTCTTTGCTTCTGACAATTTGGTTGAAAAAAATTGTAAAGCTTTGGGCTACGATTTTAAATTAGATTTTTTTGGAATTGAATTTTTTTCTGTCATCGCTGTAGGTAGATAGTATACGATTTATTATGATTATCAGAGATACTGTTAATTTTTTTTTGGTGACTCTGTTAATCATAATAAACTTAAAAGGAATTACTTCTGTATCGTTGGTGCGTTCACAAATATGTAAACTAACATACTCAAGACGGGTGTCTTGAGTATGATAGTTTAGTAGACTGTACGCCATACAAATATTAGTTCGGAATCAAACCCGCGAAATGTAGACTAGTAGCCAATGGCTTAACCACTGCGTCAGCCGTGTCGTCATATCAATTCATTCTCAGTGTGTCCACACATTTTCTAAAACCTATTTAACATTTAATTATTTTAACGTGTGGTTTTCTGGTGGTTTAAATTTAATTTATCGAGTTTAAAATCCACAGATATTTAACATAGTTCTTGACAGGCTGACAATCGACCTGCCATCATTACACCATAACAAATAGGGTCGTACGGTCGCCATAGTCACCATGATTGCAGGCGGTTGACAAAAATGACCAGTTAGGTGCTCAGCGACCCGCGGGCGGTGGTCGAACCGCATCCGGTGTAACCACCGCTCTAGAGGGTGATTTATTATAATTGATGCCACTTCTAATAAGAGCGAGCCAAGTGGAAAAGACTCGTATGAGTAATAAGAACGAGTGCTCTAAAAAAATGGCTAAATGCGAGGCGGGCTCTCACAAGAAGGGTTCCGTTCAACATTATTAAAATCGAGCAAAAGGGAGAACCCCCTTTTATTTTTAATTTTATTACTTGTTGTTATAGTGGCAATAAAATACACATTCTTTGAAAATTTAAACTCTCTTCCTTTTACAGCTGATGGACGGATAAACAGACGGACAAACGAATGGACAGCGGAGGTTTAGTAATAGGGTCCCGTAGGCACCTTCCGAGCACGGTACCCTGAAAAGGATCATACAGTGGTAATTGGCAAGCTAGAATGGCTCTCTGCGCTAAAATTTCCTAGGTTGTCGGAATCCATAGAGATAATTTCTCAAACTATGTTTACGAGGGAGAGGGAGGCCAAAGAAAAGATGGATAGACTGTGTGAGAAGTGATATGAAAGAAAAGGGAGTTAGTCAAAGTCAAAAAGTCAAAAATTTTTATTTCACATAGGCCTACATGGGCACTTATAAAACGTCAGAAGCTAGTACACGGTTCCAAATTGGTCGTTTCCTATGGAGAAGAACCGGCAAGAAACTCCATGGTTACTCTTTTAAAAAAAAATAACAATTCAAGTATAACAATAGTGATAGCGTGACGAGTGACAGGACAGAATGGAAGAGCAAAACGTGTTTTTTTTTTTAATTGATATAAACCAGTGCTTGACTGCGATCCCACCTAATGGTAAGCAGAGATGCAATCATTGATGGTGAAGCGTTATAGTTTATTAAGAGTCTATTCACTCTAGCCTTGAAGACACCTAAATTATAGTTGGACGGGAAGACCGCTGCAGGCAAATTGTTCCAGTCCTTCGATGTACGCGGCGCGGTGTTGCGCCAACCCCAAATAAAACGGGACAAGGGCAGGAAGATGATGACGCTCAAGGATGTAAGCGCAAGGGCGTGTCAGATTTTTATTGATCATAACTCACATGTGCCCTTTGTTTCTTCAAACGTTCTGGTGCCTTAAAATCCGAAATCAAGTCTGGCTTTATTTTGGGGTGTATAATAATACCATAACTTTTCCCGCTCTGGGCAGGGTCAAAGATTGCGTCAGAGTTTAACTGACTACCTTGAATTATTCCTTTGTTTGCACTTTGCATTTCAGATTCGTGGTAACTCTTTCGTAGCATTCCTTGGCCTTGGTAAGTCTGGGTAACCTTCGGATGTTGTCATAATCTAGTGTTCATAAATTATGGGTATTTTGGCCTCTATTTAAGATGAAGATGGTTTACGGTTACGAGCTGACAATATGTTGGACACGTAGGTAGCTGATCTTGTTACAGCCTCTAATCAACACTTACAACGAATAGCTCCCAAATTGAATTTCACATACCAAACTAGATATTGGTACCGGTTGCTATAGGTATTACCATGTGGAAGATAAGTATAATATAATAAACTAACACTTTTGCAGTGACTTCGTTCGCGAGAATATTTCATAAAAACTTTAGCCCCCATTAAATCGTATTTTGAGTGTAGTTTTAAAAAACCAATAATGACAGTATTTATTATTCATTTGGTTAGAATTTGTGCCAATTTTCAAGTTTACCCAACGAATAAGATTCTCCCATACAACATTTAACTCCCCATAAACAGTGGCGGATTAGCCACATAGCAGGAGTAGCAAATGCTACAGGCCCCGCGTGTTCGAGGATCTTGCATTTTGAACGCAAAAATATAAACGTATAAATAGATCGAAATCCGAATACTGATGATTATTATTTCATTGAATATGATAGTCAATCTCTTAGATTTTCCTCATTAACGTACTTTCCACGTAGCTTACTCAATCTTAAAATGGAATGAGAAGTATAGATTAATAGGTCTACACAGGGGCGCCTTGATCGAATTTGCTACTGGCCCCGCGCTGGGTTAATCCACCACTGCCCCTAAATCGGTTTTATAGGATTAATTTTGGAAATCGAGTACCAAAGGAATTTTTTTTTTATTTACTTGGGTTATTATTTATACCAAGTTTGAAACTTAGCATATGGACCCAAAGAATACAATTTTGCAGAGAAACGAATTTCTCCATTTTCTCCACCTTAAACGTTAAATTTTCCCTCCCCCCTGAAAAACCCCTTCTTAGTAGGTACACGCCTACCTCATAAAGGGAAGCCTTATGCAAAATTTTCATGTTCCTAGTCCCAGTAGTTTCGGCTGTGTGTCGATATGTCAGTCAGTTTCTCCTTTTATGTATATAGATTAACCTCACACGGTTACCGGTAACCAACGGTTAAGCATTTATACGATTAGTTAGCGGGTGCACACGAGCGGCTCGACCGTTGTTTAGTATAAAACATGGCTATTAAACTTATTATTCTGACTACCAATAATTAGAACAGGGCTTTCTAATAGTACCACATTCTTTTTAACTAGATTAAGTACAAGATTAGATTTTATTACAATTTGTTGTTTGTAAAATAATTCTGTTTACAATATAGAACATGCTTAGAATGTTCAGCTGTTATGTTATTTCTGAGTATGGTTTCCTCACTTAGTCCTATGCGGACCATTGTACGTGGGCCATGGCGGCCATAACCTTAGGTGGGCTAATTCCAACCAGCTCACCTCTCTCCAAGAACATATTAGGCCTCTCAGGTTTTTCAGGGCATCACTAAGTGAATTCGGGGATCCTAAGGTTCGTGTGCGTATTTTAGTGACAGCTGTACAGTCTAGGAGCACATGTGTAATTGTCTCCTCCCCCTGCAAGCATGCTCTGCATAGGGAACTGTCTGTGAATGTACAGTTATAATCATTATCATCTTTCTGCCCTTGTCCCATTTTATTTGAGGTTGGCATAACATATTTTTTTCTTTCATTCCGTCCTGTCACTCGTCGTGTCATCATTCACTAACTCCCTTTTCTTTCATATCACTACTAATATAATAATATTATAATCCATCTATTTTTTCTTTGGCTTCCTTCTCCTTCTCTAGACTATTAGACTAAAGTGGATTGTAAGAACTTGAAATTATAAAAAGGGTAAATGTAAAGAGTAGTCTGCGGTGTACTGCTAGCAAACTAATAAGCCTATATGTTACTTAATTTCATAAAAAGAAGTGGAAAAAAGAAAAGAATAAAAGGTGAGTTAGTGATAAAAGAACTAAACTAGGTAGAGGCAGAATAACAATTGGACCGAAAAAAAGGTCTTTGACGCCCAAAGAAATTAGCATTGCCAGTCAACGCGGCAATACTGCGAGCCTTCTTTCTGGGCACATTTCCGGACGACAGGGATGTGGAGGTGTACTTCGACGCCTGAGTGTACTTTGTGTGTTTGTGTTATATTTATGTACATAGTTAGGTTTTAGTATAAATAGTTTTATTTAATATTTAATTTTTTATGTACATACTATGTAGATATAAAATTGTCCGTTCTTGTATGAAATAATAATCTTTGACTAGATTTTTTTAACAAATGTTCTTGGTTCAGTCGAACTGTGGACCCAAATCGTAGCCATATCATCTATCAGATTGTAATCATTATCCACTCAGCTTATCAGAATCATCAGCTGAATCTATTTAATAATAAGGTTTTTATTATAACACAATTTGCCACTTTGCTCTACAAAAACTTACGCGACAAGTTCAAATCAATCCACAGAATCACACACCAACCATAAATCTAGATAGAATCAGAGCGAATAATATCATTAAAACCAGTCGGTTACGACGATTGACGACTCTATTATGTTGACGACAAGCTCGCGGCCATTTATTTTGACACTATATGACGCATCGGGTTCCGTATTTTGAAGTTACTGTTGAAGATTATAGTTTATTTTTCTTTCTATCTATTTTATAGCGTTAACTCTTAATTTACCGTACACTTACTATACTATCGTAAAATATATATTAATACAGTATAATAATTTAAGAATTAGTTATTGGTATATTGTCAATATCTAAATATTTTAAATTAAAAGTTTTTTTTTTATGATAATCCGTTTATTGGTTTGAACTGTGTGTTGATAGATCAGTCAGTAACGGTTACCTTTTAAATATACAGAACACTAGCTGCTGTCAGCGGCTTCACCCGCGCAAAAGTAGAACATTATCCCAAGAAAACTAACTTCCGGAATAAAATCCCATAAAATACCATGTGCATTCCAGGACATGGTCTATCCGTGTGTTCAATTTCATCCAAATCCGTTCAGCCGTTCGAGCGAAACGAAGTAACAAGTGTACACATAAACTTTCGTTTTTATAGTATTCGTGTGATTAATATAATCGGACTGAATAGCATATTAGAACATAACTTTTCTCATTATTCAGTGGCATAAACTACCGTGTGTGTATACACAAATCACAAGACCGAACTGTGACACTCTTATATTACATATTGTAAAATAAATTCCTCAAAAACAAAACTACAAATCCATAACTCAATTAACCTTTCGTGAAGCTAACCATCTCGATCTATACACAGTTATTGTCTACGGTAGTTAGCTGCCAGTAATTTGGGCAATCACATAATACCGTGAGTGATGTGCTTATACCCCGAGCGAAGAAGCGCGATGATATGATGTACCCACTTTATTAGGGAACCACTGGCCGGAACAATAACTGTAAGAACTAAGAATTGAATTGTTATTTTTATGTCAAAAGCAACAGTAAAGTTCAGTGGTAATATGATTTTAACTTCATAGTGTTGTGACTTATAATATTACTGTTGGTGTAGCGTTACGTTAATTTTATTTAATGAAATTGTTTTGATTTAATTTAAATTTAGAATAGTGACTTAATTTGTTTTTTTTTTGATAGGCTCATGTTTGACCACTATTTCACCTGATGGTAAGCGATGATGTAGCCGACGATAGAACACGCTTGCCTAGAAGTAACCTATTCACTCTTTACATGAGCTAGATTTAATTCCAATTTATTGTTTGATTGAAAATATTATTTTTAAATACTTAACTTAAACATGGTACCAACTGACGATTATCCCTGTACCCACTATGCTATGCTAGTGCCACCAAGTGCCTGGCTGTTATTCGTAAAGCAGCCAGGCTGAAGTGGAAGTGGGCTGGTTAGATGATAATTACTTTTATTTTTGTTATTAATAGGTTCGTGTTTGATCACTATCTCACCTAATCGATGAATTGTGGAGGAATTGATGTTGCAGCACGCTTAACTAGAAGTAACCTATTCACTCTTGATTTAAAATCCCCCACGTTGATATCAGGAAACACAGAATACGGAAGAAAATTCTACTTGTACTTCTTAGCTGTACGTACAGTCAGGGTTCAAAAATGCAGTTACACGCAACCAATGCTAAAGAGTCAAAAAATTCTTTGTAGGAGACGTTCAATGGTCGACAACTAGTTTATTTAATACTTTAGATTCTATGCTACAAATTAAATTAGTCATGAACTATCGAACCTCTTCTACAAATAAATTTTAGACACTTTAGCATTGACACAGTGCAATTGCACTTTTGATACCTAACTGTACAATGAATATATTCCCCAATGTTTTTGAACGTATGGATGGCATATTATTATCATGGCTAAGATTATAATAATAATACCAGCTACCAGTTACTGTTCTATTGAAGGATTAAAGCCTCTTCTCAAGTAGAGAAGGCCCAAATATCACTAAATTAATACAAGTTAGCTATTATATATTTGTATTACAAGACTTTAAGGTGGGTTTAGTGAGGTCAAAATCCCAAACTTTCTGGTCTTTTTCCAAAAAGTACAAACAATTTTTAAAGGTTTTCCCCCGGTCGTATGTTCATAATGTTTTCAAGAAATTTCCCAATATTATTTAAATCGTCTCTTTCTATACAAGCTTTGGATTAAGTCATCTCTCATAACGCCTTTTCCTGCCAACAAAATGCTAACCTACTCAAACGGATTCCGAATTTGGCACACCCTACAAATATTTTCTCATAGGCATATCATACCATTGCAAACAGTGTATAATTTGCCTAAGTACAGGGCAATGTGAAATGAAAACGCGTATCGTTCCCCGGGAAGAGGCTCATTTTTACAAAATATAGTCCTCTTGGGCAATTACACAATAAATGCATATATCACGAGGGACACAAAAATGAGTGCTTTCCACTACGTACGATTTATGCATTACCGCTTGCATTTGTGAATGACTGCATTTTTTTGGCATGGAGAGCATCGAGTCACTTAGAGCATTGAGTCGAGCCATTTAGGTTTTATTCACAGGTCTGAAGATACTTGTTATTTATTTTTAAAAATTTTAGTAAAGTTGCGAATACGAAAATTTTCAATATCACATCATATTATTACTTACTAGCTGCCGCTCGTAGCTTCGCCCCCGTGAAATTATTTACCAAATTTCAATCAATTTAAAATTTTCCTACTGTTTTATTTTACCTATTTTTTTTCTTTTAATCCCTATATTATAGCGAACATATAATAATAAAAAAAATCGGTCGACCCGTTTTTGGGTTTTAGCGAGACTAACGAACGGCAATTATTTTTTATATAATAAGAAAATATACATTTAACTCTAACGTTTATTATTCCAGTTAATAATTATTTTACACCAACTCATTAACACCGTGTCTTGTTCATAATAAACTATTTTATAAAACTGCTAACACCGATGCAATAGCAACATTAATATGAGATTATGCTAATTCCAACCATTTATATTCGTAATCCAATTATATCACCACGTGTCGTAAATTTACATGGCCATAATTATACAAAACACAGTTCTCTTATGCGTTTTTAAATACCGATTAAGTTTCCAGTAATACCATTTTCCCATCTATAGAAAAAAAATAACGAGAAAATGAATAACGTGTTCTAGTTGTGAATAGCGGTACAGAATATACATTTACTGAAGTAGTCAGTTGTTTAACTGTCGGTTTTTGAATTGTAAGTTAAAATCTTATCAAATTTAACATTGACACTGGGCAAGTTTGGATGCTAAAGTATAATTTCACATGTTATTCATTCAGAAATCGAGAGGTGTAGGTATATGTTTAACCCTAAATAGGCAACAGTACCATAAGCCTATGTAAAATGCAAAGAGCCCAACAAGATGTAGCCGAATCCAACCAAGAATGTATGTTTTTAGGCAACTACTTGACTTGTTTGACATAAATGCATGCAGTTAAGTTTGTCATGCTCATTCAAATGTCTTTATGTCTCACTGGTGTCGGCGCGTGTTGTAATAGGTATAGTTGAGCTGAGTGCTGTGAAACAGTTCAGACTGGACATCTCTTAACTGCCATTAGCTTATTTTAATTTCTTTATTTTGACTTGTTTTATTTTTTACTTTGTTTATTAAACGCAACATTGCATTGTTCTCACATAATAGAAGCGTCAAGAAATACGTAACGGAGATATTTAAAAGAGTGTCCGTGAAGTTTCTTGCACATTCTTTTCCATAAAGATCTAAGCTTTGGTATGTGCAATTAGCATATAATTTTTCTTAAGTTTGTATGAAATAAATGCTTTAATTTGATTGGATTTGATTTGTGCTTAAACATAAAGTACATAAATAATACAAAGCACAAAAAAAACTACAATATTCGGGAATATTTTCCCAAATGTGTCGACAGCTCTGGAAAACGCACCTCTCCGTGAGAACGCGCGCCCGTCCGGTTTTCTCAAGCGCGCCACAAGAACGCACTGATTGCTGTTTGTTTGCAAATATCGCGGCTGTCGTAATTTTTGCAAACAAAGTTGATCGGTTAGTGAACGGACTGAGATATGCACTTATTTTGAATCTACTGTACCTATCATCCGTGAGATGAGAAATAGCTAGTCAGCATTATGCTATGTTTTAAAAATCAAGATACCTTACTGACCCTTTTACCAACTGTATTGTTGTATTGTTTAATTTAGCGCTTGGTTGGCGCAGTGACTGAGCAATTGGCTGCTGCGTTGCGGGTCGCGGCTTCGATTCCCGCACGGAACAATAATTGTATGGCCTACAGATAGGCGTTCTGGATCTGGGTGTCTTGTGTATGTGAGTTTACATGTTTGTGAACGAACCCACGATACAAGAGTAATTTCTAGTTTGAGACAAAATTAAAAAAAAAAATTAAAATAAATTGGTTTTTTGAATCGTGAATCTCAAATCAACAATATTTGTATAAAATGTATTACTTTACCTACTTGTTTTAAAAGGGCTTTGGTTTTTCAGCTTATAATTTTACTATACAGTACCAGAAGGCTTAGCCAAGTTGATAATCTACAATCGCTATTATATATATTTATATTAACGCTAGTAGAAAACTTCAAACGTATGGGAATGACGTCATCTCAACGCTCAGTCACGTGGTCAGAACAAAGGAATCGAAGGCGTTGCCGACTTGAGGCGATCGACGAAAGAGATTCGAAACAAAACGGTCGTAACTTGGTTAGGCCTACAGATATGTCAGTGTCAGACAGGGGTATTAAAAACGATTTTCATGAAACTTTTAAATTTATTTATTGTACACTAAGTTAAGTTAAGCCACATAGTGATAATAAAGTGCACGTACAGTCAGGGATCGTACTCTACCAATGCTAAAGTGTCTAAAATTTATTTGTTGCAGAAGTTCAATAGTCCACAACTGGTTTATTCAATACTTTAGCTACCAATTAAATCGGTCATGAACCATAGACCCTCTTCTACAAAGAAATTTTAGACATTTTAGCATTGATAAGGTGGAACTGTACTTTTGATCCCTGACTAGTAGATTTTTTAAAGTAATTCGGAAAAATCTTTTTCTACTCTGAATGTTACTGAAACACAGTAGTTTCAGCCATGAGAGTAAAACTATAAGGTTTCAGAAGCACTCAAATTTCCAACTACTGATGAAAAAAAAAATAGAGAGATATGAACAACCATCTTTTCTTTTTGTTTGGTTGAGGGAAATCTTCCAAATTTCTGCTAATTAAAATTAGTTTTCCTTTTTACTATTAAGAACACAAATGGGCCTCATCAGAAGGCTTACAGTCACCCAAAGGGCAATGGAAAGGGCTATGCTCGGAGTTTCTTTGCGTGATCGCATAAAGAATGAAGATGCAGGAGAACCAAGGTCATCGACATAGCCCGCAGAATCGCCAAACAAAAGTGGCAGTGGGCAGGGCACATTGCTCGAAGAACGGATGGTCGATGGGGCCGAAAGGTTCTAGAGTGGTGATCGCGCACCGGAAGACGCAGCGTTGGGAGGGCTCCCACAAGGTGGACCGACGACCTGGTGAGGGTCGCGGGAGTGCGGTGGGTGCGAGAAGCACAGGAACGGTCGTTGTGGCGACGCATGGGGGAGGCCTATGTCCAACAGTGGACGTCTTTCGGCTGAAATGATGATGATGATTAAGAACTCAGTATGTTGTGACAGTGTTACATTACATCTTTAGTATTTTTATAAGTATTATTTTTCTGGCCTATGTCCAACACTGGACGTCTTTCGGTTGAAATAATGATAATTATTTTCCTGCAACTATGCAATCTAGTCAATTTAAGTGGTTGAGTTCCTTAGTAGTCCTGAGTTGAGCTTAGCGAATACTGACCAATGCTTGCACTGACTGGACAGGTCCGCTCAGATCTGTGTGGTTCTTTCTCCAAAAGACCATCTCAGATAAATCTGCATGATTCTCATGTGATTTGACCATTACATATTTACTGTATGGACTAAAGTTCAACAGACTATAAGAGACTTTAACCCCTTTTTTTTTTTTTTTTTCGGTGGGAAAATCATCTTATGACATCCTCCGTCCTTGGGCGGGGCGGGAGATAGTGTCAGAATTTTACTGACTAAAAACCCACTCCTGTTCCTTCGTTGCCTTTCGTACCAGGGCCGAGTCTTCCTTTCAGAATCAGACCCTTGGCCCCAGTAGGCTTCGACCCTGCTAGGCCCCTACAGTTGCTGACATCTCCTTGTTGCGCGCGTGGAACAGCACGCGCCGTCGACGACTTGGGCTCGGTCCGGACGGTTACCGGACGGTCGGACGGCGAGCCACCCATTGCTCGCCGTCCGCAAGCCTGCGCCTACGATGGCCGGAAATCGGGATCGGAATCCCGGCGGCGATTGGGGCGCGAGGACCGTTGCCTCACGCGATCGGCCGCCTCCTTTGCTAGCATTGCTGCTTCGCAGAAGGAGGCGACCGCCTGCCACTCCTCCTCGCTCCGGACCATGGCCTGTACCAAGGCCCGGCGCGAGAGATCGCCGCCGCCGCCGCCAATCGCCCCTACGAGGACACGGCGTTGCTCTGCCCAAGCGGGGCACACCTCCACCGTGTGCTCCACCGTGTCCTCCGGGGACTTTGACCCCTGAGTTTGTTTCGGTGTTTCATCTCAGGGTAGTCAGCTAGAAAACACCGGCCTCATCTAGTTTAAAAAGACGAAAAAAAAAATCGTGTAAAAGTGTTTTTTAAACCTATTTGCAAAATAAATATCATTTATCATAGTCTTTTTTATGGGAAATATCAAATGACTTCTCCCTCTCTGACGTCGGGTTTCTGAATTGAGAATTTTGAGTTACGAACGTCACAAACCCTATTTTAATGCCGAATTTTGACAGGTTTTCAGGCTAAAATAGAGTTTGAGAAATACTGAACTTCAAATGCTTAAATCCGAAATCAAGGGTGGTCCGAGTGAGAAAGAGTGTAAAAGTTTAAGGGTGTTTTTAATATCGTGCGAATTTCATCACGCATGCGGAATTACTCCGCATGCGGGGCTGCTGCCTGATGCCAAACCTCGCATCCCGCGTGCGTATTCCACGCATTACAATAAATGCTTGTATGAAAAGGACATTTGCCGGGGCTACACGTGCGGGGTAATCCCGCAAGCGTGATGAAATCAGCACGATATTAAAAACACCCTTACTGACTAAAACCCAATATTCTGGGACCGCGGCTGCTCCTCAGAACAATCTGAAGTACCAAGTCTCATCGTTAATATTAACTGCGTTTGTGTGCGTTATTGTCAGTTGTGGTTTATGGTCCCGTGGGCCGACTGCGACCGAGCGCGCTCTCCCATGACGCCATCTTGCTCTTTTGGAGCGGGAAAATGTAACTATTGTAATGACCACTTTAGTTGAAACGCTTGGAAAATCTTGTAGATAATTAGTTTTGAAATGTTTTTTTTTTCGTTGATAAACACATCTTGGGCCAAAGTAACACGAAATTGGTGCCTTATGACAGTCTACGAGGTTCCTGCAGACTACGAAGCAGATGATGGGACGAGCTAGATCGATTTTGCCAGAACTGGAGGGAGGAAGCGTGAGCCCGTGAAAGATGGAAGGAGTGGAGTAGGAAAGAATAAACTAACAAAAAAAAAATAATCATCATCAACATGCCAGCCCAAAGACGTACACTGTTGGACATAAGCCTACCCTAAGTGTCGCCACTACAAACGGCCCTGTGCGTCCTGCATCCATCGGATGCCCGCGACCCTATACAGGTTTTTGGTCCACTTTGTGGGAGACCTTTTAACGCTGCGTCTTCCGTTACGTGGTCGCCACTGCAGAACAATTCGGGCACATAAACGTTAAAAAAAATCTGACACAAATTGTTATTTATATGTAAGTAGGCAGGCGGTATTACTCTACCAGAAAGTTATTTCGATATTTCTGCCCCCCTAGTCAAGTTACAACCGTTTCATTTCGATTCTCTTTTCATTAATCGCCTCAAGTCGGCCACGCCTCCTATTCCTTTGTTCTGACCACGTGACTGAGCGTTGACATGACGTCAGAATAAAGGAATCGGAGGCGTGGCTTACTCGAGGCGATCGACGAAAAGAGAATCGAAACGTAACGGTTGTAACTTGGCTAGGGGGACTGAAAAGTGAGGGTAAGCCAAAACCTCACTTTTCAAGAGTGTAAGTTCTTGTATAAGTTAGTAACACACGTAAATTAAGAGAAACTTAGATTTAAAAATCAAATACAGCTGTTGTACCACATTGAATTAGTAATGCGTTTTAAAATGACTAAAGAATAAAAATGGTACTAACATTTAAATACTTCCCTTTCCTTATTTACACGACTTCCTTTCGTTTTTTTTCTTCATTTTAGGGTTTCGCACGGTTGTGTCTAGCGGTTGTGTGTGTGTGTTTCACCAGTGTCCAATTTAGAAAGTATTCTGTTTTTTATACAGAATACTGTCTGGTTTGCCATCAACAGCGCGTAGTGTTACACGCGCGCTTCAAAGAAATGTCAGTAAAACCGTAGGGGTCCGGCGGGGTCGAAGCTTACTGGGGCACGGATTGACTTCCAAATGGGTAACCTGTGGTCCTGGAAAGCAAGGGCAAACAAGGAACAAAGGTTTGGCTTTAGTTAGAAAAGTTTGACACGTCCTCCCGCTACGCTCTAGAGTGCGAGAAGTTATTAGATTGGATTTGATATCCCACCTTAAAAAAAGCATTGTTTGCTATTAGTAAAAGTAAAATATATCGAGTCAGCCTTCTCGGCTAGCTTCGCTGAAGTATTATAATACTACAATAAAATTCGTAGCTCCATTTTACAGAGATCGCGCTTGTTTCAATGATTCCACCTATTTTCCAGTTGTGTAGACAGTTGAGACACAAAACTCACACCAATTTTACATAGTTAAGTCACAATATACGCTAGAAATCAATTTGCGAATAATTAAAGCAACTATTCAAATACACTTGAAAAAATCCCGCCAAAAACTCCTTTTATTTAGTTTTAGAAACTTTCCTTCATCAATAATAACAAAACAGTTTGTCAACGATCGGAAATTACCAACAGGAAACGTGTATTGTGCCAGGTTATAGGCTAACAGCCTGTCTCCTTATTTGTATAGTTGTGATCTATGGCAGGTCCTTGTCTGTGCCATTAGGGTTACTGCCGCTTTATAGACCTGTTGTACCAAATCAGGTGCGAAAATTGGATGAAAGTTGATATCGATATTAATGAATAGATAGCTATTAATTTGTTACTTCATTCACAGTCTTTAAAATTTTGAAGATACTAGCTTTTGCCCGCGGCTTCGCTCCCGTCAACTGACTGCTATATTCTACTCTACCCAACTCTACCCTACTCTACCTCAGTCTACCCCACTCTACCCCACTCTACCCTACTCTACCCCACTCTACCCCACTATACCCTACCCTACCCAACTCTACCCTACTCTACCTCACTCTACCTCACTCTACCCCACTCTACCCCACTCTTACCTACTCTACCCTACTCTACCCCACTCTACCCCACTATATACCCTACTCTACCCCACTCTACCCCACTATACCCTACTCTACCCAACTCTACCCTACTTTTCCTCACTCTACCCCACTCTACCCTACTCTACCCTACACTACCCCACTCTACCCCATTATACCCTACTCTACCCAACTCTACCCTACTTTACCTCACTCTACCCCACTCTACCCTACTCTACCCCACTCTACCCCACTCTACCCCACTCTACCCTACTCTACCCTACTCTACCCCACTCTACCCTACTCTACCCCACTCTACCCCACTCAACCCCACTCTACCCCACTATACCCTACTCTACCCTACTCTTCGGGATAAAAAGTATCCTCTATCCGTCTCCTGGTTCTAAGCTACCAATTTTTAGCCAAATCGGTTCAGCCGTTCTTGAGTTATAAATAGTATAAATAACACGACTTTTTTTTATATAATATAGATATTTTATCACACCATTTTAAAGGCATATTCGTAAGCGTTATTAAAGACGTATGTATGTATATGTTTGTTAATTCTGCACGTTCAAATGGCTTAACGATTTTGGTAAAATTAAGCACACGCGTAGACCATATCCTGAAATAGGATATAGGAATCTTTTTGTTTGCCTTTTTATCATCCCTTGGGATAATTTTCTTCTTTCACGAGGACAAAAACGTTATCAGAAGTTAGTAAGTTATAAAGCTATCAATGTACGAGGCCTCAGCCTTGTGCAAATTTTGGCTAAATTCATGGGTATTGTGTCCACTAAAGTGTAATCATTGCGTTGATTGCAATGGTTACACTTAGGGCGGAATTCACCAAAAAAACTAATCGCGTTTTAACGTTTGGCTCGCATAATCGCGTTTAGCCGCTGTCACTAGTGTCACTTGTCTGTATTTTTCTTTTGTTGTATGTTTTACAAGTGACACTAGTGACAGCGGCTAAACGCGATTATGCAAGTCAAACGTTAAAACGCGATTAGTTTTATTTGTAAATTCCGTCCTTAGTGGGCACAATATAAAACCGAGTTTAACATAACAACTATTTTAAGTTTTATAAAAAAAAATCACCCAACTCTCTTTTTGCAGGTCTGCTGGAAAATTTAGTTTATGTAACAAATATTTAAAGCAGTACATAAGCGCTCTTCTATCTATATTTGTTGTTTTCGTTTTTAGGTGTTTTTATGTGCCGCGGGAAATTTTTGAAAGAGTTACCGAGGTCCTGCAACGGAAAGGGCAACTCAAGGACACATGTGGGTTTAAATCAGTACAAGTCTTGTAATCCCTCTCGCTCCTCTCAGACCGGGAGGAGATATTTGATGATTTCCCACCTAAAAAAAGATATATATGTGTAAATAAATGAATAAATAAATAAACAATATGGCTCTCGTGTTTCATGAAAAGAGGTAAAAAAACCGTTCAAGCAGATAATAAGCAAGTTTAGTGCGATCACGTATTGTATGTGGCTACCTAATGAAACCGATACGCGAATAGAGGATGAATCTATTTAAATAAATTGCACTGTCTGGTATTTGGGTGCTCTTTGATTAATCGATCAAGCAGACTAGAAATGTAGCATTTCTATACGTGAGTCATTTCTTTTATTCTTGACCATGTTAGTAGAGTAGTTTAAAATAGAAATGAGTAACGCAATACAGTCGAATCAGTAAAGGGAAGGCACCTTAACTGTTATACTAGCTTGACGTGAGCGTGAGTTCAGTGGGATCCGCCCATGGCCTCGCGAGGACTCTTTAAGAACGAGGGTTTTTTTTTTTTATAATTGATCTCGCGTTTGACCACTATGCTACCTGATGGTAAGCGACGATGTGGCCGAACACTGGGTTGCGACAGTCACTGTCACGTTTACGAATTTATGAAAGAAAAAGGTGTCGCTGATATGCCTTCGTCCCCGTCTAAAGTCCACGCTACGTCTCTGCTGTTATAGTTACAGGAAAACTTTCCTAGGAGACCGTTTTTAACTTTTTAAGATATTCTGAATTGTATCAACAAAATTTGCAAAGAAAAATTAATATTAAAAAAATTAAATGCTAAAATACCAAAATGCACCTATGTGATGTCACCGCCATTGGGTGAAGATAGATATATTCTTCATTTTACACCAAAAATACAAATTACATTAGGAACTTAAAATTAATAGGATGTCACAATGGGCGGCCTTATCGCTAAAAGCGATTTTTTACAGACAATCTTTGGATGGATTTGACAGTTTGTACAAAAGAGATAGCGACATATTCCTTATATCAATAACTGCTATTGATTCAGTTTTCAGAAACAGATTTATTTTTAGTGTTATTTGTTGTTAGGATATAGTACATTGCCAAAGAAGATATTGTAAAAGACTTCTGGGTTTTGTTTCGTGGTGTTAATTCGGAATACCTTCCGATTTCGAACAAATATTATAATATCCTGTTTTTTTTTTTCGGATGGAAAATCATCTTATCACATCCCCCGCCCTTGGGCGGGACGGGAGATAGTGTCAGACTTTTACTGACTAAAAACTCACTCCTGTTCCTTCGTTGCCTTCGTCCCAGGACCCCGGGTTCAAAACATTCGTCATCTGGAATCTTTATTTTATTTTATTGTAATCGGAAAACAAACAGTATTAACAACTAATAAAAACAACAAATTATGCAACTATAAACCAATGACGTTTTCGCATTTAAATAGCTATGAAGAGCAAGCTTGAAAGAGAGAAAAAAAGTTAAATTACAATGATGGTATGCACCTTAACAATACGACACAATCATAATCATTTTCATCATCATTTCAGCCGTAAGGCGTCCACTGTTGGACATAGGCGTCGCCCAAGTGTCGCCACAACAAACGAATCTGTGCGTCTCACATACCATGCATGTAAGATATTTATTAAAATTCGTCCTAAGCAAAACTAATTACAAAGAAATCACGTCAAAACGAAGTTCTTGTATCAAACACAACCACAAGTCATCAACCGTCTAACCTAGCTCTACCCCCTACTTAAGGCTGCGGCTACAATTGCCATATGTCACACAGTGAACCCTTAGATTCACCAGTGCGGGGCAGTGACCGTGGCAAATGATACGTTAGTAGGGTCCACTGTGACCCGCCCCCTGTATCTCTGCTTCCTTTGGTTTACGTTGGCTGAACGGGTTAACTGCTACTTATAATGTGGTCTATTGTTTACCTCGTTGCAGAAAAAGGTTGTACAATCTTTTTAATATCAATAAACTTATTATTCTAATATTTATTGAATAACTTAATATTTTTGTTAAAAACATTATGACTTTTGAAGGAAGATAACAAATTATTGCATAAAATGTTTGGTAATGCGTAAGAAGTTATATTGATTATTATTATTATTCTCTTTATTCCTTGTAAACACATATAAATTACATTTTTAAATATTTTTTTTAAACTAAATCATACACAAAAAAAAACATTTAAAAATATAAAAAATAGTACCCCACCGGTATCGGGAACAGGGTCCAAGCTACCGGCGGTCAGGGCTCCAGAGAAAGGAACCTCCTAACAATGCGCGCCGTGTCCAGGAGTACCGCTTTCTGAATCAAGCCCTTGATCCAGCCGCCTAACGCGAGCCTCCTAAGGTGTTGGTCGAGGCTCTTGGCTATTAAGCCATTGCCCGACACGACTATCGGCACAATGATCGCTGAGTCCACATCCCACATGTCGACAACCTCGCGAGCCAAGTCGATATACTTGATTTGTTTATCTTTCTCGGCTTTCACGAGGTTCTCGTCATGCGGAACGGATATGTCAACAATCATTGCACGCCTCACGCTTCGGTCCACCACCACTATATCAGGCTTATTGGCTACAATAGTCCTGTCAGTGATGATGGACCGATCCCAGTACAAAGTGATATGACCATTATCAAGAACTGGGTCGGGCTCATACCTATAGTACGGCACTTCCGATTCCACAAGAGAGTATTTCAGAGCAAGTTGCTGATGGATAATCCTGGCTACAAGTTTGTGTCTATGCAAGTACTCTCCGTTAGCTAGACGAGAACAACCAGAGATAATGTGACGGATTGATTCTCCAGGACGGTGACATGCCCGACAGATGTCAACCGTGCCGTCCTTCACAATAAATCTCCGGTAGTTATTCGTCATGATAACTTCGTCCATAATTGCACAGACAAAACCTTCGGTTTCCCCAAAGAGGTCACCGAAACGCAGCCAGGCTACGGACGCCAATTGGTCTACATCGGGCCCGTGAAGGGCCCGGAAAAAGCGTCCGTGAAGTTCCTTGCTCTGCCATACTTCCCTGCGATCGTTAGTGTCAAGCACTACCGGTTTGCGCCAGTTCCCGTTAGCCAAGGAGAGCGGGGTGAGCCCCTTGTCCACTGCCACTACATCTCGATGCATACCCACGTCGGCAGCTAGGAAATATTCCCTGAGACTGCATACCTCGCGGTTGTGTAGGGTCTTAGCATTTAAAAAACCTCGACCTCCACACTTCCGCGGGATATACAATCTCATCACTGACGATCGTGGGTGATGCATTCGGTATGCAGTCAGCAGTGTGCGGACCCTCCTATCCAGGGCGTCAAGTTCCGTTTGAGTCCATTTGAGTACGCCGAAAGAGTACATCAATACCGGCATGACCCAACCGTTGAAGGCGCGCACCTTGTTTCCGCCTGAAAGAAGGCTATTGAATACCTTCTTCAGGCGTCCAAAGAAACGCTCCTTCAACGATTGCTTCATGTCAGTGATATTGATGCCTAGAGCTTCCGACATACCCAAATACTTATAAGTTTCGGTTGGAGAGAGGGATCTCAGGTTTATGGAATCCGTGAGTTGAGTGCCCACGGATTCCAACCTCCCCTCGCTTTACATGCATGAGCGCACATTTGTCCACACCAAACTCCATCCTGATGGCACTACTGAAGGTTTCAGTTACCTTCAGTAGCTCCATCAGTTGCAGATTGTTGGGGGCAAAAAGTTTCAGGTCATCCATGTAAAGTAGGTGAGATATTACCTGACCACCTCTCTTCAACCGATAGCCTAGACCTGAATTCTCCAGCAGTGTACTTAGAGGATTCAAGGCTAGGCAAAACCAAAGTGGACTTAAACTATCACCCTGGAATATACCTCGCTCGATCCTTACAGGTTCGCTATTCCTCTGGGTATGTCGACATCCTGGATAGCGGAGGACCGTACTCCATTGCCTCATACACGACACCAGGAAGGTGCGTAGTGTTGTATCAATTTTATACAATTCCAGCACCCTCATGAGCCATGTATGAGGAACAGAGTCATAGGCCTTCTTATAATCTATCCAACATGTCGACAGATCCTTTCGGGAACGTCGAACCTGTTGGCTAATGGTCATATCAATGAGGAGCAGCTCCTTAGTACCGCGGGACCCGTTCCTACATCCATTCTGAGAAGGTGACATGATTAAATTTTTGTCAATATGACTGTTAATTTTGCTTCTCAGTATGGATGTAAGAACTTTATAGACCGTCGGCAAACACGTGATCGGTCTATAATATTTGGGCTCCGCAGTACTACCTGACTTATGGAGCAGGTGGGTTATTCCTGTTGTTAGGAACTGGGGTAGCGACCCTGATTCTAAGGCAGACTGAAACTGATATGCCAAACGAGCGTGCGATCTTGTAAACCACTTAATCCAGAAATTGTGCAGCCCATCCGGCCCTGGAGATTTCCAGTTTGGCAACGGACGGACTGCACGAGCTACATCTTGGGGGCTGATGTCAATTGCCCCCATTTGTGGTATTGGATCGCACGCACGCTCGACCTCCCGAGTCCAGTCACCCTCGGTGTGACTGACAGGCACCGACCAGATGCTGCGCCAAAATGAATTCATGACGTCATCATCCGGCAGGCGCGTATCAGTCACACCTTGGTCCGGTCGCTCCCAAGCTCTATAAACCCACCTTTCATTTCTCCGGAATGTGCGATTCTGGGTGTACCGCTCCACCCTCCGCTTATACCTGCGGATTCGGTTTGCCCATGCATATACCTTCTGCTTCAGGAAGTCGATGCGCTCTGTGACACGGGACATATAGTCTCGGGGGCTGATGTCAGTCCCCGAAAATGCCCGCCTCACAAAGCGCATCACTCTTGGGCGAGTGTTGCCCTCCCTGAAGCAGATTAGTTTGCCGATGAGTGCTCTGGCCCCACCAATACGACGCTCGATCCTGCACTGCCAAGCCGGCACGGCTGGTTTCGGTCGTGTAGCTACGTCACAGTTTGGAAACTTGACGTGAGCTACACGACATGCCGCTACAGCCGCGCAGTACATTATCGAGTGTGTATCAGTGAGATCTTCGCAGTCGTCAAAATAGTTTGACAACTGCAAATCCAGAGCAGCTACCAGCGCCTTATTCTTGTTATGCATGGGCAAACGAGGTAAGCGCGGCCTAAGTTCGAGCGGCATGTTGCGGTACTCCCGAATGGCACACTCCAAAGCACTCCTCAATTCATTGTTGCACTGGGTACTTACATTTGTAACCATGTCAGTAATCTCTTCGTCAGCGTGGTTGGGGAGATGGTTGGACGGTGGCACTTGTGAATTTACCACCGCCTGCGACGAAGAGGCAATGGCATGGCTACTCATTTCCTTTTGGAGGCGATCAAGTACAGTATCGTCCAACATGTGATTACGCTGGATGACCCGCACCTGATCCGACAGTCGTTGGGCCGAAACGTTGACGGCTGGCTCAAGCACCTGAAACAAAGAGAGCATCCGAACACGGTACGCGGTCAGGTTGTTTCCTCCCTCTGTAGCCCCATAGTATGAGCGCATGACGTTCTCATTGATAGATCTCGTCCATCGCATGCGCTGCACACTTCCGCCGGGAGCTGGGACCCTATCAGAAGCCGGTGGGCCTCGAGGTCCTAAGCCGCTCGGCGGCCGGTGTCCTCCCCGTCGACGCGCAGGTGGTGGAGTCGTCGGCGGAGAGAAGTACTCGTCGCTGGAGCTCGACGCAACTGCCGCGGCCGATGTCACAACACTCACGATGGGGCTGGGTTCCGGCGGCGGCGAGGCGGAGCTGAGCGACGAGTCCGGAGGTGGTGGGCGTGCTCTTCGAGCTGCGGCTCTCGTCAACATCTCTCAAATTAAATTAAAATTCTCATTTTCGTATAGTATTGTGACAGGAGTTGTCACTGACGTTTAGGTACTATGGTTTTTTTTGGGTCCAAACGTTACAAAATATATTTTTTCATGATGTTTGTTTTATTCTTGGATTATTTTAGTTTTGGCTATTGCTTGGTTGGTATAGTGGACTGAAAAAATGCTCTGTAAAAAATTATATTTGTCGAAAATGGAGAGAGATTTTTTTTTTACTTGACGTGTTGGTGTTGCCAACATTGCCATTTTATTTATTATTATTATTATTATATAATTTTTTTTTTATTATAATAATATGTATATGAAAAAATTTAAATACCACTACACTATGTACGTATTTCCACTATTATACATACATACATATTTCTATTCAGCCATCTAAAAACCAATACAGTTAAAAAGACATTGCTTCGAAGACAGTTCATTACCGTCACGCATTTCATGACAAGCGATCATTCGCCTCACATAGTGATCCAACTGTAGCGTAATACAATAATTGTTGGTTAGCTTTCAAACTAGATGGTATTGTACACAAACTTCGGAATACAATGGGTAGGCGTAAGACGGTAGGTAATGTGGCTGTGGTAATGTTATGGCTCGCGACCCGTGACGAAGACGCCCCTCTGTCATATTCATAGCGTTACTGTAACAAAGTTGGTGAGAAAATGACACATTTAAGGTATACCTTTTTATATAGAATTGGTATTCTCTGCTACTAAGGATAAAGTGAGAAATGAGTATATTAAAGGAAGTTTGAAAGTGGCTCCAGTGACTGAAAAGTTGAAAGGAAATCGTTTATCTTGGTATGGTCATGTGAAGAGGAGAAATGGTCATGTGAAATGAGAGGGAGAGAGAGGCCAAAGAAAAGATGAATGGATTGTGTGAGGAGTGATATGAAAGAAAAGGGAGTTTGTGACGGGTGACAGGACAGAATGGAAAAAAACGTGTTCCGCCGACCCCAAGTAATATGGGATGAGGGCAGGAAGAAGAAGAAGAAGATTCTTTGCTACTAGAACTCTGCTCTGGTAGAGCGCGAATAAAGAAATGAATTAGTAAGGACAGTTTGGAGGTTTTGGAGGTATGCGGAACAATGTGTAAAACCCCGCTAACCTTCGTTGAAAAGGGAGGATCCTCCGACCAGACGGGTGTTTTGTCTGGTCCGGTCAATTGCCCGATAGTTGATTTCTGACTGTTGCTGCTACGATGCTGGATTTTGTTGGCATAGATGTAACTACAAGGTCACATTACTATTTTTGTATCGAAATAATGGAATAATCCTAACTATGTTACCAGGAAAAAGATCTGTTTCTTATTTTATTTGTGTAGAAGCAATTTGTGTTTAGTTACGAGAAAAAGAGTGGAAGACATTACTTAATAATGTACAAACGACATAAATAATAGTAATATCTGACCCAACCCAATGATATTGCATTGAGCTGTGTGTAAATTGTATCTGTGGCAAGAAAAGCAGTACCTAGGTTACATATCATCAACGAACAAGAACACAACCTCACTAACTCTTCGATTTAATCGCTGTCGCCTCCGCTTCCATACAGCTCGCCATAAAAACCAGCGGAAACGTCCGTCAGCGACTCCGAACAGTAATTATTACACCTTGCCGGATAACCGATAAAAACTGGACGTCACCTAACCTGTTAATGGGCTGGAATGAAAGCAGGCCTTCTGAAGATAGCCGGTTATTCCTAAGACATTTATATAAATGTTTATTAGATTCTATTGTGGAACTAATTTCCGTGCTGAGACATTTGTGGTGGAAAGCTTTGGGTAATGGGATTCATCGTGGCTTGTTAATGTTAGGTTTCAGGTTGACGTCTGTAGTCTTACCATGATGTGGTAAAATGCTAGGCATGCGAGAGGGATTGAGCTACACACCCTATATAGCTATATCCCTTTAACAGTTCAGTTTAGGTCGTAAAATGGATCGCGTTAAGAACTCGTGGTAGAGCATCAGATATTTTTTTATTAAATTCTTGATAGGTTCGTGCTTGACCGCTATCTAACCTGATGGAAAGCGACGATGCGGTCGACGATGGAGCGCTTGAGTTTTTAAAGACAATGCGCTGTGGAACTGAAATATTTAGCGTCTGTTAGAGGTGAAGTCCGGATGTATGGAAAATGAGACGTTCGAAAGAAATTATTTATACCAGCGCCTCCGGTACTGCAAACCGCAAGTCCATGATGACTACAGATGTCTTGGCTCCCAGTAGAGTAACAGTTTTCTTAGTGAAAGTTACAGTTTGTAACAAGAATTCTAGTTACAAAACTGTAACTAGAATTTTGTGGCCTAAGCAGAAACTTAGTAATAAAACGACTGGAACACGGAAACTGGTTAAAAAAAAAGTACATTCGTTAATTCAGACTGGATTTACTAGGGCTAGGGCTGCGAGATTGTTCCAAAGAGTGACCCTTCAATGTGAGTGGGCAACTGAAGGAATATACGTGTCAGTAAAATTCTGACACTCCCTCCCGCTCCATCCAAAGCAAACGAAGTCATTTGATGATTTCTCATGTAAAAAAAAAGACTGGATGGTCTAGTTGCGGAAAATCTGACTAAAAATGTATCATCACAACATATTTGGATATTAAAAGTGCAAAGAAAAACTAACTTAAATTAGCTGTGAGATTGGCAGAAATATTGCTATATTTACCGCAAATAGATTTGTTCAAGCAATTTGCCTCACAGTACACGCAAAAAGTTATTGATCGATCTAGCAAATTTATTTTTAAAAGGAGGAACTACATAGATTTGTACTTGTCTATGGTCCATAACATGTCTAGAAAAGCTAGCCGTTGATACAGCTGTTAAGTGTTAATATGGGCATGCACTAACTAAGCCGACTGGCCGCTATTAGACCAAAAGGGATCGACAGGGATACTGCGGTTTTAGCACGATGGAGCCCTATTACTGACTATATTTGATCACTGGTTAAGTTGGACCAGTCATGTAAAGTACATATGGATTAAGCTGTACCTATAGACAAAATTTATTTAAATTTTATGTACAGAGTAGTGATGAAGTGAGTAGACTTAGGTGACTTAATGCAACTAGGCAGCCTAGGTCTCTACCAGTCAGCCTTTACGTTAAAAAAATACTAGACTGTGGTAGTGAGTCCCCTTCTTTGAAGAGTGGCCAGAGATACACCACAGTGTCCTCACTTTCCGCCTGACGCAGGTCCTCACCAGACATAACTATAGTTTGGGAGTTTCTTTGTGCGGAGCGCCCAGAGAACATGGTGGAGCATATGGTGGAAATGTATCCAACTTGGGGCGAAGCACTTCTGTGTCCTCGCGGAGGCGATCGGTGGTGGCAACTTTTGCTGGCCCACCAACCAAGGCTGGACGCTTGTCCAGCCTTGGTTGGTTCAGGCCATGGTGCGGAGCGAGAAAAAATGGGATACACCTTGCTCGGCGAGCGACAGTCATGGCCGCAATTGTGAGGGAACGGACATCTTTACGGACCAGTCAACACTGCAGGATGCAGACGACGAGTAATGGTTAGCTCATCGTCCGGTCGTCCAGTAAGGACCAAGCCCGAGTCGACAGTGTGAAATGTTCCACGCGCACCTCCATCATTCGCAAAACGATATTTGGTCAAAAAGCAAGTCATTATAAGCTTGTTATTGGTGTTGCCGAGATGTTAATACATCTTTTTTATACCGAGAGTATGAAAAGTACAAAAAAAGAAAAATACAAAACCGCTGGAAGACGGTAGCCTCTTCCGTCTGTTTTGGTTGTTGTTTATGTGAAAGTTAGTGTTAAAGATGCTTGTATATCAATCACGCCTCAACAGTTGAACAGGCAGATAGATTGACAAACTGTTAATCTGATTAGGCCATATGATATGTCTATCCCGTGGTCCAGTGGGCGACGTTGCTAGCACAAGTAAGGTAAATACTTAGGTATAAATTGCACTGAACCTAAACCTTAAAGTTCAATCAACACAGAATTAAACTAGTTACAAGTTTGTTACCTACTTAATTAAAATTGAGCAAATAAATTAACTGAGCTTGAATGACCAATCGTAATGAGAAAATTTATCAAACCCGATAGTACTGCGGTCCGGTCTTATCTTAAAACCTTGCAAGCGGAACCGGTGCAAAATCTAGTCTATGACCTGATTGTGAGGGCGTGGCCCAACCTCCAATCTTAAAATACAAACTAGAAACCGTTTCATTACTAAATTGACAGAATATTTTATAAGTATACGTAATACATGCAGCGCTGGGCTAAGTCCCCTTTTTGAGGAATGGCTGGAGTGGCGTCACGGCGTTCTCATATCCGTATGACGCAGGTCCTCAAAGTTGGCAAAGTTTAACTTTCAGAAAAGAACAATTGAGGTGTTTAACGATTTGTAAAACATTTTTTTAAATAAGTAAAACTTTTTTGAATACCTACAAAATCAAAGTAAATGTAAGCCTTATAACATAATTTTATTATTTCAAATTAAAACTTGCAAATTTTCAAGACTGCGACTTAGTATTATTTTCGCTCTACAACTGCGATCGTCATTTCGTCCATATTAATGAGATATCTAATGAAAGGTTTTACAAGTAAAATGCAAATATAATGGGCCTATACGATTTGTTCGGTGGACTGTGAAGAAGTTACGCGTGTGCGCCGGCGCAGTGTGTAATGACCTGCGTTCTGATTTCAAATTCAAATTGCGAGCAGGGATGTTGTTGCTAGTTGTAGCACCTGGCTTTTCGCGGGTTGATGGAGCGTTATATTTAAATAAGTTAGTGCTAAAGTAACAATTAATTTGCTATTAAAATTTCGTTCGCCTCACAGTTCAGTTCAATGCAGTCAGCTAGTCTGAAATAAAATTCAGTTGAGTTTCCACGAGTACACAGAAGTATCTACTAACAGACAATTTTAGCCATACAATCCTTGGATAAAATACCTCCTCATAATATGTTACTCCAATTAAGAAAATGATCATTAGATAGTCCTATTAATAACAGTAATAGTAGATTTAACTGTTGAATCGCATAAAGAGTTCAAAGCATACATTTTATTGGACAGGAAAATAGTTCCTGGCTTGAAAGTGGTTTAAGAACATGTTCCGATGGACTTAGGAATAATTAGTTTATAGTAGTTACCTTTTAATAATGTTGGTATTGGATCATCTGAGCAATCATCAAATGACTTCTCCCGTTCTGGGTAGGGCGAGAAGGACTTTCAAACAATGCCGTAAGTCTAGTAGGAATCGGGCCCCGTCAACATTGCTGATATCTCTTTGAGGAGCACGTGGAACATAATACGCCAACGACTCGGGCTTGCTCCTTCATGGACGGCCGGACAGCGAGCTAACCGTTGCTCGCCATCTGACTCCCGACGCCCTCGAGGCATCTCCTGCGGCGGCTGGAGCGTGCTATTTGTGGTCTATTGTCCAATATATGGCAGCAATATAAAACAACAGTTACTGCTTACTTTGTCTGATTAGATGATTGCATAAATAGCATCGAATTTAAATTGGTTTTTATCATGATGAATGAAATGGATACATGTGTTAATTATTCAATACGATGAGTGTTAGCTGATTTATATCGGAATTACACGCTAGGAATATTTAAACGTATGAACGTATAATCTTCTCCATCAATAGCATAGGCATAGTTGATCTTATAATGTTCCCTCTGCTGGAACTCAGTCGTCCTCTGAGAGAGGGGGTCTTCTCTAGCCATTTATTTCCATAAATGATCCTTTTTCGAGGGTGTGTTATTTTTTTAGAGTTCCATACCTCAAAAGGAAAAAACGGAACCCTTACAGGATCACTTCGTTGTCCGTCCGTCTGTCTGTCTGTCTGTCTGTGTGTCTGACCGCAGGCTTGATTATATGGTTTTAATTTCAACTCGATACCTCCACGCGTTCCCGAGATAAAGGGTCTTGACAGACAGAAAGACAAACAGACGGACGGACAACAAAGTGATCCTATAAGGGTACCGTTTTTTCCTTTCTAGGTACGGAACTCTAAAAATCGCGAATCTGACCCTAACTTACGATTTCAAACGTATATATGTCTACGAGATTATATCACGGAAATATTTGAAAGTTACAAAAAATAATAAAGCTTGTGTTTTAAAAGGGCCTAGCAAAAACAAAAATCTTGAATAGTTATTGTTTTTTTTTATAAAAATAAAACCGGTGTTATGGGGCCGCGAAATCTACATAGTAGTAGTTCATACAAAATACTCAGTTACTACAACCTACAATATGTCAATTACCAGACCCCTAGCTGTTGAGATAGTTCTAGATAAAGTTATATAAACATAAAGAAAAATAGATATAAAGTAAGGTAAGCAGTGAGACAGCAGCAATCAGTCTGAAAGTGTATCGCTTGTGCTTGCTAATGGCCGCGGCGGCCGATAAATATTCATCGCGGCAAAAAAGCGGCGCACGCGCGCGATGGCCAGCGCGCTTTCTTCTCACAGATGTGGGAAGGAGGTGAGGTGGCTCATTTAAGTATTATTTTTCCGGTATTTATCTCAGGACCCTGCGGTTCTGGACCTTTGGAAGGCGTACGAGGGGCCGATGCCAACTCGCAGTGGCCCTTTAGATAATTTTCGTGGAAAGTGATACCAACCCTGACGACTATCCCTGTACGCGCTATGCTAGTGCACCCAAGGACAAACCCTCAGTTGGTGGGAAACTATTGCGACATATGGAAAATAAAGATGCTATAGCTATGGTTTTGAGAGGCTTAAGTGGACTGGTTACCAAGAACTACATATGTTAAGACTATGGCTCTTGCCGAAACAATATTATTTATATACATCGATAAAAAGGCAAGGGGTGACTTGCACACTCAATGGAACCCCAAAAACGGTTATTATTATATATTTTATTGCACAACTTAACACAGGACAAATATTTATAAAAATAAGTGTACAATAGGCGGTCTCATCGCACAGGGCATTTCCTTACACATCCTATGGATGGACTCAAAGTCAAAGTCAAAGTCAAAACTTTTTATTTCACATAGGCCTACATGGGCACTTATAAAACGACTGAACGATAGCATGGAATGCTACTTTATCACTATGCCATTTAATACCGTGCAGATTTCATTACGCATGCGGAATTGCTCCGCACGCGTAACCCCCGCAAATGTCCATTTCATTACAAGATTTATTATAATGCGTAGAATACGCACGCGGGACGTATTTTTTTGCATTATTAAATTTTCTGCATGCGAAGCAATTCCGCATGCGTGAAGAAATTCGCACGATATTAAAAACACCCTTTCACGTGGGCAAAGTCACTTGTCAGAAGCTAGCCAATTTGACACAAGGGGTATTGCCAGGGTATATCATGTTACCCAAGAAACTGGGCTGTGGTGGACAGATACGCAGACACTCAGTGCAAAATACTGGTGATCAGCTGCATCCGGTTACATTCGAAGCCGACCCCAAACTAGTTAGGAAAAGGCTAGATGTGTTGAAGGTAAAGGTAAATGGGATATCAATGAATGAAATAGCTCGATTGTAACCTGTGACCCGTTTGTCGTTAAAACTGTAGACAGCTTAATTTAAATAAAAATGAATGTTAATGTTTTTTTTTTTTTGAATTGTTTTTATTTGCATGAATTAATAAACTACCTAGCAAACTTAAATATTAACTATAAATACTTTTATTCTAAACCTAACTATGTACATATAATACAAAGACACAAAATAATGTTAATGTTAATGTTTTACTTATAGTTAATATAACAGTATCCTATTGGAGGAGAGTGGGGTGGCCTAGTGGTAGCCCTTATTTACGAGTAATTTTTCAATTTTTCACAGGTTCAAAGCCAGCTAAGTGTATTACTTTGTGTAATATATTTCAACACCAATGTTCTCAAAACGGTAATGGAAAAAAAATCGATATGTGTGTGACATCCACCTACTCGCACTGGGCCCGCGTGGTGAATTACGGCCCATTCTCTCACCTAGAGAGGAGGCATGAGTCCCAGCTGTGGGAACATTATAACGCTGATTATAATATGTTATCCTATTAGAAACAAGCATATTGTTTTGAAAAAACAAACCTAATAAATCTGGTTATCTTTTGTTCCCTTGATATATTCACGTTCCTGAGAAGCACACTTCTAAACTCAGGAGACATTGGATCCGATTGGATTGGAATTGGATAGACGTATGGTTTTGTGTTAAGCTTGTCTTGCCAATCAAATGTTACAGATACATGTTTATATTATTGCAAAATAAAAGAAATGCCATATCCACATATTCTGAACTCCTACCGTACGGTTGTTGGTCGGAATGCTCCGGCTCGTCGCAGGTCAGCTGATAGAAAAACAGTGCACCAGCTTCTGCGGGTGTGAGCGAGTGAAATGTACGACTAGGATTCTTCGACACTTCTCGAAGATATACACTATCAGTAAAAGCAGGTATATCAGACTTAAGATAGGGGCCGAAAGGTTCTGGATTGGCGACTACGTCCCGGAAGACGCAGCGTTGGAAGGCCTCCCCACAAAGTTGACTGATGACTTGGTAATCCGATGGTCGCGAGATGCCCAACACCAGCCATTGTGGCGACACTTGGGGAGGCATATGTCCAGCAGTGAACATCTTTTGGCTAAAATGTTGATGATGATGGCTAGGAGAAATAAAATGAGTTATCCAACATTTCGTTCTTCTCCTTATATATAAAATGAGTTATACAACATTTCTTTCTACCTCTTTCTTAATAAAATGAGTTATACAACATTTCTTTCTACCTCTTTCTAAATAAAATAAGTTATCCAACATTTCGTTCTTCCCCTTTCAAAATAAAATGAGTTATCCAACATTTCTTTCTACCCCTTTCTAAATAAAATGAGTTATACAACATTTCGTTCTTCCCCTTTCAAAATAAAATGAGTTATCCAACATTTCTTTCTACCCCTTTCTAAATAAAATGAGTTATACAACATTTCTTTCTAACTCTTTCTAAATAAAATGAGTCATACAACATTTCTTTCTACCTCTTTCTAAATAAAATGAGTTATACAACATTTCTTTCTACCTCTTTCTAAATAAAATGAGTTATACAACATTTCTTTGTACCCCTTTCTAAATAAAATGAGTTATAAAACATTTCTTTCTACCCCTTTCTAAATAAAATGAGTTATACTACATTTCTTTCTTTCTACCCTTTTCTAAATAAAATGAGTTATACTACATTTCTTTCTTTCTACCCCTTTCTAAATAAAATGAGTTATACAACATTTCTTTCCAGGAAATAATCTTTTGCTGCCTATTGGATTCTAGATTCTCAAATTGAAGAACCTAAAGCTTCCTACAGATAAATAAAATATTAAAAAAATGCAAATAATAAGTAGGATAGTTAGGAGGTTCTTTTCTCTGGAGCCCTAACCCTGAAACCGATGGGAAATATTTTTAAATGTTTATTTTTGTGGTTTAATATATTTTTACAATAAACTGAAGTACAATGAAATGATTACTGTAGAGCATAGTTGTCCGGACCGAGTCCAAGTCGTCGACGGCGCGTATTGTTCCACGCGCGCCTCAGGGAGATGTGAGCAAATCGTAGGGACCCAGCAGGGTCGAAGCCTACTGGGGTCATGGGTAGTGTGAAAACGAAACCCGGGGCCCTGGGACGAAGACAACGAAGGAACAGGAGTGTGTTTTTAGTCAGTAAAAGTCTGACACTATCTCGCGCTCCGCCCAAGAGCGCGATTTGTCATAAGATGATTTTCCCACCGAAAAAAAAACCCAGTCTATCCATAGTTTCTCTGCTCCTCTTACAGTTATCTAAATTAATACTCAAAACTTTTCTCATGACAACCCAATTTACTTTCTTTTTCAGTAGTTGCATCGTCACTATTTTGACTGTGACCGAAAAATGCTTGATGAAATCCCGAACAAGCAACTACAAAGTGCTAATAGATAACGAATAAACTGATAGTTTGATATTGTCATAAGTGCGCTTTGATCGAGTTTAGAAAACTGCTCCTGTTCTAGAATCGAAATCAAGCAATAATCCAGGGTTCCGGGATTATTTGATGGGGTCATCTCGGCCCTGGAACGCAAAGGGTAACTGTAGTAACAGGCGTGGGTTTGAGGAAGTAAAAGTAGTAGAAGATTTACTGGCGTGCTTCACCTAGAACAAGAGAAACTAATTTATGATTTCACACGCTCAAAAAAAAGCGTGCAATCTTTGTAATAAAAATGACGTTTGTTATGAAATGCGTTTTTCACATTATCATTGTATTCTGAAAACTTTTAGTAATTAGTGTTTTCGCGAAAATTCACACCAACAGTTGGCGCCACTTAGCCGAGAGGTCTTCTACTTTTGAAAACGTATACAAGAAGTGGACTTCGATTTAACTCATCATCATCATCAAAAAACAAAAATATTAAGAAGAAACTTGATGTGACAACTTCCCAACAGTCTCCTCTGATAAGACAAGAGAAACAAGTACAGAAAACAATCGTTCAAGCAACTCCAAAACCCACACAATGAACTAACACTTGTTCTTATGCTCAAGTTACAAAGCGAGGCTCTTCGAACCTGGAGAATAAAATTAATCAGATACTGAAGTGTATAACTACATTTGACAAGAGATTAGAAAAGCTAGAATCCAGCACCAAAATAGCTGTTTCAAATAATTAAAAATGAACAACACCCTTAAAATAATGGCATGGAACTCCAATGGGCTCCTCAAACATCAGAATGAGTTACAGGCGGTCCTAGATACAGAAAATATAGCCGTGTGTTTGATATCTGAAACGCACTTCACTAAACAATCTTTTGTCAAATTTAGAGGATATACGGTGTATAACTCGCTCCACCCTGACAACTCCGCTAGAGGAGGTAGCGCTATCATAATCAAACAAAATATTAATCATTACGAGCAGTGCAAGTATGAAGAGCTAGATATCCAAGCTGTGGTAATATCTGTTAAAACCAAATTTTGTCACGTGTCTATAGCTGCTATATATTGTCCTCCAAGGCACATGATTAGAAAAGAGCGGTATTTACATTTCTTTGAAATGTTAGGTCCAAGATTTATCCTAGGCGGTGATTTTAATGCCAAGCACACGCAGTGGGGATCAAGACTTACAACAACAAAAGGAAGGCAGCTTATAAGTGCAGTTAAAGAAATGAATTGTGAAGTTATGAGTTCAGGGAAACCAACATACTGACCCACTGACCTCCAGAAAATACCAGATCTTATAGACTTTTTCATATGTAAAAACATATCCGCCAATTACGTCGCTTTGGAGGAAAGTTTTCATATGAACTCTGACCACTCCCCGATAATACTAAGACTCAGTCAGAAAATTCTATTAAAAGTAGGCCAGACATCTCTAGCTAATAAGTTAACAGATTGGGTAAGTTTTGCACTTGATCTAGATAATATTATCGACCTAAGAACTCCGATAAAAACGCAAGATCACCTTGACTCAGAAGTAAACAAATATCTAGTTGATATCCAACAATGTGCTTGGAACAACACATCACAAATAAAACATAAATATAAGGGCTATATTTATCCTAAAGAAATTGTGGATTTACTGTCTGAGAAAAGAAAACAGAGAAAGCAGTGGCAGCAAACAAGGTGTCCGCGGGAAAAAACATTATTAAATAATCTAACTAAGCGATTAAAGAGAAAAATTCTACAATTCGAGGATGAATGTCTAAATACCAACCTTCTGCAGTTAACCAATGACATATCAACGGATTACTCTATTTGGAAAGCGACAAGAAACTTAAAAAGGCCAATTAAACAAATACCACCTATTAGAGATACCGACGGAAAATGGGCTAGTAATAACCAAAAAGCGCTGAGGTTTGCTCAGCACTTACAAAATACTTTTCAACCCAATGATAACTGTGCAGATATACTTGAGTGTGAAAAAATAGTTCAAAACCAAGAAATTAAGCTTGTGACTCCTAAAGAAGTTATGAGAGCAATTCAAAATAATATCAGCTCAAAAAAGTCACCGGGCTACGACCTCATAACAGGTGAAGTTCTTAAACACCTCCCGCGAAAAGCCATAGTAAAACTGGCCAATATAATCAATGCTGCGTTTATTCTAAAACACGTAACTGAGCTGTGGAAGGTGGCTGAAGTAATTATGATTGCGAAGCCTGGGAAACCACCCCATGAAGCGTCATCATATAGGCCTATTTCCTTATTGCTAGTGTTCTCAAAACTATTTGAAAAACTATTACTGAAACGGTTAAAGCCAATTATAGAAGAAAAAGACCTTATCCCAAATCATCAATTTGGTTTCAGAGAAAATCACTCTACCATAGACCAAGTACATAGAATAACAAATATTATTGAAAAAACGCTGGAAAATAGGGAAGTCTGCGCCACCGTGTTCTTGGATGTCGCGCAAGCTTTTGACAAAGTTTGGCATGAGGGCCTAATATGCAAACTCAGATGTATGTTACCCCCAAAATTTGCAGATATTCTGGAGTCATATTTAACTAATAGAATGTTTAGAATAAGGCAAAAAGATGCATATTCCGAGCTTAAAACTATAAAAGCTGGGGTACCCCAAGGAAGTGTGCTAGGCCCAATCCTTTACTTGTTGTACACATGTGACATCCCAGAGCTAGAAAACAACACTATTGCGACTTTTGCTGATGACACTGCTATTATGGCTACAGGATCAAATCAGAAAAAAAAGCAAAAGAAAAACAGTAAAAAAAGCAGCAGAGAAGCAGTAGAAAAAGTTCAATTAGCAGTGAACAAAATTTATGACTGGACACAAAAATGGAAGATCAAGCTGAATGAGTCAAAATCAATTCACGTTGACTTCACAAACAAACGGTTCAACTACCACCCAATCTACATAAACGGTACGCAAGTGCCTTATGCTAATACAGCCAAATATCTTGGCATAACTCTCGACGCCAAGCTGCGATGGAAAGCTCATGTCAAAAAGAAAAGACAGGAACTCGACATACGCTATAAAAGCATGTATTGGTTACTCGGAAAGAAATCCTGTTTATCAATACACAATAAGATAACTATTTACAAGCATATTTTGATGCCAATTTGGACGTATGGTATCCAACTCTGGGGCTGTACTAAACGGAGCAACATCAAAATAATACAACAGTTCCAAAATAAAGTACTTAGGGATACTGTAAAAGCACCTCGGTACATCAGAAATGACGACCTCCACCGTGACCTCAAAATGGAATTCGTCACCACCATCATTCAAAAATTTGCTGAAGCCCACGAACACAGACTTCACCGACACGTGAATGTTGAGGCTATACAGCTGTTAGACAATACGGACCTAGTGCGTAGACTAAAGAGAACTAAACCTCAGACGCACTAAATGAAAGAAGAAAATATAGAGAAGAACGAAACCTGTCACGAAGAAACAACGAAAATCCATACGACAATACATTCATGAGCCACACCCTGACTGCACCGCAAATCACATCTGTTGCAACCACATCCACTACTTCACAACGTAGTTTCAGCCACCGTGATGTAAGCGATAACCAACCCAATGATCATAATTTTCGACTTTAAAATATTTATACAAAACGTGCAAAGTCTCAAGAATAAAATTCATACTCTTGAGAGCCTACTAGAAAATGAACCTTATAATGTAGTCTGCCTTACCGAGACGTGGATAAGAAATCATCAGAGAGAAACGATTACAGTCACTGGCTACGAGTTCAGTTCGGCTTTCTGTCGACAGAATCACCGAGGAGGTGGAGTTGGCATTCTGACACGAACGGGATTAAATTACAAAGAGCTCCCTGACATCACCAATCTATCTATTGAATATGTCGTTGAATGTTGTGCCGTAGAAATTAAGTCACCAAATTTAATTATTATTCTTATATACAGGCCCGATCGAAATATAGAACAGTTCTATAACTTTTTAAATCAGCTTGTGAAACTCATTACACTAAAATATAAAAACAAACGCCTCATAATTACTGGAGATTTTAACTTAGATTATTTAAAAAAAACGAAGGAATACCAGAAACTTAGCAATATCATGAAAGAACTAAACCTATACCAAATCATCAAAACTCCTACAAGAACCACAAAATCAACATCAACTTGTATTGATCTTTTATTTACAAATAATAGTAGCACAGAATATCAAATAACTGTTAATAACAATGGCATCTCTGATCACAATAGCTTAATATACAGCCATAGAAATGATGTAAACCTAAGTCTCAAAAGTTCCCACTATGTTACTAAAAGAATTTTTAACAATATTAATATGACAAAGTTTCAATCGGCTTTAAATAACATAAACTGGAATGACATTTTTAATCAAAATTTAGACATAGACCAAACTTATAATAAATTTCATGACATTTTACAATTTAATTTAAATAAATACATACCAAAAAAACGGATAAAAATAGTGCAAAACCAAACAAATAATTATCTTACTAAGGGACTAAGAAAATCATGCCAAAATAAAAGATTAACTAGAATTATCTCGAATCAGCTCAATAGCGCCGTATTTAAAAAACACTACAATGAGTACTCGAAAATGTTACGAAGATGCATTACAATTTCAAAGAAACTTAATTACATAAAAGAGATGAATGCCTCAAAAAATAAAACGAAAACGATGTGGTCAGTTATCAGTAAAATTACAAAACCAAATAAAACAAAACAAAATCAAAAAAACATTAAATTAAAATTAAACAATACAATAATAAAATCACCACAACAAGTTTGCACCGCATTTAATGATTATTTCGTATCGGTATGTGTAGATAAAAACAAGAGTACGAAAGCGCCGGCGTCGTGTGGGCCATCAGTACATTCGGTGCATTCGCCCGCAATAAACTCCATATACATCGAACCAGTGACCGAGCGAGAGGTTTTTAATATTATACGCGGAATGCAAAATAAGCGTAGCTTTGGAGTAGACGATATCCCACCACTTTTAGTAAAAAAATGCATAAAGGAGCTAACATCACCTATTACCAAATTAATAAACAAATCTTTCGAAGAGGGACGATTCCCAGAAAAACTTAAAATTGCGAAAGTAGGCCCAATTGCAAAAAAAGGAGGAAATTCAGAAAATCCTAGTAATTATAGGCCTATTGCATTGTTACCCACTATGTCAAAAGTATTCGAAAAAGCAATGGCGACACGTATTAATAAATTTTTAGAAAAATTTGATATTTTAGATAATAATCAATTCGGTTTTAGGAAAAAACGCTCAACTACTTTAGCGGTATACAATTACGTACAGGAAATATACAGTTGTATTAATGAACGAAAGTACGCTGTTGGACTATTCCTAGATATGACGAAAGCATATGACAGAGTGTCACATAAATATCTATTACAGAAACTTTACGGATCAGGTATTAGGGGTAGTGCTTTTAATTGGTTTAAATCCTATTTACATAACAGGGTACAATTCGTGGAAATGGAATATTTCGATAACATTACTCAGGAAATGTACAGCATACGATCTGACTTGGCTACCATCAATAATTCAATACCCCAAGGAAGTGTCTTAGGATGTCCCCTATTTATAATTTACATTAATGATTTGCCAAAAAAGATAAGTTCGTCATGCATTTTGTTCGCTGATGATGTTTCCTTATTATTTAAAACGCCAGCGAATGTTGACCATTTGACCATTTTAAAAACATTCACAGAAACCGAACAATGGTTAAATGAACATAACTTAGAAATAAACTTATCTAAAACTAAAGTATGCCAATTTAGAACTTACCAAAGAACCCCAATAAATCTAAATATATTAACGCAACAAATAAAATTAGAAGAAGTTACCGAATTTACACTTTTAGGCTTAACATTAGACTCCAATCTAAATTGGAAAAAACATATCGAAAGTACTAAAGCAAAATTGTCCCAATTTATCTACGCACTAAGCTTATTGAAACGCAATACAGACTACAAAACCGCTTTATCTGCCTACTATGCGTATGCCTACTCCTGGTTAAATTATGGTATCATTCTGTGGGGAGAAAGTACCGACTTCATGGACCTCTTCATTCAGCAAAAGAAATGTATCAGAATACTTATGAACATAGATAAACAAGAAAGTTGTAGGCCACACTTTATTAAGCAACAAATTCTTACACTACCGTCAATTTATATACTGCAAAGTTGTCTATTCGTTAGGAAAAATAGGCACCTCTTTAAATCTAATATTGAACTCAATGCAAACAATAACCGACGGAACAAAACTAGACTGATACTACCCTTCACAAACTTAAAAGTTGTCGGGAAAAGTCCATACTCAAGACTAGCTAATATATTTAATAAACTACCCGAAACTTTGAAATCCATACCAAATGACTTGACGTTCTCGAAACAGTTGAAATCTCTGTTAATAAAAAAAGGCTACTATACCGTTGAGGAATTTAAAACTGACAAATTGTAAATTGATCGAACTTTTATTAATATACCTCAACGTAAATATAGTATAATTTTAAAACAAGATGTAATTAATTGTTGACTAATGTTTAGCATAATTAATAAATTGTAATAATAATAATAATTAGAATCGATATAATTTAATGTAATTTAATAATTTTGTATGTACAATTTGCAGTGCCCTTACAGGGTGCATGTTTTAATACTGTGTCATGAAATTTGAATGCATGCTTAATATCCAGTGTTTTACATGTCAGCAAATAAATAAATAAATAAAAAATAAATAAAAATAAATAAATAAAACCTTTTGGGTTAGTGTAGTGTTTAAAGTTAGTGTATAATAGTGATCAATGCTGTGCTATGCATATTACACAACAATGCATATTATGAACAAAGTGTTTTTATCAATATCAGACTCTAAGAAAGTGCTATGGACTTCTATAAGTGCTAAAGGACGCTATTTTTAGTTTAAGCAAAACCGTATAAAAATAAGTTAGAGTTAAATTACTTATTAGTCTTTTAGGCTAGATTGTAATCAATTATTAAGAAATTTATTCTTAATAATAAGGAAAAAAAAAAAAACATCATCTTCATCCCTCAATCATTCATCTTCATCATGAATTGTCCCGTTTTATTTGGGGTCTGCGCAACACGTTTTTTTGTCCTTCCATTCTGTCCTGTCATTCATCATGCTATCACTAACTCCCTTTTCTTTCGTATCACTTCTCACTCCATCCATCCATCTTTTCTTTGGCCTCCCTCTCCCTCTCCATCCATCCACATGTAAATTCATAACTCAACTCTCTTAATTAACTAATGTCATTAATATGTGTTTGGATCTGATGACTCAGTGCAGCCACCTGGTCGTCATTTTAGAAAACCCTCATTGAAATTGTTTTCTTCTGAATACTGATCTGTGTACCGACCAATTCGTTGCGCACGCGCAGGTATGCGTGAAAGAAATAATGTGACAAAACCTTTGTAGTTCGGATCAGATTGCAGTTTTACTATCAGCTTAATTATGATTATTTTATCAGGTAGGTGGCACAAAGGTGTTACATTATTAAATGAAAGCGTACCTAGTACCCGTAGATCTTAGATAGAGTAATGCCAAAATGTACTAAGTCATTGACTAAATTCAGGTCAACTGAAAATGATGTCACCAGTATTTTCATGACTGAACTTTGATCCCGTCGAAACTTATATATCTAAGTACACATATATCACCAGTAGACATTGATAGCACTGCGCTTTATTAAACCATTACTTACAACGAATGCTAAAGGAAACAATCATACATTTCTTGCATATAAAATGCCAACGAACCGATTATCAATGAATATTGAACCCGCATTCATACGAAAACACCTAATCTATTCAAGTGGCTAGTCGTAAGGGTCGTGACACTGCAGACAAGGACGCACATACACAAATACAAAACGATAAAAAAGGACAGAGAAATACCGATGCTCGGGTCATATGTCGACCGATATGTCGTAACCTGTTTGAATGAAACGGCGTTATTAAAAAGTCAGTATGAGAGAAAAGGATAGTACTGACAATGACGTGAAGGGTTAAAAGTCAAGCAAAGTGTCGCGGCCTGTGAGAGAGGGACGAAGGTATAATTTTGTCGTGTGTTGGTGAGAGAGGGACGTATGAGGGTCAAAAGACGAGCGTCGGCAACCCTGACCTCTCCAGACAGCTCGTGGGCCGTACTTGGGACTTACAAAAAAGGATGTGTGGAATCGAATGTTTACAGGGTTTTATTTTATTAGTTTAGAGAATTTAACCTTTTTTCAAGTCCAGTGATTTTTATTGATTGATTTTCGTTGTTTACTTGTTTTTAATATTTCTTAATTAATTTTTTGGTTATAAAAAAATAAAAGCTGTTAATTAATAACAGTTGAAGTTTCAGAATACAGACATAATCTGCAAGTCATTGAGTTATTTTCATGTTACAGAAAGCCGTGCTGTAATTCTCGAGATAATGAAATCGAATTCCGCACTGATAGAATTAAATACAGATGTTATTTTGAAGATATCCACCACTTATTGATTCCGTAGTCAACAATTGGCAGATAATATTTATTTAGCCTTCTAAAAAACAATAAAAAAATCCCATTCGCAAGCCGTCCCTGAAGCCATAGTGCACTAATGAATCGGGACAGTCGGCATAATTAAACAGTTGGCGACAATCGGTCGGGCGAAGTTACACTAATATTTTGTTTGACATAACACTATATCACGCGTGACGTCAAACACCATTTCAAACTTTGAGTTTCATAATAAAATTATCGTTTTTGCCGCAAACTGTTTTTCAATTTGGAATTCGTTCGATTTGTTCTGGAATCAAAAGTGGCAGATTTTGAATTGTGATAGAAATAGTTTTTTTTTTAAGTTGTGTATTAATGTTTGGTTTTTGGGTTGTGTTAAGTGCCAGTGTTTTCAATCTTATTTGGTTATTTTATATTCGATTTTATGTGTAAAGAAATGCTCAGACCAGAGTTTCATTTTTCAAGCAAATTGCTCGAGTTGCTTACCAGAGGTAATCGGTGTTTTTCCAATGTCATATATATTGCTTCTAATTATTGTCTATATTTTTAGGTTATTCATTAAAAGTAGAGTAAAAGTAAAACGGTATAATATGCTTTTTAACTTTTTTTTTTTTTTTGAGTGAGTCAATAATTGTACTACAATAAAACAAAAATGGGTACCTAGGTATTTTACAGGTAGGTAGGCATTATAACTAAGTCTATCCCTACTTACCTAAACCAATATATACTGAGTCACTCACTGTGATACAACAATTAGAATAACATTGTTCTTATTGTTTTCAGGAAATGTACAACGGGATACCTTTGGCTTCACTTCAAGTAACGGTGAGTGAGGGTTAAGTTAATGTTTAAAATTATTTTTTACAGATTTGTTATTATTTTATAAAACTGTTTCGACCTGTGAAAAAATGTTTCGTGAAGTTTCAGTTTCTCCATTCCAACCCATTGGCAAGTACCTATAAGACGAAACCTAATCGACGAAATCGAAGATATTGGTAAGTCACACAGTGACTTAGGTCTTTTCTATAAATCTCAAAGAACACGCAAAAAGTTTAATTCGTTGTTAAAGTTTAGCCAGTTGCTGAAAACGAATCATGTCGTAGGATACCCGGTTGGAACCGGTGGTATTACCATCTTCGTTTCATGCTAGCCTAGTACTTTTCGTAAACAGCCTAGAACTTGCACAAAAAGAAATACTATCTTGAATCAAGCGTAGTACCTGCTTCTTTTTTTCTTCTTTTAGTATAAGGTTAAGTTTCAAAAAAAGAAAACACAGTTATTGCACTTTTTTTTTCGGCCTAGCTCTCAATAGTGCGATAACGAACTTCATTCGTGCAAAAAGTGTGTTTAAACCATCTCATTGTACCAGCTACATGCTGGCCTGTAGGTACACGCTGTGCGGCGCGCACTGTTCGCTCTGTTCGTCGCTGCGCTGCGCCGGCGCATGACACCACAATGAAACCTTTCACCCGCTAGGCCGCTACCTGCGCTATACGCCACAATCTACATCTTTTCATACGTTTCCTTGTTCTCTATAGATATGGAGCTGTTCCAGATTATTATTAGGCTAGATATCTATTTGGTAGTGTCCTTAAGTCTATTGAATTACATTCTCCGATAAAGCTACCGGATTCTTTAAAAGCTTGGAGAGTGGCGTAACTGAATTGTTAATTTGATATAATTTTCATTGTTATTTTGTATCAAAAACATCAACGACTATTATGAACTGAATAACTTTGTATAGGCGTAACTCATACAATTCCAATTACATTTTCCGTAAAACCATGGAATTATAAAGCTATTTTTATTTTATTACAAGACATACAATTTTAAAAAACAAATTTAAATTAAAGTCATACAAACAAAGCATAATAACCAATATTACAATAGATAGCTTTTTTCTAGACTTCGGTGCGTCACAAATAAACGTTTTTCTTTCTCTGGTCCTCTCTTTCTTTATATCTAAGTAACAATATTCCATCAATCAACCACGTAACACATCTTACATCGTGAAAAAGCCAGAAGCCTCCACCACATGTATAACAAACACCACAAAAAAAGTCCACCACTTCGCAGGGGACAGTAGCCTAAATTATTTATTTTTTTATTTTATTCGCTGAATGCGTGTTAACAAGAAGCCGTTTGGTATAATTACTGGTAATCAGTGGTCGCATCTCGCTCGGACATTGTTCAGACCGGCTACCTTTCAACCGGTCCCCGGGCAATTTATTGGAAAAGTTTTTTATACTATATGTTTACGTGGTATGGTCTGATGAGTTGAACGAAGACTATCAATGGTATAAGTGATCGGTACTTGATCTGCATTCATAGTTAATTATTAAGCGGATTTTGTATTTCTCGGCCTGATAGATGGTTAGTTTACAAAAACGATTTTAAATATGGCCAGCTAAAGTTGATACTGGCTGAATACACAAACTGTGCGAAGCCATAGTATAAAGAAAAAAAATGACCATATCTTTTCTGAAAAAAGAATTTAATATTTATCTGATCATAAACAATAGTTATTTCAAATGGCCAGCACAAATTAATCAACCTGAGAATGATCTAATTCTCTCCGAATCATCATCTAATCAATGGATAGATTAAATGTTAAAACAGATATAATAATAAAATTATTTTTAAACGCTTTTTTATGAGAATCTTTTATAATGTTGACAGCGTAAGCCGTTCTAGACACATTTCGTGCCTGTGTCTAGACGCATTTCATTTTATATTTTAATCAATGAGACGCCCTCAGGGTTACAAGTCATTCATTTTGACCTTTAACAACTTTTTACAATGTTACAAAAACTAAGATTACAAAATTCACGTTTATTATTTCGAGTCGTAATTGATTTATGATTAAGTGTTAATGTATCTTAAAAAAAAAAAAATGATCTAAGATCTGATAGAAGAAATATCTTCCCTTCATCTGTTATTTGATAATGATAAATATAATATGCTAGATAATACGTTTATTAAGACATTGCGAATAAGTTACCTAGCTAAATCTGGTGCCAATGATGTTGAAGAATAAAATTTGTTGTTACATTTTTGACATTAATTACCCTGATTTGGTATTTGTGAAAGTCGAGCATCAGCTGAATTAATGTGCCCCAAGGAACTGAAAAACTATAGGTTGCCTACTTTTTCGGATCTTGTACTATTAAGGTTAATATATTTTCTTGATTCTAATGGTAAATAACCTCTTTATTACTTAAAAATAACAAATGAATACCTGTATTCTAAACGCAGTGTTACTGCAAAGTATCGATTAAAATAATGACATAAACAATACTGGCATATGAAACATTTCACAATATCTATGGAATCTTAAAATCAAATCGCTTTTGAATTTCGAATGTTCACTATCGCGCGTAAGATACTCGAAATCTAGATAATTCCGCTCAGACTCGCACATAATGCAAGATCTTACATTGCAGTTTCTCAGAACGCAGTCTTTGTGTTCTTGAGATCTGAACCTGGGCTCTTCTCATATTTTTTACGAGCTAAGAGGTCGCATATACTCTCAATGTAGCGAATTAATTCGCCTGTGCTATCTTCATTGGTAATCTTGATGTGAAAAGTTAAAACACCCGTTTTTAGTGAGAAAGCGTTGTCGTAATGTCAGATTTTTCTCAGATTTTTAACTAGCTTATCTACTTATGTTTGAGATTGTAGACAGATAAGATGTTCTAGACATTTTCACAAAATTTTAGGGTGTAGTTTTGTTGTAGAGTGGCTTTAAGTAGGATCTATAAATGGACCGATGTTACATACAGAAATCCCAGACGTAGGTTTTTCAGAAAAAAGGCGTACGTAGACGTACCTAAATAAATATTGTTATATTTTCTAAGAAATTAGTTCAGTCATTCAGAAGTCCCCATTGGAAGATGTTGTCAAAACGTTAATTATTTTAATATTAATGGTTAATGATACGTTTTCAGGACTTGTTAAACGTGTTATTATTTTTAAACCTGAAATGTATCAAATAAATCTGCAAGGAACTATACGAAGGGCTGCAGGAATGTTTGAAAGAGTTGCCGTGGCTCTGGAACGCAAAGGGCAGTTGAAGGATCATAGGTGGCTTTTCATCGTATGAGGCGCGCGTGGAATACTACGTACCGTCGCGTCGATTCGGGCCTGTTCCTTACCGGACGTGCGGACGGCGAGTTACCCTATGCTAATTGTCCGCGAGCTCGAGCTTATGGTGGCCGGAAATCGCCCTCCTCAACCAGAGGCGTGAGGATGTTCTCTCCCTCACGACTGTGGCCATCTCTATCGCTGGCATCACTGCTTTTCAGAAGGAGGTGGCCGGTTTCCATTCCCTCTCGCTCCGGACCTTGGTTTGAACGTAAGCAGGACGCAAGACGCCACCGCGTACGACCGCTATTGTATTAAAAAAATATTGGTAGTAATTCCTACTTCTCATTCAAGAAACTCATTCATTATTAAGACATGCATATGCCATATGGTGTTTATATTTTATGAACCTATTTGATAAAGCCTGGCACAATGAAACTTTTCTTAATAATATATGAGTTTCTTTTGAAATTAAAACAATCATAATAATAAAACAATACGACTAAAACCTCTATCAAAATTCGTTCAGCGATTCTTGAGTTATAAACGCATAAAGCGCACCAGTATTTTATATGTTAATGTAAGATGAACTAGATATGACCATCAACCGTATTATGAAGCTATTTAAAAGCAGGAGGGACGGCAGATGCAGTGCTATTATGTCACTTTATGTGCTTTTTATTGCTGTGTAAATTTATTCTTGTATGAGAAGCCGAGTGATGTGCAGTGGTTTAGTAGAATTTGTGTTTGAGTTTTTTGAACTAGTTGTCACAGTCATGGTCGTTTCTATGGTCAGTTTTGGTTCAGCGAATTTTAAATGAAAATGAAATTTACACAAAGAATTATCGGACACGGTAAATCTTTAGATATAAAAATGAATAGCTGTTCGTTAGTCTCGCTAAAACTCGAGAATGGCTGGACCGATTTGGCTAATTTTAGTCTTGAAATATTTGTGATAGTCCAGGGAAGGTTTAAACGGTGAGAAAAAATGGAAAAATCACGAAGGAAAAAATCCGAATACAATGCCATCTCTAATTAAAATGTCATTTAAAATGAATGATGCTGTTCTGGTAATGCCAGTAGATGGCGTTATCCTTGCTATTAGGCGGTACGAAGTTTGTCGGGTCAACTAGTATATTTATAAAAAGTATGATGAGGTCCCATTTGAACTTCTGACTCGTTGATCTCATTAGAGAATCCTCTCTTAGTGTTCGCCTACGTCAAGAAAGGAAACCTTGTGCAAAATTTCACGCTTCCAGTAGTTTCGGCTGTGCGTATGTAAGTCAGCCAGACAGTCTCTCATTTTATATTTCATGAAAATTATATACATGACTTTTTACACTATGCCCTGAAATCAACTAAACTTATTTGCATAAAGATATCTTACTTCTTAATCTGGCTATGGTTTTTTAGGGTTTCGTACCTCAAAAAGAAAAAACGGCACCTATAAGGGTTCCGTTTTCGTTGGGTTCTGGATCACTTTGTTGTCTCTCTGTCTGTCTGTCAGTCTGTCTGTCAAGAGTGTTTATCTCGGGAACGCGTGGAGGTATTGAGTTGAAATTAAAACCATATACTTACGTTTGCGGTCCTTTGAAGCTGTGAAAAAACTAACTTTTAAGTTAACGAAAAAAAAGATATGGCGGCTTATGTTGCAAAAATTATGTTTCGAAACTCTCAAGGGAATCGAAGTTCATAGGGTATTTCCCGTTGTCCTAGAATCCTGAAATTTAGCATGAAGCAAGGTCTCATAGCATAAGTGTAAAGAAAAATTAAAAAAAAACTGTAAATTTGTAGTTACGTCACAAAAAAAAACTTTATGTGATTCGTTAAAATCTTTGAGACTCGATTCGGAAATTGAACTAGATGTTGGAATAGGTAAGTTTGTACGGAACCCACAGTGCGCGAGTCTGACTCGCACTTGCCCGGTTTTTTATTATTGATAGGCTCACGCTTGACCACTATCACATCTGATGGTAAGCGATGATGTTGTCGATGATGGAACACGCTTACCTAGAAGTAACCTATTCACTCTTGACTTAAAGACCTCTAGGTTGTAGCTATCAGTTATTATTATTATAATTGATGATCTTCGCTTTCTACAGTTATTTGGTCAGAAAGTAAGAAATTGTGTTGTGTGGGATATGTATGTAAGGAAGATACATTTTTGGATGACTATAACCGGTAGATGGAGATTATGTGATATTGATTTCTGTTTAGTTATATTATTGAAATATCAGAAAGCAGACTTTCTTTTCTAAGTTTATAAGTGCCATAGTTTCATGAAAGTATAAACAAAATTCTAGAGCTTAAAAAGTTTACATGTGAACATCTTGTACTAAATGGTCGTTGGCCAGTTCCCTATAAGTCCATTTATTATTTTTCAGCGAGCAACTAAATCCAATTTCCTACATTCACACCGATACAATTCGAATAGTATCAGCAGGTTCCATCTTCAGGGCAGGACTATTTACGCGTTTCTCACACCATTGACGCGATGAATCGCTCCCATTAGCGGCCGAGAACATGCTACAAGAAAACTATAAGGTTAACTATGCCCAAAAGTAGTAGTAGATATGCCATACAATTTGTATGGAACGACCTGCGGGCCGCAGTTACTAGCTCCCAGATCGAGATAACGCGACCGCTGCCGCAGCGCGACTGCCGCGATTTTATCTCCTCCAGCAATATATACCCTGCGGTGGACTCTACAGCGCATGCGCCTGCGATTGATGGACCAATAAGAACAATGCGAATTAGGGAATTATACGATAGTGTGCATGACTGTTTAGAGGTCTTATTTCACGATGACAGATCAGATAATATTCTCGTTTCAAATTGATATTCGTGCTAGGTGAGAATGATCTGCGAATGCTCTGTCACCCTTTTATGGAACAAAATTTTACGACGTCCGGAGTTATCTGCGCTGTACGCAGTTTAAACAATTCAGAGGTGGTTTCGTCTCACTTTATTTAAATCGTACTGTAACGTATGAGCCTTTTAACGCCTAATTTTTAATCGGTTTTGAAGGCATAACTTACTCACATTTATTAAACAGGAAATGAGAAAACAGTTAATTGGATCGAACTTTGAAAGCCTCAAAAAGGTAGCAGTGGGTTACATCACGTAGGTAATATTTTGACACACCCCACTTGTCACGATTAAGATATTTCACAACAGAGCCGTCAAATTATCGATATAATCGATCCCTACTTCGGTCGTGATCTCATTTCCCTGCATTCGACGGTTGCTGCGACCTGTACACGGAGTTTAATTTTAGCTATAAATCATGGTCGGCCTTTCCCCGAAGTTGCGCGGAGGCGGCCGATCGCCCCCGACCGGTTCAACTCCCGCGCAGCCTCATTTAAACTGTAGCACATTCCTCCGCTTGTCGCGTATCTGTAGTCAGGCGCGATAAATTGTTATAATTAATTGTTTATAGGTTATGAGAGTGTAGTAAGGTTGGAGTGGCGACTGCGCCGCTGAGGAAATGAAAGGTGAATGGCTAGAATGTACGTAAAGTATAAGTGCTGTAATTATGTTTAATTAAATTATGAGACTGAAGTGGAAAACAGATCTTTGGATGCGGAAAGACGGAGTTTCGTTGATGTGTGAAAGAAGGAAGCATTTTACTTAAGTATAACATGTAAAATCTTTATTGTCGAAGTATTAGAACTAAGACGGAAATTATAATTTGAAAGAGTAATTAAAATGATTGAAACTGGGAATGGGTATTTACGGCTTTTGGAAGAGGTTTTATGTGTGACATTATGATCACAGGGAAGTATATTGCGGGTCTTTGTGCGAAAGCCTTGTTTAAAAGACTGGAAAATTAAGGCCAAGACTATACATACGAGACGCGTAAGTGCAGATCCTCTTTTATCTGCGCCGGCGCAGCGGTCGCGCTGTCATATTTTATATGTTTTTATCAATAAATATCGCTGCAAGTAATTACATTTTTGTGCAATAACAATAATTATGTATGTACCGTTAACGTTTGGACTATAGCCTTTTAAGATTTGAGAGCAGATCACATGTGAGTTTGCAACATAATGGAGCGAGTGTTGCAGATAAGTTATTTATAAGGTTTATCTTCGAGATGGTTATCCTTTATGGTGTAAGCAGAGCTTTAAGTGTTGTCTTAGAAAGGCGGATACTTTTACAACTAGCGTAGATGGAGGTGATAATTGACCAACGGTTAGAGCTCCGACTTACGGTCCAGAGGTTGTAAGTTCAATTCATGATCTTGTCTGCCATTACTGACGCACGGGTAGAAATTCATTCTGCGGAATTGTTGGAAAGTCAACGTGGTCTTGGAATGCAAAGGGCAAGTGCAGGAACACGGGTGGGGTTTAGGCAGTAAACATCTGACACTTCTCGCAGCATCAAAGCAGGTAGAAATTATCACATTAGCAGCCCATTCCAGACGCCCTGAATAAGCTTGGAGGCCTAATCAGCTTCTGGAAAGAGATAGGCTGGATAGAATGAAGCAACTTTAATGACTGCCGCTATGGTCCACATAAAATGGTCCATCATGGACTGAGACAAGAAACTTAACTCAAAAGACAAGATAAGATACACAAGTTTGTTTAGCTTGGGAATTAGGTAAACCTTTTGTAGAATACCATAACTGCTTCACAAAATCCAGTAGCCTATACTGTCACTACCATTTTCGTAAACACAACAAAATTCTTGCTACTGTATTCGCTCACAAAACGGCTTGAATCGGCTGCTCTTATATACACAATATTAATTATCCTAAAAGGTATCACATGGACTTATCAATTACATTCGATTCAGTTAATTAAGGCTGGAATCCTGCTCTGGATGTGTCCGCGTTACTTAAAGAATAACTGTCTTTATGTATGTTTGTATATGTATGTAGGTTTGGAAGAATTACGAGTGCATTCGTAAAACTGTAGCGGGTTGGTAAGTAACGGCTTTGGAGATAATGTTATTGTTTATGAGTTGTGTGGTAAATGACTGATAAAATGATAAAATATCCTTATCCTTACATATTATAAAACAAGGTCCCCACGGCGTCAGTCAGTCAGTCTGTTTGCGATAAACTAAAAATAGCTGAATGGATTTTCATGCAGTTTTCACAAAGGACAACGTTATTCATACCTATAAAAGGTTTCGGTGTACAATACATGCTTATTATATTAAGACCGAGAAAAATCGAGGTTTTCAAAGATTCAAATTTTCTAAGATTTCAAAGATACTCTTGCGTAGGCGGGGTAGGTTGCTAGTTTAGGATAAACTAGGCTTGTACTATTATTTTATGGCATTTTTAACGTCTTATAGTTAGCGGTACCCACATCGTCTCTTACTTCTCTCTACTAATGTAAATGGATAAACAGCTTCAGTTTTTTAAACACGTAAGATACTAGAACGCTTTAAGAACTTTACGAGGAGTGAATTTCATAATAATTGTGTTTGGCTTAGAAGACTCAAGACTAAGGATATTCTCCATGATATTATTAATGAACTTGTAAATGCATAAAAGGAAAGTTGGTAAAGAAAATACGTCAAGGCCCTAAGAAGCACTTGAACATCTACCACTCCAGCAGGTATCTAAAAGCTCTATAAAGGCTATATAATAAGCTACGAGCTTCCGATGTTTTCCAACATGACATGAACCCGTAGGCGTACTTTACGCCTTCCACTCGAGTTGACAATCTATTCTATCGTCATTGATTAAACTGATGACACATCACATTCAAACTGATGATTGTATCGAAGCAGTTGGTGTAATAACTATGTAGTTTAAGTTACTAACATTCAATTACAGGTTACGAACGTAATCGTTAAAATGTTTATTTCAGATATAACAGTATGTTTGGCAAAAGTTTGTTTATTTTTTAATATTCTGAAAAGATTCCTAGGGCCCTACCACGCGCGACCCATATGACGACCTAAACTGAACTGTTAAATGGATGGAATGAAAAAAATATATAGGGTGTTTTTATTTTCGATGGGAAAATCATCGTATGTCATCCCCCGCTGACTAAAAACCCACGAAGGAACAGGCGTGGGTTTTTAGTTAGTAAAAGTCTGACACTATCTCTCGCTCCGCCCAAGAGCGCGATTTGTCATGAGATAATTTTCCCACCCAATAAAAAGAATAAAAAAAAAACTCCTGTTCCTTCGTTGCCTTTTGTACCAGGGCCGAGTCTTCCTTTCAGAATCAGATCCTTGGCCCCAGTAGGCTTCGACCCTGCTGGGACCCTACAGTTGCATTATATAGGGTGTATAACACCGGTTTTCTTTCTCACTCGCACGCTTGAAATGTTAACACATTATGGTAAGGCCCCTGAGTTTTCCAATAATATTGAAACATTTCCTTACAGTGATTTTAAAATATAAAGACTGTTTTAGACCATCACCATTACTCTCAATATGGTGAAGAAAAACATCGAGAAAGACACCGGAATGTTCTAGAACGAAAAAACGAAGATATGTGACATCCACCAATCTGCACTGGGCCCATTCCTTCTCATAGTGTGGAGGCCTGAATCCTAGCAGTGGGAACATTCTAATGTTCATTATGCTATGCTATGTTGTAGACCAACGAAATATCACGTTAAAAACTCGAATGAAACTCGTTTAAATCAGAGAAATGTGACAGAAAGGTGATGAGACTGTCAATAGAATTAGGCTACCAATGATGACACATAATCAGAACTGTTATGACCTTTTTTATCTTGAACTCCCAACTCGATAGTCCACCAGATTCTATCACCCGTAATCACCGTCTACCGATGACAATCACGCAATTCAGCTATCTGTTGTGAGCCAACAAAGTATAAATATGAAGGTGTGAAAGGGTCTACAGTCTACAATGTACACTAAAGTACACAGTACTGTATATTCTCCGTACATATTAAATAATATCTATCAGGGAACAATGGGATTTATACGCGGCCACGCGGGTCAGCCTACCTGTCGGCTGCCTTGTGGCCCGGACACACGGTATATCTGGACCAGAGGTGCCCAACATTTATCTGATATGGTTATAATGATGGGTATGATGGTTAGCTCCAGCTAATGTTACCAATGGTGATGGGAGATCAAATTATTATTATTTATTGTTATTACTATTAATTAGTTTGGAGTTTATATGTAATAATATTACTGTTTATAATGTATATTATAAAAGTTCTAAGATTCTTGCGAGTGTACCTCTACTTACGAACTGTTAATTTCACTGTTTTACTTATTATTATAACTAGCATAATAATATAGGTACTGTTTCACTGCTAAGTCACTTCTTGCCAATTCCTATGGTAGACGTTTAAGTCTGCCCGCCATCTCGGTCTGCAGCGATTCCGTCGTGCGATATCGTGTTTTACTAAAAAGTGAAATAACAAAAATGGAGTATTCTTAAATAGGAAATAACTTACAGCTCGATAGCGGTCTCATTACGAGGTTAATGTTAACAGCAACACCTCAATAAACTGGTAATAGTAATGTAGAATGATGTATTTTTAGATTAACAATGAACGTTATGTTAAAACTATGCTTCTGTATATCTACGGACTAATGAAATAAGAATAGGTACTATGTCAAACAAATCACTGAAAAAGTCCTTCAGAATTTTAAAAGGGCTTCGGTTGGATCTATAGGTTGAGCACCACTGACTAACAGTGTACGATATTCGGTTCCCTTACAATGGTTTCTAAGATTTCGACCTCAGGAGGCACGATTTCAGGAAGCCTATGATATGGGAATGAGATGAATCAATTTATATTGTTTGCAGGGTTGGGTATAAAGGGAATAACTGCGCTAGAGATAGTGGAAAGGAAATGGTGTTTTCTGTTTCGTGACAGGTTAGGTCGGTCTTCCATCTGATAGTAGAGGTAACTGATAAATACCTTTAAAATGTAAAAAAAAACTCTGTATCCAACTTCGGTCTTATAAAAGTTTATTGATATGAATTGGATATAAATGAGAGATAACTTTCATAAATTTAGATCAATTTTTATTTACTTGAACTTTATGTGTTTTTTTTTATATAGTAAAATAGGCTCACGCTTGACCACTGTCTCACCTGATGTGGTCGACGATGGAGCACGCTTGCCTAGACTAACCTGTTCACTCTTGACTTAAAGACCCATAAGTTGTAGCTATTTGGAAACACAAATTCCGGGGGAGGTTTCCGCTCCATAGTAGGCACAATAAATGTGTTCCCAAAACGTTTAGTACGTATAGGTGGGACATAGGCAGACTTAATGTAACTAGGCATTCTCTACCAGTCACACTTTGGGTTAAAAAGACTACCCTTTGGAAGGTGTGTACAGTAAATAAATAATAGATATCAAATTAACATGCTAAATTACTTTTAAGCTAAACACAGTCATTATGCTTGTACCGCTAAAGTTTTTGTTGACGAATATCGCTGAATGATCTATTAATTAGAAATAATTCTTCTACGCTAGAATTTTATGTTAGTTAGAAGCTGAATTTACAAAGACTAGTGTGATGTCTTAGCGAGGAGGAATGGCAGGCGATTGCCTCCTTCTGCAAAGCAGTAATGCTAGCGAAGGAGGAGACCGCAAGCTTGAGGGAACGAATGTCCTCACGCTCCAACCGCCGAGATTCTGACCCCGACTACCAGCCACGGTAGACGCTAGCTTGCGGACGTCGAGCAATGGGTAGCTTGCCGTCCAGCCGTCCGGTAATTGATAGGACTGAGCCCAATCGTCAACAGCTAACTATTCTCGTTTAGCTCTTCAATCGCCATGTATTGAAGAGCTAAACGAGATGGAGTAACCAGTCGCAAACATATGACCTTGGCGAATAGGACACGAGAACACTCGTCAGACACGACGCGAGCTGTTAAAGGGTTAATCAGCAATCATAAATGAGTTACTAGAAAGGCGCAAAATTCAATGCTATCAATCATATGCTAACTTCAAGTTCTTTATGTTTTTACGATATAACTATGTAGATTGGCATATATTTTATGCGCAAAACTTATTATTTAAACTACTAACGAGGTGTATTAAACCTAGGTTCAACTCTTCCCTTAATCTATGTATGTATGTAAATAACGTTTTGCGTAACGTTAAGTACGGTGTAAATAAACAACGAGGCGTAAACTTTATTAATGCTCATCAGAGATGAACATCTCTACAAAGATTCCGATTTCGGTTCCGATAAACAAGCGGAACTTATATTAGAGGTATAAACAAGTTTGTGCTTGTCGAATTTCGCATGCGGAACCTCTCTCGCCCGTGCGAGTCGCGTGTCGATCTGCTTTGTTTCAGTGTTGTCTTTTTTAACACAAAAGTTGACTGGTAGAGAATTCCTTGTTGCATTAAGTCCGCTTAAGTACCACTACTGTACATAAAGTTTAAATAAGTAAATAAATTGTTGTATTGCTTTGACAGTTCAGTGTCAGACAGTGTGTTGTTAGTTCGCATTCTCATACACATATATCCGAGTTTTTTTTATTACTTTTAACAGTGTTTATTTGACGCTTCTGCCTCCGATTCCGATTTCGACAAACCAAATTTAAAAACTCTGAATTCGGTTCCGATATAACTACTCGAATTTCCGTTACATCCCTAATGCTCACGTACTACCTTAATATAGTGACTAATGTTCCACTGAAGTACTGGAGGGAGAGGTGAAGCAATTACTACGGAGAACTACGGTCCATCCAAAGAAGGTCTGTAAAAATCGCTATTAGCGATAAGACCGCCCATTGTGACACGCTATTAATTTTAAGTTACCAATGTAATTTTATTATTGGTGTACAATTAGGAATATATCTATCTATCTATCTACGGTTACTCTGCACTCCCTCTTGCTCAGCAGGAGAGCAGGAGGACTTATTTGATAATTGTACACCTCAAAACGAAACTAAAGTAATTATGTATTTGTGTATGTTAAGTACAACTAGTAGTTTGTCTGTGTTACTACTAGTAGTTTGGGTATGGAGAAGCAGGAGCAGCCTTAATACCGTAAAGACTGTCAACGATCTACGAAAGACAGCTGAAACACGTTGAGAACGCATGTCTTTACGAGTTTTAAAAGACACGAAAGGTTCCCTATAAGAAATGGATGGTGTCCATGGACCTTGAAGACAGATGCGTTTTTTTTGAGGTAGGAAATCATCAAATAAATTCTCCCACTCTGGGGTGGAGCGGACTTGTACCGACTAAAACCCACCTGTGTCCTTCATTTGCTTTTTTCTGTTCTAGGGTCATGGTAAACTTTTTCTAGAAGGCTGAATTAGCCCTACTAGGCTCCTATGGAACATAACGCGCCGTTTACTCTGGCTTGATCATTACTGTACGACCGGACGGTGAGTAACTAATTGCTCGTCGTCCACAAGATAGACCATGCAACAGTTATTATTTACCCACCAGTTCTTCCATAACCCTTGCAAGAACCAATCCCATTTTAAGTTATGTTTTACTTTCAAAGTCGTCTGAAAAAAAAAGTCGTCGCGAATCCCACCCAGCTATGTTCCTATATAATAAAGGGCTATACGATAACGGTAACAGGCAGGGGGACAAGCAATAACTCGGAGCTCTGCCCACGCCCGCCCGGCTGGCACAGCGCTATAATATCTACACGTCGACCCGCCTGTCACTTGCACGGATACACTCGGTGATAGTGAAGTTTTGGTTTGTATTAGGATCAGTTTAAGTCAAGAAAAATTGACAAAAAAATATTTATATTTATTTTTCAAAGCATAGCATTGCATAATCAGCCTTAAAATGTTCTTATTGCTGGAAATCAGGCCTCCGAACTATGAGAGGGAATGGACCGTAATCCACTACGCGGGCCCAATTGGTGGATGTTACAAGTCTTCAAATTTTTAGTTTTAGGACTGAGAGCAGTATAAAGTAGGTGAAATAAATAAAAAAAAAAAAAAAATAGTGTAACCTACAATTCGTAAGTGAGGGCATTTCCACTGGGCCACCACGGCTCTGTTAAAACCGAGTCGTAGTACTGTAGTAATTAGTCGTAGTACTGTAATACTACGACTAATAGTCGTAGACTGGTAGTGTTTTAAGTTTCTGTAATAAGGATAAAAGTACCGTTCCTTATTCCTATATTCGTGCATGACAGATTTATTCAGCATAGATATTCATAAAGTAGGGGAAGATATTAATATTAATAATATATTAATATGATATTCACACAACGCCGTCTAGTCCCAAGCTAAGCAGAGCTTGTGTTATGAGTACTAGACAACTGATAACATTACTATAATTCTAAATACATACATATTATAGATAAATTACACCCACACACATAACAAATGATCGTGCTCATCACACAAACATTTGTCCTGGGTGGCAATCGAACCCACGACCTCCGGCAAAACAGAAAGAAAAAAAAATGGCTTCTAATCAATTTTTTTTTTAAATTTTTGCTTAGACGATTTTTTTCTTTAGGATAAGGTGGACCGATGACCTGTTGAGAGTCGCGGGAATGCGGTGGATGCGAGACGCACAGGACCGTTCGTTGTGGCGACACTTGGGGGAGGCCTATGTTCAACAGAAGACTTAGAATTTTCACAATCATATTTGCAAATTGCAAATAAACAATTATGCCTATCTTTATTATTTACCTACACAAACTCTCAAATATAATATAATTAATATTCTTAGCTTTCTATCGGTGAAAAAATTTTAGCAATCGGACCAGTATTTACAGAGATTACTTCCTACAAACAAAAAAACAAACTTTACCTCTTTATAATATTATAAGTGCAGAAAACTAGCTACCCACAAAATTGAGTAGCCTAAAATAATGTTCATAACAGTAATCGTGTAGTTACAAGTTATCATTTGTGTATCGAATGGAAAGCTAAACTACAGTGTTTGGGTTTCACCTCGGTCCTCGCCCATTTTAATAGTTTCAATCAGGGTAAGTGTTGGACGAGGCAGCCGCGATTGGGCGGGGCCCAGGTGCCACCGACTGCTGTATGGAGGCGCGAAAGTACTAGCGCGGAATTAAGAAGATCATGAAATTGTTTTCTGTGTAAATTAAAGAAATATTCAGGTAGTTTCCAGTTTTTATTTTTCGCTTTATTTACATTGCTGTTTCACGATCAGTATCTGATCTTTATCAGAGAATTCGTTCCATCGACTCTCAATACCATAATGAATTCAATTTTTTTTCGGGTATCAGGTACTTCTTCTAGTAGCTTAGTTGCTTCATGTTATGACATGCAATTTGGTACCTGGTTTCGTCTTTTATTTTAAGGAAAGTGCCGTTTTTGATTCGCTATGTGGGTTTGAAGTCGGCAGCAAAAATTGACGTAGGTGACAAAAGAACTGAAGACTGGAAGCATTGCCACGTTGAATGGCAATGCTAATTCTATGGGGAAGGTGTTGATCAGTCGGCGTGAAGTTTAATTAAAAGGAGGCACGCACTCAGACTCAGACCCCATGACCCAAGCTTTTCGACCCCAAACGGCTCAGAACTGTAATAGGGAATATGCAATAAAAAATTTTTATTTGCTAAGTTAATAATTTACTATTAATTATTTTTTTCTTTATTAAACATATATGAAATAATGTATAAAATCTTCATCAACAACGAATTTATAAAGCTTCAAAGCCGCTAATAAGAAAGAAAAGTCCGACGTGGTCTTTGACGTCAAAGTTCATCACGCCTATATGGCCGCCATAAAAATGGCGTTTGACGAGAGACTATTTATTTAAATTGTTCTATCTCGTTTATTTTTCTACCAATGTTTGTATTGTTTTCACTTTTAATATTCAATTTTTTTTTGTAAAGATATTTATTAATAAAACTGATTAGATAGCAAATATTTTCATGCATAATCCCTATAAAAAAAAAATGTTGTTCAGGACTTCATTGCGTCCGTGCCCAACGACCCACACAGAAGCGGCGTGAGATTAGATTTTCTAATGGTCAGCCAAGTTCACCGCTCTCGGGTCGTAACACCCTACCGATTTAAGAAGTTGCCTTGACCGCCTGTAACTTGACCAGACAGCTACCTCTTTCAATAAGCCGGGTTATAAACACCTTGCTTCCTTTACGCGTAATAGCTGATCGAATTAAAGTGGTCTGCTTTCTTTGCCATTATATTATCATTGGCGGTGTCAAGGGAACTGTTTAGAAAGGTATGTTTATTTTCTCGCTGATTCTGTATTGTGATTTGGGTTTGTGTTTTGATATTTTATAACGTGATAGGTAAAGAAAATTAAAGCTTGTGCTTATTTGAACTGAACTGATTTGGAATACAAATGTACAGTCAGGGATTAAAAGTGCAGTTGCACTCTACCAATGCTAGTGTCTAAAATTTCTTTGTTGCAGAAGTTCAATACTTTAGATTCTGTGCTACCAATTAAATCAGTCACGAACCATTGACCCTCTTCTACAATGAAATTTGAGACATTTTAGCATTGGTAAGATGGAACTGCACTTTTGACCCTGACTGTAACTATCGTATAGTGTAGAGAGGAAGTCCACCTTACTGAAGACAAAATCTCTTAATTCCAGTCAAGAGACACATTTTTTTGAGGTGTTAATTTTTTTTGTGATATAAACTACCGTGTGCTTGACTGCGATCCCACCTGATGGTAAGCAGTGATGCAATCCTTGATGGTGAAGCGCATTAGTTTGTACTTATAGTAAATACTTATGTCTTCTCCCTTAAGCTTTTTTGTGGTAGCTTAAAGATTACATCGGAGTCTACCCTTTAGTTCCATCTGAATACGTAATCACAGGGAAGCGGAAGCCGTCGAACCCGCTCCATAACCTGCACAATTTTACTAAACAGCCTGCACCCACCACAAAAACTGTAAAGCCTGGTACACACAGCGGCCATAACGATATCCTGGACAGGGATATTCTAATGGCTACCGTGTCACAGCCTAGCTAATGTATCATGTAGTAACGGGACAGACGCGGTATCTTAAGGTAAAAGTAATGGGGTTGCACTAAGATTACCACTATTTATGTACTCTGTGCACTGATATGGGAGTAGACTGGTTAAGGAAGCTTATAGTTTGAGTTTAAAATTAGAATGCCTGCCTGGCATCTTCTGAGGAGCTGCAGGATGGTTATAAAGAGTTACCGCGGGACTGGGATGCAAAGGGCAACTGAAGGAACACAGGTCGGTTTTAGTCAGAAAAAGTCTAGCAACCCCTCTCGCTCCACCCAGAGTGGGAGGATATATTTGATTTTTTCCCCCAAAAAAATGGAACCAGATAGATAGATATACTCTTTATCGCAAACCATAAAAAAACTACTCGTACAATAGGAGCATAAAATTGCAAATTGCAAAATGTAACAACGGGTGGTCTTATCGCTAAGTCTATTTTCGATCTTTGATTAAAAACCTTTTCCGAAGACTTATGAGCCGCGCATACATAAGAATTAAAAAAATAAAACATATACCTTCTGCTTTATTAATGACGTTTAGCTGTCATTTTCCTGTCACTGTCAGACTAACTTCAGTTTAAAGTGCGGTATAGATTTATATAGAATCTGCTTACGTATTTTCTTAATAATCTTAATGTCGGTCAAGGTCTGTCCTGAGTGCTAGTGATGGTTTTTAACCGTTAATTATTGTTTTAATGAAAGTAATTTGTATTGTCATCTAAGATGTCATTGGGAAGTCCCATTCCCATCACAGCTTTTATGACGTAGCAGGAAAATATGACAGAGTGATATTTTAATTCATCTTTTAGTCGTCTTGTTATTCTTTGAAAAAGATGCTTTAAAAGACAAAAAATCTTTTGGTAGGCGGTGTTATATAACAAGCAAACAATACCAGAAACACCGACTTCCGAAATTAAAGTAATTTTGATCGTTTTAGTGTTTTGTTTTTTGTAGTGAAGTCGGTTATATATTTTTTTTTTTGTAAAACAGTTTTTTTTTTATTTCACACTTTTTAGTCGTTATGATACATTTATAGCCAGAGTACCTATTTCTCATGACAATTTAAATTAACCCAAACACTGCCAGGATACAATATCTTATTATGAAGTTCCCATCCACCTCCCGGCCCCATCATCAGGTCAGCTCAATAGTACCTAGCCAACGTGCATCTCATAACAAAAAAAAAATTGCAAATCGGTCCATAAACGACGGAGTTCTGAGATAACAAACATAAACAAAATACAACCAAATTGAGAACCTCCTCCTTTTTTGAAGATGGTTAAAAATAAACTTAGATGCCTTATCGGATTTCAAATCTTAAAAAAATTTAACGGCATCATCGATAAAAATCTTCCCACAATATTTCACTTCATTTCGCAGTCTTTCGAATATCGAAACAAAAGTGGTGAACTCAATAGTTTGACATTTAAAAGCCGTTCGAAATTCAAATTTTTCTCACAACTTTTCGAAATCACTTCTTTGAAGTGATATATTTTCGGAAGGATGTGAAGTGAGCTTTATTAAGGCCTTGCCACACTGCCCGGACGGACGCAGGAAGTCAGCTGATGTGGATCCGGCCTTGTTACAAAGTAACTTCTGATTGACTGGTTATTGCTGATTTTGTAAGTATCGTGTTAATAGTCATGTTTTGCAAACGGATCTAGGCAGTTATTTTTTATGAATGAGAATTGTTATGCAAATATGATTTGATCTGTCCGTTATAGAGGATGAGACTTTACTTAAAGCTAAAAAGGAAGTCGATGATGAGTTTCGTGTGTGCTCAATGCTCACACATTGTGTGAAATGTTTTTAGCTTTTGTGTTGTAAGTGAACAGGCGATCTTTGCTAAAGTTCTGTAAAGGCTTATGGTGAAAACGTCAGAGCATCCATATTGTAGTGTCAAGTTGGGTGATAATTAAAATATGATTCACGACGGACGGCGTGCAATGGGTAGCTCGTCGTCCGACCGTCCGGTAACCGTCCGGACCGAGCCCAAGTCGTCGACGGCGAGTACTGTTCCACGCGCGCGGATGCGGCTATGGGTTGACTTACGAAATGGAAAACGGGGGTCCTAGAACGCTAGGCAAAAAAGGAACATAGGTGTGGTTTTAGTCAGTAAAAGTCTGACACACCCTCTCGCTTCACCCTAGAGCGAGAGAAGGCATTGGATGATTTCCCACCTTAAAAAAAAAACACTACATCACATTTTTTTTTTAAATTTCGATCCTGAAAGGGAAGTTTAGGTAATCAATCATCTTTGCATTGTACCTATCTTAGTTTAATAAATTCGCCATCTTATGTGTATAGCTCACCTTTGGACATGGGCTTCCCTATCATCCCGTAATAATAAATATAGCATAGCATAGTCGGCCTTATAATGTTCCCACTGTTGGGACTCAGGCCTCCTCTCTAGGAGAGGGTATGGGCCGTAATCCACCACGCGGGCCCAGTGCGGGTTGGTGGATGTCACATGTTTTCGAATTTTTGGTTCTAGGACATGCCGGTTTCCTCACGATGTTTTCCTTCATCGTTTTGAGAGCAGTGGTGATGAAATAAATTACACAAAGTAATGCGCCAGGCTGGGTTTAAACCCGCAACCTACAACTCTTAAGTCGGGGCCAATACCACTCGGCCACCACTGCTCAATAATAAATATGCTTACATTAGTATGCTTTGCATAATTCAATCATTTTCGCTTCAGTTGTTCTGCCGGATTTGTCCGTTTGTATTAAATTATGATTAACTAATGAAGTACATAGCATAAATTTTGTATTAACAACATCAGCTGATTCTACCCACGCGGTCCATTCAACTAGCTGTATTACCTGTAAGGCTTGTACCAGAACTTATCACTGTGGTTATACAATATCCTGCAAAATATTATACTATGTTTTGCGTCAGATGAATAGGCAATAAGTACCTTTTCCTTATATCTCTGCGTAGGTTTTTTAGGGTTCCGTGTCTCAAAAGGAAAAACGGAACCTTTATAGGATCACTTTGTTGTCTGTCTGTCTGTCTGTCAAGACCCTTTATCTCTGAAACGCGTGAAGGTATCGAGTTGAAATTAAAACCATATACTCAGGTCTGCGGTCTCTTGAACTGGGAAAAAATTAAATTTCCCGTTGACCTAGAATCCTGAAATTTGGCATGAAGCAAGGTCTTATAGTACAAGTATAGAAAAAAATCTGAACTCTATAAATTTGAAAAATCATAGTAACTCAATTCGGGAATTGAACTGTTTTCATAGGTAAGTTTGTACGGAACCCTCAGTGCGCGAGTCTAACTCGCATTTGCCCGATTTTTACTGTTGATAAGCTCACGCTTGACCACTATCTCACCTGATGAAAAGCGACGATGTAGTCGACGATGGCGTATCCATCGTTGTCTAGAAGTAACCTATTCACTCTTGACTTAAAGATCTCTAGGTTGTAACTACAAGATAACACAGACTCCGACAGGTAATTCCACTCCTTAGCTGTACGCACAAAGTATGTGTTTCCAAAACTTCTTGTGCGGTACCCGAAAAATAAACAATGAATGGTTTTTAATTAATAGAAAATACTTAGGATTACTATAGATGTCGATTCAAGACAGCTTTATGTCTTTATTTCAATGTTTGAAATTAACAACGTCAATAAATGTAAGAGGGGTCAATGTACTATATTCCAAATTTATCCGCCTACCTTATTTTATGCTGAGTTTGCACGAGTATAGTGACTAGAACCAGTACTCTTTGACATTGCTCAACTCTACTACCATTAGGCATCTAGTAGAGTTACTGGATTTATAAATTAATTAATAAATGTAAGAGGGTTTAATGTACTATATTCCAAATTTATCTGGCGCCTACCTTATTTTATGCTGAGTTTGCACGAGTATAGTGACTAGAACCAGTACTCTTTGACATTGCTCAACTCTACTACCATTAGGTATCTAGTAGAGTTACTGGATTAATAAATTAATTAATAAATGTAAGAGGGGTTAATGTACTATATTCCAAATTTATCTGGCGCCTACCTTATTTTATGCTGAGTTTGCACGAGTATAGTGACTAGAACCAGTACTCTTTGACATTGCTCAACTCTACTACCATTAGGTATCCAGTAGAGTTACTGGGTTAATAAATTAATTAAGTACCTAGCAAAACATAGCACTGGGTACAGAACTAGTTCGGGGGACATTACTGTTTCAAACCGTATATTGACATATTTTTGACCTTACTATCGTGGAATTTACTTCTTTATGCGTTTGTTTTTTTTTTAAATAAATAAACCGTTAGAGTTCGCTTTGCCTTTTTTATATTAACCTTTTTAAGTGTCAGACATGTACAACAGTGTCAACAGTTGTCCCACTTAAAAGTAACTTAGTAAGCTTATCTGCTACAAAATGGCCAGTCAGTACTACTCTGAATTGCCATAATAATTTAAACATACCTTGTAGAGTCATAACTCTTCCCATATACTTTACTTACAAATTAAACTTTCAACGTCTCACCGCATCCTTATTTCTAATTAGTGTTCCACTTACAAACCCTTAATGTGCACTAAAAACCTAATTATTCTTTTTATTATTTACCTACGTCGTGCACCACAATTATATCAAATAAATTCTTTATACCATAATGACAGCTTTCATTTTTATGATACCGGTAATGACGGACGAACAATAAAACTATTTCATAGAACATTAAAGTCTTTCGTCACAAAAAGCTGGGCTTGCGCACAATTTCCTGCGGTAGCGCAATGAGACTAAAACAATGATGTAGGGATGTGACGGAGTGATGTGCGTACATCTTATGATGTTGTTATATTTGCTGGCATAGTTACATATATATTATACTTAATAATCATACGGAAGACGCAGTGTTGGAAGGCCTGCCACAAGGTGGACCGATGACCTACCCCCCTAGCTAAGTTACAACCGTTTCGTTTCGATTCTCTTTTTGTCGATCACCTCGAGTAGGCTACGCCTCTGATTCCTTTATTCTGACGTCATCCCAACGCTCAGTCACGTGGTCAGAACAAAGGAATAAGAAGTGTGGCCGACTCGAGGCGATCAACGAAAAGAGAATCGAAACAAAACAGCTGTAAACTGGCTAGGGGTGCTGAGGCCCTACCTCAAGATCTTAACGCGTCGTCTTATCCATTTGACGACCTCAACTGAACAGTTAAAGCACTCCATACCTCTTTTTGGCTCGCATGCCTCACATTTTAACATGTAAGGCCCATGGAGATGGTTGTGTGAATCTGATGGATGCCAGACGTGCAACAACGGACGTCGTGGCGATACTTGGGAATGGCACATGCCCAGCAGTGGATGTCTTACAACTGATATGATGATAATGGAACATATACGGTACGTGATACCTTTTTAAGATGGTTGGAGGAGGTTAAGTCAAATACTAGTTCAAAGAAAAGAATACAAGAAATACGACATAGTAGAAAACGAGGTTACCTTCGACAAAAACTAAATCGTATTACTGAATCTTCTACACACATAACAAGGCAAACTGTCTTAGCGTATATTTAGTTTATTCATTTAGTTACAAAAAACCCTTCAAAACAGCATAAACCAAAAACATATCAAACAAACCAATCCAGCCACTACAAACACCATCCCATCGACAGGTTATCGAGAAACCATCACCCGTCATCGTCACTCGCTCCCTCGATATCGGCATCCACAATTAGTGCTGTGCTATCGATAATTACGATCGCCAACCTATCGAGTATCGATACTAGTTTACGAGGGCGAGAACGCTCTGCTCTTGTCTTAGTATTAATTGGATGTGTAGATCGATATTTACCGGTGAAGATATGGTACGCTCCGGTATTATCTCGGCTTGTACAGGTAATCATTGTGTTAGGGTGGTGTAATGCGGGGTGCTTGTAGGTAAGTATGTGGAGAAATATGTGGTGTTGTTGCCGTGGGAATTTGAAGATGGAGATAGAATCAGAAATCAGAAACGTTTATTTCAAATAGACCAATTACAGGCAGTTTTGAATTGTCAAAATGTTTGTCAAACAAAAAAAAAAGTGAAGCTAAATTGCACTGCGTTCCAAAGCGTAGATCTCTATGGAGAAGAACGTGCAAGAAACTCCATGGACACTCTTTTAAATCATATTATGAGTTACATAAATCTGGTTACATATTTCTTGTCGCTTCTAATTATGTGAGCACAATGTAGATAAGTAATAATAATAATAAAAAAAAATGAATTAAAAAATAAAAATTGAATTAGGCCACTGGCAGCTAAGTGATGACCAGTCTCAATTGACGGCACCCGTTCACGAGCATGACGCGTGCATCAGCCCCACTCAGCTCAACCATTTTGAAGGGAACAGAATGACTCAATATCACGTGCCACCATCAGCGAGACATTTGAGTGAGCATGACAAAATGTCCTGTAGGTATATTGTTTTCTAATAGGTTTTTTGTATTGGACTCTTATACAGCATAATTGTATATCCCTATACCCTACTAGCAGCTGCCAGCGGTTTCGTCCGTGTGATAGTAGATAATTATCCCAAGGGAACATATTCCCGGGATAAAAATCCTGGGCTATTCTAGAATATGGTCTATCCGTGTACCATGTTTCATCGAAATTCGTTCAGCCGTTCGTGCGTGTAGAAATAATAAACATTCACACACACATACTCACAAACTTTCGCCTTTATAATATTTAGTTATATAATATTTAAAGCGATAATCTAGAGAAGTTGCGAAATTCCGCTGTTTTTTTTTTCTTTTAAGATAACTTTGCCTTCCATTAGCATTAAGGTAAGCCATTTTCGGTAATATCTTAATCTAGATATCTGAAAAATTAAGATACATAAACTGTATATTTAGCAATATTTAATAAATAAGATACATGAAATCAAAAAGTCACGCAGCAATCTTTGAAAATCGAACCCTTCACAACAATCGCTGAGATAGCCACAGCAAAACAACAAACAATTTCATTGACATACCACAGCGCATTACAATGCCGATGCTGCAATATTCAAACAGCTGATTAGCATATAATTAGCATTTGTTTTAGTAGGAATGTGCCTGGACCAGCCTCCGAAGGCAGCTTGAAGGCCGCACTGCCGATGGCTTGAATGATTGTTCTTGATTACCGATAACCAATCGTATCTAGGTTATTGTCGTGTTACTTGCAAAATGTGAGGTGGAATTAATTAATTTGTAAGCAGTAATCTTGGTTAACTAATGGGTCGAGCGGCCCACCTGATGGAAGTTATCGTGGCATATTGCATTTGCAACACCATGGAGATTCGATATGCGGTGACAACTTTAGAGACCAAGTCGAAGATCTATTTTATTACTAGTTATTTCAATCGTACCTTTTGAATTAAATGCAATGCTGCTTCATGGACCTTCGTGGTCCATGGCAGGTGATGTTACTTTACTTCCGCGGAGGTCAAGAGACACTGGTGGCTAAGCTTCAGGTCCTAGCACATCGACAAGACGTTGCTAGCCGGTTGATCTTTTACAAATCGTACTTCAAAGAATGTGCGTAGGAGCCACACAGACACACACACACACTTCCTGCCACACCTCCACACTAATTATGCACACAACCAAAACGTAGAACTCTATATCCGTCTACTGATCGCCATTAAAAAATAGAAGCGAGTTTCTGGTTTTGATTGCTCCATGATCTATCACTTTTCAGTAGGCCAGATCAATGTAAAGAAATGACTCATCAAGGAAAAAGTGCTTTTACAAAACAAATCTCACTACTGACGTATGTACTTGTGAAGTCTTCCACCATTTGTGAAGACTATAGTTCTGGCTTGAGATAGAGACTGATGAGGCAGTATTTACGAATATATACTCGGGGTATTAACATTTCAATTCTTTTATATTTGTACTCTTGCCAAATTCAAACTTAGAATACAATATAATTATTTTCTTAGCAAATTCAAATGGGTCTGCACAACTCTTCAGCCAGCTGCTAGCAAGGAACTTTCTTCATCCGATCTCTTTCGATATCACGGTACTACAAGAATTAGAGTTTATTGAAATCAAGATGATTTTAACAGATACGTACGTATACATATTCTACTCGTATCATACATAAAAATCTTTCCCCGTTTTGAGAGTAGCTGTTCTCAAAACATCGTGAGGAAACTAGCATGTCCTAGAACCAAAAATTCGAAGTTACGTGACATTCACTAGTCCGCACTGGGCCCACATAGTGGATTACGGTCCATGAAGAGAAGGCCTAAGTCCCAGCAGTGATAATATTATAAGGCTGGATATGTTACGTATGTACATAAAAATATCTGCATTATAAATATTTACTTTAGGTACCTACCTGAGTATTAACTAGAGAAACCTAACCGTCTAGCCCAAGTCGGCTGTAGCCAGAACTGGACGGCTTGGCAGAATGACACTCGTTGTGTTCATGATGACAGCGAAATCGTGCTCAACTTTACAAGTGGTTTAACTTTGCAACTACCGTTTCCTTAGATACTAATCTAATTGATATTATTACGAATAATATATTTAAATTAACTACATTAACTCTAATAGCATACTAACCTAGCAACTACGATTGAGCGCTACGGGTAACTGAAGGAACACGGGTCCTTCTCGCTCTATCCAGAGTAGGACAAGTTATTTAGTGATTTTACACCTCAAAAAAAAAGTTGAGACATGCCACAACAACAAACATCGCCACTGCAGTGTCTGCTATCAACAATATGCCGCTTGTCAGTGAGTACCGTCAACAAAGTGTCGCCTATCTGTATGGTGCCGTCAACAAATTGCCGCTTGTCTGTATGAACCCAAAGGAAAAGAAAAAAAGTGTGTGCTTTTACGGCTGCTCCAAAAAGGTTTCTATCAGCAATGTGTTTTCATGACCAAAAATAAGAAAAAATCGCTATTCATTTCTGTATCTTGACACCGAGAACGCAATACGTTCTCTAGTTTATCCTTATACTACAGCCAAAAGGGTGTTAAATCAGTATGTAACACAAATACATAGCACTTCCTCCCATTCACATTACAAACTAGTGCAACATTACATTACCAACAATCAAGGCTTTCTCCGTTTGTGTCTGGTTCCAGTTAATCGCTAACGAATGAGTGTAACTAATACGGAAGAGTGAGAGAAATCAGACGTCAATTTTATGAAATTACATCGAACGACACAACACTTAAATTGTGAAGTTATTACATGTTGAGCTTATGTTATGGAATGCGATCTTGTTTGTACGTGTGTGGCATTGCTGCTGCAGGTGACTTGTGGTATGTGCTCCGAATTTTCACAATTAGAATTTTATTTTGTACTTATCTATTGTAATAATTATCTTGAGCGGAGAATAAGTACAATGATGAATGACTAAATTGAAATCAAATTCTGAAGTTAAAACCATTGAAAACTGACCTTGTAATAAAACCAGTTTTTGTTATTGTGAATAGGCTTGCGTTTAACCACTATCTCACCTGATGCTAAGCAATGATGTAGCCGACGATGGAGCACACTTGCCTAGAAGTAAACTATTCACTCTGGACTTAAAGACCCCTAGGTTATTTATATATATTATCAGCGTTGTGGCTCTGTTCAATGCATGAGCTTCAGCATTTTGCTGAGCGCTGGCCGTTTTGCGGGGATGTGTCTCAAAACTCACTCAATTGTATAGATTTGTTATTAATTAATTTTGTTTATTTTAAGTAAGGGTTATTTTTAAGTATGGTTTATTTATAATGTTATATTTATTTACCATCATCCGTGCGTCACTGCGGGGTGCCAGCTGAAAATCAGCGTTGGGTGTCTGACGCTCAACAATTGCTGAGTTGGCGACCCTTTCGGTTCGGGCACGCTCAGCACAACTATATTGTAAATCTGAACTTTTTTTTTTTTTTGTGTTGTTGTCTATTGCACTGTATTGCCTGCATCGAATAAATATTATTCTATTCTATTCTATTCTATTCTATTCTATAATGTAATATTTTTGGTTTTTAGGGTTCCGTACCTCAAAAGGAAAAAACGGAACCCTTACAAGATCACTTTGTTGTCCGCCCATCAAGACTCTTTATCTCGGGAACGAGGGAAGTATCTAGTTGAAATTAAAACGATATACTCAGGTCTGCGGACTCTTGAAGCTGTAAAAAAAAAACTTGTAAGTTTTTTCGGTTTATGTGGCAAAAAAACGTACATTTCGACAAACTCGAGAAAATTAAAATTCATAGGGTACTGCCCGTTGACCCAGAATTCTGAAATTTGGCATAAAGCATGATTTTATAGCACAAGTATAGGAATAAATCTGAAAATTTGTTCTTACGTCACAATTTTTTTTAGCTCGTCGGAAAAATCTTCCGAGACTCTATTCCGTAATTGAACTATTTACATATGTAAGTTTGTACGGAATATTATGTGCTATGTTTGTCGTAAATAAACTGTTTTTCTTTCTTTTTCTTTTCTTTCTATCAGGAAACACAGACTCCGGCAAGGAATTCCACTCCATATCTGTACCTGTACGCATAATGAATGTATTCCTAAAACTCTTTGTTCGTATTGTTAGGATGTTTTGTGATAACCAGGGCTGAGGGGTTTTTCGAAAGAGTTACCGCGGCACTGGAAAGCAAAGGGCTGGTGAAGTAACACAGCTGGGTCTTAGTCAGTAAAAGTTTGACATTCCCTCTCGCTCCAGTCCGATTGGGAGGAGTTATTTGATGATTTTCTATCTCAAAAAAACATAACTGACAGCCTCTTATCATTTAATGCTAGCAAAGGAGGCGGCCGATCGCGTAAGTCAACGGTCCTCACGCCCTAACCACCGCCTTGATTCCGATCCTGATTTCCGGCCACCGTAGGCGCGGCCTTGCGGACGGTGAGCAATGGGTGGCTCGCCGTCCGACCGTCCGGTAACCGTCCAGACTGAGCCCAAGTCGTCGACGGCGCGTACTGTTACCAAGCGCGCCTCAAGGAGATGTCAGCAAATCGTAGGGGCCCAGCAGGGTCGAAGCCTACTGGGGCCACGGGTAGTGTGAAAATGAAGCCCAGGGCCCTGCAACAAAGGCAAAGAAAGAATAGGAGTGGGTTTTTAGTCAGCAAAAACTATCTCCCGCCCCGCCCAAGAGCGCGATTAGTCATAAGATGATTTTCCCACCTTAAAAAAAAGCCCCTTATCATTTAGGATAGGTACATTTTTCGATCCTATTACGTAGCGTTATCTCAGTATGTCAGTATTAACTCACTGTACCACGTAACTATGTCGAGCAGCCCGATGTGTTTATAATTTGGCATAACGTAACGTCATTGTTTTATAACTGTATGACAAATGTTACGCAATAAACTAACTGATGATTTGTTTGTGTTATGATCAGTCCTTAAACAATTAAAGACCTCCTTGAATACCTAGGCTAAGTAGGTTAGGAATAATCTGTGCGGAAAAGTCGGTTTAATTTCATGTGCGTTTTTCCGCTCTGTCATAGAAAATACGAGAGCGCTGTAGGTATGTGGCGCAAAAAACGTGTTTGAAATATTGCTAAGTTTTGAGGGGATAATTTAGCCTAAGTAAATTCTTTCAAGTCCTTTTTATTTGGTGGGAAATCATCATTAGTTCTCACGCTCTAGAGTGAAGTAAGAAGGCGTGTCAGACTTTTATTGACTAATAACCACCTGTGTTCTTTCATTTGCTCTTTGTATTCTAGGACCATGATAATTCATTCCCGCAGCTCTAGTAGACATCTCATCTAGCGGAGGCCGGACTGCGAGCTACGCATTGCTCGCAGAAATCAGAAACGTTTATTTCAAATAGACCAATTACAGGCACTTTTGAATTGTCAAAATGTCGGTCAGTCAAAAAAAAATACAAGTGAAGCTAAATTGCACGTTCCAAAGCGTAGATCTCTGTGGAGAAGAACGTGCAAGAAACTCCATGGACACTCTTTTAAATCATATTATGAGTTACATAAATCTTGGTTACATATTTCTTGTCGCTTCAAATATGTGATCACAATGTAGTAAGTAATACTAATAAAAATAAACTGAATTAAAAAAAATAGAAATTGAACTAAGTCACTGGTAGCTACGAGATGACCAGTCTCAACTGACGGCACCCGTTCACGAGCATGACGCGTGCATCAGCCCCACTCAGCTCAACCATTCTGAAGGGAACTGAATGACCCAATAACACGTGCCACCATCAGCGAGACATTTTAGTGTGCATGACAAACTCTCAACTCGTAATGTCAAACAAGTTGTAACCTAATAAAAATGCTCCATGTTACTTCACATTCACAAAACTTGAAAAACAAAGTGCTTCTACGTTATACAATGCTATTGTTTCCAAATACAAAATGTTATAAATTATCATAAACTCTATTGAAATAAACAAATAAAATAAAATAAAAAACATGTCTTTATATACCTACTAAAAATGTAATAAAAAAAAACTTTGCACTTGGCAGAATTAAATTGTGCAATTCCAATACACACCCCGGAATGTAAATTGGCGTCGAGCTTTTAATAAATGCTCTAAAATTGAAAGCTCTAAAAACAAAAAAAGCTGAGCATGCATTGTCATCCACGAAACATGTCTCTGTAAAATTTCGGCTCAATCGGTTAGGGTTAACTGTTTTAAAGTGGTTTTAGAAAGGTTACACTTAAACAAACATATATCTATATATATAAAAGAAAGTCGTGTTAGTTACACCACTTATAACTCAAGAACGGCTGAACCGATTTGGCTGAAAATTGGTGGGGAGGTAGCTTAGAACCAGGAGACGGACATAGGGTACTTTTTTGTATTTTTACTTTTTTTTTTTTAGTGTAGAGTAGGGTAGAGTAGGGTAGAGTAGGGTAGAGTAGGGTAGAGTAGGGTAGAGTAGGGTAGAGTAGGGTAGAGTAGGGTAGAGTAGGGTAGAGTAGGGTAGAGTAGGGTAGAGTAGGGTAGAGTAGGGTAGAGTAGGGTAGAGTAGGGTAGAGTAGGGTAGAGTAGGGTAGAGTAGGGTAGAGTAGGGTAGAGTAGGGTAGAGTAGGGTAGAGTAGGGTAGAGTAGGGTAGAGTAGGGTAGAGTAGGGTAGGGTAGGGTAAAGTAATTTTTTTTTTTACTAAATCCCGCTTTTGGGCAGAACAACGTCTGCCGGGACCGCTAGTATATATATATATTTAATGATCAACGAGTGTTACAAAATAAAAACTTAGAAATAAAAATTTGTACACCTTGTCCTATAATGCACACTCAATTAGAAGTTAGAGTAGTGGTGGCCGAAGATATGTGACATTGACCAACCCGCACTGGACTAGCGTGGTGGATTATGGCCTATTCTCTCTCCTAGAGAGGAGGCCTGAGTCCCAACAGTAGGAACATTATAAGGCCGACTATGCAACTATGAAAAATAAAAGTATAATAAAAGTAATGTCAAAATTAAACGTAATTAGAATACCCATGTCAAACAAATTATAACAGAATTGGAATACAAATTACATATGATATTGCAAGTTAAATAAAAGCTTGTAAAAACACTACAGTCATGAAAAAAAAAAGCCAATGTTTTAAAATGTTTAAACCATGATCAAAAGAAATAATAAATCATTAAGCTCTAGCAGTTGAATATTATAAAGATGCAGATCCTATGAATAGAACTCACTACTAGGTCAGACGAACTGTTATTAACCCACAAAATTTGAATAGCTAATAATTTAAGAAATGAATTAAATTAAAACAATAATAAACTAGAAATTGAACGCGATCGTGATATTTTTAATCAATGGTAATTATATTAGGGCACAGTTCAACCTGTGACAGAAGATAGATACATACAGAAGGTAAAAAAAAAATACACGCTCTGAACCAGTGGCCCGTTACTATAACAGTATACCGCGTACATCGAAGGACTAGAACGATTTGCCTGCTGCGGTCTTCCTGTCCAACTATAATTTAGGCGTCTTAATAAACTAGTGCGCTTCATCATCAATGATTGCGTCACTGCTTGCCATCAGTTGGGATCACAGTCAAACACTAGTATATATCAATTTAAAAAAAAACCCTCATTCTCAGACAAATTGTACAAATACTTTTAAAGCGGCCTTCTTTAAGCTGGGAAATCATCAGATAACTGTTGCAGTTCTAGGTGGAACCAGAGGCAGTGCCAGACTTACTGACTAAAACTCACCTGTGTTCCTTTAGTTGCCTTTTGTATTCAAATCAAAGTTAAAAAATAGACATAGTCATCTAAACTAACAAAAAAGAAACAATTGTTTACATTTAGTAAACAAAAATAAAAATAATACGCATTAAAAATTGAGAAACTAATACAAAATATTTTGCCCTAGTGAATGGCAAATTTTTAAGACAAAAATAAAACAAATGGTTTTAAAAAGTTCATTTAATTTTAGTCCGGTCTGCGCAGCTTTGTGCTTTTTTCAGTTCAAAATGTCATAAAAAACATTACGAATTGAAACAAAGTTTTGCGCTTAGCAACACATCGTGCGTACCTACAGCTAAGGAGTGGAATTCCTTGCCAGAATCTGTGTTTCCTGATGGCTACAACCCGGGAATCTTTAAGTCAAGAGTGAATAGGTTGCTTCTAGGTAAGCGCGCTCCATCGTCGCCGCATCGTCGTTTTCCATCAGGTGCGAAAGCGGGTCAGGTGCGAAGTAATCAAGATAAAAAAAAAAAATTTAGCATGTCATATTTAATTTAGATTATATTCATTAATATATTCGTTAATCATACAGTACCCTGGCAAGTGGCAACTCACCTTCTGTTCTTCATCATACTGTGCCCTCGCTATGATTAATGGTCTCGCTAAACAAATAAACTTCCTACTCGTCCACAGTACTGTTATCTTCGGAATTACAACCAGGTATTATACTAAGTATTATGTTCAGAAATCTTCGGTTCGCCTTCAAATTATATATTGGGATGCGTAGGAGCGTATCGGAATAAAGATTGTTTGCTTTTGTTAAGTTAATAGAGTTCAAAGAAGTCAAAATATTATTATTATCAGAATGACGGATATTGCCGTCATCACCGAATGTCTGACTGACTGATTTATGATTTTAGTATGTTATGTTACTAGACAATGGGCACTCTCCTTTTTAACCGACTTTAAAAAGGAAGAGGTTATATGTTCGGTTGAATGTATGTTTTTTTTTATCTATGGTCACTGATTTCTCGGTCAATTGTAGACCGATTTTGAAATATTTTTTTTGATTGACTCGAAAGCATAACCTATCGTTATACTTTCGAGTTGGTCCCATAGAAATATTGTTATGATCTGATCATGAACTTCGAAGATATGGAACAGAACTCCTGATAGGAACATAGCAGAACCAAAGTACAATTGCTTGCCAACAAGTAAAATTGCTTTGTTTATACGTGTAGTCGATGACTGACTGAAAGTAGAGGGGGAATATATCGAACTGATCTGATGATGAAGCCTGAAGTTAGGCACCGGAACTCTGTAATAAATTAATGTAATCTAACCGTGTTTGGGATTATTAGAATTGTCATGAGATGCACTCTGGCTATAAATTAAATAACGAAGAGACAAACTATTATAGAAGCACCGACTTCCGGCAAAATAACTTTAATTATTTTGCACTTTTCAGTGTTTTTTTTTGCTTTGAAGTCGGTTGTACTTTTTTTGGAAAAATTTTTATGTTGTATTTTTTTTTCTTTTTAAACATAATATATACAATACGATTGCGATTCTTTTTTTTAGTTGGGTAATCATCAAATAACTTCTCCCGCTCTGAGTGGAGTGAGAGGGAGTGTCAGACATTTACTGGCTAAAATCCACAGTGTTCCTTCAGTTGCACTTTGTGAGGGCCCTGGTAAATAAAAACAAAGCCTGGAACATTTAAAAATAATATAGTGTGGTTTCAGAAGCATGGACACATGCTTAACACTACGCACTTTTATACACGGAAATGATTGTAGGATTTTATAGGAATGCGCAGTATTGCACAGGTACATAAAATATGTCCTTAGAATCTTACGTAAATAGCAATTATTTTATAATTATACAACTTCTAGGTAGAGCATCTCTACGACTTTTATCTAATCTTTCTCCATCCTATCCATCTCAGCAACGACTAAAGAACATTTACATAAAAAGAATAATAATAACAATATTCATTTTCCCTGAGCTCTCAACTCTCTCTTGTCATTGGCTAGTTTGAGTGGAGATTCGCAAAGCAAACGAGATCGGGAGAAGGATGTATAATCCAGTAAGGTGCTGGTAAGGATCTTGACCGTACTTTTGGGATTGTCCTGATAGCCGTGGTATACCTCTCCACTCCTCAAGCACCTAAGAATATGTTGCTCTTTTGTTGTTACGTGACTTCGTGTTAGCGGCCGTTTTGGGGGCCCATTTATTGAGTGTACAAATCACCCTCTGCCTTTTTTCGATGAATATTAATAATATTGTTCAGGTAGGAGCAATAGTCTTAGCATAGTTCCTGGTAACCAGTCCACTTAAGACTCCAAAAACCGTAGTCCTATCGTCTTTGTTTTCCATATGTCCCAACAATTTTTCACCAACCAGGGGTTATACTTGGATGATCCTAGCATAGCGCGTGCAGGGATAATCGTTCGTTGGTATCACGTTCCATTAATAGCGTCTAAAGGATCTATGCGAGTTGGTTTCGGCTCCTTGTACGCCTTCCAAAGGTCCAGGACCTAAGGGTTCTGAGATATATTGATATTAATTTTAATTCAGGTAACATAACACCTATTGCCATGTCCTTATATTACTTTACAATCAATTAATAAAATAGATATCACAACGAAATACAATTAAATCACACTATCACTTGAGAGTAGTGGTGGACCAGTTGTAACAACCCCGATTTACGACTTATAGGTCGTGGGGTCAAACCCAGGCAGGTGCTTTAATTTGCATAATTTATTACGTTACCACTGCTCTCATAACTATGAAGGAAAACATCGTGAGAAAACCGGCATCTCCTAGAACCAAAAATTCGAAGACATGTGACTTCTATCAACCCGCGCTCTCTAGAAGAGGGAAGTAAATGAGAGAGGAGAGAAGAGGTTGGTAAATGTCACATGTATTGTCTTCGACATTTTAGTTCTAGGACATGACGGTTTTCCTCATGATATTTTTGAGAGTGGAGGTGATGAAATAAATTACACAAAACAAAACTCCTGCCTCACACAGAATCACTTTACTCTTCCGTATAACTAAGTTTAAACTAAACAAAGTACATAAAATAAAATTAAAGTGCAAGTTGAACGCGGATTAGACGAAATTCATAATGGTATCGGGACCCGCTCGTGCCGTAGTATCGTTACATTAAAAGCACATTTATAATGGCGACTTGGAGCTAAATCAGGGCCGCTAAGATGCTGCTGCTGATTTCTTGAACTAGGAAGTGTTTGGTTTTTATTTTGGAGCAGTTAAAGTATTTTTCACGTTTTTCAGTAAGCTTATAAATAAAGTGATTCCTGAAATATGTACAAAAATAACATTTACTAGCGATATAATAGAATATCTAAACTTTATTGTACAATAAAAAATAAATAAAAACTTTTTCATAAACTTAAATTTATGGGTACAATAGCGGTCTTAGGGCTTTCGCACAAAACTGCAATGCGATGCGATGCGGTGACCACAATATACTGTGTAATTTTTGCGATGCGTCATGAGATCGCAGATTTTCGTGATGCGACGTCGCATAGTAATTTTGTGGCCCTTAACTCTGACAGCGATATCATCGTTCAGCCATTGCTGACAGGAAAAATCAGAAAAAAATAGGTATTTTTTAAACAAATTAAATCTAAATCTACCGTAGATTATTGAAATATGTATCAAAGATAATATAATAGTTAATGTTGTACAAAGGTAAATACTTAAAGGTAAAAACTTCGTTTTAATTAGTTGTCTGGAATAAGCTTAATTTGATCACAAAGATTAAACAATACTCGTAGGTACTGTTTATTTACAATTCAAACCTTGAGTAAGTGGTAGTAAATTACACACAGCAAATATTTGAAGAATGTCAAACAATTTACAGCAATTACACGGACCAATTTTACCCTATAACAAATAAATTAGTACGTGCAACATTTTACCGTCCCAGTTAAGTTACTGCGGCCACTGCGCACGCGCCGCTCCCGCCATCTTGTTTAATCTAGTGCCGTTGATCGCGGAAAAGCGCGCCAACCTTCAACGACCTTCGCTCTCCGACCGTTCTAACCAACTATACACGCTATAATCAGCCCTATAGCTTTAATAATTCCTATAATTTAGATTGTTTTGGTTTGGATATCAATGTGGTTGTTAAGCCGTTTTGTGTGTATTGTAAACGACCCTGCCCCATGTTTTGTGTTCTACAAACACAGGATTTAAATTCTAGCCTGGGCCTATAAATTTATTGCAGGTAGATTTATTCTGAAGTGATATTTTGTCACATTTATTGGAATAATTCACCGGTGACACTGTTTTATGATCGCGATTATGGTAATTTAAACGCTTATTGTTCTTGTTAGCGTTTATTGTTTTCATTTTAATTGTTCTTGTTGTAAATGTTTTAAAATACTTAATTAGAAAATTGTGGTCCTATATTTAGTTCTGACTATGATAAGCGACATTTATAATTGGGTCAATTGGATTTGCATTATGAGATCGCATTGTTTCTTGATTATTTTAATACTTCATGATTCCACTTTGAACCAGTCAATAATAAATCAATTTACCTATAACCTCTTGAAAATGCAAATAAAATCAATGAAGCATTTCTAAGTAACTACTCTATTGTAATACACAAACATTTTTAATATTTTACCACTTTAAAACCTACGCACAGTAACAGGTGAAATTTTTCCTATCCGACATTTTATCTTAAAAAAACTAGTTGTTCCTTACGGTTTTACCCGCGTCTTTGGTTACTACTCCGCTTCTATTGATCGTAGTTTGGTGGTTCTTCGATAAATGGGCTATCGTTGGATAAAAAAATGATCGAACCAGTCATTCTTAAGATTAGACATTCTTAAGATTCAAACAAACTCCGCAGCTTTTTAATTAATAATTATTAACTGTATCTAAATTATTAAATGACCCGTCCCAGTGTCGTATGGCTGTTGCAAATCTTTGAAATTCTCGGCCTTTGTCTACCTTAAAATACATTATTTATATAACTAAACATTCCTCATGAATCACTCAGTCTGGTACCGCAAGAAAATCTGATCAGTAGTTTTCGAGTTTATCGCCAACATACAGACAGATGCAGTATGTGCAGACTTTGTTTCATAAATGTAAGGATGTAGTATAGACTAGCTTCTGCCAGCGGCTCCGCTCGCGTACAAGTAGGTTTCTCCATACAAATATTAGACCTTTATTATCCTCTTAGGGGGTGAATTTTGGGAAATCCTCTCTTAGTGCTCGCTTACGGCATAAAAGGAAGTATTGTGCAAAATTTCACGTTCCTTGTCCCAGTAGTTTCGGCGGTGCGTGTGTGCGTTGATATGTCAGTCAGCCAGTTTCTCCTTTTATATAAATATAGATGATGACCTTAATTAAAACTTCTGTTCTATCTAAAAGGGCGTAACTCCATCGATCTTAAGCCTCAGATGTACCTTTTAGCTTATGATGCCAGAACTACCATGAAAATCTAACAAAGTATTTAGTTAAGTACAGCCTACGACCGGTTATCGGCCGGCCACCAATAAATCGTACGGCGCGATCCACACGTATCATCACGCTTGCCTTCCGAGGGGCTGCCAGAGCATTTTTCATCGTCCAGCTGCTTCCTGCTCGGCTGATTTACTAGCGGCGAGATAAAGCAATCTTTTGCTAAGCTGTGCCTGCTTCTTAGTTTGTTTTTCTGTGGTAAGTTGTAAGTTATGCTACAAAGTTTGGGTTAAAATATTGAGCGAGATTATCTGGTTGTTCTAGCAAACAGCTAGTCGACTCTTCACGTGAGGAGAGGGCTGGGCTTTTCTGTGGCTAATGAATCAGCATTGACATTTAACGTGGCATTGCTGCTGGCTATCTGGGCACTTTTCCCATTGACAGCGATGTAGATGTTTATACGTACTATGTATACTGAGGGAGTTTGTATTGTTAGTAAGTATATTATAGTTTATTGAGTAGTTTATTTTTTTGACGGTGGAGCACGTTTGCTTAGAAATACCTTATTCATTTTTAAAGACCACTAGATTGTAGCTATCAGGAAACACAGATTCCAGCAGGAAATTCCACTCCTTAGCTGTACGCACTATGAATGTGTTTCTATAACGTTTTGAGCTTATGGATGGGATGTCCACCATGTACCAGTTGCATGAGTAAAGACAAAATACTGTATAGACTCCTCTTAGATCGCAAAAGTCTAGTTCTAAAATAAGCTTTTGTCAAGAAGTCTAAAATAAACAATCACAAAATTATTTCGATAGACGACTAATCGCAGATCAGATTAGTCTATCAAATTAAGTAAGAGTTATGTTGTAGTGGTTTATGTCCTATTATTCATTTATTTTACAATTAATGAACACACATAAAAAAAACAATATATCCAATATATCTATCTATCTATCTAATAAGAAGGAAACAGAAAAATAGGCTACTTCTTGTTTGATTTCTTTCATATAATTTATGTAAATTATGCATAAGTCTCACTCTCTCCACCACTCGTGACCACATCAGGTCATCAGTCTACCTTGTGCAAAGTGGGAATCCGATGGATGTAAGACGCACAGGACCGATCGTTGTGGCGGCACTTAGGAAAAATCCAGCAGATAAATGCCCAGCAGTGGACGTCTTTCCACTAAAATGATAATGATGATGCAAAAAAAGTACATTAAAGTTGACCAGATTTCTAACCATCTTTTGACCATCCTTATTTTTCCATACGAACTATATTCGCCATGACAATGCCATCTCATCAGTTCCCATGGGATAGGATCAAGTCTTGCGCAGCACATTCATCTGTTTACCGATAACATTATACAGTATATCCTGATTTCCCCATGGGTTGGGAAGGTCAGGCTCCCCGTGTAACCAGAAATTCGCCATATCATCCTAGGACTGGTCTTGCGAATGATAAGCTTAGAAACCTAGGGTCGGGGTACACAAGTACGTACAGGGTTTATGTATTTACTAGCTCCTGAGAGAGGCTTTGCCTATGAAACTGAAAATGGAACTGAAACTGGAAACCGAAAATTGGGTACTAGCCATTGTTTTTTAATTATTTGTATCAAAAAGTAATTTTATCCAAAATTGCTCAATAGTAAAATAAAACCCTTGATGTGATAAATAACAAAAAAAAAAAAAACACGAGGGTGATATACATTGGCATGTTAAACTAAAGGGTAGTGCGATAAGAGTCAGTTTTCGAGGAAGTGCAATAAAAAGTAATTTTCAAATTCTTTCAATATTAATCAAGTTAGAAACCTTTCAAATCTGGTGGAAGGCGAAACTGTCGAATAACACTATAAGGATGCACATACTGAAATATGACGTCACCACCATAAGGTTACTTGTGCTGAAAAGAGATGGCGAGTTTTACCTACCACGCCCCTACTCTTCTTCAAACCAATATTTGGAACGCTAATTGCTGTTTCATTTAATGACCAATTATTTTAATGCTGTTTTTAGAAAAATATAATTTTTTTTGTGATATTTTTTGTTTAGTATAAAATTTTGTAAACACAAAAATAAGCACAGGCTACCCAATCCTCCCAAGCGAATGCACTCTAGGAATTAAAAAAAAGTATCTTACCTCAAATCTATCTCTAAAAGTACTACAATTCGCAAAAACTGAAAATTATCTCAAAGAAACATACTCTCAGAATAAAAAGTATCCTATGTGTTATTCCAGAACATGGTGTACTCGTGTACTAAGTTTCATCTAAATCCGTTCAGCCGTTTGAGTGTGAAAGAGTAACAAATATACGCACACTTACATACACCTCCACCACCACCACCTTCTTCCATCCACCTTCTTGTCTTTATGTCGATACCGTTACCGACCCACGCTGAAAACCAGCGCCGTAGACTCGGCGCATTTTGCGTGTGATCACGGCATTATACTGAGCGTTCGGCCGTTTTGCGCGGATGTGGCGCATATTTTTTACAAAGTATATTTATAATTTGTTAGCCCTAAATTTGTCCCTTGTTCCGCCAAATATAATGATTTCTTTCTTTTTCTTATACATACAAAATTTCCTCTTTATAATCTAAGTTATCATTAAGGTATTTATTAATTACTGTTGTTTCCTTATATGACTTTGTCCTAAATCATTTATTTATATTTATTTTTACTCAAATCTATTGGTACACAATACCGTTGCCGTCGTATGTTAGTCGATAACGTCACCGGCCCACGCTGAAAACCAGCGCTGTGGACTCGTCGCATTTTTGCGTGTGGACACGGCATTATGCTGAGAGTACGGCCGTTTTGCTCGGACGTGGCGCATATATGTCATTTTTAATTAATTATGTTTTTGTTCTTGCAAAATGTTTGCAATATGTTAGTTATAAGTTTGCGCCTTTTCCGGCAAATAAAATGTTTTTCTTTCTTCTTTCTAAGTGAGATTTTATATTTAATGTTGCCGGTCGTGCCGTATGAACAAATATACAGATAGAAGAGTACAAAGGTCTTGCTTATTTCTAACGAAATTTCTTCCAGCAGACCTGCAACAGGAGAGTTGGATGATAGCAATAGACGCAGAGTGCATAAATAATTTAGAAAAATAAAATAGTGATTAAGAAGACTTGGTCTTTTTTATTTACAAAAGCGTTTGTCAGTTTTATAACGTTATCTACTAAACACTCAACAAGTACACGACAATGACTTCTGATTCACGCGATTGATAGGATAACAATGTTCCTCCTCCGGAATCATGTGATTGTAAGGTTATTTCCCCCTTTGTCTAACCTCACCACAATTTCATGACGTTCTATAACTAGAAAAGGCTTTAAAATTGGTCAAACACGTACACAGGTGGTCTAAAAAGATTCCGAATTAACAAAGATAGACATTTTTTTAGATGGGAAATCATCCAATGACTTCTCCCGCTTTACGGCGGCCCACTCCTATGTTTCTTCTTTGCCTAACATACCAGGAACCCGGGTTTTCCTTTCAGAAGCGAACCCAAATGTAATATATAAAAAAATAAAATAATATAAGTTAGAGGGTCGATGATGTACCAGATAAATAAGAAAAAGGTAAATAATTCGGGCGCCAGGTACAACAAGCAAAAAAATTAGGAATTACTCTAACTCGGAGAGAATGGATTTCTAATCTACCGGTGAGGGGCAATGTAGAAATAAAAATAAAATTATGAATTTAACTTTTCCGGCCCGCAGTTCATGACCAGGTTCAGTACCTTAGGACTCTTTATTATTTAATGTGGTATTGTTATTTTTGATTGTATAATTTGAGGCTGAGAAAAAGTCAAACTTCTAAATTAACGGAAATAAAAATACGGCCGTTTATGTCGCAAAAAACGTATATTTCGACACTTTCGAAAAAATTCCGTTGACCTAGAATGCTAAAAACTGTAAATTTTTAGTTACGTCACAAAAAAAATCTTATTTTGTGATTCTAAAAAATTCGGAAATACTGTCAAATGATGCATCATTAACTTTTTGATTGACAAGTATTGCAATCTTCACGTTGAAGTCGGAAACTTTTCAGACGACCATCGTAATAAAAAAACCGCACTATGACATTTCAATAATAGAAAGACATTAAAATAAAAGCAAGAATAAACCAACAATCGTCTCACTAAAAACAGTGTAAACCAGTTCTATTTCAATGTATTACTAAGGTAAGGCTACACTCACGCATCTACCAGTGTACCCACATTTTAATCTGCCCGAAACAGGCTGGATATCTTAGGGGGAACGCAGCGACCTGATGGCGATAGCCCGGTTTGCGCACAATTGTCGCATCTGACCAGCTATTGTACTATGGGAACACGGCCTTAATTGCCACTCCGAATAAATTAAAACAAGAATGCTATCGCATACGGCTTGTACCGCTTAGGGCTGCTAATGTTACTATGTATTTGTACAAGTAGTTTGGTTTTAGATAGTGTAGCATTTGTCTTAAATAGACAAGTGGTTGTATTTCATTTCTTTTGAATTTGTTGTTGTCATGATCCTGTTGATCTACATTATCTACCTAGCTTTTAATTCTCTATGTTTTTTTTTGAAGTGTTAAATTATCAAATAGTTATGCCGTTTATGTTGCAAAAAACGTATATTTCAACACTCTCAAGGGAATTAAAATTCGTAGTGTACTTCCCGTTAACCCAGAATCCTAAAATTTGGTATAAAGCAAGGTCTTATAGTACAGGTATTTAATTAATCTAAAAACAGTAAATTTGCTGTTACGTCACAAAAAAATATTTTTGTTTTTTAGCGATTCGGAAAAATCTTTGTAACACGATTCGGGAATTGAACTGTTTTCATAGATTTGTACGGAACCCTCAGTGCGCGAGTCCAACTCGCACTTGCCCAGTTTTTGTTATTGATAGGCTCGTGTTTGACGGTAAGCGATGATGTAGTTGATGACAGAGCACGCTTGCCTTGAAGTAAAGTAACTTCACTCTTAGCTTAAATCCTTAGGTTGTAGCTTTCAGAAAATACAGACTCCGGCAGGGAACTCTACTTTTTAACTGTAAGATGATAGATGTGTTCCCAAAATGTTGATTTAGCTGAAACGTAAGTACCTAAGTATAAGTTTTACTTAAATAGAACGTAACCTGAGTCTTTCTTTCTAATGATTGTCATATTCCGGCAACTATGAAATCGAAATCATCATTTCAGCCGAAAAACGTCCACTGTTGGACATAGGCCTCCCCCAAGCGTCTCCACAATGACCGATCCCGTGCGTCTCGTCTCGTGCGTCTCACCAGGTCGTCGGTCCACCTTGTGGGAGGCCTTCCAATGCTGCGTTTTCCGGTGCGCGGTCGCCACTCTAGAACCTTTGGCCCCATCGACCATCCGTTCTACGAGCAAAATTCAAATCCAAAGCTTTTATTAGTATCTGCAAATGACCCAGTTTATAAAATAAAAACTTCTGCCTGTGGCTTCACTAACGTGATACTAGAAAATATATGCCTGTTTCACTCAGTGATAAATTAGCATTCTACTGGTTTTTTTTTAAGATGTGAAATCATCTAATGACTTCTTTTGCTCTAGAGCGGAGCGAGAAGGCGTGTTTGACTTTTACTGATTAAAACCACACGTATGTTTCTTCAGTTGTCCTTTGCCATCCCATAACCACGGTTTGTTTAGAATTTTTAAAAATCGGTCCAGTAAATTTAATCCACTAGCTTAGTCAGCGGTTTCACTCGCGTAAAAGTCGATTTTTCCATACAACCTTCCAACCCTCGTTTTATTCCCTTAGGGGTGGAGTTTCGTAAAATTCGTTCTTAGCGGATTTCTAAACCCTATAAGGAACCTACCTGTTAAATTTTAAGTTTTTAGGTGTTACGTGTATATTTGTATAAAAGACAATTTATTTATTAGTTTATCAGCTAAATAAACTCTCTTACATAAAATACATAAATATTAACTAAACTATTCTAAAACCTAACTATGAACATAAATATCAAGTACACAAAAACACAAAGTACACTCAGGCGTCGAAATACTCCTCCACATTTAGGTGTGTTTCTGAGATTTCGTGATTAATCAGTGAGTGGTATTTCGCTTTTATATATATAACAAACAATAATCCAATTCTTTCCTCTTTATAATATTAGTACAGATTAATTTTAATAATTTTAAAAAGCTGTTTTGTAAGTAGGACTTCCTACCAATGTGAAATGACGGCAGTAACCATAGCAACCTCCTTTCGAACAACGTTACAGTAGTCATAATTTGCATGTAATCTCGTAACGCTAACTATGAAACTTATCGACTTCCCACTCTATATTCCTACACGCTCGTACCTCTGCCACAAATCCTGCGCGCTAACAGTTATAACACAAGTTGGAAAAGGGCAGAAGATCCAATCTAAGCTGTTTACATATAAACCTGCATGGACACCATCATTTCCCATTGCAGTTGTTAAAAAATCCGAGATTATGACATAATGGCTTTTTCTTTTCGGTGGGAAAATCATCCAATGACATCCCCCGCTCTTGGGCGGATCGGGAGACAGTTTCAGACTTTTACTGACTAAAATCCACTCCTGTTCCTTCTTTGCCATTGTTCCAGGGCCCCGGGGTTCTCCTAGGGCCCGGGGTTCTCAAGACATAACAGCTGCTATCAGCACTTCGTCTGCGAGATAGAAGAAAATTATTCCAAGGATTAATATTCCCGAGATCAAAATATCCTATGTTTGTATTATAGGACATGGTGTACCAAGTTTCATCAAAATCCGTTCAGCCGTTCGAGGGAAGAGAACATAACAGCATAGAGTAAAAAACATACACACACAGTCACACACTTTCGCTTTTATAATATGTATTAGTGTGATTTTGAGGTTTTTAGCTTCTAAGGTTTGCATAACTGAAACGAGTACCATAGATTACAGAAGTTCTCATATGCTGCTCATCATATTATGAGAAGACAGAAATTATCACAATGACACCCGCAACGAACAAGGATGTAACATTAATACAGTCATTTTTTAAAATGAACCAAAATGTGATAGTGCCATGTTTGAATTTCGTTTGGATTGTAATCCGAGATACTGCCTTGTTCGATGCGAGTGTCATTGTGATAATTTCTGTCTACTGGTCTATTCTAAAAGTCGCATGAGCAGTTGAGCATTGTTGTAAACGCTTTAAAGTATTTATAATGGTTTTGAGATGATAACTCACACACTAAAGAAAGTAAGGATTGTGTGAAGAGTGATAATGATAGAAATAAAAGGAAGTTAATGATAGCATGACGGGTGACAGGACAGATGGAAGAAAAAAACATGTTGTGCCGACCCCAAATAATATGGGTTAAGGGTAGAAAGATGATGATGATGTTTATGATATGATAACTCATATAATTTCAAAAGAAAATCTTATAAATAACCTAGCTTTCCTTCTTCTATTACAGAGAAAGACAAAGTCACACCAAGAAGATTTTTTTAATAGAAGTTAAAAAAAATACTTTTTAATATAATAAATACTTTTTAATATACAAAATGTTTTTTTCTTAATATGACTAAATTGTAGACCTTCTTAACCATACATTTACTATTGGTAATACCTCGTTGTTTTGCTTGCTAGTTAATTGAAATGCGTGTAAATATTCGCTGCGTTCGTTCGCTTATGAAACAGCCTTATTAAGGGCACTGTCGCTGTCTGCGCCAATTCTGCGTTTGTTTTATAATATGCCTAACATTTACGTTTAGTTTACCTTGTTAGTAGTTTTGTAAACTTGGGAAAATTCTCAGAAGGTGGGCCTATGACCTGGTGTAAGTCGCGGGAAGGCAATGGTACCGGTGGTCTATGTCCAGCAGTGGAAGTTTTTCAGCTGAAATGAAGATGATGTCGATGAGATTTTCACTCTAAGGAGACTCTATAGACAATTGTTATTAATGATTGAATAAAAGTGGAGAAAGTTTTTCATTGGGACTGAAGCGGATTTTACTGGAGCTGAGGTTGTTATGGAGGCGAGTGCTGCAGTGACAAATTTCCACGTGTATCAAACAACGTTTTTCAACACACTTACGAAGATATAAATAAACGGGGAATAACGCGCGACTGGCAGGGGTCACTGACAACAAATTGTGGCGGGGCGAGCTTGTGCATTTTATAGTTATAGTAAATTACGTGCTTTAAAGCGGTAGGAATAGGACCGAGTTTTCGAGTAAGTGTGTATTGAAAATTCAGTTACAACACTAGTAGTGTACGTACCTACCGATTGCACTTAACACATTCCTCCTGTTAACTTTTACGATGAAAACTATTATTATTATGAAGATGTTCCTCGTCTTAGTAATATAAATATATCATAATTACAGTTGATATTAACAGCAGTAGTTATGATTTGTTATTTTGCTTAACGATGTGAATGAAATTTATGATTGCTAAACAGGAAATAGTTCCCTTCTTCGGTTTTTAAGATACAAATACAGGTATGTAGAATATATTTAACGGGTGTAGGTATTTATAAGTTTTTACTAATTATTTTACACGAAAATTCTAAAAAATGGCTCTCATGAAAAATAAATTAATAAGTAGGTATACAATTCCTCATTAATCGTCGTAAAGCCAAGTTTACTTTAAAGAACCCTTAAAAAAATGTTTTTCGAAAACTGGTATATGGAAAAAAAAATCACAATTCAATTAAGCTCATTCTCCATAAAATTAACACGAAAATTGTTAGTTAAAAACTAAAAACTAACAAAACTAAAAATGTAGATTTTTTTATTGTTGATAGCCTCGTATTTGAGCACTATCCCTGATGATAAGCGATGATGTGACTGCTGATGGAACACGCTTACCTAGAGGTGACCTATTCACTCTTGACTTAAAGACCCCTAGGTTGTAGCTATCAGGAAACACAGACTCCGGCAGGGAATTCCACTGCTTAGCTGTATGCACAATGAATGTGTTAGAATAATAGGATGAAGGCTCGTAAATATAAAGGATTTGTACATAAATAAGAAAAAATATGTTACTGTCATTGTGTTTATAAGCAAGTAACTAGGCAATACAAATATTTTAAAATATAGAACATTTTAAAATGACTTACCTAGTAAAATAAAATAAACTAGAAATAGGTCTGCACAACAGAGATTAGAACTATCTACAACAGAATGTATTCCCCAAATGCTTTATACGTGCTTTATGCGTGCAAAGAGGCTAATTGGTGGTCCAGATCTGGTTAAATCCAATCTACAAAGCCTGGAACACAGGCGTAGGGTAGCCAGCCTTTCTTTGTTTTACAGGATGCATTTTGGAGAGAGTGCACAGGAATTGCATGACTTGATTACACCATATCATTTCTACTATCGGACAACGCAAGGAACGGCGAGTATCCACTCTTACGTTGTTAAAACCTCTACGGTTCGGACCAAACGTTTCGCCTCGTCGTTTATACCGCGTACATCGAGGGACTGGAACAATTTGCCTGCTGCGGTCTCCCCATCCGATTATAATTTAGGTGTCTTCAAGGCTAGAGTGAATAGGCTCTCAATAAATTAGTGCGCCTCACCATCAACGATTGCTTACCATCAGGTGGGATCGCATCGGATGTCCACCATGGAACATACATATATGCACATGTAAGATGAAATAATATTGGCTCTGAAACTCGACATTATTCCTGTAAATTGCCTTGAATACACTTCCTACGTAATTTTAACAAAACTTAGGTATACATACAATAATCTAGTTATAGTATATATGTTATTGAAAGACTATCTACGAGTACAATAGTAAGCTAACTTATTGAGCTTAATATGGCCCGATATCTGATTGTTTTCGAGATTGCTAGCCCAATTATAAATGTAAACCTGAGGCAAGCACGGTTTGGCTGTGGCATTGTTGGAAAGATTTACTGTGACCCTGGAAAGCAAAGGCAACTGGACGAGCAACAGTGGGTTTTAGTCAGTAAAAGTCTGACACGCCCCTCTCAGAGGGGTATATTTGATGATTTTTCACCTCAAAAAAAGGCCTCCCCTCTTTTACATTACAAACTTCTAAGTCTTACACAGCCTCTGGTCAAGTTTGACCCGCAAACGCATCAGATCGAGAAGAATATAATAATATATAATTTTAATCAAACATGTACCTAATAAGGAGTGCGTCATAAATCTAAATTTCCTCTTGACCGAATTCGTTTGTCTAAAGAACATCCGAATGAATGATCGTTCACCCGAAGAACGTTCTCCGAATGGCCATCAAATCACTTCTCCCGTTCTGGGTGGACTAGGAGGGACTGCTAGTCTTTTACTGATAAAAACCCACAGTATTCCTTCAGTTGCCCGTTTTGCGAGAGCTACGAAAACTCCTTCGAACGTGCCGCAGCCTTGAAGCGTTGACTAGACCTGGCGCCATCAATTTTACTGACTTCCCTTTGAGGCGCGCGTCGACCCAGGCTTGATCCTTACCAGATGATCGGACGGTGAGTTACCCATTGCTTGCTGTTCGCAAACCTGTGCCTGATACGCACGGGCTACCCTAAAACCTACCCTAAAATATAAGATTAGCTAATAATAAAATTGACCAGCCACGATTGAGAAATCAAACCAAACAAAACCGATGGCAAAACCCAAACTATTCACGCATAACCTTTGATTCAGAACACAACGGAAAAAATAATGTAATCCCAACAAAAAACTGTCACAAGTAGGCGTAATAAAATGAATCGGTGCCCAAACAATAGTAATGAACCTGTCTACAATACTCGAATTGTCACACAAAATTACAAAAGAAACAACAATCCACTCTTAAGTGGCCTGCACTACGATAATCAATCTAGTTTTACATCTGATTAGGTGCAAATTACAATACAAATAGACTAGTCACGATCTAAATGTTTGACGAAAAAAATGACTTAACTTTTTGTGAAACATCATCGCAAAAAAGACTTACTATAGCAAGTAACATGAGCTACAATCGCTTGAAATAAGAATCCAATTCAAACGTTCTGCCCTAAATCGAATTTCTTACTTAAAAGGTTCTATTAACCACGTAATGTTTACATAATTCAGGTTTCTAAAATTAGAGTAGTAGAGTTCAAAAACGCTTTGTGGTTATAGACTCTTGCGGTCCTATGCTTCGCACAACAACAGTGTCTTTGCGCTTACGTCAAGGTGACATGAGATGTTAATACCTATTGTATTGGTGCTAAACATCCGTGACCTTACGATGTACAAAGTTCACTAAGTGCAGGAGGCACGATTTACCCACACCGATGAACACTATTATAACGCTACCGAATTAAATCGTCGGAAAATTGTCAGAAAATTCGCTACGCGCTTTATCATCTGCACTCGTCCATGTAAACATATAATGAATGCTACGTCTTTGTGAGTGTACGGAATAACATAATTAACCCATTAAGGTCAGATTTACTTAAAAATAAACTGATGACTGAAACTCCGTTCCGTCAAAACAATGGCGAAGATGGACGTTTTTAAAGGCAATAATACATTTTCTGAACAGCCCTAAAAGAGCAAAACTGATAAGTTGCGGGGGCACAACAGGTAGGCAGTAGGCAGCATACATACGCATATGACATGTGACCAAGTGTGATTACTAACAAACACAAAAGAGTATCACCTGTAGAGCGCGCGCACACAGGCCCACTCGCGGTAATAAATCTGTACAACACGAACAAAATGGTGCACGCACACACGCGTCGCGGTTCACCTGAGTAACCTCCACATAGGGTCGCGTGCGAGTTCATTTGTAGCACACTGTTGCGTTTTCACCTGTCTTGCGGCGCGGGTGCGCGCGTGTGTGTGTGAGCCGTAGTGTTTCAGTTGGTCGGTCTGTTTGGCGCGCTTTGGTCGTATCGTCTTGCTGGTCGCTGCGCACATTCCGCTCGGGCCCACGTGTGCGCACTGAATGCTAATTGACTGAACTGATAAGTGCGCGCTGACATTTGACTGCCGATAACATTGTGCCTATGTCCTGGTGAAACCATTGTTTAGCCATTTTTTGCTCTTTGCTCTCATTGAATGACAGAATTTTCGTTAAGTGGACAGTGATAGAAAGTGTTTACAGTGACTTTGGACGTTTCGTTATCCAAACTGAGGAATATTTCGACCGAAGAATACATTTGGAAATACATAAAAGGTATGTTTTTGTTTTTGGGGTTATTTGTTTAAGAATTCGGTCCAAGTTATTGCGGATACAATGTTGCTTTACTTCATCTTAGTAGTAAATACTTCAAGTGGTTATGATTAGCTTGTAATCCTTTGCAAGTTATAGCTCGACATGGCACATTATTACGGTCGTATTTCATAGAAATATCTCTAATGTCATATTTATATGACATCAATTGAATTAATTAATAAGCTATAAATTGGCCAGAGTCTGCGCGGTGTGACAGGGGTACGATTTTAATAGGGCTCCAATTGATTTTAATGGTATAATAAATTAGTGACGATCAATTACTGGGTTTATTGCAAGTCTCTATAATCCTTCTAATTGGAGTAATATTTATATTACGACTATTGGTTTACTATTCATCATTGTATGCTTCTATATAAGGTAAGCAGTTGTTTATGAAAACAAATTAGTGATTTGCTAACCTACTATCACTTATCTAACAGAGAAATGAATCAACGTTGTGAGCGAAAATCATATCATCGTCAAGAGAAAATTTTTGCTTACTTTACGGCTACGCTTCTGTACCTACTTCTATAACTTTTCATTGACTTGTTATGATTTCAGGAACGTCAGCGCTTTCAGTACTAATCTATACGTTTATAACATAAGAATAAAAGATCAAGTAGCTATGATATTCCCAGCCACCAAATAAAAACAAATCTGTTCTCCTACTTACATTCCATATATTTAGCATCTCTAGGATAAAGAATATGGGTCAGAGTCGTAGCTAAGGACATTTATTTCTTCCTGATGATTTTATTCGTAATCTATGCGTCAGTATTTACGAAAATCTTTTGAATCGTATTTTTTTTACAAAAGTTCAAGGGCAGTCTCCGTAGCTAACATTTCGTAGCTGAAACTTCTCGTAGTAAGCCCTTCACTGTAGGTATAATTAATCAGTAGGTACCGAAATCGGGTTCTTTGTCACACTGTATGGACAAAATAAGTTTACCAAGAGTATACTGTTTACCAAATTATCTATTATAATTTGGGGGGTTTGAGTTTCAAACATCTACAGGATTTCAAATAGATAATTTTTTTTTTCAGCGTAGTTTAGATAAACTTAAGTTCTAAATCGATTTAATTTTCTGTATGACATCTTAAGGTAATCAATAAGATAATCAAAGCATATAAACCATATATAATCTCAAATAAACCATTACAGGCACTTCTGAATAGTTAAGCAAGCTGGTCAATCAGAAAAAAATCTAATTGCACATTCCGAAGCGTATCAATATGAAGAAGAATCCTATGACACTCTTATATCATACATATTTCATGTCTTTCTATAGAACAAAAAAAAAAACAAAACAGAAATTAACGGCGTCCGTTCACTAACATGACGCACTTGTATCAGCACCTTTTAGCTCAACCATTTTGGAGGGAACTGAATGATCTAACACATGCGCCAGCACCAGCGAGACTTGAGTGAGCTTGACAAACTCTCAACTGCCATGCTCGTGTACGTTAATTCTTTTCTAACAAAACGATAGATAAAAAGGATAGTAAATTTTAAATTGTATAAACAAGCCTTTAGAACAACCAGCCTTTAACAAGGTGGACCGATGACCTGGTGAAGGTTACGGGAATCCGATGGATGCGAGACGCACAGGACCGTTCATTGTGGCGCCATTTGGGTGAGGCCTATGCCCAGCAGTGGACGTCTATCGGCTCAAATGATGATAATGATGATGAACAAGCCTTTAGCACTACACCGAACACTGATTAATGAACCAATTACATCCCTCAACAGAACAATAGGGAACCATTAACACTACATGTTGTTCAATAGAATCCCCACCGTCATTACAAAGAATTAATATCTTATGTGTTTTCCTCAGTTGCAAAGCCTTAAGAACGTAATATTATGTAGGTATTTCTTTTACGTCATCTATCGATTACAATGTAATTGGCTGTAATTGGTGGACCACTACTGCAGTACGTCACCGTGAGAACAGTTACTATTAGAATCGGTATTGAAATGTGATGGGTTGGTTAGCTGTTTACACGGTGGGCCTGGGCTTGTCTATGATTTAATATTAAAAGCCTAGGCTCTAAGATATAATGTTTTTGAAATTTCAGGTTTTATGAAATATGATTAGCATTTAGTCTGAACTGTATTTTTATTTTTTTATTTAGGTACTATTCTGACTGGCCTGTTCGATTTCCAACCAGGACAAATGTTTGTGTGATGAGCACAATCATTTGTTCTGTGTCTGGGTGTAATTTATCTATACTGTGTATGTTTATCAGTTGTCTAGTACTCATTGATGGTACAAGCTCTGCTTAGTTTGGGACTAGATGGCTTTGTGTGATAGTTGTGGAATATTATTATTTAACTGTTTGTTAAGTATTTCGTTTCTATAAGCGTCCATTACACGATAGGTTTTGCTGTCAGTTTTTCTACAGTCAATTTTTTGATTGACGAAAAGACTACCATCTAATGCGATGATTGACGTTTGCATGACGAAAAATTAATGGCGATAAAATTCCGTAATTCCTGATTGATAGAATTGATTGACGCCTTCATGACCGTGTACTGGACGCTATAGATTGACGATATTGATTTTTGGCAAAGAAGTAGCTAGGTTGGGCACATGGAAAGAATCATAAACTGTTAAGCACTTTTTAGACATCCTAGAAATTGCCTTATTCTTCTTTTCGCAAAGCTAGCCAAATGCTGTTTCGGGTACAGTACCAGCAATTAAAACTAAATAAAAGTACAAAGGCGGACTTTATGCCTCAGACATTCTCTACCAGGTAATTAAACCAAGGGTGGTGATAACATGAGATAACATGCTTGATAAAAAGAAAAAAGGGTACAAAAGTAAGTAAATATGTATGTAGTTAAAATATATTGAGGTTTTGAAAAGCTAAAGAGGTTTTTTAAAATAATTAGATTTAACAAAAAAAAAAATGTTTTGATTTGTTTATTATGTGTTTTGTTTTCAAAGTCAAAGACCTTTTGAACTTTAATACCAAAATAATTGATGATAATGGTGTGTTGACAAATATCTCAATCGAATATACAAATATATCTGTATGTTACTACTAGCTTCTGCCAGCGGCTTCGCCCGCGTGAAAATTGATTTCTCCATGCAAACTTTGCAAACTTTGGACCCCCATTTCATACCCTTAGGGGGTGAATTTTTAAAAATCCTCTCTTAGTGCTCGCCTACATCACAAAAGGAACCCTTGTGCAAAATTTCACGCTTCTAGTCCCAGTAGTTTCGGCTATGCGTTGATATGTCAGTCAGTCAGTTTCTCCTTTTATATATATAGATGTACATAACGAATATTTGCATGCTAATACTTAGCGAAACATGTTTGCTCATAATTGCTCTCCTTTACCATCTTGTATACCGTGTTTTTAGCAAATAAATATATTATTCTTATTTGTAAACAAAAACGTTCCACAAGTAATAAGTAAAACGGATTATGTATGAGAACTAAATTCAAACCGGGAATATTATCGTCTAATCATCTTTTGGTTAAAAAAAGAAAATATAAAAAAAAAACATTTAAAACAAAACATCCACGAAAGCAACAAAAAGTACAGCCAACATGGACCAGTGTATAAAGGTGTCATTACAAGCTAATTACTGAGACGTCACATGCCAAATGTAAGTCAAGAATTTTTTTTTCTTTTTACACGATAAATGCGTGATGAATTGTTTCCAGAGTGTCAAAACTTTTGTTAATGACGTTGTGAGAGTAAAAAACTTGTGTCATGTGTTTTACTTACGCTTTTTAAGGTTAACAGAAAGTTAGGCCGCGTACGGCAGTTTTTTAGAAATTTCGTACAGTTTTTATGTTAACCTACATGAGAACTTCCTCTGTGTTAGTTCGTTTACAGATAATTATAAATGATATGAGAGCCGAAACTTAATTATGTACGAGAATATTAATTATATGGAATCTAATATAATAATAAGAACCTAAACTAACATAATAATAAAGAGTTGTGAAGTTGTTTACTTCTTACCCGACTGGTCCAGAAGAAGGATATCTAATGTTATTTATTGAGAATTTGTATGTATGATTGTAAGTCTATTTCTAGCATGCCCTGTAGTTTAAACGGCTGGATAGAACCCTTGGGTTCCAACAAATGAGGTATAATTTAGAGGAGACATAGGTTATGGTATTGAAAAATATAGTTGATGATGTTGGTGGCATGCAGTGTCTGACACGCCCTTTTGCTTCACCCAAAGCGAGAGAAGTTATTTAAGTAATGACTTTCCCATTCGAAAAAAGGAGGTTAAAACATAATAGAAAAAATAATTAAAATGATACAAGTCCAATTATGTTAATTAACATAGAAATGTGAAAAGGCAACCAACTACATGATTTTGGAAATCTATGTAATGTTACATTCAAACGGTTTCTAGCTGTCAATATTAGGGTTAGCTGTCAATTACAATAGCTTTTGGCAGAACGTCTGCGGGTCGGATAATTATAAACTGTTTTAGCTGTCAATACTCGGTTAGCTGTCACTAATTGATCTAAACGATATTTTTTCCAATATTGAGTTATAATATACATATTATTCGGAATCAGCAAATTTTTCGCGGTCGTTTGAGTCAGGTTTCAATTTTTTTTTTAAATGTCGTTTAGATCAATTATCCTTTCAACCGTCACGATGAAATCCCGCCAAAAAAACTGTCAATTGCAATAGTTTTTGACAGTATGCCTATTGCTCAGCAAGTTATAAATATTATAGGTTTCCATCTTTTGTCCTGCAGTAAAAAGGTAAATGTTGATAGGATTCTATGAAAGTAGAAACCAATGACTGTATTGCAGGGCTTAAAAGGGATTGTTATTTAAATTGTGGGAATAACATTTTTAATAAGACTGTGGTTAATTCATTATGACGACAGGGAATTTCAAGTACATTTACTAGATATTCCATGTCGACCTTCGGGAAAGTTTTTGCAATAATAATATGATAAAGGAAGAATATTACAAAAAAAAAACCAGGCAATTGCGAGTCGTACTCGCGCACTGAGGGTTCCATAGACACATACCTATGAAAACAATTTAATTCCCGAATTGAGTTACGAAGATTTTCCGAATCGTTAAAATAGTTTTTTTTTGTGCCGTAACTACAAATTTACAGTTTTTAGATTGTTTCCAATAGTTGTGTTATGAGCCCTTGCTTCATGCAAAATTTCAGGATTCCAGGTCAACAGAAAGTACCCTATGAATTTTGATTTCCTTGAGAGTGTCGAATTATACGTTTTATGCGACATAAACGGCTGTATCTCTTTTTCTTTCCGTTTACTCAGAAGTTTGATTTTTTCACAGCATCAAGGGACCGTGGACCTGAGTATTTGGTTTTAATTTCAACTTAATACCTCCACGCGTTCTTGAGATAAAGGGTCTTGACAGATAGCGGATGACAAAGTGATTCTACAAGGGTTTCGTTTTTTTCCTTTTGAGGTACGTAACCCTAATTACAACCTCTTAAGTCTAGAGTGAATAGGTTACTTCTAGGCAAGCGTGCTCCATCGTCGACCACATCATCGCTTACCATCAGATGAGATAGTGGTCAAGCGCGAGCCTATCAACAGAAAATAATAAAAAATGTGATAGGCGAAAATTCCACTTAATATACAAAAGTGACTTTTCTTGAAAAAATATTCTACTCGTACTTCTATAAAATCTCTTCTTCTTCTTTCTGTCCTCATCCCATATTACTTGCTATAAAATCTAAATAACGTTATTAAATATAAAATTATTTAAACGGCTAGTGACCGTGGTGAACGCATTAACTGCTCTGTAAAATCAACTAACTGAAAGTTAAATGGTAATTGCAAAACAATACAGCAGGTTCTTATTATTTTGTTTATTTTCCAAAAGGGCTTAACCCGATTGAGGTGATGTAAAACCGTAATATTGTGGGCTTGCCATTTGCGTTTATTAATAACTAAATTCAATAAATGTGTAACATTTACTTTCTACTTAATAAGGAAAAAGTTATTATGATTTATAAATACCTAACATGGTTTAGTGTAAATAAAACAACAGAAGTAGGTAACTAATTAAATATTATACAGGATGGCTTCAAATATTAGTCCAAATATTTTAGTCAGTTAAAGACATTTGATATTATCCCCTTTAAAAATAAATCTATCCAAGCCTATTTTTTAAAGCGAAGCCCGGGGCCCCGGGATGAAGGCAAAGAGAGAACAGGAGTGGGTTTTTAGTCAGTAAAAGTCTGACACTATCTCTCGCTCCACCCAAGAGCGGTATTAATAAAAAAGCCTATTTTTTTAAAACGTTTTACACAAGGAATTACTCTTATTTCGCGGGTGCATTCACAAACATGTCAGCTCACAAGACACCCAGACAATAAACACTTATCTGCAGGTCATAGCATAATAGCATAGCTCAGTCAGCTGGGACTCAGGGCTACTCTCTAGGAGAGGGAATGGGCCGTAATCCACCACGCGGGCCCAGTGTGGGTTGGTGAATGTCACATGTTTTCGAATTTTTTGGTATGGATATGCCGGTTTCCTCACGATATTTTCCTTCACCGTTTTGAGAACAGTGGTGATGAAGTAGATTACACAAAGTAATGCAAGTCATACAAATATGAATTTGTTTCGTGCGGGAATCGAATCTGCGACATGCAGCGTAGCAGTCAATCTTTCAACCACTGCGCTGCGCGCCGTCACGTAAAAAAATTAAAAGGCACGTGTAATTGACACTACACCTTTTTCGTAGTTAGAGCGTTTAATGTGTATTAAAAACCTGCAAGAAAAACCCTCGAAACGTACAATCATAATGAAATTATCCAGTTAACCATTAGATTTCTATTTTCTTTAAATAGACCTGTCTATTCAAAGTACTGTCGTCTCCATAAATACTTACAAGACATTAATAGGCCGTACAACGATGATCGCTGCTTATTACCATCAGGGCCGGTCACGCTCCGTCCCGGAAGTGACAACACTAGCTGCTCATTGACACGCGGGGCGCGGGACTGACACGCGTGTCACCTCCCTAGCACGTCTTTAATATTCAATGTTAGGGGCTCGTTCCACTGTTGATAAGACACTAGTACAATAAAAAAATAAATTATTTATTCCATTTGATTTGTTTTTTTAAGAAATTAGACTCTTATGAGCCGTCATTTTAAATTACAATTAGAAAATCTCTGAAAATTGTCTTTTGAAGAGATTTAGAATATTTTTCTAATAAATAACTACCTAACTTACCTATGTAAAAAAGAACATTTCCCAGTTAGTATAAATAATCGTAGTTTGTTAACAGTTAAGTTGTAATTTATGTAAGTACATATAGTTTATATTTCCAATTATAGAAAAATACCGGTCCAAAAGAAAACCTAACGTAACCTAATTTAACTTTAGTATTTAGAATCCCTTAAACTGCCCGTGTATGTAACATATTATTTTAAAAAGAATACTAAAACTTACATTCAGACTTTTATTACCTACTAGCAGAACATACTAGTTTCTAGAAACTAGATAATATTCACTGCCACGCCACTAATGTGCACATAAAATGGACACCTCATTAATACAAATTAACATTTTAAAATTAATTGTGTACGCGTGACCGCTATGTAAACAGTCCCAGTACAAAACTATATTTTATTTTAATATTGGTAACCTTCTGTACTTAAATTGATTGTTTTCTTTAGTTTTCATGTTTATCTTCACGTATTTATGCTCTTAGGTCAAAATAAACAATATTATGTTTCGTGCAATGTTTATTTAAACTTATGACTATATTGCTGTGACTAGTTGTAGTACGATTTATTTTAGTATGACAAAGATATGATTAAGATCACGGATTTAATGCTACATGCCATTTGGCATTAGTGACTGTACCTACTGAGGTTTACAAGTTGCAGAACGACTGCGTCTGCAGTTTAAAAAAAAAATTAAGGAAATATTGTCTCATAAGAGTAAACTTAGGCGAAATGAGCGGTCATACTACGAATAGACAGTTGATTTCAACCTTTCTCCACCTTCTTATTTTTAATTTTTGATATTTATTATGATTTTATTTTTTTATGATATGTGTAAAATTTGTGAAACTTCTATGGACCTGAAATAAATGAATTAAATTGAATTGAATTATTTTTCACGATATTTTGAGACAATAGCACTATTGGTTACTTCCACGCTATAAGTACCTTCCATCAGAAAACATCATAAAACAGGAACCTATTCAATTAAAGCATCGTCAAAATTTATAAAAAATGCCCCTTTTTATAAAACACTAAAGCTTTCAACGTTCAGTGTAGGTTTAGTAAATTAAACCACTTTGATATCCTTAAGATTGACAAACAATAATAGTTCACGGTTTAGTGATTTTATTTCATAGACAACGCATCAGAATGCACCCTTAACTGCCAGTCACAAACAATGCTGCGCGGTTCGGATGTGGGCCGCGTCCGCACAATGTTTCATCCTCTTGTACTATTTCTGAATTACATTTAGCCTATGATAAACAGGGGCTCTCTTTGTGCTCGATTTATCTAGTTATTCTATTACCTTGGGTGGAACAGGACGATCACCCACGTAGTACATACATAGTAATATGAAATACGTAGGTGATCAAGCATTTCAATTTTTACAAAAAAACAAAAATATATATACCAGTGTCTGCTGCAAAGGGGTAATTTCCGTATTTTTTGGGTTCCGTACCTCAAAATGAAAAAAACGGAACCCTTATAAGATCACTTTTACCCGTCTGTCTGTCTATCAAAACCCTTTATCTCAGGAACGTGTGGAGGTATCGAGTTGAAATTAAAACTATATACTCAGGTCTGCGGTCCAAAAACGTATATTTTGACACTCTCAAGGAAATCAAAATTTATAAGGTACTTCCCGTTGACCTAGAATCCTGAAATTTGGCATGTAGCAGGGTCTCATAGCACAAGTATAGGAAAAATCCGAAAACTGTAATTGTTTCCTGATAGCGGCAACCTTGGCGTCTTTCAGTCAAAAGTGAATAGGGTTCCAGGAATGATGATTCTTTCTAATGAAGTCCGTTTTTTAAATCGATTCGTTTTGAAGTGTGAAGAATCGATTCAGCCAAAAAATGAGTACTGAAAAAATCACGGTACAAATAATCCTCTAACGCGCACATACACGTGTTTAATGATTGGTGTGTATTCAGGACAACATTCCCATAGAAATTAGCTTGAGAAAAATAGGTGCATTGAACATTTTTAACTAATAATGTGATTGCATTCCGCAGGAAAAAAATTTGAATCTCCATTTCTAATTTCTGAGATCGATTCACAGAATCGATCCATTGCCCAGATCGCCATCCTTTGTTACTTCTAGGCAACCGTACTCAAATGACGAGCACATCATCGCGCATACCGTCAGGTGAGATAGTGGTCAGATGCAAACCTATCAATGTAAAAAAACGGCCAGTATCCACCCTTATGTTGTTGAAACTTCTACAGTCCAGAATAAGCGTTTCGCCTCGTCGTTTAAAGCGTACATCGAGGGACTAGAACAACTTGCTTGCTGCGGTCTTCCCGTCCGATTATAATTTAGGTATCTTCAAGGCTAAAGTGAATAGGCTCTTAATAAACTAGTGCGCCTCACCATCAACTATTGAATCACTACTTACCACCAGGTGGGATCGCAGTCAAGCACTAGTTTATTACAATTAAAAAAAAAACAAGCCCATTCATATTACTTAAAAAATAATCTCTTCAATAAACTCAACATCGTGTAGGATAAACACATAATCGCATACGGCAGTCATTCTAGAGTGTCGCGGGTTCAAACCGCGAGGTATCATATTACAGCTGGGTATCTGTATATGTAGCTGTGTACTGTGCACTGCAAGTCTGTGCAGTAAACTGGTGCTATGATTAATGTTTATTTTAAATCAGTAAACAATCGAAGCACGTTTAAAAAACAAAGATTCTGTCAAGATATTGGATTTGAGATTAGAAAATTGTAAAAAATCGATTTAAGAAAGCTTTTAATGTCCAATCAAAACGATTTACAATTTCTTACTTTCTAAAAGATTTAAAATTTTCCGGACAATAAGTAAATATATTCAATCTGGTACCTATACCTAACAAAAGTTGATACAAAATACCAATATTTTTTTTAGGAATTAACTGTAATCGAAGATATTCAAAAACAAAAAGTAACCTTAACCCGATATGGATTAAAACAATTATATATTGGGAAATCCTGATTGGGGACTAAGAAAGTGATAGAGTATGCAAGCTAAATTGCAGACGACAAGTAATGGGTAGCTCGCCGTCCAACCGTCCAGTAAGGACCGACGAGACCGAGTCGTCGACGACGCATAGTGCTTCATACATGGTAGGTGCCCAGTAGGGCCGATGCCCAATGAATTATCATCTCAAAAAAAAGGCTAATTATATGTTACTCTATATAACATCACGATTTCGCACGCCATAATCTTACAGTAAGTCCTCTCTTTAAGGGCTGCAGAGGCGTCACGGCGTCCTCACCTTCCGCACGACGGAGGTCCTCACAGTGCATGGTAATTTCGGGAGGTTCCTGCGCCGTATTCAGGCGAAAGAATATTTACATGTCTGATGCTCTTGGGAGTATGTTCCCTTGGGATAATTTTAAGGGTAGAAGTTAGGAAGGACTAAGTGCAGAAACCAATCACTATGACATGGAACATGCCTAGGTATAAATTATGATGACATAAGTAGGTATAACGTCGCTCGGTCGTATAATACGAGTTCAAACCGCGAGGTGTCGTATGTCACCACACGTACAGCCTGAACTTCTGAAGTAAAGACACGACTTTATTGATATTTCGCTACTGCACCGCGGAACGCACTTGTGCGGTAATGTGTCAGCGCACAAGGGCTGCCAACCATACTTTATAACAACGTATAACGTATATACTTTATATTTGCGTGCACAATCATTTGTTCTGTGTTTGAGTGTAATTTATCTATAATATGTATGAACATAATACAATATGTATGTGTATAAAATATTTAAGTATGTTTATCAGTTGTCTAGTACTCATAACACAAGCTCTGCTTAGCTTGGGACTAGATGGCGTTGTGTGTGAGTTGTGAATATTATTATTATCTCATTTATTTTCTATCGTAACATATTATTTACATTTTTAAATATTTCTTAAAAAAAGCATATTAATATATATATATATATTATTATTTTTGGTAAATATACTTTATACTTTGGCATAAAGATAAAGTATCTAAAAATACTCTATTTTCAATTTTTGCTGTGACGCATAAAATACATATACATTTTACATAGCATGGGTAGAACGACAGCAGGACGAAAATGTATATCTTTAAGATGGGAGAAAAAGTTGGGTAGCTACGTTATATGAATCCGGCAGCTGTCACCCGCACCATCCTATAGCAATTGTAGTACAATATTAATAATATGAAAAACAAATACGTTGTAAGTGTACCTAATCTAAATTGTTAGTGTGGACACACACATACTTTATTTTTCTCTACTAAAGCAATAGTTAAACGTTATTTTTCTTCAAAAACTGTTGGCAACCCTAACGGTGACACACGATAATGTAGCAAAAAAAAACGAAAGATAAAGTATAAAGGTTGCAAAATGAACGGCGGTTGTCTTTTTAAAGGCCGAAGACTGTGGTTAAATGTTGATCTTAGTTTATTTTTAAAAGAAAATTGTTTTGGTATCTACGTCTTTTTTATTTATTCGCTACTCTTACTTGGAATTAAGTGTTATGATAACGTAATAGTATTTAACGATAGTAAGAGGAAATATATTGAGAAGGACACCAAAAAAAAAAAGGTTTAATGATAAGGGGTGGTAGGTAGGTGGTGGTAGACATGAGCGGTCGTTGTGGCGAGGCTTAGGGAAGGCCTAGGCATACGGCCAGCGGTGGACATCTTTCGGCTGAAATGTAATCGATACATGATAATGGTGACGATGATGATAAAAACTTTATTTTGTTGACATAATTAAGATTATATCCAAGATTTTTTTTAAGTGTAATAGTGGTTTCTAACTGGTTTTTCTCCATATAAAAAAAAAAAAACGAGAGAAGAAGATTTTCTCATGTTTGTCTTCTCGATAGTAAATAGCAATAAGAACCGTGTACTAAGTTTTAATAAGTGATCGTGTAGACCTATGTGAAATAAATATTTTTTAATTTTGAATGTTTCTGAACTTTATCTAGAGGTTAACTTAGCTCTTAATGAGTACTATATTATTTATTAAAATTGGTGTTTTTGATAAACTAAAAAAAAAAACAAAATCAGGTTAATATTTTACATATTAGGACAATAATTAATTTTATATAAGTTTGTAGAAACAACTCAGCCAGGTCATAAACCATAAATGATCTCAATTCCTTCATAACTTCGTTCCTCAAACGAGCCCACATAAATCACAAAAAGCAAGCCCACCAAGTTCCACATCGATTCGTGTCCGATAAGTAATGTAAAGTAAAACATTCCTGGAGGCGACCTCGGGCGACTCTTGCGCATGCGACTCACGCGCCGCCACGGCATCCGCATAACCTTAGACGACTGCACCAGCCTGTGTATGTGACTGAATGACCTTACTGGAATGTAACACGAAAATAATGCTTGGAACTAGTTCCGTAATTAGTTATTTATCAGGCTATAAGATTTAGATCATATAAAGTAGATATGAAGATATTATGCGTTTGCTTCAGAAAACGCAAACTGGCCTAAAATAATCCACTTTTTAGGGTTCCGTGGCCAAATGGCAAAAAACGGAACCCTTATAGATTCATCATGTCTGTCTGTCTGTCCGTCCGTATATCACAGCCACTTTTTTCCGAAACTATAAGAACTATGCTGTTGAAACTTGGTAAGTCGATGTATTCTGTGAACCGCATTAAGATTATTACACAAAAATAGAAAAAGAAACAATAAATTTTGGGGGGTTCCCCATAGGGATATGGGGAACCGCCAAAATTTATTGTATTGTATGAACTGAAACTCAATTTTGTTTTTCATCAAACCCGTACATGTGGGGTATCTATGGTTAGGTCTTCAAAAATTATATTGAGGTTTCAAATATCATTTTTTTCTAAACTGAATAGTTTGCGCGACAGACACTTCCAAAGTGGTAAAATGTGTTACCTCCTGTAACTTCTAAAATAAGAGAATGATAAACCTAAAAAAATATATATGATGTAGGTACGGGTACATTACCATACAAACTTCCACCGAAAATTGGCTTGAACGAGATCTAGGAAGTAGTATTTTTTTATTTTTTTTTTAATCTTTAATCGTAAACTGCAATTTACATTTCAAGTTTGTACGGGACCCTCAGTGCGCAAGTCCGACTCGCACTTGCCCAGTTTTTCAATGTATCTCATTGTATTTTCAAGATTCTTTGACATTGACATCAAGTATGTGCTGATTTTAATTTTTCATTATTAGTATAGTTTTATCCTAGTATTATTATATATTTTTATACCTATAAACTAATATAGAAATAAGAGCTACTAAAGAATAATGTGGACCAAAACTTGTCTTATTATTAGTAAATAATATTATATCATATGTAAAAGTAGGTGGGAATCAGAAATTCTCACATATATTACAGTTAATAAATGCGCTTTTGGAAGCGATCAGCTTATCAACAATTAAAACGGCTGAAACAAAATGATATGGTGATATGATCAGTTACTTATTTATTTTCTAATATAGGTAACATCAATGCTAAAAGACACAGAATAGTAAAAGTTAACGACGACGAAAAACAAATATATGATAACTTAGAAGGCTGCATAGCAAATTACTAGCAAAATTATTATCCGTTCAACAAATCCCGTTCGTCGATTTGGTAAACTTATAACATTTTTTTTTATAAAACCTAACAAGATGGGCCATATAAAAAAAAAGATTAGGAAGTTACGAATACCATCAATTTTCAGCTTCCCATTTTTTCTCACCGCGCTTACTCACTAAACTACACCAAACAAGATTTTTAGAATTGAACGCAATTTTTTGTTGACCGAGTTCGATTGGGAAAAAAGATGAATAAAATAAAAAAAAAGTTGGTCTCTGGCTTGATGAACTGTCTCGAAATAAGAGCAAAATGCTTCTGAGTGGTAACATGATAGGTTTTTTACGAGTCGTTCCGGACCGCCGGTCGTCCGGAGGTCACGACCGCGGTCCGGCGTCCGGCCACCGCACGACGACCGCACGACGTGACCGAACGATGGGAACGCTTGCTACGGTGCACCTGATGATCGCTTCCTGGTTGCTGGTTGCGTAACCAGGACCTAAGGTTTTAGGCTTCTTGTGTAGAAAGTTGCATGGTGTTATTCTCTGAAGTTGGTTATGATTTTATGATGAAGTGTCTGTACTGAGAATTGACTGCGCCATTTTCAAGAAACCATCTTATACACGCGTTGACTGATTGAATATACTATATAGTTCTGTGTAACAGATAAATGAAGGTCAAGATAGTATATAGAAGGTTTTTATAGTAGTGCGCTAACCGGTAACCACTAACCTTTCAGTTTAAATGATTTTAGGTCCAAAAAATAAACAACAACGAAGGTCAACACTTGTTCATGTTTTACTAAATTTTATGAAGCATTTGATCCAAAACGTGACACAATTACAATTGGGACGTTTTTGTCCCATGGCCCGTTTTTGTCCCGCGACATATTTGAGTGTCCCATAGCAGGTGCGGGTCACGTTCCAGCGTCACGAAGAGCTTCGTCACCATCGACAAGTGCCATCGGTGTTTTTGTCGAGTGAAAAGACATTTTTGGGCGATTTGTCGCGGGTACAGGTGGAGGTCGCGACAAGTGCATGAAGTCACGAGCGACGCAGCGTTGATGTGCTCCGCAATGCCACGGTAGGGTTATTTGGGATGGAATGTAATCGATCCATAATCCGAGTGTAATTGAGGATTCTATTTTTAAACGTTTTCTTTTTATGCAGACACGTGATCTATTTAAATTTCGAACAGGTTAAAATAGGACAGCTTTTTGATGTGTTTGCTGTGAATGATATCCCTGTATCTTAACCATACGTACAAAATATAGTGTACGTGTTTATCCTGTCCACATTATGATATGTACAATAAAGTATATAATAAATAATAAATAAAATGCATGAATTATGCGTACTGCTGAGGAGTGGAATTCCCTGCCAGAATCTGTGTTTCCTATTAGCTACAACTTATATGACCCAAATTTTATAGAAATTGGTGGTATACCTATTAAATATATGTTCAACTAGAAGATCACGTTTTTATCTAACTTTATGACATCAGATAGCTATAAATAGAAGCAGTTGTCGGTGTCTTACTGACTTCTCAAAGGACTATTTTAAATGAAGACAACTTGGATTTTTTAAGTTAAGAATGAATAGGTTACCTCTAGGCAAACGTGCTCCATTGCCGACCACATCAGGTGAGATAGTGGTTCAATAATAATAAAAAAATCCTCACATTTTTCACGCATGCCATTTTTGAGTTCAGGAAAAAGGTAAAGACTATTTGATTAATAAAGCCTAGTTTTACAAGTTTCAACTTTTTAAGGGAAAAAAAATCTACCAATTTTTTCAACTTCGAATTAATTCACTTCAGTTTTTATACAGGGCCAAACAAAACACGAATGTTCGTTACATTCTTTTTAAGATCTCAAGTTTCGTGTGCTCTTTGAACTGGTTTCGATGGAAACTGAGTAAAAAATCATCAAGACATACCTTCGGACCGATCGCATGACACGGTTCAATGGGCCGTGATCTATTTCATTTATTACACTTCTAGGTTTGAGATATTTAAAACACTGGCTGTTTGGAAAATCGAATGATGTTGTATTAAAAAAAACTTAGCTTAGAGTTTTTTTTTTCTCGCTCCATTTGGGTAGGCTAAGATCTGAGACCATACCGCCTCGTCATCATCTTTCGTGAGTTACATTAGAATACGTGTTCAACACATGTTTTTTTATTTTTTTTATTATTATTAATGATAGGATTGCGTTTGACCACCATCCCACCCGTTGGCAAGCGACGATGTGGTCGACGATGGAGCATTCTTGCCTAGAAGTAGCCTATTCACTCTTGACTTAAAGTTTTTGTAGTATTTGTCAACCTTCTGAGCCAGCTTTGCTTAGGTAGTCAATAATATTCTCAGCTCCATTTTGCCGAGATCACGCATATTTGAATGATTCTACTAATCTCCATATTGTCCACACTTGAGATACAAAATTGCATCAATTTTACATCATAATATTCACCAAGAATCAATTCGTGAATAATTAGAACAGCCACTAAACTGAGTGAGCGAGTGTCCTTGTGGGGACGATCGGTGGCGCCGAACTCTCGCGCCGGGCTTTGGTATAAGGCCATGGGGAAATGGCAGGCGATCGCCTGTTTCTGTGAAGCAGTAATGCTAGCGAAGGAGAAGGCTGCACGCGTGAGGGAACGGACATCCTTACTCCCACCTTACACCCTAGCCGCCGAGATCCCGGCTCTAACTACCAGCTACCGCAAGGCGTGGACTTGTGGACAACGAGCAATGGGCAGCTCGCCGTCCGGCCGTCCGGTAATCGTCTGGACCGAGCACGAGCGCCTCAAAGAGATGTCAGTAAAACCATAGGGGCCCAGTAGGGCCGAAACCTAATAGTGCCATGGGTACACTTCTGAAAAAGTTACCCGTGGTCCTAGAACGTAAAGGCAACTAAAAGAATATAGATGTGGTTTTAGTCAGTAAAAGTCTGACACGCCCTCGCGCTCCGCCCTAGAGCACAAGTCATTAAATAACATACCACCTTAAAAAAAAAAAAAAACGGTGGATTTTAGTTAGTAAAAGACCAACACGAGGCGATTGGGCTCTCGCTCCACCCTAGTGAAGAAAATTCGATCATTTCCCACCTCGAAAAGAATTAAATATGTGGAAGCGAAAGCTGATTTAGGAAGCTACATAAAACTGTGATTTTCTCCATTATTAAGAAAAGGTCCGGCACATAATTTATTTAGTAATTAAATGTGCCTGTAATATTGTCAACAATGTAAGTACATTTATGTGTGTCTTCATAGTTCGTGTCATGATGCTTTCACTCATACGATGCGCGGATCGCCGATCATTTACAACAAGCTTATTCATGATTGCTCCAAGACCTGTATAGAATTGCATATCACGATCTATTTCATTGCGCTTTAGTATTTCAATGATCATCAATTTTGCGGTAAAAAGTTATTTGTAACGTCGTTTTTGTGTGTCTTAGGCAATCGATATTTGGAAGCCGCTTTCATGCTGTGTATATAACGCTAGCTTGTTTCTTGACAGTTCGTTTATAGAGCATATCATACGGGAATTGCTCATATTTCATAGTTCCAATAGTGGAGCTCTCTATTGCTGAAATAATACATGTACATCGCTACATATCACACTAACATTATACCTAATAGACGAAAGTTTGTGTATATTTATTTGTTACTCCTTCATGATGAAACTGCTGAAAGTATTTGAACGAAATTTGGCACAATGTTAGACCATGTCCTGTGTTCCCTTGGGATAATTTTCTATTATCAATAATATGAAGGCGAAAGTTGGTATGGCTACGGGTAGACTATGTCTTTGTAATAGGATACATTTTATCCCAGGACTATGTTCCTTTAGAACAAATTTCTACTTTTTAGGTAGCGGCATTGCACAAACTAAATATTTAAAGTACAAACAATGTTACCTCTGCAGTAACCAAATAAATTTAATCTGTTTTGTCAATGATAGATCAAATGATAAAGACAGTAGATTTACTTTTATATCTAACAATAAAGTTTATTTTCAGTTATAGACAACAAGTAATGTTAGATCGAGTTGTAGATTACTCCGGTAGCAAGGCCATGACCCGGCAGCTGACGATATGTCCAATCCTTAAGGTAAGGGAGCATGAAAGATAAGACATTTACTTCTCGGTTCAATCGAACACGATATGAGGTCGTTACATAAATTAAAATATCGACGCAAACTGGTAGCCAGCACGATACAGTTTGTTTTTGAAAGTTACCGCTGTCCAAACAAGAGCATTATGAGATTACAAGACGTATAGAGGTCGAGAAAAATTGGAGCGAAAGTGGTGTGGACCCGAGGCCCGGGTGATTGGCGGAACTCGACCTGAAGCACAAGCTATCGAAGGCCTCAACGAAATCAAACCAAAAATGGATAAGATATGAACAAGTGAATATTACGTTTTGTTGTTCAAAATTACGTCATCCCCCTTATAGTAATAACGTTATTTTAAAACCGTGCTCCAATTATCTCTGGTTATTTGTCGTCGATTTTAATTTGCTGAGCTTAGGACACGTTTAGATTGAACGATAAGCTTTGTATGTACGCCCGCCTAAATATAGAGCGATTGTTTAACTCGCTCAGTTTTAAATTGGCCTGTTTGTCATGTTGCTTGATTAGATTTATTAGAGTGTCACGTGATTTGAGATTTTAATTAAAGGTTACCATTTTCCTTAATAGTTCATGACTTGTTGCCGATAGTGACAATGATGTTAATATCGACTAAATACACAATAGAGTACAAAGTACAAGCGATGAATAATATTTTTGTATTCTGTTATAAGATTATCTTCATTATCAATTCAGATAGATTCAAGAACTAATTAGTACCTCTTATGAAGATTTTTTGTAACCGAAATAAATTTCCATATTCTGTTAATAAAATATATTAATACTATTAGCTTTTCCCATAGCTTCATTAACAGAACATATAGCATCTGCTTCGTTCAATATATCACTAGCAACATCGTTTTTAACTTCAAACAGAAGATCTCCAACTTGACAAACGTCGCGTGCGCCGTAGAAAGTATTTAAAAAGAACGCAATTTCATGGGGAGTTGGCTGTAGCCGCCCAATTCTATTGTCAGGCAGTAATGGCTCACAATTATCTACACATGGCGCATGGCTCATGTCACCGGCTCCAGACCGCGACAGTTATGTTAGATGGACTAAGAGAATTGGCCGCAACGTTTTGTGAAGGTAATCGTTTGTATCGTTGCGATTTTGTAAAACTAGAAACCGTGGTTTGCTTGTCTTATTGTTGCCTTAAAACTGTTTGAGTTCATGGAGAATTGATATGTGAATGTCTGTAGTTTCTGTTGCTACTTGAATAACTGTAATTTTATTATTTATGTGCATACAGGAAACAGTAATAGATACTACTTTTTAAATATGAGTACAAAGGACTTGCTTATTTGTCTAGAAATTGCTTTGAGCCCTGCAAAAGTAGACATTTTTTTTTACGGAAGTGTGTAAAAACAATTGGTAAAAAGAGTATGTGGAATCCTAAACTATAGAATCAAATAACTTAAATAACAATAATTGTAATTAATTAATTGACTTGGCTCGCGAGGTTTTCGTCATGTGGGATATGGACTCGGCGATCATTGTACTGATAGTCGCGTCAGGCAATGGCTTAATAGCCAAGAGCCTCAACCAGCACCTTAGGAACCTCGCGTTAGACGGCTGGATCAAGGGCTTGATTCAGAAAGCGGTACTTCTGGACACGGCTCGTATTGATAGGATGTTCCTTTCTCTGGAGCCCTGAGCGGTAGCTTAGACCCCGTTCCCGATACCGATGTGACCCTATTTTTTATATTTTTAAATGTTTTATTGTTTACTTTTTTATGAAACATTAAAAAAATATATAATTTATGTGTTATGTTACTAAATAAATGGAATTGTAATTATAATTAAAATATAAAAAATAATTATTAATATTATAATTCCGTTTTTATATTTATTTTTGATGCCTTGTTTTACTTTTTTTCCCGCTCTTGTTCCATTTTCAATATATGTTCAGTTCTAAATGTGATATTGTCTTTTATTCTATGTCAGCACTTATTATTCAATTCCTTTTAACTTATTTGACTAGTTTTCTTAAAGGAAATTGTATATGAAATTAAATTGCAAGAAAGTTATTTCGTTTAATTGAGTTTCTGCCTTTTTGTCATTGCGGGTACAGTGGAAATCGTCTGACATGTTAATCAAATTCGTTTTGTATGTTTTATTATTCTATACCTTTATACTTATATCTTTAGTTTTCTTCACAAAAATATCTTTAAAATTAAATTATAAGAATTTCTTTTTTGGATTTGACATTCGAAAAACATTAATTCCGGGAACAATAGAAGGAATGGAGGGAGCCCTTTGCCCAGCAGTGGGACAGTATAGGCTGGATATAATAATAATAATAATAATTTGACATTATGCCTTTTTGGCGCCATGGAAATCATCTAACATGCTAATGTTAGATAATGTAATGTAGTAGGTAGTCCTACTCACACTCGTTCTGTATTTTTACGATATAAATAATAAAGTTGTTAACTGAGAATCTTCACGTTTTATGTCTTAATCATAAAACTAAAAACGTCTAAACATTTGAACAATTTCACTTGAAAATCCGATTACCAATGGTTTATGTCTCCATAAGATCTGTATGCTACTAGGAACAGTTAACAACTGTTATAAAACTAAAGAGTAATGATACTAAATACATATACTTATGTTTAGTACATAGGCTGCTGATTTAGCCATCTGCAATCTTTAAGGGAGTGGCTTCCTCTATACAAAACTTTCTCTATGCAATATATACCGGTACATGCTTATGAAATGGGCCTCATCAGAAGGCTTACAGTCACCCAAAGAGCAATGGAAAGGGCTCGGAGTTTCCTTGCGTGATCGCATAAAGAATGAAGATATCCGCAGGAGAACCAAGGTCGTCGACATAGCCCGAAGAATCGCCAAACTTAAGTGGCAGTGGGCAGGGCACATTGCTCGTAGAACGGATGGCCGATGGGGCCGAAAGGTTCTAGAGTGGCGACCGCGCACCGGAAGACGCAGCGTTGGAAGGCCTCCCACAAGGTGGACCGACGACCTGGTGAGGGTCGCGGGAGTGCGGTGGATGCGAGAAGCACAGGATCGGGCATTGTGGCGACGCTTGGGGGAGGCCTATGTCGAACAGTGGACGTCTTTCGGCTGAAATGATGATGACATGCTTATGATGGGTAAAATCATATTACTTAATATTTTATCTAGGTATATATATAAAAAGAGAAACTGACTGACTGACATACCAACGCACAGCCGAAAAATCTAAGACTAGGAACGTGAAATTTTGCATAAGGTTTCCTTTTATGACCTAGCGGCAGGTCCAAAGTTTGTATGGAGAAACCTACTTTCACGCGAGCGAAACCACTGGCAGAAGCTAGTAACTAATATATCATCATTTCATTAACGAATATAAAATCTTTGCGTTCAAATAAATTGCGAAAATGATTTTAAGATCACAAAGATCTTGTATTATATGTTTTCTTTTATGCCCTAGACTCGAAGGGTTTAGTTTGTTGTCGATTTTTTTTTTATAATTGTTTTGATCCATAACAGTACTCGCCTGTGATAACACCTGATGGTAAGTAGTGATGCAATCGTTGATTGTGAAGTTATCACCAAATTTTAAGCAGTTATAGCCACACTAATATTATGAAGGCGAAACTTGGTATATATGTAAAACAACACCTATAATCCTTCCTTGCCTTCTATTCCAGGACGCTGGGTTTCCCTTTCAGAAATCAACCATGGCCCCAGTAGGCTTCGGCCATGCTGGGCCGAAAAAAACATATAGGTACATATTCGTGTGAATGGATGTTTTTCTTACGTAACATGTGACACTTTTCGACCTAACAAATATGACAAAGCGTCGACACTACAATTTGTCAATGTGTCTCATCAACAAAATTAAAAAGCGTGACAGTAGTCAGAATCAGCTACGTCAAGAATGTCCTTATTGCGATAATGCTCTATATAGCCGGTCGTTTACCTAGCGCAGGTCACATCGAGGTCGCCATGTCACCGACGCAAGCCAACTGACCAGAATACCTAAGCAACTTTTGCTCGCATTGCACAAAACTGCGTACGGTCATTGAACTGTGTAGTTTCTCTTACACTGTCTTCGTTTATAGGCTTTTAGATTGTCTCTTTATTGTTGTGTTTGTGGTGATTTGTTGGTTATAAATGTTTGACCAAGATTAGTCTTGATGGAAGAATCGCCAAACTTTTTATTGCTAAACTTTTTGCTCGCAGAACAGATGGCCCTAGTGAGGGTTGCGGGAATTCGATAGATGCGATACGCACAGGACCAGTCGGTGTGGCGACACTTGGGGTAGACCTATGTCCACTAGTGCTTGTTTTGGCTGAAATGATGATGAATTGTTTTCTTCTGCTGTATGTTTTGGGGATGATTTATTAATTGTCGCATACAAATAAGACAGTTTGATATATTATTTGTCCGTACAAAAACTGTCAAATGTTTAGAAAATTTTATAAAAGTGATGCTGGCGTAGATAATACGCTGATCGCAAGCGAAAGATATTTGCCACCGTAGGCGCTGGCTTGCGGACGGCGAGCAATGGGTAGCTCACAAATCGACCGTCCGGTAACCGTCCGGACCGAGCCCAAGTCGTCTTCCACGCGCGCCTCAAGGAGATGTCAGCAAAACCGTTGGGGTCTAGCGGGGTCGAAGCCTACTGGGGTCATGGATGATGCGAAAGAGAATCCCGAAAGATATTTGTTTCATAATAATAATAAATTTGATTAAAAGTATAAAAGCTGTAGGCCGCAGGTATCGGATTACATCGTAGACATCCTTTAATAAATATTGTATATAAGGTGTTTATATAGCGATTTTATTAAGTTTATGACACAAATGGTTTTGAACCAAATTCTTATTTTAACTATCGAATTTTTATGGCGAATTTATAGGTTCTAAAGTCAAATCTATTATCAAAACAACCTTTAAACTTTCATATTTTTTTGGGGTTTTTCTCAATGTAATAATTTAGTTGGTTCATTTCGCTTAGATTTTATGGCCTATAACGTTTACGACGATCTTATTTTGCCTAAAATTTTACTATTCTACAAAACGTACAATGATGGCATAAAAGTTTTATTGGCAAAGAGTTTATAGGCATCGTTTGATAATATAGTGAAAATTAACATAATAATGAAAACTGTATCAAAATAGGCAGAAAATTTAGCTATTTTTTATTTTATATAAATTGGTTGTGCAATGAAATTAGGTTTACAGTTATTTTCTCCTCAATCTGGAATGCATTGTATGGTGTAGTAGGTTTTGAATTAGTTCTTTGTTTATACATTTCCCGACCTTTGATATAAAAAACCCTGTTGACAGGTAAACCACAATAAACTTCAAAAATAATTTACCCTATTATTCAACAAGATTAAATGCAACGATGATAACTGCGAGTGTAAATCAGGCATAACACAAACTGTATTTCGCAATTTCAAACAATCCATCAGCCGGGGCACTCCTGTAAAGGCCACCGCATTCCACCCAATAACAATACGGTTAATTTAATCACAGCTCAATTTATTTTTCGTTCGCGAAGTAAATGAGACAGCAGTTCGTCGCTTAAGGACGCCGGGTGTCAGCGGTGTCGGATACGAAGTCTTTAACGCGAGCAAACTCAACTAGATCGGACTAGATTGAACCGGATTGTAGCGGATTGACTGTTAGGTTATTTATGAGGGGATCGTGCGACAATGGGTCTAATTGACGTTTAATCGCGATTGCTCGGTAACGAAGCGGCTCGTCGTGTCACCTGGATGCGGACGTGGACGTGGGACATGGAGTGCGTTGCACCAGTTCCAGTTCTTGATTACAGCGTGATAGCCATTGATGACTTCAAATGCCAATTCAATGAGGATTGAAGAAGCCGAAGCTTTTAGCACTTGGTTACGTTACGTTTTTTTGTAAAGGACTAGTATCTGCAAGTGGCTTTGCCCACGTTAAAGTTGGTTTCTCCATACAGAGAAGACAGGGTGAATTTTGGAAAATCCTCGCTCACTGTGCTAGCGCGTTTCTTTGTCCCGGACAATTACTGTCGCGGCAAAATGCAGCAGAAAGTTTGCTGTGCCTCAATGTCGCACTGTTGCCCGTGCGCAGTCTCCAATACCTCGCACTTTGGCTGCACTAAATGATCTCTTGGATTCTTATCCAACAAACGATCTGTTTGCGAATGAATGGAAGATGATTTTATTGGTATGTCAGAAATACTGTGAGAGGAATTGATGAAAGTACATGTCGTTTATAACTTAAAACTTTTTGTTTAGTTACTGTAATTGGTTGTTTAACCGTTGTAATTAATTGATTAACTAAATAAATAAATTAGTGCTCACGTCATAAAAGGAAACCTTGGGCAAAATTTCACGTTCCTAGTACGTAGTTGACATGACACTCAGTCAGCTTCTCCTTAGATATAGGTATATGAAGATAAAGGCTAATTTTTGCAATAAAAAAATAAGATTTCTTTACAATAGAAATAACTAAGTAATTAATCTATGATATTAGAAGTTTTTATTTCACATGAAAACAGTCCAAAGAATTTGACCTGAACTTAAAACCCTAGTGTCAAATTGCGATCATTACCTAATGATACACATTTTCAATCGATGCGATTATTAAGGTTTTTATGATATTTTAATTCAAATCGATTATTATCATTGGCACTAATAATATGTTTGGCAACGATATTATTTCGTATGGCGAATGAATTTGTTTTAATACGTAATTTGCTTGGCGGAAACCATTACATGCAGGACACATAAAATATGTTTTATTGCATATCTGACATATTATATACCTACGTATCAAAACAAAACGAGTTTCTTAGATATTCTTATAAGTATGCATGAAACTATCAAAGCGATGTTTATAGTGATTCTTATCTGGTTAATTTTCTAGGACAAAAAGCATCTTAGTCGATAGATTGAGACATTATTCGTCATTAATCTTGAATAAATTTTGACTGGCCTGTTGGTCTAGTGGTTAGTGGCCCTAACTGCAATGCCGGAGGTCGTGGGTTCGATTCTCACCCAGGACAAATGTTTGTGTGAGGAGCACGATCATTTGTTCTGTGTCTGGGCGTAATTTATCTATAATACGTATGTATTTAGAAATATATAAGTATGTTTTATCAGTAGTCTAGTACTCATAATACAAGCTCTGCTTAGCTTGAGACTAGACGGCATTGTGTGATGGTTGTGGAATATTATTATTATTAATCCAAATTAGTATTAAAAAGCATTGGCTATGAGATTGGATATGAAAGATTAAGAAGTACGTAAATCCAAAAAAATACAAGAGTAACACATTTATTTTTTGAGGTGGCAATTCGTCAAATTACTTTCGCTTTAGAGTGGAGTGAGAGGACGTGTCAGGCTTTTACTGACTTAAATTTAAGACTTGTGCCATTCAGTTGCCTTTTGCATTCTAGGGCTAGGATAAACTCTTATGAATATTCTCGTATCCCATGCAGTAAAAGGCTCTAACTTTTTCAGAGACCTTTAATTTTGTCTTTAAAAAAAATCGTGATCTGTAGATACTTCTAAAGAGCCCTTTTAACAAAACATTAAGGTGGGTCCACGCTAGAGGAACCGAGCACGAGTGGAGTACGAGCCGAGCTAAAATTCGATTAGTGTCGCTCGTGTTCGGTTTCCCTAGAGTAGGTCCTACACGAATTTGAGCTCGGCTCGTTTACCACTCATGTTTGTCTCTTCTAGCGTAGACCACCTTAAAAGAAAAAAAATCTAGTATAAAGACTTCTTTAGACTAAAGAGCAACAGGTAGAAAACACCCTCTAAACCCCTGGTTTTTTTTTTCTGATAGCCACTAGGCAAGACACATCGGTGCTTCTATCAACTTCCATGTTCTACAATGAATATACTTCCATGTCGCTTTTTATATTAATTACCTTCATTAACTTTATAGCGATTATTAATTTATTACACACAGAGAATAATTCTCGTAATATGTATGTGACAAGGTGAGTAAGACCTGCGGCTTTTAACCTATGTTCAATAGATTCTGTAATTATAGCCTATTACCTAGTGTGTTTAATACTTAATCTTATGTGACGATCTGAGCAAACATTTACCTCCTTGGTTGTAAAACTTATTTTCAGATGAGAAATGTTTAGCATAATCAACTTTATATAATGTTCTCAATGCTAAGACTCAGGCATCTATGAGGAGGAATAGGCCATAATCCATCAGGATTATGGCCTATTCCTCCTCATAGATGCCTACCCGTAGTGGGCGCACGTGATCGTGCACCCACTACGTGTCGGTGGATGTCACATGGTTTTAAAGTTTTTGGTTCTAGGACATGCCATTTCCTCACGATGTTTTCCTTCAGTGTTTTGAGAGTAACGGTGATGAAGTAATGCTGGTACTGGTCGGTGGATGCCTAATGTTTTCGAGTTTATGTTTCTAGGACATGCCATTTTCCTCACGATGTATATCTTCTTCGTTTTTAGAGCAGTGGTGTTGGAATAAAATATATAAAGTAAAGGGCCTGCCTAGGTTTGATCCGCGACGTACGATTCGGAAGTCGGGGTTGGTACCAATGGTCTACTACAGCTCCTGAGAGAGAAATTATTAGATTTGTTTGACAAAAGTATTAGTCCGATATCTTCATCGGGAAACTGTCTTAAAATGCCTTTCTTTCTCGATCCTAAAAAGTTGCAAGTACCGTAAAGCCTTTTTTTAGAAATAAATATTTACTTAGGCCCTGACATAAGGAGGCATAACTTTGGCTAAGTATCGAAACAGTAAACCTAGTGTCCCGTAGTCATAAACTTGGGCCAAAGTTATACCCTAAGGCCAAGGCAAAAGTAAGCCGACTATACGGTATTATAGTAAAACCTTGTCATAATTGACCGATCGACCGACCGGAAGCAGGAACAAAATATATGTTTGTAATCGAACAAACAACTTAAGAGAATAGCTTATACAATTACGCAACATTCTACACAAAAATACGACTATTTCCACGTCCAATTCGCCAAACACTTACAATTGTTTTCAATTCAATATCAGAATCAGAGCCATTTATCTGCGCGCATAATGCGCGCTTACGCAGAGAAAACGTAACATTCCACAAGTGGTGTGCGCGTGCGCGGGCTAACAAACAGAACGAATATCGTATGACGTGACCTTAACGGACATTAGGCTTGCTGCATGTGACCGGTGAAAGGGCAGTCACCTAGGCTGGTGTTGATTGTCTTGTCAGCCGTGTTATATCGCTAATTACAATATTAATTTGGTAGCAGTTAATTAAAATTGAAACTTTTATATTATGCGGTTATAGCGAGTTCATACTTAGTGTGGTGTGTCCTGTCCTTAGCTTGGAGCAGAAAGGAAGTACGGAATAAAATCTACACTAATATTATAAAGAGGTAAAGTTTTTTTTTTTTTTATTTGATTGTAGGAGGTAATCTCTGAAAGTACTCGTCCGATTGCTAAAATTTTTTCACCGTTAGAAATTTGCTTTATTCCTGAGTGACTTAAGCTATATTTTATGTACGCAGGCGAAGCCGCGGGCATAAGCTAGTAATAAGATTTTGTTTCGCCGACCCCAAGTACTATGGGTCGTCGACGGCGCGTACTGTTCCACGCGCGCTTCAGGGATATGTCAGCAAACCGTAGGGGCCCAGTAGGGTCGAAGCCTGCTGGGGACAAGGGTCTGATTCTGAAAAGAAGAATCGGCCCTGGTATGAAAGGCAACGAAGGAACAGGAGTGGGTTTTTAGTTAGTAAAAGTCTGACACTATCTCCCGCTCCACCCAAGAATGGGGGATGTCATAAGATGATTTTCCCACCGAAAAAAAACCACCATATGCCAAAGAAGAATCTTTGATTTCTTAGGCCATATTGCCAGAAAAAGAGGTGATAACCTGAGAAAAAGTAGATGGGGAAAATACCCAGAGGCAGGAATCGGATACGTTGGCCAGACCAAAGCCGTTCTACTCTGGAGACTACAGTCTGCGACACCATCCACATCGCAGAAGATAAGATAACATGGCGAAATATAGACCACAATAAGTTATTCTTCGAGCTCACGACCCTCAGCATCGAGGGTAAACGACGCAAGGAGGAGTAGGCTTAAGTTTTTTATTACATAATTATGTATATACTTTTAAAAATCATTGTGCAGTTTCTAGGAGAGCCTTGGAGAGCAGTGGTGTCCGAGCGGTAACGGCCCCGACTTACGAGTTGTAGGTCACGGGTTCAAACCCAGCCAGGCACATTACTTTGTGTAATTTATTTCATCACCACTGCTCTCAAAATGTTGAAAGAAAAACATCGTGATGGAACCAGCATATCCTAGACCCAAAAATTCGAAGACATGTGACATCCACTAACCCGCACTGGGTTCGCGTGGTGGATTACTGCCCATTCCTTGTCCAAAAGAGGAGGCCTGAGTCCCAGCATTGGGAACATTATAAAGCTGATTATGCTATTATGCTATGTGCAGTTTCTATATGTAGTTTTAAAGTTACCTTTATCTTTGGGACTGGTAGCAGCATTCACCCTGTCAGTGTCGTGCCTACACTATAATCATGGATCCGCCTATAAAGTGCTGATAATAGAACTACCGCCGGAGCCGATCGCATTAGTGAAATACCGTTTATATCAGAGAAAGTGAACTGCTGCACAAATGCTATTTTCGTAGGGTTGTCACTTGATGCACTTAAAAAAAAAACGTGTTTTTAGGATTCCGTACCTCAAAAGACGAAACCCTTATAGCATCACTTTGTGGTTCGTCTGTCTGTCTGTCAAGACCCTTTATCTCGGAAATGCGTGGAGGTACCGAGTTGAAATTAAAACCATAAATTTACTCAACACACACACACACACACACACACGACACTCTCGAAGAAATCAAAATTTTTACATAGGTAAGTTTGTACAGAACTCTCAGGGCGCGAGTCCGATTCGCACTTGCCCAGTTTTTTTTAGTGGTGTAGACCACATGATATTATTTCATTAAATGTGATTCGAATATCCGGTCGAATTCGAACCTGACTTTTGAGATGTGGCCAATGTACACCCCATATACTATTACTAATAAATGTTTTCTTTCTTTCTTTTTCTTTTTACTAGGGCTACCTCGGAACGACATATCTAGCAATTGAATAGGGTGCAGTGAGGGTACCGCGCTTGGATGGATGCAGTGTGAAAGTGTACTTAGGTTTCCTTCCTCCACGGGAATGTTCGAAAGAGTTACCGGAACTCAAGTGGGTTTTAGTCAGTAAATGCCTGACACGCTCTCTCGCCCCACCCTAGAGCGATAGAACTAATTTGAGGATTTCCTACCTCAAAAAAAGGTTTCTTTAACAACTTTTATATGGAACGAAATGATCTGAAACAAAATGTATCGTTATCCAATACAAAACTTGTGAATCATAATTGGAACATCACATACTACGCCTGAAACTTTCTTTACTCGGTGAAACCGCACTACCTTTACAAGCATTAAAACTAAGCTGGCACTAAAATCAACCGCTCACTTATCACTTAGGTAATTCTCTGAATCTTAATTAGGTAAAACCTTTCCCAAGTGTTAGTGCGAGTGATAAATTAGTGAGTAACGAATTAGAATCGAATTGATCGTTAGCCGGACGGGTGGAATAGATTCATTGGTAATGGGCACTACTTCTACTGATTATATTCACAGCTAATAACTTTCAGTAATAAAAGGAAAACGGCATTGAAATTAAATGGTAGATATGTTTTGAATCTGACTGTGAAATTGTTTTTTTTTTTTTTTTAATATTAACTACAGCTTGAATGCGATCCCACCTGATGGTAAGCAGCTATGCAATCGTTGATGATGAGGCGCACTAGTTTATATGCCTATTCACTCTAGAAGTGAAGACACCTAAATTATAATTGGACAGGAAGACTGCTACAGGGCAAATTTTCAGTCTTTTCAAGTACCCGGTATAGTCAACAACGTAAGTCTAGGTTAGTACGTAGGTAACGTTAACGAAACGCAGGTCGTCTACATCTAGAATTACCGAAAGGCACTGCGTTTGCCTGAACAGGGTGTACCGATGACCTGGTGATAATCGCGGGAATTCGATGGATGCGAAATGCACAGGACCAGCCATCATTGCGAGACTTGAGATAGGCCTATGTGTTACAGTGGATGTCTTTCGGCTGCAACAATGTGAATGATGAAATCTAAAATTTATGATAGGCATTTTGAGGTAACGTGAAAACCTTGGGTTACGAAATAATTTGATGTATTTATTGATTTTATCGTTGACAACTCTAGGGTACCTTTACCTAAGGTTTTAAGTACAGTAAGCAGTGTGGGTAAATCTGAAACAACAATTTACCAATACTAGATATACCTAATCAAAGCTCCTATAATTTTTGTTTCGTTTTTATTCCGTATCATCATCATTTCAGCCGAAAGACGTCCACTGTTGAACATAGGCCTCCCCCAAATGTCGCCATAATGACCGGTCCTGTGCGTCTCGCATTCATTGGATTCCCGCGACCCTCACCACCCAGAAAATAGAGAGAGTTATTCAGTATATTAGCACAGAAATAATCCTGGAGTGTAAAATAGAGTAGAACTGTGAGATCTTATGATCGCCTAGTAGCTAGAATCAAGCTACTAGGGGATCTAGCTGCTAGATCATAAACTACAAGATTTTAGTTTTGTTTGGTACAGAAAATAACGTTAAGAAAAGCATTCCTAAATATTTATTGTGCAGTCAATGAATTTTGTTCACGCTCTTTTATTTCGTGGTATGCAGGAATGTACTAATGCTCACACGTATTGGATACTTTTGAAAATTCTGGCGGATAAAAACGATAATATAGGCTCACGCTTGACCATCTATCTCACCTGATGGAAAGCGACGATGTGGTCGACGATGGAGCGGGCTTGCCTAGAAGTAACCCATTCACTCTTGACTTAAAGATTCTCAGGTTATAGTTATCAGGAAATAGGTACAGACTCCGGCAGAAAATCCGGCACAATGAATGTGTTCCCAAAATGTTAATATTAACTACCCTTAATTCGTAAGATTTTTTTCTAGGATCTCTATAGTAGTATTGTTTTTTTCACATTTGTGTAAGATGTTGCATATTGAACCAGTTTTCAAATTTAGAGTAATATTATTCAATAGAAAATAAAAAATAGTTTCTGTCACTCTAGAAAATTGCTCAATAAATAATTAATTGACAGAAAATGTATGTCATTCACAGTTCACACACTTGTGGTCGAGGTGAAGTGTAACTACAGAAATTAAATCGAATTAATTTTATTTTTGTTTAGAGTCGCGCGTACGTTGAAGCAGGCTTATTTATTCTAAAAGGTCAACGTGTAATAAATGTAGATAAAGCAATTGATTTATAAATAAAGATTAAAATGGTTTAGTCGCTACTTGGCGAAAATGATGTCCGTTGTATGACAAAATACACGGCAGCTGTATAGCTAACTAAACATCATAGATCATTCTTTAATCTGATGTGGCTTTATTCTCCTGCTGTTGGGCGGAGCGTGAGGGCATGTCAGACTTTTACTGACTAAAATCACACCTATGCTTCTTTGCTTAGCGTTCCAAGACCCTGGGTTTCCCTTTCGGAAGCCAACCCTAGGTCCCAGTAGGGTTCTGCCCTTCTGGACCCATACGGTTTTACTGATATTTCATTGCGGCGCGCGTAGAGCGACGAACCAGACAGTTACCGAATGGCCGGATGACGAGTTACCGATTGCTCGTCGTGAAAATATCATTTAAATGACAAAATATACAGCAGCTGTATAGCCAACCAACCATCCTAGAGCGTTCTTCAATAAAAATCAGATGTGGCTAAAGAGAAAGCCGGTAGTACCCTAACCTCATTAACTTTATGTCTCCTCATTTAATTATAGCCATTAATTCGCCATCATGTGACCACTGACAGGTAATTATCGGCGAGCACAGCTTGACAAATGACAACAACACCTTTGTGTTGTGACCTTGTCAACGTAACCCTGCTCTCTCACTGCGGGTCAAACGTACTAATAAATGGAGCTAATAAAAAATGCGCCAGTAATTGTAGCCGCAAGTGTATTGGTAATGGTTTCACGATTTTTGTATCTATCATGAGATTGGAAAGTGAAATTTTTGCACGATTTTTCTATTTAGTTGTAAATGATTTCGATGTTATTCGCTTAGCACGAGAATTTGCATAAAACATTAGATATCTACTTCAGTTGTTATGCAAAGCTTTCCTATGAAAAGTAAAAGTTAAATAAGTATTTTTCAATGCTCAAATTATTTATAATTATACTAAACGTTCACAAAATACTGAGCAAAGTTCGTAATAAAAAACATCTTGAATCGTGATTAGGCAATACAACATAAAAACTAAGCGATAATTAAAAAAATAAACCGATGTAAAATTAGCACAAGTTATATGGAAGTTCGGCTAGCAATTGTCGAGTTATGCGCAAAAATACATACGGACATAAAGTATACAATTATGAAGTAGCAGCTATAAATAATGATAGCCGCCACGTGTGTACGCAGTGGAGGCTAAATTGATACTGGCACTAATGTCCACCGAGTGATTGAAAATGAAAATTATAATTGATTTATCTCCGATATAAAGTTCAACACTAGTTTTTGTTGGAGTGAACGCGGTTATTGATATATCTGTCAGCCGTAACTTTGTTGGTAGGTATTATTTTGTGTTTATGTGGAAAAACCGATTTATTCATTTGTGTCTTTTATTTACCACATCTGTATTACACTTATAATATTGATTTGTTAATATTATTATTTTATATTATATTAGAACAGATAAAGTTTGTAAGTATATTTGTAGGAAGTAATCTCTGGAACTACTAAACCGTTTTTGAAAATTCATTGACCAATAAAGTTACATTATTCTTGAGCGAAATAGGCTATATTTCATCATCATCATCATCTTCCTGCCCTTGTCTCGTGTTATTTGGGGTCGGTGCAACACGTTGGCTACATTTGACTGTGAAAAAATTTTTTTTTACGCTAGCAATGTTTGTCGCCAGAGAAGTGGGCATGGGTTAGCTATTAATGGATAAAATAAGAAATATAAAGAACCTAATTGGCTTAATCATTGAGAAACATAACCCTGTCTTTGCTATCGCGCAGGGTTGGTGGATGTCACATGTCTTCGAATCTTTGGTGGTTTCCTCACGATAAAACTTCACCGTTTTGAGAGCAGTGAGAATAATTCGTTTAATATAATTGTTTAGATAATTTAGAATTGATAAAGCATTTAAAATTAATTCCAATTAAAAAACTAAAACAGTCTTCCTAAGTGACGCAGTACCTACGTAATGTAGTCACTGATTTCCAACGTTTTTTCGTTGAGCACGAAACGACGCGTACCTACGTGTACGACCTCTATGACTTCTATAACCTTAGCCACCGAACTAATAATTCCTTATGTCCTTTTGACAGTACGTTTAGCTAATTTATGGTTCTTTAAAAAGGCATTACATTGAAAAATATCGGTGCGAGCTAAATGATAGTGATGTATTGTGGCCGTTTGATCTTGAGGTATTTTTAGAGGGAGTTTATATACCTAATAGTGAGACAAAAACAGTCACTTGGGTTTTGTTCGTCTTATTTTCATATAAAACATTGTTTTTATTCTTCATCTAAGTGTCGTGATGGCAGAGTAGTTAAGGCACCCGCTTTCTTGCATGAGGTTGCAGGTTCGAAACCAATATTAACCGTTATTCTTAAACTTCTTTGAAAGGTCTTCACCGTTTTGCTTGCTACCTATGTGGAGCGAGAAGGAGTGTTAGACAAAAACACACCTGTGTTTCTTCAGTTGCCCTTAGCGTTCCAGGGCCGCGGTAAATCTTTCAAATAATTCCACAGCCCAGTTACTTATTATCTTATTCAAGAAGTCGGCCGCACGCGTAAAGGAACGGACATCCTTCCTAGCCGCTGTGACCCTGATCCCGATTACCAGTCACCGTTGGCGTGGGCTTGCGGACGACGAGCAATGGGAAGTTCGCCGTCCGGCCGTCCGGTAACCGTCCGGACAGAGCCATAGTCGTCGATGGCGCGTAGTGTTCCACGAGCGCCTCAAAGATATGTCAGCAAAACCGTAAGGGCCCAGCAGGGCCGAAGCCTACTGGAGCCATGAGACGATTTCTGAAAGGGGTAGGTACTCGTCGTCCTGTGACGTGAAGGGCCACTGAAAAACATAAGTGTGATTTTAGTTAGTAAAAGTCTGACGCGTTTAAAAAAAAGCGTTACGGAAGATTTAGATAAAACCCTAAAAATAAAAGATTAGTTTTTAAGAATGCTGCCACGTATTTTATATCAACTGTATCAGTGTGTTGTGTACTCAACACGCTAATTGCATTTTTGTGTATATACTAAACAATGACAAGCAGTGACGCTGACGTCACTCGTAGCGATTTGACAAGCTGCGGTAACACTGTGTAATTAAATAACTCGATCTATTTCAGACTGTCGGGTTGGTTAATCGTGAACTTGAGAGTGGGTCGGTCATACTGTGTTATTTATACATCACACAGATGACGTAATTACCTACAAAATAGGTCAAAAGTCGTTTTATCGAACTAAAGTACAAATAATGTCCTGTTTACATTTATTTTGTTACTATGTACTTCTGTTTGTTTGATTATAAATTATTTGTGTTTGAATTCATCATCATCATTTCAGCCGAAAGACGTCCACTGTTGGATATAGGCCTCCCCCAAGTGTCGCCACAATGAACGGTCCTGTGCATCATCGGATTCCCGCAACCTTTACCAGGTCATCGGTCCACCTTGTAGGAGGCCTTTCAACGCTACGTCTTTCGATTCGTGGTCGCCTTTCCAGAACCTTTTGGCCCCAACGGCCATCCGTTCTGCGAGCAATGTGCCCTGCCCATTTCCACTTAAGTTTGGCGATTCTTCGTGCTATGTCGGTAACCTTGGTTTTCCTGCGGATATCCTCAGTCCTGATTCAATCACTTGCACATTGCCCTTTGGGTGACTTACTATACAGTATAAAATCTAAACGCATCGCTTTTTCATTATAGCAATTCTAAAATAATGCAATTCGCATATCTTTTAGAACGTTAATCGGTATTAATCTAATCAATATTTAAAAAAAATATATTTTAGTTATTTTTAGTTTGATTCTCATTGAAATGAGATAGCTGTTCGATTCAATTCAAAATATTTGGCCTCCGTGGGCAATTATAAAACGTCAGAAGCTAGTGCACGGTTACAATTGGTCGTTTCCTATGGATAAGAACTGGTAAGAAACTCCGCGGTTTTTTATGATGTGGGAAATCATCCAATGACTCCCTGGTCTAAGGTAGAGCGAGAGGGCGTGTCAGACTTTTATTGACTTCAACCCGCCTGTGTCCTAGGCAGTTGCCCTTTGCGATCTAGGACTACTGTGTTAGTGGTTAGATTTTGAAGATATTTACATAACTGATTACGTGAATTGACCTTCAGAACATCACTTATTATGATTACCAGCGTTTAAACCTTAAACTTCAATGACTAGAGAACATTAACATGTCACATGACAAAGGTGACTCGTGCGCCGTCAATTTGAGCTGCCCTGTCAATGTGGTTGGCACTGACATTTGTACCAACCTAACCTAACGATTTTTTACTAATATCTACATAATAGTCTAAATTTAATATTCTGTTGTAACATCCGGTGACCGCTCCACTTCCAATGTTTCATTAAAAAGTTAATTAGGTACATAAATGTCAAAATTGCTTTTAAATCATTGAGAAATTTGCTTAAATGTGGCAATATTAAGTGGTTGATTTTGGCCAGCTGGCTTAATGAGGGTCATCAGCCTAATAAGTTCATTGCCATTCAATAAATTGAACTCATTTTTCAACGTGACTAAAGATCCTTAGTATCTAAGATAGAGGTCAAACGCGAGCCCATCCAAAATAAAAAAAATAATATCTTAAAATAATGTAATAATTGACCGGATTATCCTTGTTTAAAATAATTTTTCCAAAAGACTTGTGCGATATAGTCAGATTAGTTCAATCGTGGGATTATCGTTTGCAGCAGCCTACTAGGTTGCGCAGACTATTGATCGCTTTCCTAAGCCACTGCAGATCACACCCGAGTGGAAGTCGTTCCTGGGATTAAACGAAGTCGGGCGGTGGTCAGTGGTGTTCCTCCCACAACTTACATCTTACCATGAATGGTCCGTCCCCGAATGGACTGAACTGCTGGATGGACTTTAGCATTTACAATATTAGTGTGATAAATGTGATATAGATAATTCCTTACACAATCCACCCATCAGAAATCAGATACATTTATTTAAAATAGACCAATTAGAGGCACTTTTGAAATGTCAAAAGGTCGGTCAGTCAAAAAAAAAAAATGACGCTAAGTTGCACGTTCTAAAGCGTAGATCTCTATGGAGAAGAACGTGCAAGAAACTCTATGGACACTCTTTTAAATCGAATTATGAGTTAGATTAATCTTGGTTACATATTTCTTGTCGCTTCTAATATGTGAGCACAATGTAGATAAGTATTAATAACTATAAAAAAAATTAAAACCATAGAATTGAATTAAGCCACTGGCCAAGTGGTCAAGCCATCATCTTTTTAGAGCTCCATACCCAAGAGGTAAATTGGGACCCTATTACTAAGACTGCTGTCCGTCCATCTATGTGTCCGTCTGTCACCAAGCTTTATCCCATGAACCGTGATTGTTAGACAAAAAAAAAATCACAGAAGATGTATTTCTGTTGCCACTATAACAACAAATACTAAAACAGAATAAAATAAATATTTAGTTGGGCTCCCACAACTGATTTGATTTTTTTTGTCGTTTTTATAGATAGTCTAGATCGCACTTGGCCGGTTTTGTTTTGCCTTCCTCCCCGTCTACGTCCATCCAAATTTATGTTATAATGTTCGCTTTATAAAACGTGTTACAATAAAATCGTGACACACCTTTAGTCTTCAAAAATAATAATGTATCGTCTACATAACATCGTGGATTTGCAAAATTTCTGCAAAATACACCTAATAAATTACGTAGCGATGTTAACACGGTAGTATGAATCTGCTCCAAATAAGGTTCAGTAATGAGTGAAGGCCGGTCTTGTCCAAATATATTATTTATAGTCTTATGATATGTATCAAAATACAAGCCGGAAACTATAAGAAAACCTTGGTTTTGGTTTGTTCGGACAATGTTATTGTTGTTAATGTTTACCGGTTTCCAGTATTTAAACAACTTATGATGGCGAAAGTTTACTTACGAAAGACGTCCACTGTTGGACATTAGCCTCCCCCTAGTGTCGCCACAATGAACGGTCCTGTGCATCTCGCATCCTTCCGCAACCCTTGCCAGGTCATCGGTCCACCTTGAAGCAGGCCTTCCAACGCCTATTAAAACTGTTATTCCATAATACAGTAATTGCGTAACACGATAATCAAGGAGTACCTAGTTCTCCAGGCAATTGTGTATTATTTTTTAACTTTCATAAGTATTTAAATTTAATAAGTTTTTATATATTATGAAAATCAATAATTAAGTAGATATACATGTAACACTAAATAAAAAATCCTTGTGAACTAACCAAAACCAATCTGAAGTATAGCGTTAAAAAACTCCTCTACATCATGTAGCTTGTAGTTATTATGTTGCTCATAAACTGTCCTATTTACTCAATTTACTGTACGATTACGTGACACAAGTACCTATAATATCTCATATAATTACTTGCTTACAAAAACTACAAAGGTCTCTGCCCACTCATTCTCACCATGAAACGTAAAACCGTAACAAACAAAAGTTATGGCTACTCTAGTCGGTATACAATAGGTTGTGACATACAAGTGTCGTGCCGCGACCTTGCTCTCGCGCCGAAGGCTACGAACCTCATCTAAGTCTAAGATAATACTTGTCTTAATTCCGCTCTCCATTGTACTGTGATATATTTCGTAGAATAAATAATAAAAATGTATTGAATATTCTGTAAGACAAAAGAAACGATGAGTAGACTATGTAAAAGGGGAAAGGTGGGGAGGTGATTACTGGAACGATAGCAAATAGAGCAGTTTGGATAAATATATTGTGCAGACTCCAACTAAATTGATGAACGACATGATTGGCGCAATAGTTGAGTGGTTGGCTGCAGCGATGCGTGGGGCTGGAATTAATTAAGAAGTCTTATGGTGGTAGGTGATTTATTTATTTCGGCTATCCGCCAATTACATTAGTTAAAGAATATAATATTATTATACAAAACAATCCACACACTCATCTCACAGAACTCCAAACATCGTCTTCCATTCGTCGGCGAACACATCAAAGTCAGGGTGCATGTCCAAAAGAGTGTTGAGCGCAAAGTGAGTGCGAGGGACAGGAGACTGGGCTCGCGCAACAGTGTGACTCGCAGGCACAGCGAACAAGGTGTGTCTCCTGATGCGGCTATACTTAACTGGAGCACAAATTTGAGACAGTTCGGCGTGCAGCTCTGGAATATCAGTTTTCTCATGAAGAATTTTACACATGGTTAGTAAGATACATAAAAGGATAAGATCCATAGATACGCTTATAGAGATATCTAAGGTAAACTGTTTTGCACTTTCTCTAAATATCAAAGCATATTTTTTCTCACTAGGGTTTTAGACACATGCACTAGACTCAAGCTTACTTCGAACCAGCACGATAAAAATAGACTTGATAGCGCTTGTGTTCTTGAAATCTTTAGCATTTTCTGATGGTGTTCTTCCCAAAGCTTGATTCTTTCTTTATTTGTAGTAGGTAATCAAAAGAAAAATGAAAGAAAGCAAAAATAAATACAATAGCTCTGAGCGTGCCTGAACCGAAAGAGTTACCATATCAGCAATTGTTGAGTGTTAGACACCCGAGATTACCGATGCAATGGACTGACCAGATCAAAGCGGCTGTTGGTGACCCATTGAACGAGTGCATCCGGATGACTGCCAGCAGACAAAAGTGGCGGGAAATCGTGCGGCGTACCCTGACAGCTTCCGGATAGCTACTTTCGTAGATAATCACGACCACTCTGGCAAGAGTGAAACGACCAAGAACAAAAGACACCCAGCGCTGGTTTTCAGCTGCAGGCAGTGACGTACAACACACACAACACTTTGCACATCACTGCAATGAAAACAAATCACTATTATCTTAATCAAATGGCAGCTTTAACATTCCTTTTCATTTGTAAATAATATACTTAATAATGAAATCCTTACGAATGTTTTAACATGCGTACACTACATATTTCTATCAACACACAGGCTGTGTTCTTTTGTCAAGCACTTGGCCATTGTAATAAATTGACATTGGCCGAGGCCAACGCCTGTCCGCTCGACCTCTTCGAAACTAATTGCACAGATATATTGTTTCTTATTGAAAATATCTCGCTTTTGTTTTGATTTTAATTGTTTTTTAAAAGCATTCATATGAGCGATGACGAGTGCTGTTTTTGGATGCTCTGTACTTCGAAGATTAGCAGTTATCAGTACCTGCAGTGAAATTACCAAAAAATTAGCTTCAACTATATGAAACACACGCATCAGCTAGATAGCTGCTAGTGTGTCTTACCAAATAATAATAAATAATAATAATAATAAACTGGAGGTAACCTATTCACTGTTGACTTAATTAACAGTGAGTAGGTTAATTTTAGGTGAGCGTGCTCAACGTAGATCACAACATCGCTAACCATGAGGTGAGATAGTTTTTAAACGCGAACCAAACAAAATAATATTTTTATTGTTTTACGGATACTTCATCCGTTCTTTTAGCTTAGCATAGCATAGTCGGCCTTATAATGTTCCCACTGTTGGGACTCAGGCATCCTCTCTAGGAGAGGAATTGGGCCGTAATCCACCACTCGGACCCAGTGCGGGTTGGTGGATGTTACATGTCTTCGAATTTTTGGTTCTAGGACATGCCGGTTTCCTCACGATGTTTTCCTTCACCGTTTTGAGAGTAGTGGTGATGAAATAAATTACACAAAGTAATGCGCGTATTATACAATCTTGTATTACTTTGAATTAATAAATCGATATAATTCTAATCCATATCGTCACTAACCATAGCACCGACTCTTGGTTATTGAAAAAGTCCTACAAAACCAACAACCGGAGCTATTGGAACTTAGTCATTTACGATATAGAGTTTATTAATCCAAATTTTGTCAATTATTCAAATATTAACCAAAAACCTATATATCTATTTATTTACTTTTACAAAATATGTGACATACTGAAGTTTTCATTGAATCTTTACACCATTATAAATATTGTATTAGCTAGATATTATTATGATTCCTTCGGAGACATGACGTGGAAACGTGCAAATAATATTTTAGCGTCAAACGATAGTGATGGATGGCGTGTCCCCGTGTCAGCGATAAACTCGTGGGAAACTGCCAAGAAACGTTACTGAGGGAACGTGGAAGCCAAACTGAGGAAGGTATATCGGAACAAAGGAATAGGACGCGCGTCGACTCGAGGCGATCAACGAAAAGAGAATCGAAACGAAACGGTTGTAACTTGGCTAGGGGGGCAGGGGTGGTCCACGTATGCGTCGGTCTAATGTAGTTCAAGCTTAACACTTTCGAAAAATCCAGCTGCCCTAGCACGCATGCATGCATACTGTTTTGCTGGCATCTCTTTGAGGCCTGAATCCTCTGAGTCAACTAAAGCTTGGTCCTTACTAGACGGCTGGACGGCGACCTAAACCTAGTCTAGTCCTTTTGAAAGAAAACAGGAGTCATGATACTTGTGTTTGGAAGATGTAAACGAGTACAAAACAACGTGGTCAAGATGTGTGTACCTACTTTAAATATTTATTTTAAAAATCCAGACACTTATCTCTGTTATTTACATAAGGTCTGAATGTGGTCTAGATATCTTGGCCGTCTGAAAATATTTTGCTATCTGCTTAATGTTTATTTTAAGAAATGGATATGGTGTTTCAGACTTCGACGCCCAATTGATTTGAATTTTGAATTCCTAGTTGATTTGAAATTCACAGTGTCACAATAATACAGGTCAAAGTATACCACACTTTGAACTGTAATACTGTGACAGTGTGAATTCATAAATCGGCAAATTTCTAGACCCAATATCTATTTTGTAAATCTGTTACCTAATCGGTAGTATGACATCATAACAAAAAAATACCTCCAACACTTAAAACACACGATCACGATAACTAACAAACTAATTTAATTAGCACGTTTAACATTTCCAGGTTTTTCTCATTTTCACATAACCTTTGAAAGCGACGCTTATCATGTGACCTCTTTACAAACCTTTACCTCTTGAAGCATAATGACCTAACTACCACACACCTTCACCGAAAAACAACTTAAAAATGTACGAGGTAAAGCTGAAAATTCTTTGCCTGTAAAATGAATTGTTTTCAAATCTTATCGTCGTGTTTCTTTTTAGGCGTCACAGTCAAAGTGTTTGTAAGCAATTGCGAGCGTTCGAGTAGTTTTTATTTTTAATGAAGGCATTCCAGTTATTTTCCGTGCTTATCTCCGCAAAATGAAACAAAACCTCTTCAAATGTTTGGCGATGCGATGATTCAGAACGCTATTTTTTTTTTGTGATGGAAAATTGCATAGAATAGTGTAGTTTATGTGAAAGAAAATGTTATGTATGTTGTAAATGTATGTATGTTGTAAATGTTTAAATGTTAATATGACATTTCGTGAAAGAAAACATTTATTTGTGACTCGCACTTGACAAACAACAATAAAATACAAAGTAACTACTTAATATATAAATACTTAACATAAAAAATACAATATTAAAAGATAAAAATAAAAAAACCTGTGCGAGGCCAAAAAGGCTCCTATCATGGTAACAAGTAAACGGTTTATAGATGTCAGCAAAACCATAGGGGCCCAGCAGGGTCGAAACCTACTACCGAGGCCATGGGTTCGCTTCTGAAAGAAAAACCCGGGTATCCTGGAACACAAGGCCTCCCGCTTCGCCCTAGAGCGAGAGAAGAAATTGGGTGATTTCCCACCTAAAAAGTTAGGTAAATAGTTTACTTTTATGTTTGTATGTATCACATTTGTGGATTTCCCTCAATTTCCTAAGGATTGCATCATCGGAACTATTCATTTTTTTTTATATGGGAGAATTCTGGAAAATATACTTTAAAGTACAATACAAAACAATAATTTTCAAAATTAGACGGAATTCTGACGTGACTCGAAAAAAAAACGAATAAGAACCTCCATTTTTTTTTTGGTTGGTTAAAAAAAGTAAGTATATAGACGGTATTCTACTGAGAAAACAATATACGACATATTGAGCCACCCTTTGCATAAATTCAGTACAAAATATTGATATATCGACAAGCTTGAAGTACAATTTAACAATCCCATTCATACATATTCCGCAGCTTACGTCGTAATCCCTCGATCCACGGCTCTAAACTCCATTCAAATCGATCCAGCCAGTCCTGCACAATTGGGACAGATATACACAGACATTTTTAACGCCGGACCCACACGTAGCTCCTACAAAAGCCTTCCAATATTAAGTTGTATTTAGACGGTTTTATGTCAACTTTATAAATAAGAAAACCTTCGTAGTGTTAGGATGAATTTAGATTACTATATTAGCATTGTTTATGGTATTGTACCGGACTCTATGGTGGTCCAAGTGTTGGAGATAAGATTGTCTATGCAATTTGACACTTGGATGATTTTTATTTGCGTGGGTGCTGACGGCTCAATAGAGTGTAGGCTTGCTCATTGTTTGGGCTTTTTATGAATGGTAAAATAGTGTAGTAGATAAGAAATCTTACTATTTCTTTTATCAAGTTTTTGTCAAAGTGGGCAGTGAAGTCTGTTTACCTTTATTGATTTCTTTATTTATACTTTTTGTGCGGGCGCAATGTAAATAATTACTTAGCCAGGCTATCTGTCACGGGTCACAATAACTTGTTTCCTGTTGATTTAAATTATAATAGGTCTTTTGAAACTTAACCTGAAAAAACATCACAAATTGATAAATTACAGTAATAATGCGCTAGCTAGTAAACAAACACTCTTCCTCTGTAAGTTTCTATCTTACCCCCCATAAAGCTAGACATTCACGCTCCGCTTATAACTTGCATCGTGTCTGGGCACGAGCCACGCGTGGGGTAATTCGTGGGCGTCCGAATAAACATGTCCGTGTAACGAGCCGCTCGTAAACAGCGCCAACCTATCGCCTATTGCAGCGTATGAACCCTTTGTGCGACAGTGGCAGGGATTTGTCGCACGACTTGTCGCACCGTGAATCGCCTACTGACGATGTATAATTACTCCATTTTACTTGCTTGCTTGCTTGATGAGCAAATGAACGTTGGTCTCAGTCAATTAGCAGGGTTTGTTGCAAAAATTCATATAAATAACTGTGCGTAAGTAGATAAAATCACTAAAGAGGTTTTACATAGTAAATGCAGGTTTTATTGTTTTTAGGCCTACTGGTCACGAACGCGTAGCTTCATAGACGCATATTCGTCACTATACGCTTGGTGTACGCCTATGTGAAGCTTACATACAAAATTATGAAACTGTAGACGAAGCGGCAGCGTTTTGCCGTCTAAACGTATAATGACAAATACGCGTCTTTGAAGCTACGTAACCGTGGGTAGCCTTAGTCGTACAGGCTTTCTTTTGACAATACGAAAGGAAATCAGTGATGGATCGTGGACTTGGTTGTATAGAGCATGCGTTTACACCAAGTACACTTGAGGCTGGTGATTTTATATCTGTTTAATGCGTAAGTATTTAGTATGTTTAAGTACAGCGTATTGAACGGAAGTTGTGATTATTAGATACTAAAATAAAATCAGAAAACACAATTTTGAAAGGTACAAAATTTTATACTAACTTATTCAATTCAATTTAAAATATTTTATTGCACATAGATCTACTACCTATGGCACATTAGCACATACTTATAAAATGTCAGAAGCTAGTACACAATTCGAATTGGTCGTTTTTTACGGAGAAGAACCGGCAAGAAAGTCTACTGCTACTTCTTCTTCTTCTTCTTCTGGCTAGACCTTATCCCATTTATTTGGGGTCGGCCCTCCTACTGCTAATCTTTTAAAAAAAATATTAATTGAATTATATTTATAGATATGAGAAGACAGTGTAGACCAGTCAACGTGTACCAAATAACAAAAAAAAAATATATATAGAAAGGTGAATCGAAAAAGTAATCTATTAAATTATTGTGTAGTTATTAAAATAACAATAAATCTATGAATGGTATGAATATACAACAATAATAAATCAGTTATGAAGTTGGTGGTATATATTACATATGTAAAAGTAAAACTGTCATGGCCGACTAATCACATGGCGATTTATTAATAGCAGTTTACTAACAGGCCTTAACATAAGTTTAACTTCAGTCTCACATCAAGTAGTCCTAGGTGTGGCTGCCAATCCCTATCAATTTCAATGTTCTGGGAACATTCCACAATCGAAGACGTTATCCACTGTGTAGGCGCGACTTTAGTGGGGTTAAGAGTTCAACTGTGGGTTGCACTTGCGCAGTTAAGTGATGACCCGCCTTCCGTTAGAAGCTTAAAAAGAATCTATCAAGAGTTAATGGCTAGATTTACGGCAGTTTTCAGATGTGCAACACTGTATACCACACTCACTTCTCGCTATTTAACTCACACTAGTGACCCGTCCCGGCTCTTGGTGGGTGCACATTATATAGATAAATCTTCTTCCTTTATTGCTCTTTCTTCTATAAGATCCCTTCTTGCCTGCTGCGGTCTTCCCATCCGATTATTATTTAGGTGTCTTCAAGGCCAGCTCACTCTAGAGTGAATAGAATTGCATCACTACTTACCATCATCAGGTGGGATCGCAGTCAAGGACTAGTTTATTACAATTAAAAAAAAAAAAAACTACATCAAAATCCGTTGAGTGGTTTGTAAGGAGTAAGTGGATAAACAGTTAGACGCGAAAGCAACTTTGTTCAAAGATAAGAAGTTCGGTTTTTTTTTTTTTTTTTTTTTTTTTTCGGTGGGAAAATCATCTTATGACATCCCCCGCTCTTGGGCGGGGCGGGAGATAGTGTCAGACTTTTACTGACTAAAAACCCACTCCTGTTCCTTCGTTGCCTTTCGTACCAGGGCCGAGTCTTCCTTTCAGAATCAGACCCTTGGCCCCAGTAGGCTTCGACCCTGCTGGGCCCCTACAGTTGCTGACATCTCCTTGAGGCGCGCGTGGAACAGCACGCGCCGTTGACGACTTGGGCTTGGTCCGGACGGTTACCGGACGGTCGGACGGCAAGCCACCCATTACTCGCCGTCCGCAAGCCCGCGCCTACGGTGGCCGGAAATCGGGATCGGAATCCCGGCGGCGGTTGGGGCGTGAGGACCGCTGCCTCACGCGATCGGCCGCCTCCTTTGCAAGCATTACTGCTTCGCAGAAGGAGGCGACCGCCTGCCACTCCTCCTCGCCTCGGACCATGGCCTGTACCAAGGCCCGGCGCGAGAGATCGCCGCCGCCAATTACCCCCACGAGGACACGGCGTTGCTCTGCCCAAGCGGGGCACACCTCCACCGTGTCCTCCGGGCGGTCCACACAGTGGCGACACCCGGGCGTCGCTTCCGCACGAATCCGGTGCAGGAACTTCCCGAACTTACCGTGTCCGGTGAGAACCTGCGTCATGCGGAAGGTAATGACGCCGTGTTGCCTTTCCAGCCACTCCTCAAAGAAGGGACTTACCGCCATAATTACGGCGTGCCCAGCACTGGGTTGCGATAGTCGCTGTCGCCATTCCGCCATGAGATCCCGCCGGAACTCTTTCCGCCATGCCGTGACTTGTCGCGGCAGCGGAGTTTCACCACGGCGTTGCATCTCCACGCGCAAATCGTGCATGCGTGCAAGGTCTTTTGCTACAAGATCCCATGGTGGCTGGCCAGCAAGGAGGCTCGCCGCTTCGCGGGAAACCGTGCGGTATCCCCGCACCATAACGCGTTCAGCTGGGCCGCCGGTCGTTTTCCCAGTGACGGCGCCCACACCGGCGCCCCATAAAGGGCCATGGACTGGACGATGCCTGCGTAGAGCCTCCGGCAGGAGGCGTCTGGACCCCCGAGGTTGGGCAGGAGCCGCTTGAGGGCAGCCCCGTTCCGATTCAGTTTGGGAGTCAGACGTCGGAAATGCTCCTCGAAATTCCACCGGCTGTCGAGGACGAGTCCCAGGTACTTCATCGTCGACCCGACGCCGATGTGAACTCCTCCTACCGTTAATTGGGAGCGCCGAGGCGGCACGCTCCGGGGGCCGTGAAAACACATGGCCTCGGACTTGTGCAGCGCCACCTCGAGTCCCAACTGCTGGATCCTATCAACGACTATCGCAACCCCGCGTGTCGCTAATTCGACCGCCGCCTGGTACGACTCTCCCTGCGCCAGGACCAGCGTATAGGTTGTTCGGTAGATATTAATGTCAGTGATACGACCGCTATAGTACGCATAGATGTTTCTGTAAAATTGTTACTATTTTGGTGTACGTTTATTCTATTCCATTCTATTTTAAGTCTTCTTGCATGTTTTCTATGTGTGATACGGAGGGACCGAGCCGATTACGAATAATTCCTCCCGCTCTGGGTGAAGCAAAAAAGCAAGTCAGACTTTTACTGACTAAAATTCAGTTGTATTCTTTCAGTTGCCCTTTGCGTTCAATGGCCGTGGTACTTCCTTCGAACAATCTCGCAGCCATGGGTTCATCTCCTAATTCCTACGTTCACCTGTCGCTTATGTTCAGGGGTTGGAATTAGGTAGAGTTTTTAATGTACTTGCATCGAAATGTTGATATTAATATGGATCTTCCCTGGATTTCTAATGAAAAATTCCGTGTGGCCAGCAATATTACAAATAAATAATAATAAAAACCTCAGAGATAGATATGACAAATAAAACAAAGATATTTAACGTACAATTTTTGATAGTATTTTTCATTGAAAAAGTTCTCTCTACGTCAACTGAGGTAGGGTGAACAAATTTATACACTTCTTCCTCCTCGTCTTTAATGCAGGTATACATTTTTTCTGCTATATTTCTGATAGTGATATAAAAACAAATTCTGCTCTTTAAAATTAATCTCGGGATTTGAGGCATATCCACTTTATTCTTTCGCTGTATGAAATCGGTGTAAGTACATGTTTAATTCCTACCTCTGCTTAAGACACATTAAGGTAGTTTGACCAGGTCGTGGGGCTCTTTGGACCAGGACCGCGGTCCAATTTCCACTTATAAAAATAATAATTTTTGTTAGTAGTATTTTGGGACCACAAGGGAACCGTTTGTCTTGGTATGACCATGTAAAGAGGGGGGATGAAACGCATGTTACTAAAAGGGTTGTGAGTATACATGTGGATGGATGGGGAGGGAGAGGGAGACCAAAGAAAAGATAGATGGAATGTGTGAAAAGTGATATGAAAGAAAAAGGAGTTAGTGATAGCGTAACGGGTGACAGGACAGAATGAAAGAAAAAAACGTGTTGCGCCGACCCCAAAAAAAACTGGATAAGAGCAGGAAAATGATGAGTATTTTGGGACCACAAATAAAATAAATACATTTATTTTAGTAACTGTTCTTTAATACCTTGTTCCGAGTGGTTCCAAAATACTACTAAAAAAAATTGACGGGTGGGACCTCGGTTCCTGTCAAAAAGACCCCACGACCCGTTGGACCAAGATAAAAAAGTTGATTTCTCATAATCAACAGCGATCATAATCCGTGTCAACATACATAATAAACTCTATAAAAAACTTGTCACTTTGCACTAATCTTCAGCAAATAAAAACCAATAATGTAGGTGTAAATATTTTCCTCTTAGCTGAGGTGACCACCGGCAACCTTCATGTTGACTGATAAATGAGGCATTACCCATTAAAACGATTGATAAGGCCGCTTACAGAGATTTTATAAAAAATGAGGTCGATTTTGCAATGATTTCTGATAATGTCTATTATGGATCTGCAGTAGATAAATTAGGAGCATCGGTTCAACCACGTAGGCTGATGACCCTCGTCCCGATTAACCCGTCGAGCGCCGATTGTACATACAGTTGTACAACTTGAATGACTTTGATAAATGCTTAATTGTCTTACTATACACACGTGTGTACGAAATTTATTCAGCCGAAAATTTTGGTCTCTATATCTTTGTTATTCCTGGAAAAAACCCTTTTTTTACGTAAAAACGCGCAATCAAGTTTTTTTTGGAGTGGGAAATTGTCAAAAACTACTCTCAGTATGTGTGGGGGCGAGAGGGAGTATCAGACTTTTAGTGACTGAAACCCACTCGTATTCTCCAGTGGCTCTTAGCTTTCCAGAGCTGCGGTGACTCTTTCGAACTATCCCGAAGCCCTGGTACCAACGACTTCTCCCGCTTTAGGGTGGAGCCAGAGAGTATGTTAGACTTTTACTGACTAAAACCCATCTATATCCTTCAATTGCCTTTTGCGTTCCAAGACTATGGTATTTATTTCAAAAATTCTCGTGGCCCTGTCGAGCATCGGCCCTACTGGCCCCCTACCGTTTTGATACCGTGCTGATATCTGGTTGAGATACGTTACCTCAGCCCTTACCGAACAGCCGGACGGTGAGCTTCCCATTGCTCGTCGTCTGCAGCCTCTACACTCCTAAAGTTGATGTTGATATCGAGTAATTTCGTACGGGTTTTTAATGGATCTCACAATGATATAAAAGAAAAATATTTATTATATGCTATTACAAAATCCATGTCTATGTCCGTTACGGTTTCACGGTCAAACTACTGAACCGATTTTGATGAAATTTTACGTAAGGAGTAGAGAACTCCAAGAAAGGACATGGTAAATTTTTGTTATGGCTTCGACTTCACAACTGCTATAACCGGCGTTTACGCGAACGAAGTCTTTGAAAGGAGCGAATTAATAAATGCATTATTGTTAATACATGTCTCCATCCTTTCGAAACTCTACCAATGATGGCATTAACACATACCAATTACTAGCTACTATGTCCCTAAAACCTTATCAGAGAAGATCCAACCAGACAGACTACCACACTACTCATGCTTAAAGACTATAGATATAATCTTTATTACAAGTCTAAAACATTAAATATAAGCGTAAAATCAAACGGGTCAGGCTAGTCATAATGGCCGGTTCAGACGACCCGACCAGGTTAAGGCCGTGCACACACGTCGCGACTAGCTTATACACCATTGACATATTTTACCGACGTTACATAATAGCGAGGTGCATCGCAAACGCATCCGCAGTTGTGGGTGATGACTCGAGGCGTAAGCGATTGGCTTAAAGATTGTAGAAACAGGTTTATGAGGACCAATATGAAGTGCTCAGTTTTTTTCTTTCTTAAAAGTTGATTGGATGGTCTGTGTTCTGAGAAGAGCTGCATGATCCATGTCGGAATTGTATCTAAAAGTAATGTCAGTAATACAGTTATCAAAAAAAAAAAAAAAATGTATTTTTGTTTTTTTTTGATAACTGTATCCCAGTAGAGCCGATGCCCACTATGGCAGCGGGGAATTTCTGAAAAGGAAACTCGTGGCCATGAATGCAAAAAGGTGAAGGACACAGGTGTGATTTTAGTCAGTAAAAGCCTTACATCCCACTCCACCCTAGAGAGGGAGAAGTCATTGGATGATTTCCTACTTCAAAAAAAGCCTAGTAGAATATAATATGTGTTACGGAGAGGGAGACCAAAGAAAATATGGATGGATTGTGTGAAGAGTGATATGAAAGAAAAGGAAGTTAGTGATAGCATGACGAGTGACAGGGCAGAATGGAAGAAAAAACATGTTGCGCCGACCCCAAATAACACGGGACAAGGGCAGGAAGATGAAATTGATCAGATTCAAAAATATCTGTCTTTATTTACCATGTGAAAACTCACAATCATTAATTGAAAAAAAAACGAAACAGGTGTATCTGTAAAAACTTCAACAAAAGTTGTTTTTTCTTTCGAATCTCTGAGTCTTTAATATTCTTTTAAATTAATCTAAAGTTTTCTATGCAGTTCTATGACTCATAATATCAATCATTCTACCATAAATTGAAACGGCCACTAAATTCCTACTAATCATTTCATTTTCAACTTTGAACTTAGCTCAGTTTAAATATCTAGAAAAATAACATAGCAAACTAGTCGTTGCAGCAATGTCTAACACATTACTAACACAAGCTTGCTCTAGGTGTGGTTCAACAGTTCAACTATGCAGGCTTTGAACCCGCGACCTTTTGATCCAATCAACACTAGTCCAGTTTTACTACCAGTACCTTACACGTGGCACCAAGAACTATGTCAGTAAGTTTATATAATTTAATTTATATTAAATTATATAAACTATAACTATATAGTATATGAAGTACTTATTTGGCGTAGGCGCGAGACACACAATGTTAGTTTTCTTTATTTTTAATCGATGTTGATTCTGCATTGTGTGTATCTATGTGTGCCAATTAATTTTTTTTTCTTTCTTTCTTCTTTTTAAGTAGGTTGTCATAGCATGCCTTATTTATTTATAAGGATCGCCAACATTACAGGCATTGGTTATTTATAGGTACATTGTATAACAGTATTCAAGTCTTACAACATTTAAAGACAATCACAACATTAAAATTGAATATTTTATTTTAAAACACATAAGATTAGGTAATTGAATTTCATTGAATAAAATGTCAAAAGTAAAAAACAGTTTAAATTATGTCAGTAATAATAACAATAAACACTCAATAGAAAGTATTAAAAATAAAAATTGATAAATTACATTACGGTAAAACATAAATGTCTAATTGTATTAAATGATAATTGTTATGTATGCTTTGATTTAGCACCTTCTCATCTCAGTACCCAGCCATGAATTTTTAGGTATCTATACAATCATCAAAAATCTGCACAGAGTTTAGTCAGTAAATCAACTTTCAATCTGAATACATATTATTCAAAAGTTATTTTTAATTTTAAAATACTATATAAAAAAACAGTATTATATAAAAAGTTTTTATGGGTCTTTCACTGATATATTTATGTCTATGAGTCGCGCCCTCGAAACCATTGATATTTGCATTTTCTTTAAACTATGTCAAGTTACTGCTACAGCAGAGATAATGAAGTGTGAATTAGAGCAATTCAAGGGCTTGCCTGTGAAAGTCCCAATAAATATATTTTACTTAGCCCACATTATATTTACATTAAATTACCTCCTTTTGGCGCATTCAGGTAGGGTCCTTAAGGCAAGAGTGAATAGGTTACTTCTAGGCAAGTGTACTCCATCGTCGACACATCACCACTTACCATCGGGCGAGATAGTGATGAAATGTGAGCCTATAAATAATAAAAAGTACAAAAAATACAAGAGCGATTTTACACCTGTCTAACTCAACTGTGAGAAGCGGACAGAGTAGAAAAGTTAGTTTTGCATCTATTCAGCAGGCGGTTAATATTATAGTCCTGTTATCATAATAATATGTAGAAAAGTAAGTGTGGTCCCCCCGCTACCCGCGTGTCCCTTACACCACGCACGCCCGCTCGACCTTCGCCCGCACTTCGGGTCGGTGGGTCGCGCGTTTTCCTCCAGCGCGTATCAATAAAACCTATACCTGTTATGGTTCACGGACACTCGTGATGCCGTGCTCACTAGCTCAGGAGGCCCTATTTGACACGACGGGTCTGCCAACGTCACGTTTTTATCATTGTGCGTAGTTAGTAGGTAATAGATATCATTAACGCTTTGAGATCGATGGTGTTACATTATATAGCTGTCAGATTTTGACGAGTTACAGTTTCTTCCTCGTATAGGAATACTATTCGATATACTTATCACCTTGGTACTTGGCCATAATGAGTAAAAAACACTAATACGGGAAGATTCATAGTTATGATATCTTCCAGCCGTAAGGATCAGGAGAAACTGTATAACTAATGATCAAATAAAAGAAAGCTACAACCCCTAGGGTCCCTAAGTCAGAATGAGTAGGTTTCTTCTAGACAAGCGTGCTCCTTCGTCTACTCTATAGTTGCTTATCATATGATAGACTAGCTTCTGCCCGCGGCTTCGCTCGCACATACAAACTTTGGACCCCCGCTTCATCCCCTTAGGTAGTGAATTTTGGAAAATCCTTTCTTAGTGCTCGCCTACGTCATAAAAGGAAACCTTGTGCAAAATTTCACGCTCCTAATCCCAGTAGTTTCGGCTGTGCGTTGATATGTCAGTCAATCAGTTTCCTCTTTTATATAAATAGATAACATTCTAGCGCGAACCTATCAACCATAAAAAAAAATATATATTTACCTATATTTAGCAACGTGTTTGATAGGGTATGGGCATAGGGTTGCGCCATCTGTCAAGTTTTTTATGTCTACTCCAATCATATCTTCGTACGCGCTTGAGAACCACCCAAATTGCTGGATACTAAACTTATATCATACTAGCTGCTGGTCGTCTTCGTGAAAATAGAAAAATGTCCCAAGGGAACATACTCACAGTATGAAAAGTATGTTTACACACACCCTCCCATCCGTGTCCGTGTCCCATGGACACGGTTTTCCCGTATTCATTTTGTTTCGAGTGGGAAAAGTAATAAATATACACACAGATAATCACAAACTTACGTCTTTATAATAGTCCTCTCCCAGAGAGGAGGCCTGAGTCCCAGCAGTGGGAACACAAGGCTAATTATGCTATTTATGTTGTCGTTCCTGATTATTTGTACTTTTGCGAAATTCAAGTTGTCTTAAGTTTTTATCATTTTGCAGGCCAGAGTTTTACTGTGACCCGCAAAATACAAAAAGCTTAAAACAATTTGAATTTCGCGGGTAACTTTTGAGATAAAACTTAAATTAAAACAAATTATCCCAATCTCGCAAATCCCGCGGGACCAGCAAGATTGCTGACTTCAATGCCGCAGGCTTGCAGGATTGCGATTTTGATGCGGGATTGTATTCCCTAGTCACTGCATACGCTTAAAAACCACCTTAAGCGCATGATACCACACTTATATCATATACCCTATTTTAATATATCTGAAAATCCTATATGTATCGTGGAATATTAATTTCGAATATCGAACTGTATAAATAATACAATAATTTGTTTGTAGCTATTATTTTTATCAGTAAACAAGTACCGACTGTTTCAGTGGTACAATCGTTGTATAAACCATTTCACGAGAGGTCACAGGAAAATGTAGGGCATTGTCCTTTGTAGAGGCTCCTATAAATACGTTCCAGCTTATCATCTGGTAGTAAATAGCTCATCATGGACGTTTGTTAGTGGTTTTATGTTGAATTAGGTACTGCACAGGTGACACAGTAGGTCAACAAATTTTTTTTTTTTGTTGAAGTGGGATGTGATAATAATATTATTCCACAACTGTCACACAACGCCGTCTAGTCCCAAGCTAAGCAGAGCTTGTGTTATGAGTTCTAGACGACTGATAAACATACTTATTATTCTAAATACATATCTACATATTACAGATAAATTACACCCAGACACAGAACAAATGATCGTGCTCATCACACAAACATTTGTCCTGGGTGGGAATCGAACCCACGACCTCCGGCTTAGCAGTCAGGGCCACTAACCACTAGGCTAGAAGTCATCCAATAACTGCTCCCACTCTGGGTGGAGTGAGAAAGGGTATTAGATTTTCACAGACTCGATTCGTGTTCTTTCAGTCACCCTTTGCGTTTCAGGGCAGCTCTATCTCGTGGTATCTGCTGTATCTCTATCTCGTCTAACTCTTCGCATTATGCATGTGGCCATGGCATTATACTGAGCGTTCCTGCGACCGTTTTGCGCGGATATTAAAGGGTTTTATTTATTAATAACACCCGACGATATTTCGTGTGGATTTCATAAAACATAAGAAAATTTCAAAATTACAAATTTGCAAAATTGCAAAAAAACGCGTCCCGCGTTTTATTTTGTGTATTACAATAAATACTTGTATGGAATGGACATTTGCAGCGGTTCGGAGTGCGGAGCAACCCGCATGCGTGATAAAATCCATATGATATCAAAAACACCCCGCATATTTCCTATAGATTCTATAGTTTGAAAACTAGTCTTAATACTGCGTTATTTGCTCGTAAATAAAGTGTTTCTTTCAAACAATCGCGCAGCTCTATAACTCATCAGGTACTTAAAAAAGAAGTTTAATAAAAGCCCGAAATCATCTAACGGGCAGTTGCCAACCAGACACAACACCCGTCTGGCCGGGGGATCCTCCCTTTTCAACGGAGGTTTGCGGGAGTTTACTCTCTGTTCCGCATACCACCAAAACCTAATTAAAATCTGTCAGTCACTTGGACATATCAAAATGATATGACATGACTCATTTCGTATTAAGTCATAGCAACCTCACTCGGGCAAAACCCAGAAGCCTAATTGAAAGTTTACGTAAATAAACTATTAGCCTTGACCGCAGTTTTGGATGCTTATGAAAATAAGGCACGACCTTTTTCAATTCCTGATAATCCAACTCACCGATAGCCAACCTTCAAGAACCCAACCTACAAGATAAGGGTTAAGGCCCCCCTCCATTCCTTCTATAATTCCCAGCTCTGAGCCACTTCTTGCCAATTCCAAGAAAGACATCTAAGTCGTGAGCCATTTCCTTCGTGATCTCCGAGTCGTGCAATTTCAGAGCACTAATTTTGTGTTCACCTTGGACCATGACCGATGACATGGCCAAAAGACCTGATGAGAGTCCCGGGAATTCAATGAATGCGAGACGCACAGGACCGGTCGTTGTGGTGACATTTGGCGGCCTATGACCAGCAGTGGACGTTTTTCGACTGAAATAATGAATTTGGTGTTTCACGGGCCCATAGCTTGAACGGCATATGGCAAACCCAGTCAGCCGGTAGTCTCACTTAAGCTGGGCAGCTACAGCCATTTTGCGTCTATGAAAAATACCCAGATTTTACAAGTTATCTTTCTTAACTTCTGACTAGTTTTGCTAACTGTAGGTACAAGGTTGCAACACTCATGTTCGACACGTAATGCTGCTACATAGTTTCAGTTCATTGTGTATGTAGCATGTACTTGTTTATATACTTGTGTGTTATCAATAAGATCAACACATACCACAGAGGACAAGCTGAGAAGGATTCTCTGTATATTGTTAAGTTAGGAATAACCGCGGCATTAGAACGCAAAGAACAACTGAAGAAACATAGATTGGGTTTAATCAGTAAAAGTCTGACATTCTCTTTCTCTCCGCTCAGAGAGGAAGAAGTTATTTAAGTTACTATTCGAACCTGCACGACTAGTAGAATACCAGTCGTGCAGCCGCAGACAGCATCGTGCAGTCGTCGCATGTGCTGCCTGCATCCGCAGCCTGTAGCCGAGGTTCGAATATAAAATATAAAATAACTGTCTTATACAAATACAATATGGTAGCTCTGAATATCCATCGTATTCCTTCAAGGCTTTATCTGCCTTCTCATATACTTTGGCAACACGATGTTGCTCATGCTGAATATTCAGTTTTTTTGCAAAAAAGGTCATACATTGTATAATGTTAATAAAAAAAAAACTATTATTTCAGGCAACCAATAGCACCCATGCACTAACCACAAAAAAGAACACACACATGAACAATTACATTAATGTACTGAAAACATCGTCTAAATGTTTACAATACAAAAAGTAAACTTTGGGTAGTAAACAAATACTTTATTTTTTTCATTTAGATTAATCAACGTTTATGAAGAAGAATAAGTGTATAATATTCTATGAATTTCCTTTTTTGATTGAGAAAATCACTCATGTAACATGTGAACGGATAAATGTTTATTAAAATTTTAAATTTAGAATAAATATTTAAAATAATAATAAACAAAAAAGGTCGACTGATAGTTGATTAACGCTGTGTGCGTTCAACAATATAACAGAGTACAGCAGTAGTACAAAAGTATCATAATGAATTTGTTTTCTTCTTGACTAATTTGTTCATAACTGAATTACTGTAGCATTTTTCTCAGTGGCGTGCAATGTTACTGGCCGCCGCATGTTGCAAGGTCGCAACACTCATGTTCGACTCGTTGCATCTAGTTTCTGAGCATTGTTTGTATGTAATAAATAGGTGCATACAACAATTTCACACACACAATATACCTATCACGTATAAATGTATGTGAAAATGATTTAATTATAATAGATTGTTTTGCAGGTGTTATTGTTATTAAAACTATTCTTATAACAGCTGTTAACATTGCTTTAATTTCAGTATTTATTTTTTTGTTTTCTGTTTACTTGCCCCTAAACTTTAGTTCTATTAACATACATAAATGTTGGTCAATTATTATTTAAATCACATTTTTTTAGAATAGTCTCAAGTCCTTCCAGAAAATATTGATTAACTGGCTCACTTAGATTTGTTGAGTTTGAGTTTTACGTTAAAAAATAATGTAACACAAAGGTACAAAGGCGGACTTAATGACTTAGAAATTTTCTACCAGTAAACCAAGGGTGGTGAAAAGACAACATCCTAGGTGAAAAAAAAAACAAAAATTAGTTCTGGAATACAAAGGGCAAAGAAGATAGGTATGGTTTTAGTCAGTAAAAATCTGACACACCCTCTCGCTCCGACCTAGAGCTGAAGTGACCGAAATCATGATTAATAAAAAAAAAATAGGTACAGAAGCATATATATGTCATGGCCAATTCATAGAAATTGATCACTTCATGATATGGTCAACTAACACTGGCCACATCGTTTTACCTAAACGTTAAAGTTTGATGATATTTCAATCTTCGTTTGGCTTACTTTCTTATCATTTAAATTCTAAATCAATTATATGACCAAACTAGGATTGACATATCACCAAATGTTAGCGTTTTAACGATCTGGCCAGTTTTAGATAGCCAACTAAAACTGCCCAGATCGTTATCATGAAGTGATCAATTCTAAGATCTGGCCACGACATATTGCAGCAGAATCTTTAAAAAAACTATCACTATCTCCAAAAAACCGAACCATATCAAATAATGTTAACAAATAATTGCCTTAATGCCAATAAACAATCACTTTCGAGGAGCTGGTGCCCCCAGGACCCTAAGACCGCGGAGCTGCACAATACATTAGCCTGCCGGAGTGTTTCCGTCGCCATGGCCCCAAGCACCCCGCCTGACCTGGGGTCTGCGAAGGTGATACGCAATAAACTTGTGTTGATTTAATTGAATGAGTAGGTTATTATTTAGATTTTGGATTGACAAATTTGAGGAATCTGCTTTTTTACCATTTGTGTTCTAGCTGGATAGTTTGATGCGCTACTTCTTCTTCGCAGTTAAAACTGTAGAAAATTGTGATGGTTTCGTGTTTTGTGAACACACCACACAACAAATCACATCAAGAAATCAGTGAAGATACATAAAAAAAAAAAAAACTGAGCAAGTGCAAGTCGGACACGCACACTGAGGGTTCCATACAAACTAACTTATGTAAATAGCTCAATTCCTGAAGCGAGTCTCGAAGATTTTTCCGAATAGAAAAAAAGTATATTTTTTTGTGACCTAACTACAAATTTTCAGTTTTCAGATCTATGCTATACTTGTGCTATATGACCTTGCATGAATTTCGATTTCCATGAGAGTGTCAAATTTAGGTTTGTGGCGACATAAACGGCCGTATCTTTTTTTTCCGTTTACTTAGAAGTTTAATTTTTTCATAGCTTCAAGGGACTGTAGACCTGAGAATAAGGTTTTAATTTCAATTCGATACCTCCACGCGTTCTCGAGATAAAGGATCTTGACAGACAGACGGACGGACAACAAAGTGATCCTATAAGGGTCCCGTTTTTTCGTTTTGAGTTACGGAACCCTAAAAATACAGCCGAACATATAACCACCATAGGCTACTTTTTGAAGTCGATTAAAAAGGTGTTGAGTATCAGTCTACTTTAAACAAGTAAGTTTTGTTTTATTTGTGTTCAAAGTATTTTTTTTTTTAATTTTTAGGATTTTACTTTGATTCACAGTTTAAATATATATGTAATAAAGTAATAAGATTTAATTTTTTTTTATAATAAACAACCTTATTTTAGCAATTTAACCACTTGAAATATATTTCATCAGTGTCAAAATTTATCGCAAACACCATAATTTTATTCATTGTTTGTTAAAGCCAAACAAATTCCATTCAATAATGTAAGCTGATGAAGTGCTTCCTTCGCTATTAGCTTATGCTGTGAACCTGGGTTTGACCTAAAGGTCTGCAAAGTCAATGTGATGCAATGAACAAGAGCTAATTGATTGCATGTATTATTTCTAACGGGTAATTATTGTCATTTAAATGCGCATGGGGCATCCTTTATCGTGGAAGTATGAGCGTTATGGAGTCAAGTAGATTAATATTAGATGTTTCAATGGCTTCTTGGACCCTGGCTTGGAAAATCCTTTACTACTTTATATCTTGGATTTATGAACTCGTGTCGTAAATTCATTAACTCATCACTTTAGCTGAAAGAATACTGAACATAGTATTCCCCAAATTTAAATTTAAGTTTAAAAAACCAGACAAGTGCGAGTCGGACTCGCGCACTGAAGGTTCCGTACAAACTTACCCATGAAAACAGTTAATTCCTGAATTGAGTTACGAAGATTTTTCCGAACCGCAAAAATAGTATTTTTTTTGTGACGTGACTAACAATTTACAGTTTTTTTTATTTTTTCCTATTTTTGTACTATAAGACCTTGCTTCATGCCAAATTTCAGAATTCTAAGTCAACGAGAAGTACCCTATGAATTTTGATTCCCTTGAGAGTGTCGAAATATACGTTTTTTGTGACATAAACGGCCGTATCCTTTTTATATGGTTTTAATTTCAACTCGATAGTTCCACGCGTTCCTGAGATCGAAAGGGTCTTGACAGACAGACAGACGGACGGACAACAAAGTGATCCTATAAGGGTTACGTTTTTTCCTTTTGAGGTACGGAACCCTAAAAAATTATTAGAACTTTTCTTCTGTACGAAGTTTTTATAAGTAGACTAGCTTCACCAGCTTCACCCGTGTGAAAGTATGTTTTTCCATACAAACTTTGGACCCCCGTTTCACCCCTTTTTTGGGGTGAATTTTGGAAAATCTCTTCGTGCTCGCCTACGTTATAGAAGGAAATGTTGTGCAAAATTTCATGCTCTAAGTAGTTTCGGCTATGCGTTGATATGTCAATCAGTCAGTATCGCCTTTATATATATATATATAGAGATTGCTTCCAAAAACACCCAAACTGTAATTCCAAACTATACTCAACAATACGTATAATCTGATGAAGTGTTTCCGTCGCGGCGCCCTCAGCACCTCCTGACTTCTGACCCCAGGGTCGGGAGAAGGTGATATGGCGCAATAAACATGTATGTGTTAATTTCAGGTGCTGCTATTTCAATGTAGTTGTTGTTGTTAGGATGTAATGTGAAACTTTGAAGGTGGTAAAGGTGGTATCTCTTTATAACTTTCTTTTTGGCATTAGTGTAACTCTCTTACTCTGTAACAACTTACGGTTTCCGGTCGCATAGCTTCATAGACGCGTATTTGCCATTACATTTTTTTTTTTCGGTGGGCGAATCATCCAATGTAATTTCTCGCCTTGGACGTAGCGGAAGGGTGTGTCAAACTTTTACTGAATAAGAACCCACTACTGTTCCTTCGTCGCCTTTTATACCAGGGCCGAGTCTTCCTTTCAGAATCAGACCCTTGGCCCCAGTAGGCTTCGACCCTGCTGGGCCCCTAGGGTTTGCTGACATCTCCTTGAGGCGCCCGTGGAAGTCGGTCTACCTCGCCAACTCCTTGAATAATAATAATTCGATAAGTTTTGTACATAAAATTAGTGAAATTACTGAACCGATCCTGAAATAATTTTCAGGATCGGTTCAGTAGTTTCAGGGATTACCTACTACAAACAAACTTAGAAATTCAACCTCTATATAATATTATAATTGACTAGCTACTGCCAGCGGCTTCGCCCGTATGAAGTTGAAAATAATCCCAAGGGAACATACTCCTTGGATAAAAAGTATCTTATGGTAATTCAGGACATGGTTTATCTATTTCGTGGTCTAACTCTGTTTTAGGTTCGTAAGTTTGTTATAGGTCCGTTCAGCATTTCGAGCGTCAATAAGTTACAAACAAGCACACACGCAGACACGCACACTTTTGTTTCTATATTATTAGTGTGATAATACTTACGCGATGTCTTGATTATTTCATCAAGTGATGAAATGCACAGACAACTCTATTTCGGTATTCAACCTAACCTAGATTACCTACTTCCAAAAACGTTTTCTAAACGTTTTTTATTTATTTTCTAGAATCGTAATGGTCGGGTTTTCCATGAGGTTGTCGTAAGCATAACATTGTTTCAACCGAGAAATCTGAAGTGAGCCAAAAGTGTCGCGTTTGCATGATAAAGGCAGCCGATTTACAATGGCGCCGCTAAAATGATGCACTGAGAATATTAAGTGATATTATAATATTTTTGATGAAAAAAAAACACCGCCTTCTTGTTTCTGCATGCTGATGATGACTCACAGAAACAATAATAACGACACAAAAATGTACTTTTGAACTTTGTAAGCTTATTAGACTGAATTTAAGCCTTTAAAGTTTGGGTATATGCGACAACGATGCGACAATTCCTATGCATTACGGCGCGACAAACTGCGGCAACCTTTATATTTCGTAATTTTAAAGGCAGCAATTATTGGTGTTTATGATCGATCTATCGATGTAGTGGTAGAGTGGTAACGGCCCCGACTTACGAGTTTAGTCGTTAGGTCGCGGATTCAAACCCAGCCAGGCGCATTACTTTGTGTAATTTATTTCATCACCACTGCTCTCAAAACGGTGAAGGAAAACATCGTGAGGAAACCGGCATGTCCTAGAACCAAAAATTCGAAGACATGTGACATCCACCAACCCGCGTGGTGAATTCCGGCGAATTACGGCCCATTCCCTCTTCTAGAGAGGAGGCCTGAGTCCCAGCAGTGGGAACATTAAAAGGCTGATTATGATATGATCGATCTTCTTATTGCATCAATACTTATTTATTTTTTCAATTGATGGGATCAAAGAATCCATCGATCATTTATTGCCAATTAAAGTCCAGTTTTTCAGTCAAATCGGCTACTTCATGGAACGTCGGCCACTCTGAATAAATTTCTAGTTTATTGCCAAATCTTCCTCCGCTGCATTGCCAAACCTAAGCAAAACTTTGTTACTACCGGGTCATCACTAACCAAACCATCTCATCATCACCATTTCAGCCGAAAGACGTCCACTGTGGGCATGGGTCTTTCCAAGTATCGTCACAATGAACAGTCCTGTGCTTCTCGCATTCATCGGATTCCTATGACCCTCATCGGGTCATCGGTCCACCTTGTGGGAGACCTTCCAACGCGTGATGTTTCAGAGCCATGTGTCATCGACAACACATAGGTACTGGTCATAGATTTTCGTCTTGAGACACTGGTTTGCCAAAGCATTTCAAAGCAGCATTTTAACGCTCACAGCCCGCCGTGCGTCAAGTGTTCTTATTCATTGCGAAGGCTTTGTCTGTATGCTAATAGTGGATGGCCGGTCACCGGTGTGACCTGTCAGGATCGAAGGTCGAATGTAGGACGGAACGCGCCGACGATTCGCGAACGATTGTCGTTTGAACGTGATGATATGTGCATGGGAATTTGAGCTTTGTGGCTTAGTGGTTTATTTGTGGGTTGGTTTTACTTGGGTAACGTACTGTCTATTATGATGATTTTACACACAAGGATTTGTCTAATCACTAGACGATCACGAAACACATTCTTATAATGTTCAAGAGTTTTTCGGTTGTTTTTTGTCTAAGGTGGAGGTGGAGGAAAACATTGTAAGGAAACCGGCACGTAACGTTCCAGAAACAAAAATTCGAAAACATGTGACATACACCAACCTGGACTGGGCCCGCTCGGTGGATCACGGTCCATACCCTCTTCTGGAGAGGAGGCCTAAGTACCAGCGGTGAGAACATTTTGAGGCTGATTATGCTTTGTTATTGTATACATTACTTTCTTATTTTGTATATTACATTATTTTATTATTTACATTATTTTGTACAAAGGCACGTTTCACCAAGGAAACTTAACGCGATCAGCACATCTATACTACATAAAAGAGCAGTTAATGTCAATATCTCGCTCCAACGATGACACTGACAGCTAGCTGAAAGTCTGTTCTAAATTGATTGAATATCTAGTGAAATAAGTATGTAGATGAGTTTTTAGTGGGATTTTTACGAGTGAAATTCAGTGGCTGTTTTAATTATTCACAAAACGATTCCTTGTGCATATTGTGATATAAAATTTACACAGTTTTGTATCTCAAGTTTCTTCACAACTGGTCAATATGAGGATTTATTGAAACAGGTGCGATATCAGTGAAATAGAGCAAAAAATATTATTGTATTATTGACTACCTCAGTGAAACTTGTCGCAATGCCTGACACGATGCATTTGCTGCCAAATGAATGAATGAATGACCTGTTCATTCATTCATAAATTGTTTGAAAAAAAAAAATTGTGTAATACTTTCGGAACTTGACACTGGCTAAAGACACAAACAGCGCGAAGCCAGAAAAAAATAAGAAAAGAGTAGTTTTTTATCAGTCTTTTCTAATCACTCCTATCCTCAATGGTGTGTTAAATGATATATAACATTTAGCAAATAGGTTTTCAAAAACACACGTAAATTTTTTCATCTGTTTAAACTAGATGAGGCCTACTCGAAGAAGAAATACTAAAACATACTCAGAGGTCAAAATCTCTTTTAAATTTCATACAGTAAACACGTAGTGGTCAGATCATATATGAACCAAGCAGATAGTGACATCATCATCTTCCCCTGTCCTGATGATACGACATAGATTTAAATGTAAAAAGTTTTATTCATACATTATCATTTTATTTTATTTTCAGGCAATGTAGGCCTATAGATAAAATACATAAAATAATCTTAAACTGTAATAAAGTGATAGACACATTTATCAAAAAAACTTAAATTAGCAACTATTGCACACGAAGTGACAGCGTCGTATTTCGCCTTCCACGAAATTGTCGATACATGGTACCCTTCGGCCAAATTTTTTCTTTGAGGAAGGTCTTCAAATTTGGAGTTAACACCCGCATCATAAACGACTTAAAATTATTGTTATGGCGCGACTCCATCTGCACGACTCTCAAGGTCTGATCTCCTCAACCGTAGTGGTGTGATGTAGTCTCGAAACGTACAGCTGCTTCGTCTATTTATGCAGCCATTGACAGTTTAATGCAAACTGTTCAATAATAACCTCATCTGCACTTTACCATGAAACTTGAAAACAATAAACCGAAGTGTTTTCATGTCTAACCTACATAGCTGTGAGGAACAAAAGGCACCGGCCGGCATCGAACCTTGGCCCGACCTCCGCGCATCCTCGCTCCACATCACCATTGTTCGTTCCGGTTGTGTGTGGGAGAAGCTACTACTAAATATTAATTAATAATTCATAATTAATAGCATCCTCATTTTAAGTTAAGTTATGTTTTCCTCTAGGTAGATGTTAAAATAAAATTAAGTCTATCATCATAGATTTAAAAACCTTAATTAAAACCTTATCTGAGGTTTTTTAGCGTGTGGTTTACATAGATAGGTTATTCAATAAAGAATTTTCATATCCTTAGATATTCCTTATATCTTTATCCTTCCTTTTACATTAGTTCATTTAACCCCGAGCGAACGCCGGCGGTCGCTCGGTCATTGTCTTACTATTGTGTCTCTAATTACACTACTCAATAGGTTAAAAAACGAAGTTCCCCACGGTGTCTATCTGGTCACGATAAACTTAAAACTACTGAACGGATTTTCATGCAGTTTTCACAAATAGACAGATTAATGTCGACAATTAATATATACTGTAGTAGAAAAAAGTCATAAACTTTAAATATTTGTAACATCCGTTCAAAGCGCGTCCCCAGTTCATTCATAAAAATAACGTGCAGTTGTTCAGTCAAATACTGCAGACACTAAAAGGTAACAGACAGGCGCGATGCGCTTTAAATTAGGTAATAATGGATATGTCATAGTAGTGATAAATAGCCTATTAGATACTCGTATATCTCACTATGCCCATTGCTAGGCGAAGGCTTCTCTCTCTTTAATAATGGAAATGGCATTTTTTAAATCGTTTTTATATTAAAACTCATTGTAAGTTATAACACCTTTACATAATATAAAACGTTAACTCCTTCTAAACCATACAACGAATTTCAATGCAGTTTTCACCAATAGAAAGAGCAACAAATGAGGAAGGTTTACGTAAATGATTTGCACCCGTGCTAAGTTAGGCGGATCACTAGTCATTGGCGCCGACTGCGTGGGTGCTTGGGCGCCCTAGCACCCATGAGAAATAAACAGTGGGTGCCAAGCACCCCTGAGAATAAACACCTCACCTCACACTTCGCCACTTTTTCGAGTCATCAAATGAGCATGAGCACCCATGAGGTTTTCTCAAAGCCGGCGCCCCTGTCACTTTATCATTCGACCCCACTACTGAAATTGATTCCAAGGCAAGTATTTATATGAAAACATCATACTTATTTATACTAAACTCTTCGATATTGAGCTATAAAGACACAAAAATGGGAACCTAAGGCTTGTTTTCAAGTTACACTCGGGATAAAGCCACGGGGGACCAAATTATGATGAGAAGAATACGTGGGAAACACAGAGTTGTTTTCGATATTGTAGACACCTTAAAACAGTACCTAGTCTATGTGTATGTACTGTGTGTGTACCTACACATATTGCCTAGGGCTTACATATTATAAAATAAAGCCCCGCATTGCGTCTGTCTGCCTGTACGAATGCGATGAACTCAAAAACTATCGAATGGATTTTCGTGTAGTTTTCACCAATAGATAGGGTGATTCATAAGAAAGGTTTTAGTGTATAATACATGCATATTATAATAGAAAAAAGCTGAGAAATTCAAAGATCTGTAACATCCGTGCGAAGCTGGAGCGGTCGTATTAATTAAAATTATTCACTTTTTGAAGAAAATCTGACTTTTTTTGCTTGAATCAATTTAACATTAGGATATTACACGGTCATAAAAATTTAACTCTATGCCAATAAGAGCAGTTTCCTCTATTTCTGTCCATCCCTGTTAAACAAACTTCTAATAAACAATATCCTGCCACAACTGTCTAACGGTCCTTGCCTAATGAAACATAATAACTGTTACTGCATAATGAATATCTATGCGAAATCCCGAGGTCGACGCATAACATTATAACTATGACTTACACACCTTTGGCCCGATAATTGTGAATGACCGTGTCTTAGATCGGCACCCGTATAGCTACAACACGGAGTCAAGTGCAAATGAAGTGCTAAGAATCCCTAAATAGAGTGACATTTATCAGTGACTAGCTGTCCCCGGCGGATTCACCCAGTGTTTTGGCTACTGCTCCGTTTCCATAGGTCGTAGCGTGATGTTATCTAGCTAAACGTGATGAACATGGGTATCCCATTTTTTTTTTTTTCAATTCGACGGATAGTTCCAGAAATTAGCGCTTTTAAACAAACACAAAATCTCTTCTATATTATTATTTATATATATACTATTAAAGTATAGATTATGATTATATTGATTAAAAAATGTCCCAATTTTGAGGGATTGACAAATACTACCAAAATGTCACGGTGATTTTTGGGATTCAGATAATTGCTGATATAAACTCACTTTGTCTAGGACATAAATTAGTTATCTTCAGAAAAAGTACCATTTTTCTTATTTTAATCTTTTATTTAAAGTTTCATTCTGTAAAACATGTTACCTTTATTTAATATTGCTGTAGGTACCTAAACAACGGAGAATAATAATGTCTCTGCATTAGATACATAAAATTCTCCATTTCCAAACCTAATTCGCTTATGTAAAAAAATAAACATCTGCCATTAAAAAACCAGCATGACATATTTTGCGGGCTTTCCGCTTATCTTTAACAAATGGTATTCTTTCATGTTAACATGCGTATAAAAAAGAAAAATCTTCCATTAAAGACCACCTCGACTAGCATCGTGTCCACAGCTTCCGTTGTCGGCTGTCACCTACAAACGCAGTGCTTGTACACACGAATATGTCAATGTACACGTTCGTCGCATTAGCATTCCATCTGTTCTCTCCTCCGTGTCTGCTAATTTAAATAAACTAAGAATATATTATATTATGACTGTAAACAAGCTATTAGTGGGATGCGTCTGTCTTTATACCTGTTTGACCAAGCACCTTGTTATTCTATTGGTGTAAGAAAACAGCAGGTGTGTTTCCTCTGAATAAAATATTTAGCTAACCTATAATGTAACCTACTGAGTTATACAACTAGTGAAAATATTGCCGGAGTCTGTTTTTGGATAACCAAAACTTGGATCTCTAAGACAATCGTCAATAACGTGCACCATCGTCGACCACATTCTATCTAATCAAAATAAAGGCCTGGGTCATACTTTGCCCAAAGAATTAAGCTATCTGCGCGCCGATCTGGGCGCGTCGGTCTCCATACATTTTTATGGAAACTAGACTTGAAGAGCTACACTTGATTCATGCCACGCGACGTCATTCTAAGTACAAATCAGGCGTGTTACACGTGTCAGCGTCGGTCTAATGTAGTTCAAGCTTTAGCGTTGTCATTCAACGTGGCAGTCTTTTGGGCCTGTTTTTGTTGCCCAGAAGACAGTGATGTGGAGGAATACCACGATGCCAAAGTGTGTGTGTGTGTGTGTGTTACACACACACACGTATACACACGTATACAGATGTGTGTATGTAGGTTACAAAGGTTCGTAGTTAGCCAATATGTAAGTCATATAAGTATTTTTTTTTTTATTATTTCGAAAAATAAATATTGAATTAAAATATATTATGTATTTTCCAAAATCAAATGCGGTACTCATATATGATTTACCACAGTGTTGGGTAGGTAGGTAGGATAGGCAGGACGTTGGGTAGGTAGGTAGTGTACCCTACACTACCTACCTACCCAACCTCCTGCAGTAGTCCAGGTAGTCAGTTGGTGGGAGTGAAGCCGCGGGCAAAAGCTAGTTACATATAGGTATTTTTATTCCGAATAATAAGCATATTATAAAAATAAATATATAAGTATTGTAGTTTTCAAAAACATGTTGGTACGTTACTCATAGATCATTTACCACATATAAAAACAACAATTACAATAATGTCTGACCTCCCAAACGATCATGTTATACCACGGATTAACATGTTAAACCATGTCTTAATTATCACTATGAAAAATACCAAGAGGTTCCATTGTTGGCGCCATAAGTTGTCTAATTAAAGTTCTATTCCGTGCACATAGAAATCATTATAGATTTTGCGCCCATCACAATAATTTTTAAAAAGTTTAAGGGGAAGCTTGACCTAAGAAGCCGTTTGGATGAGTGAAGTTAATAATTACACATTACGAGTACTTCACCTTTAATTTATGTTATAGAGAGAATAACTTTTTGAGTATCTCTTGGTTCGATTCTTAGGTAAATTACATACAATTTGCTCCTGAATAAAGGCAGGATATACACCACAAATTTTTAATCAGTACAAATACTTACTTGAAGGGCTTATTCGATAAGTGAAGTCTCAATAAATAATATTCATAAACACCAAAGTTATTAGCGTTTGTTTATACCCCAAAATTTCACTTACTTTATGAAAATATTGTACATTTTGATCGTCATTTATTCATTCATAATCTTATAGCTTATGAATTAATAAATGACGATCAAAATTGAAAAACACTTCGAGTAGTATTTTCTGGTAGCAATTGTTATGAGACAAATTCTATTATGAATTTACCAATTATGACCAATTTTCGTGGACAATTTTGGGATTTCTTTTTTTTTTTAGTTTTGACTACAAAAATATGATCAGTACGGATAGAGCCCCATTTTTTTGTACTAATTAAAAGTAGGGGTGTATAGTAAGCTAGCTAGTTTTAGATTTTCAAGCTTATTTCACAGAAACGAACCTCTAATAAAGCTTGATTCTTCCGACATTAAAAATTAGATTGATTGATGATAAAAATAAAAATTGCAAAACAAAATTACAGCACGTTTATCAAGTTTTTTTTTTAAACCTGTATACAACATCGCCTTAACAAAAATGAACAATGAATACTTTCTTCAAATTAATGATAGACTACAGATATCATTATTAATTGGGTTAAGAAACATGATTAAAGTCGGACCGGTCATTTCGTACTTTAACCAGCATTAATCACCGTAATGACAGGTGTTTTGTCCGGTCAATGTGCGTAACGTAACCGGGTATTACACAGAATACTTAATTAGCCGTAATGGGGTATAATAAAATGGTTATTTTTGATTCATGATGCCTTGGAGCCAAGTAAGTGCCTGATTGATGTATGACTTTTTTGTTTAGTGGTGGTAATGTTATAGAGTTATCATTATTCAAAAGTGAAAACTATTTAGAGATGTAGGTTTGTCAATCATGTTTTGAAAGCAAACAGTTAATAGCATACATAGCATAGTCGGCCTTATAATGTTCCCACTGTTGGGACTCAGGTCTCCTCTCTAGGAGAGGAAATGGGCCGTGGCCACGCGGGCCCAGTGCGGTTTGGTGGATGTAACATGCCTTCGAATTTTTGGTTCTAGAACATGCCGGTTTCCTCACGATGTTTTCCTTCACCGTTTTGAGAGCAGTGTTGATTAAATATATTACACAAAGTAATGCGCCTGGCTGAGTTTGAACCCGCAACCTACAACACTTAAGTCGGGGCCGTTACCAGTCGGCCACCACTGCTCTATAGTATGGAAATACAGCATTGCATGAAAATATGGCTAGAATACGGTTGAAAATTCTCCCGACCGAATTTCGATTAAGGTGGCCAATCATGCAGGAGATATTATAGTGCATAAGCGTGTACGTAATCACTGATGCGTTCTTTTCCTTTGTTAGCGTGCGATCTATTTCCTTTACTCTCATAGTCCGATGGAAAGGCAATTCAACTCGACTAGAAATATCAGGAGCAACGGCTTAACGTACTTTCTGAAGCACAGTCCCCTAGCCAAGTTACGACCGTTTCGTTTCGATTCTCTTGCGTCGAACGCCTCAACGCTCAGTCACGTGGTCAGAACAAAGGAATCGGAGGCGTGGCTTACTCGAGGCGTTCGACGCAAGAGAATCGAAACGAAACGGTCGTAACTTGGCTAGGGGGCAGGGGTGTTATACCATCCACTTTTTAACATTTTAAACTAACGAAATAAAAGTCAATAATCACTGCTAAAACAATACCATATAACGATAATACAGTTAGCGCAGTGGTTAACCGATGGGCTGCAGCGCTGCGTACGTGCGTTCGATTCCTGTACTGAATAAATATTTGTATGGCTTACAGATAGGTGTTCTGAGTCTGGATATCTTGTGTATGTCATTTTACATGTTCGTGACCGCACTAAAGATATGCGTGGTTACAAATACAGCATCTAAGCTAGTGTAAACTACGGCCTTTTTTAAATAATATTTTCATTTTCTATTTATTACTTTACATTTTCAATTGAGCAGTTAACAGCAAGACTCTGACATCTTGCATATGCAAGAAACAGCTAAAAGCTACAACAAATCACAGATGGTGAGTCCACCGCTCAACAGTCTCACACAACTTTCAACGCTGAATGAATTAAGGAAATTGTATATTAATTATTCATTAACTAGTTAGTTATGGCCTTCCGTAGCAATGGTAGTAATCACAGTAATAGGTATTTCTTCAATATGCATCACCACTTAGTTTGATTTGCGTTTTAATCCTTGTGAAAAGTAATAAAGGAAATTTAGATAAACATTGTAAGGAAACGGCATGTTCTTGAAACAAAAATTCAAAGAAATGTGACATCCACCGATCCATAAAGGGCCCGTGTGTTAGATTATGGTAGATTCCCTCTCGTAGAAAGGAGGCCTGAGGGAGTGAGAAAATTAGAAGGCTGATCATGGTGACCCGAGACCAAGATTTCTCCTCATTTCTCCCCAAAATTCTTCCTTACTATTGGTTTCCATTTTCGAAAATTAATAAAGTTTTAATTCACAACCTACGCTGTTCAAATTCTTAATAATTCTAATTAATAATCAAGATCTCTTCTAAGACTATGTCCCTTCGCGTTATATCTGGTCCACTGATACTTGTAATCGACTTGACAAGCAGTTCATGGTATGCTAGCTATCTTCCTGGTACCTGTAACCTCTCGAACTTACAACAGGGTGGTCTAGTATATTCTCTTTAACAAGCAAACTGCTCAGTTAAAACAAATAACATCTTAACATTATTGAGTAATAAAAGACAGGGATGCTAAACTTTTTGAACGTGTACCATAAACATTTTGTTAACAGATATTTTTGCGAAACTGACAACAGACAAGCTACTATAAAAAAAAATCGTGTTTTAGTATCAGGAGATTTAATTTGAAATAAACTTAACAGCCGCAAAACAAAATCTATAAAGTTCAATTTAAGGAGATGCAACTCGACATACATTTTCACTGTTATTCATACAACCGTTCTTACTCAATTATGATGACGTTATTACAAATTTTTCATTAGATATTTTGGAAACACAGTATTTTGTGGATATTATCTAGGCTTCTATTGAATTTATAAATATGTGTAAAACTAACCCAGTAAAGAAGTCTAAAAATGTGCTATTTTGCGTAAACTTTGACACTTCATAATTTACTCATAAATTTAAAAAGTCAAAAAAGTATAACAATAGAAGCCTTGCAAATTAAATCAAAATTTTGAATGACGTTTTGCATACAGCCGAATTTCTCCTGGTTAACCATCATAAAAGTTGAATTTTCAAAATTCTCTTTTTAGTGCTCGCCTACATTACAAAAAGAACCGTTGTACAGTAGTTTAAACTGTGCTTTGATATGTCAGTCAGTCAGTTTCTCCTTTTATGTATATAGATTAGAACACCAAACAGCAATTACACTGACATCAACTGCTGCTTTATATCATAGCCCTTGTTAAGAAGAGAGATTCTTACAAAACTGCACAAAACTGTTGGCCACCCCTCTCATCTCGTTACTCCATCAGCCACACGTGCGGAGCAGATCGCGACCACCTGCGGGCTGACCCTCTTTGATATCGCCGGTATTACCTTCGACCCGGCCATTAATCTAGCTACAACCTTAATGAATTGCCCGCCGACTATGTTACGTGTACGATTAGCGTGTTATGAGACCACCACTGAAGGTATGTTGGTACATAATATGTTGTTGTGATAAGGATTAGTATTGAGTTAGTTGATAAAGAATATATTATATTATATTATTATGGTTTTTGAAAAGTGTTTTCTACTCGGGTTTTCTCCCGGTGGTTTTTCCTTGCTCCCGCCCTGACACCCTCAGGGAAAAAGAGGTTCGGATCCTCTGCTAATTAGTTACAAATACTGTGTCCCCCAGTACACAGCATAGTCGGCCTTTTAATGTTCCCACTGTTGGGACTCAGGCCTCCTCTCTAGGAGAGGGAATGGGCCATAATCCACCACGCGGGCCCAGTGCGGGTTGGTGGATGTCACATGTCTTTGAATCGAGAAATTTATCACAATATCTATGTATGTCTTTGCTATTATGCCTGTCGCTATTACTATCGGTATTACTATCGCTATTATTATCGCATTATTTCAGTTTTAAGTAGATGGTATTTGCTTAATTTTTCAATCTCTTTAGGCCCTATGTTATAATCTGATGGTACATGTCTATTAAATACGTTTTATATTCTGTTTTATTTACGTATATTATATCTGGTCTATTAAGTGTAACTGTGACATCTGTCTGAACTGGAATCTCCCACATTAACTTTGCTGTTTCGTTTTATGTTATATATTATATTATATTATATTATATTATATTATATTATATTATATTATATTATATTATATTATATTATATTATATTATATTATATTATATTATATTATATTATATTATATTATATTATATTTATGACTCCTTCACGCTCAATCTGCAGAATAGATTTAGATGAGCGCACGGTTAGACCATGTCCCGGAATAGCCAATAGAATGCTTTTTATCCTGAAAGTATGTTTCCTTGGGGATATTTTCGAACACAGGTGGGTTTAAGTCAGTAAAAGCGTGACACTCACATTCTTTCCACCAGAGCGGCAGGAGTCATTATTTTGATGATTTCCAACTGAAAAAGACTAATCTATCTATCAGTAAGTTTTTTGGAATCCTGAAATATAAAGCAACTTTTAAAAGTCGATCAGAGAGTTTGTAAAACAGCTTTCATTTATATTTAGAGAAGCGTATTGATCAGCTTTGGCCCTACTGGAAGCTGGACAAATGTGATACAAACTAAAGTCTCATTTAATTCAACTGTCAGTTGACTGCCACAGCGATGTTCTAGGTAGATAACCGTCAAATATAAACTCGAAAATATAAGTCATTATAGTGTGAGAGTTTGCACTAAACGATCAACTTCAACTTTCATTTGACCATAAAGTTTAAAACATTGCGTCCTAATTTCGCCCTAACATCAATTTCTATCTTGACCAGCTGAGAAACTTCTTTCCCCCCACTTCCCCTCTTGTTACACAGGGGGGTAATGAAATACAAAGACAGGGATTCTAACAACGTGCGATAGTTATAGTAGCGACCACTTGTGAGGGCCTGTAGTGATGCGACATATATGCAAATACAGGAATACATTAGTCGATGGTTCAGATTAAATCGAATTCTTTTTCTTTTCATCTTTTTACGGTTTTAAAAGAAAATAAACTCGAATAACGATGTTATCTTCAAATTCGTTGAATAAATAATGGGAATAATCCGTCGGTGATGGATTTTTATTACTTCCCAAATAAATAAATCACGTAAATTAGGAGATTAATTTCTATAATGATTCAAGATTAAAATAAAGAAGTTTGTTTTCTAAATAGTTTAATGTTTTTGAATAGAATTATGAAATTAATCATTGTGCTTAAACACCAACAAAAAATACTAAATTCTAATAGTTTATTTTTGCTAAAATATGTTAATAGCTCTATAAGTAATGCAGTAACTTTCTTAAAGCAAGGTAATTAACTCAAATTTAAGCCAAAAATTAAAAAAAAGCTAGAAATCTGAAGTAATAATTCTGCGGCATCTAATTTCATAAAAAAATTACTTTTCAGTTACTGCCTAACGTGGAGACTCATCAGCACTAATTAAATATTTTTAAAATACCTTATTGCAAAAAATTAACATCGATGTATATTTTATTTAAATCTATCGAGTCCCGTACCTACAGTTCTTAATGTTAGTCGAACCTAGCGCGGGAGGTCTCATTCATAAATCTAGTCGGCCAGGAACAACACCGTTACATCCCTAGCAGATATCGACTGTCGACCGACTGATTTAGTCGTGAGCTCTACTTGCTTTTATACCTGTTACATTATTTAAGAGGTTACGGAAATATATTTGCGTAGACTATCTGGACAATGTTATTTACCCAAAGATTATTTAGTTACCGTTTTATTTACTACGGATTTTCAGTCTAGATAAAAAAAAAATGTAAGGTTATGTTATACATGTAACATAATGATAGCATATCCGGAAAGTAGTGTGTAGCTATTATGGGGGAAGACGTATAGCGTTGGAAGGCGTCCTACAAGGTAAACCGATGATCTGGTAAAGGTTGCGGGAATCCGACGGATGCGAGACGCACAGGACGTCTTTCGGCTGAAATGATGATGCTGGATGATGATGATTATGGGAGAATCATCTATGAGGAAACCTTTGATTTCTATGCAATTACTACTTAACCGAGTCGTATCATCGTAAAAGGTAGGGGGCTCAGCAGAGCCAAAGCCTATAGGGGCCGGGCAGTCCAAAGAGGAACCCTGGGGTCCTAAAACGCAAGGCAAAGAAAGAACATAGGTGTAGTTTTAGAGAGTAAAAGTCTGACACACACTCTCGCTCCACCCTAGAGCGAGTGAAGTCATTGGCTGAAAAAGAAAAAACCGGGCAAGTGCAAGTGTCACTCTAGTATTTTATTTTTTTGTGTGTATGTGAGAAATTTACATGTGGACTGCTAAAGATTTCTGAATGAAGCTTTGTCAGTGCTACAGGATGGTTCGAAAGAGTTACCGTGGCCCTGAAACGTGAGTGGCACCTAATGGAACACAGGTGGATTTTATTCAATAGTCTGACTCGCTCTATCCAGAGCGGGAAAAGTTGTTTGACAACTTACCACCTCTAAAAAAAATTGATACAATGGCGGGTTAATTGCTGACGAGTGATATTTACCAGGCAACCTTTGGATGGTCTGAAAGGTATTAAAATAAAAGAAAATCAGCCGTGAACAGTAAAAATATTGGAGGAAGATCTGTGCCCATATGTGGGACAGTACAGGCTTATCTTCCATACTGTACAAGACATCCATGATTTGTCATCACTCATTTTTCCTATTTAACAAATTCACTTTTTTTTATCACGATTCGACATTTATGTTTATTTATTTTTTTAACTTTACCCCTTTACACTTTATAAGAAAAAAAAAAATCGTAGTTTGTGCGCGGTTATAACAATATATATTGTGATTAGGACCTAAACTTATATAGTATTTAAGCTACCTAGTTATTAAGGTACACAAGTAATCTGTGGAAACGTCGTGAATTGTTCATTTACCCATACGTCACACCATATTTTATTGTAATATACTGTACATTTGTTTGTTTTTCCAAAATAAATAAAATAAAATACACTAGTAATGACTCCTGTATCGTGAATCTGTTCACAAACACGTGAACTTACATACACAAGGCACCCATACCCTTAACCCTATCTGTAAGCCACACAAATAATAATTGTTCCGTGCCCCAACCCGTAACAGCCAATCGTTGTATTTGTCGGATTCGCCAACAACTATACATATTAACTTTGCCATCAACAAAATAGATGAATCAGTTATCCGACACATGTGAATATAGAGATGGCTGACGATAAAGACAGGATGCTACAGTAGTGGCGGTGGTCCGTCAGCCCGTCAGCGGAGTGCCACGTAATTGGCACCGCTTTCTACTTATATACGGCTGTATACAGCGTGTCTTAGATTTTTTTTCGTTGTGTACCGTTTGTTTGTTAAGTTAAGGTAATTCAATCGATTTTTTGTCAGGTCAATCATTTTGATATTTTTAACTCGGCCAGAAATGTAGGTATAAAGAACATACAAAACTATCTTATCTTACTTGAAAGCAGGAAGTGATAACTAAATATTTCGATTTAAGTCAAAAATAAAGATTGAAATCGGTTTATCGAGTAAACCCCGATTTCTGATTTAAGCATTTGAAGGTATTTCTCAAACTCTACTTTAGCCTGTAAACCTGTCAAAATTTGGCACTTAAGAAAATGCACTAAATGGACTCATCTCTTTTTTATCCCTAAAGATATGTATATTGGTATTGTTTAGCCCGAGTTTGAGACGTTCTTTATTCAAAATACTGTATTCAGAAACCCGTGCTAAGTCACATTGTTAAAATATCATGGAAAAAAAGTATAATGTTTTTTTTTTACCAACTATTAAATAGCTAATAACTAAAAAAAAAACAAATTGACCAAAATATCACTACTTGAACTAAAAACATAACTAAAAAATACAAAAATAAATAAAGAAATCTAAATGAAGCACGCTGTACACCGGCTGTCACCTAGCTCGCGTGTCGTCTCTAATGGCGGCTCGGAAAAAAGCCTCAATTGCGCGCAATTGACTGGCAGCGAGTTACCCGCGATCTGCGCACGACGCAAACACCTGGCGCACGAGCAGGGTTCACAACTGCTAGAAAAACTGGAACAGAACTGTTAGACACATTTTTTTAAAATAACTTTTCTGGAAAATTTGAAAAACTAGTGCGCCTTACCATCAAAGATTGCATCACTGCTTACCATAAGGTGGGATTGCAGTCAAGCACTAGTTTATATAAATTAAAAAAAAAAAACAAAGCTCTAAACTAATGTATTGCATATTTTACTAGTGAAAAAGCTAGCTACGTATAAAAAATGGCTTGAGAAGAACAAGAGAAAAACTCGCTTGTTTACCTTTTTTTTTTGTGTCTTCGTTTCGATCATGTAATTTTTTTTAATTCCCATACAAAACAGAGCTGAACAACACTTATCTACAAGTAATTTAAGCTTATAAACAAAAGAAAGAAAGAACAAACGTTTATTCGTACCTTACACTATATTACTTCTTATTATTCGTATATTACTTCTTATCTCTCCTTTTGCAGGACTGCTGAAAAAAATTCTTTTAGAAATAAGCTTTGTAATTTTTTTTTTTTATTCATGTATCTTCTGTATAATTATATGTGTGTACAAATTATAACATAAAATCTGTATGAAGCCAAAAAGGCGCCTTACTCAGCATATGCTGCGATATTTAAAATAAATAAATAACGTAGCGCACATAACATGAACAACATAATCGTAAACAATCCGTGACCCACTACTGTATCTATCGCTAAACAACTTAAGTACCTAGCAAAGTACATCAGTAGGTAACTGCCAACCCTACAAACGCTCGCGGGTATAAGCGGGCACGGGCAAAGCGAGCACGGGCATAGCGGGCACGGCGCGTGCGTCGGACACGCCCCGCAGAAACTAGACCGACGCCATTTAAATTTGACCATTGTCACGGAAACAGAGGCCACGATACCAAACGAAAGTCGTTTCGGAATTCATTATTTTGATTATGCTATGAGCTAGAAATAACTTCTAGGTTAAAGGAACAAAGGAGTGTCTTGGCTATGGGTGATTTAAAATGTGACATAAGTTAGTAAGTATATAAACTTTGATAACACTAAATCAGTATATTTTAATTTTTGTTTTATATACAAACAAAGTAAACTTCTGTGCCAAAATGAATGAAAAACTGAAATTTATTGAAGGCAGCCATTACAACTATGCGGAAGCTTTTAAAACTCGTTTTGCCTCAATTTAAATGAGAGGTCAACACCCTAGTTCATCTTACCCCTTTACAAGCAAAAACCGTAAAGTTACAACAACAACAAAAAAATACAATTAAGGTAAACTTTAAAGCCGCCAAGTTGGCTTAAGATCTAGCTTTTTGCAGTTGACCAATCATAATCGAAAATAATGGAATGTGTCTCGGCAAAGTATCACCGGCAAAGAACTTATTGGAACCATAAATGATCGATTTTTCACGCATTCCTTGCGGGCTCAGTACTGATTTTCTTGTGGAGAAAAAGCGATAATCCAACTTTAGCATTTGGGGTTTTCTTTAAGGCGGGAAGTTGTCTAATAACTTCTCGCGCTTTAGGATGGAGCGAGAGGGCGTGTCAGATATTTACTGACTAAAACTACAATAGGTGTAATTTTTTAACAGATGAAATGTGACGCGATGATGCGTCCGTTAGAAACTGTCCTTTTCTTTGAGGTGCAAAATCATCTAATGACTACTTACACTCTAGGGTGGAGTGGGTGTCAGACTTTTACTGACTAAAACGACATCTGTGGTCCTTCAGTTGCCTTTTGCGTTCAAGGACAATAACTATCCTTTTGATACTTTTCCCCATGTACCTAGCAGACATTGGCCCACTGGGAAACATAACGGGTACTATTTTTTTTTAATAAATCTTATGTAATAACCTACATTCAATATGATCCCAATAAATACTTTTAAATTTTTTCACTTGTTATACACATAGGTATATTTATTTTTTTAAATTATTTTATCCTTATATTACTAATTTTTTTTGAATATTATGACTTATTAGGTACCTAAATTGTAATAAATATTTATTTCATCACGCATTACTCTCAAAATATTAAAGGAAAACATGATGAGGAAACCGACATTTCCCAGAACAAAAAAAATAAAGTAAAGTAACGCACTGGGCTGGATTATGGCCCTTTCCCTCTCATAGAAACGGGACCCGTTTTTACCTAAGCTAAGACTCTGCTCGCTGTTTGTCTGTCTGTCAAAAGGCTGTATCTCATGAACCGTGATAGCTAAACAGTTTAAATTTCACATATGATGTATTTCTGTTGCCGCTATAACAAAAAATACTAAAAACAGAATAAAATAAAGATTTAAGTGGGGCAATACAACAAATGTGTTTTTTTTTTTACCGTTTTTTGCTACGGTCAGTACGAACCCTCCGTGTGTGAGTCCGACTCGCACTTGGCCAGTTTCTTTTTAAGTAATCTTCTTGTTTATTTTACAAAAATGGCTACTATTAATTACCTACACTTATTTTTAGTGCAGTAGTCCATTTTTGCCGCTTTAATTCTTCGTACAGTAGCTCTGTGCACGCGCATGTTGGAATTTAAATGAACTTGGACCGAATTCGATGTGTATAAGTAGTTTTTAATGTGTAACTAGCGTGTTAGTGGTGTCGATTACATTTGTTTTTGTTATAGGACATTAAGTAGATACTAATTTATGATTGGCAATTCAATAAACCTTGTCATCGAGTTTTTTTTTTTTGTAATTTGTGTTTTTAACTCACGTTTAATTTGTAGATACAATGAGCCTTGTCATCATTTTAACTTTAATCACAGGTAATTGGTTGAAACTTAAATAGTTTTTACTATTTTGGTGTCTTTACGATGTTATAGAAAATTATGAACCCTAACCTTAGGTATTCCGTTTATGTTTTTTTATTGCTATATTTTTTTGTAATATAAAATAAACGTTGTTAAAAAAAATGTGGTTCTGCACATAACTAGACTATTCACAGAAATAACTGCAAAACTTTTGAATAACAACATGTATTTACTCTAATATATATACATACGCAAAAAAAATCGAAGACATGACATCCACCAAACCGAACTGGGCCCGCGTGGTAGATACGCAGACCCAGTGCTGTTTGGCGGCCCATTTCCTCTCTTAGAGAAGAGACCTTAGCATAATCAGCCTGATAATGTTCCCACTGTTGAGAAACAGTGGGAACATTGTAAGGCTGATTATGCTTATGTTCTTAGTATTTCGGCAATCCGATTCTACTTAAGACTTTAACGGTTTTAATAAGTTTCAAAATTTCATTTCAAATCAACATCTCTATACACTGAAGACAATTTACGGGTCTCCACACAATTCTGACAAATGACACACAGTCCGTAACCAAATGTGCTAACCAACGTTCATCCTAACTTGTATCGTAGGGCTATTAAGGCTATATTTGCTGTTAAGCTAACGGGGATCCCTTTAGTCCATGGGCCATTGAAGACCAGTGTATGATATCAATTTGTAGGGAGTTGCGATGTCGGGCAGCGACGGCGGCTGACATGCAGCACTGATGATTGCTTCGCTGTCTGCGCGCCGGGACGCGGACGCCGAAACGCCGGTCGTCTGGCCCGCATGGTGCTACTCAGGTATTACACATGGTGAATAACAAACGCAGGCAGTAGAATAACACCCATTGTAGACCTGAAAGAGGTTTTATGTTTATTGATTATTAGGTATATTATTGATAGGTTCGCGTTTGACCACTGTCTCGCCTGATGATAAGCGATGATGTGGTTGACGATGGAGCACGCTTGCCTAGAAGTAACATTTCAGGCAAAACACGTCTACTACTGGAGATAGACGTCTCCCAACTGTCGCCACAACGACCAGTCCAGGCCATCGGTCTACCTTGTGAGAGGCCTCCGTCTTCTAGTACGCGGTCGCCGCTCTTGTACTCGAAGTAACCAGTTCATTCTTAATTTAAAGACTATAGTCAGACTTTAACTGGAAGTAAAGAGTTCGGCAGGATACTGAAAATTACAATGAATGCACTAAACAGACATGTCCACGGGCATAATAGCGGCCCATGATCGTACCTCGCTATGATAAGTTTATACCATATTTAGTGTGTGACAGAAAGATTTATATTAGCGAAAGTCAGCCGACATTACCCCTAGATAAATCCATCTAGTGACTTCTTCTGGAAAGCCTTCAATAGTAAACTAGTAAATTTGCCAATTAAAATTCGTGCGTCATAGAAACAACGATTAAACTGGACCAAAATTCGGGTCGTTATGCAATAATTAGCTACACTGCTCTATTCCGCTCTCGATAAAAACATTATCTACTTGAGAAATTGCCATAATAATAAAATTAATAATCATAGGTCCATGAATTTGGTTGAAAACCGCAGCTAGTCTTTCTGTAGTCATAAATAGTCATAAAATAGTTTCAAACTCAAATTAATAGCGTTTATTACCATTTATAAGGTACTTCTAAATATTGTCAAGGTTGATCAGAGAAAAAAATAACAAAAATAAAACGATCTAGCCATTTACACGCTTCATAGTAATCTCTATGGAGAAGAACTTGCAAGACACGGATAATCTTTTAAATCAATAAACAGTTACGAAAATGATTTATCTATTACATCTCTAATGTTGAAATTATACACAGATATATACTTATAGTAACCCGCCCCAGCTTTGCACGGGTGTAAGAAATCTTAGAAATATTTTAGCTTTTTCTCTACTCGAATATACATCTATTTACATAATATAAACCTTCCTCAAAAAAGACTGTTATTGAAGTGTCCATTAGTGAAAACTGTTTGAAAATCCGATCAGTAGCTTTTGAGTTTATCGAGTTCATACAGACATATAGACCGGAGACTTTGTTTTATAATACGTAAAGGATATGAAAACAACATAGGAAGGCATGCCCGTTAAAAGCTTCCAGAGACTTCAAAACAACATAATTACAAAATCTCATCACGAAGTGGAAATTGTCACTTTAGCTAAGATTAGTTTTTCACATCTTAGTGAAAAACTAATCTTAGGTTACAACCTATCACAACATGTAACCATCTAGCTTCAAGGCGTACTTAGAAAAACAATTACTAAGACCCATTTTACATCGTTTTCTTCATTTCCAACGTAATGTCGGTAACGAATAGGCAATGAACCTCTATTATAACGCCCAGGAAACTGCTGCTAACCATCTAGACACCATAAGTCATCTAAATGTTTCTTGAAAACGGTAGCGGACGTAAGTGAAAAAATGGTAGGCAATCTACTGTAACAGGTAGTTAGCAACAAGGAGATGTGCCGTAGGACAGTTAGGGGTTAGAAGACCCACAAGGCTGTCATTCAGCGTTGCCAGATGCCCCGATTTTGACGGGACGTCCCGACTTTTAAATCGAAATTAAATTTCCCGCGCGGGACAGGCTTAGTCCCGCTTTTCGGGGATAACTTGACCGTGCGTGCAGCGTGCTGCGGAAGTAGAGCCGGGTGGCACAGACAAGTGTCAACTGGCCCCCCGCCAATAGGGTAAATCTGATTTAAAACATCATATTTTTAAATACATTTTCTATGGCTATTTTTGCTATCTATTGTCACGTACACGTAATTTAAGTCTGATAAATAGATAAATTATTAAAAAACTGTCCCACTTTCGACGAAAGAATCCCACTTTTTTTTTGACAAAAAAAAATGTTTAAAGATCCCGGCTTGAAAAAAAACGTCTGGAAACGCTGTTGTCTTAGCCCCCGAAATAGCTGATTTTTGTTGAAATTATTTCCGAAAGACGCAGCCACTGCTTCAAGGCGACTGGTGTCCTAATGAGGATCGCGGTAATCCGAAGGATGCGAGACGTAAAGGACCGTTCGTTATGGCAACAGTTGGGGGAGACCTAGGTCCAACATAGGACATCTTTCGGCTGAAATGATGATGATCAATATTTTGGTTTTCATCACAGAATTTCATGTCGGAAGCCCAATATCCTGCGGTGGGTTCTAGACCATGGGCATGGCATACTTGCCCTCCTCCTCTAATTCCTATGAAGGCTGTAAGTAACTTTAACGCTAAATATCTGTCTGCATAGCCTTTTCTTAACTATGTTGGGGTCGGTTGAAGACGGCTGATGGAATCTGACGTCCAAAAACCAGTAAAAATTGGTTAACAGTAACACGATACTTCTTGGCAAGACTGGTGTAAAACATTCCTGGGTTCTGACTATCCGAAACAATTGTCAAAGATCTCCAAATGACAGTCAGGATCAACAGGTTAACGTGTTTTCCGGAGGCACGGAGGACCCTTGGTATATTAAGATGGTAACCTATCAACAGACTGACCTCGGCTAGTGTCGCTTAACCTTGCATATCGATCCATACAGTAGATGTTATTTTACCCACGGGCTTTTAACTGTAACAGTAAATTGTAACAGGTCAATTTTAAGGTGAACTCAGCTAATTATAGTGTTTTTGACTTCAACTTGATGGACTTTTAAGATATCTCCATTTGTGAACTCAGTGCCGTATGTAAGTCAACAGTATGACTGAAACTGAAAGCTTCGCCCTTTTTAGGGTTTTGTACCGAAAAGGTAAAAACGGGACTCTATTGCTAACACTCCGCTGTCCGTCTGTATATCACATCTCATGAACCATCATAGCGAAGGCAGTTGAAATTTTCACAGATTATGTATTTCTGTTGCCGCTATAATAATAAATATTAAAAACAGAATAAAATAAATACGGTACCGATCCCTTCGTGGGTGAGTCTGATTCGCACTTGGCCGGTTTTTCTATTTCCAAGATCCCTTTTAGATGCCATTATTTTTGAGGGCAAAATGTTTGCCTCTTGGTTCGAACAGCCTTTTAATGTTCCCACTGCTGGGACTCAGGGCTCCTCTCTGTAGGAGAGAGAATGGGCCGTAATGCTCACTCGGGCCCTGTGCGGATTGGTGAATCACATGTCTTCGAATTTTCATAATTATTACGTGTATCATATTTTCTTTCTTTAAATTTCATCCACAGTTAAAAAATCTGAGGTAAAAACGCCCAGGCACTGGACCTCATTCTGAAGTCAGCCTTCTGCCCCATCCTGTTCTACGATGTAACTGCGTCTGGTTTACCTGCGCGCAGTGGGTGGCGGAGTGGCAGGTGCGCGCATTTCCATACGTCTGCCGTGCGCAAGAGCACGCCTCAACGACGCCGAGCGGACGCTAGTGACGTGCTAGCGTTTTTCGGTTGGTTTAGATAGCTTAGCTTGTTATTGAAAGTTAATATTGTTTTTATTTTTTACAAAATGTGTAGATGTTCAGAATATTTTGTAACTGGAAGGTATTCGTTTTACCATCTAATGGTGAACATGAAGTGAAAAAACTTTTACCTACAAAAAAATATTACCGACTTTAATAGAAAAAAACACAAAAATTGTTTCTATTTTTGTTTCTTTGTTATTTAACACCGAAATGCGAAAAAAAAATTATTTTTGCAATTTTTATTAGTTTTTTAACCGACTCGTTTTTTTTGCATTTGATGTTGGTTTAATTTTTTTATTTGTAAATAGTGTACTTCACCTTTTAGTTGTAGTACCCCGCAACTAAATCCAAATAGTGCGCAAGTTCTATAGTAAGGTACTGTAATAATTAAAGTATCAATAACATTAAACACTTAAGAGTTTCCTGGATTTCCCTTTTGAACGAAAATAGAATTTTTCAAATCAATCTCAGGCATCTTCGAGTAGTTGATAATAAAAGATTCCGACGAACTGAGAACCTCTTCTTTTTTTGAAATCAATAAAAAGGTAAATTAATAAAAAATAATTAAACTCCATTACATTTTCCATTATAGAGGAATGCAATAAAACATTGCACAATTGATTCCCTCGTTCCCATACATTTCTCTAATAAACATACTTTTCAGTTAATAATAATCGTGAGAGTTACCTTCAAACTGTAGAAAGAATTTCTACAAAACTGTAAAGGTTGTTTGTAGCTACTTACAGTTATTGCCTTAAAATTACTGACAATCACCAATTATGGTGCTAAGTGGGTACCAAAAGGTGCCACCTTCTAGTCACTTTAGCCGGCTAATTGAACACTTTGTACTGATCACTTCTCACATAGTTTTTTTTCGACAGTCATCATGATGATCGTGACCGAGGTTCAAGTACAAAGCGATACTCACATACAACGCAAAAAACTGGCCTTTTCATAAAAAAAAGACAGGAAGACATAATTTCAGAAAAAAAAAGTGAGGTTTTAATTACCCTGTTTGTTTAATTAGAACAATACTAACGAGTTCTGCTTCGTGACTTTTCATCTAACTTATAATATTGGATTTGAGCATAATTAAAAAATAACAGGGCAAGTGCGAGTCGGACTCGCGCACTGAGGGTTCCGTACAAACTTACCTATGAAAACAGTTCGATTCTCGAAATGAGTTACGAAGATTTTTCCGACTAGCAAAAAAAGTTTTTTTGTGACGTAACTACAAATTTACAGTTTTCAGATTTTTTCCTATACTTGGGCTATAAGATCTTGCTTCATGCCAAATTTCAGGATTCTAAGTCAACGGGAGTACCCTATGAATTTTGATTTCCTTGAGAGTGTCGAAATATACGTTTTTTGCGACATAAATTACCGTATATTTGTTTTTCTTTAACTCAGAAGTTTGATCTTTTCACAATTTTAAGGGACCGCAGACTTGAGTATACGGTTTTAATTTCAGCTTGATACCTTTACGCGTTCCTGAGATAAAGGGTCTTGACAGACAGACGGACAACAAAATGATCCTATAAGGGTTCTGTTTTTTTCCTTTTGAGGTACGAAACCCTAAAAACTAGTTGCTGCCAGCGGCTTTGCCCGCATAAAAGTAGAAAGTAGTCCCAAGGGAACTTACTCCCGGAATATAAAGTATCCTATGTGCTATTCTAGGAACTGGTCTATCCATTTACCTAACTTACACACACACGGTCACAAACATTCACCTTTATAATATTAGTAGGGTAAGTGAACTTTTCAGGCACTATCAAACAACATGTTTCTGCATTTCCCGGTATTCTAAATAATAATTCATACTAATTTGGTACAAACGAATTTACTGGCAACCTGTTACCTATGTTAGTTGTCAGTGCTGCCACACGTGTATTGTTATTTATTACTTTTTCAATAAATTCTGCGTTTAAAATACCGTTACCATTCATGTAATAAACTCTATTTATTACTCATTCAATCTCTTTTAGTATATTTTAATTTCCAATTTATGTACCAATACAAAAAATACTTAGTTAACTACAATAACAGTAAAACAAAATAATAATAATAAAACCCCAAACTAATTAAAAACAAACTAAAATATGGCGTCAAAAAATTCTTCCATATATCGCTGTCGACTGGTAATGTGCCCGAAAGACTCATTCAATCTTAAAATTCTATGTTTGGTATTGTTATCAAAGTCTAAGAAAAAAAATTAAAAAACCAATAGTTGTTATTGATATTGATACAAATTAGTAATTTAAAAAAATCTTCTCAAAATATTCCCAAAAAGACGTAATGAAATAGCAAAAAAAAGACTAGCAAAATATGAAGTTAAGGAAATAGGCATCGCTGGAGTGAATGAATAGGCTCTTAGTGCGCCTCATCATCAACGATTATATCACTGCTTACCATCAGGTCAGTCACGCACTAGTTTACATTATCAAGTCCACATGTTACTCTAAATTATTCGCTATCTCATCTCGAACGAGACGCAGTATTCCATCATCCGAAGATTCCGCCGAGGCCAGAGCATCACCTGATTATTTATTTATGAGCTCTTCACCATGTTCTACTTATAACTTATTCTAGTGTCGAGTCTTACTTATTTATGAACATCTGGCATCACACGATTTTATATTTATGATACAGGGATGCTGTTGGTTCTTTAGAGTTTAGTAGCTTATTAGGAAGACATTGGAGACAGCAGTTAAGCAATTGGCTACTACACTGCGTGTCGCTCTCTGTCGATACCTGATTAGAACCGTTTTCTTTTTTCAAATAGACCATTTGAAATAAACGGTTCTTTTGAATTGTCAAAATGTCGGTAAGTCTAAAAGTGAAGCTAAATAAATTGCACGTTCCAAAGCGTAGATCTCTCTGGAGGAGAACGTGTAAGTAAATTCCATGGACACTCTTTCAAATCATATTATGAGTTACATAAATCTTGGTTAAATATTTCTTGTCGCTTCTATTATGTGAGCACAATGTAAATAATTAATGAAAAAAAATAGGAATTGAAGGCGCCAAATAGAAATATGGCCTACAGATGGATGTTCTTGTGTCTTGTTTATGTGGGTTAACATGTTTGTGACCGCACCCACGTTAAGGGTGCCCGAACCGGTCAATTGCGAATGACAATGTTTACGTGAATGATCATTTCAAATGACGAGCGAATGAAGCGTTGATTGAAGGTGCGTTATTCGTACACGCTTAAGTTGTTGCTGAACGGGAATGCGGCAAAGTTGTGTTAATTTTGGATAAATGAAAATAATTTCAAACGTATACATGATATGTTTGATAATCAATTTTGTTTCTATTATAAAGTGGTCCAAGGAAAGGTACAAATTGAGATATTAATTCACTCATGAAAAGAACAACAAAAAGATGTCATTTACCGGCAATGTATGTCAATGCACGGCGTGTCAATTGCCTTCGATCAAAATTTTCGTCAGCTGCTGTCATGACCGTAGTAGTATTGACAATGGATTAATTCGTTTAAATGATCAATTTTTTATCAATTATCGTCATTCAGTAAATATTGTAATTTTCAAATGACCGTTTCGGGGATCCTTAACAGGAATAATTCCTAGTGTGAGGAAACATTCTATTATAGAAAAAAATATGTATATTGGACATTTAGAGTGCAGGCTTTTGTTGTAGGCTGTGTAACTAGTAATACAAAGACACCTGAGGCTCTTGTCAAAGTGACACTATTTCAATGATAATGATTGTCAAAAAGCCAAACATCATACATGGGATTGACTGATAAGCGTTATCGAAAGGTCATGTATTCGCACGAATGTCATCGTCGATGATATTGTTACTTTGTTTAGACTCTGGTACCTAACCGTCCGGACTGAGCCCAAGTCGTCAACGACGCGTAGTGTTTCACGCACGCCTCAAAGAGATGTCAGCGAAACTGTAAGAGACCCAGCAGGATCGATATCCGCAAAACATATCGTTGCCGCGGAGAATTTCTGAAAAAGAAACACGTGGTCCTAGAACACAAAGGGCAACTGAAGGACATTGGTGTGGTTTTAGCTCGCTCCATCCTAGACCGGGAAAAGTTATTGGATAATTTCCCACCTCAAAAAAAAATCTGAGTTATTTAGTGAGAGTGTAAGTCCTATGACAGATTTTGTACTTTTAATCCTGCTTAAAATTGTGTTTATTGACATATTTGTCCATTGCATGTAACATATAATGTTTTCCGTAAACACCAGATCCTTATCTTGATCTTCATTATTTGACATGTTGTTGCTTCAGAAGGCTTAGCCAAGTTTCTAATCTACAATCATTAACGCTAGTAGAAATCTTCATATGTATGAGAATGACGCCATCTCAACGCCCAGTCACGTGGTCAGAACATAGGAATCGGAGGCGTTGAAGCGATCGACGAAAGAGAATTGAAACGAAACGGTCGTAACTTGGGTAGGCCTGCAGAATCCTCAAAACATTTTTAGGTTTGTTACTACGATTATCAGCAACTGTAGCATGATCATGCATGCGCAGGATTTCCAGATAGCATTTTTGTCATAGTATTTGAATGTTACTCGCCCATTCATTATTCCTATATGGTAAGACTTCTTTTTGTTTTGATTTATTAGTTTAAAAAAACCACTTTAATGGCTTGAGGTTAAAACAGTCAAATAGGTAACTTATGACGTCATTATTTTTTTAAATGTAATTTTTTAAGATTCAAAATGTCAGTCCGCACAGCTTCCTGTGTTAAGTTCAGCAGTAAAAAAAACATGTTATAAGGAAGAAATAAAAATGTTCAAGTTCCATAATTTTTATTTCTAAAGGTCATTAGGGATATCTTTTTTTATTTGTATACTAGTTTTACCAGCAGCTTCAAAATATATAGCTATCCCCCGATTTCTGATTTTAGCATTTGAACTAGAGTATTTCTTAAAGTCTCCATAAAAGCATGAAAACCTGTCAAAATTTGGCACTTAAGTATGATTTGAGACTTTCTTAGCCGTTTTTAAGTGCCCATGTGTATGTGAAATGAAAAACTTTTGACTTTGACTCGAAGTACTCAATTCAGAAACGGCCCTTAGTCACTTAATTATAAATTCGCATTTTTTTGTGAAAGAATTTTTAAAATCGGTCTATATCGAATGTTATAAATGATTCCTCCTTCTCATTAAAATTTCTTCTGTGATAGTGTTTTTGAGTTTATTCATTGTAATCAAAAATATAAGGTTTCCTCTTTATAATAAATTAATAGATATAGATTGATTGATTTCCCTCTCCTAGAGAGAAGGCCTGAGTCCCAGCAGTAGGAACATTAAGAAGGCTGATTATGTACGCATGTATGTTATATAGATTGAGCATTTCAGCTCGCATATTATTACTTAGCTTTCGTGTTTTAATATTCTTCTTCTTTAAATTCACTAATCTTTAGTTTTTTTAAATCATGTTCCTTTCTTTGTTCTTCTTTCTGTTTCTTCTTTTTTCTTCTTCTTCTTTCTGTTCTGTTGTTTCTATTCTGTTTCTGTTGTTGTGTTTAATTCTTTCTACTTTAAAGCATCTTGATTATTTGTTAATTTTCAGTCTTATACTATATTTTTCGTCTTCCGTCTCCAGGCCGCTTAGTTACAACAACACCCACAAAAACTCTTTCCATTCAAACATCATCAATATTTAACTCTTCGGCCATTTCAAACCCCATGAAAAGCCATTGAAAACAATGAGTAAAAATCTTCTAAGGAGGAAGCTAGCCTGTCGTTTTAAGTCTATAAACGAGTTTAAACGTTCATGTATTATAGATTTATTTTCACTGTTCCTACCAGTGTATTAACACTTAATGTTTTCTAAACTTGGTTGCTGAACGGTATTTCAACCTATCTTGGTCTCTTCCTCTTTTCAAGACGAAGTTGTATTCATTGGTTCGTTAATAGTAACTCCTTTTGACTATTCATTTCCTCTGTGATACTGTTGTTGTGTACTATAACCGCATAAAGTAGTGGAGTAACCAGCCTTTTCCGGGTTTCGCAGCTTGATTCCCGGCCACCGTAATCACGAGCTTGCGGACTATGAGCAGTAAGTAACTCGCAGTCCGGCTGTGAAGACGAATCGCAAGTCAACGGCACAAAGTGTTCCATGCGCGGCATAGTAGGGCCGAAGCCTGTTAGGACTATAGAAACGTATAAAAGAGTTACCATGGCCCTAGAACGCAAAAAGCAAATGAAGAAATTTAGGTGGGTGTTAGCCAGTAAAAGACTGACTCGCCCTCTTGCTCCACAGTAGAGCGAGGGAAGTCATTTGATTTTCCACTTCAAAAAAGCAGTCTTTTGTTTTCGTTGTTTGAAGTTTAAAACATTCATTAATTAGGATCATCATCATCACCGAAAGCTCATTTTACGCACTGCTGGGATTAAACCTCAGATACACTAGAAACAAAATGCAACGTTGCAGCGTCACATAGATTGAGCGTTGTGCGTCATGTTGAGGAACATTTTGTCCTTTAGTGTATCTGCCCCCCTAGACAAGTTACGACCGTTTCGTTGACGTCATCTCAACGCTCAGTCACGTGGTCAGAACAAAGGAATCGGAGGCGTGGCCTACTCGAGGCGTTTGATGCAGACGAAACGATCGTAACTTGGTTAGGGGGGGCTGGTGCTTTAGATCTCTATTTAAATTCTACTGAAAACATATTTTACAGCTTGTAGTTATATATTTCTTTTGGTATTTTTGTCTGATCGGGTTCCCCTAAGGCAATATTTAAATTAAGTTCTACAATATTATTTTGTTTACTGCCAAGTTAAATATAACGATTGCTACACCTACTTATATTATCGTAGTATAATTTACAAAGCTAAGGTTGTTTTAGCAAATTAAATGCTCAGTTCATTAGCATAATATGATAATAATTTTGCATAAGTCTAGTATACGAACTAATACTAAAGACTTAAATGTTTTGATATAGATAACAAACAGCAGTTTATAATTTCGTTGGTCTGCATTTATTTTGAACTCCTATAAACACTAAGACCTGCTGTCCACGGACGCGTAGCTTCATAGACGCGTATTCGTTATTATACGCTTCGTGAACGCATGCTCACAGCTTACATACAAAACTATGAACGAAGCGGCAACGACACGACGCGACGAACACACATTTTTCATAACATATTTTAGAAACACAGTATCTTGTGGATATTATCTAGACTTCTATTGAAATAAATTTATAAATTTGTGTAAAACTAATCCAGTAAAGACCTACGAAAATTTAAAAAAGTCAATAAATTATTACAATAGAAGCCTTGCAATTTAAACAAGATTCTGAATGACGACAATTAAAAAAAAAATCGAATGTTTATTTATTTATTTAATTTCTTAATGCCTTGGTTATTTTCTACTTGTCGACTATTAGGTGACATCGAAATTAGTACCTCTTTTGAGGGGGAAATCATCCAATGACTTCTCGCGCTCTAGGGCGGTATGAGAGGACGTGTCACTTTTACTGACCAAACCCTATCTTTGTCATTCAGTTGCCCTTAACGTTCTAGCCACGGGTTACTCTTTAAAACGTTCCAGTAGCTCACGAAATCAGTAACTACCACCCTAATGCCATCCTGCATTTACCTCACCAAGTAATTAAGCCGACAATTTCTCTATAATCATAATTATCTGAAGACGAGCTACCAATCGAACTAATAACACCATGCAATAATCACCGACCCTGCCAAGCGTGGTAATTATAGCCATATTTCTGCAGGATCGATCATTGAGCCCCCCAGGCCTGTGTTCAGCCATGATTTACGAGCTCCTGTAATGATGAACTGAAGATTGCGTGTGCTTGTGGCTAAGTGGTTACTACCGGTTGGTCTACAGGTTACACTATATATCTAGGCTTGGATTTTGAAGCAGATGACATTTGGTTTTGCCAAAAGCAAGCTTTTGTAGTCGTCGATTATGGTGGTTATCATGTGGTAGCAAATATGTGTGATCATTGATACAATTTTTATCACAGTAAAGTGAAATGTATGTAAGTACCTAATGTTTTTTTTAGCAATGATAGGCTCGCGTTTGACCACCATCTCACCTGATGGTAAGCGATGATGTGGTCGACGATGGAGCACGCTTGCCTAGTAGCCTATTCACTCTTGACTTAAAGACCCCTAAGTTATAGCTATCTGGAAACACAGACTCCGGCAAGGAATTACCTAATATGTTTGTATGTATATAATTTCTTACAAGCTGAACGGATTGTATGACAAATTTGGATGAAAGTTAGCAAACGGTTAGATAAAGTCCTGGAATAGCACATGGGATACTTTTTTATTCCAGGAGTATATAGTTCTTTTCCCTTGGGATGATTCCACTTATAAAAAGTCAGAAGCTAGTGCACGGTTTCAAATTAGTCGTCTTCTACGGAGAAGAACCGGAAAGAAACTCCATGGTTACTCTTTTAAAAAATTTTTGTTCTTACAATATTTCCATATTACAGTTTAATTAGCTATTATTTAAGGTCAGTGTAGACCGGTCAATATTGAACTAAAAAGTACAATAAAAATAAACGTAATAGGAAGTAACCTAAAAAAAGTGGCTATTTAAAATAAAGGCAAGAAAAATAAATAAATAAAAGAAAAATAAATAAAAGTACAATACTGAAAGATATATTTCCTATCATCATTCACTTAATCATTATCATTGACGTAGCCCAATGTTTTTTCTTCCTTTACCCTTTTCTTTTAAAATATACGTACCTTCTTGATACCAACCTCGAACCAGATCTCCTAACTTTTTACCCCACCACTTCAATTCACCAAAAAAAGCTCTACAAAAACCCGTCTGTTTTTTTTTCCTAGTGCTGCCTTTGAACATGGACTGCTATGATATTTACATTTGTTATGTGCGCGTGGGCTGCGCACGCGCCGCGCCTTACCACCATTATTTATTGAGTGACAGTGTCAATGGAAAAGCCAAATAGTTCCTGGTATCGCGGTCAGGTTTTTTAGAGTTCCGTGGTGGGATTAAGATGGTCTAATGAATTTTGTGAGCGACTAGAGATTTTTGAAATATGTCGCTTCTGTATTCCACTGTTACTGTTAGCCAACAAAATTCATATCATAAATAAATATTTCTAGGCTTATTCCCAATGACTTATGTTGTTAGAGTCGCTTTGAATTATTGTTGCAATTTTTAAAAAGTAATATGATGTTACTTCAATTTATGAAGTATATATGTATTGTCTATTTAAATATAAATGACTGAATTAAGTATCTTCCATCGTTTATGATTGTTTTCGGCAATCAGTTAATCTGCTTTAAGTGACTAGCTTCTGCCCGCAGCTTCGCTCGCGTAAACGTAGGTTTCTCCATACAAACTTTGGACCCCCCCTTCATCCCCTTAGGGAGTGAATTTTGGAAAATCCTTTCTTAGTGCTCGCCTACGTCATAAAAGGAAACCTTGTACAAAATTTCACGCTTCTAATCCCAGTAGTTTCGGCTGTGCATTGATATGTCAGTCAGTCAGTTTCCCTTTTTATATGTATAGATTGTTGGAATAATAACTTTACTAACTCATAAATCAATACGGAACCCGACACAAAACGAACCCATCAACAAACCACGCTGCCACTGACACTCAAAACATGAATGAGTGGACTGTTATTTCATAACAGATGCGCACTCACATGGGATCATTTATTCCTCTATATATTCCGTCGAGTCATACGGAACCTAACTACTTGATAAACAGTCGAACTTGACTACCAAAGGTCAAGTTCATGACTTTTAAGGTTAATTAAATTCATCTTTTTGCGTGTTTGCCGTTCAAATACGTAGTCAGTAGGTTTAATGTTTAGTTAACGACATTCATTTAAAGGTAAATGTACTGTTCAAAAGATAAATTAAACTGATGTACTGTGTAGAAGTGCCAAACTAAAGTGGCAGTGGGCAGGGTACATTGCTCGCAGAACAGATGGTCGATGAGGCCAAAAGTTTCTGTAGTGGCGACCGCGTTCCGGAGGACGCAGCGTTAGAAGGCCTGCCATAAGGTAGACCGATGATCTGTTGAGGGTCGCGGAAATCCAATAGAACCGAGACGCACAGGACCATTCGTTCTGGCGACACTTGAGGAAGCCTATATCCAGTAGTGGACGTCTTTCGGCTGAAATGATGTTGAAGATGATGATAACTAACTAGATGAGGCCGGTGGCCAATTATCATCATCACACTGACGGATTATCATGACAAAACTAACGAAAAAATTGACTTGTAAAAGTGTTTTTAAAAACCTGTTTGCAATATAAATAATATTTATCATTGTAAAAAAGATGTCAGCTATTTATTGGCTTGTATATAATAGTTAACAGTGTTTTAAATATAATTATCGATAATGATCTTTTGTCACTCGATTTTCAACATCTACTAAAAATAAAACAAGTTAAATCTAGTATTGCCAATTTGGTGTATCTTGAATTTACGCCAGTCCTTGTATGGGACTTAATTTACTTAAAGTGCTCAAGTTACGAAGGCACCACATTCTACAGCAATGAAAAATGTACAACCAAAATCAATAACAAAGTCAAAACAATAAAATCTGAAGGTTCGCTCCAACCACCCGATAAGGTTAATCGAGGTCACCGATATTACGATAACACAACACTCCGAGAAAAATTGAAAACTGCGATACATTATCGACCGGTACTTTTACGAATGGCATTACTTTAAAAATATTTTAAAACGAAACTACCACTAAAAATTACGACACAATTAAAATTTTTGGCCTTTTCTTTATTTTCTCCGTTCCGTTTTAATGTTTTTGATATAATTCCAGTACCTGCCGCCGGTATTTGGACGTCTCCATTTGAGGTGATAGCCCTCTTTACGACTGAACTTAGGAAGTTGTGCGTAAATTGGAGTATTTTGATTATAAGATACGCGGTTACGATAAAACGTTATGCTGTTGGACTGTAGTAAAAGTTTCTGCAGTGTATTTTTAGTGCGAATCATTTAAAATTTATTGTTATTGGTTGATCCCGACCACTGATATGTAGGTAACCTCTTTCTTCTTGTTATTATTGGTAGATGTTATAAAGCAACAGTATATTTCTTGTGAAATATTAATATGTATCCTTACCAATCCTCAACGCTACAACACATATAACTTATAGCATAGCATAGCATAGCATAATCAGCCTTTTAATGTTCCCACTGCTGGGACTCAAGCCTCCTCTCTAAGAGAGGGAATGGGCCGTAATCTACCACGCGGGCCTAGTGCGGATTGGTGAATGTCACATGTCTTCAAATTTTTGGTTCTAGGACATGCCGGTTTCCTCACTATGTTTTCCTTCACCTTTTTGAGAGCAATGGTGTTTAAATAAATTACATAAAGTAGTGGCGCTTGGCTGGGTTTGCACCCGCGACCTACAACTCGTAAGTCGGGGCCGTTACCACTTGACCACCACGACTCTACTCGTAACATCATCCAATAATCTATCTACATTTATAACTTACCATCATCTAAAGACACGACTTCGCCCATGGCTCAACAGCCCAGTTTTCTGCTCAGCTTTTGTTCTCTAATACCAATCATAACAACTCATTCAGGTTGTAAAAACATCACTCCTTATTTCTTTTTTTAAATTATTAATGATAGGCGTTTGACCATTATCTTCCCAGATGGTAAACGATGATGTGGTCGACGATGAAGCACGCCTACCTAGAAGTAACCTGCTCACTCTTGACTTAAATACCTAGGGGCTGTACCTATCAGGAAACACAGACTCTGGCAGAGAAATTATAATTTGAAACAAGAGTCTGCAATCATTCTTTCGTCAGATATTCTTTCTACATTTTAAAAGTACCAACCCTAACTCCACAAGGACTACCGAACCTCCACACTAGCGACATCAACACTTATGTACTGAACACTCGCGTAAACCCGAATGTAACCTTAATGACCTCGACGGAACCCGTTCACGTAGATTTGTATATGGACGGTCGGGGGCATTCCTTTTACTTTGCAAAAACTCACTGATTCTCACAAACGACTCGCTTTTGTTTTTTTACGAAGCGTTAAATATCAGTAAGTGGAGTTCATTTGTTCTTAAGTTATTGTTTATTTTTATGGGAGTTGTAGAGTAACTTTTTATGTGAGTAGATCTACTGGTGGCTTGATTGTTTTTCAATCCTAAGCTAAATAGATGCCTCAAAGTACTGTCTGTGAAATTGATGGAGCCCGCTAGTGCAGATGCCTGCTAGGCATATTGTATGAAAGAGTCACCACGGCGCTGGAAAGTTAATACTAACTGAAGGAACATCACCCATGTTCCTTCAGTTAGTATCCCACTTGTGTTCAAAAGTCAGTAAAAGTCTGACATTCCTTCTCGCTCCACCAAAAGAGAGAAAATTTATTTGATGATTTTCAACCTTAAAAAAAACTGGGCGAGTCTGAGTCGGACTCGCACACTGAGGGTTCCGTAAAAACTTTCCTTTACAAATATTTCAATTCCCGAATGGAATCTCGAAGATTGTTGCGATCGCAATTTTTTTTTTTTTTGTGATGTAACAACAAATTTATTGTTTTCAGATTTATTCCTAAATATGTGCTTCAGAATCCTGAAATTTGGCATAAAACAAGGTATACGACCTTGCTTTATGCCAAATTTCAGAATTCTGAGTCAACGGAAAGTACCCTATGAATTTTGATTCCTTTGAGAGTGTTGAAATATACGTTTTTTGCGACGGCCGTATCTTTTTTTTCGTTAACTTAGAAGTTTGTTTTTCTCGCAGCTTCAAGGGACCACAGACTTAAGTATATGATTTTAATTTCATTTCGATACCTGCACGCGTCCCCGAGATAAAGGGTCTTGGCTGACAGACAGATGGACGGACAACAAAATGATCCTATAAGGGTCCCGTTCTTTCCTTTTGAGGTACGGAACCCTAAAAAAGAAAACAAACAATACACAACAGTAAACGCTATTGATGGACAAGCTCAACTTAAAAAAAAAACAATTACCGAAATATGCAGTAATAAAATTTGTAATTTTCTGCCATGACGATGAATGAAGTTCGCATTTAGTATACTTACCATATTATCTATTCAATGACGATAATGGCGATAGGCTTGGTCGCCCCTATAACATGAGGCTTAAACAGGACTCGCGATATGTGGGTGTACTATAAATATGGAGTTATTTATATGTTTGAGCCGTTTGGGGTCGAAACACTAGGGCCATATAGGCATAAGGCCTTGTTAAGAAAAACATTGTAAGCGACAGGATGTGTTTTTTGCAGGAAGGGGTTTTGTCTTCCATATTAAAAAAAGTATTTATGAAAAAAACTGGTCAAGTGCGAGTCGGACTCGCGCACCGAGGGTTCCGAACAAACTTACCTACGTAAAAAGTTCAGTTCCCGAATCGAGGCTCGAAGATTTTTCCGAATCGTGTAAAGGTAATTTTCTCGTAACGTAACTACAAATGTACAGTTTTTTAACTTTTTCTTATACTTGTGCTTGTGTTATCGTCATGAGAAGGTTCTTACGGTTAAAAAAAAATGTGGAGAAAATTAGAAAATTACAGACAACTACGACTTTTTAGTCTTTGTGCGTTTGACAGTTAATTGCTAAGACAGGACAACGTCTGTTGGGTCAGCTAGTTCTATAATAAATAGGTGGGTAAAATATATTCATATCTTATTTGGTTACGCTCTGAAGCTAGAGTCACTAACTTTCCTCGATACATTTCCGTAAACAATCTCATTCTGCATTCCTAGGCTTTCCAACCCAACAAAACGTTTTCTTACGTCACATCTATTAAATTATGATTATCTATTCATACACTATTTAAAGATTTATGCGAACAGCCTTATTGACATTTCGCGTAACCGAAGGGCTGACTTTTACTTCGACCAGAGATTAAGCACTGCTATAGTATAATCAGCCTTATTTTAGGATTTAGACCTCTCTGGGAGAGTGAATGGGCCGTAATCTACCACGCGAGCCCAGACCGGGACCAACCCGATCTGGGCGGCTTTGCCAGGTTTTATGGCAATGCTACCAAGCATTGCCATAAAACCTGGCAAAGCCGCCAGTTTTTAGGGCACACGCCCAGTCGACGGAGATGCGGAGGAGTTTTTCGACGCCTTTTAAGGCGCACAGTCCCTTGACCATCTGGATCTGATTTTACCTTTAAAATCCATTTTCTTTGCGAAACATTAATTGATTAAAATATACTATGTACAACATTCTGAAGAAGACTTAACCAGCAATTTTTTTATGTGATCATTTTCTAGAGATCAAAGCCGTTTGAAAGGAGTAGGGAAAACAAGTGAAAAAATATCATGTCGTTAAAATTTTTTTTTTTTTTTCAAAAGTATTAGTCATACGAAAAAATCATATATTGATAATATTATACATGAGTTTATGATAAACATATATTTTTTTCAAACTTATTGACTTAACCGTTACTGAGAAGTAGGCTTCAGAAAGTCACTGTTTTATGTCACTGCTCGGGCGCTAGGATATTTTGCTAAAAGAAAAGGGAGTTAGTTAGTTATAGCGTGACATGGACAGAACAGAAGAAAAAACGTGTTGCGCAAATCCCAAGTGACATGGGACAAGAGCAGGAAGAGAATGACGATAATGACGACAATGATTTTTAGGAGATTTAGTTAGAAGTTTTTGTTTTAAGTGTACTTATATAAAGTATAGTTAGTTAGGCTTTATAAATTACAGGATATGAACTTAGTCGTACAAATGGCGCCAGATCCTGTCAATGGATATAGACAGCAAAAGCGACATAATATAATGTCTGTTTATTCCGTTCATAAGTCTCAAACTTGCTTGCGTACCAGTCCTGCTACAAAGTAACATGGAAACTAACTGTCTTCGGATATCACTCAGTACTTGCTAGCGACATTTATGTCATAAATTTTGTGTAATTACATTGTCGTAAAAATGTTATTCTAAAGGTTAATGAGAATGATATGTACATCAAAGAGTGATGGACAGCCATTGACGAGTTTGATGGATTTGGAAAGTAATTATGCCTTGAATATGTATAATATAATATATCTGGTATATTCTCACGTATGTGTGTGAGAATAAACCAGATAGGTATTGTATAGTTAAGCATGCTAATAGAATTTACCTCATTGTACACTAAAGTTAGTTTTACTCAAGCTTGATGAGCTGTAGTCAATTGAGAAACGAGCGAAGAAGATCATTGGTAATGATACGCTCGTCGAGTCAAAGCTTCAAAGTCTTGAGCATCGATGCCGAGTTGTTAGTCCGTTGGTTTTCTACCGGATGCATTTCGGGGAGTGTGCATTGTAATTGTAAAACTTAATTCCGCCAAATCCGTTTCATCATCGGATCTTTAACTCAAAAGTAAATAGATTCTTCTAGGCAAGCGTGCTCCGTCGTCGACCATATCATTAGGTAAATTAGAGGCCAACCTACCAATTATAAAAAAAAGGTCTAGCACAGCTCTATCACGATATAATTTGTTCTTTAAATTAGATCAAAAGCATAGGGTAATTGAAGTAATTAAGCATGAGCATATATAGACTGTTGGGACTCAGGCCTCCTCTCTAGGAGAGTGAATGCGGGCCCAGTGCGGGTTGGTGGATGTCACATGTCTTCAAATTTTTGGTTCTAGGACATGCCGGTTTCCTCACGATGTTTTCCTTCACTCTTTTGAGAGCAGTGGTGATGAAACAAATTATACAAAGTAATGCGCCTGGCTGGGTTTGAATCAGCGATCTACAACTCGTAAGTCGGAGCCGTTACCACTCGGCCACTACTGTTCCCATTTAGTGCGTACCAAAATTACGGTTTCAGAATATTCATACTTCGGGAAAGTCAACCAGGTGACTAGATATATTTGAGTAGGCCAATTTAAGTCATTAACTGTCCTCTCTTGAGTCTGTGATTGACAGTTCCGACCTTTCCAGTCAATAAAAAACTCCTTTCAAGAAAACGGTAAATACCTCATTTCAAAGTACATAAAATATAATAGTAGCCTGCAATTGTGACTTTCACCGAATGTAATACAGTGGCTACCGTTCCAATAGAACAATCGATTAAATATCGATATTACTGTATCATTCGATCGAATTACTGGCCTTAATTAGTACCTAAGCTAAAACAATTCTGTGTATTTGGCCATTATTCCAAAGTCGGATTGTCTTATGTGATTTGGTAATCAAAACTAAGTGGTAGGTACCTATGTTACTACATAGGGTGAACACAAAATACTATTAATATTTTTGGGAATTTTTCACTGTTTAAGAATAGAATAGAATTTATTCGGTGCCGGCAATACAATAGGGGAACAACACAAATTTAATAAAAAAAAGTACAAAATACAATAAAGTTGCGCTAGCGTGCCCAAACTGAAAAGGTCGCCAACTCAGCAATTGCTGGGCTGGGAGCTTTGGTTTTCAGCTGGAATAATAATAGAAGAATCATTAAAGGGAACTAATTATTTTATCGCGACAATCGTAGAAAAGTTATGAATCAAATAAATAAACAAACTAAATCATCAAATTAGTTCAACTGTAATGTATAATATTCTCGCAAACAATGTATCAATCGTACATAATCAATTGAAGCATTTCTCTGCCTTGTTCAATCGTTTCAATATAACGAATGTTTTGACATGGACTACATTAGCGTTACATCACTATCTACTGATGTGTTAATACGAAAGCGTTCTTAAAAATTGACATTAACGACTATTTTTGTTAATTACCAAAAGCGTCTGACAAGCATTGCGCAATAATAAAAACAAACTGGTTCAAACTCAGACTCGCTCGATATAACCCGATACTTATTTTATGAAAATGAAGAAATTATCGACTCAGTAACGAGCCGCGGATTGCGGGTATCGATAAAAACGCCTTTATATCGACTTTTATGTCAAGCCCTAACAGTTGTCGTAAATTCGACATGTTATTGCGGCCGTCACTGGCGTATAGCTTTATTAATGCATAGAGAAGTGTTTTGTTTACTCACTTACGATTATTTCTAGTGTCGTATTATGTAACTCGTGTAATCGTAACACCGCGACGTGTCGTCGACGTAAATCTAATTTAACTATAGAGATTGTTCCGTATTCTCCTGACACGCGAACCGTTAACTTTTATACGACAGTATATGTTTGTTTTAATAGCTACAGTGTTACCATAAAGTTTTATAGAATGTTAACACAAATGAAGTTTACAATTGCGGACGTATTAAATTGGAGAGTGGACACTAACGTAGCAGAGTTTACAAGCAATTAACTATGGTGTACGCGAAATTATTTTACGATGTACTAAACTGTTTCAAGTAACATTGACCCTTTTAATCGATTTCTAGTATATGGATATCGATAGTAGGTAATCGATATGGAGGAAATCAATGTATGTTGACGGAGCTGCACTATTTGTGGTTCTCTTGATATGTGAATGTTTACGCGAGCACTGAGGTTGTAAAAAAAGTGAGTAAGTTTTGTTCGTGGGGACACCGGTAGGGATGTCTCTTTAAGCTTTTACGATGCAAATAAACCGTGAAAGCTGGCTCAGCGGCCTAAGCTGCGCAACCTTTCAGTGTCGCAGCGATTCTTTTATTGCTGTCTTCTTTATATGTTCTCAGAAGATAAGAGTGGACATGGGAACTTTATTTTATTTGTTTTCCTTCGGGAGTTATGAGTATACATGTAGATGGACGGAGAGGGAGAGGAACACCAAGGAAAAGAGGACAGATTGTGTAAAGAGTGATATGAAAGAAAAGAGAGTTAGTGATAACGTGACGGAAGAAAAAAACGAGTTGCCGACCCCAAGTAATATGGGACAAGGGCAGGATAGTGAAGATGAATTATTATTTTTACCCTTAATTTATGATATGCGAGTATTACGCAGTAGTATATGATCGATTAGTCTAATGAGAAACTGTGATTTTATTGCTTTCTTCTTCAAATGTTCTCAAATGATAAGAGTGGACATGGGAAGTTTATTTTCTTGTTTTCTTCCGTTTGCTATTGGCTTGTTCCGTTCATGTAACCAATGTAGGCAAGTTGTGAAGATGCTCATAAAATCTTGTCATAAATTACTGCGCTTTTCTTCACTCAATAAATTACATTGATATCTAGAAATCTGTTAACACTTTGCTACCTGCTGTTAGCTAATCAGGAACCTTTGACGCAAAGTGTTTGCGTTAAGTAGGATTTTATTAACACTTGTAAGTGTAGCGCCAATTATAACTGATTAGTATACAAAATAGCAACAGAGCTGCGGTTTTCTAAATAAGTATCAAAATGATGCGCAGTTTTAAAGTAGGTAGGTACATGAGTATTAAAAATTCACTGTTAATAAACAAATAATTTACTTACGTCGTTACTACTTCACAATACTTCGATAATAGAACGAAAATCTTCATGTACCTCTCAGTCTCTCACAGAAAGGCACAACGCAACAATACGACATACTAGCGACCCACCCCAGCTTGGCACAAGTGTAACAAATCATTGTTAAAAGCAAACAGTGCCTACATTTTTATTTAAAATAAAAATAAAATTTTACGAAAAATACAATAAAAATAAATTATCAAAAAAATAATTTTTATTGTTATGTGGAGTGTGTATTGTGGAGGATAAAATGGTATAGTTTGTCGATGGTGGATGGGGATGAAAGGTTCTGGATTGGCGACCATGTACCGAAAGACGCAGCGCGTTGGAAGGCGTCCCACAAAGTGAACCGATGATCTGGTGAGGGTCGCGGGAATCCGGGTCTGGGGCTCTTATGACAGGGACCGAGGTCCCAACTTCAACCTATTTTTTTTTTAGTAGATTTTTGGGACCTCAAATAAAGTGGTTTTGGTAACTGTATTTTAATGCTCCTTTCTTTTTGGAGCACAAAATACAAAAAAAAATATATTTTTATAGGTGAAACTTGGGACTGCGGTCCCTGTCAAAAAAGCCCCTTGACCCGGGTATCCGATGGATGCGAGACGCATAGGACATAGGACCTGTCGTAATGGTGACACTTGGGGGAGGCCTATGTCCAACAGTGGACGTCTTTCGGTTGAAATGATGATGATGGTGATTATAGTTTGTAGCATGCTATACATATTCTATCTACAAAAAATGACATCCTAAAAACATTTTATTCATGTTTACACGGCAAGCTAAAAGAGTTTAAAATAACACATTCCAATTCCAGTACATGACGATATTGCATTTACAGCTACGATAAATAATTTTTATTTTTATACTTTATCGAGTAACGGATTTCATGATTTTTAAGTAAGAAAAAAATTAACAGTTAAACTCAATGCAGAAGCGTCATAAAGATTCACTTTTGAAATTAAAACATTAAAATTAAAACGCGTTTTATTGACTACCTACGTTTTTAACCTTTTTTTTTTCGATATTTTTTTACAGTTTTACGCATCTTGCTTTTATTTGAGGTAGCCAGCTTGTTGCTTCTGTAATTACATCACAAAACGGTAAACATTTAAATTATTTCAACAGAGGCTGGCTTTACCTAGGGTAGAGGTTAAGCATTGGTGGCATTGGGTACATTGCCAGTCGACAGCGATGCGGACGAGTTTTTTGACGCCATACTTTAGTTTACATATATTTTTAATTAGTGCATATAGTAATAAATAAATGAAATCACAATAATTCTTAGTAAAAAATAAATAAATCTATTTCCACTCATATGTACGGATACGATAAAAACAAAACGCGTAACATAGTTTAAACTATATTATATAATGTAGTTTAGATTTATATTAGAAATGATTTACGACTTGACGTTCACGGCACATAAAGGTGATTTTTGTTTTACGCGATCAAAACGCATCCGATACGCGTGATTACGACAGGCCCCGCACGCGCGAGCTATCGACGACGCTCGTCTAGCGATTTGTTCGGAATTGCTCTTTCACTGCGCTCCGTGGAACATCAATTCTAATGTAGTTGAATCGATATATCATGCATGATTTACCCCCTTTGAGGGTTAGTGTAGCAAGAATGTTGTATGTTACTAAAACTGTAATCCGATTATCGATTGTAGTAAAAATGTGTAGCTAATAGTGTGATTGGTTTCCGCATTCTACTTCTCTATTTAATAGGTTATAAAAAAATAATGCCTCTCGGTTCGTAAGAGAAAATTGTAAGATCCGCATAATGAAAAATTTAAAAGCGTAGGTTATTGTTTTTTAATATTTTCCTAAAATAGCCCATCTTTTATTCTAGGCTTCTCTATAAAAAAAACCTGTTATATCAGATCAGTTTCTCTATTATTTTGCAAAATGATCATTCGCAGAATACCTTTCGCGAAATAAAGAAAATACATTTGACACAAACAATAAAGCCAATTTGAGTTATACACGGCCACATCTGGTTAGTTCCGTGTGATTACGTTTGGCGCACGCGTGACGCGTGAAAATCGCCCGTGTCCACTAGCCCTTACAAGCGATTCGTTCGAAGAGCCGTGGCTGATGGATTTGAAGGTACACATGTTTATCAAATTGCAGTGCATTATAATGTTACAAAATGCAGTAGAGCGTCCCATTTTATACCTCAGCTTAAAATAAACCTTTGTCTTAGAGGAGAAGGGAATTAATAAAATTAATTACTATAGTAAAATTTATGTGAGTGGGTATTCTGACTTTAGGTGTCTCCTTACAACATAAATTACCAAACATTAAACAAAAGGAAATTATATATTTAATTGGACAGAGAACATGTCTATTAATTAATAACGAAGTGCTACCGCGCTTAGTGATTAACAACATGAAAATTGGTAAATTATGCCTGTAATATGAAATCAATAAACGTAAAAGATGTTTATTGTGTAATTTTAGGAGACAAGAAACTGATCTGAAGCAAGCGGTTATTAAAGTCAAAGTTGGAGTAACATTCTGTTGTCACAATAAACGTGATTCACGCGCGCTCGAATGTCGCGATGAGGCGCGACTAATCCGCGGTAACGAGCCGCTCCGCCAACGCGCCAGTGTGGTCGCGCCTTTAAAGCATTACTTCGTAAATAGTGTTGTATCTTGGGTACTTTCTTTATGGCCATTTTGACTCTGTAGTTCAACAGTTATTCTTCCGATAGATTTAGTTTTATAGAGCGACCCATTGAACTCGATCGATTGAATTACCTGCCTATGGATTATTGCACCTAATAATTGGAATGTAGGCTTTCGTGTAGGAGGAATAAGTACTGGAATTTACTTCAACTTCCATGTTTCATGTAATATAATTTATTTATTTATTAAGACTTCTTGTAACATAAACGTATAAAGACAGAGATATACACGCACACACTTAACTAAGTGTACGTAAATATTATATTTATATTTTTATATTATTAACAAAGTCCCCCACTGTGTGTGTCTGTCATACACTCAAAAACTACTAAACGGATTTCCATGCGGTTTTCACCAATGGACAAAGTGTTTCATGAGCAAGGTTTAGGTATACAAAATATGTATAATATAGTACAGAAAAGCAGAGAATGTCAACGATTCGTATGTAACACCTGAGCGAAGTTTGAAGGTCGCTAGTTTTTATCTAAAGTAGTGGATAATTCTATTATATTTTTTCGTATTTTTTTACTTATTTAAATAATAACTTAGCGTTTCCAAACAAATACACCAATAAGCTAAATGATGTCAACATACCTAATGCAACTGCCCCACATTGAGTAGCAGGTGTTATTTTAGTTAACCCTGTTCCAGTAGTCCTCTCTCTTAAATAACTATCATTAGTGATAATCATTCCTACTGACCGTACGTGTGCCTCTTATATCATTATCTAGTGTTTTTGCTGAACTAAGGCTGAGATCACACTGTTTTCTACTAAGAGAACTATATATATCACTAGGTTTTTTTTCTGTCTGCTGTTAATACATAAAATAAAAAAATTGCATGAAAAAAACTTGTTGATAAAGATCTTTTTTTCATATTGTTTTATCAAAGCTAAAAAGTATTTATTTCTATTGCAGGCATATTCCCTAGTTTAGGTTTTTTTTTAGCTGGGAAATCCACCTCTACCGTATGCTCCACCATGTCCTCCGGGCGGGTTCCCTAGTGTTTTGATCTTTTTTTCTTTATTAATCAAAAATAATGTATAAAAATAAAGTAATGTCAACATAAAAGTCATTAAATTAAATCTTGCTAAATATTCACATGAGGTCCAGCTGTTTGAATGTATATATAATTAACATTCAAGAAAATCAATTAATTTAATAATTAATATTCTTCATCGAGATTTGAATTGAGATTTGTGATAAGTAATGATAAATCTGAATGTTGCATGTTCTTTTATGGGACATTGAATGCCAGGAATTCATTTTAATTAATTCTCAATCTAGGCATGTTTAATTAAATTAATTTTGATTAATGAGCTTTATTTTCATAATATTTTAACTAACGTGAACACTCGTTAAACATTCAACTATTTAAAAATGGGTAAAATGGGTAGCACTTAATAAAACTTATCCTGTCAGTTTAAGAAAAGCAACTGAGTAGCAACAAAAGGCCCTTTGAGCGGTGAGTTGTTTAATAATATGTTCTAAGAGGCTTATTGTCTACGGACGCGTAGCTTCACAGACGCGTATTCGTCAATATACGCTTGGTGTACGCCTGCGTGAAGCTTACATACAAAACGCGTCCGTGGACAGTAGGCCTAACGTAGTTATTTTTAATTTGTGAAATATCACCCAATAGCAATCATGACAGGAGCATTGAAAAACCTTTTTCGCTTCTTATTTCGTCCTCACAACGACAGTCATTTGTTTCTACGGCTCCGACTTGAACGCAGTAATTTCTCGCCAATGTGTCCCCGCCTCAACAGTAATACTGTAATCACCTAATTGCTGCCACTCGCTGCCGTGTCGCGACTTTCGACACAATGAATTGTTTTTAACAATGAGCGACTTGCAACTGTTCTCCGTATTTGTAGCCTCAGGCTAAAAACCACTGAATGGATTCGTGGACATGCATGACAAGTTGGAAAAAAAACATAGGCAATTTCTTTTTTTATTTATTTGAAATAAGTAATTGGTAGTTGTAGCAAGTTTCTTGGGTCTGTCAGTTGCCAACACTTATTGGTTAACACCTTGGAATGAAATGAACTATATAAATTATGTTTATACATACATTTGAAATATAAGACGAAATTGCAGAGATTATTATTATTTCTGTCTATATTTTTTCTGTTTAAATAATTATAAGGTTTAAAAGTCATCACTTAATCACCATAGAATCTATACAAGTTTTGAATCGGATATGAGAGCACAGTTGGCGCTGTGGTTAAACGATTGGTTGCGGTGCTGCGTGTCGCAGGTTCGATTCCTTTTACGGAACAAATATTTGTATAGCCTACAGATAAATGTTCCGGGTTTGGGTATCTTCTGTTTGTGAGTTTACATGTTTGTGAACACACCCACGATACAGAAGTCATTCCTAGCGGGGGACAACGTTTTAAAAAAATATATATAAGCAAAACTTTCAGGGTTTGTTCGAACGAAAGCGTTTCAAGTTAAACTAATTAGTAATTTATACAATTACAAAGTTAACACGCGCATCATGACGAAAAAAAAGAAACTTATGACATATTATAAATGCTCTAGAAAGTGCACTCAAATGGTTTCGAAAGTGCACGATCCAGATAAAGGAATTAAAACATTTCATGTTTGATTTTAAAAGACGCATGAAATTATTTTGATTGAATTTTATATGAGCTTTTCAGACATAAAATTTTAATTGTTACTCTCTCTTGTTAAACACAATTTTAATCGTTTTAATACTGTAGTAATCAGAGGAACAAGAAATTGTATAGAGTTATTAAAACAAAGTGTCTCGGACCATTTCCTAACTCGATAAAAATTATGATTATTTGTGTCATACCCCAAGGCGAAACGAATTATTGACAAGCATATTCTCTCTAGAGAGCAATGGCGGCCGAGTTGTAATGGCCCCAACTTACTATTATATTATTAGTTAATATTACTACTTAGTGTAGATTAATTTATTCTATCACCGCTGCTCTCAAAAACGGTTAAGAAAAACATCGTGAGGTACTGGAACAAAAAAATCGTAGACATGTGACATCCACCAACCCGCACTGGGCCCGCGTGGTGAATTACGGCCCATTCCCTCTCCTAGAGAGAAGGCCTGAGTCCCAGCAATGAGAACATTATAAGGCTGCTAACACTATAAGCTATGTTATATTCTCTCTATAATCATTCCTCTTAAATATAATTATGCAACCATAATGTTGGTATGCCCGGCGACATTGATCCTCATTATGGTAGATCTAGGCGAGGATGGTGGGACAAGTCGAATGCAGACAGAATTGTTCCACATTAGCGCTAAATAGAAAGAATTAGAAATAAGAGGGGGAAGGAAAGCCTTCGCACTTCAATTAGTCTGAACACTGAATAAATTTGTTAATTCGTTTTTTTGTTTTAAATAATAATATCAAATACCTTCACGTTTTTCTGAGTAAAAGGTTCTTCAAAGATAGACAGATGGATAGCGCAATGATCCTAAAAATATCCTTAAAAACTACATTTCTATTAACTAGTCCAATGAATTATGATGAAAAATAATAATAACAATCTAAACCAGATTATAGCTTGCAGAATCAGAAGCAGAGGTTACACTGTAATAATATAATTTATGTACATTTGCAAAGTCTAGTTAAGCAATATTTTAATTAAATTAATATCATTGGTGCGTCGAATGTAACTTACAATGTAGCGTAACTATAATTAATATACTATGATACTATATAGTATCACACTATGATATAGTTTAACACGAGAGCAACATAATTGCTATATGTAATCAATTAAACGTTTAAAGTACCAGTTTTAATCCATTGATCTGGTTTTATAAATAACTAGTTTTTTCTGCGGCTTCTCTCGCGTAGTCCATCCCACAAGGGTCCTACTTTTATTGATAGTGTAGCTTTGTTGTTTACCTAAGTGAAGGAACGTGTTAATAGTTAACAGATCATTTCTTCTAGAAATTTAAAATTTTCAAATATAAAACTAGAGAACAATTTTAACTGTTTATGAAGTTCTTATATAGAAACTAGATTTACCTATAAAATGTAATGCCACAAAAAAAATCCCCATTATTTTTTCCTTTTTTTTTCTTTATTCCCTCTAGTATGGATTTAAGTAACTTTATAATTTTAAACAGTTTTTTTTTTTGTGTTGTGACTAACAATTCCTTGTTTTTGTTCGCAGGTAATTATTGGCAGATTTTAACAAGTTTTCGACTGTAAGTAGTGTAGATAATATACAGTTTCTGTGTCAATGCCAAGAATACAGAATAATTCGTTCGTGTGCCTATAACCCGCATTCAGAGTTGTGGGCTATACGTAACTGTGGTTAACTTTTGTTCATGCTCAAGAACCGATTAGCGAGTCCAATTTTTTTTTAGGTTTTTCAATCATTGTATGACCCATATGCTGGGTTCTTGGTACTAAAAGTGTTAATTAAATAAGAAAGAAAAACTCTAAGAGTTATCAGGAAACCGTAGGGGCCCAGCAGGGACGATGGCCGCTAGTAACACTGGAGAATTTCTGCAAAGGAAACCCGTGACTCTAGACTGCAAAATGCAACTGAAGGAACACAAGTAGGGTTTGGTCAGTAAAAGTCTGACACGCCCTCGCGCTTCACCCTAGAACAAGTCATTAGATGACCTAGACCTTCTCTAAAAAAAAATACAGTTCAGTGGATGTGGTGGCAATAGCGTGAGATAATTGAGGCTATTTTTTTTCTATTAATTAAATCCAATAAAATTTCTTTCATCAATACATAAAAATACAAATAATAATATAATATACATAGTTTCAATACGGGGGCTTTATTATCACATGTTTATGCAGATTAGAGAACAAAGTACCGCTCCATTTACATATTATCAGTCGACCAATTAATTTTACAACATATTGGTATTAATTGTACCAGATTTATGCAAGGCTTTGAATTTTAAGCAAGCCTTCTGCCGAGGCTGTGTATATTAGAATCTTTAGATTAAAGGCAATTTCAAATAGAAATAGATTATCCTACGCTTTCGCATCAGCCCCCCTAGCCAAGTTACAACCGTTTCGTTTTGATTCTCTTTTCGTCGATCGGCTCGAGTCGGCCATACCTCCGATCCCTTTGTTCTAACGTCATCTCAACGCTCAGTCACGTGGTCAGAACAAAGGAATAGGAGGCGTGGCCGACTCGAGGCGACCAACGAAAAGGGAATCGAAACGAAACGGTTGTAACTTGGCTAAGGGGGCAAAAATGAAGATATCCGCAGAGAATCAAGGTTACTGACATAGCCCCAAGAATCACTTTTATGTGGTACATTTGCTTGCAAAACAGGTGGTCGATGGGGACGAAAGGTTCTAGAATGACGACCACGTACCTGAGGAGGCAGCGTTATTAGTCCTCCCACAAGGTGGACCGATGACCTAGTGAGGGTCGCGGGAAACCGATGGATGCGAGACGTACAGGACCGGTCGTCATAGTGACACTTGGGGGAGGCCTATATCCTATAAGTAATTTGTGAAACACTTTTAACTAATGTTTTTGTATTACTGTATCTATATATTTAAAAGGGGAAACTGACTGACTGACATATCAACGCACAGCCCAAAGTATTGGGGTTTCGCATAAACTAAAAATAATGTTATTAGATGTTTATAAAAATCTTAGTTCATTTCTAATTATATATTATTCTCCCTTTCAGTGAACAAAAACAATAAACACCATCTTTAACAAACACACAACTAATACACGATATAAATGTCGTATTAGCGGCATTGCCATAATTTTGCCGGAAAAATTAACGTCAAAAGCAGCGTTGTCGTAATTTTAGTGGTAGAATTAAAGTCTCGTGTGGTGTGGCTGTCGTATTGCCGGCAATATTAATGTCATATTAGCGGCATTACCGTTTAGAGAGTACTACAGGGTTGCTAGCAGTTCACACATACTGGGAGTGTACAATTAAATGAGTAGGTTTATTGAGTATGCTATATCTGGTGCTAGGTCCAGCTGTGTGTGAAGCGGACTTGTAAGTTAGGTGGACCTCTTCCACAAAGTTTGCTAAACAAATTGATGAATGTATATTGGTGGTTTTTTTTTAAGGTGGGTAATCATCCAAATGACTTCTCGCGCTCTGGGTGGAGCGAGAGGGCGTGTCAGACTTTTACTGACTAAAACCACACCTATATCCTTCAATTACCCTTTATGTATATTGGTGGTTAGATGTACTGTAGAACTGGATACGATATGAATTCCAGAACGTAACTTATTTAGTAATAATTTAATAATAATTTATTTCCAAAACTTCAAAATACATTACATCAATGTAGTGTCAACCCCTGAACTAGGACAACCTGTATGACAGGGGTTGATGTATCCCCGATTACAATGATCCGATATGTGTAAACTGTGCTTCACCCTAAATAATCCCAATAGGTACACTAAAGATAGTTAAACTTATAGAGCATAATTTTAAAGTTTTTATCTTCTACAAAGGCTGCGGATTGTTCGGTAGGGTTACTGTGGTTCTCGCAAAGGGAAACTGAAGGAAAACTGTGTGTTTAGTCAGTAAAATTCATTTTGTAATTTCTCACGTAAAAAAGTTTTAATCTTCAAAATGCATTCTTTCTAAAGTCTATAATCCCATTCATGCATTTCCATAATTTTGTGGTCACGTCAACGCTACTTGAATAGTATCTGCACCGCCTCCGCTTACAGTCAAACCTTGCCTCACTAAATCCTTCTCACTACTACAACTCCTGCTATAACCAACCTTATCACCACCAATTAGAGTTCATACATACAACTTCAATCTCTCCACATAATTCAGCTCTAACAAAACAGACAGCTCAGGAATACTTGGGTTCTCAATAAAATTGCAATAGTTTCTTTGTCACTAAATACATTAGTGTTGCTAGTAAATAATAGGACTTTCACCTGGCAATGAATAGAACTATTAATGTGTAGGTTACAGTACAATCTGGATATCTGGCGTGCGCAAGAGTGGTATGAGGAACGTTTATCTTGCTGGCGTAACTTTGAATAGCTGGAACTATGGAAGTAATGATAAAGAAAAATGTTTTGAATGGTGCGAAATAAAACCTTGATGAAGAGAGAGAAATAAAATAAAGGAATATTACTATTTTACAATGGGTGGCGAGTTCTTTCATTGAGCCGCTGGTAAAGAATTATTTACCTGTAAAATAATCGCCTATCACTAAGTTTAAGGGGGATACTCCGAAGTAGTTCACGAACATTTAATTATTCTTAAGTTTTTTTTATATTTTGCAAGTCAGCGTCGAGTTGTCTGTTAATTAAAATGATTGATGACGGTAATACGTATAAACGAACACGAACGAATGGATAAAGTAAGAAATTAGTATATTAGGGGAAGTTGAAAGGGAATCGTTTGTCTTGTTATGGTCATGTGAAGAGGAGGGATGAAACGCATGTTACTAAAAGAGTTATGAGTTTACATGTAGATGGATGGAGAGGGAGAGAGCGACCAAAGAAAAGATGGATGAATTGTGTGAAGAGTGATATGAAAGAAAAGGAAGTTAGTGATAGTATGACTAGTGACAGGGCAGAATGGAAGAAAAAAACGTGTTGCGCCGACCCCAAATAATACGGGACAAGGGCAGGGCGATGATGATGGTGACGATAATACATATTTATTCATGCAATTATAATCTTTAAAATAATAAATAGAACCCTCTCAGTTGAGCATACGTATTGAATGACTTTTTCATAAAATAACCATTCTATAGGTTGAGACTTACTACCCTGGCGCTTTCACTTTAGCAAATTAGATCTTACATTATGATTTACGACCCGTACACAACATATACCTAACATAACGTACGGCCTTACATTGTTGAAACCTCTACGGTCTGGATTAAGCGTTTCGCCTCGTCGTTTATACCGCGTACATCGAAGGACTGGAACAATTTGCCTGCTGCGGTCTTCCCATCCGATTATAGTTTGGGTGTCTTCAAGGCTAGAGTGAATAGGCTCTTAATAAACTAGTGCGCCTCACCATCAACGATTGCATCACTGCTTACCATCAGGTGGGATCGCAGTCAAGCACTAGTTTACTTATATCAATTAAAAAATAAATAATAATAATAATAAATTAACAGCCTGAAAGTAGTACGATCAGAATCAGTTAATGAAACGATTTGAGCCATTTCTGAAATAGGTTCTTTTGTATAGGTACTAAAATAATCAAGAATTATTTTAGGATAAAAATAATAAGTATTGATTGCGTCACTAGGGTGTTTATGTGAGCGTAAATTGGTACCTAGGTACCTATCTACGCTCCTCCTAGATCAGGCTCCACCTAGGTGCCTTCTACTAATACCCGACAATACTAATACCGATGTTCTAAAAACTATAGTGCGTTGATGTCCATACTATTTGCCTTCTATTAGGATAACTAATTTCTTTAAGAAACTCTACTGCATTTAGTTAGATGCATGTAAATAAAATTTCACTGCTTACATAATACAGATTTATCATATATAAATCTGTCGAAGTTTTTAGTTGTGCGAGCATCACGTAAAATATACGAAATTGATGTAGATAACTTTTATAAATTAAAACTGTGTGTAACTTGATATATTATTTTAACTTTGTTTCATCGCAATCGGTTGACTATATCGAAAGTTATACCGCATTGACTGTTAAGTAGTACGAAGTTCGCCGGGTCAGCTAATTATGATTAATTTTCTAATTCAGGTTTACGAGGGTGTGCATTATTATAGTGGCATGTCGTGTACAGTACTCACAAAAAAAAAAAATAGTTCAAAATATATATTATAAACTAAAGTAGGTACATTTTATTAAATATTTACTGCAGGCACTAATAATGTGGTTAAGTACTGAGAAGACACCAACGTTTATTGATGTAGTAAACTTTTATATCGTAACTAACTTTTGCCTGCATCTTTGCCTGCGTGAAAGTAAATCGATAGATGGATATACTCTTTATTGTACACCATTAAAGAAAACTACAGTGGGAGCTTAAAATTATTCGGGTGTAACAATGGGCGATCTCATCGCTGAAAGTATTTTTTTACAAACAACCTTTGGATGGATTTGACAGAGCAAGAGAAAAAAAAAACGCAGGTAAAGTTGTCAAAAGTCAAAAGTCAAAAGTCAAAAGTCAAAAGTCAAAAAATTTTTATTTCGCATAGGCCTACATGGGCACTTATAAAACGTCAGAAGCTAGTGCACGGTTCCAAATTGGTCGTTTCCTATGGAGAAGAACCGGCAAGAAACTCCATGGTTACTCTTTTAAAAAAATGATTGTTTACAATATTTTCATATTACAGTATTAATAGACATTATGTAAGAACAGTGTAGACCAGTCGATATTGTACCCAAAAGCACAATAAAAATAGTAATATTTTAAAAAAAAAAAAAGTGAGTCGTAATAGGAAGTAACCTAAGAATTCGCGAAGTCCACGGTGTTCTCACATTCACATTAAAAAAAAAGAAGCTATATAAAAAAAAAAAACAAGAACAATTAGTAATTACAATTATCAATAAATGACATGTCAACAAAAGAAAATTACTAACGAATGTATGGTGGTTGGCGTCTACTAATATAAAAAATATTGCAAAAGCAATGTGTAGGAAGAAAAGAAAAAATGTATATATTACAACAAATGTGGAGCAGTTAAGAGACAGATGTACACAACATTATGAGTTACCAGGGGGCCACATGTGCAGAAGCAGTCATTGCCAAACAAGCGTGTCTTCGACATAGTCTTTAACCTTGTAATAGGCTTTTTTAGTTAGGACACGCTTAATATGGGTTTTGAACTTGCCCTCGCTAAGTTCAGTCACCGCCTTTGGTAGCTTGTTATAAAAGCGTATGCTGTTTACTAAAAATGACTTGCTGGTCTTAGCTAATCTCCATTTGGGTAATACAATTTCGTGTTTACTGCGCGTATTTATGTTATGAAAATCGCTTCTAATTTTGAAAAGTCCTAGGTTTTTACGAACGTACAAAATACTTTCCAAGATATAAAGAGAAGGCAGAGTAAGTATATCGATTTCTTTGAATTTATTTCTGAGGGACTCGCGAGGACCCATTTTATAAATAGCCCGGATTGCTCTCGTCAAAAAATAAAAGGCCCATTTTGACATTTGTATTTTGACTACCTAGCGGCTTGTCCGGTGTAGTGTAGCTACTATTAAAATAGCTACTAGTACACCGAACCCCTAATTATTATTTTATTTTTTCTTTCAGTTTCGTTCCAAGTTACATTCTAGGGTTTTTCTCAAATGTCAAAACGGGCCTTTTATTTTTTAACGAGTTTAATTCGTGGTGTACTATATAAAATACTAAGTTATGTTAAATACAAACAGAATGTAATATATCTATATGAAAGCCGAGAAAATTGTATTGAATGACTTTCAAGAAGAGAGTGATCCTTGACTATAAGTAAGAAAAGAGTTAGATATAAAATTATCTCAAGAGAATATACTCCTGGAATAAAAATACCCACCTGTGTCAAATTTTATTCAAATCTGGTCAGCCGTTCGAGCGTGAAGAAGTAACAAACATACCAACACACTTATAAACTTTTGCCTTATAATCTTAGTGTGATAGAAAAATATATTTATGTAAAAATAATTGCAACAACAACACTTATTACATAAAGTGCAACATAATTTCTCAGTTGCACTAAGACGGAACTGTTACGCAACTCTCAACCTTATAACTCCACTTTAGTCGAAGAAAGCTTAGATTTATTATCATTGCAATAGATTTACATTATTTATCTTAATAACTGAGATAATTAGAGCTATGATAAATATTGCATGACGGCTTGCATGAATAATTATTCAGCTTTTCACAATAATTTGTTACATATTGATAGCTGTTAAGTGGTTTTGGATAAGTTGAAAGGTAATTGCTACTTTCCGTTGGAAAATGCAAAGAAAAGTAGCATTCAAAGTATTCATTTAAGAGGCAATTACTTTGGAAATATTCATAAAGTAATGTGATATTCGAATGAAACAGCGTTTTCTGTTATTGTCCTAAGTATCGTTTTTTATTTATATATCATTCTTCGGTTTTGGTCCTTTTAAGTTCCATAAATTCATAGTGCGTACAGCTAAGGAGTGGAATTCCTTGCCTCCGGAAGTCTTTAAGTCAAGAGTTAATAAGTAACTTCTAGGTAAGCGCGCTCCATCGTCAACCGCATCGTCGCTTTCCATCAGGTGAGGTAGCGGTCAAGCGCGGACCTATCAACAATAAAAAAAAAAAAAACAAGTAAAAATATGGATGTACCTACAAGGAAAATGCTGTTAATTTCATTTCAACAACATCTTTGATTTTATTGATATACATATTAATGATTTGTTGAGCCAATTCATTTCCACACACAGATATATGTAAGTATATGAACAGTTGTAAAATTTAAATGATTTTATCAATCGGTAATTAACACTTTAAACTGCGTCGCAAGTAAAAGGGTTCAATAAATTAAAGCTAAAGGTGTTAAAGTAAACTAACGCATCCGCCGAGCTAATTTATATTATGATTATAATTATAATTCTGTAGATCCTGGAAGTTCAGGGCTGATGTCTCTTAGATACTGGCAATTTTTTACATATTTCTCCAACCTTTCGATTATTTGAACGAGTTACCGCGGTCCTGGAAAGCAAAGGGCAACTGAAGGAACTTAGTGAGTTTTAGTCAGCAAAAATCTGACGTTCTCTCTCGCTGAGTACAGAGTGTAGTAGTCTATTAAAAAAAGTGATATTGAGGGGTAATTTATTTATTTATATACATAATGGTAGGTAACAACAAGAATCATGACTAAAGGGGTGACAAGACGGTTGCAAACCTACGTCCTAACCTAGGTGACCTTGCTAGTTTCCCCAACCACTGAACGCGTTGGCGCGTGCTTTACATCCATGTAGCCGCAACACAAACCAAACACATAAAATAAGGTCCAAGGTGACCTTGGAACGATAGTTTGCAACCGTCTAGTCACCCCTTAAGAAAACTTATATCTAAAGAACACACAATGCTTATCGCATTCCACGATCTTTCCAGGCAAACTAATATGAACAGTAATTGTCAGACCATGATGTGGGGCTGGCATTAATTCGGTTATTTGATGGCTTTATTTACACTCACATTACTGACACTCCGACGACTTATTAACTAGTACATTTTTGGGATATTATGTCTGTCTGTAGTGAATTTGTCAATAAAACTTCTAAAAATTGTAATATTAATTTTTAAAGATAGGTAACTTAGAATATTGATTAAAAAAAAACAATTAAATCAAACCAGGTTTCATGCTGGGTAGATTAAGACCCGTTTTAATATCCGTGATTGTCTAAACCGATAGTTAAAATTGGTACCAAAAATTACATAAAAAAAAACGCTTAAAATAAAACACACGCACGATACAGTTAAATTACGCTAAATGAACTGTATATTTTCTTCTAATTTCTTGACTAATATTTATTTGTAACTATTGGTCAAAAACTCATCTTTAAATGGCGTTTATCTCGAATTAGCTGTTATTCAGCATACATTGCAACCAAAAATTCGAAGACATGTGACATCCACCAACCCGCACTGGGCCCGCGTGGTGGATTACGGCCCATTCCCTCTCCTAGAGAGGAGGCCTGAGTCCCAACAGTGGGAACATTAAAAGGCCGACTATGCTATGCTATGCAGCGTACATTGAAGGACTGGAACAATTTGCCTGCTGCGGTCTTCCTGTCCAACTATAATTTAGGTGTCTTCAAGGCTAGAGTGAATAGACTCTTTATAAACTACTGCGCCTCACTATCAATGATTGCATCACTGCTTACCATCTGGTATGATCGCAGTCAAGCACTGGTTTATATCAATAAAAAAACACTATTTACTTACTCACAAAAACAGAAAAAGACAATACATAATAGACAATAGTACAAAGGTACTTATTTTCAAAGAATTTTTTTCCAGCAGACCTGCGAGAAGAGAAATTAAAAGAAAATGAGGCAACAGTGTGTAGGAAGCAAGACGAGAAGAAAGTGTGAACTCTTAAACTAAACTATCAAATCTATATATATAAAAGCGAAATACCACTCACTGATTAATCACAAAATCTCAGAAACTATAACACCTACAAACTTAAAATTTGGCAGGTAGGTACAGAGTTTAGAACTCCATCTCTCTTTCTCGCTCGTATTTTTTGACATATTAACACGTCACGTCATGGTAAGACTCTTGCAGTCTCAACTGACGGTGCCCGTTTAAGAACATGGCACATGTATCAACACTAATTAGCTCAACCATTTTGAAGGGATTTATTCCATTTTAATACCAACAACTAATACCAATGGTATTTGTTAGGACTCATATTTAAAATTTATTTTATTAGTTTTGACTGAGCTGACTGTACTAAATTCAAGTTGTTGGTATTCGTTCGGAATGGAAAATAAGTGGTGGTGGTAAGTGGTGGTGGATTTAAGTGATATTAGTTTTTGGTATTAGAACAGAATAAATCATAGAAGGAAACTGAATGATCCATTATATGCGTCACCATCAACGAGACATCCTATTCTAAAATGACTTCAAAATTAAGAAAACTTTCTATCTCCGTAGTAACCCTACCAATAGTACCAATCATTGAAAGCAATTACGCTACTAAGATGGTCATAAAATTAGGCATTTCCTCAGCAGCTGCTACTGGTGTATCTGCTACGATTATATATTGGATCGTGGCAATTATATGTTTGTACATATACTTATACTAGGTTCTTTATACGAGGAAGTTGCATATTGTATTTTAGCTGCTGCGTGTTTGGTTATTTTGACAAATGGTTATTATGAAAGTAGGTACTCTAACTGAACGCTTCGTGAACTCTTTCAATAAACCTTTTTCTAAATTTATTTATTTAAACTCAATGTACAGTATATAAAAGAGCCAAGAGGATCATTGATAATGATTTTATCGTTGCGTCGAAGGTTCAAAGTCATATGCATCGACGTCGAGTTGCCTGTCGGTTTCTTATCGGTTGCATTTCGAGGAATGTGCGTTGGAATTGCATAATTTAATTCCGCCAAGTCCATTTCAGCATGGGACCACCAGACGCACGGTGATGTGCCACCGGTATATGGTGGACATCCCATCCATACGCACAAAACGTTTCGGGGACACAATCCTTGTGCGTACATCTAAGAAGTAAAATTGCCTGCCAGGCTCCTGTGTGTTTTCTGGTGCTACTACTTGGGGGCACCGCCCAGGGTGGGAGACGAGAAGTTATTTGAGATTATTTTCATTTAGCCAGTAGGTAATTTCCCATCGGTGGGCAAAGGCTTCCCCCAACTTCTTCCAGGTTATCTTGAGACACCTCAAACCAGCTCTTACGGTCGGCGTCTAAGTCATGTCGCCACCTTTTCCCAGGTCGGCCACAGCGATGTCGCACCAACTTTATGGAGACTTCTGACCAGCGTCCAAACTGCATATTCAGTTTGGCCGCTGGGCATGTAGGTACCGACATGACTCGCCCAATGCCATTTTAGCCTGGTAGTCATTTTGTAAGTTAGGATGGTCGGGATACACTTGAGGATTGTCCTTCCAAACAAAAAGGTCAGGACAGAATTAATTAAAGAAGCATTAGAAAACTGGGAAACCAAAAGAAATCCGTAAGTGCCTCTAAATCCTCCTCACTCTAAAGCACTACAAACCAACTCAATGCATTCATTATCAATTAAAATTAGAAATTCAATTAGCATAATCTCCATACTGATTTTAAAGTGAAAAATCATCGGCTACTATCGTCTCATCGGATGTTGAGAATGAGAAAAAATCTACGATTCTCAGTACTAAGTGGTTGTCTTATCATAATTTTATCGTAACTTTGATTACAGCTGGCTTTTACGAGTAAAGTCAGTGGTATCTATATCTCTGACTTAGGTGTATGTTTATTCATACTTTTATAAATACATGTTGAAAAGTGTATATTAATTAGTATAAGTTATGTTAGTTATAGTAGCTGACTCGGCAATGAGTGGTAGGGTGGAGGGAAAAAATAGCCTACGATCTAGTCTTAAATATAGGTCATACAGTTTCGGAAGACTTCGATAATAAACTCAGTGACACGAAATTTGTGTTGTATATTATAATAACGATTTAAAAAAACTTAAAAATAAAAAAATATAGATATTTTTTTTAATTAGGAAAAATCCGACGAAAAATTCCACCACTGGTTTTTTTTTCGGTGGGAAAATCATCTTATAACAAGCCGACGAAAAATTCCACCACTGGGACGGGTCTAGAATCATGTACTGGATCCGTGGTATTCGTTTGTGCGTCGATGTCAAAGACACCGTGTATACATCTGTATTCGCGATCTCTCGCAACTCCGACAGCTGACCCACCTCTTTTCTTCTTCATACATAATTCCGAGATGCTCGTACATACGTGAATCTGTAAGATGCGTAAAAATCAGCAACAGCCAATCATTATTCAGCCCTGTCTGCCGCATGCAAACACGGCAGATCCGCGCAGATCATCGCGTCAACATGATCCTGCGACGGCAACTTCTAAGCCAGGCTAATAAGACACTCACGCGCCGGCCGGAAGGCGTCCGTCCCCGTCTGATGAATATCTGCCATCCTGCGCACTTGAGACGTGCCTCCGGTAGCGACATCTACTACCTCGACACTGAACTAATTTACTACCCATTCTCAAACGACAGCCGATAATCATACTCAAATATTTAATTAAAAAAATATTTTACGACACATCAATATTTATGTTTAGATGAGTTACATTTCCTTGAATTTTCTTCGAAAGTATGCAATGCTTTCCGCCGAATCACGTTTTCCTTATGTGATTTAAATATTACTAATCAGATTTTAGAAAACTCTATGAATATTGATATCAAGCGTCAACCTCGCAGTCATAAAATGACTAAGGTACGATGGATAATAATTTACAAAAGACATGTAGATACATATTCATAGTTATGAATATTGAGCATAACAAAAATGATTTATTTTACGCCAACATTTAATTAAATAACCATTTAACAAATCTAATTAAGTTTAGGAACAGGTGTAATAAAACATTTCTTTTTGATTTCGCTATCAATCAAAAACTAATTCTTGAACAACCTCCAACGGGCCAATCAGCTAGACAATCGTGCAGCATCGCCAAAATATAATTAATTACAAACAAAAAGCGGTGCGATGCGGTGCGCTTGCGCAGGGGGCGGCGCTGGGCCGCGCGGGGGCAGGCCAACGCACCTGCGGTAGCTCCCTACCAAACGCGCACTAAAAATACGTTATTAACACAACTACTTTTATTTTTATATGCGATAGCCGCGAGCTAAAGGTTAACCCAGAGACGGACTGCACACGAATTTCAATTTGGAATTTTTGAGCCCGGAATTTGTCTACTTACTTTAATTTAATTTTTTACTGATGGTTTTTAACTGTGCTTACGTTTGAGTTTTAAAAAACTGTAGAGTACAAAAACAAAAAACTTAAAGTACACTCTTTTTAGTACCATACTATGAAAAAGAGAAACTATTGAGTATACATATTCAATAGTTTTTCATAGTTTTGAGTAAAGTGCCTATTCGGAAAGAAAACCTTTTTTCTGGACACCCATATAGTGCATTTTTCGCAGATACGAGTAAGTCGTATTTCTGTACTAAGTTCTGTTTGTCTAATAATTTTATTGTGGCTCTGCTCAATTATAAACTATATACAATTTGATCTCTGTTGACCTATACATGTTTTTAAATTTTTAAATCCAGTTTATATATTTTAATTATAAGTTAATGAACTGTGCAACTAACCTAACCTTATGCAGTGACCTCTGATTTAAAATTCAGATACCTACTCAAAATAGAAATGAAGAATAAATAAAAAAAAAACAAAAAGATATTTAAAATATTGATTAATTCATAAAACGACTATAATTGAGTGGTCTCTGATAATATTTTAATTTTCTATAATATAATATTAAAATATTCAGAAAATGACAAATTTAAATGATTTGCTCCATCTGTTGACATCTTGTATGTAATCATAATTACGGATGAACTCCTAAATTGCAATAAATTTGCATATTTTTAGAGGTTATTCCAACGACATTGCTGACTTTAAAAGCTTTTTATGCCATAATTATAGTATGTAAATCGGACTTGGCAGTTTTTGTTTATAATAAAAATAATTAATTTTGATATTAAGATGACTAATATAACTACTTGTATTTGGAATCAAGGTGAGAATGAGATATTTGAGGTTCAAGCTCTTTATGGATATACGAGACTAATTGATGTCAACCTATGTCAGAGGTTCAGAGGTTTATTCAGCAATGTCAAAGCTTCAATTTTTTAACCATTTTTTGTCTTGATGATTACATGATTGCATCAACATTTGCATTGGCAAGTATTGTCTTATCTTAGTTGAGAAATTATGATAAATATTCTTGTAATTTCGTAAATAGTTATTTTATTATATCTTGCTTTTTACATTACCTCTCAATATTTTTTTGTAATTTACTAATTAAGAAAAAGATCAAACCAGTCACTAAGTCCGTACCTGGCTGACATCTTTCGGCATCTGGCCGGTCGGAGGCTGCGATCTCAAGATAGCTCGGGTCACTGTCCCCGCACTCACACCACACCGGCTCACTCACACACAAACACACACTCCCTGTCACACAGCCTCTGGAAACTGGAGCGGCTGTGTTTTGTAACATTCGTAATTACACTTCATTGAACAGATACATGCCGGTGGAAATGGATACCTCCACAGAGTATAGAAACGGTGGCATTAATAGAGATGGCAATGTCAAAATTGCTATACAAACCAGGCGTGTCAGTCACAGGACTTGACAGCTAGAGATATTTCTAACTATGCTTATGCCCGCCGAAACTAGTCCTTAGTGCAGATTGTGCGAACATGAATACTAATAGTAACTAGCTCATGCCTGCAGCTTCGCTCGCATGACACCCTTATGTTTATTTATTTATTATGTTCTTTATTGTACACCGTATAAACAAAAAATACCTCAAATACCTTCTCCTGCTGAAAACTGTGTCAAAATCCGTTATGTTTAGAAGAAGTAATCAGACAAACAGACTGATGCAGGCTGACAAGGACTTTGTTTATACTAAGAAGAGTTGAAGTCTCTAGTCTCTGCCGTTGGTTCCATGCTCTGTGGATACCTCATTCGTAAGGTGTGGGCATGTAGATTCATGTGAGGTCTGTATTCCGACTTCGATGACGGAATGAACGGAATTTTATGACGAGTCCGAATTAAAACTCTTTGGTTAGTGTCTTGATGCATTTGAAGTTGGAATGTTTCATTGAGTTCGTGTGTATTGAACAGAAGCTTAGTTTTTTTTTATTTGTTTTGAATTTGTTCATCCATTTAATTTGAAAATAGAATAATATGGACTTCGTTTTTTAGTCAAATGTTAATGAATGATGTTTTGTAGTTTGTTTGCCAACCGATGACGCGTAAATAACACCGATAAACAAGGTTACAGGTAAACAATACCCTGCAAAACAAGTATTCGTGAAACAGTGCATTCAAGCAATCTGAAACCTTCTCTCAACTATGTTAGGGTCGGCTTCTAGTCTAACAGCCGAGTACCAGTATTTTATTGACCTCTTCAACCCAACAGGTACCATAGTACCCATGTACTGTGGTACCCTTTGATAATACTGATTAGGTAACCGTCAGAGCCTGAAGAATCTCCAAACTGAAAATGCAATAGGCACAGCACATTACTCGCAATAGATGATCGATTAAGCCGAAAGGTTCTGGAGTGGCGACCGCGCACCGGAAGACTCAGTGTTGGAAGGCCTCCTACAAGGTGGACCGATGACCTTGGACCAGTCGTTGTGGCGACACTTGAGGGAGGCCTATGTCCAACAATGGACGTCTTTCAGCTGAAATGATGATGACATCGTAGTTTTTTTTTTATATATGTATATAAAACACTTTCTTTCTAGCAAACTACATAATTGTGTCATATTTGCCTTATGCACACGTGTTGTTGTGTTTGTCCTCAACAAACAACCGTGACGCAGTTGTTACGTGTGTAGTGTTCTAAATACATATTAATATACACTGCCAATGTATGAGGATTTCATTTCTGAGGGAAGACCGTCAAGGTTATTATTTTCTTGGTTAAATTCTTTGATTCCGAATTAAAACTCGATTAACTGACTCCCTAAACTTTTGTTTTTGGACTTTTGGAATCATCTTTAGAATCTAAATTTTCTCTCAATAACGTGTGTTGTACTGACTATGTCTGGCCTGTTGGTCTAGTGGTTAGTGACCCTGACTGCTATGCTGGAGGTCGTGGGTTCGATTCCCACCCAGGACAAATGTTTGTGTGATGAGCACGATCATTTGTTCTGTGTCTGGGTGTAATTTATCTATATATGTATGTATTTAGATTAGAAATATATAAGTATGTTTATCAGTTGTTTAGTACCCATAACACAAGCTCTGCTTAGCTTGGGACTAGAAAGCGTTGTGTGATAGTTGTGGAATATTATATTTTATTATATATTATATTACTATATTATAGCTACCCACCCATCGTCATTATTATCAACTCACCTACAGTAGGCTATGACAATAAAGACTTCTATAAACTCCATAAAGAATATAGCCATATATAATAGATACTCCATATAGAAAATCTGAAAACAAGTATAGAACATACACGCACACACGCACACGGACGTTTATTGTGCATACACCACCTCTCAAATTCCCTGTTGGAGTAAGTAGAGTTGAGTAGTATAAAAAAAAGATATATTGTATGTTTATTTATCCAAAAACGTACATAGGAAATTAAAGTAATCTGTAAATATCGAAAATAAGCAACCTTGCCGTTATTCCCATACCTATAGATATCGAAGAGTTAAATCAAGAGTTAATAGGTTACTTACAGGCAAGCGTGCGGTGAAATAGTGGTCAAACGCGAGCCTACCCATAATAACAAAAAAAAAACTTGATCTCTTACTTCTTAAAACTCACACAAAGCCGGAAAACGAAACGTTTTATTTGCGTCTCTTATACTGAACGTCTGTGAAACCTTTTCGACAACTGACTCACGAACTGACTTTGATTATTCTGTAATTGCCTGAAAATTAAACTTTTACATGGAGCGTCAGTTAAGCAATAAATACAGTAATTACCATACGAAACGGTGCTTTTAACACAATCTCAGAGTCCACCCACAAAATAAAAGTTCATATATAATATGTATACTTAATCAAATTGACAGCAACGCCTTAATTAAGCTCGTGATGTTTGACACTCCATTTTATATCGGCTAGTGAAGCGCCACAACCTCGATACCGGTACCGAGACTGATACCGAATACCAATTACGTCGGCAATAAACATCGGAACCGTAAAGTTGTCCGTCGCTTCGTTGATAAAGATATTAGCATGTGTAATTATTATCTGGCTGTTCATACATATTGAGATATTATGGTGATGGGAAACAGCTTGTTTAAAGGCAATAAACATGTTTTAATATAGTGCGATTTGGAGTCAGAACGAATTAAGTGTATTGGTATCTCTCAGTCGTTAGCTATGCAACCAATTAGTATTATATTTGTCTTCTCCCGTTGCAGCAGCAGTGTACTACTTAGATTTAAAAAAAAAACTGGTCCTGGTGTTAACAAATGGAAGCCAGCTGATCTCTTCATGGTTTAAAACAAGACTATCAGTCAGCCATTATTTTTGCACTAAAGTGTAACCTAATGCAAAGTATAGTATACAATTATAAGGGCGGATTGAAGGGGGGGGGGGGGGGCACGGGGACACATGCCCTAGTCGGTATTTTTGTGTAAAATCCTGTAGAAATAAACTTGAAGTATGATACAGTTATTGTTAATTTTTTGTACATCCAGAAAAAAATCCTGGATCCGCCCCTGTACAATTATACAACCTTTCGCCAACGACTTCGCCCGCGTAAAAGCAGAAAATTATCCCAAGGGAGAGGTAATAGGCCCTAATCCACCACGCAGGCCCAGTGCGTGTTGCTGGATGTTACATGCCTTCCAAGTCAGGACGGTTACCTACCCCTGGGCCACCATTGGTCTTGTGTACCAAGTTTCATCGAAATCCTTTCAGCCATTCGAGCGTGAAGGAGAAAATCCATATAAGTACACATACTCACCAACTTTCGCCTAAATAATATTAGAGTGGCAAAGGGCAATGGAAAGGGCTCGGAGTTTCCTTGCGTGATCGCGTCAGAAATGAAGATATCCGCAGGAGAACCATGGTTACAGACACAGCCCGAAGAATCGTCAAACTTAAGTGGCATTGGGCAGGGCACATTGCTCGCAGAACAGATGGTCGATGGGAACGAAAGGTTCTGGAATGGCGACCACGTACCGGAAGACGCAGTGTTGGACGACCGCCCACAAGGTGGACCGATGACCTGGTGAGGGTTGCGGGAATCCGATGGATGCGAGACGCACAGAACCGGTCATTGTGGCGACATTTGGGGGAAGACTATGTCCAAGAGTGGACGTCTTTTGGCTGAAATGATGACGATGATGATGAATATTAGAGTGATGATACTTCGCTTCCCAACACTTCTGCTACTCAAAAATATCCAATCAGATTAACCCGAAAAATATTATTTTTTTCCTTTGAGTAATAGCTGTTAAAAAGATCCTAGCGTAACAAAAAAACATGCAAAGTTAATTTATTTTGAATAATAAGAGTACTTTATTAATTCTGATCTCGATATATGTCCAGTTCTACATATTGTATGTTACCGATAGTATGCGGAGACAAAAAACCGATTGACCATTGGCCACTGGCACAACTGGCTCGTAGGCATAACTTGTAAAAACTATGTTATGACTAAGACTGTATTGTGACCATAATACTAGGTATGTTAACTTTATCCAGCTTCAATACAAAAGTTGAACCCTTTTTTCCGAAATTAAAAAAAGGTTTAATTTTTTTTTTTGTTGTATTACATTATTTGAATAGTGGTGTGTAATTCTAAAATAAATAACAGCAAATATTTTTAACAAAGGGTTGATCTTATAAAAACTTTTTTATTTTTTAAGTAATTTTTAGGCATAATATATTAAATGTTTATTACAAAGTTCCTTATTATAAAAAGGAGAAGAAAAAAATAATTGAAGAAGTCGGAAAAGGCTTCAGAAATATAATTAAAAAAATTGAGACAGCTGTCTGTGAAGAAAGGGACAAAATTTGGCACTGAGATAAATAAATATTTACTATTATAGCTAGTATACTGTCCCACTGCTGGGCAAAAGTCCATTCCTAAGAAAAAAATATCTAAGTCGTCGCGATATCTCCTTCTTGGACTGTCGCAACCCTTTCGTGCGATTTCAGGGCACCAACTTGGTGTTTTACCGGTCCACCGCTGGCAGGCAGACATGTGGATAAAACATCATCATCATCATCATCATTTCAGCCAAAGGACGTCCACTGTTGGACATAGGTTACCCTCCCATCGCATTTCTGCGACTCTCACCAGGTCCTCCTTGTGAGTGGCTTGTTTGTATCGATAAATATTGCAACTTAGCTTAATTTTTTTGACTGACCGACATATTTACAATTCAATAGTGTCTATTATTGGTCTATTTGAAATAAAGTTTTTGATTTCTGATATTTACATAAAAATTATAATAAAAAAATTCACAAAAAAGTGTCTCGCCTAAACTTTAAACGTGTGGACACCTCCATCTTTAAAACTAAAAACTAATCTCTCATTTTTGCCGGCCCCGCGACACGGGCGAGGTCGACAGACATAACTCAATAACAGGTGATAATAAAAACGACGGCCATGCTTCCGTGCTGTCAGCGGATTTGATCCAATTTTAATGAAGAACAATAATTTGCATAATTGCGTCCTACATCAACAGTTTATCAGGTATGACATCATTCTTCTATTTTGAATTCCTAGATATGAGTTCAAGGGGACGCGCGATATTCTTAAAGTATTTAAAACTATTTAGATACAGATGAATTTTCGAAAGCTTTAAGGTTTTGAAAGCTTGGGCGAGCTGGCGGCGAGGAACGGGTTTTTTTTAAGGTGGGTAATCATCCAAATGACTTCTCACGCTCTGGGTGGAGCGAGAGGGCGTGTCTGACTTTTACTGACTAAAACCACACCTGTATTCTTCAATTACCTTTTGCGTTCTAGGACTACGGGTTTCCCTTTCAGAAATTCTCCGCGGTCCTAGCTAACGGGCATCGGCCCTGCTGGGCTCCTACGGTTTGCTAACATCTCTTTGAGGAGCGCGTGGATCACTACGCGCTGTTGACGCGCGCCTCAAACAGATGTCATCAAGATTGACGGCGCTAGTTAGTGTCGATGCCTGATGCCAGGGTTGCGGATTGTTCGAAGGAGTTACCCTGAAAAAGAGCAACTGAAGGAACACTGTGGGTTTTCGTCAGTAAAAATCTGGCACTCTCTCTCTCTCGCTCCACCCAGGGCGGGAAAAATCATTTGATGATTTCCCACGTAAAAGTTTTGGATGGTACAATAACAGTTTAGTTATAACAGCAAGTTATTTTTGTGCTTAATTTAATTATGAAATAAATCACCTCAATAAAGAGTACAGAAGTAAAGGGTACGAGCATTTGGTACGAAATCACCACACCTGCTCAAGCTGGATTGGCGAATTCAGACTTGTCACACTTTTATAAAGGCTTAAGTTTGCATGTATTTTAGTTACTCCTTTGCATATAAAGACCTAAACGGATTGAATACTAAACGTATTTGCGACCATCTGGTAACCGTCCGTACCGAGCCTAAGACGTCGACGGCGCGTAGTGTTCCACGCGCGTCTCAAGATGTCAGCAACCGTAGGGGCCCAGCAGGGTCGAAGCCTACTGGGGCCATGGGTGATGCGAAAGAGAATCCCGGGGCCCTGGAACGAAGGCAAAGAAGGAACAGGAGTGGGTTTAATCAGTAAAAGTCTGACACGCCTCTCGCCCCGCCCAAGGGCAGGAGATATCATTGGATGATTTTCTACCTTAAAAAAAATGCTAAACGGATGAAATTTAGCTCATGGATAGACCACATCTATGGAATAGCCCATAGAATAGTATTTATCCCGTATGTATGTTTCCTTGGCATAATTTTCTACTTTCACGCGAGTGAAGCCGCTGGAAGAAGCTGGTATTCACCATCATCATTTCAGCCGACAGACGTCCACTGTTGGACATAGGCCTCCCCCAAGTGTCGCCACAATGAACGGTCCTGTACGTCTCGCATCCATCGGATTCCCAAAACCCTTACATCTGGTAAGGTTTTTGGGAATCCGATGGATCGGTCCACCTTATAGGAGGCCTTCCAACGCTACGTCTTCCGTTATGTGGTCGCCATTCCAGAACCTTTCGACCCCAACGGCCATCCGTTCTGCTAGCAATGTGCCCTGCCCATTGCCAATTAAGTTTGGCGATTCTTCGTGCTATGTATTCACCATACATAGGGCCAAGATTCACGGGTAAATATTAACGAATATATGGTAAAGAACCTTTGACTCCATACATAATGAAATGGGTAAAGCCACTAATATTTCTCTCTCAAACAGCTATGCCCGATGGCTACTACCTATAGCGATTCTTGCTGGTCAGCTCTAAGTTTGACCACCTGTGGTCTGAGCCCATAACATATATATCACAATCTGGTTTAATACAACACAAGGCCTGCTGGATTGGCCGTTAAACCAAGACTGCTGTAGGCATCATAACATAAACTAAACTTGATAGGAATATTCGATGTTAGGTTATGTTTGTATCATGACAGTTCTTAGATGGAGTTCGTGACAATTCAGAAAACCAATTTCCGAATTTAGAAAACGATCGAATTTCAAATCACATTATCATCTCAGATTTCAGCGACAATCTGTGTTTTGAATTTCTAAATATCGTGAAATAACTAAGAGGCGTTGAAAAATTTAGTTTGCAATTGAGATGTTTCTTAAAAATGTGAAAGAAACATGATATTATCTAAGCATTCAAAAATTGGACAAGTGCGCGTCGGATTTGCGCACGAAAGGTTCTGTACTATTATCTATAAAAAATTAAACACTATATTACTATACCTTTTTTGTTTTTAGTATTGGTGTTATAGCGGCAACAGAAACATATCATCTGTGAAAATTTCAACTGTCTAGCTATCAAGGTCAGGAGATACAGCCTGGTGACAGACACACAGACGGATAGTAGAGTCTTAGTAATAGGGTCCTGTTTTAACCCTTTGAGTACGAAACGCGAAAAAGAACATTGTCTACGAAATTCGAATTAAAAAAACAAATGAAGCTTAAAATCACAATAATCCTGACTCATTCATTTCTTCGGCCCACCCGCGCTTACAAACAACATTTATGATGAAACCAACACTACCAATAACAATATTTGAACTTTAAGTTCACGAAATAGACCAGTAGCAGCACGATTCAAGATTTATAACCCGTTCAGCTTGGACACTTGGAACCGAAGGTCTAATAAATATTCATCGTCCAAAATAAATAATAAAGCGACGCTTGACAAAGGAAGAGATTTAATTAGAGCAAAACACACGCATGACATTCACCAGGTAATGCATTAATCACTCGAACAGGTTTTAGAGCGACGACTGTATCCATCATAAAAAGTGGTGAGACACAAACTTTGGTGTTGTCTAGAGGTTCCGTAGACAAATTTTTTGGGGGTTCTTCTTTCATTTATTTATTTCTTTATTGTTTATTTATTCAAACTTCATGCAACACAAAGGTACAAAGGCGGACTTAATGCCTTAGGCATTCTCTACCAGTCAACCAAGAGTAGTGAAGAAAAAACATGGTAGGTGCATAAAAAGAAAGAAAAGAGAGAGAGGAGGAGAGGGTGGGAGGGAGTTTTTATGTGAATTAGTTTTTTTTTAAATGTGAGATATTTGCTAGAAATCAATCGACGGCACAATTACAGTTGGCGCAATCGCAGGCTCGATTCCCGCACGAAACAAATATTTGTATGACCTACAGATAGTTGTCTTGTGTTTTGAGCTTAGGTACATGTTTGTATTCGCCACAATACAAGAGAACGATTGAAAAAAAATTCTTTAATTTACTTAGTATGAAATCATCATGATTAGCAACTATGTAAGGCATATCAGTGCAGTATAATTTCTCAATAAGTCTCATCCTACACATACAAAACTCGTACTCATAGAATAACTGCTCAAAATTCAAGAGGCACACAACATTAACTCGCTTAAACGGCCTGAGGAGGTTCTGTATTAAATAATGTAATGTCCATAAAATCCGCTGGTCGACCACTAACCTGTCACAACCAGCTCCGTGGCCACGGGCTGAGCATCTGTACAATTAATAAAACTAGGTCGCCAAAGTGTTTGCGGGCTTAAACTAATAACCTGCCACCGACTGTTTTATTGGTGTCCTTAAACTCGATTTAGTATTCCTTCAGGTGTACAAGGCAGTACGATTATTCGATTTCCCCTGTCTGAAGTCGACTCAAAGTTTATCGAAAATATGCAAACTGTGTTCGACTTAATAACGACATAAATATGGCGGTACTGGTCGCAAAATAATGGCAATGGTAGATACGCTCTTTGAATTATTGACTAAAAGAGAACTATAAGTTAAGTTATGCCATGCAAGTTGAATACAATATAGTTGTCTGTAATTATTATTATTATCAGAACGCAAGAATGACAAAATGAAATCTTAAATTAGAGAGCTTCATCGAACCAGAGCAAGAAAAAAGTACTAAAAATACTTGAATCAAATACTTGTTTGTGGGACCCCAATAACCCAGTTAGGACAGCTCACCGACAGCCCACACCCACAAATAATAATTAGACGTGTGGCGGGCGGTAATGTCAAATGTCGAGTAAATGCCAACACATAAAAAGTCATCGGTCATACGTACACAAAGACCTACTTCCGTAACTACGCTATGGCAGTTGTCTCTGTCATCAAAACTACACTGTGATATTACTCTACTTAGATTGAACACCGCTCAACTTTTTATGAGCGTTTAATCCAAAATGAATAACGCGAAACTATAGAATTTAATTTTATGTGTGATAAATTATACGTTGATATGACAGGATATATCCTAAGGTTTACAGTCATTTTTCTACACTAATTACGCTTAGGATTAATTTAACACGTAGTTAAATCAACACAATATTACGGTACGGTAATCAATCATTACATCCGACTAATTTCGGTGGTTAATCGATAGGCATTGTTTGAGATTACTGACGGAGTTAGTCATGACAGCAAACGCGTGGAACACGACCCATCAATATCGTGACTGCAATAACAAAACATGCAAATTGCAAATAAAATAATTAAGGCATAAGAAGCACTTAACGATTTTATTACGGCACAACAAAGTTGCCGGCTCAATCCGCCACGGATTACACAACCGGGTGCATTTACTGAGAACTCGTAAGAAACACGAAAATATAAATAACGAACATCAAACAACAATCCGATAAACGATTACGATCGGTATTACGGGGCAGGCTGATATAGTTTTATGGCATCAAATAAAGGACTATTACATGAGCGTTACGGCACGAGCGTGCGTTCTCGGCGGCGTCCGAGCAGGAAGTGACACTGAGCGGTCCGTGCGTCGATTTCTCCTGCGCGCGCGCAAGCGATAAATAACCGCGGGTAGTTCTAATTCTACGCTATATTTACGCGGCGGTCTGCGACAGGCGTGGGTGGCTAACACCGCAGAGTAAGCAAAACAGTTGCACTAAGATATCGTTTGCATACGACCTTCTGAGTCGAATCGATAAATCTGATATAAGTAATTGAAAATCAATTGATTTGATTTTAATATTTGATTGAAATCAATATTTATAAATTTTCAACAACGAGGTATAATATGCTGTCCTACAATTTGAATCCTTGTTAACTACACTTAAACTAAACAAGATCCTGAAGTCGTTCCTAATACAGAGACTGCAACAACCTTTCGCTAAACAACATAATAACACACAGTAACTACCTTCCACAATAAATATGCATACATCCAAATAAAAACTACCACAAAAAATCTCCTCTAAATAACCTACCCACACAATACGAGCCATTAAATTCTAATTGCAACGTTCCATTGTACGTTAAAATGCATAGGTAAGTTACAGACCAGAAATCATCGTCGCGACAACCGTGGAATTGATGAAATAAGTCCGCACTGCGCTCTCTGTGCGTACATTAATCTGTGCTCCGTCCCTAAGACCTTTATCTAGCAGACAGGACTCGCTATTGTAGAACCAAGTGCTAAATTATGATAGGACCAACTTAGATTTCACGGGAGAGATCATTTTCTGTTACTTTCCCTTCGCTCGGATAACGATCAAACTGATTATAAATACTTCGATTTGAAATTCAAAATGTCTGGTTTTAGTTGGGTGCAAATTATTGTGCTTCTCGTTACGAACTAGAGGGACCTGCTACAATACAGCAAGTTATGTAAGCGAGGGAAATGTTCGCAGAAATTGTGATAGTCACTTCGGTTTAGTTAGCTGGGAACCTTTGAATCTCTTGGGAATTGGTTTTAAGGTGTGAAGCGTAGATGATAGTGTTAGATCTTACTTAACTATTATTATTATAGGCTTTATTATTTCCTTAATATAATTTAACATTTCATTTACATTAGTATTTTTAATAATTTAGTTTAAATAGATAATTCACAAATCTAATAATTTAAACATTCACATAAAATAAATTCAATAATTTAAACATTCATATAAAATAAATTAAATAATTTTAAAATTTACGTAAAACTAATTATTTATTTAATTAACATGTTGTTAAAATCCCTACAAATAAATAATAAATTTAATTTTAAACATTTATAAAGTCATCTTACTTATTTACTTAACTATTGCACTTTAGTTATTTACTATTCGATCTAGACAAACGTTGTTGTGTAAGCAAAATATATTACTTGTTTTTTTTTGCCTGCTTTATTTAACTATAATGGGAGATTTCCATGTTTCGGTTTCAGTCATTTGTGTCCAACCAAATTCCCATTTAGATTGTACTTTTTTAGTGACCCGTGTAAATACCCATTAAGTTGTACTAGTTAGATCAGATCATTCATGTGGATTTAGGAAAGTCCTTTGATAGTTAAAAGTATTTTAAGGCCTCGGCCTAGAAAAGGTTGATAAAAAATATTTGTCAACAATTTGTTTGAAATCTAAAACCATTAATGTCGCATTTATCGTAACTTCAATAAAAAAAACATTGTCAACTATAGGTACCACTCTATTAATCTGGTCTCCAAACCCCAGCCCCATTGATCAGCCCTAGAGCTGCGCCCATAAATCCGAAGTGTTATCGATGTGTTCCCACTATCTACTCTTGTTATCACATCGATACTTAGCGATACAAATCACGGCTACTGTTCGACATCGTACAATACTCTGGATTGTATGTGCCAGTTGCCATTAGACATAGATTTATAACCAACAGGTGATATTGTTGGGCCAAAGGCGATTCGTGCACAGAGTTTGTTACTTTATTAGTTAAGGTAGACCTACTGCAGTGTTTTGGTGCGAGAAAACTAGCTTTTATTAGTAGGCAAACAAATCGACCCTTTTTAGGAAAAACACCGAAAGCTATAGTTGTAATTTTTTGCAAGGTGTATTTTTATTCCTAATTTAAAATATTTCGTTCTAAACACTACTGAGGCCCTACTACGAGCTCTTAACGTGATCCATTTTACGACCTAAACTGAACGGTTAAAGCGATAGAGCTATATAGGGTTTTTTTTTTCGGGTGGGAAAATCATCTCATGACATCCCCCGCTCTTGGGCGGAGCGCGAGATAGTGTCAGACTTTTACTGACTAAAAACCCACTCCTGTTCCTTCTTTGCCATTTGTTTTCCAGGGCCCCGGGGATCTCTTTCGTATCACCCATGGCCCCAGTAGGCTTCGACCCTGTTGGGCCCCTACGGTTGCTGACATCTCCTTGAGGCGCGCGTGGAACACTACGCGCCGTCGACGACTTGGGCTCGGTCCGGACGGTTACCGGACGAAGAGCTATATAGGGTGTATAGCTCCGTCCCTGTTTCTCGGTAGCACGCATGACATTTTATTACGTCATGGCAAGAACACACTCTAAGCATATTATCATAAATACATTTTAATTAGGAATGAAAAAACTCATTCCTGCAAAAAAGGCTCCAAATAACGCGTTTTTTATGACAAAATTCAGTGGTGTATGGGAATTTTCAAAGGAAAATTCTCTGTCTCTCTAATGAATTTAATATAAATTTTATTTTAAATATATTTCTGGTCATACTGGCACGGTAAAGTACATAATTCAGGGATCTCCAAAAGAAAAGTTAAACAACGTCATGTGAGGAGTTAAAAGCATATGATCTCAAACTTGACAAGGTGAATGTGTTTTTTTTCAATTATTATTTAAGACAAAATATTTTTTGCGGCTAAAACATATCGATCAAATTTTTCCTCATCAAATAGATTGGAGTTTTTAGCGGGCGATTTTAGTCGCCCACGGCGAGAAATAAAAGTACCGTTGCTTAATTATAAACCAACAAAAACTCGCATTTTTGACCTTTAAATAGTTCAACTTCCTAATCACCTTACACTTGAGGACAAAATAAAGTATGACATGAATAATACACCAACACTACATGCACCTAGTAAAAAGGTTCCTTCCGCGTCCCAAGCCATTTTCGCGTACAATTTTATTGTTAAACATATTACCCTGGGGTCGGGTGTACAAAGTTCTAGGTCAGGATCGAAGATCACATGTTACGTTAGTAATGCGCTGACCGGAGGCTCTGCACCTTGTGCGAACTGCGCGTAGGCGGGGCATACGATCCTGTGGCCGACAGTGTACGCCACTTGGGTGTAGTAAATAATGCTGAAGCGATGATCGGGAAAATTAATTTTCTTTCATTTATGTAGGCGGGTGTAGCGCATAGCTCGTGAAATTATTATTTCTGGATTATTTCGTGTTCTGTATAGGCAATCAGTTTTATTTATTGCTGGTCCAAGGTAAAAAAAAAAAGCTAAGCAGAGTTTGTGCTATGATTACTAGACAACTGATAAACATACTTCATTATCATCATCTTCAGCCGAAAGACGTCCACCAAACAAACATACTTATATATTTCTAAAACATATGATCGTGCTCATCACACAAACATTTACCCCGGGTGGTAATCGAACCCACGACCTTCGGCATAGCAGTCAGGGCCACTAACCACTAAACCAACAGGCCAGTAATATAATAAATAGAGAGTATAGTAAAAAACAGAATAGTAAAAAATAAGCTTTAATTAAGTACGTACAAACAAAATCGTGTCTGTGCGACCATTTGAGTGTTACTTAGTCTGGAACCAAGCCTGGATGTCGATTCAGGTCATGCTTAACATTAAAATGCATTGTCATTGGACCTAAAGCAACATGTAAAAATCCAACTCCGTATAATAAAAGGAAGGAGTTCAATTTCTGCTTGCAAAATTCTACCCAAACAAACAAACGAATACAAACAATGCAAGATAAATTTAAAAAAAAATGGAACTTTGTTTGCCGTAGAATTAAACGCAAAACCTTTTGTTTTTCCCACGTCCAAACCTTTCACTTCAAACAATTTTATTGTAAGTTCAAACGTTGTTAGTACCAGAACCGTATAACGTCCAAACGTACTGGTTGGCTGCTAGTGGCCACTTACCAACCATAGTTTACACGTTCTTATTTATTTGCAAATTATACTTGTTAAGGATAAATAGAAATAATAGAATGTTGTTGTTCTATACTTTATGTGGTGTGAAACGAACTGTAATTGAATGTATGAATGAATGTTTTATACGACTCTGTAATTTTATAGCGCTCATCTAGTTAAAAAAAGCTGAAACGAATGGAGTGACAAATGTATCGGAGTTTTTGTTGTGCAAATGTGTATGTTGTCGTTTTACAATTAAAAATTGGATTTTTTTTTTATTTCTTTATATAATTGAAAGAAAGAAAACCATAGATCACTCGTTGTAATTTTACAAAAAAAGTTTAGTAACCTTTAACACCATCAATAACGGTTCATGAGAATCTAGTAAAAATCTCATTTGTCAATCGTAAGTGTTTTTACAAAAAAGCTCGCGAGTAGTCTTTGACAATTTCAAGATAGCGAAAATAATGTCACGGCGAATGTTGAGCTACTAGCTCATCAGCTACCGCCATGCGCGGAACTTACTTTATCCTGAGGTACTCGAAAAATAAAGTCTTAACTATAAATAGTCTTAAATATATAAAATAAATGCATACAAAAACGTATTATTTAATACATTTTATCATATTTATTGATTTACATACATATTTATAAATTTAGATCTTAACACGTTAACAAGCATCCTTATCAGAAATTTTCGCATGGCCCTAGCAGGCATTGGCCATGGTAGGCCCCTACGACTTCGCTGACATCTCTTTGAAACGTGCGTGGAACACTACGCACCGTCGAATAGAAATGGTACTACGGGTAGGAAATATCCAAAGGCCAATTTCTAAAATAAATATTACTTACTTTCAGTTAATTTCAATAATACAAGTCAAATTGCATTAATAGACAAAAATATGAAAAAGATAAATAGACGTGAGGTATTGTGACGTCACGAATATCTGCGTGACCTTAACACATGCAAATTTTTTATTGTTCTAATTAAATACAAAAGTCCTTGAAAGTCAAACCTTAGAACGTATTTCAACTCACCCAACATTATCATAATTCGAAGTATGGATGCCTTTAAACAATTCAAAATATCAGTTTTGAATATCTACACAATATAATTGAATTATTGATTTAGATATTCATCGATTTGGAACAATGGACATAATCGAATAACTTTATCGACTGATACCTCACCAGACTTGACTTAATAATCGACTATTCGATTCTATAGGAGACGTGACAACTGACTATTTAGAAAACTTTTGTTTGGCAGTCAAAAAAATAACAATGCCATCGATATAGGTAGTTTATTGGTAGGCTATGAATGGCTTTATTGTTACGAAATATCATTGCTTTTGTGAATAATAGGAACTCTGATTTTGTACATAACTAGTAACCCGTCTCAGCTTCGCATGGCCATTATATATCTTTTGAATTCTCCGTTTTTCTCTACTCTAATACGCATGTATTTTTTAGTGAAAATCCGTTCAGTAGTTTTCGAGTTTATCGCAAACAGGCAGACAGACTGACGCAATGGTGGACTTTTTTGGTTAATATACAATGATTATGTAACAATAGGATGTTGGGTGGTGATATCATATTATTGATGGCAAAAAAATAGTACTCTTGTGTGGCATAAAAGGGTAGACGTGTTTGACGGAGCGCGTGCACTTAAATCAATGACAGCTAATCTATAGCCGACGTATATATCATTCGTAAGTATTATATGGTTATAGGGTAGTCAGAAGGCCTAAAGTCTGATGTGATGAGTCTAGTAACAAGGAGAAGATGGTAGAGGTCATAGAGGCAGTTGTAGTTTAATGTACAATACTAGTATTCAACTACATCAAATTATACTGGAAACTGATTTAGAGTCAGTTTGGAGACTTTTGGGAAAAGACTGGACAAATTAATGGTCAAGTACACAGTACAAGTAGGTAAGCAATATGCTTATATAGCATAATCAACCTAACGAGGTTTCCACTGCTGCGAATTAGGCCTCCTCTATAGGAGAGTAAATCGCCGTAAGATCCACGCGGGAATAGTGCGTGTTGGTTGTCAGCTATTAATATTCTATTTTTTACAAATATTGTAAAGAGGAAAGATATGCATTATTCTTTATAATGAATAACCTCAAAAATATAGGATATAACCACAGCTAAGGAGTGGAATTCCCTGCCGGAGTCTGTGTTCCCTGATAGCTATAACCTAGGGGTCTTTAAGTCAAGAGTGAATAGGTTACTTCTAGGCAAGCGTGCTCCATCGTCGGCCACATCATCGCTTACCATCAGGTGAGATAGTAGTCAAACCCCTAGGCCTAGCCTATCAATAATAAAAAATAAACAAATAAATAAATTACTGAACCAATCTTTGAAATTATTTCACCAGTATAATGCTACTTTATACATCTGTATAATTACTACTTTCACACGGTTTTATGTATGTATTTTTATGTATTTTTTAATTAAACACCCTCTATTGATATCCATATCTACATTCTATTGACAGTTTCAAATTACTACACTGGTAGTAATTTTGCAATAATTTTTCGTCACGTGCAACTTTTACGACACGAGAGCTACCCAATCAAATCACTTATGAACCGACATTTGACAACAATGAGACCGATCTATATCTTCAGTCCATCACCACCAAGGCTAAGCAGACTCGTCCGACAATTAATGTCAGCATGGCAGGGCAACATTTTTAACGCGAGTACACTTTGTCGCCGCTTAAATTAGTTTTACGGCCTGTTCACGAGTTCGGTCCTAGCGGCGAGCGGCGCGGCGATCGAGGCGGCATCGGTACGCGGGCGCGCGGCGCTATGAGAGGCGTCTCGTGGCGTGCTTCAAACATTTTCATACTTTTGATTTCCCGCTCGCCGCCCCGCGCTTAGCTCCTGCTCGCAGCGGCAAGTTCATGAACGGGCCGTTACACTGGCGAGGCGAGGCGTGGATGGGACGGGTGAGAATCGATATGACAAAATTTCTATCCACGTTCTGGCCATCTTTGGTGCAAATATTTGTTTGTACAGTATTAAACTTTATTGCGCTAAGAATGGAGTATTTATTTACTTTGTAAAACGGATATATAAATTTTGCACCGGTGTTTAAGGACCCGCATGGTCTATCTCCATCTATTGCTGACTCGCAATGTCTAAAAAACAAAAGAAAAACACGTTTATTTAGCACACAGATACACACAATGAAGTAAAATTTATATAGAATCTTACACCACCACTGCACTGGCAAGCGCTGGCACGCGCCAGCTCGCTTCGATCACCACGAAACATCGCTGCATACTATACTCTCCAGCTCCCAGTGCTCTCTTACATGTATGCTAGCCGGGCGGCACGTTGAGCACGCGACGATGTGGTAAAACGATGGACATCATTCACAGTAAAAGGGTAAGAGTGATTTCAATTCTCGCCCATCCCATCCACGCATCGCCTCGCCTCGCCGGTGTAAAACCACCTTTAAATTCGTACTACAGCGAGAATGTGTAGGATTACGCATAGTGAAGTCTCGGCCTGGCGCGAGATAGTGTGGCAATCAAATTTTGTCGCATGTGCTAGCTACCTCAGATGGTTAAAGGTCTAACGCGATCACTTTCTTGTCTCGGATTACTTCCAAAATGTCAGTAGCTGTGACATTTTTATATCTGGCCGACATTTTGAAGTGCGATACGATCACGCCAATTAAATATTAATTTATTTGGTCGGCATCGTGGGATTAGGTACCGTGATGTGTCAATGTTTGATTCATGGGATGTCTTGCGGTGCTGCAATAGGTTTGTTCAGAAGCTTATCTTGAATGTCTCGGTTATTTGAGTTCGCTTAAAATGTGAAGACTGTCACAGTTTTTTTATGTGAAAGAAATATTCAAGCTGAAAAACACTGCTAATTTATTCGATTTTTTTCAGAATCAATCGAATAATAACAACCGCACGGGTCGATCTCCAAGGTTAAGCAACGCTTGCCGAGGTCAGTCTGTGGATGGGTGACCATCTTAACATGCCGAGATTCCGTGCCTCGAAAAGCACGTTAAGCCGTTTTTTCGCGGCTGTCATTTGTAGATATTTGAATGTTGTTTGGGATGGTCAGAAGAAAGAAGTCTAACACCAGTAGGTACCTATTGCTAAGGGTCATCGTGTATGACAATTACTGGGTTGTGAAGTTCAGTTATGGAAGTCATTTCTCTTAAAATACTATTCTTGGGTAACGTCGATTTATTTTATTTAGTATTTTATGAAAGCATAACCATACCGAAATATAGTTAAGTATAGGTACCTACATCGAAATAACATCATCATATTTTCTGTTACCCCGTCAGTTTCGGTTTTCATTTGCGGCCGAAACTGAAAGAGGTGGCAATCATTCGGTTACGACTTTAGCTGCAAATCACATTTCATTCGATCATTAATCTAAACTAATCAATTGCATTACCCCGTTCTCTCAGCTATAAATCCCCAATATTCCCACTCGCTCACAAATCCACTTAAACGTATAACTCCTCGTTTTATCATCACCCCCAGAGTTGACAACAAAGTATTCCGAGCTACCCAGTTCGCCTACAGTCCCATTGTTTTGTCTGTCAGTCGATCGTACAGTCAGCCTCAGAAATATATGGACAAACGGGCCGATAACTGACAAGAGGGTCTCGGCAAAGTGGAATACTATCAGTGATATGCCAGGTGCCATCTATATATATAATAAAAGAATAAACTGACTGACATATCAACGCATAACCGAAATCACTGGAACTAGGAACATGAAATTTTGCACAAGGCATTCTTGCTCAAAGAGGTGATAAGGGGAAATTTCGTTTGTATGCAAAATCCATATTATTTCTGTATTACAATATGTATGAGAGGATAAAGTAGATCGATCAATTTTGCGCCCAAACGCACGATAAAAATAGTAATCTATAAATCCGCGGAGTCTACAGTGTTTTCACATTCACATTATGAAATGGGGCTATACAAAAATAAACCTATCAATAAATGAGTTTAGTAATATCTGTGGAAATAAAAGCTAAACAATGCGTGCCTTAAAGTACTAAAAAACGCAATCTAAAGTACGGCGTCGGAAAACTCCTCCGCATCGCGGTGTACCCACCTTTGTCCGAAGTAAAAGTCAGCCCTTGGGTCAAGCGAAGTGTCAACAAGGCGTTTTGAAAGTTCTTTTAATAAATGAGTAGTATATGAGATTAAAACCCACCCGTATATCTGCCGCGTTACTTCTTTCAAACGATCACGCGGCCGGTATTTTTGATGCTGACTGTACATTCCATTTGTCCCTCAGATAGGACAGAAACTAGTTCAGGGTTTAAACACCATCAGTTTATGGTGTACAAACGTACATGTGTCGATAGTTAAAAGGTCTAGTAAAATTTAGTGGAATAGCAATATATTGTGGGTGTTATAGGGATAAGCAAATAGAGTTAACTGGGTAAGCAAATTGTGGTAGGGTTTTGGTGTAAGCATGGATGGACTGCGGTATCCTCACGTCTTAGTTTGTACTGGGCCCAGCAGAGCCGACACGTGCTAGGGCCATGGGGAAAAGTATGAAAGGCATAGTTGTTGTCCTGGAACACCAAAGGCAACTTTAGGAACACAGGGTGTGGTTTTAGTCAGTAGTCAGCCGAAAGACGTAGGACTCCCACAAGTGTCGCCATAACAACCGGTTCTAAGCGTCTCGCATCTATCGGATCGTCGGTCCACCTTGTTGGAGGCCTTCCAACTCAATAATGCCAGACCCATTATTCAGAAGTTATCACTAACTTCTCAGCATCAATTTTATTAGTACCACCGATCAGAGTTCAAAGTCCGTCCCCGCAGTCATACGACCTTTGAGTAACCGACCATGAAACTATTTCTAAGTTAACGTGCACTGTTAACTCTCATCTCAATTTCACACTTAATCTGCAGGGCGATTAAATGAGAAACGGACCAAACAGGATGTGCTGAAATTGTTCGATGATCATATTGATGAAGATCGACTAGAATGGGGAAATTTATTGGAAATTAATTTTAATGATATTTTATTTATTTTAAATTGAATGGCCAAAGCCAATTATTAATAATTATATTATTTAAATTTATGCTTACTCATAATTTATTGAACTTAGTCCTGTACTCTTCTCAAAAAATTCGTGAATTCAAGACCTGATTTTTTTTATTATTATTATTGATAGGCCTGCGTTTGACCACTATCTCACCTGATGGTAAGCGATGATGTGGCCGACGATGGAGCACGTTTGCCTAGAAGTAGCCAATTCACTCTTTACTTACAGACCCCTAGGTTGTAGCTATCAGGAAACACAGACTACGGCAGGGATTTCCGCTCCTTAGCTGTACGCATAATGAATGTGTTCCCAAAACGCTTTGTACGTATGGGTGGGATGTCCACCATGTACCGATGGCACAACGCAGTACGACTAATGGTCTGATTGATTGAGTGATTTGAATTCAGGAGAGCGTTAATAGCGGCTGATGCCGAGGAATATTCGATTTGGAGTGTTTAATAGTACTGCAAGTTGGGACAGCCAATAAACGGTGTTTTCTGCCACGACAGTAATTGTCTGGGGCGAACAGATTGCAAATTTCATTGTGCAGATCAGGATCATTAATAATCTCCCTATGAATTTGATATGCCTTAATAGAGACAAGTCTTGTATCATTTCTATCACTGTACGAAATAAAACATATAATAAAAATTAACGTATTCTAGTCGTGAAAGATATATGGATGATTCGTACGACGGTTTGGAAATACATACATTGTGCGTATAGACAAGGAGCGAAATTCCCTGCCGGAGTCTGTGTAAGTGTATATTCTGATAGCTATAATCTAGTGGTCTTTCTTTTTATAAGTCAAGAGTGAATAGGTCACGTTTGGGTAAACTTGCTCCATTGTCGATGAAAGCATTGCATAACATCAGGTGACAGACTATTAAAATAATAAAAAAATGATGTGGACAAGGAGTGAAGAAAGAGATGAATGGAAAGTTTGTATAAGGAGTAGATAGAACCCAAATGTAAAACATTAAAATTGATATAATTACCCGACTGCAAGAAGGGTTCTGATACAAGCATTAATTAAAAGTACATTTTGGTCAATAGACACAAGTGTTTATTTATTTAATTTTCGAATAAATGTACCTACATATATATATGATAGGTGGAACGATGACTTGGTAACGGTTGCGGGAGTCCGATGGATGCGAGACGCACAGGACCGTTCATTGTGGCGACACTTGGGGAGGCCTATGTCCAGCAGTGGACGTCTTTCGACTGAAATGATGATCATGATGATGACGATATATGATAAACAGACAAGAAGAATATATGTGGAGGAAATAGAAAAGTATATGGGTATATAGGCAAACTTTAACGTTTAAAGCGACCTGGCCAGTTTTTCTTGACCATTCTAAGATCTGGCCACGACATGTGCAACCTCCTAAAAATAATAAACTGTTGTGTTTTTGATGATCTTGATGATAGGTTAAGCTACACACTTATATAGATGGAGAAAAAAAACAAACACTACACAAGACCGCAGGACAAGACTACAGCCAGATGTGCCACAAACACCTAGGTATACTTACGACGAAAAAAAAACCCAGCCAGCGAACCAAAACCGCAGCGGCCACTTACCAAGCGTCCAGTCACAGTAGTCTACAGTTAATATATATATATTATATGTACATAATATACACCAAGACAAAGACGCTCGAAAGTACGGAGATACCATCGCCACCTTTCACCGAGCGATCGGTTTTGCTCCAAATAAGTGAAACCTCGCCATTATGTCGCATTAAAATTGATACCTGCTCTATATGACGTAAATACTCTCTGCATTTTATGTAAGCCTGGTAAAAATCGATGGTGGCAGGGACGGTGAACTTTTGGTATAATCGCTACAGTTTATTTTGATTTCTTGGCAGAATATTTTAACCACAACGCCGTTGATTTTGATATATTTTGTTTCTTCAATTCGTGCTATATTTATTTTAAAGCCAAATGTTTTTATTTAATAGTCTGGCTGAACACTCGTCCGAGACCACTTAACAGTGGTGGAAACATAGATTCTTTTTTTATTATTATTATAGATGGTGCAACAAGCCATTTTTTTCTGGTGAAAAATCATGAAATGACTTCTCTTGCTCTTGGTGAAACGAGAAGGATTGTCAATTTTTTACTGACTAAAACCCTTCTGTATTCCTCCAGCTACCCTTTGCGTTACAGGATTTCGGTAACTCTTTTAATAAATCCCACAGTCGCAACAAACCTCGGATAATAATAAAATAATACATTTATTTATTGGAACATAACAATTTTTACAATATATAGTGTTCGTGTTCGTTAACAGCTATATTAGTTTAAAATAAAACGTCGCAGTCATTAGCGCCCACCTCCTAGAGGATAGACTTCGGCGATCCAGCTTAATTAATGGAAGTTATATACAAAAAAAAAATCGGATGATTCAATACATCTGTATTACTTAATATTTAGTGTGCTTTTTTCCAATTTTATAAGGTCTTTATTCTCATTTGTAATATAATTAACTTTTTTTAGACCTATAATATAAGTGAAGGTATCAGGCCTACTAAAAAGGTTCTTTATTCCTGTCCCCGGTGTGCTGCTTCCGGGGCGTTGCGTAGCTGGTATATACTTAGCCTTACAGCTCATACCTTTAAAGCGACTCAAGACAAATGCTTCGCAGTCAATTTTCCTGCTTCATAGGTATAATTTTCTAGAAAATGTAAGTTCATTGCGTATCTTATTTCCGTCAGTTTCTGTTCTTATATTTTATGGGTAGATGAATGGTATTACTAAGCGACAAACCTCCACTTATAAGGTTTAGCTTTTGTTGCAATTTATTCAGAGTAGGTACTTTTTTTTACAGGAAATATTTATTTATGTACATACGCAAACATCTTAATACTACCTACTAAATAAATTAGCACAAGTCGTCGACAGCGCGTACTGTTTCACGCGCGCCTCAAGGAGATGTCAGCAACTGTAGGGGCCCAGCATGGTCGAAGCCTACTGGGGCCAAGGGTCTAATTCTAAAAGGAAGACTCGGCCCTAGTACGAAAGGCAACGAAGGAACAGGAGTGGGTTTTTAGTCATTAAAAGTCTGACACACCCTCACTCCGCCCAAGAGCGGGGGATGTCATGATGATTTTCCCACCGAAAAAAATAGGTCTGTGTTTCTTTGTGTATGAGAAGTATACGTTTGTGAATACAACGCGATACAAGAGTAATTCGTAGTGAGGGACAAAGAAAAAAAAACTTTACATAAAACATTTAGCATCAAAAACACGTGTGTGGCCGTAATACGACACCATCAAAGAATACAACTTCAAAATTTGAAAGCAAACGAGGATATGAACTTATCCGAACACAAGAGCTATATGGGGATAACATATGTATGGGCCCGCGACAAATGTCTTCATTATTCGGCCCACGCGCTAAGCATGCTTATTACCAAAGAGCTGACTTTATTAACGCAGATAGGACAGAGGAATTTATTGTGACAACAACTTAGTTTGTAGGTGTGGGGCGTGAATGTTGATTTGATTGTTTTTTGTTTATGGGTGGCATTAGCGTGGCATTAGTGGTCGTGGAAGCTTGATCTGAATTTAATAGCAAAGGTACTGTTGTATTAAAATATTGTTAAGGTTGAGAATTGAACAGTATCGGATTCTTGACTGTTGTACTCATTTATTGGTAATCTTGAGTGATGTATTGTTACAGATAGGACTTAAACTCATCAAATAATAAATTAATCTTTAGAATAGAATAGAATAAACTTTATTGTACACCAAAATAGTAACAATACTTTTACACTAACTTAAATCTATGGGTACAAAGGCGATCTTATCGCTGACAGCGATATCTACCAGACAACCTTAGGATGGACTGTAAGACCTTGAAATAGAAAAGGGTCTGCGGTGTACTGCAAATTAATAAAATACTCGTAAATATTGGATTAAAGTTATATACTAGACTATACATAGATATAATATAGTTATTAAGAAAAATCAGGTTGCTAGATTTTCAGCATCATTATTTCTAAGAAAGTATGGGAAAGCTTCTGAATTCCAACAACGTCCAGAGCTCAGCTCATATTAAAAATGCCGAATATGACCATCAAGAAATTGGATCAAACAGAGTCCAAACATAGCCTTTCAATTTCCCTATACAAAGACAATTTCGAAGAAATGTAAAACCTACTTAACAACAGCTATGCCAAAGACCTTCAGACCGGGACAGTAACAATCATTTTTTGCGATTCGGAAAAATCTTCGGGTTCGGAAATCCTAAGTGCGCGTGTCTGACTCGCACTTGCCCAGTTTTTTTTTTAATTAATTTAACAGACCAGTACACCGCTGACCAGAGTCTCTGGAGTAGCGACCGCATACCGGAAGACGAAGTGTTTGAAGGCCTGGTGAGGGGCACGGGAATCCAATGGATGCGAGACACGCAGGATCGGTCGTTGTGGCGACACTTAGGTGAAGCTGAATGTCCAACAGTAATTCGGCTCAAATGATGATGATGATACCGGTGACATCTTTTTATTTTACGATCTTTCAACCTAACCGAGTTTCAGTTTTTCTGGTGTATACCGCTGTTAGCGATAAGACCATCTTTGAATCCAAAGTTCATGTTTTTTTTTTATTATTGATATCCTCGCGTTTGACCACTATCTCACCTGATGGTAAGCGATGATGTGGCCGACAATGGAGCACGCTTGCCTAGAAGTAACCTATTCACTCTTGACTTAAAGACCCCTAGGTTGTAGCTATCAGGAAACACAGACTCCGGTAGGGAATTCCACTCCTTAGCTGTACGCATTATGAATGAGTTCCCAAAACGCTTTGTACGTATGGGTGGGATGTCCACTATGTACCGATCATGTAAGTGTAACTATTTTGGTGTACAGTACAGCATTATTCTATTCTATTCTCTTCCATAGGCACAAACGGGTTTCCTGCACCCACTTGATCTATGTCCAGGTCACGCCCAGGGCGGGGGCTGCCCACGCACTCACAAAGGTTACACCTATAACGTATCTGCTGAACAATGGCGGAGCAATGATCGAAGGCTTGTCACTGAGTCGAGGTCGTTCTCCTTGATTCATTGCTTGTGTAAGATGCAGCGTTTGACTTGTAGCTATCTGATAGTCATCGGCGTTGGAGACTTAGAGGGTGGTTTATGTGGCAATTTACTTAATGGCTCATATAGAGCAGTGGTGACTCAGTGTAACAGCACCGACTTACGAATTATAGGCAGCGGGTTAATACCCAAACGAGCGCATTAGCTTGTGTAATTTATTTCATCACCAATACTTTTAAAACGGTGAAGTAAAACATTGTGAGGGAACCGGTGTGGACTAGAACAAAACACTGGAAGACATGTGACTTCCACCAATCTACATTGGATCATTCCCTCGCCTATTGAGGAAGCCTGGGCACCAGCAGTGGGAGCATTATAAAGCAGATTACGCTTGTTTTCATGCTCATCATGCTTGAACTTGGACTGCTAAATTGTTCAAAGAGTCACGATGTCCTTGAAACGCAAAGGAAGGAACACTGGTGGGTTTTAGTCAGTAAAAGTCTGAAACTCGCTCCACCCAGAGTGAGAGAAGTTATTGATGACTTCCCACTCAAAAAAAAAACAATCCTAGCGTGATTGCTTTTTTTAATTTGAAAAATGAAGTCGGCCAATATCACGTTCTATTTTTTAAAAAGCATCATAATAAACGTATTTTTCAGTTATAGATATAAGAAATAACTAAATATATGTATATAATTGATTTAAATATTAACTAAATATGAATATTTATATCCTAATTAAGTGTACTTTTTTTTAAATTATGTATTAAACAACTATTATTTTATCATCAATTCTCATCGTCATTGACCTCAACAAAATTACATCAACTAGCGTGACGCTTGATTGTTTACCAACAAAGTTTGGCGATAACATGTGATCATTGTTATGTGCAGCATCTATCATTACCTCACCGTTTGTTGTCTTATTCGGTAACGATGTTTTGGCATCTCGGACCGTGGCTTGGACTCGGCGCGAATTATGTCAATAACTCTAGTCAGAGCCAAACATGCGCGATATTTGTTTACACACAAATACTGACTTGAATCATGGATACATAACTTTGGTCATTTCTGTATCTATGTTTTGGCCCTGTGGAATTTGAATGCCACATAACTAGAGAGAGTAACTAGAATAATACACTTAAAGAGATGTTATCAAAATCGTAGGGGCCCAGCAGGGCCGAAGCCTACTGGGGCCATGGGTTCGTTTCCGGAAGGGAAACCCGGGGTCCTGGAACGCTAGGCAAAGAGGAACATAGGAGAAGGTGTTTGACAGTAAAAGTCTGACACGCCTTCGCGCTCCGTCCTAGAGCGGGAGAAGTCATTGGATGATTTCCCATCTAATAGGTACACTCCAACTATAAAATTACGTTACAATGATAATTCAAGCACTCACTTAAATGCATTTAGGTAGGTATTTATTAGTTTTTCATTCCTTTGGGAAACCATGAAACTACGGTGCAGACTAAGCGTTTTGTCTCGTCGTTTATACCGCGAGAGTGGAACAGTTTGCCTGCTGCGGTCTTCCCGTCCGATTAATATTTAGGTGTCCTCAAGGGTAGAGTGAATAAGCTCTTAATCAGTGCTTCACTGCTTACCATCAGGTTCGCAGTCAAGCAAAGATTTTGGTATAATTATCATTTAAAAAAATTATTCAATTTAATTTCAACGTAATTTTATCACAAAGATATCCCAGACTCTGAACTATCTTTTACAAAACAACCGTAGAATTCCTTACTGCTACCATATTGCCATATTTGATAAGTCAATAGCACAGAATAGGAGCTCGCCCGGGTCTCCCGGACTGCAGTAGGTAACCACACATTGTGTGTAATGAAACAATCGCACTGACGCTGCGCAACAGGACTGGCCTTGTATGTGTCGGAGGACCATGAAACAAGATATTTCGGGATTAACTTAATCTAACCTATTTATTTGAAGATTTGTGTTGAAATTGATATTTCTTCGGAATTGTATCTTGGTTATAACTGTCTAAAACTTCCCTATAATAATAGAATCGTAAGTGGTTGCTTGTTGGTAAAGACTTGAAAAAACTACTGAAAAAACCCTATCAATAACACTGTATGAATGATGTGTTATTTCAATGCCTTAAACAGAAAATTTTAGTAATAAATATCTATACCAAATCCGCAAAAATCGCAGCTTCAGGGAACAAACATCATATATATATATAGGTTTTTACAAACGTAACACACGGGTATCTCGTTCAGCTCGCCGTCCGCTTAGGACGCGTTGTATTGCACGCGCGATTCAACAAGATGTCAGCATTAGAGACAAGACCTGCTAGGACCGACGCTTGCCAGGACTGCGTGGTCACCGCGACCCTCGAACGCAAAAGCCACCGAAAGAACACGGATAGATTTTAGCCAGTAAAAGTTTGGCACTCTTTCCTCCATCGAAAGCGGGGGTAGTTCTTTATTTAATGATTTTATGAAATTATCAAGTAACTACCAGAATAGGATAACATTATTTTCTTATGGGGTGGACCCCAAAAGAACACATTATATCCTGTTCTTCAATAGCAGCATGGTGATCCTACACGGACGCAGGCCATATATCGTGAGCTTTTCAGCGCCGCGTAACCTCTGCTAAACTAATTTACAATGGCTCATTGAATACCACTGTAATGTAGTTGCTGCCAACAGCTCGTAAATAATGCTCAGTCGTATTGGGTTTACAGAGATCTACTGGATATTGGTTGTATTGTAGTACTGAACATGTGGGGTGTGTTGAACCACTAGGATTCTTATCCTGAACCTTTGAAGATTTCTTTAATACAGGTGTGACTTTATGTTATCAAACATTTCGTCTAAATTCCAAATACTCACCAAAAGCCACTTTTTTCTTGCGCCATTTTCTAAGTTCCTTCGCCACCTAATCCAGATTTTCTCCGCGATGCCAATAATATGGTCTATCTGTCTCTCAATTTCTATGAAACCAGCATTGGAAACAAGACTTACTACCGATTCTGAAACACGGTAAACTTTCTCACCAATACTACCAGAATGTGGAAACTTCTTTTTTTTAAAACGATTAAGTTGAAGGAAATCCGGTGATTACTGAGGGTAATTTTCAACAGTAAAACTACAGGAAACATTTTCATTGGCAATAAACAAGAGAGGAGTATTTCCGTAGACATACCATACCATAGAAACAGTAGTGGTCCAGTAGTAACGGCCTCGTCTTACGAGGTGGTTCGAATGCAGGTATTACCTTGTGTAATTTATTTAAACACTAAATGCTACCTGTGACTTCGCCTGCGTCAGACTAGTAAACGCGCAATGTCATTAGTAACCTATCCAAATCAATTATTCCAGTGAATGTCCCGTCAAAATCATTTCGGACGCTCCTCCCGAATTAGAGAGAAAGAGAATACAAAAAGTGGTTTAAGTTTCTCATTTATAACATTATCTATATCCCAATCAAAGTTCCGTTAAATTTTGCTCAACCGTTTCGTAGATGTACCCCGTAATTTAAAATCCCGTTCCCGTAGGAACATGAGAAGTACATTTAGTTACTCCTTAAAAACATCGTGAGGAAGACATGTGACACTCAGCAACCCGCACTGGACCCACGGTCGAGAACGGCCTATTCCCTTTCCTAGGGAGACCTGAGTCGGCCTGCGGACAGTGAGCAATGGCTAGCTCGCCGTCCGACCCTCCGGTAAACGTCCGGACCGAGCCCAAATCGTCGACGGCGCGTACTGTTCCACGTGCGCCTCAAGGAGATGTCAGCAAACCGTAGAGGCCCAGCATGGTCGACGGTTACTGGGACCAAGGGTTTGTTTCTGAAAGGAAAACTCGTCCCTGCCTTCGGGCAAAGAAAGAACAGGAGTGGGATTTTAGTCAGTTAAAGTCTGACACGTCCTCCCAAGTCCGGGGGATGTCATTGGACGATATTCCCACCTCAAAAAAAGGAAATCTGAGTCCCAACATTATGTGGTTAATTGTGCTTACCACAACATGTTCAGCATGGTAAACACTTATAAAAGGCGGAATTCAGTATCCAGGATGCAGATTACAGCCATTAGTCTAATGCCGACCATTCGACATTACACCAGAAAAGCTTCCCGTCACAATAAATAACCACCAATAGGCATTTTACATTAATATACCTAGCAATATACTGTAAAAACTGGTTCACCTTTTAACTGAACTGTGGTAAATAGTTTCCAAAATAGTTTATAATACTATAATTTACAATTTGAATGTAATATGAATAGCGGTTTTTATCTTAAATGGTCAGATAATGGTATATTTACATACCTAAGTGACAATTTGTCAGTCTTTATTTTAAAAGTTTGACCTTTTTTAAGTTCACTCCGAGACTGAGATAGTTGTGTCACGTTTTTGAGATGTTGACTTGGTGCCAAGTGCGAGTTGTTTTTACGTTAATACGATTGAAACGTTTACCACGTTTGGCTCTCTGATTGGTCAAAAGCTTGGAGCGGGCCAATCGGAGCGCTGAACGTCATAAACTTGTCGATCGCATTGACTTAAAACAAACTCACATTATTTTAAGGGTTCCGTACCTCAATACATATACTCAGGTCTGCGGTCCCTTGAAGTCGTGAAAAAATCAAACTTCTAAGTTTACGAAAAAAAAGATACGGCCGTGTCGCAAAAAACGTGTATTTCGACACTCTCAAGGGAATTTAAATTCATAGGGTACTTCTCGTTGACCTAGAATTCTGAAATTTGGCATGAAGCAAGGTCTCATTTAAGTATAGGAAAAAATCTGAAAACTGTAAATTAGTGGTTACGTCGTAAAACTTTTTTTGCGATTCAAAGAAAAAATCTTCGTAACTCAATGTGGGAATTGAACTGTTTTCATAGGTAAGTTTGTACGGAACCCTCAGTGTGCGAGTCCGACTCGCACTTGCCCGGTTTTTTTTTATCGTTATGTGGTTTTTGCACACTACTGGATATAAAAACGTCCAGGGGCTTTACCATGACGCGTAAGAATGTCAGTCGTGCGAGCGAGAAAGAAGGATGGAGCTATACACCCTATATAGCTCCATCCCTTTAACAGTTCAGTTTAGGTCGTCAAATGGATCGCGTTAAGAGCTCGTGGTAGGGCCTCTGGACTTCTTGATGTGGCGAAACTTGGAGGAAATGTAACTCGAGCAGTGGACGTCTTTCATCTGAAATGATGATGACGTTATACGTTATTTTATCAGCACAAGTATTGACAAATGTGCTACCATCCATGTTAGTTCCTTTTTCAACACAAAAATATATAAAACACGTCAGTAATTGAGTCATTTGCGTAATTGTAGAGTATTATCCCAAATTGGTATTAAACGGTTCAAGATTCTCAATTCGTCTCGTACCTGCCTTTAATTTTGATACAGTTACGTTTCGTTGGATACATTTGGCTCAGGAAGAAATTGTTACTTAGACTTACTAATTAGTTCTCAACCAGTTCTAGGTAAAGAGGAGATCAGGCTTAGAATATAAAGGGTAAGAAGATTATTGCTAGGAATCTAGGCAGCTATTTAGAATGTGTAACTTATATGACTAATTTCCTAAAAGTATCGAATATAGAGGAGTTATCTTCAATAGTGTTCAATAAAGTTATATTACACCTAATCTGTATATATAAAAAAAGAAGAAACTTACTGACTGAGATATCAACGCACAGACAATAGTTTCGGCTGGAACTAAAAGTGTGAAATTTTGCACAAGTTTTCCTTTTATGGCGTAGGCTAGCACTACGAGAAGATTTTTAAAATTCACCTTCTAAGGGGATGAAATGGGGGTCCAAAATTTGTTTGAAAAAAAACAACTTTCACGCGAGCGAACCTGCTGGCAAAAGGTAGTCTACAATAAATTCTACAGACTTAATCCATCGAACATCGCCATAATCCCCATGACTTAAAATGTCAAAAATCAAAAAGCTTCACACGGTGTCTTGATGCAGACGCATGAAAGTAAAAAAAAAAACAAAATAATGTCTCGATAATCTGTGGTGAACTATCACGCACGGGGTCATTGGCCGGTTGACATTTGACATGCGAATGTCAAGGTGCGCTCGCGCATTTCCGAGAACGGTAGGGCGCATGCGTCAGGAGATCGAGATTATAATGTGTGTAATGCGTCGTGACATTTTTCAACAGAAATGTCAATGTGTCTTTGTGTTGGTGTTGGTTATGATCGATTAAAGTGTCAAGATTTCTTGTTTATGTGCCTCTATTATGTGCATAATTTATTTTTCTTACTCTGAGCACAAATATCTACACGTCGTAGTGTTATTAAAAAACTGGACTCATGCAACGATAGTTCCGTATAAGCTTAACTATGTAAATAGTTCTATTCAGTGTTATAGTGCTCCAAAAGGTATTTCACCGAAGTATTTGATATTGATTTCAGCTTGTTACCTCTACGCGTTCTTGAGAAAAAGCGTCTTGACAGACGAACAACTAAGTGATCCTATAAGAGATTCGTTTTTGCCGACTTTACAGAACCCTAAAAAAGTAGTCTATGATTGATTACAATGGGCAGCTGGATTGTTTGAAGGATCCAATGCGACTTTGGCAAAGGTGAACTGAAGAAACACGGGTGGATTTTAGTCAATAAAAATCGGATCCCACTTCCATTTTTACTCCCAGACCGAGAGAACTTATTTGATTTCTCACCCCAAAAAAAAATTGACTACAATTAGGGTGTTTTTAATATCGTGCGGTTTTGATTACGCATGCGGTATTGCCCCGCACGCGTAATCCCCACAAATTTTTATGTCCATTTCATGCAAGTACCTATTTATTGTAATACGCACGCGGGACGCGTTTTTTTGCATTGTGATATTTTCTGCATGCGGGGCAAACCCGCATGCGTGATGAAATCCGCACTATATTAAAAACACCCATATACGAAATGTTCGTCTTCACTCCCAACTCAAGTAAATATCGACTCTGCATACTTCTGCTACTGTAAAGAATGCGGACTATTGCCGTACTCATAGCATAGTATTTAATTACACAGACTTATTTGGTAATGTCACTGTAGCATTACACCTAGCACCTCACCCGTAAGCAAATAATGACCTACTCGTTAAGTAAAATTACTCAGGAATAATCACTGAATCGCTCACTATTTTATTTAAAAAACAGAATTGGATTAGTCAATCCGCAATTATGGCAAATCAGAGCGCGAAAGCGTAAAAATGGCGCTAACTTTTTAATCAAGAAAGCGTAAGTGATATATGTGCATACCTATATTTTTGAGATCTCTCTTGATTTCGCTACAAATTTTGTCAGTCATGCTATCCATTACATAGCAAGTCTCTTCTGGCCTGACTTTCAAGCAAGAGTTTACCCCCTTGACCTAGAACCTTGTTTGGCCCTAGAACTCAAAGTGTAACTGAAGGACTTAGGTGGATTTGAATTAGTAATAGTCTGTCTGGCTCTAGGGTAGAGCGAGAGAAGGCGTATAATGATTTCCAGCCTAAGAACAACTGTTTATCCGGGCTGTCACATGACTATCTTTGGCAATCTTTAAGGTAGTCAGAAGCTACAGCATGTCTTACCAAGAGGTAGCCAGTTATGGGTTTGTGAAGGTCAAATAGGCTAGTGGTTCCATGTATAACACTGACACTCCGCTGTATCCGACTTTACTGGAAGTCGATCCCAACTATAGTTCTATGTTGGGAACAGGCAAGGAAAATTTACTTAATTTCTACATAATTTGTCAGTCATGCTATCACGGTGTCCCACAAATGACAAGATTGTATCTTAGTTCGCGGGTCATTTGGTCACTGCGCATAAGCACATTTTAGTACAGTTACAAATCGCACTAGAAATTGATTATGTTATACCTGAACCACTGCTTTTTGACCCCGGCTCGACTGTTTAAATAATAGCAGAGATAATGCGTAATAAACGTAATAAATGATTTGATGGTTTTGCAAAGTTAGGGTCAACCAACATTGCTTACATTATGTGACTGCTGTTGATTTAAGTCTAGTTGTCTTCCTAAATAAGGAACCAAAAGGCGAGAATTCATTAAATACTAACTTCTGCTCTGGATGGGGCGAGAGGGAGTGTGAGACTGTCAACTAAAGGAACAGGGATATGTTTAATCAGTAAAATTCTCTATACAAAGAGTGGGAGAAGATATTGGATGAATTTTCACGAAAAAAGAAGAATATTGTTATGATTTACGATTTGAGTTAATTCGTTTTCTTTTTCCAGTCTGCAAAACTATATAGTTCTAGATAATGAGTAATAAACGTAATAAATGATTTGATGGTAACATTATGTGACTACCGTTGATGTAATTGTCTAGTTGTCTTCCTAAATAAGGAACCAAAAGCATTTTTTATATAATGAAGATGGATGGTTGGATGTAGCTATCTATTATACCTCCTACATTTCCTAATTGAAAGTTGAATGAACTCAAATCGTCATAACCTTTAAAGGATAGCAATCTAACAAAAATCTCGCGTCATCGTCCATTATGGTAACTGTGAAACTGACTCAAAACATGAAGAAATCAATAGGAAACAACAAGTGAGTCAGATGAACCCAAACAACCCAAAATATCTAAAAAGATACATCTCAATTTCCATTCTTGAAACCTACACGATGGTCGTTTACGGAGTTTAGGTGATTTCATAGGGTTGCCACTTGTAAAAAGGCCGTCAATTTCAAAAATCAATTCAATGCTAATTTGACCCTTCGAATTTATATGACATTTCTTGAATTTTAATTCAGTGAAAAGCGTATAGCAGACTTTTGTACTTTTATAGCTTGAACTCATCAAAAATATTAGTTACTCAAAGTAAAAGGTTTGCATATCAATAAAAATGACAACAACCCACACTTCTAGGAAGTATCATCATCTGCCTAGCTCTTCTCCCAACTAACTTGGAGTCAGCACAATTCTAGGAAGCATTAAACACCTTAAACTTATTCAAAATTTCAGATAAAGAGCTGCATTGCCTTAATATTTTTTGATTCCTTCAACTCAAAATTAAAACAGAAAATATTTATCCGACTTACGTAGGTAAAATATTTCAACTCCAAAAAATCGTAACAAAAATCCCACATGAAACCTTGCAACCTACTCACAACATTTTATTCAAACAAAAAAGAAACAAAATAAGCTTGAGTATGACAACCCTGGGTGCGGCTCACGTCAGGGCGCGCACGTGGGCCGCGGGCGTGACATTTGCCCCGCGAGTGCAGTGTGACGTCATCGCTGAGCGAGAGTCTGTATGACTGTAGGTTAGATATATATTGCACTAGGTTCAGCCCGCGGCTTTATCCACACACATACAGATAAACTTGGACGCGACAGCGCCCAGCACTGACATGCCAATCAGTGGTATCACAATGACGTGCCCGTTTTTACGGGTCACGGTTGACACTCGCGGTCAGAGGGCTAAAACCCTGTCACCACTCACCACTCCCCCCATAAGGACCCCCATAAGGGGGAGTGGTGAGCGACTTTACCCGCGTTAAAATAGTGTCTTGAAGACAAGGGAATGTACCACCAGGTTAAAACATCCTACATACGAAGCCAGGACATGTCAGCCGCATACCATTGTTTGCTGTTGTGGTCGCGGTAGACAACGACAGAGATGGCAGGACGAACTATACAGCCCCCCTAGCCAAGTTACAATCGTTTCATTCGCGCCAAACGCCTCGAGTAGGCCACGCCTCCGATTCCTTTGTTCTGACCACGTGACTGAGCGTTGAGATGACGTCAGAACAAAGGAATCGGAGGCGTTACCTACTCGAGTCGTTCGGCGCGAACGATACAATTGTAACTTGGCTAGGGGAGCAGATCGCTTCTTCCTTCCATTCTTGACGAAAATAATGGAAGGAAGAAGCGCGGGCTCGTAAAAAGTAGAAGGAGTGAGAGAGGACTAGTCGTGAAAAAATTACAGACAGACATACCTACTTTCGCGTATAGGTGTGCATTTATAAAGTACTAACTGTCTACAGCCTTCCTCGATAAATGCTCTATCCAATACTACAATATTTTTTCAGTTCATACTTTTCCTGAAATTAGCTCGTTCAAACAAATCAACTATTCAGCTTTATAATATTATTATAGTATCTATGCGCCAGTTTTCCGTCTCAGTTTTTAGAGTGTCTCTTTTAAATTTTCGTTTTTTTTCTACTAGAACATGTAAGTATTTATATGTAAATACACCAAAACCTTCCTCAAGAATCACTCTATCAATTGGTTAAAACTGCATGAAAATCTGTCCAGTAGTTTTTGAGTTTATCGCGTTCATACAGACAGAAAGACGCTGTAGGGGAATTTGTTCTATGTAAGAATGATATGGATGTTATATATTGTACTCGTAAGTGATAACATAAGGAGTTTATTAGGAACCGTTTATAGGCAAACGTGGTCGATCTCAGGTAATGTCGCCCGGATTAAGTAAGCTTTGTTATATATAATAGTCGGGCATCTACTAATATCCCGCTATCTGATGAACTTTACGTGCGATAGCTTTATGTGAATTGATGTGGACCTAATGGATTTGTTGAAGAATATCAAATATCAAGTTGGTAATGCAGAGGAGACTGCCAAAAACTTACGTCAAACGGATTATATTTTAGACTAATCGTCCCTTGCGGCTTCACTCGCGGTATTTGTTACTACTCCGCTCCTATTGGTCGTAGCATGAGGTTGTATAGCCTTTAGCCTTTCTTGATAAACGGACTATCCATCACTAAAATAATTTCTAATAGGAACCAGAAACCGTACGATGGTGTCGCGATAGACCACGAAGGACATGGAAGGACGACATAGATGCCTTCCTTAAAAAATGGTAAGAAGTGACTCAGAGCCGGAAAGAATGGACGGAATGAAGGGAAGTTTTTGCCCAGAAACATAAATATCTAGCCGGATAGTTCTTGATATTAGCGCGTTAAGACCAACAAACAAACGCTTTATAATATTAATATAGTATAGATAAACTTTACAAGATACATTTAGTTAACGACTCTACTTTCTACATAAATTTTATTTAAAATTCTTTTCAAGTTGTCTAACAAACAATTTATATCCCAAAACAAATCATCAACGTATCCAATAACACCGATATTTTTACTGACAATAATCACAATATCCTTCGAAAAACACATAACAATTTATAACTTTAGCATAGATCACAAATCTTGCTCGTATGTCCAACTAAGTTTAGAATATAAAGGTTGAAAAGCCATCCAGACTGTTTAGGCAACATTAAGATCTGAATAGACTAGCCGTCTGCAACCGTCCGCCTACGCGACATTACGACTCGGCGACTAGTAAATTATAAGTGTTGGCGATTTGTCGCAAATCCGCACTCCGACAATGTGTTGTTATTCGGTTAAATTGTAAGCGAAATGTATATTTCTAGATTAATTTGTAAATTGCGAGTGTTATTTTGTTAATAATAATAATTTATTTGTTAACATAGGTGAAATACAGGTCTTCTTGTTGTTATGATATTTACGTAATAGAGAATATACATGAAAAAAATATTTGTTATCTAACCAATTTATCAAAAAATATACAAAAATAGAATACTCATTTATTTATTTATTTATGCTTTATGCACTTTTTGATATATAACACTTTTAAAGAAATATATCTGTCTCTTTCGCCAAGGCGCTGTTTACTATGGCGGCCGTGCGAGTGTCATGGTCTTTCACGTCAAAGACCATGTCGGACTTCTCTTTCATATTAGCAGCTTTGAACTTTTCTTTCATATTGTATAACTTCGTGAAAGATGAAGATATTTTAATAATATTTTTCATAATTGTTTACCAATGCTAAAAAGTATTTAATTGTAGTGTGACTAAAATAGGACTAAATTGCGGACCCAAATATGGTTAACATTTTATCATTTAAAAGTTAGGCTGTTTTAACTACATCTGTCTGGGTCCTAGCTTTATATACGAGTATCTTTATAGCTTGTGTCCCTTTACGTCATAGTTTGTTGAGAACCATGTGGTTTTTCGCACAAATCAATGCAAGTTTGCCTAAGAATTACTATTTTGTAAACAGCATCGTTTATTCCACTTGAGGTATTTCTCATTCACATCCAGTATTGTAAAAAAGCAAAGAACTAAGAAGGTTCTTTGTTAAACAGTAAATCTATCTCAATTTACGTTGTACAATAACTTTGGCCAATTCATTCTTGTATCCTATGTAAAGTTAGCTGGTATGGATTGGTGGTGGAAAACGGAGGGCCAGCCTATCCCCAGGAATCGGAGGCGTGGCCCACTCGAGGCGTTCAACGCAAGAGAATCGAAACGAAACGGTCGTAACTTGGCTAGGGAGGCAGGTGTCGTAACGCAGCGGCAATCAATAAATAACTAGTCACTTTTCTGGTGATTGTTACGATTAACTAAACCAGTAACAGCCCCATATCATATTTTAACAATTACTATCCAGGTTACTTGAAAAACATAGCGGAATGTGATAATGCCGCCCACTGTATGTGTTATAGTTTTATTTTCTTTTTCTATGTATCGTGCCTTATCTACAAAATAAATAATAGGTTGTATTTTATGCGTTTTGAAGAGAAATCAGATACGCCTTCTCGCTCCACCCTAGAGCAGGAAAGTCATTTGTTGCTTTGTTGTGTAGGTGGGGGATACCTAAAAAAAGGGTTTTAGTTTGGAATAGTGGGAGAACTTATCCCCCACCTTCACAGAAATTTAACTTCAGCAAACTTTACTAATGCAATAAAATCTAGCCACATTCTAAAGACAAACTTGTCAACTCATAAAAAGTCGTTCTCGTGCAGCCGACCTAACCCTGTGCATGCAACACAGCCGTGTCTAAACACGTCCGAGGGCGCGTGGGCGCGGGTCACCCGTTAGCGGCTTATTATGTACCTCGCGAATAAACTATACTGAATTATGCGCCACGATGTTATATTATATGACTTTTTGATTGTTATATTTAGTTGCAACAGTGTTTGCAACTTTTTTTGTTTTTAACAAAGGTAGTTCTGCATAAATAAGTATCTGCTTATTTAAAAGGATATGAAAAAAATCTAATTAAAAAAAAATAACTGTCTACCTGATTTTACAAAATTCTATTCTAATATTTAATATCTCAAAGGAAACATGTTGCAAAATGATGTTATTTACAAAACTCATAAGCGTTTTGCACGTAGGCGCAGCGGTCAAAAGTCACGAACGCGTGGGACTCTACGGTCAGGTCCTGGGTTTGACACCGGATCGTTACGTCATCATCACCCACTACTGGGCCTCTTTCCCACGCCAAACTAACTGATCTCAGTTTATAACACTTTTGGAGTGATTATCAAGGAATCAAGAAAAAAAAATTGTTAAATTGAAAGTTTAAAGAATATTTGATTAACGGTGATGATTTGACTTTTTGATTATAATTTTTGAGTTGAAGTTTCAAAATAAATAATAAAAAAGAAACGGTTATTTTAGCATGTCATCAATAAAAAATAAAATACTGCTTCCTTCCAGTATTTTTTTCTAAAGTTTCAATGGTTTTTCTAAGAAGCACGAATTAGTGCTTTCATTGTTTTGAATCATGTTTGTGGAAACTCAAGATTGAATTTTTTTAGTTGGGAAAATCATCTAATGACAAATCTCGCTCTTGGGCGGAGCGCGAGATAGTGTCAGACTTTATTGACTAAAAACCCACTTTCGTTCCTTCTTTGCCTTCGTCCCAGGGCCTCGGGTTTCACTTTCATACTACCCGTGGCCCCAGTAGGCTTCGACCCTACGATTTGCTGACATCTCCCTGCGTCGCGCGTCGACGACTTGGGCTCGGTCCGGACGGTTACCGGACGGTCGGACAATGTCGCTCGCTGTCCGCAAGCCCGCGCCTGCCGGTGGCCGGATTTCATCCCTTTAGAAGATGAATTTATTTTTATTATTATATTATTAATCCTCTCTTAGTGCTCGCCTACGTCATAAAAAGAAACCTTGTGCAAAATTTCACGCTTAGCTCTTAGTCCTAGTAGTTTCGGCTGTGCATTGATATGTCAGTCAGTCAGTTTCCCCTTTTGTATATATAGATAGGAAAGGGAAATATATTGGTGATATAATTTATGTGGTGATATTTATATATGTTACTAGATAATATATGTTACTAGTATGAAAATATTTATCCTTCTCATGCTCGTAACGACTCGCTAGCGCTGTCTCATGAATGTGCTTGCTCGGAACCGTATGGTATTCTGTTTTTTTTTTAATATCACCACATTATTTATATCACCAATATCCTCCCTTTACCATATAGATTATTACTTAGGCGACCATTGTGTAGTTTTGCTTGTGGGTTTCGTCGTATTTCCATTGCCATTTTCAAAGAAAAGTTTAAACTTTACACAGACTTTTTATATCCATACATGCGAAACTTTCTTATTATTAGATAATAGGCGTTTGATCACGATCTCACTTGATGACGCTAGCTTGGAAGTAACTTATTCAACCGAGATTTAAATACCCCAGGTTGTAGCTATCAGAAAGTATACACTCCGGCGAGGAATTTTACTCCTTGGCTGTACGCATAATGAATTTGTTCCCAAAACGTTTTGTGCTTATGGTGGTGCATCGCCAGACGTTTAGTGGTCCGATGACGGAACGGGCTTGGCGGCTTTGAATTACTATAGTTAGAGAGTGTTGGTGAGTGGTCCATAATCCGACTTACGATATATACCTACGTCACGGGTTCAAACCTAGGTAGGCGCTTTACTATCATCAACCCGCACTCCTTCTCTTAAAGAGGCGTGAATCCCAGTACGACATTATAAGGTTGATTATGGTATGTTTAATATAGTTTCTGAAGAATCAAACGCGCCAAGCCTTTCTAAAATGCTTTAGAGAATTCATCATGTCATTAGTTCGCGCCCTTATACCTATATATGTAATTTAATTTACAATAATCTTGTTCAAACGAGCAAAATTCGAATATTTTATTAATTTCAATTTACATTTCAATGTAGTTTACGAAGTCTGTCTTCATTTAAAGATGGCGTCGTCAAAGGGTTACCAACATCGTTACATTTCACACCATATACATTAACTACACGTTTAGCATAACACTTAACTGATTTACAAGACTTATTGATATGGAAATATTGAATTAACTATTATGTTTACTGATACCATAAAGTCTGTTTTGTACTACTGCTAAATTGAATCCAAAGGTAGTTTTGAATGATAATGGCTTAAAAGATTATTTTATAGGTTTAAGTAGTTGGGTGCAATATCGTAATTTAGTCTTGACAAGAACATTACTATTATTTTGATTTAACAAGACATATTTGTATATTACATAGCTAATTACTGGTCATTTAAATTAAGACTATCATTTATTTTCCCTTTCATATTCCAAGTAGTCCCATAGATTTGAAAAACATGGCAACATTAAAGACACATTAACAGAAATTATATAAATCAAAATAATATCCCTCTTTAGCGTAAAACCTTCTCAGTGACAGATATTCTGTCACTACTTCTGTTTATTAGCACTAAACATGGTTCACAAAGCTAGCTACATAACAGTTGCTGGCCCATAAGTGTAGGTATGGTCTTTAGCGTATAAAATATCAAACACGTTAAAACGACGCGTTTGTCATAACAAGTGGTGGAGGCGCCTCAGTTTTGTCTCTAAGTAGCGGTAAAGCCAAAAAAAAGCCGGACTTACTAAGATTAATATGAGTGCGGCTTTTTTTAAAATATATGTGCCATGAAAGAGGTTTAGAGAAATGCAGAAAAGGATTTAAAGTCCCTCCATACCTCCGTTGAAAAGGGAGGATCCTCCAACCAGATGGAGGTCGTATCTGATCCGTGCAACTGCCCGACAGACTGATATCGCAATGCAGGATAGTTCCTATGCGACATAGATATCACTACAGTGACCTGACCGATAACCTGAGGGTTGTCATCTCTTCAAGGCCGGGGTTGTCGATTTACGCGACGTAAAAAATCAAAATGTGAATGTTCCTTTAGAAACATCTGTTCATCACTCAGTTCTCTCATCATGAGTACCAGAACATTCACCCACTGGATCACCAATCCAGAAAAATTACTTCCAGCGCCTCCGCCAGTAATCAAAACCAATTCACTACGCTCCATCCTATTGTACTTAAAACTAACGGTAAAAGTCCTGCAACAGTTACCAGAACCAGGATTTTAGATAATTATTAGGCTGGTGAACGTTATTTTCCGGTTAATGAAATATCTAATAGATTACCGAAGACACGGGAACCTTGTAATAGAATATTTTGCTAGATAAAGTTAGTAAATGGGTAGTTAATTGATTAAAAGTGTTTGGAATTGGTTAAATGCTTTTACTGCCAACTCAGTTGATAAAGGAGTTATTGAAATATATGGAATGTGTGTGTGTACATATGGAGCAGTTTTGGAGTTGCTCTCATGACCGACAAAATGACAGAGCCCCCCGCCTAAGATGGTATGCACATGTAATGAGGTGTAGCGAAGACCATGTGGTAAAAACAGCTCTAAATTTAGCCGAAAAAAAGAGGTCGCCCGCCATTAACCTGGTGGTCTAACCTTGAGAGAGACCTCAAGAAAGCCCAATTGCCAAAATCAACAACTCAGGACTGTCCTGGAGCAGAATTGTGAAGAGATCCGACCCCAGATAATGGGAGCAGAGACGAACAATGAAGAAGATGGAATGTGTGTGTATGGGTGTCCTTGTGGCCTTTGGCTTTGAGATCTTCGTCGGAATCGTGAGCACCAAAAAGGTGGGTAAACCATGAAAGAACCTTAATAAAGTGTAAGGTTAAATGTAAACGTGAGCAAACTGGAATTAGATCATGGTAACATGACATGTTAAAATGTCAAGCGTGCAAGTGAGAAAGAGAGATGCAGATATACACTTTATGTAGCTCCATTCCTTTAACAGTTCAGTTTAGGTCGTCAAATGGATCGTATTAAGGCCTCAGATGAAACCAAAAACTATTGAAGACAGACAGAAGCATAATAATATAAAATCCGTAACGACACTGTCAATATCACCAACGCGCAAACACACTGAGATTTACACATCTTTTCAAATGCAACACACGTTTTTAACGAACAAATTAATCAATCAATATCGCCATTTTCTATTCCCACATCGGTAGCAACCTTTAATTATTCATTCCTAATATAAGCCACAATAGAAAATCAAATCAATTGGCAGTCAGGCGTCGACTCACATTTTTCTAAGAAGACAACCGACGCGTACTGAATCGCATTAACCTTTGCAACTGAGACAGATTAGCATGTGTCCAACTGTCCAGAACTTGCAATAAACGAGGTTACAATTTAACGAATAGAAATCGAAATGGAAGGCAAACGAAGTAATAAATTTTGTTCGTTATCCACTAGAAGCTGAGGTGACCCGGAGATGCATAAATCCGTTTCTTATGCAAAAACTTCGAGACTCAAAACCAGGGATGTTATGGAGCTCCTTAACCGTAACTGAACCTATTGGATATCCGAAATAAAAAATATCCGTAACCATAACCGAAACCAATTTCAAATTTTCGGATAATGTCAGACAAAGACGTAGTCTAAACAATAGGTTATGACAAGTTTTTATTTGTTTTACCCAGCCAAACAAATGATAATCTAGACTCGTAATAAAAGTTTGTCATGCTCATCACTCAAATGTCTCGCTGATGATGGCACGTATCATTGGGTCATTTAGTTCCCTTCAAAATCGTTGAGCTCAGTGGGGCTGATGCATGTGTCATACTCGTGAACGGGCGCCGTCTGTTGAGACTGGTCATCTTTTAGCTGCATTGCCTTATTTCAATTTTTTATTAGTTTTTTTTCATTATTTATCTACACTCTTTAAAATAAGAGTGTCCATGGAGTTTCTTGCACGTTCATCTCCATAGAAATCTACGCTTTGGAACGTGCAATTTAGATAAACTTTTTTTGACATTTCGAAAGTGCCTGTAATTAGTCTATTTAAAATAAATATTTTTGATTTCTGAAGTTAAATCTTACTATTTACATTTTACTTTTGTAATTTTTAAATACGAATGTTCTGAACCATACAATGTTAGATCCGAAATAGCATATCCTTAAACATCCCTGCTCTAAACCATGGATTAGAATACGATCGAAAAAGGAAAATACCAATTAATACAGACATACATATCAAAGCAAAGGAACATGGACTTTCTTCTCGATCATGAGGAGTAGCTTTTCCCCTAAAGAACAGTAATTTCAGGTTAGTATTAAGCCACTGCAGCAGCATCTAAAATGCAAATAATCTCGGTCGATTAACAAAAGCAGGTCAGATAAATAAACTTGATGCAAGTTATAGAAATACAAGTGCAGGAAATAGATTGTAAAAGATTGCTTTTATTGAATGTATTCTCAAAGAAACGTGGAGAACTAAGTGAATCAAAGTGAAATCAATTTTTAACACAGTTTTTAGGAATTACAAGATATGTGCTCGATGGGATTTGCTATCGGCAACCAACATTCATCCCCTTTAGAAAATGAATTTTAAAAAAAATCCTCTCTTAGTACTTTTCAATATATTTTTTTTCTTATATTCCACTAGCTTTTGACCGCAGCTTCGCCTGCATACATAAAATATACCCAATGTCACTCAGAAATAAAGCAGCTTTCTATCGGTGAAAAAATTTTAGCAATCAGACCAGTACTTTCAGAGATAACCTCCTTCAAAAAAAAAAAACAAAAAAAAAACTTTATCTCTTTATAATATTAGTATAGACAACTATCACTCAACACCGTCTAGTCCCAAAGCAAGCAAATTAAGCAGAACTTGTGGTATGAGTAATAAACAGCTGATAAACATACTATATATATTTCTAAATACATAATTATACTCGTATTATAGATAAATATAAAGAACGCTTGCGCATAATGTCCTGCAATTTTGCAATTTGCCCTGCAACGCTCCCCACAAGAAAAAAAACCAGCAGCGACATACAAAAACAACAACGTACTGGCGACCAGAGCCGTTTCAAATCTGACCTTTACTTATCAATCGACTAATGGACGGCCATCATCAGATTATCAACTGCCACATTAACATAATCCTTATACCCGACCTGTCTATAAGACTTTCACTTCGATATTTGTCAAGTAGTTTTGTAGTTACAAAAAACATTGATGACGATGACCTCTGTGTTGCGAAAGTAAACAGAAATTGAATGGTGTTTAGAGTTTTAATAGAGAAAGGGGACGCGTGTCTAAGTCATAACAGCTACACTAGTTTGCGGTTTTCAAGGTCAAGCAATGCTTGTCAGCATCGGTCTGAAGATGGGAGATCCATTTCATACCGGGACTCTTCCGTACCACAGAGGCCATGTAAAGAAGAGGGATTAAACGTACATTACTAAAATAGTTATGAGTATATATGTGGATGGATGAAGAGGGAGGCCAAAGTAAAGATAATATAATATAATATTCCACAACTATCACACAACGTCATCTAGTCCCAAGCTAAGCAGAGCTTGTGTTATGAGTACTAGACAACTGATGAACATACTTATATATTTCTAAATACATACATATTATAGATAAATTACACCCAGACACAGAACAAATTATCGTGCTCATCACACAAACATTTGTCCTGGGTGGGAATCGATCCCACGACCTCCGGCATGGCAGTTAGGGCCACTAACCACTACACAACAGGCCAATCAATGAAGATGGATGGATTGTGTGAGAAGTGATATGAAAGAAAAAGGGGTTATCATAGGACGCACGTTTGATAGTTTGTCACATTAATTTTGATATAATTATTTGTTTTAAATGGCTTGACGCTTTCGAAATTTGATCGTCTCATCTAAGTACCATCAACTAATTTCAAATCACTGTATTTACTCATAATTATATATGCATTTAGCACAGGCTTATTAATAATCGAAGTCTAATAGACTTAGATTATTGTAATTTACAGTAATTTGTTTTTTTTTTGTTGTTATTATTGACAGGCTCGCGTTTTACGACTTACCTAGAAGAGAAGTGACCTATTCACTCTAGGCTTGAAATGTATATATGTTATTATATTAAAAAAAAAAAATATCTGTAGTTTTGACTTATGACTAAACCTATGTTTTTCTTGTTTCAGGTAATTTTGGGCTGAATTCTTCAGGAAACATCTTCAGGAGCGCATTTGCAGTTATTTTAATGTCATTCAAAAATATTTCAGTTTATACAATAGGCAGGGAATGTCAGTCTTCCTTCTAGCCAGTCTTCCAAGGGACCAAAACGTACCTACATATTTATATTTGAATTCAGAATTCGAAAAACTCAATATTATGCGTAACAATGTTCAAATTCCGTTGTAACCTATACGTTTCTTATGGCCTTTTTAATCCAAATGTTCACTTTATGTCGGCTTAAAATACATAAAGCTAAGGTTGATGCCTGAATTGAAATTATCTCGAATTATAAATTCAAGTAGATACCTATAGGTACAAAATTATGTATGCATGTATATCAACTTCTACAATACTGGTTCTCTTCATAATAACAAATGACAATCAGCCCGGTTCAACCAGGGTGTAAACAGCCGTTTAAATCACATAACCAGTCGAGTCAACCGAAGCCCGAAATGCCACGAAGTGCGCTCGGCATTCCTCGGCACGCCTAGCCTACGCACCCTGCGACCTTCTCAATGCTAATCGGCGCCCGCGCAGCCGCACAATAAGACTGTATGAACAGGCACCACTGCACCCGGAAATTATGGCGATTGGTGACCTTATACCTTTAATAATTTGAATTTTTTTTAGTTATTTTTTTGTTGTATATTTAATAGTATCGTTCATTCTCTGACCAATCTGTTGATTGGTTTTGGTTTGTTCGGAAAAGGCAACAAACCGTGAAAGAGTGAAAGCGGCACTGTTAGCGCAGTGGTTAAGTGATTGGATACTGCGCACCATGTCGCGGGTTCGATTCCCGCACGGAACAAATATTTGTATTGCGTACAGATAAATTGTTCCCGGTCTGGGTGTCTTGTGTGTGATTTTTCCACAGCTTTAAGGGACCGCAGACTTGACTATATTAGGTTTTAATTTCAACTCGATAACTTCACGCGTTCCCGAGATAAAGGGTCTTAACAGACAGACAGACAGACGGACGGACAACAAAGTGATCCTATAAGGGTTCCATGTTTTTTCCTTTTGAGACAGGTTTCTTATAGCAGAAATAGTTTTAATGGCTCAAAGTTTTTGTAAAAGCTTTCTTAGTGAACATAACGTTCTTAGATAACATAAATAGTAGGCTAGTGTTAGTCTACAGCAAATTCAAGTATACTTCAATAATTATACTCTTTGATACAAAGTATATCTAAGTACTTCTTATATTTTCTAAGTAACTTATCGAAAATTTTATTTGATCTTATAGCTAATGAATGACACTTGAATATTTGATCTGACCACAATTTACAGTTACAACTTAGGGATTAAATTTTACAAAACCAAATTGTTAAAAATAAATTCCTAAATATATAAAAAATACCCCATATCCAGCTTTTAAAAATACACACTAACTATTTAGTAACAGCCTGCAAAGTCCCCACTGTTGGGACACCGGTCACCTCTATGTGTGTGGGACTTAAACCCAAATCGGCTTCTCACAACCACAATAATGGTAGATTATGTGATTAGAGGATAAAGCAGTGTCTTTAAGTCACGGGCGGCATATTGAATTCCGAACGAAACGAAGGTTGCTAAGTTTAAATCCCGAACGTCAGTGAGGGAGTCCTATAATTAACTCCCTCGCAAGAGTTAATATAAAAACTTGAGTTACGTGAAGAGAGGAATTCATGCCGCCCAAGATAAAGACAGCTTTATCCCCGTGTTGGGTACTCTACTTTTTATGAGACCATTTGTGAGATAATTAAAAGATAATTTACTGAAACATTAAAGAAATAAATGTATTATTTAAAAGTTAATTTTAGTATTCTTTAGTTTTAATTTTCTATTTTCCGCTCTCTCATCATTTTTTTTTAAAGACTCGTCAGTAACCACATTTTATTATTCTTTTTTTATATTAATAAACTTCTTTGAAGCACGTACATTTTAATTCAAACGCGGGTTTTTTTTCAAAATAATGGTTTTTGACGTTCCAAATTCAAATCTCATTATTCTTTTGGTTTCAGCCATACTACATTATCTCCATATGGACAGAATTGCTTGCTTTAAGTGATGGTTGTATGACATTTTAAAGGGCATTAATGTTAGAGTCCTATAGTGCTAGAGTGCTCGCGCTATGAGCATTTTGCCGCTCTTGTAAAACATGTTATTATTTTACTATTGATAGGCTAGTGCTTGACCACTATCTCACCTGATGGAAAGCAATAATGTGGTCGACGATGTAGCAACTGCCTAGAAGTAACCTATTCACTCCTGACAAAAGATCTCCAGGTTAGCTATCAGCAAAACACTGACTCCGGCAGGGAATTCCACTCCTTAGACACACAATTAATGGGTTCCCAAAACGTTTTACGCGTATTTTTAAAACATATCGTAGCCCCTCATCCTTCACCCACTTGTTTTGCAAGTTTGAAAATAATCAGTTTACAGACGACCACGATAAGAAAGGATTCTAGGATCCATCTTCAAGTTTTGGACGGCGGCAAATTGCTCACCGCGCGAGTACTCTAAGTGTTAATATACCTCTATGAAAGCACACATAACTAAAATCATCCAGCTCTCCCGTATCGGTAGTAAACTGAGATAAACTAAACTAGAATCATACAAACGAACAATTCTATCGAGTCCAGGATTTAGAATAGAAATGTTATGTGGGCGCTAGTCGTCGGTGCCTTGGAGGAACAATGAGCGCGCTGCCATAGTTCCCTTACGAGGGATAGAGAGCTCCAATAGGCTGTATTAGGAACCGCGTAATGTATAGTGACGTATGAATTGACGAGTGTTGATTGGTTTTCATAACAATGCCTGCCGTCCTCTAGCCTGCACCTACAGTGTTATCTCCATCTCACGCTTTCTTCCACCTCCTTCGCTCACATTACTGCTTTGCAGAAGAAAGTGAATACTTTTTAAATCAACGTACTATTTTTTTAGGTGAAAAATCATCCAATGTCAGACTTTTACTGACTAAAACCCACTCCTATGCTCCTTCTTTCCCCCGGGTTTTCCTTTCAGAAGCGAACCCATTAAATCAGTAGACTTCGACCCTGCTGGGCCCGGTCCGGATGGTTATTGGTCAGCCAGACGACGAGTTACCCATTGCTCGCCGTCCGCAAGTCTACGCCAACGGTGGTTGCTAATCGAGATCGGGATCCCGGCGACTGGGATGTGATTATAATCCTAGTCCTAGTAATAACAATCATCACCTACCTCGTAGTTGTCTGGCATTTTCGCTGAACTGGACCTTTTTGGGCGCTAGCGTGAGACACAAGATGTTAGTTTTTCTAATTTTCAACATGTTTTTCTGCATTGTGTGTATCAATGTATGTGCGCCAAATATAATATTTTTCTTTCTTTTTCTTTTTCACTATAGAAAAAGCTCAAGTCATTCTCGTTACCTACCCAGTAAAGATCGTTTCTAAAGACAATGTAAGAGATGGGCAAGTTAACGCCACTTGCTACGCAGCCGCGCATTGAGTTTTCAGATTTCTGTCGCACTTTCTACGTTAAGTTACGATGAAGAGTTTTATTGTTATAGCAAGCAGTAACCAGGAACTATTCTCAATGGAGCAGATTATTGTACCAGTAGCAATATATTTATGACACTATAACCAATGAAGACAAAATTAACGATTACACTTGAACAGTAGCAACACGATGGAACACAGTCAGCAGCAGCAGGACGCAGTGGAGTGGCAGGTGGAGTGGTGGTGGCAGTGCAGTGGTGGGGGGGGGGCTGGTGGCAGTGGAGTGGTGGAACTTTTGTGAGCGCGATTTGCTCACGAAAGGGAGAATATTATGCAAACAAGAATAAACCCAATGACAGATGAATAACTTCTCAAATATAATCCTAATTAATATTCTAAATACAAAAGTAAGTTTATGTAAGTTTCGACTGGCCTGTTGGTCTAGTGGTTAGTGGCCCTGACTGCTATGCCGGAGGTCGTGGGTTCGATTCCCACCCAGGAAAAATGTTTGTGTGATGAGCATGATCATTTGTTCTGTGTCTGGGTGTAATTTAACTATATATGTATGTATGTATTTAGAAATATATAAGTATGTTTATCAGTTGGTTCTGCTTAGCTTGGGACTAGACGATGTTGTGTAATAGTTGTGGAATATTATTATTATTATTTTCACATCTAAACTACTGAACCGATCATCATGCAATGCATATACGTTGTAAGAGATATATAAAAGGGCATACATAGGCTATGCCTTTAATCCAGAAAAAAGATACCGTTTCCGAGGGATAGAAAAATAATTTCAGGTCGGTTCGGTCACATTGCTTTAGGACGCCAGATGGTACCACGTGTCTTTCCAATTACAATTGACTAGCGACCCGTCCTAGCGTCGAACTGATGTAACAATTCTTTTAAAAAAAAACTACAAATAATAGGTATGACATATATATGATATGTATATTTTTTTATAATATGCATGTAAATGCATTTAAACCTTACCCATAAATCACTTTGTCTATAGGTTAAATTCGTTCAGTAGTTTTCAGTAGTTTCAGACAGATTCGGTTGGGGACTTTATTTTATAATATATGCAAAGAAATTTTTTTATCAACTAAAATTGATGGGTAATATCTATATTAACGCGAGTAAACCCACAGGCGAAAGCTAGTGAATTATAAACACACTCACGTGAGGTACATACACACAGCAAAATAATAACTCTTTCTAAGTCCGCGATAATCGTCGCCGTGACGGTTGACAACATAGAACGCACACGGTACATCTAGCCGCTGCGTCCATCTGTCAAAGAGACACTTTTTACGTAAATCTCAAGTTACAAACACAACTTTCGTTGTCTGTGTCACATTGTTTATATCCACACCTCGGCCATAAAATTGTCAAATGATAATCTTTTGAACATAATGGGTATTTTACACTTTATAATATTGTCTTTAAAATTGATAATGGCAAATGTATAGCCGTTAGAGGGAATAAATAGATCGTTTGACAGACGCAGCGTAAAGTAAATAAATGATTGCCGGGGAGATGATAATCTTGAAGTATTTTACACTTAAGACAATTGCGGTTATCGGTTATATATTAGACGCTGGTTCTAAGCCTTATAGGGTAACTGATTTATAAACTGAGATGAATTTAATCAGTATCATTTTATGCTAAACACTTGCATTGGATCGAGTTTGTTTGAAACTTAACTTGGTCAGATGGATCTAAATATTCAAGAATACTAACGGGTTTGTTCCAATAAAATTTGAGATCATAGATTTCATTCGAGATCTCCTGTTTGATAAAGAGCATAAACAATGCAAAAATGCTCAATAAAACGTCAATAAATTAACTCTTAGAAACCATAAAATTAACCTTTAGATGATAAGAAGTGTGCAGACTAGTGTTATGAGTGGGTAACTGTAATAGAAAATAATCTGTGCATCTGATTTTCAAATTCAATAAGACTAAATTTTTATTTCATTTGTTTCAAACCTATAGACAAATATATCCACTATAAGCGTGGAACGAGGTCGAATAGGCCTCGTAAGGATCTTACTTGCGGTCGGTTAAGAAAAACATAGTATTTTCTACCGTACCGTGGTTGTAACTTCAATTTAATTTAGCTTAAAAAACAGATGAATGTATACCTAAGATGCCTTATTAAACCAGAAATAAAATAATAATATGGGGTCACTTTGACCTCGTATTGCATTTAGCCAAAAAAAAAGATTTTTGTATCTTGAACTTGACGGGGTCTAATAAGCCCCTTACCGTCATAATGACAGTATTTAAACAAGGTCTTAAACGCCTCGTATCGCAAGAAATAATATAAAAATGAGTGCCGCTGTCAATGTGTTAAATATGCATTTGAAATACAATATTTCTGACACCTTCAACTATTAAATATCGATGGAGATTATATCCTTTTTTGGCAGACAAATCCGGATTTACCAGTAAAATGATTTAAAGACCATTTTAATCAAATGGATTCAACATCGTATATTAGGATAAGACTATTATGATGTCGTATTTCGTCGGATATATAAATATTATTAGGATTTTAAACTAGAATGTATGTATTATAAGGTATTATTTTATGGATTCATGATTTACATGAATTATGCAGGATACAAATATGTCGATAAAATTATGTTTGATTGGCAACACTTTTACTGAACAATGACTAAATTCTATTTTCAAATTAAAAAAAATATCATATAATAAAATTCAGGTTAGTTCAGTTACTCAAATAAATACTTCTATTATTATTATTATTTTTAAAGAAAACTGGTAAAAAAGAAATATTTTAAGTTGTGAGTTGATTTTTGTTAGCTTTTGTTTTTTTAGCTTTTGTTTTTTTTTAATGCTTGCCCCACAGTTTTATTATTCCTGTGTTGTAGTTCACAAACATATAAACTCAAATACACAAGACCCGAAACAACCATATATAGGTCATACAAATATTTGTTTCGAGCGGGAATCGCAACCACGCAGCACAGCAACCAATTGCTCAACCACTGCGCCATCCGTGCCATCAAAATTTGTCAAGAGTTTTGAATTTATGCAACAATTTAAATACAGCTTTAATCTCGGTGTATAACTACATTAAACTGCACAAACTAGATAAGAAAAAGAGAGAAAAAAGTAAAGACAGAAAGAAAGAAAGTAAATACTTTTAGTTAGACACAGATACAGACACAAACAATAAATGTGTGTCTCACGGCTTTTGTTTGGGTGGGAAAATCATCTAATAAAATCCCCCCTCTTGGGCAGACCAAGAGGGCGTGTCAGACTTTTACTGACTAAAAACCCACTCTTGTTCCTTGTTTGTCATTGTACCATAGCCCCGGGGATCTCTTTCACTTAACCTATGGCCCCAGTAGGCTTGGACACTGCTGGGGCCACAACAAGGAACAACAATAGAATATTCCTTACCTACTTGTATTATATCGTAAACCTAGGTAACTATCCATCATTCCATTAAGACGAGCCTCTAATACGCATTCTATTCTAATTCTGTCTTCATAAATACCGTCAGTATAGGATATCGACAATCTCAGATACTTTCTATACGCCGCGACGCCTCCGCCAAAATTGACATTAATGTCCAAATGCGGTCCACTTGTTCTTGACAGGCGGGCCATTGAACAAGCGGAGCGGGCCTTTATTGAGTATTATGTATGAACTGTACAGTCACGAGCAATAAAATATATACATTGTCACATTTTCTATGTATCTTAACTTCTGCCATTCAAGAAACATGTGTACGACAAATAGTCCTAAATAACCTACTTGATGCTTAGGTAATTAAGAACCAAATCTTGAATAGCAGATATTAAGATAGATTGAAAATGTGACAATGTATATATATTTTTGCTCGTGACTGTAAATATTTAATTTCAAAACAAACCTTAAGTTTTTAAAATGTTTTGATTTTTTATGGTAACATTGCTGATAATTATGATTACTGTATGCGCTTCAAGTGAGATCTTGACCCAGAGGCAGAAATACAGGAAATTGACTATAAGTTACGTTACGTTATGTATAAAATTTAGGGAAATATCCTGGTTCTAATTTAATTTCTTTTAAAATAAAAAATAAAACAAACTAAAAGAGTACTTAACCAACGGAATCCTATTACTAACTACGAAGGTCATCCAATCGTCTGTGTGTGTGTGTGTGTGTGTCCGTGTCCGTGTGTATGAACCGTAACAGGTAGACAGTTAAAATTTTCTCAAAGCTTGTATTTTATATTTGTGTGTGTAAGAACAAATACGTAATAATAATCGTATAGAACCCTTCATATGCGAGTCAAACGCGCATTTAACCAGTTTTTTACATTTCTCCAATGAACGACAAAACGAATATAAAACTAAATCGCTGTTTTAAGAGACACTTCATATAATTCTGACAGCTCATAAATAATGTGACGAACTCTCCGAAGGTGGACGGGTCAATTAAGATGAAATCCACGAAATAATGTGGTTTATTTATATAGAGAGAGCAAGAATTTAGATTAACTCGAATGATGCGAATATCGCCTGCATTGAGCACTTTAAGATATTTTGAAAGTTAGGAGCCTTTTACTTAAGACTTGCTTATAATAAATAAAACAGTGTAGAGGTCGCGAGTTTCTTTCCTTTATACTACTGTCTCACTGCTGGGCAAAAGTTCCCCAAAATCCTTCGAAACATTCTTCGGACGGAACGCGTCTAAATCATCTCCACCTCTCAATCTTGGCCGGCTTCGACATGGAGACTCCTGTTCAATAGTCACAGCGCATGCGGCTGATGTATTAATAATCATCATCATCATCATCATCATTTCAGCCGAAAGACGTCCACTGCTGGACATAGGCCTCCCCCAAGCGTCGCCACAATGACCGATCCTGTGCTTCTCGCATCCACCGCACTCCCGCGACCCTCACCAGGTCGTCGGTCCACCTTGTAGGAGGCCTTCCAACGCTGCGTCTTCCGGTGCGCGGTCGCCACTCTAGAACCTTTCGGCCCCATCGGCCATCCGTTCTACGAGCAATGTGCCCTGCCCACTGCCACTTAAGTTAAGTTATTAATAATAATAAATATTTATTGCACACAATTTTATCCATATTTGTTACAAATTATATGCAAATTATCTGAACAATTTGAGCACGAATAAATGTTTTCAGGATGTTTGAGTCCTGTTTATTAAAGAAGCGAGCTGCTTGCACACGATGGCATGGAAGCCATCTACCCTGGCTTCCGCAAATATAAAGGAAGCACTACAAAACTGGGGTAACCCCAACAACATCCTAAATGATGATGTGACCCACCCAATCCCATTTGAGCATGGCAGCCTTTTTGCTCACGTCTATTATACCAGTTTATAAAACGGGTATAAAACGCAACGTTTTATTCCGTATTCGGTCCATTCTTTTTACGCCCAGAATGCTGCGGTCCATAGCTCTCTGGCAAACCAGATAGTGAAAAAGAAATTAAAAACGTTAGGTGAAAATTTAAACGTATAAATCGGTTTTGTCTTTTCTCACAGTGGGTTTTCATTCATTCCTACACGTCTCTTAAAATATATACTACATATCAGACATATCAACGCACAGCGAAAACTACAAGGCCATTACGAAAGAATTTTTCAAAACACCTCCTTAGGGGAGAAACGGGGTCCAAAGTTTGTATGGGGAAACTTACCTTTACTACCTACACATTAATCGCAGACAAGCACTAGTTTATATAATTTAAACAAAAAAAATCAGGCAATTATTCCTCAAAGAATCATTGCCAAAACATGGTAAAGATATTCATGTTCGACTCGGTCATCCTATAGTGAGTACTTGTGTAAAATATGCAATAGTCTCATGAACAAGCCTATCCCCAAAGTATGTAGTTTCGCCATACTAGTCCGAGAGGTTAAGATTTGATCCCGCGACCTCTTGGTCACCAGCCAGCGTCGCAGTCGTTAGGCTATTGTCGTGTTAGGTGTTAGAAAATGTGGTCTTACCTTCTCTGATCGAATATATTATAATTGATTTTCATGTAAATGGTCAAACTAACGTTTTAGGTGGTAGGTAGAAACGTAGGCTGCGTAACTATCGTGTTTCATAAATTGTGTGAAATCAATTAGGAGTTTAAAACACTTTAATATATTGACTGGCCTGTTGGTCAAACAAGACAAATATTTTTGTGTTGAGCACGATCATTCGTTTTGTGTCTGGGTGTAATTTATCTATAATATTTATGTATTTAGTAAATATATAAGTATATTTATCAGTTGTCTAGTACTCATATCACAATCTTTACTTAGTTTGAGACTAGATGGTGTTGTGTGAAAGTTGTAAAAAAAGACGGATATATTGTCCATTCGGTCTCACTAGCACTATTGTTTAATAAAACTAGTCGGTGGGGCGCTCAGGTAAAATGTTTGCAACCCTTTTCGCCCAGCTGTGCATCCTGAATTTGAAAAAAAATATTGTTGGAGTAAACTGTAAATTATATTTGATAGTATATGACATTCATTTTTATATCTTAATAAGTACATTTTATTCAAATTGCAGTTACATCTGTTAAAATATTTACAAAACACAATTTACAAAAATTCAATTCGACTACTTTCGTCTTCGACCGTACAAGTTGAAAACAATAGAAAAACGTATTTCTTGTTATATCATGTCTTATCATGTTGTATTTCTCCTATTTGGAGTCCTCAGGTCCTAATAATGCGATGGAAGAAATACCAAAAAAACACATTGCCTGACTTGAGAATCGAATCTCAACAAAACCCATGCTCAGCAGTAGCGCATTTACATGTTCATAATATATATTGTAGACAAAAGAGAACACAATTCTTACTACTGAATAATATAAAAGTACAGTTAGCAACACAAATGCCGGCAGTTCTTTGTCTAAACGTTCGACCTTTGACCTTCACTTCAAAACAAAACAAAACAATCCAAACTTCACATAACTAAAGTAATTATTCACGCTAAATGATCACAAAAAAGCATTATTTATTTATTAGTTAAAGTTATTAAGATTAAGGCTGTGCACGGGCTGAATCAAAAAGGTTTAGCAGACAAAATTACGATCTTTTTTATTATGGATAGGCTCGCATTTGACGACTATTTCACCTGATAGTAAGCGATGATGTGGTCGGTCGATGATGGAGCACGCTTGCCTAGAAATAACCTATTCACTCCTGACTAAAAGGCACCTAGGTGGTAGCTATCAAGAACACAGAAGCTGGCAGGGAATTCCGTTCCTTAGCTATACGCACAATGAAAGTGATCCCGAAACGTTTTTACCATTTTCATAATTAGGCCAATCTTGGCTTTAGTCAACTTTGTCTTTAATCGTTTTTTGAAAGACTTCGAATGTGTCTGAAAATACAAAAAACCCTTTTTATACACTGTTTTACATATAGTTGGCTTCTGGTTGAATTATACTGTTATAATATTGAATGAAGCACTTTCTAATACATTTTATATATAAAATGATGTCTACATTTTATTGACATCTCCCTATTATCCATCTCTTATTTTTTTCATCTATCAATCCTAAAGTTTTTAAAACAGAAAACCTTAAAAGTATATCTTGCCAGTTTGCAAGTTAGTAGTATTAATGTGACCTCCATGGTCGCCACAATATATATCACAAACTACACCAGAACCGGTTAAGTCCTGCCTTATAAAAAAAAACCTATAATGTATTTAAAAACGTCAAAATTATTATGACTTAATAATAGCAAAATTTTATCGTGCCTGAATTAGGTAAAAATCGATATAATTTTAAGTTTCCTTGATAAGTTGTAGAATGTGTCACAGCGCCCACGCGACAACCTATTGTGATTTTACCATAAACCGGCGATATAGAGCCTTTGACATGCTTAGTGTATGCCACGCCACTAGGTACTTTATTCTTGTGTTATTTTCTTCTCATCTTCTGTCTTTTTGATTTGGTTTCAAACACAAAACTTTAACACAGCTCATATTGGTTTTAAATCCAGTTTTTATTTATATTTCAAGTAGCAAAACACAGCAGAAAAAAATTTGTTTAACTGTAATTTTGCAAATTTTTCACATGATTAACTTTATTGAAACCAGGTATTTAATACACAAGTAATCTTTTTTCTTTATTTAAATAAGTACTCAATAAATTTATGCACCAAATCATTCGAATCACACTACATGTTTATGTAAATCGATCAGTTGATAGTTACTTTTATCCCATAGACAGATATCTAAACGATACCAGCTCGAGAACCATTTTATTATTTGACTATCGGTCGCTGATCGATTCACATAGCGTAAGCCCAGTATGTTATCAATATAAATCTATAATGGCGGTAACACGGTAGCTAGAACTACGAATCGATGCATAATTTATAAACGAATAATTTAATAGAATATCGACCTTATTATGTTATTCATTATTACTCTAATTTAAGAATAATAATAGATTGATTTACGAAATAAATTAAAAAAGACGATCGTTTAGTGTTGTTCGGACAATAATGGGTTCATAATAAGACATATTATTATTAATATAGGATTATTAATTTAGTCTTGATTAACGATAAACGTTGACAATGACAATACTGATTTTAGTGTGAATATTATATTATGATAGATGAAAATACCCCGTGGAGTTTAAATTGATTTTATTGCTGTTCCTTTATGATTGCGAAAAATATGGATACTTATAAAGACACCGACTGCATTAAAAATTCAATACTTCGTTCAAAAACAAAAATAGCGAACGCTGGCCACACAGATTCGCAGCATCTTTCTACTCTTTCCTCTTTAACCTTTCAGTTAATATGGAACTGGGCTGGTCACATGGAGAAGTGGCAAAACAGAAAGTACGCCTTTGCCTTTTTGTAGGTATGTATTTTAACCCTTTAACCACCACGTTGCCGACGAGTGTTTTCGCGTCCTATTCACCAAGGTTGTATGTTAATGACTGGACACTCCATCTCATTTAGCTCTTCAATCCCCAGAAGTGTCAAAAAAGAAGCTGACGAGTTGGAGTATTTAGTCATGAGTGTGCGACCCTGTCGAATTCGACTTAAGCTGTTTAAGGTTTAATAACATTGTTTATATTTAATTATATGAGTCATCGTCTCAGGGAGATGTCAGCAAACCGTAGGGGCCCAGCAGGGTCAAAGCCTACTGGGGCCATAGGTAGTGTGAAAACGAAACCCGGGGCCCTGGGACGAAGGTAACGAAGGAACAGGAGTGGGTTTTTAATCAGTAAAAGTCTGACACTATCTCCCGCTCCGCTCAAGAGCGGGATTAGTCATTAGATGATTTTCCCACGTAAAAAAAGGGGGGATGGGTGAGTTCTAACGGACCACTTTAGCCTCCCAAAATCATTGCATACTATACCAACCAACCATATCTTTGATTTCCATTATCATGAAATAATTTTTCATCATCCGTGGAGTTGCTGTTGGGTGCATTTGCATGGTGTGTATAGGGATAATTGTCAGCTGGCGCTACATTTCATAAAAAGTGTAAAAGGGGCCTCTACGAGTTGGCTCCCAGTGTTCCCTGAAATCAAAAAGATTCAATAATAACAATATTAGTCACGTCAGCCATTGGCTTAACAGCCACGTGCCTCCACTAAAACCTCATGAGGCTCTCATTGAGCGGCTGGATCAAAAGCTTGATTTAGAAAGTTTTCATATATTAGTGTGTACGTATTTAAAAATGTAAATAATATGCAAATACATACTATCAATAAAAAAGATAATAATAGAAAAACACGTGTGTAACTCCTCATTTTTCAGTTTATTATAAAAGTTACAAGTAAAGTTTACCACGTAACTGCAGTTGAAAAATTAAAAAAAATACATACTAATGTTAAAAAAAATGACTCATCTTACTTATTTAGTTTATTAAATATTACTAGAATTATTCGTTGATCTATATTGACGAATAACTCAGCCAGTAAGAAAATTATTATTAACTTAACATATTTACGACATATTTTTTTACTATTCCATAAAAAAGTAAATAAAATAAATACCATTACTGAAGTGCAATTCTTTTAATTGATATGCCAAGACTCTGTGATTACGAGCACGTAATTTATTACCGAAATAAAATCTTATAATGTTAATGAATAAATTAAGTAACTTAATTTGAAACTATAATTAAAACGATCATAATTGTTTAAGGCATTCGAATCTTCATTTTTAACATCCGTGTTAAAATAATCATCACATCTAACAAAAATCGCTTTGCTTCCAGTGTACCAAGTTCCCGTTATTTCGACCCTTATTCATGCAAACCCGTGCGCTTATGAACAAACATACACTAACTTGTACCCGGTTTTTTTTTTTCGTTCTATTTCTAAGTCGAGGAAACTGTGTTAGTGGGTTTTTCTATAACTCAAATTCCAGCGCAAGAACGAGGTTGAAAGATGTATGACTTTATAATAATAATACTATTAAATATTACTAATACTAACTTTTTAATAATACTATTATTACTTTAATAGATATTTACTGACTATTTCGATGTTGTTGTGTTGTTGTAAAACTAGCTTGTACCAGCGGCTTTGCCTGCATGAAAGTAGATAATATAAAGCCTATGTTGCTCAGTGATAAAGTAGCATTTTAATGGTGAAAGAAATTTTAAATTTGGTCTAGTAGTTTTTTAGTTGATCCATTACTAACAAAAATACAAATGTTTCATCTTTCTGCTATATGTGTAGATAAATAGCTCTGTAAAATGTTGAAGTTTTTCTTTCGGTGATAACTAAATAGACTGTTATTCTCATTGCCAATGCTTCATTCTGCCTGGCGTAGTGATCTGCAAGTTACCTCTACACCTTTTTATTTTTACTTTTTCTTAAAGATTACGGCCATCGGTAGGCCCGTAATAGTTAGTAATAATATTTACCACTTGATTTGACGATGTTACATAACTCTCACGATGCTTTACTCACAGAAACCACTGTACAACCAAAGCTTTAACAAAATGATCCAGTTTTACTAACATTAGGCGGAAACCACAGTAATAACGATTTTAATATTGTGTTTAACCAAATAGCTGTCACACATATATCATCAAATGTGTTTCTCATACAAAAACTGGACGATTTAACTTCGACTTAAATGTCGCATTTCAGTGATTTATATAGAGACGTTAATGGATTCTACTTAAATTGACGCAAAATACTGTTAGCGTCGCGAAACTGCATAAGCATGCTATATTATAGCGGATTTATTAGTCATCTATTTTAACAACAAACTTAAATTAAATAGATAAAATCTACAAATCTATCAAAAAGGCGAGAAACAGATTGATAATTTTAACTCGTACTTAAATCGTAAGTAACTCCTCTCAAATCATCTTACATCGTGCTTGCATGTGTTTATTTAAAACATCGAAAAATAAAGCAAAGTTTACTACCATGCATAACAAAAAATCCTCAGATAATATTCCACTTAATACAAAACCTATAAAGGTACTCCCACATCAATTAAAACGCGTCACCTAAACTCGCAAACAAAACACCACGTGAACGTGGGCACAAACACTGGCCGTATAGACGTATAGCGTATCTTTGGCCGGCCGAAGCCTCGTCCACTACCTGTGTGCTTTTTTTTGTCAAAGGTCCGATTCGTCGGGTGAAGCGGGTCGCCAGTGTTAGCGCGCACCTCGGCTCGGCCGCGCGTACCGTTCCATTTTCAAACGCATCGGAATCATTCCCGAGTATCCTGTATTATACAGGCTATTTTTAAACTACTACAGTGTTTTGGAACATTTTTAAATGCGGATTTAATTTTTTGTTCTATTTTTAATTTGCTGTGTGTACTTTTTGACTACAAACAGTTTTGTTTTGAACTAAGGACGTAAGGTTGTGACCTGTGATGTCATTGGACGGTGATTATAATTTTGACATTCCGTTTTTAAATATTTGAAGTGGCAACGTGTTGTTTGTTTTGTTTTTATTCTAACTTATTTGTTGTGCGGATAAGTATTTCTGTTGACTCGGAAATACAAAGTGATTTAATTTGTCAGTGACAATAACAATATAAAATATTTTATAACATTATCTTTATGAGTGTATGCTGTGATTAGGTATGTACCTAAAAATGTACATAAAATCGGAGAGGTTCTATCAACAGCCTGATAACCAGGCGTTAAAGGAAGACAGGTGCTTCTCAGATTATGAGGAGGAATTAGACGACCGTAAGTACTTTAAATTAAATACTGCACACTTAATATAATTATAAATATTTTTGATATAAGTATTTGGATGAAAACATGGATATGTTGAATTAATTAAGATTGGTTGAATGTCGGTAGAGGTGAAATAAATAAATTATTATCTGAATACTATGGTTGAGTAAAAATAAATTAAAAAAGGTTGTAACATAAATAACATTTTTATTTAAATATTACATGAGCATGTTACTTTCTTCAGACCTAATTAAATAAAAGTAAAAGTTAATATAATTTAGATGTTGCCGGCCCTCATCAATTCGACGATACATTGCGTTTTTACTACATTTTGATGGTTTTACCGTCTTTCAAACACTAGGTAATTAATATATAACTCACATACATGTCATGGTAGTAACCATATATTGGTTATTTATAAGCTAGTTATTATTATGAGGAATAATATAACTATATTTAAATATTATTTATTAAAAGAGAATGCACTCATTGAGTTAGCGCGTTGATGTCTTTTGTACGCGACGTAATAGTGCCGACGGAAAGTAACTATTCTGTTATTTAACTAAAATACAATCTTATTAATTATTACTCAGATTTAACAATGCTTATTATTATGTAAGTTTACTAATGCATACGTCTAAAATTCTAAAAATAATAATTAAGTTATAACAAAACTGCTTATTTTTCATTGAATCTTACGTATGGTTTTTATTCACCAAATCATTAAAAAATTTACCTCAAGGTATTTAAAAAAATGAACAGAATTAAGAATAACCTGGTCCCTAGTAAAACCCATAAACAGCCAACACTAAGTAGCTACGTAAGCAATGTGTAAGACCAAAGACTATACAAAGAAGCTCAAAAGACCAAAAACAAAACATCTTTATTATATCCTTTTATTCTGTGAATATAACTATCCCTTGCACCTCACGTGCGCCTCATATTCCGCTCTGAAAAAGTACACAAAGCCAAAATAATCCCATACTTTCGAATTTAATAGCCAACAGGTAAATGCGAAACGAAATCCCTTATGGTCAACCCTTATCCCGCGCAAGGTACAAAGAGTCTTTCGGACCAGACCAATTAGGGACAAAGAAAGGTCCAAGGACAGGTACAGGTACAAAGAGAGATTAGTTCAAGGGTTTGCTAAACAATATGGTCAATTGTTTGCGAGATTTCGATTTCCTGTCCGGGGTTTTGGACCCATGGACCCACCGCGCTGTTAAGTTTAAAAAGCGTATCGATATTAGGTTTTAGGAATATTCTAGACTAGTTTGAGAGTAAAATATTATCCCGAGGAAACATTCTTCCGGAATAAAAAGTATTATATATATTATTCCAGGACATGGTCTTTTTTTTTCGGTGGAAAAATCATCCATTGACATCCCCGGCTCTAGGATATGGTCTAAGCATTGTCAAATTTTATTCAAATCTGTTCAGTCAGTTTAGCGTGACGGTATAAAAAACATACACCATCATCATCATCATTTCAGCCGAAACACGTCCACTGCTGGACATAGGCCTCCCCCAAGTGTCGCCACAATGAACGGTTCTGTGCGTCTCGCACAACACATACAATAAAAACATACACACATTTAATGAACATATAAGTATTTGCAAACTTTCGCTTTTATAATATTAGTGTGAAGTGTGATTAATAAGTAATTTTGGTTTCATATTTATTAGTGAACAGGCTTCCATACAAATTAATTTAGCGGAAGCCATCACTATACATCTAAGCATACATAAGTTTACATTTAAGTATTTTAATGGTATGATAAGAAATGTGCTTCCCCGAATTTTTTTAAGATATACTTTACTTATATTATATCTATACTTTACCTATACTATACTCTTTTAATGTGATCACGATTTTTTTTTTACAATTATCTATACAAGCGAAAAAAATTCGAAGACATGTGACATCCTATTCTCCTATTCCCTCTCCTAGAGAGGAGACCTGAATCCTATAAGTGGGAACATTATAAGGCCGACTATGCTATGCTATGCTATACAAGCGCTGTACACGCCTATAAGTGACAAATTCACCAAAATTTTTTCTTCATTTACACAAAAGATATAAATAACTAGTGAATAAGTCGTTACTATTTAACTAGTGAATAGATCGTAGGTGTATCAATGAATAAATAAATTACTAATTACCTAAAAGTATTGCTAGTTTAGTGAAGAAATTTATCACTCCTATTCATATCAAAAACAAATGGTACATCATTTTCTGACAATAAATAGTATTTCAACTGACTTTAAAATGACATTCCTTGCAAGTGTCAAACACCATTGATGTATTTTGACTGGCCTGTTGGTCTAGTGGTTAGTGGCCCTGACTGCTATGCCGGAGGTCGTGGGTTCGATTCCCACCCAGGACAAATGTTTGTGTGATGAGCACGATCATTTGTTCTGTGTCTGGGCGTAATTTATCTATAATATGTATGTATTTAGAAATATATAAGTATGTTTATCAGTTGTCTAGTACTCATAACACAAGCTCTGCTTAGCTTGAGACTAGACAGCGTTGTGTGATAGTTGTGGAATATTATTATTATTATTATTATCAAAAGGTTATTGTTGAATTCGATGAGGAACCTGGCACTGACAGAAATCAATTCTGTACATAAGATTTTATTGAACCCCATTTAGTTTAAAACATGAAAAAAATGATTTGTAATCATTTACTAGCGGACAGCTAAAAAGTAAATTATATATTTTGTTTACTTGTTAGAAGAAAAGAAAATTTTCATAATGTATTTTTTAAAGCATTGTTTTAATAGTCTAAAACCATCTTCGCATTATTTTATACGATTTGGAGCATGTTGTGGTTTCCAAGTCTATAATGGCCATATGTAGAAATAAATTTTGTGATTAATATATTTAGATCATAGCGAATTTATAAAACGATTGAAATAAAAAAAATTGGTTGACTGGTAGAGAATGCCTTGTTGCATTAAGTTTGCCTATGTATCACTACTGTTCATGACGTTTAAATAAATAAATAAAGATTAATAGCAAAGTAAACTTCCAAATCATCTATACGACAACCTTTCAAGTCATATCTTTATTATTCTCACTAAAACTAGAAAGAAACTGAAACAAACTGAATTTACCTGCTAGTGATAATGTGCTAATGCTATGCTAATGATAAAAAGGATGATGTATAAGCAGATATGAAATAGGGAGCATCAAGATCTCATGCAGGATTGAAAATACTATAGTAATGCTATCAATGAAAACACTGCCAAAGCTCTGGCAGTGGTGCCACGTCATATAAATATACAAACTTTTTTTTTTAGTTGGGATAATCATCTAATGACAAATCCCACTCTTGTTCCTTCTTTGCCTTCATCCCGGGGCCCCGGGTTTCGCTTTCATACATATATTATGGTAATAGTTCGTATTCAACCCCGAACGGGTCATCTACCTCTCAATATGTTATTATAAGACAACTTGAAATCGTATAAAACAGCAATGAACCACATACTTGTGGTAACTACAGTAATTTCCCGTTTGACAAACACTTTACTTCATGCAATATTGTGAGGAATGTTGTATCGTCAGCCGACTGTCAAGTCAATACGGAACGACACATTCACAAACATTATCATCTGTAAGATTGTTGGAAAAAATCACAGTGGCCCTGGAACATAAAGGGCAAAAGAAAAACTGAACAATTTAGCTTGTACAGGGTGGTTTAATGCAGTTATAATACAAACTAAATGCCACATGTAAACGTTGAAAAATTAATAAATGAAGCACGTAGTCAAAAAAAGGCAGAGGTGCAATACTCGTTTTTTTTTATTGTTTGGGGACTAAGGTAAAGCAGGTGAGTTTTACTCAGTAAAAATCTGACACTCCCTCTCGCTTCACCAAGAGCGGGAAAGATTATTTGTTGATTGCCCACATAAAAAAAATATCCTCAAATACCACGAGTAATTTACCTTACATTCCCACATTGAGCCCCAAAACATTCGACCTCACAACAACACGGAACTATCGAAAAACAATCACGAATTTAAACCTTACACTATTGACATAAATGACACAGAAATTACCCACCCTTCTCGCAAAATTCTCAGAAATATGTACCTGTTTCAAAAAAAGAATTGGGTAGTTTCGTACCTGGCTTTGTTTTTTTTTCAAACAGGCAGGAAATCGCGACAATACGGGCAAACGGTCATAGCTTGGGATAAGTGCGCATGAGTTTAACAATGGCGCAAAGATCTATTGTAAACTGCGATTGAATCGTAAAACGCCTTTTTGGAAATGAGTCACGCAGTTTGTAGGAGTGTAGATGCATTGTATGTATATGATATTGCAGTATTTGGAAACTTCTATCCACGTGGTGTATAATAAACATGTACACATAGGTTGTAGCCACAGATAAATAAATTGTTTGATTTTTGGTCGCAACGAATTATTTTGTTTAAATACGCTAGCATTTAATAAATTTAGTTTCCTATAGTTATGTTTTTTTTTTGAAGTGGGAAATCAATAACTTCTCCCGCTCTAGGCGGACCGAGAAAGAGTGTCAAACTTTTGCCTGACTAAAAGCCACTTATGTTCCTTCAGTTATTTTTTGCGTTCCAGGGTTACTGTAACTCTAGGCATGCTCCATCGTCGGCCACATCATCGCTTACCATCAGGTGAGATAGTGGCGCAACGTGAGCCTATCAATAATAAAAAAAAAACTTATGAACGATCTCGTAGCCCATTTTTTAGGAAACTTGGTTACCGCCGTGAAACAGTTGTCGTAGACAAACATTATATAGTAGAAAAAAAACGTTTTCATACAAACTTTTCTACACAAATCATATTCGAAGAACGATTCCTATGAAAAGAGGTACCGTATACTCGCGTCCCATTTGTTTGCTAAAGTCTTTTAAAATGATTGAAAGACTCTCTTCTCAGAAAATTATATCTTTAACTTTAATGTTAACTCAAGCAATAAGAACCTGAATGTCTATTTAAAGACTAAGTAACACTAATTAAAACATAAAAGACATGAAGCAAAAACTAAGTGCTAAATAAGTTTTGACTGAAATGGTCATCATTTAAATATATAATTGAATTAATCTTGTTGATGTATCGATCAATAAGAGGACGTCTCCTTTATACTTTAACTTCAAGTTATTTTAATGGAAAAATACGTTAATGCATTGCAGTGCCTCGAACAGGTTCAAAAACCTAATCAATATTTATGACTTTCTACATAAACGTAAAACATAGCCCCACGACTGTATTTAAAAAAAAAATTAAGTTAATCATGGCCGAATGTAGAAGTTTCCAAAAAAAGGATTTTCATTCTATCAGCAATATCGAATCTCGATAAGTCAAAATATAGGAGATTTACCAAATTAAATTACAGCAGAGGGTGTCCCACAGAATTTAGATTTTAGTAGCTAATATCTTAGTGTTTATTGAGAGCTTCGAGCACTTTTTCTCGTACAAAATAAAACAATAACATTACTGAATAAAATCAAAAACATTTAATTAATTATCGGTAAGTAATAATAATTAATTTAGTGCCGACACGATGTTTTGTCACCTATAACAGTACAAGTGTTGCAAGCCTCCAGTAATAAAAGATTTATAACGTTATACACGACAAGTTTTTACGAGTATTACCAGCCGATAAAATTAAACATGACGTTAATTAAAAAGAAGTGTCACCGCATTTGCCGCTATCGTAGAACTTAGTTTTATTTATATTACACTAATTCTGAACCTTAGCTTGTTGAGTTAAAATTCATTTTATAAGAACAGGTCGTATGTTCATTTTTAATTCACATAATTATGATTATTTGTCATATGTCATGGCTTGGTTTCCCACATAACAATTCATTATACTTTGAACTTTAATTCGATACCAATTTGGCAATAGGCAAAACCAACAAGCCCTAATATCTTTTCATCAGAGATCAGAAAAGGTAGAGCGTGAAATCCCGGAATCATTAGCATGACTATTAAATCTGTAGCGACATCTATGGCGTCACATAAGAACTAATCCTGCATCGCGCAATCAAAGTTCTCCGCGCGTTTACAACATATAGAACAGCCCGAAATCATCTATCGGGCAGTAGTAGCCCACCAGACATAACACCCGTCTGGTCGGAGGATCCTCCCTTTTCAACGGAGGTTTGCGGGACTTTACACTCTGTTCCACATACCTCCAAAAATCCAAGAATTATAAAATATAATTAGGACTTTAAGTATAGTTTCAATTGATTGATTTTCAACCGTAGCTTAACCATTGAGACCCTTTTTATTACAATATAATCAGGTAACTAAGAGAATAGCTTTCAAGAATATATTTGTAAAACAAAGCTCTTTAATTGAACAGTAGTAGTAGTACCTATGGAATTCTAATAACATAATAAGTTATTACAATATAGCAATTTAGTTCAAATATAGCCAAAACACATTTTTTTTAAATCCCGGGATTCAATCGTCATGTTTATGATTTCGGGATTGTAGAAGAGGTATTATCATCTCTTGTTATTTACTTCCTCGAACCTTTTTTATTCCGATTTCTACTTACCATCAAAATTAAAGAGATGCAATATACAGCCGAGACATTTTTAAAAAGTAATTATCAAGAAGCGCAATGTTATTATTTGTATGTGTCACAAAGAATGATGATAATTGTCAACAAAATGATGGTAATTTAAAATAAAAACTATGCAATCTGCATTATGTTCGCAGACAAGTCGTTAATCAAGGTAAAGGTTATTGTTAGGGCAAGAGGTCGTTCAGAACTAGTGATTCTCATCTATGACGCATGCTTCTCATAAAGTTAGTGGTCGCACCTTGCAATGTCAGTATCTACATAATAGTGCAAAACATATTAGATGTGTCATTGATGCTACATTCTGTTACTGCCAGTGACTTTGCCCGCGTGATACGAACAACATCTAAGGAGGCTCTCGTTGGGCAGCTGGATTAAGGGCTTGATCCAGAAAGGGGTACTCCTGGACACGGCGCGCATTTTTAGGAGATGCCTCTCTCAGGAGCCCTGACCACCGGTAGCTTGGACCCAGTTCCCGATGCCGGTGGGCTACTATTTTTTATATTTTAAAATGTTTTTTTTTTATATTTGATTTTAAGAAATATTTAAAAATGTAAATAATAAGTGTATAATTAAAGAAAATAAATGGAATAATAATTTATTGCATTAAAACATTTTGTACACTCAAACACTAAGAACAAAGCGATATTAGAAAACATGTGTAGGTCGTATATTACTGAAATTATACACATGGTTCAAACGTGTGCCAAATTTCATCCAAATCACTTTAGCAGTTTCAGCGTGAAGGAGCAACTAACACAGACACAAATATTTACCTTTATAATAGTAGCTACTGCTAGCGGCTTTGCCCGCGTTGTGGCGACACTTGGGAGGCCAATCTCTAGCAGTGGATGTCTTTCAACTGAAATTAAGAATGATGGTCCTTTGCGTCTCGCATCCATTGGTTTCCCGTGACCCTCACCAGGTCATCGGTCCACCTTGTGGGAGGCCTTCCAACGCTGCAACACATAAACATCACATAAAATAAAAAATAAATTAAAAAGAAAACTTATCACATAATATCCAACAAAACCAGTAAAACCGACTGAATGTATGTAAATCGTTGAAGACGTAAAAATGTTGGCCGTCAGGGTCAAGGCGAGGATCAGGGCCAGGGGTCGCGAGATGAGCGCTGATTCATTCGGGCCAGAGGTTCAGCACCTCTGACATTTCTACGTAATCGCTTAACGGCACTTCCATATACAATGTTGTACAGAAATGTTATTGTCAATGTGTATTGGTTACAGATGTATCGTAAAGTTCACAATTGTATGATAGTTTATTGGAAAATATTTAGCACGTGGAAAATTAAATAATTGTGTTTTCACACCGAACAGTGGTGTTGTTCGTTGCTATAAATGTCTAAAAGTAACTAATAATGCTAGAATTATGTGTTTCTTTAAGAACGTACCCACATAATTTATTCTATTCGTACATCAGTTTTTTACTAAATTAAAGATTTATTCATTTATTGTCTCCCTTACAATTATCATCACAGGTCGAATAATTGAAAATGCACTGTGTTATGTGTGCGATAAAGTCGCTACTCGCCACACACAATATCATTTGTATACCTATACCTAATGCGATAACGCGGTCTTAAAATGATCTTGTTTTTTTTTAAATTGATTTAAACTGGTGATTGACTGCGATCCCATCTAATAGTACCTAAGCAGTGATGCAATCATTGATGGTGACGTCGCACTAGTTTACAATATAAAACTTAAAAAACAATCTAGCAATACTTACAAACTTACCTTATAAACTGAGTTCTATAAATTTAAAAACACAATACAAAAATATAACAACAACACAGAGCCTACTCTAATCTACCTTATGTAATAATATAAACAATAGCATTTTTGCGAATTCACTCAAATGAAATGTAAATACATCGATATCGACTTGAAGATCTTTCATAACCCGAATTGCGCTGGTCCATGGTGTTTTATCAAGAAGTTTGGTTCTGGCAACTGCATTAGGTTATAACCACTAAAATCTTCTGCCTATATGCTTGTTATATATATATGTATATTTTTAATATAATTACAATTTTTTATATCAAAAACACTTAGCTATCATTATATGTAATGTACACTAAATAAAAATAAATCCTGAAGAACTATCTAAAAGTAATCTAAAGTATGGCCTCAAACAATTTGATCTAAACTCAGAAGTTTCTCTAAACTCACCAAATCATAATTTCCTCCAATCCTACTCAACTCCAACTCTTAATATTTACAGAAAATCGTCATCAATGGCAAGGTCAGGTTCAAGGGCAGGCGGGTCGTGAGACGCGGGTTCGACGCCGGTTGATTCACAGTCGGCCGAAGGTTGGCAACCTCTGACATTTTAGCGCGAAACGTTAGCAGCCAAACGAGTTGACTGCAGTAAAAACAAAATTAATGAAAAAAGCCAAGTTTCGTTTTTAGTATATTGAAATTTGTTCTTAATTGTTTTGTTTGTAAATGTTGATGTCTGTCACGTATATTATTTAAATATTTATTTATATATTAAACCTGGAGAGGCAGTGGGAGGCCAATAAAAAAAGATTGATAGATTGCGTGAAGAGTGATAAAAAAGAAATAGCGTGACGGGTGACAGGACAGAATGGAAAAAAACGTGTTGCGCCGACCCCAAATAACATGGTACAAGGACAGGGAGATGATGATGATTATTTATAAGTATATTTAAACTTCATGCATCAAAAAAGTACAAAGGCAAACTTAATGCATTAAGCATTCTCTAGCAGTCTACCAAGGGTGGTGGAGAATAAAAATGAAAAACGCATATTAAAAAGCAAGTATTTTTAAGAAAAACGTTAACTGCGAAGTTAGATTAAAAATAAACAAACACATATAATAAATACCTAACGTAATGAAAAGACGATTTTGATATTCCAAAAATAACGCAATTTTGTATGAACATTATTTAAGTAATTTTATTCTGAAGTTCCCACGTTAGTTGAAAAACGACCTTAACAACATTTTTTTTGGATAATTAAATTAAATTATTCCATTTTTTCAATTCATGATATAACATCATACCTATTCCTACACACACAATTAAACAGGACATTAAAAATGCATCAATTGATCCCCGATTTCACTATATCCCAACAGATCCTGAATTTCTCAGTGAAATTATCTAAAGGGACATTTCGTGGTCAATCTAAAACACTAAAAGTAGAATGAGTGTGACTTTGACAGCGGAATACCTAATAAAGTGTCCAAAGATTCGATAAAAAAAAACGACGGAAGCTAGCGCATTTTGCCAGCCAACAGATAAAGATCTAGTAGACGTTGTTAGCATATAAGCATTAGCATAATCAGCCTTTTAATGTTTCTACAGCTGGGACTCAGGTCTCCTGTCTCTAGGAGAGGGAATGGGCCGTAATCCACCACGCGGGCTCAGTGCGGGTTGGTGAATGTTACAGGTCTTCGAATTTTTTATTCTAGGACATGCCGGTTTCCTCACGATGTTTTACTTCACCGTTTTAAGAGCAGTGGTGATAAAATAAATCACACAAAGTAATGCCCTGGCTGGGTTTGAACCCGCGACCATAGTCCATTCATAAGTCGGTTCAAATTCAAATCCGAGTAACTGTATTAGTTTTTTTTGATTGTCGAAATTTATCAAATAATTTCACCTGCTCTGGATGGAGTGAGAGGGGGTGACAGACTTTTACAGACTAACACACCCATGTTACTTAAGTTACCCTTTGCGTTTCAGAGTCATCAAGTTATGTATAACTAGGTACTTAAAATATATAATTTAAAAACTTTTCAATTTATCGAGTGAATCTTAGAACAAAAAAAAAACATGACTTAACGTATCTCATAGATGACCCCTGTGACATAACTGTATTTTAATGCTAATCAATATGATCATTTAGTTTAATGCCTGATCGTTCTTAACATTTCCATGTAAATATTTACATTTATTTGTTTAAACTGAGTCTGATCTGCGTAGAGATGGTTTTTTGAATGTTCATCTGAGTAAATGAGCGGTAAGCTAAATGGTTTTAAGGTTAAGTACCCGTAATGTATGACCGTTTCCATGGTAATAATTTATTATTATTAGTTTGACCTTCCGAGGTTCTCACAGAGTTTCACACGGGTCGTTCGAAGTTCAAAAGTTCATTTGACATAAAAAGCCGTTTCTTTTTTTGTCTTTTTGTCGCCTTTTAAATATTCAGTTTATTTTAGATATAATAGAATCAAAAGTTGATTTGATTAACATTATCAAGAAGTTTATATGGTTAGTGAAAATATTATTCAAAATGGTCTACTAAGCAGTTTATGGTTCACCGTTATTGAGTATAGTTTTAACCATTGAGTGATATTGCAAAACTGAATTTACCAAGTCTTTACTTGCTAAATTACAATTATACAGGACCACCGTTAAAGAGCTGAGCTCGGCAATTATCCTGTACGGGTAACATAAAAGCCGACTTCTAAAGTGTCATTAAGGAAGTCGACTCAACCAGTCAATTTCCATCTTAGTTAACCATCTTTGACCGCTCAGAAGCCCGACTTACGCTAACCGCATCGCATTTTTTTACGTCCGCTAGGCGTCGGTATTGTCGGTGGCAAGAAAGAACCCTTTTCTCTGGTTTATGGAATAATACCATATTGGGATTCAATGCGCATCCAAAACATTCTTAAAATTCAACAAAAAAAAAAAACAAATGAAATAAAGACTTGCCGACGAGTTTCGAAGACATTCGAATTTCAAACATTGCTTAGGCCTTTTGCACACTGCAGTTGGGAGCATAGAGCAAAATTCTGTTCAAGTTGATAGGTAAAAAGTACAGAGTTTTTTCACCCACATAAATTGAGGCAAAATGGCCAAAAATTGTGGCCGCCAAGTGGATAAACGCACATTCATATTTTGGTAATAAAAAAACTCCCATATCCGATTTGCGGTGGTAAAGCAACTTCATGGAACGAAAATTAGTTGGACATAAAACACAGTTCCAAAGATACTGCTCTGTTACAGACAGACGAACAGCGGAGGGTTAGTTAATAGATAGTTAATATTTGAATTTTTATTATTTACTAATTTTATAACTATTGATTCACTGCACGTTATGGTTTAAACTGTTAGTGCAGAGAATAGATGTAATAAATAAATAAACAATAAATAGTACTTCAGTTTTAACCTACGAGTACGGAACCCTGAGAAGTACCAAGTATCGTGGCTTCACCGTCAGTGTGCTACAGTATAAACACCCAACGGTATGTCCAGCAGTTGTCGGAATCACCTGGGAACGCTCAGGTCGTCGGTTCGAATGCAAATACGGGTTAATTGCAGATTCACAACGACCCTGCTTTTAGAAAACCGAGGCCTGAGTGGAATTTTAACTCGCCATTCAAACTTCTTTTTGTTGGTTGGGTTAAAAAGATTTTTTTTTTTATAGAAGCCATGATGTGGCCATGTTCTAGATAGCTGTTAAGCAGTTTTGTATACATTATTCTACTATTTTGCTCTATGACAAAAAGAAAAAAAAGAAGATTGTCTATATTTATAGTTTTTAATTTTGACAGTTTGATTAAGTACATTTATTATGCTATTCAGTCCTATAGTCTATGTGCGAGATGATCTATTTAGGTACAGCTTCCTTTCTTATATCATGAGAATACGATCGATTTTCTTGCTTAACCTTCATTGTTACCAATTAAACCGCTTAAAAATGTAACTGCTACAATATAATCTTTATTCCTGCTAAATTTCTCTTCATAACCATCCTTCCTGTCTCAAAAATCTTCATTTTTTTGTTAAGTTATAAAATATTATCACGTCATAAATATTCTGGTTTCAAAAAAATCCCGTTCAAGCCCGCCTCGTATACGAAAACATCGCGTAACCCTACACATGCTACCACACAGGTGCTCTCTCGTCCGGTCGAGAGGCTGGCCCTCGTGGAGCAAATGTTTTCCTTTGGACACAAACGTTTGACCACACGTCAAGGGCACTCCTTATTAAAGGGCCTAGTGATGAGACGTGACTGAAATTATTATGTCGAAAATGTTTTAAATGGAAATATAATGTGTGTTTGGAATTTTATGTGAAACGAGCAAGATAATGATCTCATTTCTCTTTTAAAATCTGCTCACAGATAATTTTCTACATATTTTAACATACGTACATATCTGAATATTTTTTTCTGTAACTTTTATTACTACTGTTTTAAAATGTTGCCCGTTGCCTAAGTCGTAGGTCTTAGCTCCCTATGTCGTGAGTGAGTTCACAAAAATATAAACCCACATACACAAATACAACCAGATCCAGAACAAGTATCTGAAGGCCGTACAAAAATTTGTTCCGTGCGGGGATCGAACCCGCGACATACAACTCAACAGCCATTCGCTCAACTACTGCGCTAACCATGCCATCCAAACGTCCTTCTCCGTCGCGCCATTTGTAAATAAAAAACCCAACGTCCAACTACTGACTATCGATAACCGTTGCGATAATCGACTAACCGCATCACTATCTCCGGAGAGCCGTTCCTCGGAATCTTAACGACGCTAACAGTTTAGTGCTAAGCAGGTGACGCAGTGTGTCAATGTTTGTGTTAGTGTGTTACATTAGTTTGTGTACCCCACGCTTGGGATGCCAGGCCTGTACGTACTCGGGTGGATAGGTATTTAGTAAGTGCTTGCTTTGTTTTTAGAGCGGTCACAAGGGTACTTGGTTGAGATGTTGTGAAACAATGGTAGAGGAGACTCAGAAGAGAGTAGGTAAATACGAGTAATACTAAAAACCATCTTTATTTGAAAAAAAACTTGTTGTTTTACTGAAAACTAGCTGTTACCTATTTTGTTTGAGTGGAGATTAAAAATATTGCTATACATACATAAAAAAGAATATTACTGTATAAATGTATATACTTTGTTCCCTCTCACTCAGCTCGGGAGTTTAATCCAATTAAAGTAGCTTATGTTAATCATTACCACATTAGCTATATCCCAGTGAAAGTAGGTACCGTCTGTATTATACCGAAGACCTATTCTGCCGTATGAAATCCCGCTCCCACGAAACTGAAAAGTAACTTAAATTACTCTTTGTAATATCAGATATCCGTCAGTGAAAGTCCCATTAAAATCGGTCCAGCCGTTTTGGAGAAAGCCGAAACAAACAAACAGACGGAAAAAAAATAGTATTTTGGTGTTTTGTATAATAGTAGTTTAGTGGTTTCAAATAATTATATCCTTACTACTTTCATATGCATTTAGTAAAAGAAAACATTTTGATATTGTATACAGACACTTTTGTTTTATGATTATCTATAACAAACTGCTTTTATTTTATCTATTCCTCGTGCTGTCAAATCTCCATTCTATACATTTCAATTTATTCGATCTTCATAATATCAGCTAAAATCCGTCCATTGCAAGTGAGCCCAGAATCCATTTTATGACAATATGAGTCAAGGAAATACTAATTCCGTTTACCCAACACCACGTCTATTGTCCCTTGATCACTGCAATCTAAATCAAGTTAAGCTAGTTCCACACAATCTACACAAACAAAAGCATTCATACACTGTTTGGTTGCTTGCCTTACAAGGCCGCTGGTCGCAACCTGCCACTATGACTACGCAGGTGGCTGATTGGCTGTGACAAGTAACTGTACTAAGTATGTATAATTTTGCGTTTGATCATGACATTCTACTAAAATTAATATAGCATAGCCCTATAGCCACCTCTAAAGAGGTTGCGGGTTAATCTGGACACGTACTGCGAGGACTGGTGGCCTCCCCCAATCTCAAATTGGGTGAGGCCTCTGCCCAGCAGTGGGACAGTAAGGGCTAGATAAAAAAAAACTGGGCAAGTGCGAGACGAACTCGCGCACTGAGGCCTAAGGGTTCCGTTCAAACTTATCTTTGAAAATCAGTTCAATTTCCGAATTGAGTTACGAAGATTTTTCTGAATCACATAAAATGTTTTTTTTTTTTTGTGGCTTTACTAAAAAAAATTACAGTTTTCAGATTTTTTTCTATACCACCAAGACTTTACTTCACGCCAAATTTCAGGATTTTAAGTCAACGGGAAGTACCCTATGAATTTTGATTCCCGTGAGTGTCGAAAAAGTCGAAATACACGTTTTTATCGTCACGTCGTATCTATTTTTTCGTTAACTCAGAAGTTTGATTTTTTCTTGAGTTGACTTTTAATTTCAACTCGTTACCTCCACGCGTTCCTGAGATAGAGGTTCTTGACAGACAGACAGACAGACGGACAACAAAGTTATCTTATAAGGGTTCCGTTTTCTTCATTTTGAGGTACGGAACCCTAAAAACCACCATAACAAAATCAGCTTCATAATGTTCCCACTGCTGGAACTCAGGCCTTCTCTCTGGGAAAGGGTCGTTATTCGCTACGCAGGCCCAGTGCGGATGACAGATGACATGTCAATGACATTTTTAGTCTGGTTTTAGGAGCTGCAATTACTGAGACTATATATTAATATGTAAATAAAATGTCACACGAAAACAATACGGGGATAAATAGATAACATTTATTACAACAGAGTATTTAATACAACATGCCTCAATTCTATTTCTGTTTTTACGATCATCGGGCCAGTGAAGAAATAAAGTAATGATTTTTGCATTTTAATATCATTTAGTTTATTCCATTTCAAATAAATATTTTACGACATCCAGTTGTCATAATTAAACATGACAATTTGCATGATTATTCTAGAATCACACTAATAACAAGCATACAAATACACTCACAAATTTTGCCTTTATGAGTGTATACATGAGTTTGCTTGTTGCTTCTTTACGCTAGAACGGCTGAACAGATTTGCACACGGGTTGACCACGTTTTGGAATAGCTAGGATAATAAAATATCCTGGAATAGCTCAGAAAATAAAAAATAATTTTACCCTGTGAGTTTGTTCCATTAGGACAATTTTCTACTATTACGCAGGCGAAGCCGCTGGTAGCAACTAGTTTCGAGAATAACCATGAAAGTTTTCAAAATATTTCTTGCCTTCAAGTATTAAACTGCCCTTTCACATCCTGAATTTACATCGAAACTCCTAACGCCTTACTTTTCCTTCATTCAATCACCAAAGCTTGTGGTTGCTTCGATCCACAAGGTCGCAGCAACCAGCCACTACCGGCAACATGCAGGTGGTTGCTACGCAAACACAAACAAGCCTGTGTGCACACCGGACCGCCCTCGGCTGCGCAAACAACAGGTGAGACGTGCCTGGGACAACGTGGAGTGCTTAGACAGAAATTGTGTTTAGAGATATTGAATATTGATTGGGTAATATTGTTTGGTTGGTGTGTGTTTGTTGGTCGTTGATTTGACAATTACGCGGCCCGTACTCATATACTTAAATACGTCCACTGCTGGACATAGACCTCCCCTATGTCGTCACAACGACCGGTCATAAGCGTCTCGCGTCCATCGAATTTCGGCGACCCTCACTAGGTCATCGGTCCATCTTATTTGAGGCCTTCCAACGCTGCGTCTTCCAGAACCAATCATAATATTGTCGAATATTATGATTGTTAAAATAAAGACTTTTAAAACTGTAAACTCCACTTTTAACTCTTTCGACTTTTAAGAATTTTAAATAAATAGATACAATTTAAAGCCTGAGTACTGATAATTTTAAATGCCCTTTTATGGTTTTAGTGGTATACCTATAGGTGAAAAAGTTTTTTATGAATTCAAACAGATTTAACTTTATATATTTTATGAAAGTCACAGTTAACTGCGATAGGCTCAGTTGATTGATTGATAAACTTGATTAAAATCAAACTGATGTAATTATTAAGTCATGCCATCACACGCAATAAATTAAGTAAATCTACCATATTTCATATTTAATATCTTATTTAACTACAAGTTCCCAGGGATGTCGGTTATTAATATAGTTTTGCAAATTGATAAATTACCGTTATGAAATACGTCGACGGAAAACCCATCTTCATACATTATTTATTTGTTTTCTTATTTAATTGAGATGTTTTACAAATGTCATAGAATTAATACTTTATTTATTTCGGACAATATTACATATGTTTTTATTTTCAAGGATATTGATCTTGATGTCAACTTTAATCATATATATATAAAAAAACGAATATATACTATATATAGAATATTTAAAAAATAAACACATTTTTATAAAATAAAAACCTACAAAAAAAAACTAAGCTATTTCTAGTTTTACAAATGTCTAACGTTTCCATTTCTTCTTTACATACGAACCGCACGACTAGACAAGTCACATCAATGACTATGAATCCTTGAAACGTGACAACCCTATCTCACGGGGGGTCATAACGTCACCCCACCCACGCTGCTGCATGCAGCAAGGATAGGGTTGACTCTTGATAGATAAAACAATGCCATATTAGTAATATAACTTATCCCCTAATTTCTGAATTAAGGGTATAAAGTTCGTTCGTCATTCGTCAAACTCTACATTAACCTGAAAACGTGCCAGAATTTGGCATCAATGGCTGGTTCGATACCCTTTTATTCGAAACTCTCAATTTAGAAACCGACCATTTCAAACAAGTTCTCCTGCACTCGGTGGAGCGAGAGGGAATATCGAGGGGGTATCAGACTTTTACTGACTAAAACCCACTTGTGTTCCTTTAATTGTCCTTTGCGTTCTAAGGCCGTGGCAACTTAAACTAGTGCGCCTCACCGTCAACGATTGCATCACTGCTTACCATCAGGTGGGATCGCAGTGAAGCACTAGTTTATAACAATTAAAAAAAAACTTGACTTGTTTAACTACTATGACTAGTATTTACATTCAAGACAAAAGCCTTCTTCGTTGATCGATTTATTCAGAAAACAATAACTTACTTTATAGATGTCGAAGCGTATGCCAATTTCAAAGAGCCACAGGATAACAATATCTTAAAATATAAAAATATACCAAAACACGAAGGAAGTACGTTATTGCCGACCTTTCAACGTAGTACTAATTATGATTTTATCAATAAATAAGTAATCACAATATTGATCTTACACGTAAACTTAATTAAATATGAGTCATTCTCATAATTGAGGAACTTAGAGCTATTAATAGCTTTTCCGAATTCAATTAATTTATTTGATGTCGATCAATATTGGCAACTAGATCCCTTATTCTGCAATCTAATTGAACCATAAATGATCCTTTGTATTCGCATTTTATCATCATCATCATCATTTCAGCCAAAAAACGTCCACTGTTGGACATAGGCCTCCCCAAGTGTCACCACAACGAACATTTATTTTTTTCATTAATAATGTTAGAATAACGATTTTATAGTACCTACAGTTTAAAGTGAAAAAGAAAAGATTTTTTTTTAATAGGAAAAAACCGACGAAAAATTCCACCATAAGCGGGATCCAGAATCATTAAAGCTGCAATTCCCTTAAATTGTACCATATATTCCACAAATATCACACAGCGCCGTCTAGTCTCAAGCTAAGCATAGCTTGTGTAAAATACTACACAACTAATAAACATACTTATATATTTCTAAATACATACAAATTATAGATAAATTACACCCAGACACAGAACAAATGATCGTGCTCATCACACAAACATTTGTCTTGGGTGGGAATCGATTCCACGACCTCCGGCATAGCAGTCAGGGCCACTAACCACTAGACCAACTGGCTAATCGAATCATGTTGAAATCATGTACTGTATCCATGGTATTGGTTTGTACATCGATATTAAAGACAGCCTGTACATGCATATATAATATAATAGACACCTATATTATTTATTTATAGTAAAAGAAAGGGGTCATTTGATGATATGGGTATTAATGATCATTTGATGATATCCCACTGAAAATCAAAAATTGGTTAACCCAACTATCCACGTAGCAAGTCAACACCGTCCCATTAACCAACAAAGTCCAAAGGTTCAAACTTCACAGTTAGTTTGTCATTCTCTTAAACCTCTTCATTTCCCCGAAGCAGCCTCGGTTCACTGCATGCAGCCTCTCGGCCGATACTCAGTCAACAATCAAGACGGCATCTTTGTTTGATCAGCGCTAAACATCTTCAACACGCGCGGTGGAGAAGGCATTAACCAAACATGATTATTGAGGCAATCAATTAGTTGAGTATTGAGTGGGTGAAGTTCTGTATATAGCTGAGTTATAACGCTTCTAAGATAAGGATATAGAGGACTTTTTTACGGTATTTATATTAAACACAATTAGCTACTTCCAGTGGCTTCGCCCCCCCCCAAAAGTAGAAAATCATCATCTCATATCTTCCCTATTAATTGATAATGTTTGTTTGCTAGTTTTAAGATTGCGTCATTTCGCGCGACTAAACGGTTTTTCTTTCTTTCTTTCTTTTTCTTTTTTACTGTCACTTTTTATCAGATTGGCTTTCATTATTATCTTCCTGCTCTCGTCCCGTGTTATTTGGGGCCGACGCAACACGTTTTTTTTCTTCCATTCTGCCCTGTCATTCGTCATGCTATCACTAACTTCCTTTTCTTTCATATCACTCTTCACACAATCCATCCATCTTTTCTTTGGCCTCCCTCTCTCCATCCATGCTCATGTATGCTCATAACTCTTTTAGTAACATGCGTTTCATCCCTCCTCTTCACATGACCATTCCAAGACAAACGATTCCCCTTCAACTTTTCAGTCACTGGCGCCACTTTCAAACGTAAAAGTAGCAAAAGCGTAAAAGTAGAAAATATCGAAATAAAAAGTATCTGTGCTCTTCTAGGGCATAGTTACCCATGTGCTGAATTTCCTTCAGCCATTCAAACGCGAAGAAGTAACAAACATATATGATACACACTCAAAAACTTTCGCCTTTATATTATTGTGTGATGTTTTCAGAACCGCGTAGGTCCTGTTCTATATCATAGACACAGTCTAGCATAGCTAACATAGACATAGTCTTGACTGATATCACTATAATATAGGTTTTAGGGACGTTTTTCTCTTCTATCTTTTACTGACAAGTAAAAAGTGTGTCGGAGGAGTATTCCGTTTACACTGTGAAGCAAATTAAAAAAAAAAACATATTATCATACATATGTCGTGTGTCGATCTCTACTCGTACAATCGTAAGCCATTAAATTCCATTTTCGAGTTTTCGGCTATTCTCATCCTTCTTCTACCAGGCGACATAAGAAGAGAATTTATCGATTGGCTTTCCCCACCTCAACGTACATAATTATAAAATAGGTTAATGAAAATCGTACGTAGGTACGAAAAGCCATTTTTCTCCAAGTACCCTCAAGTACTTAAATCCCCATCCGCTAAATACCGCATCCAGCAGTAAAACGTCCGGCACACGATAATCGCGTACCGAGCACATATTTGTGAACGGTACCGATCACTTAGGCAGTCTGTTTGGTGGACGTGCCGTCATTCGTGTCAGGTGCTACCAACGGTACCTTGTTTGACGACGGTGCTGACCCTACCAGTCGGTGCCGTAATACACCGGTGAACGGCGGTGTGAGGAAAATGGTTTTTTTTCGGAATGCTAATTCATTCGTTTTCTATGGTATGACCTACACTTGAATCAGAAATATAAGTACAGAAAACTTTACATCAAATACTGTGTGAGCAAACTCACATCAGCAGAAATCAATTAACGCCAGAATATATCACAATTTTTTTTTTGATCATGAGTGAAGGGTCTGTTAAGATTTGCCAGCATACCGTGAAGCATAGTCTCCTGGGTTCTGTCAATAAAGAACACAGCCAATACTAGTCTTCACATCTTTTCGTCATCTCCCTTTTCTCAACTAGCTTAGGGTCGGCTTCCAGTCTAACTGGTTGCCGCTGAATACCCGTGTTTTACATGGAGTGACTGTCTATTTGACCTCAACAACCCACTTACTGGGTACCACGATACTCCTTGGATAGACTGAGTTTTCACACCTATTGATAAAATATCTTAAATTTTTATATCATAAATATGCGTATTATATATTAAATTCAATAAAACCAGCTTCTAGCCTTCATTATAGGTAGAAAGAACACAATTGCATTAAATAGATCATTCAATTAACATCACTTAGACCACCGCCGTCGCCCCTCGCTTGGACCACACGCACAACTAAGGTGTCAAGTCAAACGCTTCGACCGGTAACAATGTAGTGTTACACGCTGCATTACCATCAGTTATTCTAACCAAAGGTTAATTGAACCTTGTTCCACTGCTATTGGTTAACTGTCTAGTTACTTGTTAGTCTATTGTAACGAGTTTTCTGTTGAGTTGATAGATTTCTTCAATTTCTTGTTTTTTTTTTTAGTTTAGAAGGGGTGTTTTTTACATTAGCCGTAATTATCACGCATTTATTTATTCCTCGTTTAGTATTTGTATGTTTTTATATCAAACAGACTTAGTCAAATCGAAAATAACAAAGATTGCAATCTGTAAGAACAACAATGGCATTTCTTAAATAAGTAAAAATAGCCGTTTATATGATAATTGACAAGTTTTACGCTTAATAAATTAATATAATAATTAAAAAATAAACTCAAAAAGTAACTTATTTATTTTAACACTTCATCTAAGTAAAAAAGATACATGCCGATCAAGCTGCAAGAAGTGGCACAGAGCCGAGAACGATGGAAGGAATGGAGCAGTTGAACAGTATAAGCTATAATAATAATTTTGTAATGGTTTCCTAATGTAAATAATATATTTATGTGGAAAATAAATGGAATAATAATATAAAAGAAAAAAATATAACAGAAAACAAGAGTACAAAAGTTTAATATATTCGTAAACTATATCATAGGGTCGCAATTTATTATATTTTGACCCTACCGTCACATGGCCATTCTGAAGTAACCTCACTCATATTACTACTACTTAAATTCACAAATATGAAGTATTTGGATAATCAGTTGACATGGTAACGTGGCCAGTGGCCGGCCACACAAGGCTACACTCTAACGGATCATTTCCTCTCATTATAGGTTGTCTTCGGCGCCGGAAACCACCGTTCTTTGGTCGCCATCGTAAATACCGATCACTTCCTGCAAAATTTCGTCATTTAATATTTTTTGATAAATTTTGTAGATTTGTTACCTATGTTTGTTTTATGATTATGAGGATTTAGTATAGGTACGTCACTTTTTTAAATTTTGAAATTTTGATAGTGAGCTGGCTGTTTTTATTTTTTTATTTTTGGCCAGCCAAGGACAGTAGTTAGTCAGATGTATTAAACAACCAAGGCGTTCAGAAATCGAGGTTCAAGATGACAGAGAGAACATGTCTAATTTTGCACACATTTTGGAAATCCCCGCAGTGTTTTTAGATTGCTATTATAAAGATTATCGCCAAATATGACAACGATTAGCAGATTAGATGACCCCCAACTGAGTTAAATCGTATTCATCCACACCTACACAATTGAATGCATCATTTAGCATAAATCTGCCAAAAATCGGGCAACCACAGATTATATTCTACGAGAAACACAATTCCTCACTTAGACGAATACGGAAAACTTTATCACCTTTTATCTGATATTAAAACCTGATAAATTACAACTCGTTTCTATTGTAATAAAGACAGATACAACTTATAATGCGGATCAACTCTTTGAACCCATATATCTTGCCCACGGAACTCCCACTTTGACATCCTAAGACCGAAATTTAGAAAATATCACCCGGATCTGTCCATATATTGTTACGTTCGTTATTCGACGCATGTGGTCTATAATCTCTTTATAAATATTATGTTATCATTACACCAATGTATATTATTCTTTAACAGAATGACTGCCACCTACGCCGGGCGCTTCTTTTCATACAAAAACGTCAATTTATTATAATTTTCTCATAACATTATATGCCATGGTAGCTGCCTTGTGCGTGCTCAATAGAAGTTAATATTATTATTTAAATGTTCGACAATAGTCTATTTTTAAATGATATATTGCTATTACTTAATAACATGTATTAAGTAATGTTAGAGAGGAACATAGCTCATGATTACATCAGCTATTTATGTTTCTGTTTAAGGTAAAAAACTTTATTGAATGACAGCATTTTATTTATAATGTAACTCTATTTTAAATCGAACTTAAAAAAAAATCGCAACGTCATAGAAACAAGGCAATCCGTGGTCCTAGAATGCAAAGGGTAGCTCTCGCCGTCCGACCGTCCGGTAACCGTCCGGATCGAGCCCAAGTCATCGAAGCGCACCTCAAGGAGATAGCAATACCGTAGGGGCCCAGCAGGGTCGAAGCCTACTGGGGCTAAGGGTTTAATTCTGAAAGGAAGACTCGGCCCTGGTACGAAAGGCAACGGAGGAACAGGAGTGGGTTTTTAGTCAGTAAAAGTCTGACACTATCTCTCGCTCCGCCCAAGAGCGGGGGATGTCATTAGATGATTTTCCCACCGAATAAAAAAAACACCCTCCGGCTCCGCCCTAAAGCGAGTAAAATCATTAAATGATTGCCCACCTCAAAAAAAAAAATCGTTATAGAAACAAGCCATACGTAATCTTCAACTCTTAACATTTCCATCCGCAAATCTGACATTTTTATTACCCTTAAACCAACAAACATAAATTAACAGTTAAAAAGTCACCGGAACACATTAAACTTCGCCTTTTCTTACATAAACCACTCTCGTCACTTTCTTCTTGACCTCCAAAAAACATCTATCAGGTCAAAAACTCACAAATTACATGTAAATCTCCGTGTGTACCAACATTAATAACGACATTAACATAATCGTAACTGCAATCTAAAGTAACACCTGTTAAAAATATTATGTTACCGAAGTTTCGAGTAAGTCGAGCTACACATCTGCCGAAAATTACTCTTTGCAAAAAATACGCTTCATGTGAAAGCGTATTTTTTGCGAAGCGTAATTTGAGAGAATAACAAAGACACACCAAACATTATGTAATTTCTATAGAAAACAAACAAAACAACCTTTGTTATGGGTGTAGGACTTGTAAGTTGAAATGGCGAAATTCTAACGGACTTATATTTTGGTACGCATTCGTCTAATTACGCCAAGGGACAGTTCTAAAGCAAAGTGCAACTGAATGAACAGAGTTGGGTTCTGGCTCTTATTTATGGATGTTTGACAATCGTTACGAATAGTCTAACGCCAGGAAATCTTTTGCCAAGGGGCTGGGCAGACCTCGAGATTTTGGAAAGAGTTAACCATGACCCTGGAACGTAAAGGGCAAGTGAAGGAACACAGTCTGGGTTTTAATCAGTAAAAGTATTACACTTCCTCTCGGTCCACCCCGAGCGGGAAGAGTTACCTAAATCTTCCCAACTCAAAAAAAGAACTTGTAGATTAAAATATAGAAATGCTAATGGACTTATACATGTTTACGCTTACATCAAAATGTGAGTCAAATTACGTCTGGCTCACAGAAGCACGCTAATATTCCGTCGCGTAATTTCGGCTGAAGTGTCGTTAGACTTAGCAAGAGTGAAACGGGTATAAAAGGTGTTATTAATAACGCTTATTTCACTGCGACAAGTAGCAGGTTGTTCTCACAATGAATCATTTGTGATTTATAGACAACAACTGGATATGACAGGCTTGCATAATTACTGCGACATTCCGAGTTATGTCCGTAACCATAATTAAAGAGAAAAAGTCTGGTTAGTTTATTTGGTAGGCCCACTTTAATTTGTTTATCCTTTCACTTTAATTTTATGACTGTGAGATGATAAGGTGACAGTTCTGTTTTCTCTGGCTATTCTGATTATATGAACATGAATCTAAAAGGAGAAAAGTGAGCAAAGATTAAAAGAAACGCACTAGCAATTACTCCAGAGCCCAAGTCGTCGACGGCGCGTATTGTTTTATATTATTGGCCACGCGCACCTCAGGGTTGATGTCAGCAAATCGTAGGGGCCCAGCAGGGTCGAAGCCTACTGGGGCCATGGGTAGTGTGAAAATGAAACCCGGGGCCCTGGGACCAAGGCAACGAAGGAACAGGGGTGGGTTTTTTAGTCAGTAAAAGTCTGACACTATCTCACGCTCCGCCCAAGAGCGCGATTTGTCATAAGATGATTTTCCCACCTAAAAAACAAAAAAAAACTAGCAATTACTCCAGCATCGTGGGTGCATTTACAAATATGTAAACACATATACACAAGACACTAAGACCCAGAATAACCATTTGTACGCCATATAAATAAATATTAGTTCTGTGCTGGAATCAAACCCCCGACTCGCAGTGCAGTAGCTAATAGAAACACTACGCCAATCATGCCATCGATTTAATTGAAACGATTCCTTTTTTTGCTTTGAGAAATGATGAAATAACTGTTCCTCCTCTGGGAGAACGAGAGGGAGTGTTAGATTTTTACTGACTAAAACCCACTTGTATTCCTTCAATTGCCCTTTGAGCTCCAGGGCCGCGATTAGGTACTACTTCGCACCAAACCTAGTAGGCAAGTGAAACGATCTCCATTATAGGAATTAAAGGTTTATTTACTTATTTACGTGGAGTCTTCAAGTATTTTAACGTTGAAAATAAAACATTTTAAAATAATAAAAAAAAAATTTCGTCACCAAAAAACTGCCCCAATCACAAAACCCAACATCAACATTACAACATCGAAATTCACGCAAAAACTCGAAATTCTTTATCAAAATCACTAAAGAATTTGGAAAACCTGTGCAACGTAAGCATTGCTTGCTATCACCCGCAAGTGCGACACTTCACACCTCGGCGCTCATTAATTCCGAAGATCGCCGAGATCCAACAAAAGTATCCGAGCACGCCGACTTTTGCGCACTTTGGTTCACGTTCAAAGAAGCCGCGAGATTCTATCGCTGCCGAGATGCCTCGGCCACTGAGCTTTTGACACCTCCCGCAGATCCGTGCCAGTGCCCGAATAAATATGAGTAAGAGATAAACTTTAGGTCCGCCCTTGAAGTACCGCTGGTGAAGTCAAAGCGTGTGTTTTATTTTGCTATAAAACAAGTGGCTATGAAAAACAAAAGCTATGTGCAATTTCGTCGTCTGGGAAGATTGGAAACAGTCTTAAACTTTTTTATCGTGTTTATCCGATCCCGCTCCATGGTAGCCCGCGAAATTTAAATTTTCTTAAGTTTTGTTTTGCGTTTTGCAAGTCTGTGTCATGTTGTATTTTGACTATAATATAAGATTAAAATATATACAATATGATTGGCGGCCGCCATTAAAATCATCAATACCCAGCTGACCCTATTGAATTACTTTTTCATGAAATAGCAGAATAACCGATTTTGACCGACCTATTGGTCAGACAAAAATGGGTTCGATTTCCACCCAAGAAAAATGTTTGTGTGATGAGCTCAATCATTTTTTTTTTTTTGTATCTGGGTGTAATTTATCTATGATATGTATGTATTTAGAAATATATAACTGTGTTTATCAGTTGTCTAGTACACATAGCACAAGCTCTGCTTAGTTTGGGACTAGATGGGGTTGTGTGTTAGTTGTAGAATATTATTATATTATAAAAAAAAGAAATCGTTGGCTATCCCGGAGTATCCGACAAATCAAGCTTGTTGCTTTTTCTTAACGAGATTTGAAAGGCCAAGAAGTCTTTCTTGTAGTGTACTGCGGGTATCTGATTCGAATCTACCGACTACATACTATTAAAACCTAGGTTTACGCTTGGCCTGTTTTTTATTTATTCTATTGTCAAGAGTGCCGCCAACCGGATTCCGTACCAACACACGTCCAGTGCGATACTAATTGTTCGTGAGGTTAACTTTTTTACACTTACAAAGTCTTCTTTTTTTCCTAGGTGGACGATGCTTCTGTTTTTAATTTTTTCTTTTTTTTTTTGCTGGTGAAGATATGAAATTGTGATCGTCATTTATTTCGTTGCAACGGAAGTCGAATGTTTGTTTAGCTCTAACCCTTTCAACCCCTCAGTGTGATTGTTTTTTTTTTGACAAATCATTTCTGTGCCCGCGTCGCTACAGTCTAGCATATGAGACAAATAAATTGATTATCTATTACTTTTCATTTCATCTCAAGTTTTTCGGAACCGGAAGATTTTTGGGTCGAGACATTTGATGAGCATTTTTTTTTAATAAAAATCCATGGCGTTGATAAGATTAGTCCTTTTTTCTTACTGTATTAACGCATACTTCTCTCTTGTGTACAGGTGAAGGCGGCGGGGGAGGGGGCGCGCGGCGGTGCGCGCGTGACGCGGCGTCGCCCGCGCACGCACCGCCGCCCACGCCGACCCCAGCGCCGCACGCGCCCGTCAAGAGCGAGCGTCTCAGCCCGCATGACTCCAACGCCTCCAGGTCAGTTCCAGCAGATACAATTAATAGGATACTTGCTGCTGCTAGCAGCTTTACCCACGTGATAGTAGAAAATTATCCAAAGATAACATAATCCCACGATAAAATTTATCCTTTATGCTATTCTAGGACATTATCTACCTGTGTACCAAGTTTCATTGAAATCCGTTCAGTAGTTTTTGCGTAAAAGAGTAACAAACATCCATATTATATGCATCCATACATACAAACTTTCGCGTTTATAATATTAGTAGGATTTCATGAAGTGAGAACCAAGGTTACCGACATAGCACGACGAGTCGCCAAACTAAAGTGGCAATGGGCAGGGCACATTGCTCGCAGAACGGATGGCCGTTGGGGCCGAAAGGTTCTCAAATAGCGACCACGTACCTGAAGACGTAGCGTTGGAAGGCCTCCTACAATATGGACCGATGACTTGGTAACGGGATGAATTTACGAGAATCCGATGGATGCGAGACGCACAGGACCGTTCATTGTGGCGACACTTGGGGAGGCCTATGTCCAGCAGTGGACGTCTTTCGGCTGAATTGATGATGATGATGATGATCATGAAGTGCTTCTTCTACTATCAGAAATCGTTGCAATGATATCTACAGTGTCAAGCATACTTAAAAACTGACACACAGCTGCAGTAGTCGTGCAGTAGTAGACGGCATGGTTACCTTTTCTATTAATTTATTTACTAGCTTCTGCCTGCGGCTTCGTCCCCGTGAGTGTTGGTTATTACGGATGCGAAGCCGAACTCGAAGCCTGATAAAGAGTAGTCTATGTCCTTCCTTGGGGTTCAAGCTTACTCCGTACCAAATTTCATCGAAAACGGTTTAGCAGTTTAACCATGAAATTGTAACAGACAGACAGAGTTACTTTCACATTTATAATATTAGTAAGTATGAATATCATGAATTGCCTCTTCTGCTATCTGACATCATCGCAATGATTCACAGTGTCAAGCATCCTGCAGTAGTCGTACCCTGATGGTGGATAATTAGAAGGAATGGTTGCCTTTGCCTCCTTGCTGATAATAATAATCCGATCTAGCTTCAGGCTTCCATGGCCAAGGTTTAAAAATACATATCATAGTTTTCTCCGGCTACCTGCTAAAGCGTGTTGATTGTTACTACAAACCGTGAAACAGGGCTTCTACTTTTTAACCGACTTCGAAAAACCGATTCGGAAAATGCAAATATTTCATCTGTGAAGAATTGAGGGAACTCCTAAAATTTTATTCACATATAACTATTTACTTACATATTTTCATCAAAAGGTCAAGCAGTTTTAATTCAGACTGTTCTTTTTACCAACCTGTTTTACTAAGTGTGCATGGAAGAAATTCATTATTCCCCTTTTATCCTACAGGTCCCGTAGCGTGACTCCTTCCACCTCATCGTACCCTGGTACTCCGCCCGAGCGCGGCAGCCCACACGCGCCCGCACCACCCACGTCCGCGCATCCCCCGCGCAACTACTCCGACATCATGCGCTCGCTAGCCGCGCGGTACAACACGCACAATAACAACGAGTAAGTATTGTAACAGTGTGACTCCTTGCACGTCATCTTACCCTGGTACTTCGCCCAAGCGAGAATAGAGCAACTTTATGAAAACTTCATGAAGCTGCCACCGACCACTGATCCTAAAGTAGCTAGAAAACAGTTTATATTGGACAAACAGATATTTCATATAAAAATTTAGAAAATGTTGAAAAGAAAGCTGCTATGAATTTTTGTGAAAACCATATTAGATTCAATTCCAATGTGTGTACAGTTAGCAAAACAGTAGATATTATAAAACTCCAATTAAAAATTAAAAAACTCAACTGACATAACAGGCTAAAAATACAATTAAAACACCCTAATTACATATACGAGCGTAATGGTAGCCGGATACAAAATTAATTAGAGGCATAAACCACTAATGCATTTCATTTAATGTCGAAAAAGCTCTAAAAATAATAAGCAAATTACAGTCTTCGTTTGTAGTCCGAAATTACGACATTAACCTTGCCTCCATTTTAAATTATTACCTACATTCATTTAAAGAATTAATACATGTATAGAATTCCTTAGTTATTATAGTGTCGTTATCGAATAATCCATTTCCGATTATCGATTCTCGATTCGATACTCGCATTCATCAATCATTTTTCACACGGTCGATGTCACAATAGTATGCGACCCGCGGTTCACCGACCGATGCTAGTGATGCCCAACATCGATTAGCATATTAATCGATTTGAAAACTTACGTTTAGTCGACAAAATTTACATGATTCGTGAGAACCGAAGCTGTCCGTGTGAACTTATGTTATATTAATGAATTGGTCATCTGCGGTCGCTGAACTTTGCCTATTTTAATTACCAAATACGACAACGTGAGCGCCGGTTCGGTTGTCGTGTCTATTTGCATTCGTAAAACGGAATTTCTAACTTGTGAACCGTTTGGGTCGCATTTTAAAAAGAAATAAAACTTCAAGAAAATATCGAGAGGTTATGTTTTATTTAACTTTATAATAAATTAAAATGAGATGTGTACTTCGCTGTCTTATATTATAGTTTTGTCGACTCAATAAAAATATCGCAATCGTTTGTCACATCATCAAATCTTGGTATAAAAGTATACGTGTAATAAAACAGGATGTAATATTTACGAAATAAATTCGATATTTTATGAGGCCGGGAGACATTAACTTCTAAACAGATGGTCATTAATTTTCATCAAATAACATCGGAATTGTTTTGATCACGAAGTAATTATCGCCGGCCTGTTGAATTTATTGACTCAGATATATTAGCATAAATATTGTGATTGTCATCTTTCATTAATTCATCGTTTCAAAATATGTTTGATTTGTCGAATATCTACAGTTATCACTTCATTTCTCACGTTCGATTTATCTTATACCAAGCAAATTAAAATAAGTTTACTGGGGCCAGGGGTAGTTTGAAATGGTCCTAGGCCGCAAGGCAAAGAAGGAAAATAGGAGTGGGCTTTAATTAGTAAAAGTCTGACACGCCCACCCGTTCCACTCTAGAGCAGGAGAAGTCATTGGAAGTTTGCCCAATTAAAATAATAATAAAAAAAAAGTTTTTTACTCATATGAAAAGAGTTACCTCGTTCCTGGAACGCCACGAACAACTGAAGAAACACAGGTGGATTTTAGATGCTAAAAGTCTCACACTTACTCCAGCTCCACATATAGTAGGAGGAGAAATTTGATGATGATTCACATAAAAAAAAAAATATAAAAACGTACAACATATAATTACGAAAGGTAAAGAACAAACTGACCAACTGCTAACTGCAAATAATATCATTAATGTAGCCTCTAATTTATTACACAACAAACTAACCGTGAGAAAAAAAATTACACATAAATGTGAAAATTTAGAAATTGGTTGTTTATAACTCAATTAAGTTAACACGAGAAACGAAATCTTGAATCGATTTAATTAGGGTTTTTTTTTTAAGGTGGGAAAATCATCTAATGACAAATCCCGCTCATGGGCGGAGCGGGCGATTGTGTCAGACTTTTACTGACTAAAAACCCACACCTGTTCCTTCGTTGCCTTCGTCCCAGGGCCCCGGGTTTCGTTTTCACACAACCCATGGCCCCAGTAGGCTTCGACCCTGCTAGGCCCCTATGATTTGCTAACATCACCCTGAGGCGCGCGTGGATTTAATTAGGGTTAGAATTTAATATCGATAACTGTCACTTATATTATATGCAATTGGTATAACCTTATCGATCATTATACAATAAAATCATGGTATAATTTTATTTCATTAAGAAAATATTCTTCTTACTAACATTAAGTGCTTCAGTTTCCTGAAATTAATTTATTTATTTATTTTCTCACATTTTATCTCATCGTCTTTCATATTATTTTTCACTACATATTTTCTATTGATATGCTAATAGCCCACAATTACATCCAATAGTCCTATCACATGGATCTTTAGAAAAACTGCTCTTATTCCTAGTCTGCATAAAAGCGAACCTCTGTGCAAGTTTTAACATCCTAGATTCATCCGACCAGCAAAACCGTAGGGGCCCAGCAGGACCAAAGCCTACTGGGTCTATGGGTTGATTTCCAAAAGGAAAACCCGGGGTCCTGAAAAGCAAGGCAAAAAAGGAAAATAGGTGTGGTTTTAATCAGTAAAAGTCTGACACGCCCTCTCACTCCGTCCTAAAGCGAGAAAAGTTATTAGATGATTTCCGAACTTAAAAATGTCCATGGGAGACTGGGCGTTGCGATGATGACTTTGAACTAAACGATACGAAGCGATACGAAGTTCATGTCGTACCATGGTGTCTGTGTTTTAAAGAAAACCTTAAATGAGTCAGTAGATTTATTTTTACGTGTTTTGATTTATCAGCTAACCTATATACTTCTCCACCCAGTTACTTCCACCGCATGAATGGGTTCGGCGAGGTCCGCACAGCAGCTCCCGCGCAGGACGCGACGGATGCGCCCCTGGGCGGCCTGTTCACGAAACTGGCCAGTAAGCAGGGTGGTCCACCTCGACTGCCTGCCTTCCCCGTCATGCTGGATATGAGCTCTACTAAGGTAAGGAAGATTTTTTTAAAGCCGCAATACGTACACACACACGCACAAAGCATAATATTCACAAAACTCGCGTAGAACATGCCAAAGTCTAATCAAGATGCAATGTTGTAATCACATACATTTGAAGAGGGGAAGACCTGGTGACCTGTAATACAGGCCAAAACCTAGCGTAGGCAACAGTCTCCCACAGTATGGATTCCAATTATTGTAGTGGTCTTTGTTTGGCGAGCAAGGAAATAAAAATAAAATTGTTTTTACATAGACTCAACTGTGCTTCAGAGTTGTTAGTGTCGTTTTAAATAATGCTAACAGTAACGCTGATTTAAGATATTCTAGTCGCATTCAGTTTTATTGGTAAAATTGTCAAATACGAAATTACCAAAATATAACATAATAATTATGAAACTGCCTCTTCGATCTGTGATATTTACCGCTGACCATCTGGTCCTGGGTTGGGTAAGGGTTGAAAGAATGAAAGATAAAATGTCTGGGTTTGACTGGATTTTTTACTTTGGAATTTCTTATCAACAGCCTGGAGTTTGAGTTGGCAGTAATAGTAATAGGATTGGCACTTATTTCATTGGAAATAAACATAGTTGCCAAAATATGAGTCTGGAACTCTGGACGCCCATTTAATTTCAAAATTCGAGTAATTTTAATGTAAAAAAACTATACGTCGCTTATTTATTGATTATTGTTTAAAAAATGCGAGCTGGTTTAATTTTTGATAGAACATAATCGGTAGAAATGAATTGGTGCATAAAATATAATTCTAGAAATTAGTTATAGTGCTAACAGCAGGAAACTAATGTTGGTCTGGTTCAGATTTTTGGACCTCAAATTAAATTAAATGGAAGTAAACTGGTGTGTTAAGAATTTTGGAGCAATGTAATAATGGATTGTCGTAGACATTACATTGCATTTGAAAAACTTTGTGGTTTCTATTGCCCTAATATAAACTAAACGAAACTTTCTTTAATTTAGGATAATGAGACGCAATTTGGTCTTTTGTAATAAAACTTTTTGGTCAATATTATATTTTGGGTTTCGAAAATCTACAGACAAACAGGAAGTCCCAAATCATAAACAATTGAAAAAGATACGTTACATAAATCCCTATAATTGTTTCCAAGCTATTTCTTAAAGCAATTATATTTTAAGAAAAAAATACAGTTTCGTATTTATTATTTCATAATGTACGTTACTTAAGGCAAGGCCACTGCCCCTATGAAATAATTTACGCTCAGATGAGTTTTCATTTCAAAAGAGTACATTTGTAATTCATATTAATTATATACACAAGTGCTCACTGACCTTCCTGTTTTAATTACACATCGTACACCGTTTCATAGTTCACGGCTGTGATTAAAATGTCTCGTAAAATTCATAAGGCGTTATCTTGCGACGCATCTCCATCGAGCGCGCCTCGTTTATGTTAATTTGAACCTCTTTAAAATCATAATGCGCAGTGAGCACCTCGCTTCCTTTCCAGTAATAATGGACGCAATTAAATCTGATAAGGCTCACGACCTTTACACTTCCTCCGGTGTTGCATAGACATAGTAGAGAGAGTGTTAATTGCCGTTCGTCGTCTGAAGAGCGTGCGGCGCGCACAGTCGGCAGGGTAATGTTGCTGCCCCGCCCCCGGCGCGCTCGGCGCTCGCCAGCGAACCGACTCGACTCGACTCTCCACTGTAAAAGGAACTGGAGCTGCACTAATTGGCGGCGGCACGCGCCGCGCATGCGCACCGGCTCGCCCCGCGACACGCTAGTGATGGGATGTGAAATCGAAACACAACTCGACTTTAAAATCAGTCGACTTTTTGCACACGAGTGCAATAAGAGACACGATAAAATTGCAGCGTGGAATCATAACAGTTATTCCATTTCAACTTTCTAGCTAAATTGCAGCGACATAAAGTGATCATCACGTGTTTTTTCGTAATTTCATATGATACGCAATCGAGATCAAATTACCGTCGGGGCGTGATTTGTTACTTTTCTCTTTACGGTTAAAGCGATCTATAAATAGAAGTTTTAAATTTATTTTCACCTATAAAGAGAAACAGGGGCGACGCGGAAATAAATCGGTAAGATTTATGGCGGGTGCTCTGCTTCAGCTCGTAGCCGCCAGCCGCTCGCCGCTGGCCGGTAGGCGCACGCGCATGCCGCACTAGAACAGCCGTGTTCATTTCACGCGCGCGCGCCTCCGTCCGGATTTTATTCGGAATTACCCTGCATTCGCCTTTTTTAGTACGCGTGGCAATTAAAAAAGATAGATTGCAATTTGACCCGCGGGCGCGGAGCGTGACGCTCGGAACGTTATTATGATGAATGCTCGCCACTTACGATCCGAGAGTGCTCTCGATCAGATAATAGCCTACTGGCTCGCCTTTCATGTTTGCTTAACATTGTACTGTATGCGCCGCTTGATGGACTTCTGAGTAATTGAGTTTTTTAATACGAAACCGACTTTCCGATCGAGTTCGAAGACCATTTGATATTGATTGGTTGAACTTTGAAATTAAAACCGAAACAAATTTAGTACTAACTTATTAATTTTCATTAAGTTTTATAGACTATTGGGGCACACACAAGTGGATGGAACTATAAACGCGGTCACCTACTAGATCCCAGACTGTCGATAAAATGCCATCGACCCGACTGCGTCAACGCTGTCAATCCCATCAAAACTATTCATCATGCCAATAAACAGCTCCACTAATTTTAACCAACTAAAGGCCTCTATTTCTCCGCAGACCCTCCTAGCGATCTCGCGAGTCGGTCGAGGTGGGAGGTCGCGACGCAAGCGCAACGGCGCCGGCGCACCCGAGCACTCGCCGCTCGACCTATCAGCGGCGGGCGAGAGCGCGGCCAAGCGCGCGCGCCTCTCCGCTAGCCCTAGCACTAGGAGCGACAGTGACGAGAGGGACAGGGTATCTAATGACGGTAAGGATTTACTTTAATAATGATAAATTAAAATATAACTATAAAGAATATAGACCAAAACATCAAATTGATAAACCAAATATAGATACTTTTTATAGCCACTTTGGAGTTAAAATGTAAACGTAAAGAAAAATCTTTGTGTATCCTAATAGATTCTAAATTAGCTAATATGGTACCGAAATACATTTATCAAAAAACCTTCTAATTTATTCATGTGTCATCAATACAATACCATCATTCATGACTCATTATAAAATAATAATCACTGTGAAGACGAATATATAATATTAATTCTTACCATGACAACAGTATCTCTTATGTTAACAATAAATCATAACGTTATTTAAATGTCAAAGTGCTAAATAACAGCTAATTATAACGTTGCATTGTCATATTATCACTAAGTATTCATTATGAGACGAGATACACGATCATGTGGATATATCAGTTTTACGAGCGCTCACTAAACTATAAACCAAGTTTAATATTCGATTACTTAACTTGATAGACTTAATTTTCTGTTTAAATCGTTTTCAAATGTGATTTAAAGTAGCCATAAATTAAATTTATATGACGTTAATTTTTCCCTTAGATCGTAGTGATGCGCGCGGCGAATGCCTCTGCGCAGAGGCGCGCGCTCGCCTCTCCGCCTGGTCCGTCGATGAAGTCTGTGACTTCATCAACTCCATCGATATCTGCGCAGAATACGCAACGGTAAGTGCACATCACTATTTCCAAATTCAAAATATATTTTGATTGGTTGACAGATATTATAGAGAAGAGCAAGAGTAATTTACTATAATAGTAAAACGTAAGATCGATATCGATGCAATCTTGGAGGTTATTTTATAAACAGGAAATTGTAGTTATAAATTTTATGATACAATGATCTATATATAACAGGTTGATGAGTCGTAAATGTAGCGAGAGAGTTCAGCTGAGGGCTTCAATCAGGTGCATGTTTAATTAATGTGTAGTTAAAATAGTTCTATTACGTTATAATAAGGTACTCATCGGCCATTAAGTACATCGGAGCCAATCATGGTGTAAAGTGCAAGTCGATATGAATTCGTTGTCGGAGGCCGATAAGGTCGGTTTACACGCCAACGGATCTTTGAAGAGGCGTGCGCAGATAAACATCAAACGTGCAGTCAGAGTAATGTTAAACTATAAAATATATTTGCAAAACAAGAATCTTTACGATTATTTTGTCACGTACAATGAGAGAAAAGTTTATGCTTAGGTATTTGTGGTTTTAGAACCAAAATTTTATCCCTTGCTTTATTATCTTCTGGCCTTTATCGAAATATTGTGAATCTTGTGTCGCTTAATTTCCGTTTACGAAATCGTATGGCAAAACATGACTTTACTATGAATATCCTTTTTCATACAAAAGTGCAATGCAGCATACATATTAACGCAATTTAAAAAACGCCACTTGTCCTCGCACTTAGATACAAGTTTTAGCACTTTACCTTAGAACAATTGACGGCTAGATACTCAATATTCTACAACGGTTACTACTCCGACAAAATCCGCATCGCCCTTACAAATTCCGGCTAACAATAGAGACGTGCACGTCACTACAATAAAACGTCACTCCATCACGTCGGCTAAGAACCATGATTACTAATATAATCATTCACCATAACACCATTTTATCAAGACCCATCACTGTACCACAACCTCCATACTCCTTCATAAGAATAAAGTATCAAAGTGACCAGCCAAGTTCGGTTACATGTTATCATATTTGTTACCTTTTTATTAAATTTTAATTGCGTATCGCGGTGAAAGGGACCAAATAAAACAAGAGTATTGAAAAAGAATCATAACTTGCTTTAATTATACGGAGGCCGATGTTATGTAAGTCCATCTTTGTTAACGTACCTTTCTATAGCTGCTGCGTTTCGTCACAAAAAAGAAGTTCTCATTTGTTAAAAATGTTGTGTTGTCTCGGTTTTATAAACTGTTTTTATAAGTTTTACAGTTGTTAGAAAGTTTTTGGTTTAACTGTAAAAAATGGCTCATGGTGTAACAAAAAAAAACAGTTTCAGTATCAGCAAGCAGAAACACGAAGTAGAAGGAACCCCTTTCGGATTCTTCGAAACTGATTATGACTATCGTTATTTAGTTAACATTATGTCTAAATAAGAAAACGGCGCCTACTTGTTTAATAAGACAGTCTACTTAAACAAATAATAAATTATTTGTATAAATAAACATGTAATTAACCTTCCAATAAACGATTTCAAATCGTTATAATATAACAAAACATAGAATTTTCGCGACATAATGCCGTGTCCCTTACAAATTTATCGTACATTTCTGCGTAATATTGGTTCTGTGTCAAATTCATTATTGCACGGTCATTGGTCGGTAATAAACTTGGTATTCTATTGAGTATTAGCAAAGTGTACAGGTTTAAGTAGCCTCGGCTTATTGTCATCTGGCCGTGTCACACGTCTTCGGAATATCTTGCATATTTATATTATACTGCCCTATAAACTATTAGTAAGCTTACAATAAGCTGTCAAATGGAATGGTTTCAATATTCTAGATTTTTTTTGAATAAAAAGCATTTCTTTTGTACTTATACATAAATACGTATTACACAGTGTAAAAGGAAATATGTATGCATGATGCATACATATTTCCTTTTCGGTCTCCTACATACACAGTATCTATATTTGGAGTAGATACGCGTAAGCGCTGTATCTGTTATTCTCCGAAACATTTCTTTCATGCAGTATATCAGTTTTTTTTTCTCCAGTCCATATTATGCCTAAATTGCTCTTTCCTTTCCTTGATCTGTCTCTCTTATAATACTTAAATTCATAATTATCGATTTTCTTATGATATTTATAAAAGACATTTCCTAAAATAAATAACAAGTCAGAAAATAGGGATACATCATACCATACTATCCAAACTAAAAGTCAAATCAATAAACAACTAACATAAACCAATAAAGTGAAGTCAACCATTAAAACAGATGTAACTTAACAAGCTTATTGTTATAAAACATATATATTAGCGGATTGAGTAATAAAATAAACATCGTTCTCTGGCGGCGCGGGCGCTTGGGCACAATGAGTGCCGTGACGCGAATCATACCCATAATATTGCCCTATTTAGGGTTGTACGATGTAGAACACGAGTTTTACTTGTTTCTAAAAACTGGTTAGGATTTCTCTGATGGTCTTGGTTTGCTTAGCAGTACATGTAAAAGCTCCGCCAAGATCCACACCACTTGGTTCATAATATATTTAGGTACTCTCATAAACAAAAATGTATTAAACAAATATTTCTCAAAATTTGACTCTAAACAATTTGAATGTATGTTCCCCGCGAGACGGAAGCCTTTTCCTGTTCTGATGTGAGAAATCATTCAGCACTTTGGGTAGACTAAAATCCACCGGTGACCCTCCAGTTGCTTTCTGCATTCTAGGGCCATAGTAAACTTTTTGATCCTTCCCGCAGCTCTAGCAGGCATCGGAAAACGAAAGCCTAAATACGGAGAAAACAGTATTATCTCAACTTAATGTTAAATTTCCGTATTTTCTCTCTTAGAAACCAAACAAAACTGTCTTCACAATATTTTCAAAGCTACCGCCATCGCCACCGCACAAGTTCCTTATACCAGCCCTGACTGCATGCATCACATTACACAACAGAGTATAATGCACAAAGCGTCGAGCATGGTATCGCATGCATTATGTCAATGTGAGGCAACAAAGACGTGGGAAACGAGCTGAAGATTTTAATTTCCATAATATTTGTATCGCGAAATTTTGCAATGTTGGTGAGCGGGGCCTGGGGCGATACTTGCCCTTGTTACATACGGATGTTAAGAACTTACAATATTTATTTTTGTGTCATCATCTTCCTGTCCTTTTCCCATGTTATTAGGGGTTGGAGCAACAAGTTTTTTTCTTCCATTCTGTCTCGTCACCCACCAGGCTATCATTAACTCCCTTTTGTTTCATATCACTCCTCACCCAATCTATTCATTTTTTCTTTGGCCTGCCTCTCTCTGACCACTCATCGACTACATGCGTTTCATCCCTTCGTTTTTTTTTATATCGAATTTGAGACAAATGTCTAATTAGTGTAACAACAATTAAAAGGTTTTTTAAGAACTTGGCGACACGCACTACCATGAACGTTTAATTCATAAAATAAAACATCACTCTAAATTATTAACTTCTACAAAATGTCTTCGATATTTAAATCTCGTAGGCTCATTCATGCAAATACTAGCAAGTACAAATACTTCGAAATATGTTAATGAATCGTCGGGTCAATAAATTCACATACATGGATAACATGCGCTGAGGACGTATACATTGTAATTGTAATTTTAAAACAAGACTCCCCACGCGCTAGTCGTGACGTTAAATAGTAGAAATGACACGTCGTAACACATTCTCCATAGAAAATAACCTTTGGTGCCATGCACTAGGGATGCGATAGAACCAACCTTAAGGTAGACGTTTCTGTAAGAACATTCTGACATATTTTGGTTATTTCAAAATCATGTCAAATAAGTTTTTAATGAATTTAAGTCAGTTACAAGATTGTTAGTTTAGCATTAATTTTGTTATTTTACTGTCTCGTCTTATAAAGAAACAAAAATTATATTTCAAATAACCCAACTGAAAAAAACAATAAAATAGTTCTAAGATAGTCACTTTTCAAGTATAGATTCCATGCATCAATTTTGTTTTTGGACTTAAGTGGTTATAGTTTCGATTCGCTTTTTTTATAAATTGATATAAACCAGTACTTGACTGAGATCCCACCTGATGGGTATGCTTTTTCATACACCGCATATTCATGCGGTGTATGAAATGGTCATATTTTTGTCATGCACAAAAATATGACCTCACTAACCTACTGGGGGTTGCCATTGTGTATTTTTTGTTCTTCTGGAGTATTCGAGTATAAAAGCAGAACTTGCTAAAACCATAACTATGGGACTCAGGCACAGTCACATGTCTTCGAATTTTTGGTTCTAGGACATGCCAGTTTCCTCACGATGTTTTCACAAAGTAATTCGCCTGGCTGGGTTTGAACCCGCGACCTACAACTCGTAAGTCGGGGCCGTTACCACTCGGCACAATATATTTTTATAAAAGAAGAAATCCGACGTAAGTGGCTAATGGGGTTAAAATCACGAGCATGTCCCTCAACCGATCTTACACTGTCTCACAGAAAATTACGGTAGCAATATCGGATTATCAAATGATTTATACGCAGAAGTGTCGTGGCGAATTGTGGCAACTGAATTAATTGTTAGCCAGATAATAATATCGTTTAACTACTAGTGATTAATGTTTTTGTAGACTTTTGTAGGCTGGCGACTCTGGTCGCTCGTGATTTATGTATAGTTGGCAACAAACGTCAGTTATTGTTTTAATAATAATGCCCTTTTTCAAGTTTGTTAGCGGTGGTTTGGTTGTTTTTTTCTTGAGGCGAGAAATCGTCAAATAACTCTTCCCGCTCTGGGTGGAGCGAAATGGAGTGTCAGACTTTTACTGACTGAAAGCCACCCGTGTTCCTTCAGTCCCTTTGCGCTGTAGCACCACGGTGACGCCTTCGAACAACCCAAAAGTGATTTACTAGTTACTATTTAGTATTGTTTGGGTTATTATAGGTACTATTTATTTAAATACACATACACCTTTAACCATTTCACTTACAGTAACTCGGAATATTAGCAAAAGTAACTTTAGTGAAATCTGTCATATTATTTGTTTAGTAATGTTGCAATATTTGCTTTACCTAATAAAAACCGTGTGAATTTTTTTTTCGGGCAATTTATCTAATTTGAATAATATAAATTGCCAATAAATTAATTCCTAAACGACTTTTATAACATATAAGACATTAATTAGAAGTCTCCCGCGGTTTCGCACTAAAGCCTCATTTTCTGTCCCCCTGGGCGTGAAACTTGAGAAAATACAGAAAACTCATGAATAATTCTATAATATAATTATAAATGAATAATTCAGTGTAGCTGCATGATACCTCAATTAAAATATCTACAAACGGACGCTGTACTGACATTCAAATTTTAACGATAGTGAATAACTCCAAAGAATACTAGGTACAGATCGGAAACGACGGCATTTAACTAGCAATAAAACAGTAGGCAGGATCATAAAACTACCACCAAAATATAATACTTGTAATAAATTCAATTGAAATTGAAGCTTTTCGTCTTGTGAATGTCGTGAGTAATAAACAAACCGACACGCAAACTAACCTGCCCCACGTATTTGTAGATGGCATCGGGCTCTGCGCCCGCGCAACGTTCGTCAATCCGTGCGTTTGCGCAAGACGTCGTGCGGGACGACGCTCACACCATCAGTAACTAATGCAGTTGACACCGAAACTATCACGTGGATCTTAATAATACCGAAATAATTGAATTTAGGGTTAAATGTTGCCTATTGTTTGTTGAAATTGCAGTGTTAAATAAGCGAAGTTTACGATTGATGTCGATTTAAACCTTATTCTTCGAAAATGAGTTACTGAAATTGCTCTTATACTCTCAATACTGCAACTGGTTTTAAGTCTTCGTCCTCTATATCCCTCTGGTTTAGATACGAATGACTGCACATACTAGATTCTCCGTCCTTGCTCAACCCATTACTCCACTCACGGCACGCACAAAAATAATCTCGATCACAAATCACGCGATCCTCTAATATGACTTGAAATACTTCGATCTAGATGCGCATAATCCTAATTGCGCATTGTCACCTGCGCAGGCGCTCCGTCGGATGCTCGTGCGATCGTGACGCGGTGTCGCAACGAACCGTGATTTATACAAATTACCACTGTGTATGTGAAATATATATAACGTTCAAATTATAGCAATATTGGATCGGGATCGCTGGCTCACTGGGACAGATTGTGGTGTAATACGGTCGTTTATATTGTTTTCATAATGGTGGCAAATGATGTTCTTTGTTACATCTTCTACCTGAGAGATGTACATTTCACTACCTGCGTTGCCACTCAACAACTGTCAATTTGTCTATCGGTTAAATGTCTCGACGCTTGAGAGACTTCGACATATTTCAGTACAATGCGTTCTAACTAAGAATAGGATCGATTGCCATGTTGTGACGTCACGTCATACTGTCAAATCGCAAGAAATTGAGCAAAATTGAAGAACTGGATTCTGATTAAACATTTTTCGTTCACAGTTCGTAAATAAATTAAATTTTTAAAATATCTTATTTTGCCCACCCCATTAATTCTTCGATTTGACAGCATGTGACGTCACAACATTGCAATCGGTCCTATTCTTATTTGGAACGCATTGTGAACCAATTTGAAACCGCTAACTTCTTACTTTATGAACATCAGGAAATTACTGCAATTTTGACACGGAAAGACTTTTCTGAATTGTATCCATATCAGTTCGAATTGTTTCCGGCCCTGAACTAAAGTTTGAACTCTTGTCTTATCAGAAACAGTATAAACTGTATTTAGAATCTTAAATAGAAAAAAGGGTAAGTTCGAGTAGGGTTCGCGCACCGAGGATTCCGTAAAAACTTACCTATGAAAATAGTTCAATTCCCGAATTGAGTTACGAAGATTTTTCCGAATCGCAAAAAAATGTTTTTTTTTGTGACGTAACTACAAATTTTCAGTTTTCAGATTTTTTCCTATACTTATGCTATGAGACCTTGCTTCATGCTAAATTTCAGGATTATAGGTCTATGAATTTTGATTCCCTTGAGAGTGTCGAAATAAACGTTTTTGCGACATAAACGGTATCTTTTTTTCGTTAACTCAGAAGTTTTATTTTTTCACTGCTTCAAGGAAACGCAGACTTGAGTAGGTATATGGTTCTAATTTCAACTCGATATTTCCATGCGTTCCCGATATAAAGGGTGTTGACAGACAGACGGCCAACAAAGTGATCCTATAAGGGTTAAGTTTTTTTCTTTTTGGGGTACGGAACCCTAAAAAATAAAGTTTATTTATAATATTTAAAGTCCATTGTACATTTTCCACGTTAATACAGTCTATAAAACAGTATTTCCCAACCAATTCTGCCTTCATTTGTATAGAATAAACATGAAACTTATCCGAAACTTACGACTAGTAAAACGAATTTACCACCGTGTAGAAGACGTCTAAAATACTTGTAAATTACGCACTTTACCTCTCGGCAATACATATCGGTGACTTGGAATTCCGTATGAAAATAAATGAGGGCCGTAGCTTGCGCGCAATTAGCGGTGAAGCTAAGTGTTTGTGCACGACGCAAGCGTGCGACAGAGGGCGCTGATAAATGACGCATTTGTAACACCATGATAAATATTGTGCGCTTGATTGAGATGAAAGGAGCCCATTAATATAGTGTCGATCGAAGTGCTCTTGATAGTTATACGTTGCGCAAGGTTGAAGGGAATTGTTAATATTCACATGGTTCAGTATCATCAACAGGACATAAGCATTTGCGTTTCATTGCCAAAACTGTTATACTAGTCCGTTTCACCATCAACAATGCTTACCATCAAGTGGGATCGCTTGACTGCGATCGTTTAAATTATTTAAAAAAGGTACCGTTTTAAACTAAAGCACAACATTACACTAATATTATAAAAGCAAAAGTTTGTGTGTATGTGTGTCTGTATGTTTGTTACTCCTTCACGCTAATATGACTGAACAGATTTGAATGAAAAATAGACGGGTAGGACATGTCCTGGAATAGAACATAAGATCCTAGAAAGTATGTTTCCTTGGGATAATTTTCTACTCAAACGCGGACAAAATCGGAGGCAGAAGCTAGTTTTAAAATAAACATCTTAAACATTCTCTTACAGCTCCACTTCGGAAACTGTATCACAATATATCTCACTAAGTCTCAAAGCTGTTGTAGCAATTTCACAATCTCGGATAAGGAAATGTATGGCACTGACAATTACTTAAGAAAACCGTTTCAATATATGTTGTCTTTGAGAATGTTAGCAACAAAGAGAAAGGACCTCAAGTACAATTCAGTAACATATTTGTCTGTAAGCCCTTCTACGTCTTAGATCACGTCCACAAAATGCCACACACAGGCAATCCGTCAGTACTATTCATTATTGCATCCGTTACTAGCATTAATATCACCCAAAACAAACAATGTTCATCACCCGAAGCCATACACGACTCATACGGCAAAAGCTTCAACTATTGTTAAACAGATTACAAACTTAAACATTCACATGCTAAAAAGTTCAAGCAAAAGAAAATTGCTCCACAATTTCATCGTCCCAACTGCAAGTGAAACTTGGTATTGTCTGGGATGTAATTACTATAATGGGCGTTGTATCGTGATCAGTCGACGTATATTGTTATGATTTTAGACATGAAATCGAAAATGGTCACGGGTCATCTCCATGTGAGTATTCGTTGCGCAAAATGATTGGGGCTAACACGATTTCACTTAGAGGTGGGCGAACGAATGATTCATTTCGATTATAGCTAGTCGATTAATCGCTCGCCGAAATTAGAGTGGCGGATTGAATGGTGCTTGATCGTTTTTGTGAATGGGTTTTTATAATGAATGGAGTTGTAACATGAATTATGTGTTATGCACCGAAGCTATCATCGTTTTTCATGATGAGTTTTGTCACTTATTTACAAATTACCTCTCGATCTACCAACGTCACAAAATTTTGCAGAAAATTTGTAGATACTTATCGAATAATCGGATTCAATAATCATTAATCGAATGATGTGATAACAGGTCGTCCTTGTCCCATCACTAGACTTGTCCAACGATTTTATTAATCAACGTTTGTCACGACATTATGTGAAATGTGGCGAAATCTCAATTTCGTCTCGTTTAAAACGGAAATAGTCTCACGTCCAATTTCAAAATAACTGGAAGTTTATGAGTATTTTATTATATTTTATATCGCATTTCCTTATTAATATTGTCAAAAATTTAATAAAACAAGTATTTTACTTCTTTATTACCTCTGACTCCAAGGTTCTTCTGATTTATCAGACACTAAAGGATAACTAGTTCTTGTGATTAAATCTGATGCAATTTTTTAATTGAATTAACAATTTCATTTTAATTCATGTCACTTATCTGGCCCAGAAAATTTCAAATAAAACGTACTTACGTAAAATGTAAAAATCGATGGATTTTGACTATCAAATATTTTGATTTGATGGTCAAAATCGAACAATGGAGTCAGTATCTCAATTTGAACAAATAATTTGGTCTATTATTCAAGATAATTAAAATTTGCATTATTTAATCACAATACGGGCACGATCTAACCATCTAGCCTATTCTTCTCACTAAACGAACAGACAGCTTTTCACTTTCTTTCATAACTAACAACATTATTAATTGCCATACAATAAACACTTCATTAGACCCTGTTTACACAACACGACATTACTGCTACTTATCGCATCTGTGCAGCTCTCGCGTCGTGAGGTGTAAATGGACTCGATTTATAACTCGTCGTGTCAAAAGAAGCGACTATCATGCGATGCTAGTGCGCACACGACGAACGACCAAAACGTTACACTTAATAACTAAATGGATTTCGTGGATTTGGTAAAAGAAAGTAAGGCAATAGAGTCATTGATTGATTCGTTTATTACCCTAGTAGACGAAAAAAACATATATTTACTAGAATTTCATTTAGCCTCGATCGTTGGGCCTATAATAATTTTTAAAATCATGAAATTACAGCCCAGCGACCTAAAATTATGACATGGTATTTAAACGTAATTTTTGGTTTAAACAATCTAAAAACAATATTTAACATGATTATTTCAATATATTTTTTATATCAAATAACTTAACTTTAGGTATGGAAAATATCGCTTAATAGAATTTAGCCAAAAGCATTAAAGAAGAAAGAAAGTACAAAAAAAATACTTAAAATACTAAAAAAAAATAAAAAAAATACTTGCAACTATTTTTAGTACATAGGGTCATAATGTATATTGACCTAAATTTAGGTTGGGCTTTACGAGGTTAAATAATGTAAAACCTCAAACAAATTGGAATTAACAAAATAATTTATTGATAAACAAACAACGAAACAAAATAAACTCCTCCTTTTGTTGAAGTCGGCTCATAAAAGAAATATTTGTAGACCAATCTCGTCATGAATCATTGAACTGGGCACAAAAAATATTTGAATCAATTTTTTAAAGTTTATTACGTCAACCGTCGCCTACAAATTCAATATTATCAAATCTAACATCTATTTCACACATTTCAATCGTACAATTTTATACGAGTAAAGTGGCGTCGCTCTGTGGAGCAGAATTTCTCCACGACTTAATAAATTGACGCTCATAGACCGCAACTTCGCTCATCTCGTTTTTTTTTCTCTAATGATGTTTTAGATTTATTGCAATCTAGTAAATTAGGTGCGAGGAGCGAAGCCACTAGTTTTTTTACGTTGGGGTTCCGTGGCCAAAGATTTTATATATTTTAAATAAAAAAACACAATTTTCTAGAATAGATATAGCGTGTTTTTAAGAAGTGTCTATTTAATAGAAAAATCTGTGTGTATAATATAGTCCTTAAACTTCAAAGGAAAACTATGACATTAATTAGGTGATAAGACTATTTTTATTTCGTTTTAATAATCAAAAATAAGTTTTCCTAGAAGAGGCTAAGTATAATAGGTAGATTTATTTAAAGTTTTAGTCTAACTACTACAGAACCCACCTCTAACTGATCCACCTTCAACTAATTAGTTCCATCGGTCAAGTGATATTAAAGACGAAACAAAATTGATTCATGACAGCTTTCTCTAGCAGTCAGTAACAATGACAGCTGAAGACACGATGACATTAAGGCTTGCCACACCACCGCGATAATCTGAAGCACCTGATATTGTGTAATATAACTAAAGTAAGACAACTTTTGTTGCTCACATAGCAATCTTACCATATTTGCATACCGCGTTTTGGCTAAGTAGATTAATGTTTGGCACTTAATTTTTGGTTGCAGTAATTAGTGGGTTAGATAAGATTTTATTGATTTTGCATAATAAGGTTGACTAGATGATAGTACAGCCACTCAAGCAATAAATAGTAATCCTACAGCCTAACATAAAGAACAGATGGAAATACTAAAGAACAAACAACAGGAATCCAAATAAAAGCATCAACATAATATGTTAATTCTCAAGTTTACAATGCCCTTTGACTTGACGTAGCTATGTAAATATATTAACAGCTCATACAATCAAATGACACTTGACGCAGTGAAGACAACTCGCCCTTTAAACACAAAGGTCAAAGGAACAAAGATCAAAACATTAACGCAAACCACGAAATATATGGAAACGTAAACGTTAAAACTCATGTAAATAAGACATTATATAAGAACATTGCTACCGTACTTGCTCCCAATTTCTCCATAGTTAAGACCGCAGTCTTTCTTGATCAAATGGTCTATAAGTAAACTCAGAGAATTAAATTACCAATCATTTGGTTCAACAGTACTGCATAGTTCAGTAGACCAAACACGGGCAAATCGTAAACAGTTCAAGAATCAATCAGTGTTTATTGTATGCATTAAACGTAACAAGAGCTCTATATCCATTACAAGTGTGTCGACTGGTCACTGTCTTCGTCGTTAACAAGTTTAGACAGTTCAGTTGGATTGCTGGATTGATACTCGTATTGACTGTACGGGAAGAAACAGAAGTTAAGAATTTTAAATTTTTGTATTTCATACGAGAAAAATGTTTTGGTCATGTAAGGTTTGAAACCATGGACTCTAAACAACGTGACAGCAATGACCATTGCCCAAATTTCAAAATTTGCATGATAATCCTAAACATTTTGTACATTTGGACAATCATTATCATTGATGTAATGTCATCTTGTCTAGGCTCCTATAACCATGGGATAAATCATGGGGCCTGATTCTAGATTCAACGTTTCAAAGATATATTTTTGTGTGTCGTTGTCTTGTTCATGTTCGAAGTAACAATTTCGTTATTGTTTTTCCTTCAAGACCAACAAGCAACAAGCGATGTTTCAACAATTATATTAAAAAAACTAGCTGCCACCCGCGGCTTCGCTCCCGTGAAATTACTTCATATCTTTCAATCAATTTTAAATATTTCAACTGTTTTGTTCCTATTTTTTTTTCTTTTGAACCACTACTATATTAAAGTGAACAAAACAACATAAAAATGACGAAGCCTGTCAATCCGTTTAAGTTTTAGCGAGACTAATGAACAGCAATTGATTTTTATATATAAGAAGGTAAATGTCAACCAAAGAGCTTCAGTAAAACGTTCTGCACGAAACCAAACTACCGTTGACAATCTGCTCGATAGTCCAGACATCTATATCGCCCCGAGCGTATCGTTCGACCCCTGACCTCAATTAAATGCCCCGATACGACCTACCTCAGCTAAAACTTTACAGAAACTATTTATTCTCTCATTTAACCGACATGCCTCTACTCCAATCCTGTCTCTAGTAACCTCTAAGCTATTACCAATATTCACCGTCAATTAAAATATAATCGATTAATTAACCATTTTACTTACAATCGATTTTATCGTTCGATACATATTTATGGAACATGTAATTTGTTAAATTGGACCCAATTAATTGTATGTATTTTAGACTGAATATATTGATGTTGGTTAATTTTATCTGATGACATAATTATTGTGTTGTTAGGCGTAATTGATATTATGGAAGTGTATCAGGATAAAAGACCATGAAACTGAGCCTGTCCACGTTTGCAGTTAGATTAAGAATATTTCATTTCTAAAGTAATTTCCTGACAATAAATTGATCAACGAAATATTAACTTAAAAATCCTTCCATCAAGGATTAGCACTTGAAGAAAATTAACGAACCCTTTCTTTCTTATGATTATAAATTAAAAAAAAACACATGAAGAAATTATTAAAGGTCCCCCTTTCTTATATAGTGGTCCAATAGTTCACGTTCACTTCAATCTAATTTTTTATTTCAAAACATTACTGTACATTATTTACAACGAATATCAACATGAATTAACGCTTTATACAACCTCGTTGACCAATGATGTGTCATGTGACAAGTTTCTAAAGAATGCAATAAGCCAAGCGTGATTAATGACCGTTTTCTATAGCCCTTGCTAACACCTGTGTCCCTTCGACATACTTAGAACGAAAGCAGATAAGAATTCTCTTGTCGGACATAGTGCAAATGAAACATGAATGGTCAGAGTAGCTTTTTATTTTGTTTTGTAAAAAATCAAGTAAAATTTTAGACACTGTAGCTCACCTGGTGCCCAGGTCTTCAAGGTAAACGATCGTAATAAACTAGTGCGCTTCACCATCGACGATTGCATCACTGCTTTACCATCAGGTGGGATTGCAGTTAAACATTGGTTTACCTCATTTTAAAAAAGCTTAACAAAAAATTAACAATTATTAGTATTGAATTGACAGAAACAGCTCCAAGAAAGACAGATACATTTTGATAACTAGAGCACTGCTGAATAGAAACTTCCTAACGAGTGCTAAACGCTTACACTGAATAAATTACTACAAACACAACACAGACGCTGAAAGACCCTCATAAAAATCTTTAAACTGTCGATCCCGAAAACCCTTCAACGTCTCCCTATCGTAATAAAAGTTGCAAAAGCGAATGTCCATGGAACGTGTGTGTCCGTCCGATGGCGGATAAGACTCAGCTAATAGGGGACCACCAATAAAGTTGACTCGACGACCGCTGCGACACGGTATCGCAACTCAGATGTGTATTAGAATCGCAATTTATTAATGGTAGTTCTATTTTATGGTCGTTGGGACTGCGTTTTGTGTTCTAAAGCTGTTAGTTGTCATTCTTCCGGTATAGATTAGTTTGTTAGACGATACTCGTGGATCTAGAATGCAAAAGGTAACTGAAGGAAAAAATGTGTAGTTTTAGTCTGCAAAAGTCTGACACGCCTACGTGTTTCACCCTATAGCGGAAGAAATCATTAGTTGATATCCCACATAAAAAAAAAATAAGATGGTGGATTTTCTAAGAGAAATATTTCTTCCAAAAATCTTGTTTCGGATGGAGATCACGATTCTTCATGAGATTTTAAATGTAAATAAACTAATAACGAAAGGAATAAACATAAAGAAGACTACGTTATTACAAAGTGTAACATCGGCCAGAAGATATTTATCACGCGTGTGTTAAGTTAAAACTAAATTACTATTAAGCCTCATACAAAGTTACGAGATAGTACTTTAATAGCTGTTATCTGAACAAGAATATATTAATTTAAACCCAGAAGTTATAGTAAGGTAACTTATAGATTATTTTAATTGAACGTGAATTCTAATTAACATGCAAGCCGTGAACTAAGTTGAACTTAGCTCTAACTTAGCAGAGACATGATATCGGCTTTAATATCTTTATAATTATTGCTATGTTCAATGATCATTAGATATTTACTGTTTTATTAATTAGAATTATCTAATACCTAAGTTTAAATACATATGTAAGAAGGACGGTTGATAAATTATCTACGTGTGAAATATGAATATTTCAACATCAAGAGGTTGTTAGTTGCCGACCGAATATCACTAAATTTGTTTTCGTCTAAGCATGCACAATGCACATTGCATTAATTGTAATAATTAATTACAACCAGTAACACCATTATATAAATCAGTTATTCGAACGTTAATTCCACTATAATTCAGTACTTGATACCCCCACAAGCTCAATCGTTGCTGTAATAGTTATTCGCCTACCACTTTCACGCTGATGTTGCGAATATATTGGATCGTAAATCCCTTATAGAATTGCTCCTCTCGCAGCGAGCCCATGAAAGGGAGTGTAATTAAAGTACCCCGGTGTTACAGTGCTACAATTGACTAGTATAATCGGCTATAATAATAATCTTAGAGAAGCCACGGTACTACTGCCCCCCTCTGTGCTCCGGGAGATGTACGATCTCATCCTTGGGTACTATCAAGTACCGATGAAATCTTATAACATATTAAAAACTAGTAGACGTCATCTTCAATGTAGTAGAAAATCCAGATAATTAAAAATATTGTTATTACCAACGAGCAACTACAGTTTTATGACATAATCAGACTGCTAATTACATTCCACAGACCATAAATGCGAAACGTATGTAGATGATCTCATTATTGCGTGAATAAACAACATCATTTGAGAAAATCAAATGCCCTTTTGGAAATTAAACTAAACTGCTGAGTAAAATGCCACCACCCAGATGCTAACCACATAAGCGTTATTCAGCCATAAATTGAACGGGCCATCTAATGACTTCCCAAGCTAATAGCGTATAGAATAAGCTTCTATATACGTAAGAACATTTAATTTAGCTCAATCGAGTCTCGGAAGGCGTGTATTTAAATTGAGACGTCTAGATGCCGAGATAGGAGCTGGGAGCGGGCACGAAGATGCTATCTCGGGACTTGGAGCCCTCGTTTGTAAGTTTCTCCGAGACGAGAGGCAACCATCGTCTTTCTAAGTCTCGCTTGTAAATGTTGGGTCATTTTGCTTTAAAAAAAAAAATAGTTTTAAAAATAAATATTATAATTATTTTGTTTGACCCATCGTAAAAGAACACAAGTTTATGAGCTACAGAGTGGAGAAGTAGACACTACGAGTAGAGCATTATACATTTCTTACGGCCCTAATCATAAAGCTAACTGAGGAAATAAAGCTGCTACGGTATTTATAACGTTATTACCGCCCCGTTTTTCTTAAATAAGTGCAATTTCTTTTTACATTAAGAATGTAAGAAGATTAAGAAAGCATTTTGACTCAATACTATATCAGTTATTATCAACAACAAAACAGAACTTTGAAATCTATTTAAGATTTAGACGTAAAAATATTTTTTAAGAAATTAATTCATAATGATGTCCATAAATGTCTCATAAGCATTTACTACATCGTATATGATGATATAAATCAAATTCCTATAAGATTGCTAAGGTATAAAATAATTTTCTAAATCGTTCGGTGATCGACTATCACGTAGGGCGGCCATCCTTTATCTCAGAGCAATTCCTTCGGACTCAAGCGACACCGCTGGACATGTGGCCGACAGAGCTAGTAATTGTATCACGTACTAAATGTGGAATAATCTTGAAACCTGATGGATGCAACTTGGAATCTGAGCATGTTGAATGAGAACCCGGAAGGGTGAAATGTCATTTGAAAATCAATCTTGTACACAATTTTTGTACTCAATATTTTAGAAATAAATAAAAATGATGTGACTCCCGGGATTAACGTAGCTATGATTTACTAATATCGTCTCATTTGTCATGACAGGATCAGAACTGGTTCAGTTTTAAAAGGCACAAATTTTGTTTTTAATATTAATTAGAATTTTTGTTCCCTATATCGTTCATATTGATAAAAAAAACTAACAATCTGTAGTCATATCTTGTATAACGTCTACAGAGATTTACAAAAGATCCATCAGAGTATTGGCAGCAGAACAAGTTATTTAGTGCCATGCAGATAGTACCACCCACGTGGGAGTGTGACGGGGAATAAACAAGCATCGTTATATCTTCGACCACACGTCATCAGTCATCTCCTTTGTTTCATCTACATCTTTTGAATTGATCGTAAATAAATCCATTTTATTCGGCTAGTTCAAAATTACAAATACTGCAATACCATTTTTGTAAAACTTTTAACGTTGAGTACTAACTCCAATACCCGAGTAAAACACTGCGACAAAAAAAAATGCATTCTTTAGAAACTTCATACATCCTAACATAACCCTAAGTACTGACATTGAAAAATGACGTACAAAACTCATCAATGGCACCGATCGCATACCTTCAGACGATCATTTCACGCTGACCAATCAGTATTACCGACTTTCGAACGGAAATGTGGAGGACGCGTGCGGCATAATACGCCATAATCTGGCGGTGGTAATACCGTGTCCGTAGTAATCCCGGCAGATGGTCGCAGATGGAGGGAATGGTCGGCAATTTACGCGACCACTGCCGGCGTCCGCCTGTAATGGCTGTGGTAATAGCCGGACCAGTTTGCGACCTTTCAATCTAGGAATGTCAACTTAGAGTAGGGCTGCCGTGTATACGTTATTTATGATCCTCAAGTACGCAATAAATCATACAACCGATGGACATTTATCATGCTAATTTTCTTCTCATTGATGTGATCACTGAAGATGGTTTGATATTCAAATGGTCAATTCGTGATAGTCCAGCATTAACTTCAAGAATATGAAATCCATGTTTCTGAACTATGATCGCATCAGACGCTACTTAGACGTCTAGAGATTATACATAAACGTAAAATTATGACTAGTTCATAAATTTTCTATTTTCCAACAGCCACCAACCCTATCATGACGTCGCCCGTGGTCTTTCGAAAGTACTGCTATACTTTACGTACGGTCAACATGCACCTTATGACACTATGATAAAGTCGGTTTTACGTTTATCAAAGTGTTATTGGCATGTCAAGTCATAATGCAGTAACGACCGCGATTGTCCGGTGCTATTTCATGATACAGTTTTATCTCATTGTGGGGTTCGATTACCGGGTAGACCGTGTTACTTTTAACCGCTTAGTTGACTTTAACGGGAGACGCTTTATTGACATTAAAGTGATTGGCAGGTTCACCACTTTGCACTGTTCCTATTTCGGTGTTTTATTTATATATCTTTGGAGAACTTCAAATACAGACTTTATATTTGCACATCTAAAACATACCTTTTTAAAGCAAAATTAACTTGACGTGAAGAATAACATCGATGATAATTATTATTATAACTATAACTATTTCTAACAAATGAGAAAACTTCAGTACTTAAATGTTTTAAACTTATTACGTACGTGAAAGTAGAGAAACTAAATTTATTATTAGTTAACATGGTTAAATCTTGTCGGCATACACAATCTTCTCCTCGTTTCGTAAGTTTAATAACTGTTATTGCAAACGTTTTATTCTTAGTTAATATCCGCAGTAATGAAGAAAGGAAATATCCTTTTAAAACAATTTCACAAAGTGTTCCTTGCACTCATTTTAAGATAGTAATTAACAGGTACTTTTCTTGTTAAATTATTCACTTAACTCATTGGAAGGCGTCCTCATTTTCATTTTTATGTGCTTTTTTACAACTTGCGTTAAAAGTAGCGTAATAGTTTTTCATGTTCTGTTTTACAAGAGTTGTCGTTTCACTTGCTATATTTCCATTTTTCGTTTAACCACCGCTATTCAATTTTACAAATTATTCTATCATATAATTATTTGTTTTTCTTCTCCCCTTTCTTTAATAACATTACTATCATTGATATCGAAATCGCCAACGATGTCATAAGTAAAGTTGACATGAATATTGTTACATAAATCTTGTTTATTCAAATAATATGCAAGTTACCTCAGAAGTAAGTTACTCGTAGTTCCAGTTTTATCTTGTTCATCAGAATTATAATTTTAACAAGTTGAAGTAAATGTTTTAAATTAAACAAGGTTTTCACTTTTTAATATATTATAACTATGTAGTGTTGTAAAAGTGAGATTTATTAAAATCTATCTGATTACGTCGTGTTTTTATATTAGGTGTTACATACTTTCTTTCGTTATTTGTGAAAATAAAAACTTTTATTTTTGTGGTAAATTTTGTGTGTGAGTGTAAGTTGCAATAAAAGAAATCGTTGTTTTAAAACAATATTTCTTGATCAGAAACTTTTGATTTACTGTTTTATTTACTTTCTTTTGACAAAATTGAACGTGACTTTTACTGTGATTACTATATTCTTATTGCATTTATAAGTATTTATGTTTCTACTAAACTGTTACATCAGAACCTTGTCATAAGGAAATATTTGCTAAAAAAAAACCTTTTTCTCATCGCTAATAGTAAAGCTACCATTAATATTCATTTCAGGAGTCATGTTTCCGCTTCTTCTACGACAAAAAACTAAACTAACCTTTGATAGCTAATCCTAATTTCTATATAAAATCGTGTGTCCCAACGTTTTGGAAATAGCAGTTTTAATATTCGATATACTTTTTTTACCAAGTATAAAACGAGACAAGAGTCTCATTTTATTTGTGATTAGCGTAATTCTAGATAATGTGATACATAAATTTCAAATTATTTTAATACACATATGGAATGAACTACAGGGTGGCCACATCGGATGTATCAGTAATTAGAACCAGATGATTTTACATTTTTATAATATTCAGAATTTGCAGTTTTGTATGGATAACAATATCTATTTCTTTACCTGCAGGTTTAAAATGTGTAAGGTTTTTTTCATATTATTTATTCAATTTTAGCTTACTTTATTAGATATCAAAGTAACACATATTCTGCTTTTAAAGTTCTAAATCCCGTCTCTTTAGATAACCCTATCGAAAAATTTAAAATCTGTAATCTTGTCAGTTTGTGGGACAGATTATTTGACCACAACAAATTTAGAAAAAATATGGTCTTTTTCAATATATGTTAGAAATTTAGAATACAGTTGTTGCAATAAATACAGTAGCTATAGTTTAAAAAAATACAGATCAAATGCAACTTAAAAAAAAAATTGATGAATCATAGCCAAATATTTGTCTCATATCGAAATGGTGGCACAAAAAAATTACATACATATATCAAAGTAGGCCACCCTACATTTGCAGTGTAATGACGAAAGACACCACAGTCCGTCATAGATCTTGTTGAACAACAAAAACCAATCGGTCAAGCAAATCCGCAAATCAGAGCTTGATCCAACCATGTAGAGCAGCATTCAGCTACTAGTAACAGTAGCAAGTACGTTATGTAAAACAGCTCTGCTTTAGGCGCTATCATTTGTCGAAGTCGCCCAGTGACATCTGTCGTCGGCCAAACGAGTTTATCTGTAGACCACACTCATTATTCAAACCTCCACTACTGGGACTCGAACCTGCGTCAATGATAACGATGCCAGATAAATATATTGTCCGCCTTTCACTAAATTTATGTAGCTATGTTGCTACCTATAGTTAATCTGCATAGATAGAATGGAAACTGTCTTCCGTATCCTCATGGTCATCTCAAAGGTTTAGTTAGACAGCTAACAGCTACTGTTGCTCCAAATCGGTCAAGATTGGTACGTTTTCAATGCAAGCCAAATGTCTGCTATTATAAGACCAAATCTTTGTAATTGACGAAGTAATGGCCATGCGATCAGGAATAGTCAATAATATAATGCAACGTCTTTTATAACATTTTTTTTTTTTTTGTAAATGTAGACTTATTATGAAAATCATAAGACCACTTACAAGGAATATTTGAGTCTATCCTATCTTATCTACAATACAAATATTTTCCAAAGATTCAATCATTCAGATCATCAGATCAAATCTCTTCACAAAATTCTTCAAACCAAATTGAATATTTTAATTACTCACTTTATTGCTCTCATAAAGATTAACGAGTAGTGTGAGATATCTCACATTAGTCTCAATCTATACGCGATCATCATCAGTCCCTTATCGTGGGTTATCAAGAAGATATGCCATTCATCTGAGTTCCACCACCGTTAGGATTTCTTTTAAAATATTGTGATACTTATCTACTGCATGCTGTTCATCCAATGGCCCCAGTACCTCTTGTATTATTGTTTATTTCGATTAGATACAAATACTGGAACTTTAAATAAGATGCATACATCTATTGGAGTCACGTCATCTGTTTCACGACGATTATGCTCCAAGGATACTACTTTTTTACCTTTAGGTAAAGCTTACAGACTAATAACAATATGAAAGCTTGTGATTAGCTATTATAACTGTATAGCTAATCACAAGCTTTCATAGATAATTACAAAATTATTCGGCCTCATCTAGTTTAAAAATGATGAAAAAATAATTGACGAGTAAAAGTGTTTTTTTAAACCTATTTACAAAATAAATATAATTTATCATTTATTATTTCCAGTACAATTTACCTACTTGCTCAAAGTTGGTAAAAAACCATAAACTGTTTTATTTTTAAACTAAATTGCACAATATATGATTATACAAGTGCAGATATACGTGCCTCTTGTATAAAAAATACTTTTACTGTTAAACCCTACCTGTTTCTTCAGTTGCTCTTAGCGTTTCAGGGCCTAGGTAACAAATAATCCCATAGTCCTGGTCTAAAAGAATACTGATCTGTCAGTCCAATCTACCCGGCCTTTTACCAACTATTATTATTATATTCTTTATTGTACACCGCATAAGAAAAAAATACAGGACAAACATTTGTAAAAACAAGTGCTTAATGGGCGGTCTTATCGCACAGGGCAATTTCTCAGACAACCTTTGAATGGACTGATGCAACTATGATTGTATTATCCTTCAATCCAAGTTAACATGAGTTGAGAACAAATATTTCCAGATATAGATTATATTATCAGATCACCGTCTGTCAAAAATCTATCTGAAAGTAGGTACCAATTTGATGCTGTTGTCATATTTATGGTTGCTAACGATGTTAACAATATTGTTGAAATTAGTCAGCTCCTAATTTCAACAGCGTCTACCGCAGTCTCCAACCTGACGCAACCCGTAGCTAGCCTCTCTGATTCCTCGATCATTGATCACAGTCCATTTGCATTTTCTTACAAGAACAGTTTAAACTAGACTTAAACCAAGATTGAGAGATACTTACTTCGGAAAATGCAGCATTCCTAGTCGAAATCCAATATTCATTGGACGATACGTAAGGGATCGACGTAGAAATTTCGAATCTCATCTTCGTATATTGGTGGTAATGTCGGTTCCATATTAGTTAGGTCTTCATTAGTAGTATTTCAGTATTGAAATGCTTTCGGAATCTTTAGGTTGACTGCTTGATTAGCAACTGTAAAGTGATGTTTGGTACTGTTTCTTACTTGACCTCGGAAATAGGGAGTTTGAAAATTCAAATTTGGATTTAGATACAGCTACCTGAACATTATAGAGATGAGAGATATTCATAAAGAAATATTATTTTTAGATTTAAATAAACTTGACTTTTACCAAGAATAATTTATTTCTTGGTTTTTATTGCAATAATTTCTTACAATATATAGGTATGTATGTAAGGACATAAGAAATTAAAATATTAACTAAGTATTTATACTAAACCTAACTACTGTAAAACTCCTTCACATCGCTGTCATCCGGAAATATACCCATAAGACTATCAGCTATTTATTCTTTGAAATTTAAAACATTTTGGAGTGAATCCTGTGGTAATAATTATTCCCGATCAGCTTCTATAGGTCACTACAAACTTATAAAAACTAACAAAACCCCACAAAACATGTAGACATAATCCCAATAATTATATACTACACGACATCATATACTCCAACCGGCAATTTGATACAATAATCTGTACGATTTGCATACTTTTACATAAATTTGTATATGCCTGATTACTAAGATACCTCCTAGCTATGCCCGCCATAGGTATGAGCTGGAAAATCATAAATTATAGCTGGCTGGATTTTCTTCGCTACCGCTTTTACGTAGTGTATTTACTAGAAATTGACCTGAAATGTAGAGGTTGAGGCTATTCGGTTTAATTACCTGTATTTTGCATATTATTGATAGTGATTGGTATTTATTTAATGTTTTATTTTATTCTTAGTAATTTTTAAAGGTAATTTTGGTTCTAACAAATCAAGAGTAACAAATTTGTGATGAAAATGAATTGTTTAAGAATTTTCAAAATTTTCTTGACCGATTTTTATGAAATTATTTGGATAAGTATTTTTGGTTTAAGAATAGGTCGTAGGCTATTTTTAACCTCCTACCCCCACCTCTCATTTTTTTATTTAATGAATATTATAGCAGTACAACGTTTACCAAGTCAGCTAGTGTCCGACTATTTTTTTGATAATCCTAATATAGAACTACATTAGCGTGGAGGAGGTACTCACTCTGAAAAAACACACTGCTATAGCGCATCCACGGGAAAAATCTAGTACTCTATAAAACCGAACCACTATCTTTACATAGCTTTTATATATTTCGCGCCACCCACAAAGCAAAATGACGGACAGGGGACGAATGACATACATAAGCACGGCGCGGTTGAGATGGCCACAGACCCCCAGATGATGGTCGTTTGCCGCGTTTCGCAGATTCATGGGTTCGCCGCGCGGCGCGCCGCCGTAATGTAGATTATAGCTCTTATTTTCGTCGCAAAGTGAAAGCAGAACCAAGTAGAACTACTTTGATTGTAAATCATAGGATTTAATTTGTTTTTGGAATCGTAGAGGAATGAGATAGTTCCAATATTATTCTCACTTCTTCCCAATCCCATTCATAGTTCTATTTTAATTTTAACATATCAAAACATTGTATTTCGTTTTTCATTCTACATACCAGTAACATTTTGTTATATTTACAGTATTCCTTGCATGGTTTCCGCATGAAAGTCGAAGATTCAAAGATTCAAAGCATTTTATTTTAAATAAACCATTTACAGGTACTTGAAATGTCAAGTCAGTCAGCAAAAAATATACTCCGGCGATAAAAAAGTATCTTATGTGCTATTCTATGACATGGTCAACCCATATGTCAAATTCATAAAAATCCGTTCATCCGTGAAGCATATACAAACTTCTCTACTACATAACTCGCAATACATACACAAACTTCAACCTTTATAACATTAGTGTGATTAATATTATCAAATGGATATACCACTGAAAGAACTTAATTAAAGTCTGTAGGTTCTAGATTAACTCAACACTAATCTGACAATTAAGGCCTACATAAATCTAAAACACAATATCACCAAGAACAACCGAACTGTATCACTAGTGAAACCAAAGGTCCGGTCAGTCGCCATCGCCGGGCCGTAGAAAGTAAATAAATTGGCAGTAACAGTCCACTGTGCACCTATCTATATACAGCGTGCTATGAATTAGTACATAAGCTACAGTGAGACGTTTGAATACTACAACGCTTTATATTATATGCTTTATGTAGTTGTAGGCGAAACAGCTATGGAGAGCTACAAACCTTTTTTTGAAGTTTTATTTTTATTTTTTATTAATAAGGCACACCAATAACTTGTTTACAAAATGATCTAGATTACATGTTCAGAGGATGGTTCCGTATAAACTAATCAATTAAAAACATGCACATAATTCACAGTGGTTGTTTAAAATCACAAATTATTATATAAATTAAATTAGGATACATGTCAAGTTCGTTTTAAAGAAGTACAATAAAGTCAAGTCTATTCGCTTACGTTGCTTTTTTATTTATTAGCTGCGATGGTGTGATCACCAATCACTTATGGATTTTAAAAACCCACTATTTAAGGTTATTTGAAAACCTTATGAATTTCCCTTCAACACACAAATACTATTTAGTACTTGCTTGTATGTTAATACCAAAGATGTCAAAAACTTTAACCGCGTCTACAGTTACGATCGACTTTTATTCATAAATATTTTATTATATTTAATACAAGCGAATATTATTCTAACATTACTAAATATTAAACGGTGTATGTGATTAAATTAATATATAGGCGAAATTATATATATCTTAATTGGAAAACTGTCTCTGAACAATCGGAAATAATAATAACGGAAAAAAACATTGAAATGATTTTATTTTATTATCACAAATCGTTAAATTATTTAGTTTGGTTTTGCTCCGAAAACCGCCAATATCCTACTAACACCTTTCTCCTCCAATCCCATCAGACAAACAAACAAACCGATTCTAAGTTATTCCTATTATACCATATTTGTTGTAACCGCGGCCTGCGCACGCGCCGCAGCCCGCGGCTCGCGCCAGTCCGCCATTACTAACTATAACGGTGCCCAACAAACGGCTATAGGTACTTTTTTTTTAATAACTGATGAATGGTAACATAGATGATGAAGTTTGCTTTTTAATTCATAATATTTGGTCAAGTCGTCAGGCTAGAGCGATGATCAATTACGCCATGATTGAAAATGGCTGAGCAAAAAGTTTGCATGCCACCTTCGATTTTTTTTTAATATAAATTATGCCATCGAGTAGCGGTCATCATATTTGAAACTGTTGGAAAGCTGCTTAAAAGAAATCCTCTACAAATAAAATCCTACCAATGTTTTCGGGCCCATTCTCTCTACTAGAGAGGAAGGCTTGAGTCCCAGCAGTGGGATTATTAAAAAAGCTGATTATGCTACATGCTTATTAATGTTTTAGACCAAGATCTTTAGTAAACTAGATCGATCTCAGTAACTTAATGATATGCACAAAGCTTTTCTATGCATCAGCCATCTTTGGCCGGGGACCAGGTCCGAGTCGATGGCGCATAGTATTCCATGCGCGCCTCAAAGAGGTGTCAGTAAAACTGAAGGTCTGCTATGGCTGCAGGACCCTTTGAAAGAGTGACCGTAGCCCTAGAACGCAAAGGACAAAAACAGGACATAGGAGGGATTTAGTTCACCTTTGAACAGGAGCAGTTATTAAATGACTTCCCACCTCAAAAGCAAGCCGCCTTTGTCTCAACATTCTCCAGATATTTTTTGCAACGCAGCGGTATCCTTTCTTTGCTTTTCTACATCCCTGGAGGAAGTTTACAGGAAACAACTGAAGGTAACAAAGATCGATTAATTTTCAAAAAAAAAAGCAGAGACAAGAGCCTTAATGACAGCACGCTAATAGATAACTTTCCTTCCGCCGACACACTGGAGACATGATCTATGGCGGATGCCGCTTGCGACCATAGATCCGGACGTCACTAGCGCATTACCTGTGCCTGTAACCATTAATGTGCTAATTTTATTATAATGAGCGATTGATAGGATATTGTTGAAGAGTCGCGTTGAGAAATTTTGTCACGCTAAGTAATTTTTTTTATGGAATCAGTTTCACTAATAATTCCTAAATTGCTCCAATATTGTGGGCGTTTTAACAAACCTCAGACTCGGAACAACTGTCTGTAGATCATATAAATAATGTGTGTGTGTGTGTGTGCGGAAATCTCTGCGTCAACCAAACAGTCTTTACTTTGTTATGAATGAAATAACTTTAGTTTCGATATGAAAGGATAGTTAGTACAGAGTTATATATGGTGTTCGTAATTTAAGATTATAAACTTATATATTACTTATATATGTAGGTATATAGAAACCAATCTCTATTTCCCTTAGTCACATCATCGCGCGTGAACTGCTGTGTCAATTTCACTAATTCTTTTTTTGTGTTTCTTATTGTCAACAGAAGGTAAAAAAAAATTAAGAAAATTGTGCAGAAAATTGGCGTTTGCCAGTTCGTGCGTTTGACAGTTCATTGCTAAGACAGGATATCCTTAGGTTTAGCTAATAGGTTATAAAGAACACTTTTAAACTTCCAGACTTAGGGAAGTAACTTCATCATCATCGATCATTTTATTATGATTTATTTATAACTAAATATAGATACGATTTCTACTCATTAACAAACACCTGTGTCAACTGATTTACCTCACACTGGATAGTTTTTATTTATTCATTCAGAGATGTCAAAAACATTAACCGCGCCTACAGCTTCGATCGACTTTTACTTAAGAATATTAATTATAATTAACACGCGCGAATCTTATTCTAGCATTATTAAATATTTAATGGCGTATATGATTGAAATTGATTTGTAGGCAAAATTGTATATCTCATTTGGAAAACTGTCTCTGAATATTTGGAAGCAATAATAACGGATAAGGACATTCAAATGATTTTATTTCATTAACACAAATCGTTAAATTAACTAGTTTTACTTAATGACAGTATTTAAGCAAATTAGTTACGAAAAAGTAGTTTTTAAAAGCTTTTAATTGTCATTAAACTTCTTTAGCTTTCTTTTTGATCTCTGATTGAAAAAGTATAACGTAGGTATGACTAAAAGAACAAAGTATGGAGTAAGAAAACCTGTTGCGCCAACACTAAATAAAGTTTAATAAGAATTCAAAGTCAGAGTGTTTATTAGTGTGCTTTTTAGTAATACAGCAAGTCTTATATTTAGGTTATAGTTGCTCAAAAAACTACACATTAAGCATAGAGGATATTACAAAACAACATTTAGAATTTTTTTTTTTAATAAAGGATACAATTAATTATTATAAAAAGAGAATGATGATCAATTTGATCTCTGACTAAAGATCATATCCGATATTAGCTTCTGCCACCATATACGCCCGTGTGAAATAGACATTCATCCTAAGGGAAAGGCACCCTAGCCAAGTTACGACCGTTTCGTTTCGATTCTCTTGCGTCGAATGCCTCAAGTAGGCCACGCCTCTGATTCCTATCTTCTGACCACGTGACTGAGCGTTGAGATGAAGTCACGAAACGAAACGGTCGTAACTTGACTTGGGGGGCAGAAAATACTCTCGCTGTGAAAATGTTTGAATGTTCGTTACCGTGGCACTGGAACGCAAAAGGCAACTTAAGGAACAGAGGGGTTAAAGTCAGTAAAACTCTGACACACCCTCTCGCTCTAATCAGAGAGTTTTATTAACATATTTTCTGAATAAAAAGGATCCTATTATGAGCTATATTCCAAGTGATAGTCTACCCGTATGGCAAATTTCATTCAAATCCTATCCAAATAGCAAACACACACACACACATACACACAAACTTTCGCCTTTATAATATTTGTGTGAAGTGTGATAACTTCTAATCTTCTAATGATTTGACCATTACATATTTACTGTATGGACTTTAAAAGAGACTTTGACCCCTGAGTTTGTTTCGGTGTTACTTCTCAGGGTAGTCAGCTAGGAAACACCGGCTTCATCTAGTTTAAAGTGACGAAAAAAAAAAATTACCTGTAAAAGTGTTTTATTAAGCCTATTTGCAGAATAAATATCATTTATCATTTAATAAGGTTAAAGTAGGCTCTACCTTCATCAATACTAAAATACAATAATTATGTTGTCATTGATCAATCTCCACATAACTAGATCATCTTAGCACTTCATTACCACCTATTCTGACCAGCACATAGAGATTATCGCAAGCTCCCTGCCCAATAAATACCAGGATTTGTCTTAACAAAAAGTAGTGCTGATAGGGTTGCCAGCCGACCGAATCCGTCCCTTTCATTTGTTTAGTCTTATCAATTTCAATCAGTTTTACATTTGTCATTGATTAGGTAGATACTGAAAAATTTCTAGCCTTTTTACAGCTAGTTTTTTTGTTTGAGGGTTTTTTTCGGTGGGAAAATCATCTAATGACAAATTCCACTCTTGGGCGGGGCGGGAGATAGTGTCAGACTTTTACTGACTAAAAACCCACTCCTGTTCCTTCTTTGCTTTCGTCCCTGGGCCCCGGTAAAATCATCATTTATTTATTTAAGCATTAAATTGTACACCATGATAAATTACAAAATATGTGGTTATCAGAGTTCATGTACATAGGCGAGCTTAACTCCAATGTTTCCTCCTTCCTCCTTCAATGTGCTGTGTGTTCCTGCTTTAAGGTGGAATGAGAGGGTGTATCAGACTTTAACTGACTAAAACCTATCTATATCCTTCAGATGCCGTTTGCGTTCGAAGACCACGGTATCTCCTTCAAAAATTCCCGTGGTCCTACGGATTTGCTGACATCTCTTTGAGACTCGAATGAGTGTGTTATCAAAAAATTTTGTGTGTACGGATGTCCATCATGTAAATACCGGTGGTGCATCGCCGTACGTTTGATCTGATGGTCTGATGATGGAAGACTTGTTAATGAAAAAAATTGTCGGAACTATTCTGCAAAGCACTTTTTGAAAGGACTTTGAAATGGTTACCCTAGGTGTGGGCAACAATTGAAGATCTAGTTTGTAGCCATGTGGGAGGGATGTGGGCTGGTCAGCACGTTGTAGTACCTGTGAAAAGATATGTTTTAGACTGATATGAAACGCGTTATTTATTTGTACTAATGCCTATCGTGATAGGTGAGGCCTGAGAGTGAGCTGAAAAATATAGAAACGGTCATAATACAATCTTTGTTGTATCTACCTATATAGTATATGTTATAATGAGGTCAAATTTATAAGTTTGTATGTAGGGAGTAATCTCTAAAACTACTAAACTGATTCCGAAAATTCTTTCATTAATATGTAACTGCACTATACCTGAGTGCTTTAGTATAATAATTTATTTTCATATCATGAGTTTTGCGAGCAAAGCCACTGGCTGTAGCTAGAATGATATATATTCTTAAATATTGTAAGGTTCAGTTTAGATATGCGAAAATGGCTTTGGATTCTGAATAAAGATCAAATAAGAATAATTTTAAATTATACGTTCTATTTGATACCTTCCTCGTCGGTGATTTAGCTTCAAGATAATCGCAATTAAATAATTAATTTGCATTTAATTGATAGGGAGCGTTGATTGATTGAATTCGTTTAGCGACCTGAATTTCCAGTTTTCTTAATGTCACTCTCAACTAAAATATTTTATAGTAGTGACCCGCCCCAACTTAGTGTTAGAAATCTTTGAAAATCTCGGCTTTTCTATACACTTAAAGCTTCCTCATTAATTACTCTGACTATTTGTAAAAACCGCATAGAAATATGTTCAGTAGTTTATGAGTTTATATCGCGAACAGATAAACATACATACGAGGACTTTGTTTCATAATATGATAGAACTTGTTTAAACTTCGCCAAAGCTTGTCTACGCGACTGTACAACTAATCTAATAAAAAGCTCACAAATAGTTCAACACACCTACTTTGAATACTAATTTTGTCCGTAGGTGTACCCGATGTTGTCCGAAAGAAGCCGAAAGGTCGCTCGGGCTAAATGTCAAATGAAAACACGCGAGGTCGCATTGTCTAAGCCTCGCGGCTATTAAATTGTAAATCAATACGTTTAGTTATGAGTTATTTTGGCTCGTGGCAATTTGATGTATTTGAATAATGGATTACTCTTTATGCAAAAGGCTGCGAGCGACCTCATCTTTTGTTAGGGCCACGCCTTAAAAACATCTGATGTTGATCACAATAGGTACTTACGTATTTTGAAAGTTAATGAGGTTAATTGTTTAAAACTTAGGACATACTTTTGCAAAGAGTTGAGCAGATAAAAGTCTTTCAGAACTGGAGACCATCTTACTCCCCATTTCTCACTGAAGCATTTGAAGTTGAATATTCATCAAACTCTAGCCTAAAAACCTGTCAAGTTTTTCATATAAGTAGAGTTTGAGACGTTCTTTACCCAAAATACTCAATTCAGAAACCCGCCTAGAATAGGAACCTTTAAAAAAAGTCGTGTACATACGAGTAGGTAACTCGTATGTGCGTCTAATCCCATCATCTTTTTAACCGACTTTGTAATATGGAGCTCGGAATTTGAGAGTTCCATATTACGAAGTCGGTTAAAAAACACAATAAAAAAACTAAAACATTCAAATAACCAAACCAGAAATTAGTTCGTTTTTATACCGTAGTCGCGTGCATTTCACCACTTGTTCGTAATCACTCGGCAGGTGCGCCCGCACAGCGATTCTGTAACAGCTATGCAAACCATGGAATGTGCGGTCATACTCTTTTTATAACCGCGACATAAAATATGCGATGTCATTAGCCGAACTGCCCACGTTATTTATTTGTAACGAAAAAAACATTTGTAGTTGGTCAAAAGGAGGGTAATGGTTTTTACGTGTTTATACGTATGTGTTATGCTACGCCTATGACGTACAGTCGTAAGATTTCACTAATGGCGCCACCAATGAATAATTTGTTTAGCAAATCTAAGGTAATTTGGCAAATATTGAACTAGATCAACAACCATCATTTCATTCAAAAATCTTTCGAGGTGTCAATTGGTCCAAATAATTTTGCCTAACATCCGTTCTTACGCAAAACAGAGATGTCTACCAACAAACGGGTCCACTTCCTCCTAGCATGTATTATACGCGTCGATATTAATCAGAGGTAATTTATTAACCTTTGTGTTATTCTTTTTGTAATGTCAACCACAAGAATAACATGTTTCGTAATAAAAAATATTCTGTCGTTTGACATTTGTGTTATCATAAAGAACATCTGTTTGGTAGCAGATCTTTGTTGAAATATGTCATAAATATCCGTGCTTTGTTGTCTTAATTTATATTCTACGTCAACAAATCTATTTCAGCTCATAAAACTCTGCTGTATAATTAATTATGCAAAATATTTATGTCCTCATCATGATTGGCTAAAAATATATATATGTATATATAGAATATAGTAACAACCATAGGAATGGTCGGTCTGGTAGGCAATACTAATCAAACAAATTAAACATGGCTCTCGACTTACGAATCATTTCAGTTTTTCAATATAACGGCTTAAAGATCATGGTAAAGATATCTTCAAAAAAAAGATACAATTGGAAATATCAACCGTACAACTAACACAAACTTTAAAACTGGAGCACAGGCAATCAACCAACATTCAAGACGAAAAAAAAATATCGATCAGACGAACACTGGCTAGAGAGACCGTGCCAACACCACAATGAGAATTCTCAAAAATAATTCAAACATTGAATGGTCCAAATTACAAAAAGCAATCAGAGAGTCTTGTGATCCGCTCAGTATCGATAATGACCCGCGGGTAGAAAAAGAATTCGATGGTAGAGATATGGAAGGGGACTATTCAGCAGCGGCAGCCGGACTCATCTAAAGATAATCTATTTGGTATAACCTCACGACCTCCCGGTCGGCCGCTGTAACAATATAATTAAAGAGATAGTTGCGATCCGATCGGCCAGGGCTGGGCTCCTGGACTATCAGATTTATGATTTGATGAAGAAGCAACGGTAATGTATTGTGGAGGAGAGATATTGGAAAATATAGACGGTGTATAGCTTTGCTGGTTAAACATTTTCTCAAATTACACACTGCTATTCCGAAACTGTCTAATGCCAATTTGCCTGCTGCAGTCTTCCCGTCCGATTATAATTTAGGTGTCTTGAAGGCTAGAGTAAATAGGCTCTTAATAAACTAGCGCGCCTCACCATCAACGATTGCATCACTGCTTACCATCAGGTAGGATCGCAGTCATGCACTAGTTTATTAAATATCATTTTTTTTTAAACTGTTTTTTTGTATACTGATAAATTACAATTAAAAAACCTTCTCACTAATTAATTTAAAACACCTCAACTCTTATCATTAAAAAATATATTCTGAAAATGGACGCTGAAATATTTCACATTTTCAACCTCTATTAAAAAATACACTTATCTTCTGGCAACACTCATCTAATCGCCATATTTCGGTGGCAACCCTGACCGGTCCGTTTACTGGCCGGATGTCGATGGTTCTGTAAAAGGAAACCTACATGATTGTTGCTCCCAACGCGTTATAGATGTCATTATTTACTTGCGCCCGCGCAGCGCGGCTTTTTACATGTAATACAAATTACTGGGTGCGGGCGACGCCACGGCTGTTTTAGTGTAGTCTATGTCTGAGGAAAGTTATGAATGTAAATAACAGGTAAGGTCGTTTAGCCGTAGTTGGACCACAAGTACTACCATGAGCTCTTAACGCGATCCATTTCACGACCTAAACTGAACTGTTAATGGGATTGCTTTACCCTCTTTCTCGCTCGCACAACTGATATTTGACTGGCCTATTGGTCTAGTGATTAGTGGCCCTGACTGCTATGCCGGAGGTCGTGGGTTCGATTCCCACCCAGGACAAATGATTATGTGATGAGCACGATCATTTTTTCTGAGTCTGGGTGTAATTTATCTATAACATGTATGTATTTAGAAATATATAAGTATGTTTATCAGTTGTCTAGTACCTATAACACAAGCTCTGCTTAGCTTGGGACTAGACGGCGTTGTGTGATAGTTCTGGAATATTATATTATTACATCAACAAACCATGTCACAGAGATATTTGTAATTACAAAACATGATTGAAAAGAGTGTCCATGGAGTTTTTTGCACATTCTTCTCTATAGAGATCTACGCTTTGGAATGTGCAATAAGCATAATTTTTTCTGACTGACTGACATTTCAAAAGTGCCTGTAAATGGTTTATTTGAAATAAAATGCTTTGAATATATCTTGAATCATAGTCCCCTGCCATTAGAACAAAAGTGCTACCTACGGAATAGGGTCCGTCCGTCCAAACACATTTTACTTAATATTAACTAGCTTCTGCCAACGGTTTCACCCGAGTAAAAGTAGGTTTCTCAATACAAACTTCCAACCCCAGTTTTACCCCCTTAGGGGTGAAGTTTCGTAAAATCCGTTCTTAGCGGAAGTTTGTAGGTGTAATAGTTTCTGAGATTTCATGATTAATCAGTGAGTGGTATTTTACTTTTACATATATAGATTTATCAACGACGACTTGGGAACCTTCTTCTCTTTTGAAAGTTTTTCAACTTTCACAACATCGGTAATCAGTTAAAAAGAAAAACTTATTATTTCTTAGACTGTGTCCACTCATAGCTTTTGATAGCACAGTTGGTGAGGTGGTTGAGCGATTCACTGTAGCGCTGCGTATCGCGAGTTTCTTGTATGGCCTACAGATAGATGACAGAGTTCCTGGTCTGGGTGTCTTGTGTATGTGAGGTTACGTGTTTGTGGGCACACACACCATACAGAAATAATGTAGCTGTAACTTAAACTTATCAGAAAGCTGATAGATAATTCCCAAAGTTTACAAAACATTTAACAGCAAAAGAAAAGGTCTGTTGAAAATTAACTTTCAAGTACAGTCGCACAAAGAATAAAGTAGTAATAATAAGACGAACTGTAGACTTGTCATTAGTTCGGTTACGAGCTCGTTGGTTATATTTACGAGGCACAGTTAGTAGTTCGTTAACTTGCTATAATTTCTACACTAACACCCGAGTTAACCGCCATTTATCGAAGCAGAGCTTCTTATTATTTAGTGCGAGTATCCTGTATGAAAACTTTACCTTTTTTTAAGAACAGATATTAAAGTTAACTGTTTAAAATAAAATTAATAATAACTGTAATGTCTTTTCAAGTTTTTCTTGTTCTTTATTTAGTAGTTAACTAAAAAGTAAATGACAAAACATAAAATGTAGCGATTTTTATTAAACACAAGCAACAAAAAACATTAGGTACCTATACCTACTAACAATACTATTGCCTAAAAAAACTACCAACCAAACTCTATTATCTAAAAACTGGCCACACAGACTACCATTTAAATAAAGAATGAATCATAACAGCCATGACGGTACTACTAAACCAGAATTCAGAACGCACTTTTGAATTTGAAAATGTTATAATAATTATCGTTCTTAAATCTAAGTGGCCAAAGGCAAGTTCGTTTAGAGCTTGAGACACCACAAAGCCACTAGAGGTGCGATAGTATCGCTCTGTGGGTGTATTGAGCAGATTTATCGACTGTTTAACCCGTAAAAGGTGATTTGTAATATCCCCCCACTAGTCTGAGGTGAAAAGGTACGCAGCTTAGAGGTGTGATTTTATTCATGGAGATATTTTGTTGTGAATACTTTTTATAGATTTCTAGACTACATAAAGCTGTGTCTAAGTGAAGAAATAGCAATAATTTAAAGCTAAGTGCTTTATATAATCCTAGTGGCCATACACCTGCACTTTGAAGGACTTAATGAATATCTCCGATACTGTGATTAACGTAGCCATCTACTGGGCCCAAAAGATTTAAGAAATAGACTACTAACTCGACAAAGGAGAAGTAAACGAAAATCCCAATCTTAACTACCATTAAAGCCAAGGATGTTGCTTCACAAAAAAACGACTACGCCGCCAGACGTACGGCGTTGCGCTACCGGTACATAGTGGACATCCCACCCATATGTACAAAGCGTTTTGGAAAAACATTCAGTATACGTACACTAAGGAGTGGAATTCCCTGCAGATAACTACAACCTAGGGGTCATTAAATCAAGAATGAATAGGCTACTTCTAAGTAAGCGTGTTCCATCGTCGGCCACATCATTGCTTACCATCAGGTGAGATACTGGTCTACCGCTAGCTTATCAATAATAAAAAAACAAATTCGATCTCCTAACCATTAATCCCGGTACAATCTCTGAGCTACTCATTCGCTCCCGAAACAATTCGCTTACAATATACAATGCGCGAACCGACACTAATGCGTAGTAGGACATCGTACCCGCAAATAAAGCAAGCCTCATGTATATTCAATGGAACAAACAAACGCATGAGCTATCTTGTCGTTGTCGCACACCGCCCAGAGATATGGACTTGTAATTTGTAGGGGGACCAAACTGAAGTTTCAGCTAGGACTCTTGTTTAATGGAAAAACTGCATCAGTGGGCGATTGTCAAGTCCTGGTGATGTGATCTTCATTAATCACTAATTATGTTTAAAATATTAAGCATTGCCATAAAGCGTGGCAATAATGCCAGTCTTTTGAGCACGTCCCAGCCGATAGCGATTTGGAGGATTTCTTTTTTAATTCCTCCGAATCGCTATCACTATAAAAAATTTAGACGTCATTTTTTTTAAGATATTTGGTTAGGAGGTATTGTAATTAAAAATACAGTATAGTTAGTTAAATTTTTCTAAGATCAGTCTATGAGCCGCGTCTCTAAGTGCGGCTATTTTGCAACTACATTTGTTATCTTGGGTATATCTGTTAAAATAATTGTGTGTGTTAATAAATAAATAAATGTTCTTGGATAATGTGACAGCGTTGCGCGTCATGTTGAGGGATGTTTGTCTCCTAATATATTTGAGGCGTAAATCAATAAATACACAATTCTTAAAGTTTTCTTTATTTAAAAAAGTTATGTCACTCTCTCTCTACATCTCCTGAACCATGGTCACCAGCGTCCGGCATATCCGCGAGCTCCGTATAAGGTCCATGAATTCTGCCACCGGTGACCGAACTAGTTGCGGATGAAAGCAGCGCGGCTAATAACTATACCAGTTATAATACGATATCTATCTGGTGGCTACACTGCTACACCGATCAAGCTGAGGGTATTATAACATCGTTCCTGTAAAACAGGAAGAATGGAGGAAGAAATAGCAAATATTTTTTTTTGGATGATTATTTTAAAGTTAATTTACTGGCCCTAAAAAGCGCGTCACACAAACATGCTAATATATGCCGAACACAGAGAAAAAAAAATACCAAGTGTGCATTATGGTCGGTTATGATCCAGAAATTAAAACCCGACTGAAAAAACGACTTATATATTGAAACTCACTTCTCGAGTAACTACTCGTACCGACATACATATATATATAACACCTTCCTTCTGAAGTTCTGAGACAGTGGAGCCACATCAAAGTAAGAATTGAAATGTCAATGAATAAACCACAAAAGGAACTTAATTAAACTTACACAATCCGAAATACGGCTCGACATTACCACTGGCATGATAAATAAAACAAAACAATTACAAAAAAGAAAATAAACATCATAAAATTCTAGATCAAAACCCAGCCCGTCTTCACCTCTAACGGTACCAAAGCAAGTCTACATATCATTAGCTATTATAAACAAGGCCGCTAATGCAACTATCGGATTCCGGCCCCACAACAAGGGTTCCTTAGATGCGGAGCGTGTTAACTAATCCTACATAAAACCCACTTACCACAGTACATGCTAGAAATAAGCCGGCAAATAGAACTTGCCTCAAAATGGAAGTCCTTTTTTGGAAGTTCTAGTGTATGTAACTTGGAATCGCTTAAAGTAACTTGGCTCAAAGATTTTAAGAAATCCATCGCATAGTTTCCTTTTCAAATTTTTTTTGATTAATCTAGATTTCTAAGAAGAATAGAATTATTTGACTGGCCTGTTGGTTTAGTGGTTAGTGGCCCTGACTGCTATGCCGGAGGTCATGGGTTCGATTCCCATGATGAGCACGATCATTTGTTCTGTGTCTGGGTGTAATTTATCTATAAATGTATGTATTTAAAAATATATAAGTATGTTTATCAGTTGTCTAGTACCCATAACACAAGCTCTGCTTAGCTTGGGACTAGAAGGCGTTGTGTGATAGTTGTGGAATATTATTATATTATAATTATTAATTATCAATCTGTCACACAATTATGTATATTGTTATCATAAAGATATGACTACTAAATAAAAGACAAGTAATTTTTGGTGTGACAACAATTTATTTTCTTATGAATGTGGATATCTTTTACTCAGTGAACAACTAAAAAAATATAAAAAACTGAATAGTAAGTAATAGTTGCAGTTGATTCCTAAAGTACTAGGAAACAACAAAGTCTACGGAGATATAAGATATTTAAATCTATCGCAGAAATCATCATCCCATCGATTAATTATCTCCACATTTGGATCCTGACATACCACTTTCCAAGTTTCCATTTCAAACAATTCTATTTCATTACCCATTGACATGCCAATTAATCGATTTTCCTCAAATCCAAACATGCGCCGCGAATCATCTTCAAAGACATGGCTTTCAATCGTTTTTCTTTAGAACCTGATTCACTTAATTCAGCCGTTTTTTCTCGAGTTAATTTAGTAGTATTTCCACTGGTTAACGACTACTTAAAGGCTAAAGAGCTCGATTAAAGTAAAACGCGTAGATAGCTATCCGCGGTACGTCCCGCGTCTGGCTGGTGTCGGCGTACTTTCTTCAATCGGCCGCGAGAGGGCGCGCCGGCACGCGACCGCTACTCGTGCCAACAGAGGGATGTGTGCGTCTTCTCGATAAAGTCGATGAATTTTTGTTTATATTGACTTTGACGCATTTTTTTGTGTTGACAATTACTCTAATTGGCATTTTCGGTTCGAAGTCTACAAGTTTTAACGAGATCTCGTTATAGAAATTTGAATTGATTTAAAAAATGATGCATTGAAACCACGATTACATAAGCCCTTTACTAATGAAGACTTAAAACTAAAAACTGGGTACCTACCTACTTAAATATAAAATGATTATAATGTTATTTACTTTCCCTAAAACTTTTTTTATTTTTATTCATATTTAGCGAGATCACAACAAGAGAAAATCCTTTTTTTTAAACTTAATTTTTTCAGAGCCTAAAAACAATGTTTATTAGTAGTCCAAATTATCATACCACATAACCTAATAACTCTCCAGTCCCTTACTTTAGTAACACCAATTCAAAATCTATCGATACTCAATTCGATATTCACCCGTCCAAACATCGACTAAACAACCAGCAATAAATCATTGACATCACTATCTACACAAGTGGCACGGGCCGATAGAATCTAGCAAGCGATGATACAAGCAGATTGTTTCACCGGAACACCGTTCTACAGATACCGAGAACTATTTACTCGATTGTTAATAATACGATTTAATCGTGAGTATCGATTCACGTTTCGAAAGTGCTGCTTTTGATTTAAATAGAGGAATAAAATGTGGCTTGAATTCAGGTTGGCCGAGGTTTGCGGATAATTAGTACTGTTATTTTCTGTTATTTGGGTTTTTAGTTGTGTTTTTTAGTTTATTGGTTATGGCGATGGTTATCATAAGAAAATTCAGTCAGCCATTAGCAAAGCATTTGTGGACTTAGAAATATCTAATGATGACTGCGTGATCTCTTTTTTTTGAGGTGGTAAGTCATCAAATAACTTTTCCCACTCTAAGTGGAACACTCCCTGTTGGACTTATTCTAACTAAATCCCACCTGTGTTCCTTCATTTGCAATTCAAAGCACGGTAATCATACAGGAGTAATTCCTAGTGTAGGGTAACGTTTTTTGAAAACAAAAACTCTTGCGAACATTCCCACAACCTTATGTATCAGATGACTATATAATATAATCTTAAAATTACATTTTTATCTCATTTATTAGTTCAGTAACTATTCCAAGAATAATCATTATCTCATGAAACAAATATCATGAAAGACTGTTTTAGTATGACGTGCAATTTTCCTAAAATCAAGAAAATGCATTCAGTTTATCTGAAACAACGGTTTCCACCATAAATTATCTTAGTCTGTAGTCTGGCACTATATTAAAACAAAATAAAACAAAAAATAAAATAAAATATAGCTTAAAACTCGAACAGCTTTCTCCACGCTCCGCGATGATCAGCAACAACATAGAATCACTTAGTTGTGCATAATAAAGCAGGTGTAACAATGCCATAACTTATAATAACTCGGTGTGGTTGAATAACGGGCTGCGCAAGCGCATGTCTGTTTACTTAACGGGAGTCGAGCCGCCTCCTTTTTGAAGGGGGCTACCATGGACGTGACGAAAATATGTTTTTTTTTTCTTATCGCTTTCAAAAAATACGGTTCTGCATTATGGAATTATGAAGTCACTAGTGTGTAGTTTACATTTTAATGATGCAGAAATCTGTGTTATAAAAGCAATGAAAATAAATACAGATGAAGCTAATATTTAAGAGTCAATAAGAAAAAAGATTATTCAAATATGACCCATGATATTGTCATCTTAACCACGGATTTACTTACTTGCAGGTTTGACAATAGTTATTGAGGTTCTGTACTTCCGAATTCAAAACGCAACCTCTACAGAATCATTTTAAGTCCAAAAATTATTACAACATAAAGTTGTCAAAAAATAATAGGCCCATTCTGACATTTGTATTTTGACTACCTAGCGGCTTATCTAGTGTAGTGTAGCTAAACCCCTAATTATTATTTTAGTACTAGCTACACTACACCGGATAAGCCGCTAGGTAGTCAAAATACAAATGTCAGAACGGGCCTATTATTTTTTGACAACTTTATATACATTTATTGCAACGTCAGAGTTTCTCAAAACTTAATCATAACTACCTAGTTACTTTTTTTACTGTTGATAGCCTCACGCTTGACCACTACCTCACCTGGTGAAAAGCGATGATGTGGTCGACGATGTAGTACACTTGTCAAGAAGTACCAAACTTATTCGCTCTTGACTTAAAGATCTCCAGGTTATAGTTGTAACTATCTATCGTATCTATATACCAACATAGTAGATATGTTATTATTTTATTAAGGACGTTCTCCTTTTCAATCAGAACAGAGTACAAAAATAATAATAAAATTATTATCCAAATTAAATTCCGTTTCAAGTGTAAATACGATATATATGGCATTATTTTTTGAAGGGATAAGTGATTGTCAATAAATCATTCCATCATTCATTCATTCATCATCATCAAAAAAAAAAAAAGAGAAGAAGAAAATTCAAAAAAAAAAATTTTTTTTTAAGAAGAGAATTTCATTTTCATTTTTTCATTTTTTTTTTATTTGTTTATATTTGTATTTCAAAGAAACTTATTTAATAAGTTACATTTCCAACAGTTACTTAACTCCACGAGTTCATAGTAAGCCTCTCAGAATCAATAATTAAGTTTAACTATTAAGTAACCTATCTTAACCCCTAGCTTGTTTAATTTACGCTGCTAAGCTAAATCAATTATGTTTTACGAAGGTTGCGGCCTCGAATCGCTTATTTCATTAGACGTGAACAGAGCCTCGTTAGTTAGAGAAATGGAAATGTTATGATGTTAATCAGCCTTTTAATGTTCCCACTGCTGGGACTCGGGCCTCAACTCTAGGAGAGAGAATCCTCAACGCGAGCCCTGTGTGGGTTGGTGGATGTCACATATCTTCGAATTTTGAGTTCTATAATAATAATTTATTAACGAGACAACATTTGGTCCACAATCTATGTTAGTTCATCATCAAATATAAATAATAATATCGAAAACAATAAAATATACTAATTATATAAATGTTCTAGGACATGCCGGTTTCCTCATGATGTTTTCTTTCACCGTTTCGAGAGCAGTGGTGATGAAATAAATTACACAAAGTAATGCGCCTGGCTGGGTTTGAACTCACGTACCACCTCTTTAGTCAGGGCACCGCGCCAACTCTGCTCCGTTTTCTTCTAAATTATACTAGCTGGCTCAGCAAACGATGTTCTATCATATCAAAAAAAAAATTGGGGGTAGCGGTAGGAGGGTAAAACGTAACCTGTGACCTATTTATTCTCAGATCTACCAAATATGCACAAAAAATTTCATAAAAGTCCGATATCAGACACTGTGACACAAGATGTTTTGTTTATTAGATTTTTGGGAGTATGCGGAACAGAGACTAAAGTCCCGCAAACCTCCTTTGAAAAGGGAGGATCCTCCGACCAGACGGGTGTTATGTCTGGTGGGCTACTACTGTCCGATAGATGATTTCGGGCTGTTCTATATGTTCTAAACGCGCGGAGAACTTTGATTGTGCGATGCAGGATTAGTTCTTATGTGACGTCATAGATGTCGATACAGATTATTTTCAGCTGTTTTTTAATGAAATAGGTACGTAAAGCTGATATTCTCACTAACACTAGGTGGCACCTGAATGGTAACCAGACTGTTTTGCACTGAGAAATACGGGAATAGTGACCTTTTCAGTAAAGTTTCAGTTTCAGGCATGCGCAGCGAAATTCACTGTATCATTCTATTACGATGATTTCGATTGATTAATCCTGTTGTGTTGTATCTATGTCGAATAAATATTTTCTATTCTACTCTTTTTCTGTTCGTCATTGTGTAAACAATGCAAAAACTAAAATATTTAGGCATTTTTGAAAACGAGCATTACTCTATCTACTAAAACAAATCGTGATGCATACTGGAATGCTTGAATTATAACCTAACCATTTTTTTGTTTAACTGAAATGCTCTATCTTAAAACGTTACGATTAGTATTTCTTTAAAATATAAAATGAAACTATTTCTCAAACAACGAATTAAGTTATCTTGTGTTCAAGATAGCTTAACAAATTAACTTAAGGATACTACACACATGAGTAATTTATTGAATAAGGGATATCACAACACATGCTTGTTCCAAACAATCTATTATCCAGACTTGTATTAGCCCGATAATACCTATATAATGGCACTACATTGCTCAAACATAGTTCGCATTGTTCAAAACACCGATATAACAAGAGCTCTCAACACGTAACAATAATGAGAAATAACAGTTCAAGATAAACAGACGGTAGTACGCTAACATTAGCGACTGGGCGTTCTCTATTCGGTTGTGATCGGGAATGGTCGGCAACTCTCGGGTGTGTTGGCCCCGCCCACCTGAGCGCGCGCCCGTCCCTATCTCTGTCGCTCCCGTGGCCCTGCGTTAGTCCATCTCGCGCCGCTAGCCCGGTCGGTCGCCACTCCCACAGATCAACGTTAGGCTATTTTCCAATTATTATGTAGGAGCTTTTTGCGCGCGCGCCGATGCCAACAATGATAAGCTTTCTAGTAACAGAATGAGTGAGGTAATGTTGTTGTTGTAAGATAACAATTTGGACCGGAGCTACTTATAAAACTTGTTTTTAGGTATTTTGTTAGCTTACCGTTTCTCTAAAAACGAATTCTGACTGAAACAATGTTTAAATATCATTAAATCCTCACGAATTATGCAAGTAAATAATTTTATGACTCAAAATCAGTACGTATCTATTATTACTTTTATAAAACACAGATATGTTCTTGTTACATTTGTAATCGTGTAATAAAGCAGCATTTGAAGTGTATAGAATTCAACCAAGAGAAAATATATCATACGTTTGTATTTCAAGTTACTATTTTAGACTCTGTCTTCAAAAAAAACTCAATCAACTATATTTTGTTAAAATCATATAGTGATATGTAAGGTATATGATTCCTTAAAGTTACACAACATCTTGTAACCTCAAAAAATCACAACTGATACCATTAAAATACAACGACAAGAAAAAAAACAGCACCGAAGCGAAAGCAATTATTTCCAAAGTGATAGTTCATGCGGTGGCATACCTTCACGCAATTAAACGACTTTTTACACTAAAGAAGGTAAAAAATTAATAACATAAGTGGCGAAGTACTAATGCACACCATTACGGAGTAAAAGTTAGAAAGTTCTGAATGTACAAAACGACAATTGATAAAAAAATGGCGCCCTGACCTCTTACCTCTTACTTTGGAACCTATTGTTATGTGACGTACCATTCCATACCATACCATACTACATGTACCATATTTACGCATTCTGATCTAGATCACTTAGGAATAGTATAAAGGTACCTATTTAAGAGGAATCCTCCAAGTTGGCCCGCGAAATTCAAATTTTGTTACTTTTTTTTTCATTTTGAAGCTCAGTGTCAAGTTGTATGTTAATTCAAATATGATTGTCGGCCCTGATACGTACCTATTTATTTATGGAACTATAATCATTAAATTCATCAATATAGGTAACCCTCTCAGTTTAGCTAATCTTATTGAATGACTTTTTCATTAAATATGGCAAAACGCAAAAACGCGGGGCTCTGCCCCGACCTGTACCTTGTACTTCCATATTGAATATTTTGGGTATGTCAGTTAATATTTTTTTTCATTATTGAGCCTATGTTGATCCACTTTTAGGCAAAAGCCTCCTCATTCTTTAAGGTATACCCTGAGTCACCTCAAAGTAGCTCGATTTTTTTTGACTTACGAGAATTACAATGGTCCTGGAACGCAAAGGGCAACTAAAGGAACACTGGTGGGTTTTCAGTCATTAAAAGTCTGACACTGTCTCTAGCTCCATCCAGACCGAGAAAATTCATTTACGTGTAATGGTTACTCACATAAAGACGGTAGTGTGAGACCCAGATATATTAAGACCTCAACAGAATGATGATTACGTAACAATGCAACAATCAAGAATTATACAATAGATACAGTTAATTTTATCTTAGTTACATTACATTAATTATTTTATCTTAGTCTTATCCTAGTGCAACCTAAATATTTTTACTTCGACACACAAATCTAGATAACAATACAATCAACTCGTATTAATCTAACATTGAGCTAAATAGTACAGATAAAGTGCTGACTGGAAATATCTTGTTGTAACTTTACAAGCCCGTTCTAAAAGAATACATTAATAATCTTTTGATATTCATTGGTTGAAAAGATAATAGTTTTTTATTCCCATAAAATATTTGTCAATATACTTACTCGAGAACCCGCCCTTATCCCTACTGCTTTTAGGCACGCAATTGACTGTTTTCATATCAGGCTGGGCGCTAAGCTACCCCCACGAATCGGGCGTCTACCCCCGTTTATTTATGTTTTTTGTAAGTGTATTTAAAAACGTCGTTTTTTGATATACGTACCTACAAATTTTTCACTGCAGCACTCGGCGCCATAACACTCGCCTGTAGATCGGGTCAATTCTGCCTCAGTCGCGATGATAAACTATCTCCACTTGATTCAAAATGTACTACTATATATTCCCATACTTGGATACAACAACATACATCTTTTTTATGACAATTGCTCCGGTTACAACTATCCTGCCAGTGTCACGTTGAGACAGAAGCACGGTAACATACGTCATAACTAGTGAGGGTAAAGTTTTTTTTTTTTTTAATCTCGAGTTTTTTTTTTACTCTAGTATAGTAGGTGCATTCACAAACATGTAAACTCACATATACAAGACATCCAGACCCTGGACAGTTATCTGTAGGCCATAAAAATACAAATATTTAGGAAATACGTGCGGGAATCGGACCTGTGACACGCAGCGCAGCAGCAAATCGTTTAACCACTCAGTCAGTAGGTACATTAGGTCAGTAGGTACATTAAGTACACCATATCAATTTAGACTTGAAAAAGAAAGTCACTTGAAAATGAATAGCTTATCATACTTTCGCTCTCGATCGATCGATCTATTCTATTCCCGAAACAAAATTGAACTACAAATATTGAGTCACACAGTAATCTCGAGCATTTAAGTGCGGAACTCAAAAATAAAAGACTGTTGAGAAATGGCGATGGTCTCAGATTATAATTACGGTAGAGCGGTAGAGCTCACCCGCGCACCGTCACTCACCACTAAATATAAGACACACAGGGTTACCAGACATTCTCCTTTGAAAAAATTATTTTAGGTTCAGTTTGATTGTGAGAAAAAAGAATTGTAATAGAAACATTACCTTAACTAACCGCCGTGATCTACAATTTTGTCCACCACAATCGATTTTCCATTTCTTAAAAGCATTCCCTGTTTATGCGAATTCTAACACGCAAAACGTATTTATTTATTATTTCATTTATACATATTATTTACAATTTTAAATTTTCCTTAAAAAAAAAAAAAAACAGAAAAATATATTTCAAAATATTAGCCCACCAGCATCGGGATCAGCATTCAAGCTACTGGAGATCAGGGCTCCTGAGAAAGCAATCTCCGAACAATACAAACCATGTCCAAGAGTACTGCTTTCTGGATCAAGCCCTTGATCCAATTGTCAACCATTATTTATTTGTTGTTAGGAACACTAACGATGTGTTTACAAAAGATTTTAGATTTAATTGTATATTGTATATTGTTCAAATATGTCACAATTTTAGATTAGTTAAAAATTTGATTAAAAAAAATAAGAACGTAAGTTTGCTAAATAAGCTAATATATTATCTTACTCTTTTCTAAGAATTCGTTATTTTAAAATGTAAAATAAGCTTCTTCTGTTACGTATCTTGTTTCGATGACCTAATTCTCGAAACACTTCACTAAGAACTAATTAGCATGGCTTCAGAATTTAAGAAACACATTTACATCCATAAAAGATATTGCTAACAAACTCCCATCTAAACCCTTACATAAACTCTAAACCCACCACTTTCCAGTCTAATTCCGCCTCCCCATTGTTGACCCAACACTCTTTACCACGTGCTATATTTCCCATCTAACTATGTGTACCAGCCCTAACTGAAACCTGTGCGTTCCATGCTTTAAACTTAATAGCAATCTTTATAGCCCGGCCTCCGAATAGTGATGTTATCGTTCGATACCCGATGTCGATAATATGTTATTACATTTAACAATTGCGTGTTACGTATTGTTCTTTGTAGCGTTTGTTTTATTGTTGCAACCTGTTTTGTACTTAATTATCGTGTGTTGATTTAATTACTGATGTGCGCTACCTGTGACTTGCGGTTTCATTTATAGAAGCTCTTAAAGTTTTAATTACATGTCTAGGATTTGAGCTTCGGTAAATGTATTTTCTGTTTTATGCGTACCTTTTATTTTCGCTGTAAATTACCCGGCTGCAAACTAGACGTCAGCAATTTAAAATTCAAACCACTGATTGCTATTTACCATAAAATATTCACTTGTAAAATTAACTGAGCAACAGCCAGCTTCAATAACTCGGGTTCGGATCGGTCGGTCGATAAACATGGAGAACGTGCTTGTCACAATTTATCGTGGTGGGTGCATCACTAGCCGGGGGGAAAGGTTTGGCAGAGGGCGCAGGCATCAATTTGCGCGCAGTAGCGGCCCCGGGCGCCGCGCCGCCCCTGTCATTAGCCCCCCCTCGCCGCCTCGCCGCCCCCCTCGACCTCAGGGGAACATACTTTAACCTTTTTTGCTCCCCTGCAACCTGTTCGGGACGCGGCTGCTGCGCGCTGCGGTTCATGGCCGCCGGCGATACGCAGTATCTGCGGAATAGGGCTGCTAAGTATACGCGTTTGTTTTTGTCCATAACTGGTTGTAATTATATGGAGATGGAAGGGAATGTTGCTATAAAGTGCACTTTAAATAAACTTAAAATTTTATCCTTTTTTTGTTGGACACTGTATTTAATTTATCTTTTTGATCTGTTTGTAATACCGTCATCAGACTTTACTCCTGGATGTTCCTGCCTTAGTAAGGCATGTTTTAAATTTAACTTTTGAAAAGTGCTTTAAAATAAAATTTGAGATTTTTGCTGACACCAATATCATACAATCAATATCGATATACATTTTGATGACAAATATTATCTACCTTATGTTATCCTGTACTCTGTAACCAGCAACCCTGCGCAACCTGTTAAGTGCACAGGGCGCGTAATAACGTAGGCTCGACGTTAGTTACCCACGGGCTCCCAGCGCGCGCAGGGCATGCGCAGACGCAGCCTTACGTGATAATAACCAATTTATAACCCGGCCAGCTGTCCTCGTCAAAATGCAATATTAACTTATGATTTTTAATTGAAATGGTTGAATGGTTCTGAGTTTGAAATAATTTTCTAATGAAGGCAAAGTTGTCTCTTTAGAGAACAAATAAAACAATTATTTATTTTCCTTTAATTTTATAATTAATTTAAAATACACTGAACTATCTAACTACCTATCAGCCGACCAATTTATGAATTTGAAACTGATTATAATCAAACATAACTGTGTCGATGTAATTGACCTTATCTACTTAAATAGTAAATGAAACAATAAAACTATCTGTTGTTTTGTTATCATTTTATACATGTCCGCATCTACAAAAATTCTTTTCATATTAACTCCTTGGGTACCCAAGGAGTTAATATGATGAATATTGATATTTTAATGTACATTAAATATCCTTACTATAAACAAGTTTTCAATGAAAATATTTTTTTTTTCATAGCAAGCTTTTATAGCTTGGTATATACTTATATAAATTAATACTCATCAAGACCATTCCAAAAAGCAAAACACGATAGAGTTATCCGAGTTCTTATGGCCACTTTCCGGTACCATCATCATATACCATCATCATCATGGATCAACTCCATGTCATAATAATTTTGCATTGTCATCTGATTTACTCATGCATGCAGAATTTCAGCTCAATCGGTAACCGGAAAGTGGATCAAATTTAATTTGCAAGATTTGATTACAGATAAACAAACATCGGGTCAGGTGAAACTAAATAAAAGCTTGTAAAATGCAGTTTCATCCATACATTACAATTTTACCCATATAATTTCAGAGCCACGTCTCCTATGGTAATTTATCTCTACAAAAAAAAACACCATAGACTCTCCCTTTGACTTTGAACCATCCAGATAAAAAGGTCAAAGCCGAAACAGGTCTGGCTCTGTTCCCCGAACCAGTAATTTGAGCCACAATTAAACAATTTTCTCGAATATCATTCCGCTTGATTTGAACGGTTGGGGTCACTCGTGACCCCGGGGCACACATTAGGGTCCCGCTTCGATTCCATGGCTCCATAAACCCCATTAAATATAAACATGCCCCCAAACCATTCGCACCGAACGTCCCAACTCCCAATGCTCCGTCTTTCGTTCCACTTTATTTAATTTCAATACATTAGAACGTGAAGTTTTCTAATCTCGTTCGCCAGCGGAATGGCCTCACATTTGCATAAAAGTAAATTTGCTCCCAAGCCCGGGATAACGCTAATGGCAATCTCAAAAGGAACAAAACGAGCGCCGCAAATTGACCTGTCCCTCAGCCGCGCCACGCCGCCGACCTGTCGCCGCTAGTCGCTACGTTCCCATCATCTAGCAGCCAGTAGCTATCTCACTTTAATTATTCATAGACTTTTTTATACGCTATCGCTTTTTACCGCTCGACGGCCGGTCGAAGCCTTATAAAATTAAAAAATAAAATAATCGAACGTCGGCGCAATTTAAAAAAGAAATAAGTCGGATGACACGGATCGAACTCCGGGCAAATGTCGCGCGGTAAAAAGTGGTCGAGCGCGAGGCGAGCTGGCGAGCGGGAGGTGAAGTGCGGCGTGCGGGGCGCGGAGGGGCACAGGACGTCACGTAGGCGGCGCGGTTTTTGTCAACGTTCCCGCGGAGATGACAGGTCGCTGGACGCCGCGACCTGTCCACCAGCCGTCTTGATGCTTTCCATTACGATACAATACAATTAACGCAAAATTATTATTAGTTAAATATACCATTTTATGGATTAATATCTCTCTTAAAAGCATAGCATTTCCGATATAAATTGCGTTTATCCGGCCATGAAGCATTAACTCAGATGCTTATGATGAGATATGAATACGTCGGCACAGTACTATAATTAGAGTAATGGAGTAGCACACTTCACAATTGTAGAACAAGAATTGACACAGTTCTAAGATAGGTAATTAATGTTGATGTGCATAATATTAATAATTATAGGCATGTGAAACCTACATGTCATCTAGTATAAATCTCAGTAATTATTTGAATGAAGGTCTAAGAAAAGTAATAAAATATCAAGATGTTTCGTAGTCGGCAAGATTCTCAGAGACAGGTGCACTTCGGCCGGCTACGCGTTGATGTCTAATATACTGTTAAGACCTTGTAATCTTCAAATTATTTGAATCGAAAACTGTAATTTTTAGATCTAAATATTTTAAGCTTTCGTCGTCTTTAGCGGTATTGTAATACGTGTAAGATTAGTTTATGGAATGATAATAAAATAAACACCGATCTGAATTTAACTTGTAACTTCGGTGTAAGAATCAAATGTTTTAAAGATATTCTTTCAAATCTCTAAAGATTTTGACTCCCAAGTAACACTAAGCTCTCTTTTCCAGAATTTCCGTGAGCAGAGAATCGACGGCTCCGGCCTCCCCCTTCTCACAGAGGACCACTTAACGGGGATGCTGCAGATGAAGCTAGGGCCGGCTCTAAAACTGCGAGCTGTCCTGGCCAGGCGGCTCGAGCCCTGTGCTCAGTGCCAGGCAAACTCGAGCACCCTCGCCGTAGCGCCTCGGATGAACGGCACCGCGCTCAAATCGGAGCCCCGGAGCAACACGACCAGCCCCAGTTAGAACTCCGGACATTAAGTAGTGTTTTTAATGCGTATCGTTCCTGCACACCCGCTTTTTATTAACAGAGAAAATGTAGAAGACTTTGTTTTAAAATTCGATCTTGAATTACGTACTTCAGATGAGAAATTTTGTATTAAGTTACATCTTTTTATCACTTGTTATGTTGTTCATATTTTCTGTGGAAATAAAGAGCTGTATTAAGATTCACTAATCTAAGAAAAATTGACATCTGGAACTATTCGATTGGGTCGCCAGACTTGTATAAAATTTATACTTGGCCCCCCGATTTTCTTTTTACACATTTCGAAACAATTTTTAACAATCATAATAATACTAGTTTAATTATAGTCATCTGCCTGCATTCGTACAGTCTTCCTGTTCATAGATTTTGCATTTAGTTATTATAAGATGCTTTAGAATTACTTTTAGTTTCATAAGATATTTGTTTTGTATATAATAAACGAGTTGCCGTCCAAATGTTTTAAATGTAATACATGCGTAAGAAATATTTTTGTATGTTAATTAATAATTGAAACTTAAAATATGGGGTCGCTTTCAAAATTTTATATTTGCCCCAAATTCAATTTGCTTATAAAAATATTTTGTTGACAACGAAATTGTTTCGGTGCTAAGACCCTGTTTAACTTAAATGTATTGTATATAATGGCCGTTTTGTAAAAAATATTGCTTAATAAATCGAGGCTACACGTCCACAGGGTCACAAAGTTATAAACGGTGTGTATATAAATACAATAGTTGTATAGATGTATAGTTATATGTACGTGGATATATGATAGCATTTATTTACACCACACCTGAAGAAAGCTCAGTAATACCGTTCTACAATATGTATCGTAGTTTAAAATGTTTAGTTAGTTGTATAAAACTTACTTCACAGCAAGCATAATATTTTCTTTGTAATTATTTTTCTGTAATGTGGAGAATTATGTAAATAAATATTGTAACGACAGCAGTAGGTATTGTGACGTAACTGTTGTCAGAGATATTCATTCATTTCATGTTTATTTTTTTATAAAATAATTCAAACACTTTCAATCGAAAGACATCGGAAGGTAAAATATTTTGATTACCTATCGCTCCTTTTCGGTGAGAAGAGGTTTTTGCTTCATAGGGCTAATATCACAATCCCTTATCTTCTATTTCCTTCAAATCTCTTTCAGTTTTCTTGTCGTATAGCTACATTATTATTTATTACATTACTCCAATTCTGAAACATTTTTATTTCGCTTTTAAACTCTAATTTGCCAGTTACGATCACAAACGTCGTTTAAAATAGATCTAGATGGTAAATCCTACAAATATTAATTTAAAAAAAACACTTGGTTTTCCTGTGGTAGTCTCCTTAATTGCCAAAATAGAATGGATAAATAAACAATATACTTATTTAGCATGTAAAGCGGGTTACTGGGGATGCTGGATGCACATTTATAGATACATATAATATAACTCAAATGTGGTTTATACTCCACTTGTATTTGAGGTTATAACTTGCCCTATTTTGGGTGTCAACGTTGTTAAGATACTTTTAAAAAGACATTTGGCTAGAAACCTGACAACTTTGCCTTTCTTAAAAACATTATGTACTTTACACCCAGTGATTTATTAAGATAATTATGTCCCATTTTGGAGATATAACAGTATATAATTATACAAATCAAGGGTTATTATTTGACAAGTTGTATCCGTGTTCCATTGTGTTCGGTGAGGCAAAGTTGGACAAGTTGTTTTCACGATAGACAATGTCCTTTATAATGAATCGAAAATCACCAGTGACCTTTTAATTGTATTATGACCAACATATCATCAAAAACTTAAGGTGCTATTTCGATACGTAGATTTAAAAACTGTGCCTTAAACGGTCTTCCTTAAAATTAGAATATATTACAATAATTATAATAATCATAACACTTTCAGAGAAGTATTACGGTTGTACGCTTTAAATTGGACGATAATAATACAATGATAATAATTAATAGTTTTCTATAGATTACTTGACGAATTATTGTTGATAAGTAATTATTTTAATAGAACTATATAGATTTGATCACAGCTTTTATTACGTAACTAACGTCGTAATGGACCAGTGACTTACTGAATATATATAATGTGTAAATTTGTACCTATAGATATTCTGTGTTAAGTATTTTGTGGAGATAACAATATGGGATGCAAGTCCGGACTTCAAAGTTTCATAGTGAAGATTTCATTGTATTGTTTTGTTTCGATAACAGTTTTAGTAATTTGCGAGATGTTATCAGCAAGACTTTGGTTATTGTTATTTTTAATGTATAATTATTGTGTATAACAAGGTTTTAGTCACTTTGTTAGTTTCCTTGCGAACATTTGTACTTAGTTAATGATTTAGCTTGTTTAGCCGGTCGAGTTTGATCCAACCCTTAAGTATTTATGTGAAGAGAAATAAAAGCGACAATTTAATGAAACTATTTTTATTGTTTTATTTACATTATAGACAGATTAGACGCCTTGAAGTCAAGTTTTTAAGATATTCCCGTATTAATAAACAGGGAGTAAATTATAAAAAGCATTATTAGCTTCACATTTACCTTTTTTTGGTTTACATTTTTTATTACGTCACGATTATTAACATGAAAATAAATATATTACCTATCTTGTGTGCCCAATTTCATCTATATTTGTTAAGCCGTTTGAGCGTGATAGAGTAAAGAACATACACACACACACAATTCTTCACTTTTATAATATTAGTGTTAGTGTGATTACCAGAGATCGGAATAGGTAGAGTATATTTATCTAAAATTCGTGAAAGTACACATAGAGTACATAGAGTTATAATATCTCCTCTAAAATTCTGGACTCATAAACGGGACGATTAAATCCAAAGTGCACATTATTAACAAACTCATTTAACTAGACCGTATATAAATTCCTAAAAACGAACATTCCGTACCAAACATAGAGAGAGCAGGTTTCGTCACGCCAAATTCGTCTGTTGAAGTGTGCAAACAACCAATTTGCAGTGGCAAATGAGCCAAAAGGTTTTTGACCCAAGACTCAAAGTTGCAACCTAATTAAAAAGCTAATCTCGATGGTATCAGCATTCCATTTTTAATTTTTTTGACTACTATTTAAGACTAATTGAAAAAAGTATTTAAAACTAATGAAATTTTAGCCTCTCCCCCTTCTATACAACCCTAGGGCGTCAAAAACAAAAAACGATGCCAGGGTTTCTATGAAATCTGGGCCACCTTCTAATAGCTGTCATTGGATAGGTAATTTTGAACTGAATAAGAGTTACTATGGCACCAGGTTCCAAATTATAGTTTTTTTAGAACTATAATAAAATAATAATAATTTTAATTTTATTTCAGACGAACGTCCACAGTATTATATCTAATGTTAGTATAAGTTACATAATTATAAACAAAGTTAAAATTGAATTACATGGAATTCAATTGAAATGATTGTTACAGAATAAATTAAAAACTTCAGAAAAAAATTCAGTGTGGAACTGTAACCACCTCTGTGCCATCACTCATCAGGGAGTCCTAGCGATCGGCGAACACCTGTGAATAGCGTTAGAAATGCCACGGACACGCGTCATCAGCCCTGCGTTCAAACATAACCAGAGTAGAGTCGCTCCTCCAACCATTCAAAAATGCTTCGAGTTGCAACCCAGGATCGTTTTTTCATAACTCAAGTAACTATCCCAAGTAGTTATCCCAACTAACTCTAACTCCGAGCAGGGTAGGTTGGTGTAAGCGGTCATAAATGACACTTACTTAGCATTGACAGTTGAACTCGACGTTCATGTTAAAAAATGCGAGTGTAGAGTATCTACCCTGATGACGTCATTAGAGTTAACTCTATTTTCTTTTCTAAATAATATAAGACAATGATAATGTATTTTGTCATTAAATGGCTTGTTTTTTACTTGCTTTTTTATAAGGGCAGGTTTCTAATTGTATGGTTAACAGGGACAAAAAAAGAGTTAATTTGCCTCACGCACGTCACCTCTACCACGCATCCGCTCACCTGCACAGAGTGAATAAGACTTACCCACGCAGCCCATCGAAAATGAAAATGCAATTTTGCTCACTGTTTGCACGCAGAAAAACCTAACCAACGACACAATTCATAAATGTAGGTTAGTATCTACACACTACGTGTAATTACATAAATGCAAAATATTACTTACATATAAATAGCATTTCTGGGTTATTGGCAAAAATAACCCATAATACTAAATAAAGAATAACTTTAAAGGGATTTGGAACGTGGCGCCATGATAACTTTTTTCAGCGATACACAACTATTGGAACCACCTAGGATTTTTTTAAATTGTATTTGGGAAAATCAGTCAGACTTTTACTGACTAAAAACCCACTCCTGTTCCTTCATTACCTTTCATACCAGGGCCGAGTCTTCCTTTCAGAAGCAGACTCTTGGCCTCAGTAGGCTTCGACCAGCTGGGCCCCTACGGTTTACTGACATCTCCTTGAGAACCACCTAAGATTTGCATCCTCCTTTGTTAAAAAAAGGTTTATCTTTTGCGTATACTCTTATTTATAATACATAAATAATTTACAAGTTTTAAGACAATATAAACCTATTTATTAACGATTGTTTTATGGGGAAAACATACCAACGTCACCCTTAGGCCCCTCGCCCACGGCAACCTTTTGTAGCGAAGCTATCGAGCGTTTCGTAAACGCGCGACAGCATCGCTACTAACGCGAGTTAGTCTCGTTTGCAAGCGCTATAGAAAATATGCCAACGCGCTTCTAACGCGCTACAGCATCGCGACTGTATCGATGCGAACGCGCTACTGCATCGCTACAAAAAGTCGCCGTGGGCGAGGGGCCTTAGTTTTGTGCCAAAAATCAAATTTAAAACTTAAATCACACTTTTCATGTTTATTTTTCTGATTTAATCATATTTTTTATTATTACACTTATTATAATATACAAAATACTCAGTACTCGTTGTCACTATCCCTAGGTTTCCTCAAAGACTCGTTTTCCGACTTCTTATTAACAAGTTCGAAGTTCCTCTCGAGATGATGTGCCTTCTTCACTTTGTACTCCATAAACTCGATGATGCTGTAGCCAATGAAGCCGATAATAAGGAAACCGAAGAGGAAGTATAATCTGGAAAGTAAATATTAGAGGACGGTAAATTTTCATTCATATAGCAGGGACGGCGAACCCTTATTGGAGCACGAGCCACAAAATACACGAAAAGAAATAAGGTAGTCATGAAAAGCCGCCAAAGAATTTTGACTTTGCCGAAATTCGTATAACGTAATGTTTATAGTTGTTTGTTTATTTAATTAAGTACAAGACAAAAATTTTGTGATTACAGCAGTATCAAATCACCTCCATGTTGTACCTATATTTTAGTGGTGTGCCCAAATTATATTGCCGTATGCCACCACTGGCATGCGTGCCATAGGTCCGCCATCCTTGTAGGGTAAAAGTTAAAAGCCCGAGCGTGGAAATCTGACTCTCTCCCTCGCTCCACTGACAGAAGGAGAAGTTATTTGCTGATTTCTAATACTCAATAAAAAATAAACTAGCCAAGTACGTGTCGGACTCGCGCACATAAGCTTCCGTACCATTATCTATCTACAAAACTTTTTTTACACAATTTATTTTATTCTGTTTTTAGCATTTGTTGTTATAGTGGCAAAACAAATACATTAACTGAAAATGAAAATTTCAACTAGCTAGCTATCATGGTTCATGAGGAGTCTTAGTAATAGGCTCCCGTTTTTACCCTTTGGGAACAGAACCCTAAAAATGAAACGAACACGCAGAAAATTGAATTTGAAAAAACGGCGATGCGTCTCCATCACGTCGCTCGCGATTATGTCAGTCCTCACTTAGCGAACCGAATTTTTAGATTCTTTACTGATCCAGTGGTGTAATACCATTTTGGATGGTATGATAGACATGTAACTGCAACACCAAACTGTATACCCCAATTTTGTTTTCGTAGACTTTTTTAAAACTATGGAATATAATACAAGCAATTTTAAAAAAGTATTCACGTCTAAAATAAATACTGGATGAGTATAGAAAGAAATCCGTCCTGGATTTGAAAAAAAGTGATACAGCTGTCTCAACTCAATGATCGAATTAGACAAAAAACACAATATCCACAAATCCAGAATAATCCAAAATCGCAGTAGTAGGCAATATATCTGTAAGGTTAAAGAGATAAAAGATGGTCGCCGCTAGTGAAACAGGCGTCAAGAAACGATTACTGAAATGCGACAGTTTTTTTTAGTACCTACTTGGTGAGATTTTTTTGAGTGAAGTTCAGTGGCTGCTTTTATTGTTATTCGCAAATTGATTCGTATCGGATATTGTGATGTAAAATTGATGTAGTTTTGTATCTCAAGCGGCTACACAACTGGACAATATGTGGAATCATTGAAAATGGCGCGATCTCGCTGAAATGAAGCTAAGAATTTTATTGCAGTACTGACTAGCTCAGCGAAGTTTGCCGAAAAGACTGACTGGATACATTTGTTGCCAAATACTTTAAAAAACAATAGAATGTGTTACATCCGTATTCCAATGGTAAACAAAGTAACTGTATTTAATGAAAATAAAGACTTGACCTAAAGGTCCCAGAAAATCACAAAAAAAAGACATGCGAATGTTTTCAAAGACACACCTGAACACAAAAAAATACACACAAATAAACTATTCATTCATGAATTCATGAGATTTGCCTCACCTGAGTCGTGATGGCCAAGTGATTAAAGCACCCACTACTCATGCATGAGGTTGCGGGTTCTGAACCGGGTAAGTATCATTGTGAATTTTTCTATTCATATGTAGAGTCAAGGGTCAAAAGTGCAGAGGCTCTTTACTAATGCTAAAATGTCTAAAATTTCTACGTAGAAAAGGGTCAATGGTTCATGACTGATTTAATTGGTAGCATAGAATCTTTTGAATAAACTAATTGTGGACTATTGAACTTCTACAACAAAGAAATTTTAGATACTTTAGCATTGATAGAGTGCAACTGCACTTTTGATCCCTGACTGTACGTACTTTTCTAAGTTCATCTAGGACATTGATGACACCCCGGTGCTTCGGAAAGTACGTAAGCCGTTGATCCCGGTCGTCATTCATAGATTTTTGACAGTCGTTAGAAGTAGTCTGACTGTTAGTCTATTAAAGTTCTGACTGTTAGTCTATTCAAGGAGTATCGTGTTGCCCAGTAACTGGGTCGTGGAGGTCTGACAGGCAGTCGCTCTATGTAAAACACAGCCGCATCTGTTTAGACTGGAAGCTGACCCCAAACAAGTTGGGAAAAGGCGAGATAGATACCAGTAATAAAATTACAATAGGAACTTAAAATTAATAGGGTGTCATCACACGAATATTTGTCTTGGGTGGGAATCGAACCCACGACCTCCGGCATAGCAGAGCCACTAAACAATAGACCAACAGGCCAGTCCCCTTATCGCTGAAAGCGATTTTTTATATACAACCTTTGGATTTGTCAGAGAAGGAGAAAAAGATACACAAGCAGTGCGTGGTGTACTGTTTATGGAGATGATTATTATTAGTCTTACCTAGTTCTAACACACAGGTAGGGTGCAGTGGCGTAGGACAGCACGCTGCCGGTAGCCTCCCACAGACGGAAGTTGGAGTACGCTGCCTCTTCGTTACCGGGGAACAGGATGCCTGACAGGGCTGGAAATTGAAAATAATAGCATGATCAGCATTTTTAATGATCCCACTGCTGGGACTCAAACCTCCTGACAGGGAATGGGTCGTAATTCACCCACGTGGGCCCATTGCGAATTGGTAGATGTCACATGTCTACGAATTTTTGATTTTAAGACATTCAGTACAGTTTTCCTAGAAAATGGAGATTATATAATTCATAGAAACAGTAATAGATATCTAGAAGAAACTAAAACCGTACGTTTATAGTATCTAATAATATAAAAGGATTCAAATAGCAAAGTGGAATGATCTATTCAATTTCAATTTTCATTTTCTTCATTCATAATTCCTTATTTTTTCGTTATAAGTGCAACGCTAAACTTAAGCATTACAATTAGAGATATGAACATTTACAATTAAGTGGACTTTGAGGCAAATTTGATTCTCTCTTCTCAGGCTTTCGCAAGATACTCAAGTGGCTCCCTATTCGACTTCGCAGGAACTCTCGGATATTATGTCTGCTATTTAACATCCTTCACAACCCTAAAATGCCCTCCTATTTGCGGGAACGCTTTTCCTACTCACGTCCTTCTGATGCACCTTGCAGATCGCATCTAAAGAATCTCCTAAAATCCCCTCCCCACTCCACCGATTTCTATTCCTACTCCTTCACTGCGCACGCGGTACAGTTGTGGAATTCAGTACCACCTGACATAAGGGGCTGCCAAACTATTGCAGTTTTTAAAAGATCTTTCTATTCGAATCTTTCTATTTCGTCATAGTTGCATATTAATATGTATTATTTTATTATAATATTTAGTATGTATTTTATTTTATAATGTGTATGTATATAATTATAATAGTATATCTTTTTTTATTTTGTTTTTTGGATGTTATATGTATTTTGTATGTACCAATTTTCCTTTTACTTCTACACACAGTGTCTATATCTCTATTTTCTCCAACTCTCCTTTCGCAGGTATGCTGGAAGAGATTTCTTTAGAAATAAGCATCACTTTTGTACTATTCTTCTGTTTCCTTCTTCTTTTCTTCTATTTATTATTGTGTGTACATAAATTGTTAAATAAATAAATAAATAATTAATTGACTAAATTTAAGTTCGATTACAGCGAATTCCATTTCCTTGATTTAATATGCTCTTATACATCATCATCATTTCAGCCGAAAGACGTCCACTGTTGGACTTAGGCATCCCCCAAGTGTCGCCACAATGAATGGTCCTGTGCGTCTCGCATCCATTGGACTTCCGCAACCTTTACCAGGTCATCGGTCCACCTTGTAGGAGGCCTTCCAACGCTGCGTCATCCAGTACGCGGACGTCATTCCAGAACCTTTGGCGATTGCTCATATACACTAAAAACAAAATAAACTACAAATGTTGTGTTCAGCGCCATCTAGCGAGAACATGGCCATGGCCGAACCCGTAGCTTTCACCTTAAAGATTCATGTCTACGTAATATCGTCGTGCTCTGGGATTAAAACTCTCCTGTTACAATGGCATAATAATAGAGGGGCTGTATTATTATATCTAGCCTGTACTGTCCCATTACTGGGCACAAGCCTCCCTTCACTCCTTCCATTGTTTCCGGATCTGAGCCCCTTTTCGTCAATTCCTAAGGAAGACACCTAAGTCGTCGCCTACCCGCGACCCCGTCTTGGCACCCCTACATTTTTTTTATTGGCTAATGGTAGGACTAATAGCCGATATGTTATACACCGTGATTAAGACATCAACGCACAAATGTGTACCATGGATCTAGTACAAAAAAATCTCTTCTATTTGAAACTGTAAACAACATTAGTTTTAGTATAGGCGAAATCTGAAACACGTGTCTAGTATTTTATGTAAAAAATCTATATACAAAATTTCATAACTTAGCTGCCGTTCAAAGATCTTTGATAGTCGTTACTGTGGACAGAAGCCAAAAATCAGCGAGCAGTCTTACCAATTGTTTTGTATAAATTGTAAGATTATTATAATTTTTTTTGCAGAACGCAGTGACTGAGTTATGGAGGCCAATAGGTAAAGAGCGTTATGGGGAAGGGAGGGAGGGGTTAGTTAGACTTGATACCGACCTCAATATAGATGTGGGCTAGGCAGTTTGATTGATACCGACCATTAACTTGTACGAGCCACACAGCATCAGCGGTGCCCCAGATGGCGGCGAGCGCGTAGAACACGAGCCACTGCTGCGGCTCCGGCCGCCAGCTCAGCAGCGCCGACAGGAGGCACAGGTTGAGTAACTGGAATAATTACAACAAAAAACAGTTTTATCAGTTTAGCATGAACTCTGATTGATAATTCAGAGTCTAGGCCAAAGTTCCTGCCAAGGATTATCCGTAAGAGTTACCCTGGAACGCAAAGAGCAACTGAAGAAGCAAAGGTCTTACATTCCTTCTCACTGCATCTACACACACTAAAAGAAAAACTGGGCAAGTGCGACTCGGACTCGCGCCCTGAAGGTTCCGTACAAACTTACCTATGTAATGAATGTACCGAATAGAGCCTCGAAGATTTTTCCGTATCGCAAAAATATATTCTTGATGTGACGTAACAAATGTACAATTTTCAAATTTATTCCTATACCTATGCTATAAGTATGTTAGTTACTTTTTCACGTTTGAACGTCTGAACGGATTCAGTTAGGCATACTGGTAGTAGAGGGTATCCTAAGAGTAGGTTTCCTTCCTAGCAGTTAGTATTATAAATGCAAGTAAGAGCCGGTTCACACGGCGCGCTGCGCCAGCGTTGCCTCGACTCACCGCAAATATTTCGACGAAACCGCGCCGTACGAGCGGGGCGGTGTCACTCGCGTGCCCGCGGTGCGTTGTCGTACCGCCAAACCAATTTTATTTATTTATTTATTTATGTACACACAAATACTTAACAATGAAAAGAATAAAAGCAGATAGAAAGCACAAAGGCAAAGGCAATTTGATGAAATTTGAAACGGAGTAAGCTTGAAGGCCAAGAAAGGATATAGGTTACTTTTTATTTGGCTTCAACTTCGTGTCTCTAGTAAGCAACATTCACGAAAGAAGTCGCGGACAAAGCCATTTGTCAATAAATAATAAGCTATAACTGTCAATTTGATTATTCCAGGTGAAGTTCAGCCGGAGGACATGACTTGGGATATAGGGCCAGTTCCTCCACTAAGTTGGTCTATCAACATTGAAAACCAAATATTCTAATACAAAGGCTTTCCTTAACGAGGTTGTTGAAAGGAAACCTCATCTTTTTGCACGTGTCCTTAATTACGAGTATCTTTAACTGAGTCGTTTTTTAGATTGCACTAATACTACGCTTATTTTTGCGTAAGGAAACGATCAAATTTTAATATCACTTCCCGCGAGATGGAGTGTCAGCCTTTTACTGACTAAAACCCATGTTCCTTCAGTGACTCTGCATTTCAGGACCACGGTAACTCTTTCGAATAATCTTACAACTCTGCTAATACAACAGCTGGGTTTGATTCCAAGTTAGGGCAATTTTTATGGGATATTTTTATTGCCCGTCCAAAATTTTATTCCTCACTAAAAATTCTTATTGTAGACCAAATAATAATGGACTTTTTACAATTAACGGAGCTTGGGGCACACGGACTCGGATTGGTTAGGCTAAGAGAGCATGGCGAGGTCTAGTAAGCGAGCGAAGCGAGCTGACACAGACCCCGCCATCCTCTTCGTGATCAATTTTTAAGCCTCTGAGAAGAGCATATTTTAGTGCGCAATTAGTTTTTAGGTGGAACAAAGGCATATTTAGTAGTAGTGGTGGTACATTGAGATACTACCAATTTCTTGGGTAACCTAAATTTACAATAAAATTGGGTAAACTAAATACCTCTGGCTAGTCCTTTAAGGGCGTAAAATAAACAGCGTATAATATCAGTAATGGAAGGTTTCCTTACCAATGCAGTGACCATGACAGGGAACCTGCCAGTGACCTTGACGAGTGCCCCCGCTATAGGAGCCGCCAACGCGTTGAACACTCCGAAGCAGATCATCACGTAGCCGATGTTGCTGATGCCGTAGGCACAGCCAATGAACGCCTGCGGGAAGTAATTTGGACGTAAGTTGCAGAAGTACCCCAAGAACTGACATGATTAGGAGTCGTCTTTAAATTCTGTCACACGTTAAGGGGTGCGGAGGTGGTCGACGAAGTGTAACATAGTCTGATTCGTAATGTCAAATTTCAAAAACTATACTAAATATTTAAAATATTTAATCGCTAAATTTTAAACAATTAAAAAAAAAAACAACTTTTATTTTTAAACTTGTCGAATGTATTGTTCTTTTTTAAACGTTTGATTTGATGTTATTATAAAAAAAAGAGATATTTTAAATGAAATGAAAACTAGTTGAGGAACTATTTCAATTTAATATTTCTTGATGTTTCTCCCAAATATAAATAGCTGCGACAAGGATGAGGGAGGGTAAAAAAATCATGAAATACTTGTACCCTAATTTCTGAAAGCCCCCTAAGAACTTACTGCAATAAACATATCATACGCAACACATCTTTGTGATCAATGTCATATAATAAGATTTATTGTAGGAGTATGCTATGGAATAATTTTGTTACACTATTGAGGAAGACCAGTATTTGTAATAGAGCGCCTGGTAGAAAAGTGAACACATTTCGCAATCAAAAGATTACTTTAAGAAAAGCAACTGACAAGATAGTGTAATGTTGCTATAACATTTATGAAAGGCACAGTGCTATTTATCTGTGAGGCATAAAACAGAATTTAACCATGCTACGAATATGTTAAACATACTAGATGCAGTACCAAAATAACGTCACATACACAAATCTGCCGCACTTAAAGACCAATTCATTACATTTAATCGAAGGGCGAGCACGCTCAGTAAAGCTAAATCTATATATATAAAAGTAGAAACTGACTGACTGACATATCAACGCACAGCCGAAACACTGGGACTAGTAGCGTGAAATTTTGCACAAAGCTTTCTTTTATGACGTAGGCGAGCACTAAGAGAGGATTTTCCGAAATTCACCCCTATGATGATGATGGGGGTCCAAAATTTGTATAGAAAAACCTATTTTCACGCGGGCAAAGCCGCTGGCAGAAGCTAGTCGATTTATATAAAAGGACAAAACCGACTGACTGACATATCAACGCATATCTGAAACTACTAGGAATAGAAATGTGAAACTTTATCTATTTATATAAAAGGAGAAACTGACTGACATATCAACACACAGCCGAAACTACTGGGACAAGGATGTGAAATTTTACACAAGACTTCCTATTGTGACGTAGGCAAAAACTTAGGCCCCTTTCCCACTTTGTCGTGACGACTGATAATCGTGTAGTTTTAGTGTAGTGGCTTATATATTCAAATGGAGGTGTTTACATATAGGACGGTGAGATTAACTGTCATCTACGCTTTTTAAGTAGTGACAACAGATTTTTATGATAGTGGGAACGGCTAGCACGGCATTAGTAAAACGATAAAAATTTGTCAAAACTAAACCGTGACGGTAAATCATGAATCGTTGTTGCGACTATGTGCCATGGCCACGACTAACTGTTGTTATAATGGGAACAGCTAGAGACAAAAGTCGTATGTCGATAAATTAACCATTACGATATTAATTCATTTATTTGCAAAATTTTATTCCTTGGGCCCATATTCCTGAAACCAGAGGCGTAGCGTGGACTAATTTAGACGTAGGCGAAGCACATCAGCGAGGCCTTTTTCTTTTATAAATGCGAAAACTAGAACTAGACGTCGTAACCCAGTGTTCGACATCATCGTCGCTTACCATCAGGTGAAATAGTGGTCAATCGTAAGCTTATTAAATCAATTACATATATAAAAAACCCTCGTTCTTAAACAGTCCTCGCTTATGCGAGGACCTGGGCGAGGGCCTGAAACTTAGCTTAAATAGTAACCCAAGTATGTAAAAAAGGTTTTTATTCGCGACTGTATGCGATGCTGTAGCGAGTTAGTAGCGCGTTGGCATCTTTTCTATAGCGCTTGCAAATGCGACTAACGCGCCACTACAAAAAGTCGCCGTGGGCGAGGGGCCTAAGACTGAAACTCACCTGAGTAAAGTCAGCTGCCATGAACGCCTGTTCAGCACCGATGTAGCCAATAACTGGTAGCAACAACAGCTGGTACTTGTGTCGCAGCTGTTTCAGAGTTACCAATAGCAGACGAAAGCCTGACTTGCCTTGACACGCTGTGTTACGTCCTGCTGTATACCTGGTAACATTTCAAAGATTGTTCGGTTATATGACCTACTGGTTTTAGAACTGAAAAGGGATGGCAACATATAAAAAATATGGTATAAAATTAATACATTCCTATGGTATGTTTAAAATGAAGATTTCTCGACAAAATGCCGCCAAAACTCAACAGCTTAATGATAATTGTTTTTTTTTTCAAATGGTTTTAAAAAAAAACACTTTTGATCGTAATTTTTTTCTTCAATTTAAATTAGCTAAAGACGGTGTTTCTTAGCTAAAAACCTTATGAAGAAACATCGACACATACTCAGAGGTCTCGTTCATATCTCTTTTAAAGTCCATACAGTAAACTTGTAACATGATCAAATCATATGAGAATCAGATGCAGATTAGAGTCTGAGATGGTCTTTTGGGGAAAGAACCACACAGCTTTGAGTGGACCTGTCCAGTCAGTGCAAGCGGTTGTCAGTATTCAGATAGCTCAAACTCAGAACTACTAAAGTAGAAAGGAGCTCAACGCTTGCTTTCCGAGATATGGTGAAGTCTCTGCATGTATTGAATGGTCACCCATCTACGGTTCGACCTCAGCAACCTTGAAATTCAATCCATCGATTAGCTGTGAATACTTGGCACGAGCTCTTCAGTCTCAGTAATAATTCAATTACAAATGACCTGGTAAGCGAGTCGACTCCCACAGCTACCAGCAACACAGCGGCAGCCATGCACGCGAGGAACACGCCCGCTATCACCTGGATCTTCAGAGCTGATGGAGGCTCTAGGTTTGAGTTACCCTGGAAACACCAGCATTATTGGAACTAGTGAAAAGAAAATAGTGCAAACAGGGGTTTCTTTACTTGACCTGGTTAATTAATACTAAACAAGTTATGTATTTTTTTCTCAGTCGAAAATTCTCTATCAAGTCGCATTTTATACAAAAAAAATCTTTCAAAATCGATTCATCCGTTTAGAAGCTATGATGCCACAGAAAGACACACAGACTAACAAATACATCCCTTTTTTGGTAGAGGGTTTAAAAAAGATGGTGAATTAGAGCAATTAGGAAAATGAACTTTTTTCTCTATCGATACAATCAGAAACGGGGTGGTGTGTGGCGCTAATAGGGAACTGAAAGGTATCGCGACCGTTGGAGGCTTCGACCTCTAGGTGTTTCCGTCACCATAATTATGACGTTATTTTTGGGACCTCTGCGAGCCTAAGTACAAAAAAAATATTAAAAGAGTAACCATGGAGTTTCTTGCTGGTTCTTCTCTATAGGAAATAACCAACTGGAACCGTACGCTAGCTTCTTATGTTGTTAGTGCCCATGGCCTGTGTGAATTAAAAAAAATTGAATTGTAGCATATGTCTGTGACATCACAGCGGGTGCAAACAGTATACCAGCGCTGTGTTATTTATCGTTTTAAATATTACAGTTTATGCTGAGTTAGGCACCTTTTTGGCCTCGCACAGATTATAAACTTTCTTGTCTTTCTTTCTTTCTTGTGTCTTGTATGTATTTTTAGATTATTGTGATTATTTAGATAGTGAGGCACGAATATACGTCTTTTCTTTCTTTCAATTATCTCAAGAACTAGAAAATAACTGGTTTTGCTTTCCCTATTTTGTGTTGTTTTAGGATCGAGACTTTTGTGTGGTGGGTTGTCCAAAGAGTAAATTATGATAAACTTTAAAAATGTAAAACAAAACATACATGGGAAGCACTGGCACTACAGAAGTTGACTCCGCATGTAGCTCCGAAGTCTACTGTGGGCGCAGCGGTGACATTACTGAATAGAGCTTCGAGGCTTGTAGTGGTCTCGTTCAAAAGCTTCGGCGATTCGCCAAGGTCCGACGATAGAACTGAAAAGTTTACCCAGAAAATCATAAATATTTGGGACTTATATTCCACTAGCTTTTGCCCGTGGCTTCGCCTGCGTACATAAAATATATCTAGCCTATATCACTCAGGAATAAAGCAACTTTCTATTGGTGAAAAAAATTTAGCAATCGCACCAGTACTTCCAGAGATTACCTACAAAAAAGAAACATAAAAACCAAAAAACAAACCTTACCTCTTTATAATATTAGTGTAGAATGGAGCAGTGATGGCCAAGTGATAACAACCCCGACTTACGAGTACAATTAGTTTGAACTATGGCCTATTGTCCACGGACGCGTGGTTTCATAGACGCGTATTCGTCATTATACGCTTGGTGTACGCCTGCGTGAAGCTTACATACAAAACTATGGCCTACTGTCCACGGCCGCGTAGCTTCATAGACGTGACACGACGACACGACGCTGCCGCTTCGTCGATAGTTTCATAGTTTTGTATATAAGCTTCACGCAGGCGTATACCAAGCGTATAATGACGAATACGCGTCTAAGGACAGTAGGTCTAATAGGTTTATTTCTTACCTTACCAACATTCTCATCTACTTAAACATGGTTCATCTCAGTTAATGTAGCCACCTACTAAGCCCGAACAGTTTAATCAGTTTACCATATACTCATAAAGAAGACAGAAGATGATTGATCAAAAATTACATATGTACCAATAACTAAAAACGAGCAATAAAGAAATATATACGTAATAATATCTTGTTACACTTTTAAACTGCAATGTTCCGGTTCCCTAACAAAAATCTAAACCAACATAAAACCTAACTAAGCAATTAAAAAATCAAAACTAAACTCTACTTCCTCACATACGACCTGCTTTACTTCCTACTGTTATCACAAATTGATCTGCATTATTTAAGTCACAAGGTCGTCTAAGTCGTGAATTCTGTCTTGACTTTCACTCGGCATGACAGTTGTCTTTGTAAAGAAGTGGGTTCCGAATTGCTGTGACCTTGTGTCGTGGTAGGAGTACTTTACATATTTATTTTTGTTTTGTTTTGACTAATCATGCGAATGTCGAGTGGATTTCGTATAATTCACCTTCTTTGTTCTAGTTAATTATATCAAGTCATAGCTTAAAACAAAGTCCCCCACCGCATTTGTCGGTATGAACGCGATAAACTCATAAACTACTGAACGGATTTTCAAGCAGTTTTCACCAATAAATATATGACCATATATATTTATATGACCTCAGATAGTATTTCGGGTTTGGATGTCTTGCATATGTTTCAATATTTTTAACGCACCTACGAAACTCCTACAAGGTGGACGGATGACTTGGTAACAGTTGCGGAAGTCCGATGGATTCGAGACGCACAGGACCGTTTATTGTGGCGACACTTGGGGGAGGCCTATGTCCAGCAGTGGACGACTTTCGGCTGAAATGATGGTGATGACGACCTACGAAACTGAATTAATTCCTAGTGCGGGAGAACATTTTTTTCTTTTTTTTCTTTTGTGTGTTTTAGATTAGATAAAGTCTGGAACACAACCTGAAAAATAATTTCTCGAAGCAGATACAAATCGTGATAACTTACTGGCTGAAGAAATAAGGTTGCCCCAGATCTGTGCCATCTGGTAGAACATGAAGAAAAGTCCGAAGAACCGTACCACCAGCACCTCTGCTGACACACCTGACAACTTGGCGTATGGTTCAGCTACCTAGAACATTAAGACGTTTTGTTAGGCGAAGGCTGAAATTGGATCATAACAAAGGAAATATAAAAGTCTAAGCTTCTGCCCGCGGTTTTGTCTGAGTGAAAAGGGTTTTATTATCTTAAGGATATGTATCCCAGCGTTGGGTAATATGTATTATCAGTGACGTCACCCGCACTAGTGCACCAAGTTTTATACAAGTGATAGATCAACAAAAAATTAAAAATCCAAACATCCAGATTGTCACAATAATATCAGTAGAGAAAGGTAGGTAGGTAATTTCTTTAAGGTCTTTCCGTCTCTGCTGGAAGGTTTAGTCAATTATTTTTCGATACACTTACTCGAAAACCCGCTCTTTTCCCACCGTTTTTAGGCACGCAATAGACTGTTTTACGCGCGTCAACCCCCTCGAAACGCTGGTAAACCCCCGTTTATTCATTTTGTAAGTGTATTAAAAAAAGTCGTTTGACCAAGAGCAAATTTGTCACTGCAGCCCTCCATAGCACACTCGCCTGCGGCTCGTGCGAATTCCACCTCGGTTGCAATGACCAACTTTCTGCACTTGTATCAAAATGTGCTATTGAAGAACAATGTAATGATTCAATAGGTACTAGCGACCCGCCCCAACTTCGCAAGAGTAGAAATTCTCGGCTTTTCTTTACTACAGTATGGATGTATTATACACTTGAACCTTCCTCATAAATCAATCTGTCTATTGGTATGAACAGCATGAAAATCCTGTTATCTCGTTCATACAGGCAAACAGATACAGTGGGGCTTTGCTTTATAATATGTAAGGATTGTAATACGAAAACGTTTCAATTACGTCTTTTCATGAGGGTGTCTTGATAATTTCGGCCATAGCGAAGACCGAAATTAACAGTAGGCCATATACCAACATGTCTACATACAAATACAGCTATAAATATTCTTAAAGCACACGACTTTATATATGAAAAAAAAAAAACTTATGATATACTTCCGTAGGTACAAATAGATATATTATGTAAATTCACACCTCAAATCTGAATAGGGCTTCATAGGTAGGTACATATACGGGCCGTAAGTCATTATAGCTTAAGAAACAAAAAAAAAAATTACGCACAGTGAATTTTTTATTAGGGTATGTCTATTATATATGAATTCGTATGTGATTAAAAACCTAAGTACCGACATACATATTCAGCACCTACATCGAGGCAGTTAACTAGTACCTACTTATAATCGTAATAATCAAATTATTATGCTTGACTTCTTTGTCTTAGAAACAACATTAGTTTTAGTATATGCGAAACCCGAAACACGTGTCTAGTATTTTTATATAGAGAATCTATCATGAAAAATCACAAAGTTATAAGCTTGTTATGTTACTCGGTTGACCGCATAAATACATAGTCACCGGGCCATCCAGGCAACTGAGAGGTTGTTTTGCTCCCGCACTGACACTTAATGCCCGCAATGACCTGCCGTGACCTGTGTTGTACTTAGTGTCGGTGGTATCCAACTTCTGACTTTTATAAAATATTTTTGGGAAAAATATAACATGGTGTAAAAATTATTGGAATCGATTCAGTTACTGATTATGAACAAACTATATTCAGGTTTCGCATGTACTAAAAATAATGTTGTAAAATAATCCTAAATCGATCTTGTAACTTTTCAACAAATGTTACAAAAAAAAATATTTTATAGCAATTTTGAAACTTTGTTATACGACAGAAATACTGATATTTCAACTTACTTGGAATACTGAAAATGATGAAACTCACATACATTACAACCACTCACGCAAAGATAACAGGAATCACACTAATATCTTTATAGGTACAAGTTTGGATAAAGGTATGTATATCTATGTGTGTATATGTTTATTGCTCCTGCACCCTCTAAAACGGCTGACCGAATGGCATACGTATAGTTCATTATGGCGCCCCTGGGGGAGGCCTATGTCCAACAGTAGACATTTTTCAGCTGAAATGATGATGATGATAGGCCATGTTCATGTTATCCCGGGATTATGTTCCTCTGGTATAATTACTGCTGGCCGTAGCTAGTAAATAATAATAATTACAAGCCAGCTGTCCCATCTTGCTTTGGCGTTCGTCAACCAATACTGAAAACAAAGGTTCCTCAAGGTTTTCCCAAAAACATCCACACAATATAACTAAGAAAGAAAATCTCCGAAAAGGTATATCTTACCACAGACAAGTATGTGCACTTTGCGCACCAAAGCGGTCCTCCACCGAAACCCACCATCATACCGGCAGGCACAAGGGTGTACAGTTTGGGGTAAAACTGCGCTGCTATGAACGGCATGTACGCTATGAATGACACTGCTACAGCCCACTTGCAGCCTAGCCACCTGTGGAGGAGAAATATTATTAAAGAAAAAAAAATATAAATAACATTTTATATTGTTTGATGGAATTTGCAATGATAACCTCTCTACCTAGCAATATAAAACACGAACAATATAATATGGGGGCATCACTGAGTATGTAGTTTTAAATTCTCCCATAAATAATAATTAATCAATGTTCGATCAAACCTATCCCTTGCTGTCCTCCCCCAGCGACGCCCTTAGACGAGGCCCGTATCCCGCAGAGAGTATGGTCGCTTAGTTTTTCATTAAGTATTACATTTTTGCTGTAAGTCCTAGCTGATGGTTTTAATTTTATTGAAGTACAAGCAAATCCTGTTAAGCAGACGATAACCTCATAGGCCGTCTTTCATCGTTGTGGTAAATCATTTAAAAAATACGGGGAGTAAGGCTAGGTACAGAGATTATCGTCGCAAAGTCGCTACCAACGGCGAGATAAAAAGTTAAAAGCTCGAATTTATCATCTTTTGAACAACAGTAGTAAGTATTTGACATTGATAACACCTTTATGTAGCAACAGAAAGGGCCATGCTTTATTGGGGCGCCATGGCGTATAGGCGTTCCAATCTGCACAGCCAAGAAAATGCATGCAGCTCTATGGTGTGTACCTCAGCTGGCCACTGTTGGTCACGCAGTCAACCATACATTTTTTTGACGTCATGACCTGGCTGTAGCGCCATGGCATCCTAGTAAGGTCCGCCCTATGGATAATTTTCACAAGCAAGCAAATTGATACAAGCATAACGATGACGTGCTGTTAGTTGCGAGGGGATACCCCCCCCCCGCAACCCCCGCAGGGGATTGTTGGGGGGGTTGTTAGGGGGAGTTGGGGGGTTGGGGTTGGGGGGTCTTTGTTAGAATTCGATTTGATTTACGGCCACAAAATATTAATTATTATAGTAAGGAGTTTTCGATTTTCTTTTATTCAACATGATCAATATTGATCACTAGATCCATACACATACATTCCTCATGACTACATATTTTGTCCATCCATCAGGTATAAAATAATGCTCGTAAATCAGTGACATAAACCCAATGAGTGTCGTAATTCAGAAATCCAATTGAGTCAACCGGTAGTCGTTACTAACTCTAATGATATCATATCGATGTGTACCTATAGAATCATTTATCGTGAGCTCCTCACTAGTCCTAAGTGGTCGAATACTGACAAATGCTTATAATTTAATAACATATATCTGAATTAAGGAACTGAAGATGTACTCCCGGAAAATCCACCGTATTCGATTTCCGGCCACCGTAGGCGCGGGCTTGTGGCCGGCGAGTAATGGGTGGCTCGCCGTCCGACCGTCCGGTAACCGTCCGGACCGAGCCCAAGTCGTCGACGGTGCGTACTGTTCCACGGGCGCCTCAGGGAGATGTCTGCAAATCGTAGGGCAGGCTCTGCAGGGTCGAAGCCTACTGGGGCAACGGGTAGTGTGAAACTGAAACCCGGGGCCCCGGGATGAAGGCAAAGACGGAACAGGTGTGGGTTTTTAGTCAGTAAAAGTCTGACACTATCTCCCGCCCTGCCCAAGAGTGGGATTTTTCATAAATTGATTTTCCCACCTAAAAAAAATAACTCCCCGAAAATGCGCTGATCTATGGTAAAAACACATAGTACCTATAGAACCTGTACTTACTTGATAATCACAGCGGGCAGCAGTATGTTCGATAATATAAGCGAGAAGTAGATAGCAGCCAGAGTAATGGCTCCAGCACCAGCGTCACTGTTCACCGAGCTCTGAAGGTTGGCAGTTCCGTGGAAGGCAGTGAAGTGGACCATGAAAGCGAACCCTAAGACTAGGATGTTGCGATTGATGCGCCATTTTTCATTAGTCCCGAAGATAACCGAGGTTTCCGGCATTGTGGATGATTAATCTGAAATGTAGGCATGGTTAATTTTAATAAATCAATTATCTTGCATTTTATTGAAAACCCTACGTGTTGTATGCCTGAAATATTATCAATGAACCAAAAACTTTTAATATTTAGATTAATTTAAAAAAACAAGATCAGTTTACATAAACTACTTTTACAAAAAAATAAGGTTGTCTGGAAGATATCGCTGTTAGCGATAAGACCGCCATTGTACCCACAAATTTAAGTTTATCTCTAAGTTGTGTTATTTTTTTGGTGTACAATGAAGTTAACTCTATTCTATAAAATTTAACACGAAAAATATTAAAAAAAATATATTATATTTATTAGATATTACTGAAAGTAAAAAGTACTTTCACCAAATGAATAATTGTCATGCTGCATGACGCACTGTGCACACCTGTAGTGCATCTACGCTCTCACACAAACGCCATAGTGATACAATCAAAAATTGGTCAAAATAGGTAATATTTTTATCTGATACTTTAATTACATTTAAATAATTATTTAAACAAAATATGCTTAACTTAACCTAATTAAAACTAACTTACAAAATAAAAGCCCTAAAGTACAAAAAAAAGCAATCTCAGTTCGGATCTGGCATTTAGTTCATCAAGTTTTGTGCGAGGCAGACAGCTAACTAAACCGTGACACATAACTAGAACCAGCGTGATAGGCCGCCAGGTCAAATCAATAACATACTTTTAATTTATTTATCCCATTTAAAAACAGTACCACAATTCACAATGCGTGCGGAACACTCCCTTCTCCTAATTTACATTCAAGGATATCGGAATCAACCGATTGTACCTAGATACTACTGGAGCAAACTGGTTTATGTGCTTAAAAGACTGAAACAAAATATAGCCTATTGCCTATCAATCGAGGATATAAATGGTCTTACTAATCGTTAATAGCGAAGAATGCTATTGTGTATTTTTAATTTTAACTATTTCCTTCTCCGTCATACGTGATGTTTGTTTCATCATAGTATGCGTCTGTGACAAAGAAGATTATGTATCTGCCACAGCATACCGCAGTACCGCAGTACCTACATCATTTGAAGTTTAATGAAAACCGTGATGAAAACTGTTCTTCAAATTGTTTTAAAAAAAAAACGACACCGAAAAAGTATGGTACAAGGTTTTCAGGGTGCAGGGTGGTGTGAACAAAAAGAAAAGCCGTAGTCACGCGTACCAACCGAAACACTTTAAGAACGTGTGACTACGGTTTTTCTTTTTGTTTTTATTGCAAGTAAGTGCTTTTATTATTGACCAAGAAAGTCGTAAGTATTTCAATCTCCTTTAGCTATAATAAAACAAGGTCCCTCACTACGTCTGTCTGTCTGTTCGTGATTCTGAAAGGACATTCATGTTGTTTTCACAAATAGACAGAGTGATTCTTAGGGAAAGTTTTGGTGTAAAATACATGCATTTTATAGAAGAGAAAAGCCAAGAATTTTAAAGATTTCTGATACCCGAGCAAAGCATGAGTGGGTCGCTAGTACACATTGAACCCATCCAATATCCATACTTATATCTCTGTTTGGGTGCAGATATCTATACCATCCAATCTATGGTATTCCAACAACTAGGGACCACAAGCAATCTTCTTTTGCGTCATTAATATGTACCACAAATCCCTATAAGAAAATTAACAGAATCAAAATCCTGGTTTCAGGTACGGATCCATATATTAGTTTTTTTGTAACTTTTTTAATCTTTGTGGTTGATAATGAACTAACACTAGTACTGCAAGTAGCAGAGTAAGAGCCCTGTGAAAGTGAAATGGGGTTGCGGCAGACCACGAAGGAGATGATAAAACAAAGTGGGCAGATTTGCAAGCAAAATGCGCGAGCTCATGAAATATGAAAAGAGTCGAGGGTGGCCTTTGCCCAAACGTGGGGCAAAACAGCAAGCAAAATAAAAATCTACATGATTGAATCCATCCAATCCTAGCTGGATTCATCCACAAACCAAGCGTGTCAGTATGTGTCTCACCGTTAAGTCATAAATTGATGATTCGAGACAATTCCGACTATGGCAGGGCATGCAGTCGGAAATTGGGCTCTGCGCACATTGCGTGGCCACAAATATTGTAAATCGCTTCTATAGTTGCTGTAGGTGAGCTAAAACCAGGCACTGTAGTAATTATTTATAATGAACCTACGTTTAAGAATATTTTACAAAAAAAAAAAATGTGTCGCTCTTATCTGAAAGGCTAGGCTACATAACTCAAATAAATACATACTCGTTATAAACATATTCGCACGGATACAATACAAGTTTCATAGCCTTGGCCTGCCTGTACACATTTGAGGTCGATTGTTTGCACGAACTAAATAAATCAAAGATCTAATTGTATCTTAAATAGCTACTTGATTTTTATACAATTTATTTTGATACACTCAGACGTTTTATTCATTTATTTATTTTATAATTTATGTATACATAAATATACAGAAGAAGATAGGTATCTTAATATTAAAATTTGTACAAAGGTACTGCTTATTTCAAAAAGAAATTTCTTCCAGCAGAACTGCGAAAGGAGAGATTTAGTTTAGTGAAATTTTTAATTTAGTTTACTGAAAATTATTTAGCATTGAAATAGCAGTGGTTCTGATAAGTCATTAGTCGTTTTTTGTCTCTGCTAGGATTCAAGTCTCCTCTCTCATTTGATTGAAGTTCACAGTACTGTAGCTGTATTTGTAAACTCAGGTATAATTTAGGTTGGGCACGCCACAGTCGGTAGGTCTCTGGAGAGGCGCCACGGTATACTCATCTTCCGCCAGAGATAGCTTCTCACCGGGCATGGCCAATTCGGATTCCTGTTTTGGACTGCCTAAAGGTCATGGTGGAGCATACGGCGGAAGTCTGCCCCACTCAGGCGGATTTCCGCTGCGTCCTCGCAGAGGCGTGCTAACCTAATAAAGTGAGCTTATATAATCTGCTCAACAATATCAGTTTGATACGCAAATTGCTGATGAATTATTACTGCTAAACAAAAAAGAGTTATTTTTTAGGAAACATAACAATACTATTTGTTCTAGGATTTACCGGCTTCGTAATATGACCATAGTTTTTTTTTAACAAAGGTGATTAATTATAGGTATTGCACTAGAGTGTGCGCTTACCGAAACTTGATTAGTAAGTTGGAGTCACTCATTACTTCTGGCCTTATTGCTCAAGCTTACGACAAATATTCATTATAGTTTCCAAACGGTTCTTCTCGACTCAAGCCTCCTCTCTAGAAGAAGGAATGGACCGTAATCCACCACGCGGGCCCAGCGTAGATTGATGGATGTCAAATATCTTCGAATTTTTGGTTTTAAAACATGCCGGTTTTCTCACGATGTTTTCCTTCACCGTTTTGAGAGCAGTGGTGATGAAATAAAGTAATGTAACTAGCTGGGTTTTTGAACCCACGACCTAAACTTGTATGTCGGGGCAGTTGCCACTAGGCCACCACTGCTCAAAAAATCCTATACCTAGATATTACTGATTCAATTGACACTACCAAATAAAAATACCTTCGTGTAGACAAGCCTGTAAAGAATCAATCGTGATTCTAAGTGAGTAGATTTGACTACGCAACAATAAGACAATCAAGTGTTTCTTAAATTATTATTCAGAACACAAAAGATATTGCATAAAATACTTAGTTGAATCACTAAACGATAATGTTATGGGGCCCACTATAACGAAGGAAAATATTTATTTTTGCAGGGAAATGTACATATTATTAGGAAATTAGTAAATACTAAATAAAATATCACCATAATACTAGACTAGGATTCTAAGATTTTCGATAAAATTCATTCATTGATACTCAAAGCGTTTGGTGTGGCACTGGCTGGCTCTACGAGTTAACTGAGTAGTATAATTTATAATACACAATAATAGTTACAAACTACTACAGTTTATAGTGCCAAACACAAACACACATAAACAAACACAAAGGTTATTGAAATATTAGTGTTTATCACATGAATGTTTGATGTACTGTATTATTGTACTATATTTAACTAATCTCTTTAAAAAACTATTTAATTTATCCTAAATATTGCGCCAGAATCTACATCCCGCCGTGATGTGATGATGAGCCAATTCACATAAAATGCACTGCCACAGATAACGTACAAATGGAGCTACTCCGAAACTATTATACATATATTTATTAATTTAGGATTTGACGAAAAGCCGAAAAATAATATAATTATATAAAAATTAGCAGTGATAAATTAGCATTCTTCTAGAGTAAGATTCTTTTCTTAAATCGGTCAGTAATTTTTGAGATTCATAACAAACAAATATGTTATACAAATGTTTCCGCTTTATGATATATTACTCAGTATATATAGATATACATAGTTGTTATATTTTTGAATGAAAACGATTCAACGATTCTACTAATAAGACGCTCCACTCCATTTCCCAATTTTTTCTTTATTAAGTTGTGTAATTATTATTTTTTTTTAATATCAATTAAAAATTATTATTATTTAAAATTCCTATGGTCCAAGTATATTTCAAAAGAAGATAAAGTTAAGTTTATAGCGTTATGTGGTGTGTTATATATATGTATATTTTTTAAATTTCTTTACAGTTTTCAGTAGATAAAATCTGTCAATAAGGTATAACTTTTCTGTTTCATAATCAAAATGGAATGTAAATCAGATTCCATTATCCCTTTGAATCGGAGCTACAATATTATGGGCCTGTTAAAATGAATTATTGTTAATATTGCCTGCACTTTTTGCTAATAATATTACGTTTAAGTGGCTACGCATTATAAACGTCAACTGCCTATGATATAATTTATTACTGTACCTTTATAGACCTTGTGATCGTGTATTGATTTTAATACTTTGCACAGAATACTATCAATTATGAGCGCAGTATCGATCATGATTGATAAATTTGAATTGGTAATTTTGAGCAGTGTTGTTTTTTTATAATACACAGCTATGTTTAATATAATGCTTGTTGTTATGATATTTAAACAGAGCTTTAATATAAACCAGCTAAATATTTTTTTACCATGTCGTACACCATAAGTTTTAAATACGTCTTCTACGCTACTTTTTCATAAGATTATGGATGAATGAGCAGGTTCGTGTAATCGTGACTTTTGTGACCTCCCATTATGAAGACAAACAGAAAATGCCACGACCCTTCAATACTTTGCAAATGTCATTGTTACACTATTTCAGAGATGTATAGAAGGTATGCATACCTGACACGATTTACTCTTTATGAAAAAAGTAAAAACCTAGTTGAAGTTCGTTAACTTGAACTACCTACCTGGTACTGACCAATTTTGGAAATGTCAAACTTTTTTTATATGGAGAAATCCACATGGATACTCTCCTTCGGGGGGAAAAGAATGTTATGTTGGACTTTAACTGACTAACATCTCATAGGTAGTTCATATCGTTGTCACGAGTTGGGGACCTGGGACACAATTGTATTCACGCGCACACTCACGACTTGCATGTCCACCCAAGCCCTACGAGCCAGACACTCTGTCAAACGATGGCAGAAAAGTAGTTTTATGACACAATTTAGGTTAGGTTACCAGAAACCTGCGATGCGATTGCGTGCGGCAAAGCTCCAGTTCAGGGTGACCATACAATGTGCTATGCAATAGGTTCTTGCGCCGTGTCGTGCGAGCCTATCAATAAAAAAAAAAGCTTGCAGATTTTTACGATATAACGACGCGTTTTTTGTTGGAGCACTAAAGTAGATTTTGACTAACTTCGCGTGACCCAAGAGCTGGCTTTTACCTCGGTCAGAAATTAAGCATTGCCATACAACGTGGCCATGTCGCCAGTCTTTTGGGCACACTTCCAGTTGACAGCGATGTGGAGGAGTTTTATGACGCCATATTTTAGTGTTCAATAAATATAAGTTTATAAGATAGATAGTTATATGTCTTTGTAAACATCTTTGCTGAAGAATGTCTTCGTAAACCTGTTCTTATGTTTCCGTTTTCTAACACTGTGGCGCTGTTGTACAACACAATAAATTGTGTATAGTGAAATCTAGTCGAGTTTTATCGAAATATTGCCGAAATCCAATATCTAGTATATATATTTATTGTTTTAATTAACCATGTGTTTTTATTTTTCTTGTTTTATTACTTTATTTATCAATTAACCCAGAACTCAAAAAAAATAATTTAGAAACCGACCAAGTTCTGTTAACTTACTTATCCGCATAGTTCTCACCCTCAGTATGCAGCTGGTTTTAAAACAAAGAAGAGCTTTTAACTAACTGCACCTAATTGTTACGTTTTCGCTAATTTTTAAGGCACGTACTCGGTGTGTGTGGCCCTGACCGACCAATTAACAGTTTATCAATACGGGTTAGTTTTTTGTAACATGACATTGATTACGTTACAATGAACGTAATAGGTTAAGTATATTAATGTCATACCTTGTAATAAGCTTTTTTTCTGCACTACCACATTGAGTTTGTGACAACAAATTCTTGACAGAAACCCAATGCGGTAGTGTCAGTAATAAATAATAATTAATAAAATAAAATTTGTTTTGTGTTGTAGCAAATGATTTATCTATCTAAAAATAAATATGACCCGACCCGCAGCTTCGTACCATAGTCTACCGTTGTATCTATACTCAAATTTTTGTTCGTCTTACAGAGTTTTTTGATCACAGTAAAAATACGATGGAAATAAAGAATATTTCGAGTTGATTTGTCGTTTTTCCGTATTTTTTACAGTTCTAGTCCCATATTATATTTTGGTCCCTACATGAAATTGGATCGACGGGTACAATTTTTATGGTATTTTTGCATTTTTTTTTTCTCGATTTTTTTTTTCCAAACTCTATGCAATGCAGGTGAAAATATCTTAAAAAGTTATGTGTATGCGTGTTTCCTAGAAACGTTTTCCTGTAACCATACCGGTTAAAAAGATACCTGCCTTCACTAATTCGTCTCAAAAATACACGCTGTATTTTATAACCTGACTTCTGTTGGGTGATTGTATGAGGGCAGTCATGTGCGGGAATGCGGTGGATGCGAGACGCACAGGACCGGTCGTTGTGGCGACACTTAGGGGAGCCCTATGTTCAACAGTGGACGTCTTTCGTCTGAAATGATGAGTCATGTGACGAACAGATAATACGCTGAATGAAAGTCATAAAAATTCCAATTATGAGCATATGTAACTAATTATGCACGAACTGCTTATTATTTTTTTAGCGTAGTACGCAAAGATAAAAGAATGATAAAAAGGAACTACTATAAAAATAGAACCTACTGCGCGATGTTTTTTACACATTTTCATTAGGACGGAAACTAATTTGATTATATGCGCCTATTTTTAGCCTAATTAAAATTTTATACTTTGGTAAAAATTAAATTAACTATTTATTTATTTTAACACTTTATATATTAGTAAAACATTAGAGTATATCTTATTTGCGTCTTTTCGTGTAAATAAATTGCTTTTTTTTCTTCTTTAAAACGAAACGGTCAAATACAACGAGTGTGAGCGGGGTAACGGGTGTACCCATCATCATTAATAAGCCAAAAAATCTTCATAGAATAGAAAAAGAAGAAAAAAAGAAAAATATTTTATTTGGCACAGATACACAGATACACACAATGTAGAAACAACATGCACCACACGTACAAGCTTTACCACAATTTTGCCTGAGCGGGCCAGTTTGTACACGAAAATCATGTAATATTATGTGAGTTTTACCTTTTTACTTGTAGGACATACTAGTCTCCTCACGATATTTTCTTTCCCTATGTGTATTTCCAACATAAACGGTCTTAACTGTTTAATCATTTTGATTCCGCCAAAAAAAGTTATCTAAAAGCCCTTGTCACCACAGTTTAAGATTTTTTTATACGACTAGAAAATTATGTAATTTCATGTTATGACCCACTGCTCCACATGGTAGGCTGTTAGTGTCAATCTGCGGAACAACCCATGGCCTTGACTGTCAGAGTGACAGGCACGGGTTACGGTCTCAATTACAATGATATAATTACATTATTCAGCTCATTGTGACAAAAACTGATTTATTTATGTACAACAAGCTTGTTCCCCATGGTTTCACCTGCCTCTTTAGTTACGGTACCGCTGCCATTGGTCGTAGAGTAAAATTATATAGCTTTCCTCGATAAATGGGCTATCCCACACTAACGTATTTTTTCAATCGATGCGGTAGTTTCTGAGATTAGCGCGTTCAAACAAACTCTTCAGCTTTATAATCTAACTAAAAACAAATCTAATGCATAAAATTCCGTGTCCCAGTTTTAACGAACTTAACGAACTCCTCCGAAACGGCTTGACCGATTTTTATGAATTTTTTTATGTATTATTGGTAGGTCTGAGAATAGGTTGAAGGCTATTTTTTACCCTCCTACCCGCACCTCCCATTTTTTTGTTTGACAATTTATATGACAGAACAACGTTTTCTGAGTCAGTTAGTATTAGTATAGATTGTTTAAGGGCGGAATTCACCAATAAAACTAATCGCGTTTTAACTTTTGGCTCGCATAATCGCGTTTAACCGCTGTCACTAGTGTCACTTGTCTATATTTTTCTTTTGTTGTATTTTTACAAGTGACTCTAGAGACAGCGGCTAAACGCAATTATGCGAGCCAAACGTTAGAACGCGATTAATTTTATTGGTGAATTCCGCCCTTAGTCGCGCGTGGCCTCTACAGAAAATGGGTTGTATTATACAAAAAAACTAAGAGTATATACCTACTGTATAGGACCTTCTTGGATAATGGTATCTTAACTAACATTATTAAGACGTACAATTTTTTTTTTTTTGGGAGGAGCTCGTGGCTTTAATAATAACGTCCGCACAGGTCGATCTTCATGGTTAAGCAACGCTAGCCGAGGTCGGTCTGCGGATGAGTGACCACCTTAACATACCGAGATGCCTCCGTACCTCGGAAACCACGCTAAGCCGTTATTCCCGGCTGTCATTTACCTATATCAACAAATAACATGATGCTCTGACTATCTGTAACGTCTCTATTTTACAGCTTTTTAGGGCAGTTAGAAAACAAGAAAACTCGTCACGCGCTCCATGTAAAATATTGGCATTCAGTAGCATCAGATTAGACTAAAAGCCCGACATCAACTAGTTCATCCGCTAACTGTCCGGCCTTTAAAATCGTAGAGGACTGGTGCAAGGAACACCAACTGACTGTGAACCCCACCAAAACTGAATTGGTTCTCTTCACCAAAAAAAAAAAGAAATTGGCAGCACTACAACAGCCACGTTTCTTTAGAACCACTCTTAGCACTGCTAAGAGTGGTTGTTGTGGTTGGTGGTGCTGTTTTTGCTTGAACTGAAGTCAAGTACCTGGGCGTTTACCTGGACAAACAGCTGCATTGGGCAAAACACACCGAGTACATCACTAAAAAAGCCAGTATATCCATGTGGCAGCGTAAGCGCATGTTAGGCTGAAACTGGGACGTAGCCCCAAAGATCACCCACTGGCTATATACCACCGTTATCAGACCGATAATCACATAGTATGGCTTCCTAGTTTGGTGGCCCAGGACCGAACTGAGCACAGCCCAAAAAGACCTTCAAAAACTGCAACGACTCACCTGCGTAGCGATCACTAGCAGCATGAGAAACACGCCCACGGCTGCGGTGGGCAAGTGATATTGGGACTGCCTCCACTGCATCTAATAGTGCAGGAGGAGGAGGCCTCAGCAGTTTTCAGGCTCAACGTATCAGGCACCCTAAGTAAAGACTTCAGAATCAAACACATACACGTATAAGGGAAGACGCTATTAAATGACAGACCGATGGCATCACCTAGCGACTAAGCTCCAAAGGCGTATCATTTCCAAAAGCATTTCAACGTTCAATTAACAGAGGAAGTGTACGACTACTCAGGCCCAGGAGAACTGAGGGTCTACACGGATGGATCAAAGACAGATACAAGCACGGAAGTCGCAGTCTTCTCCAATGACCTCAATATCAGAATACCAGAACGCTAGGAAAATTCAACACCGTCTATCAGGCGGAATGTGTTGGCATAATCTTAGCGGCCCAGGCCATAGAAACTAGGAATGTAACGGACACGCACATTCGGATACTCTCCAATAGTGCCTCAGTCTTACAATCCCTAGGCAAAAACTCTACCACCTCGAGAATTATACAAGAATGCCACTCAGCACTGGAAAGAGTCCCCTGTGCAGAGCATGCTTGGAGGGGGAGGAGACAATAGCGCATGTCCTCCTAGACTGCACAGGTGCCACTGAAACACGCACAAGAACCTTAAGATCACCGAACTCCCTTATTGACGCCCTGAAAAACCTGAAAGGCCTAATCTGTTTTTGGAGAGAGGTGGGCTGGTTGGAATAAGCCCACCAAAGGTGTTAGGTATTGGCCGCTATGGCTCACGTACTATGGTCCGCATAGGATTAAGTGCGGAAACCATACTTAGACATGACATAACATAACATAACTGTCCGTACCAAAGCCGAGTCGTCGACGGCGCGTAATGTTTCACGCGCGCCTCAAAAATATGTCAACAAAACCGTAGAAAAGAGGCCCAGCAGAACCAAAACCTATTAAGGCCATGGGTCGACTTTTGAAAAGATTATCAGTGATCCTAGAACGAAAAAAAACTGAAGGAACGTAAGTATGGTTGTTTTCAGTAAATGTCTCACACGCCCTTGCGCTCTGCCCTAGGGCGAGAGAAGTCATTAGATCATTTCCAACCTTAAAAAAAACATACTTGGAATGACTAGATAGATTGATTAAATTATTTTTTTGTTAATTTATGTTTGAAAAAGGTAGTCTTTAGAAGCGATCTTATGCGATCTTTTAATGATAGTTAGTTTTAGTGATACCTACTATCGAAGAATGCCATTTTTATCACAAGGTTTTTTACGAGATACACCACGGTAGCGATGGCGTGGATAAAAACTAGTGTTTTATAATTATTTATCACTAGGCTGCTGCCAGCTGCTTCCCCCACGTGATAGTAGAAAATTATCTCAAGGGAACATAGAACTACTCTCGGGATAAAAGTGTCCTATGTTCAATGTGCCCTTTGTGCGATCAACATGTTGACCTGATGGTAAGCAGTGATGCAATTGTTAAAGAAAATTATAATCGGTATTATTCTTCGAAATAAAACGTGATATAATTGAGCTGATAAAATTAACGACTTTCAGAAATTAAAATACTTACTTATTGTTAATTTATTTTAACCGTAGCTCTGTGATTGTATTTTTACTAGAATCCCACGAGTGGAAATATTGTAAGTAAGTACTAATAAACCACACTTGAAGGTAATAAAATGAAGATTAATTTTATAGGTCATAAACTGATGATATTAATTCGAATACATAGATATCAAATCTGCAAAAAACACTGTATAGGTAAAGATGGTGGTGAATATTGCGATGAGACGTTTTTATAAAAATTGTTCTACAGACCGACTGAAGTCTTGACAATTCAAAAGTGCCTGTAAATGGTTTTTTGAAATAAATGATTTGTATAATTTCTTTGAAAAGGCAGCATCGCATCATTGTATGTGGAAATTATCAAACAACTTCTCCCGCATTAGGTGGCGCGAGAGGTAATGTCAGACTTACTGATTAAAACCCACCCGTGTTTCTTCAGTTGCTCTTTGGATTCTAGGGTCACGGTGACTCTTTGGAACAATCCAAACGCTGTTATTCTTACATCATATTTTACCTGACTTTTATGAAGGGTTATTTAAGTTTTTACGCATGAACATTGTAGTCATCTCGATAAATGAAATCGTAAATTCCTTGAAAACATAATATAATATTTGGAATACGATCCAAGCCCAAAAACGCCCGAATCATCCTTCAAGATTTATCCTTAGAACTTACCTCAGTAGTACTAATGAATTGGCCACGCGATGATCGCAAACATTCGATATTTTGAAGAGTCAATGTATTGAATGTACGATGTATTGAACGTTTAATTTTTTAACCATTCGATATTATGAATGTTCGATTATTTGGAATTCGATTTGCCATACTACACAATAGTATATTCATCACTACCTACCCGAATAAGGAGGCTTTAATGTAACTGCACTATTACCGTGCTTGGTAGGCAGTAGGATTACAGAATGGGGTCCAGATAAGGTCGTCTTTTTTTTAAGCGGGAGATAGTGTCAGACTTTTACTGACTAAAAACCCACTCGTGTTCCTTCGTTGCCTTCGTCCCAGGGCCCCGATTTTCGTTTTCACACTACCCATAGCCTCAGTAGGCTTCAACCCTGTTGGGCCCCTACGTTGTGTTTTAATGACACTTGTACATATTCATTCGTGTTAAGGACAGTTGTAAAGCACATACATTTTTCGCTGGCTATGTATGTTTCATGACCCGTAGACGCCGTCTCACACGGCTAAGCAAAAGTACAAAAACTGGTAAATTCAACTTGAGGATATCGACTGCCGTCGAGATTTTGATGCAGCCAGGAATTCATAAACTTTCACGCTCTTAAGTCGATTTCAAAGATGTAAATTAAATATAAATTTGCTTTGATTTGATTAATAATAAACTAATGTTATGTTTTAATAGTCCAGTCTGTAGACGACGTCTGTGTCTATCGAGTGAGCACCAGTGGATCATTTCATATTAGTCGTCTGCATTTTATTGAACTAAATAGATCCCTCACAATTTAAATATGTTTTTTTTTTATGTGGAAAGCAGTCGAAAGAATAAGCCTTCTGTATTTTGTGTAAAATATTTTATTTTGTATAAAATTTATTTCCAATATGAAGGTCCTATTTAGTATTTGTTCTTTGTAACATTCCACACGTATGTACCTACCTAATTATTATTAATATTTTCTTAGTTATTAAATATTTTAATAGCTACGACATAATTATGCAAAATTAAGAATGTCTTTTTTTTTTTAAATAAAATTATAAACTAAACTCACCTTTCTGAATTTACAAAATGTCCTTCAAAAATTCTCACTCAAAAAATAATGAACGCTTGTTTTAATTAAATAAATTAATTAACTGTGCAATAACTAATTATCAGAACACACACAATTTTTTTATGTTGGCGCCAATTTTGTACTTTCCCAACCACAGATTAAAAAGAACTTTCATTATCCAGCCCGGGAAATGTTTTTTGTACAACATTTAGTTTTTATTTTCTATTCAGCCAGCTATTGTTTCGCGATCCGAAACCGCATGCGTGACTGGACAGTATGCCCGTGTGTCCGAACCACAAGATAATAGGTGCCTAACTAAGTAAATGGAGCTAGAGTGCCTGTGCAGCTGTTCGAAGGATTTGGCGCGTTTTCATTGTAACACTGCATTGTTTTGCTCGCAAGACAGGTCCCTTGCATACACAGTTAATTGATTTTTATACACTTCTGTAGCAGACACAGTTTAAAATTCATACTCTTATGTATTGTCAGGATACGACATTCAAAAAGTGTATAAAATATGATCTTTTTTTTTCCGCGAAAATCATAACATGCTCAGAATCTTTTGAATTTAATTGATTTTTACTCATTGTCTTTTTCCCTTTTTTGACTCGCAAAATCATACAAATTTTAAATTCTGAACAGAATCTGTTCAGTATTTTAAATTTGTGCGCGGCTGCCAGACAATTTTCCAAACATAACATATTATCCCGAGATAGAAATTATCCTGTTTTCTATTTTAGAACATAGCCTATCGGGATGCCCAGTCTTGCATAGTTTAAAACGGGTTACGATTTAAACCGTATCGTAACTCATAGGTTTGTATGAGAATGGAAACACGCATATTTTCCATAAACAATTTGCAATACAGAATTTAATATAAGCGTAAAGTACGTACCTAGTTATAACCACGGTAGTCTAGTGACAAATCCACCCACGTTTATGACTTAGCATAGTGCTCAAGTTTTAATTGACTATAGTATCAAGCACCACTAGCTATTTAATGGTATTTCCTTATATGCAAATCCTGGTAAGAACAATAATTTATTTATTTTTTATTAAAAGAATTAACTATATTCCCCGTTTCTAAATCAAGAAATTGAAGTTTAGCATTTGGTAAAACTGTAAAACTTTAGCGCTTAACTTGGTCTTGTTTGGTGTGAAAAATCATCAAATTTAATAACTTCTCCTGCTCTGAGTGGAGTGAGAGGGTATGTCAGACTTTTATTTTTTTTTAAAACCCAACTGTGTTCCTTCAGTTGCCCTTTGCGTTTCCGGGTCAAGGTTACTCTTTCCGACATTCGTACAGCCCAAAGTAGGAGTGACTTCTTATCTCTAAGTTTTTAGGAAGTAATTTACCACCAATAGCCTGATAGCCAAGTCTTGATGACCACCTATCGATGCTGTTGTTACATAATTGGATCATGAGTCTTATACAAAAGGCACTGTTCGGTTCGCATCATGAAGACGTTTAAATAAAGACAAAGGTTTCTTTTTCTAGAGCCTTGGTCCATGATCACAGTTAGCTTGGATTCTGCGCCCAACATTTGTGTTAAGTCCTTTGGGTAAAATTAACCCATGGAGGGTTCGCTTCCGATAGAGAAACTTGGGGTCCTGTAACGCAAAGCCAAGAAGGCACATAGGAGTAGGCTGCTGGTTCAAGTTTGACAAAAGACAACCGCGATCTCTTTCCGTAGCCATATAATCTTTCAAGTCTTCAGTAACTGCCTGAGTGTCCCAGGTAAGTATTCAAAATGCTCGACTTCAACTAGTTACGTATGAAAAAGTTTGTTGAACCAAAATTTTATATTAATTTCGAATTCTGTATTAAACGAACGCCTGTTTCCTTGATCTCTCCAAGGCGTTCGATCTTATCTCATACTATGTGCTTTAGGGAAAGATGGAAGACAGATTTCATCATCATCGTCATCATTTCAGCCGTAAGATGTCCACTGTTGGACATAGGCCTCCCCCAAGCGTCGCCACAACGACCGATCTCGTGCGTCCCGCATCCACCGTACTCCCGCGACTCTCACCAGGCCGTCGGTCCACCTTGTGGGAGGCCTTCCAACGCTGCGTTTTCCGATGCACGGTCGCCATTCTAGAACCTTTTGGCCCATCCGTTCGTGGTCGCATCAGGAATGAAGATATCCGCAGGAGAACCAAGGTCGCCGACATAGCCCGAAGAATCGCCAAACTAAAGTGTGTGTGGGCAGGACTCATTGCTCGCAAAGACAGGGTTATACCCGCAGAAATATGTGGGCTATTCCAGTACTGGTATGGTAACCACGTTAATCATGTGAAATGGGATGATAGTCTCTGAGCCGTATAGGTTGGAGTGCGGGGTGAGACAGGGTGGTCTGACGTCTCCCAGGCTCTTTAACCTCTATGTGGATGACCTGCTAGTCGCACTCAGCAGCATGCGTGTCGGATGCAGTGTTGATTGAGTGTGAAACAACATCAGCTATGCAGATGACATGGTGCTGCTGGGTCCGTCGGCAGGAGCAATCAGAGAGCTGCTTAAAACGTGTTATGCCTATGCTGCCGCACATGATTAAAATACAATGTTAATAAATGTGAATATATGCTCTTTGAGGTCAGTGGCCGAAATGCCGTGGAGAAGGACCTGAGCTGCTATTGAACGGGTCAACATCAATTAGTAGGGCGTAAACTTTTAAATACCTACGGCATCTTCTTGCCGCTGATCTAAGAGAGTAATTGTCGTCCCGTAGATTAGCGCAGTGTACAGACCAAGTAAAGGTAACACTTTTCAAGGCTTATTGCCAAAGTCTGTAAACGGGCGGTCTGAGGGTCATTATACTAAGAGATCCCTGGATGTCCTGCGCGTCCGTAATAATGCTTTCAGGATGTTGTTGAGACTACCTCGTTACTGTAGCGCATCGGAAATATTTTCGCAAGCCCGTACCGACTGCATCTATGCGATTATACGCAAAAAACTGCGTTGCTACTGAGGAGAGTGAGGGACGGTTAAAACAGCATCCTGAAAACTGTAGCTGAGAGATTCTGCTCTCCGATTATTCAGAAGTTTGTGCGGAGATTGATATTACTAACACTAGGCAATACATTTTTTTATATATCTTACTCTATGGATTTTTATGTCCGAAATAAAATTATTATTATTCTTATTAAAACATAGCTATTTTTTTTATGTGGGAAGTTATCAAATAACTTCTCCCGCCCTGGGTGGAGCGGAAAGGGCATGACAGACTTTTACTGATTATAACCCACCTGTATTACTTCAGATGCCCTTTCCGTTCCAGGATCACGGTAAATCTTTCGAACATTCACGCAGCCCAAATATAGCTACATATGTAATCATACAAAATTCACAAAAAAAAACCTAAATGAAAAATAGGTACTGCCCAAAATCATCCACGCCTGTTTGACTCTACTAAGTAGGTACAAAGGTTAATAAGCACCTTACAAATAGATGCGTAAGAAATAAAAAAAACTAAATTGAATACTCCATTTTATATTACGATTATATCACATTTCATCTATTTACACATAAAAATAACATTTAAAAATAAAAACTAACAAGCCGTCATTTAATCATCATTACATTCATAACATTGATATCATTTACTTTTTTCAATACGCTTACGAAAATATAAATAACCGGGGGTTTGATACGATAATAATGAAATTGTGGCGGGAGCGAGCACGCGTACCTAATTTTCCGCATTAGTGTGATCAATAAATGATGTGCCTAAAGGATAAGAGCGGGAAAAGAATTATTGCCCAGCCAATTGATTGAACTTCGGAGCGGTCAAGATATTTCAGCCGTACTGTACTTTAGCCACGAACTCCTCCTATTTCATCTGGTTTACTTAGGTACCTATATTATTATCTAATGATGAACTACACATAAATTATCTATACAAGGTGCCAGATAAATTTTTAATAAAGTACATTGACCTTCTCCTAATATCTCTGCGTAGGTACCCAAAAAAACAAACAATGAACTGGTTTTAATTACTAGAACATGTAAAGGATCACGATGGATGTCGATTCAAGATAGTTTTATGTGTTTATTTCGGTTTTTGAAATTAAGAATGGCAATGTTTATCTGGCGCCTACTTTAGTAGGTACAGGATTTTTACAAAAATGCTTTGATATCCAAACAATACTTTATACTCACTCATGTTAAAGATATGTGTACCTTGTTAGAGATACATCCTTGTGTTTTTAAAATTTAGCATTCTTTGCCATGCCTTCAAAAACCAGATTGACTGTATCACTATTTACAATTATTTGTCCTTAAATCAAACATTTGCTTCAAATGTTTCGTAGGCGCTTGAGTTTAACGTGAACGCTATGGACCATTATGGACCATGTCTCTATCACCGGAAAATGGCAGACTCAATAATATGATTGTACTAAATCTTTATTAGATAATAATTTCTGTAAATTTGCTGTAAGTATAATGTTTTGAACACACTACCTATCTAACATTTATCCTGAAGAAAAACATATACTTTTCTAATTCTGTTTACTGCAGTGAATCATATACTTTTACCCTCTATATAGTCCTCTTAATCCTGTGCTCTGATGATGACCGTACTTTTATTAATATTCTAGCTCATCGACACCTTAACAGTCATTTATACACAACAAAATAAATTTCACTTCACCATCGCAAAATGGTCTCTATTTCATAAAACATAACGTTCTAAATTCATCACTCAACAGTCTGAAAAGCAATATTATCACAGCCTTTACTATTATCACTAATATAACACAAATCCTTCTTCTTATTTTGGAGTTTTCTCTTAATTTTGTACTGCTGGTACTCCACTATGAAGTAGCAAGCCACTCCTATGATCATCATGCCAAAGATCATGTAGGTCTTCGCACTGGTCCGAAGATAGGGGGACAGGACGTAAGCAATGATGTAGCCTACAGACTCCCAGAGCCTGAAGTTTGAGAAGGCTGCTTCTTCTCTACCGGGGAAGAGGATCCCGTAGTAAGCTGGAACGAAAAAGCATTTTTAATAGATGATTAAAAAGAATGGTTCTAGTTTAGTTTTGAAATTTGACTGAGGTTAAAGTTGACACCATGTGTTGAAAGATAAAATTATGACAGATTAATAATCCCCGCAATCCTCCTGACCGAATTTCGATCATGGTGAACAATCTCAACGGAGATTAGGCAGGTAGGCAGGAGATATAATAGCGCACAAGTGTGTGCGAAAACACAGGCGCACTCTCTGTTCCTTTACTTGCATAGCGTCGGTGGGATGGCAATCCGATATGACCAGAAAAAGATCTTTTTCACCACCAACTTCCAAACTCCGAGCAACTACAGAGTAATTCCTAAGGAAATAAATCAGTAGTACTTTTTGCCGGACCTGGAAACCGAACCAAAGACCCCACAGATTGGACACTAGGGGCCGCGTCATCATCTAACTACTAAGGTAAGTAATCTGCAACCAAAATGTTTAGGCAAGAACTACCTAGTCTAATGTCGTCACCCACTAACCATTCATCTGCACCATCCATATGGAGTCGCAAAGGCCCCACAGCACGGCTATGATGTACAACACGTAGCCTTCCCCGGCGTGAGGCCGCCACGTCAGGACTGCGCTGAACAACGCCGCATGCATAACGGTCGCGCCGCAGATCAGGGGAATACGACCTGTCAGCTGGAAAGGTTTTAAATAAAATGAGAAGGCTTTTTCTATCATTGTCATTTTCTATCCATTTGTTGCACGACTATACCCTTTGAATTAGGATAGTAAATATTACTGTTAGTTTCACGTAAACATATTAGGTACATAAAGTAGTAGTTTTATTCAGAATAATATAATTGTGTCGAATATTGATTGATAATTAATAATATTATATTCTTATTAAAACTAGATTCATTTAAAATTCTTAATCATTATAAATAAATTTAAATACCTACGTTTTAGAGTTCATCGGCTGTGTATTGAGACTGAGGATTGAGACTGGCTTTAAAAGATAGGTACCTACGCTATACTAATCCCAAAAACTGGGCAAGTGCTAGTTGGACTCGCTCACTGAGGGTTCTGTACAAACTTACCTACATACGAGTATGTGAATAATTCAATTCCGGAATGAAGTCTCGAAGATTTTTTGAATCGCAAAAAAGTTTTGTTTTTTTTTTACAACAAATTTTCTGTTTTCAGATTTATTCAGTCAAATATGACCTTGCTTTATGGCAAACTTCAGGATTCTGGGTCAACGGAAAGTACCCTATGCATAGCGCCTAAGCTTAAGAGTGATTAGGTTACTTCTAGGCAAGCGTGCTCCATCGTCGGCCACATCATCGCTTACCATCAGGTGAGATAGTGGTCAAACGCGAGCCTATCAATAATAATAAAAAAAGCTTTTTGTGATATAAACTGCCGTATCTTTTTTTTTTGTTGCCTTCAAAGTTTGATTTATCACAGCTTCAAACGACTGCAGATTTTAGTGTATGGTTTTAATTTCAACTCGATACCTCTACGCGTTTCCGAGATAAAGGGTCTTGACAGACAACAGACGGACGATACGATTCGATGGACGGACCACAAACTGATCCTATAAGCGTTCCGTTTTTTCCTTTTGAAGTACGGAACCCTAAAAAAATTAGTAGAGATGAGCTTGAAGAAGTACCCTGCTCTTCTTTTTCTTTTTCATGGAAAAATAATTGGGACAATGAATTTTTAGCTTCTTATTCTTCTTATTCTTCGTTGCTAAGTATTATAATATCAGCAGTATTACAGTGGGGGATGTGGCGGTGCGGCAGCTAAACCTTAATGATCGACATCTTCTACTTTGATGAACACTTGGCATGGTCTTTCCGTGCATGCCCACTAGGACAATACAATACAAAAGGACTTCGACAATAGCTTCAACCTTACCTTAGCCAAGTACCCGGTGAGCACGCATCCAATAGCGTCAGACAGTCCATACGTCATCATGACGAAGCCAACAGAGCCGGTACCGACTGCACACGACACGAACGCCTGCAAACATAATATAGCAAATTGTATTCTAATGATATGCATTAGCTTTTTGCATTTAACTCAAAAACCAGAATTTTTATTTCAAATAGAACAGTAACAGGCACTTTTGAATTGTCAAAATGTCGGTCAGTCAAAAAAAAGTGAAGCTAAGTTGCACGTTCCAAAGCGTAGATCTCTATGGGGAATAACGTGCAAGAAATCCATGGCCACACTTTTAAATCATGTTTTGAGTTACAAAAATCTTAGTTACATTTCTTTTTAACTAACTCTAGCTATGTTTTTGTTAGGCACAATATGTAAGTATACATTCATGACACAAGATTATGAGGACATAGTTCACATAACACAATAATATGGTTATGCCAAGTGTCGGTATTGCTGGAAGTGACGGTGAACGTAGCACTTCATAAAGCCACAGACTCACCAAAACGATACCAACAATTAAAAAAAAATTAACATTGAGGTACCTGTAACGACATCTATGACGCCATTTAGGAACTAAAATTCAAAATCCTGCATCGCGGTATCAAAGTTCAGCGTGCGATTAGAACATACAGCCCGAAACCAACTATCGGTCACAGTTGTCTGGACCAGCCACAACACCTGTCTGGTCGGAGGATCTAACCCTTTTCAACAGACTTTTACGACACTACACTCTGTTCCACATACCTCTAAAGATCAATTGAAAAAATCTTAATCGATCTTCATTAATTCCTGCTCTAATAATGGAAGATTAACCCATTAAAAACGGCCTCTCTTTGAATCTACATTGAGAGACCTGACCATAATAAGCACAACGTTCTTTTTTCTAGTCATTACTGTCCCACTGCTGGGCAAAAGTCGAAAGCCAAGTCCTTCCACACATTCTTCTCCCGCTCCGTCCCAAACTAGTTTACTTTAAAAAAAACTTACTGCGGTAAAATCAGCTCCAAAGAAAGCCTGCTGAAGTCCTATGAAAATGTTGATGATAACGAGCAGCAGCTGTGTGGGCTCTACCAGCAACTTCAGGGTCACAGCAAGGAGGGCCATCCCTGACGTACCACCACCGGAGCCCGAGCGGCCTGAGTCGTATCTGTGACAAGAGTTTGTATGAAGATAAAATTCGTGCATCTCGTTTTATCGGGTCTCATATCTGCAATAAGAACAGCCCTCCTAGCCAAGTTTCCAACCAACGCCAACCGTTTCCTATCGAATTCCGTTCTCCAATCGGTAATGCCTCGGTGTCAGCAATTATGGAAAACGATAAGTTAGTAGCCATGTCGACGCGCCTGAGTCGACCGCGCGTTCTACAATGTAGCGTTTCTATAACAAAGGATGTAGCGTTGAAAATTGTATAAACGATAACAATTCATTCTATCATTTTGAACGATGTGAACTTGGCTACGAATTTTCTGTTCGTTTGTTCTGATCACGTGACTTTACGTTGAGATAATGTCATTCCCATACATTTATAATAATAATATTTCACAACTATCACACAACGCCGTCTAGTCCCAAGCTAAGCAGAGCTTGTGTTATGGGTACTAGACAACTGATAAACATACTTATATAATTCTAAAAACATAAATATATAGATAATTTGATTCGTTTTCGTCTAGCGTTAACGATTGCAGATTATGCACTAGGCAAAGGGTCCAGAGCTCCAATACGAGCTCTTAAAGCGATCTATTTTACGACTTAAACTGAACTTTTAAACGGATGGAGCTATATAGTGTGTATAGCTCCATCCCCCTTTCTCGCTCTCACGCCTGACACTCAACACATCATGGTAAGGCCCCTGATTAATGTAGATAGATATACAGAAAGTAAATGTTTTAAGAAGGTTAGTAGTTATTTAAAAATGGAAGGCAGTAACAAATCCTTTATTAGGGTTCCGTACGTCAAAAGGAGAAATGGAACCCTTATAGGATCACTTTGTTGTCAGTCTGTCTGTCTGTCTGTCTGTCAAGACCCTTTATCTCGGGAACGCGTGGAGGTATCAAGTTGAAATTAAAACCATATACTCAGGTCTGCGGACTCTTGAAGCTGTGAAAAAATCAAACAACGAATAAAAAAGATACGGCCGTTTATGTCGAAAAAAACGTATATTTCGATACTTTCAAAGGAATCAAAATTCATAGGATTCCCATTGACCCAGAATCCTGAAATTTGGCATAAAGCAAGATCTTATAGCACAGGTATAGGAATAAATCTGAGAACAGTAAATTTGTTGTTACCTACGTCACAAAAAAAATAATACTTTTTTGCAATTCGGAAAAATCTTCGAGACTCCATTCGGGAATTCTAGTTTTTATTCCGTATAAACTACACATACGTTTACGTACAAACCCTCAGTGCGTGAGTATGACTCGCACTTGCCCAGTTTTTTTAAAAGAGCTTTACCTTTTCATAGAGTCCACTCCTACAGCAACAATTAGGGCTGCTCCAGCCATACACGCAAGGTAGATGCCTGAAATATAAAAAAGAAACAAAAATTTAAACGTTTATCCAAGGCAAAGAACCGTCATTTGCTTAAATAAGAACAAATTGCTTCAATCTAAAAGAGACCTCTGAGTTTGTTTCGGTGTTTCTTCTCAGCGTTGTCAACTAGGTAACACTGGCATTACTATTATTTACAAAATAAATCGCCTTTGCATCGGCAACGTGATAAGTTCAATAATATTATTGTGGAACTGTGTAATATCATTTAACAATTAATCAATCTGCCCAGCCTTTCAGTATTTTTCAAGAAGCCAATCGCAGTATTGGCTAACACGATATCCCTTGGTAAGACTAGTGTGATTTTGTGGCTTTTCTATCCGTATAAAACTGTATTTTGACCATTTTATACTGATCTATAAATAACAGTGCAGACTGTTATTTATATATTACCAGTGAATCAATCAAACCGTGAATCTCGATAAGTTTAAATGGTCAGCCATCTACAAAATAACCTCGGCAAGCGTTGCTTAACCTTGTAGATTGGCCCTTGCAGCTTATATGACTTAGTCACAAACTCATGGATCTGCGAACGAATCCCAAATAACGTGTTGTAGGTTTGTCAAAACTTGTATAACAACAAGTACCATAAAAATATTTGTTCTCCGCATGATTTTGTACACAATTAATTTGCATAGTGACGACTGTGACGAGACATTTGTGTCATTAACCTTAGTTCTAAGGTTAAAAGTATTCGATTCAATCTTTCATAGATATTTTTTGTTATGGCTCATTGTAGATTGAATTCTATTTCAAGTATCATAAAACCTATTATAGTCTTTAAAAAGAGTTTACATTGTCAATATTTTTATATTAAGAGGATCCTTTTTCACTCACTTATCGTCAACATCGAGCACGGTTTAAAAGCTTGTTACTTCATATTACGCAATGCAATGCGATGTTTGACTAAAAGGTAACGCGAAAAAAGAGAGAAATTACGCCTGAAAACTCTGTTAGCATTCGGTAATTCCGTGATTTACTCGAATATTTTATAAAACTTGTTCCAGGAAATACGTGTTTTTTTTAAACCCTTAAAATTTTTTGAATCTTGATTTTTCCAAGGCTTCTATTGTTATAATTTTTTGACTTTTTTAATTTTTGAGTTAATAATGAAGTGCAAAGTTCATGCAATATAGCAGATTTTCAGAGGTCTGGATTAGTTTTACACAAATTTATAAATTGATTTCAATAGAAGCCTTGATAATATCCACAAAATACTGTTTCCAAAATATCTAATGAAAAATGTGTAATAACGTCATAATCGCGTAAGAGCGGCTGTATGAAAAACAGTGAAAAACTATGTCGAGTTGCACCTCGTTAAATGATTTAACGACACAAGTACCTAACTATGTTGACTATCATAACAAATTTTATAAATATAAAATATATGCAAGTACTTCAATTTCAACAGGTTCAACTAGCCATGAATAATTTCTCGGATATTATGAATAATTGTATGTTACTGATTGTTTCTTTGTTGCCGAGTTTTTTTTTCAAAGACACCGTAATATCTACATATAACTGATCTATACCAATTTCAAATATACAACAGATGGACGGATCTTTCAAATTGGTCAATGAAATAAATGTTCTTTTTTCTCAATTACTAACTTATAGGTACTATGTTTCTAAACTGAATGCATTCCGCAGCTAAAACATGAAGAATTGGCAGCGGGCGAGCGTTTCGGGGACTGTCTTTTTGCAAACTTTGTCATTCAAAAAGTGTTTAAGTATATGAGTTTTGATTTGAATAAATTACTAATTAAGTATTATCGTGTATCAACTAAGCTATAAAGCTCCTTCACCCATCATCATTATCACCACCATTATCAACATCATCATTCATTCACCATCATCATCATTCTCACCTGAGATCATCTGTATCTTCTCTGGCGGCTGTGGTGGCAAGGCTTCCCCAGCATCAGCACTGGGCAGGAAGTTTGCTCCACACAGGATGGGAATCATCGTCTCATTCACTGACGTCACCGCTGCTGTGTTGTTGCCTGATGACAGCACTGGAAACAAAAGAAGAACGTAGGAGTCATAAGAACAAATATTTAAAATTCCGTAAACCAATTTATTTAGTGTCGTCAACACCCTCTTTCCCTATTAGATTTGGGGAAAATTTAATAAAAAATCGCAATCATTAGTTTAAACATTGGTTAGTGTTTAGACAGTTAATAATGCTAATACGCAGAGTATGACCATAAATAATTTCAATCTATCTCTACTCTTCGAATTCGAACTTTTATTTTATTTTTATTTTACACGTACAATATGGTGTTTTATTTTTCATTTCTACGCTGGTGATGCAGTTGAGGCCACGCGAGTTCATTGCCTACAAGTGACCCTTTTTTTTAAGGCCAATCATTGAAATGACTTCACCAGCTCTAGGGTGGGGCGAGAGGGCGTGTCAGACTTTAACTGACTAAACCCCATCCGTGTCCTTCAGTTGCCCTTTGCGTTCCAAGTCGATGAGAATTTTTGAAAGAGATACCGTGATCTCTTCAAAAATTTCCGTGGCCCTAGCACCGCATCAGCTCAACTACATCCCCTACAGTTTTGCTGACATCTCTTTTAGGCGCGCGTTGAACACTACGCGCCGTCGACGACTTGAGTTCGGTCTTTACCCGACGGTATATCCATTGCTCGTCCAGCCCGAGCCTGCAGATAAACGGTGACAATTCTCCGGGTTTAAAAGTCAAAATAGGTGTACCACAAGACTCAATATTAAGTCTTGTCCTCTTTTTAGTATATATAAATGATCTACCGCATCTATTAAAAAAAAAAATTGGTTGCCTGTAAAGTCGGTATACGGGCGAAAGTTTTACGTGACAACGACTTTGAGTGGTAAAATAATTTTAATGTGAATATTCATTCGTATAGTAGGAAGAAGGATGAAATAATAGTAACAATTTAAAACATTTATTTATACAAAGAATTATATTTAAAACATTAATTTCACTTTTTATGTCTGTCTCTCTCGCTCTTAGGCGGGCTAACCATGCCCGAGTGGAAGGGACGCGTGCCTCTCACTCGCTCTCATTGTGAGCGCATAACGTGAGCGGAGCGTAACGCAGTTTCTTGAAGTGTCACCAGGCAAACCAATTTATAAGACGTTGTCACGTCAAAAACCACATATTGTATTGTTTGCTGACGATACGTCGTTAATTTTTAAGATCAATAGACGTTCCACAAATCTTGATGACGTAAACAATGCTTTACAGCAAGTCCAAAACTGGTTTACTGTTAATAATTTAGTATTAAATGGAAGAAAAACTAAGTGCATAAGATTTGCGTTACCGAATGTTAAAAGTAATTACTCCGACATAGTATTGAACAAGGAGAAACTCGAATTCGTCGAGAATACGGTTTTCCTAGGGATCACGCTTGACTCGAGGCTACAATGGGGTCCTCATTTAACATCTCTGGCAGGTCGGCTTAGTTCAGCAGCATATACTGTCAGAAAAATCCGTCAATTTACTGATGTGGATTCTGGGCGACTAGTTTATTTTAGTTACTTTTATAGTATCATGTCTTATGGTATTTTGCTATGGGGACGGGCTGCAGATATAGAGTCTATTTTTATTCTGCAGAAAAGAGCTATCAGAGCCATATATAATCTTCGCAGACGCGATTCTCTTAGGGAACTATTTAAGGAAGTAAACATCCTGACGGTCCCTTGTCAATACATTTATGAAAACATTATGTATGTTCGGAAAAATATTCATCTTTTTACTAAGATAAGTGACAAGCACAATTTTAATACTAGGAACAAGAATAAATTAGATCAACCTCGGATCAGATTGGCTAAAGTACATAGTTCTTCATGGGGTACTGTGTACAATTTTATAATAAAATACCAGTTGAGATTCTACAACTGAATGAGTCCAAATTTAAAGCATGCATTAAACGCACACTATGTAGACAAGCGTATTATAAACTGGAAGATTATATCCTTGATAAAAACGCTTGGCTAAATGCCGGTCCTGCTCCGCAGCCACAGCCACTTTTACCTTCAAATTAGTTTTTTTTTTAATATTTAGTTATATATAAATATTGGAAGAGATACTATTCCCCTTTTTGTATTGTTGTTTTCGAAATATTTATTTTTTGTTTGTTTCAATAGAGCTTATGATAATTTATTACCTTTGTATTTGGAAACAATTGCATTGTACAATGTAGAAGCACTTTGTTTTTCAAGTTTTGTGAATGTGAAGTAGCATGGAGCATTTTTATTAGGTTACAACTTGTTTGACATTACGAGCTTGGCAGTTGAGAGTTTGTCATGCTCACCCAAATGTCTCGCTGATGGTGGCACGTGTTATTGGGTCATTCAGTTCCCTTCAAAATGGTTGAGCTGAGTGGGGCTGATGCACGCGTCATGCTCGTGAACGGGTGCCGTCAGTTGAGACTGGTCATCTCTTTGCTGCCAGTGACTTAATTTCAATTTCTATTTTTTTAAATTAGTTTTTATTTTATTTTTTATTTTAATTATTATTACTTATCTACATTGTGCTCACATATTAGAAGCGACAAGAAATATGTAACCAAGATTTATGTAACTCATAATATGATTTAAAAGATTGTCCATGGAGTTTCTTGCACGTTCTTCTCCATAGAGATCTACGCTTTGGAACGTGCAATTTAGCTTCACTTGTATTTTTTTTTTTTACTGACCGACATTCTGACAATTCAAAAGTGCCTGTAATTGGTATATTTGAAATAAACGTTTCTGATTTCTGATTTTTGATTTCCTGCGCTGGCCGGAAATGGCTTGGGCTTCTCTTGTGGCGTGAGGATAGCCATTTCCGCACGGTTGTGGCCATCTCCTTGGCTAGCATTTTTGCTTTGCAGAAGGAGGCAGCCACTTCCTATTGCCTGTCGCGTCAGACCATGGCCAGACCCAGGGCCCACTGTAAAAGCTCGCCGCCGCCAATCGCCTCTATGAGGACACGGCGCACCTCTACCGTATGCTCTAACGTGTCCTCCGGGCGGTCCGCACAATGCCGCTATACTTTAGGTCATGGGTTCGATTCCCACCCAGGACAAATGTTTGTGTGATGAGCACGATAATTTTTTCTGTGTCTGGGTGTAATTTATCTATAATACGTATGTATTTAGAAATATATAAGTATGTTTATCAGTTGTCTAGTACTCATAACAAAAGCTCAAAAGCAGAAAAAAAACAATGGTAACACTCGGGCGGTTTTTCCACCTGAATCCGAAACAGGAACCTCCCAATCTAGTCATATCTGGTGAGGACCTGTGTCAGGCGGAAAGTAAGGATGTCGTGGCACCTCTACAGTCACTCCCCAAAGAGGGTTAAAACTTACCGCCGGGATTGTGGCATGGTACAATCACGACGCATGCCCATTCAATAAGATTTGTTTATAGGTCTACTTACCAAGGGAAGAGATAAGGTTACCCCAAACTTGATTCATTTGGAATATCATGAAGAACAAACCCAGGAAACGAGTCAGCAGTGCCTCAGCTGATATCTTGGATATCTGGCTGTGTGCTTCTGATACCTGTAACATTATAAGAGCAGTTCTTTTAAGCGTTGGCTAGTCAGAATATCTATGATGCAGATAAATATAGATGCACTCTAGGGTGATCTATCGAGAGGAAGAAATCCTATAGAGGAAAAAGTCCTTCCCTATCCCTCAAGCAGTAATCGCTCCAAGCTTATTCGGCTGTTAATTTCGAAGCCATAGTGGTCGCAGAAGGTTTGGCAATTGGTGAAATCAATAGTTAGTAGAACTTCACATGTATAGCTTCTGTGTTTACAGGATCTGACATTAGCAATCTAGTTCACTAATTAATCAGTCTAGTCTTTTCCCTTCTCCCCTCCGCCTACTCCAGCTCGGAGGTCCATGAAGATTTCCACTTCGAAAAAAAAAGACCAACGGTTTAACATGCTGAGGCACAGAGGGATCACGAAATGAAAGGGACAGTCACTGATCCACGGATCAACTTCACCTAGCTTTACTTAGCCCGGAAGATTGACCGGTACTTATTTAGCCACGAGGTTCTATACATCAAATGAAATAAATAGTAAACAAAATTTAGTCTTACCACAGACAGGTAAGTGCACTTGGCGCACCAGAGTGGACCCCCACCGAGTCCGACTATGAGCCCTGCGGGGATCATGGTATAGAAGGTGGGGTACAGCTGCGCCGCTATGTACGGCATGTACGTTATGAAGGAGAGAGATATCGCCCATTTCGTGCCTAGCCATCTGCAAAAAAAGCATTACAACATTATTCAGGAGCGACTCAAAATTTCGGTTACTTCCTATTACAAACATCAATACTCATGCTTAAAATTATTAACTAGACATTGCAACCTGCCCCAGCTTCGCATGAGTATTAGAAAAATTTGAAATTCTCAGTTTTTTGCTATAATATCACTCAGTCTATTGGTGGACAGTCTATGGGTGTACACCATTTGGACACTAATCTGAAAATAAAGATATTGAATTGAATTGGTGAAAACCACATAAAAATCCATTAAGTATGTAGTTTTTGATATTATATTTGAACATGAACAGACCGACAGGCGCGAAAGGGGACTTTGTTTTATAAAATGTGTATATCTATATAAGGGCTTTATTGGTCTAAGTACTACTTTTTAACCGACTTCGAAAAGGAGGAGGTTCTATGTTCGGCTGAATGTATGTTTTTTATTTTTATGTATGTTCACCGATTTCTAGGTCAATTGTGGACTGATTTAAAAAAATATATTTTTTGATTGAAAGGTTATGCTTCCAAGTTGGTCCCATAGAAATATTGTTATGATCTGATCATAAACTTCGAAGATATCGAACAGAACTCCTCATAGAATCACAGCAGAACTGTCGTAACAAGTGAAATTGCTTTTATACAAAGTTGATACGACAGATAGGCTTTCCTTTAAACTGCCTATACTAGTATACTAGGTACCATTTTCAAGCTCTGTACCAAAAATCAATTAAATAGGAGCAGTAGTTTAGTCGCAAATGATTTTTTAAGTTTTTGCTCCGTTTGAACACGATGTATTTTTCCTAACAGCTGATTATGTCTATACGCATAGGTCATGCACCTTAAAACGATAAATCGGAGTATAACCTACGATGCGTTGTTGCCGCTCTGACGCAAGTCACAAGTACAAACAAATATTTTCGCTAAAAGATATCAATGCAAACAGGGAAGCGATAAATACACACACTTGCACTTTCATTACGAGAGTGACAAGGACGACCATAGCAAAACATCCCGCGCGTAAAAGAAATAGACACACACACACACACATTATGTTGCTACTGCATCTTAGATTTTTGCGAACGGTAAGTGGGGCGTCTAAAAAACTTGTTTTTTCAGTTCGCCGACGCAACCCTTTGGGAACGTACTTAGGTTACGTAACACGGAAGCTCCCGCGCCGCTTTCGTTTTTTCGAACTCGCGCGCTAACAATTGTGATTTTGTTATTGTGATAGGACACTAAATAAGTTTAAGACAGACAGTATTTCTTTTTTTTATTGTGATAGGACAAGTAACTTGGGATTATTATTATTTAGTGTTAGTGTTTTTTTGTGATTGACTGCTTTTATCGTGATACGACACATAAACTAATAATAGTAATAATTATTATAAACTAATAATTAAACTTTGGTTGTGTGTGTGTGTGTAATTAAAGTGTTCAACAATGCCTCGTGTAACTTACACGGCGTCAGAATACACAGACATGATATTAATTTACGGCGAATGCCGTGGAAACGCTGCTTTAGCCCTGCGAACATACCGACAGAGGTTTGGTGACAGCCGCAATTGCCCTAGAAACGCCCGCACCATACAATTGGCAGTACAGAGAATACGGGAAAATAAAAGTATAGTGCCGCAACAGGAGGGAGTGCCACCGTGGCAAATACCCGCTGCTTGGGAAGAACGAATTTTAGACCATTTTTCCCGCAACCCGACAACGAGTCTCCACAGAGCCGCCCGGCAGTTTAGGGTTTGTCATAGAACCATCCACAAGGTTATAAAACGTAACAAACGCAAACCTTATAAATATCGGAAGGTGCAAGCTTTGTTATCGAGAGACTTGCCGGTCAGGAACAGTTACTGCCAATGGCTACTAAATAAAACAACCGAAGACCGTGATTTCTTAGGTAATGTAATATGGACCGATGAGAGTACTTATACTCGGAACGGCATCTGGAATCGGCAAAACCTCCGGTACTGGAGTTTGGAAAATCCACACGTGTTTCGAGAATCTGAACACCAGTACAGATTTTCTCTCAATGTGTGGGCTGGTATCCATAATAATAATATTATTGGCCCAGTTTTTATTGACGGCACCTTACAGCGGCGAAATTTGTAGAATTGTTAAGTGGTCCTGTGGCCGAGTACATTGATCAACTGCCTTTAGCCGTTTATCGCAAGTTGTGGTACCAGTTGGACGGAGCGCCTCCACATTCTGTGATGGCTTCCAGGGAGCGGCTCACAGAAATGTTTGGGCAGCAATGGATCGGTCGATTCGGACCTGTTCGGTGGCCACCACGGTCTCCAGACCTCACTCCCATGGATTTCTTTTTGTGGGGGTACATTAAGGGTGAAGTGTATGCCTCAGAGGTAAATACAATTAATGAACTAAAAAATAGGATTATTTTAGCATTTCACAAATTAAAGTGCTTAGCGATGGACAGTGATTTAATTAGAAAAATAAATAACAATATTCTCCGTCGGTATAATTTGTGCATTAATGTGAATGGAGGACACATCGAGAATTTAAAAATTTAATGTTTTTGTTATTATTGATGTTGTGCGCGTATTTCAAAAACTAACATAAAAGCCACCGCCGGCCGACCGCGCCGATACGAGAGAGAGAACACACGCGCGCCGCGCGCGTGCGACGTTGCCGCTTTAATACCTAGGTATCTAAGGTCAGTTAAATTTATTTACAAAGTGTGTTTGCGTTTTACTCTGATTTGTAAGCTATTTAGTTTGTTTGAAAAAAAAAAAAACTCATTTTTATTTATATTTTATTTTCTACCGTATCGAATTAATACTAAAAACGTATAGTATACGTAGTGTAATTTAATGCCTCTATGTCATATCAACTCTGTATACGTGTAGTCGATAACTGACTGAAAGAAAAAGGGGGATATATCGAACTGATCTGATGATGAAGCCCGAAGTAGGCACTGGAACTCTGTAATAAATTAATTTAATCTAACCGTGTTTGGTATTATTAGAATTGACATGAGATGCACTCTGGCTATAAGGTATTTAAGTATGACTGAGGGGTACTTTTTAATGGTGGTACCATAACTAAATAGTGTAAAATAAAAACTTTTTACAAAAAAAAAATTACATTGTAGTCGGTTGTATTTTTTTTTTTTTGTTGTAAAAAGTTTTTTTGCTTTTTACTTTCAAGCAAGTGTCGCAAAGATATCTAGGTAGATACCGCTTGCCAAAAGCGTCTGTCAAGAATCGCTCCTCGCCACAACGATTTTTGGTGTTGTGGTCTATGGTAAAACTACTAGGCATCGACCATAAGGAAAAGTATTTGCTGCTTGCTACTTGCCACCACCTGTGCAATACCTATGTACGAGTAATGTTGGCACATAAGTCCAATAAGATAAAAGCAAGCATTGGCTTGCTATAATTTCCTAACGTTTCATATAAACATGTTGTGATAGATTAAAAAACATTTGGAAATCAGAAATACCAAGTGTTTAGTGGTTCGATAGTTTCTTGCGTTCGATTCCCAGATCGACTAGTGTCATTTGCAATTTCTTAGCCGCTACTATGAAATTGTATAAAGCACGAAAACACATCCTGATTGCAGGCTGCTGTATATATATATATTATGGCCGGCCGATGGCCATATGCGGGCCAACTCATACCTAATGTTACATTTACGAATCATCGCAGCCCAGCCCCCCTAACAAAGTCACAACTGTTTCGTTTCGATTCTCTTTTCGTCGATTGCCTCGAGTAGGCCACGTCTCCGATTCTTTTATTCTGACGTCATCCCAACGCTCAATCACTTGGTCAGAACAAAGGAATAGGAGGCGTGGCCGACTCGAGGCGATCCGAAAAGAGAATCGAAACGAAATGGTTGTAACTTGGCTAGAGGGGCTGGAACGTAAAGGGCATCTGAAGAAACATAGGTGGGTTTTAATCAGTAATTCTGACACCTCTGGCTCCACCCAGAGCGGGAGAAGTTATCTGATGACATTACCACACTAAACAAACATGTTTCATTTAGATGGTTTTTTTAAAGTTCACTTTAACAACTTACTTTATAACCACAACAGGCAGGAATATATTTGAGAAAATGAGTCCAGCGTATACTGCAGCCAGCGACGCAGTTCCTAGGCCAGCTTCCGCGTTGATAGAGCTCTGAAGATTTGCAGCTCCCTGTAATGGAAACATTTATCTTATTAGCTTTTGTTTTATAACTCAGCTGTTGAATATGGTCGCAAAAACAACATTATAGGGTATCAGGCGGCTCATCCTGACCAAAGCTAACAAATAAGTATGTGATATTTCAAACTTCTATAATTAATCAATACACTTTTAGTAGCGTGACTGACTTTTACTGATTAAAACCCACCTGTGTCCTTCAGTTGCTCTTTGTCTTCTAGGACCATGGTAACTCTATCAAAATGTCCTTGCAACAGCAAAACCTTAGGGGGCCACCCTACGGTTTAGCTAACATATCTTTGAGGCGCGCGAGGAACACTACACGCCGTCGACGACTCGGGTAATTACCGGACGGCCGGACGGGGAGCTACTCATTGCTCGCCCTTCACAAGCCCGCACCTACGATGGGCGGGGATTAAAACGCTCCTAACGATAGGAATTAAGGACGTGTGGATGTGCTCTTCCTTAGCAGTCATTCCTATAAAGTGTGTTTCAGACTAGTTATTTTTAATTATACATATTATTGAATCACAACGGTTCCGCTGCTCCGCGCGGATTTTTTGAAAAGGGAACCTGTGGTCCTAACGGCTTTTGTCAAAAAATGAATGAGATGTCATTCAATGATTTCCTGCCTTAAACAAAAATGGCTCCGCTAGTTACCAAACTAAATATAATTCCAGACGGACAATCAACTGCCGACAAACTTTACTGCCGTTTGGCATAAGATTTATGTAAAACTATTCATGAATATTTTCTTGAACCATTAAAAAAATCTTTTGGGCTTATCATTAACAGCCAAGAGATGAATATAAGACAGTGAAATCACAAGAATTAAAACCGTTTAATTATCTTAATAAAACACATAAAACAAACTTCACACCTAAATATTAATGACAACTGCAGAGGTCTTCACAGATGGAAGCGTTGCATAAAAAGTACCTCTCTATAAAGTTGCTCAAGGCTCAAAAAACCTATTGAGCCGACTGATAGGCAATACTTGGTCTTCACACTTCCGGAATGACTTAAGTGTATCATCATTATCATTAACTCTTGGTTTAGTGTCACGATTTGTTCATAAGGGGATGCAACTCGACATACTTTTTCACTGTTTTTCATACAACCGCTCTTACGCGATTATGACGTTAATACACATTTTTCATTAGATATTTTGGAAACACAGTATCTTGTGGATATTATCTAGGCTTCTATTGAAATCAATTTATAAATTACCAGTAAAGACAAAGAAATTTGACACTTCACAATTTATTCCAAAATTTAAAACGTCTAAAAAGTATAACAAAGAAGCCTTGCAAATTTAATCAAGATTCTGATTGACGACAATTTTTTTCAAAAACTTTAAGGGTTTAAAAAAAACACGTATTTCCTGGAACAAGTTTTGTAAAATATTCAAGTAAATCACGGAATTACCGAATGCTAACAGTGTTTTCAGGCGTTACCTCTCTTTTTCGATAAAGCTTTGATAAAGATAAGATAAGATAAAGCGGATTGCGTTAGATAAAGTAACAAGCTTTTAAACCATGCTCGTTGTTGACGATAGGCGAGTGAAAAAGGACCCTTTTAAGCTCCGTATCCACTAGGCAACATTAGACGCGAAGTACGGCACAACAACGCGCGACTTTGCCAGCTGGCGCGCAACATGACGCGTGGCTAGTTATTTGTTTCCGTGCAACATGCAGTTGACGTTATCAAGTGTAGCCGTGCTGCGCAACAGCGGACGGAAAACTTGTTTAGATTAATCGGACTGTACCAAAACTGTGGGATACTACTACACTAGTTCCTCGTTCGACATATTGTCGGCGACTGGTCAGGCATGAACAGATAACATTGCTGAAAAAAAGTGGCGCGTTGCCGTTAAACATGATGAGCAGTATATTGTGCATCATGCCGTGAGTCAAATAGTACCTAGTAGATACGAAACTTTAATCACACACAACATTAATGCTAGAACTACACTGCGCACACGTGTGACACACACGCCGATCTGGATGCGTCGGTCTCCATACATTTTATATGGAAACCAGACTACATTTTATATGGAAACCAGACTACACTTGATTGATACATGCCACGCGACGTCGTTCTACGTACAAATCAGGCGTGTTACACGTATTCGTCGGTCTATTGTAGTTCTAGCTTAAGGCCTTTCTTTGAGGGGTTAGGTTGAGCTGTAGGTTCAGTTGTGAGTTGTGAGAATCGAACGAAGGACTTAACGATCGACAGTAGCACTTGCTACCACTAGACAACACCTGAGCACAAAATTCAACTTCACTTGTGCAGCGATGGCCCAGTGGTAACGGCTCCAGCTTACGTTACGTCAGAGATTCAAACCCAGGCAGGCGCTTTTGTGTACTTTGTTTTATCACCAATGCTCTCAAAATGGTGAAGGAAAATATCGGCTGGAGGAGCATAAAAAATCGAAGATTATGACACCCAGCAACCCGTATTGGGCCCGCCTATTACCTCTCCTAGAGAGGAGGGCTGAGTCTCAGCAGTGGGAACATTTTAAGGCTGATGATGATGATAATGATGATTATATTATTCACTATAAACGTAACCTAAACTAACGCAAACTGTCATCTTAAGGTAAATCGGATGGTCTTTTAGTCCCAATAACACAAAAAAAAGGAAAACTTCTTAGTCCTCAATTTACTATTTATTATTATGACGTTTGGGGAAATCGTACTCTGAAACCCAAAACTCAATTAGTAGCACTTTAGTGCTAAAAACACACACACTAAAGTGCACTAAAGTGCTACTATATCCTTATTTTTTTTTTCGTGGTTTATCAATAGGTTAACATTAACATTCGACACCAATACTTAGTTCGTGAAAAGTCACACTGTGTTTTCTAACACGCACTTGGCGCGTTGTAAATAATGAACTAAGTGTATTTTTTATATAATCGCTGACAGACTTTAGATAACAGTTTATGTAGGATATTGAAATTATATTATATACTTACTATTTTAATTAGAACACCTTTAAAAACAGTATGATCTTATTAAGAATATTGCCGTTATGATCACAATAAAATCATCTTCAACGCGTATAATATTTTCCATCAAATCTTTTTCTCGATTCTAGTTCGAACAAGCTCGATAGATGGCGCTATACCTTTTTCGTCACATATCTAAATCGCGCTCTAGTTTCGTTCACGAGACCAACATTTGAAGAAAAGCCTGAAAGATGGCTTTGCTTCATATGCTGGTCTCCTAGTAACCTTATAGTTATCATAATTATATTTTTATGTGTTATGTTAATGTTAACATAAAACTAGACACAATTTTTGACTAGCCAGGTTTGTAGGTTACCTAAGCCTGACTAAGAATACGATGGGAACAGCTATAGCAACCTTGTAATGTTTGCACTCCAACCCCACCCACAACCTGAGTCCCATTCCCTCTGGAATGGGCCGTAATTAAGGTTGTCAGAAGCCCGAGATTTCCGGGATTGTCCCGAAATTCGACGTCCTGTCCCGTGTCTAGTAATTCGATCTATTGTCCCGGATTCCGAAAAATTTAATAATTAAAAAAATTACAATAAATGATAAGGCTAGGCGGCAGGCAGCGAGCAGGTTTGCTTCACTCGCCCCGACTCCCGCCGAGTCATGTCATCCCTGTCTCTCTCTCTCTCTCTCACGTGTCTTCTCGGGGAACTATGCCACCAACAAACAGCTCCACAACATGGGACTAGCAAGCGACCCGACTTGCAGAATCTGTGGAGATGTAGAGGAGAATATGCTACATTTGCTGTGCGACTGTGCAGCACTAGGCTCTAAAAGACTAGAGTATCTGGGCCAACCATTTCCAAGACCCGAGAACTACAGGCTCAGCCCTATCAAGGCCATACTGGGTCATGAAGAAGGTGCACGGAGGACAAGGGGTTGAGTAGACAGGAGGGGAATAGCACAAAAGATCCAGAAGGGTCGAAGCGCTTTGGCCTAGGGCCAGCCCCACAACAAGATAAGATGATAGGCCCATAGATCCGTGGATATGCCGGATCCACTTTAAAATTTTTTAAACAGTTCGATCGATTTTGGTCCGTTTAGCTTGACAACTGTTTGTTTTGGGTCTTTTGTTCGTTAAAAGGTATGTTTTTATATAGGAACAAAGCTTCGCAGAAATAGGCAACCGCTTTCCATTCCCTCTCGCTCCGAACCATGGGATTAACCAGAACCGGACGTGAGAGGTCGCGTGCCATCGCTGATCGCCTCCTCGAGAAAACGGCGGGGTAGACTTCCACCATATGCTCCACTGTGTCCTTCTATTGATCCGCACAATGGTGACACCCGGGCATTTCTCGTTTATTTATTAAAACTACATGTACAATAGTGGTAGGTACATAGGCGGACTTAATGCAACAAGGCATTCTCCTCCAGTCAACCTTTGGTTTTACTTCCACCTGAATGCTATACATAGCTACCTCCTGAACTGGCCATGTCCAGTGAGGACCAGACGCCGCGCAGTGGCGCCTCTCTAGCACTCCAAGAGGGGGGACTTATCACCACGATTATGGGTGTCAAATAGATAGCTTACTCTAGTACCTATTTCATCATCGTCATCATCATTTTAGCCGATAGACGTCCACTGTTGGACATATGCTTCCCCCAAGTGTCGCCATAATGACCGGTACTGTGCGTCTCACATCCATCGGATTCTCGCGACCCTCACCAGGTTATCGGTCCCCCTTGTGACCACAAGCCCCTCCATGTATTTAATGTAAAATGTAAAACTTGATGCAAATAAATTATTACTATTATTAAATTATTACTCCAGAACCTTTCGTCCTGTATATACCCTGCCGTAGTACCTAATTACCAACATAGAACTGATATATACCTAGGCTAAATGCTATTTTTTATACAAAATTATAAGATTTATCATGATTTCGTTGACAAAACACTTGAAACTTTGTAATAAAATTATCACTTATCTACTATCGAATTCAACATGGTTTTAAGGAAAATGGTTTAAAAGAAATAAACAACTTTCTCATAAGCGATTTGGTGCAACACAATATTTTTTTTTTCATAAAATTACGTTCGTTTGGCCAAATGGCATAGGTTTCTCAATTGAGAGTTTTGATTCGAAAACGTTTTAAACTCTACTTTTAAGGCAAAATTTTACATGTTTTTGGGCTAGTTTGGTAAATAGTCAACTTCAAATTCTTAATTAACTTGAAACTCCCCTCGGGCGCCCTGGGGTACCTATTACGAAAACGAAACGAAACGAAACGACGAAACTATACGAAATTTTTACGTAAATCACCAAAAAAATATTATATAAATAAAAATAAAACTTTTTCTGGATTTTTCTAGGAAAACCATAATTATAGCAACCAAAATTTTCAGCTATAAAAAATCGTACAAACGTGTGTACAAAACGACAATTAAACGTTTTTCAAGGTCATTCAAGTTGTACAGACGTATGTACAATTGGCCTTGTAACCAGCCATTAGAGTGTAATTTTCCAATTTTTGGCCAAGGCTAATCTTCCAAAGATTTCTCGAAAGAGCCATCGTGGCCCTGGAACGCAAAGGTCTACTGAAGGAATACGAGTGGATATTAGTCAGTAAAATTCTAGCACTCGCTTTCGTTCCACCCAGAGAGAAAGAAGTTAATCGATGATTTTCCACCAGATTTTTAATGTTCGAATAATCTTTTTAGGGGAAAAAGAGAAACCCGGGGGAAATTCAGAAAAAATAACAATTAAAATAACTCTTTTTGTTAAATTAGCAACGTCTGTCGGGTGGACTAATATTAGATAAACTTACACTGTATGCTGTAAATTGCACCATGAAAGCCAGGCTGATGAACACCACATTCTTCATGATCCTCCATGTTTCAGTCGGCTTCAGACTTTCCACCGGGGACTTTTCTTCAGACGTCATGTTAGAGCACTTTCACTAGGACCAAATAGTGATATTTTATACAAAAAAAAAAGTGTTAACTTTCCACAATTTTTATCAAATACACACTCCAGATACCGCTAAGAATTTTTTATTTCACCTTATCGTTTATAAAGTTTTTTTTTCTTATATAAAAACACTTCACTGAAAACTTTGTCGTTTATCTACGCCTGAAACAACAAGAAATGAACATAAAAAACTTGTTGTAAAATAAGAAATTACGGATAACGACCACTAATAGAAAAAAAACTACGTGATTGAATGTCAACAACAAAATGAATAGTGCAGTAAAAACATTCAAATAATAATTTATTTACAAAGATCTATAAAATAGTATATAATATAATTACTTTTGAAAAGACTCACACTGTTCAAGTTAATCTAACTTTAATGTCATTACGAGTATTTGTTCCTAATTTGGAATACTGTTACCTAATTTATATTTGATTGAACACAATTAAATTTTCATTAACTAATCCTCATTTTCGTTAATTATCTTTTTCGACAAAACTCAGAAATTTTCTAACAATACGCGCGACCGTTCTTAACATCCGCTAGCTATAAACTGAAGCGGCGTATGTGCATCATACTATTTAATATTATATCGTCATCTTCGGCCTTGTACTTAAGAAGCGCTATTTTTTTACCGGTAATCCGGTTAAGATACGAGTAAGTAGGTACTTCAATGTGTATCAGAAGTCCATTTTGTGTGGGATTACCCACTGATTTAACTGAAATCTATTGTTTGAGGTGGCTGCGGTAGAGGCCATGAAGTCAGCGGTGGCGATTGCTGTAGTGATTAAACTCAATGAAACTCCCGGAAAGGTTTTACTAAACTTCTGGGCGAAGGTAGGCTAACTAACTCAACCAGGACCTCGCACCACAGACCTATAGGTACCGTCTTATAGGTCTGTGATACCAGTGCGCATGTGGCTCCTCTAACGTAGACCCGACGCCAGAAGAGTCGAGACACATTCGTGTAGTAGGGACCGACTCTAAGAAGCCGAGCACGGGCGACACTACACAAATTTGAGCTTAGCTCATACTCGGCTCCTCTAGTATAGACCCACCTTATTCTTTGCGAGAAATCATCGAATATGTCCTCGAGTCGGAGAGAGAGTTTCAGACTTTTACTGACTTAAACCTACCCGTGTCCCTTCCAGTTCCCTTTTAGGTTGCAGTGATTATTTAGTACAAGCCCGCAGCTCTAGCACGGACCGATTAACCCCTCGGGCGCCCCGGGGTATTATTATTACGTAATTGCGCATTTCTGCGTAAATCACCAAAAAAAATAAAAAAACTGGATTTTTCTAGGAAAAACAAAGATATAGAAACCAAAATTTTCGGCTAAAAAAAATCGTACAAACGTGTGTACAAAACGACAAATAAGCGTTTTTTTAAGGTCATTCAAGTTGTACAGACGTATGTAAAATCGGCCTTCAAGGGGTGGACCAACCTATGTGCCATAAAATACAATGATAATGCTCTGTAACAAAATCCACTGCACCCGTTAACTTCGTGGCCCTCTTAACAATAAGTTTAGAATTAACTGCTTGATAACATCAAACATGCATCGGCAACTATTGCAATTGTATTACAAAGTCAATCAAAACACTTTTTATTCTTTTACCATCGTGTGCACGATGCGAAATAATGTTGTTGCAATTTTTTTGTTATGATTACAATTTACTGGGAATTTGCGAATGAATCTATGAAACAGCTAACGTCATAATCAGTGCGAGTTTGTTGGTTTATCAATGAATACAATCTGTTATTTCCTATTAATGTGTATTATCATCTTCTCGTAAGTTATAAAATAAAATACCTGGGCTTTGGGATTGTCTGAAACAGTTACCGTGACCCTGGAATGCATAGAGCCGCTGAAGGAGCACAGGTGAGTTTTAGTCAGTAAAAATCTAACCTCCCTCGCTTCACCCTGAGTGGGAGGAGTTATTTGCTGACTTCCCAAATAAAAAAAAACTTCAGGACGCCCGCCCAAATTTCACACATAAAAGGTTTCTTACTTTTTTAGGTGGGAAAATCATCCAATGAAATCTCTCGCTCTTGGGCGGAGCGCGAGAGTGTGTCAGACTTTTACTGACTAAAATCCCACTCCCATTCCTTCTTGCCTTTCATACTAGGGCCGAGTTTTCCTTTCAGATACAAAACCTTGGCCCCAGTGGGCTTCGACCTTGCTGGGCCCCTACGGTCTGCTGACATCTCCTTGAGGTGCACGTAGAACAGTACGCGCCGGCATGAAGGCAAAGAAGGAACAGGAGTGGGTTTTAGTCAGTAAAAGTCTGACAGCGAGAGATAGTCTCTCGCTCCGCCCAAGAGCGAGATTTGTCGTTAGATGATTTTCACACATAATAAAAAACTTACAAAAAAAAAATACAACCGACTTCAAAGTAAAAAAAAACACTAAAAAGTGCCAAATAACTTTAATTTCGGAAGGCGGTGTTTCTATAATAGTTTTGTCTCTTCGTTATTTAACACCGACATCCGAAATTAAAGTTATTTTGCACTTTTCAATGTTTTTTTCTTTACTTTGAAGTCGGTTGTATTTTTTTTGTATTTTTTTTTATTTTACTCTTTTTATTTATGGTACCACCACTAAAAAGTACCCCTCAGCCAAACATAAGTACCTTATAGCCAGAGTCCATCTCATGACAATTCTAATAATCCCAAACACGGTTAGATTACATTGATTTATTACAGAGTTCCGGTGCCTAACTTCAGGCTTCATCATCAGATCAGTTCGATATATTCTCCCTCTTCTTTCAGTCAGTCATCGATTACACGTACAAACAAAGCAATTTTACTTGTTACGACGGTTCTGCTGTGATCCTATGAGGAGTTCTATTCCATATCTTCCAATTTCATTATCAGATCATAACAATATTTCTATGGGACCAACTCGGAAGCATAACTTTTCAATCAAAAATGTCAAAATCGGTCCACAATTGACCGAGAAATCGGTGAACATACATAAAAAAAAACATACATTCAACCGAACATATAACCTCCTCCTTTTTAAGTTTGTTAAAAAAAAACACAACAGCTTATCGTTGTTTTCACACAGTTTCCAAGTGTAATTATGGATACAGGAAAAACAATGCCTAAACACAATTACTTGATTACGTAATTATACTCATCTCCTGCCTCAGAAAATTGCTGGCATAAGAGTTATTTGATGAAAAAAAGTTATGAAGGAGGCAAATTTCTAGCGCGGTATTTTTATGACCTACAGATAGTTTCACGGTACCATCTAATTACTCCTACCGCTCTAGGTGTAGCGAGAGGGAGAGTCAGACTTTTTCTGACTAAAACCCAACAGTGTTCGTTCAGTTGCCCTTTGTACGGTTACGGTAACTCTTTCGGACATCCCGCAATAAAACAATAATTGGCGTTCACAAGTGCGATGGTAACTATTATTAATGAGTAAATCCGAGTTTTGTTTGAGTTAGTGGTATACGTTTGCTGGTAGTTAGGGGCAACGCTTCAGTTATTGGACCCTATCCAGTTATTGGCCATTTCAACTTAGACGGCCTAACGTTTAAATGGCGTTGTATGCGAAATGCACAAGACCAGCCTATATTGTGACACTTGACGGAGACTTACATTCACCAACATGTGCTTCGATAAAAATTATGACGATTATATAAGTGATAGTGATCTAAATAAATCTATTATAAATAATCACACACTTGACGATTCTACTTGCAGGGCTGCCGACTCTAATAAAAAGGTCAAAAGCCTAGATTTACTTAGAATAGAGTAGAGTAAATAGGTCTTTATTTGCTTTATTGGGTAAGAATGTATGTAAGTACTACATAAAAATAAGTTAATATATGATAGGTTAGATATTGTTAAACCTTAGTTAAGTTACTATATGCCTTTTCATAGTATAATCAGCCTACTGCTGAAACACAGACCCTTTCTCTAGAAATGCAAAGGTTAAGGTATTTACTGTATAATGTCCAATGGGACTGGCATGTACATTCGTATAAAAGTCCCTAATACAAAAAAAAAAAAAAGAAAATCTAGGCCGTTCTCCCTGTACCGGTTGTGGGAAGCCGGTGTCTTCGACTTTATTTGTTGCCAGTTTCCTCACGATGTTTTCCTTCGCCGTTTTGAGAGCAGTTATGACGAAATAAAATACACAAAGTAAAATGCCTGACTCGATAGGAACTCAAGCACGACCTACAATTTGTAAGATGCGGCCATTGCCACTAAGCCAGTCAGCCAGAAGTCAATTAGGTACCTAAAACCACAGACAGGTAGGTAGCTAATTTATCGTAAGTTGTAATCATAAAATACCTACTTACTATAATTATGTCCGTAAAAAACGATCGGTAACAACGTTGATCATACCTATAAGTAGGTATATATTTCAAACATTGGGTATTTACGATTCTCATTACCAATAACTACCTACAATGTTTTTTCAACAATCTTTGTTATACCAATTGTAATTGCTTAGAACAGTCCTACATTCGACTGTTACAATAATTGGAAGTGATTAAAACCCCTATTTAATGAGAGGAGATTCAGTTCAACAATATGATGTTAAAAGTTATTTACAGGATGATTCCTGATTCATTAGTAATGTTTCTGAGGTGTTAAAGTATAGCTACTTATGCATATTACCAATTTTATAAAGAGACTAACCCCAAAATGTAATAATCAGTTCTCGACTTTTTGTCAACTTATGCGAGTTGGTATGTACCTACATTATTATATTTTGTACTTGATTCCATAACTTCACCCCTTGAAATAATGTCTATGTCGAAACCGTTAAGTGTAACAAAGTATGTATTACATGTTGGAGTCTCAGATTAACACCGCTTTGTAGGCGATACGTTCTACAAAGCGGCGTCCAACGTTTAGCTGTATTGTCATGTCAATGTCGTTCGTTCCCTCTTCATTTATACCTACTTATCAAAGTTTTTCAATAGTCTTAGTATTGTTTCATTTGACGCTTTTACCTCTGCCTCTACCTCCGATTTCGGTTCCCATTCTGACAAATCAAATTTAAAAACTCCGCTTCTTAATTCGGTTCCGATTTAATAACCACTTCCGTTAAGTCACTAGTATAGACCAATAATTTCAATCGTTTTAATCATTATTATTAATACCTGTACAAATACCTGTTTAAAATGAAACACCTTCTATTAAATTATTATTGACGTCAAAACCTAATTATTTAAATATAATATTTTACAACTTATAGCTTATATTGATTAATTTTTATCTATGTTTACGGAAATGATTTTTCCAATACACCACCTTCCACTATCAGCATCTCAACCTAAAGCTAAAAAAAATTCGTGAATTTTCCTCGATCGTTTCTTAAATTTTTAAATGTCAACCTTACTGTGAACAACTTTAGAGTTATTTCAGGAAATGTTTGTTTAAAAATGTGCTCGTTTATCAGTCGTAGTCGTAAACACTTCCTCTGCGTCAACCTCGGACTGGGTCGTTATAACTACCATCTTTCCTTACTGGTACAAGGAAAGTGACATCGCACCTTCAATGTTGCTTCAAAGGCTCTTCGTAATATTCATATTACAATAATAGTAGGTTATGTGACTAGGGGATAAGCAGTAAGCAGTGAGTAGCGGGCGACATGTTGGATTCCGAACGAAACAAAGATTGCTAACTTTTAATCCCGAACACCAGTGAGGGATTATATAGAAACCCGAGCAAAGTGAGAAATTCGAGCCGCTCAAGACAAATATACAGCTGTATACATGTGTGATACTATAGTATAGGAACTTTTTACACCTTCTGTGAGATAATTAAAAAACAATATACTGAAACGAATTATATATTAGCGAAATATAAATATTACCTATTTATAATAAACACTATACTACACCCTTTTTGTCTCTAATAAAGTTAATTAGCAATAAATGAAGCGGCTTTTTGCGGATTTTTATTTAGTGAAATCAATAAAGTATGAAGCTGCGGAAAAAATTTTGGTCCATATTTCTGAAAATTGGCTGTTTCCGAAACACATTTGATAAAATATAAAATCTATTGAAATTAACAGCTAACTTCTAACTTGATGTTATTTGATTTCCTATCATCATCATCATCATTTCAGCCGAAAGACGTCCACTGTTGAACATAGGCCTCCCCCAAGTGTTGCCACAACGAACGGTCCTGTGCGTTTATTTCCTATATTACCAGCCAATGCACGTCGATAAAATGGATGTATTTTTTTTACATCTTACCTTAGTGCTCACTTTACATAACTCTTCACTAACTTTCATGTTTTTAAACCTTCGGTTATATCTTGAGCCAGTGGAAAGGCTACGCGTTGTCTGACCGTGAATATATGACGTAAATTGAGAAAATGTAAGCAGCTAATTGAAATTCTATAAAGATGTTCAGAAATGTGCTAAAGTAATATAATCAACTTGGGAAATGGAGTGGCCACGTCTCACAAATGCACCAAGACAGGTGAGTGAAGATCGTCACTCACTGAACGCTGGAGGGAGGACGAGCGAAATTGGAGTGATGATCTGATCATGTTTCACTATTTTTTTTTTTGTTGTCTATATCACGATTAGTGATGTGCCGAGTCGCTGTTTTTGTGGATCGAGTCAACTCGAGTCAGGTTATACGGTATTCGAATCATGACTCGATTCCACCATTCGATCCCAGTACTCGAGTTCTATGTGTGGAATTCGAATGTTGACTCGAGTCCCAGACTCGAGACCAGGACTCGAGTCCAGGATTCGAGTCCAGGATTCGAGTCCAGGATTCGAGTCCAGAATTCGAGTCCAGGATTCGAGTCCTGGACCCGAGTCCATAGCTCGGGTCTAGAAATTCGAGTCCATAACTCGAGTCTAGAAATTCGAGTCCAAAAGTGTAGTCTAGAAATTCAAAACCAAAAGAGTCCGTTATTGATACTTTTTAGAACAAAAAGGAAAACTTCAGACAGCATGTAGTTTAGGTTTAGGATAATGATAATGTCTTGTTTACTCGATTCCAGGACTCGAGTGCAAGATTCGATTCCAGACTCGAGTCTAGCATTCGAGTTAAGTTGACTAGCTCGTACTCGATCTGTGTTTACTTAAGAAATGAAATGACGCTAACATAAGTTTGACCCTGCATTTTTTTATAAGCGTACAATTACACGAAAAAAGATCTGTTTTTGATTTGTAATAAAACAAATAAATCTTGATCTCATTTCTAGTTTCTAGATACCTTCTTAGTATGTTCTATGTTTTATTTTTAAATATAATCTTTAGAAATATTTGATTACAATAAATATGGTTGATAAATAATCGTTGTGTCATTATCCTAAACCTAAACTACATGCTGTCTGAAGTTTTCCTTTTTGTTCTAAAAAGTATCAATAACGGACTCTTTTGTTTTTGAATTTCTAGACTACACTTCTGGACTCGAATCCTGGACTCGAATCTTGGACTCGAGTCCTGGACTCGAATCTTGGACTCGAATCCTGAACTCGTATCCTGGACTCGAGTCCTGGGATCGAGTCTAGCGTACTCGAGTCCTGGAATCGAGTCTTGCGTACTCGAATCAGCGAGTCCACAGCAGGAATCGAGTCTGACTCGAGTCAAGCCGTACTCGGCACATTCAATCACGATCATTATTTTTTTTTTATATGTATAATTACGTGTCTTTTTTCATTACATTTTTTTTTTTGGACTCTTGATATAAGTACCAATTGGCATTGTTCGTTTGTAAACGGATGGTAATATGTATAGGGAAGGAACTGTCTCCTGAGATACAGGTTCACTACCTAGTTCAGGAGGCAGAGAATTTATGTAATTAGTATCACTTGTTTGCAAATAAATGATTATTATTATTATGTTCGCGGGGCAATCTTGGCCGATCTTGGAGATCGCCCTAGACAGAGAGGTTTGGAAAGAAAAAGGTGTGGTCTTAGCCCAGAAGTGGGGCACGATACTAAGGCTAAAAAAAATACAAAAAGTTAATAAATAGTATTACAGGGAACGGAAATCATAAAATGAATAGCTTTGAACTACACGTAGGTAAGCATAAGGTTTGTAGTACTTAAATGTAATCCATTAAAACTAACATCGATTAGATAAGACAGAACAAAGACCCTAATGATGCAGCGGTATGCAGTCTATGTTTATCACAAGTTCAATTCCCACGAGATAACCGTAACATATAACACGATGGAGCATACTACCAGCATATTAACAAGTGGTTACATTATTTTAAGGAGATTGGATCAGGAGCCCACCATGACATTTTAAAGTGCCCATGTAGGCATATAATATATTTAAAAAAAATAGACACTTCAATGGGTGAAGTGTTTGTTTATAATATCAAAATAATACTTTTTTAATGCTTATGAAAGTGTATTCGATATCTGTAACAAAAATGCATTTTTTTAATTTTTGCTTCTGTCTGTCGGTTTGTTCCGGCAAATCTCCGAAATGGCTAGACCGATTTTGCCGGGACTTTCACTGGTATATTTCATGTTAAAAGGCTTTTATTTTAGAAAAAAAAAATGTAGAAAGAGAGCGAAAACAAAACTTCTTGAAATTGTGACCAAATGGCATGCTGCTGTTTTACAAGTCTATCACGAGCATCAACTAGTTTCAATATGATTTTTTACGGATTTTATCGGTCCGGTTTGATCTGTACAATGCTACGCTCCATAAAATATTATAAAATATAAAACATTTATTCGATACCAACACAGCAGCAACAAACACAAAGAGTTTTACATCTCCGCATTTGTTTGGCGTATGCAGTCACACAAGGTACTCCAAATGGTTTAGTCACATAAATTCTATTAGTTTATTTTTAAAATGCTGGACTGATCTCGATTAAATTCAACAGAGAGCTAGCAATAAAGAAAATAGGGTATTATGTTCAACCAGAGAAGACAAGTTACACTAATACCTTAAAGTAAAAGCGCAAGGGTAACCATTAGTCAGTTTTTTTTTAAGTTATTTGCATTTTGCAGGTCAGTGTCATGTTGACAGTAGATAAAAATACGATTGGGTGATTATTTACGGAATCACATTCATTGAAATCCTTATGAGTTTGTCTAACTCTGAATGTCTTTTTCATAAAAAAGGATCATCATTCCGTTTCTTATTTATACTCCTGGAGGACCTCTACTCATATAAATAATAAATACAACACCATCTAGCCCCAAGCTAAGCAGGGTTTATGTTATGAGTACTAGACAACTGATAAATATTCTTATATACTTCTAAATACATTCATATTATACATAAGTGGCTCCTTTGCTTGACATATCAGGAGACAATGGCCTAGTAAGTAACAATCCACACTCACCAAACATATACACTCACAAATAAACACATACCACTATCACATCACACACACACAAACTCACCAAAAAGGAAAGTTTTCCTTATTTTCTTAAATTTTAATTCTCAATTATATTTTTTTACATTTTTATCAATCAATTAAATACTTTGCTTTATTAATTTATTCAATTCATGATTATTTGTATTACCTACTTAAATCAAATTAATTACAATTATGTCCTATTTATTAATCTTTTAAATTATAAATGCTATTAAATCTAGTATAAGAAAATGTAACTTTGTGGGAAATGGAACTGGTATCCTTAAAAAAATCCTTTTTTACTATGTGACTTAGTTAAGATGTCAGTTGCGCTATATTCTGTGTCAAAAGCAATCTTAAATACACCTAAGATATTATTGTAATGTTATAATTGATATTTCTGAGTCTCAATAAAGCATTATTATTATTATAAATAACACTCAGACACAGAACAAATGATCGGGTTTATCACACAAACATTTGTCCTGGTTATGAGCAGAAGATAAACTTATTATATAAAACCAACATTAATGAGTTGACTTTTCTTGTTCGTATCACCGACTACATTTACAAGGATCTAATCCCCAGATAAGTCGTTATTGCTATTTGCTGACAGTATTATACTTATCTAGTTTAATTGTCCATGGTAATCTACTGGGAACAATGTTATTCTAATAGAACAAAATGTAGAATCTCAGTTGATTTCAGGTAGGTAAGTTTAGTATCAGAATAGAATATAATTAACTTTAATAATAATTTTATTGTTATTATTATTATATCCGATTGTTATTACCGCCAACAGCCTGATGGCCAAAAGTCTATACGACCATCTGTCGAAACTGTCGTTGCGCGGTTGGATCAAGGGCCTCATACAGCAGCAGTAGTCCTCGATACGGCTCGCATTGTGAGGAGGTTTTTGTCTCTGGAGCCCTAACCACCGGTAGGTTGGACTCTGTCCCGACATTCGCAAGACCCCAATGTAAACTATGATACATTATTCTCTACAGTATGCCGAGAATTTAATAAGGCGTGCCCAGTTAAAAAAGTTTAAATCAATAATAAATCCAAATTTAATGAATGGGCTACTGCTGGAATAAGAAAAAGCAGAGATACTTTATATCAGCTATATCATGAAAAATCCTTGTCATCTAATCTTAACTTGCATAACCACGTTAGAATGTATTCAAAGTTATTCAAAAGAGTCTGCGCCCAAGCTAAATCTAAATCAATAAGTAAGTTAATTGAAAATTCTAATAATAAAATAAAAGCTGTCTGGAAGGTGATAAGCAGGGAAACTGGAAAGACAAACCAACGAGATCGGAATGAATTGTCGCTAAAAATTGATAATAAAATTATCTCAGATAGGTCAGAAGTGGCTGAGACGTTAGAAAACTTTTTCACCAACATCCCAATAGAAGTTACGAAATCTCTCCCTTCCTCGTCTTTGTTAGCTGAATCTTTTTTGAAAGAACATTTCACTAAGGATATACCAACCTTTGAATTTAAGCGTATCTCTGTTGATACAATTATAAAAACATTCAAAAGTCTTAATATAAAAAACACTGAAGACTTATGGGGTATATCCGTTAAGGTTCTTGGAGATATTATTGATACTATTGCTCCTGTCCTAACAGGCATATTTAATCAATGCTTAGACAGCGGAATGTTCCCTGATTTAATGAAACATAGTAAAGTAGTACCAATTTTCAAATCAGGTAGTAAGAGTGATCCGTCTAATTATAGACCTATATCTGTGCTTCCAGCATTGAGTAAAATCTATGAAAAAATCATGCTCGACCAGATGTTGTCTCATTTCAATTCAAATAGGATTTTGCATAGTCATCAGTTTGGCTTCACGAAAGGAAGGTCAACGACGGATGCAGGAGTGAAACTCATCAGTCACATTTTGGAATCCTGGGAGAAGTCCCAGGATGCTATTGGCATATTCTGTGACCTCTCAAAAGCATTTGACTGTGTTGACCATAATACTCTGATCCGTAAATTACATCATTACGGAATTCGTGGACGAGCTGCTGATCTTGTTTTTTCCTATTTATCTTACAGGCAGCAAAAAGTATCCATTAATGGGGCGACATCTTCGGGGTCTTTAATAAAGATGGGCGTGCCCCAGGGTTCAATTCTTGGCCCTTTTCTTTTTCTAGTTTATATTAATGACCTTCTTTATATGATGGCTAATTTATCCGATATAATTCTGTTTGCTGATGACACTTCTCTTATTTTTAAAGTGGATAGAAAAGATACGGATGTCTTGCAAGTCAATGAAAGTCTGACTGTTCTTTCGAAATGGTTTGCAGCTAATAATCTCTTATTAAATGCGAATAAAACTAAATGTATGAAATTTTCATTACCAAATGTCCCTCAAGTTGGCGTTAATCTAATTCTAGACGGCAACAAACTTGATGTTACTACGGAAACTGTGTTTTTAGGTATAACTATCGATTCTAAACTGCAGTGGGGCGCTCATATTAGAACTCTTTCAGGTAGATTAAGCTCAGCCGCATATGCAGTACGAAAAATAAGGCAATTGACAGATGTAGCCACCGCTAGGTTAGTTTACTATGCTTATTTCCACAGTATTATGTCTTATGGCATTTTACTGTGGGGATCTGCAGCTGATGTGGACTCAATTTTCATATTGCAAAAGAGAGCAATCCGGGCTATTTATAAAATGGGTCCTCGCGAGTCCCTCAGAAATAAATTCAAGGAAATCGATATACTTACTCTGCCTTCTCTTTATATCTTGGAAAGTATTTTGTACGTTCGTAAAAACCTAGGACTTTTCAAAATTAGAAGCGATTTTCATAACATAAATACGCGCAGTAAACACGAAATTGTATTACCCAAATGGAGATTAGCTAAGACCAGCAAGTCATTTTTAGTAAACAGCATACGCTTTTATAACAAGCTACCAAAGGCGGTGACTGAACTTAGCGAGGGCAAGTTCAAAACCCATATTAAGCGTGTCCTAACTAAAAAAGCGTATTACAAGGTTAAAGACTATGTCGAAGACACGCTTGTTTGGCAATGACTGCTTCTGCACATGTGGCCCCCTGGTAACTCATAATATTGTGTACATCTATCTATTAACTGCTCCACATTTGTTGTAATATATACATTTTTTCTTTTCTTCCTACACATTGCTTTTGCAATATTTTTTATATTAGTAGACGCCGACCACCATAAATTCGTTAGTAATTTTCTTTTTGTTGTCATGTCATTTATTGATAATTGTAATTACTTATTGTTCTTGTTTTTTTTTTTTATATAGCTTCTTTTTTTTTAATGTGAATGTGAGAACACCGTGGACTTCGCGAATTCTTAGGTTACTTCCTATTACGACTCACTCTTTTTTTTTTAAATATTATTATTTTTATTGTGCTTTTGGGTACAATATCGACTGGTCTACACTGTTCTTACATAATGTCTATTAATACTGTAATATGAAAATATTGTAAACAATCATTTTTTTAAAAGAGTAACCATGGAGTTTCTTGCCGGTTCTTCTCCATAGGAAACGACCAACCGTGCACTAACTTCTGACGTTTTATAAGTGCCCATGTAGGCCTATGTGAAATAAAAAATTTTTGACTTTGACTTTGACTTTGACACCGGCGGACTACTATTTTTTATATTTTTAAGTGTTTTTTTTTATATAATTTTGTTAATAAAATAAAATAAAAATGTAATATATATGTATATTAAATAAATACAGTAAATAAAAATAAAGCCCTTTAATCCGAAATTTATACAATTTTCAATCGAACTCTGAATTTACAGTTATATAAAATCCCTTAATCCGGTGTGCCTAATGCCAAAACTCTCCTCCAATGCTTTCCACTGCTGTCTGTCATGAGCAACCCTTCTCCAATTTGGTCCTGCTGTCAATGTTATTCCATCTTCCCACCTTGTGTGTCGTCTTTCTTGTCTTCTTTTACCATCTCTTGGGTTAGCCAAGCGATAGAATAAACTTTATTGTACACCAAAAAAGTAACACACCTCTTAATTAAAATGGTACGATGGCGGTCTTATGGCTGACCGCGATATCTCTACCAGACAACCTTACGACGAAACGAAAGCATTATTTATGTGTAAAAATAATGGCATAATAGACCACCTGTATTTATTCTTCATGCTACTGATGAGTACAAATCAATAAATGAATGTGAATTACCACAAACGGTTAAACTTGAAAAAAAACCTTTAATTTCAGAAGTCGGTGTTTCTCGGTATTGTTTATTTCTTATTTAACACCGACTTCCGAAATTAAATTTATTCGATCCTTTTAGTGTTTTTTTTTTTTTAATGAAGTCTGTTATTTTTTTTTTTGAAAATTTTTTTATTTCACCCTTTTTATTTACTTATAGCCAGTTTTAATTAAAACACCCACTGAACTTCACTCGAAAAAATTCCCGACAAATACCTCGATTGTTTTTTTAATGGTTATTGCTGGTCGACTTCGTTCGTACTTCAATTCATAATTTGTGATAATATCAATCCAGTGCCACCAAAAAGGCCTAAAGAAAGTATAAATTGCAATGGAATTTGAATTTTGACATGTACATCTAGAGTTCCAAAGTTAAGTATTGGTATTCATTTCGTATTCTGAATTCAAATATAGTCCAATCTTGGCCATAACAATCCCAGAATTCCGAAACCAAGTCATTTTTTCACGTCAGTGTAACATATCATGCAAAGATGTTATATTGACGTGAAAAAAAAACACATCTAATTTTTTTACAAGGCTGTTGTTTTTTATTCAGCGACAAATAAAATCGATCAAATTAACACTTGCATCATCTACACTATGATGTGCCCACAAGGTTGTTGAGTAAGTAACTACTTAGTGAACAATCTATCAGCTGTTATGACTACAATTTAAAAATCATTCGTAATTAATAATGCAATCTTTTTAGGATTCCTTGCGTAAAAGGTCAAAGTGTGGATCCCTTAAAGTTTTTCATACTTAAAACATTTTACTGTCAATACATTTATAAAAACATTATGTATGTTCGGAATAAAAAAACAATAGGAACAAATTAGATCAACCTCCATTCAGATTGGCTAAAGTACATTTTGCATACAAATTAGTCTTTGTTTTTTTTAGTCTTTAAATATAAAAGCGAAATACCACTCACTGATTAATCACGAAATCTCAGAAACTATAACACCCACACAAACTTAAAATTTGGAAGGTAGGTTACTTATAGAGTGTAGACATCCGCTAAGATCAGATTTTACGAAACTGCACCCTAAAGGGGATTCTTTTTTAGGTGGGAAAATCATCTAATAATAAATCCCGCTCTTGAGCGGGGTGGGAGATAGACTTTTACTCACTAAAAACCCACTCCTGTTCCTTCTTTGCCTTCATCCCGGCGCCCCGGGCTTCGTTTTCACACTACCCGTGGCCCCAGTAGGCTTCGACCCTGCTGGGCCCCTACGATTTGCTGACATCTCCCTGAGGCGCGCGTGGAACAATACGCGCTGTCGACGACTTGGGCTCGGTCCGGACGGTTACCGGACGGTCGGACGACGAGCCACCCATTACTCGCCGTCCGCAAGCCCACGCCTACGGTGGCTGGAAATCGGGATCGGAATCCCGGCGGCGGTTAGGGTGTTAGGACCGTTGCCTCATGCGATCGGCCGCCTCCTTTGATAGCATTACTGCTTCGCAGAAGGACGCGACCGCCTGCCACTCCTCCTCACTCCGGACCATGACCTGCACCAATGCCCGGCGCGAGAGATCACAGCGGCCGATCGCCCCCACGAGGACACGGCGGTGCTCTGCCCAGGCGGGGCACACCTCTACCGTATACTCCACCGTGTCCTCCGGACGGTCCTCACGATGGCGGCACCCAGGCGTTTCTTCCGCACGAATTCGGTGCAGGAACCTCCCGAACTTACCATGTCCGGTGAGGACCTGCGTCATGCGGTAGGTAAGGACGCCATGTGGTCTTTCCAGCCACTTCTCAAAGAGGGGACTTACCGCCATAATTGTGGCGTGCCCAGACCCTTAAGGGCGTAAAACGGGGATTGGAAGTTTTACGGAGAAACCTACTTTTACGCGGGCGAAGCCGTTGGCAGAAGCTAGTATTTTTATAAATATTGGAAGCGATGCTACTTACGTCTTTGTATTGTTGTTTTCGAAATGTTTATATTATATTAAATGGTATTTGTTTATTTTAATGGAGCTTGTGATAAATATGATAATTTATTACTTTTTGTATTTCGAAACAATAGCATTGTATAATGTAGCATTTTATTAGGTTACAACTTGTTTGACATAAACGAGCATAGCAGTTGAGAGTTTGTCATGCTCATTCAAATATCTCACTGATGGTGGCACGTTTTATTGGGTTATTTTGTTCCCTTCAAAATGGTTGAGCTGAGTGGGGCTGATGCAGGTGCCGTCAGTTGAGACTGATCATCTCTTAGCTGCCAATGGCTTATTTCAATTTCTATTTTTTTTTCTTTAAATTGTTTATGTTACACGTTCTTCTCCATAGAAATCTACGCTTTGGAACGTGCAATTTAGCTTCACTTATTTTTGACTGACAGACATTTTGACAATTCAAAAGTGCTTGTAATTAGTCTATTGAACATAAACGTTTCAGATTTCTAATTTCCAGACCGTAGACTTTATCTATGTCGTGACTAAATTTTCGTTGATAATTTTTATAATAACAATAAAAAATAAATATATTTATTAAATTTTTGTAAATCCTGTCGTAATATCGAATTCACTAGTCAGAATATAACTGATACCAACAACTATTTACCATATATATAGATATATATAAAACAAATAAAATTGACCAACAAAATTGCTTGGGAATCCTTAGTCCAAATAATGATTTAACAATACACATTATTTTTTTTTATGGCCAATAATAATCTAGCCGAATTCATCAAAAAATCGGTAAGCTGCCGTGATTTAAACATACAATTTACATTAAGATTTGAATGTTAAAACCTATTTGTCTTATCTCCATAATCTATAAAACTGACATTTGGTGGTAAACGCGGAAGATGCGGCTCGCCTTGACCTTATTAATTAACAAAAAACGTCAATTAAAGAAGCGGAATATCCCAACTGTGATGGTGTCGGTCAAACTGTCGAGTTGGAGGTCGTCAGTTTGATCTGGAGTCCACGAATTACAATATTAGGAGTCTAAGCCTAATAATGCATAATCATCGGTGTATAACGGTCCTGTTTGAAGAAGGGATTGGAATACAGAGTGTTTAGTGCGAGTTGCTTTTTCGTTCGGCACTCCTATTGGCCCGCACTAAGCTCTTAACCAATCAGAGAGAGAAACGTGGTAAAGTTTCGATCACGATAACAACTCGCATTAGGCACTCTGACCTCTCTGTGGGTGGGAGTGAGCCATAACATAACCCACCACGTGTACCCAGGATGAATTAGTGGAAGCCTCATGCGCCGATTTTTTTATTCTAACAACCAATTTATTTATTTTTTAGGTGAGAAATTATCCAATGTCATCTACCGCCCTTGGGCGAAACGGGAGGGCGTGTCAGACTTTTACAGACTAAAACCCACTTCTACTTCTTTCGTTGCCTTTCATTCCAGGGCCGGGTTTTCCTTTCAGAAGCGAACCCATGGCCCCAGTAGACTTCAACCCTGCTGGGTCCCTACGATTTGTTGGCATCTCCTTGAGGCGCGCGTGGAATACTACGCTTGGTCCGGACGGTTATCGGACGATCGGACGGCGAGCTAACCATTGCTCGCCGTCCGCAAGCCCACGCATACGGTGCACCAGTGGCCGAAAACCGGGATAGGGATCCCGACGGCTGAGGCATGAGGGCCGTTGCCTCGCGCGTGCGACCGCCTTATTTGCTAGCATTACTGCTTCGCAGAAGGAGGTGGCCGCCTGCCACTCCTCCACGCTATTCTAACAACCAATGTAGTTATTGGTCACTCAACCTCAACAGTACCTAGCAAAGTAACAAAACCGAACCGAAATCTGAAATTACATCAATAGAATGGTTTTTTAGAAGTTCAAAGTGTACTCTCACTTGTAAAAATAGAACCTGGCGTGTTCTATTTTTCAAACCAAAGATACTTATATTCAAGGAATTTTTTGAAGGTACAAAAATCGCAAAGAATTTAAACTAAGCTGTAGTTGCAATTCTTTGCGTTTTTCCTTGGAGGAAAATGTGTAAATTATCGTATTATTATTTTCTAAGTCACCTTGAATTGTTAGCCACGTGCAGCAGTTTTTATTCTTCACATATAAAAACAAACAAGATAATTATATACCTTAGTTTTAAAAGCGAAAAGTTTATTAACATACATTCATGTTTTATGAAAATAAGGCCCTTTTTCATTCAAATACAAATTTTAAAAAAAATATAAGTCTTAGACGCTGAATTTTAATTTTATTTAGATGTGTATTGTATTAGAGTACTTTTAAAATTAAAATGAGTGACATTAGTTGTCTAGTTGTTTTTAAACTTTACTTGCAAAGTTTTGGACTTGAATTAAAGCTGTCCATGTTACAGCTATTTACTTGGCGATAAAAAAAAACCAAAACCGACCGGATTCTTCCAACTTCCTCAAAAATTCTCTAGTTTATCTTGTTGCTAGTGATGGACAGCTTTAATTCAAGTCCAAAACTTTGCAAGTAAATTTAAAAAAAACTAGATAGCTAATGTCACTCATTTTAAATTTAACAGATGACCCCTCCCGTCGGCCATTTCAATTTGGCACACGATGCACCAAACACCCTGTATAAAGCAGTATTTACAAGCCAGTACCACAATAGTACATAATCGTTAAATCTGTACCCGTAAGCATCAATCCTCTCTTCATAGACTTTGTAGCAAGCTACGTTTAGTCACGCTACTTTTGCCCGTACACTCAATTAAGGAAATCACTATAAATCAGAGCAAAGCTAGAACTACATTAGACCGACGCACACGTGTAACTCGCCTGATTTGTACGTAGAAAGACGTCGCGTAGCGTTGCGTGGCGTGGATCAAGTGTAGCTCTACAAGTCTAGTTTCGACATAAAAATTAAAATGTATGGATACCGACGCGCCCAGATCGGCGTGTGTGTCATACGTGTGTGCAGTGTAGTTGGGGAGAGTGGGGCTGAAAGTGCCGGGGGTAAATTGTGCCGACGCGAATATCTCGAAAACAGAAAGAGATAGATATACGATTGTATTGTGTCGTGTAGTGCCTAACAGACGGGCACACGCGGCTGCCATTTTAGTTGCGTCAGCGACGCAGACGGGGTGGCAGTGTATGTGAGGGTCTTCTAGCGCCACGTAAGTAAATATTTTCGTTTCGATATTTTTTGGTCGCAAGCTAGTATTTTTCGTGATTTTAATATGAAAGTTTAATTAAAATGATTGTTATTTATCCTAGTTTGTTATGCAGTGTAATTTTAATGCTTTGAGCAGAGTGATTTTCATATTCAAGACAAAATATCACACTCCCTTATGCGGGGTAAAATGTGCCGTTCATCCGGGGCTGCTTGTGACGCGGCACAACCAACCCCTAAGCAATCTTTATTGTTTCAATATTGCTTATGTTTCTGCGTAAACCTAAACAATATTGAAACAATAAAGGTACTTATAAAAGAAAGAAAATACTTTTTGACATAATACCTACTTTACACTGCATTTCTTGTCTTTGACAGAATGAGAACATACAAGCGAAAAACACAAAGGGGTAATGGGGCAATTTTCTCCCCAGAACTAATAAGGCCACTGCCTAAAGCACCTCCCCGATTAATTAGACATAACAAAGGACGTAAAAGAAAGACAGCTATTCTTACAGATACTCCAGAGAAAAACGCTTTGGCCGAAAAACAGGCTAATAAAAAAAAGAAGAAAGAAAGTGAAACAATAAAGAAGGTTAGGGGAAAAGGGAAGGGAAAAGGTAAACAAACAAAAAAGCCGATTAAGAACCCCGCTAAGAGAAGAGTTTTGCAAGATGACGACAGTTCTGAAGACGAACAAGAATGGTACTGTATATGTTGTGATGTCTATTCTAATTCTGCCCCTGGAGAACAATGGATTGAATGCAGAGAATGTAAGAAATGCGCCCATTTGCAATGTATTGAAGATGAAGAAAGCCTAAAATTTGTTTGTCCTAATTGATATTCTGATCAATCATCTACGGAATAACTAGTTTTGCCATATTTTTTTGATTTCTTAAAAAGACTCAAGAGACTGATCTTAATTTTATTATTTTTTGTAATATAGTCCTTAGAGGCTGATATTTTTAATAATTGATCTCATTCGCATAAAGTACAAACTATTGATTAAAATTATGCTTTTTTGTTTGAAATAATTATATAAGTAAAGGTAATTTGTTTTTTTTTTTATTATAATGCTTAGTAGAAGTAAATTTTAAAAATTGTTTATTTATAGTTAAAAAAATAACGAATAAATATATTCATATAAAATTGATGTCTTTTAAATTCTAAATTAATTTTCATTCATGCAAAACACCTAGCATTATCAACGACACAACTGACCTCAGCTACGGCACAATTTGTCCCGAAGTGGGGTTGGTAGTGCCTTGCCACCGCTGTGTAAGAAAATCACTTTTTCTAAAAAACTATAAAACATGTGCAAAATGTGTAGGTAAATTGGATGAACCACTACTTTCAGACATAGTATTTGTTTTATCCCGAACAATATAAGGATTTGTCGAAATCGGCACTTTCAGCCCCGCTCTCCCCTTCTAGCTTAAATCGTGTGAAACTATAGCAACCCAATGTACCTTTTTTTGAAGTGCGAAATCATCAAATAACTTCTCACGCCCTAGGGTGGAACAAAAGGGCGTGTCAGAATTTTACTGACTAAACCTACCTGTGTCCTTCAGTTACCCTTTACGTTCTAGCGCCGTCACTCTTTCAAACGTTCCCACAGCACCCCAATATATCTAAGTACAGATTATTGTAACAATCTTAATAACGGTGAATAAAATTGAACCTTGAAAATGTCAGAGCACCGTCTCATTTTATTAGTAATTTTAGTTTGGTTAGTGACCATATCGTGGAAAAGTGCCTTTCCATGGCTACAAAGAAGAGAGGGAGAGGTAGACCGCAAATTAACTGGACGACAAATGTCCGCTAGGACATGCAAAAGCTTAACCTTACAGATGACAGTGCTTATCAGGGAAATGAATAGGGCCGAATGATTTAAAAAGCCGACCCCGCGTAATGGGAAGGCGCGAAGAATAAGAGTTTCCTTGATCCTTTTTTTATGAGAATAAGACATCATCAATTAACTCCTCTCGCTCTGGGTGAAGCGAGAGGGAATGTTATACTTTTACTGACTAAACCCGCTCGTGTTCCTTTATTTGCCCTTTGATCTCAGTGGCGGATTAGCCATGTAGCAAGAATAGCAAATGCCCCACGCATTTCGGGGGCCCCGCGCGTTCGAGGATTCTACACTTGAACGTAAAAAAAAAACTTTTTACAAAAAATAAGACCGGTGTCACTAAAAAAGACACTAAAAGGATCAAAATAACTTTAACTTCAGAAGTCGGTGTTTCTCGGTATTGTTTGTTTCTTATTTAACACCGACTTCCAAAATAAAGTTATTTTGATCCTTTGTTTTTTTAGTAAAGTCGGTTATTTCTTTTTTTGTAAAAAGTTTTTATTTCACACTTTTTAGTTGCAATACACTTATAAACAGAGTGCCTATTTCTTATGACAATTCCAATTAACCCAAACACTGCTGGGTTAGATTGTTTTATTAAGAAGTTCCTGTGTCTACCTTCCAACTTCCGGCTCAATCATCAGATCAGTTCGAAAGTACCTTATAGCCAAAGTGCATCTCATGACAATTCTAATAAGCCCAAACACAGCTAGGATACATTGATTAATTACGGAGTTCCAGTGCCTACCTTCCGGTTCCGTCATCATCATCAGATCACTTCGATGATACCATTTTCAACGTAACTATTCAAAACCATTCATTATTTGTATTGTCATAGTCGCTTAACTATCTTAATTATGAAATCTATGAGAGTATGAAATTCCGATGACCATTTCTGGTCTTCTTCATCAGTTCCACTTCATCAAATTTTAGTTTTTGACTGTAAAACATTTATGCTTAAGTTCTCGATGAATGAACCAAAATCACTATATGGTTGCCCATAATATTTGAGGAGTTCCCTCGATTCCTCCCATCATCAGAACTGGATTTCGAAAAAAATGGGACCAATCTGGATGCATATTCTATAAGAGGAAAAAACATTTTTGCAAATCGGTACATAAACGACGGAGATCTGAGGTAACAAACATAAAAAAAAATATGATGGTAAAAAAAAAATACAACCGAATTGATAACCTCCACCTTTTTTTTTTGAAGTCGGTTAAAAAATCTAATTTAAGTATGTTATGTATATAATTATATTGAAATCCACTTAAAGCAGATTTTATTGAATGTGATTTTGAGCCAGTTTACTTGAGACTTTCCTCCAAGTAAAACCCCGACTATCATACTTTTCACGTACCTAACCCAAGCTTAAAATCCACGAGGTGGTTATTTGTGTCCATTGTAATTTACACATACACACACAACATAAAGTTCGATTAGTACCCTAAAAGACCTTATTTTAGCTCCAGGATCGCGATGACTCTTTGGAGCAACCCCGCAGCTTTGTTTCTTTAGGGAACTAACTGTTGTTACTATTTTAATGAACTAATCATATACTATACAACACGACGAGTAAACGTGAATGCTCTACAACGTATAATTTAAACAAGCACGTTTGAAACCATATATTGTCACAAGAACATGTTACAACATAAGTTGTACGTCCTTCTTTGTGAATACATAGTAACTACTACGGTGGTGTGATGACCAATTACAGTTCAAAATAGTCTAAATTGATTGAGATTTTTAATTGCGTAGGATTCAATATTGCAGTGGTGGCCCAGTAGTAACGGCCCCGACTTAGGCTGAGGCTACAGTGGCCAGCGATTTGCGACGCGACTGGAAGAGCGAAACGAGTTAAATATGGTGGGCTACATTAAAAGCGAAAATTTGACGATGATGTGGCTACATTGCACATATGCTTTACAATGAATTAGATGAGCAATTCATGCAGCTACACTGTAAAAGAAGAATGGCAGCGAATTCGCATTATTACTAATTGCGACAAGGCGGCTACATACAAGTGGTACGGTGAAACACACGACGTGCACGGAGGGAGCTCGATTGGTTTGGCTGTGGCTGACTGGACGATTCCCAGTCGTTGTTGGCTTTGTGAAGACTTGTATTATTTGAATAGCTTTTCAAAACCCAACCTTGTGTTTTTGCTAGAAAATTCTTAACTTAGGTACCTACGAACTATTTTTAGAAGAAATTGTGTTGGACTCATGAAATGAATAAAGACCTTCGTCAATTTCCAGAAACATTCTTTGAATAAAATAAGAACGCACTTGTACTTCAGACACAAACAATTCAACGTCTATTTTAGACAAATTTTCTTTCGTCGCTCGATCAAAACAAACTGATTTGAACGCGTCGCCGCGTTTAAGCGATCGCCATCTTTAGCGTGATAATGTAGCCAGTAGACAGCGAACCCTCTAAAATTGTTATTTTGAACTTTACGCAAAATAAATCGCTCCTTTATTTAAATTCACTCAAGTAGTGTAGCCACGTAATACAGTTGTAACGTAGTCACTAACTTAACATACACTTAAATTGAAATAAGTATTTTCTTAAACAGCGATCAATTGTCGGTCGCCGTTGACGATAAGCGCAGTTGAACTTGTCGCGTAAGTGAGAAATTATTTATTTATTTATTTTTCAACTTAAAACTATCTTTACAGGGTAACCTAATGCGAAAGTGTATTTTTTAATTAATCTAATTTTAGCCACACTAAAAACCTTATTATGTATTTATAACAAAAACAAGTTACTTACTAAATAGTAGATAGGTATGCAAGATGAATATTTATGAGTGGGTGCCTCCTTTTGTCAAACAGGTCGTAGCAGTGGCGGTAGTATATAGTGGCAAGGCTGGCAAATACGACGGGCCCCCGGTCTGACAGGGCCCCCGGACCGAGAGGCCACGAGCTTAGAAGAAGTAACCGTATTTTACATATTATAATTAAATCACGACGTGACAATTCTTCTAGGGGCCGATCCAATGAATTTGCTACGGACCTCAAGTGATGTGGTTACGCCACTGGCTGTAAATATCATAATCATTAGGGGTTGCGGGATTGCTGGAACAAAAAGAGCATCTGAAGGAACACAGGTTTTTTTTTTTTAGGTGGCAAAATCATCTTATGGCAAATCTCGCTCTTGGGCGAAGCGAGAGATACACAGGTGGGTTTTAGTCAGTAAAAGTCTGTCACTTTCTCTCACTCCGCCCAGAGTTGGCGGGGTTATTTGACGATTTCTCACAAAAAAGGCAATACATGATGAGGTCTAAAAACAGACTATAGTTAGCTCTAACTGCTTTTCGTACAGTATTAAAATATATTGTAATATTTTCCGGCCTTCTAATAAAATCACCGTTCATTTGATTAATATTTCGTCGAAATACTGGTATTTCGGCTTTTTTTTATAACTTAATACAATAGGTAAAATGACATCATGTACAGTCAACCTGATCGCTGGCGCACAATACTTTGCGTTACGAAATCATCCCTACTGCTACGACATAAGGTGTTTGTTTCTGTCAAATTGTTCCACTTGATGTGGTTGGCTGTACATTAAAAGTGTGGGTGTATAAACAATCGACACACCTTTGCCATATAATTTATCATCGCTAGTTTTTGTAGTTTTTCTTGTAACCTTTAAAATAATTGAAATAACTTAAATAAAAAGTGACACCTCGTCAAGGTCGCGTACATCTTATTATAAGTCTAAAAAAACAGACTTATTACATATTGAAACAATTTAACTAGTTGGGTCTACTTTAATGTTCCACAGTAATCTTCAAGAAGAGACCTAAATTATATCATCATAATAAATGTCATTTCAGCCTGTAATTCCCCGTTGCTGCGGGAATATGCCTCCCCTTTCTTCTGCCCTACGTCCCAGTTTAATGCAAGCCTCATCCAAGTGTGACAGTATCGAGATACAATCCGCAGTGCAGTTTTGTGGCGAACTGTAGGGCATAAGCGACCCCACAGACCCGACCTCCCGGGAGAATTCTTGTTCTTCATCTCCGGCTTGCCTTTATTGGCCAGCCGTAGTGAACACTGACGAGGAACAGAGCTTCCACCTGTCTCTTGCTTTTATTGGCGGGCTTGAGTGGAGATTCGCAAGAGCAAACGTGCTCGGGAGAAGGATGTATAATCCAGTAAGTTGCTGGTAGGGATCTTGACCGTACTTCCGGGGTGGTCCTGATAGCCGTGGTATACCTCTCCACTACTGAAGCACCTCAGGATATGTTGCCTTCTTGTTGCTACGTCACTTCGTGCTAGCGGCTTTTTTGGGGGCCCTTTTATTGAGTGTGCAAGTCACCCCTGCCTTTTATCGATGGATATAAAAAGGTCCTTCCAAAGGTCCAGGACCTCAGGTTCCTGATAATAAACGAATGTAAATAAAACGGTCAATTATTTGTTTATTTTATTTACAATTGACGACTGTCAGAGCTTTAATTTGAGGATTGAATTTACCAGCGTAATTATTCAACTACATACTCAATAGTTGCAACTTACAACGGATTTGTCCTCGATAGCCATGCAGCCGTTAAGTCATCACAGTTGTGGCCACATAATAGAAAAATTGCTAGTCTATCCACTGCCACACTCGAGACAATTACCAATTTCCTCCAATCGAATAGACTCTAGTCGCTTGAAACGTGTTCTGCAGTGGGTTCTGTTTTATTTTTTAATTTTTAATAAACAACATTGAGCAACACGGTTACACCCCGGAATGATGGAGCCGGTCGGAATTGGCTCCGTTTAGCTTAAAAAACCGGGCAAGTGCGAGTCGGACTCGCACACAGAGGGTTCCGTAAAAACCTACCTATGTAAACATGGTTCAATTCCTGAATGGAGTTTCGAAGATTTTTCTGAATCGCAATTTTTTTTGGGACGTAACAACAAATTTACTGTTTTCAGATTTATTCCTATATCTGTACTATAAGACCTTGCTTTATGCCAAATTTCAGGATTTTGGGTCAACGGGATCTACCTTATGAATTTCGATTTCCTTGAGTGCCGAAAAATACGTTTTTTGCGACATACCGTTTTTTTTTTCGTTTACTTAGAAGTTTGATTTTTTCACACATTAAGTGACCGCAGACTTGACTATATGGTTTTAATTTCAACTCGATACCTCGACGCGTTCCCGAGATAAAGGGTCTTGACATACAGAGAGACAGACAGACGGATGGACAACAAAGTGATCCTATAATAGTTCCGTTTTTTCCTTTTGAGGTACGGAACCCTAAAAAGACACGCCTAGGTTTTAGCAGCATTGAACTTGACCAGATTGGCATCGCTACAATCGGATACTGCCTTCAAGTACAAGTCCAAGCGTTCAACCTTAGCCTCTCAGAAAGACTGGATCTGTGACCCACTAGCACGTGCATCGGACACGTGTCTCTTAGCAACGGTAAAAATGCAGTTTAGGTTATCAAATGGGTCGCGTTAAGTTTGTGGAAGGGCCTCGGAGGTCGATTCCTTCGCTGGGTTACCTTCAGAAATTTCTCAATGGCAGTCCGATGTCGATGCCTAGATTTATGCCGTCAAGACACAAGCTTGCAGTCTATTAGGTCTAAGAGATTTAAAACAAACAACTTGAGAAATGTGGACCTCACACAACACTAATACCTATCTATCCAGAATACAGGAATGATATTATGTTTTTTTTTTTTTTGAGGAGAGACATTATCCAGCGACTCCCGCTGTATGACGGACTGAGAGAGCATGTCAGACTTCTACTGTCTAAAACTACTCCTGTGTCCTTCATTTCTAGCGCCATGGGCTTCCTTTTCTTCCTTTTCCTTCCTTTCCCAGTGGCCAGGAATGATACTATGTGGTGTAACATTCCTAAACTCACAATCAAAACAATCCCTAGATACATATTTGCAAAAACTACAAACACGTTTTGTTTTAAAATCTGCTAAATTCACGTGTCACAAATTACATGTTTGCTCTTGGCACACATTAACGTGCCCAACCTCAATAATTTAGTATTTTTGTGTTCAGATAGGTACCTGTCTAACCATTTACAACGTGTTGTACCATAAAAAAACATTAGATAAGTACCTAATTGCGGGATTGACATTGGATTGGAGATTTTTTTCTCTTTATTTTGTAATGTACATGCCAGTCCCATCGGACATTATGATAGTAAATACCTTACCTATTTTACCTTATATAGTAAAATGTAACAGCGCAAACTTAATTAAGCTATGAGCAGCCTCTGAGTTAGGTGTCGACAAAATATGATGAAAAATTCCAACATGTTTGTACCTAGCACTTTATACAATTCTTCTCTTGCAGATTGGAATCTGACACATTCATTCAACAGATGTTTAGCATCTTCTACTGTGCCACACTCCTCACAATTATTACATATTGAATTGGAGATTATTACATAGGTATGTTTGTTTCCATCACGTGAATATTGATAATGTAAATGTTTACATGCCTAATGGTAAAATGTAGCTGGGTTATATTGTATTTTAAGAATTATTATGTATTAGCAAAATAAAATTCTATTCTGTTTGTATCAACATCGACTCATTTTCCATACTGTATGTACGACGAAGTTTTCTTCACAGGCATGTCATACGTTACGCCTGTATCTATTTCACAACGGTTTAAGTAGTTAAACCTACATTTTCGCCAGTTACATGTGAGCCTAATACCACTAGCTGGGTCTTGTGTTCAAAATCCGCAATACTACTGAGAAATTCTACGAAGATAAACCTAATAACACTTGCCCGACCCGAAAACAGAACCCATAGGACCTCCATCAAGAGTTTAGGACCAAGGAGAGGTCCGATTACAAATCAAGACCTTTACCTGCTACTTCAAGAAAACGGGTTTAGAAAGATGGGCGTCAATCTTATCAATAAAAAGATAATTAAACAAAAAAAAATATACAATAATTTGAATAATTTATGCAACTTAACAACAGATCCATCGATGCGAGCCATATTCAAGGTAACTTTGCTTATATTAGGCAAATTAAAAGATCTTATTTTTTGCATGATAAAAGCTCTATTCCACTGCAAGATAAGATATAATACTACCCTAAACTAACAGCTGAATATCGTCCACGTGAAAATTGAAAATATATACATAGCCTATGTTACTCAGTAACACTGATAAAGAAGCATACTACTGATGAAAGAATTTTGAGAATCGGTCTTTTACAAACAAAGAAATCGGTGAACATAAATAAAAAAAAAATAATAATAAAAATACATTCAACCGAACATAGAACCTCCTCCTTTTTGAAGTCGATTAAAAATACAAATCTTTCCTCTTTAATATATTAGTATACGGAGCAAATGCCTATCTCTGTCTCCACAACTATGGTAGAGCGTACGAATCTCTCACTTCAGGCAGTCTCCAAGTGGGGTGAAGCCAATCTGGTGGGATTCAACGCCGCACAAAAGGAGCCCTTTCACCTTGGCTCCTGATTCATTGAGTCCAAAGCCAAAGTAGAGCTGCTAAGAAACTCGGCGTTCTTGCAAAGATCCGGCGGTACTTCACACCGGGACAGCTTGTAATATTATATAAAGCACAGGTCCAATCGTGTATACTGTGTATACACTGTAGGCGTGTGTAACTCTTTACTGAACAGACTCACTGTTCCGAAACATTTTAGTGTTTCGAAAGATTGGAACAGCAGTAATGTTTCAAATGCATCATCTTTCCTTTCCGACCGTCCGGTAACCGTCCGGACCGAGCGCAAGTCGTCGACGGCGCGTAGTGTTCCACGCGCACCTCAAGGAGATGTTAGGAAAACCGTAGGAGCCCAGCAGGGCCGAAGCTTACTGGGGCTATAGGTTCGCTTCTAAAAGGGAAACCTGGGGCCCTGGAATGCAAGGCAACGAAGGAACATAGAACACCTATGTTCGTACTGGTTTTAATCAGTAAAAGTCTGACACGCCCTCCCGCTCCGCCCAAGGGTGGAAGAAGTCATTGGATGATTTAACTTACATATATATCGATGTTTAATAGCACAATAAAAAAAAAATATCGTAGCGAGTTAGCATCCAATAGTGATTTTACAGCCTAACGTTTGCTCGCATTTGACCTTATCGACAAAAAATACCTGCTCAACAGGTGACTGACATCACTTGGACACTACTGGAGTGTATTAGAAGATTTAATTAAAAATCCCACTCACAAATTAATACATGTTTTATTTATTTTTAAATGCTGCTAAAATACAATAAACATGCTCGATGTTGACGATGACGTTGAGTGGAAAGGACCCTCTTAAGGTACGACCAGTAAAAAAATATATACATACCAATTTATTGGCTGATTAATTATAATACATTTTATTTCAATTCCACAAAACGATTACTTTTTACGTGTGTAATATCGCGATTTAAAAAGCGACGAGCGCGCGCACGATGTGCGATCACAGATCTTTTACTGACTGAACCACAGATCATCACTATAATACCTACTCAACTCAGACACTCGCAATACTAGAGCAATGATCTTGATGAGTCTCGACAGCTCTCATGGATAATTGAAGACTATCGTTCAACTAACACATCCTGTGATTTTATACCAGTTTTAGATATGTGGCTACTTATTCAGTGAATATAAACACATCTATGTTACAGGAATAAATGAAACTTATAAATTATTATTTAGCAACCTGGCTAAGCTATGCACATGTACTTACTTGTACCAAAATGTCTTGTGCGAATATGCGAGACATACGATCACGCTACTCACGAACGCGCGGCTGCCATATCTACGAGTTTGTGCACATGTGCACACTACATCGTAAATAGCTTGGGCACTAGGCTGCCATCTTATATATCTTCCTTTTTGTCTTACTTTATAAGTTTTTATTTTTGGTGGGAAAATCATCCAATGACAACTCTCGCCCTTAGGCGAAGCGAAGGGGTGTGTCAGACTTTTACTGACTAAAAACCCACTCCTGTTCCTTCTTTACCTTTCATACCAGGGCCGGGTTTTCCTTTCAGAAGCGAACCCATGACCCCAGTAGGCGACCCTGCTGGGCCCCTACGTTACTTAGAAAAATCTTTCACTATCGTGAAAAAATATACAAAATAATAATAGTAGTAGCAACGAGTACGATTGAAAGAAAACTGCATTTTTAATGGTCATAATTTTTTATTATTTTCCAAGAGCAATGTCGTGAATAAATTATAAAAGATCCCACTGCTCACTAACCATAGCTAAGGCATTTCCTGTGAAGTTTGCGTTTTAGACAAAATTATCATTCACGAAATCACGACATATAATAATATTATTGCTATTTGAGTCGTATATTCATAATACAAATTAAATTGCTTTTTTTATAAAGACAATAAGTTACATTATTTGCTTTCAAATAAACGTCAAATAAAAGTTAGGCAACAAAACGTTACAAAAGTTGCCATTTACAACATAACGAGCTAAGTAATTATTTCATCGCACGGTTATAGATCCTTTACGCATTTGACCATTATATGAAAGCAGTCTTAACAGTACATATTTTTCATTGTCATGAACCTAACTACCAAAATTCTTGGTATAGATTTAAAAATAAATCAATTGGCTACGTATTCCTGTAATTATTTACATAGTGTAAATAAAGTTGACATAATTTCAAAATAGTGGACACGATACGCTTGGGTTATAAAATATCATTACATTTACAATGTTTGTCGAGACGCTATGAAGCTAGGACTCGGTACTACGACGAAAGTCGGCGCGATAACAGGAGTACACAGTCAAAACTCTCAATATACATCATAACCGGATTCTAGCTATCTACTGACTCGGCCGAGCAGACGCGTCTGCGCCGGCCGGCCCATTGTCTACCACCTACCTAGTGAACGCGGCCTCGTTCGGAACTAAATATACGAGGGAATTTATACAGGTGTGGAAACGTATCAGGGGGCATAACGTTAGCAATATACTGTATACATCCTCGAGGCGAGGGGCTCGCGGGCGACACTCGCGGTGCCGCAGCGGTACTGTCGCAGAGCTGACGGCGACGCACTAGTTCTCGTCGTAGAGCGGCGTGGCGTCGCCCAGGGACATGCTGCGCGGCGACGTGTTGGTGTGCGGCGTGGAGCGCAGCGAGTGCGCGCGCGACGAGCGGCCCGACGAGTGCGGCGTGTGCTGGTGCGGAGTGCGGTGCGCGTGCGACGAGTGCTGCTCGCGCGGAGTGCGCGGCGCACGCGGCGTGCCCGACGCGCGCGGCGTGGCCGACGCCGAGCGGTTGTTGCGCCGCATCCAGTCCTCGGCCGCCTTCTGCCAGTCGGCGGGCTCGGAGTACGCGGCCGGCACGGGCCGCGCGCGGCTCGTGGGCGGCAGGAACTCGGGCTGGCGCGGCGTGGACGCGAACGGGGTCATGTAAGGCGTCTGCGCCGACGGTGTGTAGGGCGTGTTGATGTAGGCGGGCCCAGGAGTATGCGCAGGCGTATGGAAGGCGGGTGTGTGGCCGGCCGGCGTGTGGTAAGCGGAGGTCATGTGCGGCGTGCGGGCGGGCGTGCGGGCCGCCGGCGTGGCTGCGGGCGGCGGCTCCCGGAAGTGCTCCTTGAACCAGCGCAGCAGGCCGGGCAGCGAGTCGAAGGTGCGCTGGCGATACTTGTAGCCGTCGGGCGTGACAGACACATACTCGTGCGTGACGCGCGCGCGCGGCAGGTACGACAGCAGAAAGCGACCTGGGTAGTTCTTGGAGGCGGAGATGATGTAGTGGATCTTATTGGGGTTGCGCGACTTCTCCTCCTTGAGGATCTCCTCGGCCTTGTCCCGCATGCCGAGCAGCGGCTTGTAGTACTTGTAGCCGATGAGGTCGCGCGCGTGCCCCGCCATGGGCGTCACGTGACGTGCGATGATTTCGTCGAGATCCTCAAATTCTGAGCCTTGGATCCATAAACTTCGACCTGCAAAAAAGGAACATGTCATCATTTTTTACTAAGTATTCTATTTCTTATCATTAAACTTTATTAATTGTATACAAACCTAATGAGAACGCATTTTCCTTCCCTTCTTCTCGCACGTCAATGTGTTGATAAATGCCTTCTGCGACCTTCCAAGTCACAGTGAGATGATCCGAACCCTAGAACAAGAGTTAATTATTATTTTCAGCTTAAATTTTACAAGCCCAATGAGCGATGAATTGGAAGCCCCACAGAAATAATACAAAACTGATGACAATCATTTTAAATTAATGGTTGTTGTTGATCTATGTTGCAATTATTCATTAAATATTTCGCTCACACTCATTCCTACATACAAATACAAACACACTTACACTTAACCCACACATACTCTCACATTTTTACCATCAATCACACACACCTATCCCACATAACAAATTATATAACACCTTTGATTTTTTCTCTCCCTTTATTATGTTTTCGCTATCAAATATCATTTCCCCCGGATAATCATTTTGCAATAATATTTACTTTTTATTTATATAGTTTTTTGTATAACTGTCCTATCCAGGTTATAATTGTTTAGTCTTATGCGGAAATAATTCCGAAGGTACACTGACTTCTAAGAAACAGGTTATTCCTAGTTTAGAAGTCAGGGTCTTTTTGCTCTGGCTCACTTAGCTATGCTCCAACAATGTAACATTTGTGTATGTTTTGGAATAATAAACGTTTTTTTATTATTATTATGTGCTTTATTACATAACGCTTATTACAACACAGGACCAACATATATTATAAAACCTGTGATAATAATGATAATGCAATAAAATTATAAATGATTTTTATTTTGCAAATAGGTTATAATTAACATTTTTACACGTAAATTTTTCGTTTATGTAAACTACTACTATGAGCCCAGTGTCCACCCTGAGAAGAAACACCGAAACAAATTCAGAGGTTAGACTTTCTTTTAAACATGTGGTCAAATCACATCAGAACTATACAGATTTGTGTGCACCTGTCCAGTCAGTGCAAGCATTTGTCAGTATTCGTGTAGCGCAACTCATGACCAATAACGATCTCAACGACTCGACGAACAATACTCGACGAAAGGCCATTTGGGTAGGCCGCATAAAGTAGTCAAACCGCCAGACAAACGTTAAAATAATCCACACGGTCCACACGGCCCCTACATTCAAAATAAAAAATAAAATTTAATCTATATGTACATAAAAATGAATCCCTACTTCCCTTGGTCACGTTATCACGCGTGAACGGCTTACGGTTGTTTGTTATTGTCAGAAGGTTTTTATGAAAGACCAACCACGCTACGTCCAAGTCGCTCGCAGATTTTATTTTACCATTTTCTAATTATCCGGGTTTTCGCAATATCTGAATTATCACATTACCTTGTGACATACATAATACATAAATATCGACATTTAGGACATTCGAAACACTTTATTTAAGATAAAATGCCGCTCAGTATAATTAATGTTTGTAAGTTGCTGTTCTGTTGATTTCTCGTCAGTCGCTCACTTACTAATACTATAACCTAAATTATTTATAATTTACAGTCACTTGTTTAAATACTACCCTAAAGTTTCACATGAAACCTAGTATACACACCTTACTGCTCGGCCTAACGATGACCTCTCCTTGCGCCATCTTATCCATCAGTTTCTCGGCCTCCGCAAAGGATATGTTATGGAAGGCCGGATGTACGATGACCCTCTTCACATACTGCATTCGTTCTTTAGTTTGTTTGGCCTCTTTCTCCTTGCGAAGGTCTTTGTCTTCCGTTTCTTGATCGTAGTACGGGTCTTTTGGTGGCCTGAAAGAATGTGGAAAATTTATGAGTATGCTCATAATTGGTTCATATCCTACGTCTATTTTTGTACGATACGTTACACTAAACAACGGATATCACTAAATAGGAATCTTTTTCTGAAAACCGCATCAAAATTGGTTATGCAGCATTCCAAATATTGGTATGTAGAGATTGATTTATTTTTTGGTTTGGTTGGATATTGGTGGGTAGGAAGAGTGGTGGGATCATGACGGTGACGTCATAATCTAGTGTATGCATCTTTATTCTTATACCTACTTGACACCTTCCACCAGATTTGAAGGGTTTTTAACATACTTAATATAAAAAGGAATTATATTTGAGATTTTGGATAAATTACTATTTGATAAAAATAATTTAAAAAATTGAGTCAGTTACCACACCTGAAACTTTTATCCACATACTTCAATTTACTACATGACATTCTACATTTAAAACTCACCTCCATTCATTATTTTTATCTAACAAGTCCGACGACTTGGACGAGCAATCTACTGAGAACCTCTCAACATCTATCTTGAGTACCCTACAATGTACGGTCTGACCGATCCGGACGCGCTCGGTCGGGTCGGCCACGTGTCGATCGGACAAGTTCTTGATGTGAATGTAACCGGACAGGCCGTTGTCGAGACGGATGCGCACGCCCGTCGCTTGACCCGGACATGCACCGGCGTCAAAATGGTTCCATACCTGATGAGTTAAAAAAAAAATGTGTGAAGAAGAGTAAAATAAATAAAATATGTTTTAGTAATTTATGAAGCTAAGAAAAAAGACATTAAAGTTAGAAATCCTAGCCACGGTAAGACAATACTTCACGCCGGAACATCTGCTCAAACTTAATCATCAAACTGTTCTCATTTTTGAGATGGATCTGCCCGATACCAGCTTGATGCTCTGGGGTCAATTGATTGTGAAATTCCCTGCCGGAATCTGTGTTTCGTGTCAACTATAACTTGGAGGTATTTAAGTCAAGAGTGAATTATAGGTGACTACTAGGCAAGCATGCTCCATGATTGATTACATCATCAATGACCATCAGTTGAGACAGTGGTCAAACGTAACCTTTAAAAAATAATAAAAATTGGGACAATAATGTACAATTCTTGTCGCGCGTCATGTGATTTATCTTGTTGATATAAGGTTCAGATTGTATTGATAGATGCATGCCTGAACATTAAAACTAGATTTTTTTTCAGTACCGTCTAACAAAAATAGAACCTACCTCAGACAGCTCAGGGAAGTCATTCTTGTGACAGAAGGGGCACTCCCACAGCCCAGTCTCATCGTTCCTCACAGGGTTGGCTTGGTCCAGCATCTCTCTTTGAGGTTTCCTATGACTAATACCAACGACTGATGCCAACACCATCTTGCCTACATATAAAGTCTCAGGCGTTTCTTTAGTTAGAACATCGAATAGTTCCTCAGGTGTTAGTGTGCGATAAGCAACTCTAAGATCCTTATACCTAGAGTTTAATTCTTCTCGAATATCGTATAGTGTTATACTCTTATTGCCAAAACCTTGCCGTTCTAACTCTTCAGCGAAAGCGTCCAGATCTAAGTCTTTCAATCTTTCGGGTGCTTCTAGGATCTCTTCTAAAGCGCCTGCAGGATTTGCGTCTTCATCTTCATACTCAAGCGCATCGACGGCCATCTTTCGTGCCCATTCGTATGTTTCCGGATGCACACGGGAGCCATCCAACACTTCTATATACGCTTCTGTGCTATCACCGAGGCTGCTTGTATCAATTTTGATGAAACCTGAACAGTTGATGAAGACTTTTGGACCCATGTGGCATACTGTTACGAGTTGTGTTCTGTTTTCTAGTTTTTGGTTGGTTTGTTTGAATAGTTTTATTAATGCTTGTGCTTTTCTTGGTCCCAGACCGCAGACGAATTGTAGAAGTTCTGTCCCTCGGCCGGTCAACACTGCTTCATTCACATCCACACCCACTTCATTAACTCTATTCACAAATTCAAGCTCTATACCTTCAAGTAAGTCTTCCTTGGCTATTTGATCTTGTAATGTGTGGTATCTAAGGCACAGTATTTCCTCATCTGGGCCACAAAGTTGTGATATTTCCATTAGAGGGTCTTGCATTAAGCGCGCTTGGCAAATAGCTTGACGGAGTATGTCAGGGTATTCTCGGAAATCGTGCTGTGGACAAGACGATTGATTGCTGAATATTCGATTCAATCACAGTTTGAAAGTTATATGAATGTTCAAAGTTCTTGCTTCTAAACAAATGGACTTAATATGAACAGGTTTTATGAACAGGTTTTATAATCACGGTTTTAGTATTCAGACAATAAATATGGGACTTATGACGTGTGCAAAGCTATCATTGAGAAAAATAAGCTTTTCGTCTTGTAGCTCCATCTCTCTAATATACTAAATAAAACACTTCATGGGCAAAAGAACAAAATGGGGACTATTTTTTGATAAAAAACAATATAACTTACCCGCCCTTTTATACTGTTACTATAGATCTTGCTGATATGGTTATCAGCGATCTCTATAGGTATCCTGGGGAACTGCTCGTCTTCCACGAGTAATTGTACGCAGTCTGACACATCTGCCTTCACGTTGAGAGCCTCCCGGGACTCTCCGCCGATTACTATGACGTGTGGTTTCTTACGCATTATGAATCTGTGGGGAACACTCTTAGTTAAAACTGTATAATATTCGTTTTAACATAGTATATGACAAGTTATCCTTTTTAAATTACTAGTAGCGTCTATTAAAATGTTTGATAGGGGGTGACCAACTTTAGTATGGATTTTTGCCCCACCTATAAAATATTATGTACGCTAAAATTATTAACTTTAAGTGAAAACGATTGACCTGTAGATCGATGATTATCATCATTTGAGTCGAAAGATTCACTGCTCAACATAGGCTTCCACCATAGGCGTCGTCACATCGCCTCGTTTTGTGCGTCTCGCACCCAGCGGACTCCCACAGCAAGACCGACTATACAACAAAACGTCTCTAGAAGGCTAGGGTTCTCTTTTACAAAAATTTGACTGTTACCTATAATCGCGCGGAATGCATATATCATAATAAGCTATGTTCTCACTGCTGGAATACATGCCTCCTGTGAGAGGGAGTGGATCGTATTCCACTACGCGGGGCCAGTGCAAGTTGGTGGATGTCATTTCATGTTTTCGAATTTTGAGATCAGTGATGATGAAATAATTTATTAATATATATTTATGAGAATGTTAAGATGGATGTGTGGTGTGACGAGAATGGATAAAGCGAGAAATGAGTATATTAGGGGAAGTTTGAAAGTGGCGCCAGTGATTGAAAAATTGAAAGTGAATCGTTTGTCTTGATATGGTCATGTGAAGAGGAGGGATGAAGCGCATGTTACTAAAAGAGTTATGAGTTTACATGTGGATGGATGGAGAGGGAGAGGGAGATCAAAGAAAAGATGGATGGATTGTGTGAAGAGTGATATGAAAGAAAAGGAAGTTAGTGATAGCATGACGAGTGATAGGTCAGAATGGAAGAAAAAAACATGTTGCGCCGACCTAAAATAACACGGGACAAGGCCAGGAAGATTATGATGATGATGATGATGAAATAATTTACAGAAAGTAGATAACCTACTTGGCTTCAAACCCAGGACCTTGACTTGTAAGTCGCGGCCGTTACCAATAGGCTAGCGAAAAATTTAAAATAAAAAAATTCAAACTGCGTGGAGTGCAATAGTTACTAACTAGCTTTTACCCGCGGCTTCGCCCGCGTACATAAAATATAAACTGTCTCACTCTGGAATAAAGTAGCTTTCTATCAGTGAAAAAATTTTAGTAATCGGATCAGTACTTTCAGAGATTACCTCCTAAAAAAAAACAAACTACCTCTTTATAATATTATTGTAGATAACATTAAAACAGAAAAACGATGTCTCTCTTGTCTAGTTCTCGTTACCTTCGCAGCGCGGTCATGTCCGCCTCTTTGTTCTGCCTCTCGAGTGCGTCCCAGGCGTTGCGTCTATACAGAAGGTGGGGCAGTCGCAGATGGTCCGCTAACTCCCCGCCTCCGCCCACGACGCAGGCAAACGCACTGTGCTGTCTGTCCGGGACGTATGCGATCGACATTACGCGAAGACCTAGGGGAAAATATAAAGAAGGTTACTTGTAATTGTTATTTTTTTAAAGTGCATATAATGGTTTCATAATGGTTTCAAACCGAGTGGGTTTGAAAAAGAAAAACTCATATATTCGGCATGTTTCGATCATATTCACTTGAAAACGCAGCACTTTTGAAAAAAAATCGTAGATTGAAAGTTTGGAACTCACCAAAAGGATGCCACTCGCAAAGTTTCAAGTATGTATTAATCATTTAACAAAAAAAACCTGAAATACCTGTCTAATATTTTTATGTAAAGAATCTATGTACAAACTTCATGCCAGTATCATGAAAAATCACGAAGTTATAAGCCCGTTATGGTACCTGATTGGCGACATAAATACATGGTCACCGTGCCACCCGGGCGACTGAGGGGTTGTTTTGCTTCCGTACCCAACTGTGCGCTGGCTTTAATGCCCGCTATGACCTGTCGTGATCTGTTTTGTGCGGTGGTATCCAATTTGTGACCTTTTTTAAATATTTTTGGGAAAAAATATAACATGGTGTAAAAATGATTGGAATTGATTCAGATACTGTTTTTGAACAAACTATATTCAGGTTTCACATATACTAAAAATAATGTTGTCTAAAGATGTGAGAAACATCAAATCCCAGAATAAAGATTAATAATAACGAGAAAACAAGTAAAAACTACTACTAGCTAAACTGCTGTGTAGTAGGACACAGCAGTTTTGTTTACAAAGTCTATATTTCCCAGCTGATTTTTTTTTGGCATCACCATAAAAATTATGCATAGTGAACAGTGTGAACTCACCATTAGAGTCTGACCACTCCTCGTCATCATCATCAGACACCCTGGACTCATACGGCGCCACCTTCAGCCAGTCGTACAACCGGCGCCGACAACATCTAAACAAAGAACAATATAAGATAATTGTCAAGCGAGCGAATGATATACCGTTGGGGAATGAAAAGATGGGCAGCTTTCAGGTGATTCATACGAGGATTGAGTAAGACTTATTAATTACAATATTCAATCGTTTATTGCAATCTGAGATGTAGGATTATTTTTTTTTTGTAGGTGGGAAAATCATCCAATGACATCCCCCGCTCTTGGGCGACGCGTGAGGGTGTGTCAGATTTTTAGTGTCTAAAAACCCACTCCTGTTCCTGCGTTGCCTTTCATACCAGGGCCGAGTCTTCCTTTCAGAAGCAGACCCTTGGCCCAATTCGACCCTGCTGGGCCCCTACGGTTAGTCCTACGGTAGTGGAACAGTACGCGCCTTCGGCTCGGTCTGGACAGTTACCGAAAGTTTGGACGGCGAGCTACACATTGCTCGCTGTCCGCAAGCCCGCGGCTACTATGGCCGGAAATCGGGAACGGGATCCCAGCGGCTAGCGCGTGAGGGCCGCTCCCTCACGCATGATGTAGAGTTACTTAAAAGTTATATTAATTCATATTTAAGGCCATCTACAGCCACTGTAGCGGCATCTATGACGCCTCATAGGAACTAAAATTCAAAATCCTGCACCGCGGTATTAGAGTTCTCTGCGAGATTAGAACATATACAACCTAACGAAATCAACTATCGAGCAGTTGCCCGGACCAGACACAAAATACGTCCGGTCGGAGGATACTACCTTTTCAACGGAGGTATGTGGGCCCAGTGTCTCATACACCCTGTTCCGCATACCACTAAACCACCAATAAAAATATCCCACCATTCGTCTTGCGCCGAATGGGGAAAAGTGTATGTATGATGGTGTGTGTGGTGAACTGTACATGTGAAGACGAAAGCTGTTGCCGTGGCTGAATACTAAGCCAATCATAATATTTCAAACTAAATTTTCCATCATAAAGAACAAAAGCTAAGACGAAAAAAAAACTCTTTTTCATTAAGGCTATTTTTAAGGGTTACTCACTTTAGTACATATTCTTTAGACTCCTGCAGAAGAACAGCTTGAAGCTCTCTCCTTAGTTCTGGCATCACGATTTTAGTGAGAGCTATTGTGACAGCTTCGGCTCGCAATTCGTTCCATGCTTCTACTGTAGCTGCGAACTCGTCCTATATTATAAAAAGCATTATTATTACCGTAGTTTCATGAGAAGAATAAGATGAGAGATAATTGGGTGGTTCTTTGAAACCGAGAAAACGTCTCGTTCATCTGGCCTAGCTTTCGTACCTATCTATTTTGTGTCGTAAGCTACTGGGCACAAATGAGTGCCTATCTATATAGTAAAAAAAAACTAGGCCTTGACCCCTGAGTTTGTTTTTGACCCCTGACTTTGTTTCGGTGTTTCTTCTCTGGGTAGTCAGCTAGGAAACACCGGTTTCATCTAGTTTAAATTGACAAAAAAAAAATTACGTGTAAAAGTGTTTATAAAAAACCTATTTGCATTTTAAATATCATTTATCAAAGAATCACCCAATAAATTGTAAGTATTTAAATCTAAGGCCTACTACTGTACCGTACCGTCATGTTGCCGCCGAACCTGCAACGACATGACAGTAGGACGTTGCCGCTTCGTCGACGAATACGCGTCTATGAAGCTTCGCGCCGGGGGCAGTAGGCCTTAGTAACTCTGCTATCGCAGTATTCACCAATATTACGTACCATATCTTTATGGTTACTAAATCATATCTCTGGTATTATATTTCTTGATAATTTTTTCTGAGTAATGTTTACGAACTTTCAAAATCACAAATCCTTAGCCTCTACTAAATGATGCCTATAGGGAGTTATATTACAGATCATTAAAAACTCTAAAATCACCAATTAACTTACCTTCTGATAGAGTTGTTTGAGTTCCTCCAAATAACTAATTGTGGTGTTCCCTTCAATATTTTCACTTATGTTGAGCTCCAGCAATTTGTCTTCCGAAGCCATCGTCAGCTTCAGGAACTGGTCGCCTGTCAGGTCACGTACTGGCTTCTTTTTTAGGTATTTGTAACTGTGTGTACAAACGCCATATTTCAAAATTGATGACAAGACATAGCATTTAAGATGCTTAGAATTATGAAGGACAATAGTAAATACCTTTGTCCCTATAATTATAAATCTCAAGCGTTATTTAAAAAGGTTAAAAACCTTTCTAATTAGTACTGGCAGTTTATAATAATAGTACCGTTTTGTGATAAGATAAATTTAACCTACGTTTTCTTCACTGGGGACGAGAAATTTGCGTAATAACTTATAGTTAATTCTAATTTAAGTAATTGTGACGATCTGTCGAGTTGATATAATTTCAAAGCCAATATTCTTCATGAAATCAAGGACGACTTGTGTGTAATTACGGGTGTAGGTGAGTCGGCGTATTCTCTCTGCTCTGGCGAAGCGAGAGTCAAAGTCGTTTGATGAATTGGTGGCTATTTGGAACCACAAAGGTTGGAGATTGCCGAGCGTCCCATGTTTCGTCTACGAAGGCAGCGTGTCGTAGAATCTTATCTCCAAGATTTAGAACATCTAGCAACAACGTGTAACATTGGTACAATGCTGAAAGAAAACCTTCAAAATTGTGCATACCCCAAACTACAGCCAGTCGCTTAAAACGCTGGGTTCAATCAACATCCCCTCTCTCGCAACGTTACCTGCAACACCACATATAACAACCTACGTTACAGTCCAGTAGCGTCCCCGAAACACTCATGATTTTATTCCATTTCCTCCAGTTCTTGGAGATTGGGCTTCACAGAAACTAGCATAATCGCGCGACGCGTCTAACAACATAGCTTATAACACAACATGCAAAAACCTAAGCTACAGCAACGTACCCGTAACACGCGTGGTTCTCGTCGATCTCCTTCAGTCCTCGAAGCGTCGGCTTCACGGTGAGTGTAGCACGATCGCGTAATGCGTCCCGCAACGTAGCTCGCAACAACGGTTCGCGAGCTAATTGCACGCCACACATGTACACTGCGCGACGGACCACTTCCTGTGCTGAGCCGATTGAACCAGTCTAGGAGGGAAATACATTGATCATATTAATTCTGTTCTGTAGGAAAGAAAACGCACTATTTTTATTTTTTTAATAAATTTTTGATAGGCGCGCGTTACACCTGATGGTCAGCGATAAGTTGGTAAACTTTTACATAAAAGGGCACCTTCAATTACAATAGTTTAGAATTTAAAAAAGGACAAAATACCACAGATGATAGTTTAACGGACTCGTGCCCATTTCTTACGCTCAAAGTATGTAAACTAGAAAGATGTAACAGTCTGAAAAACTTTTATCATTATACTATCGAAGCTTAACTTAATTTAATCTTGATGGGTGAGATGATTATTTAACGTCTATATTTCAGCACTCACTCAGATAATCGACTTTAGTGTTGTGTATTTTAAGTTGATTTTTAATAATCATTTGTTTATTACAAATCGTTACTAAAAAACTATGGATTGCAATAAAGTACAAATTGATTTCAACAAATTCAAACTCACGTATTCTGCAGCAGCTTCAAGCGGCGGCACAGGTTGCTGCTCGACTTCGTGTCGCTGGTAGTTGTCGCGAACATTTTCAGCGAACTGCTCCGGGGTTAAACCGAATTTCTTCACAAGTGGCTCTGTGGAAATGCACTGTGGTCTTAAAAAAAATACAGTGACAATTATAGATACAAACATTGTATGACAAACACAGACGTACAGAAACAATCAATGACCGTCTTCCATTAGTGCCACCAAACCAAATATGCATTTAAGATGAGGGCACGGTTGGTGCACTGCGTGTCGGTTTTTCGAGTACCGCACGGAACAAATATGTGTATGGCCTACAGATAATCGTTCAGTTTCTGGGTCTCACTCATTCCTAGTGTGGGGCCACATTTTTTTTATTGATATAAACCATTGCTTGACTGCGATCCCACCTGATGGTAAGCAGTGATGCAATCGTTGATGGTGAGGCGCTCTAGTTTATTAAGAGCCTATTCACTGTAGCCTTGAAGACAACTATTTAAACAAAAAGAAAGATTCCCGCACGGAACCAATATTTGTATGGCCTACAAATAGTTGTTCGGGATGTCATATGCAGCCCGGGATCTACGATGAGAATTACATATTTATAACCGCACCCAAGATACAAGAGTTAACCCAACATTAAAAAAAATGAATCTTTCAATAGAACTGTCATTCTGAAATCATCTTTATGTATGTACACTACAGTAAATAGGATCCAACATCTAGCTAAATTACGAAAACTTGGAAGAATCACATCAAAAACGCGGTTTTCGGTGTTTCAGAAATATTACCATACAAATACAAATAGCTAGTCTGCGTCACTCACCGATCCCCGCTTTCCTGCACAACTCATAAGGGCCAGATCTCACTGCGTACTTGACCTCCGTTACCTCTTCCTCATCAGGCTCAGCGGCTTCCACCGCTACGGCAGCTTCTTCAGGGTCTTCGCCGTTCCTATCCGCTTCTTCACGTGCAAGTCGCCTAAGAAATAAATTTTTCATGTGACTTTTAATGTTGATATAAAGTTATACAGGTAACAGTTTCGAAGGGCAATATTTTTTTTTCTTTGTCTGAAATATTATAGTGCTGAAGTTATTTTTATTTAGCCTACATTGTTCCACGAAAAAAAAAGGCTCATTACCCGAATACGTGAGAGCAAAGACACAGTTACGTTTTTCAAAAAAGGTTTACTTACTTTTTCTCCTCCAAGTTCCTCTTCCTCTCTTTACTGCGCTGTACCTTCTGCATTTCGGGCAGATCGGTGGAGTAGTACAATAGGAAGTGAGTGTGCACGTCACGAAGCTCTTCCGGAGTCTGCACGCTCTTCAACCTAGAGAGGACATGTTTATTTGTTTAAGTAAAAAAAACTCTTAACTGACCAAAATCACTGATGTAAGCAATGCTGTAATTTATAAGTCAAATTTACATTTACAACTAGCTTTTGCCAGCGGCTTCGCCCGCATGAAAATAGAAAATATAGGCTTATGCTACTCAGTGATAAAGTCCAGTAGTTTTTGAGTTAAATCGAAACAAACAAAAAATCTTTTTTTTTTTGGAAGTGTATAATTTCAGCTCAATCAAATATGGGGTAGTAGATCTAATTTAACTTTAGCTTTGATTACATTCTAACAGACACTGCTTAGTTTCCATACCTCTCAATATCCTCATCCCTGATGACCCTCATGTTGTCGGGGATGGGCGCGTCGGGGTTTTCCATCAGCTTGTCTAGTTGGTAGTCTCGCATGTTCTCAAACAACTTCAGGAGGTTCTCCTTACGTTGCTTCAATTGGCACCACTGAACGAAACAAAATAATCGGAGTTCACAATTGAGATAAACTTGCTGGCAACAAGCTGGGTAGATATGGGATGAATATGTTGTATGGTACAGAGATATGAGTTCTACACGTTAACCAAAAGTCCACATGAATGAAGGACAGGACAGGACCTGGACAGGTAAAATCTCATATTAACATTGCAAACCACGAGAGCTTGTTACTTGTGCTCTGAACTTCGAACAATTGCCTGTGCAGTGATTACAACATTACAATACCCGGAAGGTAAAACAGGACCCTATTACTAAGACTGCTGTCCGTCAATCTGCACTGGCTTCTGACGTTTTATAAGTGCTCATGTAGACCTATATGAAATAAAAACTTTTGACTTTGACTTTGAATCTGTCTGTCTGTTCGTCTGTCGCCAGGCTGTATCTCATGAACCGTGATAGCTAGACAGTTGAAATTTTCACAGATGATGTATTTCTGTTGCCGCTATGACAACAAAAACTAAAAATAGACAAATAACGGAGTAAATAAATAACGCCATCACTTCAAACTTGAAGGTTTGCAAGCATTAGCATTATTTCACAGCGGCTTTATACCGTACTAGCTTTTGCCCGCGGCTTCGCCCGCGTACATAAAATATAGCCTATGCCACTCAGGAATAAAGCAGCTTACTATCAGTGAAAAAATTTTAGCAATCAGACGAGAACATTCAGAGATTCACCTCCTTTTAATATTAACAAACTTTACCTCTTCATAATATTAGTGATATGACAATTAAGTTCAAAATGAATAGCTGCAGGGCTCCTGCAGCATTGAGATCCTTGGCAAATTGCTTTGATCTTTATCACATTTACAGCACAGTGTCAATTTTCTTGTATAATGAGCGTGTGCATCCGAGAAACTACCCAGTGGATGGCTAGAAGGTATTTCTAAATAATATAATAATATTCCACAACTTTCATACAACGCCATCTAGTCCCAAACTAAGCAGAGCTTGTGTTATGAGTACTAGACAACTGATAAACATGCTTATATATTTCTAAATACTTACTTAGTATAGATAAATTACACCCAGACACAGAACAAATAAACATGCTCATCACACAAACATTTGTCCTGGGTGGGAATCGAACCCAAAACCTCCGGCACAGAAGTCAGGACCAACTGGCTTGTCAAAAATATAATACATACCTTAGCATCATACTTGTAAACCTTCCATAGATCGTTGATACTGAGCTCTGGCTGAACATACTCTTTGCGGTAGAATGCTATGAAAGGCACTTCCAGTGTTTGGTTCCGCATGAAGTCTAGTGCTTGACGGATCTTAGTTACTGTGCTGTTTCCTCTGTGAAAATCAATACATATTTCAGTTACTGATGTCAACATAGTTGGAAAAGGCTAGATAGATTCGTTGATTGTTTTAAAAGGTTTTCTTACTCTCCAAAGGATACTTCATAGAAGGCAAAAGTTGATACTTCCTAGTATTATTATAAAATTACTAAATTGATTTCGACCATAATGCCAATTTTATCGTTTTTTAATCAGTGTTTATCTACCATACTTTATATATTAGATCTTAAACTATAAAACTGCCGTTTTTTAAAACGCGTTGATTTGAAGTGTTATATCTTTGGATTGACTAGAAATTATATGTTCAAATAAACTTTATATTGAAGGTACCTACGATAATCTTTTTTCGAATTCCAAGTCAATCCAAAAATATAACACTTCAAAGCAACCCGTTTTAAAAAACGGCAATTTCATACTTTAACCCCTTATCTTGGACATTTCATATCCCAGAAAAAAACACTTCACTATTCGCAACGACTGTATATCCTGCAAGCCAGAATCGACAGTGGCGACCTCCAAAAAAACGCCCGAGTCAATGAAGCTCGACGAGTCCCGATGTAACTGTTTAACTATCCTGTGAATCGTAACGCGAATGAACCACGTGATAATAGATATGTAAAGCTAGCACTTTTATAAACTGGCGAAAGGGGCGAGAGTTGAGATGAGAAACAAACAAACCTGCGGGACCTCTCCCTAGCTTCCTGTGCATCTGGTTTGGACACGGGCGGCTTCAAAAACGCTTGTTTGTATATCCACTCGGCCTCATCTTCTAGCTCCGTGCTGCCTTCTTCTACGGGCGTGATGGGTACCTCGCGGGTTTGCATGCGCTCGGGCACGTCTGTTTTACGGATCTGTTGGAGATAGGAGTAGGTTACAGACGGTATGAAGGTCCGGTCGTGCTGCGACATGCGGTAGCGGACACATCATTTGACTTGACGAAAAACTTGTTTGTTTCTGTTTCTTGTTTTATTTTTAGACTATATCCAGTTTAAACCCACACTAAGAATTTCTGCTGTATTTTTAGTGCTTTCTCAAACATGTAAACTTACATACACAAGAAACCTGGAACAACTACCAGTAGGCCTTATAATATTTGTTCCGTGCGGCAATCGAACACGCGACACTCAGCGCAGTAGCCAATCGCTCAACCACTGCACCAACCTTGTCATCAAGCAGGGTTTTTTGTTTCGTAGATTTATATCTCCGTCACCACATACCGGAGCATTGTAGGTAAGTTCCATTCAAAATCGAAGAGAGAAAGACGATGATATGATGTTATAAATAACAAATATTTTCCTGACTGCTGTTGTTGCGATAATAAATGGTCAAAACAACCATTTATTGCCACATAACTGTTTTTAGATTTTAATTCGGGAGTCTTCTCAAACTAAACATCATCATCATCTTCCTGCCCTTGTCCCGTGTTATTTGTCTTCCCAAACTAAACAATGCTTGCAAAAAGTTAAAAAAAAAATGCATGCTAAAAACGTGAACCATTTTTAAACGACAATTTATTATCGTTTATAATAGGCATTAAATGTTTACCTTATAAAAAGACATTTATTTTTTTAACCCCCCTACCAAAAAGAAAGATGTTTTAACAAAAATTACAAACTAGGTAGAGACAGAAAAAATATTGCATTTGGCTCTTACCTATTACATTTATTGCCAGCTATCATGCAATTTGGCCTCAGTTTTTCAAAATGATTTAACATTATCTTGAAAATATGTTTTACCTCATTGTCCAAGTCAGTGAAGTGGCTTCTCTTCAACTCGCTAGGCTCATAGATCTCGAATATAGACTTCTTGCTTGGCCGTTTGGGTTTGCCTTTCTTTGTTCTACGTTTTTCTCCTTAAGGAAATAAAAAATAGTTTGGTTATTCACACTAGCATTCGTGCTGACGAGAGATAGAATAAACTATATTTGTACACCAAAAAAGTAGTACAACCTTTACACAAACTTACAATATATGGGTACAATGGCGATATCTACGTTACAGGAAAACCTTAGGATGGATTTTGGAGACCCTTCTTTATATACTTGACATTATTAAGTAAAATGGGGATTGCAACAATAGCACACAGCAAAAATCTCTCCTTAGGAATGTTTTAAAACATTTTCCATATCTCAAATCAACTTAAACATTTTAAAGTGTTTTATGTGAGAAATCATCAAGTAATTCCCCCCGCTCTGGGTGGAGCGAGAGGAAGCGTCAGACTTACTAAAATCCCTTGGCGTTTTAGGGTCGCGATAACTCTATCTAACAATTCTATGGCTGAACTGTTTGATGCATGGTAATAGGCCTTTCCGAAACGGTCAAAGCAGAACTAAGAGGAACTTACCTTCTTCTTCTTCATCTTCCAAGTATTCATCTAGGTCCTCTTCTTCTTCATCCTCATAATCTTCTTCACCATACTTCTCGAAGTCGTCGTAGTCAAAGTCAACACCGAATATGTCTTGACCTTCTTGTAGGGACCTGCACAGGTATTATTATGTAGGTATTATTACAGCTTCTTTTATTCTTATTACAAACAAGTACAAGCTACCCGCCCTGACTTTGCACCCCGCCAATTATGTAAACAAACCTTCCTTGTTTATCACTCTTCATTCTTATTCTTTATTGTAAACACACAAAAAAAAACAATAAAAACAGGAAAGCTGATGTACACAGGCGAGCTTAAGCCACAATTGGGTTTTGTTACAGAAAACCTTATAAAAATAAAGTTCTTATTAAAACAACTGGCTCAAAGAATTTGGCTTAAACATAAGACATTTGAATATTTGATGCTGGCTAAATTTAAGAGGAAAACGGAAGAAGAAAATAACAACAGACTGTTATTTATATCAAGTTTCTATTTATACCATTGACATTTTTTGCTTCAATGTTTACGAATTCTAAAGTTGAATGACTTTCCTGAATGAATTTCTTCTCATAGGGAAAAGTGACTAGCGAAAGTTTTTTAATCGCTTTCAGCGATAAGACCGCCTATTATATCACCAGATTTATTGGATCCTTCAAAAAAAAAAGTTGTAAAATTTCTAAACACAAGTATACATATTCCAACGTATTGTGTGTTATCTGGGTACATCTGGTTGAATAATATGTGTAATTTGTTATAGGCTATTTGTTATTGCAGTCCAAAGTAAAGTGTGAGTTATTTTAGTTTCGGCAAAAGTGAGGTAAGGTGGTGGAAGTGGGGTTTTTTTTAAGGTGGGAAAATCATCTAATGACAAATCTCGCTCTTGGGTGGAGCGAGAGATAGTGTCAGACTTTTACGGTGGAAGTGGGGTGTGGTGTAAGAGTGAACTGTATTTTTTAAAAGCTTCCATGCTTCATTTATAGTAATGTCTAGTAGTGATGCAACGAAAGTGTCTTGAATGAAAGCAGAAACGGAAACAGATGTCAAAAGTAAATCTTAGCGGAAGCGGAACCGGAAACGGATCCGGAAACGGAACTTTTTTTTTTTTTTATTCGTATTAAACCAGTGCTCGACTGCGATCCCACCTGATGGTAAGCAGTGATGCAATCATTGATGGTGAGGCGCACTAGTTTATTAAGAGCCTATTCACTCTAGCCTTGAAGGCGCCTAAATTATAGTTGGACGGGAAGACCGCAGCAGGCAAATTGTTCCAGTCCCTTGATGTACGCGGTATAAACGACGAAGCAAATCGCTTAGTTCGGACCGTTGGTGTTTCAACAACGTAAGGGTTGATACTCGCCGTACGTCGGGTTGTCCGATGGTAGAAAGGAGATGGCGGAATCAAGTCATGCAATTCCCGCGCACACTCTCCAAAATGCAACCTGTAAAATACCGATAGGCTGGCTACCATGCGCCTGTGCTCGAGGCTTTGTAGATTGGACTTAACCAAATCTGGATCCCCAATTAGCCTCTTCGCACGCCTTTCTACTGAGTCCAAAGCTGCTAGATGGCTTTTTGCAGCACCAGCCCATATGTGACTTCACACACAATCGGACCTGTGCTTTGTATAACATTAGAAGCTGACCCGGTGTGAAGTACCACCGGACCTTTGCAAGAACGCCTAGTTTTCTAGCAGCTACCTTGGCTTTGGACTCAATGAACCGGCCGAAATTGAGGTCTGAAGAAATTTCGACACCCAAGAGCTGAAGGCGGTCGGTGCACTCCAGGGATACATTCCGAAAAGCAGGAGCCAAGGTGAACGGCCTCCTTTTGGCGGTGAACAGACATGCTTGTGTTTTGGCGGCGTTGAATTCTACCAGATTGGTTTCACCCCACTTGGAGACTGCCTGAAGAGAGACATTCGTACGCTCCACCATAGCCTCTCGTTCGGACCGGATTAGTTCCTTACTAGCCCGAGCACCCGGAAAGTATCTCTCTACAACTGTGCTATCATCTGCATACCCATAGATACCGGGCATCAGCAGATCATTAATATGCAGCAGGAAAAGAGTTGCAGAGAGAACTGACCCCTGAGGAACTCCGGCATTAGTGGTCATGGGCTCTGATGAGCAGCCATCGACAACAACTCGGAGAGACCGTTCACTCAGGAAGTCTTTTACCCAGTTAATCAGACCAGGGGAAATGCCGTACGCTGGAAGCTTACTCAAAAGACTGGCGTGCCATACCCTGTCGAAGGCCTTCGAAACGTCTAAGGAGACAGCAATTGCTTCTCCATTCTTCTCGAGGGCCTCGCCCCACATGTGAATGGTATACACTAGTAGGTCCCCAGTAGACCGATTGTGGTGAAACCCGTATTGTCGGTCACTGAGGAGATCGTTACCTTCCAGGTATGCCATGAGGCGCGAGTTCAATACACGCTCCATAATCTTGCAGAGTATGAAGGTTATTGAAATCGGCCGATAGTTGGCGGGATCGGCACGACTGCCCTTTTTGGGCACGGGTTACACGTTGGCAAGCTTCCAGGATTTGGGCACTATACCTAAATGAGAGGCGATACAAGCGCGTCAATACAGGACACAACTCAGGCCTTGAGAACTATTGCTGGTAGTCCATCCGGTCCACTAGCTTTATTCACGTCTAGACGACACAGTGCTCTCAAAACTTCTCTGTTCCTTATGCGAACCTCGGGCATCGAGGTGCTGCAGTGAGGTAGATTCGGTGGTGTAGCACTGCTAGTATCAAGACGAGAATTATGGGCGAAGAGAGATGCAAAGAGACCTGCTTTCTCTCTCGCCGAGTGAGCCAGTGTCCCATCAGGTTTAACCAGCGGAGGCAATGAGGGCCTACAGAAGTTCGCTTCGACCGACTTAGCAAGGGACCAGAATGCTCTGCTACCGGACGGCTGTGCAGAGAGCTTTGTGCCAATTTAGGTAATGCGGTCGAACCGAGCCTTCTTCAGTGCCTTTTTGTAGGACTTGGCAGCACGGTTGAAAGCACTCTTCTTTGAGCTCAAATCCGGAGCTTTGCGGTCACGAGCGTCAACCCAGGCGAGAAACGCCGAATGTTTACGCTCTTCAGCTTGAACGCGATCGGCGTTGAACCATGGGTGAGCTGAGCCTCCGATGGGTACGTCACTATAAGGGATGAAAAACTCCATAGCTTGACGTATCACATCGGATATAGCATCCGCACAGCTCGACGGACTTTCAGAAGAGAAGCAGTCCTGCTGCCAAGGATAAGACGCAAAGAAATGTCGCATCTCATCCCAATCTGCTGACCTGTAACGCCACATTCGCCGTTCGCCGCGTGAGTCGCAGTCAGGTGGGGAGTAGGACGAAACAGACTTCACCAGACAGTGATCTGAAGTTCCAAGTGGTGAAGAAACTGTTACGATACATCTGTCCGGATCGGTGGTCAGCAGAAGGTCCAGACAATTGGCAGTATGACCAACTACATCAGGGTGCCTGATGTAGTTGGTTAGTCGCTTGCTTGACCAGCTGGAAAAGGCCCATCGACACTGCAAAGTTTCGCGCTTCTCTCCCAGCGTGGTGGGTCCTCTGGTATGGGAAAAGCCAGTCTTGGTGGCAGGCGTTAAAGTCCCCCAGAGCGACGAGCTGCACATCAGGGTGCCGATGCTGAGCCTTATCGGCGGCCTCACTGAGGTGGTCGAACAACCGAGTCGTCTCCTGATCACCGCTGTGCGAACGGTAGACACAGGCATAAACAATTTTGTCCATACCAGTGTCCACCAACAGCCATAGCGTGGATAAATTAGGGTCTTCAATGTGACGGAGACGCTGGCAGCAGATGTCATTACGGACGTACACACAGACCCGCAGACGCTGCAGGAAATGATGCTCCAGTGAGTATCCCGGGTAGTTGAGGTACGCCGTATCAGACGGACATCTAATTTGGGTCTCCGTCAAGAAAAGCAAGTGTGGCTTGCCAGTCTCAAGATGGTGGTGGACCGCAACGAGATTGGACTGCAGTCCTCTAATATTTGAGAGGTGCACTTGAAATGAGAGGATGTGCATCCGCTGTTGACACTTGCCTTTCTTTTTACCTTTCATATAGATGAGTTTTGGAGTGAATAGGAAAGATGGAAGATGGCAGTTGAGCTAGGTGATGCGACGTTGAACCCAACAACACAACCAGAGTTGCTGCGCCAATGGAGGGTTGATCTGGAGACTGCGGGGATGCCCGCACCCCCCCAGGGATCGCCATCGGGTCCTCTCGCCCGGTCGGCAACCGGCACGATGGGGCCACCCTGGGATTTTTCGCAGTTGGCGGGGCAGCTTTTTGTGCGTAGCTGGCACACTACTTGGGTCCCCAACTATCTGCGGTCGGCCAGCGGAGCACCGTGCTTCGGATCCCGCTACCCTCCATGATCAAACGTCCGATACAACTGGTAATACTATGAAGAAAAATACAATTTCATTTTTTAAGATTTGTTTCATTTAATTTGTATTTTGTACTTTACTTACTACTCCACTATCCATGCCTTTTCCGTCGTGTCCAGTCGTCTACGGGCTTCCCACCCCCACGAACGGACCGAAACGGAAGTGAAAATGCTTGCGGAACTTCTGCAGAAGCGGAAGCAGAGTTCTATTGCAACACTAATGTCTAGTACCAAAAGTCTAGTTTTGGTTTTATGAACAAATGTTCCATTCAGATCTTTATCTCGTTTTCGTGTTTTGGTTAGGTGTAACTTTTTTGCTTTTGTCGAGTCACCTTAATATCAGTCAAAAGACGTCCACTGCTGGTTATATGTAGATCTTGGGAGACCAAGTGTCGCCAATTCGACCTCAGTCTGTCAGTCCTACACGTAAAGGAAGTATAGTTGTCTTATTGATACTTACGCATCAGTAAATATAGGCTTCCTCTTCTTCTTACGCTCAGCAATGGGTCTGCCATCATCATCTACAATGAAGTCATCTGCATCTGACTCCAGATCTTCATTTTCATCATCATATTCGGCCTCACCGCGCGGTGCGGCTGATTCTGAGCGGTTTTCATCCTCCTATTGAAATAAAAAAAAATAAAAAAAATTGAATAATTAATTATAATACTTTTTTTCTATTATTTATTTTTTATTAATTTTTGATTGAATAATTAATTCTGCTACTATCCAAATTCAGTTCTTTCCCTTCTTTTTCTTTCTAGTCTCTTTTTATATATATTTTTTTATTTTTTCTCTATTTCTCTCTTTGAAATTGTGTAACATAATATGTATGTATATATATATAATATCCATGAGTTTGTTTTTTGTCTTTTATATATAATAGCTATATAATATAATTTTATAGCTATGTATAGTATTATATATATTTTTAATTTAATTAAATTTAATTTGCAGTACACCGCAGTCTACCCCCTTTTTTATGTCAAGTTCTTACAGTCCATCCTAAGGTTGTCTGGTAGATATCGCTGTTAGCGATAAGACTGCCCATTGTTGATTGTACCCATAGATTTAGTTAGTTTATAAGTTTTTGTTACTATTTTGGTGTACAATAAAGCTTTATTCTATTCTATTCTATTCTATTCAAGACTAGTTAGTTTGGAACTAAGGAACAATTAAATGTGAAAAAATTAGGTAACTGATCAGCAAATCTAGTCTACCAAAGCAATTAAATCTTTATTATTAGTGTTCAACTCTGAACAAGACTCGCATTGCGCTAAGTAACAGAAATCACGCACGACGCGAGCCGACTGCAGTCCTGGTTCTCGCGCTGTTACTATCCCGTTTTACCCGCTGTTGACTTTTTGTTGAGCGAGACAATATATTATAGCATGATGGCAGAGCCAATATAGCAAACAATATGCTATGAACAAATAGTGTGTTATATTTTAGGGTGCTATACCACCACTAGTCTTAGAAAAGCCCATGATCAAAGTCATCACCTCTCATCTATTTATTTTTACAAGAATATTGTGACTTACCTCATCTGATCCTCCAACAAACAACTTCTCAGCAATTACTTCTCTCTCAAGCTCTGGGTCATCATTCCCTTCATTATCACTGTCATCGTCCTCTAGTCTACGCAGCCGCTTGAATTTGTTCTGTCAGAATACAGTACTTGTATCATATATCATATATTTATTGTTAATTGTTTAGAAAAATTGTACAACTTATGTAATGCCTTTGTGGAAAAGGAAGTTAGATATAAGTAGAGAACATAAATTGAACATTGACACAAGTTTATGGAAGTGAGATTAAGCCGCTATCTTAAAATGCTAGAGGGTTTTAAGAGCGTTTCCAACGTATGCGCAGTGCCAACGTTGCGCAGGCACGATGGTAACGTCGAGATTTTCTATAATAAAGCAGACGTTGAAGAAGCACCAACGCTCGTAAAACGCCAGTGGAATAGCGGCCTTAAAGTCTATACACACCCATAATGTATGTTTAACACATACACAGTAAATATTTATTCTTGTTCATAAATACAACTTACTCTTGCAACTTTGACACCCAAATTTTCTTCAATTAGATCATAATCCTCATCTTCCAATCTATCATCCAGTTCATCGTCACTTTTTTTTCTTTTCTTTGGTCCTGCACTAACGTCTGAATCCTCTCCATCACTCCCTGATTCCTCTATAGGAGCGTCATCTATCAGGTCTTTGAGCTCTTCACGGAGACGCTCTTCATCATCTAAAAGAGATGTTGATAAATTATTAAATATCATTTCTTGCATAATAAGTCTAAATTATTTTACTTTAACCTTTTGAGTAGCATAATTAGAGACACAATAGAAAGACAATGGGCAAGCGAACACCTTCGCTTGGGGTTTAATGAATTAAATATGTAAATAATTAAGTAAACTTTTTAGGATATTTCTCATATCTATGTTAAAATGCTTTAACTTTGTTTAATTTAACCTTTGAACCATAATTAGAGACACAATAGAAAGATGAGAATGAGACAATGAGAAGGAGTTTGCTTATGGTTTAATGAATTAATTTATGAATCCAAAGAATTTAAACTATTGTGTGTATAATTTAAGTTACTTACAACAATATTTACATACTTACTTTTTAATATTTTTTTATACTGTAAGTTTTAGTTATGATTATTTTGTTTATCTTTCTTTAATGAAAACATATTTTGCTTCAACTTATATTGCATTAGGTTAGCTTAAAAGATGAAGCATAAAAAAAAAGTAGAAAGCATACGAAGAAATTTGTTTAAAATGGTTCCAGCAAAATGAGAGGCAATGACCAAACCACCAAATAGAGGTTTGATGAAATCTATAGAGGAACTTCGTCAAGTAGGTAATACATAGAAAACGCTGATGTCTAGAAGATTCAAATAACTGTAAAATATATTTGATCACATGTTAAAAGAAGTGTGTCAAATCAGTTTCTGTAAATTCAGGCAATATCACATTGTTATTGAAAATTATCCAGATAGAGTAGAAGAGCGTCATAAACGGCATCTATAAACATTATCACTGCGGAGTTTAGCAATTATGTTTGCCAAATCATAAAAATTACTAAATAATTCAAGTGCACGATGTCAACAATACCTTCTTCATCTTCGTCCTCATCGTCACTTTGTACGGCAGCTTTACGCTTTGGCTTCTTGCGCTCCGCTGGCTGTTCGTCTTCAGAATCAACCTACAAACAACCCACAAGCATCGTAAGAAACTACGCAATCGTAATCCCATTTCACGAACACAAGCTCTATGAAGTTTTACACTAACCTCGCTTTCCTCCGCCTCAGACTCCAGAAAATCAGCCATAATAACTTATAATTAACTAGAAACAGTAATACTGTTAACTTAAATAATTGATTAACTAATTATATGCTAAAATAATTGTAAATTCTACAATTAATTCCTAAAACTATAATTTTCGCTTGAAAATATGACACGAATGAAAAGAGTCAGAACGAACTATTGCCCACAGACTAAAGAGGGATACTATCTATTGCCTCCGAAAGAAACACAAAGAAATTGTATTCTATGAACATTACTGATTTACGGTTTTTGCGATGTTGTCATTAGGTATCTAGTTTAATAAAATATTTGGTGAAATCAAACCTTAAATCAAGAATATAAGGCTGGCAACATTGCCTGTTCTCATTAGTATTGCCAAACGAAACTAGTTATTAGTAATTATTTTGTTTAGAATTTGAAATGATAAACTTCATTCATTACACACAAGTCAAGATAATTCCATATTGGCACTCAAGTAGAACGGACGGTTATCTTATGTATCAATTATACCTAGAAAATTAATCGCGTATTTTTTGCCAAATTTGTGATTATCTTTAAGTAAATAATTCTGAGTGTTTTAAGTATTATATCAGATATGTAAAAGAGCCCTCGGAGTATTTCAACTCCTCCATTCCATGCACTGTGACATTAGTAATAATTGGTTGATCTCAATAGAAAAATGCCTGAATGAAGTCTGTTCCATTGGTCAAGAAGGAAAATTGAATTCCGATCAAGAGCTGAAGATTAACTCCATGTCGCACAAGATCCTGCGTGACTTACAACTCGTAAGTCGGAGCCATTACCACTCGGCCATCACTGCTTTTCTTTTTTTAATTAAATGTACCTTATTGTAGTTATAAATACTAGCTACATTGTAAATTTGCTGCCATGACGACAATTGATTGTCATTAATGTCATTGTCAATGTCATCTATGAATGTGGGAGTAGATAATGGAATTTATTCGCGTTGGGTTGTGATTCAAAACAAATATTATTTAGTTTGTAAATGTGATCTAATGAAATGTCTCAGAACGCTCCTATTGTCAAAAGTGTAATATACACTGGGCAGAAATATATTCCCATTGCAAATGGCAGTAAGGTAAAATCATTATGTACATTTTCTTTAAAATCTAAACAGTAAACAATTTTACTAAATAAAAATGACGCGTTATCACTACAGGTACATTTCCACTTCCAAACATGGAAGCTTGGAAAGGAGAGGGTCCTTCTGGATGATAGTAAAAAGATAGGGAAGAAAGAGCCTATGGTGTTAGTGATAGGACACAAGTTCAAACTGGAGGTTTGGGAAACTATCGTAAAGATGATGGCCGTCGGGGAAGTGTCCAGCTTTAAAATTCAGAAGGAGGTAAGAGACTGTTAAATTTAGTTATCTTGCAATTTATTTAGATGAGTGAACACCGTAAAATAAATATCACACTGCACACTAATATACATATTAATAAGGTGAAAATATATGAGTTTGTATGTGTGATTGTTTGTTACTTCTTCACGCTCAAACAACTGAATGGCTTTCAATGAAACTTGGCGCACAGATAGACGCCTGGAATAGCAAGAAGAATACTTTTTTCAAGTGAGTTAAGTTCTCACTCGATCCTGAATAATTTTCTACTATCATGCAAGTTAGAGAAGTCAATTTTACTAAACCCAACAACACACTAGTAACAATTACTAATCTCCACTGTAAAAAATAATAATATAAAAAATTTAACCTACTCTGATGACATACCATAATTATGAGAAAACTTTATTGACATTGTGCAACTTCTAAATATTAACCGATTATGGTGATTTTTTGTATGAGAACACTGCATGAGTGGTATCAAGAATTCAAGCAAAGTAAAAAATCAAAAATATATAAAAACATGAAACTCCTTAATGCAGGTGAAACCGCTGGCAGCAGCTATTTCATAATAGAACATGGTTATGCATAAAAAACAAGCATTACCTTTCTTCAAGTCCAACAAAATTTTCTCCACCTTTTCAATTATTTAATGCATGGAATATGGTCAAATTCCTGAGTATAAATATAAGATAAATAATTATTTAAGTAAAGTCTTTTAGTCATATTGAAGTAGCATAATTAGGTATATTTGCTGTTGCTTAACACAAATACATTGTTGTCCGCACAAATATGTGGTTACCGGGCCATCCGGGCGGCTGAGGGGTTGTTTTTCTCCCGCACCCAGCTGTGCACTGGGGCCTAATGCCCGCTATGACCTGCCGTGACCTGTGTCGTGTTTAGTTTCGGTGGTGTCCAACTTGTGACCAGATTTTAAATATTTTTGGGTAAAAATATAACATGTTGTAAAATTTATTGGAATTGATTCAGTTACTGATTCTGAACAAACTATATTCAGGTTTTGCATATAAGTACTAAACGTGTCGCAACGAATTTCTTTATTATTATTTTTTTTGTTCATTCCGCGCCTTGTACCGTGATTACGACGTAAACCTTCTGTTGTTTTTAAAAAATTAAATTTTGCTTTTTCTTCATAGTATTATCACTTCCGTTTCCGCTTCCGCATCCGCAAAGATTTACTTTTGACATCTATTTCCGTTTCCGCTTCCGTTAAGACAGTTCTGTTGCATCACTATTGTAGACATCTACTAAGAACGGATTTTCTGAAATTCACCCCTAAGGGGATAAAATGGGGGTCCAAAGTTTGTATGGAGAAACCGACTTACACGCAGGCGAAGCCTCTGGTAGCAGCTGGTTATTATATAATGCAACACTATTATAGAAAACTTCAGGATACATTTTTCAAATATAGTAACACCCATTATGCTTGTATCCACAGCTAGTATTTAGTTATCCATTCATATCAAAAACTCTGCGAGAGTTGGGACAGGACCCCAAAAGAATAAAGCACTCTTGTACCATGACGCTGCATACCGAAGGCTTGGGTCACCCAGACTTAGACGATTTGATGAAGAACCCATGTGATTTGGAATTTATTATAGGTAAGATGCATTATTTTTCCTGGAACCATACTGAAATTCAGCTTATTACACCTCCTGTACTAGTGGCAACTTTATGCACAAGCAAGAATCATTGTACAAAAGCAGACTTACGGTCTTAGGCATATTCTACCATTCGACCTCATGGAGGTGCAGAAAAAACATATTAAGTGTAACTTAACGCAATAAAATGATGCCATTCATTTATGTGAAATTCAGTATTATTTATATCATATCAGAAAATAAGAATAATTTTCAGTCTTAACAACTCCACATTATGTAAGTAAGTCAAGTACATTTACAAGCTTATGTGTTGGAATATTAGTTAATGAAATAAGGCAACTTCCTGATATTAATCAATTGATTATGTTACAATTATTGATTGAAGAAACACACATTTTGTGTGTGTGCACACAGCGTGTAATAATCAATTTAATTGAATATTTAACCTACAAACATTAGATTTTAAAGATTACACTTTCTTTTGCAATCCTATGATGCAGAAATAAGCTGCATACATTTTGTTGCCTTCTTGTAGAAGTCCTGAAAGTAGAACGATCAGATGAGTATGAGAAAGAGTTGTGGCAGCTGAGTGCCCAACAGCGGATAGACTTTATACCAACACTGAGAGAGAAAGGCAATAAACTGTATATGCAGAAGAAGTACAAAGAGGCTGAGGAAGCTTACTATGAGGCTCTAGCTATCTGTGAACAGCTTATGATCAGGTAAATGGGCAACAGAAATTCTTTGAAATTTATTTTGGGTAAGTGCAATTATTTGAATACTGTAAGATTAGGTTACATTGGCCCTGTGGTATAACTTTGGCCAAAGCTGTTAACTGTAGGCCTTACTAGCCTGAAAATAAAGAATTATTATTATTAACCAATCCAGTGTTCCTATTTGTTAATAAAGTTGGGCTAAAGTTGTATAACTTTGGCCCAAGTCTATGGCCCCGGGCCAAAGTAACCTGATTTTACTGTATACTTTTTGTAAAAGGGTAGAACTAATTCTTGCATTTTGAAATATAGCCATTATGTGAAAGATCACACAATGAAAATATTCAAAGATTCAGGGATTTAATTCGCCAAATCTTTAATTACAGGGAAAGAAAAGGCGACGATGAATGGGCGGATTTAAATAAAATAAAGTTACCCATACTTCTTAACTACGCTCAGTGCAAACTGTTGAATGGGGAATATTATGCTGTCATAGAACATTGTAGCACTGTCCTCGAATTCGACAAAGGTAAGGCTTGAATAATGTGATAATTTTAAGAAAAGAAAAAAGGTTTTATCTTAGTGCTCGTCCAGAGTGAACGCGCGGTGTATAAGGAGGGAGCAAGTACGGTTGGGTAGCCATAGTGCATCACAAGTTGCTTTTTCAGAGGTTACAAAATAATATAAATTGTTAGTTAGTTGATTAAAGTACATTTTGATACAAGTGCAGAAAGTTTTTCATTGTGACCGAGGCGCAATTTGCACGAGGCGTAGGCGAGTGTGTTATATAGCCGAGGGCTGCAGTGACAAATTTGCACGTGTATCAAACGACTTTTTCAACACACTTACGAAATGAATAAACGGGGCCTGACCGGCGACTCGCGGGAGTTGACGCGCGCCCAGTCTGATACGATAAATGTAATAAAATTATGGCGGGGGAGAGAACGCGCACTTTTCTGCACTAGTGCGGAAAATGTATTTCGTGCCTAAAAGCGGTGGGGTAAGAGCGGGTTTTCGAGTAAGTGTATTGAAAAAGATTTATATTAATAGCTGTTACCAGCGACTTCGTCCGCGTGTAACTCGTAAAACAACACAAATTACTTAATCGTTTTTTATAGCGCGGAACCCTAATTATTTTGCTTATATCAATATAGCACAAGTTACTTCTTATAATATCAGCTACATTGCAGTGAAGGTCCCGTCAAAATCGGCTTAGCAGTTTCGAAGATTAACGGGAACAAATAGACCGACAACTTCTTTTTTATTTGTTTGTATAGGTAGAGCGTAAATATTGACATGCGTTGAGTAAAAAGCTTTTACTTCGATTTAAATCTGTTTTTATTGCTCTGAACTTACTGTTCAACAATATTGCACGTGTTTAATACTCGAAACCGTGTGCACAAATTTTAAACGTAGAGAAAGATGTGGTAGTTTCTTTAATGTATATTATAAGCTGAGATCATGTTCAGCGAAATTCTTAGAATGTACTCGTATAGCTCTTTCCACGTTTGTAAATTTTATATTTCGCGCCCATCGCGTGTCATCATCGCGCTAGCCCTCTCACTGTTTTGAGCCCTTACTAGCAAGTATGTTATTTTGTTGATTTTATCCATTTTGTGTTCTAGATAATGAAAAAGCATTATTCAGAAGAGGTAAGGCACACATCGGTGCATGGAACCCCGATGATGCCGAAGAAGATTTCAGAAGATTGAAGTTGCTAAATTCGTCCATGGCGTCCGCAGTCGATAAAGAACTGGAACAAATAAAGAAATTACGGAAAGAAAAGGAGAATCAAGACAAAGATGCGCTTAAGAATATGTTTGTGACGAATGGGACCACTAAGCAGTTAGACTAGGCTTAGTGCTTGCTAGGTAAGAATAACGCTATAGTACGAATCAAACATAATGGCGGCTTTGAATATGAGGTGAGTCGCTGCGCAGTTGCAAAATTCATGTGACAGCGGGCTTGAGAGGTGTAATGTGCAGCGAATAGCATACTTCATAATCACCATTAAATTTGAATCGTATTATTTATGGTGCATTATTTACACTACATAGAAAAATAACTAATATTTTTGTATATGAGCGATACTCGCTTTGAATGCTTTAAAAACTGTTATACCCAAAAACCTCAGGCCCGAGCCTGGCCGTGTTCTTGTGTTCTGGTCCATACTCTTCACCTTAAAAAAGGTTAAAGCACTAGAGTACCACACGAAATTTTTTTTTTTTTTTAATTTTTCGCTGTTTTTTTGGTCAAGAGTCAAGTTGTATGTCGCGACATCTATGGCGCCACATAGGAACTAAACAAATTCGATCATCTATCGGTCAGTTATCCAAACCAGGCATAACACTAGTGATACAACGGAAGTGTCTTATGGAAGCGGAAGTGTTAATACTATGAAGAAAAAGCACAATTTTAATTTTTAAAACAACAAAAGGTTTACGTCGTACTCACGTCACGAGGCGCGGTGATGCGCAGAATGAACCAAAAAAATAAAAAAAACTTGTTGCGACACGTTTGTGTACCGCTCCCGCAAAAGTCGACCCTGCGCTCCTCACTATTCTTCCGTTTAGAGTTCTGTTATAAATTTTGCGGAAGCAAAAGCGGAAACGGAAGTGAAAAAGCTTGCAGCACTTCTGCAGAAGCGGAAGCAGAGTTCTGTTGCAACACTACATAACACCCATTTGGTTGAAGGATTATCCCTTTTCAATGTAGGTTTGGGACAGGGTGTCTAAACTATGATTATGGCTATTTCACGAAAAAGTCATTCAATAGTATAAGATGAACTGAGAGGGTTGTATTATGGTTTTAATTATTATAATTCCGTAAATAAATACTTGCTACACTCGCGAATCATATTTTAATCAACTTAACTCTGACCTGCAAATTACAAAAAAAAACTTAAGAAAATTTTAATTTCGCGGGCTACCTTTTAGTATTCCCATATAGCATAATAGCACAATCAGCTTTATAATCCCACTGCTGGGACTCAGGCCTCCTCTCTAGGAGAGGGAATGGGCCGTACGTAACTGGGCCCGCGTGGTGGATCCGCGTGTCTTGTTCTTGGACATGCCGGTTTTCCTCACGATGTTTTCCTTCATCATTTTGAGAGCAGTGGTGATGAAACAAATTACACAAAGTAATGCGCCTGGCTGGGTATGAACCCGCAACCTACATACAACTCGTAAGTCGGGGCCGTTAGGGAGAGCGGGACTGAAAGTGCCGATTTCGACAAATCCTTATATTGTTCGGAATAAAACAAATACTATGTCTTAAAGTAGTGGTTCATCCTAAGTCAAATTTAGTCTATAATACGAATTTACCTACACATTTTGCACATGTTTTATAGTTTTTTAGAAAAAGTGATTTTCTTACACAGCGGTGGCAAGGCACTACCAACCCCACTTCGGGGCAAATTGTGCCTTAGCTGAGGTCAGTTGTGCCGTTGATAATGCTAGGTGTTTTGCATGAATGAAAATTAATTTAGAATTTAAAAGACATCAATTTTATATGAATATATTTATTCGTTATTCTTTTAACTATAAATAAACAATTTTAAAATTTACTTGTTTATAATACTAAGCATTATAATTAAAAAAAAAAAACAAATTACCTTTACTTACATAATTATTTCAAACATAAAAGCATATTTTTAATCAATAGTTTGTACTTATTTTTATGCGAATGAGATCAATTATTAAAAATATCAGCCTCTAAGGACTATATTACAAAAAATAATAAAATTAAGATCAGTCTCTTGAGTCTTTTTAAGAAATCAAAAAAATATATCAAAATTAGTTATTCCGTAGATGATTGATCAGAATAGCAATTAGGACAAACAAATTTTAGGCTTTCTTCATCTTCAATACATTAAAAAAGGGGCCCATTTCTTACATTCTCTGCATTCAATCCATTTTTCTCCAGGGGCAGAGTTAGAATAGGCATCACAACATATAATACAGTACCATTCTTGTTCGACATCTTGCAAAACTCTTCTCTTAGCGGGGTTCTTAGTCGGCTTTTTTGTTTGTTTACCTTTTCCCTTTCCTTTTCCCCTAACCTTCATTATTGTTCCACTTTCTTTCTTCTTTTTTTTTTATTAGCCTGTTCTTCGGCCAAAGCGTTTTGCTCTGGAGTATCTGTAAGAATAGCTGTCTTTCTTTTACGTCCTTTGTTATGTCCAATTAATCGGGGAGGTGCTTTAGGCAGTGGTCCTATTAGTTCTGGGGAGAAAATTGCTGTATTTTTATCTCCTGTATTGTTATCAGCTGATTGAGGAAGCTGGAAACTGCAGCAAGGGATAGGCTCCTGAGAGCACTGACGTGTCTCTTGTTCTTTATTACCTGATGGTTCACTTGTACAGTCAACGCTGCAGTTCCTTTTCCCGGGAACATGCTGTAGTATTGATGGACTAGTCCCAATCTCAACATTGCTGCCCACATAATTTGACTCACGAAGATATTCAGGAGTCCTTTCTCGATAGTTTGGAGGGACAGGCAAGTTTTCTGTACCTTGTGAGGTTGGACTTTCTGGCATCGGACGATCAGTGACATAAGACGGTGTATAATCTTCGTCTGTAAATACGTTTGAATCATAGGGCCAAATGCCAGACTTTTTAAATGCGTTGCATATATTGTTAGGTGTTGCTGCCAACGGGAAAGCGTATTTTACTATACCTGGTATTTCATAAATGCACATAATCTTCCCAGGATTAGTTCTCAACCAGTTATTTTGAGCTTTAGAGCAGTATGTTTTAAAAGGGTCATTGACACCAACATCCAGGGGTTGCAGACGGTGGGTACAGTGTGGTGGGAACGATAATAATATAACAGAATATCTCTTGGCCTTTTCAATCACATCAATATCAATGTGAGATGAATGATTGTCCAGGAGTACACTGTGTGTCACTGGCTCTTCAGGACTAGGCTAAGTATGTTTTATGAAATGATCCATAAACACTAAGAACTCTGTGCTTGTCATCCAACCGGATCGATTACCAGCCCCAATACACTCAGGAGGACCGTCGCGGATAAACAGGTCTTTATATTTCAGACGTGGAAATTTAAACATCGGTGGAATCGAGTTTCCCAGAGCACTTACCGCCTGCTCAACAGTGACTAAAGTTCCACGCTCTGTTGAAACAATTGCTCCTACTTGCTTCGTTTTTTTTTCAGCCAAAATTTTCTTCGGTTTCAGCACAGTTTGGACATCAGTCTCATCCAAATTCAAGATACGTGAAGGAGTAAGATTATGCTTTATAATCAAGTCGCCAAGTTTCTCGAAAAATTGATTCACGTTATGTCGGTTGAATGAGCTCGCGCGTCCTGCACTGGTAGCTTCGGGCGTTCTTATAGAAAGTGTAGAGTTCCTTTTCAGAAAGTTTGTCAACCAATCCTTACCAGCCTTACCATTTGTATGCCAAAATGGTGGAATGTTTTGTACATTAAACTTCACGGCACACTGGTAAGCAAGTTATCGTACTTCTTCCGGTAGAAGACCGAAGTAAATAGAAGCGCTTTTTAAGATGTACTTCGATAGTAGTGCCTCTTGTTCCTTATTAAACACTAGTCTTGGTTTGTATCCAACCGCAGGAGTAAGTCCATTTTTTAATTTTTAGACAAAGCGTTGTAGAGTTGTGTGACAAATTTCTAATTCACGTGCAACAGCAGCCCTTTGTAAAAGATCCTGAGATGTGGTACCCCTTTGTGTTTTTCGCTTGTATGTTCTCATTCTGTCAAAGAAAATAAATGCAGTTTAAAGTAGGTATCATGTCAAAAAGTATTTTCTTTCTTTTAAAGTACCTTTATAGTTTCAATATTGTTTAGGTTTACGCAGAAACATAAACAATATTGAAACAATAAAGGTTGCTTAGGGGTTGGTTGTGCCGCGTCACAAGTAGCCCCGGATGAACGGCACATTTTACCCCGCATAAGGGAGTGTGATATTTTGTCTTACATATAAAAATCACTCTGCTCAAAGCATTAAAATTACACTGCATAACAAACTAGGATAAATAACAATAATTTTAATTAAATTTTCATATTAAAAGCACGAAAAATACTAGCTTGCGACAAAAAAATATCGAAACGAAAATATTTACTTACGTGGCGCTAGAAGACACTCACATACACTGCCACTCGGTCCGCGTCGCTGACTCAACTAAAATGGCAGCCGCGTGTGCCCGACTGTTAGGCACTATGCGACACAATACGATCGTATATCTATCTCTTTCTGTTTTCGAGATATTCGTGTCGGCACAATTTACCCCCGGCACTTTCAGCCCCACTCTCCCCGGCCGAGTGGCCACTGCTCGTATCCCCATAATACAAATTATTATTTACTTTTCTATGAATTTGTTGAAAAACTTATTTTAATTTATACCGCAGCCCAACTGGATTAATGGGTAGTAATAATTACTTGTTAGAATTGTGTGTTTGTAAACCTTTTTAACCTAGAAACTTGTAAACTAGAAATTCTATTGGTTGGTAACATTTTATTATAATTATTATACATATGTTCCTTATTATACAACTCTTTAAAATAGAGTTGGTGCAATAACACGCGTGTGATATGAGTTTTTTCGGTAGATGTATTTATATTCTTGGAAAAGTACAGTATTGGCCTTGTCAAAACCAGTCCTCAATTACAGCGAGGCAGGAATTGTAATGCAATGTTTGATACTCATCTATTCATTTATGTAAGCTATCTAAACATAAATTAATATGAGATTATTATTGCATATATTTATCATTCTACTTAAGGCTAAGTTTAAATATTCGCGTGATATCTATATGAACACTTTGTCCTGCCTTGGTGTGGTTATGGCAGTGAATCAGAGCTATTGCTATGATAAATGATATTTGTTTTGCGAATAGGTTTAAAAAAACGCTTTAACACGTCAATTTTTATCGTACGCACGATTAATAATTAAGTATTAGCCTATGTTTATTGTTATACAATATTTTATACGAAACAACAATTAACACTAAAAAGAAAACGTTTTCTGAAAACAACATAAAAATTGGTTAGGGATCAACAAACACATTCAGTCGTTACGACGACTTAACATCGTGACGTGGATACATCACGGAGCCGTCAGGCTTTTTTTTAGGTTGGAATTTCAAAAACCCACTCCTGTTCCTTCTTTGCCTTCGTCCCGGGACTACCCATGGCCCCAGTAGGCTTCGACCCTTCTTGATCCCTATGATTAGCGGATATCACGTCAAACAACGTAAAAATCAACAACGCAACGCAACGTGCCACTTTGAACGACGTCGTATTGAAGCCGCCGGTGGCACATTTGTAGAAATGCCGCAGTTAATTTCGAGAAACGGACCGCACGACGTGTTCTCCTCCTACTAATATTAAGAAGACGGATAAAGAAGAAAGATACAAAGAAAATACTGGATCCATCCATATCTTTCAGTCATGAATAAGGTGAGATTTTACATCACCAAGACGTGCCTTGCAACGAACGTGACACGTTGCGTCGTCATAACGTGTTTATGTCTTTGAGTCCTTATTAAATTAAGCAGGAATTAGCATTTCAAATATTGATATAAATAAATACGTGCGTTACTTGCACGTACTAATATCGTCATTAGTACGTGCAAGTAATGTGAATTCACATATCAATGTTTGCATCCTTTCTCTTTTACTTGATAGTTTTCTCTTCCATCGGGTTTGAAAGGTATCTATGTGATTTGAAAAAATCTTTTAGTTTTCGCAGATGCAGTTACTTTTTTTAATTAAAAAAATGGTTGACTACCCTAATATTAAACGTGCGTATGGCGTGAATATCGGAACTAAGCCTTATTTTCGAGGCCAAGACTCTAGTAAGTACTAATTGTATGTTGTTATTTACTTTAGTATAGAACGCAATAATATGTAGACGCACATATGTAATCCTACGCTTATTTATATGTAGAAGAAGTCGATAGCAAAAGCGGGTGACGAAACTGAGACTGCCAGAATGTTTAAAAAATAAACGTTGGCCGTCACGGGACACCCGTCAGATGTGAAACATCTATGTTAATATTAGATTTCATAATAAAAATCTATTACGAAATATAGAGTAACTCACACAGAGAGGTAACAAAGACACAAAGAAGTCGAGCAAAGATGTAGTCGGGGCACTACAGTATGACAGCACCATGCGTGCGCTTTCCGTCACGGCATTCATATCGGTTGTACTGCCAAGGTGTGCCAAATGGTGTTTCATCTAAAAAAATCAAAAGGCCCGCAGGCCTAGTTGCCAAAAGCCTAGTTCGACATACCAAGACTCGTTAGATGGTTGAATAAAATATATCACTGTGCAATGTTTTTCAGCAAAACACTTTTAAATAGTATTTTGGTGGTTTATATTTTCATCGTAGCCTCTCGAACGTACATTTAATAATAAGTTTACCTACAATTTACCTTTTAACTGAGACTGTTTCTAAAGTACGAGCGGCGTGGATACCCACTTGTAAACATTTTTTTTTCTGAGGTGGGACGTGATCTAATGACTTGTCGTGAGCATTCCGCATCATTCCCACACCGTGCAGCTACCTCAGCCACCGTCTCAGTTAAAGTGGGCCTGTAATGTGGGCGTAAGTGTAAATAATATAATATAGATGTTATACCTCATACTATCCTTATGTCGTGACTAGTATACCGTACTTCCATGTAACTAGATTAACCTTTTGTACAAAGAATTTCCTAAATCTGTTGTGAATAACGATTACTAATTTATTTTAAGCTTTTTTGTATATTGAAAATATATTACTTGTTTAATTTAAAATGTTGGTTTCGTTTATTTCTCCACGCTTTACCTTTTTTTAATAAACTTTGCTGACCCAATGCTGGGCAAAGCCTCCCCAAGTCATTTCAGACATTCTTCCCCTGCGCCGTTTCAAACCAGTCCTCGCAATACGCGTCCAGATCATCCCGCCACCTCTTTCTAGGCCGGCCTCGACGACGCTTTCTCTGCAGGAACCTACGCTTCACCTACCTGGAATATATTTTATTAGTTAATGAGTTATGTCCAATAGCCAAATAGCTGATATAGCAAAAAGAAGGAGATTCTCAACTCGATTGTACTTTTTTACATTCGTTACCTCAGAACTCCGTCATTTCCGAATTGATTTGGATAATGCTTTTTCCACTTGATAGGACCCACAATAGGACCCTCCAGTTCCACTAAAGTTCCACATTGGTCATATTACTATTAAAATCTAGTTCACTGGAACTAGGTTTTACAGTTACTAGATTTTATAGGTAGGTATGTTCTTTGAGTTGAGAGAACTTATATATTTACAGATACCTATAAAAAGTTTACCTACTAAAAATTTTTTTTAAAGTTCTTTTAATTTTACTGTTATGTGATGATAAAGCCGGATGGTAGGCACGGGAACTCCGTAATAAAACCAATGTCTCCTAGCCGTGTTTAGGCTCATTAAAATTGTCATAAGATGCACCCTGGATATAAGGTATCATCGAACTGCTTTAATGATGCAGTCTGAAGGTAGACACGGGAACTCCATAGTAGAATGATGAATCCTGGCCGTGTTTTGCTTATTGGAATTGCCATAAGGTGTAGGTAAGTACTATGGCTATAAAATAATTGTTTATATTCTATAGATACATTATAAGAATAACTACTACAATTAAAGTGTGGCACGGCGCAGTGGTTCTGCGATTGGCTGCTGCGCTGCGTGTCGCGTATTCGATTTCGTCACAGAACAAATATTTGTATGGCTTACAGCATATGAGCAGAGACACAGCGTGGGCTAATTTAGACGTGGGCAAAGGCACATCTGTGAGGTCTTTTTCTTTCACAAATTCGAAAAAGAGACAGCGACTGTCGCAACCCAGTGCTCGACCACATCGTCGCTCATATCAGGTTAAATAGTGGTCAAACGCTAGCCTATCAATTATAAAAAAAAAACCTTCGTTCTTAGAGCCCTCGCTTGTGCGAGACCGTGGGCGAGGGCCCACTTCGCCCACGCCTAGCTACGCCACGGGCTTACAGATAGATGTTCCGAGCAAGGATCTTGTATACCCTATAAAAAATTCTTGGCTCCGAGTCCAAGTGTCTTTTTATCTTGTGCATGTGAGTTTACATGATTGTGAATGAACGCAACCACGGTAAGACTTGTGGGGCAATGTTTCGTTTTAAAATACAAACAAAACATGGTCAGTTCTTTTAAAGATATACTTAGTACTAAACCTGAATTCTTGTTATTGAATAAATGACTAATGAATATCGTTGGACAGACAGTGCTGATTTGATGCAAATGACAAAGGATGGGCCGAAAGTAGTTTGATATTATAATTTCTAAACGAATTGTCCAATGTCAACTGTCGCTCGGTTTGTGTTCCAGTTTGTATTATTTCGTATTATTGGCATTCTTATTCTATGTATCTCTTTCAAACTTACACAATTTCTCTTTCAATAAATGTCAACAAAAAATGCTTGATAATGCGTCAGAGAAATAACCTCAAAACATTACGAAAGTAAAAAGTTTTAAATTGTTTTAATTAAGTTTTAACAATGGTTGAGGAAAATGGAGCAATTGAAGTTGCTAAGGAAATACTTGAGGAAGTGAAAGTTGAAGAGGAATATGCTTATTTAGACAGAGGAGGGTTCTCTTCGGAAAAGTTTAAAATTGAACTGCGTGGATTACCCAAGTTTTACGGAATAGCTGTATGTTTACAATTTGTTTTTTTTTTTTTTGACAAATAATGTATAAAATCGCACATTTAATCACAATAATCAATGTGAATAAGGCACACTGAATTCTAGTAAAAATTGTTTAATATTTTTGTCTGAATACATAATTGTTTGTTATTATCTCAGATCAAGTAAAAAAGATTTTTTTACTTGATCTGAGGTGATAATCACCTTTTTACCTTATTACCAGCATACAAAAATTTATTTAAAAAAATAACGGTGTTATCTTATGATTGCAACCTAACAAAAATGTCAACAAATGAAATAACTTTAAACGGGACAAGGGCAGGAAGATGATGATGAAATAACTTTTTTTTTATTATTACATGGGTTATTATATCTTAGAACCCTGGGGTCCTGGACCTTTGGAAAGCGTATGAGGACCCTTTGACTCTTTTAATGGAACATGGTATTAACTGGCGACTATCCCTGTATGCGCTATGCTTTTGCATCCAAGGACAACCCCCGATTGGTGGGAAACTATTGTAACATATGGAGGGCAACAATAGGTTTTGGATTCTTAAATGGACTGGTTACCAGGTACTATGTTAAGACTAGAGACCCTGTGTGAACAATGTTTTTAATTTCCATCAATAAAAAGGAAGGGGGTGACTTGCAGTCTTGCACACTCACCAAATAAGCCCCCAAAAACGGTTGCTAGCACAAAGTGACATAGCAACAAGAAGGCAACATATCCTGAAGTGCCTGAGGAGTGGAGAGGTATACCACGGTTATCAGGACAATCACAGAAGTATGGTCAAGACCCCTACCAGCACTTTACTGGATTATACATCCTTCTCCTGAACATGTTTGCTCTTGCAAATCTCCACTCAAGCCATGCCAAGAGATGGGGTCCGTGGCGTCGCTAATGCCCAACAGTTTGCTACAAAACTGCCCTGTGGATTGTATCTCTCTTAGTCTGGCCCCTCACCCTAGGCATGTTACGGCAAAGCATACACTACCCATCACTACGTCAACGTAGAGATACAGCGATGGGGTTATTATTATGATTATTTATCAATAATCATAATAATAACCCCATCGCCGTATCACGCACTTGACCACTATCTCATGGTACACTGGTGAAACAGGAATCTGGCTACTGTTATTTTAATTCACCAAATATTGTAAACATTTGATGAATTTATACCATACAACTAAAATTTAATTTAAAAATTATTTTTAAGGAATTAAAAAAACTGATGAATCAAAAACTGGGACTGAACACTAGCAAGATCAAGAGACCTAAAAATGGCAGTCACTGGTTGTATGCTTGCTTCCAAAACGATGAGGAGCGCAAAAAGGCTATTGAAGCACTTAATGGCTATTCATGGAAAGGTAAATGCAAAAAAAAATGTTGGCCACCAATACATATACATACATAATTATATATATATATTATAATGGTTTTACGATTTAACATCTATGAAAGTGAACATTTGTCTGCATGAACTATAAGCTTAGGCTTCAGGAACCAATGAAGAAAAACTCCAGCCTTAATATTTCAATACATATTTACAAGCACTCCTGCTGCCCTGGCTTAGCTGATTGATAACAAAAACTAGACAATTTGATCACATCACATAATTGCATGATCTTCAAAAGCCAAGTGCCCAAGAGGGTAACTTGAAAATAAATTATGATCACTACTGTATCACCTATATTATTCCAGGAAAAACCCTGATAGCAGAAGAAGCTAAGCCAGCCCCAGATCCTCTTGTAAGAAAGAGGAAACAGGATGAAGAGGATACAGATCCTAAGAAGAAAAAAGAAGATCTTAGCAGAAGCCAAGAAGAAAGGTTGAAAGATGCCACCACTCCTTTCTGGACTATGGGTTATGAGGATCAGGTATACTAAGAGTTTGTACCCTTACACTTGCTTTTTCAAGCTGGACCAAATACACCAGTTGCTTCTGCATATTACATGAATTTTGAATTTTTATCACCATTCAAACTCCAAACTATTTTTTTCACACAAATCATTTACAGACACTTTTGTATTGTCATATAATATAGTAACAATATTGTTATATAATAATGATTACATTGTACAAGGTTCAAAATCAACTGACTTTTAGCATAAAGGCTTAAATACACATGCCTGTAACTTGCACTAAAGTATGCAAGTAGCTAGCATGCATTAGTTACATCCACCAATCAGATTTTTTAGCTTTCTTGTATGCAAGCTACTTGCATACGTTTGTGTCAGCTACAGGCATATGTATCACCGGTACACCACATTGATTGCAAGGTAGACTTTCAGTAGTTATTCTGGCATTCAACCTATTTGCATGCCACTGTGCAAGCTGCTGGCATGTGTATTTCCAGCTTGATACAGCCAACAAAGAAAATATTTAGCTAACCAGCTTTTATATTGGTTACAGTTAAAACAAAAAGAGAAAGAAATCAAAAACATTTTAATGAAGTTTGACAATGAAATCTGGAAAATAGACAAAAGTAGGCGCCATGAAATTGAAACCAAAAGGAAACAGTATGCAGGTTTAAGTTTCGAGCTGAGACCTATTGAGAAGTCCCCTGTAACCGAAGGTTATAGAAACAAGTGTGAGTTCACTGTTGGGATAGATGAGGAGACCAAGTTGCCCACTGTTGGATTCAGGCTTGGCAGTTATGTTACGGGAACTGTTGGTGTTGGTCCAATACAAGGGATGATCCACATCTCTGAGCAGACCAAGAAGGCTGTCTTGGTCAGTATATAATTATTATTTTTTGTTGCTTACGCATTTCTGCTTTGTTTGAGTTATTTGTACCTATAAGACTTTATTCATAATAGCAGTTGCTGTCTAAAAATTAATTGCAAATAAATTTCATCAATTATTGGCGGTCAGTGTAAGTGCTCCATATAATTTAAATATTAAATAAATCAATTTACTTCTGCTGTGCCTTTAATCTGGGCCAAGGACTGCTTATACAATGAGGTTCATCTCATTTTCCGATGCTTTCATAGGCAGTTCTAAACGAGTGCACATCGTTGAGTTCGCCAGTTTTTAAAAACATTGTGCACTCGCTGTATTTGTACACTGTTTCCCTCTCTTTCTTTTGTTTAGAAAATCGCTCTCTTATGTATCGAATACGCTGCGCAAACGCAGCAAGGATGTTGCATTGTTGTCTTGATAGAAATATCAACGCGAATCCCCAGTGTGAAAATGCCTTCAGCATTTACTTATAATTAATCCATTAATCTAATAGCTTTTACATGTTTTCAACATTATAATGTATTAATTCAGCCGCGTTTCAGCTATTCCAAGAGTTTGTGCGCAAATCGAAGTTGGCACCATTCTCCCCAGCAGACTACTCAGGACATTGGAGGTATCTGACTGTGCGAGATTCGACTTCGACCGGGGAAATCATGCTGATAGTTGTTATGCACCCTCAGGTAAGTTGATTCTACATATTTTAGTATGAATTTTTTGCATTGTAAGTATATTATAAACAACGTGATCTCAACGGACTCGCATAATCGCGTTTAGCCGCTGTCTCTAGTGTCACTTGTAAAAATACAACAAAAGAAAAATACAAACAAGTAACACTAGTGACAGCGGCTAAACGTGATTATGCGAGCCAAACGTTAAAACGCGATTAGTTTTATTGGTGAATTCCGCCCTTAATCACCTAAAGCTTGCTCATCCCTAACCAAATGGGTTCGAGTTTCAGCATCGACATGGGTCAAAAATAGAGGGGACTTCGATCTACACGTCACGTTGCGTCGTAAACGTGTGGAAGATAAGATTTCTCATCTCTGCTGCAGTATCGCACTCGGATAGAATACCTACCTTATCCTTGACTATAACCCTAAATAAAACAATCGAAAAAAAAAAAGAAAATGGGCCCAATCACGCAGTCTTTACAAATACCGGCCCACACAATCACCTATAATACTGCTTAGGTCCCCAGTAGATATCTATAATATTTCAAAAATTACGAAATCCAAAGAAAGGAACAATTTATTTAGAAAAATATTAGAATTTATAATAAAAGTTATAACAGGTCAAAGTAATCCATTTCAATAAGAAGGCAACTCCATAGGTAAAGACCCTGATAGTTGTTGGTGTTTATATATGTAATTTAACGTAGAAGCTCTGCTTGTCCCTAAAGCTACAGCCCTTTTAAAAAAAAAAAGTGTCTATTAACTATCTTGGAAACTAAGTGGTTTGTCTGATTTTCTACTTTATCTTTGTGTTTCAAGGCACTGACAGAAACTGAACTCGATGAAATCAAGAAGGATTTAATTGACCATTTTAATTCGGAGGAAGCTATCAAATGCGGCATTAAGTCTTTATACTTCGAACTTATCGTCAAAAGGTATGTATTTTATTTTATTTTTTTATTACCGATAACTTCGCTTACTTAGGAGTAACCTATTCTTAACTTAAAAACCCATAAGTTGTACCTATCAGGAAACACGGACTCCGGCAGGGAATTCCACTCCTTAACTGTACGCACAATAAATGTGTTCCCAATACACTTTGTACATTTGGGTCCACCATGTAAAAACTAGGAGTGGGTTTTAGTCAGTAAAAGGCTGACACGCCCTCTCACTCTGCTCTAGAGCGAGATGCTGGATGATTTCCCAATTTAAAAAAAAAAAAACATGTTAAAACTGATAATAGAATGATGCATTTATTTATCAGAATATTTGTACCAAAGTTGTTATATGGATACGATCATAATATTCTACAGTTTCCGGCGCTTAAATATGGGTAATGAAATAATAATATGCATTATGTTACAGACGGGTAGGCGAAGACGCATCGAAGCCAATCCATCTGTCAGGCTCCACACATATCATTGACACTATTCTTGGGAAGCAATTCAGGATATCGCCCGAGGCTTTCTTCCAGGTAACTTGTAATGGATTATCTTGTATGTACCTATTGTATGATTAGTTGACGTGGAATGACTCACTCTTTGGTGTTTTCTCAAAATACAGGCATGCTTATGAATATTATTTATATGATGTCCAATACTTAAATTTTTATTGTATTGTATTGCTCTTAGCTTTTCCTACTATAAAATAAATTGCAGACAACCACGATTGAGTCGTTTGACTGCATGACAGATCTGAATTAAACCGTTCAGCCCCCCTGGCCAAGTTACAATCGTATCGTTCGCGCCGAACGCCTCGAGTAGACCACGCCTCCGATTCCTTTGTTCTGACGTCATCTCAACGCTCACTCACGTGATCATAACAAAGGAATCGGAGGCGTAGCCTACTCGAGGCGTTCGATGCGAACGAAACGATTGTAACTTGGCTAGGGGGGCTTAGCTGCCATGCTCAGTCAAACTATATGTCTTTTTACGTAGGCATCGAAAGTCTTAAAGCAGCCAAACTAGCTATTTTATAATCCATGCAAACCACAACACTAGTGATAAAAGCTTATACGAAGTAATGCAGCAAAGCTAAATGAAGAGGTTTATATAAATCCACTCTCAAACTACGCTACACTTTACCAGGAACAAGTCGCATTATTAGGGACATAGTTTGCACGGTAGAAGCTTAGTTTAAAATGACCGTAGCTTAGCCAGACAAACTCGCACTAACAAGTTTACGTCTTATGTTTCAAGTTTGTTTGTAGGTGAACACGGCAGGCGCGGACGTGTTATACCGAAGCGCTATCCAGATGAGTCAGGTGCAACAGGACTCTACCGTCGTCGATATATGCTGCGGGACCGGCACTATTGGACTCTGCTTTGCTCAGGTAAGCTTTACAGCTTGTATTTTTTTACGATTTGGTACTCGAAATTATCCTAAACGTGTTTTCAACTATTTCGTGGTCGGGCTTCTTTCGATTTATTCCGTTCTGATATCAACTGAAACTAATAATACCCCTGGGGGTATTTGTTTCAACTCAAATTTATTTTCTATTCCGAACGAATACCAAAAACTTAAATTTGATACAGTCAGGTCAGGCAAACTTATTGAAATAAACCAGTATACATCCCACCAGTACCCGTAGGATATACCTACGGGTACCAGTGGTAAGAGTTTTTGTTATTAGAATGGGATAAATCCTTCTTTCGTACCTAAATCTGGCTAAGTATCCTAATTTATCAACATTAGTTATAGTCGATTGACATAGCAAATTGGCACTTCTTGCTTCATACATTATTGATTGTTATCGCATCAAATGAGGAGACCCTTTAGATTATCGGATTCTACCAAGTTCTATGACAAATCGTTGCACGAAAAGGGGCAGTGCAATTTTGGAACACATTGCTCGTGCCAATTGCACAAGCCCAGTCACTAGCTCCACTTTCGATATATACGGGCCTGTTGTTTTATGTTATTCACTTGGTCAGATTTTTCCAGCATTGTGGCAAAGTATTAGGCTTGGAAATGATCGCTGAAGCAGTAAAGGATGCTAAATCTAACGCCGAGCTGAACAACATCGAAAACTGCGAGTTTTTCACTGGCAAGGCGGAGGACATTCTGCCCTCGGTCCTCGCGAGGGCTACTGGAGAAGACATCATCGCTATTGTGGACCCACCCAGGGCTGGACTACGTAAGTGATTTGTGTAAGATTACCCATATAATTTAACTAGCTGTACCCCGCAGTTTCGCGCGCAACTCTGGCGTTTGAAATTTGTAACTCCTCAATATATATAAATAATTGTTCCTCTTTCTACCCTCACAGATATGCGCGCTATAACCCAACTCCGTAACACTCAGAAGGTCAAGCGTCTGGTCTACATCTCATGTAGCCCCTCATCAGCTGTAAAGAACTTCGTAGATCTCACCCGACCATCTTCTAAGACGTTGAGGGGAGCTCCCTTCTTGCCAGTACGAGCTGTGCCTGTAGACATGTTCCCGCAGACCAAGCATGTGGAGCTGGCCATATTGTTTGAAAGAGAGGTAAGACCCCATCCTCTTCTAAGACTGGAATATCAACAGGTTCCTGACTAGGAATACTGTGGTGTTATGACAAGAAAGAGAGGCCTGTAGCGACATCTATGGTGCAACTATTGGAACTAAAAATTCAAAATCCTGTACCGCGGTATTTGAGTTCTCCGTGCGATTAGAACATTTATAACAGCCCGAAATCAACTAACGGGCAGTTGCCTGGGTTAGACATAACACCCGTTTGGTCGGAGGATCCTCCTTTTCATTGATGGTTTGCGGAACTTTACACCGTGTTCCGCATACCTCTAAAGGCCCTTACTGAAATTTACGGAGTACAAACAATTAAAAAAAGAACTAGACAGGTACTTAGATACTTTAAGTACCTACATACCTGTCTAAAATTAAGCAGTTGACTTTATTTTAAAATCTTGTGCAGACAGTCATGCGTAATAGTTTTGAAAAAGGCACATCTCGTTAGGTGTTATTCAATGTTGGTTTTCTGTAAGTAACTACACCCCATGAATACATGTAGGTATTCTTTTCGAACATAAAAACAGGAAAACATTTATAGTTTATGAGATGTACCTTTTTGAAATATGTTCAATTTAATATAATTGTAACAATAAAAAAGTTCATATTCTTTTTGCAGAATTTGGAGAAACCAGTGGGAGAGAAATCAGCAAAATCTGAGGATGCTGACCAAGAAACGAAGACACAGAATGATGAGATTAGCGAAGTTGTAAATGACGTAGATATGAAAGAAAATAATGATACTAATTTAGGATAGCAATTGTTGACTACTGGAATTATTATTATTATATGTTTAAGGTTTATTGATTTTGTGTCTCATTTTTTTGTCTTTTACACCTTTTTTTCAATAAAAAGATCGTTACATATTAATTAACCAGGGGCTTTGCTACCGCTTATCAACGGTTTAGGGTCCCGATATGTAAAAAAAATACCCACGTAATCGACCATCTCCGTCCTGATCTATCCTGTCCAGTATGTAAAAAAAAATCAACAATTTTAAACTAGTAATGTATCTAAACATCACTGGTTTTAACTATGTTTGTTGTCTTTTTCAATCACTTAACCAGCAACCTGCCCCGACTTCGCTGGGTGCTAATTATACACTTACACAAACCCTTTTGTTGATCGCTCTATAGATGTATTTGAGAAAACCTTATCGAAACAAGTTCAAATAAACGGTGTCAATTCGTCGGGATTAAATGTGAAAATGGGGGTACCCCAAGGTTCAATTTTAGGTCCTTTTTTATTTTTAGTCTATATTAATGATTTACCCTATTTGTTAGAAAATAAACTTAATATGGTGTTGTTTGCTGACGACACTTCTTTGATTTTTAAGATAAATAGAAGGACTAATAATCTTGACGACGAAAATTACGCCCTACTGTAGGTCCAAAACTGGTTCACTGCTAGTAATCTAGTTTTAAACGGGAAAAGAACTAAATGATTTTCCTTACCGAATGTCAAAAGTAGTGATTGTGACGTAGTATTAAACGATGAAAAGCTACAATTTGTCGATAAAACGGTTTTCCTGGGGATTACGCTTGACTCAAGGCTACAATGGGGTCCTCGTTTAACATCTCTTGCAGGACGGCTTAGCTCAGCTGCATATGCTGTTAGAAAAATCCGCCAATTTACGGATGTTGATACCGCTACACTGGTCTATTTTAGTTATTTTCATAGTATCATGTCATACGGTATCTTACTATGGGGACGGGCTGCAGACATCGACTCAATTTTTATACTACAGAAAAGAGCTATCAGAGCTATTTACAATCTTCGCCGGTGCGATTCTCTAAGGGAACTGTTTAAGGATATTAACATCAAGAAGGTGCCTTGTCAATATATTTATGAAAACATCATGTACGTTAGAAAAAATCTTCATCAATTTAGCAAAAGAGGCGATAGACATAATTATGTTACAAGAAATAGGGACCAATTAGTTCAACCAGGTTTTAGACTGGCTAAAGTGGCCTCTTCTTTCATGGGGTACTGTTTGAAATGTTATAATATAATACCTCCATAAATATTAGAACTCAATGAAAGGAAATTTAAATCTTGTATTAAACGCACACTATGCAGGCAAGCATATTATAAGTTGGAGGATTATATTCAAGATAAAAATGCTTGGCTCAATGCTGGTCCAGCTCCCTCCGAGGTGTACAAATTGATTAGTTTGGAAATTATTATTATTATTTTTAATGCTTTTTTTTGGAAATTGTAAAATATTATAAGTATTGTATAATGTAGAAGCATTTATTTTCAAAGTTTGTAAATGTGAGTACCATGGAGCTATTTTATGGTTTTTTTTGTTACTATTGGACTTGTTTGACATAAATGAGCACGGCAGTTGAGAGTTTGTCATGCTCACTTAAATTTCTCACTGATGGTGGCGCATGTGTTGGATCATTCGGTTCCCTTCAAAATGGTTGAGCTGAGTGGTGCTAATATTAGCGTCATGTTCGTGAACGGGCGCTGTCAGTTGAGATTGGTCATCTCTTAGCTGCCAGTTGCTATTTTAATATCTATAATTAGTTTTTATTTTTACTGTATTTACATTGTTCTCACATGATAACGACAAGAAACATGTAACAGAGATATTTGTAATTACAAAACATGATTGAAAAGAGTGTCCATGGAGTTTTTTGCACATTCTTCTCCATAGAAATCTACGCTTTGGAATGTGCAATTAGCATCATTTTTTTTTCTGACTGACGGACTTCTTGACATTTCAAAAGTGCCTGTAAATGGTTTATTTGAAATAAATGCTTTTGAATTTTAATTTAAAACACGCTGCGAAGTTTGAGAGGAATTAGCGGATAAACAGAAAGACACGCGGAAACTTGCTTTTTATGCAATGTAGAGATTTTTATCACAATTTATTTTGGAATATAGTAGGTAGGTAGTGGGTACCTACAAAACTGTTGGATCATCTGGGCGAAAACATTGACTTAATTATGACATAAAGTTCACTCGAATCAACCAAAGGCCAGCTGTTTCATATCAGCGACAATCAATATGAAAAACTTTGTGATTAGAATGCTAATGTTTCTTGAAAATACGGGTCTTGTTTCTCAGAAGCTATATCAAAATAATTGCGTAGCTACATTTCCAGCACAGCCTAAGCTGTTCATAATCAAATAAAACGTTAATCTACGCGACCTCATCTCGGGGAGGGTGCGCCATTTCTGTAGGAATTTAATATAACCCCGACGTCCCCGTGCATTCCTCTGGCAAAGCGTCGAGAACATTTCAATAAGTATTCCTATTTATAAATATAATACTGATCCTCTGTACATATTGTCACGTAGGCTTTGAGTAAGACTAGTTCGGATATCTGAATTTGCCTGTTTTATTTTTGTTAAAAAAATATAAAAATACCTATTGCTATTTATGAAAACCTAATTATATAATAAATTACCTTCTCATCGACTTTGCACATGTGAAGCTAGAAAATTTATAGCACTCAGGAATAGTGCAGCTACATATTCGTAGAAGAATTTTCAAAGTCAGTTCAGTTGTTTCAGAGATGACCTCTTAGCCAAACATCTTAAACAATATTCATGTAGAGCAACTTACATATTTTATTTATTTTTAAGTAATATTAGTATTGATTGTGACTGCAAGGATAAACTCAAATCAAAACATTTGTTTGCATAATATTCACACGTAAATATAAAATGGGGTTACAGGTAGGTGTACCACGTAGGTACGCTGAAGAAATTGATTTCTGGCAAAATAAATAAGAATTATTTAAAAAAAAACGAATTTGGATAAAACTTACCGCATAATTAGGACATACGAGTGCACTATTTGGGCCCTATAATTACCGACTATTACGCGGATGTATCCGCTGGCAGAAGCTAGTACTAGTAAAGATATATTTGGATTTGGAAGAAGAACCCATAGATAAAGTAGATGGCCTTCTACAAAAGGACCCATTTACTCTCGTTAATGAATAAAAATACAATTATAAAAAAAAATGTTTCTAAGAAAATCTCTAAATTTTAAGTCCCAAGAAAATCCATCGTTACTTTCTTCTAAAGTTTTAAACCTTTTCCTCAAAGTTTCAAGTTTTAAACTTTTGACTTATCTAAATCAGATAAGTTAAAAAACGCTCATTTCTCACTTTAATCGTAGTAACTTTTCTGAGCTTGATTTCACTTCACTGCTGGTTGATGAGAAAGATCAATAACGTGAAAACGTTTCTCCATGCAAGCCCTTTTATTTAAAAAAACAGAGCTCCCAAACAAACCTATCCAATTTCGAAAAATTTCTATAAATATAATACTTGTCTTTTTTTGTATTGTATTGTATGGTTTGTCTTTTTGTTTTTCTTTAGTATGTATTTATTTAATGTTTTTCTTTTTAATGTTGTTGTTCAAGCTATGGATCTCTGGTCTGACAATAAAGTTAATTATTATTATTATTATTATTTAACTGTACGCAGCCTTTCGCTGGTTCCACTCGACTGTACCACACCCGACATACCGACAGTTCCCTCAAATAAGTCTGCATAGCTGTATATCTCGCAGATATAGCTGGAACCTCAAGGATCCATGCATTGTCTCTCGGCCTGCGGAGCTAAACAGACCAGCCGAAGAGCGATATGTTATAAGAAATGTACTAGTGCTTCAACATGGCTCTAAAGTGTATAGTTACAATATGGTCGTTGTTTGTGTGTTCACATTTTTCATACACTATTAACAGCAATGGTGGTAAGTAGAGTGTATTTTTTTTTCTATGTGGTTTTTTTTTTAATATGGGAAATCATCCAATGACTTCTTCCGGTAGAGCGGGAGAAATAGAGACCCTAGAAGCAGTCTTGAGGGTGAGACTTGTTGTGTTGTGTGTGTTCTTCAGTTGCCCTTTGCATTCTAGGAGCACGGGTTTCCTTTTCAAAAAATCCAGGTGGCCGTGGCATCGGCCCTGGGCCTTTATGATTTGCTTACATACCTATGTAAGCAAACCAACCAACTCGACGACGACCACGACGACGAAACAGAGATCTGTTTGAGGAATTACGCGTCGTCGTCGACTTGAGCTCGGTTCGAACGATTATCGGACGGCCGGACGGCGAGCTACGTGGCTAGGTTCTTGGCTGCTATCGAGCTTGAGATTCTGGGTATCGAATCCAGAACCCAGACGCCCCTTGCCAGAAAGTTACTGGTTATAATGATCAACGATTTAGCAATCTAGGTCTGAGATCACCTCATACGTACCAACTACGTGACATTTCTGTGTACAAAATCTGGATGCTTTTCTGTTAATAATCAAGCAGTGTTAAGTGTGTATGATTTAATTAAGTATATTTTTGTCACCAGACAATCAGATAGCTGAAAGTGAGTCAGTACTGGACCCGAACGGCGCATTCTTACTGAAATGGAAAATTGATTATACCTTCCGGAAAATTCAGTTTCAAATAGTGATATCCGAAAAATCTCCAACATTCTACTGGTTCGCTCTAGGATTTTCTGATAGAGGAACCTTGAATAATTCTGATGTCTATCTATTTTGGACGGATTATAAAGGAAAACATCACTTTGAGGTACTTACCTACTTAATTCAAAATCTCACAATTTCCACTGTGGTTAATTCCATGTTTAAGTCCAAAGGATTTTTATTTCTTAGTATCATATTTAAAAAATACTACCGACTTCAATGTAAAAAAACACACTAAAAAGTGCAAAATAACTTTAATTTCGGATGTCGGTATTTCTATAATAGTTTTATCTCTTCGTTATTTAACACAGACTTCCGAAATTAAAGTTATTCTGCATTTTTCTGTTTTTTTTTTTTTACATTGAAGTCGTTGTATTTTTTTTATTATTTTCCTTATTTTAGTTATGGTACCACCACTAAAAAGTACCCCTCAACCAAAATTAAATCCCTTATAGCCAGAGTAAGTACATCTTATGTAATTCTAATAATCCCAAACACGGTTAGATTACTTACATTAATTTATTACAGATTGCGTTCGGCTTCATCATGATCAGTTCGATATATCCCCTCCCCCTCTTCTTTCAGTCAGTCATCGACTACACGTATAAACAAAGCAATTTTACTTGTTACGACAGTTCTGCTGTGATCCTATGAAGAGTTCCCTGTTCTATATCTTCGAAGTTCATGATCAGATCATAACAATATTTCTATGGGACCAACTTGGAAGCATAAGCTTTCAATAAAAAAAATATTTTTCAAAATCGGTTCACAATTAACCGAGAAATCAGTGAGCATACTTACATAAAAAAATTGGTTGCCTGTAAAGTCGGTATACGGGCGAAAGTTTTACGTGACAACGATTTTGAGTGGTAAAATAATTTTAATGTGAATATTCATTCGTATAGTAGGAAGAAGGATGAAATAATAGTAACAATTTAAAACATTTATTTATACAAAGAATTATATTTAAAACATTAATTTCACTTTTTATGTCTGTCTCTCTCGCTCTTAGGCGGGCTAACCATGCCCGAGTGGAAGGGACGCGTGCCTCTCACTCGCTCTCATTGTGAGCGCATAACGTGAGCGGAGCGTAACGCAGTTTCTTGAAGTGTCACCCGGCAAACCAATTTATAAGACGTTGTCACGTCAAAAAATAAATAAACAACATACATTCAACCGAACATATAACCTCCTCCTTTTTGAAGTCGGTTAAAAAATGGTTATAGTGGATTATCCCTAAGAGATAGACAAATACCATCGGTATCGCGGACTTTTTTGTGTACAATACTGCAGTACATTATTTTGTTCTATCTCGTAGGTCGTTTCTGTTGTTCAGCCAGCGTTTGCAATGTCAGCGCCAAAAATGTGTTTATTTACGACATCACATTAGAAACCTCTAAAATTATCAGTGTTTCTCTACTATATTATCTTTGTATTATACATATAAACCTTTCTTTTGAATCACTCTATGTATTAAAAAAAAAATGCATGAAAATCCGTTGCATAGTTCTAAAGATCTTAGCATACATAGGGACAGACGGAGGGAAGCGACTTTGTTATATACTATGTAGTGATATTTCGCAGGACATGTACGCGGACGAGGAAAGCAAATTGCTGCGGGATGCTAAACAAGACAGCGACTCATTCTATGTAGACCCGGATGCTCAGAGCTTGGTGTTTGAGCGTTTCCTCGACACCTGTGATGATGACGACTATATTATTGAGGTAAGTAAATTCAATCTGCCTAGCCTTTTCTCAACTGAGTGGGGGTCGCACCAGTATTTGACAGAGTTCGACTACCTATCTGACCTTTATAACCGAGTTACTAGGTAACTGGATACCCTTCTGCAAAATTGGTGTCAGATTTGTATGGTTAAAGCGAGAACTACACTAGACCGACGCACACGTGGAACACGCCTGATTTGTACGTAGCGGCGCGTTGCGTGGCATCGCGTGGCGTGGATCTAATGTAGCTCTGTAAGTCTAGTTTCCATATAAAATGTATGGAGACCGACGCGCCCGGAGCGGCGTACGAATGACAGTCAGGACCAAAGGCTTAGCGCGCTTTTCGAGGCAAGGAGGAGACTTGACATGTAACGAATGCTCACACATCCACATTCCACAGACTGACCTCGGAAAACGTTGCTTAACCTTGAAGGTAATAAAAATAAGATCAAGGATTGTAGCTGTTGTTATTTACTTACGAGACTGCTCTTCCAGCACTAATACCCTCATCATCATCCTCCTGCTATTAGATATCTATATTATTCTTCATCAATTTGCAGCTATAGTAAAGCATAATTTATTTTGCAGGAAGGTACAGTCCACGTAATATGGGCACACGGCAACGACAAGTTATTCTCAGCCAAAGGCCTATGCTTAACCTGCACCCCTTCACACGATCATGGGTTCATCAGGGTCCGTCTCTTCACTCCTGTCGGCCATGAGAGGCATGGCGACGACGCCTACCAGCTGCGTGTCACTAATAAAGACTTGAAAGTGCCAGGCGGTGACACCACCTACTGGTGCCAGGTGGTCAAGCTCCCTGATTTTATTACGAAGAAAGTTCATCATATTGTTGAGGTGAGTTTGATCTGTCTAGCCTTGAGTCGGTCCAGCATAGCTGGATGAAGCAACAGCCTGTCAGACCTGCACATACCAGTCCATATCAGATTTTAATAAAAGTTTTGTAAGCGAAATTGCGCCGTCATGATGAATCAGATTGACTTTACATAAATAATTTAGGGGTAGGGTAGACAAGACATTTTTTTCCTTAAAAAAGCGTTGTCCCGCTATAATAATTGGAGTAGGTAATCCTCCAATTGTCTCTTAATCTAAGTATCGTGCATGGGTATCGTGAGTGCATTCACAATCATGTAAACACACATACAACAAACCCCGCTCACATACAAGATACTCCGACCCGGAACAACTATCTATAGGCCATACAAATATTTATTCCGTGCGGGAATCGAACCCGCGACACGCAATGTGCCATCAACATTCTTTATGACTAATCTTCATTTATTTAGACTTTCCCTATAACATGGACAAAATCTTCCAAGAAAACCTTTTGTTATTAAGCATAAGCATAATCAGCTTTTTAATATTCCCACTGCTGGGGGACTCAGGCCTCCTCTTTCTAGGAGAGGGAATGGCCCATAATCCACCAGACGTCGCGGCATTTGTTATTAATATTGAGAATATTGGGATCCAAAGCTCAATCACACTTGATTTTTCTTTGCTTATTGTTTATTATACCTTATCTAAAAGCGAATTAATATTCATATTCGTGAAACTAGAGCAAATTTAAGGCTTCATGAACCAATTCGGTAGTAAAAATTGTGACTTTGCTATTTTACTAATACGAGCTGTATTCGTAAGATAACAAACTCAAAGTGTGCGTCCGGTGAATGGTGCTATAGGAGCAGGAAAAAGGATAGGTACCTACTTTCAGCATTCAAGTTTTTTTTTTTTTTTCAATATTGCAGTTCGAATCTACGATCTCAAAGGGGAATGAAGGCTTGGTCCATCATATGGAAGTGTTTCATTGCGACACTGACCCCAAGAAGGAGATACCACTGTATGCAGGAAACTGTTTCGCCCCAAACCGACCTGAAATCACTAAAACATGTTCAAAGGTAAGATGACCTATTGTTTTTTGAGGTGGGAAATCATCAAATATATACCCTCCCACTCTGGGTGGGGCGAGAGGGCGTGTCAGACTTTGTCTGACTATAAAACCCACCTTTGTTCCTCGAGCTGCCCTTTGCGTTCTAGGGCTACGGTAAACCTTTCTAACAATTCCGCTAAAAGTAAGATGACCTAAGGGTGTCAAGAAAAGAGCTTTATTTTATGTAAGTACTATAGTTTTGTTTCTCTAATTAATCCCAACTCAAACTCGAAACTATATCTATATATCATAATATTAGCTGCTATCAACAGTTTTGGCCACGTGATAGTAGATTTATCACCTAGGTGTATAAAAAATAGCCACCGATCTATTCTCATACCTACTGGATATAATAAAAATCGGTCTAGGCGTTTCTGAGGAGTTCGATAGCAAAGACTGACACACAAGATTTTTATATAGGTATTCAGTGCCGGATTAGGCTACCGTGGGGCCTGAATCATGGAATCCTATCAAGAGGGGGCCAATCGTCAATTATGAAGATGGGGGCCCTCTTCATTCCTTCGGGGCCCTTAGGTAGTGATAGGTCCATGGTTGCCTAAATTGTTTTTTTATGGATATCCGGAAGTAATAATAAAAAAGAGTTCATAATATCTTGACTTGTTTTTTTACGTCCAAGCGGGGCCTACCTCAATGCGTCGGGCCCGTAGCATTTGCTCCACTTGCTGCGTGACGGATTAACGTCACCTACGGTGATAGGTGATGGTAGGATTTACATTTAAGTTTTTTTTAAATTATTAGTCCTAATGAACCCGCTCCTGACCTCGATCTCGCCTGATGGAAAGCGTTGAATAAAGTCTACTATGAAGCAAGCGAAGACGCCTGTTCACTCTTGCTTTGAAGGCTGACATGACAGTTCCACCATTTTCCACAAGTCAACCAACAACACAAGAGCAAAACGGAACTAGGAAACAGAATTTTTTTTTAATTTTAGGTAAAAGCAGCGTGGGCAATGGGTGCACCTCCATTTACATACCCACAGGAAGCTGGTTTGCCTCTTGGAGGACCAAACGCAAACAAATACATCATGCTTGAAGTACACTACAATAATCCGGAAATGAAGACAGGTATAGACAAATCATTGTATTAGCTTTTAAAATACATAGGTAGCATGTTATCGCACACTCGAACTTGGTATGACGAATTTGGTCCGTCCGTACAAAGGTCGAGCGTGAGTTATTGCCAATAATAGTAAAAATAAATGTCTTGCAACAAGGATAGGAAGATCGGATAATATTGGATTTTTTTATTCAAAGTGGGGTAGGTTGAACAAGGTGCATGAAACTATCACTGTATTTTTGTCGTGTTAAGAGGTGACCATAGAGTTGCAAACCAACGTCCTAACCAAGGTGACCTTGCTAGTTTCAATCCGTGTAGACAGCAGGCGCGTTTTCTTAATCCCCGAACGTGTTGGCGCGTGGTTTACATCCATGTAGCCGCAACACAAACCAAACACATAAACCAAGGTGACCTTGGTTGGAACGTTTGCAACCGTCTGGTCACCCCTTTTAGATTAAGGGTCGGAAGACAGTTTGTTATAGTATAGCGGTATCCATTCATAGTAATTAATAAGCACAATCGTAGTTAACGCTCTCCCGTCAAAGTATAATCTCCAACCGTAGGGTTGGAGATTGCTTGCACGTTTGGTAGATCTAAGTAAACGGAACTAAAGGAATTTAATCACATAACCTCACACCTTTTCCCAAATATGGGGTAAGTAGAAGCCAGTACCATGCTACACATACTCCTTTTACGTTCATACATTAGAGAGTAGAGAGTTCTTTAATCAACCAGAGAGAAACAACTCTCACTAGGCACCCAGCCCCCCTAGCCAAGTTACAACTGTTTCCTTTCGATTCTCTTTCCGTTGATCGCCTCGTGTTGGCCACGCCTCCTATTCCTTTGTTCTGACCACGTGACGTCAGAACAAAGGAATCGGTGCCTAGTGAGAGTTGTTTTTAACGAAACGACACACATCCTGGCTACGAACACCTAGCCTTTCACCTCTTTATTATATTCTGACTAATAACAATAAGCCTGTTTTATTTCCAGATTGGGTGGACAGCTCAGGTATAATCCTCCATGTAACGGGACAAAAACGTAAGTTCGATGCCGCCATTATGGAACTGGGTTTGGAATACACGGACAAAATGGCTATCCCTGGCAGGCAGAAGGCTTTTCCGTTGACGGCTTACTGCATCCCTCAGTGTACTGGCGTGGTAAGAGATAAGGAGCTATTTAACGACTGGCCTGTTGATCTAGTGGTCAGTAGCCCTGACTGCTATGGCGAAGGTTGTTATTTCGATACCCACCCAAGACAAATGTTTGTCTGATGAGCACGATCATGTGTTCTGTGTCTGGGTGTTATTTATCTATAATATGTATGTATTTAGAAATATACAGGTATGTATATCAATAGCAAAAGTTCTGCTTAGTTTGGGACTAGATGGCGTTATGTGAAAGTTGTGGAATATTATTATTATTTCTGGGCAAATATTCATGTTTGAGATTTAGACAGCCTTTAGAGACGTTTCAGCCTTTTGATCGCCACATCAATAAAAACAAATGCTTGCTCTCGGTTAACAGGCAAGTCGGCAATTTCATCCTTTAACAACACTAATTTTTTTTATTTATTTATATAAAATAAGAAAAACAATTTTTTCTTATAAGATTTATTAGCGTTTAACTCTGTCATGTATTCGTGACCGTGGCGTGCTGGACACATTTTGCTTTGGCGGTGACGGTCAAAAGATAAAATAACAATATTCACAGCGGCTCGATTTACTCGTGAAAATATACGATATAGTTTGTCTCAACTCGAAAGTTAGGCCATATCCACCCAAACCAAAACCAGTAGCACTTTAAAACCAAAAGAAAACTTTTAGAAAAATCATTCGTGTGGTCTATACCTACCATTGCAATGCTGATTGGTGATAATTATACTAATTCTTGAATCTATCAATCGCAACCAATTCAAGTATCGACTTCAACAATGGATTTTGAAGATTCTATTTTTATATATACATTAAAAACAATATATTCCCTTCTTTGTCAAACGGGTAAATCTCATAAAAAGAATTTAAACTATGTCATTCTGAAATCAAACATAGTTTTCCTGACGCCATACCTAGTTGCGAACTTTTAGTTAAAATTCACCGCAGTAGACATTCTTTCTAACTCTTAGCCTAATTCTATTAAATTCTAGGGTCTCCCCTCCGACGGTATCATAGTGTTCGGCAGTCAGCTGCACACGCACTTGACTGGCGTGGCGGTCTGGACGAGACATTCGCGACAAGGCGTGGAACTACCCTACCTCAACAAAGACTTGCACTACTCCACGCATTTCCAGGAGATCAGGATCTTGCATCGACCTGTTAAAGTTCTACCGGTAAGTTAAATAAGGTAATTAGAAGTTCGGGTATTTTTGACGAGCTCATGGCTAAAATAGCTGCACAAATTGATCTCCAAGGTTATGCAACACGAGGTCCGTAACCATCACCAGGCTGGGTGGCCATCTTAATTCTCTCATCTTGACTGTTATTTGTAAATCTTTGTCTGTTATATGAGGATAGTGTTAAGCTACGAAAACTAAGACGTGTCAGTTTCGTAGTTTCACACTACAACTTTAACTTTCCTTAGGTACTGGGAAATCCAACGCTAACACTGCGTCAAAGCAACTACCCAAAGCCAGACCAGCGCCAGTGCAACTTCAATCAACGTCAGATGCGAAAGCATTCTAAACAAAAATTTGTTGATTTAAAGCACCACTTTGATCACAGGGTGACTACCTAGAAACGACCTGCATCTACAACACGGAAGATAAAGACAACGCTACGATCGGCGGTCACGCCATCACCGACGAGATGTGCGTCAACTACATGCACTACTACCCTGCCACGCAACTAGAAGTGTGCAAGAGTGCAGTGTCCAATGCGGCGCTTGAGAGTTACTTCAAATTTGAGAAGCGGTAAGTTAAATTTAAGACCGGCTTCTTTCTTTTTTCTTAAGACATTTTTTTTTTAACTTTACCCCAGGAACCTAACCTTAGACTAGGAATTATTCCAGTATCGTGGGTGCGTTCACAAACATGTAAACTCACATACACAAGACACTTAAACCTGGAACAAATATCTGTAGGTCATACAAATATTTGTCCCGTGCGGGAATCGAACTTGCGACACGCAGCGCATCAGACAATCGCTCAACCACTACGCCAACTGTACCTTTGGTCGTTCGGTTTCGGATTCAGCAAGTTTCGGCAACAGTGTCGGCCGTACCGAAACTCTGCTCACAACCAGACAACGCAGATTATTGCGCGTAGCTCGGTGGACTTCGGCTGAGTTGGTGGCTCGTGTGTCACCCGCCATCATATCAACTGAGTTCGCCGAGTTCGCCGGCCGGTCCTTCAGGTCGCAATCGGTCGGTAAAATACCTACTCGATGTCCTTCCTTTATAATGTAATTGTTCATTATACTTATTATTGACAAATTTTTATTCCAAGAACAAGTTTATATATTTTTGTAAGTTTTTTTGTTCCTACACACTTAATTCAATTATTGATTTTTGTTTTTTTAACTATCTGTATAAGTATGTGTAAAAAAAACTTAGCAAGTGCGAGTCGGACTCGTGCACTGGGGGTTCCGTACAAACTTATCTATCCGAATGGAGTTTCGAAGATTTTTCCAAATATCATTTTTGTTTGTTTTGTAACAACAAATTTACTGTTTTCAGATTTATCGGTACTTTTTCCATACAAATTTGGGTGTGTTTTACTCCACAGTTTGTACATCTATAATAAAACATGGAATGGTGTTATCTTATTATTAATTTTGTCTGTGCGGAAACAAAAAAAAACAAAACAAATTGCCATTAAAAAGTTTTTAGCCAAAAAAGTTCCAAGCTATGCAAAACGGCTACAAAAATTCAAGTTGACTTCTCTCAAAGAACGCAGAGACAAAAATGATCTCATTTTCTTATTCAAAGTTCTTCACAGTAAAATAGACTTTCCTCAGTTGTTATGTAAATTTAATTTTAACCTACCTCACAGTTTTCCGCGCCACCTTATCAAATTACTACGTCCCCCATTTCGAAAAACTGTTTCAGGGTCTAACTCCCCAATCCCAAGACTTTGTAGGCTTCTTAATAATTGCGATGTGAGTTTGGATATTTTTGGCACATCTTTCCATAAATTCAAGCGCCAAGTCCACCTAAAACGACTAACTACTAGCCAACATTTGTAACAACGTAACTCGAAAGTGTTGTATTTGTACTAATATTATTATGTAAAATCTTTCTGTTTTAATATTGTTGATGCACACTGTGTCTATCGTAATATATTGTACACTTGGTTTCTATAAAGGCTGTTTATAGAAATGTGTAACAATTGTTGATAGGCCAATAAATAAATAAATAAATGAGCCAACAATGTTTCCGTTTTTTGATGATTTTACGGTACCGAAAAAGCTTTTTTACCGAAGAGTTCGGCAACAATTTATATTTAGTAGATATATGCAGTGCTTTTTGTATATGCCAATTTTCAGAATTCTGAGCCAATGGGAAGTACCCTATGAATTTTGATTCCCTTGAGAGTTTCGAAATATACGTTTTTTGCGATATAAACGGCCGTATCTTTTTTTTCGTTGACTTAGAAGTTTGGCTTTTTCACAGTTTCATGGGACCGCAGGCTTGTTTAAATATATGGTTTTAATTTCAACTTGATACCTCCACGCGCTCCCGAGACAAAAGGTCTTGACAGACAGACAGACTGACGGACAACAAAGTGATCCTATAAGGGATCCGTTTTTTTTTCGTTTTTAGGTACGGAACCCTAAAAATTTAGTTACAGTAAACAATACTTTCTTAACATGTCTAAAAAAGTTTCGGTTTCGATCGAAACTAGGCAGATACCAAAGATATCTATGGAGAGCGGCGTATTTATTTCTGACAAGGCCTTGTTTGGGTGGCCAGTCATTGAATACCCGCTCTGGGTGGAGTGAGAGGGCACGCCAGACTTTTAGTGACTAAAATCCACCCATTTTTCTTCCGTTGCCCTTTGCTTTCCACGGCCGCGATGACTCATTTAAACCATCCCTCAGCCTGAAGACTAAGTTTACCTTGATTTAGCGTGCAGTTTTTCGTCATGTTTAATTTCCGATTTCAGTTGGGACAACATGTCGATTTCATACAAGGCGGCACCTCGTGCGAACTACCTGGCCATCCAGCCGTGGACACACCTGCGCGCCAACTCGCTACATGCTCTCTACACCGAGTCTCCTATATCGATGCAGTGCAACAAATCTGATGGGAGTCGATACCAGGTGTGTTGGTGGTCGTTAACTTAGAACGAGTTTACTTGGAAAGACACTAACCTTGGTTTCTCCAAAGTATTGCTATATATAACAATCGCTGCCCGGATCCAGTGGTTTTCAGCGAAAATTATTAGGTCGTCGGTTTTGTATTCTGAATTAAAATAAAGCATAGGTACTTCGTTTTTATCACCGTAACATAATCGTGCTCTTCAAAAGAAACTTTTACCTTGTTCAAAATTTTATAATTATGTATTTTTAATTAAAATATAGGAGGCTTTGTCGTCGCCACCGTAACATAATCGTGCTGTTCGAAATAACCTTCAGATGGGGGCTTCATTTTGAAATGAAGCCCTCATCTGAAGTTTTTTTACCTTGTTCTAATTTTTTAATATTTACTTTTTCAGGGAGATTGGGAAGGAATACCGATACCAAAGATAAAGTTACCTTTGCCGACCGAAAAAAGGGTTTGCCCCGACACGATTATAGAAAAATAGAAGCAACGTTGTTTACCACGCTATAAAATATTAAGATATCTACGCGAAGTGAAGATAGAATCATGTAGACGGCTATACAGCTGCTATCTAACTATATTATATTTATGTCGTATATGCTGCTATTTAGCGTGATATTTATCATGATTAAAAGTTTTAATAAAGCCATAGTTATTAAGTACCTACTTGTTGTGATAAAAAGTTTTAACTTTATTTGTAGAATGTAACATTAGTTTTTAACATTAAGGCCCTAGCGCCCGAACAGTGCTATAAAACAGTACTTTTCTAAAGCCTACTCCTCCGGTAACGGCTGGGTTAATGAAAAAAATGATTTGAAAAAAATATATGTTTATCACAGATTAATGTACAAGTGTACAACATTATCAACATATGATTTTTTCGTGCGATTAATACTTTTATCTAAAAAAAAATATTTAACAAATTGATGTTTTTTCGCTTGTTTTCCCTACTCCTTTCAAACGGCTTTTATCTTTAGAAATATGTTTACCTACAAAAAAAAATTGGTGGTTAAGTGTTCTTCAGAATGTACATAGCCTATGTAATTAATCAATATTTCGCAAAGAAAATACATTTAAAGGTCAGCGGGGCTCTATCCGGCTCTATCTACTCCTGCCAGTTGTTTAAGGGACTATACGCCTTAAGGTTAATCATGTCTGTATGTACTAACAAATCTATCGATATGAAATGTTGAAATGTATATTTAACATAAATGAGTGACATTACGCAATAACAAACAGTAAATGTACAGTAGATGTTTTAATAAATAAACAACTCAATTGATCTACTGAGTTTATTATTATCCAACCAAAATCCAACAAAATGGTACTTAGTCTTAGCAAGAGTATCTAAACTATATTTTGAATAATGACCAAAAACCATGTCAATCACTATGGTAGACAGTATAGTGCCTGCACGAGAGAAGGCCCTAAAAAGATATCAATCATTTTTATTCAGACCACTCACTCAGAATCTCAGATTTCTTGAGAAGGTCGTACTAAAACGATGCAAGGAATCTTTATCACGTTAGTGTGCATGAAAAATGTCAGCAGTGTATAGGTAAAAATCAAGTAGTCAAGATGTGACAGTCAGACAGACAGAAGGGCGTGTCCAGAGCGAAACCGAAGGGTTTCGCTCTGGACACGCCCTTAAACAAATTTGCATTTTTGATGGGTAAAGTAGAAACACCAAGTTGTAGGTACAGAACGCAAATCAATGAGGATGAGGATGTATACCACATCATGACGGAATGTATCCCAAACGAAGCGGAGAGATGAGATCTTCTGTCGACCTTTAATGACATTTTCACCACAGCAGCTCAAACAAGTAGGTTTTGCTGCTTGAAAACAATGAGCAAAACTCGATTTTGCTCACTGCGTGAGACAAAGTAAGTTTTTAATTTTTTTTTTTTAGCTATACATTTCGAAACATTCGAACTGCACTGTACTCTTTCTCTTTCTCGCCCGTAGAAAAAAGCGAGTGAGAAACATGCCATTTCGAAGTTCATTCCAATTTTGAAATTCCACCACAAAGAAAAACTCGTTACGAAATGCGTAATAAATAGAAAATATTTGTAAAATATAAAATTGTATTTTTTTTTTAAATTATTGAATTTTAAATTTATTATTGTATTTGAACAAAAATAAGAGTACCCCTGAGTACTTATAGCAGCAGATAAAACTGGCATTTAACCTTTAAATAATTATTTCTAGTTTCAACGGCAACATTGACTGTTTTAGAACGTGCTTTAAAAAACAGCGGAAATAAAATAGTGGCAAATAAGATTAAGAATGTTAAAATAATTGTAAAATATGAGCAAAACTAGCGGCAGAGATAGTATTTATTTTAATTGAAATCATTATTAAAACTATTACTGTTAATTATTTTATTTCCCAAGTAATATGTGTTCTCGCTGCTGAAGTGAAAAATTATGTGTGTAACACGAGAGCAAAACTTTTTGCATCTCGTGCCTTTGAATCCCTCCCCTCGCTCAGGATTCTACTTTAGAATCACTCGCTAACGCTCATGATTCAATCAAAGAATCCTTCGCTTGCTCGGGACTCAAAATTAGCACTCGCAGCAAAAAACAACTTTGCTCTCTTGTTGCACAAATAACTATTACACATTTATATAATAATATTCCACAACTAAGACACAACGCCGCCTAGTCCCAAGCTAAGCAGAGCTTGTGTTATGGGTACTAGACAACTGATAAACATACTTATATATTTTTAAATACATACATATTATAGATAAATTACACCCAGACACAGAACAAATGATCGTGCTCATCACACAACCATTAGTCCTGGGTGGGAATCGAACCCACGACCTCCGGCATAGCAGTCAGGGCCACTAACCACTAGACCAAAAGGTCTGTCAATTTGCGTCGCGGCTTACTTCGGACGCAGCCAGGATGATGTACAAACCCGTAATAATTGGGATTAAGCGCCGGGGGGCATTTTGAATTCCTAATAATATAGGTATAATTTTTAGCATGAAAATTGAAGTGATCTGTAACGATGAGGGTGGCATAATCTGAATAGGTCAAACCCTCTTTAATTTAATAAAGAATATAAAAACCTTTTTTATGCAATAGCCATTCAATACAAAAAGATGAACTGAATGAATCAGATTTGAATAAAAAGGTACATGCGTATTACGCCCGCCGATCATATTTTAATCAACATAATTATAAACTTGACTCTGATCTGCAAAACGCAAAAAAACTTTTTAACGGGCTACCTTTGAGCATCGCCCCTTAGTTATTATTATTGATGTGGCAGGTTACCATTTTACTACAAACTTTGTTTGTAAAAAAACAAATGCATTTATTACAAATTCAAAAATAAATAATTTCTAATCTGAATATTTTATAAGTTTCCGAACGAAATATTCATATTTGACGTTTTGTCTTGACGTTCCACACAAGCGACGGAGGCAGATTGACATTTTGTTTTTCTTCCCTTCTTGCCAAGTTCTTCTTGTTTATAATTTATTTCGGGAAAAACAATTTGTGCTGTAATCATGTCCAATGACTACGGGTTTAACAGTGATGATTCTCCCAATAAAACAAATTCGCATCTACAGCTGCCGAGCCCTATAATTACGCGGCGGAACCGAACAGCTTCTACGTAAGTTATTGGTGTCGTTAGTTATTATTAATTTACGATAAAATATTGATTATCGATAGAAGTGTTCAAACTTACTTAAATTCTGTTTTATTTCAGGTCAGAAAGGGCTCTAGGAAATCCGATAGAAAGTGGTAAAATCAAATCATTCTGCCGAGCGAAGGGTCATGGTTTTGTTATCCCAGAAAGAGGCGGAGAAGATATATTTGTACACATTTCCGAGTAAGTAGACTTAAATCTTGATATTATATTTTCATTTTTATGCGTCTGTACATTACATCTATCTATCATGATGGTAAATATTTTTCTATCAGTTTCAATGTTAATCATAATGAATTGAAAAGTATACAAGTTTCGCCAATTGTTCTACCATCACACGAAGCAAATTTTAACAGTTCATCACATACCATTAAAAAAATGAAATTGTTCCCCAAGAATTTGTTTACAGAAATGATGAATGTAGATCGTTAAAAAAATTAGAATTGCAAAAAAATTGGCTCAGGAAACACAAACAACAAAGTGACAACAAGCATGTGGTTGAAAATAAATTAACTCATCCATTTATTGTGTAATTGTAATACAAGCTTTGTTCCAATTTGAAGCTGATAACAGATATAAATAAATATATTCATTATAGACGGTGGTGTTAGCACATTTTGGAGGTCAAATGTGCCTGTTCTTTGTTTGTTTTTATTCTTGACATGTGTTTCTTGATGTTGAATAATTAAGGTAAAGCACACAACAAAAGACAGTATTATTTGCTTAGATTTCATAATTGAAACATGTACTTGTAGCTGTCACGTTCTAATGGTTTTTTCAAATGATTATCAAGTTTTAAAAAAAAAACTGAATGTGACTGGATAAAGTAATAATTTTCCTTACACATAATTATGCATACAGTTGCTCTTCCCTATAGGAACCTAATAGGAACTTATTACTGCAAAATACTTGCTTATAATATGCAATTGCATGTTTAGATCATTAAACCCCGAGCAAACGCTGGCATTCGCTTGTTCATTGTCTTACTATTGTGTCTCTAATTGCTCTACTCAATAGGTTAATCAGACATTTTATTTTATCTTCCACAGCATTGAAGGCGAGTATGTTCCACTACCAGGTGATGAAGTAATATACCGACTCTGTCCAATCCCTCCGAAGTTCGAAAAGAACCAAGCTGTTCATGTCCGCATTGTTCACCTGACCCCTGAGAAGCATCTGAAGTGGGACGAACCCCCCTTGTGTTGATCCCTCCACCACTCTCGTCTCATAAATATCATCCTCTTAAATATCATTTGCAAGGTTCCCTTGCTCCCCAAATCTCTCTTTAGTGTCATACCTTACCTATCTTTCGCCATTTAAATGTGTATTATGCCAGTTGTATTTACTTTCTAGGATTGTATTACTACTTATACATATTTATAGATATTGTGCCGTATTTAGTAACTGTCGAACAGAATCGAATGCAACTTCGTCAATTGTACATGTCTATGATATCTCAATGCATTGGACTCAAAGGAAAGAACAAATTCTACTGCTCATTAATTTTTCACTCAAAGCATTGAAAAGGCCAAGGTTGTTATTGTTCACATTTGTATATTGAATGCAAATTGAATTCAGTATTTAAATATAGTGAGAAGCCAACTTGTGGTGCTAAATTTTCGAGGGTTTTACCATCGTCTTAAGATTTTGATAACAGATGTATTTCACACAGTGAATGGAAACTGGCTTCTTGCACCAAGAGTAGTAAGCTTGACAGTTGTACGATATAATGATTGCATCATCGATATAATTGGCCTAATTTTAATGTCATGTATTTTCTGTAGTTAAGCATCATTTTGTATCAACTATATAATAATGATAGCAAGTAATATTGCACAAAAATAAAGTGCTGGTGATGGTTAGTGATGTTTGCAATCTGTTTATGGAGTGTTATGTTGATCATGTTGTTGGCAAATGCATAATAATCTCATTTATATTATTGCTTTTTCTTTAATTGTTTGTATTTTATTGTATTTAAGAGCAAATATAATTGCAAGTTATGAGCTAGCATTCCACAACTGAGGAACACTATTAGTTGTATAATTATTACTTCTATTTTATTTAATACTGTGTTGTCCCCAGCCTGTCTATACAAGTATTTTATGAAACTATGTAATCAACGCGTCGCCATGCTTTTTGTGTTTAGTTTCTAGCAGTATTAAGTAATGCAGCGAATATATGGATTATGTGTAAGCTATCTGTTTGTTTTATTCTGTCCTTCATTCCACCTGGTTATGCGATACCTACCTGACAGATGACGGTGCTATCGCTCGCATCGCTTACCGTAATCTGATAAAAATAGTTGGCAGCCGATTTTTTCGTAAATGTAGGTACTTATTTCAATTGAATAGGTACGATAAAAACTAATAATAATTCTTTATCAGAAGGAGGCACCACACCTACTTCGTATCACGCTCATCAGTGAAACCTTCACGTTTGTTAACATCCAACAGAGCACTGGATCTAAGATATTGATATTATTGACTAGATCTTAATTATTGATTTGACCTTCCTCATAATGTTCGCTGCGACAGGTGATTTCTTCACGGCAGGGGTCACTTACGTTGCGTTCGCTCAATTACAATTATGGACCTAAATTGTTCAGAATCGAACTACATACATTTATATTCATTAAATACTTCTTATAAAAAAACTTTTTACAAAAAAAAACCGACTTCACTAAAACGATCAAAATAACTTTAATTTCGGTAGTCGGTATTTCTGGTATTGTTTGTTTGTTCTTTAACACCGACTTCCGAAATTAAAGTTATTTTGATCGTTTTAATCTTCAGATCAGTTTGATAGTAGGTACCTTATAACCAAAGTGCATCTCATGACAATTCGGAAGCAGTGATTAATTACGGAGTTAACCGGTAACTAAGTACCTTCCGTCTCCATCATCATCATCAGATCACTTCGATGATACCATTTTCAACATAACTATTCAGAACCCTTTATTTGAATTGTCATAGTTGCTTCTATCTTCACTATGATATCTGTGTGAGTGTGAAGTTCCGTTTGCCATTTCTGATCTTTTTCATCAGTTCCATTTCAGTTCAAGAGGGAAAAAAAAATTGCAAATCGGTCCATGAACGAAGGAGTTCTGAGGTAACACATATAAAAAAATAAATATAATAATAATGAAAAAAACAACCGAATTGATAACCTCCTCCTTTTTTGTGAAGTCGGTGATAAATTGCATTTTTTTTATTTTATCTGTCTTTTGTTCCGGCTAATCTCTGAAACGGCTGGACCAATTTTTGACAGACAAAATTTTGTTAGCTGCTGTTATAAAGAGTAACGTAGGATACTTTTATTTTTTAAATAGGATTCCGTGCAAAATAAACTTGAAATTGTTACAAAAAAAGAAAAAAAAATTACTGTCGTTTTACCAGTCTGACGCGGACGAATTCGCAGGCACCAAGCCAGTCTTAAATAAAACGAAAGCGTTTGTTTCACATGTATATATTTTATTAGTAAATGTAAAACAAATAATAAATAATACAAATGAGCCGTGCAGGCGATATTTAAAGGACAATTCTCGTATTTAAAAAATGTTCAATTTTAATTAAACAATAACTTCATTATTCATATCCAAAATGGACATTGAGGTGATTTTGTCGGTTTGCGACATTCTATAAAATTACGAGAATTACCCCTCAGTTCCAATCTATTCAATAGTATATTTATATAAATCAATTAGGTACACTTAGAAGGTAAAAACTAACATTATTGATATCCTAGGGGCTTCATAATCTGATCACACGCTTACTGAGCTAATCTACACAAAAATTGTATCGGAATGTGCATGACACGCTCGGCCACTCGTACAAACAATGCGCATGTCATAACACACTGTGTATAAACTAACATAATTACTCATTACAAAAATTCTATACATAAAGGTACATAGACAATTCACAATTTCTTACCTTAGTCTCTTTGCTTAAAGCTTATAGTCTCGTGATCATGCGGACTCCTTCGTGGGGATCAGAACAGTTTAAAGGCGTGTCGGGCCTGACGCATGCCTTCGTCGTTTAAAGACACAAGTTTACATGCATACACCTACTAGTCCTACGACTTACTATTTTTACAAACCTCGGCCGAACAGATTGTCGATCTTAATAATTGATCTCTATCATACAAAGTGGGTGACTTAAGTCATTCTAATGTATTAACCGTATTGTAATCTCAATTCGTCACACTTGCAGGTTATCCAAGGTTAATCGACATTGTGTCTCGGTTACACTTAGAATGAACTAACCACTTGTAGTCTCCTTTGTTTGCGGGTTTCCATACCGTGTTTTTTACGTTAATAACATTTACTACGTATTCATAAGTTGCTACCGGTATCTCTAAGTGGACAATTAACATTTAGAATGGATTCCATAGCTAACAATTAGTTTTAAATTGGCTAATAAGCGGCTAGTGTTGAATTATTAATCGATATTACAATGCTATAAAAACAGTAAACTGTAAAATTATTGATTGTCATCCACATAGAAGACCTTTTCTCTCGTCTGTCACTATAGTTAACTGAGCAATCGGCAAGCATGACAGTAAAAAAATCGTTGTATAAAGTATAAAATGCGAGTACAAATGTCTTCAATTAAAGAATAAATTCCGGAAACTGACTGATCAATAGCTTACTATAATGTGTAGCAATTGTTGCAGCTGATGGTTACTCTCAAGTTTTGTTATTTCGTAGTTATTCAATATTTACCATTTTCCATGTTCCCATTCTGTAACAAAACAAGTAAGTGTAAGATGACAGAATATTATTATTATTATTTATGAGCCCGTTGTGTGCCACTGCAGGGCAAAGGGCTCCCTTCCGTTATTTCACTCTTTTCTGTCCTTAGCTACTTCTGGCCAATTCTTAAGGTAGAAGTCAAAATCGTCACGCCAACTCTTTCTGGGCCTACCGCGTCGCCGGCTCCTACCGTTCGGAATCCAGTCAGTGGTTCCTTCGCCCAATTTTGTTACTACATGCGGCAGATGTGACCGGCCCAGTTCCATTTTAGTTTGGCGGCTGAGTTACCTACGTCTGCGATTTGTGTTTTGGAACGAAGTATACTGTTCCTTATGCGATCTGTTCTTTTGACCCCGAGATTACTTCGTTCCATTGCTCGCTTGCAGACCCCGAGTGCGGACTTTTGCAGTTTCGTTAACGACCACGTTTGCGCTCCGTAGGTGAGGGTGGGAAGGATGCACATGTCCACGATTTTCCTTTTAAGGGAAAATGGAAGTGATCCTTTCATCAGGGGTTTCATCGATCAATAGTTCTTCCAGGCATTCTCTGTGCGTCTAGCAACTTCTTTCTTAACATAATATGAAGTGGTTATAATTTAGGACCTGTTTGAAATATACAAGAGTGCTTTTTCTCAAGATATATGCGAGATGAATAACTAGGCTATGGAAGGATGCGTAACGAAGTAGCGCCGCTGTGAAATAGTGTGTAGCTGAGTAGTGCGGGGATGCATAGCAGACTCTGCTGAGCTGTGCGCATCCCTCACACAGATATCTCACACATATCTCTCATTTTTTTGTATACAAAACTACTTGGTTTTGCTTGTGTACCTAGCCTTTTTCTACCATAGCTGTAATAAGCCTAGCTAGAAAAAGAAGATCCCATTGTGACATTGTTGGATTTTCCTCATGCATTGTGTCGCTGCTTGGTACAGTTCAGGCTTTGTCTGAGATTTTGTACCCTGTCAAAAGTTTGAACGTTGACACTGTCGACTAATCTACTCTACTGACCTCTTCCATCTGCGCCAGCTGGTAATGTCTCTTGCGCAGCGCGGCGAGGCGAGCGCGCTCGGCGTCAAGTGCCGTCTCCAACTTGAGCGAACGCACTTTACTCTCCATCTCGAGGCGACGAGTGGCCGTCAGCGATAGTGATGACGTGTCCAGCGCTTCTGTTGGATAGAAATAGAGGTTCATTTTAGATAATCAAATATTTTAATAAGGTTATTAATTGCAACAACATTCAATAACAATGTATCGTTTTCATTTGGCACAACATAACAGAGCCGAGCGATTGTGTACTCTGAATGCAGCTATTTCAATGTTGAGGCTCGTTTGACCAAATCTTTCATTTGACGAATGAGCTGTTCATTCACCGTGCTCAAGCGACCAGACTCAACATACCTTGTTCCAGCACAAGTGCAGAGCCCGCTTTGACAGCGGCAACGAGCGCGCCAGTAGCCGCGGCGACGGAGCGACTGGCCTGCGTGAGGCGCGCCAGCGCGGGCGACTCGGGCGGCGCGCGCGCGCGGGACGCGGCCACCAGCTGCGCCGTGCTGCCGGCCACCTCGTGCGCTGCGGCTGACACGCCCTCCACCTGTCCGGAAGCACCCACTGCCTCATCAGCTGATGTCCTGTATTCAAGAAAAATTATAAAATATATAAAAAATATATTATAAAATAATATCGCTGTCTGCCTCAGTCAGTTTCTATGCCTACTTCTTCAAAACCACGCAATGAATTTTGATACATTTTTCACTTATAAAAAGAACGAGAAACTAGGAAGGTTTGTGTATACAATTTGCACATAGCTACCGATCTGCCCTACACACGGAAAGACAAACCTTAATAAGAAAGCAAACTTATTTGCCTCTCTTATTACGGAATCTTGGCGTCTGAATTCTGATGACGTGCAGCCCCCTGTTTCTCCTGATAGATAGTGACGAGTATGTCGGATATTTGTATCCATCAGAAAAAGGATGTTCGTAGGGTCCTGCATAACCTCGATGTGAACAACGTTAATAGTCCCAACGGGATACCAGCAATCGTTCTTAAAACTTGTGCGCCTGAATCGTCTCTAATCTTGTCTCTAACGCTGGTTTTACAGGAAGCTTCTGGCACACATGGAAGCTAACGACATCCTCAGTGACAATACGGTTTTCGCCAAAATCGGTCTAAAGCCTTATTGCTAAGCTTCCTTCCTTCGGTCTACCCACTGGTCTGTGTGATTGGATCGCAGACTTCTTGAGGGATCGATCCATCCGAATGGTTATTGATGGCTGCTCGTCCGGTCAAATGGATATAATGCCAGAGCCCCTCAGGGATCGGTGCTTTCGGCAACACGGTTTTACTACACATAAATTACTTACTTAAGCCTTTGGGTATGCAGACGACAGCGCTGTTGCAAGATACGTGTCCGATGCACGAGCTAGTGAGTCACAGATCCAGTCTTTCCGAGAGACTATGGTTGAACGCTTAAAATCGTCCATAAAGGCAGTGTCCGATTAGGGCAATGCCAATCTGATCAAGTTCAATGCTACTAAAAATCCAGGCGTATCTTTTTTCCGCTAAACGGAACAATGCCACCCAGCTCCATCTTTCCAGGGTGTGACCGTACTGATAACCGACCACCCTGGGCTTCTTGGAGTAAAGTTGCCATCTACCTTCAATTTTGGCTTAGGTAGGTATCGAGGCAAAAGCTCAACTGGCTACCAAAAAATTGGGGATCTTAAGCAAAGGTGAGACGGTACTTCAGGCCAGAACAGCTGCTCAACCTTTATTAAGCGCTAGTTCGATCGTATATGGAGTAATGCTCTCATCTTTGGGTTGGATCTGCCAAATACCAGCTTGATGTACTAGAGTCGATTGAAAAGCGAGCCAAGAAGATCTTCGGCAATGATGCACTTTCGATTCAAAACTCCAAAGGCTTGAGCATCGACGCCGAGTTGCTAGCTTGGAGGTTTTCTATCATTTACATTTCGCATTGCAATTGCACATGTTATTTCCTTATTGTGCGTACAGCTGAGGAGTTGAATTCCCTGCCGGAGTCTGTTTCCTAATGGCTACAACCTAGGGGTCTTTAAGGGCGCGGTCAATTTATGTGTGCGTTACAATGTGCGTTAGTCGTACTGCGTACGGACGATCGTATTTTTCACACAAAGCGCGCGGTGCGGCAAACGTGCGGCGGAGGGTCGACAACAGGACTGCAACGCCACAAACACCACGTCTTCAATTAGGTGTTCAATAGTGCGTTGTTGAATAGCGCATCACTAGCATACAAATGCACGGCAGACAGATACGTTTTCAATTTAGGCGCTTGTTGTCGGACTGCTAAAGTACTAAAACCGGCCGGCCGCGGCACGGTAAACGTGCGGCAGTGGTTCCACATAAAACGTCTAAATTGAAAGCGCCCTAAGTTAGGAGTGAATAGATTACTTACGCCACATCATCAAATATATAATCAAAATAGTGGTCAAACGCGAGCCTATCCTATCCTTTAGTAAAAAAAAAACAATGAAAAACTAAATACCGAACCACACACGTAAGAACACCTTTATAGAATGCGGAACTTAATGTGTTTCAATAAAAAAGGAAAAATACATTAAAAAATAAACAATACATTTTTAGAAGTGTAGATATTTTGTATTGATATTTGAAACAAACTTGCAGTGGTGGAATACACTTGGCTTCTAGGGTAGTGCAACAGTACTCACGCACGTTAAAAAACAGCAAGTTACAAAAAAAAAAAAAAAATAGTGCTGTCACTGCATGTACACCACAAAAAAAATGTTTCAACAGCTAACCAAAACAAAGCCGAATTCAGAATCCTGCGGGTTTCATATTTTCAGCCATCAACTAAACACACAGCCATCAAAAAGAAAGAAAGAAAAATAATTTAAAAAACACAGCCAGCTACCTAAATACATGGTTGCTAATACACCAAGTATCATACACATTAACATCCTTTGTATGACAGTTTATTGTATGATATATTGCAAAACATGGAATTATATACTGAAAAAAGAAGGTTGATACAAGAAATACATACACTAGCAGTTTAGCAGCAAAAACTACAGCCTTAGCCGCTGAGATAAGTCCCTCGGACCACTGTGGGTTCTTGCGGTACATCTTCTGCCGGGTCTTGGGGTCGCCCAGTTCGTTCTGGAGCTTGCGAGCATCCTGCACCAGTATCTTGACTGCACCCATGAGTGTAGTGCAAGCGTCGAGGATCTTGCCGTTCACTTCGAGCTTGACTCCTGAACCGCCGGCGCGGGTTGCTGCTAGCATGTTCTGTGGATTTCATAGATATTAGAATAGAAATGCAGAAAAGTGGAAACGCCAGGAGCGGAAGCCCTAGAAAATGACAGATCTTATCTATATACAAAAGCGAAATACCACTCACTGATTAATCACGAAATCTCAGAAACTATAACACCTACAAACTTAAAATTCGACAGGTAGGTTCCTTATAGGGTGAAGACTTCCGCTAAGAATTTTACGAAACTCCACTCCTAAGGGAGTAAAACTGGGGTTGGAAGTTTTTTATGAAGAAACCTACTTTTACGCGGGCGAAGCCGCTGGCAGAAGCAAGTTATTGATAAATTTCTGTCGCCACATAGGAACTAATATTCAAAATCCTTCATCGCGGTATCACAGTTCTCCGCGCGATTAGAACATAATAAACAACAATCCGAAATCAACTATCGGGTAGTTGCCCTGACCAGACACAACACCCGGTAAAAGGATCTTTCTTTTTTCAATGAAGGCTTGCGGGATTTGACACCCTATTCCATATATCTCTAAGGATCCTATGGCGATTGAGTTCTGCAGTTTCTGTCATAGGATAAAGAAATGATACTAAATAATTGTAGTACACAGAAAACTGCTCTTACTCTTCAAAACAGGTATAATGTCGAATTGAGTTGTCGAAGAAGTAATGATCTATCTCTAACAAAAATATGGACGCAGCAGATCCAGCTATAGCTTTGAGATTTCTGTTTGCTTGCTAAGTTACAAAAGCATAATCGCCAACAGTACACTGGACGAAAAGACAATCCATTAACGATATACAAGCCTATTACTCAAAATAACCAACTGACCTCAATCTGCGACGCAGCCTCTTCAATGGCTCTGTCCATATCAGCGAGCTCATCATCCACACTCCTGGCTCCACTATTCAGTCGATCAGCCGCCGAAGCAGCCGTCATCAAGCTTTGTACTCGCGTCCTGGCGTCGGCGCAATGCGAGCTCACTACGGAACCAGTCTTGATGGACTCGAGGCATTCCTTTGTGGCCGATAACATTGAGCGACATTCGGCGTTTAGTTCTGTGTGGAAAATGAGAAGTTTAAATTATGCTGACTAAAATATAAGCAAAGTATCTACTACAGTTTAAAGATTAATAAGATTTTTCATATGCGGAAAGGATAAGGGTTGATCTACATCTGTCTGCATCGAAGCGAGAAAAAGAGCCTGTTGCCGACCGCCTTAACAATTCCACCGCGTGCGATCGCACTCTCGCTCTAGTAAATGAAGGTTCTAAGTGACAGAAAAGGATAGGAGCATAGGAAAATGAGATTTGGTGGACATGTAGCTCAACCCTAAGCCGTATTTACTGTTATAAATCTAAGAAACCGTAGCCTCCTTATAGAAAATTTTCAGATTGTTTATTCCCTAAGAGGAAACAAGTATAAAATACCTAAGACACGTTCTTATACTTACTTTCAGCTAGTGCCAAATCAGTAGAAACATTGGACACATCAGCGACATACGCGGACAGCTGTGCAGTGTTATGCGCCGCGACGATGGCCGACCTCGCTACCGACTCCTCATTCCCGGAAACTTCAGTATGCCGGGCGAGCTCGTCCAAAGCTTTAGCCGCTAGTTCAGCGGCTGCGCCAACTGTGTCTCGTGCCTGACCATTTTCGAATGTAATAAGAGCTCCGGTAGCGACCTCGAGTGCTGCTTCCCCAGCACATGTTACTAACCTCGTAGTCTCTGTATAAACGGATAGATCGTTTTTAATGAATCATATAAAACTATGTATTAACCCCATTCACTAAAATATTATTAGTAGTTTTTTCTTAGCTCTTTCTTTATAAAATTAGTATTCCTTAGCATGTATATATTAGTATATTCCTAATACAACAAAAATTACAGCCAGTATGTTAAAAAAATTGTTTATCATCTTAACATGTTTGATAAAACAAAGTATAATACAATAAGGGACATTTCACATCAAGACGCGACGCGAAGACACTATGAGGGCACTTTTTAAGATGACGTTATATTTTATTTATTATATTATGAATTCGAATACGCTCCGAGATGCCGCAATGCGTTTCGTGGCGCGGCGCTACGCAACCCAAAACTACTAATCTTTTTAAGCATCGTCGCGTCGTATCTCGGCATGAACTTACCCTAAAAGGCAGTGAAGTTAGAGTGAAACGCAATATTCACAAGCAAAGAAGTTCTATACAAAATGAAAGTTATACTAACGCAACGCCAACGCCTTCTGCGCCTCTTCCAACTGTCGCTTCACAGCCGTCAAATCAGCTTCAAGCACAGTATTGTGTTGCAACAAGTCCTGTAATTCACACTCCGCATTCAATCTCTTACTTTCCGCGTGGCCTAGCCTAGTTTCCAGTAACTATACCACCATAGAGAAACGTAGATCCGCAAGAAGGTTCCAAGCAAGTCCAAGAGCGCAGTCCGAAAGATTCCATGCACAGCGCGGCAGGTTGCAGAGTTGTAGAGGAAAGAAATAAAACATGCAGTTTAGATATCGGTACATGCGTACATTACGGGCAAGAAAGAAGCTAATCAAACAGTGTACGAGCAAAATACATCACGTGTAAAATCAGCGACTAATAAGATACTACCACTAGACAACTATTTTTGTTTGAATCGAAAACGTTTATCATTGAAAAAATACAGTAACTATAAAATAGAACATAAGACGATGACCGCAACCACAATATGATTCCAAAAACCTGACAGTGTTAAATATCATAATAAGTTCGTGATGACGAGAACTAACATAAACACATTGATCCACCACCATATAAACTAAAGGTGTCCTTAAAACAACGCGGTGTATCACACATTTCACTCAACGTCACTGATTTCCTAACCTGTGTCTCGTGTTCTCTCTTTGATATTACATTATCCATATCTTCTTTCTCTTTCTGTTTCTCCTTTCGTAATTCCTCCAAGTCATCTTTCAGCTTCTGTATATTTGTTTCAGCTTCTGCAATTGTTGCGTCCTTCAGTGCAACTTGTTCAGTAAACGCAATTTCTTGATTTTGGATTTTACCATTTAACGATTGGATCTCAGTATCTTTTTCTTCTTTTAATTGTTCAAAGTCTTCTTTCAATTTATTGATTTCGTTGTTCAGCTTAATCGCCAAAGCTTCCTTTTCAGATTTAATATCTTCTTGGTCTTTCGTCAAGGTATCAAGGGCTACCATGAGTTCCGAAATTTTACTTTCTAATACCTATTCAAAGATACAAATAATTAAAATACAAAATTCTATATCTTGAGTACGTCACATAAACCAACAGATACCATTTAATTTTGACTGATGAAACATTTTGTGTTTATTATTCATAAAGAAATTTATACCTAAATGAGAACAATATTTAAAATAATCTTTATACTTCGACATTCGGACTTACAATAATGGTAATATGTTGAAATAGCAATATTATGTGTGAGTTCATAACACAAACCTTTTTTTCCGAATTCAGTTCATTTGATATGTTTTCTTTCTCTTGCTCTAATTCTGTTTTCTGCCCCGTAAGTTCGTTAATCTTATCATGTAGTTCTCTTAATTCTTGATTTTTCAACGTTAGATTGCTTTCATTTCTTTCTACAATTTTCTCATGTTCTTCCCTCAATGAATATAGTTCATTATTTCCTATTTCCAACTCGGCCTGCGATTCTTTTAACTCGTCTGCAAGTCTGGCGTTGTCGTCCGTCAGATGAGTCACTTCTACATTTAAAGCTATAACTTGAGCATCTTTCTCCGCCACCATATTTTTGAAATTAGCAATGATTTCGTCTTTACTTTCTGTTACACTTTCTAATTTATTTTTAAGGATCGTAATTTCAGTATTACATTCTCTCAATTGATCTTCGTACGACGTTTTTTGTTCCTGTAATTGAATATTTATATTGTTTATAGTAGTCTCAAGCGCAAGGATATTTTTAGACAAATGTTCTGTTTCAGATTTTTTAATTTGGCCAAACTCAGATTTCTCTTCTAGCATAGTTTTTAAGTTATCAATTTCGGTATTCTTTTCATAAATCGTCTTCTGAATTTCCTCTTTTAAATCCATCACTTCTTGGTTCTTACTATCTGCCAGGTATTTTAACTTATTTTCCAGTTCTGAAATTTCCGTCACCTTTTCTTGAACAGTATTTTGTAACTGTTCTTTCTCGTTTAAAACTTCTTTCAATTGTTTACTTAGTTCATTTCCACCTTCTGTTAGCTCTGCTTTTAAAGATTCTGCTGTATTTTGGTACTCAACTAATTCGTTGATTCTTTCTTGTAGTTTAGAAACCTCAGTAATATTTTCGGTGATTTTAGCTTCGTAGTTACTTTTAGTATTTTCTATCTCAAGACGCAATGCTTGGAGTTGGTCTAAACCCTCCTTTATTTTAGATTCTTTTTGATTCAGACTTTCATCATACTTTTGTGTTTTGGTGGTCAACTCTTGGCGCAATTTTTCGCATTCAGAGCTATACTCAGTTTCGGTACTCGTAAGCTTTTGTTGTAAACTATCTATCTCTGATCTTAATTCATTAATGCAGTTATTTAGTTGTGTTACTTCCTAATAAAATCAAGCTAATATGAATTGGTTGTCATAAAACGGGTTTATTAAATGGTTCATTCAATAAGACGAAGGTTAAATTATTGTTACTGAGACACGGGATTTTCATACAGCAAAGCATTAAAGACTAGCCCTAATAATTGTTAATAAGCAGGTCTAAGTTACATGCATATACACAGTTCGAATTTCATGCAGTAACCTCACTAGTAAGCATCTACAGTTCTACACCTCTATAGGAAATAAATGACTCTTTACAAAATATGGAATACTGACCTCCTTTTCCTGTAAATGCTGTTGTTGCAACTCCTCTACCTGTTTGAGCGCAGCTTCTTTTTCTTCTACTACCTTTTTATACTCATCTCCACTGCGCTCCCGAAGTCCTACTAGCTCTTCTTTCACTCTATTTAACTCTAATTCTCTCTCCTCCTTTTCTTGTTTAATCTTTTCAAAGTTTTCTGTGGTTTCTTTCAATTCGTTGGAAATTGTTGTTAGTTTTTCTTCTTGTTCTTTCGTAGCTGTTTTGTGTTCTATTTCTAGAGCTTCCATGGAAGCTTTTACAGTTTCTAACTCGAGTTCTTTTTGTCTGGACTGTTCGAGGTCTGTTCGAAGGCTCAATATTTCAGATTTGTAAGCTTCAATCTCTTCGCTCGATGAAGTACTTTGCTGTAGTAATTCGACATCTCTATATGGAGTAAAACATAAGTAAGCAATGAGTGTGTCAGTCAAAATAATAACAAGTAGAGCAATGTCGGGATTTTAATTTTTTCAAAAGTACGAAAACCTTACAAAAGTATAGAGATTATTACAAGATTTATAAAAGTACTGAATAAAATGTTCTTTTCTTCTATAGTGTTATAGAGTAAGCCTACTCACGTCGATAAATTAGGCTAGCTACGAAAACCAGCGGTACTTACTTGATCCTATCATTCAGTTGTTGCTGTAACGCTAACTTCGCATTCTCGTGTTGCGCGGCGGCGGCTCGCAAACTAGCTGACAACTTGTCCACTTCGGCTTTCTAAAACGAAAGTAAAACACTAATGTATAATGTAATTAGGTCTTGAAGGGTATTTGCGTCAAGAATAAAGAGATTACTTCTTAGTAGAAATAATAGTGCCAAGTACACTCCATCGACGACCACATCATCGCTTACGAGATAGTGGTCAAACGTCAAAAAGTAACACAACTTCTCAAGTACCGCCCACAACATTAAACAAATATTTAATTTTTCAGAGACAACTGGCGAAACAGAGGTCTATTTAATTTAACTCTGCCTATCTCGAACACACAAATCCTATGATACCTAATGCATCAAGTAGCATAGGATTGATGTTATATGTTTTCAAAGATTAAGTACGAGGTGATCTTAGCCAGAAACGATAAGCAATATATTAACTGCTGATTTTTGTGATAATAAAATTATAAATGTATCAATAAATTCTAAAAAAAAAACAGAGGTTGCAAAGGAAATTGAACTTTGTCGTGTATGACATAGAGTTAGTAGTTTCAAAATTTTATAACTATCTTGAAATTTGAATACAATTATAGACAGACGTGTTTCCTCAAGAAAAAAAACATTAAACTGTCGCACGTTATTTTATTTTTTTTAATTCTGGTTATGATAGTTGTTACTATCTTTACATATTCATATGTCATCATTCATCCCAAGAAGATATGAAGTGTTTTTTTCGGGCATGTTTTTATATCATTAATAAACTAACCTGTCTTATCAACGTGATGTGTTCTTCTCTCAGCTGCGTATATGCTCCTTTTAACTTTTGGAATTTCTCATCTGTCACTTTGGCTTTCTCTTCGGTTTCGGTGAGTTTTTCTACGATGAAATAATAATATTATACATATTTATAATATAAGCCATAAATAGTCAGTTCCAGATCCTATTTGGATTGGGTATTTTAGAAACACCATAATAAGTCAAAAGACAATGAGCACTTTTGTATGAACTCTGTACCCAGTGCTATATTCAGTTCGCAGGGATGGCGAACATATATTGGCGCTCACACCACTTAACATCAAAATAATTATTAATGTGGCGATGCTCTGCCGCCAAAGAATCTTGACTTGATGATTTACTGGACAGTACCAGTCGTAGTAGTTGCTTATTATCAGAACTCTTTATTTCCAACCCAAAATTAGTACTGCACTGGTATAACTAGTAATGTTTATTTAAATAAAATTAAAAATGAATGCCAGTTCTGCTATTGCTAATTACCTGTATGCTTGGTATAAGACACTAAGCAGGTAATTTCAATTTTGGCGTGCCCGAATTACTTTGTTGCGTGTGCAGGGACATTTATGACTAATTTTATTTTAGTAGGGTATCTACAATGTAGCAGATAACGTTTAGTAGTTTTGACCAAAAAAAAATATTTTTTTAAGTAACATTGCCTCACACTATGAATTACTCTTGTACAGGGTATCGGCACGGATCTTGAGCGCTCGGCGAAAGAGTGGGGATCGCTTTGCGCATCGTACACTTATGGCAAAAAAAATGTACACCTATTTTATTTTAGTTTTTCTTTTACCTGCTATCTTCTTAATTCTGGTGTCATAATAACCACTAATAAAAATAAAATCGATGGATTAAACATCACGAGTCAATTTAATGGCAAGGAAGTGTACTCGTCGTCGTTAGGTACGTGCAGCAAGCGCAGGGAACCAATCACGATGCCCGGCGAGCCAATCACTGACACTCCCCGCTCCCACGTCTCACTTCATACCACCAAAGAGACCTGATATTTTACTTCTGCGCAAGTAAAAGTCAGGGGTCCAGTCAGGGGTCCTCTGTATCGTGAGTTCACAAACATGTAAACTCACATACACAAGACACCCAAACCAGGAACATCTATCTGCAGGCCATGCAAATACTTGTTCCGTGCGAGAATCGAACCCGCACCACGCAGTACAGCAGCCAGTCATCTCATCTACTGTGCCAACCGTGCCGTCAATCGATGAACTTTGGTATTTTAAACTTTTGTAACGATATTTTAAACATTTATCAATTTGTTCTTTACATTATTTTATAGTAGTATGTGAGCTTTGAGATATCTTTATTTTCCATGAAAATTTACGTTACTACTTACGTTTAATTTCGGGTGTTTGAACCATTAATATTTCAGCTTTTTGTTTTTCTTCTTGTAATTCTACCTATAAACAGAAAGGAGTTTATATTTTTTTTTTTATCAAATATTGGAAAATAACGGCTGTAAAAATGCACATCGAGTTTTAGAAAAAGTTCGGCATTGTAGAGCTTCGTCCTCATCGCGAGTGCTGGATCTGTGAACTTCCTTCACTCCAATCGACTCAGTCGCCATGACAACGGAAAATATCTCTCGCTAAATGTCAAGTAGTGACAAGCTATGATTGCCAACATGATGTGAATCGTGTGAAGGAAATTACTTAGAATATAGCCTTTGAAACTAGATCCGTCTTATTTGAGCAAAGGGTATTGTATAGTTTTACAAGTAAAATACTGTATTACCTTGGCGTTGTGTAGTTGTGTTTCAATTCGAGTACAATGTTCTTTCATGGACCCTATCATAGAGTTTCTCTCTTGAACAAGCTGTGATACTTCAGACCTGTAATGCAAAAGAATAATTGTAAAAACAGGCCATTCGGTTTAGTATATCTTATTGGCTTACTTTCAATCTAAATTAAAAACTCTACGGGCCTGTAAAAAAACATAACACGAAGTTTTTAATAACATGATTTCATTTTTTTTTTCTTGCATGATGATGTCTCAAAGTGACTTAAATAAGTACTCTTCTATAATATTAATTATAAATGTAGAATTATTCAACCTTTAAACTACTACCTTTAGTCAAACCATATTTTTAGAGGATTAATTGTGTTTATTAATAAGGAGACTACAGTCACACCACGGATAACCGCGCCCGCTTGTGGCAATAAGCTGACAATTATGACAACAGTTAGGTATGTACTGGAAGATTTATTTATCATCATCCAATTTTTTTATACAATATGTTCGTTTATCAAAATTATATCGAAAAATACGATTAAAGCAAAAATCTATTCATAAAAAAAATAAAACAATTAGATATTCCCTACTTTTCGATGAGCAAAAATCTACTGTACAGCTGCTTTTTTTTAGTTATTGATTTTTGCTAACGTCATAAAAAAAAAAACAAGTTGAATATTGACGGGACACAAATGGGGTGTCATAAAGCTGGTTAATTATTATTTGTGCGTATAGTACCTCATTCTCTGCAGCTCGTTCTGCAGATGGTCGATAAGGCGGTCCCGCTCCACCACGGGGTCGGGCTGCGGCGATTGGCTGGCACGAGCCTCGAACTCTTCTAGGTTGTCTTGCACAGACATCTAATTACACATACAATAAATTAAAAACTCTCATTATTCCTATTAATAATTCGACACCAGCAAGGAGGCGATACGAAGGCTGACGGCTTGTCTGGAAAAGCCCGGGTCCTGGCCATGGAGGTTCTAGGGCCTCGACTAAGAGTGCTCTTCAGCGCATGCATAGAGGGGTCAGTTCCCACTTTGCTGGAAGATGGGGACACTAGTCCTCATCGCGAAGCCGAAGAAGAGGTGGGCAAGCTCTTTGAAAGAGTAATTGCAGACCGCCTAATCGCGCACCTAACACGAGTGGGGCCGGATCTGGCGGACGGCCAGTTCGGCTTTCGCAGGAGGCGCTCCACGGTGGACGCCATCATGTGAGTGCGAGCTCTCACGACGGGGGATGCGGAGTCCCAAAACGGGTGTGTCGTGGCGGTGTCTTTGGAAATCGCCGACGCTTTCAACCTCCTTCCTTGGAGTAGTAGCATTAGGAGGGCACTCCGGTGTCACCGGACGCCCGACTACCGCTGTCGTGTGGTCGAGGCCTACCAGGGAGAATGGAAACGGCGAGATTTGTTGTGCGGTGTTTTGCAGCGATCGGTACTAGGACCGTCCTTGTGGAACATCGGCTACGACTAAGTGCTGCGCGGCGACCTCCCTGACGGGGTCAGCGTAGTCTACTACGCAGACGACACGCTGGTCCTGGCGCGAGGAGAGTCATACCAGGCGGCGGTCGAACTAGTGACACGCGGAGTTGCGACAGTCGTGGGCAGGATCCAGGAGTTTGGACTCGAAGTGGCGTTGAACAAGTCCGAGGACATGTGCTTCCACGGCCCTCGGGTTCCCAAATAACGGTAGGAGGAGTTCACATCGGCATTGGGTCGACGATGAAGTATCTGGGAATCATTCTCGATTTCGAGGAGCACTTCCACTTCCGGCACCCAAACTATACCGGACTGGGGCTGCCCTCGGGCGGCTCCTGCCCAACGTGGAGGATCCAGACGTCTCCTGCCGGAGGCTATACGCAGGCATCGTTCGGTTGGGTTCGGTTCGGTGGTGGGCGCCAGCTCTGTGGAAACAGCCAGCGACCCGGCTGTTTCCACAGAGCCGGCGCAAACAACAAATAACACTAAAATAAATCTTTATCTGAAAACTGCATCAAATTTGGTTATAAAATGAAGCAGTAATCAGCATTATTTTCAAATATTTGTAAATACAAGGCAAAGCGGCCGCCAGGTGGGAACATCTCGCTATCACTTTTCTACGAGTGTACATACGGTAACATCATGTTGTAGTTTGTGCCTCCATTTTCTGTTGCTTGACAATTTCCTCTTCCAGCAAATTTGAAAGGTTCCTAACTTACTTAATTTAGTACGGATAAGAAAAAAAAATCTATTTGCTATTTTGGATACCCCAATTAAGCCTGAGTGCAGTGAAACGCTGCGTTTCAAGTTCCTAGTGTAATTTGATTACTACTACATCAATTTGAACCATAAACTAATGGCTCTAAAGTACATTTTTACTTAACTACAATATTCGGTACTTACCTGGCTCATAGTATCGGAGGTATCGATAAGGGATGCCACGGAGTCCATTTCGTCCGGTGACGGCTCCGGTATGGAAACAACAGGCGTCACGTATGTGCCGAAGTCAGACTGTAGACAAATTATATGAAATTAGGCAATGTTTGGAGAAACAGAATATTAAATTTTCTTTCAGGTCGGTGCAGCAAATCGAACTAGAAAACTGTCTGTAACTGAAGAGTTTGTAATTTTTACACAATGCACAAGTTCAGATCTTTCAGGAAAGTAGATTTGAATATTTCAGAGAACTGATGATTTACTTAGATTTACGTGAATATTTGAAGTGCCCTATTAGAAATGTTCTACGGTTTTTTTAGGCTTATACGTAAGTGTACATAATTATTCAGTAATTAAAATTCATAAATCTAAAATGTTTACAATCAAAATCGGGTTTGAGACTCCTTTGTATATTCTGTACCAAAGCTGAGAATGCACTGAGAGTTGTTTTTAAGAAAATCCTCTTTTTTTTTGCTTTTATAAACACTCATAACGTGATCCGCGTGAGTTAAAACCATAACGTTAACTGTCCATTAATATTAGTTTATCTGCACGACAGTACATGAGCCGCCTTATTTAAACAAACTTTCTAACCTTTAGTTTAAATAAACACTATATAATTAGCAGATTCTAAATTCAAATACTATATAGAAAACTTAAGAACATACTAATCAGTGTTCCAATCAAACATGTGGTCAGAAAGATTTTATCAATAAAGTAATTCCGTACCTGTTGTAAGAAGTTTGGCGGATTGGAAGGTAGGACTGGCAGTGTGAGGAGGTTTCTGTAGTACTGAAGACTGCTAGCGTGTTTGTAGAACGAGCTTAACTTTTTGAACTGCTGCCGGAACCTGAAATCAATTAATTGTTATTTTTATAACTTAAAAAGTAATAATATAAAAGGAGACTCTTTGTAACAAATCAAATTATTGCATATTTAGTCACAGATTTCTGGTATACCTGACATTTAAGTAGTGGTTGCAGATTGAAATCCGTGCCGTTGCACTCTACGATTCAGTCCTAGTTCTGCGACGCGTATTTACTTTCTGTACATGGCCAGAACGCAAGGGTGTGAAACTAGTCGCTTATAGATTGGAAATCACCGTGCAGGCGGAACAGCAGGCGCACGTTACAGTCGTAGATCTGCGACGCGCCTAGTGCTCAATGTTACATTATGTTACATCATGTAGATACCTCTCGCGATGCCCCGCCAGGGTGTCGGCAGGCAGCGAGGCGTGCAGGCGGAACAGCAGGCGCACGTTACAGTCGTAGATCTGCGACGCGTCCTGCGCGCACGGGATGAGCGCGGCCAGGCGGCACTGACCGCTGGCTGTCATGGAGTTGGCACGAGCGTTGCCGAGGCTGTCGAATACTGCAGTTAGAAGAACAAACTATATTTCAGATGCACATATAGGGTTACTCTACTTATTTACAGCGAATAACCAAACAGGGAAACTTAAGCGGGAACCTATGGATTTCGAGAAATTCTTAATTAACAGTTTTACACAAAAAGTAGATTAAAGACAGACAAGGGCTAATTTTTCTTTTTTATTCTTACTAACCTGATGCTTGCAAGTTGAGGATTTCTTCCATATAGTCGAACAATTCCACACATAATTGGAAACTGTAACAATAAAACGGTTATGTAATTATCAAAAAGTCACGTGATCAATCCCATACATTTCGGCATAGAATGTCACTTATCGAAAGCGAGAGCCTCCAAACAACATACCAATTAATTCAATAGGTACAACTCACTAATTATTGACATCATTTTCAGCGATGGCGTCCAACTCTTCGGCAGTCAACTGCATGTTGCCTGGGAAGCGCGGGTTCCGCGCGTGGAACTTGAGCTTACACACTAGCAGGTTGCAGTACAAGTGGACTAGCTTGCCGTAGCCTTCGCGTAAGTGTACCTGCAGAAGATACTTCGTGATTCAGTCAAAGCGGTATAACTAGTTTTTTAACCATCATCATCATCTCAGCCGAAAGACGTCTACTGACGGACATAGGGCTCCCCCAAGAGTTGCCACGACGAATGGTCATGTGCGTCTCGCAACCATCGCATTCCTGCGACTCTGGCCTTCCAACACTGCGTCTTCCGATGCGCGGTCGCCACTCCAGAACCATCTGGCCCCGCCGGTTCTACGAGCAATGTGCCCGCCCTGCTAATATGTTAATCATAATCATTTATTTTTCTAAATATGACACATTGTTTGAAGACTATTTTATTCAGCCAATGGTTATCAAATTCCCTTTTACAGTTCATGTTTTTTTTTAAGTAGAAACTAATCCTTGAGACAAAGTTTCTTTGAAAATCTAGATATTATTATCAAAACGATCGTGTAACAAAATGCAGAATAGCGTCAGTAATGCCCTTTTGAGGAAATTAACAGAATCGGTTTGTGTAAACCTATTCAACAGACGGCACAAATGCATCAGCCATCGCATCGTGAACTCAACTCTCTCTTATGGAGCTCAACGAACCGACCACATTACCACCACCGGGAGCATAAAAACAGATAAAAATTACCGAAACCGTTGGACAGTGGTCAGAGAAAAAGAAGCTAATCTGCATGAAGTTTGCACTTTTAACCGCAATGGATTTCTAAATAAAAACGCTCCGTTGGATTTTCATCTTTCGGCATTGAACCGAGTGCTTCAAATTCGACTACGCGAATAAAATCTGTACATTAGAGTTTGTCACTGTTATCATCATAGTCGTTGGTGGTAATAATGATACTTTTACTAAGAAAGTAAATATTGTAAAAAGTTTAGCAGGATGTTTTGATGCAAATCAGCAACTTCATCATTGCAGCCGAGGTTGGGCCGTTATGGAGCCAAGAAACAATGCAATGACACAGCTCAAGTGTATCAAACAACATTTTTCAACACACTTTCTCCAAAAAATAAATACAATTTTTTACATCATTTTTAGTTACTATGTTGAGAAATGGCTCTGATCTTTTTCCATGCACCAAGCTCGATTATCATGGACGCAGCGCGGCCGGCGCATTTTTCCGCACTAGTCCGAAATACACTTCATTCCGTACTCAAAAGCATGGAGGTAGGAGGCAGTTTTCGAGTGTGTTAGAAATAAAATCGTATATATGTTCTTTTTAAATTAGAAGAGAATCTTCTTTTTGAAACTTGCAATAATGATCACCAAAAACACTTGAACTAGTGTTGAATCAGTCAGTTTTTTTTTTAAATAGCTTATGAGCCGTTATTAGTCAATTTAAAATATTTTGTCTACTTCATTAAGTATTGTCATTTTGTGGACATAGTTTTTAGATCAATGCATTAAATTGTAACTGTGATACTATCGAGGTTAGACTGCTACTTTACATTTACCGAGAACACTTGTTCGGAAACAATAACACAATGGATTACGAAATACTTCCGAACTGACAGTCTGAAGTATTTAGTTTACGAAGAATCTGTTGTGACATGTGTTGATTAGGTATCGATTTTTATAAAAGCTTTTTTTACACTTGTTGTTGAAAAATTTTAATCATATTTGTTCAAAGAAATGTTGTGTTTTTATGAGCAGATACGCACGCAGGAGACATATAGTGTACAAGCGAGTGCGCAAACACAGGTGCTGCACTCTATCTATCTATCTATTTATGTATGGTTTCCGCACTTAGTCCTATGTGGACCGTTGTACGTGGGCCATGGCGGCCATAACCTTAGGTGGATTTATTCCAACCAGACCACCTCTCTCCAAAAACAGAGAAGGCCTTTTAGATTTTTCAGGACATCATTATGGGAGTTCGGGGACCCTAAGGTTCGTGTGCGTATTTCAGTGACACCTGTGCAGTCTAGGAGCACATGTGCAATTGTCTCCTCCCCCTCCAAACATGCTCTGCACAGGGAACTGTCTGTGATGCCTATTGTGTGGAGGTGCTTATTCAGTGTGCAGTGTCCGGTGATGGTCACCGTCACCAGGCGCAGGCCGTCTCTGTCCAGTCTTATGAGTTTTTTGGTGAGGGCTTTATTGAGATGTGGCAGGGCCTCCTTGGCCTGCCTGCATCCTGGTGTCGAGCACCACCAACGCTCTGCTTGTAGCAGCGATATGCGTGTGAGGTGCACTCTCTATTTCTTTACTTAATCAAATGGGATGGAAATCCGACACGGCCGGGGAGAGACCAGGAGCACAATCGATGGCTTTACATGCTTTTAGTCGCAGCCGTATCACATCACAAACTTGCAAACTCCGGCCCGTTACAGAGTAATACCAAATGGAAAACCCCAAAACACATTTTACCAGACCCGGGAATCGAACCCAGAACACCACGCTCAACAGTCGCGCTTGCAATCACGATATATCTAAAGATATAATTATATATATCTACAATCTATCTTAAGCATTAACTTCAGAAGTATGCATATGTACTGTTATGATTTGTTACGTTATGTTATGACTAATAAATATTGTCCTATCTGCTCAAACTGGAAATACCGTAAGCATAATATATAAGTAACTCACTTTGCCTGGTACATCACAGTAATTTGTCAAAGCGGAATGAAACTTTTCTGAATTGTCCTACTGCTGGCCAAATGCCTTTTTGTCCCGGTTCTGCGCCTCTTCTTGTTAATACCACCAATAAATAACTACTACTACTAAGGAACGCATCCAAATCGTCCCGCCATCTCGCCGAACTTACCCATAGCTTGCCCAAGTTCTCGATCATGCCAATGTGCCGCTGCGAGTCATCGAGGCAGGCGGGGTGGCCCTCCCGCAGCAGCTTGTGGGTCACGTGGCAGAACTTCCACGCCACGATACGGTTCTCTTGGAGCGGAAGACGTATTGCCACCATCTGGACAGTTTAAAAAGATTTACAATTTTAGATATTACTTACAATTTAGCGATTATAGCCATACCCCTACCTATTACTACGCAGAAAAGTCCTCACGCACTGACTGTTACTGAAAAATGTTAGACATAGTTGCTACACATAAATTTTCTATATAAAAGCTATCAATTCGCCATTTTTGTAACTTAGGTAAAAGTTATATGACATTCAAAAAATCAGCCGATATTACACTTTCTATTTTCTCGGTTGTTATCCATCCAACATTGTGATAGGTTAGCTTGCCGCATATTTAGTAACATGAGCATTTTAGATTGCTGAATTACCAGCTTCGCAAAGCCTATCAGGTAAAACAGAAAATTGCTAGTACGATCTTACTGCAAACACCGCAGTAAAAAGGGTCTTAGGAAAATCCGATGCAATAGTGTCAGGCCTGTACTATGAGGATAGATTAATATGTAGTAAGTTCATATTTGATATTAGTAAATACTACAATGAGAATGTTTGTTTGCACAAAGATGCTGTCATCTGGCTGGCACTAAAACCATCTGGTAGTAACACAATGGACACACGCGACATCAGGTCACGACACACGGCATCACGAGTTTAATACGACTCGTGTTTTACTAAAGGGGAGAATGGAGATCAAACAGTCAGGAAGCTGTTAATGCCCTGAGATTATGTCAGTAACGACCCGTCGCATTAGCCGCGATTTATTGGGGCATACGAGCAAACGTCGGGCTTTCTTCGTCACCAGACACTCTTAATGGCTTAGACACTCGAAATATAACAAGGGAAAACGTTGTCGCATACGATACGTTACCGTCCAGTATTAAGAAGATATAGCTAAGGAAACTTGTATTTACTCATCGTTAGCTCCACACAACAGGGGCGAGTCAATTACACCAAATATATAAACAGATAGAATGTTCGACATAAATGTTTAGCACTTAGCACTAATCTTTTTAGTACTACTACCTTAGGGCACTTTACTTGGTCCTACGTTAACTATATTTATATTTCAACAACTTCAATTTTATATTTTACCATAAGGAAATGCGTCATGGAAATAACTATAGAGATTTAATATTTGCAATAATTATTGTCAATCTCGTTATACTATAAATTACCGTCTTTATTATTTGTATATCTGACCAAAGAAACGATGTCAAGATCGTGTAAAGGGTGACAACTGAGATGACATATTGCGGCGACCCCAAATAAATTGCGATACAGGCAAAATAATAATGATTATTTGTGTTTTCCAAATGCTAAGAAGTTCTCATTCTTACCCAATATGTGACGGCGCTCTGTTCCTTGAAAGTTCCGATGAGTGTGCTACGGACATGTTTCTCTTTTACCGGTGTCTCGATGGCGTTGATCGCTTTCTGTATGGCTAGCGTCTGTAAAATAAATAAGCTGTTTAGCAAAGGTATCTAATATTTTTAACAGAATCATAGTCAGAAGACATAGTTGTCTCTCTCATTTTTTTTCTTCATTCCTGAGCAATCTTAAATCCTGGTAGGTAGGAAGGCGTTTGACGATAAAAAAAGAAGTAACTTTGAAAAATGAAAAAAGACTTCTAGTAACGATCGCAGAAGACCCGTCACAAACTGATTCCAGAAATCTAACAGAAAAAGAAGAAAATTGATTGACTAATAAATAAGGGGATAAGATAACGCCGTTACTATGTATGTATATCGTGGTGTACAAAGTCAGGTGTTGTTTATAAAGGGGTCAAACTGTTATGTACTCTAAAGTCGTAATGTCAAACGCTTTACAGTAAACAATAAAAATTCCTAACATGCAATGCTTTTAAAAGTAAATGGAGAAATGCACTGTATTGTTCCACAGGTCCAATGACCTGGTTTTATTACGTGTTTAGAGTTAACCTAAATAAGGTACATCGGACTTTTAAACATAGTAGTATTTAGTACCTAGCCTACCTACTTATTGTAAGGTATAAACAAATTGAAGAAGAAACAAAAGAATGGGCCATTATAATAGTTTAGAAATACCAACTCAAAATAGACTTGCTATTAATCAACTAGAATGTAAACGGACAAAATTATACAAGCTAGCAACGCTATTATCTTCTAAACTTCCGAATTTATGGAATGTAATGACAAATCGGTGTTCACAAAATATTCACTACAAACAAGCAAATTCGTATGCAGTGACGATAGGTGCTCGGAGCTTGAGTCATCAGCATTACTAATATGGCTACATATTATTCCAATGACAACCATGCTTCGGAGAATATTAGGAAAATCACAAAATTCCCACAACGCTCAACGCGAACGAATATTACAATTTTGTAATTAATGAAGAGTTGCCACAAAAACGGGTTCAATGGCACGCATCACTGATTACTATGACTTTAACAAAATCGTATGTCTGAATGTTGAATTAATTGTGAAAGATAAAATTGATGACTGTATTTGTGCATTAAAACATAACTATAGTAATATTTAGGTACGTCGATACAGCTGCTGCTGTAATCAAATAATGTAAGACTTTTTATAAGCATAAAAAGTTAGAGTAAATTTAGAACGAAAAGCAGCCATCTGGAGAAAAACACAATGATAACAGGAAGAAACGCTGCAAGAATGCAATGGTATTTAACAACCAAACCAAATCATTAGCAAATTTGGTAAAAAAAAAAAAAACAATCAATTCAGTAGAATTTAAACTCGTTTATTTCCCAAATTATCCATGACTGAGACACAGGACAGTAAACCAGTAAATAATGAACTTCCCAAACTACAAGCACTGTTCAAAGTTCCAGTCGGCCAGCAAGTTTACCAATGGAAACTACCAAAGCAAACTCCTAGAACCCAGGAAATGAGATTTCTCAGTTAGATACGAAGTTGCGCTTTCATCTGTAAACTCGGAAGCGGTATCATTCAACCAAGTTATAATATTTAAGTTGAAGTTTGAAATAAAAAGCGCCATTATGAAAGGCGTTAATAAAGTATACTTTTAGTTTTTTATTATTGTACTTTAAAATTTATTGAAACGGCTTTTTGGTTCCATATGGAAAAAATAATTAAAAAGATATTTTGATAGAAAAACCTCTTTTACATTTTAATTAGCCCCAGCTTTAATTAAATGTACAATTCGTTCCTTATAATTATTTCTTTCTTTCGTTAAGTTGTGAATAAAAAGTTATCAAAGTTGAGTCATGATAATTGATGAGACAGATAAACTTTTTCTGCATCCATATCTATGAATCATCGAGGAAAATATTTTTAATCACCCAATAATCGATATATTTTGAAAAAAATTGTTGTTATGTGAACATTATCTATCTATTTAAATAAAAAGAGAAACTGACTGACTGACATATCAACACACAACCAAAACTACTGAGACTAGGAGCCTGATATTTCGCACGAAGCTTCCTTTTACGACGTAGGTAAGCACTAAGAAATAGAGAAACTGACTGACATATCAACGCACAGCCGAAATTACTGAAACTAGGAGTCTGAAATTTTGCACGAGGTTTCCTTTTCGTCCCTTAGCTAACAACACCTCATAAGTCATTTTTATCAACCTTACAGGAAACGAAAAAAGCTGGTGGCCAGCCTACTTGCACGCTATCACTACTTTTTGAATTATGGCTTCTGATTGGCTGAAATCTATATCATGTGACCAATGGTTAGACGCGCAATGAGTAGCTCCATCTTAAAGCGGTGTTGAAAGCTAAGTAAAGGACGTTTTATAACGTAGGTGAACACTAAGAAAGGATTTTTCAAAATCCAGTGCATTAGGGGGTGAAACGGAGGGTCCAAAGTTTGTATGGAGAAACGTACTTTCACGTGGGCGAAGCCGCTGACAGAAGCTAGAAATCATATTAATAGGTATAGGTACATATAGTACTACAAAAGTAAATGAGCACTTCGGAACTGCTGTAGAGAATAACACGCACTTTACTTATAAATGCCGACTTCTTTATAACTACATGGATAAAGTAATCATGTATGACAATCCTTATACTTATTTATAGTAGCTTTGCATTCAGCTCTGCATAGTAATGTTACTTATGTTCTCAAAGGACATAAATCAAGGACAAAGAATGTTAATGATTACTATACTTCGATTGTTAATTCAATATGATGTTTTGCGTCTACTAATTTTAATCTTGCTTATTCAATTCAGATGTGAATGTGCAAATATTTCAGACACTCCTATTTTAATCAGTGATTCAGTGAATCTAATTCTGGGCCTGCGACGACGGTTTATGTAGTTTTCGTTTTGTTCATGTCTTTAGTGCAACTTTAGGAGCTAAAAACTGTCTACAAGATTAGCTCTCATTGAATAAACTAGACATAACGAGACTCGACATGGCGGGAATATATCCTCAAAAAAAGTAGACGAGAATATCGTCATCTAATATTTAAAAATCTCGTGCCATAATGTTTGTTACCGAACTCCTCCGAAACGGCTTGACCGATTTTTATGTTTTTTTTTTTTGGTATATTTGTAAGGTCTGAGAAGAAGTCGTAAAGTATTTTTCAACCTCCTACTCCAATCCCCCATTTTTTTTCTTTTATAATTTATATGGCAGAACAACGTTTGCCGAATCAGCTAGTTTACTATAATTATCTCGTGATGATATTCGTTTTCTATACAACTTTCAAAACTTCCAACAAATTCAATGCTTTACACCCAAATACGATCGACATCGACATATAAAAACAATATAAAAGAACACTCCCACATTGATAGCGATTCCCATGTTTGTGTATAAACACGAAGTGAGTTGTAAGGGCTACTGAACACATGTTGACTTAGCGTTTACTGCTCGATATTTTTAAACTTTGTATACGAGAACATCGAAGGAACCTCGCAAAAAGTACGATGTTGAGGAGGAAATAGATACGTAGACGTAAATAAGTGTAGGTACCTACTTCATAACATTTAGCAGGAAGAAACTGTAAAATGCTATTGTAAGTACATAAGTTATCCACTTTTTAGGCATCCACATTAACACTGAGTAAGACAGGAGGTCGTGAGATTACGTTCTCAGAAGAAAGAATTCATTATTAAGCTTAACGTGGCTTAACATTGAGCAACAGACTATACAAACAAAGATCTTGACCTAAATGCAACTTCCGAAAAGATAAAGACTCCCCCCTATCTTAATTAAAAGGCTTAATTGAGACTTGTAGGCTCGTGCTTTATCTGTAGCGAGCTGGGTGACTCATATCTGGACATAGAGTAGTGAGTGGCTGGTAGAACTGACAGTCATGGCGAACATTAAATTAACTGCAAATAAACATAGGAACATCGGAAGGCTTTTAACTAAGTATATACCTATCACTAAGATAGGAAATTAGACATGGTGAAGATTTCTATTGAAGAAGTTCCCTCATTTGGTTGTTTGCCATCTTCAAATTACAAAATTACTTGAATATGCTCAGTTTTTTTTTCTATTTAGGCCAATGGCTACTGACTAAATTGAATGTAAATTATTTGAAATGGTCAAAATATTTTACACGCTGCATTAAGGTAGGTACCTACCTACTATAAATCAGCCCAAAAAAAAAGAGGGAAATAGTGATTAACAGCATAAATCATCTATTCATGAAAAACTACGAGCAAACACAAAACATACTGGGTTACCATGACGTTAAATTATATAAAGTAATATTTTTTTATTCTTATTTCATTGTGGGTAAGAGATGGCGCTAGACAACCTGTATAGCTCTGTCTCTTATCCACACTGAAATAAGAATGAAACAATCTTACTTTGAACCACATAGACATTGCTACAATCATTCATAACGATAATGAAATCATCGCTACACATGTTGGATGAATTAAAACTACATTAATGTAGTTAGATACACTGTGATATGATACGATGTGTATCCATTATTGGATGTAATACCTATTAATTTGTATTCTTTGCTGTAGAGTTTTATGAAAAGGGGAAAATTAATATCGTTTTGATAAGGCGAAACGCTTAGTCCGGACCGTAGAGGGTTCAACAACGTAAGGGTGAATACTCGCCGTACCTACGTCACGTCGGGTTGCCCGATGGTAAAAAGAGATGGCGGAATCAGTCATGCAATTAAATCGCACACTCTCCAAAATGCATCCTGTAAAATACCGAAAGGCTGGTTACCCCACGCGTGGGCTTGGAGCCTTGGAGGCTTTGTAGTTTATGACTTAACCAAATCTGGATCACTGGATTCATAAAACTCTACAGCAAAGAATAAAATTAATAGGTATTACATTCAATAACGGATGTCATAGTTGTAATTTATCCAACATGTGTTTTTTTTTTTGATGATTTCATTATCCTTATGAATGATTGTGGCAATCAGTCTTGTGTTTGCTCGTAGTTCCATAAATAGATGATTTATGATGTGTGAATTATATGTAGTCCAGTCCAGTCAATTCCGGAAAATCAGTAAAATTGATCCGGGATTCCGGAATTACGGAATTGCATGCCCTAGTTCCTAGGCAGCGTTCGAATGTCGATTTCTGTAGTCTATTATTAAGAAAAATTTACATAATCGAAACCTTACCTGATTATGAAATCGCAAAATCGTTATCATTTTCCCCACCCAGAACTAATTACAAATTCTCCAACGTAGAGTTACAAAAAAATACCCAGGTTTTCCCCACAATCACATAATTTGTTCGTTACTTTTGCACAAAAATATCTTGCCAACATTCAAGGGATCGTTTCTACCTAACATCAATGAGGATTTCTCAATCGGAAGATTCAACGATGTGTAAACGTTATGTTTGCTTCGGAAAAATAAGGAAAATAGGTATTTTTATGACTAGATAACTTAGTTTTACTAGAATAGATATCAATTTGACGGGTTCCAAGTTCCCTAAAGCTTATAAGTTTTAGTCACAGTCTTTCTAAAATATGGCTGGCCAGGCAACTACCGGCGTCTTGTAAAGGGCCATGGACCGAACGATACCCGCGTAGAGCGTCCGGCAGGAGGCGTCTGGACCCCCTAGGTTGGGCAGGAGCTTGGGAGCAGTTTGGGAGCCAGACGTCGGAAGTCTTCCTCAAAATACCACCAGCTGTCGAGGACGACTCCCAGTTACTTCAACGACGACTCGACACAGATGTTCAACCAGGTTTTAGACTGGCTAAAGTGGCCTCTTCTTTCATGGGGTACTGTTTGAAATGTTATAACAAAATACCTCCACAAATATTAGAACTCAATGAAACGAAATTTAAATCTTGTATTAAACGCACACTATGCAGGCAAGCATATTATAAGTTGGAGGATTATATTCAAGATAAAAATGCTTGGCTCAATGCTGGTCCAGCTCCACTACCACCGGGGTGTACAAATTGATTAGTTTTGAAACTATAATCTGTAAAATATGATTGTTGTTAATTATTATTGTATTGTATAATGTAGAAGCATTTTTTTTTCAAAGTTTGTAAATGTGAGTACCATGGAGCTATTTTATGGTTTGTAGGTTATTATTGGTCCTGTTTGACATAAATGAGCATGGCAGTTGAGAGTTTGTCATGCTCACTCAAATGTCTCACTGATGGTGGCGCGTGTGTTGGATCATTCGGTTCCCTTTAAAATGGTTGAGCTGAGTGGTGCTAATATTCGCGTCAGGTCCGTGAACGGGCGCTGTCAGTTGAGACTGGTCATCTCTTAGCTGCCAGTTGCTATTTTAATATCTATATTTAGTTTTTATTTTTACTTTATTGACATTGTTCTCACATGATAGCGACAAGAAACATGTAACAGACATATTTGTAATTGCAAAACACGATTGAAAAGAGTGTCCATGGAGTTTCTTGCACATTCTTCTCCATAGAGATCTACGCTTTGGAATGTGCAATTAGCATCATTTTTTCTGACTGACTGACTTCTTGACATTTCAAAAGTGCCTGTAAATGGTTTATTTGAAATAAATGCTTTGAATTTGAATTTGAATTTTGAATTTGATGTGAACCCCTTCGACCGTTATTTGGGAAACCGATGGTGGCGCGTTCTGAGGGCCATGAAAACACATGACCTCGGACTTGTGCAGTGCCACCTCGAGTCCCAACTGCTGGATCCTCTCCACGACTGTCGCAACCCCGCGTTTCGCTAGTTCGACCGCCGCCTGGTACGACTCTCCCTGCGCCAGGATCAGCATTTTGACCGCGTAACAGACCACGCTGACCCGATCAGGGAGGTCGCCGTGCAGCATGTAGTCGTACCCGATGTTCCACAAGAGCGGTCCTAGTACCGATCTCTGCGGAACATCGCACGGCATCTCTCGCCGTTTCCACTCGCCCTGGTGATCAGGGTCGATAATGAACCTGTCCGTCAGGTAGGCCTCGATCGGAGGTAGGTAGGCACCTGGTGATGCCCGAGTGCCCCCCTAATGCTTTGGACCCTGCCCCGAGATACCGCATCTCCCGTCGTGAGAAACTTGCACGCGCGTGATAGCGTCCATCGTGGAGTGCCCCCTGCTAAAGAAGTCATTTGCCTAGGTGCGTGATTAAATGGCTTAATATTACTCGGAGGGCTCGTTGAATGGCACCGTTTAGTAAAAGGCTAGGCTGTTAAGTGAATGGCATATTGAGCTAGTTGGTAACGACATATAGAAGTGATATACAGCTACACATTTGGTGATTTAAAGGCAATGTTTCAAATTAAACAGTAGCAAATTATTTCTCTCATCAATTTATATAAGTTAGATAAGGTCGTAGCGTAGCTGTCAAAAAAGTTTTTTTTTATCCCAACAAACGTTTTTCATGTGAATCGAGAGGCACGAACCGAGAAGTTTTAGATTTACTACCGTTCCGTGGCAAAAGATCGACGTTTTTGTCGTTTTGCAAACTGAATCGTGACTCGGCACTCGCTTCTTTTAGTACTTCAATAATACCTTCCCCTTAGGAATCCTTTGGAGAGGAATTAAACGAGTTTTTACCGCACGTTCCGTTTTTGTGGAACGAAACGGAATAATAGAAATAATCGATGATGCGTGATAACAGGTGCATTGTTAAGTGGCAATGATACAGAAACGTGAGACTGTGCCTTGTGTTAAATGCAGAAATGTTAGTTAGTAGTTAGACGTGAACTATCCATAGATAATATCTTTATTGTATTCGTATTTCATTCATACATAGATATCAAAGAGAATCAGATATCAAAGAGTGGCATTTTATAGAGGGAAAATGCAATTTTTTTTATTACCCTGGGGAAGTAAGTAAATATTTATTTGTTTAACGAAGTGACGAATAACCGGAGTAACGAAGTCGCGAGGAACAATAAATAATAAATAACATATTTCCTATTGTATTTTTTTAATATGGTTATGATATACCATTTTGGAATCCTCATGATGAGCTCTTTAATTTGATACCCATATTGCAGAATATACAAAAAAAAAATATTTACTCTAATTATAGCGTGTCACAGTCGTCATGTTGGTTTTTTTTAATGTCACCTATCTAAGAACACTTGGGTTATCAAGACAAATCTAACGATATCTTAATTATGTAAATCCGTTCAGCGGTTTGGAAGATATGAGGTAATAAAGAATATTACATACATTCATACATACATATATACATACATACAAGACACACGCGAAAAACCTTTAACCCTTCTTGCAGTCAGGTAATTATGAAACTTCAAAATTTCAAGCGTGAATACGCTATTTACATTAGTTTTCCGTGGGGACAAGCGAAGACGAACGTCCCAAATGCATTTAGTAAAATATGATAAGTACTGAGAGAGTACACTCACCAGATGATAGAAGCGCTTGTCGTTCGGGTTGGCCATAGCGTGTGGTTACTGGTTAGTGATCAGCGGGTGGCTGAACAGCTGCATGCATTAGTAAAGTGCCGAGCGGTGGCGCTGAAATGAAGACGCGCCACGCTCGATTAGTACTGTTAGTGAACGTGACAATCTTATCAATAATAGTTTCATAGTGGTCCACGTAAGCTGCAGTGGGTGAAGTGAGGTACAACAGAAGGCCCCACAAACCTTGCGAATGTACTATTTACAAAATGCTGCATTAAATGCGGTCCAACAAACATCTTTGTCAAGTTACAATCATGCACAAAAACGCGTACACTTATACTTGTGATGTAACGTCACAGTTTTCATTTACATTCCTAGACTTGAATTAATAACCAATCACAAGGTACTTTATATCATCGATAAATGTATGCGCTTTTACTGTACAAGTGAGTACAGTTATTTTATTTTTTTCATGAAAATATTAGATATCAATTTAAACATTCAAGCCTGTACATCAAAAAAATTAGATCGTTGGTTACAAAATGGCAGTTTTTATCGAACAGTTTGCAAATGATGTTCTTGCACCAAGTGTTCATGCAGGTGTGAACTGAGAGTATATTGCAAAAAAAATACCAGTCCAGTGAATCGGAACACCTTACCTGAAACAAACAAAAAAATAAATAAGAAATTTGTGTGTTGCGAGAACTTAATGAATGTAAAAAACCGGTTTGGTGGCTCCATAGTTAAATTATTATTTGCCGAAAATGTACACGAGATATTGGCATAGAAACTCGCAACTTGGACAAGTGATAAATGAATGGGGACGCTCATAATCAGGTTTTCATGTGGCACAACACAACTCTTGGTTTCTTCACTGAGGGCTTAGCCAAGTTGATAATCTACAATCTTTAACGCTAGTAGAAAACTTCAAATGTATGAGAATGACATCATCGCAACGTTAAATCACGTGGTCGGAACAAAAGAATTGGAGGGGTTATCGACTGTAGAAAAAGATTCGAAACGAAACAGTCGTAACTTGGCTAGGCCTTCTGGTAAACCTACGTCATAAACGAATAAAAACCTTAGCTTTTTTCGAAATTCAAACCAGTTTCAAACCCTTAAATCTAGCATTTCTAGTACATATATCAGACAGTATCAGACATCACTTGATCAAAGTTCTGCTTGTTAAGTTGTTACGACTGCCGTGTTTTTAGTATTTCCCGTCATTAAAGACATAGTTGTTTGTCTAAATGTCTACATCCAAAAGCAACTTTTTTAAAGATACAAATAATTAATAAAAAATTGAACTCTTTGTATAATATGTTGGAGTTATCAGGTACGCATAAAGTTTTCTTCTCCGGTTTATTATTACTTAGAGGTAATAATAGTTGCTAAGTACCCACACTATGAGTATCTTTGTACCAAAACAGAGGTAAAAATCAATAAGTGGGCGTCGCTTAGTAAGATAAGCCCGGCAAGGCTTCTGTTGGCACACTTTCATATTCTGTTTTGGGAGATTAGGCGCCGTTCGCTGTCAAATGGAGTAGAATTAGTAAGTGGGCTCGCCGAATACGGGACGGCTTAATTTGAACGAGATGGATGTATTTAGGATTAAGAAGATCTCGGCAGTCCTAGTAACAATATTAGCCCCGATAAGCTGGATCTCGATGTAGGAGTAGAGCTCTTGTTTTGATACTCAATTTAACTTTGACGTGTCTTTAAGACCTACTGTCAAAATTTTAGGCAAAGTTTGGTACAATAACTACGGGTTCAAAACCAAACACGATTCGATTTACGTAAACTAGAATTGAAGTCTTGAAGGTTTGAGAACCTAGTTGTAACCTAAGAAAGCTATATACCTATATACCTAATGAAATTGTGTTTTTCTTTCCAACACTAATAAGGAAAGCAAGTACTTTATCATACATAGCTGAAGGTTCCGTAAACATGAGTTGCGTTTCAATTAAAAAGAAAATTATAAGCGTACCTACATACATATTTACATTTCAATGCAAAGTAAATGACCTCATACATTCCTACTTGCATAACGTAAATAAATTATGTTAAATAAGTAACTAGATCGCGTGTCTGAAATGTTTAAAAATGAAATTATGTAAAGTACAATTAGGTCATCTATGTATGCCTCTATGCTAGAACTTCAACATGAATATTTTAACTAAATTGCATGAATGAATCCTTGGCTACGTTAAAAAACTGGGCAAGTGTGAGTCGGACTCGCGCACTGAGGGTTCCGTACAAACTTGAAAGGTAAATTGCGGTTTACGATTTAGGACGTATTAAAAAAAACTACTAGTAAGTAGCTTTTTCTCGTTCAAACCAATTTTCAGTGGAAGTTTGCATGGTAATGTACATCATATATTTTTCTTAGTTTTATCATTCTCTTATTTTAGAAGTTACGGGGGGGTGCTACAAATTTTACCACCTTGGAAGTGTCTCCCGCGCAAACTATTCAGTTTAGAAAAAAATGATATTAGAAACTTTAATATCATTTTTGAAGACCTATCCATAGATACCCCACATGTATGGGTTGGACGAAAAAATTTTTTTAAGTTTCAGTTCTAAGTACGGGGAACCCCCAAAATTTATTGTTTTTTTTTTCTATTTTTGTGTGAACATTTTAATGCGGTTTACAGAAAACATCTACTTATTAAGTTTCAACAGTATAGTTCTTATAGTTTTGGAAAAAAGTGGCTGTGACATACGGACGGACAGACAGACAAACATGACGAATCCATAAGGGTTCCGTTTTTTGCCATTTGGCTACGGAACCCTAAAAATGAAAGCTATTAGCAGAATTACTTTTTATTATACTATATTGGCTTGGCTACACGATATTGCCTGCAACTAAGCAAGGACTTACTCCGATTTTTCAGTAATAGGTACAGCCCCTAACTAACCACTTTCCCGTCCGAGAGTCGAGTTCAATTATAACAATTAAATTAAATATGTACTACTTGTACAAAGGTTTGCTTTGTAAAATCTAAGTCACTCACAGGAATAATTTCCTACTCTTCCCCTTAATCTTCATAAGGTAGGCCCCTTAATCATCAAATAACCTCTTCCGCGCTGGGTGGAGCGAGAGGGAGTGTCAGACTTTCACTGACTTTTAATCAGTGAAAGTCTGACACTCCCCCGGAAGGATTTTAATCAATTGTTCCTTCCGTTGCGCTTTATGTTTCAGTCACGTGGAAACTCGAATCTTTCGAACACCTTCCTCTGGCACCCTGACCACTCATATCAACTAGCCTCATGTGCAATCTAAACCACTTTTAATAAATCATTTTGATTCTTTCACGTTGTTAATTGTCAATAGTTACAACTGTTCCTCCCAATTTCCTCCAACCCGTAAAATTATGTACGCACATGAACAAAATATGAACAGTTACAATTATAACTCGGCGTGTCCCACGCTGCGGACGTCAGGCGTGCGTTGGCGCATCTAAATCAGGAAACTGCACTTTACGAGATACAATCTCCGTTCGAACACGCTGATCCGCTTGACGGATGCAGCCGTGCCCCGAATCACTGGCTTAACTTTAACACCATCTGTTTTTTAACACCATTCAGGCAGATAAATTGCTCTTTTAGAGACGTGATTCTATCAAGAAAGGTGTTTGGATGGATGAGTGAATTATTGTGGTTTGATATGTCAGGATACAAAACAGATGTCCGTTAGATGGTATCGGAAGATTAGGAAACAACACTTTAGTATCAAGTCTGAAAATTTTCATCACTGTCCATCGTCACTGTCGATTCAATTAAAGTGTAATAATTGCAGTTAATTAATCGTATGAAACCTGTCATCATTTGCATAAAATAAATATCGTAAATTCAACGAAAAGGACTGAAAAGGGCAAAAATTACAAATCATTTGTTTATATTTCAGCAATGGGTGTTTTTAATAAAAAATACCTCAATTTTTCCGCTGTTTACACCCCTCTTCACTGAATCAACGATCAAGGGAAACCGATAAAAAAATATTTTGTATTTTATACTATCTATTTTCATTAACGTATTCCGAATCCATCTTTTACCAGAAACTGTTTTGGTTTATTCCTGAAATTTTATAGGTATAACCGTATAACGCAGATCATAACTTCTTGTCAGTTGCCCACGTAATCTAGATACTATGGCTATAAGATTTAGAACCCGGTATCACCCACGCCGGTAGTTACCAAGACAATCGTACATTCACAACAGTGACGATTTCACAACCGAGCCATTGTACGAACAACGTAAAGATACTCGACAAAGCTGAATTCAAATTCCCATCGTTAAATAATGTAATTAAATATGCAACAGTGAGATGCGATAAGGATGTGGAAGTTTTAATAGCCTACTAATACATAAGCATAATATCAAATAGGAATCAATCGATCAAAGCAGAAAAGATCCTTTCAAAATTTAAAATATAAGTAGGTCCCTACGCAGCCAAAGACACAATAAACGAATCCACACGAAGCACCGTCGACCAAAAGCGCTTACGACTAATCTAATTTAATGGATTAACACATTTCATTATCATCAGCGTCAATCACAAATACAATTAGTGTCATTCACATCTACGTGGTGAAGTTAGAAAAAGAATTAGCAGCCGGCATACTGTACCTAATTTAGCTTCAGATTTTATTACACTGATTGTCTACCCATAACTGCTGAACGTTCGTGAGAATATACCGGTAACTTAGCAAAGTTTCCGTGATGTGCGATAAATTAATAGGCTTAATAATTAACTTTCTCTGATATCCGAGGAGAAAGTTTGTTCAAAATGTTCATGAACCATTAAAACAGTTCAATTTTTTTACCGCCTTTATCATTGCTACATTTTCTTTAATATCAAAAAGGCACGCAACTGAAAGCTCATCGGGATATTTTACTGTACCATGAATATGTATCACGAACCGAATACTGAAAGTTCGATTAATTTGGAAAAATTTAAAATTGAATTTTGAAAAAGGGCAATTAATGTGACGAAATTCTTCTGTCTTTCTCAAAAGTACCTCTCTACCATGATATTTGTGTTGCTAGTTAAGAAATCATCAATTCCACATTAGGCCACACAAGTCAGTCAACAGGAAAGCAACAATCAGTTCCAGGTCTGCGCCACATAGGTACAGCAGTGTTACGGCCCGATTGTCGCCGCTCTACTATTACAACTAACATCACGTAACCAGTTATATCGAATCATCGAACTATCACTGATCCGTTGCAGATGCGAGGAAAGCATCGAATATGCGCCGAAGTCGGTCGACGTAGCGATAACAGTCGCACGCAACGCGTAGCGAATCGACAGACGAAACGAATTTATCATATTCCTATGCAAAACTATTCTTAGCTATTAAGACTGTCTAGAACTTAGGAAATGTTGGTTACAAAAGTCAGAACAATAAAAGTGGTATAAAATTTCGTTACGAAACTAATAAAATTTTACTTTGCATACGTTAAAATCTCAGTGGATAGGTAGATATCAGTTTTCATGTGTCCTCTTTATTATTTGTATACCTACTAATATGCATGTAACTTTTCTGTACACTGATATTGACCCTTCTTTCATTCTGCCCTAGCATTTCTCTTCCATAACATGTTTATTTGACGTCATCTCACTAATCAGTTATTCACCCTCCATAATAGTCTTTACACAATATGTAAATCATTTCTTGAGTTGGTCTCCATTCGTTCGTTATTCGACTTCCTTTGGACTCCAATCTCTGAACCAAACTCTGGACCAAACTATGACAAACGATTTCATTTTAAAATAATTACTTACAATAGGATATGCTGGTAGCACCGCAGTACTTTGGGAAACCGAATTCATTGTATATCGACCGGAGAAAAACCACAAACGAAAACTGTGGGAAACCGTTTTCTGCCTATGTATACACGTATACTACATATATCATACGAGTATATAGGGAGAACAATTTGAAATGGTCTGATTGCGACTCACGGCACGACTTAACAGAAAACGAAGTAAATGTATCAACTAATGACGGAAGAAACAACGAAATAGCGTCAGCTAACTTAAATTGAAGGAAAACCCGATCAATTATAATTACCATATCCATTTCCTTTATGATAAGGACTAGGGGCTTTCAAATACCGGATTTTTTCAATACCGGTATTACTGTGATCACGTGATCACGGTATTGAACACAAGTTCAATTACGACATCTTCAAATCAGTCTATATTATAGTTACTTTCTGAAAATAACTGATTTCTAAAAAAAAGAGGAGGTTCTCAAGTCGTCTAATTGTTTTTTTACCCGACTACGACAAATCCAAAGGAGTGTTATATCTTTATCATTCAGGATAATATTCAGTGATATCTTAGTCAAAAGTTAAGCGATTTTGATGGTTTTTTTTTTTTGGAAGAATTTTGCCAACCACATGTCTATTTACTGTTAATACAATTTCAATAACATAACATCACGCCACCAGTACGCTCTGAAAGGGTACCGAAGATGTGTAAAGTTCACTCTAATATACCCTCAATTTACTAATTAAGGTCACATTTCCATGAAATAAAAAATATAAATTAATTAGGTATGCGAAAAATAAATGGACATGGACATAAAATAAACACATAACATAAAATTCGATTATCTGATCACTGTACCTATGAAACTTACCAAATAGTTGATCGTTTTGACACGGTACTAGGCTGAGCTCCATAGACTCAGTAAAGCGTTTGAAGTGCTGCAATAACATACTAATATAAACCATATTATTATAATTATCCATGTAACAAATAATATTTTAAATGCGCAACTTCGGATTTTCAAAAGTGCATCTACAACTTTCAGAGCAGTTAAGAGCATTTACAAGGATCGTAATGATATCAAACGGTGTGTATAGGCAGGCCGGAAGAGGATGCTGCGGTGATTGCCCCCAGAGTACCTACCTACGGCGCTACGGACCGATCCACTTCCCATTCCCATCTGGCGTGCCAGTTTACAGCAAACATTTATCGTGCCCGTGCCAATATTGAACTATGCTAATTGGTCCTCGCTTTGAAATGTTCCATGGGAATTGAGAGGAGAAAGTTTTGTATTTGAGAGTTCTTTATGCTGAATAGGAAAAATCTTTTTAGTACTTGAAATTATTGGAATAGCATTATGGTTTTTAGAATGGTATTTGGTCAATTTTGTTACATAGCAGTCAAAAAATGAGATTGAGGGCTGGCTAAAGCACGCAATAAAGAATAATATTTAATCAAGGCATGATTGAGTATTCGCGCATTTTAGTACATTTATGGTATATATTATTGTTTAGGTCAATGATAACAGTGTCATACCTACTAATGAGACAATACCTCATTTAAAAGAAAGACATAAAATAATAAACGTGTTGATAACAAGTGTTACAAAACAGTTGTAATTAATTTCAGAGCTCGTATACCCTCGATCGGCATTTTATACGTTTCTATAACGTTAGTTGAAACAACGATAACGATCTAAATAGACACCATGCTCCACATAACATTGTAAGGTAAAATAAAAGTGCATTAAAAATATGAAAAACTGGTATTAGAAAATTTTATAGAAAGCTAGTTAAATGTAGATAGGTGCATTACTGGAAATAGCGAAATGCGAGACGTGCATTGAACTTCGAAGAAAGCTGCGAACGTGTTTAATGGCGGAATAGAAAATGTTAGAACAACTTCTTTAGCTTTTAGGGCTATAACCAACCGGCCCTAAGAGAAGTTATTTTACTACCGATCTAGCTAAACAGTTTTTAAGTTTTGTATCTGTTTCCCTTTGTTGCTGGCGTGTTTGTGATTAGGATAATCTGTTTGCATTGGATATTGCCCTGACGTTGGGAAAAACACGTCATATACACAATGTATAGTTGATGAATAATTGAATACATTTATTTATACCCCAACTCCAACAAAGATAAACACATTTGTAAACTTCAAAACAAGATATTTACAGAAAGATAACGATGACAATAACATTCGACTGCGTATCCGTTCATTGATCTTCATGTTTAGCCAGACTTTAATGAATAGTACACAAATTGGTCACATTACAATACTATAAAACAATTTGCATCTCGCTGCAAAATATTAAACATCGCAAGCGCAACACTAGGTCACTGTGGTAATATTTCTTCCGTCATAGAACCGGTTTGCGCTCGCGGCATTGCTCCTGCGCTGCACATTCATACATGCTTAGTCACTTGTTTAAGTACTCACAACCGAAGGAAAACTCCTTAGTTCAATTAGTCATATACATAGGTATCTAGCAAACCAAAACTGCTGATAATAGTATTTAGAATGATGATGTAGTTCAAGGAAGGGCAACAGTTATAGATAACGAAATTAGCTCATAGAGTTAGGCAGTTTTCTGACTGTGTTTAGGAAATAGGTACCTCTACTCTCCTCTACCCACTTTGGTAGAGTCAGGAAGGAAGTTGGACTTTTACCCATTTAAGGATAAATTGTGAAGGTTGCCGTTACATTTTGTAGTCGATCGCTTCAACGACTTCAATTCAGAACCCAAGTGGAACGATGCATTTGCAATCTAGGCAAAACGGCTAGTCGGCTACACGGTACACTTATGGAAGAAGCCATCGAAAAAAAAAGAAGAGTACATACTTGTTTCAAATTGTACCCAAATGAAAAATAATACGCCCAACTGTTCGAGGCTCCAAGTATACTCATGTTTAATTTCGTAACAAATGCCAATATTTCTGAGTATTTCTAATAAGGTCTGGATTGCGACATGTACTACGTGGCATTTGTCGGAGATATCACAGCGACGGGAGCAACAGCGCACGTTTCTTATAAGGCAAACTGCAAGGCTGACCTCACTGTATCGAAATCTTGGCCTCTATAAGCTGTAACTGTTTAACGCCTACAAGGTTTGTGCATATTTCGTTGATTCAGTTTAATAAAGATATTTTTGTGCAAAAGACCAAATTCTTGCAAGAAAGTCATGGCAATCTAAAAACACTGGCCTTTATCTCATTCAACTAAACATTACTAACAAATTGAGGGTAAGTCACAAGACTTCAATTCACTAATTATATTACAGTATTAAGGACTTTAGTTCCATGAACAATGTTAGTTTCCGTGACTTCTCTGCTTTAAAACATGTTCTACCTGAATGACTTTATTTTTATCTACGTATCAAGAAAGATTTAAGATTATTTACACTATTTGATAAGATCCTTTGGTCATTAACCCAGACATATGACAAAGCTACTTAAATTACTTGCTAAGCTCTCTTGCCATCTTCTACGACTTTGCTTTGGAATCATTCCTCCCATTTCGTCTGTTATTCTACAAAACCTAGATATACAAAGGTGACTCACCTAAGATTCTATAATCGTAGTAACTCGTAGTAATAACAACTACGTGTTATATTGACATCACGATCAGAACAAAGTGCGACACGAAAACAGAACTGTAATGATGGTGGTATAATAACATTGTTCTGGAGTTCCCATGTTCTAATGGATTCCTAGTAATTATGATGCATGCAGACAAAAGTTTTGTATTATAAACTAAAGGATTTCTGTTCCCTTTACATGTGAATTTATTTACAGAACAGGTAAATGTAAAATGAGCTTGGGCAAATGGGTTTTGAGTTCGAATTGTGGTCACGAATTTACTGCTTTCAAGCTGTGATCGTAATAGACTAGTTCTTTAAATTTAACTCAGGCATATCAGCTTCTGTAACATGCTAGGATAAAACTGCTACGAGGAGGTTTACAGACATTTTGTATTATTTCATATGAAATCAAAAATAACACAGAAGACCCTAATAAGTAGACTGTTTCGTAATACTGACAAATATTCGTTTCCTATGCAGTACGGATAACATTGTGGAGCATACTACAGGCGGAAGCGAGCAATCATGATCGTTTTACTGGACAACTCACAACTCCGGACAACCGGCAACCAATAATATAGCTGGCAATGAATAACTCGCCCACCATTAAGGTATTAAGGACCCGTGAAGATCTGGGGGATTCCGTTGCTCCGATTGTAATAAATCTAAAGCTCAAGACCGTCAAGTAGCAACCACTTAACTACTTTAAGGAGTTAGGTACTGCTTACTTGAATAAGAAAAAATATTAACCTATTGAGTAGCGTAATTAGAGACACAATAGAAAGACAATGACCGAGCGAACGCCCGGCGTTTGCTCGGGGTTTAATGAATTTACTGATAAGTAGGTACTGAAAAATCGTGTGAGTCCTTGACACCTATTTGTTTATTCTGCCAACTTGCGTGTAGGTTTTATGATTATGAGTTTATAACTAAAACGATTACGGATAACGTCACCTTGAAACTGCATTTTGTGGTAAACCAGTAAAAGCTGATATAATTTTCACTCGAGAAACGGTAGCAATATTTCTTCTGCGGTGAAGATATTAATTACGGAACTGTATACTGTTCTCCTGGACCAGAGCTCGCTACGAAACAAAGAACTATATTTATCTCCAAAATGCAGTTCGTTCACCCGACATCTGTGCCGGGATTAGAGCTTGGATACACTGAAGTGCAAGCAAATCTCTTACCAAAATAACTGCAGACGTAAAGCACTGGTTTCCACAAACAATTTTGAGCTAGAAACTTCAGACAGCACGAGTATAATCCTCGGAATATATTTGTAACTAAATTGAGTGTTGTCAGCGGACAAAGTATCGCAGTTGATATGTTATCGAACGCGAGTCCTCACACCGTTCATTATCTGTTTGATAACAAAAACTGAGTAATAGCAAACTATCGGCTTCATGCTTATCACTATCCTAAGCTATTGACTAGGTATTGAATAAAGCAGCTTGGCGATATTGCAGCCATTAATTGTTTTGCAGGCGGTACGTGGTCGGGTCCCAAGAAATGTTTTCGAGGAACGTAAAAAAAACTTTTTCGCTAAACAGAACACAGAAGCCAGTTGTGAATAATAATTAACGCATTCGCTTATCAGTACAAAAATTATAAGATGCGTATTGATAAACCACTTTAAAATGACGAGGCATGTTTCAAGAATGTATAAATAAAAAAGTGCCAGATGAATAGAGATGAATAATACTCAATGATCCTATCCTCCATTAATGATGCTGGTAGGATCATTGAGTGTTGATTAACATAAGTTAAGGACAGATTACTGCATATTTGATTCAAGTTCGACAAATATTAATCACGAATTAGCCTAACGTTGGTTGCCCCCCAGCTCAATAGGCCGACTATTTAAAAAAGTCGGCTAGGTGGGACGAACTGTAAGGGGCAGAAACAAGTGCTATGGTGCAACATATGAGAGGTATCAGTGGTCTATAATAATTATGCTGAACTAATTGAAGGGCTGAAATTTTTGACTATTCACATTTGGAACCTATTGGAATCTCAGTGCAAAATATTATAGATCCTACAGTGACACCGACGGCGCAAGAAATTCTAGGCTAACAATAATTTAATAAGATTGACAGGACAAAAAGTAGGCAATAATGCTTTGTACAGCCCGAAACATTGATGTAACATAAAAACGGCGGTTATTAGCCATGTTGGTTACAATGCGACAAAGAGATAGATGCTGCGATTAGTTAGTGTTTGCTGTTTTTATTCATATGCTAAGTTATGTCACTGTTTATATACACAGGTGGCGGAGGTGACGCAACCGACACGGTTTGCGACCAGCGTGTCGCCGCGTATCCGCAACTGTGGCGCAACTGATAATTTCCCTCCAAATTGGTATGTCCCTGGTCAGTGTAGTAAATAATACAAGTCCCAATTTATGAAACTGGTCTGTTTAACTGAGCTATAAAATAAGCATGATCTTATATGCAATAGATACAGAGTGAGATTGCGTAGCAATATCTGTTATAATATAATGCATAATTTGTGTTGATAGCCAGATAAGTAGTTTTTGGTTTTGGTAAAAAAACTGTCTAAAATTCAGTTTGCAAACTGGGCTTTTTTTAGTTGGGAAATAATCCGATAACATCTCCTGCTGGATATGTGTACTTATAATTTTAATATGTAATTAAAATATAATTTCATAACTGTAACACTGCATGCTCTCTGTTTAAATTGAAGCATTTCCAAATACATTAAATAGCCACAATTGGTCAGTTTATGTTTTGTTGAGAAAGAGTGCAAAAAAATGTTTGATCATATTTTAAAATGCAGAGTGGTACAGAGGGTTGTGAGATGCACAGGACCAGTTGTTATGGCAACGCTTGGAAGAAGCTTATGTGCAGCAGGAGATGTCTGTTGGTTGAAATAATGATAATTGGTACAGAGGAAGCACAAACTTAAGGTAACTGGAGCTTAGAAACTTCTATTAATGATCCTAGATCAAGATAAAATCCAACTATAATAATGGAAATGTGTATTTTTGGACAGAAGTGGCCAAGTTCTAAATCAACCTAAGAATGATATTAGAAAATATATGGAACGAAAGAATAACATATAGTTGACACACTTGAGACACAATACACTAAAATAAAAGAAAAAAGAAACAGACACAATATTAGTATGTGGAGCAATGTTTTTTATTTTTAACATGTTTACTAGTGTGCCTCACCAATGTGCCAAAAGAGAAAACAACTTATAAAACTAGTTATTATTGAATATAGAAGAAGTAAACCCACTGCCTTGTTGGTGTAAGGCTTACAAGAGATACCGCTGGGCAAAGGGACGCTTGCTTCCCAGGTCATGCAGTGTTCAAACTCTTAGTAGAACTTCTCAGTAGCAGTCCTGAGTCTTCATTTGTGCCAGTTAATAGCAATAGGCTCCTCTTTTTAAATTTAACCATTTTTAATGTCCAACCTTGTCATTCCTTGTAAATATTCAACTTACAAATAGATTTAAGATAAGACCTTTTAAATAAGTTTCGGTTTTTTAGCTTAAAAAAAAGACCTTATCCGGCTTGGTGTTAGTAAGACTATAGTGGGAACCTTGGCATGTAGCCTTAATCATTAGTGTAGTTTTCCTGTATATAATTTTTTCTTGCTACTTAAAAACAAACTATAGTTATTTATTATGTACATGACCTGATTCTGAACACACTAATATTTACACACTTATTGCAAAAACAACTCAAAATATGGCAAGGTCAAAACTGCAAGTTTGAGAAGGTCAACAAACATACCTGAAACTTCTCAAACTGCTCGCGTTCGGCATCCAGGCTGTTCTTTTTCAGCTGGAGGACTCGAGGTAAGGATAATGACGCCATAGAGTACACACATGCGATACACACCTACGAAAGTAACTCAGCGGAGGTACTTAGACCAAACTCTACACAATTTTGATTTATAAATGAGGGCAGACTAGTACTTTAACAGTCACAGAATTTACACAATTCACCACTGCAATTTTTCAAATTTATTCAGAACTAGCACATAAAACTGTTATTTATCGTACACAATAACGTAAATAATATGAGTTCTAAAGATAATAACATAAAGCACGTCCACCGTCCGCCCACAAAAAATGAGTGAATGAAAATATACGAATGAAACGGAAATGTCAAAATTTTGAATGAATTAAACTGGTTTACTTGATATTAGAATTGCGTTTACAAAGACAGTAAAGAAAAGATCGTAGATTTGCACAACAAAGTACAGCAGCTTTACTAATAACTTGCATATTCAACAGCCTTTTTTTTATTTTATTGTAGATAGGTTTGCGCTTTACCGCTATCTCACCTGATGGAAATTGACGATGGAGCGCGCTCAGCCTCAGCCTGCTCGTACAACGTTACTTGGCTTTTCGGTTCGAGAAAAATAAACTAAGAAATATATCGTATGAACTATAAACTTTCATTTGATTTAAGTATGGTTTTAATGGTCTTAAACTATCTACGTATGCAGAGAAATTTTAGGACGCCTTATTTTGTCTAGGAGAATTTTAATTAGTTAAGTGTTTTTATTTTTCTGGTTTTAGTACTTTAATTATCAAATAAACTGTTCATTTTTCGTATTATTATTGCCTTTTTGATGAAACCGGTTTGGGTATCACATTGGTTGGATGGTTTCCAAGTCTATAATGGATAGGGGTAGAAACAATTTTTGTGTTTTATTTATATGGACTATAGTTCTGCAAAACACATATTTATTACTAGACTAGACTATAATCGCATGCTAGTCTAACAGTCTATGTAGTCTAGTATGACAGCACAGCACAAGTTGACAGAGTGGGTAAATTAAAGAGACGTTGGTCACCCCAATTCGGTCTGTCATCACAAATGTCAATTTTGTTGTTTCGTTGATCGTTCATGCCGCTGATTTTTTTCTTATAACATTTAGCGCGTGGAGGATAAAACTGACCACATTTTGAAGCAATTAATAAAACTTTAATATTTTGTAGTTCGAGATTTGAAAATGGAGTTTCTCGAATACAATGATGTGCAAGCCGAGATAAAAGGCGCAATGGTAGGGTTTGTCCAATAATTCGCTTTTTTGTTTAACTTCGTAACTTACTATATTTTTAATTGTAATAATCTGAAATTTTTAGGTTCCTGGGAGATTAAAGATGACAGACCAGAACATAATATTCAAAAACAGTAAGACTGGCAAGGTCGAGCAGATTCCAGCCAACGAGATAGAACTGGTCAACTTCCAGAAGTTCATAGGTTCATGGGGCCTGAGAGTGTTCCTGAAGAATGGCACGCTACACAGATATGGTGGATTCAAGGACGGGGTAAGTTCTATTAGAAATCCTTATGTAAAGTTCTAAAACATTTCGTAAATTCCAATTAAAATGCATTGAAAAGGACTCAATAAAAACCAAAACCTTTAGTAACTGCAAACCAATAACCCAACCAAAGCTATTACTATTCCTAACATGTACATAACCTTTAAGGATAATTTGTTTTCACATAAGACAAAAAAAACTTGCTAAATGGCTCCCTAAACTATTGCTTTCAGGAACAAGAGAAAGTGGCAAAATTCTTTAAGACTAATTACCACAAGGACATGTTGGAGAAGGAGCTCTCCCTAAAAGGCTGGAACTGGGGAACAGCTAAGTTTAATGGAGCGGTACTGAGTTTCAATGTTGGAACTAACACAGCATTTGAGATACCGTTGCATTATGTATCTCAGTGTAACACTGGCAAGAATGAAGTCACACTTGAGTTCCATCAGGTAAATATATATTATGTATAGTGGAAAAGTACTGGGCTGATAATGACACTGGCAATAATGACCATAGTTGTAATTCTTTTTTTAAGGCTTGTGATTCTGTTATACCTTATCACTATTTTTCTAAAATGATTATTCAGAGAACTCTCAAAATGATTTTGGTTTTGATCAGATACCTTAATATATTTTTCATAATGTTGTGCAATAATGGTTATATTTCTCAGTGTTTATAAAAGAAGAAAAGATGGCATAAAATGGGCCCAGTAATATAGCATTTCTAACCCTACCTCAAATAGAAGAGTCAAAAAACCCAACATTTTATTGAAAGGCAGTATGACTTGAAGGCAGGGTGGCCAATTTCTAAAAAGTAAAGTCATCAAAAAGTCAAGCAAGCTCAAGAAAAATCACTAAAATTGATTTGGATTTGGGAAATTGAGATTTGAGAGAAGCTGAAAAACGAATAAATTGAGACGTTAGCCCATTGAGGACTGGCTTGTATGCAGAAGAATCTGATTGCATTTATTTTATTGCTGTTTCAAATAATTGGAAACATAATAATTATTGATAAAATAAGATACATACCTACTGCATGGCAATGCCGCCAGTCTTTTGGGTTCATTACCAGTTGACAGCAATGTGGAAGAATATCTCGACATCATACTTTAGATTACTTTTAGTTAGCTCTTAAAAGTTTTTTTACTTGAAATGGTACAGTAAGGTAGCTATTGGATAGATTATCATAACTTTATTGTCATGCATGGGTAAGGCAGAGTTAATTTCGTAGCCTCTGCCCAAATCTTTTACAAACTCCTTCTAAATGTCCAAAATGTTTTATCACCATTAGAATGACGACACGCCAGTATCCCTAATGGAGATGCGCTTCCACATCCCGACGAGCGAGGTGGGAGGAGACATGGACGCCGTGGAGGCGTTCCACCAGCAAGTTATGAACAAAGCCAGTGTCATCTCTGTCTCCGGTGACGCTATTGCCATCTTTAGGGAGCTACAGTGTCTTACGCCTCGGTATGTCCTTTCTCCTCCCTCTCGTATGTCGACAAACACACAAAGCAACACACCTGACGAAAATTCGCGTCGGAAATACGGCGCTCTCCAGCATAGCATATAGCATAATCAACCTTTCAATGTTCCCATCTCACTGTTGGGACTCAGGCCTCCTCTCTAGGAGAAGGAATAAGCCGTAATCAACCACATGGGCTAAGTGCAAGTAGGTGGATGTCACATGTCTTCGATTTTTTTGTTCTTGGACATGCTGGTTTCCTGACGATGTTTTCCTTCACCGTTTCGAGAACAGTGGTGATGAAATAAACTACACAAAGTAATGCGCCTAGTTGGGTTTGAACCCACGACCTACAACTGCTAAGTCGGGTTTGTTACCACTGGACCAACACTGCTCTAGAGCTCTTACGTCTACAAAGCTTTAAATAGCATATAATTGTAAATAAAACTCAGGAGTACTGTTTAGTTACTTTTCACATAAGCTACAGTTCCTATGCTAGTTCATACTGTTGTTTTAAACATTTTATAATAAGTTGTCAGCTAAGTAAAGAATTGTAACCTAGTCAGGCTTTTATCATCTCTCGTCAGCCGGAACTCGATTTGATAATAATGTTCGCCCATCTATCTTCTATATCTAAGTCTGAGTTGTGCGTGCATCACGTAAAATGTACGAAATCGATTGTGTATAACTTATTATATTACTTAGACTTTGTTTCATCAAAATCGTTTGACTATATTGAAAATATATGAATAAGTGTTCAAGAAGTAAAATATCACACCACACGCAATTGAGTCTTAGGCGGTACAAAGTTCGCCGGGTCAGCTAGTCTTTCATAAAAATCTTTCATTTACACCGCCGAGTCGTGACCTGTGAGACAATACAGGAGCGTACTCCTGTTCAGAAAGTCCTTATGGATCTGACAGTAAACAACTGACCAGTTGTAATACAGCAATAACAAGACAAACTAACCCCATCCTCTCCTCCACAGTGGTCGCTACGACATCAAAGTATTCCAGACATTCTTCCAGCTCCACGGTAAGACTTTCGACTACAAGATCCCGATGTCTACAGTACTGCGTCTCTTCTTGCTGCCTCATAAGGACACCAGACAGATGTTCTTCGTGGTCTCGTTAGACCCACCCATCAAACAGGGCCAGACAAGATACCATTATTTGGTATTGCTGTTTGGTATTGAAGAGGAAACTAGTCTGGAATTGCCATTTACAGAGTAAGTAGAAGAGTTCTTATTTCCCCAGTATGTGGAAAAGTGCTTTACAAGATTTGTAGAGCATCGTCTTTGGCACTCATACTGGTGTTACAATTTTTGAAGTCGTTTATTTTGCTTTTTATTTTTTAGAGGTGGGTAATCGTCAAATAACTTCTCGCTCTTTGAGCGGGAGGATGTGACAGACTTTTACTGACTAAATCCACCCTTGCTCCTTCAGTTTCCCATTGCGTTCCACGGTGACTGTTTCGACCATTACCGCAGCTCTAGCAGGCACTGGCCCTGCCGAGCCCCAGTTTATTTTAACAACCAATTTTCTAGTGTAATGCTTTGAACTATAATGTCAATTGTTTATGAACCAAAACTTCATAATTATATTCATATCACTATTGTGTTACAGGGAAGAATTAAAAGAGAAATATGAGGGAAAGATAAACAAGGAATTGTCAGGTCCGACTTATGAAGTGCTTGCCAAAATAATGAAGGTCATCATCAACCGACGAGTGACTGGCCCTGGAGACTTCTTAGGGTAACTCATTTACTATAAATAATACCTAACAATATGGTGTTACAATCTATTAAAAATTACTATTAAATAGTCTAAAATAAAAATAAAATATTTGCAAATCAAAGTGTGTTAGACTTCTGAAGAGGTGTGCCAATTTTTTAAAATATTTTACTTTAGTATTTTACAACCTGGGAGGTTGAATCTTGTTCATCTGAAGTTCAATCTTCAGAAAACAAAGGCAAGCGTGCTCCATTTTAAACCATATTATAGCTTACTATCAAGTGAGGTAGTGGTCAAATAATATTAATATTTATTTATTATAAAGTACATATTTGACACCAAATATTGTAAGCACAAAAAAAATATATAAGCAATACAACAGTCAATTTAATTTGAAACCCTGACTCCTAAACTAGGAAGATCCTGTATCTTAGGAGGCAGTGCTCTCGCAAAAATAGTGGACGAACAAAATAATGAGTGTACAGCGTATAAATAATCGCCAAAATGTGGATTAATGAAGAAAGAAATATATAAGTATATAATTATGTATATATATATATATTTACTGATAGTATGTATATGTATAGTGTATGTATGTGTATGTAGAGTATAAGTGTAGTGTGCATGTATTTGTGTTTGGTGTCGTGTCATGAGCAAATGTAGTGTGAGTGCGTGTAAGGGAGAAGGGTGTGTGGTGGACTTTCAGTAGTATCGTAGTCTTGCTCTTTTAGCCACTCCTCAATTTTGAGTTTAGCCCTATATGTATTGTAAATGCGAAACTATGAATAAAAAAATATATATAGCTACAAAATACCTCTGTCTTATAACAGGCATCACAAAACACCAGCAATCGCGTGTTCGTACAAAGCGGCAGCTGGCTACCTATATCCTCTAGAAAAAGGGTTCATATACGTTCACAAACCGCCCGTGCACATTCGCTTCGAGGAGATCGCTTCTGTTAACTTCGCGAGAGGAGGCGCTTCTTCCACCAAGTAAGTATACCGTCACATTTGATATCTGTAATTATACACTTCAACAAGCTACCTGTATCCAGAGAGAAAAGTGTCATAATCGTGCACATTCGCTTCTTTTGTTAATTTCGCGAAACGAGGTCGTTCGTCTACTAATTGAGTATACGGTGACATTTGCTAGGCTTCATACAAGGCAATTTGCTATCTATATTCTAAAAGAAAGGGATCATGTTCGTATACAAGCCGCCTGTGCACATTCTCTTTGGTTAACTTCGCGATAAGACAGTACTAAGTCAACATACATTTGATTTCTTCAATAATACAACACAATGGTCAACAACATATAGAAAACATCTAATACATTGCTTCTTAAAAAAAAAAAGTAGGTAAATAAGAAGTGCTGCGTTGCTGGTTCAATGATATAGGTTGAATATAAAACCCTGTTTTTGAAGTTGTCTAAAAATAATGATTATTAATTTGTAATGGGATTTTAAATGAGAAAAATGACCATTTTTGTTTGATTATTATGTTCAAATAAGTATGATTGTTCAACATGTATCTTATTAGATTAATAAGACTGCTAGTTAGACTTGATAAAAGACTAAAACCTTTACCCAGGGTTTATCTAATGGAGATGGTACAGCTTTTTAGGATAAAAAGTAGCCTAAAAACTCAGATATCACTGAGCTTGCTATCAGCGGTATGATCGTAATTCAATCAGTACTTCCTAAAATTTATTATTTAATACATAATTATGTTTCCAGATCCTTTGACTTCGAGATAGAGTTGAAGCAAGGCAGCGTACACACGTTCAGCAGTATTGAGAAGGGCGAATACGACAAGCTGTTCGACTACATCACCTCCAAGAAACTACACGTCAAGAACACTGGCAAGAATGTAAGTTATACATGGATAATGTTAGTATACATTCACCCGACGTATTCCTGGCAGTATTTGATAGTATGACCTATTTACAAAAATTATGCATCCATAGAAAGCCTAGACGCAAACCTGTAGGTTTCCAGAAAACTGAAGTTTTTTTTTATTTTTGCAGAATATATTGTAAAATTAATTTAATATTTATTGTATAAAAATTCATTCGAAGACATGTGACATTTACCAACCCGCACTGGGCTCGCGTGGTGGGTTATGGCCCATTCCCTCTCCTAGAGAGGAGGCCTGAGTCCCAGTAGTGGGAACATTAAAAAAGGCTGATTATGCTGCTATATGTAGTAAAATACTATTTTTCTGTTAAACTGCTTATTCAATGCCCCTCTGTTTTGGAGATACTGCAGTTAACGTATTTCGACTGAATAAAGATACAGATAGGTACTGTCATTTACAGACAGTAATGACCATCTTTTGTCCTTTAATACAAGACATAATGTGCTCGTTTTTGAGCTCCAAACTAGCAAATTGTTAATTAATTTTGTAAATGATTCGAGGAAATAAAAAAATTAAATAGGTATAATCATCAGTAAAAAAATATATATAACGAGACCTCTGAACCCTTTATTGCAACAAAATGCACTGGCTGTATCTAGTTTAAGTTCACAAACAAGATTGATGAGTTATCATCATCACTTCAGCCGAAAGATGTCCACTGCTGGACAGGCCTCTCCCAAGTGTCGCCACAACGAACGGTTGGCAAGTAAAAGGGTTGTTATGAACCTAAAAGGCTACATTTTATTTTCATTCTTCTCCAGGACAAGGCTCTATACGACGATGACTTTGGCGACTCAGACACCGAGAAGGAGCCGGACGCGTACCTGGAGCGCGTGAAGGCGGAAGCGAAGGAGCGGGACTCCGGCGACTCGGACAGCGATGAGAGTACCGACGAAGACTTCAACCCGGACAAGGCGAAGGAGAGCGACGTGGCCGAGGAGTAAGAACTTTATAGTTTAATAATCTTCTGCCGGTGACTTTGCGTGCCAGGCAGAAATTATCCCAAGGGAACATACTCCCGCGATAAAAACCTTCTCCGAAGTCCAATGCATCTGTATACCAAAATTCATAAAAGGTATAGGCATGAAATCGTAATTATGTAGATACAGGGTTGACTGGTAATTCGGTGAACTCCTTGATTTGGGTTATTCTAGAGCTAATTTGCAACGATTTTGACCTTGACAACTTAGGGTCTCAATTGAGATTTCGCTAAGGTAAAAATAAATCTGTAAAAGTATATCTCGGTTGATATGAGCCACAACCCGTCACAGTAACCGATCTTCTCCAGACATAATCTTTCATACATGCGGCAATTGATTGACCCTAGTATCCTTAATACTACTGAATGACTGATCACCAAATCGTGTCCATTCTTCACAATACTTAGTTTATTATGATTAATTCAGATACGACACTAACCCATCGTCATCAGAGGGCTCCGACGATGAAGGAGCATCAGACGACGAGGGCAAGAAGGAGAAGAAGAAAGAGAAGAAACCCAAGAAGGCTATCACTATTGTAAGTACCTCATATACTCACTCATCATCATCCTCTTATACTAGTTACCCCTATACTCCAACTCATGTCCTCTAACTAGGTGGAGTCTCCTTGAATCATTCAGTTGTTGTCAACATCGAGACTCGCTGTTATATTATCGTCCTGCCACTTCATGCAATAGCGGCTAGGACCGCGGAGAATTTCTGAAAGGGAAACCCGTAGTCCTAGAACGCAAATGGTAATCGAAGGATACAGGTGTCGCTTTAGTCAGTAAAAGTGTGACACGCCCTCCCGCTCCAACCAGAGCGCGAGATGTCATTTTGATGATTTCCCACCTTAAAAAAAAAAAACTTCATGCAATAGCAAATTCATGAACGCAAAATAGAAAGTAGTGTAAATAGTTAGAAAGTGAGCCGACGTGAGAATAATAGAAATAAGTAGGTACACTTTGTATTGTATTGGCGAAGATCATCCATGCCCTAGCTACTGCTAGAAATCATAATGGCATAATGACGGCTATCAATTTCTTGGTAATCGTAAGCTCTTTGTGAGTGAGCTTACCTAGAAAAGTAGATTTATTATTTTTACATTTGAGCTCTGTTCACATTACAGACGCCTAAAGGCAACAATGAATATTTACCATGTGTCTCGTGATACTACATAGTTTCATTAGAAAAAGCGCTCAGAATGCCAACTGAACTACTCGGTCGCCATTGCTCGTCATTGCTCGCCATTGCTCGCCATTATAATATAATATATGTCTATTTATTTCTGCAATTTTTAAAATTACAGTCGGAAGCACCTCGTAAGCGTAAAGAAAAATCTAAGAAACGCGAGAAGGACGTGAACGCACCCAAACGACCAGCCACTGCATTCATGTTGTGGCTCAATGAGAACCGAAAGAAAATCATCGAGGAGAACCCTGGCATCAAAGTCACCGAGATCGCCAAGAAGGGCGGCGAGCTGTGGAGAGATCTCAAGGATAAACCTGTAAGTTGGTATAAATATACCTTTTGTGTGAAGTTTTTCATGAATAAGCAGACTTAATCTTTCATGTAAGGGTAAACTGGTGAAAAGGTAAGATGGTCAGCGAGGTTTATAGCGGACCTGACTGTCAAAAGTACGACGGATTTCTGAACTACAATACTAGTTACATGTTGTGGTAAGCCAGGTGAAATAGTGTGTTCTTCATTGGACTTCCAGTGTCATGTTACCAATTATTATGTTAAAACGAACAACGATTATGAAATACTGTATTTATATTACACTTTGCTGCGGTTTCGCTACTTACGCCTGCCTCAGGAACCGTGAAAATAAGCCTGTGCCACTCACTTGCATAATTATCAAAAAATAGTTTTCGTAATTAAAATTAAATCCATTTATTCAATAACATTGACAGAAAGTTTTACAACGAAAAATTTTAAAAAAATATATGTTAATAACCACCACAATATAAAATTAAATTAACAAAAATCTCAATATTACAACAATATCAACACTAATAAAATCAGATCAGCACATTCAGGGATTATTTTGTTACAAGCATTGAACCATTTTACTTTGTCTCCATTTATCTAACTGCAACTACAAAACATTTTCTCCTACACAGGAATGGGAAGAAAAAGCCGCCAAATCAAAAGAAGAGTATAACATTGCAATGAAGAAGTACAAGGAAAGCGGTGCTCAAGATGAGTTCAAGCAGAAGAAGAAGCAAGCCGAGAAGGAACGTAAGGCTGCAGAGAAGAAGTCTAAAGCGCCCGCTGCTAGTAAGAAATCAAAAACTGCAAGTAACGCAGGTGCTGGTAGCGGGGGCAAGTTCACCAGCAAAGAGTATATCGAAGATGATGATAGCTCTTCGGATTCTGATAAAGAGAAGGATAAGAAGAAGAAAGATACTAAAGATGTAAGTATTATAATCTGTAAATAGGGCAAAAAGTACTATGAACATTAATGTATAACTCTAAATAGGAGATTTTGTAAGCAACTCCTCCACGAACGAGTCGATTGTCGCGATGATATAATCATGTGGAGATACTTTTATAGAGTTAATGTAGAATGAAGTGGGACGATTTTTTCGAGCCAACTAAAATTGTAATAAAATATTTTCGTTTTTAAAAAAAGTGTGCGTGTTAATCCCTGCGACAAGAGGGTCGAGTTCAGCATGATTGCCAAAAAGCTAGTTTTGCCGATGAGTTTTAATTAAAGCATTGGACGCAACAAGGAGGGTTCTACACTCTAAGCCTGTTTTCGTGTTGAAAAGAAGCATACCTTGTCTCAGATGACAAAAACTCATTTAAATTTCTTAACCTATAATGACGTTAATTAAGAGTTTATTGTGATGAGTCACTACGCTTTTTATTGTAGACGGCTTTTATGAACCCAGAAAATCACAAGTGGCTCGAGCAGGTGTTGACGTTCAAAAAGCAAGAATAAGATATATACCTTGTCCTGAATCATGAGGGCCCAGTGAAACCTAAAGATGACATTTGTTAAAGATTCAGACGATTCTTTTAAGTTTTTATTGGAGGTTGCATTCATACTCATTATGATTATTTGTCACATTGATTGAATAAAATTATTTATACCTTAAAAACCTTATTAAATTTGAATGTCCAATTAATTTATCGGTTGGGTGTAACAAAGGCGGATGACAAACATGTCTTAAAAAAATATAATTTATGTTTGTAATTTATTTGCATAACATTTATAATACTCAATTCTTACAGTCCAATAATGGGACTAATAAAATATTAAGGTCATCAAATTACTTTTATTTCAATTCAGAATTTATAACATCAAAATTGTCTCGAAACTCACTATTTGGTAACATCATTGTTGCACCCGACGCTTCAGTTCTCATGAGCAACTCTTTAATTAAGATTCAACGGCTATTCCAACCGACGCTTTACATGTCACTTTGATCATTGATTGATGAGTCATTAGCACATTCTATACAGCGCGCTCATAACACAACATTAGTGAAGCTATTGTAACAGCTAGGTTAACACGGCGACTAGATCAATTATTTTCTTAATTTGAACTTACGATAGTGTTAAAAAGATTGTATAGTATTACAGCCAGTATTTTACTATTCATTCACACTACACACGTGCTGCCGTGGTCACGCGCAAGTGATCCTAATAGTAAGTGTAGATTTTTATCAACCGCAGGCGCATACGTAATAGCGTCATTGTGCCTTGATTAAATAATACACATTGTTCAAGCGATATACAAAATGCATTTAGAATCGTGTGTTCCAAATAATTGAATGATTTTTCAAGGTTAATTTGGATTTATTCCCGGTAAATGGCTCTAGGCCCACCGTGTTACAGACTATAGTAGGTTTTACTGTTACTGGCGAAATTATGAATGAAAAACATCACTGTAAGTGCAAAGCCATTCGGGAGAAAAGACGTAATACTATGTTTTACCTAAGTAAATATATTTTTATAGTTAGATACCAATGTAGATCTTGAATTCGTATCCCACTCATAATACTTTACTATCTGTTCCCAACTACACTTTATTGTGACTCCAAATCGTAATAAAAATACAAATACTTTTTTTAGACCAAGGAGACGAAGAAAGAGAAAGCAAAGAGTTCCTCATCGGAAGCCGAGGCATCTTCGGGTGGATCTGGCGACGCGAGCGGAAGTGGAAGTGACTGAAACCACAACGTACTTACATAATAAGCCTCTGTTTTATTACTCCGCCGGATTTCTGATGGCCTGTTAATGTTCTGTCTAATTTTATAAAACAATGTCTATAACATTCCATCTGCTGGAATGCTGGCCTCCTCTCTTAGAAAGTGAACCATACACCACTCGGGCCGAGTGCCGGTTGGTGAATGTTATATCTAGTAAATTTTTGATTGTGTGAGAGGAAGACATGCTAGTTACCTCACGATACTGTCTAGGCTAACCAAAATTGCAACACCTAATCAAATTACTAGACAATAGACTTGACAAGTGATACTACAGTTTCAGAAACCGGGTTTATGTTTACCTAAGAACTGATATTTTCGATCATCTATAATTATTTTTAGTTTTTTTTTTTGTGTTGAATAGTTGAATGAGATCCTAAAAGTGAGTTTTGGTCACATGACATTCGCTATGTTATAACTTAACCCCAACCCCATTCATAAGAAGTAATATGTGAAATCGTATATAAGTAATGAATCTGCCATCTATAACCTGCGTTTGCGCAGCTATTTACCCGCCCTTGTCATTAAAGTTTTCTCAAAACTTAAGAATCATAATGAATGTGATATTTGAATTATTCAGTTTGTATGATGCAAAATAGTGATGAGCTGTAAGTAAATCCTTGATGGATAACTTAATGTAAATAATAATATTTGTTAAGATCAGTTGTAATCTTGTAATTGTCTTAATGTTTGTATTATCTAATTAAGAGAACTTTGAAAGCCCCAGTTTAGTTGTAATTTTAGTGTACCTATCGTATTTTTATTATAAGACTATATTTTTATTTGGTGTTTCTTTTACTGATTTTATTATTTTCTAGATAAAAATTTCGAATGAAGCATGCTTATATACATATTTAAGTAACTAAACATGCAGCTCTTCTCAAAAATTTTAAACAGTCAGGTAACAAGTTAAACCTTTTCTAAAACACACAATGAAAAAGGTGTAATAAAACAAAACCCAAATTCTCAGTACATTCTTAACAAAACTAGAACCGTTACAAGAAAGGTTCTTTAGGTAACATCAGTGTTCACTGTTCCCATAAGCGACGCGACGCACCGTATAAAAAGTAACAAAAATGCGGCTTTCTGTATAGAGCGAGGCGCCCAAAGTATGGGGTATGCGCCGAAACGAGGAACCTTCTTGCCCATTGCCGCCCTTTTTTTTATGGGACCTTATTGTTATTGTATTACCCGTGTGGCTCCCAAGAAGAGCTTTGCGGTAGGTTTGGTTAAAAAAAAAATACCGTAATAAATAATGAGACAGGCAAATCATTTTAAAGCGCATCGGTGATGCTGTGAACGCAAAATAATCATGTAAGACATGATTTTTTTGCGTTCACAAAATTTGCGTCTGTGTGTTGATGAAATCCAAAGGTATCCTATACCTAATAAGTCTGTTTTGATTTGATTTAAATTGAATTACGGTTCTATTTCCACTATGCAAATTAAGGAAAATGCTAAAACCAATTTACAATACCTATACACAAAGTGTACCTACTAACAGGGGCACCGACTCCGTGGTTGCTCGGGGGCTCGAGCACCCATGAGAATAGACATAAAGAAACAGATCAGTAATCGCCTTTTAGGTTACGTGTAAATTATAATATTTTTGATAATAAAAACTAGTTTAATTTTTATATAATGGTTTCATTTTATATTTTTATCAAACATAATAGAAATGTACTTTATGTAACAAATAATAATTAAGTACGCAGTATGTAAGTAGGACATTTATTTATTTGTTGGTCGATCAGTGTGCATTTCTCTTCTCACACTTCGCCACATTTTCGAGTCCATCAAATGAGCATGAGCACCCATGAGGTTTTCTAAAAGTCGTCGCCCCTACCCACTAAAACGATTCCTGTCTCGAAGCTTTATCATGCAACATTCAAACAGAACCGAACTAAATTGCATTAACTATATGCAAAAGTGCTTATCACGTTGAAATAAGAAACTTATCAAGTCGTTTAGGTCAACCATACTTTTAGTTGACGCCCGTTTAATCGGTCAGCACAATGATAACTTGATAACAACACGTGTCGCCGCCTTTATAATGCATTATTGCATTACCGCGTAAAATATTCCAGTAAAACTTTGTTGATGGCTATTGAACAATTATTAAACAATAATGTATTCTCCCTATAGGTACTAAGGTTATTAAGAAAGCAACTTGTTAGGTACCTATAACTAACAGTAAAACGAAAATCAATAGGTTAAAATGAGGCCATGACAACTATTGTGTTTGAAATCAACACCATTTCTAATATACTTGTAATTTTAGGCTAAAATCTACGCTTGGAATAGGTACAATCACGGTGAAAATACTAATCAAAAACTTGCGATATTTTTGTTTGTTACGATTCTGATAAGTGATAGCAATGTGTATTATCAATTTTAGTTACGATAACTGGAGCTAGAAAGACTGATCAAATAAACTTATGTACAAAATTTGAAGTTCCTACGAACAAAGCAAAAATTGGCATTAACAATAAGGACCTTGTAACGGTCGTCTCTACGTGAGAACGGTGCATGGTAAAGCAAAAACCTAAAAAAAAAACCTTCTCATGTCATGAGTCTATTAATAGGGTTGGTTATTGAATTCTTCGTCGCACGGCAATACTTTTATTAGCCTGATCCCCTATCTAAATGGTAAGGATCAAGGGAGATTTATAACAAAGTGTCTAAGTATAAATCTGCTACAGGGAAAAAATGCATTGATATTATAATGGCAGTCAGCAGAGTGAGTAAACAACGTGGAGCGTCGCGTCGCGTGTCGTCACAAAAACCAGTAAAACCTGATCCGTATCGAATATTAAACCGCGAGTAACCGAGAGGCCACACTTTATTTCCGCTCTTCCATGTTATATTTAGCCGACTGATTCAATACGGTTTCGAAAGACGCAAAATCTGCTAAGTTGGTACTTACCTATTATTTTAAAATAATGAATCTTTTAGAATGTGTATTGTAATAATTCAGACTACAATACAAATTCCAAAAGATTCATGTTATTTTCAGAAATGTTTTACCCAACCTAAAGGTTACCTAACGTAACCTAACCATAATTATGGATAAAATATGAAGGCCGCCATGGCCCACGCACAATGGTCCACCAAGGACTAAGTCCAGAACCTGACCACAAAGATAATATAAAATAAATTTTAAGTTTAAACATCTAACAACATGTTAAGTATTAATCAGCCCATGTGGCGTTTTGAGTAAGTACATATTAAGTAAATAAAATGTACTAAGCTAACACCGTAGTCATGCCGGTGACAGCAGTAGTAGCGTCACCCACCCGGTGCGCAAGGCAAGGACTGGCTCTGCGACAACTCCGCGGTCAATCAACCCGGCGTGCCCAAGGTGGTGAACTGGTGGCTATGTAAACGCTGTCCTTTTTTGGGAGAGACTATCGTCCAGCAGTAGGTATTTATTGGTTTAACTTAATAAACATAAGTACCAACTACCTATTCTAGGTAACTAAGAAATAATTTTGTAGAACTAAGTTATCCTGGGGAAGCTAGCAATATTGAAATCAAACCAAAAGTAACTACTAACTACTACTACTTACAAAGTGTCAAACGTATTTCAAGTGCATTTGTGATTGATTGACTAACAATTGACGGAATTATTTATTCATTACCTTCAACAAAACTGGGTATTCACCCAGTTTTGTGGGCAACATTCTAAGCATGAATGCAAAGCCTATTTATAATTCGAAGATAAATTCAATCCTTCGCCGATTTCGGCTCCACTCTCAACTGTGACTTTAGTTTGTGTATTTTAAACTGATTTTTCTGTGGTCATTTGTATTAAAAACGCCGTAAAAAATTAAGTTTGCAATGGAACCAGAAGTTCGTCATTCCAAAATTAGGAAGTTAATTTAAAAAATTATGATAACTTGATGTGTGAGACTGTACCTATTACTGCTAGGGTCTGTAAAATATATTATTTCCTTTTTCGTGAAAGGTTCTTCCCTGTGCATTAAATAAAAATAAGAGGATGGAGTATATTCTACATCTATGCCTACCTACTTATAAGTACAAAATAGGGGAGAGCGGGGCTGAAAGTGCCGATTTCGACAAATCCTTACATTGTTCGGGATAAAACAAATACTATGTCTGAAAGTAGTGGTTCATCCTAAGTCAAATTTAGTCTATAATACGAATTTACCTACACATTTTGCACATGTTTTATAGTTTTTTAGAAAAAGTGATTTTCTTACACAGCGGTGGCAAGGCACTACCAACCCCACTTCGGGGCAAATTGTGCCGTAGCTGAGGTCAGTTGTGCCGTTGATAATGCTAGGTGTTTTGCATGCATCAAAATTAATTTAGAATTTAAAAAACATCAATTTTATATGCATATATTTATTCGTTATTCTTTTAACTATAAATAAACAATTTTTAAAATTTACTTGTTTATAATACCCAGCATTATAATAAAAAAAACAAATTACCTTTACTTATATAATTATTTCAAACATAAAAGCATATTTTTAATCAATAGTTTGTACTTATTTTTATGCGAATGAGATCAATTATTAAAAATATCAGCCTCTAAGGACTATATTACAAAAAATAATAAAATTAAGATCAGTCTCTTTAAGAAATAAAAAAAATATAGCAAAACTAGTTATTCCGTAGATGATTGATCAGAATAGCAATTAGGACAAACAAATTCTAGGCTTTCTTCATCTTCAATACATTGCAAATAGGCCCATTTCTTACATTCTTAGAAAAATGGATTAATTTTTCTCCAGGGGCAGAGTTAGAATAGGCATCACAACATTAATATAGTACCATTCTTGTTCGTCATCAGAACTGTCGTCATCTTGCAAAACTCTTCTCTTAGCGGGGTTCTTAGTTGGCTTTTTTGTTGGTTTACCTTTTTCCTTCCCTTTTCCCGTAACCTTCTTTATTGTTTCACTTTCTTTCTTCTTTTTTTTATTAGCCTGTTCTTCGGTCAAAGAGTTTTTCTCTGGAGTATCTGTAAGAATAGCTGTCTTTCTTTTACGTCCTTTGTTATGTCCAATTAATCGGGGAGGTGCTTTAGGCAGTGGTCTTATTAGTTGTGGGGAGAAAATTGCCCCATTACCCTTTTATGTTTTTCGCTTGTATGTTCTCATTCTGCCAAAGACAATAAATGCAGTGTAAAGTAGGTATTATGTCAAAAAGTATTTTCTTTCTTTTATAAGTACCTTTATTGTTTTAATATTGTTTAGGTTTACGCAGAAACATAAACAATATTGAAACAATAAAGGTTGCTTAGGGGTTGGTTGTGCCGCGGCACAAGCAGCCCCGGATGAACGGCACATTTTACCCCGCATTAGGGAGTGTGATATTTTGTCTTACATATAAAAATCACTCTACTCAAAGCATTAAAATTACACTGCATAATAAACTAGGATAAATAACAATCATTTTAATTAAACTTTCATATTAAAAGCACGAAAAATACTACCTTGCGACCAAAAAATATCGAAACGAAAATATTTACTTACGTGGCGCTAGAAGACCCTCACATACGCTGCCACTCGGTCCGCGTCGCTGACGCAACTAAAATGGCAGCCGCGTGTGCCCGACTGTTAGGCACTACGCGACACAATACGATCGTATATCTATCTCTTTCTGTTTTCGAGATATTCGCGTCGGCACAATTTACCCCCGGCACTTTCAGCCCCACTCTCCCCTACTCGCTTAATAAACAAATTTCGACTTTCTCCCATAAGGTATGTAGAAACTTCAGAAGAATGCTACCAGCTATGACTCTTACGTAGGTAGGTAAGTACACACTAAATAACAGGTACCTACTAAAACTAATTCAAACCCATAGAAATATTTTAAAAAAAAAAACCCACGACGACCTTATTGTTTTCAGCAGAATGTTCGTTCGATCCTCTAACCACCCAAAGTTTTTTAACACTAATTTATTGTACAGTACCTTACTGGTTCCATAATTAGGCAATTTATTATTGTGCTCGAGCCGGCCAAGCGTGTGCCTATGAAATCACATAATTATAACGAGTAACATTTATATTCTCTAGCTAATGCAGCAACCCGAACTTGGGCCGAGATTGAGTCCTTTTCCTACCTGTTCTTGTCCATAGAATTGCATCTATTGTTCTTATCAGGTACTCTGTAGTTCTTATGCTACGTACAGTTCCTGTTCTTTTCTTTCCCACTTTTGTTATAAACAATAGGCACCCATCTACAATTTTTTTTTATTTAGTTATTTTTAGGAGTTTCCTTTCATGGCTGAAACAGTTGTACTTACATGAGTACATGAAATTAAAGTAACGTAGATAATATTCTGAATTTATTTATTATAGTAGATCTTGTAAAAGATGTATGTCCTCAATCCACTATGGTTCGTCCTTCTTCTTTACCTTTACTGACATCCTGTCAATACTTTCTGCTCTCCAATCAAACTACGAGATAGCTGGCAAGCATTTTGTATGAACATAAAAAATCCGAATTTAGATAGTGCAACGAATTCAAGCGAAGAGAGTCTCGAGTCCATATAGAAATTTTGAGTTAAGTCAATTCAAAATTTCTTATAATGGAAAAATTTTGAATTGACTTCCAAGTTTTTAGAAAGATTTCTAAAAATGTATGATCTAGTGTACTCTTCGGGTCCTACTTCATGTCCATCTCGGGGTTTACTGTAATGAGTGCCAACTCTGCGCAACGTTGGGCAGACAACCTCGTTAGTAACTTAGATGCTGACTGCAGAATCATTTTAAAAGGCAGCCAACCTTGTACGAGAATCATTTCTCCCCTACCTTTAATTTCTGACCACGATGAGAACAGAAAGGAAGGAAAAGAGAACCGTACGACTTGTCTAGTTTAAAGCTCGATACTGGCCATTGGACTAATAACAGCAACGATATATAATTGGTATGTAAGTGTTTTTATAGGCTAATGATTCAATTGCCTGACCTGTTCGTCAGGATGACACAAAATGATATTGCCTACTTGATCGAAGATGTCCTCGATTAGTAGACACAGCTGCGACAGAGAGGGAAAAAATGAATTAAGTTGGTAAGTATCAGGAGTTACCCACAGAGGCCTAACCAATGATATTTGGGCCTAACGTACTGGATTGCCTAGTTGGAGGAATAACACCTAGGTACAAAAAAAAAATACCTAGCCGCTGCAAATAAAACTTGGTGAAATGAAGTCTTATCTTGTGATCTGGTTTCCGCGCTAAGTCGTTGGTGGACCAATATACCTACGTGTAGAAATGGGCAAAGTGGGGTTTTATAGACCCGTCGGATACCCAATGTGAGTGCGGTGTTCTTACTAAGAACATAAGCCACACTTTGAAGTGCCCATACACCTGCACTTTGGAGGACCTAATGAGTGATACCGATGCATGCTGAAGTTACGTAGCTACCTACTGGGCCCAAACAATTTGAGGCTTATAGTCCCTTGAACATCTGGCCGAAATTAAGCAGCAGTACGAGTATCTTTGCATTTAATTCCGGCTAGCAGCGTCCGGATATAGCCCCGCTGATCTATCCATTGTCTTTGCGAAATATTGATTGATTTACAGATGCTACGTACATTCTGAAAAACACTTAACCAGTATTTTTTTTGTGTAAACCTATTTCTAAAGATCAAAGCTGTATGTATGGAAGGAGTAGGGAAAACAAGCGAAAAAAATATCATATTGATAGAAAATTTGTTTGGCAAAAGTATTAGTCTTACGAAAAAATCATACGTTGATAATATTGTACATGAATCTATAATAAACATATATTTTTTCCAAACCTATTGACCTCGCCGTTACCGAAGAGTAGGAGAGTAGGCTTCAGAAAGTTACTGTTTTATAGCACTGCTCGGGAGTTATTAGGGCCATAGGGAGTTTACTATCGACTCAAAAAGAAGAAGAGTTTTAGTAGACGTTTTATTTCTGTGTAACAGTCAAACAGCTTCTAAAGTTAGTCTAAAAGGTACTTAGTTACCTAATCTACCTAAATTGCAATCTTAATTAAAATGGTCAATAATATAAATTACATTAACAGGATGTAGTAGGTACTAGGTAACTTCCCCATACAGGCCATACATGTCATCTATCTTTATTAATACTCACACAACAAAGATAATATTATTATGTAGGTATAAATTTACTAGCTGACTTGGCAAACGCTGATCTGCCATATAGGTAACTTACCAAAGAATAAAATAGGGGGTGGGAGTAGAAGGGTAAAAAATACGACCTAATCTCAGACCTACCAAATACAAAAAAAAAAAATCATACAAATGTTCGCTTTGGAGGAGTTCGCAAACATTATGATACGAGATTTTTAAATAATTAGATGATCTAGCAGTAACTGTGTTATTATAGGTTTTTTTATTATATAAATATAGATCTTAAGAATCAAAAGTACCTATCTAAATGCTTTAGATAAATGATAATTTTGTCAGTGTTTGACATCAATTATTGTCACTGTTGAAATTACTACTTGGAAATTACCTACAATAAATGTTAGAACCTCTCGCCACTTGTAATTTATTAAGGTAAGTACTTACCGTACCTACTTATCGTTTTTATCACCACAAGTCCACCGTGTCGATTTTGTCAGGGTATCTAGCCTCATTTACCTACAATAATTATAACAAATAATTATTCTATCCATCTTTCGTTTTAGATAATAACGTAATTAGATACCCTAATTTTTTTGGGTGTAAGTTTGAGCTTTAAAATTATTAACAGAAATCAATAACGTGTGGCAGTTTATCTTTCTGATGTTTAGTGCGCCATTCAAAGTTCAATAGGTACCATCTTATTCAAGATTGTATTTTAGGTGTATGACCTTAAGAACTAAGGACACAACACCCTTATTTCTTTGAAAATAAAAACTATTTCGCGAGTTCCTACGAAATATCAAATCGTAAACAAACGTGCTGCCATTCAAGCGCTATGTTTTATTGGCGTCCCTTTCCCGCTAACATTTACCGCGCTTTTTACGTTTTCGAAATGAACGTTGGCGGCATTTAAAATAGGGCGCGAGTTCATTTCGATAGGAGTCTGGTGTTGAGTGGACTGGGTAATTTTTTGATATACTTCTTTTGTAAGTATATATAAAGTTGTTGAGATAAATATTTAGTGTAAGTTTTCTGACCTTAAAAAACAAAAATGTACCCATTTCTATACATAATTATATCAGAATACGACGAAATAAATTTCTGAAGCAAATGTTCTAGACCCATAAGTTAAATCGAAAAGCAACCTAACTTCAATTCCGTAAGGTTTAAATTTATATGAATTAAGCAATCGATACGTCACGGATATACGTAGTACACGATGCATTGTAACCGCCGTGCAGTTGGTAGTACCGAATCTACTGGCCAATCACGTTCGACATAGATGTCGCTTTTGTACCGACGCGAGCCGTCCCCAAGCTAGCTTGCTCTGGGAACATTTGCTTCGAGCTCCATACATTTTCTTCTGGTTCTCTACGTCTATAGTTTGGTTGTGCACCAGTTCAAAAATAATTTCAAAATTTTTGCCATCAGGTGAGTTGAATTATTTTTCCGATCAAAGTAAAGTGTTTTAATATGTGTATTCGTGTTTCTTACGGCCGGATTCATTGATATAATTTTCATTCCACGTTGGAATTCGCATTCAAACATGGCTATAAGCTTCGTCGTACTTTCCTTAGTACGCGTGGGTATGGGAAGGACGCCTTATTTCAATAATTAATTTCTCGGATCTTTACTATTAAGTGACTGGAACAGTTCTTCCATAAGTTTTAGGTAAATAGTCATCGGATTATTTGGTAATTAGGTCATCTTTAGTTATTGCGTATTTTCAACACAATCCGTGAAAACAAAATGGCTCTTTCGACCCAAGCCTAGGACAGTGAACTCGTTATATGGGGAGATAACTATTTTTGTTAGAAATTGTATGGGGTTACGACTTTTTATAGCAGTTTTGATCGTAATAAGCTGGATTTTCGATTAATTAATACCGGGATTTGTATTTTTTCATCTAAAAGACGCATAAGCGCGTTTCCCGCCAAAACGCCGCCCCACTGTGCCATACAAGCAGTGTGTAGGCTTGTTACCTAGCTGATTCTTTAAAGCATGGCCCGCCTAACCTGTTGCCATGCATTTTCTTCGTAATTTACTATAATTCTCTTTGTTTCATTGCAGGAAAAAAGTAAAAATGACGGACAAGCCCAAGCGTCCTATGTCAGCTTACATGCTGTGGCTGAACAGCGCGAGAGAACAGATCAAGTCGGAGAATCCCGGCATGAAGGTGACGGACATAGCTAAAAAGGGAGGCGAAATTTGGAAGTCAATGAAGGACAAAACTGTATGTAATCATTTGTCATCATAACGCATTGCTTTTGTCCGTTATGTACCTATTTGAGATATTTCTTTTTTTTGTGTTTAGGAGTGGGAGGAAAAAGCTGCCAAAGCCAAGGAGCAGTATGCGAAAGACCTGGAGTCATACAACGCTAACGGAGGTGGCGGAGAGGGTGGCGGCGGCAAGAAGGCACAGAAGCGTGGAAAGAAGGGCAAGAAAGCGGCACCAGCTGTAAGTATCGCTTCGTCTATTCATCGCAACAAGAATTATTTATTGTGACAAAAGCTAATTGTAACATTTTATTACAGAAATCCAAGAAAAAGAAGGAGGAGTCGGAAGATGAGGATGGAGAGGAAGAGGAGGAGGAAAGCGAATGATCTCCCAACACATACGACATTACTGTTCATATTGAATAATTTACTTGGACTTAATTTATTACAAAGTAAAATGGGACTGACTTTCCAAAGTCTGTATGACATTTCACAATTTTTTATTAACATTTTACTGAGTTAAATTTCTTATTTTTGGCTCATGTTTCTGATGCATTATAACAATAATTTTGGTCTGCACATGAAATTTGTTGATGTTCAATGTGTTGTTTGTCTACTACTTGTATTTGTAGTATTAATAGTAATGATAGATGTATGTAAGAGCATTGCAGAGTTTGGAAAGTTCTGCCGCTGGCTAGGGTCTAGGTTTCTAAGCCTCAAAAAAAAAAAAAAATAATGTTTAAGTGTTAGCATGTATACACCGGGGAATTGTACAGTTAGCCCTCCCTCGTTAAGTTCGCTGTGACTACTGGATGCTCACTGAGAAGTGTACCTCAACTAGTTTCATCAAAACTAGTATGTCTGCAATATTACCTGATTTTCTGTATAACATAACATTTATGTTGAAGCTGTGCTTTGATTTGAATATACCATATTTTTTAATTTACTGTGTATTAATAAGTTGTGTGAATTAATTTTGGACATAGAAGTTTTGGTCAAACTATACCAACATGTAAAATTACGAGACTAATTCATGAACGTTTGTGGCGGCTTATTGTTAATCAAACCTACCTCTTCTCATTGTAAATTTCAATGCTGATGATAATGGTACCAAACTCTAAGCTAAGATCCCACTTAGGAAATTGATGTGTATGTTGTATTTTTAGTTAGTTAATAGGTAGGTTTTCGATGTGATTTGTCTCTCAAATTTTACATTTGTGTTATTTTGTAAATGAGAATTAGCATTCCTCATGTCAATACGGATTTTACATGTTCAATAAAGTAATTTCATATAAAATATTCTATTTTTCAATTTGTCTTTTCATTCTCTTCTTCTAGGTTGTATCTTCATACTGTCCTATACTTTCTTTTTTTTACACTTCAATCCATCATCCTATCCCTGAGGTGCACTGATGACATTTCAGCTAATTGCTTGTGATAACTAATATCGATGCACGTGATACTCTACCTCGTGGCAAGGTCTGATCGAAACTAGGATGTGCCACGTTACGTGCTATACAATAGGTATTTCATGATCTCTTATCAATTTTGAATTGTAAATACTGTTTGTTTTGTTTGCAAAACAACGCCCGAACTCCCATAATTTGTTTACGACATGGTTACCTACGAAAGAAGTTGCATCGTTATCGGGGCCACTACGACCATTTTAAGTGAAAAAGAATCTAGAGACGCTATGATATTTTTTATATAAGTCCAGGGTAACAGCAGACGATTGCATAACAGGTAGATAACTACGTTAAAATCTAATAAATAGGAGTTTTATGTAGGTAGGTACCAATACCCTAATCAATAACTGATTAGTGAATACGCTGATGCGAAAATAAAAGTATTAGGTACAACCTAGCGAGCCAATCATAGCCATGCTCTAGATAATTGATGTCAACCTACGTCATAATACCATAGCGTCATGCGTCAGTCGATACCACGCCACGATACAAAGCTTATTTGTTTTAAGGTTCTTTTTGTCAAAAAGATTATTAATAATTTAAACGGTGCTACCAACCATACTTGTAATGGGTTCTAACTTTGTAGCTAGAACTACATTAGATCGAAGCACACGTGTTAGATGTCTGATTTGTACGTAGAACGACGTAGCGTGGCGTGGATCAAGTGTAGCTCTACAATATAGTTTCCTTATAAAATATATGGAAACCATTGACAATGGAGACCGACGCGCCCAGATCGGCGTGTGTGGCACACGTGTGGGCAGTGTAGTTCTAGCTTTATGATTGTGGACCGTTTTTTGTTATGTATGTTTATTTAGAAAAATAAAAACAAATTAAGTACATATCTTTATAATTAAGTATAATATATATTTATTGTTTCTTTTTTGTTGCCATCGTAATGGTGTTTACATGTGGGCCAGGGATGGCGATTAACAGATGCAGGGCCCACATGTAAACACATCATAATAAACATGCCGTTGTCCCGCTATACTCTTTGGTGCTTTTTTAGAAATGTGATTTTAAAATCCTTTTTTATTTTGTAATACGCCTACTCAAATGTCCTGGGATCAAAATCAACTTTGTTTACTAGTTTGGTCAACAAAGGAGATGTATACATTGTTGCTTACTAAAACGCGTGTTTGCAATTTTTTTTTTGTGTCAGCATTTAGAACAATAAACAAAGTTGTGGTAAAAAAAAATATAAGACAGAAAATAACAAAGAAAAAAGAGAAGGCAGAAGAACTAAACTGCACTATACATTACAGTGATTTGGAAGCTCATATTTTTTGTCAGAAAGGTTTATGCCAAAGAAGTGCTAAGAAGTAATTATGCAAAGTCAAAGAAAGAATAATATAGTTGTTTAGAAAAAAATATTATTTCGTAACATTAAATATTAAATAATATTTTGTCAGATTTCATTCGATTTATAATTTTATTTGTTGTATCTATGACTGAAATAACTCAATGAATAAGTACATAACTAAACGCTTTGTGCTGTATTTCATAGATTCAGATGCAAATGTTCCAATCGCAAAGATGACACACTTTGCCGACGCCTACTGCTGTAACAGTGAGTCGGTTCAGTAAAGAGTTACACATTCCTAGCACATACATATTTCTACTCCGAGCAGGGTAGGTTGGTGTAACCAACCTACCTACATATGGAGTTTCTTGCCGGTTTTATGGAGTTTCTTGCCGGTTCTTCTCCATAGGAAACGACCAATTTGGAACCGTGCATTAGCTTCTGACGTTTTATAAGTGCCCATGTAGGCCTATGTGAAATAAAAACTTTTGACTTTGACTTTGACTACCCTGCTCGGAGTTACGAGTTAGTTGGGTTATTTATACAAGTGACACTAGTGACAGTGGCTAAACGCGATTATGCGAGCCAAACGTTAAAACGCTATTAGTTTTATTGGTGAATTCCGCCCTTAGTTGGGTTAACTCTAGGGTAGTTACTCGAGTTATAAAAGAACGACCCTGGGTTGCAACTCGAAGTGTTTTTGAACGGTTAGAGTAACGTCCTTACCTTACTCTGGTTATTTTTGAACGCAGGGCAGGGTAGGTTGGTGTAAAGTCATTGAGATAAATACATATGTCAATGCGACGGCTCACCTTACGGCGCTGCCGTCACCACATTACACTGGCAGAATAGTCGACACCGGTTCAGTTGCCAAAGAAGAAAAAAATAAATAAAAAATAAATGGTGTACAGTAAGCGGCCCAATGAAGCGGCCATAAATGACACTTGCTTGGCATTGACAGTAGAACTCTTTCGCGTTCAAAAATGCGAGTGTAGAGTATCTACCCTGATGACGTCATTAGAGCTAACTCTAAAGGGCCTATTACATTACGCGATATTCAGAACACGATATTCAGACTGTCTTATTTTTTGTTCCGAGTAAGACCGGTCTAACCCTTATTACACTACGTGACATCGACTAAGACTGTCTGAATATCGAGTAGTGTAATAGGCCCTTAACCTCATTTTTGAACGCAGTGCTGTCAAGTCATGTCTCTATCATCATAACAGACCACACAGTCATGACTTGACAGCCCTGCTCATGACAGTGTCATGTCAGTCAGATTATTTATATGAACATATTAGTGATGTGCCGAGTCGCTTTTTTTGTGGATCGAGTCAACTCGAGTCAGGTTATACGGTATTCGAATCATGACTCGATTCCACCATTCGATTCCAGTACTCGAGTTCTATGTGTGGAATTCGAATGTTGACTCGAGTCCCAGACTCGAGACCAGGACTCGAGTCCAGGATTCGAGTCTTGCGTACTCGAATCAAAATAAATTTGTACTCGAGTCAGCGAGTCCACAGCAGGAATCGAGTCTGACTCGAGTCAAGCCGTACTCGGCACATCACTAGAACATATATGAATCCGTCAGTCTGTTGCATAGGTCTGTTGTGGTCAAATTATTTATTATTATACTCTTGTAGTGTAATAAAAAATAATAAGAAGCAAGATCAACGAACTAGAACTTCTAAAAATCAACCAATGCTTCTTTAAAAAAAGAAAAATTTTATACTATAACATCGAATCGAGGAAGACGTAAAACAAGCTCGTAAGTTCATTTGGATTCCACTGAAAATGTATCTCGAGGTTAAGATACTAATTTCACTGTTAAAAGTTTCGTTTTATTTAGGAGTGTGTGGTTGATTAGTGCAGGGATGTCGGGGGATGGCAGCAGCGGTGGCGGATCAGCAGTGGCACTGGTGACTGGGGGGTACGACCACACGATTAAACTCTGGCAGGCGCACAGCGGCGTCTGCCTGCGTACCATGCAACATCCAGATTCGGTAAAATTTTAAAGATATTTGCTTAATTATTATAGGTACTTCTTTCTTTCAACTACCAACAGCTGAGATAGTATTTTGCCTCAATCTCTATAAATAGTCTTATGATTTGACAAAAAGATTATTTAAAAGATTAAGAAGCCAAATATTGGCCTAATAAAGCTTTATAGCTCGGTTTAAACATATTTTTATATGACATAATCTACAATTTACTTAAGACGCTGTGGCACAGTGTGTGTAAGTAGCAGTGATATGAGGGTAGATTGATAAGTATTTGGCTTGATCAACTTCTTTGAAAATAATTATTTTATTTTGCTATTTTATTACCTCCAATTTTAAAAATTCGTCTATGTATCCTTAGGAGCATTAATACAGTCGAAAAAAATCTTCCTTTAAGTCTGCATTTGTGACAAATTGCAATGGCTTGCTTGACAACTTGCACATTTTATTGTGAGAGGTTTGTAATGCAAGTGAGCATCTCACAGTTACCTAGTCTGAACTAAACTAAATATTGTAGGCAGTTTCGTTTTATAGAATTGACTTGATTACTTTTCAGTCCACCCTCATATATATTTTAAAACATCATCATCTTCCTGCTTTTGTCCCATGTTATTTGGGGTTGGCACAACACGTTTTCTTCTTCCATTCTTCCCTGTCATTCGTCATACTATCACTAACTTCCTTTTCTTTCATATCACTCTTCACACAATCCATCCATCTTTTCTTTGGTCTCCCTCTCCCTCTCCATCCATCCACATGTAAACTCATAACTCTTTTAGTAACATGCATTTCATCCCTCCTCTTTACATGACCATACCAAGACAAACGATTCCCTTTCAACTTTTCAGTCACTGGAGCCACTTTCAAACTTCCCCTAATATACTCATTTCTTACTTTATCCATTCTCGTCACACCACACATCCATCTTAACATTCTCATCTCCGCTACGTGCAACCTTTTTTCATCCGTCTTTTTCACAGCCCAACATTCTGATCCATACGGTATGACAGGCCTTATCACGGACTTGAAGATTTTACCCTTCAACTTGAGGGGCATCCGTGGGTCACAAGTTGTTCCCGTGACCTGTCGCCATTTCATCCATCCTGCATTAATCCGATGTGTTACGTCCCGGTCTACCTCACCATCCCCTTGGACGAGTGACCCGAGGTACCGAAAGTCGGAGCAGATCGGTATGGGCGTTCCAGCAAGAGCTAAAGGCACTGGATTGGAGAGACCGCAGAAATCGCAGAACAAGTATTCCGTTTTGGTTCTACTCAATTTCAGGCCAACACTCTCCAGTCTGTGCCACCACACCTCCAATCTGTTCTGGACCTCTAGGCCACTCTCGGCAACCAACACAATGTCATCGGCAAACAGCATACACCAGGGAGCCTCTTCCTGAATGTCCGACGTCAGAGCGTCCATTATCATCAGGAAGAGGTAAGGGCTGAGAGCCGACCCTTGATGTAAGCCGACAGCCACATCAAAGCTGCCAGTGGTGCCCACTGTAGACTGGACTTGGGTACTGCATCGACTTTACATCGCTCGGATCACCTGCACATACTTCCCAGGCACACTTTTTTCCTTAAGGGCCCGGGTACCTCGTGAGGTATGCCTTTTCGAGGTCAATGAATACCATGTGCAAGTTTTTATGCCAGAGACCTACCTACCTCTGTATTTCTCGCACAGCTGGCGTATAGCGAAAATGGCATCCGTTGTACTGCGAGCAGGCATAAAACCGAATTGGTTCTGTGAAATTTCACTCTCTTCTCTTAGTCGCCTTTCAATAACTTTCTCCCAGGCTTTCATAGTATGTGACATTAGCTTTATTCCTCTATAATTGTTGCACTCAAGCACATCACCTTTATTTTTAAAAATTGGCACCAAAGGGCTATTGCACCACTCATCAGGTATGGCTTCTTCCAGCAACAACTTATTGAAGAACAAAGCTAACCACGTCCATCCATCTACTCGCAATAACTTCCACACTTCAACTGGTATTCCATCTGGACCAATGGCTTTACCATTCTTCATTCCATTTACTGCTATTCTGACTTCATCCATACTAACCATTCTCACTAATCCCACATTCACTGGTTTATTCTCTAACACCCCACTCCATCTCATTCCAGCTTTCATTTATACTTCGATCATTCATATCTCCCATCTCTATCATTCTGCCCACCACTTGCTCCCTGAACTTCTTCGCACAATCATTCCTCTCTAACATTTATATATATATTTTAAAACATGTCAGAGTTTAATTTTGATTGATTTAATTAAAAAATTGTCTTTTCAGCAAGTGAATGATCTGGAGATATCCCCAACAGGTCAGATGGTAGCAGCGGCTGGGTACCAACATATCCGCATGTACGATCTGGCCAGTGCTAACCCTGATCCTGTTGTCAACTTTGAGGGCATAACAAAGAATGTTGCTAGAGTTGGATTTCAAGTGAGTGTAACAATGACAATTCAGTTCAAATTAATCTGTCCTTAAACTGTGGCAAAGTCAGTTTTCCATACCATCCACACAGATAAATAAAGAAAATAATACTTACTCATTTGTTAATGTGTTTTTAGAAAAATGATCTTTGGATGTACACTGGTGGTGAAGACTGGACAGCTAGGATTTGGGACCCAAGGTAAAAGATTTTTATTAATTTAATTTTGTAGATAATAATATGTTGTAGTTAACTTGTGCAATTTTTTATCCTGAAATAAATAAATTTTATTTATAATTCTTTTGAAATTTTGAATCTCGCAAAAACTTACATCTAATCTAACCCGAATGCTTTTACACCAAAACCTATGCTGAATCATTTGAGTTGTACTTAATAGTAAAAATAAAATAATTATTATAATACTGATTTAATCGAATTGGATTTCAAAATGCAGAATGTTTCTTTGAGGGGTGACTAAATCTGATTTATGCAACTTTTTTTGCCACCATTATATTTGATGCAAATTTTTGCTGGCTGATATCCATTTTCTAGTTAAAGAGTAGCAATTTTTTTTTTTTAACTTGTCTACACATCTTCGACAATTGTTAAAAACATGGCAATACGCAACACGAAAAAGCTAGCATTTTAGCCAGCTACCAGTTGAAGATTAAGTAGATGCTATCCAAATAGAAATTGCGAAGCCTGAATAATAAATTAAAGTAATACTGTGATTAATTTAAAGTTGATTTCACCTAAATTGGTCACTCTGTAGGAATATTTATTCATGGTATCCCTCAAGGAAGCATTCTTGTTCCAGCTTTAATTTAAATAATTATGTAACTGTAAAGAAAAATAAATTACATACAGAACTGCAGATCTAAAACAATAAAAAATTGATTGTCTTTATATAGTAAGGTTATGTTGTACAGGGCCTCGCCACAATTCCGTTGCACTAAAATATTTCAAGTGCAAGCGCCAGTCAACGCGGTGGCATTGCACCCTGATCAGACACAGATAATGGTTGGAGACCAGAGCGGCATCATACACATGTGGGACCTTAGGACAGATCAGAATGAACAGTTGGTAAGTAGAAGTAATATGCTTTTAAACTTAAAACTATTTTCAAGAAGACATCTTAGAGACTACAGAAAAATTCCAATACTAACTTGAAAAAGTGCTAAGTAGCAACAATTGACAAAAATTCATTCTGCTTCTAATGTAACTTCGATCATCGAACATCTTCTAAAGTTATTTTGTTTTTCTGTGCTTTGCCTGCAGTCTGTTGATTATACGCAAGTGGGTGGATGGTTATTAACGATTGGTGTCTAGCCTCTTAAGTCCGTTTCCCTTCTTATGCCCGGTTATCGAGAATATGCAGTCTTTTTAACCGTCTTGTTGGGCTGCTCGAATCCTAAATTAAGTCACGTGCTAGTGCATTGTTGTGACGTCTCAGTCGCTCCAAGTATACGCTTTCCCTGGCTTTTGTTTCCTCATCCACAGTAGGGACCTCCAAGTACTGGTGAAACTCAGCATTTGTATACCAGGACGCATTGGCTAGAATTCTGAGTACATATTTTGTTTTGGGCAAGTGACCATTTGTCCCTATTGGCTTCAATATACTATTATACACTAGCAACTTATTTATCTAGATACCAGAAGCCGAAGCGTCGATTCAGGACATAGCCATCGACCCGGAAGGCAAGATGATGGCGGCGGTGAACAACAAAGGCAACTGTTACGTGTGGTCGCTCGGCGGAGCCGCGCACCCTGTGCCACTCAAGCATATTGTAGCACATAAGAAGTATGCGCTCAGGTGCAAGTTCAGCCATGATTCCACGTGAGTATATTAAAAAACAAACACACTTTTTAAAATTTTTATCTTCCTGCCTGTTTCGGCTAATATCTGAAAAGGCTGGACCGATTTTGACGGGATTTCACTGGCAAATAACTTAGTTACTTTTATTTTAGGAAATAATAGGGACGGAAAAAAAATAAAACCCATGAAATTGGTTATTTGTGCAATTTAACGCGATTGAAACAAAGTCGCGGGCAACACCTAAGAAATAAATAAAGATTGTTTATTTTGATACACGTTTGTAAAAGTTAATCTCGGGGACTATAGGAACCGACGTACTTGACGACTGTATCACGATTCCGTTGTTAGGAAGGGACGGAATTATGCAGAACGAATGAGACCAGTCCTTACACAGCATTTATTATGTCGGCAGTGTAGTTGGGCTTCAGATTTGATTTCGACATAATTTTACTTGCACCTGCACTGTTGAGTTTCATAGCCGCCTATACGTTTTATCCCGAACAATTCAGTTTATTAAAAGGTGTCATTGTGCAGCATGTTGGTGACGACATCTGGCGACTGTTCGGCCAAGGTGTGGCGCACGAGCGACTGGTCGCTGCTACGTGAGCTGCGCAACGACACGCAGCGTTGGGTTTGGGATGCCGCCTTCAGCATCGACTCACGATACCTTTTTACTGGTTTGTCGAAGTTTATTTTTTATTATGTAATTATTCTTGCTCAAATGGAGCTGGGTAGAAGACCTGGCAAGGCGCGGTCACTTACTCTACATATCAAAGTATCAAAATATTTGGAGTAAGGCGGTGATCGAGTGGCGTCCAGGGACTGAAGGAAGACATTTTGGTTGTGCAGCAGGTTGAACCTGATTGAAGCTGTCACAGGAACTTAGGAATTGGCATAAGAAAAGAGATGGCATGGCTCCAATCCAAGGTCTATGATCAGCTGTGGGCGAAGTGGGACTGTAGATGATGATACGTATTAGTCTACTCTGATGATCTGTGGACTTGTTATGAACTACAACTGACTTCTTGTTGCAATATAAATACATTGGAAAATTAAAAACCAACTTATCACAAAAGAATAGAAAACATTATTTTTCTTCTTCCTGCCCCTATCCCATATCACTTGTGGTAGGCGCAACACGTTTGTTTCTTCCATTCTGTCCTGTCACACGTCACACTATCACTAACTCCCTTTTCGTTCATATCACTCCTAACACAATAGATCCATCTTTTCTTTGGCCTCTCTCTCCCTCCATCCATCTACATGTACTAAACTTTTTTAGTAACGTGCGTTTCATCCCTCCTCTTCACATGACCCTATCAAGACAAACGATTGCCTTTTAATTTTCCAGTCACTGGCGCCACGTTCAAACTTCCCCAACGTAAAACAAACTTGTCCATCATGTAAAAAAGTTTTATTTGTTTTCTCTCAAGGTTCTTCGGACAGTTACGCCCGTCTCTGGGATGTAGAGAAAGGCACATTGGAGAGAGAATACTGTGGACATCAGAAAGCGATCACTTCGCTAGCCTTCAGGGATCAAGCCGTTTAGATCTAAGTCTGTCTTGAGGAAGAGTGTATTTAGTATTGATTTTCTTTTAAATGTAATTTCAATGTTATTTGATCAATACGTTGACCGTATTATGGGCGCAAAATCGAGATGATACGAATTGTAACAATGCCTTCTTCATAAATGCACTTCACACGCCTTCATTTGAATGAGCATTAGTGCCATTGACTTCTTCAGCTTATATTTTCCAAAGAGATCAAATGAATAATGACTGATTTGTATATATGTTTGTATGAAGTTATTAGGGTAAGAAGTTAATGTTACTGAGAAGGTTTTGTATATTAATAAATATTAGCTCAAGATGGTCCGTGTTGCTGACGAAAAGCTATCTCGTATGATATATGCGAGTGAGAGTGAAGAGTGGAATATTTCGTTTATATATGGTTAGACATATTTTAGTTAGCAAGCATGTTTTATACAGATCTGCATCATCTACAGCGAGAATGCTTCAATTTGTCTAGATTATAATAAAAACTTGATTGACTCGTCTATTCCATTTTGTTACCACCGACTTTGTCACCACCTGCGAAACGGGTCTTTACTGACGATGCACACTGGCGGAAGAAGTTTCGCCTCAAAACTAGGAAAGCTGATTCCGTGTAATGCGAAGTGACGAGGTGGAAAAAGTGATGTTAAATAATAAAATCTGAACTTACCCGACTTTATTTTCCTAGTTAACAATGGCAGTAGAGACATTAGAGAACACATTTGTGTCATATGTCATGTGTGACCCTATGTGGTAGTGAAACCAGTGGTGACCAAGTTAGTGGTAACAACTAGGAAAAGACTGACTGACTGATGATGTCTTGGTGAAGTGCCAACATGTGCATTTAGTAGGTTGCTTGCAAGCAACACAGGCCAAGGCTGTGGATGTTACAACTACAAATTACAACAATCATGCTTGTTGTTGTACATCATACCTCATAATTATGTGTTCAATACATTTACCATGTAAATGAATTGTTATAAATTATAATTGAATAAAAAATAAAATACTATTTCAATAAATAAAATAGCATAAGCATAATTAAATAAACCAAATGAAATACTATTTTTAAATGCAGTTTTTTTTAATAATTACGATATTAGTGCCAATCACAAAAAATAATTAGTCTTTTTAAATACACTTCTAAGCTTAGTTCACATGATACTAAGTCAACGGAAAGGTAAATAAAGATTCATCCATAATACTTTGTGGAAATAAAATAAATCGCATTTATTCCACGGGTATATTGCACGGTATATGAGGGTGCATGAACACAAACATTATCCTAATAATTGTACATAATTGCAACATAAAATACACAGTAAGTACGTCTTCCAACCGCTCTTTTATATAAATATACTAATATAATACTGTGCTAATTACACATCTTACAAAGTAAACACTTATGTTTACGAAATTTCTTATGATTTCAACTTTTCATATAATCACAACTTAAAAAATATATGAGACAGTCACAAAAGTATATAATATAATATTGGAATGTTAAATAAATGCCTTTTTTCAGATAATTATAATTCAATAATAAAATCTCGACTAGAAACAATTATACGTTCAATTACACAATAATAATAAAATATATCTCACTCAGTCCCTTGAAATGAAGTACATATTTCTTTCGCTCATATTAGCTGATGCTTGAAAATCGAATGTTATACATTTCACCGCCACTTAAGCTACACGTTAAACAATAGGTAAGCATTCAGCGACCAATATAATTGAGAACAGTACTTGTGTTAATATGCCACACCAGACGGGAAAGAGACGGTCACTAAAGGGTCCCATATACGGCCCGGTTCGCCATCAGTTCTTCCTGACCGGATGGATTGAAGCAATCCGTTCAAATCAGCCTGACTGGATGGACTGAACAGATTCACCCAACGTGTATGTGAAAAGCTGTAGTTCTCGTAAAATATTTACGTATACGTGTCCCTTTGATTAAGCCAGTTTTTAACCTGTAGGAAAACTGACACGTATACGCATTCACTACCTCAAAAGGAGAAAACGGAACCCTTACGTCCGTCTGTCTGTCAAGACCCTTTATCTTGGGAACGCATGGAGGTATCGAGATGAAATTAAAACCATATACTTAGGTTTGCGGACCCTTGAAGCCGTGAAATAATCGAACTTCTAAGTTATCGAAAAAAAAGATCGGTTGTGTATTTCGACACTCTCAAGGGAATCAAAATTCATAGGGGACTTCAATCGGGAAGTAGGTTACTATGATACTAGGCGAGGAGTTTGCATGTAGGCTCATTGCATAGTCGTTATTGAATAGCTACCTATGGCATAGCGTACGTGCGTTTATTCGATATACCCCATAGACCAATATAGCTCCCACTTCGCACCTAGTTTTATATCACAAAAACAATTGCGAATTAAAAATCCCATCACACATAATCATAAAGGGATCTCTAAATCATATTGCTCAAGATCCTGTGTGTGGCAAGCAGAGACGAGCAGAGCAATGGTCCGGTTGGAGCGTGCGCAGATTCGCACCATTTGAGAACAATATGCGCTCGAGTTGTTGCACACGGTATTGTCGCGTGCCGACGTTCCCGCGCAAAGTTCCCGTGAGACAGATGACGTAGCCGCAGTAAAGTAGGGGAAGTATCCCCTACTTTACTTGCATGAAGCAAGGTCTCATAGCACAAGTATAAGAAAAAATCTGAAAACTGTAAATTTGTCGTCACAAAAACTTTTTTGCGATATGGGAAAATCTTCGTATCTCAATTCAGGAATGGAACTGTTTTCCTAGGTAAGTATACGGAACCCTCAGTGCGCAAATCCGACTCGCACTTGCCCGGTTTTTTTGTGTTGCAATGCTAAGGTAGTACATACACACATACACATACATAGTAATTCAGTTTCGTCCATAATTTGCGATTATACTTGTAGCTTGCAGCAAACTAGAATCAATAGACGAGACCGTCACTCGCAGCAAACGAACTCGAGCGATATAGCCATATGTATGTGTACGAATCCGGTTAGGCAAAACTGTATCAGTTCGGCCTGATGCGATCGGCCTCCTCACGTATGGCACGCTTTAGAGACAGCTTTTTCCAATACTCGATGCTTTATATTTACAACTTGTTCCTGTATAATTTGTAATGATTATGGAGTTCCTATGAACGCTATACATGATCTAAAGGCAGTTGTTTGACTTCCCCAATTTCAGAGCAGGCGTCGTCGTCGCAGGTGTAGGAGATGACGAAGCGCAGCGTGAGGGGCGCGGGCTCGGTCGAGGGCCGGCCCAGCAGCATCACCTGCGTCAGCGCGGGCGGCGGCAGGAACGGGTTGTAGGCTGGCAGCCGAGTGCCCGATGGCGGGAGGAGACGGACTTTGCAAAACTGGAAATTAAACAAGATATTAGAATTTATTTTGTTTATATTTATATACTATAACCTATTTGCGATAAGAAAATAGTGACGTCATCAGTGCAACTGCAAAGTAAAACTGGATTCATGTAGGGGTAAAAATTAAACTATTATAAAATTTTACTATCCAGTATTTAAAAATATTAATAATAAGTAATTTTTATAAAATTAAATCATAATTGATCATAAATTGTCAAAATTTTCATTAACATTTATAATAAAAGAAAAACTGACAATGATATGGAACTCGCAAAACAGGATTCCGCGAGTTCCATACCATTGTCAGTATTTCTTCCATTTATTTGAATCTATTGTTGCTATTGCGTCCTAAAACATCGAATAAAGGAAATAATAATACTACATCTTTAACATGTTGAGTTGAGGTGAGGTATCCATTTATATTTCAACTGATCAATGTGAACTCGGGTTTCTAATTTACTTTAATCTGATTGGTTTAGCTGAGTGACAACGATGACGTCACTATTTTGTTAACGCGCGGACAGGATATGGTAACCCGTCACGACTTTGCACTGGTGCCAATTATACGCACAAATTTTCCTCGTTTATTGCTTTTTCTATTACTGAAAACCACATCTAAATCCGTTGTCTGGTAATACCAATTCTCCTATATAGGAGGAGTTAGCAGATTAACAGCCAAGCGCAGACATAATTTTGTACTACTATATACTATACTATGTAGTGATTGAATAAGCTAGTATCAACAATAGTTTAAATACAAGTTTTTCGTTACAAATATTTTGACGGCGAAGTGCCAATGTGCCTATCTGTCGAAGTCAAAAATTTCCAGAATCTCAATAATCTTTTAATTTCATAAGAAGTAAAAAAAATAAATTATTATTTAATTTATTGAGGATGATAATAATAACTTCTGTTTTAATTATCACTCAGCATTAATATATTTTATGAAAGTGTTACAGTATCCCAAAAAAGTTACGATGTAACCTACGAGTTACCTTGTAACTTTTTATAAATTCATAAATTGATAATAATTGGTTAAGTTAGGAGGTGTATCTACAATTTAATTTGATGCAGTTTTAACTAAATATCCGCTTCAGAGATTTCACTAAAACATGCGGAAATACACATTTAAATCAAATCAGCAAAAAAAATCTCGTTAAATGACATTTAGAAAGTATTGGCATTACACCGTGTTTTATAAATAAAATCATTTACTGGCAAAAAACAAACAATACATACCTTAGGAACCACACCCTGAAACCTAAAATCTAGAATCGGCTTCTTGTTTTTGTTCGTCGTCGATATGACGATGACATTCACATCGGGCCTTGGTTTGTCTTTACAAAAGTGTAACACTACCGTTAGACCATTTTCTTCTTCAAATATCGTCATGGGAGGAACATTGCCCGGCGTCACGTTAGACAGGGACACATCTATATCTGTCAACGGTTTCACTTCACTTTTAGTCTTCTCTCTCTTTTCTTCGGCAGAATTAGATTCAACACTTTCAGTTGGAGATGTGTTCTTAGATTTGGCTTCGTCTAATGATATACTTAAGTCCAATATGTTATCTATAGGAGATTCAGTCGTACTTAGGTTAATGTTAGACGTGCTGGGTCCGTCCGTTATGTCTACGATCAAGTCATCCGGTGGGGAAGGCTTGTTCGCTAGTTTAATTGGCTCAGAAGTCGGTTTGGGTTCTTCTGGCTTTTTGGTGAAGAAGTCAAGGTCGAATAGGGCACCGTTTGTCGATGGAGTGAGTTCGTGTTTGGGTGACGTTAACGCGTTCATTGGTATTTTCTTTATTGTTTTACTGGAACAGAAATGAAGATGTTATTGGTCTCAATTAATTCTGCGGCTGATTAAGTTCTACTACTTTATATTATTAGTATAGATGTATTATACTACATACTAATAATATAAAGTTGAAGAGTTAGTTTGATTGGTTGAACGCGCTTATCTCAGGAACTACCGAATGGATAAATACTTTTAGTATGAGATAACATCCTGCTACGATCAATTAAAACGGAACAGTAAACTAAGACGAGGGTGAATCCGTGGAGAAGAGCTTGTACTAGTATGTAGATAAGCCCACCTGCTAAAACTTTCGAGACGTTTCATGTGATCTGGTAGCGACTGTTTTATAAGTTGTTCCCCAAGTGAGTCTAGTTCATTCCACCCTTCCGCTTTATTTGGTTTTTCTCCTAAAAGATCCACGTCTTCTGGAAATAAAGAGCCAAGATTAATAATATATAGTAAGTACCTAAGACTTGCAGGATCTGTGGAGAGGCAGAGGAGAATATGCTACACTTACTGTGCGCCTGTGCAGCACTAGGCTCCAAAAGACTAGAGTATCTGGGCCAACCATTTCGTAGGCCAGAGGACTATAGGCTCAGCCCCATCAAGGCCATACTGGGACTCATGACGAAGGTGCACGGAAGGCTGGGGTTTGAGTAGAAGGGAGGGGGACTAGCACAAAAGATCCAGAAGGGTCGAAGTGTTCTGGTTTTAAGGCCAGCCCCACATCAAGATAAGATAAGAAGATAAGAAAGTACCTAATTTAAGCAGACATTTTTTTGTGTGTCGTTTATTCTTGCAATCTGCCAGTTTCAAGGCATTTAGGTAGAGGTCACGAACTTTCACTTTGACTTGAACGAACTTACCCACTGTAGCTAGTCCGTCAGCTTAATATTATGACAAAAGGTATATTTATGAGGTCTTGGGGTAGTTTTCTTTTTATTCGATAGACTGTGTTGGTGGTCTTATGTTATTATCAATTTTGTAAGGTTTCGTGAGGACTTTTAAAGGCCTGTACACACCATGTTTTTTAAACGCGCCGTTGACGCGCGTTTTGAAACGTGCGTCGACAGCGCGCTTTTATCCTAATAAAAGTCGCGTCAGACTCACGTGCCTATCGCCTCTGTATCGCTAAAAGGCACGTCAACGGCGCGTTTAAATAACGTGTGCACAAGCCCTATTTGGCTTGCTGCGGTCTATGATTTTTTTTCATTTTAATCAGTTTTTTTTTATATAAGCTATAGCTTAGTCCTCCAAGCTGTAATTAATTAATAAGTAAAAGCTTCTTACCACTAGGGATCAAACTAACAGGTTTCAACGGTTCCACAATATTCGATGCACTGCCACTCGAGAATATGTCTCCAAGTTCGTCGATAGCCGTATGTTTACTCGCGGTACTTTTAACCGCAGAGCTATCTCCTTTCCCGACATTTCCCGCGAAGTCTAGTAAACTTTCACTATTAGGTGTCTGTTCTTCTTCAGCGCTTGTCCCTTTGCCAGTATTTTTCTTCTTCTTCTCTTTTGTAAACTTGGAATAAGAGTCGTATTTTTCAAAGACCTCGTCTAAAACTTCGCTGGCGTGGAGAATGTCATCTGGAATGGACAAATTTTTTTTAACCTTTTCGACACTAGGAATTACTCTAGAATCTTGCTATTATCGGTGCGTTTACAAATGTATATAGTCACTTATGACGAGGTACAACTATCTCTACATCAAAATATTTATATATGTATACGTATGTACGGGAATCGAGGTCTCACTTGTGACCCACGGATGCCCCTCAAGTTGAAGGGTAAAATCTACAAGTCCGTGATAAGGCCTGTCATACTGTATGCATCAGAATGTTGGGCTGTGAAAAAGACGGGTGAAAAAAGATTGCACGTAGCGGAGATGAGAATGTTAAGATGGATGTGTGGTGTGACTAGAATGGATAGTGTATATTAGGAAGTGGAAATGAGTATATTAGGGGAAGTTTGAAAGTGGCGTCAGTGACTGAAAAGTTAAAAGGCAATCGTTTGTCTTGGTATGGTCATGTGAAGAGGAAGGATGAAACGCATGTTACTAAAAGAGTTATGAGTTTACATGTGGATGGATGGAGAGGGAGAGGGAGGCCGAAGAAAAGATGGATGGATTGTGTGAAGATTGATATGAAAGAAAAGGCAGTTAGTGATAGTATGACGAGTGACAGGGCAGAATGGAACAAAAAAACGTGTTGCGCCGACCCCAAATAACACGGGACAAGGGCAGGAAGATGATGACGGGAATCGAGGTCTCACCGCGGAGTGCGACAGCCAATCGTTGTATTGAAATAATTGTTATCTTGTGTGACAGGACAGTCCGTTATCGTGGTAAATTAGTTTGATTCTAGCAGAGGCCCTGCCACGAGCTCCTAGCGCGATCCATTTTACGACCTAAGCTGAACTGTTAAAGGGATGGAGCTATATGTATAGTTCTATCCCTCTTTTTCGCTCGCACGCCTGACATTTTACACGTTATAGTAAGGCCCTAGGTTTTCTACTTCGTATCGCTGGTACGGCAATCTTTTATATTTTTTTAAGCCAACTTTGCAACAACTCATCGTTATCAGTTGTCTGTTGTCTAGTATTCATAAAACAAGTTTCCCGAATAGCGAGGTTTAAAGTAACATTGTCTCATTACTGGTGCAGTATCAAGGAAGAGATAATCCCATATACAACAGAGCTTCTAGATAACAGCAACTACTAAGCTACTTAGGTGCTAAAGCTTATCAGCGACATATAAACAACGACATGCATTAAGCAGATGTGATCAGATGAACACAGGTCCGAGTGGATTTCTAGTGTACACTAATCCAGATGGATTGGTGTAGAAATCCACTACGACATGAGACTCGAATTCATTTTCCGTAATAATTTGGTGCAGGAGACTGTGGTAACAATACTAGTAAAGCATCTTATCCTATTGTGGCTCCGTGACACGCTAGTCCAGCTCAGGGTTCTAATGTGAAAACTGAAATATGGCCTAGGGCACGATGTTAGCGCGTCGATCACAAAGTCAAAAATAATTAAGTTAGTTTTGAGAGTTATTTCTTGAAGGCTCCGATCCCCGAGAGCCCCGTACCAGAGGCACCGAATATAGTTTGTTCAGAATCAGTATCTGAATCGAATCCAATAATTTTTACACAATGTTATATTTTTTTCCAAAAATGGGCAATTTGGGGCTCTCGGGGAATAACCCAGTTTTGATGAACAGGACAATTGTAATATTCTAATCAATAAACTAATCAGTTTTATAGTCATAAAACTGTTTAATTGACCAGTTAATTGATTAGCTTGGCTCAGAGGGACCTTTTCACGGGGACCATAAATTGTCTTAATAAAAAGTACCTAACTCTATGACTATGACTCAGCGATTGTGAAGAATTTTATGTTATACAATGTTCTTAATCAGACCAGCACTTTCAAATATTAGCTTCAGCAAACAAAGAAGCTTTTCCTTCTCCATTTTTCCTTCCTAGCTGTAACACTAGATAGATATAAATAAGCCTTTACAGCAATACTCAGACCAATAAAAAAGTAAATCATGACCATTTATTTCATTCACTGTAATTGTCAACAATGTTAGTTTATGGTAAATCCCGTAAAATTGTATCTATACCTACTAACATAGTAGAAAGGAAAAAAATGTATTTTTGTTTGTAATTAATAAATGCAAATACTAGGTACTGGACCGATTTTAAATAATTTTTTGGCCAGTAGAATGCTACTTTATCTGTACTATTACTTATTCTGTGTTTTATCACAAATATCACTGAGTGACTGGCATATATTTTCTATCATTACGCGGACGAATTCGCTGGCATTTCGAATCTATATAAATGAAAGCGAAATACCACTCACTGTTTAATCACGAAATTTCAGAAACTATAACACCTACAAACTTAAAATTTGGCAAGTAGGTACATTATAGGGTGTAGACATCCGCTAAGAACGGATTTTACGAAACTCCATCCGCAAGGGGATGAAATGGGTGTTCAAAATTTTTATGGAGAAACCTATTTTTACGTGGGCGAAGCCGCTGGCAGAAGCTAGTTTTCAATAAAAATTAGATACATTGTAAATTATCATGAAATTTATTTGAATTTGAAATTATTTATTCATAATAAAAATACCCTAGCTTCCAGTCGGTTCACTTGTGAAGGCATGTGATGAACACATTGTTAATTTGTATGTATGCATCTAAGTATATATTTATTATTGTATTTGTTTTCTACTTCTTTACCATTAAGCTTAGCATGTTATATTTCTGCACCACCCTAACGTCGATTGGTAGAAAATGCTTAAGGCATTGAGTCCGCTTTTGTACAGTGTTTATTACTAGTGCATAAAGTTGTAATAAATAAATATCGAAAGTTTACTTTCTCACAAGCTTTATTACGTAACGATGTTTGAAATTATCCAATGACATTTAATTTTTTATTGACTTTTTTTTATTTTATTTTGACATTTAATTCTTTTATTGATTATTTTATTTTAATTTGACATTTAAATTTTTATTGTTTTTTTTTTTTTTGACATTTAATTTTGTATTGATTTCTTAATTTAATTTTGATATTTTAATATTACTATAATAATTTCATAACTGTGACTGTCAACTCTTTATCTTGTACCTATTTTCAATATTTGCATACCCATGTGATGGTTAAACATGGAGAACTTTATTATTCATTTAAAAAAAAAAAAAAAACATCAATGTATATTTTTACCCATGTTTGCAAATTAATAAATGATTTAATGATTTAATGATTTAACATTATATAGACTACGTCGGCTAAATCCAGCTTAAGGCAAGGGCTGCCTTAAACTTATGTTACACATTACTAAGCTAATTCAAACATGCATTTTAGAACTGCGTTTACTTTCAAAATTGTTCGCGAGATCCTGCCACTACTTCTGAGTCACTACACTGTCTTTTTTGCTTCATGCTCGTCTTGTGAGTGTGTGTAGTTTTTTATTTTTATTATGTACTAGCTTTTGCCCGCGGCTTCGCTCCCGTCAACTGACTACTCTTCTCTACTCTACCCAGCTTTACCCTACTCTATTCGAATTTTTCTCGCCGTAAAAACCATCCTTGAACTTCAACGAACATTTAAAAAAAAGAATTGATCAAATTGGTCCAGGCGTTGTTGAGTTATGCGCTTACCAACACATTATGCGATTCATTTTTATATTATAGATAGGCTCGCGTTTGACCACTATCTCACCTGATGATAAGGGATGATGTGGCCGACGCCGACGATGGAGCACACTTGCCTTAAAGCAACCTATTCACACTTGACTTAAAGACCCCTAAGTCATACCCATCAGGAAAGACAGACTCCGACAGGGAATTCCACTCCTTAGCTGTACGTAGAATGAATGACACATAGTACATGCATAGTGAAGTGTGTAAGTACTGAAGATATTTACAATTAAGAAAGATATAATATTGCATCTAAAAATATTACAACAATGGCAATGGACAATGAAAGCAAATGACAAACACTACACACATCACAATGATAATGACAGGGTGTAACAAACCGGTCCACTCACTGAGACTGTCGGGCTGCGTCTCCGAGGCGGCCAGGCGCTGGAGCGCCAGGCGTAGGGCTCCGCAAGACACGTGGAGCTCGTGGATCAGCTGTTCTTCCTCGGGCGACGCATCTTCAGCATTAGCGAGAAGTTCTCGCAAGAGCTCTGCACTGTCTAACGCATTGCCAACTTCTTGTGCGCGGCGACTGCTTTCTTCATTTCGACGCTCTTCCTAAGAGTTAAATTCGTGTAGTGAGTTATTTTCTTACGCTAAACATTAGGCTACTGACGGCGTGTCGGCGCCGCCTGAAGAACAGCGATCGATGGAGGTCGGTTTGAACCCACTGAGGCAAAGTAAACCTTTTATTTATTTCTACACACTGCTTGTAAAGATTTAAGGGAAAACATTGTAAAGAAATAAAAAAAACGAAGACAATCATAAACACCAGGGGCGTTACACCCCTTTAATAATTCAGTTTAGGTTGTCATATGGCATGGCATACCTGCTTCTTGGCTACATGTCCAGTCATGTCTTTATTGATTAAATTACTGTGAATGTATGGTCAGTTAGATTAGTACAATTAACCTAATTATGCACACAATTGCCAGTTAAGGAAAGGAGGACAGATCAGATTAAAACCTTAAAGAAACAGATGGTATATGATGACACAAATCTTTAAGGTAGCATACACGCTAGGGTATACCTGACCGGTTTGCCTGTACACGTGTATAGTTGAGTTTTACAGGTAAACCAGAGTGTGTATGTTGCACAATTGTGCAAGTTTTTCACACAAGCTTACCTGACAGTTATAACTGTGCAGGCAAACCTGTTATGTACACCCTAATGTGTATGGCTACCTTTATGTGTGTGTCACTTCTGTATGTGTGTCTGTCACCTAACTCCTCCGAAACGTCTTGACTGATTTGGATGTAATTTTGTGTGTATATATTGTAATGATCATCAATGCAATCAGGTTCTTAGTTTGATTTCTGACTAAATGTCAGCTTTTGGGCACGGGACACAGTCTGCTGGGACCACTAATATAATTTAAAGCTAAGAAACAAAGTGTGATGCAACACTAATGAAAAATAAAATGTGGTACTTCCTGCTCTCTGAAATGTTAGGAGTTTAATAATTTATAATATCATTATATAGCAACAGCATGCGATACCCATTAAATATTGTCTTCTTCTTCCACCGATCAGTGTGAGATAATTAACCTATTGAGTAGCGTAATTACACAATAGAGCTCGGGGTTTAACGAATTAATAATTACAAAAATATATTACCATTTTTTATTATTATAGTAATGGAGTACTTCTGCCAATGTCATAAAGATATATAATATTATTTTGAGGGCTAAACTCTAAAAACCACATTTTTATTCTCAGCCCATTATTCATGGAACACTTACACATTGTACTAAACTACTTACACTAGAATAATGTGCATGTTTTATGGTTCAAGTTACACTAACAAAATAGACACTTGTCTATTTTGTTGTTAGGGAAAGTTACTTACTTCTCTGACCATAGTTTTGATAAGCCTGTTTGCATGTTGGAGATCCTCAGGCTTTTTGCTCTGTAGTAACTTTTGTAACAACTTAGACTTTTCCTCATCTTCAAATATGGCATTCTTTGACCTGTTCCGAGGTGGCACCACATCTTCAGGAGGTAAGGGAGGTGGAGTCTCTTTCACCACTCCCTGATTCTTAAGCATATCATATGCTACCTTAAATTTGGATTCTTTTGGATATTCAATTGACCAAGCGTGAAGCAGTTGAAGTACCTAAGTACAAAAAAAAACTGATAAGTATTGTAGAAAAGGAAAACGAACATGGTTACACAACTAATCATTAATCATTTGTTTGAGGACATAAATAGTTATTAGTAACTAAATGTGGCAACTTTTTAAAGATATTTCAATTATATTATGGTACCTATTTAAAAAAAATTAAAAGTATAAGTGATTGGGAATCATTTTAATTTTGGAGCTATCAGACTATTACTAAAAGTCCAACATCAATAAGACTTTATTAGCTAGCATAGGTACAAAGATATGCAAATAACGTTAAAGAAATTAAGTTTTATAATATAAGTGTTCTTACTCTAGTCCGTACTTCTGGAGAAGTCCGATCAGCAAAGTACTTAGGTGAAACTAATTTAATCATTTCATTGAGGAAGCGGAATTTGCCAACTTCGGCGTGGAAACCGGCATCACAACGTCGCATGCAGCGATCTAGCATTGAGAGAGCGAGCAGAGCTTCGCGAGCGTTCGGAGTGTGAATGCGAGCGGCCAGGGCCTGCGCCGCCAGCTGCGAGCCCTCCGCAGAGTCTCGCATCACCGCGCAAAACGCCTCCAAAGACGCAGCATCCGGACATGGCAGAGATTCATGTGTAGCTTTTACTAAGCAAACGAACAACAAATACACTCTTATTATGTAGTATAAACTTTATAAAACAAGGTAAATATTACACAAAAAATACTTACAAATTAAAGCTTCTAAACTGATTAACGTCACATTCATTTTTTTGAAAGGAAAACAGTCTTCGTTAAATATAAATAAATTATGTTAAAATTTTTACTCATTTCGTTTCAGATCTAGTTGACATTTTGCAATGTGCTGTGTTGCCAGACTATTACACCCACGAATAAATTAAAATCACGTCGCAAGCAAAATAAAACGAGCTATATTTTTATGTATATTTACTGTAATAATTTTCTAGCTTTGAATTTAAAATTTTGAAAAATGTTTAAATGCTAAAACTAGTAAAGGTCGTGTGGCTAAACCTATTCCAATATTTCTGCACTAGCAACAAATAAAAGGTAAATGTTGAACAGTTAAGTTCGAAAAATCACTCACTGAATGCTTATTAGATAAATATGTATATTTTATTTTATAATTTAAAACAAAACATAATAATTTAATTTGGCAATGCTGCTTTTTACCGCTTTCCCATCCTGTTTATGGCATATGTTTTGCCGCATTATTTAAATCTGAGTCACAATATTCTTAAATTGCTGATGTCATTAAAAAGTACCAAAGTTTACTTTTCATTATAAAAGTTATAGCAACAGACACATCCTCACGCCCAATAAGAGCATCCCGGAGTCGAATCCCGCCGAGATATTTCGATAGTGCATCTCTGTCGCAACCATAGGCGTGGCCGACTCGCGACTAACGTCTGTACGGGCGAATGCGCGTTGCAGTCGCGTGGAAGTGGAAGTCTCTGACGTGTATAGTACGTAACGTTGATTGTTACCGAAGCAGTATATTTTACATTAGGTTTCGTACCCTTTTATGTGTGAACTTTATTATATGAATACAGTGGTTTCACTTCAACTGTCCCCCCTGAGACAAGTACCTCCCATAAAGTAAATTTTTAGTCAATATTTGCATGATACAATAAAATAAATATTTTGGTAAATTATTAAAACTTGGTCATGGTGGAATCTTCCACTGAGTTACGCAAATACTCGTTCCAGGGAGAAATAAAATTACCTAACTTTTTTTTTATATTAAGGCAATTCTACAATTTTATTCAACAACTAAGGGCGGAATTCATTAATAAAACATAGTATCCCTCTTTAGTCTGTGAATAAAACAAATCGCGTTTTTTTTTTTTTTTTTTTTTTTTTGGCTTATGGCGTTGCACTGTTCGTGCTTATTGCCACTGACAATATTTTGTATTTTATAAAACAAAACGTAAGAATCGATTACTCGCGAAACGATAAAATGTTAGAAAGGAAAATTTGGAAAAGGAAAGGAGATTAGTTGTTTTGGATTACTGAATTAAAATTATAGATTACAACAGTAGGTATGGAATATAATATATTTATTGGAAAATTAACGCGACCAGTTGGTCCAACAAGAAGCCCAACTTGGTGCGTCTTTAATACATTAAGCTAAAAAATACATTATAAATAATATGTACATAAATATATATACATGAATTATGTATCAAACATTTACATTTTAACATTTAAATAGCTATATTATTATTTACAAGGAAAAGTGCTATGATTTTATAAATATTAAAATTAAAATTAAACAAGATACATGAGATAGAAGTGGGAAAAGGGACTCGGAGGGAAACAAGACTCTGGAAAAGTAAGGAGTGGTCATAAAGAGGGCAAGCAAAAATAAGGTGGTTCAGATCTCCCACCTCAGCACCACATTCACACACAGGGCTCTGCACTATGCCGAGCCTGGCAAGGTGAGCAGGAGTGCACACATGACCCAATCTCATACGTATGAATATCGATGAAATCTTTTTGCTTAGTTTGTACTTGCTAAACCAAGGTTTAACAGGAATGTATGGCTGAATAGATCGGTAAAACTTCCCTTTCAGTGATTGCTCCGACCAAAGCTGACTCCAGGATTCCTGTAGATAAACTTTGGGCAGAGCAGCCAGATCTTGGGAGTTATTTTTGTAAGGAAAAACATCTCCACACAAAACGGCATCATTAGCTAATTGGTCTGCTTTCTCATTACCTAAAATGCCACAATGAGAGGGAATCCATGCAAAATGCACTAAGTACCCCTTAAAAGAGCACTTATTGAGGAGTTCACGTGTTTCAAATATAATAAAAGGATTTTGACTATAGAAAGGAAATCTGGCCAAAGATTGTAAGGCACTCTTTGCATCAGTTAAAATAAGTGTTTTCCGCAAGCCCATAACAAGTATATATTCGACAGCTTTGAATAGCCCGTAACATTCTCCCGTAAATACAGATGATTCGGGCGGGAGCTTTATTTTTTGTACAATATTATATTGGGAGTGGTATACACCTACTCCCACACACGAGTCTCTTCCGTGCTTCGAAGCATCTGTAAACAGGAGCTGATAACCCTTCCAGTCTTTATCCATAGTGAATTTGAAGTTATCGTTAGGACATACGTCATCTCGGTAAATGTTGAGGTTATACTGAATATTTGGTGGCATAACTAATGAACTGAAATTACAATGAAATATAGGAAGAAATTGAGATTGGTGGCAAGGCGCTTCAATTAAATTGTATTTTCTAAAGCTTTTAATTAAACACGGAGTAACTTTGTGTCTCCAGTAAGTGGACGAGGTTACGTCTTTAGAGAGAGTAGAAAGTTTATTTAGCAAAGGATGGTGTGTGAATTGCAAACAACGAGCCATGTACCTATCAGCCAAAAATTGACGTCGCAAATGAAGTGGAGGTTCTCCACATTCCACCTGAAGACAATTAATAGGACTGCTTTTCATTGCACCTGAAACTACTCTAAGTGCCTTAGATTGAACACTGTCCAGTTTCTTAAGGCCAGCAACATTAGCAGGTTCCAGCAAAAAGGTACCATAGTCCAAAACACTTCTAATTAATGTGTTGTAAAGTAATTTTAATGAAAATGGGTGTGCTCCCCACCAGACACCAGAAAGACATCTAATAATGTTGATATTTCGTTCACATTTAGCAGCTATATAATCACAGTGTGGTAAACCAGTAAGACGAGTATCTAAAATTAAGCCTAAAAATTTTACTTGGTTTTTAACTATTATAGGAAAATTGTTATACTTCACTGTAACTACGGGAGGCTTACGCATTCTAGTAAATAAGACAATGTTGCTTTTATCAATCGACAGGTGTAGGCCGTTGGCGTCCAACCAAGTCTTCAGTAAGCATAAAGAAGAAGTTAAGGAAGAACAAATATTTGAAACAGAACTACCTGATACATAAAGAAGTAAATCATCTGCATATTGGAGGACTTGTACAGACCCATTAAGAGAAGATTCTAAATCATAAGTGTAAATATTATAGAGGAGTGGACTAAGTACAGAACCCTGAGGGAGACCTTTCCATACTAAACGGGTAAATTTATGCCCTTCAACATCTAGATTTAAAGATCTCTCCGAAAGCATATTAATTATGAAATTAGACAGCATTGTTGGAATTTGTAATGATTTCAACTTTTGTTCCAGGACTGATACAAGGACATTATCGTAGGCTGAGCTAATATCCAAGAAGGCAGCAATTACAGAGTTACTGGAAGAAAAGGCTAGGCGAATATCAGTTATGAATACACTAAGGTTGTCAATAGTACTTTTACCTTTTCTAAACCCAAACTGTGATTTACCAAGCAAGTTTTTGCTTTCCAAGTACCACTCCAAACGATTTTTAATAAGGTGTTCGACAATCTTAGCTAAAACCGTTGACAGTGCAATTGGTCGATAAGAAGTAGCATTAGAAACAGGTTTATTCGGTTTTAGAACAGGAATAATTATTTGAGACTTCCAACTTGATGGGATGTTGCCAGATATTAAGGCTGTATTGATAAGATTTAAATATATTAAAAGAAGAGAGTCGGAAAGATTAGCTAAAAATGAATATGGTACACCATCTTCACCAGGAGCTGAATCCTTAACATGTGAAAGGACTCCTTTCAACTCACTTAGTGTGAAGAGAGAATTCAAGTCAGAATCAGAAATAGGAACATAAGGAAAATGCATCAAAGATCTCTGTTCAGGGACTGAAGAAGGAGCTAAATGATCCATGAACTCATTGGCTAACTCTAATGGCAGTTTTGAGGCTGTTGTGTCACTGAATGCTGACCTGAATCGTTTAATATTTCGCCATACTATGGAAACATTAACTGCTGGAGAGATAGATTCACAAAATTTTTGCCAACCTTCGAATTTCTTTTTCTTAAGAAGTGTACGGGTTGCACGAGCAGCTTCTAGGTATAGCTCATAATTGAGCTGAGTCATATTATGACAGTAATCTTTTTGTGCCTTTTTTCTTTTTTTAACAGCCTGAGTGCAATCAGCATCCCACCAAGGTGGTGAGGGAATTTTGCCTGTAGCACCATTTTTTATAGGGAAAGTATTATCTGCTACCTCTATTAAAATCCTTGTAAATTGATCAGCCAATAACTGAGGATCATGTTGTAAGGAATCAGATAAAGAAAGAATTCTCTCTTCTACACCATTTTTATATTTATCCCAGTCTGCATTTTGAAGTCTGTACTTTAATCGTGGTGTGGGACTGCAAACCTCTGGCTTTTTATGTGGGAAAGAAATTATTAATGGGAAATGATCACTGCCATAAGATATAGGTAGAGGAGACCAGGATAATGTTGATGCTAGCTCAGGTGTACATATCGAGAGATCAGGAGCACTTATTCCTTCAGCTGGATCTGTTAGGCGTGTTGGGAGACATGTGTTTAAAATACACAAATTATTAGAGTCTAGGATTTCTAATAGTTTTTCTCCATAGTAGTTGGTATTAGAACTTCCCCAAGATTGGTGTTGGGTATTAAAATCGCCCATTACCAAAAATGGTTTAGGTAAGACTGATAAAAGATTATTAATTTCAGAAAGGATAGTCACAGTCGGGCGAGAATAATATATACATACTAAACAGATTTTATTTACTACGGCAGCAACGGCAGATATATCGTCACTGAGACTGGGAAGAGGGAAAGATTGAAAGGACAAGTTATTTTTTACAAGTATGGCGACGCCGCCATACCCATCGCTTCTGTCTGTTCTTAGACATGCATAGCCAGGAACTCTAAATGAGAACCCTGGTTTAAGCCATGTCTCACAGAGAGCGACTGCAAAGGGATCATATTTATTCAATATATAGCACAAATCAGATTTTTTATTCACTATGCTGCGACTGTTCCACTGAACAATCTTGGATAGACTTGGATCCATTATGATTAAAATTAGAAAAGTTAGACAGCGTATCAATTACAGTGGCAACGATGGACGGTTCAATAATATTATTTTTAGATAAAGTATTGATTAACATAATAATTATATTTAAAATTTGACTTTCATTATTTGTTTTATTTTGCAATGCAACACCATTACCTGTCATCGAAACTTCATTATTAATAAGTTTTTGGTGAGCTGCCCGGTCATACCCCTTAGTTGTTTTTGGGGGGTCCCTAGGTTTTGAGAAAACAGTTTTTTTGTGTGATGTGTTAGGTGAATGGGGTGAAGAGCGTAAAGTAGGTTTATTATTGGCAAGTGAAGGAGCTGAAGTTACCACGTCTGCATATAGTTTTGACACTGGGGGATGTAGCTGCGACGCTTCGGCATACGATACGCAACTATGGGCCATATAGTGCTTGATTGCTTTCTGTCTCTCAAACTCGGGACACTTTTTATTGATAGCGTAATGAACGCCACCGCAATGACAGCATTTACCATTTTCGTCTTGAATGCTACAAGTGTCAGCAGAATGTTTCTCCCCACACTTGAAGCACAGAGGGTTCGACCTACATTGTACCTTTGTATGGCCGAAACGACAACAATTGAAGCATTGTATTGTTGGGAATGTATACAATTCGACTGGCATAGAATTATAGCAACAAAACACACGTTTCGGTAAAATTTGCCCGTCAAAGGTCAACACGACTGTTTGAGATGGTTTCCAAACAGGGGTCGGTTCGTGAACTTTATAATTAAGACGCCTAACTTTGATAACTTTCCCGCATCCAGTAGGGACAGAAACATTTTCAATGATTTCATCAGGAGACCATTCGGTAGGGACGCCTTTAATAATTCCCATACGACACACGTTAATTGATGGAACAAATGCCTTCAATTTTTCCTTGGCCAAACAAGGGTCATTTATAAATGAGTTTGCATCTTGGTAATGTGAGAAGCTGAGAGAAATTCTGTTGCGACCAATGCGTTTTATTGAACCATTAATAATACTATTAAACCTTCGTTTTTTTAAAAAGTGACCTAAAGTGATTGGGTGTAATGTTTGACCCGGATTCGTCGTATCAAATATTTTTTGAATGTGTACCACATATGGAGACAAGTCTGTGGATTCGTACAAAGCCCTAGCAACCTGTGGCGCCTTCTGGGGGAGATCTGAATTTGAAGATATTCCAGTTTGGGGGCCATCCACAGAACGTGGAGTGGTTTCCAGATGATTTATAGCAGCTGTTGTTTGTAATGATTGGTTGTTTGGTGATTTAGTTATTACCGAGTCATTTTCACAATGGCAGTGTGTGTCTTTGTTGGTATCTGCTGTAGATTTACCATGTTTCCTTTTCTTGTTGCAATGTTTGCACATCTTGCGTGGAGCCCTAGCCCTTTTACGCTCCGATCTATTTATGGACGAGTCTGTGTCCATACTGGAGTCATTGATCATAACATTATACCCTACCGAGGGGACTGTGCCCCCCGGATCGGGTGGTTCTTTGTCCATTGGACAGAAAAAGGGAATAAAATAAAAAAAACTTACCCTAAATACGAAGACAAATTACACAAATAATAAAATAACTATTCTAAGCAATATCTACTTAAATTTACACAACTAATCTCTACTTTAATTATTTTTTAACAAAACCGCCAGAAAAATCACGCCCGCCAAATTCGACGATTCCCGCGCTTTCCAAAACAAATCGCGTTCTAACGTTTGGCTCGCATACTCGCCGCTTGTAAAAATACAACAAAAGAAAAATACAGACAAGTGACACTAGTGACAGCGGCTAAACGCGATTGTGCCACTGACGGTATAAATAATATGGACTTGGCATACCTACCAAAAAAATGTGTATACCTACACTTTACTGAGCGGATAGAATGGCGGCTAATAGGGTAGCCCCTAACGATCGATATTTCTATAAAATAACATCGATAAAAGATCGTGAGAATGTTTTCTTAGTGTCACATATTCACGGTACCATATCTACGGGTAAAAATACCAAGTTTTCTAACTTTTGTCTTTGATTAAATTGTTTGTTGGTTCGTCCTTATTTCACGGCTAAACCTTAGACGCTTTTTTCCTGTTTACCCTTGGCTGTTCCCTTGATGATACAGTATTTATTTTGTTTATATTTATAATAAGTAGGTCTTACTGTGCCATGAAACATTTAAATAATAAGATTTTAATGACATCCTGTTCGTTTAATTTGATCGGTTTTCAAGGTCAAAGGTACAGCGGCTAAAATTGATCTTCCACTGTACCATCAAGGGTACAGCCAAGTATACAAAGGAAACAGGACTGTAGAGGTGTTTCCGTCAATTGGCCGCTGATGGTAATTAAAATATAATAATTTTAATAATAATTAAATTTTTGTCACATATCACATCATCATGATCAACATACGACCTAACACAGAGCTGCAATTTGCAAAAAAAGAAAAAAACGTATGAAAATTTGAATTTCTCGAGCTATATTGACGGAACAACCATAATTAATATTGTATTAATATTTTATCTTATCTAACATGCAGATGTTATTGGGCTTTAATTAAAAGTCATTTTATTAAAGCATATATATTAAAAAAAAAAAAACAAATAAATCAATCTCATTCATTTCTGAACAACAATTTTGTTCAGGTAATTTCGATGTGATATTCTTTCAGTAGATTTCTTCGCATAATATTTGTATCTCAAATTCATGTATACCTCTATTACACTTTTAATTAATAAATATTTATGATTCGTATCATGTTCACAATCCCCAGAATCAAATAAATTATTTGGTTCGGCATAGTAATCTACGAAAAATTTAAAAACATACAAATAGTAATTTTCCTCTCTATCTTTTGCATGCAAAACACCTTTTAATATTTATTCGACATTTTTCAAAATATTTACAACGTCTTTGGAAGGATAAACCAGACCACCCCGAGATTTTAAAGTAATTAAACTGTTTTATAAAGCTCAGAAACTCCAAAAGGAAGTTTGTTACAAGTTTCACATTTCAGTAAACGTGACAATTTTCTAACCACAAACCCAGCGATGTAAGTTAATACAGATTCTGTATATCCTGAAATATTACTGTACATACAATCAAGTAACTCTTCGTACAAGTCACTATCATCCTCTGGAATTTCTACAAAGGATTTCTTCTCTGAATGTTAGGTACACAAACAGTTTCAACCTGAAAACCATTCTTTATAAGTAACATAAATATGAATAAAAATAGAAAAGCAAATACTGAACAATTGTATGACTTCAAAAACAGTATGTTTTTTTTTATGATTATGTTACTGTTTTTATTCACAAAAAAAAAATTACCTTATTAGGAGCACCACTTCCAGATATTGATTGTGAGGTTGCCAGATTTTGATTATTTTCAATTAAAATGCCAAACATGTTTGATTGAATCGCAGGCTGTAAACAAGCAATAAATGATTATATATGTGTGTACATAAATGGTAAATATTTTTGATGCTTCTTGATTTTATTAATAGGATTATTAATTAATCTTAAGACCACACTCGAACACATTCTTTATATCACTCTTTGTGTCCATTAAACAAGTGTTGCAATAATGAGGACATAATCATATAACATTAATTTTGTATGAACAAGTTAAATTGAACGCATTATATTTTATAGTCCTTCAAACATTCAATTTTTTTTTTTTTTCGTTTTTATTTGTCAAACGTCATATTCCCGCCACAATTTTGTTTATGGCGCCCCTGCAGTTTGACAGTTCTTCACCGTTCGTGTTCGGTTGAAAGGTTATCAGTCACTACGAATCATGTTGGACAAATTTATAACATGCACGTGTTACTTACCAAGAAGGTTCGTGTAGGTAAAGCATCATCACGCAATGTTACTTTATTCAGTGTCCGGTTGAAACATGATTCTTCAAAGTGAAGAGAACAAATATGAATAGTTTTTGTTGACATCTTTAAATTTTCAACACCGATGATTTCCAGCCATATTTTCTTTTTTTCTTTATTAGAAGGCAGCCTTGAAAGTAAAATATAAAACCAATAAAGAACCATAAAATAGCATTATCGATAAATATAAAAAATGTCTAATGCACTACTCTATCCTTTCAATAACGAGAAAATGATTTCATGAAAGCGTTGAAAATAAAGGCAAAAGGGGGAAATTATGAATGCTTTACTGTTGAAATTCTTCAACGAATGCAGAATCTTTTGTTTATTATCTAAATCTAAAGATATTTCAGTTAAAATTAGGTACGTACTGGTGCAAAGTTATGTTCGGGTGATTTCTGCTTCTTTTGGTGCCACATCCGATTATATTGCAATTGGGCATCTTGCTATTGACGATTTCCACTGTAGAACCGAGTTCAAACACAATAACACAGCAAATTACTTCAAAATCCACAAATTTTATCCAGAGAACAAGAGCATTTGACAGTTGACGTACTAAACTTTGTTACTAAACAGCGAGAGGATAAAATGGCGACCGGCCGCACATAGGTATTTTAATGATGTTAGGAACGAAAAGTTGCCAGTATAAAAACTGTCAAAAACACTATTATCCTTTTTTACTTACGCAAAATTAAGAAAGTTAAAAAGAGATGGCAGTATTTTTTTAATTTTGGCGTCGATAAGCACCATATTTATATAACTATTTTTTCTATAGTCAAACATTTCAAGCACAATCCACTGACGTATAAATATGGAATTTATACGTCAGTGGATTGTGCGAGCCAAACGTTAAAACGCGTTTAGTTTTATTGGTGAATTCCGCCTAATAATAATATTTATTTTGTACATTTAACACACACAGTGACAGTATATATATAATGACATGAACTGATATAATAGTTTTACAAACACTGATCAATGGAAATAAAATGAACATTTGACTCCTAAACTAATTGAAATAAATACTTGTATCTCAGGAGCCAGTTCCGCCTTAGAGATGATCAAAAAATTGGTTGCCTGTAAAGTCGGTATACGGGCGAAAGTTTTACGTGACAACGACTTTGAGTGGTAAAATAATTTTAATGTGAATATTCATTCGTATAGTAGGAAGAAGGATGAAATACTATGTGCCTTTCACTTTTTATGTCTGTCTCTCTCGCTCTTAGGCGGGCTAACCATGCCCGAGTGGAAGGGACGCGTGCCTCTCACTCGCTCTCATTGTGAGCGCATAACGTGAGCGGAGCGTAACGCAGTTTCTTGAAGTGTCACCCGGCAAACCAATTTATAAGACGTTGTCACGTCAAAATTTGATGTTAGGTACAATTAAGATAGCCTTTATATAGACGTGTAACAGTATAGGTGAATAGTTATGCGGTGATCGTTAGTAATTTTTCGGTATAATCATAAGACAGATTTTGCAACCAATTAGCTTAGTTTTAAATGAATAGTTGTTCAATGTATAAATACTGATCAGATGGTGAATCTTATTATAAATGCGAGCGCTTAAGATAACGAATTGTCGACCTGCGAAAGCGGTCCGACTATGTAGGGATTCAGTGACCGGAAAACCTTGACGTCTAAGAAGGATGCTAGAGTCTAATGGAAGCATGGAATGACGGCGTAAGACTACACGCAAGACAAACAGTTGCCGCACGGTGAGGACTTGAGATTCTGAGTACAGCTGAGTAGTTGGGTAATCTCTTCGCTTAAAATGCATAACCTTAAGAATTGCCCTTTGTGCACGCTCTGCTTGAAGCAGAAGGCCTATAAAGGTGCCCCCATACAGGAATGCAATACATGAGGATCGATGCACATAAGCTTTGTTACACTTTGTCAACAACTCCGCCATGTTGATTTTTCGTTCAGTTTGATTTTTCAGTAACAAATATATTACTATACTCTTCGGTTACAAAGTATTCTCTTTGACTAGTAACATCACTAGAAGTGGTAAGCCTGTGACGGTGCTGTTTGAATTTTTTTATTAGATGAATAAGCTATTACTTGTTAACAGTTCTGGGTGAGGTTCTGGGTATGAGAACTCGATTAATACCTAATCGATTTTTTGCCACGGTAAACATGATTTTACCATGATCCGGAACGCAGCCTTTCTGCTGTTCTTTATAGGATGGCAATTCTACATAAAAAAGATCAATTATTCAATCGATACAATTTTAAGTATAAAGAATCGGTTCAATAACAAACTGATTTCTTTAGGATTGATCCGTTAGCTACTCTGCAGGAATGAGTCCTAAAAATCACGGTACAGATCCAGACGATCCTACAATGCACATGGATTTCATGACCGGTGAATTGTCGGTATACAACATTCTCAATTCACATGAAAATGAGCTTGAGGAAAATAGCAGCTTAGAATGTTTTTAAATAATAATACCTACTTATTATTTTTGCATAGGAAATAAAATTTGAATCTGCTGCAGCGCTAGATTGATATTATGTCGTCTAACAAAACTATTAAAACATACAGCGCCTAGATAGCTTTTAGAGGATACTTTCTTCACGACTAAAATGTCTTAAGCGCAATAGATTTCGTGGCACTTACGCGTTTCGTTCAACATAGTGTGAAATGACATGTTATCCATATAGATTTTTATACCGCAGAAGTGACACAGCTTTTTGCCTACAATTCATTACAATAACACTCTATTTCAAAATTTACCAATAGTCCTCTTTAGTGTAAATTCAAAAACCACCATTTGCTGACATTTCTTGCTGAGTTTTTACAGTATCGAAAAACACACGACGGAATTTATTGATATCATTTATACAAAAAAGAAATAACGTTAAATAAAATATTAAAAAAAAAAACGGAATAAAACACCATGCAAGTGATGCAAGTCGTGTGTTCACTAAACCAGTTGTAGGTAAAAATCTGGTTTTTGTGGATTGTAAAATGGGAAGGCTTTTAAACAAAATAATGTTTTTTAACATACTATTACGATATTAGAAGCTATTTGGACAACCAGTAATTTTACTTAAATGACTACAGAATTATTATTTACGTCCAGATTCACTTTGATTTGAATTTATAAGCGCCGCTCTCACACTAGTGATGTGCCGAGTACGGCTTGACTCGAGTCAGACTCGATTCCTGCTGTGGACTCGCTGACTCGAGTACAAATTTATTTTGATTCGAGTACGCAAGACTCGATTCCAGGACTCGAGTACGCTAGACTCGATCCCGGGACTTGAATCCTGGACTCGAGTCAACATTCGAATTCCACACATAGAACTCGAGTACAGGGATCGAATGGTGGAATCAAGTTATGATTCGAATACCGTATAAGCTGACTCGAGTTGACTCGATCCACAAAAACAGCGACCCGGAACATCATTATCTCACACTGCATGAACGTCAAAACTGCACTAATGTCATCAATATCAAGGTGTATAGAAGACACTGCACCTGAGTCGATTGAAGTGAGTGTACGGCACGCGTAATCTAGTGCGTAGTACATATATATCGATGGCGCGGGGCGTCGCGTCGACTTGCTAATCAATTCGAATTAAAGGAAGAAGCAACTCGATTCGATAGTTGTTTGACTCGAATAATATAAGTCGATAATTATTTTGGGATTGCAGTCAAGCACTGGTTTATATCAATTTAAAAAAAAAGTCAGGCTAACTAAATGTCACTGTCAAAGCCAGAAGTAACTTTGACGGAGTTATTGCAGCTGGCTAAAAATAATTTTGTAAAAAAACGTTTCGCATATAATTGTGAACAAAATGGCTATTTTTCGGTTATCCCGATTGGTAGTGCAATCTAAAAACATGATGAGACATAATACCGCCATACAAAGGAGGACCGCTACGACTACTCCGACTGGTGCTATACTTCCCGAACCAGAGAAGACCCCGTTAGGTCTTCTGGGTATTGTAATGGCCGTAATTCCAGGCCTGCTCATAGGAGCAGCTATTAGTAAAAACATAGCCAATTTCCTGGAAGAAAACGAACTGTTTGTTCCTTCTGATGACGACGACGATGATGACTAAAAAGCATTTCAGGTACACATTTTTTCGTTGAAAAAGTGTAAATATTTCTCTAGACTTCAACATTTAGCTTCCGTCCAAACTAGGCTATTTTTGCCTTAAAATTTATATTTATAAAATCCGTACCATGTGATGTTACATTTACCTATTTCATTTACCGTAACACATATTTGCTTATCATAATTTTTACTACACTTCGTTATTTTGTTTCAGATAATGTTAACTTCATGCGGGTTATAACATAATAATGAGTCTTAATAAATTGTTGTTATATTTTTATTATAAGGATTGTTACAAAACATTAAAATTTTGTGCTCAACATCAAAATAGCATTGTCCACAATACTTAGGAATTTTAATTTATGGATTTTATTATATTATAAAAATCTCTTATTTACATGATTTACATAAAATACAGTTTATTATCATATGATTGTAAGATTTAAAAAGCATACTATATACAGCTAAATCAAGATACATCAAAATAAATCATGTCATAATAAATGCATTGTGAATGAAATGCATGTTTCATTTGTCACAGGAGTAACACACAAGGCAATCTCTGCTAATCTAGTCAAAAGTTACTCTTGCAAATGTAGCAATAATCATTTTGTGTAATCTCATCACACTTGTGCTTAGTATTTTATAGATGCAAGTTCAAATAAATGAGATAATGGCATGATTCAGTCTTTCATTTTTGACAAACTGCAACATATTCTAACACTGCAATAATCACTAAGGATGAGGGAGAAACAAGTATAGGACATAGTTGGGAAGAGAGAAGTTAACAGTATTAATTGCTGTTTATAAAATGATACATAATAGAAATGGACAGACAATATTGAACTTACCAAAAAATAGTGACTTAGATTTGAGCAGTAGTAGAATTTGTATCAAAATTAAACTCCCTACTATATCTGGAAGCACAATGTGTAAGATACTAAAAAATCATTAATTATTTAACAAGTAATACTCATTCTGTCACTAACATGTCTGTAATATGTGTTAAAAAACTAGTTTCGTCAAAATAGCTTCAGTAGTGTCAACAATTACCATTATACAGACTTACAAACTAATTCAATACTGTTTCGATGTTTAAGATAAACAGATTATTTTATATTAAATTATAAACATAAACAAAAATATGCTGGGACTAATGGCTGTTCCATCTGATATAAGGAACGTTTTTCATGTCTTTTTTTATTAATAAAGTTTGCCTCAATTTCACTTAGTAACTAAAAATCCCTCATAGAAAACTAGGTACAGGCTTCTAATGGTTACTAGTCGTTGGCATATGCAGATCTATTTCGCGTTTATTCAGGAGGCCTCTTGTGCTCTCCCCAGCCATGGAAGCACTTGGTGAATCGTCGCGACTCTTTGTTCTTCAGCGTCAGGAAGAGTTTGCGCGGCTTGTCGGGCTGCATTGATTTCATGTGTTGGATGTATACCTTAGTAATGAAGAGTTACAGATTGTCATTATTTTGTAGTCACAGTTTATTAAATTATAAAAGTAGCTAAAGTTAAAATTTTATATTGAAACCATTATATATTAAAATTATTTAAATTTATCTTGAAAAATAAATGTTGTGCACACCTGCTTCTATAGACTTCTTTTGTCTAATGCCGAAGTGAATGGAGTAAAGTGTAATGCAAAATAAATAGTATTACAAAATTAAAACTTAAACCGAAATAAAAGTAAGTAAAATATTAGATTTGTGAAAATATTTAGTTACCTGTGCAGATTTGTAAGCCAGTTTTATCTCCACTTCGGAGCATTTGGCGCCGAGCCATAAAAATACTTGGTCGCCATTATCCAAGATCATGATGTCGTCATCCGCCAGATCGTCCTAAACAAAAAATAAAATAAAATTTAAGTTCAATTACGCTACTATAATAACATGTAAAGTACAAGTAAGAAAAAAAAATGTTAGCTTCGTAACAAGTAGATTTCACGCTAAGCGTTAAAAATCGAGGAATAAGCTTAAATCTTCAGGGTGTATGATATGGTCTATAGTGTATGGATTTTGAGTGAATTATTATTTTATTTTGAATATTAACAACAATGAAAATTCTTAAAACCAAGCTGATATTACAAGGATATTTATTCTACACTAGGAATAACTTTAAGTGATCTATCTTCACTGAAAACGCAATAAACCTAGAATTATTCACCTGACAGAAGTCTGTACATTTCTCGGAGACCGTGAAGTAGCCCTTCTCGTTGGAGCAGCGGAACAGGCGAGTGTAGTTGAGATAGTCAGCGTCCGTGTCGTACGGCTTGCGGCCGCCGATGCCTACCCAGAAAAAGTTGTCGGGCTCACTGCCTTCTGTTAGTACCTGTCGTTGGTAGGCCAAAATTATTATTTGCATACCGTTGTATAAATTCTTTCTTCAAATTCTTCCAATTTAATATAAAAGATATAGGCCCGGGCGTGGCCATGTCCTCGCTAGATGGCAGAATTCAACAAATTTAGTTTAGTTTATTAGGGTTCCGTTTGAGGAAACGGAACCCTTATAGGATCACTTTGTTGTCCGCCTGTCTGTCTGTCAATAGGGTACTTCCCGTTGACATAGAATCCTGAAATTTGGCATGAAGCAAGGTCGTCAAAGTAAGAAAAATTCTGAAAATTTTTAATTTGTAGACAAAAAAAAAATTGTTTTGCGGAAAAATCTTTGTAACTCAATTCGGGAATTAAACTGTTTTCATAGGTAAGTTTGTACGGAACCCCTTAGTGCGCGAGTCCGACTCGCACTTGCCCAGATTTTTTTTCAGTGTATGCAAGCCGAGTTAGAGATATGAACATTTAGATTTAGGTGGATTTTGAGCAATAATTTGACAAAGGTAAAGGGGGTCTTAATCTTCTTTGATTAAATGACTTTTGTTTATGTACTAATAAAATGTTAAATTACTTTCTCTCAAATAATCTAGGAACCGTGTACTAAGCAACCAACCACGTCTTATTAAAATAAAATGTTGAAGTCACAGATTCAGATTTCGAAACATTGCAAAGTATGAAAACATAACTGATGTTCGCACTGTATAGAAGATGCGCCCTCTGAAACTGTCTATTTGTGGTAAATGTGTACACTCACATTTAACAAAACCCTTGCAAGTAGATTAGAACTTGTTTTATTTAATTTTACCTGTCTTAGTTAGTGAGTGCATGTGATAGAGGGTTTACAAGTTTCTTGTCGATACAATAACATTTTTAACATAAATGCTTGTATAAATACCGAAAGCTTGTTTACCTGAAGGCTGACCCAGGGGTTGTTGAACTTTTCTTCTGCGATTTGCTCAATGAGTCTCGCGGAGTCTGCATCGCTTTTATTCCCGATCCACGCGTACACTATCGCTGATGATGTGTCGTTGGCGCCTTCAAGGGGCACGTTCAGGATATAGCTGTAACAATGGGAGGTATATAGATGCTTGGTCATATAAGTACTTGCATTAAGCATTGTGATCTATGAACGCTGAACCCTGATTGGTTTTGAGACCTCTAGAAATATGGTATTTTGCGTGAACTTTGGCCCTTTATAATGTAATTATAAATTAAAAATATAAAAAAATATGTCTATAGTGGCACATTTAATCGACATTCTGAATCATGGTTTTATTTTCTGAAACCTTGGAAGTATTCGAGTAAATGACGGAATTACCTAATGCCAACAGAGCGTTATCTCTATTTTTTCGCGTTCTCTTCTCTTCTTTATTATAAGGCTTGGACCAGGAAGAACCTTTATAAGGGAAGGACCCTTAAACCATGTTCACGTTGTCGACGAACTCACCAGAAGGCACTGTTGAGCTGCGTGGCATCAGCCTTCACCTGCACGAGGCGCGTGCACAGCGCGGAGCCGTTGCTGCGCAGCTCGTATAGCTCCACAGGCTGCCGGCCGCTTTCCTGATAAACAATCATTATTACATAGGAGCGCTGAGCACTATTTTGTAGGTATTGAATGAGACTGAGATTACACGCTGAGCTATGTAACGCTCTATCGAGTGACGTCGGCTCGAGTCGGCCGACCTTACTCGAACGATTATGATTTTGTATTATAAAACTTCGCCTTGATAAAGTTTTTTATTTTTGTTGTGTGCACTTAAGCACATGTCGTTTTTTTTTATTTAATACCGAAGTTTGCGAGATGAAAAAGAAAATATTTCTTCGCCTGTATTTCGATTTTCACAATAATATTACAGAGGCGAAAGTTTGTGAGTGTGTGTTTGTCACTTCTTTACATCCGAACGGCTGAACAGAATTTGATGAAACTTGATACATGAGTAGACCATGTCCTGGCATAGCATATAGGAGTTTTTAAGAGTATATTTCCTTCCACTGTTACGCGGGTGAAGCTGCTAGCAGCAACTGGTTGTTTTATAAAGGTACTCTATGACACGTGTGAGGAAAGACACGTAAACTCAATTGAAAAGGATGGAGAATTTATGTAGTTCGTATTTAGCAGTATAGATAGCGTCACAGTTAAGTTTTCGTTATGATTGAAGTTACCGGCTTCTGGTTCCTCTTGCCGTCTTTGATGATGAACCGTCGGTGGAAATGCGCCATGAACTTGAGGCTCTCCTGCTGCTGGTGCGTGCGCACGACGTCGAGCCGCTTGCACAGCTGCTTGAACTTGCGCTCCAGGCCGAACGTGAACGTGAGCCAGCCCATGTTGGGCGCGCGCCGCCCCTGCCAGAAGTACACCACCCACGTCGCGGCCTCCGAGTCTGTGTCTTCAGGCGAGCACGGGTTTGTGGCGTCCGTCTCGTCTTCAGGCTGTTCATGATTGGTAAATAAGAAACGATTTAGTTGTTGTCATAATATTTGAAACATATAACAAACTTTATTAAGAATTTCTTTCATATTGATGTTTGCTTTGCTCTTTTTTCTCGTAAATTCAAATATAATCTAAAAACTGTAATTCAGTAGGTAGCCATTTTAATTACTATCACATCAATATTTATATATATATATATATATATATATATATATATATATATTTTAATTTACACGTTTTCCTTTTTTATACAGGTCCATAAAAGATTTTGATCATTGATTACTAATCAATTAGGAATAATGTTTGTTTTTATTTCTTCTGCTGTTAGTAGTAATGTAGGTTAAGTAGTTTTAAATCGCATGCTTTGCAAATTTTTGTTTTTATGTATAGGGCCATTCAAGTATTATGTAAGCAGACTTTTTGCAAATATTAACTCTTCCCTCCCCCTCGCGAATAGTAATAAAAGCTCTCACCTTCCCCCCCTGCTTACGTAAATATTGGTACATGCATTTGTCAATGTGTTGGTTTCGTTATTAATTTATGAACAGTAGTTGTAAGTTGTAAGAATCAAAACAAACTTCATTTAAAATTTTGTCATATTACTAATTAACAGTCCTCAGTCCATGACCCACGAATCCATGACTGCTCAGTGATATGTCTACTTACTTTCTTGTGATTCTGAAACATCAACATTGTTCTCTTAAAAAACTAAAAAATAATTATACTGCTGACCTAATCACCGTCTAGACCCCCATCTCCATGTCATCAAAAATAAGCAAAGCAAAGACCCCACCACCCCCTTGTAGTGCTTACGTAATACTTGAATGGTTCCTATTCTGTGGAAAATGTTGTTGGTCATTTAATCATATTGTTTTGTATTTTTGTTCACTATTTGTTTTCCCCTAATAAATGATATAGAATAAATAAAGTTAAATAAAATATTTTATTTGTGGGTATTTATATTTTTCATGGACCAAAAGTTGTCTTTAATAAATAACATTTTTTTTTATTCATTAACAACACCGTAACAAAATTTAACGTGCTTTCCGAGGCACGGAAGAGTCTTGATATGTAAAGAATGGCCGCTAATCCACGGTAAGACCTCGGCTGCCGTTGCTTGACCTTGCAGATAGCCTCGTGCGGTTGATTATTTGGCCACGAGCTCCATACAATTTTTAATATATGTAATGTGTAAAGTGATATCAGTGAAAGATATCCTGAAGGAGTTCGAGGTGTTTGCTAACCAGTCGCTGCAGGAACCTCCTCATAAACAATAATTACCTCAGCTGGCAGCACATATCTGCACAGGAACACGTAGCAGTCGCAGCTGTGGAACACGCCCAGTTCGTGGTCGGGCAGGCGCACAAAGTATCTGCCCTCCAGCACAAAAGCTTCCATCGCCTCCAGGTCTTCGTTCCACTCGTCTGCCAGAGTCTTGGCTTCAGCAGCGCCCATTGCTGGCTGACGAGGTGTGAAGAGGGCTGAGAGGTCGGCCCTGAAGGAGCAAAATGTATTTAGTGTAATATATTTGGGTATACCCACATAAGAAAATTAATAAGTAAGATCACGTATAAATAAACCTACATCATTGTAACGTTCAGTTCGCAATATACGCTAGCTACAAGTTGACGTCCTTTCATTTATTCTCCCGATACTTCAGTGGCGACGAGGATCAACTGCAATTATCAATCTGTCTATCTATCTGCAATTATTCGAGGAAAATGTCGGTCGGCGGAGTCGGAAAGATTCGCGATTTTGATGTGAAGTCAGGCAACTGGACTTTATACGAGGAGCGGTTGCAGATGTTTTTCAAGGTCAATAAGGTCGAGAAGGACATGTGGCTGCCTATGCTTATCACGGGCATGGGTGATGAGACGTACGAATTGCTGAGCACGCTGTGCAATCCAAGGAAACCAGTGGATATAACGTACAAAGAGGCGGTTACAATTTTGAAAAATCACCTACAACCGAAACCTGCCGTCATGGCGGAACGGTTTCGGTTCAGACAAAGAAGACAGAAAGACGACGAAAGTGTAACACAATATCTGACCGAGTTAAAGAAACTCTCGAAAACTTGTGAGTTTGGTGCAAATTTGGAGGAGAATTTGCGTGACCAGTTCGTATGCGGAGTGAAGAGTGACGTCATCAGACAAAGGTTGTTTGCGGAAGACAATTTGACGTACTCAGGAGCAGTCAAATTGGCGGTTGGGCTGGAGGCGGCCGAGCGGGATGCGGCAGTCGTGGAACAGGAAGCCACGGCGGAGGCATCGGCAATCGTGAACACGTTGCGGGCAAAGCGTGGACGCGGTCAGTTTGTGGACCATGCAGCGGACCAACGAACGAACCACGGGCGTGCGGCGCGGGACACCGAGAAGGGCGCCGGGGGCTGCACGGCGTGCGGCTGGCGCGGACACAGCAAGGAGGAGTGCCGCTATAAGCATTTTGTTTGTAGCAAATGCAAACAAAGCGGACATTTGAGGCGTGTCTGTCCGCGGACGGAGGCGAACAGTGACAGAGGGAAGAGGCGCGGAGTGAACCACGTGGATGCCACCACGAGCGACCATCCGAGGGCAGGAGCGCGAGACTCCAGTTCGGACGAGCTTGAGGAAGAACTTCATCAACTATGTTTGAGCGGCTACAACCCGGTGAGTTTATCATTACTGATTGATGATAAAACTTTAAAAATGGAGCTAGACACAGGCTCGGCAATTTCATGTATCAGTAAGAAAACATATGATAAACTTTTTAACAATAGAGTAATTAAACCATTTAATTTGGTGTTAAAATTTTATGATGGTAGCAATATAAAACCACTAGGGGTTATAAGACCGAAAGTTCAATACAAAGATAAAATAAAATATCTAGAACTGTTTGTGATAGACGGGGGTACAACTTCCTTACTGGGCAGGCAATGGTTAATAGAATTGGGTATTAAAATACCTCCATTTCAACAAGAGATTAACCATAGTGTATACAAAATGTCTGATACTGTCGATTGTTTGTTAAACAGGTATAAAGAATTGTTCAGCGAGGTACTGGGGCGGTACACAGGCGGCAAGGCAACGCTCCGGTTGCGGGAGGGCGCGAGGCCGGTGTTTTGCCGCGCGCGGCCGCTGCCTTACGCTCTGAGGGTTCAGGTCGACGCGGAGCTGGACGCCATGTTGCGCGCGGGCATCATCGAGCCTGTCGAGTGCTCGGACTGGGCGACGCCTTTGGTACCGGTACGTAAAGCGGACGGAGGACTACGTATCTGTGCTGATTACAAAATAACTTTAAATCCTGTCTTACTGGTCGATAGATATCCGTTACCCAAGATAGATGATTTGTTGGTGAGCTTAAACGGTGCTACACATTTCTCAAAAATTGATTTGTCCCTTGCTTATAATCAGATTGAGTTGGATAATACTAAAGATTTAACTGTAATAAACACACATCGAGGTCTTTTTAAGTACAATAGACTTGTGTTTGGGTTGTCTTCTAGTCCGGGCATCTTCCAGCGTATTATGTCGAATTTACTTAGTGGTATTCCGGGGGTAGAAGTATTTTTAGATGATATCATCATCGGAACGGCGGGAACACAGGATAATCACTTAGAAACGTTAGAAAAGGTGTTCCAGCGGTTACAGAGTCACGGTATGAAGCTAAAAAGGAGTAAATGTTTATTTATGGTTAATGAAGTCAAATACTTAGGTTATGTCATATCAAAAGATGGGGTAAAAGTAGATTCAGATAAAATAAAAGCAATAATAAAAATTCCCAGGCCAAGAGATATTTCGGAGTTGCGTTCCTTTTTAGGTCTAGTTAATTTTTATGCAAAATTTGTTAAGAGTATGAGTACTATTTTGTCCCCACTGTATGAACTTTTAAAAAAAGAGGTCAATTGGAGATGGAGTGCGGAGTGCGAAAGAGCGTTTGCAAAAGTTAAAAAGATATTAGTAGGCGCAGAGGTATTAGCTCATTATGATCCAAACAAGCCGCTAGTGTTGACATGCGACGCGAGCGCGCGGGGCATAGGCGGTGTACTCACACAGCCGGGCGCCGACGGCCGCGACCGCCCGGTAGTGTACGTGTCACGCGCGTTGAATAACGCCGAGAAACATTATTCACAAATAGATCGGGAGGCGTTAGCTATCGTATTTTGTTTACAAAAATTACATCAGTATGTTTATGGTCGACGTTTTGTCTTGCGAACCGACCACAAACCGTTAGTAAGTATATTTGGACCAAAACACGGTGTACCAGCGATGGCCGCGAGTAGATTACAACGCTGGGCAATTATTTTATCTGCTTATACGTACGATATTGAATATGTAAACACTAAACAAAACGGTGCGGACGGGCTGTCGAGACTGCCGGTTCCGTGCAGTAGCGATGAGTCACTGCGGGTCCCCGAGCAAACGTATTTACATTTTGCACAGAATGCATTGTTATTAGATTATAATACAATTAAACAACAAACTATGGTAGATCCAATGTTAGGTAGGGTTTTAAATTATATTCGTGATATGTGGCCAACAGATAATGATATTCGGGAATTACAGCCGTATTTTAACCGTCGTAAGGAACTGTACGAGGAGCTAGGCTGCGTGATGTGGGGGCACAGGGTAGTGATTCCTGCAAGTGGTCGAGCCAGAGTATTACAGGAATTACATGAACCTCATATGGGCATAGTTAAGACGAAGGCGTCAGTTAGGAGTTATGTTTGGTGGCCGGGCATAGACGAGGCGATTGAGGCTACGTGCAGGGAGTGCGCGGTGTGCGCGGAGGAGGCGGACGCGCCGCAGCGGCACGCGGTCATGCCGTGGCCCTGGCCTTCTAGACCGTGGGCGAGGGTGCATCTTGATTTTCTAGGGCCTATTTTTGGAAAAATGTATTTAATTATGGTTGACGCTAGAACTAAATGGTTAGAAGTATTCCCTGTGCCTAGTACGGCGGCTAGTTCGAAATTGAAAAGCTTACCGAAGTTTTTTCTAGATGGGGTTTACCGAGACAAATAGTCTCAGATAACGGACCACCGTTCACGAGCAAGGAAATGGCAGATTTTTTGGCTAGTCAGGGTGTAGATCACGTTTTTTCCGCTCCGTACCACCCAGCATCGAATGGGGCTGCAGAAAATGCAGTGCGAACGGTTAAAAGAATTATAAAAAAAGCATTTAAACAAAAAGAAAACATTAATTTATTTATAAATACCTTCCTTTTGCATTACCGTAACACGGAGCACTGTTCAACAGGGGAAAGTCCAGCCACATTGATGCTAGGTAGGAATTTACGTACCAAATTAGATGCATTAAAACCAAATATAGAAAATAAAGTTAGGAAGGCTCAGGAACGGCAACAGAAAGTAGGAACGGACATCAAACGTTCTTTAGAGATAGGAGAGGAAGTATGGATGAGACAATATAGGGGAAATGAAAAATGGAGTCCGGGGCAGGTAGTAGATAAAATGGGTACTACAGATTATAAAGTTATGGACTGTTCAGGCAAAGAAAGTCATAGACACATTGACCAGTTAAGACAGCGATCGCGAAGCTCATTGATTTGTCCGACTAGCACATCGGAACGGAGTTCTCTTGATGCGGAACGTCCCGACAATTCCGAGGAGACGAAGCCAGCGTCAGTCCCCGGAGAGACTCGGAGCCCTCGGAGCGTGAGGGAGTTCAGTCCGGTTCGAACCGCGACTACCGTTGAGTTGCCGTCTACACCTGCTTCTGGATCAGTACCTCTCAGTAATGTACCCAGTCTTGAGGAGCGGGTGATAGTTTCCCATTCCGAGGATACTGTTCCAGAGGTAGTCCGCCCCCGTCCTGTAAGGGCGTGTCGCTTAAAAAGACTGCCCCAATAATGTGATAGCTATGGAAGACTAAGTTCCTATTTCATTTATGTTTGTAACAGTTGAAAGATATAAAATAGTTAATGTTAAGGTTTATATTTGTTTATTTTAGTTTTATAGATTTAGGATATGCATTATTTAAGGTGGAGGATTGTAATATATTTGGGTATACCCACATAAGAAAATTAATAAGTAAGATCACGTATAAATAAACCTACATCATTGTAACGTTCAGTTCGCAATATACGCTAGCTACAAGTTGACGTCCTTTCATTTATTCTCCCGATACTTCATTTAGTATAGATACAATGACGTGTACAGAAGTGATAAGTATTGTAAAGTGAATTCTATGCCAAAACTATGTGAAAATCTTTCGCAAATATTTTCAATTAGATGAAACTATTTAATTTATAAAATGGTGACATGAGCTCTGTAAAATAATCGCATAAAGAAGGAAAAAATCACTTTCGATAAGTATTTAGTTAATCTTGGTCCATATGTGTAGTATTACCCGCGTCGAATATATCTTATTTTATTGTGGAAGGAAAACATAGTAAGGAAACCGGCATATCCAAGAACTCTACCAACTCGCACAGGCCTGCGTGGTGGATTAATCTCCATTCCCTCTCCTAAAGAGAAGGCCTGAATCCCAGCAATGGGAACATTAAAAGGCTGATTATGCTTATGCTATTCATTTCTCACATCTGACATGGAGGTGCATCGAATATTCAACATAATCATGTTCACCATTTTATGTCTCGGTCAGATACGGCTTTTTTGCTTCTGGCGGTTGGTGTTACGATATATAGATAACCTTATGGTGTGCACGTACTTGGTCTCCTGCTGCTTGGCCCAGCTGGCGAGGTCGGCGCCGGTGCGGGCGACGGACTCGGCCGTGCGCGTGAAGTCCACCGCGATCACTTCCTCCCAGCCCAGGAAGTATGTTTTGAACACCTTTATTTCAATTCAGAATTCAAATTAAATATCTAATTTTGGAACAACAAACTCTATGTCTGTCTCTATGTCTAGTTATAAAGTTAATATTTCATTGCAACCTAAAAAGTCAGTAAAAAGTCAATATAAAACCTAGAATACAAAAGTCGATATTTGAATTAATGGCAATGGGTCCAAAGGATCTCGAATTATAAATTGGGTACTTGACTCAAATTTTTAAATTATTTGTATCAAAAATTAACTTTATCCAAAAACAAAGATATAAAGAATTTTTCAAAACTATTCAAAATAAGGCAAGTTAGAAATTATTCCAATCTGTCAAGTAACAGAAAAAAGATACACAAACACACACACTGAACTGAACTGCACAAACTGAAATGTGAAGTCACAATATTAGGTTACGCGCATAGAAAACAGATAGCGAAATGTTCCCACCACGCTCGCGCTCTTCCTCATACCCATATTTAAAATGCTGCATTTTATAACAAATTTTGTTACTGTTTTCAGTGAAAGCATTATTTGTTGTTTAAAATTGAAGTTTAAATGGTTGTCAACTAACAGAAAGAGACGCCGTAAAAGGAAGACTTAGGTGAAGATAACGAGGCGAACTAGATAGCGTCATGGGGGATAAGGCCACAGCAGCAAACTGCCGTGAGAAGTGAAAAGAGTGGAGGGAGGACTCTAAAGTCACACAAACGAAACTAGTAAAAGAAAAAGTTGTGATGCGTACCTGCGTCTCCGTGCCCTCCTGCAGCCGAGTGACGAGCGCGTGCGGCGGCCGGGCCACCATGTTGAACAACTCCTGCGCTAACTTGACGGCGGCGGCGCGGACAAGGCGAGATGACTTCTTGCCGAACCTTTTAATAAAACTCATGTTTGTGAGTGCAAAGCATTCATTAAAGGGTTTGTCATGATTAAGCAATAAAGTTGAGAAAAGTCCCATCATCATCATCATTTCAGCCGAAAGACGTCCACAGCTGGACATAAGCCTCCCCTAAGTGTCACCATAACGACCGGCCTTGTGCGTCTCGCATCCATCGGATTCCCGCGACGCTCACTAGATCATCGGTCCACCTTGTGAGAGGCTTTCTAACGCTGCGTCTTCCGGTACGTGGTCGCCACTCTAAAACCTTTCGTCCCCAAAAAAGAATTTAGGTTATTAATGTGCGTTTATATGAGCTCAGATTAATACTATAGTGAATTCGCGTAAAGAAAATAGTGACTTCAGTCAGCTTAGCGACGCCCCTTGACAAATAACTTAGAGTATAGTAAATTGGAAAGCAGGGTTCAAATTGACCAGTTGGAGTAAGCTCTTCAGGCAGAACGGAAGCGTCTATGAAAGGTATTCATAGTCGCTTCCGTCTTCCGCCTATTCATAAAAATAAATGTGAATAATAATTTAATGACTCAGATTAAATTTTTTAATCTGTCATTAATTGAGTCGTCTTGAGTCAAAATATGGCTTAATTTTTACTCCAGAATGAATATTCCTTTGCTTTGCAGTTGTACTGATGAGTCACTATTTATTTAAAATAGTGACTCATCATTGCAACTGCAAATAGACTATATAGTCAGCAATAGTTATTTTACTAGCGCAGCGGAAAGGTCGTGCAAGAAGGCGTAGCTGTAGAAGTCATTCAATTTAATTATACTACTGCATGTCCGGCTTTTGAACGGGTTTAGGGTAGTTCTAAAACATGTTAGTGTACGTACCACACGAAGACGTCTCGGTGTGCGTCCAGTATATAGACGTTGCGCGTGAGCAGCGCGCCGCGCGCGAGGGGCGTGGCCTCCGGCTGCGGCAGCTCCAGGTAGCCCATACCCAGCTCCACGCGGTACAGGCGCGCGCCCGCCCATGCGAAGTCGTCTTCTACGTGTTCCTAGACAAAAATATATTACGTTAACACTCCAATTATTATGTATCATAATACTTTAGCAGAGGTGCTAGATCCGACTAATTCCTCCCACAAAGCGTTTTGGAAACACATTCTTTGTGCATACAGCTAAGGAGTGGAATTCCCTGCCCGGAGTTAGTGTTCCCTGGTAGCTACAACCTAGGGGTATTTAAGTCAAGAGTGAATAGGTTACTTCTAGGCAAGCGTGCTCTGCCGTCAACCACATCATCGCTTACCATCAGGTGAAATAGTTATCAAGCGTGAGCCTATCAATAATAAAAAAAAACTACCGTCACCAACTGTATTCAAGCTTAATACATCACAAAATCATTTGGGTTAAAAACTTGACTGCTTTTGTGGTTTTAAAGATGGCTACATTTTATTCTAACTTAAGACTTTGCAATGTCCTACACAGGGTGAATTATTCAAGGGAGTGTGTCACTTGTCAAATAAATAAATATTCTCCCAACAACAACTGCTCGGCTCCCTGCCGGGTGGTGGTGCGGGTGGGGATGAATTGTCTAATTTCTTAGGGTTGGTCCTTATTATTCAATATTGTAGTTGCAAAACATTTTGCCAAATTGATGCTTGGTGCTTGTTGCCGGTGCCGTAAATTGCTTGATATTTTGTCACGTAGCAATCAACTATCACTGCTCATAATTGAGCAATTTTTGCGCACCTTTAGTATTATAAGCAGAGGTCGGAATTAGGTAGAGTTAAACATGTAATTACACCGATTTCATACAGCGAAAAAATAAAGTGAATATGCCTCAAATCCCAAGATGAATTTTAAAGAGCAGATTTTTATTATAACCACTATCAGAAATATAGCAGAAAAAATTTCTTCCTGTATTAATGACGAGGAGGAAGTGTACAAATTTGTTAACCTTACCTCAGTTGACGTAGAGAGATCTTTTTCAATGAAAAATACTAATCAAAATTATATGTTAATTATCTTTATTTGTCTTATCTATTTCTGAGGTTTTTATTATTATTTATTTGTAATATTGTTGGCCACACGGGATTTTTCATTAGAAATCCCGGGAATATCTATATTAATACCAACATTTCGATGCGAGTACATGAACAACTCCACCTAATTCCGACCCCTGATTATAAGTTCGTCACACTTACTTGCGGCACAAAGGGCAAGTCTCCTTCGTAGCCCAGCGTCTCCCAGAAGCTGCTCGGCTCCTTGCCGGACGGCTCCGTGATCAACTCCGCCTTGTTCTTGCGCTCTTCCTTGTTTATTTTCTCAGCAAATAGGCGGGCCTTCGACTTTAATGTGTTTTTGGCTTTTTTGCCGTACCTGTACGGAAACATAGAAGTAAGACCGTTCATTCAGGGACGTGCAACCAATATAAGTTAATAAATCCGGCTTTTATGTGAAAGTACATGACATCTAACATTTAAATCATAGAACACAATAAACGAATGAAATAAAATAAAAGAGATTAAAAGAAAATGCCAAGTGGCCACTGTGTTCAATGCGAGTTGAAATTCATGCATAAGATACGATACCTATGATATCCATTACGCAATGTTGCCGCTCGCAATCTCTCCGATCTCACTCAAACACTTAACAAAAAAAAAGAGATGAACACCAGTGTGTTGCTTTCTCAATAGACATGTTGGCCTTTGTACCTGGCTTTATCTTCTATTTTTACTTTCCCTATAAAAACACAAAAATGTAAGTTCTCATTTGGGAATTTATTCTAATGTTATACCTGGCTATGGAAAAAGTATGAATGAAATGGTTCGTGTGTAAGTTTACGAAAATTATGACTTGCGCAGTGACGCTTCACAAACTTACCTAACTACTACACTACTACTGTTACTTACTTAACTCACTTTAGCTTTACTTCAAATTAGTTCGAATTTGTTGTTAGTGGCTGCTGTTGTATGTAATTGTTAAAATAGTTTTTTTTTTTAGTTTTAGTCATTTATAATTAGAATAAACGTCAAACTTCACGTGTCTTTGTTATCTTCTTATTGGCTGCCTGTTGTTTTATTTAGCGTGATGAAGAATTAAGAATTAATTTGTGTATATTTTATTGATTACTCACCATAAATAAATAACCAGGCCGGTATCTAAGATGAACACGTAGCGAGGGTCGAGTGACTCGGCTGCCACTGCGACGGGCTCCAGGTGGATGCTGTTACCGGCGCCGTGCACGCGGTACAGACGAGTGACATAGTGCTACAAAGTAAAATAGAACAATCACAAATACAAAATTATATAAATAGAAGGCTCAATAATACTAAGATGATAACTAGGTTAGTTAGTAATTATTCAGATTGCTTAGTTACCATCGGAACTATAAACATACTTGCTGATTCTTTCTAAAAGCCTGCCATTCCTCCTCGTTTTGGACTATGGCCTATACCAGGCCCGGTGCGAGAGGTCGTTGACGCCGATTGCCTCTATGAGGACACGGTGGTGCTTCGCCCAAGCGTGGGACACCTTCACCAACTTGCCATATTCGGTGAAGACCTGCGTCATGCAGACCCGCACCATCCGGATGGACATGATCCTCTGACACGCGTTCAGCTTGGCCGCCGGTCGCTTTAGCAGCGACGGGGTCCGCACTGGCACCATGGACCGAAGCTGGAGCCTCTTGAAGGCAGCCCCAGTCCGTGAGCCAGACATCGGAAGTGCTCCTAGAAATTCTGCCAGCAAGACTGCTCACTCACCGGGTCATCAACAGTGAAGAATCCGGAAGGCGTGTGGCTGCCCTGTATGTAGACCGGCGGGGTCGGGAAGAGCGCGAGGAAGTCGGGCGTCTCGTCGGCTTGCTCGTGCCGCTGCGTGCGCTTGCTGCCAGCAAGACTGTTCACTCACCGGGTCATCAACAGTGAAGAATCCGGAAGGCGTGTGGCTGCCCTGTATGTAGACCGGCGGGGTCGGGAAGAGCGCGAGGAAGTCGGGCGTCTCGTCGGCTTGCTCGTGCCGCTGCGTGCGCTTGCTGCCAGCAAGACTGTTCACTCACCGGGTCATCAACAGTGAAGAATCCGGAAGGCGTGTGGCTGCCCTGTATGTAGACCGGCGGGGTCGGGAAGAGCGCGAGGAAGTCGGGCGTCTCGTCGGCTTGCTCGTGCCGCTGCGTGCGCTTGCTGCCAGCAAGACTGTTCACTCACCGGGTCATCAACAGTGAAGAATCCGGAAGGCGTGTGGCTGCCCTGTATGTAGACCGGCGGGGTCGGGAAGAGCGCGAGGAAGTCGGGCGTCTCGTCGGCTTGCTCGTGCCGCTGCGTGCGCTTGCTGCCAGCAAGACTGTTCACTCACCGGGTCATCAACAGTGAAGAATCCGGAAGGCGTGTGGCTGCCCTGTATGTAGACCGGCGGGGTCGGGAAGAGCGCGAGGAAGTCGGGCGTCTCGTCGGCTTGCTCGTGCCGCTGCGTGCGCTTGCTGCCAGCAAGACTGTTCACTCACCGGGTCATCAACAGTGAAGAATCCGGAAGGCGTGTGGCTGCCCTGTATGTAGACCGGCGGGGTCGGGAAGAGCGCGAGGAAGTCGGGCGTCTCGTCGGCTTGCTCGTGCCGCTGCGTGCGCTTGGCCCCCAATAGGTTTCGCAGGTTTACAGCGTGCATCGCTGCGCAGGCCGCCTTGTCCAACTGCGCCATAAATTTAGTAGAAATGTTAAGTTTAAACACAATAAAATAATGCTAATATAAATCATTATTTTTAGTATATGTGAAACCTGAATACAGTTTGTTTAGAATCAGTAACTGAATCGATTTCAATAATTTTTACACTATGTTAAATTTTTTTCCCAAAAATATTTAAATAAGGTCACAAGTTGGACACCACCGACACTAAGTACGACACAGGTCACGGCAGGTCATAGCGAGCGTTAGGCGTCAGCACACAGCTGGGTGCGGGAGCAAAACAACCGCTCAGTCACCCGGATGGCCCGGTGACCATGTATTTGTGTGGACAACCAGGTAACATAACAAGCTTGTAACTTTGTGATTTTTCATGATACAGATATGCAATTTTGTAGACAAATGTTTCGGGTTTTGCATATATTAAAACTAATGTTGTATACACCACAATTTTTTAATTATATAAATACTTAAAGGGCTTATTAGAAAAAATCTTGTTATTATTTAAGTAAAGTGTCATTAAATAATATTCATAAACGCCAAAGTTATTAGCGTTTGTTTATATCCCAAAATGTCACTCAATTTATGGAAAGAAAGAAAATCATTTTATTTGGCGGAAATATTGTACAGGCTATAGGCTATTTTATTATTATATTTTCTAGTAGTAATCATTTATAACTATTATGAATGATCAATTCTTTTATGAATTTACCAATTATGACGAATTTTTTAACCTTTGACTACAAGAATATCATTAGTAACGGGTACGGATAGAGCCCCATTTTTTGTAATAATTCAAAAATAACAAAACTCACGAATCTCATGAATCACGAATTCTTAAAATCTTTTGTTTTTAAATTAACCCATAAAGTTCCACTTTAAATTGTACTAGAATCTCCATTGTATACCCACTTTAAAATTGTGAATTCGAGAATATTCTTTTAGAAAACATGGACTACATTTGTGTTAGTTAGCATTTAGTGATGGTCGTATGTACTCACGGTGGCCTTCGACCCGATCCAGAAGTGTATATCCCAAGACAGCTGGCCTTGCTCTTCGATAGCCGTCTTCAACACTATGTAGCAATCACCTTCGAAAAACTTGCCATGTGCCACCTGCATGATAAATCATCGTCAATATAAACTGACCGTTTATAACACTCCAAACTTTCACTATGAAATTTATTCAGATTGAAATGAATAAAAATTCAATTTTATGTATTTTATTTAGGGCTCATTTAATTTTTAACTAAATAATAAATACGACTGTTTGATTATTTTCTACGCAAAAGCTGTTATTTTAGTAGTTGTTTTTTATTTTATAATCATGATAAGTGCTTAATTTTTTAAATTATTAGACTGTTGAAAAATCGGCCCTTAATTAACTTAAAAATTTGCAAGAAAAATGAACAATTTATTATATTTTCCACTTCATTCACGAAAATCAACAAAATATAGTTTTAAAATAAAAGTCCAAGTTCGCTATCTGATTTGTGAATTCACACAAAAAAGCTATGTTACCTCGTCAACGGGCGCCGGTATAAAGTTTTCGATCTCCCACACGGTAAGGCCGGGCGTCTGGCCGGTGTCCTCGTCGAAAAACTCTGAGTAGTCTAGTGGGGGCTTCTCGAGAGTCTCGTCCCAGCGCTTCGGCCTAAGATATGACACACACTGTTTATTGTTATAAGTTCACACGAGAACAATGACCGAAGCCAATCGCTTGACGTAATTACCAAAACATAAATGAATAGCATTCCTATTGATAGGGCAAGAAAGATCATATGCCTATCGTAGTAAACACTGAGATACAATGATAACAACAGGGGACTTAGTGCCAGTTTTTAAACGTACTCGATCGTGTAAACGTAAACATAAAGTAGAAAAACGAATATAACAGTCTGGTGAAAATAAAGGAAAAGCTCTATATGTTTGTATACGATTTGACAAAAGGAACGTTTACGCTAACGCATTTAAAAAGGGCACGGATGATTTATTGTGCCTTATTAGTTCACCTATCTATATCAAAGAATGAAATCGTCGCGTGCTATATACTATGCTGACCCCAAATAAATTCTGCCTTTGTATATGACATGTATTTTCTGCTATAGTGTATTAGCGTTAAGGAAATAATTACTTATTGTTGTCCCCATGCCTGCATGCATGTAGGTTAGTCATGCCCCTTGGCCAATTATATCATAGCGAATTAGAAAGTCGTGTTCACATTGACCCGTTGATGTAAGCCCTTCAGACAGTATGAACGCATCTTTTGTCAATTTAAAAAACCGGCCAAGTGCCATTCGGACTCGCGCACGAAGTTCCGTACCGTCCGTAGCAAAAAAACGGCAAAAAAATCATGTTTGTTTTTTAGTATTTGTTGTTATAGCTGCAACAGAAATATATCAGCCGTGAAAATTTAAACTGTCTAAATATCACGGTTCATGAGATACAGCCCGGTGACAGACGGACTGACCGACAGACAGTTAGACGGACGGACAGCGGAGTCTTAGTAGCAGCCCGTTTTACCCTTTGGGTACGGAACCCTAAAATGGTTACCTCGCAAATATAAATATTTTTTAAAAATCTCCCGACGCGAATGATGTAAAAACCTATCACTAAAATTACAAGCACAAGAACATACGTCAGGGCTGCAATTGCCATTTTCGTTCCCCATATTAACACAGCTAGTGTTAAAAATAAAACACCTTTTTACAAAGCATACAATAACTTCCGTATAAAAAACACCACCAAGTTTTTTTTTTCATTTTTTTTTTTTTTTTTGTCGATTTTGATAGAATTTTACAAGCACTAATAGTGCTATTAATTAGAAACATAAACAATCGCAAATACGCTCGGGCTCGTAGCTTTCACCTTAAGGGTGCGTTTCCACTGAAGCAGAGCTGGATGGAGTGGAGTGGAGAAGAGCAGTGAAAAGTAGCAAGTGTTTCCATTGAAATCTTGCGGGGCGGAGTGCAGTTGAGCTATCCTCCGCTCCGCTTCCTTCGCTCGCATCACAGCCTGCTCGACTCCATTCTGTTCGGCTAGAAGCCTTGTGTTATATATGTTTTATTTAAAACTCCGCTCCACTTTCACGGTTTCCATGATGCGGAGTGGAGATGAACAATTCGCAGACCGTTCCTCTGCACTCCGCCCAGCTTCGCGTCAGTGGATACGCACCCTAAGGCATGCCGCGCCCACAGCACCCGCCTCAGCACAGCCTGCGGCAAAGAACATGAGATGGCGCATTTTTTTTTACTTTAACAGTAAAATGGAGTATATTATACTCACTTGAGCTCCGAGTTTCTCTGCTCCAGACTCTGATCGTTATGCTGAGTGTTGACTTGTTCCTGCATGCCACGGAGTATCACCGCGGAGTCGCGCTGTTCTGGCTCGGCGCGGCCGCGGCGCAGGCGCATCTTGCGCGCGATTGGGTCAGATTTTACACCTGTTTGGATTATTGTCTTTGTTACTTATCATAATTATCTTTTTTTAACCGACTTCAAAAAGGAGGAGGTTCTATGTTCAGCTGAATGTATTTTTTATATTTATCTATGTTCACCGATTTCTCGATCAATTGTGGACCGATTTTGAACATTACTTTTTTGATTGAAAGGTTATACTTCCAAGTTGATCTCAAAGAAAAATTGTTATGATCTGATGTTGAACTTCGAAGATATGGAACAGAACTCCTCAATCACAGCAGAACTGTAGTAACAAGTAAAATTGCTTTGTTTATACGTGTAGTCGATGACTGACTGAAAGAAGAGGGGGTGGGGATATATAGAACTGATCTGATGATTATAGCCGAACGCAGTCTGTAATAAATTAATTTAAGTAATCTAACCGTGTTTGGGATTATTAGATTTACATAAGATGCATCCTGGCTATAAGGTACCATCGTGCTAATCTGATGATGGAAGGTAGGCATGAAAACTCTGTTATAAATAAAACAATTGTATCCTAACCGTGGCTCGGCTTATTGGAATTATCATGCAATGTTTTAATGATTAAATTCTGTAGGTAAATTCTTTACTATAGAACTAGCACACTTTGAGTTTAACTGAGGAAAACTTTTAGTTATGGTACCGCAACTAAAAATTGTGAAATAAAAAGTGTTAAATAACGAAGAGACAAAACTATTGTAGAAACACCGACTTCCGAAATTAAAGTTATTTTGCACTTTTCAGTGTTTTTTTTTACTTTGAAGTCGGTTGTATTTTTTTTTGTAAGTTTTTTTTATTTTAAACTTTTTAGTTTATGGTACCACCACTAAAAAGTACCCCTCAGCCAAACTTAAATACCTTATAGCCAGAGTGCATCTCATGACAATTCTAATAATCCTAAACACGGTTAGATTACATTAATTTATTACAGAGTTCCGGTGCCTAACTTCAGGCTTCATCATAAGATCAGTTCGATATATTCCCCCTCTACTTTCAGTCTGTCATCGACTACACGAATAAACAAAGCAATTTTACTTGTTACGACGGTTCTGCTGTGATCCTATGAGGAGTTCTGTTCCATATCTTCGAAGTTCATGATCAGATCATAACAAAATTTTTATGGGACCAACTCGGAAGCATAACATTTCATTAAAAAATTTTTTTTCAAAATCGGTCCACAATTGACCGAGAAATCGGTGAACATACATAAAAATCCTTTTCTCCTTTTTGAAGTTGGTTAAAGGAGAAAAATATTCAACAAAGTATAAAACAGAGTGGCTTTGTTTATCCGCTAACAAAAATATTAAATGCGGATTCAACTAGGTAATAGAAAGAGCAATACACGGAAATTGTTTGTTCATTATATTAGTAAAAGGTAATCTTTAGTACGGATTCGATAACGAAAATTCTTTGATAGAAAACTACTGCCGCAAACACTACTCATTATTTCAGCTGAAAAACGTTCACTGTTGAAAATAAGATCACCCCTAGTGTCGCCATAATGACCGGTCCTGTGCGTCTCGCATCCATCGGATTCTCGCAACCTGGCCATCGGTCCACGAACACTTCTATGTGAAATTTTCGATCCCGGGAAAAGTTCACGGTTCCCGTAGGATAAGTACGCAAGTGAAGACGCGGGTAAAGCTAGTGAACAGACTCGAGTTACTTAACAAAAAAAGTTATTTAGACTACTTTTCATTCTACGCTTTGGAAGGAAGCCTAGTAGTTCAAAGAACCAGTTCGCATAGCGAATGATGCTAATACTCACTGCTAGGTGTCGTTGGCTCGTTGGTCGCAGCGCCAGCCAGTTGCAGTTGAGCTTGTAGCGAGAAGTCAATGTTATAATACTGCAGACCAGCGCCCCTGGCTCGTTCCACTGGCTTCGGCGGCATCACCAGCTCAGGGTTACCGTGTAGTTGAAGACTTTCCAAGTCACTCAGCAGGTGGATGGCGTCGGGTAACGTGATTAGTTTGTTGCAGCTTAGGTTTAATTTCTTGAGGGAGCCACATCTGTTTAGGACAGAAAATCATGTAACACATTTTTATGGCCCCTACAGTTTCAATCAAAAAGATCGGATAGAGTATGTAGAGCGTCATCTCTGGCACTCATGCCTTTGTAGCAATTTCTTTATGTTTTGTCAGATTTTCCTGCCTAAAAACTGATGTTCTTTCAGTTGCACTTTGATTTACAGGGCTCTTTCGAACATTCCCGCAGCCCTCGCGGGTATCGGCCCTACTAGCCCGCTTCAGTTTTGCTGTCATCTCTTTGAAGCGCGCGTGGGACTCAACGCACCTCCGACCAACCCTGGCATTACGTTTCAATACGCATAGTAGATTTGCCTGTATTCGATGTCGCAATTCAAACAGCATCTAACTGATCATCTAGATTCTAGATCCATTAAGTTTCTTATCTTAGACTTACATGCCAACGTACAATATTAATATTTAAAAAATATAAAATATTCCTTTTGAAACTAATATCAATCGCGAACTAAATGAATAAAAATAATCTATTAGCCGTCCTAACTGCTTTTAATGCTTTCTACGAATCACATGTTTTTTTTTACAAACATAACACATAAATTCTCGCATTAAACTACTCAGAGTGAAAAACATCTTAAATTTTACGTAGCGTAACGGCAGACACGCTATTGAATGGACAAAATATCTCAATGAGTGATGATACATACACGAAACGATGCGTGTATAACAAGACGATTTGTCACGGCTGTTGATGAATTGATGTGTGCTTCCATGTTAATAGATCTTGAGATAGCGTATCTGTGTCGCATAACTTAGCATTTAATTATAGACGAGCGAATGTTGCCAGAAACGTAGGTATTTCCCGTGTAAGTATATTTTAGTGGTGTTACTACCAATGTCACACATGAAGATCTTTTAATCATTTTGCCAAGAAAATTGAGCTTGCGTGTATATACCATTTTCGATCGCTCCAGCGTTTACCATTAAGTAGTATAGGGTAAACCAGGCATACATGCCCCAGTCGATAATGTGCCCCACTTGCAAAACTAAGACACGCATCTCAAATTACTTTAACTATACAACGCAAGTTAAACTTGCGTTGTAAAGTTTACGTCTCCGTAATACTTATAAATTACCCAGATCAGCTCAAACAAGCACCTATAATTTTAAATACGTGTCTTAGTTTTGCAAGTGGGGCACGTTACCGATTGGGGCATGTATGCCTGGATTACCATAGTGATAATAATAAACACGTAACTATTTAAATAATATTCAAGTATTACTGAAAGATCATTATTCGAACGACTCAACGGATTTTGTTTTCTTGTGTAAAAAGTAATGTTTCTATTTTTCCGAGTATTTTTTAATCCACCAGAAATCATAGCAAAGTACCATGTCGATGCTTCCGACAACAAAGGTCGTAAACACCAAAATAGCACTTTTGGTAATCAACGAAAAACAAAAAATAATTTCGTTTTTGGCTTATATCTTTTTAACTTTAAAAGTTGTAAAATTGTGTTCTATACAAGAAATACGTAAAATACGATGGTGTTTCATAATATGTTATTGTTATTTATGTCAAAGCCTTATTTTAAAAGTTAGCTTGGACATACACCCCAGAAAATTCAAGAAGTTGGTATTTACGACCACTAACAAATCAATGGAGAACGATTTGTCTAACGGAAGTTAGAAGTATGCACCAGTTTTTAAATAGAATAGTTCTGGGTTTGGTTTTAAAAACCATATACTGAAATAAAAATGAGTGTAAACACCACGATCTGATGCGATGGTATGTAACAAACATGGACATATCTGAAGCAAATCAATGAATTTAAGACTGTAAGTTGAGTTTTCATTACTTGTAATAAAAACAATAAAATAAAACACAAATTGACATAATTAAAAAAGGTTTTTTATTCATTGACCGTCATCGTTTAATCAAAATAATGGTTAAGCAAGGCACTAATACAAATTCAAAGTAAAAAAATGTCTAAACCAATCACTTAAATTTCCATTAGAGGATCTTGTACATCAATCATCATTCATCATCATTGTTTGTGTCGCGGCTCGAAATTTTTATACCTTTAGGACCTGGCAGGTCATAAAGGTATAAAAATACACTTAAGTAAGTATATTATAGGCATCGTCCCGTATAATTTAATCAAGCGTTTACAAGATGCCTATAGTACCTAACCAGCCAGACATAATTCAAAATGTTAAGTAATCATTTTGTTTCATTGATTTCAAGAAGATTTTATAATCACGACATTTTTTTAAAACGTATTGATAATGAATTACAAAAAAATATAAGTAAAATTTAGGTAGTTCATCTTTCTAGATCTTGTTTGTTCGGAAAGCTTCTGTACTATGGTCTACCTAACTTTTAGTGTCGTTGGTGAAAATGGGAAAGTGTTATTGACAAGATAATAAAAAAGTAGATGCAAAACATAATACGACGACGAGTTATAGAAAATCAGGTCTTCAAATTTCTGATTAATAATCTTCTGTCATTGGATAGAAGATTATTAACCAGAAGTTTGAAGACCTGATTTTCTGATAGAAGATAATTAATCAGAAATTTCATCTTCCTCGTCAGTCTCAGAAAGAGTATCAATGACATTATGAGACTGACAAGGAAGCTGTTTGTATTCGGCATGAAACCGTTTGTGTATTGTCCCCTGATCACACAATCGTTGCAGATCTTTGTATGTAGCTGCGGTAATTGGTAGTTTATCCGTATATAGCTGTTTTGGAGTCAACTGCTTTACCTACATAATTCAATTTTCAAACCAATTCTCCAAGACCAAGTGACATTACGACAATTGTTTCTCAGCAGAGCTTACGTTTTTAAAATGATTGTGGGGTGTAATTACAATTAATTATGTATTAATGTTTTTACGATCGACAGCTGTTTGTACGTTGTATTATACGACCTGCACGTTTATTCGGTTTTAAGCAATATGAGTTATACATACCCTCTTTTCTAAAAAATCTTGATTATACTAGTAAAAATTTTGGGTGTAAAAGTATTGTTTATAGGCGAATATTTTTTTCACATTTTTAGATAGACGCAGCGCCAAAAATTAAGTAGGGCTGCATTCTTAACTCATTTTCGCCAAAATGGCGTTTACGACATTTGTTGCCGGAAGCATCGATGTGCGCGTACAGCTGAAAAGCTCGTACCACACCCTTAATGGGCAGACCACGGGTAGTGTGAAAGCGAACACCGGGATGAAGGCAAAGAAGGAACAGGAGTGGGTTTTTAGTCAGTAAAAGTCTGACACTATCTCCCGTTCCGCCCAAGAGCGCGTTTTGTCATTAGATGATTTTACCACCAAAAAAAAAACCCTTAATGGGCACAAAGTGGAGATTACACAATCTTTGGAAATCTTAGCGCTTGGCACACTAATGTGAATAATGAAAAGAGGATGCTCTTTATTTTTTTAACATAACCCATTGTGATGTATCTCTATATTAATGTCAACATTTATAAATATGTAACATAAAGATTCTTTTTCAATGTCGACAATTTATCATTGACCACACAACAGTGAATAATTAGCCATGGTTCTTGACCTCTTAATTTTTGGAAATGCCCCAAATTATTATTGAAGTTGACCTACATTTTGTATTTTTTTTTTTATTCATCGGATCATTTAACGACATTAGTGACATAAAGAATAAAAGAGTTCTGAGTATACATGTAGATGGATGGAGAGGGAGAGGGAGGCCAAAGAAAAGATGGATGGATTGTGTAAGGAGTGATATGAAAGAAAAGGGAGTTAGTGATAGTTTGACAGGACAGAACGGAAGAAAAAAACGTGTTGCGCCGACCCCAAGTAATATGGGATAAGGGCAGGAAGAAGAAGATGAAGTGACATAAAGTTTAAATACATAGTTACTGGTATTGGAAACTTTACACAATCGAATTTTCAAATGTAACCTAATTTTAGATCATAACATAATCAGCCTTATAATTTTCCTACTGCTGGGAGTCAGGCCTCCTTTCTAAGAGAGGGAATGAGCCGTAATCCACCATGTAGGCCCAGTGGGGGTTGGTGGATGATGTTTTCCTTCATCATTTCGGGAGCAGTGGTGGGTTTAAACCTGTGACCCCACTCGTAAGACGGGGCCGTTACCACACTGGGCCATCAATGTTAGGTCCACACTGCACCATAACTTTCGATGCGATGGTCCTTAGTCATCATATTGTAGGGTCAAATACTGAAGAGTTTGGGATAAATAAATGTTAATGTATTAAAAGGGGTGTCTACAGCTTTTGGAAACTAGTTGTTTAGACTGTGAGAGAAGTATGCCTACCTGCACAATCCTTCAGGAATCATCTCCAATACATTATTAGCAGCTGAGAACACCTCCAGACTGCCGAGCTTCCCGATGCCTGAGGGTATGCCTTCGAAGTCCAACTTGTTGTCATCCACATGCAGCCTCCTTAGGTTCTGAAGCTTGCACAAAGAAGCCGGTAACACAGTCAGGTTGTTTCGGGATAAGTTCAAGCTCTCCAGCTTCTGCCAGTTGTCCATAGCTGCAATATTTTTAACTATATTTTACACAGCCGAATTCACTATAGTCACATAAAGTGACAAATATGCAAATTTATGTGCTTAAAAGTAAACTAATCAAAATTGAATAAAGAATTTAAGTAACAAAGAATACCGCTTTTTTTTAAGTGGGAAATCATCAAACCCTTTCTCCCTCTCTAGGGTGGAGCGACGAGGGGTGTAAGATTTTTTACTGACTAAAACCCACCTGTGTTCCTTCATTTACCCTCATTGCATCTAGGGCTACGGTAAACTCCTTCGAACATTCTCGCAGCCCTAGCAGCCATCAGCCCTACTAGACCCCATTAGTTTTGCAGACATCTACAAAGGTTACCTTTACATGATTATAATATTAAAAATACATGGACTTTCTTTAAGGCAAATGGCAGAAACTCACAAATGACTGCACAACTGTTGTGAACACAAATTCAACTGAACGAAATAACTGTATTAAATACATTCCACCATGCCAGCACTTCTGGAGTGGACTGTTAGATACAATAGTGTTGCAGGTCACTAGTTGACTAGAGGATCACTTACCGTAAGGTCGGACTAGGTCACGGATGGGCGGCCGTGGCCACGACCGGAACATCAATGGACACATTTACCCCGTATCAAGTGTCTAACACGAGTTTTTGTTCTTTGTTTGGTTTATAAAAACCTGTTCATATACCTAGTGTTTCAGTTTTGAAACAGTTGGTATATATGGACTGGTTTATGTTGTCCTGATTTTTTTTTCATAGTTGTTTTATTATCGTGAACATCAGCGCAACATACGGTAAATGAAAGTAATCGTGCATTGTTTAGCGCACCTCAGTTCGAGATGCAAAGAGGATTACATTCATTCATAGTGGCATTATGATTATCAGTAAAATATACGAAGAAGGAAAATATATTTGAAGGCACGGTTGAGTGGATTCGATTCTCGTACGAGACAAATATTTGTATGGGTTACAGATAGTTGTTCCGGGTCTGTCTTGTGTATGTGAGTTCACATGTTTGGGAACGCACTTACGACACAGGATTAATTCCTAGTGCGGGGCAACGGTAAAAATAAAACATTTTTTTTTTAATTATTAATAGGCTCGCGTATCACCTCCATGTCACCTGACGGTAAGCGATAATGTGGCCGACGATGGAGCACGCTTGCCTAGAAGTAGCCTATTCACTCTTGACTTAAAGACTCCTAAGTTGTAGCTACCAGGAAACATAGACTCTGGCAAGGAATTCCACTCCTTAGCTGTATGCACAATAAATGTGTTCCCAAAACGCTTTGCCAGTTCTGCCAGCTAGGCTAAATATTACGAAACATCAAAGATTTTTTTTCTCAGAGTTCTGATTACATGGATTGTAATATCATGCCACAGTAGAGTTAGAAAATAAAACTTTCCTGTAATTTTTTTGTTATTTTTGCCAGCCTTTTGTAAGTGGGGGTTAGTGTCTCCCTAAAAAATGCCTTCATGCCACTGTGTGCATATAACAATGCTTTTCAGTGGCAATAAAACAACCGAAATTAATTCAATTGAGCCAATAAAACTCCAATTGAGTAACAGTCAATTATGTATCATTCTATTATTACTGCACCATATATTTTTCATGTGCAATTGAGCTATCAGATGCACAGTAAAATAGAAAGCATGACTTGGTATTAATTACTTAAGAACATGCAAAGGCAGTAGTGAAAACATTATGACTTTATATGAGCATTGATTCCAATCTGCATCATAAAATTATGTATATACCAATGGAAATTCTGTGCTGATTAATCTTTATTTATGACATTTTATGCTCCTGTTCATTACTTTTTTATTTCCAATTTGATATAACAAAATGCCAGAGCAATAATACTATACTTATTTTCTTAACAAGAAAATGTGTGGTTGTGAGTAGTTTTATTATGTACTTTGAATGCACACATACTGGCTACATTTTGGTGTGTATAACACAAAACTGCGATGCGACGTCACATTGTAAAAATCTGTAAGTTTGCATGGCACATTGCAAGAACTTTGGAATTGATTCACATTGGACATTGTGTGGTCACCTGAACTGACACTTTGCTGCACAAAATCATATAGTAAAGCATTGCAGTTTTGTGAGGCTTAAAACTTATTTAACAACCCATTTATTTTGAGAATTCTTTGTAAGTAACTCTTTCATCCATTTTCCAATTTAGTTGGTGTCTTAGATTTTATAATGTGTGTTCATAAAGTATTTTACCTGAAGATACTTCAGTAATTTCATTATCACTGAGGTTCAGCCTCTTGAGACTGAGCAGTGAGTATAGGGCATCAGGTACTTTGGTCAGGGCATTCATGGACAAGTCTACATCAGTCAAGTTTGACAGGGTATCTAGTGATGCAGGCAGGTTGGCCAGGGTTCTCTGGGTGTTGCGCATGTGCAGCACTTCCAAACTCTGAAGGGAGGGTAGTTGTCTGGAAATTAAGAGAGATTAACCCAATATTGAACATTAAAATATTTTGTCAATTCCAAATTGTATTTTTTTATTTTGTTTGAGGATGTTCTAGGTTTCACATAAAAATAAGCTCACCTCAATTGAAAAACTCCAAGAGGGTTGTCATTAAGTATAAGGGTCTGCAGGTTAACCAGCCTCCTTGTCTGAGGGGGCAAAGTCTCCAGTAGATTGTGGGACAGGTCCAGAAACAATAGATCTGTTAGTTGCACAAATAATGTTGGTGGGATGCTCTCAATTCTGAAATAACAGTTACAATGTACAGGTTTCACAATGCCAATTAAATTAGCATATTAAAACCTGCTTAGTTGACACAAATTCTTTATCAGTTCATTGGCTTTATATATATTTAATTCATTAAACCCCAAGCAAATGCATTCACTCTCTCATTGTCATTCTATTGTGTCTTTAATTACGGTATTCGAAAAGTTAATGACACAATATGTTTGTTGCAAAAATCAAATGCTTGTTTAGTGTGTAATTGTCTCACTGTGAAAACTTTAAGTGAACTGTCATTCCACCTAGATTGAATGGATTGACCGTTAACTTCATGTTCACCTTCCTATTTTTTTACAGTAATCTTTTCACAGATAAGCACCACAGGTTGCAGCTGTATGTTGAAATTTTGATAAGTAGTACACATACAGTTTTCTAGCAAAAATATAATTTAAACTTACTTATTATGACTGAGATTTAAGACTAGCAAAGATTTGGCTTTCTCTAATCCTTCAGGAACTTCTTTCAGTCTGTTGTGTGAGAGGTCCAGGGTGGTCAGTTCCTCCAGCCTGAAGAGCTCAGCCGGGATCCCAGAGCTCTTCACTTTGTTGTGCCTTACATTCAGAGACCGCAAACATTTCAGCTCCGTTAACTCACCAAACAACTTTTCTAGACCATTTTTCTTTAATGATAGATTCTCCTGTGATTTTATTAGGAAACATCAAGAGTTAGTGACATTTTTAATGAACATAGTTGCCAGCAAAGAAGTCAGACAGTTCAGTCGTATATATTAATTAGTTAAAAATACTTAAGGACACAGTTGAACAGTGAAAATATAATATCAAATCAATTGAATGAGGTAAACAACTTTCCCTATCTAGAACCTTAATACTGAGAAATTAATGCTTGGTGGCAGGGATAATTTAGAATTTAATTTTGTATAGGAATCGGTAAGTGATTCTCTCTTGTGTGTAAGTGGTCTTTCAATCATCACCAGTAATATAAAAAGTTTCCATTATGTTATTGCAGCAAAAAGTTCTACTTACCAATTTCATTAACTTGCCTAATTCCTCAGGAATATCAGTTAAATTAGTTTTGTCGAGTCGTAGCCATTGAAGACCAGTCATGTACCGAATTGCATCGGGGAATTTATCATCCTACAAGGAAGAAAAATATTAAGACCCAAATAGGAAAGCAAAGGTTAGGGCTATGATATCATCCGTAACAGGGCGATGTATCGACCAATTCACAAAACACTTACGCTGAAATCATTACAAGTAAAGTCTACACCGCGAACAAACGGCAATAAGCCTGTATTTGCCATGTTTACAACGATTTATTTATGAAAATACATTGGTTCTCAGTAAAAAAAATTGTCAGATGCAATGACATTTGAGTTGAATTATTTTGCACAGATAATTTATTTTTAGAGTATGACGAATAACGCCACAGATCTCATAGGAACATTAAGGACCGGTTTTAACAAAATATGCTGAAGTGCTGTTAGATACTTCACGAGGACGATATCAATTTCTAGATAACAGCATGGAGTTTACCCTTCGATAAAGAAGGCGGAAAACTACAAGGAACAGTGTACGGCCTACGGGTAGAATCCTAGCATGTTAAAAAAAAGTGTGGACATTCTCCTTATCTTTTTTTCCAGGAAGCCAGTGAGACTTGATCAGCATTTATATTATTGACTAGCTTCTGCAAGCGGCTTCGCCCGCGTGCAAGATTTCACACTCCTAAGCCCTGTAGTATGGGATGTGCGTTGATATGTCAGTCAGTTTTACATGACCCTGGCGATGCACCTCCACAGGCATACATTTGATCGCATACGAATCTACAGAAATAAACCGATCGCTCTGTTTGGCCTGCAAATAATAAAGCATGAATAGAATAGTATTGGTTCTATACATGCTCCGGACATACCCGCGTACGCCTAGCGGATCTCATAATCATAGATTTTGCGTTTTATTTATTTATAATTGCTGAAATTACAATTAATATACAGACGAATTGTCAGTAAAAACAATGAGAACCCGATTGCAGCACCACTTACTGGGTCCAATTTTCAAGCTGTCCAGAGCCCAAATCAAATAAACAAGTTTTATCCAAATCGGTCAAGCCGTTTAAGAATTAGATGACAAACACATGTACAGAAGAATTATATATAAATATCTTAGCAGGAGTGCTAGAATACATGCAAAGTACGTCTAACGCCATACTCTCAGGTATGTATCAACCAGCATGACTTCCAAACTGGGGTTAGCAAAACCATGGCTGGATAGTCATCCTTAGTTTCGAATCTGCATTTGGCACACGAAACCGAAACGTATGCTACTGTCTCAAGCCAGAGTCACTTCAGGAAACAAGACTAATTTACTCCTTATCAGATGTAACTTATCAGTCATGTTTGTGATTTATTAGTAAATTAGTACTATAAACAAATGATACCATTTAGTATTAGGATATTTACCCTCTCGTTACTTGCTTTAGTAAAATGATAACCGCTTTTGGATTTATTAATTATACACTGTATTATGTTTTGCCACATTTTCTTCTATTAACATTCAGATGATTAAAAAATGCATTTTCAACAGTACATTTATTCTAATAACAAAGCATCACCTATAAAATGTTTTTCACAAATCAAATGGCTATTTCTCTAACCAAATAATTACAAAATTAGACCCATTGACTAATAGACCTGCAACCATCAGGAACAGAAAAACATAATAGACAGTAAGAGAAAATGCAACTTATTTTTAATACAATTATAATAGTATATTTAAACAGCAATTTGATTATTTTGTAAACATTTATAATCATTCTGATTAAATGCAATTGGGTATTTTAATGTAAGGACTTAATTATGTACAGTTCAGTTGCTCTGTGTTATTATCCCCAATACAAAATACTTCAAATCATGTTTAATGTAGGTACCTATTTATTTTTTAACTAATACACTAACATTAAAGCATTCAGGGTGATATTTGAATATTTCCTTTAAATAATGAAGATGTCAAACAGGTTACAATATGTGCTGTTTAATTTTAATAACCAATTTATCGTGGCATGGGAGGCATATTTGGTGGCATGGGGCCGGCCAGGGCTGTGTTGGTCCCTAGCAAGACCTGAAACAATACACAATAATTAAGTAATTTTAAGTGAGACACAAGTTTTTCAACACTTGTAACAACACACACACACACACTTGCACTTGCTCAATGATTGCATCACTGCTGACCATCAGGTGGGATCACAGTAAAGCACTAGTTTATATCTATTAAAAAGAAAACTTTCAGTGCTAAGAATTTATACATTTAATAAATCTATAGAAGTTTTAAGTTGTGCGTGAATCACATGAAATGTACAAAATTGATGTAGATAATTTTTATACATTCACTCGCTCATTGTCTTTCTATTGTGACTCTAATTACGGTACTCGAAAGGTTAAAATTGTGTGTAACTGGATATATTACTTAACCTTTTGAGTACCATAATTAGATAAACAATAGAAAGACAATGAACGAGTGAACGCCAGTGTTCGCTTGGGGTTTAATGAACTAAGCTTTGCATCATCGCAATCGGTTGACTATATCGTAAGATAATTGACTGTCAGGCTGTAAAAAGTTTGCCGGGTCAGCTTGTATACAATCATTAGTTTGTGTTTTTACTAGCTACCTCTCAAGTTATTATTACACATAGCCATTGATAACTTGTTTTCATGCCCAATACCCCATATTTTTCAACCTGGCATTTTGGTCCTTGGTGGTGAATGTGAAAAAAATATTTAGACTTACTTGTTTCTGTTGTGACTTTTCCATTTCAGCCATTTGAGCTCTCTCTACTTCAAATATGACTGGAGCAAACAGGATGACCGATGAACTGGCAACCACCCACATCACTGAGCGAGATAGTCCATAGAGTGATTTTACTCCAGACCTGAACAAACAATTTAAAACATGACCAAATAAAGCAAATGATTCTCTCAGACCGGTCTGCCACAGTCCACTTGCTAGACTAAATAAAAACAGTATTGCATAGAGAACTTATTTAGAAGTTATTTAAGACAGGAATAACCAACTAGCCTGTTAATTGCCATGTTTTTTAATCATTTCCATAATGTTGCATCACAACTTTCAATCAAATTAAAATCATGAGTTTAATGATAACATGTTAACTTACACTGTGTTGGTCGTAATAGTGTATGTGTATGTTCGAACACACTCGGGAAACATCTCCGTCAGTCCCCATAACCTCTCAGATAAGGTTTCATCAGGTTCCTACAACAAATATATTTATCACACTCTTTAGTATAATATGACACAAAATAAATACCGATCGAGTCACATTTATTTAAACTAAAACTCACATCATCATATTCTTTCAGTGGTCCAGCGAACGAGCCTCCAGCACCAATAGGTGTCCCCGCGCTGGGCGATGATCCTAGCTGTTTAAACAAATTATTTTCATTATAACATCACACTAGTTAATATTTTTATTTTCAGCTATCCGTACATACTGAGGGGGTTATGAAAAAATCTTCGGGTCTCCGCTCTGGGGTATCATCTTTGCTAGCGCTCAAAGATTCCATTCCGCTATCACTTAGTTCCTGTTCGTCGGTCAATTCCATAAGCATGTTATAATTCGTAAAATTGTAACGAATATAAATACACTTCTTTGGTAATTCCTAAAGGAATTATTCTCGTTTCAATTTGGTTTTATAGCCCCAAAAACCCGTAATAATTAACATGCACTAGCCTTGCACAAGAGACGTGATAAGTGTTGCCAATACACATAAAAAGGTACTCTGTGGTTGCCAACCATTAAATTGGAAAATCATTTTCTTATATTTAGTTTATTTACAAAATTGAAAATTCTGAATAATTTTAGCTTAGGACCTTGAAGTATAAACGGACTATTAGTCACTAGCTAGTGGTCTCATTTTGCCCTTTTTCGGGCAGCAAGTCAGTAGAGATATTAAAGATGTGAATCCACTTTCTGCGCCATGGCGCATAATTAGTCATAGGTACATACTATTCAGGCGTTCTTGTTACCTCAAATATTACTAATTATCTTTGCGTCGCGGTCATATCGATCACTTTACATATTCTTCCTTCTTCTCTACTTGTGATGATTGAATTTACATAAAATCTAAATACAATATAAATGTTGACATAAATATTTACTTGGCAGTCAGTTGGATTGCTGCATGAACAAGGGAGTTCTGTGGTGGGCATTTCTTGAAATATGCTGTTTGGAATATTGTAAAGAATAATGGTAAATATTTTACATTTGGATATATTTTTTTACTGTGTGTTTGACACTCAGTGACACTGCGTCGAGTAATAGTTCGAATTTTAAATAATCGCAACAGTTCACAGAATACCTAGAATAATGTATTTATGAGTGTATTGTATATGTTTACGGCTTTATAAATTGACCCAATGTAAACCTTGCGTAAAATGTGTTTATGTGACAGGTAAATTGCTGTAACACGACACTATGTCGAACAAGAAAAACTTGTAGGATAAAACTATCCACTCTCTATGGCGTCCATTACACGATAGGTTTTGCTGTCAGTTCTGCCAGTCAAATATTTTGACTGACGAAAAACCGACCGTGTAATGCGATGACTGACGTTTGTATGACGACGAAGTTCATTCATTATCAGTCAAGTTTCATTCATGATTGATGGTTTTGACTGACGCTTGCATGACCGTGTACTGGACGCCTATCACCTATCTCTGCAATGAAGGGTAAATGATTAAAGAATGTAGTTTTGGGTACCAACGTAGCGACGTAGTGCTATCGGTACTTTCCAAGTAAATCATAGACATCACTGAGTTAATGAGAAGGAAACTTTAAAAAAGGAAAATTCTTAATAGGTACCCAGAAATCGCCAACACCGCAACACGTAGAATAGTAAAGTTGGTTTTAATTACACACACTGTCTAATTCATTAAAGACCCAATATTTTTCATTAATCAAAGGTAATCTCCGCCAATACAAGAATGCTTTTACTGATAAAATATAGCGCTACACGGCTACATTATTGCTGCTTGCAATAAAATGTTTCTTAGGGTGAAGTTGCGGGTATATGTTAGTTATTGTGAATTGGCAAAAGCAAGGAATTAGATTGATAGATTCTACACAACATTCCCCGTGTTCCGAATTGCGATAAAAGTGATTATATCGCGAATCCGACCAAATTTAATAGTCACAAAATTTATAGGTTATTGAGTAATAATTGTGACGTTGCGCGTTAGTCGGATTCGCGATATTATCGCTTTTGACGCTATTCAGAATGCAGGGGTTATAATAATAATAATAATAAGGATCTGTCGACATGTTGGATAGATTATAAGAAGGCCTATGACTCTGTTCCTCATACATGGCTCATGAGGGTGCTGGAATTGTATAAAATTGATACAACACTACGCACCTTCCTGATGTCGTGTATGAGGCAATGGAGTACGGTCCTTCGCTATCCAGGATGTCGACATACCCAGAGGAATAGCGAACCTGTAAGGATCGAGCGAGGTATATTCCAGGGTGATAGTTTGAGTCCACTTTGGTTTTGCCTAGCCTTGAATCCTCTAAGTACACTGCTGGAGAATTCAGGTCTAGGCTATCGGTTGAAGAGAGGTGGTCAGGTAATATCTCACCTACTTTACATGGATGACCTGAAACTTTTTGCCCCCAACAATCTGCAACTGATGGAGCTACTGAAGGTAACTGAAACCTTCAGTAGTGCCATCAGGATGGAGTTTGGTGTGGACAAATGTGCGGTCATGCATGTAAAGCGAGGGGAGGTTGTGGAATCCGTGGGCACCCAACTCACGGATTCCATAAACCTGAGATCCCTCTCTCCAACCGAAACCTATAAGTATTTGGGTATGTCGGAAGCTCTAGGCATCAATATCACTGACATGAAGCAATCGTTGCAGGCGCGCTTCTTTGGACGCCTGAAGAAGGTATTCAATAGCCTTCTTTCAGGCGGAAACAAGGTGCGCGCCTTCAACGGTTGGGTCATGCCGGTATTGATGTACTCTTTCGGCGTACTCAAATGGACTCAAACAGAACTTGACGCCCTGGATAGGAGGGTCCGCACACTGCTGACTGCATACCGAATGCATCACCCACGATCGTCGGTGATGAGATTGTATATCCCGCGGAAGTGTGGGGGTCGAGGTTTTTTAAATGCTAAGACCCTACACAACCGCGAGGTATGCAGTCTCAGGGAATATTTCCTAGCTGCCGACGTGGGTATGCATCGAGATGTAGTGGCAGTGGACAAGGGACTCACCCCGCTCGCCCTGGCTAACGAGAACTGGCGCAAACCGGTAGTGCTTGACACTAACGATCGCAGGGAAGTATGGCAAAGCAAGGAACTTCACGGACGCTTTTTCCGGGCCCTTCACAGGCCCGAAGTAGACCAATTGGCGTCCGTAGCCTGGCTGCGTTCCGGTGACCTCTTTGGGGAAACCGAAGGTTTTGTCTGTGCAATTATGGACGAAGTTATCATGACGAATAACTACCGGAGATTTATTGTGAAGGACGGCACGGTTGACATCTGTCGGGCATGTCACCGTCCGGGGGAATCGATTCGTCACATTATCTCTGGTTGTTCTCGTCTAGCTAACGGAGAGTACTTGCATAGACACAACCTTGTAGCCAGGATTATCCATCAGCAACTTGCTTTGAAATACTCTCTTGTGGAATCGGAAGTGCCGTACTACAGGTATGAGCCCGACCCAGTTCTTGATAATGGTCATATCAGTTTGTACTGGGATCGGTCCATCATCACTGACAGGACTATTGTAGCCAATAAGCCTGATATAGTGGTGGTGGACCGAAGCGAGAGGCGTGCAATGATTGTTGACATATCCGTCCCCCATGACGAGAACCTCGTGAAAGCCGAGAAAGATAAACTAATCAAGTATATTGACTTGGCTCGCGAGGTTGTCGACATGTGGGATGTGGACTCGGCGATCATTGTGCCGATAGTCGTGTCGGGCAATGGCTTAATAGCCAAGAGCCTCGACCAACACCTTAGGAGGCTCGCGTTAGGCGGCTGGATCAAGGGCTTGATTCAGAAAGCGGTACTCCTGGACACGGCTCGCATTGTTAGGAGGTTCCTTTCTCTGGAGCCCTGACCGCCGGTAGCTTGGACCCTGTTCCCGATACCGGTGGGATGCTGTTTTTTATATTTTTAAATGTTTTATTTTTTATTTTTGAAATATTTAAAAATGTAACTAATATGTTTATATAAATGAAATAAAGGAAATAATAATAATAGGATCTGTCGACATGCTGGGTAGATTATAAGAAGGCCTATGACTCTGTTCCCCATACATGGCTCATGAGGGTGCTGGAGTTGTATAAAATAGATGCAACTCTACGCACCTTCCTTGAGTCATGTATGAGGCAATGGAAAACAGTCCTTCGCTATCCAGGATGTCGACCGATCCAAGGGAATGATGAACCAGTATGGATTAAACGGGGAATATTTCAGGGCGACAGTTTGAGTCAACTTTGGTTTTGCTTAGCCCTGAATCCTCTAAGCACGTTGCTGGAGAATTCAGGTCTAGGCTATCGGTTGAGAAGAGGTGGTCAGGTCATATCTCACCTTCTTTACATGGATGATTTGAAACTTTTTGCCCACAATAATTTGCAACTGATGGAACTACTGAAGGTAACTGAAACTTTCAGTAGTGCCATCAGGATGGAATTTGGTGTGGACAAATGTGCAGTCATGCATGTAAAGCAAGGGGAGATTGTGGAATCCGAGGGAATTCAACTTTCGGATTCCATACACCTTAGAACCCTCTCCTCGACCGAAACATATAAGTATTTGGGTATGTCGGAAGCGTTGGGCATTAACGTTGCTGACATGAAACAAACATTGAAGGAGCGTTTCTTTGGCCGCCTGAAGAAGGTTCTAAACAGCCTTCTGTCAGGTGGAAATAGGGTACGCGCCTTCAATGGTTGGGTCATGCCGGTTTTAATGTACTCTTTCGGCATACTCAAATGGACTCAGACCGAGCTAGACGCTCTGGATAGACGGGTCCGTACATTGCTGACCGCAAATCGGATGCATCACCCACGCTCATCGGTGATGAGACTGTACATCCCGCGGAAGTGTGGAGGTCGGGGTTTTTTGAACGCAAAGACTCTACACAACCGTGAGGTGTGCAGCCTCAGAGAATATTTTCTCAAAACCGACGTGGGTATGCACCGCGATGTGGTCGCAATGGACAAGAGACTCACCCCGTTATCCATGGCTAAAGAGGACTGGCGCAAACCTGTGGTACTTACTACTGATGACCGCAAGGAAGTATGGAAAGGCAAGGAGCTCCACGGGCGCTTTTATCGGGCTCTTCATGAGCCTGATGTAGATTTCGCGGCGTCCGTGGCCTGGTTACGTTTTAGCGACCTCTTCGGAGAAACTGAAGGTTTTGTCTGTGCAATTATGGACGAAGGTATCTTAACGAACAACTACTGGAGACATATTATGAAGGACGGGACGGTTGACGTGTGTCGGGCATGCCATCGTCCGGGTGAGTCCATCAGACATATTATCTCTGGTTGTTCTCGTCTGGCTAACGGCGATTACTTGCACAGGCATAATCAAGTAGCCAGGATTATTCACCAGCAACTTGCTTTGAAATATAACCTAGTGGATTCGGAGGTACCATACTACAGGTATGTGCCCGACCCAGTTCTCGAAAATGACCATGTCACGATGTACTGGGATCGGTCTATCATTACTGACCGGACTATTGTAGCCAATAAGCCGGATATAGTGGTGATAGACCGATTAGCGCGCCGCGCAATGATAGTCGACGTCACCATTCCGCATGACGAGAATCTCGTGAAAGCTGAGAAAGAGAAACAAATCAAATATCTCGACTTAGCACACGAGGTTGTCGACATGTGGAATGTGGACTCGGCTATCATTGTGCCGATTGTTGTGACCGCCAATGGCCTTATAGCCAAAAGCTTCGATGAACATCTGTCGAAGCTGTCGTTGCGCGGTTGGATCAAGGGCCTGATACAAAAGGCAGTACTCCTCGATACGGCTCGCATTGTGAGGAGGTTCCTGTCTCTGGAGCCCTAACCACCGGTAGCTTGGACCCTGTTCCCGACACCGGCGGACAACTATTTTTTATATTTTTAAATGTTTTTTTATATGTTTTTTAAAGAAATATTTGAAAATATAAAAGATATGTATAAAAAATAAATAAATGGAATAATAATATATTTATTTGCTAAAAAACATGGTATAAAAGGTGGTAAAAAGGTACAAATATGAGCAAACATGTTTCGCTAAGTATTAGCATGCAAATTTTCTATGTATGTATCTACATTAATTTCTTTTTTCAATGTAATCCTTTACACAATAAAAATTATTAATCAATAACCATTGATACAATTTTTTTTTAAATAATCTAATGCCTAGAGTTTTTATATCACTTGGTAACTTATTATATAAGCTTAACTTATTAATATATAATATAGAGTTGTTAGTATAGAGTAGGTACTTTGTAATAACAAGTAGAATTAAGAATGACCTGGGATCATTATCCTCCGTTGGTATAAACTTATTTTGAATTACAGGAAGAAAATTCTTAACTACTCAAAATAAACTAAACGTTATTCTAAAGTAAAGAGTTAAAGTCTTATGTGACTCATTCACAATTCTAGCGTATTTACAAATTTGTAGCAGTTGTTGTGCAGTAATGATAGTTGGAAACCAGGGAGGTACTAGTTCAACACATTGAAACAGCGAAACAAAACAAAAAAGAATGATTAAAATTGGTCCAGTTGACCAATTTCAATAATTCTCATTTGTTTTGTTTGAGTCACATAAGAATAACTTACAAACAACGGGTTGAAACGGTTTTTAACACAATTAAGGAGGAAGAGCAATGGAAAGGGCTATGCTCGGAGTTTCCTTGCGTGATCGCATAAAGAATGAAGATATCCGCAGGAGAACCAAGGTCGCCGACATAGCCCGAAGAATCGCCAAACTTAAGTGGCAGTGGGCAGGGCACATTGCTCGTAGAACGGATGGCCGATGGGGCCGAAAGGTTCTAGAGTGGCGACCGCGCACCGGAAGACGCAGCGTTGGAAGGCCTCCCACAAGGTGGACCGACGACCTGGTGAGGGTCGTGGGAGTGCGGTGGATGCGAGAAGCACAGGATCGGTCATTGTGGCGACGCTTGGGGGAGGCCTATGTCCAGCAGTGGACGTCTTTCGGCTGAAATGATGAAGGAGGAAATACGACTTCGTGCTAGACGTGAGGCATAAATATTAGAACAGGTATGTGGATTAGGTAGTTTTCGATGCGAGTCCGTACCTAATCCACAGCGTCGGGGATTAGGTATGGCACACAATATTCGTATACAGTCTTCACAGAAGATATTTTGCACCTTAAAATGTGGACTATAAGTTTCAAGTTTAATTAGCACTGCCGCTAGCGCCATCTATGTGAGATTACACTGGACTAGTTAGTGCTTTAGCGATATAAGTCGTCACGAATATACGTCGTTGATATGTGGCGCTATTGTAAATACTTTCGAAGAAAAATAACAAAGCTTTCACGTTTTTTGAAAATAAATGTGTAAAAATCAGACTCACGTAATAATATGAGTGAAATGCATGTTAATCTAGTAATGGTTAACACATTGTGCAGGCTGCGCACTCTTTAAGTATGAAGGCTAATTTTGATCACTATATTAAATTAGACGTAAAAACCAGAGTATTCATGATTGCTTTAAGTACCGTTAGCCCTAAAAACTTAATTAATACCTATAATCCATTGTTCTACAATATATCAGATACGGAACGTCCGTACTCCATGCCCATTATTTCTTACCCAATCCACATACGCTACGTAATATCGATATCGGTCCAATATTTGTAACATGCCAGCGGCTATAATGAACAAAATATTCGGATTAGGTAAATGGATTAGGTATTTTTAAATACTAGGATTAGGTGGAATAGGTATCGTTTTTACCTAATACGACCCATGTCTACTTCGTACAACAACTGTCGAAATACGAAACAGATGTTGGGCCTGCATTCACAACAGAGGCCAACAATTTGAGCAGGATTTGCAAAAGCGATGAAATAAATGTTACTTACAAATGATTTTTTTTTATATTTTAATTTGGCACACGATGCACCAAACACGCTGTATAACAAATCAGAGTCGTATTAAGTCGTAAGAATTATAAATTATGATCCTCTTCGTGTTTATACGTTAATTATAATTAAGATAATCGACTAAAAATTTAGGGTGCGGTTTTCAAGTTATCTGTGTGATCGAAAAGTGACATTTCTATTCTTGACAGCAGTATTTTTTCTGGAATCTGAATCTGCCATATTTTGTGCAATTAAAATAAAATTTAATTTTTAATAGTATTACTTCGTCTGTTTATGATTTTAGATTCCTGGTATGCTTCAGTAGCGTTATTTTCATATTTAAAAGATTAATAATTGGGACAAAATCCTTAAGCTGTTCCATAATAGGTTACATTGTATTTTTCAAGCAGAAACCTTAATTTATGTTAATCAGTGAGTGTGCTGCCAAAATAGGGGAAGTCTGCATTTGCCCCGTTGAGTTTCCTTCGAATCGTGCTTCAAAGGTATGTATTAGCGTAATCTTCATATAAAAAAAATAATACTAAAATACATACAATTGGGCCAATGCTAATTGTTTAAAATTTGCATTTGGGTAGTTCATATGAAGGATAGATTTGCTTTTATTGAATGATACTCTGCCTATGTATTTGTATGAAAACAACAGTTTTGTTAATCAATTCTAAAACCTATTTTCACCTGTTTCTCAAGTAGGTACCTTGCTTCTACTATACATATACTTAAAGCCTGTCTTCGGGTTCTCAGTAAAACTGTTAACATTTTTTCTTTTTTGGGCTATTTAACATTTGTGACACTAGCAAAGGGGTGATATCAAGCATATCGCTTTGTATAATCACTATGAAATGGAATTCCAAGTAATAGTTTTTTTTATCAAAACTCTCTTCATAACAATAGTGAGTAATGCTGATATTGCAATGTATTAATACCTATGACATTCAGGATAACAATAAAATGGATGGGTTGCTGATTGAAATGATTGAGTAGGGGTATTTACCCTATCTTCTCCAAGTTATTTGACCGCTGTTTAAGACAGTGTCCGATAATGTACATTGTGATTTATCATAAAGATAAAATAAGCAAGCTTGATATTTTATGACTTCATTGTACAGATTTAGATGAGCTAAATCTCTATGATTGATAGTAACATCTGTAACTGTTTAAGTGCCAGTTATGATGCTATCCATACATCTGCATGTTTAATGCTTTCATAGGTTGTAATTAAAATCAGCTCTACTTTCTGTTATCATTATTTAACTTGGCTAAGCCTTAAACAGGTCCATTACTCAAAGAAGACTAGCTCAAAGTCAAACATCATTCATTTTTTCTTTTGGTTGATTCTAACAAATTTGGTACTTTGGTAGCTGGATGCAGTGGCCTTGATGCAAACCACAACATATTATGTTGAAAAAAGGCCAAGCAGATGATGTATGGGTACTGCAATATTATTAATTATACTTAAATGTACAAGTGTTCCTTGTTGATAGAAAAAATAAACATAATTAAAACATTTTTTTTTTCATTACTGTGTTACTGGTTAATTGGATTAAAAATACAATCATGTTAGGAAACAGCATAATTAATTAAATATGTAGAATGAAGGTTATCTACACCAGCTATCAACTTGTTATAATACAGGGATGCTTGCCTTGTTTTTCTAAATTCTAAAGTTCTAAACTAATACTGTGAAAGAGGTAAGTTTGTTAGTAAAAAAGGGAATTTCTCAGAAATATTGCTCCAATTCAGAAATTTTTCCATTGATAATAAGCCACATTACTGCTGGAATCGGGCTTGGGGTAAATAAAGGTCACAATATTTCAAAGGCCAAAAACACAAAGTCACTAAAAAAACTATCTAATTTTATTCCAATCAGATTCAAATCTTATTATAAAAAATAATGCCCAAACTAATATAGAGCTATTCCCCAAGCAATACCCAGAATGCAGATCTATGTCATATGATAGCTTTTTAATTGCATTTTTAAAATAACTAAAAGATTTAACATCAAAAGTTATTGGCAAGTTATTGGTACATGTGAAATACACACATCAGCTGAATAGCTGCTAGTGTGTCTTACCAAATAATAATAATGTAAGCTTCCTAATGATATTTTTCAATATACTTTACTAAATTAGTTTTAGTTATTTAATAGGCGCTTATTTTCATTCTTGAGAAAATGTCTAATTCATTGCATTTCCTCGAACCGTCTACCTGACTGTCAAAAAGAAAGACTCGGACATGGAAATAGTTTTTTTTTCCTCTTTGGTGACTAAGCCGATGTCGACTATTCTGCCAGTGACATGTTGTGACGGCATCCCAAGCAGCACGCAAGTGTTTTAAACATCAATAAACCAGCTGATTTACAGCTTAGAGCTGTATAAGGGCTGTACAAGTTCATTAAACACCAAGCGAACGCGCCCATTCGCTCTCTCGAAAGGTTCTCATGTGATCTTCTTCAATATTAAAGAATTTTTATATAGGAGAAAATTTTGGTTCTTGTTTGATACATACCATGACAGTTCAAAGCCTCTGGAGAAGGCTAGTAGATAGCATAATAAACAGTTGCTTGTGTCCAGACAGTTTGAATGACCCTGAGTAACATTCCATTTCTCTAGATATAAAACACATTGCTCAAACTCAAATACACTTCCTTGTAATAAATCTGAAGTCCATGCCAATTTTATAAGTGATATTATGTATAATCTCGTTCTTCAGGAATGTTATTACACGACTGCCCAAAAAAAGAAGTGTTATGTTTTTTTTACTTGTAGATTTCCAGTCAGTTGTTTTCGTGTGTATTCTTCGTTTTATTGATAGAGTAGCGACCCGCTCCGGCTTCGCACAGGTGCAGTGCTGATACTAAATATATTACAGAATTTCTACGTTCACAGCTTTTTTGTCGTTAGACAATACAGCAAACATGTGTTTAAATGTGTGATATCTTCAGAAATATTCATTTAAATTACATCCTGTAAAGGGCCATATTGATCTATATTAAATGCACAATGTATTTAAGGTACTTAATTGGATAAGGATTAATGCTGTATTGCTTAAAACCGCTTCGTAAATATGCCATTATTTCTCGTAATAAGTAAAGGATAAAAAAATATAATTGTGGGTTATCCCTAAGAGATAGACATATACCATTGCAGATTGATTTGTAGACCTTTTTAATGTGTACAATACTTTAGTACATTATTTTGATCTATCTCTTAGGGTTCAGCCAGCGTTTGCAATGTAAGCGGGTTCCATCGTCGACCACATCACCGCTTACCATCAGGTGAGATGGTGGTCAAAAGCTAGCCTATCATTAATAAAATAAAAAAAAACCCCAAAAAAATGTGTTTGTTTACGACATCATTAGAGATCTCTAAAATTATCAGTGTTTTCCTACTATATTATGCATGTATTATACATATAAACCTTCCTCTTGAATTACTCTATCTATTAATCTATGGGTACTATGGCAGTCTTATCGGACAGTGATATCTACCAGACAACCTTAGGATGGACTGCGTGAAAATAAGCTACTAAACATTACTAAATATTATCCCTTTTTTGATAATCTTGCGTCTAACTTTCCTATACCCACGTGAAATTTTGTGCCACGTATACCTTTCGCATGGTCGGATTGGTTTTTTTTTTAAGGTGGAAAATTATCTAATCTAAGTTCTGGGTGGGGCAGGAGGGTGTCACTGAATAAAACCGCACCTATGTTCCTTCACTTGCCCTTTGCGTTCTAGGACCACTAACCTAACCTTTTCAGAAGTCAACCCATGCATTGTAAGCATCGGCCCTGCTGGGCCCCAACGGTTTTTTGCTAACAGATCTTTGAGGCGCGCGTGGTATACTAAACGCCGTCGATGACACGGACTCGGTCCGGACGGTAACCGGACGTTCGGATGGCGAGTTACGCATTGCTCGTCGTCTGCTGCCCTCGCCTACGGTGGCCATGGCTAGTAGTCGGGGTCGGGGTCTCGGCGACTGGAGCGTGAGGATGTCTGTTCTCTCACGCGTGCGGCCGTTTCCTTCGCTAACATTGCTGCTTCGTAGAAAGCGGTAATCCCACAAAGACACGGTGAAACTCCGCCCAAGCGAGGGACACCTCCACTGTGTTCTCTAGGCGATCTACACAATGGTGACTCCCGGGCGTTTCTACCGCCTGAATCCGGTGCTGGAACCCTCCGAACTTACCTGCGTCATGCGGAAGGTGAAGACGTCGTGACGCCTGTCCAGCCCCTACTCAAAGACCTCGCCCACGGTCAGGTTGGTTTGGCACGCAATTTTATAATATTAAGAAAAAATGCACTAAAATGATTAGTCCTAATTAATTAACAATTCATCTACTGTTATAAAAGACTTATTGTCTTTTATAACAAGTCTCTGAAAAGTAGTAAGATTATCGTTAAATTGCAATCCAATATACTTACATTTTTTTTTTCGAACCCTTAAATTTGAAATATAACTTACACGATGAATTAACACGTAACTTATACTATTGCTACTGACGTGTACTGTACTGTACTGCTTAAGAACAAGTTAGTGTCTTTCATTATCAGTTTCAGCGCAATATCACAGAAATCCGTACTCGCCACATTGTGTGTTATTTGCACAAACGCAGTGGCAGTACAAACAAATTGCCTTTATTGAATATATTTAAAAAAAAACACGATTGTTGTGTCGGTCTCACAGACCTATGAACGGTTAGGAAAGTTAAGGATAGAGTGCACTTGTTTAAATATCAAATCTCCTTCAAAAAGCAGTATGTTGATAAAAATGCAAATATTCATAGTGTAAAAGGAGACTAAGTACTGCCCTTGCTTTCAAGTTCCCAGGAATCACGGTTATTAAATTTCATTTTCAACATGTCACTCACTACCAGACAAAGGCATGACAGGTAGCATGTTCAATGAATCTCTGAAACCTTTGTGAAATCAAAATAAATGCTCATATTTTCGTAAAATTTGTTCTATCAAAAATAAATCCCGCGTTTAAAATTACTTACCGAGCTGTCACGGTTGAGATTTAATTATAATATGCATTGCCAACGGACAGACGGAAATTATGAGATTTAATTTATTTTCTTTAAAAATGTGTTTGTCCCCTTGCCAAGGAGACATTAAACTATACATTTTTAACAAATACTCTAGAGATACCTTCTATTTGTTACCTATTTGTAACTTCCACTTACAATCGCTGTTATTTTTATGTGCGTCATCTCTTTTTGTCTCTGGATTTTTCCACCTCTTAAGCTTGACATTTATGCAATGTTTTGGCATTGGCGCCAGTTACGATTTTAATGTTACAATATAGGTATTTAAATTCTTTACGACATTTTTAACAAAATATTCACCTACTTAATAATACACGTACGGATATAATTATATTTTTAAATTTTCCTACCTCAGTTCCCAATAAAAATAGTCGATTTGTGATTCATCAAGTGATAAATAAATGTTTGTTTTGAATAGCTATTTCTGTTATTAATTTACGTGCACATTCTATTTTGATGACTTGACACTTTGTACCATTATCCAATATGTTAATTTCGTTTCATCAATGATCGCGTGATAATAAACAAGTTCTTTATAAACAAGCCCCCATCTGTCAGTGAGTTTCATTCAAGTGCGGAGGCTGACGTCACGATGCGTCGTCAAGAGCCATGGCACTGGTGTAACTGCACTAGTACGACTTCCCATGTATTTATGTCTGATATGATTAGTGCAACACTTCCGTATTTAGCACGCAAATAGCTTTTGTTTATTTTTTGTGCTCAGCTGCTAAACATTTCCAAGTCAAATTAGACATGGGTGTTGAGTCGTGGTCGATGTGCACAGATTGTTAATTGGGGCAGTGCAGTTCTGTGATCACTACTTGGCATGGTGATTACAGCCCGTTCGTTATCTCTAAGAAGCTTCACTCCTACCGTGGCCTTTATTTTTGTTAGACTGTAATAACTTACTATGGGTTTAATAAGTAGTGTTGATTGCCCTCGGCATATCGGAACCAGCTTTGAAAGCCCTTAAGATAATTCTGTTTTCGAATGAAATTAAGTGAGTAATGAGTAATTAGAGTTGTTAAGTTATGCGTGTGAAGCTGTTATTTGTCTCAGTCTCTGTTCCCACCCTTCTATCAAAATTGGAGGGCATCGTTATTCATGGTATAGCCCATGACTTCTTTGCATGCTATCTTACTAACCGTAGATTGTGTGTTAGAGTTGGTGAATATGTTAGTAAGGAGGAAACCACCACCTTCGGCGTACCGCAGGGAAGTGTTCTTGTCCCGACTCTTTTCCAGGTCTATATCAACGGATTTTGCTGCTTACCCCTCTCAAACTCCAAAATGTTCACCTATGCTGATGACACTGCAATTATTGTTCACGGAACTGATTGGAAGCATCTGAGAACTTCTGCCGAAACGTCACTGACTTGACTAAATCTGTTATCAGTTGGTTGCAATTAAATCTTCTTACTCTTTACCTGCATAAGACCTACTTCATCCCATTCAAATTACCCCCTTGTCTAGACCTCCTACAGATTTTGTCGTTAACGCCCACACATCTGATACCCATACACCCTGCTCTTGCTTTTCTCTTCGTGAGGTAGATCATCTAAAATATTTGGGTGTGGTTATTGATAGCGGAGTCAACTGGTACTCGCACTTGGAAACTATTAGTACAAGACTCATAAGAATGATTTACGTATTCAACCTGCTTAAGTCGTCTGCTGATTTTACCACGATTAGAATGGTGTATATTGCTATCTGCCAGTCCGTTATCACCGATTGTATCACAGTGTGGGGAGGCGCTGCCCGGACAAAGTTTCTTAAGTTGGAACGGGCACAAAGAGTTGTTCTGAAGGTGATGTCTAAGAAAAACTTTATGTATCCTACAACACAATTATACACAGATGCAAATGCTTACTGCTAGACATCTGTTTGTGCTACGATCCGTACTGAGAACACACTAAGGTCCCGCCACCAGACCCAACACGCCGCAAGAACAACCCTCTTATTCTTACGGTAATATACAAGACCGCTTTCACTAAACGCCAGCACTACGAAACTTTGTGAACTTAGAAAGTTCACAAAAAAATAAAAAAAAAACGTAAACATAATTTTATTAAATACATAAAAGGCTAAATTCAAAATTGAAGAGTGGTTAAAAGAGCTACTTGACAACTGAAAGTCTACTTACCTGGATCTGCCAATCACTTATATCATAACACACACCCCTCTCGCTTACACGTACACACACATACACTATACACATACATACAATCTGTAAAAAAAAATGTATATATATACCTAATAGGTATGTACTTTATATTTCTTACCTCATTAGTCCACTGGCTGCCTGCCTCCTAAGATACAGGATCTTCCTAGTTTAGGAGTCAGGGTTCAATGTTTAAATTGACTGTTGGTTTAAAAGTTTTTTTGGTATTATATTTTGTCAAATATGTTTTTTTTTAATAATAAATATTATTATTATTATTTGTTATCTCTGATGGGCGGGACACGTGTAATCTCTGCTCAACTCCAAGCCAAGTTAATGGAGACATTTATTAATTTATCATTTTGTTCAGCTATGGTCAATATTGCGTCTTGATAAAAGTGACGTAATATTACCTACATGCGACAATTACTATCAAGTAGTTAGTTTATCACCATGTTATCGCATGATGGAACTTTCTCTTGTAGTAATAGAGGTTGTCAAAGGTCCATGTAACATATTTATTGCGAATTACTCAGACGCGTGACGGTCGGTCGATGGGTCATCCCAGTGTTTTCTTCCTTATCTCAGTTGTGTATCTGGTTTATGGTAGTTTCTTAACTATATTAGTTCAGTAAAGTGGTTGATTTGTTGAAGTTGAACGAGTTCGAATTGTTTCGACCAAGACACCATTTTTTACATGGGTTAAGTGCACACAATGAACTACTGCCAATTTAAAGTTCAATGCTTTATAATTCTTCGCAATTTGGTCATTTGAAACAGTTTCAAGATAGATTATACTTATGTTTATTTCTATTTATTGTCACGTGGCCGCTATGTTTTAATTTGATCGCAATGTGTTTATATTCATCAGTTGACAGGTAAACAACTAAGCATATCCGCCCAGTCCTTATTGAATGACAATGTGCAAGCAGAATGATATTTCCCGCGGTCCCACACTCGTGGCTTGGAGCCAAGAAGCTGCATTCCTGGGACACTTTCCCCTTTAAGGCCAGTTCAAATAATTATGATGATTCATTTACTGGGAAAGATCAGTTTATTGCTCTTATTGTGAACCTCGGATATTCTGATTAAAATTTTCTGGAGCATTTTCCTCTTGTTCAAGCATTGAGATATATTTTTAAACTGTGTAGGTAATTCTACTACCTGTTTAAATAAACTAATGATTTTGACTTACTCTTTCATTTTTTAAAATCTAATTGTTCATTGGATACCTGTTTGGATTGGCAATAAATATCAGAATCTAAGTACCATTTTTTTACAAGATTTTGGAGCCTTGTAAACAAAATGGTAGATCTCATCTCATCACGATCGATCGATCAGACATGTTTATGTTCGTGTTCTTCATGTTTACATCATGGTTACGTTTTAGTCTGATCGTTTTGTTGTGCACGAGCAACGAGATTATGGCCCAAATAGATACAGTAATCTACCAAGTTGATAAATTATGGAACAGATTTTATAGATATGAGATAAATGAAAATGATACGCGACTTTAGATAATTTGCTAACTAATTAATTATTTTTAAAGATCTGTATCCGAATAAGTATATCTAGATTGTACCGATAAGGGGACATCCATATACTACGTCTCATGTTTAGGGGTGGGGTGCCGGTCGATGAAATGTGACAAGGGGAGAGAGGACTCAAAGATATGTGTCATTTCAAAATACTTAGATGTCTAAAAGTATTAAAATCGCGAAATTGTAACTATTAACGTAAAATTTAAATCCATCTGCGATGTTGTTGGCCGTATTCTGTTTTTTTTAAACGTTGGATTGGATGTTTTTTTATTTAAAAAAAACATAGTTTTATATAGAAATAAAACTAATTTCGCACAGTGGTTTTAATTGAATCATTTCTAGACGTAAAATTACATAATATATGACTTACCATAGGGTGCGTGTATAATCTCACAAATGACTGTGACCAACTGTCACAAAAACGAAGGGGCGTGCAAAAAATCATGAAATTCGTGTGACGCAGTTTATGGATGGCGCCTAATACCGTCTATTAGGTTGTACTTACAACCGAGAGAATGGATAAGATACGCAGACGCTACGGTCACTAAAACCGATATGTATATGTAGGGACCAATTAGTTCAACCAGGTTTTAGACTGGCTAAAGTGGCCTCTTCTTTCATAGGGTACTGTTTGAAATCTATATATATAAAAGGAGAAACTGACTGACTGACATATCAACGCACAAACGAAACTACTGGAACTAGGAGCGTGAAATTTTGCACAATGTTTCCTTTTATGACTTAGGCGAGCACTAAGAGAGGATTTTCCAAAATTCACCCTTTAAAGGAACGAAACGGGGGTTCAAAGTTTGTATGGAGAAACCTACTTTTACGCGGGCGAAGCCGCTGGCAGAAGCTAGTGTTATAATAAAATACCTCCCCAAATATTAGAACTCAATGAAACGAAATTTAAATCTTGTATTAAACGCACACTATGCGGGCAAGCATATTATAAGTTATAGGATTATATTATTCAAGATAAAAATGCTTGGCAAGTTAAAAGTGGTAGTGGAGCTGTACCAGCATTGAGCTGGTACAGCTCCACTACCACTAGGATGTAAAAATTGATTAGCCTGGTTTTTTTTTTATGTTTTTGAAATTTGAAAATATTATAGTATTGTACAAAGTAGAAGCATTTTTTTTCAGTTTGTAAATGTGAGTACCATGGTGCTATTTATGGTTTTTAGGTTATTATTGGTCTTGTTTGACATAAATGAACATGGCAGTTGAGTTTGTCATGCTAACTCAAATGTCTCACTGATGGTGGCGCGTGTGTTGGATCATTCGGTTCCCTTCAAAATGGTTGAGCTGAGTGGTGCTAATATTCGCGTCATGTCCGTGAACGGGTGCTGTCAGTTGAGATTGGTCATCTCTTAGCTGCCAGTTGCTATTTTAATATGATCTATTTTTAGTTTTTATTTTTACTTAATTTACATTGTTCTCACATGATAGTACCGACAAGAAACATGTAACCGAGATATTTGTAATACATAACATGATAAATAAGATCCATGGAGTTACTTGCACATTCTTGTCCATAGAGATCTACGGTTTGGAATGTGCAATTAGCATCTTTTTTTTTTTCTGTCTGACTGCCTTCTTGACATTTCAAAAGTGCCTGTAAATGGTTTATTTGAAATAAAATGCTTTGAATCTTGTATGTACGTGTATGATTCGCTTTTGATATGTTCTATTAGGAATGCAGACCGAGTCTTGTTTCTTTCCGTGTTTGACACGTTCTTAGGATGTCATGGTATGATACGATATAGTGTGTAGAATCCTTAAGAGGAAAATGTATTTGCACGCTGCTTCCTTATGTCTAGGCGCTCCCTGCTGTTCTCCTCATCGCTGCTACTGTGGCGAACTCGTCAACAGCCTCGGAAACCACTATCTGTCATGCAGCCGAAGTGCGGGTCGCATAGCACGACACGCGAATATCAACGACATCATCAGACGCGCTCTTGTCTCCTTCGGCGTTCCAGCCGTATTGGAACCCCATGGCCTGGGACGCGACGATGGCAAGAGGCCTTTAGTATGGGACGCTACTTGGGTCGATACTCTTGCGCCTTCCCATCTTCCTACCTCGTCGTATTGTGCTGGTGCTGCCGCTGTGGCTGCGGAGAACCCCAAGCGGCGAAAATATAATAACCTTGCCATCGGGTGAGATGGTGGGCAAACGCGAGCCTATCATTGATAAAAAAAAAACCTTGTTGGAAGTTATATTTTCGAACCGTTTGGGGTTGAAACTCTCGGTTCGTGGGGTCCGAGTGCTCACAAGTTGTATAAAGATGTGTCACAACGTCTAGTTGACACTTCGCGTGACCCAAGGGCTGGCTTTTACCTCGGACGGAGCAATGCCGCCAGTCTTTTGGGCACATTACCAGTCGACAGCAATGTGGAAGAGTTTTTTGACGCCATATTTTAGTTTGATTTTACTTAGTTGTAATTAGTGTCTAGTGTTTTTGTTATTATTCTTTTTATTCAATTGTAATTATAGTTAATGTCTGAATAGTATTAAAGTATCACTAATACATAATTTTGCACAGTTGGCTCTTGCATCATCTGATACCAGACGTCGTTTATCTTCATTGCGTTTTGACTGACAATCGCTTAGAGTACCGACAAATTTCATGGAATTAACTATTTAATTTACTCTTATAATTGCAGCACGACAATAGCGAGAAATACAAGCGTCTTACATGAGGCGAAATTAGGTGTTTACAATTAGTTTGAAGGTTATTGAACCTGTGTTCGACCCGTCTGACTTAATGGCGCAGTAATGGTCATGCGCTCTGTAATTGAATTCTCTTGTTGTATGACAAAATGAAAATATAACGAATTTGTCATAACAGGTGCTTGCCTGATTTATGTACGATAAGGAAAACGTCAACATTTTTCTTGCCACACGGAAAATAGTAGTGTTACCATGTACATAGTGTTGTCATGAAGATGCATTTTATCATCTCATCATATTTAACGTATAATTGAATGTTGATTATAGAAATGTTCTGTGTGTGACAGATAACCCCATTGATCACGTAACCTTCGCAGCAATTTTCTGGTTTAGACCAAAATTGTCCTCGATGAAATGACTTCATTGTTAGATCTAGTTTTTAGTTTTTCTTGTAATACCTACAAATAGAACTTGTTTAATTGATATCAATAAAAGACGTCATCCACTTCACAACATAATTATGAGTGAAACAATTCTGTCGTGTTATATTATTCTGTTCCACTTTAATGATTGTTAGCGAAACTTATCGAATATGTTGATTCAAGATAACAGCTACACTATTTAGAGATGTTTGGGTGATTCGGTCAATGACTTCGCTATTATTGGTTTTAAGTTATTTTAGAAACGATTCGTTGTTTTCATTCTTGAAACATTCTTGACCGAGTTGCAAAAGTTCTTATGTGACGGCCTATATGAACGAATTTACGCTAGTCTGAAGTGTTACCAAAACAGAAAATACATGCACTTCACTGTCACATTTATTTAAATAATAGTCTTGATGTAAGCTGTAGTGTGTGATAAATATCTTTGAACACACTTTATTGCAAGATCTTCAATTTTTTATTAATCCTACTAATATTATAAACACGAAAGTTTGTATGTATGGATTTTTGTTACTCTTTCACACAAATTACTGAATAGATTTCGATGTTTTTGAAATTTGGTACACGGGCAGACCATGTTCTGAAATAGCACATATGATACTTTTTATCCTTGGGAGTATGTTCCCTTGGGGTAATTTTCTATCACGCGGGCGAAGCCGCTGGCAGCAGCTAGTATGAAATAAAATTCGTAGAAATGTTCTCAATTTAAATTGACCCTATTGTTCTAAAAAGTTACCTAACGTTGGAAATGAAAGGCCCTGTTGTTCACAATGTGCCTGCTAGGTAAGCCGAAGTTTTTAGATTTTGTAGAGCTTCTTATTCATAGCAAAATGGTAAGAAAAATATAAAAGCTTCGGTACTTTTAAGGCTTTCGGTCTCTGTGAAGGCTAATGCCCTAATATAATAACAAACATAAATAATTAAGGAGTGGTTCCTTAGTTCTGTTTGTTATGGCTTGTTTTATATTATCTATTGTGTGGACAAAACACGTACGCCCTTTTGACTTAAATACTAATGCAAGATGCGTCCTTGTCTTTGTGGCCATTATGTGAAAATAAAGACATGACGTAAATACTGATCACCGGGAAATATCAGCGTTATCTTTTATCGGCATTTTAGCATAGCATATTCTGTTGCACTGAACGTTTATTAATTAGAGTATGTACCCCTGATTATTTTTTGATTAATCGATGTCATTTACATTTGTAAATATACTGCACGTTTCAGTAGTATTATCGGATATATAAGAGAAACATCGGTTGTTTATTTTCAGGAGCGACGTATTGAAACGACGTAATCCTTAATTCAATCTATCTTTAGGGAAACTACGCCTGTTAAGAGTGTTAAGTAATCATGCTAACGTGGTCTATAAATGAATATTTACAATATTCCATGTATGGAGGATAATGAATGGCCTTTTTGTTTAAATCAGTCAGTCTAATGTGAAAACTAAATACTTTATTTGCAAAATAAATAGAAGCAGTTATTAAGAAAAATAATTATAAAAAGTATTTCGGATTCTGTAACAGCAAATCTAATCTATTAAATTTTAGTTAAAACTAATATAAAAGAAGATGAAATCTTGGCAATAAATCTATAATAACAATATCTTCACGTATTTTATCAGATGACGCAAAACGTATGTTCTTTGAATCTTGCCATGAATATTATTGTCTTTTGCTCAAACAAAGAGCCATTAATCTACAAAAAGCACATTATTTTCACAAAGACAAGTTGTTAGTAATATACGGCTCATGTTAGACCACGATTATAACCTATTACATATTTATTATCTAAGAGAACATTTACGCATCTATTAGCCTCAACAGATACATTACGATTATGGTAAAGAATGAGCAAATATTTTCTAGTTTTACCTTTATAACAGCAGACCAGATACATACACATAAGGGCTGGTGCGCATATTTTAACACTTGGTTTGCCCATTATTTACCTGCGCGTGCCACGGTGTGGTATTTTGTGGTAATATTGCCCAGTGGGTAATGATTCATTATTTATCGCGTTTATATTACTATGTAAACAAACACTGCGCACTTATTGTTTCTACATTGTTCGGCATACTACTGTTAGAATTAGGTAATTACTAATTGCTGGGCTTGTTCTTTGTTGTAGCTTGTTACATGTTTAGAGACGTAAAAGGGTTAACCACGAGAATTGTTATAAAATTACCTAAGCAAAGCATGAAGCCACATTTTAATACATATATCACTTTTTTATCTACGCCTTAGTCGCGTGTCCTTCACGCCGTAGTTGCGTAGAAGCTACGACGTAGTCGTCGGTTCTCTACGGCGTAGTCGTGTAGGTGCTAAAGCGTAGCCGAACGGACTACGGCGTAGTCGTGTTAAAACTACGGCGTAGACTTGGGGTCTTTTAGGGCCAGTGCACACCACGTTTTCAAACGCGTCGTCAACGCGCGTTCAAGCAATCTTGCGAAGCCGCCGTGTAGGTCGTAACCGGGTGCTCTCTACGTCTTAGTCGCGTATTACCGGTAACGTAGCTACGGGGTGTTCGCTTTGCAGTCCCGTAAGGCGCATTAGCGTGTCCTTTATGTCGCAATTGCGTTGAAGCTACGTCCAAGCTGCAGGGTATCTACGTCGTAGGCGCCTAGTACTTGCAGCATAATCGCAAGGCTTCTATGGCACATATGGCTGTATCATAGTCATATGGGTTCTACGCTGAACTAGCAAGTTTTTTTTTATGTCGTGGATGCATTTACCGTAGCCGCTTTGCTAAGGCGTAGACAAAGGTTTCTATGCCGTAGTCGCGTCATGAACATGACTATGAAATATTTTGCACATATTATGTTAAGTCCATAAAATAAATCAACTTAAACATTACCTGTGTTTAAGTTGATGAGGTTTCACTTCAAGGCCCCTGTCAAACTGCCGTAGCATTACGTGGCAAGCTAGCCAAGGTTCTGAATTTGAAAGGGTCTTGTCATACGAAACCACAATTCAATAGCATGTTTATTTAATGTTATATCGTGGAAAGGTAATATTAATTATTGAAAAGTTTTCAAACGTTGTTCTTGGAATCAATCGATAGTCTATTTGTGCAGGGTTACTAGAGTAATAAGTTATTCAATAAACTAACCACAACATTTTCCTGTATCTATCAAACAGATTAACAAGGTTAATATAAATAAATAAATAATTCGAACTTGAATTTATTTTTGATTGATTGGATGGATCGTCCTTATAATTTATAGTGTAACTTTTTATTGTAGGTAGACCTTGTATATGTGTTCGTGCATTGGAAGCTTTTTATGATCATCGTTTATTATTTCAATATTTTACCTCTAAAACAAGTATATTTCTTACCTTTAAAGAGTCATCATCATTTATTTATGGCTAGGCCAACGCACAAGAGCTGTGATCGAGCTGCATAATCATGTCTATAGGTTAACTATGAAGTACGGACACGGCAAATTTCATAATCAGCGTGCAGGCAACATGCACTTCTAAGTGGACGTTTTGAAATACCAATCGATTAAGCGATCGTTCGCAAAATACACCGTTTAAAACGTGTCTTTTGCATGTTGTAGTTCTGCTTCGTTTCCCACTGGCTGCCGTTACTGTGTTAGCATAATGCAGTAACAGCTGTTCGAGTCTCAGATACAGGAGTAAATAACATTTCCCCTTCATAGTTTGTTCACATTGTTACTAGACTGACTGGCGCGAGTACTTCTCTGTGGTCAATGCCGTGACGGTTGTTCCATTGTTTGAATCTCGCCGGAACTATCCAACCGTTGAACACAGAACTATTCGTTGATTGAATTTGTCGTTCAAACTAGAAATGGGCAGGTGTTTCGTGTTCCTATTACGTAACTGCCCGAGCTATTCGCTGTTCCTGCTCTTAGAACATGTGATATTAGAGCTTCCTCAAGTTCAACGATTTTTATTACTTCTACTCCCAATTTTGCGTAATTCTTTCCAGGCTATTGGTGTATTCGAACACTATATCAGTCGGTCACATTGCACGGCTCCTTAATTTCAGCACATGACTATGTGCCTCATGAGACATCATGACGTGTTTGCACGCCTGACTGCTTGACTCCATAAAGTGGGAGTAGCAATAATATGCAGTGGTAATATGTACGAGGGTTGTAATTTGATACTGCTGAGTAATAAACGAACACTCTTTAGTGAATGTTAAATTATGCACAGAAAAAAAAAATAGCTTTCCTGGTAAATATTGTACTTATTTAAGAATGAGTCAATTAGAAAACTCGCTACTTTATCACTCTTTACTAACGTTTTGTCTAAAATGAAAAGTTATTGTAATTATACCTAATGCTTTCCACTGCATCGAGCACCATTTGAAGTGTTTGTGATATCGTTGGTAATCTGCGATTCGATTACCTGTACGTTACAAGACACGTGTTTTATTCTTAGCCGGTTGTTTGCACCACGTCTCTAAGTAATTTTCCATAATTATACGCACACTGTCTAGGCAATTTGTTACGTAGTGCTCGTGCGATTGCTGCCTGCTAGTATGCGAACGCGAATCACATTAGTATCCGTTATCCGTTCCCTTGCGACCGCTGTTGCTAAGCGCACACTAATCGCTCATGCTGCAGATTATTTTGTCTGTTCTTTGCATAACTTATTATGTAGGCAACACATATAATATGCTGTTGATTGCACAATCGCATGTGGAACAAGGCTTGTTCACTATTATTAAAAATCGTGACATTAAAAATCTGTCTGCGCGACAGCTCCTCTTCAAAGTTATCGTGCAACATCGATCGGACGATCGCTTTGTCGGAGCTTCGTATCTGTCTGGCTTTTTGTAGATAGTATATCGATACTATCTATACCTATCGAGGTAGATGTGAGGCAGTTATGCCTCTGAGACTCGGCCCAGTTGGCTAGACTCCATCATCTCTTATAACGTTAATAATAATCTCCTGGAGACGCGGCCGTCTTAATTAGCTTTATCGATTGTAGCATCAGACTATATGCTTTAGTCAAGATAAAAATAAGTATTTTCAGGTATTTGAATTTGTTGTTGACTTCAAAAGCGAAGCATTCCGCTCATGTTGTCAAGGTTATTTCAATTTATTTTGTATTACTTGCTTCTTGCCTTGTTAGTTAATGTGTTAATGAACAAATGTCTTCCGAAGGATTTGCCGATTAGTACCAAACTTAGGAGTAGGTATTTAAATACACCTGACATTTGTGTTTACATTGTCGCTTTACGACATTGTTATCTTTGCCATACAAAAGTTAGTACGTGACCGATATCGTCGTTTATTCACAAATAGAATCATAATAATGTTTGTATTCTTTTCGAATGTATTTTTTCAAGTGCAGATAAAACTAAGCTAAATCTAGTGAATAAACACAAAACAGGGTCATGAACACAGACGATAGATTAGATTTTAATGCAGTTAAACTGTTATCCTTTTGTAAGACGATTTTTTTTATTTGCATTGTGCAAATAAATGATTTCATTTGACTACTGGTCCACTGTTCAATTTATGCTCAAAATTGGGTAGTTTAGCACATTTTTAATAATTCAGTCCTTTTGGTCAAAGCGGTCACAATAGTGCTATAACTCCGAAACAACTCCACTTCGAACCCATGTTATCAGGTCAAATTTGTTGTAATCAGGCTCTGGCATATCCGTTTCTAGAGAACAGATTGTATCATCAATCAGCCTGTATAGCATTCTAGGAACATTAAGTACTGAATTCAGTTTATCATTCCAATTAAAACAGCACGGCTAATTCGTTGTAGGTACTCTTGGATACGAAGTGCAGTGTAAACTTAATGACTGCAAGATTAATGTTACTTGTGCTTGGCTTGTACCTATTATTAAATCATGACGAGTCTAATTGTGACAAGAATGGTGACTTTAATGATTATTACATACTTTTGACTCGTATCCCATAGATTAGGATAGGTAATGATTGGTTTTTTTTTGGTATGTAATGCCCGAAAATTATATTATTTTTCTGGTTGAAAAATATACCTTTTTAATTTCCTGCATGAAGTTTCCTGTAACTTTCTGCATTAACTATGTTGATATAGAAGTTGAGATTGTTTGAATGATTGTGTTTTGAGTTCTTAAATCACCTGACGTCAGAGCACCAATCTAAATTGGTCCTAACATCCTTAGCCTGCATTCAATATTAGTATTTCGATGTTAGGGTCATAATAACATAATTAACACAATTTATGATATATCATCCTGGTTTGAGAGTGTTGCGGATTGCCACATAATAATTAAATTAAATATAATTCAATTTCGTACATTTAACCGCTTTGGAATATTGTTGTGGTCGAGTATTATACTCTAATTTGTATGTAGTATAATTAGTAGGTATCTAGTATAATCGTGACTTTGATATAAGTGGTAGTTTATGTTACATGTTACAATGCTTACGGTTTGATTTTCTAGTAACCTTTCTTTTTGGAGCAGCTCTACGTTGTTTAAAGGTTTACTCTTCATTCGTTCCGAAGTGTTGTCCCATTTTCCAAAAAAAATATTTGTTCGTCCCACATCACTTTTGAAGTTGTGTTTCGTCCCCAATAATAAGTACCTTAAAAGTACAGTCAGCAAAAAAATGTAAGTAGGAGGTGTAGGAGTTTGAATATTATTTCAAAAACGTAAAATACGTACTTACATTCAATATAAAAAAAAACTCTAAACTAATTAAAACTGAAAAAAAAAATCTTTAGTTTCTTTTTACTTAGTTAGTTTAGAGTTGTTATTAATATTTTTTGGTTTTACTATAATTGTAGTGAACTAAATGTTTTTTAAATATAAATTATTTTTGATTACGTAAAATAATACTACTGGCCAAATTAGTCAATACAAGCAAACAAACAAAGGACGCAATAAAAAAGGTATTGATCTTTTTTACCTACTCTTCTAAATAGATTCCAGTGACGTCAGCTGTATACGTACTACTTACTCCCTAACAGAAGAGAGAGAGACAGAAAGAGTTATTATAAAATAATACGAGCAAATTTACTCTTGCGGAGAAGGCAGAGCGATTGATTTAAACAGTTTATCTATGTTAAATTTTTACTTCTATACTAATATTATAAAGAGGAATGATTTTTATTTTGTTTGTAATGAATAAAATAAAAAACTTCAAGACCTTCAAGAAGAAAAGGAAATTCTTTCACCAATAGAATGCTACTTTATTACTGAGTTACAAAGGCAAATATTTTCTACCATTACACGAGAAGCTATTTGATTCCGCCGTACTCAAGTGAAAAACAACACGGGCATGGATCAGAGGTATGGTGGGACTCTTTAAGAAGGGCAACAATGCCCTGCTTAAGAATTGCCCATCTCACTTCTGATGTCTCTCCATGTCTACAAGCTGTTTTCGAGAGTCATCACGGCGACTTTCAGCCAAAACAAATTAGATTCCGAAAAGGCTTCAGCACCGTGGACCACATACATACGCTGCGGCAGGTTCTACAGAAGACTAAGGAGTATAATCAACCTCTCTTATTAGCGTTTGTGGACTTTGAGAAAGCCTTTGATTCGATCGAGACTTGGGCTGTACTGCAGGAGACTGCCGCCTCTGACCGTTCTAGAGATACAACGGTGCCAGATTGACTATCGGTACATTGAAGTACTGAAGTGTTTGTACAAAAATGTCACCATGTCTGTCCGATTTCAGAACCAGACCTCGAAACCTATCCTTTTACAGCGAGGTGTGAGACAGGGAGACGTCATTTTTCCGAAACTGTTCACGGCCACAATGGAAGATGTCTTCAAGGTTCTGGAATGAAGAAAAAGAGTACATCACTCACCTTCGGTTTGCCGACCACATAGTAGTCATGGCTGAGACTACGGAGGAGCTCGGTGACCTCAGTAAGCTTCCGAAAGAGTGAGAGTAAAAATGAACATGGACAAAACTAAAGTCATAGTAAACATCCATGTAGCACCCACTTCTATCAAGGTCGGAGACTACACTCGAAGTTGTAGACGACTACTTTTACTTGGGATAGACGGGCCAGTTGGGTAGGTCTAACCTCGAGAAAGAGGTCAATCATTGTTTCCGACTCGGTTGGGCAGCGTTCGGGAAGCCGCGCGAGACGCAATTCTATGACCAGTGAGTGTTGCTGTGATGACATATGGCCCCGAAACATGGTCGCTTACAAAGGGCCTCATCAGAAGACTTAAAGTCATCCAAAGGGCTATGCTCGGAGTTCCTTTGCGTGATCACATCAGAATTAACTTGAAGAATCGCCAAACTTAAGTGGCAGTAGGTAGAGCACATTGCTCGCGAACAGATTGTCGATGGGGATGAAAGTTCCAGGAGTGGCGACCACGTACCAGAAGACACAGCGTTGGAAGGTCTTCCACAAGGTGGATCGAGGGTCGCGGGAATCCGATGGATGTAAGACGCATAGAACCGGTCGTTATGGCGACACTTGGGGGAGGCCTATGTCCAGCAGTGGACGTCTTTCGGCTGAAAATAATATTTTGGGACGAAGGAAGTATGTAGTTTGGGACGAACGAGGATTGTATTTTTTGTAGGACAAAACTCAGTGGGCTTCGGCCCACTGAGTTTTGTACGAAGAATAAATCTGTATAAAATCTACGGTCTAGCAGTCTTGAATAATTGTTTGCTTCAGTTAGTTTTACGTTGAAGGGAAGAATTTCTCGGAGTTCTGTTCTCTTAGGTTTATTTTATGTAGTGGCACCGACACCATTACGGCGTTAGCACCTCGATGTACGTGCAGTTGAGCAGCTCTAACGCGTTAGTAATAGCTACATAAATATTGTCATCTCCTCGTTATCCATCTCACTTACTCTGTGCGTCTGCTAAGTACCATATGCCACGTGCGCTTAAAACACCGGCAAAACCATGACTTCCACAAACTATTTTCGTTGATAGACTAAGGCTAGGATACACCCTCAACTATGTCTATTGACGTTCAGCGTTCAAGGTGAATTATGTTTTCGTCTACCATTCAGAGCGTCATATCTTAGGAATTCCGGTCATCAAATTATTATCTCCAATATTTTTGTTTACGATGACAAGGTTATAAATTCATGTTATACTGCACTATTTCCATCTCGGTACATTACTATTATAATAGCGACCTGGCGCCGGCCAACGATCGCTATTTATTACTTTTCTTTGGAAAAAAGCCAAGTGTTGGTCGACATCAGCAAAGTATCGACACATGCCAAAAGAAAGTCAAAGTTCGACGGCATGCGTGCAGAATATAGTACAAGCACTTCAGTCATGTAAAACTGATCGATCGACACACCCAAACACTCCTAAATCACGACACGGAGAGCAAATAGACAATAACATTCTGGCACCTTCTGGTCATCTTACACAAATCGCTGCCATAGAATTGTCACACGGAATCTTTAATGATTATATAATAGAAATCTCATAATATTATGGCATTTATGCTTAAGTGTCATAATGAAATCAGTTCTGATATTATAATTATGTAATCTGATATTGTTATGGATTTTCATTGCTTAGCAAGAATTCACAAGAGCAACAAAGAATTAATGTTTCAAAAATATTTAGTGAATTGTGAACATGATATATGGGGATTATAAATGTTTACGTGTCATACGCAGTGACAGAAATATGGCACAGGCGCAGTGGTTGAGCGATTGGCTGCTGCACTGCGTGTCGCGGGTTTTCTCACACGGAACTAATTTTACGGTCTACAGGTAGTAGTTCCGGGCTTGGGCGTCTTTCTTATGTATGTCAGTGTATCTTTGTGAACGCACCCACATCGCCCCACATTAGGAATTACTCCTGGTCATTCCTAGTGTGAGACAACATTTGTTTTTAACAAAGACATTAAATATATACTATCAATAGATAGGACATAGCGAACTTAATCGTAATCAGATTCACTTATTGGTAATAAGTCGTTCAGTTTAGTATGACGCCCTTATACGTCAAGTCGTGTTTGTATCCGCTCTACACACTAAAAGAAAATCATTTTCTGAGAAAATATGCAGAGTTGCGCATTACGCTATTGCAAATTTTGTCATGGTAAAATAACTGGACCTAACTTCGGTTTATTTTCGTAAATATGCTTGGTATTTACGCAGTAATTAATTAGAATTCAATTATTTTCATAAATAGTTCTAGAACATTTGCTGATTTTGTGATAACGCCAACTATTGCTGAAAAGCTTACCTAACCCTCACACTGAGGCTCTACCACGAACTCTTTAACGTGATCGATTGTACGACCTAAAACTTACTTTTAAAGGGATAGAGCTATATAGTGTATAGCTCCACACTCTTTTTCGTTCGTATGACTGACATTTTAACATATCATGGTAAAGCCCCCTAGCCACCTACCGAGCGATAGTTAAATTTATATAAATTTTGACAATTTGGGTGTTTGCTATTCAAAGCTAGATGGTGTCACTGAGGCATAAGATGACAGTTTTTCTAAGACAATTCTCCTGATAGCCGCTCTATTGTATGTCTTTAAATCTTTGGTTTTTAAATAACAGTCGACTTGAAAATGCCAATACTAGTTAGAAACTAGAAACATATCTGCAAGATGTTCTGCTTCACATTAGGATTCCGATAAATGACGTAACGTGATCAATGGTATCAAAATGAATAAAAACATGTTGTAAGACTTTTTCCTCCATTGGTAAATTTTTCCACTAGACTATTATGTCAGAAAATATGTGGGTGGTCTGTTTACAGGCAATTTTCCGAATTTATCCAGGCAAACACGAGCTATTTATTATTATTATTACGGAAATAGGAGCATGCAAAATACGGTCGAGATACAAACCAAATATTTATATTCAAATGCGTAGTGTGGCGGGCGCGGTTAAATGAAGATACACAAATTTTCGCAATATTGGAGTCTTCAGACTTACTGAAATTGCTGAATATTGCCACATGCGCCACTAACGCATGAGTTCAATAACAAAAAAATTCGTTGAAAAAAAGTTTTCCGCGATTCAGGCCCCCGAATAAGTGTCAACATGCTAAGGATTAACTATGTAATATTTGTTTTATCTAATGAATTGCAATGTTTTGATAGTAAACAAGTGAGCCCTCCTTATCTGTATTTGTATGATCGCACCTTCTACAAAGCTTCACCATTTACGAGTCTCTATATCATGTTGATGTAGTCTTATAAGCTATGTAATTTTAATGAAGCTCTTTTTTCGTTTCGAATCGATGGTAAACTTCTCAGACTGTTTGAACCCAGTAGGTGGTTACTTGTTATAGGCACTTGGGGCACTCCAACTTATGGCTCATGTTTATAACAGGGGCACCTCACCTCACTCACATCTGCCTGATCTCTAAAATCTCATTTCGTCAAGTTGTGTTTGCTGGAGCTGTAATACTGGTTGCGAATTTCTGTTATGTTAGCGGGAAAATATGTGAATCGGTCAGAATGAAAGGGATATAACAGTGAGGGGAGGTAAAGGCTTTTTGTTTATCGGGCGACGCATCGTCTGGGGGGCGAGGGCGCATGGTGGGTACGGGGGAGCTCAGTGGTGCGGTGACGTCATCGCCTGCGTGACGCCTGCTCTACGCACCCCGAGGCCAAGGCCTAGCAGTACTTCGACCCTCCAATACACTTGACATTGGGTGGACAAGCCATTCCAATCACGTCTAAGGGCAAGGTGGATTGGAAAATAAGTATTTGGTTTATGTACGTACCTACTACGGCGAAATTCGATATCAATCAGTTTAATTGCTTCTTTGAATTTCTGAACATTTATTTAAAAAAACTTGCTCTAGACATGCCGTAAGTAATTCTAAACAGTTTTCTTGGTAATGTTAACGATAACGTCTATTTTACAACCTTTGGTACTAGCAGCTTAATTATGGCTGAAATGTTTTCTGCGTATTCTCCCTGAATAGATACACAGGCTCTACCACTAATTAATGTAAATGCCAAAGTTGAGATGTTTGTTTGTAATTCTTGCCGTAGTATCCAATTTGATGAAAGTACAATATTAGCTAGAATTTATCTTGGACTGACTGGGAGTCTGAGATTTTTTTTATCTCAGCTAGTATTGATATAAAGAAATTACGAGCTAGCAATGACAATGTAGTCTTGTAGCTGAGTATTGATCGTAAAAATAAACAACGTTGTGCTGTTTGGCTCAGATGATTTCCTAATGCTGCGTAAGTAGGTAGGTATATTGTTATGCATAGAGCACCATGAAAACACAACTTCTCTTGGTATTAATAAAAAGAATAATAACAAAGATAAAGCTTTATCTTACTATACTCTTATCTTTAACTGAATGTTATCTAATGCCTAAAAATAACAATGATTGTTGTGAAAAAACTTCCCTTTTCATACGTATTATGTCGTCAATAACGTAAATGAAAATGTATAAATGTAGATATAACATCATTATGTATATGCCCGTTTGAAAAAATGAAACTTTGTTTTCGAATATAAATTACTGGCATTGAACTTCGTGCTGTTTCTTTAGCCTGGCAACGTGCAATGAATGTATTTGAAACTTTGACAAGATTAATTCATGTATTGGCCGTTTACATAATGATCGTTTATTTTTTGTCGAGACGACACAAAACGTGACTTTCTGAATAGCATATTGGCACGTGTAGCAGACCGTGGTCAAAAACAAATAAACTATGTGACTAATAGAGAAGTGTGATTCTAGTGCGTAAAGGTTTAATAAAACACTTTTGTTAAGCGCTGATTTCGCATTGAAATGATTCTAGGAACACTCTAGTTCCGGTAAAGTAATGACTCATTCGATAATACTTAGGTGCAAGTCTATAATTATCTTTTTAGTCAATGATTCACCGTGATATTCCCAAAGAAAAGCTTTGATAAGTACCGATATAAATAATTTTAAGTGGCAAGTATTTATGAGTTAGTAAATTTTTACTACGTCGTATGTGGCATGGTCGCACGGTTGTCACGTGTATGACATAGTCGCCCAGCACACGAATCAAGGAATGTTCCTTAAATTACAAAAGATTTTTAATTTTCAAAAAAACAATGCAAGATAAATTCTATAATACGCACATAAGAAATCAACAAAACAAATCAAATGAAAACCATTGCGTAGGTTGTATGTTTAGCAATTAGCAGCAGGCGCAACAGTAATAACAAATTCCATTACTACTGTGTATATTTCTTACCTAATCGTTTTATTGGTTTATTTATATGTGTTGAATAAAACGATCAAAAATTATCTAAAAATAATGACATTACCGTGGTTGGAAGGACCAGTTTTATGAATAACAAGTCAGACATAAAAGCCTCTATTTACGTGTGATAGATTTTGATTATATTACTCATACAGGTAACTTCATATTGGGGAGAATTCGATTACATACAGCGGTGGCGTCGTAAGAACCGCAGAGTTGTAGAGAATTCTCTCACATAATAAAGTAACCTTATTCCCGAAATTCCTTGTTACTCATGAGGCGTCCTCGGGGACGTCTCGGCGGTCCGACCTTGAAGTTGATTTATCGGAGACGGGAATCGCACTGCGGCAATCCCGGACCAACCTTGAGACGGTGTGAAGCTTCTGTAGATCTTCCTTAAGACTTAACGTAGATGTAAACCTTGAATATAACCTATCTTTACTGATAAGAACAAACTTAAACTGATACATTTATTTTTTGACCTTTAATATTGAATTGAGAACAGGGTGTGGGAGGCATTCTAAGGGGAGTATATTGCGTGGGTATCACGGTTCAAGCGTAGGCGTTAGGTGGGCGTTGCTAGCTTCGCTTTAAATCCCTTTTAAATGGTCTCCCTGCCTCTGTTACATAAAATGTTTTTTGTTAAATAAACATCTTCAAAAATATCATTGAAGCTATTATTTGTTATTTTGACAATTATTATCCGAGGCGATATAAAGCGATTATCTTAAACCACATAATATTACACAAAATTAACCGTTTAACGGATTCCAAATAATAGTTAATTGCACAACTAAACAAGGATTATAAAAGCGTTAGGTCGCTCTTCAGTATATAACCATATAGTCACTTATGCTGTTGCTCTACTTGCTCTTAAATTTTTAATATAATAATAATAATAACTTTATTTCGGGTGGCATAGACCCATAGTACAACATTTTATTTTATTTGCCATGACTGGCCACACCTTTACAAGACATTTTTAAGCATATCACTGAACTTTATCTGCCTTTGCCCAAAAGCTAGTCAACGTGCACCTGCGTCATTGTGTCTTATAAAATATTCACAGTTTATTCGACGGCTGCCTACCTTGCCTTCTACACGCGATGCTCGTCTAAACTTAGCCTGTAATAGCGGGACTCGACCATTTACATATTAAATATATTCACTTCATCATCATGCCGCTAGTTTCAGGTCCGTCAATATTATTAAACCCCAGGTAAACTGTCCGATGATGGTCGACAAATTTGCGGAACTGCCTTCTGCGCATGTCTAACCTATATTGAAATAACCCAAAATTCCTCATTGTTGCGGAAGTCGGTAAACTTGAAGATAAATGATCGTTGATGTAACCTTAACCTTAGATTGTGACCTCGTGTGTCCGTGTTAATGCCTTCGAATGACTTGAAGTGATACAAAACGGTTATTTGGAGGGTAAAATTATAGTAATAGGGTGTGTCAACGTTTTTAGAGAATAACATTTTTTTTCTTGTAAATCTTCAAATGACACTCACCTGTTTAACCCAGAGCGGAAAGGAGTGTCTGACTTTTACTGGCAGAAACCCGCCTGACTTCTTTCAGTTGCCCTTTGCGTTCCAGGACCACGGTAACTTTTTTAAACAATTCCGCAGTTGTAGAAAAACCTTACGGGACCAATAGAGTATTTTGGTAAAGGGAAATGTTGAAAATAACAAATTGGTCGTGTATTGTAAGCTATAAATACCTGCTGTATTGCTAAATAGGATTAAGGAAGAACCGCCCTACGGATACTATCACATTTCAGATGACCATGTACAATGCTTAGCTCTTGACTTTAGTTACTTTACCTTCGGAACAACACGTGCTACACCCGTATAATTTAAATATTTAATTGTATCTGAACAACAAGCAGTTGTTTTTTTTAATGTGTGATAACTTAGAATTTTGATCGGAATTAAAAGCGAAAGCGGATATCATTATTTGATAAGACCACGGAAAAATTGAATTTATTGTGCTATGTAATGCCAAATTTATGTTTGAAGGAACAAAATATTATTTATTTACCTCTGATAAGCGACGAAAGACACGAACACGAAAGATAGGACGATGGTGAAGTCGTGTTTATAAATGTTACTATCATGGACGCAATGATATTATGGAAGAAAAAGTGAAAGCATACATATTCGACTTTGTATTGAAGGACTGAATAAGGGCAACGATTTTTACGAGTCTCTTAATCAATGTTCGAATAGTACCTATGATTTACATGCAATGTATTTCGAAAACAAATGCCGTTGCTATTCGTGGTTGAAATTCGTCACAAAACAGGTGTGTGTTGAGGTGCCCGGTACCGCTTTTATCAATAAACATTGAATCATAAAGATGACCCTTCATAGATACAAAACTACTCGAAATAGGACTAGGCTTCAAATCAAATCATACAAGTAATATTGTTCCTAAGCAGGACTGAAAAGAAAGGGAAACAGTGAACTTTTCACCCAGTACATCAACATCGAATAAAAACAGATTAATTCGGTCACCTACCTATATAATATTATTATTATAGTCTGGCACGAGATTAAATATCCATATCGTCGGGGATTTCAGATTTATTTTTGTGCTGTTTGTTTTTTAATTTAAAGTTCTAAACTGATTGACACATTTTCGTAGACCTTCGTTGTTATTTTTCAATGCTACCTGATCAGTCTGTTCAGTATAAGATACCAATTAATATTTCAATCGTCTATCAGTTTATTTGGTTGCTCACTGTATCAACAAGACCTTCAGCTATTTCTACAAAACTCTAGCTTTGATCAGAATAACCGGTTCTATTTGGAGACTTCATACCAGTAGCATAGAACAAACATTAGTAATAAACAGGAGATTGAAAATAGGATTTCTGATGACGTTTATTTATGTATTGTCGTTTGAAACAGTTGCTATGCAAGCGAACTACTTAAATTTCAATGCATGTATGAAACTCGTATTGTGTTTGACATCCAGACGATGTTATCGCAAATTACGAAAACCAAAAACATATCGGTACACTTAAGATAAGTAATTGTTTCTGTAAATACTTCATTTTATACTTATATTCCTCTGTTTAATAAGCTTATAGAGTCGCGCCTTTTTTCTAATGAAATGATCAGAACAATCTTATTTCTCTATACAATAATTACATACCAAGGCATAGGTATGAGATATAATGCTCTTTAGGTCCAAAATCTTTCATCAAGCACCTTTGTTTTATTTAAAATTACCTAGTAATTTCTTCTTCATGTTTTCTTTAGGCTACTGAAAATACACTTGAGGAGGATTGTGACGCATGCTTTTCTTGGAAACCCTTGGAAGAATGAATCAGAAATTTTCACAACGAATACAATAAAGTCGTAACAATGAAAAACTGCTAAACACTAATAATAATGAAGCATCTCGTGTCGCTGCAGACAAGCTTTTTGTCTTTCTAACAAGAATTAAAGCGTACATTTCTGGGAAAGTTTAATTTTGTCTAACCACTGTTTGAGCTAAGAATGAATCGTTTGTAGCGTGTGGACATACTTTAATTAGCACTGCGGGGTGTATTTTGGAAAATTGCCAAAATGTTTGAGGGAATTCACCCGCGCTTTGGATTTCTGTCAGCAATGTTGAGAAACAGACTGCAAGCGGCCTTTGAATCGTGCTTTGTTCAGATGCAGCATGTTAAATATAATGATACCAAAATAATCCACATTGCAGACGAAATGTGATGGATATTGCCTTAGAAAATTGTTCGATTATCTAAAGTTGTTGGACGATTAGAACGATTAACAGAATGCACTGGTACCATACGAGTGAAATAATTCCGTAATCTGGATTCTCCTATTTGGCCGTGAACAATATTTAGAGTATTATCGTGCATTATACAGTACCGTCACAGCGCGGCACAAGTAAAAGTGGTCGATAAACAACAGTATTTAGTTGTTAGGATTTAGTAGTATGCTGGTTGGTCATTCATGATGTCACGTTGATAAGGGTGCCGCTCTGTATAGTTAGCACGCGATCTATATTTGGTGTTTCGCCGATAAGGTGAAGGTTAATGAGACATTTGTTAAATTTGTTAAATTAAATTTTGATTCTTTTGAGATTAATACAAATGATGCTGATTTTGCAATAACATTTAGCTCAGATCCCACGGCACAGAATTTCTGCCATATTATTGGATGAGTTATCTCAACCCATGATTTGTAGTGGAAACTTTAACCACTTAATCCGAGTTGAACCAGCCGTTATCATTGTTATTATGGTAAAGATAATACTTATAATCTTAGCTGAGCTAATAGGTTGTATTGTGAAATATAAGCTAAAGTAGTGTACCTATGTGGTAATACCATGTGAAGGATATACTGTTTCTCCAATATTGGCTTAGTTGCACATAAAATTTTAACTACGTATCGCGTTAGTACAAACATTTGATAAAAGTAAATTGTTTTAATTCGATTTTAAAAATATGTAATTGCATAATTTTGTACATAATATTTGCGTTCCTATTATGTTTACAAGAATTTAATTTGTTTTATCAAAAGAGTAATATTTAAGTATGCCATTTTCAATTTTAGTTCTTTACTTTTATAGCCACCTAAAACGGCTACTGACCTTACTCATATCGAGTGTCCCAACTTCCACCCGTCCTGCGTCTGTTTTGTTTCTCTCGTCGTTGTAATTTTATCGTTTAGATTTATTGATAAACTTTTATTCTGAAAGCCTGAAATTTAACAGCGATAAAAGTCGATCATTGTTAAGCCTAATAAATAACATTTTGGTCTTGGATCATCAATCAATGGCTACAATAAGAGGACCGGACAAAGTTTCGCAAGTTTCATTTGCAATATGTCACAAAAGAGTACAGCACAGTTGTTATCTTATCTGTTAAGTAATGTGCCTACGGTAATCTGTGCTCGAGAGAGGTACTGTGAAGCACTTGTGAACCATACGATGTTGGTGTCAGGTGCGCGACGGACGTCCTACCCGGGCGCGGGAGCTCACAGCTCCGACCTAAGCTTTGCGACTACAAACTCTGCGCGGTTTGATGAGGTAAGACCAACATTACAACATTTCAGTACGTTGCATTGTTTTGGTATACAAAATGAAGTTGTCGAATCAATATTGGTTTTAGATTTTAATATGAATGATTGAATCTCGGCTGATGCAAAATCTCATGTTTTTGTCGTGTTTTTAGTAGGTAATTGAAAAATACAGACTAAATCGATTGATTTAATGAATGCAGTTTATGTTGGATTTGGGTTTTTTTTTTTTACGGAATTTTAATTTAAATTACAAAATTAAATTTATTGCACCGATTTATTGATACAATTACACTACATTGATCAAATAAATGATGTAATATAATAATATAGGTGCCTTCAAGGTTAGAGTGAATAGGCTCTTAATAAACTAGTGCGCCTCACCATCAATGATTGCATCACTGCTTACCATGAGGTGGGATCGCAGTCAAGCACTGGTTTATAACAAAAAAAAGAAACTCCTGTTTCTATCTTGGCTGTTCTGATTTAGCGCAGTTTACGATCCCTATTGTTCTGAAGCCCCAAGTGGCATTTCAGAACGAGTTTACACAAAGCCAGGGGTTGTCTCGTTGACAGATAGCTCCAGGTTAATTATTGCGACTTGACCTTTATCATATTCATTAGAGAAAGCGTTTTATCATTAAAAAACTATATTCCAAGTGCCATTTGTGTACATTGAAATGCATAAACTGATAAACATAACGGTTTTCTAACAGCACCTTACCAAATCTTGTATGAATTTGATTAGTTTTTAATATTTGAAGCGAGAGATTAATTAAAATTTTCCTCATTTTCAGAATCCAATATTTAAAAAAAAAATATATTCACATAATTAACGTACCCACGTCACACAATAAACTCATGTTCACAACACAATATGTTATAAATATGTGTCTGATCGAAAACCTAGATGTGAATATATCACATGCAAATTTAAAATAAATCACGATTAAAAATACTGACAAATCTGTTGAAGAAAATTAAATTTAAAAAAATCTTTAGAACAATCAGATAATAGTCGTATGACATGTGCAAAAATACAAAACTAAATATTCATCCAAGATTTTTGTAATCAGATTTCACGGATTAGCTGTTATGATTTGCTAAAAGCATAAACGTTTGTCGCTTAATTTATTCTTGATTCAGAACGAATATTTTGATCAAGTACAACGGGTTTACATGACCGGAAATTCAATATTAATTTATACATTAAATGTTTTATACGTTATTTTTACTGACACCACGTAATTGAAGAGGACGATCAATTCGCGTCGTTCCAAGTTTGTTTCATTGACTGACTGTTCTTTCACTTATGTGGCCCTTATCATAAAATATTCTAGACTTCTGTACCTATCTATTTTGTGCCCTTATATGCTCCACGAATTTCGTCTGAGTAGACTGGAAATAGAGTCCGTCAATGCCCCGTTACTGCTTTGAATGAATACCGAGGAAATAATCTTCCTTCCTGTCGCCAGGGCACGTTATTGATTTTTCATGTCTTTAATGTACGAATTTAGCTTCCTGTTGAGTTGCGTTTGTGAGAGGATAAAAATATCTTCTGGACTCGGATGCGTATGCTGGTTCTAATGCGTAGTTGCGTTTAGATCAAACATCTGGTATTTAAATAGTGCGAATGTACCGGGATCTAAACCAGTAACTGACATGAAACCAGCAGCATATATTTAAAAGCCATAATTATTATAGTGCAAGGGAGAGATGAAGCTATTCATGGTAGCACTATCCCCTTTTCGGGTTGAATTATGATGGGATTAATATTCATAATACGTTCCGAGACCCTGCTAAAATATTATAGATTTTTGTTGTAACAGTAAAACTTTCATTATTATTCCTGACCAATTATTTCCATAAAAAACTGACTGTTATTTTACTCTTCTGCGATTTTACACATGCTATCCTTCGAGACGTAGTTATTATTATTTTATTGCGTCAGTAACCGGCGCCAGATTGTAAACTCTTGCAAATTTTGGCAGTTTCATGTGGGTGCTATATAATAATAATAGCAGGTTTTGTGTCTTCATTTACTCTTAATGTTCTGCAAAATTAGCTTCTTTAGCACCGTCTCAGATATTTGTGTATTAAACGCAAATGTACATTCATCACCAAGATGACAAACTGTAATGATCTGTTAGACTATTTTCATCTATTGTATTATGTTAGGAATTTGAAACTTCAACTTTTCTTTGGTCTTATTCTTAATGGGAATGCATCCTGAACTGATTACGTTTACAAGTTTTTATTATGTTGTAGGTATGTTCTGTTACTAGTGTTATGAACAGATAACAGTTGTGGTGCATCTGCAGCATAAGCTAAATCTTTTTATGGTTTGTTAGCTATTTAAACTCACACTTTGCTTTGCTTAGTTCTCACGGGTTCATTCTCATAATATCTAGATTGTGCTCTCGAGTTTTTGCAATCAAAAAAACTAAAATAGTTTAAAATTCTGCTTATTAGGCTATTTTGCTGATCTGGTTTCAACGATGATGCAGAAGTTTTGTTTTATTTGACGTATAGCAAACAAGAAGTTTTAAAGTACCTACATGAAAACAATAGCTTATTGTAGATCATTATGCGTTGTTTGATGAATATTAATCACCTCAAAGACTGCAGTCTAATACTGGATGCGTTTATTATTGCGTGACATCGATCATCGGAACAAACAGTAGCTTTTCCGATCTAATCACTATATTGTAATGTTACAGGGGTCAAATGGGGTTCGTTTACACGACCCAACAGTGGTCGAACAGGTACCTCCAGACGGGCTCCCGTGGCGAGACAATGCCGTCCCCTGCTGTTCCGGCTAGGTCGGGTATCCCTAGCGTCGCTGTGTGCGGCTCTGTTCACAGATACGGCACACAGCGGCCTGCTGCGCAACATTGATTCGTGGTTCGCGCTTCGCCCGCTATCGTTTCTCAGTCACTAGTGCGCAACGCCAAGAGAAACAAGTGTCCGCGCTTCACAGCGCTACTTTTATTTTTGCGTTAATTTTTTTTGTGCAAGTCTAAGCTTCAACAAAGTAAACCTGTTTTAAATTGCCCATGTATTCTTTGGTGAAGACGAAAGAGTAGAGAATCATATCTAAACTGTGTTACATCGCTTGGCTCTCTACTGAGTTTGGTTCCTGTGTGTTGAGTAATATTCTGTGTTAGTTGTAGTGGTTGTGCTTGTGATAGAGTCGGACAATTTAATCGCGAACGTGTTCCAAATTGGGATTTCACCACGAGCGGGCTCAAGGAAGTTTATAGTCAAGTGAGTTAATGATGACATACACGCGATATAAATCGTCATTTAATTTATCGTTTGTATTTTGACTTTCTTTTTCTTGTTTTGTTTAAAAATACATAATTGCAGAATTAATAATAGGGCTAACTGGTTCGGATATGTCTTGTGATTCTGTATAATGCCCACTTTTTAGTAATAAAGGTTTTGTTGTGCTACTCATGTTTTGTTTAATTGGTTGTATAAGCTGAAGAACAAGTGATTCTGTATAATGCCCACTTTTTAGTAATAAAGGTATTGTTAGGCTACTCATGTTTTGTTTAATTGGTTGTACAAGCTAAAGAACAAGTGGATGCACCGTGGTACCGCGTGACGACACCGTACCGCGTCGCGCCACCACCACGTCCGACGTCACAGTCCCACTACACGCTCTAGAGCGCCACTTATCTCGAATGGTGACGGTGCGCTAGTAAACGAATCAATTTGTTTCATGGTTAAAATTTGACTTTTAAATTACAATACGATTGTACATAGAGTCAATAAAATCCACTCGCAGTAATATTAGTACGATTGCGATCGAAACAAATTTGACTAGGTACTAATAATAATGCAACTGCAGAAATCAATGAACGTTTGATGAGTAAACAGACGCTTCACAACGGGATAGAAACCGGACGTGTGTATTGATTTAAATCTGCACTTGATTTAGATGTTTCTGCTCTGTCGGATATATACTATTTCGTATTTGGTTACCATGTAAATTACTACTTACATGTAAAATCAAGCTAATCCACATGCCCATAAATGTATTTATTCAACACTACTCTTACAAATATTTGCTATTTTGCTATTAAAATAACATGTTCTGATAAACTTGTTTAAGATTATTTTACAGAGATTCTTATTATTTAAATATAAATAATAAAAACAGTTTTCGTTTTTAAATATATTGTGCCAAGTATTGTTTGTTTAAACAAAACTTCTCTATATTTCTGGAAGGACAAACAAGTCGAAAGCCTTTAATTGGTGAGATTTGCCTAGTAATAACAAAAACACATTTTAAATTGATACAAATGATGACGTACAAGGCGGAAGACTGGATTGAGTATTGTCGTATTAGCATCTGCTAGGTGACGGGTTGCCAAATTGAGTCCATTTAGTGACACTGTAGCATCTTAAGTTTTAACTAGCCCCATGCCTCGTGTTGATTGGAATAGTATTTGGCATCATCCGTAGCTAAACCGTGACAAAGAAGATGTTAATCACCTGTTTATATTTTCGTGTGATCAGATTTCTGCTGCTGCTGTGCTTTGAAGTATCTCCTTTTCACTAGCAGTATCGTAAAATATTGGAACTGGACCATCACTTGGTTGTTTACCTACCCAATTTATGTCGAATGTGGTGTAACTTATCGTAAGGAGTAGCTACATCAGCACATGTTGGTAGTCTGTCCCCTAAGTATTGTCTATTCTCATTGTCATTTTTATTGTTGCTGTGCTTTGAAGTAACTGCTTTATACTACCAGCATGGTAACAAATTGGAATTCTGTCATCCGTTAGTTGTTGATCTAGCTCATTGTTGACCTATGTGCAGTAACTTATCATAAGGAGTAGCTGCATCAGTACACGTTAAGAGATAGTCTATCCGTTAAGTTTTTCTTGTTCTATTTTTTACCCCAAACGCTGTATCAACGCATGTTAGGTTTTTATGATCAGTGCTTCTTTCTATCTAGCTATCCTATATCTAGCTCCTGTCGTTTGATATAGTAAGTTAGCAATGAACGTAATGGTATTAGGTGTTCAATGCTAGCAATATTTTTTTCTTTCTTTTTTATGTATTTTGACTCTTAACATATATTTGGTTTAAGGTAGCCCATTTTTTACCCTTTGGTTTGAAGTAGTCCTTTTATATTAGCTATAATGATTTATTGGGTCTCTGTTTGATTTCTACCAGCCTCATTTATGACCCATATGGTAATTAGTAGTGCCTTAGTAATAATAGCATTTTGACCCGCGTCTTTTAGAATAGTGCTTTAGCATTACTCGTAGCTGTATCATTATGTCTTGGGAGTCATCATCATTTTCCAAAGTTCACCTATCTTCAATTATGCCATTTATTTATATATACTTACTATATTGCACACCAAGATTACTTTATATCCACTGATGAAATAAAAACTGACCATGAACCTTAGTACAATCTGTTTAGAAGAAAAATAATGTTATATAAGTGTAATCAACATTATAAATTTATCTGAGCTCTAACTGCCATAAGATTGCACAAGGCTGATGTTTACGTAAAAATGGTTTGCTCATCTGTGTGACCTGTCATTGTATGTGATAAATGTTACGTTTATTGTGAACCATTGCTACGGGTTTCTGTTTTGATTTTTACACGGGTTTTTATAACCAGTGGAAACTGCTCCAACAGTTTCAGGGTTATTGTGAATTCTAGCTACGTTTCACAATAATACAATAGGTGCTATTAGGTTTACATTTTCATAATCTGTACATATAATAAAAATACACGTGAGATGAGAGGTACATTTGCTGTTTTGGCGTTGCCGACTCATTAGTCAAATTTTTTCATTTACTGTCATTGGATTTGCGTACAAGGTTAATTTGTCAGTTAGAAATAAACCTGTCAAACTTGTACAACCACTTGAGTACTGCATGAGTATTAAAATTCTCTCACAGTTTGTCAGTGTATCGAATTATGTTAGGTTTATTGCATATAATGCATACCTTGCTTCCCGTTCCCTGTGATTTATTATTAAATATTTTTGGGCGTGCTGAAACACACGCCTTTGTGCTTTTTGATATAGCAAGGCTTGTCGAAAGTGTAAGGTTTAGTGTTGCTGTATGAAGAGCTAGGTTTGCATTAATCGCATATAGTGAAAGTGTCGATGCGAACACGACCTGCGCCGGCGCAGCACTCGGCTCCGTCGTGTGTCGTAAGGCTGCGTGCTCCGAGGGGCTCTAGAAAGCTCTGTGGAATTTTCCATTGAACCAACGGAGCCTGCTGCTTTGTTCCGCTCCGATTTTGTAACAAAGTCTACTGCACTGACACTGAATATTGCGTTATCGTTTCCTGCTTGTACTAAGTATGATAATTTTTATTGCACTTCTCAAGCGCAATTTGACCATTAAGTTTATAAACAAGCGGAAACTGTGTCATGTTTAGAATAACAAACTTTATCAACCCGTCCCGCTTTCATACACCGTGTTGTTATGTGACGGAGATACTACTATCTTAGAATGTCCGGAGCATCAATCAATCACGGTGTAGAAGCATATCGTTGAAGTAATTAAAGCTGGCACGCTGGGTGCAGTTGGCGTGGCATAGTGCAGCATGCGCGTGGTGGCCCACGTGACCACTCGATGTAATCGTACTGAACTACTTACGTCCACCAATTTACGAACAATCAGCTCTACATGTCACTTATTGTACTAATTGTGTCGGTTAATTGTGTGTGGGAAACTAAAGCTATTCAACATTAACGATCAAGATCAAGTACATAGGTGTTACAGATGTAAATCACTTGCAGATCATTATGTAATCTTTGTTTGTTAGTGGTACACACAGTATTTTTTTGTCGTGGTAGTCAGGTCAAGCTCAAGGCACATGATATACGCGGGCCTGTACTCGCGTAGGCGCGACACGTGAAATGTTTTTGATGACAAAGAAAAAATCATCCATTTCTTTCGCGCTTTTTATGTTGTACGCTAACTTATTGCGTAACTGAACAAAAATTATCGATATGTGCCGAGGTCGAGTCCGTAGTTCACATTTCATTCATTAGGAGGCTAGTAGCTACTCACTACTTACTATTGCGACAAATTAAAAACAAATTTCCGTGAATGAAAATGATGAGTCAGTCGTTTGGCTCGATTAGTGTGTTTTCATTCAAACCAACATCGTCCCGATCCTCGCCAAGTATGACGATGATTGACGAGCCTTCTCCATCGTCGTTTTACAGCTGTTTACTTGAAACAAAAACTATTTTCTGCGACAGAAAAAAGCGAAAGCAAGACCTATCATAATTGCGATGTGGTAAACATTTTAGAAGTTAGTGAAAAATGCCATTGGCGAAAGATATTTTCACAAACTTCTCATTTTTAACTTCATACAAGCTAATAAATAGCTGTTACTTCAGTATCGCAAAAGATATTATAGTAACAAAGTATACGCTCAATTGAAAATAAATAGAAATGTGCAGAAAATCAATGAGGCTAAATGTGGATTGTATGTGGGAGTTCGGGCTGTCACACACGTTGAAGATACTATAGTATCTTCGAACATATTTCACAATCCATACATTAGAACGAAGCAACATACACGACAAAGATAATATTTTATATGTATTTCATGTATCTACATGAAATACATATACAATATTATACCAGTAACATAAGATAATGAGCGAACGAAGGTTTATGTTCATATTACTTTCTTAATATAGGTAAACATGTCAACTTGTGAAGAAACTCGTTTTATCTTAACCTGACTGTCGAAGGAATGAGAAGATTTTATGTACTTGTTTTATCGTATCTTAAACATGTGTTACGGCATTACTTAAAATTTGCTTGTTCTGACAGAATCAATAACATGCTTAATTCCGGTAATGCTATTAATATCATCGAACGGATATTTATGAGTATCAGTCGCGTCGCGTATTGAAGGTCACGGATGGTCGGATTCATCAACGAGTACTGGAAATCCGAACCGTGTCTCTCCCTACACACGAATAATTTCTTTAGCTTCATGTTGCGAGTTTAATGTTTTCTTTATTGATAATCATTAGCGTTGGATAGAAACAGGTACATAATAATCTAGAATTACTGGCAAATGTCTGTGGGACAGAACTTTGTCGCATTCCATTGTCTCATTCATTGATCACAAGATCACATAAAACATTCAAATGTAGAACTATCGTTTTTTAGATCTTCAATATTCTGAATTTCTAGTAGCTTAACAAGATCAAGCTGTTTTCTCTTAATGTTATCGTCATTTTATATCTAGATATATAAAAGGAGAAACTGACTGACTGACATATCAACGCACAGCCGAAACTACTGGGAGTAGGAGCGTGAACTTTTGCACAAAGCTTCCTTTTAGGACGTAGGCGAGCACTAAGAGAGGGCTCTCCAAAATTCACCTCCTAACGGGATGAAACGGGGGTTCAAAGTTTGTAAGGATAACTCTATTTACACGCGGGTGAAGCCGCTGGAAGAAGCTAGTAAGCTATAATCACTTTCTTCAAATTCTTCACAGCCGAAATAATTATGGACAATGTTTTGAAGTTTATGGATTTTTTCGAGTTTATATCTGGTTTGAAAATACTAGTTGTAGCCGCATACTGGCGTAACCTAGTGACCTAAATTTGCCAGTGCAAGTACATGGCGGCCCCTCACTTTCTAGGTTATCCCGATCGTTTGCTGTCAATTCTGAAAAATTAAATAAATTCACCATATTAACAAGCCTAAAGCAGATTATTTATTACTGAGCAGTAAAGAAGCATAACAAAGTGAAGTTCAGTTATTTTAATAAGTAGGAATACGTTTGAATTTAATTCAAATTTTGAGCCTCTTGGAAATAATACTGTCAACCCGCAAAGAGATATCAATGATATATATAGAAATACGGTTGGATGCCCGGAATTCTCGAATTCTTGCAGCGTTTGTTCACGTCAGGGTCGTTGTATCACATTCTTATGTACAAGTACCCAAAATATTTAACATTTTGGTAAACAAAAGATAAATTGAACAATGCACTCAACTTTGGAGAGTCTCTGTTATCATTGATGACTGAATCGTTCGACACCTTCTGTTAAAAATATTGTGTAATCCTGTTTGCTGTTTTCATACAATTTCATTGAAAATATTTTCGTATTGATATTTCTAATGTTGTCTTTCTAAACTCGTTAACAAATAAAAGGCCTGGTTTGACATTTGAGAAAAACCTTAGAATGTAACTTGGTACGAAACTGAAAGGAACAATAAAATAATAATTAGAGGTCCGGTGTAGCAGTAGCTATTATAGTAGTTGCTACACTACACTGGACAAGCCGCTAGGTTGTAAAACTACAAATGTCAAAACGGGCCTTTTATTTTTTGTCAACTTTACCTACTTGGCGAATTAGTTAAGTCCAAAAACCGTAGGTACTTCTATTAAAGCTTAATTTCATTTAATTACTGAATTATCAACCTAAGGCACCTGAAAAACTTTTTAAATTGATTGTTAACTTCTTCCTTGTTCCTGAATTAAAGTTCTTTGATAGATTACATTACATTTTAATTGAAGCATTGGTCATCGATTTTTTGTTATCCCTGTGAGTTAATAGGCCGTGTGATTAGATCGGTCGGATATCAGACGCCTGCGCATAACGTTCTATTCCCATTAGCGTTACGTAATAACCCGTAATAGTTATAATAACTGTTGCTCCCGTTGTCTGCGGTCCACTACTCGTGTAAATTTAACTATCTACATCGAAACAACCGCTCCTCTTTTTCTCGAAACCGGTTCCGTCCGGTTCTCAGCATACATGACCTTATTATCTTGCGTTTACAAACATTCGCTTTTCGTCACATTTAAAGTTCTAGCGCGCTTTGGGCATGCGTAGCGTTGACACGCAGAAGGATGCGATATGGTACATACGCATACAATATTCCTCTTATCAAGCGTTTGAAGGTCTCGTCGATAATAATGTAGGCGTGGACAGATATTTCAAGTCGCGTACCTAAATCTGTTCCTATTTTTAACTACTGAGCTTACACCTTGTCATTATTACGCAAGAAAGACTCCTTGTTATTTTTTCGGTTCAGACTTTTGGCAAACTATCGCTGTTGTTTGGAACCATATGATTTGATGACGTATACTTTTTGGGTATTCTATTTCAGTATTTCCCGGAGACATGACGTGTTGTCGTCGTAGTGGTAGGTGGTTCGTTGACGAACCTCGGACTGTCGGAGAGGCGGGGCTTGCGCGTCATACAAATATCCCTAGAACAGATGCGCCGCTGTTTCGCTTCTAATTTGGTGACGCCGCGGGCGGCCGCGCTGGCAAGCTTCTGCCGGGCTACGCAACCTCCACGACGTGACATCGAGTATAGAAAGAAGTCACACGCTAAGCGTGCGTCACAATAAAATCTCATCAATAAAATAAACAAAGAAATATGGTAAATACGGTAATGTTTACATTGTACATGAACCAGAAAGAACACGCGTGCTTAAAGAGCCGATGTTATAGTATTTTCGTTCAACAAAATTAAAGAGGCAACAAACGTAACGAACGCGTTGATATCTGAGGTATCTCGAGGTCAAGTGCTTATGCGCACATTGTAGAAGTCTCTGGATAGATTTGTCTTCCTCTCTACTACATGCTTTACAAAACATGCCAGCCACAAGTGAGAGGATAACATAAAAGATAAAATAAGCTGTCGACTTGGCGGTTGCCCACAAGTTTAGTTGCCAGTCGTCGTTGTTTAAAATGCATTCGAAAGCCCCGCTCTACAATTCTGACATTTACTGATTGAAACTAGTCGCAGCCACTTGCGTCTCGTACTGCCACAAACTGCTTCTTGTTCCTTTGTCTCGGTGTCAATGAATGAAACAATCGTTTTGAACTCTGCATGAACTCTCATCTATCAATACACTTGGTTTGATAAATAACTTGGACTCTAATTGGTCTTTAAATTTTATCCCACCACTCTTATTGCAAAAGCGTTTTTTGAGCGACGAAGCAATGAGGGTTTCGTAGCTAGCAACTATTGAGGTCAGTTAAATTAAGATGTTTGCAGTGGTCACGAACAAACTTTGTATGAAGGTTTTTAAGTTTTATAAAAACAGACGACTACTGCTTGAACTTTCCCATTAAGATTTAATATCACTTTTATCACAATAATACCAAAGAAAAGATAAATAGAAGTATTGTTCGGTGTAGTAATTAATCATTATTAATTATTATATGCTGTTTGATTTTGTGCACAGAAGGAATAGTCAATTGTTTAATACTAGCTTTTATAAGCGGCTTCGCCCGCATGAAAGTAGAAAATAAATAGCCTATGTTACTCAGAGAACATGTAGCTTTTATAAAGGTTAAAAAAAATAATGAATTCGTTCAAGTAGTTTTTGAGTCAAAACTCAAAAACTACTTGAACGAATTCAATTTTTTTTTAGTTTGTTTATTACGATTTGTCGTGATAAACAAACAAACAAATCAAATCTTTCCTCTATAATATTAGTATAGATTTGGTTAAAATATGGATGAATTAGCTGTAATAACTTAGTTATAAATCCATTCTAGTTTGAACGTAACAAATAAAACGTTTCGCAATTATGTTTAATTTTATGGAAATGTTTCATGTTATGTAATTCATTAGGAAATCTTTAAAAATTGCATCAACATAAGTTGATTCGATCGAACCATGTGTTAGGTACGACCACGTTTTTTTAGCTATAAAAGGAAACTTGCTTCTTTGCAAGTTTTAATTTAACTTCCAATGTTTGTATATGTATATGTTTGTTTAGCTCTAATCTTCAAAATTAATTTTAAAGCAATTTACCCTTAACGAAACCCTAAACCGATTGAGTTGAAATTTGACAGACATGTTTAATTTGGATGATAATGCATGCTTAGGTAATTGACGTCATTCTTAATCCAATATAACGGACAATTTTTTAAAAGCTTGTTAAAATGTATTTAGTTTTAAAAATAACTACAGTTATGTAAATTATAGCAATATTTATGAAGCAGTAATGGTCCAGAGCAAGTCTTTTGTTCGGTATTTCCCCACGTTCGTAATATGTGAGCAATAAATGGCTACGGTACAAGATATCGGCGTAGAAATTCAAGTGATAGCAACACTCGAATGACATTATCTAAATAATCTATTGAGTGCTTGGAACGTGGGGTGAGTTATAGACTTATTAGATGATAGTTACCTAGTAGAAAAGTCATTTATTTCTGGCTTATATAGATTTTATTTATTTGAATAATTACGTAAGAACGACCATAAAAACAATCTTCGCCTTCGTGTATTTAGTTTTTTGTATGTAGGTATTGTGGTCAGGGTTTTCTGCTGAGTGAGGAATGTCTCACATCGCTTTATATTTAGACACACTTTACTTATCAATGCTAAGTTAAGTGCATTGTAGTTCTTTATCGCACTATATAATATCAAACAAACCTATCCGGTAATTTCTTGTCATGATTTCCGTTATTGTCTTAGTTCGTCATGTAGTCCTTCGGGAAACAAATCAGTGCTGAAATCTACCATCTGCTTTTACCCATGTACTAAGTAGTTGGTCTAATCTCACGTCAACTTCAACTTTACTCACGTCAGCTAGAAGCTAGCTGCTTTTGGCTGTCTTTGCATTTGGCTCCTTACATCTTTTTTGTTCTCGTATTTATTGTTAATAAGCAGTGTTTATTGTTCAGGTGGACAGCGGCGGCGGTGGCTCGGCCGAAGTGATGGTGTACTCTCTCGGCTGGGGCATGGGGGAGCCGGAGCGGCGCGGCGCGGACCGCAAGCGCGGCCAGCCGGCGCCAGTCAGCGTCGTGCACTCGCCGCTCTCGCCCGACGATGGACATGAGGTGGACGTGCTGCCCCTACACAATCAGGTAGACTTTTTGTGATAAACACTTATAAGTAGCGACACATGAATCAAGAGCAGAAAGTTGCAGAGCAAGCACAATCTGGTAGTGTTTTAATGCTTCTTGGATACGTAGGGCCAGAAAAAAAGGAAGCTGTTAATGTTGAATATATTTATTTGGTTACGGAAATCCGGGTAATATATGATATCAGCACTTGTACAAAAAGGACCTCCAGACGACTACGCCGTAGCCGCGTAGCGCTTTCGTAGCACTCAAAATTAAGCTAAGTTAAAGTTAAATTCTATATTTTTTCACTCAGTACTTTATTTAATTGTTGAATGAATGTCGGATATCCATTCTCTTCTTAGATTCAAACGTCACAATTAGAATCGTCAAATTCAAGTATTTTATCTGTAAAATTAAAGAGTACTTTGTAACATAAATAATTCACCTCGCCCGAACCTTCTCGAAAACTCCGGTACAATGAAGTATAATAATAATGGAAACTGTCAAAGAGTTAACGATTAAGATAGATGCTAAAAGTTGTAGTCCGTAGAAAACGATTTTTCACTTACAGCGAACTTTCCTTTCTAGGGAGCCATTAGTTATGATGACGACCTTCAATATTTTATCATCAAAGCATTTATTATTTGCAGCAGCATTATCTGCGTCATAAAAATAATCGTTTGTGTTACGATAAGGCTCGTAATACACGGGACCACACGCCTAAAATGTCCATTAAACAGTATTATCTGAATAATTCATAAACTTTGTTTAACTTGGGCTAAGTCTGAACCACACAAATGAGTTATCTTTAACTTTGCTCGCAAGCACAGTTCAAGTGCGGTTATTATATTTAGCCTTAAACTTATAAATAGTTATCGTTTTCAAGTAATTGTGTACGTATCGAGAGATGGAAAGGAGAATATTATCAACAATAATATTACTTATTGTTGCCGAAAGTCAACTGAAGTTTGTATCAGATACTAAGCCTGTCTCGAGGGTTACTTTAGGTTTAGTTGTGGAGTGATAATTTTACTGACGTTGAGTCTCAGGTCCATAATCCCCAAAAAAGTATCGTACACTAATACTTCTACGGCGTTAACAGTAATAATTGGCTAAATGGGTCTTCCTCGACCCATCTCTAACACAGTGCCAATGTGGAGCCGCTGAACAGGACATGCGTCATTTGCTATGCTGTCCATCCTGCACAACCACCTGCAGTTTTCAGGATCTATACGAGGCCAATAACAGAGCCGTAGAGGTTGCCAAATACTGGTCAGATAAAATTTAGTTAGAGTACATCGACACGAAAAGAAGAAGAAGAACAGTAATAATAACTCTTAGCAGATTTTAGAAGGGAAGTGTTATTTTTAAGTATCTCGAAGAGTCTCGAGTGATTTTTAGAACTGAATACGAAACTGCGGTCGTTGCTGGAGTAATGAGGTGATACATCATTAGTAGTAGACTTGTGATCAGTATATTGTGGTGTGAAGTGCAGTGTGCGGTGTCCGGAACGTGGCGGAACGGTATTAGCTAGGAGTATTCATTACTCACGTGTCTATGGCGACAGGCTGCCTGCTGAGCAGTCACTGTTCTACCATTGTCTTTGATTTATGGTCTGCATAAATTAGTTTTGCATAAACTTTTAAGAAGCTTGTATTTGGACTGGTCGGTCTACAAGGTCCACAGTTACCATGCAACTTATCTGCGTTCTAAACTCAACTGGTTAGGTGGTTACAGGCTTTTTTTACCCTATTGCTTTATGCAAATCAGAATGTGATCCAATGACCTGATAACCGCTAATATATTTGTGGTCTGCTTGTAATCGTCTAGACAGGTATCACTTAAATGCACACGAATTATAACGATAGTATGTTACGGGGCGGCCCGGGCGACAGGGTCGTCGCGCCGCGCCCAGGTGCGGCGTGAGCCTGGCCCGGCGGGTCAATGGCATCACCCGCCATACTTTTTACACTATTTCTCACTCGCAAGTAATTCGATCGAATGCATACTGTACAGACTGCAACATGCCTCGCGTGTGTTTAATTGAATTACAACCTACGTGCTAAGAACTGTTTGCCACTTTGTACCCATGTTTTTGTGTTTTATTTCGTGAATAAAAACACACATTTATGACACAAAAACAATAGCCGAATTGAATCGTTATCAGATAAAAACACATTCAACTCTGATGACGGTGACATGTACGTAAATACATCGATCAAATGACTCACGCAATGTACCTATACAAGGTTGTCAATGTTTAGGTGACAGAGCCGCGTATCTGTAATGGATTAATGAAACAGTTCAACTACTTTGTAAGGTTTTAAAATAAAATATACCTATTAATCAATTGCCTTGTGCGTAAGTAAAATAATATGAACATTGTAAAGTAAAACCTTATTGATATTTTAAAGTAGTTGCACAGAAACGATTTTTAGGTAAATCAGATTCTAACTAGACTGTATGTTATATTACGAAGATACAAAACTACTATTGTAGAAACACCGACTTCATTCTTATTTTTTTGTAAATGTTTTTTATTTTACACTTTTTAGTTGCGGTAAGTACCACAACTAAAAAGTGACCATCAGTCAAGTGTGCAAGTTCTACAGTAAGGAATTACCTATAGAATTTAATCATTAAATCATTGCATGACAATTCCAATAAACGAAGCCACGACTAGGATAAATTAGTTTTATTACGGAGTTTTCGTCCCTGCCTTCCATCATCAGATTAGCACGTTGGTACCAGGGTGCATCTCATGACAATTTCAATAAACCCAAACACGGTTAGGTTACATTGATTTAAGAGTTCCGGTGCCTACTTGCCGGCCTTCTCATCAGATCAGTTCGATATATTCCTTCCCCCTCTTCAGTCAGTCATCGACTACACGTATAAACAAAGCAACTTTATTTGTTACGACAGTTCTTCTGTGATTCTATGAGGAGTTCCGTTCCATATCTTCGAAATTCATCATCAGATCATAACAATATTTCTGTGGGATCAACTCGGAAGCATAACCTTTCAATAAAAATAAAAAATGTTTTCAAAATCGGTCCACGATTGACCGAGAAATCTTTGAACATACATTAAAATAAAAATACCATCAGCCGAACATACATCCTTCTTTTTGAAATCGTTTAAAAACAAAGCGTTACCATGATAAACGATGCTTGCAGAAGGAAGTCTAAGCAGTTTTTACTTTGACCGCTACTTCTAATTTATTAGTAATTGTAATTGTTTGTGTGCAGGTGGGGGGCCACACCAGACTGCTGGTGCTAAACGACAGTACAGTCATCAAGCCACTTAATATTCGCGAGTTGCATTTCTACCAGAACATTCCTGAAGACATCCAGAACTTCGTACCCAGATACAAAGGTGAGCATCAAACTCCTTTGCCGCCTGAAACACGATTCAATATGGCCGCCCAGTACGCTTTTACGATTCGCTGAATGCATCATGTTCATTCATTGCATCTTACATTATTTTCTTTAATTATAATGATATTATCCGTTTTTGTTGTTTACATATCAAATTGTGTTGTTTAATGTGTTTGCATTTAAAGCACCAAGGAAGTTATTGATTTTATTGTATCATAAAATGATTAAATATAACTGTTATCTGTTTTCCACAGCCTTGTGACTATCGTGTTTACGAAACATGGGAGGAATCGAAATAACGGTTGTTATAACGATGGTTTCAAAACGTTACAATACGTGTTTGTCGTTGTTTTTCATTGATTTTTTATATAATATTTTTTTTATCTCTTGCGTCATTCAGTACTTGAGAGTATCTAATGTAATCGTAATTCGATTCATAAAGCTGTGAAATACAAGTTAACGAGATAAAAAAAAAGATATTGACTTTCCTTATTGCTTGATGATCGTAACCATCATTTTCAAAGTGAGTATGATAGAGAAGTATGAATGTTGAATAAAGCAAACCCGCTGACCGCAATATTATACAATTAAAGTATCCACAGTATCCCTACCTTTGTTTATGGCATATGGCTATTACTGATATTTACTTTAATTGCTAATGTGTCTTAATATAACTATACCCATGCAAATTAAAGCAGGCTCTTAGGTAAGTATTATTATAATACTATTACTTATGAACAAGGAAATGATAATAATGTAACTATTATAAAAAAATGATTTACTGTGTACCTATATGACACGTGCTTATTTTTAAGATACTGTGGATAACTGATCAATAAGAGTGCTAAAAATTCAACAAAGTACTTAGTATCGAATACCAGCACCAGACTACAAATATAATAATGACGATAACACAGCTGTTACTGAACTAACTATAAACTATGCCGTTGGTGCACGATATGGCAATACCATTGTGTTATATTTTGACCAACATTGTTGAATCGTAACTAAGTAAAATTAGCCCGTGTTAAACATATATTGCTCACATTGTGCATCCAATACGTTTGAACTTTTACATATCGACACCTCTGGGCTCAAAGGTCGTAAAGGACAAAATACAACTTTTCAGGAGAAGCAAAAAACGAAAAAAAAAATTGTATTTTTACTCTAACTTTTTTGTTTCTTGAGCTATTTAAATGAAACTTTGGAAAAGTGCTTAGAATTCATAGTACTCTCTTGGGCAGTATTACAATTTTACCCTAATGCTTTATTTATCGAGATAGATTTCCTTTACGACCACAAATTTAAAAATAAATGTCCTTTACCCCCTTAAAATTTTCATCTTATGATTTTAGCTTAGGGCGTAAATCTACTTTACTGTGCAAAATTAATCAAAGTAAGGAAATAATGGACAAGTGCAATATTTTTTAGGTTCTAAAGGATCACCCACTAAGGTATTCTAAAAGGATTAATTGATAATTAAACTTAATTATTAAATGGCTCACGTAATTTTTAAATATATTTATGTGTATACTACTATATTTTCTTTATTAATCATGAAATAACATAATCATACAAACAAAACGTACATTTTCGTAATCAAATTGAGATCGTTTATTATTTTCTATAAGTGAACACAAAGCTTTTATAATAATTATCTTTGAATTAATAATGATAGATTAAGATTGTAGTAATTACGTAAGTTACGTTTTCCTTACAAGTCCTTTTCTCCACTCCCATCTTTGCTCTTTTGATTTGTTTTTCTTCTTTAATCAACTTTATTTGTATAATCTCAATCAGTTTGATTAGAAGATAAGAAATAATGAGTAAATAAGTCATCATCATTCTGATGATTTATTTACTCATCTTCAATATCATTTTCATCATCATCTTCGTCCGTTTCGTTTAAAGTCTCACGTAGCTCGGAATTGCATGGAAGTTCCTTGTATTCTTTGTGAAACTTTTTAGGTATAGTCCCATTTTCACAGAGGTTCGTGAGATCTTTATACTTAGCAGCGGCTATTGGTAATCTTCTGTTATATAGCTGTTTTACTGCATCCATAGCAATCACTGGTTCATTGTTAATCTGGCTTTTATACCCTTTGTACTTTCCCTTCCCCTTTCTTTTATCTGAGGATTTCTCAAATAATGTTATAGAATGAGTCTCTGCTTTATTTTCCATAGAGTATTTGACGAACATTTTGTCGTTATGCTTTTTTTGAATGTGGCGACTCTGATGTTTTTAAATTTGATATTTTTTAATGTCTTTGGCGTGAATGTATTTAGAGCTAATTGATCAAAATTTAAAAAGTCAGTATATTCCATGACATTGACTTTGTAAGGTCTTGGTCTTTTGTGGGGCCGATTCAAAATATGTGGGCCACTGTGAGGGACTCCATTCAATAAATTTTCGCACTTCCCTTTCTATAATTGCATGAACTGTATCGTCGGTCATGTATGTATGGCCCGGGAGTAAATAGTTAATTTGAATGACCTCCAAATTAATTGCTGATTTCAAGAATTGATTCATGGCAGCCAATACAGTTTTATTTTTGTTTTGACCACAATACGAATCACAGCACATCCAACAGATTTTTTACGCCCATTTTATCCTTTTCCTCAAGATATTTCGTTAAGCAAGTTGCAATTTCATTACTCCCTCTTTTGCCATCACATTCCCCCCATCTATATCAATTAACATCCTGTGTGCGACTTTCATAAATGGTGGAATTAAACACCGAATATTTTCTGGAATAGTATAATATCATACTTTGTCCATGTGGCGTGTTCAACACTTTTTTTTAGGTCAAAGCTGCAGGTGATCGTTTCATTGTTGGGTGAATTAAGGGTTTGGTGAATTTTAAATCTCTTATAAGTAGATGTCTTTTCTTTAAGATGGGAGTTCAGCAGCTCTTTGTCCTTGTCGTTCATTTCGTCTTTATTATTCTCTGCTTTGACGCAAGTTAGACATTTATCTTTCTTAGGTACGTTAAAGCAGCTTTGACCTACAAAAAGTGTTGAACACGCCACATGGTATATATGGATTATACTATTCCAGAAAATATTCGGTGTTTAATTTCACCATTTATGAAAGTCACACACAGGATGTTAATTGCTATATGTGATGGCAAAAGAGGGAATAATGAAATTGCAACTTGCTTAACGAAATTTCTTGAGGAAAAGGATAAAATGAGCGTAAAACATCTGTTGATATACTGTGATTCGTGTTGTGGTCAAAACAAAAATAAAATTGTATTGGCTGCCATGAATCAATTCTTGAAATCAGCAATTAATTTGGAGGTCACTCAAATTAACTATTTACTCCCGGGCCATACATACATACCCGTCAATACAGTTCATGCAATTATAGAAAGGGAAGGGCGAAAACTTATTGTATGGAGTCCCTCACAGTGGCCCACATATTTTGAATCGGCCCCACAAAAGACCAAGACCTTACAAAGTCAATGTCATGGAATATACTGACTTTTTAAATTTTGATCAATTAGCTCTAAATATATTCACGCCAAAGACATTAAAAAATATCAAATTTAAAAACATCAGAGTCGTCACATTAAAAAAAAAACATAACGACAAAATGTTCGTCAAATACTCTATGGAAGATAAAGCAGAGACTCATTCTATAACATTATTTGAGAAATCCTCAGATAAAGGAAAGGGGAAAGGAAAGTACAAAGGGTACAAAAGCCAGATTAACAATGAACCAGTGATTGCTATGGATGCAGTAAAACAGCTATATAACAGTAGATTACCAATAGCCGCTGCTAAGTATAAAGATCTCACGAACCTCTGTGAAAATGGGACTATACCTAAAAGATTTCACAAAGAATACAGGGAACTTCCATGCAATTCCGAGCTACGTGAGACTTTAAACGAAACGGACGAAGATGATGATGAAAATGATATTGAAGATGAGTAAATAAATCATCAGAATGATGATGACTTATTTACTCATTATTTCTCATCTTCTAATCAAACTGATTGAGATTATACAAATAAAGTTGATTAATAAAGAAAAACAAATCAAAAGAGCAAAGATGGAAGTGGAGAAAAGGACTTGTAAGGAAAACGTAACTTACGTAATTACTACAATCTTAATCTATCATTATTATTTCAAAGATAATTATTATAAAAGCTTTGTGTTCACTTATAGAAAATAATAAACGATCTCAATTTGATTACGAAAATGTACGTTTTGTTTGTATGATTATGTTATTTCATGATTAATAAAGAAAATATAGTAGTATACACTAGTGAATATTCTAGGATTTATGGGACAATTTCTCACTTAAGTTTATAATACGCCCTTAGTGGAAGCACATAATTGAAAAGAAACTAGGTAGTAAAGGACACTTATGTTCCTTTATTTTAACTTGCAAGGGTGTAAAGGACAATTTGCAAAGACGATATCCCTTACATCCAAATTTTTAAAATGACTTATATTAACCACCTAAGGAGGTAAAGGACAATTGACATTTATAATGTATTTTAACCCCAAAAGTTGTTTTTTATTTTGCTTTACTACCAAAATGAGTTCGCTCTGGTAACTGAGTGTTATTTACTTCCATATTTTAACGGTACATTTCGTTTAACGTCTCAAATTATGTGGGTCGTAAAGGCATTTTTTTTGCGAATTTCGTAAAACGGAATATACAGATCGATAGAGAATTAAAAACTCAGTAAAACTGCATCAAAAAGTCATTTTCGCCAAAATGTCCTTTACGACCTTTGAGCCCAGAGGTGTCGATATGTTACTTTTATTGCTTTTTTAAATTTTTATTTTCAAGAACCCCCCCCGTAGTTATATGTGCAGAGACAATGTGAATCCAAAATAGTTATTTATGTATTCAGTATTGTTTTATTTTATTTTGCTGCGTAGAGAAACTTCTGGTCAACCTTGATAATATAATTGGCCTTAGTGTACGTGATACTGAATATTGAGCATTATTCACCTTTCGTACAATGAAATTGTTTGGTTTGTGTTGTATTTGTTGGTTGCACCAGTACACACGAGAACTGGTAACAAGTAAAAGTTCAGCGTATGTAAGCGAGCGCCCTGGAGCAGGGCCGGCGTAGCGCGAGGTCGATGGACACTTGTGGCGGCGGGTTTGCGTGGCTGCGCGAGCGGACGCGGGAGCGGGCGGGCCTGGGGTCAGGAACACAATATTAGTTTCCTTGTTGTCGCAAGGGCTGCGGCGCTGCGGCGGGCGGAGCGACGCCGGCGGCGCACCACACAACCGCCCCTAATAGCGCCCTAGCGGTAATTTTACATTCTGGGTTTGTAAACCTTTACTTAAAAACTACACCCACATCATACTTATACATACACGCATACACACATACATGCATTGTCCACTTACAACAATTTAAATTGTTTGATCATGATCACATACACGTTTACCTATCCAGTTACACGTTACACGAGACACGATACAAAAGATATACAAACCCTGTTTAAAAACTTTAATATCACTTCCTCATCAAATAACGCTGCCAACTTGCACTATAGTAAGTTAATATTGAATTTTCGTACGTAGATAGTGGATCAAGTAACTCATTCAATGTCCCAAAGACGAACCAGTGTCACACTGGCCAGCTCCGGGTCGGGACCCGACTGGGCATGTTCTGAGTTTTCAAATATCCTATCTTTGCACAAACTTCATCCATTTACTATATGACAGTGAAAAGTATGATCTTTTTGATTTTTAGTTAACGACCTTTGTTTTTCAATATTCTATTGGAAGCAACTAATAAATATTCGTTGAGATTAATGTTGATAATGTTGTGGTGTGTGCGTGTGTGCTAGCGGACACTAGTATTGATGGCGAGGCTGTTTGTTTCAGGCGTAATGCAGGCGTCGAACTCTGGAGGGCCCAAATTGGACAAGCGGTACTCTCCATGTTTCCGCGACGAGAACGGGCGCAAGGCGTCGCTGGGCGGCAAGCGCAAGCGCGACGACGTGTTCAAGTGCGTATCCGCGCGACCGCGGCGTCCGCTCTCCTCGACACTTGTCATGTGTCCTTTATCATATTTCAGAAGCTTTGATGTTCCGACGACGCCGGCCCGCCGCCGACGTCGCCATTAATTCATTCGATCGCATACTTACATGACTATCCCACTAACGCGTGCGCGATGCACGACCATTCACACTGCGAGCCTCCGATGACTTGCCGTGGAGTCGTGGTAATGATATCTATAATTTGATTGAAATGTAACAATATAACAGATAACAATAAGTCTGTGTTTCATTAGCTCCTGTACTATCTGTCAATCTTAGCTTGTGTTCCCCTGACGGAATAATGCAATTTTACTTTTCTAATTACAGATTCAAGGTTCACCGAAATGGCAACGCAAGTGAAGTGCTTAAAAGCATTGCGCACATAGACAATTCAAACAAGCAGTGTAAGTTCTATCTGTTAAAGCAACGTCCTTGTGAATAAAAAGATGAATTATATTATATACTAACCCTTAGTTGTGGATGATGCAGATTTCCTGATGATGGAGAACATCACGTCGTCGTACCGACGGCCGTGCGTGCTAGACCTGAAGATGGGCACGCGGCAGCACGGCGACGACGCGTCGGCCGAGAAGCGCAGCAAGCAGATCGCCAAGTGCGCCGCCTCCACCTCCGCCACGCTGGGCGTGCGGCTGTGCGGCATGCAGGTGCGGACACAGCACTCCATCATCATCATGTCACATTCATCCGACGGCTCAACCTCATTTCATTCATTTAGTATATGTATTTCGAAATACAGTAGGTGTAAAAAGACTTTAATACCAAGCCGTCAGTCACATTTTGGGTGCACAACATTTAAAAGCGGTCGTTCATAGCAAAAGTCTAACCAACCTAATTTCCCAGCCCTTATTTTGCCCAATTTAATTTAGTCAATCATACAGAATGCTAGATATCGGCTTGGTTATTGTTTTTTTTACAACGTGTATAGTTTGCGTATTCGTTTACTGAAAGAAGTGATCATATGTGCAGGTTTACGTGCCGGAAACGGGTGCGTGCGTGCGGCGCGACAAGTACTGGGGGCGCGCGCTCACGGAGAGCGGGCTGCGCGAGGCGCTGCGCGACTTCTTCGCGGCCGGCGCCGGCCTGCGCGCGCGCGTCGTGCGCCACGTGCTGCGCGACCTGGACGCGCTGCGCCGCGCCATCGCCAAGCAGACTAGCTATAGGTTCTACTCCTGGTTAGTCTTCACGTTCCTCGCGCCCGTGCTTCTTGTGGAATAACTTTCATAATCACTTTCAAAACTAACTCGTGACATGTTTGCGATCGCAGCTCCTTACTCATAGTGTACGAGGGCGACGTGGCCACCGAGCTGGGCGAGGAGGCGAGCGGCGTGACGAGCGAGTACGACGCCGACGCGTCCAGCAGCTCCGCCGAGCTGGCGCCGTCGCCCGGCCACTTCGACATGTCCACGCTGCACGACGAGATCTCCACGTCGGACGGGCGCGAGCCCTTCCGGCCGCACTGCGAGGAGACCATGGGCGGCTACGAGGACGGCGAGCTGGCGGGCCACTCGCCGCGCCGCCTGCCGCCCAGCCCCGACTCGGCCGACAGCTGGATGGCGTACTCGTCCACCAGCAGCGAGTCGTGGCGCGGCGAGGCGGAGAGCGAGGCGGCGGCCGAGGCCCGCAAGCGCGCGCGCACGTGGGCGCCCCGCCAGCCGCGCGACGCGCCGGCGGAGCGCGTGGACATCCGCATGATCGACTTCGCGCACACGGCCTTCGCGGGCGCCGACGCCGAGTCGCCGCTGGCCACCAACACGCCGCACCACGGGCCCGACTGCGGCTTCCTCACGGGTATCGACAGCCTCAAGCGCCTGCTGACGGAGATCCTGCCGCCGCAGCCCTACAGTTAATGAGGCGCCGGCCTGGCCGAGGGGCCTCTCCCTAGAAAAAACGTTAAAAATAACCTCCTTTCGGACGAAATTCTGAGAGAGCTGTGATCGCGTCGGACAATGTGACGACGGAGCGGCGCCCTCGCGCGCGTTCCGCAGTGGAAATCTTTCGGAAGTACGTTTTAGTTCGCTGATGGTGAGTTTCGATGTTGTTGAAATGTATATTATATTTGTATGTAAAAACTATTTTCCTCAAAAATTTACCGTTCGACTGATGTAACTTTAAAAGTAGACAAATTACTAACAGGTCGCTGTGTATTTACATAAAAAGATAAAGGTACGCAGGGTATTTTCCATTTGTACGTTTCGTGGCTGCCAATGCGCGAATTTAAGCAACGATTTCTTTTTATGTAATTGCATAGTGATTTCGCACTTAGTGAATGTTGGCGGTACAAACTATGTTAATTTAATGTTTAAAACTATTATAATTTGATGTGGGACCCAGTAGGTATTCTTAAAACTTGTATTTATAAGTATTACTGTTAAGTTATTCCAGATTGACGCGCTTCGAGTTGTTCTCCTAGCTTAATGATTGATTTCTGTATGAGTGCTTAATCAATGTGATTACATTCAAATTGACATTAGACATTCCCTGCCACTGCTGTTGAGCGTGTTCCATGTTGTAACAGTAGTCTTACATGAAAGTGCGTGTCTGTCTCTACACTAACGTTGTATTCTCCATTTGAAGCTCACATTAGATTTGATGTTAACATGTAATGATGTATTCCGTGCTGGTTCAGTTACAGCTTTTAAATGTTCAGCCCAGTCAGTGAAGCCAAAGTAATATAATAATACTTATTCTTAGACCAGGAAATGGTTTCCATAGTAGAAATATAAATTGATTAAAATTGGTGTTAGAATCTAAATAGTCCATTAAGTGTCGATTCAAAGTTTGCGATGTGTTATTTAAATCATTTTATTGGATGTGTGACTTGTGTTTTTATATTCTAGTTAAACTTAGTTGAAATGTACAGATACCGGCACGGATCTTGAGCGCCGACTTCCACTTGCTCTGAAGTGAAATATCGGATCCCATTAGTGGTATGAAGTGAGACGCCGGGGCGGGGAGTGCAATCCTTGTACAGAGATTGTCTCGTGGATGTGTACGATGCGCAAAGCGATCGGCGCAAGAGCGGGCTTTCGCCGAGCGCTCAAGATTCGTGCCGGTCGCGGGTCAGTACAACAATTGAATCGTGTGTCCTTGCACGTGTAACGTACATCTTTGGACAAAAACAATGATATTTAGCCTAACAGTATTATAAAGTAGCTGCCAGAGTTCGTAGAGCACGACCATATTGATCGGTTGCGGTATACGAGAGTAACGAGACGACTGTTTGTGGATGTGTTCCGCATGTGGAAATGTGTAATAGGGCGCCAGTTCGTAACTACGATGCCGGAGGTTGTAAATGAATCTAGAAATTAGTCTCCATGTGTAATATTGCGATGAGTATATTTAAAGTGGGTCAGTGTAATCGGCTAGTTTCGCGCACGGGCGATGCATGTGTGCCCTAGCCACACCAGCGTTAGCCAACATTCCTTCGTGCTGCATTCGTCATTGTTTGTCCTTTTTTTTAATTTTTTATTAGTGGGATAAATTTTTGAAAAGTACCTGGTTTAATTAGGATGCTAGGTTGTATTGCAAATTATCATTTATGTCTGTTATTTTAAATAACTGTATGACACTATTTTGTTAAATAAATTTTAGGTATTACTTGTTTGTTTCATTCGAGATGTTATCCTAACACCCAAAATATCATTACGTTATTGTCCACATTTAGTTTGTTCCTTCCTTCAACAACCCCAATAGTCGATTGGTAAAAAACAAAGTATGTATAGCCGCAGGGACAGCTACTTCACAAAATGTTTGTTGTTTATAAATGCTAATGAGCTATCCACAGTTTTGAACATTAATCATTTTCTTCCAAGCACTGCAGGAAACACCCTGTGCTATAAATGTTCCTCTAAACGTTTCGTCGTGATTGCCAGTATAAAATTAGCAGGCATTTAAAAAACAGAATTTTTATTTTCAAAATTACTTTTCAACCTTTTGCCGCATCTGATTTAGGTACGTTTGAGCACATTGCCGGAACATAGCTGCGCTAGTGTTTCCATACTTAGATAGTACTTAAGTAATTTGCAGATCAGATCAAAAATGCACCCGTCATTCTGATATCAGGCTGGCGGCTCACAAAGTTTTTTAAATAACCCTAGTTTTATATAAGCACATTGCTTTAGATTTTACGCACATTCCTCACAATGCTCTAATGTGTATAGAATCACTGTTTTTTGACTTACATTCGTCATCCTGATGTTTATCGGTTTATTCCATACTAGAGAGGCTGCCACGCTGTCAGCGGCTTCGCCCAGACATACTTCCTGGGAAAAGTATCCTATGAGCTAGTACAAGTCATGATCTAGGTAAAACTGTACTATACCGGACAACGAAATAGTGGGTTTTTTGGGGAGGGGGGGGAGGGGGGGTGTCCCCACCCTCCCAAACCCCCTCCCAAATCTAGGAAACATATACTTTTGGAGATATTCAAGATTCAAATTTTGAGGTTAGGAATCACAAAATCGTACATTTTACGCATTTTTGGGGCAGATTTAGGGGTTTTAGGAAGGAGAATCACCCTAAACCCCTTGAACTATACACCCACAGTAGCAATTGTATACTTACAAGTATTTAAAAATGAAAAAAACAAAATTTGTTCTCGGGGAGCGCTCTACTATTGTCTACAAATAATTGTGCACTGAAATATAGTCTTCTGGGTGGTTTAAAAAAAAAATAACCCTAACCTAACCTCCCACTGTAGCCATTGTATACTTTCATGTATTTAGAAAAAAAAAAAAAAAATTGTTGTGTCGGAGAGCGCTCTACCATTGTATAAAAATATCTGTGCACTAAAAATAGTTTTGCGTTTTGTAAATATTCATTGTGGCTGTCTGAACTAATACCTTTGTCATAATATTACAAACAAAGTAAAAAGTGAACGAAATCTGTCAAAATGGCGTCAAATATTACGAAAAATTATCGATTTTAATTTTTTTTTTTCTCAAAAACTTTATCATTCCTAACATTGAGACTTTGCGTAATTACTTTTTAGACATATACCTTTCCAATATAAAATTATGAGCGTAAAACTCGTTGTCCGGTATAGTACAGTTTAGCCATGATCTATCCTTGTACCAAGTTTCATCGAAATCTGTTCGGCCGTTCGAGCGACGAAGTAATAAACATATAAATATACACACAACTTTCACCTTTATATCTAATATAGTGTGATGGCGGTAAGAATAGTAACGTCACTAGAAAATTTGGTTCTATGAAAAAATGCAGTTTAGACTTACCGTCTGCCCTAACAGTCACACAATAAACAACAATACTTTGACAGCTACGAAAACTCCTCAAGTCATCATCATCATTTCAGCCGAAAGACTCCACTGTTGGACATGGTCTTCCATAGGTGTCGAGACAATGATCGGTCCTGTGATTCTCGCATTCATCGGATTCCTGCGACCCTCACCAGCTCATCGATCCACATTTTAAGAGGCCTTCCAACTCTGCGTCTTCCAATAAACGGTCGCCACTCCAAAACCTTTCGCCCCCATCGATCATCTGTTCTGCGAGTAATGTGTCCTGGCTGCGGTCCTACCCACTCTAAAAAACTTTAGCGATTATCGGGTTATTTTTTTTAACGATATAAACTAGTACTTGACTGCGACGTCAACTGATGGTAAGCAGTGATGCAATCGTTGACGGTGAATCGCACTAGTTTATTAAGAGCCTATTCACTCTAGCCTTGAAGTCACTTAAATTATAATCGGATGGGAAGACCGCTGCTGGTAAATTCGGCTATGTCAGTAAACTTGGTTTTACGGATATCTACAATCCTTTTTTTCGATTTTAATGACCTGGTCACTTGGACCTTTAAGTCGAGTCTTATTTTATTTTCCAAACCCTGCACTATGTATCACTTCACATAATGTGTAAGTACCATTAGAATGCGGGTGTAACACATTTAATGTTTTGGTAGTATTTGGCAGCAAATGTATCGATTCAGCCTTCTCAGTAAACTTCGCTGAGGTACCCAAAACTAGAATAAAATTCTCAGCTCCATTTTACCGAGATCGCACCTATTTCAATGATTCCACATATCGTCCAGTTACGCAGACACTTGAGAAACAAAACTACACGAATTTTACATCACAATATTCACTAGGAATCAATTTGCGAATAATTAAAACAGCCACTGAACTTCACTCGAAGAAATCCCGCCAAAAACCATTTATTTATAATCCTGATTCAATCAATAAAAGTTTTTTATTATAATTTTCTCTCTTTGAATGTATTTAGACAACAAAACCAATAGGTTTTTATTTTCACTCTTGGGAGTTAATGGGACAAAATACGAATGTTTGTTTGTTTGTTTGCTGTATGACCCACGGATACTTTTGTTCCAAGGAGTATGAATTCCGGTCTTTCATGCTGGCGAAATGAGTAAATTACAAGTTAATACCTATGTATTAAATCAGTGCCTACCTAATATAAATTTTAACGACAGGGAAAAATGGATTTACTTTATGACAGACTAAAGGCAGTATACAGTATCTAACATCTAGTGGGTTATTCATGGTTACACAAGCAAAAAAAAAAAAATCCCGCCATTTGCCATTTGGTTTGCCTCTTCGGTTCGGGGTCTTTGGTTTCACGTTCTACGAAACTTATTGAAGTTTTAACAATATCAGCTATAATAAAACATGGAGGAAATAAATGATGTACAAGCATTGGAGAAAATCTCTAGCGAAGTTGATGAATCTCAAATAAAAGTCATTCTTTCGAGCCAATGCATCAAAGGTGAGCCAAATGCAGTTTTCGATAATGAATTAAAGTGTGTAGTTCCATCGTTTTCATAGATAGGCATATAAAGCACACAAATTGCAACGCAAAAAAAGCACCTACCATTGTATCATACCATTGAGATCGTATATCGGTGTGCAGAAAGAAACGTAAGTACGAACTGGAAAATGTATGTGACGGATTGTGGGCATTCTGAACCACTGTTACAACCAGTTTTCTTGACTGATATACCTATTGGCGATTGCAGTTTGTTGTTAGAACCTTTTCTGAAATCCTTACTCACAGTTAACGGCGCCAATAGAGATGACACCTGGATTATTCTGCAGTGCAAACAAAATTAACAACGTCTCTGGTTTTAGCTCAAGCTTTTTTGCTTGATAAGCTGAAAAAGCAGGCTGAACGGCATAAAGAAACCTGCGGATTCATTAGCAGTGCTAATCTGAAGCTCGAGGCCGAAATTAAACAGGCTGAGCATGAAATAAACAGGTTGGTATGATGGGACATTTTCGTCTAAACCTACTGGTATCTAGGTACGAGGCACTGTTTTTCAGTAGACTTTACCAGTAGGTATTAGTACATATATGTATTTATTTATAGGTATACGGACCTGAATAAGTCCCTGGTCAAAAGGTAGTTATCACCATGTCAACGGCTTTTTGTTCTTTTTTTACGCGGGAAATCATCCAATGACTTCTGACGCTCTAGGCCGGGTGAGAGGGCGTGTCAGACTTTTACTGACAAAAACCCACTTCTATGTTCCTTCTTTGCCTTGCTCTTCAAGACCCCGGGTTTGGAAATGAAAAACCCGGGGTGAGTTTCCCTTTCGGAAGCCAAACGATTGTCCCAGTAGGCTTCGGCCCTGCTGGGCCTCTACGGTTTTGCTGACACGACGCGCCGTCGTCCGGACGGCAAGCTACCCATTGCTCCTCGTCCGGCCCACGCCGACGGTGGATGGAAATCGGGATCGGGATCCCGGTGACTGGGGCGTGAGGAAGTCCGTTCCCTCTCGCGTGCGGCCGCCTGCCATTCCTCCTCGCTCCGCATCATGGCCTGTACCAGGGCCCGACGCAAGAAGTCGCTGCCGTCAATATCCCCCACGAGGACACGTTGGAGGTGTCCACCGCATGCTCTGTGTCCTCCGGGCGGTCATCACAATGGTGAGACCCGGGCGTGGGAAGAACCGCACTTATCATGGCCAGTGAGGACTTGCATCATGCGGAAGGTGAGGACGCCCGTGTCGTCTTTCCAACCACTCCTCAAAAAGGAGACTTAACGTCATGATTATGGCGTGCCCAGCGCTGGGTTGCGACAGCCGCTGTCGCCATCTGATCCCATCGGAACTCTGCCCGCTATACCGCGACTTGTCGCGTCAGCGGAGTTTCGCCCCGCTGTTGCATCTCCTTGCTCAAATCGTGCATACGTGCAAAGACTGTTGTCTCCAGATCCCAAGGCAATTTGGTAAGGAGGCTCGCCGCTTCGCGGAAGACCGTGCTGTATTATTGCACTATCCGGATAGCCATGACCCTCCGTGGCGCGTTCAGCCGCCGATCGCTTTCGCAGCGTTGGCGCACACGCCGGTGCTCCGTAAAGGGCCATGGACAGAACGATGCCCGGGTAGAGCCTCCGGCAGGAGGCGTCTGGTCCCTCTACGTTGGGCAGGATCCGCTTGATGGCAGCCCCGCTCCGTGCCATTTTGAGAGCCTGACGTCAGAAGTGCTCCTCGAAATTCCACCAGCTGTCGAAGATCGACACGACGCCGATGTGAACCCCTCCAGGTTGTTTGGGAACACGGTGGTGGCGCGTTCCGATGGCCATGAAAACACATAGCCTCGGACTTGTGCAGTGTCATCTCGAGTCCCTACACCTCGGATCCTCTCCACGACTGTAGCAACCTCGCGTGTCGCTAGTTCGGCCGCCGCCTGGTGCGATTCCCCCTGCGCCAGGACCAGCGTGTCGTCTGCGTAACACACCACGCTGACAAGGGCGGTCCTAGTACCGATACCTACGGAACGCCGCACGATATCTCTCACCGTTTTCATACTCTCCCTGGGGACCGGGGTAGATGATGAACCTTTTCCTTTGGAAAATGCTTTTATTTTGTAACAGTAGATAAGGTTATTTTTCGTAGATCTGCAAACTGTTATCGGAGGCATAGTTCCTAAATGTGATTCCGCACAAAGATAATGAGTTGAGAATATTGCTACTTCCAACATCATGTTATTTAGGTAGGTACTATACAGGTTGCGATTGCTACTTTTCTAGGGCTTAATCACCTGTTTGAAAATAAAGTAGGTTTTAAAACTACGATTTCGTTAGCTGGGATTCACTTGACGATAGGTCGTTTAGCAATCATTGTATTTGCTAAAAAGACAATATTCTATATGGATTATAGGTACAAACACTAAACCTCGGGTTTATTTCAGTATGCTAATAGCTCAAGAATCTATTAAATTGGCCAATGTAGAAATGAAAAAAGAATGGCTAGTAGCTAAAGAAAGAAAGACAGAAATCACAGAGCGCATTGAGGAAGGCACAAAAAAATACGAAGACTTATGGCAAAGTTGTAAAGCTAGATATGAAAGTATACCTTTTGTACAGAAGCTACTGCAGGCCACAGAAAAGGTACAGGTCCAAAATAATAATATCGATGGTCTTGATAAGGAAATATTATTGATTTACGAATCAATGAAAACGCAACGCAACGCTTGCATTGATTTGGATAGAAAACGCTGTATAGAACTGGCAAACTTCATGGTCAATGAAATGCCAACGACTATGAAGATTATAACAGAGAAAGCCGAGAATATAAATGATCTGACAAGACAAATAAGAGAAATTATTGAAGAGCAAAGTAGTGTTAGTGATGCTGCAGTTATAATAACAGCCGTAGAACCACAGAACTTAGAAACAAGTGAAAATAACGACAATGAAACGGCCAAAGATGATGATGACCTAAACAAAAGTGATGAAGATACTTTGGTATTTAGTATTACTTTCCAATGGTGTGTTTATTTTACCTTTGTTTTTGTTCATATATGCAATAATTTCCCTTTATTCCAGATACCGAAGCTAGACCTCACTAATTTCGATCTAGATATTATGGACGACAATTTAGAAAAGGTAAGGTAACAATAATATAACAACTAGTTTCGTACCTTTTTGAAATAAACTTCCACTAATGCAACATTTTAAAATCCTGTAGGCAAAGATGAAGAGCGATGAGAACCCCAATTCATTTTTGTTAACTACGGACGACCCTATAGATAATTTGGTTAATAAAATTGATCAATGCAATGAAGACGGAAAAGCTTATGAATATATAATTTCACCATATTTTAATTCATATAAAGAAAATGAATCTTACAACTTTTCTAAAAGGAAATTGATAAATATCTTGGAAGATGTACATATTAATAAAGACGAAGTATACAACATTGTAAAAAAAGTAAATCTAGAAAATCTTCGGAAAATTAATGAGATTTCCGTGGATGTGACTGAAAACGTTGGAGAAAAACCAAAATCGTTAAAGGTATTTTCTTAATTACCAATATGTACTTTCATACCGCGGTTTGTTCACTCGGCTCTCTTATTTAACCCTATTTCATCTTTATAGGATACACCGATACAGAGTGATACCGTTGAAGAGGTGAATATGTCGGGCTCCAATGTCGACATTATAATACCTCCCACTCAATTTCTGGATATAACATTGCCGGTAATGTATTTAGTACTTTTTAAATTATTATCACCCATGCAAAAATGTACAACTACCTATCTATCGGAGTCTGTTTTCGGCACTAGTCCTATGCGGACCATTGTGCCCACCAATCTTTGGTGGGCTTATTACAACCAGTCTACTAAACATCTCCAAAAACTAATTAGGCGTCCCTGGTTTTTCAGGGCGTCTGTGAGGGAATTCGGGGATCCTAAGATTCGTATTCGTGTATCAGCGACACCTGTGCAGTCAAGAAACACATGCGCAATTTTCTCCTCCTCCTCCAAGCATGCTCTGCACAGGGGTCTGTCTGTGTACACTACCTATCTTTTGAAAGCCTCTTGTTTAGTATGTCTTAATGAATTTACTATAATTTGAATTTGTTATCTCTCTCGGGACATTTTTATACCTATAGGGTTCTCAGGAGAGTTTACATAAGAAGAGAGTATCCTTTGATATACCTTCATCAATACAAATAAACGAAATAATAGACGAAGTGGACAAGCAAACTGATATTGATGAAAATGAAGCAGCAAATCAAACTATAAACAGTCAGCTGGATGCGAGTGTAGCGAGTGAAGACAGTTATGTGAAGATACAAGATATTATACTTAAAAAGCATAATTTGGACCTTTCACCTCAATTTGTATATGGCAAAAATCCAGTATTGCATAAGGTAGTGTTAGAAGAATAAATAATTAATGTATTATAATGAAAGATAACATTTCCATATCTATCACAAATAACGTTTTCCAGAGGGATGAAGATAAAATTGTAACATCAAAATTTTTTGTAACTCAAAACGAAAAAATCGATACTGATGAAGTATCTGATAATAAAATGGAGATGGATGAAGAACCCAAGGTCCCAGAACCTGAAGAATCAAGAGAACAAGAAGAACAAGACAATTTAGAAGAGTTTAGTCGAAAAGATAATTTGCCAATGGATATTGACGAAATGATTGAATCAAGTCCCAAAGAGAAAAAGGTACTGAGAATGATAAAATCACTTCTAGAAAATTGGTTTACCAAAATGCCAACTTTATTAATTGCTTTTTGTTGAGACTTTCTCTGGCTTAGTTTAGCAAAATTACATTTTCAGAAACAAGAAGATCCAAGGAGTGAAAAGCCAGTGTCTGGACTTCTTTTTACTCATGGAACACAAGCAATTCCAGATTCATTGAATGCATCAATGAGCACTACAGGATTTGATGATTCAGACTTCCCACACTGCATTGGTGGGTTTGGTGAGATAAGTTAAACATTGTCTTTTATAATAATTTAGTTTATCCAATTTATTATTTTTCAGATTCTAGTCTCCTACTTTCACCTAAAGCTGATATTCCTATGACTGGTGATAACTTTGATGTGCAATCCCAGGAAGTTCCTAATTTTCTTTCAGGTATTCATAGTTTCAATAAACTAATCAATTTTGAACTACAGTATGACCTTACTTGTATAATTAAAAGAGAAATATATTTATTTGTTATAGGATTTCGAAAAACTGGCTTATCCTTTTTTGGAGGAAGCACTGCTTTATCATCAGAGCCAAAGCCAGATTCCAGTGCTCCAAATGATGGGAATAACTTTAGTTTTAATTTTGGTGGAGAGAAGAAAAATAGAGGTGGTTTGTTTAGTTTGTTCAATTAGTTCATTTTGATTCTGTTAATTTTTTTTCAATAAACACTACATTAAAGAATATTATATTTAATTTTTAACATAAAAATGTACAACTTCATTGATGTAACTGACAAGCTCTTACAGCTATTAATTGCAGAAGTATAAACAGAGGCGCAAACACCTCACTGTATTCTATGGCGGAGTCTCCTTGTAGTTTTCTACATAGTAAGAATTTGAATACAAATGTCAGACCTAGAAATATAGCACTCCAAGATGCTCTATACAAGGAGGCTTTGTATGAACTTTCTAAATTCATTCTTATACATACTATACAACAAAAATATGCATTCATTGCATCACTTACAAATAATGGTGCAAATACTGTCCACCAAGCGCTGTACACAACACCATCTATTTTCAAAGCTAATAACACTGAGAATATTGTTATGGTTATTAGGTTTATCCATATTTCAAACACTGTAAGTCCAATCCACTGCACAATTTCGTTCAATGTGAAGAACATGTTTATTGGTTGGCCCCAAGCATTGCGTTTCTGAATATCCTTATGTGGATTGAAGATGAACACCTAAATTGTGAATCAAAGTCTAACTCTTCTGTCAGAGGCTCCAGATCATCTGTGGAATTGTGTTCATATTTAATACGTACCTTGTAATCTTATTATTTAATAACAATTTTATAAGAGACATTGCACAATCTCTTTTAATTCTAAGAAATAATTGAACGATAAGCTATGGCTGTTTATTGTAAATAATGAAATTGTAAATTAGAAATAATGGTGCAGAATGTTAACTAGGCTTTCGATTTTCCCCTAACTAAAGGATATTAATGAATACTCACCAACACAGTCAACAGTTCCTGTGTTTACTTCAATCTGGCATGTGCCAGAAAACAATATTTCTAGCTGGAGTGCTAGATTGCAGCACCTTTGAATTGCAGCTCCTAAACCATGTAGAATGATTTCCTTTTCGCCTCTGGTCAAAAGATCGCAGCACTTATCTAGTTGTGCCTAAAAAATACATAATTATTGGTAGAAAACATCTTTTTAGTCACCTATCTTACCGCTTGTTCTGAAACTTTTCAGTGCATATTACTTTGAAATTAGTCTTCTTAGTGATAAATATGACATTATCACCATCCGCAGGCTTTAATGGAAGACGCTTCTTTAAAGCATAATTTTTATTTGGATGTCGTTTTGGTCTTTTCTTTGATTCCTCTTTCTTCTGTTGAGTGTTTTCATCTGCCATATTTCACAAGTGGCAAAACAAAATGTCAATTGTCAAATCAATTTGACGTTTTTATGACAGATCAGAAACAACTTTGTTTGCTTTTCTTTTTTTTTTGTTAATATGTGTTTCATGGATACTAAGTTCTTTAAGCCATGTCTTCGTATAAAAAGTTAATTTGTTTACCCTATAGATGAGCGTGCTATGTTAATAGTAATAATGTTTTTTTAGTATTTGGCAGTAAATGTACCAAGTCAACTTCGACAAACTTCGCTGAGGTAGTCAATACTAAAATAAAATTCTCAAAGTCAAATAATTTATTCGCTCAGTTCCATTTTACCGAGATCGCACCTGTTTCAATGATTCCACATGTTGTCCAGTTGCGCAGACACTTGAAATACAAACCTAGACCAATTTTACATTACAATATTCACTAGTCAAATAAAATTCGAGAAGAGTAAAATTAGAAAATTGAGAAGAGCGAACTCACGACATCACTACATATTATAAAACAAAGTCACTTCCCGCTGTTTGTCCCTATGTATGCTTAAATCGTTAAAACTACGCAATGGATTTTAATGTGTTTTTTTTTTTAATAGATAGAATCCAAGAGGAAGATTTATATGTATAATACATGCATAATATAGTAGAGAAACTATAGGTATAGGTTTCTAATGTGATGTCGTAAATAAAAACATTTTTTTTGCACTTACATTGCAAACGCTGGCTGAACCCTATGAGATAGATCAAAATAACGTACTACAGTATTGTAAACTTTAAAAAGGTCTACAAAAAAGTCCGTGATGGTATATGTCTATCTCTTAGGGATAACCCACAATAACTATTTTTTATCCTTTAAATTTTACGATAAATAATGGTTTATTTACGAAGCTTATTTTTAAGCAATATAGCATTAATCCTTATCCAATTAATGCCTTAAATAAATTGTAAATTTAATATAAATTAATGAGCCCTTTACAGCATGTAATTTAAATGAATACTTTCGGTTTCGGAGATATTACAGATTTAAAATGCTCCCTGCATTTTAAATAGCTGTAGTGGTGCACGGTGGTATCAGCATGCATTGCACCCGTGCGAAGCCTGGGTGGGTCGCTAGTTCTAAATAAAGTACGAAACAAAACAACAAATGAAACAGTACGTAATCGACAATAGGTACCGGTGGCACCTCCGATATAAGATCCGATCAAAATTTATCGGAACTGAAATCGGAATCAAGGGTGAAAAATCGGAAATTCCGGATTGAAATCGAACATCTGTAACCGTTCGATCGATATCTATCTACATATATCGAGAAGAAGACACCTGTGTGTTTGTCTTTATTTACTGTAGATAGCCTGAAAATCTGACATCAGGCTGGTATTCAGCTGCTGTTGGCTGCTGGTTAAACTAGAAACCAACCTCAACAAGATTGGTCTTTTGTCATCCACCGGGCGCAAATACAGACCCCGAGCTGCAACCAACATGTTACTTAAAGAAAAACCCAATAGTGCTTTACCTCCTGGGAGGCTGGGAACAATATCTGATTGGTTCTCTTTGTCGAATCCCTTTACGTCGAGTCTGAGTCTATTGTTCCTACCTATCCAGGGCCACTTACTTAACAGAATATTGTTTTTTGTTTTGAGCAAGCCTACCGCTGCTTGCTGTTATTTATGGTATACGAAAAAGAGTACAATTATCTATCTATCAGCCACACTATTCCAACCACAGCAACTCCTGAAAGTCAGTGTCAATAGTGGAGACTTCTCGTCCCTGGCCACGGCGTAATGGATTCGCAACCAAAGAAGGGCAGGCGAGCAGCATTAAGAACTACGAATAAGCATACTCTTCTTGTAAGATCCCTATGACAAGCTTAAAGATAAATATGTCAAAGATATTTAGTCTATCATGTCAGTTTTCAAAAGTTACTATCAGAGCTTTTAAAAGTTCTAGTTAATAGATTTTATTTATTCTAAATGGGTGTTTAGGGTATAGGAGAAATTGTAATGTAGGTGACGGTAATTCTTATTAAACTTTACATAAGATCCACAAATTCCTCGTGAACCAATGTGGTAACCAATCTTCTCTACAAAATGGGAGGGGTGTGTAGTTCCGTAAGTTCTTTCGTCTCAATCGCCTTGAATGCTGCTGAAAGGTACCATAACACTATTATTATTATTTAGTTTTTTTGTTGGCGTACTTAGTCGTCTCAAACTTGAATAACAAATATGTGGTCTTGAATATATATAGGTCCTGTTCCCCTACCATGACCTGTTAACCCTTCGATATCGAGGCCAAGCATATTGTACAGCACTGTTCCTTTCTCACACCGGATTCATGATGTTTTTATGGCGTCATGGAACAATGATTACTGGTTTCTCTCCGAGAGTTTTTCAGTTATTGTACATACGTGAGGTGCCTACTCTAACACCCCTTTTAATTTTGCAGAATATCACTGTGCACGGTATGCGCAATGTTGACGTGTTGTATATTGTTCACTATATTAGCTGTAATGGTTATGGGAGTCGGAATCGGCTACCATTATTGTTTTGTACAAAACTCCGTGGAAGCTATGGGTTTGTAAAACTTCCATGATGATATTTTCATGTTATTTAAAAACAACTGTTACTGAACCGCATGTATCTAACCCCGATGAAATCGCCCGTTTTCTACTTTTCAATTTTTTTTTACAGCAAAGGCTGCAAAAGCGGCTGGAGCTTTGCGTTCAGGGCAAGAGGGAGAACATAAGGGCGGCGTCATGCGCTCTGTGGATAAAGCCGTGCAGCGAGGCTTTGCCCATCGCATGGCACGGCGAGCGGTCAAATGGCCACTAGCAAGCAACGACCTCACTAGCGACAACTTCACAGCCCCCAACAATCTCACAGTCATCAACGTTCTACATCCCTTCTTAAACTTAACGAGGTTTAATATATACAATTTCACTGTCTCCTGAATCTTGTATTTTTAGTAAATCTGTAAGCGTTATAGTTTTCATAAATAAACTCAGTTTTAATATGAAATACTTTATTAATTTATAAAAACCATATATAATAATAAATAAAATTACATATTTATTATACAAAATGAAGGAAGTATATCCATCCCACCATAACTTGATTACTGATTAATATTGATCTTCAAGTCTAGTTACCCAAATGTCCCAATTAAAACGAGCACTTGGTGAATTTATTTGCGTCGCAGAGAGCCACGAATGGTACCATTCATATTAAAGGCAATGTTTTGTTGTGCATGTCATGGAGGCGTCTCAAAGGTCTCAGGAAAGGTTCAGGCGTGGTGTTGTTGCGCGAGCGACGGAAGCGCCCGATGAGTCTGCGCGCCAGCTCGCGCTCATGTGGGGATAGCTCCGGTTCCTTGGGAGGCCTGGCAAAGTCAATACATACATCTTTAATACGACCATTTACTCCTTCACACCGAAGATAATAAGAACGATGACATAGTTAAGGAAAGCGGCTTGAGAAAATAGCAAGTTTACCTTTCAGTTTCTAATAGAACGATTGGCGTTTCAGATTGCTCAATAAAGATCTGTTCTCCTGGTTTTCTGGTTTGGTATACCTCTGAAATTTAATCATTGTTTTAGTTAAATAATGAAATGAAACCTAACTTTTTTTATCTATAATATGAAAATGAATCGCAAAATGTGTTGGTAAGCGCATAACTCAACAACGCCTGGACCAATTTGGCCAATTCTTTTTTTAAAATGTTCGTTGAAGAGTAGGGTAGAGTAGGATAGAGTAGTCAGTTGACGGGAGCGAAGCCGCGGGCAAAAGCTAGTTAAATATAAAGTCTTCACATCTCATCGTGTCGCATTATGTAAACAAAGTAACATGCATTGCTGCATCCTAATCCTAATATAGGTCTCCACTGGGAATTCTGACCAAACCATTAGCATTGAACCGCTCGCATCACATCAAAGCTCTGTTGGTCTAAGTTAAGATACTGTTGCGTAAGTACCTAAATAGTCAAATATTTTGACTGACGAAAAAACCTACCGTGTAATGCGATGACTAACGTTTGCATGACGAAAAACGTATGGCGATAAAATTCCGTCATTCAAACATCATTCATGATTGATGGTTTTGATTGACGCTTGCATGACCGTGTAATGGACGCCACAGAAGCGCATCACGAGATATATATAGATACATATACTATAAGCGTAGGTACTTATCTTCCAATCAATCAGCCTAGCCTTTCCTTTACTAAGTTGGGATCAGCTTCTCTTAAGGGGTTTTTTTTTCGGTGGGAAAATCATCCAATGATATCCCTCGCTCTTGAGCGGAGCGTGAGATAGTGTCAGACTTTTACTGACTAAAAACCCACTCCTGTTCCTTCTTTGCCTTCGTTCCAGGGCCCCGGGGTTCTCTTTCGCATCACCCATGGCCCCAGTAGGCTTCGACCCTGCTGGGCCTCTACGGTTTCTCTTGCAGCTGAGTACCAGTAATTTACATGAAGCGATTGCGTATCTGATCTCCACAACCCAGTTTTTGGCCAATACATAAGATACCCCTTGGAAAGACAGTGTCACATTTGGATGGCTGTCAAAGGTCTGTAAATGATAGCCGGGACCAACCGCTTAACGGGCACTTCGCGGAAAGGAGGATTTTGGTATGTATTGGATGCTTGCCCATTCGCAGACCGACATCTTGAAGATCCCAGCCAGATATAAAAAATAGCCTATGTCCTTCCTTGGCCTTTAAACTTATCTACTCCGTTCCAATTTTTAATGTCTTCAAAATCGGTTCTGTAGTTTAGTCAGACTGTCGAGTCACTTTCAAATAAGTATAATATTAATATGGACAAGGGCTGAATCTTGAAGGAAATAAAATGGTGAATTGAAGACTGAACCTACCCATAGAAAATATTTCAAATCGCCATATTATTCATCCCATTAAAGTTGTCTGACAATTGACATAAAGGCCTTTGATTAAAGAAGTTAAAAGCACTGTAAAATACGTACCAAGTAGCGGGTGCGGTGCGTGTTCGACCTCTGATCGATTGACTGCCAGCAGCCGCACCACCGGTCGGTTCTCGGGTCCAGCGCGCAGCAACGTCGGCTCCGTCGTCGATCTGGACGACACTGGAAGGAAACAATGTGGTAAAATGGCGGCAAAGATGAAGTAAAAAAATAAAAGTGCACTGTGAAATAGATGCATCAGTATATTCACTGGTAGATAGATTTCATCTTAAGAATTTGCAGTTATATTACATGCCAAGGTCCATCATTAATTCAGGTGGGATCTTCCCCACTCCTCAGCTATTCGGGCTGATTTGTGCCAAGAATGGGAAAGTGGTTGCTTTTACATGAATTTGCTCAAACATGTTGAGGCTACTAAGGTGCGTTCCTACGATTTTTTTGCAACAGAAATACCTTTATGCAAAAGTACCTTTCATACGGACCCAATGCTGGAAGGCATTGATATGACACTGTCTACCCACTATAGTTTGCTTCATGGTCGTGTCAGTGTAAAAAACTCATCGGTACTGAGCTCTATCGCTATAGAGCTTAATGCCGGTGAAAGCCGACTATCCAGTCATATTTACAATTGGATATTTCAGCGCCGATTAGTTTTGTGTAGTCGACCCAACTCTAGTTATGAGAATACACCTAAGGAGGCTGGTAAATACTTACTAGCAAACGAAGCGAGTTCTTTCTGTGCGTAATGGTATCCCACTGATATACCGTACACCATCAGCATGACGATGGTGAACATCAGCAGCATCAGCAGAAAAGCGCAGCACGTCCATGTTAGAACTCTGGTGAGGGCCACAAGCGTTAATTGGGCGAAAAATATTGATCCATAGAAATGGGCCCCCAGTTTTATTGGCACGAAACCTAATGCTTTGGAATGCACAATACTGTTGTTGGGGTTATATAGGTAGGTACTGTGCCGGACAAATGATCTTACTGCGGCTGAACAACAGCACTATTTAAAAACACAAGTAAGCACTAAACAGCCTTATGTGACGCCACACCAGCTAATGTGAGCCGGTGGTGACTGGTGACCAGCTAGAACTTTGCTCAGAAGCATGCATTTGATGGTCTTGGGGCCACCTGGCCCAGCCTTGGGTCGGCGTTATATAAGACCATACTACCCACAGTTAATCACACATCAGCGTTTACACTTACGGTACGAATTATGGGTACCTATATTCCATTCATGCAGTCCCTAAGACAGCCACCTTACTGCGGATTTTCGGAACGCGTGTTCTTTTTTTATTCCACTCTATGTGTATGCGAGTCAGGAACCAGCGTAAACAACCCTCACCACGACAGCAAAAATTGCTGCTTTTGATGTGCGGTTGACTGTTCAGGTAAGTACGCAACGCGCAATTGACGAAGTCTCGTCTACTGTTGAACTATTCTTCAGGCGTCTTAGCACTATAACTTCTTTTCAGTTACTATTTTTACATATTAATAATGAATAAAGACATGACTTACCTTTCCACACAAAATGTCATAGAACAGAACACAGATTGTATTAACCCCATTTTTCTTGTTTAGATGTAATCTGATCTGTTAAAAAGTAGATTTGATTAGCGATTATGAATTAATTAACTGTTCCCAGGTAGACCATCTACTGACTGCCTAATGCCCAAAGTATGCGCGATGTTATAGCCTATAGGTAAGTACCTATCTCAGGCTGCATTTCGGTCAGGGCTAACTTTAGCGGAGTGCACAAGGGAGCACAAGTGTGTGCGTAAACACAGGTGAACTGTCTGTTTTATCCTTCTCATAGTCTTACAGTTGGGACAATTAGAAACGACCTGATAGAAATTACGCGCAGGATCAACGGCTGAAGGTGCGTTCCGATATAAGGTACGTAAAGTCTCGCCATTTTCAATGGAGGGTGAGCAGAAACTATATGAGTACTACCAGCTACGATGCTGAAGTATAGATCAGCTGGAGACTCCTTGTTTTGTCCACATTCATACAACTGTTCAGATATTATATTATTGACGTTGGAAATCGACAAATAATTTCTCCAGCTCTGGGTGAAGCAAGAGGGAGTGTCAAACTTTTACTGACTAAAAGCCACCTGTGTTCCTTCAGTTGCACTGTGTGGTCCAGCGCCACGGTAACTTTTTCGAACAATCCCGTAGCTTAACTGGTTATATACGTTGTAAGTTCATACAGTATTTAGCTATTAGGTATAAAAATCTAGTAAAATTACTTTAAGTCGCGGAACACAATATCAATACATACCACTAAAAACGACTAAAAACTATACGACTTAGAATGTTTCATCGATAGCATTATTCGTTATAAAAATGCTATAGAAATATAAAATAGCACTCCAAAATCTTACAAAACTACAGAGTTCATTCTTGAAAACGTCAGTGTCAAAAGAAAGAAGATATAAGAACGTTTTGGTATTCTTTATGGCCAGACAAGAAACTGCTTCGATTCAGATATTATACAAAATTTGTCCTTTTTTTTAAGATGCGAAATCATCCAAATGACTTCTCGCGCTCTGGGTGGAGCGTGAGGGCGTGTCAAACTTTTACTGACTAAAACCACACCTGTATCCTTCAATTACCCTTTTGCGTTCCAAGACTACGAGTTTCCCTTTCATAAATTCTTCGCAGTCCTAGCTAGCGGACATTGGCCCTGCTGGGCCCCTACGGTTTGCTGACATCTCTTTGAGGAGCGCGGGGATCACTACGCGCTGCTGACGACTGGGCTCGGTCAGGTAAATTACCGAACAGCCGGACAGCGAGCTACCCAGTGCTCGACGTCCGCAAGCCCGAGTCTACCGTGGCTGGTAGTCGGAGTCGGAATTACTGCGGCTAGAGCGCGAGGGCCTACGATCCCTCACGCGTGCAGGCTCCTCCTTCGCTAGCATTACTGCTTCGCAGAAGGAGGCGACCGCATGCCATTCCTACTCGCTCCGGACCATAGCCTGTATCAGGGCCTGACGCGAAAGGTCGTTGTCGCCAATTGCTTCCACGAGGACACGGCGGTGTTCCGCCCAAGCGGGGCATACCTCCACCGTGTCGCGCTCGTGGAAACCTGCAACCCTGGATTAGATTTGGTTGCTGATGAATGGAAGAAGATATTATTAAAAAGTTTGCAGTTTTATGAGAAGACAGAGTGAAAGGATTAACGTATTTTAGTGTAAGACGCAAGATGGGAATCTCAAAACAAAACTAAAATGTTTAACAAGTTTAACCACCGGTGTGCGGCTGTAACTAGTTCTAGCCGCTATATTGAAGGCTACACCTAGTTCTAACCGAAGATAAGCAAGGAAACAGCTAAGTATAACCGCATGTGGCCGGCTGCACTTAGTTGTAGCCGGCTAAAACTAGGTGTAGCACTTCGACTATTAGCCATTACATATATATTTTTTTAAATTACTTTTTGGGTTTTCGCAACATTATTGGTTCCAACAACGAGAAAATAAAACACGTATTTATTATATATTGAAACATTTTATTTAACAACTTGTTTAATAAAAATACAAATTACAACAGTCTCAGTACAAAGGCACTCACAAAGTCACAACACAACCAAACAAAATAATTATATAAAATCGATAATAAAAAATTGTTATAAATTATTGCTTTTCGTTTAATATACATCATGTTACTAAAATCATATGTGTACTCCTTTTTCTAGTAAATAATTTGAGTCCTAATTTTAATTATACAAAATATACAAAGGGTAATTTATTAATAAATTGTTGTAAAATATTGCTTTTATTCTAATATACATGTAATCATGTTTTAGATTCAAAGTAAAAATATATTTCTTTTCTAGAAAATAATTTGAGTTATAATTTTAATTAAATGTAAAGAATAATTTATTATTGCTGTCTAACAATAGTCAAACCAATTATAGAAATGCAACAATTTTCTAGCCTAAATAATAAATATTTGTTTAAAGACAACTTCTGTATTGTACGTATGTTACAAACGAATACTATTCACATATAAAATAATGTAATATAGTTTTGAATCAAATATTATTACAGAATACAGTACTTAAAAATTGTAAATATGTCGGTCGTACCAAAGTATATACAAAAGTGTACTTATTTTAATACCAATAATTCGTAAAATGCTGCGGTTTCCTTGACCAGTCTTGTTTTATATAAATAATCATTTGATAAATTAATGTAAGCCTAATGTGATTAATGATGATGTTAAGAATAGGAAAGAAGAAAAATAAAAAGATCGTGCCTAGTTAATATTTTCAGATAGTGAATTATAAAGGACGGATCTAGAAACAGTTGGCTTACAAAATATGAAATTATTCTATTTTATTTTAAGAGGCCGTGCATAAAATTCACTCGCTAGAGTTTAGGCAAATTCGTTGCAATGATATGTTTGTGTGCATCATTCATACAACTACACGCACACACGCGTAAAAATCGAGCTTCGTGACCGCTTAAACAATTCTGATCCTTTAGAAGATATTATTCTAAATTACAAAATTTTATATTAAGTAAGGTTTGTAAATAAACGTCTGAGACGTGTGTCTTTATATTTATCACACTGTACACCAAAATTATTTAATTTTGTGTTAGATGGATGTTGACAAATTTAGACATTTAACAGAACGATAAATCCAAAACAGATGATAAAATTATATTTATTTATATAAATGGTTGTAAAAAAAAAACACTTTCGATACGTCAAAAATATGTATTACATATTTTTGACGTATGACGTAGTAGATTATGTGGCGTGCAGTGTCTTTAAATCACGGGCGGCATGTTGAATTCCGAACGAAACGAAGTTATAATACCGATCGTCAGGTATTTATATAATTAACTCCCGAACTTTGCTAAGGAGTTCATATAGAAACCTGAGTGAAGTAAGGGATTCAAGGTGCCCAAGACAAACAGCTTTATCCGTGTTGGATACTCTTCTTTTTAGGGTTCCGGACCTCAAAAGGAAAAAACGAAACCCTCATAGGATCACTTTGTGGTTCGTCCGTCTGTCTGTCTGTCAAGACTGTTTATCTCGAGAATACGTGGAGGTATCGAGTTGAAATTAAACAATATACTTAAGTCTGCAGTCCCTTGAAGTTGTGAAAAAATCAAACTTCTAAGATAACGAATAAAACAGAAACGGCCGTTTATGTCGCAAAAAAAAAACCTAAATTTTGATACTCCCAAAGTAATTAAAATTCACAAGGTACTTCCCGTTGATCCAGAATCTTAAAATTTGACATAAAGCAAGGTCTCATAGCACAGGTATAGGAATAAATCTGAAAACCATAAATTTGTTGTTACCTAACGTCACTGTTCGGTGTTTCCACCGAACACCTTATAACTAAAAAAATACATTTTTGCAATTCGGAAAAATCTTCAAGACTCCGTTCGGGAATTGTAATTTGTACGGAACCCTCAGGGCACGAGTCCGACTCGCACTTACCCAGTTTCTTAGTTATCTGTGAGATAATTAAGTGACAAATTACTTAAACAAAATATATATTAAAGATATATAAATATTATTTACAAGTTAATCTTAACTACAAGTTAATCTTAACTATTACTCGACAAGTTTTAAGATTTGAAACAAATAAAATTAACTACTCTCAAGATTCTATAGTTTTAATTATTATAAATGCGAAAATAAGTTTATTTTTGTTTGTTAGCTTTTCACGCCTAAATCAATGAACTGATTATCCTGAAATTATACATATTATATGTTGTCTGGTGAACAAAAACGGTTACAGGGTAACTCTCCTCCCGAAGAAAAGTACTGTCCCGAGGAAAATAACAATAACGTACTTATGATCCCTAGATACTGCCACGTGTCTTTCAAATCTTAAAGGAAATCGAAATTAACGAAGCCGCAGGCAAAAGTTGGTTATTAAATAAATTAAATAACCCTTTTCTGAAACACAAATCGTCATCTTTGTGTCTGTTTTATCAAAATTTATATTATAACTAGCAAATATTTTAATAGTGCAATGTCACCATAAATCATATAATACATTGTTACCCAAGGGGTGAGATCAACTTATTTAGTCCCGAAAATACGCTTGGACGCCAATAGTTCGAAGAGATCTTTAACCCGAAGTAAAACACTGTGCTTTTCATTACGAATATAAATTAAGTAAAAATAAAAATCTGAGTCGTCCTCAAAATTTGTCGTATGACTTTAGATATATTTCTTTTGATTTAGGCGGTAAAAGGTTTTCCACTACTGCTTTAGCCTCTTCTCTTAAGAATCAGGCGTTAAATCCATATCTGATTCTGATGAACTTATCGTGTTAATACAAATCTCATATAGCAGAGATTCAACAGAACTCTACAACTCGAAAAAATAAATACAGAGCCGATTGCCGCTTTCACTCCAATTTTTTTTTCTGTTGCTGGTCGGCTATTTAGCCTTTATTTTTATCACTGAAAAAATGGTAAATATTTTTACTTTAAACTTCCTATATAAACAGTCGCGATCAGCTGACTACCGTGTAGAACTAAAAAAGTTATGAATTTCTAAAAGTAGGTTTGATATTAATTTACACCCTGTGCGTAACACAAAGGTTATAATTACCATGTTTAGACCAAGTTTACACATGTTGTCAACATTTGTAGTATTCATAGTCATTTCAAAATTTTCATTATCAATTTACTAAAAAATAGCAACATTTGTCCCGCTCGTATCAGCCCCACATGTCGTTTTTCTCACCGAACACGCTAAGTTCGGAAAGTTCCTGCACCGGATTCGTGCGGAAGCGATGCCCGGGTGTCGCCACTGTGTGGACCGCCCGGAGGACACGGTGGAGCACACAGTGGAGGTGTGCCCCGCTTGGGCAAAGCAACGCCGTGTCCTCGTGGGGGCGATCTCTCGCGCCGGGCTTTGGTACAGGCCATACTCCGTAACAAGGTGGAGTGACAGGCAGTCACCTCCTTCTGTGAAGCAGTAATGCTAGCAAAGGAGGCGGCCGATCGTATGAGGCAACGGTCCTCCGATTTCCGGCCACCGTAGGCGCGGGCTTGCGGACGGCGAGCAATGGGTGGCTCACCGTCTGAACGTCCGATAACCGTCCGGACCGAGGCCAAGTCGTTGACGGCGCATACTGTTCCACGCGCACCTCAAGGAGATGTCAACACATCGTAGGGGTCCAGCAGGGTCGAAGCCTACGGGGGCCACGGGTAGTGTGAAAGTGAAACCCGAGGCCCTGGGACGAAGGCAAAGAAAGAACAGGAGTGGGATTTTAGTCAGTAAAAGTCTGACACTATCTCTCGCTCCGCCCAAGAGCGGGATTTGTCATAGGATGATTTTCCCACCCAATAAAAAAAAAGCCCTACATGTCGTTTCCTTTTTCTTTTAGTGACGCATTGATAATGATAATTGATAATGCGTCTCTTTCTTTCGACCCATTATCTACAAAAAAAATGATTTCGAAAACTAGACCTTGAATTTCGACCTTAAGTAATCATAAGAAATATCAACATCCTGTACATAGTGTATAACACTGGATGATAATATAGCTGCCATTAAACATTGTAGATTTCATTAGTGAAATAATTTTTGTATTTGGGTAGCAGTAAAGTAATTCCGCAGATAACCTTTACAAACAAACATACTACCGTTACCTCTAATTAATATTGAAGTCGAAAGAAATTTTAACAAAAAAAGTACTTAAAATAAACTATAATACTTAATGGATCAAAAAGTGGTAGTCGGCGTGCAATCTTGGGAATATTTTCAAGTAATATTCGCGAGCAGCTGCGAAGCAAAGTAACGTGTGCTCACGCTGGGAGAGCCCGGTCGTTACTGACGCGATCGAGTTTGCGCGGTCGAAAATATAGTTCAATTTGCTTGTAATTTACGAAATGAAGATATTGTTTATTTATAAAATAAATTTTAGATTCTATTAAAGGGATTTCTTAAGATTATTGTGCAATTTTTAAATTTTCTTAAATGTGTTGCTAAGGTATAGAAAAAAATACTTATTTGTCCAGATGTTTTCCAAGAATTGTGTTTCTTCAACATTTTTTTTCTGCTATATTTTCTATTAAAGTCAATAATGTTTTCAACCCATCTGCCAGTAGACCATATAATGATGTTACTGATATTTTTTTTAATGTTATAAATCAGTTGTAGTTTGGTGTAAAACGTAGCCAAACGTCACTCGCTCGTTACTTTTGCGAGAAAAGGGTTTTGAATATGGGTAATTGCTATTAATACACACATTATTTTAAAAAAGTAATCAAGCCAACTAAGAGAATAAGAACTTGACTTTCATAATCTAATAAAAGAAGGTTTAAATTCTTCTTGTTTTTCTCACAAACCATGATCAAAAAAGTTAAAAATGTGTTGATTTTGTGCACGGAGCCTTAAGTGATTTTCGATAATAAATATTATAAAATATATTTTTCATTTTTTTTCAAAGTATGGATCTAAATTTCAACTACGCGAAACGTGAACCATATAGCTACTGAACCTATTAAATAGTAAATATAATAGTCTTCAAATTCAGAGTCAAATTACACTCACTACTTTCATTTGGTACAAATTCCTAGTAAAATGTAAATTTATACAATTTACCACCAATCTGACTGTATCTTAGTCTATAATATTTTTCTACACCAGTTTGATATTTTCACATTGACTTGAACACAATGAATTCGATAACGTATTGAGAGGGTAAATGGAGCGCATATCTTAATGAATATATAAGACCAAGACGCGAGGCGATCCTGCGCTTACTTTTTAAGATAGCAATATAATCCTACCCTTTATTGTGATATCTCTATATCATTCAAAGTTTTGCTTTGAGTAAGTAACTGTAACACGTACACACGTCACGGAGTTTTATTTTTTGTTTTCGCATGGATGGTGCATTTAATTTATACTCCATTCGCAATAAGATTAGACATTTAAAGAAATCTTTTTTACTGTCCGTTCAACCGATTTTGACTTCCTATTTCGTAGGCATAAGGATGGTATTAAAAGCAAAAAGTGGTTACAATACTATTTACTGCAGTTGCCATTTGTCATACCAGCAACGCAATAAAAGTCGAAAAAATTCACCACTTAAAACGCAACAAAATCTCAAATTGTTTGCCATTTATACGATTTTATTAACAGGCCATTAGCGAACCATACGTGCGAAAGAACAAAAAGACGATTTATGGAAAAATCGAATAAAAAGGGCCGAGCACGTTGTTGATTTATTTACAACTCCATACAATTCTCGGTGGTACTCGATGGTACTCGTCCAACAATAAAATAATAAATCGCAACTAAGACATACACTTAATCAGGGAAAATTGTCAGTAGCATATAATTTTACCTATAACAGGATTTTTTATTTATGCATCATCTGTTTTTACGAAATAAACAACCATTTGGCACGGTACATTTTCTAGTCTACAGTAACAAAACAATACCTGCAACACAAAGCTCTCCTCAGTCGTAACACATAGCTGTAACAGTAGTAGCAACATGCTACGCTTCGTTTTGGTTGCAGTACTTAGCGAAGACCAGCTCGCAGAGCGGCAGCTCCCGCAGCGCTTGCTGCAGCTCGGCCTGCAGCTGCGCGCACAGCGCGGGCGCCGCCAGCGCGCCGGCCGCGCCGCGCAGCCACGCGCTCACCAGCCCCGCCGCGCCGCTCAGCGGGCCCAGGCCTGTCACGTGCAAGTCTGTGCAGCTGGGGAACAGCGCACCTGTTACTAACTGATCGTATTTAGAACTAAACAAGTATTACTTGGACTTTATTATGAGTCATCATCATCATCATCTTCCTGCCTTTGTCCCGTGTTATTTGGGGTCGGCGCAACATGTTTTTTTCTTCCATTCTGCCCTGTCACTCGTCATACTATCACTAACTTCCTTTTCTTTCATATCACTCTTCACTCAATCCATCCATGTTTTCTTTGGTCTCCCTCTCTCTCCCATCCATCCACATGTAAACTCATAACTTTTTTAGTAACATGCGCTTCACCCCTCCTCTTCACATGACCATACCAAGACAAACGATTCCCTTTCAATTTTTCAGTCACTGGCGCCACTTTCATAGGGGAAGTTTGAAAGTGGCGCCAGTGACTGAAAAATTGAAAGTGAATCGTTTATATACTCATTTCTCACTTTATCCATTCTCGTCACACCACACATCCATCTTAACATTCTCATCTCCGCTACGTGCAATCTTTTTTCATCCGTCTTTTTCACAGCCCAACATTCTGATCCATATGTCCAGTATGACAGGTCTTATCACGGACTTGTAGATTTTACCCTTCAGCTTGAGGGGCATCCGTGGGTCACAAGTTGTTCCCGTGACCTGTCGCCATTTCATCCATCCTGCGTTGATCCGATGTGTTACGTCCCGGTCTACCTCACCATCCCCTTGTACGAGTGACCCGAGGTACCGAAAGTCGGAGCAGATCGGTATCGATCGAGTTTATCATGAGTATCACAAAAAAAAAACATAACTAACTTTCCTGTCGGGTAAAATTTACAGCATGTTTTTAAATATCTATGATTCCAGTTTAGGCACATAACATCTAAAGTGCAAAATGACCACCGATCGCAAAAAAACAAAAGCGCAAAATAACCATATCCAAAGTGTAAAACGTCAAAAGTACCAATACTAAACCTACGATTAAATCTAAACCTATGAGTTAACTCTAATGACGTCATCGGAATAGATACTCTAAACTCGCATTTTTTAACACGAACGTAGAGTTAAAAGTGTCAATGACAAGCAAGTGTCATTTATGGCCGCTTACACCAACCTACCCTGCTCGGAGTTAGAGTTAGTTCGGTTAACTCTATAGTAGCAACTCGAGTTATAAAAGAACGACCCTGGGTTGCAACTCGAAGTACTTTTTAACGGTTAGAGTAACGACTCTACCCTACTCTAGTTATTTTTGAACGCGGCCCAGGTTGACGGCAGTCGCCTATTTTCTGCCAGAAGTTAGTGGCACTGCGGAGATTTGTTTTGAAAATTATTCAGGAATGGCTGGAATTAACACGGGTGCTCGCAAGATTTCGAGTGCGACATTTAAACCGGGTCATTCATTTCCAAGATTATTAAAATATAAGAGTATTTAAATTCGCAAATTCTTACTTGCGATTTAAAATACTCTTAAGCTATTATAATATATAATTTCAACTGAACTTACTCCAAGTTCTGCACTCGTAGATGGTCTATATGCGCGTAAGATTCCCAGTGTACAAGTCCCACAGAGAAGGCGAGCAGTAGCGAGTGGCGCTGTAGGGCCGCGGTGACGCGCCCTCCCGTCGACACGCCCATCGCGCGGATGCGGTACTCATCATAGCCAATCTGTTGGTATGCAACCAGTTAGTAAGATAATAATAATAATCATTTTTAATTTAAGGACATGGAAAATAAAAACAATATTATTATTTTTATTTCTTAATGCATTTCAGTACCCTGGGGCATTGACCTTTTGGAAGGCGAACGAAGGGCCGAAGCGAACAGCCGCCCCCTTAGTTACTCTTTAGACACTTTTCTTGAAATGTGGCACTTAACCGACGATTATCCCTGTATGAGCTATGCAAGTGTACATTAGGACATCCAGACAGAAACTATTGCGACATAATGCATTCGTCACATCTTTTTTCGCTTTACGTCATCGCGTCCGTGTTAATTATTGTTTTTTTAGGGTTCCGTACAAGAGGAAAAAACGGAACCCTTATAGGATCACTTTGTTGTCTGTCCGTCTGTCTGTCAAGACCCTTTATCTCGCTAAAAAAGGCTACTTACTTGCAAATCCTTTATCCTCAAAGTAACGTAGAAGCAGCTCTGAAAGGGGTTTGGTCGAGTGACGCTGACGTCGCTTATCCGGTTGATGGTCGCTAGGTTCTTCACCCAGCCCGTGTCCGTCTCGAACTTGCCGATGAACGATATTGATCCTACCTGCATCGTGATAAGGTTTAAATTACAGGTTTAGATGCGTTTACCCAATAAGTACAAGGTGAATTATAACTTTGTAATGTTATGTGTTTTTAGGGTTCCCTAGCCAAATGCCAAAAAACGGAACCCTTATAGATTCGTCATGTGTCTGTCTGTCCGTGCGTATGTCACAGCCACTTTTTTCCAAAACTATAAGAGCTATACTGTTGAAACTTAGTAAGTAGATGTATTCTGTGAACCGCATTAAGATTTTCACAAAAAATAGAAAAAAAAAATTTGGGTGTTTCCCATACTTAGAACTGAAACTCAATTTTTTTTTCTTCTAATTTAGTTTGCGCGAGAGACACTTCCAAAGTGGTAAAATGTGTCCCCCCCCCCCGTAACTTCTAAAATAAGAGAATGATAAAAGTAAAAAAGATATATGATGTACATTATCTTATAAACTTCCACGAAAATTGGTTTGAACGAGATCTAGTAAGTAGTTTTTTTTTTAATACGTCATAAATAGTAAACCGCAATTTACCTTTTAAGTTTTTACGGAACCCTCAGTGCTCGAGTCCGACTCGCACTTGCCCAGTTTTTTTTTAATGATTTAAACTATAATTATGTTCTACTACTTTATGTTGTGTATATTTTGGGCAAGGATTTAAAATCGCGCGTAATAATTAATAGACTAATTAGCTTTAAAAATCACATATTAAAAATCACGGTTGAAACTGAAAGCGTTCCTTAAGATAAAACGGGGTACAAGGATTAAATAGCACATTATAAAGCAAATAAAGTATGAGGGTGTTCCGGCGAAGGCGAATAGGAAGCCATTTGAGCTTAGTACGAAATTCAGAAACGTGGCGCAAGCCAAATATGAACCTGATACAGAGATTTTTAGGTCGCTCAAGCTTATCCAATTGGTCTTGGGTGAGATCAAGAAAGCTAGCAGCAGCATAGTCCAGGATTGGAAGAATAAGAGATTGTGCTAACGCAATTTTAGTAGTGATGGGAAGAAAATTACGAAGACGTCTCAGGGAGCCCGCCGAAGCAAATAGCTTACGACTGACTTCCTGCAAATGTTTTGTCCAAGAAAGAGTGCGGTCGATATAGATCCTCAAGTTCTTCACAGTGTAACTTGTTATATATTATTATTATTATATTGATCTTCGACCCAAACTCAGCACTCCAGTTACCTATTCGAGCCAGGTCTAAGTTGATAGTATCAATGGCCTCAGATAACTTTCCGATAGGGGCTTGAGCATAAATTTGGAGATCATCAGCATACAGGTGGTAGAAAGAAACTAGTCGTTGAGTGATAGCGTTTATAAAAAGTGCGAAGAGTAGAGGAGATAAAACGCCACCCTGCGGCACACCGGCAGAGGTGTCACACCAAGACGAGAAAGATTCTTCAATACAAATACGCTGCCAGCGGCCAAACAGGTAATTATGAAACCAGTCAATTACCGATGGAGATATGTTAAAAGAATACAAGATGCCGAGTAAAATCTCGAAGTCTACCGTATTGAAAGCATTGCTAAATTCAAGTAGAGCAAGTACCGTCAACTTCCCCACTTCCATACCCGACCTAATATCGTCTGTAATATGCACGAGTGCTGAGGTAGTGCTATGCCCTAGTCGAAAACCAGATTGGAAAGGATTGAGAAGATTCTGCTTGCTAAGGAATGTGCTTAGTTGTTGGTGGACCAGCTTTTTGAGGACTTTGGAAAGGAATGGAAGAATAGAAATGGGATATATACTATACTACTACTATATCATATAAACTACTCAACGTCCCAAAAAAATCTATCACCATGTCCATCACCATGTTGTATTATGCAGCTCACCTTGTGCATGAAGGTGGCATGCAGCGGTGGCAGCTGCAGCACCTCGGAGCAGCTCTGCAGCAGCGTGCGGCGCATGTTGATGAGCACCATGTCCACCACTTTGTTGGCGTCCTGAGACAGCTTGTCGATCATGCCACTGGAAATAGTTGTTCTGCTATTATCATCATCATTTCAGCCGAAAGACATCCACTGTTGGACATAGGCTTCCCCCGAACGTCGCCATAATGACCGTTCCTGTGCGTCTCGCATCCATCGGATTCCCGCGCCCTGACCAGGTCATCGCCCACCTTGTGGGAGATCGGTACGTGGTCGCCCCACTCTTGAAGCTTTCGTGTCCGTCGGACATCTGTTCTTCGCACCATCTGTTCTGACAGGCCACATTGCTGCGCCCTGCCCACTACCACATAAGTTTGGCGATTTTTCGGTCTATGTCGGTAACCTTGGTTCTGCTATATAAATTATCAAAGAAAAAAAAGTGTCGTGTGTGTGTGTGTGTGCGGGTAGGTCGTAGGCTATTTTTACTCTCTTACTGGGGGTAAGAGAGTAAAAATAGCCTACGACCTATTCTCAGACCTATCAAATATATATAAAAATCGGTCAAGTCGTAACGGAGGATTTCGATAACAATCACACACGGAAAATTTGTCTTGTTGGTTAAACATTTCAGTATGTGAGATATAGAATATTTCATAATCCGAATGCAATCGAGACGTACGGGATCGTTAATTGTGGCGACACTTGGGGGAGGCCTATGTCCAACAGTGGACGTCTTTCGGCTGAAATGATGATGATGATGAATCATAGCAACAAAAATTCGATTTTTCTCAAATATAAATCCCCCTCATATACTGCGTACTGTGTACTATGGTCTCTGCCAGTCCGTCCTCCAATACGGTATCTCTGTCTGGGGTGGCGCAGGTAAGGCCGCACTTATTGAAGTCGAAAGAGCACAAAGAGCCGTCATTAAAGTTATGCTCAAGAAACCTTTAATGTATCCTACTGGCCAACTCTATAACGATTTCCCGATCCTCCGTGTCCGACAGCTTTTTATTCTAAATGCGGACTGCATTTCAAACACACAGGCAATTGAAATCTAGACCAGACTACGCGGAGATAATATCAAAGCGTACTTTCAGGATACCCACTCCCAAAGGAAACTCTCTTATGGCAAGACGCTCCTCAAACTATTTATATCCACGCATTTATAACGAAGCAGTAAAGAACTGCAATATAATAGACCTCAAAATACCCCTGTGTAAAAAGATCATAAAGAACTGGCTTCTCACACTCTCCTACGATGAAACAGAAAGGATCATCTCCAAATAGTTGCAAATGAAGTAAGACTATACAAACCGACAGCACTCCCACACGCTCTCCCATACACACACACACACACGCACACACACACACACACACACACCCTCATCACAACGCTCACGTACACACATACATATTAAGTACCCCTTTTTTAATTATTTTGATTTTATTTTTTCTTGTTTTCGTTTTTATTTATTTTCATCCATTTTAATATGCTAAGTTATGATTATTATTATTTTGTCTTAATTCTTTAACTTCAATCTTAGTTTGATTTTGTTAATAATCAGCATGTACAACTTTATGGATATAAAGAATATGTACAACTCTGATCCCCAAGATACAGACTAACGTCTAGTTTGGGGATCACTGCTTTAACAGACATGTATAATGTACTTGATAAAACTATTAAATATAAAAATCGGTCAAGTCGTGACGGAGGAGTTCGATAACAATCACACACGGAAAATTAGTCTTGTTGATTAAACATTTCAGTATGTGAGATATAGAATATTTCATAATCCGAATGCAATCGATACGTACGGGATCGTTAATTGTGGCGACACTTGGGGGAGGCCTATGTCCAACAGTGGACGTCTTTCGGCTGAAATGATGATGATGATGAGTCATTGCAACAAAAATTCGATTTTTCTCAAATATAAAACTACTTCGTGTTTTCATCACACATGGTTACTAAATCTGTAAGGCATATAACGTCTAACATGCTAATGCTGCTGTATCTCTCTTTCACAACAACATGTAGTTACCTGTAAGCTTCCATGAGCGATGGGTTGCAGCACATGACCTCTGACACGCTGGTCGCTTGCCGCAGTACCAGTGCCAGATGCCGCTGAAGTTTTTCTCGCAGGAGCGCGTAAAGCGGCAGCGATACTGCGGCAGTTAATGGAAGGTCGTCTGAAAATAAATATTTTGTACATTTTAGCATGCGAAGTTTGTTGTTATTATTAAGGAAACCAGGTAATTACGAAAAACCAGTTAAGTACGAGTTTTGCTATTAGGAAAAGGGTTTCTAACTAATGTATGCATTATGTATTTTTTAAGTTTCTAATTTCTGGTTCTTCGCTAAATGTTCTAGTTCAACTAAAAGCGGTTTTGTAGTGCTTCAACTATGTTAGCTGAGGCGCGGACGGATATTTTTTAACGATTATAAAGGTGGGTTTACGCTAGCCGAGCACGAGCGACACTACGAATTTCAGCTCGGCTCCTGCTAGGCTCCTCTAGCGTAGGCCCACTTTTAGGAAGCGAAGCACTTCACTATTAAGTCGCCTACGAAGCAGCTCGAACAGTCTCCTGAGGGTGTTGTCTGAGCGGTAGGACCTGTCCCTGATACAGAGGTGGATGCAGCATCATGTTAGCGCTTCTCCTCGTTTTGTTTAACTATAATAATAATAATAATAATAATAATAATAAAAACGTTTATTTATCTCCAACAAATTACAACACAGTTTTAGTTGACACGTAGTTTGACAAGAGAAAGAAGGTAATTTGTGGGAGATCTGGAGTCCAAACTAAGCAAAGGCCTGTATTTTAGAGCTCCAGGCCCCCCCATTACATCACAAATTGCAATAGTCAACGTGCGTGTGTGTTGCATGAGTGTATATGCATGCATGAGTGTGTGTACATGTAAATATAATGTGTAAATAGATAGGTTATAATATATATATATATATGTATATATTTAAATATATATATTTGTATATATTAAAATATTTTAAAATAAGAAAGTATACAGTAAATAGATACATACAGATAATCCCAGTTACTACTTTGCTACGTCAAGTAATTTTTCCGTTTCCTTATAATTTAAAGACAGTAATAATTTAATCAATTTACTTTTACATTCATTTTTACGACAGTTGGCTATTTTTATAATTTTATTTAATTTATTGTACAATTCGCCTCCACGAAATGGGAAATATTTTTGCGCGAATGAAGTATTAACCGCAGTCGTCCTACATACTGCATAATATCTTCTGGAGTGTGCTATGCGTTTTTTCCGTTCTTCAGGTAAGTTGGAGTGTTGAAGAAGTACAGTAAGCAATATGTAAAGTTGACGAACAGTTAGCACTTGTGCTTCTTCGTAAAGTGTCGCGGTGGAGAAAAGACGCGGTTTGTATAAGCTGACTTTCAATATCATCCTTTGAGCTCTTTCAACAATCACCAGTTTGGACTTACATACTCCACCCCATGTGGTGATGCAGTAGGTGATAATTGATTGTACCAGGGTTTCGTATACCATCCTCATCGTTTGTGTCTCTGCTACACCACGAAGTTCTTTAAAAATGTATGCGAGCTTTCGTATTCTTTTTGACAGAAAATCAATGTGGTTCCCAAACGTTAAATTTGCGTCAATTTGAATTCCAAGATACTTGATACATTTAATGGGATCAATACTGGGACAGTTACAATTTGGAGTTGGAGGAAAGTTACATTTATGCGCATGGATATTATAATTAGCGAGGTTAGTGATTTCCCTATGATTCCGAATAGAAAATGAAATGTATTTTGTTTTATCATCATTCAAAGTGAGAGAATTTGATGATAGCCAGTGACACACTGTGTTAAAACCTTTCTGGGCGAGATAGAAAAGTTCATCCCACGAGTCTGCGAAAAAAGTTAAGGCAGTGTCATCAGCATATGCGGAGATGCGACAATTTTTTATCTTAAGGGAACATAGCTCATTTATATAGCAGAGAAAAAGAGTAGGACCCAATATACTACCCTGTGGCACACCAAAATCAACCGGAAGTTCATCACTAATGTGTTCTCCAACTTTTACTGATTGCGTTCTGTTATTTAAGTAATCAGATAGTAACGCCAGTGGAACACCTCTGATACCAAGATCTTCTAGTTTTCGCACAAGGCGTGGAACAGAGACAGTATCAAACGCTTTTGCCAGATCGAGAAATATAGTCAAGCATTTGTCCTTATTATCTAATTTATGTACTAAAAAGTTTACAAGATCAAGTACTGCATTGTCGGTTGAGCGGTTAGCTCTAAAACCGTATTGCGCGTCAGAAAACAAGCTATATTGTTCTAGGTATTTTGTTAACCTGGTGTTGATTATGCGTTCAAATATCTTGGATAAGGTTGTTAGAATCGCAATCGGCCTATAGTTACTGACGCTGCCTCTGTCCCCCGCCTTATGTATAGGGTGCACCACAGCTCTTTTTAATGCGAGGGGAAATACTCCAGAAACAAAGCAACGGTTTATTAAGTTGGTAAGTACTGGCGTTATAGTAACAGATATTTTCTTTAATACATCAGCACTAATCTGGTCCCAACCAGGTGAGCAATCGCTTTTTAATAGTTGAAGTGTCCTTTCAACTTCTCCAATGTCAGTGGGAAGGAGAACAAAAGAATTTACTGGTGGCTTAGTGATTTTGGTAAAGGATGGAATATGTGAAGGAATCATGTCTGACAATCGTTTACCAATATTTGAAAAGTATTCATTCGTTTTATTTACCGATTCTTTAGGAGTTTTATCTGAAGGTAATAGTTGTTGTGGTACCTGCTTTATATTGCGGTTGGTAATGGTTTTGATCGTAGACCAAAGCTTTTTAGAGTTATTTTTTGACATTATAAGTTGATCTCTCTCGTATTGTTTTTTAAGTTTTTTTAAAAGGTTATTGCAATAGTTCCGATATCGCAAGTACGATATTTTTAATATGGCGTCATTATCATTTGCTTTTAGTTTTTTGTGCATCTTGTCTCTGGTTCGGATGCAGCGTAACATACCGGCAGTTATCCAAGGTTTGATTATAATTTTATTTCTAGGGATTATTCGTTTGGTTGAATTATTTGCAATCAATTGTTGTATTATATGAATGAAATTGTTCATAGCGATATTTAAATTTTCTTCCTGATTCACTGAGTCAAAACTTAAGCTATTACATTCAGATTTTAATTTGTCTATGTCAATTTTAAAATTGACTTTCATTTTCATGGATTTCGGTTTAGTCCAGTGGGTTTTTATACAGAATAAGACTGATTCATGGTCGGTAATAGTGGTACCCAAGGAAAACGTGAACGCTTTTAGATTTGTTTTCAGTATAACATGGTCCAAACATGCTTTTCCTCTGGTGCTAGTATTTATGGCTGGGAGTAGTCCATGGAAAGCAATGGTATCAAGGTACGCGGTAGTCACATGACCGGTTCCGATGAGATCAATATTTATATCACCGACTATGATTATATTTTTAAAAGAAGACACGCTCACCAATAGATTATGCAATGAATTTAGAAAAATATCAGGTGATTTAAAACTAGGGGGCCTATATATTGCAATTATTATTGTTTCATTTTTAATTTTAATAGTCAAACAATTTGCTTCTGATAGATGAGGTTCATCCACACTACATTCTAGATTAATGTTTGTGTAAACAACTACACCATCATTTTGGTTGTAATTATCATTACTTTTGTATGAATTATAGCCTTGGAGTAAAGGCAAGTTAACAACACGCGATAACCAGCATTCGGAAAGCACAATAATATCACATGATATCTCCAGTCTTTTGAGCAAAACGTGTAATTCTTGAAAGTTACAGTTTAGGCTACGAATATTTTGTTGTAGGACTTTTAAAAAAATGGGCAGGTTTTTTAAGATATGAGTTGCATTGCTCAGGGTCACACGTGACAGGGACAGAAATATCAAATTGGTCAATGTCCCTCATTAGGTTACTTGTGGCATCGAATGTGATTGTTCATAGGGTATCCGTGAAAATTTTTGGCGTGATGACGATATAAGGTAGGAGGAGTAGGTAATCTATTTAGTATTTTAAAGAACGATACGATGGTAGAGATTTGATTGGTAGCGTCAGTTTTAGATTGTCGTTGGATAAAAGTGTATTTTATGAGTATGTATAGAATATTATATGCATCTATTTTATAGTTAAGTAATTCAATGTGTTGTTGAGAAACGTAGGTACTTGTTTTACTAAAAATTATAGATATGTACGTTGGCAAATAATTATAATTTATTAGTATGTATAAGGTGTTGTATTTATTTATAGTATATATATACATTTGATTATATAATTTAGTATAACAACTGAACATGGTAGTGAATAATATGGAAGTGTAGTTTTGTAAATAATAATATTTTAAAGGTACTGGTGTGTAAAGTTGTTCAAAATTCAGAGTGATTATAAGGTAAGTATTATACAGAGACATAGTAAACATTTTCATGCTAAGTTGAAAAATAATAAACTGTATTTTAGAACTATTTTTTCCACAACAATAAAAGTAATTAGAAAAAATATAATAAAAAGTACATGCAGGATACAATAATAGTCATTGCGTTTTTAGCTCAGAAAAATCTTCCTCTCGTGAAATCAGTACAGACGGGCCACCTTCTTTCTGGCGTATATAAACCCTTCCATATGCGGTCCAGCAACTCGCGCCCCTATGCTTTTTGACGTAGTGACGGGCCATATAGTACAATTTCCGACCGCAGGTGGTGAGGGACTCTGCTATAAATACAGGTTTCTTTTCGCCAGTTAGTTTTAAATGGGTCGAGTTGAGTTTTTCATTTGTTTTGTCCTTGTTGTATCTTTTTGACAACGTTATTATATTTTCTTTAAGTGAGGTAGAAGAAAATTCCACTATTATGGGCGCTGATTTGTTTGGAGATTTTTTGGCTCTGTATATGTTTCTTATATCTTTGTCGAGCACTTTGACATTCAATACGTCACAAACACCTCTGACTAAGTCGATTAACGCAGATTTGTCTTCCGAATTTGACTCTGGTACATTACTTAGTTCAAGTGTCGACGCCTTTGAGTGACGTTCAAAAATCTCAAGTTTTTGTTCCAGCGCTTTAATTTGAGTCTTGAAGACAGAGTTTTCAGATTTAGTTTGATGAAGCTGACATAAGACTTCATCATATTTGTCCGACATGTATTGAATGGACTCTGTAATTTTAATATTTTGCTGTATCAGTTTCTGCATTTCTTCGTCAAACTTCAACGCCTGACTTTTTTGTTGGAGCTGTACATCGGCCAGCATATCTTTCAATTCATTCAGCATAGATTCATCATATCCACGTTTATAACGTCGCGTAATATTTCGCTGACCAACTAATTCAGATTCTGAACCCACGCAATCCGAAGCTGTATCAGATTCCTGTGTCAAAAAAGTTGGTTTCAATAATGTTTGTGTGGATTTTTCGGGTGGAGTTCTCTGAGTAGTGGCCATAATAAAAATAATGTACAAACAACGTGTGCAAAAACCGCAAAAAGAAAGAGAAGCTGCACAATGCAGCAACGGCCGGGCTGGATTCGAACTTGGGTCCGCTGACGATCAGATGTAATGTGGTAACCAACCGCGCCAAGTCAACGCTGACCAATGGCGTTGAAATTAGTAACCCGTTTACGGTCGCACGGCTATCGAATCTCTTTGTTTATGTGAATAGGTTCAAAGTCCAATAGATTGCACGTTTAAAAATTTTTTCGTTTGTTTTGATATAAAACGGTTTTCACTGAGTATTAAGTTTCTTATTCACTGAGATTTTTGCACACTAAGTTCACAAGCACTTGTAGTTCAAATCCTGTGTTTTGCAAAACAGTCTGCACTATTTTCACTGTAGTGAGTCCACTGTAATAAAGTTTGTTGTGATATGAAACTGTTCTCATTGGCAATTTGAGTTAAAAGTTCACCACAGCTTATGCACACAAAACCAGCACACACACTCATAAGTCCAAACTGAGTGTTTTGATTAAAAGTTGTGAACTATTTACACGGTATATGATTTTAAAACACGGAGATGCGCAAAAGTACGTGTGTACGCGATGGCGGCGCAAGCGGGGGTGTTAATTATTGCGTATGACTAATTATGTGTGTAAATGTGTACTATTTTATTTTATTTGTATTTTGGCTTACCTATGTAATTTTATTGTCTATTTTTTAAAATGTTTTATTTGATTTTAATTTTCCATTTGAAATAAATGAATTAATAATAATAAAAGTCTGTAAATCATATTTTTTCGTAATTTAGACTTCAATATTTAAGGTGATCATGTATCTAACTATATTCTATACTAGCAATATAGCATTAGTAGTAAGGTATACTACGTAAACAGTCAGGAAAAGGTGGGTTTAGCGGCTATTATTTGACTTACTTTCAATAAAGTGGAATGATCGACTGCCGCAAATACCATTTCCTTGAGTTAATAATGTCCCCATACAATAAAAACAAAATAAACTAAAAACGTTGAGTTCAGTGTTATCTAGCGAGAACACGAGCACGCTTAGAGCCCGTAGCTTTCACTTTCAATCGGGTTCACATTTTAAACTAAGTAGTATTAATCTTTCTATATATAAAAGGAGAAACTGACCGACTGACCTATCAATGTACAGCCGAAACTACTGGAAATAGGAGCGTGACATTTTACAAAAGGTTTCTTTTTATGACGTAGGCGACCACTAAGACAGGATTTTCCAAAATTCACCCTCTAAGTGGATGAAATGGAGGTTCAAAGTTAGTATGGAGGAAGCTACTGTCACGCGGGCGCTGGCAGAATCTAGGTCTTATACAAACTAGCCCACAGCAGCATACTTTCGGTGCGGTAGCGTTTATCGCATAAAATTGTTGTTTTGTTGAGTATTTTCCTCATTGCGCGTCATTCTTTTTACTTTTTTTTTCGTCATAGTCAAGGTGTATAGTTCATTCAACGTTTAAAAATGTGTAGTTGGATTGCATATTTACTCTAAAAAGTGATAAACAAGTAAATGATAAAGAAATATAACTAGTCGTGGCAGAGGCACCGACTTTTAAAAAACCTCATGGGTGCTCATGCTCATTTGATGGATCGACCGACAAATAAATAAATGCCCTACTTACATACTGCGTACTTAATTACTAGTTATGTTTGATAAAAATATAAAATGAAACCATTATATAAAAATTAAACTGGTTTTTATTAACAAGAAATATTATTATTTATACGTAACCTAAAAGGCGACTACTGATCTGTTTTTTGATGTGGGTTTTGGCACCCATGGGTGCTCGGCACCCACTGTTTATTTCTCATGAGTGCTCGAGCCCCCAGCACCCACGGAGTTGGCGCCCCTGAGTCGCAGGCCAAAAAGTAGCCAATGGATGTGACCAAAAAGTGGGTTGCCTCATCTGAGATCGTTTCCGACAGCGATAGTATCAAGTATAAGCAGTTAGACGCTAGTCTATATCCACAAAGTATTATTTACACGCACACAAACACTGTTCCGAACTGAAACGACATTAGAAGGTGCACAAAAAATTTGGAGTAGTGCTTTGGAAAAGAGTTTTATTAAAAAAACCATTACATAAATTTATTACAAATAAATTGTATGGAAATCTTCGGTAATTAAGCTTTGTCGGTACCGATTTCGTTTATGAGAATTTATACGATTTTTGTTACTTTTTAGGGTTCCGTACCTCAAAAATAAAATACGGAACCCTTATAAGATCACTTTGTTGTCCGTCTGTCTGTCTTTCTGTAGGTCAAGACTATTTATTAAGTTAATACCATATACAGGTCTGCGCTACCTTGAAGCTGAGAAAAAAATCAAAGTTTTGAGTTAACGAAGAAAAAAGATACGGCCGTTTATGTCGCAAAAAACGTGTATTTCGACACTCTCAAGGGAACCAAAATTCATAGGGTACTTCCCTTTGACATAGAATCCTGAAATTTGGCATGAAGCAAGGTCTCCTAGCACAAGTATAGGAAAAAATCTGAAAACTGTAAATTTGTAGTTACGTCAAAAAAAAAATATCAATTTTTGCGATTCGGAAAAATCTTCGAACTCAATTCGGGAATTGAACTGTTTAGGTAAGATTATACGGAACCCTCAGTGCGCGAGTCCGACTCGCACTTGCCCGGTTTTTTACACTTAAAGTTGCGTTAAAATCATCAAAAAAAACAGAAACTTTGTTGGCTCGTAACTTATTAAAGGCACTTATTTTTTATTTTTCTGTTTCCACACAGACAAAATTAAAAATAAGATAAAACGATATCGTGATTTGTTTTGGATATATAATGTCAAACTGTGGAGTAATACCCCCGGAAATTTGTATGGAAAAAGTATCGACTAGTGTAACCTTAATGGTATGACGTGGACTTTCGTACATTATAAAAAGATTAAAAAAATAAAACTTAAACGTGTTTTACAAGAACTCGTTTCTTATCTACGCGTCGCACTATTGACTTCTTATGTTGCACACGGTTATCAAGCGTGTAACAAGATAACTATCCACTTACATGCAAACACTAGAGTAGGGTACTAGCTAAAGTAACAATGGTTTTTTTATTTTATTTTTTTCGGTGGGAAAATCATACAATTACATCCTCCACTCTTGGGCGTAGTGGGAGGGTATGTCAGACTTTCACTGACTAACAACCCGCTCCTGTTCCTTCGTTGCCTTTCGTACCAGGGCCGAGTCTTCCTTTCAGAAGCAGACCCTTGGCCCCAGTAGGCTTCGACTCTGCTGGGCCCCTACTGTTTGCTGACCTCTCCTTGAGGCGCGCGTGGAACAGTGCGCGCCGGAGACGACTTGGGCGAGGTCCGAACGGTTACTGTAAGGTCGGACGGCGAGCTACCCACTGCTTGTCGTCCGCAAGTTCACGAAAGTAGCAATGTTGCTGCGGGATTTTTCCAAAAAATGACAGCGGTCCTGGTACGCAAGAGCATGTGAAGAAATATGAGGGGGTATGATTCAGTAAAAGACTGACACTCCCTCTTGGTCCATCCAAAGCGAAATCATCATAAACATGAATTGTAACGAAAAAAATAATAAATACGGTTTTGGTCTTACTTCCGGCCGAAACTTGATTTCTACCAAAAGGATTTTGTTATAGTGTTAACACACGCTCGAACTTGGTACGGACGGACCAAATCCTACCTACCAAGTTCCAGCGTGTGTTAATACTATATGGATATTGTAAGGCCGCACGTGAGTGGTAAAAACCAATAGGTACCTAAAAGCTGGGCTCGCGTTCTACTGAAACTTTGTAAGTACTACTATCGCCAACTTGCGGCCGGCTGTGCAATACATTTCGCAAAATTGCTTAATAATGCCAAAAAATCGCAGTAGCTCAGCTCAAAAGAAAGATTTTGGATTCTACACGGTTATATGGTCTATAGAAGCTGCAGCTGAAATTAATTTACTTTTGTGATTGATACATTAAAAAGCTGAACTATAAAACAGTAATATTTATAAGAGTTTGGAGATATTTACCAATATGTTTAGCCAGTTGCTCAGTCGTTGCGAAATCATAGCCGCCATTCTTTTGCGGCGACGGCCAAGATAGCTATAAGAACAATAATAATTATTTAATTACCTATTGTCTTAGGAAGGATTGGAGATTGGACAAGGATAACCAATTTATATTCAAAAGTAGAACTTTAATTAATAGTAGTCTACAGCCCGAATGCTGCTCTACATAGCTCTCTGGCGATCATCAAGTGAGTGACCAGGGAAGAGAGAGAGAGAGACTATAGGTGAGGATGGACCGCATACATATGTTGATGAGTTATTTTCCAGATTGAAATGAAATTAGGCGGGTCACGTAAACCGCATGCAAAGTGATCGCTGGCCAAGAGTCGCCATGCAGTGGGTTCCTCTAGTGGGAAAGCGCCGTCGAGGCCGCTCAGAAACAGGTGGCGTGATGGTTTAGACGCGTACCATGAGGACTGGTTCGAAATGTTGCGAGAGTAGAATGAATAGAAGAGACTCGCGTCGAGGATTGAGGGAGAACTTAAAAATAAAAAAAGGGTGGAGTTCATGATGAGGTGCATGACCATAGGTACACTAGAAAAGATCAAAATCATTAAATTACCTTTACTAATACTTCATCATGGGTGAACTCAATATCAGGGTTGATGATGGAGAACGCGTCATCTTCCAGCATCAGGCCCACCCTCACATCTGCGATCATGTTTGATAATGATATTCTAGAATAGTACAGTTTTTAATTATTAATTATTCTGTTTTTGATAATTATTACTTTGTTCCATGTGCTATGCTCATACCTACCTTATTCACAATTATGAATAGACCTGTATCACAAAATAATACACTTTATTGCATATTACAATGATTTAATAAAATATTATTAGGTATTTAGTAAAGGTTTCTTTTTCAAAGAACATTACACATTTTCTGAATAGCTATTGTCAACAATAGCTATTTAAAAAAATATGCTTTTCTTGAATTTCCATATATTATGATCTTATTACGTCTTGACAGTCACAATTTGCCACTTATCAATCAACAGTGTAGAAGTCAAAAATTAGCAGTTTTTAGTAGAAGTATTTGTCTCACATCCAACTATGTATTACAGTTTAGGCGATCATCCAAACTCAGCCTAGTATTCAAATAGTTGTTAGTGTGCAAATACATTTGTTACAGTAAACATGAATCCAGTGTCATTATTTAGGTTATAAGTCATCTCGCTGCTATGAACTGGAATTTGCATCAGTGCCGAGTGGGGCGGAAGGGGTGGGGCTTTGCATAGAATAATGGAAATCAACACTTTCAGTATAACTCATGAGTCACTCGTGATAGTGTGGTTATTCTTTCGGGGATTTGTAAAGTTCATTTAGACCAATCGATTAAAATAAGAATAAATGTGACTTCGATGATATTTGTAGTTAAAATTAACCAACCGTTAAAAATCAGTATGACAGTATGGTATGTTATTTGTACTAACCTATTCAGTTTAAGACTGTAAAAAAATATTTAGAAATAGTCAACTTGTTTTTTTTTCTATCTTTAACATTAAAAGCAACTCGCTGACATAGACGTTTCACATTAAAACCAACAGTCATGAGCACTGATACAGCCCCACTTGATTTTTCATTCTAAAATTGTTTTGAGTTAGTTAAGAAGATGAATTATGCTATGTTGTTTGATAAGCAAAAAATATCTATATAATATGTTTTGTGAAGATTATATAAAATACATATTATGAGAATTCAAGTGCTGATGGAACAATTATTAATTCATCAAAATCAAGAATGGTGAATATAAACAAGATAAACATTTCAATATTTATTTTAATAAAGGAATTATAAATAATTTACTTACATGACATGTCCCTCAGCTAGGACAGGTATGAGATTATACAGGTTTTCATTAAATGCCCTGTACAGTCCTTTTACATTAACTTCTCCAAGGGAACATTTTAGGGTGAGGCTCATAGTTTTTAAATCTAACGCCAGTGCTTGCAAGTGGAATGTTGGAGGCTTAACCAATTCCAAGCGGGAAAGGGTTCTGAAATATGAAAACTAGTAAATATTTTGAGGATATTATAAAGAATTTTAAGTATGAAGCAACAAATTTTAATAAAGTATGCGAAATTGTAGCATTTTTCTATTATTTCACATGAAATAAAACAGATATAGTTTATAGGCTGTTTCAAGAAATTCTTGCAACAGTTTAGCGTAGTAAACAAGCCCGCTTACACTTGTGTGTTCTTAGCAAAGTATGAAGTATCACCGAGCGAGTCGGCTTTCATCTGCTCGCCATTCTTCGTCTGTTGCAGTGCCACATTCGTGAAACTCTATAAAAGGTTTTTATGATATCATTGCACAATAGATTTATAGAAATGGACTTGAATAATATTCAATAGATATGTTTATTTACATACCCTTTTGATAACATCCTGCAAGTTAGGTTGGACTTTCGTCAAGAGGTCGGTCAATTCCTTTTCTATATCCACAATTTCGTCTTCAGACATTTTGCTAAATATTTTAACTTCTGCATGAAACACTCGAATTTTGTATTGTAACTTTATTTAAACACTCACGGAAAACGAAACATATTGCTTGCAGCTGACGTGCAAGTGACAGCCGTGACAGTTGACAACGAGAAATTGTTGTGTTGTTAAATGTCATTGTCAAAATAATGTAGTGCTTGAATAGTAAAATCGACTAATCAGTGGAGAAGTCTTACAGATGCAACACCAACCACAGTTTACAAAATCACTTTTGCCAAAACTTGCTCGTTATCACAAAACTGATTTTGTTGAATTTCCCAGACATTAGATAAACGACGGTACAACTCTTCCAACTGTCATAACTCTTTCAAAAATTCTCGTGGTACTATTGGGCATCGACCCTACCCTACTAGGTTACTGCTGTTTAGCTGATTTTTGGCCTGAATTGGACTCATATATCGGAATTAAGAGGTTTATTTTTATTAGAAATTCTGATGGCATTAGGATATAATAGCCGTAACGTAATATAACTGAGACTAAAGTAGAGAAAACGCTAGGTACCTTGGTATTGGCTATAGTAATAATATGGGATTCTAACTTCTATGTAGGTATATTTCCTAATTAGGGATGGGCATATTTTTTTTTCATTTCAAATGGCAATGAAATAAAAAATATGTTAAAAATTTCACTTTGGTGTGAAAATTTTCAAATTGAGTGAAAAATATTTGTGTTCCATAACTTCTATCACAATCTGGACTAAAGTGGTATTTTATGCATAATTAATATAACGTTCTTTATTTTACTCATGTTTTATCAAAATAAATACGTTTTTATTCTATTATGCATATTTGCTACTGTAGCTAAAAAAAAATTGATTATTTAGAAATAATAGTTTTTTTTTGTTCAATCTTTTCAACTGCTGGCCAAAGCGCCCCAGGCCTGGAGCGGAGGTGTGGTGGTACTCTTCAGGGTAACGATGCCCTGTTTAAGAAGAGTCCCTGAACCACCTCTCTACAAGTGGATTCCCAGAGTCATCATGAACCGTCTCGCGCGCAGGTTTGATAACTACCAGTCTCTCGTATAAACCGTATTCCTAAAAGGCATCAACACTGTAGACCAGAAACATACGTTGCGGCAGGTTATACAGAAGATCGACGAGTATACCCTGCCCCTCTGCTTAGTGTTCTGTGGGCTACGAAAAAGCCTTTGATTCGATCGAGACTTGGGCTATACTGCAGTCTCACCACCATTGACTATCTGTACATCGTAGCGCTAAAGTTTTTGCACGAAAACACTACCATGTCAGTCCGACCTCAGGACCACACCTCGAAACGGCTCAAGGTCGCAATAAATAAATAAAAAGCATTTATTTCAGGCAACCAATAATAACCAACCCATACAGCACTCACAAAATAGAACACACACACATAAAGAAATACATAATTACACTATCGGACATAGCCAGCAACATGTCTGTCACAGCAATGTCCGATATAAGAGCAATCAAACTTGCCGGCAATCATCGCCAGAACAGTATTGGAGCTGCCTCGCACCCTGCACCTTGGTGTGCATGAATGAAAGATGTTTTTAAAGTTCTGGACTGGAGAGGACTAGGCATTAATGTCAATGGCGAGTACATAACTCGCCTTCGATTTACCTACGATATAGTAGTCATGACTAAGACTATAAAATAGCTCAGTACCATGCTCGACTTCCAAAATAGTGGGTCTTACGATGATCATGGATAAACCAAAATTATGGTAAACAAGGAGAGTCTATACTTAAAGTTGTCTTGTTGTGGGACAGCCGGTCCGGTTAAGTAGGTGGTAGGTTGGTAGGTAGGTCTTCGAGAATGAGGTCAATGGTAGGAACCAACTCGACTGGGTACCGGCACAGTTCAGAAAGCTAACTAGTATTTTCTCGTCCGACATATCACAGTGTTTCAAGACGAAAGTCCTAAAGCTTTATGACCAGTTCTTATTGCCAGTAATGACATAATGGCTCTACAACGTGGTCGCTCACAGAAGACATAAAGATCTATGCTGCGTGATCGAATCTAGAAAGAAGTTATCTGCAGTAGTATCTGCCAAGTCACCGATATAGCCCGAATAATCGCCAAACTTGTGGCAATGAGCAGGGTACATTGCTCGCAGAACAGATGGTCAATAGGGCCGAAAGGTATTGGTGACTACGTGCTGGAAAACGCAGCATTGAAAGGACTTCCACACAGTGGACCGATGACCAGGTGAGAGTCGCGGGAATCCGATAAATGCGACACGCACAGGAAAGGTCGTTGTGGGGAGATTTGAAGGAAGGCCTACACCTACCTTGTCAAACAGCTGACGTCTTTTGGTTGAAACGATTAATGGTGATGCTGGGCAAAGGCTTCTTCCAATTTTTTCCAGATATTCCTTTCTCGAGCCACCTCGAACCAGCCCTTGCAGTAGACATCTAGGTCATCCCGCCACCTCTTCCCAAGTTGGCCTTGGCGGCGTCGTCCTTCCTCAAGCGCTCACTTTGTGGAGAGTTTTGATCAGTAGTCAATGTGCATGCAGCTGAGGTGATCTACTCAATCCCATTTTATCCAGGCAGCTTTTTTGCTTACGTCTATGGTCATGACCGCTTTTGTGCAGAGTGGCGTTTCTTATTCGGTCTGCTCTTTTGACACCCAGAATGCTGCGCTCTATAACATTGCTCTTAGGCATTTAAAGTTCTCAAAAAGCGATATTTATATCAAAATAATGCGATATTTGTAAACTATGAAACGGGCGCTTTCAATTTATGCGTTTTTTGACGGCCTGCTGCGGCGCCAATGCGGTGCGTTAGTCGTACTGCGCACGGACGATCGTATTTTTCATACAAAGCGCGCGGTACGGCAATCGTGCAGCGTCGGTACCGCAAACACCCGATAACAGGACGACAACGACACTTCGTGTTTAATTCGGTGTTGGTTATAGTGCGGCGAATAATCCATAGAGCTAATTTTATGAAATTTTCATCATTAAAAGGTTTTAATTGAAAGGAAAATTAAAAGGTTGACCCACACCAAAGCAAAAGGGGCACAATTTCGGGAAATTATTCTGCAAACATTGTGGAAAATCGCAAAAAAAGTGTTTCTTCATACTTACCGAAAATCTATGGAAAGTTCTTCTTAATTATTATGTTTTTATTAATAGATTTTATTTAAAAAATATATACTATAAAAATAATTGTAGTACCTAAGTACCTAGCATAGCATAGTCGGCCTTATAATGTTCCCACTGTTGGGACTCAGGCCTCCTCTCTAGGAGAGGGAATGGGCCATAATCCACCAAGCGGGCACAGTACGAGTTGGTGGATGTCACATGTCTTCGAATTTTTGGTTCTAGGACATGCCGGTTTCCTCACGATGTTTTCCTTCACCGTTTTGAGAACAGTGGTGATAAAATAAATTATACAAAGTAATGCGCCTGGCTGGGTTTGAACTGGGCCGTTACCACTCGGCCACCACTGCTCGCCTAAGTACCTTTATAATAAATAATATCTCAAATCTATAATATAAAAATGAATCGCAAAATGTGTTGGTAAGCGCATAACTCAACAACGCCTGGACCAATTTGGCCAATTCTTTTTTTTAAATGTTAGTTGAAGTTCAAGGATGGTTTTTACGGCGAGAAAAAAATGAACGGGTAGAGTAGGATAGAGTAGTCAGTTGACGGGAGCGAAGCCGCGGGCAAAAGCTAGTATAAAATAAAAGTAGGTAGGTACCTAGTTTGCTGAATTTAACTTTTAACTAATTCAAGTAATTTGTAGAAACATTCTCTAGACATTCTCAGATAAATAAAAAAAATTGCTTTGATTTTGTTTTAACCCAGAATAAAGATTATGGAAATCATCAGAATTAGATATTAACGAAAATATCGGTGCTACTCTTTTACGGGGGCGTAGAATAGAATAGAATAGATCTTTATTTGCACAGAAAGTAGGTACAGGTTACAGGTCTTTGTCAAGTTTGATGATCCATACTAACTACCTTAACTAAGGCATGCAAAATACTGTTTACATAATCTGTTACCATAATATGCTTAGGACTAAAACACAAACTAAAAAGAGACACAGTCAAGTTTATATAGTACAATTATCAAAAAAAAAAAAGTTTATTATGTCAAAATGTAATAAATTAATAATGAGTCAAATAATAATAAGAAAATGTCAGATTAATTTAAATTATTATCGGTCAAAAATTCGCTAATTGAGTAATAACATTTATTCATTAGTAATTCAGTCAATTTCTTTTTAAAAAGTGGAAGAGCCTCATTTTTTATTCTATCGGGTATTTTGTTAAATATGGTCGGACCCATACATAAAACACTTTTCTTTAGCAAAGCGGTGCCAAATCCATTAACAAGCAGCCTATTTTTATATTGTCTCCTAATTGGCCTGTTACTATTTTCTGACATTTTACTAAATAGATGCATATTTGATTTTACAAAAACAGCAATCTCAAAAATATATAGTGATGGGAATGTGAGCAATTTTAGGGACTTAAATACAGGTACGCAGCTATCTGTTACTATTAAATTGCACATTGCCCTTATACAGCGTTTTTGAGCTTTAAACACCTGTTCTCTCAGACTACAATTTCCCCAAAAAATTACGCAACCAAGCCATGGTATGCAATTAACCTTGTGGCCATATTAACTTTCTTAGACAGGTTAAAGAGTACATACGCAGCTGTACTTAGTTTTTTTGCGTACTTCTTCTGCTTGTGGCTTCCATGTTAGTTGGCTATCTATCATTATACCTAAAAATTTAGCAACTAATACTTGGTCGACTTTTTGTCCATTATAATGTAAATTTAAGTTATCTGGGGGAATCCGTTGATGAAAGTGCATAATGCTAGTCTTTGGTATATTAATTAATAAGTTATTTTCGTCAAGCCAGCGTATAATATTAATTAAGGTATTATTTATGTCCTGTTCATAAGTTGTTTTGTCGATACATTTAATCAAAGCAGTGCTATCGTCAGCGAATAGGACCATAGGATGTTCAATGTGGCGTGGCAAGTCATTTATGTATAGCAAAAATAATAAAGGGCCCAGCACACTGCCCTGAGGTACGCCATTCTTAACAATTCTAGCTCCAGATAAATATTTTTTCTCACGTTTAGTTTTTAAACAAATTCTAGTGATTTCTGTGTGCTGTTTACGATTGCTAAGGTATGATTTTATTAAATCGAGTACATTTCCTCTGATACCTATGACATTCAGCTTGTGTAGTAGAGTTTCATGATCAACACAATCAAATGCCCGCGTCATGTCCGTAAATATAGCGCAGGTAGGTACTTTTTTATCAACATTATGCATTATGACGTTTAACATATCGTAAACGGCTGTATTTATACCTTTGTTTTTCCTGAAACCCTTTTGTTCTGCACATAAAATATCATATTTGGATAAAAAATTATTAATCGAATCATAGATTACTTTTTCTATAACTTTTGAAAAAATAGGTATCAAAGCTATTGGCCTGTAATTTGCTAGTTCTTCCTTATTGTTTTTTTTTAAAAAGTGGCTTAACTATAACTTTTTTTAAACTATCCGGAAAAACACCAGAACTGATACTTAAATTAAGTATATGACTTAAATGTGAGGCAATATCGCCTGATACGAATTTTACAACCTTTGTTGATATGCCATCATATCCAGTGCTATTTTTATTTTTTAAAGATTGTATCGCTCTCATGATATCTTGCGGTAATACTGGTTGCATAAAGATTGAGTTGGGATTCATTGTCAAATTTAAGGGGTCCGGTGTTGTCGTCATATTGTTTTGTGTTTGGTCAACAAAAAAATTGTTAAAAGCGTTTGCGATTTCAGTCGGATCAGTAATGGTAGTATTCTGTATTTTAATTTGGGTAATAGGCTCGGTGATTCCTTTTTTGTTATTTATAACCTGCCAAGATGCTTTAGATTTATTGCTTGAAGTGTTAATAAAATAATTATTTTGCGCTCTTTGTGTTAACTTAATAATTTTACGAAACCTGTGCGAGTAGTTTTTAAAGTTATTTTTATTATAATTTGACGGTTCCCTTCTGTATTTCCATAGTAAATGTCTTTGTTTTCTACTACACACTCGGATACCATGAGAGACCCATTTAATGTTTTTATTTGGCCTAACTGTTATTAATTTATATAGGAAGCAAAGATCGTACAGCCCGCGAAAATGTTCTATAAAAAAATCATATGCTTCATTCGCATTTTCGGTTTGGTAGATTTCAGAAAAGGAAAGACATTTAAGATACTTTTTGAACCTAGTCATATTTTCATAAGACATGTCGCGTTTTTTAATCCGCCAAGAATTTATTCTATACGATTTCATTACTTTAACTTCTAATAGCTGAGCAGTGTGATCAGACAATGCAAAATCCAAAATTTCCGATTGACATTTTAATTGAGAGCTACATGCAAAATTATCCAAACAAGTATTGCTGGCTAGCCTGGTGGGTTGTCGCAGTTGTAATTTAAGGTTGTAGCCCAATAGTAAGTATTCAAAGTCAAGAGTCAGGCTATTTCTTTTAAACGTGTCTATATTGAAGTCCCCACAAATGACTATTTTCTTATATGATTTGGCACATAGTTTTTTCAAAATAATTTCCAGCTTTTCATAAAAAACTAATAAATTATGTAACTTTGGTGGCCTATAAATACAAACAATAATCAAACTTTGGTTCATTAGTTCTATGCCACAACATTCAATAACATTAGGTATAGAATGACGAGAAACATCCGAAAGCTCTTTGTACTCAATGCTGTTTTTTATTAGAATACATGCCCCTCCTCGTTTCTGTGATGGTCTTGAATATATTGCTCCTAATTTGTAGTTAGTTATATTCAATAATTTCTCATGTCCAGCCATAACAAAGTGTTCTGTGACACAAATTATATCTACGTCTCTTTTCTGCTGTGAAAGTTCTTGAAGATGAACGGTTAGTATGTCCGATTTATTTAAAAGACCAGCAATGTTTTGATGAAGAATTTTTAAACTATTATAGACGAAAAAAATCACTGTTGTCTGGCAAATCACTATGAGCAGTGTCAATAGGATAATTTTCAATGTCAATAATTAGACGATCGTTAATATTTTCAAAGATGCTTCTAATGCCCAATCTGTTTACTTTGCCTGTTTGATAAGAAAACATTTCTAGAGAGAGTTCACGGTTTGTATCAAAGAAATATGCATATTTGTTGTTCTGTATGTCCAAGTGTAGTAAATTATTAAACATTTCTACACGATAATTATAGATAAGAGCTCCTCTCACATACGTGGGACAACATAAGATTATATTTGTATGAGTTATCGGTTTTAACGATTCTCTAATTTGTTGGACCAGCTCGTTATAGTCTCCAGCGCTTTTGAAATCCTTTTCTCCGATCATAATCAAGCAGTAGTCGTTTAAAGAAAGATTTTGAACTTTATTAGTGATGTTTATCAGCATTTCTTTCAATCCACGACCTGGTGATAGATAATGGCAATATTCAAAATGTTTTCTGAAGGTATTTTCTATATTTTCCAGGACGCCTTTATAGTTGCAGTTACTAATTATTTGTAGTTTTCGCTTCATTGGACTTATCTTTCTTGGACAGCTAGTACGTTTTGCTTTTTTGGTAGCAACATTATTGTTATCTGAATTATTCGTAAGTGGTGGTTCAAATGAAGTCTCCGCTTGTTTGTTTTTGTTTTGCTTTTTCGTTGACGAATGAGCTTTGGTTTTTTTAGGGTATTCTGGGCTGCGGGTGATTTTTTTGTATGAATTATTTTCCTGTAACAAGTCTTTATTTTGTTTTTTGAGGATACTGTTTTCTGAAGAAAGAGACTCGATTTCTTGATGAGCGATGCTTAAATTTTGCTCGAGTTTACTTATTTGTTCTTTTAGTCTTAATATTTCCTCATTATTGGAGCTATCGACAGAAGTATCGGGTAAACTGTTGGTTGTATTATCTAAAGTCTCATTCAATACTTCAATAATATTTGTATTAGAGTCAGATGTTGTTCGCGTGCGACGGAACGTAATATTCTCGAGGAAGTTCATTTTATACTATTGTCGGTTAATTTGCAGGTATTCGTAAGCAGTAACGATACATGTAATATTACTTGATCTTCTAGTATGTTTAATTAATTTATTTGTAATTTGCAAACTTTCCAAAAAGTCAAGCTCTGTGCGGGGATCGAACTCGGCTCATAGGCGACGTAGCTAGAACCGTTTGACGTACTTGCCACCGCGACTGTTACGTAGTCAGTTGAAATTATTGATCCCTAGGTTTTTGTAAATAAAAAGTTCGTTATAAGCTGGTTGTCAATTTGCGATTTGAATATTTTTCACTGAGTCACTTTTTTCACGAGTCACGTAGTTTTGATTTCTCTTAGATGATTTTCAACAAGAGCACTAACACAGTCATGTTTCTTCGTCAGAGTCCATGGCGTGACTGATGTCGCATCACTGGTATACATACGCGCGGCAGTCAGATACGCTTTCAATTTAAGGGCCTATTACACTACGCGATATTCAGCACACGATATTCAATTTTATTTTTTGTTCCGAGTAAGACCGGTCTAACCCTTTTTACACTACGCGACTTCGACTAAGACTGTCTGAAAATCGAATAGTGTAATAGGCCCTTTCGGCGTTTGTTGTCGGACTGCTAACGTATTGCCACCCGGCCGGTTGCGGGATGTAACCAGCGCGCTGGTTACATCCCGCAGCGGCACGGTAAACGAAGCGTCTAAATTGAAAGCGCCCTAATTCTGAAGAAAAATCGCAATGGGAATGAGTGAATATGCTAATTTACCCTTGCCCTTGCAATGCTCTTTTCCAGCCCCTTTGTTCGTTTTACCATAAAATCTTGACTATCCGAATCAAGTTGCTTCAATGTTCTAGCTCGTATTGCTCAGTCTTATATTTCCTTAGTAGAATCACAATGATAGTGTGTTTGGGTTTCGTCGCAGTCAGGTAAAAACCCCATTTTTTTGGTACAGGTTCAGTTTCGGACTGACTTTATCACTGGATTTAAGACCGGGAAACTGTAATGCACTGAACGAGGCCTTGCTTAATAGTTGGTGGTGGTAGTAGTGTGTGGTGGAAACCATCAGTATAAGTTGGTAATCAGACTATAACACACTAATATATATAGGCAAAAGTTTGTGAGTGTGTATGTTTTTATGTTTATTACTTCTTCAGGATCAAACGGTTGAACGAATTTGGATGAAAGAACGATGATCAATTTGTATGAGACCTGTCCTCCTCATCCAACAGATTTGAAACAGGTGTCATTCGAAGCGTCTAGTTAAATAGAGTTTTTGTTATTAAGGCGACATACCCCAAGAGTACGAGGTTTAGGTTTTATAAAATATTTTTATTTTAACCTAACCTAACCACACTTGAAACAGGTGTCATTTTCAGGGACAGTTTTACGTAATGCCCTTTGTCACATACTTTTGTAGAATCGTACAGAGCTCGCCGAGCCGCATTTAAAAATATATGACAGTACTATGTTATTAGTATATTTAAGGTCTTTTTTTATCTTATGACATCCCCGCTCTTGGGCGGAGCGCGAGATAGTGTCAGACTTTTACTGACTAAAAACCCACTACTGTTCCTTCTTTGCCTTTGTTCCAGGGCCCCAGGGTTCAGTTTCGCACAACCCATGGCCCTATTAGGCTTCGACCCTGTTGGCCCCCTACGATTTGCTGACATCTCCTTGAGGCACGCGTGGAACACTACGTGCCGTCGGTGACTTGAGCTCGGTCCGGACGGTTACCGGACGGTTACCGGACGGTCGGACGGTGATCTACCCATTGCTCGCCGTCCGCAAGCCCGCGTCTAGGGTGGCTGGAAATCGGGATCGGAATCCTTGCGGCTGGGGCGTGAGGGGCGTTCCCTCGCGCGTGCGGCCGCCTCCTTTGCTAGCATTACTGCTTCGCAGAAGGAGGCGACCGCCTGCCACTCCTTCTCGCTCCTGACCATGGCCTGTACCAAGGCCCGGCGCGAGAGATCGTTGTCGCCGATCGCCCCTACGAGGGCATGGCGGTGCTCTGCCCAGGCGGGGCCCACCTCTACCGTATGCTCCACCGTGTCCTCCGGGTGGTCCACACAATGGTGACACCCGGGCGTTTCTTCCGCACGAATCCGGTGCAGGAACCTCCCGAACTTGCTATGCCCGGTGAGGACCTGCGTTACGCAGAAATATTTAAGGTCTAAAACACTTGTGTTAGGTTAAAATAAAAATCTATATATATAAAAGAAAGTCGTGTTAGTTACACCACTTATAACTCAAGAACGGCTGAACCGATTTGGCTGAAAATTGGTGGGGAGGTAGCTTAGAACCAGGAGACGGACATAGGGTACTTTTTTTTTTTTTTACTAGGGTAGTAAGTAGGGTAGAGTATGGTAGAGTAGGGTAGAGTAGGGTAGAGTAGGGTAGAGTAGGGTAGAGTAGGGTAGAGTAGGGTAGAGTAGGGTAGAGTAGGGTAGAGTAGGGTAGAGTAGGGTAGAGTAGGGTAGAGTAGGGTAGAGTAGGGTAGAGTAGGGTAGAGTAGGGTAATTTTTTTTTTTTACTATATCCCGCTTTTGGGCAGAACAACGTCTGCCGGGACCGCTAGTATTTTATAAAAACTAAACCCCATACTATTGGGGTATGTCGCCATAGCAAAAAATACTCATCTTACTGAGATCTTTCAATTGAGATACATTTCAAATCTGTTGATAGATATAAGAGTTGTGGAGACGTTTTGATGCATCGTCCTTTGGCACGCGGATAGACCATGTCTTGTGCCTGTTCTGGCCTGATAATAAATGATTTATTATTATTATTATAAGGTAGTAGGTAATAAGTATAAAAAGATGGATACGGGGAGAAAAATTGTAGGAAAGAAGGTATCTACCAAATTAAGCTAAAGTATTGTACATACTTAATAACGAAGATTTTTATATTATGTGAAACTATAATTTGGTTTGATGTCAAACCTTCAATTGATATTTCAAAAAATCCATTCCTATTATTTCACTTTCTTATTGATTTTTTTCCTATACGTATTTTTTCTTTTTTTGTTCCGTCCGAATTTTATTTTCTTTAAATTTTTACTTCCATTAAAATGTTTCATGATTGATTTTTGCTCCGTAGGACTACGCTGCCTGCTGCCGATTCTTTTTTTCCTCAACAAATCGTTAGTTTCCTCACTCAAAGAAGATTCTGGATTTTCATATACTTCTTCATTTTCTTTCTTTAGTATCTGGCCAGGTAAGAATGGTTCTAAAAATTGGAAATATGTCATAAAGTTTATTATTTACAGTTTTTACATATTTAAAAAAACACTTAACTAACTTAATACATTATATATATGTATAGACACTGAATAAAAAATTCTTAAAAACTAGCAAAAAGTACATAATCTAAAGTATGGCGTCAAAAAACTCCTCCGCATCGCTGTCGACTGGTAATGTACCCAAAAGACTGGCGGCATTGCTACATTGTACAGTAATGCTTATCCACTGCCCAAGGTAAAAGCAAGCCCTTGGGTCACGCGAAGTATCAACAAGGCGTTGGGAAAGGTCTTTAAAGAATTTGTGTGCGTTTCATAATGTATAGTTGACATATTTCATCCCCCTCCCAGAGCCCAGACCTCATACTTTTGGTTATTTTACTCTGGGGTTAACTGAAGAGTAGGGTTTTTAGGGTTGAAATGCTCTGATCTTTCCAGCCACTCTTCAAAAAAAGGACTTACCGCCAGAATTGTGGCGTGCCTAGCACGAGGTCCGCAATGCCGCGAATTGTCGCGGCCCTATGTCTTCAGTTCCTGATTTTGTAATTTGACGCGTATACCTATTTACTTTTTATCTAGCTTCGAGTTCGACTTTGCGACCGCAATAACCGTTATTCACGCGGACGAAGTCGCTTGTAGGAGCTATTTAAAATATAAGCTGAACTTGCTTACCACAACGAGGCAGAGATTTAAGCATTATTACGCTGTAGATCAGGGAATTCGACATAATAGCGAGGATCTGATGTTCCAGCAGGTGCTTAAAGTTCGCTATGATTACATTTGCGCCTCCTTCAAGTGTCAGGGACTCTGGTCTGGAAAAAAATGAATGAACAATGATGAATGATGATAGAACAATGATGTTGATTTTTAGTTGACATAATGAGGACAAGCCCCTAGTGTTACTTCATTCGGTGTTCTGGCAGTTTGTAGCTCAAGTGACTGGTACTGATAGACGAGTGAAAATACCTCACAAATAAAAACTGGCCAAGTGCGAATCGGACTCACACACGAAGGGTTCCGTACCAATATTACAATCGAGCAAAAAATGTCGACCACATAAAGTTCCTTGTCAAAGTTGATTGTATGTGATACTTTTAATTTTTGACTATATTTTAATTTTATTATTTGTTGTTGTAGCGGCAATAGAAATACACGTTCTGTGAAATAAAAACCTCTTACGGTTTATTAGATATAGGCCACTGACAGACGGACGGACAGCGGAGGCTTAGTAATAGGGTCCCGTTGGCACCCTTCGGGTACGGAACCCTATAAAAGGAAATGACTGAGAAAATGATGGATAGCATATTAAGCAGACTTTTCCTCATTGTTGCTGCTTTTATCACTTTTACCTACGCATTTGACACGATCTCGTATCTTGATAATGGGTGTGTAATATTTGATTCTTTAGTACTAATCCCTGTCGTTTACCTGCTCATTAAAGAAAATTGTGAAAATACATTCCACCTACACATACAAAACGTTTTGAGAACACATTCATTGTGCGTACAGCTAAGGAGTAGAATTCCCTGCCGGAGACTAAGTGTCCTGATAGCAACCACCTAGGGATCTTTAAGTCAAAAGTAAATAGGTTCTAGGCAAGCGCGCTCCATCGTCGACCACATCGCCAATTTTCATCAGGCGAGATAGTGGTCAAGCGCGAGCTTATCAAAAACTAAAAAAGAAATTTAGATTTGAGTTTACTTCGCCTGGCCTAGGAATTCGATGTCCAAGTCGATAGTTTCAGGCTCCGAGACCATGGCTAGAGCCAGGTGTGCTGTTAACTCGTTAGCCGACAATGTTAGCGCGCCGGAGAGGGGCGGTAGAGCTGACGGTACTACTGCTTCATATTTGTAAACCACCTGAAAAATATGTGGTTTCCATTACCTGTATGTATAAAAGGACGAACTGAGACATATCAATGCACAGCCGAAACTAGTGGGACTAGGAGCGTGATATTTTACATAGGTTTCTTTTTATGACCTATGCGACTACTTAGAGATGATTTTCCAAAATTCATGTCCTAAAGGGATGAAACGGTGATCAAAATTTTGTATGAAGAAGCCTACTATCACGCGGCCGAAGACGCTGACAGGCACTAGTTTTTGAAGAAAAACTAACAATTCTTCATCTTACAGATAAGTTCCTTTCTAGTTCTATTATTTTCAGGTCAATTTTTTATCATACTCGAGAACGTGCTCTTATCCATCTACTTTTGGGCATTGTAGGTAGATACTCATGCGGAAAAGTGCAGCTAAACTAAACCTAAATAAATACCTAGAAACTAAAAACTAAATACCTAGGTATTTAGTTTATTATATTTTTAGACGCGCTTGCTTTAAATAGCTTCATTTCATTTTCGTACTGTAACTTTTTAGAGACAGTCTAGTGGCGCATTAAAACTGCAAATTGAATGCAAACATGTTTAACGAGTGTTAATCACGTTACGCCCGTTACGCCGTTCAATATTAACTTAGAATAGGCTAAAACGTTGGTAATAAAGTTAAAAACAATAATACATTGCACTTCCCTTATTAAATATTATTATATTACTATGACCTGCTACACCCGTTACATAGAATGAAAAAAAATAAAAATAAAGAAAACACCATGAAAAATTAATTTATTAAAATTATCGATATGAGCAACCGCTGGGTAAAAATCAAAACATGATATAAATTAGTTGGCTCGATAAAAAAAAAACACGAATTATAACGATATTAAACGTGTCTACTAAATTAGATACGTCACGAAAATACAAAAAAGTTACATAATACTAATGAAGATTTTTTTTTAAAAGGATCTAACAAAAACAACAATCTTGATTAGTTAATATATTTTTTTTTTAAATTAAAATAAAATCGCTGTTACGGGGCCGCGAAGTCGACATAGACCCGGACCAGTGCCTACAAAATACTCTGTGACTACAACCGGCTCTTAAACTATGGGGGACGGCTTTTTTATAACATTAGTTGTAGGTACAAAACTTAACTTTGTACTTATCCTTAGCCTTCAGAGGAAATAATTAAAATAGGAAAAGTTACCTTCAGGTTGCTGAACCCTACAACGCTGTCGATTTTCCGGATTTTCCCCTGTTTGTGTCCGGTGGCTACTGATCGTCGGTACATGGTGTCAAGGCCGTGAAGGACACCTTCGTAGAGTTTTATTTGCTGGCAATCAAAGAAAAACGGTTAATGCTGTAATATTGTAAGTTGTAGGACGACACACTGATAAAACTGGTACTTACTTAATTCAAACTTATGAAAAATTGCATGCGTCATTATTAAAAAAATAGTAAATATAAATGTCGTTCAGATACCATTTTCACGTAAACATTCGTGACGTTTAAGTTTACTGGGAATCTGGGAATCAAAAGTGAAAAAGCAAATGGCGTTGAATGTAGTTGCTATATTTTGTACATCTTTTTTAGAGTTCTGTACCTCAAAAGGAAAAAAACAGAAACCTCACTTTTTTGTCCGTCTGTCTGTCAACACCCTTTATCTCGAGAACGTGTAGAGGTATCGAGTTGAAATTAAAACTATATACTTAGGTCTGCAGTCCCTTGAAGCTGTGAAAAACTTAAGTTTTTGAGTTAACGAAAAAAAAAGATATGGCCAAAATAACTGTATTTCGACACTCTCAAGGAAATCTAAAATTCTTTTTTTAAAGGTGGGATTTAATGAAATAAGTCCTCTTGCTCTAGGTGAAGCAACAGCAGGAGTCAGACTTTTACTGACTAAAACCCACGTGTTCTTTCAATTGCCTTTTGCATTTCAAAGTCATGGTAACTCCTTCGAACAATCCCGCTGCGTTACTTCTTCTTCTTTTCGAGTCAATAGTAAAGACCAGTAGGTAGGTAGGGCTACGTTAATTGCAGCATCGGTGGCATTAAATTCTCCAAAGTGCGGGTGTATGGGCACTTGTGGCACTCCGACATTGGGTATCTGAAGGGACTATAAAACCCCATTTCACGAAGTTGTGTTTACAGCGGCCCACCTGAGTTCTAGTTTGGAGCTTTAGTGTTTTCTATTTAAGCCACTGCAACTTATGTCCAGCTGGCAGATTTAAGGGATAACGTGGGTATTATTGGCGTAGTTCGTTTACATAGTGTCACTGTTATGTATAAACCAGCTAATGAGCCAACTATGGGCGGATAACGCCCGAGTTTCACCACAAGTTTGCCTGCGTGGGCCGTTTTACCACGGAACACCATTTATTTATTTATTTGTTTACAAGCACTTTCACAACGTTACGGAGGAAGTCCAAGGTGTTGTACAGTAGAAACTTACAAACTAAAAACTAAACCATGTAAAACTCTATGAGTTTTAACAACCACATCCACGGTGTTCAGTGTACAAACCGGCCTGCGCAGGGAACTGTGTGAAACTTGTGCGTGTGGTCCATTAATCGATTTGATAGTGCTTCTGATCGCATTCATATCGTCCAAAGTTAGGGTAACTAAAATTCAAGGATAAATAAGATACATATTTGCAGAATTGTGGTCTTACCAGACCGGTGATGGACTTAAAGGTGAACGTGGGCACTCGAATAGTTTCGGCATTCAGAAGTCGTATTCTTGTAACTATCGCGTTGATAGACTTGTCTGTGAACTCTTCTAGAGCTGTCGTTTTTTCCTTATCGTATTTTCTAAAACAAAAGTATTGTTTAAGGCCCTAACTCCTGAGCAGTACTATAAAACAGTGACTTTCTGAAGCCTACTCTTCGGTAACGGCTAGTTCAATAGGTTTGAAAAATATGTGTGTTTATTACAGATTCATGTACAACATTATTATCATAAGATTTTCGTAAGACAACATTTTTGGCAAAAAAAAAATTTTGCTTGTTTTCCCTTCTACGCCATTCTTGTCTTTCTGGCTTTGATATTTATGTTTACACAAAAAAATTGCTTCAGAATGTACATAGGCATATGTAAGTCAATCAATATTTCGCAAAGACAATGGTTTTAATTATAAGTCAGCGGTGCTCTATTCGGCCAGATGTTCAAGGGACTATACGCCTTAAGAGTAGTGCTTTATCCTTTGTCGAAGATAAAAGCCAGGCCTTGGTTTTACAGTCATTGCTGTACAGCGTGGCAGTACCGCCAGTCTTTTGGGTACATTACCAGTCGACAGTGATGCGGAGGAATTTTTCGAATAAAAAACGTACTTTAGATTAAGTATTTTTTTGGTGGGAAATTCATCCAATGACATCCCCCGTTCTTGGGCGGAGCGGGAGGCCTGTGCCTTCATTTGCGTTTGATACCAGGGCCTAGTCTTCCTTTCAAAAGCAGACCCTTGGCCCCAGTAGGCTTCGACTCTGCTGGGGCCCTACGGTTTGCTGACATCTCCTTGAGGCGCGCGTGGAACAGTACGCGGCGTCTCAAGGAGATTTACCGGACGATCGGACGGCGAGCTACCCATTGCTCGCCGTCCGCAAGCCCGTGCCTACAGTGATCGGAAATCGGAATCGGGATCCCGGCGGCTGGGGCGTGAGGGCCGCCCTCTCACGCGTGCACGTGCTGCCTCCTCCTTTGCTAACATTACTGCTTCGCAGAAGGAGGCGACCGCCTGCCACTGCTCTTCGCTTCAGACCATGGCCTGTACCAAGGCCCGGCGCGAGAGATCGTTTCCGCCGATCTCCCCAAGAGGATACGGCGGTGCTTTGCCCAAACGCACACATCTACTGTGTGCTCCACCGTGTCCTCCGGGTGGTCCACACAGTGGTGGGCGTTGCTTCCGTACGTATCCGGTGCAGGAACTTCCCGCACTGACCATATTCGGTGAGAACCTGCGTTATGCGGAAGGTGAGGATGCTGTAAGGTCTTTCCAGCCAATCCTCAAAGAGCGGATTTACCGCCATAATTAGTTTTTAAGAGCTTTTATTTTATTCATTTTTATTTAATGTGTATATACAACCCTAGTTTTTAATTAGTACATAAATGGTCCATCCGTACCCTTTACTGATCATGTTTTTGTAGTCAATAGTAAAAAAACGAAATTTTAAAATTGTCCACGATAATTTGTCATACTTGGTAAATTCATAATTGATTCAATCATCCATAACAATTGCTACTAGAAAATATTACGCGCAGTATTTTTCCATTTTGATCGTCATTCAATCATTCATAATCAATAGCCTGTATAATATTTCCATAAATTGAGTGACATTTTTGGGATATGAACAAACGCTAATAACTTTGCTGTTTATGGGGGCGGGTTTCGTTCACTGACCGCTATTATTAACAAATTCGAACTACTTTTATAAATAATTTGAGTAGGTTTTAGGTTATTCCGTGCGGGAATCGAATCTGCGGCAGCGCAGCAGCGCGATCTTCGACACGCAGCGGCAACTGCGCCAACCGTGCAGGATTCGGATAAATAGGATTTATAAATTCACACCTCTTTTTAAAGGAAAGAACATACAAAAATATATAAATAAATAAACTACTCTCGGATCGTGTGGTCCGAGTGATCACAAGTTGTATAAAGATCGGTCGAAACAGCTAGTTGACACTTCGCGTGACCCAAGGATTGGCTCTTACCTTGGACAGAGGATAAACATTGCCATACCGCGTGGCAATGCCAGTCTTTTCGGCACATTACCAGTCGACAGCGATGTGGAAAAGTTTTTTAACGCCATATCTTAGTTTGATTTTAGTTAGTTGTAATTAGCGTAGGGTTTTTATTTTACTGTAATTATAGTTGTATATGCATTTTTTAAATGTAAATTATTCATAAACAAAAGGGTGAAAACATACGATAGCTCTGGCATTTCTGTGATCCCATCCATTTGTGCGTCAAGGGTCAAGTAATCATTGAAGTAATCTTTTAGCCACTGGTCCAGGTCTGTTTTCATTTTGCTCAGGAAGCTGCCTGTGAACATAATAAATTTGGTATGTAAGTATGTATTTATGTATCTATTATATATAAGTAGCATATGTATGTATCTGTGTATGTATTATAATAAATATTGGTATTTTTTGTCAAACTAATGGCAACCTCATATTCATGTTCTGACAATTAGAGCTAGCGTGCACTGGTGACTTTTGTCAGGGAGACAATATTTTTTTTGACATTTTTAACCCAACTGTCACGTATCCAAATGCGCGCACCACATGTTGGGTTGTAATGCACGGTGACAGAAAAAAAAAGTCACGGTGATAAAAGTCACCAGTGCGCGCTAGCTCTTATTGTCCATTCGGTTGCCTGAAAGAGATCGAATACGATAAGGCCGCCCATCGTGTGTGTTTTATATATTAGTTTCTCTATCTTATGTTTCTTAATCTGAAATCTAATAAATAAATAATGCTGGCTAAGATCTTTTTGCGCACTAGATGACCAGACTACAATTCCAACCAGCCAGGGCTGTATTTAAAGTTTTTTTTCTTTCTTTGAAGTGGGAAATCAAATAACTTCTCCTGCTTTAGGTGAAGAGAGAGGGCGTGTCAGAATTTTACTGACTAAAATCTACCTGTGTTCCTTCAGTTGCCCTTTACGTTTCAGAGCCATGGTGACTGTTTCGAACATTCCCTCTAAACATCAAGACGGTACGTGAACACATTCGCAGGAATCATCACAGTATTAATTGGCTGGATTCACAACGGCCACAACACTGTGTGTCTCGCATCCATCGGATTCCCGCGACCTTCACCAGGTCATCGGTTCACCTTGTGGAAGGCCTTCCAACGCTGCGTCTTCCGGAACGTGGTCGCCATTCCAGAACCTTTCGTCCCCATCGACCGTCTGTTCTACGAGCAATATTAGCCCGCTGCCACTTAAGTATGATAATTAAAATCGATAATTACCCAAGTTTTCCTTTTCTATTCTTACTGCTGTACTCTCAATGGCTTGGTTTATGTACTGGAATGAAAAAGATCTTTGAAATCATTGTAAAGTAAAAGCTGTCATACATTGAAGACCTATAATTTTGTTAGGAAGTCATCACATAACTCCTTTCACTCTGGTTGCGACGAGGGGGAGTGTCAGACTTTTCTACACTTAATATTATAAAGAGGTAAAGTTTTTCTTTTTGTTTGTACGAAGTAATCTCTGTAATTACTGATCTGATTGTTAAAATTTATTCACCGATAGAAAGCTGCTTTATTCCTGAATGACACAGGCTATATATTATGTACGCGGGTGAAGCCGCGGGCAAAAGCTAGTACTGAATAAAACCCACGCCAGTGGGTCCGTTCCAGGAACGCGTCAACTTTTTCTAAAAATCCCGCAGGCAATGGAGGCTGAACAAATGTCCGCGCAACCCAATGCATTGGCAACAGACCGGGGTAAGTAGTGGTAGCGCAACTTTGACGAACTGTGCGGTGACTCGTCAAACCAAAATATTTTAGACGAATTTGTAGCGGAACACTACAGCCCCCCTAGCCAAGTTACAACCGTTTCGTTTCGATTCACTTTTCGTCGATCGCTTCGAGTAGGTCACGCCTCCGATTCCTTTATTCTGACGTCATCTCAACGCTCAGTCACCTGGTTAGAACAAAGGAATAGGAGGCGTGGCTGACTCAAGGCGATCAACGAAAAGAGAATCGAAACGAAACGGATGTAACGTGGCTAGGGGGCTGACAAGGCCGACGCGCGGCTCTCCGCTTGCAGACCCCGCTACTGCATGTCGTAAGTGAAGCCAGTAGTCCTGGCCAGGCCGTTAAGCAGTAATGGCGCAATTACACTTGGTTGATAGCCTGTATTCGGGTGCATGAAAGACGTTACTCGAATTCGGGCACCCGAAGCATTAATTACGTTGTTTTACTCACGTTCGGTTACGACTGGCAAAGTACTGCTTAACAATTGAAAGGAAAACGGCGTCGGGTAACCAACACGAAAGCTGTTCGGGCGTACTCGACTCCGTTCATTTACACTTAGCCGTTTGTCCGAATTCCATAGGCAATCGAATATGAGCTAACGACCAAGTGTAATTTTACCTTAAGAAGTATTGTATAAGGAGTGCACATTTACATCTCAGCTCGAGGGTGTCAAATTCAATACCCATCATACCTTAGACGAACTGAGACGGATACAATGAATAGGTACATACCGTCATCAATATATCGTTGCATATGATCTCTGAGCTGATCAGTTCGATCAGAAGTCTATTTCTGACCACCCTATAACGCCCTTCAATTTTGTACTTTACATCTTTTAACAGAAATCTGAAAAGAACGTCAAAAAATGTTTATACTTTATACGAGAACATTGTACTTGTCTAGTTTAATTTGTAGGAGTGTTTAAAGCGAGAACTATTTTAGACTGACGCACACGTGGGTCCCGCCTGATTTGTATGTAGAGTCGCGTCGCGTGGTGTGGTCTAATTTAGCTTTACAAGTCTAGTTGCCATATAAAATGTATGGAGACCGACGCGCCCAGATCGGCTTACGTGGCCCACGTGTGCCCAATGTAGTTCTACCTGGTTCGATTCCCACCCAGGACCAATGTTTGTGTCATGAGCACGATCATTTGTTCTGAGTCTGGGTGTAATTTATCTATAATATGTATGTACTCATATTTAGAAATATATAAGTATATTTATCAGTTGTCTAGTACTCATAACACAAGCTCTGCTTAGCTTGAGACTAGACGGCGTTGTGTGATACTTGTGAAATATTATTGTTATTATACCTTTCATGTCCTATGTCCTATGTCTGTACTTACTCGACTTGTCCAAAGGTCGGAGAGTAGACTAGTACATTTGGTTTCTGATCAGTAAGGGACCGCTCATAGGCTCCCTTTAGATGCAGGTCGTTCAGCGCCAGGTTGATCCTGACCACCATGTTCGACAGATCGTTGTGTAAATATTGCACGTTGAAATGTGTGTCGTTGCGAAGCTTCATGCGGTGAAAGAATCTAAACAGAAGTGATTAATTACGCTTGTGTACTTAATCAGAGATTGTATAATGCCTACACAACGGAATTACCTCTTTTAAAATCGACTACCCGTACTTCTAGGGCTTTTCGTATCGGCCTATTTCTTATATCATCAGCTATATGCAGCCGGTAAAAGTTTTGTCGGAATCAGTCCAACCGTTTCTGATATAAGCGGGAACAAACACACTGACAATAATTTTAAAATGCGTTGTTTTTGTTATATGTATAAAAGTTGTTATGTTGATATTGCAGAGGCCCTTCAATTTTTCTTTTTAACCGACTTAAAAAAAAAATAGGAGGTTATTCAATTCGGTTGTATTTTTTTTAAATCCTTTTTTTTATGTTTGTTACCTTAGAACTCCGTCGTTTATGGACCGATTTGCAATTTTTTTTTTTCCCTTTATAGGATATATCCAGATTGGTCCCATTTTTTTCATAATCCAGTTCTGATGATGGATTCTATGAGGAATCGAGGGAACTCCTCAAATATTATAGGCAACCATATAGTGATTTTGGTACTATCACCGAAAACACAATTTACAGTCAAAAAGTAACATTTGATGAAGTGGAACTGATGAAGAAGACGAGAAATGGTCAACGGAACTTCATACTCACTTTGATATCACAATGAAGATAGCTAAGCGACTATTACAATACAAATAAATGAATGGTTCTGAATAGTTACTTTACGTTGAAAATGATATCATCGAAGTGATCTGATGATGATGATAGAGCCGGAAGGTAGGCACTGGAACTCCGTAATTAATCAAGGTAACCTAGCCGTGTTTGGACTTATTAGAATCGTCATGAGATGCACTTTGGCTATAAGGTATTATCGAACTGATCTGATGATGGAGTCGGAAGGTAGGCATAGGAACTCGTAATTAATCAATGTATCCTAGCCGTGTTTGGGCTTAATAGAATTGTCATGAGATGAACTATGGCTATAAGGTACTATCGAATTGATCTGGTGATGGAGCTGGAAGGTGGAAGGAACAACAGGAACTTTCTAATAAAACAATGTAACCTTGCAGTGTTTTGGGTTAATTGGAATCGTCATGAGAAATAGGCACTCTGTTTATAAGTGGTTCGCAACTAAAAAGTGTAAAATAAAAACTTTTTACAAAAAAAAAAAAAAAAATAACCTAATTCACTAAAAAAAAAACACTAAAAGGATCAAAATAACTTTATTTCGGAAGTCGGTGTTAAATAAGAAACAAACAATACCGAGAAACACCGACTTCCGAAATAAAGTTATTTTGATCCTTTTAGTGTTTTTTTTAGTGAAGTCGGTTATTTTTTTTTTTTGTAAAATGTTTTTATTGTCTCTATACATAGATATATATACGTGTACCTACGTATATATATCTATGTATATTAGTCCCGGTAACCGCACAACGAACGAACTAAACAGTTGACCACTTTTGTTGAAGAAAACTGTAATGAGGTAAGAATTTAGGTATTACGTTTAATGAAACGAGTTATTTAAACTATGATAACTTTGGATTGACTCGGAATTATATGTTATAGTAAACTTTATACTGAAGTCAAATTCATTTTTGAAACTTCGTTTGCCTAAAATGAGCCTATTGTAACTTGAAAATAAATTAATAATAATAAAAAAAATATTTTGGTTTTATTTTCTCTATAATATCGCCATAATAACATGAGCAGTGGTGGCCGAGTGTTAACGGTCCCGACTTACGAGTTGTAGGTCGCGGGTTCAAACCCAGCCAGGCGCATTACTTTGTGTAATTTATTTCATCACCACTGCTCTCAAAACGGTGAAGGAAAACAGCATGTCCTAGATCCAAAAAATCGAAGACTTGTGACATTCACCAACCCGCATTGGGCTTTCCTAGAGAGTAGGCCTGAGTCCCAGCAGTGGGAACAATGAAAGGCTGATTATGCTATGTTTATGCTAATAACATGAAAATAATATGCTACAAATATAAAGATTATTTTAACTTAGAATTTCAAATAAAGTTCAAAACTTATCCTATCACAGTTCAAAATGTGCAGTTTCAAAAAACGTCAATTTCATGGATAAAAATCCAATATACAGAGAAATATGCATTTTGATAAAAATCTACCCTATTTCTAAGACCATAATAACTGCATAAATTTCCCTGCAGCACAGGTCGAGTTAAATTTCTAGCTTATGAGTTTTATCGATATGATGTTTGAGATGATAAAAATGTCATGCTCGTTGAGGTCGTTATTTTTGCTTATATACCTAGACTTGTAGATACTAAGATAATTTTAGGTAAAAAGAGCTTCTCGGAAAGCTTTTGGCACGATTTTAGGCCTCTCCTGTAAATTCCAGGCATAAAAAAGATACCTACACATTTTTAGAAATCAGAACTTCAGCATGACCCTTACAGGATTGTTTCGTTGTCCATCTGTCCGGACCGAGCCCAAGTTGTCGACGGCGCGTAGTGTTCCACACGCGCCTCAAGGAGATGTCAGCTAAACCGTAGGGGTTCAGCAGGTTAGAAACCTACTGGGGCCATGGGTGATGCGAAAGAGTAACCCGGGGCCCTAGAATGAAGGCAAAGAAGGAACAGGAGTGGGTTTTTAGTTTAGGAAAAAGAAAAGCCCTTAGTATGTATGTATCATTTCTACTGGGCCCCTTGAGTTGTGCTGACATCTCTTTACCCATCGCTCGTCGTCCACAAGCCAAGACGTCAGCCCGTCATGTCTTTTTGTAGTTCGCAGATATGAATACTCACAGAATTGACTCGGGCATCCTCAGCATACAAAAGCCGCCTAGGTTTAAGCCCGAGGGTATCATTCGGGTCTTCTGCGCGTTCAGCTCGCGGTGGGCTGCTCCTCTTGATGCTTTGAATCCCTGGGGACATTAGAAAATTAAATTGCACATCAAACTATTCCTATATTCTTTATTTCAGCTTTCTTTTCGTAAAATTATCGTTACTATTAATTGTGTCCAATTTAGTGGTCACCCGGCGTGTGCTACTACGCTAAAAAATGATTTTGTTTATTTGTTGATAAAAAAGGAAATTTTCATTTATTTTTCTAATCTAATTTATTGTCATACAGCGCCAGTCTACCAGTCTTTTGGGCACATTACTGACGTGATTACTTGACAGCAATGTGGAAGAGTTTTTTGACGCCATATTTTAGTTTTAGGTTATTATAGTTAGTATTTTGAAATATAAATAAATATCCACAAAACATTTATTTAATTTATCTATTATGCTATAACAATTTAATTTAATTTAATTCAATATTTTTTCTATGGGTTAAGATTTAGATTCAAAGCATTTTATTTCAAATAAACCATTTACAGGCACTTTTGAAATGTCAAGAAGTCAAACAGTCAGAAAAAAAAAAATGTTAATTGCACATTCCAAAGCGTAGATTTCTCTGGAGAAGAATGTGCAGGAAACTCCATGTACACTCTTTTCAATCATGTTATGTATTACAAATATCTCGGTTACATGTTTCTTGTTGCTACTATCATGTGAGAACAATTTAAATAAAGTAAAAATAAAAACTAAAAATAGGTCATATTAAAATAGCAACTGGCAGCTAAGAGATGATCAGTCTCAACTGACAGCACCCGTTCACGGACATGACTCGAATATTAGCACCACTCAGCTCAACCATTTTGAAGGGAACCCCGTTAATCCCTGAAATAAACTAAAAATAAATAAATAAGTGATATTCTTCTATTGCATTGTTTGAAATCGGTTTGGGACACATTGGTTGGATGATTTCAAAGTCTATAACGGAATTAAGTAGATATTTTTGTGTTTTTTTTTTTTTAATATTTATAATAGAGAGAAGAAGAGAGGAGAGAAGGAAATGTGGTCGATTTGATTTAACTACATAACTGGCTCCTTCCACTCGTCTCACAAGAAACAAAAAGTTAAGAAAGAAATAATAAAGTAAACAGGCAAGAAATACTAGAAAAGAAAGAACAGAAAGAAATACAAACTTACAACAAAATGACTATTGTGTTCTTACTTTAATCATTTCAGTATCAAAATGTGTATTGTGTTCTAATGATTCTTGGACTGCTTGCCGGACATCGGCGTAGCGATCTGTAAATGAATTAGGTGTAGATAAAGCTGAAAACACAGGTCCGACACGCTTTTGTTTGATGTTTTTAAACAGTAAAGCTGGAACTACATTAGACCGACGGCCGACGCATACGTGCGTGCCGACGCACAAGTCCAGTTGCCATGTAAAATATATGGAGGCCGACGCGCAACGCGCCCAGATCGGCGAATGTGGCCTACGTGTGCCCAATGTAGTTCTACCTTTAGGCCCATACCTCACTGGGACGCCGTTGCGGTGTTGCGCGCACCCAAGAAAATGTATACAGCTCTATGGTGTGTACGTTACCTGACCACGTTTAGTGACGCATTTTTTTGACTTCATGATCTGGCTACGCCTCCGTGGCACTCAGTGAGGTACGACCCTAAATGGAAAGACAAACTGGGGGAGGAGGGAGAAAGAGGGATGGAGTTATAAACCCTATATAGCTCCATCCATTTAACAGTTAAGTTTAGGTCGTCAAAAGGATCGCGTGGTAGGGCCTCTTAGTCATGTACGCTGCGAGGCAACGTCGGACAGTGAGCCTGCACATTCCCAGAGCAATCTGGATTGATAGATCACCAGGCTTAACACAAATAACTTTTCTGTTAGCGTTCCCGCCTAGCGCTAAGTCTAAAATGTGCAAGTGGCGTCACTCCAAAGCACCTTTTTGATTACGGTCCATAGCTTCTCCCAGACAGAAGGCCTGAGTCCCAGCTGTGGGAACATTATAAGGCTGCTGATTATGCTAAACTTTTGCTAATGAACATTCAGTACGTACCGTCAATTTCGTCCATGATCTTAAAGTGTTCTGCCGCGTTGAGAGTCATCCAGCAGTTGGATGATGGGACTGAGTCATCAAGTTCATCTTGATCAATACCGTCCACATCGTTTCCGTCCACATCGTTCCCGCCTTCATCGTTCCCGTCCTCATCGTTCCCGTCCTCATCGTTCCCGTCCTCATCGTACCCGCCCTCATCGTTCCCGTCCTCATCGTTCCCGCCCTCATCGTTCCCGCCCTCATCGTTCCCGTCCTCATCGTTCCCGTCCTCATCGTTCCCGTCCTCATCGTTCCCATCGATCGCATTATCATTGCCTGTAAACAAGATGAGGCCGGAGACTATAATATACCCAGGACTTTTTAAATGTCAAGACTCTAGAATAATATAATAAAATATTACACAAATATCACACAAAGCCGTCTAGTCCCAAGCTAAGCAGAGCTTGTGTTATGAGTACTAGACAACTGATAAACAAACTTATAGTTTTCTAAATATATACATATTATAGATAAATTACACCCAGACACAGAACAAATGATCGTGCTAATCACTCAAACATTTGTCCTGGGTGGGAATCGAACCCACGACCTCCGGCATAACAGTCAGGGCTAGTAACCACTAGACCAATAGGCCAGTACTAATAATAATACTCGTAGAATAGAATAAACTATATTGTACATCAAAATAGTAACAAAACTTTTACATAAACTTAAATCTATGGGTACAACAGCGGTCTTATCGGTGACAGCGATATTTACCAGAGAATCTTAGGTTGATTCTGATGGACTATAGGAACTTAAAAGGGGTAGTCTGAAGTGTACTGCTAGCAAATTAATTAATAAAAACTTTTTACAAATAATAATAATAACCGACATCACTAAAAAAAAAATCAAAGAATCAAAATAACTTTAATTTCGGAAGTCGGTGTTTCTCGTAACTTCTTATTTAACACCGACTTCTGAAATCAAACTAAACTAAAAGGATCAAAATATGATCCTTTTAGTGTTTTTTTTAGTGAAGTCGGGTTTTTTTTGTAGTCGGGTTTTTTTTTGTAAAAAGTTTTTATTTCACACTTTTTAGTTGCGATCCATAAACAGAGTGCCTATTTCTCATGACAATTTCAATTAACCCAAACACTGCTAGGTTACATTGTTTTATTATGTTGTTCCTGTCTACCTTCCGGCTCCATCATCAGATCAGTTCGATAGTACCTTATAGCCAAACTGCATTTCATGACAATTCTAATAAGCCGAAACACGGCTAGGATACATTGATTAATTACAGAGATTTTGTAAATGGTTTATTCAAGAAAATTTACATAACTATTTTCACATATCTTCTGCCAAACTGCAGTACAGTTTGTCGGCAGTTCCGATGCCTATCTTCCGGATCCATCATCATCATCAGGTCACTTCGATGATACCATTTTCAACATAACTATTCAGAACCATTTATTTATTTGTATTATCATAGTCACTTAACTATCTTCATTGTGATATCCATGTGATTATTAAGTTCCGTTGGATATTTCTGGTCTTCTTCTACAGTTTCACTTTGACAAATGTTACTTTTTGACTGTAAGTGCTTAAGTTCTCGAATACCAAAATCACTATATGGTTGCCAATAATATTTGAGGAGCTTCCTCGATTCCTCATGGATCCAATCATCTGAACTGGATTATATTTATATATAGAGTGGAAAGCATATCCTCTAAGAGGAAAAAAAAAATTGCATATCAGTCCATAAACGACGGAGTTCTGAGGTAGCACACATAAAAAATAAAATACAACCGAATTGATTGATGACCTCCTCCTTTTTTTGAAGTCGGTTAAAAATAGAGTTTTACATTAAAAAATGTACAGAGTTATACTTTTAGACTCACAAATTTACAAAGTACATGGCATCAAATCAGAGACGTATTGTCAAATAATCCTGTATCATGTAAGAAATGTAATATCAAACCAGGGTGTAGATAAAACTTAAATAAAATTAAAAATTAAAAAATATATATTAAATTTTTAAATAGTTCAATCGATTTTTCGATTTTATAGTGTTCAACTTGTATGTCCTTTCATTTGCTACCTCACGCATACATTCGGCTGTTCATCCCCACTTTCTCCCTAATATAACTTGTAAATCACAGAACCGATCTTGATAAAAAATGTCTAAGTAGCAAGCAGATTTTGTAGCAAAGGTTTCATCGCCAAGAATCAAATCGGTTCACCCGTTTAAGAACTACGGTGCCAAAACACATTACGCCCCTCTTTTTGCGTTAGGGATTAAAAAAACAATAGTGCTAGGTTAATTTAGAAATTAATTTTGGTTGGTTTCATATTTTCTATTATATCCCTGTTGTTATGAGTATGTTTTGAGAAAAGGAAGAAAAACCTCAAAATTACTAAGTGGCCGTAAGATGACACATTACGTAACATAATGCTAGATATAGAAATGAAATGATATTTCTCTTGATACTACCTTCATCCTGGGACTCATTCGAACCTTCGTCATCACTTGCGCCCACTACTATACTACAGAGACAAATCAATAATATTACATAAAAGTATTTCATGTTATTGTCCTCAATTTCAAAAATATATGATTTCTGCCTTACATGATCAAGTCATTTAATTTTCTTATCAGCAACGACTTTCTTTTCGCCATAAATCCGCCATTTCAATTACTTATTTCGTAACTTTATAATTTCATTTCCAATGATTAGTTTTATGTAAAAGGCGCCTATGTAGTAAAAATCATTTATGTAAAAGTAAACTTTGGAGATGCATTATCTGGGTTTTTTAATTGCTAGCGTATTTTCATGTAAAGTCATTGGTCAAGCTCCACCAATTGAGAGAATAGTTACAGATTATTTTAATAGTCGTAAGAATATTTTTATTATCATATTTCCAAAAAATAAAATCTCGGGAGTAGTGGTGGCTCCAACTCTCAAACCCAACTAGGCGCATTACTTTGTGTAATTTATTTTATCACCACTCCTCGCAAAACTATGAAGGAAAACATCGTGAGGAAACCGGCATGTCCTGAAACTAAAAATTCAAAGATATGTGACATCCACCAACTCGCATGGTGGGTTACGGCCCATTCCCTCTTCAAGAGAGGAGGCCTGAGTCCCAGCAGTGGGAATTGATTGTGCTATTATTACACTTAAAAAATTCGATCTTTTTTCGTCTACAATTTTATTTTGTTTCCAGAATCGGTCCGAGCATTCAGGTCGGCATGGGAAGTTTACAAGAAACCTATGGAACATGCGATAAAAACAGTGCGTACAACATACGAGTACTAGATATTTGTACGTTCCTACAAATGTCTAGTATGCTATATAGAGTGGTTTCCCAGTGGTAACGGCCCCGACTTACGAGTTTTAGGTCGCGGGTTCAAACCCAGCCCGGCGCATTGCTTTGTGTAATTTATCTCATAACCACTGCTCTCAAAACGGTGAAGGAAAACATCCGAAGCCGGTATGTCTAAGAACTAAAAATTCGAAGACTTTTTACAACTTACAAGGTTGGCGGAAGTCACATACTTCCACCAACCTGCACTGGGCCCGCGTGTTGGTTTACGGCCCGTTTACTCTCGTAGAGAGGATGTCTGAGTCCCCACAGTGGGAACATTATAAGGCCGACTATGCTATGATTATAGGCTTTAAGCTTAGCGTCCACTGCGACGGAATTGGAGCGTACGCAGTGTACAAGCCGTCGGTATTTACAAAATCCCGATGGGGTGCGTCTACTGCATTCCAGTGCACGCTGTACCATACAAATCAATACAAAGCAACGAATCCTGCCGCTCTGGAGGAGGCCTGAGTCCCAGCAGTGGGAACATTAAAAAGCTGATTAAGCTATTTATTTAAGTATTATTTATTTACAAGCACTTGTACAACGTTACAGAGGATGTTCAAGGCATTTTACAATAGAAACTTACAAACTAAAAATACTATGCTATGCTAAATAGAAGATGTAGATGTAGTTGAATTACTTAAATAAATTGATGAATTATTGGTACATCCCCCCCATTTCTGTTGAGGTGGGAAATCATCAAATAATTTTTCCCACCCTGGGTGGAGCGAGAGGCAGTGTCAGACTTTTAGTACTATACGTCGAGGAAAACACCTGTGAACGCCTGTTTCCTAGACCTATCCAAAGCTTTCGATACCAAAGTGTCGTACGATTTGTTGTGGCAAAGGTTATTGAACGATACCTCAGTGGATAGGGAAGTTATATTAATACTACGGTATTGGTAAAAAATCAAGTAGTCAAGTCTGCTATTACAATAGTGTCAGAATGGTCTATCATTGATTTCATAATTGTTGATTTGACAAGTCTGGTAATATAATGGCGTCATTATGACTCTTTAATGGTCAACCACTGACACTCCATTGAAAGAAATGGCATAGAATGGTAATCTCGTACATCATGATAAATGAATGTCTGATGTATGCGATAATCTGCTAAAATTTTGACAATTCCTTTGATCAGTGTGTAGTCATTGCTTTTAATTTGGTACGAGACAGCTCGATATGGTCATTCTACCACAACTCTATTACGAGACCATTTACCGATCAGTGATCAAATATTGTGAATTAGCAGATTGCGAACTTTTAGCAAAATGACATTGGAATCTGTGTGTTGGAATGACTAATTTATAAAAATAGTAGGCTTGGGCTCCAGCTCAATTGTGTGAGGTGGGCAGGCTCATTATCGGATGTGTATAAGCTGGAGTGCGGTGTGAGACAGGGTAGTCTCACCTCCCCTCGCCTCTTCAGTCTGTATACAAACCAGTTGATCGTTTAGCTCAGTAACATGTATCAAGGATGTTATGTTGACGGCATATGCATCAATACCTAATATAAGTTATGCTGATGATATGGTGTTGCTGAGCCCTTCGATTAACGCAATGATACTCATCATTGCGTTAATCTGCTGCTTACGATATGTAAGAGGTATGCGGAGACCCATGTGCTCAGATACAATGTTAAGAAAAGTGAGCTTCTAGTCTTGAAGGCAGGAACTAAAACCTACCCGATTGTGCCACCGCATATGTTGGCTCGCAGATTTGTGAAATGCTCGACTGACGTAAAGGCCACATTGTTTAGAGCGTATTATTGGCAGTCATTTTATACATGCAGTCTGTGGGTCAACTACACGCAGAGGGCATACAGTGCTCTGCGTGTGTTGATGGGGTTGCCGCGCTACTGCAGTGCATCCGGTATGTTCGCAGAGGCAGAAATTGATGGTTTTCATGCCATTATACGCAAGGGATGCGCCTCCATCATGCGCAGGGTACGCGTCAGCCCCAACATCATCCTGAAGACAATAGCGGACAGGTGGGACAGTCCCTTACTGGAGCATTGGGTACGGCCAAATGCGAAAGTGCATAGGAGCTACAGAAAAAAAATCGTGTGAAGCGAGAAATGACGCCATCTAGCGTAAAACCAGATTGAAATGTTGCTATCGACAATATTACATTATACTGTTAATAGATGGCGCCGCTGTGCTTCAAATGATTAATGCTTAATTAATGCTTATTTTTGTACTTTCTTTTTGTTTCTTCATACATTGAAATAATTTATAATTTCTTTTAAAGAGATGAAGATATTAAAATTGAATATCAATTTATAAATATTTGATTATCTATGTGTTAGTTTTCAAACTTGAGAGGGTAGGTTGAATATGGATTTCCGTTGAAGTCCATAAGAACGCTAAAGATTACATTTCTACGAACCGAGCGAGCACAATACTTCCGTGCGTATGTGTGCGCGTGTATGAGTATCCACATTCCACAGATAACACACACTAAGGAACTGTCGTCGCACTGAACTTAAAATATCATTATTATTTTTCTGTGCCATTGAATACGCATCACACAGTCACAGAGGCGACTTGTTCTTACCATTGCATTGATAAAATTCACGCAAATATGTCATGTGCTGGTAGCCGTATGAACTAGACGAGGTGGGCAAGCTCTTTGAAAGAGTAATTGCAGACCGCCTCGTCGCGCACTTAGCGCGGGTGGGGCCGGATCTTTCGGACAGCCAGTTTGGTTTCCGCAGGGGGCGCTCCACGGTGGACGCCATCATGCGCGTGCGGGCCCTCACGACGGGGGATGCGGTGTCCCGGGGCAAGGTCGTAGTGTCCTTGGACATCACCAACGCCTTCAACTCCCTGCCCTGGAGTAGCATTACGAGGGCACTTCGGTATCACCAGGTGCCCGACTACCTCCGTCGTCTGATCGAGGCCTACCTGAAGGACAGGTCTATCATCTACCCTGGTCACGAGGGAGAGTGGAGACGGCGAGAGATGTCGTGCGGTGTTCCGCAGGGATCGGTACTAGGACCGCCCTTGTGGAACATCGGGTACGACTATGTGTTGCGCGGTGACCTCCCCGACGGGGTCAGCGTGGTCTGTTACGCAGACGACACGCTGGTCCTGGCGCAGGGGGAGTCACACCAGGCGGCGGTCGAACTAGCGACACGTGGGGTTGCGACAGTCGCGGATAGGATCCAAGAATTGGGACTCGAAGTGGCACTGCACAAGTCCGAGGCCATGTGTTTTCATGGTCCTCGGAACGCGCCACCACCGGGTTCCCAAATAACGGTAGGAGGGGTTCGCATCGACGTCGGGTCGACGATGAAGTACCTGGGACTTGTCCTCGACAGTCGGTGGAACTTTGTGGAGCACTTTCGACGTCTGACTCCCAAACTAGAACGGACCGGGGCTGCCCTAAAGCGGCTCCTACCCAACCTTGGGGGTCCAGACGCCTCCTGCCGTAGGCTCTACGCGGGAATTGTTCGGTCCATGGCCCTTTACGGGGCGCCGGTGTGGGCGCCGTCACTGCAAAGGCGACCGGCGGCCATACTGAACGCTTGCCAGAGGGTCATGGCCATCCGGATGATACGGGGATACCGCACGATTTCCCGCGAGGCGGCGAGCCTTCTTGCTGGCCAGCCACCATTGGATTTGGAGGCAACAGTCCTTGCACGCATGCACGATTTGCGCGTGGAGATGCAACGCCGGGGCGAAACTCCGCTGTCGCGCCAAGTCGCGGCATGGCGGACAGAGTTCCGGCGGGATCTAATGGTGGAATGGCGACGGCGACTGTCGCAACCCAGTGCTGGGCACGCTACAATAATGGCGGTTAGTCACCTCTTTGAGGAGTGGCTGGAGCGGCAACACGGCATCCTCACCTACCGCATGACGCAGGTCCTCACCGGACATGGCAAGTTCGGGAGGTTCCTGCATCGCATTCAGGCGGAAGCAACGCCCGGGTGTCATCATTGTGTGGACCACCCAGAGGACACGGTGGAGCATACGGTGGAGGTGTGCCCCGCTTGGGCGGAGCACCGCCGTGTCCTCGTGGAGGCAATTGGCGGCAGCGACCTTTCACGTCGGGCCTTGGTTCAGGCTATGGTCCGGAGCGAGGAGGAATGGCAGGCGGTCGCCTCCTTCTGCGAAGCAGTAATGTTAGCGAAGGAGGAGGCTGCACGCGTGAGGGAACGAAGGTCCTCACGCCCTAGCCGACGTAATTCCGACCCCGACTACCAGCCACGGTAGACGCGGGCTTGCGGACGTCGAGCACTGGGTAGCTCGCCGTCCGGCTGTTCGGTAATTAACCGCACCGAGCCCAGTCGTTAACAGCGCGTAGTGATCCTCGCGCTCCTCAAAGAGATGTCAGCAAACCGTAGGGGCCCAGTGGGGCCGATGCCCGCTAGCTAGGACCGCGGAGAATTTCTGAAAGGGCAACCCGTAGTCCTAGTACGCAAAGGGTAATTGAAGGATACAGGTGTGGTTTTAGTCAGTAAAAGTCTGACACGCCCTCGCGCTCCACCCAGAGCGCGAGAAGTCATTTGGATGATTTCCCACCTTAAAAAAAAAAAAAAAAAAAAAGCCGTATGAACTAAGTGTTGGATTCGCAAACAACGTAGCCCGAGTTCAAATCATGGTCGGTCCGTTGCGGTTATTTCTTACTTTGAAAATTCCCAATCTATATTAATATAGTTGTTTTTTGTATTGCTATGAAAAATACTATTGCATTTTTTGCACTAAATAGTTGCAAATTACGAATATGATCTATTAACCACAAGAAGAACACATTCGTCACTAACCTCACCTAACTACATCTTTTCGATGTTGTAAGGTGGAAATAAAAAGACGTGTTTAATAAAAATCTTTATTCTTTATATTTACAAATTAAACATTTATGAGAATTGTGACGGCGAATTGTTACCTAGACAAAAAAATTATCTTGTAACCGATAACTATGTTACGTGTAAGATTGTTTGTTGGAAGTATACCCACTTAGACCATTCATAATATGAATAACGTAACAATGAAAGGATATTAAAATTTTAATAAAATAAAATATAGTTGTATATTATATCCAGTTATTTATTGAAAAGTGATATATGATTTAGACTTTGTAAACATTTTATTTTTATGTAACGTCACAATGAATGTATTGAGGTCATAGCTTAATTGTTCATTTTCTTGACGAAAAGAAGATTGAAACTAAATCTCAATTTCTGTTAAAAGAACTTTAGTTCTCACAAGATAATCGTCAATTAGATGAGAAAAATAAATTGAACTATTATGTTAGAACAGTGTGGGTAGAAGAATAAAAAACGAAATAGAATCATGATTATTGTCAACAAAATTGATAGCGAGTTCACTGCATTCTTAAGATAAGGCGATGGCACAAGTTAAAAGTTATAGCTGTTTTAAACGAAAGTAAACACAATATAATACAGTGTTTGTTAACGAATAATCATGGATATGTTAAAATAAAATGGCCTACTAAATATTTAATTACACCGACTGATTTCACTAAAACTTAATATTTTGTATAACCCCCATTATTTCGATACAGTCAAGTAGACGTTTGCGCATGGACCCAACCATATTACCGCATATTTCGCTCCCTCTAAAACTTTCCCACACCTCCATGCAATGGGTTTTTAATTGTTCCGTAGACCTCTCATTCCGCGAGTCCCACCTTTGCACCATCAAACCCCATAGATTTTCTATGGGGTTGAGGTCGGGTGATCGCGCTGGCCATGGAATAACAATTACTTCCGGGTGATTGTGAAACCACTCACGCACAGTACTCGCTCGGTGAATAGGACAATTGTCCTGGACAAACGGAAATTGTGCTAACTCATCAGCTGGGTAAATGTTGCGCACAGTAGGTAGCATAATTGAGTCTAACACTTCCACATAAGTTGAACTGTTTGCGCGTGGAGGAATGAAAGCCAGTTCTCCTGGTCCTGCTGCACTCATCTATCCCCACATATTAATTGTGATTCGACCTGATTCGGTGTTGCTACAGGTACAATTCATTAATACTCACATTCAGTCCGGTTTCTTCAGATATTTGTGTTTTATTGAGACCGCTTTTATGCAGCCCAATGATAGTCGCCCTCACTTCAATACTAATATTAGCCTGCATTTTGCGAATATTACTATACTGTTAACCACACGTCACTAACCAACAACTACAACCAAACGACAGTTCATTTCGGTCAAGTTAAACTTATGTCTACCTCGCAGAAATCTAATTCTTTATTTATTTTTTTTTGTGATCATTTTCTAACTCTAAGAAATGTGTGAACAAGTTAAAGAATAATTTAATATATGTAATGCTAATCCATAACTTCCAATCGGGTTCCGGTTCCAACTTACAAAAAGTCAACCATTGCGTGGGATTTGAACTTGCGGCACATTGATTTGCGCTTCAATCTGTGTCAATACCACTAGGCCATCTTGACTTATGCTAAGTTGATGAAATTATGAACTACAATCAGTTGTTGACGACAATGATGACGCATGTGTCTATTATTTGTTAAACTAAAAGACAAGTTTATACTTTGTGAGATTGCCTTTGCTCGCCACTTAGCTGTGAAGAAACCAACGCCATCTAGTTTAATTTTCGAAAACTTGAACTCTAACGTGCAAGGGATAATAGGCGTTAAGGTATATAAGCACTTTTACTGGGTCATAGTACCTGTGTATACTAACCAACTATGGACTTTGTCCGAATTCGACGTCATTTTTATTTATTTTTACTAAATAAAAGCCAGCAGATTTGCATTTTGCGTATGAAGGGCCACGGTAACTATTTGGAACAAATGCTGCAGCTTTCCCGCAAGGAATACAATATTGTCTCTTTTTGTTGTTGTGTATCCAGTCTGAATAAATGTGTAGCATGCCTAATAAATATAATTAGTTTTAATATTATTTTTTATCCTTATATCCCACATTTAACGTCTTCCCCAGGCTCTGGCAGAGACCGTTGGTTTACCCGGAATGAACGTGTTTATCAGGAAAACCAAAGAGAAATTAGCAGTGGGCTACGTCCACGATGATCATCAAGTCCAAGTGTTAGTAGAAATTGGTTTATTTGTTTTTTATTAGTTCACCTCTGTTCATTTGTGAGCTTAAAGTGTTAAATAAATAGTGGTTATAAGGCTTACATAAAATAAATAAAACGGACTCGCGCACTGAGGGTTCCGTACAAACTTGAAAGGTAAATTGCAGTTTATGACGTATTTTTCTCTTATATAAAAAAAAACTACTTACTAGATCTCGTTTAAACAAATTTTTGGTGGAAATTTGCATGGTAATGGACATCATTTTTTTTTTTAGTTTTATCATTATCTTATTTTAGAATTTCTGGGGGGGGGGGGGGACCAATTTTACCGCTTTGGACGTGTCTCTCGCGCAAACTATTCAGTTTGGAAAATAAAGATATTAGAAACCTCAACATCATTTTTGAAGACCTATCCATAGATACCCCACACGAAGGGTTTGATGAAAAAAAAATATTGAGTTTCAATTCTAAGTATGGGGAACCCCCAAAATTTATTGTTTTTTTTTTCTCTTTTTGGGTGAAAATCTTAATGCGGTTCACAGAAGGTTACATCTACTTACTAAGTTTCAATAGTATAGTTCTTATAGTTTCGCTGTGACATACGGACGGACAAAGTCAAAGTCAAAGTCAAAAAAAAATTATTTCACATAGGCCTACATGGGCACTTATAAAACGTCAGAAGCTAGTGCACGGTTCCAAATTGGTCGTTTCCTATGGAGAAGAACCGGCAAGAAACTCCAAGGTTACTCTTTTAAAAAATGATTGTTTACAATATTTTCATATTACAGTATTAATAGACATTATGTAAGAACAGTGTAGACCAGTCGATATTGTACCCAAAAGCACAATAAAAATAATCATACTAAAAAAAAAAAAACATGACAGACAGAGATGACAGACAGACAGACATGACGAGGGTTCCATAAGGGTTACGTTTTTTATCATTTAGCTACGGAACCTTAAAAATTGAAAGTTATTGTGAGAGCCATAGCTGACGCTAGCCACCTACGACGCAGTAGCATTTAGTTGTAGACAGTAACAGACAACCCACGTTAAAACTAATCAAATTCTTTTTTTAGAATTGTACAGGATTCATACCTAAAAAGTATGCCTCGTTGTCGGTTACCTGACTTGTACTTCTCACTGGCATCAAACGTCCTCAAAATCGAAACGAAGCTTAGTGAAATGATCATACATGCTAATTACTCGCTTCTACGGAACCAGAAGGATATCATTCACGAGACAGCGCAACAAGACCCCTTTAAGAACTCACCGTTTCTGTATGTTCAAGTTGAAGATGCCGGGAAAGTCGCGTAAGTAAAAGAAAGTCCTTTAAATCGATGCCTCCTACACATAAGGCCGCAAGTGAGGCAACGGTCCTTACGCCCCAACCGCCGCCGGGATTCCGATCCCGATTTCTGGCCACCGTAGGCGCGGGTTTGCGGAAGGCGAGTAATAGGTGGCTCGCCGTCCGACCGTCCGGTAACCGTTCGGACCGAGCCCAAGTCGTCGACGTCACGTATTGTTCCACGCGCGTCTCAAGGAGATGTCAGCAATTGTAGCAGGGTCGAAGCCTACTGGGGCCAAGGGTATGATTCTGAAAGGAAGACTCGGCCCTGGTACGAAAGGCAACGAAGGAACCGGAGTGGGTTTTTAGTCAGTAAAAGTCTGACACTATCTCGAAAAAAAAGCCCGTAAGGCAAAAGGTGCGTGCGCCGGTGCGTGTTCTACGCGCGGCTCAAGATATCATTAAAACCGTAGGGACCCAGCAGGGTCGAAGCCTACTGGGAGTGGGACCATGGGTTGGTTTCCGAAATGGAAACCCGTGGTCCAGGAATGCTAGGCAAAGAAGGAACATACGTGTGGTTTTAGTCAGTAAAAGTCTGACACGCCCTCTCGCCCCGCCCTAGATCGAAAGAAGTCATTGGATGATTTCACACATAAAAAAAAGCAAAAGGTGCATTTATTCAGTAGAACCCGATATAAGTAATTTGTGAAACAATTTTAACCGATGTTTTTGCATTAAGTAAGTAATCAAAATAATCAGTTTAAGATCACAGTACCAGATGTCGGATGTAATAGGAAATAGTATTTTTGTTTTATTTTTTATAATAAAATTTTACTCAAACTATATGTTACGACTTTATGCGTGGAAAGCATCGAAATTTAAGATTTTCGTAAGTTTGAAAGAGTTTTGAAACTATTACTAAAATAATATGATATACCTTAACTTAACTACTTCGCCACTCAAACGCGAACTTATTCCAATATTAGGGGTTTCAAACTGCAGGATTGTACGAAAGAGTTATCATGGCCTTGGAACTCAAAGGGCAACTGAAGGAACACAGGTGAGTTTTAGTCAGTATAAGTCTGAAACTCCCCCTCACTCCGCCCAGAGCGCGAAGGGTTATTTGAAGACATGCCGCTAAAAAAAAATCAACAGGGTGCGGGTTTTATATAGATATAAATAAAAAATAGATATGAACATTTCACATATTGGTGTAAATGTAGGTGTACCCTACATACATACATTGCATAGCATAGCATAGTCGGCCTTATAACGTTCCCACTGTTGGGACTCAGGCCTCCTCTCTAGGTGAGGGAATGGGCCGTAATCCACCACGCGGGCCCAGTGCGGGTTGGTGGATGTCACATGTCTTCGAATTTTTGGTTCTAGGACATGCCGGTTTCCTCACGATGTTTTCCTTCACCGTTTTGAGAGCAGTGGTGATGAAATAAATTACACAAAGTAATGCGCCTGGCTGGGTTTGAACCCGCGACCTACAACTCCGTAAGTCGGGACTGTTACCACTCGGCCACCACTGCTCTACTGCACATACACTGCCTACTCTTCAAGCCTGAATAAATTTCCGGCGGGATCTTAAGGAGGAATGAGTCATGTGGTGGTGTGGAAGCTTGAGTCCGTTCCATCATCGGACTACTAGACGAACGGCGTTGCGCCACCGGTACATGGTAGACATCCCACCCATATGCACAAAACGTTTTAAGAACTCATTTATTATGCGTACAGTCGAGGAGTGGAATTCCTTGCCAGAGTCTGTGTTTCCTGATAGCTACAACTTAGGGGTCTTTATGGCAAGAGTGAATAGGCTAATTCTAGGCAAGCGTGCTCCATCGTCGACCACATCATCGCTTACCATCAGGTGGGATGGTGGTCAAACGCGAGCCTATCTTTAATAATAAAAAAAATGGCAACAGTGCTGGGCACTCTACAATTATGCACAATTATGGCGGTAAGCCCCCTCGTTGAGGAGTGGCTGGAAAGACAACATGGCGACCTTACCTTTCGCAATACGCAGGTCGTTACCGGACATGATAAGTTCGGGAGGTTCCTGCAACGGATTCGTGCGGAAGAAACCCCCGGGTGCCACCATTGTATGGACCGTCCAGAGGACACGGTGGAGCATACGGTAGAGGTGTGCCCCGCCTGGGCAGAGCACCGCCGTGTTCTCGTGGGGGCGATCGGCGGCAGGATCTCTCGCGCAAAGGAGGCGGCCGCAAGAAAAAAAAAAGCCTATTTATATAGTTTATGATTTCTTGTTCTCTTTGGTAACCCAAGTAGGTAATATATTCAGTCTGTGTTCTTTTAGGATACGTGTAGACGGTTGCACATTATCTGGTTTTATAATAACGACGTTAACCGGAGAATCGGTCAATCTGGGATACGATTACTTCAAATTATCAGATTGCGTGTACACTATTGAGGTATGAAGCTTTTTTATCTCTTTGTACCCCTCATGACATTTCAATTGAACCGGAAGGAAAGCAGTGTCAGAACTAACAACACACTCAATGTAATTTTAGATCTACAAGGCTAACAGTAATTCTATGCCAGTCATCGCGAAATATAATCTGGATATAGAGGAAGACACTGGTAAGGTTATTTACATTATTTTCATATTACTTGCAAAGCTACATTTAGAGGAACTATAAGACAAAATCCTACATCACGATATCGGAGTTCTCCACGCGAATAGGACATATACCTACAACAATCCGAAAAAACAACTACTCATATCAAGCAGTTGCCAGGACCAGAGACAACAACCGTCTATTCGGAGAATCCTCTGTTTCCAATGGAGCTTTGCAGGGGTTTGCGGCTTGTTCTGCATGCTTCTATAGCTGTACCTAATCGGGATGGAAGTCAGCCCGAATCTATATTAGTTGAGAAAATGCCATGCACCCCGACATTGCCTGTAAACCAGTGTAGTATTATATAGTGGACTTTGAGAGTCGTGCAGTTAGAGTCGCGCCATAACACTAATTTTAAGTCGTCTCAACACTTGGAGACCTTCCTCAAAGGAGAAAAGGGTGTCGTGTATCGAATATTTCGTGGAAGGATACCGACCTCGTAGCGAAACACGACGCCGTCACTTCGTGTGTAATAGTTTGTAAAAATAAATAGATTAGTTTTTGTATGTTCTTAATATGTATGTATTAGTTTCTTATTTTTAAGATTATTCTATGTATTTTGTCTCTGGGTCTTAGTTGCCTGAAAATAAAGAATTATTGTGATTATTATAACCAAAAGCCTGTTGCATTAAGTCCGCCTGTGCGCGTACCACTACTGATAATAAATAGGAGATATTCCAAGTGTGGGCCGAGGTTTTTGAAAAAAAAAAATTACGTTGCGCAATGTGGCACCGGCCACTGCTCATAGAGTCGTCAAACCCACGGGTGATGTTTTTGACCCTTGAGTTTAACCTGTTACGTCTCGCCGTGGGTAGTTACTAGTTTACTGCAAATATCTTGCAGCGTTGTCACTCACTGACTTACTGCTGAGGCCGCTGTTGACCGAAGAGCTAATACCGAAGATGCAAGCCGCCGTCTTCAGCTTCGTCAACGCTTCGGCTATTTTCGGCTCGAAGTTTACCGAGTATCGGTAAGTTATATTAGGAGCCTCATAATATGTTTGTAAATGCTATCCCCAGGAAAGGGATTTCATGTGTCGCTGTAAATTATTATAAATAATGAGATACAAGATTAAAATTAAAGGTCTTATGAGTAATATGTATTAAAAATTTAACAAAAATATTGAATGTCTTAAGTTCATGTGTTTCTATCCAGCGGGGCCACTCGAGCTAGACTGAAAAAACGAGTGGCATTGCTTTGTTTGTTAAATGTACCTCACGAATTTACTGACCAGATCCAATGTACCTCAACTATTTTGTCAAAAATGGCAATTAATCGCCTCATCCACCCAGCGGGACCCTCGATTCTATTATGCTCGGAATACATAAATATAATACTAATCGTAACTTGTACCAATATACAGTCATGGATCAAAAGTGCAGTGGCACTCTAACAACGCAAAAAAAAGTGTGTAAAATTTCTTTGTTGTCGAAGTTCAATTGTCCACAACTAGTTCATTCAATACTTTAGATTTAATGCTACCAATTAAATCAGTCATGAACCATTGACCTTCTTTTACTTATAGATATATTTAAATTATAGATATTTTAGCATTGGTAAGAAGGAACTGCACTTTTGACCGCTGACTGTACCTCTTGAATCTTTTTAGTCTAGCTCAAGTGGCCCCGCTGGATCGAAACACAAAAGATGTGAGGAAACTTTTCACTTATTCCATAAGAATTACTTTGGATCTTTTTATTACAGAGATAACCAGGAAATAGTGTTTCAAACCACTGCCCAGTATATGACTGAATTGATCAGGAACCTGAATAGGATTACAGTTGAAAAGAACGAAGGTGTTATTGATATGGAAGACTTCACTATGCTGCATGATGAAGAAAATGTAAGTCCTCAGAGACCTTGCTTGACGTGTTGAAATGTCAAGTGTGTGAGCGAGAAAGAAAGATGGAGCTGTACATCCTATCTCGCTCTAAAATCTAGCTCCATCCCTTTAACAGTTCAGTTTAGGTCGTCAAATGGGTCGCGTTTAGAGCTGGTGGTTGTGTCTCTGTAGATACAGCAGCTAAACTTGAACAACACATAACTGCAGTGATATTTTGTAAAAAAATACCGGTAATACTTAGGTGAAGTGAAAATGAGTTGCCCAGACCAATCTGGTCTGTCCTTTTTTAGGGTTCCGTAACCACAGGGTGAAACGGGGCTCTATTACTAAGATTCCACTGTCCGTTTGTTTGTCTGTCCGTTTGTCTGTTTGTCTGTCCGTCTATCTCATGAACCGTGATAGATAGACAGTTGAAATTTTCACCGTTGCCGCTATTACAACAAATACTAAAAACAGAACAAAATAAATGTCTATTGCAGGGACAGATGGTACGGAACCCTTCGTGCGCGAGTCCGACTCGCACTTGGCCGGTTTTAGGGTTCCGTACCTCAAAAGGAAAAAAACGGGATCCTTATAGGATCACTTTGTTGTCTTGTTGTCTGTCTGTCTATCTGTCTGTCACGACCCTTTATCTCGGGAACGCGCAGAGGTATCGAGTTGAAATTAAAATCATATTCTCAGGTCTGTGGTCCCTTGAAGCTGTGAAAGAATGACTAATACTAATAATTATTATTATTAATTGGCATTGTCTCCCTTCTTAAAGAAGAGTGCCACTATCGTTCAATCTATCTACTATCATATATCTAATCATTCAATGTCATAGTTACACTTCGGAAGGAATGCATTTCTAAAGTGTTTATTCTTGTATACTTTCATGTCTTTACACAGAAGCGTAGGCTCCAGCACGGTGCACTACTCTTTTTAAATATAAGTTAATAAATCTTTGAATATTTTTATGCACCAGCTAGATGGGATAGTAAAGTTAACGGGTATGGTCTTGTATGGCTTGAATACGATGTACTCAGCACACAGCGGCGGCCCCATCAAGACGGACAAAGTTATGATTGCCGAAGAGATACGATTCAGTTCATTGCAGGTAAATACCATCAGCAGTCAGCCAACTAGGTATGCAAACGTTATCCTCCTTTCGGGCATCACCGCGTTTGGATGTAAAGGCTTTCGGTAACCAATACATGTTTTATAGTTCTTAAAACATAGAAGTACGGCCTATTACTGTGGCTGCGGCTGCCCTGACCACCGACAAATAAGCTACTGTGATGTGAATGGTGGTTTGAACACTGGCGGCGTACAACCTATTACTCGATGTCCACAAGCCCGCGCCTACGATAGCCAGGAATTGCCCTACGACTCTCGAAGCCTAGGTCGTCTTCTACCGGAGGGAGATAACGTGTGGGGTTCCACAGGGGTAGGTTTTAGGCCCTCTCTTGTGGGATCTTGCATACGATGTTGTCCTGCGCGTCGACCTCCCCATAGGTGTAAATATCATTTGTTATGCTGACGACACCCTGGTATTGGCCGGTGGAAACACCTACGACGAGACCATCCAGCTTTCTGAGCTTGGTGTGGCAAGAGTCGTAGCTTCGATCCCTGAGCTGGGTTTGGAGATAGCGCCTCATAAAACTGAGGCGCTCTGGTTTCACAAACTGCCGAGGACCAAAGAGCCAGCTCATCAGTGACAGTTGGGGATACGCAAGTTCAGGTGGGTCGATACATAAAGAATCTTGGTCTAACTCTGGACGGTCGGTGGGGCTTCGAAGAGCACTTCGAGCGCCTGGTCCCCCGCGTTGGGAAAGCAGTGGGTGCTTTGCACAGACTACTGCCAAACCTCGGGGGTCCTCGGGAAGAAGTTCGCCGCCTCTACGCGGGTGTCGTGCGGTCGATGGTCCTTTATGGAGCACCTGTGTGGTCAAATAGACTCTCAGGTGTCTGGACTAAAATTAATAGTTTGCAGCGGAAAATGGCCATCCGCATCGCACGTGGATACCGAACGGTATCCTTCGAGGCGGCAACTCTCCTGGCACGCTTTCCGCCACTGGACATCCTGGCGGATATGGACGCGAGAGTCTACAATCAGATTCGTGATATACGCCAAAGTGGCAATAGCGTGCCGGGAATCGCTGTAATAAGGCTGAGGCGGCAGGAACGGCGACACGCGCTCGAGAGGTGGCGCGAGCGGCTACAGCAGCCGCAATTCTCGTGCAAGCGCGTTGTCGAAGCCGTTCTGCCGCACTTCGAAGCCTGGCTGACAAGAAAGGAGCGCATCTCCTACAGACTCACTCAGGTGCTGACCGGGCATGGTTGCTTCGGTGAGTACCTGAACAGAATTGGGTGAGAGGCCACAGCAAATTGCCACCATTGCGGCAGCAATTCGGACTAAGCACAGCACACGCTGGAAGACTGTCCAGCGTGGGCCACTGAACGACAAGTCCTGGTCGCAAGGATTGGGGAGATCAGTCTCTGCCAGCAGTAGTGAGGGCTATGCTAGCGGAGTCAGAAAATTGGAGGGAAGTTGCTTCCTTCTGTGAGACGGTGATGGTCCAGAAGAAGGCCGCTGAGCGAGATCGTGAAAGAGCGAAGAACAAGGCGGACTCGGAGAAGAAGGCGTCGGGGAGGCAACCGCCCTGATGCTTAACACGCCGAAACCCTGCTTGCATCATCCAATACAAGTGGGACTTTGGAACCACGGGCGCTCAGAGTGGGGACTCTGCTCGTCCATCGAGTGATTCCAAGGAAGACGGTGGCACTGTGATCACGTGCTGCCGTACACAGTTAGGTTCAGGGGAGACCGTTATACAGTCTCTTCAGGGATGTGCCGAATCAGGCGTTGCACAGAGGGGGTTCCGGAATGGTCTTTTGAGAGGTAACGGGGCCCCTTCTACGTGTTGATGGTGATCACCGAGGTGGTTTTAGTGAGGTAAAAATCCCACACTCCCCGGACTTATCCCCAAAGTCCAGGCGCCTTTTGAAGGTTTCCCCTCGAAAACAAAAAAAAAAAGGTCGTCTTCTACAGTGGCGGCTGGGGGGTGAGGCTGTCCTTTCCGCCCGCACCTCTTTCGCTCGCATTGCTGCTTTGCAGAAGGAGGTGACTGCTTCCCATTCCCTCGTTTCCCGTACCTACCTCTCGCACGCGGCCCTGGTTCAGGCAAGCGTGCAAGAGATTTCCGTCGCAGTCGCCGAAACGACATAGGTACCTATGCGTTGTATCGTACTTATATTATAATCAGTCGAAATTAATCTTTATATGTAGAAAACTCAAGAACTTTTACAAAATATGTCTTTTTTTGCTGTACATAGGTCCGCGGCACATTGCAAGTTACTTCAGAAGGGGCAGATGATTCTTTTGTCTTCGCTACTGAAATAACTGATCTGGTTGTAGACGTTCATTTGGAAGAGGAACACTGGAACAAAGGATTTAAGCTGATCGAGGTTAAAGGGCTGAGGTAATTTCTTATTTTTTCCCTTATTAAGAAGGGAAGTTTCAGAGACAAAAAAGTTACGGGCAGCTATGCGGTTTTACACCAGTAAATAGCTGTTAAATAAGTTAGCAAAGAACGCGCTAGGACGTGGTGTTGCGGACACCTGCACCCAATATACAATACAATAAGTCAAGATTTTGATTATGTTAAGAACCTTATGATAGACCACGATTTTTGCGATAAATTACCAACTTTAACGTTATTTTTCAGAAAAACTAAAACATTTCGAAAACTTTGGCTTATGATGACGCTTTTAAATTTTTTCTTATCTATTTATATAAAGCAAAAATTCCGAAGTGTTGTTTTTTATGAAATACACAGCACTTTTTTGAGCTTGTAGATTGAATTATTAAGACATTTAGTTTAAAGCAGCCTCGCAATAATGTATGAGTTAAGGCACACAGATTATGTACCAGTGTGATATATTTTTTTTAAATACCTTTCAGGCCTAAATACCTTTAAGTTTTTTTTTAATATTCATTAATATTTTGTTGTTTGCCCTGTGCGATTCGCAAATAAACTTTTTTATTTAACGTTTTGAATATTCAGAAAAAAAACACTATTCAAAACTATAAAACTCTTAGAAAAACCCAGAAATAACTGTGCATTTCTCCTTACAACATTAATATTATTACGTAAAACTAAAACTAAAATAGTACTTATAAATACAATACTTGTAAATACAACTACAAAAAAAAGGCAAACATAGAACCTCCTCCTTTTTGAAATCGATTAAAGATGATACATTATGTGACGCATTAGGCAGCCGTTCGAACTTCGAATGTACCTAGGAAAAAACTAAATTGTGATAGCACCGCTGAATAGGGAATGCAAAACCCGCCAAAATTAAAAACCAATTTTTTTTCGGGTCTCCTAAAAAAAACCAGTTACCCGGGTAACCGGTATTTTTGTTTAAAATAAGTTATTTTTATTGTTTGTGTAAATGATATTTTTAAACTGCTTGTGAAATTCAGGTCGCCTACATCTTGTATGTCTATAATATTTAAATTGATACTTATCTTATAAATTAACATGATCAACAAAATCAACTAAGCGTAATTTAGTCATTTTAAATATCACGCATGAATATAAATTACTATAAAATATAAAACTCAACATAATTGATTACAGATTTAAACTCTTTCATTATAAGCTCTAACTAGAAAATGCAAAACCGGCCAAAATTAAAACCCTTATTAAAATATTTCACCCGGTATTCGATGAAACCGTTTTTAAAATCAGTGTATTTTTATTTATTTTTTAAGTGAATATTTTAAATTGTTTGTGAAATTCAGGGCGCCTACAATTTGCATATTTTTAATAATTATTTAGAAACTTATGTATGTGTACCTAATACGGTCATAAATTCTGTTTCAAATAAAAACATCTTAACTTCATAAAAACGAATGTCTAAGAATGATGTCGTATATAGAGAATCTAAACCAGAAATCAATACACGCTTCTACTGAAAATGTCCACCCACCGCCTATAGGTTTACGCACTGTGATCATTGGAAAGTTGCCCACCGCTGATCGTATATAATTTTTTAAGGATTCTTAATTATTGTGACGTTTGGAGCAGCTCATGCCCTCCAATACAGACCACATTTGTAGTCCATGGGTTGAAGTCTGGGCTAGCCGAGGATTAATCATCAGCCTTAATGAAGTCCGAAACATTCGCTGCAAGGCAAGCCTGGGTAGTGCGTGCCTTGTGACCGAGTGCTTAGTCTTGCTGAAAAGACCCTAATATGTTATCAAAAAGAGAGAGGCTTTAAGAGGCTTCGCTATGCCGTATAGGATAGTATCTTGATACACTTTAGCTGGAGTTTTCACCCATTTTCACGAAATAAAACCTTGGTCACTCCGTGATAGCCCTAGGTTAGTAATTAGCCCTTACCAAACCATTACTGATACCGAATGATGACCATTCAGGACTCTGCTAACCAGTTGAGAGTTTTCTTTGGAGCTACAAGCAAACACCCGATCATTTTACTTGTTGTGATATTCCTTGATTGTGAAAATTGTCATAGCAGTAGCAAGAATATCCATGAATTTTCCATCAGTGTAACGAACAAGCAAAGATTTTGATCTATTCACTCTTTTCAAGCTCACATTCCTCAACCCGTTTAAGGTGATGATGTTATGATGAGTCACAACAGACAGCCGGACTGGATCTTTTATGATCATGAACAGAAGAAGTGTATAGTTGGTGTAGCTATCTATGGTACGATAAACAAACCTACGACTGCCTTAGCAGCGTTTTAAGACAATGTTTGCTAAAAAAATAAAGTCATTTATCAGTAAAAAAAAATACTCGATAAAACCGGATAATTGAAAATAAAACCCGAGTTTTTTAATCGTTAAAAATATAAGCCGGTTTTTCGGTTTTCGGGTTAACCGGTTTGTATTCCCTACGACTGACCTCTACTGTGGTAATATATAGAGGTCAATGGATATGACCCATAAATACATTTTGTTTAGTTTTAGTGAAACTAACATAAGGATACTAAAAAGAAGAGGTGTGTCGTATAAGTAGTCGTATTTATATGTTGTCTTATCTGATGGAGAAAGAAAGATGATATTAAATTCAAAGTATTTAAAAAAAAAACATTTTTCAAATAAAGCTTTTAGTTCGAAATTAGAAACAGTTCATTTCTACACTTAATGTATCTATCAATGTTTCAGACGAATGGCATTCTCGTTGAGTACATTAACACATGCGACTGCAGAGAGTATGATAGGTGGTTACTTGCTGAACGAGGTGCCGAAGCTGGTACACGACCATTTAACGGATATATTCCGTGATGCTGTACATCCAAACAGGGTTTGACCAGACCAGAATTAAAAACCTGATTTTTTGAGCATGTTAATGTTTTTATCGAGTGTAGAACTGAGGGTGCTAACTGTTGTTGAGCCACGTGCTTTAGAATAGAAAATGGTAATTAATTAAATTTATTCAGTACAATGTTTTACTTTTATTTAGTTTTAAAACTCGTAAGGTAAGTTGTCTATGACCCAGGATATTTTACCTACGTCCAGGGGCGTCGGCTTTTAGAAAACCTCATGGGTGCTTATGCTCATTTGATGACTCGAAAAAGTGGCGAAGTGTGAGAAGAGAAATGCACACTGATCGACCAACAAATAAATAAATTTAATAACTAATAATAAATTGATACAACATCACATACTTTGTCCTGGTCTCTAACTAAGGTTTTCCCTTGGAACGACGAAACAACGGAGGTAACACAAACACCCAGACTCAACACAAATATTTGTTTCATCAACAAACATTTGTGTTGGGGCGGGAATCGAGCCCGCGACTCTTGCTTTTCAACCGGCGCTATAAACCACTACGCTAAACGGGTCGTCGGGTAATGAAAAAACGTCCATCGCTAAAAGGCGATTACTGATCAGTTTCTTGATGTCCTATACTCACGGGTGCTCGGCACCCACTGTTTATTTCTCATGGGTGCTCGAGCCCCCGAGCACCCACGGAGACGGCCTACGTCTTATCCGATTTCAGGCAAGATCAGCTTTGGGTTGATTTTCGAAAGGGGAATCTGGGGTCTTGGAACGCAAGGCAAGGGAGGAACATATTTGAAGTTTTAGTCACCCCACCGCCATTGATCGGGAGAAGTCATTGGATGATTTCACACTTTAAAAAAAACTGGGCAAGTGCGAGTCTAACTCTCGCACTGAGGGTTCCGTTCAAACTTACCTATATAAATAAATTAATTTTAATTTATTATTACCTATAATTGACTGGCCTATTGGTGGTTAGTGTTTAGTGGTCCTGGCTGCTATGCCGGAGTTCGTGGGTTCGATTCCCACCCATGACAAATGTTTGTGTGATGAGCACGATCATTTGTTCTATGTCTGCTAACTAAAGAACAGCTATTCATTTTTGTATATATATATATAGAAGATAGATAGATAAGCTTGCTTTATACCAAATTTCAGGATTCTGGGTCAACGAAAAGTACCCTATGAATTTGGATTCCCTTGAGAGTGTCGAAATAGACGTTTTTTTGGACATAAACGGCAGTAACTTTTCTCGTTAATTTAGATGTTTGATTTTTTCACAGCATCAAGGGACCGCAAACCTAAGCACATTGAAGGTTTTAATTTCAAATTGATACCTCCACGTATTCCCGAGAAAAAGGGTCTTGACAGACAGTAAGACACACAGACGATAGACAGATAACAAGGTGATCCTATAAGGGTTCCGATTTTTCCTTCTGAGGTACGAAACCCTATAAAAGGCAAGATCAGCTTTCCTAACACCATGGCGCTAAGACATTCTGTCGAGGGTTGTCCGGGCTCGTCTTTCTTAAGTAGCATCGTCATACTGGTCCACTATGTCAAACGAGCTCTTTTACTTTCTTTTTAACTCTCTTCTTTCTTAACAATTACTACATTACTGAATTTAAATTTCCTGCAAGATTCTGATATCTACTTACTACAGTCAGACGTCAAACTTTGATTTCAACTCCTTAGATCTAATTTTTTTACAGATTTCGTTTATAAGGCATGTAAAAGTTAAAAACAAAAAGAGGTATGAAATGTGAGGTGAGGTGAGGGTATAAAATGTATTGAAAAAGAAAGGTCTTTGGAAAACTTGAGGATAGAGGTGAATTGGAATTAGAGAGGAATTTTTACTGGTCGTTTGCAGTTCATACAATGTGACATTTCCTGTTTCAGTAAGACAAGCATCAAAATTACCATCTTTTAAAAATGTTGATATCTTTCATCTTTAATGTCATTAAGTATATGTGTTACCGGCAATGTTATGCTATGCTACATACTTGACCTAGGTGATGTGTACAATTTCTAGGGATTGTATAGAGTACCTGCTGGTCCATCGGCAATGTGTCAAATAAATAGATTTGGTCTACATATATTTATCAATGTAAACCGATCTGCCTATAAAATGAAACAAATTAATCATGTTCTGTTACTGGAGAGCAGGCAAGGAATTGACGTAGTATTAAGGCACTCCGACACGGACAGGTTGGGTCAGAAGGCTAAGGGGTGATTCTTTGTTGCTAACATCGTAAACAACAACTTTTGTTCTATGACTTTTAAAAATTTGTCATATTTTAGTTCATCAGATTTTCATACAAAAACAAAAATATTTAAATTGAACGTTCTAAATATTACGAAGTCTATGCGAAGCAAGCGATAGTACGATAGCGGAGGGGGGCCGGGATCGGGCAGCGGGGGTGCTTGATGCGCAAGCTTGCGTCGCGTCATATAGACGTAGGTAGGTATAGCAAAATACAGAGTTGAAATGTGTTAGACAGAACAACGAAATCTTGAAGGCTTGGTTTTGGTAAATGAATTATGTTTAGTAAAAAGTCATGGAACAAAAGTTGTTGTTTATGAAGTTAGTAAATACAGTCTTGCAAGTTTGTTATTGTTTTACAAATAACCCTGCATAGGGTTTATCTTTATAGTAGCTCCATCCCTTTTTCTCATTCGCACGCTTGATATTTTGTATATGTATGGTCTCTGTAACACCCTAGGTTGACTGGTAGAGAATACCTAAGGCCGCCTTTGTACTTTATGTTGCATGAAGATTAAATAAATAAATAAAAATAAATGTTTTAACACGTCATGTTAAGGCCCGTGATCTCGCTCACATTAACGAATACAATGAAGAGTCATCACTACCCGATACTTGATAATATTGCAGGAAAGGCTAGTAGTACAATGTTCCCGTCTTGTGTGTTTAGGATCGCTTACACTGCGCGTTCATGCAATTACCTGCTATACCTATGGCGCTATTAACACGACATTTTACTGCTATTGTACAAACGTGAGAGCATTCTATAGTGGAGTACAGTGAACAGTAATAGAAGGTGGTTCAATATGTAACCCACAGCATTTTCCACAGAATCAATTAGATTAGAGAGAGAATAAATATTTTTTAAAACCATCATGCAATTAATTAAATAATTATAATAAAAATAATATTTAAAAAAAATAACAATAGTAACAACATTAATAATAAACGAAATAATAATAATAATTGAATGAAAACAGGATTTCATTGAAATTGATTAAAAATGAGCTCCTGATCTATGAAAACTTAGAGTTAGAATGTTTGAAGTCGCACAATTCTTTAAATAAATGTCATCGTCATCATTTCAGCCGAAAGACGTCCACCATTGGACATAGGCCTCCCCCAAATGTAGCCATAATGACCGGTCCTGTGCGTCTCGCATCCATCGGATTCCCGCGACCCTCACCAGGTCATCGGTCCACCATGTTGTTAAAAAAAATGTGTTATTATATTAGGTATGTGCTGCAAAAAGTCCAAAAAATAAATTCCTTTTTGTCCGCTAGAGGGCGTCACTTTAAATTTGAGAATTATTTTGGAAATGTACAAGTGAAGCACTTTCAAATGATATCAAACACGACAGTAGGGATTGTTGTTGTGTCGAAATCTGCCTTTACAACCTTAAAAATATCCCTCAGAACATTTTCTTTCCTAAAAAGAAATCCCCATTTACCAGTAAGGTTTCATTTCAATTTAACTTTGTTACCCTTTCTCCATATTACGCGAAAATCATGACGTCACTGCTCTTGACGTATTTACCTTATTTTATTTTTAGCACAATACTTTTGTCCGCTAGAGCGCGCCACATTGAGTTTTGTGTCACGTCATGTGACCTATGTTCAGTAGACGATTAAGACAGTTCTAACGATACCTCATTGATCGAGTTCCGATAAGGAGTTTAGTAGCTATGAGGGAACGAATGAACATACACACACATATACATACGTACATACATAGGCTGTCAAAATCATAACCCTCCTTTGGCTTTGCTGTAGTCGGGTAAGAAATATATCACGGGACTTACCATGACGTGTTAGAATGTCAAACGTGCGAGCGAGAAAAAGGGATATACACCCTATACATATAGCTTTAACAATTCAGTTTAGGTTGTCGAATGGATCGCGTTGAGAACTCGTGGCCTTTGTCTCATATCAATTATAAAGTTTTATAAAAGTCTTTCGTAACTTCTTACAATTCTTTATATTATTTATTCTATATGTTTCTATATATATATATAAATGAATAGCTGTTAGTTAGTCTCGCTAAACTCAAAAACGGCTGAACCGATTTGGCTAATTATGGTCGGTGAAAAAAAAACACGAAAAAAAAATCCGAATGCAACGCCATCTCTAATTAAAATGTTATTATAAAAGGAATTATGCTGTTCTGGTAATGCCAGTAGATGGCGTAATCCTTACTATTAGGCGGTACGAAGTTCGACGGGTCAGCTAGTTTTTTATACATTTAATTGGTATGTTAAAGCATTTTTTTTACTTACTTCCGTTCGAGGGGGCGTGCTGAAGATACACCTCTCTGACATTATATAGTCAAAGCTTTCTGAATAGAGTCTTGCCGGCGCCCATGTTAACAACCGAAGGGTTTATATATGAGTTCCATTAAAGATACGGTCTGAGTACATCCAATATCTAATCGATGGTAGCAAAGATGATCCTTGGCAAGGAATACCTTATGAGGACAGCCCCACTAGGAGACTCACTATATCTTTGGAATAATCCCAACAAGTACAGATTTATTGGTATTTTCCTGAAATTACTTCAAATTGCGCAAACATAGATGCACTCTCTATTCTTTTACTCTCATAGTCCGGTGTGACGACAATCCGAGACGACTGGGGAGAAATCAGTCGCAGAATCAACGGTTTTCGGTGCTTTCCGAGAAACGGGGGTGTTACAACACCAACTTTCTAACTCCAGGCTGCTACAGAGTAATTCCTAATAGAAAAACCATATCATATGTGCCGACGTCTTTCAAAGTCAAAGTCAAAGTCAAAAAAAATTATTTCACATAGGCCTACATGGGCACTTATAAAACGTCAGAAGCTAGTGCACGGTTCCAAATTGGTCGTTTCCTATGGAGAAAAACCGGCTTTATGTCGATACCGTTACCAGCCCACGCTGAAAATCAGGGCCATAGACTCATCGCATTTTGATTGTGGTCACGACATTATGCCGAACGTTCGGCCGTTTTGCGGGGATGTGGCGCATATTTTTTCACATAATATACTTATAATTTGTTAGTTCTAAATTTGCGCCTTGTTCCGCTACATAAAATGTTTTTCCTTCTTTCTTTTTTCAAAAAAGTATATTTTTCCCGATCCGGGAATCGAACCAAGAGTTAAGTAATCGCGCATGCTACTACAAGATCGGCGAGATACTTATGGAGTATGAAGTAAACAAACAGATTATGATTAGTTTAATTTAATTTAAACATTTCACAAGAAGTCTCTGGAACACTAGTACTGTATAAGAATGGAGCCGTCCTACTGTCGTAGGTGGATGGTGGATGACTACACAGGCTTGTACACGATGTTGTCCTCATCCACGTCGTCCGGCTCGTCAGATATGACCGCGCGAGCTGTCGTCCCCCACTCTCGCACCTCCACGTAACTGGACCAACAAAAACAAAAACAATATCAAAATCATATAAACCATATCTATAACCATATCGTCCATAGTATTGTTAAAATATATATATATATATATATATTTATAAAAAAGTAACTTTATGCAAAATGGGAAAATCATCTAATGACAAATCGCGCTCTTGGGCGGAGTGAGAGATAGTGTCAGACTTTTACTGACTAAAAACCCACTTCTGTTCCTTCGTTGCCTTCGTCCCAGGGCCCCGGGTTTGGTTTTCACACTACCCATTGAGGTTACCCTGGATTATCCACCTTAATCGAGACTTGGCACTGAATATTTTCTAGATGATTTTTTTGGGGTGGAAAATCATCCAACCTACTCCGTGGTTCCTTCTTCCCAGGGCCCCAGGATTCCATTTCAGACAACCCATGATCTTCTAAATGCTACAAATCTATAGTTTTACAAACTATACTTCTTACTTCGCTTGGTTATCATCTCGTAATTTTACGTTTCTGTATTCCTTTGCCGTTTCCTTAGGACTGAGAATGGATATCGGCCTCTTATGGTTGTTCACGGTCGTGTATTCTTGCAAAGGCTGGAAGTTCCTCATCATGATTTCTGAAGAACCACTTCTCCAGGCCACGGTGGGTATTAGAGGGTTGGGCACTATTGATATTTTTGAAGCAGCCGGTGAAGGTGAAAAGTTTAAAAAAACTTCTCTAGCTGGCGTCTGAAATGTATCAAGAAACATCTGTTAAATTGAGACACAAGATACATGTATATGTAAGTAGGTGTATATTGAACTATTTGTGTAATATGATATGAGCATGTTTACTCTGTAACGTGTAAACTGTGGTTACCTATAATTGAGTGTCACATGGTTAATGTGTGGTGTACTAAGTTTGTATTTTATTCCAGACTAGCTTTTGCCAGTGGCTTTGCTCGCTCGCGTGAAAGTAGATTTCTCTATACAAATTTTGGACTCCCGTTTCATCCCCTTAGAGGGTAAATTCTGGAAAACCCTCTCTTAGTGCTCGCCTACGTCATAAAAGCAAGTTTTGTGCCAAATATCCCGCTCCTAATCCTAGTATAGTTTTCGCTGTAGGTTAATATGTCAGTCAGTCAATTTCTACTTTTATATATATTATATAGATATAGATTTGTGTTATGTACGTGTTGGTAATCCTTAATACATAAAAAGAAAAATATTGTGTAATGTAGTTAGGATAGGACAGACAGCGCACTTTAGTGACGATACAATTTGGGCTGATATAAGTCCGACTAGACCAAAGTGAACTCGGCCGTGTTTCTTGTATAGTGAATGCGTTTATGGCTCCATTTTTACAAAAATCTATAAAGAACGCACCCTGAGGGATCCGTATATATTTACCTATGTAAATAGTTCAATCCAGGAATGCAGTCTTGGAAGATTTTTCAGAATATAAAAAAAAAAAATTGTGACGTAACAAGATAATTTACAGTTTTCAGATTAATTCCTATACTTGTGCTATAAGACCTTGCCTTATGCCAGATTTCGGGATTCTGGGTCAATGGGAAGTATCCTATGAATTTTGATTTCCTCAGAGCGTCGAAATGTACGTTTTTTGCCACATAAACCGAAGTACCTATCTTTTTTCTCGTTAATTTACAAGTTTAATTTTTTTGACAGCTTCAAGAATCCGCAGACTTGAGTACATGGTTTTAATTTCAACTCGATACGTCCACGCGTTCTCGAGATAAAGGGTCTTGAAAGACAGACAGACGGACAACAAAGTGATCCTATAAGGGTTCCGTTTTTTCTTTTTGAGGTACGAAACTCTAAAAAGAAATAATAAAAAAACAACGTATGTGATTTTACCAATAGGAATGCACTGAGATTGATTGCGTTCTGAACAACGCGTTTTGAAAGATGAATGTCTTATAAATTATTTTTCAAGTTCCTGCCGTATCAATTCTACAGTGATATTCCCAACTTCATTTAAATAAATTGATAATGACAGCAATACAAACACAAGATAATGGGCCTTATTTATAAAAACTTTCTAAGCTGATGTATAAAAATTGTTTTCCTGATGTATGAAAATCTCTGAGTTGTTACTAATTAGCTGACAAATTAATATTCTCTGCAACATCTGCTAAATAGTGTCGAGATTCTAAATTCAAATTTTAATGATGCATTTGGAGTTTTTTTTTTTAATTACTAGCTTCTGCCAGCGGCGTCGTCCGTTTGAAAGTAGGTTACTTCTTACAAACTTTAGACCCCTGTTTCAACCCTTTAGGGGGTGAATTTTGAAAAATTCTCTCTTAGTGCTTGCCTATGTCATAAAAGCGAACCTTGTGCAAAATCACGCTCCTAGTCCCAATAGTTTTGGTTGTGCGTTGATATGTCAGTCAGTCAGTTTCTCCTGTTATATATATGGATTTGAATAGATTTAAATGAACGTAATCAATTACATCTTCTGACCTCAGTAGGCGATTCTTGAACAGCGCTAGGTTTGTCTGGAACGTCCGCCTTCTCAGAGTTGTACCTGGTCAGGACCTGCGCATATTTCCTCGTGTCCTGAGCCTTCAGCCACGTGTCCGCCAGCTGCTTACCCTCCCCTGGTGGCTTCTGGTCTTCATAGTCAGTTGAGGTATTTGTAGCGAATACTGTGGGTAAACAAGTTAAGTATTTGAAAACTTGTGTTAAGCCAAGCTACTGAGCTAAGTAAAGTTAAGTAGCTTGGCCGTTGCATTTATTAAATACTAGCTCCTGCCAGCGGCTTCGCCCGCGTGAAAGTCGGTTTCTCCATACAAACTTTGGACCCCCGTTTCATCTCCCTAGGGGGTGAATTTTGGAATATCCTTTCTTAGCGGATATCTACACCCTATATGGAACCTACCCAAATTTTAAGTTTGTAGGTGTTATAGTTTCTGAGATTTCGTGATTAATCAGTGAGTGGTATTTCGCTTTTATATATATAGCTAATATCGTGGGTTGGAAACAGTAGCGGAAGATCACAATTTTGGATGTTTCCACTTTATGCTGATACTAATATTTCAATGTTTTTTTATAATTTCATATTGGAACTAGTAGATTTCTGACAAATAGTTAAAAAATACATTTTTTTACGGTTTCGGCATTTTACACGATGGTGAACACAAAACTATCTAACTTTCTAGTAGGTGAGTCAGTATGTAATGTATGGTTAATAACAAATAACAGTCGTTTCAGAAGCCTGAAAAACTGACACCAGTCTTGCCATGGAATACAGTGTTACCCAGTAACTGGGTTGTGAAGGTCTAATAAATAAATAAATAAATAAATAATAGTTGGTTTGTGGATGTCACATATCTTCGTTATTTTGTAGGTCATGCCCTATTTCCTCAAGATGTCTTCCTTCAGTGCAGTGCTAAAGGCTGGCGCCTGGGTTTGAACTCACGACCAACACGTCAGTTGGGACCGTTACCACTGGGCCACCTTTATTCATGTTGCTACTGCTTAATAACTAAGCAAAACTATTTTTATTATATCTTGTTATTACGAATCTCATTAAAAGAATTTATTTTATTTTTTATTGAAAAAACAATAACGTTAGTCTACGCTAGAAATTACTCCTGTAACCTGGGTGTGTTTACAGACATTTAAAATCACATACACAAGCCACTCAGACTCGGAAAAACTAACTGTACGACATACAAATATTTGTTCGGTGCGGGAATCGAACCCGCGACACGTGGCTCAGCAGCTAATCGCTTAACCATTGCGCCAACCGTGTCTTCAAAAGGAAGTTAATAGAGAGCTGAGATACTTACAATCCTCGGTGCCACTTCTTCTAAGGTTTGGATACGATTTGTCGTAGAACTGTCCTCGTCGCATGAATACTGTTACATCAGACCCTGAGTGGAAAAAGAAGAGCTATTAAACGATGCCAGTAGTGATATGCAAAACATGAATGACTAATCTATAATTACTAAATATTATAAAGCTGAAGCACTGGTGTAGCTACCGAAGAGCTGGGCGGGGCAGTGCCTCCCCGGGGCCTCCAAGCTTGAGAGGTTCCCAAAACCTGATTAGCAAACCTCTTTTTGAACTAGCGAGAAATCCCCACACAAAATCTAAATAAAATAGTTTGCAACACTATTTTATTCATGGAAATGGAATCTATGGTAACTCGTTTTAGTTAGTAAAAGTCTGACACTGCCTCCCACTCCACTCAGAGCAAGAAATAGTACATTTTGATACAGGTGCAGAAAGTTTGTCACTGCGACCGAGGCAGAATTCCCACGAGCCGTAGGCGAATGTGTTATGGAGCCGAGGGCTGCAGTGACAAATCTGCACGTGCATCAACGACTTTTTTCAACACACTTACGAAGAAATGAATAAACGTGGGGTTGACCGGCGACTCGTGGGGGTCGACGCGCGCCTGGCTTTATACGATAAATGTAATAACATTGTGGTGTGTTTCTGCACCAGTGCAGAAAACAGTCTATTGCGTGCATAAAAGCGGTGGAATAAGAGCGGGTTTTCGAGTAAGTGTATTGAAAAGATATTTGATGATCTCCAATATAAAAAATTGGCCCTAGACTTTTTTGCCCTAGGGCCATTAGTTATGCCACTTAGTTATGCCACAGCTGAAGAGTTTTTTTGCTTGGTTGATCTCAGGAACTACTACTGGTTAAAATTGATGTAATGTTGGATAGCCTATTTACAGAGGAAAGCTATAGGCTATATAGAATCACATTAGGACCTACGGAAGTGGAGCAGTAACCAAAGACGCTGGTGAAACGTCCTTAAACCAGAGCCGCGGGATTGGACGAAAGAGTCACCAGTCCAGGCTATGGAAAGCAAAGGGCAACTGAAGGAACACGGGTGAGTTTTAGTCAGTAACAGTCTGTCACGCTTCGCCCTGATGGGGAGAAGTTATTTGATAATTTTCCACTACAGAAACACAGGAAGCCATAAGCGTTAATTTTATTTTTTAAAAAGGTCAAACTATTTTTATGGTTTTTGTTAGCGTAGATGTCAAGACTGCAGCCCCGGTTAAGGACAAACAAACAAAAAAGAAATCTATATGAATACATCAAATCTCTTTAGGGCAATATAGAGTAATTGGTTAAAATAATAGAACAAACAAAGCTGCAGGCTCAGATGTTATTAAACGAATGCTTAGGTCGCGGAAATCCTTATTCTTTCCTTATATATCATAAAACAAAGTCCCTCACCACGTCTGTCTGTTTGTCTGTTCACAATAAACTCAAAAAATACTAAACAGATTTTCACGCGGCTTTCACCAATAGATAGACTCATGCGTATGCGGGAGGTTTAAGTGTAATACATGCATATTATAGTAGAGAAAATCCGATAATTTCAAAGATTTCTAAAAGTGAAACCCGGGGGCCTGGGACGAAGGCAAAGAAGGAACAGGAGTGGGTTTTTAGTCAGTAAAAGTCTGACACTATCTCCTACTCAGCCCAAGAGCGTGATTTGTCATAAGATGATTTTCCCACCTAAAAAAAACACCTGTGCGAAGCTGGGGCGGATCGCTAGTTAAATAGTTGATTGAAGATGAATACACCTATGTTTTCATTCAATTTGCAGTTTTGATGCGCCACTAGACTCTGTCTCTAAAAATTAATTGTATGAAAATAAAGTTTTTAATACAAACGCGTCTAAAAATAAAACTGTTCAGTATATTCAATTAAAGCTCTTATAAATTGATTTTACAACGTATTTTAGTATACATATTTTGGAGTTTTTAGTTTATTTCCGTAGCTAAACTAATAAATGTGGCATTACATAAAACATATTTTTTTTTTTAGAAATCCCCAGCCTACAGTTTTATAATGTATATCTATCATTTGATACCCCAACTGGCCATAATATAAAAATATTTGTAAGTTCATTCCTACTTTCACCCCCCTATATTTTGTAAATGATTCAGCCGAGAACAAATATGTCTAAGAAAAATTGGCAAAAATCTTCTTTCAAATGAAAAAAAACTGCACCCAAATCGGTTCATCCTTATAAGAGCTATGGGGCCATAGATAGGCAGATACCTACACACACAGCGGTTAAACTTATAACAGACACACCCTCTTTTTGCGTCGGGGCTTAAAAACGGGTTTTAAGGCCCGGTTCTACTAATTTTGTAATTTTTGAACCTCTGGAATTACTAATATAAAATTTTTTACCATGAAAAATGATTTTATTAAAATTAACCATATGAACAACCGCTGGGTAAAAATCAAAACATGCTATGTAAATTAGTTGGCTCGATTAAAAAAAAAATCACGAATCAGACCCTAACTTACGATTTCAAACTTGTATATCAAGGAGATTACGTTACAGAAATATTTGAAATTTACATGAAAGAATAAAGCATGTTTTTAAAAAAGTTTGGCAAAAAGAAAAATCTTGAATAATTACTGTTATTTTTTAATAAAAATAAAATGACTGTTACGGGGCCGCGAAATTGACGTTACCCGGATTACCCGGGCAAAACCCCTACAAAAATGCTCTGTGACTACAACCGGCTCTTAAATGTACACTTACACAATACACTGGGTATTTAACATGTAACACCTAAAAGTAATGCTTGAATAAACAAATACTATTGGACCTAGAACGCTTGTCTATTATATTTGGGTGTAAAAATGTAGGATCGTGCTTCAGTATGAAGTAGTGAAAGGAACATACGTGTGAATGTGATAAACTCAGCCATGGAGTAGTTGTACCCGTACGCGATGCCTGCAATGGTCGCGATGGTCAGGCCAAAGATGACTGCGCCGCAGAGTATGCACGCTAACCCGAAGGTGATTAACCTGGCGACAATAATAATAATTATTATAAATAATAATAAATAATTCTCTGTCTTCTGTTACACCTGACCAATCTTTTAGGTAGCGTGATATAATAAAATACAGAATACGGTTTATTTGTTAAATGTAGTTTTTTATTTCTCCAAGTACAAAATTTTTACACATCAGTAAGTAGGAAGTAGACTGTGTTGCCACCAATAGTAATAGTAATATATATGTAGCTACATTGCCATATTTCAACATAGAGGTCCAATTAGTCACGAGATCTCGTTATGAGAATATCGCTTCGCCGGTTTACACAATAATTATTACATTATTATTACGGTTTATACAAAACACTACGAAAACTTAACGAGAAAAAATGAATCTATTCGCCCAAATAGTGAGATAGTGGTCAAACGCGAGCTTATCAATAGTAAAAAAAGGGTTCCCATTGCTGATGAAGTTGGAAATCATCACCATTGTTTTCTTTTTTTTTTAACTATCACACAACGCCGTCTAGTCCCAAGCTAAGCAGAGCTTGTGTTATGAGTACTACACAATTGATAAACATACTTAAATATTTCTAAATACATACATATTATAGATAAATTACACCCAGACACAGAATAAATGATTGTGCTCATCACACAAACATTTGTCCTGGGTGGGAATCGAACCCACGACCTCCAGCATAGCAGTCAGGCCCACTAACCACTAGAGACCAACAAGGCTATATAAAGGCGAAAGTTTGTGAATGTGTGTGTGTTTGTTACTTCTTTACTGAGGCTGAGCTTACTTCCAGTAAACTTCTTACAGGAACGGGTCAAAGTGCAGCTGCACTCCACGAAGGCAGTGTATAAAATGTCTTTGTAATAGAAGTTCAGTGGTTACACCATTCACCATTTCAGCCGAAAGACGTCCACTGTTGGACATAGGCCTCCCCCAAGCGTCGCCACAACGACCGATCCTGTGCTTCTCGCATCCACCGCACTCCCGCGACTCTCACCAGGTCCTCGGTCCACCTTGTGGGAGGCCTTCCAACGCTGCGTCTTCTGGTGCGCATACGCCACTCTAGAACCTTTCGGCCCCATCGAACATCCGTTCTACGAGCAATGTGCCCTGCCCACTGCAACTTTAGTTTGGCGATTTTTCGGGCTATGTCGGCGACCTTGGTTCTCCTGCGGATATCATCATTCTTTATGCGATCACTCAAGGAAACTCCGAGCATAGCCCTTTCCATTGCCCTTTGGGTGACTGTAAGCCTTCTGATGAGGCCCATTGTCAGTGATTAACAACTAGTTTATTCAAAACATTAGATTCTACCTATGCTACAAATTAAATCAGTCATGGATCATTGACCCTCTTCCTACAAATAAATTTTAGACACTTTTGGCCTCAGACTGTACACGGGTAGTCCATATCCTGGAATAGCATATAGGATACTTTCTATTCATGCAGTACCTATGTACTTTTTACTTTTACGCGGGCAGAGACGCTGGTAGCAGCTAGTAGGTAAAAATAATAAGATGTCGTCACATCTTATTCTTTACCAAACACACACAGATATGACACACATAGACACGAGGCTCATGTCGGCTGTAAAACTTCTAGCGATCCGCTCCGACATGGCACGGATGCAATATCCCATCGATGTTGCTAAAAAAAAATTTCCTTGTCCTGCCAATTAGGACACAACAAAAAAAACACAAGCCATATCGGTGGAACCGTTCTCAAGAGACGCTCCGTCCGTCATATATGTGGTAATTGATTTTTATATAAATAGACTAGCTTCTGCCATTGGTTTCGCTCGCGTGAAAGTCAACAATTGTCTCAAGGGAACATACTTTCGTATTCTATATCCTAATCCATGGTTTATCCGTGTGTCATGTTATATTCAAATCCTTTCAGCCGTGATAGCATGACAAACAAAGTCATATTCGCATTTAATAATAATAATAGGTGTTTACCAATGAAATTGCCGTTTTTTAAAACGGGTTGCTTTGGTTCAAATAAACATTATTTTAAAGGTACGTTATTCTTTTTTCGAAATTCGGTATTTATTGGCTTCTTTGTGTTTTGTATGTTCTGTAATATCGCCTCACGCGCCTCACCTATTTATTACCATGAAAACGATAAAAAAAAACGTTTTTTCATATTACGAGTTCCAACGTAGAAACTGCATTACAAAGGGTAAGCAATATCAATGACGTATAACTACGACTTTCTTCTAGCAAAAGAACTCTGTGTTCTTGGTTTAATAGTTTTCGTTTAAGAAATTTTGTCTTGTAGCCACTTTGAGAAGAAAAGTTATTCCTGAGATAAAATTTTCTACGTGAAAGTAATTGAAACAAAAATAGATATATAACATTAGCAGTTTTATGTACGTATACGTCATCAATATTACATACCGCTTGAGACACATTGTATCCACAGTAGAACTCGTATTATAAAATAATGCGAGTTTTCTTAAATTTCATACAAAAATCGTTATAAGTACTGCGATATTACAGAAAATACAAAACACAAAGAAAATAAATACCTACCTACCAATAAATACCTAATTTCGTAAAGAGAATAACGTACCTTAATATAATGTTTATTTAAACTTATAATTACAAGTCAAACCAAAGATTAAAGAAGAATTCAAAGCAACCTGTTTTAAAAAACGGCAATTTCATAGGTAATCTAAAGACCTATTATAAATAAAGTTCTGATTCAATGAATGTAGTATATCTTTCGATATAGTCAACCGATTGCGATAAAACAAAGCCGGTAATATATATAGTTTCACACAATTTTAATGTATATAGCTAAATAAAATCTAAATCGATGTAGATAACATCGATTTCGTACCTACATTTTGCGTGATCCGCGCACAACTAAAAATATGAATAAATCTATTTATTGGAACATATTTTTTTTTACAATATATATATATAGTGTTCGTTAACAGCTACATAAGTTTAAAATAAAACTATGTTGCAGCAATTAGCGCCTACCTCCTAGAGGAAAGACTTCGGTGTTCCAGCATAATTAATGGAAGTTATGTAAAAAAAAAAGAAAACAAACAATAATAATATCTTAAAAAGTTTAACAACCATTATGACAACAAAACAGTATAGCAGTTGAGGTGTGGAGCCATTTATCTGTGAGTATTCTACATTCCCGTGAGGTAAGTGGATAGATGTTCAGTATTTTATTTATTTTATAAACGTTTTTCTTTCTTTCATTCTTTTTAAGACACAGTCCAGAGGATTCTGTCCGACAGACTCTATTCGCCCTGCGACTTTGCTAACTACTATTAGGGACTAATTCAAGTTATGAGTGCGTAGTACCGTATTGAGGATAAAGGCATGACTTACTGTAGGAACATTGCAAAGAGCATAGAGTTCATGTGTAGGGAACCGATTTATTAAATGTATAGAAGATAAACAAATAATTGTGGTATTAAGGTGGGTTTTGGTCAGTAAAAGTCTAACACATCCTCTCGCGCCTCCCTAGAGCGTGAGAAGTGATGATGAGATGATTTTCCACCTCAAAAAAAGGTCGCCTATCCATGTACACAGGTACTTGAAGTTTAATGTTGATGTAAGTGGGCAAAGATTGTCATTGCAGCATAGGCAAGATTGCCGAGGCTTTAAGGAGCTAAAAGTGCAATGACTATAAATTGCCCACTTTGTAAGTGTGTTAGTAATAATCGAAACGTCCGCCGCTAATGCCACGGCCTCCTAATGTCGTCCTAAAATCAAATGTCTGTTACGATCAACGGCCCCTGAGAAAATGACTCTGGTCACCTCATTAAGGCATCATAAGTATTGATTGTTTGATTAGCAGCAGGGGCGGAGTTGCCACTCACACTCTAGTGAAGCTTGTCTTTGGTATTCGATTCTACAGCCTACTTAATCGGAAGCGTGGCCTACTCGAGGCGTTCGACGCAAGTGAAACGATCTGTCAGTTTGAGCTTCTGATACATATTTTTTATTACAGCAACAAAACGCATGAGATCAAAAAAACATACGCGAAAATATTAAATGATGTTGTCAGGTTAATGTCTAGAAAATCATTATTCGTGGCACGACGAGTCTCGGTCGACGGACGGAGGGTAGGTAGCTCTCAATCCGTCAAAGTGCTACAAGACTATTCATTTAAATCCCAAGGGTTGCTGGGTATTTATATTTTCATAGGTTTTAGTATTCTAGTCTCGCAGAGGCCGGGCCAGATTTGTGTCGGTTTCAATTTGGGTTTTCCTCGTCTTATCGTGCTATTCGTTATAAGTATCCTGTATATTTGTACTTGTGCTTAGTTGACCAGTCTGAGATACAAGGTATAGTATCCGGGCGACACATTGGCGCATAGCATTCAGAAAGTGATGATGCTGATTCAAAAACACCGAACTTATATTTTTTTCTTTTGAAGTGGCTAATTATCCAATGACTTCTTCCGTCCAGGGTAGAGTGGGAGGGCGTGTCAGACTTGAACTGACTAAAATCAACCCGTGTCCTTGAGTTGCCCTTTGCGTTCTAGGACCACGGTTTCCCTTTCAGAAATTCCCAGTAGAAAATATCTTACTTTTGTATTCTTGCGACACGAAAGTAAACTGGTCGGCGGCTTTCCCAAAAATTATGAAATTGTTTTAAAAATATGAAATGGATTTGAAAGCTATAAGAATAGCTTTCAAATCCCTGTATCTCATGACACACACAGCTTGACGAGAATAGTCTTACTCACAGTTTAAAGACTATCCAGTCACACACAAAAGGCCCTTTGGTGTAGTCCGAAAATCGTATAAGTCGTAGGGAATTACGCGAAGATAAGAGGTGACGTGAACACGGCATGGTCAAAGTAAGGAGTGGGGAAGACTTGACGTCGTGTGGACGGGGCAAAATGCGCCGGACGCTCTCATGTAATCCTCAAGGCCCACTCTCAAGAATGAAAGAGGTGTGCAACAAGGCAACATTTTAACAACATTTTAAAATGTTGCCTTGATGGCAACATTTTAAATGATGCATTTTGTAGACAAAATAGATACAGTAATAATCTTTCATAAATTAAAAATTAATAATTATATTTAAATATTCATCATCACATATACACTTGCACTTCTGATAAAATATACATTCATTTTTTATCTGTTAGTCTTTAGTTTAGTGAATGATGTTGAAACTGATGTATTTTTTTACCTAACCTTACCTAAATTATATTTTCTGTACAGGGAGACTGGATCTTGTAACATTCCGCACTACTGCGTCTCCCGCAGTAGTGCGGGATGTCACACCTAACTATTGTATCAATAATATTAAACAAATAAACTTAATATTATAATTAAATACATTTACTTTGGGCTCTAAATCCAAATTCCGCCAACATAACTACGTATTAATTTTTTTAAATGCACGATTTACGCAGTAAATTCACCGCAGTAGATTAAGCATGTCCCAAGTAGTTTATTTCTTAAAGAATCATCATAGAAAATTGTTTAATTACAACATTTATAGCCAAGAACATTAATAAGGAAAAACAATTAAGTTTTACAGTTTAACAGTTCCTCAGCGGTTTTCTACAAATGACTGAAACTTTTACATTAATTTAGAAGAACTTAAATTGCAAGTAACGTTGGAAACTCGGAGACAACATTATTTGCACTGTGTTAAGAAACCTTTAGCTAAGAGGAAAAATACTCTTTAGAAAACCCGTTTCTTAAGAACTGAGATGGTTTTTTTAACTACTGTTTTGGTTGAGGAAAAACCTTCTGAAAAACAGGTACCCTTTTATGCTATGGCAGGTACTTAAATTGTAGAATGAGCACTTTCATAATGGAGTTATATAAACGATTATGAAAAAGCTCATAAATAAATAAATGTACCTTATATACCTGGTACTTTAGTAATTTTTCTTCAGGCAAATACAATTATTTTGTTAAACTTTTTGATTGAAAACTACCTCTAATGTAGTTTTTTTTCAAAATTGGAAAAACATACCACTTTTCTGGATAATGAAAAAGAAAATCAAAGAGGATTAGGAACGGTAGACTATTTATTGTCTTATTATAATATATTATTAGCTTCTACCAGTGGCTTCGCCCGTGTGTAAATAGGTTTGTCCATACAAACTTCCAAACCCCGTTTTACTCCCTTAGGGGTAGAGTTTTGTAAAATCCGTTCTTAGCGGATGTCTACACCTTATGAGGGACCTACTTGCCAAATTTTAAGTTTATAGGATTTATAGTTTCTGACATTTCGTCATTAATCAGTGAGTGGTATTTCGCTTTTATATATGTCGGAACCTTGCATCATGACGTCAGTTAATCAATTAGTGTGACCAGTTTATTTGATTATTATTCTTCCAAATAATTTGTAACGGAAACGTCAAGTACTATACTTGGGTAAGGTCGATTCACGTGGCAGCACTGGTTGTATGATTACCGATTGACACATGACGTTTGTTACGTGACGTTTGACCTTTTAAAACGTCAGTCGAGGCTTGCGGTAGAGAGGGGACAGTGTCACTGGACATTCGAGTTTGAAGCGTAAGCGTCAACGGTCGTTGCCACGTGCTATCGAACTTGCCGCGTTTTCCGTCTTGATAATCCGTCTGTATCTGTGCCATCCGTTGTTTTTTTTTAAATCTTAAATTAAATCTAAAGACTAATAAGGTGTTTTACTGTGTCTACCTAATTGTATTTACGGACATTTAACGATGGCTGACCCGTCTTATAACGAGGCGACCCATCAGGTCCCGTTATCAGAAGTGGGATTAGAAAACGCCAGCCCACGTGCTCGTAATAGTGATTTCACTGATGTGAATAGTGATGAAAAGTGGCAGCAACTACTAATGCAGCAGAATAAGAACTTTGAGATGCTTGTTCGTGCCATCAAGACGCCATCGTTACCTATGGAGTTGCGATTACCTGATTTTGACCCCGATAAATCGGATGTGGATGCACGTGCATGGATTTCAACCGCTAGCCTGTGTATTAACGATGAATATCGCCAGGGTACGCAGTTAATGGTTGCTTTGAGCCGTGCCTTGAAGGGCCAAGCTTCCACGTGGCTGTCAACAGTGTCGTTTCCGGGAATGACGTGGAGCGACTTCAAGGAGCTATTCATTCAAAGGTACGATTGTCCTGAAACTGTTGCCTCGTTTTTGATAAATTTGAATGAACGTAAGCCCAAAGAAAACGAATGCTTAGCTACCTACGCCGCCTCGTTAATGACTTCCATTATGTCAAGATGGAAAGATTTGACGACTGAACAGCTTGCTATCGCTACAGTTTTGGCACATGTTTCCCGCTTCGATAGACGTGTTCAGCGACTATCATTTACGACCGAAGTAACTACCCGCAATCAGCTACAACAAGAGCTCAAGGCTGTCTCGTTCCTCAAACGAAAAGCTGGTAGTGATTATGACATGGTGGATCCGAAGAAGACACGCGCCGGCCACACTTCTACTCCATTAAAGTGTTTTTACTGTGGGAAGTTGGGTCACAAGTCTACAGTCTGCCTATCAAAGAGACGAGATATGAGAAGACCAGATGACCGTTCGAGTTCTCAGCAAGCCAAGAACTACCCCTCGAAGCCGCAGTCATCTGCGACGAAGCCTGCGATCACCTGCTTTCGTTGCCAAGGCCAGGGCCACTATGCGTCAAACTGCACTAAGCAACGCAGCCAGGGGAGCAGCAGCGAGGCCGGATCTGATGCAGCCAAGCAGAAACGTGTCGACCTGTGCTCTGTCAGTACGCCTGTTGGACGGCTACGTCATAGTGGTGAGCAGTTTTCATTTTATTATGATTCTGGTGCAGAGTGCTCATTGATTAAGGAGTCTGTTGCTACTAAACTTAGTGGTAAAAGAATTAACAATACTGTAACTATGATAGGTATAGGTCAAACCTCTGTGCACTCTACTATACAGATACTGTCGGTCGTTATCATTGATGACATAAATTTAGAAATTCTTTTCCATGTTTTACCTGACTATTGCTTACGTCATGACATTATGGTAGGACGTGAAGTTCTAAAACAAGGCATAGCGATTCACATGTCTGCTGAAAGACTGGTTTTCGTAAATGAGCATGTTGTTCAGCTGTGTGAATCTCGTTCAAACGAGGGTGTGAATCTCGATGCAATTGATACAGATGTACCATTGTCAAACCGAGGTGAGTTGATGGACATTTTAAAATCTTTCGAGTGTTCTTTCGCGAATGGTGTTCCTTTTAGGCGTGCTGATGCTGAACCGATGCATATACGATTGAGGGATCCTCACAAGACGGTGAATAGGCGTCCCTATCGTTTGAGTCCACAGGAGCGACAGGTTGTTCGGGATAAGGTGAAGGAGCTACTCGATTCAAACATTATTCGTCCTAGCTCATCCCCATTTGCCAGCCCCATCCTTCTTGTCAAAAAGAAGGATGGTACGGACAGAATGTGCGTGGATTATCGCGAGCTGAACGATAACACCGTGCCCGACAGGTTTCCGCTACCACTGATTTCGGATCAGATCGCCAGGTTACATGGGGGCCAATATTTTTCAGTTTTAGATTTGGCTTCAGGATTCCATCAAATTAGAATTGCCGAGGAATCAATTGAGCGAACCGCCTTCGTGACTCCAGACGGCCAATATGAATATCTCGCAATGCCGTTTGGTCTTAAAAATGCCCCGTCTGTTTTTCAGCGTTCTATCATTAATGCCCTAGGTGATCTGGTCAACAGTTACGTCATTGTTTATATGGATGACGTATTAATCGTTTCAGCCAGCGTGGAAGATGCTCTGGATCGTCTGAAGTCTGTATTGCAAATTCTCACTGATAAAGGTTTTTCTTTAAATTTCAAAAAGTGTAAGTTTCTCAAAAAGAAGGTAGAGTACTTGGGATTTGAAGTTAGTGAAGGACAGGTACGTCCAAACCCAAGGAAGGTGGAAGCACTTACGCTTTTACCGCCACCTGAGACTGTCACGCAGCTGCGTCAGTTCATAGGGCTTGCGTCGTACTTCCGGCAGTTTGTGCCGAAGTTTTCGCAGACTATGACTCCGCTTTATGCTCTTCTTACAGCTAGTAATGGTAAATTGAATTGGAAGCTCGAACATGAAGCTGTTAGAAAACAAATTATTTCAGTGTTGACAAGTGAGCCCGTGCTGACTATATTTGATCCTGACTTGGATGCAGAGCTGCATACGGACGCAAGTGCGATTGGTTATGGTGCAGTCCTTATGCAGAAAAAGGCAGGTAAGTTGCACGCAGTGGCTTACTACAGCAAACGTACTACAGCTGCGGAATCCAGATACCACTCGTACGAGTTGGAGATCCTCGCAGTTGTCAACGCGGTGAAGCACTTCAGGCACTATCTGCATGGCCGAAAATTTCTCGTGGTCACCGATTGTAGTTCGTTGCAAATGACTCGCAAAAAGCTCGACTTGACTCCACGAGTTCACAGATGGTGGGCCTTTCTACAGAGCTTTGACTTCGATATTGTCCACCGCGGAGGAAAGCTTATGTCTCACGCTGACTTTTTATCCAGAAACCCTTTACCTCCGAAAGACGCGTTTCAGAAAGTCCAGCCCCGGCGAATCGATGTTGCAGAGTTGACCGACAACTGGCTACAAGCAGAGCAGCAAAAAGATACTGAAATTTGTAAGGTTATTTCGGACGAAAAAAAGGTTATTACGAGTTACGGTCCGGTATTCTGTATCGCAAAGTTCAGCGTAATGGTAAGACCCGTTGCCTTCCAATCATTCCGCGCTCGCTATGGTGGTCTATAATCAATAATGTGCATGAAGGTCTGATGCACATGGGGGTAGAAAAGACTCTAGAAAAGGCTTACGAGTTGTATTGGTTCGAATGTATGTCCAAATATGTGACACGTTTTGTCGAGAGTTGTGTCACGTGTAAGGTCTCAAAATCGCACTCGGGTAAAGTCCAGGCGGAAATGCACCCTATCCCTAAAATAGCAATTCCCTGGCACACTATACACATAGATGCTACTGGAAAGCTGAGTGGGAAAAACGACAAAAAGGAGTATGTGTTTGTCCTCATCGACGCTTTTACCAAATATGTGTTGCTCTATCACACATCGCGTATCGATTCTTCCAGCAGCATAAAAGCTTTAAAAGATAGTGTGTCGTTATTCGGTGCACCAGTGAGAGTTATTGCAGACCAGGGGCGGTGCTTTGCCAGTCGAGAGTTCAAAGACTACTGCGAGTCTGTGAGTATAAAGCTCCACTTGATCGCTACCGGTAGCTCGAGAGCTAACGGTCAAGTTGAGCGCATTATGAGTACTCTCAAAAATTTACTTACAGCAGCTGAAACCAGTAATCGATCTTGGCAGGATGCACTACCCGAAGTGCAGCTAGCGCTTAATTGCTCTCAGAGCCGTGTGACGAAGGCTAGTCCCCTGGAACTGTTGATCGGCAAGGTTGCTAGGCCGTTAGGAGTTTTGTTGCTTGATGATGTAGAGCCAGAGGTAGATATAGACAAAGTTAGGGCAGATGCAGTCGTGAACGTAGAGCGAGCTGCTGATTACGATAAAGCGCGTTTTGACAAGACTAAAGCTAAGGTAAAGCCATTTGCGGTTGGAGATTACGTTCTTCTGCAAAATGAAGAACGAAACCAAACAAAGCTGGACCCTAAATACAAAGGTCCTTTCAAAGTTGCTGAAGTCTTGGAAGGGGATCGCTATGTCTTGCGGGCCTTAAACTCCAATCGTACGTACAAATACGCTCACGACAGGTTACGCAAAATGCCTGAAAGTACAAGTGTCATCGATGATATCGACTCAGAATCTGTGGATTAGGATGTTATCATAATGTCGAATACTACTTTCAACTACTTTCACTGTAAATAGTTCTGTTTTCTTTAAGAGTTTGTCAGACGCCGCGTTGGTTGTCTTGGAGGCCTGTCAGACGCCGGGATGGTTGTCTTGAATGGCTGTCAGACGCCGCGTTGGTGGTTTTGAATGCCTGTCAGTCGCCGCGTTGGTTGTCTTGGAGGCCTGTCAGACGCCGGGATGGTTGTCTTGAATGGCTGTCAGACGCCGCGTTGGTGGTTTTGAATGCCTGTCAGTCGCCGCGTTGGTTGTCCTGAATGCCTAAGAGACGCCTGGATGGTTGTCTTGAAAGGCTGTCGGACGCCGGAATGGTTGTCTTGAGAATGCCTGTCAGACGCTGGGATGGTTGTCTTGAAGGGTAATAAAACTATCAAACGCCAGACGGAGGTTTTCTTGAGTCATTGACGGATTTTAGAAAGAGGTTGTTCTGATGTTTATTTGTTTTCATATTAAGTTCTGTTAGACAGATTAGTTTTCTGTCTTGTTGTGATAATCTAAGTTCGTTACTTAAGAGAATATTTAATATTGTCATTAAGAAGTTTCAAAGTAGTGAGATCTCTTAAATCTGAATTTCGAAATAACCAAAATTTGTAAATTGATTACTGATGATGATTAATAAAGATTATGTTGAGAGTATTCGAGTTCGCCTATCATTGGTCAGGTTGGCCGAGCGAGTGGACGCATTTACTGTGTGAACTTTTTGTTATAGGTACCTCACACGAGGACGTGTGAGATGTCAGGACGGCCGTGTCGGAACCTTGCATCATGACGTCAGTTAATCAATTAGTGTGACCAGTTTATTTGATTCTTATTCTTCCAAATAATTTGTAACGGAAACGTCAAGTACTACACTTGGGTAAGGTCGATTCACGTGGCAGCACTGGTTGTATGATTACCGATTGACACATGACGTTTGTTACGTGACGTTTGACCTTTTAAAACGTCAGTCGAGGCTTGCGGTAGAGAGGGGACAGTGTCACTGGACATTCGAGTTTGAAGCGTAAGCGTCAACGGTCGTTGCCACGTGCTATCGAACTTGCCGCGTTTTCCGTCTTGATAATCCGTCTGTATCTGTGCCATCCGTTGTTTTTTTTTAAATCTTAAATTAAATCTAAAGACTAATAAGGTGTTTTACTGTGTCTACCTAATTGTATTTACGGACATTTAACGATGGCTGACCCGTCTGATAACGAGGCGACCCATCAGGTCCCGTTATATATATTATTATATAGATTTACTCAAAACTTAAATTTCTTTCTTTTACTTGTTTATAAATACGGGTGTAGGAATCTTATCTTATCTTATCTTATTGTGGGGCTGGCCCTAAACCTCGACCCTTCGACCCTTCTGGATCTTTAGTGCTAATCCCCCTCCCTTCTACTCAACCCATAGCCCTCCGTGCACCTTCTTCATGAGTCCCAGTATGGCCTTGATGGGGCTGAGCCTGTAGTCCTCTGGTCTTGAAAATGGCTGGCCCAGATTCTCTAGTATTTTGGAGCCTAGTGCTGCACAGTCGCACAGTAAGTGAAGCATATTCTCCTCTGCCTCTCCACAGATCCTGCAAGTCGGGTCGCTTGCTAGTCCCATGTTGTAGAGCTGTTTGTTGGTGGCATAATGCCCCGTGAAGACTCCTGTGATTGTTCGGAGCTGTGATCTGCTGTACCTCCATAATTTTTGGGTCCAGGCCTTATCTATGTCGTTAAGAAATTGCTTTGCATGCTTCTGGCCTGTTGTGTTGCGCCAGTGTGTGCTGTGTATTTCCAACGCAGCCATTTTCAATGCTTGGTTGATGTCCCTTGGTGAGAGTCCTATGAAGGGTTCCGGTCGTATAGTGGTGTCTCGGACCCTTTCCTTGCTAGAGTGTCGGCTCTCTCGTTGCCTTTTACTCCTGTATGACCTGGCACCCAGATCAATCTGACCTTGTTGCGCCTTCCTATCCGATTTAGTATTTTAATACAGTTTAGTACGAGCCCAGAATTCACTCTATTGGACGTGAGTGCCTTAAGTGTTGCTTGGCTGTCGCTTAAAATGTAGACAGTGTCCCCTTCGGTGCCTTTGTCTAGTATTTCGCGCATGCGATTATAGCATAGGTCTCTGCTTGGAAGACCGTCGCCAGTTTGCCCATGCTTAGGCTGAGATTGCAGTTGTCGCTATGTACCCCCCCGCTCCTGTAACGGTGTTCATTTTAGAACCCATACCTGGTTGTTCCCTTTGTGGGGAAAAATCCCACCTTCCCATTCCTCCCTACTCGGAATGTAGATCTTAAACTCCTTTTTGAGATTGTGAATGCTATGTATTTTGTCACATCCCATGTCCATCATCCAGTCAAGTTCCCTGTTTGGTCTTGTGTTTGTATGGTTTGTTTTGCATCCGGAGTACGTCCAGTGCCCCATACTTTTAAGCCTATGAATGGTTCTCCTCGCCTCTAGTTCCACTTCAATATGTAAAGGGGTGAGATTGAGCAGCGGGATCAAGCAGGGTGTAGGAATCACTTCTGGACCATCGGTGCGTTCATAAACATATGTTAGCGATTTTTATAATTAGTTAAATACACAATGATTATTTTTTGTATTAGCAATATTAAAATGTATTTTTTACACTGACAATTAAAATGAACTGTAACTGAGCAAAGCGCGGCAACACTGACGCTTTTAAAATAAGGCGCGCTGCGCTCTCCCAGCAGTCTATTAAAGTATCCGAAGATAACATCGCAAAGAAATAAGTGCTGCTAAGTCATTTATTAATCTATTATTGTAATTGTGTGCTATCTATCAAAGTAAAAGTATACAGTCTGTACCCGTTTCGCCCATTTTATTTGTATTTCCTTTTCCGCTAGGATTACCAAATAAGTTTTTATCTGATTTTTCTGAAAAGATCACACATAAAAACTTACATACCTACAATTTTTCACGATTTCTGCAATTAAAGTACGGTACCTACCTACAGCCAAATATTCACTGTAATGCTGCGTTCCCATTTTGTCGTGACGACAGATAATCGTAGTTTTAATTAGTGTCAAGGCTTATTTATTTAAATGGAGGTACAAATATAGGACGACACGATTAACTGTCGTCTACTATTTTTTTTGCGGTGACTATAGATTGTCATGATAGTGGGAACAGCAGCAAACGATAAAAATTAGTCAATAGTAGGCCGTGACGGTCAATCTTATATTGTTGTTACGACTATTTGATGTGACCACGACAAACAGTTGTCATAAACAGCTAGAGACGATAGTCGTCCGACGATAAATTAACCGTTATGACATAGAGGGAACGCGACCTAATATATCATTAATTTGTAAATATGAAAACCACTCAAATAAAAAACAATCAGCTTTTATCCGGATTACCCGCGACACACATACAGTCTGCCCTATATGAGATTGCCAGACAATAAATTTTCATTTAAAGTATTCATCAGGTACCACACAATTCCACCAAGTTAATAATTTACTGGCTAACAGCTGTCTTTTCGATCTCGGTAGCACGCAAGTCGACTTAGCTCGCGCCGTTAAATTTACTGATTAATTTCATGCGTCTGGTTCACCCCACAATTACGTAAATGGTGTATTTTATTTATGTACGTTTGCTTTACATGGCTATGTTTGGGCGGTGAAACAACAGAAGTTAGAGTTACATAAACGACTAGCTTCTGCCAATGGCTTCGCCCGCGAAAAAGTAGAATTCGGGTTAAATGTTGGAAAATCCTTTTTTAGTGCACGTCTACCTACGTCCTAATAACTATCTGCGCTCCCAGAGCAATCAGTTCAGTGGTTTAAGCTGTGTGTTGATAGATCAGTCAGTCAGTGAGTGTTCATTAAAGGGTACGTGGCTAAGTACTATCATTCACTTGAGTCCAATGTCCAAGGTTAAGCAACGCTTGCTCGGTTAGTGGATGCCCGTCTTCCTAACGAGAATCCTCCGTGCCACGGAAAGAATGTTAAGCTGTTGGTCCCGGCTGTTATTTGTAGATCTTAAGGTATAGATAGTCAGAACTCAGGAAATCTATCACCAATCTTGCCAAGTCAAAGTCAAAGTCAAAGTCAAAAATTTTTTATTTCACATAGGCCTACATGGGCACTTATAAAACGTCAGAAGCTAGTGCACGGTTCCAAATTGGTCGTTTCAAGGTATCGTGTAACCTAATTGCTATATTGTGTAAGTCAGATATGCAGTCGTTCCATGTAAAATAGGGGTAACCAGCTGTATCCGGTTCGACTGGAAGCTGGGCCCCAACACAGTTGGGAAAAGACGGAACCACACACCTAGTGTCGGCCTATACACCATCACGTGCAGCCTGTGGGTGAATCACACCCGAAAAGCATACAAAGCCCTCCGTGTCCAATATAATAACGCATTCAGGGCACTGATGGGGCTGCCGCGTGCATGTTTGCCGCCGCTAGCGTTGACTGCTTTTATGCGACGATGCGTAAGCGGAGCGCATCTCTGGTGCACAGGGTGCGCGGCAGCCCCAACAGTGTGTTGATGATGATAGCCGACCGGCTCGACTGTCCTTTTATAAGGCGCTGCCGTGACTTGCATGTTACCTGCAGTTATCGATAACTGTGTGCGAAATACGTAAATGTTGTTTGTTGGTGTTATGTTTTGTGTTATGTTCTGTGTTATGTGTAATTATGAGTCCTTAGTTACTTGAATAAATGAAATTATATATATACTAGCTTCTGCCCGCGGCTTCATTTGCGTAAATGTAGGTTTCTCCATACAAACTTTGGACCCCCATTTCATCACCTTAGGGGGTGAATTTTGAAAAATCCTCTCTTAGTGCTCGCCTGCGTCTTAAAAGGAACCTTTGTGCAAATTTTCACGCTCCTAGTCCCAGTAGTTTCATCTGTGCGTTGATATATCAGTCAGTCAGTTTCTCCTTTTATATATATAGATAATCAATATCTCCCTGGGAAGATATTGGTTATGGTGTGTAAGCCTAGCCAAGTAAGACTGTTTCGTGTCGATTCTCTTTCTACAATCGATAAACCTTAGCTTAAGTACCATTTATATCATAAAACTAAAGGATGTAGCGATGAACATTATAGAAACGGTTATATTTCATTCTATCATTTTGAATGATGTGAACGTTGCTACGAATTTTGTTGAGATGATGTCATTTCCATACATTTGGTTAGTTTTCTACTAGCGTTAGCGATTGTAGATTATCAACTTGGCTAAACCAGCACCCCTAGCCAAGTTACGACCGTTTCATTTCGAGTCTTGCGTCGAACACCTCAAGTAGGCCACTCCTCTGATTCCTTTGCTCTGACATCATCTCAACGCTCAGTCACGTGGTCAGAACAAAGGAATCGGAGGCGTGGCCTACCTCGAGGAGGCGTTCGACACAAGAGAATCGAAACGTAACGGTCGTAACTTGGCTAGGGGGGCTGCTGATCATTACTTGGCATAAGTCCTTGTTTCCTTATGCCAATTCCCACGGTCTTGTGATGACCTCATCTAAGTTTTATCCACAATGGCAACAATATCGTCTGCCCATCTTCAAACAAGACAACCGTTACTCCTTCTTCCAATCCTTCAACGCCACTCATGTCAGTGTCAGGAGAAAGACAACAAATGATCATTGAAACCTTTATCATTCTTTCTCTAAGCAGCTTAGTAAGGCAGACATAGGCCGTTTATGAGAAAGGCTTGCTTCAAGGAGATTGTTCGAAACAGTTGTCGTGGGCCTGGAACGCAAAGGGCAACTGAAGGAGTACAGTTTTAGTCAGCAAAAGTTGAACACTCCACCCAGAGAGGGAGAAGAAGAAAAGAAAACATCACATTGGCACTAGTTCTTAATTCTGAAAGTTCCTAAATAGGTTAATACATCCGACATCTACAACCTGGGCGCAGGTTGTAGATGTCGGAAAACACAGACTCCGGCAGGGAATCCCATTTGAATTCTACAACTGTAAGCACAATGCCACTGACTGAAAAGCACATGAATCTACTGAGCCTTAGGCCGTGTTTGACTTGCTTCTCTTTTATCACAGAAGCTGGGTAGGTTTTTTTATATAGGCTCGCGTTTGATCACTATCTCACCTGATGGTAAGCGATGTTGTGGCCGACGATGGAGCACGCTTGCCTAGAAGTAACCTATTCACTCTTGACTTAAAGACCCTTAGGTTGTAGCTAGGTAATACAGCATTTTATCCAACCCTTCCAAATCATTTCCTGCTAGGGGTGTGGTATTTAGGCTCGATACAATTGAGGTGGTTAGTCCCTTTTTAGAAGTAGCTGGAGATGCACCATGGTGTCCTCACCTTCCACATGACGCTTGTACTTACCGGATATGGCAAGTTTAGGAGGTTCTTGTGTCGGGAGGTTCAGGTGGAAGAACCACCCGGGTGTCACCATTATGTAGACCGCTCAGAGGATATGGTGGAGGTGTGCCCCGCTTGGGAGGACACTACCGTGATCTCTTGGAGGCAGTGACCTCACGCGCTGGGCACTGGTTCGGAGCAAAAATGGAAATAGAATGCGAAAGAGATAGCCGCAGCCATGAGGGAACGGACATCCTCACGCCTTAGCTGCCGCGATAGGAGACACCCCGAGCGTCGAGGCGGCTTGTTGCGGCGCGGGCTTGCGGACGACGAGAAATGGGTAGCTCGCCGTCCGGCCGTACGGTTAGGACCAGGGCCGATGCCCGCTAAGGCCACAGGAAATTTCTGAAAGGAAACCAATGTTCCTGGAACATAAGGGGTAATTGAAGGACACAAGTGTGGTTTTAGTCAGTAAAAGTATAACACGCCCTTGCGCTCCACCCTAGACTATAACTATAAGTGCTCATGTAGGCCTATGTGAAATAAAAACTTTTTTAAATTTTCCAACTCAAAAAAAAGGGGTGCGGAATTGTTCGAAACAGCTACCGTGGCTCTCACGAAGGGCAACTGAAGGAATCCAGGTGGATTTTAGTCAGTAAAAGCAGCCTTTTACTGACTAAAATCTACCTGGATTTGACACGTGTGTGGAGCGAGAAGAATTCTCGCTGCACCCAGAGCGGGAGTAGTTATTTTATGATTTCCAATGTAAAAAAGTAGCAATTCCATTTTCATCAGAAGAATATAATAAAAATATAAATTATTAACAATTTTTTCCCGGTAGGTACAGTTAATCTTCGGAAAAGTCGAATGCCCTTATTTTCATTTGCCATTTACTCTGTGAACTTTTAATGCAAAGAAGATTATTCCGAGCTCTATGTTTTCCATTCTGTTTGTGCTTGATCCCTAGGAAGTGTTTTTACTAATGGCATTTTTTAATACTTTCGGTCATTTGATGAAACTACTGATGGTTATGAAGATTTTGAGAAAATTGATTGTTAGTGGATGTTGTACGGCGAGTATAATAAGAGTAGCTTCTGCCAGCGGCTTCGTCCACGTGAAAGTAGATTTCTCTATACAAACTTGGACCCCCCGTTTCATCCCTTTAGGAGGCGAATTTTGGAAAACCCTCTCTTAGTGCTCGCTTAAGTCATAAACGACGCCTTATGCAAAATTTCACGCATCTAGTTCCAGTAGTTTTGGCAGTGCGTTATATGTCAGTCAGTCAGTTTCTCGTTTTATATATATATTTAAAGATGATCCTCAATACTCAATACTTTATTGCATTCCATATTATGTACATAGACGGTGTAGAATATTGTCAAGATCAATATGGACCCTGTCGGGCACAGCAAAATTAGAGGAAGGGGGATAATTAGCAATTTTTTTTTAATTGTTTAATTTTTTTATGTGTTACGGGTTTGGTGATTGTCGATTATTGTGAAAAATTAACGATATAAAGTGTATTATTGTTATAAGGTTCAGTTGAAAACCAGCGCCAGACAACTACCTCGTAGTTGTCTGGCCTTTTCGCTGAACTGGACCTTTTTGGCGCTAGCGTAAGACACATGATGTTAGTTTTTCTGCTTTCTAAGTTTCAACATGTTTTTCTACATTGTGTGTATCTACGAGTATGTATGTGCACCAAATAAAATAATTGTCTTTCTTTATTATTAACAATAATAATATTATTGCCTCTTTATGTTTATAAAGAACTGACCCGGCGAACTTCGTACCGCCTTAGCGTAGCAATGATGCACTACTTTATTTTGGAACAAATGATGCTCGAATTTAATTAAGTAACCACGTTTCCGATCAAACAATGCTCTTTCAATATAGTCTATGGCTGTGAATGACATTGACATTCGTTACGCGCGTTTTTTTAAATATGCAAAATTAAATGTATATTTTTCAATATTTCTGAGAGATTTTCTTAATATTTTTTTCCGTAAGAACCTTCTCCTAATAATAACAAATACAACAAAAAAAGAATTAGTGAAATCGGTCGAGCCATTCACGCGTGATGCCGTGACCAAGGAAAACGGGTTTCATTTTTATATATATAGATAACTTATAAATCTAATGTTTTCGAAGATTATTACGAGTATTGTTACATAAATACGAGTGTAAAAAAAAAAACAAATATTTCAATTCATAATAAACAATTGCATAATAAATACTTTGTAATTTTTTTTTTTTAATATTAAATGAATTTGATTTTCGAAAATCAAACTATTCAATATGGAACCCTCAACGGGTGAAGGCCTCTTCCACACGTTTGTCTGTCCTATGCTTGCTGATGAATGAATTGAATCACAAATTATATTAAGGCACCCCTTACATGAACTAATAACCGACGATCTACATAATGAAGGTCGCAGGGAAGTGAATGATTAGTTGCGAAGAGAAATATCTGAAATAAGCTCAGCAATATTGTAACAATAAATTACAGAACATTATAAATATACTAAAACACATGCTTTCAACAGAATTAGAAAGCTATTTTTAAACTTCCAAGTTGCAAAAATAAACACAATATTTACCCTCGACTTCAAAACATTTGCTCCTAAACATTGATAAAATTGCCAAACTTTTTCCGAAGTTCATTTCTTAAGCCGCATTTTCACTAGACATGTCGAAAGGACATAAGGCCGCACATTTACGTGGTATGATGATTGTCTCAGCGACTTTGTTTGACAATATCACTCGATATTAGCCTTGGCCCTCGATCACACTACCCAGTGGCGATTAGTATATCGCACGAGGAAACTCCTCGTTGGACCACACTACTGGCATTTCGTAGAACACAAAGCGACGTTCGTCCTCACTATTTAAAAAACCTTGTCAGGGGACTGTTGCGGGACACGGAGGTCGCGCGTTTCGACGCTCGCAGAGCATCAACTTGCGGCGAGTCCCGCCACCTGAACCCCTAGCCAAGTTGATAATCTACAATCGTTAACGCTAGTCGAAAACTAATCAAATGTATGGGAATGACATCCTCTCAACGTTAAGTCACGTGGTCAGAACAAACGAAGCGAATTGGAAGGCCACGCCTCCAATTCCATGACGTGACTCGAAACGTTTGGCGTGAACGATACGATTGTAACTTGGCTAGGGGGGCAGGCCTGTCAACATGGCTACCAACTTATCGTTTTCTACAATTGCTGACACCGAGGCGTTACCGATTGGAGAACGGAATTCGATACGAAACGGTTGTAACTTGGCTAGGGGGGCAGTAGATGTTGCAGGCGACGTCGGGCGCGGTTGGGACACGTAAACATGTCGAGCAACCGAGTCCCGAAACTTGCCACAATTTATGTCCCCTAGTGAAATCGCGGCTTTATGTGCGGACGTGCCGAAAGTCGTTCGACTTGTGCTAACTTACCCCATGGGATTGAGACAAGGACCCCTTGAGATATGTAAAAGGGGTCTTTAAGGTCCGGCCCTATTACGGCCTGGGACCTCTAGAGACTCAGTAATTATACTAATATTAAGACCGTTAACTAGCTGAAAAGGGCCTCTGGGCTTATTCGTCTTACCGAGATTTTTGCTACTTTGTTTTGTGGCTTTTTGTCAGTTCAAGTTGTTTTTGTTTGTATAAATACTTTAACTTTGGAAAGAAGAACCGAAAAATCGTTGTAATTAAAGAGTCACCGCGGCCCATGAATGGAAGAACAAAGGTTTTTTTTTTAAGGTGGGAAATCATAAAAATTACTTCTCGCGCTCTGGGTGCAGCGCGAGGGCGTGTCAGACTTTTACTGACTAAAACCACACCTGTATCCTTCAATTACCCTTTGCGTTCTAGGACTACAGGTTTCCCTTTCAGAAATTCTCCGCGGTTCTAGCTAGCGGGCATCGGCCCTGTTGGGCCCCTACGGTTTGCTGACATCTCTTTGAGGAGCGCGAAGATCACTACGCGCTGTTGACCGGTCGTTCAGCTGGGGCTCGGTCCGGTTAATTACCGAACAGACGGACGGCTACCCAGTGCTCGACGTCCGCAAGCTCGCGTCTTCCGTGGCTGGTAGTCGGGGTCGGAATTACGGCGGCTAGAGCGTGAGGACCTTCGTTCCCTCACGCGTGCAGCCTCCTCCTTCGCTAGCATTACTGCTTCGCTGAAGGAGGCGACCGCCTGCCATTCCTCTTCGCTCCGGACCATAGCCTGAACCAGGGCCCGACGCGAAAGGTCGCTGCCACCAATTGCCGTTTTAGTCAGTTAAAGTCTGCCACTCCGTCTCTCATCACCCAGAGCGGGAAGTCATTTGATGATTTCACAATTAAAACTTATGTCAAGTGTGCTTCATCGTCAACAACATCATACCCTAGTGGGCCAACTAATGGTAGCCGTAGAACTAGTGTTCTACGGCTACCATTCGTTGAGATAGATAGTGGTTTACGAGTTGATGATGAGTTTTTTTTTAATTTATAAGTTATTCGATAGACATTAGTGAGAGTCTTTAATAAATGTTCTTTTCTGCCGTTCTTTCTTTTCTTTCTTAATTTAGGTTTTTCAACTGATTCTCATAATACGGTTTTTTAAAGCTTCAGTCTTACAAGCATACTGTTTTTACGTGTTTTCCTTTAGAAACCATCTGTATTGCAGTGTGTCAAACCTTTGTATAAGATCCAGAATCCATGCGAAGCAGCTGCATAAGTAGCACATAACACTTTCTTAATCAGTTCAGTTGGTGCGATGTCGCCTTCAGCATCACTCGAGTCTCTTATCTCTCGCTATCTGTAACCATTCGTAAACTTTTAATATTATTTCTCAAGAAGGTGTAGTAATCTGAATTAAAAAGAGTATGCTTTGAGATATTGCTTTGACCAACTCGCACTGGACCCGCGTGGTGGTTTCTTTTTTTGAGGTGGGAAGTAATCCCATGTCTTCTTTTAGGGTGGAGCAAGAGGCTGTGCAGTGAGAGAGTGTGTGTGTGAAGGTGTGTGTGTTCCTTCAGTTGCCCTTTGCGTGTCAGGCCCATTGTAACTTTTTCGAATAATTTCCTTGCAGCAAGTCTACCGAACGTAACCGCTTTCTAGCACCACGGTTTCGGAATTACGGAATTACGGCCCATTCCCTCTCATAGAGAAGAGGCCTCACCCCAGTGGTGGAAACATTATAAGGCTGTTTATGATGAATTAAAAGTGGCTAACAATAAGCGGCGGGTAACAAGGCAGACGTGAGTGGTAACACCAGGAGGGGACGAGCTAGAGGGACGTACACAGATTGTTATTAGTCTTATCGGTGATGTATTTAGAAAGGCCAGGTGCGTAGTACTCGCAACCGGTGTGTATGACCAGCCCTCCTAGTCAAGTTTCAATCGTTTCGTTTCTTTTTTCGTCGATCACGTGGAGAATCGAAACGAAACGGTTGTAACTTGGTTAGGGGGGCTGGTGTATGAACGTAAAGAATGCAAAAGGAGTATGTAAAGATCGTAGCAGGTGGCGTTCTTTAGTTTCTGCTCAACCACGTGGGAAGAAGCAGTGCCAGATCAGCCACGTAGCAAAGGGCAGGCCTCACTTGGACATACAAAACAAGTCAAGATACCTGACCATATGAAATCTAACCAACTCTGGATTTTCCGTAACGATAATGTAGGGTACTGCTTATATACCCATTGTTATCTGCTAAAAAAATAAGTTAAAAAGTTTTAATTCATTACCATTGCCTTTGATAGAATTTGCTACAAGGTACTATTATTTATTCTGTACTACAGGACCCACACTGGGTTAATCGGCACTGCGAAGAAGTGAGATTATGTGTACTTTTAATTATTTTGTAAACGTTCTTAGATGTTATTTTATTATGCTAATTACATAAACCTGTGCTGCCACTCCTCAAAGTACTCATCAGTGCGTACACATACCTATCCACTAGGTAGGTATATATGTACGCACTCTTGAGAGAATAATTTGCCTTTTAAGATATGCAAATATAACAATCCCAATTACCTACTGCTATAATGTTTACGTGAGATGATCCACTTGAGTTTCACCATTCTCTATATTTTTGTTTCAAACATTTACATAACATTACTTAGAGATCCTATACGACTTAAATATAACTAAGTATAGTATGCCACTTCTAAACGGTTAAGATCTCAATAAAGTGTCTTTCTATGTCCTAAAATCCAGCAATTATTCTAAGTGAATCTTCAAACGTTTAAACGTAGTCAAAAATACGTAATGGCCCATAAAATAAATAAATACGGCTATAAAATCGACTCAGACACTCAGTCGCTTACGAATTACCAAGGCGACTACTTCTTATGATTTTCCAAGTACGGTTTTAGTGAAGCCCTAAGAATGCCAAGTTCTAAACATAGGCAATGTGTTGCGACACAGGCACGTGCCTTTAGGCCCAACGCTTTGTTGGTGACAACAATTTAAATAAAGACCCTGACCGTTGTGTGCTTGTGTCAAATAACTCATTTGGTACGCTCCGGTGGCAGGTCGTGAACTAAACGGTCACTTTTGTTTGTGTGTGCCCCTATTTAAATTTACAACTTCTAAAACAATTTTTACTAAAGTTACAAGTTATTTATTAATCCACAACGGCACTTTCCCCGAGTTATCTCGCGCTTATCAGGGGCGCTTGTTAAAGCTAATTAACCACGAGGACACATTATTCATCGAGTTTCTTCTCCAGTATTTTTTTTCGCAAGAAATGCAAATTTTCTTTCTCGTTAACACATTTTCACAGAACGACGTGACCGCGTCGTGATGTATTTTAATGTTGACACAAATACAACTTACCAAACTCATGGAAATAATATTCATTTATAAATAAAATTAACAGTAACACACAAAAGTTGAGAAAATAACGCTTATTAAAAATTTAATAAGATCAGATGCTATGATAACTTCAAAAATGTCGTGGGATGTCGGATGTCGTGCTTACATAAGAAAGCTAAAAATATGCGTTCATAAAATAGAAATTATTTTTCTAGCAAAAAAGGTTGGAAACTCGAATTCGGTGGTAGAAGAAAAGGAGAAAGAAATTACAGGGCGAACACAGGGCCATTTGATATTATTGTAACACGAAATTTTAATTATTACACGATAATCGAAAAAGAAGATGGATTTAAATTGCTTAATAAGAAAAGTTTGTTCCTTTTTAGGGTTCCATCCTAAAACGGTAAATACCGATTCTTTAAGGTTTTCTTTACGGTTTGACTTCATTTGTCTGTCTGATTTTCACAGATCTATGGACTTGAATTTTTGAATAATAAACAATATTATGCATTTAGAGGAGCGGCTACAGAGACGCCACTCACTTTTTACCAGACGCAGCTCCTCATCAGACACTTTGGTGTTGTTTCAGGAAGTTCCTGTTTTGGATTCAACAGAAGTAAACGCCTGGGTATCACCATTGTGTGGATCGCCGGAGGACACGATGGAGCATACGGTGGAGGCCTGCTCCACTTCTCCACCATGTCCTCGTGGAGGCAATCGTCGGGGCGATCTTTCGCGTCCGGCTCTTGTTTAGACCATGGTACTAGCATGATGCGGAGATAAGCCCCAGCCCCCACCGGAGATGCAGGCTTGCGGACAGCAAGCAGATAGCTACACATCGCCGTCCGGTAAGGACTAAATCCAGGATGGCGGCGCGTTGTGTTTCACGCGCGCTTCAAAGAGATGTCAGTAAGACTGACGGGGCTCGTTAGGACCTTTGCCTGCTGGGGTTGCGGGATATGTTTCGAAAGAGGTACCGTTTCCCTCGCAAAGGTCAACTTAAAGAACACAGGTGGGTTTTAGTCAGTAAAAGTCTAACATTACGTCCTGCTCCACTCAGAGCAATAAAAGTCATTCGATAATTTCTCCTCTCGAATTTCGACAATTCTAATATCGAAAAAATTGTGTTTAAAAAATAATTTGTTGACTTTTAAAAGTATGGCAAGTATTTCTTTTGAAGCATTCAGATGGCTTTAAATACACATCGAAAAAACATTAATCAAATCATGAATAGTGTCGGGAAAAAACACGGATATCTATGGGAAAATACTGTGCCCGTTCTTCTTCTATTTAGTATGTGTAGCAAAAGATCTGAAAAATATGTTGCAATGGTTTATGTAAATATTACAGGAAAATTGAACAACAATTCTTATAAACACAGTTTTTAAGGTTTCATAGTGTGTTTCTATCAAAAATTAAAGAGATATTAAGTATAAGAATTGTGAGATTGTTGTTTTATGGTACGGAACAATTCATGCGCCAGTCCATCTAGTACTTAGCCGGTTCCTAAGTAATACATATAATTCCAAACAAAAAAAAATAGTTTTGATGCGAATAGTAATATAATTTAAATGAGACTAAAATAATATTATAAAGTGGAAAGTTTGTGTGTATGTTTGTACCTTTTTCACGCTCGAATGGTTGAACGATTTGGATACAATTTGGCACACAGGCAGATCATGTCTTGGAATAGTACATAGGATATTTTAACCCGGTAGTATGTTCCTTTAGGTCAATTTCCTACTTTAATACGGGCGAAGCCGCTACCTGCAGCTAGTTTTATTATGAAAATAGAAGCAAATCGTTATTCTTACTAAATTACGGAACCCTCAGTAGACCAATTCGACTCTTTGGCTTACTGCATCATTTTTAGGGTTCCGTACCTCAAAAGAAAAAAAAAACGGAACCCTTGTACGATCACTTTGTTGTCCGTGCGTCTATCTGTCTGTCTGTTTGTGTAGATCCTTTATCTCAGGAACGCGTGGAGGTATCGAGTTGAAATTAAAACCATATACTCAGCTCTGCGGTCGCTTGAAGCTGTGAAAGCATCAAACTTCTAAGTTAACAAAACAAAAGATACGGCCGTTTATGTAGCAAAAAACCTATATTTCGACACTCTCAAGGGAATCAAAATTCATAGAGTACTTTCCGTTGAACCAGAATTCTGAAATTTGAAATAAAGCAAAGTCTTATAGTATTGGTATAGGAATAAATCTGAAAACAGTAATTTTGTTGTTACATCACAAAAAAAAACTTTTGATTTGGAAAAAACTTCGAGAGATTGAATTATGAGAATTGAACTATTTTCATAGGTGATTTTGTACAGAACTCTCAGAGCGTGAGTCCGAATTGCGCTTGCCCAGTTTTTTTAATGATTGCTCAACTTTTACACTCAGTTATAATAACAGTGGAGATACCTAACCCGTCCAACAAACATAGCTTTTTCAGTACAATATTTATACAATATCTTACATTCAAATATTGACGTTGAAGTCGAATTTCAATATTTTGAAAATAAAAATGTCTTTTAGAGAATATACATTTGTGGAGATTTGTGAAGTTTGTTGCCATTGCCGTAGTGTTTCGGAACAGGCAGCCAGCCAGTCGCTCTCGGCGGTCTAAAGTGGGCGGACGTGCCGCCCGCCCCGCGCCGCGGTACACTTTCGCGGGAATGTGACGACCGTAAAATAAAAATAAAAGTTCCATCTACACTTCAACGTGAACTAAACTGTGCTAAGTGTAACTTTGTGTGTTATTTGTTGTTTTAAACTAAAAGTGTGGAGTTTGCTGGATTTTCTTGTACTCAGTTCCTCTTAAGGTAATTTTTAATTCCTGGCTCGTTAAGCTCTCCCCCTCATTTCCCAGCCGTCAAACTGTCGACACTGCGTTATGGTCTTAATGGAGACCAGTAGATTATAAATTAGCTGCTGGAATGGAAGGCCACTTCATCAATTAGGTGTAATGGGTATTAAAAATTATATCGGAAAATCGGCAACTGATGGTTATTCTAAGAAAAGTTCGAGCACCTAATTAATAAATTGTTACTGTGCTATTTTTTTCTAAAAGTGAATAAATATAAGAAAAACTTATTGGAGTCACAAAATACGCATTCTTTTTAGGTGATTATTTGAAATGATCGTATAAAAATACATTAAATGCAGACGATTATCCTGTCTGCAAGTGCCAATGAATAAAATATTAAAACATCTCCAGACAAACTTGTCATTTTGCCGACTTTTCTTATAGGAACATCACTGGCCCGCAAGAACTGTATTAACTCTAAAAACGTACTTTTTCTTACGGAGAAGCGATCCAAACTTTCAACTACAAATATTGTGGTATTTTATAAGATAAACAGTAATAATAATAACATTCCACAAAATTTCACAAAACATCATCTTGTCTCAAATTAAGCAGAGCTTGTGGTATGAGCACTAGACAACTGATAAACATACTTATATAATATATTATAAAAAACATGCATATTATAGATAAGTAGTTTGTTACAATTATTGGTTTGGATTAGTCTTTATTTTATAATTATCTCCAAAGACATTGCTCTGTTTATAATTTATTAGTCTAACTGAAATTTTGACTCTATTTTTCTGGGCAAGCGACATGAACTGAAAGTGTGGAAGTGTAAGAAATACATAGTTACTTACTGCAAAGACCTCAGCAGACTAGGCGAAAAATACTTGGGACAACTTAGAATTTCGATACATTCCAGAAGTAGATGATGGCAAGGAATACATAAGTATATTACGGATTGACTCTTTAAAAAATTGTATCTACATGACTCTGAAACGCTATCGTAACAGACACCTTGTTTGATTGTTTAAAATGTTCAGTTTGTTTCTTAAATAAAAGTCGAGTGGTGTATATTTAACTTTGATGTGGGAAATCATTAAATAATTTTTCACCGTACTGGGTTTATGGCTAATTCTTACACTGTCTCTACCATAAACACTGGAATATGCTTCCCCTTGACATCAAAAAAGCTGAAAGTAAATTTTCCTTCAAACGTAAAATTCGGAACTACTTCTTGAAGCCCTGTCATCCTTAGTTCGGTCTTCGTTATAATTGTTATATTTTAAGTTCTCTTAATTTGCTTTCATATTTATCATTAGTTTTGATTAGTTTATTATATTAGCATATATACGTATTTCATTATTTTATGCAACTTAATTTAACGATAATACTTTCTACTTCAAATATCTGTTATTTATTTATTGTGCACACCTACAACAGTGTTGTCTTTTTTAACCCAATTGTTGAATGGTAGAGAATGCCTTGTTGCATTAAATCCGCCTATGTACCACCACTGTACGTGAAGTTTAAATAAATAAATAAACTTCTCCCACTCTCCAACAATCCAGCACCCCTGGCAGGTTTCGGCCAGAAGGGTCGAAAGGCGTTTATATACAATATATATATATATATAGTTTCGAGTTTTATATATTTTGCAAGGCAAGGCAATAGCCTTGCCTTGCCTTGCCCATTATACCTCTTCGAGGAATATAAAAAAAAAAATCAAATTTCTACATGTCCGCCCGATACAATGCTATCATAGATTAAAGTTATCTATCTCAACTCAGGTCCCCAAGATCTATCTAGTTTGGGTACCACCATCTAAATATATGTTTATTTACTAATTAGTTACAGATAATATTAATCATTATATAATAGTTTTAAGGTATTCTTTATTTACTGTAACAATGAACAATAAACATTATTCTTATTGATAATGTGCAACTTGATGAGAACTAGAGTATGTTCTGCTGTTGTTGTCGCCATTTTTCTTAGCCCCTCATTATGTTTTCTCGGGTTCCAAGACAATTTGTTACTCCTCCGCGTTACACAGATACCAGGTTTAATTGGACAGCAAAAGTGAGATACTCCATTTACAAGACACAGACTTATTGTAAAGGTACATATTAAAGCTGTCGAAGGCTACAAATTTACTTGTACACGGCTTCGCTAACGTGAATTTTGTGTTACTACGCATGCAATTATATTAATTTTTAATTGTTATTCCAATGCTGTATTATACAAAAATTTTGGAAAATAATTTAAACTAAATAGCTTCAACTTTAACCCAAAATTGGATTTTCTTACAGGAAACTATCGTAAAAATCTACGAGGTAGCACGACGCAATGCGAATTGATTCACATCGCACATTGTATGGACAGTGGACACTTGAACCAATGCTTTGTCGTACGAAATCGCATCGCAGGTTTATTTTATTTTATTGCGATTTGTACTTTCTTTTTCTCAATTTAAAAATAAAACAAAAATTAATATCTATCGATGATCTGGTGAGGGTCGCGGGAATCCGATGGAAGGGAGACGCACTGGACCGGTCGTTGTAGCGACATGGGGGAGGCCTATGTCCAACAGTGGACGTCTTTCGGCTGAAATGATGATGATGATCTATTGTGTTTATACCATTTTTTTATGTTACTTTACCTTGTATGTATTTAAAAATTTCCATATATCTGTGCCTCCTGTGATAAGTGATACAAGTCAAAAAACGTCATTTTACAGGACAGCAAAAACAAGATTTAAAAAAATCTAGTTCGTTAATTAAGTGGGCTAGGTAAAATATCAGTGCACTCTTTTGTAGAACAAAACATTTTCTTTCTCTATATAATTTAGATTTTTTGATAAATATTTAATTTTGGAAGTAATTCATGAAAAACCTGCGACTTGTAACTTTTACTTAGTTTTTATGTGCTAAAATTAAGTTATTAATGATACTTGTACAGTTATATTACGTTGCACCAAGCTTGCACCAATAAATTGTCTTAGTGTAAACTGATATACATCAAGTTAAAACGTCTAATAACTCATTAGAATAATGATTCTAGCAAAATGTGCTAAAACAAAAGATGAAGATATAACCCTTAAGATTTATTTTTTTTACTTATCAGTCACCTCTTTACATATTTTAGTTGAACTGTATCAATTCACTAAAATCCTAGTCTTTCAGAAGATATGTTAAATGATGTAAGTCAAGATGTACCCTTCAAAAAAAAAAGATAGTGATATGTGTAAATAAATACAAGTTTTAGAAAAATAAAAATCAACGTTTATTAACCTAAAAATACAGTCGTTAAGGCACATTTTTATCAAAATTCTTATACAACTAAATGGAGACCAAATCATCACAATCTGACAATACGATTGTAACTAGGTATTCTGAAAAGGAACATATCATAAACAAAAGTTTGAAACTTAAAACTAAGTAATGGCACAGATCAGTTTTGATGAGCTATCACAGCAAGCAATTGACCTACTCTTTGTAATACAAAGTATCACAATAAAGTTTTAATCTATAAAAATAACAAAAAAAGAAAAAAAACAAATTTTAAACTTTCTTTAGAGGTAGATAATCTCACATAGTTTTTAAAAGTACAATTAAATCAAAAACCTCTAATAAAACCTAAAAACCTTTTAAATGTCCACCTATAGGTAGACTAACATTGTAAAGAAAAAAAATTGTCTTTCCATCTATTAATTAAGGGGCCTTTTACAGTCCACTAGCGCCGCCAATCGAAAAAATGTCATAACTCGTAAATAGAATCAAAAATACAAAATGTGGTCTATTATTACTGTAGAAAAGGCAATAACGTAATTTTATAACACATTGTCAACACTTGAAATATAGCTGTTTAGCTAAATCGTGCATTCAAAACATAAACGGCCATTTTTGTTACAAATGCACGATTTAGCTAAACAGCTATATTTCAAGTGTTGATAAGGTGTTATACAATTACGTTATTGCCTTTTCCACAGTAATAATAGAACATATTTTGTATTTTTGATTCTATTTACGAGTTATGACATTTTTTCGATTGGCGGCGCTAGTGGCCTGTATGAGGCCTCTTAAATGAATGTGAAACTATTCATCATCGGAATTATTGTGGACTGTCTTTGACATCACTTTTGCAGCTCAGACCTCTGTAAAACTCATGGGTACTCTCATGAATAAAACATAATAAACTTAATAGATCCTTCTTCTTCTCAGTTGAAATAGGAAGTTTGGAGTGGTAAGCTTTCGGTACCGTATTAATCGTGATCATATCATAACTTTTTCCACGTTTAGAACAATCCATGGTCATGTACTCAACATCACTGAACGCTTTTTTGTAAAAAAAACGAGACATGCTTTCTTTGGTAAAAAGAACAGATCTAACGTTCGACCACAAAAACTTTTCATTGGCTGTATCCGTTTTCCGAAAGGTAAAACATTGCTTTGCAAAAATGTTGAAATCATAAAACATTTCACATATCATTTCGATAACATTAAACTTAGCTATTTTGTTTGATGCTGTACGCACTAATTGGTACCAATCTCGGGGCAAGTGTATATCCATATTCGTGTGCTTCTTTTTGCGCTCAATCAATGCGTGGTCGGTGTCAGCCTCCATGTGTGTATGTCCGGGTACGAGAAATTTATGTTCAATAGATATCAATTGTGGAGACAGTTTAGCAACTAGCATTAACATTGTTACTACAATTGAATTCTTGTTTTGCCCAGGACAAGAGTCCGAGTACATAATCAGCTTCTTAGCGTTTGGGTGTAAGTTTGGTAGTTGATTGATGATAAAATCGTAGAGACAAGAAGCAATATCATTAGCACCTCTATTTCCCTCGCACTCCGGCCACATGTAGCAAAAAGCCTTGTTTGTTTTCAAATCATGTATGGTCAAATTAAATGTCCACAATTGTCGCTTATAAAATGAAACATTTGTTTGCAAGTACGGGGTTGGCAGACATTGTTGCAAATCGAATGTTATGACAGCTATATCTTCGCAAGACTGAGCTAGTTGTTTATCTGCTTTTTTCTCTTCGTAAGCGGCCTTAAAAGCCTCTTGATGTTCCCTGAGCGTCTGTTTTAGAATTTCAACCTGATCTCCGGATGCGTACTTGAGTTTCATATTTATGCTGTCACATTTTGAACAAGTGTCAACCGAAGGCTTTTTGAAGGACAAATTCATGCTTTCAAAGACCTTTTTAAAGATAGTTTTGCTTACCGGACCATCAGTCTTCAGCTTGTATAAGGTATAAAGAACTTGAAGGTTTAGCTCAGAATTCAAAAACTTTTTAGTGGTTTGATTGCGGCCGTAGTGACTTTCTGTGCAAGGGAAACTAGCAATATGAGCTTTTATTTCCTCTAGTTTAAAATCAGGAATTGACTTACCAACTCGACTTTTACGCTGTGGAAGATGACCGCAATTGTCTCGTAGTTTCTCGCATACCGTTTGCAGATATTTACTACTTTCATCGAAAGTCTTCAAAAAACATTGTTTGCAAATTGTACGTTTTGTATGATCAAAACTATAAACAAAGTAACGAAAGCTGACGCTGCGTTTTTTCTTTGGGGAAGTCTTCGAAGATTTTTTTTGGCATATTTCAATACATTTCGAAATATAATTCGTTCTATTTTCGTAATTGCCTAGACTCCAGTACTGTTCAAAAAGTTTCTTCCTCAAATCCTGTGGTAGTCTATCTTTGCATTTTTGACGACAGTTTTAAAGTTCACGAAGTTGCCGACGTTCCTTTGTTTTCCCTGATGAAGTTGTATATTCTAAGCCAGTATTACGAAATAGTTTTCTCTTTGCTCTATCCTGTCTTCTCTCTTTGTCACTTTTTCTCGTTTTTTTCTTTTTTCCGGCACTGTTAAATCCGTTGCGTTCCCAGAAAGAGCAACCAGGAACGGAATTCTCTGATGTGCTCATGGGTGACGGTGGTGTTTCTGGAATCGTTATATTGGAGGTTTGTCTCATCAATGACGACGTACCAGTTCTTTTTTTTTTAACCGGTACTCTTTCATCATCAGTGGATGAACACAATTCATCAGTATTGCAAATATATTCATCACTGCTAGAAGATCCAAAATCGCCATCATCAGATGATTCTGAAATTCTCAAATCATCGAGTAGATTTTTTGAAGAATTTTCTTGAGTCTTGTTCGTCTTATTATTATTGAAAACTGTTTCCGCAACAATTGTAGGGTTCCGCGATTCTTCAACTGGTTCTTTTCCTTCTTGCGTCTCTATTGACTCGTTACCTTCTTCCTGGATATCATTAGGTTCTTCTTTTTCAGTGACCGTTTCTGCAACTACTGGACCTCGGTGCCATGACCCGTCAACCGTTTTGCTTGTTTCTTGCTCCTCTCTTGATTCGCAGCCATTTTCCTAGGTATCAAAATGTTTTTCTTCAATATCCGATTTAGTAGCCAATTTCATTATTTTATCAATTCGAGATTTAAGCTGAAAAAAAAATAAAGAGCAAGAAAACCATAGGTATTCTTAAAATAATATCATATAATAAAAATAAATGTCTAGATTTATTACAACGAGGGAAAATTACTTTGACCTCCTACTTAAAAACAATACTTACAACTTAGCAACATAATATTTTATTGTGTCAACTTTTCGTTATTTGGTGTAAGGTGATTTAATTCAATACAATAACAAAAATCTCAATATTATTGAATTTCGTGTAAAATGATACATCTATCAACTTACGCATCGATCCATGGCGCATTCGGATGTGAACACACTCCATTACAGTCGCAGCGACACTGCGGAGCGCACGAGTGAGCTAATACGGCTCTACGTCCCGCGCACCTCCGATTACCCCCTCGAACCCCCGCCACCTGCACTTGTATCACTTAGCACATTTATTATTTTGTACCATGTTTTTACAATTGGTTGGAATTTTAGATACAACTACATTTATATCTGTTTACACATAAAAACAGATTTGTGTAGAATGATTTAAGTCAAGTTGGATCACTTTTCACAAAAAAGAGCATACCTTACATTCAAATTTGTAGATACATGTCGATTTGTATCCTAGAGGCATATCGAAAGAATTAGTTTAAAGGGATATTACTCTAGTCACATCAAAATTCACGATAAATGAACTGAAAAATAAAATGTGAAGTTAAATACAATAGCATTTAAATCACGAAGCACGAAAAATTGTGTGTTAAATGACCGGTTTTGGGGTTACATCTTGACAAATATCGATTGTAACGAATTTTTTGCCAAAATCCCTATAGTTGTATCACTTTGCACAAAATTATCTCCGAAACTATAGCAGATAGAAGAACGTGAGTTAGACCAAAAAAGACGTATTTTTTTTTTGATAATGCTCATGTGAAAATCACAAAAAGGGTACAACTCGAGTTATATCACTTATCACAGGAGGCACAGATATAAAAGTTCGTAGCTAATGAGGTAACTTTCGTCTAACAAGCTTAAGAACTCCGGATTTCAATAATTAATTGTTTTGTACACTGCTTGTATTGCAGCTAATAATTCTTATTGTACCTGCATATTCGTAGAACATTTAACAGTTCTAGAGAAATCTATCAATTTAGGCCAAAACAATGGCAGTGTCCACGGTACATTAGTCGCGAAACAGACGACTACGTACCGGAAAACGTAGCGATGGAAGGCCTCCCACAAGGTGGACTGATGACCAGGTGAAGGCCATGGAATTGGTTGGATGCGAGACGCACAGGAGCGGTCGATGTGGCGGCTGGGAGGGCAACGTCTAGTTGTGGACGTCATACCGCTTTTTTTTGGGTGGGATATCATATAATGGCTTCTCCCACACTAGGGTGGAGCGAGAGGGCGTTTTAAAGTTTATTGACTTAAACAACACCTATGTTCCTTCAGTTGGCGTTCTTTTTTTTTTTTTTTTTAGGACCACGGGTATCCCTTTCATACTTTTCCCTATGGCCCTAGCAGGCATTGGCCCTATTAAGGCCCTACGGTTTTCTATCATTTCTTAAAGACGCGTCTGGTCAGTCTGGAACACTACGCGCCATCGACGACTCGAGCTTGGGTCTTATAGGACGAGCGGACGGACGTCTTACCGTTGAAATGCTAAAGATGAAGTCAAAACTAAACTGTGTTACCCCAAAATGGCGAGTTGTTGACACGGGTCACAGTTTCAAGGTACTCCAGTGAGGGTAATAAAGTAGTACTACCCGGGTATTAATCACGTCATCTAATTAATTAGGGAACTACCACGTATCGGATTTATTGGCTACAAACGCTACTTATGTCGGTACATAGACATAAGTTTCGGTCGCTCGCCGCGCCGTACGAACAATAGTTCGGATCGACATACTCTTCAGCTTTTGTTTAGTTGATTTTCTCTAAAAATAATTTGGATATAAGCGTATCAATTTTTCGTTTTGAGGCGAACAAATTTTGTTCATCTACGACTATATAATCTATATATATAAAAGGAGAAACTGACTGACTGACATATAAACGCACAGCCGAAACTACTACTACTAGGACTAGTAATGTGAAATTTTGCTCAAGCTTTCTTTTTATGACGTAGGCGAGCACTAAGAGAGGATTTTCCTAAATTCTCTCCCTAAGGGGATGAAACGGGGGTCTAAAGTTTGTATGGAGATACCTATTTTTAAGCTGGCGAAGCCGCTGGCAGAAGCTAGTAATATATATAAAAGGAAAACTGACTGACTGACATATTTATTTATTTATTTAAACTTCATGTACAGTAGTGGTACATAGGCGGACTTAATGCAACAAGGCAATCTCTACCAGTCAACCTTACATATCAACGCACAGCCGAAACTACAGGGATTAGGAGCGTGAAATTTTGCACAAGGTTTATGACGTAAGCTAGCACTAAGAAAACATTTTCCAAAACTCACCCCCCAAGGGATTGGCCATTTCAATCCCAATTTTGTATGGAGAATCATTCTCGCAGGCAAAGCCGCTGGCAGAAGTTACTCTATATACACAGCCGAAACTACTAGGAGTTGGAGCGTGCAACTTAGCTCAAAGCTTCCTTTTATGACGTAGGCGAGCACTAAGATTTCCCAGAATTCAACCCCTAAGGGGATGAAACGGAGGTACAAAGTTTGTATAGTGAAACCTACTTTCACACGGGCAAAGCCGCTGGCATAAGCTAGTTTTTTACTTATTAGTCTATTTCTTTAGTAGCCTACACATGTAATAGTATGATAGCCACAATCTAGGGGTCTTTAAGTCAAGAGTGAATATCACGATCACATCGTCGCTTTCATTCAGGTGAGATAGTGGTCAAGCGCGAGCCTATCTATAATAACAATAATTAAAAAAGTATAATAAATTATATCTTTTATTCGTTATTTTATTCCCCACCTCATTGTAAAGTAATTTTTAAAGGTTTACCGAAAGAAAATGCCTTGAGTCATGAAAATGGAGTTTCTGAAATGAGAATTTAAGATAAGGACGTGTCAAACCCTACTTTAATTTAATTTCAAAGTTAGACAAGTTTTCGTGCTAAAGTTTTCTACACCCTAGTAGCTATTGTGGCCGATAGGATGGACAGCCCGATAATGTGGCACTGGATGACGACTCATCGTGCGTCATTTAAGTATTTGTATATTTATTTTGTTTGTGTATGTGTAGTATATTATGCTTGTGTAAATGTAATACGTTTGTGTAATTGCATTTTATTTCTGTATTCGTAATTTGTTTCTGTATGTGTAATTTTTGTTTCTGTATTTGTAATTTGTTTCTGTGTGTGTAATTTGTTTCTGTGTGTGTAATTTGTTTCTGTATGCGCAATGTTTTATGGACTCTCGATTTTCCGAAATAAAAAAAATATTATAATTATTATTTAATCCGGGCTATATGTTTTTTTAATATAAAAACTTTGCTCCACACTATGACACTAGGAATGACTGACATGCATCGTGGATGCGTTCGGACCCGAAAAAACTATCTGTAGGCCATGCAAATATTTGTTCCGTGCGGGAATCAAACACGCAGCGCAGCAGCTAATCGCTCAACCACTGAGCCACTCATGCCAGGGAATGTGAATATGATTATTGTGTTGACGTGTTTAAAGGAGATTTTTTATCGAATAAATAATGTCGTCTGCATATAAAATGGCGTGCATTCTGTGTAGCGTGTGTGAAGAACGATATTGTTCCATGGATTATGTGTTTTTACAATGACACAGCAGGCTTACAAACCAATACCTATTATTATTTTTGTACTACAATTTTATAGGAGCTCTTCGTAATCCAATTTGTCACTATAGCTACCTGTACAGATTTAAAAGTTGATAATGCCACGTCATTCATAAAATTCAGCATGATGAATATCGCATAGAACTGACTAATTTTGTAAGTCTGTCTCGCTTTAACGTTGTACGGTTTTCGAAAACTGGTCAAGTGTAAGTCCCGTATGAAGGGGTCCGTAGTTTTCTAAATATTAAAAAGTTTCATGACTCCAGATGAAATTGCAAGCTGATATGATTGCTATGAAAATATGTGCTGGCTACTAATACAAGGAACTTTAGACATTGTTGAAAATATTCCGTTTTTTATTAGGCAAGTTTAGGTATGTTTTTCCTATTCTAAGTAGTTTTCACCTAAATATGACTTTTGTATTAAGGGATGGTTCCGCAAAATTTTAAAAAGAACTCTAAACGGCAGAATACAGCGAGGAGCTCGGGGGTGGGGGGCGTGTGGATGACTTGACACAGAAGAGCCGCAGGAGGGTATGAAATCTTCACAGTTTTGATATAACTTGGTATAATTGTTAGTCATGTAGGTACCCTTATTTTGTTAGAGATTTTTCTTTTAATTTTTAATTTAAAAAATAACTAAACTTTTCTTTAAAAACTCTATTGAAACATTGGGTGCGTCTCATATGATATAAAGTTATTTGGTATATTTTCATTTCAATAACATCCACATGATATAATAAACGTGAGATATACCAACTGTTGACATAATTTCTTTAGATATAAAATTTATATACTCTAAAACTTATTTCGTATAACGTTATTAGATATAAAGTTCATTTCATCGAAAATCATTAGGTCTATCGTTTAAAATATACATTTGTCGCAGCTGTATCGTATAACACACTGTTAGTATTACAAGTTGGCGCGGCGTATTGAAAAGCGCGTTTTTATTTCTTCCAATGCACATCAGGATGCGTCTATACGCATCTACTCCTGTGAGTTAGGAGGCTATTTTTGTGAGGAAGTGATAATCGCAAAAGAAATGGCGGAAAGGGAGAAGGAGAATACAGGTTTCCTCTCTATCCGTAGTAGACACACTGGAGGACGCGAACCGATGTCCGGTCGCCACAGGATGTGGTTCGCAGGTAACATTTGCGGTGTTGACTTGTAGCGTCTGTTACTTGCCCCCCTAGCCAAGTTACAACCGTTTCGTTTCGTTTTTCTTACGTCGTACGTCTTTGACGTCATCTCAACGTGTCAACGTCACGTGGTCAGAACAAAGGAATAGGAGGCGTGGCCGACTCGAGGCGATCGACGAAAAGAGAATCGAAACGAAACGGTTGTAACTTGGTTAGGGGGGCTGAACAGTGAAAGGCCGGAGATATTTGCGCGCCATGTTTCGTGTGTATGGTAAGGCGATGTTAAAAACATGATTTCATGTGGTGATAGATGGGGAGTGTGCAGAACACTGTACTGACAGGAATAGTCTGATAAACCCCTTCGCCCGGCCTGGATTGAGGACATCCGTGAGGATTTCCACACTATCAAAAAGGGGCTAGGAGGCTGTGGGTTTTGCAATTGTCCAAATATGCAGCATTACGAAACTTTGTCGTGAGTGCCTGCCTCGTACCTGACCAGTTTTTATTATTTGCCGTTACATTAGTGTTGGCGTACATACAAAGTTTGATGCTTTCATGTGTTAGCCAAAAATACACCTTTTTTGTGTGCGGATTGGAGACTCGATTAATTCTATACTTTTTTATTATTCATTGTTTGAGCGGCCACAGTAAAATACATATTCTATGAATATTTTAACTGTCTACCTACATGTAGTTTGTTTGTTAACAAAAAACGGCCAAGTGCGAGTCGGACTCGCGTACGAAGGGTTCCATATCGTTAAAAACGGCAAAAAATCACGTATGTTGTATGGGAACCCCACTTACATATTTATTTTATTCTGTTTTTAGTATATGTTGTTATAGCGGCAATAGAAATACATCATCTGTGAAAATTTCAACTGTCTAGCTATCATGGTTCATGAGATACAGCCTGGTGACAGACAGACGGTCAGCGGAGTGGTTGCAATAGGGATTTTACCCGTTGAGTACGGAACCTTAAAAATGACCGTCTGTCTGTTACCTTGTGATAAATAGACGGACGGACGAATGAATGGCCAGAGGAGACTTAATAATATGGTACCGGTTTAGGTTTTCACTTTGCAGGACGCGTTTTGACAGGCGGCTGGGCCTGGCGACTCAGTGCTGCCATCTGATGAACGTCATATTAGAACACCCATACAATCTAGGAAAAAAAATACAAATACAATAAAGTTTATTCTATTCTATTCTATCCACGGCCGCTTGCCCGCTGGCCGGCCCTGTTTAACGTGCCACGAATTGTGTTTACAGTACAAAATGAAATATTCTAAATTCCTGCATACTTTAGTACCTACACATGAGTATACAAATATTGCCATGTATGTATATGTGTAAGTGTGAGTTAAGTATTCACAAAGGGTAACATTTAATCCGGCAAATAATCGTCTGTCACGCCATCGTCTTTTAAACAAAAGATTCGCATTTGTCATAAAAATAGTGTAGTACCTTTACTATAGTATAGTCCTCTCAAGGAGAGAGAATGGGCCGTAATCCACCACACGGGCCCAGTGCGGTTTGTTGGATGTCACATGTCTTCGAATTTTTGGTTCTAGGACATGCGGTTTCCTCACGATGTTTTCTTTCACAAAAATAGTACCTATATTTACCAATATTTATAACATTTTTATCACGTTTATTGCAATCGCTTCCCGTACTATAATCTCGCCTTAATTAAACCCAGTATTTATTAATTATTCTAATGCTGTTTTTTTTTATTTTAAATATTAATTTTAATGATAGTGTTTTCTATTTTAATTTTTAATATTGATCAAAAAAAATGTTTATTTTAAAAGAAAAAGATAGGAAGAAAGAAAACATATTTATTTGGCACACACAATGAACAAACAAGAATTGAAAATTTAAAGGAGATTGGGCAAGTTACTATGGCACTTGGTTGCGCAACTTTTGACACAGTGTAGTAGTGAAAAGTAGACACAAAAAAGGGATAGTGTCATGCTTTAAAATAAGGTTAAATTCAAAATGATATATTTTGGGGTTTCTGAAAAAAAAAAATAAGTTGAGTATTGAGGTTATGTTACATCTCAAAACAATTTGTTTTGAAACCCTACCTCCGGGCCATGGAATCAGTTGCCTTTCTGATTTGGTGACTAGGCAGTGGGTGTGCTAATAAAAGAGAGCAATTACACAGTGCCACATATTGTTTTAAGTCTAGATTAAATCACCATGGACGTAAAAACATTCTAACAATTCACTTCACAGCAACACACAAAAAGAGTTAAATCACTCGATGTAGTAAATGAACGTGGAAGAATCCTAAAACTCAACTCGACACGAATTTACATTTGTTAGCAGAGAAAAGCTAAAAACAATATTCTCGGCTTGTTGGCAGTTAACACGGTAATCGATATTTTGTTTGACATTTCATCGAATAGTATTGTGACATATCAATTGACTACGGCGTTATAACATTATCGATTGTATCTTAATTATTTTATTTTTGCCCAGACATTGTTTTTAACAAAAGAAATATTAACATAATTAAAGAAAAATAATAATTTCAACTCTTCATATTTTTTAGTCGCGAATGTAGATATTTTTCTTTACCCACGATTTACGTTAATATTTAATCGATCAATTATAACTAAGAATGGAGTCGCTTCACTATAATGGAGCAAATGACATATTTATTGTATTAAATACTAATTAAAATGAAAATAGAAACCCCATAAATGATTTCAATGAATTAAGGTAAAAAATCAATAAAAATAATAGTTATGAATTATACAATAACTCAAATGGCCATATGCGTCAAAAAGTTAATCTATAAGTGCCCAATCTCCTTTAAAGTAAAAAATAAAAACAACATCAACAATGTGTCTCATGGCTGCGCCAAAAAGGTTAAAACCACTCTAAGATAGATCTCATTAATTGTATGTCGCGGCCCCGCTTCGCTGTGTCTGGGCACCAATTTTGTGTTTTTCGGGCCCTTGAACTTGTATTTGGCTCCTTACTTACTTTGTATATCTAATACTATCACAGCAATTCGGTTCTCTTTATCGTCCGAATCCATTATATCATAAAAATATTTAACACCTATTGGCGCGAAAATGCGATTGAATATTCGTAAGAATGATAGATTCCAAATTCAAATGTTATTTGAGGTTTTTTTTAAATGTGACAGTATTTATGGCCAGACTAAGTAATAAACAGTATAGTAAAGTATTTAATCTAATGGAATTATCGAAATGCCGAAATGTCTTGAATTTAACATGACACGTGACATTTATTCATACATTTTTGATTTTTCGACAATCGTCACCACTGATGAAGGTCTTTGCTTAGATCCAAAGTCTTGTTATCCTTTTCACTAAGAAGACTGTTTCTATCGTGTACATTAAACACATACAAACAAGACAATTACAGCCAGTTTACTCTGTTCAGAATTGGCTTCCCCATATATTGTAGACTTTATGATAGCTATCGGTCTACCATAATAACATTACATGTAATATCTAAAACCTAATAACCTACAAACAGGACAATTTTGCCGAATACTAATTCATTGTCTTTGTAAAATCCCATGTGTGCTTTTTAAATGACGTAATTCGTATCATTCGTTTTAAATATTGATGCGGTCTATACGTTTATTACCAATTTCGTTAATGTTAAATTGAAAACTTTAATTTTTCGAGCTCATTCATTTCATTGTGTATTCATTAATATAAATAGTTATATTGTTACACAGATTTATGTGTAATAAATGTATACGGATTGTTATCAAATATTAAAATTACTGAACATGACACAGCCTTTTAATGTTCCCACTGCTGGGACTCAGGCCTCCTCTCTCTAGGAGAGGGACTGGGCCGTAATCCACCACGCGGGCCCAGTGCGGATTGGTGAATGTAACATGTCTTCGAATTTTTAGTTCTAGGACATGCCGGTTTTCTCACGATGTTTTCCTTCACCGAGAGCAGTGGTGATGAAATATATTACACAAAGTAATGCGCCTGGCTGGGTTTGAACCCGCGACCTACAACTCGTAAGTCGGGGCCGTTACCACTCGGCCGCCACTGCTCTCAAATAGCACCACGGTTTACCGAATTGAATACCTGTTTTGAGTTCTTCTTCTTTTCGATCTCAAATATCCAGGAAATTAAAGTAAGATCTTTGAGATAGTTAGGCTTGATACGGATTTCATAACGTAAGGGAAAGTTGCGTCGGTACTCATGGGAAATAAAAGTAATCGAGCGTAGATAACCGACGTCGAATCGAAGAGGATATTGTTCATAAGTACCTATAACAGTTGTAATTTCCAAAACGGTTTTACTTGAGACGGATAAGGTTTCCATCGTTTATTCTATTCCATTTTATTGACATTCTATTCTATTTTATTCACTTAAAAAAATATTTTGACTTTGACATCGGTAAACTTACTGTTCGTTTATTTCGAAATGAACAGTTTCATTTATAGATTCTGCCTGCTACACTGTATCATATCATACCCGTACTAGGAACGTATCAAGCACGGAATGAAAGACACGGGCTACTATGCACACTAGAACGTATCAACAGTTCAATCTCAGAGAAAGAAGCGTCGTATCAAACGTATCACACCAGTGTAAAACGGGTTCGGTGCCCGTAGTATCCGCGTAATGGACATAATTTGGATACGTAGTTGATAAAAATGAAAAAATCTTTTGAATTATTAAGGATGATTGAAAGAAATGTCATTGTGAGTAACACCACAAGAGAAACCACTTTCAACAGCCGTTTACAATGGGCTTAGAACGGTTACCATTCACGGTTAAAATCCGTATGCTCACCGTTTCTGAAATGTTCCATCATTACTCAACATCGCATCGTAGCGTGCCATGTATGGCCGGTACCTATACGTTCCGTGCATGGCTCACAACTGTGTTGGTATTTTTCTATAAAATGTTTTTTTTTTTGCCAGATACGTTCCTAGTGCGGTCATGGTATGGTACGGTATAGTGGGCAGAATTAGTTTTTTGTCTAATAGCATTGGAAGTTGGAACTTTGAATTGCCAAGTTAAATTAGCGCACTTGTCATTTTTATAAACGGGCACCGAAAGTCGAGTCTGGTCGTCTCTTTTATGCTACCGGCTTCTTTTAATCTTTATAACTTGTTTTTTTTTTTTAACATACATTGTTTTCGCAATAACAGAATATAACCTGAATTTGTGTAATATCTATAAATCATGATTGAAAAGAGTATCGATGGAGTTACTCGGACGTTCTTTTCCATAGAAATCTACGCTTTGGAATTTGCTTAATTTTTCCGACTGACCAATTTCTTAACGATGCAAAAGTAAAGAGTGAGTTTAGACTTGATGGCTCAAAAGGTTAATTTTACTAATTAACATGACAATTTTTGACCGTCTCTTCAACGAGCTATGTGCCCTGCCTATTGCTACTTAAGATTGGCAATTATTTGGGCTATGTCGGTGTCCTTGGTTCTCGTGCGGATATCTTCATTCCTGATGCGGTCACACAAAGATACTCCGAGCATAGGTCTTTACATTGCCCTTTGGGTGACTTTAAGTCGTCTAATGAGGCCCATTTCTAAAGAAAAACATCAAGACAAAATACAAATAGTTAAATTCGTCATTGAATGTCCTGTATGGCATATCAATTTATTCATTAGACAAAGAAATAATATTTCAGCAGCAATCTTTGTTTTCATTGTTTGCACAAATAGCGCTAATATTTTCCAGATGTAATGCTACAAATCTCCGTTAAGACAGATATAAAGTTCCGAGCATCGGCGGAGAATTCTTAAGCAGGTTGAGAAGATAGATCTTTACTGTTTGGGAGGAAATCTGAGCGAGTAGCCATGAATGTATACTTGCAGAAATTATGTTTCATCAATATTCTTTCTTTCTTTAGAAATAAACGTTAGATTTCTACACTTTTTTTTTACGTTGGAAATCATAAAACAACCTCTCCTGCTCTGTGTATAGCGGGAGTTGAAATCTGAGCGAGTGGCCATGAATGTATACTTGCAGAAATTATGTTTCATCAATATTCTTTATTTCTTTGAAATAAACGTTAGATTTCTACACTTTTTTTTTACGTTGGAAAACATCAAACAACTTCTCCCGCTCTGTGTATAGCGGGAGTGAGAGTGAGTGAGAGTCAGTAAAAATCTGTTACTGACTAAAACCCATAATTTTCCTTCAGTTAGTTCCGAGGGGCCTTATCGCCTCAATTGTGGCGTGCCCAACGCTGGGTTGGGACGCTGTTCCCATACCATCATGAGATCCCGCCAGAGCTCTGTCCGCCGTGCCTATAATTCTTACACTTGGAATGTCTCCAGTATCGTGGGTACGTCAAATACGTAAACTGGTTTAAACAAGACACCCAGGTTCGGAAGAACTATCTGTAGGCTATAAAAATATATATATTCGGTGCAGGAACGGAACCTGTGACACGCACCGCAGCAACCAATTGCTCACTCACTGCGTCAACCACACGGTCAGTACAAATAAAACTGTTTTGTATCACTTAAGTACTAAATAAAAAGAACAGTGTTGCATTAAGTACGAAATAAAATGAATAATTAATATGTGTCTATGTATATTTGATAGAGCATATTTACTGGCACATCTATCAACTCACACTGGGCCCGCGTGGTGGATTACGGCTCATTTCCTCTCCTAGAGAGGAGGCTTGAGTCCTAGCACTGGAAAAATTATAAAGCCGATTATGCTATGCTATGCTGTATGATCAGACATCAGCCCCCTAACCAAGTTACAACCGTTTCGTTTCGATTCTCTTTTCGTCGATCACCTCGAGTAGGCCACTCCTCAGATTCCTTTGGAACTTGGCTAGGGGGGCAGCATCATCATCATTTCAGTCAAAAGACGTCCACTGTTGGACATAGCCCAAGTAGCACATTAGCCGAAATTATTACCATTAACAAGCTTTGAACACGAGGTTTAAATTTCTGTGATATTGAAAGTGCTATTGTTCAGTTATTTATTTCCATCGTATTATTCTGTTGAAAAGAAGGTTCAACTTTAGTCGCTTGAACGATCAAAGTAAGATACAAGGTATTGATGTTCTATCCCAACTTGTTTTTATAAATATCTAAGAGAAACACAAACAATGTATTTTACTGTTCGTTATGCTGCAGAAGACAGCTATTAAAAATGTACTACGCATTGGCAAGCTGTCATCAACACATTTCAAGCAATTTTATTCTATCTGAGCATCTTTAGATTTTATTTATAGGAGGAGAGAGAGGAGAGGATCTTTTCATTTAGTATGTAGCGCTTTATTTACTTATTTATGTTTCGTTTCGTTTTTCACTGATCTTTGAAAATGTACTTTTATTTACATTCAGTAATTATGTTCTGTAATTAATCAAAAACCAATCAGATTGAGTGATGAGAAGAATTTAATCTCTCTCGCTTGTGTTTGGTCAGCACGGGATCATCTCTGAATGTTGTATACGCCTACTGACTATAGGTAAAAGTATTTACACTCGTCCTGTTCCATTTCATACAAATTCGACCTTTAGAAAATAGAACCGGCGACAGTTCGGCAAACGGTGAAGAGTACTGCGTGTGAAGTCGCGCGTCTAAAATAAACGTGCGATGTATCTAATAGGAGCGGGCATCTTTTGTTACGATACCTACATAAGCTGTTAGCGCCACGTGGCTCAGCGGGGACCATCGTCGTGTACACAATGGCTGATGCTGGACCGTCGATATGAAGAAAGCTGAAACCTTGCTTCATGCCAAATTTCAGGATTTTAGGTCAACGAGACGTACCATATGAATTTTGATTCCCTTGAGAGTGTCGTATTTTTATTTTGGTACACTCAGAAGTTTTATTTTTTAACAGCTTCAAGGGATCGCAGACCTAAGTACTTATATGGTTTTAATTTCAACTCGATACCTCCACGCGTTCCCCAGATAAAAGGTCTTGATAGACAGATAGACAGAATACACACAAACGAAATAAATTACAAATCAAACTGAAACATCAACAATTTATGAAGAGTCGCTTTTGCAAGTGTTCCTAAACAACATTCACGGTTACTAGTAGTAACCAGTAACTAAGTTATTACCAAAAACATGGCCGTCCTACGCACAGTGACATATTTGCTTATCGATATTCCACGTTGGAGAGTGGATAACTCGATTTCATGGGATGCTGACGAGTCGACTTGTTACGTAAATGTGTTCCACAGGTTGTTTATTTTGACAGTGGCAGAATTAAAAGAGGAGAGGTCTCTTTTCCCTTCTAGTACAGCTGAACGATATGTTAATTAATTAGCTTTTGGCAGCGTCTTCACCCGCGTGAATATAGAAAAAAAAAGACGGGTTGCACTCCGGGAGTGCCGGCAGAAGTGAAAACTTGATTATTAACGTTGAGCATGTTTGATATTTTGGAATGGTTAGGGAATAATTTTGCACCAATTGCTTTATCAGTATAAAAGTACTATCATTTATGTGGTAGAATACAATATTCATTTATTGCGCTATCGTACACAAACATGACAATTTATATTACATTAAAAATTTAACACTTTAAAACTATTACAATTATTTTACATTAAAAAGTTTATCTCCCGTCTTACGCTTTTTCGATCAGGTCACGTGTCCTGACGCGAGTTTAAGATTTTATACCCATTACAGAAAAAGTGCTCAACGCCGCTAAAGAAGTTTTCACTTCAAAAATCCAAGCGAACATACTGTCGGCATAAGATTCAAGCCATGTTTCTACCTCTCTTTTGTGGTGGGAAATTATCAAATTACTTCTCCCGCTCTATGGTGGGGTGAGACTGCGTGTCAGACTTTTACTGACTAAAACCCACTATTACGTTCCTTCTTTGCCTTTGTTCCTGGGCCTCGGGGTTTTGTTGGATTAATATATGGATAAAAATTTTGCAACTTGTCTTATTTTTTTCTAGGTTGGGACAAGAACTGAATTTAATTTTGGCACAAATACGAGTGAATTCAATTCGCGTTCTTGCGAAACACTAGATGCATGCGTTTTCGCGACAATCCGATTATTTACGAATCTACTCGTAAGTTCTCTATCTAGTATTTTCGTGAAAACCCAATATGCGGGATACTAAGACTGGCTACGTGGCTGTTCGAAAGAGTTACCTTGGTCCTGGAACGCGAAGGCCAACTGATAAACACAGATGAGTTTTACAAAAGTCTGACTCTCCCTCTCGCTCCGGTGAGAGCAAGAGGAGTTACTTGATGATATACCTCTAAAAAAAAGGACTTGTGGTCAGAACTATATTTACAGCGTTTTAGTACAGCGCGCGACATTTATTGACAACTATCTGACCGCCCGAACTCATACTGCTTAACAGTCAATGAATGTATGTTTTATATCTTTCGAAATAGTCAACCAATCGGTTGACTAAATGAAAAAAAAACCTAAGTAATATATCAAGTTACACACAATTTTAATGTATAAAAGTTATCTACAGCGATTTCGTACATTTTACATGATGCGCGCACAACGAAAAACTTCTATAGATTTTGTAGCATAGCATATAGCATTATCAACCTTTTAATATTTCCACTGCTGTGACTCAGGCCTCCTCTCTAGGAGAGGGAATGGGCCATAATCTACCACGCGGGCCCAGTGCGGGTTGGTGAATGTTACATGTCTTCGAATTTTTGGTTCTAGGACATGCCGGTTTTCTCACGATGTTTTCCTTCACCGTTTTGAGAGCAGTGGTGATGAAATGAATTACACAAAGTAATGCGCCTAGTTGGGTTTAAACCCGCGACCTACAACTCGTAAGTCGGGGCGGTTACCACTCGGCCACCACTGCTCTATATAGTATATAATATAATAGTACAGATTAAAAAACAAGGAATTCAACAGATGCGCTACCACGAGCTATTAACGTAATCCATTTGACGACCTAAACTAACCAATTAAAGGGATGGAGCTATAAAAGGTGTATGTAAAGCTCCATCCCTCTCTCTCGCTCGCACGCTTGCCATTTTAACACGTCATGGTAAGCCCCAGCCTAGCCAAGTTACAACCGTTTTGTTTTGATTCTCTTTTCGTTGATCGCCTCGAGTCGGCCACGCCTCCTATTCCTTTGTTCTGACCACGTGACTGAGCGTTGAGATGACGTCAGAATAAAGGAATCGGAGGCGTGGCCTACTCGAGGCGATCGACGAAAAGGGAATCGAAACGAAACGGTTGTAACTTGGCTATTGGGCTGATCTTTTTCGATTCTCTTCGTAATCTTCAATTTTCTCGCTAATGAAAATCGTTTAAACGACACATTTTAGTTGATTGTTTGAGTTTTTTTAAATCTTTATTAAGGAGCTTTGTCACAATATTGACTATGTCGTTCCATCATAGCCAAATTTTGAATTTAAAGTTAGCATAGCATAGTGGGCCTTATAATATTCCCACTGTTGGGATTCAGGCCTCCTCTCTAGGAGAGGAAATTTAAAGTTATTTTAAATGATCAACGAAGATATATAATTATATTATTAAAGTTTACCAGCTGACCCGACAGATGTTGTCCTGTCTTAACATTGAACTGGCAAACCCTCAAAGGTTAAATAGTCGTATTTTTTAAACTAGGGAGCCACTCAAATATACATACAAAGTTTCATCCAAATCAGTTAAGCCGTTTAGGAGGAGTTTAGTCTTAACTCTTAAGACGGAGAACGAAAAAAACGGACAAAAAAAGTACATAAAGATAGATAGATAAAGAAAAGGGCAATGACCGCTATTGACAAGTTAAACTGAAAAAACTTATAGTCTTATGATAATTCAACTAAATAAATAAACAAATAAATAATAACAAATTACAAAACCTGTCATTTATCAAAAGTTTCACTTTTACTATAGAAATGTCCATGTTTACTTTGGTCTCGAACTCTCGACCCTTTTCGTGGATAACGTAATTGGGGTGAAACTACGGAGAAATAGCTTTGTAAAATAATGTTACCGATTCTTGACGTTGGTCGTTTACATGATAAAACATTCCTTTTGACATAGTTTGTGGTGGTTCTAATAAATACCTAAGTATTGTGAGGCTTATATTGAAACTAACTCCTACCAGTGGCTTCACTCGCGAGAAAGTCGTGCGTCATCCCAAAGACACACAGGTACTGCCGGGATTAAAAGTATCATAAATATGTCCTAAATCAAGATGTCGTCTATCCATGTGCCAAGTTTTGTCAAAATCTGTTCAGACTTTAAGACATGATAATTAAAGAGCTGTTTCCGCGCGTTCATGTTTTTTTTGTTGGTTATCAGTTACTATGGCTACTTATAATAATAGTCTTAGTTACTAATTATAACATCAGCTATGTGCCAGTGCTATTCCCTTTACTGCAAGTGAAAATCTCGTTAAAATCGGTCCAGCCGTTTTGTAAATTAGTCGGGACACACAGGAAAACTGACAAAAAAATAAAAAAAAATATTGTTTTTTGTTGTAGGTACCTAATCTAATTACCGTATAAACTTTCACACGGATTTAATTAAAAAGCTGTTTTGATATAACAAATTTATTAATTATAATTATGTATAGATTAGTACGAATGATACATTTCGTAAGGAATATTCAACATTATTATTGAATGAAATGTAGGTGTCATGAAAGGAAGCGGGTGTTTACCGAGAAGGTAGAAAGGATGCTAGATATCTTAGAAGACTTGCTGCTTCGTCAAATTTTATTAAACAGGAGAATGATGAAGATGATGAGAATATTGACAGAAGAATAATGGCAGACTTTGGTTAGTACCTAAATAGTCAGTTTAAAATTCATGGAAGCTCAAAAAAATAATATAAAACCAAAACCGTAAAAGAGTACGTACCTATTCCATGATTTTTAATAATATGGATGAAAGTGACAGCTGCTTTATAACGATGGTTTAATGGCAGCTGGACATTGTTCACTACTGTCACTTTGGCCTATCTAATTAAAACTCATGGTACTTAAAGTGTTACAATTTTGGTATATAATAAAATTTATTGTGTTCTAATATCCAGTTAGAATAGCTAAAATCAAACCACTCGAGCAAATAATTGTTTACTCGAGTTTACAAATAAAACAACCACTACAATAAAAACTTCTTGTAGGTTTAGAAGATATTTCATAAGATCCAAAACTTCCCTTTTTCAAGTTCGTACAATAAACTTTGATTGGCCGAAAATAACCACTTCAAAGGAAGGTTGAGCATTGTTATGAGAAGTAAAATGTCTATGATTTAGAAGTTTTTCAATTCAATAAAGAAACGTAAATAAACCAGTTGGTCGCCGATCGTTAACAACGTATGGCCAGGGAGTCTCCAAATTGTTTAGTCTGTGGTTTACTACTACGTACTGTACCAAAAATGAAGCGGTACGATTAGAATTCATGAGGAAGCATTAATTAAACAGAAGTGATATTGAAGTATTTCAAAGTAAGTGGTCAATGTACTTTATAAATTTTGTATGAAATACGTCCATAAGAGCTATAATTAAGTATTTAGTGATACATATAAAATGTAGTTTATAATGGAGTTGCCATAGTCGAATTACAACAAGAACCTCTAGTACAAAAAAGACAAAAACGTATGGTTAGATCTATAAACTAGTTGAAAACTACAAACATTACCTTGGAAATCTGCATGTGAGATAGTTGTGAACTGTTGTGGATTTAATATAACCCAAGATTAGGGGCTAAAGTTCAAGTACAGGTAGGGATGCCAACGTACTTTAATATAGAGTGTACTCTATTGTGTGGAGGTGTATTTTATTATCTACGAACACAACATAGTACTCTTAAATACTCTACTTATTTTGACTTTGACCGTGCTAGAAACGTATCGCATCGTATGCACGACAAGCAATACAGCACGGGCTATTATGAACACTAGAGTATATCACCAGCATATACCATACCCGTGTAGGTATCGTTTAGTGACCGTATCATCCCCGTATCATTGACGAGTTTTATCTTTTCCCTATCGACACCGTCAAAATATAACACCATGTTGCTGGTTGGTGACGGAACGGTCTAGTGAGCACACTCCTATTTAGTTTCAATAAAAAGTTTTTTGTTATGTTTGACACATTTCTAGTACGGTTATGGTATGACTAGCTTCTGCCCGCGGCTTCGCTCGCGTAAACGTAGGTTTCTCCATGCAAACTTTGGACCCCCGCTTAACCCCCTTAAGGAGCGAATTTTGGAAAATCCTTTCTTAGTGCTCGCCTACGTCATAAAAGGAAACCTTGTGCAAAATTTCACGCTCCTAATCCCAGTAGTTTCGGCTGTGCGTTGATATGTCAGTCAGTCAGTTTCCCCTTTTATATATATAGATCATGGTATGGTACAGTGAAGTGGGCAGGCTCCTTTATCATCATACTTTATTTATGTTGCTTAGGGTTTATTATCTAAGGATCCGTAATATTAGTTTTATTTAAAAGTACACTTACGTAATATCTGTTACTGTAAAAGCCCGAACTTCGGTAAACCCTAAGATTTACTGGTAAAACTTAAGATTTACTGACTAGTTGCGGCAAAAGTCCGATTTTTTTTTGTGATTTTCTTTTATTTCAAGCACCATTCACTTGATAAATCAAATATTACTAATAATACTATTGATTTATTTCAAATACACGCTAAATGTCGATAAACAGACATATCAGGGGGCGACGAAAGCTAAGGCGGAAGCCTTCCACCCTAACCTATCTAAGTCGGATTGCTTTGAATCAGGGTGGTAACCATAATCTGTTATGTCATTATGTTAGTCTTCCCAAAACCAAAATTTACAAACTGTCTCTGGTAAAAGTTTCTAACGGTATAAGTCCAAAAAATTGTTCACTTTTTACCCGACTACGGCAAAGCCAAAGGACAGTTTTGACAGGCTATGTATGTATATGAGTATGTTCATCTGTTCCCTCATAGCTCCTAATCTACTTATCGGAACTCGACATATGAGGTATAGTTAGATCTGTCTTAATTGTCCGCTGAACATAGACTACGTGACGTGTCACAAAATTCTATATGGCGCCCTGGAGATAAAAACGCCGTGTTTGGTATCATTTAAAAGGGCTTCAATTATACATTTTCAAAATATTGCTCTAATTTAAAGTGACAACCGTTAGAGGACAAAATTGTGATAAAAAAATAGCTTTTACAAGTAAATAGTATTTAACACAGTGATTTAACTCCAAAATTGTATAAAAAAAAAAGTAAAAAACTAAAACCTGACTACGACAAAAAAAAGGACGCTGAAAAAGTATGAAACAAGATTTTCAGGATGCTGAAATAAACAAAGTAACTGGAAAAACAAGAACCGAACAAAAAGAAAAGCCGTAGTCACACGTTATTAAAGTGTTTTAGTGTGTCACACTTTTACAATAGCATACATACTGTACTCACAAGGATTGTACTATATGTATATTTAGGTAAGTTGTTGTAGTCCATATTTCACTCGTCTTTTCATTTCACTATCAAGGCTTCCCACATTTTGTAGGTGCTTTCATAAGTTTTGGCAGCACCACAATATGCTTTGTTATAATGCAGCATGTTGTTGTGTATTGTCTTAATACTGCCAACTTTGTAAAACTAAATCATTGATGTTTTGACAATGCTGGAGTTTATTACATTTACTGTGTAATCGATTTTTCTCGGTTATTCTTGGTACTCGTATATTAAGATTCCAAGGTTATCAATTATAAATTATCTTTATCAGATTATCTGTGCATATAAAAATCAATGGATATTTATTAATCTTGCAAAAATTAAAAAAAAAAAATTAACAGCTAGACAGATTTGAATATTTTATTTGTTTGGTTTACTCTAATACGGGAGGCTTAAAAGAAAAAAATGAATATAAAAACCCAAAGAATATATTTTGAAATATATTCTTTGAAATATAGTTATATAGTTTGAAAATTCGAAATTGGAGAATGGTGTACACATTCACTGATAGGTAAGATTTTCTTTGGCTGTTGATGATAGGCTATGGAGACCCAATTCTCGGGAGTAGTTAGAAAACTTCCGAAGATACGTCTTTTGGGAGCATCAGATATAGTTAGTGGTTTTGTACTTGAAATACTTTTATAGCAAGTTTATTTTCCAAATAAATAGATTTTTAAGACGGTTTCACGGTGAAAGTAGAAAATGATCCCAAGGAAACATAATCCCGGGGATGAAAGGGCTACTCCAGAACATAGTCTACCCATTTGACAAATATCATCCAAATCCGTTTAGCGGTTTGCATGAAGGAATAACAAACATACACACAAATATATTCAAATTTTCACTTTTATAATATTAGTGAGATATCTTAGGGTAGAGCTTCAATAGAGTCGAGCTCAGGTCATGATATGGCGAGTTGAGCTTCTGTTACAGGAGCTGCACAGCGCAGAGTATGAGAAAACATCTACATTATACATAATGTTACGTTCCAGTATACGGTTATGTGCTGATAAATTTTGCGTTCCATTCTACCCGAATAGATGGTAATTTTAATTTTATATTTGGATCTTAAGGTCAGCTCACATAGGACAGAGACGCAATGATGCACGTGCGTTTTAAGATAGCGATTCACAATACTACACAAAAAGATAGACATTTCACTAACAGTTTTTTTTCTGTTGGCTTGACGCAATGATGCACGTGCGTTTTAAGATAGCGATTCACAATACTACACAAAAAGATAGACATTTCACTAACAGTTTTTTTTCTGTTGGCTTCGCATGGCTTCAGTACCAACCGAAGAGAATTCGAACGAATTCAAATTTTAAATGATTTAAGTTTTAATTTTCGGATTCAACCAGTAGGTGTATTTGAATTCTATTATTAAAATGTGATTAAGTTCTTTTCAGTTTCACTGTTTTAAAAAGTACGTCACCATAAGGTGTCATCATAAGAGAAAGCGATCATCGCACGAATATGCGGTCGCCGTATTAATTTAATTGGCAAAAAAGTAAAGCGTTTTCAGTCGTCGCGACGATCACTTTATAATATTAGGACGACGCTTAAGAGCTTTCATCATTTTATTATACGGCTACAATAACCCGACCAATTTAAATAACATGACACAGTAACACTCGCGAATTCTCGTGCCATGGAAACTAAAATACTTTGTCTCTATTAATGAATGGGAGCACTGCATCTACTGTTTGACAGATAACTTTGGCGTTATGCCAAAGTGGCAGTTTGATGTGGTTTACAGTGGAGATGGCGAACTTTTTAGCACTAAAACGGGAGGAGTTTATTGCAGCGGTGGGTGCCTCCCACATATAAGGTCGAAAGGCAAAAATCCCTGATTTTCAGCCACCGTAGGCGTGGGCTTGCGGACGGTGAGCGATGTGTAGCTTGCCTTTCCGTTTTTAGCCGTGAGGCACACAACTACATTTTTGCTTCATTTTTTATTTTTGTTTCGTGTTTACCCTATATTGTGTTTGTGCCTTGTGCTGTACCAAATAAATTATTTTTCTTTCTTTCGGCTGTCCGGTATCCGTCCGGACTGAGCCCGTCGACGGCACGTGGTGTTCCACGCGCGCCTCAAAGAGATTTTAGTAAACCTTAGGGCCCATGGATTCGCTTCCGGAAGGGAAACCTGGGGTCCTGGAATGCAAGGCAAAGAAGGAACATAGGAGTGGATTTTAGTCAGTAAATGTCTGACATACCCTCTCGCACCGCCCTAGCGCGAGAAAAGTCTCAAAAAATACTTTTAGACTTTATGCGTAGAAGAAAAAAAAATACTTTCACGATGAATGGTTATAGCCAGTGTTTTCATGTATCATATTATTTTTTGGGGTTCCGTACCACAAAAGTAAAAACGGAACCCTTATAGGATAGCTTTATCTCGGGAACGCATAAAGGTATCTAGTTGAAATTAAAACTATTATACTCAGATCTGCGATCCCTTGAATATGTGAAAAAACAAACTTCTAAGTTAACGAAAAAAAAAGATACGGCCGTTTATGTTGCAAAAAACGTGCCTATATTTCGACCCTCTTAAGGGAATCAAAATTCATAGAGTGCTTCCCGTTGTAATAAATCTGAAAACAGTAAATTGGTTGTTACGCCACAAAAAAAATATTCGAAAAATTTTCGAGACTCCATTTGGGAATTGAATAAATAGTTCAATTCCCAAATGGAGTTTAAGTTAATACAGGTATGTTTGTACGGAACCCTCAGTGCGCGAGTCCGACTTCCACTTACCCAGTTTTTTATTATTGTAAGGTATCTAAGGCTCTTATATATAAAAAAAAAACAAATATGCTTACAAAATAATAAACTAATACATATTGAAATCATATCAACTCATCAATTACGTTGAGTCGGCGACGTATTGCGGAGAGAGCTAGTGTCACGGAGCTTTCCGCGAACACATCGTTACGTGACAACCGTCGGCCAAAATTCGTCTTTCATAAAACTCTCCAGATGAATTTAATCTTGTTGACATTGTATAGTGTTAGTAATTTTTATAAACGTTGCAATACCTAGTAAAATTTAAATTATGAACACAGAATGTTATTTTTAGGGTAAAAAATGAACCCTATTACTAAAACTCCACTGTCCGTCTGTCTGTCTGTCACCAGACTGATTCATCATTCATCTCATAAACCGTGATAACTAGACTGTTAAATTTTTTACAGATGATGTATTTCTGGTGCCGCTATAACAACAAATAATAAAAACAGAATAAAATAAATATTGAAATTGGGCTCATATACATAAAACGTGATTTTTCAACAGACAAACACCGGGACAGGTGAAACTAAAAAAAAGGTCATAATATAAAGGTTTTTAACGTTGTATAGATAATGGTGCGAAACCTTCGTGCGTGAGTCCGACTCGCACTTGGCCGGAATTTTTAATCCATACTTTTTCGGTGACACGTTATACTGATTTTTTTTTCGTATCACATGAACATAATATTGTCTAATATTACAGTGAGTTCAGCTGATCTAAGAAAACTGTAGGTGCACCATTCCTGTCTGCGCAATATCTCGTGAAAGCCCGCTGTACTGGTGGACCATATTTAGATCTCCCGCGGCGAACGTTCAACTAGGTCAAACGGAGTATTACGGAAAAGGATATGAACTTTGATTGCTGTTACTGACGGGAAGAAATCTTGGCAGTAAACCACTTGTGGTCAGTCCGTAATAAGATCTTTAAGGATCCTGGTGACAGGCACCACAAATATTATCTTATATCCAAAATTAAAAATTGCCACAAAAAACATTACAAATTTTACATTTTAAACGAAAGACAGCCCGAAGAATCGCCAAACGACGCGCTCTCAGAACAAATGGTCGATGTCACCGGTTCTGGAGTGGTGACCGCGTTCCGGAAGGCTGCTTGGGGCTTCCCACAAGGTGAACTGATTACGAGACTTAGGGGAGGACTATGTCCAGCAGTGTACCTACTTCTTTCGGCTGAAATGCCAGATATCGCACAAGATAGAGATGTTTGGCAAGAACAAGATGAGGACTTTGCCCTACAGTGGAACGCAATTTGATTGGAAAAACCACAAACACTCGATAACGCTTGTTATTTGTATCTAAAAAAAATAGTTGTCGCTTTTTTAAATTTGGCTTGTAGCGACATCTATGGCGTCACATAAGAACTAATCCTCCATCGCGCAATTAAAGTTCTCCGTGCGATTAGAACATATTATTATAGAACAGCCCAAAATCATTTATCGGGCAGTGGCCCTCCAGATTCAACACCCGTCTGATCGGAGGACCCTCCCTTTTGAACGGAGGTTTGCGAGACTTTACTCTCTGTTCCGCTTACCTCCAAACTGGAGATTGTGATTTTAAATTTTGGCTCTTGATAAATACTTCTTTTTAGTACTTATTATCGTTATGTACAGTTGGTATTGGTGCGTTTAATTATCAAAAATTGTGTGTTGATGACGGTGTCAGGGTCCGCCCGTCTAACAACAAATCTATTATCTAAATGTTAAATAAGTAAGTACCTATTTCAAAATCATATTTAAAGTCAAAAGTTTATATTTCACATAGGCCTACATGGGCACTTATAAGATCCTATGTATACTTTACCTTAAGTATGTTTTGCCTCAATGGTTGTATAATTTTTAAATTAATAAATTAAAGACCGCCAAGAATGGACTGCGAGCGAGCGCTCTGATTGGTCAATGCTCGCCCCACATAACGCGCATTCTGTTCTGTCGGTCTACTTACCAAATTAGCATTCCTATAAATTTTTTTTATTACCAACCAACAACCAGCAGCTACAATTGTTATTAGTGATAGTTCTTATAATGACATCATCACCTTCTCTGGCATTCTTGCCAGACCTATTGACGACAGCATTATTTATCTCAATATTACTAGATAGAAGAGCGCTGCTTCTAGACTTCTGTATATATAAAAGCTAAGTCCCAATTCACTCAATGACTCATCAAAGCCCAACGAAAACTCTTGGATATAGAATGCTGAAATTTAACACAGAGTATCTCTTTTATGATGTATATAAAGAAGAAGGAAGGATTTCCCAAAATTCACCGCTTAAGGGAATGAAGTAGGGGTCCAAAGTTTCAAAGGAGAAACCAACTTTCACGCAGGCGAAACCGGTGGTATTACCTAGTTTTGTTATAACAACATAGCATTCTTACACAGAGTGCTCTTCGATATGTTTCAAAGCGATATCGATTTTCAATTCTGACTCGATATCAATGCCAAGCTGACATAATATTATGGCAGCGATATGAAGGTTTATTAGCAACTACCTTTGCAGAACATATTAACAACTCCTGAAAGAAAACTACAAGGTAAATTCTATTCTGAACTTTATCTGTATCAAAATAGGACTCGTTTTTGCTAGCACAGCCAAGTTGGAAGAAGTGGCCTGGCGACAAGGTATTGAGTATAAAAGTTGCATGGTTATAAGTGCAAACACTGTTTCCCGAGATATGGCTTTTAAAAGTTGCGAATGGCTTACCCGGATACAAATGTGTACCTTCCATTTTCAAACAAGATGCGAGATAGCCTAGTTCCGCGAAATTCGAAGTTTTCTTGAACATAAACAACTTGGTATGTAGAAAGGGAGTTTAAGAAGAGATACTTTGGTAACATAAGTAGGAAGTGAGATAAGAGCTCCTTAAAATTAATGTACAACGCGTTTCAAATAAGAATAGGATCGATTGCCATGTTGTGACGTCACGTCATACTGTCAAATCAAAGAATTATTATGGTGAGCAAAACAAGAAATTTTTAAAATTCAATTTATTTATGAACTGTGAACGAAAAAGCTTTAATCAGAATCTAGTTCTTCAGTTTTGCTCATCTCTGAGTTCTTCAATTTAGCCCAATTTCTTGTGATTTGACAGTATGATATGACGTCACAACATGGCAATCGATCCTATTCTTATTTGGAACGCATTGTAGATATGTATGTGCGTGCACTTTAATAGTTATATAGCTATCTATCGCGGTTTTACCCGTGTCTTTATTTATTTATTTCTCGTGCGTCGTAACGTGATGCTATTCACTCTTGACTTAAAAACACTCAATTTTGAAGTTAAGAGGAAATAAGTGACTTATGTCAAGTGTGCTCCATCGTCAACAACATGATCGCTTGCCTTTAGGTTTCGAAAGAAATAGTGGTCAAACGCCAGCCTATCAGGACGCGTACATCGAAGGACTGGAACAATTTGCCTCCTGGGGTGTTCCCGTTCGACTATACCTAATTTAGATGTCTTCAAGGTTACAGTGAATAGGCTCTTAAAAACTAGTGCGCTTCACCATCAACGATCGCATCACTGCTTACCAACAGGTGGGATCGCAGTCAAGCACTAGTTTATATTAAGTATTAAAAAAAGTAAAATAAAAAAAAAGATTGCGTGTTACTAGAGAGAGGTTTGGTTTATTATTGTTTTTCACTTTCGCAACTGTGTTTAAATCTGGCTGACAGATAATATATTAGATAATTATAATCTGACCTTCAGACCACATGAATGAGGTAAACGTATTAATTGATTTACGTCGTCCTCTCTTTTATTTCTAATTCCACGGAATTGGTCGATCAACCCATTATTTTATAGGACAATATAAATTATAACGGCGATAAAAAAATATTATTGTCCTAAATAAGAGATTGTAAATAAAATTCTAAGATAAAGTTGGAAGAAGGTCAAATTATTTGTTTGATTGATTAGTACCTATCTATTTGTCTGTCTCTCACGGTTTCACACGCGTCTTTGGTCACTGCCCCGCATCCGTGGGTCGTAGCGTGATGTTATTATAGCCTATATTATTTTTCATGAACCTGGACAGAAATATTATTTCCAATTCGACTGGTATTTCCAGTTTCCAGGGATAAAGCGCGTTTAAACAAACAAAAAACTCTTCCACATTATCATAGTAAGTATACATATTGGAGTAAATGTGAAAATCTACTCAGTAGGTAGACTCGTAGATATTAGGGCTTCTTTATTACGCCTTCACTATTGTACTGATTTTATTTTGGTTGTAGTACCTACCTAGATATTGGTTACTTAAACCGACTCTATTCAATTTTTGTAAGCACTTCAAAAATCTTTAGAAAGCAAACAACAATAAAGACGATATCAATATTTCTAAAATAGCAATATATAATATAATCATGTTGTTGTACGTCCGCCGGAAGGGACAATATTAAGCGGCACGTGTAATATTGTATATTATACCTATTACACTCGTACTCATTAAATGTATATCAATCTTACGCTTATATTGTCATTGGATTGTTTCAGTTTATTCGCTGGAGAAAGCTGAGAAACTTCGCAAGTACCAATCGTACCAATATTATGAGTGCGGATTTTTTTTTCAGCTTTACTACTAAACCGCTAAACCAATTAAGATGGTATAAAGATTGATTGGACCTTGGAGAAGGACATTATAACTTTTTAACCCGGTAGTGCGTTTTCTTTGCCTTGTGACAATTCCCGACTTACGGGCGGGCGAAGCAGCTAGCAGATACTAGATATTAGAGATGTGCCGACTATAATTTTTCTGATAAGCCGATTAGTTAGTTGTAAAGAAGCTTTAATCGCCAAAGCAGATTACGGTTTTGGGTGTATACGGCGATTTCCCTGACTCATCGTGTAGATACAGCTGATTCGCGCAAAAATCGCAACGCTCGCGCTGCCTGCGAGCGTGCATTTTTTGTTGATTTTTACTTTTGCACTGGTCGGTATTTTTGTGTAAACAATTAAGATTGTACCAGTGAAATAGGTCAATCAAAATAATAAAAAAACATGTCTTAAAGACAGCCTCGTGATCTTGAATTCCTACTATAAATATTTTGTTGGGAAATACATACAAATTAAAAAGCCGTGAAAAGGATAGTCTGCCTTCTTTGCCGAATAGTCGCCGACTACGAAAGTGGTTGGATAGTCAGTGAGTGGCACGCATGGCACGTCTTCACTAGTTATATTACCTGTTGTAAAATATCTATACTTAGAAAATAAACATGATATGAATGAATGATGGCAGAGGTTTTTATATTTTTTGAAACCTACATTTTATTAATAATAATAATAATATTCCACAACTATCACACAACGCCGTCTCGTCCCAAGCTAAGCAGAGCTTGTGTTATGAGTACTAGACAACTGATAACCATACTTATATATTTCTAAATACATACATATTATAGATAATTTACACCCAGACACAGAACAAATGATCGTGCTCATCACACAAACATTTGTCCTGGGTGGGAATCGAACCCACGACCTCCGGCATAGCAGTCAGGGCCACTAACCACTAGACCAACAGGCCAGTCAAATTAATTGACATTTTATTAACTTTGCAGCTGTTTTATGATGTGAGGTGGAGGTGCTTTTGGTGTTGACTGTTGAAACACTATTCGATCGTCGATCGATGACATGATTCGATGTCGGGCGATTGGTGTACCGGAAATATCGATCGACATCGATCGTGTGATGAGATATCATCCTTACAATTATACGGCTTTCTTTAAGGATTCAAAAAAGTTCGGCGACAGTTCAACGTCTTTATTTAAGGTTTATTTCGTTTATTTACTGTGTTGTTAGTGACAAGTCATCCAAATGATGATGAATTCAAAATCATCCAAATAGGTCCTTTTTTTTCAATGGGAAAATCATCCAATAACACCTTGGGAAATATTGTCAGACTATTACCGACTAAAAACCCAGTCTTGTTCCTTCGTTGCCTTTCATACCAGGGCCGAGTCTTCCTTTCAGAATCAGACCTTTGGCCCCTGTAGGATTCGACCGTGCTGGGCCCCTACGGTTGCTGACATCTCCTTGAGGTGCGTGTGGAACACTACGTGCCGTCGACGACTTGGGCTCGGTCCGGACGGTTACCAGCTCGCCGTCCGCGAGCCTGCGCCTACGATGGCCGGAAATCGGTATCGGACCTGGCGGCTGGGGCTCGAGGGTCATTGCCTCGCGCGTCCACGCGCGGCCTTCTCCTTTGCTACCATTACTGCTTCGCAGAAGGGGGCGACCGCTTGCCACTCCTCGCTCCGGACCATGGCCTGTAACCAAGGCCCGGCGCGAGAAATCGCCGCCGCCGATCGCCCCCACGAGGACACGCCGTTGCTCTGCCCAGGCGGAGCACACCTCCACCGTGTCCTCCGGGCGGTCCACACAATGGTGACACCCGGACGTTTCTTCCGCACGAATTCGGTGCAGGAACCTCCCGAACTTACCATGTCCGGTGAGGACCTGCGTCATGCGGAAGGTGAGGACTCCGTGAGGTCTTTTCAGCCACACCTCAAAAAGGGGACTTACCGCCATAATTATCCAAATATAGGTCCTGATGAAAGAGGCTTTATATTATTCAAGAATGCGATAAAATTCCTAGGTAATGTTATTTCTGTAGGTTTTTGGCAATTTTTTTTCGAATGAAGTTCAGTGGCCGTATTTAAATTATGTTATTCGCAAATTCATTCCAAGTGGATATTTCTTTTAGGTGGGAAATTTACATTGCTGGACTGTTAGTGGAATTATTGAAATGGAGCTGAGACACTTACTGTAATATTGACTATCTCTGCTAAGCTTGCCGAGAAGGCTGATTTGATACATTTGCTGCCAAATACTGCTAAAACATGAGAATGTATTACTTCCACATTCTAATAGAAACAATGTGTCTGTATTCTATTTATAAAACAAACTATACTATCTAAATTTGACACTGACAAAATGCACAAACCGGGCAAAGTCAAAAGAAAAAATAAGATATTGGTATACCCTTGAAAGTTTTAAGTGTATTGCATGCGAGTGAGGGAGTGGCCCTTTTTCACATTTATGTTTTTTATGTGCGAATGCAACAATCAAGGACGGTGGTTCTGACTCGAGCCATTAAAGCCAAGCCGTGCCCTTCGAGTCTCGGTGGCACGAAATGTCTTACAGTGGGTTTTTTTATTGAGTTTTTTCAATCACCCATGAATTCACAGCGTCTTACCTAATATATGTTTTAAATAACAAATGGTCCTTCTTCATTATAGAAGTGAGACCCAGTTTTTAAGAGATCGATACTTGGCCGATTAAAAATCATCGGCCTACATGAAAATCGGCCAAGTACGAGTAAAAATAGTGTGCTAAGGGAACCGAAAGAAAAATGTTTTTTAAAGATGTTTTATTAAAACATTACTGACTTCCTGTGGGTCCGTGTTGTCACCGAAGTTCATATTTGTACCAAAAAAGATAACGTAAACTGGACCCAGTAATTTGTCACTTTCTAACTTACTTCAAATTGAAGAGCGGAAAGAATCTTTTCATTTATTTTAAAGCAGTTTGACTTATATTATTTGGATAAAAAATTGTAGCTGTTTCAAAAGTCTAATTTTAAATAAATATTGGATCGGAGCAAATTGGCTGTGACAGACTAACTGACAGTCACACGAGTGATCGAAGGGTTTCGGAACGGAATTTACCGCTTCATCGAAGCCTAATTGAGTAAACATCCGATAGAGTCAAAAGAAAATTAAACCTATAAGGAAAAATTGGGCAAAATTCAGCAATAGCAAAGCATAATCAGCCTTATCGTCATCCCACAGGTGGGACTCAGGCCTCATTTTTAGGAGAGGGAATGGACTATCCACCACGCGGGCCCAGTGCGGGTTGGTCACGTCGTGTCTTCGAATGTTTGTTTCTAGGACATGCTGGTTTCGTCACGATGTTTTTCATCACCACCTTGGGAGTTGTGGTGATGAAATAAATTACCTACACAAAGTTAAGCGTCTGAACGTCGGGTTTGAACTCACGACGTACAACTCGTAAGGTGGGGCCGTTATCACTGGGCCACCACAACTCCTATAAAGGCTCTATGAATTGGTGAATAAATGTCGTGATTTCTTCTTTCTCTGTGGGGGAAAACTGGCATTTTATTTAATCTACTCAAGACATGACAGTTTATAAACTTTCCGAAAAACCCATTAAATACCACCTGCATTTTTTGTAGACCTACCGCTCATGTACTTTGGATGCTTGAAGGTTTATGCTTTACGTTCCTTTTATTGTACGTCGACTGGTAGTGGACCTGTCTGTGACTGGTACAACTACAGTATTTGTTTTGTAAAATCTGTGTGTGTTATTGAGGGCAATGAAACGTAGCGTATTGACGCTCGAAAACGGGAATCGCCGATGTGGGCAATAAGTCTGTTAAAATAGGATTTAGCAGGCCATATACACCCCTAGTTTTTAATTAGTACAAAAAAATAGGTCTCTTTCCGTACCTGTTACTGATCATATTTTAGTAGACACAGTAAAAAAAAAAAACGAAATCTCAAAATTGTCCATGAAAACTTGTCATATTTGGTAAATTCATAATAGAATCAATAACAATTGCTACCTACTAGAAAATACTACGCGCAGTGTTTTTCCGTTTTGAGCCTACCTAGTAGGTAACTTTTACGAACATTCCTACAGTAACCTAGAAAATGCTGGGGTAATGACTTGGAGACGTTGGAGGTATTGGGAACTTAAAAAAAATAATAATAGGGGTTAAAGTATGAAATTGCCGTTTTATAAAACGGGTTGCTTTGAAGTATTATATCTTTGGATTGACTTGGAATTATAAGTTCAAATAAACTTTATATTTAAGATACAGTATTCTTTTTTCGAAATTTGGTATTATAAATTTTTTGTGGTTTGTGTTTTCTATAATATCGCTGTATTTATAACCATTTTTGTATGAAATCTAAGAAAACTCGCATAATTTTGTAATATGATTTCTACCGTGGAAACAACGTGTCTCATGCGGTATGTAATATTGATGATGTATACGGACTTAAAACTGATAATGAATGGGATGTCTATTTTTGTTTCAATCACTTTCACGTGGAAAATTTTATCTCACGAATAACTTTTCTTCTCAGGACAAGACAAAATTTCCAAAACTAAAGCTATTAAACTAAGAACACAGAATTCTTTTGTTAGAAGAAAGTCGTAGGTAGACGTCATTGATATCGCTTGCCCTTTCAGATGCACAGTTTCTACGTGTTCCAATGTAGAAACTATCTTAATATGAAAATACATTTTTTTTATTAGCGTATATGGTTAAAAGTACTGCGATATTACAGAAAATACAAAATACAAAGAAACTAATAAATATATATTTCGAAAAAAAAAATAACGTACCTTTAATATAAAGTTTATTTGAACTTATAATTCCAAGTCAATCCAAAGATATGACACTTCAAAGCAACCCGTTTAAAAAACGGCAATTTCATACTTTGACCCTTATTATGTCACTAATGAAGCATACTAAACATTGAATACTATGTACAGTAATATTTGGACTTCGGATTTGTCTACTGTATGTTATCTTAACGGTGCTGATTGTCTTGGTCTGTAGTCTGTCGCTGTACGTATTAAAATAAAATAAATCAATTCGCAGCACTGTAACTTGACAGTTGAAAAGTTTGAAATAAGAAACTTTTCGCGGACCATCTTGTAACTCTTGTGGACCTCAGGTTGGAAACCACTAACTAGAAGTATACGTGTGTGGTGTACAGTAAAAAGCCAATTCACTTTAGCTATGTTTCCATGATAACGCCATATTGACAGCTCATACTGACAGCTGACTATAGGCTCATTTCACCAAGTTTTCACGCTGATATTTTAACAACAGTGATACTATGGTGACACCATTGGTTTTACGATGCGAAGGTGGGGTGTAGTGTTTCGAACCACCACAGTAACGTGCGTGATGTGGTGACAACGCTGACCTTGGTATCGTGACATCGATTCTGTTCCGGTCGCCATACGATGAGGTTAAACGCTACTTAGTAGGTACTTCCGTCTTCCCCTGCTAAAAAATAATAGCCACAATTTGAACAATCCACCTTTGTTGTACTGTCTTAAGTGTGAATAAGCTATTTTTAACATTTTGTCAGTTTCGTTCCTTCATGAATTTAGGCCATAACCAAAATGGAACTAATCATAAAAATTCCTCGGTTTTGTCAAAAACAATTCCACGAAATAATTTCATAATTCGTGGTCAGGGTTTATGGAAAAGATTTTACAGGTACTTCGGAGATTACCCTGAATAATGAAGGTAGAAATAATGGACCATTAGTTACTAATACTCTGTTATCATATTTCTATTTACCTCTACACTTTGTGTATACCTGTGAAGTGACGAGGCCATTTACAGTTTAATTAAAAATGTAATTCGGGTGACCTCGACCAAGGACTTTAACTGTGGGGTCACCATTGTTGACTTGAGCGAGTATCTACTGTACTAACAGTTCAGAATGTACTCGAGGTCGTTCAGTTTGATCGAGTGCGACGTCGCCTTCCTTCCAGATCGATTGAAGACATTTTATTGCGAAAAAATAGAATAACGTTGACTCATTTTTAGGTTCAAACGAAGCTTTTTTCTCTTGAACGTGTAGACAGAGACATAAGTCATACAAAGTAACTGTAATGTGGAAAAGCGTCAAAATGAATGATGATAATTGAATAAAGTTGTCCGTGGGCTCCTATTATAACTGACAATGTGAAATATTTGCATGTATGAAAGAACCCCTGTAAAACTGTCGGATTGTCAGACCGTTACCTTTTCCCTGTCATCTGTCGGTTTTCATAAATAAAAAGCCTCTACAAAAATTCCTTATAACGCCAGGTAGTCGCGGCTGTTGATTAATTCGTATAAATTTAGAATTAGCTTTTGCCTACGACTTCATCCGCAGCAATGTCGGTTATAGTTTAATAGTAGATGCGAAGTTAAAGTCCAAGCCAGATAAAAATAAGCCTTTGCCCTTTGCTCTTTGGGGTTCAAGCTTACTTCAAACCACATTTTATTAAAATCAGTTCAGTAGTTTAACCGTGAAAGCTTGACAGATAGACAGAGTTACTTTTACTTACATGCCACGCTGTAAACCAGTGCTGTGAGCTCATCGCATTATGCCTGAAGCCGAAGCTTTATGCTGAGCGTTCGGCCATTTTGCGCGGATGTGACGCATATCTTCCCTATCTATTGATTATGTTTGTTAGCTAGTTTTAAGATTGCGTCATTTCGCGTAAATAAACTGTTTTTTTTGCTTTCTTTCTTTATAATATTAGTATGGATAATGTCACAACAAAGGAAAGTCAAAGCCTATTTTTTTTTTTAATAGTGTTGTAAGTAATGAAAATTGCTGAAAAATTAAATTAATTAGAGTTTTCCCAGAAACTGCTGATAGAGCTGTCCCACAATGGTCACGTTCAGTCTATCAGACTACCAAGAATCTAGCTTTATGAAATAGCTTTAATAAGTTTCTTATTACTTCGCCAGAGTTGCAGGATTTGCGGCCCTGAACGCAAATGGTAAATTGGTAACTGAATGAACACAGGTGGGTTTTAGTTAGTAAAGTACCATTTCCTCTCGCTCCACTTAAAGCGGGAGAAGTTTTAGGAAGATTTCCTACCAAAAGAAGATTAAATTTGAAAAGACCAGTTCCATATTCTTAATATTCCGCAAATAGCTCGGCTATAATATATAGAAGACAAACATGTTTACAGTGTTTCAAATCCTAGAAATTTGTCAACAACAGCAAGAATTTCTTTTAGGAGTACGTTAAAAATAGACTGTAAAATAAACTGAGTTGTCATACTAGTGCGCCTCACCATTAACGATTGCATTACTGTTTTCTATCAGGTGGGATCGCAATCAAGCACTAGTTTAAAACAATTAAAAAAAATAGTACATTTTGATTTTTGATGAAGATTTGAAGCTTGTCATTGCGACCGAGGCGGAATTCATCCGAGCCGCACTTCTACGTGTATAAAACGACGTTTTTCAATACACTTAAAATAAATAAATGGGGATTGACCAGCGACTCGTGGGGGCTGCGTGGTGCCCAGCCTGATACGATATATACCTACAATATATTGTGGTGGGGTGAGCTCGTACACTTTTCCGCACTAGTGCAGAAACAGTAAATTGCGTGCATAAAAGCGGTAGGGATACGAGTGGGTTTTCAAGTAAATGTGTTGAAAAATGTATTGTTTATCAGTTTTATAGCGTACTAGCTGCTGCCAGCACTTTCAACCACGTGAAGCTAAAAAAAAGATGTGGCAAATGGAACGTACTCCCGGAATAAAAAGTATCCCATGTGCTATCCAGGACATGGTCTATTCGTGTGGAAATTTCATGTAAACCCGTTCAGCCGTTCCACCGTGAAGAACTAACAAACATACACACTTATATACTTTCGCCTTTATAATACTACTATGATCTCTTAAAATATCCAACGGTGGTACGATAAATTTACTATTGATGACTTGAAGATACTTTAGACAGTTTTTACTTTGAAGTTTTATTTAATGGTTTTCTCCGTTACCAAAGTTGAGTTTAATTTGCAGATGTTGAGTACATTCCAAACTTTTTGTTTTGTTTGTTTGTCTGACTTCACAGTCTATGAATTTAATGACTTTTGGTTTACTGAGGTGTTCTAGGCAAGGATAACGTATTCTTAGCGTAAAATAATTTGCCAGTATGCATGTATATCTGTACTAATATTATAAAGAGGGAAGATTTGTATGTATTTTAGTTTGTAACGAATAAACTCAAAACTGATATTGTGAACTATTTCACCAATAGAATGGTATTTTATCACTGAGTGACATGACAATGCAGAAGCTAGTTTTTCGTAATTTTACACCAAAGACAAATACGATAGTCCCAAAAGTCTACTTCAATCCATTTAAATGTCTCTATACTCATTTTTGGGGCTCATGTTCAATAAAGCTCAAATTGACAAAAAAATCATAATAATGTAATACACCTTTCTTTGATCGGCACAACTGTTAGTTGCTACGGTCACAGAACAAGTAATAGTACAAATAATACTGTGTACCAATGCCCACTTCTTAAAATAGTCTACCAATTATACTGTATCATCCCATAACCATACCATGTCCGTGTTAGGAATGTGTCAAGCAAAACATATTATTTGTATTGAAAAATATGAGATTATGATTGCCCAGATTGCCCAGCCCCCCTAGCCAAGTTACAACCGTTTCGTTTCGATTCTCTTTTCGTTGATCGCCTTGAGTCGGCCACGCCTCCTGTTCCTTTGTTCTGAACACGTGACTAAGCGTTGAGATGACGTCACAATAAAGGAATCGGAGGCGTGACCTACTCGAGGCGATCGACAAAAAGAGAATCGAAAAGAAACGGTTGTAACGCGGCTAGGGGGGCTGATCGTTGCATCACAATTCAGTTAGTGATCAATACCGTCGTGTGCTGAGAACGGACCGTATCAGTACCGAAAAAATATGCAAGCAAACTTAACCGGTGCGCGCAGTTACCCCGTATGATGACCGCTATGACACGCCGGTATGGGCATGATAAAGCTTTTATACGTTCAAGTGAGCACTGGTTCGTGTCGTGTTTCTTTCCGTGTTTGATACGGTACACGGTCATAGTATGATGCGGTGTACTGAAAAGACTCCTATATCTATCACACGTAGAAGTTAATTCATTAGTCTTAAGTAAAGTTATGTTTCGTGAACGATCTAAGTCTAAGTAAAAGTAGAAAACATACCATACACCACCTTTGGTCACGCGTGCCTGCTTCAATGGTCATCCATGCAAAATTCAAGCCCCTTGTCACGCAAACACTATAAGTCCGAGATTTACTAAGAATGTTATGGTTTGAACTGGACGCGGTATTTGGCACACCCATAAAGTCAAATATTATTGCTTCAGGGATTTTAGTATTTTTGTACTGTGTATTTATTAATTTGTTTATTTATTTATATCTAACGTACAGGTCCATAATGTTCTAAAAGTCTTAGTAATTAACAAGGATTTGTTTGAGGTTCCGCAAGGTACTATATTAAGTCCTATATTTTTTGGTTTTGCTTTTTAGAGATAAAAAAACCTTCCAACCACTTCTCCAGACATCATTTGTGCGTGTCAGACTTTTACTGTGTCCTTCAGTCACCTTTTTAGTTCTAGGACCAATGGGTTTCCTTTTTAGAAATTCCCCGCGGCGATTTGATTTTAATGCTGATTTATACATTTCTCTATTAGCTATTGTAATTGACTTAGTTTATTTATGTCAAGTCCATCCGATTCATATTACTAGCGTACTAATACAGTGATTACATCAGGTATACGAGGTTTATCGAGGACGCCCTTGCTTATTGATTCAAGTTACCCTTCACAGTATTTTAGAGGTGAAGTTTAAGTTCAGGTTTCGACTGAAAAGGATAAGTCAATTTGTTTTATCAACTATGGTGGGGTCGGCTTTTAGTTTAGCAAGTATTTTATTTTTAGAATGACTGCCTACCTGATCTTTACAATCGTAATTGGGAACCACTATATCCCTTGGTATGACTGGTGTTTGATTTCCTGGCTTCTGAATATCTGTAATGACTGTCGAAAATCTACAAATACCTGGACGGTTTAACGAGCTCTCCGAGCTAGTTAGGAATATCGGTACGTTAAGATGGTTACCCATCCACAGACCCATTCCGACAAGCGTTGCTTAACTTTGGAGATCAAACCATGCAGCTGTTATTATTTTCGCCACGAGCTCCTCACAAAATAATAATCAATAAGTAAATTATTTTTTACACATATTTTAAGCTCAGTAGGAGCTTCAACTTTTTAAAAGGTGAAACAATATGCAATTTTCATAAAGTTTTGAGACATTGACCCCATGACTTGGGAGAAACAGACTAAAATCCGCCTGAGTGGACGTGCGTCGTGTGCAGCGGCACGTGCGGGCCTTTGAAGATAAAAGGAGTTTGAAATTAGACCAAAACATCTCAAAGCTGTACCACCAACAGCTATTTATTATTATCATCATCATGTCAACTGTAATTCATAACGTCTTTAACGGTGTTTTGATATAAAGAAAGAAAGAAAAACTGTTTATTCGCGCGAATTGACGCAATCTTAAAACTAGCGAACAAACATTATCAATTGATAGGGAATATATGCGTCACATCCGCGCAAAACGTAAAGCATAAAGCTCACGCAGTATGCGATAAGCTCACAGCACTGCACGTTTTCAGCGTGGGCAGGTCGGATGTGTCCGCTTTGTGCTTGGAATTTTTCGGCCAAGGTTGGATATACAAGTTACATGAGGGCACATAACAGAACAGCATATCTGAGCTCGCAACTACCATCAGGAGCTAAAGAAAGTGGTCACTATAGCCTGAATCGGCTAGCTGACATCATCATCATTACGTACTAACATAGGATGAAAATATGTTACTAACTTAATAGATCTTTGTTGTCCGTTTATGAAATAATAAATAAATAAATCAAATCCAAGCAGTTTTTTTTTTGCTGTTGATTGGCTCGGACTTGACCATTATCTCAACAGCATGCTTGCCCAGAAGTAATCTATTCACTCTTGATTTAAAGATCTCCAGCTTTTATCAGGAAACACAGACTCCGGCAAGGAATTCCACTCCTTAGCTGAACGCACAATGATCGTGTTCCCAAAACGTTTCGTGTGCATTGGTTCCCGATGTCCACTGTGTACCAGTGGCACATCGCCGTACATCTATTAGTCCGATGATGTAACAGCCTTGGCCAAATTAGGCTATGTATCTCCGACGTACACTTCCCGAAATGCAACCGGTAGAAATCCGACAGGCTAGCAACTTGGCGTCGATGCTCAAGACGGCGGTCTCAGCGGACTGGCTGACAGACATAGAAGTGAATGCTAAAAGGATTTCATTATTTTACTTGGATTTACGGAACCCTAAAAATAACATACGAATATATTCATAAAATAAAACGATTTGATTAATCCTCACCGTTAGATATTCCAAAGAGCTTAACAAATCGTAATTTCCATTGAATAAAAACATGATTGTCTTTTTATATAATTTTTGATGCTTTTGGTAATTGCCCTATAAAATTAAACTAAGTGCTCGTTCCAACCGATAATGAAGAACATTACTGTCATCATTCATCAGTTCTTATTACCATAATGCTTAATATTTTATTCAACATCGATTTTGTTTACACTCAACACTCTTTGTGCAGGAAACAAGAAGATTAAAAGCATTTATTTCAAAATTCCAGGCATTTTTGAATTGTCAAGAAGTCAGTCTGTCAGAAAAATTATGTTAATTTTACATTCGAAAGCCTATATCAAGAAGAATGTGCAAGAAACACTCTTTTTAATTATTTACGAGTATTACAAATGTTTCGGTTACGTGTTTCTGGTCGTTAATTATTATGTGAGAGCCATAATTGTAAATACAGTAAAGAAAAAAAAAAACTATATATATAAATTAAAATAAACCATTGGCAGCCAAGACATGACCACTCTCAACTGACAGCGCCCGCTCACGGACTTGACGTGTATATCAGCACCACTTAGATTAATCATGTTAAGTTTTCTGTTGCGGTTTTACTTGTAGTGATTAATAATATGTTTCAGGGTAGCCCGCAAAAATTCGTTAAAGTTTTTTGAATTTTGCAGCTCTATGTCAGGTTCTATGTTCATTAAAATACTTTATTTATATTATCCATCCTGTCTGTGTCCCTTCAGTTGCCCTTTGCGTTCCAATGCCACGGTAATTCTTTTGAACAATCTCGCAGCCTTAGCAGGCAGCGGTCCTACTGGGCCCCGTCCATTTCGCTGACATCTCTTCGAGGTGCGCAGGGGACACAACGCGTCTTGACTCTGGCTTGGTCCTTACCAGATGGTGAGCTACTCTTTACCCTACGATGCGATGGCTGAGAATCGTCCTGCGACTCCTGACTTCAGGGGTGGAGTGTCAGCTGCGGTGGCGGCTGGGGTGAGAAGACGTTCTCTTCCTACGGTTTCCGAAACTTTCTTCACTCACATTACTGCTTCGTAGAAGGACGTGACTGCTTCTCATTCCCTCTTGCTCCATAGTGCACGTGAACCTACACATACTTACACCGAAGACCAACCTACTTTGATATAGAAAAACTCTACCTTTATAAGTATGACACCTCGATACACGACGAAAATAAACTGCCAAACTATTGGGCTCACGTTCAATATCTACTCAACTTACGTATTTGTAGAACGAAAATAGTATTAACTGTTATAAACTGTTTTATTGATCTTGGCTTTACTTAGTTCAAGTTATGTTGTTGGTAAGTTGTAAGGTACGAGTTTTTATTGTAAATCAATGCGAAGTTGTGAAACTTGGTTATTTTGGTATTGTTACTTAAAAGAATTCTGAAAGTGCGCTTAAACACGAGGAGGTGACTTAAAAAATACTGGGCAAGTGCGAGTCGGACTTGCGCACTGAGGGTTCCGTACAAACTTTTTCCGAATCGCAAAAAATATTTTTTTATGACGTAATTAAAAATTAACAGTTTCCAGATTTATTTTTAAATTTATTCTATAAGACCTTGCTTTATGCTAAATTTCGGGATTCTGTGTCAACGGGAAGTACCCTATGAATTTTGATTCCCTTGAGAGTGCCGAAATGGACGTTTTTTGCGACATAAACGGCCGTATATTTTTTTTCGTTAACTTCGAAGTTTTTATTTTTTTACAACACTGAGTATACATTTTTAATTTCAAGTCGATACCGCCACGCATTCCCGAGATAAATGGTCTTGACTGACAGAAAGACAGACAGAAGGACAACAAAGTGATCCTATAAGGGTTCCGTTTTGTCCTTTTGAGGTGCGGAACCCTAAAAAGCCGGTCAAGTGCGAGTTGAATTCTCGCAGCGAGGTTTCTGTACAAACTTACCATAAAAGGAACCTCTGTGCAAAATTTCAGTATTTTATGTCCAAAGGTTTGGGCTGGCGTTGATGAGTTAGTGAGTGAGACAGGACTTTGCCGCCGGCACATTAGCTATTTCAGGACATGGTTCAGCTGTGCGTGAAGGAGTTTTGTCACTCCTTCATTTTTCATACTCCTTTATAATGAAGACAGACACCACATCGGAAGCGCCGAAGGGTCAGCCTTGAAAGATTACATAGACCTTATTGACGATGTCTTTTAGAATGACCAGGTGCGCAGAATTCACAAGAGGTGTACGTCTATGACCAGATGTTTGAACGTACACGAAGCAATTTAAAGATTACGTAGAGGTTTAGCAAATAGTCGTTTTGTAGTTTCTGCCCACCCCCAAGATAAAACGGTGTGCGTTGACGTATGAATAACACCAACATGTGTGCTGTTTCTCACATAGGTAAACACGGTGACATGTATTGTGTACAACGGGTATGTTTAACAATCCATACTATAGTACTATCTGAAAGTAACTATGTCTGTCGGTTTGTTACGTTTTATGACTGTTCTTTTGGGCAACAAATTATCAATAATTTCTCCCGCTCTGGGTGGAACGAGAGTTGCCCTTTGCGTTCTAGGGCCATGGTAATTTTTTTGAACTATCTCGCAGCCCACGTTTTCATGCCTAAACCGTTAAACCAATTTTAATGAAATTGTGTGAAAGATTCGATCTTGGAAATGGATATAGGATATTTTTAATCCCGGAGTATATTTCTTAGGGGTGGTTTTTAACTTTCGCACTGGATGATGCTTTTTGTCCCCCCCTTGCTATTTGTGTCCCTCTGCTGGGCTCCCCCAAATCCTTCTAGACGTTCTTCTCCCGCGCTGTTTCGAACAAGTTCCCGTGGTACATAACTAGTTAATCTCTCTCATTTCTCGTAATTTTGAATAAGCTGTTGTACGTCCAACGTAAAGCTTGAAGCCTCAAACCAAAGTCGCCATGAACAACTGTCAGGGGTCCTCAATTAAAAATTAAACCGGACTCCCTCGTACTTTCCTTTGTATCCTCAAAGGCCCACTAAATAATATTGCCAGATTTATGTTCGGTAAAGTTTTGGGTAAGTTATTTATGGAGCTTCTCTATTTTCTGCCAGAAATAAGATCGAGCTTTTTGGAATTTTTAGTGTTAAAACTATATATTTTTATCGAATATTCCTGCCACAAATATTTTTTATGTTATATTTTTAATAATGCCCAATATCCCGTACCAAAATCCTAAAATAAACAGAATACTAAGATTTCTTCGTCAATTTCTTGAGTTACTTCTAAAAGTCAAATGAGATGATTTTATTTGCGAATTGGATTTTAAATCATGTATTTATTTATAAGCAAATATAGTGCATAGATTCTTAGGATTCAAAAGGCTGCCCATATGGCTGGCTTTTGAACTTTGAATAAGCGATGGGATAGATTGGTGTATAAGATATTTGCGCGACTAAACCGTTCGTTCAAACCAGTGGCTCTCAATCTTTTGTTGTTAGCAGAGACAACACATCCAGAAAAATATTTGACTAAAAACATAACACATTTAAAACTTGTGGCATTCTTACCTATCAAAAGAGAGTTGTATCAGACCATCGTAGTTGTTTTGAGTGAAGCGGCCTTTTACAGAAATCAGAAACCTCGTTATAATAGAAAAGGGGCCTATGTGTACTAGAAAAGGTTCCTGTGGACACACAGGATAGCTAGACGTAGTTTTCAGTTGTGGTGGAAGGCAGGCAGACTATAGGGTTTTCAGTTTTATAACAATACTAGCCTCTGCCAGCCAGAAAGTAGGTTTCTCCATACAAAATTTGGAGCCCCGTCTCGTCCTCTCAGGGGATAACATTTGGAAAATCCTTTTTTTCCAAATGTTATCCCCTGATTATCAAATGTTATCCCACGAAGGTGGCATTATCAGAGCCACCTTCGTGATCAATTTCAGCGTTTTAGGTTCAAGAGTTTGTGGGTCAGTGAGTGAGTCAGGACTTTATCTTTTATATACAACACTAGTTTTAGTATTTGCGATCAAAACGGTATCATGAAAAATCACAAAGTTATATGCTTGTTATGTTACCGGAATGTCCGTAGAAATACATGGTCACCACGTGCCGTGCGAGGCGCGAACGCGCCGTCTTACGCTCATTGATAATATTTTTTCAGTTTGTATTGTAATTAACTAGTGATAACATTTTCTATCACACTTGCAGGTTTTGGTCATTCTACATTTTATCACTTACGCGGCTTATACAAATAAAGTACGTAATAACTATAATTATTTACAATAATTAACTCACTCGCTACTTACAATCTCTTATTAATCACTTCCTACGCAATAACACGATAGTTTTACATACGATAATAGGTAAGTACCTACAATATTAACCAACAAAAGTCAAAACACTCACAGCGCCACGGCAACTACGCGCTCGCGTAATGCAACCGGGACGAGAGTGCGACGCGTGCGCTTCTTGTCATTTTGGTGACTGAGGGGAAGGGAAGCGCCCGCTGCGCGCTCGCATCGCTATTACCTCGTGACCTGTGTTGCACATATGATTTCCTGATAGGTACTTAATGTCGCGCGGTGTCCAGCTCGTAGCTATTTTTAAATATTTTTGGGAAAAAATATAACATGGTGTAAAAAACTGATTCTGAACAAACTATTTTCAGGTCTCGCATATACTAATGAAGTCGGTTAAAATAAGGTTGTATAGGTACGTACAGGTGGTAAAAACAAGGAAATAATATAAAGCTAAATTGACATGGTGACAGGATAATTAGGGACATGGTTTGCAAACGAGCAGAATTTTTGATAGTCCGTAGTTCTAGAACACAAAGGGGAACTGAAGGACACAGATGTGGTTTTAGTCAGTTGACACGCAATCTCGTACCAGCCAGACTGGGAAAAGTCATTGGATGATTTCCCAGTTTAAAAAAATCGTTGTTGCACAAAGTGCGTACTAGTGCCAACAGTCAGATGAGTGTCATCGCTAATAAACTAAATTGTCCTTTTATCTGGTATTTAATGTCAATAAATTAAAGGTAGTTGTTGAGTTATTACGTTGCTAATTTGTGTATTTTTAGGCTAACATTTTGTGAATTATTATGATACTACTAACAATTTCAAATGATTTTAATTCTGAAATACATAAATATTAACTAAATTATACTAAAATCTATATTTAAGCACATAGTTAGGTTTTAGTATAGTGTAGTTAATATTTATGTATTTTATGTAAGAGTGTGTTTATATATAATTGGGCACGCCATAATTATGGCGGTAAGTCCCCTCTTTGAGGAGTGGCTGGAAAAGCAACACGGCGTCCTTACCTTCCGCATGACGCATGTCCTCACCGGACTTGGTAAGTTCGGGAGGTTCCTGCACCGGATTCGTGTGGAAGAAACGCCCGGGTGTCACCATTGCGTGGACCGCCCGGAGGACATGGTGGAGCACACGGTGTGCCCCGCTTGGGCAGATCAACGCCGTGTCCTCGTGGGGGCGATCGGCGGCGGTGATCTCTCAAGCCGAGCCTTGGTACAGGCCATGGTCCGGAGCGAGGAGCAGTGGCAGGCGAGCGCTTCCTTCTGCGAAGCAGTAATGCTAGCAAAGAAGGCGTCCGATCGCGTGACGCAACGGTCCTCACGCCCCAATCGCCGCCAGGATTCTGATCCCGATTTCCGGCCATCGTAGGCGCAGGCTTGCAGACGGCGAGCAATGGGTGGCTCGCCGTCCGACCGTCCGGTAATCGTCCGGACCGTATACAAGCAGTGTAGGGGCCTAGCAGGGTCGAAGCCTACTGGGGCCAAGGGTCTGATTCTGAAAGGAAGACTCGGCCCTGGTACGAAAGGCAACGAAGGAACAGGAGTGGGTTTTTGTTCAGTAAAAGTCTGACACTATCTCCCGCCCCTCCCAAGGGCGGGGGATGACTGTCTCTGTATAATAAATAAATATTCTGAAATAAAAAGATTGTTATAATCATAAAAAAAAATCCAGACGATCTGCATCAAGTTGTTTTTTTTTTGTATTTTAACCTTTCGTGTAACTTCTGTGTGTCGATGGGACCATAGGTTGAGAACCAATGGTTCAGAGTGAGCGAAAGGCAGCGGTATTTGATCTGATGTCGCGCGTTTTACCGACATTCTTTCCTTTGCCTGCATTTTATTAACGATCTTGGAATTTTTATCGCTTGATGTTTCTGAAGGACGCTATAAGTGTAATAAATCTTCAGTTTTTTCGAATTAGTCACTCGATAAACAAGGTAATTTTTTTAATAGCTTTACATACCTACACTATTTCCCCTCGTCAGTCTGTCGGTTGATCTTGGTTAATCTCAGAAACTTTCAATTTACCCAGTATTGTCGTAGTTTATTTAAATTGTTTTCCTGTAACGTAACTAAAAAAGGACTTAATGACACCAGATAAGTTTGCCGTAAAGGCTTCGTAATGGCAAAGCTCTGTGGTTTTAATTAAATCCTACGTGACGTGATAAATCCTGTTTACGCCGTATTTACAAGTGGATTGAACATAAACGGCTTTTCCTCAATTGTGAATTGAGGAAAAGAAAGATGGGAAAAAAACGTGGACTGAAAACAATTCAACTGTATAAAATTAAAACTGCACTTTTTTAGGGTTCCGTACCTCAAAAGGAAAAAGCGGAACCCTTATAGGATCCTTTTTGTTGTCCGTCTGTCTGTCTGTTTGTCAATACACTTTATCTCGGAAACGCGTGGAGTTATAGAGTTGAAATTTAAATCATCAATCTGCGGTCCTTTGAAACTGAGAAAAATCAAACTTTCAAGTTATCGAAAAAAAAGGTACAGCCGTATAAGTCGCAAAAAACGTATAATTCAACACTCTCAAGGGAATACAAATTCATAGGGTACCTAGTTCCAATTGACCCAAAATTCTAAAATTCGGCATAAAGCGAGGTTTTATAGCACAGGTATAGGAATAAATCTGAAAACAGTTAATTTGTTAAGTACGTCAAAAAAAAAAAAATAACTAAGTAACAAACCATTCTGAAGTAACATTACAAGCTTCATGATTTTAGCGTGAGCACTTTAAAAAAGCAAAAAATAAATCGTAATTGTTATTTTATTCGATTGTAATCACGGCAGAAGAAAAACCAGATTGAAATACTGTTTGTTCCTTTACTATAATCTTGTATTGATTGCCTAAATACCTAAAATTTGAATATAAATCTTTTTCAAGTAGGTCTCGAAAGTCTCGTTATTCCCGGGAATCCCAAGACAGGTCCGAGTCTCGAGTTTCAGTCCCGGGACTCGAAAATGTATCGAGACCCTTTATAGTTTCCCACCAGATGAGATTCCGATCAAGGTTCATATCAAAAAGGTATACAATATTTTTTTTTTAAGCGAAACGCTTATTCCGGACCATTGGAGTTTCAACAACATAAGGGTGGATACTCGCCGTACGGTTGTTCGATGGTAGAAAGGAGATGGCGGAATCAAGTCATGCAATTCCCGCGCACAATCTCCAAAATGCAACCTGTAAAATACCGATAGGCTGGCTACTCTACGCCTGTGCTCGAGGCTTTGTAGAAAAATATTAAACTGTTATCTATGTACCCACCCATCTTCCATAGTGTCCCAAAAAGCGATTATTAAATTGAAATAACAAATGTTAAATTTTGATAACAGGTTGGTAATCAAATTTTCAAAGCAATTGTTGTTTACAGAAATAAGCTCATTAATTAAACACACATAAATTGATACAAATATTACGTTTTCAGAGATAGCCGCGGTTTGCGCTCGACCGCAAACATTGCTGTCGAACGACAGAAATATAAATTGTGTGGCTAACACAATGTATGAAACATTTTGTTAGCCACACAATTTATATTTCAATGTTATTCAATACTTAATATAAAAATGTATATTGATTCTATGTAAAGACTGCCAATTAATTATATTTAGACATCTTTAAAAATATAACACTTTTCGAACCTGTATCTACTAATAATTATTATAAAGCTGAAGAGTTTGTTTGTTTGTTTGGTTAATCTTGGAACTACTGGTATGAATGTATGAATTGAAAAATTCTTTCAGTGTTCGATAGCCCATTTATCAATTCGCTACGACCCACGGAGGCAAGGAAGTCACCAAAGACGCCAGTAAAATCGCTTGGGTCATCTAATATTTAAATATCGATAAATGAAATAATACATTACGTTTATTTATTTTATATATTGATTAGGATCGTCAACACTATAAATACTGGAATATTATATCGACCCTTTTTAGGAAGAACATAGCGACAGTTACCGTTTTTTTGCAGGAATGGGTGTTCCCTCCCCTAATTAAAAATATTAATGATTATACCTATAGTTCTAAAAAAGTATAATTTCGTGCGTACTCGTAGTACATATATATCGATGATAATTTTCATCGATAATTTCTTACTCATACAATTAGAATAGCTCCTCTTAAAATATTATAAAAAACTTTTTAGTTACGAAACCTCTACGATCCGGACTATGTGCTTCGCCACGTCGTTTATACCGCGTACATCGAAGAACTGGAACAACTTTCCTGCAGCGGCCTTCTCGTCCGATTATAATTTAGGTGTCTTCAAGGCTAGAGTGAATAGGTTCTTAATAAACTAGTGCGCTTTACTATCAACGATTCAACATCAGGTGAGATCGCGGTCAAGCATTAGTTTATTTATATCAATTAAAAAAAGGAAAATCCCCTTTCTGCAAAAAGAGGAAATTCACTCACGATATTTTTCCTTAAAAGGAACAATCCACGATATGGACATTATTTTAAAATTATTCTGTAGCTGCAACACTTACAGAGAGTCACAACATAAATGTAAAGCATTTAAAACGAAAATGAAGCTAGAACACACGCCTGATTTGACGTACGTACGTAGAACGACGTCACGTGGCGTGGATCAAGTGTAGCTCTACAATTTAAGTTTCTATTTAAAGTTTATGGAATCGACGCGCCCAGATCGGCGTGTGTAGCACACGTGTGCGCAGTGTAGTTCTACCATGAGCGTCCATGGAGTTTCTTGCACATATTTCTCTATATAGATCTACGCTTTACGCGACTGACTGACTTCTTGACATTTCAAAAGTGCCTGTAAGTGGTTTATTTCAAACAAAATGCTTTAAATCTTTGAATACTGTTAGGGTTAAAAGGAACGCCAAAGGAAACAGCAGCGTTTTAAGGATTTCAATTTCAACTGTTTATTTTTTTTTCTTAGTATAATGGAAGGTGTGTTTCAGTAATATTACGTTACGTATTTCGTACTTTTAAGAGCACACGTCACACGTAATATTACAAGGCAAGGCAAGACTAAAAGAATGTGTTAACTGTAACCATACTAGGGATTTCAGTCCCAAACTTTCGCTTTTATAATATTAGTGTGATTAATAATGCAAAACGAAACATTAGAAGCAGGAAGTATGATCCCTGCCGTATTAAATTATGCAAATGGTGTTTTCATCAACTATTTTAATATTTAAACGATTAATTGAAAATATGAAAGTGTAAGAGTGAAATGTTCAAGGTATAGTAAACTGCGAATACATAATAAAATGGTTGTATTCCAATCCACCGAATGCATTTGCAATTCAGGCCGCTAGACGTGGTTTTATCAGGCCAAGGTTGAACCAAATCGTCGATACCGCTTAGAAAGTAGAATCTGCTTGTGTAGCACTAGAGAATGGATAACGTTAAAAATTAAAGCATTGATGGAAATTCTTTGTGTAGAGCTATAAAATACAGAAAAAGCAGTTGTCTTGAATAGAAAAATAAAATGGTTGTTGATCTAAAAACCAAGTCCAGTTTAGCGAAATTTTGAATAAAAATTGAGCAGGCCTTGCAAATTGAGAAGTAAATTATGCGGAAGAAGATGCAGGGCTGGCGCCTTCTAGGGCCATGGGATTTTTTAATCAGTTACCGTGGCCCTAAAATGCGAAGGGCAACTGAAAGACTCACGTAGGTTTTACCCTAGAGCGGCAAAACTCATTAGATTTTTTTTTTCACCTACAAATATAGAGTGAGTACGAAAAGAATACAGTATCAACCATGGTTAATACCTTTCGTTAGGGTTGATTTTTCAAAGCAATCGGCAGATAACTTTTATATAGAAAAGTATTTGAAGCGTGTGGCGGCAATTGAAATAACGAGGTTCGGGGCTGATTGAAGCTTGTTCTTTTGAGCCTGAATCATTTGTATCCAAAAAAAATTCTCAATCTTTTTTTATTGTTTTTTAGATGCAAAAAAAATCATTCTAGAATTACGACTGGCAAGACATCTCGAGACTTGATGAGATTGAAAATACAGCCTTCCATTGCGGCACAAATGTAACATAATCCTAACTTTCTTGTTTGAATGCAAGAAGAAGAGAACTGATTGCAACGCAGACTTCAGAATCAGTAAAATTGGGTTTTTCACCACGAGACTGCTCGTTTCCGTCTACCCCCACAAAAACTTAATTGAAACGTTTTCTGAAAATAGTTTCTATCTAAAACAAATAAAAGAGTAAAGAGCAAAATCAATCATGTTGTCATTTAATCAAATAAATTACTTAAATTATGAACCCATAACGAAAAAGGTTGAGTATAACATGTAGGTATTCACACTAACAGATTTTCTTAAAAACGTTTTTATTGATCCCAGGCTCCCCTACAAGGCAATCATCATCATTATCAGCATTTCAGCCTAAAGACGTCCACTGTTGGACATAGGCCCCCCCCCTAAGCGTCGCCACAATGACCGATCCTCTCACATCCACATCCACCGCAATATTACCATTAAAATCATATATAGCCAGAGTGCTCCTCATGACGATTCTAATAACGTTTACGATGCATTGTGTTATTACAAAGTTCCAGTGTCTCCATCAGGCCAGTGCGACAAATGGAAAGCGGACGTCCGAATTTGGACTTACTAAATAAAAAAGTAAAAATATCCAGAGTTTACTGAGAATAGCCGGAACAAAAAGACAGACAGACAGACCGACAGACAGATAAAAAAAAATTACAAATTGCATTTTGTTAAAGTAGACATCGAATATACTTTCATAGGCAAAGACAGTAAAAAATGTTAATTTGTTATTACAAATAGATATTTTATTTTTTTAGGTGTAGATTAAAGTTTTCTGATAATTGAAAACGGGCAAGTGCGAGTCGGACTCGCGCACTGACGGTTCCGTACAAACTAACCTTTGAAAACCGTTCAATTCAACACGAAGACTTTTCCGAATCGCAAAAAAAGTTTTTTTTTTGTTACGTAAAAACAAATTTACAGATTTGTTGATTTTTTTCCTATACTTGTGCTATAAGATCTTGCTTCAAGCCAAATTTCAAGATTCTAGGTCAATGGGAATTACCCTATGAATTTTGGTTCACTTGAGATATAGGCCGTATCTTTTTTTTCCGTTAACTTAGAAGTTTGATTTTTTCACAGCTTCAAGGGACCGCAAACCTTAGTATATGGTTATAATTTCAACTCAATACCTCCACGCGTTCTCGAGATTCTTGACAAACAGACAGACAGACGGACGGACAACAAAGTGATCCTATAAGGGTTCCGTTTTTTTCTTTTGAGGTACGAAACCCTAAAAATCAGTCCTAAGTGATAAATAAAAATTCAAACCGATTTTTCATAGAATTATCTGGATAAAAATTACTATTCATTTATTTATGTCTACACAAAAAAATATCTCCGGAGAGAGTTTACCTGTTTACAACATTGAATATGGTATTAAAATGAGTAATACAGTATTGCCAACAGCTCCCCAGAGCTGACCCTCACCGTAAACAAAGACTTCGTATTCACTTGCTTGAATATTTAAGGCCTATTTACCGTAGGTACCCAAATCGCTGCGAAATTTTTTTTGTGTAAAAATCGTTTTATTTTTCAAACAACAACTTGGGGTCAGTCGCCGGTTGTTTTGACTCTTGTGGGAATTGTATGTAGGTACATATTATTAATCCATCCACATATATACTCATAGTAACATGCGTTACGTACCTACGTATATATTGACATTTATATATGTGTATGTATTTATATATGTATGTATGTTGTGTGAAAGTTGTGGAATATTATATATTAATAAAAAACATTATACAAAAAAAAAAATAACCGACTTCACTAAAAAAAACACTAAAAGGATCACAAAATTAACTTTAATTTCGGAAGTCGGTGTTTCTCGGTATTGCTTGCTTCATATTTAACACCGACTTCCTTCAACTCATGAATCTGGATTCTATAGCCAAGATACTACAGTTAACCACCGAAAGAGCGAGACCTGTCACTTACGTGGTAAAAGAATATTTACGTGTATAGGTATAGCCAACTGTCCATATATGCGTAACTTCATAAACGCGTATTCTTCATTACATTTTTCTGCTCACAGCTTACTTATAAAACTATGAAACTCGGTCGACGAAGCGACAACGTCGTGCCGTCTCGTCGCGTCGCATACGCGTCTACGAAGCTACGCGTACATGAACAGCAGGCTTATCTCGTTAACTATGTTTCCATTGTTCTAAAAGCTTTGACCACAAATCAGTATGCCAACAGTTGTTATTACACCCATAGCTCGAAGGCAGGGGTCCTCTTGAAAGGGTCTAAATTTAGCGGAGGATATTAAGTTGATTTTGATTGCGGTTCTATAGAAACGAAGTGGCAGCCTTGACACTTGTTTATTTTCGAGTTGTATCTGTATTGGAAGACGCGATTACAATCAGAGAGAAGGAAACCATGACGTAACATCAAGAAAATAAGAGAAAAAGGAAATGTTACAAAAGGGAAAAACAAATTTGACTACAAACAAAAAAAAAATAATGAACAAAATCTTCTGTACCTAAGTAGATACATAAATAAATAAAATTGAAGTATCTGTTTGTAATATCAAAGTACTAAATGCTTAAGAAACTATATTCGATACTTATAAAAAAATGCATTTTTAAATGTATTCAGTCTCGGTCTGTCTGTTTGTTCCAGCTAGTCTCGGAAACTGGACCGATTTTGACGGAATTTACACTGATAGATAACTAAAGCAATAAGGAGTAATTACCATAAGTTACTCCTTATTATTTTTATTATTGAAAAAAGAATTAAGGTAGGTAATACACCAAAAAAAAAATCTTGATCCGGTCGCCGCTGCACCAGTTAATCATAACAGTAGAATGTGTGTTTGGAACTTGCATATATTTCTCGTATAACATATAGATCGGCCATAAGTAGGTAGGTTTAAGTGAAGATAAAGTGTTTGACGACGAGGCTATTTCTCAAGTATTTCTGAGACGACGCTTGGAAAACCAAGCTTATTTTAAAGCTCTATGCACTCACTGCATATATACGTTATCAGCCGGGAGTTAGCAGTAAATATATTTAAGGTTATAAAAATACGTATACACTAACTTTTTTTTTACGCTGGGAAGGCGTGTCTGACTTCTAGTGAGTATAACCACACTTGTGTCCTTCAGTTGCTTTTTGGGTTCTAGGACTACGGGTTTCCTTTTCGAAAATTTCGCGCGTGGTATAGACTAACTGGCTCCCGCGACTTCATACGCGTCAGACTCTAAAAACAGCGCAATTTCAAGAAGATTTTTTTAGCTAAGTTACTCTATATAACGTTGGCTATCTACCAATAAAAGTCCCGTAAAAAGCAGTCCTGCAGAAGATTAGCTGGACGGAAGTCATTAGATGATTTCCCACCTTAAAAAAAATAGGTCAGGGCCGGACGCGAGAGTTCGCCACTACCAAACACGCTCCACGAGGACATGGTGGAGCATCACTCAAGCGGGTTAGGTTAGGTTAGCCACCCACCTCCACTGTACGTTTCTCCGTGTCCTCCATTTGGTTCGCAAGATGGTAATATCCAGGCCTTTCTTCCCGCTGAATCCGAAACAAATTTTTTAAATACTTTTTTTTTGGTGGGAAATCATCGACCACACTGAGTGGAGGAGGAAGTGAGCAGAGGCATAGCGTGCATTAATTTAAACGTGGGCGAAGGCACATCAGCGAGGACTTTTTCTTTCATAAGTTCGACTAAAACTAGACCGCGACTGTTGCAACCCAGTATTCGACCACATCGTAGCTTACCATCAGGTGAAATAGTAGTCAAAGCAAGCCTATCAATTAAAAAAAAAAACCCACGTTCTTAAAGAGGCCTCGCTTGTGCGAGCCCCCTTAGAGTGCGAGGCCGTGGGTGAGGGCCCACTTCGCCCACGCCTCACTACGCTACTAGGAGAGATAGTCAGTTTTTTTTTTATGACGAAAACCGACCTGAGTTCCTTCAGTTGCCCTTTATGTTTCAGGGTCACGTTGACTCTCTCGAACGATACCCCCTGAAGTGTCAAAAGTTTTATGCAAACAAAGTCGTTCGTACGAGTTGATTATGATACACAAATAAATAAGAGTAGATAATAAAATAAAAAACAAATCTTATTTTTGTTTATCCAATTAGAGTGTAAATCGCACGATTCATATTATTTTTGCAATTGAAAAATAGCACGTTTCACATTTCAATTGGTACGTTTCTATGAATTTTTCTTTTCATTAAATTCAATTCAGCGAGAAAATTATGGGTCTCACGCACTTTACTTATAAAGGCAAGATTTTATCCAATCATAGAACTAGTTATAGTCAACCTGAATGGCCTTTATGGAGAACCTTTACAAAGTTAGATATTTTTATGGAGAGTGCATTACCTAGAGATGTACTTGAATTTGCGTCGTTGATGTGAGGAAAATAAGGACGGACATATTTTTTTTTGGTTTAGAACTATTATTAAAGACGGGAGAGCTCATCATCATCATTTCAGACGTCCACTGTTGGACATAGGCCTCGTCCAAGTGTTGCCATAATGACCGGACCTGTGCATCTCCCATCTATCGGATTCCCGAGACCCTCACTAGCCCCCCTAGCCAAGTTACAACCGTTTCGTTTCGATTTTCTTTTCGTTAATCGCCCCGAGTCGGCCACGCCTACTATTCCTTTGTTTTGACCAGGTGACTGAGCGTTGAGATGATGTCGGAATAAAGGAATCGAAGGCGTGGCGTACTCGAAACGATCGACGAAAAGAGAATCGAAACGGTTGTAACTTGGCTAGGGGGTAGGTTATCGGTACACCTTGTGGGAGCCCTACTAACACCGTGACTTCCGTTACGTGGTCGCGTTCTGCGAACAATGTGCCCGCTTGCCCACTGCCACTCGGTTCTTTTTTGAGCAATTCATCTAATGACTACTTTCACTCTAGGGCGGAGTGAGAGAGCGTATCATACTTGTACCAATACGCACCTATGTTCCTTTAGTTGCCCTTTTCGTTCCAGGACCACGGGTTTCCTTTTAGAAGTCAACCCATTCCCCCAGGTAGGCCCACCAGTTTTATTGAATTATTTGAGGCGCGCGCGGACCACTAGGCGCCGTCGGACGGTTCGGTTCGGACGACGAGTTACCCATTGCTCGTCGTCCGCAAACCCACGCCTACGGTGGCTGGAAGTCGGGGTCGGGGTCAAGGTGACTGGGTTGTGAGGATGACCGTTCCCACACGCGTGCGGCCGCTTCCTTCGCTAGCATTACATTAGCAGAAGGAGGATCTGGAACGGGTTGTAACTCATTCTTATGTTTAATAAGTACCAGTCAGCAAAATTATAATAATGCCTATACATCGCAATATCACGATCGAAGAACTGATTATAAAGTAGAACTTTTCCTTCGACGAGCGGAGTCCATTTCCTTCGCTAGTAATGGGTTTCCTTAATCGCCTGTAGCTGACTTATGAAACTACCTTTATGTATGTAGGTATAAGCTACTACTTGTGTATAACTTAGGGTCAGTATTATCTATCAATAGTATCTGTGGGATGGTTCGAAAGAGTTACCCTAGCCCTAGAACGCAAAAGGCAACTGAAGGTACACAGGTGGATTTTAGTCGGTAAAAGCCTGACACTTTCTCTCCAGCCAGAATGGGAGGATTATGCGAGAAGAGTTACCGTGGTCCTGAAACGTAAAGAGCAATTAGAGGAACTCATGTGGGTTTTAGTTAGTAAAAGTCTGACACTTTCTCTCTCTCTCCGGCCAGAAAGGGAAGAGTTGTTTGAAGATTCCACTTTAAAGAAAGGGTTAGTTTTATATATTGTTTTTTAAATAAAATGAAAATGATTATAAATATATTACTGTTACTGTTTTCTGTTTGGTAATTTATAGAAGTAAAAGAAAAGAAATAATAACGGTAATATAAAAGTTTTCATTATAATATTATTTTACAAAAGAAAGTCTACAAAGCGAATGTGCTCAACACTAGATTACCTTCACACGACATTGGTATAATAGCCGAGAATTTGGCAAATACAATGATCATTTTGATGCGAGGGCGAAGATTGCGGCCGAGGCGGTCGTCGATTTACCGAGAGTGCAATGATAAACGCACACGTGTATCAATTTAGTAGTATCTGCATTTTGATACAAATGCAGAAAGTTTGTCATTGCGACCGAGGCAAAATTTACACGAACCGGCGAGTATGTTATAGGAGCCGAGGGTTGCAGTGACTAATTTGCACGTGTATCAAATGACTTTTTTAAATACAATTATTTTTTTACGTGGAAACCCACTCCCGTTCCTTCTTTGCCTTCGTCCCAGGGCCCCGGGTTTCACTTTCACATTACCCGTGGCCCCAGTAGGCTTCGACCCTGTTGGGCCCCAACGATTTGCTGACATCTCCTTGAGGCGCGCGTGGCCAATACACTTGCGAAGAAATGAATAAACGGGGGTTGACCGGCGATTCGTAGGGGTCGACGCGCGCCTGGTGCGATAAATGTATTAAAATTGTGGCGGGGGAGAGCACGTGCACTTTCCTGCACTAGTGCGGAAACCAGTCTATTGCGTGTCTAAAAGCGGTGGGATAAGAGCGGGTTTTCGAGTAAGTGTATTAAAAAACTTATTTCAATTAACTTACGAAGATTTATTAGGACTGAATTTTCAAACACAATACTTTGGAACAAATGTTTGTGAGGAATGATTTATTGGACCGCGGTTTTTTCTTCGTGTGGTTTGTCATATTATTGTGGCGTAACATTCCCAGCGTATTTTCTAACACGGCTGTAGAAATAGAAACGCACCGCGCATGAAATAGGTATGATAGGAGACCGTTTAATGAAGAGTTCCTTTTAACGCACCTCACTGATATCAATTTTTATACAGCCAGTGTCAAGTTTTCAGAAATCAGAAATCAGAAACCTTTATTTCAAATAGACCAATTACAGGCACTTTTTTAAAAAAAAACAGTGAAGCTAAATTGCACGTTCCAAAGCGTAGATCTCCATGGAGAAGAACGTGCAAGAAACTCCATGGACACTCTTCTAAATCATATTATGAGTTACATAAATCTTGGTTGCATAGGTATTTTTTCTCGCTTCTAATATGTGACCACAATGTAGATATGTAATATTAATTAAAAAAAAAACTATTTAAAAAATAGAATTGAATTAAGCCAATGAGTGAGAAAAATGTAAATTAAATAAAAATAAAAACTAAATATAGATATTAAAATAGGAACTGGCAGCTAAGAGATGATCAGTCTCGACTGACGGCATCCGTCTACAAGCATGATGCGTGCATCAGCCCCACTCAGCTCAATCATTTTGAAGGGAACTGATCAATGACCCAATAACACATGCCACCATTTTAAAAGTGTTTATTAGATTTTTGATACAGAATAGAGTCACTTGGTTTCAGAGTGCAGATGTAACGCATTCTAATTGTGTTAGCAGTATGTGGCGGCAAATATATCGAGTCAGTCGTCAGTCCTCGACAAGCTTCGCCAGAGGTAGTCAATATAACAATACAATTCTCAGCACCATTTTACTGAGGTCGCGCCAGTTTTAATGATTTCGTATAATGTCCAGTTGTGTTGAAACTTGAGATACAAAACTTCACCAATTTTACGTCACAATTATATCCATTATGAATCAAATTGCAAATAATTAAAACAGAGCAGTTACTGAACTTCACTCGAAAAACTTGAGACAAAAACTTAATATTTCTGGATTTGAAGTCCGTTCTTAATTTAAACAGGCTTCACTGTAATTTAAAAATCGAAGTATTCCGGTCTTCCTTTTCCGCTTCGAGATACAATTTTGGCAAAAACTGATAGCTTTTAAAGTTAGGAGGTCGATCCACATGGCGTGTTGCCAACGGAGCTGACCGGAATCTCTTCTGCACAGCAATGCTTATTATTTACTTTACGAATGCTCCTCGTATTTGGAAATATGTAGCTCTTAGTTTTGTTTTGTGTGGAAATATCTGTGCAAGCTTCATGTTCGAAGAATCTCATTTTAAACTCATTTTATTATGGTTATTGAATATTATCACACTTATATTGTAAAAGCGAAAGTTTGTGTGTACGTTTGTTACTTCACAACGCCCAAAATACTGAACGGATTTTTCTGAAATCACACACGGGTAGACCATGTCCTAGAAAATAACCTAGAATACAAATTATAGTCTCCAAAATATGTTCCTTGACGCAGCCGAAGCCGCTGGCAGAACCTAGTATGTAATGCGAAAAAGTTTGCAATATTGCTGAAACACGCTAATCTCTACATACATAGGCAGAAGAATCGCCAAACTTAAGTGGCAGTGGGCATACATTGTTCGAAGAACAGATGGTCTATGGGTGTAAAAAGGTTTTAGAATAGCGACCATGTACCGGAAGACGCAGCGTTGGAAGGCCTCCACAAGGTGAACCGATGACCTGTTGAGGGTCGCGGGAATCAGACGGTTGCGAGGCGCCAGGACCCATTGGGGGAGGCCTGTGTCCAGCAGTGGATGTCTTTCAGCTGAAATGATGATGATGGATTGATGATGTAATTAACACGTTTTTTGTTTGTCAGTTGAGTTCTCAACTCATTGAATATTATAACTTAATAGGTATTTAAACAAACTGAAAATAATAATATGTATAAACGGGTAGAAAAAGAACTCATACTCATACTCATCATCAAAAAATTCGTTCTAGAGTTGCGATCATGTGCCGAAAGACGCAGACGCAGACGTTGGAAATTTTTTTTTATATACCTATACCTTTTTGAACAAAACTTTTCCTTTAATACTTTAGTGGCTTTTCCGATTGTTTGAAAATTTGCGGTAATAAGTAACCCTAATGATTTGATTTGATTCACTGTCTCCCATTCGGCACGTCTAGTATATCTCTACGAAGTTAGCGAGTACTTCGGTGATTGCTCCAGGCGAACACTCCCCTCGCTTTGACCGAATTGGGCCGAGATCTCTTCGTAAATGGATAGGAAACAGTGGCTGTGTGTGTGTTCAATTGATAGCAAAGAAATTAGTACTGACCGGTATTATGGAGAATTTTATATGTCGCTTTGAAAGATTTTTCCCGTTTTCATTTAAGTGTGAACCATTTGATTGAGATGACTAATCAACATGATGAAGCAAAACTGGCACTTAGGATGTTAATTTAAAGTTTTTTTTTAATCGTTGTCACTAGGAATAACTTCTGTATTGTGGGTGCGTTTACAAACATGTAGACTCATATAAACCTGAAAGTAAATTTTCCTTCAAGCGTAAAATTCGAAACTACTACTTGAGGTCCTGTCAACCTTAGATCGGTCTTCGTCTGAATAATTATTAAGTTCTCTTAATGATTTGATATTTTTCATAGTATTTATTAGTGTATAATTTTAGCATATATATGTATTTTATTATTATAAATAAATATCTTTTTATTTATTTTTCTGTTTGAAGTATCTGTTATTTGTTTATTGTGCAAACCTACCACAGTGTTGTCTTTTTTTAACCCATAGGTAGATTGGTAGAGGATGTCTTATTGTATTAAGTCCGCCTATGTACTAGTACTGTACATGAAGTTTAAATAAATAAACAAATACAGAAGACACCCAGACCCGGAACATCTATATGTAGACCATACTAATTTTTATTCCGTGCGGGAATCGAACCCGCGACACGCAGCGCAAAAGCCAATCGCTCAGCTACTGCTTTAACCTTGCCTTGAGAGAGAGAGTTGGAGGAATATAAGTAAACATCCTAAGATTGTTTGTGTTTTAAAGTAATTGCGATATCTTTATTCTTGTTGCCCGCCCCCTGTCCTGAAATTCCGTAAATATTCAAAAACAGACTTTAATCTTGTACGAAATTAGCAGCATGAAAGAGATTCCTTTTATTCTTGAACCAAAGAGTAATTCTCAAAAGAAAATCTGCCATGTTTAATATTGAGGAATACCTAGGTAGTTTTAACATAAGAGGTCTAATGTAAATATACTACATTAGGTGTAGTATACTTACATTAGACCTGTTATCCGACGCCGAGTTATCTCATCATCATCATCGTCATTTTAGCCGAAAGATGTCCTCTGCTGGACATGGGTTGATACAGTTTTGTTTGTCGTGTTATTTTATTGTGAGGCGACAAACAAAGCCGTATCAACACAGGCGTTTAAGGGTGAATATACCCAAAGGTTGTACAAGAGGCGTTTTCATTAGCCCTTCACTCGTGTGTTCTGGAATATTCGCCCACTGGCTGAAATTTTTGACATAACTTTGACTGAAAAAACTTTTTCCTGGCGCCGCCCTCTGCTCATTTTCTGTCGACCACTATTCGTAAACTGGATCTCATTTTTCCAAGTAGTAATTCGGTTATGTAAATAGGATATTGTAATAGTCTTGTAGTTTGAAACTCGAAAAGGAAGTCGTGTAGGTTTTGTAGTCAGTGTGGTAGAAAATAAAAGTTATCTTTGACTCTTTAAGGGTTCAAAGCCTAAGCTCACTTGGACGTAGTGGAAGAAATTAGGATATTTTTAAAATTAGTAGGAATTTGTTTAAACATAAATGCTTAATAAGATACAAGGTGTTAAAATAAAGGATCGCATTCGAAACACTATACTGCGCTCTAAAACACAGATCATATGGCAGATGTCTGCCCGGCTTAAGTGGGACTGAGCTACCCCTCTAGCCAAGTTACAACTGTTTCGTTTCTATTCTCTTTTCGTCGACCGCCTCAAGTCGGCCACGCCTCCGATTCCTTTGTTCTGACGTCATCTCAACGCTCAGTCACGTGATCAGAATAAAGGAATAGGAGGTGTGGCCGACTCGAGGCGATCAACGAAAAGAGAATCGAAACGAATCGGTTGTAACTTGGCTAAGGGGGCTGTGTATGTCGGCCACATATCGACCGAGTGGTGGGCCGGTCAAACACAAAGTCGGTGCCTGCAGGTAGGGCTTTGCCCAGCTGTGGAACAGCATAGGCTAGATACAATATATCACCTTAAATAAGACTTATAACTTGACTCCTCTGTTACTTGCAGGAAAAAAAAATGTAGCGTTTCAAAGGGATTAGTAGCCTTCTGCTCAACGACCTCAACCCTTACTGTATCAAACTAATAAAGTTTCAAATGAGTAATTTTATTAGTAATTTTTTATAGTTATTCTCAGCTTGTTTTTACACAGCATAGGACGCTTGTAGGCGTTTAATATGTGGTAATCATGGTCACAGGAAAGTAATAAAATATACCGCGTGTGTAATATACCGTGACACAGTGCCGCAAAGACGCCTGATCGATCGATGACCGAAATTTTAATGATCGTCTGACCTTGGCTGAGCTTCTAATTCGATTCATACGCACCTGAATTGTATATCTACAACTTTGATATTCCAATCACAGATACAACGAAATAGTTCCCATGATCCAATTAGCAGGATTTGCCTCTAAAGCCCTTTTTTGAGATTGGAAATTCAAGGATCAATTGATTCTCCCAATCTGGCTGGTGCGAGAGGGTGTGTCACATTTTTACTGACTAAAACCCGCCTGTGTCCTTTAGTTGCCCTTTGAGTTCCAGAGCCACGGTGACTCTTTAGGCATACTGTCTTACAGGGTTCAGTTTTGCTGACATTTCAATGAGGCGCGCGTGGAACACGACCTGGCGTCCACTCGGTTTGGATCCTTAGTGGACGCAAATATTTAGGTACATTTTAATAAAACCCAAATGAAGTTTTGAGAAGATTATTCTAAGTAGGTACAAATTATGTTAGTAATTCAATTCAGTAATCAATTTTACTTAAGTAACAAAATTTTTATTAACATTTTTACATAGCCAAAATTGTTTGGATTTTTCTTTCTTAGTTTTGTATCGTATTATCTTTCTTTTGCTCTAAATAATATAAAATTAGGTTTTTTTAGGAACAAATTCAACTCCAAATCTGAGTTTCGAGTAGAATATGTTTCTAAAAAAACTGTCTCATACTTCCGAGCTGAATTAATTCTAGGGCGAGGTCTATTCAATAACATTTACAACAGCAATAGTTTAGATTTATTGAATTCCATTTTCTGAATGACTTCATTATTTTGTTCAGAACGGGTTATTGTATTCTTAATCCGATCTAATAAGATCCATAATGCCGACGTTATTAAACATCTTTTGGTGCCTCTACACATATATTTGAGACATGCCGAATTCGTGGATCGTCCAAGAAGGGACCGCTTTTTGCGCTTAGGCATTCTTCTTTTCATTGTTACCCACACGGCAGAATATTTAATGATTTTCTTTTGTTCAATAAACTTCCTTAATATGTGTGTGTGTGTGTTTTACGAATGAGCCTTATGACACGCTTTTGTCATTGTTAACCAACTAATATTACTAACTAGTGTCATGCCCCAGCTTTGCACGGGTGCAAAATATATGCCAACATATAGGTACCTGCCTCGTTTATTGCTCTTCTCTCTATTAGTGCTCTTCTACAATAACAAATGATGTAGCGTTGAACATTGTAGAAACGATAACAATTCATTCTATTGTTTTGAACGGATATGAACTTGGCTTCTAATTTTCTATTCGTTTGTTCAGACCACGTGACTTAACGTTGAGATGATGTCATTCGGTCATTCCCATACATTTGATTAGTTTTCGACTAGCGTTAACGATTGCAGATTATCAACTTGGCTAGGGTTGCTGGAGTTCTGCGAGATGAGTATATGAATTTTGTGTGTATAATATAATTGGCGGATAGCCGTTTTTGTTTTAGTAAAACAATAAATAAATAAAATGAGCAACACGTTAGTAGCGTCTTTTTGTCTGCATATGGTCTATTAGCGGTTCACTTAACGAGCAAACATTGCACCCTCCTTGTTAACGAGTATGTCCGACGTCCACTAGGTCGGACATAGCGATGAAGTTGTTCATTTCTTCGCGTGTTTAGGGCTCTTGCACTACATTAGCTGGTTTTATATGTGTAGAGTAACGTGTTTTATGCATACATTAGCTAAGATTAGATTTCTATTTGAAGTTTATGATTGTAGCAATAATAGTTTTCCATTTGGAAATTGGACGTAAATCTAGACAGAATGATCTAAATTACCTAAACTAAGAAGTTTATTTAAAAAATCTATTCTTGTTTTTATATATTGTTCTTGTCTTCGATGCGTTTTTAAGTGACCATTTGTAATATAAAGGACCTAATGAATAGGTATGGGAGCAAACTGAATTGGAACTTAGTTACATACAGCTTAGAGTTTATTGTGCCAAAATGTTATAATAATCTTGAATTTTGAATTCAAACATACATACATAATCCAGATCCGAATTAGATGTTTGCTTATATTGTCAGCATCAAAGCTGAGATTTTTGTTTTTCATTTAAAGGAGACAAAATAGCCTGCACGAGGGTTCACATGCGAATCAACATGTCCTGTTCACGCTTCCCTGCCCAACTCATTTATTTAAAATAATGTGACGACAGCTGATGAGTTTCCAGATTTCGCTAAAACCTTATATAGCTGTAACATGGTTTTAAAATTAGAATTGTTTGAATTGGACTTCTCTAGAAGCAGTTTAATGACAATCATGAATGCGAACGACTGCTTTTGGGTCGATAAATTATTTTTCTTAATAATTTTTTAGGTATATTCTTTATTGTAGTAAATCTCGTTAAAGAAATTCAGAATAAGCCACGGCACGGTTGTTGGTTGAGCGTTTGGTTGCTGCTTTGCGTGTCGTGGATTCGAGTCTCGCACGGAACAAATATTGGTAGTTATTACCTACAGATAGGGGTTCCGGGTCTTGTATGTCAGTTGACATGTTTTGATCGCATCCACGATACAGGATTTATTGCAAGGTTTTTATATTATCTTCCTGCCCTTGTCCCGTTTTATTTGGGGTCGGCGCAACACGTTCTTTTCTTCCATTCTGTCCTGTCACTCGTCACGCTATCTCTGATTCCGGGGCAACGTTTTTAAATAAAAAGAAAAATGTAAAATTAAATGTAAATTATATGTGTCCTTAAAAAAAATTAAGGAATAATAATGTATCCAGCTGAATTTTGTTAGACTGGAAGATGACTTTAACGAGTTGAGAAAATCTAGGCAGAATGATTGAATTACCTTTTCGTTCAATCACCTTTGTTCCAGCATTTGCCCATGGGGACAGGGCATTCTACATTTATACCTATCCTAACAGAACAAGTGTTGGAACATACAAAATAAATCCTTCTAAAATAACCGACCATACTAAAGCGTTGCATTTTAAACGAGAAACTTGTCTAATAGTACTTTCCATTCTTCATAATTTAACCAAAGACGCTTCTTCAATTAGACAACAAAAGCAAACTATTTGAATATCCTGTTCAACACATATATCTCACTCAACGAACCGTCAAGTGAGCTAAAGGATAATATCAATTTACCCTCATGCAAACAACGGTTGGGCCATTCTACTTGGCGAGGAACATGGATACTTGGAATCATTTTTAAAAATTATTTTTAACTAAAATAAGTAATTTAGAAACCTTTTAAATCTGGGAAACTATCAAGTAACAGAAAAAGGATGCTCAAACTAAACTGTGACGTCACTGCCAATCGGTTACGCGCGAAGAAAAGAGATAGCGAGATTTTCCGACCATGCTCTCACTCTTCCTCTCACAAATATTTAAAATAATAGTTGCTGTTTTATTTAATTACCAAATTACCAAAAAAAATTGACGTGGTTTTCAGAAAAACGGTTTATTTATAGTGTTATATTTTATTGTGTAATTGACAAGTACCCAATTATTGTTGTAAGTTACTGAAAAACGACTATGTCACTAGAGAACACCAACGTTTTTACCATGGGTTCACGAAACAAATGATATGTATTTAATACGATAAGTTTTCGTAAAAGAAAAATTTAATAAGGAAAGTTGTTGCTTTCACTGAGTCCCTGTGGAGCATTTTCTGTCGAAAGGTAGAATGGCCCGGTTACACTCCTCTCCCGTGGTCCTCGAACTTGTGTTGTAACTCAATTTCTAAAGGTCCAGGTACCTAATTCAAATCAGCATAAATGGCTGCTCTGGGTAATGGTGATGGGTCTTCGGGTAACATGGGGTCTTGCCGGGTCAAGGGGGTCAATAGGTTTGCCTTCCTGTGGTACGTACGATCATTAGTTTTTTTGTGTTTATGATAATAATATATTACTTTGTTTTTGCTTTGCTAGGTACTCATTGCTGCTTAACATTTGGTTTCAATATTTTTAGAATTCTGTCAATTTTATGTTCATTAATAACTTTTCAAGTTAATGAATATCAGGTGGTTTTCATTAACTTAGGATCAGGTGGGAACCTGTGTTTTGAAATGGTAATGGTTTATCACAGTAAGTATATTTTACGTGGGATAACCTCAAATAAATCCTCCCACTCTCAGTCCACGTCGAACGCCTCGAGTAGGCTACGCCTCCAATTCCTTTGTTCTGACGTCATCTCAACGCTCAGTCACGTGGTTACAACAAAGGAATCAGAGGCGTGGCCTACTTGAGGCGTTTGACGCAAAAGAACCGAAACGAAACGGTCGTAACTTGGCAAGGGAGGTAGATGTGTTCGCAAGCGCTACGCCCCCTTATCTACCATATCTCCACTGTTCTAATTGACCTATGGCTACAATATTATGGGAAAATATCTTATTGCATTCAGACCGCGTAATGTACTACAACTGCCATCATCATCATTTCAGCTGAAAGAGGTCCACGATTGGACATAAGGCTTATGTCCAATAGTGGACGTCTTTCCCTCCAAGTGTCGCCATAACCACCGGTCCTGTGCGTCTCGCATCCTTCGGATTCCCGCGAGATTCCTCACTAGGTCATCGGTCCATCTTGTGAGAGGCCTTCCAACGCTGCGTCTTTCGGCACGCGGTCGCCACTGCAGAACCTTGTGCCCCCATCGACCATCTGTTCTGCAAACAATGTTCCCAGCCCACTGCCACTTAAGTTTGACAATTACTAATGTACATAAAGTTTAAATAGTTAAGTAATGATTTAATTTTATTTCTCTTTTATTTTCAGGTCGGTGTGCTCTTCCATCATTTGCGGTGAGCAGGAGCTTGGAGTTCGAAAGGTAGCTGAAAGCCAATAGTAAATTAGAAAAGAGTCCGACCCTAAATTGTGGCCAGCTAGACCTTCGTAGATTGCGCTGGTTGGTCTGTGAATTAGGAGCTATTGTGGGAAGCAACGTTCCTACAAACATAAATTTAGTACAGTTGACCAAAACAGTTCTTGGACGGAAAGGATATTTTAACTTATTGCCAAAATTATTAATCAATAGTTTATGTGTATATGCATAGTTTCTACGTTGGAACTCTTAATATGAAAAAAAAAAGTTTTTTTATTAGCTTTCATGGTCATAAGAACTGCGATATTACAGAAAATACAAAATACAAAGAAACCAATAAATATCAAATTTTGAAAAAAGAATAACGTACGTTCTTTTTGAAATATGCAGTACCTTTGTACAAAATTTATATTAAGATACCTATCTTCTTCGTTGTATTTGTGTGTACATAAATTATGAAATAAATAAATAACGTACCTTTAATATAAAGTTTATTTGAACTTATAAGTCCAAGTCAATCCAAAGATATAACACTTAAAGCAAACCGTTTTAAGAAACGGCAATTTATTTAAAAATTGCAGTTAACTTTTTTATTTTGTACTGGTTGACTTAAAACTCATTTGCAAAATATATAAAAAATATTTTATTTCTTATTAAACATATCTGTTAGATAATATACGATCACTAAATTTTGGTGTGCTGTTATATTTGGGGTGAAGTGAATGACTTTTGTAGCTGACTGTACCGCTCGGTATTGAGTTTTATTACGATAGTTGTCTGAAACTAAGAACTGAACAAGACATTAGGATTTATAGTATAGCTACATTAAAAAGTTGAAAGCTATCTTTTATTAACCGTAAACCCACATTTATTTTGAATGTGGTCTCATAATGGAATAATATATTAAAAATAAACTGGCTTTCAATTACCTAGTTATTTAAACTTAACTGTGTTTGAAATTCCTCGTGTATGTAGTAAAATATAAGCGTAGGTAAAATACATTGATATAAATAATCGAATTCGATATTTTAAAAAGGTCTACTTTATTTTAGTATTTACATATATGCGTTCTTTTAGGTATCTAAATGTGGCAAAAATTTCGATACATTGAAATATCAATTTGGTTTAATCGTTTTATATATATGTCGCAGCTAGATCGGGTTAAATTAGCCAACTAATTGAACGCGTAGGCCATTTGTTTAACCCGCCTCCATTGGGATGCCTAGGCCGTTAGTTAACTGAACTTTTAGCTGCGACGTAATTATACTCTCTGGAAATATGAATCAAAACAACAATATTGATTACAATCGACATAATGGGTTTTTATTTGCCCGTACCCTCAAAATATTAACATTCCTCAAAACTAAAAGTAAAAATAAGCGATAGTTTGTTACTTTTATACCTAATTATAACAGAACCAATACTACTGGAAGCTGGAAAATTAATTGGATGGCCCCAGAAAAATCGTCACGTTGTGGTTGAATTGTAATAATTTTTGTATTAAATATATTCTTATTTTATTGGTAAATAGGTTGGGTTACTTCTTCTGAGCTCGTGGCCTCTCGAACCGGGGGCCCCGTTGGACCGGGGGCCCGTGACAGTTTTCCAGCCTTGCCACCCTATAGTACCGTCACTGGCTAAATCACTAATCTGGCTTGTGTAGTTAGCAATGTCGGTAGCTTCTCGTATGGGCCGACATCGCGTCGTGTGCCACGCGCTCCTCAAAGAGATGTTTGTATAATTGACGAGGCTCGTCAAGGACGATGCCTGTTAGGGCAGCGGGATAGTTCAAAAGAGTTACAGCGGCCCAGATATGCAAAGAGCAACTGGAAGAACACAGGTGGGTTTTAATCAGTTAAAGTCTGACACTCTTACACCCGGAGCAGGAGAAGTCATTTCATAATTTTTCACCAAAAAAGAAGTTTTTGCAGTTAGGTATCTCACGAACCAAAATAGCGATTCACTGGACCAAGCAAACATTGTTTAGCTATTGTCGTAGTTGTACAGAACACGTTTAAACTGACAGATTTATGCACTCATGTAGGTATGTTCATTGTTCAGCTCACTATTAGGCCAATTAAGGAAATAATTAGGTAAAGTAACCGTGCTAAGTTATTGGGAAACTGTTACTTTAGTTTCTAATAAGCTCTTATCCAAATAGGCATCACTATTTTACAGCGGGAATAGCGTCTTGTTTGTTTTGCATTATAATAAAAATAGCTCTTTTTGCTCCAATAGAAAATGGGTACATTCAGCCCATTCAATCAAAAAATTTTTACTAGTTGTTTGATTGGTTTCATTGCGAGATTTTTATCGTTGTCTTTACGTTGGAGACGAGTGAAGATCCTTTAAACTATCTTGGAATATGGGTGTTACTGATCTACCTGTCTACAATCTGATGATGATGATCCTTTTTTGATGTGGGAGATCATTAATACTTAGTAACTTCTCCCCTTCTGGGTGGAGCAAGAGGACTTGTCAGATTTTTACTAACTAAACCCATCTGGGTTCCTTCAGTTGCCCTTTTGCGTTCCAGTGACACGGTATCTCTTACGAAAAATCTAGCTGCCATGCTTGGCCCTTGAAAATGGTTCAGCTAATATAAATTTCATTGAGTATGAGTCAATATGTAAGTAGGTATACGTCATATTTCCCTGCTATATAAAGTCGGTTATAAATACACTGGAAGTCACGATAGTGTGGTGATTATTATACGAGCTTCATATTCGTGGTATGGAAATAGCAAGTAGTATCGACGCACAGCTGCCAACGATGCCGATATAATTAGATATTTAATAGCGCTTTTTTACGCACAAATACGTATAGTGTGTCGCCATCGCAGTACCTAGAAATAATATGACATCACGGCTGTGTTTCTTAAAGGGGTAGCCAGTTGCAAGGAAAGTTCACGTGCTCTTTTAGCCATTTTCGGAGATCCTATGGCGTTGTCCACATAGAGAGCGAACATCGCGCAAAAACACAATCAGCAGATGACACGTTCATAATTAAAAAATATTTACGAAAACATGTTAATAGCAACTATTTTATTATTTGTATGAAAAATAACACACTTATATATTTTTTTATTATGTGTAAAGAAGAGATAATCTCATCATCATCATCTTCCTGCCCTTGTCCTGTGTTATTTAGGGTCGGCGCAACACGTTTTTTTCTTCCATTCTGTCCTGTCACTCGTCATACTATCACTAATTACCTTTTCTTTCATATCAATCTTCACACAATCCATTCATCTTTTCTTTGGTCTCCCTCTTCCTCTCCATCCATCCAGATGTAAATTCATAACTCTTTTAGTAACATGCGTTTTATCCCTCCTCTTCACATGACTATACTTACCATAAAGAAGAGACAATCTATAACTGCAAAAATAAAAAGTGACGATCCTTAATGTTCAGTCCGTAAAAATAGTCGATATTTAAAAAATTGGTATATGTAATATATTATGAATGGTATAGACATATGTAGATATACTACATACAATGTAATAACATTGACATTAACACTGATGTTTTACTATGGCAAACATATTTGTCAGCTTTAATATTATTATTTGACAAATTGGTTGTTAAATAGCTCTATGATTTATGAGTCAGAGTATCGCTCAGTGATATTATAAGAGCGATCACTTACCGAGTCATGTGACATGCATTAAAATGTGTTTGGTAATATGTTGAATTAATGGATAAATTGTATATTTTACGTAACAATAAAATAGTTCATCATAAAATGTTTAAGTACGGCTAAATATTGCCCTCGTAAATAAAAACATGTTAATAATATTTATTTTGTAAGTAGGTTTTAAAAAGCACTTTTATCCGTAATTTTTTTCGTAGCTCAAAGGTGGGAGGTCAAAGTCTCTTCTAAAGTCAAAACGGCAAATATTTAATGGTCGAATCATATGAGAACCATGCAGATTGGTATTTGAGATGTATGATGCAGATTCACCAACACCCATTAGTTTCGGAAAAATGTTCGTAACTCAATTCGGGAATTAAACTGTTTTCATTAGTAAGTTTGTACGGAATCCTCAGTGCGCGAGTCCGGACACGGTGGAGCATACGGTGGAGGTGTGCCCCGCTTGGGCAGAGCAACGCCGTGTCCTCGTGGAGGCGATTGGCGGCGGCGATCGGCGGCGGTGATCTCTCGCGTCGGGCCTTGGTACAGGCCATGGTCCGGAGCGAGGAGGAGTGGCAAGCGGTCGCTTCCTTCTGCGAAGCAGTAATGCTAGTAAAGGAGGCGGCCGATCGCGTGAGGCAACGGTCCTCACGCTCCAACCGCCGCCGGGATTCCGATCCCGATTTCCGGCCACCGTAGGCGCGGGCTTGCGGACGATGGTAACCCGCCGTCCGACCGTCCGGTAACCGTCCGGACCGAGTCCAAGTCGTCGACGGCGCGTATTGTTCCACGCGCGCCTCAGGGAGATGTCAGCAAATCGTAGGGGCCCAGCAGGGTCGAAGCCTACTGGTGTCATGGGTAGTGTGAAAACGAAACCCGAGGCCCTGGGACGAAGGCAACGAAGGAACAGGAGTGGTTTAGTCAGTAAAAGTCTGACACTATCTCGCGCTCCGCCCAAGAGCGCGATTTGTCATAAGATGATTTTCCACCAAAAAAAAAGTGCGCGAGTCCGACTCGCCCGGTTCTTTAATAATAATAATAATAATTTATTTATTTCTTACCACAAATTACAGAGAAAGACACACTAAGAATTACTCCTGCATCGTGGGTGCGTTCACAAACATGTAACTCACTTACACAATACACACAGACCCGGAACAACTATCTTTAGGCCATACAAATAATTGTTCCATGCGCGCATCGAACCTGCGACATGCAGCATAGCAGCCCATCCCTCTACCACTGCACCAACCGTAAAGTCAAACTTACTGACGTATTTTTAATGGCTTTTCATTCGTTTCAGCAATTTGTCAAAAAATAACTACAGAAAACAGGTGGCATCTCCAGATTACATTTGGCCTAGTAAAATAATAAATGTACGGAGCTAAATAGGTAAATAGTCGTCCCTTATTCCCGCTCTAATTCGAGAAAACCACGCTAATTATAATTAGGGAGGAATAATGGAGCCTGTCCATTTCTTATTGGTCAATTAAAGATAAAGCTTTTGTTTGAGTCTGTAGTTATTTCACGTAGTGTGAAGAGTGTTAGTAACCGTAATGACCTTTTTAGTTCGTTTTTTTCGTTGTTCGTTTGTCGATCGATGGTTTTTTTTTGTTTACGTGTGGAAACCTTCAAAAGGCGGCTGGACTTTTGGGACAGTGACCAGGGAGTGTAAGATTTTTACCTCACTGAAACTCACCACCACCCAGCTTTTTTTTTTGAGATGGGAAGTCATCCAATGACTCTGCCGCTCCAGGTTGGAGTTTCCGGGAGGGCGTGACATACTTTTACTGACTAAAACTCACCTACTTTCAATCAGTCCTTTGTGATCTAGGACCACAGATTTCCTTTTTAAGAATTTTCTAGCGGGCATCGGCCGTGCTTGGCTCCCACGGTTTGGCTGAAATTTCTTTGAAGCGCGCGTGAAGCACTACGCGTTGTCGACGACTCGGTCCTTATCGGACGAGCGGACGGCGAGCTACCCTTTGCTTGTCGTTCGCAAGCCTGCGCCTACTTTGACGGGATTGCTCTGTTACTCTCGATACCCGGGGCGTTTTCTGTGGCGGCGGCTGGGGAGTGAGAAAGTACGTTCCCTCACCTTTGCGGCCGTCTCCTTCGCTAGCACTAGTGCTTCTCGAAAAGAGGTGACCACCTTCCATTCCACTCGCTCCACAAGGATCTCTTTCGGGCGTTCCTGCAGCTTCGTAAACCATTGTTTCTAAGATTGAAGGGTCGGCTTCTTTATTCCTTTCAAGAAGTGAAAACAGAGATGAGTGGATAACGCCTTTGCCAAACATTTATGGGAAAATAAATTAAAGTTAATTATAATATTCTTACACATGTCACATGCCGCATGTCAGATTAGCTGGTGGCTAAAATAGCCACTTATTGGGTCCCATTAAACACAAGGTGACATTGTGGCAGACTAAGGTGAAGGTAGAGAGATGAGCTTGACAATTACCGGAGGGACTGGCCTGCATTGGACGAGGACAGACGTGTGTGGAAAAGGGAGAGGGAGGCCTTCACCCAGCAGTAGGACATAATAGGCTAACTACTACTTATTATTCTGCATACAAATATGTATAATTAGCTGAATAAAATGTTTTTAATAATTTAGAAAAAAAGGAAAACTAAATAAATATTTCATATTTAAAAATATTAAGTAATAATATGAAAAATCATATTTGTTCTAACTTTTAATTTTTGTAAATATGGCGGCATTGCAGATAAAAAAACCCACTTAAATCTAAGAATACTTTGGCTACGCACAAGGAAGTTATAAAATACCGAAAAACAATCCGCTACGGTTTTCGAGTTCCATAGATTTTCGTAATCCATTTACCTTTATGGAATTTCGAATATAGAACAGTTTCAACGAGGGCAATAACATATCTGCAACAAAAAATAGATTGTGTTAGTACTAGTCGGTTATTTTGAGAGATATCGTTGCGTTGACATAGATCCGATGCGCAGTTGTTTTAAATATCCCTTCACTATTTAACTGAAAGCTGCAGGGGATATGTTGGCATTTTAAAAATATCGTCTGGTTGTACCTAACGTAATTGTACTGTATTTTAATCACCACAAATATTATACAGGCGAATGTTTGTATGTTTGTACACGTTCATGCTGAAACGGTTGAATGGATTTAGATCAAATTTGGCACACGGGTAGACCATATCTTGAAATAGCACATAGAATGCTTTCGATCCCGGGAATATGTTGCCTCGGGATATTTTTCTACTATCACGCAAATGAAACCGCTAGCAGAACTTATAATAATAATATCTTTATTCATCAAAAACATTGTAGTACATTATGACAATTTACAGACTCGATTACAGTGTACAAAGACTACTACAAATTGGTGGGTGAGGTGCTGTATTCCTAGCTAGGGTAATATATAACCTGTGTTAAGGAGTATAGTGCCAGTCCCCAAGGAAAGAAACAATAAAATCGTACACAGTATGCATTATATTACATTACAGTGTGCTACAAATAAATATATTATTGTACAACAAAATGTAGTTAATTAAATAAAACAATAATTTTAACTCAAATAAATCACGTAACTTGAGGGTAGGTGACTATTTGTTGTGTCCGAGTGTGCGCTGTGCGAATGTATGTAATATTTCCGCTGCGCTACACTAATATTAATATGTAACGTTTATTTTCTCTTCACAGTGTTACTTAAGAGGGTCATTTTCCACTTGCCTATCGTCAACATCGAGCATGGTTTAAAAGCTTGTTGCTTCATATAACGCAATCCAACGCATTGTTTGACGAAGAGGCAACGTGAAAAAACAAATTCTGTTAACATTCAGTAATTCCGTGATTTACTCGAATATTTCACAAAACTTGTTTCAGGAATTACGTGATTTTTTAAAAACTTAAAAGTTTTTTGAAAAAATTGTCGTCATTTAGAATCTCGATTAAATGTGCAAGGCTTCTATGGATGTAATTTTTAATATTTTTAATATATGAGTACGTTATGGAGGGCCAAAGTTCCCGTAAAATATTAGATTTTCAGAGGTTTTTACTGGATTGGTTTTACACAAATTTTTATTTTGATTTACTTACAAGCCTAGATAATATTCACAAGATATTTGTATATCCTATGTGCAATAATATCATAATCACGTAAAAGCGGTTGTATGAAAATGTACCTCGAGTTGCCCGTTCTTAATCCTTAAACTTTACAGGTAACAAGGGTTTAACATGGGCTTATTTTGTGAAAGACTAGCGCCTGAAATAGGTTCCCATAAAAACCTGTATTACAGGTCCCCAGATCCTTTCCATGATAAACCCGCTATGACCTATGACCTACAATAGTCCATTTTGATACAAGTGGAGAAAGTTTCTCATTGCGACCGAGGCGGCGGCGATTTTATAAAGCCGAGTGCTGCAGTGACAAATTTCCACGTGTATCAAACGACGTTTTTCAATACACTTACGAAAATTGCTTAGTGCCAAGCCTGATACGATTAATGTAATAAATGGTGGTTGGGGCGAGCTCGCGCACTTTTTCGCACTAGTGCGAAAAACAGTAAATTGCATACCGAAAAGCGGTAGGGATAAGAGCGGTTCTCGAATAACTGTATTGAAAATGGTTTTACAGCTTGTGTAATAATTCTCAACTCAAAATCAACTTTTCCTCTAGGCTTAGTCACTATTCAAAGCAATACACATGAGTTAATGTTATCAGGAAATAAAAATGTTAGGAATTAATCTCTAAAGTTTACATAAGCGCTGAAAAATAGGCCTATAAAATATTTTTGGTTCATAACACATATGAATAGCGCACAATTACATAAAGAATTATGTAATGTGTATTTGGATGCTTGCCAAGCGCCTAGCATTCCATAATATCACTGCCGGGATTGCAATAATCCAATTTTTACTTAGGTACAAGCGATTTTTCAAAATACTTAGGTATATGACTAGCGGTCCTGACAGACGTTGTCTTGTCTGAAAGCTGGAAAAAATATGGGAACCCGATCGCAGTGCCACCTGCCGGGATCAATTGTATTTTCAAACCAAGCCAGGGACCCACACAAACATACACACAAAATTTCATCCAAACGGTCAAGCCATTTAGAAGGAGTTAGGTGACGAACACACATACAGAAGAATTATGCATATAAAGCTGCATTGTCACATGTCTTGATTAGCACCAATTCAAAATGTATTTGTAAGGTTTGGCAAAGCAATGGCATTTCTATAATGAAACTGACCCTCCCCAGCTTGTTTTACGAATATCTAAAATTTTCGGCTATTCTCTACTATACTATATACATGAATGATGCGTTTAAACTTTTCTCGTGAATCTGTTCATTGATGGAAACCACATGAAAATTCGTTTAGTAGTTTTTGAGTTTTTTTTTTTTTCGGTGGCAAAATATATAGATAGTGACAGACTTTTACTGACTAAAAACCCACTCCTGTTCCTTCGTTGCCTTTCGTACCAGGGCCGAGTCTTCCTTTCAGAATCAGACCCTTGGCCCCAGTAGGCTTCGACCCTGCTAGACACCTACAGTTGCTGACATCTCCTTGAGGCGCGCGTGAAACTGTACGCGCCGTCGACGACTTGGGCTCGGTCCGGACGGTTACCGGACGATCGGACGGCGAGTTACAGACAGAAAGACCTAGCTGAAGGGGAGACTTTGTTTTATAACATGTAAGAATATGCAAAAGTAGAGGAAAATTGGTTTCCTAGTTTTTTTTGGTTTAGTTTTTGTATCTCAGTGTCTGCGCGAAGTAACTGGACAATAAGCTGAATCATTGAAACAGGCGCGATCTTGTTAAATTGAGCTGAGAATTTTATTGTAGTGTTGACTACCTCCGCGAAGCTTGCCGAGAAGATTGACTTGATTACAAAAACATAAGAATTCGTACATTCATATTCTAATGGTAAACTTATGAACTATTCATACGAAGACATGAATAGTATCTAAGCTAAAGACATCACGTAAAAATATGATTTATTTTTCTTTTTTACTGTGGCAACTGTACCTACTTGATTCAGAAATATAAAACCACAAAAAAACAATCTACCTACTCTACAATAGTCGTTTCAATCCTAATAACCATTACAGAACTAAAACCTTCACACAACAATGCTTGTAAAATGATAAAACGAACATTTTATCTCTTCTATTCCATTCTGTGAATGCGAAATTACGAATAATCCAGTGGCATATTCCCATAAAGCTTAGGAATTTACATTGAAGTGTTTTCTGTCCTTTTTATTAGTTTGCTGCCAGTAAAAGGGGCAAGTGGCACGTTTATTGGGCAGTTACTGAGATTCAATAAGGAATATTGGTTCTATTTTATTAACAGCATTTTCTAGCTGTATATGACTCAACGCCTTTGGACTTTTGGATTAAATAATAAGTAAATGGAATTCATTTATGTTGTTTAAAGATAATAAAATAATAAATAAATTATTTTTTGTACAACAATGGTTTTTTTGTGCCTGCTGTGTCTGCTCTCAAAACGGTGAAGGAAAACATCGTGAGGAAACCGGCATGTCCTAGAACCAAAAATTCAAAGACATGTGACATCCACCAACCCGTACTGGGCCCGCGTGGTGGATTACGGCCCATTCCCTCTCCTAGAGAGGAGGCCTGAGTCCCAACAGTGGGAACATTAAAAGGCCGACTATGCTATGCTATGCATGTTGTCTCTCCACCACCCTTAGTTAGGACTGGTAGAGAATGCCTGAGGTGTTAAGTCCGTCTTTGTATGTTTGTGTTGCATGAAGATTGAATAAATAAATAAAGAAATTGGCTAACAAATAATTGAAATTCTGATTCCTGAGCCAGGTTAGGTGCTTGTATTTCAAAAGGCAGGGATTTATTTTATACGAGTCTATGAAAATAAATCAAAATTTGAATAATACAAAATTAATATTAAAATTAAAGAAATTAAATTACTGAAAATTATCAAGGCAATCTTTTTTTCTTTTTTTATTCTTGATAGGTTCGCGCTTGACCGCTATCTCACCTGATGGTAAGCGACGATGCGGTCGACGATGGAGCGCGCTTACCTTGGCTTAAAGATTCCCGGGTTGTAGCCATCAGGAAACACAGACTCTGGCAAGGAATTTCACTCCTTAGCTGTACGCACAATGAATGTGTTCCCAAAACGTTTCGTGCGTATGGGCGGGATGTCCACCATGTACCGATGGCGCATTCAATTAATTTTTAATATTAAAGTCATTTTAAGATTCAGAAATCGTTTTTGTTTGTTTGTTTCAAGATTCTGTCTGTCTTGTCGTAGTTACTGTACTGTTATGGTACTCTCAAAATTGACAGTCAATTTGACATGGTTCTAAGACCTAAAGGTGAATGGCTCCGTGAATATTTGTAAGATTATTTGTTGCTATCCCATGTTTCTACTTCACTTTATATGTTAATTTGTTTATGTTTGACTTAGTTTTGGACATAGTGTACGGCAGGCAGCCAAAAGGGGTTTGGTGCCAAAAAACCATAGCTGTACTAGCTATCTGTAATTAAAATTTTATTGATTCAATCACGATGCGTTTGATAGTTTAAAAAAAGGGGACTTTTTAGTATCTATAATTTCTAAACGAAATAAATCAAGATAACGTATAAAATTTGAAAGAAAATGAATTAAAAATACGTACAAAGTTTGGAAAATTAGATTATGTTTTGTTTTGTTGTTTCGTTCTGATTTAATTATTAAGTGGATAAAAGATTGAATATTTTTAATTATAATTATTTTATTCAACAATACCTGTCTAAACTTCATTTAAAAAAAAAGCCAAAAATATAAAACTTGGAAATACAATTAAAAAGAACAAAAAATATTTACAAACAGAAGTTCGACGACTACCTTTTACATCGCCAGTGTTATCAACCTAAACTAAAATTGTGGTCGGAATATTAATATTTAGGTAACAAAGTTTTGTTATTCTAATTATGTAGTGTTGCTGGCTCGGGTGGTATCTTGATAATTCGATAGTAATAAGAACTAATGGATTTCAAGTGCTTAACACGTGATGACCACTTAGCTTCTTGTCCATTTGATTTGGAAGGATTATGTGTACATCAGTCTTCTGTGTATGGATGCTAATGGAGTCTTAATGAGGTGTCGTTACATTTGTATGTTCACTCTGCGTTCACTTTGGCTGTATGACATCTCGCTAAATCTAAAATGGCAGATAAGGAGCAAAAAATTATCTATCATATAATGTTTTGAGTTTGGTATCACTTAGAAAGTTTAAATATGCACATTTCAAAAATATAAACTTGACATATAAAAGAAAACTTTAAAAATGCACAAATCCAATTAAGGTTATAAATTGTAGAAGTTTGTGAGGATGAAGCATGGACTTTTGATGAAATTTATCTCAGATTTCTTGCAAGACTTTTGGTTGGGTTGGTAAAATGTAAGTCGTCTCTGAAAATGTTCTGAAGAGTAACAATTTGAAACAAGATTTTTTCAAACGTCTAAATTTCTTTCCGGTTGGCATTACTGTGGGGTGTGGACTGCATACTTCAATAAAACAAGTCTTGATTATAGTCTATTACAATGATCACAGATTTATTTATATATTATCAGTCTTTACACGATTTAATCACTTAGTATACGATCAGATTTTGTACATAGTCTTGCTCAATAATGAGTCTTATTTATCACGTAAACATACAATGAGAATCAACAATAATCAGGTCACAGTTTATAGAGTCACAATATACACAAAGAAATAGTCCACACATATACACAAATAGTTTACATAGGCAGAGAAATAGAGTCACATAAAGAGAATTAAGAGACGACTTGCACTTACTACTTATTCACTTATTTTTGAGTATCCGACGAACTGTGTAGAGTGTATGAATTTGGCCTATATTTATACTACGTTTTCGTAGGTGCAACTCGTGTTCGAGTTAACCCTGATATTTACCGATTTTCCTTGGCTCGTCCAGTGTATGATGAGCAGGTCGGTCGAGATCCAAAAGCCTCAGGAACCTGTCGCGACCTGTCTGAATCCATATGTTAGTTCCATGTGAGCGGCGCCACTTTACGTACAAATAGTTTTGGAGTGATGGGCATGTTTCTGTACGATCTCAATGTACTCATATGAGTATATTTCTCGTTATGCCTCGGCGTTCATTACAATTAGGTATCATCAAATACGCAGCTGTTTTCTACCTTTTTTTTAAAGTTAAGGGAACTAAATAAAAATGTACTGAACTGCAGATCTTTTTATACTTTGGGTCGTTTATTTAAGCCTGTTTTTTTTTTTACTGTAATAAAAATATTGAGGTTGTGCATATATAGTATTTGACTAAAATCCAGGGACCCAAATAGTTAGGTAGCTATTTGAATGTCTCATTTTAGTACCCAAGTACGTACGTGTTTTCAAAGACACCAGACTGGTTGCATGAAAATTATGTAAATTCAAGTTATTATTAGTCAGAGTGCGGGGCCGCATACCTACTATTGCTCTGCTTAAAATAACTTTGCTTAGTAGGGTAAACTAAAAATAGAAGAATTACAGATGTGTAACTTCCAATTTGCTAGAGACTTTAGCTTGAAAAAAAAAGGCAAGTGCGAGTCAGACTCGCACCCTGAGTGTTCCGGACAAACTTACCTATTTAAATAAACAGTTCAATTCCCGAATGGAGTCTCGAAGATTTTTCCGCATCGCATAAATTATCTTTTGGTTGTGACGTAACATCAAATTGACAGTTTTCAGATTTATTCCTATACCGGTGCTAATGAGACCTTGCTTTATGCAAAATTACAGAATTCTCGGTCAACGGAAAGTACCCTATGAATTTTGATTTCCTTGAGAGTGTCGAAAAATACGTTTTTTGAGACATAATCGGTTGTTTTTTTTTCGTTAAGTTAGAAATTTGATTTTTTCACAGCTTCAAGAGACCGTTAACATAATTTCAACTCAATACCTCTACGCGTTCCCGAGATAAAGGGTGTTGACAGACAGACAGACAGACAACAAAGTGATCCTATAAGGGTTCCGTTTTTTCCTTTTGAGGTAAAGAACCCTAAAACTTTCAAAGTTGACACTTCTATAATTCAAATACTCAGATACTGGCCCTAATATAAAATATTTCAGAATTACACTATTATTATAAAGGCGAAAGTTTGTAAGTGTGTGTGCGTATGTTTGTTACTTCTTCACAGTCGAACGGCTGGACAGATTTGGATGAAATATGGCAGATGGGTAGACCATATCCTGGAATAGCACACAGAATACTTTTTATCCCGGGAGTACGTTCCTTTGGGACAATTTTCTACCTTTTTAGGCTGGCGAAGCCGCTGGCAGCAGGTGAGATCATTTAGGTAATACAGGCTTCCTATATTTTTTTGTGTTTGTTAAGCTCAGGTTTCTTGTACCCCATTATCGTTGTGTGTGTATCTAAGTATAGCAATGAGTAAGTTCCGAAAGTTGGCTTATGAAAACTTTTCATGTCGCCACAAACGAGACAGACCCATCATCTACCTACTAAAAGTTGGTTGTTACCCTCGTGTGGCAAGTAATTCAGTACTTTCTGGTTTACTTAGTTACTTAATAAACATATTGTGTAAAATTATGTGAGTTAGAGCCGTATTTTTTTTGTGGTGAGGACTAAGTGAGGTTAATAATCGTGGTTTTCAAGGCAATGTGTATTTGATAAGGTCCTGTTCATCGATATTAATATGTTTACTTATAGAAAACGAAAGTTTGTCATAATTTTTAATCAACGACAATATTTACCATAAAAGAGTGTACCAAAAACTTGTCTATTGTGTGTGGCCCGTTCAATCACAAGATGACAAAAGGTACAGTCAGGATCAATCAGGAGAAATCATTAAAAGTGCAGTTGCACTCTACCAATGCTTAAGTGTCTAAAATTTCTTTGTTATAGAAGTTCAATAGTCCACATCTAGTTTATTCAATACTTTAGATGATATGCTACCTTTTAAATCAGTCATGAACCTATGACCCTCTTCTACAAAGAAATTTGACATTTTAGCATTGGAACTGCACTTTGGACCCTGACTGTATATACGATTCACTAAAATGACAGCTGGGATCAACAGTTTCACGTGTTTTCTTTAGTTGCCATTTACGTTTACCACAATAACTCTCTCGAACAGCAGCCCAGCAGGTGTCGTCCTAGAGGGTTCTGTCAATTTTGCGGACAGTTTGAGGCACGCGTGGAACTTAACGCGCCGTAAACTAAGGATGGGTCCTTACCGGACGGCGAGCTACCTATTCCTCGCTACTGCCCAAAACACACATTTCCGGTGAGGACATGCGTCAGGCGGAAAGCATTCCGTGTACGTGTACACCTCTATAACCACTTCTTAAAGAGGGACAAAGCGCCACTAAAACTTGGAGGGCGACTTTAGCGGCTTACTTTAGCCACAAGTTATTCTGTAACGACATATAATATTATATTTTTAAGTATTATTATTTTTTAATTATTTTATTTTACGTTATTCTATGAGTTGTACACTGACAGCCCGAAATATTTTCCTTTCGATCAGTCCATCCAAAGGTTGTCTGGTAGAAATTGCCCTGTGCAATAAGACCGCCTATTGTACATTTATTTATATAAATGTTTGTCCTGTATTATGTTAAGGTGTGCAATAAAGTTGTATAATAATAATAATAAATCTAACCGTAAGCAATACGAGTCGACTTCACAGATTTTTTTGACATAACCTTATTATTTAATAGATTCTACTACCCTATTGTCCGGGAAGCCTCGTTCTTTTCACATCTGAATCAGATAGGTAATATGTTGTCATTGTTGTTCTAATTTGCTATACCTACACAGATGTTTTGTCCAATTTTGCGAGGTTTACGTTTATTTCTTTCGAGGTTTTCTTGTTTTGATTTAATTTATAATCAGTTTTCGAAGATTTTTATATACGTACAACACGATTTCATCTACGTTTTGATATCATCTTCGGGATAGAAAGAAAGAAAAAGAGTTTAGAAACATGTCATATAACTTAAAAAATATAACAATAACAAATCTATACAATAATATCACACAACGCCGTCTAGTCTCAAGCGAAGCAGAGCTTGTGTTATGAGTACTAAACAACTGATAAACATACATATATATTTCTAAATACATACATATTATAGATAAACTAGCTTCTGCCAGCGGCTTCGCCCGCGTGAAAATAGGTTTCTTGATACAAACTTTGGACCCCCGTTTCAAGCCCTAAGGGTGTGAATTTTGGAAAATCTTCTCTTAGTGCTCGCCTACGTCATAAAAGGAAACCTTGTGCAAAATTTCACGTTCCTAGTCCCTGTAGTTTTGGCTGTGCGTTGATATGACAGTCAGTCAGTTTCTCCTTTTATATATATAGATTACACCCAGACACAGAACAAATGATCGTGTTCATCACACAAACATTTGTCCTGGGTGGGAATCGAGAGAGTGAGTTATTCGACACATCCGCGCATTACGGCCAGTGCTCAGCAAAATGCTGGGGCTCATGTATTAAACAGAGCCCCAGCGCTGTTTTCCAGTGCCAGCCGATGCCGGGATGACAATTCATGAATTGTCTATCATGAATTGTAATGTAATCTTATAATTGATTCTGTCACAACGAAATATTTATTACACACTAGCTTTTACTAGCAGCATCGCCCACGAGAATGAAGGTTCCTCTATACAAACTTTAGACCTCCTTTTGATCCCCCTATGAGATGAATTTTAAAATAAGTATATTTTGATACAAGTGCAGAAAGTTTGTCATTGCGACTGACACGGAATTCGCACGAGCCGTAGGCGAGTGTGTTATGGAGCCGAGGGCTGCAGTGATAAATCTGCACGTGTATCAAACGACTTTTTTCAATACACTTACGAAGAAATGAATAAACGGGGTTGACTGGCGACTTGTGGGGGTCAACGCGCGCGCAGCCTGATACGATACATGTAAAAACATTATGGCAAGGAGAGCACGCCTTCTTTCCTGCACAAGTGCGGAAAACCGTCTATTGAATACCTGACAGCGGTGGGATAAGAGTGGGTTTTCAAGTAAGTGTATTGAAAAAACCTTTCTTATTCTCTGTGTACACAAAAAACTAACCTCTGTGCAAAATTTCAGCCCAAGGATTTAAGCTGGGCATTGATAAATCTGGGTTTTGCCTTTTCCATTTATTATTAAGAACAACTTAATAATGGATTGCAATCTAGTCTAAAAGACTAATAAGTAATTTAACTCTAACTTATTATTATTATTATACTATAGGTTTTGTTAAAACTAAGAATAGCGTCCTTTAGCACTTTCTTAGAGTCTGATATTGATACAAACACTTTATTCTTATGTTATATGCATAGCACAACATTGATCATATTATACACTAACTTTTTTTACATAGTGTTATTGTATGCAATCTATTATAACATTCTCCGATTATGTATCCAAATTTTCACTCATTTTAATAAAAGTCTAAAAATAACACATCAGACAAGAATCTTCGATCCAAATGCTAATAGAACATCGCTGACTGTCTCGCTGAAGGTGCACCTGTTTCAATAAGTTGTCAGTAAACAATACTTGATTACACAACCAATTCCTGAATCGATTCTTTGAATTGCTCGTTTGAGTTTTTTCAGATATTAGAATGAGTGACGGGAAAATAGACGGATGGACGGAAATGTTTGCAGCTGTTACGTGCCCCTGAGATGAAATCTTTATGCAAATATATCGGCTGTTATCAAAGTCGTTGTAATTGGATTCTGATTTTTTCCTTTTAGACTATTGAATATTGGCTTATTGAATCTTATGACGGCCGGTAAGTTAAGATGCTTTACTTTTCTACACGGAAATAAATGCTGGAAGGACGTACTAGCCATATGGTACGACTTTTGTTGCGGCTACTGCATAACTTCATCTTCTTTACTCGACTTAGTATCCATGCAACGGCTAAACTGTTAATTCATCATCGCCGGATGTTGAGTCCAGTAGACGAAATGATTTAAAATAAGGGAATATTATTGATGTACAGATCTTGGCTCAAATTCATCTTCATCACTAAAGTTTATGGCACCAGACAAATAGATAATAAATGACGATCTCATTTGGAGAAACAAAAAGTGGAATTACTGGCCTTAAGAAAATGTACAAAACTATAAATTAACTTTACGAACAATAATCTCTGCCTAACATGTCGAGGTCATCTTCCAACCTAACTTGATGCTGCTGAATACCAGTATTTTACATGGAGCGACTGCCCATCTGACCTCCAGAACCCAGTAACTGGTTAACACGATAACTCCTTCCCTAAACCTCCCCTTTGACAAGTCTGGTGTTAGTTTTCAGGCTTTAGACAGCTATCTGTAATACAAATGAGAGCCGGATCCGATGGTGCTTTCTGAGGTGCGGAGGAATATAGGTATGTAACAATGGTCACCCATCCGTGGACCGGCCTCACCTAAACTTTATGGATCAAGCCTTGTGGTAGTTATTATTCTACTTACGAGCTCTAATTTACAATTGCAGTGGCCTATATATGGAAAACACTAAATCGGTTGCGCACCCAAGTAGGCCGCTGCAAACACAACTTGGCGAAATTGAGTTTTATAGACCTTGTTAGATATTTCATGTGAGTCCAGTGCCACTATGCAGAACATGAGCCACACGCTGGACTACCCCAAGTGCCCATAGATCTGCACTCTGGAGAATGTAATGAGTGCCACCGATGCTTCAATTAACGTAGCCACCTTCTGGACCCAAACAGTTTAACGAGTTTACTTACCATCGATTCCAAACGAAGAAGTTACGAGCTAATCCTTAAATTTGCTGTACTAATAAGAGTCTCACTTATTTCATAGGTACCAGCAAATAAAACAGAAAGAGAGAGTTGTTCGCGGTGAAGTAAAATCATAAACAACCATTATGTCCGTACTTTGTATCTCCCCGAGAAGTTTGTTATTATGCAACTTTACGAGTGTGTAACACTACTTCTACTTTATAAGCTTTTAATTAAAACCTCAGAACTAGTAACTGTGGCCATGCATGAAGACAAGTTGGAAACAATGGAAACTAATATATTGGTAATTTATAAATCGTAAATTATTAGTCGAGTCTTATTTTCTATATATAGGGTGACTGGCAACTTTTACTATGGGAGCAAACCTGAAATCACGAAAAAAAAAATCAGCTGTTCAGTACATTTATGTTTGCCTAATGTACTGAACATATTTTTTTCGCGATTTCGGCTTTGCTACTTTTTATCTTATGCCCGAATAAGAGGCTTTATTATTATTATCTAGTGTCAGGCAGCTCATCTGGTGGTAAGATTTTTGCGACTCCTATCGATTAGCATTTCATGGAATGATTTAGGAATCTACATTGCTAGTTATTCTGACTTCATACATACGTAATCAGTATCATTATTACCTATATGGATATACATACATACAAGAGGTTATTGTGCATAATAAGTATAGAAATTAGGTGATTTTTTGTGTTTGTGTATACCTGTAAAAACAATTGAAGGTGTAGTCAATCACACTAATAAATATAAAGACTAAAGTTCGTATCTATGTGTGGGTATGATGGTTACTCCGTCAAGCTAAAACAGCAGAACGACTTGTGATAAAATTTTAAACACGGGAAGACTATTTCCTGGAATAGAACATGGATTTGAAGCACGGGAAGACCATGCCCTGGAATAAAACATGGATTTGACGCACGGGGAAACCATGTCCTGGAGTAGAACATGGATTTTTTATCCCGGGAGTATATTCCTTCGTGATATTTACGTGCTAAGTTCAGGCGGGGGAAGCCGATGGTTTAAGCTACTAGATAAAAATATATAACATACCTCTGATTGTCTTGTTTCTTTAGTCTATGATCTATGAGGTGGTCTGTAGAACACCCCATATAAGGGGTGGGAAAGCAGCCAGCTAATCGGCTATGTAGACGCTGCGTAATCATTACATGTACAGACTAGCTGTCTGGTTCTAGGCACAGAAAGCAACTTGGCATATTTTAACTGTGTAGGTACTATTCGCAAAAGCTGGCAGAAGTATAGACACCGAATGTAGGTCACATTTCTTTTTGTAGATATGAATTTACATGGCAAATAAAAATTGCTTTTGTAAAAATATGAAAATATTAATTTCAGTGATATTTTTAATAAAACTGGGCTAGACTCGGTTTAAATCCTCCTAATAAATCTGGATATACTTAGACTAAAAAAGTGGGCCAGACATGAGGTGGTTATGATGATTAGTGGAACATCTGAAAAGGAAATAGACATGTATTTTTTTTAATTTGTATTCGATAGTTCAGTTCTTTATGCAATATGTAAAAATATACATCATGAAAAAAATAATTAGAGTTTTTTTTTAAATTCAAAACAGTCAACCGAGATGGGCAATTTTAAAGCTCGCTAGTTTTTGTGATGTCAAAGTCTATAATAACTATCAAGAAGAATGAACTCTGTGATATGACGTTTGCTGTCATTGACTTAGAAACCACATTCGCTCTGATCAATGACCTCGCGTTTCAATAATTTGAGTTTCACTCAGTTATTGTGCACTTTTCAAAAACCACTTCACGCTCAAAACAAAATTATAATGTAAAATATTAACAAAGGCTGAATTCTGAAGTAGGTACTTAATAAAGTTTATTAAAAAAAACTGGATCCCTATTTAAATTACATGCATATTTTCTATTCGGTAATGGTGGCGATTTATAGCAATATAGGATACAATATGCTGAGCGGCAATATTTCGTGCGGGTGGTTATCGCGTGATGTGGTCATATGATTCATGTCACTATAATCGTCTAGGGTACAAGCGGTATCGATTTGTGTGACCAAATCGATGTCTTTTTCATGTAAAATTACTCATAGAGGCACAGTCACTTGCAATAAGATTTTTTTTAGAAAATGTCCTCATCCTTTCAGCAGAAAGACGTCCACAGTTGGATATAGGCCTTCCTCAAGTGCCACAACGAACAGTCCGGTGCGTCTTGCAATCATCAGATTCCCGTGACCCTCACCAGGTCATCGCTTTCCAACACTGTGTCTTCTAGTACACGGTCATCACACCAGAACTTTTCGGCCCCAACGAACATCTCTTCTGCGAATAATATGCCCTGCCTACTGCACCTTTTCCAAGTTTTCCTGCGAATATCTTCATTCTATATGTAATCACGCAAGAAAACTCTGAGCATAACCCTAATTTAGAAAATATGACAATGAAATTATATTGCTCGTGACAGTTCAGTTTTCAACTAAATTAAATTTCGAAAATGCGTTAAAAGTGGTACAAAAATATCTCTTCCACGGACGAATAAATTATATTAGTTATGGGTGTTTCCAAAATGATTTACTCTATTTAAATAATTACAATTCATTTTTGCTAAATTTTATAAAAATTACTGTAAATAGCTTGACGTCAGTTATATGTTCACCAATTAGGTACATCATACGCTTTTCGACAGACTAATCTAATTATATCAATGTTATTTTCCGTACATAAACTGGATTCGCGACAGGTGCTGCTTCTAATATAGACACAATGTATACCATAACAAATAATGTAGGTGAATACAACAAATTATAAGTCTTTGTACATTATAATAGGTATTTGGACGCAATCCAAGTGACTAACAACTGATATTTGAATGAAATACAGTGATTATCTGCGTAAAGTAGATTTAGAAGGAAAAATGGAAACAATTTCATGGTTCGGGAAACCGTGACCGTTGAGATTATTTCTTATTTGAAGTGAAATATATTTTATTCCTTCTCTTGTCTGTGCCGGGATGAAATTTGGCAGCCGAGCAAGTACTAGCTAGAATTGAATCATATATTTACGTGTGAATAATATTTTTGTGGAAGCCGGAATTTGACATTCGCCATTTTAGATTGTTTCGCCAGTTTAAATAACATACAACTACTGTTTAGATTTTTATTGTGTTAGGATATAGATGTGATGGGTTGCAACATTGTTCGACACGGCACGGTTAGAGCATGTTTGGAGGGGGAGGAGACAATAGCACATGTGTCACTGAAATACGCACACGAACCTTAGGATCCCCGAACTCCCTTATTGATGTCCTGTAAAACCTAAGAGGCCTAATCTGTTGAGGGTGGGCTGGCTGGAATAAGCCCACCTAAGGTTATGGCCGCCATGGCCCACGTACAATGGTCCACATAGGACTAAGTGCGGAAACCTAAATAGATAGATAGATAGCGCAGTGGTTAAGTAATTAACTGCTGCACTGCGTGTGGCGGGTTCGATTCCCGAACAGTACAAATATTTGTATGGCCTATAGATAGATGTTCCGGGGCACACCCACTTATGTATGTGTGAAAAAACCACGATACAGGGGAAATTACTAGTGTGGGGCAATATTTAAAAAAAAAATGAGTTAGGTACCACGGCCCTGGAACCCAAAAGGCAATTGAAAGAACATGGGTGAGTTGTACTCAGTAAATATCTGACATTCCTTACTCCACCTAGAGCGGAGAGGGAGAAGTTGCTGAATGACTATAAGGTGAGACCTTAAAAAAAGGATGTAGGTATGATAGAATATTAATTCTATCATATCCCTAGTCCCTTATATTAAAGTTCATGGATCTCTGTAACAAGCCAATTGCTGAAAGACTAGGTAAGCAGGTATTGAAGTACATAATTTCGCGCCTCACCGAACTTTAGAGGCAAAATGGAGGAATCATTTTTATAGATATCCCTAGGAGGGGTAATACTGCAAGTATATCAGTGTGAATATGACACATTGGGCTAAGTTTTTTGAGCTTTTTAATTGAGCTGAGCATAGATTTTTTTTTCTAAAATTCTTATGACTATGCTATTATGGTTAGAGTGCCTTTTTTTATTTATACCCCTTATTAATATTATAAAAGCGAAAGTTTTTGTACTGTTAGGGGTGAAAAAAGCAGTAGCACTTTACCAGTGCTAAAGTGCCTAAAATTTCTATGTAGCAGACGTTCAATGATACAAAAGTCGTTTATTCAATACTTTAGATACTACGCTACAAATTAAATCATTCATAAACCATTGACCCTTTTCTACAAAGAAATGTTAGTCACTTTAGCATTAGTTAAGCGCATGTTACTAAAAGAGTTATGAGTTTACATGTGGATGGATGGAGAAAGAAAATATGGATGGATTGTGTGAAGAGTGATATGAAAGAAAAGGAAGTTAGTGATAGCATGACGAGTGACAGGGCAGAATGGAAGAAAAAAACATGTTGCGCCGACCCCAAATAACACGGGACAAGGGCAGGAAGATGATGATGATGATGATGATGATGAGAGTGCAACTGCACTTTTGACCTCTGACTGTACATACACATAAGATGTACAAACTTAACTAATGTATGTTTATTACTACTTCACGCTGCAACGACAAAACGGCTTTGAATTTAATTTTGGCACAAGGAAGGTTTAGGTTTAGGTTGGGATTTATTTTGGGTATATGTTCCCTTGGGACACCAGAAACATGTTATTACATAGGTACTTTTTTAGGTGGGAAATCATCTAATGACATCTTCCGCCCTTGGGTGTTATGGATAACTAACTTCATTACAATTCAACACAAATAAGCTTTTTTTTTAGGTGGGAATCATTTAATGCCATCTACCGCCCTTTCGTGTCAGACTTTTACTGACTAAAACCCACTCCTGATCCTTCTATGCCTTCATTCCAGGGCCCCGGGGTTCTCATAACATAGTACTATGATTATGTTCATGTTCCGTTCTTGTACAAAGGCGAGATTAACTCAAACATACACGTAACTACCTCAGTTTGTTCACTCCTGAACTTCAGCGAAAATTCTCAGGAGAAGCAAGTCAGTAGATTTCTATTAAACTATTTAGTGTCATTTTAACTTTGATCTCCGTTCACCGTTCAACGAACAGAGCCGGATTACTGTCAGAAATAGGTTATGAAAAAGAAATTTTATTTCTAAATGAATGTATCAAGTAACGAATTTGCTATGGTTCAATTTACAATTAAGTATGTTCTAACTGAAAGTAGCCGTTACATGAGCCGTAATTTTTTTTTTTTAAGTTGGTTTTGTTTATTGTTTTGTGTATTAGTTCCAAAAACTTACAGATACAAAAAATATCATTTAAACAACAAAATGAATCAAGGATTAAAAAATAAGTTACAGATTAAATAATGCAGTTCATGTGGTTGGTAGAAGGATACCTACTAAAGGTGTGCAAAAACCAGATCTGTACGGAAATTGATGAGCCCTGCCTCGTAAACTAGGGTTGTCCTGTATCTTATGAGACAGTGATCAGCTATTAGTTTTCGTCTATAATACTTGTGAAGGGTGTCGGTCTACTATAGATTTAAAAGTAATACCACTTGTTTATCAGCGGAGGACTAGTGAAGACTTTTGACTAAAGGTTTTTTTTTTTAATTTGGCCATATCGTCAAATGTTGAACATTCAATTATATCTCTTGTATCTCTTCTATCTCTAGGTCTTGGTTCTATATTCATAACTAAAGAGAAACTAAAGAGGTTATAAAATTTTCTACGACCGTTTTATCCATTCTTTGGATATTAATAATTTTATGAAACTGAGAGTTTTCACATACAACACCCGTTTAATTCATACCCAATCGTTTTATAGGCTAATATTAAAATTATAATAACGTTTATGGATTCTCAAACTGCATCTGGTCTCTCGGCCCTAACTCCCGAGCAGTGCTATAAAACAGTAACTTTCTGAAGCCTACTCTCCTACTCCTCAGTAACAGCGAGGTCAGTAGGTTTGGAAAAAATATATGTTTATTATAAGGTCATGTACAACATTATCAACGTATGATTTTTTCGTAAGACTAATATTTTTGTCAAAAACAAAATTCTAACAACATGATATTTTTTCGCTTGTTTTCCCTATTCTTTTCAAACGGCTTTGATCTTTAGAAATATGTTTACACAAAAAAAAATTGCTGTTTAAGTATTCTTCAGAATGTACTACTGTGTATTCAAAGGACTTTAAACCGTAGTTTCTTTGATAAAATTCGCAAATTAGAGTCAGACAGTAGGTATGGGTAGGTAGTCAGAATCCCGGAATTTTGATACCCAGTCCAACCGAAGGGTACGTAGTACGTAGTACTCAGTAACTGTTATTTTGGAGATAGTCAATCACTCTGTGTATAAAAAACCTACTGGTATTTAACTACTTCCTGTTAGATTAGAAGTCGTGGTTATAACGATTAAGAATTTAGAGTTGGAGTTACTGATCTCACCGGCAAATATAACTTTACAAAAGACTTGTTAGAGCACACTACCTGACACTGTGATTATAGATAGGTTTGATAGGAGGAAATTGAGGATCTTAGCAAAGGTGAGACGGTACTTCACGCCGGAACAGCTGCTCAACCTTTATCAAGCGCAAGTATGTACGATCGTGTATGGAATACTATTTTCATCTTTGGGACGGGTCTGCCAAATACCACCCTGTTCTCATCTTTGGGACGGGTCTGCCAAATACCAGCTTGATGCGCTAGAGTCGATTGAGAGGCGAGCCAAGAGAATCATCGGCAATGATGCACTTGTTGAGTCGAAGCTCCAAAGGCATCGCTGCCGAGTTGCTAGCCTGTCGGTTTTCTATCGTTTATATTTCGGGGAGTGTGCACTCGAATTGCACAATCTAATTCCGCCAAGTCCGTTCCATCATCGGACCACTAGACGTACGACGTTGCGCCACCGGTACATGGTAGACATCCCATCCATAGCTACGCATAAAGCGTTTTGAGAACACATTTATTGCGCGTACAGCCAAGGAGTGGAATTCCGTCGACCACATCATCGCTTACCATCAGGTGTGATGGTGGTCAAACGTGATCCTATCATTATTAAAAAAAAAGGTAGTCGCCGTTTGTTATTATTGCCTATATATTTGGTATGTATATATTTATGTATCTATTATATAGTTTAGTTTGTATCTGTGTATCCATTATAATATATTGTAATAATTATATTGTGTGTGCTTATTGTCAAAATAATGACGCCCCCATATCATGTTCTGACAATTACTATCCATTCTAGGTTGCCTGGAAGAGATCGCGGAATGCGATAAGAACGCCTATCGCGTACGTGTTTTATATATAAGTTTTTCTATCTTATGTTTCTTGGTGTAATAGACAATAAAGCATAAATAAATAAATAAACTTTAAGTCGAAAATGGGAGAGGTCTAAATCCGGCCCTGTTTTAGCTATTTTATGAGATAGTGGAAAGTTAGTCCAAGTGAAATGACTTTAGTTGGCTATTTGTCGCCACGCTGAACAAAATGGTGGGTTTTCGGTAAATTAAAGTTTATTATGATTCGTTTTTCTGAAGATGTCGAGTTTTTCTTGTTATAAAGAATTTGAACAAATTGTTTATTCGGCATCTATTATTATATAGTATTAGGGATAGAAAAAAGGTCGCGACAATGAGTTTCTCATTTTCATTTGTTTTTTTTTTTTTTGGCCTAGAATATCGATTGGCAAAAGTCTTCTCCCATATCTTCCCCGAGTTTTCTAGCGCTACCGGGAACCAACCTTCACGAAGCACGTACAGTAGTCCAGATCTGCTATTTTTATAAAGTCGTCATTCCAACACGATCCCGTTGTGATTTTGCTAAAAGATCGTAATCTGCTAATTCATAATGATCGACTTAACGAGCTTATTAAAAACAATGACTGCACAATGACGTTCTGATGGTAGATCATTGATCAAAGGAGCTGGCAAAATTTTAGTAGATTGCCACATACGTTAGAAATTCATTTGTCAATTTATACAAAATTACCATTCTATGCTACTTCTTTCAATGAAGTGTCAGTGGTTGACCATTGAAAAGTCATAATGACACCATTATATCAGTAGATTACCAAATTTGTCAAAATCAACAATTATAAAATCAATGGTACTATTCTGACACTATTGTAATAGCAGACTTGAGACCCAGGTCATGCCGCCACAGTTTTCCGTGTTGACCTCGGCTCCTCTGGCACCTAGCGCGTATCGACTTTTGTTAATTATTTTCATTTACCAGTGTAAAGTGGTGTCCAGCGTGTGTATGTGCTTTTTGAGATAATATTTAATTTACAGCAAAGAACATGATGAAAAAAAACTTTGACAAAATATGAGTCGGACTTGCAAACAATATCCGAACGTTTATAGGATACGTGTTAAATTCCCATAATTTATCATACAATTTTTTTTTTAACTTCCAATTTCTAAGTTAAGCTTTAGTTTTCCTTTAAAGTTGAACTGTAAGCCTATAAATCATAATTTTTCATTATTTTGACTGTGAAGTACTGCAGTTGATATTAATGTAGCCACATATTGGGCCCAAACAGTTTGATGAGTTTACCATCGAATCGAAAAGAAGAAGAAGAAGTTGAAAGGCGAAGAATATATACGAGTACCTATTTTTAAAACCTTGCCTCACTCTAAGAATTACTCCTGTATCATGGGTGCGTTCACAAACATGTGAAACTCACATACACAGGATACCCAGACTCACAGTAACTATCTGTAGGCTATACAAATACTTGATCAGTGCGGGAATCGTACTCGCAACATGTGGAGGAGGCCGCACCTGCACGCACGAGGCAATGGCCTTTGCGCCCCAGCCGGGATTCCGATCCCGATTTCCGACCACCGAAGGCGCGGGTTTGCGGACGGCGAGCTACCCATTGCACGCCGTCGTCGATCGTCCGGTAACTGTCCGGACCGAGCCCAAGTCGTTGACGGCGCCTAGTGTTCCACGCGCGCCTCAACGAGATGTCAGTAACCGTAGGGGCCATGGGTGATGCGAACGAGATCCCCGGGGCCCTGGAACAATGGCAAAGGAGTGGGTTTTTAGTCAGTAAAAGTCTGACAATATTTTTCGCTCCGCCCAAGAGCGGGGGATGTAGGTAATTAGATGATATTCCCACCCAAAAAAAAACCCGCGACATGTAGCACAGCAACCAATTGCTCAACGACTGCGTCAACGGTGCCGAAAATAATCTGGAATTATTCATACAGTATACGGACACACATCAGTGACTTTATTGAAGTTCCTTTTTTTTCTTTACAATATTTGGAACCCTAAAAAGACAAAATAATAGAGCAATAAGGTAATTGTAATAACGACAAATTTTTCAAATCAATTCGAATCTGGTGGCTTGATTATAACAGCTAGTAATTGGGTAGATTGTTTTTAGGGTTCTGTACTCAAAGGGTAAAAACGGGACCCTATTACAGACTCCACTGTCCGTCTGTCTGTCACCAGGCTGTATCTTATAATGTTTAGGCAATGCTTTTGACGTGACAACGTCTTATAAATTGGTTTGCCGGGTGACACTTCAAGAAACTGCGTTACGCTCCGCTCACGTTATGCGCTCACAATGAGAGCGAGTGAGAGGCACGCGTCCCTTCCACTCGGGCATGGTTAGCCCGCCTAAGAGCGAGAGAGACAGACATAAAAAGTGAAAGGCACGCGTCCTACTATACGAATGAATATTCACATTAAAATTATTTTACCACTCAAAGTCGTTGTCACGTAAAACTTTCGCCCGTATACCGACTTTACAGGCAACCAATTTTTTTTTGTTTCTGTTGCTGCTATAACAACAAATTCTGAAAACAGAATAAAATAAATATTTAAGTGGGCTACCAAGAAAGTGATTTTGTTGCTTTTTTTGCTCCTTAATGTTATTAATATAGTTACCTACTTATAATATAGTGTCTAAAACCAGGTACAGACTGCTGTAACGTTGAAGCAGCGCGTGCACGAACCGAACATGTACCTACTTACATAGTTGAAATTCTATGTTCGCGCGCGTAGTGTGCAAGGTTCGCGCGTGCAAGGTGTCCACAATATGGGAATTCTGTTACGTTACAACAGTCTGCACCCGGCCTAATGTTGTATAGATAACGGTATGGAACCCTTCGTGCGGGAATCCGACTCGCACTTGGCCGGTTTTTAGGGTTCCGTAGCCAAATGGCGAAAACGGAACCCTTATAGATTCGTCATGTCTGTCTGTCCGTCCGTATGTCAAAGCAACTTTTTACCGAAACTATAAGAACTATACTGTTGAAACTTGGTATGTAGATGTATTCTGTGAACCGCATTAAGATTTTCACACAGAAATAGAAAAAAAAAAAACAATAAATTTTGGGGGTTTGGTTAGAACGAGATTTAGTAAGTGGTTTTTTTTTTAATACGTCATAAATCGTAAACCGCAATTTACGTTTCAAGTTTGTACGGAACCCTCAGTGCGCGAGTCCGACTCGCACTTGCCCAGTTTTTTTCCATTTCCGCACATTTCGATATTGTCAGATCAAAATGATATTGTGTGCGAATATGACGACTATTCGAAATATCTCGAACAACAGTACTTTGGTGAAACGAAGTGAATTAATTAGCATTGTATATCCTTATCCTACTGTCCCTGTAGATATAAAAACAACAATATTTGTGAAATAGATTGTTTATTGTAATAGGTACCTATGTAATAGGACATGCCTTGATAAGTATCTATGTCGCTAACAAATAATTTTGTCAGCAAACAGTTAATGTCTACTATGTAATGTAGGTATTAATTACTTCTAAGTACCTACTATGGAAAATAGATACTTTATGTAAATTTAATCAAACCTGATCAATTTGAGTAATTTTTAGTTCTTTATTTATTACAGAATATTTGTTATTTATTTATTTATTATATTCTTTATTGTACACCACATAAACAACAATAAGGACAAACATAATTAAAAATAAGTTTACAATGGGCGGTCTTATCGCACAGGGCAATTTCTTACAGAAAACCTTTGGAATAATTACACATGACGTACTCTGAATGTGTTTACTGCGAAGCACGAGCTAAGTTGACTTATTTCACTGATTTCGGCATACTTAAGAGCGGCCAACAAGAAATACATTTCGATACAACCACTCTTACCTGATTACTGTAACGTCAATAAAATACGTGGGTCAACGACAGACTGGTTTATTTCATAAAATCCTATTAACTACCCACCACCTTACAATTATAAGTGACGACCGATGTCACATCTCTCCCCGTCAAATCCACAAATCACATCAGGTACTACATCTAATAACAAGCTATTTTATACAACATATTTATTCAAACAATTTTTCACATTGCGGCTTTTCTTGGTCGGTTGATCGCACGCAGTGCGCGAGCTGACGCACCCTGCGGTGGAGGTGATGCCGACAACGAAGGCCGTTCAGGTTGAACTCGCATCGGCTTCGGCGGCGTGTCTTTTATATCACTACCACCGCTGGATGCGTCCTCAAACACCTCACCTTCGGCTCCACTACCGACCCCCGGTTTGGCTGCCCCAGAGCATGCAGCCTCGGCTGCGACTGCGTCACTCACCCGTGATAATGAGTACCTATTTTTACTATTAGCTGGAATAATTTCATACATCTTTCTCTAGATATTTTGAAACTTTACCCCTTCATAATGTACTCATAAAAATAAAATAAAAAATATGTGTCTACAGAAATCTTGCACATTTTACAAAAATTTTGCAGATCTTGGATGAAATTCTTTTCCAAAAACTTTTAGGTTTAAAAAAAAAAACATATTTCCTGGAACATTTTTTCTGAAATATTTCGAGTAAATGACAGAATTACTGAACAACTGCCCTGAACAGTGTTATTTTAACCTCTCGCGTAAACCGTGCGAACCTGCGAGCCAGCATATTACACCTGACAGCCAACGCTCTACGTTCCTTCTCTAAGTCAGCGTCATCCGACAGACTATGACCCAGTTTATGATAAGCCAGTTTAGAATTTTTGATATACATATATAGCTTACGATTTGAACTCACTTATTAAACATATTATATTAAAAAAAAAAAAAAATTAAAACGAAACGTTTGTCAAATTTAATTGAATTTCAAAAAACAATATGCATACAACTATTTAAGTAAAAACATATTATTTATTTTGCAAATAGGTTTTAAAAATACTTTTACACGTTAATTTTTTCGTCAGTTTAAACTAGATGAGGCCGGTGTTTCCTGGTTGAACCTGAGAAGAAACACCGAAACGAACTCAGAGTGTAGGGCCTAGACTATTATGACGCCCCTCAAAGCTCTCAGACTGCGGCTGGCGGATACATTATGCCGATACATTATTTTATTAAGTATATTCTATGTTTTAACTTAAACATTTGCCTTACAATTTTTCCTCTACTGGGACTTAGGCCTCCTCTCTAGGCGAGAGAATGGGCTGTAATCCAGCTCACGAAAATAATGCGGGTTGGTACATGACACATGTCTTCGAATTTTTGGTTCTAGGACATGTCGGTTCCCTCACGGTGTTTTCATTCACGATTTTAAGCACAGGGGTGATCAAATAAATCCAATATTTATACTACTTGGCAAATAAAGAATGAAGCTCAGTTTTACGAAGCTTTAAAAAAACATTTAATCAAAGAGATGGTTTACATACAAAGAACAGTGCAATACAGGCACAGTTAGGGTCGACATACATCGAGTAACGACGCGATGCTACACCTCCTTTTTGAATTAACTAAACAATATAGAACCTTATTTACTATAGAAAAAGCTCATATTTCAATCAGGCATTTTTATAAACCGTGCGAAATTGGAATTCGAGTGCAGGGCTTGGTCATAGTCATAGTCGGCCTTTTAATGTTCCCACTGTTGGGACTCAGGCCTCCTCTCTAGGAGAGGGAATGGGCCGTAATCCACCACGCGGGCCCAGTGCGGGTTGGTGGATGTCACATGTCTTCGAATTTTTGGTTCTAGGACATGCCGGTTTCCTCACGATGTTTTCCTTCACCGTTTTGAGAGCAGTGGTGATGAACTAAATTACACAAAGTAATGCGCCTGGCTGGGTTTGAACCCACGACCTACAACTCGTAAGTCGGGGCCGTTACCACTCGGCCACCACTGCTCGCAGGGCTTGGTAATCCGCACTATTTAGAAGACAATAGAATAATAATAATCAATAGAATCTGTAATCGACAAGATCGAGTAATTGACAACACTGACTGTGAATATATTTGCACGCCATGTTATGGCAGGATATTCTGAAACAAATGTACTGTAACATTTTTTAAACCATTTTCTAGCAAATAAATATTTTGATTGATTGATTGATTGATATCCGCCATTTTTCGCAAATTTTGAATGGTAGGTATAGATTGAGCTCCATATTTGTAATTTAATATAATGTAATATTGGACTCAAGAAAATGAAATGACATATGATATGGCTACATATTAACAAAAATGACCTGACCCAGCGAACTTCGTCCCGCCTAACAGATATTTTTTTTTGCTATAAAAATAATCGATTAATGGACAATCGATTTTTTAAGTAGAATGTCACATCCTTACAATGGATGTAGTATATCTTTCAATATGGTCAACCGATTGCGATGAAGCAAAAGCTAAATAATTTATCAAGTTACACACAATTTTAATGTATAAAAGTTATCTACTTTGATTTTGTACATTTTACGTGATGCGCGCACAACTAAAAAACTTTTACAGATTCATTACATGAATTAATTTGACTTTAGTAAAATGCTGTAGTTTGTTTCAACGTCAGAGTCCACATTAATATTGTAAAGACGAAAGTTTATCAGTGTGTGCGTGCATGTTTGTAACCTACTTCTTCACGCTCGAATGGGGAAGTAATATATGGTATAATTATAAAATCTCTAATATTTACAAGATATAAAAACTGAATCTATAAATTTATTTGATAAAACGACCAGTTAATATAATAAACGATTGATAATATATAATTTTCAAATGAATAAATTACTAATTTAACATAACATACATTGAATATAAAATCTTTAGATATAGGTACCACTCAAAAGACTTAGATATTATTAGATACTTTAAGAGATAGACCATATCTGTGGATAGATCCATGGACCTAATGATTTTCGTTGAAATAAACTTTATATCCAGTAACGTTATACAAAATATTTTTATTTAAATAAATTATATCAACAGTTAGTATATCTTACGTTTTTTATATCTTGGGAATGTTATTGAAATGAAAATTTGTCAAATAACTTTTTATGATATGCACCCCTATCGAATAGCTGACCGGATTTAGATGAAATTTCACACACGGGCAGACCATCCTCAGGCAGTCCTGGAATAACACATAGGTACATACTTTTTATCCTGGGGCTATTTTCCCTTGGGAGAATTTTGTACTTTAATGTGAGTGAAACTACTCGCCAAAGCTAATTACACTACAATCTGCAGGTTTCAGTAATGCGCCACTGAATGAAATTTTGTATTACAGAATTAGAAAGAAAGAATTTTAGATTCACATCCTCTCACCGAAATCTGTAGGTACCTTCCCAAATAGTAAACAAAGTTCTATATTGTAGGTCACCATTTTACTAAAAAGTCCTCTCGGTGTGATCAGACCCTTACGCACAAAGAGCTTGTAAATAACTCATAACGGTCGGCGGCCTTACTCTACACAAATCTAAATTTCTACTCGCTAGTCACCACAATGTTGGTAACGAAAAAGCAGCTGGAAAAATATTTCACATAACGTTGTCAGCAGGGTTCCGTAGACAACATAATAATTTGTAATAAAAAATAATGGCATTGGTAGGTACAAATGTTCTGTGCTGATCATGAAGAAACGGTTTTGAAGATGGGAATGGGATGTTTAGGCATATTAATTAAAATCAGTTCTATGGATTTCCTAGTCATGGTCTCCCTATCGTTCGAAAATTCCCGAAGCCTTAATACATTGCCTTAAAACGTAAACTTTATGTAATTCAATATTTTATGTAATCTAATCTATTTTAATGTGTTTATATGGGTTAGTGCCTGAAAATGATAAATAAATACAATAGCACAGATTATATCAATAAAAAACTTCCTCAAAACTCAACATGTGATGTTAGGGAACCCTACAAGTAAAAAGTATTAATGAATGAGTTCTGTCCGCGTTCCACACCCAATTCACAAATGAGCCGAGGGTGATAAATCATCACTTAGTATTACCTACTAGTGTTGTTTTACATTTAGACAAACTACACGGTCTCGTACGTGTCCCTAGAGCCTGACGAGCTTTGACTGGTCTACCTACCATTATGCTCCCTACGTAGTCGTATTAAATAAGTTAGTTGTTTGTGGTCACTATGGCCAATTTACGCTAATTTAGTACAGTTATTAAGAACAACTACACAAGCTTGTGTGTATGAATCACCACACACAGCCGACACCAGCCATTGTGAGATAGAACAACCGAACTACTCGTAAAAGATGAATATAAAGCTTTTAATTTGATATGTTTTGGTCATCTTAATCACAAGCACAACAGTTAATAACAATAATAATCGACAACTACTTAATGTTATACAATTCGCTAATAAAATAAATGAAAATGAAAAAAAAAACAACATTAGAAAACGAACGAGAATAGGTATCATTCAACAGTCTATGAAAATCTTTAACAAACACACTGGCCACCTTTCAAAATACACTTCAAATATCAAAAAGCGAACATAAAGAAGCGACAAAAATGTAAACATTGGTAAATGAACTAGAATATCATCCAATAGTCTATCAAAATAGTGGACTACTGAACTCAAAATTTCAAAAAGCGAACATACACGAAAATAGTTATCGTGACGTGTTCAAGAAATAAAGTGAAAAAAAAAAAACCAACATTGGTAAATGAACGAGAATATCATCCAACAGTCTGTCAAAATTATTACGAAACACACTGGTCACCTTTAAAAAACTATACTCAAAATTTCAAAAAACGAACGTATACGAAAACGTGTCGTGAACACGTGATTGTCGAAGCATTTCGCTATTTTCGGTCTAGCCCAAATGTCACTTAGGACCAAATTGAAACAATCTAAAGACACGATCAATCCTGCCGGGACCTTACCATGACGTGTTCAAATGTCAGTCGTGCGAACGAGAAAAAGGGATGGAGCTATAAACCCTATATAGCTCCATCCTTTTAACAGTTCAGTTTAGGTCGTAAAGCTCGTAGTAGGGCCTCAGATACTGTTATTCTGATTGTTAGTTGCTTACGCTCAGTATTAGCTGTGAAGGTTTACGGGTTAGTTATAAACTAGCCTCCACGGATTGTGGTACTTAAATGCAAGTTTACGTCCGGCACACCTGTGCAGTCTGTTTCATTGCTGCCTTACTGACTAGCTAATAATATTACCTAGAAATTAATTATTGTGAGCAATGCTTTTGAACATGCTTCTGAATGGCTCTAAGGGTAAGAGACGACTAAAGAAACGACTGAAGGACTGTGTGAAAGATAGTATAGTTAGGAAGTGTTTACTTTTGAGGTGGTAAATTAACAAACAACTTCTACTAAAGTGGAGTGAAAGGGAGTGTAAAACTTTTACTGACTGCGACTTATCTGTGTTCCTCAGTTACCCTTTGCGTTTTAGGGCCACGGTAACTCTTTTGCTCAGTACCGAAGCCCTAGGGAAAAAGGCTGGCCATTGAATATTACCGTGGTACGAGTCAGAAAATGTCGTAAGGAATAATTTGAGTATAAATTTGAATAGCTGTAAACAGTACGATGGATGGACTATGTGTAAGATAGATATGTATGTCATAAAAAGGGGGACTAAAATGAAACGAGTAACGATTAATAGTGAAGAATGATAGAAAAAATCATATTACACTGATCCCAAATATATATATTTTTTATGTGATATATAAGAAAGGGAAGATATAATTATTTATACCAACAGAAAAATATTTAAAAAGCAAAATTAAAAAAAAAATAGGAATATGTAATTGAAAATTTGGTATAGACTGGAAGTACTCAAATTATTGAATATGTAATGTATTAGATATTCGGACAACACATTTTCTGCCGAGCTAGCTAGTAATTGTATAAAGAGAATTCTTTCATAGGATCAAATAGAAAGAAAATATGCCTACATTATTTTAGAGTTTATTTATTTATGTAATACTTTATGCAGATAAAGGTATGTAGAGGTGGACTTAATACCTTAGCCATTTTCTGCCAGACAACATTTGTTTGATGCCTTTTTTTTTATATATAACCTTCACAATTTTTTCTAGGTTATATTTCACTTTTAATGCTTTTCATCAACGAAAATACACATTATTGGTATATAAAACACGGGGTCAGGTAACGAAAATAGCAATATTGCTCGTTAATCAGTATTAATACCGCCACAAGCATTTTTATATCGCATCCGATGACATGGACGTTTTCCTGAGTATGTCATACCCGTGGCAGACTTTCTTTATTTACGCTATTAATATTTCATGGAAAAATGGCGACAACGACTGTCGCGACCCAGTGCTGGGCACGCCACAATTATGGCGATAAGTCCCCTCTTTGAGGCGTGGTTGGAAAGACCTCACGGCGTCCTCACCTTCCGCATGACGCAGGTTCTCACCGAACATGGGAAGTTCGGGAAGTTCCTGCATCGAATTCGTGCGGAAGCGACGCCCGGGTGTCGCCACTGTGTGGACCGCCCGGAGGACACGGTGGAGCACACGGTGGAGGTGTGTCCCGCTTGGGAAGAGCAACGCCGTGTCCTCGTGGGGGTGATCGGCGGCGGCGATCTCTCGCGCCGGGCCTTGGTACAGGCCATGGTCCGGAGCGAGGAAGAGTGGCAGGCGGTCGCCTCCTTTTGCGAAGCAGTAATGCTAGCAAAGGAGGCGGCCGATCGCGTGAAGCAACGGCAACGGTCCTCACGCCCCAACCGCCGCCGGGATTCCGATCCCGATTTCCAGCCACCGTAGGCGCAGGCTTGCGGACGGCGAGCAATGAAACACTTTCGTTTAAACATCACATAGAAGCTGTAAATAATAGAAATCGTAAATTGATATTTGTTTTTAAAAAGTTACGCTACATTGCAGACCCAAAAATAGTTAGACAAGTCTACTTTGCTTTATGTCAATCGATAATAACATACTGTATTACCACATGGGGTGGAGCGGGTAAAACATTGTCACTAACCATCGAGAGAGCCCAGAGGGCAATTCTCAAAGTGGCTACTTTTCGCCCATTCCTTTTTACCACTAACCTCCTATACAAAGAATGTGAAGTACTAACAGTCCGACAGCTATTTATAATGGGTATTGTATTAAAACAGCACGCAGATCTAACATATAGCACGGAGTTTGCTAACAAAAGACGTAAAGACCTAGTCTGTCCTCAAAATCATACCAAACATGCTTTCACATCAAAATTTTACCTGTTTCTCGGTCCTCTTCTCTACAATAGGTTGAACGCGAAAGCAAACATTTATAGCTTGAATCAAATTAACTATAAGAGAATTCTTAAGGAGGCTCTTCAAAGAATGTCCTACGATGATACAGAGAATTTACTGATTGTGCTAAAGTGATTTTTTTGTTTTTATACAATATTTGACCTAGTTTAAGTATCTTGTTAGTTAAGAAACTAGAAGTTAAGATTTGGTAACATTATAAATTAATAGTATAAGATAACCTGTCTACTTTACAGATTTTTTACACGTTTGTATTGTACTATAAAATCCTTTTGATTATTTGTTAATTTTAAATTATTTTAGCTCTTTTCGCCTGAAACACAGGATTTCCTAGTTCAGGCACGTAAGACTCAGAATTAAGATTATTATTATTATTTCCATTTATTATATTTCTGTACATATTATTTACATTTTTAAATATTTCTTAAAAATTAAAATAAAAAAACATTTAAAAATATAAAAAATAGTAGCCCACCGGCATCGGGAGCAGGGTCCAAGCTACCGGTGGTCAGGGCTTATTATTATTATTATTATTATTATTATTATTATTATTATTAATGGGTGGCTCGCCGTCCGACCGTCCGGTAACTGTCTGGACCGAGCCCAAGTCGTCGACGACGCGTATTGTTCCACGCGCGCCTCAGGGTGATGTCAGCAATCGTAGGGGCCCAGCAGGGTCAAAGCCTACTGGGGCCATAGGTAGTGTGAAAACGAAACCCGGGGCCCTGGGTCGAAGGCAACGAAGGAACAGGAGTGGGTTTTTAGTCAGTAAAAGTCTGACACTATTTCCCGCTCCGCCCAAGAGCGGGATTTGCCATTGGATGATTTTCCCAACTTAAAAAAAAAAACGCTATTAATATTGAGATTTATTCTTGGGACAACAAATTTTTGTTATAATAATATATTATTTTTTATTATTTATGCTGTGTCGTGATGGTCCAGTGGTTAAGACCCCGCCTCTCATGCATGAGATGGCAGGTTCGAAACCGGGCAAGTACCAATGTGAATTTTTCAATTCGTAGTTTTCTAAGTTTATCTATGATCACCTCGAGCCACTGAAAGCTCATAAAGCCGTGGGTCCTGGTTGTCATTCGTAGATCTTTGACAGTCGTTACAGGTAGGCAGACGCCAGAAGGTCTGACCATTAGTCTATGCAAGGAATATTATGTTACACAGTTACTGGGTTGTGAAGGTCTTATAAGCAGTCGCTCCATATAAAATTCTGCCGCATCCGGTTAGGCTGAAAGCCGACTTCAACACTGTTGGGAAAAGACAAGGGAGAAGAAATGACAATTTATTTGTGTGACTGTCAAACTTTTACTGACTCAAATCCACCTGTTTCTTCAGTTGCCCTTTGTGTTCCAGGGCCACGGTAATTCTTTTACTGACTCAAATCCACCTGTTTCTTCAGTTGCCCTTTGTGTTCCAGGGCCACGGTAACTCTTTTACTGACTCAAATCCACCTGTTTCTTCAGTTGCCCTTTGTGTTCCAGGGCCACGGTAATTCTTTTACTGACTCAAATCCACCTGTTTCCTCAGTTGCCCTTTGTGTTCCAGGGCCACGGTAACTCTTTTACTGACTCAAATCCACCTGTTTCTTCAGTTGTCCTTTGTGTTCCAGGGCCACGGTAATTCTTTTACTGACTCAAATCCACCTGTTTATTCAGTTGCCCTTTGTGTTCCAGGGCCACGGTAACTTTTTTACTGACTCAAATCCACCTGTTTCTTCAGTTGCCCTTTGTGTTCCAGGGCCACGGTAACTCTTTTACTGACTCAAATCCACCTGTTTCTTTAGTTGCCCTTTGTGTTCCAGGGCCACGGTAATTCTTTTACTGACTCAAATCCACCTGTTTCTTCAGTTGCCCTTTGTGTTCCAGGGCCACGGTAACTCTTTTACTGACTCAAATCCACCTGTTTCTTCAGTTGCCCTTTGTGTTCCAGGGCCACGGTAATTCTTTTACTGACTCAAATCCACCTGTTTCCTCAGTTGCCCTTTGTGTTCCAGGGCCACGGTAACTCTTTTACTGACTCAAATCCACCTGTTTCTTCAGTTGTCCTTTGTGTTCCAGGGCCACGGTAATTCTTTTACTGACTCAAATCCACCTGTTTATTCAGTTGCCCTTTGTGTTCCAGGGCCACGGTAACTTTTTTACTGACTCAAATCCACCTGTTTCTTCAGTTGCCCTTTGTGTTCCAGGGCCACGGTAACTCTTTTACTGACTCAAATCCACCTGTTTCTTCAGTTGCCCTTTGTGTTCCAGGGCCACGGTAACTCTTTTACTGACTCAAATCCACCTGTTTCTTCAGTTGCCCTTTGTGTTCCAGGGCCACGGTAACTCTTTTACTGACTCAAATCCACCTGTTTCTTCAGTTGCCCTTTGTGTTCCAGGGCCACGGTAACTCTTTTACTGACTCAAATCCACCTGTTTCTTTAGTCAATTTTACAGTATTCGTTTCAGTTAAATAACGTGAAAGACCATTTTTGTATTCCAGTCTGACGTCATTTCTCTGCGAGGATCAGTTTCGCCCGTTCTATGCAATGTGATTGCTATCTAGGTTTTCATTCTGATTACGAATCTACTTTGAATTACTTAGCTACAGATCAATCCAAAAATAATAGTTTTTTTTTTTTAAGGTGGGAAAATCGTCTAATGATAAATCTCGCTCTTGGGTGGAGCGAGAGATAGTGTCAGACTTTTACTGACTAAAAACCCACTCCTGTTCTCTTTTTGCCTTCATCCCGGGGCCCCGGGCTTCGGGAAAAATAATAGTTGCATTCATAATACTGGATCTTTTATTTTAGTAGAAAAGTTAGAGAAATATTGATATTTACTTGTAACAGTTGTAACTAATCTGATGCCTTTTTTAGGTGGGATTCATCTAATGACTTCTCGACTTTTACTGACTAAAACCCACTCCTATGTTCCTTCGTTTCAGGGCCCCGGGGTTTCCATTTAGAAGCGAACCAATGGCCCCAGTAGGCTTCAGCCCTGCTGGGCCGATACAGGAGTAATTCCTAGTGTGGAGCAATGGCTAAACTAATTATGCTCATTTAAATTCCTATCATAATAAATGAAAACGGTTTCAGTTTTCCTTTCAAGTGGTCACTTTCAATTCACTGAACACTCTCCAAACCCGATGAAATTTTCCACATTTTCAAATCCAAAATGGCGATTCGCTCCAGCTTTTCTATTCGCAAGTCCGTCTATTTCTCATTTGCTATTCCCGCTTCATTTGCCGCGACAATTTCCTCGGACGGTGCTCAATAAAGTGCAGTTTAGTTGGATTCATTTATGTGCAGTTTAGTTAAATTCAGTTATGTGCAGTTTGGTTAGATTTAGTTATGTGCAGCTCAACGTTCAATTCGATAAGTTTATGCGGCTTGTGGTTAAACACTGGCGTTGGATGGAGTTTGTATTTGTATCTGACTAACGCTACATTTCAACGTATATTAATTAACGTTAACAATTTCTGGGGAAATTCATTGAAAGTTTTAGCCTTTAAATGCCCAGGAATTGTGTTAACTAGATGTGGCTAATAACACAAATAGCCAAAAGATACACTTTTTTAATGTTGGAAATCATTTAATTATATCTCTCGCTCTAGGGCAGAGCGCGAGAGCGTTTCTGACTTTAACTGACTAAAATCACACCTTTATTCCCTTTGTGTCCCAGGAACACGGGTAGCCCTTTCCACGGCCCCAGTAAGCTCTGGTCCTGCTGACCTGGGTTTTGCTGACATCTCTTTGATATACATGCCGTCGACGACTCAGGCTCAGTCCGGACGGTTACCGGACGGCTGGACGACGAGCTACCTATTGCTCATCGTCCGCAAACTCACGCCTACCGTGGCTGGTAGTCGGGGTCGGGGTTTCGGCGGCTGGGGCGTGAGGATATCCGTTCACTCACGTATGCGGCCGTCTACTTCGCCAGCATTAAAAAGATTCACGTTTTAAAATGCAACGGCTATTGGCTTCGAGGTTGCTGCTTTCTATTCTCTGGTTACCTTACTTTCTTTATGCTACTCAGGTCTATTGATAGAGCCTTTTTTGTAAGGTTACACTGTTGTTAAGATTTGAAACCCAGACACTGCCTAAAGGGGTGACCAGATAGTTGCAAACCAACGTTCCAACAAAGGTGACCTTGCTATTTTCAATCCGTGTAGACAGCAGTTGTAATCCATGACCTTCGACGCTCTTGGTTGGGAGGCGCGTTTTCCCAACCACCGAACGTGTTGGCGCGTGGTTTACATCCATGTAGCCGCAACACAAACCAAACACATAAACCAAGGTCACCTTGGTTGGAACGCTAGTTTGCAACCATCTGGTCACCCCTTTACCTTGTACTGTAGGTACTGGCTGTACAAGGAGCATCAAGTTTAGTTCTTTATGGTTTTGATTACATCAAACTTTACAATCTTGCAAGCTTGTTTTATTTAACTAAGAAAACTTAGATTGTCGTCTATAAAATTAAAACTTTTCCTTCTTAAATTGGTCATACTAAATCCGAGTCAAAAATTAATATTAAATACCAGCTGATTCGACAGACATCGTTCTGTCAAAAGCTGTTATAATATTATTATAGTTTGCCCGTATTGTCCCTCGCTTTCTCATTCCAATTCTTAAGGAAGCCATCCAGGTCGTCCCGCCATCTCCTTCGTGGTCTGCCGCGGCCCCGTTGGAAAATGGCAATAAAAATATTCTCAAATCTACAGCCAAAATATCATAATACCTAAGGATTCACTGGTAATATAAAATTGAATATAGTAAAAGAGTTTTTTATATGGCTTTCCGTGCATTTTTCCAATTTTCTCTTCATAAGAACCTTCTTAAGACAAGATTTCAATAAAGATTTTAGAACAGTTCATCCAAATTAATCCAGTCATAAGTTTTGCGCTTAACAACATATTTTGAAATTTATTTTTATTCATACAGATTAATGCACATTTAATTAAAAACCGTATTCTGTTGTCTTCATCGAATGACGTAAAATAATAATGTTTTTGGTACCCCAAAACATTATTATTTATTCACTGGATATTCAAAAATTCAAGAGAATTAAAGATTTATTTTTCATTCTGTTCTCTGAATTTGAGTTTAAAAATAACGTTGTAATATATTGAAGTGGATATCGATAGTTTACATAGCATTTCATCTTCGTAATGCAAACAGAAAAATAAAAATATATATTTATTTTGCAACAATATTTTACTTTAAAACTTACTTCCATTTTTTGTGCAAATTCCAATAGGATTATTTGGATTTATTTTATTCGAAACTAGGTGACCCGGCCAACGTTATTTTACTATATATTAATGAACTGATTGACCGAATGATAGAGTGATTGACCGAATAATGGAATGATTGAGACCAATATATTTGACATTTACCTACTATAATTTTACGATGTATTTCGGTTTAAAAAAAAAATAAAAGCAAATATCTTTAAAATCGGTCTAAATTGTGTAACTAACGCGACCTTGTATTGTGGTTATAGATAATTGTGAGCGTTACTATAAAAGTTGGCTTGGCGACTTGGATCTTTTCATGAAAGATCGGTCAGAAAACGATATCAAGCATGTGTAAATAGCCTAGTAGCATATGCTCCTTTCGTATCTGAAAAGGCCTAAACCACAGGAGCAAACCCAAAAGAACACCTTATTTTATCCTTCAAGTAATTCAAATTCAGTTTGAGATGCACCTATATTTCTTATTGTCAAACTATTAGTTCGTATACATTCTTGTATGAAGATGTCAGTTATCAGTATTCATCGTATGTTAAGCGAACGCGTGCCTGTCGGCGATGCAATACGTAGGGCATTCACACACATGATGAATATCTTACATTTGTGGGATGGGGTTACTTACAACCCTATCACCATCACGTGAATATGAGTCTTGTATAACACTGGAATAGACCCTCCCTGTCTGGCAGTGAAATGAATACAGTCAGAAAAGTGTGAAAAAGGCAAAGCAATCGTGCAGCCAGTTTTATTTTTCTAGAATAAAGAGAAAATAGGTACTTTTACAAGTCACAATATCTTTCAATTAATGAAGTACTTAGTTGCTTAAACTATTGCTACGATTTATTCATTTTAAAGATAAAATATTTGATTAATAACATAAAATCATTTCGATCATTTGTTCTGTGTCTGGGTGTAATTTATCTATAATATGTATGTTTTTAGAAATATATATGTATGTTTATTAGTTGTCTAGTACTCATAACACAAGCTCTGCTTAGCTTGAGATTAGACGGCGTTGTGTGATAGTTGTGGAATATTATATTATATTAAAATGTCACAGATCAGTCAATTGGTACTTTGGAAGTAAGCGGAACAGAGAGTGAAGTCCCGCAAACCTCCAATGAAAAGGGAGGATCCTCCAACCAGACGAGTGTTATGTTTGTTAGGCCCAATAGATGATTTCGGGCTGTTCTATCTAAATGTTCAAATCGCGCGGAGAACTTTATTTGCGCGATGCAGGATTAGTTCTTATGTGGCGCCATAAATGTCGCTACAGTACGATAATTCTTAATCCACTTCTTAATATTATTATGTCTGTGACAATACTGGATCTTGTTACAGTTTCAAAGAAATTATGTACACTAATGTACAGTCGATAAGATAACTTTAATTTAGAAATATTGCATTTTTCATGCTCTGTAGTTTTATGAGACCTTAGCTTTTACCCGCAGTTTCACTCCCGTTGAATATCCCATAGAACTTATTTTCCAGAGATCAGGACTACAAATACATTATTCGACTTGATATTACACCTACCACAGTGTTGTCTCTTTTAACCCAAAGGTTGACTAGTAGAAAATGCCTTGTTGCATTAAGTCCGCCTATGTACCACTACTGTACTTACATGAAGTTTAAATAAATAAATAAATTAGGTAATTTAACGACAAAAGTGGAGCATGGAGCGGCTGCCTCCCAACCCAGCCACCAACCAACCAACCCAGTGGTTTTGCAACAAGGTAGGTACTCCCTTGGCAAAACTTGTAAAATTTTCTGACTTCCGACAAACGGCTGCCAACCTTGGTCAGCCATCCACAGACTAACCACGACAAACATTGCTTAACCTTTTGGACTGATCCTTGGGGCTGTTATTACTTTTAGTAGCAAAGCAATACATTTTTAAAATTAGATATTTCAATCAATAAAACAACTTCTGTCTTTGAAAGTTACGATTTGTTTTATAAAACGTTTACCCCCGGCATTAAACAAGACGTCAATGAAACAACCCCACCAGAGATAGTTTATTCAGCTAGCTACTTGTTGAATAAACACGTACTCGTAACTGTCGTCTAACATGAATTATTCTGAAGTCTTGTACTTTTTATACTCGAGTACGTGAGGTCCGTTGCACAGAGATAACTGAGTGCATCAACCTGACACAATGACGGCCGCAGCGGGACCGCAGCGGTGAAGGTGCTTTTCCACCGGAGCTGTGAGGAGTCGAGCGGTGCAAGGATATGCAGCGGCACTCTAAAAAGGTGCGATTGTTACCATCAAAGCTGTGCGAGGAAATTGCTCTGTATGAGAATACGTAGCGATGCTGTACATATTATAATTATGTGTATTTTAGTGGTGTGTGGATGCGTAGTAAAGCTGTAAAACGGTATATAACTTAGTGTAGCGAGAATGATTAACGGAATCTTTTCGGCTATGCATGGGCTGGTTGTGGTATAGACAGGCTGAGAGGCAGCACGTCGCTTACGTCACACACATTCTTCACTCGCAACCTTCGTACACATTTTTCCTCTACCTCGCCATCGAATCTCCCTGCAATCGCTTTTTGTAATTAAAAACATCTAACCCCGCCCTTATGGCACATTCTCGTTCCTAGAAAGGAGGCCCGAGTCCCATGTTCCCACGAACATTGTAAGGCTGATTATATTATGTTATATAACTCCGCTAACCCGACGACCAGCTAGCTTCACTTCCTAGGCTAGAAAAATGAAGTAATCCCATTTTTGTATTAATTCCTCGCACACCGCTTATCAACCTCGCACATCTTCTTTAGAGAAGCGCACTAATGCAGTGAATTGCAGCGACCCGTAACAGCTTTGTGCAGTGAAACCTGATGCCTGCGGCGACGGATCTCTTGTCCGAGTTATTCTTTGTGCTGCATTGTCTTTGTAACTACGGCGCACATATAATGTGGTATTGGCTTACGGCTTGAGTCGTTTGCGGCAGATGAAGGGATCGGGATGAGAAAGGTAGATTATAAATATATAAATGATAATGATAGTAAAATAATGGACAAAGGTATTGCAATAGATATAAGGTATATTTATACTTTATTATACAGCAACATTGTAACAACTCTCTCTCAAGTATTTTGGTCTATAGATCCAATTTTCAATTTTTTTTTTATAAATAAAATTGAAAATTGGATCTATAGATACTAAATGATTAGATTAACTATAAATTGTAACATACTTTTGTCAATCAACGCAATAAACTGTATCATATTTTGTACATAAAATTGTTTGTAACCTTTTTGTAGAAATATATAAATATTTATTTTGAACTTTTTTTTTTATTTTACAAAATCACTACCCGTAAACGTAAAATAAACAAATGGTACTAAATTACAAAAACATAAAAGACTCCATGCTTAAAAAGATAGGAAAAGTTACAATCTTTATTAGATCAAAATGGGGCAGTCCATAAAGAATTACCATCGACAAATGAGCAAATCCACGTTTCAACATCACCTTTTATCTGTTTATGACGCTGCGCACACTTTTTAGAATTTGAATAATTTTTAAATTTCAAAAAGAGAATACAAATACATCTCATCAAATTTAAGGTTTATTCTAATCTTCTTTTCGAAATTTGAAAATTATTCGAATTATTACATTGAAATGTGTGAAAAAACCTTCGTCGTAGGTAACCTTAGAAAAATAGCAAAATATACATTCATGTAACTGAAATAATGCACCTCCTTTAGGACGGCGTTTATTAAGTTAATTGTTGTATAAAATCGTAAACATTAGCAACAAAAAAAACTACTAGCGCATTTAAACTGCAGTGATTGGTTGTTTGATAATTCAGTCAACTAATAACAACAATTAGGTAACTCGCGACCTACAATTAAAAAAAAACATACAAAAAATTGCAATTATTTCCAGAGTTGAGACACGATAGATACTCAAAATAAAAGGTTAAAAAGATATTAATCGATTTTAGAAGTGTCTTAATAATAATAATAATTGAATACACAATAGAAGCAACAAGAAATTATGTAACTAGAATATTTGTGATATATTTTATAGCATGACTTAAAAGAGAATCCAGGGAGTTTCTTGCCCGTTCTTCTCAATAGAGATTTACGCTTTGGAATGTGCAATTTGCTTAATTTTTCTGACTGATTGATTTCTTGATAATTCAAAAGTGCTTAAACCTAAATGGTAGGTAGGTATATTTGAAATAAATGCTTTGATTTAAATAATATAACTCCACTTCACGTACTCCTGTCTTGCGAAACCGAATACAACTTCATAAAACACACCTAGTAACATCAAGCTTCGTACTAACAATGCAAAATTGTCCGACACATTTAACCTCATAATAAAACTCATTGGTACACCATTTCCTCTAAAACTGCAGTCACCGGCAGCAGGTTATGACGCAGTAGCAGTTGCTTTCCAACTTTACTTGACCGACAAAACTTTCGCCGTCAAAAGCTAGCACAATAGGTTTTCCACTGGTTCTGTGTACCAAACAGCTGAAACTGGACTTCATTCCGTATAAACTTATTTCTGGGTTGTGAAATAATATTTTGGTAATCTGTGGTTTTCTGAAAAAAGAGGAAGAAAAGGAAGTTTTAGGCTGAATTTCTTTGAGTGGAGTAGGTTGACTTAATACTTTTGCTGTCAGATACAAAAACATGTGGTAAACAAATGAACTATTTTTATGAAGACATGACTTAAAGGATTTAGTATCCAAGCCAAAATCATTAACAAAAAAAGAGGAAGGAGGAGAGAGTTTTTGGCGGGATTTTTTCGAGTGAAGTTCAGTGGCTGTTTTTCATCTGCAAATTGATTCCTGATGGATATTGTGATGTAAACTTGGTGAAGTTTTGTATCTCAAGTGTCTGTGTAGCTGAACTATATGTGAAATCGTTGAAACAGGCGTGATTTCGGTAAAATGGAGGTTAAAATTTCATTGTACTGTAGACTACAACGAAGCTTGCCAAGAAGGATGTGCTGCCAAATACTAATATAACATTAGAATGTGTTACATCCATATTCTTTGTGAATTTTTGATTTTCCATCTAGTTATATGTGCATCCTGTGGTCTCCTGTTACTGAAGGAGAACACGTTAAAGGACCCCGTGCCTAATGATTTCTATTGCATCTGTGTGACCTTTGTGGGAGATCCAAATAAATGAATAAATAAATATTCTAATTTTCATTAGTTTTTTTACAAGAGGTTATTGTCAATTTAATGCTATTAATTCAGCTCTATTTCAGTGTGTTGCTAACTAGTTACCAAACCTCGTGATTAGATTTCGAGATCTCTTGGAATTTCTAAAGGTTTTCACCAAAAACAAAACTCTTAAGTACCTTAGACAAAAGATAAGCATTACCATACCGTTCGGCAATGACACCAGTGTTCTGGGCACATTACCAGTCTACGGCGATGCGAAAGAGTTACTTTTAAGTTTTTAAGTAGGTACATATGTGTAAGTAAATAAACCAAAACAAAGTTTCTTCAAACCATACCCATTGACAATGCTTAAATTGCATATAAGTATATACTCCTAAAATAACGACTCTCTCCCATAACTTTGCAGGCGGCAGCTGTCACATTCCTGGGAAAACTTGCGCAATGTGACTTTCCAACAGACAAACTTGAAATAACTTGGAACAGCAAGTATTTTAGGCGCAGTGCACACGCATACTTTTACAACATACGTTACAATTACTCTTACGGAAAATTTCATGAAAATAACACAATATATGGCTTTTTAGATGAGGACACATTTTAAGCAAAGGTGCAATATCAGAACCGTCCAAGTGTGAGTCAAACACGCGCACGAAAGGTTCCGTGCCATTATCTATACAACATTAGACACCTATATTATAACTATTATTAATATCGAGAAAAAAACGGTGAAAAAATCACGTATGTTGTATGGGAGCTTACTAAAATATTTATTTTTCAACACACTTGCTCAGAAAGTGACTCTTATTGCACTGCACTTAGGTATATAATGGCACTCATTACCAAACTGTGACATTTTGATTACCATTACGCACTAGTGCTATAATGTAGTTAAAACCTTTTTGTTCAACCTCTTTGTTCGGAAAACAAATTTTGAATTCGAATAAAATTCCTGTTCAAGTATATAAATTAGTGTTTTACTTACTTATTTCATCCGATTTACTAGTTAAAATGGACAAATTTTACTTGTACAAACGATTTATTTAATAAAAAACATTTAGTAAATAAATCGTACATTCAAATATTTCTTTTTGTGGTCTGTGGCCGCTATTTTCAGATGCGCGCGGTTTTTGGCGTGATTTTTTTTTATTCCAGTGAAGTTCAGTGGCTGTATTACCTAATAAAATAAAATTAAATACTACAAAATCATTACAAAATGTTACATCCGTATTCTACTGTCACTACGAAAGACATTATCGTAAAAACTTTTCACGCAAGAAAACATAAATGGTGCATAAACGTAAGACTAGGCAGTATGATCAAAATACCTTAGCCTTCCTCTATGGGTAAATAAAAAAAATGACGCGCGCGTTATGAAAACAGATTTTTACCGCAACAGAAAATTTTACTAGTTTTACTGTTGTTTTCTTCAAAAGTGTATTGAAAAACGTCGTATAACACACGTGAGTAATTAATGATTACCGTTCTTGGCTCTCTTAAGACCCTCGCCACGGCTCGGGTCTAAATACCGCCTCGACGGTAATCACTAACATTACACACTTATATCATAATGTACTATTATTCTGTTTTTAGTATTTGCTTTCATAGCGACATTAGAAATACGTCGTCTGTAAAATACGATTCATGAGACAGCCTGTTTGACAGACAGACAGACGGAGAGTGGAGTCTTAGTAATACTAGGGTCCCGTTTTTGCCTTTGGGTACGGAACCCTAAAAATGAAACTTTTCCTGAGTCTGAATATACCAGTTTAAATAGGTACAGTAATAAAAGTAAGCATGGATTATTTTTAAGTAACATAAAATTCGGTCTATTGAATCTGTAATTAACGTAATGAATCAAATAAAGTTTTTGATTCTCCAGTTCATTTGTATGATCGATTTTTATAACATCATTATTATAGGTGGCCATCATAATTTTGGTGTTTGTCATGAGAATAGTTTAGTGCCATTTGGCACTGAATCATTTTCCATGGAGCAATGAAAACGGCTACGCTCGGAGTTTCCTTGCGTGATTGGATAAAAAATGAAGATATTCGCAGGAGTATTAAAGTTACCGACATAGCTTGAAGAATCGCCAAAGTTAAGTGGCAGTAAGCAGCATATTGCTCGTAGAACGAATGGTCGATGGGGCCGAAAAGTTCTTAAGTGGCGGCCTCGTATCAGAAGACGCAGCGATACAAGGTCTCCCACAAGGTGGTGACGACGACCTGGTGAGAGGTGGTGGGTTATGGTGGGAAACCAAAGGATGCGTGACGTGAGATAATGACCGGTCCTATGGGCCCCGGTCATTGTGGCGACACTTGAGTGAGGCCTATGTCTAGCTGTGGGACGTCTTTCAGCTAAAATGATGAACCAAATTATACTAGATAGATAGCCGTTGGGATTCAAATGTCATCTACATAACAACCAACATTATCATAATATCAACATATAACATTTACGAGGACCTCCTTCAACGAGGATTTCCTTCAAGTTATGGGGAAATGCATCCAGAAAGAAGCTGAAGCAATTTCTAACTAACCAAGTTATGCATAAAACAGGCTCCCCGAAAATGTTGTGAAAGCTCCCACATTGAACTGCTTTAAAAATCGGCTAGACAGAGTGCTAATAACTGCTAGTATGTCTTACCAAATAATAATAATAAATCCCCTTTCTTTTTATCGATGGATATTAATAACACTGTTCAGGCAGGGGCCATAGTCTTAACATAGTTCCTGGTACCTACCCAGTCCACTTAAGACTCCGAAAACCATAACCATCTTAGTTTTCCATATGTCGCAATAGTTTTCCACCGACTGGCGGTTGTCCTTGGATGCATAGCGTGTACAGGCATAATCACCGATTGGAACCACATTCCATTAAAAGTGCCTAAAAGGGCCTCTGCGAGTTGGCTTCGGCTCCTCGTACGCCTTTCAAAGGTCCAGGACCTCAGGGTTTTGAGATAAATAAAAGTATAAAAATAATAATAATAAATAATGTTTGTGCATAAGACACCTTACTTTGCTAGTTTCCAGTCTCCACTACAAGTTACTGCCATCAAGAAAGTGTATTGTTCTAACAAGACTAGAGGTGTGCCACGGCCGCGCTGCTAATTCATTTACTTGCCAGTTAAATATAGTGCACGTACCACAATATACACATTCACATGTGGGGCAACTTTGAGTGCTTCTTTAATAAGACAGGGACCTGTTTGTTTATACAGCCGAATAATTATGTTAGCGACATGAGAAACGTACATAATTGCAGGTGAAGTAGATTTTTAGCTAGTGATTTTTTTGCTTTAGGCAACAAAATTTGGTAATGTATTTTGGCATTAAAAAAAACAGTAAATTATGGCTATGAGTCTGGGGTCCGAGTCTTCAAGAAAAAATAAGTCGCGACCTTAATTACCAACCAAATCGTTTACTTATTACCTCGTAAAAATACTTCCTTAAAGACAGACATTAAATATTCAAAAAAGAACACTAAATTCTTGATAAGACGCAATAAAATGCGAAGATATTTCTTCGTTTTAAAAGCGAGGTCGGCTATTGCCGACGATTTTCGCGCGTAAAAATGGCGAATATTTTTGGACCCCTTTGAATTTCGAACCAAGAAAATTTGCATTGTAACATGACAATGTTTTTTTTTTCTTCTGGACTATGGCCAGCATTGAACTTGAATAATGAAAGAACCTTTTGAAATAAGAATCCGTACTAATAAGTAACTCCTGGTATTTGGGTTTTCGGCTTGTTTTTTTCGAGTGAAGTTCAGCGGCTGTTTTAATTATTCGCAAATTGTTTTCTGGTGGATGTTGTAACGCAAAATTGATGTAGTTTTGTATCTCAAGTGTCTACGCAGCTGGACAATATGTGGAATCATTGAAACAGGCGCGATTTCAGTAAAATGAAGCTGAGAATTATTGTAATATATTATTAACTACCACTCCAGTGAAGCTTACCGAGAAGGAGCATCTGATACATTTGCTGCCAAATACTGCAAAAACCTTAGAATAAGTGTTACGTTCTAATGAAACTCAAAGTAACTTAAAGTTACTGAAAACTTAATACTTTCTAAACTTGACACTAGCTAAATGCACAGACCGAGCAAAGCCAAAATTTTAAAAAAAGTAACTTAGTCGTCTGTTACGCTTTCACGGTTAAGATGAGAGTCCTTAAAAACACTTGCCTTTTTAGGTATTTCTTAAGAACTCTTCTCTTAAACTACAGAACCAATTTTGATGAAATTTGGTACGGAGTAAGCTCAAACGCCGTGAAAGGACATACGCGTCTTTTTATCTGGCTTCGACTTTGACTTCGCATCTGGAATAAGCGACATTCACGCGAACAAAGTCGAGGGTAAAGTTTGTTGACTATAAATATCAAACATGTTATGTAAGCGACTTGGAGTTATCCGCATTTCTTATTACGTTAGCTTATTTGTGTTGCAAGGAGAGTTGTAAAAGGCGGCGGTGACGGGTACAGCATTGAAGAAAAATGGATAACGATGTGAAAAAAATTCAAGTAAGCGCAGTTGGCAAGATACAAAATAATAAAGGTTTATATTGGTATTGTTCTGAACAGACAACGGAACAATTTGCATAAAACTACTATTAACCGACTTCAAAAAACGAGGTTTTCGTCGATTCGTCTCGTCTGCATGTATGTTTCTATGTCCACGATTTCTAAACGGACTTAAAAGAAGAGGAGTTATATTCGTCCTGTCCTTAATGTATGTTCATGAGATTTTCTTAAAAACTACTGATCTGATTTGGATGGGATTTATAAGATAATTAGGATAGACAATGCACATGACTCACGATTACTCTCTGTACGTACATATGTCATACACACAGATATAGCGCGCTTTTAGACGACCAGAAATGGATAGCTTGCCGTCCAGTCATCCGGTAAAGACGACCGCGCGTTTAGTTACACGCGCGCCTCAAAGAGATGTAAGCAAGACTGAAAGGGCCCAGCAGGGCTGATGCCTGTTACCGTGTTCCTGGAATGTAAAAATAAACTGAAGGGAAAAAAGGTGGGCACAAAGAAGTCTGACTAGCCCTCTTGCTCCACCTAGAGCAGGATAAGTTATTTGATGAGTTTCCACCTCAAAAAAGGGTGAGAGTTCACCCAGGTACCTTCATTTCACAAACAGCACCAACGTGTAGATTGAGTCATTATTGGCCGTCTTATCGTAGAACTTGTTTACTTTTAATTATAAATACCTACTGTTTAATTTTAGTTGTGAGAAAACACAAAACTGATAAATAAAAAACCTTTTTACAAAAAAGTCAATTAAAAATAGAACTGGCTTCCAAAAACAACACAAAACAAACGAAAATGCAAATTATTTCGATTGCGGAGGTCAAAGTCAAGAAATGACAAAACAATCCAAAAACACCAACTTCCACAATTAAAGTTATTTGGCAATTTAATTGTTTCATTTTTGGAAGTCGGTTCTATTTTTGTGAAAAAGTTTTTTTTTTATAATAAGTATTTTGGTTGCTATTGCAAATGAAACAATTTTGTAATTAATATTTAAATACATTAAAATTAATATAGTATTTCAAATGTGTCATAGTCATCTTTTGGGTAGATAATCAGTCAACAGCGATGCGGAGGAGTTTTTTGACGCCATGTTTAGGTAGGTATGAAGCCATAGTCCAAATCTTTCAGACCAATAAATATTAAGTGAGGTTGCATAAATACTTGGAGCCTGTTTCTGATTTGAGTATTTGGAGTTCAGAACTTGTCAAACCTTTTAGATGACAAAGTTTAACCGAGTTTTAGAGTAAAGCAGAGTTTGACCCAAACACAACTACACAACTTTAAATTCTTACTCTGACATTGGGTGCTAGCACTAACGATGGTAAGTGTACCAAATATTTTAAAATTTAAATGTAATTTTGCGAACTGAACACCTGGCAAATAGCTAGGTAATTGGTTAAAACTAGAGGTGTGTAATTAAATAGTAGGTATCTAAGTAACACCCTTTGATTATGTAATCATAAAACTAGAGGTGTGTAATTAAATAGTAGGTATCTAAGTAACACCCTTTGATTATGTAATCATAAAACTAGAGGTCTGTAATTAAATAGTAGGTATCTAATCAATTTAATTACACACCTCTAGTTTTAACCAATTACCTAGCTATTTGCCAGGTGTTCAGTTCCCAAATTACATTTAAATTTTAAAATATTTGGTACACTTACCATCGTTAATAAAACTGGCAGGCATTAATTCTGAAACAGTTTAATCCATTTCACTGACAACGCATTGGACCATAAAATTTAATCGCGTGGCAGCCATCATGAGAGCTGGTCCAATAAAATATGCTTGATACTGCTAATAATTTTATTATAACAATTATGATATTTATGTATATATCATATTATCATAGGTATAACACGAATAGTGCATAGTACAATTTATATGCTTTATTTGGTGCAAATGAAAAGAGAACACAACAGCACTCTATCTTCCGCATGACGCAGGTTCTCACCGAATATGGTAAGTTCGGGAGGTTCCTGCACTGGATTCGTGTGGAAGAATCGCCCGGGTTTCATCACTGTGTGAACCGCCCGGAGGACACGGTGGAGCATACGGTTCAGGTGTGCCCCGCCTGGGCAGAGCACCACGGTGTCCTGGCGGGATTTCTTCCAGTGAAGTTCAGTGGCTGTTTTAATTAACTAAGCATTCACAGTTACATCCTGTAATTAATATCTAATATAAATTGTCTATTTTATGTATTATTTAAGATTGTTTGTTTAAAATTTAGTTCTTTTTAAAATTTAGCTTCTACTATAGCTCGCTGCGAAATGCTGAACTCTTCCTGGCATACTAGCCTACCTACTGACCTGTAATACAGGTTGTTGCACATATCTACATCAAGCACCAGTCCCTCACCAAGTTAGCTCTAAAGTGTAAGCATTGTTAATAGCTAGCATAAGAAACCCAAAAACATTAACAAACAAAATTACTGGCACACAGAACTGTCAGGATAAGATTTTTGGCGGGATTTTTCGAGTGAAGTTTAATGACCCCTTTTAATTATTAATAAAATTTCTTGTGGATTTTGTGACGTAAAATTATTATACATTAGATATAACTGGTCAATATTATACGGAATCATTAAAACACTTCCGTAAAATGAAGTTGAAAATTTTACTGTAGTTATTGTCTACCTCACTTCACTGAGGTAGACAATAACTACATCTACATCTAGCATCTACTGAAACTGTTTCATCCTTATTCTAATAGGAAAATACTGTACAATATATAAGTTATTACATATAATAGTTGAAATTAATTACTTCGACTTAAATAGTAAAATAAGTCGAAATAATTAATTACAAAATAAAATAAGGAAACTCGATTACAAAATCATAACACAAATGGGGGTCGTCTATTCTAAGTGGCAAATTGGGTGATAACATTTGAGAAGTCTGGGGTTCTATTTGGGGTGAATATTTAGAAGAGATTTTTTTTTCATATACTGTACTGTCCCACTGCTGGGCAAAGGCCACCCCCAACTTCTTCCCAGTATTCTTTTCTTGAGCCACCTCGAACCAGTCCTTGCGGAAGGCATCGAGGTCGTCTCGCCACCTCTTCCCAGGTCGACCTCGGCGGCGTCGTCAATCTTCAGGTATTCACTTTGCTTACTATAATAAGCCAACTAACTACATAATATATTGTTTATTGCTCAACATTTTAAAAAATCAATTTGATAAACCATTATTAAATTTAATCACAATACCTACCTAAAAAGAACGAAGATAAAAAATTCAAAAAGAAAACCTTAATTTAACAAAAACAAAAAAATTAATAGCCTGATTCAAAAATTAATTTAGTTAAAAAGTATTTAATAAGTTGATACCGGTCTAGCGAACTGGCAATTAAACGTGAAAAAAATTGTAAAGATGCCTTTGAAAATTAAAAACATTTTAATTTTCTTTTTAACTTTTAAATGGCGTATTTATATTTTTTCAACTTTTTGGCCTGTATTTTATTGCAATGCATATTTTATGACAATGCAGGTTTTATTAAAAAAAAGAAATTGTACTTTTAATTTTCTGTACTTCCAATTTTAAATGGTAGAATTATGTTTATTTTTAAATACGTGTAGTGGACATAATATCTGTGTTGAAAATAAAAGACCATTGAAATAAAAAGTCATTCGGATTTCGTTTATATTACTACACTTGCTATTTGTTTCGTTTTTAATGAATACTAAAACTTTGCATATTAATATTGGTCGGCACTTTTTATTTTGGCTTATGTAAAATGATTTTACATAAAGATAACTTCTGTAAATAGGGACAGGTTCCACATTCAGCCATATTAACAGTATCTAAACAGTTAACTCTGCAGGATTTTCGCCTGTAGGTACTTGACCTTTGCACGGATAGGTACGCCAAAAGCCAGCGTACTGACCGCGTTTAATAATAGCTACGCCAAAAGCCATTGTGCCTACCTCGTGTTATTATTTCGTGTACCTTTCGAAGCTTTCGAACAACGAATATGAAATGAAAAACAAAATATTCAAATGAACTGAACAGTTTCCATTTTATTTTTAAATAGAATTCAAACGACGGCTATCGGTTTTGTTTTTATTAAATGGTCATTGTATTGTCTAAAATACGGACTTAGAAAGTTAATCAAATTTGATTAGGGCCAATTTCGGGAGGGTTTCCATTGAATGTGAAAAATAATTGGTTGAAGACTAATTTTGCAAATAACTTTGTATTAAATGAAAACCTTTGAAATTGTAGCTTTTTTATGGAAATGTGTGTTTATTCATATGAGATTTTTCAATTACCATATCTAATAGCTTTTGTCCACGGTTTAACTCCCGTACCTTCCTACCCGCAGTAAGTATGCAGTTTTTGGGTATTACCTAAAGTAGCTTATGACTCTCAAAGATGCCTTAGAATTTATAATTATAAATAAACCAATAACTAATGTTCACTTCTTTGCAATGTTATAATTTCGAAGTTTCGATCCCTATTTATTTATTAAAATTAGGCACATTCTGTATTTATAGTTAAAACCTACACGTACATTATAGAGCCAACAAATACATATTTTACATGAAAAGAAAATATAAATAATCACAAACAAAATTTACAATAATTAGACATATATTATAATTCATTTAAATGCCAATATTTTCTTAACATTCCATTAAATAAACACGTTAATTCGAGTAAAATATATGTAGTTACATCTGGCTTCTGAGCAGTCAGTGTGTTGAGTAATGACACCACGTAATTAGTTGTCAATTACTGTATATTATGCGGTACAAGTCCGGACACTGGGAGTCGCTAGTTGAGGGCGCGAGTGTAGTCGCGTGCATTGAGCCAGCATTTAGTGTTCTAGCTGAAAGTGAACAGTAACCAATTTAATGGAATAAAGCCAAATCGTGTTCACAATTGAATCCAATTGTAATCAAACGAAACACAATACAGATTGTTCAGACTGTTTGAGAGTTTATTTGTATTATTCCCGTCCTCATTTTATTTTGATAGAGTGCAAGTACATATCTAGATGCTGTTGGAAAGAGCCAACACTCCGTACGGGCCAGATTCAATTTCAAAAGTAAACATTGGTGGACGAAGTACAAGCATCAGTTCATAAGGCTGTTTATATACAAGGGTACGGTCGAAAGCAAAAGTCCATAGGTACTACAGAAATAAAATCGTGTGAAGCGAGAAATGACGCCATCTAGCGTAAAACCAGATTGAAATGTTGCTATCGACAACATTACATTATACTCTTAATAGATGGCGCCGCTGTGCTTCAAATGATTAATGCTTAACTAATGCTTATTTTTGTACTTTCTTTTTGTTTCTTCAAACATTGAAATAATTTATAATTTCTTTTAAAGAGATGAAGATATTAAAATTGAATATCAATTTATAAATATTTGATTATCTATGTGTTAGTTTTCAAACTTGAGAGGGTAGGTTGAATATGGATTTACAGGCCTCACTGCAAAAGTCCATAAGAACGCTAAAGATTACATTGCTACGAACCGAGCGAGCACGATACTTCCGTGCGTATGTGTGCGCGTGTATGAGTATCCACATTCCACAGATAACACACATTAAGGAACTGTCGTCGCACTGAGCTTAAAACATCATTATTATTTTTCTGTGCCATTGAATACGCATCACACAGTCACAGAGGCGACTTGTTCTTACCATTGCATTGATAAAATTCACGCAAATATGTTATGTGCTGGTAGCCGTATGAACTAAGTGTTGGATTCGCAAACAATGTAGCCCGAGTTCAAATCATGGTCGGTCCGTTGCGGTTATTTTTTACTTTGAAAATTCCCAATCTATATTAATATAGTTGTTTTTTATATTTCTATGAAAAATACTATTGCATTTTTTGCACTAAATAGTTGCAAATTACGAATATGATCTATTAACCACAAGAAGAACACATTCGTAATTTTCAATTATTTAGTAACATCTTTTCGATGATGTAAGGTAGAAATAAAAAGACGTGTTTAATAAAAATCTTTATTCTTTATATTTACAAATTAAACATTTATGAGAATTGTGACGTCGAATTGTTACCTAGACAAAAAAATTATCTTGTAACCGTTATCTATGTTACGTGTAAGATTGTTTGTTGGAAGTATACCCACTTAGACCATTCATAATATGAATAACGTAACAATCACACCTTCAGCGTGAAGTGCACGGCGAACAGTATCCATCGAGGTGTCATATAATTCCGCAAAATGTCTCGTTGGTGCGAAACCATTCGTTTTGTATACGTCCACCATATGTTGTCGCTGCGCGTCGCTAATAAGCTTCGGTCTCCCACTTCTCTTTCGACTAGCAAGGCTACCTTCTTCCTCATATCTTTTTATCCAAAGACTTACAGTATTTTTCTAAAACAAAAAAAAATTATTAGGCAGCTATACCTACTTGACTTCATTTTCATTATATAAAATGTTAACAATCATAATGATTGCATATAATTTTAAAATAAAACTGCATTTATAAATCCAATAACCAATCCAATAAACCCAACGATTTATGTATTTCTCTTTTAAGTCTCATAAATATACGATGGATGGATTCATAAATGGCATACATTTTAATTAGAAGATTAATTTATAATAAAGTTACAATTCATTTATAGCTATTATACTCACATCCAGTCCGGTTTCTTCAGATATTTGTGTTTTATTAAGACCGCTTTTATGCAGCCCAATGATAGTCGCCCTCACTTCAATACTAATATTAGCTTGCATTTTGCGAATATTACAATACTGTTAACCACACGTCACTAACCAACAACTACAACCAAACGACAGTTCATTTCGGTCAAGTTAAAACTTATGTCTACCTCGCAGAAATATAATTCTTTATTTAGTTTTTTTGTGATCCCTTTCTAACTCTAAGAAATGTGTGAACAAGTTAAAGAATAATTTAATATATGTAATGCTAATCCATAATTTCCAATCGGGTAAGAACTTACATAAAGTCAACAATTGCGTGGGATTCGAACTTGCGGCACACTGATTTGCGCTTCAATCTGTGTGCTCTATACCACTAGGCCATCTTGACTTATGCTAAGTTGATGAAATTATGAACTACAATCAGTTGTTGACGACAATGATGACGCATGTGTCTATTATTTGTTAAACTAAAAGTCAAGTTTATACTTTGTGAGATTGTCTTTGCTCACCACTTAGCTGTGAATAAACCAACGCCATCTAGTTTAATTTTCGAAAACTTGAACTCTAACATGCAAGGGAAAATAGGCGTTAAGGTATCTAAGCACTTTTAATGGGTCACCGTACCTATAAGTAGTAAAAAATATTGTTTGACTAGACCGTTGGTGTGTGGTTAGTGGCCCTGACTACTATGCCGGAGTTCGTGGGTTCGTTTTCCACCTAAAACAAATGTTTGTGTGATGAGCACGATTATTTGTTCTGTTTTTGGATGTAATTTAATTTATAATAATAATATGTATGTAATTAGAAATATATACTAACCTAAGTATTTTTATCAGTTGTCTAGTACTCATAGCACTAACTCTGCTTAGTTTGGGACTAGATAGCGTTGTGTGATAGTTGTGGAATATTATTATTATATTATTTTATTATCTTACCTACTCGCACCAGCAACACTTTCTGGTAAAATAAGATGAGAATATTATGGAATACGTTGCTTTATACTAACATTCAAATCTAATAATCTTGAAATATAACAACCTCGTCGGCAGTTATATTTTTGAGCCGTTTGGGGTTGAGACTCTTGGGCCGTGGGGTCCGAGTAATCATGCGCTTTTTAAAGAATTATCCAAATGGCTAGTTGACACTTCGCGTGACCCAAGGGCTGGCTTTTACCTCGGTCAGAGATTAAGCATTGCCATACAACGTGCCAATGCCGCCAGTCTTTTAGGCACACTTCCAGTCGACAGCGATGCGGAGGTTTTTTTTGACGCCATATTTTAGGTAGGAATTATTGTGTGTATGTAATTTTAATTAGTTGTGTTTTTATTTTTCTTTTTCTAATGTTCAAAATAATCTTGGAAATTAAATGAACTGATTTTTATGAAACATTTGAATAATCAAATAACTTGTGGAGTTATGAGAAAGAGAGTGTAAAGTCCTGCAAACCTCCATTGAAAATGCAGGATCCTTCGATCAGACGGGTGTTTTGTCTGGTCTGGGCAACTGCCCATTGTTGATTTTAGGGTGTTGTAGGTATATGTTTTAATCGTGCGGAGAACACTAATACCGCGATGAGGGATTTTGACTTTTAGTTATAGATGTGGTGTCATAGATGTCGCTACCAACTTCTCTCGTTCTGAGTGGAGTGACTCAGATTTATATTGACTAAAATCCATCCGTGTTTCTTTATGGGCACGCCACGATTATGGCGGTAAGTCCCCTCTTTGAGGAGTGGCTAGAGCGGCAACACAGCGTCCGCATCTTCCGCATGACGCAGGTCCTCACCGGACATGGCAAGTTCGGGAGGTTCCTTCATCGGATTCAGGCGGAAGAAACGCCCGGGTGTCACCATTGTGTGGACCGCCCGGAGGACACGATGGAGCATACGGTGGAGAAGTGCCCCGCTTGGGCGGAGCACCGTCGTGTCCTCGTTGAGGCAATCGGCGACAGCGACCACTCGCGTCGGGCCCTGGTTCGGGCTATGGTCCGAAGCGAGGTGGAATGGCAGGCGTTGGCCTCCTTCTGCGAAACAGTAATGCTAGCGAAGGAGGAGGCCGCACGAGTGATGGAACGAATGTCCTCACGCCCCAGCCGCCGAGATTCTGACCCCAACTACCAGCCACGGTAGACGCGTGCTTGCGGACGTCGAGCAACGTGTATCTTGCCGTCCGGCCGTCAGGTAATTGACCGGACCGAGCCCAGTCGTTAACAGCACGTAGTGCTCCTCAAAGACATGTCAGCAAACTTTAGGGGCCCAGCAGATCCGATGCCCGCTAGCTAGGATCGCGGGGAATTTCCGAAAATGAAACCCGTAGTCCTAGAACGCAAAGGGCATCTGAGGGACACAGGTGTGGTTTTAGTCAGTAAAAGTCTGACACGCCCTCAAGATAAGACATAGGATGATTCCACCCTTAAAAAAAAGCCGTTACTTCAGTTGCTTTTTCGTCGACGATCTTCAAATTTAAACAAAACATGACCTACGTTAGTCCGTATTCAGACTCATATCGAGAGTCTACCGTGTCTCGAAAAACATGTAAAACCTCAAGTTTCGGCTGTCAGTCTTAGATTTTTTGTAGTCATTACGTGTTCAGTGTTAGAAGCCAGAAAAATTAACACTAATTTATCAAGGAGTATTATGTTGCCACGTTACTGAGTTGTGGAGGTGAGATAGGCAATTACTCTATGCAAAATAAAAGTAGGCAGCTACATCCGACTAGACTGGAGACCGACTACAATATAGTTGGAAAATTGAAACCGGGATTGTGTGTAAATAGCCTTAGATTTCTACACGTGGTACAAACATGTGTCGCCTAGCACAACAGTTGTGAAAATTGAAACGTTCAGAAAAGAAATGAGATGAAATTATTGCCCTTTCCACAACGTAGTCTGGATTCTATTCCTGAAGCATTGCACTGTTAGTGATGTACATACTACGGTTACAAGACTGGTCATTTGTTAGCTGCCAGTGGTTTACTTAAATTTCGATTTTTAAATACTATTATTTTTTTCATTGTTTATCTACATTGTGCCCACAAAACAGAAGCGACAAGAATTATGTAACCAAGACTTATGTAACTTATGTTAAAAGAGTGTCCATGGAGTTTCTTGCACGTTATTCTCCATATTAATTGTATTATTAACTAGCTCGTGTTAAATTCGGGGTAACACGGTTCCCCTTTCCTGATTTAGAACACAGAAGAGAACTCTGAACAGAATATTATTTTAATACGCTACTGTAAACGATATTATATGTATGTCTTTCCATTTGTTGCGGAATGCTCCATACAAACTTTCACCCCCTATTTTAGGGGAGTGGGGGGGGGACACAGACAAAAAGTAGCTCATGTCACTCTCCATCCCTTCAACTATCTCCACTTAAAAAATCACGTCAATTCGTCGCTCCGTTTTGCCATGAAAGACTGACCAACAAACAGACACACACACTTTCACATTTATAATATTAGTATGGATAGCATGGTACAATTATTTACAAATGCACATCAGTCGCTGCGCCGATACGTTTCTTTTAGTTGGTGAGTTTTAATCAGAACTGAAGAGCTAACCTAAGCTGCAAGATCTTCTATAGATTCCACATGAGGAAAGAAAAATCACTTGACGTTCATATACCCAGTGAATATATTAAGCTTTCACATTTTTAAAACGAAAATGGAAATCCAATTCTTTTGAAACCCAGTCTAAAGGCTGCCACACACAACACAGTAATCGCAGCTGGAAAACGTCACGCATGGCTCGGCAAAATGTATGAAAAGCTGAACAAAACGTCCACTGTTTGACTTGTGTGAAACATTCGGGAACTGCCAGAAGATATTTACTTTGCTCTCAACAAAGGGATACCCCGGGTTGTGTAGGGGAATTAAACATTGCGTTGTTATAACATTAAGTAAAAGAGTTTTATATATGATGTTTGTTTTACGGCAGCTGGATAGGGAAAAAAATATTTCATATTTTAATAAATCACGCATGATATAGAGGCTTGGAATGAAAAAGTGGATTCATTTGCCCTGCTGAAGGATACAATAAGGTTAGCAAAAAATTCTTTAAATATGTGTGGATGGATGGTCAATGGAGAAGCGCCGGAGCACCTACTGGCGAAGAAGCATTAAAAGGCAATCCACGAGGTGGTCTGATGATTTGGTGAGGACCGCGGGAATCCACTACCCCTACATATTTTGTTTTTGAATGTGGACAGTCATGGAATTGGTAACTCCTCCTGCTCCGAGTGGAGCAAGAAGAAGTGTCAGACTTCTACCGACTAAAACCCACTTGTATTCCTTTAGTTGCCTTTTGCTTTCCAGGCCCGCGGTGTCTCTTTGGAACCATCCCGCATTGCTGGCAGGCATCGGCCGTAGCCATCAATACTTACAGCTCCATAAGGCGCGCGCGGAACACAAGGCACCGTCTGATAAGGGCTAGCGAGCTGCCCACTGCTCGCCGTCTGCAAGCCTGCGCTTGCGGTGGCTGTGGCAACTCCTGCAGCAGTCAGGGCGTGAGAATTGCCTCTCCCTCACGCTTTTCCCCATCTCCTTCGCTCGCATTATTGCTTCGCAAAAGAAGGTGACTGCTTCCCATAGTCTCTTGCTCCGTACCATAAACATACTCTTCCAACCATAGCCTTCTCGAGGACACAATGGTGCTCCACCCAAGTAAGGTAAATCTCAACCATGTTCTCCAGGATGCAAGAAACGCATGATCGGTGGAGTTGGCGACACTACGTGGAGGCTTATGTATGTCCTACAATAGTTTTCCTTTGGTTGAAATGAATTAATTAATTTCATGTTTTGTATGTCTACCATTTCTTTGTATACTCGTAAAAATGAGTAGATATCATTAAAATGTCAACATCGTACCGTAAAAATCAATATCTCATTATTGACAAGGTCTAAGTTCTACTAAGTCATTTGCCTCGAAAGCGTTCCTAAGTGCATTACAATAACCTTTCAGTCCCATATCGATTCTTGTGCAGTGAGTCATAATCTTACTTTCATTACGTTCCTATATAAATATTGGTGTAGTATGCAAGAACAGTTGATTGGAATCGAAAACAATGGTCTAATGAGATTAAAATGAGAAAGAGATGAGTCAGTAAAAAACAATTAACAAAAATAAAGGGTATAACTATTCTGAATCAGACTTAAATCAGACTAAAATATAATAGACATACTTTTAACCTTACTTTACTAAAAATTGCTGAACTTTGGAAGATTTAAACCAATTTGGACAAAATAGAAAACATAAGAGTCATCCCTATAAACCGTGTTTTCAAATAAAAGAACACATTCAAATCGGTTCACCCGTTTAAGAAATACGGTGCCACAAACATAGCGGTCAAACTTATAACACCCCTTCTTTTTTAGTTGGGGTTTAATAACCAATCATTCACTTCTTAATGCTCAAATATTGGCCAGGATTTGAAAGCTTGGCTCATGGGCAGAGACAATGTTCTGGAATAATAATATAATATTATAATAATAATTATAATATTCCACAACTATCACACAACGCCGTCTAGTCCCAAGCTAAGCAGAGCTTGTGTTATGGGTACTAGATAACTGATAAACATACTTATATATTTCTAAATACAACATATATATATAAACTACACCCGGACACAGAAAAAATGAACGTGCTCATCACACAAACATTTGCTCTGGATGGGAAACCTCCGGCATAGCAGTCAGGGCCACTAACCACTAGACCAACAGGCCAGTCAAGTCAGGAATAAAACATAAGATTCTTTTTATTCCGAAAGTATGTTCCCTTGGGGTAATTTTGGACTTCCACGCGAACCAAACCACTTGCAGAAGCTAGTGATGGGTTTTTAAATACTAATGAATCACTGTCACGTTTAAGTCGATTTAGGGACATATTATTTATTACACTGGCAACACAAATTTTGAACAACGGTTATCCCGACTAAAGGACTTTGTATCTATGGTCAAGAAAAAAAAAAAACGATTGACATGATGGTGAAGCATGCAGGAGTTGAGTCGGGCTATATGTTCCAACACGTGTCCAAGTTGTGTCATGGTCAGATCTTAGAAATTGATCACTTCATAATATAGCCAAGTAAAACTGACCAGATCGTATTAAACGTTAAAGTTTGATGATATGTCAATCGCCGTTTGGCCTACTTTCTTTAGATCTTTTATTATCATAAAAATCCTACATCAATGATATGGTCAAACGTTAACGTTTAAACGATCTGGCCAGTTTTTGTTGTCCATACCATAAAATGATTAATTCTAAGATCTAGCTACGACATATATATTAAGGAGAAAATATGTATATGGAATACCTATCTGAAAGGTAGGTATATATATTTTCTAGGTACATCACAAGATTATACCTATCAATATTAAAGTAGATCTGTAAAGTTCACTTACTTTTATGAGTACCTAAGTATTTGCACGAGACATTATGCAAATCCCGAGAGAAGCTCGGGTTTCTGAGACGACATTTAAAACAAACAGGACCCTGCTTCAATTGGACGATCCACACCTGTGGATGGAAATAAAAAGAAATTAGAAGTGTATTGAGCAAACGTTATCTGTTCCAATGGCTAAGGATTCAATTTCAAAATAATATATGGTGTATTTTAGGGAAAGTGAAACAGCTAGCTGGGATTTGATTTGGGTATAAGTTTATTAGTGGAATACGTTATTTTATTGTTAAGTCAAATAAGTCCTAAAGTTAGAGTAAGAAAAGAAGAATACATTGAAGAACTATGATCAGGATGCGCCAATATAAGCAGTTAGTTATTATTCCTGGGTCTTTTGATTAAAAAAAAAATTGGTACCTATATCTTACTGCTGAACAATGTATACAAACTCAAGACTCATCTCATCACAGTTTGCATACGTTCATACATTTTATACACACATTTTCTGAACAAGGCAAGACAAGGGTTCAATGACCAATCCTAGGAATGGTCAAGGAGAAACTAGTTAGAGTATTATCTACGTAGTCATCCAAAGGACGGGTACAAAGAACAAAGAAAAAGATAATGTCAAAATCAATCATTCTGACATTATCTTTTAGTTGCCTTTTAGTAACGCTATGAGAGGACCATTCCAATTTTGAGCCACATACATGGGTACTTTATGTAACTAGAATATCTATGGTATAATAATTAAGTAGCTGACCTGGCAGACGTTGTTTTGCTATATATGTATAAGTATAAATTATAAAAAAAAAAACGAAAAAAAAGACTGAAATTAAAAAAGGGGGGGGGGGTGGGGCCAGCAGGATTTTTTTTTAGGTGCGATATCATCAAATTACTTTTTTTTTAATTGGTATAAACCAGTGCTTGACTGCGATCCCACCTGATGGTAAGCAGAGATGCAATCATTGATGGTGAGGCGCACTAGTTTATTAAGAGCCTTGAAGACACCTAAATTATAGTTGAACGGGAAGACCGCAGCAGGCAAATTGTTCCAGTCCTTCGATGTACGCGGTATAAACGACGAAGCGAAGCGCTTAGTCCGGACCGTTGAAGTTTCAACAACGTAGGGGTGGTTACTCACCGTACGTCGGGTTGTCCGATAGTAGAAAGGAGTAGGCGGAATCAAGTCATGCAATTCCCGCGCACACTCTCCAAAATGCAACCTGTAAAATACCGATAGGCTGGCTACCCTGCGCCTGTGCTCGAGGCTTTGTAGATTGGACTTAACCAAATCTGAGTTTTCGCGTCCTAGGGTGGAGCGAGAGGGCGTGTCAAACTTTTACTGAATAGAACCACACCTATATTCCTTCGGTTGCCTTTTACGTTGTAGGACCACAAGTATTCGTTACATACTTATCCTTTCGGGTTTCGGCCCTGAAGGCCTCTACGGTTTGCTGACATCTCTTTGAGGCGCGTGAACCACTAAGCTTGGTCCATGTAGGACGAGTGGATGGCGAGCTATCCGTTGCTCGTCTTCCGAAAGGCCGCGCCTAAGATGGCTGGAGAAAAGAACGCTTTGCGGTTCCTGACGCCCGGGGTGTCTTCATCGCGACGGCTGGGGCGAGAGAATGTACTCACTCATTCTTGCGGCCGCCTTCTTTGCTAGCATTATTGCTTCTCAGAAGGATACGGCCGCATTCCATTCCCTGCATCCCGGATCAGGACCTGCGGGGGGAGGGGTATTGTAGGAGGTTGCAAAAAAAAACTTTACAACAAATTCTCATACTTACCAAATATACAAAAGAATCATTTAATACGGTCGAGCCGTTTTGAAGCAGTAGCTGGTGCATGACTGTCCACGTCACGCTCCTAAAACAGCACAATGCCATGTGGTCACGATTTCAAGAAGTTTCTATTTTGAAAGAAAAGAAAGAGAGAAAAAGAATTTATTTGGTACAGCACAAGGCAAAAACACATTATAGGGTAAACACGAAACAAAAATAAAAACAAGAAGCAAAAATGTATTTGTGTGCCTCACGGCTGCACCTTTTTAATAATAGAAGTAACTTAAGTGGAGTAACTTACAACTTACAACATAAGCTATCTCTCAGTAAAGCCTTTACGGATGATGACAACAGGCATCGAAAAAAGTGTTTCTATGGGAGAAATCTTCCCAAAGCAGTTAATTAAAAAAAAGTATGGCGATGTTAAGAAATAAATTAAAAAATAGTTTTCACTGCTCTGCATAATAATTTATTGAACTAGGTCGCAAATAACGGCACATTAAATGCTATTAAGAAAGTAATTAAGTTCTCTGCCCATGCTGGTATTCATTCTAAACAGTCAGAAGAAAATTCAAGAAAAGACAAAAGGAAAAATATATTAATTTGGGCTCGCCCATGACAATGAATAATTTTCGTTTAGCTCTCATTTGTGTAACATATATTTTTTTTAATTGGTCAAGTGCGAGTCACATTCACGCACCGAGGGTTCTATGCATACCTATGTAAATGGGTCGATTCCCGAATCGAGTCTCGAGAGTTTTTCCAAATCGTAAATAAGTAATTTTGAACTTCTTCGGCCATGTATCTCGTGGTAATGGCTCCATAGAGCGTCTCGTAGTGCAGGGCAAAGTTGAGGGCACTAGGCAACGTGGTAGATCACCGATAAGATGGACAGACCAGATCAAGGCCGCAACTAAGTGCTCGGTTTATGAATGTACTCGGAAACCTGCAGTCCGCGATAAATGGCGCTGTGTTACCAAGATGATCACTCATCGTGATTCAAAGTGATAACCACGACCACTCTGGCAAGAGTGTACCGACTGAGAAGAAGAAGACCTTGCTTCTTGCGAAACAGGAGTCAATGAGAAGTACTCCATACGATCGGATTTCCTTGCGAGTCAAAATAAGCGCCAAAATGGAGTATAAACAGCCATATCTTTAGATTGCATTAAGTATGATTTTATTATTGCTCCAATGACTAGTAGACTTGAGTATTTGATATCAATTTCAACATGATTACCTCTATGCGTTCCTGAGAAAAAGGTCTTGAGAGACGGACAGTTGAAAAGTCGGAGAGAATATGGACAGAGGGATAGATGGACAACAAAGTGATCCTATAAGGGTTCCGTTTACCAAGGTCTTCTTCTTAGTCGTTGCACTTATGAGAAATAAGGAGGTAACTATATGGATATATATTTATATTCTCCTACATGTTAACGGTTATTTACTGTGTATCAAAGTTCCTATGACTGGTGTGTAAGGAAAGGGTTTTATGAAGAAAAGCACAGAAAGACAAGGCTAAGTATTTATTTCAAATAGGCTTGTCAATTAATCGAATAACTAGTTGTTTGTTCCAAAACTAGGTCGTCGAGGTGAAGAACAAGCGAAGAAACTCCTCGGAAGCTTAATCATAGTATTTCATAGACACATTTTAACAATATCATTAATATATAGTTTATCCCAATAACATCTACAAGTAACTCTATGCTCTATGTCTTGGGCCATTTCAAAACGGTAGTAAGGTAAGGCAAATAATGTGGATAATAATAATAATTCTTTATTTTCAGATAACTAAGATCCAAAGTGTTAGTAATTACAATAATGACTTAAGACTATTATTAGTAAAGTGACACAATATAGGTGATTTTTATTTATTGATCACTGTCCTTATCATTTTCTTAAAAACAGGAGAGGTAATATCCTCCCCTATTATTTTGAGGATGCCGTTGCTAGTTCCTCGTACTCTGCTTAATAGGGATGCCGTTTTTTTGCGAATCACCTCATGAAAACCATTGGTTCGATTCTGCACAAACATCTCTGAAGCACTACAAAAGCGAGGCCTTCGCAACAGCATCCTAAAAATATTATTATACTGGACGCGCAGCGCGTCCATCGCTCTTTTGGCATACGCGACCCACAGGCTTCCCGTGTAGAAACTTTGGCAGTATGCTTTAAAAAGGGTGATTTTGACATCTACACTACATCGGGAGAACCTGCGTGCCAGCATATTACCTCGGACCGATAACGCCCTGCGCTCCCTTTCAATGTCTACATTATCCTTAAGGTCGGCGGTGAGGAAGTGCCCGAGGTACTTGAAAGAATCTACCTTATTTAGTTTCGAGCCACTGAACATAATGTCAGGTATAATTTCAGGGCATTTACCGCCGGCCTTAAAGACCATGTATTTACATTTCATCACATTATATAACAGTCCGTGTTTAGCCGCATAAACCGCACTGCGCTTCAGTAGCTCTCCTATAGACCTTACAGTAGGGCCCAACAGCACCATATCGTCTGCATAGCTTATGTTATTTACACTAACACCGCCCACCCTGCATTCGACATGCATGCTGCTGAGCTCCACTAGTAAGTCATTTACATTAAGGTTGAAGAGCCGTGGGGACGTCAACCCCCCCTGTCTCACACCGCACTCCAACCTGTATGAGTTTGAGAGTGTATTGGACCATTTGACATGGTTTAATTGGTTAGCATACCAGTACTTCAGGATGTCTACCACTTCCGTCGGTACGTTCCTGTCCCTCAGCTTTCTCCAAAGCATATCATACGACACAAGGTCAAATGCTTTGGAGAGGTCAAGGAAACAGGCGTAAACCGGCGTTTTCCTATCTGTGTAGTATTGAACAGTGTACTTAAGACTGAGGATGGCACTCTCTGTTGACAATCTGCGTTGGAAACCGAATTGTGAATCGCACAGGGTAATACAACTCTCCAAGTAAGTATCGAGTACACTGTCCAACACCTTCGCAGCCGTGGTCGCCAGGGATATAGGTCGGTAGTTTCCCCTGTCCGCGATGTCTCCCGTCCTGTTCTTAATTATAGGTACAACGATTGTTTTCATCATATCAGATGGTAAATATGAATGCCTAATGCACAGTGTATAAAACATGGCCAGTACCCTCGGCAGGTGAAACCCCGCAAACTTAAAATGTTCAATACTGAGACCATCGTGTCCGGGAGATTTGCCTCTGCTCATGTGTATAATAGTCTCTTTTACTTTTATGGCTGACAAACATATTTGTGACTCTTCTCCCCGACACGTGGACTCTTTCTCCGTCAAGGACCCAGAAATGCCAAGCGGCGACTTTATTTTAAAATGTTCCATGAACATATTCGCGATGTCCCCTGGGTTGCTTTTTCCATTCACACTCACAGGGAGGCTAGGCCTCGCTTCCAACTTTCCTGTGGATTTCCAGAATTTAGCAAAGTTTTCTGAAGCTCTTTGTTGCTTTATTTTGTCCATTTTAATCTGCGTTTGATTATCCTGGCACCACTTTAAACGACTCTTAAAAATCTTACGTGCATCTCGCATTCTTTCATAAACGTTTCCAGAACTCGGTTTATTATGAAATATCCAATTTAGAAATTGAAGCTTTGCCTCACTGTGAGCGTCTTTAACGTGCCTGTTCCACCCGCACAATCTTTTACGATTCACAACACTATGACTCACTGGCTCACACGACTGCGTGGCAGCATCACTCAAACTCTCAGTAATTCTACAATATAACTTGTCCAATACATGCCTATGCTCAACCATGCTACAGGAACCAAAGCTGCAATTCGAAAACTCCATTGGAAAATCTATTTCACGTAACTTGTCGTTGCAAATGTCATGATACTTATTTATTTGCGTTTCGTTTCTCACACCCGAGATAACTTGACTCCGCGTTTTGTTTTCCAATTGCAGCTTCTGCTTAACCGCACCCAAGTCACAAGTCATATAAAGTGGCACGTGATCCGAAACAAACACATCTTCATATACACCTACATTGACAATCGTTTGCCAAGCAGATAGGGAGACCACACAGTGGTCCAACCACCTCCTACACCCATGAGCATCACTTACAAACGTGTGACAATTACAATTTAATCCTATCTTTTCTATATCTGCACAGATCCAATCCTGATCATTGCAAAAATTCATTAATTCATTGTAAAATAGTTCGTGTGGATGTGCGTTAAAGTCACCCAACATAAAAATACTTTCTACATCCATGCTCGCTACAATAGCACTAATTTCTCCTAATACCTCTGCAAAAATGGGTAGGTTTTCTATTGAATCGGTAGGCATGTAAACAGAGAAAATAACAATAGATCGCCTCCCTGTACTGGCTCTTATAGCACATAAGCGACAACTCTCACAATTTATAACAGAAACCGATTCAAAGATGCCCTTCCTCCAAAGGATGGCCACCCCCCCATAAGGTCTCCCAACCATTATGCCCGCTGAAGTATCAACGGTGGACTTACCTGTGTATTCAAACTTACTGTTAATAGATAATGATTCTCTGATACCGTATAACATAATTTAGAAACAAAAGCCACAGTATGACACATAGCTGTAGAATCAATACAACAAATAGCAAAAATCAATATATAATATTAAATAACTTACGTGGTCTTTGGTAGTCAGTAAAGGTTACCGTATGTTACCAATGTATTTATAAAATATAACAAACAATATTCAAGAAAAAATAATATTCATGATTTAATTACGTCATAAATAATGATGAATCTAACACACTCTTACCAGAGTGGTCTCGGTTATCACGAAGTTAGCTCTCCAGAATCTGTCAGGGTACGCCGCGTACTGCCTGCTAGCTGTCGTCCGGGCGCACTCGTTCATTGGGCCGACTGAGGTACGGAACCCTAAAAACATCCTCAAGGTCGCTTATTAATCTCCAGAAAATATATTTGTGCCAATCATTCATTGAAGCTTTATGAAAAAACTAAAATAAGCAATTTTAAGCGTCCAATTTATATTATTACTTGTCTAGAAGGTAATAAATTATTCTAAGGAATATAACATAGCTTAACAGCTTAGTCAGCCTTATAATGTTCCCACCACTAGAACTCAGGCTTACTCTCTCTCATGTACGCTTACGTCATCTTATGCCTATTTGTCACACTTAACACGCTAGTTATTAAAAGTTTATTTGAATAAATGATATTTACTTTGCAAAAAGTTTTCACTTTTACACGTCATTTTTTCGTTAGTTTAAACTAGAGGAGGCCAGTGTTTCCTAGCTGACAACAAACTCAGGGTCAAAGTCTCCTTTAAAGTCCATACAGCAAATATATTATATAATGGTCAAATTACATGAGAACCATACAGATTAATTAGTGTTAGAGATGGTCCTTTGAGGAAAGAATAATACAGATTTTATTCGACCTGTTCAGTCAGTGCAAACATTTGTCAGTATTTGCAAAGCTAAACTCAGGACTACTAAGGAGTTCAACGACTTGACGAACAATAATAAAAAGGAAAGGACATTTGGGTAGGCCGCAAAAATACTCAAATTGCCAGATATACGTTAAAATTACTGAAAAGGAAATAAAAAGCAATCCACATAGCCCTAACATAAGTTCAAACAAAGCCTTTGCGCTTTGTCGTAATCTTCGTAGCACAGTTGGCCTACGTCGTAGCCTACGTAGCTACGCGGAGTGCTACGAAAGTTACACAATACGTAGCTTAAAAGACGTAGCATTCAGGCGGTTCCATTTTCTTTTACTTAGTGCACAGATATGCAGCAATAATGTCTTTATAAACTGGTTTGATATTTATTATATTACTAGCTTCTGCGTTTAGCTTTGTCCGCGTGAATATTGGTTATTGCGGGCGCGAAGTCGAAGTCAAAGTCGGACAAAAAGTAACCTGTGTCCATTCTTGGAGTTCAAACTTCCTCCATACCAAATATTATCTAAATCATCAATTCAGTAGTTTAATTGTGACAGACAAACAGAATTACTTTCACATTTATAATCTAATATTATTTATCATAAACCAACTGAAAAAATAACCCTTTCTTTCCAACCTGGCAGGTGTTCCAGAGATTAGCGCATTCAAACTAATAAAAATACTTTTCAGCTGTATAATAGTATATGTATAGACATAGTATTTTAAAGATATACGGAACAAGATGAAATGTCCCGCAAGCTTCCGTTGATAAAGGCGGATCCTCAGACCATACGGGTTTTTTTTTTAGGTGGGAAATCATCAAAATGACTTCTCGCGCTCTGGGTGGAGCAGGAGGGCGTGTCAGACTTTTACTGATTAAAACCACACCTGTGTCCTTCAATTACCCTTTGAGTTCTAGGACTACGGGTTTCCCTTTCAGAAATTCTCCGCGGTCCTAGCTAGCGGGCGTCGGCCCTGTTGGGCCCCTACGGTTTGCTGACATCTCTTTGAGGAGCGCGAGGATCAGTACGCGCTGTCGACGACTGGGCTCGGTCCGGTTAGTTACCGAACAGCCGGACGGCGAGCTACCCAGTGCTCGACGTCCGCAAGCCCGCGTCTACCGTGGCTGGTAGTCGGGGTCGGAATTACGGCGGCAAGGGCGTGAGGACCTTCGTTCCCTCACGCGTGCAGCCTCCTCCTTCGCTAGCATTACTGCTTCGCAGAAGGAGGCGACCGCCTGCCATTCCTCCTCGCTCCGGACCATAGCCTGAACCAGGGCCCGACGCGAAAGGCCGCTGCTACCAATTGCCTCCACGAGGACATGGCGGGGCTCCGCCTAAGCGGGGCACACCTCCACCGTATGCTCCACCGTGTCCTCTGGGTGGTCCGCACAATGATATGCAGGATGATGATGAGAATGCAGGAACCTCCCGAAAGACCATACGGGTGTCGTGTCTGCAACTGTCCGGTAGTTAATATCGGATTGATAGTGTTCGCATTTGTGTAGTGATACAGAAATAGAAAAAAAAATTCCTGCGACCTTATGGGATGTTTCAAAAAAGCTCATCACAGTATGCAAAACCAGTATTTTTCCACAGTTTCCTCACCTTTTCACACATAATATTATTTGAATATCGCCTAAAAGGCAGGAGAACGAGTAAATCAAAAGGCAATAAAAAGTATTGCGAGATGTTCAGCGTCAAATATTAAGAGCTATATCGGTAGGGTTGTCTCACGTTTGATTGGAACACCATCTCCAATTTATTGCGCTGTTAGGGGCGTACGCTACCGAAGACAGAAAATATTCCCTCTGCTATAATATTAAAAGGGAAACGCGAGAGATCTTATCTTTTATTCGTAACAAGATGTTACATGGCGATGTGACTATAAATATATCTTTTTGGCTCGACTTTAGTGTAGGAAGAAGGCTTTTATTCACCACTATTTTTTAATTAGAAAAAAAAATGGAGCTCTGTTCGTACCCGTTACTGATCATATTTGTGTAACGAAAAGTAAAAAAAAAACGAAATCCCAAAATTTGACAAGAAAATATGTCATAATTGGTAAATTCATAATTGAAACAATAATTTATAACAATTGCTTCTAGAAAATACTACGCGTAGTGTTTTTCCATTTTGATCGCCATTCATTTATTCATAATCAATAGCCTATACAATATTTCCATAAATTGAGTGACATTTTAGAATATAAACAAACGCTAATAACTTTGCTGTTTATGAATATTATTTATTGAGACTTTACTTATACAACAAGACCTTTTCTAATAAGCTCTTTAAGTATTTATACTAATTAAAAATGAGTGGTGTATAGTGATGCTTGCGGGTTATAAGTAATATCTGTCATTAGTAGAAAAACTGGCCAAGTGCAAGTCGGACTCGCGCTCGAATGGTTTCGTACTGTCCGTAGCAAAAAACGGCAAAAAAATCACGTTTATTGTATGGAAGCTTAAATATTTGTTATATTATGTTTTTAGTATTTTAGTTGTTATAATGGCATCAGAAATATATTATCTGTGAAAATTTCAACTGCTATCACGGTTCATGAGACACAGACTGGTGACAGATGGACATACGTGATTTTTGACAGCTGAGTTTTAGCAATAGTTTTCCGATTTTACCGTTTGGGTACGGAACCCTAAAAAGATGAAAATGGTATGGTTGATGTTTGATTTAATAAATATGAACTATGTTAAAAATATAAAGTATATTATTTTTAAAACAACAATTTATCGTTGTCTTCTCTACGTAACAACAATCTGAACAAGCCACTTTGGAATATCGTAACATAATTCACGCTCTCGACATCCCAATGTGAATGTCTGGACTTCGACAACCCTAGTGCAGTATAGGCCGGGTCATGAAATTTTATGAACACTGTAGAGGGGAGTTCCCCTTTGCAAACTATTTGTCGACTATCTCCACATTTTTAGGTATATTTTAACATGGCAATATGGTCGGATTATACAGAGCTGACTGGCAACCCAGAGGTGTCTGAACCTTATTTGAATGTCCAAATGAGTTTCAATGAAGAAAAGATTTAGGAAAATTATTCCTTTGCGTCTGCAAACGTTTAGTGAGTGTATCTTATTTGGATACGAATTGCCTAATCCCGTTTTGGGCTTCATTTAATTTCAAATATTTTCATCTAAATAGCTTTTCTGTAATTTGAGTAATAAATAAATTTATACCTGTATATTAAAAAATATATTGCTGTTTGTTAGTGTCATAAAACTTGAAAACGGCTTGACCAATTTGAATAAGGTTTTTATTGTGCTCGATCTAACAATACAAGGGTGAAAAGATAAATCAGTTTTAAAAATTGAATAAAATCTTAATTGGTAATTTTGTATGAAAATTGTCTCTGAGGGTGGGAAGGATTTATTTCGCGAGGGCAAAGCCGCGGCTGGTAGCTAGTTTATCATAAAAAACATCTTAAGATTTACTGTTGTTAACCTTCTGTAGAATTTATGGGACATTTGATTTTGTTGGAGTTGTATCGTACAAATTAGGGTTCCTTGCCTTCGTCACAAGAACAAATGGAAGTGTCGCACGAAATCGTACCACTGCTTCCGCCTCAACAAGGTTTTCTATGCAGAGACCCTTTCCTCAAAACATAACTGGAAGTTTTATAGTATTCAATTTCCAAGTGAGTTACCATTAATTGGTAACTCACTTACTTTGGAAATTTAATACATAAAAACTGAACACATAAAATACTTAACGAAAATTAAAAACAGATAAAAAAGCACAAAGGTACTGCTTTTTTTAAAGCAATTTCTTCTAGGCGATTTGCGACGGAAAAGTAGGATAAAATGGAAGCTTAGGAGTAAAACCACTAACTTACCGCGGCGGTAGGTTTTAGTCTTAGAAAAAGTCTGACACAGAGTGTGAGGATGATTTGTCACTAAATAAAGTACAAATTACTTATAACACAAAACTGCAAACAATTGTTTGTGAAATGTAGTTTTCTCTTTTGAATAAATTATTTTTATGGGTTAAGTACATCAAGAGATAAAACGCAACACTTAAAGTATCACACGTGTGTATCTATGTTCGTCACTGTTAATTTTGTTCTGAATGTAGGTAGGTACTGAACGAATCAGTTCAATGGTATGCGAACTTTTAAGACTCGGACAGAACGGAATTATTTTTTTTAATATGGAGACACTCATCATTTCAGCCGATAGACGTCCACTGCTGGAAATAGGCTTCCCCTAAATGTCGCCACAATGAACGGTCCCGTGCGTATCGCATCCATTGGATTCCCGCAACCTTTACCAGGTCATCGGTACACCTTGTAGGGGGCCTTCCAAAACTGCGTCTTCCGGTATACGGTCGCCACTCTAGAGCCTTTCAGCCCCAACGGCCATCGGTTCTACGAACAATGTGCTTAGGCCATTGCCACTAAGTCTGGCGATTCTTCGTGCTATGTCAGCAACCTTGGTTCTCCTACGGATATCATCATTTCTGATTCGATCACGCAAGGAAACTCCGAGTATAGCCCTATGGAAACACTATTGATAGAAAATGATGTAGAAGTTTTTAGATAAAAAAATACATTATTGGAAACCCCATAAGGTTTCAATTTAAAATAACAAGTTTAAAAATATAATCATATTTTAAGTGTTATGTTAAATTAAGCTCAGAATTTTTTATTCACGACCGTAATTTAGCTGGTTTTACCTTCATAAAATTTTTGCTTCTTACTTTAATTTTACCACTAGCTCTGTGGAATTCAAACTCTGCAGCTCCACCTCAACTAAGATGGCCTCCGTTTCATGCCTGATTCGAGGATTAGTTACATACCTAGATCAAATAAGAGTCTATTCAAAGAGTTCGAGCAATAAAATACAGGCTTACTTTTAGTGGCTCCACAAATGGTGCCTGCTTACTCCACGAATAATAGCGGTTTTTTATACATACCATTTTCCTTCTTTTACTTTATATGACCTAACAAAGTATTGTTGGATTTACTACCAAGATATAGCTTAAGAATATTACCTACGAATACTTCAATAAATCTTTCTCTTATCTGTGTACTTAACTTATACTTAACATAATAAAAATAAAGATTTGTATTTTTTTTTGTAATTAATAAACTCAACTACTAGACCAGTTTAAGGGGAAATATTTTTAGGTTTTTTGTGTCGTTGCCTTTTATGTTGCCGGCGTCTCAAGAATTATATTCTATTCTAAATAGTGACGCGGGCGAAGCCGCTGACAAAAGCTAGTTTTGAATATAATCAGTCGTTAATATTATATCAGTATAATCCACTTATCAAAATCCCTTACTGCAAGATTAGATACGTACTGCCTTACAACCTAAACCAGAGAGTCTAGACGCAAGAAATGGACTAGAGTTCTTTACAATAATATTTTATGCTTACAAATGTATAGGAATACCTTTTCATTGTCTGTTTTTTTTAATAAATGTATGCTCAAATCGTATACTTTCAGATTTATTGAGTTAAACGCACGCACCACTACGTACATTATGTTACGTATATAGTTTTTGTTGTAAAATTTAATATTGAATTAATTTGCTAGCAGTACACCGCAGACTACCCCCTTTTTATTTTAAGTTCTTATAGACCGTCCTTTGGAATGTAAACGGATGGTAACAGAGTGGCTAAAAACTGTAAAATATGAAGATACAGATAATATGATTGTATATATTATTAAGTAGGTAATCATATTTTATATTTCATGTGTACGCTTGTATGTATTTATAAATATAATCTATATATATAAAAGGAGAAACTGACTGACTGACATATCAACGCACAGCCGAAACTACTGGGAGTAGAAGCGTGAAATTTTGCACAAAGCTTCCTTTTATGACGTAGGTGAGGATTTTCCTAAATTCACTCCCTAAGGGGTTAAAACGGGGTTCCAAAGTTTGTATGGAGAAACCGATTTTTATGCGGGCGAAGCCGCTGGCACAACCTAGTATGTCTATATAAAAATAATTATAAAAAAATTACAAATAAATAAATGCAAATATATGTATATATAAAACAAAATAAAACATTAATACAATTATATTTTTTTTCACACACAAGCACACGTGCACACAATTGCGTGCGCGCTCACATAGATTTAGTAAACTGTCTGAGCTTAATCAAATAGATTTAAGTTATTAAGATACATATACATGTAATCAAGTTAAAGGTGAGCAGCGTTATCTAGCACAGGTGCTTTCACACTTAAAAAAAAATACAAAGTTTTTCTGGTAGCTATATCGCTGTCAGCGATAAGACAGCCATTGTACCCATAGATTTAACATTGTGTAAATGTTTTTGTTACTATTTTGGTGTACAATAAAGTTTTATTCTATTCTATTCTAAACACGGTTAGTCTTTATTATATACAGCTAACAACAATAAAATAATTTATATAATGTTCCTCAGCGCACAATTAAGGAATTGGATTTAATACGGATATCATGCGATCCGAACATGCAGTTTACTGCTCTCACAAATTGATCAAATATTCTATTTCAACCGTCCTCGCTCGCCTTCATCCGTATTTATCCGTTCTAATGAGAGAGAGTTCGCATGAATTACATTTTGGTCATCGCTCCTCGCATTCGTTCTAATTCAATGTTTAAATTTTACGAATATTTGCAACTGGATATTTCAGGTTTTTGAGAGTTTATGTTGGGGCATTTTAGTTTTTCAGAAAATGATACAGCAGTATTGACATTGGCAGAGTTTTTAATTGACTGCGCCATATCTTTGTTAAAGATTTACCGCCGATTCCTGATTTAAGCATTTTCAGTTGTGTATTTTTCAAATTATAGCCTGAAAACCTCTGAAAATTTAGAATCTAATTAGGGATTGACACGTTCTTAATGGGAAAAACCCGTCTTGCAACTAAGCACGTCATTAAATCGGCTTTAATGACTGAAAATATAGGGTTTCCAATCTCAATCAAGTCTACTCATATCGATTTCGTTTTCAAGGAAAATACTTAGGTCGAAGGTACAAAACATTATTCCCATTTCCCACCATCAATTTTCAATTTTTTAGGTTCCGCACGAATTATTCCTTTCTATCAAATATCTCTGTCACCTCCATATAGCATGTACTTATTAGAAAAGACACTTCTAAAAAATTCGTCGGGCGTAAAAATTCCAAGTAATTTGGTTCGTCATTTAGGAACGAAACGTCTGAACGAATACGTGACATCTAGAGGTTTCTGTAAGATTCGCGTCACACATTATATAAAGTAATGAATTATTTACAACAAAAAGTGTTGACGCAAATAAATTTTGACGTCCAATTAAAAGTGTTACCGATGTTCGCAAATTTTCCACCAATTAAATTGGTATCGTTCTTTTAGACAATGTTGTTGGAACAGTTTCAGTCAACATTTAATTTGTATTTCTAGGAAGAAGCTGGTTTTATTCATTGGTAGATACACTAGAAGAACAAAAGTGTCAGGAAATATTAGAAAAGGTTATAGTAGGTTTATTCCGATCTAATACCAATGTTGATATTAGAAGGAAATAAATCTTTACTTTCACGACAGAAGATTAGCCAAGATCAGGTATATCTAACCTGAATCTAGAAAATGGGCTTCAACAAAAAAAAAAAAAAAAACAGCAAGTACGAATCCGGATTTAGTAGCAGAAGTACCAACTTAAAGTCCCAATAGTCCGTTGATTCCACGAACAGCAGTATGTGTACACTTGTGATCATAGTCGGCCAGTTTACGGTCACTGCAGTTAAGCGCAAATCAACCGACGATAATTTATACGAAGCCAAGATCAAAGCAGCACTGAAAATACACTGAATAACTAGTTAATACCTAGAAGGAAACTGAAAGGGGAAAGGGAATGAAAATAACTGTTGGAAACTAGACATTTTCAATGATCTAACGGACTTTTTGGAAATGTTTTTTTTGTTGTTTTTAACGGTATAAGGGTCAGTCACCCAAAAATATATAGTTTAGTAGAATTCGTCGGTCACACGACAGTTATTTTACGACCAAAGCGTCTCAATAATTCAATCGGTGAATATTGGCAGTAAAAGTTTTTTTACCTATTTGGTCTTGTTTTTTCTAGGCTTCTTTCTACCTTTTACGAAACCAGTTTGAACGGATCTTCGTGCTAGTTTGCAGAATGGAACTTCAATTTGTTCTACCATCTCCTTAATGGAGGTTAGACGACTTTTTTTTTTTTCACCGGCAGATAGCTGCTTTATTCCGGAGTGACATAAGCTATATTCTATGTACGCAGGTGAAGCCGCGGGCAAAAGCTAGTTATAAATATTTACGTAGAAATGTAAACTTGGGAAATATGTAACATTCATCAATTTAGAAGCACCTGTATATTAAATATCCAATATCCTTTCTGAGCAGTAACTTTTACCGAAATATAACATTCTGCCCTAAATATAGAATTTTAATCGTCTTGATCTCATTGGATTACCATTCAATATCCGTTGTGTAGCGATCGGTTTTATTGAAGAACGTTAAATATGCCGAAGCACATACCTTTATTACGTAATCCAGTCTTTATACTTTTAGAGTGATAAAAATATTCAATTACGAATACATATTGCGACAAATTGAATATCTTTGTGAAATATATTGTCGTTTGACAAAAAAAAAATACCTTTTTTTCTTTTTAGTGAAAAGGGAAACTCTTATAGGAGAATTACTTTGTTGTCCGTCTGTAGGTCTGTCGGTCTGTCAAGACCCTTTATCTCAAAACGGTGAAGGAAAACTTCACGAGGTAACCGGACCTAGAATTGAATAAATTCGAAGACCTGTAACATCCACCAACCGTCCAACTCCGTCCGTCCACTGGGCCCACGTGGTGGATTACGGCCTGTTCCCTCTCTTAGAGATTATGTATAATAAAATATATTATAATATATCCTTTTCGACATATATTAATTATATTTTCAAAACATTTCTTAGTTAAAATAACTTACAAAACAAATATTTTGTTTATGTTTAAGTTAGTAACTGATAATGTGGAAATATTGAAACGATTAGTATTAATTTGAAAACGATTATTTTATTCTATTTTTTAAATAGGAAATTATCAAATTATTTCTACCGCTCTGGGTGGAGCGAGAGTGTGTATTAAACTTTTACGAACTAAAACCCACTTGTGGCAAGGAAAAGGATTTTTCGGCATCCCCACATTCATGCCTAGGCATAGTTTCCGACAGTGTGCGTTTGCATTTATAGATGCCGAAGGATCTTTTTTGGGGTGCCGAAGGATCCTATTAGGGATGCCGAAGGATCCTTTTTCTTGCCTATGAAGATATATATTTTTTTTCAATGTATTCTGTAACTTGGTGATCTGTGTTGGACACAATGGTGATGAAATAAATTAGACAAAGTAATGCACACTTGGCTGGGTTTGAACCCACCATCCAATTCATAAGTCGGAACATTACCACTGGGCTACCATTGATCCACAAAATAATATTACGATATATTTAAATATGTACACAAAACCGTAGCATACTAACCGAACAAACTGGAAGAGACACAAGCAAACAAAGGCCATTTCATTTTATAAGTTCATTTTCACAATAAATTACGCGACTGAAACGTTTCTACAAAAACACTGGCAAGTAAGAAAAGCCTTAACAGAATTATAAAACCATTTTGCAGTAATTAAATCAAAACATGGCTGCCGTCGGCGGCGACTTCTTTTGACGCTATAACTCCATTTGTAAATTGTAAATGATCTATGACTTTTGTTTGAAAAGCCGTTTGACTTCAGTTAATTGTTTCAGTTTTAATTTAAAGTTTTCATCGTTAATCTTAGTTTTTAATTGATGGTTTGAAGTGGGTTTACGTGTAATAATGGTTTTGATATGACATTTTGACGTTTGCGAGCAGCCTATGATGTGTCAGCCTGTAATCTTGCTGTTATAACGCCGTCGTGAGAGAGATTACTATCACTTTTTCACAACTAAATCATGATGATATTGACAACTCATAGTCGATAAGCACGTCTCCACTGATTGGCGAATATAATGAGTTCTCTTTTTGAGTTTTAAACGTTAATATTCCAATCACACTATTAACATATCTTGTAAAATTAATTTAAAAAGAAATAAAAAAAAGATAAATCTTGTGTTTGACGTTGTTATGTTGTATCTCTGGAATTTATGGCAAGATTATTTCGAATGAAGTTCAGTGGCAGCTTTATTTATTCATAAATTAGTTCCTAGTGAATATTGTAATGTTAAATTGGAATTGGTACCTAATTTTAAAGTTACTATACAACTTTCACATATTCTACAGTTGTATAGGAACTTTGAAACTTAATCATTGAAACTGACGATTTGAGCAAAATGGAACTGAGAATGTTATTGTAGCGTAGACTCCCTCAGCGAAGCTTACCGAGAAGATTGACTCGATACCTACATGTTCTCCCAAATACTGCAAAAACTGTATTTGTTACATCCGCTTTCTAATGTAAAACAAAGTGACTGTATACCGTTTCAAAAACGAAATATTTTCTAAAGTGGTCACTGGTTAAATGCACTACAGTTTGTAGTCAAAAGAAAAATCTGAATATATTTGTATTGATCAAATAAAAGTTTCCTGTGACCTAAAATTAAAACTAAATATTTATAAAAAAATCAAAGGCATTTGGTCCCCAGAGCAAATGACGGAAAATCATAGACGAGACGGGTCTTGACTTTACTAATGTGATAAGGGAGTTGGGGAGAGTTCAACATATTTGGGAGTGTCCGGAGTTATTACTGTTCGGCATAAATAGGATTATAGATCACATGGAAGGAATTATATTAGTTTCAAACTCTCGACATAATTTATTCTTGACTAGCTTTTGCCAGCGGCTTCGCCCGCATGAAAATAAATTTCTCCATACAAACTTTATTACCCTATTTCATTGCCTTAGGGGCTGAATTTTCAAAAATCCTTTCTTAGTGCTCGCCTACGTCATAGCCTTGTGCAAAATTTCATGCTCCTAGTCCCACTAGTTTCGGCTGTGTGTTGATATCTAAGTCAGTCAGTTTCTCCTTTTATATATATAGATTAATCTTTTCTAATGTTCTAAATTTGAAAATAAATGTGTCTATCTATACTAATATTATAAAGAGGTAAAGTTTGTTTTTTTTTTTTGTTTGTAGGAGGTAATCTCTGAAAGTTCTGGTCCGATTGCTAAATTTTTTTCAATGATCTTTATTCCTGAGTGACATAGGCTAAATTTTATGGATGAAACTGCGGGCAAAAGCTAGTCTGTTATATTTTGGCGTCGGAACCGCTAAACAAATTTTGGTGAACTTTACTATAGATAGTGATGGATGCGATCCCACCTGATAGTAAGCAGTGATGTAATTATAGATGGTGAATTGCACTAGTTCATTAAGAGCCTATTCAATCTAGCCTTGAAGACACCTAAATTATAATCAGACAGGAAGGCCGCTGCTGGTAAATTATTTAAATCTTTCGATGTATGCTGTATAAATGACGAGGTGAAACAAACGAACCGTAAATGTATTAACAACGTAATAATGGACACCCGCAGTACGACATGAAAGGAATTATAATATTAGTTTGAAACTCCCCGACAAAGTTTATTCTTGATTCAATACATTCTAATGTACTCTTTCTCTCACTTAAATGCATCAATCCATGGTGTATTCGGGTGCCGACGGTTACCTTCATCAGGAGTCGGGCTCTTGCAGGGGCGATAGCGCGGCGCGGTTGTACAAGAGAGGCCGCGGTCCCACATCACTAGTAAGAACAACAAGCGATACACGTGCAACTTATCTTTCTCTGTACAATTCTTTGGATATACTTTATCAGTTTTACAGTCCACTGCATTTATTTTAATTCCAAGTCAAGACAAATTTTCAGCCGGAGTCTGTCTTTTCTGACAGCTACAACCTAGGGGTCTTTAAGTTAAGAGTGAATAGGTTACTTCTAAGCAAGCGTGCTCCATCGTCGATCACGTCATCGCTTACCATCATGTGAGATAGTGGTCAAACACGAGCGTATCAACAGTAAAAAAACTGGGTAAGTGCGAGTCGGACTCGCGCTCTGAGGGTTCCGTAGAAACTTAACTATGTGAAGAGTTCAATTCCTAATTGGAGTCTCGAAGTTTTTACAAAATCGGAAAAAAAATAATTATAATGTAACAACAATTTTTCTCTTTTCAGATTTATTCCTATACTTGTATTATAAGACCTTGCTTTGTGCATAATTTCACTATTTTGGGTCCCTTGAGTGTCGAAATATACGTTTTTTGCGACATAAACGGCCATATCTTTTTTTCGTTAACTTAGAAGTTTGATTTTTCCACAGCTTCAAGGGACCGCAGACCTAAGTACATGGTTTTAATTACAATTAGATACGTTCACGCGTTCCCGAGATAAAGGGTCTTGACAGACAGACAGATAGACAGACGGACGGACAATAAAGTGATCCAATAAGGGTTCCACTTTTTTCCTTTTGGGGTGCGGAACCCTAAAAAGACCTTAACATTTTGGTACAGACACAGACACCAATTTTAAACCTGCAAAATGCATCCGTCATCCAAAATAAATCCTTTCGTTTAAGAAAAATATTCCCTATACGGGTTCGTTGATTTGATTGCGGTTGAGTGAAACTGAATGCCTTTCATTCAGCAGCTGGGGGCCCAAAGGGACGTATTTACGTATTCATATCGAGTCTCGACCTTATTTGGCCCATGTATATATACTTAAGTAATTTAAAAGCGTTACAAGTGGGTAGATTAATTCTGTAACTCTGTATTTTATTATTTCAGGGAGTGAGGCTAAAGGAACGTTATTTAAGTTTCGTGAAAAAGTGTTGTGTTTAAAGAATTTTGGTTTTAATACTCAAAAAAATTATTCTAAATCGGTACACAATTGACCGAGACATCGGTGAACATACATAAAAAAAACATTCAGCCGAACATACAACCTCCTTCTTTTTGAAGTTGGTTAAAAATGAAATTTATCACTAGTTTCTGAACTATCTATAGTAGTAATGTAAGACCGCCGAAATCCCTAGTTTAACTATGGTACATACATCGATACTAATATGTATATTTAAGGTTAGCTTTGATTATTATTGTGTGTTATTATTCCATATAAAAATCGTTAGAAATGGATATTAATATGATTGACTTGATCGATCTGGAAGATTTGAATATTTTGGAAACGTTTCCGTGATCTTACAGACATTGTTATCATGGGAATTCGTTTGAATTGAGTAACGATGATTTTGCATATAAGTATAGGTTCAAGAAACGTTTTGAAGAAAAAACAGTGGTTCTTTTACAAAGCACTTTTAATCAATAAATTTTAATTAAATGTTTTATGTTCTTTATAAGGAATTTCATCACTATCACTATCAATAACATTTTTCATTTGTTGTTCCACTTTTTACTGTAGGTCACAAAACAACACAACAGACACGACTTATGTATAAACAAACCAACATTTAACAATTGACAGTCACAGTAATAAGAGTAATGAATAAATTATTAATTAAAAATCCGTCTAAATGAGCCTTTACTGTAACAAGCCCAGAGCTTTTACAAAAAAAAAAAAAAAACAAAAAATGCTTTAGTACTGCAGTACTAAAGCATTTTTTTGTAATAAGACGGTAAGAATTTTTCTTTTAAAGAGTAAAGACTCTTTCGATCACTAGATCCTACCGTAGAGGCCCAGTAAAGCCGAAGCCTACGTGGGCCATTGATTGACTTCCGAAAGGGAAACCCGGAGTCCTAGGGCTCAAGGCAAAGAAGTAACATAGGAGTGGGTTTTAGGCAGTAAAAGTCTGACACGCCCTCTCGCTCCGCCTTAAGACGTGAGAAGCCATTGGATGATTTCCTTCCTTAAAAAAATCTATTTCAAAAGAAGAAAAAATCAATTGAAAACAACAAGACAAAAGAGAGCTAAAAGAATGCCAACGTTTCATCGACCTCACTTTTATGATAATTGATTCAGCTCATTCCTTGACCTTGCCAAGTACCGATGGATCGTAAATACCCGACATCACAATGCTTATTGTTATGGGAACCGATCGAAGGACGTTGATTTATTTTTCTATGGCTACTATAACAGTAATGGGTCTAAAAATAGATGCATCGGTATTAAAGGCACGCTATGGGTGTGTTGTGTGTAGCTGAATAATTTATCGTAATTAGTTTTGGTAAGCGCTTAATGGTAACAGGTCGACATTGAACTTTTGTAACTATACTAATGTTGGATTCCTTTATCTTACTGCTCGTAATTGGTTGAAATTAGGATTCGTTACGTTCATTTCTATGTTTTTTAGCTTGTAGCTAGTGACTGACTAAAACACGATTTGCAGCCGAAACCAAAACTGTAACCGAACGTTCGGCTCGTCTTTGAGATTCGCCCGCAACCGATACTGAAATTGACATAAAATTAAAAACCTGACAATATAAAAATTGATTTAATTATCCTTAATTAGTATTGTAGCACACCTAGAGCGTCACAATCATAGAAACTAAAAAAATCGAAATCCTGCATCGCGCAATTATAGTTCTCCGCATGATTTGAAGCAGTTGCTTGGATCAGACATAGCACCTATCTGATCGGAAAATCCTCCCTTTTTAACGGAGGTTTGCAGGATTTTACACCCTGTTCCGTATACCTCTAAACTAGTTTTAACTTTAATAAAATACTAAATAAACGAATAGTTCAATGATTACCCAAAAGGTCTTTACCGAACCTAAGTTCGGTGATGCCGAACGAAGTTTAAGTCGTCAACGGTGTGTAGTGTTCTACGCGTGCCTCAAGGAGATGTCAGCAACCGTAGGGGCCGAGCAGTGTAGAAGCCTACTGGGGCCAAGGGTTTGATTCTGAAAGGAACACTCGGCTGATAAGAAAGGCAACGAAGTAAGAGGAGTGGGTTTTTAGTCAGTAAAAGTCTGACTCTATCTCCCGCCCCGCCCAAGAGTGGGGGATGTCATTGGATGATTTTCCCATCGAAAAAAAAGCCGAATGAAGTTTTTTTGGCCGTCTCTACTTTAAAAATTCGTAGACAAAGCTTTCATTGTTACTAACTTCTATCACCCGTTATAAAAGTTTAACTTTTCATTAAGAATGCAAGATATATTTTAAAGTGGATTTGCATTTAGTGAGGAAAGATCCTTGATAAAGACTGTCATCCTACACAACTTTAAATCTACTTTCTACTGAACAATAGCCAGTTTAACTTTTGATTTAAATGTAAAACAGGTTCAACTCAGCATAATATACGTAGACAGAGCATTCTCCAGCTGTCGTGTCTCCCGATCGTATTTTTAGATACTCATTTGTCAATGACATTGCATTTAGGGGTGTTTCGCGTTTTCTGTAACATGCAATATTGGAAACTGTTTTGACTTTACTCAGGCTAGTCGATTTCAAGTCGCACAGAACCTTCTGAATGTCACTAGCTTTTAAGTAGATTGTTAGTTTTCTAATTCATCGTGGTATGGTGGTTGTCCCGCATGCGGGGGTGATCAAAATCGACTATGCCAGTGATCAGGCGCAGGCAATTGCTAGTCGTATGTTAAAAGAGCATCAGCTTCTTAGGCTCAACCCAATAAAACCGTCACTGGCATCATAGATTTATTAAAGTATAGTTCTGAATGTCCTGTGTGGTGGATGACATGATTGCTAAGTAATTTCAGTGACGGAGATAGCCGTTAACCGAAAAGTGTGGAAGAAAAGGACGATAATGATGCAGGGATCGAAAATAAATTGGGTAAAAGATAAGAGAATATTGAAGATTTAAACATGCTGTGTAGTGTTACTGGTGATTAGACAAGCATCGAGCAAACCAATGGCAATCCTAATCCTTTGGGAAAATTACAAGCCACTGCAAAATACCTTGTACCTACAGTATTGTCGTCGACTGAGAGGCGAGCCAAGAGGACCATCAATGATTCACTCGTTGAGTCGAAAGTCCAAAGCCTTGGGCATCGTCGCCGAGTTGCTAGACTGTCGGTTTTCTATCGTTTACATTTCGGGGAGTGTGCACTGGAATTGCACAATCTAATTCCGCTAAGTCCATTCCATCATCGGACCACTAGACGTACGGCGTTGCGCCACCAGTACATGGTAGACATCCCACTCATACGCACAAAACGTTTTAAGAACACATTTATTATGCGTACAGCCAAGGAGTGGAATTCCTTGCCGGAGTCTGTGTTTCCAGATAGCTACAACTTAGGGGTCTTTAAGTCAAGAGTGAATAGGCTACTTCTCGACCACATCATCGCTTGCCATCGGGTGAGATGGTGGTCAAACGCGAGCCTATCATTAATAAAAAAAAAACTTAGCTTTCTACAAGACGATGGGAAGAGACCAGTTGGCATAGCGTTGGTGCCGTGGAAGGTAGGGGCCTACCCTACCTTCCACTCTGGTGTAGAACGCAACCTCTGTGCTGACACTCTTGCGCTATTTTATTTTCCAAGTAAGGTGAACTGTGTTGACGCTACCGCTGTGGCTGCTGAGAACCCTCAAGCGGCTCAAATATATTAATAATATTGGCAATTACAGTTTTAAGCCGTTTGGGGTCGAAATGCTTGGGTTTTCGGTCCGAGTGCACGTAATCTTTTCAAAGATAATTCTCACCGACTGATCGACACTTCGCGTGACTAGAATACCTGCTCTGTGACCAGAGGGCTGGCTCGTTTATTTCGCTTAAGACAGTGGTTTCCAATCTGTTGTCCGCAGACCATTGGTGATACCAACAGCAAGAGCTAAAATATGTGAAAAGTAAAACTGATGAGACCTGATTTTAAATTTCCATTTAAAATATTGCTTTTTTTTTGTTATAATGTCCGTTACTTTTGATGTTAAAAAATAGGTGTGTTATATGTTTCGTATTTATGATATAACTTTTTGTTATAGATTAAGAAAGTAGTAATATTTTTCTTCTTCTGGTTTCCATTATCATCATCACCATCTTCCTGCCCTTGTCCCGTGTTATTTGGGGTCGGCGCAACACGTTTTTTTCTTCCATTCTGCCCTGTCACTTGTCACACTCTTCACACAATCCATCCCTCTATTCTTTGGTCTCCCTCTCCCTCTCCATCCATCCACATGTAAACTCATAACTCTTTTAGTAACATGCGTTTCAGTTTTCCATTAACGACAAAGAAAACAAAGTGGTAACTAACCAACAAATGGTTGGTAACCACTGGCTTAACTCTTAAATTGTAAGTCATTTTGAATGAGACTTCTCCCACTTAAATCGACATAGCCCCTATTACAGAACAGCGCCATCTGACGAGAGCATAGCCACACCCGGGTTCGTATAGTGTTAGATACGTTAGGGAACCAAATGTTACCCAACATAGCTGGCGGTGCTGCAGTCAAATTGTCCCATAACAAGAGCCACGTCATGTAAAATGCTTTGCAAAATGTTTGGGTACAACTTGCGAGACACTGGGCAACGTTGCAGCATCACATAGATTGTACGTTGCGAATCATATTGGGGGACATTTTGTCGACTAATGAGGCTTATAGCATAAGCATAAAGCTGCTGGTACTCAGGCCTCCTCTCTCTAGGAGAGGGCCGTAATCCACCACGCGGGCCCAGTGCGGATTGGTGAATGTCACATATTTTTGGTTCGATGTTTTCCTTTACCGTTTTGAGAGCAGTGGTGATGAAATAAATTACACTTGAAAGTAATGCGCCTGGCTGGGTTTGAACCCGCGACCTACAACTAGTAAGTTGGGCTTGATGAGGCTTAATATCAACAAATAGCAAGCTTTACCTTTCAGTTTTGTTCGAACTGAGTGAATGAAATGATTTAGAATATAGGCGTGAGATTGGGTTCTTATGAATATTCTTCATAGCTATTTCATGATTCTACATCAGGAATGCCGTTGCAAAACGTACGAAACGGTGAATTTTAATTTCATTCACTTTAAGTAAAACAAAATAAATAAGTGATGATTATAACTGCACACAGCTGCTTATTTCTGAAAATCAAATTAAGTAGTAAGCATTACATGTAGGATTATAATAATAGAATATATCAATGTTTAATTGAAAATTAGTTTCAGATCGTAGTGAAAACAGGCACAGTGTAATCATCAAAGCTTGTACAACAATTCAATTAATTGTGTATGCTCATGTTTCATTACAAGTTTAGTACATATTTGTTGATAAACGTCTATATTATTACAAATCTACGAACGTAACTAGAATACAAATACGGTGTATTTGGAGAAACATGGGTCGCATTTAAATTGTAAACTGTTAGTCTCGGGTTACATTATTCCAATTTGTTTCGAAGCATTTTGGAATGTTTTCATAACTCATAGCTTTAGTTTTCTCACAAATTGGTTTTGGGATTTAAAGAGTATCTATGATCTTTCTGCCATTATGTGTTAGATGGGACTTATGCTACTTTTGGGATATGCGACATACCTATATTAAAATGATTTATTACACTCATGAGGTTTACCAGCAAGCAATGGAGCGCCAAATTCGGAGAGTTAATAACGTTAATGGATGGAAATTGGTCATCTCAAAAATTACCAGTGGCTGATTTTAATTTCTATTTTTTTTTTCTGCTTTGTTTATTAACATTATTCTCACCAAGTCACAAGGAATATTTAACCTAGTCGTTGGATATACATAATATTATTTATAAGATAGTCCATGGAGTCTTACACATTCTTCTCTATAGAGATCTACGTTTTGAAATATTGCCTGTTAATGGTTTACCAAAAGTTTGTAAGGGTGTAGGTTTGTTACTCGTTCACGCTAAAACTGCTGATGGGATTTTGATGAAATCCGGTACACGGGTAGACCGTGTTCTGGAATAGCTATAGGATACTTTTTATCCCAGCAGTATATTCTTTTGGGTTAATTGTCTAACGTCACGCGGGTGAAGCCGCTGGCAGCAGCTAATGATTCGTGTATTGACTTCTGAAAGGAACAATTAAAGTCGATACTAATTTTTGTTTTTTGTTTTGTCCTGTACAGATCATCCCCAGTGAGATGCTATGGAACGCGGCGGCAGCAGTGAGGTGACGTCACCAAACAGAATGGAGCAGCGTACATTCGACGGCCCAGCATGGAACGGCTAGAGCTAAGAGAGACAGACACAGAGATATCCCTGTCCATGGAGGTGAACGGGACGGAAGCGCGGGACGAGGAGGCGGCAGTGACGCTCGCGCTTAGCGTTGCCGTTACCGTCATCTCCTCCATCGGACTGCTGCTCAACGCCTACATACTGTTCATCATAGTTATAACTAAACAGGTAATAATTTTTATTTAAATAGTAAATGCCTACCACTCGAACATTTAACATACAAAAAAACAAGCTTGCGCACCGAAACTCTCGAATTCTAGCCGACTGCGTGGCAAGTTTGCTTTGATCTAGTATAGCCTATGTCGGGCCAAGTTCGGAGAGCTCGGCTTCGGAATGTTGAATTTTGTGCACCACCGCTCACCGTGTTCACGTAGATACGATCAGCAGCAGCGACCTCTCGCATCCGGCTCTGGTTCAGGGCATATTATGGTACGTGGCGAGAAGGAATGGGAAGCGGTTACCTCCTTCTGTGAAGCCAGTAATGCGAGCAAAGGAGGTGGCTGAAACCGTGAAGGAGAGCACACAGTCACCCTCCAGCCGCACAGCGGCGTTGAAAGTCGCAGGGCGACTCCCAGCGACCATAGGTCTTGTGAACAGCGAGCAATGGATGTGTGCAGCTAAAGTGGGTAACTTTTCTGTAAACGGTTTATTTAATAAAGTTAAAAAAGTAGGTAGAAGAACTAGTTGAAGCAACTGTAAGGATCGAATATCCTGTATTTCGCGATCATGGCATTTGTTTCTACGGCAAACCAGATTTCGTCGTCGCACCGACTGATGGCGCTTTCCGGTTCTTCCGAACCAATTATTTAGCGATGATCTCATATTCATTATTGCTTTGTATTAGGACGATGCCTATTTCAAAGATAAATGTCGACAATGATTTGGCGATGAATAAAATAATGTTTCAAGGACATAATACGTTTATGAAGATTATAAAGTATATAATTTTTAGATCACTAGTAAAATCTTGAATCACAAAACACGCATATTGATAATCAGGCATAGAATAGAAGAGACAGGACTAAGCACTATTGTTCACCACTGAATGCAAGGTCATCGTCACATAAAGTCGAACTCAAGGCTAAAGATGAGAGTAAAAAGCAAGATAAACCCAACACAGATTGTTCCATAATCCATATACACACATAATATCGTAATGAAGGTAATATTCGATACGAACAGTTATTATTGTAAGTCTAATGAATTTTACATCAGCACCGTCAGCGAAGGTCGTGGAATATCTACAAAGGATAGTGTCGATCTAATTACGACCCATTTACATGAATACGTATCCTGAATAAGATATGAAGGAGAACACAACTTATGGAGGATGACTATCATTAACTTATTTATAAACAAATTTGGTAGATTTAGTACAGTGTTGAGGTTACCAAACCTAGCCAAGTAAAATTCACTCGCGAAAAATTGTTAGCGCATCTTTGTATGCTTTTTTTAAACAAAATAACATGAAACATTATTATTGCAAATAATTAACTATATTATGAGTGTTAGTTATTTTTTAAAATCAATTTAGGTGTATTATCTTTGGCAAATCAAGCGTTAAACACAGCTCTTTCGTGTCCAACATCATTTCGAGTTATGTTTATGCGCTTCATTTATGGCAATAAAGAATGAATTTACAAATCTGTTCAGACAATAATTAGCTCAAATAATCATCTTTAAAAAATGCAAATTATTTTTTTCTGATTATCTTTTATTTTCTTAATTCAGACGTCACAATTTCTTCAAAATTCTTTATTTTTGTCTCTTAGTAAACGGTTTTTTTCATAATAACTAAGCATCGTAGATATATGTCATAATTAGAATATTTTGATGCCAATAGATCAATAAAACAAATACTAAAAAAGTTTACACCTAAATCATCATAGTTTAAACAAAAATAATGTTTTTAGAGACGTCCAAAAAATATGTTAATAAACTAGAACTGCAAGAGAAATTTCTCAGTGGCCGTGGCACCAAAGAGTAGTAGTAGTATATGCGTAGCACGGCCGGAGCGTCCAGACGGTCCACGCCAAACTTACGATATCCGTCTCCCTCTAATGTTGCTCTTACTCTAACATAGATTACGCTTGGAATGTTTCTCTACTTTACTATTAGTATATAATTTTTCGAGTGTTTGGTAAATATTTGTGTATAAAAATTCAAAAGTTTCAATATGGATCGTTAACGTAAAAAAAACGCTTGTAATTATTCGTTGGTGTAAGTGTATCATTTCTGAAGGATCATATTTTGAAGCTAATAAAATAAATTTGGAAGAATAACTAACATTTTGTGAATTATTGATCTTTTCCCGGTACTTTCTTGACAGAATAGTATAATATAATATACCAATAAATAAATCTGGACTCGATTTTGTATTGTATATGATTCATCATTTCATCATCATCATTTTACCCGAAAGACATCCACTGTTATAGGCCTCCCCCAAGTGTCGCCATAACAACCGGTCCTATGCTTCTCGCATCCATCGAATTCCCGCGAATCTCACCAGGTCCTCGGTCCACATTGTGGGAGGATTTCCATCGCTGCGTATTCCGGTACATCATTGAAGAAATCCTCCATTACGGCCGTGAACAGTTTCGGAGAAATGACGTCTTTCTACCTCACATCCCGCTGCAAAAAGATAGGTTTCGAGGACTGGTCCTGAAGTCGGACTGTCATGGTGGCGTTTTTGTTCCAAACACTTCAGGATTTCGGCGTACCGATAGTCAATTTGGCACCGTTGGAGAGACTGCAGTACAGTTCAGGTTTCGATCGAATCAAAGGCTTTCTCGTAGTCCTCAAACGCTAAGCAGAGAGACTGATTATACTCCTGTCTTCTGTATAACCTGCCTGCTTGTTCGGGAGCCTGGAAGTTGTCGAACTTGCGCGCGAGACGGTTCATGATGACTGATAAACAGCTTGAAGATAAGGCTCAGAGGTGAGATGGGCCTGTAATTATCAAGCAAGGCATTGTCGCTCTTCTTGAAAAGAGTACCTCTGCTCCACGCTCGTGGCGTTTTTCCCTCGAGTATAACTTATAATGTCAACATTAAAAATTAATTAAAAACAATGTCACACAAATACAAGAACAATGTCAAAACTACAAAATATATTAGTCAAGCTTAGTTTCGATGATTATGATGATAACGGCAAAACTCTAATGAGTTTATGATTTGCATCATTTGTATTATATATTACTTGTATAAATTCAGAAAAAAAAAATAAAAAAAAAAAAACTCTATGTATGAGAGATAATAAAGTAAGTATTGTATGAAACTGCAAACGATTACGTATTAAAATATTTATGTGATATTATTAAAACCAAACTGTATTAATACTCCTCAATATGCAACACTTTCATAAATTACTATCGAATAATACTCAGTAGAGCAACCTTCCGATCGTGTCAAATATTATTTTAAATATTTAGGCTTATATAAGATACGTATTTATAAAATCCTATCGTGTGCTTGACAGACGCTTATCGAAAATTTCAGAATATCTTTTTTTGTTCGTCTATCCATAAATAGGTGAAGCTGGATAGATAGATTTCATGCATGCTTTTTAAAGGTTACAACAAACATTAAAAAAGATTCAACTCAAGAGACATTACATAAAGTAATAACCTACAATCTAAGTTAGTATCACAACCGCGGGGTATTTAAGTCAAAAGTGAATAAGTTATTTCTAGCAAGCATGCTTCACCGTCGTCCACATTATCGCTTACCATCTGGTGAGATAGTGGTCAAACACGAGCTAATCTATGTATAACAATATGGCCACCTACTGTATATATTTTTTCTATACTAGAACTTTGCCAGTGACTTGGTTTTCTTGAAAATGTTTTCATAAAAACTTTAACACCTCTGAAACTTTATTTTGGGGGTAGTTTTAAAAAACTAATAATGTTAGTTTATTAACCCAAGAAATAAGAATCCTCCATACAATCTTTATAAACCCCTAAATTATTCTATTTGGAGTAGTTAATAAAACTTTGGTTACTATTTGTGCTAACTTTCAAGTATATTGGCACAAAGAATTAGATTTTGCACACCTTTTATTAATTACCTCTCTTCACCCCCTTAAAGGTTAAATTTCCAAAAACCTTTTATAAGTGCTCGCCTACGTCAGCAAGTTAGTTTCTATATACATAGTATAGTATATAATAGATAAATAAAATTGAAGTTTGTAATATATAAATAACATTTTTGCTAAATGCTTCAGTGAAAATATTTTCGATTCCGTCTGTCTGTTTGTTTGTTCCGGCTAATCTCCGAAACCACGGGACTGATTTTGACGGGGTTTTCACTAACGGACTGACTTGACACTTGCGCAAATTATAAACATAAATTTTCAAATTTATATCTCTATCTATTAGTAAAAACCACTTTAAAATTTGTTAGCGTATAAATTCAGACAGACACCGAAAGTGACTTTTCATACCATGTAGAGATGCAACAAAAACTTCATGGAAGTACGTAAATACTTCAAGAGGATATAGATTACACCTAGATTGCCAATCAAACTTCGAAGCTAATCTTGCGACTGCTATTAGAGAGCCGTCTCAGCCAGACTCAAACCGATGCAGACTTCAGATTTGCAATCATTTGCATACCCAAGGGCTTGACAACCAATATACAATGGATCTGCATAAGTTAGTGCTATCTGTCGGGAGGAACGAATAGTAGGTAATATTGAAATTCGTTTATTACAAGCTTTTGTTTATTTTCACCTAAATCACATTCAAATTCATTAATTACCAACATAACCGTGTTTTATTTAGAAAAAAATACGATTTCTCGCGGTATTTTACAATCTTACGGCGTTTGCAATTTGGCGCCATATCTATGAGCGAGTAAATCACCGCTAGTTGACGTTTTGTTTGTCAATGTCACCTGTCAAATCACTGCGATAATATCGTGTGAAGACACGTTCATAGTATAATGTTGTCTATGTATCTATATATACTTCTATAATAAAACAGTAGAAATTCGGAGCGATGTTTTCAATTAGCACAGAAACTACTAACCACTAATCACACACACAAATTTCGCGTAAATAATCCTTATAGGTCTGGTCAAAATTTAAACTATAAAAACCATGGCAAAACAATAATATAGCCGCAAGACACTCACTCTCAACCGTAAACGTGGCATCTAAATCGTGGTTTTTTAGGGTTCCGTAGCGAAATGGCAAAAAACGGAACACTTATGAATTCGTCATGTTTGTCTGTCTGTCTGTCTGTCCGTATGTCATAGCCACTTTTTTTCCGAAATTATAAGAACTATACTGTTGAAACTTGGTAAGTAGATGTATCTGTGAACCTCATTAAGATTTTTATACAAAAATAGAAAAAAAAACTAAATTTTGGGGGTTCCCCATATAGAACTGAAAATCAAATTTTTTTTTCATCAAACCCATAATATGCGTGGTTGATAGGTCTTCAAAAATAATATTAAGGTTTCTAATATCATTTTTATCTAAACTGAATAGTTTGCGCGAGAGACACTTCCAAAGTGGTAAAATGTGCCCCCCCCCCCCCCCTGTAACTTCTAAAATAAGAGAATGATTAAACTAAAAAAAATATATGATGTTATATTACCATGCAAACGAGATCTAGTAAGTAGTTTTTTAATATGTCATAAATCGTAAACCGCAATTTACCTTTTAAGTTTGTACGAAACCCTCAGGGCGCGAGTCCGGCTCGCACTTGCCCAGTTTTTTCTTAAAGTAACTTCCTCGATTTTAATTGACTCAGTCACTATGATAAAGGAATAAAACTGAGAGATATTATTATAAATAACAAGCTAAGTTACAGCTAGACGTCAATTAATAAAATAGAACAAAACCTGAGGTCAACACTCCAATAGCACTATTTGGGGCTCGAAGGTCGTTTCCAAAGAACAGCGTTTAATTTTATAGTCATTTATATTTTACACACAGGCACGTTAGCCTGGTAAATAGTAATTAGAAACTAAAGTAAGAGCTGTAAACTTAATAGATACACAAATGCTTTGCGAAGATGAAGTTAGTTTAGTTTACCGCAACCTCAAGTTTGGGATACCAAGAATGTTTTATAGTTTCCTATAAGCGTGCATTTCTACTGAAGTGGAGCTGAGCAGAGCGGAGAAGAGAAGTGAAAAGTAACAAATGTTTCTATTGATTCGGAGCGGAGTGGAGTTGAGCTACCCTCTACTTCGTGCTCCCCACTCGGCACTACAGCCTGCTGGACTCCGTTCTGTCCTGCTCTGGGCTGCGCGTTCATTTGTTTTATTTGTAAGTCCGCTCAGCTCCACTCTGATTCACTTACACTGTTTTCACTGCTACGCATTGGAGATTTCGAGCATTGTGATTGACCAATTCACAGTCCGCTCCTCCACACTTCACCCAGCTCCGCTTCAGCGGAAATGCACCCTTAAAAGCATTTACGTCGCACTGTATTTCATACAAACTGGCACCTAAGTAATTTTATTAACCGGTTTTAATTAAATTTGGTACAGATACGTAAGGCGTATATATTAATAGATTTAAAAAGTTATGTTCGAATATTATAGAAAAATTGGATAAGAGAAAGTGATTTTACACTTTCTATATTATTATTATTATTACTACTACCCCTCCCTCTATTCCTTCCAACGATCACGATTCCTAACTTCCTCTTTCCAATTTTCAAGGATGGTGGTCTGTCGCGGACCCGTGTCGCTGTGTCGGGGCACCAATTTTGTGATTTACGGGTCCGCAGCTCATTAAATACTTTCTTTAATAAACTTAATATTGCTCTAACGTTTCACTGGATTCTTTTTGAAAATATTCTTATCTAACTTTTTAGACCTAAGTATCTTGCGTATATGTACCAAGCTTCATTGAAATCGGTTTATTCATTTCCGAGAAAGACTCGCCAGTTTGTATGAAATACCGTGATATAAACGCTTACGCTATACCGTATTATTACTTTGTGTTCGTATACGTTTCACTTTCAATAGTAAAATAATTTCATTAGTGAACTGGTTCATTAAGGAATAGCTGTTTCAGGCATTTGATATTTTACGACTAACTGTGAAATTCTACTGATGACCGGCCTAAATATGCCAGTACCTACTCCGAGTTCGACTAAAGTTACCAATATTACTGATAGGATTTTCATTATAACCGTTGTTTTAAAATATTAACCGATTTTTTTTTTATTAACCTTTAGACCAATGTTGACTTGGTAGAGGTCATTTATTATATTCCAAGTTGTCTAATGTTTACATATCTATTAAAAAAAAAACACTAATTTTATGTTTTATGTATTCATATAATAGCATAGTAGCATAGTCGGCCTTTTAATGTTCCCACTGTTGGGACTCAGGCCTCCTCTCTAGGAGAGGGAATGGGCCGTAATCCACCACGCGGGCCCAGTGCGGGTTGGTGGATGTCACATGTCTTTGAATTTTTGGTTCTAGGACATGCCGGTTTCCTCATGATGTTTTCCTTCACCGTTTTGAGAGCAGTGGTGATGAAATAAATTACACAAAGTAATGCGCCTGAGAGCAGTGGTGGCCGAGTGGTAACGGCCCCGACTTACGAGTTGTAGGTCGCGGGTTCAAACCCAGCCGGCATGTCCTAGAACCAAAAATTCAAAGACATGTGACATCCACCAACCCGCACTGGGCCCGCGTGGTGGATTACGGCCCATTCCCTCTCCTAGAGAGGAGGCCTGAGTCCCAACAGTGGGAACATTAAAAAGGCCGACTATGCTATGCTATAATGCGCCTGGCTGGGTTTGAACCCGCGACCTACAACTCGTAAGTCGGGCCCGTTACCACTCGGCCACCACTGCTCTCACTCGGCCACCACTGCTCTCACTCGGCCACCACTGCTCTCATATTATTCATATAATACAAAAATAATAATAATATGTGTTATGTATGTATAAATATAATTGATCGATTTTTTAGCAGTACACCGCAGACTACCCCCTGTATTATTTTAAGTTCTTACGATCCATCCTAAGGGTGTCTGGACCGAAGAGCGCCATTGTACCTATAGATTTAAGTTTATATATAAGTTGTGTTACTTTTATGGTGTACAATGAAGTTTATTCTATTCTATTCCATACTAAATAAAAAATAAAGATCCTTAACAACTAAGTTAAGTAAACTATGGCGTCCAAAAACTATGTTGTCTTTAAATTAAATATTTATTATGAACTAGCTGACCCGGCGAACTTCGTACCGCCTCAGTCAATGTGTTATATTTTACTTCTTGATGATACTTTAAATTTCATATATCTTTGATGAAACAAAACCTAAGTAATATATCAAGTTACACACAACTTCGTTGTATAAAAGTTATGTACATCAATTTCGTACATTTTACATGATGCGCGCATAGCTAAAACTTTCCACAGATTTATTATATGTATAGATATTTTTTTTTCATTTTGTATTGTACATATAATTTTCATTTTTGAATACCTTAGGGGTCTTTAAGTAAAGAGTGAATAGGCTACTTCTAGGCAAGTGTGCTGCGTCGTCGACCACATTATCGCTTACCATCAGGTGAGATGGTGGTCAAACGCGAGCCTATATTTAATAATAAAAAAAAACCTGTACTAAATATTATAAAGCTGAAGAATATGTTTGTTTTAACGCAGTAATCTCAGGAAGTACTAGTGGGAATTGAAAAAAAAAATTAGTTATGTTGGATAGTACATTTATTGAGAAAGGCTATATATATAATATATTATAAAATATAACGCTATGACACACGTGATTGGGGCAGTAATCAAAACATTTTTTAAATTTTTTATAACTCAATGTTCCTATGCTACTGCTACAATCTTAGGGCAATAAATATCTACACATACCTATTATAGGCCTCCCACAAGGTGAACCGACGACCTGGTGAGGGTCTCGGGAGTGCGGTGGATGCGAGAAGCACAGGATTGGTCATTGTGGCGACGCTTGGGGGAGGCCTATGTCCAACAGTGGACGTCTTTCGGCTGAAATGATGATGATGATGATGACCTATTATAATAAGGTCATATTTTAAAATTCTGTGGTAGCACATCACTTGTGTCAATAAAAAGTATTTTAAGAATGTCACTTCTATGTTCGATTAGCCACTCTATTCGTGTTTCATTCGCACACGAAAGTTGAATATATTCACGACGGTGGCGCAAATATGCTGTCGATAAAAATGCTAGGAATGGATGAAGCCGACGGCGGAACCGTCGGCTTCATCCACACGAACGTTGGAAATTATTTCAAGAAAACGTACTCCAGGGATGAATGATAAAATGTATACCACATTTATTGTAACTGAAATAATGCCTAATCTATAGACTCCAGTTAGAAAATTAAGTTGCCTACAATCATAATCCCAGCACTGAAATTTTACTTAAATTAACTTAGATAGTGTTTTTTGTTTTTTTTTTTAATTGTTACAAACAAGAGCTTGACTGCGATTTTTTTTTAATTGATATAAACTAGTGGTTGACTGTAATCCCAAATGATGGTAAGCAGTGTTGCAATAAATAAACATTTAAGAAATTAGTTACCCTAATTATAGGGAAATGTTATGGGAATTGATGCACTACATTGGTAGTGCATTTGTATTGGATTGATTTGTATTACACAAATACGCTAGTGACGCAATCAAAGTTTATCAAGAATTTATCAAAAAAGGTAATATATAAAGGTAATGTATATAAAAATGAATAGCTGTTCGTTAGTCTCGCTAAAACTCAAAAACAGCTGGACCGATTTGGATAATTTTGGTCTTGTCCAGGGAAGGTTTAAACGGTGGGAAAAAATGGAAAAAATCACGAAAAAAAAGATCCGAATACAACGCCATCTCTAATTAAAATGTCATTATAAAATGAATTAGATTCCTATTCTTATTTTAAAAATCGCCGATTTAGTAGCTGATTCTGAACACACTAATTTCAGGATATGCGTTTATATATTGTATATTGTATTTGTTAAATAATAAATAAAATATCTTATGTACTATTAATTAGCATACAGAAAGAACATGTTCTTAGACCATTTGTATTATATACTAGCGACTCGCCCCGGTTTCGCTTGGGTGCCAATTATATACACAAATCTTCCTCGTTTATAGCATTTTCTTTATTAGTGAAAACCGCATCAAAATTCTGTCATCTTATGGAAAAGATTTTATGGTTGCTGTATAATTTTATGATGATAAAATTACCAGCCAAGTACGAGTCGGACTCGCACATAAAGGGATCCGCAAAATAAAACTAAAATCCCTTAAGATTTATTTTTCTTTTTACTTCGTGATAATTTCAGTTTTTTTTTAAATTCTATTACAGTTCATGACATACAAATCGCTGACGGACATACTGACGGGCATTCATACAGCGGAGCCTTAGTAATTAAAAAAACCGGGCAAGTACGAGTCGGACTCGCGCACTGAGGGTTCCGTACAAACTTATCTATGAAGTATAAACTTACCCGAATTGAGTTATGAAGATTTTTCCGAATCGCATATGAAAAGGATTTTTTGTGACGTAATTACAAATTTTTAGTTTTCCTATACTTGTGCTATGAGAAGCTTCATGTCAAATTTCAGGATTCTAGGTCAACGGGAAGTACCCTATGAATTTTGATTCCCTTGAGAATGTCGAAATATACGTTTTTTGCGACATAGTCGGCCGTATCTTTTTTTCGTTAACTCAGAAGTTTGATTTTTTACCGTAGACTTGAGTATATGGTTTTAATTTCAACTAGTTATCTCCACGTGTTCCCGAGATAAAGGGTCTTGACAGACAGATGACAACAAAGTGATCATATAAGGGTTCCAAAAGGCAAAAAGCCTTTTGAGGTACGGAACCTTAAAAAAGTGTTCCATTACCCTTCGGGCACCTTAAACCTTAAAAATAAAACCACAAAATTACAATTAAGTACCATTCTGTCATACTCAAGGGAGTTTGTTAAGCAAAAGTAATTCACACAGAAAATTAAAGTACAACTTGTTAGCAGCTTTGAATAGGGGGTGTAAATAGAAGCTCAATTTAGAGCTATTGAGGACGATTTGCGGCTGTATATTTAAGTACTTTTATATTCCAAGCAATTATGGTTAAGTACCGTAAGTACACTCAACGCCGCGCCACTTGACTCGCCTCTGATTCACGATTTGACAAAATAACAACTAAAGGGCCTATTACACTACGGGATATTCAGCACACGATATATATTATTATATATGTTTTTACTCTTTCCCACTCAAACACGATGGCGCACGGGTAGACCATATTCTAGAGAATATCTGTAGGATACTTTTTGTACCGCTAGTATATTTCTTTGGAATAATTTTATACTTCCACGTAGTCTTATTTTTTGTTCTGAGTAAGACCGGTCTAACCCTTATTACAGATACTCAATGTGAGTGCGGTGCTCCTGTTCAAAACATGAGCCTCATATTAGAATGCCCCAAGTGCCCATACACCTGCACTCTGGAGGATCTAATGGGTGCTACCGATGCTGCTATTAATGTAGCCACCTATTGGGCCCAAATAGTTTGACGAGTTTACCATCGAATCGAAAAGAAGAAGAAGACTCTACGCGACATCGACTAAGACAGTCTAAATATGGAGTAGTGTAATAGGTCCTTAAGGAAAATTAAATTTCTGTATTTCTTTTTTTTACATAATTATTTAAATATTTTTCTGTTGCGATTTCATTTGTTGTTTAAAATCAAATATATAAATATCTCGTATCACAGTGTTTGTTATGGAACTACTCCTAAACGGCTTGACCGATTTTAATTTTTGGTTCTAGTATATTTAGTAGGTCTGAGTATAGGTCATAGGCTATTTTTATCCACCTACCCCAACCCCCATGTTTTCTTTAATAATTTATATGGCAGAGCAACGCTTGCTGGGTCAGCTAGTTTATAGAATGATTTAAATTAATTGCAGTTAATAAATAGGAATATACATACCTGTACAGTATTTGGAGGTAGACGGAACAGAGAGTAAAGTCCCGAAAACCTCCGTTGAAAAGGGAGGATCCTCCGACGAGACGGTTGTTATGTCTGGTGGGCTACTACTGCCCGATAGATGATTTCGGGCTGTTCTATATGTTATAAACGCGCGGAGAACTTTGATTGCGCGATACAGGATTAGTTCTTATGTGACGCTATAGCTGTCGCTACATCACTCCCCTCCGGAGATCGGAGATCGATGGTTCTTGGTGCTTCTTGATGCGTGCCAGGCCAGTGGTAGGTTGGTTCCAGTGAGTCGGAACCGAATGCCGCATAGTTCTCGGTGAGTCGGAACTGTCTGCGGTGATGTACCAGTGAGTCGGGGTGTTGCTGTCCCAGTGAGTCGGGATGATGCCCCAGTGAGTCAGGGTGTTGATGTCCCAGTGAGTTGGGATGATGCCCCAGTGAGTCAGGGTGTTGATGTCCCAATGAGTCGGGATGATGGCCCCAGTGAGTCGGGGTGATGATGGGACATCATCACCCCGACGGTGTGTTTCCATAAAGAATTTCATAATATGTAGTGGTAATATTGCACCTACCACAATTTATCTCTGCATCACCCGAAGATTGACTGGTAGAAAATGCCTCAAGGCATTGAGTCTGCCTCTGTACTCCTTTGTGCATAAAGAATGAATAAATAAAATAAATACATTCTAATTACAACTTTTGCCTTTATAAAATTAGAAAACACTTTCCTATCTACCTTTGACCTCAAAATCGTATACAAGCATATTGGCAGTAGTTATAACCACCACTTTTAAATAACTAGTTAGTAGATAGTTTCAATGAACACGTCAAAACACGACAATTTAAATCTCAAGACGACGCACTTGTGTCATTTAAAAAACAACATTCCGCTATTTCATAATTGCATTTCCACGTCTTAAGCGCGTGATGTCGCAAGCAAAAATCCCTATGGACGATATACACATATGCTACAGGGAAATCTTCTTAATGGAAGACAGAAGGACGGAAACCGCTGTAGGAATTTCATTCGAATTCTTCTCCACACGACTCACAAAGGCAATCTCTGTAAGTTTTAATTAATTTCTCTGTATTAATTAAATCTTCTACTTAGTCGAACATCTTGAGCTCAGTTTGATGAATGTGGTAATACAAGAGAATGAGGTTTGTTCGTTAAAGTCGACAACTTTCACGGACCACATTTTAAATTAGCTATTTATAAACTAAAGGTAAGGCGAAACGGAAACGTAAAGAAATCTTCGATGTTGAGCAACGCTGGCAGATCGGTCAAAGGATGGGACTTCTCCGTGTCACAAAAGAAGAAATTAGGTTGAGACATCTTTGAAAGTCTTTATGGGTATTCAAAAGCCAGGAAATCAGACCGGAAAATCAGGCCGGGATATCGTGTAACCCGGTTACTGAGTTGAGGAAGACAGATAGATTATCATCATTGTCATCATTTTAGCTGAAAAACATCCACTGTTGGACATAGGACTCCTATTGGAAGTATCTCAACAACGACCTATCCTGAGCGTTTCGCATCCATCGGTACATTGCTGGCAGAACAGATGGGGGCTAGACCGAAGTCCTGGTGAGGATCGCGGGAATCCGATAGACTATCGCTCGATGTTACATACTGGCATTTGGTACGAATATTGGAAACCAAACCCAAAATGGTTGGTAAAGCTTGGCACATTCATTAAAGGCTAATAACATATGATACAGGCATGAGTTCACACTATGCAGAGGTGGATCCATATCCTAATTTCTTTAGATAAGTAAGTAATGTAGGGGAGACCTTTGCCCAGTAGTCGGGCACAATGGGCTAGCTTAAAAAAAATATTGATATAGTTTTTGTATGAAAATAGACTCGACAATATAAAAAATATTAAAATATGTGCTAAGTTACATGAAATAAAACAAAATGTACTAAACAAACTACTAATTTTAGGCATTCATAGGAACAGCATAATGAAAATTTAAATAATCAACATCATCATAATTTTAATTATATGTAATTACACTAGAAAATCATTAAAGACACCTGGGTATAATAAAAAACTTTTTACAAAAATATAATACGAATATTTAATTTCGGAAGTCGGTGTTTCTATAATAATTTTGTCTCTTCGTTATTTAACACCGACTTCCGAAATTAAAGTTATTATGCACTTTTCAGTGTTTTTTTTACATTGAAGGTTTGTGATTGTGTTTTTTTTGTAAACAGTTTTTTATTTTACACTTTTTACTTATGGTACCACCACTAAAAAGTACTCCTCAGCCATACTTAAATACCTTATAGCCAGAGTGCATCTCATGATAATTCTAATAATACCAAACACTGTTAGATTAAATTATTTATTACAGAGTTCCGGTGCCTAACTTCAGGTTTCATCATCAGATCAGTTCGATACATTCCCCTTTGAAAGAAAGAAAAAGAAAGAAAGAAAAAGAATTTATTTGGTACAGCACAAGGCACAAACACAATATAGGGTAAACACGAAACACCTTCCACCACCATCTTCTTTTCATTCATTCAGTCATCTACTATACGAATAAATGAAGTAATTTTACTTGTTACGACAGTTCTGCTGTGATCCTATGAGGAGTTCTGTTCCATATCTTCGATGTTCATGATCGTATCATAACAATTTTTATATGGGACCAACTTGGAAACATAAAGGTTCAAATAATAAAAAAAAAACATACATTCAGCCGAACAGAACCTCCTCCTTTTTGAAGTCGGTTAACAAAAACAAACTAATATCTACTTTTATGATTTTTGATGTACGCATTGCTCGCCCTACACGGTACTGTTCTCACGATGCAGATCCAAGTATTTTTACGTCACCACCGGTAATCCGTAACAGACATGGACACACACACGAAAGACAGACGACAGACGTAGACATGGTTTTGTAAAACATATAACAAATAGAATATGCAAATTCAAAAAATAAACCCTTAAAGAATTAACCACAACTGAACTCAACGAGTTAGGCCGGCTTCCAAAGCTAACCTCAATTTCGTAAATTAATTTTGAAACAAAAAATATATGCACAGATATTTATCTATGCATATATTTTTGGGCATTTGCCCAAGAGCAGAAATTTATGGGTACTTATTAGGAATATTCCCAATATGTCAAATATGCCCGGGCATTAGCCCATCTCTAGTGATCACTATATAAACGTGGTCGTAAAAGTCAACCTGTTTGTTAGTTGGTACAAATTGGTGGCCATAAACTTTTAAGTATGATCATTGTTCGCTATTTTGTTGCTAACCTGTGAACAGTTTAATGGCTCAGAAATAATACATGAGAGGAACTCCATTACGTGATCGTCTGGCACTTTAATTAAAATAACATTTTTGAGAAATTATCAAAAACTCCCCCCGCTCTGAGTGAAGCGACAGGGAGTGTAAGACTTTTACTGACTAAAAGTCATCTGTGTGCCAACCAATACGTTGTTATTTTATTTTTTACTCTTTATAATACTTTATTATTCCAGTGAATTTATAATTTTAGTGAATTTTTAATGCTGGATGCGGGCCGGAACTTGAAACAACGTGCTTAATTTTCGTCCCAATTGTTATTCTTTTAAATTATCCCTTTTTTATCTCCTATAATGTTGTCTCTGTAACTCGCAAGACATAACAGAAACAGCCTATAATTTGCAACAAAATTGGCACAAACTGTCTGTTATTTTCCTCAAAATTGGCACGAACTGAAATATTTAAGTGAAACCTTATTAGTTCCACAATACGAAGGTTTGGCTAACAGAATTCATGTATTATTCAATCTGATCTCTACAAAGAGCTTCGTACTTCGGATCGATTCGGACTGCAGACACCGAGTGCACTAATTCGGGGCGGCTCGCTTGTCTGACTGGTAATAGACTTACGGATAATGTTGGGCAACCGGGATATAAAATGTTGTTTATACTGTAGAAGGGAACGCGTAATGATTTAATTAAAAATAATCTAAAATTTATAAAATAATGCTAATCACGTGACTGTACATGCCACTCGGAGTGCTTTACGTCACGGTGCTAGAAAACTCCGAGTCAATTTTCAAACTGTAATATTTTTTTCAATACACTTACTCGAAAACCTGCTCTTATCCCACCGCTTTTAGGCACGCAATAGACTGCTTGCCACACTAGTGCAGAAATAGCGCGTGCTCTCCCCCACCACAATGTTATTACATTTATCGTATCAGACTGGGCGCGCGTCGAATCCCGCAAGTTGCCGGTCAACCCAACGGGGGTTGATTTAGGGTATTCATTTCTTCGTAAGTGTATTGAAAAAAGTCGTTTGAGACACGCGCAAATTTGTTACTGTAGTCCTCGGCTCCATAACACACTCGCCTACGGCTCGTGTGAATTCCGCCTCGGTCTTAATGACAAACTTTCTGCACTTGTAACAAAATATACTATTTTTATCTACGCCTTTTACTGATGTATGACCGTAGTTTTAGAAACGCTGTCGTCAGAGCTCTAACTTCCGGCACTGATTAATTAATTTTAGATATTTTGGTTTGATTATTTCAATTTAATAATAATATTTCAAAACTGTTCGCAATCATTATTACATTAATGTATAATTGCACGCACTACTTCCGGTTGAAAGCCACCTTTCTGTTAATATTGCAAACCTATGCTGTTTCCGGGCTGATAAGCATGTGGTGAGGAGCAGTGCGAGCGCTTGATGAGTTCAGTTGTCGTCGAACGATCGAAGTGCATAGACTTGTAAAGTGTTTTTATGAGAACATAATTAAACATAGTGAATATAATTGTTACAAATTGTTTTACTTTCCTTGACTTTTATTAGTAGTTTGTTTATTTTGAAATCTATTTATATAAAAGGTGATAGTGACTGACTGTCTTATCAACTCACAGCCGGATTAGGAACGTAACGCACAAGGCTTCCTTTTATGATGTAGGCGAGCACTAAGGGGTTTTCGAAAATTCAACTTTTATGGGTGTAAAAGGGGGAAATTCATTTGTATCTAAAATTTTATTCCTTGGGCCATTATACATAAAACTTAGCATAAATAGTAACCTAAGTAAATAATAAAAGTTTTTTGTTATTTTTTTTTAATAACTACTTTTATAAAACGAATTAGGGGCTGTTAACGGTTGTATGGTAGAATATTATTCCTTGGGTGAATAAACCTGAAACTTAACACAAATATTCTAATCAAAATGTCTTTATTATTTTTTCAAAACTATTTTCAAAATAGTGTATGGGGTCAAAGTCGTTTATGTTTTAATGAATGACTTAATTTCAATTTCTATTTCTATTTTTTTAAATAAGTTTTTATTTTATTTTAATTATTATTATTTATCTACATTGTGCTCACATATTAGAAGCGACAAGAAATATGTAACCAAAATTTATGTAACTCGTAATATGATTTAAAAGAGTGTCCATGGAGTTTCTTGCACGTTTTTCTCCAAAGAGATCTACGCTTTGGAACGTGCAATTTAGCTTCACTTGTATTTTTTTTTTGACTGACCGACATTCTGACAATTCAAAAGTGCCTGTAATTGGTCTATTTGAAATAAACGTTTCTGATTTCTGATTTCTGAAAACATTCTTGCGAACCAAGTCGCTGGCAAAATGCTAATTAATTAATGTTTTTTTAAAATATATTTTTTTGTAATCATTGCGGGACTTTTTATAAAATGAAAACAGTTCTAAAAAATCGTCGACATCCCTATTATTTATTCTGTTGCTGTGTGCTACTCTGTACCCACCCGCAGAGGTAACTTTGTTTTGTTGAACGATAAATCTAAAGTATCGAAGGCAAATAAATTCCGTGCGGATTCGCTTTTACCTTGTTACAAGTTTTATTGCTTCGAGATAGTACTTTTGGTAGAGAGTTTTCTTTTATTAAATTTACTCGTATGTAAACTGAACTAACACGACATAGGTACGTCGTTCGGTCAAAGTCTCGGATAAATTAAAGCAGTTTATAGTACCATTTTTTTTTAGGTGGGAATATCATCTTATGACAAATCTCGCTCTTGGGCGGAGTGGGAGATTGTGTCAGACTTTTGCTGACTAAAAACCCACTCCTGTTCTTTCTTTGCCTTCGTCCCAGGGCCCCGGGTTTCATTTTCACACTACCCGTGGTGGTTTATTGTACCTAAGAATTGATAGTAAATCTTACTAATGACAGCTAGAAACATTTTAATAAGATAGTATTTTATTGTGTAATTTATTTGCTATTGAATTTAATAAAATTTAATTTATTTTAGTTTAACCTAATTTAGTCAGGTTTGAGTATTAATTTAAATACGGTTGGATATTTTCAATTTTTATAATTTAGTTAATGTGATGTCATCTATATAGGTATAGTATTTATAATTATTGTAATGAATGTTATTAGAATTTTTTTTTGTGCTTTCTTTTTTTTTATTTGTATTTGTGTCAATAAAATTTATTTCAGGTAAGATATCCATGTATCATCCCTTAAACATCTGGCCGGAGTTAAATGCACACATAATCGTACTGCCGCCTGCGCCCGCATAGAGCCATGAACATAGTTTAGAAGGTCAGCGGCCATTAAACCATTTTCTTTGTGAAATATATGGTGATTGATTGATGCTATGTAAATTCTAAAGAACACTTAACCAGTAATTTTTTTGTGTAAACATATTTCTAAATATCAAAGCCGTTTGAAAGAAGTAGGGAAAACAAGCGAAAAAATATCGTGTCGTCAATTTTTTTTTTTGCAATAGTGTCATTCGTTGTATATGAATCTATATATATAAAAGGGGAAACTGACTGACTGACATATCAAAGCACAGCTGAAACTACAAGACTTAGGAGCGTGAAATTTTTTCAAGGTTTCCTTTTATGACCTAGGTGAGCACTAAGAGAGGATTTTCCATAATTTACTTCCTACGGGGATGAAACGGGGTTTCAAAGTTTGTATAGAGAAACTTACTTTCACGCGGGTGAAGCCACTGGCAGAAGCAAGTCTGTAATAAACATATATTTTTAAAACCCAAGCCGCTACCGAGGAGTAGGCTTCAGAAAGTCACTGTTTTATAGCATTGCTCGGGAGCTAGGGCCTTAAATCTTCCTCATGAATCACTCTGTCTATAAATGAAAATCTCTTGAAAATCCGTTCACTAGTTTTTGAGTTTATCGCAAACAGGCAGATCTATCTGTTGGCTATGGGACTTTGTGTCATAATATGTATCTATGTAAGGATAATAAATTAAACGTATTGAATGTTAAAGTAGTCGCGAGTTTCCGAGAAAATAATTTATCATTTGCTCTTTTCCTAGAGAGAGTGGCAAAAAAAGGCTAAAAGAATTAGTCTAGACGACGACGCGACGTGCTACAGGAACGAATATTAAAAATGTTGCATCACCTCAACCGTTTCGTTTTGGTGTGGGTTTTAAGGTGGGAAAATCATCTAATGACAAATCTCGCTCTTGGGCGGAACGTGAGTGTCAGATTTTTACTGACTAAAAACCCACTCCTGTTCCTTCGTTGCCTTCGTCCCAGGGCCCGGGTTTCGTTTTCACACTACCCATGGCCCCAATAGGCTTCGACCCTGCTGGGCCCCTACGATTTGCTGACATCTCCCTGAGGCGCGCGTGGAACAATACGCGCCGTCGACGACTTGGGCTCGGTTCGGACGGTTACCGGACGGTCGGACGGCGGGCTACCCATTGCTCGCCGTCCGCAAGCTCGCGCCTATGGTGGCCGGAAATCGGGATCGGAATCCCGGCGGCGGTTGGGGCGTGAGGACCGTTGCCGTTGCCTCACGCGATCGGCCGCCTCCTTTGCTAGCATTACTGAATCAAACTATTTATACAGGTAAGTTTGTAGGTACGGAAAATGCGGTTCGTGGGTTTGACTCGAATGTCCATGTTTACATGACGACGCTTACCTTTTTTTTAATGATATAAACTATTGCTTGTCTGCTATCCCACCTGATTGTAACCAGTGATGCAATCGTTGATGGTGAAGCGCACTATTTTATTAAGAGCCTATTATAAGAGCCACTCTAGCCTTGAAGACATCTAAATTATAATCGTATGGAGAGACCTCAGCAGGCAAATTGTCCCAGTCCTTCGATGTACGCAGTATAAACGACGAGGCGAAACGCTTAGTTCGGACCGTAGAGGTTTCAACAACGATAACGGTCTCGGTATTTTTTGTGATTTATCATTATCGCCAGTTAAGTTGATTAATGTTTCGCAAACATAATTTTACGCCGTTCCGTTTAGTACTAAAGTAGCCCGTTAACAGTCGCTAATTATTTTTTTATTCACCCAATTATAATATCCCAATAAAATATGAAAACTTACAAATTTATGTAGGTAAAATAGTTATTTACTAAAGTAGGTGCCAACTGTATAAATTGGTAGGTAGGTATTCAGAATAGAATATTAGAATATTCAGGTTTTATTCGCCAAAGTTTTAAACCTCTGTTACCGCTTATATAATATCATCATATCTGTTATAAATCTCATATTATTGTAGATAGATACCTAACCTACCTACACCTAATATGAGCAACTCAAAAGGTCACGAAGTAAAAAATTAAGGCATCTGTCTGTGTTTTATTTAGCAATTCACTTTACCTCACGAACTTGAATTTTCCATTTGAAATTCATTTTCAATTTCTGTTTTCTCTTTTGGGGAGAATTAAAATATAAATTGAACTTTGTTTTGACGTGATTTCCCATAGGTTTCTAGTTTATACAGCTATCTTGAATGAGAACAATCTCTCTCTCTCTCGTCTACTATGCCATATTCACTTAGTGCTGTAAGAAAGTATTTTGGTTGAAATAATAAAACTAACAGAGAGGGAAATAAAAACAAAACTGAACAAAACAAACATAATCCATACTAATATTGGCAGGCGGCCGCCTCCTCCTGCGAAGCAGTAATGCTAGTAAAGGAGGAGAATGCACGTGCATGCGCGAGGGAGCGGCCCTCACGCCCCAGCAGTTAGGAACCGGATACCGATTTCCGGCCACCTTAGGCGTAACAGGAGTGAGTTTTTAATCAATAAAAGTCTGACCCTTTCGCTCTGCCCAAGGGCGAGAGATGTCAATGGATGATTTTCCCATTTAAAAAATATACTAATATCAAAAATGTGAAAAATTTATACAAATGGTATGGCAGTCACTTCATGTAAAACCCTGGTATTCAGCCGCATTCGATTAGATTGGGAGCTAACCTCAATACAGTTGGAAAAAGGAAACAATAAATATCATTATGGATAGGCTCGCGTTTGACCACTTAACTCGTTAAAAACAAAATGCCCATTTTGAAATTTGAGAAAAACCCTAGAATGTAACTTAGAACGAAACTGAAAGAAACAATAAAATAATAATTAGAGATCCGGTGTAGCAGTAGCTATCGTATGTTAGCTATTTTAGTTGTGTTGTGTTGTCTACACCGGACAAGTCGCTAGGTAGTCAAAATACAAACGCTCAGTTTTTGACAACTTTATCTAGATGGTAAGCGATGATGTGACCGATGATGGAGCACGCTTGCCTAGAAGTCACTTATTCGCTCTTGACTTAAAGACCCCTAAATAGGTTGAAGCCATCCGGAAACACAGAATCCGTTAGTCACAAGCAACTTTGTCTAGTAATTCTGTCTGTTACGCTTTCACGGCTAAACTGCAAAACCGATTTTGATGAAATTTGGATGCTTTAGTAAGCTTGAACCCCAAGGAAGGACATAGACTACTTTTTATTTGGCTTCAACTTCGACTTCGCGGCCGCAATAATCGTCATTCTCGCAAACGAAAACGCTGGCAGAAGTTAGTATTTTTGTTCATTTAAAATGAACACATTTTGTCGTGAGCAGGGTTACCAACTCACCATTTTCTGGGCTGTAAACATCCAGCGATGATTTCAGGAGGCAGCCTTGTAGTGTCGCACGGTCGAAGGTAAATAAAGCACAACGAATACAAAAATTCCTCCACACACTGTAACATACACATAGCACTTCTCCCACTATTCAGCTCGACGTCCGTATGCCACAGCACAGGGATCACAACAGCAGAATACCAGCGTCAAGTTTATTTGCAACATTAAAGGATTCTATTCGGTACTCGTAATATTGATATTTTTTTCACTCCAACACTTTCTTAGCCCATCTACTATCCTATTTGAGGTAGGCCTACCTGTAGTATTATCCACCATAGCTATATCAGTCAGCTTTGCTCTGACTATCATCATCACATCGTCCTGGCATCCACTCGTTGCTGGTTATAGGCTTTCTTACCTTTGTGACGTTACGTTTACGCGTTCCTGAGAAAATGGGAATAAACAGACAGACAAACGAACAACAAAGTTCTGAAGATCCCTGAAAAGAAGAAAGAGAAAATAATAATTAAAACTTTAAAAGTACCCGTTACGAAATAAAAATGATGTCTCATTAGACAGATAAAGCTACAAAAACATCTCCGACATATTCCAGAAACAACATTGTTTTGTTTTATTCGCAACATCAACAATTTTTGCTGAAAGTACCTAGTCCAAAAATAACTGTCATGAAAAATAGGATAAAACATGCAAACACAAGCTTTAAGCTTGCCTGGTGCTTATTTTTTCATGAAGGAAAATTAATTTATAGACCAAAGCTATAATAAATTCAATCGCAATTTAAACTAGATTTTATCTTGAAATCTGAAGAGGAAAAAGTTCGAACCAGGAGAAAATATTTTTTAGTGAACTTATCAGAAATCGAATAATGGTTTTATGCTTGATGAACTGAGCATAAAAGTGTAATCAGCATTATAATAATAACTAAAAATAATGATACAAAACCTTTATTTCAAACCATATAGATCCATCACCTATACCAACACATGGTAAGCACAAAAAAAAAAAATACAAAGACAAGAACAGGTTTAAAAAAAAAAATAAGTTAAAAAAATCAAGTATCATTAAGTCAAGTTAATAATTGAATAAATTGGATTTAAAAAAAAGGTAGTCATCTTAAAAAAATCTTATTTATTTTCTACTGTTTTTTTTTTTTTTAAATGTGAAAATCATCTAATGACAAATCCCGCTCTTGGGTGGAGCGCGAGATAGTGTGAGACTTTTACTGACTAAAAACCTACTCCTGTTCCCTCTTTGCATTCATCCCGGGGCCCCGGGTTTCGCTTGGGACACAGACCTTCTCTCTAGGAGGGAGAATGGGCCATGATCCACCTCGCGGGCCCAGTGCGGGTTGGTGTGGTTTGCCCAAACCACGTAGTATTTATTATCTGTGTTAGCTATGTAACCAAAACTACTTCAATGACATCGTTTATTATCAGAGCTTGGACCTTTCACTCCTACCTACAAAGTATGTACTCTTCTATCTTAAAAACTCACTACTATCAATTCTGTTGTATTTATTTTCCAGTTAGCTTCTTTTAAAACGTGACAAGAACGCGTAAAATAAAGGTTCAATTCAGATATTCCTGTAACAAGTCCTTTAATTAAAAGAATTCCGCTCTGAAGTTAAATTAGTTTGACAAAATACCAAAAGTAAGTTCAAGGCTAGGTAGGTCGAATCATAAGGATTTTAATTTATTTTCATACATTTTGAAAGGTTTCTTTCACTGGTCTTTGAATTAATTGTGAAGAATGAAATATCTTATATGGTAATATAGTTAAATAATAAAAGTTCTTACTAGTAATAGGTCGCGGGTTCAAACCTAACCAGGAGCATTACTTTGTGTAATTTATTTCATCACTACTGCACTCAAAATGGTGAAGGAAAACATCGCGAGGAAACTGGCATGTCCTAGAACAAAACATTCGAAGACGTTTTTTTTTTTTCATCTTATGACATCCCCAGCCCTTGGGCGGGGCGGGAGATAGTGTCAGACTTTTACTGACTAAAAACCCACTCCTGTTCCTTCGTTGCCTTCGTCCCAGGGCCCGGGGTTTCGTTTTCACACTACCCATGACCCCAGTAGGCTTCGACCCGTCTGGGCCCCTACGATTTGCTGACATCTCCCTGAGGCGCGTGTGGAACAATACGCGCCGTCGACGACTTGGGCTCGGTCCGGATGGTTACCGGACGGTCGGACGGCGGGCTACCCATTGCTCGCCGTCCGCAAGCCCGCGCCTACGGTGGCCGGAAATCGGGATCGGAATCCCGGCGGCTGTTAGGGCGTGAGGACCGTTGCCTCACGCGATCGGCCGCTTCCTTTGCTAGCATTACTGCTTCGCAGAAGGAAGCGACCGCCTGCCACTCCTCCTCGCTCCGGACCATGGCCTGTACCAAGGCCCGACGCGAGAGATCGCCGCCGCCGATCGCCCCAATCGCCGATCGCGTTGCTCTGCCCAAGCGGGGCACACCTTCACCGTATGCTCCCCCGTGTCCTCCGGGCGGTCCACACAGTGGCGACACCCATCCACTAACCCGCACTGGGCCCGCATGGTGGATACGGCCCATTCCCTCTCCTAGAGAGGTGGCCCGGGTCCCAGTAGTGGGAACATTATAAGGCTGAATATGCTATGCTATAAATTATTAGAAATTCATATTTTTATGGGTGATAAACCTTAGTATAAGAAATCGCAGCCTTCTTTGATAAATGTGTTACCTAATACTTAAAAGAATTCTTTAATTCGAACAAGTAATTCCTGAGATTTGCGCGCAAACACTCCATTATTATAGATTTAATTTAAAATAACTTTCATTGGTAGCATTTCTTACGCAACACAGAACCACAAAACACTTTGTTTTTCTTTTTTTTCGTAAGCTTGATATAATTTTGTGAAATTGTAATCAACATCAGTGGTTTGCGGCAAATCCTTGGATTCCATTTTGCCTTCGCTCTACCTACAGCTTACTAAGTTATAACTTGATTTTTTTTAAGCATTTTATTTCAATTTGTACTTAGTTACATTTATAACATTCAGAAACAACTATAATTATAGTTGTTCCTGGTCGTAGGACATACAAAATATTTTACACGGAATGTAGGATACGAACCCGCGACACGTAGCGCAGCAGCCAATCTGTCATCCATTGCGCCAACCATGCCGTCAGTCGCTTACAATCAGGTAAGACAGTAGTCAAACGTGCACCGTTTTTTTTTAAGTTGAGAAATAATCCAATTACTCCTCTGTCTCTAGGGTAAAGTGGGAGGGAGTATCAGACTTTTACTGACTAAAAATACATCTATGTTCCTTCTTTGCCCTTTGCGTTCCAGGGCCACGGGTTTCCCATTCGGAAGTAAGCCCAGTGAACCCATGGAGCAAAAACGCGAACTGTGTGGACAACAAAACCGAAATAAATGCCTATTCCAATCAATAACGAATATATGCCGAGCCCCACTGACCCATTTAGGCGCAACTAGATCATAAGTGAGAATGATGACATCTACTCGTACCTTTAAAGTCACAACATAGATAGTTAAGAAAGATACTGAAGAAAGCATGTCTCGTGCCGTATCTGCGACATCTCGGCTCTCACCTGGTGGATCTAGCCACTCGGCCGCCACTTGTCCTGGCCTCGTACGAGATTATATGGAAAGTGGCTCGGGTTCTGTCAGTTTTTACTTCTTTGTTTACTTTTTATGACTTTGTCTTCAGATATTTTTAAGGCCCACAGGTGATTAAATTAATGATACCTATCTATTAGCCTACTAAGATATCGGCATGAGAACCAAGGTCGCCGATATAGCCCGATGAATCGCCAAACTTATGTGGCTGTGGGCAGGACACATTGCTTGTAGAAAGGATGATCGATAGGGCCGAAAGGTTCTAGAGTTGCGACCGCGCGCCGGAAAACGCAGCGTTTGAATGCCTTCTACAAGGTGGACCGACGACCTGGTGAGAGTCGTGGGAATGCGGTGGATGAGAGACGTACAGTATCGGTCGTTGTAGCGACGCTTGGGGGAGGCCTATGTCCAACAGTCTTTTCTGCTGAAATGATGATGATGACCTACTAGCTGCTGCCAGCAGCTTCACTCGCGTGATAGTAGAAAATTATCCCAAAGGAACATACTCCTGGGATAAAAAAGTATAAAGTATTCTATGTACTATTCCAAGACATGGTCTACTCTTGTACCAAGTTTCATCGAAATTCGTTCAGCCCTTCGAGCGTCAAGAAGTAGCAAACATATGTACACATACACTTTCGCTTTTATAAAATACTATCTGGTGCCAGCGAAGGATTAGACACAATATCTTTATAAATTATAGCCAATGTGTTATTCTGATGTATAAGCTATATTATTGTAAAATTTCATTAAAATACATTCAGTAGTTTTTGCGTGAAAGAGTAACAAACATCCATACATATAAACTTTCACGTTTATAATATTAGTAAGATTAGTGTGATAAACCAGGTATATATCCAGACAACGTAGGATGGATTTTGGAAAAATCTCATTATTCTCAGTTTGCTCGACTGAGGATCCGAAACGAGATCCTCAGCAGTCACTCTTACAATAGTCAGGAGTAATTAAAAAAAAAAATTAACATACCTTTTTTTATTTCGGGGCGAAACCTTCGAAAGGCGCCCGTAGTTTGGGGATAAGACTGGGGAGTGTGGGATTTTTATCTCATTAAAACCACCCCGGTGATCACCATCAGCACATTGTTTTTTTTTATTATTATTGATAGGCTCGTGTTTGACCACTATCTCACCTGACGGTAAGCGATGATGTGGCCGACGATGGAGCACGCTTGCCTAGAAGTAACCTATTCACTCTTGACTTAAAGATCCCTAGGTTGTAGCTATCAGGGAACACAGACTCCAGCAGGGAATTCCACTCCTTAGCTGTACGCACATATAGAAGAGGCGCCGTTACCTCTTAAAGACCATTGCGGAACCCTCTCTGTGCAACGCCTGTTAGGGCAAATCCCTGAGGAGACTGTACAACGGTCTCCCTTGAGCCTCTTAATAATTAAGGTACCCTAACGCTTTAGTACCACTGTATTTCTTACTGTGTTTTTGTGCCTAAATAAAAACAAATGCTGTTTTTCTTGCTGACATTTTACCCACATCTTTTTAATTTTCACATGTGGGCGTAGCCGCGGGCAAAACAAGTAGGCTAAACCCACAATATTATGTTTATAGAAATCCTTTAATTTGAACTTTGTGTGTCTAACGAAGATAAAATATTAATAGATTTTTGGTAGGCAAAGCGAGTGGGAAGACAAGGTTTTTGATGTTCTGTCCGTTAATTAATTTCATTTCTTTGTTTCCTTACAAGACAATATCTGGTACTAAAATTAGTCGCACAAATAAATTATGGATGTGGAAAATGTGCCTTTGCAGTGGAACTTTAGAAAATAAATTTATAAATGGCCCTTAAGATGAGTGGGGAAGGGCCCTCCTTCCCCTCTCGTCTATCATCACCGCGAGCTTGGTTTAAAAGCTTGTCGTTTCCTCCAAAGTAATGTTTGATGAATTCAATGATGATGAGACAACGCGAAAATAGAGCTATCGCCTGAAAACTGGAAATGTCTTAATGGTTTCTTTTGAAAATCTTAAAAGTTTTTGGAAAAATTTTCGTCATTCAGAATCTCGATTAAATGTGCAAGAATTCTATAAACACATTTTTTGTGATGGATAAATGTTTTTAATTTATGAATACATTATGAAGGGCCAATATTCACGCACAATAGTCTGCTATTATGCGTGAATATTGGTGGAATATTGGATTTTTTGACGTCTTTGCTGGATTACTTTTACACTTTATGTTCTGATTTGATTCTATTGAATAGAAACCCAGACAACAATACTCACAAGATATCTGTGCTTCCAAAATATCTGGAGAAAGATATGTAATAACGTAATCATAACATAGAAAGAGCAGCTATAAAAAAAAAGAGTCCATCTTCATCTTCATGGCTCGCGTATCCCTACTCTAGTCTAAGCAAACAGCCCCAACACTATCAATAAAATCTTTCAAAGTCGTTATAAAGTCCGTCTAAATAAGTGTTAAATACTAAAAGCATTCTGTTTGCTCTCACTATACAAATTCACACTAGTGTAAACTCAGTTATAGCTTTATGTTTTATAAATTAATTATAAAAGCGTGTTTACTTAAAAAAAAAAATTAAAAGACAAGCATGTAGCAAGAGAAATAAACATATTTGGGTACAAAGCTAAATTAATGGACGTCTTACGGCTCATTACACGCATAATCACATCCTTTTTTTAGAAATCATCAAATAGCCCCCCCCCCCCCAGAGAGGGAGTGAAGTGTAGAATATAATAGGTATGCTCTCTTATTTTAGTAAGTAAGTACACTCCTTTATTTGTATCTTGAGTTAGCAATAAACCTTATATTGTGCGACAATTCGATGTATCATGCATTGCACTCAATATATAGTACTTAACGCATGTGGTTGTTTCCTTAAGACCACCTTTAGGGACCCCAATATAACATGGCGATCCTGTCTTGAGACTCTGCCAAGGGGATTGTTTACTTAGAATTTTTAAAATATATGTGTCGGTCAACCGTGGAAAAGGAAGAGGTTTTCCTCAGTCAAAACGCGGCTGGAGGCAACAATGACACCACGTTGAAGGAAATCGGAGGACACGTGGAACGTCTTAGCAGCGTGACCTACACTGTCATCCTCGTTGTTGTTGTCGTGGTTGTTTGTCGTTGTTGTTGAATCGAACTGTTTACTGACTAAAATCTATTCGTATTTTCACACTGGAATTTATTATGATGATTTTGACACGTTCTGATAGGGCCATCCTGTTAAGATGCATGTGTCTGTGGGACTCCATGTGAGCGAAGCAGTGAGAATAATCTCGTATTTAAATATTCCAAAAAGCTTCACTTATTCTGCTACCGAAGTATCATATACTCGTATATATGTCCATGGGGCTGACGGGTTCAGAGCTGAAGGCTACCAGGGCTGTGGGATTGTTTGAAAGAGTCATCGCAACCCTCGCAAAGAGCGACTGAAGGTACAAAGGTGACTTTTAGTCAGTAACAGTCTGAAGTTCCCTCCCGGGCTACATAAAAAAAAAATGGGCAAGTACGAGTCGTACTCGCATACTGAGAGATCCGTACAAACTTACCTATGAAAACAGTTCAATTCACGAATTGAGTTAAGAAGATTTTTCCGAATCACAAGAAAAGACTTTTTTTGTGACGTAACAACAAATTTACAGTTTTCAGATTTTTTTCCTATACTTGTGCTATGAGACCTTGCTTCGTGCCAAATTTTGAATTTTGATTCCCTTGAGAGTGTTGAAATATATGTTTTTTGCGACATAAACGGCCGTATCTTTTTTTTTTATTGACTCAGAAGTTTGATATTTTCACAGCTTCAAGGGACCGCAGACCAAAGTATATAGAATAATTTCAACTCGATAACTCCACAAGTTTCCGAGATAAAGGGTCTTGACAGACAAACAGACGGACAACAAAGTGATCCTGGGACTGGTACGGTAACCTTAAAAAGGGAAAAGTCTTCATAGTAAAATGATAACCAACATTTAAATTAATATTTTAAAAATATACAAAACGTTCTCGGTCCATTTATTACGGATCTCTAATCGCGGCGTCTTTCGGCCTCAATTCTGTACAACGTAGGTAACACTTGGCACACGTTTTAGCAACTTGTAAAAGTTTTAAGTGTTTCACAACGTAGATCCTCTATTTAAACAGTCGTAAGTGCTCAGCTTGAATAGAATGGAGGCTGGCAGTTTTTTGTAAGGAATTTTTGACCCACCCTGGTTTGACGCAGGTTTTCACCGAACACGCCCGTCCGACCATCTGATAACCGTCCGGACCGAGCCTAAGTCGTCGAGGGCGCGTACTGTTCCACGCGCGCCTCAAGGAGATGTCAGCAATTTGTAGGGGCCCAGCAGGGTCGAAGCTCACTGGGGCCATGGGTAGTGTGAAAGTGAAACCCGAGGCCCTGGGACGAAAGCAAAGAAGCCCAACAGCGGGATTTATCATAATATGACTTTCCCACCTAAAAAAAAAACCCACCCCGGTTACACATGGGGGTTACCTACATATACCTCGTTATTGTTCTTTTTATTAATGAAAACTGTATCAAAATACGTTGCATGGTTTATAAGAATTTACTGGATAGACAGACAAGAGGCAGCCGATAATTGTTTCAACCATACAAATATTTTAATTATGAAAATAGCTTTAACTGTATTTTACGTTTTCACAGATAAACTACTGAACCGATTTCGATAAAATTTTGTACGGAATATATAATAACGCTGGTTAAACTAGTACTATATAAAGATAGTAAGCAGCAGCGCTGTGTGAAAAGAAAGAACACATGCAACTATTTTAGAATCCCGGTTTGTAGTGCTAAGTTATATGTTAATATCAGGGTATTAATTATTGGTTTGCGAAACATTAGGTCGAAAGAGTTACCGTGGCCCTGGAGCTCAAAGAGGAACTGATGTAACACAGATTTTAGTCTGTAAAAGTCTGACACACTCTCTTGCTCCACCCAGAGTGGGAAAAGTAATTTAATGAACCCCAAAGTAAAAAAAAAGATAGTACTAACGATGGCTTTGACGACTATGATTAACTTAGAATATATATATTTATCTGACCAAAAACATATTTAAATTTAAGAATATACCTTCTACTACAAATAAGCTACGCACATGCTACGAGGAAGCTACGCATGTGGTTATACTACTAACATAGTTTGCGATTGCTACGCGTATGCTTCGAAATCATTACTTGAATGCTACGCGTATGCTACGGGCATAGATTTATGCTACGCTTACGTTTCATTTTTAACTACGAGTAAGCCAAGACAGCAACGACTACAGCTTTCTATTATATTTCTTGATCGAACCAATTTCAATAACAGACGCACCGTCGTAATGTGTCAGGAGATAAGTTTACGTGATATTCAGAGTTTTGTCGATCTTGTTGCTTTGACAAGGAGCCTACCTTTCTCCATCGTTTGGGGCGACGTTGATAACGAAGGCGTGTCTCGTCCCTGTCGGTAGATAAGCTACCGTAACCCGGTAATTATCGTCATTTGCACTCCCAAGCAAACAGCTCGTTTTGCTTATTAATTTTCAGCTTAATTGAAACTTTTTCTACATGAATAAGGGCGGAATTCACCAATAAAACTAATCGCGTTATAACGTTTAGCTCGCATAATCGCGTTTAGCCGCTGTCACTAGTGTCACTTGTCTGTATTTTTCTTTTGTTGTATTTTTACAAGTGACACTAGTGACAGCGGCTAAACGCGATTATGCGTGACAAACGTTAAAACGCGATTAGTTTTATTGGTGAATTCCGCCCTTAGTGTGTTGTTTTATGTCAAATGATTTTTACAGTTATTAAAAACTAGCTTTTGCCAGCGGCTTCGCTCGCGTTAAAAAAAGGACGATTTTTTTGTTAGTCGCAAATAGTCCGTATATCAATTTTTAGCTTTCTACCTTGAAAATTGCGGAATGCTTCATACAAACTTCCACCCCCCATTTTAGGGGAGTGGGGGGGGGGGGGGGTTAGAAAGAGACAAAAAGTAGCCTATATCACTCTCCATCCCTTCAACTATCTCCATTTAAAAAATCACGTCAATTCGTCGCTCCGTTTTGCCGTGAAAGACGGACAAACAGACAGACACACACACTTTCACATTTATTATATTAGTATGGATTACTAGTCCTCTTGCCCGAGCTTTGCGTAAATTATATACATAAAGCCTTTTGCTTTTATTGTTTTTTATATTAGTGAAAACCGTATCAAAATGCTATTTTGATTTTGATACGGCTCACTCTTAAGGAGAAGTTAGCAGAGAAACATATAGATGTAGAAAGAGAGTTTGTTTTAGGCCGTTCCCTCACTGGGATGCCTTGGTGGTGCTGCCAGTTCGCGCAGCTAAGAAAATGCATGCAGCTCTATGGTGTGTACTTTACCTGACCATTGGTGGTCACGCAGTAAACTATACATTTTTTTGACGTCATGACTTTTATGTATACAGGGGTCTTTGACATCGTCGCACAAACGACTACCATGGATCCAGTACATGATTCTGAAGACGGTGGCACAGTGATCACGTGCTGCCGTTCACAGTGAGTTTCACGGGAGACCGCAGTCTCTTCAGGGATGTGCCGAATCAGGCGTTGCACAGAAGGGGTTCCAGAATGGTCTTTTGAGAGGTAACGGGGCCCCTTCTACGTGTTGATGGTGATCACCGAGGTGGTTTTAGTGAGGTAAAAAACCCACACTCCCCGGACTTATCCCCAAAGTCCAGGCGCCAAAAAAGTACATGATTCTGGGTTTTTTTCCTATTAAAAAAAAAATCTTTACGTTTTTAATTTAAAGTGTATAAGATCGTTATTCTAAAATTTTTAATGAAAAAAATGAATGAATTACTTTTAAAGTAGTAGAGATTGTGCTAATTTCATAGCAAGTACGTTAGATCAGCCTCAATTATGTATCTTTTTCAAACAGGCTTGACTGTGAGATTTGTAGCTATAAAATATATACTATATATTTTTATTATTAACTCAATCGCCCGAATAATGACGAGAAAACATCAATCTGCTTATCACCTTCGTCTGAGAACAACTCAACAGATTGAGTTGTACCGAGGCGTTGAAAATTTCATTTAAATATTACAAACATAAGTGGTTTCATCCAGACCAATTAACCTTAATACCATCGTGCTTCGTTGGAGATAATAATATAGGTAATTAGTCGCTTTTTCGTGAATTTGCTACGCCTTGAATTCGCAAATTTCCAGAGAGAAAATCTCTTGGTCGGGTGCGCAGTAACTTTGAGACATAAAGATTCCCGCGCCGTATATCTCTGAGATCCAAAATACTACTAGCAGGAGTTTCATCGTGAAATAAGATTTTCTGGGATAAAGGTTTATGACTCATAATTTACCGCCGTTGTGGGATCGCCTCATATTCTCTTACATGCGTTTACGCAAATAAATTTTAGGCAAAATTCACACATGTTAATAACATAAAACAACTTTATGAGTCTGTGAAAACACATCCTATGAAACGTGCGTATACTTTCTGTTGATATTAAACTGGAATAACCATTTGATCTCGGAGTAACAAGGTAATTAAGACCAAACGTAACATCGTATTACGGAATTATTGTACGCACATTTTACTGTACGTTGGTAGCAGACCACCAAAGATGCTTCTGCTACAGACTGCACTGTCGAAACTTTTCATAGAAACCAAGCGTGTCAGTGAGTCTACTCGTATATACACATGCACACAAGATTGCTAGGTACACATTCGTTTTTCATTTATTTTAATTAAAACCTCGTTGAACGATCACAAACAATATCGTTTGTGTTTCATTAACGGCTAAAGATAGCAACACCATTGCACTAATAACAGAGCTATCTAAAATGTTGTGCGGAGTTTATTTAACAACATTGCACGTGAATCAACAGTAGCATCGTGCTAACAGAAATGCATTAATTCCTGTTGTTTCAACGACAATACACTGCGTTTAATAGACACTGTGAAACAGAAGCGAATGTGAAGGAATATGGCACTGATGCTAATTGTCTGTCACTTAGCTCCTTTTTGCCAATTCAGTCTGCGTAATTAAATTTGATGTTGGTATGTTTGTGATAGTGCTGCCCATCTGGTGTTTACGATAGTGTTTTTCCACTTGTACGTATGTTATAGACATCATTATCACTAGTTTCACAGTTAAGTGCTCTCTTCAGTGCACAGTAGGTATATACACGTGGTTAGTAGCCTTACTTTATGATCCACGTGTTGTTATCGTTAATTGCTGTCTGCGTAAAATATACTAACACTAGGAGCGTGACATTTTGAAGAAACGTCCTTTTATAACTTAGGTGAGCACTAAGTAAGGATTTTCCAAAATTCACCCTCTAAGAGGATGAAACGGGGGTCCAAAGTTCGTACGGAGAAGCGTACCATCACGCAGGTATATGTCCTGGTAGAAGCTAGTCATACTATGTATAATAAACAACAAAATGAAATTTATTATGATTTCCTCCAGAAAAAACTCAAATAACGATACATATTTTTAGTTTTACCTTAGTCCGTTGGTAGATTGTAATCAAATGCTGAAATCTGTATATCGGGGTGTTCAAAAAAAAAGCTTTTAAAGGAGCTATGAGTTTAATTACCATTACAAGACGAAACTTTGTTACACTAGACACAAAAACAGTCACAAATTCACAATACAAAAACATTAACAACATCTACGCGGTGAGAGTAGCTTGCAAAAGCTTTACTAATGGTGAAGACTCAGGATTCCTCAACAACCCACCTTCATTCAAGCCTACACTGATACTATTCAATATGTCTTGGTTGCTCATCTGCCGTTTCTTTTTTAACCTTTTCGCTAAATCATTTGTAACATATTTACTAGAAACTATTTTACTTTCGAACGACCTTTTTATTGTTTTGATTCTGATCTTTTTAGCAGGACTTGTAACAATATCTGCTTTTAGTGTTGTTTGTGCTGCAAGAGTGGCTTCTTTAGCTTTTGTTGACTTGGTTAAATGGTCGAGTAATGTTTTTCCTGCTTTACTTAGATCACGTTCAGGATTAATTTTAGCTTCATTTACTAGATTTGAATCGCGGGTTTTAGTAATATCCATCTGCTGTTTAGTAGTGTCTTTGTCAATTATGTTGATTTCTAAATTATCGATCTGCGAGTTTTTGATCTGTGTATCGTTAGTTATTTTAACTTTACTTTGGTTTTTATCAGTCGTAATGTTGTTTCCGTAGTTACTGTCCTTTTTGTTACTAGTTATTTGTAAGGCAGTGTTTAAATAATTTTTGATTAAACTGAATGTATCAATAATTCTTGGACTTTCATTGACGACTGGATGAATAACATTTCTTTGTACAGTATTTCTTTCCTGTCTGTCTAGTGGACTGATACTCCTACGCTTACGAACTGGGAGGCCTTTTATTTCGTCCTCATATTCCTCCTCTGGCGTCTTCGTTCCCCACTTCGGTGGCCTATTATTCATATTGTCATGTTTGCTGTAAATAAAAAAATGGTAAAGCACACACAAACTTTCACCTCAATAATATTAGTGTGATGGAATGTTACTTATCTATATATATAAAAGGGGAAACTGACTGACTGACATATCAACGCACAGCCGAAACTACTAGGACTAGGAATACGAAATTTTGCACAAGGCTTCCTTTTATGACGTAGGCGAGCACTAAGAGAGGATTTTCCAAAATTCGCCCCCTGAAGGGATGAAACGGGGTTCCAAAGTTTGTATGGAGAAACATACTTTTACGCGGGCGAAGCCGCTGGCAGAAGCTAGTCTATATATATAAAAGGAGAAACTGACTGACTGACATATCAACGCACAGCCGAAACTATAGGGCCTAGAGGCGTGAAATTTTGCACAAGGATTCCTTTTATGACGTAGGCGAGCACTAAGAGAGGATTTTACAAAATTTACCCCCTAAAGGGATGAAACGGGGGCCCAAAGTTTGTGTGGAGAAAACTACTTTCACGCGGGCGAAGCCGCGGGCAGAAGCTAGTCGATGATAAAACTCAAAGTTATCTGAAATAAAAATTGGAAGCAGCTTTTTAGGACGTACTTTCCCTCCAGGGCCTACTTTAACCTAGCACCACGTATAAACTACATTTAATTAAGTGAGACAGTGCCCCGGGGCTCTCCAGCTCGGGGGGGGGGGGGGACCTGATTGGCAAACCTCTACCTACCGAAACTTTTTACCACCTTCTTAATCTAAATAAAATAGGTTGCAAGACTAATTTAATCATGGCTACTAGTTTTACACTACTTACTATAAAAATTTAATGTTACCACAAAACAAAATGTAAGTAAACAAAAATTTATTGACCTAAATAAAACTAAGATACAAGTATAATATTCTTTTAAATGCTTGAAGCATCAACTTCTATTTTATACCGAGTAAAAGACCGGTTTTAAGAAAATATAAAGTTGTATGTTTCCATACTTAAGTTTTATTTAGTACTTTAAAGTTCATTTAAATATTATTTTATAAAGATATTATATTTTGCATTTTATTTTTAAACACTTGTTTAAAAAACCAGCCAAGTGCGAAGCGAGCTTGCACACGAAGAGTACCTCCGTACCGTCCGTAGTAAAAAACGGCAATAAAATCAATTGTGTAGTATGGGGGCCCCACTTAAATATTTATTTTATTGTCTTTATTTGTTATTATAGTGGCAACAGAAATACATCATCTGTGAAATTTTCAACTGTCTTACTATTACAGTTCATGAGATAGTCTGATGACAAACAGACGGATAGCGAAGTCTAAGCAATAGGTTCCGTTTTTAACCTTTGGGTAAGGAACCCTAAAAATATAATTAGTACGGTAAGTCGGACTTCCATGGCATGTGAATTTGATTCGCGTATGATCGATTTTTGTTTTTCTGTTTTTGCTCGTAGACTAAAAGAGATAAAATATTTACCTGAATTCGTTACCTTCAGCTAATATCTTCTCATTGTAAAAATCTGGTGATTTGTCCATGTCGTTCAGACCTGATAGCCTCGTTGGAGGTGCCGGTGTAAGAGCAGGTCTTGGTGGGCTATAGGCGTAGGGAAAGTTGACGCTGCCCGGGTAGCGGCGCCCGTCAGGCTGTTGCTGTCCACTAGGTCTAATAGTCGCAGGAGCTACAGTGACCGGTCTCGGGTATGTAGGCGACTGAACAAAAAATTCGGGCAGTTTACTTTGAACGAAAATAGCTGGTTGTTTTGGTCCTAGCCAGTTGACGGCGGATTCCAGACTTGCTGGGTCAGGAACGGCTAGTCTTGCCGGGTTTAGCGGTGACAACGTTATGTGCTCACTGCCTGGCCCGGGGGCCATCATACGCCTGTATTGAGTCTCAGGGTGCATAGGTATGTTAGGGTTGTTATTTGAGGGCAGATATGCTAAGATAGGTCCAGCGTGCTCGTAGGCAGCCTGTAAGTGAATGTCATGTAAATTAATATTTCGCAACTCTTATCCAGTGCCGTCACTAAACGAAATTTTTACAAAAAACCTGTTTTTAACGCAATCTGTAAAGATAGCGCTCAGCAAACAGATGGCGTCAAAAACAGTTTTTTTTTTTAAGAATTTCGTTTAGAGCTAACACGCACTGGTGACTTTTGTCACCGTGATTTTTGACAAAAAGTCACCGTGCTTATGAACCGTGCTAATGTGGTGCGGGCACTTAATACGTAACAGTTGGATAAAAAATTACAAAAAGTATATTGTCACCCTGACAAAAGTCACCAGTGCGCGCTAGCTCTTAGTGACGGTATTGGATTAAAGGTGCGATTTGTACTTTAAAAATCTTAAGAGTATGCACATGGATGGATGGAGAGGGAGAAGGAGGACAAAGAAAAGACGGATGCATTGTGTGAGGACTGAGGAGTGATATTAAAGAAAAAGAAGGTAATGATAGAATGACGGGTCATCATCATTATCATCATTTTAGCCGAAAGACGTCTACTGTTGAACATAGGCTTCCCCCAAGTGTCGCCATAACAACCAGTCCTGTGCATCTTACATCCATTAGATTCCCGCGACCCTCACCAGTTCATCGGTCCACCTTGTAGGAGGCCTTCCAACGCTGCGTCTTCCGGTACGTGGTTGCCCACTCCAGAATCTTTCGGGACCATCGACCATCTGTTCTGCGAGCAATGTGCACTACCCACTGCTATTTAAGTTTCGCGACTCTTCGGGCTATATCGGTAACTTTGACGGGTCATGACGGGTGATAAAGCAGAATGGAAGAAAAAAAACATGTAGCGCCGGCCCCAAATAGTATGAGATAAGGGCAGAAAAATGATAATGGTGACTTGAAAAATAACTAACCCTTAAAGGCTACTACGGTGTTTTTACACCTGGGCAACCTAATTTTGTGCCTGTTTCTTTTTCGTTTCAAACGCAACGCCTTGAGATTCTATGTATTCTCATAAAACTTCAAATATATTGGGGACAAAATGTCACCCAACATGACGCGCAACGCTGTCAAAAACAACATGTCCCGTAACTGTTGCGGGACTTTTTGTCCCTTAAAGTATTTGAAGTTTCGTTTCGTTAGAAGTCAACAACAGCCCTCAAACACGCAGGGAGAGACGTTACATGCGCCGGCGCCCAGATATACTCACAACCCGCTGTTTTTTTTTTCAGTCTTTGTAATCATAATAGTATAAAAAATCATTGCAGCTTTTATGGGCTACGGTGCTACATCACCATACGTTAAAATGTTGATTTTAGGCCTTACCACTGGCGAAAAAGTTGTTCCACCGGTGGCCATTGCCCTTCTAGAGTCTATCAGACTTTGTATTGCCTTCATCTGATCCAAGGGTTGTAAAGAAAACTTCGATAGAGTCTGAAAATAGAATAGTTTTTTTTTTCAATTTTACGTTTTTCTCGTAATTACAATAACTTACTAAGAATATGATATTCCATAACATTTTATCACATGTTAAAAGTGTAAAAATATATCTGTAAAAGGAATGCTTTTTTTTTTAAATTACTGCCATTATTAGAAAGTCGCAAAATTGCAGAAATTTTCTTTATTTTGCACCCGTTGAAGTTTAAGGTATTTCTTACGTCAGCCATCTCCGTATCATCTGTGACCACGGGACCGAGGGTGTCTTGATGAAGAGGCTTCGCCGTGAGCTTCATCAGGGAGCCTTCGTATTTGTTCTGGTCATCGGCTTCGAACACGGAGTCGTCGAGTCTTCGACCAGAACGTAGGGTAGTGGAGTCATCGTCTGCGGGCGCTCCGGTTCGTACTAGAATGTTACAGTATGTTTTAGTCTCTGTACTCTCTATTTTTTTATATACATTAGTTCTTGGAAACATGACACGCGCACAGACATGTACGCACATACATGCACCATACCACACTCTGCAAGATGTCATATCATATGTCCTAAATAATCTATGTGTTACATTGTATTTTCTTTTTGAACCATGATGAAAGAGACTGGTCTCCACGACACAGGGAGTCCTAGTGTGGAGACCAGTGAAGTATTTGATGGAATCGTGTATTTTCCTGAACAATAAATCATTATTATTATTATTATACATAAATTCCTGTCTATTCTCGTGGGAAACAGGTATGACTCTTTCCCACGAGAATAGACAGGAATGACAGAAAACCATCTACTACAATCCTTACATATCCCTTTTGCTCCGTTTAAATTCATACACACACACACACTGGTTATAAATATTACACACATGAACTTTTTGAATAAAAGCTGAATGTATAAAAGGGGCACATAAACTTTTTAAAGAACAGCTGAATGTATAAAAAGGGCACATGAACTTTTTGAAAAACAACTGAATGTATAAAGTCCTGACTCACTGACTCATCAACGCTCAACCCAAATCCTTGGACCTAGAAAGCTGAAAGAGAGATTTTGCAAAGAGAGTTTTCTTTATGATTTATACAAAGAATAAGATTAAGATTCCCAAAGTTCATTCCCTATGAAGATGAAACGGGGACCAAAAATTTGTATGAAGAAACCTACTTAGATGCGGGCGAAGCCGCTGGCTGAAGCTAGTCAGCAATAATTTTGTCTGTATATGTCCTGCTAGGGCGTTCTCTCCCGAAACTTCCACACACACCTACCTTGTAAAGAGTAAGAATATCTGTCTATATTGTATCATTTGTTAGTCAACTTATATTCATCCTTGCACTCTTTTGAATTTCGTCACTAAACCTTTCTTTCTTTTAATTTCGGTTGATTTTATTTACTTTTCAACGTCCTCAGTTTCTTAATTTTTTTAAATTATTTATTTAAAATTCGTTTTCATGATAGAATAGAATAAAAAAGCTTTTATCCGGGACGGATACAGCACAACGGTTACAAACACAAAGTAAAAAAGAAAAAAAGTACAGATTACGGTATACTGCATTCATAAATTATGCCAAACTGTAAAACTGTTTGCCAGCAGGTTAGGAATCCGGATTTTTTTTCGAGTATCCGCGTACGTACATCGCGCCTACGATGACACGGAAAAAAATAGGCTCATATACGTAATAGTCTTCACGATGGTGAAGGCAGTTTTTAGTGATTAATTTAAATAGATACTAATTCATTATTGTTTTACCCGGGTGCAATTTAATTTTCAGCATTTACAATTTTTTTTTTATAAAACTTGTCCTGACAACGAACACGACAAAAAAAAAACAGTCGAATTGGGTCGGCCCTTCAGAGCTGATGATATATAAATAATTTAAATATAAAACATGCGGCTATTGATTTTCATTTAATAGAGATTATTCCCTCTCCTAGAGAGGAGGCCTGAGTCCCAACAGCGGGAACATTATAAGGCCGATAATGCCATGCTATGCTATGCTACAAAGATTAATCTAAGGAAATAAAGTATGACTACCTATCACGACCATTTTCTGACCTTCCGTCCTACGTCATTTAGAGTCAGTGCAGTACGTTTTGTTTCTTCATATCTTCCTTGTCAACTGTGACAATATTATTCACGTCTATTTTCTGGTCAACGTCCTCTTTCTCCCCAGCCATCAACATAATCATTATTTTTCACTTATCCCAATTCATTTGTAATCGACGCCAAACGCTTTCCTTTTCCATGCTAGAAATAGTTACCACCCGTCTGCGGGAACGTTTGAAACAATGACCGTGGCCCTAGAACGTAAAGCAACTAAAGGACACAACGGGTTTTAGTCAGTAGAATTCTAATACGGCCTCTCTCTCCACCCTAGCGCGGCAAAAGTTTTTTTACGATTCCCCAACTCAAATAAAAAAAATGTTGCCTCGTTTTTAGGAAGGCAAAAAAGGGGATTTAATTGTCGTATCATGTTTCATCTAGTCCATCAAACGTTTCCCATTTCTGGTCTGATCTAAAAAATCCTCACTTAATTTTCCTAATTCCTCCTCATCATCTCCATCTATCTACATACAAACTCATAAATCTGGTTTGGGATCTTACGGTTTTCGTCCTTAAGATGTCCTTGTACAGGCAGATGTCCAGCTCGTCGCCAGTCCATGTCGTCAGCGATCTCGTCATCGAACACACCTCGCTTCAAGTACACCGACACGTTGGTTTCTGGAAGATAAATATAATTCATTCGTTAGATAAAACGTAATAATCTGTTGATAGCTTACAGATAAAAATAATCATCAAATTCACAACAGAACAAGTATTTTAAAAAAATAAGAGTACCATGAGTAAAACTTTGGGCACTAGTAAGATTGAACAAAGGTGGACTTAATGCCTGGTAATTTGTACCAGTCGACCTTAGGTTAGTGAAAAAATTGAACATGGTAGGTGCAACTAATAGTAAACTATTATGAAAAAAAAACCAACAAATCAACACATGTTAATTCCCAAACTTCTTACAAACGCGTCCTCATGCTTTCACCTTAAAGGAGAACCGAATGGATGCAGTCCTAATGTTCAGCAGGAGCGCATGACGCGAATGATAATATTCATTCATAATCAAAATATTATGTTTTTTGATTCATGATGAATTACTTGCTGCTTTCTGACAGTCAGCATCTGCATTGGTAATGGCCTACTCCTTCGACTTCTAGTTGTATTAGCCAAGTTACAATCGTATCATTCGCGCCGAACGCCTCGAGTACGCCACGCCTCCGATTTCTTTGTTCTGACGTCATCTCAACGCTCAGTCACGTGGTCAGAACAAAGGAAAATTTTCTCTACCTTGCTCCACCATCGTCTATACCCGTAAGCTAAACTTTTTTTTTTGCCGTATTCATGTTAACCTGGTGATGAGCAACGGTCGATAATAGCGTTTTACTAGAAGAAGTTTGCCAGGATTCTGGCTATCAGGAAATAATACCTTTCAAGTCGATGTACTCAGCCAGCGAGTAGTTGTAACCCAGCGCAATGCCAGCCATGGAAGCCGTCACCATCACGCCTCCCACAGCCGACATGATGATACACGACATGGAGAACGTCCATGCTCTGTGAAAATAAAATGCTTATGAAGTAAAATAAGCTAGTAGCCAAGCAAACTTACAGGTAACAACATAAGGAAAATGATACCTATGAAGCTTTTTGTTTGGGAGTTTTTGGGAAATAAATTCTCTTCACCTTTGTTCCTTTAGCTGCTCTTTGCGATCTAGGATCACGGGTTTTCTTGGCCGAAATTCTCCCGTGGCCCTAGTGGGCATTAGCCCTGCTGAGCTCTTGAGAGGTTTTGTTGACATCTATTTGAGGCACCAGTTTTTTTTTTTTTTATGGCATAATGCCTACAACTTCAAAGTCATATGACATCCACTAGTACCTGCGCTACACTCGCGTGGTGGTTTAGCGCATTTTCATCGTTTAGACCTCTTAAACGGTGAAAAATATCCTATTTATTTCTGCCAGTAATCTGATCAGCTTAGTTGTGTTTTGGTACAATATTTTTTTTTACTCAAATCGCACTACGCTACAACATAGCAAAATTTTCAATGTCAAAGTTTTATTTTACCTTTCTATGTTGTAATACAATAGAAACTTTATTGTACAGACAGCGACTTCATTTGGTTATACCTCCTTTTATTAATGTGATAGGTATGATATTATAATGTGATAGGGGTACTCAATTGATGCTGCTGTAGCTAGAGTAAAATAGTAACATAACTTTTACACAAACTTAAATCTACAGTTACAATGGCGGTCTTATCGCTGACAGCGATATTTAGCAGAAAACCTTTGATAGACTGTAAGAACTTAAAATAAAAACCGGGCAAGTGCGAGTCGGACTCGCACACTAAGGGTTCCGTACAAACTTACCTATGACAACAGTTCAATTTCAAAATCGAGTCTCAAACATTTTTACGAATGGCAAAAAGTTGTTTTTTTTACGTAACAACAAATTTACAGTTTTCAGATCATTTTCTAAACTTATACTATGAGACCTTGCTTCATACCACCCTATGAATTTTGATTCCCTTGATAGTGTCGAAATATACGTTTTTTGCAACATAAACGGCCATAACGTCTTTTTTCGTTAACTTACAAGTTTGATTTTTTCACAGCTTCAAGGGACCGCAGACTTAAGTACTCATATGGTTTTAATTTCAACTCGAAACCTCCATGCGTTCCCGACATAAAGGGTCTTGACAGACAGACGAGCGGACAACAAAGTGATCCTATAAGGGTTCCGTTTTTTTTCTTTTGAGGTACGGAACCCTAAAAATAAAAAGTAGCCATATTGACTGGCCTTGACTAGAGTTATTTGTGTATATTATTAGCTAAGAACAAAGAATAGTAATTTATTATAGACATGGCTATTTTTTCCTCTTCATAAAAACGTTAAAAATCTAATTTATTGGCAGTTGTTACCTCTGGATGAGATCTATCAGCCATCCGCAACACGTGAAGATGCAACACATTGTGATGGTTTACTTCATATCCCAGTAAGACATACACAAAATCTGTAAAATATTTATAATATAAAGCCATATAAAATAAAATTAGCTCGCTAACTCATCATCACGGAACTTTCGAAACTATCGTAAAAACTATAAAAAATGCAACCGAACTGTTTAAAATATTTATGTAGCAGATAGGCGAATCTGTGCAGTGTGCAAATAAGGCAACTAATGTATATAGTATTAAGGTAGGTAGGCCGTATCCAGTCTAATAGCATTGCCCACACTAGGAAATACTCCTGCACCCCTAACCAAGTTAATAATCTGCAATCCTTAACGCTAGTCGAAAAATAATCAAATGTATGGGAATAACATCATCTCCACGTTAAGTCACGTGGTCAGAACAAACACATAGAAAATTCGTAGCCAAGTGCACATCATGTAAAATGATAGAATGAATTGTTATCGTTTCTACAATGTTCAACGCTACATCCTTTGTTGTTGTAGAACGAATTTGTAGAACGAGCGGTCGACTCAGGAGCGTCAACATGGCTACCAACTTATCGTTTTCTACAATTGCTGACACCGAGGCGTTACCGATTGGAGAACGGAATTCGACACGAAACGGTTGTAACTTGGCTAGGGGGGCTGTATCGTGAGTGCGTTGAAAAACATGTAAACTTATATACACAAGACACCCATACCCACAACAACTATCTACAAATCATACAAATATTTGTTTCGTGCGGAAATTGAACCCGCGACACACAACGCGGCAGCCAATCCCTCAACCACTGCGCTAACTGTGCCATCGATGCACAAATTAATCTTTAATATAGACAAGTCCAGTAAAGGGCTTTCTATTGACAAGCAACATTTCTATTAAGTGGGGCTGCAATTTACAACAAAGGCTACGTATATACATACTGGCCACTCGATGTCTGTCGGGGTGCTAAGCAAGCCCAAAAAATCTCCAGGCTATAAGACAAAAAGGTTTGAGAAACGCTGACCACTGAGTTCGCAGCCGTTTTTTTTTTCCGTGTGGCCTCTCGTAGATTAACCTATAAGGTTTTCGACTGCTTAACCGGACTAGCCAGTGGAGGCCTTACTAAAAATAAAATCCTGCAGTCAGCGCAAGGTTGCAGCCGCTTCCTAAACGAATATATTGGCCCACCGAGTGATCAAGTGTGAAGACGGTGGCATGTGTAGGTTCATTCATAGTACCTAGTACCTAAACGAAGTATGTATCTTTAAAGTTACATAATTATACATAAGTAACACTTTATTTTTGCAACCGCCCGCACTAAAACTGACTCGCAAAGGCGTTGAGCGTGTGGTGCTAAAATTTGTTACACCTCGCTAACCATCAAGTGACGCACTATGTTCTAGACGCTAAGCAACATGCTTGTCAGCGTATGTAGGTACGTAGTCTAAGATTAAAGAAACTTCAGGCGTGACCCTGACTGCATCTTTCAAATAAGGACTTTCCCATCATGTTCGATAACTAGTGAAGACTTTGTTTGCACACCGAGTGACTAAATGTGAAGACAAGGGCATAGAGACCAAACTGCCTTGCACCAAGATTAAAAGCATTATCTTTTACGGTTTCCCCCATGGAAATGTCCTTACAGACGTCGCGTATGTAGTTGCTAGGTGCCAAAACTGGTCTCATAGGAAAGTTTATTAAGCATCCCACACCCCTGTCTCGTTTTGAGCTCGAGAGTATTTTCAAGGCATACCAGTAAAAAAGTGATTCCATTTGATTTGTTCGTAATTATAATAACTGCCATACTTACAATTTAGAAAAATTATATTGGAAGGAGTCGATTGTTACTATGTCGACTCTCTCCTCATACCATTGATTTCTTTCCTCCTGGACATATTACTGAGCAATTTCTAATTTCAGACACAGAGCAATTTGTATTGTCCTTCCATCGAAGTTGCTTTACAATTTCTGACAGAATGATTTCAAATAATAATTTGACGTTTAATGTCAAACCTATGGTCAGAACTTAGAAGAATATTTTGTTGTAAACCTTTTTTTACAAACTTATCCACGATTCTGTCTGCGTTTTTTCATCTTCAAATTCTTCATTACGTCAATTTCTGTTACAGGATTTTTACCAAGGCTTCACTCCTAGCATATTTTTGTTTTAGGAGGGAATTCATCCAATGATTTCTCCCGTACTAGGGCGGAGGGCGTGTTAGAATTTTACTGACCATAACGCACTCCTATGTTCCTTATTTGCCTTCGTTTCAGGGCCCCGGGGTTCTCTTTCGAACAACCTATGGCCCTAGTAGGCTTTGACCCTGCTGGGCTCCTACAGCTGACATCTACTTGAGGCGCGCGTGCAACATGCGTATGAGGAATCATATATTTTTCGGAATGAAATAGCCCAAGACACTACAATACTACAACTTTATGTTATGTTACAGAATTTCTGTAATCCTTACTTCCCTTTAATAGGAACAAAAAAATAAAATAAACCTTTAACAAAATAATTGCATCTCTTTTCAATATTAATTGTACCCACATAAAATATACTCTTACTAAAATAATAGTAGAAATATTCAGGTAGGTACGTAAAACGTGCTCAGAACATATTGATGTGAAAATAAACGTATGAAAATGTTGCATATATGAATACGAAATGAACCACACGTCGGTTGTTAGGTTTGAATAAACTAATATTTACATTGGCCAAAAAAATAAGTAGTTTTAGTTTTTATTCTATCAAACTTTCAACTAGTTTGTGAATCTTTCTGAACAAATAGTAGTATTAATATAATATTACTATAATATAATATTGAAATATTTATTGTATCGTTTTGAAATTGAAAGTTACGGGTGTCGACGCTTTTCACAGTCCTGTCCCTGGTAGGATATACCAGTATTTCCTGCGTATGTCACTGAAAGTATTGCCGTATCGTTTCGATTCTCTTTTCGTTGATCACCTCGAGTCTGCCACACTTCGTATTCCTTTGTTCCGACGTCATCTCGACGCTCAGTCACGTGGTCAGAACAAAGGAATAGGAAGCCGTGGGGTGCAACAGACCCTTAACGGGTTCTAGCACAACGCTTCTACCGGCAAGGCTTGACTGAATCGCCCTGCTCCGTCAAGCGCTTCAAGGTTTTTAATGTTATCAGACACTAAGAAATAGGTATCTCTGTATCATGGGTGTATCTGTTAGCTTCGCGTCCCTATTAACCATTTAACATCAAGGCATCTAATTAAAGTAATTTTATATATTTTTGTTATATTGAATATACGTTCCAGGGCAATTCAACAATTCCGCAGCACTAGCAGTACATACCCGAGAACCCATGACCAACAAAACAGTGGAATAGCCCACTGTTGAGGAAACGGTGACCAACAAGGTCACCGTATTCTCATACCTTAAAAAAATTGCTAGACTTGTAGATGCGTACTACAGTAAACCTACACTCTCTTAACCCTTCAGTGCCGCAGCTTCCTGTGGGCACAATAAGCCTGGAACACTACTCAAGGAAGCTGTTCTTTCATAACCGCTTGTTACCACACCCGGAAACTCCGGTAGAGGACGCCTCCGGAACCCTACCACGTCATATCCGACCGGAGCTCCATTCGTTAACGTTTCTGATTAATATATTAACAGTTGTTCAAGTAAATGAGTGTTCGGTTCGCCATTTACCACTTGTGTGAAAGTGAATTAGTAAAAAAATATTAGTAAATTGTTTACGTACTTCGGTTTTCTTCAATGCATACCTAATAAATATACCTAACTATAAGCTCAGATAAAAAATTAATGCATTAACTTCGGATGTCTGATAAAACGAAGTAGGCAGATTTATATGGGATGCCTCAATTACAATACAGTAAAATTACAAAAAACATTTCACATTATAAAACTAGAACATTTATAAAAAATATCAGTGAGAGAAATGTTTTTTTTTAATTCATTGGTCTTTGTTAAAATTTTCTTCAATGGAAATTTTCTTTAACGTTGCACTTCGTACAACCCACTCTTTATATCTTAAATAGGAAGTCAATATAACAATTGCTACATACTATTCACAATTTAAAAAATAATTAAAACTACAATTAAATATTATCTATAACTCTTATTAAATTTTAATATATAATAAATTTAATTAGATATATAATAACATATAATCTAATATTTGTATGGCTTACATATTGTTTTCAGGGGTTTGGGTGTCTCATGTGTGCGAGTTTACATGTTTATAAACACATCTATAAGCACAAAACGTTTTGGGAACACATTCATTGTGCGTACAGCTCAGGAGTGGAATTCCTTGCCGGAATCTGTGTTTCCTGATGGCTACAACCCGGAAATCTTTAAGTCAAGAGTGAATAGGTTACTTCTAGGTAAGCTCGCTCTAATGTCCACAGCATCGTCTCTTCAGGTGAGATAGCAGTCAAGCGTGAACCTATAAAGAATAAAAAAACGCACCCACGATACGGAAATAATTTCTAGTATGGGGCAACATAGCATAGTCGGCCTTATAATGTTCCCACTGTTGGGACTCAGGCCTCCTCTCTAAGAGAGGGATTGGGCCGTAATCCACCACGTGGGCCCAGTGCGGGTTGATGGATGTCACATGCTTTCGATTTTTTGGTTCTCGGACATGCCGGTTTCCTCAAGATGTTTTCCTTCACCGTTTTGAGAGCAGTGGTAATGAAATAAATTACACAAAGTAATGCGCCTGGTTGGGTTTGAACCCGCGACCTACCACTCGTAAGTCGGGGTCGTTACCACTCGGCCACCACTGCTCAACTCTGCACTGAACACAACATAACACTGCTCTGTAAAAAATAATTAAATTCTGTAATTAATTATAGTAATTATATCTAAAAGCATCATCCCCAGGTTCAATGCCAAGATATACAAAATGACCTATACGCATTACGAATGGACCCAAGCCAAGACTGGTTACTTACTTTGAATGTTGATAAATGTACCATCTTATACTTTGGAAAAACAATCCGCCAAAAAGTTATCATCTGGGACTTCACAAACTCTCATTTGTCGAGTCACGAAAGGATTTAGGTGTTATTATGTCTAGCGACCTAAAATGGGAAACGCACAGATCCAATGTCGTAAAGAGATCAAATTCAAAATTCTATGTTATTCGCAAGGCATTCAAAGGCTCGACACCTAAAACGTTTGATAAGCTGTACAAAACCTACATAAGACCTCCCTTGGAATATGCTAATGTCATTTGGAAACCATATTTTAAGAAAGACATCACTCTAATCGAAAATGTTTAGAGAAGGGCAACAAAAATGGTCCGTACCATTCGCAATCTAACCTACGAAGAGCGCCTTAAAGAACTTGACCTTATCACACTGGAATAACGTAGACAAAGGGGTAGACTTATTGAGACTTATAAAATACTCATAGAATACTACGATGTGCCCAGCCTTCAAGACTGCCTGCCTCACACACTGAATGCCAACAAACATTTACGAGGACATTCCTTCAAGTTATGGGGAAAGCATTCAAAAAGAAGCTTTTGAAGTAATTTCTACCTAACTGAGTTGTAAAGGCATGAAACAGGCTCCCGGAAAGTGTTGTGAAAGCTCCTTCATTAAACTGCTTTAAAAATCATCTTCAAATTATATTTACTGGCCTGTTGGTCTAGTGGTTAGTGGCCCTGACTGTTATGCATGCTATGCAAATAAATTCTTTTTCTTTCTTTCTATGCCGGAGGTCGTGGGTTCGATTACTACACAGGACAAATGTTTGTGTGATGAGCACAATCATATTTTGTTCTGTGTCTGGGTGTAATTTATCTATAAAATGTTAGTATTTAGAAATATTTCAGTATGTTTATCAGTTGTCTAGTACCTACTCATAACACAAACTATGCTTAGATTGGGACTAGACGGCGTTGTGTGACAGTTGTGTAAATATTATTATTATATATTATATTATATGAAACATACGCATCAGCTAATAGCTGCTAGTGTCTTACTACTAAATAATAATCATCATTTTCCTGCCCTTGTGTCCCATATTAATTGGGGTCGGCGCAACAGGTTTTTTTCTTCCATTATCCTGTCTTGTCACCCTTCACGCTATCAGTAATTCCCTTCTCTTTCATATTAGTCCTCACACAAGTCTTCCATCATCCATCTTTTCTTTGGCCTCCCTCTCCTGCGTCATCCATCTACATGTATACTCATAAATCTAACGAAACAAAAAAAAAAATACGGTCAATAATATGGTGTGGAAAACTCATGCGCATCGCTATAGACGGATAATGTACCCCAAAAGACTTATCACCACGGCGGTATTACCACGTTGTATGACAGTGATTATCCTCCTCCTAAGGTAAAAACTAGTCATTATGTAAAATAAAGTTATCATATGAATAGGTATATACTCATACAATAAAAACACGGAAAAGAATCTATAGGAAATTCTACAAAAACCTTTTTTCAAGCTAACACATACATCATTCAAGCATTTGTGGGAATAGGAAAACAAAGCCAAGAGGTCCTTGATCTTTTATTGTGCTGAAGGCGTTTTATATTAATTCAGGAGCACTGAAGAGCAGTGCGTTAATATTTTATAGACACACTCGGCCCGACCGCTAGGGCTGTACGATTGCCTCTTCGTAATAAAACCGTAAAAGCTGTGACCTGCACGCTAAGTACAAAATAGATGTGCAATGACAATACCTGTCACGTCACTTGTCACGTGACTTTTCTGTCGGTAATGTCATTGCCATTCATTTTGAACTTAGCATTTGGCGGGAACGCAAACAGAAGTCATAGTTCTGCTTCTCCACTACTATGACGTGCCATTTGGCAAATCCGCCGTATAAAAGAGATAGCTATTCGTTGTGTATAACTCCATCTTTCTCAAAGTTAGAGTGAATAGTCTCTTAATAAACTAGTGAGATTCACCATCATCTATTGCATCACTGCTTATCATCAGGTGGGATCGCAGTCAAGCACTGATTTATAGCATGTAAAAAAAAGTCTCCTTAAATTTTATATACAAATTTAACATTAAACAAATATATACTAAGATCCCAGAGCTGTCAGACATAACTTATTTTCACATGGAAGAAACCTTAGGTTCATCATCAGTAGCGTCTCGTGTGCCGTGAATACCTGTGTACTTGTGGAGCTCCCACTCCCCCTGAGCAGGTACCAGGTGAGAAAGAGAACTTTAAAGCGTCTGACAGAAGTTTTGGTCCATGGAAAGTGTCTGACACTTATGACACTACTTTAGAATAATATTCTGCAAAACGTATAAAAAGTCAGCAATACAGACAGATAGCTCTGGGATCTTGATCTAATATCGTTAGATTCACTTTTAGCTAAGCATCGGCTTTGCAAAGATATCTATTATCGTTTACCAGGTGTGATTGTGGTATACTCTATCGATATAATTTAAAAACTAAATCTAGTGTTTTATTCTATTGCAACTCAGTACTACCTAAAGTATGCCAGAGATTGACTGTGCCATTGTGGTTCAAAATAATGGTTCATACAAAAGTTTAACTTATTCGCTGGAATGCCGAGATGAAGTTCTTTTTCTCCTGGGCTTATACAGTAATTTAAAAAATAGTTTGACGATTCATTGTAAGTGACCTGACAACCCTAACGCTATCATGCCTTCACTAACAGATAGCGTACCTGACCCTTACGTAACATTTGCCTTTTCAATGCTATCAGAATGGAAAGATATATTTATACAGGTCGTATAAGTTTTAACATCGGTTTCTGTACTTGTTAAAAGTAGGGTTTAAAATTCAACAAAATTTTTGTTTGAAATTACGTCCGTGTTTACACTTTCGTGAGATCAGTTACTGCAATGATAATTTTGACAATAACAACCCTTTAACGTTTAACTAGAAATAGGACATAGTATATTTTATGTAAAATGTAGCTTTTTTTTGTTAGGAAGAGGGATGAAGAGCATGTTACTAAAATAATTATCGTCCAGTACATGTTGCCAGTGATGACATATGAAACATAGTTGCTTACAATGGGCCTCAACACCCAAGGGCAATGGAGGGGGCTATGCTAGCGCCTTGCGTGATCGAACCAGAAATGAAGATATCCGCAGGAGAACCAAGATTACCGACATATCTAACCCGAAGAATCGCCAAACTTAAGTGGCAGTGGTTAGAGTACAGTGCTCGCAGAAGAGATAGACGATGAGGTCGAAGAGTTTTGGAGTAGCAGGGTTAGGCATCTCATAAGTTGGACCAACGACCTGGTGAGGGTCGCAAGAATCCGATGGATACAAGACTCAAAGGCTCGGCGATACATAAATTATGATGATGATGATCTATAGGTACATGTGGATGGATGAAGAGAAAGACCAAAGAAATGATGGATGGAATGTGTGAGAAGTGATAGAGAGCGTGACGGTGGTGGCGTGAGGTGGTAGAATGAAAATAAAAACCTGTTGCGCTAACCCTAAATAACATGCGACAAGTAAGGGCAGAAAGATGATGATAATAATTGTACTGCTTTTTATTGTAAAAGAGTTGTGTTATAATCGTGGCGTAGAATAAATTATATTTCAATTTGTGATTTTACTTTGTTGTTCTTCCTAAACATATTTTGACCTATTTTATTTTATTAATACATATTTGATGTCTATCGTGATTTTAATTGTGATTTCAATTTATATTTCTAAATATTTTTTTTATTTTAATTTTGTTTACATTTTAATTTTAATGTTAATGTTATGCCCGAATATTTTGTTTCTGTTTAGTTTATTAATTTTGTATTAAGTTAGGATACTTGTCGCATATAGTTATTACTCTTATAGGACATGCGGAGTTAACCTATAAAAATTGTAACACTAACCTAAATTATAGTTTTTTTTTTCGTGCTTCTGTTGCCAATAGTGCGCACATACTTATCAGCTCCCCCGGAAGCGTAGCCAGTGAGCAATTATTTAGCGTACCTGGTTCAATATGTGAAGAACACCAAAACAGACTCAAAAGTGTAAAAGCGGGCAAATTAATTTATATTAAATAAATTAGCCTGTTTAATTTCGAGTACTGTAGCACCTAAGTAAATTAAAAATACAAAATTTAATAAAACCAATCTTAAAAAATAAAATTGTGTTTTTTTCTTCATAGTATTAACAATTCCGCTCCCGGTTCCGCTTCCGCTTCCGCTAAAATTTACTTTTGACATCTGCTTCCGTTAAGACAGATCCGTTGCATCACTAGTTTGCAGGTAGCAACCAACACATTCATCAGATGATAGGTTAGGTAAACCAGTACAAACAAACACAAGCTTAGTCTACCAGCAAATCACATTCCATTAATTAATTAAATGAAATTGATTAGTTATGCGCCTCATCCCCACTTCTACAGGATGGTTCGGTTTCTGTTGTCTAAAACGATGTATAGAAGAATTGACTATCTCCAAAGAAAATTGTGTGACCACTGAATTTGTTTCGGTGTTTCTTCGGAGTAGTCAGATTAAAGACAAATTGGCATAATATAGTATCAAACATTTAAAACCAATTAAAATATTTCATATAAACAACATCACACCCCTAAACACCCTAAATCTAAAATTAAGTTGCAATAATAATTTAAACACTGATATTTAACATAAGTAATATTTTTGGAGAAATTAAAAAAAAAAGTAAAGTAGTGTGTAAAGTCCCGCAAACCTCCGTTGAAAAGGGAGGATCCTTCGAACAGGCGGGTGTTATGTCTGGGTAACTGCCCGATAGATGATTTCGGGCTGTTCTATATGTTCTAATAGCTCGGAGAACTTTAATTGCGCCATGCAGGATTAGTTTTTATGTGACGCCATAGATGTCACTACATGTCTATATAATTTTTAAATTTATTTATTGGTATGTAATATAATATATATAATAATTTTCCACAACTATCATACAACGCCGTCTAGTCTCAAGCTAAGCAGAGCTTGTGTTATGAGTACTAGACAACTGATAAACATATTTATATATTTCTAAATAAATTTCTATTATAGATAAATTACACCCAGACATAGAACAAATGATCGTGCTCATCACACAAATATTTGTCCTGAGTGGGAAACGAACCCACGACCTCCGGCATAGTGGTCAGGGCCACTAACCACTAGACGAACAGGCCATTCATTAAGTACGGCTTAGATGTCGTCTTTAGGAATTGACAAGAAGTATCCAATGAAAGGAATGGAGAGAGACCTTCGCCCAGCAGTGGGTCAGTACAAGCTAGTGTAATATTCTCCCACTGCTGTAATTATTATGTTAGCATATAATATAAACAAAATACAATTTAAAACGACTTTTCGAAAAACTCAAGTTAAACGAAAACATTCCAACTTCTAATAGAAATTAAAATGAAGGTAAGACCACCCAATAGTTTTAATGTATGGACTAGAAGCCTGATATAATAATAGCTAAATTGAAATCTACTTAAAATTTAATTATATATACATAAATATATTTCAGTTAAAAAAATCTGTAATCACGTTTTTAGTGTGCTTGCTTAATCTTTAAAATATTGGACGTCCTATTTGTACATAATTTTAATAAATAAAAAAACAGTATAAGGACGAGCCAGCGGCCTACAAGAGCTTTAAATATTACTGGGAAAACGGCTACAACACCTTTATTAAATTTTTAAAGAGAAAATCCGGAACAGATTTAGCCGAACAAATTTTTTTTTTCTCCAAAACCGTTGAATAATCACTGAACATACATAATGTACATATATATAAGTGTGTGTTTTGTTAAATCCCTTCGAAAGAGGCTTTTAAAAATCGAATGGGCCAGTGTAAATGACCCATCATGTATAAACACACAGAGAGGTTACCCAAGGTTTGAAATGAACAATATAGATAAAAACCTAAGGGAATTCTATTCTACCTAAATAATACATACAACCTAGAAAAATTTGAAATAACTTTTTCAACTAAATTATTTGATGTGGAATGTATCTAAGCTTAACATTAAAGAAACGAACTTCAGAATTTGATTGCCATAGCAAGCATTTTAAAATTGTTGGGATTATTTCAATGGAATTTTAGGTAAGATGAAATGATTTTACTGTAAAGCGTTGGAGCGCTTTGTTTTATTATAATAGCAGAATACATGCTTTATGAGTAATAATCCTCTTGACAGAATTTCGATCATGATGACCAATCTCAATGGAGATTAGCCAAGTATGTAGGAGACATTATAATGCACAAATTTATGCGCAAACACAGGTGGACACTCCATTATTTTTTCTTTTACTCTCTTAGTCCGTGTGGATGACAATCCATCTTGACCGGATCGGGCCTTGGTACAGGCCATGGTCCGGAGCGAGGAGGAGTGGCTGGCGGTCGCCTCCTTCTGCGAATCGGTAATGCTAGCAAAGGAGGCGGCCGATCGCGTGAGACAAAGGTCTTTACGCCCCAACCGCCACCGGGATTCCGATCCCGATTTCCGGCCACCGTAGGCGCGGGCTTGCGGACGGCGAGCCACCCAGTGCTCTATCGTCCGGTAACCGTCCAGACCGGGCCCAAGTCGTCAACGGCGCGTAGTGTTCTACGCGCGCCTCAAGGAGATGTCAGCAACCGTAGGGGCCCAGCAGGGTGCGGCCTACTGGGGCCATGGGTGATGCGAAGAAATCCCCGGGACCCTGGAAAAAAATGGCAAAGGAGGAACAGGAGTGGGTTTTTAGTCAGTAAAAGTCTGAAACTATCTCCCGCCCCGCCTAAGAGCGGGGGATGTCATTAGATGACTTTCCCACCAGGAAAAAAAAATCTTGACCGGACTGATATTAGGTGCAGCACCAACGGCATCAACTTCCAAACTCCTGGTTGCAAGAATTCCTTACGGAAAACCTAATAACACACGTGCAAAATAATAACACTTGGGTAAAACAAATCACCTCACACTCAGCAGTCTAAGTCTAAGCTAAATACCAAATAGTCGTTAACAGCTTAGGATAAGTGAGTAACCCATGTTACTCTCCTGAATAATTTTCAACTACGATACAAGAATATTTGTAAAATAACACATTTATGCTCAAACATACAGATCTACACAAAACATCACACGAATTTTAAATTAATTTTATAATAAAGGTGATATATTTTTATTTTTCAAAAAGTTAATAATTCTCTTCCAGCCCCCTGAATTTTCAGCCGAAGTCTTGTTTTCTGATAGCCACAACCCGGAGGTCTTTAAGTCAAGAGTGAATAAGTTATTTTTAGTTATGCGTACTTCATCATCGACTAAATCGTCGCTTTCCATCAGGTGAGATAGAGTGAAGCGCAAACCTATCAATAATAAGAAAATGATTTATGACGATTTTAAAACTTCATGGTAGGTACACAGTATAAATATGGTTTCATTCCATATCTATACTGTGGTAGGGGCGCAGGCATCTGTGAACGCAAATCAGCCCCCCTAGCCAAGTTACAACCGTTTCGTTTCGATTCTCTTTTCGTTGATCGCCCCGAGTCGGCCACGCCTCCTATTTCTGTATTCTGACCACGTGACTGAGCGTTGAGGTGATGTCAGAACAAAGGAATCGGAGGCGTGGCCGACTTTCTAACAATTAGAAATACGCAGCGGTGAAAAATGACAAATATTCTCTTCAAAAACATTTCAGAATATTTTAAAGAATCTTTTATAAAACGACTTTTACAACAAAACAACGTAAACTGCGATGACTTTGTTGTAAAACTCGTTGTATCACCTTTAAAGTGAACCGTATACTTGCTTGAAAATAAAAGTAATAAAAAATGTAGCGAGACTTGAATACTATTAATATGCTGTAATGTCAACACTACCTTTATTAATTTCTGCTAGCATATACTAGAAAAGGAGAACCAATTTAGATTTCTAGATGAAAAGTGGTTCGTTAAGCTAAAATATAATATACTAGCTTTTGCCCGCGGCTTCGCTCGTATACATAAAATATAGCTTATGTCACTCAAAAATAAAGCAGCTTTCTATCGGTGATATCTATGATAGATGTAGATGGAAAGGAATAAAGAAAACATGTTTATGTAGTGTACAAAACTCATTCCAAAAGAATTACAATGCGTGCCTCACGGTTGCTTCAAGTACATAGGTGGACAGGTACATTGAACACTAGATCTTGCCCTTTATAGTGATCTCTCTGTCACTCCAAGTCCAAAAACCTAGCCCAGATGATAGATAGATAGATAGATAGATAGATAGATAGATAGATATATTCTTTATTGTACACCAAAAATGCAAATTACATTAGGAACTTAATATTAATATAGTGTCACAATGGGCGGTCTTATCGCTAAAAGCGATTTTTTATAGACAACCTTAGGATGGATTTGATAGAGAAGGAGAAAAAAAGATACGCAGGTAGTTCGTGGGGTACTATTTACATATATACAATACATAAACTAATAAATTTCATATAATACAAACAGATGGTCAGCTTACGCCAGCTATGCCAATTCATGCCAAGCACCCTGTTTATACGCTTACCAAGCATAGATGCTGGCCGACGCTGGGCCAACGTATTAAACGCACTATAAGTTTTGCAGGGAGTAACTCAAATTTGAGTTAATCTTGACTATGTAATCAGGGGTCAAAAATGCAGTTGCTACATATACTAATGCCAATACCAATATTAAAATGTGTCTAAAGTTTCTTTGTAGAAGAGCGTCAATGATCCATGACTAATGGTATTTGTAGCATAGAATCTAAAGTAGGTTTTGAATAAACTAGTTGTACATCATTGAAGTTCTACTCAAAAAAAATTTTAGACACTAGCATTAGTAGAGAGAAAGCAACTGCTTTTTTGACCTCTGACCTATACACGGACATGATGAATACGTATGTTATCAATTTGTTTTTGGGAATATTTTTTTTTTCTACTAAATATATTTTGGAACCGTATATATATTATTTCAAACAGGTTCTGATAATAATATATTATAAGTTGAGCAGTGGTGGCCGAGTGATAACGGCCCCGACTTACGAGTGTAGGTCGCGGGTTCAAACCCAGCCAGGCGCATTACTTTGTGTAATTTATTTCATCACTACTGCTATCAAAACGGGTGAAGGAAAACATCGTGAGGAAACCGGCATGTCCTAGAACCAAAAATTCGAAGACATGTGACATTCACCAACCGGCACTGGACCCGCGTTGTGGATTACGGCCCATTCCCTCTCCTTGAGAGAAGGCCTGAGTCCCAATAGTTTGAACATTATAAGGCCGACTATGCTATGCTTTATTATAAATTTCATGTGTATCAACTTTATTTTTTTTACTGCAATTATTTTGAGTTTATAAAATTCAGCGGGTATTTGCCGCCTTCACGAGGTCGATCACATTTCATCATTTTGGTCAGCGATTCTAAAGAGGTACCTATGTCCAGCAGCAGACGACTTCTGCCTTAGGTATATTATGAGCTCCCCAACGATACTGACACACACACACTGCTATAAATTCTCTTCCATTATTTAAAGTACAGTTTTGTTCACAGCCGGCATCAGCATCATCAGTGTTACTGGTGCACTTGGGAGCGGTGGGCGCACTCGCAAGCGGTACAACACTGTGCGGCGGTGGCGGCGCGTGCGCTTGTAGCGCATTGCTGCATGCGCTGCATCCGCTGCAGCTGTGGACCGTGTGCGGCCTGCACGCTGACCGCGCAGCCGCTATCGCTGCACCGCTTCATTATGCTGCTATTGTTTCAGCAAAGAAGGTAGGCCTGCCAGTTTTTGTCAATATCAATAGCTAAAAACAATAAAATGTTCTTAATTTTAGTGTCAGCGAACTGGCCAGTTGATTTTCATCAGTTTTCTTGATATAATATTAGGTTGCATACAAATTATGCAAACAAATTTTTTTATTTGCAGGTATTGATTTGCGTAGCGAGTGGCTGGGTGGTGATGGCGGCGCTGCTAGCCCCACTGGCGGCCGCGCAGCCACCGCTGGCGTACAGCACCGGGCTCGGCAACTGCGCGCCTGACTGCGGTGCCGGCCCAGCCGCGCTCGGCTTCTGCCTCGTGTACGCCACTATCACCTTGATCCTCCCCGCCGCACTCGTCTTGCTCTGTAGCCTCAAGATTCTCCGCATCGCTCGCTATCACCGACACAGGATCGCGGCCGCCATTTACGAAGTGACGTTATCAGCACAAGTGACTGTCACACATCAAAGAAATCCTTTCTCTCCTCCGCCACCACCTCGTCGCCGAGCACTATCGGCAGTTCTCCAGCCTCTTGGTTCACTCGCCATTTTGTATTTTCCTTATTACTGCGTTTTGATATGGCCAGCAGTAGCGGTGCCGCCGCAGCCTCTAGCCGCCCTATCTGCAGCTCTGCTGGCGGCTGCACCACCAGTGAATAGTATTATGTACGGTATAAGGAGTCGGGCGCTGCGTGATTCGCTTCGTAATTACAGAAGGAAAAGAATGACGAAAAGTGAAGTAACACAGGAGATACAAGCGAGGACGCCAAGTGCGTGTGGGTCACGACGACCTTCGTTATCTGCAGGTTCGGGGTGCATAAGACCGCCGACCACTAGGAGGTTATCTGACGCGGCGGCTATGGGGTCACGTGGATCGGAGCGACCGGCGCAGCGCGCAGCGTCCTGCAACATGCTGCAGAACTCGCAGGAGGAGGACGCGCCGCGGCCGGTGCGGACGTCGGCCATCCCGATCATCCGCGCTCCGCCGCACGTTGTGCTGGGGCGCGCACTGGGGTTAGAGGAGATGGGCGCAGTCAGCGTGCGTGACCGACGCCGACGCCAGTCGCCGCGTATCACGGTGACGCGCGCCATGTCGGACGAGAGTGAGTCACCGACGCGGCGGCCGTTATGCCGCCAGCAGTCACGCTCATCGGGCGCGCTACTCGGTGGAGTACCGTACTCCCCCGCCATCTCCGAGCACGTGCAGCTGGACGGCCAGGCCGACGAGCAGCTGCTGCTCACGTGGCCACAGAACGGCTTTCACGACAAACATGACGCTTTATAAAACGGGTATTAGCTTAGAGTAGTCGCTGATGTATGTGCGTATAAAGACAATAACTGTGTGCAGTTCGGAGACGAGATGCTTCGTGTTTTGAGATGTTATATTTTAATCGCTTCGTCCACCCGTCTCTCGAGCTCCCCAGGCGGTGACCAAATTTATGAAGTTTCCTATTACTATTTACAACTGTATCGTAGGCGTACGATTTCTCCTACAGGGTTCCTCCATATCGTTAGCTTTACCTACTGAAGTATTACTTTAGTGTATCGTAAAGATAATTTCCGAAATATTCCATAGGTTTAGTGTAATATGAGATTTAGTTGTCTTATTTTTTTATGAACTGTTTACTTTTAAATTAATTTATTTGTAAAATTTTAAGTAAGAAATTATAACTTTTAAATCAATTTCTATAATTCTTAGAATCAAACGAAGCCAAATATATTTTGATAGTCTGCTTACCTCTCATGATTGGTTACAGTTGAATGAGCCACGTGTTGTATTCATAAATAGATATAACTTCGGCAGCATTTATTTGTTTTATCGATGAACCAGGTTCATTGTTGCGTGTCTGCCAATGTATAGGTAGATTACAAGAAAAATTGAAATAATTAAAATTATATTTATATAAATAAAGATATTATAGTTATTAGGTTCAGATGCGATAAGTGAAGACCAAGGTCAGAGGCTTATAGTTAGGTGTATAGTTATGCGTTGTTTGTCAAAAGACATGTGACTATAAAGGACATAGGGTGAATAAAATCTAGTGTGTCATTTAAGTGGGCTTCTGCAGCCCAGGCTTAGGTCAGTTGAGTTGAGTGCACTTAGGTTTGTTAAGTGATAGTTTACAAATGCAACGCTTTTACGCATCGCAGCCGTCCAAGTTGGCAACTTCTGTGACTTTTGTAGCGCAACACGCTTTCGAAGATAATACCAAACTTAAATTAACTTGAATAATTTTGAAGACAAGAAAATTCTCGAAAACTAAGTCATGTTTACGTAATACAGGTTGATTTTTTTAGATGGAGCAGTAAGAGCAGGTAGGAAGCGGTTCTTAAAATGATTAATAGCTAATTGCATTTACAGATTTTAAACAAATCTACAAACAGCAATATAATGAGAAAATTACAGAGCAACTTTTTTTGATAGCAATCGACCGTTTCCAATAAGGATAAAATATAGTAATAAACAAATTTTTCCCAAAAAAAAAAAACTGATTTCACTAAAAAAAAAAAAAACACTAAAAGGATCAAAATAACTTTAATTTCGGAAGTCGGTGATTCTTGGTAGTTTGTTTGTGTTTGTTGATCCTTTTAGTTTTTTTACTGAAGTCGTTTATTATTATTTTTTGTAAAAAGTTTTTATTTCACAATTTTTTAGTTGCGGTACACTTATAATCAGAGTGCTAATAATATCTCATGACAATTCCAATCAACTCAAGCACTGCTAGGTTACATTGGCTGGTTAATTAAGAAGTTCCTGTGTCTACCTTTCACCTTCCGGCTCCATCATCAGATCAGTTCGATAGGAACTTATAGCCAAATTGCATTTCATGACAATTCTAATAAGTCCAGACACGGCTAGGATACATTGATTAATTACAGAGTTCCAGTGCCTATCTTCAGGCTCCACCATCATCATCAGGTCACTTCGATGATACCATTTTCAACATAACTATTCAGAACCATTTATTTATTTGTATTATCATAGTCGCCTAACTATCTTCATTGTGATATCTTTACGAGTATGATGTTCCGTTGGCCATTTCTGGTCTTTTTCCTCAGTTTCACTTTATCAAATGTTACTTTTTGACTGTAAATGCTTAAGTTCTCGATGAAAATACCAAAATAACTATTTGGTTGCCTATAATATTTGAAGAGTTCCTTCAATTCCTCATGGATCCCATCTACAAACCTAGATTTTGAAAAAATGGAACCAATCTGAAAGCAATCTTCTTTAAACGCAAAAAAAATAATTGCAAATCGGTTCATAAACGACGAAGTTTTGAGGTTACACACATAAAAAACAAAAAAAGCAACCGAATTGATAATCCTTTTTTTGACGTCGGTTAAAATTAAAAAGTAAATTAAACAACAGACCCATAAACTTTACCTGTATCTTCAACGGTTAAGGCACCTGCCCTTACTGCCCTATCAAAAATTTACTGTATTTGCCGAGCTTAAAATCAATTCAAACTTGATTCTTACTTTAAGTTTGGTGTAAACAAAATTTTTCTAAGATCCCAGAGCTGCCAGTCTACATTACTTTTATTCTGATTAACAAAATATATGGCATTAGGAAGTAGGGTTCGTATTTTGTACTTTTAACATACCTACACAGCTGTAAGACCACAGCCAATGATTTTTTAATCTAATACATTTTGTTATTGGAAATCGAAGTAATGTGTGTGGCTTTGGAATCTTTCTCCACAAATACTTTTATCTTCGACATCATAGTTTATTACATTTTCAGATGATATTCAATATTATTACAGCCAATATTTCGTTCAGCCTCAGGGGATGTATTGTGGAAGGCATTTCTAAACGAAACATGTTCCCAATTTAAAAACTGTAGCTATTGTTTTTATACTTGATTAATTTGTACCCCCTGAATAGAATGGCCTAATAAAATATAGTTTGCGCTATTTAATGAATTATTTAATTACAATAAATATTTTTCATTAAACAATCAATATTGTATCCTGAATAAACATTTTGGTATTTTCCAGTAGTTTCCAAGAGAAACCAGTTTTTGAGACGTTTTTCTTTTTTATCAACAATAGCTGGTCCCCTCGAAAAATAATAGAGATATAGTATTTAGGTACGTTTAAAATTTTAAAGTTTCACAATTTTCTATTATTTTTAATTTATTAGTAAAATATATGCTACATATTGAATAGTAATATTTTACTTATTTTAAGAATCGCGTGACAGTGTGAATGAAAAACGCCAAGTCGCCCTTTCTCCAGATCGATTGTTGATAGAAAAGAAAAACCTCCTATTTAGAGTAAGTATACATACTGCATACGTAGATGTAATAGAGTACGAAAAAATGTACTTATGCTTTTTTTGTAAGTTTTGTGGAAAGTCCACCCTTAATTAACTTTTAGTTAAGAAATATTTATCATTTCATACCAACATATAAAACTAGTCCTTGTAATAAATATACTACGCTTATTGAAAGATGAGGCCAATAAATTAACTCAAAGTGTTATTATTGAGCTAAGAAATTATATATGTATTTTTGAAATGTTATGATATTAGAATCCACTGTTAAACCTACTCGTAAGAATTTGGTAAAATTATTTATCTATTATACAATACATATTTATTTAAATGAATATGTGACGTCTAAAATGTTCTCAGAGAACAAAACAAGTATGTTTATATATTTACCTTATGTATACTTACAAAAATAATAATAGGTATGAAGAAAGAAACAGCCAGTGAACCAAAATTGGGGTTAATAACTCAAAATGTCGGCACATGACAACAACGTAATTTTGTAAATGGAATCACGAAAGAGATATTCTGTAACAGAATTATTTGTACAATGTTCTCGGCTTCATTACAAAATAAAATCCTTGAATATTTTAATAAGACCTTTTTGAAATCCAATCGGAAAATAAAGCAAACATTTTTGGGACAGCATGTCTGGTTCGTGTAAAATTTATGCTGCACTTAAATATTTTACTTTCAACACTTTTTATACTGTCCTTTTTCCACAAACTCGATATTAATTGCTTTTTGTTATGGATGCCCAAATTGCCCAAGTTCTTATCTTTCAAAAGGACTCGCAAAAACTTTACACATTTTTTTTTTGTTTTTGGAAAATAATTATAGTAATTTATGATTCCAAGATCTCCCCCAGTTTCTACCCAATGAGACCTTTTAATTATTGGATGATGAGAGCATATTTTTTTCGCGATGTTTTTCTTATAGACGTGATGTAGACATAGCGTGTAAAGATTATTTATAAACAAAAGATTTAAATGTCGTTGTTCGATGATAAATGTTTAAATAAAGTAAATACGAATTGTTATTCTAGTCAATGAGCTGTTGTTTTATGTCTGTGTTAATTTAAATTATGTATTAGTGATTAATTAAATAACACATGTAAGTCATTTTGTGGTTTCATTTATATTTTTTGTCATTCGTCGTTATAATAATAAACATTTTATTTTCAGGCATCGGAGGCCCATATAAAAAAAAATACAATAAAATAATCTTCAATAATAAAAATTTAATATATTATAAGAACAAAACTTATTTAACTTAGTATAATTATACACATACCTAATGTAGTCGGCTTCGTGTTGTGCTGCGTGATGTCGCGTAAACGTCCTGGAAAACGTCGATATACGTTACCGAAAATACCGAATTATATAATCAAAGGTTACGAAAACACACTGTCCGAGTCGTCGACGGCGCTTAGTGTTCCGCGCGCGCCTCAAGGAGATGTCAGCAAAACCGTAGGGGCCCAGTAGGGTCGAAACCCGAAAGAGAACCCCGGAGCCCCGAAACGCAAAGGGGCAACTGCAGATTTGATTACATGGTTTTAATTTCAACTCGATACCTCCACACTTTCCCGAGATAAAGGGTCTTGACAGACAGACAGACGGACAAAAAAGCGATCCTATATCGGTTTACTTTTGTCCTTTTAAGGCACGGAACCTTAAAAAAAGTCATTAAAATAAAATAATAATGACACTTTCCTCATTACATGATTCTCTCCATATCAGAATTATTTGAAATGTCCTATTCTCAAACCGTCTTCAAAACGAAAGAATGAGAATGGTTCGGTTACAAAAATATAAGATTTTTAAATTTTACGAGTAAAAACGATCAATTAAGATAAATTACGTTTGATATAATTCCGGTAGTAGCTAACCATTTCATAACAAATACCTCAGTATTTCCATCTATAAGGAAGGAAAGATATAAACCAGCACTAAACTATCACAGAACATTAACACAACCAACTGACATAATAAATCTGTATTACAAAACAAATTAACTGCTTCAGAATAACTTCAATCAACAATTAGCGCGAACTATAAACTGAAGCTTGTTGATTATTCATCGAATAAATTTGCTAATAATAAATCTAACAGTCCGTATATTATTTTAATTGTAGCCCAGTTGGCTGGATCCCTACTATAACATCGTAAAATTTCAGTTTATTACAGCCCACATCTCGACGTCGCATGAAAATGGCGGCAGCCGCCATTAAACGTACCCGCGCAAAGTTATGGCGCGCTGTCAAACTCAATTGACAAGTTATTCATATCTGTCATTATTTTCATAATTGATAAATAGGTCTGGATATGAATATGGACAAAATATTGAAGAAGTGGACTGATCAAATCCGTCACAAAATTAATAAATCTGTTGTCCTTTCGCCTTAGGTACTATTTTTTTCATGCGACCAACATTAATGAAGGTAGCCTGTGTAATCCACGTATCAATTAGAATTATACAATAAAAAACTATTTACAAAAAAAAAAAAAAATACAATCGACATCAATGTAAAAAAAATCACTGAAAAGTGCAAAATAACTTTAATTTCGGAAGTCGGTGTTTCTATAATAGTTTTGTATCTTTGATATTTAACATCGTCTTCCTAAATTAAAGTTATTTTGCACTTTTCAGTGTTTTTTTTATATTGAAGTCGGTTGTATTTTTTTTGTAAAAAGTTTTTTGTTTTACACTTTTTAGTTATGGTACCACCACTAAAAAGTACCCCTCTAATAATACCAAACACGGTTAGCTTAAATTAATTTATTAAAGAGTTCCGGTGCCTAACTTCAGGTTTCATCTTTAGATCAGTTCGATATATTCCACCTCTTCTTTCAGTTAGTCATCAACTACACATATATAAATAAAGCAATATTACTTGTTACGACAGTTCTACTGTGATCCTATGAGGAGTTCTGTTCCATCTCTTCGAAATTCATGATCAGATCATAACAATGTTTCTATGGGACCAACTTAACCATTCAATAATAAAAAAAAAATCAAAATCGGTAAACGTACATAAAAAAAAACATACATTCAGCCGAACATAGAGCCTCCTCATTTTTGAAGTCGGTTAAAAAGACGACAAGCCCATTGGTTGGACTCTTTCACACTAGTCTGACGGTTATAAGTTGAAATTAAAACTGGGAATGCTCTAACCTACGGCCATGGGTATGGAAGCAAATCGACTGGGTTTTTCCATAACAAAAACAAGTACGAGTCGGACTCGCACACTGAGGGTTCCGTACAAACTTAACTATGAAATGAAAACAGTTCAATTCCCTAATTGAGTTACGAAGATTTTTCCGAATCTTTTAACGGGAAGTACCCTATGAATTTTGATTCCCTTGAGAGTGTCGAAATACACGTTTTTTGCAACATAAATGGCCGTATCTTTTTTTTTTCATAACTCATTAGTTTGATTTTTTTACAGCTTAAAGGGACCGCAAACCTGAGTATATGGTTTTAATTTCAACTCGATACCTCTACGCGTTTCTGAGATAAAGGGTCTTGACAGACAGACAGACGAACAACAAAATGATCCGATAAGTGTACCGCTTTTTCCTTTTGCGGTATGGTACCCTAAAAATATTAGTACAAATAAGAAATAATAATATAAACTAAATCCATAGTTAATATAGGGTGTCCCAAAATTAATGAAAGATTTGAATTAAACAGAAAACACAGTTTTTAGTCTTCAGATTATGATTTTTTTTATTGAATCATCAACTAAAGGAAGTCCCAAAACTAACACAAGATTTGAATTTGCGGCCATTTGAGCGGTAAAGTGTTGGCAACGCCAAAAAAACTCTGTTTTCTATTTCATTCAAATCTTACGTTAATTTTCGGACACTCTATATTATAAGAGTAAAGTTTGTTTGGTTAAACGGGTTAATCTATGAAACTACTGGATCGAATTAAAAAAAAAATATTTTAGTGTAGACTAGCCCATTTATCAAGGAAGGCTATGAACTATAATCTGATGATTATAGCTACGATTAATATGAGCAAGTAGTAACCAAAAACGCGAGTGAAACCATTAGGGACAGTTAGTAACGTATAAAATTCACACGATGACACATTACAGAAAAACAACTTTCGCTCGTTAAAAACGTAAAGCTTTCAAGTTCGTATTTTGTATTCAAATACAGCTTTTTTGATGAAACATTCATGAAAATTTGCGGTGCCATTACAATGGAAAGTAAATTATGCATGTCCTTTTTAAAAAAATAGCTTTAGTCAACTTTATATGTTTGTACCTACATTAAAAATTCCTTTTACCTACAATGTCTGGTGACACAAAGGGTTTCAAAATAAGTGACATTGTGACATAAATTGTTGTGACAATGTTTATAACGTATATTTTTCCCTTGTCTTACACAAATAACTAAGGTATCTCAACATTAGAAGTGACCTTTGCCCCTCACAGTAGTCGGGGAAACAAATTAAAGTCAGTTTTTATTAAAGTTAAGTTTAACTTGAATTGTAAGTGAGTATTTGTATTTAAAAAGGTCCTATAAAAAATAATGGTTTGCAATGGAATTTAAACTTTGTAATGTACATTTCTTACAGAGAATTCGTATTCCAAAATGTGCCATCATCATCATCATGATTGTGTAAGCAATTGCAATATAAACTAATAATATCAACATAATTATTGAAGTATACATGTAATTAAACATTTCACTAGTAACGATAATTTGGTTCGATATGTTGATAGATTTGTTAAATATTATCATGTTTTTTTAGGGTTTCGTACTCAAAGGATAAAACGGGACCCTATTACTAAGGCTCCGTCTGTCTGTCTGTCCATCTGTCTCCAGGCTTTATCTCATGAACCGTGATAGTTAGACAGCTGAAATTTTCACAGATGATGTATTTCTGTTGCCGCTGTAACCATAAAAACTAAAAAAAAAAACAGAAAAACATAAATATTTAAGGCAAAATTTTTTTTTGCCGTTTTTATATTTACGGAACCCTTCGTACGCGAGTCCGATTCGCATTTGGCCGGTTTTTGTATTAAAATTAACTCAAAAACATTTACATTACCTATATGATATAATACAATTTCAAACAGACGCAATTTATAAATTAGTCCATTAGTTTGCGCACCTCTCCCCCACTTTTATGACGTAGAGGCGGAGTTGTTGACTAGGCCTATTGTACATGGACGCGTAGCTTCATAGACGCGTATTCGTCATTATACGCATGCGTGAAGCTTACATACAAAACTGTGAAACTCTGTCACGTCTATGAATTTACGCATCCGAGGACAGTAGGCCATAGTATGTAAGCTTCACGCAGGCGTACACCAAGCATATAATGATGAATATGCGTCTATGAATCTATGCAACCGTGGATTAGGCTTTACAGAATGTATTCGATCTATCGTTGGCGGTTTAGCTGTGAGGTGTAAACTGAGTGTACAAGTACTAGTGTTATTACTGAAATAAAAGTATTTACAACAAGTTATAGTATTTTGCTTTAAATTTTTTCACTTGAAAAACGTTCAGTGATAGACTCCGACCATCAGATAATCTTATTGGACCATCGGTTCATCTTCGAAAGCCAACGCAATATCTTCTGGTGCGCGATCACCATTCCAGCCCCCCCTAGATAATTTACCACCGTTTCGTTTCGATTCTCTTTTCGTTGATCGCTTCGAGTCGGCAACGCCTCCTATTCCTTTGTTCTGACCACGTGACTGAGCGTTGAGATGACGTCAGAATAAAGGAATCGGAGGCGTGGCCTACTCGAGACAATCGACGAAAACAAAATCGAAACGAAACGGTTGTAACTTGGCTAAGGGGGCAGAACCTTTCGGCCCCATTAACAATCTATTTAGAGAGCAATGTGCCCTGCCCACTGCCACATGTTTGGCGATTCTTCGGGCTAAGTCAGTTCACCTTGGTTCTTCTGCGCAATGTGTCAATTATCTACAATTTACTACTTCATTCAAATATAGCAATCAGTTTTAAATTAGACATCTAAAAGTATTTTTAAAGCTTTGAGCAGTAATGGCTCAGTGGTAACGGCTGTTGGTAAAGTTGCACGTCGTGGGTTCAAACCCAGGCAGGCGCTAAAACTTTGTGTACTTTATTTCATCACCACTACTCTCAAAATCGTGAAGTAAAATATCGTGAAGGGTAATCGGCATGTACTAGAACTAGAAATTCAAAGGCATGTGACATAATAATGTTACGAACGTGAGTAATTAAATGCCAATTCACGTACGCACAGAGTTCGAGAAGTGGTCTCGCCTTCAGTGCAACCACGTCACCGAGAAGTGGTGGCTTCTTCTGTTAGAAAACCGGCATTTAATTACTCACGTTCGTAACAATAATAACAAATTTGTTTATTCGTACTTTAAATAAAATAGTACACAGTTACAGATATAATGTTGTACATAATGGCTAACTAGGCCAAAAGCCTGTGTTTTAGGAGTTAATATTGGTCCCTCGTAGATTTTTTATTTCGATGGGATAATCATCCAGTGTCATACTCCGCTCTTGGGCGGAGCGCGAGGGTGTGTCAGACTGACTAAAAACCTACTCCTGTTCCTTCGTTGCCTTTCATACCAGGGCTGAGTCTTCCTGTCAGAAGCAGACTCTTGGCCCCAGTAGGCTTCGACCCTGCTGGGCCCCTACGGGTCCCTCGTAGATTGATTACGTTCTATTCCCTGTCCTGAAACCCAAATTTGGTAAGATTATAAGGCTGACTATGCTATTTATACTATGACCATGCAGTGTATTCTAAGCTGTCTTTAAAATAACAGCTACCAATCTAGCTAAAACTCGATCTAACCGGAACAAGAGGATACCTTATAACGAAGTTCATTAAATTAGTACTATGATGCAGTAAAGCCCGTATAAGAGGCTTAGTAGGAAATCCAGTTTTATGCTTGGAAAGTTTATTAGAAATCTGTATTACTAAATACTTTAAGCTTGATTTTCTAAAGGTTACTAAAAGAGAATGCCTTTTTGCATTAAGAGGGTCCTTTTCCACTCGCCTATGGTCAACATCAAGCATGGTTTAAAAGCTTGTTGCTTCATCTAACGCAATCCATCGCGATGTTTGATAAAGAGGCAATGCAAAAAACGAGAATAACGCCTGAAAACGCTGGTAACATTCGGTGATTTACTCGAATAGTTTTACAAAACTTGTTCCAGGAAATACGTGTTTTTTTTTTAAACCCTTAAAAGTTTTTCAGAAAAATTGTCGTTATTCAGAATCTCGATTAAATGTTCAAGGCAAGGTATTTTGTACTTTTTAATATATGAGTACATTATGGAGGGCCAAATTTCACTTAAAATAGCAGATTTTCAGAGGTCTTTACTAGATTACTTTTACACAAAGTAATTATTTGATTTCTATATAAGCCTAGATAATATCCACAAGATAGTGTATCCAAAATGTCTAGAGAAAGATGTGTAATAACATCATAATCACGTAAGAGCGGTTGTATGAAAATTTAACTTGAAAAGGACGCTCTTAAGTCCGCCTATGTGCCAACAGTGTACACGAAGTTTAAATTCATAAATAAAATACGTGCACACCGTAGCACCCGTGGCTCGACTCGTAGCTATATGCCAGTGCTATGAGCTTTTTGTTTGATTTCTTTGCGTGATTGAATCAGGAATAAATATATCTGCAAGAGAACCAAAGTTCCAGACATAGCTGGAAGAATCACCAAACTTAAGCCAAGTTACAACCGTTTCGTTTCGATTCTCTTTTCGTCGATCGCTTCGAGTCGGCCACACGCCTCCAATTCCTTGACTGGTAACCGCGTACTTTCACGGGAGACACTTGGGAGAGGCCTTTGTCCAACAAAGGACGTCTTTCAACTAAAACGATGATAAAGCTGTTTCTCAACGCTCAGTTACGTGGTCAGAACAAAGGAATAGGAGGCGTGGTCGACTCGAGGCGATCGATGAAAAAGAATCGAAACGAAAAGGTCGTAACTTGGCTAGACCTGCTGAGAATCTTACGTTTAATTTATGTACCGGTCTTAAGGTAGTTTGTCACTACAATTTCGTAACCCTGCCAGGACGATCTGCCAAATCGTCTGGCAGACGTAAAGGTTTGTGGAAGTTAGTGCTAGTACCTCTCGAGAGCTGGGTCGTTTTGGAAAGCTCATATGTAAATTAGTGACCCGTAGTGCCAGTGCAGACTGAAAGGGGCAAATTGTGTTCAGTATGCTATATTAACCCACTTCTTTTATTATAATGAAAGATTAAGTTATGTTTGAACTTCAAAGGAGCATAATGTAGTTTTTTAATTGTCATAGTCTCCAGGTGTTACGGAAATCCTTTTAATGATAGAAAAACTTACGAGCTAAGCACTAGTATTTTTAACAATAGAGATTACCCTTTAGTACTCTAAACCAACACACGATGTTGCCATTAGGTGTTCTAGAAGTTTATAAAATAGGACAATAATTGTGACACACGCTATTATTCCCCAATCCTACGATTTTATCGACTAGATATTTGTTATATCTACAGAGTGGATTTTTGAGAAGGATCTGTTAGGGCCGGTAACCGTTATAGTTAGTTACAGGGAAACGTCACCACAAGTTTTTTAATCCCTACATGAAATAGGATCAATAGGCATTTTTTTTTGGTATTTAAGCTTTTTTTTTCTGAATGTAAGTATTTATTTTTCAAAATCTACGTATGCAGGTCAGAATATCTTAAGTTATGGATATGGACTCCTCGAAACGTTTTCTTGTAAATGTAATGGAGGTGGTTGGTTAGGTGGCCGACCGACCCGTCTTAAAAATCCAACCTGTAGGTATAATAAATATCCATTCGATAAAATCGTAGAATTGGGGAATAATACTATGGCTTCCGAAAGGGAAACCCGGGGTCCTGGAACTTAAGGCAAAGAAGGAACATAGGAGTGCGTTTTAGTCAGTAATACTCTGACACGCCCTCCAAGCCTCCGACCTAGACAATTCATTGGATGATTGCAAAACTAAAAAAAAATGCTAATGTCCCCAAGTTCTACGATTTTATCGAATAGATATTTGTTATCACATTCACGCGAGCCATACTCATTCCACGTAGCTTATCCAGGTGAAAAATGTCAATTCACCGAAATAGAACAATATACGTGCCGTGTCGACGATGACCTAAAAAGCCTACGAATTGGAACTATGTGAGGCATATGTAAACACGGCAAATGGTCCAACACAACAAAGTGTGTGTCATTTATGGTTGGGTAATAGAATTTGCACTATTCAATTTAAACATGCGCGGACTATTATTTTAAATGGAGAATAGATAAGAGGGGGAAATACATAATTGGGCATCAAAGGGCTGTAATTGGTTATCAAGACGCCCTGCAGGTCCTCAAGTCTATTAGGCTATTACAATAGTGTCAGAATGGTCTATCATTGATTCCATAATTGTTGATTTTGACAAGTATGGTAATCTACTAATTATAATGACGTCATTATAACTTTCCAATGGTCAACCACTGACACTCCATTGAAAGAAAAGGCATAGAGTGGTAATCTTGTAAATATTGAAAAATGAATGTCTGACGTTTGCGATAATCTGCTAAAGTTTTGACAGTTCCTTTGATCAGTGACCTACCATCAGAACGTCATTGCTTTTAATAATAATAATAATATTCACACAACTATCACACAACGCCGTCTCGTCCCAAGCTAAGCAGAGCCTGTGTCATGAGTACTAGACTACTGATAAACATACTTAAATATTTATAAATACATACATAATAAGCTCGATATTATCATTTTACCACAATTCTATTATGAGACCATTGACCGACCACAGCTCTATCATTATGAATTGGCAGATTTCGAACTTTAAGCAAAATGACAATGGGATCGTGTTGGAATGACGAATTTATAAAAATAGCAGACTTGGAACCCAGATCCAGAGTATTAATGGGTTCAGGGTGCTGTTGGGACTACCTAGATACTGCAGTGCGTCGGGCATGTTCTCTTAACGTGTGAATGATTTTCTCGCTATTATGAGGAAGAAGGCTGCATCGTTGCTAAGCAGATCTAGGACCAACTCCAATGGAATTCTCCGAACCTTAGCCGATAAACATGATGCGCTGGTGATCAATCATTATTAACCATAAGTCGTTACTAACCATAGGACCAATGTTCCAACAAACCAAACCAACCAAACCATTTTTTATTTAAGAAAACTTTGCCCCACATTAGTAATGACTTCTGTAACGTCAATGCGTTCACAAAAATGTAAACTTACATAAATAAGACACCCAGACCCGAAAAAAGTATCTGTAGGCCATTCAAATATTTGTTCCGTGCGGGAATCAAACCCATGACACGCAGCACTGCAGCTATTGACACAACCACTGTGCTGAACGTGTTGTCTGATCGATATTCGATCTAGATAACGATTTTTTAAAAGAAAGCGATTTTTTAGTTCATACAAAACCAAATTGATTACTAACCACTTAATATTGTTCAGGTGAAAGTTTGTGAAGATTTGTGTACATTTGTTACTTCTTCTTGCTTGAATGGCTAAACAGATTTGGATGAAATTTGGCACACAAGTGGACCATGTCTGGGACTAACATAGGATACTTTTTATCCCAAGAATGTGTTCCCTTGTGACAACTACTACTTTCTACTTTCGGGCGGGCAAAGCCATTGGCAACCGCTTGTATATTTATGATTGTTAGAAACCATTAAAAGTACCGAAATCAAAACAAAACCAACTTAATTAGAGTCGCTACAAAAAAAAAATCGTTAGTTCCAGAAAATTTTCAAATTTCCATGCCTAAACAAAATCACATTGATTGTCAGTAATCGATGACGGAGGTGTGCGAGGGGTCGTTAGCTAAAATAACAGGTTTTAATTAATTTCATTGTGACCGCGCACCGGTATCGTCGCGATCGAAGCTCGCTCTGACAGTATCGGCTCACCCTGACCCCGATATTATTCCGCTAATAGTCTGTGACATAGACACCTCAATATGCATTATCTATAAGGCGCTCCGCGCACGGAAGAACATAGTTGCCGTAACTATCAACTTTTCAAAAGTGTCCGTAAACGGTTGCCAGTTGCAGCAACAAAAATTATACTAGTTTACGGGAGTGAAGTTGCTCCACGAGTTGCGGTAGCCGGCTGCAGACAGCAGCAATTTGATATAAGTGGTGCATATTTTTCAGTTGCTAATTGAGTTATAATTTTGAATCAATTTTGTCACCAAATGCCACGATGGAAATCTTTTGTCGATCAACGAAATTCTCAAGTAAGAACCTAAGTCCGCACAGTTTCTTTAATTTAGTTTTTATCTGTCATAAACACGTACCTAATTGCGAGTTGCCAGTTTTTAAAACTCGAAGATCAAAGCTATCACCGAGCATAAATAACAATACAGTCATTCAAAGAGATTTCAAAAGATACAATATGCAAGCTGTTTCGCGAGTTATGTTAACGTCATCTGCAGATGCATCGGCAGATGGCATTGTCAAAACTTACAAATCAAGCGTTCTGAGCTATAAGGTAATGCTATATCATAGCAATAGTCAGCTGCCTAGCTTACAGTGTTCACACTGCTGGGCAAATTATAGCTCATTCTCTCCAAGAGAGGCCTGAGTCTCTCTTGGAGAGAATGAGCTATAATTTACCAGCCGCGCCCAGTGTGGGTTGGTAGATATCACATGTATTCGTGAGTCAGGCAGTTGCCAATGGGCTACTACTGCTCAATCGGGGCCATTACCACTGGGCCACTATTGCTCAATCGGGGCTGTTACAAGTTAGCCACCATTGTGTAATTGGGGCCATCACCACTAGGCCACTACTGCTCATTTGGGGCTATCACCATTAGGCTACTAGTGCTGAATCGGGGTTGTTACTACTGAGTCACTATTGCTCAATCGAGGCCGTTACCAACGGGACTACTGCTCATTTGAGACCGATACCAATGGAACTACTGCTCAATCGAGGCAGTTACCAATGGGACTACTGCTCAATCGAGGCCGTTACCAATGGGAATAAAGCTCAATCGAGGCCGTTACCATTGGGGAATACTGCTCAATCGAGGCCGTTACCAATGGGACTACTGCTCAATCGGGGCCGTTACCAATGGAACTACTGCTCAATCGAGGCCGTTACCACTGGGCCACTACCACTCGATTGGGGCTATTACTGCTGAGCCTTTATTGCTCAATTGGCCGTTACCAATGGGCTGCTACAGCTTAATCGGGTTCATAACTACAGCTGAAACCTGTGATCAGCACGAATGCGAATGTATGAATAGTATAACTGTCGGCAAGTTCGTGTTGTGTAGAAACAACCAACTTGAAGCTACTAATCTTATGCAGTGAAGATCCTGCTAGCTTATGTAGATACTTCCAACAATGTTACAAGTTTAAATCATTTGTTCTTGTTCGGTACAAGAGCAAATAATTTTAACATGTTTTATTTTTATATATTAAAAAAAATCCTCTCTTTTAATGTTTTACACAATACTTGCAGTTTTATGAGTTCATTTCCTTTAAAAGCATACTTGTCTAATCAGCCTGTTGTTAACAAGGAACGTTTCTTTTCTTTTTGAGGTGGTCAATCATCAAATGACTGTTCCCATTCTGAGTGAAGCGAGAGGGCGTATCAGATTTTTACTAACTATAAATCTCACCGTACAACACAGGATTGATGCCAAGACACAGCGACACGCGGCCGCGGCAGACAAGGAAGGAGATGGTGGGACGACCAGGATATCTTCCTTTGGAATTGGATAGAGAAGGTGAGAAATCGTGATCATTGGAAAGAATGGAAAGAGACCTTTGCCCAGCTGCGGGACAATACAATAGTTATAATAATATAATAATGATTAAAAAAAAAAACCACCCCTGTCCTTCAGTTACCCTCTTCGATGCATAGACACGGTAACTTTTTCAAAAGTTCCCGAAGCCCAGGAACGTTCCTCATGCGATCTCCTTCGATATTACTTACAATTCTCACCAATTATAACAAATTGATAGATATTATTATCTACTACTATTATTGTCCAGTAAGGTAGGTCAAACTTAGAGAAAGAGGTCAATCGACAAATCCGACTTGGCTGAGCAGCGTTCGGGAAGCTGCGCAGTGTTATCTCGTCCAACATACCACAATGTCTCAAGATGATAGTGACCAGTGTTGCCAGTGATGCCATACGGCTCAGAAATGTGGTCGCTCATAATGGGCCACATCAGAAGGCTTATAGTCACCCAAAGGGCAAAGGAAAGGGCTTGGAATTTTCTTGCAGTATCAAATCAGGAATATAATATCCGTAGGAGAACCAACGTTACTGATATAGCCTGAAGAATCGCCTTACTTAAGTGGCAGTGAGCAGGTAACACTGCTCCCAGATGGTCGATGTAGCGACTGCGTACCGGAAGACGCAACGTGGAAGGCTCTTGCAAGGCGGATCGCTGACATCGTGAGGGTCGCGGGAATCCGATGGATGCAAGGCGCACAGGGCCGCCCTCCACTTAGGTGAGGTTTATGTCCAGCAGTGGAAATCTTTTGATTATAATTTTGATGATGATGCCTACGCGTACGGCCAACCACCAACAGCATATTTCTACATCTGAGAACTTGGAGACAGTTAATAATTTCAAAGTAATACTAAACCAGGGCTCACAAAATTAGCCACGAAAGACATAGAGAGCTATGCTAATGTAAAAAAAAATATATATATTGCTACTCAATTCACTTTCACTAATATTTTCAGACTAATTTATCACAAACTTAGTTCAATTAATTTACTTCACAGTGGAGCACTAACACTACACCAAGATACAAATCGCGTCACGTGCCTCAAAAATGGCAAGGGTTGCCATCTGAGGATGTAGTGTTTTTTTTTAAGTGTGGAATTCTCCGCGATCCCGACTAGCGAGCATCGGCCCTGCTAGGCCCCTAAGGTTTGCTGACATCTCCTTGAGGAGCGCGTGGATCACTACGCACTGTTGACGACTGGGCTCGGTCTGATCAATTACCGGACGGCCGGACGGCAAGCTACGCATTGCTCGATGTCCGCAAGCCCGCGTCTACCGTGGCTGGTAGTCGGTGTCAGAATCACGGCGGCTGGGGCGTAAGGACATTCGTTCCCTTACGCGTGCGGCCTCTTCCTTCGCTATCATTACTGCTTCGCAGAAGGAGGCCACCACCTGCAATTCCTCCTCACTCTCGCGTCGGGCCCTGGTTCGGGCTATGGTCCGACCATAGCCCGAACCAGGGCCCGACGCGAGAGGTCCCTGCGGCCGATTGCATCCACGTGGACACGACGGTGCTCCGCCCAAGTGGGGCACACATTTATGTGGAGATGTAATGTTATTGAAGCAACTGCTCTCAAGCGATTACCTTTAATTACTGACTGAAAGAATATAAGAGTCTAATATATTAATATAAGATACATTACATATATGGATAGGGTAACATTATACTATATGTAGTACTTACTACATCTCACTAACATAAAACTTTCCCTAGCAACATGTGCTCATTTTTATGGATTCTTCATAATTCAATCAACCGATCATAATCTACAGGATTAACTTAGATAGGATTTAATTAAAGAGGATTTATTAAACATTCCCGCCTTAATCTTTTATCTGAAACTAATCCTGACGGTCAATTTATCGGTTGACTTTACTTCTGAAAATATTGTAGATAATTATTATATTAGGCGTGATCCTGAGGCTTTGCCGCAGAATCATACAAGAATTATATAGAAGGATACAATACAGAGGTCATGGACATGAAGGGTATCCCCTCTATGGTATACAGGATACTATATCGTTGGTGCATTCACATAAACATCAGATCCGTAACAACTATGGTGTAGAACTTACTACAGATACGCAGCGCAGCAGCCATTTGCTCAACTACAGCGCCAACCATGTCATCAAAAGACTTCGACTTTCTACTGACCTGTTTGTCTAGTGGTTAGTGGCCCTGATGGGTGATTCCCACCCAGGACAAATGTTTGTGATGAGCGCGATCGTTTGATTTGAGTCTGCTTGTAATTTATCAATAATATGTATGGATTTAGAAATATATAAGCATGTTTATCAGTTGTCTAGTACTCATAACACAAGCTCTGCTTAGCTTGGGACTAGAGGTCGTTGTGTGAAGTGGTTAAAAAAAATATAATTTTAAGTTACATATTTTTGGGGCCCCGTAAAACACAGGATTGGTGCCCGGACACAGCGACTCGGGGCCGCGGCAGACCACGAAGGAGATGGCGGGACGACCTGGCGACTTCATTGAATACGAATTGAAATGAATAAGCGAGGAACCGTAATCGTAGAAAAGAATAGAGGGTAGCCTTTGCCCAGCAATGGGACAAAACGGGCTATCTATAATAATATAATATAATAACATATTTAAGGAAGATCACTTCTTGGAGACCATTTATAGTATTCAAATTCATTTATTTCAGGTACAATTATGACTCATATAAAAATCATTCACAGTTATATTAAAATGAAATTAAAAATAAATAAATACAATAATTGCATTAATTAAAATCTTTTCAAAATACAGTACAGTAGTCATGACAAATATTCAATAAATTAAAATTCCAAAATTCATTAAATTAAATAAAGATATAAGACGGTAAGTTAGTACATTTTATATTAAAATTAAATATTAAAATATATTATTTATGCCTAGGAATCTATCTGCTCCATAGGTGGTTCCGGGGTGGTCTTTAAGAAGTCACGGAGCTCCTTCCATGTGCTGGTGGTTGGTAATCGTAGGTGTGTGTTAGTGAGCCACACTTAAATCTTAAACTCTCTGATCTTTTCCTTACAAGCCCAGGTGCCATTTAAAGGTTTCCCCAAAAAATAAGAAAAAAAAAGTAGCTGTGTAAACGTAACGTTGAAAACTTTTGACAAAAAAATCCAGAATCTATTTACATAAAACCTTCAACCCACATAAACTTACTTTAATATCGTCATAAAATAAGTTCTCATTTAATCCTTTTTCAATAAAATATTCAAAATGTTAAAACACTTAAAACTTTTGTACCTACAGAAGCGGATGGCAGTTGTAACAATTATGTCTCAGGGCCATCAAAATTAAAATCATAAACACTTACTGTTCAACTTTTGTGTTCCATTTCTACAATAAAATGCCAAAAAATCTAATTGAGGATTACTTTTTAAAACGGGCTTTACCTTAAAATCACATTCTTGTACAGTTGTTGTTGTGATGTTAATTATACTTTTTGTATATGACGGTTTGATGCCAAAATAAAAAAAAAACTGGGCAAGTGCGAGTCAGACTCGCGCACTGAGGGTTTCGTACAACTACAATTCCCGAATGTAGTCTCGAAGATTTTTCCGAAATATGATGTAGGTAACCACAAATTTACTGTTTATAGATATATTCCTATACCTGTGCTATAAGACCCTTCTTTATGCCAAATTTCAGGATTCTGGGTCAACGTGAAGTACCCTATGAATTTTGATTCCTTTGAGAGTATCGAAATATACATTTCTTGCGACATAAACAGCTGATCTTTTTTATTCATTACCTTAGCAGTTTGATTTTGTCACAGCTACAAGGGCCTGCAGACTTGAGTATATGGTTTTAATTTCAACTTGATACCTCCACGCGTTCCCAAGATAAAGGGTCTTGATAGATAGACAGACAGACGAACATCAAAGTGATCCTATAAGAGTTCCGTTTTTTTTTGAGGTACGGAACCCTAAAAAAGAAATCCATGCCATATATAAACAAATATTTAAATCTCAACCCACTTCCTATAATATTTTTAGCATCGTGTTGTAGACGTAGCACCGCGGCAGCCCCATTGGGTCGGGTGACACTTCACGCGGGACCAATACGTTGACCGTTGATATACTGCTCCGTTTCAATTTACGTCTATCTCGACTGCATATATAAATGAGTTTATCTTTGATTTTTTACCCTTTTCGACTCTATAATAACAATAGTTTATTTGTTTCATATTATAAATTGTTGCCTGTCGTTTTTCTAGCGGTTGTATTTCGAGGAGTGTGCGTTGGAATTGCATAACCTAATTCCTCTAAACCCGTTACATCATTGGACTACCAGACGTACAGCAATGCGCCACCGGTACATGATCATGCCAGCCACACGCACAAATCGTTTTGGTAACTTATTCATTGCGTGTACAGCTAAGGAGTGGAATCCCTTGGTGGAGTTTTTGTTTCTTGATAGCTACAACCAGTAGATCTTTAAGTCAAGAGTGAATAGATTAGGTACTTCTAGGCAAGGGTGCTCCATCGTCGACAACATAGTTGCTTACCATCAGGTGAGGCAGTGGTCAAGCGCGAGCCTATAAATAGTTATAAAAAAGAATTGTTACATTAGCGCTGGATCCCGCGCACTAGAATACTCTGTGTCAGAAGATCCTGCGCACTAGGATACTCTTTGTCGCAGGATCCAGTCTCTCTCGACAGATAATTTGTTTTAGTTAAGTATGACGCACTAAGCTATTCTGTGTCGCAGGATCTGTCCGTTCACTAACGCCTGCGGTCGCCTCCTTCGCTAGCATTACTGCTTCGCAAAAGGAGACGACCGCTGCCCATTCTCCCTCGCTCCGGACCATGGCCCAGCGCGAGAGGTCACGGCGGTGCTCTGCCCAAGCGGGGATACTTTCTTTGTGGTACAAATCACTTAAGTCACAACTATACGAATATTCGTCACTAACCCATTAACTACAACTACATTAGAAAATGTTGGGTACAAAAGAAAGACGAACAATACATTAAAATATTCCGGGCATACCTTTTCTGGCGAAATTTATTCATGAAATTCAAGAAAGAAGAACTCTAGAACTCTGAAGCTTTAATAATGCAGGTGTGTTGAGAGGCAAACAGTAAAAAAGAAACATGGTCCTTTATTGAACAGTTTCTTTTAGAAGCCGATAGTGTTGAGAGGAAAATCTGTCATAATGAAGCCCGTCTAAGTGCTAAACGTGAGGTGAAATAACGAAGCCAAAAAGTAAATGTTGAAAAATATTGGATAAACTAATTTATAAAGTAGTGAAAGGTTGGCACTATTGGGGCGGGATTTTTTACCAGTCAACCTTTGGATGATTTAGAAAAAAATTGTGATAGGTGAAATAAAAGAGAAAAAAGGTGAATACAAGAAAATATAGTGTGAGTGGGTGGTGTTTTTATAATTTTTATTTTATTTATGAAATATACATTCATTGGGTTATGTCAGTGTTTAGCTATTATTAAATAATAACTAAATATTACTTTTTGTGTGTAACGCAACTTACTTTACACACGTTAAATAATATGATGGAATATATTGCGAGTATTCTTTTTGCGTATTTAAGTACTTTATTTTTTGACAACTTTATGCCATGATATTCCACTAGTACCGCATCTGTATTTATTTTTCTAGCAATTTGGCAAAGTGCGTTACTAGCAAGACTTTTGGGAATCGTTAGTTTGGTTGAACTAAATGCAGTTACTGAGCTACAGGGGAAACCACGTGAGCAGAAGCACTCATTACCAAACAAGCGTATCTTCAACGTAGTCATTAATCTTGATATACGCTTTCTTGATAAAGACACGCTTGATGTGGGCTGCAACCGACTTTGGCCACTTGCTATAAAAGCATATGCAAGTTTGCGTAAGCGTAAGTAAGTTACACCGCCAAGTGTTGTATGTATTCTCAAAATAGGCCAATGAACTTTAATACTAACGCACTTGTTTACACTGTCATGTGTGTATGTCATCGAGCGGGGACGAGGTTCAAAAAGTATTGTGAAAATCAATCTGTGGGACCAAACGCTTGCCAAATCTTCCAAAACGACTCATTTTATGGGCCCGACAGTTTATAATCAACTGCCTGCAGCCAAGATTTATCTAAATAGAAAAATATTTGTATCAATTTTGTGTATAATTTAAAGAGATAGAACAAGAAAAATAAAAACACTTAACTAATTAAAACTACATATACATAATAACCCCTACCTAAAATATGGCGTCGAAAAATCCCAACTGCCTGCAGCTATTTTTGGTGCCCCGACTAGAGGCAGCTACAAAGCTCGTTTGAAAAAAAAATGGTTTATTATCGAGCAAACTTTTTATTCTTTTGACGAATTTAATATGATCTAAACTTTGACATGAATATTAATCTGGACTGTAATTTATTGTGACTTTTCTTTTGATGTACCTAATAAGTATGTTTTATGTGTGATTTGACTTCTATGTATTTGTTTCTTGTATTTTCTTTTGTTGGTTCGACATTGTTTTATTATTTTTGTTATTTGACATTGTTTAATAATGTAACTTATTTGTAATAACTTGTTGACTATGATGTAATACTCTGTACATATATAAATTTTAAGAATCTCTTACCAATAAACTACTATGACTAATATGACTATGAATCACGCCGCATAATTTCACAACGGTAAAGGTTACATCAGTTACTTTTTTTTTTCGTTAGTAAAATTATCTTGTGACATCCCCCGCTCTTGGGCGGAGCGAGAGATAGTGTCAGACTTTTACTTTCTAAAAACCCACTCCTGTTCCTTCGATGCCTTTCGTACTGAGCTGAGCTTTTAGTTGCAACTTACAGAACTAATTTTTCGCTCAAATTCTATTAAAATTTGCTTTTTCCAAATAGAACGAATGTACTCGTACTTTTTCAATATGATGCGCTACTTAAGAGTTTCAAGCCAAAATGAAAATATTACGAACGTACAGGTTTTTTGAAGCTGCAAAATTGGTTGTATACAATGTTGGTAGGTACCTATCCAAATGACGTCTAAACAAAGTCAGGCCCCCTAGCCAAGTTATTATTATTATATATATTATTACCCGGACGGGATATTTGTATGGCCTACAAATAGGTGTTCCGGGTCTGGGTGTATTGTAGATATGAGTTTACATGTTTGTGAACCCACCCACGATATAGGAGTAGAGAGACATAATGTGGGGCAACGCTATAACGTGGTCAGAACAAAGGAATCGGAGGCGTGGCCTACTCGAGGCGTTAGACAAGAGAATCGAAACGAAAAGGTCGTAACTTGGCTAAGGGGGCAGAACAGATAATTTTTATTTTGTTTATTTTATATAGCGTTGCCCCACATTATGTCTCTCTACTCCTATATCGTGGGTAGGTTCACAAACATGTAAACTCATATCTACAATATACCCAGACCCGGAACACCTATTTGTAGGCCATACAAATATCCTGTGCGGGAATCGAACCCTCGACACGCAGCGCAGCAGCCAACCGTTCAACCACTACTCCAGCCGTACCGTCTATTTATATACCTGTGATTTAACGTATTCAATCTGTCTACGGTGATTGACTTAACAATTTATTAAAATGTAAAAAGTTTAACCTCACCAAAGTCATCTCATTCATCGCAGATTGTATCTACCCGATCACGACGGATTTCTCCACTCGACGTTCCTAAGCTTTCCACTCCACTGGAGAGTACTCCACTCCAAAACTGTATACACTCCACTTCGGTAAGATTCCACTTCTTAACCGCTATTGAGAGAGTATCTGGTGGATATACCTATTTAGCGTCTGTCTCTCGAAGGGATGAGCTTAAAGTGGGCATTAAACCTACGGGACATAGATATCTGTATCTAGGATTACGAATAACGTTTGAAGTGATTCCATTCATGGTGTAAAATTAAAAATGTAGTTAATTAGAATTTTGGTATTTTGTGTGTGTAAATTTTGGCACAAATAAAATCGTTTTCATTGTTTTCGTCTCTGGAGTGTCCAACCAATATTATTTTTTCAAATTTTTAATATACTTTTCTAAGTTTACTACGGATATTACGGAAACCCCGTGCCAAGGTAAACACTGTCAGTCGTAAATCTTTGACAGTCGTTACAGGTACCTAGTCAAACTCCAATAAGTTCGACCATAAATCTATCTAATTAGTATCGTGTTGCCCAGTAACTGAGTTGTCAAGGTCTGATAGGCAGTCACTCCATGTAAGACACTGGTATTCAGTCATAGCCAGTTAGACTGGAAGCAAACCCCAGTAACGCCCGGGTGCCACTAATGTGTGGACCGCCCGGAGGATACCGTGAAGCACACGGTAGAGGTGAGCCCCGCTTGGGTAGACCACCGCCGTGTAATCGTGGAGGAGATCGGCGGCAACAATTTCTCGCGCCGGACCGTGTTACAGGTCATGGTGCGAAGTGAGGAGGAGTGGCAGGCCGTCGCCTCCTTCTGCGAAGCAGTACCTAATGCTAGCAAAGGAGGAGGCCGCATGTGCACGCGCGAGGAAGCGACCATCACGCCCCAGCCTCCGAGATCCCGATCCCGATTTGCCGCCACCGTAGGTGCAAACTTGTGGATGGCGAGCAATGGATAGCTCACCGTCTGGCCGTCCGGCAACCGTCCGGGCCGATCCCAAGTCATCGACGGCGCGTGCTGTTTCACCAAACTAAGAAGAAGAACAAAACAATGATAAATATCTAAAACAATATTAATAGTATCAATTTGAAATATTTAAACACGTTCTGAATCAAGTTTACCCAATTGTTAAAATATGAAGAGCTCATAAAAAAGTCATTTACGCGGATCAGCAAATGAAATGCGAACTCGGAATATTTCTTAATTAAATTCATTGTAAAACTTGGCCAAATAAAACATTTACAAAAAGAGTGTTTAAAACAATACGTTTCGCGATTTGATAATGGTTTGCTGACGCTGTGTGGTCTGTGCGTGGGTGAAGCTAAACATGTTGAAATTAACATTTAATTGGCAAATATCCAGTCACAAGTGGTTGAGTAGATTGTATTTTTAGGGTTCCGTAGCCAAATGGCAAAAAACGGAATCCTTATCGATCACATCATGTCTGTCATTCTGTCCTTCCGTATGTCACGGCCACATTTTTCCGAAATTATAAGAACTATTTAACTGTTGAACTTTTCACACAAAAATAGAAAAAAAAAACAATAAATTTTTGGGGTTCCCCGTACTTAGAACTGAAACTATTTTTTTTTTTTCATCAAACCCATACGTATAAGGTATCTATAGATAGGTCTTTTAAAATTATATTGAGGTTTTTAATATTATTTTTTTCTAAACTGAATAGTTTGCGCGAGACACACCTGTAATTTCTAAAATAAGAGACTGATAAAACTAAAAAAAAATATGATGTACATTACCATGCAAACTTCCACCGCAAATAGTTTAAACGAGATCTAGTAAGTAATTTTTTTAATACGTCATAAATCGTAAATTTACCTTTCAAGTTTGTACGGAACCCTCAGTACGCAAGTCCGACTCGCACTTGCCCAGTTTTTTTTTAATTCATATAAATTAGTGCTTGACTGCGATCCCATCTGATGGTAAGCAGTGATGCAATCTTTGATGGTAAGGTGCACTAGTTAGAGCCTATTACATATCTGTTTTAGTCGGCTATTAATAGATACAGTTGGAATCTAATAACAGGAAATATGCATGAAAAAAATATTTGTTATCTATAAATATCAATTTATCAATATCAGTTTATCAATAAATATACAAAAATAGAATATTAAAGGTCAAAACAATATAAAAATTTGTAGCAAAACCAACGAAATGGAACAATTTGTCTCTTTTGTCAAAATATCGTTTTCTATGGTGTTCGTATGGGCTTTGACTTCTAGAAAAGTCCGACGTGATCGACTTTTCTTTCTTATTAGCAGTTTTATAGTTTTATAATTTCGTGGTTAACGAAGATATTTAAAAATTATTTCATAGTTATTTATCAAAGGAAAAAAAAAAAAAATAATGAAGCAAAATAAAAAATACACACATATTCCCTATTGTTTTTTTATCATTACCAACTCTAAATAGATTATTACAAGAAATCATGTGTTCAAGTCGAAATGTACTAAGTAAATACATCGAAACTGTAGCAAAGTTTTGTTCAAATTTATAATTACAAATATAGTGTAGTAAAGCATATAACCCAGTCAAATTAGACCAAAAAATAGGGGGTAATAATTCGCACCCAGCTGAAAATTGGTAGAATTGTTGATTCAAAATCTAAAAAGTCTTCATCGTAACGACCTGGAAAAAACTCGAGGTTTTCGAAAGTCGGTGTTAAATAACGAAGAGACAAAACTATTATAGTAACACCGACGTTATTTTGCACTTTTCAGTATTTTTTTACTTTGAAGTCGGTTGTATTTTTTTTTTTGGAAAAGTTTTTTTATATTTTGTACTTTTTAGCAATAGGAATCCGTGTTTACGGATCTGGCCCATTACCTTCGCTTATAAAGATTAGTTATAAACTTAAGACTACGGATCCAATAGAGATAGAATAGAATAGAATAAACTTTATTGTACACCAAAAAAGTAACACAACTTATATATAGGGTGACTGGTAATTAGTGACCGATACTTAAACACATGATTGTATTCATGATTACAAACAACTTTCCCAAAGAAACTTTTTTTATACTCTCATTAGTTTTATCACAATAATAAAACAGCTGTTTAAATAAACGCGCGCGCCTGCGACCGGCGACCGCTCAGCTGTTAGTCGCGTGACGTCATCGTACCTACAATAGTGATAGAACACCCGCGCAGGTTGCAAACTTACAAAATAGGTGTACGTACCTAATCATTGAATGTACCTACAAACTAGTGAGTATATAAAAAAAGTTTCTTTGGGAAAATTGTTTGTAATCATGAGTACAATCACGTGTTTAAGTGTATCGGTCACTAATCACTTATTCAAATACCAGTCACCCTATATAAACTTAAATCTACGGATACAATGGCGGTTTTGGCAGAGTTGAAATTAGCGCATTCAAGCAAACAAATTATTAAGCTTTATAATATTAGCATAGAGCCTCTAAAGAGATATTGATGAATGAGGCCCCACAAAACCTATACACACCAAAATAGTCCTTACTTACTTTAATAGAATTGTAATAGCAACTCTATCGGAGTGTAAAACCTCCCCACGGAGAAACTGGTTTGTTCTCATGAGAAATTACAACTTCAAGCATTTCGGTCCCTGACTTGTGATTCACATTTATTTATTTGCTACCATCGAGTCCGTTTCAGAGAAATAATAATATAACCTTTAGTTTTCTGAGAATGCTTCAAAAACCTTTATTGGTATTGTTTTTCAGCGATTTTTTTCCGGTAAATGTCAATATTGTTTATATCAAAACGTTTATTATCTTTTTTAAGGTAGAGTAGTGGAGCTTATGTAGCTAGGTAGGAGTTTATATTATTATTTTGAGGTGGGCTAGGATAAAACACTTACGCCCCTGTGTTTTAAAGGAGTTTCAGACTTTTACTGACTAAAACCCGACCATGTACCGTGTTCAGTTGCCCTTTACGTATCAGGGTCCCGGTATCTCGAACAAGCCCACTCAAAGATGTAGTAATGTACTGACAGCATTAACAACTAGTTCCCCCCCTTTTTAAAGGTATTTTAATGCGGGAGAGATACCTAATTGATGCTGTTGTCTGTACCTACAATTGTCCTTATCTTATCAAGAAGGATTAGTCTTGTTTGTCAGTGTATTGCGTGTGATTCACGTGTACATTGTGTCTGCGTGAGTAAGGCCTACTATCCACGGACGCGTAGCTTCATAGACGCGTATCCGTCATTATATGCTTGGTCTACGCCTGCTCACAGCTTACAAAACCATGAAACTCTATCGACGAAGCGGTAATGCGTGCCGTCGCGTCGTGTCGTTGCCGTCGTTGAGGCCTAAGCTATTTTCCTGTTACCGGGCACTAGGCGAGTAGCGACTAATGTTGCCAGGTCCGATTGGATTAAAATCGGGACAGATGGTAGAACAAATCGGGAATTAGGGTTTTAGATCGGGACTAAAAAAAAACTTTTTTTTTCGGGACACCTGGCAACACTAGTAGCGACTGACATTAGGGTATAAATTTCAAAATTTTGCATCGCGGTATATCTACTCGTAAAAGTTCTCGCGATTAGAGCATACAGAATAGCCTGAAATCAACAATTGAGCAATTGCCTGAACCAGATATAACACCTGTTTGGTTGGAGGATCCTAAAGGCAAAAATGAAGCTAGGCACACATCCAAGACCAATCATCGCCTTGGTGAGATAGCGGTTAGCTACTATAACTACCTAGGTACTTACACGACGAGTGAGTATCACGTTGCCTAAATGGGCTATTCGTAGATCATCACAGCCTGTGGGCAAACTGACTGTTAGCTAGAGCCTTCAATATTAACCACGTACATCTATCCATCTTCAATCCTTCGTGCTTCAATCCAAGTGACAGGGCACGTTGCTCGCAGAACAGAAGGTCGATGGGGCCGAAAGGTTCTGGTGGTTACCACATACTGGAAGACACAGCGTTGGCAGGCTGACCAAGTGGACCAACGACCTGGTAAGGGTCGCGGGAATTTGATGGATCTGAAATGCACATGACCGGTCAGCGAAATTTTGTGAGCACGTGTGTGTGTATATTTGTTACTTCTTTACGCTCGAATGGCTGGATGGATTTCGGTTAAATATGGCACACGGATAGACCAAGTTCTGAAATAGCACATCAGCTACTTTTTTATCCTGAGAGTATGTTCCCTTGGGACAATTTTCTTCTTCTACGCGTGCGAAGCCGCTGACAGCAACTAGTATCCAATAATGCTACCTAAAAATCAAATCAAATCACTGGCGACCTTCTTTGAACACAGCGAACGTTCCTCAATATTAAAGCGTGGGTATGACGTAACGTTCCACTCGATCCCGTCACCGGAACGGGTTCATCCGGACCGGTACGTCACTGTATCGCCGTAAGCCTGGCACAGTCGGCGGCCGCAACGAGTAAATCCAATTTTCAGATCGCATACGAGCTTAGCTTGAAAACCTTACAGGAGGAACCGAATTTATACGTTTTGGATTGTGGAAAAATTTAAGCTAGGTAAGAGGTTTCTGTGGAATTCTATTTAATAGCATGTTCTCCGGATATACCGAAAGCTACAGAATCTACAGTGCTTTTTTAGTACTGGATTAAAGTCGACCTATTTAGTCATCTTTTTCTGGTTACTCTTCAAAAGGCCAGTCCGGACGCTAGAGTCTGACAAACGAAAACTGTCACTTTAAAAATGAGGCCAAATTAAAAAAAAAATTTGCTGTTCATCCTGGCTGTACACTGCTTAAACGGAGTTGATACTTTTGATTATTCATGAAAATAATATGCGATAAATCTATGATGCACGTTTATTTAACAATTAGGCATGTGATGTTTGTTTAACACAAATAAAAAATATTATCCGTCAGATAATAACACATTGGGCACGCCATTATTATGGCAGTAAGTCCCCTCTTTGAGGAGTGGCTGGGAATACCTCACGGCGTCCTCACCTTCCGCATGACGCTGGTTCTCATCGGACATGGTAAGTTCGGGAGGTTCCTGCACCGGATTCGTGCAGAAGAATCGGGTGTCATCAATATGTGGAGCCCCTGGAGAACACGGTAGAGCATACGGTAGAGATATGCCCCGCTTGGGCAGAGCACCGTCGTGTCCTCATGGGGGCAATCGGCGGCAACGATCTCTCGCATAGGGCTTTGGTACAGGCCATGGTGCGAAGCGAGGAGAAATGGCAGGCGGTCACCTCCTTCTGCGAAGCAGTACTACTAGCTAAGGAGGCGGCCGCACGCGCGGGAGAACGGCCCTCACGCCTCAGCTGCCGGGATCCCGATCCTGATTTCCGGTCACTTCATGCGCTTGCGAACGGCGCGCATTGGGTAGCACGCCGTCCGACCGTCCGGTAACCGTCCGGACCGAGCGAAAGTCGTCGACGGCACGTAGTGTTCCACGCGTGCCTCAAGAAGATGTCAGCAAACCGTAGAGGCCCAGTAGGGTCGAAGCCTACTGAGGCCATGGGTTCGCTTCTGAAAGGAAAACGCGGCCCTGGAATGCAAGGCAACAAAGGAACTAGAAGTGGGTTTTAGTCAGTAAAAGTCTGACACGCCCTCTCGCTTCGTCCAAGGGCGAGAGACGTCATTGGATGATTTCCCACCTAAAAAAAAAACAGATAATAACACATCCTTATTTATTCTTTTATAACTTTGTTAAGTTGAATGCTAGCTAGCCCTGTGTGCCCTCAAAATCTAAATTTTCTTAAGTTTGTTTGGCATTTCGCAGGTCAGTGTCTGATTCTTTTCTGATTAAAATATGATTTGCAACCATAACATATATGGTTTTACTGAGTTATAATTATGAACCCTGTCAGTTCAGTGTTGATGCTTTATTTTAATATAACTGCGTAAGTAAATACGTGTTACGGTAACTGAGGCGCATTCACCTTACAACCGTGAAACTGACTTTTAGGCCACCTTTATGTATTTGTACTATAGTTTAACAATGAACAAAACTAGTTTTGTTTTTTTTGAAGTGAAAACTTCTTTAGCGGCGTTGAGCACTTTTTCTGTAATGGGTATAAAATCTTAAACTCGCGTCAGGACACGTGACCTGATCGAAAAAGCGTAAGACGGGAGATAAACTTTTTAATGTAAAATAATTGTAATAGTTTTAAAGTGTTAAATTTTTAATGTAATATAAATTGTCATGTTTGTGTACGATAGCGCAATAAATGAATATTGTATTCTACCACATAAATGATAGTACTTTTATACTGATAAAGCAAATGGTGCAAAATTATTCCCTAACCATTCCAAAATATCAAACATGCTCAACGTTAATAATCAAGTTTTCACTTCTGCCGGCACTCCCGGAGTGCAACCCGTCTTTTTTTTTTTTTTAACTTGGGCCCATTAAGATTTAGAAAAAGGTTGAATAAAAAAATCCTAGTAAATTTTTTGTAGAGAGATAGATAGCTGCCGAATGCTCGGGCTAGTAATGAGCTAATCCAGTCTGAAAGACAGGCTGTGGTAGAGCGAACGAATGCTTTAATTCAAGCAGTCTCTAAATACGAAGTCAATTCTTGGGATCAGTCGTACAAAGTTCAAACGTATGTTACATGGAGCAAAATGCTACATGGTAAATACTGATGACACTGTGTCCCACTCGACCTTGGTACTGACGGAACACGACCTTGATACGACGGACCAAAACTGTCGTACCAAGTGGGAGCGCTTTAAAAGATATGTTATATAAAGGACTTGCCTAAGAACCAATTCGAAAGATTCTTCAAATCTTCATTTTTTCTTGAAATGGTATAATAATAGTGGCTGTTTCTCAGGATTCTCTCGAAAGAACCCGTAGTTTCCAAGTAGAAGTACATACTTTTCTGTAGTGCGATCAACACTTCAATACTCAGAACTCGCTACTTTATAACAGAGCTCTAAATCAAATGCCTTTGAAGCCGTATACTTATGAATGACATATAAGAGATACTATCAGAGTCTTTACAATATTCGTTAATTGACATATAGTCGGAGTAAGAACCTTCGTTGGTTAAGTTTATCAATTTTTGACTAACCCGTTGGTCTAGTGGTTATAGTGGCCCTGACTGCTATGCCGGAGGTCGTGGGTTCGATTCCCACCCAGGACAAATGTTTGTGTGATGAGCACAATCATTTGTTCTGTGTCTGGGTGTAATTTATCTATAATATGTATGTATTTAGAAATATTTAAGTATGTTTATCAGTTATCTAGTACTCATAACACAAGCTCTGCTTAGCTTGGGACTAGACGGCGTTGTGTGACAGTTGTGTAAATATTATATTATTATTATATTATATTATTTCGTTTATTAATTATCTTATCATATAAATTACATTTTTAAATATTTCAATAAAAAAAAAACATTTTAAAATATAAAAAGATTATATTATATTATTATTATTATAATTTGGTCATCCATTGCACTCATCATTTAGTGGATCGATTTAATATTATTTTCTGACAATCTCGTCACAGTGTTTGCTATCGAACTCCTTCGAAACGGCTAGGTCGATTTTTATGACATTGTTTGTGTATATTTGGTAGGTATCAAAATAGGTTGTTGTTTATTTTTAAACCCTAGGTGATAAGTCTACTACCACACAGCCGAAGCCGCTGGCAGCCAGCAACTGTTAAGGGACAACCAGCAATGTAAATGACACTGATTTGGTTAAGTCCAATCTACAAAGCCTCGAGCACAGGCGCAGGGTAGCCAGCCTATCGGTATTTTACAGGTTGCATTTTGGAGAGTGTGCACGGGAATTGCATGACTTGATTCCGCCATCTCCTTTCTACCATCGGACAACCCGACGTACAGCGAGTATCCACCCTTACGTTGTTGAAACTTCCACGGTCCGGATTAAGCGATTCGCTTCGTCGTTTATACCGCGTACGTCGAGGGACTGGTTCAATTTGCCTGCTGCGGTCTTCCCGTCCAACTATAATTTAGGTGACTTCAAGGCTAGAGTGAATAGGCTCTTAATAAACTAGTGCGCCTCACCATCCATGATTGCATCACTGCTTACCATCAGATGGGATCGCAATCTAGCACTGGTTTATATCAAATAAAAAAAAAGACAAACGGATGGGGAGCCAAGATGGTTTTTGAGCAACCATATCCAGGAAGTTTAATCGCAAAGTAAGTGCATCTTACCAAGATATCACCGAGGATATGTGGGAAAAGCTTAAGATACGAGCCTTGTGTTTCTCTCTTTGAAATTGTGTAACATATAATGTGTATGTATATATATATATATATAGATATATATATATATAATATTCATGAGTTTGTTTTTTTTTTTGTCTTTTATATATAATAGCTATATAATATAATTTTATATCTATGTATAGTATTATATATATTTTTAATTTAATTAAATTTATTTTGCAGTACACCGCAGTCTACCCCATTTTTTATGACAAGTTCTTACAGTCCATCCTAAGGTTGTCTGGTAGAAATCGCTGTTAGCGATAAGACCGCCATTGTACCTATACATTAAGTTAGTTTGTAAGTTTTTGTTACTATTTTGGTGTACAATAAAGTTTTATTCTATTCTATTCTATTCTTGTGTTCGGATTTTGTTAAGAAAAAAATGTACTCAATCGGTACATGATGATGGACATCCCATCCACCATCATGTACTGGTGGAGTACATTATACAAACCAAATGCACCAGACTTTTTAGGAACATTTTCATTGTGCGTACAGCTAAAAAGCGGAATTCTCTGCCAGAGCCTGTGTTTCCTGATAGGCAACACCTACAACCTAAGAGTCTTCAAGTCAAGAGCAAATGGGTTGCTTCTAGGCAAGCGGGCTCCACCGTCAACTACGCCATCGCTTACCAGTTGAGATATATATCATGTGTGAGCCTATATATACATATTTTTTTAGTCTTCAGAGCCATAGATTTTCGTTTACACAAATCTGATGTGGTAATTGTGAGTTTTCCCTAAATCTGTAAGAGGCCCCTTATACGGTACGATTTGTCTGTACGATCTGTCGTCGCGTCGCTTCATACCGATCGTAAGCGACGAATCGATAGTAATAATAATTTCGTTTATTTCTCCTCACAAAACAAGACCTTATGATTAACAAAATAAATATTCAGATAACTTGCAGGAACATTTTTGAGTCAAGTGAATGTGGGGAGCTGGTGTCTGTATAGGTGTTAACCTGTATTACAGATCACCAGGTCCTCACCCCATGAACAGTAGCGAACATAATATTGATTATATAATAGAGCGTTGGATAGAATTTATACTTATATGTAGTGATAATATTGTATGTGTGATGATAGTGTATGTCAACAGGGGCGCCGGCTTTTTGAAAACCTCATGGGTGCTCATACTCATTTGATTGAGGACTCGAAAAAGAGGCCAAGTGTGAGAAGAGAAATGCACAGTGATCGACCGACAAATAAATAAATGTGCTACTTACATACTGCGGAACAACAAAGGTACCACAAACACCAAGACCCTACCGCAACAAAACAAACATTTGTTTTGGTGCGGGAATCAAACCTGCGACCCTTGCGTCCCGGCGCTATAAACCAATGCGCTAAATGGGCCGTCGGGTAATGAAAAAACGCCCATCTCTAAAAGGCGATTACTGATCTATTTCTTGAGAATCTTGATGTCTATCTGTCTCGGGGGTGCTCGGCACTCACTGTTTATTTCTCATGTATTTTTCATGAGTCGGCGCCCCTGTATGTCAAGATCGTTAATGATTTAACTTGACAAACACTTTATTAATATAATTCGTCGTTACGATCGGTCTGAAGCGACGGATCGTACAGACGAATCGTACCGTGTATGGAGCTTTTAAGAATAAAATAATGAATTCTTAAGAATTTAGTAGTTAATTATAAAATTCCCAAAAGATCTATAGAAATGTCGAAAATGCCTATTTCATACTTCTAAAAAGCCATAGAAAGCGCCATCCGCATTGCGCACCTCCTCTAATTACGAATTATATATGTAATTAGGTTGGTAGGTACTTTTAGACAGTTTTAAGTGGTAAATGGGGAAATTAGAATGTAATTAATGCGACTCCATTTGAATACATTTTTTTCATTAAATTCTTAGCAAAGTTAAACTCTAGATGGGAAAAATATAGAAACGAATTGAGAACCTCTTCCCGTTTTCAAAGTCGGATAACATATACCCATGCACACATGTGTTTAGTGTGTAAGTGTGTTATAACACACTTACACACTAACACAGATGGGCTACAGCCATATTTTAGACTATATATACTATAGTGGTAGGGCGTTATTCTTCTCCATAGAGATCTACGCTTTGGAACGTGCCGAAAAGTGCAAAATTGTGGTGCCTCTTCACACTACACAGGTGGACTTACAGCCATATTTTGGACTACTATTAAAGTGGCGGGGCGTTATTCTTCTCCATAGAGATTTACGCTTTGGAACGTGAAAATTTGGAATGTATAAAATTGTAGTGTCTCTTCCACAAATGCCATTAATAATAATATAATACTTAAAAATAAAAAAAAATATTTGTTCAGATTCTACATCTATATTTGTTAGTACAACGCGAGCTTACAAACTAGTGTAAGTAAAAAAAAAAAAAAATTGGCTAAGTGGCCAGTTCGGGTGGACCTCCCGATGATGGTGGAAAATCACTGTACGACTGCATACAGCCGTGTCCAGCGAGCCAGCATCGGGGAGTCCCACCGGTCCGCCAGCGCGCGCAGGGTGGTGTTGGGACTGTCGCGCGTACGGCGCATGATAGAAGCGCACCGTTTGCGTATGATGGCTGCGAAGCCGTCAAATTAATGAAGAGTTGATGGATCAAACCCGAGTCGGCAGCGCGTTATGTCTCACGTACGACTCAATGAGATGTCAGCAAAATTGAAGAGGGTAGGGCCGATAGGCAGGATTCTAGGACCCTGAAGTTCCAGGGTCACGTTAACAAGGTAACTTAAAAGCTAACTGAGGAAACACACGTGGGTTTTTGTTAACCGTAGGTCCCCAGCAGGGACGAAGCCTACTGGGCCTTGGGTTCGCTTCCGAAAGGGAAACCCGGGGTTCTGGAAAGCTAGGCAAAGAACATATGAGTGGGTTTTAGTCAGTAAAAGTCTGACACGCCCTCTCGCTCCACCCATAGCGGGAGAAGTTATTTGATAATATACCACCCTCCAAAAAAAGAAGAGGACGCTATTATTGATATACCGACTAAAGTGCGGTAACCTTGACCCTGGGGTATAACTTTGGCACAGGCTTATTAACCAATAGGAACATGGGAAACTGTGTTTCTATTGGTTAACGAGTTCGGGGCAAAGTTATACACCTCAGGGCCAAAGTAAAAAAAATATAGGTTTGTAAAAAACCAAGGGTGAAGAAACCTTTGGCTCCACCTGGTGCCTGGCGCATGACACCTCTATACACCAGCCATACATATTTACGCCTAAACATAATATAAAATTCAACCGATACCATCAATTGGTACCGCACTTTAAGAGAATTTTAACATTATCAAGGTCATAATAAAGGAACAAGCAAATTATATTTTATTAGGCTATTCTTACATTAAATATTATTGCTCATCAAAATACTTCATGGATAGAATAATTGACAAAAAATAAATCCGAGAATATGAAGAAGCCCTCATAAAAAAGCCGTATTTTAAACTATAAATCTGGGAGTAACATACTAGAGTGGTTACACGTTATACCTTCGTGCATCGAGTATCGATTACCCGAAATTATACACTCTGCCTATTTTATTGGGCAGTTTAGAGTTGCGCCCTTCGGCATTTTATAGCGAATGTCGAAGAATCCATTACGTAATTTAATAGCTAATGTTATGATGATACATGACATCCCGCCATTTATTATGTTTTACGATTATCCAGTGGGTCTGCTGGCAAGGCTTACAATTAGTTTCGTGCCATCAATAAAACAAAATGTCTTTTTTTTCTCCATAACTGGGATATCATCTAATGACTTTCGCGATCTAGGGTGGCGCGTGATATATGAATTTTACTGTCTAAAGCCACACCTATGCCTTCCTTTTCTTTGCCTTGCGTTCCAGGACAGGACCCCGGTGTTCCCTTTCGGACTACCCATGGCCCCAGTAGGCTTCGGCCTTGGGTCCCAACGGTTTTGCTGACAAAACAAAATTTTAAGAATAAAAAAGTAGGACAAACTAGAATTCCTACCTAACCTAAATAATAAACCTATCCCGTTTCTGCAAAATTTTGAGTCTGTGGTCGATTGGACCCGCTCGATTTTGGTGCCGCGGGCCCACTTGACCACACAATTTATTTTCTGTATTTTCATTGGTCAAATGGACCCACATTCAAATTTTAAAAAATATCCATTGTTTAAAGCTACTAGTGGATACAGTCAAGCGCAAAAGTAGTAAGTCAAAATATAATTAAACGCAATTCAGTCAGATTTAAACGTTTATTCTCAATCAAAATCTAAAATCTGTAACGCCGCGTCGCGTAAGTACCTTAGACGCTCGCGCACCCCTTCCCGACATCCGCGCAGCCGCGCCCTGCGTACCCCGCGCGCGCGCGCCAGTCGTCGCTCGCCCGCGTTAGCGTCACACGTTTCCCAAAATCACGCCACGCAGAAATTCGTCCGCTACCTTCTGTCCGAGACTCTCGTTCGCTCATATTAAGTACCTACTTTGTGTTTGTGCTATTCATTTACTGTACTGTAAACAAATTATATATTGTGATCGTGAATAAACCTCCTTATACGATTAAACTGGCGCTCAACTCGAGGCCAAACCCAAAGTGCTTACCATGCCAAGACCGACTCGAGCAAACCGTGCGGTCCTAGACCGCAAGCAGGAGGATCACAGCAGCGACGAAAGCGGCGAACCAGCGGTGAAGTCGCAAGAGACGCGCGCCCTAGGCGGCGCCACTCCCGCGCACGTGCTCGCCGCGGACGACTACGACGCGACCTTGGAAACGCGCGCCCCGGAGGGCGCCTTCCCAAGTCCAACTCCCAGCGGGGCCCGTACCGGAGCGCCCCAGGCTCTCGATACCGAGAAATTATTGACGACGATTATGGAGACATTTGCCCGAACGCAGGCGGAGACCAACCGAACCCTAGTTGAGACCCTGCGTTCGCTACACAATAATAGTCAGTGGAACCCGATTGCATCTACACCGAGTCCGACCGCATCTACCTCAGTGGTCGGGAATGCTACCGTCGCCGCCACGCCCGGCGGCAACTTTGCTAAGTGCACTGCGCGTTTCGACGGCCGGTCACGCGACGCTGAGGTGCTGGAGGCATTCATCGACGCGGTGGAAGTGTTCAAGGAGTGCACCGAAGTGTCCGACGAGCACGCGTTACGGGGCCTCTCCATGTTGCTGACGAGCGACGCGGCGGTGTGGTGGCGAGGCGCCCGCGCCGGCATCGCGACGTGGCCGGACGCGCTGGCGCGTCTACGCGCTACCTACGGCGTCCAGCAGCCAGGGTATAAGGTACTACGTGAAATGTTCGCCAAGGAACAATCTGAAAACGAACGTGCTGAAGTGTTTGTGTCACGTTTACGGTCGTTATTAGTTAAGTTGCCTTATAGTGTTCCGAGTGCGATGCAAGTCGATATTATTTACGGTCTGTTGCACCGTCGCATCCGCAAACGATTGCCGAGAGACAGTGTATCTAATGATGTAGATCGGTTATTAGAGAGAGCGAGACTCACGGAAGACTCCATCGAGGAGGTTAAAAGGTCAACGGAAACTCCCGCGCTCGTAAACTCGAATATACCTACGCGCGAAACGAAGTCACCTGAGCGTAGCGTTACTACGAGTTCGACCACAACCACCGGTACGAAACTCGCTTCAAACTCGAACGAAAACTCGAAACGTTCTCGCGTTCAGTGTTCGCTTTGTAAGGCATACGGCCATGTTTCTACTGATTGTCGGAAGGCAAATAAAATAGATTCCAAGGTCAACAACCCGATACGGTGTTATGGATGCGGTCAACCGGGTGTAGTGCGTTCTAAATGTGATATTTGTAATTCGGCATCAACGTCGACCAAGAAAGACGACAAACCGTCTTTTAATAGCGCTAGTTTCCATAAGGAACCCGACGCGACTAGTGATTCTGGTAGGTACGTGCGTTGGGCTAGCATAGATTCGCATAAAGCACACCCGATGGTGAATATCCACGTTATGGGTCGCAATGGGGTAGCCGTTGTTGACACCGGTGCTACGCATAGTTTAGCGAGCTCTTCATTATATCGGATTTTGATGGACTCGGGTGTCCGGTTCAATGACACCAAACGTTTAGTTCGGTTAGCCGACGGGTCTCGATCTTCCATGGACCTGCTAACTGCGGAGGTGCCTGTCACAGTTGAAGGCCGTGTGGTATCTTGCGATTTCTTAGTATTGCCAGGCAGTGACACGCAGACCTTACTCGGGGTCGATTTCTTGTCCAAGGCGGATATGATATTGGACGTAGCCCAGGGTAAGTGGACGTTTAGAGACGCTCCTGATATTTTTTATGATTTTGTGTATACCTACACACTTAACACAGTTAGTACAGACCAAGCACGCGACGATCATGCTGAGTTGCAGTTACGTCCAGACGAAGGCCCCAAGCTTACCGACGAGCAGCGGGGTACACTCAACCGCTTCATCGGCGAGCACGCGCAGCAGTTCGCGCGTGATGGGCCAGCTACAGAGTTTGCTACTCACCGTATTAAGGTACCGCCGAACCAAGAACCATTAGCATCGCCGCCATACAGGTTGTCTCCGCCCAAGCGAGAAGCACTCGAGAGGGAGTTGCAGGAGATGATCCGCGCCGACGTGATAGAAGAGTGCGAGTCTCCATGGGCGTCGAACGTCGTTCTCGTAAAAAAGAAGAACGGTGGGTTTAGAGTGTGCGTTGACTATCGGAAGCTCAACGCAGTCACAGAGCCCGACCGGTACCCGCTCCCTAGGATCGAGGACGTTCTGCATTCCGCTAAAACCTCGAAGTACATGACCACCCTCGACCTTAGGGCAGGCTACTTCCAGGTAGGGGTGGATCCTGATGACAGAGATAAGACTGCGTTCACTACGCCGCTAGGTACGTACAGGTTCAAACGTATGCCCATGGGATTGCGCAACTCGGGCGCTACTTTCCAGCGGCTGATCGACCGGTTTAAATCCAATCTGCCAGGAGTCGCTTTGGAGGCGTATTTAGATGATCTGCTGATTCTATCGGACGAGTCATTCGAGAGGCACCTCGAAGATCTCAAGGCTGTATTCGACCGGCTTGCGATGTTCAGCCTGCGAATCAACCGTGAAAAAAGTCATTTTGCCAGGGAATCAGTGAAATATCTTGGCCATATTATCAAGCCAGGTGGTATTCACGTGGATCCTGACAAAACTTCGGCGATCGCAAATATGCCGACCCCCAAGAACATTAAACACCTTAAGTGCTTCCTTCAAACCTCCAGTTGGTTTAGGCGATTTATCCCTAGTTATGCGGAGGTCGCTAAACCACTAACGATTTTGTTGAGGAAAGCAAGTACGTGGCAATGGGGTGCTGAGCAACAAAAAGCTTTCGAGCATATTAAACAGCTGTTGACAACGGCCCCAATACTGCGTCAAGCTGATGAGGCGATGCCATTCGTCCTCAGAACCGACAGCAGTGGGTATGCCCTCGGGGCAGCTCTCCTCCAGGGGGAGGGGAACGATGAGCGTCCTATTGAGTACGCCAGCAGACTATTAACTGCGGCTGAAAAAAACTATAGTACGACCGAAAGGGAGGCTCTGGCCGTCGTGTGGGCTGTCTCCAAGTTTCGTGGGTACATCGACGGAGCGGAAGTGATCGTGAGGTCCGACCATCAACCGCTCAAGTGGCTAATGAGCATGAAGTCACCCAGTGGGCGATTGGCTCGATGGGCACTCACCCTCCAAGAGTATAACCTCAAAATCGAATACACGCCAGGCAAGGCAAACGTTCTAGCTGACACGCTGTCGCGTCCTGCGTGCACTGAAGGTTCCGATTGTGACTTGTGTTATGCCGTCGCTGACATGCCGTCACGCCGTCCTAAGGACGTCCGGGAAAGTCAGATGTTAGACCCCGAGGTACGCAAAATTGTCGAAGCACTGGAGTCTGACGATCCGTTCAGGGGGAGGCCATGGGCCGATAAAGGGTACGTACTTACAGAGGGTGTGTTATATCGTTATGGGCCCGAAAATGAAGATAATGATGACGCCAGCCTGGTAGTCCCAGAGCAAGAACGGATGAAGATCTTGTCAGACTACCATGATGCGCCAACTGCTGGCCATCTAGGCGCGGAGCGTACCTTGCAACGCTTGGCTAGTAAGTATTACTGGCCAGGGATGCGTTCCTATGTCACGCAGCATGTCAAACACTGTGTACAGTGCCAAAAATATAAGGCTGACACTAGGAAACCAGCTGGATTGTTACAGACGCCTGCTTCAGCGCGTCGATTTGAAGTTTTGTCTGTGGATCTTTTCGGGCCACTTCCCGAGACTGCCACAGGTAACAAGTGGATTTTAATAGTCGAGGATACCTGCACTCGGTGGGTAGAGTTGTTCGCCCTCAGTAAAGCTACAAGCGAAGAATGTGCAAAGGTTCTGGTCTCGGAGGTGTTCTTAAGGTATGGGGTTCCCCGAAGGCTTATCAGTGATAATGGTGTCCAGTTCAACAGCGAAGTTATGCAACAGACCTGTCACGCCATGGGTATTGTCCAATCACTTACCTGTTACTATCACCCAGAAGCGAATCCGGTCGAGCGGAAGAACCGCGACCTCAAGCCGCAACTGGCGATTCTGGTAGGTAAAGATCATGATACGTGGGATATTCACTTACCTGCTATCCGATTTGCTATGAACTCAGCTGTTACGTCGGGTACGGGTTATTCACCCGCTTATCTAAGCTGTGCACGCGAAATGCGCGCGCCCGCCGATGTTGTATCTGAAATGCGTGCTATTATCGACAACGACAATTATGTAGGTGACATCACCACTTACCTGAAGAAGGTGTCGTCGGTACTCGTTGACGCTCGTGACGTTCACGAGGCTGCTCAAAAGGTGCATAAAAGTTATGCTGACAACCACCGTCGTCCTGCCCCAGATTACAAGGTTGGGGATTTGGTCCTCTTGAAAACGCAGGGCTTGAATGACACGAATAAAGGTCAAACGCCCAAATTCATTCCGCGACGTGACGGCCCATATCGTGTACAGGTTATTGCAGGCCCAACCACCTACGTGTTAGAACGTATTAGGGACGGAACGGTGTTAGGAAAGTATCATTCGTCAGTGCTGACACCTTTCGTTGGTCGCATCCCAACCGAACCCGTCCAAGAAAAACGTAGAAGGGGGAGGCCACGCAAGGCTAACCCGACCGCGAGGACGCAAAAGTCAGGTTAGAGGGGGAGAATGTAACGCCGCGTCGCGTAAGTACCTTAGACGCTCGCGCACCCCTTCCCGACATCCGCGCAGCCGCGCCCTGCGTACCCCGCGCGCGCGCGCCAGTCGTCGCTCGCCCGCGTTAGCGTCACACGTTTCCCAAAATCACGCCACGCAGAAATTCGTCCGCTACCTTCTGTCCGAGACTCTCGTTCGCTCATATTAAATACCTACTTTGTGTTTGTGCTATTCATTTACTGTACTGTAAACAAATTATATATTGTGATCGTGAATAAACCTCCTTATACGATTAAAAATCTTTTTAAATTAGGCTGTACATACTACTCTGTCAAGAAAGTACCGGGAAAAGATCAATAATGCACAAAATGTTTTTCATTCATCCAAATTTATTTTATTAAGTACCTTCAAAGTATGCTCCTTCAGAAACGATACACTTACGCCAACGAATAATCCAATCATCAAAACATTTTTCAAATGTTGTTTCCCAACTATAGGACATGGACTGAATTTGTTGTAATATGCCAAATAACTTGAAAAAATCCACCTGTGTGAACATAATAGGAAAAAACCACTCACTTGAACGGAAAATACAAGATTTTGAACCTAACAGAAAGGTTAATAAGAACAAGCTATCAGTAGATATTAGTAACAAGCATGATAATATATATAAAAAAACTTAACTTTAAATGCCGCTCAAACCTTAAGGCGTTTTCAATTTAGATGTTTCATGTCGGACCGCTGCCGCACGTTTACCGTGCCGCTGGTTACGTCCCGCAACCGGCCGGTTGTCGTACGATTGCAGTCCGACACCAAACGCCTAAATTGAAAACGTATCTGTCTGCCATGCGTTTGTATACCAGTGATGCGACATCAGTCAAGCCATGGACTCGACATGGACGAAGAAACATTACTGTATAATCTTAACCCTAAGTTAAAACAAGATCCAAGCATTTTTTTTTAATTATCTAAGAATGTTTCCACGAATTACTTGAATTAGTTAAAAGTGACTGAATTAGTTATGCGGCTAAAAACTGTTTTCAAACACTATATCAGCTGAAGAAAGACTGGTGATAACATTGAGGTAAGTAAACAGCTTATCTATAATCTGTATATATAAAAGGAGAAACTGACTGACTGACATATCAAAACACAGCCGAAACTACAGAGCCTAGGACCGTGAAATTTTGCACAAGCAGTGACGGATTAACCCTTAATCAAATTAAGCAATTGCCTAGGGCATCACGTCTGGGGGGAGCACCAGAACAAGCACAAAAAAAAATCTGTCCTTAGGGCATCACGTCTCACTGTCATGTCACCAAAAACCACACCAAAAAAAATTTCTAGGACTAATGAAAATTCGCGGGTTTTAAGTTGACATAGAGTCCGGCCTAGAGTCATAACCCCGCCCCCGCTGGCCCACTCGCTGCCCGCTAGTGCATTCGGCAATTCAAATGCACCGGAATTGCGAATAAACGTCATAATGGCTTTTTACCTGACGTAATTTTGGTCGTCAAATTATTTAGGCGAAGAAAATGTCAAAAATAAAAAAAAAATATTTTGTAAAGAAACTAATAATATCTTCGTCACTTATTGTTGATTTTTGGAGGTACTAAATCGCGTACTAAATATTAGTTTTATCAAAATGCTGAAATTCGTTATAGTTTTGGCGTACAAGCATGGTCCCGCCATTATAACGCGTTATAATGGCGGAGCCAACAATATCATGAAATTCCGTTTACACCGTGTGAGGTACAAAAATTTCAGGAAGGGTACAAAATAGTACTAAAACGTACTAAATAAACGTGGTAGAATCATTCGGATACAAGAGTTGGTCCCGCCACTATGACGTTTATAATTGCGATTAGCCAATCACAAACCACCCCTACCCCGCGCCCCCCTGCAAATCTGTGTCAATCAAATGTTTTGTTTTTTGAGTAATTGTGCCGGCCGGCTTCTATGCATACGCAATAATAGGGGTTAAAGTATGAAATTGCCGTTTTGTTGTAATAGGTACTTCGAATTGACATAAAACCTTCATGGTTTGAGATTTTCGAGTGAAACTTTTTTCACATAGTAGGTACTTATGAACTTTTTCTTTAAAAAAAAAAAAAACTAAACTAAAAAAAGACACTAAAATAATCAAAATAACTTTAATTTCGGAAGTCGGTGTTTCCCGGTATTTTTTTTTCTTATCAAACACCGACTTCCGTTTTTTTTTTAAGATTTTTATTTCACACTTTTTAGTGACGATCCACTTATAACCACAGTGCCTATTCTCATGACAATTCCTATTAACCCAAACACTGCTAGGTTACATTGTTTTATTATGAAGTTCCTGTGTACCTTCTACCTTCCGGCTCCATCATCAGATCAGTTCGATAGTACCTTATAGCCAATGTGCATCTCATGACAGTTCCAATAAGCCCAAACAGGCCAGATTACATTGATTAATTACGGAGTTCCCGTGCCAACCTTCCGGCTCCATCATCATCATCAGAGCACATCGATGGTACCATTTTCAACGTAACTTCAGAACCATTCATTTATTTGTATTATCATAGTCGCCTAACTATCTTTATTGTGAGTATGAAGTTCCGTTTACAATTTCTAGTCTTCTTCATCAGTTCCACTTCATCAAATGTTACTTTTTGACTGTAAATGCTTAAGTTCTCGATGAAAATACCAAAATCACTATATGGTTGCCTATAATATTTGAGGAGTTCCCTCGATTCCACATAGATTCCATCATCAGAACTGAATTATGAAAAAAGTGGGACCAATCTGGAAGCATAACCAATAAGGGGGAAAAAAATTACAAATTGGTCCATAAATAACGGAGTTCTGAGGTAACAAACATGAAAAAAAAATTAAAAAAATACAAATGAATTGATAACCTCCTCCTTTTTTGGTAGTCGGTTAAAAAGTGTGCAACATTCGATTATAGACTTTCAACTGTTTTTTATTCAGCTTAGACAAGAAACATGGATACTTCGAAATTTCGCGGAACTAACGCAGAAACAGCTCGCAATATCAATGTTGCGTTTGGAGAGAGGACTGCTTATGAACGCACCGTGCGATTTTGGTTTAAACGCTATCGTGATGGAAACTTTGATTTGAAGAACGAACCACGTGGAAGACCGCCGCCCACACAGGTGAATAACAATGAATTGAAAGAGATGGTGGAAGCCGATCCGAACCAAACTACCCAGGAATTAGCGGCATGCACGTTACCCTTACCAACAGTAAAAAAATATGAAATATGGGTGCCTCATGATTTGACTGATCTGCAGAAAGAAACGCGTGTTGAACTTGTGTTGCCTTGTTGAATCGATACAGAAATGAGGAATTATTGGATCGAATTGTGACATGTGATGAAAAGTGGATTCTTTACGATAACCGTAAGCGAAAAATGCAATGGCTGACCCCAGGTGAAACACCGCAATAGTGTCCTAAAGCAAAGCTTATCAATAAAAAGGTAATGGTAGCTGTTTGGTGGTCTCAGCACAGTGTTATTCACTAAGTATAACTTTCTCCGATCTGGTCAAGCAATAACGGCAGATGTCTACTGTGCCGAACTCCGAACAATGATAGCAAAACTAGCAGTGAAACAGCCCCGACTCATGAATCAATCTTCACCATTATTGCTCCATGATAATGCGAGACCTCATACAGCACGAGAAACCATTTTAACTCTACAGGAACTGCAATTAGAAACCATTCGTCACCTTCCGCATTCGCCAGACCTTGCTCCAACGGCCTACCATGTTTTTCGAGATTTGGACAATTTTCTACTTGATAAAAAGTTTTCTTCTCAGGAGGCAGTACAAAATGCTTTCACACCGTTTATCGAATCTAGATCACCAGAGTTCTATCGCAAAGGCATAAATGACCAGCAATGTATAGATAGTACTGGTAATTATTTTGATGAAATAAATATGTTATATGAAAAAAAAACTAATTACAATTTTTCAGTTCAAATCGGCAATTTCATAACCCCTAAAAATAATAATGCTTTGGTTTATATTGTTGTCGCACCTACTCCACTTCTAAGGTACTCGTACGTTACATCTCATCACCTTATTTTACAAAAAACTAATGTTTTTAGGCGGTAAAGGTTTAAAGACCGATTCTAGTTGACATACGGATAGGGGGGGCCACAGGCGTAGATTGCTTAGGGCATCAAGTAGTCTTAATCCGTCACTGTGCACAAGGTTTCCTTTAATGACATAAGCAAGTACTAAGAGGGGATTTTCCAAAATTTACCACCTAAGGAGATAAAACGGGGTCCAAAGTTTGTATGTAGAAACCAAATTTCACGCAGGCGAAACCGCTAGCAGAAGCTAGTATTTTATATTTGGGATGTTATATATTATACAATTATTTTTATATATATATTTTTTTATAAAATCTATTCATAAAAATATAATATTAAGAAGTATCAACTTTCTATAGATTTAAATTCGGTAGTATAAAAAAACAGTTTTTTTTCGATTTCACAGAGTTTTCCATAACGTTTGTTTGCAAAGTAATTTCCCAAAATGGTATCCCCTTTCGTGTGCCTTTAACTTCTCCACCCTGTAATTTAATGATGAAAAATTTAATTAAATAGTTTGTGGATTATTCACCGCACTTTTCAACACCGAATTGAACAGGTGGTGCTTGTGACATTGCCGTCCTGTTGTCGTTCGCGGTACCGGTGCCGCACGGTTGCCGCACCACATGTCCGTTAGCAGTACCACTAACGCACCGCATCGGCACGGCAGCAGGCCGTCAAAAAACGCATAAATTGAAAGCGCCCTTACAGTAGGCTAGTAAAATTCAATGTTACACTATAATTTCCTGATTTACGAATATAGTTACTATTCCTGGTAAGTATTAGATTACTTGCACGTCCCAGTTTCTCATTGTTATTTAAAAAAAATGCCAAAACATCATACTTACATAATTTAATAACAAAATTCAACTATTATTACCTATCACATTATTATTTTGGTGTATATTAACTATAACAATTAACTTAACAATTAAATTATTATCAAATAAAGTTAATACAAAAAAACAGTTCCCAAGGACAAAAAAAAAATTGTGTAAATTGGAAATATATATATACTTCGTATGTCTTCTCACGTCTTTCAGTATTAACCCTGCAACAAAAAATGGACTTAGTTACAACATTAGTTATTGTACTTAAGCTATAGTGTGGTAAACACTCAGGCACCTCACAGGATAGTTACAGGTCACCTCCGCATATGGACTTCTGATAAGAAAATATGCATGAAAAAAATATTTGTTAACTAAACAGTTTATCACAAAATTTTCAAAAATAGTATACAAATTGTCAAAACTACATCAAAATTGATAGGAAAGCAATCGAAATATAACAATTTTAAACAAAATAATAATAATATTTAATAATAATAACAAGTATATTGACTTGGCTCGCGAGGTTGTGACATGTGGGATGTGGACTCAGCGATCATTGTACCGATAGTCGTGTCAGTCAATGGCTTAATAGCTAAGAGCCTTTTTCTTGTTTTTTTTTTGTTGCCGGGGTGGAAAATCCTCATGGATGTCCTTCGCTTGGGGCAGGCGAAGGGGTCTGTCAGACTCTTACTGACTAAAAACCACCTCGGTGTTGCACACATGGACCGGGGATCGTGTGAGCTGATACGCCATCCATGATCCCCGGCTAGTGTCGGCCCGCCTACGCGGGCCACCTCAAGCCCGCGGGAAGTTTGAAGTGTCCTTCCCCCACGACGTCCAATAGGGACGCGCGTGGAACTCTACTCGCCGCCGCCTCGGGTCTTACTGGATGGGCACAGCGGACTCGGGGTCGTCCGCCGTCCCTCCGGACCTCTTTATGGGGGCTGAAAGAGGGCGTTGTCTGCCCTCCGCCGATGCCCGGTTCGCCTGCTGCAGGACAGGAGAGTAGCCACGGCCTCCCTCTCCCTCTCCGCAGCCTCCTTCTGCGAAATTACGGCTTCACAGAAGAAGATCACCGCATCCCACGACTAGGCGCCCCCGACCATCGAACGAACGACGGCCGACAGCGACAGGTAGGGGCCCACTTCAGATACAAGGGCACGTCGCTGCTCCTCCCATGCGGCACACTCTGCCAGTGTGTGTTGCGCCGTGTCAATAGCTAAGCGCCTCGACCAACATCTTAGGAGGCTCGCGTTAGGCAGCTGGATCAAGGGCTTGATTCAGAAAGTAGTACTCCTGGACACAGCTCGTATAGTTAGGAGATTCCTCTCTCTGGAGCCCTGGCCGCCGGTAGCTTCTTCTTTTATTTTTAAATTGTAAAATAAGGGTATACATAATTAAAAAGTACGATGTACAGATTATTTATAGTAATAACTTTATAAAATATATTAAATCGTACAATAATAATTTTCCTGTGTGGCCTACTCAATATTTATTAATAATATAGTGTTATGTAATAATATAAAAAAATATATAAAGAATAATAAAGCGCGTGCACGAAATGTAACTGCAACTTTTTACCTGACGTATTTTTGGTCGTCAAATTATTTAGGCGTAGGAACTGCTAAAATAAAAAAAAATATTTTGTAAAGAAACTAACAATATCTTCGTCATCTATTGTTGATTTTAGGAGGTACTAAATTGCGTACTTAATACTAGTTTTATTGGAACGATGAAATTCGTTATAGTTTTGGACGTACAAGCGTGGTCCCGCCATCGCAATGGCGGGGCCAACAATATCGTGAAATTTCATTTACACCGTATGAGGTACAAAAATTTCAAGAAGGGTACAAAATAGTACTAAAACGTACTAAACATACGTGATAGAATCTTTCGGATACAAAAGTTGGTTATGTATTTCATAATATTCCCGTAAATTGAGTGACATTTTGGGATATAAACAAACGCTATTAACTTTACTGTTTATGAATATTAGTTATTGAGACTTTACTTAAATAATAACAAGACCTTTTCTAATAAGACCTTTAAGTATTTGTACTAATTAAAAATGAGTGGGTTGTGTGTCGGAAGGCGTTGCACATTATTATTCATACTGAAATGATGACGCCAACTATATTTTTTCTTTATTTATATCAAAAAGTAACTTTACCTAAATTCGCAAATTCCCCCAGTGGTTTCCGCGTAGACTATTACGGAAATAATATGCTGGTCTTGGTGCTGGGGGAGTCGCACCAGGAGGCGCGGCGGTTGAACTAACGATACACAGCGTTGCGACAGTCGTGGAGAGGATCCGGCAGTTTGTACTCGAAGTGGCACTGCATAAGTCCGAGGCCATGTGGTTTCATGGCCTTCGGAACGCGCCACTACGGGATTCCTACATAACGGTAGGCGGGCTACATATCGGTGTCGGGTAGATGATGAAGTACGTCCTCGACAGCCGGTGAAATTTCAAGGAACACTTCCGACGTCTGACTTCCAGACCGGAGCGGGCCGGAGCTGCACTCAAACGGCTGCCCTCCAATCTAGGAGGTACAGACACCTCCCGCCAGAGGCTTTACGCGGGCTTTACGTGCGATCTATGGCCCTTTACGGAGTGCCGGTGTAGGCGCCGTCGCTGCGGAAGCAGCCGCTGGCCAAGCTGAACGCATCCCAGAGGGTCAATGGCCCTCCTGATAGTACGCTACCGTACGGTTTCCGGTGAGTCCCCTTGCCGGCCTGCCACCGTGGGATCTGAAGGTACCAATCCTTGCATGCACGATTTGCGCATGGAGATACAACGCCGACACGAAAATCCACTGCCGCGACTTGTAGCAGTCAAAGCCCCCGCGACACGGTGACATGGCGAAAGTGACTGTCGCAACCCAGTGGTAAGTACGCCATAATCATTGCAGTAAGTCTTCTCTTTGAGGTGTAGTTTGAGAGGAGTCAAGGGGTCCTCACCTTCCACATAACGCAGGTCCTCACCGGAAATGATAAATTCGGGAGGTTTCTGCATCGAATTCAGGTGGAAGAAATGCCTGGGTGTCATCATTGTGCCAATCGTCCGGTAGACATGATGGAAGTGTGCCCCGCTTGGGTGCAGCACCGCCGTGTCCTCGTGGAGGCGATCGGCGGCGGTGACCTCTTGCGCCGGAGAAATGGCAGGCGGACATCTCCTTCTGCAAAGCAAAAGAAAAGAAAGGAAACCTTGGGGGATGAACTGCTTGCGTCCGTAGGATTTAATTAGTTCTGAACACCCTACACGTGTCCCCTGCGTAGTGCTAAACGAGCTGTAAAGACGGTGGTAGGCCATAGCATCGGCTGCCGGCTTTAAAGTTGCCACCCATCAGACAAAGCCATGCCGCCAAGCGATTCGTCGTGTCCCGGTGTGATGTCTGGTGAAGCCGTATGGTGGAAAATGGGTCTGAGCAGTTGTGTTGCGATGTATACCGGGTATGATGCGCAAGCTGTTGTTGTGTCGGACGTTTGATCGTAGAGGGTAGCGGGATCTGAAATACGGTGCTCCGCTGGCCGAATATAGGTAGTTGCGGGCCCAAGTAGTGTGCCAGCCACATACGAAAGGCTGCCCCGCTAACTGCGAAAAATCCCAGGGTGGCCCCATCGTACCGGTTGGCGACCGGGCGAGAGGACCCGATGGCAATCCCTGGGGTTCGGGCGTCCCCGTAGTCTCCAGATAGGGTTGATCTGGAGACTACCATTGGCGCAGCAACTCTGGTTGTGTTGTTGGGTTTAACATCGCATCACCTCGCTCAACTGCCATCTTCCATCTCTCCTATTCACTCCATAACTCATTGTTTATGAAAGGTAAAAAGAAAGGCAAGTGTCAACAGCGGATGCACGTCCTCTCATTTCAAATGCACCTCTCAAATATTAGAGGGCTGCACTCCAATCTCGTTGTGGTGCACCACCATCTTGAGACTGACAAGCCACACTTGCTATTCTTGACGGAGACCCAAATTAGATGTCCGTCAGATACGGCGTACCTCAACTACCCGGGATACTCACTGGAGCATCATTTCCTGCAGCGTGCCGAGGTCTGTGTATACGTCCTTAAAATTACATCTGCTGCCAGCGTCTCCGTCACCTTGAAGTCCCTAATTTATCCACGCTATGGCTGTTGGGGGACACTGGTATGGACAAAGTTTTTTATGCCTGTGTCTACCGTTCGCACAGTGGTGATCAGGAGACGACCCGGTTGTTCGACCACCTCAGTAAGGCCGCCGATAAGGCTCTGCATCCGCATCCTGATGCGCAGCTCGTCGTTCTGGGGGACTTTAACGCCTGCCACCAAGACTGCCTTTTCCCATACCAGATGACCGACCACGCTGGGAGAGAAGCGCGAAACTTTGCAGTGTCGATGAGCCTTTCCCAGCTGGTCAAGCAAGCGACTAGGGTGCCTGATGTAGTTGGTCATACTGCCAATTGTCTAGACCTTCTGCTGACCACCCATCCGGACAGATGTATCGTAACAGTTTCCTCACCACTTGGAACTTCAGATCACTGTCTGGTGAAGTCTGTTTCGTCCTTCTCCCCACCTGACTGCGACTCACGCGGCGAACGGCGAATGTGGCGTTACAGGTCAGCAGTTTGGGATGAGATGCGACATTTCTTTGCATCTTATCCTTGGCAGCAGGTCTGCTTCTCTTCTGGAAGTCCCTCGAGCTGTGCGGATGCTATATCCGATGTGATACGTCAAGCTATGGAGTTTTTCATCCCCTATAGTGACGTACCCATCGGAGGCTCAGCTCACCCATGGTTCAACGCCGATTGCGTTCAAGCTGAAGAGCGTAAGCATTCGGCGTTTCTCGCCTGGGTTGACGCTCGTGACCGCAAAGCTCCGGATTTGAGCTCAAAGAAGAGAGCTTTCAAACGTGCTGCCAAGTCCTACAAAAAGGTACTGAAGAAGGCTAGGTTCGACCGCATTACCCATATTGGCACAAAGCTCTCTGCACATCCGTCCGGTAGCAGAGCATTCTGGTCCCTTGCCAAGTCGGTCGAAGCGAACTTCTGTAGGCCCTCATTGTCTCCGCTGGTTAAACCTGATGGGACACTGGCTCACTCAGCGAGAGAGAAAGCAGGTCTCTTTGCATCTCTCTTCGCCCATAATTCTCGTCTTGGTACTAGCAGTGCTACTCCACCGACTCTACCTCACTGCAACACCTCGATGCCCGAGGTTCGCATAAGGAACAGAGAAGTTTTGAGAGCACTGTGTCGTCTAGACATAAATAAAGCTAGTGGACCAGATGGTATACCAGCAATAGTTCTCAAGGCATGTGCACCCGAGTTGTCTCCTGTATTGACGCGCTTGTATCGCCTCTCATTTAGGACTGGTAAAGTGCCCAAATCCTGGAAGCTTGCCAACGTGCAACCCGTGCCCAAAAAGGGCAGTCGTGCCGATCCCGCCAACTATCGACGGATTTCAATAACCTCCATACTCTGCAAGATTATGAAGCGTGTATTGAACTCGCGCCTCATGGCATACCTGGAAGGTAACGCTCTCCTCAGTGACCGACAGTACGGGTTCCGCCACAATCGGTCTACTGGGGACCTACTAGTGTATACCACTCACATGCGGGGCGAGACCCTCGAGAAGAATGGAGAAGCAATTGCTGTCTCCTTAGACGTTTCAAAGGCCTTCGACAGGGTATGGCACGCCAGTCTTTTGAGTAAGCTTCCAGCGTACGGCATTTCCCCTGGTCTGATTAACTGGGTAAAAGACTTCCTGAGTGAACGGTCTCTCCGAGTTGTTGTCGATGGATGCTCATCAGAGCCCATGACCACTAATGCCGGAGTTCCTCAGGGGTCAGTTCTCTCTGCAACTCTTTTCCTGCTGCATATTAATAATCTGCTGATGCCCGGTATCTATGGGTATGCAGATGATAGCACAGTTGTAGAGAGATAGCTTCCGGGTGCTTGGGCTAGTAAGGAACTATTCCGGTCCGAACGAGAGGCTATGGTAGAGCTTACGAATGTCTCTCTTCAGGCAGTCTCCAAGTGAGGTGAAACCAATCTGATAGAATTCAATGCCGCCAAAACACAAGCGTTTCTGTTCACCGCCAAAAAGAGCCCGTTCACCTTGGCTCCTGCTTTTCGGAATGTATCCCTGGAGTGCACCGACCGCCTTCAGCTCTTGGGAGTTGAAATTTTCTCAGACCTCAATTTTGGGCAGTTCATTGATTCCAAAGCCAAGGTAGCTGCTAGAAAACTAGGCGTTCTTGCAATGGTCCGACGGTACTTCAAACCGGGACAGCTTCTAATGTTATATAAAGCACAGGTCCGATCGTGTGTCGAGTACTGCAGTCACATATGGGCTGGTGCTGCAAAATGCCATTTAGCAGCTTTGGACTCAGTGGAAAGGCGTGCGAAGAGGCTAATTGGGGATCCAGATTTAGTTAAGTCCAATCTACAAAGCCTCGAGCATAGGCGCAGGGTAGCCAGCCTATCGGTATTTTACAGGTTGCATTTTGGAGAGTGTGCGTGGGAATTGCATGACTTGATTCCGCCATCTTCTTTCTACCATCGGACAACCCGACGTACGGCGAGACCCTTACCTTGTTGAAACTTTAACGGTCCGGACTAAGCGATTCGCTTCGTCGTTTATACTGCATAAATCGAGGGACTGGAACAAATTGCCTGCTGCGGTCTTCCCGTCCAACTATAATTTAGGTGCCTTCAAGCCTAGACTGAATAGGCTCTTAATAAACTAGTGCGCCTCACCATCAATGATTGCATCACTGCTTACCATCAGGTGGGATCGCAGTTAAGCACTGGTTTAAATCATATAAAAAAAAACCTGTGGTTTTAGAAAGCAAAGATCAACTGAAGGACACAGGAGTGGTTTTAGTCAGTAAAAGTCTGACTACGTGCAAATTGTCAAGTAACAGAATAAGATTGCAAACTGAAATAATATGACGCGATTAGGATACGTGTTTATAAAAATGTATTTTATTTTTGTTTGCCCTTTGGGCAAAATATTTTTTCTCAAATTTTACTTCACTACAACCTGGGGATCTTCAAATCAAGAGTGATTAGGTTACTTCAGGTAAGCGCGCTCCATCGTCGACCACATCGTCACTTTATATCAGGTGAGATAGCGGCTCGAGCCTATCAACAATAAAATAAATAATAATAAATACATCCTAAAAAGTATAAATCACCCTGGTTTCATTTACCATATGAATATTTTGCAAAAAGTAGGTATCCCAGTGATGGGTACAATACGTAGTTTTCGTTTAAGTTAAGGGTCATTTTTATCCGGATTTCTCTACAATACCTAGTCAATGTATAGAATACCTAAAACATGTAGATAATGTGTGAAATATTATTTATTTTATACTTTACCTATGTATTTTATACAATACCGAATGCACAGCCGGTAATGTGTATAAAAGACGAGAGCAGGGAAGGAGGTGACGTAATTTTAGGGCATCCCGACATGTACAGGTTAGGTTAGAAGGCTAAGGCGGGAGCGAAGCGGAGCGGTGCTCCGTCTTAGTTAGTCTTCGAAGTTAGTTTTGAGCACAGTTTCGTTACTCTAAAATGAAACAAAATCAAATTATTATTTGGTTTATATCCAAAAAAAATATTTGCCGACTGGAAACTGAAAATCCTCAGAATCGGTCATAGAAAAGTTTTGAAGAGGTATGAACGTGGATGGCTAAAAGATTGTGTGGGAAGAGCAAAGACGCTAAGGATGCATTAAGTAGTCCAGTCAACTATTTGTTTTATTATACAATTGTATTTCAAAGCAAATTTACCCAAACTCGTACCTAGAAAGAATCTACCCTCTTCCCTGACCTTGGCCCTGGAACGCAAAGAACAACGCTAGTGCGGTCCATCGTCAACCACATCGTTGCTTTCCATCAGGTGAGATAGTTGGCAAGCGCAAGCCTCTCAAAAAAAAAAAACTGGGCAAGTGCGTGTCGGACTCGCGCACTGACGCGCGCGACTAAGGAGTGCGATATAGTACAGTACATACAAAACAGGACAAAGGAATTAGTTTCATTAGAGGCCATAAACATGAGAGTACAGCGAGGTTATAAAGCATATAAGTTTTATATACTAGAAACTAATCTGCCTTTATACTTGGACGAGAAACTATGGCCGGCTGGAATCATATTCCGGCGGTTTGCTTAATTACAGGCGAAGACATATGAATCGGGAAAATAATCCCGATTCATATGTTCCCGCAATTAGTGCGATTGTTGATGAAAGTAACATCGAGTCTGTTTTTGTGTTGGGTGATTTCAATGCGGCGCCGGGTGAGTTATTTTACAGTGAGCTAATTAGTGTGTGTAATGAGGAGAATTGGTCCTGTATAGATGTAGAAATGTTAGGGATAAATTCCGGTACCTATACCAATATAAGTGACGTGCACGGGTCGTTTAGTTGGCTCGACCATTGTGTTGTAACTCACGCGGCGAAACAATCCATTACAAATGTGTATGTAAAATATGACACTCTTTGGTCGGACCATTATCCTCTCTGTCTGTCTGTTCTAGGGGGGTGAAGATCACGCTCTTCAGAGCGTACTGCACATCCCTGTACTCGTGCAGCCTATGGGTTGACTACACTGAAAGGGCATACAGTGCCCTCCGTGTCCAGTATAATAACGCGTTCCGGGCGGTAGTGGGGCTGCCCCGTTTCTGTAGCGCATCAGGGATGTTCGCAGCGGCGCGCACTGACTGTTTTCATACCACTATGCGCAAGCGGTGCGCGTCCCTGGTGCGCCGGGTGTGGGCCAGCCCCAATGCCATCCTGGCAATGATCGCCGACAGGCTAGACTGTCCATATATACGACATGGCTGTGGAAGACATGCTACTGTTCCAATTCCTGTTAGGAAATTGTAATAAAACTATAAATGTATTTAAATATAATAATGACATTTATTAGAATTTTAAATTTATATAATTTATTTTAATATTTAATACAATTCTTTTAATATCTGACTGACTGACGGTGTAAATCTGACATTTATTGATCTAATTTAACATTGTATTAACTATTGAACTGAATTTGACTTTGTATTATTATTATTAATTTTAATTTTTCAAATTGAATTGTAATGTAACTATGGGTATTTCAAGCCTGAAATAAATGAATTAATTGAAAACTGAGGGTTCCGCACCAACTTACCTATGTATGTAAATAGTCCATTTCTCGAATGGAATCTCGAAGATTTCTCCGAATCGCAAAAAAATATTCTTTTTGTGACGTAACATAAAATTTACTGTTTTTAGATTTATTCCTACACCAGTGCTATAAGACCTTGTTTTATGCCAAATTTCAGGGTTTTGGGTCAACGGAAAATCGCCCTATGAATTTTGAATCCCTTGAGTGTTGAAATATACGTTTTTTGCGACAAAAACAGCCGTATCTTTTTTTTTTCGGTAACTCAAAAGTTTGATTTTTTTACAGCTTCAAGAGACCGCAGATTTAAGTATATGGTTTAAATTTCAACTCGATACCTCCACGCGTTCCTGAGATAAAGGGTCTTCAGTCGACAGACAGACAAACGTACAACAAGTGATCCTAAATGGGTTCCGTTTTTTCGTTTTGAGGTACGGAACCCTAAAAAAACTGAAGGCACACGAGTGGTTTAGTCAGTTACTGTCTGTCACTCCCTCAAGGGATAAAGTATTAAATGACAACGGACAGTACAACTTACCTTGTTTATGTTTACGGTTATAGTTACCGGGGCTTTGGTCATTTGGTAAATAATTAACCCGATTATTAAGGCAAAAATGAGCGGGATCAATAAGCCTATGCATTTGATTAAATTAACCCAATAGCTGAAATGGAGAAAAAATTACTGTACCCTATCCTGATAGGCATGGTTTATTCCTTTTATCCATTCTAAAACAGCCTCCCTAAGGTGACGGTTACTTGGAAAGCGTTTCTATCTAATCACCCTGAATGGAGTGGATAGTCGCAATTCACTTCTGATTGTTCTTTCGACTTTTTACCCCAAGTACAGTCGACAGATGGATGGACGTGGATAGATAGACATGCGATTCTGAGTAAATTCACCTTAGGGGGGCTATTTTTGGGTAGATAATCGGAATATACGATGGATGCGAGACGCACAAGACTGTTTATTGCGGTGACATTTGGGGGAGGCTTATTTTCGTCAGTTGAGATGATGATGATGATGATCGGAATAATAAGCCATAGGCACCGCCACTCCGAGTGAGTTAGTCGCCACGAGTTTACCCGTCTAACGTCGGATTATCTCTAAGAAAATATCTCCAAGAGACTAATTACTCTTCCACCAACGAATGTGCAAGAAATGTACAGAAAAGGTAAGGCGACTGTGGTAAGCGTGCTATATATATCTATATATATATATCGTGCTATATATATATATCGTATTTTGCGGTGTATCGTTGATGTTGTCAATGGCATTCATCGAATCGTACAATAATACCTTTAGCCGTGTGGAGATACGTTTATATGGGCCTACCACACGCACACATTTCACCACAGTTTTTCCTACGCAGGCCCGTTTGTACGCGGAACACCGGTGCATGTAGTTTGGTGCAACTCATAGAGTTTTACGTGGTGTTGCCTGTTTAGGCAAAACTATAGTGACGTGTGGTTGAACCATGAGAACGACGATGCAATTAAGTGGCAACAAGATAATTTCACCGCACGACACACGCTTGTGGAGATGGCAACTCATGAATTCGATGACTACCAGTTTAGAACAGCAACAACTAGTTCTGTTGTTGTTGTGGCACGAGAACGAAACCCAAGGAGGGTAGTGCAACTTTAGCATAGATAATGCCCTTGTTTATGGTTAAACAATAGTACACTCTTCATCATCATCAGCATTCACAGCCTGAATTCAATGACTGCCAAACATAGGCTCTCTATATAATCAGCCCACGATGTTCCCACTTCTGGCATCCTACTTTTTATAAGAGGGCGAGTGGGCCATCTTCTAGTTCACATGCCAAGTGTAGATTAATGGATAGGTGTTCGAATTTATGACTCCAGGACATGATTCCGAACGATGTGTTCCTTCACTTCAATGGTGAAATAAAACTACACAAAGTAAAAGCATGTCTGCTTGGCTTCATTGAACTTTGTTTTTCGTTCGTTTCTTGGTTGCCGCAAGCCACCCACTGCTCTCTTTGTTTGTATCAATCTCCAAAAGTCCCCAAGCTATGCCTGCCTTAATATTCTTAGTTAATATAAATAAACTAGATCGGTTCATGTATATTGTAGGAACTATCAATTACCACATTATAACAAGGAGTTACAAAGTTCCATTATTTCTGTGATCTCAAATCTTTCATCGCGTTTGCAATCTCTTCGCAATGTTTGGTGAATTCCTTTGTAAATTCTGTAAAGATGACGTTCGTAGAGCAGCCGTTTGACACCCATAGACACCATGGGCGGGTTGTCAAAGACCAGTGCCATAGACAGGGTTATTGGGTCTACCCCCTTTTTAATGTCAAGTTCTTACAGTCCATCCTAAGATTGTCTGGTAGAAATCGCTGTTAGCGATAAGACCGCCATTGTACCCATACATTAAGTTAGTTTGTAAGTTTTTGTTACTATTTTGGTGTACAATAAAGTTTTATTCTATTCTATTCTATTCTATTGGTCCTGACTCTTTTACTTACCATTTTCTATTAAACTATTCGCACAGTATACTTTGGGTCAAAAAGTTAGAAATAATATTTGAATTATAATTAAGTATAATTAGGATTAGCGACTTAAGTAATAAAATTACCTAACCTCAAATTTTCCAGATACTTTTTGTATACTAGTGTAGCCAGGCCAAAATCTTATTGAAAAGGGAATATTTGTATAAGAGCAAATGCTTCTAGAACCTTAGACAGGAGAGGGAAAACTCCCTGACTCAGAGACACCTTTGGCACAGCCGACTATTAACGCAAAGCGGTAGAGCTGGAAAAAAAAACTGTACGACACCAGCAGAAGACAAAGTTGCGGCGAAAGCAAACGAGGTCTTTGCCTGGCAGTGTGTGGCAGACGTAGCAGTGTACGCTTGATGGAATTAGAGTAGAGCACAGTGAATTTCTCCTTTGATGACTCCAGTTGCTGCGACAATCTAGCAGAGACTCACTGACCCACTATTTTTAAGTCACAACATCCTAAGTTTAGTAAAGCGATACAAAACTTGGATACTCTCGACAAAATTAGTGGGTTTCGAAAAAAAAAACCATGTTTTTAATTAATTTCAAAGAAAAATTAGGTGTTCCTAGAAGGCGTTACTCTTCTAGGAAAATTAAAAAAATAACAATTCAAAGAAAAATTATGTTTAAGAGCAGCCAACTCGAGGTACATTTTTGTACAACCGCTCTTCCGTGATTATGATGCTATTACACATCTTTCTCGAGATATTTTGGATACACAGGATATCTTGAGGCTTCAATATCCAGGCTTCATAAGAAAAAAAAATATAAATTTGTGTAAAACATCGATATATATGTAGTGTAAAACTAATCCAGTAAAGACCTATGGAAATCTGCTATTTTACGTGAACTTTACCCCTCCATAACCTACTCTTATATTAAAAATATAAAAAAGTATATCCATAGAAGCCTTACACATTTAATCGAGATTCTGGATGACGAATTTTTCTCAAAAACTTATAAGGGTTAAAAAAAAAATGTATTTCCTGGAACAAGTTTTGTGAAATATTCGAGTAAATCACGGAATTACCGAATGCCAACAGAGTTTTCAGGTGTTATCTTTCTTTTTTCGCGTTGCCTCTTCGATTGCGTTAGATGACGTAACAAGCTTTTAAACCGTGCTCGACGTTGTTGATAGGAAAGTGAAAAAAGGCCCTCTTAAAGGGCACACAAAAGCATCAGTTTAGGTCACCATACAATGCGCGATGCGAATCAATTTGAAAAGTTTTCAATGTGTCGTGCAAGCTCGTAGATTTTTAAGATGCGATGTCCAGTTTTGAGTTTGCACCCTTAACGGATCCTAGAAAAAAAAAACGATGTACCTGCTGGGAACACATCGAGTCTACAGTAATCATGTATTAACATACGTATATCTTTCACTGACATGGGACCAAAAAAATAAATGTGTACGTTTTTTGAGTGAGAAAATAATCGTATTCTCATGTGGGGAGACAGGCGAATACGAGGTAAATTAAATTTAATGACAAAACAATATCCTGCCACGTATTCCACGAAAGCAAAGATTTAGACACATCCATATTAGGCCTAGCTATCACCGTAGGCCGTCCGGTAACCGTCTGGACCGAGCCCAAGTCGTCGACGGTTCATACTGTTCCACGCGCGCCTCAAGGAGATGTCAGCAAACAGTACGGGCCCAGCAGGGTCGAAGCTTATTGGGGCCATGGTTTCGCTTCTGAAAGAAAAACCCGGCCCTGGTATGAAAAGCAAAAAAAGAACAGGAGTGGGTTTTTAGTCAGTAAAAGTCTGACACACCCTCTCGCTCCGCCCAAGGGCGAGGGTTGTCACTGGATGATTTTTCCATTCCAAAAAAAAAGTTGTATTAATGTTGAGATATTGTTTAAAAGAATTACTGCAGCCCTGGAACACAACGGAACACATGTAGGTTTTTAGTTAGCAATAGTGTGACACTCCCTTAGTTAGTGATAGTATGACGAGTGACAGGGCAGAATGGAAGAAGAAAACGTGGTGCGCCGACCCCAAATAACACGGGACAAGGGCAGGAAGATGATGATAATGATGATGATGAGTATGACACTCCCTCTCACTCTACTCAGAGCGGAAGAAGTTGCTTGATGATTACCCACGTCTCAAAAAAAAGCCAAATTATGTTTAAGGCGCACTTTTTATAGGCTGTTACAGTTGTTTTGTCTCATCAGGGTTATGGTCTTGGATGTTTATAGATTCACGTGTAATTTTTTTTGTGTCACATTAAGCAGAAATTATGTAACCTCCGATCGAAAATTTTAAAATCTTAATATGAAGTGCGTAACATCATGATTTACCTATCATACATAGCTTTTAAACGAAACCAATTTTTGTTTAGGTATTAACAGTTTTGTTATGTACAGTCAGGGTTCAAAAGTGCAGTTGCACTCTACCAATGCTAAAATGTCTAAAATTTCTTTGTAGAAGGGGATCAATGTTCCATGACTGATTTAATTCGTAGAATAAAATCTAAAGTATTGAATAAACTAGTTCTGAATCATTCAACTTCTACTACAAAGATTTTCAGACAATTTTGCATTATTAAAGTGCCTCTGCACTTTTGACCCCTGACTGCACATTTTATACCCTTTCATTTAATACTTCTCTTGTCAAACATTCCGTTGTTCATTCCTTTTAAATCGCCTCTCCAAAATCATCATCATCATCTTGTAAATGGCTGAACAGAGTTTTAAAAACACACTGTACACGTCACAGAAAAACTGTACCATCGACCGGGTACAACACTAAACAAATGTTTAAAAATGAAAAACACTTTGAGAACTCTGTTGCAAAAACTGATTTAATATTGTAAATAGACCACTAAGACCAAACGATTCACGATATGTCACTAAACTAAAACTGTTAACAACACGATTTGTCGCCATTTTGTTGAGACTATTACACAATTTACAAAACGTATTCTTTATTTCATCTTCTTTCAATTTATCCATATTTCGATGATCTTTATTAAAAATAATATTCTTCAGTTCTCTGCCAATCATTTTCATTCTGTGGATAATGAAAACACAATTAAGGGATCATACAGACGAGTGGCACTTTATTAATGGCACATACAGACAGCTGACCGTCAACGCATTGGCGGCAGCCAGCAAAGAGTTGTCGGCTGCCTTTGACGGGTGGCGGCGCTTGCAATTGTATCTACCGTCAAAAAGTTGCCGACCATCTATATAAGGTGACTGGTAATTAGTGACCAATACTTAAACACATGATTGAACCCATAATTACAAACAACTTTCCCAAAGAAACTTTTATATTTTTTCTTTTAACTTTTACTTTTTTATTTCTCATAAGTTGTATCACAATAATAAAACAGCTGTTTAAATACGTGCGCACGCCTGCGACCGGCGACCGCTCAGCTGTTAGCTGCGTGACGCCATCGTACCTACAATAGCGATAGAACACCCGCGCAGATTGCAAACCCATAGGTGTACGAACCTAATCAGTGAATGTACCTACAAACTAGTGAGTATATAAAAAAGTTTCTTTAGGAAAGTTGTTTGTAATCATGAGTACAATCACGTTTTTAAGTATCGGTCACTAATTACCAGTCACCCTATATAAGCACGGGTTGCTTGTTTAAACTATGTTCACTGTAATAATAAAGCTGTCAGCTAATCTGTCTATTTATCAACCCGTTTTAGTTCCAGTGTGAGTGTGGTGTTTCTGACTAGACGACGGCCCACTTATTACAGTGCCCAAAATGTCACTACATCTGCACTCTGGAAGACCCAAAAAATGCCACTGATGCCACCATAAACGTGGCAACCTACTGGGCCAAAAGGCAAAAATGTTTGAGGGAAAAGAAAACAATCGATTCGAGAAGAAGAAGTGCCAATGCTGGTCAAAGCCCTCCCTCCTCCTTTTTCACACATAATTCTGTTTTTTGCTAATACGAGTCAGCCCGCTGGGAAGGAGTCAAGCTCATCCCGTCATCTTCGCCTAGGTCTTTCGCGATATCATCGGGCTTTTTGTCCATTCCTCATCTGACATACGGCAGACACGTCTGGAAAAATGCCATTTAGGCTTAGCATCATCTAATAAGAACTAACATAATATGAGCCACTAATTTTTACTGTGGCTCGGCCCCGATTCACCCTCAAAGCCTCTATAATTGGGGTAAAAGAAGTACGTAGCTTACAATTGTAGTTTTCTAGTGAAGGGCCTTTTACAAACAATGTTTACCTCTTTTTAGCTTAGATGTAGACTTTTAAAGAACTAGATTCTGCCAACGTCCGCGTAAATTAGATTTCTCCCTACAAATTTTAGAATACCGTTTCCATACACTTTTGGGAGAGGTGTGCCCCGCTTAGGCAGAGCACCGCCGTGTCCTCGTGGGGGCGATCAGCGGCAACTATCTCTCGCACCGAGCCTTGGTACAGGCCATGGTCCGAAGCGAGAAGGAGTGGCAGGCGGTGGCCTTCTTCTGCGAAAAAGTAATGCTAGCAAAGGAGGACGACGCACGTGCACGCGCGAGGGTGCGGCCCTCCCGTTTCAGCCGCCGGGATCCCGATCCCGATTTCCGGCCACCGTAGGCGCGGACTTGCAGACGGCGAGCAATGGTAGCTCGCCTTCCGACCGTCCGGAACAAGCCCAAATCGTCGACAACACGTAAGTGTTCCACACGCGCCTCAAAGAGATGTCAGCAAACCGTAGGGGCCCAGCAGGGTCGAAGCCTACTGGGGCCATAGGTTTGCTTCTGAAAGGAAAACCCGGCACTGGTATGAAAGGCAAAGAAGAAACAGGAGTGGGTATTTAGTCAGTAAAAGTCTAAAACACCCTTCTGCTAAACCAAGAGCGGGAGATGTCATTGAATGAATTTCCCACCTAGAAAAAAAACACTTTTTGAAAAATCCACTCACCTACGTCGTAAATGGAAACCTTGTACAAAATATCACGCTCCTAGTCCCAGTAATTTCGTCCGCGCATTGAGTCAGTTTGTGTCAGTTTCTTTTTCTATTTTATTTAATCTATTATCTACTGTACCTTTCTTTTCAGTATCAATTTGGTACTCTGTACTTACCTATGCAGTATCTTAACGAACACCTGTCGCATTGCGTAACCGATAAGTACACCAGGCTAATCTTTTTCAATTACAAAAACACTTACGTACTCCGTACACTTGTGTTCCACTCAAAGAACTTCTTCCTAATTAACTTACATCATTTGTTCTCTCTCTTAAACCTAAAGCTTTTATACTATACCTCTAAAATTCTGTATTTGTTTTAGACTTTTAGAATATTGTTAACTATGATTTTTATTAATATAATCTACGTTAGAAACTATGGGTTTGAAAAAGCTAGGTAAAAAATAGGTATGCCATTGTTTGTAAAATTGTATCAGATAGGAATAAGATGATGGTAGATGGGTATAGGTATTACAGGGTTTCTTCTCTACAATAATTAGGAATTAGCACTTATTATAAGAGGTATACATATATGAAGTCATAATCTTTACCACAATCTTTAATGACTAACTTATATGTTAACACACACCTCAAACCACTGAACGGATTACGTTGAAATTTGGCACACAAATACGTTATTATGACGTTGGCAAACGCTAAGAATTATCCAAAATTCACCTCCTAAGGAGATGAAACGGGTGCCTAAAGTTTGTATAGAGAAAGCTAGTTTCATGCGGGCGAAGCTGTTGGTCAAAGCTAGTAGTGTTTATCGTTTTTTTAAAGTATCAGTACTCTTAAATGTTTTGTTTATACTTACGTAGCATGCAATAAGTGAAGGCGAACAGTATACCAATGAGGCCGAGGATCAAGATGACAGCCAAGAAAGCGACTTGTGCTACGACGTTCAATGCGTCTGAAGTCACGTAAATATTACCCCAGCTGAGGAAAACGTCACCAAATTAAAACAATATACAACAGAAGAAGACATTGGAGGCAATCTATATGATGCGAAGTCTTCATACAATGCTGCATTGTCAGCAACTACAGGCGATTTAAACGGTTTTTGGCTGCTCATCTATAAACCATTGATACCCACAGCACGTATAAATGCCTTTACCTCCATTGTCACCTTCATTCTGTGCTAACATTTACACAGAAATTCGATTATCTTGGGAAATGTTTTCAAAATAAAATTAAGAAAATCGAGTCCGCCGTAAAGTTTTAAACTATTGTACAAATGTATGAGTATTAAAAATTTAACGAAAACACAATATCATTCACGTACCACATCACCAAATACTGAAAACATTAGGTACATTTTCAAAAATTTTGCAACAGGTCATTTTTGTTGTCAAATTACTTTGTCAATATTTTTGACAGTTGTTTTACTTATTTTTCTGAAGTTTTGTTATTGCTCAGAGCAAATTTAGCTCACCTGTAAATCTATGTATCATAATCGTTGAACTTTAAAGAACTCAGTTTCGTTGTTGTTCTTTCTGTTGTAGTAGTACCCTTTTCATCCGGACCTGTTGAAAAATAAGAATCTTAATGATGGAAAAAATAATATAAAACTTCTAAACTACTTCGCTTTCATTACATGGCATAGAAACAGAAATCATGACCACAGAATATAAGAAAGAGAATTTATTATTTATGTTTTGGCTATGATCGATTGTTACTTACAGAATATGGCGTCAAATATCAAATAAAGTCCGAAAAGGATAGCTCCAAGCATGATTCCGTAGCATAGACACTTGCAGAGCAGGTTCGCGCAGCAGCGGCTGCAGCAGGCACAGGGGTTCGGCAGAGGGATGCAGCAGGTATCACTGCTGCCACCACCACCGATTATTATGTTGCGAAAACTAAAGACCACATTTTTTAAGTTAAGGCACATTCCATCTTAGGCCCCTCGCCCCTGGCGACTTATTATAATGATGCAGTAGCGATGTTGTTGCGCGTTCGCATCGATACAGTCGCGATGTGGTCGCTAGCTGTTTGACCTCGCTCGCACCACGATTCTCAGTCGCGCAATACTGTCGCGCTTCTGGCGCGATGCAAACACGATTCAGTAACGGCACAAAAATGAAGATTTTTGTACGTAGAATGTTTCATTTACGCGCCACCGTCCCTCTGTTATCTCCCCGATGTCGTCCGAAACGATCGCGTGTTTGCATCGATACAGTCGCTATGCTATAGCGCGTTAGTAGCGCGTTGGCATCGCTTCTGTAGCGCGTTGCAAATACGACTGACGCGCGTTAGTAGCGATGTTGTCACTCGTTTGGTAAACGCGCAACAGCATCGCTACAAAAAGTCGCCGTAGGCGATAGGCCCTAGAGCGGGACAAGTTAATTAGTGATTTCCTACCGCAAACGAAAAGGCCCCTACATTGGTACATACATCACAAAAACCTGTTAGGTAGGAGAATCAAGGTAACCGACATAGCCGGAAGAATCGCTAAACCTAAGTGGCAGTGGGTAGAGCACTACATTGCTCGCAGATCAGATTGTCGATGGGACCGAAAAGTTCTGGAGTGGCAACCACGAACCGGAAAACGAGCGTTGGAAGGGCTCCCACAAGGTGGACCGATGACTTGGTAATGTTCGGGAGAATACGATAAATGCGAGACACGACCGGTCCTGTGTAAGTCGTCTATTGTTAAACATAGGACTCCCCGTCCTATGTCTAACAGTAGACGTCTTTCGGTTGAAATGATGAAGGATGATGGTGCCACCTGTCATATTCTCACATAATACTTTTGTTTAGTTCTCTATTTTTTGAGTAAGAAAATCTTCAACTAGTCCTGGGTCTCTGCCAAAATGAACGTTTTCTTCCATTTATAATTATCATTTTTCACATCCTTTCATCCGGTTTTTTTTTTTTGAGTTCCATACCTTATAAAAGGTAAAAACGGAACTCTTATAGGATCACTCTGTTGTCCGTCCGTCTATCTGTATGTCTGTCAAGACCCTTTAACTCGGGAACGCGTGGACGTATCGTGTTGAAATTAAACCATATACTCAGGTATGTGGTGCATTGAAGCTGTGAAATAATCAAACTTCTGAGTTAACGAAAAAACGTGTATTTCGACACTGTCATAGAAATCTAAATTCATAGGTTACTTCCCGTTGAAGAATCCTCAAATTTGGCATAAAGCAAGGTCTTATAGCATAAGTATAGAAAAAAATCTGAAAACTGTAAATTTGTAGCTTCATCACAAAAGAAAAACATTCGGAAAAATCATCGTAACTTAATTCGGGAATTAAACTGTTTTCATAGGTAAGTTTATACTGAACACTTAGTGTGCGATTCTGACTCACACTTACCCGGCTTTTTTATTTTTGCGTCTATATTCATCAAAAAAAAAATAAAAAAATAATGAGGTAAAAAAATTAAGTTTTTATGTAGGGTGGTAACCTCTGAAACTACTGAACCGAGTCTGAACATTATTTAAATATTTCTGTGCGGGTTATAAATTATTTCATATTTGAATCGTGAGTTTTTAGGCTAGCAGAAACTAGTAATATAATTATGCATATTAGCAGGGAGAATTAAAACTTAAATACCTTAACATTGAAAATATACTTAAAAGTTTTATTTAATTGGGATAGTAATCAAGAAAATTCAATTAAGAATATTAATTTAGTTGCAGTTTACTTTGTAGAACCGAAAGTATTAACAAGCGGTTGTATGGTTATTGAAGAACTTTATTCATAAAAACTAAAGAGCTTACTGAGCGCAACTATCATGGAACTTCGCTAAATGAAACATAAAATTCTCTATAATAACTTCTCCTACGGAACTTCCGACATTGGGGACCAGAGTCTATTTGTATAACAGCACAAACTTTATCTGTATATACTAGTTTTTGCAAGTGGCTTCGTTCTCGTGAAAGTAGAATTCATACAATAGAAATACATATTTTACTCGGAACAGACAGCACAACAGGGTTTCTTCACACAAACTTTGGATCCAAGTTTCATCCCTTTAGGGGGTCAATTTTGGAAAATCCTCTCTTAATACTCACCAACGTCATAAAAAGAAACCTTGTGCAAAATTTCCCAATTTTAATTCCAGTAGTTTCGGTTGTGCATTAATAAATCAGTCAGTTTATCCTTTCATATAGATATACTAGCTTTTGCCCGTGGCTTCGCTCCCGTCAACTGACTACTCTACCCTACTCTACTCTACTCTACTCTACTCTACCCTACTCTACCCTACTCTACCCTACTCTACCCTACTCTACCCTACTCTACCCTACTCTACCCTACTCTACCCTACTCTACCCTACTCTACCCTACTCTACCCTACTCTACCCTACTCTACCCTACTCTACCCTACTCTACCCTACTCTACCCTACTCTACCCTACTCTACCCTACTCTACCCTACTCTACCCTACTCTACCCTACTCTACCCTACTCTACCCTACTCTACCCTACTCTACCCTAGTCTACCCTACTCTACCCTACTCTACCCTACTCTACCCTACTCTACCCTACTCTATTCGAATTTTTCTTGCCGTAAAAACCATCCTTGAACATCAACGAACATTTTAAAAAAAGAATTGGCCAAATCGGTCCAGGCGTTGTTGAGTTATGCGCTTACCAACACATTTTGCGATTCATTTTTATATTATAGATATAGATATTTTTTATTCGCGATAAACTCAAAGTCTATGTGGTTTTCACGTATATAATAATTCATGAGTAAGGTTTAGGACTTGCGCTCATCACGTTTTTTAAACGCGCCGTTGACTCGCGTTTGTAGCGATAGACTCAATACGCACGCGAGTCAGACGCTGCCTGTAGACCTTTAATAGGACAAAAGCGCACCGTCGACGCACGTTTCTAAAACGCGCGTCAACGGTGCGTTTAAAATACGTGGTGTGTACAGGCCCTTAGTTTTATAATATACATATTACTATAGTAGAGAACAGACGAGAATTTCAATGATTTGCAACGCCCATGGGAAGCTAGTAAATATATAGTGTTTGGTAGAAGAACCGTTCAAATTGTTAGGAATTATTGTGAAAGTTTATGTTTTTCGTTTATGAACACAAAAATTAGGAAACACATATTTTTTTGAACGAAGGTTATATAAAAGTACATAGTTAACATACCATCAATAGTACATTTTTATACAAATGTTGAAAGTTTGTCACTGCGAACGAGGTCAAATTCGCCCGAGCTGCAGGCGAGGGTGGTTATGGAGCTGAATACTGCAGTGACAAATTTCCACGTGTATCAAACGACGTTTTTCAATAAACTTACGAAGAAGTAAATAAACGGGGATTGCCCGGCGACTAGACGGGGCTACGCGGCGCCTAAACTGATACAATAAGTTGTGTTGGTTTGAGCTCACGCACTTTTCTTCACTAGTGCGGAAAACAGTAAATTTCGTACCTAAAAGCGATAGGGATAAGGGCGGCTTTTCGTGTAAGTGTATTGAAAAAGTTATTGAGTTCTATAGCAAAATCAAATGAATATCTTAATACAACTGGAATGTGAAAATCCAAGTACCTAAATAATTAAAAAAAAACCGGGCAAGAGCGAATCAAAAAAAAGTTTTTTTGACACAAATACATATTTACAGTTTTCAGATTTTTTCCTATACTTGTGCTATAAAACCTTTCGAATTTCAGGATTCTAGGTCAACGGGAAGTTCCCTATGAATTTTGATTCCCTTGAGGGTGTCGAAATATATGTTTTTTGTGACATAAACTGTTGTATCTTTTTTTTCGTTAACTCAGAAGTATAATGTGTTTACAGCTTTAGGGGGCCGTAGACTTGAAGATATGGTTTTAATTTCAACTCGATAGCTCCACGTGCATCCAAGATAAATGGTCTTGACAGACTGACAGACGGACAACAATGATCCTATAAGGGTTCCATTTTTTTTCTTTTGAGGTACGAAATCCTAAAAAACACAATTTTCTCCATTAGGTGAACACTGAAGAGAAAAACTCTCTACGTAAAATAGTTTTTAGTCTTACCCCAGGGGATAAGATTTTCTCTTAGATAACTTTTTGTCGCCTCTTCTACATTCAGCAAAATGGTTTCCTTTGTTGTGAATTCATTCAGCGGCTTTCAGTGAACAACCTAGTTGTCTGAATTCTTTTAAAATAAATAGCTGCATTTTCATTCTTATATTAATGCCTTTGAGTTTGTTTATTAGAAAATTCTTTTTATTTTGCAGCCTTTGAATCTGCAATATCAGTGACTTGGGAAATTTTAACCCAACATTTTAAAGAACAATCTTAACTAGCAATACTTACAATGAGAGAAAATCTATATATAAAAATCAATGCCACTTTTCGTTGTAATTTTATAACTCAAGAACGGGCTCACCTAACCAAACCAAATGTTTAGGCTTTGTTCGGACTATTTAGTAGATGGTTTGAGTTGTGAAGTTAGAGACCAGTGGTGGCCGAGTGGTAACGGCCCCGACTTACGAGTTGTAGGTTGCGGGTTCAAACCCAGCCAAGTTGCTTTACATATTACTTTGTGTAATTTATTTCAAAACCACTGCTCTCGGAACGGTGAAAGAAAACATCGTGAGGAAACCGGCATGTCCTAGAACCAAAAATTCGAAGACATGTGACATCCACCAACCCGCACTGGGCCCGCGTGGTGGATTATGGCCCCTTCCCTCTCCTAGAGAGGAGACCCGGGTCCCAGCAGTGGGAACATTATAAGGCTGACTATGCTATGCTTATGTGAAGTTTGCACAAAATCGGTCGAGCGGTTCTTCATTTATCACATTTTTTGTAACAAATGAATTCAATAAAATATAAAATGTGTCGACGTTTTTTGCGACATAAACGTCCGTATCTTTTTTTTTCGTTAACTGAGAAATTTGTTTTTTTTTCACATTTTCAAGGAACTGCAGACTTGTATATATGATTTTAATTTCAACTCGATACCTACACGCGTTCCTGAGATAAAAGGTCTTGACAGACAGACAGGCGGACAACAAAGTCGACGACGTCCCCGGGCAATAAGTCGGTATTGTTTTCACCGGTAATAAAGTTGATAATCGATATTTTTTTGCGATTACCGACTTATTGCCCAGGGACGTCGAAGTCGATCCTTTGCTTTTCCTTTTAAGGTACGGAACCCTAAAAATAGTATATTTTGGAGCTATGCATTCTAATAATAAGGCTAACGAATTATAAACTTTTAAATAAACCATTAATTGATTCTGAAACATTGCCAGAATATTTTTAACATTACTACCAGCTCAAAAGTCGTCGATTGAAACTTGCCATATATATTTTATCGCTCGGTCGACGATGCGCCTCTGAGCTTAACAGCCTTTCTGAAAGCCTTCAGCGTCTAAGTGTTATTGTTATCATCTAAGATTCCTCGTAAAACGATTACAGGGAGCACCTATGGAACATAACTGCTGAATGGCGAATAAAAGCTGATTTTTCAATAATAAGAAAGAATTGGATAACTTTTACATATAAAAAATTATCCACATGTTTTGCTTGATATATTTTCTATACTTACAAAAAAGATCAAACTAGCATTTTTTATTTACAAAAGAAAAATCAACCTTATGAGGAATTTTGTGTGTTTTGGGGTGTGGCAGAAAGGCTACTCTATAGTTTTGAAGTAAAAACTTACTGTACCTACTTGTATCAGTATATTTTATTACTTAATATCCTGGTATATGGCATAAAGGCCATGGTCACAGCCGTGGTGAAAAATTGGCACTTTTGAGAGAAAAGAGAAACATGTGATGTGAAAAAATGAGTAGCATGTTACATGTAAGTATAAATGTAGTTATAACAAAAAAGAGCAGTAGAAAAAGTAACAAAAATAATGATAGTTTAAAGTACCATTCGAACCTCGGCTGCAGGCTGCGGATGCAGGCTGCGAATGCAGGTAGCACACGCATGACACGCAGCCGTTGCCTGCATCCGCAGCCGGGAAAACCGCAGCCGCGTTCGGAATGGTTTTCACAAAAATCCATAGGTACAAAACCAGTCATGCAGCTGCAGCCTGCTTCGTGCAGCCACCGCATGTGCTACCTACATCCGAAGCCTGCATCCCAGGTTTGAATGGCACCTTAAAAGTGACTAACAATCTCAAATAAAAAACACCAATATTGTGAAGGCGAAACTTTGCATACGTATTTTCGTTACACCTTCGCACGTTCTACGCTCAAAAGACTGAATGGATTTGCTTAAAATTGTCCCGAGAGTATGCTCCCTTGGGGCAATGTTCTATTTTCACGCAAGTGAAACCACTGGCAAAGCTAGTGGAGATATAAATGTAGGACAACAAAAACGTCTATAGTGAGACTTCAAAATGGCGAATATAAGATATGAGTCAGATAGCGACCAATCTGGGCTTGAACTTTACGTCGAAGGTTTTTATTGATTTAGTAATTAACGTAAGGAAACGGAAACTTTGAATTTATCTAAAACAAAAACAATTAGTCATCATGCCTTATCATAACTAAAGTTATATAGTCACAAAGCTTTCGAATGTCTCGTCGTAGATCCTACTAATATTATAAACGCGAAAGTTTGTATGTATGGATATATGAAAGTTTGTTACTCTTTCACGCAAAAACTACTGAATGGATTTCGATAAAACTTGGTACACGGGTAGACCATATCTTGGAATAGCACACAGATTACTTTTTATTCCTGGAGTATATTCCCTTAGGATAATTTTCCAGTAAACCGCGGGTAAAGCCGCTGTCAGCAGCCTGCTAGTAAGAAATAAAGTCATGTTATGTTGGAAACCCAGAATTGGCCATTGTAGCATAGGCAGGCCTTAAGGGTGCTTTTCACCAGAGATGTGCTAGGTATGCTGCGTTGCTAAAGATACGATTGATATCCACCAATCAAATTTATTGGTGCACATAACTTAGCACTGGTTGAAACGAATTCTACTAAGATATATTTTTCTATAGAAGGATGCGTGTGTTAAATCACGTAGTTAAATCACGAATTTTAATATTTTACGAATATTGTTTGTTGTATACATTGGTAACATTTATGTAGTTCAAATCAAAAGTACCTACCAAGATTAATCAGTAATATGGTTATGTATACAAATACCTATAAAACACAAAACGACATATTGATGATAATTATATAAATTATTTCGTAATTATTAATGATCATGAAGCTATATCTCTCATTTTAAATTGATATTTTATTGTAATAAGTTGTTTGAGTTGATCAGTACAGAACTGTCAGTCGGTATTATATTCTTTGAAATAAGAACTAAGAAATACAAATCAAGTGTTGTAAAATTGCTTAAATGATCTTATACTGTTTTAAAACTGTTTAACTATGTAACAATTGTAATTAAAGACCTATAAAATAAGTTAAATTATGGTAAACTGTGATTAGTGGAAAATGGCGGGAAATTATTATAGAAATATGTCCATCCACCCGTCAACAGTTTACTTTATAAGGGTTTCAAACCTTTGAATAAAAAACAGTTGTGATCCAGCAAAGCTCACGTAAGTTAATTAAAATTATATTGTTATTATTGCTATTGGTTGTATTGATTCTTTGTATGTGTCAAACTTTAACTCTGTTTCTAAATTATGTTATTAAGTATTCTCTAATACTTATTCAGCTTACTATTATGAAATGTCCCAAGACATAGAACATAGAATTTATTATAGATGTTATTGTGATAAACCATAATTAATGATGTTGCAAAATGTGCCTATAAAATACTATAATTGAAGCTACTATGGGTTTTCTTGCTTGTTCTTACCTATTTGCAAGCTTAATTGAAATAAATACTTAGTCTTGTATTTCTATGCTTTTCTTCATAAAACCCTTTCCCTACACACCAGTCAAAGGAACTTTGATTCACAGTAAATCACACATCTTGACAACTTAGCATGATATGTAGGTACCTACATATAAATATATTAAATCAATATAGTTATCCTTCCTCCTCCATTATTCTAACACGTGCTATGGATGTGTGCTATGGATGTTACGATGCGTGCTATGTGTGTGGAGTAGCTATGTGCCGCTTCCCTACTATCGATACATCGTATAGCTCGAGCTGCGCATCTTCCTCGCACAGTTACTTTGCGGCGGCGTATCTTCATAGCACATCTTACCCGCACCGCTACATAGCTTAGTATCAGTGCAAAAAGTCACATAGTTTCTCAGCTATTACATCCTCGCAGCATAGCTGCATAGCACATATCTGGTGGAAAAGCATGTGTAAAGTTACACCAGTTACAGATCAAAGACCGCTTAATTTAACATGTAACAGAATTCTTTCAGCTTGCAGTGGATACGGGTAATAAAATAGAGGGACAGAAAAAAAAAACAACACCTACCAATCTCTTTGACGATACGCAGTCTCTTAAAGAAATAAATAAAGTTAATAAGAATACACAAACCACATAATATTCTTCTTCTACAGCTCCTTCTAAGCAAATATAATGTTAATCGTGGCAGCAGTCCCATACTATCTGAAGGAAATGTACGTAGCACTGAAAGTTAATTTTACAAAAACCATTATAAACTTATAAAACTGAGTAACATATTATCAAATAACAAAAGTCCTGAACTGCCATTAAATTTTTGACACTCTTTTGGTTTTCATCGTCAGGTATGATGGCCACAGAATACATAATAAACTGGGAGTATATTTATTCTGTAGAGTAGCAAAAGCTATGGCTCTGTAAACTCTCAAAAGTATGTCTCGGGTCCACTGACCTCTACTGTTTGTGCTATATATATATAGAGGTCAGTACTCGGGTCCCACTATCACTATGGTATTTATTTAAACTTCATGTACACCTTTTTAACAATCTCGAAACGGTGCGGTGGGATTGGTCGGGCGCGGCAGTGTATCGGTGGTCCCCGAGTTTCGATGAAATGTTGCACTTTGATGTTGCTGTTCAATTCCATCGATGTTAGCCTCGTTGTGCCGGGATAATGTGCTAGTATGTCGTGGTATGTTTGCGACATGTCGATACTGCGTACGGTAGGTAGTGGTACATAGGCGGACTTAATCCAACAAGGCATTCTCTACCAGTCAACCTTTGGGTTTGGCTTTGGTATCACTATGGGTTAACTAAAAAAAAAGAAGACATTGACAAAACCGTGATGTCCCACTATCTTCTGTGCTTAAGTTTTTTTAAAATAATGTGAGGTAAGCGCAGCCCAGCCACTTTTCTCTGTAGATATTTCGAAACCGTTTCTTATTACATACTGGTGCGCCGTATTGAAAAATGCCGCCGTTATGTAATACGGCTACCTCACATTCAGCCGGATCGTAGTGGCGATACGTTCTGCAATGCGGCGTCCAGCGTTTTGTTTAGCGCGTTTATTCAAGTGCTGGGAGACTATAAATTATGAAGATCTGATTCAAATAAAGCTTGCTAACCACGCGTTTTTGTTGAATCGGTTGATGGAAGCCCCAGCAGGTGCCTCCTAATTCTGTCCGTGAGGTTTAAAGTAACCTAACACGAAGGAAATAACTGTGGGTTTGCTCACTCTAACTCACTCTAACCGCTACTTGGAATTAGCTCTCTCACGATCCCGATCAGTGGCCTCCGATGTTAATTTATCGTAGCCTCTCGCTCAATGTTATATTTAGGTACTCACCGAAGTTACCATACCCGCTCAGCACCTAAGTGAGACTAAATAGAGATGCGAGTAACTTTTCATAAATGCCACTACTCTTGCGCCGCGTAGATTGGCTACCTTACGTAATTCCAGTATGACGTGATTATTGTGTATTTGCAACATTTTCTTTCCCAGAATTTAGACCAAATTTTTTTTTCTATAAAAAATCCAATTGATAACTGGCAAAGGCTTCCTCGAGTTTTTATGAAATTGTTGCAAATAGGTCACAAAATCACGTTACGTCCATCGAGTTGCCAGTAAGCCTACATCAAAGAGCAGGTATAGCAAATAGTGCCCTACATATAGGGTTGACAGTAGACGAGCACACATTAGAATATAGTCACCTCGGTGCTTGTCGAGATCTAATCGGCAGCTTTGTCCTAAAAGAGGGAATTTCTTCTCTTAAGCCTTTTAAAAATCAAATTCAAACATGTATTACAAAAGACAATTAATAGAGCTTTCATTTAGATAATATAGCTTTATTAGTAGAAACTATAATCTACTGCAGGGTAGTAAGCCTTGTAAACAACTAAAAACGCAACTAGAAATTAAAAACATACAAACGAATTAAAAGTAAGTTTAAAAGTAACTTCAAAAGTATGTTAAAAGTAACTACAAAACATCTTAAAAAGAAGACAAATATAGCAACAATTAACTAAAAAATGTATACTTGTATATTCATAACTTAAGTAGCTCAGGTTGTTACGACCTGGAGTGAATAATTCTTGTTTTCAGCACTCAGTTTGGATAAAAGACTTATTAAATCTAGACCAGTAATTGGTATGATCAGTTTTTTTACTTTTCTGCTACTGGAGTCTTTGAGAGTTGTTTCCTTTGGCCTTGGTTCATTGGAGTCACCTTTTATTTCAGTTGTAGCTTCAGTAATATTGGTAGCTTCAGTTGTACTGGAACTTTCGTAAAAACTAGTACTAGTGGTTGTACTAGAACTTTCGGGAATACTGGTACTTGTAGTACTGCCAGTTTCAGTTCTAGTCTCTGAAACTACGGTAGTAGCATTAGTTATTGTTTCTTCAATCGTTTTTACAGAAGATTCAATTCCGTTGTATGGTTCCGAATCAGGGATCATAGGATGATAATAGTTTGTGTCTTCATCACCAAGCGAAGTATTCTTAAAACGTGGCTTCTCGGAAAATGGCCCTGGAGTCAAAACGGCGTCAGGTAAAAAATAAATATCTTCGGTTTTGTATCGTGGCCTTCTTAGTGCATCATTTTCCGCTATGTCTTCAAGTTTAGGTTCTTCCGCGGCATTTCCTTCTTTGTTATAAGGCCAGCGAGGACTGCCAGAATAAATATAATGGCCTCTTACTGTAAACACATAAAAGGATTGATTATTTTTTTTTATATACTCAGGAGACTGGTTTTTATTCTTCACTTTATATTATATAGCAAACTAATTGACCCGGTAAACGTTGTTCTGCCATATAAACTATCAAAATGGGAAGAGGGGGTAAGACGGTTAAAAATGCTTACGATCTATTCTCAGATTAACAAAATATACACAAAAAAAAAACATAAGAATCGGTCTAGCCGATTCGGAGGAGTTCGATAACAAACACACTGACACGAAATTTGTATATGCCTGAGTAGCAGAGATAATACAAAGTATAGAATAGAATAAACTTTATTGTACACCAAAATAGTAACAAAACTTTCAAACTAACTTAATCTATGGGTACTATGGCGGTCTTAGGGTGCTTTTCCACCAGAGATGTGCTATGCTACGTTGCTATGGATGCGTTTGATATACATCAATCATTGGTGCACATAGCTTAGCACTGGTGGAAACGGATTCAACTAAGGTATGATTTTATATGGATGGATGCGTGCTATACCGCTATGGATAAATGCTATGGATGTGTGCTATAGATGCGTGCTATGAATGCGTGCTATGGTACCCTACTATCGATACATCGCATAGCTCCATCTACGCATATTCCTCGCGCAGTTACTTTGCGGTGGCGCATCTTCATAGCACATCTTACTCGCATCGCTACATAGCTTAGTATCAGTGGAAACGGTCATATAGATTCACAGCTTAGGTATTACATCCTCGCAGCATAGCTGCATAGCACAGGTGGCCAAGCAGCCTTATCGCTAACAGCGATATCCACCGGACAACCTTAGGATGGACTGTAAGAACTAAAAAGAATACATGTAAAGCCTGCAACGCAACACTATAACGCATCATAGGTAATAGATAGGCTATTACCTATGATGCGTTATAGTGTGTGTATTTATTGAACCACGGCTGATGAACTCATGTCTGATGGTAGACACTATTACCTTGCACCACGATACAACTAAATATCAGCCTGCAGAAACAGACGCGCATAATTTTCATTCATACTGCCATTCAAAAGCAATGAACTAGAGTAGAATAGGAAAGACATACTGTATTTATATTTAGTCCTCATATCGACGAAGCAGTAGTTGTACCCGAGTCCAATCCCCATCCCCAAAGTCATGGTAATGGTTAGCACCAAACAACAAATCAGGCCGGTGCATGCTGTACACAATGTTATTCTGTAAAATAGACCTTACATGAAACTTTAGCATATATTAAAATGATAGGGCTGCGAGAACGTGCGAGCCCAGAGGATGCCCGTTCAATCTTGTTTTAAAACCTTAAAATGAGGATATAATATGCTGTTGTGATACTCAGTTACAAAGAAATTCAGATTAGGACTTACTTTTCAGATATGTACATGATATTGGACATACAACTTACTAAGCCCCCCATTGTGAAGATATTTTGGTTTAACGAATGTATGTTAGAAATTAAGCTAAATATGCTGAAAAGTTTTAAATAAAACAATTCTAGTGGATCCACTCAAATTGAATGAGTTTAAATTTAAATTGACAGATATGTTAGTGACAGAATCAAAGATAAGAAGACCAGAATAACGATGATTATGCCGGTACTTCCACTCCGATCAACGGAACCGATCAACTGGTTGTGCAGAATGGAACTCGATCGGATCACCTTCTGTTCTTCCATTCCGACCAACTGAACCGACCAACTAGTTGTGCGGAATGGAACTCAATCGAATTACTTATTTTACATTCCCAACGATGCAACTTTTTAGTTGTTCCGATATAAATATTTGATTCATTGTCACTAGTACCATTAACAGTTCCATGACAACTTCTGATATTTTTTAAAATCACTATTTCCATTCTAAAAGAATCTGAAATCAATGGAACTAATTTTGAACGTTGTTATCACTAGTTCCACTTTATTATCTTAGGCAATTGTGAAATTTCTTAATGGTGAAAAAACACTCGAGGTAAAAACACTTGTGTTGTGAAATTTCTTAAGGGTGGAAAAACACTCGAGGTAAAAACACTTGTGAAATTTCTTAAGGGTGGAAAAACACTCGAGGTAAAAACACTTGTGAAATTTCTTAAGGGTGGAAAAACACTCGAGGTAAAAACACTTGTGAAATTTCTTAAGGGTGGAAAAACACTCGAGGTAAAAACACTTGTGAAATTTCTTAAGGGTGGAAAAACACTCGAGGTAAAAACACTTGTGAAATTTCTTAAGGGTGGAAAAATACACGAGGTAAAAACACTTGTGAAAATTTGTATAGGCGGAAAAACACTATAGGTAAAAACACTTGTGAAAATATGTATGAGTGGAAAAACACTACAAGTAAAAACACTTGTGAAGATGGAAAAACCTGTGATAGTTTGTCAGTGCATGTCCCCAAGACGTGCACTGACAAACTATCAGCTTTTATAAAATGACGAAATTCTGGCAGCCACGAGCTCTTAGACTATAAATGGATTGAAGTATTAAGTCATTGTTGGGCTGAGTTGTGGTTAAAAAATTATAAGAAAATTGACTGATTGTATTTGAAAAATTGGTTTTAAAATGATGGAGGAATGTGAAAAAAACGGCGTAAAAGTTTTTCTATATGAACAATTTCAATATACAAAAGTCCGGCAATATAAAAATGGAGCATTGTACTTTAGGTGCATTAACTATAAGAAATTGAAATGCAAAGGAAACATAACTGTAAAAGTAAGTTTTCTATCCTTGTGATTATTTCTTAGTAACAAAAAAATTGGTTTTATGCATGCTCTCTCTCAGGTGAGAGTTGCGAGTTTTAAGTATAGCACGCGGCAAATAAGTCGTCTCAATCGAAGTGGAGTGCTGCGCGAAACGAATTCAACTTATTTTCCGCGTACTATAACTACCTATTTTTTTAGTCCAAAGGAAAACACGGTAATTAATGTTTTAAAATTATCTAATTGTATGTCTGTTTAATGTACTGTTTTGTTTCTTTAATTTTTAGAACAATAATGTGATCAGTAAAAAAGAACATACTTGTGAAATGGATGTCCCAAATAATATTCTATTAAAAGAAAAAAATGCTCTTAAAAAGAAGGCCGTCGATACCGATTTACCCATCCCTAAAATTTATAAAAGAGCAAAAGAGGATATGAAAGAACAAGGCCTTAATTTGTCTGAAATACCGAGGTTTGCAAATATAAAAAGTGCAATTTACAATGTCAGGAATAAAGCAGTGGGTACCAGAAAAATAGTTTTTAAATATTTAAAGGAGGTTCAAGTACCTAATAAATTTCATGACTTAATTTTAGGCGACTACAATAATGGGAAAACACGTGTTATCTTATTTTGTTCTCAAGCGTCGAGAACACAAATAAATCAAACAACAGAGTTTTTTGTTGATGCCACTTTTCGTAGTTGCCCCAAACCGTTTTACCAATTTTTAAGCATTCACGGCGATTTTGGCAGCACCGATTTATTGACAAACACCAAACCTTTGATTTATGCTCTGATGCCGAATAAAAAACAAATTAGTTATGACATAGTTTTCCAAATTTTAAAAGCGCAATTACCACAGCTAGAAATAAATTTAATTCATTGTGATTTCGAGATTGCCCTATGGAACGCTATACTTAAAGTGTACCCAAATGCTCACATAAAAGGTTGTTATTACCACTGGAACCGGAACGTGTGGCATATGGGCAAAAAACTGGAACATAAGCGCAAAGACGAAAAACGAATTGTGGGTCTTTGTGCAGTTTTACCACTTTTACCCAAAGAATATATATTAAAAGGATGGGAATACATAACGTCAGAATATGAAGGTATTGACCTCAAAATGCCTAAATTTATAGCATATGTTGGGCGGTTACTTAAAAAGCCTCTTGACAATATTAGCGTCTTTGGCCTACGCCATCGTACAAACAATGTACTGGAATCATTCCATTCCGCACTAAATACACGTTTAAACAAAAACGTCACATTGTTACGTTTATTAAATGTTATTATCGACAATGAGACATTTATCGAAACTAACATTCCTAATAAACGTAGGAACCGTTATATAAGTCGAGATGATGCCATAAGACAGACCGTATTACAGTGTATAGCTGAAGAGATCTCAGTAGGACACGCTTTAGAAAAGCTGAGATAATTGTTTAGTTTTGGAAACAGTGTATCTTAAATATAGAATATTCAGTACCGAATAAATATAATTTTGGTCCAACGTTTATTTAGTGTTTTGTTACATACTAAGTTATACAGATACCACAGTATTATAGCATGACGGGTGACAGAACAGAATGGAAGAAAAAAATGTGTTGCGCCAATCCCATGTCACATGGGATAAGAGCAGAAAGATAATGAAGTGTTTAATTTGAATTTCTTCAAATTTTATTTAATTTTTTTATAATATAATTCTGCATTTATTTTAGTAGTTTTGAATACTGTCTACTTAGGGTTTTTGTTGCTTCTTTGTAGTAGTTTTGCTTTTTTTTAGTCCCTACTGATTAATGATTAAAATATTATGATATATGAACGTAAAAGTTAATTTATTTCAGCATTATTCGTTTCTGTCCATCAGCTAAAAAGTTGTGTCGCTGAGAAAAGTGTTTTTCCATCCACACAAATTTTCACAAGTGTTTTTCCACCCTTAAGAAATTTCACAAGTGTTTTTACCTCGAGTGTTTTTCCACCCTTAAGAAATTTCACAAGTGTTTTTACCTCGAGTGTTTTTGCACCCTTAAGAAATTTCACAAGTGTTTTTACCTCGAGTGTTTTTCCACCCTTAAGAAATTTCACAAGTGTTTTTACCTCGAGTGTTTTTCCACCCTTAAGAAATTTCACAAGTGTTTTTACCTCGAGTGTTTTTCCACCCTTAAGAAATTTCACAAGTGTTTTTACCTATAGCGTTTTTCCACCCATAAAAAATTTCGCAAGTGCTTATTAAAGTGGAACTAGTGATAACAAAATTCAACATTAGTTGTAGTGATCACAAACCACCATACAGTCCATGACAAACTACCAGCTTTTATAAGATGATGAAAGTCTAGTAGCCACGAGCTCTCACTCTATTAGTCAGAGACAATTTCTTCATTGTCTATTATAAGTAACCAGTTCATTAGTGTACATAAATTAAAAAGGTCTAGTACCAAAGTTGTGTAGATAGAACCAATTTAAATGAAGTAAAATATTCCTATCGGACCAACTGAAAAGTTGTACCGTTGAGAAAGAAAACAGTTGATCCGTTTCAAAGTTGATTAGATTGGAAAAAAATCCTTCACCAAGTACCATTCCGCACAACTAGTTGATCGGTTCAGTTGATCGGAGTGGAAGTACCGGATTATGCTACTCTTTGTGATGATCATGGAATTAATAAGTACTACTGAATGTCATGTTGTACCAAATAACTGTGGTCATGACAGTCTTGACGCATGTTGGTCAAAGTTTGCCATAGTAGCGAAGAAAGAATAGACGTCTGCGCTTAGTTCAATTTATTACCAAATTTAAATATTATCTAAAGAAGGTCACAAATGGGTTTCGCCTCTTAATTGAGATTAAAATAATACTCTAAATAAAATACCTTTGGACTATAGAAATTCGAGTTAAATAAGAAGAAAACAAATTGTGTAAAAAAAACTTTTTACAAAAAAAAACCGACTTAAATGTAAAAATAAAAAAACACTAAAAAGTGCAAAATAACTTTAATTTCGGAAGTCGGTGTTTCTATATCAATTTTATCTCTTCGTTATTTAACACCGACTTCCGAAATTAAAGTTATTTTGCACTTTTTAATTGTGTTTTTAGGGTTCCATACCTCGAAAGGAAAAAACGGAACCCTTAATAGGATCACTATGTTGTCCGTCTGTCCGTCTGAACGCGTGAAGGTATCGAGTTGAAATTAAAACCATATACTCAGGTCTGCCAACTTTTGAAGCTGTAAAAAAATCAAACTTGTAAGTTAACGGGAAAAAGATACTTCGGTTTATGTGACAAAAAACGCACATTTCGACACTCTCGAGGAAATTAAAATTGATAGGGTACTTCTAGTTGACCCAGAATCCTAAAATTTGACTTAAAGCAAGGTCTTATAACACAAGTATAGGAATAAATATGAAAACTGTAAATTTGTTGTTACGTCACAATTTTTTTATTTTTGCGGTTCGGAAAAATCTTTCGAGACTCTATTCCGGAATTGAACTACTTACTTATGTAAGTTTGTACGGTACCCTCAGGGCGTGAGTCCGACTCGCACTTTCCCAGCTTTTTACATTGAAGTCAGTTCTTTTTTTTTTGTTATAGTTTTTTATTTCACACTTTTTAGTTATGGTACCACCACTAAAAAGTAACCCTCAGCCAAACTTAAATATCATAAAGCCAGAGTTCATTTCATGAAAATTCTAATAATCCCAAGCACGGTTAGGTTACATTAATTTATTACAGAGTTCCGGTACCTACCTTCATCAGATCAGTTCGATATATCCCCTTTTCTTTCAGTCCGTCATCGACTAAACGTAAAGCAATTTTACTTGTTACGACAGTTCTGCTGTGATCCTATGAGGAGTTCCGTTCCATATCTTCGAAGTCCATGATCTAGATCCTAACTATTTTTCTATGGGACCAACTTGGAAGCATAACCTTTCAATCAAAAAAATATTTTCATCATCGGACCACAATTGATTTATCTGTCAATTGTGAACTGATTTTGTTTTTTTTTTCGGTAAACATACATAAAAAAGAGCCGAACATAGAACCTCATCCTTTTTGAAGTCGGTTAAATACTGGACTCTAAACCTAATAGCAGAGGCAAAAAAAGAAAGTTTTCGATTATAGCTGTTCCTATGACATGAATTTACAAAAGCTTATCCATAATTTTTTTATTCTTCAAACTGTTAGTAGGTATACAACAAGTATTATTTGTAAGGCTTGAATTAATCATAAAAGACGTTTGAAAAATGTATAACAATATATTCTAGAATACAAGTAAAAGTGTACATAATATATGTAGATCAAAAACACAGTCTATAAAAATTAAAATCGCCGTATATGTTACATGGTCACGTCGTGATGAGTTCTAATGTGACATTTTTGTTGCGACTCCTCAGTTTTGAGAGAAGTCCGAGGAAATCAAAGTCTCCGTTTAAAGGGATAGATATCGTATGTTTAATGTCAGGCATAGGAATCGTTCTTCGTGGTCGTGGCGACATGGGTATTCTTCGTCTATAACCATCGAGCTTCGCGTCATCCGGTTTATCACCAGATGGCTGTTCAGGCTCTTGTGAAGTGGTTTTCTCTGTAGTAGTTGTGGGAAAGTATTCAGGCTCGTGTATTGTTTCATTAAAATCAGAACCTGAAAAAAAAAATGTTCAAAACTAAAATCAATTATATCTTTATTTCACATAGGCCTACATGGACACTTATAAAACTTCAAAAGCTAGTGCACGGTTACAATTGGTCGTTTCCTATGGAGACGAAACGGAAAGAAACTCCATGGTTACCCTTTTAAAAAAAGTGGTTGTAGTTACAATATTTTCATAATTACAGTATTAATAGATATTATGTAAGAACAGTGTAGACCAGTCAATATTGTACCCAAAAGCACAATAAAAATAATCATATAAAAAAAAATGAGTCGTAATAGGAAGTAATCTAAGAATTCGTGGAGTCTACAGTGTTCTCACATTCACATTATAAAAAAGAGGCTACAATAACATAAAAAAGCAAGAAAAATATGAATAATTACAACTATCAATAAATGAGATGTAAACAAAATAAATTACTAACGAATTTAGGTCTACATAATTTAAAAAATATTGCAAAAGCAATGTGTGACGTAATACTGTGGAAATAAGCATAGTTAACTAACCTAGCTGTAGCTACATCTGTCAATTATTACCTTATCTTTCTTACTGCATTAATATTATTTATTTATTTATCTTTATTCCAAAAAGGTAAGTAACTTATAAGCTAAGCCCCACAAAACCGTTGCAATGGTTTGACTGTGGGGTCGGTAAATCTCTAGACATACTGCATATGCAGCTGAGCTTAATCTTCCCGAGAGAGTTCTAATATGAGCACCCCCCTGCAGTTTAGAATCGATAGTTATACCTATGAACACAGTTTCCGTAATAACATCAAGTTTTTTGCCGTCAAGAATTAGACTAACGCCAACTTGAGGGACATTCGATAATGAAAATATTATGCATGTAGTTATATTCGCATTTAATATGAGATTATTAGCAGTGAACCATTTCGAAAGGACACCCAGACTTTCGTTGACATGCAAGACATCCTCATATTTTCTATCTACTTTAAAAATAAGAAAGAGAAGTATCATCAGCAAATAGAATTATATCGGATAAATTAGCCATCATGTAAGGAAGGTCTTTAATAACTAGAAAAAGGAAAGGCCAAGAATTGAACCCTGAGGCACGCCCATCTTTAATAAAGACCCCGAGGACGTCGCCCTCTTGTTAACTCACTACGATTGGTTTAGTTTACTTTGACGAAAGTTACTTTTATCAACTCTTTTCTTTTTGCAATTTCAGAGTGCCTAGCGTGAGTTTGTTTTACGTTGACGAAATCGACACGTTTATGGCGTTCGATGCTCGTTATTGGAAGGCCTGCATTAGATTTATCAAAATCAATTCATATTAGAATTATTTTACTTTAAAGAAGAGATTTTGTAGGTTAATATTTATTTGATACATTTTTCCCTTTATGTATTTGTGCTAATCGCACATAATTATCACACTAATATTATAAAGATGAAAGTTTGAGTGTATGTTTGTTACTATTTTGGCACACGGACAGACCACGTCCTGGAATAACAAATATGATACTTAAATCCCGGAAATATTTAAAACTTTCACGCTAGCAAAGCTGCTGGCAGAACTGGCTGCCATCAATAAAGAAAATGAAACTACATTACAACTGAACCATGTCATCGTGAACTATAGTTGACCTCTATTTAAAATAATAGATATAAGCACTAGTTTGCTTGACTGCTGATGGTCAGCAGTGATGTTGATGGTAAGGCGCACTATTTTATTACGAGGGACCTCTGCTCGATGTTAACGATACGCGAGTAGATCTCGCGTATCGTTAACATCGAGCAGAGTTTAAAAGCTTGTTGCTTCATTTAACGCAATCCAATGCGATGTTTCATGAAGAGGCAATACAAAAAAAAGACAGATAACGCCTAAAAACTTTGTTGGCATTCGGTAATTCCGTGCTTTACTCGATTATTTCACAAAACTTTTTCCAGGAAATACGTGTTTTTTTTTTAACCCTTTTAAGAGTTTCAGAAAAATTTTCATCATTCAGAATCATTATGAAGGGCCAACATTCGTGAAAATTGCAGATTTTCAGAGGTCTTTACTAGATTAGTTTTACACAAATTTATGTTTGATTTTTATAGAAGCCTTCGATAATATCCACAAGATAGCTGTGTATCCAAAATATCTAGAGAACGATGTGTAATACCATCTTAGTCACGTAAGAGCGGTTGAATGAAAATGTTGCTCGAAAAGGACGCTCTTAAGAGCCTATACCTAAATTATAATCGGACGGGAAGACCGCAGCAGATAAAATGTCCTTCGATGTTCGCTGTATAAACGATGAGGCGAAACGCTTAATCCGGACCATAGAGGTGTTAATAATGTAAGGGTGGGATGCGTCCATAGATACTCAGTATATTAGAAAGGCCGAACGCTGCGTTACGTGGGTGCCCGCGCGGTCCCATACAAAAGTGCACCGTCGCGGCTTGCCGCGCGGGCAGCCGCGCCTCCACCCGTTTTGCTACCTATTAACACATTAAAGTTCTCCATCGACACGACTACATGCACACCGTTAAAGTTGAACTAGCGACACTGCGCATGTAATAGTCCGCACCGCATCCGCAATCACACGATACGCGCGCGATGTTACACGACGGGTGCACTCGCGGGCTCCCGCTTAGCGCAGCGTTGGCCCTTATACCTACGTACGGTACAGTACCTACGTGCACGCATCCGTTCAGACTGAACTGACGCAAGCTCGAATATTATTTGGTCTCTCCATGTTGCGTAGCTTATCAACCTCGTGCAATACAGCGACCAGTCTAGGCCGTGACCTCAATATTGGTAGCAGAAGCTCTGACCGAAATGCTTTTCTTTAGTTTCGCAGTAAATGCTTTAACTACCCGTGTTACAACTTTTGGTCATAGCGGCCAAGTACGATACGCAATCAGTCTTTAGTTCAACAAAGTAACACAATGTGGCGATGGCCGTTAATAGCGCTAGCAAACCCCTATTAGCCCAAGGAGCTGTTTGGTATTGTTCGAGACGGTAGTTTTTTGGCCGAATTTTAGACTTATAAACCGACTAGCTTCTGCCAGTGGTTTCGCCCGCGTGAAAGTAGGTTTCTCCTTACAAACTTTGGACCCCTATTTTATCCCCTTAGGGTGTGCATTTTGGAAAATTTCCTCTTACCTATTTCATAAAAAGAAACCATGAGCAACTAGACCTAGCAATTTCGGCTATGCGTTAATATGTCAGTCAGTCGGTTTTATACATATCTAATATATAAAATTCTCGTGTCACAGTTTTCGTTGCCATACTCCTCCGAAACGGCTTGACCGATTTTGATGAAATTTTTTGTGCTTATCCGGTATCTATGAGAATCGGCCAACATCTATTTTTCATCCCCCTAAATTTTAGGGGTAGTCCACCCCTAAATTTTTTTTTTATTTTTTAGACAAAAAATTATTTATATGGCAAAACAACGTTTGCCGGGTCAGCTAGTAATATATATTATACAGATTGCCGGTAACAAAAATTTAGATTTACGTCCGTAACACCTCACAGAGGCTCTAGAGGTCTGATATTTATTCTGAAATGGACCTATCTGGCGCAACCGTGAGGTTCTCTATCTTTTTCCCCTGCATTTTGTTTGTCCTATAAAAGTTTTTGTTCTATCGTCCTGATCATAATTTCAATCCAAAGACGTTAACTGCTAGATAAAGGCGTCTCCAAGTGTCGCCACAACAACTGGTCCTGTTCGTCTCGCATCCATCTGCGACCTTCACCAGATCGTCGGACGTCCTTGCAGGAGACCTTCCAACACTGCGTCTTCCGGCACACTCCAAAACTTTTTGACCCCATCAACCACCTGTTCTGCAAGCAATGTGTCCTACCCACGGCCACTTAAGTTAGTCCTAGATAAATGTTTTTTTTTTTTAAAGCGATAGCCATACCTTTCATAATTTTCAGGTCAACAAAGCAATAGTTGTAACCCAGACCGATGCCGAGTCCCAGCGAGATGGTCACTGTCATAATGATGCATAGAATCACGGCTGTCATTGCGACGAATGATGCCAATCTGAAATAAAATTTCTTTTGATGAACACAGAGCTTTTAATTTTAAATAGATATTGCCTTCTTCGCTTCGTCCGCATATTTTTCAGAAATTATCTCAAATAAATGTATTCCCGGAATGAAAATTATCCTGTATCCTTCTTCAAGACTCATTCTATTTATAACGAATATACTGAAGTTTATCAAAATTGGTTTAGGGGTTTGGGCGTGGTATCGTAATAAACAGGTTAGTCTGTTTGTTACGTTACATGATGTCTGGTAACGTAACAAACAGACAAACCTGTCCTTTCACATTTATAACATTACAGTACTGTCATTATAATAGAGCCGAAATCAGTAAATAATGAGCATTATAGCTAATATCCCAGGATATTAATAATTAGCGGGTAATACGGTTATTTTTTTATACTGCATCTCTCACAGGCTCCAACTAAGTCAGCCAAAGGCTCTACGCAGGTTTGTTCGGTCCATGGTTGTTCATGGATCAACAGTATGGGCGTCATCGGTCGCTGCGAAAGTGACCGGCGGCCAAGCTGAACGCATACCAGAGGGTCATGGCCATCCGGATGGTGCGGGTATACCGCAGAAAACCCGCGAAGTGTGTTCATCAGCAATAAATAATTTTCTTTTTTAAGTTACTTTAGAATACGGGTGTAACAAATTCTAATTGGGCACGCCATAATTATGGCGGTAAGTTTTTTGAGGAGTAGCTGGAAAGACGTCAAGGCGTTCTCATCTTCTCAGGTTCCTGCACTGGAGTCAAAGATGCGGATGTCTTGCATGCCAATGAAAGTCTGGCTTTTCTTTCGAAGTGGTTCGCAGCTAATAATCTCTTTTAAAGTAAGTTTTCATCCCTCAAGTTGGCGTCAATCTAATTCTTGACGGCAAAAAACTTGTTATTACGGAAACTGTGTTCTTTGGTATAATTTCCGATTCTAAACTGCAGTGGGGCGCTCATATTAGAACTCTTTCAGGTAGATTAAGCTCAGCTGCATATGCAGTAAAAAAAATAAGGCGATTGACAGATGTAGCCACAGCTAGGTTAGTTTACTATGTTTATTTCCACAGTATTATGTCATAAGGCATTTTACTGTCCCATCTGCAGCTGATGCAGACTCAATTTTCTATTAATAAAATGGGTCATTGCGAGTCCCTTGTTCCTCACTCCTACGTAAACCTCTGTCCAATGTAAACATAATCGTCCACAACTTCGAGTGTAGAGTCTCCGATACCGAGCTCTTCCGTAGTCTCAGCCATGTCTACTATATCGTCAGCAAACCGAAGGTGAGTGATGTACTCGCCTGAATAGTTTCAGAGAAATGACTTCTCCCTGCCTCACACCCCGCTGCAAGAGGATAGGTTTCGAGGTCTGATCCTGAAGTCGAACTGACATGAGGGCGTTTTTGTATAAACACTTCAGCACTTCGATGTACTTATAGTCAATCTGGCATCGTTGGAGCGACTGCCCTGGTTGCGCAGTACTCGATCGAATCAAAGGCTGATTATACTCCTCAGTCATCTGTAAAACCTGCCGCAGCGTATGTATGTGGTCCACGGTGCCTTTTCGGAATCCGGTTTCTACGTGAGGCTGAAAGTTGTTGAACCTTCGAGGTATTGTCGCCCTTCTTAAAAAAGAGTACCACCACACCTCTGATCCATGCCTGTGGCGTTTTTTCATCAAGTATGACGGAATCGAACAGCTTGTGAAGGGCCTATAAGACCGGTTTTTCACCCGACTTCAGGAGCTCGGCCTTAATTCCGTCATCACCCAAAGCCTTGTAACCGGACTGAGCCCAGTCGTAAAAGCGCGTAGTAGTCCTCGCGATCCTCAAAGAGATGTCAGCAAACCGTAGGGGCCCATCGGGGCCGATGCTCGCTAGCTAGGACCGCGGAGAATTTCTGAAAGGGAAACCCGTAGTCCTAGTACGCAAAGGGTAATTGAAGGATACAGGTGTGGTTTTAGTCAGTAAAAGTCTGACACGCCCTCCCGCTCCACCCAGAGCGCGAGAAGTCATTTGGATGATTTCCCACCTTAAAAAAAAAAAACAGTCGAGACCTTTCAAGCTTAATATTGATATTCAATGTGCCTCTTACCATGCGGTGATCACATAAAGTTTTCAACGCATTGATCACAGAGACATCATTGAATATTTGCTTCTTCGTCGACAGAATGAAGTCAATCTAATTTCTAATTGCACCGTCGGGACTTTCCCAGTTCCACTTTCTACGCTCACGTTTTTTGAAGGAGTTAATCATGTAGAGATCTCCCTTCTCCATAAAACTAGTTACTAGGTATCCCCGGTGATTTCGACGTCCAAATCCAAATTGCCCCACTCGCAGCTCGTCACCGTCTCATTTCGCGTTGAAGTCCCCCATGACTACGGTGAAGTGAGACTTATAACCATGCGTAGCTCTGGATGCATCCTCATACATGATCTCTACTTCGTCATCGGGGTGTGTCGAGATCGGGGCATAAACCTGTGCGACCTTCAGTGAATATCTTGATAATATTCAGAGTATAAGGTACGCCACGTTGGTCACACTCTAGATCTTCACCACATTGTTCACAATGGACTTGTAGACGAAAAACCCGGTGTAATATATACATATTGTTATTATTATTATTTTCTTACACGTTGCTTCTGCAATTTTTTTTATATTATTAGACCCCAACCACCTTAAATTCGTTAGTAATTTATTTAGTTAACGTCTCATTACATTTATTGATAATTTGATAGTTGAAATTATTTATTATTTCTTTCTTTTTTTTATATAGTCTCTATTTTATAATGTGAATATGGGAACACTGTAGACTCCGCGAATTCTTAGATTACTTCCTATTACGACTCACTTTTCTATTATGATTATTTTTATTGTGTTTTGGGTTCAATATTAACTGGCCTACACTGTCCGTACATAATGTCTATTAATACCGTAATATTGAAATATTGTTAAGATAAACCATGTTTTAAAAAGAGTAATCATGGAGTTTCTTGCTGGTTCCTCTCCATAGGAAACGACCAATTTGGAACCGTGCACTAGCTTCTGACATTTTATAAGTGCCCATGTAGGCCTATGTGAAATAAAAAACATTTGAACTTGTATTTTTTTGAATATAAATTATATTTTTTAAACATTTCGATAGAGGAACAGGGTTCAAGCTGCCTGCGGTCAAGGCTCCAGGGAAAGAAACCTCCTAACTATACGAGTCGTGTCCACGAGTATTTCTGAATCAAGCCCTTGATCCAGACGCCTAACGAGAGCCTCATAAGATGTTGCTCCAGGCTTAACTATTATTATTGTACTCACTTTTCCAAAATATATGCAATACTGCCTGCGCAGTTCCCAATGCCTCCACATCCTCCAAAACACATATTGAACAGCAATAAAAAATATTCAATAAAAAAGTATATAAGAAATACAAAAATAAACTTCAATAATAAAGTTTGAAAGGATAAAAACGCCCAAAGAGTATAGTAAATAGGTCATAGAGCACAAAGAAATACTGAGAGTAAAAAAGAGACTTTTATAGAGCTTTATAAAAATATGTGGGTATCAATAGAATATCATTCATAGAAAAATATAGTTAGTTATTAAATTATTCTCATACAATCTCGACAGTTAAAATTAAAGTTTACGTTTTAAAACAATATATTTGCGGAATCAAAATATAAATTACTGTCCAAAAACACTGGCCATTTTAATATTTTAACAACGTGAAAGATATCCACGTTGACAAATTCTTAATGTCATTATTCTGTGTTGCATTATTATTTTTTTATAATATTTTTACATAATTTTATACACCACTACTCGCTATGATGGGTTACACTATATTGGAGATGGACAATATGCCAGAAGTACTTAAGAAGTTAGTGAAATCGCGTAATAATTTATGTAATAATTCATCATCATCAGTTCGGCTAAGTCGTCCACTAATCTTGGCCTATCCGCAAAGGCAATTTATAGTGTGCTTTTTACGATCTCCGGGATCGTTTGACTTTCACCAAGTGGTCGGTTCACCTTCCGGGATGTGCGACAATAAACAATGTTTAAGAAGATAAAAGAAGAAGAAGAAGTCGGAAAGCCTTCCACAAGGTGAACCGATGAACTGGTGAGGGTCGATGGATGAGAGATGCACAGGACCGGTCGTTATGGCAACACTTGGGATAGGCCTATGTCCAACAGTGGCCGTCTTTCGGCTCAAATAATGATGATGATGATGATGAAGAAAGGAAAATAATATTTTCTGATTCTTCGACTGATTCATATATGGTCAAAGTTTAATTTCACTTTCAGCTCTATTTCACATATTCATATGAAAATAGGTATACCAAAACACGGATTACATATAGATTGAAACCCTGATTGAAGTTTTGAAACAATAAGTTTTATAAAGTAGATATTGTAACCGGAATGCCACCTGAACCAAATACAGATGAATCAGATATTTACCTTCGTAATATCGTGGTCTAAGCCAACCATCCGAACGTTCACCTTTTAGCTCATCCGTTGGACTACTGGCTTCCCCCTACGCGGGAACCAGACTCTCATTGTTATTACCCGACCAAGTACGGTCAAGCACAGTTTACCCCATATTAATCAGTATTGTACACCAGACACTTCTTATTTAATTATTTATAAAGGGATAAAGCGAATGTACGAAAAAAATTATTACATTAGTACGAGTACCATTTTGTTAATGTAACCAACTAACAAAACGGTAGTAACATACCCATAGAAATCTTTTTTTTTTCGAAATCTTTGATTATTTTAGAAGAATTACCCAAATGTGGAGCCGCGACTGTAAATTAAAAACACCACTTCTTAGTATCTTTATTTACAATTGATGTTAGTAGTATTCGTAGAATTATATCTTTGAAAACTGGTGCTCGCATCAGTGTCGTATTATCACTGACTATGGACTGTACTCGTACTGTAAGAATTTATAATCAATGTATGCCCACTTTCCAGCAAGCCTCGCTGGATGACCTGTGCTACGGTGGCATTAGCTATCATAGTCATCACTGCGTCTGCGGTATCTTTGGGGGCCTGCATCGGCTACACATACTGCTACATTGAACACCGGTCTAATATGGCAGGTTAGACTAATTATAGTTTTTAATAGAATGATCGCACTAATATTATAATGGTAATGGCTTTACGCTCGAAAGGCGAAATTTGGATGCGGGTAGACAATGTCCTCGAATAGCACGTAGAATTAGGGAGCACGGGAGTGGCCCCACCAAGACGAGCAAAAAAGTGGCACGGCCGTACCATCCTTTTCTCGAAACAGTTCAGCTCATTTTCGATCCCCTATAACTTCGTTGTGTATAAAACTAGAATTCTGACTTTAACAATCGCATATATATCACAAGTAATACGTATTATATTTAATTAGATTGTTTAGTCCGATTGCCAAGTCAATCTAGGTCATCTGGTCAATAAACAATAATAACTTTTTACGGTAGAAGAACTGAGTTGCGAGGCCTGGTTTTTTTACAAGTTATATTTTTGTTGACATATAAATGTTGATACTGCGAGCTACTGGGCCTCGGACTTCTCTCTATCAGAGAAGTAACGATAGGTAGATTATGTTACATGCTTCGAATTTTTGATTTTATGTTATACCAGTTTTCTCTCGATGTTTTCTCTTACCATTTTGAGACTTACAATTTATAACAATATAGAATTATACCAGCCCACTCCTCCTCCGGTATATGCAAAAGTATATTATCATCACTTTAAAAAAAAAATGTAATTCTGCTGCTGCTGTATTCTGCTTATGGCTACTATATACTTACTTTTATTAATTGAGGGGTTTGGCGCTGATAGCCGAAATACAGGCTTTTGTCTAGTTCGGCTACAGATATCTCATTCTTTTGTTCTACAATAATAGCCTACAAATCTGACATTGCAAAATTGTAAATTTATTTGAATAAATCATTATTATTTTATTATTATCATCACTAATCTATAATATATATAAAAGCAAAATGCCACTCATTGATTAATCAAGAAATCTCAGAAACTATAACACCTACAAACATAAAATTTGGCAGGTAGGTTCTTTATAGGATGTAGACATCCGCTAAGAACGGATTTTACGAAACTCCACCCCTAAGGGGCTACACCCTTAAACGGGTGTTAGAAGTTAGTATGGAGAAACCTATTTTCACGCGGGCGAAGCCGCTGGCAGAAGCTAGTATCATATAGGCGAAACCACTTTTGTTATATACCGATTTTTTCCGCCACACAAAGCTTTTTTAGAAAAATTAACTTTTTATGCACTCTTAGTCAGTTTTTCACTCTCTTTCGACCTAAAAAAACAGGTTTTTAATACTAAAAAAATTCTTAAAGCTCCTAATTATCATTTGTATGGAAAATTATGAGATTTGGTATTACGCTCTTAGTAGCGGAAACGATAAGGTTTCCATTCAGTCTTAATGCCAATAAATTGAGTTAGCCTTTGTTTTATTGAAAAAAGAAAAATTGTAGAAAAAATCTAAGACGATGGCACATGAACATGTTAACCTTTTTTCCACGATTAGAAATTCCTGCAAACGCGGAAATAACAACTGTTCAACACAATTCTACGCCCTATAGAAAGACCTATCGAGCTATATGGAACGGAAAGATTCAGGTGAAAGGAGATTACTGTTTTCCATTCTATTCTTAAACGAAGCTTCGCTTTCACACGACTGGAACGCGTCTAGTTTTCCAAGAACGATATTATTCTTGAAACCTTACAAAATAACATTACTTACGTTGAAATATTTTACAGAACTAACAATGGTATGGTTTCCATGTTATCATTATTATTTTCTAGCGATAAGAATAACATTTTAGCTGAAATGTCAAGGATTTTCTTTAGGCCCTAACTACGGACGTGTAGCTTCATAGACGCGTATTCGTCATTACACGCTTAGTGTACACCTGCTCATAGTACAGACACTACGATGCCACTTCGTCGACAAAGTTAGACGCGTCCATAGAAGTAGGCCTTACTCAGAAAAAGGTTGGTTGTATAATAGCAATATTTATCGCGACGTGTCGTTGCAACGGTATATCTGGTAGGCTCAAGGGGAATATTCGAAAGACTTACCGTGGCCCTCGAACGTAAAGGGCAATTGAAGGAACACAGATAGGTCTTAGTCAATAAAAGTCTGACACTTCTTCTCGCTCCACCCTGAGTGGGATAAGTTATTTGAAGATTTTTTAAATAACACGAACCATTCGGACCATTTTATTGCGTGTCAGTCAAATGATCCGGATGGTTCATGTTTTAAACTTTGTGGAGCTATACCCAAAGTTGTATTTAATTTTAACAATTGTATCTAAGTTTCGATCAGTACCTTTCTTAGTCGTCTGGAAATTTATCAGTCTGTTTCATTCCACTGCTAGAAAGAGCCTCTTTCCACAAGTTTTAAGTTTCCATAAGGACCATTCTCTACTAATTTGTCTACCTAGTCGGCATTGTTCTCGTTGGCTACGTCAGGCACATCACATTGGCTCTTTTGACAATAATTAGTTAATGCCTATAAGCATATGTGTAAGATTAAACCAACTACTCAAAAAACATGACTCACAACTCACAGAATCTTTTGACCTTACATTAAAATAAATATACTTAGATGCCAGATGTAATGCTGTTTTTTTTTTGTGAGATGTCGTGCGGTGTTCCGCAGGGATCGGTACTAGGACCACCCTTGTGGAACATCGGGTACGACTACGTGCTGCGCGGCGATCTCCGTGAAGGGGTCAGCGTGGTCTGCTACGCAGATGATACGCTGGTCCTGGTGCGGGGAGAGTCGAACCAGGCGGCGGTCGAACTAGTGACACGCGGGGATGCAACAGTCGTGGAGAGGATCCAAGAGGTGGCATTGCACAAGTCCGAGGCCATGAGCTTCCACGGCCCTCGGAACGCGCCACCATCGGGTTCCCAACTAACGGTAGGAGAAGTTCACATCGGCGTCGAGTCGACTATGAAGTACCTTGGACTTGTCCTCGACAGCCGATGGAATTTCGAGGAGCATTTCCGACGTCTGGCTCCCAAACTGAATCGTACTGGGGCTGCCCTCAAGCGGCTCCTGCCCAACCTAGGGGGTCCAGACGCCTCCTGCCGGAGGCTCTATGCAGGAATCGTTCGGTCCATAGCCCGTTATGGGCGCCCGTACGGGCGCCGTCGCTTCGTAAGCAACCGGCGGCCAAGCTAAACGCAAGCCAGAGGGTCATGGCCATCCGGATGGTGCCTCCTTGCTGGCCAACCGCCGTGAGATTTGGAGGCAAAAGACCTTGCACGCATGCACGATCTGCGTATATAGATGTAATGCTGCGTGCTCAAATACGGTGCATAATTATAATAACCTTAGTGTGGATTCAAACATTTTTTTTTCTTTCCTCAGGCAACCTAACTCATTCGATGAACTTTCAAATCGTGCAACTGCCAGCGATGATGAACAGCCTCGACAACTTGACAAACAACAGTAACAGGACTATAAATGGTGCTCTGTCCAGCGTCATAATAACAAAGCTCTTAAACATAGGCCAGGAGCTGATGACTGAAGACGTGGCCTTGTCGTCTTGTGTCAATGACACTCCTGCTGAAATGTTCCATCTATTTCTCTGAACCATTAGACAAATGTTGTGTCCGGTATTTTGCCACAATTCGACAAAATCCTTGACGTATATTTTTGTCGCAGTATGAGTGTTATCTGAACCAATAGGACCAGCAAATCCTATTCAGTCTTCGGAAGTAAAGCTTTGAACCAGTAAAATTTTTAAGTCTTAATCTTTTGTTTTACTGAGTAAATCCCTGCTGCCTCCATGATGATTGCCAACTCCTATTTCTGTGTACCAACTTAATATTGATAGATGATGATAGATACGTTCACTTATTGCACCGTTTTAAAGATAATAGAATTGAATAAATAATAATCACAGATGTGAATATTTAACCAATTGGTGGACAATTCGTTTTTATCAATTCTGGGTTTTTTGCCCATAAAATTTGGGACTTATCCTTCGTCCAAACACAAATAAATTATCATAAATAAAGGATATAAAATAAAAATTATAAGAACATTTTACCTTAGAGTGAAAGAGAATTTAATAGAATATTTTGACTATAACAGATAAGTGTAAAATTCAAAAACGTGAATCACACATGAAATTTTTTCCATGTAAAATGAATGAAAGTTTGCGTTTTGACGATTTAATGAAGAAATGATTACAAACGCGCCTGGGAAATCCAATGTGGATAGGTTACTTCCAGGCAAGAGCGCTCCATCATCGACAACATCGTCGCTTACAATCAGGAAAGATGTTGGTCAAGCGCGAGCCTATCAATAATAATAATAAAAAACAAAGAGGTTAAATGCGTAAATACTACAATGAAGAATAGGGTTTTCCTGTTTATCCAGCAGAAGAAGCAATAACAGTTAAGTATTTTGTATTAAACGGGTCTTAGTCAGTAAAATTTCCATGAATTTAAATTAGGTACGTAAATTCTTCAACTACAAGTAAGTTAATTTTAGAATTTTCCTTGTCGTAGTTTATAGTTTAATTAATAACAATTAAAACGGGTTTCCACTTCGACAACAATGAAGATTGGCCATAGGAATTTATTATCTATTTCATTCCATATTTATTAACTCCTTCAAGAGATGAATTTTCAAAAATCCTTCCGAAACATACTTTTAGACTTGTATATCCGCTGTCTGTCTGAATTTAGATAGATTTTTATTTAGTAACTTCTTAAAAAAGGTATAGGGCAGTCAAAGAAAAGAATTTGAATTGTGCGTGGATAGGAGTGATATGAGAAAGAAAAGGGAGTCAGGGTTACAGTTGTCAGGACAAAATAGGAGAAAAATCAGCTGCGCCGACCACATGTAACACGAGATTAAGATAATTATTATGAATTTTTTATAATGATGATGGCCGCTTTACGAAACAGGCCCTACGACTGACTAAACCTCAGTTGCGTAAAGTGATGGCCGTAACAACTGGCCACGGGACCTTTAAAAAGCTCCTCTCTGTCTTAGGAGTTACAGACAGCCCACTGTACAGAGCCTGCATGATACAGGGCAAAATATTTCGGAAACCCAGGTAACCTCCGCGAAATGTTCAGTAACATCAAGTCGCTGCTGGCTTTCCTGGAGGAGCTGGGGTGAATTGAATGACCCCTTTGTCCCACCCTTACGCAAAATACGCGCTTTAGTCGTGGAGTTGCAGACACCAGCCCGAAATACAAATATAAAAAATAAAATTTTTACTAACAACGCAGTACAAAGTAAACTCCTACACTGAACTATTACAGTCGCATTAGGACTAGCAAACAGGACGTCACACGCGCATCTCTGGATGTGCAACAAATCGGATGACATCACTTAATCCAGATCATTCGCGAGAGCAATGATCTACTTCGCACGCTACGAGACATGGCTTTAAATCAGAACGTTTTATTATACTCCTTCATACATCGACTGAAAAAGATCGAGGTGAACGGAAAGGCTTGAGAGGCCTTTATCGAAGGGCAAGCTAAATCAGTTACCGATAAATAGAAAATAAATAAAATTGTTAGATATTATACTTTCAATTATTTTATTTCTGTAAACTAATTTTAGGGCATGTAAATAATTATTATGTAAAGAAAAAAGCAATATAGGCTATTTTTATTTTACTTTGTAAAATAAATGATAAAACCCTAAGTAATTTTTGACATAGGTCCTTACTACACTACTGTTGCAAAAATAATAATTAAATACTAGCTTTTGCCTATGTCACTCAGGAACAAAACAGCTTTCTATCGGTGAAAAAATTTTATAAATCGAAACTGTATTTTCAGAAATTATCTACTACAAACCAAAAACATTTAAAAAAAGTTTACCTCTTTATAATATTAGTATAGATCAATTAGAAAGACATTCATCAACGAAATGATGTTACGAAACCATAGCTCACTGGTTCACGGAGCTCAAATGTCAAAGTATCCTAAATTCTTCCGCATAACTGAATCAATATTAATTGGTACTAAAACGAGCGTCTGACGGTCTCCTTTAATCAATTGGTCCACGAATTACCGACTGGTTGCTACTGAGTCACGAGGAGGTTGCCTGGTAACCTGTTACTTGAGGTTGCGTAACCAATTATGATGGTTTTGAATTTAAAATTGGCTAGGTGACTATATTAAGCCTCACACAAATTAAGGGACAAAATGTTCCCTCAAAAGGACGCGCAATGCTCAATCTACGTGATACTGCAACGTCGTCCAGTGTCCCGCGTTATTCGTCCAAACATTATACAACGCATTCACGTGACGCAGGACATCTTATTGGATAATTTGTCAGCTTTAAGCGTCATGTTGGGGACATTCTGGCCTCTAATGTATCTGGCTCCCTAGTCAAGTTACGATCGTTTCGTTTGCGTCGAACGCCTCAAGTAGGCCACACCTCCGATTCCTTTGTTCTGACGTCATCCCAACGCTCAGTCACGTGGTCAGAGGTAGACAGACAAAGGAATCGGTGGCGTGGCCTACTCGAGGCGTTCGACGCAAACGAAACGATCGTAACATGGCTAGGGGGGGCTGAAGCTTTATGTATACTATGTGATGCCTGGATGTATTCAGTATAATCTCATGATGCATCTCATACAGAATCTGATGTTAACATTTACATGCAGAGGACTAGTCCTTTGCATTTAAATTTTAACATAAATCATAGAAATGGTATCAAGTTTGTCTTCGTCGTTCCCCCAATGCTGAAGATCGCGCACACATACGATGCGTCTCCAAATTTTGTTTGGTTACAGTGTGCACCGCTCAATACATGTTACCCCTTTCTCCTTACGTCTGACAATATCACCTTTTCTCTGGTTTTAATGTGAATTCCTTTCATTTGACTCAGTGTAGTGAGCCATTTCTAGACAATGCTTAAGATGATAATCGAAAGATCACGCTTCAGATCGCCGTTTGGTGATGTTGAGTTCCCTCGGTATGGACTTATTCGTTCTCATTGCAGTCCATGATATAAAAATGTCCGCTACCATTGATCAACAAAAGGAGGAGGCCGCATGTGCATGCGCGAGGCAATAGCCCCCGCGCCTTGGCCGCTCCCGATTCCGATCCCGATTTCCGGCCACCGTAGTCGCGAGTTTGCGGACGGCGAGCAATGGGTAGCTGGCCGTCCGACCGAACCCAAATCGTCGACGTAGACCGCGACCGCGTAGTGTTCCACGCGCACCACAAGGAGATGTCAGCAACCGTAGGGCTCTCGGATCCCCGGGGCCCTGGAACAATGGCAAAGAAGGAACAGGAGTGAGTTTTTAGTCAGTAAAAGTCTGACACTATCTCCAGCTACGCCCAAGAACGGGGGATGTCAAAAGATGATTTTCCTACCTATAAACAATTAGACATAACGCAGACAATAATAGTAAATCAGCAGCAATACCAGTGTTGAGCAGTGGTGGCCTAGTGACAACGGCCTCGACTCGAGATTTGTACGTCGTGGGTTCAAACCCAGGCAAACGCTTTACTTCGTGTATGTAATTTATTTCTTCACTACTGCTCTCAAAACGGTGCAGGAAAACATCGTGAGGAAACCGGCATGTCTAAGGACACACGGACCACATGCGACAGCCACAAACGCCGCCACGAGAAACTAGAAGCAGCCACAAAGGAACCTGAAGCGTGCGACAGCCACTTGTGGCCGGTGGCTGCCTACTCTTTTTAACCCATACGCGCAGTATCATAATGGACTCTGACGAAGAAGGTTTAAATACGCGAGTGGCGTGTGACTGCGTTTTGTATCGGCGTTTAGTGTTCAGTGCGGACCACAAGAAGCGAGCTGCGGTTTTTAGCATGTGGCGGCCACTGGCGTCACCCATGTGCGGCGAATCCGCATAGCGAGAACTATAGGAAATATGACGATGGCGGCGTTTTGTGGTTGTGGCCGGTGGCCCGTGAGGGGCGACCCTTACGGCCCATTCCTTCTCAGAGAAGAGACATGAGTCCTAGCATTGGGAACGATATAAAGCTGATAAAGCTAATGCTATAAACCAACGGGCTATTCGAAACCGTGTATTCAGTTCATCAAATATCATTATTCTTTGGTATAACTCCAGGAACAAATATTTTTTTTAAACGATTTTCCGACGAGCACTACAAAATTCTCTTTTAAGTGTTACATCAAGCTGCATAAAAGCTTTTACCCGTCCGTCGTAGTGTATTCGTCATCTTCACGTCGATTCCACTCGGCTACAATCCCGTCAACCACTCTCGCGGGTCGCAAGGCTTCTGAACGAATACGCTCAATTACACACAGAGGTTCAGGGTTTGGAGACACTTCATTTGTTCCACGTCGTATTGACAGCTACGTGTGTTGTTATGATCTTCGGATTATGAAGTAAGCTGATGATTGAGAAGACAGTGTTTTATTGCAGCAAGTGGTGTTTGAGTTGCGTTTTTAACCACTGTAAACTTTAGACATAGATGTATTTATTACCTGGAATGTCAAAAACGTGCCGAATTTTGAAAATTATCCCACTAAGAAGCACTAAAATAAATTAATCATTATTATTATTATATCTAGCTTATAAATCTGCCGTTTTTTTCATTGTTTTCGGTGTTGAGCTTGTTGCAAATTTTTATGGAACTAAAATAAAAACAAACAGGGCAAGTGCGAGTCCGACTCGCGCACTAAGGGTTCCGCACAAACTTACCTATGAAAACAGTTTAATTCCCGAATTGAGTGACGAAGATTTTTCCGAAATGCAAAAGAAGTTTTTTTTTGTGACGTAACTACAAATTTACAGTTTTCAGATTTTATCCTACACTTGTGCTATGAGACCATGCTTTATGATAAATCTTAGAATTCTAGGTCAATGGGAAGTACCCTATGAATTTTGATTTCCTTGAGAGTGTCATAATATGGCCTAAAAAACGTCAATTCACTGTTTAATGTTGAATTTAAACAACCGTTCACTGAACAAGGTTGGAATACGGTTTTTTTTGTTCATCCATTTTTCCACAAAAAAGTTCACAGACGCGTGTCTCAAACGGATAGCACTCGAGCTCGCATTGAGCTGAATTGAGCCGAGATACCGTGTCCGTGAGTGCTGTCTATGTGTGCGTTGCTCGAGCGTGCTTTATATGTAGATTAACTTCTATACGGTGGCTGAAAATCGGGATCGGGGTCCCGGCAGCTGGGGCGTGAGGGCCATTCGCTCGCGCGTGCACGTGCTGCCTTCTACTTTGCTAGCATTACTGCTTCGCAGAAGGAGGCGACCGCCTGCCACTCCTCCTCGCTTCGGACCATGGCCTGTACCAAGGCCCAGCGCGAGAGATCGTTGCCGCCAATCGCCTCCACGAGGAGACGGCGGTACTCTGCCCAGGCGAGGCACACCTCTACCATATGTGGCGACACCCGGGCGTTACTTACGCACGAATCCGTTGCAGGAACTTCCCGAACTGACCTTACTCGGTAAGAACCTGCATCATGCTGAAGGTGACGACTCCGTGAGGTCTTTCCAGCCACTCCTCAAAGAGGGGACTTACCGTTATAATTATGACGTGCCAATTCCCAACTAACTTGGGATCGGCTTCCATTTCCAGTCTAACCGGGTGTGCCAGCTGAGTACCTGTGTACATGAAGCACCTGCCTTTGAATTCCATAACCCAGTTTCTCAAGTAACAGATTTTTTTACAAGTTTAGTGAAATTTTGAGCGAATGATGGAATTTACGAAAGCCAGAGTGGTCAGACAGACGTTCTCTCTTTTTTCGCGTTGCCTCTTTATCAAACATTTCGTTGGATTATGTTGGAACCATGCTCACGTTGACGATAGATAGATCGAGAAGGGCCCTCTTAAGCCATTGTTTACGTAGACACATTCCGTTACCAATGCCGGAGAGAAAATATTAATTTAACTTTATTTTATTTATTTTGCTATTGTTTAATTTATTGAATTTTGATTTTTAAATTATTTTGTCCGTTTTTTATTTTATCTTATTGATTTGATTTTAATTTATTTTATGTGATTTAATTTGGTTTCCATTTATTTAATTTGATTTTAATTTATTTAATTTAATTGTAATTTATTGTCACTCTTATTAATTTTAATATATTTTTTTTTTTTTTTTTATTAATAGGTACGTATAGTGATATTTTTGAAAAATAAATTATGGATACATTTTTTGTAAACAGCCACAATAAAGATTATGAAATAGCATTCAAGGAAGTATGGATCAAATCTAACAAAACAAAGAAAACTTGAGAATCCCAAACTATTTTGCATCATTTGAATGTCGCATGCCCTTAGTAACATAAACACGAAGTAAACAAAAAAAATTAGTACCTCATAGGTAGTTACTGTTGAGGTTATCTAATGCATTACTCCAATAATAAGTACAACAATTTGACGACGGTTTGTGCCGCTGAGCGATCGACTGCTGCGCTTGGTATCGCGGGTTTGATTCCCGCACAGAAAAAACATTTTGCATTTTCTACAGCCCCCCTAGCCAAGTTACAACCGTTTAGTTTCGATTCTCTTCTCGTTGATCGCCCCGAGTCGGCCACACTTCCGATTCCTTTGTTCTGACGTCATCTCAACGCTCAGGCACGTGGTCAGAACAAAGTAATAGGAGGCGTGGCGTGGACTAGATTCTATCAACGAAACGAAACGGTTGTAACTTGGCTAGGGGGCAGATAGTTCTTCCTGGTCTGAGCATCCTGTGCATGTGAGTCTACCGTCCGGTAACCGTCCGGACCGAGCCCAAGTCGGCGACGGCGCGTGCTGTTCCACGCGCGCCTCAAGGAGATGTCAGCAACTGTAGGGGCCCAGCAGGGTCGAAACCTACTGGGGTCAAGGGTCTGATTCTGAAAGGAAGACTCGGCCCTGGTACGAAAGGCAACGAAGGGACAGAAGTGGGTTTTTAGTCAGTAAAAGTCTGACACTATCTCCCGCCCCGCTAAAGAGCGGGAGATGTCATAAGATGATTTTCCCATCGGAAAAAAGAAGACCTAGTTATATTAAGGCTACGGGATTGTTTGAAAAAGTTACCTCAGACTTGGGGAATTACTTACAGTTCAGTTTAGATCGTCTAATGGATCTCGTTAATAATAATATTAAACATTTTATTTTCAGGCATCAGAGGTCCATAGAAAAGATACATAAAATAATCTTAAACAATAATAAACAAATAATAATAAACAGTTTTTCTTTCTTTCTAAATACATATTATAAAAATAAAACTTTTTTAACTATAATTAATACACGTACTGTAGTCGGCGTCGTGTTGCGCTGCGTGGTATCGCATAACCGTCCTCGGAAACGCCGATATACGACACCTTTCGGCCAGAAGTCCTCTTATAAGAAGATCTGTAGCTGTTGGGTTGGAACTCGTGCCACGAACGACTTAAAGTTGTTAAGAGCTCGTGGTAGCGCCTCTGGTTTTAACTACGGTAAACTTTCAGAAAAACGTTGTTTTCTAAGGGCGGAATTCACCAATAAAACTAATCGCGTTTTAACGTTTGGCTCGCATAATCGCGTTTAGCCGCTGTCACTAGTGTCACTTGCAAAAATACAACAAAAGAAAAATAAAACGCGATCAGTTTTATTGGTGAATTCTGCCCTTAATGTTGTTACAGCAAAGCGACTTCAATCTAAGATCACCGTTCCTTTGCGTCAAACAATAGATGATGTAAGATATTATTTAATCACCTTCGTACAACAGTTTTTTTTTATGTGAACAAATTATATTTATACAATGAATCTCATCCTTGAGTTTTTACGATGTGCCGCCGGTCCAGCAAAAACTTGTTACACGTAGGATGAGGATAATCAATTAAAGCAGTGAGATAGAACACCTTAGCTTTTTGAAGGTTCCGTAGCCAAAGAATGCTAACGGAACCCTTTTACTAAGCCTTCTCTGTCCGTCCGTCTGCCTGTCTCTCTGTCCGTCATTCAGCGGATTGTATCTCATAAACCATAATGGGTAGAGAGTTGAAATTTTCATAGAATGTGTATTTCGGTTGCCTCTTCAGCAACAATTTATAAAATTAAAATAAAGTTAAAAATTAAAGGGGGTTCCCAAACAAGAAACATTATTTTGTCGGTGTTTTTAGCTCCATTTTAATATTGTAGTACGGATCTGTCAGTGTGCGAGTCCGACCCGTAGGTGGCCGGTAAAATAAAATTACTAAATAGGGACCATAGGACCCTAAGTAAGAAAAATATCTGTGTGAACAAGTCTTGTGTATGTGTTTATTTTGCCTCTTAGTACGAAAAATTAAGAACTCGAGGTATAATAATACAGGAATAGTAGATTACTCGCTCCACCCAGAGCGGGAGAAGTTATTCGATGATCTCTCTACTTAAAAAAACAGGCTCTGCTGATCTGCAAATATGATAACTTCAAGTTATGGTTTTCTTAAGACGGTTAGTGCCAGTCTTCTTCACTAACACTAGACGTCACCAAACTGTATTTAGTCAAAATATTTTAGTCATTCTGAAGTTGGCGTTCCAAACTGTTACACATACTCGAAAAAATACGCAAACGCTAAGAAAATTCAGATACATTTGGTGAATGCCATATATGATTCTTAAAAAGAATTGCACCGCAGTTAATATCACGAAGTTCGGAGCGGTCAAGATATTTCGATCGTACTATACCCACTTACACAATTATTGCTGGTAATATAAATATTTCGGTGTCACTTATACTGAACTCAGTCAGTTTGACTGAAGTCAGTTGGAATAAGATTAGACACTTAAACAAACCTATTTTTACCGTCCGTTCAACCGATTTTAACTTCTATTCCGTATTCATAAGGATGGCATTAAAATCAAAAAAGTGGTTACAATTCTAAATCGTTACTATTTACTGCAGCCACCATTTGTCATGCCACCAACGCAATAAAAATCAATATCGGTTGAACGGACAGTAAAAAAGGATTTTATAAATGTCTGATCTTATTGTGAATAGAGTATACGAGTTATTGAAGACGCAAATTAGTTTTCAGTAGCTGAGCATTGCAACTACAACAAAAAACAACTCACTATCTGAAATTCGACTTCTCATCCTTAATAATAATAGCAAAAACTAGATGTCTAACGCCATCAAATAACCATTTGTTTGTGCATTAAGGTACAAGTTGGTAGCGGACGACATGAAGCTGCAGCAAACGACGTGTCGCAGCGACACTACTGGTTTCTACGTATTTCTATGAAATTCCCTCCGTAGTTAGCGACATGAACCTATCGACGCGTCGTCGAGCGGCAGACGGCAGTGTCGTCCGACCGCAGATCAGTAGTGCCGCTGACGCCGGAGCAACGACACGTCGATTATCTCGAACACTTCAGACATCTTGGACCAACACTCTTGAGCACTCGGAACCAACTGGATGCCATCTGCTGTTGCCGTCTGCAGTCGGATTCAAAATCATGACTGCAGCGACATGACGCAAAGACGTGTCGTGACGACATGAAGCGACGATATGTCATCTGCTGCTGCTGCGTGCAGTCGGCTACCAACTTGTACCTTAAAACACAAACATTGAAAACTCCTTGTATCAGATGTTAAGCTTCCCATGCAAATAGTATGAGTAACGGATGAACCATATATCATTTCAGCGACAAAAGAACAACACGCTCTATTTATCACGAAAAAAAAGAAACTATATACAGGCTGAGCTTAAAGCTATGGCCTGAATAGGGTAGAATAAAATACTGCTGAGATTCAGACCTCCTCTCAAGGAATAGGAATGGCTCGTGATCCGCCACACGGGTCTAGTGCGGGTTCATGCATGTCACGTCTTCGAATTTTTGGTTGTAGGACATGCTGGTTTCCTTCGCCATTTTGAGAGCAGTAGTGAAGAAATAAATTACACAAAAAAATGCCTCTCTAAGTATTAACCCACGATTCGTAAGTCGGGACCATTACCACTGGACAACTAGTGTTCTGCCAAGCGCCAATATTGTACGAAACATTTCTTAGGTCTTTTCAACGCGGCTTTGGAGTTCCTATTATGACTTAAAATCATTATATTTTGTGTAGGAAAGGGATAGTGCTATTCGAAATATATAGATTATTGTATCTATCTCCTTCACACCTGAGTAAAACGGTCGGGAACCGTGTATTTTTTTGGGATTAAAGCTTACGTACGGCACTTGAGAATTGTGTCAGGATAAAAATAACATATTTATGGCAACGGTGTAAATATCTGTCAGTAAAAGAATGTTTATAATCCGATCAAGACCTTCAGTGACTATCTCCTACTACAGCATAATAGCATAGCATAATCAGCCTTAGTCCCACTGCTGGAACTCAGGCCTCCTCTCTCTAGAAGAGGGATTCTCCTACTATTAATAAACAAATAATTTGAAATGTAAATTTGTAAATGTAAGGCGCTGCGCCACCAGTGCATGGTAGACATCCTACTCACATGCAGTAAACCTTTTAGAAACACAGTCACTATGCGTATGCAGTACAGCAAAGAAGTGGAATTCCCTGCTGGAGTTGGTGTTTTCTGATAGCTAAAATCTGGGGGTATTTAAGTCAGTAGTGAATAAGTTGCTTCTATGCAAACGTGCTACATCGCCAACCGTATCATCGATTGCCATCAGGTGAGATAGTGGTTAAGCGCCAGCCTATCAAGAATTAAAAATATATATATTACCGCTTTATAATAATTAGTTTAGACTACAATCAAACAATTAAATTGCAACATATGTAAGTAGCGGTATCATGCTGATACAAATGTTTAATAGTGTAGACAAGACCTTAGCTAACCCACACTACGTATGACGGAAAATACAAGTAGATAGTAACCAGCAACTTGCCAAATCGATTTTTTGTAGAAGATTTACTTAAAGTATACTGTAAGTATCTGGTTTATGATAAATAAGACTACGATACATTTATTGTTTTTGCTTTCGCTGAAGCCCCTGTACAAAGCAATTAGACCAATCTTATTTAGGGACCTCTTCAATGGTTTTATAGAACGCGTTCACCGTCGATTCAGGGCTCGTAAAACATGTGCCTCTAAGTTTATACATATAATTTTTGAAATAAATAGAAGTGGCAAGGTGCGAGATCCGGGCTGTAAGGCGGATGCGTCATCAGTTCCACATTTGAAGCCTTCGAATATGCTTCTGTTACCTTAGCGGAATGTGTCACACAAACCGCTGTCAGAAGCTAGTTTATCATACAAAGGAGATCTTTTATTTATTAAGTAACATGGCAGTGATCTCGGCTAACGAAGATTTAAACTTTCAACCGTTTGAAGGGCATTATTCAATAGGATAAGACGAACTGACAGGGTTGTGTTGTTTTAATGATTATAATTCTGTAAAACCAAGAGAACCAAGGTCGCCCACATAGCCCGAAGAATCGCCAAACTAAAGTGGCAGTGGGCAGGGCACATTGCTCGTAGAACGGATGGTCGATAGGGCCGAAACGTTCTAGAGTGGCGACCGTGCACCGGAAAACGCAGCGTTAGAAGGCCTCCCACAAGGTGGGCCGACGACCTGGTGAGAGTCGCGGGAATGTGGTGGATGCGAGACGCACAGGATCGGTCGATGTGGAGACGCTTGGGGGAGGCCTATATCCAACAGTAGACGTCTTTCGGCTGAAATGATGATGATGATGATGATGATGATGAATTCTGTAAATAAATACGTATTACGGCCGCCAATCATATTTCAATTAACATACAACTTGACTCTGAGCTGGAAAATGCAAAAACTTACGAAAATTATCATTTTTTTTTATTATAGATGTAAACTAGTGCTTGACTTAGACTCCACCTAATGGTAAGCAATGTTTGTTGTGCACACCTACCATTGTGTTGTCTTTTCAAACCCAAAAGTTGACTAGTAGAGAATGCTTTGTTGCATTAAGTCACTACTTTTATGAAGTTAAAACAAAAATAAAATTTGAATTTCGCGGGCTACCGTGGCGCTTTCACCTTAGGATGAGTAAGTAGGTACACATTGGCGATTTATTTCTTTTATTTTCTGTTTGACTCATAAAGTCCCGACTAGTCGCCGATTATAAATTGTAGATCAATAAAACGAGTTAAAGTAGAGTTAAAGAGTTAAACCAAACAAACGAGTTCCTGAGTCAAGAGCGAACTGGCATCAATACTTTGTGCTCAGACATTAATTTAAAGATCTGCCGGAGTCAGTTTCCTGATAGCTACAATAAGTAGATACAGTCTTTAGGTCAAGAGTCAATAGATTATTTCTAGCTTGCCTAGAAATATGGTCCATTGTCGACCACATTGTCGCTTTGCGTTAGGTGAGATAATGGTCAAGCGTCAGCCCATATGGCAGGCGGTCGCCTCTTTCTGCGAAACAATAATGCATGCAAAGGAGGAAGCCTCACGTGCACGCGCGAGGGAGCGGTCCTCACGCCTCAGCCGCCGGGATCCCGATCCCAATTTCCGGCCACCGTAGGCGCGGGTTTGCGGACGGCGATCAATGGGTAACTCACCGTCCGACGAGGGTCAGGAAATCCCGGTCCTGGTATCAAAGGCAAAGAAGGAACAGGAGTGGGTTTTTAATCAATAAAAGTCGGACACACCCTTTCGCTCCACCCAACAGCAGGAGATGTCATTAGATGATTTTCCAACTAAAAAAAAAAGCGTCAGCCCATCAAACTACTGCTGGGCAAAAATTTTCAATACAAGACTTCACAGCAGACCTCTTGGAATATGACAAGACAAGTTACCTATTTTCTAAGTTTACCAAAAAAACATCAAGATGAAATCTGGACTTATTTTCAATATAAACCTGAAATCCCGCTTTGAGCTAGCCACAAAGTCTCTTGTATTTCAGTGAAGCATTAACAGGTATTATTTTACTTGAAAGACCTATGCTTAATTAAACCAACCTAAAGGGGTTAGTCTTTGACGGTGAGGCACACATTATATAAGTATATGCAGATTTGCTTTTACTACCAAGATTCAAACATTAGTCATGCTCAAACTACATAACTACATTTCATATGCAATATCCATTCGTAATATGAGCGCCACAGGCATTTATAATAACAAGAATATGTTAATGATAATTATATAATTGATGAAATGGCCTTGTGAAGAAAGTGGCAATCCAATGGATGCAAAAAGCATAAGAATTGAGACCATATCAATTACCCCAACCACGTAACCCCTGCTCAATTCCTAGCAAGGACAATGCAATCAATTTTTATTTAATTAATCCAATTTTAATCTGGAGAATGCTATTGAGCACCAACACGCTGCAGCAACAGGTCAGGGTTACCATGTTCTTGCAATATCATTGAAGTGACTAAATTAAGAATCCATCAAATCTATGGAAGTTGTTCACATCCCTTCCAGGCTCCATCCTTAACGGCTGAACAGACTGAATCATAGCTAAGAACATTTTTGATTAAGTCACCTTTCAAACAAAAAATAAATTACACAGATCAAAATTGGTTCATCCATTTACGAGCTACTATGCCACATACAGACCTCTATGGGTCTGTATGTGGCATTTACACACATCAAACTTATAAACCCCTCTTTTTTATCGCGAGTTAAAAATTAACACACGTACTTGATGAAGTCATTAAAGAATTTAAAATTTTTGTACCCAATGATGACGGTATTTTGCGCGTTGAAATATAAAAATAAAGTCGTATTATGTAACAAAAACTTGGACCTTTGTTATTGATATCATATAAGTATAACTTTGCCTGTTAGCATATACCTATTTTATTCAATGCGGGTTCAGTACGTCTGAATTATTAGTTTTTTTAGTATGATCCCATTTTATTCAATCGTTTCATTTTTTTTAATGTCTCGCCAACTTTCATTTAGAAATCAATAGATTCTGAATCCAAATTAATATAATAAATGTGAAAGTAACTCTGATGGTCTGTTTGTCTGTTATCTCATCACGCTTAAATTGGTAAACAAATTTGGTTGAAACTTGAATATGACAGACACTTTTTATTTCGAGTATATGTTCCTCTTGGATCATTTTCAACTTCCACGCGGACGAAGCCATTGGCAGAAACTAGTGTTGTTACAAGTGTCAAATTCTAAACCTCGTCTTACTCGGTATAATACCTATTTATGACAAGGATGACCCGCGGAAAGTGTCTAATAACAATTTCGTGTTCTTGTAAATAGTGAGTAGCGTCTAATTGATCATATCAATAATCGGATCGTCTTATAGTCAATATTATTGTTTCTATCTCAAATACAACATCAAATAAAACATACCTGATTTTACCACATTAAAAAAAAACCTAATAATATCTGTGAGTTCGTGTTTATCATCAATCAGGTAAATTAGATCTTATTATCATTTGTATTGTTTCTGGAAAATTATTATCACTCTGAAAAACGCGAGACAATTGAATATCTACTTGAATTCTGTGGTGACACGAATTTAACCATTCATGTCCCGAGTGCAAATTATAACTTCAATCTAAAAAAACTCCATCGTAGGTCTTCAGTCTTTCAGAAGTCGTATATTTCGTTTGTCCTAAAATCCAATTCTTCATATAAAATTCTTCACAAGTTCTTGACATCGATCAACATCGTCGGCACGTCTCATAAACTTGTTACTAAGATCCGGTTCTCGCATCCCGTTGAACCCTAAAAAGGATGAGTACGTACAAAAAAGGTTTCAACTACGGCTTTATAGTGACGTGTTTCCGAGTCGTTCCGACTGATCGCTCGCGCAGCCAGCGCAGCGCGCGCGCTCCTCACGCTTACTAAAACCAACCATTTCTTCGCGAAATAATTATTAAATAAAATTGCACGCACAGATTATATAAACCATATATTTTTTTAATAAATCTTGCGTTCTCAAATAAGTGAATCGCTTCGATTCGTTGTGTTATTAATTGTATATAGTGCTGTGAATGTTTACCTACCGATAAATTCGAGTGAAATTTTATTGGATGTGATAATACTCGCTTCGGCCTTCATGGTTACAAAATAATTGGTTTCGTCTTGTAACGAATCAACGTGTGTGATATTTACGGGCTAGTGGATTAGTTCACACAGGTGTGTATAATTGGGTTTATTTGATTATCCGTACAGTGTACTAAATGTGTAAAAATACTTTGTATTTATTTACATATTAATTTAGTGATTAGTATGTAAAGTTGAGATGTAGGAATAGTATTAAGTTAGCTAACCGGTGTCATGTACTAAGTAGTTACTACTGATTCATAAAGTTGTTTATGCCCAGTTTACTTATTGTTTATACCTAGTTTATATCCTTCATTTTCCCTAGGGCACCGAGTTGCACTCGAGAGAGTAAATTTTGCAACAAAAAATGCTGGAAAACACACGTTGTGTGTTCCACCGATTTATCGAATCAATGAGCCGTTATTCACAATTTATTTGCTAAAGAAAATATGCACTGCGAAATAGAAAGTGACGTGGAAAAAACATGCGAATTGATACACGATTTCTTTGATTGAAATAATTAATTTACGCACCCTTTAACTGAAAATGACCTTACTTAGATATCCTGGAACCTTAGTTTTTACAATTAACTAACCATAACAAGCCTTAAATTTTTTTTAAATTAAATTAGAAAAAAAAACAATAAATTTTGGGGGTTCAGTCCCATACATAAGGGCCTATTACACTATTCGATATTCTGACAGTCTTACTCGATGTCGCGTAGTGTAATAAGGGTTAGACCGGTCTTACTCGGTACAAAAAATAAGACAGTCTGAATATCGTGTGCTGAATATCACGTAGTGTAATAGGCCCTTTAGAACTGAAACTTAAAATTTTTTTTTTTCGTCATTCTCGTACGGTATAGTATGGATAGGTCTTCAAAATATGATATTGAGGTTTCTAATTTTTTTTTCTAAACTGTATAGTTTGCTCGAGAGACACTTCCAAAGTGATAAAATGTCCCCCCCCCCCCCCCCCTGTAACGTCTAAAATAAGAGAATAATAGAACTAAAAAAAAATATATGATGTATATTACCATGCAAACTTCCACCGAAAACTCGTTTAAAAAGAACCGAATTATTAGTAAGAAAAAAGCACGACAGAGTTACTTTTTTTATTCATATAAAAACTATAAATGTTACTACAAATCGCAATTTTTTAGTTAAGTTTTTTTTACATTGTATAGATGCGATTTGTCGCACAAATTATTAACACGTTAGTCGCCATTTGGACAATGATAACCGCCAGATAATTTGACATTCAGGACACGTCGGACATTGGTGACCGACACTATATTCGTTACTTCGAATAAACGTTTGCAAGTAATTGGTCTTGTAGTGACCTATTCTAAGTATACAAACTTATTCCTTTTTATTATAAAAACTTCTTTTACAAACGACATGCTGCCATGTGAATCCGATTTATCAAAAAGAAACAGCTGTGCTTGTGTGTTTCTTCTTGTGACTTTTACTCAACTCTTCACACTATCTTCTTCTTCACACATTCTCACACGCATTCTACAGTCTCATGCACATAACATGACAAAAAGGGTGGGGAATAAATTACACAAGCGTGTCCGACAGAATGACCGGCAGCGTGGTGCTGGTAAAATATTTTTTCGGATCTGGCCTCGACGGATTCATGTGACGGCTAGTAGTTGATAAGCACCTACGCGCACGTTGGAACTCCATTTAAAGGATGATTGCTTATTTTTTGTCTTATCTCAATTTAATAAAGAGAAAAGCAGATAAATACTTTTTTTTTTTTTTTTTTTTTTTTTTTTTTTTTTTTTTTTTTTTTTTTTTTCGGTAGGAGTGGGAAATCCTCATGGACGCCCAAGCTGCCTCACAGACGAGCCAGTCTGGGCAGTGTCAGACTCCTACTGACTAAAACCGCACTCCTACCTTACATTTAAACCACGGACATGACGTCCGTGCCTTTGTTTGGTAATTCTACATTGTTTGCTTCTGGGCAACTCCACGTGCAAGTGGCGTCACTCCAGAGCACCTTTCAGCGGTCATCACAATAAAAGCCGTCAGAATTTCAGGGTTTAGAGGCCACCTGCCCGAAGCGATACCCAAGCGACAACGACCCACATACGCATCAAAAATCAGGAATCTCCCAACCTTCAACACACATACAACTCATCGCCGCCCGTAATGCCGCACCAAACAAATGGCCCCTCAACCCCAACAACTATACTTAAAACTAATACTTAAATAGGTACAATTAATAATATATAATTATATAATATAACAATAAATATCCTCTAGTTTATAATACATATTATCGATAACTATAACTACTATATTATGCTGTAATTTCTTTTTTTTTTTTTTTGACATTTAAGTGACACCATAGATAAATACTTTTGGACATTTTATTTCCCTTTGGTAACTAACGTGTTAATTTCTTATTCTAGTCACTTTAATTACGTTCGTGCTTGAGGTGGACCAGGAAAAGATCTCTTAACGCCCTACCACGACCTCTTAACGCGATCCATTTTAGGACCTAAACTGAACTGTTATAAAGTGTATAGTTCAATCCCTCTTTCTCATTAGCACGACTGACATTATAACACGTCATGGTTAGGCCTAGAAGGATTTAGGAGAGGTTTTTGCCCAACAGTGGGACAATTTTCCTACAATTCCTTGCCGGAATCTGTGTTTACTGATGGCTAGAACCCGGGAATCTTTAAGTCAAGAGTGAATAGGTTACTTCTCGGTAAGCGCGCTCCATCGTCGACCGCATCGTCGCTTTTCATAAGGTAAGATAGTGGTCAAGCGCGAACCTATCAAGAATAAAAAGAAAATTACACAAAATTAAATATTAGTAAACAATATTCCTACGAAGGTGGTGTTTCCTTCAATTGAACTGTTTGTAATCATAAAATTTATACAATTTAAACACGATAAGTTAAATTTAATAATGTAATTAAATATTACGTTGATGATGAGGTTTAGAGTGTCAATAATTATGCTTTCCAATATACACTGTAGGCAGTAGGTACCTACTTAACCAATTATTATGCCGGATGGTTGAAGTTAATTTATCAAATATGGCAGGAGTTTAATCCCATTTCGCGCTCATAATCTCTTTAACAGACATAGAATATTTAACTGTAGTCTGTCAACGTCGAATTAGTGAAATAAAAATTTAAAATATCCAAACACTAATTATACAATAATAAAGAAGTACCTACAATTGATTTGCCCCAACCGCCGCCAGGATTCCGATCCCGATTTCCGGCCACCGTAGGCGCAGGCTTGCGGACGGCGAGCAATGGGTGGCTCGCCGTCCGATCGTCCGGTAACCGTCCGGACCGAGCCCAAGTCGTCGACGGCGCGTAGTTTTCCACGCGCGCCTCAAGGAGATGTCAGCAACCGTAGGGGCCCAACAGGGTGTAGCGACATCTATGGCGTCACATAAGAACTAATCCTGCATCGCGCAATCAAAGTTCTCCGCGCGTTTAGAACATATAGAACAGCCCAAAATCATCTATCGGGCAGTAGTAGCCCACCAGACATAACACCCGTCTGGTCGGAGGATCCTCCCTTTTCAACGAAGGTATGTGGGGCTTTACTCTCTGTTCCACATACCTCTAAACTGGTGACCCTCGACAAAGAACGTCAGCGCAGCCTTCGTGCAGCAACTACTTCGTGACGTCATCATCACTTCCTCAAGCTTTCGAGCAGCGAGCCATACAGCCAGCACCCACGGCTTTAAAGGGTATCCTGACCACCAGCAATGCCTACCTGGTCATACCTGGTCATCACCCTCAGCCTCAACAGCGACCTTGGCTAATCACACCGCACCTTCGGCCAGTCACATGAAGAGCTATGAGGGAGGTTCTTCCTGGTCGACGCAAGCAGTCAAGCCACTACATCGCACAGCACCGCTCCGACTCACTGGAGCCAGCAGCACTACTCCGACTCACTGGAGCCTGCAGCATCATCCCGACTCACTGGGACATCAACACCCCGACTCACTGGGGCATCATCCCGACTCACTGGGACATCATCACCCCGACTCACTGGGGCATCATCCCGACTCACTGGGACATCATCACTCCGACTCACTGGGGCATCATCCCGACTCACTGGTACCTCAGTAACGGTACCTACGGTACTGCGTAGCAACACCATACACTATACTAAGCATATTTTATCAAATCATACCTACATATATTACCTAAAGGCCTGGTCAAAATAGGGCCTGCGCATACTTGAGACTAGACTGTCTTAGACAGTCTTGTCTGCGACAAGACTGTTTTGAGACGTCTAGTGTTGCCAACAGTTACACTAACTTACCACTAGAGTCAACATTTAAAATCACCTGAAAACCGCTAAAAAAAATAATATCCCATACACAAAATCGCAAAATTTCCCACTAAAAAATGTGTGTTGTTCGAAATAAAATATGTAGGCATATAGGTTATTAGTTTCCTTTAATAATAAGTGATAAAAATTAGCAATCAGTTGATCAAAATGCCATTTCTGGGTAAACTAACATTAGTAGTTAAATCAACATACAAATTATGCAATACCAGCTATGTATTAATTCTTCGTCTTCAGACGAATCATTTTTGTTTGCACCATCATCGTCGGTATCAAAATGATAATTATGGATTCTATGGTGCTGATTGACACCCGAGTGTTTGCATCTTTAAATTGAATTTTACTAAAGCAGTAGAAAAATTCACTGCCCACTAAAACCAATATTTCGCAACTAAGTGGGGGTTAAAACCACCAGTTTTAGTAGAAAATCCAATAAAACTGCCGCTAGACTGATTTGTTTTGATGGTGTGCGCCGTGACGTAAACAAAACAGTCTTGTCGCAGACAAGTCTGCGACGTCGTAGACAAGTCTGTCTAAGACAGTCTTGTCTCAAGTGTGTGCAGGCCCTTAGGTGCAGCATCGTTAAGAGGACTACAGCACCTAAAGTGCGGGCTCTCTCGGACTGCATACAAAAGAAAGAGATACGCAAAGGCACAATGCTTGTAAATATGAACCTTTTTAGCGAATTACTAAAAATCTATAGATTCGATTATAAAATTAAAACACTGTAACGTTGAAACGTTGCTGGTAGAATAATCTGACAAACAATCAGATGGATCGCGTGTATATTAAGTCCGGTTTTTAATTGATAAAAGTATTTTTAGAGGCATCTTCGTGAGATTTTTTTTTCTTTTTTAAGAAATTACCTGTACTTTGTTTTGAACACATTCTAAACACTATCACTATCTATTTAGAATTTATCTTGAAGAATAACACATATTTTTTTGATTTTGCTTACTGCAGTGGATCATATACTTTTGCGCAGTATTAAACTCGCGTCTAGTAATCCCCTTAACGTGAAACGGAACCTGGTGGCACGTTGGCGCGTCGTGCAGATGTACTCCTACGGTGGTGCCTGCCGAGCCGCAGCATGGTAAGATCGGCGAGTTTTTTTGGCGCTGCATCACCAAAAATTTCGTGATCAATCTTCAACCAAATCACGGTTTAGCAACGTGTCGCAGTTAGGCGCCGCGCGGTTACATCGCGTAGTTGTAATGTGGCCAGGTCCTAAGTTGCATTTCCACCGAAGCTGAGCTGGGTGGAGTGGAGCGGAGAAGAGTTCAAAGTGGCAAGTGTTTCCATTGATGTGAAACGGGCTAGAGTGGAGTTGAGCTACCTTCCACTTAGTGCTCTTCGTTCAGTTCGCTGAGTAAGAGTTGTTTTTGCACTCTGATTGGTTAAGAGCTTGGAGCGGACCAATCTGTGTGCCGAACGTAATAACGTGGCGATTGTGATAACGTAAAAGAAACTCGCTCTAGGCACTCTGTACCCGACTCCAGTCTGTTCTGTCCAGCTAGAGGCCACGTCACGTATTCATTTGTTTTATTTGAAAGTCCACACAGCTCCACTCCGCTCGACTTAGGTACACTGTTTCCACACTTTCCACTGTAGCGGATTGGAGATTTCATGCACTGTGATTGGTCGATTCAACGTCCGCTCCTCTCCAATCCGCCCAGCTCCGTGTGAGTGGAAACGCACTCTAATGCGTCTGTCTGTGAGTATTCTAACGTGACCAGCTAACTACTTGTAGTTGCAATTCGGAAAAATGTAACTCAATTCGGGAATTGAACTGTTTTCATAGGTGAGTATGCCTTTTAACATTGTGCATCCGTGTTAAATTCTTTTATTATAATACAGGAAGTATTATGATAAAAGAAAGGTATGAATCATCTCTAATGTTTTCTTTATTATATTTGAACTTGAACAAATAATTTGGTGATGTTTAGTGAAACTAAAGGAACATTTATCACAATAGTTTTGTTACCAGATTTTTTTTTTCCATTTTTTTATTGCCTTGGTTTTTCTTTAAACTAGGTATATTAAAATCACACAGTGTTTGCAGCCTCCAACTATAGCCTAACCGACCTTTGGCGGAACTGCCCTCAGGACATGGTGAAACCTACGGTCGTAAACCCTGCTTGGGCAGAGTTCCACAGTGTCCTCGTGGAGTAGATCGGCGTGTGTATAACTCTCGCGTCCGGCCTTGGTTCTGGCCATGTACGGGGCGAGAGGAGATGGGAAGCAGACACCTCTTTCTGCGAAGCAATAAAGCAAGCGGAGGAGGTTGTGGAAAATCTGAGAAGGAGCCAATCCTCGCTACGTTCAAAATATACGTAGGCTTGCGGACGGCGAGCAATGGGTAGGTCACCAATACGGACGAGGCCCGGTTTGATGGCACGTCGTGTTCCACGGGTACCTTTAAGAAATGTCAAATTAATTGTTAGGGCATACAAGAGCCGATGCCTGTTGGGGCTACAGGATTGTTAGAAATAGTTACAGCGGCCCTGGAAGTGGCTGGAACGCCAAAGGTAAGTGAAGGAACACAAGTGAGTTTTAATCAGTAAAAGCCTAACACTCCCTCTCACTCTATCCAGAGCGGGAGAAGTTATACGTAGTTTGCCCACTTAAAAAAGGTAGGTAAAAAAGATACCAGAGACTATCTCTACAAATAAAATCAATTGTAGGTTTTTTTTTCGGATGGGAAAATCATATCATGACATCCCCCGCTCTTGGGCGGAGCGCGAGATAGTGTCAGACTTTTACTGACTAAAAACTCACTCCTGTTCCTTCTTTGCCATTTGTTTTCCAGGGCCCCGGGGATCTCTTTCGCATCACCCATGGCGTCTAGCTCCAGTAATCCCCTTAACGTGAAACGGAACCTGGTGGCACGTTGGCGCGTCGTGCAGATGTACTCCTACGGTGGTGCCTGCCGAGCCGCAGCATGGTAAGATCGGCGAGTTACATACATGGTGTAATAACACGGATGCACAATGTTAAAAGACATACTCACCTATGAAAACAGTTCAATTCCCGAATTGAGTTACATTTTTCCGAATTGCAACTACAAGTAGTTAGCTGGTCACGTTAGAATACTCACAGACAGACGCATTAGAGTGCGTTTCCACTCACACGGAGCTGGGCGGATTGGAGAGGAGCGGACGTTGAATCGACCAATCACAGTGCATGAAATCTCCAATCCGCTACAGTGGAAAGTGTGGAAACAGTGTACCTAAGTCGAGCGGAGTGGAGCTGTGTGGACTTTCAAATAAAACAAATGAATACGTGACGTGGCCTCTAGCTGGACAGAACAGACTGGAGTCGGGTACAGAGTGCCTAGAGCGAGTTTCTTTTACGTTATCACAATCGCCACGTTATTACGTTCGGCACACAGATTGGTCCGCTCCAAGCTCTTAACCAATCAGAGTGCAAAAACAACTCTTACTCAGCGAACTGAACGAAGAGCACTAAGTGGAAGGTAGCTCAACTCCACTCTAGCCCGTTTCGCATCAATGGAAACACTTGCCACTTTGAACTCTTCTCCGCTCCACTCCACCCAGCTCAGCTTCGGTGGAAATGCAACTTAGGACCTGGCCACATTACAACTACGCGATGTAACCGCGCGGCGCCTAACTGCGACACGTTGCTAAACTGTGATTTGGTTGAAGATTGATCACGAAATTTTTGGTGATGCAGCGCCAAAAAAACTCGCCCATCTTACCATGCTGCGGCTCGGCAGGCACCACCGTAGGAGTACATCTGCACGACGCGCCAACGTGCCACCAGGTTCCGTTTCACGTTAAGGGGATTACTGGAGCTAGACGCGAGTTTAATACTGCGCAAAAGTATATGATCCACTGCAGTAAGCAAAATCAAAAAAATATGTGTTATTCTTCAAGATAAATGCTAAATAGATAGTGATAGTGTTTAGAATGTGTTCAAAACAAAATACAGGTAATTTATTAAAATAGAAAAAAAAAACTCACGAAGATGCCTCTAAAAATACTTTTATCAATTAAAAACCGGACTTAATATACATGCGATCCATCTCATTGTTTGTCAGATTATTCTACCAGCAACGTTTTAACGTTACAGTGTTTTAATTTTATAATCGAATATATAGATTTTTAGTAAATCGCTAAAAAGGTTCATATTTACAAGCATTGTGCCTTTGGGTATCTCTTTCTTTTGTATGCAGTCTGAGAGAGCCCGCATTTTAGGTGCTGTAGTCCTCTTAACGATGCTGCACCTAAGGGCCTGCACACACTTGAGACAAGACTGTCTTAGACAGACTTGTCTACGACGTCGCAGACTTGTCTGCGACAAGACTGTTTTGTTTACGTCACGGCGCACACTATCAAGACAAAACAGTCTAGCGGCAGTTTTATTGGATTTTCCACTAAAACTGGTGGTTTTAACCCCCACTTAGTTGCGAAATATTGGTTTTAGTGGCCAGTGGATTTTTCTACTGCTTTAGTAAAATTCAATTTAAATATGCAAACACTCGGGTGTCAATCAGCACCGTAGAATCCATAATTATCATTTTGATACCGTCGATGATGGTGCAAACAAAAATGATTCGTCTGAAGACGAAATAATACATAGCTGGTATTGAATAATTTGTATGTTGATTATTATATATATTATTATATATGACCTACTAATGTTAGTTTACCCAGAAATGGTATTTTGATCAACTGATTGCTAATTTTTATCACTTATTATTAAAGGAAACTAATAACCTATATGCCTACTTATTTTTTTTTCGAACAACACACATTTTTTTGTGGGAATTTTTGCGATTTTGTGTATGGAATATTATTTTTTTACCGGTTTTCAGGTGATTTTAAATGTTGACTCTAGTGGTAAGTTAGTGTAATTGTTGGCAACACTAGACGTCTCAAAACAGTCTTGTCACACACAAGACAGTCTATTCTCAAGTGTGCGCAGGCCCTATTTTGGCCAGGCCTTTAGGTAATATAAGTAGGTATGATTTGATAAAATATGTTTAGTATAGTGTATGGTGTTGCTACGCAGTACCGTAGGTACCGTTACTGATAACAATAATACCTACTAAGTTTAGGTGAAACATTGAATATTAGAGCTCCTATTTCATCTTGATTATTGCAAAAACAATCTCTGTCTCATGTTACATTAATGATGTCAAATCTACCAAATAGGATTTTATTTTATTGTCATGTTACTTACTGTGAAAATCTATACTTCTATCATCATCATTTCAGCCGAAAGACGTCCAGTGTTGGACATAGACCTTCCCAAGCGTCGCCACAATGACCGGTCCTGTGCGTATCGCATCCATCGGATTCCCGCGACCATGACCAGGTCATCGGTGCACCTTGCGGGAGGCCTTCCAACGCTGTGTCTTCCGGTCCTTTCGTCCACATCGACCATCTGTCCTGCGTGAATGTGCCCTGCCCATTGCCACTTAAGTTTGGCAATTCTTCTTGCTTCTCCTGCGGATATCTTAATTTCTCACTTCTATACTATCACACCGTTTGGAGGGGGATGAAGATACATGGTTAGACCATATCCTGGAATATAGAACATAGGACACTTTTTACCCCGGGAGTATGTTCCCTCGGGATAATTTTCTACCTTCACGTAGATGAAGCCGCAGGCAGCAGCTAGTTTCAGTAGGTATAATATAGATGTAGTATAATAACATTATAATTAGAGTCGGAATTAAGTAGAGTTAAACATGTACTTACACTGATTTCATACAGGGAAAGAATAAAGTACATATGCTTCGAATTCCGAAATTAATTTTAAAAGCAGATTTTTTTTATGACTATCATAAATATAGCATAATAAAATTCTTCCTGCATTAATGACGAAAAAGAGGAAGTGTATAAATTTGTTAACCTTACCTTAGAGAGATATTTTTCAATGAAAAATACTAATAAAAAACTATTTACAAAAAAAATAATTAATAAATAAAACTGTTTACAAAAAAAAAACACTAAAAGGATCATAATAACTTTAATTTGGGAAGTCGGTGTTTTTCGGTATTGTTTGCTTCTTAATTTAACACCGACTTCCAAAAATAAAGTTATTTTGATTCTTTTAGTCCTTTTTTTTAGTAAAATTTTTTTTTTTTTTTGTAAAAAGTTTTTTATTTCACACATTTTAGTTGCGATACACTTATAAACAAAGTGCCTATTTCTCATGACAATTCCAATTAACCCAAAAACTGCTAGGTTACATTGTTTTATTATGAAGTTCTTGTGTCTACCTTCCACCTTCCGGATCCATCATCAGATCAGTTTGATAGCAGTTTACAGCCAAAGTGCATCTCATGACAATTCTAATAAGCCCAAACACGGCTAGGATACATTGATTAATTGTGGATTTCCTGTGCCTACCTTCCTGCTCCATCATCAGATCAGTTCGATAGTATATTATAGCTTAATGCATCTCATGACAATTCTAATAAGTCCAAACACGGCTAGGTTACATTGATTAATTACAGAATTCCAGAGCCTACCTTCTGGCTCCATCATCATCAGCAGATCACTTCAATTATACCATTTTCAACGTAACTATTCAGAACCATTCATTTATTTGTATTGTTATAGTCGCTTAACTACCTTCATTGTCATATCTATGTCAGGTTGAAGTTCGTTGACCATTTCTGGTCTTCTTCATTTTCATTTCAGTTCCACTTCATCAAATGTTACTTTTTGTCTGTAAATGCTTAAGTTCTCGATGAAAATACCAAAATCACTATATGGTTGTCTATAATATTTGAGGAGTCCCTCGATTCCTCATGGATCCCATCATCAGAACTGGATTTTGAACCGCCAAATGGGACCAATCTGGATCATATCGTTTTAGGAGAAAAAAAAAATTGCAAATCGGTCTATAAACAACGGAGTTCTGAGGTAACAAACATAAAAAAAATGATTAAAAAAAATTACAACCGAATTGATAACCTCCTTCTTTATTTTGAAGTCGGTTTAAAATTATATGTTGATTATATTTATTCTATTTGTCTTATCTACCTCTGAGGTTTTTATTATTATTTATTTGTAATATTGTGGGCCACATGGGATTTTTCATTAGAAATCCCAGGAAGATCAATATTAATATCAACATTTTGATACAAGTACATGAATAACTCTACCTAATTCCGACGCCTGATTATAATGCTGAAGACTTCATTTGTATGTTTGGTTGGGAACGCGCTAATCTCAGGAACTACTGATTAGAATTGAAAAAATACTTTAGTGTTGGATTGAGTAGGCCTATGGACCCACGGAAGCGAAGCAGTAACCCAACACGCGAGAGAAACCACGGGGCACAGCTAGTGTTTAGATATTCTAATGTTTATAATCAAAAAAATCGCAATAAAGGAACGCGTGTAGAATATGAACTGGTTTAGGTAACTCATTCCGGTAGTATGATCCTGTTGGATAAATTTTCTACTCTCGAAGCCACTAGCAATAACTGTTTTAGTTATCAAGTAAAAGATGTTGAACGTTCCCTTGGATACAAGTTTTTCAGATAAAACCAGCCGAAAATTATTGAAATAAAGCTGGTTTACAAACAACTCAAAGATATGGTTTTTAAATTTTAATAATTGAAAAGTCGAGTTGGAGTAATAATTTAACTGTCTAAACTTTAAATTTATTCAAACATAAATGTTCACTACCTATCTTTTACTTTCTGCAGATAAAACTTGTTTTCCTATCTAGAGGAATTTTATAACGATTCATATGCACTGAGCAATAATAACTTTAGTGATAGAAATCTAGTCCACTAAATATGCCAAAAGGCCAAGGTCTCCATTCGACGTATTTGACGTCACTATTTGTAGGTATTCTCCGAGACTATTTTTAGTCCTATCTCCTCCTAAACAATTAATATTATAAAATGTGACAGTAATTTTGTTTGTTCGTTTATTAACTTTTCGACATCACGTTTGATTTGGACATCACGAAGTTTTGCATTATATACGTTGTCAGGGGTACAGAAAAGGATTCAAGGCTACCTTTCATCCAGAAAAAAAGTACTGAGAAAAAGAACAGTGACTTTCGACGGTCAAAAGGACTTTCGGACGCTAGATGGCGCTACGTGTCTTTCGAGTCGTGACTGAATTATATTATTAGAAAATTAAGTGTATGTTAAGAGTTTATTTACGGAAGTACTAATTCTAGGCAAGCAAAGTGACAAAGCTAGTACTAACTAAACGACATGTCGCAAATAAAGAGAACTTCAGCAACTTGCAGACAATGATTTTTATTTTATTTTTAGGGTTTATTTATTATTCATTTAATCTTCACGCAACACAAAGTACAAAGGCGGTTCCGCACCCAAAGGGTAAAAACGGGACCCTATAGCTAAGACTCCACTGTCCGTCTGTCTGTCTGTCACCAGGCTGTATCTTATGAACCTTGATAACTAAACAGTTAATTTTTTTACAGAGGATGTATTTATATTGCTGCTATCATAACAAATACAAAAAACAGAATAAAAGTCCGAGTCCGACTCGCACTTAGCCGGTTTTTGAGACTATTGACGAGATACTGAAACGAGTTGATTTTTAAAGAAATACAAGATACAAGATTATTTATTTTACTAAAAATATATATAGGTTACCCTCATTGGGGTGATAAAGTTAGGTATAAACAAATCCGACAAATTCGTGGGCAAAGAACTAGATCCTAATAAATCTTCACTGGCGTCTGACTCAATCAGGTCGTACTACGGCTGGATGTAATTAGTTGAACAGCAAACGAAGCTCCCTTTAATTTGCTTCGACTCAAAGCCTTTGCTACAGCAAACACAGAATCGAATGTTAAAAGCAACTGGATAATCTAATTGTGCTGTGATGTGACTTAGCACATATTCGACGTGGATTGTGGCGTAAGCAAAAAAAAAATTGAAACTTTTAGAGAATGATAGTTATACCTAGCTATACTCCGTTCAGGTTAAGATTAGATATGCAGAGTTTGTGTTAATTCGAATTGTCATGAGACACTAAAAAGTGTGAAATATAAAAATGCACACGGTGGAGATGTACCCCGCTTGGGCAGAGCAACGCCGTATCCTCGTGGGGGCGATCGGCGGCGGCGATCTCTCGCGCCAGGCCTTGGTACATGCCATGGTCAGGAGCGAGGAGGAGTGGCAGGCGGTAGCCTCCTTCTGCGAAGCAGTAATGCTAGCAAAGGAGGTGGCCGATCACGTGAGCGGCAACGATCCTCATGCCCTAACCACCGCCGGGATTCCAATCCCAATTTCCGGCCACCAAAGGCGCGGGCTTGCGGACGGCGAGCAATGGGTAGCTCGCCGTCCGACCGTCCGGTAACCGTCCGGACCGAGCCCATAAGTCGTCGACGGCGCGTACTATTCCACGCGCGCCTCAAGGAGATAAAAGCATCTGTAGGGGCCCAGCAGGGCCGAAGCCTACTGGGGCCATGGGTCTGATTCTGAAAAGAGGACTCGGCCCTGGTACGAAAGGCAACGAAGGAACAGAAGTGGGTTTTTAGTAAGTAAAAGTCTGACACTATCTCTCGCTCCGCCCAAGAGCGGGGGATGTCATAAGATGATTTTCCCACCGAAAAAAAAATACTACAAATCTTTTTTACTGCCCGTTGAACCGATTTTGATTTCTATTCCGTAGGCATAAGGATGGCATTAAAAGCAAAAATGGTTACAATACCAACTACTCGTATCATAGCCACCATTTCTCATACCACCAACGCAATAAAAGTTAAAATCGGTTGACCGGACAGTACAAAAGATTTATTTAAATGTATGAATGATAAAAATGTAGTTTATTTTTTTTGTAAATCTTTATTTAAAGTGGTGTAAACTTTTCTACAAAAAATAATATTCTGTAGGTACATAGGAAACACCGGATTTCTTATGTAGGTAAGTTTACCAATTCATATGTATTTGCATTTAGAACTTATTTAAAAACAAAAGTCAAAAAATACCTACGTTTAGTTGCTCCCGGCGTGCAATATTGGGGGCGACCATATCGCTTGCTACACTCCCGCGCTGAATGGTAATGGCCCACCTGAGTCCCAGGAACGACTCTGACCGGAAGGCGCCACTCTCTTCGTTCAGCCTCCACCCTAATTCTTAAACGATCTTCTTATTATATCAATGAAAAATAAAAGTGAAGCTCACTAACCCTAGCTACGCGCTTACCTTATCGACGTACTTGGCCCAACGACGTACTTGCCCATCGACGCTCTTGCCCCATTGATGCACTTGTTCCATCGATGCATTTGCTCGTCGACGCACTTGCTCATCGACACACTTGGACCATTCACGCACTTGCCCCATCAACTCACTTGCTCCATCGACGCACTTACCTCGCTTGACCTTACCTCGCCTGACCTTGCCTACCACGTAAGATCTTTGAAGTTGTCGACATTGCGTGTCAGATGAGTAGCGATACTTAAAACGCTCGATATTTTGACGACATTCATTAGTGTTGATTGGAACAATTCATTACGCAATGGCTGCCTAGTCATAGTGGTCATGGTCACAGAATCCATTTCTTATATTACACCTACGTTCTAAGTGAAGGTCACGAATTCACGATCATGGTCATATTCACAAAATATAATTAAATAATTAGGTTTTTTTTATTGATATAAACTAATGCTTGACTTCCCACCAAATAGTAAACAGTGATGTAATCGTTGATGGTGGAGTGCACTAGTTTATCAAGAGCTTCACTCTAGCCTTGAAGACACCTAAATAATATTCGGACGGGAATTCGCATCAGGTATATTGTTCCAGTCCTACGATGTACACATTACGATGTAGGTATTTTGATTACTTAGAAGATATATTATGTAATACTTTTTAGGGTTCCGTACCTACCTCAAAATGAAAAAAACGACCCTTTATCTTAAGAAAGCGTGGAGGCGTGGAGATATCGAGTTGAAATTAAAACCATATACTCAGATCTGTGGTCCCTTGAAGGTGTGAAAAAATCAAACTTCTAGGTTAAGGAAAAAAAGATACGGCGTTTATGTAGCAAAAAACGTATATTTCAACACAATGCTGAAATTTGGCATAAAGCAAGTTCTTATAGCACAGATACAAAAATAAATCTGAAAACAGTAAATTTACTTTTACTTCTAGGCAAGCGTGCTCCATCTTCGGCCACATCATCGCTTACTATCAGGTGACATAGTGGTCAAACGCGAGCCTATCAATAATAATAAAAAAAAAACGTCACAAAAAAAATTGTGATTTGGAAAAAGTTTCGGGACTCCATTCGGGAATTGAACTAGGGAATTGAACATAGGAAAGTTTGTATGGAACCTCAGTACGCGAGTCCAACTCGCACTTGCCCAGTCTTTTTGAGGTGGGAAGTCATCGAATGACTCCGCTCTAGAGCTAGAGGGCCTGATTTATGCATCACTAGCTTCTACCAGCGACTTCGCTCGCGTAAAAATAGAAAATTGTCACTAGAGAACGTGCTTCCGAGATAAAATCTCCTATATGCCGTTCAGGATATAGTCTACCCGTATAATTCAAATCAATCCAGACGATTGTAAGAAGTAGCAAATATACTTACAAACTTACGTCTATAATAATATTTTGTTTTAGCTGGAATTGAAGACACTTCGCGGAAACCATAGTACCAATAGGATCCAATAGTTAATCACATGTATTAAACCTATGTACAATCTGTACATACAAAACCTACCTACGTTCACAGGAGTTGAGTGATTACATCATAGTCATGGATTTCGAGATTGGATTTCATTCCACGATTACTACCTGACTATAATTACTGTTCGCAGGATTGCAGTAAAGCCAATTTATTAAACGCAATAGATATGTTGCTTACAGTGAATCCTGTAATAAATAATAATACATTTATTTGGCAAATAGGTTTTAACCTATTGAGTACCGTAATTAGAGACACAATAGAAAGACAATGAGCGAGCGAACGAGCGTTCGCTTGGGGTTTAATGAAAAAACACTTTTTACACGTAACTTTTTTTCGTTAGTGTAAACTAGATGAGGCCGGTGTGTCCCGCTGACTAGGTACCCTGAGAAGGAACACCGAGTTAAAACTCAGAGTTCAGTCTCTTTTTAAATCTATACAGTAAAAATGTTATGGCCAAATCATATGATTAGTGTCTGAGATGGTCTTTTGGGGAAAGACCTATACAGATTCGAGTAGAGCTGTCCAGTCAGCACAAAGCATTTGTCAGTGTAGCTCAACTCTGTACTACTAAGGAGCTCGACGACTTGACGAACAATACCAAAAAAGGACATTTGGGTAAGCTGCATTAAGGGCCGGTTGTGGTCACAGAGTATTTTGTAGGCACTGGCCCGGAACTCGTGTCGTCTTCGCGGCCCCGTAACAGCGATTTTATTTAAAAAAAACCAACATAGTAACTATTCAAGATTTTCGTTTTTACCAGACCCTTTTAAATTGTGTAACTTTCAAATATTTCCGTGACGTAGTCTCGTAGATATACACGTTTGAAATCGTAAGTTAGGGTCAGATTCGTTTTTTTTTTTCAATCCAACTATATTATACTATGTTTTGATTTTAACCCAGCGGTTGATCATATGGTAAATTTTAATAAAGTGATTTTGGATAAAGTAAACATCATAGTCCCCACATAATTATGTTTACTGTAGGTATAACTGAAAGCTCAAGAGACAGAGAGAGAGAGGTTATTTATTACTTCAGAGCATTCATCCGTTAGAAACACGCAGAAGTCAAAATCAATGATTTCCGATGGACAATATAACAATAATGTGTTTGATTTCTAGATAAGATATTGATGACATATTATTGGGAATTTTATAATCTAGTGTGTGGTTTAAAAACATTTTCAAACAGTCGTATAGTTTTCCCATTAGAACAGTTCTTATCCAAGCCGTTTTTAAATCTAGCGGTCGATGATCTACGCAGATACGAGATAGTAGTAAAACTGTGTATGATAAACTTACAACAATTTTACTTTAAAAAAAATACAACATTGACTAATGCATGGCTAAAAAAAAACACGATTGCTGTAAGTTTTCATTCAAGAAAAGTAAACTCAAAACTGTCATTTTTAGCCATTTTTCGAGATATTAAACATGTTAGTTTAGGATAAAATATGGGGCATTATTGTCTATTTTTAGGCCTAGTAATTGAACACATTTACGTTCTAAGGTAGGGCATAATGATTTTTTTAATAACTTATTTCTTTAATTTACAATGAATTATTTAGAATTACTATATAAAATATGACGCGAATTGCGTCTGCGCTCCAGTGCCGGCTGACGTTGGCAAAGTATCAAAATTATCAATGCGGTGTACGAAACGCGGTTATAATGCACTCCAATACAGACAGCTGTGTGCACGCTAACTGTAAAGCAGTGTGAGTAAATTTACCTAAAATCGAAGCGCGCCGCTCTAGAGTAAATGCTCTTAAAGATTTTTGTTTTTACTTATCATGTACACAGTTTCCCAAATAGGCAAGTTTTTTTTTTAAGATAGATAGTCATCTAATGACTTCTCTAGCTCTAGGATGGAGCAAGAGGGTGTGTCTGACGTTTACTGACTAAAAACCCGTATTCCTTTAATTACCCTTTGCATTCGAGGGCCACCGTTACTCTATCGAACAATTTTGCAGCACGTTATGCTACCTTAACAGACATATTCTGCTCTGTCAACAATAGCAAATCGCCGTTTCCCATTAACTCTTATCTTAACGTCCCTTTGTCTTACATAAGTAGGTACATTACCACTATCAAGAGCATTGCTGCATATCACCTCTAGCAATTCGGTTTACACGAGTAGGCTAGTAATAGCTATGGTGGCTCAATGCAAACAGCCCCGACTTACAAACTGTAGGTCATGGGCCCAAACCCGGGCAGGCGCTTTTCATTTTTGTAATTTATTTCATCACGTCTGCTCTCAAAACGGTGAAGGATAGATAGATAGATAGATAGATATATTCTTTATTGTACACCAAAAATGCAAATTACATTAGGATCTTAATATTAATATAGTGTCACAATGGGCGGTCTTATCGCTAAAAGCGATTTTTTACAGACAACCTTAGGATGGATTTGATAGAGAAGGAGAAAAAAGATACGCAGGTAGTTCGTGGGGTACTATTTACATATATACAATACATAAACTAATAAATTTCATATAATACAAACACTATATAATATACATATATATATAAATATATATATATATATAAAAATCAAAGAAATGATGTACGTAATGACGACATTCAAGAGGAAAGGTAGTGATCCTTAACCATATCTTTAAAAGTCGTGAGTGTTTGAGCTTGCCTTACCGACACGGGCAAAGCATTCCACAGCCGCACTGCTTGAACTGTAAACGACTTGTCATAGAAATTGGTGGAATGGCTGGGCATCTCTAGCCTCAAGTTTTCCGATGACCTAAGATATCTAGTATGTGTGTCATGAAGGAACTTGAAACGTTCTTTAAGATATGCAGGGGTTTTAGGATTGAACAGAACACTGTAGAGCATAGACAAGATGTGTAAGTTCCGGCGAAGACGTATTGGAAGCCACTTGAGTTTCGTACGAAAATCGGATATGTGATCATACTTGCGCAAGCCAAATATAAATCGTATGCAAACATTTTGAAGCCGCTCAAGTTTATCAAGTTGTGCCTCAGTGAGATCGAGATAACTGACATCAGCGTAGTCAAGGATAGGGAGTAAGAGTGACTGAGCAAGTGCAATTTTAGTGGCAGTTGGCAAAAAGTTACGCAACCGTCTCAGGGACTTGGCAGAAGCAAATATTTTGCGACTTACCTCTTGTAATTGGGGACCCCAAGAAAGATGCTTGTCTATCCAAATGCCCAAGTTCTTAACCTTCTCGCTTATTGGAATAGCAGTACCGTTGAATAGAACCTGTGGCAGCTGGGACCAGTTTACCTTGGGCATCAACCTAGAGCTGCCAACAACAATGACTTGAGTCTTCGATGGATTAACCTTCAGACCGTGTGCCTCACTCCACTCACAAATTGAAGCCAAGTCCTGGTTAATGATGTTGATAGCGGCATCCAAATCCGTATGGGGAGTTTGTCTATAAACTTGCAAATCATCAGCATAGAGGTGGTAGAAGGAAAGAAGTTTTTTGGAAATAGAATTTATGAAAATTGCGAAGAGTAAAGGAGATAAGACGCCACCCTGAGGAACACCGGCAGAAGTATAACACCAAGAAGAACAGGACTCATCTATGGAAATACGTTGCCGGCGGCCATACAGGTAACTACGAAACCAGTCAATCACCGTTGGAGATATGTTAAGAGAGCGAAGTATGGCGAGTAGGATATCGAAATCGACGGTATTGAAGGCGTTGCTAAAATCTAGTAAGCAGAGAACCGTCATATTTCCTCTATCCATACCTAGACGTATGTCATCAGAAACGTTAACCAGGGCTGTGGTGGTGCTATGACCAGGACGAAATCCGGATTGGAATGGATTCAGCAGACTATTCTTGCAAAGAAAAGCACTGAGCTGATTGTGGACCAGACGTTCAAGGACTTTAGAGAGGAAAGGCAGTATGGAGATTGGTCGATATTCTGAAAAGGAAGTAGGATTTGATTTTTTGGGCAAAGGAGTAATTTTGGCCTCTTTCCATATTGATGGAAAGACTCCTTTGGAAATGGAATAATTAAGGATATAACACAGGATAGGAAGGATTTCATCAAGGACAGGGAGTATCATTTTCCGACTGACACAATCGCTGCCAATTGCGTTAGACGTGATTGAAACTATGCTCTTCTTAACATCACAATCAGAGAAATGACTAAAATTAAATGGCGAATGATCCGGGGTTGGAAGGTTAGAAAGATGGTTTAACGTAGATGCCTTCGAGGTCCCATTATAGTAGGACGAAGAAGAGAAATGTTGATTAAGAAGATCTATGTCTAAGTCTTTAGGAATCGGTTCTTGGCGTGATTTTCCAACTCCCATAGATTTAAGAAATTTCCAGACTTTAGCTGGATCACCGTTTTCAACAGATTCATGAACATGGTGGCGTAGTGCATCCCTACACACCCTATTGCTGCGATTGCGTGCTTTAAGATAAAGGTCACGGTTAGATGATGTGGGCCGGCATTTAAACTTGGTTTTACATACTGCCTTCTTGTGCATGATATCCCTTACGTCATCTGTTAACCAAGGCGCTGGTAGATGTTTGAGCTTTACTGCACGGATGGGAGCATGAACGTCGTAAAGCTGTACTAGTGCGTCCGTAAGCAAGTTTACTTTTTCATCGATTGACTCAGCAGTAATAAGTGGGTTCCAATCAATGCTGCTGGCATCCTCATGCAGATTGTCAACATTCATACCACTAAAATTGCGAAGCAGGAGAGTTTTGGGCTTGAGTTTAGGTGGACGAATTTTGTAAGAGAGGAATATAAGGTCATGGTAGGAAAACATGTCAGCTGTGCATTGGCCATACTTGCTGACATGTTGGGGAGAGGAGATAATGGCAAGGTCCAAATGTGAGGGATTACAGTTGGGGAAGTGGTGTGTGGCACTTGATGGAAGAATGGACAAGTTTGACGACTGAACTATTGATAGAAGTAAGGAAGAGCGAGAATCATTTTTCAGTAAACAAGTATTGAAATCCCCCATGATAATCGTATGACTGTAAGAAGGTGTCAGATTTTCTAGGATCTTATCAAAGGAAGGAAAGAAATTCACACGTGATGAAGGGCTGTAATAAACACCTAGAAGTACTTTCACATGGTTCAGGTTTACCTCTAAAAAGAGATGCTCGCCTGCGTTCTGCGGGGGAGGCTGTGCTGACATATCAATAATTGAAAAAGGAATTTGCGGACGAAGGTATATAGCAACACCACCTCCCCCGCCAGACACACGATCATTTCTTATCAGTTGAAAACCTGGCAAAGAATAGGAAGTTGAAGGGAGACATGGTTTTAGCCAAAACTCTGAAACAAGGATAGCGTGGATGTTCTTACAGTCAAAGTTAGCTAGCATGTCAGAGTAATGAGCCGGAACACTTTGGGCATTTATATGGACTACATTAAAATTCTTAGGCACATCAGAAAAATGAGAATCAAGAGTGTCGGCAAGGGTCGGGTAACCAACAAAACTGTCATTACTATGAGATGAAAAACGATACGATAGAAGGAAAACATCGTGAGGAAACCGGTATGTACTAAAACCAAAAATTAACCCGCAGTGGGCCTGCCTGGTGGATTACGACCCATTCTCTCTCCTTTATAGAGGGCCTAAGCCCTAGCAGAGGTGACATTACAATGCTAATTATGCTTGTGCTCCACTATGCTTATGAGTAGGTTAGTTATTAGTCTAAACTAGGGTTGTAACTGAACCCCGCCTCTGCTATTACAAATCTTCCACAATCGTACCTCCCTCTACATCGGACATCCGCAAGTCATGCGTGTATGACCAGACGTATGAATGAAAACGAAGCAAAAGAGTATGTCAGGATCGTAGAAGATCTCGTTCTGCTACCTCTATGGGACAACCGTCGTTAGATAACCGGGAGTGTTTGCTTGTTTTAGTTATCATTATCATTTTCACCGAAAAACGTCCACTATTGGACAAAGGCCTCCCCCAAGCGTCGCCACAACGACCGATTCTGTGCGTCTCGCATCCACCGCATTCCCGCGACTCTCACCAGGTCGTGGGACAGCATCGCTACTAACGCGCGTCAGTCGCATTTGCAACGCGCTACAGAAGCGATGCCAACGCGCTACTAACGCGCTACAGCGATATTTTCATTCCTGATGCGATCACACAAGGAAACACCGAGCATAGCCCTTTCCATTGCCATTTGGGTGACTGTAAGCCTTTTGATGGGCCTCATCAGACGGCTTGTTTGAGTGTACATAATTAGGAAGAGTGTTTGGTAATTTGGAACCATACAAATGTTTGTATGGTTCCAAATAAGCAAACACTCTTCCACGTGGAGGAGATATCAGTTGAAGTTTTAAGGTTCACCACCACAATCAAACTGAGTACCATGTCAATTGCCTTAAGTGGAGCCGGCTTATTTTATGAACCACCAAGCAAAACCCACAAGGCGACAAAACCGCATATACTGTTTGAGAAATAAAGTTTATCCCTTCTATTTTTCTAAAATACTGACTAATCATTTTCACTTGAGTACAGTGGGTTATGACTGAATCGAAATCTTCTTTAGGCGTGCTGAGCTCATTATTTTTGTAGGTTTTATATGAGACTGAACCATCACGCTCGGCTTTGTAACGCTCGTTCGGGTACAATCGGTTCTGCTCGGCTGTTCCTGAGACTGTTAATGCGATCGTTTTGACGACTTAAACTGAACTGTTAAAGGGATGCAGCTGCAGGTGCGATGCAGAGATCAAGCTGTGTATCTTCATCTTAGCCTCTGCTAAGAACAAAGGCTTCATTATTAAATCTCTAGAGAATAATGAAGTAGACTAGACTAACCACAAGTAAACTAGGAACATCGCATAACATGAAATTTCATAGCAATGTAAATAACATATCTTAGATATCTCAGTACTTTGATTCCAGCTTGGATCAAATATTTGTCTTCTATAAAGTAGTTGCTTGGGTCCTTACCGTATGAAGATAAACGCTAGGTATCTATGTGTTTAACTGGTACACAAGAGCCTCTGTTAAATCTAACAAGGATAGTCGCAAAATAAAATGAGCCGTGATCCTTTTTCGAGCGTTTTATATAATAAGCATAATCAGCCTTTTAATGTTCCCACTGCTGGATCTCAGGCCTCCTCCCTCTAGGAGAGGGAATGGGCCGTAATCAACCACGCGGGCCTAGTGCGAGTTGGTGAATGTCACATGTCTTAGAATTTTTGGTTCTAGGACATGCCGGTTTCCTCACGATGTTATCCTTCACCGTTTTTAGAGCAGTGGTGATGAAATAAATTATACAAAGTTATGTGCCTGGCTGGGCTTGAACCCGCAGCTCGTAAGTCCAGGCCGTTACAACTCGGCTACCACTGCTCTCGAGAATTTTATTTACGTTGAACCAGAACATGTGGTCTTAGTTAAACATAAACAAAACACTGGGTGAACTCTCACATCCAGCATTGGTTTAACTCAAGTCATGGTACGAAGTGAAGGTGGGAAGATTCCTACTGCGAAGCAAGCGAAGAAGGTGGCGAAAATCGTGAACGCCCTGGACGTCAAGAGTCACAGAACAACTTCCGCTTGCGGTCAACGTGGGATGGGTAGCTCACCGTCCGTGCCTCGTGGTCCTTATAGATCGCTATGACCGATGCCTGCCAGGGCTGCGGGATTCTTTGAAAGAGTTACTGCGGCCCTGGAACGCAAAAAGCAAGTTAGGGAACACAGGTGGAGTCTTTGTACCACAAATTATACTTAAATCATACTACTATTGCAAAGTTGAAAGTTTGTACATATGTTACTTCTTGACGCTCCAACGGCTGAATCAAATCAAATGACTTTGAATTGACTGGTCTGTTGGTCTAGTGGTTAGTGGCCCTGACTGCTATGCCGGAGGTCGTGGGTTCGATTCCCACCCAGGAAAAATGTTTGTGTTGAGCATAATCATTTGTTCTGTGTCTGGGTGTAATTTATCTATATATGTATGTATTTAGAAATATATAAGTATGTTTATCAGTTGTTTAGTACCCATAACACAAGCTCTGCTTAGCTTGGGACTAGGCGGCATTGTGTGATAGTTGTGGAATATTATTGTTATTGTTATTAAATCACTTTTATTTGTGAACACAGGTACAGAAATACAGATCTTTTTTGATGAACAGAGCGCTATGTTATGCCCGGAGGCGTACAAATATGGTGTGCTTCTAGCAATAGAATAGAATCGAAATAGAATGGAAATTAACATATCCGCAGGAGAACCAAAGTTACAGACATAGCCCAAAATATCGCCAAACTTAAGTGGCAGTGGGCAGGGCACATTGTTCGCAGAACAGATGGTCGATAGGGACGAAAGGTTCTGGAATGGCGATCACGTACCGGAAAAAGCAGCGTTCGAAGGCCTCCCACAAGGTGGACCGATGACCTGGTGAGGGTCGCGGGAATCCGATGTATGCGAGACGCACAGGACCGGTAATTCCGTCAAAAAAAAAGCCATCAAAAACATCGTCAGATTCAGAGTTTCGATAGTTTAAATGCAAGCATAATTGGTAACATCCTCGTTCCAAGAGCTCCTATTAATATTATAGACCGATGCTTCGTAAATAGCGACTATAGAATAACGAAGAGCACTTCACAATAATTGGTAGTAGTTAATTCCGGTCTCTTAATAGCCAAATAATAACTTGACTGGACCCAGGGGCGCCGTTTCCGTGGGTGCTCGGGGGCTCGAGCACCCATGAGAAATAAACAGTGGGTGCTGAGCACCCCTGAGAATGGACATCAAGAAACAGATCAGTAATCGCCTTTTAGGTTACGTATAAATTGTAATAAAAACTAGTTTCATTTTTATATAATGAAACCATTATATAACCATTATTAACCATTTTATATTTATATCAAACATAATATTAGTAATTAAGTACGCAGTATATAAGTAGGACATTGATTTATTTGTCGGTCGATCAGTGTGAACTTGTTTGTGTTCTTCACACACTTCGCCAATATTTCAAGTCCATCAAATGAGCATGAGCACCCATGAGGCTTTCAAAAGCCGGCGCCCAAACTTCCTGCCAGGGCTGAGCTATGGAAATTTCTGAAAGGGATACCGTGCAACAGGAAAACAAAGGGCAACTGAAGGACACAGGTACGTTTTAATCTGACACTCCCCTCTTGTTCAAACTAGTGCAGGAGGGGATTATTAGATGATTTACAAAAAAAATATGTGCTCAAACATTCGATGGTAAAAGTTTTCAATCGATGGCGAAAATTACGAAAGATATCCAAAAAAAAACCGGGCAAGTGCGAGTCGGCCTTGCACACTGAGGGTTCCGTACAAACTATGAAAACAGTTTGACCTTGTTTTATACCAAATTTCAGGATTCTGGGTCAACGGTAAGTACCCTATGAATTTTGATTCCCTTGAGAGTATCGAAATATAATATACGTTTTTTGCGACATAAATGGCTGTATCTTTTTGTTTCGTTAACTTCAAAGTTTGATTTTTTCAGAGCTTCAAGGGATCACAGACCTTAGTAAATGGTTTTAATTTCAACTCGATACCTCTACACGTTCTCGAGATAAAGGGTTTTGACAGACAGACAGACAGACAGACGGATAGCAAAGTGACCCTTTAGGGGTTCCGTTTTTTCCTTTTGAGGTACGGAACCCTAAAAACTACGATGATCGGACGACACAGTATAGTTTCTTTAACCATGCTAAAACTTTACGCATACTATTTAGCTTAAGGGATAAAAACGTATCTATTTATTTTCTCGGGATTGGTTTATCTCGGGACCCGGAATTCAATTTATTTTTTAATACACTTACTTGAATACCCGCTCTTATCCCACCGCTTTTAGGCACGCAATAGACTGCTTTCCGCACTAGTGCAGAAATAGCGCGTGCTCTCCCCCACCACAATGTTATTACATTTATCGTATCAGACAGGGCGCGCGTCGACCCCCGCAAGTAGCACGGTCAACCCCCGTTTATTCATTTCTTCGTAAGTGTATTGAAAAAAGTCGTTTGAGACACGTGCAAATTTGTCACTGTAGCCCTCGGCTCCATAACACACTCGCCTACGGCTCGTGTGAATTCCGCCTCGGTCGCAATGACAAACTTTCTGCACTTGTATCAAAATGTACTATATCATACCCACGAAAAATTGCCATCTCGGCACTCAGGAATCATTGTTAGGTATAATAGGTGTACAGTCATCAAAAATGATCCGATGATTTTACAGTTATAAATTATAGTACCTATTAATAAATGCGTAAATATTTATATTTGTCTACCTGTTAATTACCTTTTTTTTTCACGTCTGAAAGGATTTAGATGAAACTTGATATGATGACTATTTCTGCTTTTCTTTTCCTGTCGATAGACTCAAATTATTATGTTTCTGGCCAGACGCCTAGCCAAGTTACAATCGTATCGTTCACGCCAAACGCTTCGAGTAGAAATTCCTTTGTTCGGACCACGTGACTGAGCGTTGAGATGATGTCAGAACAAAGGAATCGGAGGCGTGGCCTACTCGAAGCGTTCAGTGCGAACGATACGATTGTAACTTGGCTGGGGGGCAGTATTTGTCAACCTGTACATCTCTGTTATTCCTCGAATAAATCCTGAAAAGTGCAGACGGTTGAGCAAGCTGGACAGCATAGCAGATAACGCATGCCCTGTAAAGGGCTCTGGACACTGGTACTGTGTTTGAGATGGGTCGAGGAAGCCCCATTTGGCCAGATTATTTTTGCAGCGACAAACCTGGGCTGCTTGCTGGCCAGGATGCTGGCTGGGGCGACTGGGGAGTCGATTAAGAGCTTTCCAGATTGGCTACTGCAGTTCAAACTCATATGACTACTTGAGATGACGGGTAAACCAATAGAACATGGCATAGGTACTTTTTCCAGAAATGTGTTCTCTTGGGATAATTCAATTCACGCAGGCAAACCTGCTAGAAGAAATCAGTTAACCGTATGTTATATTATATATTCCACAACATTCACACACTGTCATTTAGTCCTAAACTAAGCAGAGCTTATGGTATGAGTACTAGACAACTGATAAACATACTAACATATTTCTAAACACATATATAGTATAGATAAATTACACCCAGACACAGAACAAATGATCATGTTCATCACACAAACATTTGTCCAGGCTGGGAATCGAACCCACGGCCTTCGGCATAGTCAGGTCCACTGAGTCTGACCACTAGGCCGGTCATGGTTTGCTACCTCAACATTTTGAGGTCAATCGCCAACGAAAGTGTTGGCGATCCACCTGTGAATCTGTGGACCCCTATTTTTAAGCCTTGTGACCTCTCAAATCTAGTTGGCTAGGAAGCGCTGTCATTCCGTCAATTTCCCCTTCATTGGTTGAATTAAATCATTGACAGTCTCATTGATGTTGACAGCCGGGTACTGACTCAAATGAACATCCATCAAGACAAACGCATCGCTCTGCCACTTGTTAGTACCATAAACGTTTTCAATCAGAGAGAGATGATGTCACTACTACTGATAAGACGGCGCAAGCGCACGGTCAGTAACGTAAACTCTATTCGAATGCTAGTAACCAATTGATTTTATTTTCACTTAAACGAATATTAACTTTAAGCGAATGTATATTAATCCGCCGAGCAATTGCCCACATATCTCAAGAAACATCTGCACGATTTTTCTTTCCATCGCTTGGAATACTAACCTTGCCGGGGATTGTAATATTTCAGGCTGCTATGTTCACGTGGGATAACATGCATTTATACAAAAAGTTAGGAGACAGACATATTTACTATACTCGACAAGCCAATAAGCTAGCTGGAGTACCACATCGACTATCAAAGTCTGATAAGACATTATAGGCCACAAAATATTCAATAAACTACCGTCGTCGGTTACCTCTGCTATGACGAGATGTAGCTTTAAAGCCAAGCTTAAATGCTGGCTCACTCAGAAAGCGTTTTATTCTATAGAGGAAATGTTAGATAGTAAAATATCATATAATACATTAACTAATTGACTAATCAATGTTAATCTATTAAGTTCAATGACAATCAATTTATTATTTTTTTATGTTTTACTATGATTTAATTATTTTTTTAATGAAATGATGAATCAATGGCTGTAATTTTATGTTATTAATTGTTTTATTTATTTGATGAATTATTTGTATCAATAATTTACGCAACTAAGTACTTCATTTAATTAAAATATATTGTGACTTGCAAATGTAATTTTTACCAATAAATATGTATAACTGTTTATAATTACTTAATTAACCTTATTTTTCGATATTAAAGTGGTATACTTAATGATGGCGCCAACGACGACTTATTATTCTCTAGTACCGCAGTGTTGACCATTTCTGTGGGGTTACCATGACGTTCAAAGTAAGATTGTTTCATTCTCATTTCAGTGTTGGTAAGAGACAGAGCTATACAGGTTGTATAGCGCCATCTCTTACCCACACTGGAAATAAGAATGAAACATCTTACTTTAAACGTCATAGTACAGGTCATGCCCCCCTAGCCAAGTTACAATCGTATCGTTCGCGCTGAACGCTTCGAGTAGCCCACGCCTCCGATTCCTTTGTTCTGACGTCATCTCAACGCTCATTCACGTGGTCCGAACAAAAGAATTGGAGGCGTGGCCTACTCAAAGCGTTTGGCGTGAACGATACGATTATAACTTGGCTAGGGGGGCTGGTCATCTTCATCAGTTTCACTTCATCAAATGTTACTTTTTGACTGTAAATGCTTAAGTTCTCAATGAAAATACCAAAATCACTATATGGTTGCCTATAATATTTGAGGAGTTCCCTCGATTCCTCATGGATCCCATATCCCAAGCATATCCTTTAAAGGGAAAAAAATATTTGCAAATCTTTGCATAAACGACGGAGTTCTGAGGTAACAAACTTAAAAAAATACAACCGAATTGATAACCTCCTTCTTTTTTTAAAGTCGGTTAAAAACAGAATAAAATAAATATTTAAATGAGGCTCCCATTCAAAATACGTGATTTTTTTGTAGTTTTTTGCTACTGATGGTACGAAACTCTGTGCGGGAGTCCGACTCACACTTAGCCGGTTTTTATAAAATAAACTTATCCTGGTGTTTATAGATAACTTGAATTAGGTACCTATTATGACTTACTTAAATAAAAAAATTGGGCAAGTGCAAGTTGGACTCGAGCACTGAGGGTTCCGTACAAACTTACCTATGTAAATACTTCACGTTCCCGAAATGGGTCTCGAAAATTTTTCCGAATCGCAAAAAAAATTTTTTTGTGACGTAAATACAAATTTACTATTTTCTGATGTATACGTGTTATAAGACCGTGCTTTACGCCAAATTTCAAAATTCTGGGTCAGCGGGAAGTACCCTATGAATTTTGATTCCCTTGAAAGTGTCGAAATTTGCGGTTTTTTTGCAACATAAAAGATACGACATCTTTTTTTTCGTTAACTTAAAACTTTGATTTTTGATGAGCTTCATGGGACTATAGACTTGAGTATATGGTTTTAAAGTTTTGATTAAAACTCAATAACTCCATGCGTTCCCACGATAAAGGGTCTTGACAGACGGACAACAAAGTGATCCTATAAGGGTTGCGTGTTTTTCCTTTTAAGTTATGGAACCCTAAAAATCACGCAACAGAATTCGCAGGAAAAGTGCTAGCTAGCTATTACGTGTGTTGTAAACAGCCTACTCAATACTCATATAATATAATATTTATGTTGTCAATACTATTGTTGCAGGACTGAAACATGACAATTCACAGCATGACGGTGACCGACGCCAGGGAGACCACAAAGAAACACTGCTTTAGTGGGTACGTATGACAACCATTGTTAAAGAGCTGAACGGTTATATTCTAGTTAAACCATGTTGCACTGACCTACCTCAAGTAACATAGGTCAAGGGCAGGAAGCTGTTGATGATTCTAGTCTACGAACAAGTCCTTTTAGAGCAAACTTCAATTAAACTTTTTTTTTTGTTTACCCCTTAGGGAAGGCTACAGTCGTTCGATCATAACGCCTAGTCTTTTGTGTATTTGTAGTCTTCCGTATTCGAATATCATAGTTTTTTCTTTTTGTTTTACATTAGAATGCTGGTGTAACACATTCTAATGTTTTTGAAGTATTTGGCAGCAAATGTATCGAGTCAGCCTTCTCAGCAATCTTCGCAGAGGCAGCTAAAACTACAATAAAATTGTCAGCTCCATTTTAACAAGATCGCGCCTATTTCAATGATTCCACATATTATTCCAGTGGCGCAGACACTTGAGATGCAATCAATTTGCGAATAATTAAAACAGCTACTGAACTTCACTCGAAGAAATCCCGTCAAAAATTCCTTCTATTAAACAGTTTGTTTCATTCTTTTTTTTTCTTCGCCCCTTTTTTGGCAGGCTAAGGTTTAAGACCATACTACCTCGTCATTAGTAATAATTTTTTTTTTTTACTTACATTAGAATACGGGTGCACACATTCTAATGTTTTTGCAGTATTTGGCGGCAAATTTATGGAGTTAGCCTTCTCGGCAAGCTTCGCTGAGGTAATCAATACTACAATAATCTCGGCTCCATTTTACCGAGATCGCGCCTATTTTAATGATTCCACATAATTATTGTCCAGTTGTGTAAACATTTGAGATACAAAACTACACCAATTTTACGTTACAATACCCACTAGGAGTCAATTTGCGAATTATTAAAACGGCCACGGAACTGTACTCGAATTTATCCCCCCAAAAAAAATTCCTTGAGTTACATTAGAATACAGATGCAACAGATTCTAATATAATATATAATAATATTATTTCACAACTACCACACAACGTCGTCTAGTCCCAAGCTAAGCAGAGTTTATGTTATAAGTACTAGATAACTGATAGACATACTTATATATTTCTAAATACATACATATTATAGATAAATTACACCCAAACACAGAACGAATGATCGTGCTCATCACATACACGTTTATTCTGGGTGGGAATCGAACCCACGACCTCCAGCATAGCAGTCAGGGTCACTAACCACTAGTCCAACAGGCCAGTCAAATAATGTTTGATTTATTATTTTTATTAATGTTTGTTGCTCGGACTCTTTTGATTCATGTCTTCATGGTATAATTATTTTTACTTATTATTATTCCTTTGGAATGTAGAGGTATTACAATTTTAACATAGTTCGTAACAGTGTTTTCGCAGTAAATACTTAATTTCACTTGTAAAATCAGTTTTTATTTGACGTTTTTTTTTTCAACCGCATAGTTATAACTGCTGCGCCGGGCCTTGGTACAGGCCATGGTCCGAAGCGAGGAGGAGTGGCAGGCGGTCGCCTCCTTCTGCGAAGCAGTAATGCTTGCAAAGGAGGCGGCCGATCGCGTGAGGCAGCGGTCCTCACGCCCCAACCGCCGCCGGGATTCCGATCCTGATTTTCGGCCACCGTAGGCGCGGGCTTGCGGACGGCGAGCAATGGGTGGCTTGCCATCCGACCGTCCGGTAGCCGTCCGGACCAAACCCAAGTCGTCAACAGCGCGTGCTGTTCCACGCGCGCCTCAAGGAGATGTCAGCAACTGTAGGGGCCTAGCAGGGTCGAAGCCTACTGGGGCCAAGGGTCTGATTCTAAAAGGAAGACTCGGCCCTGGTACGAAGGGCAACGAAGAAGCAGGAGTGGGTTTTTAGTCAGTAAAAGTCTGACACTATCTCCCGCCCGCCCAAGAGCGGGGGATGTCATAAGATGATTTTCCTACCGAAAAAAAAAAAAAAGTTATAACTGCTGCTGTTTATTGATTAAAATAACAACAGAATTAAACAGCAAAGTAAACTCTAATAAACTTCAATTAACCTCCAACCTTCGATTAATTTCAATAAATAACAAGCTATTACTTTCAAATTGATTAAGTCAAGGGATTGGCTCATAATAAAGGGATAAGTAGGGCATAGTCATCGAAGTCCTAGAGCGCAAAGGCAATTGAAGGAATACGGGTGGGTTTTGACAGTAAAAGTGACACTCCCTCTCACTTCTATTTACTACCTATTCACTTTATAATAATATTTATAATTTCTGTATTCTATTAGTACTGTGGTATCGAAAGAGATCGCATGAGTTTAAGTTAACGAACTGGCATGTTAAATGTACCTGTAAGGATTTTGTATGTTCTAGAATAGGTTTGAAAATTTAATAGAACAAAATAATGTCTAGTTTTGTCAGTCCAGAGGCAATCGTTGTAATGTGATGTGATAATATTGAAATCCAGTAAAAATAGTCAATCAAGATAAAAGTTTTATTTCAAATAAATAGTAAACATCCCGGTGTCGCACAAGAGTGCGACAGTACCTATGCCATTTTTTTTGTACCTATTCTTTGCATTGTAAATTGCTGTTTAGTCCTGGACCACCAAGATATAGGCTGTGCCTAATGCCTAGTGTTTTGCCTACGGTTACTTCTGTGCTCTCAACTGTATATATTTCTTATTTTCTTTAAAAACTTGTGTGTTTGTCAATAAATTGATAATTATTCTTTCTTTATTAGTTATTAAAATTTATTAAATACATTTTTAAACTAAAAAACAATTTAAAAAACATTTTAAAATATAAAAAATTTGTATCGATGGAAATAAAAACCGAATAATAATACGGAGAGTAATGGATTGGCTAGCAAGGAATTTATTAACCTTGAACGTTTCAAAAAACAAATTCTTACGCTTTATTTTACCGAACTTACCAAAGTAGTGAAGAAACCGGAAACCTAATAGCCTATAACTGTCCGCAAAACAATACAGACTGTAGGTACTTGTCTGTCGTTGACGATGGTAAAATCTATAAAATATCTCGGAGTGTTTGTCGACGAAAAACTAGACTGGACCACTCAATTGGACTCATTAATATCTCTAACCAGAAGACTAATATACATTTTTTTAAATCTGAGGTTTTCAGCGGATAAAGATACTCTCCGTATGGTTTACTTGGCCCTGTGTCAATCAATTCTGAAGTTTCCCCCACACGGGGATACAGTATCCCCGTGTGGGGGAAACTTATAAAACTGAGCTATTAAAGCTTGAAAGAGCTCAAAGGGCTATGCTTAAAGTAATAAACTTCAAACCACGTGACTACCCAACATCTATGCTATATACAGAATGCAATGTCTGTTAGAAAATTGTATATCCTAAGAACCATCCTCTACAAACACTTTATGTTCTCTTACAATAAGCGGCTTTTGAGTCATCGGCGCTGTGGTTCTCTGTTATGTCCTACCGTCTCTTGCAGGACTGCCTTCATAAGACGACAGTTTAATTTTCTATGTGCTAGGCTATATAATAAAGCCCACAAACTACTTAATACATGTATACGTCTTGACTAAGTGTGAGGTAAAGAAAAAACTAAATTCCTGGCTTCAGACACTAACATAATAATGATACTGAGGAGCTTCTAACTACAATACATTAAATAAGATAGGCTTAAACATACAATACGCCACAGAATAAGAAATAGTACAAGTAAATACGCTTAAAAACTAACACACATATACTCACTCAAATACACACAAAAACGCACATACACTACACATATTTAACTAAGTACTTTGTCCACCCACTGCACGTACCAATATTTTTATTTTGTAACCGTAATACGACCCTCTGTAATTGGTAAATCTTTTCTAAGATATAGACAGACGTTCTGCCTAGTTTAGGAATGGGAGTCCTAGGACCCACTGTATACTGAGTGTACTGTTTTTCTCTAGTGTTTAAGACTACTCTGTATGCCTTGTACAAACTAATTATTGAATAAATTATTATTATTATTATGTTATTATAATAATTATTTTTTTATTCAGTTTCATGGTTGCTGTATCAATGGCATCTCTTGCCCAATACCGATTCGTGCGTGCCTAGTTCAATAGCAATGCGTGGCACTGAAGGTTATACGATAGATTAATTTCCTGATAACAATGGTTGGTAGTAGCTACTGTAATTAAAAATACTACGATTGGTTGGCGAAAACATTGTGTTCTTTTTCTCTGAAAGCGGCAGTGAATTAGAAGGTAGATATTTATTAAGGGAATGCTCAAAGGTAGTCGGCAAAATTCAAATTCTCTTAAGTGTTTTGAAAGTCAGAATTGATTGACAGGCCGGTTGGTCTAGTTGTCAATGAGCACGATCATTTGTTCTGGTCTGGGTGTAATCTCGCACCGCCCAAGAGCGAAGGATGTCAATAGATGATTTTCCCAACCAAAAAAATTTTTTTTTTTTTGTTGTGTTGTTCAAAAACAAACTGAGCAAGTGCGAGTCGGACTCGCGCACTGAGGGTTCCGTACAAACTTGAAAGGTAAATTGCGGTTTACGATTTATGACGTATTAAAAAAAAACTACTTACTAGATCTCGTTCAAAAGGAAGTTAGTGATAGCATGACGAATGACAGGGCAGAATGGAAGAAAAAAACATGTTGCGCCGACCCCAAATAATAATAAAATATATTTTTTATAGTTTTATCATTCCCTTATTTTAAAAGTAACAGGGGGAGGGGCGCACATTTTACCACTTTGGAAGTTTCTCCGCGCAAACTATTCAGTTTAGAAAAAAAATATATTAAAAACCTCAATATCATTTTTGAAGACCTATCCATAGATAGGTCTTCAAAAACAAATATGAGATTGATGAAAAAAAAAATTTAAGTTTCAGTTCTAAGTATGAAGAACTTCCATTTATCGCTGTTTTTCTATTTTTGTGTAAAAACCTTAATGCGGGTTACAGAAATAATTCTACTTACCAAGTTTCAACAGTATAGTTCTTATAGTTTCAGAAACAGAAACATACACACATGCATAAACATTTTCGTTTTTATATTATATCTATGTGTGATAAATTATATATATTAGTGTGATAGTTTGACGTTATGTTTAGGGGAATTGCAAAAAAATCAAACAGACCGATTCCACAAGACAATTTAAATAAAATGGCATGTGGTTACTAAGAAAATATTTGCTCGCAGCCAGACGTCTTGATTGTTTTTTGATTGAGGAAAATTTTAACGTAAACAAATGAGAAGGCTACGGTGCAAAAAAAAAGATGGCTGATGATTTTTTATCTTAGTGTACTAGGACTTAAATTAATATAATATTTTTAATACTTCTATTTATTGACATTAAGATTAACAATATATACATAAGAAACTTAAATATTAACTAAGTATCTATACTAACCCCAACTATGTACATAAATATATGTATAAAACAACCACATATTGTATTGCTTGCTGACGATACGTCGTTAATTTTTAAGACCAATATAGTTCCACAAATCTTGATGACGTAAACAATGCTTTACAGCAAGTTCAAAACTGGTTTACTGTAGTAGTGTGTAGTGGTTTAATTTAGTATTAAATGGAAAAAAAAACTAAGTGCATAAGATTTGAGTTACTGAATGTTAAAAGTAATTACTCCGACATAGTATTGAACAAGGAGAAACTCGAATTCGTCGAGAATACGGTTTTCAATGGAAGAAGATGACTTGTTATCGGACCTCAAATATATTGTGATCTGTGCTCGAATGAGTTACTGTGGTCCTAGAACGCAAACCTATCTAACCTCCAGCCCCCCTAGCCAAGTTACGATCGTTTCGTTTGCGTCGAACGCCTTGAGTAGGCCACGCCTCCGAATTCTTTGTTCTGACCAAGTGACTGAGCGTTGAGATGACGCCAGAACAAAAGACGTTCGACGTAAACAAAACGATCGTAACTTGGCTAGGGGGGCTGAACCCAGTAACTAGTTAACACGGTATACCTTACCAAGGCTGGTGACAGATTTTATGACTTGAGACTACTGCAACGAGGTCAACGTCAAATGATCTTCAAATAACAACCAATTAACAGCTTAATGTGTTCCCCAACGAGTGAAGGAATCTTGGTAGTACCGAATCGGTACGTAACGAATGGTCACCCACTCATTTGCAGACGCGGTCGCATTCTTTTACGAATGAGGGAATGTATCGCCCCAACCACCACGACCGAAGACGCGCATCGGGAATCGCAGAGCTATCTCCATCTCCCATAGGCGCCGGATTGCGTTCGGCAAGCAATGGGTAGCTCGCTGTCCGCTCGTCCTAAAAGATTCGCGCCCGAATCGTCGACGGCGCGTAGTATATATTTCACGTGCGCCTCAATGAAATGTCAGCAAGTGGCCCAGCTGGGCCGATGCCAGCTAGGGCAATGGGAAAACTTCTGAAATGGATACTTCGTGGTTCTAGAACACAAAAGGCAACCGTAGGAACATAGGTGTGGTTTTAGTCGGTAAAAGTCTGACACTCTCTTGATTCACCCAGGAGAAGTCATATTATTATGATGATTTACAACCTCAAAAAAAAAACCACAGACCGCTCCGTAAATGAAACTAAATTTACTTAAATCTTATTAATCTCAGCCTCATTATCAGTCTAAATAAAAACTCACTGCCAATATTTTTTACCGCGATCAAAGTTCACGAAGACAAGATATTTATTATACTGCACTCAAGATCATCCAACAGAACCATAATAACTTGACACTTCATAACGCCGCTGCTTGCCAAGGCAATATGTCAATGTCAGTGCATGGCAATTTAGTTCCAGATCGCATCACGTATCTATGTAAAGTGGTCGATCTGCATAAAGAACATCTTCTGAGCGATCTACGTGGTAGCTTGCTAAGGTGCTGTCTAATAATAAGTCTTTATACAATGTTTAAAAGTTGACAGGAATGGCCATTTATTATAACAACCATACCAAGGTCGTTTTGTAAAATTGTCTAAGCCATAACTACTAAGCCAAAACATCAAGGACAGATTTCTGTATAACGGATTTGGAAAACGTGTAAACTTTTTTTTTTATTCTTTATAGGTTCTCGCTTGACCACTATCTCATCTGATAGAAAGCGACGATGCGGTCGACCATGGAGCGCACTTACCTAGAAATAACCTATTCACTCTTGACTTAAAGATTCCCGGGTCGTAGCCATCAGGAAACACAGATTCCGGCAAGGAATTCCACTCCCTAGCTGTACGCACAATGAATGTGTTCCCAAAACGTTTCGTGCGTATAGGTGGGATGTCCACCGTGAACCGGTGGCGCATTGCCATACGCCTGTTGGTCCGATGATGGAACACTAATTTAATGCCAAAACTTGACAGATTTTCATTAAATTTTGACAAATAACCGCTTCAACATTTGTATTCAGGGGCAAGATGCCCGGAAGATATATAGATAGCTATAGGTACTCTTACTGTAAAAAAAAAATATATAAAATATTCAGGTACAGTAGAATTTTAAAATTAATAGGGTGTACAAAGGGTGGTCTGACGACTTTCAGACAGCCTTTGGGTGGATTTGACAGCCCCAAAGTTGGATGAAATTTACTAATAATACACTTACCTCATCCACCATCATCGGTACATGGTGGATATCCCACCCATACGTACAAAGCGTTTTGGGAACACATTCATAATACGTACAGCTAAGGAGTGGAATTCCCTGCCGGAGTCTGTGTTCCGTGATAGCTACAACCTAGGGCGGAATAGGTTACTTCTAGGCAGGCGTGCTCCATCGTCGGCCACATCATCGCTTACCATCAGGTGAGATAGTGGTCAAACGCGAGCCTATCAATAATAAAAAAGAAAAAAATCAATTTTTTAAAGGTTAATTATCAGCATTGATTTGATTGCATCTGGTTATATATAAATGGAAACCGACTGATTGACATAATCAACGCACAGCCGAAACTACTGGATCTAGGAACGTAAAATTCTGCACAAGGTTTCCTTGTAATAATATGACGTAGGCGAGCGCTAAGAGAGGATTTTCCAAAATTCAGCCCCCAAGGGGGTGAAACAGGGATCCAAAATTTGTATAGAAAAATCTTTATTCACGCGAACAAAGCCGCTGGCAGAAGCTAGTATTTAAGACTCAGACTGAATAAATTATTAAGTATATTATTAAGCGTATCATCAAAATTATATAGAAAAAAAAACTACTTATTCAAACTTGTAAGTAGGTACTATTTTACCGGTTCTACCGATCGTTGAGTCAGCGCCCTCTAAAGAATAACTTGAGCAACCGCATCTCAGTGAAAAATCGAATGATTCGGTCATTTGCGCACAGATGGCACTGCTACCACAAAACTTATCTACTGTAAAGCATTTCATAGAATGAAATATTAGAGCTACTAGCTTTTGCCTGCGGCTTCGCCCGCGCTCACAAAACATAGCCTATGTCACTCAGAAATAAAACAGCTGTCTAAAGGTGAAACAATTTTAGCAATCAGACCAGTACTTTTAGAGATTACCTCCTACAAACAAAACAACAAACTTTACGTCTTTATAATATTAGTGTAGATATTGTAGTCCCCCGCGGTTTCACGCGGTTTTTATACACAACAACAGACACAATCAAATCAAGGCTGATAATTAACCTTCAAAAAAATAGAAAGAATAATGAGCATAACCTACCTCCACATCTTCATTCGTATAATTGTTCCCACCTTATCAATCAACCGCTCATAAACTTATTACACTACAATTGCTTTAAGATGATGCGGGTGACAGCAGGTTCCCTCTCCTAGAGAGGAGGCCTGAGTCCCAACAGTGGAAACATTATAAGGCCGACTATGCTATGCTATGCTATGGGTGACAGCTGTCAGATTCATACAATGCAACCTATTAAGTTCTCTCATCTTAAAAAGATGCATATTTGAGTCCTGCCAGCTATAATCCTACCCATGCTACGTAGCGGGCTTGCATACGGCGAACAATGGGTACCTCGCCGTCCGACCGTCAGGTAACCGTCCGGACCGAGCCCAAGCCGTCGACGACGCGTACCTAATGTTCCACGAGCGCCTCAAGGAGATGTCAGCAACCGTAGAGGGGTGGAAGCCTGCTGGGGCCATGGGTGATGCGAAAGAGATACCCAGGGCTCTGGAACAATGACAAAGAAGGAACAGGAGTGGGTTTTTAGTCAGTATAAGTCTGACACGCTCTTTCGCCTTTCGCCACGTCATTTGATGATTTTCCCACCTATAAAAAAACTCATACTATGTAAAAAACACCTCAGGATTACCAATATTTAAATTGAAAACTGAATTAAACTAGTTAGTACTCAGAAATCATAATAATAAGTATGTCATTCTTCTCCCCAGGGGGTGTCCTATTCCCTTTCTGTGACAGTTTTTCGCTTGTAAACTTTCGTTCTGACCTACTAACCTGTGAACGTGACCCGTTCCTGAGGCACTATGATTAAAAATACAAGACTTATTATTTAAAAAATAGGATCTTATAGAAAATAAGTAATCTTCGTGTAGTATAAAATAAAATAAAAAATAAAAATAAAAAAGCCTTATATTTCCAGTTTAACAAATTAACTTAAAAATTTTGTTTTCTACTTATACTTAACTAACAAAAAGATTTTTTTTTTTTTTAAATAGAGCAATTATTATCTATGTAACTTAAATTATCTTAATATATATTTAATTTCTAATAATATTAAAAACATATTTTAAGTAGGTAAGCAGTAGAATTTTACTGTACTGGAACCCCCCTCAGTTAAAGGCCTCCTCCAAAGCTTTCCATTTTGCTCGGTCTTGAGCTATTTGTTGCCATTTTGAGCCAGCAATTTTTTTAATATCGTCGTCCCATCTAGTGAACGGTCTTCCTCTATATCGTTTGCCCGGTGGGCCTTCCCATGACGTAACTGTTGTTGTCCATCTATGATCTTTAAGACGTGCTATATGACCGGCCCATTTCCACTTTAACTTTTGGCTGTAGTTGAGAGCATCTATTGCTTTTGTTTTTGATCGTATTTGGTTGTGTTTAATTTTTTGTATTTTCTTGATATTTAACATACTGCGTTCCATGGAAAAGGAGGAGGTTATCAAGTGATAACCTCCTCCTTTTTTTTGAGGTCGGTTTTTGTTGTACTTTTTTTATCATATTTTTTTTATGTTTGTTACCTCAGAACTCCATCGTTTATGGACCGATTTGCAAAATTATTTTTTTTCTCTTATAGGATATGGCCATTTTATTCAAAATCCAGTTCAGATGATGGGATCCATAAGGAATCGAGGGAACTCAAATATTATAGGCAACCATATAGGTAGTGATTTTGGTATTTTCATCGAGAACTTAAGCATTTACAGTCAAAAAGTAAGATTCGATGAAGTGGAACTGATGGAGAAGACCAGAAATGGTCAACGGAACTTCATAATCACATAGTAACCAGAACACTTCGACCCTTCTGGATCTTTTGTGCTACTCACATGGTAATCACAATGAAGATAGTAGTAGATAGACAATACAAATAAATGAATGGTTCTTAATAGTTACGTTGAAAATGATATCATCAGACCACTTGTCTGATGATGATGATGGAGCCGGAAGGTAGGCACTGGAACTCCGTAATTAATAAATGTAACCTAACCGTGTTTGGGCTAATTAGAATTGTCATGAGATGCACTTTGGCTATAAGAGACTATCGAACTGATCTGATGAAGGAGCCAAAAGGCGGAAGGTACACACAGGAACTTCATAATAAAACAATGTAACCTAGCAGTGTTTCGGTTATTGGAATTCGTCATGAGAAATAGGCATTCTGTTAATAAGTGTATTGCAACTAAAAAGTGTCAAAAAAAAACTTTTTACAAAAAAAAATAACAACTTCACTAAAAAAAACACTAAAAGGATCAAAATAACTTTAATTTCGGAAGTCGGTGTTAAATAAGAAGCAAACAATACCGAGAAACACCGACTTCCGAAATTAAAGTTATTTTGATCCTTTTAGTGTTTTTTTTTAAGGATAGTCTCAACAATGCTTTAACATTGTTGCAGTTACAAATAAAGGACATTGCTCGTCGTCCACACATAGCTCGCCTAAGATCCAACAGGGAGGTGTATTTACTCTTTGGGTTTTAAATAATTTATATATTCGATTAAACCTAAATTAAAACAACGGACACTTTTTAGAATTCTAAAAAAATCAAAACACTTACGGATTTTAAGGTTATAATTACGTCAATAAAAACATTCGGTAGGTAGCAATAACTTAGCATTTATTAATGAATGTAAGTACGACAGATGCGCGCTTCTTGACATTGAACTCTAGGAGTCGGGAGTCTTATGGACATGCAAGGGTTTTATTAAGGATTTACTTTTTCATTTTCGTGTGATTATAAAGTACCAAATGTCAAATGTTGTCATCTGTCAATTCGTCAACTGTCAGTGTCGATATTATTGCTCGTTTCAAACAGCGCTTTCAATCGAGTTTTTTGATAAGGCTTGTTATGGTTCCGCGACGTCATAGCGGTCTGTTTAACTAACTAAAAATCATTATCGTATAACAAGTGTTGAGAATACTGACGCTTGTCTGTGTCAAACTCTTATTAAGAGTGCTGTTACAAAGACTTAGCTGTATGAGCTACAATACCTTTGCCTATTAAAAAAAACAACTGAACAACTATTACAAAAAAAAATTGAACCAAAAAATAATAGAACTACCTATCACCGAGGATTATTACGGAAGTTAAGGATGAAAGTGAATACTTTTTAAAATGTTTTCGAAATTAAAAAGTGTCCGTTCTATTAATATATAAGTAATGTATATTATTAAAAGAACTAGTAATTATAGTAAATATTTCATGCGTGTTGGTTAATAGGCCATTTTTTACAATGTCCTTTAAAAGTTCAGACTATTATTTTAGTACCAGATTATAACGTGTTATTTAAGATTTTTATATTTAATTGAAAATTTCTAAGGACTGCATGATGCTCAAAACTAAATTTGATTTAATAAAAACAAAAGATTGAATTTATTTATTCATACAAAGGTACATATTATATATTAAACTTATCAATGCTTAGATAAGGAAAATATCTAAGAATATCCATGCACGTAAAGTGACTAGACCAATTTAATACATTGACTCTAATAATGGTCATCACACAGCAACCTGTGTTGAGTCACCCTATGATCTGCGCGAGCGCATGACGAGGCATTTTTTTTTGTTTTGCACCTATCATTATGATTGATCTGAATTGCATAAAGCAGAATTAACAAATTTTTGAGTTATCATTTTACCATAAAAATATGTGTTAACACTAACACTTTAAAAATCACGTTGTTAATTAACAGTTACTTAAAAAAGACGTTTTGCAGTTTTTATATTTCTATGAATGAAACTGTTCAAAATTCGAAATTATTGAAAAAATACCACGAAGCCGAAACAAAATGGAGGTTTTTTTAAATACCAGATATTTCAAATATCTGGTATTTAAAAAAAAAACAACGCTGAATAGTAATATACTAAATCTATAGTAGACTACAAATAATGTGGAGGTTTCTGTTTTTTGGCTTGATCATTCCTTGTGGATATTGTGATCTAAATGGGTGTACTACGAAACCAAAAAAACAATAATTAAAGAGTATTATTTTTCAGTCATTCCTTAAAAACACCCTTGAGAAAACGTGTAAACCTTTGAATTGCTTATAACAACCAACCTTATTCTACCTAATTCTAATTAAATGAAGTGAAAGTTACTGGCCAATACCTCTAGAAAAATATTTCGATGACATTAAACAGCAAATTAAAAAAAAAAAAAGATTTATTCTTAATTATATTTTTTAATGTCATCTCAAGTTTTTTTTAAGTAAAAATGGCCAGTAATAATATACAAAAAGGCATAATACTCGAATTAAAGGTTTATAGACAGCTTAAAAAAAATAAGAAGATGTAAGCGATAAAATTCTGAAGTTTTTGGCGGGATTTCTTCGAGTGAAGTTTAGTGTCTGTTTTAAATAGTCGCAAATTGTTTCATAGTGGATATTGTGATGTAAAATTTGTGTAGTTTTATATATCTCAAGTGTCTGCGCAACAGTAAAATATGTGGAATAATTGAAACAGGCGCGATTTCGGTAAAATGGAACTAAGAATTTTATAGTAGTGTGACTACATCAGCGAAATTTGCCGAGATAATTGATTCGATACATTTGCTGCTATTGACTACTGATATTCTAATGGTATCTAAACAAACTAACTATTCATACGAAGACATGGCTTAAAAGACTTAGTACCCAGGCCAAAAATATTAACAAAAAAAGAACAATAGAATTTATATCATATTTCTGTAGACTACGAAAGAAAACCGCTTCGCAAGTTTGGATCGCTTAATTGAAGAATTGGCCTTCTGGAAACGTAAGCTCAATGTGTCATAAATGTATGGTGAGAAATGCCAAATTAAGTAAGGTATAATGATAAATAAATATACCAAATTTTCCTATTGTAGAGTATATTACCAAATCAGCCTACAATAAATTTTACTAGTCAGTGTTATGATTCAGTGATGATATTCAAAAAATTAAAAGAATGATGTGTACTTTTGTAATTTGCAACCTTGCACCACAGAACTGATTTGGACCTGTACATGACGTTTAAAGTAAGACAACCTGTATAGCTCTGTTTCTTACCCACACTGAAATAAGAATAAAACAATCTTACTTTGAACGTCATGGTAACCCTGCGGATGGCCAATTCTCGAGCTCACAATGTCATCTTGGCGGAGAATTTCTTGGTCGAGTAGTGTTATAGGGATTGTTGCCCAGTTGATGGTAATTGGTTTGCCCCCATTCTTGAGATAAAGGGCAATTTTTGAACTCGCAATGACATCTCACCAAAGGATTCCCGGGTCAAACAATAATATAAAGATTGATGCCTGGTTTATGGCAATTGGCTTGCCCCTATTCATGATATGACTGCCTATTCTTAAACTCTCAATGTCATCTCACCGGAGAATTCCCGGGTCGAGCAGTGTTATAAGGATTAGTGTTTCCTTGATGGTAACTGGCTTGCTCTGTATTCTTGAGATGACGGCCAATTCTCGAACTCACAATGTCATCTCACCGGAGAATTCCCGGGTCGAGCAGTGTTATAAGGATTAGTATTTGCTTGATGGCAACTGGTTTGCCCCGTATTCTTGAGATGACGGCCAATTCTCGATCTCGCATTGTCATCTCACCGGAAAATTCCCGGGTCCAGCAGTGTTATAGGGACTTCGTACCCGGATGATGACTATTGGTTTGCTCCCTATTCAAGACATAACAGCCAATTCTCAAACTCGCAATGTAATCTAGCCAGAGATTTCTAGGATCGAGCAGTGTTAGTGGGATTTCGTACCCGAATGATGGTTATTGGCTCGTCCCCTATTCATGAGATGACTCTCAAATCACACCTCTGCCTATTATACCTGGAATAGATAAAATGATGTTTGTTATCTACGAATACGTAAGGTTAACTCGGTCAAAGCAGACAAATATGATTTATTATTAGACCCAGTAAACTACAGTTGAACTAAAGACAATAGACAAAGGCTAACACTTTGTTTGAATGCAGTCCTAATTAGTCTTTGTCAAAAACTATGAAATTGCTCAATGTACAGATAAAACTAGAAAATGTCGAATTTGATATTAGAATGTAAATCAGAAGTCTCACTACAATACTACAGGCATCGTCAGTGTCCTAAGTAGTCCAATCAACGCGAACGCGATCGCGAAGCGAAGAGGCGATGTCGATGATTCCATAGGCTTACGTGACCAACCGCACGTGGGTGCAGTGCAGTGACAAGCGTCGCAAACGTGATCACTGCTTTGATTTTTCACTTTTTTGCTGTCGCGAGACGTGCTCTTGGACCTGAAAACTGAAGCGTTGCAACCGCAAATAGCTTAAAACTGTAATTACTAATAACAACGCCGCGCTTGAGGGTCCTAGCAGCGGCAGCGCCGCTGCCGGCACAACACGCCGTGTTTGGAACATGAAAGAATTACAAACTAATTAAAACTAAAATATAATGAGGACCAAAAGTTGTCTTAAATAAATAAATAATATTATTATTTAAAACTGAAATAGTACATTTTATTACATTTATCGTATCAAGCTGAGCTCTAAGCGACCCCCACGGAAGTGTACTGAGAAACCTCATTTGATACACGTGGAAATTTGTCATTGCAGCCCTCGGCTCCATAACTCCAGAATACCGCCTCGGACGCAATGACAAACTTTCTCCACTTGTATCAAATTACGTTTTTCAATACACTTCTGTGGGGGTCGCTTAGATCGCGGCTTGATATTATAAATGTAATAAATTTGTGGTGGTGGCGAGCAAACGCAATTTTCCACACTAGTGCGAAAAACAGTAAATTGCGTGCCTAAAAGTGGTAAGCATAAAAGAGGGTTTTCGAGTACCTAAGTGTATTGAAAAAAAAACTATCTTTTAAACAAACCGCAAAGTGGTCAACCTTACTGGAGATAAAGCTCCATCATAAGATGACGTGTATTTCAACTTCCGCAAATAAATCATAACTATCATATATATAGAAATAAGAAACCACAATATTGATTTGGACTAGTCTGTAAGGATATTGTAGGGAATAAAAATAAATAAATAAATAAAAAATCAACATGTTATAATCTTATCGCCGATGACTTAGCAATTTGCGATATTGATGAGTGTCTTCGAATACATACATCACCATGAATATAGGTTTATTAAGTAGCTGAGTTTGTTTCCAAGATTTTAGTTTATGCTCTTAATATGAGTATCCAGAATATGTTCCAAGGATAAGGGTAGGTACGTTTCCACTGTTGAGGAGCTGGGTGGAGTGGAGAGGAGCGGACTGCGAATTGGCCAATCACAGTGCTCGAAATCTCCATTCCGCATCAGTGGAAACAGTGTAAGTGGATTGGAGTTGAACATAGGCCTTACCATAACGTGTTAAAATGTCAAGCGTGCGAGCGGCAAAGAGTGATGGAGCTATATACCCTACTAGCTTCTGGCAGCGGCTTCACCCGCATGAAAATAGATTTCTCCATACAAACTTTGAACCCCAGTTTCATCCCATTAGGAGGTGAATTTTGGAGAACCCTCTCTTAGTGCTCGCCTACGTCATAAAAGGAAGCTTTGTGCAAATTTCACGCTCCTAGTCCCAGTAGTTTCGGCTGTGCGTTGATATGTCAGTCAGTCAGTTTCTCCTTTTATATATATAGATATAACTCCATCCCTTTAACAGTTCAATTTTGTAGGGCCTGTGAGCGAACTTTCAAATAAAACAAATGAACACGCGGCCCCGAAATGGACAGAACGGAGTCGAGAGCACGAAGCAAAGGGCAGCTCAACTCTACTCTACCCCGCTTCAGTGGAAACACGCTCTAATATCTTTACTTGTTCGGCCATGATTTGCTAATGCATGATGAGAATCGTACAATTTTCAGCCATCTGCAACTTATGCAACTAATTTTTTTAATGGTTCGAGTATAGTATTGTATTTTTAAGTGATAGTGAAGATAGTGATCAAACGCGAGCTTATCAATAATAAAATAATATCTAATAATAATTTAAACAATAAATATTTTACTTGTATTGGTGATACATAAATATCTACATATGTATATCAACTAACTTGGATACTTTCTTTCTTTTGTCTTGTAAGCAGAAGTTCTTCGTAGATAAACACAGAATTCGGAAACAATCAATTTACAATGCGTTCCAAATAAGAATAGGATCGATTGCCATGTTGTGACGTCCCCCCAGCCCAGGGGTGGTTTTGATACAGACAAGTCAATTTCAGAAACTATTTAAGAAATCCAAATGTGTCGTGATGGCCCAGTAGTTAAGGCATCCGCTTCTCATGCATGTGGTTGTGGGTTCGAAACCGGGCAAGTACCAATAATAATAATAAGCCTGATATAGTGGTGGTGGACCTTTGGAGGTAAACGGAACAGAGAGTAAAGTCCCGCAAACCTCCTTTGAAAAGGGAGGATCCTGCAACCAGACTGGAAGTTATGTCAGGTGGGCTACTGCCCAGTAGATGATTTCGGGCTGTTCTATATGTTCTAATCGCGCGGAGAACTTCGATTGCGCGATGCAGGATTAGTTCTTATGTGACGCCATAGATGTCGCTACAGACCGAAAAGAGAGGCGTACAATGTTTGTTGACATATCCGTTCCGTATGACGAGAACCTAGTGAAAGCCGAGAAAGACAAACAAATCAAGTATATTGATTTGGCTCGCGAGGTTGTCGACATGTGGGATGTAGACTCGGCGATCATTGTACCGATAGTCGTGTCAGCCAATGGCTTAATAGCCAAGAGCCTCGACCAACACCTTAGGAGGCTCGCGTTAGGCGGCTGGATCAAGGGCTTGATCCAGAAAGCGGTACTCCTGGACACGGCTCGTATTGTTAGGAGGTTCCTTTCTCTGTAGCTTGGACCCTGTTCCCGATACCGGTGGGACACTATTTTTTATATATTTAATTGTTTTTTTTATTTTATTTTTTATTGAAATATTTAAAAATATAATTTATATGTTAGAACAATGAATAAACGAAATAATAATAAAATTTATTCAAATTATACTGTATCAGCATGTGAATTTATCAATTCGTATTAACTCTTCTAAGTTTATCTAAGGCATTAGTGATACCCAGTGCCTCGGAAAGCACGTACAGCCGTTGGTCCCGGTTTTCATTCGTAGATTTTAGGTTTTTGGGTATTTTTTGTGGGTTGATTTTTGGTTGTTTCGTATTTGGTTTTTTGGTTGTTTCGTATTTGGTTTTTTGGTGGTTTTTTTTTTGAGTTTTGGTTTTTTACAGGTAGTCAGACGCCAGAAAGTCTAACCACCAGTTTATCCAAGAAATATTGTGTTACCCAGTAACTGGGCTGTGGAGGCCTGATAGGCAGGCGGTCCATGTAAAACACGGTAATTCATCCGTAACCGGTTGGACTGGAAGCCGACCACAAGCTAGTTGGGAAAAAGACTAGAGAGATGATAATTGACGAAATGTAAACAATTTCCGTCTTCCGGTAGAATTATAAATAATACATAAATTAAATATGGAGACCTCTTCCTCTTGATATCAACTAAGGATCTTCAAGACGACAAGTCTACAAGGAAAATATTATAGATAATCTATTGTGGATACAACATATAATTACGTATTTATGGTGCCTATACTGAGAATAGAGACTTTGAAGGAAACCCGAGGAAAACTTAAAAGGCCTTGAGACAATCAAATAAAAAATCTGTATTATTGTCAAGCCATACAATCTCTTACGTAGTGGTAATTGGTTTCTCAAAATAACGTAAACAAAAAACGATTTAAATATCTATTTGCTACTTTCCTAGACATTCAAATCTAATAAACGTGAAGAAGTAATTCGATGCCATTTTGATTTTGTTCTTCTGTTTATGTAAAAAACTATAAAAAAAAATTATAATATAGTCTTCTTGTCACAAGATCTACGAATTCTTTATTTTCTTGTTTATTTTCTCGACTGCCACAAAAAAAAACAACACAAAGAAATTTACATTTCAAAGCGAGTTTTTTTTAACAGCAATATCTTCTACTAGCCTCTTACCACAGCTGTAACCTTGTGAAATAGTTCATTTTGATACAAATGCAGAAAGTTTGTGATGGAGTCGAGGGCTGCAGTGACAAGTTTGCACGTATATCAAACGACTTTTTTCAATACACTTACGAAGAAATGAAAAGACGGGGGTTGCCCGGCGACTCGTGGGGATCGACGCGCACCCAGCCTGATAAGATAAATGTAATAAACATTGTGGCGGGGAGAGCACTTTTCTGCACTAGTGCGGAAAACAGTCTATTGCGTGGCTAAAAGCGGTGGGAAAAGAGCGAGTTTTCGAGTAAGTGTTTTGTAAATCTAAGGGAAGGTACGTACTAGGTACTGTAGAGATTCTCTTCATATCGGTACCACTTATGAGAGTTTACAAGTACCTACCGACCGGCACATGACAGTGATTTTATATTAGCGTTTTGTATGAGTGTGTATTTATTTTTGTTACTTCTTCACACTCGAACGGCTGAACGTATATCTTCCGCTCTTGGTGTAGCAAGAGATTAAAATTCACATCTGTGTTCCTTCAGTTGCCCTTTGCATTTAAGGGGCGCAGGCAATTCTTTCGAATTTCCGCAGCCTTACCTGTCCAACCGTTCGTGATTGGTAAACAAACCTTGTTATCCTACGTATTATAAACATAAGCGTATATATGTAGAAATTGGGTTACCCACCCCAGTATGGTCTAGTATCCACCCCATTATGGACGCCAAGATAGAATAACTCCACACAAGAATCAGGCATGACAACGGCCAGACCCCTCTCCCCCCTCCCTGAAAAATAACCCTAGATAGGCCAATGATTACAAATATGAGTATTATTATTATTATTATTATTTTTTTCTTTGTAATTTCTTTTATTTGTTGGACATTTTTTATTATTTGACATTGTTATGTAACTAATCATTTGTTGACAAATTTCATGTAACATTCTTTAAATGACTTGTAAGAATCCCTTACCAATAAATTACTATGACTATGACTATGACTATTAGATTCACTTGTTATTATTTGTAAAGTAAGTGCATTCAATTGAAATAATTGTATGTCCTTGAGATATGAAATGTTAAGATACATGTTATATTAATAACCATTGTACCTGTAACAGGGGCATTTCCATGGTTAGTTTTTTAGTTTCACGTAATTTTATAAGATTTTTAAAAATCTGAAAAATCGTATTTCACGGGCTACCTCGTTTTTTTTTAAGGATGGAAATCATCCAATGACTTTTCCCGCTCTGGCTGGAGCGCGAGGGCGTTTCAGACTTTTATTGACTAAAACCACACTGTGTCCTTCAGTTGCCCTTTGCGCTCTAGGACTACGGTTTTTCCCTTCAGAAATTGCACTTTCACTTTAATACCAGCGCGTGTATAAAACCGATGGTAGCTATTCTCAATCTCTACACCTATACTCAATTTTTTGATTACACAATTACCCTCATTACTTACATCATCTAAAATAATTTTTAGTTCATGCACAACACTAGTTCTAATCGATTGAACGCGTTACAAATGACCTAAATGACGCAACTAAAGAATTGCGAGTAATCGCTTCCTAGTTAAATAGTAATTGTAATTAAAAATGCCCGAGATGACAGCAATTACGATTTTAAGATTACAATCAATGAATCAAGACACATTCCTTCTACCAAGCTACATTTGTTGATTCAACATCTGTTTAAGAAACACTTAAAATCGATATTTTATAAACATTTTTCAAGCGGTAATAATTAATACCTTTATATGCATTATATAATAAAATATTATTAAGTGAAAGGAATAGAATTCTTTGTTATTTTAGTCGCCCATTAGAATAATATTTGCCTCATTAAAATGTGAAATACTAGGGCTCTAAGCTAAGTAACAGCTAACCAAAGACTGTATGTTAAGTTTATCTGGAATTTGTTAAATCACATTTAAAGCTAAAATACCAGAACTTATTTTTAATTGTATGGTTTAACCAGAAATGTAAGTACAACTAAATCAATGTCAGGCTATAATCGCCCACAATTTGCGCCTATCAATCAAACTGAATTAATTTATTCGAAGCGTATACCTATTACAGTACAAACAAAATTTAGGAGAAGGTAACCACTTTATACAAATAAATACTTTACACAACCGGAATCTGTTTTCTGACTGCTATGTTTTTAAGTCAAGAGTGAATGCAGCAGTCTTCCCGTCCGATTATAATATAGGTGTATTCAAGGCTAGAGTGAATAGGCTCTTAATAAACTAGTACGCTTCACCATCATCAATTGCATCACTACTTACTTATCATCAAGTTCTTTTTGGTTTTTTAGGTGGGAAAATCATCTTATGACAAATCCCGCTCTTGGGCGGAGCGGAAGATAGTGTCAGACTTTTAATGACTAAAAACCCACTTCTGTTGCTTCGTTGCCTTCGTCCCAGGGCCCGGGTTTCGTATTCACACTACCCATGGCTCCAGTAGACTTCGACCCTGCTGGGCCCCTACGATTTGCTGACATCTCCCTAAACTTATCATCAGGTGGAATCGCAGTCAAGCACTAGCTTATATCATTAAAAAAATCCTTCTGGGCAAACTTGTTCCTTCGTCGACCATAACATCGCTTGACATTAGGTGAGATAACGTGAACGCAAGCCTATCAATAATAAAAAGTACCCATCTAAAATCAGCTGAACAACCATAATAAGAATTGCATATAAGCATAATTTCCGATTGCTGAGACTAAGACATCCTCTCAAGGAGAGGGAATGAGCTATAATCCACCACGCAGCATGTCCTATTTCTTCGAATTTTTATTCTTAGATATGCTTGTGGTCACAACGTTTTCCTTCACCGTTTTGAGAGCAGTGATGATGAAATAAAGTTAGTGACTAACTGAAACACTAATTGTAGTTGAAACCGAAACCGTATCCGAATATTCGGCTCCACTTTCAGTTTCTGCCGAAACCGAATCTGTCGTGATAGCAGAAAAACTGTCAAAAAATAAAAACAATATTTCGATACAGTTATTCCTAACTATATTTCGATATAGTATTTATTATGCTTAATTATATAGTTATAACTTTCATATGTTACTAAATAATCGAATAAATCATGCATTACATAAAAATTATAACATACATTATAGACGAACGGGTCAGTCAGGTTTTAAGTATCAAAACCGCCAGCACAGACACTAGTTTCGGTCTAGCCGAATATGGCCGAAAACGAAACTGAACCGTAAGTCGGTCTCTATAATTAATATACAAAATAAAACTCTTGAAGCCGAATCTTAAGGCCACCACTGTTCACAGCGTGCAAAAAGGTGTCCACTGCACACGTCCAGTGAACCTCATTTGTATTTATTAACCGTCTCACACATCCCTGTCAGTACACAATTTGGACTTCTGTCATTCACCTGTACTGTGTCAGCCATCCTTCGCAGTCGGTGAATTCAAAATGTGTAACGTTACTGTATCACTGGCAGTAGTGGACACGGCTCAGGTACGATAAGTCGTATCTAAAAGAAACTGGAAACTGTGTAAAAGTTTTCGTGAAACGTGACTTAAAAAAAAAATCCGTGACTTTTTTGAGTGAAAATAACAGTTTTAAAATTTTAATTGTGTTGGTTGTTCCGCTTTCGGTTCCAGGTTTTTAGTGTGTTTTTGTTCAATTGCTCTTTTATTTTGATAATGTGGAGGTATACAATTTGCATGCAGTTTAGGTAGCAGTGGCTTAGTGATGCAATAATCCTTATCTAATTCGTTATTTCCATTACGATTGATGATTGATTAGGAAAAGATTTTGTACAGTTCCTTTTCTTTCTACTTAAGAGGAAACTATTATATAGCAATGCTTATTGTTATTATCTGCTCGTAAATGCATAGCGATGAGCACCGTCTTAATTACCAAAATCTCCACTAGTTGCAGACGATACCAAATCGTCTCTTATTGAAGCAGCATTTTATGATAAGAATACTGAAAACTATATTGGTCTTGTAATATCACAAAACTTATTAATCACCTGAGAATATTTAGGCAGAAAAAATAGCCATTTTGTTTTTTTGAAGTGGAAAATCATCCTAGCGGGCGTCGGCTCTACTGGACCCCTATGGTTTTGCTGGAACACTACACGCAGTCGACGACTCAGCCCTATTCTACACCTAACGGTCTATTTTGCTAGAGCACGTGAGGATTCTAATCGACTTCTTCCTTCCACAATTCAATATGACGGAATGGTTTAGGGACGTCTATTGTAAACTTGTTGTTGACGACAGATCATTCTAGTAGTATTTTTCCCGCGGCTTTGCTTCCGTTGTTTATCCCGCAGTAACCGTGTGATATTCCGGGATGAAAATAGCCAATGACACTGCGCAAAGTGTCACTTCAATTACTGAATTATCAAAAGTAATCTGACTTACAAGTAAACCTAAGAAGAAAATAGATGTTTCGTTGTTAACCTAAGCGTAATGAAAAATAAGATCTACTACTGTCTTATCACTATTCACGTGGGGCCAAAAACATTTCCACGGTTTATTTAAAAACAAATATTATCATCAAACAATAAGATACGGCGAGATATAGGCATAGTAAATAATTTTTGGAGAGCCACCGATGCCTTCCGGCAATATGAATCTCGACGAACTTCTGTATACATCATTATAACAACCTAGGTATACAAAATATTTAATAATCAAGAAGGCCGGTCCCTTTATGAGTGGCTATCTTGGTAGTTACTATTACATACCTAGTTGGTACTTTTTTACTGTCCAAATCATTTAGGTCTTCACTATAGGCACGCTATAAACAAATTATTTGGATCTGAGCAAAATACGCCGTTATAAAAGGTTGACTGGTAGAAAATGCCCAAGGCATTAAGTCCGCCTATCTACTTTTGTGTGCATAATGGCCACTCTAAAGGCACACTCTATGCAAATTGTTTGGATCTGAACTAAATATGCTGTTATAAAGGGTAGACTGGTAGAAAATGCCCAAGGCATTAAGTCCGCCTATCTACTTTTGTATGCATAATTGCCACTTTACAGGCACGCTATATGCAAATTATTTGGATCTGACCTAAATAGGCTGTTATAAAGTGTTGACTGGTAGAAAATGCCCAAGGCATTAAGTCCACCTATGAACTTTTGTGTGCATAATTGCCGCTTTTACTGTCAAAATTATTTTGAACAGTAAAAACGACTTTAGGCATTACCTATTTCAGCCATGATAAGCGATGATATGGCCGACGATACCTGCCTAGAAGTAATCTTTTCACTCTAAGAAAGACCTATTGGACCTTCAGCACCCATGTGTGTAAGCTAACCAAGATATATAATAAAATATAGTTAATTTTAAACCTGCCGAACCATCCTTGTCCTTTATCAAGGTAAGCGAGCGTAATCGCAAAAAAGGAATGCTTAGAATTTGAACGGAACTACAAGACTATGTACGTAAGAATATAAACTGTCCACATACCGAATTGCACCGCAAAAATGTATGCAACAACCTTTGCTAAACATAAAAATACATATCGTTGTCATAATCAGACACAATTATAATATGTCCACTACTGGGCCACACAGAGCGGGAGGCCTTCCTTCGATATGAAAGACTAGCTTCTGCCAGCGGCTTCGCCCGCGTGAAAGTTGATGTCTCCATGCAAAATTTGGACCCCCATTTCATCCCCTCAGGGAGTAAATATTGAAAAATCCTCTCTTAGTGCTCATCTACGTCATAAAAGGCACCCTTGTGAAAAATTTCACGTTCCTAGTCTGGGACTAGTTTCGGCTGTGCGTTGATATGTCAGTTTTTTTTTTTTTTTTTTTTTTTTTGTGTGTGGCCTCTCGCAGGTCAACCTAGGAGGTTGTCGGCTGCTTAACCGGACTTGCCTGTGGCGGCCTCAATTCAAGAATCAAAGCCTCCAGCCAGGGCTTATTTAACTAAACTTAAAAACTAAGCGACTACACGCTAAGGGCACCCCCTGTGGGGTACGGACCTCGGCTTAGGGCGTCGCTGGGGGGGGACAGCAAGGGACGGGCTGGATCGAACAAAGATTTTATTATTATTATCGGGGAATTTTAAAACTACGGCTCAGCGACGCGGGCTGGCTCGAGCAAGGGACGGGGAGGACGTTTACGGGAATGTCGCGGCGGGCCTCGGCGGCGAGGACGGAAGGACGGCGGTCTGTATTGTCTTCGAACTGTACTTGTTTCCTTACGGCTCTCTTGGAGCAGGGTAGTGGGGTCATCGGGGGTGACGAGAGTATGCCTAGGACGGCGAACCTTAGAGATGCGGGAGGGTTCGTATCGGGCTGCCGATACTATGAGGGGGTTGCGGTGTTTCACAGCAGTATCGAAGAAACGCTTGCAAAGGCGTTTCATGAACTGCTGGATGGTGGGGATTTTGAGATCTAGATGTAGATTCTCATTTCGGACATAATAAGGGGCACCGAGAATTTTACGGAGGGTCCTATTTTGAAGGGTCTGCATCCTATGGAGGAAGCGGGGCTTGGCGTGTGCGAAGATTGCACATGCATACGTCATGATCGGGCGGATTACTGCAGTATAGAGGCGCAGCTTGCACTTAAGTGACAGTTTGCTGCGGGCAGTCATGAGATAATGGAGCCTACCTTGAGCGAAAGCGGCTCGCGAGCGAGCCTGCTTTATGTGCTCGGCGAAGGACAAGTGCTGATCGAGGATCACTCCGAGGTACTTGGCTTGCTTCTCCCAGGGGATCGGCTTACCGTACATGGTGATCGGAGGGGGAGGGGGGACGGACTTCCGCTGTTTCGAGTAGAGAACAGCTTGACTCTTATCCGGGTTAACCTCGATCCTCCATTTCCGGAACCATTTGCCCAAAATGTTTGCGGAGGTTTGGAGATTGCGAGCGATAACTCTGGGGTCACGACCGGTGTAGTAAATTGCCGTGTCGTCGGCGAATAGAGCCAACTGGGCCTTTTTACTTTTGGGAATGTCGCTGGTGAACAGCGTGAAAGCTAGGGGGGACACTACCGAGCCTTGAGGGACTCCAGCTCGAATGGGGTGGGGGGAGGAGAGGGCTCCCTCGATTCGATAGCGGAAGGTGCGATTCGACAGAAAGTCTCGCATGATGAGCACGAGACGGTCTGGCACACCGAGTTGATATAGCTTATATAATAAGCCATTGTGCCAGACCTTGTCGAATGCTTTCGCTATATCGAAATACAAGACACCCGTCATCGCATTACGCTGGAAGCCAGCGCTTAGGTGCTCTACGATGCGGTGGACTTGGTGGACGCATGAGTGTTCGGTACGGAACCCGAACTGCTCATCAGGAATGAGACCCTTGGATTCGGCAAAATCTTTGAGTCGCTTATAAATAAGCCTCTCGTAGATCTTACCGAGAACATTGAGGAGACTGATGGGGCGGTAACTGGTGGGGTCAGACTTGGGCTTGCCTGGTTTGGGGATACCGATAACGGTGGCCTGTTTCCACGCTTGGGGGAAGATATTATTGCTTAATGCGCCATTGAAGATAGCGGTCATTAGCATTATAAGTTGGGGGGGGAAGAGTTTGAACACTCTGTTCGTGATACCGTCGGCGCCGGGGGCTTTCCTTGGTTGAAGTTTTTTAATGATATCCTCCACCTCGTCGGGAGTGACGGGGGCCAGAGGGTTATCAGGGTCTTCAACGGGAGGGAGGGAGGCTCTACGTTCGACTTCAGCGTCCACCATGTCGATGTGGGCTTGGTCTACTAGTTGAGAGCTAGGCGAGCATTGGGCTTCGAGGCTGTCGGCTAGGCATTCCGCTTTTTCAGAGTTGTCGAAAGCGACACTCTTATCAGGGCGGGTGAGCGGAGGCATAGAGGACTCTTCAGTGGAACGTAATTTCCTCTGAAGTTGCCAGAAGGCGAGATGGGTAGGCTCGAGTTCACTGAGCGTCTTGTCCCAGCGGGCGGAACGCAGCTCGGTCATGCGTTTCTTTACAGCACGCTGTAATCTACGCATGTGAGCCTTGTTAGCGACGCAAGGAAAAGCGCTGTATGCACGGACGGCTGCGTTCTTCTCGGTCATCAGAGCCCGTACATCGTCCGGGATTTTCCAGCGAAGGTCCTCCTTCGCAGGAATCTCCCTTGAACATTCGTTCAGGACGGATTGTACGTGGTCTGTGAGCGAGTCGATTGCCGCCGTCGTGTCAGCGACTGAGACTATGTGGTCGGGAATAGAATCCAATTGAGGTGACGTGGTAGATTTCAGCTTTTCGCTTACTTTCTTCCAGTCAGTGATCAATTGGGAAGCGGGGGGCTGGCCCGGGTCGAGATTGCCCGAACGGGAGCCTAGGTGCATAATCACGGGTCGGTGATCGGAGTTAAGCTCGTGTATTGCTTCTATAGATTGCAACCGGAGGTTGACATTCTTAAGGAGCGCTACATCGAGGACGTCGGGGCTATGGTTGGGATCATGGGGGAAGTGAGTGTGACACATCGGGGCGATGATGTCAAAGTTAAGGGATGCACCAAGGTTGAACACGACCTTTCCCCTAGGGTTGGTCGTACTACTGTTCCAGGCGGGGTGTTTAGCATTGAGATCGCCCGCTATGATAACGGAGTCACTCAAGCCAAAGAGGGCAGTGAGGTCGCTAGTGAGCGCGATGGACTCGTCTGGCATACGAGACGAGGAAGTCGGAGGGGGATAGTAGGCAGAGACGACAGTGATCGGTTGATGACCAGTCATGCCTACTCGGCAGGCCGAGTATTCTAAGAAAGATCGGGGCGCGGGAGGAGCTAGAGGGATACAGTACAGTTCCTTTCTATAATAGATAAGGGTGCCACCACCGTGACAACGAGATCTATCGTTGCGAACTAGACGATAGTTGGCAATTCTAGGATCTTTACGGTGGGGTTTGAGGAATGTTTCCTGGATGAGGAGAAGGTCTAACTGATGGTCGCGGAGGAACGTGGCGATCTCATCTCTCTGATTGATAATGCCGTTGGCATTGAAGAAGCCTAACTTTAGGGATCGCGGTTTGGTACAACAAATTTTTTGTTGTCTATCCATTTAGGGGTACGGCAGGTAATTTGTCGAGTTCGACTGCGACCGACTCGTACTTAGTGAATAGCGCAGCGCGCTTGGCTAAGTCGAGCTGGCCAGTGACTTCCGCTAGGGTTAGCTCGTCAGCTAAGTCCCTAGCGTCCTGCGTCATAAAGATGCGATAGTTGTCCAGGATAATCTGGCCAACTGATCTGCGTGGGAACGCAGCTGAAACTTGGGGCGCGTTTCGGGGAGGTTTGGCGGCCACGGGGGCCACAGAAGCCGGGGGAGGCGCTGGGATGGGCTTAGCCATTAGCGCTGGAATTGGCTGGGAAGCCACCAAAGCCGGGAAGGCTTTCTGATGGTTTAGCTGATTCCAGGGGGATGGTCTCTGGGGTGCGAGACGTTCGGGGGGCTGGGAAGAGGGGACTTTCCCGGAGGGTGCTTCCCTCTGCTGGCGAGCGGCAGCACGCTTTGCCAGCTTGGGAGGGATTTTGGGGGCTTTGGGGCAGCCCCGGTAGTTAGCCGGGTGCCCGGCTTGGCCGCACAGCACACAGCTGGGAGGCTCTGTGCAAAGAGTGCGATCCTTGGGACGGGGGCAGTCAGAAGTGCCGTGCTCACCCAGACACTTAACGCATCTGGGTGTAGCGTAGCAGTTCTTCTGAGAGTGACCGTATAGTTGGCAGCGGTGACACTGCCCAACTATCGTGGGTCTGTAGGGCTTCTCGATGGAGATGCCGGAGAGGGAACAGATCGACTTGATCTTGAAGATGGGGTGGTGCCCGTCGGTCGGGTCGCACACGACAAGGATCATGTCGTATACTTCGTTACCTCTCGCCTTGTGAAGGCGATGGACAGCGGAAACGGGGATATTTTGGGCCAGGAGGTCGGCCTTAATGTCCTCGGCGGGGATTTCCTTCGGGACACGTCTAATGACCACTCGGGTCGGCGTGTCCTCAGGGAGGGAGTAGGTGTGAAAGGAGATTTTCCTTTCACGAAGGACTTTGGTAAGTTCCCGATAGTCAGTTGACGTCGGGACTTGGACTTTTATGCCTTGTTGGCAGGAGCGGGCGTTTGTATAGTTGATCTTGCGATCACTACACATTTTGGACACGTCGGTCCATTTACCCTTGTCCTGGATGTACAAGGGCGGAGGGGGGCGCTGCTTCTTCGTCTGAGTGACAGAAGCGGAGACGGAGGGGGAACAACTAGCCTGCGAGGCGGGGGCGGGCTGGGCAACAGGGGCGGGCTGGATAGCGGGGGCGGGAGAAGACGCAACGGTCTTCTTAGCTTTGGTGGCCTGAGCGGCCTTCCTGGCTTTCCTCTTGCCCCCTAGGACGACTTGAAAGTCGTCCTCGGAGGAGGAGGATTCAGGGGACTGTTCATAGTCCGAAGAAGATGCTTGCGACGCTGAGTCGCTGGCGGGGACGGTGGTGTCCATTGCCTCATTGGCGAAGTGGGCTACCAATAGGGGAGGCATATCCGGGGGAGGGCGGGGGCAGGGGGTCGGACCGGAGTCCGGAAATGACAATACGTCACTGAAGTCAGTGACGCTTGATGGGACGGTGGGGGGGGGGGGCTCTAATTGAAGCGATTTTCTCGCCATACTTGGCGAGGAAATCGGGGTCCTTGAATAGGACCTCTTTGACGAACGCTAATATGATAGCGTCCGTCATGGTTAAAAGGGGGCTTGGGATTAGGTCACATGGGTTGGAAAAACCTCATGCGCAAAACTCCTAGCGGTCCCTACGTCCCCGGGTGGACGGGCCCGGGGGTGTGTGACCCTCCCAGCAAGGGTTGTGTACACTGGGAGGTGAGTACCTAATGGTGTGCCCTAAGCTTGTAAACCGATCGCCAGTCTTATTGTGCGATCGGGCCCTACCAGGGTCTGGTGCGAAGGGATAGACACCCCAACCGACACCAGGTGTGTAGCTGAAAGAGAACTCGGAGTATTAGATTTGACTAGGAGCTCCCCCAAGGCCAAAATCTAGCTCCCGACTCCAAATGACTGCCTAGCCCTGAAGGGGTTCGGCGGGTGTATTGGGGCAACACCCCCTTGGTTTTGTTGGCACCGTGAGGTTTCCCACCAAGGACCACGAAACTGTGGCTTTTCCCTGAAGGGGCACAACGTTTATCGACTATTTCCCGTTAAGGAAACGTATATCCTCCACTGCCTTGAGAAAGGCGGCTTCGGATCGCTGGTGCGGTCGGGGACCACTGATGACGTCACGGGGTGACGTAACGACACGGAGCACGGAGCGGGCGCGGAGCACAGAGCGGCACGACCGTTCGGGGCGAGCGTCGAGCGGAGAGTCCATAATGAGATATGTCAGTCAATCAGTTTCTCCTTTTATATACATTATAGATTTGGCTGTCATATACCCCGCGAGTCCAGTTTCTAGTCCAGTCCTGATTTTTTTTTTTTTTTTAAACTTCCCCTTGCTGGGAATTTATCCTGTGTCGTGAAAGCATTTACAAAAATTTAAACAAGTCAAATTCAGACTCTGATCAACAATCTGAAGGCCACACAAATATTATTTTAGTGCGGGAGTTAAGCCTGTGACACGCTGACGCAGCGCAGTAGCCAAATGTTCAGACACTACGTAAACCGTGTCACAACCATCATGTGTGAATTTTTTTTTTGGTTTGAAGTTATGCCTGTTTCACCACTGTGTTTTCCTCCACAATTTTGAATAACGGTGGTCCAGGGATAAAGACCCTGACTTGCGGATATTGGTAGTGGGTTTGAACTCGGGCAGGTGCTTCATGTTCCAAAAAAAATCTATAGGCCAGTAAAGCATTCCATACCGGGACTCGGACGAATCTAAGAAAATACTGACATAATCCAGCTATCAGCATTATCATACTCAATATTACAAAGGCGAGAATTTGTGAGTGTGTGTATATTTGTATGTTTGTTAACTTGTTTACCCCGGCAGTATGTCCCTTGGGATAATTTTCAAATTACACGCGCGTGAAGCCGCTGGCAGAAGCTAGTTAATATTATAAATGAGAAAGTATGTAACTCGGTCTGTTTACCTCGTTTTTACGCCTAAATCACGGATTCATTTTAGTTGTATTTTGGTTTATAGTTTCGGTCCCGGGAGAATACTTTTTTCAGGTGGAAAAATCATCTAATGACATCCTTGCTCTTGGGCGGAGCGTGAGGGCGTGTCAGACTTTTACTGACTAAAAACCCACTCCTGTTCCTTATTTGCCATTGTTCCAACCCGGGGATCTCTTTACGGAACCTGCTGGGCCACTACGGTTGTGGGAGAAAGACTTGGAATCCTTTTTTACACGGGCCTACATTCACTTCATCATCATCATCATTTCAGCCAAAAGACGTCCACTTTTGGACATAGGCCTCTCCCAAATTTTGCTACAATGACCGGTCCTGAGCGTCTCGCATCTGTCGGATTCCCGTGACCCCCACTAGGTCGTCGGTCCACCTTGTGGGAGGCCTACATTCACTTGGCATATCCAAATAGCACGCGGGTGAAGCTGTTTTCAGAAGCAAGTCAGTAATATATTGTTTCCACCGCTAAGACTCTGTCTGGCTACTGTTATAGATAGACATTAACTGATAAAAAAAACTAAGTACATAGTAACAAGACTGCACACAATATTACTGAATTTAAATTTTCAGTTGGCGACAACATTTGCTCGAAATTGTTTGCTTAACTGATTCTTTATTTACACCTGAAAAAACGAACGAAAATAATAATCAAAAAACGACAAAATGATAAGAAAATGCAAGAAAGACCAAGGGCACTCTTTTAAATCAATAAGTAATTTAAAAAATATGGTAGCATTATGGTAACTTTGAAATTATGCATAAATGTATAAATATAGGGGACTGCTAGTCCCCCCGGCAGACGTTGTCTATCCCAAAAGCTGGCTTTTCCTCAGAAAAAAAGTTGAGAACCCCCAAAAGAAATCTTTGTTTATAAAAAAACAAATTAAAATAAACGTATAAACAAACATATTCGACAAAAAGACATTCATAAAGCATTTTCCTTTGACTTTCAATTTTACCCAGTGTTACAATTAGCTCTATAACATATAACATTACATAGTTAAACATGTCGTAAGCGAATATAATTTTATTTGACATTCGATAAACGTAAAAAGACTTAATGCAACTGGACATTTCATTTGTTCCGAATTCCGATAATAATGAATTCATAATTAAACACGATGTTATTGATTCAACAGAACTGAAAGTAAATTTATCCAGTTTTCGGATTTTGCCCATTTTGTAGATCTCTCTTTTTTTGTAGTAGGAAATTATCCAATGACTTCTCACGCTCTAGGGTGGGGCGAAAGGACGTGTCAGACTTTTACTGACTAAAACCCACATGCCCGGAGGTCTTTTTCTACGAGAGTGGGGTCTTATGTTCCCAGGTCGGGCAAAAGTGATATTGTAATTTTCCATTAGGTATTAAAATTAAATGACTCAAAAGCAGCCTGGAGTTTAGAAGTTGGTAGTATGCCTCAAAAAGCGCTTGATTCCTCTCCTGTTGCGTCGGATTATTGTCCCATCGGACTATTAGGGTAAAGGAACAGAGAGTGCACCTGTTTTTGCGCACACACTTGTGCACTATAACTATAAAGCTAGAACTACATTAGACCAACGCACACGTGTAACACGCCTGCCCTCCTAGCCAAGTTACAATCGTATCGTTCACGCCAAACGCTTCGAGTAGGCCACGCCTCCAATTCCTTTGTTCGGACCACGTGACTGAGCGTTGAGATGACCTACTCTAAGCGTTCAGCGCGAACGATACGATTGTAACTTGGCTAGGGGGGCAGATTTGTACGTAGAACGACGTCGCGTAGCGTAGATGAGATCAAGTGTAGCTCTACAAGTCTAGTTTCCATATAAAATGTGTGGAGACCGACGCGCCCAGAGCGGCGTGTGTGGCACACGGGTGCGCAGTGTAGTGCTAGCATAAATATCTCCTGTGTACTTGGACTTGGCTAATCTCCGTTGAGATTGGTCACCGTGATAGAAATTCGTCGGGAAGATTATTTAGTTACGAGTTTAATCAAATTTTTTAGTTTTGGAAAATTACATTTACTCCCGTGAATTATGTTTAGACTAGCTTCTGCCAGTGCTTTTGCCAGCGTGAAAATAGAAAATATAATATCCTGTCAATAAGTGATAAAATAGCTTTCTACTGATACGTATTTTCAAAATCGGTCCAGTAGTTTTTGAGTTCCAAAAATATAAATCATTCCTCTTATTCTCTCTCATACTAATTTTCTATACTTAAAATTATAAAGATAGCGCTAGATTTCGACGGCGTGTAGTGTTCCACGCGCGCCTCAAGAAGATGTCACCAAAACCGTAGGGGCCCAGCAGGGTCGAAGCCTTGAGGCCATGGGTGATGGCGAAAGAGAACCCCGGGGCCCTGGAACGAAGGCAAAGAAGGAACAGGAATGGGTTTTTAGTCAGTAAAAGTCTGACACTATATCACGCTTCGCCCAAGAGCGCATGTCATTGGATGATTTTCTCGCCGAAAAAAAAAAACGTTAGATTATAAATTTATAAATAAATTGAAAAAATAACTTGGCCAGCACTGATTTCCTTGGCTGCTTAAATATTCTATCCTGTTTCCTTGCCCTTACGCATTGAAAGAGCGATCATTTTTCAGCTTTCTGACTTACTAACTCCTTGACAATTCAAAAGTGAAAGTAAATTATGAAATGAATGCTTTGAGTTTAAATCAGAAAAAAATATAATTGAGATTTGTGCCCCCATTTATCCACTTTTGATGAGATCATCGTCACAATTCTTCTGCGTACCTACCCACTTTTTGTTTTTCAAAAGTCACAAATAATATCAGTAAATTCCAATACCAAGATCAATGTGCTTTTCCTTTAAAGGAATCTGATTTACGCTGACTTATTTGGGCCAAGTACTGCCAAACACGTTATTTGATATTTACCGAATCATGGTCGGTCTCGTGACTCGAGCCGTCATCAATATGTTTCTGCAATTATGCTAAATTAAATGTATTTTGGTGTCACAAAATAGCACTCTTAACCTTAATAATATAGATGACCAATCAAGTAAAAAGCCGAACGAAAATAAAAACTATTTTGCTATTTACTATATATCGTAGAAACTTGTTAATCTGGACCTCTTTAGAGGCTTTAGAAGTAAGTAATGGCACATTATAATAAAAAACATAACAATAATTCGAATTTTAAATGTAAGATTGTCAAATAGAATTGGTACTGCGGTTATCAAGATTAATGTAAGTAATTTGAAAGAAATTATTCCTTCATCTCTACGCATTATTTATTATCTCCGATCCTCACAGTATCAAGTTTGCTTTTGTTTTTAGTTCTTAGTGACACTAGATTCAATTCAGACTGTCACTGACTGTCAGGTTAGATGAGATTCAAAGACTGACAACCAGACAGAAGTAGTACTACTGAGTGATTGTTTTTGCATTGTGACCACAGAGTACTTTGTAATATACTGAATTGTGACAACGGAACTGCAGCAAGGTACTTTAGCGTAATTTGAAACAACACTGATTTAGATAAAAAAAATTAAATTAAGTACCATTTGAACACATTGTATCATGATATCTATTGCTTATACTTACATTGCTACTCGTATCATTGTAAATCCGATTGCTAACGTTTTCTTTGTTAGTAGGAAATGACCCAATGACTCCCCCTCACACTGGGTGGGGAGAGAGGGAGTGTGACCCAAACATGTTCTTTCAGTTGCCCTTTGCGTTCCAGGCCATGTTAATTCTTTCAAATAATCCCGCAGAAGATTGGCTTGCCTTAGTTTAGTTTTAATATTGTTCTCAGTTAAGTGAAATTAAAAAAAAGGTTTTATAAAACAATAGTACATTTTCATACAAGTTGAAAAAGTTTGTAATTGCGACTGAGGCGGTATTCGGGGCGAGTTCACGCATTTTTCCGCACAAGTGCGAAAAATAGTAAATAGCATATTTAAAAGCGGTAGGGTTATGAGCGAGTTTTCGAGTAAGTTTCCTATCTATCTGCTCTATATTGAGAAAGCCTTTACCGTCTTTAAACATTGGTACGATTAGTGAGGCCATAATCTTATTTATCACTTGCAAAATTCTTAACTCAACAAACGCTTGATACGCGTATGTTGTTTCTTGTTTACGCATCAATAAAATGCACGTACAGTCAAAGTTTTGTGAACATGTTTACACATCGTTAACGCATTTTTGTATGACAAACATGTCGAATTAAACTACATAATCACGTCTTTAGAAGTAGGTAGGTATCTAAAAGACAGATTCAGCACAATATTGATGTTAAAAGTTTAGAAATCGGGAAGTTACTAACCATCAGATGGGATCGCAGTCATGCACTAGTTTATATCTTATATGCTATAAATAATATGCGACTTGCTTGCTTATCGGTTTTCTATTGTTTACGTTTCGGGGAGTGTGCATCGAAATTGCAGAATTTAATTTCGCCCAGGCCGTTCCATCATCAGACCACTAGACGTACGACGATGCGCCACTTGTACATACATGGTGGACATCCTCCTCATACACACAAAACGTATTAGGAACACATTCGTTGTGCGTAAATCTAAGTGGAATTCCCTGCAGGAGTATGTGTTTCCTGATAGCCTACCTTCTTCTGATAGCAACCTAGGTGTCTTTAAGTCAAGAGTGTTTAGGTTAATTCTAGGCAAGAGTGCTCCATCGTCGAGCACATTGTCACTTACCATCAGGTGAGATAGTGGTCAAACGCGTGCCTGACAATAATAATAAAACGCCAGGTAAGTGTGAGTCACACAAGTTTCACAGTCAGTTCAGTTGTCAAAACGGAAAGATATTGTAATTACTAGTTATAATAGTTATTATTAACCTTTGTATCTTTTTGAGAAAAACAAATAGAATATTTTTGTTATTATAAGGCCTATTCCAGGATATGTGTCTACCCATGTACCAAGTTACAGCGAAATCCGTTCAGCCGTTTTTGCGTAAAGAAGTAATAAACATACATACACACACAAACACACTTACAAACTTTCACCTTTATAATATTAGTGTGATATGCACCCGCACAAAACCAAGTCGGGTCACTAGTATATCCATATTTATAATATTAGTGTGATATGCACCTGCGCAAAACCGGATCGGGTCACTATTATATCCATATGTATAATATTAGTGTGATATGCACCTGCGCAAAACCGGATCGGGTCACTATTATATCCATATGTATAATATTAGTGTGATATGCACCCGCACAAAACCAAGTCGGGTCACTAGTATATCGATATATATAATATTAGTGTGATATGTACCCACGCAAAACTGGGTCGGGTCACTAGTATATCCATATGTATAATATTAGTGTGATATGCACCCGCACAAAACCTAGTCGGGTCACTAGTATATCCATATTTATAATATGTGATATGCACCTGCGCAAAACCGGGTCGGGTCACTAGTATATCCATATGAAATATATTAGTGTGATATGTACCCACGCAAAACGGGGTCGGGTCACTAGTATATCCATATGTATAATATTAGTGTGATATACACCCGCACAAAACCTAGTCGGGTCACTAGTATATCCATATGTATAATATTAGTGTGATATGTACCCACGCAAAACCGGGTCGGGTTACTAGTATATCCATATGTATAATATCAGTGTGATATGCACCCGCACAAAACCTAGTCGGGTCACTAGTATATCCATATGTATAATATTAGTGTGATATGCACCCGCACAAAACCTAGTCGGGTCACTAGTATATCCATATGTATAATATTAGTGTGATATGCACCCGCACAAAACCTAGTCGGGTCACTAGTATATCCATATGTATAATATTAGTGTGATATGCACCCGCACAAACCGGGTCGGGTCACTAGTATATCCATATGTATAATATTAGTGTGATATGCACCTGCGCAAAACCGGGTCGGGTCGCTAGTATATCCATATGTATAATATTAGTGTGATATGCACCTGCGCAAAACCGGGTCGGGTCACTTGTATATCCAAATGTATAATATGAGTGTGATATGCACCTGCGCAAAACCGGGTCGGGTCACTGATATATCCATATTTAAGTCAGATCACAGCCACATAAATATATATATATTTTTCTTACCGGGTGGGAAAATCATCTAATGACATCCCCCGCTCTTGGGCGGAGCGAGAAATAGTGTCAGACTTTTACTGACTAAAACCCACTCCTGTTCCTTCTTTGCCATTTTTTTTTCCAGGGCCCCGGGGATCTCTTTCGCATCACCCATGGCCCCAGTTGGCTTCGACCCTGCCAACTGTCAACTGTAATTAATTTAATTATATTAAATAATTATTTTTAGCTGGGAAATCATTAAAGAACTTTTTGAGCTAACGTAATACGTTGAACACTAGAGGATCATTTGGGGGTTAATTATATAATTAAGAGCGTCCTTCCCGAGGTACATTAACATACAACCGCTCTCACATGATTATGACTGACGTTATTACACATCTTTCTGCCAAAAGAGTGAGCAGGTGTTATCTCTCATTTTTCGCGTTTCGTCTTTATCAAACATTGTGTTTGATGAACCAAAATGCTAATGCTGAAAACATGCGCAGGTTGACGATAGATGGTTCGTGAAGGGCCTCTTAATAATTATAATAGGTATAATTATTTACTTACCTACTGGTCCTCATCAAGGTTCTTCACTCACGTGGAAGAAATTATTATGTTTACGTTAATTTACTGTAGCTTCCTCGCCGCTAATTAATTTCGATTTCCTGCTATCAAAACAAATGATTCATCACTTATCACTTTATCAGGCTCTCCATTTGAAGTGGAATGTAATCTATTAAATTAGAGGATCGAGTAACCGTTGCCAGTTCCGACTATCGCGTGACTACTGAACTAAATAATAATGATAAGAAATTTCCCCCTGACCGACGCGGGGATTCCGATCCCGATTTCCGGCCATCGTAGGTGCGAGCTAGCGGACGGCGAGCAATGGGTGGCTCGCCGTCCGACCGTCCGGTAACCATCCGGACCGAGCCCAAGTCGTCGACGGCGCGTACTGTTTCACGCGGCGCCTCAAGGAGATGTTAGCAAATCGTAGGGGCCCAGCAGGGTCGAAGCCTATTGGGGCCACGGGTAGTGTGAAAGTGAAACCTGGGGCCCTGGGACGAAGGCAAAGAAGGAACAAGAGTGACACTATCTCCTGCTCCGCCCAAGAGCGGGACTTTTCTTTAGATGATTTTCCCACCTAAAAAAAAGACCTTGGGGGGTTAAAATCATCAAAACCCCGGTTTTATGTTACTGTGGATGAAGTTTACAAATAAAATGTTCTTAAATCTAATAGTATGTATAAAAAAGTTTACCTGTTAAAAAAATGTAAGTAATCTCGATTTTTTTTTAAAAATCGCTTACTATAGGTCAACTAGTATCTCAGGAACAAGTATTGGACAGCCCATTTATTTAAAAACACTATACCTAAGCTATATAACATTACGCTTTGGCCAAAAGGAGTAAAGTAGTAACCAAAGACGCGGCTAAAACCGCGGGGGACAGCGAGTAATACATATCTTAGGCTTTAGAATGTTTTTGTGTATCTTTCGTGGCCAGATCATACAAATTGATTACTTCATGAAATGGCCAAGTAAAACTGGCCAGATCGTTTTAAACGTTTGATGATATTTCAATCTTCGTTCCGCAACAGGCAAATTGTTCCAGTCCTTCGTTGTACGCGGTATAAACGACGAGGCGAAACGCTTAGTCCGGACTGTAGAGGTTTCAACAACGTAAGGGTGGATACTCGCCGTACATCGGGTTGTGCGATGGTAGAAATGAGATGGCGGAATCAAGTCATGCAATTCCCGCGCACACTCCAAAATGCAACCTGTAAAACTTGTAAAGCTCAACAGCCACGCTTGTTAATATTACAGTAGCAGGTCAAACTGTAAAAAGGTACTTCAATACAATTCATTTCACAATTTCAATCACACTAATATTATAAGGTCGGAAGTTTGTGAGTAACTATGTGTATTTTATTTTGTATTGTGTTTTATTGAATAGAATAGAATAAATAAAAAGAATAAAAAAAAATTACACCAAAATAGTAACAATTTTTTTTAAACTAACTTAATCTATGGGTACAATGGCGGTCTTATCGCTAACAGCGATATCTACCAGACAACCTTAGGATGGACTGTAAGAACATATCATAAAAAGGGGGTAGTCTGCGGTGTACTGCAAATTGAATTTTAATTGAATAATTAGGAAGAAAACGACAATAAATTCCACCACTGAGGATCCAGAATCATATACGGGATCTATGGTAATCGTTTGTGCGTCGATGTCAAAGACACCTTGTATTTATTAAGAAAGGAGAAGAACAATTATTAGAGTAAAAGGCTGCTTCACCCGTTATTTTTAAACATTATTTTTCTGTACATATTAGCTTCCATTCAGTTTTTAACATAGACCACATTGAATATAAGAACGAACAGTCCAAGAAACTTATTGTTATTTAGTTTTCCGTATTTTCCATTTGCATTGAAACCGCTTTTATCGCCTCTGTGTTAAAAACTGTCGTGAAATTAGCACGTTTTAAGTACGTCTATTATGGCCGTACTATAAAATCATATTTAACTATAACATTATCAAACGAGAGCAATAAGGAAGACATTTCAGTATTGGTCCCGATAAAAATACGAAACTAACATTATTAAATCTTAATCGCTATAGATGGACCGATAATGCAAATTTCAATGAAAGTAAATTAAATTCATGTGCCCAACGTATAACATACTGAAAGTAATATGTTAAGAATCGGCTACATTCGGTAGCCGATCAAGCACTTAAATAATATATGCATAATTATATATATCTAAACATATTTACTTATCTTTCGATTTAAACTATTTTTATAATGGGTAATTTTATCACTAGAGTATTTACGTGTGCGTAGATACTAATGCTGATGCGCTACCAGTGCAGTGCATCGATTTCCATACTATTTGCCTGCTGCATACGTGCATTTAAGTATAAAATTCAGTGCTACAAGTACTGAACTTAATACATATATATATATATTTAAATTGGGTTGTATAAGGTTGTGTATTGTTCCAGTTACATGTTGTATAAAGAAATAATTTAATTCTGCTCGTTGGGCGCATCACTAGAAACCGGCTCGACTTATTTGGCAAAATTTTATTTTAAAATGTTTGTTGTTGTTTTGTTCGTTTAAGTAAGGATCTTTGGAAATAAAAAATAGAAAAGTGTTCCGGAAAATTGGGACAAACGTTAACTAGGTAGGTACGTTTTTGTATGCGATTTAGTTTGGACAGGACAACCTATGCTAGGTCATCTATATATATAAAAGGAGAAACTGACTGACTGACATATCAAAGCACAGTCGAAACTACTAGGACTAGGAACGTGAAATTTTGCATAAGGTTCCCTTTTATGACGTAGGCGAGCACTAAGAGAGGATTTTCCAAAATTCACCCCTAAGGGGATGAAACGGGGGTCCAAAGTTTGTATGGAGAAACCTACATTCACGCGGGCGAAGCCACTGGCAGAAGCTAGTCTACGACATAATAAATAAGACACGAGTGTTACTACTATTACAATTAGCCGGTAGCCATTCCGTGGCGCGCGTCCGCCGCACGTTATGAATGAACATCGGACTATCGCTGACACATGACAACCTGTGAAGGACGTCCTTTGTATCGCTAATTTGATATAATTCAATTTTAATAAATATGCTGTATTTCCATTGGTTAATAACGGGTCTATCAAAAAAATTACGGTTTTTGTCTCTGGACAATTTTATACTTGTTTCCAAAATAGTAACAATTTCGAAATTTGTAATTTCATAATTATGTTTTACCAGCCTAATCAAAGAAAATTCCAGAAATGAAAATTGTTTTGAATATCTACAATGTTTTACCTAAAATTTCGCGCATTTTTTTTCATATACCTACGCTTTGTATACCCTCTACTGAGTATACCTATAGGCATCCTTTTATTCCAGTCATGCTCTCTCATTCTGTGCGTCCCTCATCCATGAGTTTTCAACACTTAGGTAAGATTTTCGACCTCTTTTGGACGCCCAAAAATGTGACCGCTAATTGAAGATTTAAAAAGTGCCGCAACAACCCACAACCCACCAACCCACAACCAACACACAACAACAACAACCACCAACAACAACCCACTATTATCCTTATATTATGATTGTATATTTATAAGCGTGTGTGCGTATGTTTGTTGCTTTTTCACACTCAAATGTTCAAACGGATTTGAACGAAATTTGGTACACACAGGACATGGTTCATGTCCTAGAATAGCACATAGAATACATCCTTGTTATCCCGGAAGTATGGTCCCTAGGGATAAGTTTCTTCCTTCACACGGGCGAAGCCGCTGGCAGCCGCCTAGTCTAATATAATTAATTAATCGACAACAATAATCACAGTTACATCACTTCATTCTGGGTAATGATAACACACACAAACCCTTTGATCATGTATTTAAATTCAGATAATTCTTTCATAAAGTTCATTATATCCCGACACGGTCAACGAAGCGTTATTGTTATAAAAATATGAATGGTCACAATAACTCCAAATAAATTATTTATCATATTTTTAATCATAATAGCAGACTCCATCCTGTTATAAACAAAAGAGTTACATTTAATCGTAAAAACGAGACAGTAAAAGAACTTAGTCATAATTTAACAAACAAATCCGAAAAGTTAAACAATGTAAATAAATCGTTAGGCACAAATCTACGCATTTAATTCTAGTGTTGCATTTAATTCTAGTATTGCATTTAATTTTAGTGTTGCATTTAATTCTAGTGTTGCATTTAATTCTAGTATTGCATTTAATTTTAGTGTTGCATTTAATTCTAGTGTTGCATTTAATTCTAGTGTTGCATTTAATTCTAGTGTTGCATTTAATTCTAGTGTTGCATTTAATAGTAGTGTTGAATTTAATTCTAGTGTTGCATTTAATTCTCCACTCCTATATCGTGATGTTATATAGCTTATAGCTTTCATCAATAAATGGGCTATCCAACTTTTTTTTCCATTCGTACTAGTAGTTCCTGAGATACAGGTTGAACTATTGTAATTATCTTTTTTTAGGGTTCCGTACGTCAAAAGGAAAAAACGTAACTCTTATAGGACCACTTTGTTGTTCGTCTATCTATCTGTCAAGACCCTTTATCTCGGAAACGCGTAGATAGAGGTATCGATTTGAAATTAAAACCAAACACTCAAGTCTGCGGTCCCTTGAAACTGTGAAAAAATTAAACTTCTGACAAAAAAAAGATAACTAAGGCCGTTTATGTCGCAAAAAACGTATATTTCGACACTCTCAAGGGAATTAATGTTCTTATGGTAAGTACTTCCCGTTAAGCTAGAATCCTGAAATTTGGCATGAGGCAAGATCTCATAGCACAAGTATAGGAAAAAATCTGAAAATCGTAAAATTTTAGTAAAATCACAAAAAAAAAAATTTTTTGTGATTCGGAAAAATCTTCGTAACTTAATTCGGGAATCGAATTGAGTCCGACTCGCACTTGGCCGGTTTCTTCTTTTAATTATATCACAATTTTTTAATAGGTAATTTCCTTAATTAGCACATTATTAATGTAGGTGTAATTTATCTATAATGTACATATTATAGATAAATTACACCTACATTGTAGTAAGTATTTAGAAATATTTAATTATCAGTTGTCTAGTACTCATAACACAAGCTCTGCTTAGCTTGGGACTAGACGGCGTTGTGTGATAGTGATTTTAACGCCCCATGTACTGGACTATTCTTTTTCTTTTCTAATCTACTTTTGATTTAAGTCCATGAACAAAACACCGAGTCGTCATTTATGAGGGTCTAGTGAAATCAATCTCGAACCGAGATTAACAATTCGAGATCATCAGTGTTAAGTTTGGTATTGTTATTGGCAATTTCGAGATCTCATTCAAAAACGAGTTGAGATCCTGCGAGATTTCGATATTAAAGAGATTATTTCAAAAAATCTTATTTATTTATTAAAACTTTATGCACTAACTAACTAACTTTGTACAAAGGCGGATTTAATGCCTTAGACATTTTCTACCAGTCGACCTTAGGGTGGTGCAGAGACATAACATGGCAGGTGCAACTATAATAGAAGACAAACAGAAATGGAATATACCTAATAATCTTAATCTCTATTCTAAACTCAATGAAAAGTACTTAGATGACTTTCCAGGATATCGCTATAATATATACTGTAAAGAAAACGAAATATTTGAAATGATATGCGCATGTGGATGGGTGGAGAGAGAGAGGGAAGCCAAAGAAAAGAAGGGTGGATTGTGTGAACAGTGATATGAAAGAAAAGGAAGTTAGTGATAGCATGACGGTTGACAGGATAGAATGGAAGAAAAAAAACGTGTTGCGCCAACCCCAAATAAGACGGGACAAGGGCAGGAAGATGATGACGATTATTGACATGTATTGTAAATTGCATCAAGCTGCACAAAATTGTTTGCCCGTAATATTTATCTTTAAAAATATATATATAAAAGAGCATTTGAGTATAATTAATTTTGTTGCTCAATCTTGCTTGGCGATTAGGTAACAATCGCCCAGTATGATCGAATAACAGATAAATCACTATTAAGTATTTTCACTTTAGTGAAATAACTTAATTTTCTCATGACAATGAATAGTGTTAAACTTGCAAGTTAGCTGTGAATAAACTTTGCCTACGAAAATTATGATAGTGACCTTTGAGTGTTAGGTATATGAATAGTTAAATAATAATGGCGGACAAACAGTTGCTAAGACAGAGTTCTATGAAGAAACCCGGGAAAGTGGATCCACGGAAGAAAAGACATCATGTACTCATTCGGCTACCAGATTCAGATCCTGACAGGTAAATATAGATGAAGACTCTGGTAACACACAAGAATTACTAAAAAAAATATTTTCAGGGTTTTAACAGTCAATAAAGTAATAAATTAATCTAACAAACTTTGGCCTGCCACGCGGCTATGGTAAGAGACCGGACAGTATGTCTTTATTTCCGTGAAAAATGGGTAGGCCTTTAGTGTAGGACGCTACCTGTGTCGACACTCTTGCGCCATCCCATCTTCCTAGCTCTTCGTGGTCTGGTGCTACCGCTGCGGCTGCGGAGAACCTCAAGCGGCGGAAATATAAAAACCTCGTCGGCACTTATATTTTGATCCGTTTGGGGTTGAAACTCTTGGGCCGTGGGGTCCCACTGCTCAACAACAGGTTTTGTGAGTTACCGGAGTCTTCATTTAGGGATGCAATAATTATGTACAAATTTTTATAACAGATTATTTTCATAGTTTCAGTTTACAGTTTATAATTTTATTACTTTCTTTAGTAAAATCCTGTATTATATCGATTTAAACCTATGTACTTTCGTTAAAATAAACATATTATAACACTAGCTGACCCGGCGAACTTCATACCGCCTAACAGTCAATTAATGTAGTATAGGTATCTATCGATATAGTCAACCGATTGCGATGAAACAAAGCCCAAGTAATATATCAAATTACACACAATTTTAATGTATAAAAGTTATCTACGTCGAATTCGTACATTTTAAGTACGTGATGCGCGCACAACTAAAAACTTCTACAGATTTATTATATGTATGTATAGATTTGGCACAGTTTACGCCTGAAAGTATAATTTGCGCAAATAGTAACTACCAAGAAACATTGTATTGTGAAATAGAGGAAAATCGCTAGGCGTTTTATAATACTTATGTAATTCATATTATTTAGTCTCTAGTTTTACTTAGAAAGTTTCCATTTACTTAATGTTATTCTACCACCGCCATCTGTATTTGATTGAGGAAACTGTTACGAAGGCTGAAGGCGCTGAAAACAGCTGTTCTTCTTATCGATTTTCACGGTACCCGCAAGCAAGTTCACTGCGTAACCACCTGCCATTTCCGAGCAAATGTCACTGACACCGTCAACGGTTTAATAATAGCCGTGTTCCGCGATATTAAGCACAATAAAACACTGTCTGTGATTTCTTAATTTCGTCACAAAGTTCCTGTACATTTAGCCATCGCGAAACAGTCATGGAAAAGTGGCTAGGTTATGTTGTTATGTGTTGAAAAGTAACCTGTCATATCTTACACACCATGAAGAATCACTTACGAAGCGGTCTGCACAGAAGGAACTTTATAAGCAACCATGCTGACGATAGCCCCATAGATACGATACGCTTAGTGTCTCCTATCAATAGGTTTGCCATATTTCAAGGCAACTTTAGTCATGATGATGACGATTACCCTGAGAAGTGAGTGAGAAGTGTAGCTTAAATACTTCCCTAAACATAGGAATAGTTAAAAATACACATAAGCAATTATTTTTTATAAAATAACAGTATTTACAAATAATTCTTGGAGTGTCATGTAAAAGTAATTACTGCTACTCGGTAACAGATGGCGTTACTAACCTTATCATTTTGTTTCAGGCCGTACAAACTCAAAACTAAAATCGTCATCTCAGCATTAGCTGTCCTGGTGTTCATATCAGCCCTGAGTGGATACCTCATTGGGAGTGCAGACTATGCTTCAAGAAGGGCGGCGGAACCTCCCGATCCTATTGAGCCACGGAAACCTTCGGCCTCCCGTCTCCATGTGTTCCAAAAAGCAGCTGTGTGCACGGATGCTCCTCAATGTTCACAAATTGGCAGGTATGTACCTACTTGTTATTATTTCTAAACAACATCATATTACTGGCATTATCAACCTACACAATTTACTTTATGCCTTTCAATAATTTTGGACCTAGTTACCTCAATACATAGTGTGAATACATATTAACACGTATAGAAGCTTCTGCCAACGACTTCACCTTCGTGAAAGTAAGTTTCTCAAACTTTGGACTCCTGTTTCGTCCCCGTAAGGGCAAAATTTTGAAAAATCCTTTCTTAGTGCGTGACTACGTCATAATAACTATCTGCGTGGCACACAGCGCAATCTGTTCAGTTATAGTTTCAGCTGTGTGTTGATGGATCAATCAATCAGTAACAATTACCTTTTTTATATATAGATAAACTTATTTTTCCTTAGAATAGCCGAACTCCTCGATCACGATCACTAAGAAAACTTTTAAGTTCTCTAAGGACTAGTAAAGCTTGACTTTACTCATCAGCACAGACTGATAAATAACCTTCTCAACTGATATAGATATGGGGGCCGGTACGATTTTTTTCAGGTGGATGCAGTAAAACGTCTCGATTGATTCTTATTGTCTTATATACCCATTCATACAGAGAACCAACTCTGTCGACCTATACACGAAAGTTGGTGAACTATAGAAGAAAGATGCAAGAGCGAGCGTAGCCAACACAAATATTTTAGGACCTCCGCATTCTTTAAATAAACTAACTGACACGGCAAACGCTTTTCGACTCTGAAAATGATCAAAAAAAATGGTGGTAGGAGTCCTGACCCTAAACCCCGTTTTTACTTTGATAATTTAGATAATAATAACATAATTTAAGTTGTAAAAACAACCTACAACCTATTCTATTTTATATATCTAAATTATGTTATCTATATATATATATAATTATGTTATATATTATATATATATATATATATAATAACATAATTTAGGTTGTAAAAACAACCTACAACCTATACTCACACAAAAAAAAAACACAAATATCGGTCAAACCTTTTCGGAGGAGTACGATAAACACTCTGATATGATATTTTTACATAAATAGTAGATTTTATTTTTGACTACGTTGAACCCTTTTGCACCGGTGTCCCGGCGCTAATAATGCTGATTGATTGTCTTCTAAACATCGATAATAATTTTAAAAGTGTATCAATCACTATGAAAGGACACAGAAACAATCACATTGCTTATAATATTACAAAGGCGAAAGTTTGTGTGATATTTACTCCTTCACACTGAAACTGCTGAAAAGATTTTGATGAAATTTGGCATACGAGTCCTGTAATAGCACATAGGAGTTTTGGTCCGTGGAGTATGTTTCCTTGGATTAATTTTCTACAGGAGAGAGCGGGTGAAGCCACTGACAGCAGCTAGTAATGAATTAGACTATTACCTACACCTTATTGTCGAACATCTTATTTGATTAAGAGCAAGCACTTTTAGAATGCTACTTTCTTGCATAAAATAGATAAGGATAACCACAACCTAAGTAACCACATACTTCATCACAACATCGTTTTTTCTTAAGCAATCAAAATTAACAATTTACTTAGGTATACAAAGACAACTAACTAATCGTGGTCTCCAAACTTTACATCTTTAAATAAAAGCTTTCGATTTTGCACATCCTGCTTACTAATAATAAAGACCAGACCATCGTATCCATTCTGGAAAACTCGTAAAACTTGCTATTCGAGTTTTCTGAAACGCTCAAGCCACCACTACTCGACACTAGATGGCGCTGCACGGCCGAATAATTTCATTCGTTCCTCATTATATTCTTATCGTATCGTATTACATTGCATAATGATCGACTGCTTATAACTTCTATAAAATTTCTATTTTATCCGTATACACGTAATATTATCAACGTATATGTGGTATAATTGCGATAGCATTGAGCCGGTATTCAGTGTTGCCTAGATGATCTTTTACTAAAAATGTTAGATTTTATGTGAAAGCTGGTGAGACTGAGACTGAATTTCTCATGATTTTCTGTGATGGTGAATAAAATGCATAGTGCTTATAAAATGAATGTGTATTAAGTATTTCTAATTAAGTTTATTAATTAAATTACATGTTAGGTAAGGTTAATAGGTACCTTTACAGCATTAGGCATTACAGCATTACAAATATTTACGACTCATACAAAATCCAGTATTACCTACCTATTCATAAGCGTTTACCAAGATAGTACCTATTGAAATCATCTACTTTTAACTTTCACATTTTGTCTCAATACTTAGAGTTGATTGTAGGACACACCTAGATGAGCGAAGCACACATTTTTCTACAAACAAATCGCCGAATTCTACCATTGTCAACGTGTTGGTAGAAAATTAAATTCAGAACTCTGGCATACTAGCCAAGCCGGCTTACTCACACAAGCACACGTCTATAAATAAACAAAACATCCTTCATAACCGGGTCGTCGCTGGTGTTTCAACCAATCACAGTTCGAGAATTTTATCGACGCGCATGCGCGTGACGTGTTGCTGGCAGCCTTTATAAAGTGCAGCGCGGCCATTACATTGAACATTCAGTGAAAACAAGATCTTGAGTAACGTTGTCAGTTACAACTGCGACTAAATTCCCGTGATTTCAATAATATTTACAAATTTCCAAACGTAAATATGTCCGAAGCCTTCTTTGACGAGTACGACTACTACAACTTCGACCACGACAAGCATATCTTCTCCGGACACAGCGGCAAGCAGCGCACCAAGAAGGAGGTCAACGAGCACACCAACCACTTCGACCCGTCTGGCCATTCTAGAAAGATCGTCACCAAGCTCGTGAACACAGAGAACAACAAGAAGAACGGCAACAAGCATTAAATGGCTCATTGGACGTGAAAACTATGGCTTGCAAAAGGACTATCGATATGCCAAGCGAAAGGAGGACATTATGGCGGATCCCGGAGGAGAGCTCCGGCCGCTACGCGTCTCAGAGATCAACGGAGCACCCGCGGCGGTTCCTGCTGACGCAGGGCTTCTACCTGGCGCACCACTGCAGCAGGCTGCGGAGCCGCGCGAGGGCGCAGCGCCCCCGGTGTGCGCCTGCCCCCGCACCACACCACCTGGACCCAAAACCGCTCCAGCACTGATCTCAACTCTTATTATTATTTGAGCTTGTTGTAAAGCTCACAACTGCTGTGTTATTATTCCTAGTTAGATTGTTATGTTCTGTATCTTTCCCGAGGTAGGTACTTGAAGGACTAATAATTTATGGCAAATAAAAATGATAGTATTCTAAGATTTATTTTGTGGTTTTATTGTCTTTGTTTTGGGGCGGAAAATAGTTGGGTAGTGGTTGGAGGTCATCGCTGACTGCGCGGCGGTCGATCGGCCACGCAACGCTATCGATCGGGTGAGTCGTGTTTATACACAAAAGCAACCTTGAGCTCGCCGGTACTCGGCAGACCGCGAGGTGGCTGGCCTTGCCCGAGTATTATCTACACCTACACAGTACATTTTGCGTCGTAGAAAAATCGAACGAGCGAATCTAATGGGCGAACCGCTTACATAATCTAACATATTTAGTCATGTTTGTTTTGAACATTAAATTAACGTTAATTTGATTGTGAAACACTAATGAAGCCCTGCAGGACCCGCTTACTGCGGACACGTAGGCACACATCCGTAGCTACATTCGATAGGTAGGTACACAAACATGATCTAATTAATAAACACACGTTACCCACAAATTGCTTACAAACAAAACAGAAAAAAATACCATTTTCGTACACTAAACCTACTAAATTACTTTTTTTTTTAATTTGCACCAAAATGAACTACAAAAAAACATAAGATTATCTAAAATGGGAGTATCTATCATCATATTTTACGTAGGGATAAGGCATTAGACATTCAAAATAAGATAATAAACATTCAAAGGTAATTATGGAAAACCGGTCATTTGTTTACGTTTTTACGTGACGTATTAACGGTCAAACAAGACAGACGTGACAAACAGTATTTGATAACAACTTTATTTTTAAAGCCACAATCCAATTTGTGTGGTTTGTATTTGTAATTAGTTTTATAGCCAGACGAACTAAAGGCTTCTACAGACAGTCACAATGCGACAGCGCGTTTTCATATAGATTTTTCTATGTATTTTTTGAATTGTTTATTGAATCGAATTTAACAAATTAACTTTAGCTAAGTTATATTCATTGGATTCTACCTCAATTAGGTATTCCTTTAACCCATTTAACTTAATTAAGAGCTTATTATACATTTAAATAAAATCCTTCAACAAATAGATAGTAAACAAATTAATATCTTTGGACAAATTCTATCCTCTTCGTGTCACCGACACAACACTGATGTAGGTAAATCTTATTGGACCAAAATTTTGGATGCAGCGCAGAGTTCAATCTAGATGCATGTTTTGGGGCGTAGAGGGCAGGTTAGGAGTTGGAATATAGTTTGCAAGACAACTCCACTTTCACACCGAACTTCAGTTGTCGCATTGGCGCGTCGACAATTTCTGTAGCAACTTTAATAATCTCATCAAACTGGTCATCGCAATGCAATCAAGATTTTAGTCACGTACAATGTCTGCTTACTAAGCGCTACTAAGACTACTCAGTGACTGTGTGTTTATAGACGAAGATGGTAAATTTATCAGCCATTAGGTGGAACCTGTAGCAAGATAAAGGTGGAGAATAAAATGAATTTTAACTGGATAATGATGATCAACATGACGCTATCCAGTTAAAATTAATTGCGAATTTTCAGTCTTTTAACGTTGCATTAATAAAAAATATAGCTAATTTGAGATAAATTCTTTATTGTATTATTTTTTACTCGTCACATACAGCTGTCAGTTAATTGGCCTTATATTTAGACATTTACTACAAAAATATACCTACTTCCATCTCTCAAGACTGCCGAAAAGAAAAGACAAAACACGATGCATCGAAAGGGAGACGTTCTGACATTGACAAACCGACTCCCGCTATAACAGAAAATAAACTTATCGAAATAGGCATGCCTTTAGTTAGTTCGGAGTCTCCGACGAAAATATGTCAAATAGCCTGTGGTGAACGTGGTGAACATTTTTCTCGGAATATAAAATTTAATAAATTAAAAAATTTATTGATAAAATAATTGTATATTATCTAAATGTATTAAACTTTTTGATTGGAAGTCAAACACACTACTTACTAAATATATTATATAAATACAGAATAATTAGTTTCCTCATCAATAAATTTAAATATAAGTAGAGGAAAAACAAAATGATGATTTCTAGAAAAAATATTAAGCATTTAAATATCGAATAAAACAAATAAAAGGAAATAATTTTCCAATAATTACATAATGTACTTCCTTATACCATGAAATCCTGTTACTACAAAAAATGTTGAACTATAAATTCTATGAGCAATAATGAAAAGTAAGTAATATTCATATATTATTATTATGCTTGGAAAATAGTAACACAAACTCCTAAAATAATAGTATTAAATAAACATTGAGAGAAATTAGATTTTCCTAATCCAGCCGTTAAGGCGTAATTGATTAACTTTCACTCTAAAAATATTAGAGTCTAATATCTACTTAAAAAATAAATCCCATGATTGATGTACCTAGGTAATTGTGTAAATGGTTCAAGGCTGAGAAATTGGCAAAACAAATATAAGTGTCTATAAACAGTGCTTTTCATGAGAATGAGACTAATAGTTATTATCCATTTTTAAGTTAAGCCTGAAACGAAATACAAATGTGGACAAATAAATCTCATTTGTTTTGTAAAGCCAGACAAAACAAATAGGTACAAACTAGTTTCCTATATGTACATATGTACCAGTATATAGTGTTGAAACAAGCCAACAATTAACTAAATAGTTCTTGTTATCAGTTAGCTATAGCACAACATAATTCGCAGTGTTATCATTGGAATGTTCATGACTTTCTACAAAGTAATACATTTATTATATTCACCTACTTCCACACATCACAACAAGTGTGTGTTCACTTGGAAAAACTGAGATTATAATATTCTTTTGCCGATTATTTTTTAATTTCATTTTCAAACATTTTAAATTATAACAGAAAAATCGTCAATTGGCTTGTTTTCCATATAAAAATGGCGAAGCCTATTTCTGCTGCTTACTTTTGTTTCTGCCATAAAGATTTTAAGTAAGTAAGCTATGCTTTTTATGCTAACTGAAAGTTTTTAATTTTAAAATGCCATAAGCATTACCAGAAGCTTTACGGACAAGAATAATAGCTATATGTGAAGAAGGTTAGGATTGTTTGATTTCATTTACTGAAAAATATTAATTTGATAATATTAATAATAGCAACTAACTATATAGGTAGATACTATACTGCTGCTGCTCTACTGCTTGCTGCTAATTTTATTTGAATAATATTAATTTATTTCGTAGCTCAAACATACCATAAAAAAAATTATTTTGGATGTGTGTATCATTGAAGTTATAGAGTATTTCTTGCGAATTTTCCATTTCATACAACATTGCTGTTCTGATTTATTAGGTAAAGATTAATTTCTGCTTTGCTGTCTCATAAAATGGAATATAATTTATTGTTTGAACACGTTTCAATATTTTACTGTTTCGCAATGACGCATTACCACGTATATTGTTAACATAGGTAACTAAAAAATATAGCAAACATTTTAATATTTGAGTTTCATCGGGGCTCTTTATTATTTTCAGCATTAAAAGAAATAAAAAAATATAGTGATGATGTTAACCCTCTTTAGGGGGATGCAACTCGACATACATTTTCACAATTTTCATACAACAGCTCTTACGCGATTGTGACGTTAATACACATTCTTCATTAGATATTTTGGAAACACAGTATCTTGTGGATATTATCTAGGCTTCTATTGAAATTAATTTATGAATTTGTGTAAAACTAATCCAGTCTAACTAATCTGCTATTTTGCATGAACTTTGACACTTCATAATTTACTTAAAAATTTAAAAAGTTAAAAGGTATAACAATAGGAGGTTTTTTTTAAATATTCGAATAAATTACGGAATTACCGAATGCTAACAGAGTTCCCAGGCCATATCTTTCTTTTTTCGCGTTGTCTTTTTGTCAAACATCGCGTTGGATTGCGTTAGATGACATAACAAGCTCTGACGATAGGCGAGTAAAAAAGGACCCTCTTAAGGCCCTAGATACTCTACAAGTCTACTTAAATTTAATGATTGCCTGTAGCTGTAGGTAACCATATCATGTACAGAGTATTCACGTTTTTTACTGCCCGTTGATGATTTCAGATAATTGAGTCCAGTTTGCTCACGATGTATTCTTTAATTTGGACCGAACTGGACCACTAGACGTTAAAAAGTCTATACTGATGTATTTTAACTGGGAATAAAGTCTTAACAATGTATAAGTATAGATATTCCTCTTGATGTGAAACCCATTTAACTCTATTTTTAGGGTTCCGTACCTCAAAAGGATAAAACGAAAACTTTATAGGATCACTTTTTTGTCCGTCGGTCTGTCTGTCTGTCAAGACTCTTTATCTTGGGAGTGCGTGGAGCTATCGAGTTGAAATTAAAACCATATACTCCGGCCCCCTGAAGCTGTAAAAAAGCAGACTTCTAAAAAGATACAACCGTTTATGTCGCAAAAAACGTTTATTTCGACACTCTCAAGGGAATCAAAACTCATAGGGTACTTCCCGTTGACCTAGAATCCTGAAATTTGGCATGAAGCAAGGTCTCATAGCACAAGTATAGGAAAAAATCTGAAAACTGTAAATTTGTAGGTAAAAAAAAATTTTTTTTGCGGTTCGGATAAATCTTCGTAACTCAAATCGGAAATATAAAAGGTAGAAAATGTATATTTAGCATAATTTATTTATTTATTTGCTGTCAGCGGCATCGCCCGTGAGAAAGTATAAAAGGCTTCCAAGAGTACATATTCCCGGGATAAAAAGTATCATATGTGCTAATCCAGGACATAGTCTATACACGTACCAAGTTTCATCGAAATCCGTTCAGCCGTTCGAGCGTAAAAATTAACACTCATAAGTGGGAACACTATAGTGTTCAAACGCACATATACATCACATCAGCATAGGCGTTTGATTGGTGGTAGTTAATACGGTAACAAATTATAGTAATTAGCAAGAGATTTGGCAGCAATTTCATTATTGTGCGACTTAATTTTCCACCGTAAGTCGGTGAAAAAGTAAGACGCACAATAATAACTTTTTTTTTAAGTTTTTTAACACTACGTTCATTGTTACAAAAGTAGTTCATAGTAAATACTCAGTCTAACAGGGCGACTAAAGATCCGTTCCAATATATTGTCCTATAAAGAAAAAGAAAACAGCCGATTGTGAGCTGAAAAACAGTCACTTTGTAATGAATTGACGTATTATAAACAAAACATGGTTCGACGCTCATAATTATGACGTAAGAGAAAATATTGTTTTATCAATACGTAGGTATAGAATGTGCCCTCAATGACCGTTCGGCTGTTCTAGCGGTCATTTATTTCAGAGGACACGGTGGAGCATACGGTGGAGGTGTGCCCCGCTTGGGCGGAGCACCGCCGTGTCCTCGTGGAGGCAATTGGCGGCAGCGACCTTTCACGTCGGGCCTTGGTTCAGGCTATGGTCCGGAGCGAGGAGGAATGGCAGGCGGTCGCCTCCTTCTGCGAAGCAGTAATGTTAGCGAAGGAGGAGGCTGAACGCGTGAGGGAACGAAGGTCCTCACGCCCTAGCCGACGTAATTCCGACCCCGACTACCAGCCACGGTAGACGCGGGCTTGCGGACGTCGAGCACTGGGTAGCTCGCCGTCCGGCTGTTCGGTAATTAACCGCACCGAGCCCAGTCGTTAACAGCGCGTAGTGATCCTCGCGCTCCTCAAAGAGATGTCAGCAAACCGTAGGGGCCCAGTGGGGCCGATGCCCGCTAGCTAGGACCGCGGAGAATTTCCGAAAGGGCAACCCGTAGTCCTAGTATGCAAAGGGTAATTGAAGGATACAGGTGTGGTTTTAGTCAGTAAAAGTCTGACACGCCCTCGCGCTCCACCTAGATCGCGAGAAGTCATTTGGATGATTTCCCACCTTAAAAAAAAAAAAAAAAAAAAAAGCGGTCATTTATTTACAAAATCTGAAAAACTTTATTATTAAGTTATCTTTTACTAATCACTAAAACTAGTAGATCTTATTGAAAAATAAAAGTTAGAATCCGATTTTTTTATTATTAGGAACACCTTTACTTTCGGCAATCGTATAATCGGTTTAGTTTAAACTCATTAACCAATACAAACACAGTAATCATAGTGTCCCATGTTCCTATATTAAGCTTGGTCCAAAGTCTTACTCCAGGGCCTAAATAACCCGAATTTACTGATCGTATAATTATGTTTGTATTCTTCAATTTTTCTTTTTTCCGTGAGTATACCCTTCAACACTTTACGAGTCGAATACTAATGTGTCAGCTAACTGCACTGATTTAAATTATCATAAAAGGGAAGGATACAAAACGGTCTTCGGCAAAACACCTACATATATATATCACCAGGCCCTATCAGAATACCAGCGCTGCGTTATTTTACTTTTTTGTTAAATATCGCAGCATATGCTGAGATAGAAGCCTTTTTGGCCTCGCACAGGTCTTTTATTTTTTATCTTTTAATATTTTTTTCTTTTATTTTAAGTGAAGTGTTTATAGATTAAGTGGTTACTTTTTATTTTATTGTTGTTTGTCCTGTGCGAGTCTCAAATAAATGTTTTCTTTCTTTCTTTTCTTTATATACACTAAACAGTTACTGTTACAGGGCTTTTTTATAGTTCTATGCAAAATTTAAAGTTTGAATCCTGTATTATTATGTAACTATTGAACAATGACTTTTTTATATTCCGTTCCGATCCTCATAAAAAAACTTGTTTTTTTAAAAAGATCTACCTTTCGACCGCACAAAAAAGCTCTCCTGACTCAAAATATACACCTGCCTAGCCAACTAGATGATATTACAGATACCACCTAACAGAGATCACATAACTAACGGTCATCTAAATCATGCTACATAACATTTTTTGCTCTAAAAGTGCTACAACCAGTTAGGTCATTGATCGTGTATAAAAGAGATAAAATGATACTTACACTGTACGTGAAACGTTCTAAGAATTATTAGCTTATGCCACGAGGGTGTAAAAAGTAGTAAATACAAAGTTCTAGAGCTATTAACTATAAAAACGTAACGTTATGCACAGTAGATGAGAGATCGAGTTGGAACAATAGATAGAGATGAAACTACATCGAAACGAGACAATGGAAAGAGACAGAGTATTTCCGTAGATGCCGTAAAAGGCAACAAAGATTTTGCATTCAGAAATAACTACCTGTACAGTGTACTACATAATGAAATCAAGTTTAATGTTGAGGTAAGCAACGCACTTGAAGCACCAATCGATGCATCGATGCAAAAAGCAAGGACAAAATAAAAAAAAAAACCGGCATTAAGGAGTAAAATATAGTTCTAAGATTAAAGATGACTATTTGAACTGGTAATATAAAAGAGTCAGATTCCTACTTCGGATTCTTAATTGCAGCTGGAGTAGTTGAAAACAGGAGCAAATAAAACCAAGAATACTAGAAGGATTTTAGCTATTTTTTTAGAGACTGAAACTTCCTAGTTGGAATACTAGAAAGGTTTTCAGTTCTAGTCAACACCCAGTAAATAAAAGGTTAAACTTTTCCAATTTGAAAGATATTAAACCCAAGTCTCACTAAGAGAGATTTGTGGTTACTTCGTGAGCTATAGTCACGCTACTAACCTCTAATTGGTAATAAGAACCAGTACTTTTTATAAACCATAATGAGTAGGTGATTAGGCGTTAATGGTATCATTATTGTTAGTTGATTAATTGAAGCCGCTATTGAATAGAAAACGAAGCTCTTTCAGATTTTTTGAAAGCGAATTGTCTAAAGGCATTTTTGGCACCGATTAAGAATTTTATTGTATTTTTAATTATTTTTGACATCTATTATGAATTTTATTTTATTGTATTTTTATTTTTTAACATTTATTATGATTTTTATTGTATAATTATGTCTGAAATTAATGAGGATGTGGATTTGGGTTTACGCTATGAGGCTTCAGCTATGAGAACAATACAAAAATTAGATTAGTTCTTAATATTATCTTCTTAACCAAAAGCCGTCCACTATTGGACATAGCCTTACCCCAACTATCGTCACAACGACCGGCCATGTACGTCTCATATCCAACGGATAACCCAGACACTCTTCCTGTCATTGGTCCACCTTATGAGAGACCTTCCAACGCTGCATCTTCCCGTACCGAACCTTTTGGGCACGCTACAATTATGGCGGTAAGTCCCCTCTTTGAGGACTGGCTGGAGCGGCAACACGGCATCCTCACCTACCGCATGACGCAGGTCCTTACCGGACATGGCAAGTTCGGGAGGTTCCTGCATCGGATTCAGGCGGAAGCAACGCCCGGGTGTCATCATTGTGTGGACCACCCAGAGGACACGGTGGAGCATACGGTGGAGGTGTGCCCCGCTTGGGCGGAGCACCGCCGTGTCCTCGTGGAGGCAATTGGCGGCAGCGACCTTTCGCGACGGGCCCTGGTTCAGGCTATGGTCCGGAGCGAGGAGGAATGGCAGGCGGTCGCCTCCATCTGCGAAGCAGTAATGCTAGCGAAGGAGGAGGCTGCACGCGTGAGGGAACGAAGGTCCTCACGCCCTAGCCGTCGTAGTTCCGACCCCGACTACCAGCCACGGTAGACGCGGGCTTGCGGACGTCGAGCACTGGGTAGCTCGCCGTCCGGCTGTTCGGTAACTAACCGGACCGAGCCCAGTCGTAACAGCGCGTAGTGATCCTCGCGCTCCTCAAACAGATGTCAGCAAACGGTAGGGGCCCAGCGGGGCCGATGCCCGCTAGCTAGGACCGCGGAGAATTTCTGAAAGGGAAACCCGTAGTCCTAGTACACAAAGGGTAATTGAAGGATACAGGTGTGGTTTTAGTCAGTAAAAATCTGACACGCCCTCTCGCTCCACCCAGAGCGCGAGAAGTCATTTGGATGATTTCCCACCATAAAAAAAAAGTACCGAAACTTTCGGCCCCATCCAGCATAAATGTTCTGCGAGCAATATGGCATGCTCACTGGCCACTGCCACTTAAGTTTGGCGATTCCTATGATATAGCGAAGAATATTTCAAAAATGATAATAATCCATAGCGGGATAATTATGATGTTTGAGTCTGAGATCTATACGAGGCCAATAACAGAGCCGTAGAGGTTGCTAAACACAGAAAAATATTAGTTAGAGTACATCGACACGAAAAAGAAGAAGAAGATATGATGTTCAACCAAGGACCAACAATATGCTCCAACAAACACCTGGAAAGGAGGGTGAAGGGAGAAGTATACGTACGGCAGGAGTATCAGCAGGGTGTGGAGTGGACAAGGGTTGTCAATATTGATGAAAACCTAATGATGATGAATGGAATAGAAGATCAGTCGAATTTATTATTCGACTGGTAGGTAGGGTATAAGTTTTAAATTTTTAATGCAGTTTTATCATGAGCTGTTATTATGACTAAGATTTTATTAACAGTAACAGTAAGCATTGCAACGTTCTGAGATATCGTTGGGTTTTTAACAATAAAGGTTGTGACCTAGTCTTTTATTATTATAAATAGATTAAGTTCAACAATTACACATTTAATAATATTATTGCAAAACTTTGCGTTGTTGATATAAAAATCTCATTTTTTTTTTTTCAAAACATAAAAGTTCTACAACTAAACAGTTAAATCAAGTCATACCAGATTTTTTCTTTATTATTGTTAAACTGAATGATGCAATCTTGCAGAATGTTAACGCATTGTTCATTAAGGTTATCGTTTTAAAACATATTGCTCACGAGACCTATAGATATATTCGTATACCGATATGGAATTTCTGTAAAAATGTAAATATTCCCCAGAATTGTTTCAACAACCTATATATGTTTACATTGTGACTGAGATGTGATAAATTTCTTTCGATACCACCCTTTGGATATTAAACTATCAAAATAGCTAATATATAAATATTTTAGTTTGTAGTAAAATTGACTGCATTTCACATCATCATGATTGTTTATTTTTCCAAAAAATATTAATTGACATATTATTTGACGGTTCATATCTCCATATAATAGAGATATCGACATGGCTGTCTTTGCGAACAATCTACAATGTTAACATTTGTTTGTTAATTATAACTTGTTTGCTGGGCCCTAACAGGGAACAAATGTGTAGTACAAGATAGAATATATCATAAATTAACACATAGGCTATAATTTACTTATAATGAGAAAAGTACTAATTTCACACGGATAAAGCAGTGGGCAAAAACTAGTTTTAATTTAATTATCATCGTTGAATCGGAACTCAAATAATAATTATTACCAAACTTCATTATTTTACGTGGAAGATCATCAAATTACTTCGGACTTACTTCTGCGGGAGTGTCAGACTTTTACTGACTAAAACCCACAATGTTCCTTCAGTTGCACTTTGCCGGAGTCGCGGGTCCTACCACACGCGTTAACTTTACCACAGTTTTGCCTACTCAGGCCGGTTTATACACGGAACCATGTGTGTGGTTGGTAAAACTCCTGAGAGTTTTACGCGGTGTTTCGTAGCGGACCGGCCTGCGCAGGCAAAAGTGTGGTGAAGCTTGTGCGTGTGGTAGGCTTAGCTTCACAACAGTTTTGCTTGCGTAGGCCGGTTTGTACAACGGAACACCATGTAAAACTGTATGAGTTTTACCAACCACATGCACGGGGTTCCGTGTACCAACCGGCTTACGCAGGCAAAACTGTGTTGAAGCTTGTGCGTGTGGCTTGGCCATTAGAAGCGTGCGAGGAACACAACGCTTAACTGGCAAACAGACGAGCTACATATAAACATTTTTCTATTTTGTTTTCAGATATTTCGGTCGTTTCCTTGGCACTGATTTCCGTAATGTATAGGAAAAGTTTCAGTGTGTTAAGAAAATAGTACGCTTCAAATGTGCCACATAAAACGTAGACAAAATGTATAAATCCACCTAGTAGCGTAGCGTGGACTAATTTAGACGTGGGCGAAGGCACATCAGCGAGGCCTTTTTCTTTCATAAATTCGAAAACGAGACCGTTACTGTCGCAACCCAGTGTTCGACCATATCGTCGCTTACCATCAGGTGAAAGTGGTCAAACATGAGCCTACCAATTATAAAAAAACTCTCGTTCTTAAGGAGCCTTCGCTTGTGCGAGGCCCCTTTGGGTGCTAGGCCGTGGGCAAGGGCCCACAAAGCTCACGCCTAACTACGCTACTGAAGCCACCTAATGACAATTGTTTACGGCTGATCTTGACCTGATTCAATACTTCACACTATAGGTATCTAATAAAAACATAGTACGTAGTTGTTTGAATCCCAATTTCTATATCAAATATTATATGGCGCAATAAATTATAATAAGATTACATTTCTGTATCTCGCATGACACACAGGTAGGTACGTAACTTTTATTTCGTGAGCATTAAACTCAATGACAAAACTAGAGTGTGTCATTCGTTTATCTCTAGGAAATAACAAAAATCGATTAATGGAGAATGAGTACGTGATTATTACCATGAAATAAAACGTTATCTTTTCTCTTCCTCGTTTAAATGGAGCGATAAAGGATTTTCAATAGACTTACTAGAAAACTGATTCCTGTCCAGGTGCGCCCGGAGGGATGTGCAAGGGGAGCAGTTGCACCCCCTTGTTCTTAATCTTAGCGTGTCGATGGCAAAACTAGTATTCCTTGCCAGGCCCATTATTCGGCCTCGGCGATGCCGTCCGCTGACGCTGTCATTAGGTCCCTACATGAACAGGTGACCGGGCACAATATGCAGGATAGAAAGGACATGGTCTGCGGAGAGACGCCGCACAAACATTGAAGATCGTATCTGTGAACCTCACTCTGTGAAAATTACCTTTGCTGCGTCCAGCCTGGGTGAGGAATCCCCTAACTTTCATGTTTATACATAAAAGGAATGTTTAAAACAAATAAAAGTATTCGAAAGGCCAGTTCTATCTCTATAATAAGCTATATATATACTGAAGATACATCCATCTTAAGACAGTTCTGCCAGCGAGCAGGCTCCTATAGCACCACTATTTTTTGGACCAAAGAGTGCAGCGGGTCGCCCCAAACAATTCAATTATAATTAGAATATAGAAAACTTTAGGCCGATCGCCGATCAGCACCCTCAAATCGTCCAGGTGAAAATTCTACGGAGTGAAAAAATAAAATTTCACACTACGCAATTTATTTTCATCATCACTGCTCTCAAAACGGTGAAGGAAAACATCGTGAGGAAACCGGCATGTCCTAGAACAAAAAATTCCAATATATGTGACTTCCGCACTGGGCCCACGTGGTGGATTACGGCCCAATCTTTCTCCTAGAGAGGTCTGAATTCCAGCAGTGGGAACATTAAAAGGCTGTATAGACTTATGCTAATACTTTGAAAGTGTGAAATATAGGTAATAAAGACATTTCGTTTAGGATATTTTTTTTTTGTTTCCATAAAACCGTGTAGAAAAACTTCGTTTAATACACGTAGGCATTTCAATCGGGCGGTGCAATTAAAATGTATATACTTTACGTTTACTGCCAGATTGAATAAGTTTTCTATAGAGAATTTTACTTGCCTTACATGTAGTTTATGACTAAAATGATGTTGGTAAGTATAGTGAAAAACTAAGTAAATAGTAGGAGATATGAGTCTTGTCTTGTTGAACAAGCAAATAAAACTTTCAGTATTGTAGCCTCCTATAAGGAAAATGTGTCATGTTAATGGCCACAGTACATTCACTCTCTCACTGAAATTCAAATTACATTTTAAAGTAAACTGCGTAGGTAGGTATAGTTCATGATACTGCACAAACCATTTGAGGAAAATATTTACACGCTCTAAATATACAACTGATAAATATAGTTTATTAGTTGCTTCCAATTTAATATTTATTGTGGCTAGTTATTTTAATAAATTAATAGTTTTTACCTGTTTTCACATGATAATTATATTATTTATTTATTTGTATATGTGTTCAACAAGTAGGTAATTAATTGGTGTCTCCGCAACACTCATGTTTAATTACGATTAATAACCATTGAACATACATTTTGATAAGTTCAAATATTTCATTGAAATTAAGTAGGTAGGTACTTGCACATAGCTCTTTTTTCGGGGTTAGTAATCATCAAATAACTTCTCCTGTTCTGGATGGAGCGAGAGGGAAAGTTAAACTTTTACTGACTGAAACCCGTGCGTTCCTTCATTTGGCCATTGCGTCCAATGATGTGGTACCTAGGTATACAGATTAAACGTAGCACTGCTTAAGAGGTGGCGTTTATAGTCCCGATCGATGCCAGGAAATTAGTAAACACTTTATTAGAATTAGAAATTCTAGTAAACATCTTTGAATCGCGGTGATTCTTTCGAAAAATTTCGCAGTCCATGTCGCATACAGAATTAACAGATTAAAGATCTGCTCCTAAAAGCGGTGGGCGATTATAAGACATACTAGTGAAATCATTCAATTATGAAGATGTCATCCAACATTTTACAACGCATTTACGTGACGCTGCAACGTTGCCCAGTGTCTCGCAACTTCTCATCTTACATTTTACAACGCATTTACGTGACGCTGCAACGTTGCCCAGTGTCTCGCAACTTCTCACCCAACATTTTATAACGCATTTACGTGACGCTGCAACGTTGCCGAGTGTTTCGCAACTTCTCATCCAACATTTTACAACGCATTTACGTGACGCTGCAACGTTGCCCAGTGTCTCGCAACTTCTCACCAAAAATTTTATAACGCATTTACGTGACGCTGCACCGTTGCCCAGTGTCCCGCAACTTCTCATCCAACATTTTAAAACACATTTACGTGACATTTGTTGGACAATTTGACGGCGTTACACATCAACACGTTGGACATTTTGTCCCCTGACGTATCTAAAGCTTAAATCTTTACTCTGATCTCCCATTTTTGTTCGACCTTCATAGACCTTTACCAATCAATATTAATGCTACATGAGCAAAATGAAAGTGAGCTCGATAGCAGGGCTCCAGTCTATCTTACAAACATGCCTACTTAAGATACATATTTACTCAGACATGAGAGCGAAAGGCAGAATATTGTTGGCCTAGTCAGATTTTATCGATTCAGCATCCAGGCTGACCTCTAACATCCAGCCTGTGTTGGGAATGTCATACGGCACACACAGTAGAGGTGCGTCTCAGTACAAAGTTATTTGTATATTTTCATTTCAATAACATTCACAAGATATAATAAACGAGAGATATACCAACTGTTGATATAATTTCTTTACATATAAAATATCGTCGCGTATATATTCGCGGCGTATTCAAAACCGTTACTGTAATATAATGCAGCTGTGGAACCGCGATAGCGAGCGAACGAAGCGAGCGTGCCGCGGCAGTGGTCGCTGAACGTCAGATCCCCTTCTAATGTTAGTGAATCATTTGGATTAGGTTAAGTTAAAAGCCATTATGATTTAAAAAAAGGTTTTATTCCTTCATATTAGACTATTGTCTTTTGAGTAGTATATATAAAGATTTTATAATTTATCTACATATCATACATTATATATAACTTATAAAAATTAGTTATTTGAAAATTTTATCAATCACTTATTATATTAACTGATCATTATATCAAATAAAATTATATATTCAGTTGTTATATCTTGTAAATATTAGAAATTTTGTAATTATACCATATATTACTTACCCCACACGGTAGCGTAGGTAAAAATTCTCTTTACGTAAACAACTTTAAACAAATTACTTGTAAATAAAAAAAAATGATTTTGGAATAAAATCTAAATGTGCTTTTAAGATGAACTGAAAATGTAATGAAAGAAATGATTCAGAAGATATAGTGTCATGGATGGCGCCTTTTTATTTAATGTTCTAATATACCGACGGGATAAACTGGTCAGATTTTGCTAGAACTGAAAGAAGGAAGCGATAGCTCGCGAAAATGGACGAAATGGAAGAAGACCTTTGCCCAAGAGCGTACCTAATTCTCAGGTAAAACCGCAGGAAACCTATATCGGCATTACGGAATACTAAGTAGGTAAGAACAGGTAAACCAAGCACTTCAGCTTACTGATAACATCGCTAAATAAACCATCATAAGTTGATTAAGTGATAGGAATTATATCAACACTTTCTCTGAAAGGAAAAAAAATAAAAACAATTAACCTTAAGTCCTATTCCGTATTTCAAAAATAAATCATTGACATTGTCACCTTAAATTATATATAAATAAATATACAATGTTATAATATGATGAATAATTGATTCACCTACGAACGGCTGGAGCAATTTGTTTAGATATTATTTTTCTTCTAGTTTATTTTTTATTTAAACTTCATGTACAGTAGTGATACATAGGCGGACATAATGAATCTAATCCCCGAGTCTAGTCCGAGTAAGGTTCTTGGACGAAAAAACATAATAGAAAAGTTGCCTAGAAAATGTAAAATCAGGGTTTACTACATCTGGCCGCACCGAATTGCACTTTCCTATGTTTCTATCCTTTTCTGTGCACGTAAAAGCGTGTTGCCGACCTCCTCGTCGATTCCACCGCATGTTGTCGCACTCCCACTCTTTTTCTCTATCTATTAAATGACGGTTTTAGGTGACAAAAAAGGATAGAAAAATAGGAAAATGAGATTTAGTGCGACCAGCCCCCCTAGCCAAGTTACAACCGTTTCATGTCGAATTCCGTTCTCCAATCGGTAACGCCTCGGTGTCAGCAATTGTATAAAACGATAAGTTGGTAGCCATGTTGACGCGCCCGAGTCGGCCGCTCGTTCTACAATAACAAAGGATGTAGCGTTGAACATTGTAGAAACGATAACAATTCATTCTATGATTTTGAACGATGTGAACTTGGTTACGAATTTTCTATTCGTTTGTTCTGACCACGTGACTTTACGTTGAGATGATGTCATTCCCATACATTTCAACTAGCAGTAACGATTGCAGATTATCAACTTGGCCAGGGGTGCAGATAAACAGTAGTTCAACCCATAGCGAAAACTACTAAAAGTGCTCTTTCTATGAGCTCAGCCATTTTGACATGACACTGTTGTCTCAACTAGTATCTTATTTAAATTCGAAGCAAAATTAAAATGTATTGTTATAAATCAGACGAAAGATCCTCCTAACCATAATGTCTGATTGTTACAGAGAGATTCTCACGAAAAATGGATCAGCCGTGGACGCAGCAGTTGCAGCCATGTTCTGTAACGGTCTGCTCAACCAGCAGAGCATGGGACTAGGAGGAGGGTTCTTCATGACAGTATACCTGAAGGATGAAGAGAAGGCATACACTGTCAACGCCAGGGAAATGGCTCCTGGAGCAGCCACCGTGGATATGTTTAAAGGCAACTGGGATAAATCTTCTAAAGGTGAGTTTTTGGAGTAGAATATAAGCGGCAAGTAGCAGTGGCGGAACTGTAGGGTGGCAAGGCTGGCAAAATGTCACGGGCCTCTGGTCTGACGGGGCCCCCAGTCCGAGAGGCCGTGAGCTCATAAGAAGTAGGTAACCCAATCTATTTTACAAAACTTATTAAAATTAAATCACAATGAGAGGGATTTTCTGGGCCCCCTAGTTTATTATATAGTTACGCCACTGCAGGTACCCCTCCTCTGGCTCTATTACGCCCCATACGTGCCTCAAAACACACACTATTATTGCTTGTAGCAGCGGGCGCAGGTGCACGCTTAAGTTATTTGCAGACTTTAATACTTATTCCGAGAATTGTATTGCATGTTGTGGAGATATCCAATTTATATGTCAAAAGATTAGCAAAATTCTTTTTACCTATTTTTTTTCATTCAAAATCTGTATTATTATAGATTTTTATAGATGATACTGGTTAAAAAGAGGTGGTGCTTGTGTGATCAACCTATTTTTGAAACATTTTAAGAAGAACGTTAATGTGTCGACGAACGCAATAACTTGACTACATCATAATTTTTTTTATTAATTACCAGTAAATAAATGTTTGAACATGCATTATACATTTTATACCTTTTTGAATATAGAATCCATCATTAAATTTTCTTTGATCACTTAATCGTAATCGTTAAGGATTAGATTCTTACTAAAATAATAATCTCAAAAAAAAACAATGAATAAGTAATTACTTTCTAGAATAAACTTTACACAGATAACAATCACGAATAATGTACCTACTTTCCGAAAATGAATAGATAATAATCTTAAGATAATACAAACAAAACAAAATAAGTATCTAATCGAAAAAAATTCTAGCGCCACAGATATAAAATGAGGTCAGGATTTAATCTGAGTATTAAATAATAAATACAGGTTACAGTTTAGGTAAACTGTCATATCTTATCAAAAACCTTGACGGTTTGAACCGTTCATTTTATAATAACTTTAATATGGTATTGAAATTTGACGTTTCTTGTATGAATCAAGATAATTAAATTTTCCATTAAGGCGAGGTTTTCTGAATAAACTTAGTTTACAATTTGGCTCTTGTAAATGACGATTCTAAGTTATACATATAAAAGGACAGAAACATAGAAAAGTGCGATTCGGTGCGGTGAGATGTAGCTCAACTCTTAGTAGCTAATTGTTTAGGATGCGAGAGAAGCCGCACGCAAAAGTTAAATAGTTATTATTGTTTTTTTTTTTCGGAAATATCTACGTGACAAAGAGACCGTAAACAGAACAGATAGCTAATGATAATACTATCGGCAGACTGATAACAGATTACACAACAACACATAACACAACATAACAATAATACAGCCCACAGATTCGTCGAAATATTTGAGGTGCGGCGCCGAAACGCATCGTACAGTCTTAGTCTTTAGAACTAAAATTGCATAAACTTCAGCCCCCCTACCTAAGTTACGATCGTTTCGTTTGCGTCGAACGCCTCGAGTAGGCCACGCCTCCGATTCCTTTGTTTTGACGTCATTTCAACGCTCACTCACGTGGTCAGAACAAAGGAATCGGAGGTGTGGCCTACTCGAGGCGTTCGACGCAAACGAAACGATCGTAACTTGACTAGGGGGGCTAAATTTGACATTTGCACTTTACTAACTTTGCTAAAGAGCTGCGAGAACGTTTAAAAAGGTGACTGTGGCCCTAAAATACAAAGGGTAACTGAAAGACACAGGCGGGCTTTAAACAGTAAAAGTCTGAACCGGAGAGGGCTCTCGTTATTCCCTAAGTTTCCTGCGTTTTTTGAAGTGGAAGACTAGACTTATTGTTGCTAGCAATACCTATTTACTTTGACAATTGCAAGCTCCTTTATCGTCTCTCAACAAACTAAGAAACTCTTAGAGTTGATAATACCTACTGTTATCAAAATACACAATGAATCAATTAATTACGACCAAAGTAATAAACGTATATCAAAGGATTAATCCACTTCAGCATACCTACTATTTGACTACCGATGTACCAATCCCAAGACTAATTCCATGATTTGAAGCATTTCTAGAAACCGTTATATACCGGAAGGGCCTTGGCCTCCTGACTGTTGTGTTTTATTTTGTTTATTCATTGACTATTATTTTTAACAGGCAGTTTACCAATACTTAACAATATCTAACTGATAACAATATTGCAGCCCACTGCATTATCCGCATTTTAACAAAGACGTTTGGTAATGAGTGCCACTTAATAAACATTATTATTTAGAATTAGGTACATTTTAAAATTATAAAAGAAATTAAATTAATACCTAAGTACATCAATTCAATCATCATTACCAAGCTTATATCAATATATTTAATTTTTTATAATTTATAATTCGATGCATACTTATTAATCGTAATGAAAATTATTTAGCGTATTATAATTATAATAGAATGTCTCTTGTCTAGTCTCTGTACAGATAGAAGTACCTTTTTTCAACGATTTAATTTTGATAACTCATTCACCTCTTATAGAATTCACACTGATAAGTTCATAGTACGCCACACTTATGTGTGTATTCGTGTATCGCATACTTGAGTGAACAAGCCAGCTCACTAGAATATCTGGAACGTTCTCGCTCATATATCCATACCATCTACACTCATCTACACTACAATTGTTATAGAACGGTGCGGGAGTCAGCTGTCGGATTCATACAATGTAGCTAACTATCCTTTTCTCTCATCTTAAAGATGCATATTTTCGTCCTTTGTCATCCTACCCATACTACGTAAAAGAGACCTTTTTAAGTAAAATTCGAAAATCGGTCTCTCTGGGCTATATAATCATAAACAAGTGACTTGAGTTCTCAGTGAGTTGTTCGAGATAATTCTTTTTAATATGAACGGAAAAAGCAATTGATTGGAAGGCCGACCATGCGTGGCTAACAAACTAGTTACCTATGTTTGTTTAGGCTTAAAAATAAATGCTGTTTACTCTTCGACGTATTTCAATATTTTAGCACGTAGCATATATGGCGAAAATTTGTATGTATGTGTATATATTTGTTACTCCTTCACGTTCAAACGACTAAACGGATTTGGGTGAAACTTGATGCACGGGTAAACCATATCCTAGAATGGGGTACTTGTTATCCCACGAGTTGGTTCCCTAGGGACAATTTTGTACTTTCACACGAGCGAAGTCGCTAACAGAAGCTAGCAATTTTATATAAGTAAGCTGCATTGCATTGCTGCATTATTTTATTGTCTCTCTCTCTCTCTTTATTGTCATAGGTACCTACGGTACCAACGGGCTTTTTTATGAAAACATCGGGAAATCTGTGCAAATACCTTTTATCTTTGTGGACTGTCTTATCTTTATGTTAATAATTAGATATATATATTGAAACGGTAAATCACTGGTATAAGGAATTTTCTTGTGATTTTTTTGTATCGGGTTCTAAGCAAGATATTAGGAATAGGCTAGGTAGGTATGTTTACGCGGCCGAAGCTATTCCAGAAATAATTAATTGCTTAATAAAGTAAGTTTCCTGTTTTTCATAACGTTTAAACCCAGCAGCAACACGGATTTTTAAAGCAATATAATTTTTTTGTTAATTCTTTATGCACACAAAAGTACAGAGGCGGACTTAATGCCACATGGCATTTTCTACCAGTCAATCTAAGGGTGATGCAGAGACAAAAACAACAATAACAAAAAACAAAACAATTCATTTAATTAAACATAACTCCAATTTCATAACTTATGTAATTCTATGAGCGATTTTTAATTGTTATTCCATATTTAAAACGAAAAACTAAAAAAAAACACCATTTGCTTTGAAAAACCTAGTAACAAAAATGGAAGAAAACCTACATTACGAACAAATAGTAGGTACTCTACATAACAAATACTGCGTGCTTCAAACAAAAGATTATCAACATTGTTATAGGTATCGCTTAAAATCGCCAGTAATGAGAATGTTCTACATATTGCGTTACACTTAAAAATTATCAGCATATTGTTCCGATGAAGCAGTTGAATAAACAGCAAACAAATTATTAAAAGACTAGCGTTTGTTAGCGGCTTCACCCGGGCGAAATGCGAAAATTATCGCACAGAAATATATCACTGGAATAGAAAAGCATTCTATTTCCTTATGGTCATGGTTTAGACGTATTTTAAATCCGTACAGCTATTGAAGCGTGGTGGATTATCAAACGTCCAAGCAAACAACCTTTTACTTTTACTACCATCACCTGCCTAGACTTTTCCCAATTTTTGGGTTCGGGTTGGGAGATACTTGGGAGATACACCAAAAATTTTCAATTAGTACAAATATTTAAAGGGCTTATTAGAGAAGGTATTGTTATTATTTAAGTAGTCTCGATAAATAATATTCATAAACAGCAAAGTTATTAGCGTTTGTTTATATCCCAAAATGTCACTCATTTTATAGCAATATTGTACAGTCTATATATAAATGTTAAACAGTTGTCGCCCTATTCTTAATTTTTCTTATCGGGGGGGGGGGGGGGGGGTGTAACAAAAACTAGTAAAAATGGTCCCTCAAGGGCCTATTACACTACGCGTTATTTAAGCAGTCTTAGTCTATGTATTTCTATGTATCTCATCGTTCTGTTTCATTCCTTTACACGACATTGACATAAGCTGCTCTTTTTCTTGTGTGACGCTACATAGACTAAGACTGTCTGAATAACGCGTGGTGTAATAGGCCCTTTAGTACGAAATCAGATTTGGTAAAATGGCTCCAAATAAAAGGCTATAATGCTTCTAGACTTTTCCAACCCTCTTATTACTACGCATTTTGTCTGCGATATTCCGAGGGGTCGGGTCGGCATAATATTAGCACGCATCGATCCGTGGCATTTCAGACTACAAACTAGCTAAGTCTGGAATGTGGGCACTGTTTCTAGACTTTTCCACCCCTCTTAATTTTGTTATGTATTCACCCTTCACTAGTTGGCAAATTCGAAAGGTTACAGCTAAATATATCGATTCGGCTAAAACTGTATGATGTTAGGATTTGAGATTTGTGTGTATAGCCATAGCTAGCACGGTGATTATTGATATTTATCTATACTAACAGGTACTATAAAGAGGAAAGATTTTTATTTTGTTTGTAATGAATAAACCCAAAATCTAATGGACCGATTTTTAAAATTCTTTCACCCGTATAATGCTACTTTATCAATTATCACTGAGTGACATAGGCTATATATTTTCTACTTTCACATAGGCGAAGCCGCTGCCAGAAGCTAGTTTGTAAAAAAAAAACTTTCTTGGAACCCCCAAATGATTTTAAAACAACAAAGATTGAATCCGAAACTCAATACAGCGTTGTTAGTCAATTCAGGTTATCACATAAAGCTTATATCCTCCCACTGTTCGTCCCACTGCTAGACAAGAGACTTAGTCCAAACCAGTTAGTGCGGTCTACAGCTAAAATGATGGAGAACCATTGTACATTGTGAGTAAATTTAAACAATATATACATAATAAATATAAGTTTTATAAAGCTGAAGAGTTTATTTGAAGTTTGAACTCACTATTCTCAGAAACTACTGGTTCAAATTTGAAAAATTCTTTTAGTTGGTGCTGGACAATTATTAAGGAAACATCATGTTGCAACCAAAAGGAACGGAGCAGTAACCAAAGACGCGGGTGAAGCCGCGGGGGCAGCCAGTAATAATATAATAGTGATATCGAAAGAGATCGCATGAGTTATTTTTTATTCCACGGTGATATCGAAAGAGATCGCATGAGTTATTTTTCTTATTAGCTAGCGGACTGGCTAGGTAAATGTGCTTTTGGCAGGATTTTGCATATTTAGAATAGGTTTAAAAAAATATATAGATGAAAGAATTGTTTCTTGGTTTTAGAATTAAAGCGATTTTTTGTTTGTAAATGTAATTATTTTGAAGCTAAAAGAAATATAAATTACTAGCTTTTGCCCGCGGCTTCGCCCGCGTACATTTAATATAACCTATGTCACTCAGGAATAAAGCAGCTTTCTATCGGTGAAAAATTTTTAACAATCGGACCAGTACCTACTTTCAGAGATTACCTCCTACAAACAAAAAAAGAAAACGCCTCTTTATAATAATAGTGTAGATTAGGTGCAGGTCGGATCGGCACGGATCTTGAGCGCCCGGCAAAAGAGTGGGGGATCGCTTTGCGTACGCGTTTTTTTTTATTAATGTACACCTATTTTATTTCATTTTTTCTTTTAACTAGTACCTAGTAGGTAAAAGAAAAAATAAAATAAAATAGGTGTACATTAAAAAAAATACCTAACTACCAGATCTCGATTCCCACAATATGTAGTATTTTTCAATATCAAGCGCAAGTGCGAGGATATAGGTAAAGATGGAATGAGCTACCTCTAAGCTAGCGTGCTCCATCGCCGACGCATTACAATAATAAAAATCAGTTTGAACCAGTCACATCATCATGTAACAAGAACGGTAGGTACAGAGATTGTAATCCAGATAATTTTGATAACCAAACTCGTGTGATATGTGGGTACGTCAATGCGAATTTCTCTAAGTAAAGCTTTCTCTTTGGTGGCCCAATCAAGACTGCTCTTAAGACTCAGCATCGGTCGGTGCCGGCGCCGGTCGTACAGTTTCACTTGTAGCATTGTATGCCCCTGGCTGTTGCAGCCTTTCCAATCCGCCAAGCTTTTAAGCAACTAATTAGATAAGTAAGTAAATGAATAAATTTGTAAATTGTAATGACTCTTATGATACAGGATTTCCTATACTTGAATCTATTTGAATGTAAAATTTTATGATAATTTCAATCTTCACTTACTCAACAATCGCTTTAGCTATTCACTTACTCAACTATAGTTTTAGCTTCATGTTTTCGAAGTTAATTTTTATATGACTATTTGTGTTCAAAAAATAGTATTGGTTGCAATGGAATTTTAACATCTGTTTCAAAATTTTAAAAAGTTTTCAAATTTTGAATTTAAATATAGAAGGTGGTTTCTTTGCACTAATGATTGTATCTTGAACAGTTAATAAATAATTTTTAAAAAATCACTGAAAGGAATTTGTTTTCTAAAGCAAGAATTTACCTACTTATATTTCTATTTATGTTCTTTACTTCCTTTGGCTATCCTGAGTAATCGTAATAAATCAGTTGTATGTCAGAGTGTTACGTAGGTAATAGATAAGGGTGCTATGTTGAAATTTAGAAGATGGTCGCTAGTTTCAGAATAGCTTTTTATTTATCAATCATCTTGCCTACATCTCAAAGATGCAATCAAGAATATTGATCAAAAGAATGGTAGGTCTTATCATCTTTTGATGACCTCCCCCCATAGCCAAGTTACAACCGTTTTGTTTCGATTCTCCTTTCGTTGATCGCCTCGAGTCGGCCACGCCTCCTATTCCTTTGTTTTGACCACGTGACTGAGCGTTAAGATGACTTCAGAATAAAGGAATCGGAGGCGTGGCCTAATCGAGGCGATCGACGAAAAGAAAATCGAAACGAAACGGTTGTAACTTGGCTAGGGGGGCTGAATGGTACAGGATGAATGGTCGACGGCACGGTTGACGCAGTAGTTAAGCGATTTGCTGCAGCGTTGCGTGTTGCGGGTTCGATTCCCTCACGGAAAAAATATTTGTATAGCTTACAGATAGATGTTCCGGGTCTGTGAGTTGCGTATGTGAGTTTGCATGTTTGTAAACGCACTCACGATATAGGACTCATTCATTGTGTGTTTCAATAAAAAACGCTTTCGAAGATAAAAGGACCGTCCACATAATTTAAAACCTTAAACAAAGAGAGCTTTTGTTTTAAACTAAGTAGGTACTACCACATTTAGGTCATCTAAAGATGTTAAGACCTTCTTTTTCACTCGCCTATCGTCAACATCGAGCATTGTTTAAAAACTTATTACAAGATAACGCCTGAAAACTCTGTTAGCATTCGGTAATTCCGTGATTTACTCGAATATTTTACAAAACTTTTTCCAGGAAATACTTGATTTTTTTAAACACTAAAAGTTTTTGAAAAAAACTAGTCATCATTCAGAATCTTGATTAAATTTGCAAGGCTTCTATTGTTATACTTTTTGACTTTTTTTAATATATGAGTAAATTATGAAGTGTTCATGCAAAATATCAGATTTTCAGAGGTCTTTTTTACACAAATTTATAAATTGATTTCAATAGAAGCCTAGATAATATCCACAAGATACATTGTCTCCAAAATATCTAATGAAAAATGTGTAATAAACGTCATAATCGCGTAGTAACAATTGTATGAAAAACAGTGAAAATATATGTAGAGATACATCCCCTTATGAGCTGGTCGGTACGGTTAGGCCTCAGTAATAGCGACTTGATAATACATTACCTTCCCACTGACTAGGAGCCCCGTTACCTAGCCTGTTTCCCTCCTACACCGATAATCTTGGAACTAGGCGGTTCGTACCTTTCTTGGCGGTGGTTACTGAGCAGCTCTAAGATTGAATAACAACTAATAACAAGTTGCGCTGCTATACTTATCGATAGCGATATACTTAAATTAAAAAAAAAAAAACAGTTATTAACTTTGTAATTTTATACAATTAAGTAATGGTTTTTTTCCATGAATGATCGATAATACATTGAAACTAAAATATTGTCGATGAAGACACCGAATATTTGTTTAAATGGTTTCCAGATAAACAAATTCTATTACGTAATTTTATTCAGGTGAATGAACTCAAATATTTATAATGATTAAAATAAAATATATTTTATTTGTAAAACATGAGTAGTATCCAGTATTGCAAGATGTTGTGTTTAAAATAATGACCTAAATATAATAACAATGTCATTTAAAATCGTTTGATTCAGCGAAATATTGCACAAAAGAACGCTGAGACAGAATTTTTCATAGAACTTTCCAGAGAGCACAGAACGTAGTAGATATAAAAATAATGTAAACCACAAAATCGTCACGCTTGTGGTTTTAATGGTTAGTTGGACAAGATATAGTATAGGCCATCGGCCGAACACTAGAGATGTCAGATGATGGGCTGTTTGGTGATTTTTAAAAATCAATGACTGTACGACAATGACAGAAAAATATTTATGAGAACAATCTATGGGAACTCCAATAGTATAGGAACAATCATAAAATCATCAATGATTTTATCATGATTGGATTAACATGATCGCGATTTAATGAAATTAGTTATTTAGTACTTAGATATTTACAAAATCAAGTACCAGGGCTTCCTAAAATCGACAAGCAATGGGTAGCCGTCCAGCCATTCCGTCCGGTAACCGTCCGGACCGAGCCCGAGTCATCGATGGCGCGTAGTGTCGAGAGATGTCAGCAATAACTTGCGGCCCAACAATACCGATGCCTACTGGGGCCGTGGGATGGTCCTAGAACGCAAAGCGCAACTGAAGAAAAAAAAATAGGTCTGGTTTTTTTGATACGTTAAGCTATTAGTTGATCTGATAATAAGCTGCGTGGTCGTGTTGATCTTTAGTCAGAGAATATTAAGTACATATAACCGGTTGAATTTTAAGTAGGGTGAACTACATCATTATGCAAATCATATCACACGACGACTGGAGTTTTGTTTATATTATTAAACGAAAAGCCAACAGTCCTGCGACGTAAAAATTATCCTAAAAAAATAACATATCATTATTAATGAACCGATAAAACAATTTTGATACAACCAGTTTCTTCCTCGTTAAAATTGGACAAAACGTGTCATGACCAAAATTTTAGAAGTCCAGGCTAGCCGTACGCAAAATACGCGCTTTGGAGGTGGAGTTGCGGACACCAACACGACATATACACATATCAAATCCAAGAATGCCACGGTATTCATAAAAAATATTGTCTCACCAAAATGTTATTAATTCCACCAGGTCCCCTTGCAGTAGGCGTGCCAGGTGAACTTCGGGGCATGTGGGCAGCCCACAAACGATGGGGCAAGTTGCCTTGGGACAGCCTAATAGCCCCGAGCCTGGATCTGTGCAGGACCGGCTTCCAAATATCCAAGGCCATGTACGATGGACTTTTATTCGCTTCGTCTATCAAGAATGATCCTCATCTCAGGTAAAGTTATATTTCTGATTTATCTTCTGGCAGCCTACGTAGGCTTAGCACTGGATTTTTTATTATTGTTATTCTTGATAGGTTCGCACTTGAACGGTTATATCCCACCCCAACTAGCCTAACGCACAAAACAAGCAAGCAACCAATCAACAACAATGGCAATCTAGATAACTAGACTTGGGTTTGTGCCAACGCACAAATTTTGTAAAAATCGTAACACGCGAATATTATTTTGACTATGCGTAACCATTATCAATCCTCCACGTAGTACCGTTTTCCCTCCCCCCAAAATTCCTTACTTTCAACGAATATTTTCTTTGGTATGTTCTATCCAACGGGGTGATTAGAAACAAAACTTTGAAGGGTATTTTCAAATTATTTAAATATTGTTTGTAATATTTCACCACTGTAATATAATAAATGAATTGTTATCATAAAAAAACGACGCTTTAATATAATCCAATCTTAAAGTATCAAAACGAAATAGGTACTCGTACCTAATCATAATTTTGTTTTTATTCACCCCTGCAATCCTAATCACCCCGTTTGTACCTACGTATGTTTTCTATAATATAATATATGTCATGTTACCTTTGTCTTTGATAACATACTTCCATAAGCTATAAATAAACATTGTTTCCTCAACGCCGAGTTCATGTTTAAATAATTGACACAAGTCAAGAAATGTTACCTACGTTTATGTTAAGTTGATTTACCTTTTAATAACAAAACAAACATATTGTCTACTGAAGCTAATTAATTATGATAGCTGATAGTAACAAAATAAAAGGGGCAAAACAAACAGATTAAAGTAATTATTGCAAAATCTAAATCATTTTTACCTAATCTATATCAGGTTACACAAGGTTAATACTTTGATGATATTGCTGCCAGATTTAAAAAAAAATAACAAATTTATAATTATCCCACTTCTGAAACCTACTGTTTTATTTAAACGGAAAGCAGTTATTTTTTTATATAAACTACTGTTTTACATTATTGTAAAAAGAATCACTCTCGCCATCTGAATTAGACAGTTATTCATAAATCTCTCTGACAATCTATTCTATTTTTTTTTAACTCGAATTAGTTTTGATTTCATGTATTTTTATCTAGCGGATATCCAGCGTGTGTTACTTTTGTTTATTTGTTAGAAAAAAGGAATTTTTTAATACATTTTTTTAATTTTATAATATCATATTCGCATTATTGCCTTTCTAATGAAAATTGAGTTGGGGGCACATCGGTTGAATTGATTCTAAATTTATAACGGACGCCAGTTTTACTAGACTTTTTTGTAGGTAGTTGTGCCGCGATGAGTTTTAAACAATCAAAATGGGTCTTAATTAAGAGTCTATAAAGTGCCCTTTTGGGTACTAGCCTTTGTAGGCTCTGCATATGAAACAGATAAAAATAAAAATAAAATCGGTCTAGTGCGAGTCGGACTCGCGCACTAAGGGTTCCATCCGTAGGGTTCCGTCCGTAGCAACAAACGGAAAAAAAAGCACATTTGATGTATGTGACCCCCACCTTAAATATTTGTTTTATTCTGTTTTTAGTATTTGTTGTTATAACGGCAAAGGAATACATCATCTGTGAAAATTTTGCAACTTTGGGTACGGAACCCAAAAAAAAGCAACAACGCCAACACCGACTATAGGTGCATCTATTTTTCTGACTCAAACTGAAATTCCTTATCCTCAGGAAAATGTACTACAACACAGCGAAGGGAGACTTCCACAAAGCTGGCACCATGGTCAAGCCAAGCGAGGCGTTATGCAACACCTTCAAGAGAATAGCTGAGAATGGGGGCGATGACCTGTACAACGGGTCCCTGGCTGTAGATTTTTTGGATGACTTGGAGAGGGTCGGGAGTATCATCACCGCTGATGATCTGAGGCAGTATCAGTAAGTAACTAGTATATAATGGTAATCCTAAGTAGCACAACAAGCTGTATAAGAGTTATATATAGGCTCATGTGTACACTCTAACCAGTATAGAGGCTTTATAAGCGCTTATACTGCTCGTATAAGTGCAAAAAGGGCCCCAAATTATACAGATTTACGCTTTATACGGACAATTTTAATAACTTTCACATTTTTAAATTACTTAGGTACTATTGTTTATTTGAAGCGGAAAAGCTTGTAGCTAAAATAATAACAGCTGCAAGGGTCAAACTCCAAGGTTAAGCCACACTAACCGAGGTCAGTCTATGGATAGGTGACCATCTTAACATACCGCGATTACTCCGTGCCTCGGAAAGCAAGTTAAGAGCGCCCAACCCGCAGCCAAGATACATTTTCATTATTTTTCATACAGCCGCTCTAACGTAATTATGACGTTACTCGTATTATTATACATATTTCTCTAGATATTTTGGAAACTCCGATATCTTTTGGATATTATCTAGATTTCTGTTGATATCTAACCATATATTTGTATAAAACTAATCCAGTAAAGACCTCTGAAAACCTGCTATTTTACAAGTACTTATAAATTAAAAAAGTAAAGAAAATATTTATCTATAGATACCTTGCACATTTCATCGAGATTCCGAAAGATATAATTTTTTCACAAAAACTTTTAAGTTTAAAAAATAACACATATTTTCTGAAACAAGTTTTACTGATATTTTAAAGAGGTAAAGTTTGTTCGTAATTGGTTTATTATTAAAGGGCGAACCTGCGGGCAAAAGCTAGTTGTGAAATATTCGAGTGAATGATAATTACCGAATGCCAACAGATCGCTCAGGTGCTCTTTTTTCGCATTGCCTCTATAGCAAACATTGCATTTGCAGGGTTACCTTGACGTTCAAATAAAGATTATTTCATTCTTATTTCAGTGTGGGTAAGGTTACAGTTAAGCAATACAGGTTTTCTAGCTCCATCTCTTACCCACAATGGAATAAGAATAAAACAATCCTACTTTAAACGTCATGGTAACCCAGCTGGACTGCATTAGACGAACCAACAAACTTTTACACTACAATTGCTAGAAGATGGTGCGGATGACCGCTAATAGGTTCATACAATGTAGCTACCTATTGTTTTCTCTCATCTTAACTATGAATATTTTCATCCTGCTGTCATCCTACTCATGCTATGTAAAAAAAACCTTAAACCATGTTAGGGTCGGGAAGGGCCATCTTAAGCCGACAGCTCCACCTGTCATTCATCAAACATACTTCTATATTGTCGGTAAGGTTTTTATGACTTCAGGGTGAAACTATCTTAAACAAAACTATCTTTGCTTTAGCCACTTGTACACATTCATTGAATTAAAATAAACTCGTGACATTGTCTTTGTTACATGTAGCAACGTCATATGTGATAACTTCAAGTTCAATAAAACAATGCATTTGTACATACTGTCATTCAGAGGCGGCCTTACCCATTACGAGGCTCCGGGCGGCAGTTCTTTGCGAGGCCCTTTGCCCTTCGTGAAAAAAATCTCTCAGTGTACATAATGAATTTTTCAATTATGTTTTGAATGAATGAATTAGTTAACTAACTTAGTTTTAATTTACCTTAATAAGTAAATCAAAAGTTTAAATACATATATAAAAAATTAAGTTGTTTTTTTTATTTTTTTTAAATTTGCTAGTTGTTGTTGCGCGAGGCCCCAGTAAGAGCGAGGCCCCGGGCGATTGCCCTGCTCGCCACCCCCTAAGGCCGCCACTGGTCATTATTAAGTATAAAACAAAGTCGCTATCCACATCTGTCTGTTTGCTAAATCCTCTTAAATCACGTAACAGATTTTGATGTGCTTTATTTATATACTAGCTCCTCTTTTTTCGGTGGGAAAATCATCCAATGACATCCCCCGCTCTTGGGTGGAGCGAGAGTTAGTGTCAGACTTTTATTGACTAAAAACCCACTCCAGTTCCTTCTTTGCCTTCGTTCCAGGGCCTCGGGGTTCTTTTTTGCATCACCCATGGCCCCAGTAGGCTTCGACCCTGCTGGGCCGCTACGGTTTTGCTGACACCTTGAGGCGCGCGTGGAACAATACGCGCCGTTTGACAACTTGGGTGCTCGGTCCGGACAGTTACCGGACGGTCGGACGGCGAGCTACCCATTGCTCCCTGTCTGCAAGTCATTGCCTACGGTGGCTGGAAACTGTTTCGCAGAAGGAGGCGACCGCCTAATATACTAACAACTGCCAGCGGATTCGCCCGCGTGAATGTAGAAAACTGTCCCAAGGGACATACTCCCGGGATAAAAAGTACCTATCCTACGGGTTATTCCGGGACATAGTCTACCCGTGTAGCTACCAAATGTATTCCAAATCCGTTCGGCCGTTCGAGCGTGAAGAAGTAACAAACATGCATACACACATTTTCGCCTTTCTTATTATTGTGCTCTCAGGCCCCAGTGTACCGAAAACGGTACACCTCGGTACCACCTAACTTAAACCTTATTTTTACGTAATTAATAAGGATTAAGTTATTTGGTACGAGGTGTACCGCAATAAGGTTTAAGTTATCTGGTACGAGGTGTACCGCAATAAGGTTTAAGTTAGCTGGTACCGAGGTGTACCGTTTACGGTACACTGGGGCCTGAGAGTTTACGATATATTTGCTTTATTGTACCTACACCATTACAAACACGCAAGAACTACAACTTAAAACTAAAACACAAACAATGGACGACCTTATTGCATTCCTCAATCACTTCCAGGCAACCTGGAGTGGACAGTAATTTTATTTTGTGGTTTTCTATAAATTAAATTTAAAATCTTTAGGCCGCTATCCCACTGGTGTTTTACGAGTTTCTTGCGTACACCTAAAACCGCGACGTTAACGTTGTGTCTGCTCAACGTTGGCGCTTACCGCTATAAACTCGCGACGTTAACAACGCGTCTGCGCAACGTTGGCGCTGCGCAGACGTTGGAGAAGCGCCAACGCTCGTAAAACACCAATGGGATAGCGGCCTTATAGTTCATTTGGACCCGAGCAAAACCGGGCCGGGCCGCTGGGTTTAAAGTAGGTATAACGAACTGATAGTCGGAATTGGTTATCTTTTATAGTTTGTTTATTTTGGTGACCCGCTGTATAAGTGCGCAGAATCGTAGTTTACAAAGTACCTATCTATCATTGTATTAATGAACTTCCACCCATGATACAGCAGCGCTATACTGTAAACATGTCACTGTCACCACAATGGTGAGATGTGCTTGAAGTTTCCATTCAGCGGTGATATTTTAACAGTGTTCTAATAAGTATGTACCTACATGAAAGCACTAACGCAGCGGAATATTGCTTAGAACTCATATACCGAGTCGCCTGCCGTTGGTAACATACCGCTCGTGATATGAGCTCTTACGGGAACGTTTGAAAGAATTACTATGGCCCAAATCGCAAAGGGCAACTAAAGAACACTTAACTGAGGTTTTAGTAAGTAGGTAAGAGTCTGACACGTCCTCTAGCTCCACACAGACCCACCTCAAAAAAACTGGGCAAGTGCGAGTCGTACTGACGCACAAACTTACCTATGTCAACAGTTCGATTCCTGAATGGAGTCTTGAAGATTTTTCCGAATCGGAAAAAAAAATTGTTGTGACGATGACGTTACAAAAAATTTAAAGTTTTCAAATTTCTATACCTGTGCTATAAGACCTTGCTTTATGCAAAATTTCAGGATTCTGGGTTAAAGGGAAAGTACCCTATGAATTTTGATTTCCTCGAGAGTGTCGATATATAGGTTTTTGGAGACATTAACGGTCGTATCTTTTTTTTCGTTAACTTAGAAATTTGATTTTTTCACAGTTTCAAGAGACCGCAAACTTGAATATATGGTTATAATTTTAACTTAATACCTCCACACGTTCCCGAGATAAAGGGTCGCATGATTGGTATTATAATACTCATGATTTCTTTGTTTCTGTTTATTTGTTCTTGACAACCTGTACATACTTTAGTAAAAAATGCACTGTCGGTCTAATAATTGCATAATGTTTAAGGATATCTCTTCCGAAATGTGACCACTACAGCTGAATATAATTATGTGCTAACCAAGCATCACCAGTGATAGGTCTTGCCCTACTTGAATTCGTTGTTTTCATGACCAATACTTGTTGAATCTTTCCAAATAGAGCCTATTTAAAGCACTCTCGACCTGAAATAGAAATTATATAACTTTTACCAAATGTAATCAGTTTCCATTTAGTACGGTTACCATATCGAATAGCACGGCTCAAGGTGACTTCAAAATTCCTAGGTACTTAATAAATAGGTACATGTTTGCACATAAAACGTACCTAATCGTTTTCCAATACATTTGTGGGGAATTTCAAGTACGAGTATGAATGTAACACATCTCACTTTTTTTTAATATGATTATTTTTATTGTGCTTTTGGATACAATATTTACTGGTCTACACTGTTCTTACATAATTTCTACGAGTATTAATACTGTAATATGGAAATATTGTAATAACCACTTTTTTTAAAAGAGTAACCATGGTTCCAAGTTTCTTGCCCGATCTTTTCCATAGGAAACGACCAATTTGGAACCGTGCACTAGCTTCTGACGTTTAATAAGTGCCCATGTAGGCTTAAGTGAAATAAAAACATTTTTAAAAAACAAAAAGGTAAAATATAACATACAATTCAGTAACAAGAAAATTTACATAAAAAGGTACATTAGTTATGTATATGAAAAAGTTAAACAGCAGTTCTATCAACAACATAAAACAAGTGCGCAGTAAGAAATTCCATTGACTTTAACACAATACAATACATTATTAAAATTCCTCAAGCATCACATAATTTCCCGATAAGTATTGTACATACTAGCACTCTGCTAGCGACTTCGTTCGCGAGATTTTTTTTATAAAATCTTTAATATTCTTTATACTATATTTCGAGGATAGTTTTGAAAAACTAACGATGACAGTCTTTGTTATTCATTTTGCTTAAAATTCGTGACAAGTTTCAATTTTATTAACCCAAGGAATAAGATCATCCCATAGAACGATGGTCCTTCGAGCCGGATGGACGATATTGGAAGAACACAAGTATCAAGAATTAGGTCGAGCTATGGTTTCGTTACCTGACAGGGTATATAAGATTAAAATTGTCTTGCTCTGAAGTACTGCGTTTTATTTGAGTATCACAGACTCCAAGGCACCTTGGACCGATAATTTACATGGTGCCTTTAACATCTTCTTAACCATTCTGTAGGGTTAGTTTTGAAAAACGAATAATGAAATTTTTTTTCACTTAACTTACCATTTGCGCTAAGTTTCAAGTACATGAGCCCAAGGAATAAAATTTCTGCGGGATGCGAGATTGTTACCGCAACCCTAAAAAGCCATGTGTTCCTTCAGTTACTCTTCCCACGTTTTAGTTAATAAAAGTCTGGTCCATTGAGAGCGGGAGAAGTTATAAAAACATTTGTACCTTTAAGCTTGGGAAAAGGCTATCAAGGCTATCATGTAGATGGATGGAGAGGGTGGCCAAAGAAAAGATGGATGGATTGTGTGAAGAGTGATATAAAAAGGGAGTTAGTGATAGTTTGACGGGTGACAGGACAGAATGGAAGAAAAAGACGTGTTGCACCGACCCCAAGTAATATGGGATAAGGGCAGGAAGAAGAAGGATGCTTGGGAAAAGGCTAAGGAAATTGGTCAGATTACTTAAGTATTTATACATCCGTATCATTTTTAAACAACAAACTAAACTCAAATATACATAGATAAGTGCATAAGCACTTACAAAAAGATCGATGATTTCACCGTCCGTATGTCGCAGCCAATTAGCTTAATTCGCCATCCATTGAATAGTCTAGTCTTTTTACTAAACTTCGCCACCCAACTAGGTAGGCGCCCGAATTTTATTCAGCCAATAACAGCTCATAAGTAGTGTCTTGAATCGATGACGTTACATTACTTGCCCAGACATTTAAGATATTTATTATACGTACAGCAAAGGAGTGGGATTTCCTGTCGGAGTCTGTGTTGCCTGATAGCTACAACCTGAGGGTCTTTAAGTCAAGAGTGAATAGGTTAATTCTAGGCAAGCGTGCTCCATCGTCGACCACATCATCGCTTACCATCAGGTGAGATAGTGGTCAAACACGAGCCCCTAAATAATAATAAAAATAAGGAACCAGTGGCAACTTGGCAAGTCATAAAAAAAGTCATAGATAAAGTAATAAAAATAACATTGATTTGCGTCTAGCAGGCGGATGTGTTGACGACGGTCGTAAGTACAATAAGGTTGTACGTAAATTTTCTAATTAATGTAACCTAACATGAACGAGATGATAAGAACTTCGTTCGCTCGCATTACTCACTCACTCTCTTACTCTTGCCTCCGTTATCCTCTTCGGCATCTCCTTCAAAACAAACCTATCCGTGTCAGGATGCCCTAAATCTATGTTCATCACATTATCACCTCGTTAAATGAATGACCTAAGCATTAGTCAGCCAGTTTATTAAATATTGTATTAGACGCATCGGCTAAATATAATTCAGGTCTCTAGTTGAACGGTGCCATTTAATAATCAGGCTAGGTTATTAATTGAATGACGAATTAACTATTTGGCTGCAACATGTACAAAAGAACAGAACATTCCATGACCGAGATGAACTTACACAATCGTTTATTAATAAGGAAAGATAATGGATGCTTTGTTATATTAATATTATAAAGAGGTTGTTTGTTTTTTTTGTATGTAGAAGGTAATCTCTGAAAGTACTGGTCCAATTGCTAAAATTTTTTCACCGATAGAAAGCTGCTTTATTCCTATTTTTTAACCGACTTTAAAAAGAAGGAGGCTATGTTCGGCTGAATGTAATTTTTTTTTATGTATGTTCACCGATTTCTCGGTCAATTATGGACCAATTTCGAAAATTATTTTTTTTATTGAAGGGTGCTTCCAAGTTGGTCCCATAGAAATATTGTTAATTTAATTTAATTTATTTAATTTATTTAATTTATTTAATTTATTTAATTTATTTAATTTATTTAATTTATTTAATTTATTTAATTTATTTAATTTATTTAATTTATTTAATTTATTTAATTTATTTAATTTATTTAATTTATTTAATTTATTTAATTTATTTAATTTATTTAATTTATTTAATTTATTTAATTTATTTAATTTATTTAATTTATTTAATTTATTTAATTTATTTAATTTATTTAATTTATTTAATTTATTTAATCAATTAATTACAACGGTTAAACAACCAATTACAGTAACTAAACAAACATTTTTAAGGTATAAACGATATGTACTTTCATCAATTTCTCTCACAGTACTTCTGACATACCAATAAAATCATCTTCCATTCATCCGCAAACAGATCGTTTGTTGGATAAGAATCCAAGAGATCATTTAGTGCAGCCAAAGTGCGAGGTATTGGAGACTGCGCACGGGCAACAGTGCGACATTGAGGCACAGCAAACATTCTGTGCTTTTTGCCGCGACAGTAATTGTCCGGGACAAAGAAACGCGCTAGCACAGTAAGCAGATCAGGCGCGTCAATAGAGCCACGGAGCGTCTTGCAGGCTATGGTGAGCTGATCTCGCGCTCGTCTTACTTCTAGTGAGTTATATCCGAGGCAACCCAATAGAAATTTTCGGATAGAGGTATGGGTAATAGCCGTGCTTCCGCTTGTACAAGAACCTAAGGAACGCTTTTTGCACTTTTTCCAGTAAAAGTGCGTAAGAACTTTGGTGCGGGTTCCACACGCAAGAGCTGGATTCTAATTTACTGCGCACGAGCGCATTAAATAAAATCTTAATGACGTGCGCGGTGCGAAAATCACGGCAATTGCGTAAAACGAAACCCAACCTTTGGTATGATTGCTTTGCTACCCTAACCATGTGGTCGTGGAATGTGAGCTTTGTTTTTTTGTTATGATCTAATGATGAACTTCGAAGATATGGGAATGAAATTCCTCATAGGATCACAGCAGAACCGTCGAAACAAGTAAAATTACTTTGTTTATATTACGTGTACTCGATGACTGACTGAAAGAAGAGGGGGGGGGGATATATCGAACTGGTGATGAAGCCAGAAGGTAGGCCTGGGCTTGGCTTATTGGAATTGTTATTCAATGTTTTAAACCTTACTATAGAACTTGCACACTATTTAAGTTTGGCTGAGGGGTACTTTTTAGTTGTGATGCCACAACTAAAAAGAGTCAAAAAAAAAAACTTGTTGCAAAAAAAATACAATCGACTTCAATGTAAAAAGTTTTTTATTATGTAAGCGTGTTGTGTAGGTGTGTTGTTGCATAATAATTTGGTCTGGGGCCACAAAAAAGGGGCCAGACACTATTGAGCATTTAACCCTTTAATAGCTTACGTCGTATTCGTCCCACGAGTTTTTTCGTGTCCTATTCGCCGGGGTCGAGTTTGTGACTGGGTATTCCATCTCGTTTAGGTCTTCAATCCCCGATGGAGTATTTGGTCAGAATTTTACACCTATGTCCCTTCAAATACCCAGGACCACGGTGGTAACTCTTTTGAACGATCCTACAACCTTGGCAGAGACGGAAACCTCATGACAGTCATGACCCTAGGAACACAAAGGGAAACTGAAGAAACTCAGATGGATTTTAGTAATTAAAAGTCTGACACACCCTCCACTCTAAAACGGGAGAAGTCATTTGATAAATTTTATCAGCCCTAAAAAAAACATGGACGGCTTGCGCTTAGTAACAATCTTGACGATGAATGGTTATCTGTTAATGTCCTAGAGGTCTTTGCCCTACAAGAATATCAACGTCACTCTTCAGAAGATTATTATCGAACAAAGAAACTTTATCTAACCTCGATAAGTTCTTAGCTATCTCCTAATTTTAAAATTGATTTAATAAGTCCTTAGTAGAAAAAGATTAATTACGAGTAGGAACTAATTTCTTCCGCGAAGTACCGCGCTCTGACACATAGAACCCGCGCAACCAATATAAATAAAAGGTCTGTAAGCTTAGCCCTTTTTATGCTATATATCGGGAAAAAAATGTTTCAAATAATGATAGAAAAGAAAAAAGAAGAAAGAAAATATATTAATTTAGCACACATACACACGCAATGAAGAAACAAATGCCTATGAAACTTTAATAACTATAAAACTTAAACTTAAAAAATATCAGGAGGTAAGAAGTATAGATTTTTTTCTTTACTAAAACCACCTCGATGATCACAATCAGCACATGGAAGAAGCACCGTTGCCTCTTAAAAGATCACTCCGAAATCCCTTATGTGCAACGCCTGTTAGTGCACATCCTTAAAGAGACTGTGAAAGGGTCTCCTGAACTGTGTACGGCAGCACATGATCACTGTGCCCCGCCGTCTTTCGTGGAAACACTCGGTAGCCTATGATTCTAAAGATAGAACTACATTGAGCACATGTGGGCGCCACGTACGCCGATCTGGGCGCGTCGGTCTCCATAGATTTTATACAGAAACTAGACTTGCAGAGCTACATCAGATCCACGCCACGCAACGAAGCGCTACGTACAGATCAGGCGTGGTCCACGTGTGCGGCGGTCTAGTGTAGTTCTCGCTTAAATCTCGCCAGCATAAAAGGTGCTGGTGGGGTTTTGGTGTGTTAGGCGTCGAGGCGGTTGCCTCCTAACACCTATATATCCTGATACTCAGAGATTTTAAAATCTGATCAGCCCCCCTTGCCAAGTCACAACAGTTTCGTTACGATTTTTTTTTCGTCTATCGCCTCGAGTAAGCCACGCCTCCGATTCCTTTATTCCGACGTCATCTCAATGCTCAGTCACGTGGTCAGAACAAAGGAATAGGAGGCGTAGCCTACTCGAGGCGATCAACGAATCGAAACAAAACGGTTGTAACTTGGCTAGGGGGCTGGAGTGACCATGACATGAGTGACATTAAAATATCAGAATGAAAGAGGGATGGAGGTATACACCCTATATAGCTCCATTCCTTTAACCAGTTCAGTTTAGGGCTTCAATACTCATACCTAATATTAGTTTAGAAGAACACCAATATACCTGTCTAGACTTCCCTAGCAACAGTCACTGCCTTACGAGAATGCAATTTCTCTACGAGGTCAGAATGTCAGTAGTCGGTAATAAAAACCACTTTAGGAACAGGTTTATATGAACTTGTGTACTTTCTTATGCTCGCGCCTTCCTTTGTATCGTTGCTCAACACTGTGAAGAGACCAAAGGTCATACCATGACGTGTAAAATGTCAGGAGGGTGAGCGAGATAAGGGATCGTGGATAAAACTCTTTTTATAGGGTTGAGCTTAGCGAATACTGACAAATGCTTGCACTGACTGGACAGATCCACTTAAATCTGTATGGTTCTTTCTTCAAAAGACAAATCTGCATGGTTCTCATGTGATTTGGCCATTACATATTTACTGTATGGACTTTAAAAGAGACTTTGACTCCTGAGATTGTTTCGGTGTTTCTTCTCAGGGTATTCTCTCCCCAGAAATATGCCTTTAAGACCCTGCTGTCTGGGTGTGATCTTTTAAAAGATCACAGGACCCCTTCTATGTGCCGATGGTGATCACCGGGGTGCTAACAAAATAAATAATTTTATAAATAAATGATAACAAAACAAATGGCTACAAACAAAATAAATAATTATGATTATTATACTTTTAAAAATCCCACATGACGTTTCCCAAAAGCCCAGGCGCCTTTCAAATGTATTCCTTCACCACAATAAAAAAAGTTACGATACAGCCAAAGAAGACAAAGCCAAAGAAAGGTAAGTATGGTACGAGTACTACCTACCTTTCCAGATACACATTTAGAGGTAGGTACCATCTGACTCACAGTAACTTGTTTTTTAAACAAACCCCATATTGCATCATTGTTGATAATTGAACAGCTGTTATGTAGTTCAGTCATACAAAACATCGACTTATACTGTTATTCAAATTGAGTATTATGTCATGCGAGACAACAACGTTTATTCACCCTGAAATCAGAATTAATAAATATGTACTAAGCACCTATTCTCCGAAACCTACTTCATGTAATTTTTTTGCAAAAAAATGCTAAAGGCATGATGCACCACCCACCCTTGAAGAACAACCAGCCTGGGCAGTGCCGCGTCGTGACTTCGTCGCGACAGTAGGTGCTTCTCCTGGTCTAAGGTGGAGCGAGAAGGCGTGTCAGACTTTTACTGACAAAACCACACCTAAGTTCCTTCAGTTGCCATTTGCGTTCTAGGACCACGAGTTTCCTTTTCAGAAATTTTCCCATAACCCTAGCAGGCATCATCGGCCTTGCTGGGCACCTACGGTTTTGCCGACATCTATTTGAGGCGCGCCGTCGATGAGTCGGGCTCGTTCCTTATAGGACAAACGGACGGCGAGCTACCCATTGCTCGTCGTCCACAAGCCCGCGCCTACAGTGGCCAGAGATCGCTCTGCGATTCCCGGCGCCCGAAAGGTCTCCTATCCATAGCGATAGCTGAGCGTGAGGATGTACGTTCCCTTGAGTGATATCTCGCTTTTGGTTCTGGTCCAGTCCATGGTCGAATGCGAGAATGCATAGAATACCGTCACATCTTTCTGCCAGGAAATGAAGGTGAAACAGGTGGCGGAAAGGGAGCGAGAACATATTATCTCCCTATGCATATAGCAGATGCACCGAGAGTGCGGAACAATCTCCTGCCGCCACAGGATGTGGCGTGCAGTTAGCAGACTTGAGAATTTAGTTGCCTGAATAGTAAAAGACCCAAAAACGTGTTACTGTATTCCTCACGCTCCACTCTAGAGGAATAGGGAATACCTAAACATGAAAAAAAAAAAGTTTATCTAACCTATACTACCTATACTAACTGTGAAACTAATATCAAAATAGCTAGAAAGGCAAACAAGATGCAATAATTTAAAAAAAAATTATTATGTATCTGTATTTTTCACCGAGACGTCGTGTTTTTTTTTAAATTATGTATAGGCTCGCGTTTGACCACTATCTCACCTGATGGTAAGCGATGACGATGGAGCACGCTTGACTAGAAGTAACCTCTTCACTCTTGACTTAAAGACCCCTAGGTTATAGCTATCAGGAAACACAGACTCCGGCAGGGAACTCCACTCCTTAGCTGTACGCATAATGAATGTGCGTTTTCCAGGTGGCATGTCAGTACGGGCGTAATGGACATTTCATTAAACCCCAAGTGAACGCCGACGTTCGCTTACTCATTGTCTTTCTATTGCCATACTCAAATTACGGTACTCAAAAGGTTAAAGACGTCAAAGAAACACGTATATCATCCGTGCGAAGAACGATGGACGATGGATGGATGGACGTCAAAGTCCATATTGGACTTCTCTCTCTTATTAGCACCTTTGAAGCTTTGTTACTTTATTTTTGATGAAGATATTTTAATTTTTTTTAAATATTTTTAGACTAGCGCTAAAAAATTTATTTATATATCACTGCATACATAATTATTCCCTATTTCCTATTGCTTCCATACGCGGCCGCACTCCAGTAACCTGGTATGGTTTTAATTAAAAATAGACCCCTACGCCCCCACCCCTGTTGGAATATAACAAAAACAAATCCATCCTACTTTTCTAACCAATAATTATTGTATTTAATTGGTCTGAGTCCCTTGTCAGCACTTGACTGAAATCCCTGGTATGGTTACAGTTACTGTATTCCTTTAGCCTTACTTAGAATAGAAGCACACGTCTCACGTAATATTACTGAAACACACCTTCCAATATAAAGTAAAGGATTAATAAATAGTTATTATTCAAATCCTTAAAACCGTGTTTGCTATGGTGTCCACCTATTAACCCCAACACCAGCCTGAAGAACATCTCTATAAAGATATCCACACGGTAAAGAAAGGATTGAGCTTGGTTCTTAATTGCTCTTGACTTGTTGTTTTCTAACAACATGCAACTGAATCTCTACAAGAGGTTTTACAAGAAACGACTACCCATCTTATATTAGCAAGACTGCTGTCAGATTTGCCGACTAGCCCACCAGCCCACCAGCTACACCAGTATACCAGTGCCACGCATTTTGGCATACTTATTAGTAGAAGTTGTTTAACTAATACAGTTCAGCTCCGATCGTATCAAGTTGCTAAGTGCGTTATCGAATCGCGCCCTAAACTACTTCCTTATCAAAATAATGTCTGAACTATTTGGAGTTCATTCAGCAACATGTACCTGCAGTACAAATAAATAAAGAAAATTCCAGATGCTTGTTTTAAAACATTACATTTTTTTTATTTTTCAATCATTTTCCTAACTTGCCATGAATGTGACTAATGACTGAAATTCGTTTCGAATTCCTGAGTCGATACCTACAATGGTAGGTGTGTAACTAAGAATGAATTATAAATAAAATGGTCACCTATTCAGAATGTTTCACAATATGCGTGTTATATGTTGGATACAACGCATATATATGCACCTGATTAAATGATATATTATGACTCATTGAATTATGTGAAAAAAATATGAGTTATTTTGTTGGTGAAATCGTTGGAAAAACTCGCATATTTTTTTTTGTTATTGTCATCAGTTACAATGACATTTGTCATCTTTTGTTTTTTAAATAAATGTCAACCACCTAAAAACGCTGTGGAGCGTTAATGGAGACCCTGACCACCCATCACTGGACGTTTGAGTACTAAACATCGTAAATCACGAGAGTCAGAACTTAGAACTAAACGTTTTCTATCATCTATGTTGATGGCAATTAGAGGTTTTTGTTCTATGGGCTGATAGGCACGTATCAATCGGTTAAAAACACAATATACTGGACCATTTCTTTACAATAACAATTCTTATGTTATGCAGTACAATAAACAGTATATTTATCTATCTATCTTTTCTGGCGTAAGGGAAATTATATATTTAATTTGTAAGTAATTAAATACCAAAACAAGAAAACAAAAAACACTTAAAAAATTGTAGCGACATCTAAAATCGCGATCACGTCGGGCTCACCAATTTCGAGGTATGCGGAACAGAGAGTAAAGTCCCGCAAACCTCCGTTGAAAAGGAAGGATCCTCCGACCAGATGGGTGTTATGTCTGGTGGGCTACTGCCCGATAGATGATTTCGGGCTGTTCTATATGTTCTAATCGCGCGGAGAATTTTGATTGCGCGATGCAGGATTAGTTCTTAGGTGACGCCATAGATGTCGCTACAAAAATGAGACTATATGCATACTCGTATACACTAAATAAGTCCTAACTAAAATATGGCGTCAAAAAATTCCTCCGCGTTACTGACGACTGGAAATGTGCCCAAAAGACTGGCAGCATTGATTGTAAGGCATCTTAAATGGGCTGCTTAAATAAAAAATTATTGACCATACACTTTTTTGGTTTTACTCGTAGATGCAAAAGACACGTACTGGGCATTCTTAAAGCACCGTTACGTATCGGCTATCAGCAAAGCAAAATATGATCAAGAATAGATGCAAAGCCGGAAATAATCTGTTGGCTGCCGGCTAGAAGCGCAGGAATGCAATTTAGATTATGACATTCAATTGATATTATTTATTTAGTTTTGCACCGGTTTGGCTGACTGACGATTCGGACACAATATCCGAATTCGCACATTTAAAACATTGTTTTATCTAATTGTAATATTTTCTTTCTTTTCGTGTCGATGTACTCTAACTAAATTTTATCTGACCAGTATAGAGATCACGTTCAAGGCTGGTTTAGTGGTTGAGAAACCAGAATTGGCAGGTGGAGGTGCCGTTAAAGTTGGCATTGATAAATGCCTTTGGAGTGTTTGAGTTTGAGACATCGTGGTGAAAGGATTAATCAGCTAGACTCTGCGTTACCGAGTGCTAGCTGTCCAGGGTGCGCCGGGCGTTTAGAATCGCTGTACGATATTTTTAACGCCGCTCGGGGAGGCTCCTTTCTTGCACCCCAATGTAATTAACAGCTTCAGTAAATTTGGTGGTGTCCGAACATATTGAGTCCGAATCGTCAGTCAGCCGATATTAAAGTCAGAGAAAGACATTACAAGTGAAGTTGAAATGAAATATTTTTATTACAGCATGATTTTGAAACGAACAACAGTTCAAAGTGTACTCCAATACTGTAATTCCTGCTGAATTACAGTATTGGAGTACACTTTGAACCTACATACCTAGTTATTTAATGTATAAACAGTTTATTTACGTGAGAAATCATCAATTGACTTCTCCCGTTCTTTGTGGAGCGAGAGGGAGTGTCAGACTTTTACTGACTGACACCCACAGTGTTGCTTCAGTTTCATTTTGCGATGGCCACGGTAACTCCTTCGAGCAATCCGCAGCCTTGGGTTTAGTTTTAAGGCGTATAATCTATTGAACATCTGGCTGGAGTTAAATCATTACGAGTAAAGCATAAGCATAATCAGCCTTCTAATGTTCCCACTAGTAGTGTTCCCAATCCGCACTGGTCAGGCCATTACGGCCCATTCCCTCTCCTAGAGAGGAGGCGAGTATGTGTGCATTTAATTCCCGCCAGCTGCGCCCGGATAGAGCCCCGCTAACTTTTAAATCAATTTTCTTAGCGAAATTTTGATTGATTTACATAACTAGGCTATGTACATTTTTTTTTTGTGTGAACATTTTTCTGAAGAAAGCTGTTTGAAAGGAGTAGAGAAAACAATTGAAATAATATCATGTTGTTAATTATTTTTTTGACAAAAGTATCTGTCATACGAAAAAATCGTATGTTGATAACGAATAACGTTGTACTTCAAACCTATTGACCTAGCCGTTACCTAGGAGTAGGCTTCAGCAAGGCACTGTTTTTAGGGCCTTAAGGGGATGCAACTCGACATACATTTTCAGTGTTTTTCATATAATCGCTCTTACGCGATTATGACGTTACTACACATTTTTATTTGATATTTTGGAAACACAATATCTTGTGGATATTATCTAGGCTTCTATTGAAATCAATTTATAGATTTGTGTAAAACTAATCCAGTTCACTCACAGTTCACACTTCATAAACAACTCGAAAATTTAAAAAATCAAAAAATTATAACAATAGCAAATTTAATCAAGATTCTGAATGACAACAATTTTTTTCAAAAACTTTTATGGGTTTATAAAAAACACGGAAATACGTGTTTTTTTTAAACCCATAAAAGTTAGAACAAGTTTTGTAAAATATTCAAGTAAATCACTGAATTACCGAATGCTAGCAGAGTTTTCAGGCGTTATCTCTCTTTTTTCACGTTGCCTTTTCGTCAATCATTGCGTAGGATTGCGTTAGATGAAGTAACAAGCTTTTAAACCATGCTCGACGATAGGAGAGTGAAACAGGACCCTCTTAAGTCCAGACAAAAGCTAATGTTTTTTTAAAAAGAGTCAACCTACATTCTATAAATGGCTTAGGAGTCAAAGTGTTCGATTAGCTCTTTTCTGAAACAACAACATTTAATTTCAATCTTTCCTTTTTCCAGGGCAAAAATCACAGATCCTATAGCGGTTCCCTTGAGCAATGGGGACACATTCTACTCGGTACCACCTCCAAGCAGTGGTGCCATCCTGGTGAATATCCTGAACATCCTCAGCGGCTACAACTTCAATGCTTCCAGCATCAACTCCACAGAAGACAAGATCCTCACGTACCACAGGATCATTGAGGCCTTCAAGTATGCTTATGCTACAAGGACAAAACTGGGAGACTTGGATTTCTTGGATCTGAGTGAGGTAAGTTGATGTTAATTTGAAACTGACTTTGAAAGTGTCGATAACCGAAAACGCACTGGCGAAAGCGGTACCGTAGGTAGCCCTGGAACTCAAAGAGCAACTGAAGGAACAAAGATAGGTTTCAGTTAGTAAAAGTCTGATACGCTCTCTCACTCCACCCTGAGCGGGAACAATTATTTGATAATTCACCACATAAAAAGATGACTTGACTTCGCTAAACAAGCCGTCTGGCAAAATCGGTGGCAACAGGCATATATTTGACTTGTTATACAATCAAGTTAAAATAATTATTCAAAGGATTAATGGCGATTCTTTGAATTGAGAAACGAAAGAGGGAGGAAAAAGCAAGTAATCGGCATCAATCAGCAATTTAATAAACCATAATATATATTGCTTCGACTGTCGATGTATTTTTAACCGACTTCAAAAAGGAGGAGGTTCTATGTTCGGCTGAATGTATTTTTTTTAGGAAATAACGTTGTGTTTGCTCCACACTAGGAATGAATCCTGTATCGTTAGGGCGTTCACAAACATGTAAAACAAGACAACCAGTACCAGAGCACCTATCTGGAAGTCATACAGATATTCGTTGCGTGCTTGAATATTGACCACATGCTCAACCATTGCGTCAACCGTCCCGCCAAAGATCAGACTAATTTTAAAGGAGTTTCCACTGATAGACAAGACAATCTGACAAATAATATTAACGAACCAGCCTACCTGGTACCTACTGATGTCTACATAACAGGTTACCATATAGGTAGACCTGCCTACGTTACCAAATCACCTTGTTTTAAAATTCAATATTTTGAAATGCCGAGGGTCAAACTGGAGTTCAAAAGGCTTCTCCCTTCTACATTTAAAGAGATATTCCGCAGTTATTAGACAACTAATTGATTGGGACTTTGCCTTTATGACTGACACTTCTTAATTTAAATTAACCGTTCACAAACCATTACTGGCTGCCTCGTTAGTTGAGTGCAGGTATGCAAGTCCTGAACTTCTTCAATTCCTAAATCGGGCAATGTTATTAGGTTTTTCCTGAAGGATCAATAACCCGACTGAAAAGCTCTCTGGAGTAATAAGTAAATAAAGAAGGAAAGAAGTGTGTGAGGTGCAAGGCGTGTGAGGTGCAAGGCGTGTGGGGTGCAAAGCGTGTGGGTTGCAAGGCGTGTGAAGTGCGACTCGGGGTTTTTGCAAACACAAATTCATATTGAGGTTCAATTTGGTAGAATTAATTGTGTAACAAAATCTTTATCAGCGAACTATTATTATTTATATACATATATTTAATAAAGGTAATAATAGCAAACGAGGAAGTTATTCGCAAAACTGCTCGATTACGAAATATTATGGAATTGTTATTTGATAATAATATAAACTGATGCGTATTGCAACATAAATAACTTTGACCTTTTGACTTGGCTTTATCTTGCAATAGCTCGGTGTTCTCTGTGGTTCTATAGAAGGGACCACTTAGGTAGGTAGTGCAGACAATTACCTAATTTAATTAACTACCTACAATTAAAGGAATCATTCCATATCATTTGTGTAGGTACTTAATACATTTTAATTTACAATATAATATGTTATTTAAAACTGTCCTCATACATAACTACAAAAGCAAATAATTACGTTTAATTCGCAAAAATATAGCAATTCCAAGGTCTAGTTATTTTCATATTACGCTATTACCTACCCATTTATTGTAAATGCCCAGATTTTCCTGAGTGCGGAAACAATGATGATTTTATACTTTATGCAGATTGCATCACTGCTAACCATCTGGTGGGATCGCAATTAAGTACAATGCGTTTCCAAGTAAGAATAGGATCGACTTCCATGTTGTGACGTCACGTCATACAGTCAAATCGAATAATAATTATGGTGAGCAAAACAAGAAATTTAAATTCTATTTATTTACGAGCTGTGAACGAAAACAGTTTAATCAGAATCCAGTTCTTCAATTTTGCTTATCTCCGAGTTCTTCAATTTTGCCCAATTTCTAGCGATTTGACAGTATGACGTGATGACACAACATGGCAATCGATCGTATTCTTATTTGGAACGCATTGTACTAGATAATATCATTAAAAAAAATGCTCACAAAATGTGGGTACAGAGGCGGACTTAATGCTTTAGACATTTTCTACCAGTCACCAAATCGCAGCATATGCAAAATATCAAACCGAATCATTTTTTTTATTGACTTATATACAGTTATCTTACACAGCAAAGTTTGAAGCCCTGACTTCTGAGCTAGGCAGAAACCTGTATTACAAAATTCAGAGAAATAAAACACGATAAATATTTATTTATAAATACAAAGACCATTTAGGTACTTACTTAAACTAAATGCCTAATACAACTATGAACGTATTTATGTCAATTCCTATACCGAACAGTTACTCTTGCCTTCTTCAGCTTATCCGCAACGTGACAACTCCAGAGTACGGCAACGAAGTCCGCCTCCGCATCAATGACACAGCCACTAGCAACGACAGCTCCACCTATGGAGCCGACACCTACAACCAGCCCGATGCCGGGACAGCACATATCTCCATCATCGCGGGCAATGGCGACGCTGTTTCCGTTACCAGTTCCGTCAACTTTTAGTAAGTTTTACAACACATGTAGATTAGGGACAGTACCTCTACCTTGACACAGTATGCTTCGTCTAGTGTCACCGCACATGGGCCACATGCCACTGCTACAACCAACGCCACGAGAAGCTAGAAGCAATCACAAAGGAAGCTGAAGCGCGCGACAGCCACTTGTGGCCGGTGCCTGCTAGTTTTCTTAACCCATACGTGCAGTATCATTATGGACTCTGATGAGAAAGGTTTAAATACGCAAAAAGTGCGCGAGTGGCGTGTGGCGGCGTTTTGTATCGGCGTTTAGTGGCTGGTTCAAGCCACAAGAAGCGAGCAGCGGCAATTTGTAGCATGTAGCGGCCACCGGCATCAACCGTGTGCGGCGAATCCATATAAAATGTATGTATGAAACCCTCACGAAATATGCCGGTGGCAGCGTTTTGTGGTTGTCGCCGGTGGCCCATGTGCGCCGTCCTTATAATTACTTTATCTGGCCAATTTTCGCGATGGTCGGTAGTTGTTATTTTTATTGGTTAAATCTAGGTACTTGTTGTAGGAACTATAATACCTACCGAATGGTTAATAGGTAGGTACCTAATTAATTATCTGATTAAATAGAACTCAAATGCTTGTAATTCCACATTAGGTACATTCCTAATCGAGTTGTGACTCATGTTTAAATCCTATACCTACTAGCTGACTTGGCAAACGTTATTCTGTCGTATAAATTTACAAAGAAATTAGGGGTTGGAGGCAGAAGGGTAAAAAAACAGCCTACGATCTTATTCTCAGACCTAACAAATACATAATTATACACATAAAAAAAATCGTTCAAGCCGTTTCGGAGGAGTTTGTTAACAAACACATATAATGTCATAGCCAGATCTTAGAAATTGTTCACTTCATGATATGGCCAACTAAAACTGGCCAGATCGTTTTAAACGTTAAAGTTTGATGCTATTTCAATCCTCGTTTAGCCTATACTTTCTTTAAACCTTTTAATGTCATAAAAACCCAACATCAATGATAATATGGTCAAAAGAGGATTGACATATCATCAAATGATATTATAATTTAAACGATCTGGCCAGTTTTAGTTGGCTATATCATGAAATGATAAATTTCTATAATCTGGCCACGACATATAGGTTGTACATTCTACTAGGAAAAAGACAATGGAACAGCCAGTCTGCTGGAAAAGTACCCAGGGATTAAATCATTTTATCTTCTTTCAGCTACGGCGCCGGTTTCTCAACCCTCAAAACAGGCATTGTTATGAACAACGTGATGGACGACTTCTCCTCCCCTGGCATCACCAACTTCTTCGGTCTGAAGCCATCTTCTGCAAACTTCATCGCGCCTCACAAGAGACCCATGTCCTCTATGAGTCCCAGCATCATCGTGGACAGGAATGGAAATGCTAAGCTCGTGATTGGAGCCTCCGGAGGAACTAAGATTACTACTTCTGTGGCTTTGGTAAGTTTAAACATTGAGATTGGTAAATAAATAGAAGGTACATTTTGTAGCTAAGTTTGTCATTGCGACCAAGGTGGAATTCGCCCGACCGAGTGATAAATTTCCACGTGTATCAAACGATGTTTTTCAATACACTTAGGATGAAATAAATTAACGGGGGTTGACCGGAACTCGTGGGGATCGCTTAGCGTCCAGCCTGATACGGTAAATATAATCATTTGTAGCGTAGGCGAGCGCTAGTACTTTTCCGTACTAGTGCGGAAAACAGCAAATTGCGTGCCTACAAGCAGTAAGGATAAGAGCGGGTTTTCGAGTAAGTACCTAAGTCCCAACATTCCGAGGTGGGTGCTGGACCATAATGAGGTAGGCACGGCCCACTCTCCGCCCTTGACCCCTTCATAATTACACGCCTATGCCATATCCGCTAATTATAAGCCAACAAATCAAGCCATTTTAAATATTGTAACTGCATTGGCAAGGTTATTCTTTGTTCTACCGTAACATCCGGAAGGTCATTCTAAAAGGATAATTCAAGCACTTTATTTGGAACACGGATATAAGTTTCTTCTCATCTTCCTTAAGCGATGCATTGTTCTCTTCATTGACAAAGAGAGTATGAACAATCATAGTCCTCTAACTTCTCAATTAAATAGTGATTCAGAAGGGCCTACAAGGCCCTCACTTTTAAATATTTATATGGCTTTAAATAAATCTTAACATTTTTTTCTAGGTGACAATACGCAAGTTATGGTTCGATCAGTCAATAAAGGAAGCCGTGGACGAACCTCGGATCCATCATCAGATCACTCCGATGCACGTCGAATATGAATTTGGTGTTACAGAGGTAATAAATATTACATATTTTGTTAGAATCTAAGCTTTGCCTGCATCAATTAGATATCACATCTATTTAATCCCCTTAGCCTAAGGTAGGTATTTTAATACGAGAAAATTATGAAAAATTTCTTTCTCACTCATATGGTTTGCTGTAAGAAAACCCAGTTGTGGGTTAAGCTCGCCTATGTACATCAACTGTCCTATTTTATTGTTTATACATAAAATTGTGTACAATAATATATGTAGTATAATGCAGCTGTCTGTACTGCGTTGTTTTCCTTTTGGTTTGAACTAGCTATTTTATCGTAACTTAGGTCCAACATCGAACCTGTAAATTGAAGTAGTTACCACACTGCAAATGTCTGCATAGGACTTACGTATACAAATGAGCAAGTGTTAGAAATCACTTTATTTAAATCAACACAAAAAGCAAAATATTTTATTTGTAAAAGTGCAAGTACTTTGGGATTTAAATCTACAAATTTATGAAATTTAAAAAGATATGATATTTTTAGAGTAGGTACCTATTAGGTTACTAGATACTTGCCTATTATACATTTCTTTTGGATATGGACAAAGCCCTCAGACAGTGGTGTCGTAATGATTTGATTTGGCCTGACTTTCTTCTAATGTGGTCTTTTTATTTCTGAAAAAAAAAAACTTGACTACCTGATACTTTTTTTCAAGATTAGCACTAACTACAATAAAAATGTTTAATCTTTCTTTCCACAGGACATAGTGAAAGGCCTTCGAGCGAAAGGACACGGCATGGTACGGTACAGGACTAGAGGCTCAATAATCTGCGCACTCTTCAGGAACAAAACCGGGATCTACGCCAACGCGGACTTTAGGAAGGGTGGTGATGTGGCTGGCATGGACTGATATCCCTGTGCCTAACTAAACAATAAGTATTACTATGTTTATGGCGTGAATGTAACTTTAATATGAATCTGGTAGAACTAAGGTTAATTGACAAATGAGTTTATGAAAAAATGTGATCATGTTTCGTGGATTTTGCTGGTAAAACCGGATTATCTGCTTAAGAGCCATGAATGGCTATGATAAGGCAGTGGTCCGACCGCCAGCGATAAAACGACTAACTATCAGCGATTTTCTCTCTCAAGAAACGCACAAGAAATGTACATTCCGTGTAAACGATAAAGATGCATATATTAAAAGTTGCTCTCTGATTGTTCACACTGCCGGCGACGACTCGCTTTACTAGTTTTGTCGCTGAGCGACGAGCTTTCGAAAATAAACTCGCTCAGCGATACTCGTTCAGCGATGCTCGCTCGATCGTTTCTAAATGGCGAGAAATCGCTTACGTTGGCCACACTGTGAGCGACCGTGGGCGAGTGGCGCGAGTATTCGCTCGTCGCACTTGCACGCTCGCTTATAACCCGGCGACAAAACTATCGAAACTACACACTCGGTTCCTGCTGATCGCCAACTCGTTTCTCGTTCATCGTCGGCGGTCGGACCACTGCCTTAGACGTGAAACCTTTTAAATAATTTTGATTACAATTATCGTTTCTGGATATAACCACGAAACATGCTCATGGGTGTAATAATCCTGAAATAAGTGGCATTTATAAACTGTTATTAGTTAATTCAAGGAGTCGTTCGAAGGCTGACATTTTAACCTGCTAATCACAGTCCAGAATTTATTTCTTTCGTTTGGTTAATGCACCTTAGGACAGCGTGTGTGGAACCTACAGCGTAGTCTCGAAATATTACTGTAATTTGGCGATACAATAAAATGTAGACATTAAGAAACATATTACAAGAAAAATGTGATAGTAAACACGATAGTAGATATAGATAGGATATGAAATATAGCCGTCTTCCTAAAAACATACTATGGTCTATGATATCAGCACAGACAACAAAATAAGTTAATAAATGCTTTTATGTAATATGTTCAATGGAGATAAAAATTAAAATGAATGAATTGGCTGATCTAGAACAATAATTTTGGAATAAATGGGCTAGATACTTAATAAATAACTCTAAAATTTGAAACGAGTTAACTCTGTGGACATTATTTTTTATTTTGATCAAAAATGCAATGCTGAAAGTTTTTTTTTCCAATATTCCCAAAAGATGATAAATAAGTTTTCATTAAATTTATACACCAAAAATGCTTGATATTGTAATTATTTATTTAAAGGGCCTATTACACTACGCGATATTCAGCACACGATATTCAGACTGTCTTATTTTTTGTTCCGAGTAAGACCGGTCTAACCCTTATTACACTACGCGACATCGACTAAGACTGTCTGAATATCGCGTAGTGTAATAGGCCCTTAAGGATGCCATGGTAGGTAATTTTAATAAAAATGATTAACAATTTTATTATAATTTTCATGACATCAAATTTTTTCATTACCTTCACTCTTTTTTTCTACCCTACTCATTTGGGGACTATTTTAGCACAAATTAGATCATTTTCTCTTGTTTAGCCTGCTATGTATTGTTCATTCCTTAAGCAACTGCATTTATTAATGCTAATATCTTGTGTAAAGAGTAGGTAATTGTATTTCTGAAATTTAATTAAAAATTGTATAGACATTTCTACGACAAAAAAAATGAGATTATGTAGCTATGATTTCTGTTTGTCATTCATTACTATCTTCTTCACTAAAGAAACTAGACAACTTTCAGCAATGAAATAGTTCCTTTTCATACAAGTGGAGAAAGTTTATCATTGTGCCCGTGGCGGGATGCGCCCGAGGCGTATTCGAGGGTGTTGCAGTGGCAAATTTCCACGTGTATCAAACGACGTTTTTCAATACACAGGAAGAAATAAATAAACGCCCAGCCAGCGCACTTTTCCACACTAGTGCGGAAAATAGTAAAAAGCTTGCCTAAAAGCGGTAGGGATAAGAGCGGATTTTCGAATGAGTGTATTGAAAAAATTTTCAAAGTTACAGTTTGTCTAGTGTCATTGGTGAAAACATTGAATAAGGCGCAGATATTGGAAAAATGTTAGTAATAAAATCTGAAATGGGAGTGAACTGATTACTTAGGCATAAATGGTCACAAACTAGTGTTTGCAAAATAAACTTTTAAATGTTAAGAGATACGTTTTGTTTACTTACCCTTGAAAAACTTTAAAATATTTTGTTAACTAGTGCGAAAAGGATATAATGGCTTTTGAATTACAGATAAATATTTACCAGGCACAAGTAATATTTGTGAAAATGATAAAATACATTATTACGGAAATATCGAGCCTTTTAGGGAAGAATATTGTTGGGTTGACTTCCGATAGGGTTACTCGTGATCCTACAACGCTAAGGGCAAAGAAGGAATTTAGGTGTGTTTTTAGTCAGTAAAAGTCTGATACGCCCTCTCGCTCCACCCTAGAGCCTTAGAAGTCATTAGATGATTACCCACCTTAAAAAAAGTAACAATTTGCGTTTTTTTGCAGAAATGGATTTTCTCTTAAAAATATTTATGAAAATATATTAATAGCAACTATTCCATTTTTTTTTTAAATTGATATAAACCAGTGCTTGACTGATCCCATCTGATGGTAAGCAGTGATGCAATCATTGATGGTGTGGCGCACTAGTTTATTCTATTAGACAGAGGCGTAGCGTGGACTAATTTAGACGTGGACGAAGGCACATATAAATTCGAAAACTAGACCGCGACTGTCGCAACCCAGTGTTCGACCACATCGTCGCTTACTATCAGGTGAACTAGCAGCCAAACGCGAGCCTATCAATTATAAAAAAACCCTCGTTCTTAAAGAGTCCTCGCTTGTGCGAGGCCCCATAGGATGCGAGACCATGGAAATGAAAATGGCCATCTAAAGCTGTACCTTAATCTTAATCTCGTAGGTTAGCACATTATGGCAAAAGCTGTCACTTTGGAGAGAATTAAAGTAAAAATTTTAAATAATATAATAAAAATATAATAAAAAACGTACCGGACCACGTAACGGAAGACGCAGTGTTGGAAGGCCCCCTACAAGGTGGACCGATGACTTGGTGAAGGTTGCGGGAATCTGATGGATGCGAGAGGCACAGGACCGTTCATTATAACGACATTTAGGGAGGCCTATGTCCAGTGGACGTCTTTCGGCTGAAATGATGATGATGATGATGATGATGATAAATAGAACAAAAATGATACAACATACAACAATAAAATCAACTTATTGTCACTCATGTAGGTATATTTCGAGGTCTAAATAAAGATTTAAACCAGTCGCTAAATTTTTTAAAGTTATCATTTATTAACTTTCGAAAACTTTCTAGTACCTAAAAGAAACATCACCATTTCAGGTAGACGCGACACTTCTTCATGGGATAAGTACAAACTGTCAAAACGATACAAGAAAAATGAATTTTATTTTGCATTGTATATGCATGGCATTACGCTTATACGTTTATATTTTATAATAATTAACTATTTACAGTAAAAATCAAATAAAATTAACAAAACAATAACAACAAATAACCTTAGCACCTAAATCATACCAGCATTGTATCTCATACAAGCTTTGAAACCTACGTTTACCACATCAAGAAATACACTTTAAACATACATGAACTATATTAAAAGAATAATTATATTCTCTTTGATTGCGAAGATTTTCAACTGTGTTTTTGTTGTATTTTACTTATCGGTTAAGAGGACTACCGGAACTAATAGCGAGATTAATGATGCGCATAAATATATGAGCCACTGGAGTAAACAGAATCAGAAAAATATTATGTTATTCTTCAGGGTAACGGTTAGATACCTAATGTGTCCAAAACACAATACAGCTAATTTATTACGATAGAAAAAAAAAAACACGAAGATGCCTCTAAAAATTACTTTTATCGATTAAATAGTATTTTGATTTTATAATTAAATTGTAGATTTTTTATAAATCGCTAAAATGCTTTATATTTGCAGGCATTGCGTCTTTGTCCATCTCTTTCTTTTGTATGCAGTGCGAGAGTGACCGCGCTTTAGGTCCTGTAGTCCTTAAATAATTATTCGTCTTTAAATGCTACGACATGAATTTTGGATATATTTCTACACACAGCTTACATCAATATTACAAAGTATGAGAATAAAGTTGCAACATGGTTATGAAAAGTTTTGGTCAGAGCTATGACATTCAATAATATTATTACAATCCAACAGAATTCCTTTCAATACATTTCTAGGAAATAAAAAAAGTTACACTTTGTACGAAATAATGTAATTTAATTTTATTACACAATAGTTTAAGCAGCGAAAAACATCTACTAGTGACATTTGAAAATAGAATCCATAGTTCGTTAACACTATTTTTGGCCAAGGTATTTGCTTTGCAGCCTACAGTTCACCAAGCAATGTGGCGAGGCGACGTTTCCGCATTTGTGAACAACGGACCCAGTAGTCGAAGTACGACTTGACCGGTTTTTTCTCGCGTCGCTATAATGGCAAGACATCCCTCATAGCCTCGACAGGGGTCACCAACTTCGTGGAACCGATTAGAACGGTGTTGTCGATACCGCTTGTAATCACGCTCCGATGCAGGCGCTTGCATTCTTCAGCAGTGATGCCGCCCACCACAAAAATGATTATAGTGGAGTTGTCTAGCGGATGTTTCGAGGTTCGCGTCTTTTTGCTAGTTAAAATGCTGAAAAAGATACAGTAAAAAACTTTACAAAAACTTCTTCATGTAGCTTCATGCAACTATAACCTGTTTGTTGAGTTTTAACAAATAACTAATCTACTCGCCGCTAGATGGCGTTGTTTTAAATTATAAAACGTGTTTCTTACTTGAGTCCGCTTCTTAGCAGATCCTTGATGCTATCGTTTCTGTGTTTGAGGTCAGTCATGTCAGGCCGCTCCGTGTCGACCAGGTCATCCACCATCTGTTGAAGGACGCCTTTATACTCGTGACCTACTCCCGTCTCGCAGGGTTTCAATACGGAGTTGTATCTGCAGAAATAAACAGAATAATTATTGAATAAGAAAGAAGTACAATATAACTAATATTCTTGTTGTGAAATACTGAAATGGAATGCTTATACCCATTCAGTAGCCTAGCTAGGCGTAGGCGAAGTGCCCACGGCCTCGCACCCAAAAGGGGCTCGAACAAGCGGGGACTCTTTAAGAACGAGGTTTTTTTATAATTGATAAGCTCGCGTTTGACCACTATTTCACCTGATGGTAAGCGATGTTGTGGTCGAACACTGGGTTGCGAATGTTGCGACAATCGCTGTCTCGTTTTCGAATTTATGTAAGGAAAAGGCCTCTTTGATGTGCACACCTAATTTGTGCCACGTCTAAAATAGTACACGCTACGCCTCTGTACGCATCAATACATTGTGTCCTGAAAGTGATTGACAATGCTGCAATCCATTGGTGCCCGAATAGTGGTAGTATTATTACGTAATTGCGCATTTTTACGTAAAATCACCAAAAAAAAATGATAAAAAAAAACTTTTTCCGGATTTTTCTAGGAAAAACGAAGATATAGAGATCAAAATTTTCGGTCCAATAAATTTCGTACACCCATGTGTACATTGTGTGTCATTCAAGTTGTACAGACGTATATACAATCGGCGCTCGAGGGGCTCTCACGTACTCGTACAAAATTTTAATTAATGGCCAGTGCATAAAAAGCGTATAACCGTTTTTTATGCACTGACACACACACACAAGAGTGAATGAGTTATTTCTAAGCAAGCGTGCTCCATTATCGCATACCTACCATCAGGCGAGATGTGGTCAAATGCGAACCTATCAATATTATAAACAAAGATTTGTATGAAATTATTTAAGAAGTAATTTGACAATTAAACAACGGTGTCCCCGTGTGGTAACGACCCCGACTTACGAGTACGTCGTGAGTTCAAATTCAAATAGGCGCTTTTCTTTATGTCATTATTATATTTTGACTGACCTGTTGGTCTAGTGGTTAATGGCCCTGACTGCTAAGCCGGAGGTTGTGGGTTCGATTCCCACCTGGGGGAACAAGACAAAGAACACATGATTATTTGTTCTTTGTCTGGATGTAATTTATCTATATTATGTATCTATTTAGAAATATATAAGTATGTTTATCAGTTACCTAGCATAGCAACAGCTCTTCTCAGTTTGGGACTAGATGGCGTTGTGTGATGATCAGTGATCAGAGTAGGTCGATTGATTTTTGTTTCTTGTATCATAAATACACACCGAAAGAATAATATGGATAAGCCATTTTTCCGGAAAGTAATTCCAGTATTTACGGATTCAATTAAATATTGTTAATGTTGGTAGTGATATTATTACTACTCAATTCAAAATTTAAAGGAAGATATCTATACTAAATCAATTTATAAATTGTTGCACTTAAATTTCAAAATTTACGCATACGCATTGTTTTGATAACCGGTTAGTGCACCACCCATGATCCTTTGTTCTGATTGGTCGTTAGGTTGTGTCAAATCGTGACTGTGTGCCGTTAAAAAAATTATGAAGAATATATTATTGATTCATTTTAATAGAAATTCTACCTAAGTCTCGGTTTTTTTTTTTTAATAATCAACCAATTCCGGAGGAAAGTGCCTATTAATATATACGTTTCGGATCAATGTCCCCAATTCAATCTACCTACTCCGACCACTGCTGATGATATTTGTGGAATATTATTATATGTCTAAGTTATTTCATTATAACTGCTTTCAAACCGGTGAAGCCTTCACCCGTTTTCCCCGTGAAAACGGGATGTCTTAAAAGCAAAAATTCGAAAACATGTGACATTCACCAACCCGCGCTGTTCCCGCGTGGTGGATTACGACCCATTCTGTTTCCTAAAAAGGGCCTGAGTCCCAGCAGTGGGAACATTATAAGGCAGATTATGCTATATATTTATTAGTAGCTTCTACCAGCGGCTTCGTCCGCGTGAATTTCGGTTATAGCGGACGTCAAGTCGCATTCGAAGCCAGATAAAAAGTTTATGTCCTTTCTTGGGGTTCAAGCTTACTCTGCACCAAATTTTATCAAAATCGGTTCAGCAGATTATCCGTGAAAGAGTAACAGATAGACAGAGTTACTTTCACATTTCATAGCTTTAATTCTAACGTAAAAGTATTTTTAGTCAAAATACGTCACGTTTGTCATTTCGAAAGGAAATCGAACAACGCAGCGTTTGACGAATCAAACACGAGGATTTGAAACAATGGTGACGAGTCATTTAACATCAAAAACAATATGTATGTCAGTGTTGAACAGAAATGCTACAACAAAACCACAGAACTAAGTTGTACTCCCATAGCAACAGTGGGTAACTCAGTTTTTTTTTTTGTAAAAACCGAGTTATGTGCTACTAAACAGTTTATTTGCTCTCCTAAAAAGTTCCCAATTTTGAATTACGTGGTGTCAGCAAAACCAAAACAATGATGAAGCAAGTCATAAATAATTTAATTTTAAATAAAACAAACTCACTTATGCAGCACTCTCCTCATTTGTGCGATATCCTTCAACTGGCTCATGACCCTTTTAGACGCAGCATCACATTCCTCAGGAGTGACTATTACTCCCGTCTCCACATTTTTCTGGTACAGACTCTTATGGTCTTCGAATATGGCCACACTTAGCGTCTCTGTGAGGCTATCCTCGTGTTGTTTGGAGAATGATACCTCTGTGCCAACAAGAGAGTACACGTGGACGAGCAAAGCTAACAGGCTCTCGAGTGGCAGGTTTCGGTCTTTGCGGGTTTTGATTAGATGGCTGATCTGTAATAGATAATTTCAATAAATATTATAATTCGAAAATCATATTTCTGTAGTGCCGACCTAAACTAGTTTTCACGGCCGAAACCAAAACAGAGTTTCGGCTTCGGTCTGAGTTTCGACTGAATTTAAACCTTCAACATGTAACTGGAATAATGCACAACCTTATACACCCCAACTAGAAAACTGAAGTCACAATCATAGCATACACATACATAAACATAGCATTCAAGCACTGAAATTTTACTTAAACGCACTTAGGTAGTGTTTTTTTAAGACATTCGGTATCCTAATCGTAAGCAAATAATATAGGAGACAACGCACTACACTGGAAGCGCAGCGGTATTGGTATCTGCGCATGCACACGCTAACACTAATAATGCAATCAAGATTTATAAAGAATTTTTCATAATAGGTATTTTTTATCCTAAAATAATTAAGTAATTTAAATAATCATAATGAAATAATTATTATATAATTTTAATTTAATTATTATATAAAAAATAACAATAATTTGTAATTTTAATATTACTCTCAGGATGTGCGTTTATTACGTTACATCTATATATATAAAAGAAAGTCGTGTTAGTTACACTGTTTATAACTCAAGAACGGCTGAACCGATTTGGCTGAAAATTGGTGGGGAGGTAGCTTAGAACCAGGAGACGGACATAGGGTACTTTTTAACGTGTAGGGTAGAGTAGGGTAGAGTAGGGTAGAGTAGGGTAGAGTAGGGTAGAGTAGGGTAGAGTAGGGTAGAGTAGGGTAGAGTAGGGTAGAGTAGGGTAGAGTAGGGTAGAGTAGGGTAGAGTAGGGTAATTTTTTTTTTTTACTAAATCCCGCTTTTGGGCAGAACAACGTCTGCCGGGACCGCTAGTCTAATATATAAAATTCTCGTGTCACAGTTTTCGTTGCCATACTCCTCCGAAACGGCTTGACCGATTTTGATGAAATTTTTTGTGCTTATCCGGTATCTATGAGAATCGGCCAACATCTATTTTTCATCCCACTAAATGTTAGGGGTAGTCCACCCCTAAAAATTTTTTTAGGAAATTATTTATATGGCAAAACAACGTTTGCCGGGTCAGCTAGTATTATTTATATAATAATATATTATACCTGATGCAAAACACTAGTGGAGTCCCGACTGGCAGCAAGGTTCTGCAACACCTGCTTCTCCAAGCTCATGAGCAGTTCCTGCTGAGATCTCTTCGGCGACTTCAACGTTTGCACCACTGCTAATGCTTGCTGCAGCACACCTAGATGTTTGCCGATTATTTCGTAGTTACCTGCAATTGTGTAGAGTCGTTATAAATTATTATTTAATTTTGACTCACCATGATATTTGAGAATCTCGAAAATACACGAACACTTAAAAATAATGACAATCAAGGTAGAGATATGAGGCCCTACCCTACTCTTAACGCGACCCATTTGACGACATAAACTGACGCCTTACGTTTTCTCATCCTGAATTGATTTGATGTGTCGCTCTATGAGGAGAATCTAAATAAACGAAGACTATTATTATTATATTCTACAACTCGTTTTCTATTTACATTTAGAAGCTGTGACGATCTTCTAAACGCTTTGCGGCGTGACCTTCAACAGGAACTTGGAACTAGGCGACTTCTGCACGTCGATCTTAGACAGTTTCGTTTTAAAGGTCGAACATGACCTCCTTGTGCTACTTGTTAAACACTACAGCCTATATCTATTTAATTTTAGAAGGCGTGACGACCTTCTCAACGCTTTGCGACGTGACCTTCAACAGAGACTTGGGACTAGGCGACTTCTGCACGTCGATCTTAGACAGTTTCGTTTTAAAAGTCGAACATGACCTCCTTGTGCTACTTGTTAAACACTACAGCCTATATCTATTTACCTTTAGCAGGCGTGACGACCTTCTCAACGCTTTGCGACGTGACCTTCAACAGAGACTTGGGACTAGGCAACTTCTGCACGTCGATTTTAGACAGTTTGTTTTAGAGGTCGAACATGACCTTCTTGTGCTACTTGTCAAACACTACAACTTATATCTATTTACCTATAGAAGCCGTGACGACCTTCTCAACGCTTTGCGACGTGACCTTTAACAGAGACTTGGGACTAGGCGACTTCTGTACGTCGATCTTAGACAGCTTGTTGTAGAGGTCGAACATGTCCTCCATGTGCTACTTGTTAAACACTACAGCTTATATCTATTTACCTTTAGAAGCCGTGACGATCTTCTTAACGCTTTGCGGCGTGACCATCAACATAAACTTGGGCCTAGGCAACTTCTGCACGTCGATCTTAGACAGTTTGTTGTAGAGGTCGAACGTGACCTCCTTGCGCTACTTGTTAAACACGCTCATATCTATTTACCTTTAGAAGCCGTGACGATCTTCTCAACGCTTTGCGGCGTGACCTTCAACAGAGACTTGGGACTAGGCGACTTCTGTACGTCGATCTTAGACAGTTTGTTGTAAAGGTCGAACATGACCTCTTTGTGCGATTTGTTGATCATATACTCATACGTTTGAACGCACGCATCGTCGTTAGCGTGGTACAGGCAGCCCGGACTTAACTGCACGTCTTCTGGGTGGTTTATACTGTAAGTTAGAGAGGTAAAACCTTTAAAACTCAAATAATAGAAAGATGGATGGGCTGTGTGCAAAATTATCGAAATGACAGCAAATAGGGGTCCTTCCATCCATCTCTTACATTTCAAGAGAAAGATAAAAAGTGTGAAAAATTGTAACGACTTACAGATTTCTGGTATACATAATATAAATAAAACAGAAAATTATGTTTCTAACTTTCTACCTATGTTGTTATAGACTTTGAGACCATCCAATCGATATGCCGCTAATGTTTTATTAGACAGGCAATAATGTGAAGATAGTAAGTAGACCATTATAACAATGCATTTAAAAAAATATTGCAATTTTTTTTTAGTGGTAGTAGCAACACACGCCGGTTAGTAATAACTTAAAAAATACATAGTAAAATATTTTGTAAGAGTGGTAACAAGTGCAGTTCTCAATTGAATTAAAGTAATTGAATTAATGACATTTTTTGGGTATATTTGGTAAATCAGAGAATAAGCCGTAAGCTATTTTTACCCTCCTACCCCCCCTCCCCCCCCACCTTCCATTACTTTCTTTGATAATTTATATGGCAGAATAATGTATGCCGAGTCAGGTAGTATATTATAATATCCTTACACATTGGCTTCACAAAGAGGCGACACATCCACTGCTACTTCATTGGAATGTCCTGGAAACCTTGGTAATGCTGACATGATTTTGTCAAGCACTGACTCTGTGGAGTAGCTGGTCACTCCGCATAAGTCCAAGGTACGGTCTACGATGATCAATGACGCGGGGTGCAGGCAATTCTGGAAAATGAATGATTTACTTAACCTATTGTATGCTGCGAAAGTCATACTGGAGCAATGGACAAAGATTACCACACAGTGCATTTCAAACAATAATAATATTAATATACAGTATTATTACTTCTCAGCTTATGTATTTTTATTATACATAAGTAGAATTTGTAACTTGTAAACTGTCTGTCAAGACCCTGTATCTTGGGAACGCGTGGAGGTATTGAGTTGAAATTAAAACCATATACTCAAGTTTGCGGTTTCTTAAAGCTGTGATTGTGAAAAAAACAAATTTCGACACTCGAGAAAATAAAAATTCATAGGGTACTTCCCGTTGACCCAGAATCCTGAAATTTTGCATATCGCTCGGTCAACGCAAAATCTTCGAGACTCCATTCGGAAATTGAACTGTTTACATAGGTAAGATTGTACGGAACCCTCAGGGCGCGAGTCTGACTCGCACTTACCCAGTTTTTTTTCTACGCACCGTCGACGACTCGGGTTTGGTTCAGACGATTACCGGACAGCCGGACGGCGGCGATTTACCCATTGCTTGTTCGTTCCTTCACGCGAAGCAGTAACACTAGCGAAGTAGGCTGCTGCACGTAACCGCCTACTTCGCTAACATTACTGCTTCGCAAAAGGAGGCAACCGCCTGCCATGCCTTCTCACTCCGGACCCTGGCCTGTAGCAAGGCCCGGCGCGAGAGGACTTAAGTACTTAGGTTGAGAAGTTGTTTAGAGAATTGTGTGTAGGACACTTGAGATTGGCATTTTTGTCTGTCTAGTTTGTTGTTTCACTCTCTCTGGCAAATCCATGTATGTAACGGTGTAAATTTTAAGTGGGTATGAACCTACCACTACCGAGTTTGGGCACGCCATAATTATGGCGGTAAGTCCCCTCTTTGAGGAGTGGCTGGAAAGGCAACACGGCGTCCTTACCTTCCGCATGACGCAGGTCCTCACCGGACATGGTAAGTTCGGGAGGGACACGGTGGAGGTGTGCCCCGCTTGGGCAAAGCAACGCCGTGTCCGCGTGGGGGCGATCGGCGGCGGGTATTTCTCGCGCCGGGCCTTGGTATAGGCCATGGTCCGGAGCGAGAAGGAGTGGCAGGCGGTCGCCTCCTTCTGCGAAGCAGTAACGCTAGCAAAAGGGGCCGCCGATCGCGTAAGGCAACGGTCCACACGCCCCAACCGCCGCCGGGATTCCGATCCCGATTTCCGGCCACCGTAGGCACAGGCTTGCGGACGGCGAGCAGTGGATACCTCGCCGTCCGACCGTCCGGTAACCGTCCGGACCGAGCCCAAGTAGTCGACGGCGCGTACTGTTCCACACGCGCCTCAAGGAGATGTCAGCAATTTTAGGGTTGAAGTCTACTGGGGCCAAGGGTCTGCTTCTGAAAGGAAGACTCGGCCCTGGTACGAAAAGCAACGAAGGATTACTTGTGTTTGCAAGAAAGTTTTATAACATAATTACACAAATAAAATATTCAAAGAAAAAATATTGTAAACCATTCAAAAAACTTACCCTTCTCCTTGCAATACAAATAGGTGAATTCTCTAAGATGCCAGCTACTAATGATCCATAAGTACCAATATAGAAGATATCCTCCTTCAAGTTCATTGAATCTAGCATATTGTTGAGTCCACTGGTCAGTCTCCTTGCTTGAGACCTTTCTTCATTGGACAAGGTGTGCAAGTCTATAGATGGTGTATCTGGTATTAACTTGTCAAAAAATAATGGGTATATGTCGTGGTATGGAGGAGTGACGAACACTACATTGGTTAGAGCGATGGTGAAGATTGGTATGTGCACTACTTCCACTGCACTTTGCTGGAAAAACAATAAGTACAAATTATATAAATACTAGATGATAGCATAGCTTATATTAATAGTGATATTTAATCTTTTAACCGCCTGCATTGGATATATTGGACCAGCATTTTCACATTTATTCTGCTAGGTAGGGTCGCATATCCACGCCAAATTTTCGCATCTCGTCAGCTCTACTGCCACTGGGGCTAAACAATATGGAGTAACCAGGTGCAAACACACAACACTAGTGAATAAGGCACGAAAACACTTGTCAGACCAACGTGGTTAAAGTGTTAACAAGTTTAAGTGAGAATAAGTTTAAACAACTTTTTAATTTTAAATACCGTTTTTCCAATCCATCCAATCAGCATCATTTCGAGTTGCTTTGTTGCTTCAACGGGTGCCCGGCCCGACACCATGACATCGTTTACATCTCTACCATCATTCACTTCCAAGTAAACTACATCCAGGCTCACGCATGATATGAGAATGACGTGCGTCAAGTCACTGTGACGAATTATCTCAGATATTGTCCGTAGCTGCGTGTTCGTTGTTTGTGTTATAAACACTGCCTTCTTCTGGTCTTTCTTGCAAACCTGCAATTGTAATGAGTTATGGAACAATGAAGGGTGTCATAGAATTTGGTTGAACAATGGATATGCAATGTTGTAACAAAAGGAAATGTTGCTGCTAGGAGTGTATAATCTAAAGTAACTATTCAAAGTACTAAGGAAACCAAAATTGGAGCCCTTCAACTTAAATAATATTCACCTCAAATGGAGATAGACTCTTTACAGCGACCGCTCCCCCAGATAGCAGATTGAACAGTCCACCATCCCAGTGCAGGCACTCCGCACTGGCATCGTCAAGAAACACCACAGCACCAATAATTCTATTGTACACCTCAGACCACCAGGCCTTGCCAAATTCTTTCACTGAAGCACTAGACATGATGGAATTTAATAGGCAAGAAATTGGTTTATATCATTTTTATTGTTTCGTAGTTAAAAGTCACCAATATACAGTCAGAAAAGTGAAATTTAACAATTTATTTACACATCACTGATGACATGTTGAGTTGCCAATCGATTTTGCAGTTTTTTGACAGTGACATGACAGAAGTAAAATCGTTCAAAAACGTCAACAGTGTTCAGCACACGACCGTGACGGCTATTTTTGTGTGGATGGCGCTGCAGCGCTGTGACCGTCGACAATTTCCTATTCTATCCATGATGAGGATGATTCCAATCCTCCGCTCACGCACGAATGCCCATTAATATCTTTTGAGTATTATTATTGTAAGTGGTCAAAATAAAGTGCAATATTTCTGTTTCAAGTCCTTACAATCAACATAACATTTTTGTGGCGCGTTATCTATTACCAGACTAAAATAAAAAATTTAAAATTCTTATTCGGACATAAAAGTCTGAACACCTAAATAACTATATTAATAGTTGGCCTTCAGACTTGGTAGGAAATGGGAAGATATTTTCTGATTATTCAATTTTCAAATGAAACAAACACACAGTACACAGTACATTTTCAAGCAATTTATTTTAGTTTCTTATCAGTATATTTTGTAATCTAAGCGTGTTTTCCACAATTGCACTAACATTTTAAGCTGAACAATATTTAGTGCTCATAGCCGCTGGGAAGAGCGTTGACATGAGGGTTGTGGAAGAGAGACTTCTGACCATCACCCCATGGGAAGCGCTGAAATCAAAGATGAAATATGTCAATAGAGGTTTCTGTTGAAATTATTTCCAACCCTGGCGTATGTGGTTTCAAATAGTGTTTAGAATGTAATGTTATCATAAGTCATTAAAATATATCTATACTATTGTGTCTACTCCACAGTGAATGTAAGAGTAGTAGTAATAAGCATTGTAAATTAAAATATATGAGATCAATATTACAAATAAATAATAAAACAAAGAAGAATGAAAACAAAAAGCATTGACTACCTTGGTGCGAATACGCATGAACTCATAGGGAAGGAATTCAGGTGGTGCTTCATGGGCATGCTCCTGGTGGGCCAGGTAGGCATTGATCATGCCAAGACCAACTGCGGGGAATGCCACGAAGAAAGTCATCTTCTTCCATAGTTTGTAACCACCTGTGAATATTAGAATTATGGGTCTTTAGCCAACACTTAGTAATTACTTAACCTTTCTAATACCATAAATAAAGACACAATAGAAAGACAATAAAAGAGTGAAACCCCAAGCGAACGCCGGTGCGTTCGCTTGGGGTTTAATGAATTAAAGCATTTAACAAAGATAAAATTAAAAACAAGACAGAGAAGCTAAGAAGATATTAATCTAAGGATTATCATCTTAATAAAAAAATAAGTGTACAACATATTTCATATTTTATCACTTGATTTTTCTATGAACTTAGTAAATAAGAAAATTTAAAATTACACAAAAGATGAAAATATTGAAATTCTATTTATAATTACTTTAGCTCATTCAAACAGAATATTTATCCCAAACAACTGTAAAACGTGGAATCCTAAGAAAATAGTTGTACTAACAGGAAATTCATAAATCAACAATAGGAAACAGTGATTTTTAAAACTCAAAAAGAAGAAACACAGCAGGAAAAAATTACCAGATTGCTTATTTAAACTAAGAGCACACTTCTAAATTTCTGAATTAGGCGCAGTTGATTAATTTAGGCCAAAATATCAAGTCAATGGGCAAGTAGATAAGGCCCTTCTTTAGGTTATCTGATTACATAATTTTTTGTTTTCCAAAATGTGTCATACCTCCATGGCCTCCAGCGGTGGCAGCATGGGTAGAAGAACGTGCATTAGTCTTCAGGTACTGGATCGCAGCCTTCCTCAATAAGGAATTCATTTTGGTTTAGAATTTTCAATCGAACAAACGAATCAGCAGTACTTGTCAAATTTTCAATCTATTTCTTTTTTGTCAATTTGACATTAAATGGAATGTTACCATTATTTGAAAAATCAATAAATCGAGTGAGTGTCTATGGTATACAAATATTATGCTAGGAACAGACACTACGATTTCGGTCACCGATGACTTTATAGCTAGCGATTTCCAAATTTCACGTTTGTGATCGCAATCATCGACCGTCGCAATAAATGTATCAGTGTGAGATTTTTAAATCACCAGCGAGTTGGCAGATAGTAGCCAGAGATCAGTATTGTGATAACCCTAAAGTCTGCCCAGTGCATCATATCATAGTTCTACTATGACCGTGCTAGAAACGTATTGATCACGGAAGAAACGCGAGACAGCAATGGTAAACTGTACTTGACGATGATAGCTGTTGTCACTCCATGTATGGAAAGTTTAGTTGTTAGACGGTAACGGATAATCTCACTCTTTTGAATACTTACATCTAATATTTTTAACTGGCTTCAAAAAGGAGATGTTCTCAATCGGTTGTATTTTTTATGTTTGTTACCTCCGAACTCCATCATTTTGGGCACCCTAAAATTGCGGCGTTAGAGAAGGCATGCCTTTCTGCCTGACGCAGGTCTTTACCCTACACTCGTTGTTCCAAGAGGTATCTTTTTCAGATTTGGCGAGAAGAAACGCCCAGGTGTTACCTTTGTGTGGATCGTTCGGAGAAAACAGTGAAAGTCTACCCCGCTATGTCCGAGAACCGCTGTATCCTCGTGGATGCCTCCATGAGGATACAGCGGTTCTCGGATCAGCAGGGGTGACCTTTCGTGTCCGGCACTGCTGGACCAGGATCATGGAACGGAGCAAGAGGGAATAAAAAACAGTCACTTCACTTCTGCAAAGTAAATACAATTGAAGAACGTAGTGGAAAACGCGAAGAAGGGAGAATCCTCACACGCCAGCTCCCACAGAAGACTCACAGCCCTCGATAGTCGCAGGGCGATTTTTTCACGAAATAGCCATTTAATTAGGGTAAGACGAACTTGAGCCAAGTTCGTTTCTTTTTTTTTATCTTTTGGATTATATTTCTGTGATTTTAATGATAATAATTCCGTAAGTTAAAATATGTAACGACCACCAATCATATTTTAATGAACACACCAACTTGATAATGATTTACAAATATAATGGAAAACAAAATTTAAAAAAAAAACACTGGTTATCTTGAAGCATCTCCCTTAAGAGATTATGTCTAAACCAATTTAAATAAATTGTGCTGATTGAAATGGTATAATTAAACTGATCTAATGATGAAGTTGTATAAGTAAACCGTGGTACGGTTTTAATATCGCTCGCTTCTATATTTATTCGTTCATAAACCTGCGTCAATCGACAATCGTATGTAACCCGAATTGTAATCCCGACAAACTGCATTTCGTAACAGGCCACGGGAACACTGCAGCGTATGTTTGTTTTAATAATGAAAGAAAGAATACTGTTTCAATATTTATTTTGCCCCATTTAAACGTGGGCCCAGCTTCGGCCAATCGACATACTTAGCAATTGTGTAAACGGGGAAACCCCGTTGAAACAATGGCGATTGGCCGAGGCTGGGCCCACATGTAAACGAGGCATTACAATTTTATTACATTACATTCTTAAATGGTTAGGTAGGTAGAGATTCTAATACAATAACGTGGTTATATTCAGATCTACATATTTATAATTTTACAACGACCGGCATCCGAAAGCGGCTTGAATTAGGTATTGTAGACATTTAAAACGTGAAACATGATACCTTTACATTTTTTTAAAACTACCTTCACCTACTTAAAGTACCTAACGTTTACGAGGTTAAATGGTCTAAGTAAACAACATAAATCTACATTAATCTAATGGAATGCATTAGGCAATTCGAATATTTAATTAACGAGGACATAACACATTATTTAATATGACATAATTTGATTTATTAATTTTTTAAACCTGTTTGTTTAACTTTTAACACTTTGAAAACTTACATATATGGTAGGAGCGTCATGTGGATACTAGTGGCAGACACTAGACAGGACAAAAGACTCATCGCCCTTAAAATAGACTCATATGTATTTGCTTCTCTTATAATAATTGTAAGAGTATTTATACCTATATATTCGTCCGTTATCCTATTTCACGTGTTATTTCGTGGACAATGGTGTGGGTTATACTTTTTTTACTTTTATGATAAAACTACTGTATATTGATTCTGTATTGTATAACTGTTTTTTGTCCCAAATAAATAAAATAAAATAAACATTAAATATACCTACAATACATTTTAAAGAAATCGATAAATACACTGGTCCGATCTTCTTTAGCAACTGATTAGACAGTAAAATCTTCCCACAATTTATTTAATTCAAATAGGGATAATTTTAAATTAATATATCTACCAATATCATATTAGGTCTTATTTTAAATGTTGCCAAAGAAAATATTAATCAACCGTGAGCTGCCAAGTGGATCTTTACAACTACAGTTCTATAGTAACGAGATTAATCAATGCATCTCCCACTGTCTCATGCACAAGTATATTTTGGCGTGTGTAATAATGCTACTACTTTTTTTTTCAATCAGTGAACAGATTATAATATTAAGCTTACAAAAAATGTTGCAATGGTTTATAATATAACTACAAAATATTATATACTAGCTTCAGCCTGCGGTTTTGCCCCCGTGAAAGTCGGTTTCTCCATACAAACTTTGGACCCCCGTTTCATCCCCCTAGGGGGTGAATTTTGGAAAATCCGTTCTTGGCGAATGTACACCCTATAAGGAACCTAGCTGCCAAATTTTAATTTTGTAAGTGTTACAGCTTTCTGAGATTTCGTGATTAATCAGAAAGTAGTATTTCGCTTTTATATATTTATAAGCAATCTATCTAGTGGCTTGTAATGTAGGGCTACTGAAGTGTAAAGTGCTACAATATACTCGAGGGTTAGAGAGCATACACACAGTGTTGGCAAACGGCACAAAATTGTTATTTAGTGCCCCAAATATACGAAGTTACAGTTCTGCTCGTGTACTGCGGAAGTTTGGTCAACCTGTGTTCAAAGTTTATTTAACTAAAGATTTATAAGTTAGCCATTGTAACTCATAGCCAGAAAAAGATCGAAGGGTTCTCAGGTAATATAATCCCAGGACTTATGGGCTGGAGTGGGAAATAAGTTCTCGTCACATATTTTTGATCGGCAAGGACAGTTTTTTTTCCAAACTGGCCATTAATTTGATAGATCAAGTGTGTTAACAAGTAGTGTTAGCCTAGGGCCCCACAGACATGGGGTCCACCCTAGCATATATTAATGACTTAGGTTGATTGTGGTAATTATACAGTAAACTATTTATGTAAATTCTATACGTAGTAGCTACTGTTATTGTAATTATACTAAGTATTAAGTAACGAAGGATTATTGTCGGACTTTATTATTATTTACCTAAATGACAGTTGGAGTGCTGCAGTGCATTTCCAGGGTTACCAGTTAAGAAAATCATCAATTCGAGACTTCGAGTCAGTTTTTGTAGCAGTACTTTATCGATGTATTCCGTTGTTATTGAGTATTTAGATAAGATATCAAATTAAAGTTGGTTGATCGAATGCAGAAAACATTTTTTGGCGAGACATTCGTTGATTGATTGGAGATTCTGTTGCACCATTAGGAAAGTGACGCTCCAGAATAGCCCTGGGCGATACCTGTAAAGAGAAAATTAAACAAATTAGAATTAATCGGCCACTTGATTGATAACACGCCGAAGACCAGTTTAGGAAAATAACAACCTTCTATTATACGATAAATTATCAGATGACCATTTATTTATCTTAAATATTCATACGTGGCTGCGTGGGGCATACTGAAAGTCTCTGGATCTGGCCACTTATAATAAAAGAAAAAAAAAAACAATTACAGAATTCGAAAATGGAAGTCTTCGCGGGCTTATTACTTTTTTATTTGCGAGACTGTCATTTGTTTTTCATTGTGGCGTCCTTTCGAAGATTGTGTGTCGCTATCAAAATGAATTTAACTCGTGAACATTTTCATCTAATGATTTTTTTATGATTTTCGTTGTGGCTTAAGTCAACAAGAGAGTTACCAGAGACTTCAATTGGCATTTGGTAATGAAGCACCATGTCGCAGCTCTGTGTATTCGTGGTTTGGTGAATTTAGACGTGGACGTGATCATCTCTATGACGAGGTACGACTGGAGGACAACTTATTGAAACTGACAAAAAAATTACTTGCCAGCAAATTCGTGCTTTGTTAGGCATTGGAATGAGCCAAGTGCAAAACATTTTACATGTGCATCTGAAGGTTCGGAAGCTTTGTATTCAATGGATACCACATGACTTAATGGAGGACAGTCATTGGCTGTCTATAATATCGTGACAGGTTACGAAACCTGGGTGTACTGCTTTGAACCCGAAAGAAAAAGCCAGTCGGCAGAGCGCTAAGGCGCACATTCCGCTAAGGTAACAGAAGCCTATTTGAAGGCTCCAAATGAGGAACTGATGACGCTTCCGCCTTACAGCCCGGACCTCGCAACCTGCGACTTCTATTTGTTTCCAAAAATTAAAGAAAAATTTAGACGCACACGTTTCAAGAGCCCTGTATCGGCGGTGAATGCGTTCCATAAAGCCATTGACATCCCCCGCTCTTGGGTGGAACAAGTCAAAGTTTTAGTGACTAAAAACCTACTCAACAGGAGTGGGTTTTTATTCAGTCTTCTTTGCTTTCATTCCAGGGCTCCGGGGTTCTCTTTCATATCACCCATGGCCCCAGTAGGCTTCGACCCTGCTGGGCCCCTACGGTTTTGCTGACATCTCCTTGAAGCGTGCGTGGTACACTACGAAGACTGGTCCAACTGCTTTATACAGTGGTTTCATCGAAAGCAAAAATTCATTAATTGCGAGGGAATGTATACTTTGAATAACAATAAATGTATCGTAAGTCTTATTATCTAGTCTTATTTATTAGAATAAAGAAACTTTCAGTAAGCCCTAAGTATGAGAAACAAAATTTCTTAAAACCAAACAAAAACGAAAAGTCTATTTATGTACTTATTTATTTGAAAAAAAAACTTTTACAAAAAAAAACAGACCACTAAAAAAAACACTAAAACGATCAAAATAATTTTCATTTCGGAAGTCGGTATTGTTAGTTTTTTATTTAACATCGACTTTTTGTTTTGTATAAAGTTTTTTATTTTCCACTTTTTTGTTGCGACACACTTGTAACCAAACTGCCTATTTCTCATGACAATTACAATTAACCGAAACACTGCTAGGATACATTGTTTTCTTATGAAGTTCCCTTGTCTATCTTCGACCTTCCGATTTCATCATCAGATCATTTCGATAGTACTTTATGGCCAAAGCACATCTCATGACAATTCTAATAAGCCCAAACATGGCTAGGATACATTGATTAGTTACGGAGTTCCGGTGCCTATCTTCCGGTTCCATCATCATCATCACACACACACAGGTCACTTCGATGATACCATTTTCAACATAACTATTCAGAACCATTTATTTATTTGTATTGTCATAGTCGCTTAACTATCTTCATTGGGATATCTGTGTGAGTATGAAGTTCCGTTGGCAATTTCTGGTCTGGAATTAAAATGTTACTTTTTGACTGTAAATGCTTAAGATCTCGATGAAAATACGTAGTTCCCTCGATTCCTCATGGATCCCATCCCATCATCAAAACTGGATTTTAAAAAATCGGACCAATCTGGAAGCATATCCTTTATGGGTAAAATATTTTTTTTGCGAATCGGTCTATGAACGAAGGAGTTCTGAGGTAACAAACATTTAAAAAAAATGATGATGAAAAAATACAACCGAATTGATAACCTTCTCCTTTTTTTTGAAGTCTGTTAAAAACAGAAGAGTTCTGTTTGAAGCGAAACCACAGAATAAGAGTAATAGTACAAGGTGCGAAAGGGTTTTTTTTTGTTTGTTTTTGCATTTTATAAGAAGATGTTAACAGTCGGTATAACTTTCTAGTAGTGAAAAATGTTCTTCGCCATAAATTTTTCGATTACTTACATACTTTTTGGGAATTTCCGTACTAGTTCTAATACATCTGATATCAATTTCATTTCAGTAATAGCTCGTTCTGGATCGAACCATAAACAAATACCTCGAAACATTTACCTTTTATTTATTTATTATCTTACCTTCTTCATCTTTACATGTTCAAAATTAAACTTCATAAAAAGCGCCGACTGTTGTAGTTGTCTCAAGTTTCTGATGCGGACTCGCGGATCCCGTTCTAATAACCGCATGAGTAGCCCTCGGGCTGCATTCGACAAAGAATTAGCACTATCTGGCAGAGTACCTGCTACTGGCTGGATGAGATGTTGTCGTTGCACATGAACGCTGAAAAAAAAGTTATTGTTTATTTTGGCGCGCTTGCCGTTTACAAAATTAATCATGAGAATGAATAAATACGAATAATTAAAAACCTTTTTGGTAAGTTATCTACATGATTTTGTAATCGTAGATACCGTAAGATTATATTTGAATTTCTATTGATAAGATTATGTTTCCTTCACATTGGTAAAATTATTATGATTCAGTCAAGCCTCTTACCGATTTTCACTGGAACACGACGCCACATTTTTGGGGCTCCTAGTAGCACCGTCCGTTACGTCATCGTTGTCGGTCGTTGCTCTTTTACCAAAAGCAGGCGCTGGATACTGGAATTACAAAACATTACTTCACTTATGTAACAAAAAGTTACGAAACATAAAGTTGAAGCTTCGTAATAATCTTTTAAAATCATCACCAATATTTTTATACAATTTAAAAGCAAACATCAAAACAGCTCTCCAATCGCAAAACATATTGGTAATTCAAACTCAATCGCAAACGCATACGGGCATGTTAATTTATAATCAGAAGAACCCATCTCTGTCGTACACGAATACCTCAGTACTTAGGTAGGTTTCAGAACCCTAAGGTTTAAGGGGAACGACACTGCAACCCGTCCCCGCGCCTCGTTTGAAAAGAAAAAAAACTACAACTCTCGTCAGGCTAAAAATAGGGAGCCAGCCCCTTAATTGCGCACTTGGAATTTATTGCACGATTTAATGATTGTGTTGGGACTTCGAGCGGCTTAACGAGAGGGTGGAGTAATGGAAGCAAAGATTGGGAACGTAATTAGTATATTGTTGCACATAAAATTGTTATTACGGCGACGAAAAAACGCAACTTTCGAAATACCATAAAATTAAAATTTATAGCAATGTAGGTACTTGGCTTAGGTACTTCAGTATTTATCAATAATAGCGCTTTTGAGGATAACTACTTAGTCGATGATAATTAGTTTAATCATTGTTCCTGTACCTACTCACACCCTGATCTAGACTGGCGGTTTTATATAGGAGATCGCTTGATTACTAATTGCTTTGACCCCTGCAATGACAATGCATTTAGCTATGAACGGACACACTAAACAACTGTCCACTTTGTATAGCGAACAGGAAACTCGAAAAGTATTAGTCGAACCCGTTTAAGAAAAATAAATTTAAAGAAGTTAGTAGTATTTGGCACGAGGCATCAGGTTATAATCTGAGGCATTTAGAAGCCTGTTTTGTTGTTTTTTCCATTGTATGCCAGCTGATAAATGGCGCTAGCTGTCACTCAAACGACAATTAGGAACAAAGATCCGTTAGAATCACCGCTCTGACTACTAATCATTTCTTATATTTATCTGTTTGCCACCTCCGAATACAGGGGCATAATAATGTTTACATTTTGTTCTGGTCACGATTTGGCCGCTTTTGTGACTAAGAAATGGATACTTAAACGTATTAGATTAGTTTATGCACCAATAGTCCCATTAAAAACCAAGCTTCTACCTAATGGTTTACTTAGATAACTCGATTTCTGATGTTGGAATCGATGTTCAAAAGAGTTAAGCCTCAGATACATTAGGTGACTAAATGTCCCCCAACATGACACGCAACGCTCAATACGTGACGCTGCATCATTGCCCAGTGCCCCGCAAGTTGCGGGGCACTGGCTGGACCCCCAATATTTTATAACAAACTAGCTTTTGCCCGCGGCTTCGCTCCCGTCAACTGACTACTCTATTCTGCTTTACCCAACTCTACCCTACTTCACCACACTCTACCCTACCACTTTTTTATTTTTTTCTTTCAAAAGAACTTTCTCCTGACAAAAACAAACACAACAAAAATAAAATAGTGAAATCGGTCCAGTCGTTCACGCGTGATGCCGTGACCAGGGGAAATAGGGATTCATTTTTATATATATAGATTCACATGACGCAGGACATTGTTGGACAATTTGACAGCGTTGTGTGTCATGTTGGGGGATGTTTTACCCCCTAATGTATCTGAGGCTTTACCATGGCCCCAAAACACAATGGTCAAAAGAACACCGGTGGGTTTTAGTCAGTAAAAGTCTGACACTATCTCCCGCTCCGCCCAAGAACGAGATTTATCATTAGATGGTTTTCCCACCTAAAAAAAAAGTCAAGTAGGTACTAGTTCGTAATATTTAAAACAAAAATGTAGGTACTTATTCGGATGATCAGTCCCCTTAGCTAAGTTACAATCGTATCGTTCGCGCCGAACGCCTTGAGTAGGCCACGCCTCCGATTCCTTTGTTCTGACGTCATCTCAACGCTCAGTCACGTGGTTTGCTGAAGCGTGCGGCGCGAACGAAACGATTGTAACTTAGCTAGGGGGGCAGATCCAATCACGTAGAGAAAGCTCAAACATAGATCTTTGAGTAATTTTCATAATTTTCATTCTTTTGACGAGCGTCACTGTTAGCGACTATATTTTCAGAGCTAAGCGATTCGGATTCGATGACTGACTAAGGCTTATTGTTGGTTAAGGCTAACTTAGTTACAGTTTGTCCTAGGTAAACATTACCATAAGCATGAGATTTTAACATGACTTTCGCTTTCTTCATGTTCATATTAAAAAGAGTTGGTACTCTTTCGGAAGCTCCACCAAAGTCATAAAGCTTGTTCCTTCTATAGTCTTGGCTAAGACTACTAAATCGTCTGCAAACAAAAGGTGTATGATGAGCTTGCTATTAAATTTAGAAGTCTTATGTCAGTCACCTTAGTCTTTGGAACTTTTTTTGAATTAGTCACTAGCAGCCGGCTTTTAGAAAACCTCATGGGTGCTCATGTTCATTTGATGACTCGAAAAAGTAGCGAAGTGTGAGAAGAGAAATGCACACTGATCGACATTTTGATAACGGATACTGAGATACGGATGATCAGTAACTGGCATCCGTTGCCCGCATCGTTAATTGAGACAACATCACATACATTGACAGTCTTAAACTAAAGTTTTCCCTTGTATTATGGAAACCAGGAACAACGTAGGTACCCCAAACACCCAGACCCAACACAAATATCTGTTTCATCAACAAACATTTGTGTTGGTGCGGGAATAGAACCTGCGACTCTTGCGTCTCAACCGGCGCTCTGAACCACTGCGCTAAACGGGTCGTCGAGTAATGAAAAAACGCCAGTCCCTAAAAGGCGAATACTGATCTGTTTCTTGATGTCTATTCTCAGGGGTGCTGGGCACCAAATGTTTATTTCTCATGGGTGCTCGAGACCCCGAGCACCCACGGATTCGGCGCCCCTGGTCACTAGTCTGACTGATGCACATAGCTGAATTACCAGTTATCTGCGATTTTTCCTTAATTTGAAAAATCGTAAGTCTGTTATGCAATTATTCTTTATGGGTTTTATCCGTACCGAATGTCAAATATGTATGAATAAATGATGAGAGTTATTGTTTATTAGACTCATTGTTTATTAAAATTGAATATAATGATGTTTTAAAGATATAAATAAGCTGCTGCTTTTATGGAACAATATGACAAAATATTTAGCGGACCTTTATCTTAGGAAGGTAAATTCACGTGCTGTAGGGAATCCCTGCTCTAAGAGTACCTAAACTGACACTGATTACGTTCTGCCCCCTAGCCAAGTTACAACCGTTTCGCTTCGATTCTCTTTTCGTTGATCGCCTCAAGTCGGCCACGCCTCCTATTCCTTTGTTCTGACCACGTGACTGAGCGTTAAGATGATGTCAGAACAAAGGAACAGGAGGCGTGGCCGACTCGAGGCAATTGACGAAAAGAGAATCGAAACGAAACGGTTGTAATTTGGCTAGGGGGGCTGTTTCACTTGCGATACCCGACTCTCACAACACAAAATAGAAATACAAAATTTATTTAGCTGCAAGGTATAAATTCTATAAAAAAATGCCATTTTATTTTACCACTTATTAACTTTTGAATACCGTATAAGAGACACAAAAGAAAGACAATAAGCGAGCGAACGCCGGCGTTCGCTTGGGGTTAAATGAATATGAGAATGTGCTGGGTCTAATAAATATTCAAAACGGCGGTGCGTCGGCCTCGTCTGAATCCAACATTCTTATAAAAAATTCAAACCCGCAGACGTGCGGGATCCCTTACGAGTAATCCCGCAATTTTGATCCCGCAGAAAAGGTGCGGAATTGGATTCCCTAGTTGCACATAAGAAGCTAATCATCTATTTTTTTAACTAAATTGTTGTAAGTAAGTAATCAACTCATTTGTCCGATTACAATATAAAAGAAAAACATGTTTTTCATAGATCTAGTATTTAATTCGCTAAAGGTCATATTGAACATCTGTTTTTGGATTAGGTATTGACTGAATAGATTGTAAACATAATTATGTAACTGGTTTTTGATACCTATACTTCATGTTTAGGTAATTAATAGTGATGCAACAGAGCTTTGCTTCCGCTTCCGCTTCTGCAGAAGTTCCGCAAGCTTTTTCAATTCCGTTTCCGCTTCTGCTTCTGCAAATTTATAACAGAACTCTAAACGGAAGAATACATCGGAAGAGGCGCGGGGGTGACGGGGGCGGTACACAAACGTGTCGCATCGAATTCTTTATTATTATACACGGTTAAATTTTGATCGTTTTAATCCCGTGGAGGGTCGAACGGTGCATGAAACACTATCGATTTGTAAAGATAAAATTTAAATAATAAAGTACTTTTTTTAATAACTCGAATTAATTTACGCATGAGTGAATAAATAATGTGAACCATTAGTAGGCACCATTCGATAATAATAACAATGACGCGCTAGCCTAGTCAACGTGGACTCAAAAAATGGCCAATCCTAGACCAAACCCTGCCCCCAAACCCCATTTGATTGGCAATGCGAAGGATGCGCGCCCCGCGTACCCCGCGCGCTAAGTGCGTCTCGGAATTACGTGTACTCCAACCAGGAGTTCGTTGCCATGGTACAATTTTACGCAATCGCGGGTTTTGATGCGCAGGCGGTGAACCAAACCACTTGCAATCTTTGCGCCTGCGTGGTATACCCAACCCGCAAATTCCGTCTGGGCAAACAATTGTGGCGGCTACGCAGCGTTTGTTAGACCACGGACAGTTCCGGACACCTTCACACGCTCAGGGCCGCGGTCGCCAACCAGTCTACACACCTGAACTTGACGACGAAATTCTCGAGTACTTTGAACGAGATCCCAGCTATCAACATGACGGTTGTCCAGCAAATTACGATCGTAATGTACGTAATCACTTGAATTCCGTGTTTGGAGATCATTGGATTGGACGGGGTGGTCCAGTTGCTTGGCCAGCAAGGAGTCCGCACCTTAACCCGCTAGATTTTTATTTTTATTTTTGGAGTGAAGTGAAGCGATTGCTGTACAGAAACGAGCATCAAACTCGTGAACAAATGAAAAGTGCGATAATGGACGCATTCAATGTTTTAAAAGTGACAGGGACACGTTAATGAAATTAAAAGACAATTTAACTAAACGTGCAAGATTATGTATCCAAAGGAATGGTGCATTTTGAACAACTATTACGCTATCGTGAAGTCTAACCAATGATGATTCAGAGCCTCAGAGGTGATTAGTTATTAGGTTTATAACAGTACTCTTTTTTAATAGCTGTAAATAATTTTGATTAGGTACCTACAAAGCTGATTTAGGTATGTAACAGAACTTTTTTTAAATCATGTAATTAGAACTTTTTCTTTTTTTAATCATTCTACATAATTTTGATTTATTTTTAAATATGCCATAACTAGCAGGGCTGAGATTAATTTTTACATGTAGGTATGTACCTACCGCTTTTAAAATAATTATTTTATCAGGTATGTCTTAGGCATAAAGCAATTAAGGTCCTAAGCCCGTAAAAGTATGAAGGAAAATTTGAAATCATTTAATTTGTTTACGTGAACATCGGCTGAGCGAGTCAATAACATTTAGCTTGATCGGGCAGTGTAGGTTACCTATCTCGTGGCGCTACTATTTGTTTCATGCATTTTGCGAGTATTACCTTATCACTTGCTATTTTTTTTTATTTTAAAAATTACATCGCTGTACAAGCTTTTGATGAATAGTATTTTGTAAGTAAAACCACCGGTCCAAAGGATTAAAACGATCAAAATTTAACGGTGTATTTTTTTGGTTCATTCAGCGCAACACCGCGTCGCCGCCGTCATGACGTGATTGCGACGTAAACCTTCTGTTGTTTTTAAAAAATAAAATTGCGCTTTTTCTTCATAGTATTAACACTTCCGCTTCCGTTTCCGCTTCCGCAAAGATTTGCTTTTGACATCTGTTTTCGTTTCCGCTTCCGTTAAGACACTTCCGTTGCATCACTAGTAATAACTAAATCTAAATAAAAGATGTCTAAATATTTTACCTAAAAATGTTTACAATTTGTTATTTACCTATACCGATGTTCGGTAATTTAAATAAGCTTTGTATGTTTTTATACGATTTTTTTAAAATAAAAAAAACATATCAAGATTGTTTACGTTTAGTTAACTAGGTACCTAAACAAATGTAGTATAAGTAACTTTTTAATTTTGTTAAATCTTTATGAATATGATCTAAAATATTTAATTGAATATTGTATTAGGTAAACGGAATATTAGAAAGAGTAACCGCGGCCCCGGAACGCAAAGGGCAACTGAAATTCACAGGTGGGTTTTATAAGTCTGACACGTCCTCTCGCTTTAAACAGAGCAGGAAAAGCTACTGGATTTTCATCGAGCAGCTTCTCTATATAGTAGTAGCTTCTACGAGAAGCCCTCCTCAAAAAAAAATGGTACCTAATATCTTAATTTTATGTTCTACTGTGTGTAACTGAATATTTCCAAAAAATTTGAAAAATGTATCACTTCAAATAATCACGTTTACTTTAGTCCACGCTACGCCCCTGCACAGGTGGACACCCTGAGCCTTTAAATACGAAGAAAAAACAATAATCGTATGATGACACATACGATTATTGATTTTATTTACTTACATAGATAAAAAATGCAAATTGCCATATGTAATATTATATATAATATTAAGTTAACACTATTGAGTGATTAGTACAAAATATGCATAATATTACCCGTTTCGGAATATGCTAATTAAATATCTTAGACAATTAGAAATGATTCATTATATTTAATTCCATTCAAGTAGGTTTAAGTCGCTGTTTACATTCTTCGTAGTAAATGTACAGTCACTTGGAAAAATTATAGGTATTATTTTACTTTCAGTTATTAATATTTATTTACCCTGGGTACTTTTATTTTATGCAAACAAAGAACTTTAAAATTGTTTATACGCAGTTTTAGTTTGTTTCCAATAATTTATTTCTCTTAATGTGAATGTTTTACTTCATCAACTGAATCTACATTATATATAAAATTGTAGGGTGTGTATGTTTATACTACCAAAATATTACAAGCCAATAACAAAAATGGATTTTGAAAAAGAAAGAAAGAAAGAAAAACAGTTTATTTATGTGAAATGACGCAATCTTAAAACTAGCTATAGATAAGTATTTGTTTGTTCGGGCTAATCTTCAAAATAACTGGACCGGTTTTAACAAAACTTTCACTAGTAGATAGTTATACAAGGATTAACTTAAGGCTATATTTTAGAAAAAGGATTGTGCTGTTTTATGAGTCTGATTCGGGCAAAGTCGCGGGCGCCAGCGAGTTCGACCTAATTTCAAAAAGTACGAGATTATTATCAGTTTTATTTGTTTTTTTGGTTTATGTAAGAGGATACTAGTCGATTAATCAATTACAGCGGTCGAAGGATAACCGCCTATTATTTAAAAATAAAAATACATTCAGTTAATAATATAAATTACGTAACACTTAAAACAAATTGAAGATCACGCGATAATTTATAATTTTGGCATAAAAGCTAAATATTTTATTCGTTCTAGAAGTTTTTACTTATTTTTTTATATATATTACCTGAGTAGTAATCATTTATGACATGTAGATAATTAATATAAACCTATGTTCGTGATATTACCTACTGCAGTCATTTATTTTCCATTTTGTTTTATATTTTTGTTAATCAATAAGACTTTTTCTAAATAATTTTCTATAGATACACAATAATTGACAATAGGAAAAACGACATATTCATGTTGTTAAAATGGTTTCACAAGCCTTTCTTTGCTTTTAGACGAATTCGAAGTACTTCCAGTGGTATCGTAGCATTAATTTACACTAAGAAAAACATAACAATAAAATTGGTCCCAGGAAAATCAAATAAAAACAACTTTTGTTTTTAATAAATATTTCTCATTAAATCGTGTTTCTTATATAGAAACCGTTCGTGTTAGTGTTTAAGGATAGTGTAGCCGAATACTCCTCAAGTTGGCCTCAATCTTATCCTTGGCGGCAAAAAACTTGATGTTTTGGCGGAAACAGTAATTTTAGACACTTATAACTTTTTCGATTGAAAATAGCACTGGGGTGCTCATATTATAACTCTCTAAGGTAGATTAAGCTCAGCTGCATGATATGCAGTGAGAAAAATAAGGCAATTGACAGATTGATAGGTATAGCCACAGCTAGGTTAGTTTACTATGCTTATTTTCAGAGCTTTATAGTTTACAGCATATTGTTTTGCAGCTGATGTAGAATTAATTTTTATAACGCAAAAGAGAGCTATTTATAAAATAAATATACTGACTCTGCCTTTGCGTTGTATTTTATATCTTTGCAAAATCTTAGGACTAAGCTAAAACATTCCTCATAAACAGCATACGCTTTTATAACAAGCCGCCAAAGTCGGTTGCAAAACTTAGTGAGGGAAGTTCAAAACACACATCAAGTGTACAAAATAGTGTATTACAAGATTGAAGACTACGTTGAAGACACACTTGTTTGGCCAATGACTGCTTCTATGCATGTGGCTTCCCTGGTAACTCAATAACTGCATTAAAGTGTAAACTTTTAATAACTGTTCCGTCTTTGTTTTAATTTAATTATATTTTTTAAAATTGTTTTTGACAGTGACTTGAAATTACAGTGTTTTTGCAATGTTTTTTTTACATTGTTTAGACCTCAGCCACCTTAACTATGTTAGGGATTTATTATTGTAGGTTTAATGATAGGTTTTTATAATATTCTTTTTAGTATTTTTCGGCTTTTGGGTACAACGTTGACTAGTCTACACTGTCCTCTCATACTTATTAATTATTTTTTCTCTTGATTCCTGGGACAGATTTTGGAGCGCTTTAGTTTACTTATTGGTGTTGACCTGAGGAACAAAATGCACTATATGTGCATTGTGGGCAGCACTTGGTCCAACTCCCTTACAAAGATTGGCAATGTCCAAAGTTCTTGCCATTATAAATCTTTGTGAAATATTTAATCTATATATATAAAAGGGAAAACTGACTGACTGACATATCAATGCACAGCCAAAACTACTGGGATTAGGAGCGTGAAATTTTGCACAAAGTTTCCTTTTGTGATGTAGGCGAGCACTAAGAAAGGATTTTCCAAAATTCTCTCCCTAAGGGGATGAAGGGGGGGTCCAAAGTTTGTATGGAGAAACCTATATTTACGCGAGTGAAGCCGCGGGCAGAAGCTAGTTAAATATAAGAATTTAAAGTTATTAGCCATTGCCTTTATGTCAAATTTAAAAACCTCCTGGTCCACACTAGGACTTTTACGTATTATAGGCTGAACTGATTTGAATGAATATTGGTATACGTGTAGACCATGTCCTGGAATACGATTTTTTATTAACTTTTATATAAAGATGATGAATAATGATGCAGGGATCAAATAATAGGCCAGCAGAATGGTTCGAAACAGTAAATTAAAATAATTTTACTTTATCATTTATTTATTTTACCATGAGCCTGTTGTTACAGAATTCCTAAGTCAAAAAATATTAATTAACTAAAAGCAATAATTAAGTCATTTTTAAATGCTCTGACTCCTAAACTAGGTGTATGTCTCTGTAGCTTAAAAGTCTGACACTCCCTTTCATTCCACCCAGAGCGGGAGGAGTTCTTTGATGATTTCCCACCTCAAAAAGGGTACAAAATAACCTGCAATCGAATCTCGCATTGCGTTCAATTCGAGATTAAAAGGAAGGCATCTTTTTAAATGTTTAGCATTTTCGTAACAATACAATGAATACCATCTCCTTGTTTTTACTGAAAATCTTCGTTTTTGTGTCAACTTGTAAACCATAACCGTAACTGAGTAAAATATATGAGGTAGTGGTAAATGACAGTGACAGCGTGGACTGAAGCCAAAGCAAAAGCCAAAGCTGCCAAGTAATGCAGATGACCACACTAGATGATGGAGGATATGGCCTCGGTTCAAGTTACTGAGAAATTAATAAGGAATATCCTAACTTCTTCACTGATTGATTTGAATGTATCATGCTTCACTGAGGCTACACCTAGTCAATACAGAATGATGATCTCTGCAGATGAGAGAGGATGTTGCCTTATAAAGCCTCATGATGAGTGATGGCTCGGAATGTTACTTACATTCCAGACCTGGAATTCTTTATTCACACAGCAGGGTATTCAATTGTAGCAAACGTCACTTGGCCTTGATACATGGAAAGTTTATCAATGACTGGCTGGAGGTGCGTACGACCTTTACATCATCTTTCGGTGAAATAATGTATCAGCATGTGCACTTTATCGATCTGTCGTAATCCCAGCACAATGACAGTTAATTAAAAAGCTATTTGACGAGCGATTGCGAGGTTCCATTGTGTGACAGTCCTGGGATCTTGGGACCTTGACTCCTACTCGTGATCGATCGATGTTCTCGAAGGCAATTGTGAAATTTTACCAAAATAATCTGTATTATTGTTGTTTATGCGATTTCAATGTCACGTTCAAAATATTTGTATTGAATCTGTTTTCAATTGATAGATTTTGTATAGTTTGACGTCAAACATTGAGATTGAGGACTGTAACTAAATTAAATATTCACGAAAAGCTCAGACCGTAAACTATTATATTAAGCATATTAACAAACCTGAATAAAATCGGAAATAAGCACATCACTTCGCGGCCGTATCAGAAATTTATATCTTTATCTTATAAATAATATCAAAAAAACTTTATGTCCGTTCAGAGTTAGAAGTTATTATTTGACGAACTAACCGCAAAAGCAGTTTTGCATTTCAGCCAGGTAGCTGGTAAGATCGGATGTTTTGCATACTCCGCATAAATCCCAAAATGTCATTGACTTTCATTAGACACAAACACATTAGTGGGGCATACTGAAAGTCTCTGGATTTGGCCACTTACAATAAAAAAAAATGAAAAAACAATTATAGAATTCGAAAATGGAACTCTTTGCGAGCTACACTTTTTAATTTGCGAGACTGTCATTGTTTTTTTACTGTGGTGTCCTTTCGAAGATTGTGTGTCGCTATCAAAATGAATTTAACTCGTGAACATTTTCATTCAATGATTTTTTATGATTTTCGTTGTGGCTTAGGTAAGTCAAAAAGAGAGTGACCAGAGACTTCAATTGGCATTTGGTGATGAAGCACCAGCTTTGTATATACTTACGTAGTTTTGAGATTTTAGACGTGGACGTGATCATCTCTATGACGAGGTACGTGAAGGTCGGCCGGCGACTATGGTTACAGACTCGAATATTGACACCGTACGACAACTTATTGAAACTGACGAAAAAATTACTTGCCGGCAAATTATGATATAAAAATGAGCCAAGTGCAAAAATTTGCATGTGCATCTGAAAGTTCGGAAGCGTTGCACTTGATGGATACTACATGATTTAATGGAAGACCAGAAACGACTGTGTCCAATGGTGCCGTAAAATGATAAAAAAGTTTAATGGAGGACAGTCATTGGCTGTCTATAATATCGTGACAGGTGACGAAACCTGGATGTACTGCTTTGAACCCGAAAGAAAAAGCCAGTCGGCAGGGCGGGTCTTTCCTTTTGAAGATTTACCGACGAAAGTTAAGAAAAGTTGAAGTGTTATTAAAGAAATGGTTGCTTCCTATTTTATATAAAAAAAAAACATGGTAACGCATTCTCACATTCCGCTAAGGTAACAGAAGCCTATTTGAAGGCTTCAAATGTCTGGGAATTAAGTCCAGTTCCTGCGGGACAATGAAAAGTAGCCTCTCGCTCCACCAAGAGTGGGATAAGTTATTTGATGATTTCACAGCCAAAAAAAGGATCTAGCTAGAAGAAGCTTTTCTGTTAGTTTCAAAAGTGGTATTCTTATTTGTTTCCGGCATGTGGCGTCTAAATCTTACTTCCTAAGCACTAAAATGACGTCAGACAAAAAATAGACATCTTATCATATGCGGAAGGCAGATGAATGATGATGACCTAGCAAATGCTAAGGCAGGTAACTAAAAATTATAAAAAACCTAAGGCTAAACCTATATCTTATTTTCTAACTTCTACCAGCAGTCAAAGTAAGAACAGTACCAGTATTCCTATGCAACATACTCCCAGTCTAAAAAATGCCCTAAGTGCTATTTCAGAACATGGTGTACGCGTTTGCCAAGTTTAATCTAAATCCTTTCAGACGTTTGAGCGTGAAGGAGTAACAAATATCCACATACAAACTTTCGTCTTTACTTTATTTGCTAGAACCTAGCCTAGAACATTAACCTGAAAATCCGAGATATTTGTCAAAGATACATTTTTTGATGTATTATTATTTATTTATTTATATATACTTTATTGTACACCAAGATAATAAATGATACATATGAGCCTTATATCAAAAAACATACAATTGGCGGCCTTATCGCATTCCGCGATGTATCATTATGATGGAATCATAACTACAAGGATATCGATATTTGTCAAAAAATTTAATAGCCATTACCTATGCGACCACTGCCGTACTGCATAGAACTGAAAAAGATGCGCTTATACACATTTAATTTACTGCAAACTGAAGCATTTTATCAATTTAGTCAAACCAAGTTTTTAGTTGATATTTGATTCATTATTTGTTATGAATTGAACCGACGTAGGAATATACCTACGTTAGATAATATTATGGGGACAAAAATAAAAGGTCAAAATTAGAGGTAAGCTTGACGATCATTTCTATTGAGATGTGTTATTTTTAATTTATTTCGGAACAATTAAGTTTTCAGAAACATAGTTTTTTTTTTTAGGTGGGTAAATCATCTTTTGATATCCCTCGCACTCGGGCGGAGCGTGAGGGTGTGTCAGACGTTTAATGACTAAAAACCCACCCCTGTTCCTTCTTGGCCATTGTTCCAGGGCCCCGGGAATCTCTTTCGCATCACCCATGGCCCCAGTAGGCTTCGACCCTGCTGGGCCCCTATGGTTGCTGACATCTCCTTGAGCCGCGCGTGGAACACTACACACCGTCGACTACTTGGACTCGGTCCGGACGGTTACCGGACGGTGGGACGGCGAGCTACCCATTGCTCGCCGTCCGCAAGCCCACGCCTACGGTGGCCGAAAATCGGGATCGAAATCCCGGCAGCTGGGGCGCGAGGGCCATTGCCTTGCACGTGCTGGCGCCTCCTTTGCTATCATTACTGCTTCGCAGAATGATGCGACCGTCTGCCACTCCTCCCTACTCCGGACCATGGCCTGTACCAAGGCCCGGTTCAGAAATAAAGTTATGATCTCAAATCATATAGATTAGGTTATTTTTTTTAGAACAAGATCAATTTTTGAGTTTTAGTGAAAAACTACCGGTACGGTTTTCGTTGTACCGGTACGGTTCTCATTCGTCTGCATACTTTTTATGTATTATCGGGCATCAATTTTACAACTTAGCTTTAAGTATGCCAATCTGATAATTTTTTATTTTATTTTATGTCCACTTAGCTGAACGCTAAACGTTGAATAGCTTAATGAAGTCTATACAAGTTTTTTCAGTGTAACGAAATCACCTACTTCCTAGACTGATTTACACAATAGGTACTTTTTTTCCGAGTTAATACTTTTTATTAAGTTTATTTACCCAAAATTTTATATTATTGATTGCGACACGTAGCAACCATGCAATCGGCAACTATCCTCAACCTGTATGGGTCCGTTATGCCAGTTATAGCACCACCACAGCGTCACGCTGTTATTTTTTCAAAACTTCTTTTCATCTGATCCTATATATATAGGATTATAATAAAAAGAAAGAAAGAAAAAGATTTAATTTGGCGAAACAAGGCGCAAATTTAGAACTAACAAATTATAAGTAGGTATATTATGTGAAAAATATGCGCCACATCCGCGCAAAACGGACGAACGCTCAGCATAATGCCGTGACCACACGCAAAATGCGATTAGTGTACAGCGCTGGTTTTCATCGTGGGCCAACAAACCTTATTCAACCTTATAACATCAGGCCTCCTCTCTAGGAATCGTAATGGGCTGTAATTCAACACGCGGGCATAGTGCGGATTGGTCCAATGCCTTCGAAGTTTTTGTCACAGGTCATGACAGCTTCCTCACGATGTTTTCCTACACCGTTTTGAGAGCAGTGATGAAGAAATCAATTTCACAAAGTAAAACGCCTGTCTGCGTTTGAACCCACGACCTACAACTCGAACGAGGGAAAAATAAAAGATTTTAAACAACACCAATATTAATCGAATTGTAAGACTTGCAGTCACTGCAAAAAACATGTTTTAGTAGAAATCCAGACCAAAAACATTATGTTCCGTTACTTGAGCCAAGTATGCTATTGCAGCAATAAAATAAGTATCGTATTATCTTATTGTGATGAGTCGAGAGGCATTAAGACGGCATACGGCAGTAAGCAGTCCCGTTGTAAGTTGCAGACGGAAATATTAATATCGTTTGATGAATGACCACTTGCAACGAGCCGAGGGGAAAATAGATACTCACAAGACATACATGCGTTAGGTCCACCAGCAGACTGCTTCAATGTGTTTTATTTAATAACATGGATGCACGGGCAATTTGTTCAAGTTCGTGCAACATGGCAGAACGATATTACAATGTGTACTTAGATCATTTTACTTGCCTCAGGTACAAATTGTGATTTGTTGAGTTGGTGTTCGTGAGAAAATCCAACAAGCACTGGAAAATATAGGTACTCCACAACATGGATGGTTTTGTAACTGAGAAATACGCGTTCATAATTAACTTACTTATTAAAAAAATTAATCCCTACTTTATTTCCCTTGGTCACGCCGTAACTTGAGAACGACTTACTGATTTCATCCATATTTTTTTGTAACTATTCTATTTCTTTGTAGACGGAAAGAAAAATTAAGCAAATTGGGTAGATAATTGAAAAAAAAATAGAAAACGACTATTTAACCTTCGCGCTTTTCGCAGTTTAGCTAAGACAGGACGTTTGTCGGGTTAGAAAGTAATGAAAGAAACAAAAAATGTTGTTAAAGGATCAATATTATAATGAAATCAGTCTTAACCCATATGAAAACGTCGAACCTTCTTAAGCAGCTACTTATATACGTAAGTCCTTATATGTAGCACTACTAGCGTAGGTATATGGTTCGTCCAACTCCGAAGTCTACATCTAAACGTAGGTATTCATCGACTGTTCTCATAAAGCGGCCAACGTCCTACTAATTCGCAAAAAAACTGCAAAGAAAAAGAGACCGCCGCCTGTACTATCAGATTTGTAAAATGATGGTTCCTTATATAAACAGATTTCAGCAGTGCATTGCATTTATATTCTTCATTAACTTAGAAATGTCGTTTTATATGGGAATTTCTGGTATAAGAAAAGCTGCACGTGCTCGAAAGTTGCTACGAAAGTTTCATTATAAAGAGTTTTTAAAAACCTTTTATAGCGACTGAATTATGCTCTTTCTTTTCGTTAACTATACTAACATGATCCTCAAGTCCATTAACATAAATATTATTAACTGCAGCGTCCACTGTTCAGAAAATTATCTGTCTGGACAAGTTTTATACTAAGAACTTATTTTATAAGTTATAGGAAAATAAAAGTCCCTATAAATATAGGAATTAAGTAGGCCTTAGTATAATTTTAAGATTATTTTTCCTGTTGCTTGGAAGCTGATTAGGAGAATCTGCATTTCAAATAAGATTAATGTTGAGCCAAGTCAAAAATATAGGGGCTCAAGTTCCTGTGAAGGGTCTTTATTCAAGTTGAGGACCGTCAATTTTAAGCTTTTGTCCTCCGTCTCATCAATTTTGAATCAATGAGCAAAAAAACTGACGTCTGTAATAATATGCTGTCAGATTAAGACGAAAGCAACATTTCTTATACGCGATGTAGAGCGCTGCGCTTGCGCAGAAAATACGTGTGTCAGGGTGGCTCGAGTGCGCTAACACGGCCCGCGGTCAACGGCCTTGACATTGTACCCGTTTTGTGTTTACATCTTATTTGTATTCTTTAACGACACACATAATTATCGTCATTTAATACAATGTAGTCACGTGGAGAAATCTTTATAGTTGTTATAAATAAACAGTTGCTGTACGATTTTTTAGTTATGTGTTGTTATCAAGCAGACGAGACGGTGTGACAGACAGATAAAGGCGTTGATTATATTTAAGACGATTTTAACGCCACTCAGTGAGACCTCATCTGCTGGTATTAAAGTTGACCTTTGGTTCGTTACCCGCTACTCTCATAATGCTCTTCGCGTAATGATCTGAGTTTACCAAACAAAGTGGGTAGACCAGGCATCTAAATTGCGTTTCGTGAACCAAATGCCATTATAATTAGTTCAAATAACTGCAGCACATTACTAGTTTCTTTTACAAAGATAAAATTACGAAAGCGTGTTAATTTTCATCGAGGTCGTAGGCCTTAAGAATGCCGAATGATTTTTCACTTAGAGTAAGTTAAAATTCGGCTAGCAATGCTTCCCCCATATTTGAATAAGTTCGATTCAACACTGAATACCAAAATACAAAGAGCTGCAGTATTTTACTTGTGAATGGATTTGAATACGATAGACATTATTTAAGTATTTTGTTACTTTTACATGATAACAAGTCTGTGAGCCAAATAACAGACACGATAATATGCATATTGCATGACGTAAGTAATAAAGTTCCTAAATAAGTAGGTATTTCAGTCGCAAAATGATGATAATGAAAGCGATTTTAGATTTACAGGGAGTTAAATAAGAGTGTTGAAGAATTGGACAATAATGCTGAACGTCACTGCACTCAAACCAATAGGTAATTCAAGAAAAGTTTTAGGAAATAATGAAGTATTACAAAATAAAATCCCTCACCACGGATTTCTATAGTTTTCACCAATAGACAAAGTCCATGAAGAATATTTAGATAGGTATATAATATGTAGAGAAATGCCGAGAATTGTAAATGTTTCTAACAGATGTGCGAACCTGGGGCGGGCCGCTATTAAGTATACTCGTAAAATATTAATTTCTCATTTTGATCTTCTTTTGTCTGTAATGATTTTTTTTTAGTTTTCTTACTTGAACTAGATTTTAAATACTCGTATTCCATTCACTTCTGCAGTTTTGCAGATCTAAAAAGGTCTGCCCGTTAGTCGGAAACATAGTGAACCAAATATTAAAATTCCAAGTAGGCACGACTGTCTACCGCAAAGACAAAGTGCTCGTGGTCGACATTTACCAGTTAGCTTAATGCTTCCATCGAAGGTTCAGTCTAAACGCTGTGAAGGTTCTATGCGACACGAAAAATGCTTATGTTACAAAAAAAATGATTCCAAATCTATATTTTTTAAAATACATCTATTTTAAAAAATATAGATTTGGAATACTCCTATCTAATTAGATTTTTATCTCCTACTGCCTCAGACAGTGTGCCCTTCGGTAAGACTCAAATTCATCTCCCCACCTTCGGCATGGTTTGCACCGATGTCCCTAATGTACCTACCCTTATTTTGCTGAAACGATTATTCTACTCTATAAGTATCGCGTCAAATTTCAAGACTGCAGCACTTAAACACATTTTTCGCAATATCTTTAATTGCTTTCATAAGAAAGTAGATCATCACGAATTTCTTTCACTCGCGAATTGGCTGTTGCTTGACGCAAACAAAACTGTTCGGTAAGTTTCCCTAACTCAAATAAAATCCTTCCTAGAATAGCGTACAATACGGGACAAACACAATTATCGTTCATCTCCGTCCTCCCACAGCCCACTTCTGCATTTAACAATGAGTGACAACACCAACACAGCTGGACGTAGCGTATTTCTATCTTTTCACCGCAAATGCTTCAACGACGCGGAAGCAACCTTCCTGTCATTATGAATCGTTAACTTGAGGGGTGATTACCAATAATAAGTGCGGGCAAACGCTTCAGCTTCCCAAGACCTGTTTATTTGCACAAACTTAGTGTTAGCGTCCAGGATTAGCTCCTGGCTGGAGCTATATTTAGATTATAAAGCAATACTACCGTTTTGTCGAACTCATTTCTTTATCGGAATTTAGTTAGCGATAGCAATTAATTATGTCTATTAATTAAGGTAAATAACTGTTCATTAATGATGACCTGTTAGAATTTTTTATGAATTTGATTCAAATTTCATAAAACCATTCAAACAAAAGTAGATTCACATGCAAATTGCTCTAGTTAATAAACGTGTTTGACAGGTAAGTTGAAACCGAAACGCATTCATTCTAGAAAGCTCTAATAAATCGAGATCAGTTAGTAGTATCGTCGGTAAAAGTCATTAGTGCGTAAATTCATTGCCATTACCTCGTAGCGCCTGCGCCGGGCGGCGCCGCCGCCATCGGCACGACGCGCGACGATCGTCTCCATCAAAAGGACGATATAAATAGCAATTTTATGTATTTAACTGTATCTAAGTTGATCAATAATGTATATCTAATTGATGTTTAGAGCTATTTTCCAGGCGATAACAAGTTATACAATAAATTAGCAGCCTTATGGGAAAATATGAATAGTAGGTACTTATTGCAAGGTTAGGAAGACTGCTTTATAAATTGCGAAGATACCCCGCTAGGCACTGTATTACCTTATTTCCTTACGTGAAGAGCAGCAAGATTTCACACACATATCATAAATAAATTCCACTGGATCGAATCTAAGTAATTTAGCATCATCGACGTTTCCATAATTACTCTTGAATTAAAGGATAATGCATAAATGTAAGAGCAGCACGAGAAAATACCAATGATCTGGATTTTGCAAAATTACTCAATAATAATGGTGAAGCACAAAGACCAGCATAACACAACAAGGATAATAATTTGTAGGAGCAAAAAACAAGCATAATTGCAAAGCTGAACAAATTCCCAGAGACAGATGGGTAAACCCCGTAATATATAGCTTCGATTATGAGTTTTTGCGGTTTCAGAGCTTCTGGCTGTTCAATTTAGAGCTAAATTCTTTCTTCTTAATGCTTTGTTTTGTCTATATCGATTATTTAATTAGAAAAAGGCGCCTGTTTATAGTATATGGAGTAGCAGCAGTTAATTGGCTATGGTAAAATTTATGACATATTGAATATTTTGATTAACTTTTGCATAAATGATTTTGGCATTAAGAGGAAGATTTACATGTTATTGTACATTCTCTACAGCGTGGAATATTTTACTTACTGTGTTGACCTACGAATCAAATTATATAGTTAAAACCTGTGTGTGTCACCTTTATCCAATAATGGTTTAAGTTCGCTCATTGTAACAATTTTTGGAGGAGGCCCTCAAGGGGCTGGTGAAATATTTGGGCCCATAAATACGTAAGCCATATCAATAAAGCAATCAGTCTAAGGTTAACCATAACATTTTTTTTTATTTAGCTACCTACCAACGTGATGACTTGGAATTATCGCAGGATACACCGTTTAGTTCCAAATCTTCCATCATAGTTTTCTCGGAACCATTTTTTTTAAATCATAATCTAGAAGATTAGCTTCTATGCAGTCACGAAGTTTTTTACGAGCACACTAATGAACGTTACTTCCGAGATGTTTCCTTATTTATGTTTTAAATTTTAATAATAGCACTTGTATTGTATGAATCATGTCTGATTTCAGAATGCCTTGAGTTTCACAAAAACATCTCGATTGTTTATTACTGCGAATACACGTGTATTTTGGTCCCTTTGTATCAGATTCACGTAAATACATATTCATGCAAAACTGTATAAAAAGTACCTAGTAAGAATTTCGGAACAAAGCAAGATAATTACCTTAAATGACGGAAACATACCGTTCATGCAGCAGTTGCTAAATGAGTCGTGCTTACAATTAAAACAAAGACTAATTTACTCTTAGCTTTGGTAGGTACCTACCTACTAAAAAACTACGGGATTTCTTTGAATAAGATAACAGGAATAATTTGTATACAGCTTAGATACCACAATAATATTTCAAACTTATGAAAGCTTAAATTTTTAGAAACTTTATAAATACAAATCAGGTTTTAAAAAAGTGAAACGACTCGTGCCGTTTTGTTTAAACATGGAAAAACTATAAAAACAAGAATAATAATTTAATATCTGATAGTCCGACAACACATAATAAAAAAAAACTGGGCAAGTGTGAATCAAACTCGCGCACTGAGGGTCCGTACAAACTACAATTCCCGAATGGAGTCTCGAAGATTTTTCCGAATTGCAAAAGTTTTTTTTTTTACAAATTTATTATTTCAGATTTATTCCTATACCTGTGCCCTGAGACCTTGCTTTATGCCAAATTTTAGTATTCTGGGTCAACAGGAAGTACCCTATTAAATTTGATTCCTTTGAGAGTATCGAAATATATTTGTTTTTTTGGACATAAACGGCCGCATCTTTTTTATTCGTTTGATTTTTTCACAGATTCAAGGGATCGCAAACCTGAGTATATGGTTTTAATTTCAACTCGTCACCTCCACGCGTTCCCGAGATAAAGGGTCTTGACAGACAGACAGACAGGCAGACCGACAGAGAGACGGACAACAAAGTGATCCTATAAGGGTTCCATTTTTTTCTTTTGATGTAAGTACGGAACCCTAAAAAAACAACTAAATCAACACCAATTAGCTTGGACAACATTGAGCACACAAAAATAATCTATGTCACGTACACGGCGCCGGCGCAAAATCGAAAACCGGATTGCTTAGCGGTGATAGTTCAATCTTAGTATGATTGACGTTTAATCACCGTCCGATAGACCGGACCGAGGCCCGAGTCGCTCCGAAAAGCGATTAAGTAACATTAACGGTCCGTGCCTGGCTAACGGTGAAACCGGAACACATAATTACATTTCTAGTTGAATGTCGTGCCGTTGTTTTAGCCAAGTTTAATTCATGCAGTTTAGTGCTGGACATCACTCATGGAGTACGGTAAAGAAATGACTTAAAATCGCCTGTATTCTATGTTCAGGTGTATGTTGTATTGTATGTATGTTCGAAATTTACAAATGTTTATTTAGATTTACTCACGTTTGAGAGATTGGTAGTTTCGTCTAATCTTTATGTTCCAAATAGTTACCGTGGAGGAACACTGTGTTAATCAGTATAAAAAACTTTTACAGATTTTAGTTATGGTACCACCACTAAAAAGTACCTCTCAGCTATACTTAAATACCGTACAGCCAGAGTTCATCTCATGACAATTGTAATAATACCAAACACGGTTAGATTAAATTAATTTATTACAGAGTTCCGGTGCCTAACTTCAGGATTCATCATCAGATCAGTTCGATATATTTCCCCTCTTCTTACAATCAGTCATCGACTACACATATAAATAAAGCAATTTTACTTGTTCCGACAGTTTTGCTGTGATCCTATGAGGAGCTCTGTTCCTTATCTTCGAGGTTCATGATATTTCTACGGGACCAACTTGGAAGCATAACTTTTCAATAAAAAAATTTTTTCAATATCGTTCCACAATTGACCGAGAAATCGGTGAACATACATAAAACAAAAAAAAATACATTCAATCGAACCGAATATAGAACCTCCTCCTTTTTGAAGTCGGTTAAAAAGGCTGACACCACCAGAACGTGAGGAACTATTTGCTGATTTTTCATTTAAAATAAAGACCAATATTTATGAAATTCTGTTTCCGTTTTAGCATTAATATAGTTTCAGAAGATAAGGTTTAGAGGTATCGTGTGTCAACTGCGTAGTGTCAAGACTGATTTACAATCTAGGCAAAATGTTACATACTAAAATGTTTTTATCGTCCTACTTCACGTAGGCGATGTATCGGCAATCGTTCAAAGCGTAGGTTTCGATTCGATATTACTCTAGATATCTGATAAAATATTAGTGTGAGAATAGTGAGATGGATGTGTGGAGTAACAAGAATAAAATGAGTAGAAAATAATTATAATATTAGAAGTTTGAAAGTAGTAATAAGTGGCAAAAAAAATTAAAGGGAATCGTTTGTCATCATCATCATCATCATCATTTCAACCGAAAGACGTCCACTGCTGGACATAGGCCTCCCCCAAGTGTCGCCACAATGAACGGTTCAATTATCGTTTGTCAAGGTATATCACACTAATATTATAAAGGCTGAACGGATTTCGATGAAACTTAGTTCACGGTAGTATCCTGCAATAACACATAGGATTAGTACTTTTTACCTCGGGAGTATGGTACCTTGGGGTCAGGAACGCCGACTGCGTGAGAAATAAACAGTGGGTGCAGAGCACCTCTGAGAATAGACATCAAGAAACAGATCAGTAATCGCGGTTTAAAGATGAGAGGTTAAGAGCTCCAGTTGAGACACAAGGGTTGCAGGTTCGATTCCCGCACCAACACAAATGTTTGTTGACGAAACAGATATTTGTGGTATCTTCGTTGTTCCTGGTTTCCATAGTACAAGGGAAAACCGTTAGTTTGGGACCAGGACAATGTACGTGGTGTTGTCTCAATTTATTATTTATTAACGATGCGGGTAACGGATGTCAGTTACTACAGTTACAGTTATCCGTTATCAAAATGTCGATCAATGTGCATTTCTCTTCTCACACTTCGCCACTTTTTCGAGTCATCAACTGAGCATGAGCACCTATGAGGTTTTCTAAAAGCCAGCGCCGGCACCCCTGCTTGGGGTAATTTTCTATTGTCACACGAGAGGAATCTGCTGGTAGCAGTTAATATGAGTCTAAATAAGGATGGATAGAGATTTAGAGCGAGAAAGTTCCCGTTGACCTAGAATCCTGAAATTTGGCTTGAAGCAAGGTTTCATAGCATAAGTATAGGAAAATATCTGAAAACTGTAAATTTGTTGTAAGTCAGAAAAAAAACCTTTTTTGCGATTCAGAAAAAATCTTCGTAACAATTTCAATTCGGGAATTGTGCGCGAGTCCGTCTCGCACTTGCCCGGTTTTAGGACAGCTGAAAATGCTTCTACATTTTTTATATTCGTGATAGAGCACCATTAGTACGAATAATGATAAATAAACTTGACCTATAAAGAAAGTAAGGGTCACTTTAAAGGAGAATGGACAACTACAACCCGGGAATCTTTAAGTCAAGAGTGAATAGGTTACTTCTAGATAAGCGCGCTCCATTGTCGACCGCATCGTCGCTATCCATCAAGTGAGATAGCGGTCAAGCGCGAACCTATCAAGAATAAAAAAAAAACTAACTTTGGGAATTTGCTCCAAAGCCATAAATTTTATACCAGTAGCAAGAACTTTTCCCGGAAAGCCTTTGTTGATTCCGAAAAAAAACCTCTGCATTTTTACATCCATCTCATCACTTTTACAGCATCCGATAGTGTCTCTAATTCAGACAAAAAATTGAAGAGTGGCATATGTGCGTGCTACATTTCGAAAAAATATTTAGGTCACTCTCAGGTCTAGGGACCTTTTTTTCAGGTGGGAAATCATCCAATGGCATGGCCCGCCCTTGGGCGGATCGGGAGAACGTGTCAGACACAGCAGGCTTCGACCCTGCTGGGCCCCAATTAACGTCGTGAAGTTGACTTCGCTGCGACTAGTGTCGAAAAGTATAAGATTCAACATAATTTCAAAACGTTTATTGTATGAATCAAACATTACTTTGAAATAAGAATAATTTTATAAAACTTTATAAAACGATTAAATTTAAAGAAGGTTAATTGATTTATATTTAGAGCTCTGTGGGTCCGCGTATATACAATCCAGAGAAGTCATCATAATAAGAAATAATAATAATAATATTTATTTGTCTTCCAGAAATAATAATAATAGTAACAAAAACATAAAATATCGTTATTATTTGTGATCTAATACGTATGGATATAAAATGTGTCCCATTAAGAGATTTTACTATTACGAGCGGGACAAAATTTGTCCATCCTCCTTTGAAATAACAGATCTTTTATTTATTTGTGAACAGGTGCGGAATAGACATTAAGGGTTAAATTGATGGCCCTGTCCGTTTCCTTAGTGCGTGACCTTTCGCGGATAGTTAATAAGTAAACATTATGCCAACTTTATTATTATCTATGCGTTTCTTGAGGATTACAAGAATGTTAATGGTAACCATAATTAACCGTCTGCAGGTCATTTCTGCAAACCACAAGTATGCGAAGAAAGATAACATTATCAAGTCTATTACCCGAACGTTTTAAACACATAATCACAGCTAAGTTAGTTGTAAAGCTCCTTCCACTTGTGTGATATAGATGAGATATACAAAGAATGGTCAGAAATCCACTGAGTAGACTCTTAAATGTTTGACTTCATTAAAATGCCACAACATAAGGAAACCACACGATACTGGTGATTAGGACCGCAGTTTATCAGATTTACACGATTTTTTTGTTAGCTACTATACAGTGAACACACCATCACACATACACACACGGTTATACTAGATATTATTTCTTATTAACCCTGATATTTTTTTGTGTTTTTGTACCTGTTCGGATATCTATGTACCTGTTCTTATGTTACCTGCCTCCCTAGCCAAGTTACAATCGTATCATTCGCGCCGAACGCCTCGAGTAGGCCACGTCTTCGATTCCTTTGTTCTGACCACGTGACTGAGCGTTGAGATGACGTCCAAACAAAGGAGGTTTTACTTGTTTCATTTATAGTTAATAATAATAATAAATCATTCCACCCTTGTGGCGTGATGCAGGCGGGAGATGTACACTGGAATGTTCGGCTGGGCGGCACGCAGGCTCACGTTAGGAGTTGCAGGTTAGGAGTTAAGTCTAACATTATGTTCTGATCGCGGGTGAGTGTTTTGGAGACCTGATATACAGGGTTTCCCTAGTTTAGACTCCAATACCCCCTTATAATCGACTAAATGCAGTATAGTAGTGCTTTGTGGTGTAACATAAACTAAATTTATTATTATTATTATTAAAGCGAAGCCGGTCACAGGTACAGTAAGTAGTATCTCATTTTCTATTGGTTTCGTACCTACATCAGTCAGCAAAACCCCTATAGGATCACTTTGTTGTCCATCTGTCAAAACGGTTTATCTCATGAACGTGTTTTCTTCTGTCAAGACCCTTTATCTCAGGAACGCGTTACGCTGAAATGAATATCAAATACCCTTGGAGTAGTGAAAAAATCAAACTTCTGGGTCAACTCAATTCAAAGATAAGGCTGTTTATGCTGCGTTTCACTGGCTATGCTCGGAGTTTCCTTGCGTGATCGCATAAAGAATGAAGATATCTGCAGAAGAACCAAGGTCGCCGACATAGCCCGAAGAATCGCCAAAGTGGCAGTGGGCAGCGCACATTGTTCGTAGAACGGATGGTCGATGGGGCCGAAAGATTCTAGAGTGACGACTGCGCACCAGAAAACGCAGCGTTGGAAGGCCTCCCACAAAGACGACCGACGACCTGGTGAGAGTCGCAGGAGTGCGGTGGATGCGAGACGCACAGGATCGGTCATTGTGGTGACCCTTGCGGGAGGCCTATGTCCAACAGTGGATGTCTTTCACCTAAAATGATGATGGTGAATGATGATGCTGCGTTTAGGCGCATATTTTGAAACTCGCAAAGAAATCATAACTTATATGGTATTTCCCGTTGACCTAGAGTCTTGAAAGCAAGCAGCAAGGTCTCATAGCACAAGTAAAGGAAAAAGTCTGATACCCGTTTTGTAATTACATCGCAATATAAAATAACTTTTTTTATAATTCGGAAAAATGTTCGAAAATAGATTCGGGATTCGAACTACTAGTATTTACATAGGTAAGTTTGTACGGAACCCTCGGTCCCCGTAATCCGCTCGCACTTTACCGGTTTTTTATGGTTTTTACAGAGTCTAATATCATGATTGACTACTCATTGTCTACACATAAGCTTTAACAATAACGGTTAACACCGATATAACAGTGTAATAGAGGTCAGCGTCAAAGTTAGTAAACCCTATTGTCTAGCGTTAGCTCTATTTTTATTGTTTAAGGTGGGAATCATCAAATAACTTCTCCCGCTCAGGGTAGGAGCAAGAGGGAGCTTCACACTTTTACTAACTAAATCCCCCTGACGTTCCTTCAGTTGCCCTTAACGTTCTAGGGTCGCGGCAAATCTTTCGAACAATCCCGCTGCCTTAGCATTATTGCTAGGGCAATAATACCCTATAGGGTTTATGCCTAACCCTTAGCCCTAAGCCTAGACCAATTAACCTAGATCAGTTAATATGTCAAATGAAATGAAAATTACAAGTTATTGTAGTTATAAATACCTGAAGTAATAGGATAAATGTTGTTTTATTACAAGCGTTCGGCTGAAAATAATGACAATGATAATATTTCCATATTTGCACAGAAAAGTGTTAGATTTCATTACAAGTAAAGATTTTTCAAATATCTCTCAACATCACCACAGGGTAAAAGATCAGGGTCTTCGATTTTTTGGTTCTAGGACATGCCGGTTTCCTTACGATGTTTTCCTTCACCGTTTGGAGAGCAGTGGTGATGAAATAAATTACAGAAAGTAATGCGCCTGGCCGGGTTTGAACCCGCGACCTATTACGCGTATGGCGAGGCCGTTACCACTAGGTCACCTCTGCTCATCACTCTGAAGATTTTTTAATAGGTAGGTAGGGTATATACCGACCGTCATACTTACAGCGTTTGAGTACCTAAGTTGTTTCCAAGATTTTTTAACTATTGACTAGAGAAAAAAATACACTAATACATCATACAAATTGGAGTTTAACGTGTACAGGCATTCAGTTTACAACAATGGCCTACAAATGGAATCATCGATAGCCTCCTACGCAAAGTCTAAAAAGTTTGTTGTTGTCATTGTTATTTTCCATCTTCATAAATTTTATTACTCACTGTCTTCGGTGTTCGTATCATCTTTATGCCGATGATCTTCAGTTATATACGTCTGCGCGGGTGGAAGGTTTGTCGGACGCTATAGAGGACATAAACCGGGATCTGAATGCTATCAGTAGCTGGTCTGATAGGTTTGGGGTGTCTGTAAACCCCTCAAAGTGTCAGGCCATTGTTATTGGTAGCTCACGCATGATGGGTAGAGTAGCGGTTAGCTCTCTACCTCCTATTGTTTTCAATGGTGCCATCATTCCTATCAGCTCTAGTGTAAAGGATCTCGGTTTGCAACTTGACTCGACGCTTGGCTGGCAAAGTCAAGTTTCTAGTGTCTGTCAAAAAGTCAACGGGACTTTGCGGTGTCTGTATCGTCTGAGAAACTTTTTACCTGCAAAGACGAAGACAATGCTTGTGCAGACTTTGATTTTCCCTATTATAGACTATGGTGACGTGTGTTACTTTGACCTGAACTCAGTCTTGCTGGAAAAGCTCGATAGACTCCTTAATAACTGCATCCGCTTTATATTTAATCTGAGGAAATACGATCATGTGTCGAACTTCAGGTCTGAGCTCAAATGGTTGCCAATTCGCCAGAGAAGAACTTTGCGCGCTTTGACTACACTTTTCTCTCTACTCAACTCTCCCACGCCTCCATCCTATCTCATCAGCCACTTTCAATACCTATGTTCTTCACACGCAAGGAATCTGCGTTCTCCTAACAATCTCCTACTGCTCTGTCCTTCTCATACTTCTGATTTTGTCCATTCTTCCTTCTATATACAGTCCATCCTTCTGTGGAATGCGCTTCCTCTCGATATCAGGACGGCCGAAAGTCGATATGCATTTAAGCGGAAGTTGCGGAATCATTTGCTCCATTAATAGCAGAATCGTCTCAAAACTTCTTTCGTTACTTTATATTAATATATATGTAATGTATATGTATATATATAATATTAAATATATATGTATGTTTATTTTAATTATATGTATACTTTTTTTTTTTCTTTCTACTCTTGTTTTTCGTATAACATTTTCTTTTTATGCACCTACCATATTGTCTCTTCACCACCCTAGGTTGACTGGTAGAGAATGCCTCAGGCATTAAGTCCGCCTTTGTAATTTATGTTGCATGAAGACTAAATAAATAAAATAAAAAGTTTTCTAGTCGTAAAATATTTTTTAAGTAAAATTTATTGTATTATATATTTTAAAAAATCTTATTACATCCAGCGTCTGGTAATTTAAACTAATTATTGATTATATAATGCCAAAACATCGGTTAAAAGTGTTTCATAATTTACTCACAACATTAAAAATTACAAAAACAGCTCTCCTGAAAAATACTTTTGCATTACGATGTTATACGTAAGAGGTACCCATACTGTACCACCACCATCGACCATATCAAAAGGGTTAATAATGGTGAAAATGGTTCATGAAATTCATATTATTGAATACTGGCAGTTAATATACGTTCAATTTTATTAACTTACATCAATCTTTAAAAAAAAATATGAACCATTTGTCTAGAAAATAACAAACACCCAATTTAATTGCTTCGCAAGTAATGTCTCATAGTCTATAAATACTGATGATAAATTATACGTGGGCCTTTTTCCATGTACCTTGTGCATGAAAAAAAGCCCACGTTCACAAAATCAGGGCGATGACGCAAATATTTGCGTACCATTTCTCCTTGGCACGGGATTTCCTTCAGTATTTTCAGTTATCTGGGAGCATTTACTTGTGTTTTCATTGCGAAAGTTGGATTACAGTGAATAGTGTTTACTAAAGAAGTAAGGTATCGTTAAAGTTTTATTTTTATTATTAAATGCATCATCCTCAATAAAAACCGTTTTTAGGTGCTTTGCGTAACAGGTCAATGGTATCTCTTTCAAAAATTTCCTTCACGTCATGTAAATAATATTAGTTACATTATTCTGATGTCAAATCTCCCAAAATTCTTGAGTATTTTATATATTATGTTAAAGGGAATCTGTATTATTCAGGTATTTTATAAAATATCTAGGCAATGTATAGAATACCTGGGGCGTCCAGGCAATGTATGAAATATTATGAATATTATTTTTCATTACATACTTTACCTGGGCAATTGCAAGCCCAGGTAAAGAGAGAGAGAGAGAGAGAGATTCTATAGAATACCTGCTGGTCCATTAGCAATGTGTAAAATAAATAGATTTTGGTCTATATTTATCAATGTTAACCGATCTAACTATAACATTACGGGCAAATGAAACATGTTCTATTACTTAAAATCAGTGTGTAAAAGATGAGATAATAATATAATATATATTTATTTCATAAAAATACAGATTTGACATGTTTTACATAAAAACAATTTTAATGGGGTTTGGTAGAAACACAATACAATACAATCTAGGGAATATAATCTGCACACAATAAGGAAAAACCTGCCTCTCAAATTAGGGTGGAACCTGTATCATGAGAGACAGTGATTCAGCTTAAAATGAGATGCTAAAGGTATACAATATTGGACTGTGCCGATCTACCCCAACCGGATATCTATGACCCCAACGATATTGATGTTAATAAAGATTAGTTTAAATAGAAATAATTTTAATAAAAGTAAAATTTATTACATGAGTGTGTATGTGTGTGATAGTGTGTTTACATTGCCTAGGTATTATAAAAAATACCGCATTATACACATTGCCCGTAACATATATATCCCACTATGCATATAGTACTTACATACTAATATTGTCTTTAAAAGATAAGCACGAATGTATAGACGATTATTATCGTATGCTAATTCAAATACCAATAACAGTTTTGGCGATAATTTCCAGGGATATTCAATTTTCTATAAATTTTCGAGAATTGTGTAGGTTTTATGTTTCATACACGATAGGTACTTTAAGGACGTGCTTAATTCTGTATATTTTGTTATTTTCCTTCATTAATCTGACTTCCTTATGTCCCTACAGTAATATCGTGCTTCCATTGAACAGTATCTTTCCTAAGTATCTAAACTATATCATTTAAGTATAGACACATAGGTAGGTACCTACTTATTTCTTCTTAAGGTTAAAACATTTTTTGTTAATTGTCAGAAACTCGAAATAAGGAGTCTGACGTAACCGGTACAAGTGCGCATCACGTTTCGTTTCGGGTCGTTTCTTTTCATCAGTGCACTATCCGTGAACGTCTCTCATCTACGCGATATGTCACTGAGACTAGTACGGTCAAATTAATGTTGGCCAATCTAAGCCTCCGAACTATCGCGCATAATTGAAAAAATACGCAATACGAATTCGCCATAGGTATGACTCCTAAATAATACATTTTACCGACCGAGGCGAAATTCGCCCGAGCCGTAGGTGAGGAGGGTGTTATAGAGCCGAGTGCTGCAGTGACACATTTCCAAGTGAACCAAACGAAGTTTTACAATACAATCAGGAAGAAATAAATAAACGGGGGTTGACGTGTGACTCGTGCGAGTCGTTTAGCGCCCAGCCTGATTCGATAAATAAAATAAATTGCGTGTCTAAACGCGGTAGGGATAAGAGCGTAAGAATTACTGCGCCGTCAATTGTCCGAAGTTCGGTGCGGTCAAGATATTTCGGCCGTAGGCATGTCGAATCTAATAAACTGGGTGGTTTGCTAAAATCTAGAATTTGGTGGGTTTTAGCCAGCAAAACTCTGACTCGCCCTCTCGCTCCACTAAATTAATGTTGAATAATGAAATTTGGGTACCTAGGTACTTACCTATTCAAATGCGATCTTCTGATCATGACGTTATTCCTTTTATAAATCTCAGGCCGTTACCAAATGTTAAATGCTGACGTGTGCGAAACAACAAACTAATCAACCGCCGCTATTATACATTTCCATACAACCGCTCTTACGTGATTATGATATTTTGGAAACACAGATATCTTATTGATATTACCTAGGTCTTATTGAAATCAAATAAGATTTATTCCGTGGGTAAAACTAATCCAGTAAAGACCTCTGAAAATTTACTATTTTGTGTGAAATTTGGCCCTTCATAATGTACTCTTAAACTAAAAAAGTAAAGAAAATATAATTTTATAAACGACGACGATGAATTTTTTTTCCCAAAACTTTTAAGATTCATAAAAAACACAATTAATTACTGAATGCCTACAGAGCGTTTAGGCGTACTTATCACTCTTTTTTCGCGTTGCCTCTATAGCAAATATTGCTTTTTATTACATTGGTTGAAACAAGAAGCTTTTATACCATGCTTACTTTGACGATAGACGGCTCGGGAAGGGCCCCTCTTAACAAATTTTACAACGTCAGTTTTGAGATTGAAACCTTTGTTGTCAAAATAACAACGACATCCATTCTTTTCAATTTGCAAATTTTATGAACCGAAACACGTGAAAATGCTTACAAAACTGTTTGATGTGACGAATCCACAACGGACTGACATAAATACATACATGTTGGATCTATTTACATTGTTATGATAATTTTTACTGTACTGTAACAAAAATAAATATGCTGAGGTTGTCACTACCGGGAAGGTATCAATTCGCGTAAATGGATGTATAGTATAATAAAATTTTCGTCTCGTTGATTTAATAATAGCCTCTCATAGCCTAGCAACAAAACTACCGAAACTTAAAAGAAAATGTGGCAAGATAAGTGTCTTTGTCATATGAAAAGACAATTGAAAATGCGGATAGGCTCTTTTAAATACTTATAAAACGTCAGAAGCTCGTGCACGCATCCAAATTGGTCGTTTCCTATGGAGAAGAACCGGCAAGAAACTCCATTACATAGACATAAACTCCTTAACCTTTCAGCTCAATCGGTTAGGGTAAATGGATCAAAATCCATTTACCCTTATGAAACATACAAAAATTACAAGTTAAAAAAGCTTATATAGCAGGGGATAGTAAATCACTATAATATATAATAAAACAAAGTCGTATTCTGAGTCTGTCTGTTTATCCACTAATTCTTCTTACACCACGCAACGGATGTTGATGCGGTTTTCGCTAATAGTAAGAGCAATAAACGAGGACCATTTGTGTGTATAATTTGCAATACGGGGCGGATCACTAATTAGATATAGAAGAAACTAGGACTAAGAGAAAATTATATTTAAAAAAATGTGTCATCTGTAGGTATTCTCCACCACATCCACCATCAGTCTATCAAAAGAATATCGTGTTGCCCAGTAACCAGGTTCTGGGTTGTGTAGGTCCATATATCCATGGTGAACCATAGTCACTAACGCGCGAGGGAGCGGCTCTCACGCCCAGCCGCCGGGATCCCGATCCCGATTTCCGGCTACCCAAGCTCGCCGTCCGACCGTCCGGCAACCGTTCGGACCGAGCCAAGTCGTCGACGCGTACTGTTCCACTCGCGCCTCAAGGAGATGTCAGCCTACCGGGGCCAAGGTTTTATTTCTGAAAGGAAAACTCAGCTCTGGGACGAAGGCAAAGAAGGAACAGGAGTGGGTTTTTAGTCAGTAAAAGTCTGACACGCCCTCCCGCACCGCTCAAAAGCGCGGGAATATCATTGGATGATTTTCCCACCTACCAAAAAAAAACATAGTCACTAAAAGCACACTCATTGTTATTCAAAAATAATTCTAATTAGCTATCTCTTGGCGACTTGTTTTATTCATAAAACCACCGTCAAATGCTTCTATTCAGATTGATTGTCTCCTTGCATTCTGCATCTCGACACAAGGTCATCTATACAAATTTATTTATGTACAAATAAACAAATTCAAAGATTATTTTATTTAGTTTCCAGTTGCATTCTGTTTTGGAGGTTAACGACGTTATCTTTATATAGAGAACTAAACGTACGTGTATTTATTTTTATCGTCTCCTATACAACATTGGATTGAAAGATTGATTGTGAATAAAATATTAATTTTATTGTGAGAATACCCTTCTAAAATCAAGTTGTTTACCGATAATTTGTCATTATATTATGGACATATTTGGGCCCTACTATGAAGTCTTAAAAATATAATTAACTTTGAGAGAGACCGAGCTACACAACACGAATAGCACTATCCCTTTCTCACATCGGTTTCATGACAGTTCAGACTTCATAGTAAGGTTTAGAATTTTAAAGAGTTATAATTTTAAGCAATGCAACATGCATTGCTCACATTTCGCGAGATTGTAATTATTCTCTTGGGCCTAAGGTTCCTAGCAATCCTTAGGTCTGATGTCTTCAAATAGCTAAAGAAAAGCAGCGCCCAGCAGGAGATGATTCAAGACTGCTATGATGATGATATCATTTAGCTCTAATCTACCGAAGTCATTGAAGCGAGTATTATTGTAGGTCCCTTAAAAACTCTTCAATAATCACCTGATGATGCACCAAGCGGCCACAGACCGTGAATGATGTTTTTTTTGCCAAACGTAACGAACCAATGACTGCATGTTTCTAAAATTAGCGACAAATTAAGCCTTCGATGGAACTTTTCGATGGAATGACCGATCAGTAACAGACTGTTTAAGGTATTTTTAGCTTGAAACAATTGATGGAATTACAGTTACAAATAGCTGACAGTTACTGGAATTATGATCTACGGAGTTTTCCAAAATCTTCCGTTTTGGAAGCGTCGAGTCTATGTGCTTTGTCAATGTCAGTCATGCTCATATAAGTCTATATTTTAGTCAACATAATATAATATCAGGCTGTATACAGATGTATAATAATAGGTACACACCATGCAAGTTGATTCAAAAGAACCCAAGATTGCTTCACACTTTTTCATCATATTGAATATGGCTTTTTCTACTTTTTCACGTAATTATGGCAAGGATACAGCCGATTATTTTATGTGACGTTGATTCGCTATTGGCGTAAGTTGTAATGTCAACGTATGAATAAATGAGTCAGCGTAGACGCATACACCGCGCCGGTTGCATGCAAATGTACACAAATGTTATATTAGGTATTTTTAAACGATACGATCATGGCTTTACATGGCGGGAACAAGATTGATACTGACTTTATATCGCTACAATATATGCATAATAATATGTTATAATGCTTTTGAAGGAAATAAGAAAAAAAATCCTACGATTCAAACCTCTCATAAAAGGTACCCTACGAAAACTACGTTCTTTTCTTTTATACCATGAGCTTAACTTCCCATAAAGTCACGAATGACCATAATGATAGGATTTAATAGTAATAAATAATAGCGTATGATTATTATAATAACAGATAACTAGCAAACATATCAAAGTAACTTGGCTAAGAAAATAGATTCTAAGTTTTGCGTGGGAAAACGAGAATTTAAAGATCAACAAACAAAAATGCAAATTTAATTTGATTGCATTTTTTTCCTTATTTGAACTTTTCAAATTAGCTTAAGCTTTAAATTATTGACTTTTCTGGCGCATGAAAGATTTCACGCAACAGCGAAAAATTCAAGTTTGTATTGCTAATTTAGTTAAAACTCATTGAATGCCCTAATTGGCTACACGGCCAAAGTCGGTTGCCACCATACATTTGTCTAATTACGGATATAACTGTATATCATCATCATCATTTCAGCCGATAGACGTCCATTGCTGGACATAGGCCTCCCCCAAATGTCGCCACAATAATAATAAAATAATAATAAAACATTTATTTCGGACCTCTCCGTCCATAGGTAACACATACAGCATTTACACAACATTATTAAAAACAAGACACAACGGAAATACCAGATGTTAGTAACACAAAAAACTTAACAACTATGTTAGTAGACAGAACTTACAGGAGCATGTAGTTGGCTTAAGTAACAGATAATAGGACAATCCAGCTTAATGGCAATGACACTCAGGTGGCCGTTGGTACTGGCTTGCACCCTTGCGCAACAAAGATGCTTCTCGCTTGCGCCTGACCGCAACGAAGCCGTCAGTCTGGGCCATCCCTGAACATCCCTTAGGCACTACAGAAGCAAGGCAGCCCCAACAGCATCCTGAATACAATGTTGTTGGACGCGAAGAGCATTAACGGCTTTCAGAGTGTAGTTAGTCGAAAGCCTACAAGTGTAAAATACTTGACAGTATGCTCTGAAAAGGGTGATTTTAACTGAACCCGTGCAGCGTGAGAACCTCCGTATCAATATATTACATCTCACCGCCAACGCTCTTCGCTCCCTGTCTACGTCCAGATTGTCCTTCGGTCCACCTTGTTCGGGGCCTTCCAACACTACGTCTTCCAGTACGCGGTCGCCACTCCAGAACCTTTCGGCCCCAACGGCCATCTTGTTCTGCGAGCAATGTGCCCTGCCCATTGCCACTTAAGATTGGCGATTCTTCGTTCTATGTCGGCAACCTTGGTTCTCCTGAGGATATCTTCATTTCTGATTCGATCACGCAAGGAAACTGCGAGCATAGCCCTTTCCATTGCCCTTTGGTGACTTTGAGCCTTCTGATGAGGCCCATTGTGAGCGACCACGTTTCGGAACCATATGTCATCACCTGACAGCACGCACTAGATTTTCGTCTTGAGACACTGTGGTATATTGGACGAAAAGATACCTTGCAGCTTCCCGGACGCTGCCCTGCCGAGTCAGATTCGACGGTTGACCTCTTTCTCGAAATTAGATCTACCCAACTGGACTGTCTGTCCAAGGTAGACGTAATCGTCCACAACTTCGAGTGTAGAGTCTACAATCTTGATAGGAGTGGGTGCTACGTGGTTGTATAACACGACTAGTTTTGTCTATGTTCATTTTAAGACCCACACTTTCGGAAGCTCTACTGAGATCATGGAGCATTGTGCTGAGCTCTTCCGTATTCTCAGCCTCAGACTACTATGTCGTCGGCAAACCGAAGATGAGTGATGTACTTGCTATTGACATTAATGCCCAATCCACTCCAGTCCAGAACCTTGAAGACATCCTCCATTGCGGCCGTAAACAGTTTCGGAGAAATGACGTCTGTATATCATCATCGAAAAAAAAAGCATCCGTATACTGATTACGGATAAATACGTATTTACACGTATAATCAGGTACGTAGATCTATTCAGCATTTTAGGTGCTTCTTAAAATTATTCAGCTTTCTAGGTTCTTCTAGGTACTTGCATGCCCCGCACACTTATTTTTCTCGTATAGAGGTTCTACGTATATACACATAGCCGAAGTCAGGCTTCAGCGACTCAGGACTTCGGCTATGTGTATGCCATATACGGATATATCCGTAGTCGCCATTCAATGTGACAAGTGACTTCAAGAACTGGACAAAGAAATGTAGGTCTTCCGGAGGAGAGATGGGAAGATGACGTTGTTGCCACTGCAGACAGAACCTAGATTAGTACAGGAACGTGGGGATTGGCATTAGAAAAGACAAGCATATGCTCAGAACTGGACGAAGTTTGGCTGCGAATGATGATGATGATGAAAGACCTCAGATGTCAAGAATTTACAGTTTATTTAGCAATTATGGATCTTGTTCGACGACTCTTATCTATCACCAAAACGATGGATTAAAATTCCTCAACTGAAGAACAATAAACAGTTGATTTATAAGACACGCTGATTTAAATCAACCATGGCTATCGAGAACTGAAATCAGTATGAACGGATTTAGATTCGGTCAAGATCACTAAGACTATGTATAATCACAATACATAGTAGGTACCTACCTATGTCAGAACATAATATTAAATATCAAATTGCATTCTTAGCAAATAAAATAGGAACTGTAAAGGTCGTTTGATGAACCTAACTGCATGCTGGAGGCTGACCGAAAAATATGTACCTACGTAGTGCCGGCTGATTTTGACCACGGACTGCGATTTTAGCTTAGCATCAGTTTAAAATATTAGAGAGACAACCGTATTGTGAGATATATCTTGGCATGATGTAAAAGAGTAGTCCAATTCAGAATTTTATTAGCATTAAACATGGATTTATAATCCATGTTTAATGCTAATAAAATAAAATTCCAACCTATCTACCTATTCAAATTATTATTAAAGTCGCTAACACAAGAGTCGGGAGCTCTTGGTATACCTAACTAATTATAATTAATAGCTGATGATTGTGTTAAATTTCAAAGAGATTCATAAAAGGCTTTAGTCAATATCCTTGAAGTAATATTTTTCCTGGTTTCTGTACAATCTAAGAATCACATTAGTTAATGTTTTCCTGTAATAATAACACAATAGGTGATCTTTATAATGAGCTGAAACCGTTTTAGTAGACACTGTAACGTCAAAGCAGCCTTTCAAAAGCGAATAAAGTACTGACACAATAAGTACGAGCTAGTTGACAAGGACTCGACGATAAAATGATGAATTAAGTTATTTACCGTAAACAATATAGCGATAAACGTAGGTCATCGCTCTGTTTCTTTTTAAAGTAATAATCATTAAGATCTAGTAAGTCTTCCTCAATCGTACATAACATAAATATAATCCATTAAATAAGCAGAAATAGGTTGTCAAACACAGTGCGCACCTAAAGAAAAATATACCGTTATTTTTTCTGAAGAAATTTTTGAGAACCGAAAATATTAGAAAGCAATCCAATATCTCTAATTGTTTTATTACACCTATACATTGATATTACGTTTATAAAATTGTTCTAATTCCATGCAAACAGACAGCAAATTCAGCAGTGTGAGGCCCTTTCATTGAATAATATTTAGAGTCATTAATTAGTACCGCCCAAGTTGGGAAATAACAGATAGGCGCTAAAAGAAAAGCAAAGAACAATACCCAGTCGCTAACAACGGCACAGGCCAAGTGCTAATTATACAGAAGCATCGGGGATTCTCAACAAATACAACTCGGCGACAAGGACCAAAAGGTTTGGTCCTTCGACCCGCCGGTTAAAATAAATTGCACGTTGCAAAAACATGGACGCCGCAGTTGCACGTATTTTTTCAGGACAATTACAAAACTGCCCACATCCTATAAAGCCTGTTTTAATATGATACCATTTTCGGTTCGCAACCAATCTTATTCTATAATAAGACATACAAAATTATACGTAAGAAAATTGCACAATGACCACAGTTATCTGTAGAATACAAAGATTGTCTTATTTTGTATGACATGTAAGATTATTATTCTTATTAAGTCCATAAATTAGAACCTAGACCAAGATTTTGTCAAAGCGACCAAGCGTGCCAATTCACATTCTGATCTGCTAAACAATATAACCTTCATTGAGTGGAAAATTCGTCACATTGAAAATGGATATTATGTAGATCTAGAATACACACATTATTTAGAATGTTAATAATTCCCACTAATAAAAAACTCTTGTCTATCTACTTAATAATAACTTGTGTAGTTAATTATATAATGAGTATTAATATGAGTAGAGACCAGAGTTTTTTAATAGTGGGAATTATTAACATTCTAAATAGTGTGTGTGTTATTATGTGTAAGAGCAACGTACGAAAAGCATAACCCTTCTTACAGTCGGGTAAAAAGGAGATACTTATATCCCTACCTATAGAAAAACTACTTTTATGAAGACAAGCAGATTGGAAAATATTATAATAGCTTTTTTATGTGAAAATATAAAATAATATACTTTTATGATACCTATTAATACGTTTTAATGCACTCAAGTCATTAACATATTGCATTATGTGGCTACAAATGTATTTAATGGCTGTAAAAATGTAGATGCATTTTTTGAAAGCCACGTATTCTAAACAATTTTATTGATATCGGCGACACTAGCCATAAATCTAATCAATATTATCTTTTTAACTTATTCAAATAGGCTCTAAGAAAGCTATAAGAGGTTAGATACCTACATACATATATATTATAGTGATCTTTCGCTCCTGGTTTTCCTCCCACATATTTCCCTGATGTGGAATTTGTTCCATCAGCATAGAAAATATAGGTAGATAAGTTTGTGGTTGCCTTGCGGTATGCCCATTTGGAAATTGAAATATTGAAATGTACTGTTTTTCGCACTTGTTGAATTAGTCTTTGATAAGACTATAACTGAATGTTTGGGAATAACATTTAATACAAGAATAGAAGAGAGAATAGTAGAGTATTAAAAAAAAAATATGTTTAAAATATTTTTGTAATTTTTCGGAACTCTGGAAACCCTCTCTGGGATCTGCCCCTCTCGCAGAGACCAGTCAGCTTAGACATTTATTAATCGTGGTAACGAATTTCAAATCGACCTATAGAATCTCCTAAAAGTTGTATAAATCGATTACACAATTATTTTATTAACACACGCGTGTGACTAATATATTTTTGTATAAAATACGTACATCTGTGGCGTATAAAATTATTAAAATGTAAAGGTAATCGCAATAAGTGAACTATGCAATAACAATGTTGTATAACATTGAATAATCAATATGATTATGCTATTGGAATTGATTTTGAAAGATAATAAAACTATTAATTGGTCTTTGCCTACGCAAATGGCCCACAGTCCTTCGTGGTTTTGGAAAAATTGTTTAGAACAAGGCTTCTTCTTTTTCTTCTCGAATCGATGGTTGTCCTTTTTCTCAAAGTTTTTGCGCCCCAGTAGGTTGCGACGTTTATAGCGGCGTCAGTGGCGTTGTTTAGGTCCTCCAAAGTGCAGATGTTGGGACACTTTAGGCACTCTAATAAGTGGGCCATCGTTTGGTCAGCAACACCACACTCGCACTGTGTGTCGGAAGACTCTATAATTCCCCACTTTGCCACTTTATGTACTAATTGTGCACTCTGTCTATCATGTTTACACCTCTTTATCACACACCTTGTTATCAATATTTATCACCTTGCTTTTATTTATTTTTTAGGCTTAGCTACCTTCACTTATGCAAGAAGTATTTGATATATTTCAGTCTTTAGGGTGCACTAGTCGGCGGCTCCGATTGTTTGATGGCGAGGTAAAAATTTCATATAACACCATACCGTGTTCGAAAGTTGAAAACGCTTTATGGGGTAATAATAAGCTAGTGCACACACGAATTCACACTCTCATAATATGTAAGATGATTTGAAACATAAAGAGCGCATAAAATATTATAAAAAAAAACCTACCGAATTTATCATGCTGAAACAAATAATATAAACTATCACTGTATGATAATTATTTTACAATTTCGTAGGTACTTCATAAGTAAATTACTTACGAACAAAAATGCGCAAATCAATATAGAAATATGAAAGTTTCGATAACCTCCAAATCATATTACATAGTTTTTTTTACTATTTTGCTTACATACAGGGCTGGATAGTGTAGCGACAAACGAATCGATAACATTTTTTGTTTCGAAATTACACCGTCAAAAAATAAAATAATCGTCATACGACGTTTATACGGTAAAATGACCGAATTATAGGGTAGAAAATTAGATTTTTAAAGGTAAAGCTGAAATCTAGCCAGCTCCGGTTACTCTTACATTCCCTTTTAAAAAATATAATATTCTTTATACAAACATCCTTATCCATAATTTTAAAGAAGCCCTGACTCTAGAGCTAGATATATAATAACTTTATTTCAGGAGTCAGTTTCTTTTTCCTAAATATATGGTTCTTATTGAATGCAAGAATAAAAAAAAAACAGGTAAGTAATAGAAAAAAAACTGTGAATTAAATTAAAATAGAGGTTAAAAAAAGAAATATAAATAAATATATAGATTAATAATTAATTATAAATTTTTATTTAATTATAATAAATTTGTCGATTAAAAGTTTTACACTTAAATAATAATATATGATAAGCAATTAAAATTCATAAATTAGAAATTACATTACAACAACTAATAAAATAATAAAGTAAAATTAATCCATGAAACAATTTTTACAGTTTATTCTATCCCACCCATCGTTATAGACCAGACTATAGATAACTTAGACGAGAGGCACCTATATTTTAATCCTGCCAGGGCACTGTTCGAAAGAGTCATCGCGGCCCAACAGCGCAAAGGGCAGCTAAAGGAACACAGGTGGGTTTTAGTCAGTAAAAGTCTGACACTTCCTCTTGCTCCACTCAGGGGAGAAGTTATTTGATGACTGCTTTCCCACACACAAGAAATTCATACGTGTCAGTATCAGTATGCAATTTTATACAGCTAACGTTGTATAAAATTGCCACTTGTAACGTTGGATGGAGAGGGAGAGGGAGACCAAAGAAAAGATGGATGGATTGTGTGAAGAGTGATATGAAAGAAAAGGAAGTTAGTGATAGCATGACGAATGACAGGGCAGAATGGAAGAAAAAAACATGTTGCGCCGACCCCAAATAACACGGGACAAGGGCAGGAAAATGATGATTTGTAACGTTAAAGACAAAATGCAATCACAAAGTGCACGTCTGCCACCAATTACCAACTAAATAAGATGAGGTATCTATCTATCTATCTATCTATATATATAAAAGGGGAAACTGACTGACTGACATATCAACGCGCAGCTGAAACTACTGGGATTAGCAGTATGAAATTTTGCACAAGGTTTCCTTTTATGACGTAGGCGAGCACTAAGAAAGGATTTTTCAAAATTCAGCCCATATGGGGATGAAACGAGGTCTAAAGTTTGTATGGAGAAACCCATGTCAGCAAGCCGCTGGCAAAAGCTAGTCTACACATACCTCCACATGATCCTCTAGTGCTCAACTTATTACATTAGCGCACAAAAAGCTTAATCAAAAGCCAACTGAAAGCAATTTCGTTTCGAAAATCTATTACGCGTAGTGCTCAAAGATGGCACTTTAGTTAAATGACTAATACATATTTAAAAAAAGATTGATGCCCTTGTCCACTTTACGAGCAAAACATGCTTAGCATTCCAATTTTCGTCTCCGAAATTCATGATTTTATAGGTATTTTTTTCCTTGTCAAAATCAACAACTGTGCCCAAAAATTTCCTGTATGTTTATACTCGACGGTATTTGTCTCAATCGCAAAGACAAGTCATGCTTCCCAAAACTATTTGGATACAGATTTTTTTGTACCTCTTACTTACCTAATTAGATTTTTTCTGATGTATATTGTCTTTCATTCATTAGTGAAACCAATCGGAATATCCTCCATTAAAATGTGTTCAGCAGACAGCCTACGTAAACATAAATGATGATCACACAGTAAATGTATACGTTTTCATTTAAAGAGTAATTTCCCGTTATATATATTGTACCAATTTGCTTTAAAAATGGTCACTAGTTTAACTTTACTAGAATTCGACATACCAGTAAAAATTACTCCTGCCATAGTCCATTGTCCAACCGATATAATTTAAACATAAAATCTATGAATGACCTTGAGTTGGTTACTGAATGCGTTCTCAAAGCACGACGCATAGAAAGTTCAAATGATCATTCGAACTGGTAATCGAATCCAGAATTTAACTGCTTAGTTCGTTTTAAACTGAGAACACATTTGGAATAATAAAATCTTGTATGCGCCTACGCAGAGCAGTGTGACCTTCCTGCGTGGTGAGATGGTGTTATTTTACGGCCCTACGACCGGTAAGGAACGGAACACGTAACATTACTTAGCACTGATAATCGGTAGTTCACCAAATGCTGGATACTTTCACATCTGTCAAGGTCAGAGACACAGTTAATCGAAATTTTTCTTTGATATCGGTATCGTCTTTTGACGTACATAGGTACTAACTACGGTCACTCACTATGTTCCCCAGTAATCAGTGGGCGATTACGCTTTTGTAAAGTTAGATTGAAGGATAGCCATGAATGTTCAATAGGTGTGGTTTTATGCCAATCACTTGTTTTCTATGCTAACTAATGATCCTGAACGAATGCCTAATAGGCACGTGCAGCTTATTTTAGGGTTGTTTATAAGAGGATACTACCTAATTGATTCAGTACCTAAATAAGATAATTATAGTACAAAATATTTAACATCATGTCAGACAAATTATTGATTACGAATAGTTTCAGGGGCATCTTTTCTAATAAATGAAAGTTACTTATGATGCCCCAGAATTTGATTAGGACTTTCTACAATGTTTATAGCTAAGAGGCAAACATAATTATGCATGTTAGAATATCGAAAAAGACTAGATTTATTTTCTTAAGACACTATCACCTGTCTACCTTACCCGAGTAGGTATATTGGGATCGGCTTCCAGTCATCCCGAATGCAGAGTATATACATGGAACTATTGAAAAGTTGTATCCCACAACCCAGTAACTGGATTGTAGTTGGTTGTAGCAACACGATTTTAATCATCGTGTTTACAGATGCAGTTGATAAAGACCGAATTAAAAGTTCATATTACATTATTATTTTTACCATATTGATCATAGGTGTTCCGTTGCCTATTTATGTGAAGGCTTTTTAGTTCGAATTTGATACTTATTAGAAAAATTCCATCCTATGTAGATTTTCAGAAACAGTTAAAATATAGTAATTTAATTTATTTTAGACAATTTTAGTATGTATTCGGAGTTCATACTAGCCAATAATGTAAAAAAATAGTCCGCTGATGTATTTTAACAATGTTATAAGTCTGTATTTTATGCATTTTTATGGTTTTAAAGAACAAAAACATAAAAATGTTACAGAATTTTTAAGTAATTCATCATATTTAGCATTGATAAATATAAAAAAACTCAATAGCCACTTTGTTGCATTTTGGCTGTAGACTGGTGTTCTTAATAAATCAATCCTGTAATATCATTCGCCAAATAGAACATTCTAAGACGACCCTCTAACCAATTTGCAAATACTCACGTAAGTAAACAAGCAGACAAGGCACCCGCCAATCCAAGTGGAAGATTTACGTCGCTTCAATTATGCCAGCACAACATGAAATCACATTAGATATTCCGATTAAGCACTTTAGAAAGTCTGGTTTATGATTAGAACCTAAATATACTCGTACCTATGTATGTAGAACTTAATTTATTTAAAAATTATTGGCATACTTTTTCGAGTCTAAACGAGTGTTTGCAAAACATCTTAGTGCATATCATAAACTACATCTGTACAAATATTAGAAAAACATTCGATATTTTACCGGTTTCTGTGAGATACCTCAAAACAGAGACACAGCAAATGACTATACCTACTATATATTCAGAAAGTTTTGCGAAAAAAAGTTTTTATGTATAAGGCAGTGGCCACTTGTAATTATTTAGACAACTTTGGTTATTTAAAAGTAAAAATTCCATTGTTCGAGTTTTGAATTTTCTTCCACATTTTTTCGAGAGCCAAATCAAATTATGGTGTCTCATTTAAAAATGGATCTGCATCGGGGACATTTTCATGCGATGATTTTCTACGATTTTAAATGTGGCCTAAAACTTGATGACTTCAAATTCGTCATTTGATTGACTTCAAATTATTGCTTTTATGGATGAAGGACCTTCAAAAGGAACCATCTACCGCTGCTATAGCGAGTTCAAGCGCGGTCGCCTTAGGTACTTTGAGCGATGAACAATGGAGTAGTCGTCCTACGACGGCTGTCACGGAAGAAAGTGTGCTAGCAGTAAAAAAAATAATTCAAGAAAACAGGGGAATTACATACGAAGAGATTCAGCATACACTGCAGATTGGTTCGGGAAGCGTTCACAAGATTCTACACGAGCACCCTCGCGTGAGGAGGGTAGTTTGCCGCTGGTTGCCGCACAACAACACACCACACCGACATTATGGCGGCTGACGAATACTGGATTTATCAATACGATCCAGAAACAAAGCGTCAGTCGACAGTTTGGCTGTTTCAAAACGAACTAACGCCAACGAAAGTGAAGCGATCGAGTTTCTTCACTTTAACGGGTTATCTGATTTCAATTCCACTACGAGACCAAAGCAGCATCAACGCCGAATGGTATACCACAAAATGCTTGTCAGAAGTTTTTTCTGCAATGAGCAACAAGCGACCGAACATTGTGCTCCACGGGGTACTGCTTCACCATAACAACGCGCCTGCGCACTCAGCGCTAGAAACGAGGGAATTCCTGGACACCACACTAGTCAAAATCCTGGGGCACCCTCCTTACAGTCCTGATCAGGCACTGAGTGACTTCTTTTTATTCCCTAATATAAAAAATCAGTTGAAAGGGATACAGTTTTCATCGCCAGAAGACGCGCTAGAAGCGTTCGAGAAGGCCGTGGAACAGGTGTCTGCGACAGACTGGAATTTTCTTTTTTCAAAAATTGATTCCGACGCATGAAACTTTGTTTATAGGCTGGTGGAGAGTTCTTTTCAAAGATTTAATAATAATATTTTATCCATAGAAGTTAGTTTTTTAGTTTCTCAAAACTTTCTGAGTGTCCCACGTATATGAACAATGGCAGAATTTATCAATTTTCATTTATTTTAACTGTAAGCATTACCTACTTGACCAAGTCTCTACGTCTTCGATAGCAGCAGGCCTCTATTTATATATTCGTAAATTATGAGTTTCCATTTATTTAAAAAAGAAAATTATACGGTAAGCAGTTGAATAAATGAAAGTAAAAAATAAATTGATATTTTAAGTCTTACATTGTAATAAGACGTTCGTAGTTCCATTTTGTGGAATCATCTTTTTTTGGTGTGGAAAATAATCAGATAGAGCGGAGTGGAGAGCGGGAGGAGCCCCGATTTGGATGCAGCGAGAGGGCGTGTCAATTTCACTGACTAAAATCCACCCCTGATTCAGTTGCCCTTCGTGTTCTAGGGCCGCAGTAACTCTTTCGAACAATCCTGTTATAATGGTTCGTAGCAACAACTACGAACTAAATTCAAATTTAGGAATTGAACTTTTCGAACAGGTAGATGCTTCCCTACTAGTCGAAACTAAACAAAAATATACCGAACTTCTAATTCTCAGAGATCTGGAAAAATTAAGTTAATGGTTTTATGTTTCCTTATTAGTAAAGTTGTATTTCCGTCAATTTAGTTATTTTTTTGCGTGTGAAATATTACCTCCAAAGGTGAATATTTACCTGTTTGGAGAACCGAAACCCAAATCAAATATAAAATTTTACATTAGGACAAATATATTTTGCGCTCTTCAAATATCAATGACAATGCCTTACAAAGCTAATTTATTTTTTAACAAAAAATGCAAAAGGATTTCTCTGTTCTGGCATTTTTTGCCCATGGTTAGGTAACCATTTAAAATGTACATCCTTGCTGAAGCTCCTCCATAAAAGTTACTTTAAGTTATTTTATTCTTAATTCCTGCCAATTATTATCCCACGGTACTTAAGACCCTTAAGTACCTTCCATTTACCCGTTTTTTAAGTGCGAAATGATAAAATAACTCATTCCGTGCTGGATGAAGCAAGAGGAAGTGTCAGACTTTCAGCTAACTAACACCCACCTGTATTCCTTTAATTGCTTTGTGCCCCAGGTCCACGGTAACTCTTTCGTAGAATCTCACAGCCCTATCTGGCATCGGCCTTACTGGACTCCTCTATTCTGCTGTCATCTCTTTACTTTTACATTGATTTAAACATATAACATGATGTCGACACGAGCTTTGTCCTCACCGAACGGCGAGCAACCCATTACTCGCAGTTCCCGTTCGCCCTTGTCAACCGCTACACTATCATTACACACGCCACACTATCGCTCCATTTCTTCTCCGCCCCCCTCTCCCTCTCTACCCCACAACATTTGGTTTCAGTTTAATGAACTATGAAAATAGTATTGTCAAATAAGACGTATGTACTGAATAAGAAGGCGGAAAACACATAATGGCACGTGCTACAATCTTACACAGCTTTTGTTTCTATAATTTTTCATGCACCCAAATAATCATATATTTATGAATAATTCTATTGAGGTGAGGAGTCCTCCGACCACTTCCTATCAACAAAGCAAAAACCTTTTGAATAAAATCTTTGATTTTAAAGTGTGGCTGAAGACCTCGTTCTTATGGATATTTATATACTTCATGGCAATTTGAACACTAGGTAATCTAATCGTGAAGGTTTCATATTGATAGAATAAACTTTTTTATAAATAAACCGTTAGATAAATACCCTAATAGGTTTGTATTTTGACCATTTTGGGCAAATTGATCGTAATTGTCTAATTGATCGACAAATTAATTACCTACAGTCGATTTTGGGGGTCTCTAGCTTGCTCGTCCTTCTCGCATCGTTCTTTCTTTTCTTCCTGATAAGCCCGCTCTTGACCTCGATCTCGCCTGATGGTAACCCATGAACGAGATCTAGGAATGTTGCTAGGCTTATAGTCATACAGTAGGCGCTGGTTTGCGGGCGGTGAGCCATGAGTAGCTCGCCGTCCGGCGGTCCGGTAAGGACCAAGCCCGGGGCGGCGGCGCATTGTGTTTCACACGAGCCTAATGAAAAATTAATGAGGTTAGTTAGGGTCCACGCCTGCAGGGCGCAGCGGATTGTTAGAAGAAGTTACCGTGCCCTCGCGATAACGGGCAACTGAAGAAACACTATGGGTTTTAGTCAGTAAAACTGTCAACAAGTCTGACACTCCCTCTAGCTCCACCCAGAGTGAAATAAGTAATTCTATGATTTCTCACCTTAAAAAGAATGGTCGTGGAACGTCATGGTTTCAAAACTCCTTTAATTATGATCCAGGACTTGTTCCTACTGTCGGCTTTAGAAGCTTTGTGGTCTTGGACCTAGATTTAGAAATTCCTGAAAGCCAGGAGAAATACCTCGATTCAATGCAGCTCACTGAATCCCGGAAAAAACGATTGTACTGTATTGGGTCTCGCAAAGAAATTAATCAGAAAAAAACAGCGGAGAAGTAAGAATACCAACGACAAAAACATAATAGATCGGTCTGACCAGCGAAAAATTTGTAGTGAAAATTTACATCCAGTTCTGCTAAAGTCAAGCATTTTTGAATTGTCAAGAATTCAGTCAGAAAAATTATGCTAATTGCACATTCCAAAGCGTAGATTTCTATGGAGAAGAATGTGCAAGAAACTCCATGGGTGTTTCCAGATTAATAAATGCATCTTTTTAGATGAAGTCTTAATTGAAATGAATTTTCACTATGTACGAAATTTTCTTTAGGTAAGGTTACCAGGAGAGAAGTTCAATTTTCTTTCTTATGCATAGCCGTAGATTTTGAGACAGCATTAAAAACATCCTTACATATAAAACAGTAATAAAGTCCCCCACCGCGTCTGTCAGCATGAACGCGTTAAACTTAAAAACTACTGAACGGATTTCCATGTAGTTTTCACCAATGGACAGAGTGTTCATGAGGAAAATTTAGGTGTATAATACATACATATTACAGTGGAGAAAAGCCCAGAATTTCAAAGATTTCTTACACCCGTGCGAAGCTGGGTGACTCGCTACTTGAAAATAAGTCAATTACACACACTTCCTGTGCCTTTTTGAATGTTCTATGGAAGAATAGCTCTATGGTAGTAGTAATATTCTTAAAACTAATAAATAACGGTTTTTAAATTTTAAAACTCTGCCTTCAAGTATTTGAAATAAAATGATCAAGTATGTATAATATTAGTAACTAGCTTCTGCCAGCGGCTTCAGCCGCGTGATATGGGTTTCTCCATACAAACTTTAGACCCCCGTTTCATCCCCTCAGGGGCTGAATTTTGAAAAATCCTTTCTTAGTGCTCGCCTACGTCATAAAAGGAATCCTTGTGCAAAATTTCAAGCTCCTAGTCCCAGTGGTTTTGGCTGTGCGTTGATTTGTCAGTCAATCAGTTTCTCCTTTTATATATCTATATATATAAACACTATTTTATTTCCTTTATATAAATGCTGTTTGAAAACCAGTATGAAGAATTCTTTAACGGTTTAGGTACCGATTCATATTTTTCTATAAATAAATGAATAATGAATAGAATAGAATTTTACCGCTATTATAAAACAAAAAAAAAACCGGGCAAGTGCGAGTCGGACTCGCACACTGGGGGTTCCGTACAAACTTACCTATGAAAACAGTTTAATTCCCGAATTAAGTTACGAAGATTTTTCCGAACGGCAAAAAAATAATATTTTTTTGATGTAACTACAAATTTACAGTTTTGAGACTTTTTCCTATACTTGTGCTATGAGACCTTGCTTCATGCCAAATTTCAGGATTCTAGGTCAACAGGAAGTACCCTATGAATTTTGATTCCTTTGAGAGTGTTGAAATATATGTTTTTAGCGACATAAACGGACGTATCTTTTTTTTTCGGTAACTCAGACGTTTGATTTTTCACAACTTCAAGGGACCGCAGACTTGAGTATATAGTTTTAATTTCAACGCGATACCTCCACGCGTTTCCGAGATAAAGGGTCTTGAAAGAAAGATAGACAGACGGACGGACAACAAAGTAATCCTATAAGGGTTCCGTTTTTTTCTTTTGAGGTACGGAACCCTAAAAATGTTAATATGTTCAAGATTGCGGTGAAATTAATGATATTTATTTATTTAATTATGTTTTCTTACTGAAAACAGCTTCCTAATATTGATATTACATTTTGAATAATTACCTATGCATATTTTTACGTGTAGGTATATATTATGTGGGGTAATTTGATAAAAACGTTATATAACAACTAGCTGCTACCAGCGGCTTCGCCTGCGTGATAGTAGAGAATTATTTCAAGGGAACATACTCCCGGGATAAAAAGTGTCATATATTCCATTCCAGGTTTCATCGAAATCCATTCAGTTGTTTTTGCGTGAAAGAGTAACAAACATCTATACATCCATACATACATACTTTCGCGTTTATAAAAAAGTAGTTTTAAATATTAATAACACTAGTTTATAAGAACTTTGTTACTAACAAATTGGACACCATGATCTGAAATAAAGTGATTATTATTATTCCAATTATTTATTTTTTATACATATCGTTTACATTTTTAAATAATCCTTAAAAAAACATTTAAAAATATATTATTATATTATATTAGTAGGATAACAATTAACGAGCAACTATAATTGACTATTTTATATTTACGTAAATTGCAATGAAAAATGCCTCAGCGTAATGTGCTGACATTAACTAATATGAAAATTATGCTAACTCGAAGTGAAGAGCTTCTCAAGAAATTCTAGGCACTTAGGTACATTTTAGTTATGGACAATGTCTTGGAAACCTGTTGGTAAATAAAATTACGACAGCGTATGAAAATAAAATCGTATTTAGTTACATAGTTCGTAGTCAAATTGTTTTTAGAAAAACCTCAAAATGTACCTCTGTAGGAGATAAGCCTAACTTAACGAGTTCCATTATTGAATTTTAGATAACATTTCACATAATATCTACATTCTTCGTTGGTTGTAAACCAAACGTTTTGTTTCATTCAGTAACCGATAACTAATATAATTCGAGATTTTTATTTCAGAATAAAAGTTCAGTGGAAATACACGTGTACCTATTAAACAATACATATTTAGCTTATAATTATAACTTATTTAAAAAGCTATCTAAGTTCGTAATTTGAAAAACAACAAAGATAGAGAATATTTTAAAAAGCGAAGCTTCCATCGCTGGAGATGGTCATACGCAGCCTGCTTGCATCGGCTATGTCAACGCGCCTCCCGAACTCGCTATATAAACACGGCCATTATCAAACTACCACCAATACATTGCCGACCGTCACAGCGACCGCACATTTAAAATAAATAACTTGGAGCTTTTAAATAATAAAGTTGTGTCAGTGATAACATCGTCCCTTCAACAGTTTTACAGGACCTAAATTCATGTGAGTATCAAGCACAGTATTAAGAAACTTGTGAACTTAGGAATTCGAAGTTTTTAAAAAGTGTTAAAACCTTTCTTCAGAGCCTTCTCCTTATTCAATTAAATTTTAATTCCTAAAGGTTTATTCAACTTCGAAACCAAAATAAATAACTAAGCTAAATCTCTACCTACTCATTGAACTGAACAAAACCTTTGTCGCTACACTCTCTAATTCGAACGCATACAATTACAATGATCTAGTTCAAATAGTATAATACTGGCATTAACAATAACCTGTTTACGCAGTAAATAGTCCAAGTAAAACAGTTGACGCTAGTATGTATCAAATTTATGGTGATTATGGGACAGGGTGACAGCACACCCTTGAACTCTCCTTTATGAATTCTAAACAGCTATCTATCAGTACTAAAATCGTGTTAAAAGAAACTACATAGCTCGCATTTTGAAACCAAATATTTCAACTAACAATAGTACTTAACGTGTGTTTGTAATGCCTTGCGCTAGTTCGAGCAATCAGTTCAAATTGATCAGTTGCATTCATAGACTATAGTGCCGTATATTGTAGCTAAGCACAGGTTGTAACCTGTCTAGACAATAAATAAAACAAGTAGCGCAATTCAGGCTAGAATGGCCAGGATTATTCCCGACGTCGGGGCAGGAGAAACTGAGTACATATGAACAAGACTGATGCGCCTGCGATGGATGCAACGCTTATAATCGTCACCGGAGATGGACGATTTGCGGTCATGCTGTTATGCTTTAACGACTGCAATGTATTTGTTTACAACACTATAACCTCGTCAATGTTATGCTAGGTTTTTGTTAGAGGGCTAATATTTCAAGTTTGATTTTGGAAGCAACGTCTTAAAGAGGTTTCTGTCGAGAATAATGCATTTTGTACCTTGATATTGTCTCGTCTGTAGAATTAGCATTTTACTCTAAACAATATATTTCTTATTCGACTTATACTCGTAAAGATAGTGTTTAGTTAGAAAAACGTAATTAATTTCCTGAAAGTAAGTCAGCGAGTGTTCAAACACGGAGCGTCGGTTCAGGCGAGACTAACGCGAGGAGAATCGATTTCAGGCCTATGAGCAGGCATCAGGTTACGCCTGAAACATTCGCACCTTTCCTACTTAGTCGCCGACAAGTAACACTGTGTATTAATTAGGCGTTAAGTTGTATATATTGACATCCTTTCTCATAATTAGTGTTTAGCTTCAGACGTTTGTAATCAAACATTATTTAAATATTGATTTATTTTAAAAATAGAATTGTGAATAGTGGAACTAATTTTATATTTTCGTCTCATATTGCATATTGATTAATCTGCTACACGATAAGCGTTGTATTTTTTCTCTGTAAAACCCAATGACTCATACAAGGATGCCAATGCTAAATAAATTTAAGACAACAGTTTTTTTCTGTATTTTCGGCAAATTTCAATTAAAGGCAAGATAAAATTGTGCACTTAAATTCGCAAAAACTATAAAGTGAACCATAAACTTGATGAACAAGGAATTACAGCAACAAAATCAGTAATTTGCCACAGATGGTCGTGAGTAGCTAATGACCCCGCTAGTTGACTGGAGCGAAACAAAACTACGATAAAAACATCTCACCAATAAAACCGAGCTGTCGAGCTATTGCGGACGAGCAGAAAAAATCAAATTGTTCCATGACTCAACCCGGGCGAGTGCAAACTAACTTTAGATCAGTAAAAAATAATTAAAATGGCACGATGTTATTCATTAAGTAGTAAGCAATAAAAAACACTGTAAACTGCGCACAATACAAGTGGCGTGCGTATATGGCATTGTATTTAAAATTGCCGTTTTACACGTTTATTATGTCTTTGATGGCCTAACACGAGCCCAATTTTCTGCCTAACTAACTCCGCATATATTAGTTTAAACACCGATGTTAGGTATTAGGCCTTTGTTAAACAGACGATAAAAATGGCAAGCGCCTTTATTCATAGAGAACAATTCAAAAATTATAGTTAACAATAGTCGATAAGCAGTGAATACACGAATGACATGAATAGTTAGCAAAACTATCACATCCGCGCTCCATAAATCTGGTATGGCGTCAGTTTGCATACGATCCTGTCGACTCAGTGTGACGCAAGCACCAATATGATTTGCGCAGTACATTTCCGTGAAAGACATCGTCCATAAACCATTGTCATACAAGTTAATGGAAATATCCGCAGAAGCTCTTTGTTACCCTACTTCTACAGAAACAGTATCAGCCTATGCAAAAAGCGTAGTGGCCAGTAAGATACTCGACCCAAGGTAACCAGTCACGTCAAATAAACAGCATAATGATAAACATTTCCACGGATCATGGGTATTTAGTCACCACAATGGTTTGAAGCAGCATACGTAATTATTTTGGACAGGCAAGGCCAGTCTTGAGACTTTTGCATAAACATAAAAAAACAACAATATTTTCATGGTTCCAATAAAGAACTATGAACTTCACGGTTGCGAAGACATCTTAGAGGAAAACGATTTTTTTAACATTATCTTGATAATAAGTAAACTGAAAAGATAATGAAAGCAAAAAAAAGCTCCATTCAATTTGGTACGACATCTACTATTGTGTCAGTAGTGTTTCCACTAGATTAGTTTGATGAAATAAATGCAATCATTTACATAATGTAACATTAAATAATTAAGAGGTGTTATATAACACGTGTATGTCCGACAAACCGACAAAAATGTCATGTTACATAGACGGAGTTCAAGATAAGTCACCGGTGAAGTGGTCGCAGTCGAAATGAGGAGATTTGTTGACATTTCACACTTGCCCGAGCCGGACTGTGCCGTTAGACAAACTCAGTTCTTCCGCTGGCATTGACCTATGCTACTCTTACGCTGCACTGTCCACCGACTATTTACCGTTCAGCTAGTAGTTCACCTTTTTGCTTCTATTAACATTTTACAAGATCAAATTCCGAGATGGTCAGAATGTGGCCTCAGTTTAAATACACAATTGTTTTTCTCATATTACCAAATCGATTTCGAAACAACACATCTAATACAGTAAACTAAAATCGTTAAAAATATAACTGTAGCTATAAAACGGTAATAAAAAATACGATATCTATTTAATAGTCTCAAGGTATAATTAAACCTTTAAGCTTGACGTTAATCTATTAGAAGAAAAATTCAAATAATTTAACCTTAACAAATAAAATAGGCAGGTAAATCTTAATCTTATAAATGTTTAATTAATTCTGATAAATAATTGGTAATGACTAATCTTGTTAGCAGGGGCTCGAGCTATCTATTGGACATATATTTAAATTCCATCTGGTCATTGTAGTAAATAGAAACGATTCGCTTCAGACCAAAAAACGCACTCAGTGTTGTACACAATAAAATTGCACTACATTTAATTAAAATTCGAATGGTCCTGACTATAAATTACAAAAAGTTTAAAAACTCAAAATTAACTGTTTTTAGCGTATTTACGAAACTACGTTGCTAAACGTAATTAATTGAGAGAAAACTTGACATCCTTACGTATATCTTTTAGCAAATCATTTGACATTTATATTATACAAGAACTAAATGCTAATGTAAATACTGTATCTAACATTTATATTTAGTCAAGCGATTTAACAAACTTTACATGGATTGCACCATAGGCTTCGCTTGCTCTGCAGCAAAACTATCCATCATAACCCATTGTCACATCGGCATATTAGATTTATGCGAGAGAGATGTCATTGTAGACCGGATAGAATCGATCTGTACTCCCAATACGTCGACAATGAACCGTGGGCCGCGGGTCGTGGTTGCTCAACGCTCACGTACCAATGAGTTTCATAATGCATCGCAGCTTTGCTGACAACCACACAATAACACTTATCCGCCTGATCTAGGACGATTAAAAATTCCTAACAATTGCATAGATACAGCTATAGAAAGTGGGCTATCAAATAAACTAGCTATGTACTAGACTACTAGACCAGGTCATTTTTTGTAGAAAGCGCAAAACGTGATTAGAAAAAATATCGTCTAGGTCGATCAGCTCTCGTTTCAAACCCAAGAGAAACCAAAAAGAAAGATTTGCCTTTCAAGATTCCCCTTTTAGATTATTTTATTACTGTACTTGGGGCATAATAATGCTTAACTTTTGTACATAATTCACTGTGAACTGGTATGTTTTATTTATTCTATTGCAACACAACATACGGTTAATGGAAATTAATTTCAATACATTTCCCAATAATCACAGTTACTTATCTGAAGAATGTTAAAACCTGTTTGGGGAATTTAGTAAGCGTAGTGGACATCATGCCGGTACTTTATCGTGTGCCACCTGGACAGTGGACATATGACGCGCCTGGCCCTGCGAAGAATGGGACTGCAACATTAACCTTTACTAAAACGTGAACATTACTCAATCCGCCGCAATGGAATATTTCAAAGGACCTACATAACAGCGGGTACTCTCGGATGATGATACCTTATTATCATTTTAAAACTTCAAATTCAATGAATGTTTCGATTTCTTCAGCTGTATAACGATATTTTAAACAAAAGCAATGATTGTTATTGTATCATTTATGTGGTAACGATATAGGAAGTCATATTTTATGATTAAGATAGTTTATAATGAGATAATGTAAGTTACCTCAGAGTACGTGTTCTACATGCTGATAGTATATGTTGCGAAGATTTTATTGTGACACGTTGATTGGTGGAATCTCACTCCGTCCGCGACGCGGTAAACACGTAATTGGATCAACAAATGGTCACGATTCCCGCACATTATGCTGCAACGCCATATGAAAATTACATTTTTCACATCGTGCGTGCAATCATGTATTGACGCCCTTTGTATTCATAGCCAGCGCTTTTTGTTAAACATGCTTCTCTAGCAAATGGATGCACTAATATAACTAAATGCATAAATTAATACTCCAACTGGTTATTCAACTGTCATTTAAAATAAGTTTCTATGAGCTTTCAATGCAATTGTGATTAGATCTTGAATTCCTAATGAGTTAATGCAGCCTTCCTTAAAATCCACAAAGTTTCCGCAATCGTACATTTAGCTGATGCTACGAAAAGGTCGAGACCTAGAGCTAGAAGAACAAACATAGATATAATCATCGGCAAAAAACTCATGTGATTCATTTGGTAGATAAAGAAAACGGGGTTATTATGGTGTGCCTAAGTAATTACGATGCACATTACTGAGTCCTTGTAACATTTTGATGAAACATCACATCACTACTCATAGAAAATACTACTGATGCAACATATTATAATGTTGATTACTGTACTTTGCAGTACACAAGATACATGCACGCATAAACAATTATGTACTTGAATTTTTGATATTTTTTACCAAACAGCAAGATTCTGAAATAAAGGTACAATAATAGATGACGGTGTTTAGGAAATATTAAAACAATTTCGGTGGCAAATGTGAACGAAATACTATCGGGTTGATTTCTACATTATGGATTTCTACAGAAAGGTATTTCAGAATTTACGATAACAAATGACAGTAATTTCATTTTTGTGTCTGAATATTTTTACAAAGTTCAAATTTAATCAATTTTCATCTGTTACGCTCGAATAAGGAGATCGGCATTAAAATATGTGCATTTCGTAAATAAGCTCAGTCAGGCGTAACATTGTCATTATGTTGTAACTGTGACAAGTTCTGATACAATATAATAAATGGAGTACACAAGGCCTACAGAATTAGGTTGAACAGAGAAAAACTTAGTACGGATAGCAGGCAAGTTGAAGCATTATAGGAGCTGAAATGCTGCGCATGAACGGCTGTCTCAAGAACCAAATAAAAACGAAACAAAATTATGCCTTCAAGTTCGCAGACTGTCAACTACACCCCCATTAAAATGATGCATCAATTTGTACGTAAAAATGCGCGGACAGCGTCGAGTAGTTGGGAGCGTCACGTCGCACCATATACTGCGTGCCTACAGGCAGGCAAATTTTTTCATTGCGCCAATGAGCGAGCATGCGCTGGGCTTCAATTGAAAGATTGTCTCGCCGAGTGGGAGGACGACAATCCTTGCCCTCAGCCGCCGAGGATATCCTTCCAGAAAATAACTCAGCGAACAAACGCATACATAAACCATGTTAACGCGAACTGCGATGTGAACGTAATGCATGTCACTTTTTGCCTGTCTCCTTACTTTAGCACCTCAGAATTATATTCCTACGCCTTATTCTATCTCTCTTTGTTTGTTGCAAGTGAATCAATCACTGAGAAATCAAGACTTTTCTTGATGCCGAATTTTTTCAAAATGACTCAATGAAAAATTACAGACTCAAACAAAAAAACATTTTTGGTTTGAGTATCACAAAATTCACGATAACGATCGAGTGTTGCAGTAATAATACTAAATTAAGTGTAATCAGATGCCAACAGCGCAGGGCTCAGAGCAACGGCCGCGCAAGGTTCATCGGTTTATTGATCGAACCAGTTTCGTGAAATTGATGTTGCCAATATATGTTTATTTTCAATTTTTACCTGCAGGGGGTTTCGTTGTCTCTGTAACAGAGTCGTTAATATTATTATGAGGTTATTTATTGTAATCCTTCTAGGAAATCAATAATAACCAAAGCAAGCTTGCTGTACGATCTTAACTTTATTATAATCTAATATTTTTGATAGAATCGGCATCAAATTCTGATATATGCTCTAGACTTTCATTTTAATTTTTTAAATCATAACTATAAAACGCAAACCAAAGGATGGCTTGTAAATATTTTTTCTCATTGAATACACTACACAAGTCTTCAAAAAACAAAAAGTCACCAACTTATCGCTTATAAAATGAAGTAAGAAGGGCGCCGCGTAATAACCGGTAACCGAGAGCTTATAGAACTGGTTCTCGTTACGTATTGAACTTGACTTGTGCAACTACACGTAAAGATACACCTGAAATGGTCATCTTGACCTGCTACAGATAAAAAAAAAGAAATCGAAATATCGCCGGCTTCGCAATAAAGGAAAAACGAAAACTGGCAAAGTAACTAGCTGGAACAAGGCTTTCTGGCGCATAGTAATGAACCTTTGGATTCACGCTATTCAACATATTCTCACTTATCTATCGTCATCCGTCACCTAATAAGATGGTGTGTCCAGATAGCGTCTGATATAGAGATCTCTTTTTATTTATAAAACAATTCAAATTCTAGACAGTGCAGACGGCGTCTGACGGGTTACGCCTAGACTGACCGCAATTCAAATACCGTGAATTACCAAGCGAATGTTTTTCTAAAACTATAAATATCAGACCGATACGAGGTCGATTAAAACGTGGGCTGACAAGTGCGTATGCGTGTGAATCATTCATACGATGCCACGTATTGCATTCTAGATGGCGATTCAATTCAATGAGCCAATTAAAATTCAGATAATGCGTTGCCTACGTCTGGCTGGATCATCCATATTTCTAACGCGCGTTTCGCATCCTGCGTAGTCCTGGGCACGCACTAGGAAGTGTCCATCATGTGCAATACATATATTATAACTAATAAAATGTTAAATAGTAAATTTTCTCCATTCTTTTATGTAAATTTCGGCTTATGAAAATATAATTAGCAAATAATTCAAGGCCATTCGTAAATGCGCGATACAAAGAAAATGTTCAAGTATGTCTGTAATTATTGTATGGCGAAGTTAATGGCAGACTGTATGGTAACTAATACTAGTTTATTTTTAAATGATCATTCCCTTAACAGGTTGTTATCTATTTTTAGTGCGGCGCCAGACCACATTCCAACAGGAGCTGGGATATCGCCTTAATGCCCTACCTTCAGCTAGTGCTCGCTAAAAATAGGACCCGCCGGGGTACACGACCTTCCTAGCTAATGGAAAATAGATGAGCCCTCCCAGAGGGTCTAGCAAAAAATGCATCTTTCATTCAGTACTGCAATTACATGCGTAGGTATACCAGTCACGGTGTGAGCGGCAACGGATGTTCGTTAACATTAAAATGCATTTACATTCTTAAAACGAGGAAAACAAAAACATTTCAGTTTCTCTTTTTATACATGAGAAAGTTTCTTTAAAAGCTCTCTCTCTCTAACACATCATAGCCTATTTTATAAATAGTTTACATCCTACTTATGCACATCGACAATAATTCGAGACGATTCGAAAATAGGTACCCGTTCCCCAGCGTATCGGGCCCTTAGATGATTCAGCCTTAATAGGAAAATTGCTGCGAAACATCGAAGCCAGCCGGCGCGTAACATTGGCCTTACTGCGCTCACGACTTGCAGACGTGCATTTGAATCCATAATAATCTCTGTCATTATTTTGTCAGACCACTAATTGTATGTTTTCGTCTTTCCAGGATGAAGGTCTTACTATTATGCTTGGCCTTCGCGGCTATGGCTCTGGCGATGCCAGTGGCCGAAGAGAAGCCTGACGTCGGCGCACCACCCCCACCTGTCGCGGCCGCTAAATCAGAAGAGGTCGTCAACGACCAACCTGCTCCAGTTGCAGAAAAAAAAGTTGAGGAGGTTCCCGAAGTGAAAGAACCTGCAAAGCAACCTGAAGCTAAAAGCGCAGCCGTAGAAGAAATCAAACCAGAGATTAAACCCCAAGTACCTGAGAAGGCTCCCGAAGTTAAAAGCGAAGAAGTTGTACCAGAATCTAAATCGGCAGAACCTGAACCTGAAAAGAAGCCCGAATCCAGCGAGGCTTCAGAACCTAAACCAGAAGAGAAAGCCGCTGAGCCCCAAGCCAAACCAGTCGAAGAGCCCAAAGCGGCTGAGCCTGCTATAGTAAATGAGGTACCTAAGGATGCATCTGCTAAATCAGCGGCACTACCCGAAGAAAGCATTGATGTGGTTAACGCAGTGAAAAATGACGCTAAAATCGCTGATGATGTCATGATGATGCCTGACGTTATTATTCCCTTCCCAGAAAAGAACTTGGCCCCTGCTCCAGTTGTACCAGAATCCAAACCTGAATCATCGGCCCCAGTAGAAGAGGTTGCTAAACCTGAAGAAAGCAAAACTGAAGAACCTAAAGTCGAAATTAAGGCAGCAGAGCCCGCCTCAGATGCCACTCCTGATGCACCCAAATCAGAAGAGAGCCCTGCAGTTGAAGACAGTCTGCGCGTAATTCGCGATACTGTCGATGGAAAACTTAAACCTGAACCTACTGTTGAGAGCAAAGCCGAGCCTGCAGTGGAGAGCAAACCTGAGCCAGCTGTTGTGAGCAAACCTGAGCCTGTACCGGAGGTCAAATCTGAGCCTGCCGCTGAGATCAAACCTGAGCCTGTTGCGGAGATCAAACCCGAGCCTGTTGCGGAGATCAAATCCGAGTCTGTTGCGGAGAGCAAACCCGAGCCTGTTGCGGAAAGCAAACCTGAACCTGCTGCTGATTCCAAAGCTGTGCCTGCAGAAGAACCCAAGCCAGTGGTAGAGCCTGCCCAAATCGCCAAAGAAGATGAAAGTCCCAAAGAGGTAAAGAAAGATGAGGCCCAAAAGGAAGAATCAAAACCCAGCGAACCAGCTCCAGCATCAGAGCCTATTGTAGAGCCCGTCGCTAAGGCAGAACCTGCGCCCGAGCCTGCGGCAGCGGAACCTAAGGCTGAGGATAAAGAGCCTAAGAAGAGCGAGTCAGCCCCGGTTAAACCTGAAGAAAAAGAGAAGCCTCAAGCCGATAAGCCCTCAAGCTCGAGCTCCGAGGAAAGCGCAGAGAGTGAAGAATCGAAAGAAAACTCATCCGATGAGAAGAGCGCTCCCTAATCTTAGATAAGTAGTGTGGTGGCGTGCGGCGGCGGACGTGTGTCGACGTCCCTCGACACGCGCCCCCCGCCCGGCGGCCCGCCCCGCCCAGTGCATGCGACATGCGAGTGCCGAGTGAGTGTGACTGAGTGTGCGCGAGCGACGCAACACGCGTCGAGTGCGAGGATATCTCCGACTATTCATTAGACCTAGAGACTATTTAAATAGCCGAACCGAAAAATTACCTTCGTTGTAATTATTATTTGTCAAAGTAAATTATCGAATTTCCGGTACTATAAGTAATAAAATATGTTTTTTATAATATTATGAGTATTTTCATTCAAGCATGTATGCACATGAGACCTTGGATATTAAAAGTACGGTCAGTCGCACGGCAGTAGTAAGATTTCAAGTTTGATCTACGAAAGCCACTAGATTTCAAGATTGATCTATGAAGTTCACTAAAGCTAAAATTATTATCTTGAAAATGCAGTTGACTGTGCATTGTTAGTTAGTAGATAGCTTCTTCTCAATGCATTTAACAATGACCCCTCTTAATTACTCTTAAATAATCTACCTGGAAGGCAATTTTGTTTTTTTGAAATAATTGATTTATCATAAATACAGGTTTAAAAACAAATATCCAAAACAGCTTTTGTTATCATTCCTAAGGCCCTCTATGAGTAGACTACCAATACTTACTATGGACTTTACGTGCAGTGGACTGCAAGACAAACCCATGCATGAATATTTTATTATCTGTACATCGAAAACACAGTCGCTTTCCGTGTCTGGCTTTTTGTTTATTTGCTCTTCTCCTAAATAACGCGACTGATTTTGATTCAGATTTAACTAATAGAAAGAGCGATAATATGGTAAAATATGTGGGAAGGTGTGGTGTTTAATTTGATACCGGGGGTTGGTCACTTGTAGGTAAGAACATTAACTACTTCCTCAAGAGATTAAGATCCTATGTCCCCTAGATGGGGCAGAGGGCGTCGACAGTAGTCACCCATCGCGACCGGTCTTAAGCTCTACGCTTCACCTTGCTCCATGTCAGTCCGATGGCCGTCGCTTCTGCCAACATGGTGCGTCTCCAGGTTAGCCGAGGACGGCCGCACTTCCTTTTCCCTTGAGAATTCCTGTCCAATGCTTGTTTAGTTATATGATCGGACTCCCTCCTGAGCGTGTGACCAATCCAAGGTGGATTGGTCACACTTACGACGTTTGATCTGGTGGTCGATCGGGCTTTTTTTCGTGGCATTTCTCCAACACAGCTCCTCTACGTTAGAGATGGTCTCGGGCCAGTAAATCCCGAGGATGCGACGCAGACATCGGTTTATGAAAACCTGAATTTGGCGTGAGATCTCCTTTATCACCTTCCACGTTTCGCACCCGTAAAGCAGCACAGATTTGACGTTGGACCCGAAGATTTTGAGTTTAAGCCTTCGGGTCAATTTCCGTGATTGCCAAACGGGTCTCAGCTGTGCGAAGGTACCACGGGCCTTGGTACTTCCTCAAATAAACTAGAATTTATCCTAGGGTTAGTTTTCAACAACAGTTACTATCTACTCACTACTTACTACATAATTATTATACCTGTTTAAGTATAGCGTCTTATAAAGTCTGAATTGGATCTGTTTGGATTGATCAGGTAGGTTTTAAAGCTAAATTTGACTTAGTACAATAAAGTGGAATGTCCGATTTTAGTAAATACAATTTTCTTGACTTAATCAATGGAATAACAAAAAAGTTTAGTTCAGCGCCACCTAACAAGCGCAGGGCCACGCTCGGGGCCGTAACTTTCACCTTAAGAAGAAAGCGCTAGAATAACCCGCGACATTCAAATACAGAACTATAAGTGCTCGGCCACTGGCAGCGCGGTGCGGGTAGCGGCGCGGGAGCAGTGCGGTGCGTGTATGTCTGTCAAGAACTTTTATCTCGGAAACGCTTGGAGGTATCGAGTTGAAATTAAGACCATATATATCACCATGTAGCCAAGCCTGCGGTCTTTTAAAGCTGTGAAAAAATCAAACTTCTAAGTTAACGAAAAAAAAACGACCGTTTATGTCGCAAAAAACGTATATTTCGACACTCTCCCTCACAAAAACCGTTTTGTTGTTAAACACAAAAAAAAAAATTTGCGATTCGCAAAAATCTTCGATACTCGATATGGTTTTTTTAATTTAATACCTCAAAAAGGTAAACTACAACTCCTGATTAGGCAAAATGGTAATGATCTAAAAGTCCATCTTAATAGGTAAGACAATGTACGTTATATGTCTGACTGAGGGATTTTGTTCGAAAGAGTAACCGCGGCTCTGGAACGCAATGGGCAACTGGAGGAGCAGTTTTTTTTGTAGGTGGAAAAAATAATCCAATGACCCTCGTTCTTGGGCGGAGCGAGAGGGTGTCAGATTTTTACTGATTAAAAACCCATTCCTGTTCCTTCGTTGCCTTTCATACCAGGGCCGAGTCTTCCTTTCAGAAGCAGACCCTTGGCCCCGGCAGGCTTCGACCCTGCTGAAGGAGCACACATAGGATTTAGTCAGTAAAAGTCTGATAGGGATCTGTGTCTGGCTTTAAGGAAATGTTATTTGATGATTTCCTACATAGAATATTATAATTAAATAGTATTTGTTTCATAATCTTACAGTTAGGTAAGATACTATCGTTCAAAAGCTGGTCCTAAGCTCAATTTAAGGAATCAAGCAACACTGCTTGATTCCTTAAATTGCCTTAAATTGCCTGCTTGATTTGAAATTTAATTTTTTGAACTGGAACTACTAAGTGGCAGGTAGGAGCCTGTGGCCCGGACTTGAACACGACTGATGGCAATAGGCTCGCCCCCTTTTACATGGGACGCATACTAAAAATCTGACCGAGACATGCATGTATTGTACTGGTACACCTTCTTACCCTTAAGGGAAAAGGGACAGCCTTCTATTTTGCCGACAATCGATCAATACAAAAAAGCGTAACGAAGACATATTTCATCCATACCGCCACGCAAATTAAAAAAAAAAGAAATACATATATTATTATCCAATCTAAAAACCTTGAATTTATATTTCACTTATTAACTTAAAATTAAAAAAGAAAAAAGTGAAACTTAGATTTCAAGCTTAAATCTATATATATAAAAGAAGAAACTGACTGACTGACATATCAACGGACAGCCGAAACTATTGGGACTAGGAGTGTGAAATTTTGCACAAAGCTTCCTTTTATGTCGTAGACGAGCACTAAGAGAGGATTTCCCAAAATTCACCCCCTAAGGGGATGAAATAGGGGTCCAAAGTTTGTATGGAGAAATCTTCTTTCCCCCGGGCGAAGCCGCTGGCAGAAGCTAGTACAATATATATACAGTGTTTTCCGAGGGGACGTAAAATGATTGTTAGAGAAATTTTACCCTGAATAATAATCCTATCGATTAGTACGTATAATACAATAGCAAGTTTTTTTTTTTTTAGTTGCTTCGAGTCCTGGGCGAGGCAAGCGAGTTTTAGAAATCTTTGAATGCAGTTTTGTTTCTTTATAAAAATAAAGGAATGTCTCCTTTAAATAAAATGGGCCAACTTAAGGAATTAAGGTAGTTTCCCTCTAGGGCCCGACTTATTTTTCCACACTGTATATGAACCAATAAACTTATATATTATATATATTTAAGTTCGGTTAAATTTAAGCCACTCATAACAACTTGTGCGTAAGCTGTGGTGACGGACAAAATGAAAGACGATGCAAATATGGAGTGGGAACCCAGAGCACTGTCGGTTCGGGCTAATATGCTGGCCTGCCTTTTCTTCCAATGTACCTAGACCTACATCTGCAGTCTGCAGTCTAAGTAACGCTTTTTAAAGCATATTGCACATCACTTTACTCGAGATGCCTGTGGTTCAATTACACCCCAAAAGGCTTTAGGCGGAAACAGATTGTTGAAACGCAACAATCTGTGACGCAATGCGACGCATGTTGAGTTAAATCAAAACTACTATTTTCTATGATCAGAAACACTAACATAAATCTATGGGTACAAAGGCGGTCTTATCGCTGATAGCGATAAGACCGCAAAAAAATCCATAGCTTACACTATACTGCTGCCAGACAACTTCAATCGAATAATTCTTGTGTGTCGTGGAGTCGCGTGTTGGTAGTGCACATCGGGTGTCGACACGTGGTGTCACGTCGCGTTTCAATAATCTGTTTCCGCCTTTACAATGCTCTGCGGATCCAGTTTAACAATACATTTAATAATAATAATAATATTTATTTATTATAAAGTACATATTTGACACCAAATGTAAGTACAAAAAAAAAATAAAAAATATAAGCAATACAACAGTCACAGTCAATTTAAATTGAATACCCTGACTCCTAAACTAGGAAAATCCTGTATCTTAGGAGGCAGTGTCTTCGCAAAAATAGTGGACGAACAAAATAATGAGCGTACAGCGTAGAAATTATTGCCAAAATGTGTTCTAATGAAGAAAGAAATATATAAGTATATAATTATATATATATATATATATATATATTTACTGATAGTGTAGTGTACATGTATTTGTGTGTGGTGTCGTGTCATGAGCAAATGTAGTGTGAGTGCGTGTAAGCGAGAGGGGTGTGTGGTATGGTCTAAGTGATTAGCAGATCCAAGTAAGTAGACTTTCAGTAGTATCGTAGTCTTGCTCTTTTAGCCACTCCTCAATTATGAGTTTAGCCCTATTTATTTATTTATTTATTAAATACTCCATGCACAAACGTACAGCGGCGGACTTAATGCCTTAGGCATTTTCTACCAGTCAACCTTAGCCCTATATGTATTTAATGCAATTATGTTTACTTTTTTATTTATTTTAGTGTATATTTAGAGCGGTATTGCGTCTGCCTCGGTTCTATAGGGCGTCGACAATGTTTGTCAAGACTCGACCTTACAGTTTTAACGCTCAGCTTCGAAAGAAAGTGGCCTCACTGCTGAACAGACTCTATGGAAGCCCAGTATGTGTTGTGGCCAAAAGGCAAGATAGGCCGTTTGTAAGGGCACTTGTGAACTGTACGTTGTCACTGTTTTTATTTATGTACTAACATAAGATAAGAAGATAGATTATAATATTGTTACTAATGAATCTTTGTTGTCTAACGAATTGAATTGAATTTGCATCTGCGTTGAGCTTGCTTTAGTTAACACAGTAATTATTATCATAGATACCTACCTCATCAGTCAGCATCCGGCAGGTAAGCACTCCCAGCGACCACCAGTCCACAGCATGTCCATAGGGTTCACGGGTTAGCACCTCCGGAGCTGTCAACAATATTTAACATAAGTTAAGAATTGCCTAATTCTAGATCTAGGAGATAATATTAGTGAACCATTTACAATTTGTCTACAGGATATAAATAAATACGCCTAGCCTTTTCTAAGCTATGTAAGAGTCGGTTTCCAATGTAAACTGATGCAGCTTTTTTTTCTGAGGAAAATCATTAAATCATTTCTTTCGCTCTGGGTGAAGAGGGAGGGAGTATCAGACTTTCACTGATTAAAACCTACACTGTTCCATTGGTTGCTTTTTTGCGATGGCTACACGAACTACTTTTAGGGTTCCGTACCTCAAAAGGAAAAAAACGCAACTCTTATAGGATCACTTGTCCGTCTGTCTGTCAAGACCCTTTATCTCGGGGACGCGTGGAGGTATCGAGTTGTAATTAAAACCATAAACTCAAGTTTGCGGACCCTTAAAGCTGTGAATAAATCAGACTTCTGAGTTGACGAAAAAAAAAAGATATGACCGTTTATGTCGCAAAAAACGTATATTTGAACACTCTCAAGGAAATCAAAATTCATATGGTACTTCCCGTTGACCTAGAATTTTGAAATTTGGCATGAAGCAAAGCCTTATAGCAAAAGTATAGGAAAATAAAAATCTGAAAAATGTAAATTTGTAGTTACGTCACAAAAAAAGCTTGATTCGGAAAAATCGTAACTCAATTCTGGAATTGAACTGTTTTCATAGGTAAGTTTGTACGGAACCCTCAGTGCGCGAGTCAAACTCGCACTTGCCCAGTTTTTTTTAACATCGTCACCACCGATGCAGTTAGTTTCATCCGACGTTAAAGTCCATCATATCCGTACACACGCCATAGAAAACCGCGTTTTTTGCCAGAGTCAGGAATATAATTATGTTAAAAAAATTATATCTCGTTTGCTTTTCTACTAAGCATATTTTTAAGGTAAACTGGGCCCCTAGCCAAGTTACAATTGTTTCGTTCGCGCCGAACGCCTCGAGTAGGCAACGCCTCGAGTAGGCTACGCCTCCGATACCTTTGTTCTGACGTCATGTCATCTCAACGCTCAGTCACGTGGTCAGAACAAAGGAATCGTTGGCGTGGCCTACTCTTTCAATAATGATCATTATTTCCGGCAAAAGGCATTCCAGATGTTTATTATATTGATCAATGTTTATTATGAAATTAATAATACCGACTAAAATATTATTATTGAACTTTGACTAGTAGACTTTTATAGTAAATGGCAGCACCAATAATATCTCAAGCTGTTTCAAAATCATTCACACTTCTTGTGCTCTACGCAGCAGTCATTCCTTATTTCACGCTTTCTTATAAAAACATTTAAATTAATAATTATAATAAATAATTACTTTCTATGGAAGGAACTCCTTGATGTCGTGTAGCACACGAAGTCCTCTCGTCTTTCACTTTGCGAAACAGCACAACACGTATTAAACAAAACTTATTAATTTCACGCGCATGGTCATTCGAATTAAGACCTTATTTCAATGATAATAAGTCGACAAATCGAAATACATAACTACACATTTCTGTGCAGTTTTTTTTTCTTAGTGTTGAGGTAGAAAAAGTAAAATAAATGTGTTTTTGCATGTTTATAATGTGTAGTACTTAAAAGTTCTTTAACATTCAGATTCTTGAATAATGTATTTATTTCATGTATAATGTGTTTCTCTGGTATAGTGTCAGGGTATTCAGTTGAAGGTATTGAGGATTCAGTAGTAACAAATCGCGCAGATAAAGCGCGTTTCTGAATTTGAGGGGATTTTTTTGTATTTACGTAAATAATTGAACGATGCCAAAATTGCCACATTCAACTTTAAAAAACCAAGAAAACAAAAATAAATACTTCATCATTTATTCACTTATATATAAATTATATCACAAGACTAAGTTTTTAGCTTATTTTTTTTTTGAACTTATACATCACAACATATATATTTCCTGTTTCATTTATCATAAACTCTAATATGTAACAGCCGTTATTACACGCGATTCGTGAATTTCATAGTTCTAAAACATCTTTTTAAATAAGGCCATAGCGAGTGCAATGATATATATTTTTTTTTACAATGTGCTCGATGTACCACACTTACTCTATACGAGGCACACCGACAAGGTATCAATAGAATAAAATATATTGTCGTTATCACCAGGTTTTGTTTGAAATCATTAACTTTAAGGTACTCACTGATATGAAAATTACAAATGGATATCATAATAAATCTTTAAGTAAAAGATACTGTTACACATGCATTGTCGACATTTATTATGATATTTTATCTTTATTCATAAAATATAGACAATGCACATGAACAAGTTATCTTTTAAAGTAATTAGTAAAATATTTAAAAGAATTTGAATTATAAGATCGTAAAGCATATACAGCCTCATCTTTGGTGACAAAACAATTCTGATAAATATTTTGTAATAGGTACAAGTGTGATAAGATAGGCCTAGAGACGTGATACACTAAAGCTAGAGTCACAAAATGAGGTAGGATAGTAAATCAGAATTTATGGATGGACTCGGTTCACAGTCCTTTAAAAAACAAAAAACTAAAAGCAATTGACTCTGGCATTAAAAAAAACATACATATACATTAACTGTTGTTAGGAATAAAGTTATTCTAAAATATGTTCCGTTGCAAAGTCATGGATTCTCATATGCTTTTCTTTGCCGACGTCCTGCGACTCACGCTATAATAAATTAAGACCTCGTTACCAGAACGACGTCAAAGTAAAAAGATCACAAATTAAGTATTAGAACAAGGAGATGATAAAATGACGTTACAATTTAGATTTGATTATTTCACCTTATCGTCACTTAACATTACATGAGACATTCCTCGGACTGCGCGGGCGCACTGCACAACGTGCCTACACTAACATTTACAAAATACATGAACAATCACTGATCATCAACTACATTCTATACCGATGAAGCTCTCTCAACAAACCGCTTCAACTATTCGAACTCAAGTGATGAATATCAATGCTATTTACAATATTTATATAATACACATTCATAAAAATTACTGACAATATATAACTACTTAAGTCGAAATATCTATTATAATATAATAATAATCCAATCTCCTCTAGATTCACACACATAATCAAGTTCAATATATTTTTTACATTTTTTAAATATTTCTGGATAACTTTCGGCGATATTACAAAGCGATCATTTAAATATAAGTGAATAGTCAAATGACTATACTAAAAGAGTAGAGTGACTCGACGAATGAATAAACTTAAAAGCGTTAGTAGTCAAGAATAAAAAGATTTAGTGCTACCTCATCAACAAAAACACAAGTGTTTTAAATTAATTCATAAAAAACTAACTATTTCTTACACAATCGATTTTCTAGGTAACTATTATGTCTACATCAAACTGCTTGAGAAACTGTTCTATATAAAAATTCTTAGTAATAAACAACAGACGAATCCAAATCTTAAATAAACGACGAAATGAATGGACACATCAACCAGCCTTCCGAGTCATAGCTCTGATATTACAACTAAAGTTAAAACTAACGTTACAACAGACAAAATCTTCGATTACATAAAAATATTATTAGTTAAATACGACGTCTAGTAGTGACTCGGCTCGTCCCAGCGAGGGGAGTGTGAGCGAAACATACGATACTTCGTTTATTATGAAACTTATATTAACCACCTCAACCATTTAATTTAGAATAGTTGGAACTCCCTAATAGAAACGGAGACCTACACGAATTTGAAACACAAAACAGTTTAGTATAAGCTAACAGTCAGTAATAAATCTGATACACAGTCATTAAAGTTACACAAAACATTGATTGCAACAATAACTACGACACACGTTTGTGCAACAAACAAAGCATAAGTACAATAAATGACACAGAGATAGTAGATTCAGTTGTTAGATGTTATATTGTCGAAATGTTAAATACAGTTCAATGTTAATTCAAACACATTATGATTATTATATTATATACACATTTCCGTAGTAAAAATAAATCACACGTTTCAATTTTAAAATTTTAGTATAATAATGTTCCGCGTTAGGCGACGGCGATGTCATCTGCATGAATATAATTTAGATTACTTCGAAAGATCATAAAAAATGGTGTTATTACACATCAAGGCGACTGTATTCACGCATAGTCGAAGTATAAAATCCTTCGGCGTGGAGCAGCGCGTACTATCGTGAGGGTCGAACACAACATGCATCACAATGAGAGCGTGTCTCGTATGAGCTTGCGCACGGTGTTGCCCACGGACGTGGGAGGCGCGCCCGACAGGTTGTAGTGGATCTTGAACAGGTAGGGCTGTATGTCGCCGTAAGACGTGTCAAAGATGAGGTCGGCATCGGAGCGACTCGGCATCTTGGGCACGTACTCGTGCCGGTTGATGATCTCGGTGATGAAGACGATCTTGTCCTGCAGCATCTCCACCACGTTCTCGTGCTTGCTGTGCATGTCGTGCTCGTTGCGCGCCTCGGTGAGCTCGCAGTACACGGTCCACACCTCCCAGGGCACGCACTCGGGCTGGAAGGGCCAGCGCGCGCGCCGCTTCTGGAAGAACTCGAGCGAGATGGAGCCGCGCGGCGGGGCGGCGCTGGCGTCGGCACCGCGCAGCAGCGACGAGAAGTCGGAGATGGAGCGCCGCACCGCGCGGCCCAGCGCGCCCGACTCGCAGCACACGTACGTGAAGTCGATGAAGTCGCAGTCCACGTCCACGTAGCTCACCGTGCGGATGGAGTAGCTCTCCTCGTTGTTGTACGTGAACTTGCCGCTGGAGCGGTGAAACAGCACCGTGTGGAAGATGCATGCGACCACCTCGTCCACCTGCCTGCCCTCCATCGACAGCTCGAACGCGATAGTGCGTGCGTTCATGTTGCCGGCGTCAGTGGGCCGACGCTACAGTGTGATCCGCTACTATCGACATAATCACTCAAACGCGTTTCCCTTACTGACAGCTCCTCTGGGTCAGACAAGCAACGGATACGGAGCGAGCGATGCACTGTGCCATTTTTAAATTATGAAACGAGTCAACTCCCGAACTGAAATGGAGAATGACCGTTTTAGTTTGACGTCTTATTTAGAACTAAGTTAACAGCTATATTTCCTATTACGTAAGCACACTGTCCTATGCGCCGTTTTTAATTGAAAGTATCAAGAAGCCTTATTCCCATGAGCAAATCCCATAGGATGATAGAGCATATTGTGACGGTAAACTCACCCATATACTTCAGCGTCCCGCAGAGCGTGGTGGTGCGCGATCCGATGGAGAGCCACTTGGAGAGGCCGAAGTCGATCAATCGTATGTGACAGTCAGAATCGAGAAGAATGTTCTCAGGCTTCAGGTCTCGGTATATAACGCCAGCGTTATGAAGGAAATCTGAAAATATAGTAATTACATATATAATTTGATTACAATATATTTTTCTTGTTACGTTTTCGGGTTTTACTGTGACATCGTGATACACAACTGGCGAAATCCGGTTGTAATTTAACACTTCTACCTACCTCTTATCTATACTAATCCTACATATATTATAAATGAGAAAATTTGTATGTATGGACGTTTTCACGTAAAAACGATTGAATGGATTTCGATGAAACTTGACGCACAAATAGCATTTATGATACTTTTTATGCTACTCCCGGTATGTTCCCTTGGGATAATTGTCTAATACCACGCGGGCAAAGCCGCTGGCAACAGCTAGTATTATAATAAAGAGGAAAAAATTGTATTTTTGTTTGTGTTGAATTAATATATGTTTTTCAGTTGTCTAATACTCATAACACGAGTTCTGCTTAGCTTAGCTGCTGGGACTAGATGGCGTTGTGTGATAGTTGTGGAATATATTATTACTAGCTTTTGCCCGCGGCTTCGTCCCGTCAACTAACTAATCTAGTCTGCTCTACCCAACTCTACTATACTCTATCCTATTATACCCTATTCTACCTTACTCTATGCACGTGAGTGTTTGTCGGATATATTTGACGCAGGCGGTAAAAGATTAAAAGGCTCATGTTCTACAATAACAGAAAGAGAAGAGAGTGAGACGAGTGAGCGTGAGTGTGTGTGTGGTGTGTGTGAGTGAATGTGTGAGAGTGTGGGTGTGAGTGTGAGTGTGTGTGTGAGTAAGTGTGTGAGTGTCAAAGTGGAATGGTCATTTTATCTCTCGGCGATAAATCATACAAAGTAGCTCACCAAGGGCAATAGCAATTTCAGCAACAAATATCTTGACAAGTTCTTCAGGTAGCTTGCCGTACTTTTCGAGTAGAGCCAACAGCTCGCCTCCAGGAATGTATTCTGAAACTGAAAAATTTTACATGTTAACATCATAATTATGCACAAAAGTCTGGACACCATTCACTTTTTAGTCTTAATACCTATGACAATTTTTTTTTTTTATTAGACAAAACGAGGCTTTCTTATCAATTGCCATGTTCTTAAATATTCTTGAATTCTAATGAATCAATAGTAAAATTGAATGAATCAGTTTTCTTTATTACCTTTTATGAAATTCCTATAAAAGGAGAAACTGACTGACTAACATATCATCGCATAGCCGAAACTACAAGGACTAGGACGTCATAAATGGAAGCTTTGTGCAAAATTAATGTTATTTTACGCAAGGTTTCCTTTTATTACGTTGGCGAGTACAAAAAGAGAATTTTCTAAAATTTTCTTCCCGGAGATATGAAACAGGGGTCTATTTTCACGCGGGCGAAACCGCTGGCAGAAGCTGGTTATTAATATTGGAATTAACAACATCGCATGCCTCAATTAAAATTAAAAAGTTATATTTTACTCTGTGGCTCACTGGAGGTGTTTTGTATCTGTTTCACTCTCGCTTAGCTTTTAATAATAAGCAATAACTAGTTACTAATTCTGAATTGAGTATTCTTTTACAATAATTAATCATTAAATTTTCATTAGATCTATATCCATATTAATTTCAATAATTGCAATAGTAGTTAGCAGTAACTGACATTGCAACAAAATATCTAGTGCGCTCGTTTGCATTAGCGCTACAAGGTGTAGTCCGGTCAAAACAAACACTCACCCTTGCATAAACCTACCTGTCCTTTTAAAAAAATAGTAGGAATAACCACGTCTTTTCACTATTAGGGTACGTTCAAGACTGATGATATGTCCGACGACGTTGGGACCTTAGAAAAAGACCAGGTAGTGGGCAGTCCCAAGACAATAGAACAACAGATTACAATACGGCCGACGTATCTCGGCGAGTCCGAACTTTGCGCAGAAGGCTGCGCACGAACAATGTTTTTTTTAGGAACCAAATGGTGGCATGAGGCGACGTGCGCGGGGCGGAGGTCTAGGCTAGATATTAACTCTATGTAATACAATCGACCCTTTATTCAATCAAATATCGCAATCGATTTTTATCGATTTGAAATTATAATTTTTTGTTACTATGAGATATTGAACGAAATAGATTCATAAACATAATACATGTTGTCGTTAGTAAACGAGATTTCGACTTAAAAAAACTAATAAAATTTTATTTTCTTGGTTGATAGACATGATTTAGTTAAATATCAGTTATTTATAAACGATTACTAGAATAATGACTGTATGAGAATATTTTAAACCTCTATAGAAAATGGAATATAAATATATATTTTTATACTTAATTAATTTCAATCGATTTGAAAAAAAAAATCGAACGAGACGAATCGAACAACACCCTCAGACACGCGTATTGAACATCCCTCTTTGGTACCTTCGTAAAGCTTCGTGTTTATTCGGCAATGTTCGGTACGCGGTAATATGTCTTACTCTCACGTTAGCATTGGTTTCATTTTCGTGTCGCTATCTCTTTCTTGAGCACAGGCGGTGACAAAAGTATTCGTTGGTTGTTATTACTATATTGTTAAGTATTTTTGTGTAGTGTTAGGTTTGTTTCTTTAATTATTTTTATAGCTTTCTATTTGTACTTGGTCCCTGTATTAGTAAATTTTTATTCGTATTTTGGTTTAAAAATAAATGCCAAAACAATTTTTTTTACGAGTGTACATGCGTTAAGTTCGCAGAGCCTATATTCAGGCTCGCCAAGTTACGGCAGCCGTATTGTAGTTGGGTTTCTTTTTATTTCAGCTCATATTCTCAGAATTGTCATCCTTACATATATATTACAAAACGAAGTCTTGGGGCTGGGGCTGGTCGCTAGTTTTAATCACACTAATACATATTACAAAGGCGAAAGTTTGTGCGTTTGTTTGTTACTTCTTCATACTCGACTGGTTGAACGGATTTCGATTAAACTTGTTACACGGGTAGACCATGGCCTGAAATAGCACCTAGAATGCTTTTTTATTCCAGGAATATGTTCTCTTAGGATCATTCTTTATTGTTACGCGGGAGAAGCTGCTGGCAGCAGATAGTAAATTTTTATTGGATTATTTCACGAAAAAAGTTTAAAATAAATGTAAAAAAACAACACTAAAAAGTGCAAAATAACTTTAATTTCGGAAGTCGGTATTTCTATAATAGTTGTGTCTCTTCGTTATTTAACACCGAATTCCGTATTAAAGTTATTTTGCACTTTTAGTGTTTTTTTTTTTTGTAAATAATTACTATTAACAATTTTTGTAGATAATTATAATTATGATCTACACTTTTTGTAATTTTTGGTCATTAAAAATATGATATAAAAAACTATTTTTAGCAAATTTCAAACTTGTATAAAAAAATTGCACACAAAGAATCAATAAGAACATTTCAGTATCCCTAACAATCATGCAAATGCTTGTTCGGAATTTATACAAGCGTACCGCTGTTTTTCAAACTAATTTTACTGGACTAGTGAGGCGAGCGGAACGAATAACAACGCATGAATATGTAAAGAAATGGTCAAATTAAAAAAAAATCTAACAAAAACTGGACAGGCCGGACCCCGTGGCCGCACAACACAACTAACAAAAAAACATGCCTGTGTTCTCCCTTATCCGGACGCCTGACAACGCTATGTGAGAGGGTGTGAGCCGTTGTCCACTACCCGTAGCCAGCGACGGCTATTGTCGGTACATCCTAATATAATAATAGCCACTCGCCCCAGCTTGGCACGGTTGTTAAAAACTTAGAAATTATATACGCATACGCATATATTATATACACTTAAGCCTTCCTCATGAACCACTGTCTTTTTTATTGTTTTAGACCAGTGCAGTGTCTATTGGTGAAAACTGCAAGAAAATCCGTTCAGCTATTTTTGAGTTTACCGCGTTAATACAGATAGAATGACGCGGTGAGGGACTTCGGTTTATAATATAATACAAAAGGATGTAAAGAAACATTTCGAAAAGAAAACTCCCATAATCTGTGTTTATTTGAAGTGGGCACCATCCTAATTATATTTTAATGTAAATCGAAAGTAAACTAATTAACGCATCATTAAGTCAATCTTGCCAATCCAGTTCCAATTACCTAACCGATAAGCGACCCCAATCAACAAAGTAAACAAATAACAAAGACAACACAACTTGAGTACCTACTATAGTAGCGAAACTCACGACCTAATTCGTTGTAAACTGTCCTAAAAGCGTACCATACATGTCGAGGATACACTGAACGACAAAAAGACATCAGTTTTGCCTGACAGGATGTTGGGGACACAAAACTGTAACTTGTAAGTCAAGATTGTCAAGTGCAATTTGTTTCAGGTAGTAGTTGATAATGATACAATAGGTATACCGGGTATACGCGTTGGCCTTGAGCTCGTAATAATACAAAAAACAAAGTACGGTTTTGCGATAAAGCAAACCAGAAGTAAAAACTGATCATGTAGAGTAAGCCTTCTAAAAAAATTGACGTAGTGAGACACGCAAACACTACAAGACAAACATAACCGATAAAAACATAGTTGTATTGTTGTAATAAAAATTTATCTAGAACAATCACCTTTACTAATGGGTCGCGTGTTATCACCGTTATCACACGACACAGCGACGTGCTAATCTAACGTTACTTCCTTCTCAAATTAACCCCATGACCGCAACCAGGTTGCCTCAATGACCGTAAGCATTCAAGCGTTTTATAGTTGTGCTAAAACGAAGGATGACTTCAAGTAATTACCATCTAAAGTGATTGATAAAGTCAAAGGGTTAATGGTGTTGAACGTTTTGTCACGTTTTTTTTCTGTTACCTAACCGATGAAATTGGTAAAAAAATGTAAGAAAACCGGCATCGTTCTTGAATCAATGATAAGATTGTGTGACTTCGAAATACCAACGCGCAAAGGGCGTGATGGATTACGGACCATTTTTTTCCCATAATTAATAGTTTTGCGTTTGACAACTATCTCATCTGATGGTAACCAGATGGAAGAAGTAAGGGTAGCATTAGGTAGTTTTAATATTTTCCTGTGCACTTATGTATACTTTCTTATGTAAAATCTATCTTACACGTTTGCCGTAAGAAAACTCAAATTCTTTGCGCATCAACTAAACTATCCTTTTGTTTATTTCTCGTATTTATATGTTTTGTATGCAATAAACAATAAGAAAGTAAATAACGCTGTGGTCGACAATAGATCACGTTTGCTTAGAAGCAATCTATTACTTCCTCTCACAGTTTAGAGACACAGCAAGTCTCAGCAATGCGAACATGACAGGTCATAATGTGAGGAAATTGCAAGCACCATTCACGATTAAATCTACTTTTTTTTCTGACAACACTGCACTAATAAAAAACGCGCCACTTAATTGGGTCGTCCTGTTGAATTTGAAATAAATTGGATTTGAGGAGGGAACAATGGCGCCGGCAGTCGAGTGTCCGTGACATGGCTGTGTAGACTATATTTAGAGTGTAAGATAATGCAATCACCCAGCAAATAAGTGACTATCACAGGTCTCGTGTATGTCAACGTCTACGAGGCAGGACAAAGTTTCGTTCATATTTAACACTATCGAGATTTGCGTAAACACGGAAAATATAAAATCATAACTAACTTTTTGGACAGTCATGTAAAAACAAAACTCTAAGCATAGATAATAAAATTTATTTTGACTAAGAAGTTTTTACAATAATAATACCTAACATAATAATATATATATTTTAAAATTTATAAACATGATACCTATTTTCTTATCATGCTCAGATAATTTCCGAGCCGATTATTTTTACCTTTCGTTCACCTTAAATTGTACAATCACTTTTTTACTTCGTCGTCATGATAAAACATAAACGTCATGTTTTGTTATTGTAAGGTTATCGTCTATTTTGTATAATTATTAAGGTTTGCAAAAGCAAGAGAACCCTCTGAACTAAGACCTATGTGTCGATGGATTTTTTCAATGGTTTCTGGAAGAACCCTTTGATTACAACTGCTCTGAATTTGGGATCCGCTGTCTTCTTCATGTCAGAAAGCACAATGCAATTATTAATTACTTCAAAATAGTGACCGACCGAAACATGATTTGCAGCCGAAACCGAATATTCGGCTCCTCTTCCAGTTTCGGCCATAACCGAAACCAAAAATGTTGGTAATAGGAAAACTGACAAAAAATAATATTTCGATAACTGCCTTTAATTATATACCTAGTTATAACTTTCATAAACAAAATACAATCCAATCGAATAAATTGCCGATTACATAAAAAATATAACACGGTCTATTTGATTACCACTGATCTGAATTTGGGATCCGCTGTCTTCTTCCATGTCAGAAAGCACAATGCAAAAAATTATTAATTATTTAAAAGTAGTGACCAACCGAAATATTATGATTTGCTGCCGAAACCGAATATTCGGCTCCTCTTCCAGTTTCGGCCGTAACCGAAACCAAAACTGATGGTAATAGGAAAACTGACAAAAAATAAATATTCGATAACTGCCTTTAATTATATACCTAGTTATAACTTCCATAAACCAAATACAAGCCAATCGAATAAATTGCCGATTACATACAAAATATAACACGGTCTATGTGTACCGCTATACTTCTGTGTATTACCCAAAGGTTGACTGGTAGAAAATGCCTGGCATTAAGTCCGCCTCTGTACTTTTATGTGCTTAAAGCATTTAATAAATAAATAGCCAAACGAGTCGACCAGTTTTTAGCTATCTATCACAACCGTTAGCTCAAATTTAGCAGCTGTTGAATTGAATATTCAGCTCCTTTTAGGCCGAAACCGAAAATTCAGTCGAAACTAATTTATTTTTTTGCTGAAATCGAACCGTCGCCGTCGGTCGGTCTCTACTTTAAAGGGTTTCGTAACATTATCTCAATTCTACCAGAAGAAATAGCTGTTCAAAGGTACACTTACCAATATAAAGTCTTTTCTTGGTCTGCCAGCGGGCCACAGCGCCCGCTATAAAGGAATGATGGCCGCAAGCCGCTTGAATGCGAGCCTCCTCTTTAACCTGACGCACTGCACTTTCTTTCACTATCTGAAATTAATTAATTAACGTTCAACTTAGATCCCAAGTGTGTGTGTCAACTGAAACTATCGTAAGAGAAAAAGCTTGCGAAAATATTATATTGTTACGGGCTTTGATTCGTGTACGTATTCCAGCCTGTTTTTCGTGACGATTAGCAGTAAGTTCAGCGTAAAATGCACTTAACAGAAACTGTTTGATAATTTTCAGAAGGCTAATGGTGAACGAGGGTCAACAAAACAGCATTGTAGAATCGTCTTGATATCTTCCTAAACGGGTTTTTCTAGCCTCAAAGAGATGTCAGCAAAAAAATTGATGGAGTCAGTTAGGGCTGACGCCTACCAGGGCTGTGGATTGTTCGAAGGAGTTACCTACCGTAGCCTTCGTAAAAAAGGGCAAAATGAAGGAACAGTATAGGATTGGTCAGTAAAAGTCTTATACTCCCTACCGGTCCACCTAGAGCAGGAGAAGTTATTTGACGATTTCTGACGTGGAAAAAGGAAGCCGTAATTCTAACAAGTGAATAATTGTTTATCCGACTTATCAGTAATGTCAGACATACAATGTTAGGATTAGCACGCGTTACTATAATGCGCTAAGCGTGTGTCATAGACGGAGACGCGATAATAGGGAAGACCGCAGCCTTTTACGCACGACCGCCGATGCAACGTGGATCCACCATAATAACTGATATTTTCTTTAATCCTATCATCAATAACAAAAACATTATCATCACAAGTCAGTACTTGAACAGAAACCGAGGTAAATGTACTCAAACGTACTTTGATCTATCAAATAGATTTAGTCAAACAAGTTTTATTTCGTTAGCATTATTATATTGATATTCACAGACATATGTTAGGGTACATTTGCATGTCAACCAGCGGGATACCACACGGTATTTTAAGGTAAGGATATACTGGGTTTCGATCATCTGCCTTGAGTACTGTCAGAAATAGAATATTTTCAAGATCGGATCACGGTGCGTCACGATTTATAGACAGCGGCTACTTACCCATCTACAAGTAAGCCACGTTATTCAAACTCGTGTAAATAGAACAATCTGCGTAGCAATTTGAGTAGCCACGAGCCCGTCTGAATAAGTAAAGTGTGCGACGAAATATCAGTGATAAGACGTATTAAAGTATTCGACTGAAAGCTTATCGCTGCGTGAAACTCATTTAGTGGTAATAAGTTTACATATGGGTCAATGTGATAAGAAGATTGTCGATAAAAGCGCATAATGCTGCATGGTCCTTATTCACTTATCAAATTTTGAATATAACATGCGTTAAGGGTTTAGGTGAAAAGTAGGCCGCGAAATTTGAATTTTGACGAACTGAGATGATTGTGTGTATTATTTTAATGATTGTAATTTTGTAAATAGATACGACTGGACCCGTAAAGCTGGGTTTAAGCTAGAGGAGCCGAGCACAATTTCGTGTAGAAGAGTCGAGCACGAGCGACATTACACGAATTTGAGCTCGGTTCGTGCTCCGGTCAAGCTCGACTCCTTTAAAGTAGACCCTTCAGACCCGAAAGATGAACATTTTAATTTCGCTGGCTACCCTAATATAATGCTCTCAATCACTTTAATCCTAGTTCAAACTTTATTTCCTAAATGGTCCATTTAATAGCCAAGATAGTTAAAGCCATTTACACTTTTTATACCATGACCTCATCAATGTTTGAGCCATTTCTTAGCAAGTACTGCCGAGTAACCTCAACAAAAAACTTACTCCATGGAGTTTGTTGCCATGATAATCGTGGAACATACAAGAAAAAATTGAATAAAAAAACAATGATGATACATAAAAGATTCTACAGTAGAGAGCATACACTATAATGATAGATTACATCATGTTAATTTTTTGCCCTATGTCAATAGGCAACGTTTTTATCAATCACGCAGGTAATTAACACGACTTATAGGTCAGTTCCTTGAGTCATGTGTAATTACGAGCATGATACTGATAATATTATCAGACAGACTATTTATCTAAGATTATTATTATCAAAATTCGTAGCCGAATAACTGTTTCACTGATAGATAAACGTGCGTAAGACTAGACGCAACTGACGCAATTCTACTGGTAAAAAATATAATAAATTCGTCTTTAACACGTGGTTGACAACCATTATGGTTGTCAACCACGTGTTAAAGAAAGAAAGAAGCTCCCGCGCACTGCTTGAGTGCATCGAACGTTTTCAGAGACCCTATCAAAAGCTCTTAACGCGAACCATTTTACAACCTGAACTGAATCGTTAAAGAGATACAGCTTTAGAGGGTATGGAGGTATACCTCCAGCCTCCATCTCTCTTTTTTTCTCGCACGACTGACATTTTAGCAAGTCATGGTAAGGCCCAGGTTATTTTAATTCCAATTTTCTAGTTAACTATTTTATCTGGTAGCCGACATAGGCATTACCTAAGCATTTTCTGTAAGCTAAACTCTACCCTGTCATGGCTGTCATAGATAATGATCTAAGTTATGTCTAGTCGGTGATTACTTATCTAATCTAAAGTTGTATGTCAAGGAATGTTATGATATGTCTGTGTTTACAAAAAAGTTTGCTTTACCGTCTAAATAATTCAAGGAGAGGAGCAATCTTATCTGTCCCAATAAGGTATGCAAACAAGAGTTTCAAGATATCTGTATTTATCAAACTTTTAAGCCCTAAGCTGCAAGACTACAATCTGGATATGGACATCTGTGAAACAGGCTTTCTGATGCAACATGAGTAAAACATAGATTTCACTCATGTTTCATCAGAAAACCTGTTTTAACTGTGAATTGAAACTCTTAGATTAATTGATGATATTGACTGAACCTCATAAAGAGAAAAGAGTGTATACTTAAGTAGGGCTGCAGGAATGTTCGAAATGGAAAGGGCAACTCAAGGAACACATCTAGACTAAAAAATAAAGAATGTTAACACTTGGCAATATGTCAATCCTCATTTGGCCATATCATTGATGAAGGACTTCTATGATAGTAAAAGGTTTAAAGAAAATAGGCCAATCAAGGATTAAAATATCATCAAACTTTAACATTTAAAACGATCTGGCCAGTTTTACTTGGCCATATCAATTTCTAAGATCTGATAACGACATATGCACTACCATTAAGAAAAGTCTTACCTGTGACTTACTAAGCACTTTAAGTGCGTATTCTTTGTCTTCGCTTATCTTCTTCACTTTATAAACTTCACCAAACGCACCCTTGGCTATTGTATCTTCTATTTGGAAGTCTTTCTGGAAAAGGTCAGTGGTGATGGGGAATTCAGGCTGGAAGATAGATTCTTTGTGAGCCACTGGCCAGGCTGTCTTGCTTGCTTCTAGTGGGTTCTTTAATGTGGAGTCATTCCATCTGCAATACAGATTTTTAGTGTAAAATTCATTTGAGTTCCTTATCCTTGCAGAAAACCAAGTCCTCCACCACGTCTGTCTGTTTGTGATAAACTCAACTACTGAACGAATTTTCATGCTATTTTCGCCAATAGATAGAGTGATTCATGAGGAAGACTTAGGTGTATAATACATACAAATTGTAGTAAAGAAAAACTGAGAATTTTTAAGATTTCTAACACCCATGCGAAGCTGAGGTGGGTTGCTACTATGTTAACACAAACAGTTTTCTTTGACTACTGTTCAAAATGTCTAAAGGCTATTATTTTATATTTAACATACATATATGCTTTACTGACAACTTGACTGATAAGGAAGACCTCCTAAACAAGAGTTATATATGGGTACATCACAATGATATTACTCAGCAGTTTGTAACTGCATGATTAACTCTAATCTGTTGCTCACTTGAGATGCAGTGAATCTTAGTAGGGGAAAACTATGCATCAGTGTGTATTTATATCTGAATTAGCCTGTCCTATAAACCTCATCAGACTTAGGTTACATAAACAATAACATCTTATACTGGAATTAGTGATTACTAATAGTATTTCAAAGTATTGATAGTACACAATTTAAGTATGGCATGTATATTTGTTTCACTTGTCTCTAAGATATACAGACATGCTTCATCTGCAAATGATTTTATTAAAGCATGTAAGTAGTCATTTTCTGTGATAAGAAACATGTGTAGACACAATGTAGAAAATAATTTTCTAGACCAACAATTAAGACTGTACTTCAAAGACAGAAAAGTTTATACAGAAATGTCTTAGGTTGAGTCATTTTTTATTATTGTCTCCCAATCTAACTAAAATCATAAATCTATTTAAAATATGTTTATCCTTATTACATCTTCCTTACATATTATGAAACAAAATCCCCCACCACATTTGTCTGTTCATGAAAAACTCAAAAATGACTGAATGGATATTTTCACGGTTTTCACCAAAATGCATGATATAGTGGAGAAAAATTGCAAAGATTTGCAACATACTAGTGAAACTGAGGTAATTTAATAAAATTCAATGTTGAGATGATTTACTTTGGCAGCACGGTTTAAAGTATTAAACTATTATTCCCAGCGTGCAACTGTTAGTTTCTCTAGGACAAAGTGACAATGAGCATAATGAGTGAAAGCTGTTCAGTGTGAATTGAGGAAGAAACCATATTCAATGCAATCATTAAAAAGTAGTCTTCTTTTCGTGTCAATGGACTCAATTGTTTTTTGTTTTCTGAACAGTATTTGGCATCCTGTACAGGTCTGTTTGGGCTCATATAAATCCTGAAAAGTGCAGGTGGTTGTGCAAGATGGGCAGCATTAAAAATAATTGATACTTAATGTTAAGACTATTGCAAAAGTTTGTGCAAAAATAAATATTGTGCAAGTCATAAAATTAAGATTAGCCATGATTGTGATAGGAAATTAAAAAATATGGATTTTAGTGGTAATAGAACCTATGTATGGTTACTGACTGCATAAAACAACAAACAATAATTGTAAAATCAAGGATTTTCCCAAATTATCAAATTATTTCCCATATTATGAAATACTATGCATAATACTATATATTGGCATATGTTATTGCTATATACTATGTATTGGCACAGAATTAGATATAAGTATGGTACTTGTTTAACATCATCACCTTTATTTTGATGTTTTCTCATCAACATCACAGGATGTACTAATAAAACTTAGCAATGCAATCATAACTAATATAAATGAATCATCAAACTATATTCCTTTTTTTACCAGTTGTCTAAACCTGCTCAAGGTTCTTTTAGTTTGTTGCTCATTTTAGTTTTACAGGTTTATGAAATCATCAGACAGGTTTAAAAGTAAATATAATAATGATAATATCATTAAGTATTAAAATCATTCACAATTTTTGGTACCTGTGTTAATATTTAAAAACTCAAGCAGACATCAAGGTTGTTAATTATTATTTCGATTAAACAATAAAGCAACCTCATTAATATACAAAATGTAATGCAAGAGTTTAATTTACCATAATCATCATTGACTTAATTTCTGATTCAATAAAATTTACGACATACTGATAAAACAAGGTGACAAATGTATGCAAAAGCTGAAATATTTAATTACGAATAATTAACTTGAAAATCATTAATTAAATTGAAAGCAGAATATAATGGAAGCAGATAATGTGAAACGGATATGTTTACATGTAAAAGACTTGATAATTCGAAACTGGCGCGATCTATTTATTAGTAATCAAAGGAAAGAAAACTGTTTGTTTTGACGAATTGTATATTGTGTACTAACCTTCGCCTCGAGACGCGAGACCAAGGCCGTGATGCGCTGTACACCGACTGGTTGCTCGTTACACTGACGAAGGAACGCCCGCTGAGGTTGCCCACGAAATGGGAGAGACTGAACTATATACAAAAATAAATTATGCGCCTAAATGTAACAAAGAACTGACACAAACAATGGAGATTTTAACGAATCCGTAAGTACACTAGCTCGTCCACACAAAGTAGATTCTAAAGACACTACGCAGCAGCATAAGAGTCACAGAAGAATCCATCCTGTGTCTATCTACAAAAATATCAGCTACGTGAGTTCAGCTGAGAATGACATTAACAAGTTTTCGTTTCATCACTTACCTGACTAGTAAATGCCTGGCCGTCGCGGTCTGAATGTGTAGATTGCTTTTGATTCTTGTGCTCAGAGTTTTTATTATGCGTGTTTCCCATTAAACTGAACTAAATGGCTCTCTATATACCGTTTCAAATATACTTTCATGTTATTTTAAAAACTGTTGACTAATTTTTCCACCATGAATCGCCCATAAACAATCATACATCAATGTTGCCATACTTGCCATTATAACTCTTATTGGAAATAAAAAATAAAAAATTGTTTATTAAATTGATGGTAAAATATTTAGAATTCAGCAGAGAGAATGAAAGACTGGATTTATTATTCTTAAATATGATTGAAACTTGTACTTTTATATGACTGAAATAGTAATAAAAAATAAGGCATAAAATATATTTTCATTTTTTATATCTTGTAACATTTTTATTTTTTTTAAAGTAAAGTACGACTGTACGACTATTTACCATTTTTTTGGGGTTTGTGGCGGGATGGAATTTCAACGAGTGAAGTCAAGTGAAGCATTAGCTGGCATTAGCTTTACATACTGTTTGAAGTGAAGTACAACGAGTTTCGTGGCTGTTTAAAATATATATATATATATATGTATATATGTAAATTGATTCTGAGATAAGCAATCATTCAGTCACTTTATGTAAAACTCTGGTATTAAGGAACATCCGGTTAGACTAGAAACCGACCCGAAAGTAGTTGTGAAAAGGCTTATAGCCTTTTCACTGTAGTACTACTTTCTGAACTACGTTCCTTTATTAGCCTGCCTATAGCAGTGACGGATTAACCCTTAGTCAAATTAAGCAATTGCCTAGGGCATCACGTCTGGGGGGCACCAGAAGAAGCACAAAAAATATCCGTCCTTACTCACTCTCACGTCACCAAAAACCACACCAAAAAAAGTTTCTTCTGGGACTAATTTGGAAATTCACGAGTCGTTCCCGCTTGCCCACTCGCTGCCCGCTAGTGCATTCGGCAATTCAAATGCACCGGAATTGCGATCAACCAATCACGAACCACCCCTACCCCGCGGCCCCCCCGCCTGGTGTCCTCGCAAATTGGTGCCAATCAAATGTTCCGTAGCGAGAAGGAGTGGCAGGCGGTCGCTTCCTTCTGTGAAGCAGTAATGCTAGCAAAGGAGGCGGCCGATCGCGTGAGGCAACGCTCCTCACGCCCAAGTCGCCGCCGGGATTCCGATCCCGATTTCCGGCCACCGTAGGCGCGGGCTTGCGGACGGCGAGCAATGGGTAGCCCGCCGTCCGACCGTCCGGTAACCGTCCGGACCGAGTCTAAGTCGTCGACGGCGCGTATTGTTCCACGCGCGCCTCAGGGAGATGTCAGCAAATCGTAGGGGCCCAGCAGGGTCGAAGCCTACTGGGGCCATGGGTAGTGTGAAAGCGAAACCCGGGGTCTTGGGACGAAGGCAACGAAGGAACAGGAGTGGGTTTTTAGTCAGTAAAAGTCTGACACTATCTCCCGCCCCGGGGGATGTCATAAGATGATTTTCCCACCGAAAAAAAAAAAAAAAAACGTTTTGTTTTTTGAGTATTTGTGCCGGACACAGTGTCCTTTACACAGTGTACTTTGCTATACAAAGTTTACCAATAAAAAGTAATTAATTTAATGGTAACTGTTTGGTGGTCTCAGCATGGTGTTATTCACTATAGCTTTCTCCGATCTGGTTAAGCAATAACGGCAGATGTCTACTGTGCCGAACTCCAAACAATGATAGCAAAACTAGCAGTGAAACAGCCCCGACTCATGAATCGATCTTCACCATTATTGCTCCATGATAACGCGAGACCTCATACAGCACGAGACACCGTTTTAACTCTACAGGAACTGCAATTAGAAACCATTCGTATTTGCCAGACTTTGCTGCAATGGACTACCATTTTTTTCGTGATTTGGACAATTTTCTACTTGATAAAAAGTTTTCTTCTCAGGAGGCAGTACAAAATGTTTTCACACAGTTTGTCGAATCTAAATCACCAGAGTTTTATCGTCATTCATCATTTCAGCCGATAGACGTCCACTACTGAAAATAGGCCTCCCCCAAATGTCAACACAATGAACGGTCCAGCGCGTCTCGCATCCATCGGATTCCCGCAACCTTCACCAGGTCATCGGTCCACCTTGTAGGGGGCCTTCCAACATTGCGTCTTCCGGTACGCGGTCGCCACTCCAGAACCTTTGGACCGCAACGGCCATCTGTTTTGCGAGCAATGTGCCCTGCCACTTAAGTTTGGCGATTCTTCGTGCTATGTCGGCAACCTTGGTTCTCCTGCGGATAACTTCATTTCTGATTTGACCACGGAAGGAAACTCCGACTTTAGTTTTGTCCATGTTCATTTTAAGACCCACTCTTTCGGAAGCTCTACTGAGGTCATTGAGCATTGTGCTAAGCTATTCCGTAGTCTCAGCCATGACTACTATGTCGTCGGCAAACCGAAGATGAGTGATGTACTCACCATTGACATTAATGCCCAATCCACTCCAGTCCAGAACCTTGAAAATATCTTCCATTGCGGCCGTGAACAGTTTCGGGGAAATGACGTCTCCCTGCCTCACGCCCCGCTGCAGGAGGATAGGTTTCGAGGTCTGGTCCTGCAGTCTGGCTGACATAGTGGCGTTTTCGTAAAACACTTCAGCATCTCGATGTACCGATAGTCAATCTGGCACCGTTGGAGAGACTGCAGCACAGCCCAAGTCTCGATCAAATCAAAGGCTTTCTCGTAGTCCACAAACGCTAGGCAGAGAGGCAGATTATACTCCTCGGTCTTCTGTATAACCTGCCGTAGCGTGTGTATGTGGTCTATGGTGCTGAAGCCTTTTCGGAATCCGGCTTGTTCGGGAGGCTGGAAGTCGTCGAACCTGCGCGCGAGACGGTTCGTGACGACTCTGGAAAACAGCTTGTAGACATGGCTCAGAAGTGAGATGGGCCTATAATTCTTGAGCAGGGCCTTGTCGCCCTTCTTAAAGAAAAGTAACACCATACCTCCACTCCATGCCTGTGGTGTTTTTCCCTCGAATATGACGGAATCAAACAGCTTCTGAAGGGCCGGAGTTCGGCTGTAATTCCGTCATCACCCGGTGCCTATTGTTGTTATTAAGCTATTTAGAGTTAATACTCCATCGTCACCTGCTCAACTCCTCCTCAAGCTCGGTGATCTTCTCATCGGACCGGAGTGTACGCGTGTTGTACGTCGCCAGGTCCAGTCGTCGACGGTTGATCGATCCCGCCCGGAGATTCTTAGCACTCCAGACCCCAGGGCTGCGCCCACGCCCGTCCACGCTATCACAACCGCTGGAGTAGCCTCCTTTGTTTGTCAGCAGGGTGCACCACGTGCAGGTGAGGTTAGCTTGGGTCCCGATAGTTGTTGATTGGGACCCCGTATACACCCCAGATTTCTATCGCGAAGGCATAAATGACCTTCCTATTAGATGGCAGCAACGTATAGGTAATAATGGTAATTATTTTGATTAAATAAATCTGTTAAATGAAAAAAAAACAAATTTCAATTTTTCAGTACAAATCGGCAATTTCATACTTTAACGCCTAATAAATAAATTATTCTTTGGTTTTTATTGTTGTCGCACCTACTTCACTTCTAAGGTACGTTACATCTCATCACCTTATTTTACAAAAAACTAATGTTTTTAGGTGGTAAAGGTTTAAAGACCGATTCTAGTTGACATACGGATAGGGGGGCCCACAGGCGTAGATTGCTTATGGCATTAAGTAGTCTTAATCCGTCACTGGCCTATAGGCAGATTATGATGTAAAAGTGTTATGTCTCGCAACTGTTAAATGAAAAAATAAAAAATAAATATTAATCTATTATACTTGTAATTAATGTAATGTGTCATAATCAATTTGTATTTTTTTTTTTTTTATTTTCACTTGGTTTTTAGGTTTTCTGTTATTTTAATGAGAAATTTCATATGTTAAAATGTTATGTTATGTTGATTTTGTATTTCAACTTAATCGATATTATGAATTTTTTGGTATATTTTAATTTCAATGTTTGACAATACAATCTATTTGAATTATAATCAATGTAATGTGTCCTAATGTATTTGTTATTTTAAGCTCTAATTTATATTTGATTTTATAATCCAGTTTAATTAATGTTCAAAATTTTTTATTGTTCCTAATTCAATAACTACCTAGTACTATTTTATTTTGTCATCTTTTTTTTTAACTTCTGATATTGACTACCGTTAAGTGCCGTGCACGCCTATAAGTGACGAATTCACCGCACAATACAAGAATGTCATAACATCTACTGTAAACAATTAGTGAATAAGTCGTTGGTGTGTCAATAAATAAATAAATAAATAAAAAACTGGGCACAGTTGCGAGACATAACACTTTTACAGACCCCCTGGGGTCCTCCTATTTCTGGTAAGGACACAGGGGGTCTCCATCGACCCTATGTAAACCAACAGTGTTTTGTAATTAACTTTAGGTTACCGAACTAATGACTATCGATTAATATATGCCAAAAGACGATTCTAACTTTGAATTTTCTGCGATGTGATGGTTCTGCTTTTAAAATTAAGTATTATAGTTATGAAATATATGCCTAAAGATGATTCTGAGTAGCAAAATTATGAGTTTTTAATGTATGACAAATGAGTGTATGCGAAACGATTTTCTGCGAAATGAAGTTTATACTATCCGTTGTAATGCAAAATAATAATATGACATAAAAAGTTCTGCTATAAAAGGTAGACCTAAAATCAGCATGATCGAGTTTTCCATTTTATTTTACAAAAGTCGTCATAATTAAAAAAAAAACCATAATTTCAAAACGTTTTTATTTAATGTATACATAAATATAACACATTATTTCACATTAATTAGTAACATAATACATAACTCCATTCATTTTTTTTATCCCAGAAGCTTTACCAAAACGCCTCCTTTACCTACGCGACCCGAACGCCTTGCCCGGGCAAGGTGTGTTTTTTAAAGACTTGGCGTGTGACTAATATGACTATAAGTAAGCCGTCCTTGTTCTTTTTCCTACACTTTGTACAAGTTAGCTCTCGCTCCACACAGAGCGAAAGAAATTGTTTAATGAAATAGTCAATAACCTAGTGCGCTTCACGATTATCGACTTGATTACTGCTTACCATACTGAGAGATCGCAATCAAGCACTGGTTTATATCATAAAAAATATCCGAATTGAGAATCTCCTCCTTTTTTAGGAGTCGGTTAAAAAGGAAGATCTTCAACATACTCGAAAAATAACGGTGGCCCTAAGGAAACACCTTGCGGTACTCCAAAGCGATTATGCTAAGATTGTGAATCAAAATTGATGATACTATTAATTTTGTCATCGCTGATCGATGTCAAAATTATTAATAGTTATGTTTACATGATTTGAACCATTCATCACCATGGTAAGTAAGTGTACTGGTCGTCTCACCTGGCCTCGGTCAATCACACAGTGATATAGCTAATATTTTAAGTATAATATAGTAAAGGACCGTTCAAGTATTAGGTACGTAAGCAGATTTTTTGCAAATATTAACTCCTCCCTCCCCCTTGTCAGCAAAAGTAAGTAAAGTTCTCACCTCTCCCTCCCCATGCTTACGTAAACATTTGTCAATGTGTTGGTTTCGTTATTAATTTATGAGCAGTATACTTCAGTTAAAAATTTAACATATTAATTCTTCAATGACATTGAATGTTTGCTGCTTAGTGATGTGTGTCTGTTCACTTTCCTGTGATTTTGGAACATCGACATCATTCTCTTAAAAACTAAAAGAAATATATACTGCTGACGTAATCACTATCTAGACCCCCCAACCCCCGTGTCATCAAAAATAAGCAATGCAACGACCCCCACCCCCCTGCAGTGCTTACGTAATACTTGAATGGCCCCTAAGTACCTAAATATCTAGGAACTTATCTCGTATACCTACCAGCTATTGAAGGCTGGTTTAAAACTCAGTGACACGCTCAAGGCGGTCCTAGAAATGTGAATCCAAAAAATATTTTTAAATCTGCAAAGAAAGGGGTTAAGCTCGCCTATGTACATCAACTTTCATATTTTATTGTTTATATAAAGTTATGTGTACAATAAAGAATACAGAATACAGAAAGGGAAAAATTAAACCTTTATAACTCAGATAAATAATAAATAAATAAATATCACTCTATTTAGATTTTAAAGTAACACGGGAAACTAACTTTTAAAACTGACAGATATACCCACACTCATGGATTCTAAGTTACTTTGGTTTCGGGGGCCCATTTATTGAGTGTGCAAGTTACCCCCTGCCTTCTTTATTATCGATGTATAGGAATAACATTGTTCAGACAGCTTTACATAGTTCTTAGTAACAAGGGCGGATCCAGCTTAGGCGCCAGGGGGGGTTCACATAGTCATGGTCAAGTCATAAGAAGTTATGATTTAATTTTGATAATAATAGATACGGGTAAAAATACATACATCAATAAAATACCTACCTACCTATTTTATCGATGTATGTACTGTACTTAAAAATACCTATATTGAAATGACAAAATCAATTTTTCTTTTACGTCTTTTCCCGAAGCGCGTTATCATCTAGGTACTTCAATGGTAACGAGAAAAGCAAGTGGCGAACTAAAAAAAAATGGACTGCAACAAGATAGTAGAACACTACCTTCCCTACCCCCTTGCTGTTTAACGTTTTCACCAATGACCAACCGGTGAGCCAGGCTAACACAACCCGCTTTCTGTATGCAGACGAACTGGCATTAATTTGCCAAGCCACTGATTTTGAGGAGATTGAGGCTAACCGTACCACAGCTCTCGGAGCGAGGAGGAGTGGCAGGCGGTCGCCTCCTTCCGCGAAGCAGTAATGCTACCAAAGGAGGCGGCCGATCGCGTGAGGCAACGGCAACGGTCCTCACCTCCCAACCGCCGCCGGGATTCCGATCCCGATTTCCGGCCACCGTAGGCGCAGGCTTGCGGACGGCGAGCAATGGATGGCTCACCGTCCGACCGTCCGGTAACTGTCCGGACCGAGCCCAAGTCGTCGACGGCGCGTATTGTTCCACGCGCGTCTCAGGGTGATGTCAGCAAATCGTAGGGGCCCAGCAGGGTCGAAGCCTACTGGGGCCATGGGTAGTGTGAAAACGAAACCCGGGCCCTGGGACGAAGGCAACGAAGGAACAGGAGTGGGTTTCTAGTCAGTAAAAGTCTCTCAAGGAGATGTCAGCAACTGTAGGGGCCTAGCAGGGTCGAAGCCTACTGGGGCCAAGGGTCTGATTCTGAAAGGAAGACTCGGCCCTGGTACAAATGGCAACGAAGGAACAGGAGTGGGTTTTTAGTCAGTAAAAGTCTGACACTATCTCCCGCCCCGCCCAAGGGCGGGGGATGTCATAAGATGATTTTCCCACCGAAAAAAAAAAAAAAAAAAGTCAGTAAAAGTCTGACACTATCTCCCGCTCCGCCCAAGAGCGGGATTTGTCATTAGATGATTTTCCCACCTTAAAAAGAAAAAAAAAGGTCTCTGAGATCTTAGTCAGTATTATACTGCTAATGCTAAGCAAATCTCTCGAAAATGTGCGTCTTTCACCTTTGTAACAGACAAGCGGGTCGAATGCTCAATATCTCATGGCAGGAGGTGCCAACCATTCATAACCCCCATCCAAGATATCTCTTCATCACTCTGGATAGGTCTCTCAACTACAGAAAGAATTGCAAGAACGTTAAGCGGAAGGTGCATACGAGAAACAACCTGCTACGTCGCCTAACATCCACTAGATGGGGGCGTCTCCCCAAGTTCTGCGAACAACTGGAATGGCGTTCCGCTCTCCACTGGTGAATATGCCTGTCCAGTATGGAGCCGCTCCGCCCACTCTAACATAGTGGATACTGAACTTAATGAGACGTGCCAAATTGCCACTGGTTGCCTTATGACTCCAGTATGAATGCTGTATACACTAATCGGCATTGCACCTCCAGAAATTCGCAGGACTGTGGCTAGCCGCATAGAAAGGACGAAACAACAAAACGACCCTCGCTAATCAATGCACTATTACAGCTCGGTGCCCCTGAGACTTAAAAGTCGTAAAAGTTTTGTTATAAGCGTGAGCCCATCTCAAAGTAAAGGCATAAGTATGGTTTTACTTTGAGATGGGCTAACGCTTATAACAAAACTTTTACGACTTATGCTGTTATTGCTTATGAGTGATGCTCTCTCCTGGACACGAGTTGCCATGGCTAATCTGGAAAATTCTAAACGCACTCCACACGCAGGTTGGGCGCAGTAAAGACAATCTCCACATATGGGGGTTCCTGAACGATTCCGACCTTCAGTGTTTGTGCAGTGTCTCTCCACAGACGATGTCCCACCTTCCATCCTGCATGACGTGCCCTGTTACCTGTTCATGTAGGGATCTTATGACTGTATCTGTGGACGGCATTGCCGTGGCCGAATACTGGGCCAGGCAAGGAATTTAATTAGTTTTACCATCGACACGCGAAGAACGTACGGCACGCTACGTTTTTATGGACATGGAGAAGTGCCAGTCCGGTTAGACATTCGACCATTTAAGCTTCTAGCCATAATTTGATTTTTCGTATAGAAAGAGATCTTCCCGCTGTCGCTACACTAACATGTAGTGTAGCCATAATACATAAAAAAAACTAACATTAGGTACTGTAAGAGTCTTGGGGCACCCTGCTTTAAGACTCTGACCGGTGCGTTGTTCAGGAAGTCCCCCGTTTTGAGTGCTAAGTGCGCGGGCACATTGTCATGGTGAAGCAGTACCCCGCAGAGCCCGGTGTTCGGTCGCTTGTTGCTCATTGCAGACAAAACTTCTGGCAGGCATTTTGTGGTATACCATTCGGCGTTGATGCTGCTTTGATCTCGTAATGGAATTGAAATCAGATACCCCGTCAAAGTAAAGAAACTAGTGATCATAATTTTCCCTGCGCTTCTCGGTCGCTTCACTTTCGTAGACGTTGTTTCGTTTTGAAACAGCCAAACTGTCAACTGACGCTTTATTTCTGGATCATACTAATAAATCTAGGATTCCTCACCTGTCACAATGTCGTAAACTCGTTTTGAATCATATCATGGCACCACTCCACACGGGCATGCTTCTGAGCTTCGGTGAGGTTGTGCAACACCCAGCGGTAAACTATCCTCCTCACACGAAGGTGCTCGTGTAGAATCTTGTGAACGCTTCCCGAACCAATCTGCAGTGTATGCTGAATCTCTTCGTAATTATATACGCCTGTTTTCTTGAATTATTTTGTTTACTGCCAGCACATTTTCTTCCATGACAGCCGTCGTAGGACGACCACTTCTTTGTTCATCCCCCAAGTAAGGCGACCGCGCTTGAACTCGTTATACCAGCGGTAGATGGTTGCTTTTGAAGGTATTTCATCCATAAAAGTAATTTGAAATCGATCGACTTATCAGGTTTTAGGCCACATTTAAAATCATAGATAATCATCGCACGTAAATGGCTTCTATAGATGTACTTTTTTATATTTTTATTTATTAAAAAGCGTACATTATGGAGGGCTAAAGTTCACGTAAAATAGTAGATTTTCAGAGGTCATTACTAAATTAGTTTTACACAAGTTTATGTTTTGATTTTTATAGAACCCTAGATAATATCCACAAGATATCTGTGTATCCAAAATATCTGGAGAAAGAAAATGTACCTCGGGTTGGCCTTAAATTAATTAAATATTGAAGGTGATTACATAAAATCTATATTGTTACAAAAAATGACATAAAAACATTATGTTTAACAATTTTAATCAGTGGTCCACCTAGGTCCTGGACCCAGCCCAGGTGGGGGGGTCATGACCCCCATGACCCCCCCCCCCCCCCTGGATCCGCCCTTGCTTAGTAACCAGTCCACTTAAGGTTCCCAAAACAAAAGCTTTAATTTTTTCCATAATTATGTCGCAAAAGTTTCCCACTAACCGGGGGTTGACCTAGGGTGCACTTGCATAGCGCGTACAGGGATAGGTAATCGTCGGCGTCGGTTGGTACCAAGTTCTATGAAACGTGTCTAAGAGGTCTCTGCGAGTTGGCTTTAGCTCCTTGTACGCCTTTTAAAGGTCCAGGAACCTAGATCCCTGAGATGCACTCATAAATAATTTATAAGTATTTTTGTTTGGTGCAATATCTGTGACGTAACACTAGATCCCTTCTAGAGAAAATGGTGTAAGTACCTATTAGTACACTGTGCATATCACTAACATTGGTTACATAATTATGTTGATATATGTACCAATTCTTTTTTTTCCTTGTTACTCCACATTAAGAATTACTCATATGTCGTGGATGCGTTTACGAACATGTAAACTCACATACCTACTCAAGACAACCAGAACACGGAACAACTACCTATCTAAAGGTCATACAAATATTTGCTCCGTGCGGGAACCAAACCTGTGATCAACTCCACCATACATCGAGTACCGCCAAGGCGCTAACTGTCACCTTGGAACCCAACGAAACACTGACTAATGATAACATACTCATATTTTATAGTAGGTACATAGAAACAAACTTGTTAAATTTCATTCAGTATTTTGTTTTGGTTTTCGTTTCCAAAACGCACGTTGTTCGTCAATGCAGAATCTTTGGCACTTTCTAGACTTCAAACAGTTTTTCCAACAGATTTCCATACGATGAATAACTAATTCTAACAAAAAAGTTGCTATTGTGAAAGCTACGCAGATGCAATACATTTCGAATATGCCGCTCAAGCCGTCCATCCCGAGAGGTTTCGTAGTAACTTCATCTTTTATGTCCGTGTATTTGTATTGTTCCCATTTACTTATCAATCCAGCTTCAAAAATCATCATCATGAACCTATTGTATCGTTCTGTAAGTGGCGAATGTTTGGAAAGCACCATTGTTAAATAATGGCTGTGTATCCTATCTTGTTCGGCAATATGCATATATTGTTCCCCTTTCGCATTCAGCTTGTTCCTTTTAATGTAACGACCCACTGAACAATCTAAAAGGCAAAAACGATGCGTATCAGTTGCCATGCGCGTTATACATCCGTATATGTCTTGTTCGTATACAAGTCTGGAGTTAATTGTTATAAATTTTTCTTCGGTATCCGGAAGAATCAGGTCTGGTGATGCCATTCCTTCAATAGGGTAACCTTTCTCAATAACATCATCGAATGTGTCAACCTCTTTGCCCCTTTTGGCTGCAGTGAAGAACGATATTATCATGGCCTGAGTTGTAAAATTTATCACAAAAAAGCACCAAAGAGATACTGTCAAGAAAATACGGAAAGCCTCATATTTTGGCGGTTTATGTAAGTTTAACATTAAAACATTTCTACAGGTATTCATTAAATCTTTGCCTATTTGATCGAATGTAAGACGACCATTTTCTACAGTTTTGAAAATGGAGAATGTAACCCAAATAAATAAGAAGCATAAAAAACATCTGATTAAATACTCAAAGTTAGGTTTTAAGTTTTTCACTTGGAAAATGGTAGTTTCAAAGCCGGCGCGACCTGACACAATACAAATACCACTATCTTTAATCGGAAATGTGAAATCAACTTCCACTACAATTACATCAAATTGATATATCGGGAACAGGCATAGGTCTCCTCTTCTACGTGCAAAAGCAAATATCTGTTCAATGTTAACTTCAAAATTGAATGGTTTTTTCATGACATTCACGCTGAGGCTGAGATCAATAGTGAAGTTCATGAGTTCGGCCATGGTGTTCCAGATCGTTCCATCTCGGGCTCGAAGCTTGTACGTTCCATTCCCTAGATCGTCTATGAGAGCAAAAGGACTAACTTCAATAATGTAGCCTGTAAATGCAAAACCGTGTAAATTTTTGCTCTTATCGTAAAATAGATTCAAGTTTCTCAGATCATTGTGAGCAGAATATAATACAGCGTTTGTATTAAAACCAAGACAAGTGCCAAGGTGATTAGTTCTTAGCTTTGATGTGACAGTTATGTTGTGACATTTCTCTACACAAATTAAATCTTGTTCAAACCCGCGAACTGGCATACCGAGGTTCCTAGCAGTCCAGCATCCAAACTTATTATCTGGTTGAATAATATATTTTTCATTAACATACGGAGTGTAGTCAGACACCAGTAAAATTTGTTGCTCATCATCATATTGAACTAGGATTGCGTTTATAGCTTTATGGTACCATAGGCTGAAGAATATTCTCGCCATGACTTCTGTGTTTTCTTTTTTATGATAATAAATTATTATATTCGCTAAGGGATGCCAATATGGTGAAGTTATTAGTTTCTGAACCAGCTCTTCATATTCTTCAAAATCCTGGCAGTTAATAACGATAATATTTGAGTGGTATGGGACCACGTCATCTACATAATGATCTTCAGGGTCGTTTAGATTCATAACCACAAAAGCATATGACACGTGCTTGATTTTGTTGTAGAACTCATTGGGTAAATTTCCTACGCAAAGAATCGTGTCCCAACCATTCTTTTTGAAATTTGATGTTACTATGTCCACCTGAAATTAGAGAATGGGAGGCATTTTATTGAAGATAAGCTTCTGCCAGCGGCTTCGCTCGCGTGAAAGTAGGTTTATCCATACAAAACTTTGGATCCCCGTTTCATCTCTTTATGGGGCGAAATTTAGAAAATTCTCTCTTAGTGCTCGCGCACGTTATAAAAGGACGCCTGGTGCAAAATTTCACAATCCTAGTCAAAGTAGTTTCGGGTGTGCATTGATATGTCAGTCAGTCAGTTTCTCCATTTATAATTATTTAAGCAAGCAAGCAAATGAAGCATCAGCCTAAATCCTGGACATGGTTAGTGGAAATATTCAATAGGGTAGCGGGATTATCTATATTGCTTAAATATTTTATCATCTGTCTACATTGGGGAGTACCGGAGTTATCTTCTAAACCAGAAGCAAAAATAGTAAGGAAACTTACAATCATTTCGATCCTTTGATCTTCCATCTTTGATTTAAAGACATCCGTTAAGTTTCCAAACGCAGCATTGCTACAAACGCCCAAAATAAGTATTGACAAGTACTTCATGATACCTGGTTCTGTTTTTTTCTACTTTCTTCACGTTTGCTTTCAAAGCAACAACAAAAGAAGATTGATTTTTGAATGTTTCACAGACTCTCGCAATATTTAACACGATACGACATTGCTCGGTAGGACTCCAAAATAGTTCAATTCGATAAACAGTTTCAGTCGAGCTATCCACCGATTCAGATACAAAAATGTAATACATTATTATTTATGGTAATCATTCAAATGGCTATGATTAACAAATCTTATTTGTGTAAAAGCTTTAAATCATGATAGTGCTCATTTTCGGAATAATTTTATCATCATACTGACTCGTTTTTTAGGGTTTCCGAGTACAAATGAAAAAACGAAATACTTAAGGTTCTCTCGTGTCTGTCTGTATGTCCGCCTGTAAGTGCCCCCCGAGACAACAACCTTCGGTTGGTGGGAAGTGGGAACCCATTGCATTGCAACATAAGATAAACAAAGATATTTATGCAGATCTATGGTTTTTGCGGAAACGTTTGAAAAAGTGGAAAACCTTCTCGTCAAAAAAACCGGTTATTTTTGTTTTTTTATTATTATTATTAGAATAACTTGCACACAGCTGTATTGTGGCAGTTGTTGAAATAATATTATTAATAAATAATATAATAAGCATGTAAGTATAAGCATATAGCATTTATAAATATTAAAAAAAAAACAATAAACATTTAAAACTATCGAATTAGGCCACCCCTAATACTCCCTGTTTCGCCAGTGAAATCATCTAATCCAACTACGCAACTCACCTCACTTTCTAAATCTAACCTACTTCCTAGAGTCTAGAAATTCTTCAAGCTGTTTCCAAGCGCGGTCGACCTGACCCTCGGTGTGTTTGTAGCTCCACAGTGGATTGAATATTACGTTGGCGTGGGCTTCATGTTCCTGGTTGGAGACTTGAGTGTCCACTCGCTTGGCTGCCTCTGCTGCTGATAGGTGATCACGGTCTTGTAACCTTTTAATTGCCTGTAGAGAATTAATGGTTTAGTTTAAACTAGGTACAAGTTTTGAACCACTTACAAAATGTGCTACAATTACACCTAAATTCCCCCACAGCTTACGGTCTGAATTGAGTGTAGGTATAATTCTTAGTTAAGCCCATTCAGTCAGATGGAGACATGCGATAGTGTGTCTCACCTCGTCTCTTGTTATAATGACAGCCTACAGCACTAGCTGAAGGGTAGTAAAAATGGTACTACTCCTCCCAACAGACAGGAGCAGTAATTACCATTTCACGCATACCACAATGACGGTACCTACAACACATTATGCAGTTAAGCTCACTGTCATAAGGTGATGGGTGACAGTGTGTCTCACCTCGTCCCTTTGTATAATGACACCTTACAGCTGGTGGCAAAACTGGTACAATTTCGCATCCACTATATACTCCATCTCCGTCACACTACGCGCTTAAGCTCACAATGACAGTGTGTCTCACCTCATCCCTCGGCACGACTACAACCCACAGCTGATGGCAGTATTGGTACCACTTTGCGCGCACAAGGTCTGCGCCCTCCATGACCACAACACGGTATCCCTCTTCGCCAAACTCTTGAATTCGACTTTTAGCTTCTTCGATTACCACCGGCCATGCTAATGGGTCTTGCTGTTTTGGTTGCTCCTGTAACAAGTAGACCTGATTTAGAGATATGGTCAAAGTAACTCGATAAATATATTAAAGTAGATACTGATACTTCTTTACTGTTCATCAAAATTGTATTAGGTACATAATGTTAAATGTACCTACTGAATACAATTTTCCATAGAATGGCGATGGCAAACTTATCATACAGAAACGGGTTTAGAAATTATTATGTTTTAAGCGCTGCTGTAGGGATGGCGCTTCATCCTTATGAAGATATATTTTTAAATCGATTCGAATCGAAGTAAATAATTGATTCAGTAATAAATCTAGTTTTAAAAGAACGATACGTTGGTTACCCTGCAGGTACCGAGTCCTAAAAAAGCGGTAGAGATGATCCTACAATGCACATGATAACTGGTGAGTACTCTGGTGTAATTATAAAAAACACATAGAAATAATCTTGAGAAAAAAAAAAAAATTAAATAGAAATATATAACTTGAAATGAGGAGCGTCTGTTTGAAAGGGGCTATTTCCATGCTAAGTAAATTTTGACAATCTTAAAAAAACCAAAAAACCATACCATAGCAAACCATAGTTATGCTGAATTGATGATGTATTTGAAGTGTATTTTTTTATTCAGGTAATTCATGAGGAGGCCACTTATTTTTAGGGTAAATTTATTTATTATTGTTATTATTAAAAAGCACAAAAATAAGTAATTAAAAATGGAAATAGCACTTTTTGGTCGGATATTCGGAAAATAGCACCTTTTCATCTGTAATGACATAGCACCTTTTGATTAAGTCTTAATCTTAAGCACCGTTTAAACAGAACCACGAATTTAAGTTCAAATTTGAAGGGGAAATAGTCACTTTCGATCAAGACTAAACACAGGCTGTGATAGGATCTTAGAATACCAGTAGAATTCACGAAAAAAAATTATAAGGCAGTAGATACGGAAATAGCCCCCTTGAACAGACGCTCCTCAAATCTAATCTCGATTTCAAGTCGATTCACAGAATCGATCCATTTTTAAAGATCGGTTTAAAAAAAAATTGGTTGCCTGTAAAGTCGGTATACGGGCGAAAGTTTTACGTGACAACGACTTTGAGTGGTAAAATCGTGTGAGTGGAAGGGACGCGTGCCTCTCACTCGCTCTCATTGTGAGCGCATAACGTGAGCGGAGCGTAACGCAGTTTCTTGAAGTGTCACCCGGCAAACCAATTTATAAGACGTTGTCACGTCAAAACCGATTTTCTTGGCCTACAAAATTGAATCTTCGATTAATCGAATCGCTGTCCTTATGCTGCTAGAAGAATACGTAGCTACGCTCAGGAACGGTACAATGTGTTTGACCGTCTTATTCACTCACGTCACTTACTAAAACTCCTCACTATTACGCGTGAATGCGTGATCGGTGATATTACACCTATTATGCCTCACCTCATCAGCAAACGCAACTTTCCTCAGTTTCTTCTCGTTGGCAATTCTGTCACAGTTCACAATCGCCACACCTTTCGTCCTATAAGAGAAACAGGACAAATAGAGTAGGTTCAGAGTTAGCTTTGTATATTATTAAAAGTTCATAAACAATCAATGTCATAACCTATTCTTTACTACGTTGGGGTTGGCTTTCAGTTTAACTAGATGCAACTGAGTAGCAGTATTTTATATGAAGCGACTTATATGACCTCCACAACCCAATACCTAACTGCAAAACGAAGACAGGATAACATTGGCAAAACTGGTGTCAGCATTTGTGGTATTTAAACAGCCGTGATCAACAGCTTGACGTGTTTCCCGAGGTACGGAGGAACTCGTTATGAAATGGATGGTCACCCATCCAGAAATCGACCTCGACAAGCGTTGCCTGCCTTCGAAAATATTACCGTGTAGCTTTTATTATTTAGCCAAAGACAGATTTTAAGCATTTCTCGAACACATTTATACCCTGGTCATAGAATTTCATCTTGAGACACTATGGTAAGTATATTGGACGAGAAGACACCGCGCAGTTTCCCGAACGCTGCCCAGACGAGTCGGATGCGACGATTTACCTCTTTCTCGAAGTTAGACCTACCCATCTGGACCGTCTGTCCCAGATAACATAGTCATCCATAACTTCAAATGTAGAGCGTGTTGCCAGTGATGACACATGGCTCCGAAACGTAATCGCTTACAATCGGCCTCATCAGATGACTTAAAGTCACTCGAAGGGCAAGCTCGGAGTTTCCTTGCGTGATCACTTCAGAAATGAAGATATCCGCAGGAGAACTGAGGTTACCGATATAGCCCAAAGAATCGCCAAACTTAAGTGGCAGTGGGCAGGCCACATTGTTCGCAGAATAAATGGTCGATGGAGACGAAAGGTTCTGGAGTGGCGACCACGTACCGGAAGACGCAGCGTTGGAAGGCCTCCCACAAGGTGGACCGATGGACTGGTGAGGGTCGCGGGAATCCGATGGATGCGAGCATGGCCCAGGACCAGTCATTATGGCAACATTTGGGGCAGGCCTATGTCCAACAGTGGACATCTTTCGGCTGAAATGATGCTGATGGTTTTATACCAATCCCGATCGCCTGATTTATTCAATACCATGGATAGTCTGATTAAGAATCGTAAATCGTATTAAACTATAAATATTACAGGTCTAATAATGCATGGGTGTGTAATTTGATGATTTTATAATAAGTACCTAGGTACTTACTTTAACTTTTCTATAATTTTGCTTTTCCCACTGGCAACACCTCCCGCCAGTCCGATGACATACGGCCACACTGGGATGTTGGGATTATCCTGAAAATTGAAGAGGTATGTACTGTCAGGGATCAAAAGTGCATTGCACTTCCATTAATGTTAAAAGGTCTAAAATGTCTTTGTAGAAGAGGGTCAAGGTTCATGCCTGATTTGATTTGTAGCATAGAACTTATAGTATTGGTTAAACTAGTTGTGGACTATGAAACTTCTACTACAACAAAATTTTAGACATTTGAGCATTGGTAGAGTGCAGCTGCACTTTTGATCCCTGACTGTAGGGGCGTCGGCTTTTAGAAAACCTCATGAGTGCTCATGCTTATTTGATGACTTGAAAAACTGGCGAAGTGTGAGAATAGAAATGGACAGTGATCGACCGAGAAATAAATAAATGTCCTACTTACATACTGCGGAACAACGAAGGTACCACAAACACCTAGACCCCACACAAATATCTGTTTCATCAACAAACATTTGTGTTGGTGCGGGAATCGAACCCGCGACCCTTGCGTCTCAACCGGCGCTATAAACCACTGCACCAAATGGGTCGTCGGGTAATGAAAAAACGCCCATCCCTAAAAGGCGGTTACTGATCTGTTTCTTGATGGCTATTCTCAGGGGTGCTCGGCACCCACTGTTTATTTCTCATGGGTGCTCGAGCCCCCGAGCACCCATGAGTTAGCGCCCCTGCCTGACTGTACATTATTGCCAAATTAAATAAGCCCACACCAACCACTTCAACTATTGTAAGCCATTATACTAATAATAGCCACTTAGGTAACTACATGTAGGTACAATGACTACAGCCAGAAAAAGACAAGTGTATCGACGAGAAAATGATTTAAATTTAACGTGTGAACTCATCCAATGACTTTTCTTCTAGGGCGGAGCGTAGGGAATGTAAAACCGTTCAAAATTAAAATCCGGTTTTTTTTCGGGTTCCTTAAAAAAGAAAACTGGTTTTCGGTTAAACCGGTTTGCAATTTTTTTTTTATTGCTGTCTAAATTATATTTTTAAACTTCTTGTGAAATTCAGGCCGCATACACCTTGCATATTTTAAATAATTAAATAGAAACTTATCATCACCAACTTATCTGACAAATAAAAAAAACATAACTCCACAAAAAATCGTTTTGTGAAGTAATGATTTTTTATTTGTACATAATATTCTCACAATAATTATGTACATGTGGTAGAGAATCTAAACAAGAAATTATTAGATATCTACTTCTACTCAAATATATCCACGCCTTTTTTTTTAGGTGGGAAATTATCCAATGACTTCTCCTGCTCTAGGGCGGAGCAAAAGTACGTGTCAGATTTTTACTGACCAAAAACCCACTCCTATGTTCCTTCTTTGCCTTCATTCCAGGGCCCCGGAGTTCTCTTTCACACAACCCATGGCCCTAGTAGGCTGGGCCCCTACGATTTTGCTGACATCTCCTTGAGGCGCGCGTGGAACACTACGCGAAGTCAACACCACGCGAAGCCTGCTATTTCTCTTCGCTCCGGACCATGGCCTGTACGCCCGGCACGAGAGGTCGTTGCCGCTGATCGCCCCTACGAGGTCACGGCGGTGGTCTGCCCAAGCGAGGCACACCTCCGTATTCTCCGGACGGTCCACACAAGGTGACACCCAGGCGTTTCTTTCGCACGATTCCGTTGCAGGAACCTCCCGATTTTACCATGCCCGGTGAGGACTTGCGTCATGCGGAAGATGAGGACGCCATGACGTCTTTCCAGCCACTCTTTAAGATGGACTTACCGCCATAATAAGCGTTCCGACTACACGTCAATCGCTTTAGGCACTATGTCCAATGGATGGTTGTCCACTGCTCATCGTAAATATTTTTTTTATGGATTACAATTTATTGTGACGTTTAGAGCAGGCCATATCCTTACATACAGACCACAATTTTTAGTCCAGGGGGTTGAGATCTGGGCTATTCCAAGGGTTTCATTAATGTAGTCCTTGATATTAGTTGCAAGCTAAGCCTGTAGTGCGTGCCTTATGACCGGATACTGAGTCCTGCTGAACAGTATAGATTGTTGCATGTTTTCAAAAAAGGTATCACTATGCCGTCTAAAACAGTGTGATCTGAACTTTACTGAAGTTTTTACTCCTTTTTCTCAAAATATTACTTGACAGCATTCACTGCCCGTTGAATCCTCATAACACGCTGTCGGCCATCTTTTAAGATCGTCAACAGAAGTGTTAAAATAATTTAAAAAATTCCTTTTTTGCCTTGCTTCCCAGGATCCCGAGTTTTCCTTTCGGAAGCCAACCTATGGTCCCAATAGGTTTCGGCCCTCCAGGGTCTCTTTGAAGCGCGCGTGGAACACTACGCGCCATCGACGACTCGGGCTCGGTCCGGACGGTTACCGGACGGCCGGACGGCGAGCTACCCATTGCTTGTCGTCAAACTGGTTTCGAAGTTTGATGCTGAACGAAATTAATTCAGTGGTACCTACTCTTAGGTAAAGGTAAAAGTAAAAATGATAATAAATATTCTTTGTTACTTACAGTGGGTGGGTTTATCAGTGTGCCGAGCGTCCTCATCCTTTGGTAACTAGAACTTATCTTATTCTCCTCTTCCAAGTTCATCTGGCGCTTCACCAATCGCATAGCGCATCCATAGGTTTAATCCGTTTTTTACACACTTCTTGGTAATCTTCACGTCCTCTAACCGTTTATAGTTTACAGACAGTAAATTAAAAAAAAAAAAAACTCGGCCCGTCTTTGATTACTAGCTCGCCAGGTAGCCGGTGATAATTTTCTTGACGATGCGGTTACTCCCTGGTTACGGTTATCAGGAAACACTAATTCCGACAGGGAATTCTACTCCAAAAACAAAAACCGACTATGTTCTAGTAAAAGCCTGCTTTAAATGCCTATAGGTAGGTAACAAGAATAAATTGAAGTGTAGAATTAAGTACCAATATTAAGATAAGCATATGGTAATGTCCTTAGACAACGAGATAACAGATAGGATTTGCAGGATGTGTAGTGTTTACACCACCGCTACGCCAATCAAAGTACTATAAAATATCGTCACATTCTGCTAACCAATTACCAATATCTGATATTATAGATATTATGTCTTAATAGCTCTCAAAACGCATTCACGGTACCTACTTTTTCCGATGCTATTATCTTAAAAAGCACTAGATATTCGCCTATTACTATTTATAACAAAATAGTGACGGAGCATTACCTTTCGTTCAATTTTTTTTTCTCTTTTCTTAATTGTATGTTTGACTAGCGGTCCCGGTAAATGTTGTCCTGCCCGAAAGCAAAATAGAAAATAAAATAAAATAAAAAAACTGGGCAAGTGCGACTCGGACTCGCGCACTAAGGGTTCCGTACAAACTACGATTCCCAAATGGAATCTCGAAGATTTTTTTTGAATTGCAAAATAGTATTTTTTATTGTGTCGTTGGTAACAACAAATTCACTGTTTTCAGATTTATTACTATATCTGTACTATAAGACCTTGCTTTGTGTCAAATTTCAGGATTCTGGGCCTCCCTAGCCAAGTTACGATCGTTTCGTTTGGTTCGAACGCCTCGAGTAAGCCACGCTTCCGATTCCTTTATTCTGACCACGTGACTGAGCGTTGAGATGATGTCAGAACAAAGGAATCGGAGGCGTGGCCTACTCGAGGCGTTCGACGCAAACGAAACGATCGTAACTTGTTTAGGGGGACTGGTTCTTAGAGTCATCCTAAGTCGGTTCAAAAAGGTCTTTGATAGAAAACACAAATTTTCAGGTCTGGATTGATTTCCATTAAATGTTCAATACAAATTCTAGTTGTTAGCGTAAAAGCTCCAATATAATAATATAATATCTTGATAAGGTTCTGTCCGATTAGGTATAATATCGAAGGAAAAACAGGCTAATAATGTCTAATAATTTTTTATTACGATACAAGGACGATTTATTCCATATTCATATGAATCGATGTTATTTCCACTTGAAACAAATATCAACCTCAAAGTGTTGTAAATTAAGTTAACTTCGGAATAACTAGCAAGTCCTAAAAATACATTAATAATCTGGTGTTTTTTTTTCAATATGTTGCCTCATACCAGAAATTACTCGGACTTAAGTTGTTTTTTTTTTTTTGTTTAGGACTTGTTCATGTACTTTTTTGTGATTTTTTTTTGGTTTTTTTAATGTTAAATTTTTTTTAAATGGATCTAAGTAGTCTGAAATAAAGGTTTATTATTATTATTAATTTTATGCCTGGTACTCAAAGTAGGTATTCTTTTAACTCTATATTTGTTAGAACAGATAGCCGTTGAGACCGAAAGGTTCTGGAGTGGCGACCGCGTACCGGAAGACGCAGCGTTTGAAGGCCTCCCACAAGGTGGACCGATGACCTGATCACGGTTGCTGGAATCCGATGGATGCGAGACGCACAGGGCCGGTCGTTGTGGCGACGCTTGGAGTAGGCCTATGTCCAGCAGTGGACGTCTTTCGACTGGAATGATGATGATTTGTTAGAAGGTACATTTTTGGTATTTAATTTGCGAACGAAGTAATTGGATAGATAAAATTTGTTTTGGAACAATAAGACAAAATGTAACAAAAATATTATTTTTATTTGAACTATAAAGGTTCTAACACATATGAACACCTTATAATAGAATAATGAAAGTTCTAGGATTTATACCGAACCAACGATTAACGTGTTTAATAATTAAATGCCGATGAACACATTTTATAATAATATCCTTTTTCTTATACCAATGAAGCCTCAAGAGTAAGCATTAATAATATCAGAAGCTGTAAATTGCATATAATTTATAAGTAAGTACAGTCAACATAAGAGTTTGGTATGCAGGGTAAAAGCAATCGTATTTGCATTTATCTATACCGATCTTTATTGTTTATTTTGTGAATCACAGGTCAAACTGAAGTAAAAGATTTGACTATTCCATACAAGTCAGAAACAATTATATATTATTACTCGTTCTCTGTGAAAATAGTAATAGCCTGCATATATGTATATCTATTTTAATAACTGTACTAAAATGTATGCAATAGGCACATTTGACAAAATTTAAAAATTTATAAACCACTAAAACAAAAATATTTCGTAAACATTTTTAGACTTTTTCGACCCATTTTCACAGCAACAAATAGCAATGGAATCACTGAAATGGCCTACAAGGATTACATTTTCATGAAGATTCTCACGCAATTTTTCAAGGCATTTAATGATAGACAGTTGCTTTATGATACATATACCAATATAATCAAACATAGAAAAAAAGACGACAGTATAAAATGAAGTCCTGCAGAAGGCCAAAATGTAAGAAATATCGAAGAGTTTCGGTATTCTGTAAAGGACTGATGAAAATAAATATTCATACAAAAAATAAAAAATAAAAATAATTAAATAAATAAAGCGTTAATATAAAAATAAACGTTATCGCCTAACGTATTATTTGGTTTCTCTGAGACAGAAAAACGACACAGGAATCACAATATATATTCAATAAATAAATTTTGAAATATCTTTAAAATATGAAATATTGACAACTAAGCAATTTAAAAAGAAAAAAATATTTAGGTTCGTCTTCTACCTACGTTACATATATTTTATATTATTTCAAACAGCAAGAACGACGAAAATATGCTATGCATGTTAAAAGTCTTAAATATAAATCACGATTTTCTTTACAACATAAATAACGTTTGTACAATTTATTAAATGACAAATGCTTGGTAAATTTTTCTTGGTGTTAACAACTTTCTATAGATTCATTAATATTATAGTAAACAGGTAGATGTAAAATCCATTAGTGGCTACACTAACTTATTATATTTCTTATTGCTTTATTATGCGTTATTCTGTTTAATTGTCTATGCTACAGTTAAAACTGTCATCGAGTAAGGACGCTTGCTTGGGGCAAAAACTTCCGGGACTACAATAGATTATATTCTGATTTAAACAGGCACTGCACTAAATTGTTGTTTATTTTTTAAGACCAAGAATTTATTAGCGTAAAAAGTTTATACTCAATTTTTTATTTCCTACTTGACCTTGATATGTGCAGGACTCTAAAAGCGTTTGCGGACATTATCCAATCCGAATCTGAGAAATTCCGGTCTGAATTAGCCGCTCCACTATTATTATATATGCGACGTTGCACACTCGATTCAAATTCCCTTCTAATTAAGTGCATTTTAAAACATTTAATTCGGACCGTCCATTAATAGATTCGGATGCAAAGCGCACACTCTTCTTAAATATAAATATGACACATACAGAATGGTGAGTTAACACCACAACCTACCGCCTTAGGACCAGTATTATACGAAACAAATGTATAAATATTGCTACACCAGTTTTAACAATAAATACATATCAATATTGCTACCACAGCACCTCCTTTACACAATCTCGCAGTTTAATAAACTGCTTAACAGAAAACGGTCCTGCAAGTACACAGCGCAAAAAAGTTTGTTATGTATGCAGGCAACTTTGACCTTTATGCGCAAAGTAAATAACCGTCAATTGTGCTAGGAACTGACTGAACTAAACGTTGTCGTAGTTGCAAATAAAAAAAAAGAGTACTCTTTTGCTATGTGTACATAATAACTAGAAGTCGGAACCGGATAATTTTGCAAGAAAATTTAATCAATCAATCAATTTTCATCAAACACTAGCTTTTACCAAAAGCTTCGCTTGCGCAAAACTCGGAATTTGTCCCAAGGAAACAAACTCCCGGGATAAAAAAAGTGTCCCCAAATCTACCCGTGTGCCAAATGTTATCTACATCCGGTGATCCATTAGGATATAAAAACATTAAAAAAACAAGATTTCTAGCTAAATCATCCAGTCGAAATACTCACACTACCCACAATGCCCTCAGTCTACATTATCTACTTCCTTTTCTCAAGAAACTCTTCCAGCTGTTTCCAAGCGCGGTCGACCTGACGCTGAGTATATTCATAACTCCAAAGTGGACTGAAGACTACGTTAGCGTGGGCGATATGCTCCTGGTTGGACACTTGAGAGTCTACTCTCTTGGCTGCGTCTTCTGCTGATAGCTTGTCGCGTTCTTGTACCCTTTTTATTGCCTGTAGATTTAAAAAAATAATGACTAAGCAATAATGGCATTAGCACTACTTGGGAATATTTTTTTTACGAGACTTCTGTGATTTAATCAATCTCCTGAACGTTTTCCCAACATGTTTGGGTGGGCTTCCAGTCCAACCGGATGCAGGTGAATACCAGAACTATACTTGAAGGTATGCCTGTTTGACCTTCACAACCCATCAAATGGTAACACGATCCTTTAGCAAGACTGGTGACAGATTCTCTACATTCTGACTGTCAGCATTATGGCTGTCGAAGATCTACAAATGACAAATGGGACATCATGTCTTTTGAGGCACGGAGGAGTTTTGGTAAGTAATGATAATAATCTACGAACCGACCTCAACTAGCGCTGCTTAACCCTAAAAAATCGACTTAGCCACAAACTCTTCGAGGGTTTAATATGCTTGTTAGCTTCTTCTTCTTCTTCTTTTCGTGTCTATGTACTCTAACTAGAAGCTTGTTAGCTAGAAGGGGACAGATGACAGTGTGTCTTACCTCATCCCTCGGTATGATGACAGCCCACAGCTGATGGTAGGAATGGTATCATTTCATGCACATCATGACGACACCTTCATCACACTATGCGGTTAAGCTCACTGTTAGAAGGAGACAGATGAGGGTGTGTCTCACCTCGTCCCTCGGTACGATGACAGCCCACAGCTGGTGGCAGGAGTGGTACCACTTCGCGCGCACCATGACTGCAGCCTCCATGACTACGACGCGATATCCTTGTTCGCCAAACGCTTGGATCCGACGCTGAGCTTCTTCTATTACTGCCGGCCACACGAGATGGTTCAGCTTTTCTAGTTGTCCCTGTAAAAGACATTCTACTAGCAATACAAGCCTTAAGCTTTGTGCAGACAACATGTTAATCTCATTTACATTTAGCCAATATTTTAATATATATGTTTAGGGTTCTGTAAACTAGAATGCTCATGAGTCTGTCTAATATTACAAACGCCAAAGAATGTTATGTGAGGGCGTGTTTTTATTATTTTTGTTACTCGTTCATGCTCAAATGGCTGAACAGATTTTGATGAAATTTGGGACTGGTAGACCGCGTCTCGTCTTGTTTTTTTTTTTTCCCTGGGAGTATGTTCCTTTGTGATAATTTTTACAAACTTTTATTTAGTATCGAATGCTTCTATGTATCTTTGTTTAGGGTAAATCTTGCAAATGGATTTTGAAATGGTTAAGCTGATTGGTATTTCTATGTAACTTGGATGACAATGCATTGATATAGTACCATGGAGCAGGTCTGACGGTGGGAGTCGGATAGTGGTCATAGGAACGACTGAGTCAACAAGATAACCTCATCGTGTTTGAGTTCTTTGGAATGGTCTTTATCAGTATATACCCACGATAAAAACATGTTATGAAAAAAAAAACATTGAAAAATCTACATTTACGCGGGTGTAACCGTCGAAGGAAGCTAGTTTAATATAATTCAGAATTGCATACTAAGCGACTAAGCGTCATCATCGAGTACTTATTACTAAACAGATTCCATTATAATTATATATCTGCGAAGTTAATAGTACGGAAGTGTCGACGGAGTCAATAGTACGGAAGCCAGCTTGACAACGGGACGACAGCGGTGTATTATATACGTCACACCGCTTGACAGTCAGGGTTGAGTTCGCACGAAACGAGCAGATAAAATTTGACACCCGCACGGACGCGGTCCCCTTTTCTCTGTCGGCAGTCGCGTGGGCAACAATGCTCTAGAAACTGCCTCACGGCTCGTTGTGAATTGAATACCAAAGCCAACATCATAATAAGTTGCTTGGTCTGGAATAGGTTATTTCTTGCTCGCTACCCACTCATCACCCACACAATGAGGTGTCCAGAGGAGATTTCTACTCCGATCGGCTTCCTGAATAATATAATATTCCACAACTTTCACACAATGCCATTTAGTCCCAAACTACGCAGAGACAAGCTCTGCGTAGTTTAGAGTACTAGACAACTGATAAGCATACTTTAAATATATTTCTGAATAGATATATAATATGTATCGGCATATACTAAACGTGATAACTTACTTTATCAGAAAATACGATTTTCCCCAACTTCTTCCTGTCCACTTCTCCACCTTCCGTGATAATATCTTTTCCAAAGTTTTCAGATATGGTCCGGTTGAGCGGTAGCCCTGGCTTGTACAACTCGTGAGCTATTATGTCACAGTTTACAACCGCCACGCCTTTGGCCCTGTTAGGAAATATAAAAAGAAAATAGAACAAGATTGCAAGCTGATTGATACGGATTATTTGACGTTTCCTATTTGTTATGGTCACCCGGCCCCTTATGTCCAAAAAAATAAGAATGAATTAGACGGAGATTAAGGTAAACGTTTTAATAATCTTTATATTTTAACCTAAGTTACAGTAACAAATCTGAGAATTATTTAATACACGAATTTTATTCTAAATAGAATTAGATTCTGTTTTTTTTTATCTGTCTATTTCAAACAGTTAATGGACTCTATAAAAGTAGGAGAGAGAACTCACTTTAACTTTTCTGTAATACTGCTTTTTCCACTGGCAATACCTCCCGCCAATCCGATGACGTATGGCCAGTCTGGGATGTTAGGATTATGCTGCAAATTAAAATATAATCTGAGTGAGTTGAAACCACCCTAAAAGAACAAGACAATGTTAAGAAACATTTCTAAAAACAACTTTTTACAAAATGGTCCGCCATATTGGATTTAATGTGATGTAGTTTTTTTTTCGTATTCTTAGAACAGACTAGAATTTATTCGACGCAGACTATACAGCAGCAACAACACAAAATAAATAACAAAACTGGGTAAGTGCAAGTTGGACTCGCGCCCTGAGAGTTCCGTACAAACTTGCATAAGTAAACAATACAATTCCCGAATGTAGTCTTGAAGATTTTTCCGAAACGTATTTTTTTTTGTTGCGACTTAACAACAAATGTACAGTTTTCAGATTTATTCCCATATCTGTGCTATAAGACCTTGCTTAATGCCGAATTTCAGAATTCTGGGTCAACGGGAAGTACCCTATGAATTTTGATTCCCTCGAGAGTGTTAAAATATACGGTTTTTTGCGACATAAACGGCCCTATTTTTTTTCAGTTAACTTAGGAATCTGATTTTTTTTTAAAGAGACCGCAGACTTGAGTATATGGTTTTAATTTCAACTCGATACCTACACGCGTTCCTGAGATAAAGGGTCTTGACAGACAGACAGACAGACGAACAGACAAAAAAGTGATCCTATAAGGGTTCCGTTTTTTCCTTTTGACCTACGGAACCCTAAAAAGAGTAGAAATACAATACAGTATTTATCAACAAAACCATTTAATAGATATTCATATCATAATGGTGCAAAAATAACTAGTTCGTCATCTTCAGAATGCTAATCCACCATAGCTAAGCAAGAATTGTGATCCAAACAAAACATGCCTGCAAAATTTCAGCTCAAGTTGTTAGGGGAAACTGTTTTAAAATTAATTTGCAAGACTTGACCTATAAAAACGTATATACAAACATCAGCGTCTGCCTGCTCAATTCCATTTTGTCCTATCACCCGTAACGCTATCACTGACTCCCTTTTTTTCATATCACATAATCCATCTATCTTTTATTTGGCCTCCCTCTCCATCCATCGTGAATTTTTTTTTTTTTTTTAATTCGCTATAAACCAGTGCTTGACTGCGATCCCACCTGATGGTAAGCAGTGATGCAATCATTGATGGTGAGGCGCACTAGTTTATTAAGAGCCTATTCACTCTAGCCTTGAAGGCACCTAAATTATAGTTGGACGGGAAGACAGCAGCAGGCAAATTGTTCCAGTCCCTCGATGTACGCGGTATAAACGACGAAGCAAATCGCTTAGTTCGGACCGATGGTGTTTCAACAACGTAAGGGTGGATACTCGCCGTACGTCGGGTTGTCCGATGGTAGAAAGGAGATGGCGGAATCAGGTCATGCAATTCCCGCGCACACTCTCCAAAATGCAACCTGTAAAACACCGATAGGCTGGCTACCCTGCGCCTGTGCTCGAGGCTTTGTAGATTGGACTTAACCAAATCTGGATCCCCAATTAGCCTCTTCGCACGCCTTTCTACTGAGTCCAAAGCTGCCAGATGGCATTTTGCAGCACCAGCCCATATATGACTGCAGTACTCCACACACGATCGGACCTGTGCTTTGTATAACATTAGAAGCTGACCCGGTGTGAAGTACCGCCGGACCTTTGCAAGAACGCCTAGCTTTCTAGCAGCTACCTTGGCTTTGGACTCAATGAACCGCCCGAAATTGAGGTCAGAAGAAATTTCGACACCCAAGAGCTGAAGGCGGTCGGTGCACTCCAGGGATACATTCCGAAAAGCAGGAGCCAAGGTGAACGGACTCCTTTTGGCGGTGAACAGACATGCTTGTGTTTTGGCGGCGTTGAATTCTACCAGGTTGGTTTCACCCCACTTGGAGACTGTCTGAAGAGAGACATTCGTACGCTCCACCATAGCCTCTCGTTCGGACCGGATTAGTTCCTTACTAGCCCGAGCACCCGGAAGGTATCTCTCTACAACTGTGCTATCATCTGCATACCCATAGATACCGGGCATCAGCAGATCATTAATATGCAGCAGGAAAAGAGTTGCAGAGAGAACTGACCCCTGAGGAACTCCGGCATTAGTGGTCATGGGCTCTGATGAGCATCCATCGACAACAACTCGGAGAGACCGTTCACTCAGGAAGTCTTTTACCCAGTTAATCAGACCAGGGGAAATGCCGTACGCTGGAAGCTTACTCAAAAGACTGGCGTGCCATACCCTGTCGAAGGCCTTCGAAACATCTAAGGAGACAGCAATTGCTTCTCCATTCTTCTCGAGGGCCTCGCCCCATATGTGAGTGGTATACACTAGTAGGTCCCCAGTAGACCGATTGTGCCGAAACCCGTATTGTCGGTCACTGAGGAGATCGTTACCTTCCAGGTATGCCATGAGGCGCGAGTTCAACACACGCTCCATAATCTTGCAGAGTATGGAGGTTATCGAAATCGGCCGATAGTTGGCGGGATCGGCACGACTGCCCTTTTTGGGCACGGGTTGCACGTTGGCAAGCTTCCAGGATTTGGGCACTATACCAGTCCTAAATGAGAGGCGATACAAGCGCGTCAATACAGGAGACAACTCGGGTGCACATGCCTTGAGAACTATTGCTGGTATACCATCTGGTCCACTAGCTTTATTCACGTCTAGACGACACAGTGCTCTCAAAACTTCTCTGTTCCTTATGCGAACCTCGGGCATCGAGGTGTTGCAGTGAGGTAGATTCGGTGGAGTAGCACTGCTAGTATCAAGACGAGAATTATGGGCGAAGAGAGATGCAAAGAGACCTGCTTTCTCTCTCGCCGAGTGAGCCAGTGTCCCATCAGGTTTTACCAGCGGAGGCAATGAGGGCCCACAGAAGTTCGCTTCGACCGATTTGGCAAGGGACCAGAATGCTCTGCTACCGGACGGCTGTGCAGAGAGCTTTGAGCCAATATGGGTAATGCGGTCGAACCGAGCCTTCTTCAGTGCCTTTTTGTAGGACTTGGCAGCACGGTTGAAAGCACTCTTCTTTGAGCTCAAATCCGGAGCTTTGCGGTCACGAGCGTCAACCCAGGCGAGAAACGCCGAATGTTTACGCTCTTCAGCTTGAACGCAATCGGCGTTGAACCATGGGCGAGCTGAGCCTCCGATGGGTACGTCACTATAAGGGATGAAAAACTCCATAGCTTGACGTATCACATCGGATATAGCATCCGCACAGCTCGACGGACTTTCAGAAGAGAAGCAGACCTGCTGCCAAGGATAAGACGCAAAGAAATGTCGCATCTCATCCCAATCTGCTGACCTGTAACGCCACATTCGCCGATCACCGCGTGAGTCGCAGTCAGGTGGGGAGAAGGACGAAACAGACTTCACCAGACAGTTATCTGAAGTTCCAAGTGGTGAGGAAACTGTTACGATACATCTGTCCGGATCGGTGGTCAGCAGAAGGTCCAGACAATTGGCAGTATGACCAACTACATCAGGCACCCTAGTCGCTTGTTTGAAAAGCTTTGCTAATAATTGCTAAATCCCAAAATTGTTCACGAAAATTTGACATAATTGGTATATTCATAATTAAATCAACTATTCATAACAATTTCTACTAGAAAATACTACGCGCAGTGTTTTTCCATTGTTTTTCATTCATAATCAATAGTCTGTACAATATTTCCATAAATTGAGTGACTTTTAGGGATATAAACAAAGTCTAATAACTTTGCTGTTTATGAATATTATTTATTGAAACTTTACTTAAATAATAACGAGACCTTTTAAATAATAACGAGACCTTTGCCTTTTAAGTATTTGTACTAATTAAAAATTTGTGGTGTATAACAAAATACCGAATGACATCAAAACCGAGGAAAGTGACAGAATATTTATTAAACGGCTCAAAAAACTGCTAGATGACAAATGCTATTATTCAGTAAAGGAATTCTTTAATGATGACTTTAAAACCTATTTGACCTCCAAATATTTACATCTTTTCCATAGGTATTCGTTTTAAAATTTGTTTTATGTTTTTTTGGATCTTATTTTTATTGACATTCTTAATGAATTTAATTCGACATTTGTAATGTTTTTTTTTTGGCATTTGTTATGATTTTTTTTTTGACGTTTAAAATGATTTTTTTTTGGATCATATTTTATTGACATTCTCAATTAATTTATTTTCGACATTTGTAACGATTTTATTTTTCTTTTATGACATTTGTTATGAATTTATTTTGACATTAATATGAATTTATTTAGACATTTATAATGAATTCAATTTTGATATTGAAAGAATGTACTTTGACATTTAATGAATTTATTTAGACATTTACAATCTTTATTTACTATGTTATTGACATTTTTATTTTATTTGAGTTGTATAATTATCCGATTTATTTTTAATTTTTTTTTTTCTGTAAATTTTATCTTTCTCAAAATTGTAATTCTGCCTACTTACTTTTATGATATTCCTGTGCCCTATAGGGTCCATATACACTTAACTATTTTTAAGATCTTATGAAATACATGTGATATAGCAATAAAAAATTGAAAATAAAATAAATTTGAATGGCCTGCACTCAAATAGTGTTTTTTTTATTAAAACATTATTTATCGTCACTCCTGTAAGCCATAACCAGTAATCCAGCATCCGTGTCTCAGTAGATAAGCAAGTCAAGTGTTTAGTCTTTTGGAGGTATGCGTAACGGAGTGAAGTCCCGTAAACCTCCGTTGAAAAGGAGGATCCTCCGACCAGGCGGGTGCTATGTCTGATCCGAGCGACTGCTCGAGAGATGATTTCGGGCAGTTGTATAAGTTCAAATCGCGCGGACAACTCTAATTGCGCGATGCAAGATTTCGTATTTTAGTTCCCCATAGATGTCGCTACAGTCTTGGCTTTCATTTGTAGATCGATGACAGTCTCTTTAGTTTTTCAGAAGCCAGAAAATCTAACCCCGGAAAGGAAATAACAGTGTAGTTAAATAAATATTCAATACCTACTAACTTCTGCCAGCGGTTTCGCCCGCGTAAAAGTAGAAAATTATCCTATGGGAAATTACTTCCAGGATAAAAGGTTATATATTCAATATGCTATTCCAGGACAATAATGATATTCCACAACTATCACACAACGCCGTCTAGTCTCAAACTAAGCAGAGCTTGTGTTATGAGTACTGGACAACTGATAAACATACTTATATATTTCTAAATACGTACATATTATAGATAAATTACACCCAGACACAGAACAAATGATCGTGCTCATCACACAAACATTTGATCAGGGTGGGAATCGGAACCACGACCTCCGGCGTAGCAGTCAGGGCCACTAACTACTAGACCAACAGGGCAGTCAAAACACACAGACATGGTCTACCCGTGTACCAAGTTTCATCGAAATCTTTCAGTCATGAAGGAGTAACAAACATAAATAAACATTCGCCTTTATAATAATTTAGTGTGATATCTTACTGTAGGTGGCTTTAACATTGAGCCAAGCAACCTCATCCTCTGGTTACTAGAACTGATCTTGTTCTCCTCCTCTCGCGAATCCTGCGACTGCATGTCCTGTACGAGACCAATCACATGCACATCCATGGGTTGGAATCCATTCTCTTTTCTCTTTTCATTGATCTTGTTAGCGCCACGGAGCGTCTCTTCGCTTACGATTAACAACTAAAAACAAAAAACTAATGAAAAAAAGTACCGCAATCACAATCAATCGTAGTAATTTAAAAACAAATTTGCGCTTGCGCAAGCAGGAAACCTTAGACATGAGTACTGGACTATGCGGTACCTATCTGGTTGTTACGTGAATACGGACAGAAAAGTGTGAGAGAGACACTAGCTTCTGACGTTTTATAAGTGCCCATGTAGGCCTATGTGAAATAAAAAATTTTTGACTTTGACTTTGACTTTGACAAAGCCATCGTGTGTTCACTTGTTGGCTTTCTCTAGAATTTTGATTGATCTATATCACAGACTGTCAGTGTCCCAAGTCGTCGACGGCGCGTACTGTTCCACGCGCGCCTCAGGGAGATGTCAGCAAATCGTAGGGGTCTAGTAGACTACTGGGGTCACAAGTAGTGTGAAAGCGAAACCCAGCCCCCAGGGCCCCGGGATGAAGACAAAGAAGGAACAGGATTGGGTTTTTAGTCAGTAAAAGTCTGACGCATCTCCCACTCTGTCCAAGAGCGAGACTGTCAGTGTCACATCTCGGGGGTCGGGAGTCGCTAGGCGAATCCCGGTCACCACAGGTGCGGGCTTGCAGACGGCGAGCAATGGATAGCTCGTCATCCGGTAAGAACCAAAAAAAGTCGACAGCGCGTAGTGCTCCACGTGCACCTCAATGAGATTATGTTTTAGTCAGTAAAAGTCAGACACTCGCGCTCGCTCTCGCTTTTCGCGTAAAAAGTATCAACTCCGTCACTACAATCTACAAAAAAGCAATAAGTATTTGCCTCTTTCAGTTAATAGCCTTTTTCGGTGTGTGTGCATTTATGAAAAAAATACCTGGTACTTTGGGTCATCCTTTGTCGGTCCATAAAGGTCTCTCAAAGGAAACACATTGTATTCCAAGTCCGGATTGATGTCCTTTAAGAAGTTCAATACTTCTTTTATTCTTACTTCCACTGGTTGTATTAGCTCATACAATGTTTTGGCTGTAAATGTAATAAAATGTACCTATTAGGAAATATTTTAATTAAAAGTTGTAAGTGTCGTGGTAATTTGTGTGAACCGTTATGAGGTCAAATGTCCCACCTATTGAAAAGCAGAGAATTAAAATAAAAGAATATTGGTGACTACTTGAAACATGTTTGTAGTAAAGTCATCTTTGCTCCACTGTTTAACAATCCAAAGTCACGTCCACAAGTCAAAAGTTCCGTCTGGTGGTTCAAAGTCCCGCCTGGCGGTCAATAATTCCGTTTGGCGGTCTATTGTTCCACCTGGCGGTCAATAGTACCGTCTGGTGTTCCAAAGCCCAGCCTGGTGGTCAATATTTCCGTCTGGTGGTCAAAAGGCCCGCCTAGCTGTCAACAGTTCCAGTTCAATTATATATTTTCTTTACCCACGTCTTTATGTCACTGCGGGGTGCCAACTTAAAACCAGCGCTGGTTGTCTGGGTGACACCCAGCAAATGCTGAGGTGGTCACCCTTTCGGTGTGGGCACGCTCGGCGTATTCTGTACTTTTGTTCTTTCTAGGATTCCGTAACTCAAAGGAAAAAACGGAACCCTTATGGGATCACTGTCCGTCTGTCTGTCAAGACCCTTTATCTCAGGAATAACAGGAACAGGTCTTCGTAACTCAATTTGGGAATTGAACTGTTTTCATAGGTAAGTTTGTACGGAACCCTCAGTGCGCGAGTCCGATTCGCACTTGCCCGGTTTTTTTTACTTTGTGTTTGTAACCGTTGTGCTGTGTCTGTCCCGAATAAAAGTATTTCTGTCGTGGCCAGATCTTAGAATTGAAATTTCTATTCTATTCTATCTGGCAGTCAAAACTCATGCCTAGCTCAAAATAGCACAGCCTAATAAAAGCAAGATTTATTATGAATGAACGAAGACGAAAGAACGATAAAGTATGAAGAATAAAAGTACGAGAGGAATAATTTCGAGAACTGGTATGAAAGGGTATAGTCTCAAGATAGTCTCCTATGACGTTAGGGCGTATCCACATTTGGCGAATGCGCCGCTCGCAACCCGCTCGCGAACTGCGTTTGTGCAATTTAAGTTCGCGCGCCATCTTTGCACCGTGCGTGAACACCGCAAAAGCCGCACGCGTGTGCTTCGCACGCTGCACATACTTCCTCATACCCGCAAATATACAGTAACACGCGCGCAATTCGCAAGCGGCTCGTAAGCGGCGCACTCTCCAAAAATCTTAAAAATAAATAAAGCAAGATTGAACTAATGCGTGGTCCTTACACTGAATCATATTAACATCAGCGACTCCCACTGTGACAAGCTTGGTGGCTCGCAACGCCGCTTGGGACAGCAGGATCTTGTGGCCATTGTGTAGACGGTCGAATGTCCCGCCGAGCGCAACGTTCTCGTACGTCCTTATTTTTTCTAATGGGGCATCATAGCTTATTCCTTGACAGTCTGTGAAAGAAAACCTTATTATTTATAACTGAAATCTCAAATCATAAATGATTTCAGAGTTATATCAGTTGTCTGTAGGAAGTTGATACCACGCTGCGGAGTCACGGTACACCTCGTAGTCTGTGTAGTTTGCTTTTCGCTACACAGCGTTTTGACCCGCCATTAGATTTGATTCTAGAAATATTGCGTATGAATAAATGATGGTTGTCTTTAGCAAAGTGTTTAAATCAGTATTTATACGAATATGGTTTTAATATTTTTGTATAAGTAGGTACTTCTCCCATTAACATACTTATTCTCTCTTACGCTACGTGATATAAAAACGACGGTTTTGAAAATGTCTAAATAACGTAGGTACGATAAATCTCGCACTTAAAACCTATATTGCAAGTTTGGACAAGGGTGATCTCCTAACTTGCATTATAGGTTTAAAGTTCTGGTAGGTAGCGAAGGTCAAACATTAGGGCCCGTATTACAGAACCTTACTCAAGTACTACTTAAACTGCGTTCAACCGATTACAGCTTGAGCGAAGAATCTCGACTTAGGCGTTCAGTTTATTTTAGAACTATCCTCAAACTCAAATCAAACGAAATTACGCTTGAGTAGAGATTTTGATTTAAATTCCCAAAAAATTCCATGAGAATCTATGCTCAAGCGTGGTCTCGACTACACTTGCGAAAACAAAGATCAAATGTCGCCTCAAGCAGAGATTCTGAGCTGATTGTGATTTTAAAATAAGGACACATTGAGTGGAGCTCACTTAAGCACTGTACTATAATACGTAAAAAATGTCATTTTAAAATGACATTGCTCAGGTGATTATTGATTGTAGTTTCTCTGCTCAAGTCAAGTTCTAAAATGAAAACTCCAACTGAGACTAGTTTTAAGTAATGCTTGAGTCTTGATTGTAGTTCTGTAATACGTGCCTTAGACTTGTTTCTTTCTGTCTACATTTTCTTTGAATGCTTTTCGATGCTCTGTTTAAGAGAACGGCGTGGTCGCGCAGTTCTCCATGTTTCGACTATGTGGCCGTTGGTTAAACCTTTACAACTTTCTGAATATTGAATTTACGAATTTGTGACTGGCATTGTTAGTGTTTTACAAATAATACATTCGTAATGCTGACGTAGTCGTTTTACTACTACGACACTGTGGCCAAGCAGTCGAAACAGACACCCCCTTAGACAACGAGTCAAGGTAATAGTTTTAGATATTAATTAAATTGTCTGATTGTCATTATGTGTGTCACATTCGGCGCCAAGCATGATTTCCAAAATCACACTTTTTAATGTAATTTTTTTTTTGTTTATGTGGTAAATTATTTATTGTATTAATTAATGTGTTTTAAACTTCTTTCTTCCTATTCCCTTCTCTTTTTTAGCTTCCTTTTCTTTTTTTTCAGAGTGTGTATCAAAAATTATAATACATTGGGCTGCCAAGTACTTTTGTGTGTTCTTATAACTCCAGGACCATGTGTATCATTTCTGATACACATAATATATTAGCTTTTAGTGGTGTTTTCTTTTCGTTTCAGATACATTTCGAACGGAATTTATAGAGGAGCTTAGGAACACCAGAAACAAAGCTATTGTAATTGTTTTTCCTAAATTCCATTTTATTTGTTACAGAATATTCAATAAAATAACTATAGAGCAACTAAACTAAAAAAAATGGACTTTGATAGTGACGATTCCACGTAAAAAATAATTTTGACTATCATCCGGATAGTTCCGAAAGCGACAGTGCTGGTGAGATTTTCAATTGGAAGCCACCTCTTTCTTCTATATAGAGAAAAAAAAAGTGTATACTCAAATGAGTATCAACTTTTTTTATTCAGAGGGCGCACATCTGCACGAAGAATGGATAGTAATATACATTTGGATGACAATAGTAGACCAAGTACATCTGCTGCTGATAACTGGTCCAAGTACATCTGGTACCACATTTTCTGAAATTAGTGATTCTGAGTGGCTAAAGCAGAAACTTGACTATTGAATGGGAAATGCCAACTGAAGAAGGTCCACCGCATATTGAATCCCCCCCCCCCTTTGTCCCCTTTTTAGGCATGAAAGGCTAATAATAATATTATACTCTATGATTTTAGCTCAAGTGAATCCAATGGAATTTGAAAGGTTCATTTTCCTTAACTATAACTTGTACCCCAAACCCATAAACACCAGAAGAATTTTTCTCCTTAAAGAAATGTATGAAAATTGTGTGCATTAGTGATACATAATGCACTGAATGCAATGGGCACGGTGTATTATTTTTGATACACATTGTATTAACAAGTGTGTGCAAAAATGATACACTGGGGCTGAAGGTATTAAAACTTCATTTTATTATCTCTGCTCTCTAACAAAGATTAACTTAATAGTGGAATGTCATGGTATTATGTGATGATTTGCATTTTATATATTATCTACAAATTTTATCTTATCTTACAGCGTTAAAAACGACTGCCAATTGAATATTTCTTTTTTATGATTTTTCCTCTTTAATTACTTAATATTATGTGACAGCTTATGATTCTTAAGTAAATTTTAGCTGTATGAGTTAACTGGTTGGATGAAGTAATTGGAAAAAATATCATACTGGGTGTGTTGTGCCCACATCAATAAAACTTTGTTCCATGGTTGGGCAAAGCCAGCTTCATGTACTTCCAGATAACATATAAAAAAAAGTTGAATATTTACCAATACTTTGCATTTTGCATCCAGTTTGGATATGAGCTACCGAACTCTTGAGTATGTCTATATCTTTGGCCAGCTCACTGTCATACAGTATCATGTCTATGGGAGAGTTTGTTACTATTTCTTCTTTTATCGACTCACTGGGTTTTAACATCAGTCTTACGTCCAAGTGTCCATATTGTGCTGAAGCCTGTAGAACAGAAGTTATTTATAGTAAGTTGTAGAGTCAATAAAGTCAAAATCTTACTAGTATGCATTCTAACAATGAAGATAGTTAACAGAACTCTTACTTTTGTGTACACGCTTTCAATCTGTTTGCTAAGCACTGGCAGTGTATTCTCAGAGTAATCTTTTACTTTCACATACAACACTCTTCTCACAAACTTTGAAGCATGCTGACATACAATGTGAGCTTTGGTTGCACTCGAAATAAATACAAATCCATTGTTTGCCATATCATCAGCTGTTAATAAATAAACACTGTTATTGAATATTTAAATAGTATTAAAACAATAAGTGATCGCTTATTAGTATGACTGAATGCACAATCACTATATTTCAATGCAAATACAAGAAATAAAAACTTCTTTCAATAAAAAGCTATCAGAAATAAATTTCTAAAATTTTGTTAATAATGACCCACCTGTTGGACTCATCACAAAAATATACGACACAATAACTGAAAGCAAAAGAATCACAATAGGCGCGCCGTAACCAATGCTTAACATGATTTTATGCCGACAAACTAAAGTCCAAAGGTTGTCTATTTACGCTATTGAATTAATATACTGATAAGTGTAAATGATTTCCTACCTATGATCATTGACAAAACCACTGTTAGAAATCACCATGGTAGAGAGTACTTCTACTTCTAACAAGAATAATACCAATACTTTGCATATTTACAAAATAATATTAATTTATTGAATGTTTGAATTATGGGTTCATATGGATTGTGATATATATTCTAAGACGTATTATATTACCTAATCAAATTAAAAAGGGTTGGATTTGAAATTAAAACATAAAATAAAATGTTTTCTTTCGGATTTCGCTCTCGCACATCACAACAAAACAAAATTTAGGTTAGGCAGTTTGACACTTTTGACAGTATACTATTGATATTGATAGTGACCATATAGTGACAGACCATTGACAGATACGTCACTAACAGCAAGTTTGTCTATGGTTAAGTACTGTTCAGAAAGAAGTTTGGATTCATTGCCAGTAGCAAGCTAAATTCGTACCACCCGACGTCACACATTTTGAAAAGTGTCAATAGTCGTTTTTCGGGGTTTCCGGCAAGGAAATGGTAGAATTGAAAAATTATGATCACCAGCATTCATGGATTTGTATTGGAAACAGTAAGATTCTAGAGTCTGGACCTAGTAGAAGTACCGATGTTGAAAATGGCTTAGCAATTGATGTTAATATAAGGTAGATAATAAGTGCGATATAAAAGACACAATGGAAATTGGTGAAAAGATAGGTAATTTTATTGTATAAATAAAACACAAGTAATAAAATCTAATTTTATATTTTAGAAATCTCTTTTAATCAAACGAATTCGGTAACCATGTAAGAAAGTTACTCACCTACTGCACTTTCATAAATCTAAAAATATTTTGTAATTAAAACGGTAGACACGCACATTATACCCTATTTTAGAATTAAATTATTACTAGATAATGGTATTAATAAATGTTTTCTGAAACAACTCACTATCCCGGACTGCTGTTAAAATTTTACAATTCTATAATTTCTTAAATTATCCCGATTTTTAAGAAATAACAGAATTGGAAAATTATGATGTCAACATTCACGGATTTGTGTTGGAAACAATTTGACCTAGTAGAGGTGCCATCTAACTCCCGACGTTGAAAACGACTTGGTAATTGAAGATATTTTATGGTTGATGTTGTAATTAGCGCGATAGGTAGGTAATTAGAGACGCAATGGAAATTGGTGAAAGGGTAGGTAATTTTATTGTGATAATAAAACAAAGTCATAAAATCTAGTTTTATATTTTAGAAATCGCACATCATAAACACGCATACGACGTTACGTAGGTACGTCGAACGAATTTGGTAACAATGTAAGAAAGTTACATAATGCACTTTCTTAGATCTATACATATTTTGTACTTTTAGCAATTCAAAAACAATGGTAGGCACGCATCTTAAATCCTAATATAGAGGTAAATTATTACTAGAGAATGGTACAAATATTTTTTTTCTAATAAAAACTTGCTACCCCGGATTGCTGTTTTTTTTTTTTTTATATAATAATATTCCACAACTATCACACAATGCCATCTAGTCTCAAACTAAGCAGAGCTTGTGCTATGAGTACTAAACAACTTATAAACATACTTATATATTTCTAAATAAATACATATTATAGATAAATTACACCCAGACACAGAACAAATGATCGTGATCATCACACAAACATTTGTCCTGGGTGGGGATCGAACCCACGACCTCCGGCATAGTAGTCAGGACCACTAACCACTAGACCAACAGGCCAGTCAATACCTTGTTACTTAACTATTATAAATAAAAAATGTCTTGACTGATTTTAGACTATCATTTTATTTTTGTAGTCTAAGGATACATTGAAAAAGAAAACCATTGTTATTTACCCATTAAATTAATAAAACTATTAATTATAATTACAGCTAGCAAAATACATAAGAATTACCATGGAAACTTATTGGACATCATGAAAGTATTTAATTGCTTACAATAATAACAGTAATGTACTTAGCATAAAGAAATAAATGCTCATGGATTCATGATTTTCCTAAAAATAAACGTTGTCCATAGACTTATTAAACCTACTTAAATATTACACATCTAGATAATAAAATTTCACTTAAAGCTTATTACTACGTCGTGATTCTATTTAGCAATGAAATTGACTAGCGATTTTGTAATGTAATGCATCTGTGTGTTCATGAGGATTCTTTGGTGCCAAAATGTCATGTTCTGGAATCTGCGAACAAAAATAAATATAAGTTATATATTAGAATTGCTTATTACCTAATCGAATAAAAACATATAGAACTGGAGAAAATGATGATTTAATAAAATTAAATAAATGAATACTAAATGTGGGAAATAATAAATCTAAACTTAGAAAAATGGGTAAATGGAATAGGTACTGAAACCTGTGAATAGAATAGAAATACTGAATGTGTGACAGCTATAAATTATAGTTCATAACCAGTCGATCCCGATAATTCTTGAATGAATTATTGCAAGGCTGCAAGAGCAAGCTAAGCAAGATGACGGAAGTTTCATTCGCCCCGCCGTCCCCGTCATCCCCTTCGAACCTAACGTGGCACTCAAATCACATCTCCTTTAAACTTCCTTTTTTCCGTTAGTCATAGGAGCCATCGTTATACTAAGGTATAAGTAGATAATGAGTGTCTCACATAAAGTTTAGTGCATATCCTTGAGTCGCAGAGCGGAGTCGTCGGTGGAAATTCGTGTGTCTTCCGTGGGAGCAGTGCTGGTAGTGTTCCACTTGCCGGTGCGGTTATCACGTTCCGTGGTCGCCATGCCGAACATACTGCGGAATCTGGATGAGGAATAAATGTATTAACTTGGGACAATTACAGTCTGGCACGAAAATACAACAATTAACGTTTTTTCTCAATTATTCAAGATTTAGTGTTAAGTTAGGTCTCCCCAATTCTTAAGATTTTGATTGAATTGGGCCGTAACTTTGCTATTTCGGCAGCATCTTCAGTGGCAGTGCTGGGGTCACTTTGGCTGTGGCATTACATTAGCTTTTTTCAGAGGCTTCGCTTCTAATGCCTATCCCACAGACACAGTGACTCTGTGATGATTACGAAAATTATTCTGTCAGTGAAATAATTTTCGTAATTGGATCAGTAGTTCCGGAGAGTATAACCTCATAAAAAAAACAAACAGAAATCATTTTACCTCTTTACAATTACTTTAAATTATTTTGGTAGTAGGTAGGTATGGCACAAATTTTCGTAAACTGTGGATAGTGGAAAAAACTGGGCAAGTGCGAGTCAGACTCGCACTCTGATTCCGTACAAATTTTTTACCTATGAGTTTTTTTTTGTGACGTAACAAAAATATTAGTGTTTTCAAATTTATTCCTATATCAGTGCACACCTTGCAGTGTAACACCTTGCTTTCTGCCAAATTTCAAGATTTTGGGTAATCTGGAATTACCCTATGAATTTTGATTCCCTTGACAGTCGAAATACCTATATGTATTTTGCGACATAAACAACCGTATCTTTTTTGTTAGTTAACTTAGAAGTTTGATTTTTTTACAACTTCAAGGGACCGCAGATCTGAGTATATATGGTTTTAATTTCAACTCGATACCTTTACGCGTTCTCGAGATAAAGGGTCTTGACAGACAGACAGACGGATAACAAAGTGATCCTATAAGGGTTTCGTTTTCCTTTTGAGGTACTGAACCCTATAAAGCGATCCAATTTTTTTAGCCTGATTTCTATTGGTAGTATATTATTGCAGTGTTATAGTTTTATTTAACCTTAAACTAAGATTACATTTATCAAAACTGTGGGAAACAGAACACAAAATTGCGTGATATTTAGTCATTTGTTGTACAAACACTTATAAACTCGTTCTTATTTTAGATCTAGAACAGCGTAAGTATCTAATGTCTGTATGAGTCACAGTAGTAGTTGAACATAAAAAGCTTTAGCTAATTTGAACACATTTCAGTCAGTTTTAGAATGTCTAGTATTGAGTTAATCGCCCACCAAATGCACTACCTAACGATTCGTTGAGTTTCGCAGTTACACATTTCGTATATTTTCACTGGTATTTTTTTTTGAATTATGATGGCCAACAGGTGTTCTTTTTTCAAATTTCTTTGAAACAAGAGTTCTTGGTATGCAAAGATGATGTTATCATCGTCAAACATTGACAGTGTTGGTTGTTGATAAATTGCCTTTCATGGAACTTCGTACTCATGGACATAGCACTGTGTACTTGGTACACAACACTGAATAGACGTTCGGTATTAGTTCCTGTCAACATTTGCCGACATTGAGTGAATACGGGTATTCATTGTACCAACTAACTCCTAGCAATATCGGCTCATGTGATATCGGATACTTACGTGAATTAGCTCTGTGTATAGACCGACAGGAATTCAAAGCATCTAGGTACCATCTGTGATTAAATTATTATATCTTTCGACATGATGGTAGTTATTTTGTGTTAAAGGCAAAGTTATCAGTGTAATATCAGTACAGCCTGGATAATATCAATATTTTCAGAACAGGATATGTATGGACATTAATTTTCTAAGGTATTTTAATGCGAGAGGGGTACCCAATTTATGCAGCTGTCTGTACTAACCTAGGTCCCTTAGGCATCTGCCGCTGGCCAAAAAATATTAGCACAAAAATTTCGGTTATTGGTTATTTATTAATATTAGAAACAGATATTATTGTTGGATTTGTTACTGTATCACGTTTAGAAAAAATGTTTTAGTCAAATATTTTTCTAGTTTGTCTTACGCCTCGACGCCACTTAGGATACCCGCTAGTGCCTGCTGGTGGCCGATCGAGTTTTGGTCGACCCATCGAGCAATGGGAATAATGAATTGGCTTCAATGTAACTGTTTTGCCTACAAATAATAGCGGAGAACATTTATGTCACTGTTAAAAGAAAATTATTTTACGTTTCTTTTAGTTCCTAGATAGGACCTTTTGGAACAAATTGTCCGACCAACATCATTTGGTGATGAACGATGAAACCAATGAACGATTATTCTTTCTTCCTTAATTGAATAGCACACGTGGCGTTATAATGTGGATTTCTGTAAGCAATGTTTCCTTGGCTTAGGCTGCACTTTGATTCAAAACTGTCATTCCATTAACCACACACACACACTGCAGCGTCACTACTCCAAAAGGTCCTATCTCAATAATAACTCAACATCCCCATAAAATGCTAACGGAATTCTCTCTTTCACTACAAAATCGAAATGAGATAAAGACTAAAACTCTTTTCGTCTGCTCACGTACCTCTTCTGAACCAAGTTGCGCACTTTCTTCTTCCACACGAAGATGAGGAAGACAAAGATGCCCAGCCCGATGTTAGAGATGTCGGTGATAATCCAGTACCAGTTGGAGCCTCCCACGGCGAAGCTGAGTAGTTCCACTGTCCAGTTCACACCCATCACCATGAAGAGCTTGAGGTAAAGGCCGTACCTGGAAAATGGATTGGTTTTTACAGATACCGGCACACGAATCTTGAGCGCTCGGCGAAAGAGAGCATCGCGCATCGTAAACAACGGCGAGAGCCAATCACTGTACAAGAATTACACTCCCCGCCCCCGCGTCTTACTTCATATCACTAAATAGCACTATTTCACTTCTACGGAAGTGGAAGGCAGCGCTCAAGATCTGTGCCGGTATCTGTACTTCGTTACTAAAGAGATTCAGGAAAATAGAAGATATTAAAAGAAAATACAATACTTTAGAAAAGAAAGAAGGAAAATAGATTTATTTGGCGTAACTGGATTTTGATGAAACTTAGACCATGTCCTGGAATACACAAAACCCAGGATACTTATTATCCTGGAACTAGAAGTATGTTCCCATGGGATAACTTTCTATTATGACCCAGGTGAAGCTGCTGGCAGCAGAGTTTTAAATAAATAATTTTCCGATTCAACAATCTACTAGCGGAGCCTGTTACTTTACGGACAGCAGAATATTGTAATGAGCCTTTGTAACCAATTTATGCAGTATATTTACAAATATTAGCATAGCATAAAATAATTTACATATTTAATTTATTTACAAATATTATCTACACATAACACAAGGAGTGGCAGCCTACAGGACCCATGAAGCGGCAACTAAGCCAAGTCGTTTATTACTTCACATTTAACATTTTTGATATATTTGGTTGAGGGAAAAATAATTCCATAATATTGGGTTTATTTTCACCAAGCTTCACCATTAAAATGAAAGCCACTCTATGTAAAAGGATCCGTTTACGCTTGTCAAAAAAAACAAGACTTAACGGTGGCCATGCAAGAATGGTGAAATCACTTCAAATTTAAACTCGGTACAGTGATTATATTTATTAACGTATGTGCTGTATAAGTTAACAATCAGTTTCCTTTATGAAATACTGAATGTTTTCAAGACGATAGCCAGCTGCTATTTAATACAAATAAACAATGATTCTATCTTATAATAGGGAAGGAGTATAACACAATACACGGTCGAGATATTTTTGAACGGGTCTTATAAGTACGAGTACCTACTTCTTAAAAATAATTTTCAAAAATCTGAATGAACGAAAAGAAACAAAACGGCTTTAAAAGTCTGTCGGTGAAAGAGAATTTATGACTGTTCCAACAGCAGCTGCCAGTGTTAGAACTTTTGTTTTATTATTTTACAAGTTTCAATTGCTTTTTTTTATCGACTCTCGATAAAATAGACATAGACAAGTTTCCCACGGGCGTCGACGTCGTTAGACCGTAATATAATTAATAATATCAATTGGGTACTAATGCACTTCAACTATCGTTTAGAATTTTAGCGACACTGTAACCCTCCCTTTTCTTGGGTTGTCGTGGGTAACACGACAGATTGATAGCTACCTAATGAACATTTCTGCCTGCTAACGGTCATTCCTACCTACTTATTTGCAGTAAGAACAAAAAAAAAATTAAGCAAAGTCAAACCAAACTAGAGAAGGACGTTCTTCATTTTTATGGACAGTCGTTAGTGTCCTGAAAAAATAATTTAAATATCGTATTTGCGCTGGAAATTTTTGAATTAACTACAAAATTTCCTTTTATTTTAAGTTTATTAGTAAAACACACAGATACTATTATTCACGGGCTTTAAATTGGGTAGGTACCTACTTACCATTATAACACATATTTTAATCATACATAACCGCGCTACTGTTAATTTAGAGAGAACAGATTTGTATTTTTAGATTTTTGTTTGCAATAAATAAATTCAAAAACTACTGAAACCGTTTTTAAAAATTATTTTCCCATTAGTATGCCACTTTATCACTGAGGCTATATATTTTTTGCTTCACGTGGGCGAAGTCGCTGGCAGAAGCTTGTTTTTTATTTCGTGACAGAGTGGACGAAATAGGCCTTCGTCATATCGTCATATTTTATCGCACTGAACCATTATCGGTAAATAAGAAAAACGTCTCGTGGATATATTGTTGTTAAGGGTCACCGAATCGGTAAATTGTGATTGTCAATATTTACGTGATTAACGCCAATTGTCAACACATTTTCATTGTCATTCACAGAAATAATAATCACCTTTACCTTTTATTATTGATATCTGTTGGTGATTTAGTATAGTAATCCTTTATTTTTATTATTAGCAAGAGTCATGACTATTACGAATAGGTACTTAGTAAAAGCTTTAATTTTTAATTGGTCTTTGGATTCTCTCTTGTTTCGCTAGTGTTTTTATTTTTTTACTAGTGAATTTGAAAATTAAGTCAATAATGTGGCGATCAATAAAAATAAATAAATAAATAAGAAAACCGAAAGATGAGACCAAAATATAGAAATATGTATATGAAGACCTACAAAGGTATACGATTAAAATAAATCTTATGCCATTAGAACTTAGGTCTTAGAACTTTCGTATGATAAAAGTTAGAAAGCAATCCTATTTGATATATTGTCGAGTCCGCCCAGCGCCGTACACGAAATTACACGATCCACAGCAGTTTTATCTTCTCTTTATTTTATGACCATTGGTTACTGCCTTTTTTGTATAGGTATACGAAAATTCTACCGAAGTTAGTCTTTGCAGCAGAAGTTTGGCTCAGACGTTTATGGTAGCTGCTAGTGCCTCGGTTATCTTTTGCAATCGATATTAGCTCACGCTTATCAAACGACGATTTTCAACATACTTACGAAGAAACAATAAAACTTCTTAAAGATAATATTTTGCAATAAACCTTACTAGCATGGATAACGGAAATTTTAATTGTTTATTTGTCTACTAGTTTGTTATTAGGCTTATGATGTATGTTTTGTACAAGTCACATTCATCGTCATCATTTTTCTGCCCTTGTCCTGTGTTATTTAGGGCAACATGATATTTCTTCTATTCTGTCCTGTCACCCGTTATGATATCACTAACTGCCTTTTCTTTCATATCACTCCACACACAATCCATCCATCTCTTCTTTAGCCTCATATTCCAGTCACATTCACACATTGAATAATTTATACCTATACAAAACGTTGGTTCGCTCTCAGCTAGAGTATGCAGTTTCAGCATGGAATCCCCACTATGAAAAATATTCTGATATGCTCGAAAAGTACAAAGAAAGTTTTTAAAAGCCATGCATTTTCGTTGCTATCGTACTTATGCATCCTACAATGACCTGTTGAAAAAGTATAATCTGCAAAGTTTAAAATCTAGACGATTCATGTTGGAAGCGATGTTTTTGTTTGATCTGTGCAATACTTATGATTGTATTGATTTGCGTAACAAGATTAGTTATGTAGGGCCTAGAACAACGATATACCGGGGGGTGCGCGCAAGACCTTTATTTGCAGTAAGTTCTTGTCCTACAAACGCAGGCTTGCGAGCACCTCTTCGCCGTCTTACTAATCAATATAATAAGTTCTCTGCAGACATCGACTTCTTTTTTGTTTCTGCTCAAAAATTTAAAAAGCTTAATTATAAAAAAAAACATTAAACTAGTTCGTTTAATATTTACACATTGTCTCTCCTTCCATCCTTTTCACTTTTCTGTTTTAACAGCTTAGAATAGCACATTGTTAAATATAACTCATAGTATGTGGTGGAAAATGTCGTAGGTTATACATTTATAATTTCTGCATACATTTATAATTTATAACTTAGTATAAGATTTTAATGTACCTAAAGCTGTTACTTTTCCCGAATAAAATAAAAAATAAATAAAAAAATAAAATAATAGATACTTAATAAATACTTAGACATACGTAAATCTGTTATGTAGCTACAATTTATTTATACATTAAAACTACAATATTATGCCTATATATTTTTTACAAATGTACGAGTACCTACACAGTATATGAGGAAAAGATAAGTCAATACAAATCCCTATAAGTTAGCTTTACGAAGAAAATTATAATAAAAAGCTCCCAGCTATCTAATAATAACAGTATACAAAGTCCTATTACCACATTTGCATTCAATTTAGAAGTTAAAATGACATTTGCACCAGCGCAACATATTCTGTTTAAACTGCGCTCGCCAGTTTCCAAGCAATCAAACTTGCGTTGGTCTACTTCAGTTACATGTACACAGATAACCTGCATTCTCTAGACTAATTTCTCGTGAAGGTTAGGAGTAGGGTTTCCATTTTTATGCGATTTAAATAATTTAAATTATCCTTTCATTATACAAAATGGGGTAGGTTCGTGGAAAACGAAAAGAGCTCTACGAAATTGCATGTAGGTGGGTAGGTTTTTTTTTTATTGGGTGGGAAAATCATCTTATGACAAATCTCTTGGGCGGAGCGGGAGATAGTGTCAGACTTTTACTAAGACTAAAAACCCACTCCTGTTCCTTCGTTGCCTTCTTCCCAGGGCCCCGGGTTTCGTTTTCACACTACCCATGGCCCCAGTAGACTTCGACCCTGCCGGGCTCCATAGCTTACTAGTGTAAACTAGTGCGCAGCTAGTGGCTAGTCTAGTGTAGGATCTTTTATTTGTTAGTTCGCTATATTAGAGTCAACAAAGTCGAGTAACAAATAAAAAAAGTTAAGTTTTCTAATTACACTTTATACATTCTTAATATTTAAAAGTGTTAGATAACGTATCGTTGCTTGAGATATCTATACGTCCGCAAGAGCTGCGGGATTGTTTGAAATAGTTGCCACGACCCTAGAACGCAAAAGGCAACTAAAGGAACACAGGTCTGGTTTATTTAGTAAATGTCTGACACGCTGTCTCGCGCCACCCAGAGCGCGAGAAGTTATTTAATGATTTCCCACAGAAAAAAGTTAGTAGTCCCAGTGCCGTAACTAGGGCGATGCCAGCTGTGTCCAGGCACAGGGCGCTGACCCTGGACGGGCGCAGAAATGATCAAACTAGGGTCAAGTTTTGATGATCTAAAGCTTGGTTGTCAATAGCATACATACAATACCTATATTTTATTGTGCTACCGAATATATTTTAGAGGCATCCTACTTGCGAGTGCTGATTGCGTCGGTGCACGGCTGCTCAGGGCTCCAGCACCCACAAGAGGTAAAAAATGAGTTGTGGTGGCTGGTGTTTGATCTACGGGTAACATTATAGAAGTTGGCACCCGGTGTATAAAAGTTTAGTTACGGTACCTACTGAGTAATCCGCAAGAAAATCTTCAGACCTCAGTGTTAACGTCATAAACCGTTAATTTAATATAGCGAACGACCCTGCAAACAGGAGCTTCGCTGTATGAAGCTATAAAGTATAAAACTAATTAATTACCTCTGTTTGTCTTTCTTAAGCTTGTCACTGCGCGAAGACTCGGCGCCTTTCAAAATGGCCGTTTCTTGTCTGATGGAGCGGATGCGGTGCGCGGTCACGGAGAAGAAGATCACGTTGCAGACGACCAGAACCAGCACAGGGGTGAAGAAGTAGACCAGGTCTGCTAACCAGTCTGTGAAGGATGATAAAGCGTGAATTACATTAGACCGACGCATACGTGGGCCACGCCTGATTTGTACGTAGAGTCGCGTTGCGTGGCGTGGATCTAATGTAGCTCTACAAGTCTGTTTGCATAAAAAATGTGTGGAGACCGATGCGCACTAATCGGCATACGTGGCCCACGTATGCTCAATGTAGTTCTAACTTAACGGGTTTTCGTCAAGTAGGAAAGAATATGTGGAGTGGTTTTCTTTCAAAATGATAATGATGATATTGTTCTGAAAGATTTGACGATGATATCTATTACTTAACTACAGAAATCAGTGATACGTTTGAGTCTTCATTTGAAATTGAAATTAACGATGAAACACAACTCAAAAATTGTATCGTAATTTCGTAGTAAATAATGACCGTGTTGTTTTTTTTCTTTGACTGCCTTTTGAGAGGTTGGTCAATGTAGAACTACGGTGTTCAATGAATCGATTGATGTTCAGACGATGTCCTTCAGATTCTCCGGTAAAGACAAACTTTTATCTAAGTAGAACGAACGTCGTTTCTCGAATTACACTTCGATTTTTGAAATATGACTTTCCGGAGCTAATGGAAGTTCTGGAAATAGATCAGTCTCCTTTTATCAATCTTTTTATATAAATGATTGATAGATGGTTAACTATTCGAAATAATGCCCTATAAACTGTTATTGCACCTAATGACTACGCAGTCATTACAAACAGGGCCGTGCTGTCAGCAAATGGTGTTACAATAGCTGAATATTGAACCAAACAAACCATTTAACATGAGTGGGGATGAGTAGGTATATTTGCCATCGGTATAAAGAATAACTCCCAGTATTTTAAACAGTCAATGAACCATACAATGAGAGATAATTTTTAAGACATAATCTGCTCTTTTGGTCCTTTATTTTAGACTAGCTTCTACTAGCGGCTACGCCCGAACGAAAGTAGGTTTCTTCATACAAACTTTGGACACACCTTTCATCCCTTTAGGGGGTGAATTTTGAAAAAAAATCTCTTAGTATAAAAAGCTTTGTGTAAAAATTCACACTCCCAGTCTTAGTAATTTCGGCTGTGCGTTGATATGTCAATCAGTCAGTTTCTCCTTTTATATATATAAAGATTAAGCTAAACATCTGAATATAAATTAATATTCTAACTTCGTATACTATGGCAGTGGCAGCCCTCCGCCTCAGCGCACCCGCAGTACCACAACAAAAACCGCACTCATACATAAACCACGAGTTTCGTGCTAGGTCTGAACGCAGCCTTATTGTGAACTGGTTTTACATAAACGAGACCGCTTTACGGTTCAAAAATTCCATTCTACCGACGTGTCTTTACGTTGAAACCGCCATATTTTTTAATGGGAATTGTAAATAATATTTGTAGCAACGTAAATATTGTTTGCTATGAGCACTAAAACAATGAGGATTTGTTTTTCCAGGAATGTTACATGAACTAGACGTTTATTTTTGTTATTTCTATTGTATTGCTTTGTATTATATTCTCAAGAGTATGACTTAATTCGTTTCATAAAATATTGAAAGCGGTAAACCTCGTAAACGAGGTCTTAAGTACGACAGAAGCTTATGTAAGTACCTATTCTGTGTACTTTGCGCACTTGGTAGCTAACCTTAATTTATGTCAGAGAGTGAAGACACTACAGTACTCTGTGAAATAAAGTGGGTAAGATCTAAACCACTGTTTAGTTACCGGCAAGGTTTGATGAAATAAAGTGGGTAAGATCTAACCCACTGTTTAGTTACAGGCAACGTTTGATGAAATAAAGTGGGTAAGATCTAACCCACTGTTTAGTTACCGGCAAGGTTTGATGAAATAAAGTGCGTAAGATCTAACCCACTGTTTAGTTACAGGCAACGTTTGATGAAATAAAGTGGGTAAGATCTAACCCACTGTTTAGTTATAGGCAAGGTTTGATGAAATAAAGTGGGTAAGATCTAACCCACTGTTTAGTTACAGGCAACGTTTGATGAAATAAAGTGGTTAAGATCTAACCCACTGTTTAGTTATAGGCAAGGTTTGATGAAATAAAGTGGGTAAGATCTAACCCACTGTTTAGTTACAGGCAACGTTTGATGAAATAAAGTGGGTAAGATCTAACCCACTGTTTAGTTATAGGCAAGGTTTGATGAAATAAAGTGGGTAAGATCTAACCCACTGTTTAGTTACAGGCAACGTTTGATGAAATAAAGTGGTTAAGATCTAACCCACTGTTTAGTTATAGGCAAGGTTTGATGAAATAAAGTGGGTAAGATCTAACCCACTGTTTAGTTACAGGCAACGTTTGATGAAATAAAGTGGGTAAGATCTAACCCACTGTTTAGTTACCGGCAAGGTTTGATGAAATAAAGTGCGTAAGATCTAACCCACTGTTTAGTTACAGGCAACGTTTGATGAAATAAAGTGGGTAAGATCTAACCCACTGTTTAGTTATAGGCAAGGTTTAATGAAATAAAGTGGGTAAGATCTAAACCACTGTTTAGTTATCGGCAAGGTTTGATGAAATAAAGTGGGTAAGATCTAACCCACTGTTTAGTTACAGGCAACGTTTGATGAAATAAAGTGGGTAAGATCTAACCCACTGTTTAGTTACAGGCAACGTTTGATGAAATAAAGTGGGTAAGATCTAACCCACTGTTTAGTTATAGGCAAGGTTTGATGAAATAAAGTGGGTAAGATCTAACCCACTGTTTAGTTATAGGTAAGGTTTGATGAAATAAAGTGGGTAAGATCTAACCCACTGTTTAGTTATAGGCAAGGTTTGATGAAATAAAGTGGGTAAGATCTAACCCACTGTTTAGTTATAGGCAACGTTTGATGAAATAAAGTGGGTAAGATCTAAGCCACTTTTTAGTTACAGGCAACGTTTGATGAAATAACACAGCGGCCTTACATTGACGTGTTCGAAGGTCCATCGTATGAGCGAGAAAGAGAGATGGGGCTATACACCCTGTATAACTCTATCCCTTTAACAGTTCTGTTAAGGTCGTAAAATGGATCGCGTTAAGAGTTCGGGGTAGGGCCTCTGTTCATCGCTAAACTTTAATAGTCAGTGTTAAATCGTGCCAGGGTTGTGGATCGTTCGAAAGAGTTACCGTAGCTCTCACAAAGGGTAAGGAACATTATAGGGTTTATTTAGTAAAGACTTAAATAAACGGTTAAACAGTATGCCACGATATTGCCAGCCTCTTCTGCTTTCTTAGATATATGCAAGTATATAAACTTCACTTACCCACAAACCAGCATCTCTTAGTCCCGAAGCCAGGACTGATGATGTGCTGGGGCAGGTCGCTGAACTGCATGGCCGCAGTAAGTCCCGTCAGAAGCAGAGGCACGCCCCACGCATACAGGCCATAGAGAAGAAACCGTCTCTTGTCTCTGCGCTTGTTGGTACTGCCGCCGCGGTAGCCACTGTTATTTTTAACAAAGTTTTTATAAGATCTGCAATTAAAAGGAAGCCGAGGTTTATACCCCAGCAGATTATTGTTGACATAATAGGCATGAATTTATCGCAATAATTATCTATCTACAGCAGTTGTGGCCGAGTGGTAACGGCCCCGACTTACGAGTTGTAGGTCGCGGGTTCAAACCCAGCCAGGCGCATTACAATTTATTTCATCACTACTGCTCTCAAAACGGTGAAGGAAAACATCGTGAGGAAACCGGTATGTCCTAGAACCAAAAATTCGAAGACATGTGACATCTACCAACCCGCACTGGGCCCACGTGGTGGATTACAGTCGATTCCTTCTCCTAGAGCTGGGTTTCAAGCAGGAGGCTTGAAACCACCACCAGCAGTGGGAACATTATAATTACGGCCGACTATGCTATGCTATGTTGATTATCTATTCATAGGGATGTATGGGTTTTACTGGTTATTAAGAGGTTATATTTTGTTTGAAATATATATCAATAGACAAAATTTTAATATCAATATTAATTTCGAACTTCGAAATGTCAATTCATCATTAATGTAATGATGAGATATGAACAACTTATTTATTATCAAAGTAGTGCAGTCAGATTTTGATGACTAATGATGGCATCTATATAGGTACATACCTACTTACATATGCAATCTCATCAATTCTGACTATAATTACCTAAATAAGCGAATATCGATGAGAAAGCTAACTTGGAGTAGTATTTAGATCTCGTAGACTCTCGGGTAAGATTTAGTACACTATTTTGTTGTATGTAAGATTCTGTGTTTATTTAGCTAATACTCGTACCTTTCATAGGGAAGTTTGGACTTATAGTTTAACTTAAGAAATTATAACCTCTCTGAAATATCGAAATTGGAGTGATAAAGATTTTAAACTTCGTTCTACGCTCAGTTTCTACAACTACGTGACTGAGTGTTGAGTTGACGTCAGAACAAAGGAATTGGAGGCGTGGCCGACTCGAGGCGATCAACGAAAAGAGAATCGAAACGAAACGGTTGTAACTTGGCTAGGTGGCTTGGGCCTTACTATGACGTTATAAAATATCAGTCGTGCGAGCGAGAAAGAAGGACGGAGCTATACACCCTATATAACTCTATCTCTTTAACAGTTCGGTAAAGGTCGTATAATGGATCAGGTTAGAGCTAGTAGTAGACCTCTGCATCTTCAACCAATCAATAAGCCTTTTTTATGTAATAAACCAGTGCTTGACTGCGATCCCACCTGATGGTAAGTAGTGGTACAATCGTTGATGGTAAGGCGCACTAGTTTATTAAGAGCCTTTTCACCCTAGCCTTAAAGACACCTAAATTATAATCGGACGGGAAGACCGCAGAAGGCAAGTTGTTCCAGTCCCTTCATGTTCGCGGTAATAACGACGAGGCGAAACGCTTAGTCTGGACCGTAGAGGGTTGTCAGATGGTAGAAATGAGATTTTATTCTGAACTTTTAAGGATTCCTGTCTTTCTAGACAGGAATCCTTGCAGTATTCTTACTGCAATGTTTTACAGATGAATGTCTCTTAGTTCAGTGTGCCTCTTGGCCCAGGCTTCCTCTAAAAACTTCTGTCTCTAGAACTGCACCTTATAGAATGTTTAATTTAAAAAATAACTTTGTGCAAAGTCTTTTCGGTTACTTATGTGACAGTATATTTCTAAAACTCTAGATATCCTCCGATATCTGAATTAATTCATTAAACCCCACGCGAACGCCGGCGTCCGATCGGTCATTGTCTTTCTATTGTGTCTCTAATTACGCTACTCAATAGGTCATTTGAGTTTGGGTAATTCTTAAATTCAACTTTAGCATGAAAAACTGACAAAATTCGGATCAAAGAAGGGTTTGACACGTTCTTAACTCGAAATAAATCAATTCAGAAATCCGCCTTTAGATTCGTTTCTGAATCAAGTATTTAAATTCAATGACTTCTCACGCTCTAGGGTGAAAGTGCTATAGCCTAAACCAGACCCTGGCGTGAGAGATCAACGCCATCGAACACCTCCACCAGGACACAATGGTGCTCCGCCCATCAGGGGCACTCTTCCACCGTATGCTCCACCGTGTCCTCGGGGCTTTCCACTCAGTTGTGATACCCGAGCGTTTCTTCCACCTGAATCAAGCGCAGGAACCTCCTGAACTTACCATGTTCAGTTAGGACCCACACCTCTTCAATCATCCTTAAAGAGGATAATTTACCACCATGATTATGTTTGAGTTAAGAATATGTCAATTAAGGTACTTTCATATTAAAATTTGATAAGTTTTTAGGCTAAAGTAGAGTTTGACAAATATTTAATTCAGAAATCAGGTATATTTGCCACAATAACGCCTAGCTACTAGAAATAAATTATTGTGCCCGTTTCAATACATCTTCGACCACATTTACCGCAACCTGATAACGTCAGTCTCTTCATAACGAGCCTAGGAAATGAATGATGGTTCTGACTTCAATTTAAATGGCTCTGGGGACCTATTGAAACCCTTGAACTACATTAACCGTATTATATTTGAAGCAAATTTGGTTTCAGCTATTTAGATTAATGGAGAAATTTTGATTCCGTAATCCTTTTCAAAATACATTTAAAGATAGTTTAAATATTCTATGAAGCACTCTCTAATTAGGGTGAGACTAACTAGTTTCCGCAGCGGCTTCACTCGCGTGAAAGTCTCCATACAAACTTTGGACCCCGTTTTATCCACTTAAGGGGTGAATTTTGGAAAATCCTCTCTTAGTGCTCATCTACGTCATAGAAAAAAACCTTGTGCTAAATTTTACGCTCCTAGCCCCAGTAGTTTCGGCTGTGCGTTGATGTCAGTCAGTCAGTTCCTCCTTTTATATATGTAGATATTTATGATGTCTGTAACTCAAACTCCAAACGCGTATTTTGCACAGTAAATATTATTACACATTACTACTGAGCATAAATTAAATTTCACTTTGCAACAAAAAAAATTACTTTCACGTTACGACAAAGTATCATTATGTCATTTTTATTGTTTGCTACGCCGTTCGTAGCAGACTGCTACGACTCGTAGCTACTAAGTTGAAGGTAGCAATAACTTTCTCGTAGCGCGTAGCAATTTTGTAGCACCACCATATATCAACAAAATATTACCTTTTGAGGTAAAACTGAAGATTTATATTTATGTACATTTAAAATGCATTATAATAAACGTCCCTCTATCATTTTCCTTATTATTATTCAAGTGCATTGACGTCTTTTCTCAATGAGTCAGGTTCAAAATATACAGGAAAAGTATACCATATTATTTACAGGCATTTATGTACAAGTATTAGCACCTTACCTTTGCGACTGTTGAGCTAAAGTCCCAACTCTTCAATAGGAAGCATTAGAAACATAATTAAAACATGAATACTTATGTAATAATTTTATGTACAATAACGTTTATATTATGTACCAAAAAAGCTGATGTGTATTTTATAATGGGATACATTACGATGCTACATCAAATATTATATCGGTCAACATTTTATTTTATCATGCTATTATGTCATATGAATTTATTGCTCTTAAAGCTTTTTATGGCCTTCAAAGATAAAAGACCTAATCCGTAATGTAGGTAATATTAATGTAATGAAACACTTTGGATATAGCGATAGCAAAACTCTCAACTTTAAAAGATAAAACTGATTTTATAAGTACTAGTTTTCAAATAGCTTGACCTTCCAGCCGGTAATATCCATGCATTAAATAACAAAGTTCAAAGTTGGCAAGAATTGCAAAGCTGTATACATCTGGCGTTGATAACAATAGAATAAATATGTTGATAGATAGACTCCGTCTGCTTTGTGAAAACAGATTATGATAATCGAAAACCCCAAGAGTCATTTAAAATGGCGATCTAGAGACTCTAACGTTGACGTACTATTGCAAGCTCAAACATACCTAACAGCCATTAATAATAATAATAAAAAAATAATAATAACGTTCCACAACTTTCATACAACGCCATCTTGCCCCAAACTAAGCAGAGCTTGTGTTATGAGTACTAGACAACTGATAAACATACATATATATTTCTAAATACATACATATTGTAGATAAATTACACCCAGACACAGAACAAATGATCGTGCTCATCACACAAACATTTGTCCTGGGCGGGAATCGAACCCACGATCTCCGGCATAGCAGCTAGGACCACTGACCACTAGACCAACAGGCCAGTCTTAACCGTCATAACTGTAAATAAACTAAGAAATAACTGCTTGCAAAACAATTGCTTTACACTAACTACGAAAATACTTTAAAGTTAACAAACATTTGAAATGGTTACCACAAAGTGTTAAAAATAACCGTGACTAGTTTTCTATAGCTAACTACAATGTACTACTGTATATTTCTACGTTAACAACAAACTACGTCGCTAACATGTGTGCTTTTATAATCATAACGTGATTATGACTCGTGATCAAACTAATTGAATAACTGAACTAATAACACTTAATTATAAAAACTAATATAGAACAAATAATTATACAATTACTGTTTATAATTGATGTTTGGCAGCAAATTAAAATGATAAGTAAGCCGTTTCAAATTGATTTTAATTCTTAATTATTTATTTTACTTACGCAAAAACCTAACATAGTACACATTGATTTGACAATTTATGAACAAAGGTGAACTTAACAATGTGTTTTCTTCCAGCAAACCTTTAAGATCACATTCGAGAGTAGGATCCAGTAAATAATATAACTCACCTATATGACTCTTTTAAATGAAAATGTATTGTACCTACTAGTATACATACTAATAAATACCTATACACTAATATTGTGTCAATTATCAAAGGAAGTGCTCTTTGAATTTTTTCTTGAAGATATTCAGAGAAGCTTTTAAGTTTCTAGGATATTTCCTTTTAAAGTTTGTACTTTTCAGGGATCGACAACATTTTTATTTGTACCAATGGACCCTCGATTACGTCAATTGCAGTCTCGGGATACCGCTGCCGGGAAATTGGTGCAAATAAATAGAATGAACTTTAAAATCGATCTGATTCTCTCCAGTTTCTAGTCGGTTATTCTAGGTTTTACCAGACTGGGTATTTATTTGGCCATGACATAACTTCGCGGAAACTCAACGCTTGACTACAAATTTAAAATAATGTGCTACAAAGTCTAGCTGCCTTGAGCTCGCTTCAAAGTGAGAAAACTTTTAACACTATATTTTTTACGTTCGACGGCTGAATGAAAACATGGATCGAATGATTATTTTCTTTTACAATGAAAAGCCAAATGGAAAAGTAGCAATCTTATTTTATTTCACGTTTGTGGGTACGTGGTTTATCTCTTACCTACTGAAAATACGTTTTAAAGAAGTAACTACAATCTACATTAAATAACAGTGTAATAAGAACGCAACAACTTACTAGCGTAATAAACGATGCATTCTATATGATTTCTACAAAATGTTTACTCACTCTGCACTCTTTACACTTCCTTTATAACTAAGTTGACTGACCTCTACTGTGTAATTGAATGATAGGATTCGTATAAAACCACCTCGTCTGAAATACCAAAATGGACTCCTGAGAGAAGCAAGCAAGCGTACAAAATAATTTTGCACTTCAGATAATTTATCAAAAGACAATTTGGTTTCTGGGTTGTTAAAAATGTAGAAAAATCATAAAATTAAAATATTTAACATTCTATTAAGTTCTGTTATAAAGTGATTAATGTCAATCACAATAAACCTCGATTATCTAATGTTATTCGATAATGCATAGCAATCTAATTGACATAACAAGTGGTGCCGACTCGTTAAATGCAATATAGCTAATAGGCCGTTGCTATCTCGATCCCTCAACTATCTCGACTCGATTATAACATACAGTATCTCGACTCGATTGTCTGTCGATCGAGTAGAATGTCGAACAAAGAGGTAATGTTAAAATGCGTGTTATTGACATGTCGTGTTCGCTTAATAACAACATTGAACTGGCGAGTGTTAACACCGAACGTTAATGACCACAAAATTAACAGGTATGCAGTCCACTTCATGCGATACGCGATTAATAGCTCACGTGAACAATGAACATTCTACAAGGATACTCAGGCGTATTCCCAGTATTCATTACTGTGAAAACGTTACGTAGTTTGCTCGAAGTGATGTCGCACATTTTCTTTTTTGAGCGGTGGTTGCGCCTTTTTCTAATCATACGTAAAAGCTTTTTGGAACCTCTAGGCCACTCTCGGCAACCAACACAATGTCATCGGCAAACAGCATACACCAGGGAGCCTCTTCCTGAATGTCCGACGTCAGAGCGTCCATAATCATCAGGAAGAGGTAAGGGCTGAGCGCCGACCCTTGATGTAATCCGACAGCCACATTGAAGCTGCCAGTGGTGCCCACTGTAGACCGGACTTGGGTACTGCATCGACTGTACATCGCTCGGATCAACTGTACATACTTCCCAGGCACACCTTTCTCCTTAAGGGCCCACCACAGAACCTCACGAGGTACCCGGTCATATGCCTTTTCAAGGTCAACGAATACCATGTTTATGCGCACCTCTGTATTTATCACACAGCTGGCGTATAGCAAAAATGGCATCCGCTGTACCCCGACCAGGCATAAAACCGAATTGGTTCTGTGAAATTTCACTCTCTTCTCTTATCCTCCTTTCAATAACTTTCTCCCAGGCTTTCATAGTATGTGACATTAGCTTTATTCCTCTATAATTGTTGCATTCAAGCACATCACCCTTGTTTTTAAAGATGGGCACCAGGGAACTGTTGCACCACTCATCAGGTATGGCTTCTTCCCGCAACAACTTATTGAAGAACAAAGCTAACCACATCCATCCATCCACTCGCAGCAACTTCCACACTTCGACTGGTATTCCGTCTGGACCAATTGCCTTACCATTCTTCATTCCATTTACAGCTATTCTGACTTCATCCATACTAATCATTCTCACTAAACCCACATTCACTGGTTTGCTCTCTAAAATCCCATTCCAGTTGTTTTCCTCATTCATCAGTCTTTCAAAATAGTCCTTCCACCTCTCTTTGATTTTGTTATCTTCTGATAAAATCATTCCAGTTTCATCCCTTACACACCTTATCTGACAAACATCTCTCGCTTTCCTCTCTCTTGCTCTGGCAAGCCGGTATAGATCTTTCTGGCCTGCCGGACTATCTAGAGTGTCGTATAATTTGTCCTGTACTGTTGCTTTCGCTCTTGCCACGGCTTTCTTGGCTTTTTTCTTTAAAGCATAATATTCACTTTTTTTCGCAGACTTTAAGCTAGTGTTTTCCGAATCTATACGCTGCCATTCCTTAAATTTCCTCTTTTTTTCTTTCAACACATTCTGTATATCTATCGACCACCACCATGTATCCCTATCTATTGTACCCTTTCCTCTCGTCTCTCCCAAAACATCTTTCGCTGCATGTCTAATACACTCAGCAATCTCATTCCAGCTTTCATTTATACTTCGATCATTCATGTCTCCCATTTCTATCATTTTGTCTACCACTCGCTCTCTCAATTTCTTCGCGCAGTCACTCTTCTCTAGCATATGCCATTTTATTTTAGGAGGAGGACGCTCTTTGCTTTTTTTGTTATCTGTCTTGACTACTGACACCATAACCAGGAGCCTGTGCTGTGAGACTAGGTCTTCTCCTGGCAGCACTTTGCAATCTTTGACGTGCTTTAGCTGGTTACGCCTAACCAGGAAGTAATCTATTTGCGTCTTGTGGTTACCGCTTTTGTACGTGACCAGGTGTTCGTCTCCTTTCTAAAACCAAGTATTGGCTACTGCCAGGTCAAATGCAGTAGCGGATTGCAGCAGCGTCTCCCCTTCACTATTCGGACTTCCAAAACCCCATCCCCCATGTACTCTTTCATAAACACCTCTCATTCTTCCCACATGTCCATTAAAGTCACCACCAACAATCAATTCCTCATGTACAGGGATGGCCATTAAAGCTCTATCAAAATCCTCCCAAAACTTCTCTTTCACTGTTTCATCGCATCCTACTTGTGGTGCATACACACTAACTACATTCAATATTACATTATCTAACATAATCTTCACAACTATGAGCCTATCATTAATCCTTTGTACTTCCATCACGCATTCTTTCAATTTGCTGTCTAACACTATTCCTACACCATTTCTTTTACCATCACTTCCACAGTAATAAAACTTGTATCCCTCACCAATTTCTCTCGCTTTTGTTCCTCCCCATTTAGTTTCTTGTAAGCACGCCACGTTTATTCGTCTTCTTTTTAATACATCCGCTAACTCTCTGGCCCTTCCAGTCATTGTCCCTACATTCCAACTTGCATACCTCAATCTCATTTCCCGAGCTAGCTTCTTACGTTGCCCCCGCCCGGGATGGTGCAACAACCCTAGTCCATTTCCCACAGGAGCCGGGTGCTGCCCCTGCGCGTCGCCTGTGGGGTACGCCCTAACCCTATCACGCATTCCATTTATACTCATCATGTTGCAAGAGATATGGCTACTGTTTTACAGTCGGCCGCCTGCCTGACACTAACCCTCCTTGGGAATGCTGTTGCTGGTAGTTTACCCGCCACCACGCGGTGACCTGAGGTGCTTCAGTCTCAGAAATGTCCCTCATGTCATGTGAAGAGGAGGGATGAAGCGCATGTTACTAAAAGAGTTATGAGTTTACATGTGGATGGATGGAGAGGGAGAGGGAGACCAAAGAAAAGATGGATGGATTGTGTGAAGAGTGATATGGAAGAAAAAAACATGTTGCGCCGACCCCAAATAACACGGGACAAGGGCAGGAAGATGATGACGTAAAAGCTTTTTAGGCTTCACAAGAAACTCGGATGAAACTACTTTTTCAAAGTAAAAATTACCTTAAAAATGTGAAGACATTGGTGTCAAAAAAAAATTGCGCGAATGCAAAAGGAAGCTTCTATATAAACAGCACTCGGTCTGATTGCTAAACCAATTTTTTCTTGTTTATTTTGTTCACATAATCGCCATCTTTGTTCACGTAAGATTACCCATTGCATGAAGTGGATATACCGTACCTCTTGACTCTGTGGTGCAACATAAACGAGCATATCTAGCATAACCAGCGGTTGCAGCGCACTGAGCATGCCATTACAGACATCGACCTGTAAGCTAGCTAGGGACCTACAGGTGATGGCTGCTGCAACCCGGCGCACTCGGTGTCGCGGATCTGCAATCCAAGGTATATGTCAACTTTATTATCAATCAGCATTATTGTGTGTCTCTAACTTTTTTTCCCATTTTAATCTGGAAAGAGATTATCGAGAATTCGACGTGTCATAAATTATACTCAAGTCAGTGTGTTGCATTTATTGAACCAATGATCTGCCAACGCGCGATTCATTTTGTCATATTATTGTGTTACCATTTTCATTCTAGAAGCTGGGCCTAATGCTGTTAAATCTGCTAAATTATAATTGTTTGAAACTTCTTGTTCGTTTGGCTAAAAGTTATGTGTACCTATTTGTCTCCTAAATTGCTTTCAAGGACTTTAATCAAGAAGGTACTCAATTGGTGTATAATTAAACTTAATTGAAAAGGGGAAACGAATCACCGAAGACTTTTCGAACTATTCGGTAAAATTTTATAAATCGCTTTTCTACAAATAAAGCAGTCTCCAGAATAAAAAAAATATTACTACAAATAATAAATATTAGCTCAGTAATATTTATCCTTTGTTGTACCCAAAGATATTAAATATATTTCCCTTTATATCTCTTTGGTTGTACCCAATCCTTAAATCTACATATGTTACGGGCTGTTACGTTATCAGGTAACCATACTACAGTATCACTGTAGTATGGTTACCTGATAACGTAACGTAATGGAGATCTACTCCACTGGAGGGGAATAGGAACGCAAAGATTAGCGGCTTGTTATCGAAAACGTAACATGTCCTATTTATGTATCTACGTTTGTTCAGTAAAAATGCGAAACTGGTTGCATTTGCTTACTGCTGATTTTGGTAAAGTATTTTAAAGATATATTTAACTAAGAAAAATACTTATTTAATATTTCGACCGAAACATTAAAAAACTACTGGAGCAGTTATAAAAGTGACATTTGACAAGTTTTCGTTTTTTGATGCCACGGTAATCGGTCAGAAAATCTCAATTGAATTGTCTAAGCTGTATTGTTCTACTATCAATAGATTTCAAAATAAACAAATAAAATTACCGTTAAGTTTCCTTTTTTTAAGCTAATTTCCTTTTTATATTTAGTTTCCTTAATTTCTATGTAATTCAATACTCCTTTTTTGTGTAAATCAAAATGTGAATTTGTCATATAGCTGGAGAAACTGCGAGTATAGTTTTTGGTTCTTAGTAATAAGTGCCAACCATTATTACTGCTACAAATATTTCTGCGTATTACCCCAAACATATGGTTGAGTAGAAATGTAATAAAATATCTTGTAGCCTCTGTGTCGCGCTGATCTCATCCCAATGATGATTGATGGAACCTCCTTCATTACAGTTTATTGTCATTGAGATATGATCTATTACATCTGGTTGTAAGTACTAAATAGAGCAGGAAAATTAATAAAATACCCAAACGCAGAAAACTAATTAAATTACCTTATTAAGTATTAAAGAGAAGGAAATAAATAGGTAATTATTATATTATATAATATGTTCTTTATATTATATTTCTCCCTACTATACTATACTATTCCATATCGCAGATAATAATAATGAATAGTATAATAATAAGGAAGTGTAATTAAAATAAATGGTGTTATGCTGTTGCAGTCAGTTCATATGGCTTGGCATGGCGGATCGATACAACCAATTACCAATGCGACAACGTCGTGCCTAGAGAATACGACAACACACAGAGTTTTAATAAAAAAAAAAAAACAATTACAGATTCTGGATAGTATAGCAAGCTGTATTTACAAAGATTTTATGGAACGATCTAGAATTCTCAACAGACCCCAAAATAAGAAAACGTTTTTCTTTTTTATTTAAACAGAATGTACAGAACCATTTTATATTAACTTTTATTTCATGACATTATTATATTTACCTGTGTATATAAAAAAATAAAAAAATAAAATGAAATGTAAATTAATAAAAAATGTACATATGTAGAAACGATAATATTATACAAAAGTTTGTGTTTAAAGTTTAAGCTCCATAAAAATCCATCGATCGTAGTGTTTTATAGTTTTTAAAACCCACTATAAAACACTGTTAATCTACGAGTACATTGTTTAAAACAGTCCGCGTGGGTGTGAGGCTGGTGAGAACTCATCACAAAAATAACCGCACAATAGGTTATCTTTTTCTGAAATCCTGAACCCAAAATTTCCCACGCGATATGAGACCTTATTGCCTCAGTTCCGCGGCAGATATCCGCCAACCGATTATATTATATTGTGCACATTTTGTTGTGCCATCTAACATGTTTGTATAATATGTAGAATGGATAATATGATGAAACACTTACTATGTTTTCTCAGATGTTGAAGATAAGTTATATAGACAGTGAAATACTGAAGCTCTTTGTTTAAAACCTTACACAAAACGTTGTGATATAAGTTTTAATCTCAAAGTGAGAGATTTTATGTTTATGTGTGTAAAATAGAATAGTAATTGTAATGTAGTAATAAATCATAGCTCGTTTACCTGAAAGTCCTCCATATATCGAAACACATGACGTTGAGCCAGAAGAAACTCGTTTGGAATGCGTAGTAAACGATGAACGCTGAAAAATATAAATAAACGTAAAAAACAAAATTAAGAAACCACATTGCTGTGAGGAAATGATACGGCGTCAATACACAAAAGATAAAAAGAAACATAACAAACGATAACCTCGTTATGTAGGTACTAAAAGATAATAAATATAAGGTGTGAGAATTTCTTAAATTGAAATATAGGTCAACTACGAAGTTTCGCGGAATCAATTGAAAAACGCAAGAAGAAAAATTAACTATATAATATAGCGATTGCGACACAAAATATTCAAAACATAAGCAAGGTCAAGGAGACATGAGATTTCTATATCAAAATTCATTTCGTTAATCGTTATAGACGAAAATTGGGTTATGATATTTTCTCAAAACGTATTGTTTTTGGAGCTGCATGTAGGTGGAGCTGACTTTGTGCTCCATGAAAGACACCTACGACAGATAGCCCTAATGTGAGCCTGTGAGAACAATTCTCTTTTGATCTCCATTGTGCCGTATCGTTAATTACTTGCAATTAATCAAGTTGGTTTGTTCACAGTTGGTTCCGGACAAAAAGATGTAGAACGACTCTACGAGTATCATCTCAGCATTTTTCAAAATATCTCGCTCGATTCATTTGTGGCAGCTTCTCCTAACACAAAAAACATGGGCCCGAATTTAGTGATCAGACCGAGAGCTGATGGCAGCATAAGCAACGTTGCTAAGCTAGCTAAGCTTTTACAAATCGTTCTGTGGAAACGAACCATCTGACTGCCTGATATACTATTTTTTCTTTCATTGAAAAATCGTGCAATATCGTGGAGATTTTCTGCAGAAGTGGTAGGCGTTTGACACGCCAGTCGACGAGCGATACGAGCCGTATCTACAGCTAGTAACAAATACGAGTACAAACCATGTATTTTCTTGGCTTAAAATAATTCACATCATTTTGTTTATTAGACCTTTGAAATGAAACCTTTATAAATAGAGTTCTGTATTAGTCAACCTTTCCGAGATCAGAGTCCGTCCATTTAATTCAATGAATTTTGCAACCCACGTCACGACAGGCAGTGGCGGATTTACCAGCAGGCTGACTAGGCTTGAGCCTAGGGCAGCAGATTTTTGGGGCGGCAAATTTGGGGGCAGAATTTTTTTTTTTTTACTACCTCATAGAAATCAAAAAGATTTTTGCATGACGGTTTTCTAATGTCTCACAGATAGAAGTCTGCTGATTACTTTTTAATTTTGCTGATGACTTTCCTCTCTCACTTGTCATTGCACATTCCGAGAGTAGAAAAATTCAATTGGAATTCTAAACAAAACTTAAAAAACCTATGCCTTGAAAATTTGTAAATCCGCCACTGACGACAGGATAGATTAAGGTGTCTTTGGTCGAACAACAACACACGTATGTACGTAGTTAATTTTGCTTTATCACAAAAGTAGGTATTGGAAAACTAATTAATGACGATCAAGTTTATTCATAAATAAATTCGTTCTCATTGAAACATCCGGCCAGTCATTTTTGCGAGTTAGCGGTCATATTATGTATGACTATACATAATGTGTGAGTCACCAAATATTATTGTTGGTTTTGTGTGTCATATATACTGCTAAATCTAATAGGAGTACGTCAGAGCCAGTAAGTCAGCGCCCTATACCTACCTGTTACATGTATATACTAAATAGGAATTATAAACTGTTCACAACTCATGTTTTCATATTCCTATAAAATGAATCGAAGTTTTTGAAATAAGTGTATAAAGTTTGTATAATTGGGTAATTTCTTGTCTTTATTTGAGTGCCATATTATATACTAAAATCAGCATCAGTGACTTATTATGAGTATTTTGTAAGAACTCCGCCCGGGTCTACGAGTATGTCGACTTCGCGGCCCCGTAACAGCGATTTTATTTTTATAAAAAAAAACATAGGAACTATTCAACATTTTTGTTTTTGCTAGACCCTTTTAAAAACAAGTTTTATTATTTTATGTACACTTTTAAAATCATAAGTTAAGGTTAAATTCACGATTTTTTTTATGGAGCCAACTTATTTATATTATGTTTTGATTTTTACCCAGCGATTGGTCATATGGTCAATTTTAATTAAATAATTTTCTTTTATATTTTTGGATTTCCAGAGGTTTTAAAATTTTCAAAATGAGTAGAACCTGGCCTTAAATAAAGCAGTAATTAGCATTTTAAATAATTATATATAAGGAACCCGAGGTCGTGGTGGAAATATCTCGCTATCAGTTTTGTAAGCACGTAACCTAATGGCAGTGACGTCACATTTCAATTTGTGCATAATATATTTGGGCACAGATTTTCTGTAAACCTCATTATGTGACAATCTTTATTTTATTCAAATCTTTCCTACTTATCCTATTAATAGAATTTTGGCAAACTACTTGATCTTGATGAATCTTCTGACGGTTTCTCGGATGAGGCAAAGTTATTAGATAACATTTACATTAACGGAGCCACAAAGTTATTGGAAAACATTTACATTAACGGAGCCACAAAGTTATTAGAGAATATTTACATTAACGGAGCCACCAAGTTATTAGATATCATTCAAATTAACGGAGCCACAAAGACAACGATCTGTCAAATATTTTGATCTTGTATTAATAGACATCTATTTAAAGAATCGACATTTGACATTTATTATTATTATTAGCACATTACACTAGTGTGCCACCCTGGTTTTACACGGATGCAAATTATACGATATCTCCTACGCATAATGTCGTAAGTTAATGTTTTGAGTAAAATTTTATTAATAATATTTCATTTTATTAGTATTAACTAATAAAATTAATAAATTATTAATAAAATGGCGTACGAGGAGCCTGTTATCTTATAACAGGCTCCTCGCACACCTTCCAAAGGTCCGGGACCTCAGGGTACCGAGATATACTGATACTTAGTAATAAATCATTTATTTTCAGGCATCTTGGCCCTTAGACCGTACAAATTAACAGACATAAAGTTAATAACTAAGTGTGGCATTATGCTAAGTTAGATTGATTAAATTATCCTTTTTTTGGGGTGGGTAATCTGCTAATGTCTTTTCCCGCTTTAGGTTGAAGGGAGAGGTCAAGTGTCAGCTTTTGACTGACTAAGACCCACCTCTATCCTTCAGTTTCACTTTGCGTTCCAGGTCCACAATAAAGGGCCTATTACACTACGCGGTATTCAGCACACGATATATAACTGTCTTATTTTTTGTTCCAAGTAAGACCGGCCTAGCCCTTATTAGACTACACGACATCGACTAAGGCTGAATATCGAGTAGTGTAATAGGCCCTTAACTCTTTCAAACATTCCCGCAGTGATCAAATTTTCCAGACATATAATGAGGTGTGAGTTGACCTGTCTCACATCATCGTGATTGAGATGATATAAGATCACATTCAGACATTAGGAATGATTGTGATCAATTGTCTAGGTCACATTAGTTTGTTAACCTTCTGCGATGTGTGAATCGTACACAATCCGTAGGAGGCATGACATAATACACTCGCGCTTATGAAGAGGGTGGACGATGACTATGTATAAACTAGCTTCTGCCAGCAGCTTCGGCCGCACGAAAGTAGGTTTCTTCATACAAACTTTGGACCCCGTTCCATTCCTTTAAGAGACGAATTTTGGAAAATCCTATCTTAGTGCTCGCCTACGTCATAAAAGGAAACCTTGTGCCAAATTTCACACTCCTAGTCCAAGTAGTATATTAGGTGTTGTAACGATGAGATAAAATTATTATAGAAACACCGACTTTCGAAATTAAAGTTATTTTTCACTTTTAAGTGTTTTTTATACATTGAAGTCAGTTGTATTTTACAAAAAGTTTTTTTCAATATAGTAATTTAGCTCAATGTACTTATTCAAAGCGTAATTTGGAATTTTATAGTCTCAGTATTTAATAGTCATGTTTATAACTCCGGGAATTTAGAGGAGGTATCATTGGTATTATCAACTCTATGTTACTTACTTCCACGAACTTTAAGTAAACATACTGGACCTATTCCAACCTCTGATCATAAACTTCAAAACTTGTAGTAACACTGTTCTTTAAAATCAAAAGTAACGAGCATTGTCATACAAAACAACATTTCTGTTTGAAATATTTGGACCGTGCGGACCACAGCGCCCCTAGCCAAGTTACGAACGTTTCGTTTGCGTCGAACGCCTCGAGTAGGCCACGCCTCCGATTCCTTTGTTCTGACCTCATGACTAAGCGTTGAGATTACGTCAGAATCTCGAGGCGTTCGACGCATACCGAAACGATCGTAACTTGGCTAGGGGCGCTGGTTGGGTATTTTTTTTACAACATTAGCCTTCCGGTATTTTTACAAGCTTTTTATTAACTTGCAATGTATGTAACTATATGTATGTTCGGCTCAAATCTTGCAACTCAATTTTGAAGCAGATGTCTTCAACCGATTATCCTGCCATTTTGTATACATGTGTAAATTGCGTGACAATGCAATGTTATGATTTTTTTTACCTTGCAAATACCTTTTGTTAGTCACCTTTCATTGATATTCTCAATATAACCAAACCAAACACATACGATCTGCATTCCTAAACGGTTGATGTTGTTGAGATTCTACATAATAATGATTAGGCTCAAACTTCGATGTTGAAGCTTGAAGGTTTGTCAGACTTTTACTGACTAAAAACACACTCCTGTTCCTTCGTTGCCTTTCATACCAGGGCCGAGTCTTCCTTTCAGAATCAGACCCTTGGCCCCAGAGTAGGCTTTGACCCTGCTGGGCCCTTGCGGTTAGCTGACATCTCCTTGAGGCGCGCGTGGAACAATACGCACCGTCGACGATTTGGACTCGGTCCGGACGATTACCGGACGGTCGGACGACGAGCTACCCATTGCTGGCCGTCCGCAAGCCCTCGCCTCGCCGTAGCGTCGGTTAAAAGTTAACGTCTAAAAAGATTATCTATACTAATATCAGAAAGAGAAAAGATTTGTAGGTATTGCATTTTTTTATGATAAATAAACTGAAAAATTACTTAACCGATTTTAAAAATTCTTTCATCAGTGGTGTGTTGCTTCACCACAGAGTGACATTATCTACTTTCACGCGGGCGAAGCCGTTTGCAGAAGCTAGTGTTACAATACAAAAGAAAACAAAACAAGCTAGTCCAATTCCAAGAAGTTTCAAAATATCATGTGACAATTGGCAGCAGATTCAAAAATTATTATATATTACATTATTATCGTTTTAAGTCAAAGTGCAACAACTAAAAGATGAAATCTCTCTTCAAATCCTATTTTATTTTAACGTCCAGTGTAGAGCTTGCGACAAGCACGTGTACTACGAATTCGTATAAATAAGGTTAGTACTTCAAATTCTGGAGCTACTAAAATGTCACGCAAAATCGGTCACATTTGTGTTTTGCACAGAGGCGTAACTACCGTCGTATCAATATTACGGGGCGTCCGGGCTACAGTGGCCTCGACGTTTGCGAAAATGAGTCCCGTAGTAAATGAATAATTTTTATATTTTATACTTCGTTCCGCTCGTTCTAGCGTTCTCTACATAAGTACACAATAAAAACTAAATCTATCCGAGTTCAGAATACACCAATAAACGAGTTCATTTTTAACCAAAATGTATCCCATCAAAGGCAAGTTAACAACCTCGGGCTCTCGTGGCTCTCAATAAACTAGTGCGCCTCACCATCAACAATTGCATCACTGTTTACTATCAAGTGGGATGGCAGTCAAGCAATATTATATACCAATGTTTTAAAAAAATTGAAATTTTCAAACTCAGTCCTTCATGATAAAAAAAACACATTTTCTATTTTTCGCATTTTGTTATAAAACTAAACAAACCCTCATTTTTCTTTGGTACAGGGGTCTAGCTACGCCTCTGGTTTTGCACCCCACATAAAAATAGTTTTCACCAAAATCTTTTTTTACGAAATATTACCAACCGTTTAGAATTAAAAAGCTGGAACAAACCAAAAGACATTAAAAGAACCGGTATGAATTTTCATAAGTTCCGTCCTTCCCTAGGGATCGGCCTAACATTCATAAAACTTATTTGTTTTAAAGCCTGCACGGAAATTTAATTATGCCCTGACTTAATTTGACTTGTGAATAGAATAAAATTATTCAAATGAATCAACTTTTTAGCTAGTCATAAAAGAAATAATATGGTAATTAAAAGCCGAGCGTGCGTTATTTTTGCCCACACGAACTACTTTGTAACATATCCAGTATAAAATGGCACGCGACGGCATACCTCAGCGGTAGCTGAACTGACAATATATTGTCAAACTCTGTTGCAATATAGTTTGGCAAGATGGCCAATTCTCTTGGGCTACGGGATTGTTCGGAAAACTGACCACGGCAATGTAACATGGGTAGATTTTAGTCAGTAAAAGTCTGACACTTCCTCTCGCTACTTCCTTTTACTTAATCCCTTTTAGAATGAGACACTTCAGAGTGGGAAATGAAGACCTATTCTCTTATTAATTCATTAAACCCCAAGCGAACGTGCGCTCTCTCATTGTCTCTCTATTGTGTCTCTAATTACAGTAATCGAAAGATTAAAATCATTCAGATTCAATTAGCTAGCTATACGTGTATCATCTCGTAAACCATCGATGTTATATTGCACCTGTAATAGAACTACGTTAAAAACGTTCCGTTTGTAAACGGATTGCCACTAAGTTGTCATGCTACAGTTTGTCTAGTTTTACTACTACAAATTCTCAATTCAGAAAACGAGGATGAGAGAAGTCATTTTCGACATAACCATGTTATGTTAATTTGTTAAAGTACTTTGTCCTCTTAAAAAAACTTCTGTACCGTAGGTGCGTTCACAAACATGTAAACTCACAGACTCGAAACACCTATCTATTGTAAATAGAATTTTATTTTTACTACTACAAATTCTCAGTTCAGAAAACGAGGGTGAGCGAAGTCATTTTCTACATAATATGACCAGTCACACCAGTATAATATGCCATGTTACACTAGTCTTAAGTAACCATGTTTTTTTTTAATTACATTAGAAGGTATATTACTGCTAATATACTTCACTAAATGACCTCTATCAGGAAGTATACAGGGTGTGTTCCTAATTGTCAAGGAAACTATCCGTGAAAACAAGATGGATTGTTTTACTAAACAGCAGAGTAGCTACTTATTACTGATTAGTTACTCACTACTAATGAGGGTCATTACAGCAAACAGAAACAACAGATTAACGCAAATTAATGGTAACATTTTTTTAGAGAAGTAATTATGTAATCTCGTATACATATAACTCATCATGTGTTTTTATAAAAACTAACGCTCCTTAAACCGTATTTTGAGGGTACTTTTGAAAAACGAATACCGACCGTCTTTAATATTCATTTTGATTGAGTTTATTAACCCAAAAAATATACGAATTCTCCATATATAATCTTTAAAACCCCCTAAATGGTTCTAAATACAAATATTTGTAAAAATAAAAAAACTTCGTATGTAGAATATAGATTGGGATTGGGCTATTCACAGTCAGGCAGATTTAATCAAAGATTTTATGAGCAAGCGATAAAATTGGTAACGAGGATATTCCCAGTGATATTTAACCCAATTTCGCATAATTCCTGGATAACTGTAACAATGGTCAGTCGGTTCTGTCTGTCAGATATTTGATTACAGCGAACAACTTTAAAGATATTCCTGAATTAATAGTATTTTAAGCCGCTAAACCAATGCAGATGGATAATAAAATTACAAATGAATATCAAAAATCACTGGAATTCAGCACAATGAAGTTGGTGTTCTTATAAAAGCGACTATAAAACAAGTTATTAATTTATACGCGATTTCATCGAACTGGAAGTAGTTCCTAATACTCGCTTCTGGATTTGAGTGAGCCTATAAAATAAACCACCAACAGAAATAGGCAATCGATGAAATCTTAATGGATATGTATCATTAACACTTATTGGCAGCCAGTTTGAGGGCTTTCAATAAATATTGCTAATTCGCAGTTGATTTATGGGCTCGGTACATATATGCATAAACTCACACCTTTTTCTCATAGGGTAAAGAAAAGAAAAGAAAGAAAAAGAATTTAATTGGTACAGCACAAGGCACAGACACAATATAAGTAAACACGAAACGAAAATAAAAACAAGAAGCAAAAAATAATGTAGTTGTGTGCCTAACGGCTGCACCAAAATAGGTCCAGTTCAGCATGAATGTCAGACAACTAGCCTGACGCTGATTTTCAACTGAACTACCTACAGAACGGGCATCGTGGCAGGTTGCTATGCTTCTTACATACTCTTTTTGATTCGATTACTTTCATAAATCTGGATGCTACGCATCGGGCTTAAGTAGACTCAGTTTTCGCACTATATATTTACTTAAAAGGATTGTACATATTTTTCATATGTCCTAAATCGGGAACTGTATAAAATGCAGTCCGTGCTCGATTTCACGTTGCAAATCCTCAGTAAATTGAGCGGGTAAATTAAAGGGGCGTTCTAGATGTTATTTTGTCACGCAACTGTGACTTTTCAGAATAAACTTGTGAACTAACAATACAAAAACAAAATAAAGAAAACTAACGGGCATTTTTTATCATTTCAATAACTAAATTAAAAAGCTAACAGAATAAAGCTTCACAGATTCCTGCCACTGCAAGCATGTAGAATATTTATATCTTCAGAGGCGCCAGAAAAGCTTCAAGAACATAAAGTACAGCGATAACACACGAGATTAAACATGAATTAAAGAAGAATTTTCGAGGATGTTTTATATTTCTGTCCGATTTCTAGAATAATACGAAGTAATAATAATAATACCATCTGCAAAACGAGTAATTCTGTAGACTTACCAACGACTAGGCATCCAGTCATTGCGACTCCGACCCGTCCCACATGCAGCTTCAGATAGGCCAGGAACGGGTAGGCCACAACCAGACCCCCGCAGTACGCCATCAGGCACATGCCATGTAGGTTCCTCAGCTCAGGAATGAATGCGTAGATCAGGAATGTTGCCAGAAGAAACGGCACTGATAGGATTAGACCTGGAACAAAGGGAATGGAATACCTGGTGTTGAATCGAGAATGCCTAATTGGTTATGGACTCTTATTAGGTACCTAATTTTCAGTACGAAAACATTCATTTTCAGTAGTAAATTGTGAAGGCAGTACGGCGCCCATATACTACAGTTTGCGAGGAAAATTTTCTATTTACGTTACTAAGTACGCTGTCCGTCCGTCCGTCCGTCTATTTGTCAGCGGGCTATATCTCAAAAACCCTAAGAGGTAGACTTAAAATTTACACAGAATGTGTGTTTCTTTTGCTGTCGCAAAAACAAATAATAAAATGGTAATAAAGTTAAAAATTTCAGAAAGAAACCTTATTTGGTCGGCGTTTTTTTTTTTTTGCTCTATTTTAATATTGTAGTACGGAACCCTTCGTGTGCGAGTCCGACTCCCACTTCTATTTTTCCAGTCTGCAATAATTTTATTTAAAGATTTAAAAATACTATTCCATGTGTTTTAATCAGACAGGGTTAAAACCAGTTTAAAAAAAGCCACAAAGATTTTGATGCAGTCATCGCACGCTAGAATCTGGTATGCGCCATGTGTGGACGCTGGCGCATGGAGCACCACGAAGTATGTACGAATAATGTCTTTGCAAATCTGAAACTATTTTCGATACTTGCACAGTAATGAACTTGTCGTCATAAACGTGGAGAATACGGCTACCCATAATAACTTTACTGCTGTACATAATTGTTGGCAAACATACCACACTCATAGAAGACGTAAATTTTACCGCCTGTTAATTCCGAACAATGCCATAAGGAATGGAGAAAGGAAAATGGATTGTATTAGTACGAATTAAGTCTATTGATAGAGATTTTGAGTATGAATGGCAAAACGAAATTTCCTAGGCCTACCAAACGAACTGATATGAGATGAGGACTGAAGATGTAAACTAAATTTTGTTTGCGAGTCTAAGACGGAGGGGATTATGATAATTCTGACCATAGATTCAGACGTAAATACGTCAGGATTATATAAATACGGTATCTTTGACATCGACGCACAAACGTATATCACGGATTCAGTGCATGATTCTGGAGTTGTGGAATTTTTCTAATAAAAAAAAAACTATATTTTTTTAAATTTAAACTGTGTAAAATCGTTATTCTAACCAACCCCGATGATATTTTTATTAAAAAAAAAATGATCGGGGTAGATAAAATCGTTATTCTAATCAACTATGACATTTTTAATTTTAAATGTAATTATATGAATGAACTAGCTTCTGCCAGCGGCTTCGCCCGCGTGAAAAAAGGTTTCTTTATACAAACTTTAAACCCTGTTTCATCCTCTTAGAGTGTGAATTTTGGAAAATCCTCTCTTAGTGCTCGCCTACGTCATAAAAGGAAACCTTGTGCAAAATTTCACGTTCCTAGTCCCTGTAGTTTTGGCTGTGCGTTGATATGTCAGTCAGTCAGTTTCTCTGTTTATATATATAGATTAATTACTCCTAATAAACTAGTGCGCTTCACCAACACTGATTGCATCACCGCTTGCCATCAGGTAGGATCGCAGTCTAGCACTGGTTTATATCAATTTTTAAAAAAAGTGTCTAAAAGAGGCTTTAAGTCTCTTTAACCATCACACACACATAGAAGAGGCCATCTTAAAATGAAGGCGAACGTTTTCTTAAATTCTGTTTCCTATTCTAAATCATTTAACAGTACTTCTTTTACTTATGTTTTATTTGTTGCTAACACACTAACATTGTACTTTAAATATGTAATTATATCACCATGTCCATTACTGTCTACCGACAAAATATTTACATTGATAAATTGGTCACGGACTAAAATTGTTTAAAAAACGCGTGTTAGAGATGAGATGTGAGGTGTATTAGAAGTATAATATCTTTGTGTATATTTCGAGACTATACAGCAAAAAGCATTGTAGAGTATGCACTACCTTTGGCTAGTCTGTCTGCGGTATTTTATCTCCTCTTTTGTTCTCAGTTTTTATAAGAATAAAATTATAATATCTACTAAGCCAGTGTGCGTACCTTTTTTACGCTGCCGCAGACGATTTGCAGCTGTACTGTCAGTCGGTGTTAACAACTTATCGAATGCGATCTAGGAACTAAACAATGATTTAAATGTAATTAAAAACTGATCGAATCGATTCGAAGTGGTGGTTAATCCTACAAAATCTTCAGGCTATCTTTGTTGGGAGCCCCAGTAATCAGAGAAAGCTGGATGGCCTTACCGTATCACCCGTAATCTTTAACAATACTGTGATTCCGTTTAGCTCCGAGGTTATTTTACCTGTGCGTTTATTAAACAAGGCCTCGGCTTTTATCTTTTGGTATATTTTTGTCTACTTTTACTTTATTAATTCTAATAATTTATTATCTATTTTTATCTATATCATTGGTGCAAACTGCCAATACAAATACGAACACGTGCACCAATAAATCAATGGTTACTACTTCTATTTCACACAACTTTTCTTTCATATTTCGTAACTTTATTACTTCGGCATCAGTAAAACTAACATTGTTTCATCAGTCCGACCAACATCATATGTTTGCGATATTTATCGCGCTTCCATAAATTGAAGCAATATTGCAACTGTGAAATTTCATGGAGTGTGTTTATGAGAAATCGACCACGATATCTTGGGCTTGTCATAAATCCATCTCAGATCAATTTGTTTAGTGATTCCATTGTCCTGAAGTTGTGGTGTGGAAAACTAGTAAATCATTATAGATAGGTACCTAGCCGCAATCTTGTATGGTTTTAATAATAATAATGAATCTTTATTGCATACCATTTCATCCATATTTTTACAAATTATACGCATATTAACAACTAAACAATTTGGGCACTAAAAAATGTTTTCAGGATGTTTGAGTCCTGTTTATTTGCAATGACCTGTAGGATGCTGTTAGTGCTACCCCTCTGCTTAGTAAAGAAGCGAGCCGCTTGCGCACGATGGCATGGAAGCCATCTACCCTGGCCTCCGCAAACATACCGGAAGCACTACAAAACCCCTCTAACCAAAACAACATCCTAAATTCATTGTTATATTGGACACGTAAGGCATTGAGCGATCGCTGCAGTCGTTCGTTTTAGAGAGGAAATTAGATCACTAATAAACACCTCACCAGTGCTGCATTTCCGTTAATAGAAGACGTGCAGCACAATCTGAATACCATTTTGTTTTACCCTTTCAAACAAAAACATAAAATTCGCTGATTATATGCAAGTAGTACTAAACTATCAACAATTATGTCATTGTGTAACCCAACACACTTTTAAAAAGTGACTAATCAATATTCATGGACGTACAAAGTGTCCCCGAGTATGTACTTAGAGATAATTAAGGGACCGTTAACAGCGGGCCTATCCCATGGCTCGTAAAAGCGGATATCCTATTGCCTTGCTGAGTCAACAATGTGGTGTTTATGACGAGGCAGCTATGGCTCGTTTAAAAACTAAAGGTGTAGTAAAACATGGATGCTAAATTGCTGAAGGTAATCAAGTTAGTTCGATTTACGATGTTGCTCGAGGATCCGGATGTTTGAGGGTCGCTTCCACTAATGAGGTTGTCACGACTAGATAAATGACCTGTTTTAGAACATCGTGTACAAAATATTGATCATCTATAATGACCACTTTTAATTTTTTTTCAATAATTTTAGCTAGCAGCGTAGTTCTTAAGTCTCTAATGAGGTTACATCGTCAACTTCAACAATGATTAAGATTGCTTCGGGTTTCCCTATCTACATGGATAGTCGTCAACATTTTAGCCTACAGACATCCATTTCTGGATGTAAGGCTCTCCCCAGAGGTTAGTAGTATATTATTGGGTTCTCTGGATCAACGGAAATCAATAAGTCCAGTTATATAGAACTAATACCATTCACCCACAATCTATTCAAATAGATGAAAACAGGGGTTATTGAAAAAAGAGTAACATCGAATTAAAAATCTTCAGATTTTGAAAAGTAGATATACCTTCGCAGAGAAGCGCAGGTAAACTTTTCAAAATCTGAAGATTTTTAATTCGATGTTACTCTTTTTTCAATAACCCCTGTTTTCATCTATTTAAATAGATTGTGGGTGAATGGTATTAGTTCTAAATAACTGGACTTATTGATTTCCGTTGATCCAGAGAACCCAATAATATACAGTTGAAAACTTAATTACTTCTTATCTCTAAAAAGGGGGAAAAAAAAAACAACAATTGCTAATCATTAATTTTGTCTTTTATTAATAACACTATGTCTCTATATGATTTATAAACATCGTCCATAAACATGTTTTTGACAATATATTGCACACATAATTCGGAATGACACTTGCAATTTAACAATTCTGCAGGTAGATTTTCCACATCATATAACTCAATTCGTATCATTTTCGTTCCCCTTGATGGTTTTTTTATACAGATATAAGTCTCTTTGTCTTGATATGCTCTCTTTTTTGATTTGTCTTGATTGTTCGGCAAGAAGTTGAATAGATCCTCACCAGATTCCTGAAACAAACATCGAGTTAATCAACCGACTTCAATGAAGAAGGAAAGTTCTCAAGTCAACGCATATTTTATATTTAATTTATGTATTTACATTGTTTATTCTATTTAAAAAAAAATTGAACTATGACAAAACTGTTGACGTCGAACCCGTTAAGTATTCATCTTGAAAACATTGTTTATATACTTAATCCATTATTCGATCAACGAAAAAAATAAATATTTTTTTTAAATAAAAATAAAAATGTTTTTCAATAACTTACCGACATGTTAGATGTTCAAAGCTGCTCCGGTGTTGATAAAAATCAGAGAAATAATGATGTTGGAAATTTAAGTAAATGATTCTTTATATGTGATTTTAGTATGCTATTAAGGTTTAAAATCGTTAATTAATTTGAACACATGCCACGTTTCCTTAAATGGAAATGAGTACAATAAGACTGGCGCCTGGAGACAGATGATCTGTCTATGTTTACAGTGAGAAATATAATAATATCCTAGGCGTCAATGTTGACGCCTACTATTTTATCTCATAATACGCAGCAGTAACGTCGTATTTTGGTTACGGAATATGTTATGTTACTATATTGTACCCTTATAAACATATAATAAAAATGAAGAAGTTTGTCTGTTTATTTTAGACTAATTCACACTTATAGTACCTTTATTAAGACTGATTGGTTACCTGAGGAGTAAATTAAAAGAAGTGAAGCCGTTGGATACAGCTAGTGTATTTAATTTGCTGACAAACTGTTTTCTGCATAACACTAGTGTAAAATCTGCATGCACACATTGATGTTTTTCATATTTATTTAAATGACCGTGAAACAATGAGCCACTACAAAATTTTCTTTCTGAGGTGCTACAAGTGATAAAAGTGTTTATAAGTGTGTGTAGTGCGTGTCCCATATGCAGGTTTCGGACAACTAGTCTTCTTAACAATACAAAGTGAGTATCAAGCTTTTCAAATGTAATAACTTTTCAGAATAGTTTATCTTTTTCATCAGTTTCAAAATTTGTTATTTATGTTCTAACAAATATTATGTGATGAATAAGTAATTATTCGATTAATTAAATCTGTTTATCCAATTTGTAAGAACAACATAAACCGACTTCACAAAAAGGCGGAAGGTTCTTAATTCAACCCGTACCTATTTATGAATACAAGCGTTAAAATCACTTTTAGATTTCGGGTGTATTATTTTTATGAATGATTCAACATGAGCTCAATACAAATATTTGCATTGGTATTCTGAAAACATTCCTGAATTAACAAGTCAGCTTGGCACCAGGTAACCTGATGTTAATAGCGACAGTGTATTCGAAGGTGTAACTTACCTTATCTGATACGAAAACTTAAAATAATTAAATATGATTTCGATAATTTAAATTAATCAGTTTATTCTATTTTTGTTTTCAGATCTACAACTCCACTGTACAAGTCAAGTCAACAAGTTTTCAAAATCTTCATCATCGTCATCTTACAAAATCTTCAATCAAATTAAACAAAATGTAAGTATCATTATAGATTATTATCAGACTGGCCTGTTGGTCTAGTGGTTAGTGGACCTGACTGCAATGCCGGAGGTCGTGGGTTCGATTCCCACCCAGGACGAATGTTTGTGTGATGAGCACGATCATTTGTTCTGTGTCTGGGTGTAATTTATCTATAATATGTATGTATTTAGAAATATATATGTATGTTTATCAGTTGTCTAGTACTCATAACACAAGCTCTGCTTAGCTTGAGACTAGACGGCGTTGTGTGATAGTTGTGGAATATTATAATTATTATTAATATAAAAAATACCTTTTAACCTTAACCTTTGTAATTGTCACGAAAACGTTGTTTTATTATAGTACTTCTAATATTATCAACATCTGCAAGTTTTGTAAAAAGTATTGAATTTATTAATTTTTATTTTCTAATACAACAGAGCTGTTAGCAGAGAGAGGTAGATAAGTAAAACGTATATATGTAATTATTTATTTATTTTTATTTTCAGGTCAAAAGCTGACGAACTTTTTCCCACATCCTCTGAAGAAGAGGTTGAAGAAATTTGTCCTCAAAAGAAAACGAAACGGAGTAGAGAAGAGTCTCGTCCATCTAGCAGCATGCCAATCTTGGATGACGAGGGGGAAGAGCTGGGGAGAAAGCGAACTAAACGCGAAAAACATTCGTCAACACGTCGAGCTGAGCCAGCAGTGAGCACTGAACATATACGATCATCATTGAAAAAGCCGAAGATTCGCCCAGTTACAAGACCTACGGCTAGGGAACTTTTTGGTACGGACAGTGAAGATGAAGCACAGGAAGCGGCCTGTGCCTCTTCTTCCTCTTCTAAAAAAGTATCAACTTTAGTATCTTCTATCACGAGAAGATTAGCTAACGGTATTTCTCGACAAGGTCATCCTTCTAAAGAGGGATCGCACTACATTGACTTAAAAGTCTATAAAGTTTCGGATATTGAAAATGTTTCTGCAATGAATAGATGGCGTCAGGCAGTGATCAGTTTAAAAAATAAAACAGACGATAATACTGAAGCTTGGGGATATTTAGCAAAATTTATAACTTCAAGTAGGAAGGAATTTAAGGATATCCCACCGACATTTATTTCAAACTATTATTGAATACGAACAAACCATATTTTTGAACATATCATAATCAAGATGATCTTTTCAAAATATGAATTTAGCTAATATTTGCTTTTCACATATAAGCCTATATCATATAAAAGCGTAGATCATAAGCATATAATCAAAATGTATCCATAGGTTAAGTTGAAAAAGTTAAATAAATTAATATAACATTATTTTATCCTAATGATGTCTTGTTTTTTTTTATTACAGCTACCGCTACCGCCGATAACGGATCTCATTTTCAAAGTCATGATACTATGATATGCCATGAATGCAAAGTAATTTTACGAAAACCTGATTATAGATACCATGTAAGAAGTAATGTACATAAATCAAATTGTTTATTGAAAACTGAATTTGAAAATGTTGAAATCATTGCAACTGCATTTAAAGACAGGATCCTTACTTATCGATTAAATCCATATGAAGAATGCTTTGAGACCCCTGAAACTTTCTTGCATGATAGTATGAAATATATCATAAAACTAATTACTATGGCTCTGGAAAAAAGTACTTGCTTAAAAGTAAATTTTGAGCTATTTGCAAACTTTATATTACCACATTCAGACTCACAAAATCTAAAGTCGTTTAACACTAAAAATACAATTATTCTTAAAGATACATGTATAAAAGAAAAGTATATGGAGGCAGTGAATACAATTAATAAAAAAATGAGCGAGTTCCAATTTTGTGAGTCAGGCTGGTCTTTTCTCTCAATAAGTCATTTAGAAATAAATCTTAATAAATACTGTCCTATGAGAGGTGGCTCCTATATTGATTTACCACCCATAGTGAAAAATACTAAAAGCTGTATTAATATACAGAATAATGATAACCACTGCTTGTTATGGTCTATAGTAGCAGCTTTACACCCACGCGAACGTAACGCGTGCAGAGTAAACTCTTATCCACACTACAGTAACGTACTGAACGTTCAGGATATGACTTTTCCCCCTACAATAAGCGATGTAAAGGTCTTAGAAAAAAATAATCCAGACTTGAGTGTAAACATCTACGGATTAGATAACAAATTTTATGTAACTGGACCTCTATATAAGTCAGATTCAAGGAAAACAAATCACGTGAACCTACTTTACATTGAAAAAAATGGTAAGTTTCATTATTGTCTGATTAAAGATCTTCTCAAATTAGTACGCAGGCAAATTTCTGAACATAAAGGTAAAATGTATTTATGTGAAAATTGTCTACAATTTTTTTCAAGTGTGTCTAAGTATACTGCGCATTCTTGTTCAGAAATATTATCGGTGTTGCCTCCAAAAAACAGTGTATTGAAATTTGAACACTACGAGAGACAGCAGAAAATCAACTTTGTGATTTATGCAGATTTTGAAAGCATTTTGACAGATTGTACAGAAAACCAATCAACTGAAAACACTAAACTTATTCAAAAACACGAGCCTTCTTGTTTCGGCTATTATATATGCTGTTCACATGATTCAGGCTTAAATAAATATGTAACTTATAGAGGTCCAGATTGTGCTAAAGTATTCATTGAGTATTTAATCAGAGATGTGTCACAAATACACGATATGTTGCAATGTAAAAAGCCCATAATGAAATTGTCTAAACATCAGCAGGACAAATATCAAAGAGAAACTACTTGCCATATCTGTAATAATTTACTTTTTGATGATAAAGTAATGGACCATGACCACGTGACTTCTGAATTTAGGGGAGCAGCGCATAATCAATGTAATCTTTTATATAGAGTTTGCCCTTTTGTGCCTGTGATATTTCATAACTTATCTGGCTATGATAGTCATCTGTTTATAAAAGAATTAGCGAAGTATGAGGGTGATTTGAAAATTATACCGCAAACTAAGGAAAAGTACCTATCCATTACTAAATATTTGCCATCAAAAGACTCATCAAAATCAATTCAAATAAAATTTTTAGACTCTTTTCAATTTCTTAGCTCGAGCTTAGATAATTTATGTAAAACTTTATGTGAGAAAGATTTTATTAATTTATCTCATGAGTTCCAAAATCATGAACAGTTTGAGCTTATGCAACTTAAGGGCATTTATCCATATGACTACGTAGATACATGGTCTAAGTACAGTGATACGACACTGCCGAAAAAAGAATACTTTTTTAATAATTTAAAACAAGAGCATTTATCAGACGAAGAATACCTCAGAGCGCTAAGAGTGTGGGATGTTTTTGACATTCAATCGCTTGGAGAATACACAGACTTGTATTTGAAAAGTGATGTTTTGATTCTTAGTGATATATTTGAAAAGTTTCGAAATACATGCCTTCAATACTATAAGTTAGATCCGGCTTATTATGTCACCTCGCCCGGACTCAGCTGGGATGCAATGTTACTATGTACGGGTGTGCAATTAGAATTAATTAATGATGTAGAGATCTATCAGTTATTGGAAAAAGGTATTCGTGGAGGTTTAGCTCAATGTTCCCTGAGACATGCTAAAGCAAACAATCAATATCTCCCCAATTACGATGATCAAAAAGAAACATCGTTTCTTATATATCTTGACTGTAACGCACTCTACTCTCATGCTATGACAAAACCAATGCCAATTTCCGAGTTTAGGTTTTTAACAGACACAGAAATTTGTAATTTCGATATCATAAATACTGATGAAAATGGTGATTACGGTTATATTCTGGCAGTTGATTTGGAATACAGGGATTATTTACATAATACTCATAGTGATTTACCATTCGCAAGCGAGAAATTCATTCCTCCTGGTGGTAAAAACCCAAAACTTATTGCAAACCTTTATGACAAATATCATTATGTCATACATTATGTTCACTTGAAAGAATGCCTAAAACATGGGTTACGTCTTAAAAAAATCCATAAGATTCTGTGTTTTCGACAAGGTAGCTACCTCAAAAAATATATTGATTTGAATACTCAGTTACGTCAAAAGTCTTCATCAGTTTTTGAAAAAGATTTTTTTAAATTACTTAACAATGCTATTTTCGGGAAAACGATAGAGAATAAAAGGAAACATGTCAATGTTAAACTAGTCTCTAAATGGAGCGATACTAAAAATAAAACTAAAAAAGTTTTGGAGGCCAAAAAACTAATTGCAAAACCAAATTTTCATAGTGCTACTATATTTTCTGAAAACTTAGTAGCAATCCAGCTAAATCCCGAAAAAATCAAGCTGGACAGACCTATATACATAGGGTTCAGCGTGCTAGAATATGCTAAAACTCATCTCTATCAGTTTCACTATGACTTTATTAAAAAGAAGTATAATGAAAACGTAGAACTATGTTATACTGACACAGACAGCTTACTTTATTTGATATACACTGACGATTTTTATAGAGATATGAAGGAGAATATATCTTTGTTTGATACTAGTAATTTTCATTTGAATAATCCGTTTAATATGCCAATAACAAATGATAAAGTGCCCGGGTTATTCAAGGACGAGTTAGGTGGCGATGTGATTGCCGAATTTGTAGGACTCAGAGCTAAATTGTACTGTATAAAAAGCGTAAAGGTGCAAATAAAAAAAGCAAAAGGTATATCTAAGACTGTCACTAAACAACTAAACTTATCTGACTATTATCAGACTCTCATAACAAATAAGAATTTGCGGTTCAAAATGAATATGCTAAAATCCATAAAGCATACTATATATACTCAGGAAGTCTACAAACTAGTCTTGAACAGAAACGATGATAAAAGACAAATTCTTCCCGATAATTCTCATACGTTACCTTGGGGACATTGTGATACAATATTTTGAATGTACGAGCACCTATATGATAAATTACAATACTTGTATAATAATTGTAACTAGACTGTTAATTAGATAATAAATGATACATTTAATGATTAGATGTACCATCGATAAGATATTTTAATTTACTTATTCAAAATAAATATATCGAGATTATATTTGGTGTTTTATTTATGTTTTTTTTACTGAATATTGATATTATAATGGTGTAAAAAGAGTATGCATTATATATTTATTATTAGATCAAATTATGAAAGCATTAAAATTTACTTATGATGCGACACGAAACGATTTACTTATGGAATAGACAGTATCGAAGAGAAGTGATTATAATAAGTACAATCAGCTGTACCTTAGATTAAATATTATGAAAGATGAGAATAGCATCTTTCTTGTACTCAATACAGGATTCGACCTAATTCGACGAAGTATATATATATATACACGTTAAATAGTTTTTTAATTAATCGGTGAGATGAAGTTGATCAAGCAACCTATATCCCTCAATGTTAATAATATAAGATTAAGTGATTCTGTTCACCACATCAGACATAGCGCTTTATTGCCAAATACCATTCGCTGTATAATATGCGGTCCATCAAGCTGTGGCAAAACGAATGTTATGATTAGTTTACTGCTGCATGAAAATGGACTCAAATTCAGAAATCTTTATCTTTACTCTAAGACTTATTTCCAACCAAAATACCGTTTTTTAAACGAAGTATTAAAAAGAGTGCCACAGATTAATTTCTATGAGTTCAGTGATGATAAAGATGTAATATCTCCGAGTGAAGCTTTAATAAATTCTGTATTTATTTTTGATGATGTTGCGTGTGAAAATCAAGTTAATATCCGCAATTATTTTTGCATGGGCAGGCATAAACAAATCGATTGTTTCTATTTATCTCAAACCTATTCTAAAATTCCGAAGCAATTGTTACGTGACAATGTTAATTTTCTTATTATATTCAAACAAGATGATGTGAATTTAAAACATATTTATGAAGAGCATGTTAGTTCTGATTTACAATGGAAAATGTTCAAAAATATTTGTCAAACTGTTTGGAGTAAACCTTATAATTTTCTACTTATTAATAAAGAATCGCCATTAAATAATGGAAGGTACAGACAGAACTTTGATATTTTTTTAAAGTTTGACTGACTGTTTATACATATAAGTAATTAACATACAAAATCAAATTCAGTATAATTTGATTCTTAGCTGAACGCAGTTGTTAAAATATAACATGGAGAAAAATATTAAAATAGAATTAATGAAGTCAGTAGACTCCATAAAGAATAAAATAAAACAAATGAAGAACCAGGATCACTGTATGAAATTGTCGCTTGATCAAATGCTTAAACCGGTCACAGACCCTCTTAAAACCCTAGCTGATTCCAATACAAATATGAAAAAAATATTGTTGTTACAAAATACAACCCCAACCACATGTTCTGGAGATATTGAAATGGATGATATTAATACTAGCTCGACTACAAAGTTTGAGGACTGTTACGAACCAAAACATAATTCTGCACAATTGGTTAAAAAGTCTCCTAAAATGGAAGATGATTTAGATATTTCATTAGAAGATTATGATATGTATGATGGTGTAAATATACCGTTTGGAATAAGAAGTGAAAACAAAACTTTATTTATGGGTAATTCAAAAGTATCATTTTCTAAAATTGATAGTTTGAATAACGATAGCGTTATTTTGATTAAAATCGGTGATAAATCTTACAATTTAACTCCTGGTCTGAAAGAACTTTTACTTAACAAAAAACCTGATTTAAAATTAGTATCCCCTAAAGATAAACTTTTCTACAAGGATATATTGCATTACACCAATGCTCACAAAAGAGACTTCAATCCTAAAGGTCAAATAAAAGGTGATAAAGGAATAAAATATCGTGAAATAATCAGACCTTTTTTTTCTGAAACATTAAATGATAACATTCACACTAAACTTGGAGGAAACTTGCCAAAGTTAAAGAAGTACAAAAACAATACTGACTTGGTATATTGGGACGATCCTAACGAGTTGGTTGAGAGATTAAAACTATTAGTCGCTTCAAGAGATGCTGGCAATACAAATCATGATAATGAAATTTTATCGATAATTGAAGAATTAAAAGAAGCTGATATAATTGAAGAATAAATAGTGGAGATAGTATGATTTTCATTCAGAATCATTGGTAGGTTCAAGACAAATGTTGATATACTGAATTAAAATATGAGTAAAGCTGACGTAGTAAACGAAATTCATAAAAATGCAAGACTAAACTTTCCACGAAGACATGTTATTATGAAAGATATAGATGACCTTTGGCAAGCAGACTTAATCGACATGCAATCAATTTCCAAAGAGAATAAAAATTACAAATTTATTCTTGCTGTTATTGACACATTTTCGAAATACGCCTGGACCTTTCCTTTGAAAAGCAAGACCAAAGATATTGTATGCAATTCTTTCAAGATTTTGTTGGCTAATGGGCGTGTTCCCAAAAATTTGCAAACGGATAATGGAACAGAATTTTATAATAACATGTTTCAAAATCTTATGAAATCTTATTATATAAATCATTATTCAACCTTTTCAACAAAAAAGGCATCAATAGTTGAGCGATTTATTAGAACATTGAAATCGAAACTATACAAGGAATTTAGTTTAAAAGGTAACTATAATTGGATAGATAATACTCTTAATAATGTTATTTATGAATACAATCACACCTATCATCGCACAATTGATGAAATCCCAGCAAACGTGGATAATGTTAATAAAAAACGCATATTACAAAGATATTGTATGTTGATGAAAACCGTTAGCATAAAAAGCAAGTTTAAAGAGGGTGATTATGTACGCATTAGTAAATATAAGGGGACATTTGAAAAAGGATATACTCCCAACTGGTCGACAGAAATATTTAAAATTCGAAAAATACAAGATACATCGCCTATCACCTACTTAATTGAAGACGCAATCAGAGGCCAACCCATTTTAGGTGCATTTTATGTACAAGAACTTCAAAAGACAAAAAATGCTAATTTATATCTAGTTGAGAAAGTTCTTAAAAGTAAAGGAGACAGAGTTTTTGTAAAATGGTTAGGTTTGCCTGCTTCTGAAAATAGTTGGATTGATAAATCGAATATTTATTGAGTGTTCAGTCCAAATGTTTCAGTCTTATGATGTGTATTGAAGAGAGTAGTCTTCTCAATTGGATTATAAATCATTTACCATTTGAATTACATTTACCAGGATACAATTATTGCGGGCCTGGCACTAAATTGATGAAAAGGCTTACACGTGGAGATAAAGGTGTTAATAAATTAGACGAATATTGCAAACAGCACGACATTGCCTATCATAAATCTTCAAACTTAAAGGATCGCCACAAGGCAGATTTAGTTTTGTTAAATATGGCTAAAGACCGAGCACTTGCCTCTGATGCGAGTGTAGGGGAAAAACTGGCAGCACTCCTAGTAAGCAGCGCTATGTCAACAAAAATTAAAACTGGTTTTGGCCTACAAAAAGATAGCAAAAAGTGTCCTCCTAAAATTGGAAAAGGATTAAAAAATAAATTTAAAAATGTTATTAGAAAAACCAAGAGACATATCAAAAAATTAAAACCGAAATGCAAGAAAGTGGCAATAGAATTAGCTATGGCCGCTGCCAGAGAATTAGCTGATGATTCATCCATTAAACTTCCTCGTGTTATTCCTATACCAAAAACTGGTGGAGTATTGCCTTTGATTCCGATTTTTGCGGGATTATCTGCAGTGGGAGCTTTAGCAGGCGGTGCAGCTGGTATTGCTAAAACCATAAATGAATTCAAGATTGCGAAAAAGTTATTGACTGAATCGAAGAGACACAATGAAAAGATGGAAGCTCTCTGCATCGGAAAAGGACTACACCTTAAACCACATAAAGATGGACTCGGCATTTTTGTATCGAAAGAAAAAAACTAAGATATCGGCTACCCAAACGAGCCTTGAGTAATTTAGACATTTTGAAGCATGGAAATAATATTCCCTATTTCAGAGGTGTCTTTATGAGAGATAAGCTACCTAAACACCCTTTTAAAAAAGAATGTGGAGTAATAAATTTAGATAGCTCTAAAAATCCTGGTTCTCATTGGGTAGCCTATGCAAAATACAACGATTATATTGAGTATTTTGATAGTTACGGAAATCTTAAGCCTCCAAAGGAATTTATAAAATACTTGGGCTCCAAAATTCACTATAATTATGATAATATTCAGCGTGATCACCCTTTTAATTGTGGACATCTTTGTTTAAACTTTTTGAAGAATTTTTGGTGTAGTGAAGGAATAAAATAAACATGATCTTTCGAAAGAGGTCAGTATAGAAGCATGTCTACTACGGTTACCATCTCTGGGAATAAATCGGAATTGGTTTCATACTTTCAACCACCATTGCATTTGTCAGATCAATATGAGTGCGGTTTGGTATACTTTTCAGTATTAAAATCAAGACCAAATATTCCCATTATTAACAGAGGTCTGTCTGTAATCAGAATCGAATGTGATCTTGTTAACGGTTCGTACTGCAACGGGTTACCAACTCATTTTATTCATGAGTTTGTGTCTGATACTACTCCAGGTCATCAGTGCATGGAAATACCACTACATGTTATTTACTTTCCAGTAAACAAAAATATAATTTCATCGGTATCTGTTAAGATTGTAGATCAATTTGGTCACTGTATTAACTTTGGAGAGGAACAAGTTCAGTTACGTCTTCATTTAAGAAAAACAAAATGATAGTATATTATAAAAACACCCAAGCGAATGAAAAATGTCTTAGTCCTTCTGCGATTGCTAAAGTGCAAAGACGCAAGAAATACGTTAAGAAATTGACTAAAGCAAATAAAGATTTTCTTAAAGCCCTAGGGTTCAAAGTATGAATATACTACAGATTACTGAATTACCGCACTTCGACACTTCGATCGAAAGTTATGAAGTCCATTCATACAATCCCTACAATAGCAGCTTTAGAGAAAACGATGAAATCAGAATTCCCATCCACCAGCAAGACATATACGTGCTACCATCAGCCAGTTCAATTTACATCGAAGGACAAGCGAAGCTCTTCGGTAAAGATGGGAATCCAATCAAGAAAACTTTTTCATTCACTAATAACCCTGTTATGTATTTGTTTCAAGACATCAGATACGAAATGAATGGTATTGAAATAGACCGCATAAAAAATTCTGGAATAACATCAACAATAAAATCATACATCTCATTAAATGAAGCAGAAAATAAAGTTGCTGCTCTATGGGGTTGGAATTTAGAGGGATTTCAAAGTGATGGGCATTTTAGTGCTGTTATCCCATTAAATAAGGTTTTAGGTTTTGCAGAGGATTACAATAAAATAGTGATAAATTGTAAACATGAACTTATATTGAACAGAAGCAATACTAACTTAAATAGCGTTATCCTTTCTGATGATATTGTTAATTTTCAAATAGACGTGCAAAGAGTTCAGTGGAGGGTGCCACACATAAAAGTATCAGACCGAGAAAGACTGTCACTTTTAAAACATTTAGAAAGAGATAAACCTATTCAGATGGCGTTTAGAAATTGGGATTTATATGAATATCCGTTACTACCTAAAACCACAAAGCATTCTTGGTCAGTTAAAACTGCTTCACAATTGGAAAAACCCAGATATGTAATTTTTTGTTTACAAACAAATCGAAAAAATAATAAAACTAAAGACAGTTCACTATTCGATCATTGTGAAGTAACAAACGTTACACTCTTTTTGAATTCACAATATTATCCATATGAACCTTTAGGTTTAAAGTTTTCTGAGAACAAATATAGTATATTATATGAAATGTTTGTGAAATTTCGTCAGTCGTATTACAACTGTCCAGTAGACCCGTTGCTTGACCTAAAGGAGTTCAAAGAAAAAGCCCCTCTTTTTATCTTAGACTGCTCAAGACAAAACGATAGCCTGAAAACAGGTCCAGTGGACGTGAGGTTGGAAATTGAATGTTCCACAGCATTACCAGATAAGACGACTGCATATTGTTTGATTATAAACGATCGACTCGTAGAATACAAACCTCTCAGCAACATTGTGCGCAGATTGTCATGATAGCTATTGTGGATATTCAAGGCTTTAAAACAGAAACAAATGAATTTATAATAAAAGAAATCGCTATATTGTATAATAAAACATTACAAGTGTTTTTAATTAAGCCACCATTTCCATTTTCAAAATTAACGAAACATGAAAAAAAACATGTTTGTTGGATTGAACGTAACAGAAAGATACATTGGCGTGAAGGATTTGTACCCTACCCTAATTATCAGAATTTAGTTATAGATATTTTAAGAGATAAATGTATCTACGTTAAAGGTTCAGAAAAAGTGTTGTGGTTAAAGCATATTTTAGAAAACAGTAATTCTAATATATTCAATTTAGAAGATAAAGGATGTTCTAGTTTGATAAGTTTATACGATCTATATAAGTATTCTCAAGATTTATATAACTGTATTTATCATGACTCTGTATGTGCTTTAAAAAATGTATTGTGTTTAAATAAGTGGTGCTTTGATAATAAAATTCTAAAATAAATAGTTTCTTGTTTTATTTCTATAGTTAGGTAAAACGCATCTTAAAGTTTTCTATTCCCCTCCGCCCACCTCTGTCCGGTCTTTATAAGTTATTGACAAACGCTGGACGATACCATTGAACGTTTATAATTGAACTAGAAAGTTAATAGAACATGTCTCAAAATGAATACAAACCTCGATATGACATGTATAACATGTTCAAAATGCGTGAATTTTCATTTAATTATTACTGGAGGACGTTTAATCAAAAGAAAAGATTAGTGAGGGAAATGGCTGACGCGGGATTCTTTTATTATGGAAATGGTATAAATGATATTGCAGCATGTTTCTCATGTGGAGGTGTTATCAAAGATTGGGAGATTTATGATGATCCTTGGATGCAGCATGCTATACATTATCCTGAGTGTTTTTACTTGAACGCTGTGAAAGGAAAAGAATATATAATTAAATACACATATCTCCATCTCAGCATTAAACTCTCAGCATTGTAGTGTGATGGTTCAATTTTAATCAATGCTTGCTTCAACAAGAGAGAGAGAGAATATATTAAATAAATTAAATTAAAATTGACAGAATGCTTCATTCATCGAAATTTGGTTTGGAAGGCAATTCTAAACTTATTTTCAAGAATGCTAGTGGCGAGATTATATTTACTCAAGACCTGACTAACCAGAAAATAATTGTTGTTTTTTTTCCCCCTTTTTAGAGATAAGAAGTAATTAAGTTTTCTGATACGAATTGAGTTATATGATGTGGAAAATCTACCTGCAGAATTGTTAAATTGCAAGTGTCATTCCGAATTATGTGTGCAATATATTGTCAAAAACATGTTTATGGACGATGTTTATAAATCATATAGAGACATAGTGTTATTAATAAAAGACAAAATTAATGATTAGCAATTGTTGTTTTTTTTTTCCCCCTTTTTAGAGATAAGAAGTAATTAAGTTTTCAACTGTATATTATTGGGTTCTCTGGATCAACGGAAATCAATAAGTCCAGTTATTTAGAACTAATACCATTCACCCACAATCTATTTAAATAGATGAAAACAGGGGTTATTGAAAAAAGAGTAACATCGAATTAAAAATCTTCAGATTTTGAAAAGTTTACCTGCGCTTCTCTGCGAAGGTATATCTACTTTTCAAAATCTGAAGATTTTTAATTCGATGTTACTCTTTTTTCAATAACCCCTGTTTTCATCTATTTGAATAGATTGTGGGTGAATGGTATTAGTTCTATATAACTGGACTTATTGATTTCCGTTGATCCAGAGAACCCAATAATATACTACTGAGGTTGCCACACTGACCACCCTGTGTTTCTAGCAACCAGCAGATTCACACGACCTTCATTAGGTTCCCGATGCTACTGGAAGGCGTAACTACGCTGCGTCTTGTGGTACGCAGTGGCCGCTGATCAGTCCTCCGTAGTGAGCAATGCCCTACCTCCAGAATAAAAGGGTTACTCACCAATAGCATAAGCGGTGTAAAGGATAGGACTGTCATCCGTTTCGACGTCCTGGAAGCAGACGCCAGCCACTAAGCGCGGCTCGGAGAAGTTCTCGTTGAACATCATCTCTACGCAGTACGTCATGGCCGGGTGCCATATCTGACCCCCGGGTGTCACCTCGTAGATCGTGCCATTCTGGAAAAATTAATGTTTTTAGATATTTGACCAGCCTTTTTACTTCTACAGTTTACATGAAATATAAAAGCTGTCCCAGTGTCAGAGTCTCACACTACTTAAGAGAGTGAAGTTCATCTGGGAATTGGAAATCTCGTGTAACTTATTAGGTACTTAGGTAATACTTTAGAATACTTACTAGGAAAACTTAGCTAAACATTGGATTTAATTTGAAATACTTTTACTCTTCTATTTGTATCTCAAATAGAAATGACAACTTATAACGTATGAAAGTGAATCTCTACGAGGGTAGCTCTAGACGCGTTCCCAACATCACGCTATCCATGCTCAATACTGGTACTGCATACCAAGTACAATTATAACCCAGTAGAATTATTATTGCCTAATTTTATCTTATGCTCCGAACACTTTTAACATTCCAGCTTACAGCCTTGGGTTGCTAGGCGTTACGACACCCCGACTCTGATCCAGGCAGGCAAGAAATAAGAAGCAGTCTCTTCCTTCTCCAAAGCAGTAATGCGAGTGGAGGTGGGAGCGGCAAATGTGAGAAGCCAATCTCACAAGTGCGGCCCCCGCAGGAAACATCAGGAGGGTTTTAGTCAGTAAAAGTCTGACAATCCCTCTCGCTTTACCCGGAGCGAGAGACCCTTTAATTTGACGATTTTTCACATGAAGATTAAAAAAAAACCAGGCAAGTGTGAGTCGGACTCGCTCACTGAGGGTTCCGTACAAACTTACCTATGAAAACAGTTAAATTCCCGAATTGAGTCACGAAGACTTTCCGAATCGCAAAAAAAAGTTTTTTTTTTGTGGCGTAATAACAAAATTTACAGTTTTCAGATTTTTCCCTATACTTGTGCTATGAAACCACGCTTCCCGCCAAATTTCAGGATTCTAGGCCAACGGGAAGTATTTAATGAATTTTGATTCCTTGAAATTTACATTTTTTCGCGACATAAACGGCCGTATCTTTTTTTTTCGTTAACTCAGAAGTTTTTTTTTTCATAGCTTCAAGAGACCGCAGACCTGAGTATATGGTTTTAATTTCAATTCGTTACCTCGACGCGTTCCCGAGATAAATAGTCTTGACAAACAGAGGGACAGACAGACGAACAACAAAGTGATCTTATAAGGGTTCCGTTTTTTCCTTTTGAGGTACGGAGCCATAAAAAGCCCAGCTTCTACGAAGTCGAAGTTTTATAGTATATATTTTTTTAGAGCAGTGGTAGCCGAGTGGTAACGGCCCCGCCATTACCACTCGGCTACCACTGCTCTTACGACTTACGAGTTGAGTTACGCTGATAAGGTTTAGTATTAATAATAGTATTTTCAGTAAAAACATCCGAACTAGGTACCAGGGGCCTAAGTCTGCTATTTTTATAAATTCGTCATTCCAACACGATCCCGTTGTTATTTTGCTAAAAGTTCGTAATCTGCTAATTCATAATGATCGATCATTGATCGGGCAATGGTCTCGATCGAATAGAGTTGTGGTAGAATGACAATATCGAGCTTATTAAAAGTAATGACTGCACAATGGCGTTGTAATGGTCACTGATCAAAGGAACTGTCAAAATTTTAGCAGATTACCGCATACGTTAGATATTCCCTGGTCACCAGGGAGAGTGGGAACGTCGGAAGATGTCGTGCGGTGTTCCGCAGGGATCGGTACTAGGGCCGCCCTTGTGGAACATCGGATACGACTACGTGCTGCGCGGCGACCTCCCTGACGGGATCAGCGTGGTCTGCTACGCAGATGACACGCTGGTCCCGGGGCGGGGAGAGTCGTACCAGGCGGCGGTCGAACTAACGACACGCGGGGTTGCGACAGTCGTGGGCAGGATCCAGGAGTTGGGACTCGAGGTGGCATTGCACAAGTCCGAGGCCATGTGCTTTCACGGACCTCGGAACACACCACCACCGGGTTCCCAACTAACGGTAGGAGGAGTCCACATCGGCGTCGGGTCGACGATGAAGTACCTGGGACTCGTTCTCGACAGCCGGTGGGATTTCGAGGAGCACTTCCGACGTCTGGCTCCCAAACTAAATCGGACTGGGGCTGCCCTCGGGCGGCTCCTGCCCAACCTGGGGGGTCCAGACGCCTCCTGCCGAAGGCTCTACGCGGGAATCGTTCGGTCCATGGCCCTTTATGGCGCACCGGTATGGGCGCCAGCGCTGCGGAAGCAGCCGGCGGCCCGGCTGAACGCATGCCAGAGGGTCATGGCCATACGGATGGTGCGAGGATACCGGACGATTTCCCGCGAAGCGGCGAGCCTCCTTGCTTGCCAGCCACCACGGGATCTGGTGGCAACAGACCTTGCTCACATGCACGATCTGCGCATGGAGATGCAACGCCGGGGCGAAACTCCGCTGCCGCGACAAATCGCAGCATGGCGGACAGAGCTCCGGCGGGTTCTCATGGCTAAATGGCGGCAGCGACTGTCGCGACCCAGTGCTGGGCACGCCACAATTATGGCGGTAAGTCCCCTCTTTGAGGCGTGGTTGGAAAGATCTCACGGCGTCCTCACCTACCGTATGACGCAGGTTCTCACCGAACACGGTAAGTTCGGGAAGTTCCTGCACCGGATTCGTGCGGAAGCGACGCCCGGGTGTCGCCACTGTGTGGACCGCCCGGAGGACACGGTGGAGCATACGGTGGAGGTGTGCCCCGCTTGGGCAGAACAACGCCGTGTCCTCGTGGGGGCGATCGGCGGCGGCGATCTCTCGCGTCGGGCCTTGGTACAGGCCATGGTCCGTAGCGAGGAGGAGTGGCAGGCGGTCGCTTCCTTCTGCGAAGCAGTAATGCTAGCAAAGGAGGCGGCCGATCGCGTGAGGCAACGCTCCTCACGCCCAAGTCGCCGCCGGGATTCCGACCCCGATTTCCGGCCACCGTAGGCGCGGGCTTGCGGACGGCGAGCAATGGGTAGCCCGCCGTCCGACCGTCCGGTAACCGTCCGGACCGAGTCTAAGTCGTCGACGGCGCGTATTGTTCCACGCGCGCCTCAGGGAGATGTCAGCAAATCGTAGGGGCCCAGCAGGGTCGAAGCCTACTGGGGCCATGGGTAGTGTGAAAGCGAAACCCGGGGTCTTGGGACGAAGGCAACGAAGGAACAGGAGTGGGTTTTTAGTCAGTAAAAGTCTGACACTATCTCCCGCCCCGCCCAAGGGCGGGGGATGTCATAAGATGATTTTCCCACCGGAAAAAAAAAAAAAAATACGTTAGATATTCATTTGTCAATATGTACGAGATTACCATTCTATGCCACTTCTTTCAACTGAATGTCAGTGGTTGACCATTGGAAAGTCATAATGAAGCCATTATTTTAGTAGATTACCAAACTTGTCAAAATCAACAATTATGAAATTTTTGAGGTAGGCGGAACAGAGAGTAAAGTCCCGCAAACCTCCGTTGAAAAGGGAGGATCCTCCGACCAGACGGGTGTTCTGTCTGGTGGTCTACTACTGCCCGATAGATGATTTCGGGCTGTTCTACATGTTCTAAACGCGCGGAGAACTTTGATTGCGCGATGCAGGATTAGTTCTTATGTGACGTCATAGATGTCGCTACAAAATCAATGATAGACCATTCTGACACTATTGTAATAGCAGACTTGAGGCCCAGGACGTTCGATCGGCAACAGGGGTCGTGTGGGGAGACATATAGGTCAACAGCGAGGTAGATATAACATTTCTGATTTATGCGCGCTCCCAATGTTTCCTGCTCGGATACCTTTCAAAATTATTGGATCGCCATCGAGCGTTTACGTCTCTTTTTTATATTTTAGACATTTCACCAAAGCAACGCGTTAAATACAGGCGATTGTAGGAGGCAGAATAGAAAAGAATAAAGTTTATTGTACACCAAAATTAAATTAAATATAAGCGTACAATGGCGGTCTTAACGCTGACAGCGATATCTACCGGACAATCTTTAGATGGACTGAAAGAAAATAAATAAAAAAGGGTGTAGTCTGTGCTGTACTGCTAGCAAATCAACGAAACAAAACTTTAAATTTAATAAACTAGATAGATAAAACCCAATAAAACCTGAAGAGATTGCCCAATGGTAATGGCAGGAATTTTTACTTGATGTCGAACCCCAGTTGGTCCTAGGACTAACAATTCAAAGATGTGTGGCATCCACTAAGCCACATATTGCTCGCGTGGCGGATTACAGCTTTTACAGTCCCTTTCAAAGAATGAAGCCCTCTGTCCGAGCAGTGGAAATGCTTTTCTAGGATCGTTTTGCCAACTATTGTTATAATTTCTAACGTACTCGTGCTAAGTAACGGCAGCCAAACTGATCCATCTATGAGGTGCCTCGGAAAACACGTTAAATAGGTGGTTCCAGCTGTCATTTGTAAATCTTCTAGTAGTTACCGATAAGTCCGAAGCGAGAAAAATCCGACACCGCAGTCTTGCCAAGATCGTCTTACTGGGTTGTCCAGCCGCATCCGGTTTGACTGGAAGCCGATGTTAAAATTTTTTGTTATAACTTTCCAACAGCGGCATCTAGCCCCAAACTAAGCAGAGCTTGTGCTATGACTACTAGACAACTGATAAACCTACGTAGCATATTATAGATCAATTAGGCCCAGGCACAGAACAAATAATGATGCTCATCAAGTCATCACACAAAAAATTATCTTGAGTGGCAATCGAACTCACGACCTCCGGCATAGCAATCAGGGCCACCAACCACTAGACCAACAGGCCAGTCAGATTGACTGGCATATTAAAAATGAATGCAAATTAATAAGGCTACTTAATTCTTACTAGCAAATGTTAATCCAAAAGCTAAAACCGTTAATTATATCATTCCGTATCGCGATGTGTCATGTTTGTGTGTTTTGTGTGTAATTGGAATTAATGTCACGTCGTTAGGCAGGGGTTGGACGGTGAGCAATGATTAAAATGGCGTCAATCATTTTAACAGCTTTGAATATATGTTTTTACAAAGCACGAATGTTTGTGTAGCATCGGCTGTCGCATCGCCTAATTATTATAAACTACTAAAACACTTTTTTCTGTACTTAACTATCATTGCCAGAAAGAGAGGCGATAACCTGGAAAAATTTTGCTGACAGGAAAAGTAGATGAAAAAAGACCCAGAGACAGGAGTTCGATACGTCGATTAGACCAAATCCGTGCTACACTGAAAACCACAGTCTGCGACGCCATCTACATCGCCGAAGATAGGACGACATGGCGAAATATAGTCCTCAAAAAAGTGATTTGCTGAGGACACGATCCTCAGCATTGAGGATAAATAACGCAAGGAGGAGTGGAACCTAACTATCTGCCAGACTTTGTTATCTACCATTTCCTTATTTATTTATCTAAAAAGGACACTCAAATAATTACAGGTAAAGATAAAGTAAATCAACGGCCATTGTTGCTCACAGTCACAGGTAAAAACGATAAAATGTTGGTATTTAAAAGCTTTCGCTCGCGAATTTCCGTAGACTAATTGCTACTTAGTGCATAGTAATTAAGAATAAAACTTGTGTTCAAAACTGAAACATTATGGAAACGATACCATTTTCACTATTGCTGTTGTCCGAACTAAACGTTTTAAGCCACGTATTATAGTAGGTACCTACATTTTGTTAATAAACAAATTTGAACGAACGTGTTGTTAAGTTGCTGTCTATAATGTTGCTGGCAACACTGCTTGTTGCAGACTTTATCACTGCATGTTGACAAGTTGGCGCCGGGTAACCATAAACATTAGCTTATCAACAATTGTTCATATTTTTGCAACCAGTATTTTCACATGGCTGTAATGTGGAGCAATGATAAAATGATGCACTTCTACCTCGTGAAACCCTTTGGCACAGACTTGAGTGTGGACAAAGTAAATATAGATATAAACACTTGTTATAACAACACAACTATTCGTTGTTGATCAACTGTTGCTAAACAAATGATTAAATTAAAAAAAAAACATGAGTTTACCTTCTGACCAGATTTGTAATTACCGATTTGCCTCTGGGATGAACAGATTAAATATATAGAAGTGGATATCCAAAGGGAATATCAGCTTTCTGTACATTACATCACATAGATCGTGGCTCGTAGTCGGATGATCTTGGGGACGCAGATATATAGAGCACAGGTCATCTAGGGACTTCTAGATAAATCGACTCGCTTGTCGATAGATCTAAGGCTCACGAAGAGGTGCAGTGTTCAGTCGCACGATTGATCATAGTATCCTGTACCGTCATTGATGAATTAATGTTTTTTTTTCAGAGACATCTTTGGTACCTGCTTATAATTTATAACTTAAGTCGTCGCATAGATATGTGAGGAAGACCATTTAATTATTTAATTAAAGGTTTTGAGCTCTACTCTGGTCATCGGAAAGCATTTTAGGTCTCGGCTTTAACTCAGCCTTCTTTTTCTAAGGATCCAACGTGGTGACTGCAATTTAGGATTGTTGCCAGAGATCCATGATTCTATTGTTCTTCATTTCTCACCGAGTCCATGAAAAAAAATCTTGTTTTGAATATTACTACATTAATTCCCAACGGGTTTTTACTGACTGTACTTTGGATAAGTTTCGTGGACCCCCACGAGACTTATCCAAAGTACAGTCAGTAAAAACCATTTCTTGTCTATCTTAATCAGTTTGTAAACCTTGTGAGAGATAAATAGTTACTAACTACGATTATTTTGATTTATGTGTTAATTCTGAAACTGTGATTTATAATAATGCTTTAGGTAGGTCTAATTTATTGTAAGATTAAAATTAAGTATTTACTGTAATACAATTATATATAAAACTTTGGTTTTTAGGGTTCCGTACCCCAAAAGGAAAAAACGGAACCCTTATAGGATCACTTTGTTGTCCATCTGTCTGTCTGTCTGTCAAGAACCTTTATCTCGAGAACTCGTGGAGGTATCGAGTTGAAATTAAAACCATATACTCAGGTCTGTTAGTAATCCCTTGAAGCTGAAAAAAAAAACTTATGAGTAAATGAAAAAAAAAGATACGGTCGTTTATGTCGCAAAAAAACGTAACGGAATCAAAATTCATAGGGTACTTTCCGTTGACCAAAATCCTGAAATTTGGCACACAGCAAGACCTTATAGCACAGATATAGGAATAAATCTGAAAACAGAAAATTTGTTGACGCGTTACAAAAAAAAAAAAAATTGCTATTCGGAAAAAATTTCGAGACTTCATTTGGGAATTTACTTAAGTTTGTCGCGAGTCCAACTCGCACTTGCCCAGTTTTTCCATGGTTATGACCATTCACCTCTTCGGAGACATGCATGTAGAGTTTACCGTTTCATAAGTACTTCGTATATGAAATGAAAATATTCATTGTCTTTTATTTTGTAGAACTAGAAGTAATAAACATTTATGTAGTTAACCCTTACCAAAGCTTTTACTGCTGACTGTACCAAACTTTCTAGTGGACTAGGGAGGTAAAAAAAAATTTGTGTTTTTAAAAAACGTAGACTCATTGAGAACTAATCTTCGAACTTTCATTTTTCGAGATAATAGACTCGTGGACCTTTGGGAAGAACCAATTTGATATTAATTTATTTGATGGACACATTGAATAGGCTGTTTGTTTCTGATTTAGTCAGAATGTCGAATAAAAATCCAGTAATAGTTTAAATAAAGTTTTGATTGTCTTGTTACCCATGTGGACAGTTTTCATTTAAATTTTCGATAATTGAAATCAAGGATTTTCGGATGAAAACATGTTATGAGATTACTGTTCATCTATTTTGAGATTGTCTTCAAGGCAAGTGAATAGACTGTTAATAAACTAGTGCGCTTCACCATCAACGATTACATCACTGCTTACCTTCAGGTGTGATTGCAGTCAAGTACTAGTTCACATTAATTTAAAAAAAAAAAACCGGGCAAATGCGAGTCGGACACGCGGAACTCTCTCATAGGTAAGTTTGTGAGGGTTCCGTGCAAACTTACCTATGAAAACCGTTCAATACACGAATTTAGTTACGAAGAATTTTCCAAATCGCAAAAAAAAATCTTTTTTTGGTGACGTAACTACAAATTTACAGTTTTCATATTTTTTCCTATACTTGTGCTATGATACTTTGCTTTATGCCAAATTTCAGAATACTAGGTCAACGGGAAGTACCCTATGGGTAAAGGGTCTTGACAGACAGACAGACAGACGGACAACAAAGTGATCCTATAAGGGTTCCGTTTTGTCCTTTTGAGGTACGGAACCCTAAAAATCGATACATAAAACTATAAAAAGAACGCGACAATCTGGCATTTCATTTTTGTTTATTACCAATCATAAACCTATATTATATACGTGCCAGATTTTTATGAGGTATTATTTTTTTCTGGATAACACTGCAAAATAGATAATAATGAACCATTTTCAACTCGAGTTTAAAAATCGTGTCAACTAATAAAACTGATGTAGCATTGACCGTAGTGTCGGAGTATCGATTTCAGCGCACAGAAAAATGTTCAGTGCCTGAAAACCCGCAACGTTGCATTCAAGCTTGAAACTGTTATTAGTCATCATAGCCATAACATTTTCTACATTATAGTTTCCTGTATAGTATTTGGAAACATTTGCAACCGTTTAGGCAGTTTTAGACGGAGACTTTCCAAGTTAGGCAAATAAAGCTAGAACTACACTGTGCACACGTGTGCCACACACGCCGATCTGGGAGCGTCGGTCTTCATACATTTTATATGGAAACTAGACTTGTAGAGCTACACTTGATCCACGCCACGCGACGTCGTTCTACATACAAATCAGGCTTGTTACACGTGTGCGTCGGTCTAATTTAGTTCTAGCTTTAAAGACATATAACATGTACATAATTTTGTATTTATTGTCTATTTTAGTGTTAAGAATGTATTTTTTATATCCACCAATTGTTCATATTGTTTTAAAATGCACGTCCAACCCCATTTTGTGTCCAGGCAATCTCTGTCCATTCTAGGTTGACTGGAAGAGATCGTGGAATGCGATAAGGTCGCCAATCGTATATTTTTAAATTAAAGGCTCCAATTGTACCTATCATTTATTATCTTAGTGTACAATATAGAATCAAAATCGCTATTTATTTATTTATTTTTATTTTTATACATAAACAAATAGCGACCAGATTACTAGCTGTGTGGACCGTTTTGTTTCGATTAACACATCTATCTATCTATGTAAATAAAAAATGAATAGCAATAGCTGTTCGTTAGTCTCGATAAAACTCAAAAACGGCTGGACCGATTTGGCTAATTTTGGTCTTGAAATATTCGAGATAGTCCAGGAAAGGTTGAAACGGTGAGAAAATATTGGAGAAATTCACGAAAAAAAATTAAAAAAAAACGAATACAACGCCATCTCTAATTAAAATGTCATTATAAAATGAATTATCATCATCATCATCATTTCAGCCGAAAAACGTCCACTGTTGGACATAGGCTTCTCCCAAGTGTCGCCACAATTACCGGTCTGGTGCGTCTTGCATCCATCGGATTCCCGCGAACCTCACCAGGTCAACGGTCCACCTTGTGGGTGGCCTAAAATGAATTATGTTGTTCTGGTAATACCAGTAGATGGCATTATCCTTACTATTAGGCGGCACGAAGTTCGCCGGGTCAGCTAGTAACCAAATAAAAGTGACCTTAGTTATCTACGGTGCGTCGTTTGCAAAATATAGCAGTGTCTTAAAAGCTAGACAAATTACCACTAATTTGTATTAAAAACACAAACAATAATATTAATCAATACCACCGCCATATATTTACAGCTGTAGGGTGTTTTTTTTTTCAGAATATTATGTTCTAGTATAAAGATTAATTTAGAACTAGTTTTTTCGCCCGAATAAAAATAGCATTTCCCCATTATAAATTATAGTCATGTTATATTATGATATATAAGCATAACTATACTAAGGAGCGACAAAAACACATACATTTATAAACTTTCGCCTGCATAATATGTAGTTTGATGTCCCGAAAGACTAATACAGCAAGAAATATAGAACGCAGATGCTGCAGTAGATTTTATAGCTCTTAATTACCTTCAGGTCCTGTCTAGGGGTCTCTAAGTCAAAATTTAATAAGTTACTTCTAGGAAAGTGTGCTCCACTGACCGCCGACCGCCGCGACCACTTAAATATTCATTATATTATATTTTTTGTATTTATTGTTATAGAGAAAACAGAAATACCATCTGTGAAAATTTCAACCGTCTAGCTATTCCGGTTTATTAGATACAGCCTGGTGACAGATAGACGGACAGGGGAGAGATAGCAATAGGGTCCCTTTTTTAGCCTTTGTGTACGGAACCCCAAAAGAGGTATAAACCTAGTATTTCGGTAGCAAAACAAACCTAGCATTTATAACTGAGGACGATACCCGCCTACTTATATATGTGTATGTGCAAATAAAGCAGTAGAAATAATGAACCTACATGGCAATTTCGTCATTACCACTGGAAAGCTTTTTACGATTTAATGTCACATTTTATTTACGAATTTACTGAATTTTCGAATTTATTTTGTTCAGTATTCAGAATTGCTTGAGTGGTACAGAAAATTTGCGTAGGTAGACCTAGTTAGATTCAGAAAATGGTCTTTTTAGGGTTCAGTTCCTCAAAAGGTAAACACGGAACCCTTATAGGATCACTTTGTTGTTCGTCCGTCTGTCTATTTGTCTGCCAAGACCCTTTATCTCGAGAACGCGTGAAGGTATCGAGTTGAAATTAAAACCATATACTCAGGTTCGCGTTCCCTTGACTGAAAAAAAATTTAACTTATAAGTTAACGAAAAAAAAAGATACAGCCGTTTATGTCACAAAAAACGTATATTTCGAAACTCCCAAAGGAATCAAAATTCATAGAGTACTTCCCGTTAACCCAGAATCCAGAAATTGGCATAATGGTCTTATAACACAGGTACATATACAATAGGAATAAATCTGAAAACAGCATTTTTTTGTTACGTCATAATAAAAGATTTATTTTTTGAGTCGGAAAAATCTTGGTGTCTTCATTCGGGAATTGAGCTCGCGCCCTGAGAGGTTCCGTACAAACTCACCCATGATTTACATAGATGAGTTTGTACGCAACCTCTCAGAGTCCGTCGAGCGACGAGCGACGCGCGAGTCGTCGAGCCGACTCGCACGTGCCCGGTTTTTTAAATATTTCTTATTATTGATAGTCTCGCACTTGACCACTATGTCACCTGATGGTAAGCGATGATGTGATCGATGATGACAATATTGTAAATATGTGCTCTTCCTAACCACATCATATATAAGCTTTATTACCAAATCATTATATAATTATGTTTATGGGTATGTTTGACAGTTTTAAATTCAACTCGAATTCAGAACGTATTTGTTCAAATTGTCTGAATTTTCATCAGGAAGACATAAAATCGGTCAAGTGCGAGTCGGACTAGCGCACCGAGGGTTCCGTGCAAACTTGCCTACTTAAATAGTTCGATTTCCGAATCGAGTTTCGAAGATTTTACCGAATCACAAAAAGTTATTTTGTGATGTAAGAAACTACAAATCAGATTTTTGATTTTTTTTTATTTTTTGTGCTATGAGACTTTGCTTCTGGCCAAATTTAAGATTCTAGGTCAAAGGGAAGCGAGTGTAAAAATATGCGCATAAACAAAGCATAAACAGTCTTATCTGAATATATGGATTGCGTTGGCTTAGAAGTTTGAATTTTTCAGTGCTCCAAAAGGTAGCAGACTTTAGACCTCTACACGTTCCTGAGAAAAAGGGTCTTGCCATATTGACAGACGGACTACAAAGTGATCCTATAAGGGTTCCGTTTTTGCCGACTGAGGTTACGGGTCCCAAAAAAACAGAAGAAATAAAGTTGTGATGGAAAATTGAAAACGTGCTTCTGGTTCTCTTCGCTTCATCAAAACTAGCGTTTGAACAATGATTCAATCCTCAATTCGATAGATATCCGTTCCATCTACGGAGAGTATAGCATAGTGGTATGATTGTAAAACATATTGCCAGGAAATTAATGTTCCTCACTGGACGGCATTACGGCAGATATTAAATAAAGCTTAAATTAATGGAAGCGTGCATTGTGTGTTGCGTATTTTTAGCTGCGTATGCTTGTAATATATTTATATAGGTATTTAAATTAAATAGGTAGTGGATATAAGTTATAGCCGAGACCCTGGAACGCCATAGGCACCTGAACAAACACAGATGGGTTTTAGACAGCAAAAGTCAGATACCTCTTGCTCCACCCAGAGCGGGAAATCGGCGACTGTGACGGTGACCTTTCGTGCCATGGTCCGGAGCGAGGAGGAATGGTAGGCGGTCGCCTCCTTCTGCATAGTAGTAATGGCGACCGCACGCGTATGGGAACGGACATCCTCACGCCCCAGCCGCTGGGATACCGATTTCCCGATCCCGATTTCCAGCCACCGTAGGCGTGGGCTTGCAGACGACGAGAATAGGTAGCTCACCGTCCGGGCGTCCGGTAACCGTCCAGACCGAGCCCGCCGACCGAGACCGAGCCGTCGTCGACGGCGCGTAGTGTTTCACGCGCGCCTCAAAGAGATGTCAGTAAACCGTAGGGGTCCAGCAGGGTCGATGCCTACTCGGGCTATGGCCTGTGCGAAAGAGAACCCCGGGGTCTTGGAACGAAGGCAAAGAAGGAATATAGGAGTGGGTTTTAGTCAGTAAGTCTGACATCCCACGTCTTTTCTGCGCTATGAGCTACTATTATTATTTATTTATTAAAATTTTATGCACTAATAGTAAGAAGCATTGTACAAAGGCGGACTTAATGCCTTTCCTTTTTTTTTCTTTATTGATATTTTTTCATGCTATATTTTGATTGCTCACGCTTGACTTCTATCTCACCTGATGGATAGCGACGATGGAGCGCGCTTGCCTGGAAGTAATCTATTCACTCTTGACTTAAAGATCTCCACGTTGTAGTTGTCAGGGAATAGATTCCGGCAGGGAATTCCACTCCTTATCTGTACGCACTATGAATGTGTTCCTAAAACGTTTTGTGGATATGGGTCGGATGTCCATCATATACCGGAGGCGCATCGTCGTACGTCTGGTGGTCTGACGATGGAACGGGCATGGCGGAATTAAAGTTACTTCTTGGGTTGTAGAGAGCATATCTGGCCTCGTCATTATTTTACCAGTAGGTAGGTTACTAACTACTTTACTTTCTTTCTTTATTTTTTTACTTTCCTGTATTCGTTTAAACTAGAAGGCGACTCTAACATAGTTAGAAAAAGACTAGTCGTCTTAGTGGAAGATATTTTACTTATTTTTAATTACGGACCTAATCTTCAGTCTTAATCTTTTTCAAAGAAAAACAGAACATAAAAATGCCTCTTTAAATGAATGGGATCTCGACACGCCATTACCACTGGTACTAATTAAAGCACTAGGTAATAATGTAAAGAAGCTAGTTCTCTATGTAAATAAATAAATTAGAAATTAATGTCAGAAGAAATTTCCACTGAAGTCTTGCCCAGATAGTGGGGTTTTTAACCTGACATTTAAATATTGTCATTTTAGTATCAGTCTTTTAGGCCATCCGCTGGAACAACCCACGTTCACAGGCTTATCTTCTTTTTATACAATGATTTATTTTTAAACCCAGTATCGCACAATAATGTTTTTTTTTTTTTAATACCTATTATAAAGGCGAAAGTTCATGTGTAACATGTTTGTTACTCCATCAAGATCAAACAGCTGAACGACTTTGGATGAAACTTAGCTTACGGGTAGACCATGTCCTTGGATAGACCATAGGATACATTCCGGGATTATGTTCCCTTGGGATAATTTTACGCAGGCACAAGGTAGGACACCAATACTATTTTATATTATTCAATAATAGTTAACATACTTTCGTGGAAATTAAGAAAGATAGAAGAAGAAGACGAAGAACATTGGTTAGTTGATTGGTTGGTTAGTATGGGGAAGATATTTGTGAATACGCTCCTATTAAAATAGTGCGCCTCACCATCGATGATTACTGGAAAACTGGAAACTGGATTCTGCTCACTGGGATCTTAGGTGGGATCGCAGTCAAGCTCTAATTTATATCAATTAAAGAAATAGGTAAGAGGTGCGTAGGACGTAGGACTTTAAAATTATAATAGACAAGCCTCTGCCAGCGGCTACGCTTGGACTTTGGAACTCCGTTTCACCCCCTTAAAATTTGTATTTCTAAAAATCTCTTTGCTCGCCTACGTCATTAAAGGAAGCCTTGTGCAAAATTTCACGCTCCTAGTCCCAGTAGTTATAGCAGTCCGTTGATATGTCAGTCAGTCAGTTCCTCCTTTTAAATATAAGTTTTCCTCTAGTTACAGTACATAAAAGTAGTTGCAGCTACGGGTTATTTCGCTTACTTCATTCAGCATGAAAACTTACAATATTTTATTTTATTATTCAGAACTAGTTGACTAACGACTGTCGTCTTCTTCTTCCTGCCCTTATTATTTGGGGTCGGCGCAACACGTTTTTTCTTCCGTTCTGTCCTGTCACCCGTCACACTATCACTAACTCCCTTTTCTTTCATCGCACTCCTCACACAATCCATCCATCTTTTCTTTGGCTTTCCTCTCCCTCTCTATCCATATACATTAGATTTTTTTAGTAACATGCGTTTCATTCATCCCTCCTCTTCACATGACCATACCCAAGACAAACGATTGCTTTTTAACTTTTTAGTCACTGGTGCCACTTTCAAACTTCCTCTAATATATTCATTTCTCACTTTATCCATTCTTATTTCCGCTACATGCAATCTTTTTTCATCCATCTTTTTCACATTCTGATCCATCCAATATGACAGTTCTTATCACGGACTTGTAAATTTTACCCTTCAACTTGAGAGGCATCCGTGGACCGTGGGTCGCAAATTGTTCCCGTGACCTGTCGCCATTTCATCCATCCTGCGTTGATCCGATGTGTTACATCTTGGTCTACCTCACCATTCCCTTGGATGAGCGACCTGAGGCACCGAAAGTCAGAGCAGATCGGTATGGGTGTTCCGGCGAGAGTTAAAGGCACTGGATTGGAGAGACCGCCGAAATCGCAGAACAAGTACTCTGTTTTGGTTCTACTGTCGTTTTCTATCTTATATGTACTTTCAAAGGTACGAACCAAAAGCGCAAAGTCGTAGTTGTAGTTTTTTGATTTTCCAATATTCTACACATTTTTTTACCGTAAGAACTATGTTTCAGATATCAACGCACAAACGAATACCATTGATCCAGTACATGATTCTGGACCCCCAGTGGTGGGATTTTTCGTCGGCTTATTCTTAACTTTTTTTTAAAATCTTTACTTTTTTTTATTTAATTTATAATTATAAAATCGTTATAACAAACTTTCTCCTCTTGTATCAAAATGTACCAATCCCACCTTGTTTCAAAGGCTCAACTAAAAACAGCCATATTGATTAGAGATCCCACTGAAAAGTTAATCACTATCGTTGTTGAGTTAAATATTTATAAACATTGTGAGAATCCATAGCTATTTTTAACACGCTTTTATTAGTTTCACCTGTATGTATGTATGTATGTTTGTTTGTTTGTAACCGACCCCTTTAAGCTCGATTTTGTCCTACTTTGAACGATCAGATTTAATTCAAACTTTGCACACCTGTCAAAGATCGATGACAATACAATAATCCGATCAAAATGGTGGTGTGGTGGTGGTGGTATGGTGGTGGTGGGTTGTGGTGGTATGGTGGTGGTATGGTGGTGGTGGTGGTGGTATGGTGGTGGTGGTGGTGGTGTGGTGTGGTGGTGGTGGTGGTGGTGGTATGGTGGTGGTGGTGGTGGTATGGTGGTGGTGGTGGTGGTGTGGTGTGGTGGTGGTGGTAGTGGTGTGGTGGTGGTGGTGGTGGTGGTGGTGGTATGGTAGTGGTGGTGGTGTGGTGGTGGTGGTGGTGGTGGTGGTGGTGTGGTGGTGGTGGTGGTGGTGGTGGTGGTGGTTCACTCATCCTCATTCTCAGTGCCGCCAACAGATTCGCTCCTATGATTATAATATCAAGTAGTGATTACGAATTGAAAATTCCATACCCAAGCATTAATGTGACTGACTGTATATGTAAATAAGGTTACACCTCTGTGTCTCACTGTTTATATTGGCATCATAGAAATCTTGAATGTGTGTTCTTAACCAAGATACAATCAGAACACATTTGTACATATTAAGGGCGGTTGATAGTTAGCAAATCGAACTAAATAATTTATAGTTTAAAACTAAAAAATGAAAAATAAATAATAGTTTAAAAAAACTAAAAAAACACGCTTTTATAGAAAATCCAACTAAAAAAATAGAAAATAAAATTTAATAAATTTGGATTAAGAATAGTGTACATAAGAAATAAATGTATATTATTGTAAAAAAGCGTGGGGTGCAAATAATGTCAATAATTATGAACATTTTATTGACAGATGAGTAGAAGGATCATCACTTTGATAATATCTTAAAAAACACTTTGAATGCACCCCACGCTTTTTTACAATAATATACATTTATTTCTTATGTACACTATTCTTAATCCAAATTTATTAAATTTTATTTTCTATTTTTTTAGTTGGATTTTCTATAAAAGCGTGTTTTTTTAGTTTTTTTAAACTATTATTTATTTTTTTAACAAAGAAATCAATGTTATTAAAAACTACTCATATATGTTGTAAATTATTGTAGCAAAAGTTTCCGCAAACCACGGCTCGTATAGGTAATAAATTAACTGTGGAATAAAATTAAATTAACGTTCGTACACGCAACCAGGGGCGCCGATTCCGTGGGTGCTCGGGGGCTCAGCACTCATGAGAAATAAACAGTGGGTGCCGAGCACCCCTGAGAATAGACATGAAGACACAGATTAGTAATCGCCTTTTAGGAATGTGCGTTTTTTACTACCCGACGACCTGTTTATCGCAGTGGTTTAGAGCGCCGGTTGAGACGCAAGAGTCGCAGGTTCGATGCCCGCTCCAAAACAAATGTTTGTTGATGAAACAGATATTTATGTTAGGTGCTACCTTCGTTGTTTCTGGTTTCTATAGTACAAGGGAAATCCTTAGTTTGGGACAAAGACAATATAATATATGTGATGTTGTCTCAATTTATTATTTATTATTATTGCGCATTATAAGTAGCAGTATATAAGTAGGACATTTATTTATTTGTCGGTCGATCAGTGTGCATTTCTCTTTTCACACTTCGCCACTTTTTCGAGTCATTGAATGAGCATGAGCACCCATGAGGTTTTCTAAAAGCCGGCGCCCCTGCACGCAACGTATCTCGTTACACAGTTTTTATACATAATTTTACATCAAAAGACTACCTTACCAACATGAAAGGCTTTTACTACCACCTAATTCTATAAATACCGCATAAAATTCTAAAATGAGGCGGTGATCACCACACCCTACTAATTTTTCAAAGGAAAAACGGGTTATCAAACATCTTTTTCATTTTACGAGCTTAATTTGGTAATGTCAGGGTTTTGTAACGTTAGCCCTTCGTATAATGATTAATTGCTCGTAATACACAGTCAGAAAAATCGTATCATTTCGCATATTGTACCTTTGGGAAAATACATTTCGGTTAAATGAACACTACCCACACGCGCCGCCATTATGATGAAACGCAATTTTATCATTTGTACAACCTTTGATGTTCTTTAGCAATTGTGTTATTTTTACAAAAGAAACACATTCAATATTCTTCTCTTGAATCAGGCGATTAGGTTCAAGTTAGTAGCGGTGTGCTGTAGATCGGTCGGCTTTAGATTGATAGTTCTGATTTCCCCAGAAACCCTCACATGTTTTTTTCGCACTCAAAACGGCCGCAGCAAAGGTAATCTCTACAGGCTCACTCCTGAGGAGAGGTTCTGATCTTCTGATGTTTATGCGGCGTCTCTCCTTAGACAAGAACCTCCTGTCATCTTACATGACGTGAGAGGACCTAATGATTGCGTCAGAATATGGAGTTTTTAAGATACATCATGCCACGTTTTTTTTTGAAAAGTATATACTTTCCCAAAGAAAAACGTAGCATGATGTTAAATAACCTGTATGTAGCCTTCTCGATAATTGGGATATCTAACACTAAAATAATATTTCAATACATTTACTTGAAAACCCGCTCTTATTCCTACCGCTTTAAGGCACGTAAATTACTGCTTTACGCACTAGTGTGGAAAAGTGCGCGAGCTTGGCCCCACCACAATCTATTACATTTATCGAATTAGGCTGGGCGGGCGACTCCCACGAGTTGCACGGCTAGCCCCATTTATTTATATCTTCGTAAGTGTATTGAAAAACGTCGTTTGATACACGTGGTTTGTCACTGCAGCACTCGACTCCATAACACCCTTCCCTACCGCTCGGGCAAATTCCGCCTCGGTCACAATGACAAACTTTCTCCACTTGTATCAAAATGTACTATTTCAATGTGAATCAGTAGTTCTTGAAATAAGCGCTAATATAGTAAACGCTACTCTAAACTATACTACTTTTTATAACATTTTATGTTTAGTATAGTATAGTAAAGATTAGTATAGATATAAATATCATTATAGTTTCAGCGGTTTAAGCGTGAAAATACAACAAGCAAGCAGGCAGAGTTATTTTCGCATCAACAGTATTATTCATAGTTCAGATAGAACTCTCTTAAGTCTCCTAGTCCTAGTTCTAAAGGCGCGGCGCAGTTTCTCATGTCCTTGATTTTTCTACACGGAAATATTCTCACGATCTAGGCACCATTCTTACGCAGGGAACGCGAGTATACGCCACTTGTAACAACAAATATGGCACAGTTTGTAGCCACACTCATTTGTTGGCATTCCAAACAGCCCTTATGTAAATCATATTAATATTACAACTGAAAATTTGGCTTTGTTCAAGTAAATATTTTGTCGGGAACAAAGAGAGAACGTGTAGGTAAATGTAGGCAAGAACAATGCTTCATCTAGAATTGTTTAGAAAATTGTATATTTACTGGGCAATATTTTCATAATTTACCATGATTTTAAGTTCAACACGAATGTTTTGTAGGTACCTATTGCCTGCACTATTTTATGTACTTAGTAAATGCAATGTTATAAACGCATTTCAGTAAATAGTGCTAGGTACTTAAACAAAATATAAACAACCTTATTTTTTTTTTATTAAAATCAAAATGTTTAGTTGAAAACGGCTGGTTGACACTTCGCGTGACCCAAGGGCTGGCTTTTACCTCGGTCAGAGATTAAGCATTGCCATACAACGTGGCAATGCCGCCAGTCTTTTGGGCACACTTCCAGTCGACAGCGATGCGGAAGAATTTTTTGACTCCATATTTTAGATAGGAGTAATTGTGTATATACTTATTACGTAATTTTAATTAGTTAAGTGTTTTATTGTTCTTTTTGCTTAAATAATACCTGAAAAACCTATTAAAAATGTTATTTAAAAAAAATGTTTACCAACATAATTTTTTGACACAAAATCCACTCAAATTAAGAAATGCAGTACTGTTTCCTTCTACACGCGAACAAAAAATTTGTTATTTCCCTGAAGCAGATTCCCTTGAGGATCCATTGTGAATGAATTTTGTTGAAACTAGTTTTGTAGTTTACCGTAATTTTGTATTTCCGTTTAATTAATTGTTTTGGCAGGTCAAGAGCTACACGCCTGTGCGTACTCTATGCTATCTAAATATATCTATTTATGTCAGCTATTATTTTTGGACGATTTTAAGTATCAACTTATATGTTACTACTGAACGATCCTTGGTTGAACCATTTATTCGCACCTGCTACTTGCTGTGAAGCTACCTTGAGTACAGATGTATCCGCTTAATATTGTTGACTTCCTAACATCAGTACCTCTTTAGTATCTTTAGTGTTTAGAATTGGCATATAATAAATGAAAAAAATATTACAGTTTGCTATCAGGCTGATAGGCGCAAGTATTTTGACATATTACCTAATGTGAATAAATAAATCCTTTAGTTAACGTGCATAGTATACGTGCCTTTTCATTGTCTCCGGTCCTTATAATATCAATAAACTGACATTTAGGGGAAAACACATAGGATTTTAAATAGAACTGAGAAAATGACTATGCGTTGCCATATTTATGTGTGAAACACATAATACGTACCGGAATAGGTATATGACGCATAATAAATACAAAGTATATCAACGCAATACTGCTCAAAAATGTGGATTATAAAGGGAAACAATAATTTTGATAAGCAAACCAACTCTACGCTGAGTATTAAAAAGATTTTTCCTCTGTAGATCAACAGAAACACAATTATCCCAATTAATAACATTATAGCAAAGCTGCCATCCCCTGGATAAGCTTCCCTAATGTTTGATCGCCATTTACCTGTATTTTTAAGCAGCATCGGTGGGATGTGATGCGGATGAATAAAGTAGGTATAGTAAGTATGCATTCAAGCGAAAGTTGCGGAATTACTTTCTACACAAATAGCAGAATCATCTCAAAACTCCTTTACTGTGTATATATATAATTATATGTATGTATGTTTAGTTTTAGTTTTATATATAATTTTTGTAATATTTGTTGTCTAAATAATAGATTTCTTTTTTTTATGCACCTGCTATATTGTCTCTCTACTACCCTAGGTTGACTGTATACTATACTCTTTGGTTGACTGGTAGAGAATGCCTAAGGCATTAAGTCCGCCTTTGTACCTTTTGTTGCATGAAGATTAAATAAATAAATGAGGAAAATGCCACGAAAAAAGTTTTAATTACGAATGTGGATAACTACTAACTATAAGAATAGGGAAAGGCCAGAAATCATGGATGGACTGCGTGAAAGACAATGAGTAACTGATAAGTATGGAAGAAATCATGGTCCGTCGACCCGAAATAAATTCATTACGATAAGGGTAAAGGCATCATGATATTATAGATTGTTATGTCATGACGTGACACACATTGATATTAGACACACATTGCTCGCAGAACAGATGTTCGATGAGGACGAAAGATTCTTGAGTGGCGACCACGTACCGGAAGACGCAACGTTGGATGGCCTTCCACAACGTGGACCGATGACCTGGTGGAATCCGATGGACGCGTGACGCACAGGACCGGTCGTTATGGAGACACATGGGGGAGGCCTATGTCCAACAGTGGACGTCTTTCAGCTAAAATTATGATTATTATAGATTGTCATTCTAAAAGACTTGAAAAGGGGAAATATATAATGTTTATCAGTTGTCTAGTACTCATAACACAAGCTCGCTTGGAACTTGATGGCGTTGTGTGATAGTTGTGGAATAAAAAATTTAAAATAATTACCGTAGTCATAAAACGCAAAGGCAATTTATGTATCAGACCAGATAGGTATACTAACAAAGGAAGCACATATTGTAACAATAATTTTATCATCAGATTAACACAAAGCGTGCGTGAACCGACATTAGGCCATTTTTTTTTTGTATACGGAAGTGATAAAAAATTTGCGTATTCCATTCCATTAATAGTAACGGAAGCTGATATAACATAGCTATTACATACAAATGTTTTTTTTTTGCCATTGAATTTAGTTATGCCATAGATTAAATAATACTATGTTATGCAAGGACCTACAATTTGGCAGCTTTCGCCTATTTTCTTGATTAAGCATATAATCAGATGTTTTGAGATGAAGATATAGAAAATAGTTTGTTTATAGTGGTTCAATTGAATAGCATTTCAAGAACTCTGGATAACGAACCACCGTTTCAAACAGCCTGTATAACGTACAAATGTTAGTAATTTGCTGAAGAGATGGTCTGTGTGACATAGATGAAGATACCAGCATCCGTCTGATGCAGCCGGTCCACGGATAACACTAAACATTCTAGATAGAACAATGGTGACAAAATGTACTTACTTACGTTGTCAGTTTGGCACTACATTGTAAGAACATGCTAACAACGTTTCAGCAACTAATTTGTGCTGGTATTCCTAGCAAATGAATAGTTTTCTTGAGAAGAGCAATAATATTGTCCATATTGTCTCTTAGGTTGATATTTGTGCAACCTATTGTAAACGAGTGCTCCCAATTTTCTAAAAGCGTTCATTTCTACGCTCGATCAATATTCGCTGGTTACTGAATTAAGAATCTGCAGTAGATATTATTATGTTAAATCTTACATTAATGTCAAAGTTTGACAGGTTATCAGAAATGAATTTTTTTTTAATCTTTATTTTTACAGTGCTTTTTTGCGAACAATACATAATATGTGTGGTACCTACTTAAAAAATGCTAAAACTGGTTTATTTTCTGTTTTATTAGGTATGATTTTATTTATTTTGGAATTTAAATTAATCTAGTTTTAAAGACATATTTATTACTAGCTTCTGCCCGCGGCTTCACTCGCGTGGATGTAGGTTTCTCCATACAAACCTTGGACCCCCGCTTCATCCCCTTAGGGACCGAATTTTGGAAAATCCTTTCTTAGTGCTCGCCTACGTCATAAAAGGAAACCTTGTGCAAAATTTCACGCTCCTAATCTTAGTAGTTTCGGCTGTGCGTTGATATGTCACTCAGTCAGTTTCCCCTTTTATATATATAGATTATCAATCTGTTCGACACAATTATGTTGTTATGAATAAAGATACTACTACTACTACTATTTTTAAATCATTTTTTTTTTAACTAATGTTTTTATTCCTACATCTTTTTCACGCGGAGTTAATGCTTTGTAAAATACCACATATCATGAAGTGGAGACCTAACGATACCGCGACAAAACTGTTATTATAAACAAATATATTTTTTCCTGGAATCGGCTGAACTAACAAAGCTTGTGGTTTCCCAAGGTTGCAAACCTTGACCGAGATAAAACTATTTTGTGTCATATTTTAAGCGGGTGGAAACTTTAAAAAAATTAACTGTATATTTTATTATTTAAAGATTTGTTTAGTGAAACACTCGAACCCGCGACCATGCTTGCACACGTGTAAGTTTCTTCGATCTTGTTCTACTTTAACGTACTTACTTACCCTAAAATCTATATTTAGCAACCCGCCCCCGCTTCGCTTGGGCTCACCTACTTGATCTTTGATATTGTACAGTTTTGTAGAAACTTGAAATACAAAACTACACCAGTTTTACATCATCAGGCGGAAGAAACGGCCGGAGGACACGGTGGAGCATACGTCGAGCCTGAGTTGTCGACGGCGACGGCGCGTGTTGTTAGTGTTCTACCCGCGTCCCAACGAAATGTCGAGAAAACCGTAGGGGCCCAGCAGGGCTAATGCCCGATAGGGACGCGGGGAATTTCTGAAAAGGAAACCCGCGGTTCTAAAACGTAAAGGGCAACTGAAGGATACAGGTACAGGTTGTTTTAGCCAGTAAAAATGTGACACGCCCTCCCGCTCCCATCCTAGAACGGGAGAAATCATGGGACGATTTCCCACCTCAAATATCCACTAGAAGTCAATTAGCTAATAATTATTAATATTTACTGCCACTGCACTTCACTCGTAAAATCGCGCTACAAATTGTGACAACTCACTCCACCGAAGTTTTTATGACTGGGTGTTTACGGAAGGGCTGCGGGAATGTTCGAAAAAGTTACCGTGTCCCTGCCCCCTAGCTAAGTTACAACCGTTTCGTTTCGATTGTCTTTTCGTCGATGGCCTCGAGTAGGCCACGCCTCCGGTTCCTTTATTCTGACGTCATCTCAACGCTCAGTCACGTGGTCAGAACAAAGGAATAGGAGGCGTCGCCGACTCGAGGCGATCATCGAAAAGAGAATCGAAACGAAATGGTTGTTACTTGGCTAAGGGGGCTGTAATGTAAAGAGTAACTGAAAAGACACGGGTGGGTTTTAGTCAGTCTGACACTCTCTCACGCTCCACCCAAAGCAGGCATTTGATGGTATCCCACAAAAAAAGTTGTTTAAAGAATAGATAATAGACCAGAGGCAGATTGGATTCAACACGCTATCATTCCGTCACTCGAATTAAAAGCAATTCTAGTAGACGATGATAGTGACATGGGTACAAGCTACAAGCTTTTATTTATTGTGTTGAAACATTAGGGCCAGAGTTCAATGAATTATTCGAGATATCAGCAAACAGCTAGTGAACTCTTCACGTGAAGGCTGAGATTTTCTTTGGCCAACCAGTCCGCGTTGCTATTCAACATATCAATACTGCCAGCGTTCTGGGCACTTTTCCCATTGATTAACGATCGATGAGCATGAATTTTTTGATTCTTGATATTGTAGTAATTTTCGATTGTCTGTATTGTAGTATGTAATAAATTATTTAAATATTAAATAAATAAAAAAATAATTTAGTCTATCTGACTACAAGGAACTGTTTTTACAGCAGTTGGTAATAAGTACGGCATGACAAGCACGAGCAACACATGCGGATGCTTTTCAGTGAAAATATACAGTACGAGCGATGATTTAATCCCAGTAATGATGTCACTAGTTTTGTTAAGAAATCATGACTTGTTTCCACGAAACTGACCATAGAATGTTCACTCCGACCATTAGTTATTTTTCGTTTTTAATTTAAGTAGTAACTTTAATTGTTATCTGTTTATTTATGTCCTTTACATGAAGAAATGCACTTTCTTGTTCTACAGATATAACAAACTTTTCCTAAAGCGTTTGCTGAGCGCACCCATTTAGATAAGATTACCTACTCGCAATGTGACAACGCTTTGTTACTTTTTTAATTTGTTTTGTTTAATTTTTTATTCGATTAATATCAACATAGACGTTTTTAAAAGTAAGATTGTATGTGATGCTGATGAACGATAATTATTGTTTTTTTTTTTTTTTTTGCTTCGTACAACTAATTCGTGGAATGTAAGATAACATATTTCCCCATTTTTTTATGGCCAATGCGCCGTTTGTGACTATTCTGCCAGCGTAACGTTAGCTTTTTTTAAATAAATAGAATTTCATCCAAGATTTGAAGCTCTAGTATTTTAAAAAAATTTAGAATTTTTCTTAGTTTAACTGGTGACTGTTTTTTTTTTTGCTATGTTGCTATATTCTAAAAATCTAAAACTCAATTCTTTCTTATTCTTCCACAATTTACGCAAGTTTGCGTTGCAAATGAAACTTTTAGTAAGAAGAATTGTTATCGTATCTCAGTAGTAGTGTAGTTCAATACTTACAGAATCATGTTCGATTTCTGTTTCTTTACCTACTAACAGCTGATAAACAAGATAGATCAAAATGATAAATTGATGTTTCAGGAATAGCTCAGTTACTTTTTATCTGGATTAGGCAAGGGTACGTTAAAAGCTTTTAAACCTACTTTAATCTAAATCCAGACGGTCTTCGGAGAGCGTGGGATTTGCTGATTCTGACACGATTTATTATTTAGCGATGTTTAGATCTATAAACGGAATCGTCGGGGTAGCAAAAACGCTTCATTCAAAAATAAAACAGAACCAAAAATACGAGCACAGTTCAGTACCATTCGTAGCAAGTAGAGATGTTACGGAGGTTCGTTTCGGATTCCAAAAGTTCACAACTTCCGATTGATTTTGTTCCTCCGATTCCGATTTCGGTTCCAATCAATTTTAATCGGAACTTACATCTTAGGTATAAACAAGTTTATAGAACCACTCTCTCCCCGTGCCTTCTGTCGATTAATTATTCTTTCACTTGTTATTTTGTTTCGTATTTGGAATGTTGTGAGGCAAAAAATGTATCCGATTTTTTTATTAGTTTTAGTAGTGTTATTTTATGTTTCTGCCTCCGATTTCGTTTCTGATTACGGTTTCGATTCCGATAAACCAAAATTAAAACTCCGGTTCTAATGTCGGTTCCGATATAACTACTTTCGTTATATCCCTTGTAGTAACATCATTAAAATCGCATTGCCACGATCAGCTGCAGTGAAATTTCGACGCGTTTTTCCACTCAATTTTGTCTCAAACCTTACCTATTAAACAATGATTTTAGATTGAGAATTTGTGACAAATGGCACGGATCGCAAATGATAAGATGCCATTCCACAATCAACTGTGTAATCATTGGAATAATGCAAGTTGATAATAAAAAAGGTCACTCCATGCGCTTCAGGTCAAGCCTTTTTGGCAACCATTTTTTAACTGAAAAAAATAAGCAGCGTACTGAAACAATTTCTGAAGAATGTAAAGAGTGACAAAACCGAAACGATTTTTAGGATGATGGCTGCGTCGATCCCAAAATGTATTTTCTCGTAGGACGAAAAAGAAGACTCAAGTCATGAAAAGTGAGGATGCTATTCTATTAGATAACCATGTATATCTAATAGAATAGCATCCCACCTATACTGACAAAGCGTTTTGGGAACACTTTCATAATGCGTACAGCTAAGGAGTGGAATTCCCTGCCGGAGTCTGTGTTTCCTGATAGCTACAACCTAGGGGTCTTTAAGTCAAAAGTGAATAGGTAACTTCTAGGCAGGCGTGCTCCATCGTCGGCCACATCATCGCTTACCATCAGGTGAGATAGTGGTCAAACGCGAGCCTTTCAATAATAATAAAAAAAAAAAATATTATAAATGCGAAAGTATTGTCTGATAAGTTGTCACGTCTACATCTTTGTACGGATTTTGATAAAGCACAAGGATATTTTGTAAACTGACTTAGTTTTCTGGACGGGGATACTTTTCATCTGGGATAGTAAGTTCCTTTAGGATAATAAAACACTTCTACGGGTGGAAGCCGCAGTTAGAAACTTAATGTCATCATCAGTCTTGCCCTGATCCCAATTTATTTTATTTTCTTATGGCGCGAACCGACCTCTTTTTCAAAAGAGACTTGCAGACAAACGTTGCTTCTGCCCTTTAAATTATAAAAGAAAAACATAGGGCGGAGGTTGGAAAGTCAATAAATAATAGCCCACGACATTTTCTCAAACCTACCAAATATACCTAAAAAACACTTTTTAAAAATCGGTTAAGCCGTTTCGGAGGAGCTCTGTAACAAACACTGTGTTCAGAGTACAGAGATTTTTATAAATTTGATGTAAGTAGTTTTTTTTACTTGGAAAGGCATCCAATGACACTTTCCAGCTCCGTCTAGAGTGAGAGGACTCTGGATGTACCTAGAGAGATTGTCAGACTTTTACTGACTAAAACCTACCCGTGTTCCTTCAGCTGCCCTTTGCGGTCTTGGAGATTACCATGACGTGTTAAAATGTCACTCATTCGAGCGAAAAAGAGGGATGGAGCTATTCACCCAGTTCAGTTGAAGTCGTAAAATGGATCGGTTTAAGAGCCCACTCTGCTGGGCCACACTCTTTGAAACAATCCGCAGATAAATGTATAATACAGTCGTCATCTCTAAAATACAGTCACAGAATCGTGCTTAAAAGTGAATATTACCTAATGTTAGTTAAGCCTTGTGCTTGAACGCGTTCCACTTGGTACTATTTGTTCCTGATTATCTTGCGCTAATGAACCATTGTTTGCTTATCTTTTACGAGGTACAGTTCAATGTTTGGTACCTATATGTGTTTCTGTAAATGGTTTGTTTACTGTTAATGGAACAACCTCGGAAATCACTTAAAAAAATTTTATTGATTTCGGTATGTTTACCACCATTTTAAGTAGACTTACAGAAAAATGTGGTATAGATACCGGCACGAATCTTGAGTGCTGACTTCTACAGTTCTACTTGCGCAGAAGCACGTAGAAGTGAAATATAGGGTCTCTTTTGTGGTATGAAGAGAGATGTGATGGCGGGGAGTGAAATCCTTGTACAGTGATTGGCGCGCCGATATTGTACGATGTGCAAAACGATCCCCGCTCTTTCGCCGAGCGCTCAAGATTCGTGCCGTTATCTATATCATCCTCCTTACTGTGCTCAATGCATCTGTACAACAACTTCAAGGCTAGTAGAAGATTAGATATTTTCAATTTAATTGATCGTAGCAAAACTAGTTTTTTAAGATAATTTCATAATTACCATGTTTACGTGAAGGTCACTTGTCTTATCAGTGACCAAATAAACTTATCTTTGGATTAGGCAGACGACCAGCTTTTTTTTTAAATTGTTAGTCATAGCATACACTGTCTATAATCTGTACCAACAATGATGACTCTGTGTGATTATAAACGATGTTTAACTAAATGAGAATTACCTAAGAGCTCTATGCTTTGTTTTTTAATGAAGTGAACTCTGATTAACTTGTGATTATCAGTCAACATGGCACTTCGTACACGTGTAGTATGATGATTAACAAAGTACTTTAGAACTTCAGTGTAGGGCACTTTGTGAATGACAATGACGCGATATTTGGTGATTAAGGTCATTCGGAAAGGGCTACCTCCATATACAGGGTTACTGGTAATTCGACGTATTCCTTGTAGGACATCATAGTAGAATTAAAATGCAACAAATTAAGATTAGACAAAATGAAAGATTAGAAAAAGGAAACATAAAAATAGGTACAGAAGTGAGCTTATGAGATTTTTAGTTTTATTATGCAAAATCCCAGATTTTTACATTTGAAGCCAATTTGAAAACTATTTACAGCGCGACTGTACTGCAATTTAAGTTATTATCGTAATTAATGCCGTAGAAGATCTTTGTTAGTAGGTATTTAAAAGTTCAAAAATTACTAAAACTTTGGCAAATATTACTAATCAAACATTGTATTCTCGTTTGAATTCAGTGCATATAAGAGAAGTCAGGTTCAGTATAGCAATCCCATTGATTGGCAAGGGAGGGGGAGGGGGCTCAAAGTTTTTTTGCATGATCAAATTAAGGATGAAGATATCCGCAACAGAACCAAGGTTACTGACAAAGCCAGAAGAATCGCCAAACTTAAGCGAAAGTAGGCTGGGCAAATTGCTCGCAGAATAGATGGTCGATGGAAACGTAAGGCTGGGGTGGCGACCGCGTACTGGAAGACGCAGCGTTGGAAGGCCTCCCACAAAGTGGACCGATGACCTGGTGAGGATCGCAGGAATCTGATGGATACGAGATGGTAAAGTACCGGTTATTGTGATAACACTTGAGAAGGCCTATGTTCAACAATGGACGTCTTTCGGCTGAAATGATGATGATGTAATAGTGGCTATTTTATGAAAAAGTAATTCACTATGGTTAGCTGAACTAAGAGGGTTGTAATTGATTCCATAAATACGTGTAACAGTCGCCAATGATATTTTAATCAACATACAACTCGACAGACCTGCATTATGCAAAAAATCTTTTAAAAAAAATAATTTCACGAGGTACCCTGGAGCATCCAGGCACCTTAAGCTTTATTTCAGGAATGGCAACTCACCTAAGAAACCTCTAGTATCACCACAGATCAACAATAGACACCTCGGCGGCCGCAGCCAATGACGACATTCACAAAACAGCGTATCAGAGAGTTTCATCGTTAAGTTCTAGCAAAATAACCTACCCACTTCCATCTATTGGTTTATTATTGAACCCTATTTTGTATGCCATGTTGCCGTCGTGGTAGATGAATAGAGCATCGAATTGGTCATCTTCCCTTTTTAGAAAGACAAAAAGCTTTAATAAACATGAGTTCCGTAGATAGACACTGACAATTAGACCTACACTTCTTGTTACGAAACATGATCACATAATTGGTTTGGCCACAGAGTGCCAAGGGCTAAAAACCGCATTGACAATCAATCTTATACAAAAAAAATGTCTCATATAACAATTCTGACTATGGCTATGAGTAGTAGAGACTTACGAGTAGCAGGTCGCGGTTTCAAACCCAGCTAGGCGTATTACTTTGTGTTATTTATGCTCTCAAAAAGGTGAAGGAAAACATCGTGAGGAAACCGGAATGTCCTAGAACCAAAAATTCGAACACATGTGACATTCACCAACCCGCACTGGGCCCGCGTGGTGGATTACGGCCTATTCCCTGTCCTAGAGAGGAGGCCTGAGTCCCAGCTGTGGGCACATTAAAGGGCTGATTGCACTATGATACCACTGCTTATAGCATATAAGCAGTGGTACCTGACTTACGAGTTGTGTAGGTCGTGCGTTCAAATCTAGGCAAGCGCTATACTTTTCATAATTTATTTCATCATTCCTGCTCTCAAATCGGTAAAGAAAAATATCATGCCGAAACCGGCATGTCCTAGGACCATAAATTTGAAGACACATGGTGACATTCAACAACCCGCAATGGGCGCATTCCCTCTTCTAGAGAGGAGAGCTGAGTCTCAGCAGTAGGAACATTATAAAACTGATTATGCTAATACTAGCTACTAACAGCAGCTGCGCCCGCGTCATAGTAGAAAATTATCCCAAGGGAACATACACCCAGGATATATAGTAATCTATGTGCTATTCCAGGACATGGTCTACCCATGTACAAAGTTTTATCAAAATCCATTCAGTAGTTTATGCGTGAAAGAGTAACAAACATCCATACAAACATAGTTTTGCGTTTGTAATAATAGTAGGATAGCGGAAACTTGAGCTCAGTGCAGTCCAGAATATTTTAGCAATGGCGTCTTTAGACGCAGTAGCGCGGTGTTCCGAGCTTTGTGGACTTGGGCGCTTGTAAACATGCTCTGCGGGCGTTGTTGAACAAGATCTCTTCTATTTGGCACGTAGCTGTAAGTGTTTTTCTCAGACAGCAACAATACCACTGCAGCTCAAAGTAAAAACAAATAATTATATAAAAGTTATTAAAACATTACGATATTCCCCGAAGAGTTAAGCACTGGTTTTTCTAATGGCCATTAGTCAGAAAGCCGATTCGGGACCGAATAAAAGTGACAATGCGACATATTAGTCAAAAGTTGACATAATTGTTACATATTTGCGACAGGTGCTGGAAATAAGGCTGCGGGAACGTTTGAAAGAGTTACTGTAGCCCTAATATGCAAAGAGCAAATGAAGGAACACAGGTAGTTTTTTTTTCTTTTATTCTTCCTAGAGCTGAAGAAGTCATTTGACAAAGAAGAAAATGTAGGTGTAAAAGAGAATTATTCTAAAATATGTTTTTTTTATTTAATCACCCTGCCTGTTGGTTTTATCAAACAGCGAACCCAGCTAGATTGTACATGAAATATTAGACGTATACCACATTGGGCACCCGCTTAGACAGCCCCTGAGCAAATGGTACCTGAGGTGCCTATTCCATTACCTATCGATATTTTTCGAAGGAGTTATTAGTGAAATAATTTATTATTTAATATTTTTTTCCACAAATAGCCCCTACGGATCACTAGCTACTAGCGTTAGTTAACGTTTATAAGTTAGCATAAAGATGATTATTTTATATATCATCCCAGTATATATTTTTTATTGTTGATAGGTTCGCGCTTGACCGCTATCTCACCTGGTGGAAAGCGACGATGCGGTCGACGACGGAGCGCGCTTACCTAAAAGTAACCTATTCACTCCTGACTTAAAGATTTCCGGGAAGTAGCCATCAGGAAACACGGACTCCGGCAGGGAATTCCATTCCTTAGCTGTACGGCGTACGCACAATGAATGTGTGAAAGTGCCCACCATGTACCGGTGGCGCATCGCCGTAGGTGTACGATGATCCGATGATGGAAAAAATATCTTTTTAATTTCATTTATTTGAAATAAGAACAGTGATGTGATTAAGTTAGTCTGACAAGTCTTTGCAAAATGAAGAAGTCGTGTCTCGTCTCAAGATTACGCTTAATTTTAGTTCACGTTATGTCAGTAACTTACTTCAACCCAGCTTGAATTTTAGACATAGTTTTGCTTCTCCGTTTATTTAAAAACTTTTTAGGTATATGGTGTCGGCTGTATTTGGTTAAGACAGTTAAAAGGAGAGTCCGAAACACCTCTTACAGTTTTTAAAATTTCTAAAATTACGCAGCACTGAATTACACAAAAAAATAATAATGAGAACCTTAGAAATAAATGTGCCAACCTATTCTTAATTTCGAGAAAAAATTAAAAATTGTTTAAAATTTAGTAAATGCTGCAAATAGAAAAGGTCGATTTAGTTGTTTTTCAGAGATATGAACAATTTTTTTCTCGAAATTATCGACAGGTTTGCAAATATCTCGCAGTGAAACTGTTGGCACATCTATTTAGGTTCATCATTATTTATTTATTATTGTGTATTTCAGTGCGGTGTATTTTTAAAACAGTAAGTACCTTTTTAGGTGTTTTTAAGTACTCTGCTCTTAAGTAAGAAATATATCCAGAATCTACAGTTAATTAAACATAGCAATATTACGTTTTAGTCTAAGAACCTGTATTTTCAGAACCTTAAATTCGATCTATTTTACTTTAAATTGGTTTAATTAAAGTTGTTACCTACAGGCTTGAAAGTTTCTTAAGTTTATTTTGCAAAGAAAGTTAACTATAAGGAAGGATTGCCGAGACTTCATCTCTTAAAAGGATTTAATAGGGGATGCAACTTCGTATAATAAGCAGCCGTTAAATTTGAAAAATTTGGAACGTCTTTTACTAGACTTAGGTCATCCGAAGAAACATTACGACCGTCGCCGTCGCCACATCGACTGTCATCTACTGTGCGGATCATCCAACTCTATTTTAAAAATATAATATTGCCACTGAGGTGTTATATAACGCTTTTTGAGTACTTACGAAAATTAAACCTTGGCCTTTTGAACTGGTTATAAAGAAACTAGTTTTTGCCCGCGACTTGACTAGCGTTAAATTTGAGGAAACACAATTATATAGATCTACTTTTCTTCAAAACTGACGGACTTCTGTACAAACTACCAACCCCTTTTCACCCCCCTTAAAGTTGAATTTTGAAAAAAGCCCATCCATTTCCTCGTCTACTCTTAAAAACAAAACCTGTGAAAATACAACAGCTTTCTAAGGTCCAAAGGTTGAGCGTGGGTGAGTCAGTGAGTCAGGCCTCGTCTTTTTATATTTTTATTCAATTCTTCTGTACGTGTGTTTGTCACCTAACACCTCCTAAACTGCTTGATTAAGATGAAATTTTGTGTCCATATTTGAGTGGGTCACTAATGGTTTTAAAATACAATTGAACCCGGTAGGTGGCGCTGTAATCAAGTTTTATTTTTTTTCTGACGAAATGCTATATTTCGGACAGCAAAACGTCCGCCGGTACCGCTAGTAAATGTATATTTTTAGATATTAAATTGTTTTTTGTATGAAATGTATATATCCTGAGAAGGAATTGCGACTTGAAATCCCATCGGACACCTCTGCTAGTATTAAAAGTATAGGTAATACATAAATAACTGCATTCTGAAATAACCCCGGTAAGTAAACAATGTAAACTGGACTATTTGTCACACGTTTGTCAATAAACCAATGAATCATAACATGATAAGAAGCTCCATTCATTTACTTCATCTTATATTTTCCGCATCCCATATTATTTTCCGTAGAATTACTCATACAAAATTTACCAGCCGAATTTGTAATAAGTTGGTGGCTCCTTTAGTGTTTAAGTCACCTACATTGGAACAGATATTGCAAATGCAATCGGAGCAGCATTTGTCTGTTTGTCCGTGAAAACTTCATAAAATTCCTCCTGTAGTGGAGGCTGGGGCGTGATGACGTCCATTCACTCACGAATTTTTTATTTATTATAGGTTGGAAAATCATCCAATGACATCTCTCGCTCTTGGGCGGAGCGAAAGGGTGTGTCAGAATTTACTGACTAAAAACCTTGTTCCTTCTTCGATTTTCATACCATGACCGGATTTGCGGCCATCTCCTTCATTACTACTTCGCAGAAGGAGGCAACCGTATCCCATTCCTACTCGCTACGGTTTTGACCTAAACCAGGGCCACGGTTAGACCATGTCCTTCAATAGCACATAGCCGAGAGTATGTTCCCTTGGGATAATGTTCTGCTTTCACGCTTGTGAAGCCGTTGGTAGAAAGTAGTTTTTTTTTTTTTTTTTCTTTTATTTGTTTATAGAGGCTTTAGTCGTAGATCGACTATGACAGCCTCATTGTAACTTACATTTATGTCTTACACTAGATACTAAACTAAGGCTCTTAAGGATCTATTGCATACAAAATTTATATAGTTCATTAGCCACTTCTGAAGTAGGACTAGATAGAATACTTTGAAATATTCCAATGTCACCTCTGTTTAATTTATTCTTCCTCATGAACTCTAATCGTGCCGCTTCATTCTTTGAACATATGTACAGGAAGTGGTAAATGTCTTCTACTGTACCACAGACTTAGTTTATTTTTGTATTGAGAAAGAACTGCGCAAGGACAAGAAGGACATGCTAATATTATGCCTAATGCAAAAGACATTTCCAAATCATCTTCACTGTGAAATACTTAAGATTTAACAAGAACAAATAAATTATAATTATGTAAAGTAATTATACTATCGCGTTTCGGCACCAAGGTAAGTTAAGCCCCATATTTTAAGGCTGTATAGGGCTCCCATACAGGGCTTCCGAGAAACTAATGTGTTGAAATACCGGGTAGAAAATCCCAAAAACCACTTTGCCTGAACCCGGGAATCAAATCAAGGACGTCAGGCTCAGCAGTAGCGCTTACCACCACTACACTAACGAAGCAGCAAGCGTTTACCAAAGCGTGTAACATTGAAAACGTACGGTATGTTGTTATTTATAAGACAAATACTTCTACACAGATAACACACGGCGTATCAAGCCACTGCCTGTCATTTCTTTATGTTGATAATACACAACGCAATGATAAGTGTTTTGGTGGGTTCTCCGTATTTTTATGAGACCTACAAGTGATTCAATTTGAGTGACTACTACAATTAATTTTATCATGAGTTTTATTAGAAAGAACCACCGCGGCAAATAGTGATTAATTCACTTTATGGGGAATATTTAAGTCAAGTGTTACTTCTTGTTAAGCGTACCCTATCACATCACATCATCGCTTACCATCTGATGGGATATTGGTAAAACAATCTTAAAAATAAAAGTCACCTGTTGAAGGTAAAGCTCCTCGCCAGCTGCACCGGAGTCGACCAAGTAGCTGTCATCGCAAGGTCGCTGGTACAAGTAGAAGAACAGCTCGTGCGCCGCCACGCTCGACACCACCTTCCCGTTGTATACCGGCGGGCTGAACGGGTTTATAGCACTGGAGTTCGTTTCAGTACATGATCCGTTAAAAAATGCACTCCCGCGCTTACAGCACCTGTGTAAACATTTCCTCCCGATGCAAGGACAGCCCATCACCAGGGTCGTGCCATTCTCTTCCAACTCGTACCACGTCCCGTCCTTGTACTCCACTCCTTCGAATATCACTGAAGAGTTCGGATGCTTCACACCATTTGTAATGTCTAAACTTTGCACCTTTAGGCAAGGAGTACATTGGATACTCACTAACACCAAAACTTGGGTCACCACTAACAATATCGTCTTCATTTTGACTATCACACTAATTCAGGTTTTTCAATAAAACTGCCACTTTATATCTAAAGTACGATTTACACACTCATTTCAGTTTCAGTAACGAAATAGTGGGAAACTAAAAAACTCACTGAAAATGTCTTAAACGAATTAAATCGGTGTTGAAGCTGTTATCACGTTTGGAGTGTTCATTATCTGAGTGCTAGTGAGGTAATTTGATGTATCATTTTCGTGATGATAAGAGATAAGCGGTGTTCGCGTCGTCGTCGTGCGGAGGGAGGGAGGCGTGCTGCAGTCGCGCGGTGTGCGTCCCGACTGGTGCCGGGCAACGGTGGAGCCCCGAGGACGCGAACCTGACGCGTCGCCGCGGGGGCGTCACATCTTGCTACGCGCTAGCCTCCTGCTTACATCCAGCAAATCAGAGCATCATCGGTTGTTTGTTTAGCATGCCGCAATAAGTGCGGCTGATAATTGTAGCGGTACTTCTCCTTTAATATGACTTATAGAATAAGTTGTTTAAAGGATTTCTCAGAACATATCTATTTATATACTTAAGCAGTTTAATTTACCATTATTCATTATTCAATTTACAGGAAACTTTTACAGGCTTACGGATCTGCCTTCCTTTTACCCACCACTTTTGTCTGTGTTGTCTAAATATACCAGACAATTTTATTTCCAAAGATTACATTTATCACTTTACCTTGACTCTGTAAAAGAAATATCTGATCTATCAAAGACACAAACTGAAAGTTGAGTTTTATGGTTTTTTTTTTACTATTTCGGTCGCCGTTATATATGTACCTACTTACTGAAAATAAATAAGTAGGTAAGTAAGTTCATTTTTGCTTCAATTTTATCACTATTTTCTTTTGCTAAAATAGTCTACAATATTAATTTTATGTAGGTACCTACTAGCTGGTGCCCGCGACTTCGTCCGCACCAAACACGTAAAACAGCACGATGCCATTTGGTCACAATTTCTTATTTTTTAAGCGGATCTTTAATTATTTTTACACTTTTTAGTTATGGTATCACAACTAAAAAGTACTCCTCAGCCAAACTTAATTATCTTATAGCCAGAGTTCATCTCATGACAATTCTAATAATCCCAAACACAGATTACATTAATTTATTACAGAGTTCCGGTGCCTAACTTCAGGCTTCATCATCAGATGACTGAAAGAAGAGGGGTGCCTCTTCTTTCAGTCATCGACTACACGTATAAACAAAGCAATTTTACTTGTTATGGCGGTTTTGTTGTGATCCTATGAGGAGATCTGTTCCATATCTTCGAAGTTCATGATCAGATCTTAACAATATTTCTATGGGACAAACTCGGAAGCATAACATTTACATCATCATGACCTGATCATGAGCTTCGAAGATACGGAACAGAACTCCTCATAGGATCACAGCAGAACCGTCGTAACAAGTAAAATTGCTTTGTTTATACGTGTAGTCGATGACTGACTGAAAGAAGAGGGGGAATATATCAAACCGAATCGAAGTTAGGCACCGGAACTCTGTAATAAATTAATGTAATCAAACCGTGGTAAAATAAAAAACTTTCAAAAATAAATAAGGTAAATAACGAAGAGACAAAACTATTATAGAAACACCGAAATTAAAGTTATTTTGCACTTTTCAGTGTTTTTTTTACATTGAAGTCGGTTATATTTTTTTTTGTAAAAAGTTTTTTATACTCGTAATTATATGTAAAGTACCTACAGATATTGCATATCATCAAAATGAACTTAGAACTTCAAATTATGACTAGAAAGAAATAATACTATTTACTTGTTGTTTATTATTGTAGTATTGACTGGCCTGTTGGTCTAGTGGTTAGTGGCCCTGACTGCTATGCCGGAGGTCGTGGGTTCGATTCCCACCCAGGACAAATGTTTGTGTGATGAGCACGATCATTTGTTCTGTGTTTGGGTGTAATTTATCTATATATGCATGTATTTAGAAATATATAAGTATGTTTATCAGTTGTCTAGTACCCATAACACAAGCTCTGCTTAGCTTGGGACTTATTATTACGGATTATTATTATTATTACTTTAGGCCATGCCTACTGACCTTGGGACGAATATTGTAAAACTCCTCCATCATCTTCTTCCGCATCAATTATTAGAATTAGTCTCGCTGGCCAATCACGAATGGGCACGGTACGGTAACGGCGTTAAATACTCTTTTTGAGGAGTGGTTGCAAAGGCGCTATGGTATCCTACTTTCCGCCTGACAGAGGTCCTCATCGGACACAGTTGTTTCGGGAAATTCCTGTGTCGGATTCGGCAGGGAAAAACGCCTGGGCATCACCGTTGTGTGGATTGCGCAGAGGGCACAGTGGAGCTTACGGTAAAGGAATAGAATAGAATAAACTTTATTATATACCAAAAAAGTAACACAACTTATACACAAACTTAAATCTTTCCTTATTTGGGCGGAGCGCTGCAGTGTTCTCGCGGCACTGGAGCGAAAGGAAATGGGAAGCAGTTACCTACTTCTGGAAAGCAGTAATGCGAGCGAACATCCTCATGAACCAGTCGCCATCGCAGGAGACGCTTCGGACGTCAGGAGTCACAAGGCAGTTCATGACTCTTATTAATAAGCGTGGGCTTGCGGATGGCGAGCAATGGATAGCTCGCCGGCCGTCCAATAAGGACCAAGCCGGAGTAGTGAGTGCGTTGTGTTCCACGCGCGCCTCAAAGAGATTTAATTATTTATTTTTATATTAACAAACAGAAATTATGAGTTTTAATATTATTTTTTATGACAATAATATACACTGGTTTGTAACCTATTTCGAAAAATTTGATGAGATTCTCAAGTCGTCTGAATTTTTGTTTTTTTTTTTATGTCTTATTCATTCATTCATTAATTTATTTATTTATTCATAAAACAATTTGCATTGTGTTGAATCCAGGTACAGCGATGTGGTGTTCAGCGATATCTTCGCCAACTGCAAACCGACTTCGACGATTCTTTGTTTTATTTCGAAGAGTTGGTCTGCTAAGTGGTTTCATTTAATTTTGGTGAATATCTTATCAGATATTCACCAAAATTAGATAGACCACGGAACACTTAAATTAATGATAGCAAATTTTCTGGGATTGCTGCAATCGTATAAGTATCTGTTTATTGTTAACACCTTGTACACGCCAGTACGCTCTGAAGTGGTACCGCACCCTCATTTCTTTGATCATTTATATTCAAATTCAATTCTCGCATAAAGAATAGGTCAGGGTCCGGAGCGAGACGGAATGGAAAGCGGTCACCTCTTTCTGTGAAGTAGTATGGAGGAGCTTGCGCCAACCATGAGGGAACGGACATCCTTACGCCCCAGCCGCCGCATATGGGTAAATGTACAATTCACGACGTTTCCACAGATTACTTGTGTACATTAATGACTAGGTGGGTAATTACACTTAAATACTATATTTTGATACAAGTGGAGAAAGTTTTTCATTGCAACCGAGGTGAAATTCACCCGAGCCGTACAAATGAGGGTGTAAAGGAGCCAGCCGAGTTCTGCAGTGGCAAATCTCCACGTGTATCAAACGACGTTTTTCAATACACTTACGAAGAAATATCTACTTTCTCTGAAAAATACAACGCATTTTTATGCATTTGGCACTGAAGAAAATTTTCCAAAGTTGCCTTACATTTCAGTTTTGATTTAGATGGCAGCAGGCTATCACAAGTATTTTTTACCTCAATCACAATATCGAAATCTCTTCAAATCTTTAATTCAATTTTTTTTCACAAATGACACAAATTAATAAGTTAGTTATTAGTATTTAATATTTGGGGGTATGTGGAACAGAGAGTAAAGCCCCACATACCTCCGTTGAAAAGGGAGGATCCTCCAACCAGACGGGTATTATGTCTGGTGGGCTACTGCCCGATAGATGATTTCGGGCTGTTCTATACGTTCCAATCGCGCGGAGAACTTTGATTGCGCGATGTAGGATTAGTTATTTTATGACGCCATAGATGTCGCTACATCACTCCCCTCCGGAGATCGGAGATCGGAGATCGATAGTTCTTGATGATTCTTTGATGCGTGCCAGGCCAGGTAGGTTGGTTCCAGTGTGTCGGAACCGAATGCCGCATAGTTCTCGGTGAGTCGGAACTGTCTGCGGTGATGCCCCAGTGAGTCGGGGTGGTGCTGTCCCAGTGAGCCGGGATGATGCCCCAGTGAGTCGGGGTGATGATGTCCCAGTGAGTCAGGATGATGCCCCAGTGATTCGGGGTGATGAGGTCCCAGTGAGTCATGAAAAACAATTTTAAAGGAAGAAGTTCTTTAGGTAATTTTATGATGGATATAATTTACTGCTTAGAAACTCTTCATTATTCAATAGTCAATGGTCTGTTTTTATGAAGTTACGCTTTTAATATAAAATTAAGCAATTTGCCCAGCCGTTCCAAAGAGTATTCGGCTTCTAGTCAACCCGGATACAGCTAGACATAAGTGTTTTAAATAGTGCTTGTAGTGGCCGTACTAGCACAGGGGGTAAACACATTGGCTCGTTACGTCCGCCTTAGCCAAAAGCCCGTATGCAACTGTCAACTGTCACTGCCCGTTGCCCGTGCACTCGAAAAAGGTATACAAACACTACAGAGCTAGCCTCTCTGATCTTCCCAACCCAATAGGTAATTGGATGACACGATACCCCTTGACAAGATTGGCGCCAGATTTCCGGGCTTCTAACTACTCGTATATTTAGACTGTAAAGCAACAAAAAATGACAGCCGAGACCAATAGCTTAACATGATTTCAGAAAAACAGAGGAATCTCGGTATTTTAAGATGGTCACCCATCCACGGTCTGACCTCGGCAAGCGTTAAATAAATATATTTTATTTAATGCAAATAAAAAAAGAAAATCCGTAAAAACTAAACTTAATCCTATTCGATGCAAAGTAATTTTAAATTAATTTTAATCCTAATATAATATTAATTGATTATTTTGCTAGAAACCCCCTCCTCCAAGAAACTCCATCTTTTTCGGCAAGCGTTACTTAATCTTAGGCGCCCATTAGACGGTCGTGTAGGGGTCAATCAATTCCATCAATAATGAATGATGTTTGAATGACGGAATTATCAATAAATTATTAATAAAGTTATCGCCATTAGTTTTTCGTCATGCAAACATCAATCATCGCATTAGACGGTTTGCCACAGTCAATTTTTTTAATTGACGGAAAATCTCCGTCAATTAAAAAAATTGACTGTGGCAAACTGACAGCAAAACCTATCGTTTAATGGACGCCTTATAGAGATCTTTGCAGCTATTCGCCACGAGCTCCACCCTTACATGTGTGCATGGCCGGATCTACTTAATGGTTAAATGGGCTGCAGCCCAGGGCCCCGGGGATATAAGGGGCCCCCAGTCCTCATTAAAAACAATCTACAGTGCGGGTTCATCTATTTGACAAAACTTTGTTTTTAAAAACAAATAGAGTACTACTGTTTAATTATGGAAGCAGTCATTGATATCGCTATTAATATGGCGGGTCAATGGTTTACAAGCGCTCAACGTTGGTGTTCACGTTCGACCAGTGATCAAAAATTTTATTTATTTATTGTATACTTTATTGTAAGTACACCTCATAATGTGGACAGGATAAACATTTACATAAACTAAGTGTACAATCGGCGGTCTTATCGCATAGGGCAATGTCTTACAGAAAACCTCAAGACAAAATATATTTAAAGACTTTCAAGTTAGCTATAGTAACTCATGATCAGTTGAAGGTTTCTAGTCCCATTAGGACGACATTTGCGAGTACACTTCAGGAGAAATATAAACTTATTTTTAACAAAATACCAATTAATTTGATTACTTAGGTGGGCCCCCAAGTAGTGTTAGCCCAGAGCCCAACAGTTTCACGATCCGCCTCTGCATGTGTGTAAGTAGGTATCTACAAATTAAAGTGGCAGTAAATGGCTCATCATCACTGCACGAATGCACGAGGAAGGCGGCCATCAGAGAGGAGTGGCGGCGCGTTGTGAAGCTTACCACCAACACCTGAAGTGATGACCACGACCTCTCTGTCAAGAGTGATATCGACAAGGAAGAACAGGTATCTACCAATACAAACAATCCTGATTAAATAGTACAAATATAACCCTTCTTGCAGTCGGGTAAAAAGAAACCAAAACTGTAAAACGACTGTATTAATGTATTTATAAAGGAATAAAAAAAAATAGTATGTTAGTACCTTATATCAAATGTACATGTTTGAAACTCGTTCGGGCCTGAGCTGACGGCGTGGCCACATTAGCGCGGCATCGTGCTTTGGTATCGTTAATCAGAAATGGCGCAGCGCCTTACTACAGTTCTTTGCCGCGTCGTGCAGATATTATACGGTGCTGAGCCGTGCTGAGTGGATGTACGTTGAAATTTTGTTCAGGCGGTAAGTCGTCCCAAATTTAGCGATTAGCCTTTGTGACGTTGGCTTGTCGTGCATTTATACGACACTGCATCGTGCTTCAACCAGGAACCGCACCGTTTTACGTTAACAACACCGCACCTTGGTATTTGGTAATGGTAGCTAGGCCCTCACTGAAAAACTACAAACATTTGGTTGTACTCAGTGGTCTATACTGTATAGTATGTGTGAGTTCGGCGCCCGGCCAGCGAGTGCGAATGGTAGCGACATCTATATTAACACATAAGAACTAAATACTTTGTGACATATTTTGGTGTTGCATTTCTACAGGTATAATTTTTCACGTGTTCAAAACGTAAAATTAAGTACCTAATAACCTTTTCGAATTGATTGCATTACTTCGTTTAACTATTTTTCCTTTTCGATGATATGACAAGATTTAGTATTAGTGTATTGTACTAGATGGCGCTATTATAAAAATACTGTATCATTGACTATACTTTCAACTTGCATCAATCAGTAGAATTGAAAAAATTTGCTTTAATTATTTATGAATTAAACGACATATTATTAGTTTTTAAAAATAAAACACATCGTTGATGCAAAAATGAATTTCAATCATAGATTTAGATTAAAATCTATGATTTCAATGGTACTTTTACATATTTTTATGATTTGGCAACATTCAAGTTATTTTAGTTTGTGGTTGGTAGGTGGGCGTTTTTCAAAAAAGATGTACATTGCGAATTTTGAGTGTCCCCTGAGTTTAGCAATTTTTTATAATTTTTATATGCAACATACTCAAATAAACTGCATATTTATAAAATAGTAACATATTCAAGTTATTAAATTGATTATAATATGCAACCCAACTATCACTGACATTAAAATATCATAAAATTAACACAAAAAAAAGAGCTAAATATGCATGTCCCACCTACATGTTTGGAACTTTGAAGTCTCAGATAAGATTAGTTAAATTAAATGGAGTCACTGTTTTAGACACTGTAGACGTATTTTAAACTCATAAATTCAAATTAGAGCTTTTTATTTCGAATTTGGGCTTTAATAGCTCAAAATACGATATTTATTGTTGTCCCAGGAATATGACACATCCGGAATTCCGGTAAACGTCACGGTAAACTTTTCTATACTTCAACGCAATATTACCCTAAAATATGGTTGTTTTTCACATCTGGCAACATTTATCTTGTCGGCGGTGTAACCGCCTTTTTGAAGCAAACCTCAGTGTCAACAAAATCTGTGACTAAAGTGGGCGCGTTACGGAGGTTCCGAATTGGATTTCCAAATAGTAACAGGATTTTATGAGGTATGTAGCGATTTTACAAGTTATTTGCCATAAGACAATTACATTTTTGTTTATGAATTATTGTAAAACGAGTCGAAAGTAGTCATAAAATGGACACAACAGCTTGAATTATTGTTAGAAGTTTTGTTGGTATGAAATCGTCACATCGGGTTCGTCACGTATTGTATAGCCGGAATCGTATTGTGACGCACCGGAACTATTAGGCTGGGGTTACATTAAATAGAATGATATGAATATGAATCAAAATAAATAAATTCTTCTAACATTATAAATTTGAATGCTAATCTTCGAAACCCTTGAACCAATTTGGAAGAAAGTTAAAATATACATAGATCGTGACCTAGAATAAAAATATGGTACTTGGTTAGGATTTTATGTACTTAGGTACGCGCTAGTGTAGAGTAAATATAATTAACAATGTAAAAAAAAGTTGTGTTTACACGACTCCTTTTTGCACAGCAAGATTTTATGTAGAAGCAGTTGAAACAGCGCGATGATATTTGTTGGTAGGTTGTAGGACACAATATTTTGGGACACCGTGTATGTAAGGTGTTTCAAAACTTTGAGGAGTGCTTTATACCACCAAACTAAATAACTTTTACGACGGGACCAACTTTGAAACCGTGAAAAAATTACAGCTGTTCTATACTAAAGTTAATACCTATTGTTCCAAACTGTATGGGACAGCTGTTTTCATTTTCGCGATTTGAAAGTTGTTCCCATTGTAAGTTATTCAGTTCGATGGTTTTAAGCACTCCTTAAAGTTTGTAAAGTTAATTTTGAAACACCTTATATAATAACTAGGTTATGAGTATTATTATAATATTAAGGATATAATGTGATACAATGTTAAGAATGTCTGCTTCATTTCAGTAAACATGGCCCTCACGGCAGCAGAAAGAACTATACGATACCGGGAGAAACTGAAACAAAACCCTGAAAAATTTGAAGAGCAGCGAAAGAAGCAGTTAGAACGACTTAAGAAGAGTCGAAAACCCATTAGTGAGTTGACACAAGAAGATAAAGAATGTAGAAGAAAGCAGTGGAGGGAAGAAAAGAAAAAACAGGAGTACATTTAAAAACTGAATAATTTTCTTTGCATCATTTTCATTTTGATTGCTTGGTCGTGAGGGTAATTGCTATTTGGAATTGAAATAGGTATTCCTTGTTTAAAATTAGTGAAAATTACCAAAATTTAAAAAGGTGTGTTCAAAATATGTAAACTGTGTACCTACCTCAATAATAAGTTAAAACAGGGTTTAGTAATAACCTGGTTTTAATTTAGATTATTAATTTAAAGACTGTTAAAATAAAAATATTCGACCAAATATATGTAAACTTAGCTTAATTTTTTCCAGTTAGTCACTTAGAATTCCAGATAGTCACTGTCCCATATTTTTACTGAGACATTAAGCTAATCTTATTTAAGAAATATTTATCTAATTGTAATATTTTTGTAGTTGTAGCTGGCCCAGAATTTGCTGTTTATATTATTTGTAATTGCGTTCAATTTCATTTTAAGTAGTAGGTAGAAATGTTATGTTTTAATGGTCAAAAGTTCCGTCCGTGACGATCTCGAATGTAAAATGATTGCTAAGCGATGATTATAGTGATTTATCTATGTTTAGGTGTTTTGTTTCAAAGACTTGAAGGTTTATTTAGTAAATAATAAAAAAAAAATATCATGTTAACTCAAGTTTTTCATTTTATTTTCATTTTTCCTTTGTGACGAACCGGAGCACGTTCCTGTGAACTCTTCCGTAAAAATAAAGATTATCACGTTGTTTTGCATAATACTGATGTATTTATTTATAGTTTTACTTGTTTGTAGTATATTTTATCGAATGAGATAAGAATTAACAGTAAAATTTCTATAACATAAAAAATTGTTCCGGTTCGTCACGTGTACATCTTTTTTGAAAAACGCCCAGGTACATCCCATATAATGTTTTCTGTTTTAATGGTTTGCATGCTCTTTTATTAACGGATACTGCCACCCACCCACCCTAGGTTGACTGGTACAGAAGTCCGCCTTTGTACTTTTGTGTTGCATAAAGTTTTAATAAATAATAAATAAATACTTATTAATTCGATGTTATGCAGTCAATTTATTAGGGAATTAAGAATGCTTAATAATCTTAATAAGGTTTTCTTAGGGATTACGCTTGACTCAAGGCTACAATGGGGTCCTCATTTAACATCTCTTGCGGGACGGCTTAGCTCAGCTGCATATGCTGTTAGAAAAATCCGCCAATTTACGGATGTTGATACCGCTAGACTAGTATATTTTAGTTATTTTCATAGTATCATGTCATACGGTATCCTACTATGGGGACGGGCTGCAGACATCGACTCAATTTTTATTCTACAGAAAAGAGTTATCAGAGCTATTTACAATCTCCACCGGTGCGATTCTCTAAGGGAACTGTTTAAAGATATTAACATATTGACGGTGCCTTGTCAATATACATATCTATGAAAACATCATGTACGTTAGAAAAAATCTTCATCTTTTTAGCAAAAGAGGCGATAGACATAATTATCTTACAAGAAATAGGGACCAATTAGTTCAACCAGGTTTTAGACTGGCTAAAGTGGCCTCTTCTTTCATGGGGTACTGTTTGAAATGTTATAACAAAATACCTCCACAAATATTAGAACTCAATGAAACGAAATTTAAATCTTGTATTAAACGCACACTATGCAGGCAAGCATATTATAAGTTGGAGGATTATATTCAAGATAAAAATGCTTGGCTCAATGCTGGTCCAGCTCCACTACCACCGGGGTGTACAAATTGATTAGTTTTGAAACTATTATTATTATTATTCTTTAACGTGTTTTTTTTTTAATCTGTAAAATATTATTGTTGTTATTTAGTATTGTATAATGTAGAAGCATTTTTTTTTCAAAGTTTGTAAAAGTGAGTACCATGGCGTTATTTTATGGTTTTTAGGTTATTATTTGTCCTGTTTGACATAAATGAGCATGGCAGTTGAGAGTTCATCATGCTCACTCAAATGTCTCACTGATGGTGGCGCGTGTGTTGGATCATTCGGTTCCCTTTAAAATGGTTAAGCTGAGTGGTGCTAATATTCGCGTCAGGTCCGTGAACGGGCACTGTCAGTTGCGACTGGACATCTCTTAGCTGCCAGTTGCTATTTTAATATCTATATTTAGTTTTTATTTTTACTTTATTGACATTGTTCTCACATGATAGCGACAAGAAACATGTAACAGATATATTTGTAATTGCAAAACACGATTGAAAAGAGTGTCCATGGAGTTTCTTGCACATTCTTCTCCATAGAGATCTACGCTTTGGAATGTGCAATTAGCATCATTTTTTTCTGACTGACTGACTTCTTGACATTTCAAAAGTGCCTGTAAATGGTTTATTTGAAATAAATGTTTTGAATTTGAATCTTCTTCAAAACTAGACTGTTCGAATTGGAAGATTTTATACTTATTTACCTAAATCTATTATTAGATACTTACCTAAGTATTTTTTTATTTTGTAAATCATCTAATGACTTCTCTCGCTCCAGGATGGAGGTAGAAGGCATGTAAGACTTTTACTGATTTTTATTACGTGGAAAATCATCCAATGGCTTCTCCCGCTCTGGGGCGGAGCACGAGGGCGTGTCAAACTTTTACTGACTAAAACCCACTCCTATGTTCCTTCTTTGTCTTGCGTTCCAGGACCCCGGGTTTTCCATTCAGAAACGAACCCATGGCCCCAGTAGGCTTTGACCATGCTGGGCCCCTACGGTTTTGTTGACATCTCCTTGAGACACGCATGGAACACTCGGACTCGGTCCGGACGGCGAGCTACCCACTGCTCGCCGTCCGCAAGCCCACGTCTACCGTGGCTGGAAATCGGGGTTGGGATCCCGGCGGTTGGGGCGTGAGGGCCGTTCTCTCACGCGTGCGGCCGCCTCCTTCGCAAGCATTACTGGTCCGCAGAAGGAGGCAACCGCCTGCCATTCGTCCTCGCTCCGGAAGACTTTTACTGTCTAAAACCCACTTGTATCCTTCAATTGCTTTTTCCGTCTATAGCTATTCACGCTGCCCTAGCAAGCATCGGCCCAACTGGGCACTTTGGGTTTTGCTGACAACTCTTCAAGGCGTATCTCTTTGTCCGGCTGTCACTTTTTTTGTTTGTCGGTCGATCAGTCTGTATTTCTCTTCTCACACTTTGCCAATTTTTCGCGTCCATCAAATGACCATGAGCACCCATGAGGTTTTCTAAAAGCCGGCGCCCCTGTAACTGTTGATGATCTAGACCTATTCTCCACCAGCAACACTAAACTTAAGAAAATTATGTGTACTATAGTTTTCAAAGATCACTAATAACAGCCCTTACGATAATAATTATGTCCTTGCTCCGAGCGTTTTTACTTCTTTCTTTTTTTTTATTTGTTTACTGTTTCTTGTTCTGCTCTAATAGTATCGGTGAAAACTTGTGATTGGTCTTCTTTCAATATTTTTCAACTATCTGTATCCTAACTCCGAAGTTTTCCGAAGATATAAAATAAATTAAAAAACACGATTGCCATGTCAAAAAAATAAACTAAACATCATAAATCAAGATGTTTGTTAAGAAAAGTGAAAAAGTAGTCTCTCGTTGACTAAACAACTTTTTTTTTAAACGATATAAACCAGTTCTTGACCCACCTGATGGTAAGCAGTGATGTAATCATTGATGGTGAGGCGCACTAGTTTATTAAGAGCCTATTCACTCTAGCCTTGAAGGCACCTAAATTATAGTTGGACGGGAAGACCGCAGCAGGCAAACTACAAAACTAAAAATTTTATCACCTGCGATGGGCTTGTAAATCTGTCCAGTAATTTAGAAGTTATGGTGGAATAAAGAAACTCACATACATACTTACATGAACCCTGAAAACATTACACTCCTTTTTTGGTCAGTCGTGTAATAAGGAAAACAGCATTTATCTCCACTCCGGTCAGAGTTTTATCCGAATACCTTTATCAAAACTGATAAATATATTATCAGTGGTAGACTGAATCATTGCAATTCCTCCCTATCTCTAAAACATAGTCCGTTCATCCGTTGGTTTTGTCTATAGATATTGATTTTATGTCAAGAGCTATAATGCTATAATTATTCTCTATGAGCGGGGATTCCCTTTTACGCTTCCTACCTACTATCTGTAGTCACTGACCTATAGATCACATATGGATAATTTTGGGACGACGGTTCCGTATATTTTGCTTGCTCATATGTTACGAAACGGGGCACTGAAGAAAAAACACTTGTAAATTTTTTTCTATGATAAAAACTTGAAAATTTTCACTCGAAAACAACGCCTAATCAAGCCTTCTGGATCCGGTGGGATGTGGGATAGAAGGATGGGGAAACGTTGGGAGACACTGAATGTGACCTTGACCTAAAAGGTTAATATATACCTACCTATCCTATAGGTAGACCTTTAAGGTAGGTTTGGGAATCCATTGGTAAGTATATAAGGAAGGAAAATGTACTTTTCTTTTGAGTTATGACAATTATGAGACTGAGAGGACTACAAAAGGGTATGTGACACGTGACGCTTGTATTTGTAAACTATATTATTTTGGATTAACGTTAATCCTTTTTGCTCCCAAGCCAAGGGATCCGTGGCTGCACCTTCTCCCCGCGCTTGCCTTAGAATTCCCTAAAAATTCTACGTTTTGCTAACTCGCAGCTCAGCATAGGTAAGCGTCTATTGCCGTCTCCTAATTGCTTTTGGAAGGTTTGGGTCGTTCGGGTCTCGCCAAATCAGCCAGATGAGTTGACGAGACCGAGTGCTGCGATTAAAAATCGCATCCTTTGTTCATTTCTTTACAATTGTGTTAAAATATTTCTTCGATGAGTTTGAAGTGACTTTTGTAATTGTTCCTTTCACATTAAGAAAGCATTTTATGCCCCTTCTTTTGGCGCCATATGTTTTAAAGTATTTTTTATTGATTAGGCATGCTAGAGGAAAAAAGTTTTTTACAAAACAATACAAAAGACAACCAAAAAAATTGCATAATTGCATTTCGCCCGGCGTGTTTCTGGTTTTGTTTCTTTTTTTTTTAGACACCGACGTTTTGAAACTATTGAACCCTACTTTTGTTCATAGCTGAAAGACACAGCTACGTTTTGCAAGGGGAATTCCCTACGCCCCTACTGGTGCCAAAAGTGAGATTTTCTCGCACAGATTTTACTCGCGTGTAGTCACGAGTTTAAGTTCTGTCTGTTTTATGACGTATTGGGCGATTATGAACTGAAGCAGTTCCTTAGTAATCTGTCTGTGGAAGTCTATATATAAAGGTTGGAGGCGAGCTTCAGTGCATTACAGTTCTGTGATTCGTGTCGAGTGCAAAGTTATATCTGTTCCAATCCAAATCGGTGAGTTTCTTTTTTTGCTCTATAATAAGTTCTTATAAATATTCAAGAACGATTTAAGAAAAAAAAAATCAAATGTTTTGTTATTGATTCTAATCTTCGAAAACATTAACAATTTAGTTATATTTAGTAGGCTAGGTTAGGTCTTCCTAAAATGGCTGCCAACCAAATACGGAGGCACAGAGGTCGGAGGGAGGGTTTTGAAATAATGACAATTCATTTTAAATTTTTAGTAAACACATTGTGAAACGTAAGAACCTGTATATTTGTGTGAAATCGTAAACAATTTCATTTTTAGGAATAACTAAGGTTTATGATCCACGTACCTACTTACCAATATAATTAGTACGTAGTTCAGTTCGATAGAAACTAAGGTCGGGTTTCTGAATTGAGTAACTATTTTCAGTTAAGAACGTGTCAAACCATAATTAAACGGTAAATTCTGACAGGTTTTCAGGACAAAGTAGAGTTTTATAAATAGGTACTCAACTTCAAATGCGTTGAAGTTAAAATCATTTTTTTATTTATTTTCAAATTCTAAACTAATAAAAAAAGCTAACACTAAAAAGCTTGAAAACTAACCGGTCAAAATTTGGCATTTAGTTAGGTTTGAGACGTTCTTAACACAAAATACTTAATTCAAAAATCTGCCCTTAGTTATGAAATTCCGAGACATGTACGTTGTGCAATAATAATACTATAGAAACACTTTTAAACGGTAAAATAATTAAATAAATACTATATCTAATGTATAGTTAAGTACCTACCCAGTAGGTAGGTACTTAAAAAAATTTTTCATACAATACTTAGGATTTAAAAAATTTTTCATACAATACTTACCTACTTAGCTAGGTATAAATACCCATTGGCAGACTAGAAATGTAAGTAGGTACCTAAGTAGGTACTCACAGCAGCCTATAGTTCGTAAATAAGTGCTAACATGTACGTGCTCCAGCTTTTGTCGTTTTATAAGTTCCCAATTTCCCATGTATAGGCCTATGTGAAAACAAAACATTTTTGTTTTTAATTTTGAATTTGTTTTAAACAAAATTTCAGGTACCTAAACAAATGGGGCTTCTCGCCGCTCTTGCTGTTAACGTGGTAGGAGGTGCCGTAATCTACGGCACAGGCGGTCTCCTGGTCCCGGTAGTGGCGCCGTTGCTGGGCTTCGGTGGCGCCGGCATTGCCGCGGGCTCTACCGCTGCTGCTGCGCAGGCCTACTACGGCAACCTTGTCGCCGGCTCTATCATATCGAAGCTGACTGCAGCTGCGATGGTTGCTCCTACTCCATAACTTCTGAAACCTTCATCTATACTTAGGTAGGTACCTATCTACTGCAAATACCCAGCCTTCATAGACTTTATTTCCACTACTTAGAATTCACCGGGCCCTAGTTTATAAGTTCGTATGACTACACAAATTATTCTCTTCACTGTTGAATTTATTTAAATAAACACAGGAACTTCAATCTAGTAAACAAATCAGGATTAATGTTAGCCCGCGTTCATTGAAATGACTTATCCGTTAAATAATCACGAAAAAACAAGATTACGAGTACATAATTAAATTCGTAAATGGTATAATACAATAACTACCACTAAGTGAATTATTTCAGTGAAATGCTGCTTAATACTTGGATAAAAGTTTTATTTGCCAGAGTCCACTCACTAAAAACGAAAACCATGAGCACTATGACTGGCTAGGTTACATCCCACAAGCGTGCTCTATCGTCGACCACATCGTCGCTCACCATCCGGTGAGATAGTGGTCAAAGTAACGCGCTTCATATTATTATTCGCGTGAGGCGACCCTATCAATTACATACATAATCCATGCTAATATTATAAATGTGGAAGTAACTCTGTCACATTCACGGTTAAACTACTGAACCGATTTTGATTAAATTTGGTATCTACGGAGTAACCATGAACTAAGGAGCAGACTTACGAGTTGTAGGTCGCGGATTCAAACCCAGCCAGCCGCATTAGTTTGTGTGTATTTTATTTCATCAACAATGCTTTTTTTATTATTATGAATAGGCTCACGTTTGACTCAACTGATGGTAAACGATGATGTGGCCGACGATGGAGCACGCTTGCCTAGAAGTAACCTATTCACTTTTGACTTAAAGACCCCTAGGTTGTCCTCTTCCTCCTTGCGTCGTATTTCTCAAAGCTGAGGGTCGTGACTGCCCTGCATCATCACTTTGACTCGTACGATATTCCTCCACCTGGTTCTATCTCTGGTGGTGTGAAGGGCATTTTATACCGTTGATTAGGTTGTAACAATTCGGCATCGAAGCTTAAAATTTTGGAGTTTTGACTCGACAAGTGCATCATTGCCGATGATCTTCTTGGCTCGCCTCTCAATCGACTCTAGTACATCAAACTGGTATTTGGTAGACCCATCCCAAAGATGAAAGCAGTACTCCATACAGGATCGAATTTGCGCTTGATAATGGTTGAGAGCAAATGTTCTGGCGTGAATTACTGTCTCACCTTTGCAAAAATCCCCAATTTTTTCGCGGCCTGTTGAGCTTTTGCCTCGATGTAAGAGCCGAAATTGAGGGTAGACGACAACGTTACCCCAAGAAGCTCAAGGTGGTCGGTTATCGGTACGGTTACGCCTGGTGGAATTGGCTCCGTTTAGCGGAAAAAAGACACGCCTGGGTGTTAGTAGCATTGAACTTGACTAGCATCGCTCCATTCGGAAACCACCTTCAAGGACAAGTTCAAGCGTTCAAATATAGCCTGTCGGAAAGACTGGATCTGTGACGCACTAGCTCGTCCTTTGGACACATATCTCTCAGCAATAGCTGTCGTCTGCTAAAGGTACCGGTATTTATATGCAGCAAGAAGAGTGTTGTCGAGGGTACTGACCCTTGAGGGACCCCGGCATTAATAATGCTCCCAAAACTGTGAAGGAAAACATCGTGAGGAATCCGGCATGTCCTTGAACTAAAAATTCGATGACATAATGTGACATCTACTAATCCGCACCGGCCTCGCTTGGTAGATTACGGCCCGTTCCCTCTCCTAGTGAGGAGGCTTGAGTACCAGCAATTAGAACATTATAAGGTTGATTATGCTAGGCTAAGCTTGAACACCGAGGATGGACATAGGTTACTTTTCATCTGGCTGGCTGGTTGTCTGTAAAAAATCGCTTTTAGCGATAAGGGCGGTCTTATCGCTATTCTTACTACTTATTGTGACACCCTATTAATTTTAAGTTTCTATTCTAATTTTTATTTTTGGTGTACAATAAAGAATATATCTAGCTTTGGCTTCGTGACCGCTATAACCAGCATTCATTCGAACGAATTCGTGGGCAAAAGCTAGTAAAAAATAAAAAACTAAGAAGCTGGAGTAGTTTCTATATTTATTAAAAAAAAAAAAAACTATGTCCTGATGCGCCAAAAAAATACTAGGTACAGTACCCCTTGGTACTGTTCATTATCAAAGAAATACAGCAAATCCATAACCAATTTTCAAAGTCGAAAAAAAATCTACTACACAATCTAACCTAACCTTTATTTTCCTTGTTTCAGATAATTTCACAACATTGACATTGTAGCAGACAATGCATGGAATGCTGAAATAAAGTTTTTTTGATCATGTAGTGATGAAGTTTTTTTTTTAAATTCATGGACCTACAGTCAACATTGTAAGACGTAAGGTGCGCTCTTGTTTGAAAGACATGGGTATTATGTATTTAACTACACTAGTTTTTTTTTAATATTGATTAGCGTAATTAGAGACACAATAGAAAGACAATGACCGAGCGAACGCCGGTGTTCGCTCGGGGTATAATGAATTAATATAAACTAGTGCTTGATTGCTACCCCCTGATGGTAAGCAGTGATGCAATCGTTGATGGTGAAGCGCACTATTTTATTAAGAGCCTATTCACTCTAGCCTTAAAGACACCTAAATTATACTCGGACGGGAAGACCGCGACAGGGAAATTGTTCCAGTCCTTCGATACGAGGCGAAATGCTTAGTCCGGACCGTATCAACAATGTAAGGATGGACACTCGCCGTACGTCGAGTTGACCGATGGTAGAAAGGCTATAGCGGAATAAAGTCATGTAATTCCCTGCACACTACAAAATACCGAAAGCAATCTATTTATTTATATAATCTTCATCCAACACAAAGGAAGTTAAAAAAGGGGGATTTAATGCCTTATGGCGATAAATGAACTAATAGGTATTAAGTGAAAATTGGAGGATACTATGACCATTGCAACCATCCATTGCAGTTCTTACATTCCATCCTAAGATTTTCTGGTAGATATCGCTGTCAGCGATAAGACCGACTTTGTACCCATAGATTTAAGTTAGTGTAAAAGATTTATTACTATTTTGGTGTACAATAAAGTTTATTCTATTCTATTCTATATGTATATAGGGCGGACCTATCTAAGTACTTAGAATTAGTGAAGCAGAGATTATGAAAGACAGAGGGTCTGGATCTCTATTACACCCTATGGAACAGGTCGAGCTCTGTTCTAACATAATTTTCTGCCTTTATTTATAATTTATTAAAAGATGTGCCAGACTTTGTACCGTTTCTCGATGACCATATTATATTATAATAATAACATAAAAGACCAAAGTAAAGTAGTGTTGTTCTCTAGGAAAAAAATCTAACATATCAAAAAGATCGTTTCAATTGACTTTTTGACCGCTTCGTCAAAAACGTAAATGCGTGCTGACAGCGCCAACATATCAATTTGATACTAAATAAAGAAAAAAAAAATTGTTACTGCTTTTTATTTATTTTTTTATTTGCGTTTAAGTCTGTCATGTAGACATGACCGTGGCGTGCAGGACACAAATCACACATGAATGTGGCGGTCAAAATGGGATCTGTTTTCACATAAGCTCGCGGCTCTGATTCTGCGTTATTCTGCGTTATAGTGACCACGTTCACGCGTTCACGTTGTACGTGAGCAGAGCTGCAAACTTTTCACTGCTTAGTCAGGGTTTTTGTGGTAGTAGCAGTACCGATATACTGCTTCTATACAGCTTAGAGAGTACACATGGACCATTATGCAGCTGTTATGCAGTTGTTATGCAGCTACTATACAGCAACTATTCTCCACTTAAACTTAATGCTGTATAATTTGGGTCCTTTTTTGTTGTTATAAGAGCCGTATAAGCGCTTATACAGCTTACTATACAGCTTAGAGTGTAAACATGAACCTTTATAGAATTCTTATGCAGCTTTTTGTGCCGACTTCCGAACCATAATACAATAAGCTAACTGCCGTAATATTTAGACGCACGGCAGTGTGTCATCCAACGGCCGTTGGTTTTATTACTCGTAGGTCCTTACACTACTACCACAACTTCAAATCTGTTTGACTTCCATTCAATGTTGTGTGCATGAAAATGTTGAAATATTTTCAGGGTACTTAAATTAGAAAGTTGAAAATTGGTGTGCAGATAGATTGTGCAGGTATAGGAATAATAGGAAATCGTCATAATAACGGTTAGTATAGTAAATAAAGTTAAAAAAGAAGTTATTTTCGAATTTTTCCTACTTTCGAACTAACCCTATTGAATGTGTTTTTCATGAAATATAAACATTCAATAGCTTAAGACGAACTGAGAGGGTTGTATTGATGATTTTAATGATTATAATACTAATCATATTTACCTAATCAACATAAAACTTAGCACTGATCTACAAAATGCAAAAAACTTAAGAGCATTTGAATTTCGAAGGTTACCTTGCAGGGATGCTGCTTAATGGAGAGGATGTGTCATGGGATTGAGTCTGAAAAGGATATACTTACTCATCATCCTGGAACGCAAAAGGCAACTGAAGAAACATAAGTGTGGATTTAGTCAGTAAAAGTCTGACACGCCCCCTCTTTCCACCCTAGAGCGGGAGATGTCAAAGAATAGTTGCCCGACACAAAACAAAATACAATGTTCGTTTTGCTTCATGTAGTATGAATAGAAATGTGTCTCTAAATTCAAATACAAAATACAAAAAATATATTTTCACTTCAGTGGCTCAAACATGTAGGTTTTGCTGCCTGAAATCAGTGAGCAAAGTGCGACTTTGCTCACTGAGTGAGACTAAGTAACTTTTTAATTTTTGTTTTCAGAAAGCCACGAATATCTTATTCAGCCTTGGGTTTATCGTACCTACAATTCGAAACATTCACACTCTATCTCTTTCCCGCCATTAGAAAGAGAGAGAGACAAAGACCAGCCCTTTCGAAATTCCGATTTTGAATTCGACCTCAAAGACGTTCGGAATTTCGTACTAACTAAAGAACTTTTGCAAAAAGATAATTATGTATTTTAATGTAATTTATTGAATTTTTAATTTAATTCGTATTTAAACTAAAATAAGTATTTACTGCAAATAAAACTGATATTTAACCTGTAAATATTTATTATTGAATTGGTACCTCTACCTACAATGTTAATTATTTTGATTCACAATAAATAGTTATTTCAATATATCCTGTTTATTATTTTATCTTAAGATTGGCCGAGGCTGGGCCCACGTGTAAACGCACCATTACAGTATTATTCAGTATTATACTACATTGCAATTTTAAAAATAGACTATACTGTTTTTTTCAGTATCTACTAATCTTGGTATATTCCCCTTTTTTATAACAAAATTGACTAACACGATACACGTTTCATTAAAATACCACTCATCATAAATCCTACAGTAGATGTTGATCAGTGTGTGTAGGTAGGTATGTTTTATAAGTGGCAACATTCTTTTCAGGGGGAGTACCACTCACAAAGTACATGCCAACTTGCGTCATAATACGTATCTAAAGATATATATGTATAGGTTATTATGTATTTCTATTCTGCAACGGTTCCGTATAAACTTATTTCTATTACCTACTTAATCTCTTTATAAACTTGTAACAAGTGTTTTTTTTTTATTTTAGAAATCTATCCCGAAAGCCGTCGATAAATTACCTATTTAAATGTATTATGATTAATTAATTACAATAAATTAAATAATTTGGTATGACGAACTTTATTTAAAATCACAATCACAAGACATGGGGTCTACAGTACCTAAGGATTTTATGGAGCTCCGTAACCGAAACTATCCGATATATAAAAATATCCGTTACCATAACCGAAACCAACATAAAAGGTTAGGATGGTTTAGATAAAGGTCAGGACAAAACACATAAAAACCTGTCGGTTTTTATGTGTTTTGCCCGGCCAAATCAATGATAAAATCTAGACTAGAAATAAACGTCAAATCTTGCTATTTGTATTAACTTTTATAATTTAAAAAATCCGTAACCGAAACTATCCGTAACTAGCTGATATTCAGATAATCTGAAATCATTTCATATTCGTAACCGTACCGGAAACCAGTTATAATTCCTATAACCGTACCGTATCCAGATCCATAATATAATATATTAGCCGTAATTAATACAGTAGTTACGTTTGATAAATATGATCTACTAGCAGTCTTCCCGGCTTTGCTTGGGTTGAAAAATTTATCGATCCAATATCTAAACAAATGTACAAAATATAATTACGTGAATGTACCTTTCAAATACTAAAATAGTTTTTCAGTTATCTTAATCAAGATAATTATCACGGTACGTTAATTTTTCCAAGACACATATTAATAAGTAACATGTTGTTAAATAATAAAAGTTTTTTACACGTCATCGTCATCAAAACAATTGTATATTAGTAGTATTTGTAAACTTACCAAATAAACTTTTAATATTTTGTTTGCGGCTGCGGAACCCTTTTGTCTCTGCCAATGCCGCCGACGGACGTGGCGCAGTGCATTCATACGTTTTTACTTTAGTCGGGAATTTACCAGCTCGTGTTGTAGCGTGACTGAGTGAGATTTTCTCGCACAGTTTTCACTGTTATTGAAATTAATCTATGACATAGGGGCGAGTATAAAGTGTAGTGAGTTGTAGTCCCTTAGTTGTCTGCATAGTCTATATATAAGAGCTCGAAGGCAGAGGAGAGCTTCAGTTGTGCTTCAGTTTAGTGCATTGTGTTTAGTAAGCGTTCAAAACGTATATTCATTTCAAACGGTGAGTTTTTCTACCAAATTTATTCATAGTACGAAATCGTAACGTAACGTTATTTAAGAAAGTAGGCTATTAGGATTCCTGTCTGTAGAAAAAATGGGTGTTAAATAGTATTAAAAAATATCTTGAGCTAGGTAAATGTTACCTAAAATGGCCGCCAAACAACTGCGTCATTTTACAATAATACAAACTCTTTCATTTAGATGCTAGTCGTCAGTTTTATGTAATTAACGGTATTATAAGTTCCTAATTTAAAACCGAAATGTGACTTTTTAAATTTAAGTACATAGTCCTTACATGTGTCTAGATTAGATCAAAAATGCTTGGATTGAGTATCTAAAGTGTTTTGAAGATCGTCCTATTTATTGAGGTTTAGCCATGGACCAATTACAAGTACGTTTACTTACATCAACATTATTAAAATGTTGTGAAACTCCATGTTGTGGAGTCAATTTGTTTTTTTTTGTTTCCACTAGGCTTATAACTTACATGGGCACATAGAAAACGCCAGTGACCTAATATACCGTTCATTTATTGTTTTCTATGGAGAAGAACCGGCAAGAAACTCAACCATTAGTTTAAAAAAAATATTGTTTTTTACAATGTTTCCATATTAAATTATTGTGCTGTTATTAGGTAAAAAAAAAAATGAGCCAGCAAACAAGTAGGTATGTAGGTACCTACTTCGATAATTTATTGACACACCTACTATTCAGTATATATGAGACATTATTATGCAAATATGCATATTATTGGGTACCTCATTTATTTGATTCGTCACTACATAATCGTAAGGCTTTTTTAACATTTAAGAAAACTAATAAAATGTATTATTATCATTTAAACTAGCATAATACTTATAAATGTATTTTTCACTTTAGGTGGATAGATATAAATGGGTAAAATTCAATTCAAGACCTAATTGATTGAAAATGTCGATATCTGGTTATTATGATCACTTATTGTCACATTGCGATATGATGATTTCCCATTAGCATAGCATAGCACATTTGGCCTTATAATGTTCCCACTGCTGGGATTCAGGCCTCCTCTCTAGAAGAAGGAATGGGCCGTAATCCACAACGCGGGCCCAGTGCGGGTTTCGCATTCCCACCTCAAAAAAGGCAATTATAGGTAGTACCCACACCAATTATGTGGGTCCAAATATGTAATTCAGTTATTCGAACTGGCAGAAAAACAAGTACCTATACATCGACAGTGGAAAGGTAAAATCGCGTAACCGCCACTTTGGTCGAAAATTAGTTATATATTTTAAGTGAAATATGTACGATATAGATACTAGAATAAGCAATTAAGTGATTCTGTAAATAAATTTTTCAGTAAAGAATGGGGCTTTTAGCTGCTATTCTCGTTAACGTCGTTGGTGGTGCCGTAATCTACGGCACAGGTGGTCTCCTGGCGCCAATAGTAGCACCGATACTGGGCTTCGGTGGCGCCGGCATCGCCGCGGGCTCTACCGCCGCTGCTGCGCAGGCCTACTACGGCAATCTTGCCGCCGGATCCATCATATCCCAGCTGACCGCTGCTGCGATGGTCGCCCCTACTCCGTAAGTTCCTAAACCTTCATCCGTTTTACACCTCAGCCTTAAGGCGTATAGTCCCTTGAACATCTGACCGGAGTTACATGCACACATACTCGTACTGCCGCTTGCGCCCGCATAGAGCCCCACTGACCTTTAAAAACCTTTTTCTTTGCGAAATATTGATTGATTTACATATGCTATGAAAAGAGAAGAGCACTTAACCAGCAATTTTTTTATGTAAACATTCAAAGCCGTTTGAAAAGAGTAGGGAAAATAAGCGAGAAATATCACGTTGTTAATTTTTTTTTTGCAAAATATTAATCATATCATACGAAAAAATCTTAATTATGTTGTTAATATTACATATGAATCTAAAATTAATTATTTCATTTTAAATCTATTAATATTATTTTCTTTGAAATTGTCTTTACTTTCTTCACTCAGGTGCATCTTGTGGCCACTTTACTTTCCATTTATTATTAAATGGGAAGTAAATTAAATAAATTTTGCATATAGGTCAGCAAGAAAAATTAGATAAAAAGTTATTTTAACATAAATTATAATCCTTTTTTTCGTCAGTTTAAACTAGATAAAGCCGGTATAGATACTATGTTTTGTCGACTGTAAAAAACCACTTGCAATACCTGGTCAGCAAATGAACAAGGATCTGATCTGAAGTAAATAGTTATTGTGTTAGCTAGATAATGTTTATTAAATGTTTGCAAAATAAATAGTCCTAATACAAAATATTTTTTAAGTCCCTATCATTTTAAATCATTATTACATCGACACGGAAAAGTTAGGTTTAAAGAGAATGATCGTCATCCTTTCAACCTGAAGTTCTTTTATCCCCCTACAGTCAGCACATTGCTGACTGTACCTTCAGCATTACGTAAAAAAATTTAATACGTATCTATAGAATTTACAGCCATACTAGATAGACATAACAGGTTACAGCGCTCCGCCGGACAACCTGTGACCAACTACACACCTGGTATATCGCACACCTCTTTAATGGGGGACTCAGACAACAGTCCTGTGACTCGCGATTGGGCCTCGATCTTGCAGAGGCCTCATGCACCGCCCGCCCTCATCGCACATGGACACGCAATGTGCCCGTTAACTGCACAGCTCAGGCATTTATGAGCTCAATTATATTAAAAAAAAAAAACATAAAAAAGTCCTAACATTCTTAGAATAATTTTGTACATGTGGTTGAGAATTTAAACACTAACCGCCTTATTCGAAAACGCGATCTAAATGTGGTTCCGGAATGATTCCTAGGTTTAATATCCATGATTAAAAGACAAGAAAAAACTAAAAGAAATTCAAACATACTTCTGCTTAAAATGTCCAGCCTTAGCCAAAACACAGGCCTTTTTAGAAATCACCTACTTAGAAATACGATAATAAATCATGCAGTTAATGAATTAGCCTCGTTACAAATTTAAAAACAGGCACTGCCTAGCTATTCAAACAAGCAAAACGCATCAACGCACAGTTTTAGTATATCCTTTATGATTTTACCCCTGAAGAAAGAATGTTTCTATGTATGCAAAGGAAAATAACATCTAAACATCTTAAAATAATGAAACAGTAATTCTTATCTATGTTGGCATCCACTCTAATCTTCGTTTTCTTTTTATTTCAGTTAATTTCACATCTCTCGCATTGGAGCTGAAAAAATGTTGAAATAAAGGTTTTATGAGAAAAGTTTACTTTTTTATTTGAAATGAATTTCCCTGATGCAGGCTGCAAAAAAGTTCACTATCGCTACTGTAATCTATGTATTACACCGATGCGATTATAATTAAGGCCCCAGAGCCTTTAGACGTTATTTACATTCATAAAATATGTTTGGGATAAATAACATTATTTTACGTTTACGTGTATATCTTTTGAACGGTGTGTTTTTTTCAAATTCTGTTTTTACACACAAATTCAAAGTAACGTACGTAAAAAAGGACAACTCTGCACTAAACCGTTTTATATGATTTTCATCAAATAGCCAAACGTCACCGCAGCGGCAACTTGAATATCTTCGTATTTATAAGACACAAATTTCATTTATACACATTTTACACATTTACCTCTTGTTACACACTAATTATTGTGTGTATTTTTTTTCTTGTAAGTCCATGGAAAAAATAATTCCGCTGGGAATACGAAGTCCTGGCGGAAAAAAATATTGTTGAATATCTGCCGAATGGCTGGATGCACAAATCTGAACTTACCATACACATTTACAGGACGTCATACACTAAATATCTGCTAAACTGAAATTAAAAAATTCGACACTTTTCCGCTGGGAATACGCACACAAAGCGGATTGGCAGCCACTTGAGCTTAATAAGGAATTCAGAAATATGATCATATTTGCGCAATCCAAATATGAATCTAATACAGAAGTTTTGAAGTCGCTCAAGCTTATCTAGCTGCACTTCAGTTAGATCCAGATAACTGAAATCGGCATTTAATCAAGAATTGTGAGGAGAGATTGGGCGAGCGCAGTTTTGGTAGCAGTTGAAAGAAAATTGTGCAGCCTTCGTAAAGACCCTGCAGATGCAAACAACTTGCGGCTAACTTCCTGCACCTGAGGACCCCATGAAAAGTCTTTATCAATAATAATACCAAGGTCCTTGACTGAGTCCCTGCGAAATCGTTGAGCCATCAAAAGCAATCGGTGGGAGCCGCGTCAAGTCTTTTCTTGAGCGCAACCTAGGGCTACCAACAACAATGACCTGGGTCTTCAAAGGATTGACCTTCAAACCGTGGGCAACACTCCACTCAGATATACGAGCTAAATCTTTGTTGACCATGTAACTGCCTCGGATAGTTCATCTAACGGAGTTTGCGAATATACTTGAAGATTGTCAGCGTAAAGGTGGTAGGATGAGAGAAGTTCATAGGAAATAGAGTAAAAACTTACTACTCAAGGAAAGGGTTCATAAACAAACAACACTTAAGCAAAAGGTTTTTTATTTGGCATCAGCGTGTAGGTCGTAGTATAGTCCTTTAACGTCTAGCAGTTGCTGGTGGGTACCCGCCTCGGCCACACGTCCCTTGGCCACCACGCAGATGAGGTCGGCGTCGCGGATCGTACTCAGCCGGTGCGCGATAGTCACGCACGTGCGACCGGCCTTCGCGGCATCCAGCGCATCTTGCACTACCTGCAGTTTTCACGAGATTTTTTTAACCTGCCTTGACAGTATTATCATCATCATCATTTCAGCCCAAGGACATCCGCTGTTGGACAAGGCCTTGTTAGTACACCCCCAGACCCGGAACCACTATCTGCAGGCCATACAAATTTTTGTTTCGAGTGAAAGTCGAAACCGCAACACGCAGCGCAGCAGCCAATCGCTCTACCACTGCGCCATACGAGCTCTTATTCTAAATCCGTTATGGCGGAATCTCAAAGATGGCGGTCCAATTTTGTTTTTACCCTTGTTCTATAATAATAATAATTATGTAATTCATTTTTATTTCAAGTAACTCGAAACCAGTCCATATGCATAGATTATGAAATTGAAATTACAAAACACAAAATGAGTAGAAAATAAACTCGGTTTGTTAAAAAGAATACGACCTTGTTTTTAAAAAGATTAATTAATTAAACGATATTACGGTCATTAGAAAAAGGGAAAAAGACATACGTCTGAAACTCGCTCATCGTGACAACGCTACACACTCGCGTTATCCCGCCTTAAAATTGACATTCACTTGCTACAAAAATAAAACGGAATGGCATGCATGAATTTCAGCACGTTTTCCGCTCAGATTTCTCACTAGACAATATCGTCATTTATTGAAATTCTCTTTCCCTTATCCCGCTTTATATTGGGGTCGGCGCAAACCTTTATACTTCGTTAGCCATATTAGGTACATTGATAGATTGACATAAATGAGCATGGCAGTTGAGAGTTTGTCATGCTCACTCAAATGTCTCATTGATGGTGGCGCGTGTGTTGGATCATTCGGTTCCCTTTAAAATGGTTGAGCTGAGTGGTGCTAATATTCGCGTCAGGTCCGTGAACGGGCGCTGTCAGTTGAGACTGGTCATCTCTTAGCTGCCAGTTGCTATTTTAATATCTATATTTAGTTTTTATTTTTACTTTATTGACATTGTTCTCACATGATAGCGACAAGAAACATGTAACAGACATATTTGTAATTGCAAAACACGATTGAAAAGAGTGTCCATGGAGTTTCTTGCACATTCTTCTCCATAGAGATCTACGCTTTGGAATGTGCAATTAGCATCATTTTTTCTGACTGACTGACTTCTTGACATTTCAAAAGTGCCTGTAAATGGTTTATTTGAAATAAATGCTTTGAATTTGAATTTGAATTTGAATTTGAATTTGATGATAGAAGATGATCCTAATATTGTGCTGACCTTTTCACTTTCTGTGTCCAAAGCACTAGTGGCTTCGTCTAGGAGTAGAATCTTGGGATGTCGTATAAGAGCGCGAGCTATCGCCACCCTCTGCTTCTGCCCACCCGATAACTGCATGCCTTTCGTACCAATGTTTGTCTCGTAACCCTGTCAATTTATGTTAGGTATATTTAATTTAATAACGTGAATGTAATGAGTAATGAACTATTAACACTTCTAATTTTTTTTCCTTTGCCATGATTATTAATACAATTTTTGACCCATATTTTCTCAAGTGATTCCGCGTTTATTACATTTTGATACAAGTGGAGAAACTTTGTGATTGCGACCGTATTCAACATTATTGTTCACAGTTACTAGCGCTCAAAACCTTCACCTGCGACTCGGGCGAATTCCGCCCTGGTATGGCAATGATAAATTTTCTCCACTTGTATCAAAAAGTACTAAATTATCTATATTAAATTGTCGTCTTAGGATTTTAAGAATATCACCTAATATCTAACTGAAGATTGTTAGACTTGTGGTTAGACTATTACTTATTAAGTATAAATATGATTTACAATCGAATTGATAGAGTGATATTATCAAATGACTACTCCCTCTCTAAGTCTCTAGGGTGAAGCTAGAGGGTGTGCCAGACTTTTACTGAATAAAACACAACTGTTTCTTTCAGTTTCCCTTTGCGGTTCAGGGCCACGATAACACTTCCAAACGTTCCCGTGGGCCTAGCGGGCATCGGCACAAATGGGCCCTTACTGTTTATCTGGCTTTTCCTTGAGGCGCACGTGGAGCATTACTCGTCGAACAAATTAGTCTCACCTGCGGTAAGGACACAATAAAACTGTGTATGTTAGCCTGCTTAGCGGCTTCGACGATATCGTGTTGTGACGGGCAGCGCGCGTGGTCGCCGTACGCGATGTTTTCGCCGATGCTGTAGTCGAAGAGTACGGGCTCCTGCGACACCAGCCCGTAACACGAGCGCACCTCTGACATCAACAGCCCCGGCAGTGGGATGCCGTCCAAACGCTGAATTACACGAAAAAGTACATTTTGATACAACTCGAGAAAGTTTGCTATTGCGACCGAGACGGAATTTGCCCGAGCCGCAGGTGGGGGTGTTATGGAGCCGAGTGCTGCAGCGACAAATGGCGAAAGACTCATACTGACTGACAGTCAGGCTATTACTGACTAAAACCCACAGTGTTCCTTCAGTTGCCGATACTTTGCGACGGGCACTGTAACTTTTTCGAACAATTCGCAGCCTTGGCAGATTATGATAGGTATCCTAAGCGAACATCATACAGTATCATCAAACCTGTTAATTATCACACCTCAATGGCTAAACGGTTTTATATCAAATCGTGGACAAAACTAGTGCGCCTCATCATCAACGATTCCATCGCTGCTTATCACCATGGGGATCTCAGTCACGCACTAGTTATATCAATTAAAAGTACATATATATAGAACAACAGCTACTAACGACGTCTCCGGCGTCGGGATCGTAGAACCTCTGCAGCAGCTGCGTGACGGTGCTCTTTCCGCAGCCGCTGCGACCCACCAACGCGATGGTTTTGCCAGCCTCCACCTACAACAGTAAACTGATCGCATGTCTGTGAAAGATACAGGAACAGATGCTTCCACACATAATTTCTTCGGAATTTTGATATATCATTATTATGTTATGAGTAATTATATCTCAGAACCCTGGGGTCCTGGACCTTTTGAAGGCGTAAGAGGAGTCGAAACCAACTCGCAGAGGCCCCTTAGACGCTTTTAATGGACGGTGATACCAACCGGCGATTATCCCTGTATGCTATGCTAGTGCATCCAAAGACAACCCCTGGTTAATGAGAAACTATTGTGACATATGGAAAACTAAGATATAGGGCATTGGTTTTTGTAGTCTTAAATATTATTGTTTATTTATTTATTTATTTATTGACACACCAACGACTTATTCACTAATTGTTTACAGTAGATGTTATGACATTCTTGTATTGTGTGGTGAATTCGTCACTTATAGGCGTGCACAGCACTTAACGGTAGTCAATATCAGAAGTTGAAAAGAAAAAAAAATATTATTGTTAGTCTAATATTATAGTGTTACAGGGCAGACTAAAAGGACATCCTCCCTTATTTCCATATTTGTCTATCTTGAGTAAGTAGGAGCCCAACTCAACTCGCCCCTTCGAAGTCTTACACGTAATCATCTAATGACTTCTCTAGCTCTAGGACGGAGCGAGAGAGCGTGTCAGACTTTTACTGACTCAAACCACACCTATACTCCTACAGTTGCCTGCGTTCTAGGATCAGGAGTTTTACTTTCAGAAGTCGATCAATGACCCCAGTAGGCTTCGTCCCTACTGGTACCCTACGGTTTTGCTGACATTGCTTTGAGGCGCACGTGGTGGCTGCCATCAGAGGGAACGCCTTTAATTGCCTTGCTATCATCAAATCTGTGCGGGTGCTCACAAAAAAAATTCTTAAACTCCACATTATTTATCGATAGGCTCTCATTTTACCGCTATCTTCCCTGCAGCAGGCATAAACAAAATAATAACTGTTTTGTTAACCAAAACCAAACGTTAAGTACAAAATGTATGGCATTACCTGTCACGTCACTTGTCACGTGACTTCTCCGCAGGTAATGTCACTGCCATACATTTTGTACTAAGCGTTTAGCGGGAACGCTAACAGAAAAGTCATTTGTCTATGCCAGCTGGTCATCCGACACAAATCAGTGATATTTTCAATACACTTACTCGAAAACCCGCTCTTATTCCACCGCTTTTAGGCACGCAATAGACTGCTTTCCGCACTAGTGCAGAAATAGCGCGTGCTCTCCCCCACCACAATGTACACACATGTACATTTATCGTATCAGACTGGGCGCGCGTCGACCCCCGCAAGTCGCCGGTCAAACCCCGTTTATTCATTTCTTCGTAAGTGTATTGAAAAAAGTCGTTTGAGACACGTGCAAATTTGTTACTGTAGCCAATGACAAACTTTCTGCACTTGTATCAAAATGTACTATTATGGTCGATGCTGTTTCCTTTAAAGCCAAGGTTATAATGTTCAATCTATCTCGTCCAGGAGTCCTTCGTTAGTCCTACGTACCTGCAGGTCCAAGCCTCGTAGTACTCGCACACCAGGTCTGCTCGGGTATCTGAACTGAACTTCTCCTAAGCTCGCCTCACCTTTCGATCTCTAGGAACGAAAGCAAAATCACAAATTAATAGACTCGTAAGGTCAACCAGGACCCAGGAAAGTGGGATTTTTCAAAAGAGTCACCACGGCCCAGGAACGCAAAGGGTAACTGAAAGAACACGAGTAGGTTTTAGCTCGCTCCATTCAGCTTGGATATCTACACTAATATTATAAAGAGGTAAAGTTTGTTTTTTGTTTGTAGGAAGTAATCTCTGAAAGTACTGGTCCGATTGGCAAATTTTTTTTACCGATAGAAAGCTACTTTATTCCTGAGTGACATAGGCTTATATTTTATGTGCGCAGGCGAAGTTGCTGGCAAAAGCTAGTCGTACATATTCTCGTACAAGTGGAGACACTTTGTTATTTCAACCGGGGCAGAATTTGTTAATTTTTATTCAGCCAAGTGCTGCACTAACAAATTTCCACGTGTATCAAACGATGTTTTGTGGCCACGTGTATCGGCGACTCGTGTGAGCTCATTGGCACCCAGCCTGATACGAAAGTAGATACGTTCGATTCGTTTTGCATAGTTATGGAGGGTCGTACTTTGGTAGTACCTAGAATAAATAAAAGTTATAAAATTAATTCATAGCGACTTACAAAAGGAGACACAAGCGGTACGATCGGATCATATATCTGTGGCTTGGAATTGAGAAGCGAGACTATCCTGGAAGCCGCACTTACACCCTTCTGGAACTCGGGCGCGAAAGTGAACGCGTTCTGCGCTTGACCCGACGCTATTTGCAACGATTGCGTTGTCCTGGTAAGATCATCATGTTTATATTCGAACTTTCTATTTTTACTGTGACTCTGGTAGCTACAAAACACTTCTGGCAATCTAAATGAACCGGTTGTGACTTGTGTGTCCATGTCGAAAAAAAACAGTATTTTGGATTAGTGGAGAATAATGTCATTAGTCCATTTGTATCCGTATCTGGAGAAGAAAATGGAATGACAAATGTTTTCCCCCCATTTTATAGATATGAAGCAAAGCAATCAATAATTTTTGGTCTTCCACTATCTAATTAAACTGAATCCCCATTTATTACTAGTGGAACTCACACTAAAATATCTTCGTAGCGGACACCCTTGGACACAATGAGGTGTCCACCATACGTCAGTGCTGTCGCGTTGATGAAGTTGAAGATGGAGCGCGAGAGTCCGTTGACGAGGCCGCGGCAGTGGGCAGCCTTCTTGGCGCCTGCCAGTGCTGGGGCCAGCTGCCGCACGTACTCCCGGACGAACATCTGTTCCCGGCCCAGACACACCACTGTACGCACGTTCGACACTGCCTCTATTGCTAACTAACAATCGACTACATCTGTTAACGTTATTCATCTGTTTTCTCTTTACAGCCGGTAATAATGGTAGATATTAAAAAGTAAATATTTGGGAATTAAACTGTTCATCCTGCGTACAAAAAATAAAACATTATTTTTAATATATCGCTCACCTAGTAAAATATTGGCACATCTACAATAAATGCGAAATTTAATTTTAACGGCCTAAGTGTTTAAAAGTGGATAATTTATATCCTTGAATATCTATTATGGTCTATAGGTACTAGTAGCCAACATCACAATTTCTAATATAAAATGTAAAATGAACTCAAAAATTTGTTTTAAATATTTGTACAATCTTTGGCAAATATTTAAAATGTACTTGTATCTGTAAAATATAAAAAATGTAGATGTGCCAATATATTGCTAGGTCAGCGATATACGAAACCTGTATATACCTAGTTTGTTCAGAATCAGTAACCGAATCGATTCCAATAATTTTTACACTACGTTACATTTTTTTCCCAAAAATATTTAAAAACAGGTCACAAGTTGGACACCACCGACACTAAGTTCAACACAGGTCACGGCAAATCATAGAGGGCATTAGGCGCCAGCGCACAGCTGGATGCGGGAGCAAAACAACCCCTCAGTCGCTCGGATGGCCCGGTGACCATTTATTTGTGCGGACAAACGGGATAACAATCTTATTACTTTGTGATTTTTCATGATACAGTTACGAAATTTTGCAGGTACATAGTTACTTTACATTAAAATACTAGACACGTTTTTCCGGTTTCGCATTTATACTAAATTTAATGTTGTATAATTATATACCTACCGTTGAAGAGCGGAACTACCTAAAAATAATCTAATAAACTCAGCATATTACTGTCCACTGCAAGAAAGGAATATCGTAAAAGATATCGTAAAAGTAGTGTTACATTGTAATTCTATTCCATTCTAGTATCTTCGCATTTATAATAGTAACACTTTATTCGGAACAATTTTTGACTAGAATTCAACTTAGGTTACACTAATTATGACATAAACTGTTCGGTGTGTCTAGCGACATAGGTTTTCGGCTTTAAGCCTGAGTGGACCTAAGGTCATTTTCAATTCGTCTTTGCGATCTCGGCTACATGACCCATATTTTGGGTAGGTACCAGTTTACTCCATTTTTCAAGCTTACAACGAAGCAAATGTCCAGTCCATCTCCGTTACAGCTGGTCGACGCGTGTTAATATGTCTGTCCGTTCTGCCCTGGGCCTATAGTGTGTCTGTCGCCTAGCCTTCTGCCGCGCTTATGATAATTACAGTAAGTCACATTTTGGTCGATATTGAGTTAAGTATATATTTGAAATGTAGAGATTGAGATCTACATTGCTGTATATTTAACTCAATTTCGACCAAAATGTGACTTACTGTAATTATCATAAGCGCGGCAGCCTTAGTCCCAGTATGGCCCTTTCAGGTCAACGTTACCTTAGTACTATTTTCTAACGACTTAGCGTTTCCGAAGGATTCTTGTCTGGTTGCTTTGACTTGTTGATACACCACGAAGACGATGAGTGGCAGGAAGCAGAGCGCTACTAGTCCCACGCGGTACTCGTACAGCATGGCCAGTGTCAGGGCCAGGCCGATTGAGCCGAACCCCTGCAAGCATATGCCTATCCGCTGACCCGTCGCCTAAGAACGAAACACGACTACATTAGGACACAAACTGAGCTACATAGTACAAGTCCACATTATCACTTTTGTTAAGAACGTCTTTACCGAACTCATTAGGAATCAGCCTTAGACTGCTGGATGGTCTAACTATAACACTTACTGCCTGCCAAGTAATGCCAATAATTGCTTCAAGTTCTGATCATGTACCTGATTTACCTACGGATGGACACTACATCCTGAAAAACTATTTCGATTCCGTAAAATGACAGATTCGTCCATATATTTTTGATAGTTTTAGTATACCTATGCATACAATTACACCATTTTACGAATCGAATTATTTGTCAGGGTTTACATCTAGTTCCTAGGTCCTAGGTCCATCGAATCTTTTTTCTTCGATTGGCAGTCCACGATAAATCATCATGCGCATCATCACTATTTTCCCGTCAGATGTCGATAGCTGGACATAATTTACTCCCTAGAATAACATTTTTGCGAGCTTCACCAGGTTATCTCGGATCGTTCGTTGCGCAGTCGCTACCCCGGAACCTTTTGCCTGTATCCGCTATCCCTCTTCTTATACTAACTCTGGCCTCCGTATCTGTTCGTTCTCTAGTGTACTCACGCCTTGCACGTAAGAGGCCTCAGAAGAGAGTTTGGCACACAGCGCACCGGTGGAATTGCTTCGCTCGTCGAAGAACCCAACATGCTGTCGTAGCAGATGTTCGAACATTCGAGTCCGAAGCCTCTCGGTTATGTGCGCACCCGCCACACCGAAGGATATTGCCTAAAAATTAAAAAACAGTCATCGAAGGGAATTATCTCAGGTAGCGATTTCGAATTTTACAAGATTGATGGTGAAATTTCAAGAACGCTTTGGTTACATCATCTTCTTCTTAATTTCGTGTCGATGTTCTCAAACTAGATTTTTTCTGACTAAAATTTGGCAACCTGTACAGCTCTATTATTGGCCTAGTATAGATCCTAAAAAGTGCAGGTGGTTGTGCAGGACGGGCAGCATAGCAGGTGACGCATGTCCTGTGCAGCGGCTCCACACTGGCACTGCGTTAGAGATCGGTCGAGGAAGCCCCGTTTGGCCACATTGTTTTCGATCATTAAAAGTGTCTAAAGGGCTTCTGCGAGTTAGTTTCGGCTCCTCGTACGCCTTCCAAAGGTCCAGGAACTCAGGGTTCTGAGATATATTGACACATAATAATAGTATAGTTAGGAGGTTTCTCTCTCTGGAGCCCTGACCGCTGCACGTTGTTAGTTTGGTTCCCGATACCGGTGGGCTATTATTTATTATATTTTTAAATGTTTAGTTTTATTATTATTGAAGTTTTAAAAAATATAATTTATATGTATATAAATGAATAAAAGAAATAATAATAAACAGGATCCTAAAAAGTTTAGAAAATATGTAAGTAGAAAGTAATGCTAGACATCGAACGAAAAAATTATAAATAAGTCTGGTTTGAACCAGCACTGTTAAATAATAAACTTACTTCTATCAGATTTGAGGTGCCCATAATTAATCCAATAATTAGGCACGCTATGGATACTTTCTCCACCTTCTCCATTAGTTTATTTGGGTCAGGATCTGACATGGACTGAAATAAATAAAATAAAAAACTCAAGTTAAAATTTTGGTGATTATTTTTGCACTAAGTGTACCTACTTTGCGAATAGAGCATTTTCTTAGACGCCCGAGCGATAAAAAAAGGTCTGAACTGAAATATCTATTGTACACATACCCTTCATACTGGTAGATGTAGATAGCAGCAACATTTTTTCTGACCCATTACTGTCCTACTGCTGGGCAAAGGTCTCTCCAAGTCCTTTCAAAAATTCTTCTCCAACGTCGTCCGCAATAATTGCACCAGAAATATGTACCTAAAATTCTTCTCACAGCATCGCTCTTGGAGCCCATCTCACAGGAACCAAATATTTTTAAAGAATAATCGTGGTCTTTTTTGCCGCCGCTTCTTTTCCATAGGAAACGACCAATTTGAACCAAACACAAGTTTCTGAAGTTTTATAGTAACTTACCTACCTTATAATTATGCGTAGGTGCAACATAGTATTTTGAGTTTGAATTTACAGTTCCAAATTCAAATTACGGGCATTTTAATCGGGATAAAAAGTAGTTGTAGACATGTAGACTAGAGTCACTCATATTTTAACGAGTGTTGCTTTCAGTGAAATACTTTTTTCACCACAGCAGCTCAAACAAGTAGGTTTTGCTGCTTGAAAACAGTGAGCAAAACTCGATTTTGCTGACTGTGTGAGACAAAGTCTTTTTATTTATTTATTTTTAGCCATACATTTCGAAACATCCGAACTGCACTGTACTCTGTCTTTTTCTCGCCCTTATAAAAAAGCGAGTGAGAAACATGCCATTTAGAAGTTCATTCCGATTTTGAAATTCCACCACAAAGAAAAACACGTTCGGAAATGCGTAATAAACAGAAAATATTTGTAAAATATAAAATTGTTTTTTTTAACAAATAAATTATTGAATTTAAAATTTATTATTGTATTTGAACAAAAATAAGAGTACCTGAGTACTTATAGCAGCAGATAAAACTTGCATTTAACCTTTAAATAATTATTTCTAGTTTCAACATCAAATTGACTGTTTTAGAACGTGCTTTAAAAAAACAGCAGAAATAAAATAGTGGCAAATAAGATTAAGAATGTTAAAATAATTGTAAAATATGAGCAAAACTAGCGACAGAGATAGTATTTATTTTAATTGTAATCATTATTAAATCTAATACTGTTAATTATTTTATTTCCCAAGTAATATGTGTTCTCGCTGCTGAAGTGAAAAATTATGTGTGTAACACGAGAGCAAAACTTTTTGCATCTCGTGCCTTTGAATCCCTCCCCTCGCTCAGGATTCTGCTTTAGAATCACTCGCTAACGCTCGTGATTCAATCAAAGAATCCTTCGCTTGCTCGGGACTCAAAATCACTCGCAGCAATAAACAACTTTGCTCTCTTGTTGCACAAATAACTATTGTTAATAGATCAGAACTTTCAGAAATTAGCTCCTACTTCCAGAGTTGGGTATCTATACAATATCTTCTTAAGATGAAGAACTGCTCCGTTGGACATTTAGTACTTCGCCGGAAGACCTCTACCTACTGTTTTGTAAGAGAATATAATAAAAGAGTCACGCACACCGAACAAGTCCCCAAAAACGACGATGAACAGCGGCATAGAGAAGCCAATGACGACGGAGCAGAGTGTGCCCGCCGCCAGCCACTTCCATTCTTGGGACATCATGGCCAGCAAGCGCCAGAACGAAAGGTGCGGGACTTTCGCAGGGTTGTCGTCTTCAAAAGGCTTGAAAATATTAACAGGCGAATTTAGAGCTTATTCTATTTTGTATCTGCCTAATTTCGTATGAACTAATACGTACGATGTTAAAAATTTATTGCAAACGTTAGATTTGACAGCAGATAGATTATATCATTAGAGTCTCAAGTGTGGATAACAGATTCCTTATTACTTCATATCAATAAAACTTTCCGGGCGAGAACTATATTATTAGGTATCGTCAGTATTGATTCATAGTTTTGTAATACACCTACCATTGGCAAAACTCCGGTACCGTCGTATTCCGAAACATTAGATTCCTCTCTAAATGGCGTGTGATCTGCAGAATAACAGTACAATCAAATTTATTGTGCGATAATACGAGTATAATATATACCTAATATAATATTCCACAACTATCACATAACACCGTCTAGTCCCAAGCTAAGCAGAGCTTGTGTTATGAGTACTAGACAACTGATAGACATACTTATATATTTCTAAATACATAATTATTATACTAGATAAATTACACCCAGACACAGAACAAATGATCATGCTCATCACAAAAACATTTGTCCTGGGTGGGAATCGAACCCACGACCTCCGGCATAGCAGTCAGGGCTACTAACCACTAGACCAACAGGCCAGTCATAAAACATAGAACATAGATAGAACACCTCAGTAAGAGGTTGTTAAACTCTTCAAAATTTAAAATAAAAATAAAATAATGAAGCGGCCAGAAGTGCGATTTTTAAAAAAAAACTGTTTTTTTTAAGACAGCGCCGTCAGTAACATCTGGCAATAGCATAGAAATCACGAAGTATTTTTAAAACTGCAGTGATAATTTTAGAAGCATTTTAGAGTAGACGGCATCGGTGGCGTGGAAAAGACGAAATTCTTCTTCAGACGAATATGGTTGTCATATGTAATTTCTAACATGGAGAAAAATATTAAGGTGGAATTAATGAAGTCTATCGACGGCCGTGACGTTAATGGTACGAGAAATTATACTTAGATAAAGCTTATAAGTTTACAGCTCCAAAATATAATACTCTAGCTGCTGCCAGTGGCTTCGCCCGCGTCATTTTAGAGAATTATCCCAAGGGAACATACTCCCGGGATTCAAAGTATTGTATGTGTTATTCCAGGACATAGTCCACCCGTGTACCAAGTATCATCGAAATGCATTCAGTAAAGTTCGCAATAGCGTGAAAGATTAATAAAAATCCATACATTCATACATACAAACTTTTGCGTTTGTAATATTAGTAGGATAAGACCAAGGAACCACACCTTCTCTGACCTCAATATTCTGGGGCTCCTGCAACTTCACCATGTTGTAGTAATGACCCTTATTGGCCATGAGCTCCTCGTGCGTGCCTGTCTCCACCACCTCACCGGCGTCCATCACGTAGATGAGCCCCACATTTCTGATGGTAGCCAATCGATGTGCCACTACCACCGTTGTCCGACCTTCAGCTGCCTAAAAAAGGACATTATTGCAATAGCGATTCCATTACAACTTCAGGAAGGAACTATAAATAACAATGTGTATCTGAAAGAGATAATGTCATTTATGTAAGATTATAATTATTTTAAACTTTGAACAACCTATTTTTTTATTTTGAGATTAGATATTTAAACAAACCTTTTTAAGTCTAGCGCGCATTGCCTTGCGTTTTTTTAACGCATAATCTGTGACGTATATAGTGTCATAGAAGTGCGCGCATTGCAGTGAAACAAACGCATGCGGTAAAGTCATCGTTGGCCTCTCGCTGCAAATTTGCGATGAATCTCTACCGTTCCTACATATTTTTGTATCGCATAGAGATCTAGGAAGCGCCGAGCACTGCGGTGAAAAAAAAAACGCACTTAGACACTCAGTTGCTGTTTGGACGCGACACAGATATATTATGTCGCTGGTGTTTCTGCGCTGATGGCGCGGCGGCGCGAGCGTCGATCGCTTTAGACATCTAGCTTTTAATTAATGCAATCGGAATCGATAGAACTCAGGAAGAAGATGCCCTTCATAGGCCTTAAGGTCGTCAAGGGATGTACCTAATACCGTTTGGTTTGGATACTCTTTTTTTACGCTATAATAAATATACACAGATAGTAACTCTTGTATAGTAGTCCATAACTATGGACATGTGAGCACCACAGCCGGAGTTCGAATGACGAAATGTGCATTTTTTTCGCAGCAGCACCGCGGTAAACCGCAAGGCAATGCGCGCTATTCTCCGTTCGACCAATTTTGACTTCTATTCCATAGACATAAGGATGGCATTAAAAGCAAAAAAAGTTGTTACAATATCAACTATTTACTGCAGTCGCCATTTGTACTAAACTCTCCTTACATTTTATATGACAACTTGACTTGTAGAAGTTGTAGAGCTACATTAGATCCACGCCACGTGACGCGGCTCTTCTTCGCACAAATCAGGCGTGGTGTAGGTTTAGGGAACTACATTATAGTTCCCGCTGAAATCTCTAATCTTATTGGGAATCGAGCATTGGGTCCATGGATACCAAGGAACTTTATGCTGTAATCTATAATTTAAGCTGGGGAAATCTTACAACTGAATTTCGGTGATAGCGAAGCAAACTAAGTAGGTATATTAGTCCAAAACACCCATTTGTTACAAATTCCTTACTTTACTGTATTTGCGTTAAAAATAGTGAGTCATCGTTGTCACTCAAGTTAGAGCCACGCCCGTTGACTAATTAGATCATTGTAAATTAGAAAACCGTGTTCACATTTGAAGGGTGCACATTCGAAGGGTTCACATTCGAAGGGGACACGGTCCGGTTATACAGTACGGTCGTGTCTATTTTCAATTTTAAAAATGATACCTCACATAATCGTAAAAATAAAATTGAAAATTCTGAAGATTATGATCTAAAATATTAAAATATTTAATAATACTGTATAAAAAAAAGTCTGCTTTAGTATTAATGGTTCGATGTCAAAAAATCTCTCCTAGCTATCTCCTCTTCTGCTGTGGGCCATGACAATATGTGTTCGAGAATGATAATACCTATTCTCCCACAGCTGCTACCAATTCTCACTCACATTTTTAATTATTCCCTATTCTCTGGCACATTTCCCTCAGCCTGGAAGCAGGCTCATATAATACCACTTCCCAAGATAAACAATCCATCGTCCTTATCTCACTTCAGACCCATCTCCATTTTGCCATGCTAAAGTTCTTGAACACATTGTTCATGGTCAAATCACCAGATATCTATCGTCTAATTCTATTATTTCCCCATATCAATCAGGCTTCCGCTCTGGTCATTGTACGGTGACTGCACTTTTGAAAGTCACTGACGACATCCGACTGGCTATGGACAACAAATCTCTTACTGTACTAGTTCTATTTTGACTTCAGTTGTGCGTTCAACTCAGTAGATTTTGACATACTGCTTGGAGTTCTTGAGTCTATTAACTTCTCTGCCTCTGCATTAGCCTGGTTTGACTCTTATCTTCGGGGTCGCTCTCAGTGTGTCCGCCTTGATGAGATTTTCTCTGATTGGTGTGATCTAACTGCTGGTGTTCCTCAGGGTGGCGTTCTCTCTCCTCTTCTTTTCACTATATTTATAAATACTGTTACTAAGGTTATCACTTCCAACTTCCATCTTTACGGAGACGATTTGCAGCTTTATCGTCACTTCACATTGGCTGAAACAGACTCAGCGATTACCATGAATCGTGACCTGGAGAGTAATGATCGGTGGGCCAAGTCTTACGGCTTACAGATTAATCCTTCAAAGTCCCAGGCTATGATCATAGGTAGTCGATATTATCACAATGCGCTTAACTTTTCTACCTTGACGCCATTATCCCTTAATGGCTCGACTATTGCGTACACTGACACAGCTAAGAATCTCGGTGTCTTAATTGACAGCAACCTTTCTTGGCGAGCTCAAGTGAACGAGGTTAGCCGTAAGGTACACATTTCCTTCCACAGTCTTAAATCCCTTCAAAGGTTTCTCCCATTTAAAACCAAAATTTATTTAGCTCAAACTCTAATTCAGCCGATCATCGATTATGCTGATGCCTGCTACCTGGATGCCACTGAGGAGCTATTAAATAAGCTTGAGCGCTTGCAAAATTTGTGCATTTGTTTTGTTTTTGGCCTAAGAAAATACGACCACGTCTCTCAGTTCCGCAAGGATCTCAAGTGGCTCCCTATCCGTCTTCGTAGGAACACTCGCGTATTAAGTCTCTTGTACAACATCCTATTCAACCCTGCTTATCCTAGCTACTTGCGTGAACGTTTTTCGTTCACTCGCCGATGCCCCATGTAGATCCCACCTTAAATACCATCTCAATTTCCCAGCCCATAAAACCCATTTTTATTCTGACTCCTCTTTTCATACGGTATGTCTATGGAACTCACTTCCAGCTAACATCCGTGATGCTAAAGATATATCTGTCTTCAAAAAGCTTTTGACTAGCTTTTTGAAGACAGATATATTTTCTCACATTATCTCTCTACCATCTCGTAAGTTATATGTATGTATTTATATAATATAAGATAAGTAGTTTTATGTATGTATTTTTATAATTTAATTTATGTTTGTATATATTTATGTGTACATTTATTTACTGTTATATATGTATGTATTATATGATTTATTTTAGATAATAATTAGTCTAATTCTTCTCTATATTATTTATACACACTGCGTCTACATCTCTCATCCAACTCTCCTGTTGCAGGTCTGCTGGAAATTTTTTTGTTAGAAATAAGCAGGACCTTTGTACTCTTTTATCTGTATTTGTTCTTTTCGATTTTAAGTGTTTGTGTGTACATAAATAAATAAAATGGTTTATTTTTACCCCAGTACGAATGAAATGATGGTGTGGGTGGATTGTATGAGGAGTGATATGAAAGAAAAAGGAGTCAGTGATAGCGTGACTAACGTGTTGCGCTGACCCCAAGTTTTATGGGACTTGTCCCAACACGGGTTCGCAACACGTTTGTGCGCCTTGAGTAGAAAGATGATGATGATGATGAATATGTCTATCTTTTGCAGTTGAACTGATGAGTCACTATTTTCTTAACGCGAATATATTTATACAACGTGTTTTTTATATCCTATAACTATAGGGTATGAATGAGATCATATCAAAGAATCACCTGACATATTAATTATTTTTCAATTATCTTCTTTTTCGTTTTCATGAAATCACCTTTACTTGAAATATGACAGCGTAAATATGTAATGTCATTATTTACGCTGACATATTTTTTATATTTTTACTAAACTACTGCGAAGTTTGGCAACGTCGCAAAAGTAAAGATTTGCCATACGGGTGACAATTTTTGATCTAAATTAATTAAGAGTGATGATACCTTCGAAACCATGCAGTTTTGGACCAATGTTGTCTAGGACTTTTAGCATTATTTTTCCTTATAGAATATAAACCTTGAGTTATGGGATATCAAAAATAACACGTTGTATATAAAAAAAAAATGAGAAACTGACTGATTGACATATCAACGCACAACCTAAACTACTGGGTCTCTTTGAGCGTGAAATTTTGCACAAGCCATCCTTTTCTGGCGTAGGCGAGCACAATGGATTTTCCGAAATTCACCCCCTAAGGGGATAAAACGAGTAACCTACTTTCATGCGGGCGAAGTGGGTAGAAGCTATAAGTAAGTTATACTCATCGACATTATGTCTAGAAACCTTCTCAAGTGCTAACTGCACTCTTGCTTCTGAGGCGGTATCTAGCGCGCTGGTGGCCTCGTCCAGCAGGAGCAGGCGAGGCTCGCGGACTAGCGCACGCGCAATCGCGATACGTTGCTTCTGCCCGCCCGACAACGCTGCACCGCGCTCGCCTACCAGCGTATCATAACCCTAAAGGTATACGTAACGTATCAGGTCTGTATTATTCTTCTTCTTTTCTTGTCAATTTGGCATAAAATTTATCCTAGCTAGAGGCGAAATCCGCCCGAACCGCAGACGAAAGTGTTATGGAGCCAATCAGCTCCATAAGATTCTCGCCTGCTGCAATGACAAAGTAAAGCCTGTATCAAAATTTAGGTAAGTACTATTTCGTGCGTCTAGCCGGGGGCGTAGGTGACCACTGGGATCTGCCCGGCGATAAACCTAATACAAAACATGTAATAAATTGAGGCAAAGGCTGGCCAGCACACTTCTGCACTAGTGCGAAATACATTACCTACATTGCGTACCTAAAAGGGTAGAGGCGGATTTCAGAAAAAGTTTATTGAAAAAAAATTAAAGATAGAGGAGGAAAGTTAGAAAAATGATTGTTTAAATACCTTAGGTAGTTTGCTAATAAAGTAATGGGCGTTGGCCTGCTTAGCCGCAGCCTGAATCTGGGCGTCGGTAGCATCTTCCCGGCCGTAGCGAATGTTCTCGCGTACCGTGTTGTTGAACAGTACCGGCTCCTGGCGTACCAGCCCGATCTGCGACCGCAACCATTGCACCGATAGCTCTCGAACGTCTATATTGTCCACACACACCTGGTTTGTACGAACATTGCTGGTTTTATACGAATTTATTAGATAAATTCCTACTACATAAAGCATTTTATAGTATTAATAAATATTTAGAAGATAAACGACACTGTATTCTCCAATTTATTTAGTAGCAGTCTATTTTAGTTACTAAGCATTTCTTTTTTTTTTACATTTTGTTAGATTTAATTAGTTTTAAATATTGCTTATTAAACGTACTATACTTGTAAAGATACTGTATCTCTACATTCTCTACGTACGTTTAACAAGCAATTATAAGTACTACTACAGTCCCCAACCAATTGTTAAACCATATTTGTATGGCAGCAACATTGTTCGAAAGAGTTACCATGGCCCTGGGCGCAAAGGGCAACAGAAGGAACACATATAGGTTTTAGTCAGTAAAAGACTGTCACTCCTTCTTACTCCACTCAGATAAAAATAAGACAGTCGAAATATTCTGATGCATCATAATGGCTGTGCTGCGCCTAAAAAGGCCATGACTCTTCAGCCTTGAGAACAAAAATGACAACTCCTGGGCCAGCTTGTTCTACCATAAATTTCATCCATCGCTTAACATCACGTGAGATCGAGTTCAAGAGGACGTATGTATGTAACGTACTTACACTGCCACTGGCCACATCATAATACCGGGATATGAGTTGTATGATAGTGGATTTTCCGCAACCGGAGTGCCCGACCAGAGCGACTGACTGGCCACGTTTCACTGTCAAACTGACGCCTTTTAAAACCTGTAATTAAGAAAAATACAAGTAAACTGTCTCCAGCCCCTGTACCATGACGGTCAAATAAGATTGTTTCATTCTTATTTCTGTGTAGGTAAGTGACAGAGCTATACAGGTTGTCTAGCGCCATCTCTTACCCACAATGGAATAGGAATAAAACAATCTTACTTTAAACGTCATGGTAGCCCCTAAATCATGATACTCTTTCAAAATTGTCGAAAAGCAAAAAAAAATGTGAAAATTCTATGTGGGTATGGAGCTTACTTGAAATCTGTTTTTTATTTGCTACCATTCCATTAATTCATATTTCAAAATGCGATATAACATTTTAGTCAGTATTTTGCTATATGTAGGTTCAGGCTCCCCTCTGAATTTGTAGTTTACATAATGCCTAAGTTAACATGTACTAGGTACTATTTATTCATTAAAACTTCATGCAACACAAAGGTACAAAGGCGGAATTATTTATGCGTTTTCTTCCATTCGATCAAGAGTGCTGGAGAATTAACACGGCAGAAGCATAAAAATGTTCCAATCCATTTAACCTCTGATTTGTAGCTCGACACATGGTCATATTTCCTCAAATTAAATTTGAACCGGATGCAGTTGTTGCAGTTGTTGTTGTTGTGTGTGCAGGCGCCTATCAAGCTTATCTAGGAAGACCGCGTTCAGATCAAACAGACACACGGCACCGTAGCCTATTATGGGGAAAAAGAAAGTCTACACAAGCCTAGTTTCCGACTTTGCAGGCAGAAAATACCTCAAACCTCTAATTCTCCCATCCTTATACTTACCGGCACATCAGGTCTAGATGGATACTGGAACACCACATTCTTCAATTCTATAGTTCCTTCAGCTGTAGCCGGTCGAAACCCGCGGTCGAGCAAGGGATTGATAGTGGGCACGTTTTGCAAGAGGTGGAATATCTGGGCGCCAGCGCCACGGGCCAGACCAAACGATCGAAATAAAGTACCCACCATACCGAAGTTTCCAAGAGCCGCCATTATTCCAAAAAACACCTGATAAATAAAATTTATTTCAGATACTATATTTTTATTATTAAAAATATCAAGAATAAAAGTTAAAAATACACAATCAAAAGCTTGAATGACTAACAATAATAATATTTTACAACAAAATTAAAATTTAACTACATGATAATCGTCGCGGATTCAAACCCAGCCAGGCGCATTACTTTGTGTAATTTATTTCATCACCACTGCTCTCAAAACGGTGAAGGAAAACATCGTGAGGAAACCGGCATGTCCTAGAACCACAAATTCGAAGACATGCGACATTCACCAACCCGCACTGGATCCGCGTGGTGGATTACGGCCCATTCCCTCTCCTAGAGAGGAGGCCTGAGTCCCAGCAGTGGGAACATTAAAAGGCTGATTATGCTATATGCATTTTAATAACATTGATTAAAACTAAAATAGATTAAAAATAAGATCAGCTAATTACAATACACTTGAAATTACATTCAATAAGATTGAACGCAAATTACTTCCATTATGTTACATAGCTACATAGGTACTTTAAAAAGAAGTGAATAAGATTGCTAATGCTGTCGATGACTTGGATAAGGTATCGAATTCTTTGATTGCCTTGAGAGCGGAATTTCGAAATCGGCTGTTGTTGTAATCATATTACACATCGAGCTACCGCCCGGAGGACACGGTGGAACACATGGTAGAGGTGTGCCCCGCTTGGGCAGAGCACCGCCGTGTCCTCGTAGGGGAAGTCGGCGGCAAAGATCTATCGCGCCGGGCCTTGGTACAGGCCATGTTCCGAAGCGCGGAGGTGGCAGGCGGTCGCCTCCTTCTACTTCCGGCCCGTACTGTTCCACGCGCGCCTCAAGGAGATGTTAGAAAACCGCAGGGGCCCAGCAGGGTCGAAGCCTACTGGGACCAAGAGTTTGCTTCTGAAAGGAAGACCCGGTCCTAGTATGAAATGCAACGAAGGAACAGGAGTGCGTTTTTAGTCAGTAAAAGTCTGACACACCCTCTCGCACCGCCCAAGGCGGGGTATGTCATTGGATGATGTTCCCAACGAAAAAAAAAGCATCGAGTTAATATTTTAACTTGGTATCAACTTACCGAAAACATGACATCTGCATTATAGTTTTCAGGGTCGTTTATCACCAGGTATATTCCGAAGTACAATGACAAGGCATACGAACCGAAAACACACAAAAACAGGCATCCCATTGACAGTCCCGTAAAAAATTCTGTAAAGGAAAGAAAGTACTTTAAATATGTACTTTAAGAATATTAAAACTTCATTTTACATATATGAGTTGCGTTCTCGTAGAGCCTGGTTCGATGATGATAAAATAAATAGAAATTATATTAAGTTAGCTTTAAGATTAACGTTCTGTAGCCCGATTCTCGTAATCAAAACCGTAACGATATCGTAGCGACTTAGTCGTTTAGACCATTATCGTATTCGCATCCATCAACCGAGTTTGAACGACAACGATTCTAAAGTCGTTCGATCGAAAAGTCGTTGACGCGTATTCAGCTAAGACAATCGTCATTTAATCGTTGACTCGAAGCGACTCGAAGGTATTCTCGTAAAGAAACGATGTTTGATTGGGTCGGATGCCAACGACTTAACGTCAAATATTGCGGTTCAAATGTCGTTGAACAAAAGTTAGTTAAAACTAACTTTTAGTATCGTGTAAATCTCATTTATGAGAACAATACATACACAAAGTTATTGTAATTATATCGAAAAACGAGACACCACTTTTTTTAGGTCGGAAATCATGCAATGACTTCTCCCTCTCTTGGGCGGAGCTAGGGCGTATCAGACTTTTACTGACTAAAACCCACTCCTATGTTCTTTATTTGCCTTGCGTTCCAGGACAGGGATTTACTGACATCTCCTTGAGGCGCGTGTTCAACACTACACACCGTCAACGACTCGAACAGTTACGGGCAGATGGCGAGCTACCCATTGTTCATCGTCCGCAAGCCCACGCCTACGGTGGCTGGAAATTGGGGTCGGGATTCCAGCCGCTGGGGCGTGAGTGAGTCCGTTCTTTCACGCGGCCGCCTCTTTCGCTAGCATTACTGCTTCGCAGAAGGAGGTGACCGCCTGCTATTCCTATTCGCTCCGAATCATAGTTGTACTAAGGCCCGGCGTGAGAGGTTGTTGATTCCGATCGCCCCCACGAGACCACAGGGGTTCTCCGCCCAAGTTAGGCACACCTCCACCTTGTCCAAAGACAAACAGACTAAGGTGTTCAAAATGGGATGCTTTTGACGTTGACTAAAGTCCTTGTCCAATATATCATCGGCTGACCCATTTCAAAACTTAGTAAGGACTTAAAACCTTTGACAGGAGAGCTCATAAACGTAAAATAGTCAGGTAGTAGGCATAGGACCTATGAAAAGAATTTAATTTAGGTAGAGAGAGGAGGCCTGAGTCCAAGCAGTAGGAACATTAAAAGGCTGACTATGCTATGTATGTTATGCTTAAAAAAAATGCTATTATTTATTTATTTGTTTATTCTCACATTTCCTTCCCTCTTCCTTTCCTTCCTTGCAGCAATTACACCAAAGGAGGTCAATTAGTTCAGAATATGCTACTTTGTAACATTATGTGCGCGGTGGAGTTGTAGTCATCAAAGGAGCGGCGCGGTGTGGTGGTGGGTCACGTACGCTCTCTTACGAAGTAGTATTGATAGTAAAAAATACTAAATAATGAGTGCTACCAACATTTAATATAATAAGTGTATATTACATATTTACCTTACTGTGATAATTGTCGAGAAATAGTTTGCCTCATATTGCAATTAGTTTCAAAACATAGTAAGAGCACTTTCTAGGTTTTGTTATGGTTTATGCATAGCATATCTCATTGACTAAATTCTAGTAACTGTATAGGGTGTGTAAATAAAATAATGATTAATTCAATAAATCAGTTTATTAGTTAAAAACCAAATAAAAGTTGAGCTTATGTCGGCTGGTAAATCTATTTGGATGCAGACAGTTGCTTATCATTTACCAAATCAATAGACGAGTCAATGACGAGTAAATTTTGAACTTTCTTGTCTCGGGCATCAGGCATACCAATTTATTAATAACTAGCTGAAAGCCTGCATGTAGTATATATTTCGATATAGTCAACCGATTGTAGTCAAACAAAACCTAAGTAATAAATCGAAGTTACAATTTTAATGTATAAAAGTTATCTACATCGATTCCATACATTTTACGTGATGCGCGCACCAAATAAAACTTCTGCAGATTTATCATATGTATAGATTTCTTCTTTTTTATTTTGTAAGCACAGTACAATCAATTGTTGTATGGGTTCATCAAATCTGAAAAAATAAATTGAGTTCTTATGATTATCATATTATTATAGTTAGCCCGTATTGTTCCACTGCTGGGCAAAGGCCTCCCTCCTTTCTTTCCAACGATCACGGTTTATTGCTGTCTCGTTCCAATTCTCCCTTCGTCCCGCCATTTCTTCCGTGGTTTGCCGCAGCCCTGCATCGCTGTTTTTGGGCACCAATCCTACGTTTTACGGGCCAACAACTCGTTAGGAATGCGGCAGACATATCCTGCCCAGTCCCATTTATGTTGGGCAGCCTTTTGAGACACATCAATGATTTGCGTTTTGGTGCGCAGTGTTGTGTTTCGAACATGGTCTGTTAATTTAACACATAGTATGCTGCGCTCCATAGCACGCTGGAAAACCTTTAATTTGGACTTTGGGATATTAGTCAAAGACCAAGTCTGGCACCACAGTTCAGAATGGGAAGAATACATATGTCCATCAGCTTACGCTTCAGTGACATGGGCAAAGTGCACTTAGTTCTTCTGATTATGCGTCCCTAAATTATCTAGACCAGCTTCGGCCTTCAAATTCAAATGTGGGCAGTTCTGCACGATGCTTTTATTTACACTTCTCCACTACTTACTCGGTCCACAATGCTAAGGGAGAACCCTTAGTAAGCACAATCAAGGAGTGAATGGTACACTTACCAGGTATCGGTATACTCAAATACATATATTTGCTTTTATGAAAGTTTAAACCACTGGTGTTTTTGTATTTGGTAGGGACTTATTAGATTAGCAAGATTATGTAATAAAACGATTTTTGTAAAATGTGTCCCCTAGATTTTGAAATGACAATCTGATGATTGACATTATTTTGACAGATAATGCAGAGACAAATATTTAAATATATATATACTTTACTTTTTAAACCACAATTTAGCAAATTTCTAGGTGAAATTTATATTATGAGTAACGATTTTCATTAAATGGTTATAAACATCGTTTTTAATTCTATTTTTTATTCGTTATGCCGTAAATAGAATTTCAAAAAAATAAAATCTGTATTTCATTATCCTGGTAGAATAAATAATTATGTAACTGGCAGTATATTACAAAGTACTCTGTGGTAACCGGCAATAAGTCGTTGATAGATCGTTTAGTTTCGAGTCAGTTCAATTGTCGTTCTATCCAATCCCGATTAAGGAACACGTGAATACCGATTTTGGATAGGACTACAATCGAACGACTATAAAACTTCAACGATATTTGACTTGTTCGATTTTACGTGAATCAGGCTACTGGTCTCTTTCCATCGGCAAAATTTGGATATCTTATAGGAAAAATTACGTCACCTAATTGTGCAATATGCAATAAAATTGAAGATATCCTCCACTTGCTGATGGATTGTGTAAGAAACAAAGACGAGAGAGAATCATTAACTAAAGAGTTTAAACTGAATTTCCTAGATGTTGGATTAATACAAACTATTTTGGCAAGTCCTAAATCGTTGGTGGCAAAAAGACTAAGTAGTTCAAAAGATAACTGATTGATGATTCTCTCTCACTCAAAGTATTTATTTAGTTTGTGTAACTAGAATTAAGAGGTTACGATAGGGTTGGCGTATCCATGTGGATAAAAACCCCGAATTAAATAAATTAAAAAAAAAAATATATATGTATATATATATGAGTTCTTTTTTAAACGTTTCCCCACACTATGAATTATTTCGGTATCGTGGGTGCGTTCACAAACATATAAGCTCACATACACAAGACACCCAGACATCTGTAGGCCATACAAATATATGTTCAGTGCAGGATTCGAATCCCGCGACACGCAGCGTAACAATCGATCGCTCAACCGCTGCTCTAACCGTGCCGTCATAATGAGACGATTCCTTACCTTTCTTTATGTAAATCTTCTTAGCCACTGCCAGTGGTTTCTTGTATCGCTCTAACTCTTTCTTCTGGCCGTTGAAGGAATATACGGTTCGTATGGAGCTCAGCACTTCCTGAGCGATGGCACTCGCCCGACCGGTCTCCAAAGCCTCTCGTTTGTACAGGCGATCTGCTATCTAAGTTCAATTAATATGAGGATAAGTAGCTCTGGCCTTGGTTGGATACCTTTTCATGAACATTTCAGTTACAAGTGGGCTAAGTATAAAATAGTACATTTTGATACAAGTGCAGATAGTTTGTCATTGCGACCGAGGCGGAATTCGCACGAGCCGCAGGCGAGTGAGTATGTTATGGAGCCGAAGGCTGTATTGACAAATTTGCACGTGTATCAAACGACTTTTTCATTACACTTACGAAGCAAGGAATAAACAGGGGTGTTGACCGGCGACTAGCGGGGGTCGACGCGTGCCCAGCCTGATACGATAAATATAATAACATTGAGGCGGGGGAGAGCACGCGCACATTTCTGCACTAGTGCGGAAAAGTCTATTGCATACCTAAAAGTGGTGGAATAAGAGCGGGTTTTCGAGTAAGTGTATTGAAAAAATTTCAACGAATGAAAAAGTATGAAATTTAAAATGTATTCGAAAGTTTCATCTAGGTACAAACAGCTGAATCAATTGAATACCCCTCTCCAATAAAAATACCTTAGAAAAGAGGGTATCCAGTTAATGATTCTGTCTGTAACTGCTGGTAAGGTGCTTTCAACATCATTTTTCAACACGCTTGCTCAGAAAGTTACTAAATTGCACTACACTTAGGTACATAATGGAGCTTGTAACCAAACTGTGACTTTTTAATGTATGCACTAGTGTGATAACGTAGTTAAAATCTTTTTGTTAAACCACTGCTTTCAAAACAAATTTTGAATACAAAAAATACCCCCTCAGCGGTGATCACCATCATGCGTAAGCACTTGTATCATAATGTACTATTAAAACTCCTAATTTTTAAGTAATTGTACAGTTTTTTCTTATCATGAAGTCTACAATGAAGGATATAGGTAAGTCAGTATTCTTATAAATACGTAAATAGTAGTAAATTCATACGGAAATAAAATAATTGACGTAAGACCACATAGCCATAAAACCGGTATCTACTAGGGTTTTTGTGGCCATTTATAAAACTACGGCTACAAATTCAAGTAGGTTCTACTGTACATAACAAACCACGTACTCGCCCAGTCAAACCGACCAGCAAGAACGTGACGGGCGTCGTGGTGAGACACAGGAGCGCCATCTTCCACCCCTTCAGCATCGCCATGATGATGCAACCAACGGCTATGGTGAAGCTGTTCACGAACGCCGTCACCTTATCGCCGATGCCTTCTTCCAATTTGATTACGTCGCTATAGGTAATCCATACTTCCATAATCATATAATATAATAATATAAAGGACTCTCTGAAGGAAACTCTGTCTGTCTGTTACACTTTCACTACTGAAACGATTTTAATGAAAGGTACGGAATAGATTGAACCCCGAAGAAGGACATATGCTACTTTTTATGTCTCTTCGACTTCGACTTCACGTCCGCAATAACCAATATTCACGCAGACGAAGCCGCTGGCAGAAGCTAGTGAACGTGAAAGTACAATGCTTTCCAAATAAGAATAGGATCGATTGCCATGTTGTGACGTCACGTCATACTGTCAACTCGAAAAATTATTAAGGTGAGCAAAACAAGAAATTTTAAAAATTTAATTTATTTACGAACTGTAAACGAAAAAGTTTAATCAGAATCCAGTTCTACAATTTTGCTCATCTCTGAGTTCTTAAATTTTGTCCAATTTCTTGCGATTTGACAGTATGACGTGACATCACAACATGGCAATCGATCCTATTCTTATTTGGAACGCATTGTAACTCTGTCTGTACACTTTCACGATTAAACTACTGAATCGATTTTAATAGATATTTTTCTGAAATAAGGACATAAGGCTACTTTTTATTTCGCTTCGATTTGACTTCGCGTCCACAATAACCAACATTCATGCGGTCGCGGGAAATAGAGCAGCTTAGTAATTAATAAACTGTAGGCCCGTGAGTCGACTGGATTGATTCAGAGCTATAAAGGGTTGAGATTACTAAGAAAACGTTCTGAGACATGGCAAAATATTTATTATGTTTATGTAGTATGTGATGAGATGAGATTGATTAAAAATATATCTACTTACTCGGCCATTTTCGACGCAAAGTCTCCAGTTTGATTAAGATCAAAATACGCGAAATCTTGATTCAGTACCGCTGTTAAATATTTTTCTCTGATTTTATAAATCTGAAATCGTTTTTCTTTTTATGTCATGCATAAAAGGCCTGTAGTTACCTAGGATACAGTAGGCACATGCAGAATTGATCTTATGAAGCAATAAAATTAGAATAATTTATAGCGAGCTTAGAATGGAGAACTTCGTCTATGCTTCGTCGCATTTCCCGAGCAAAATAATTACCTAAACTTCTTAAAATTAAGTAAACCTATCTATTTATATAAAAGGAGAAACTGACTGACTAACATATCAACGCACAGCTAAAACTATTGGGACTAGGAGCGTGAAAATGTGCACAAGGTTTCCTTTTATGACGTGGGTAAGCACTAAGGAAGGATTTTCCAAAATTCGCTCCCTTAAGGGTTGAAACGGGGATCCAAAGTTTGCGCGGGAAAAGCCGCAGGAAAAGCAGAAGTTAAATTTTTTTATAAATAAATCTACAATGTTATTCATATAATTCATTCACCATTTACCTGATTTATAGCCGTAATATTCATAAGTGCGGATCCCAAATATGCACAAAAAAACAGTAATACACCAACAGAAGAGTAAATGACTCCGAACTTATGCATGCTGTGTAAGAAGGCTTCATCATCTTGTGTGCCCGATTGCACAGCCTTGTCGTACGTGATCATGCATTGAAACACATTCGCAACCAGTGTAATGGCATATGGCGACGTGGCTCCGCCAATAAACGATGCTATTATTGAAACGGTTATCAAAAATCTATCCATCTTTGATGAAAATCTGTACTGGAAATAAATTAGACTATAAAGTGTTATGAAAGAGTTTTAAATCCACACTATTCAATTGTACTACACAACTCTATTTTCAACGAAAAGAAAACTGAAGAATAAAAACCTTCAACACAAGAATAAATAAAAAAAATACAACTTTACCAATGTAAAATATGATATAGATGCCACAGTCGCTTTTGCTTTACTTTCTTTTTCATTGCTGAAAAAAAAAATTAAAAGATGTACTTATTTGTAAACAGTGTTTATTTAAAAAAAAAATACCATCTGATTAAAATTTAAATTTAGAAGCAGTATTTAATTTAAACCAACTTTGGTAAGAGAGTTATTTTGAATAACGCTGATTGAATAGGTACCAAAAGGCAGATCCCTCTTAAGGTACACACCCACACAACGGGGTTACCATGACGTTCAAAGTAAGATTGTTTCATTCTTATTTCAGTGTGGGTAAGAGACAGAGCCATACAGGTTGTCTAGCGCCATCTCTTACCCACAATGGAAATAAGAATGAAACAATCTTACTTTAAACGTCATGGTACAGGTCCTAAACAGCGACCCGCCTCAGTTTCGCACAAATGAATTTTACAAATCTTTGAAATTCTCGACTCCTCTACTACAATATATATATATACATTTAAACCTTCCCCATGAATCACTCTATCTATTGGTGAAACCGGTATAAAAACCCATTCAGTAGTTTCTGAGTTTAACGAGAAGATGCAGACAGACACGGTGGCGGAGTTGTTTTAAAATCGATGACATAAGAATTGACTTTGCGGCTTCGCTACTATAGCCTAGCCCCCTGAAAACATTTTACCAGGGTATAAGTACCTAGGTAGTAATTACAATCATTTTGAACCGTCATGGTTAAGGGGCTAATCAGATTTTTATCAGTACCTTAGTCTAGAACTTTTAAGGTTTTACTGGTAAATCCTACGATTTACAGTTCGGGTTTTTACAGTAACTATAACAAACAAAAAAATAGGTAGGTAGGTAATATAATATTGGTGACATGATACTGAAGTAGGTACACCCAATGAACCTAGGACCTGCAATTTTCTATCCTTCTGTAATACCTCTACCCAGCTCTACTACCGTAGAATAACTCTACCCAAAGCTACAGTTATAAATAAGACTAGCTTCACTAGACAAATCTTAAATTTCTTAATAACAATATAGGCACCTAAGTCTGAGCCTAAGTCAGCATAACAAGAACTTACAGTTTCGCGCTAACACTTTCCTCGGTGTTTTTACTGCGGGGGCGTCCCATTTTAATCAAAATAAATGTTTTTCTAAAGATACAGTGACATTTAAGTACATCAAACCCATATATTTTGGTTAAACATAATTATGACCTAAATATTCCTTTTTTTATTAAACAACAACCTTTAAAAAAAACGAGTCGTTGCAACTAATAAAATTACATACAATTATGACATTCAGATGCAGATCTATGTCACTATGCGCGAAAGAGTGGCCGAAGGATGACAGATGACGCAAGACGCGAAAAGGTATAAATTATAAACTGTAATCAAAAAAGTCACTGCACAAAAAGATTTTTATTAACATTTTTCTCCTCTCCTCCTTTATGCTGGACCTAGCCAAAGTTTAGCAGCGTAGCGACGTAGCCAAAGTGTAGCGGCGTAGCGACGTAGCTAAAGTGTAGCGGCGTAGCGACGTAGCAAAAGTTTAGCGGTGTAGCGACGTAGCCAAAGTGTAGCGGCGTAGTGACGTAGCCAAAGTGAGTCGACCGTGGTCGTAACACAAGTAGCTACGTCATGACTGAAGCCTATACTAAAACCTTAGCTTAGCCCATGGAACTAAGTGCCACAACGCATTACATACATTGTTTGCGACCACTAGATTAATAACCACTACAGTAGCGGATACCGTGTTGTAGTTTGCCAGCTAGTTTGTATAAATGTTAGCTACCCCGCCATAGGTTTAAATAGTAAAGATACGGCCGTCCGAACGTATGTATAAACGCGTCGTTAAATAGTGTCGTTACGACAATACTTTGTAAGAGTGGCTAATGTTATCGAGGTTTTAAAGAAAAAGCCTTTATAATCGCATATCAGTAAGTACTGCCAACGGGCGCCTCATCAGTCACGTCACACATTCGGCAGGCGTGGATTGTTGTGGCTTTGCTTCCTCTTTGAGGAGGGGCTAAAAAGACAACATGGTGTCCTTACCTTCCGCATGACGCAGGTCCTCACCAGACATGGTAAATACGAAAGGTTCCTGCACCGGATTCGTGCGGTCCAATAACCGTCCGGACCTAGCCCAAGTCGTCGACGGCTCGTAGTGTTCCACGCGCGCCTCAAGGAGATATCAGCAACCCGTGGGGGTCAACAGGGTCTAATACTGGCCATGAGTTGTGCGAAAGAGAACCCCGGGGCCTGGAACGAAGACAAAGAATGAACAGGAGTGGGTTTTAGTCAGTAAAAGTCTGACACCCCTCCCGGTCCGCCCAAGAGCGAGAGATGTTATTAGATGATTCCCACGGAGTACAGAAAGGTTCCCCACGAAAAACAAAAGCCATACGACTGCCCCCGATGATTGCCGACCGCTCCCGAGGATTGGGTACCGGGCCCAATTTTTTGGAACCAGAATAACACACGTTCAGTCCTGTCCTCTATATATATATTAATGGTTCACGTAGAAAAAAATAGCTTTTCATTTAATGAATATATTATAAAATTATATTAAAATATACATATATTTTAATGAGTACATAAATACCAAAACGAAACCAGAATAGAATGCGTAGTTAGGGTTCTAGTGTGTAGCTAAATTAAATTTCCCGCCTTTGATACACGAATACAGATACAAAAAAAAGTAAGTATTGAAATAGATTAAACATACGATTTTATCTATGGGTAACTACTAACAATTTTCTACTAATAAAAAAATGTGTGGCCGTAGTGATAACTGATAAAAGTTAACTGCCACATTCTAGCTAAAGGTAAACTAATACAAAAAGTGGATTAAAAATTCGTTCAAAATTTACTTTAACTAATTCTCAAACTCCCCAGTAATTTAGCAAGTCATCATAACTAAGAAAGAAGAGGTGTTGTCGAAGGCCTCCAACTATTATCAAACAGATAACAAGTCTGGAGTGCTTATTGGACACATTTTGCAAAACTTATAAAACATACTTTAATTCAAAGAAATAAGGTGCAAAATAGTATTTATTCCAAAGATAAAACCGGTAAATTAGATGTTTTTGCAGTTTCACTTCTTATATCTTTAACCTTACTGATTTACACTATTTAAAACATAAAAAAACAATACAAGAATATTATAATCAATATTCCTGCACAATGGTCGTCGCAAAGAAATATGTTGTTATAAATCCTTTTGTAGGAGAGCCAAAGAGAAGTGATTTTGAAATAGTCGAAGAAGTTCTTCCTGAATTACAAGAAAATGGTAAGTTTTTATTGTGGTAATGCGGTTATATCTACATTTTCTGTTTATCAAAGGTACCCATTATATACCTATCATTTCAGAATTCTTGGCTGAAGCAGCTTTTATCAGTGTTGATCCTTACCAACGCGTGAAACTTGGAGCCAGGTACCCCTGTGATATGATCGGCGGCCAAGTTGCTAAGTTAGTATTCATTTGTTTACCTACATTATCCAAGGTTATCCATAATAATATATGAAATATTTTCACAGCTGCTATAGTCCCTGAAAAGTAGGTAAGCTAGAAGTGTAGGTAACTATTATATCGTTTCATAGGTAAACCGCTAAACACTGAACTATTAGGTCTAATGGTTCAGTGCAGCCTTTGGCCCAATTAAAATCACGCATTAACTAAAAAGATTTTTAATTTATAGGTACTACATTTAAACTTACTTTCAGAGTGATAGAGAGCAAAAATCCCGAGTATCCAGTGGGAACATGGGTTATGGGACATTTCGGTTGGAGAACCCACACAGTCACAACTCCCGAAAATGAGAAGTTCAGTGGGCAAAAACCGTATCTTTATAAATTACCCGACTTTGGTGATTTGCCTGTATCATTGGCCTTAGGAGTCTGTGGGAGAGTAGGGTAAGTATTTTACAATTTTGTTGCAGGTGTCATAATACAGCGCATTTTTTTAATTAGTACAAATACTTGGGCTTATTAGAAAAGATCATATTATTATTTAAGTAGTCTCAATAAATAATGTTCATAAACAGCAAAGTTATTAGCATTTCTTTATATCCCAAAATGTCAATGGAAATATTGTACAGGCTTTTGATTATTGAATGAATAAATGACGATCAAAATGGAAAAACACTGGGCGTAGTATTTTCTAGTATGAAAATGTTTTGAATGATTGATTCTGTTATGAATTTACCAATTATGACAAATTCTTCCTGGACAATTTTGGAATTTCTTTTTTTTTACTTTTGACTACAAATATATAATCAGTACCTAACAGATATAGATAGATCCCCGTTTTTATGTACTAATTACAAAATAGGGGTTTATAATGTATAAACTGCGATTTGAAGTCTATTGATCTTACAGGAACACTGCTTACTTTGGCTTTACCGAGATCTGCCAACCAAAGACTAGAGAAACTGTGGTGGTGTCCGGTGCGGCCGGCGCAGTAGGCTCGCACGTCGGGCAAATTGCTAAGAACCTAGGTAAAAATATTTATCCCAAATTTTTGCCCTAACCTTACTTCATGAAAAACAAATCAACCTGGTGTTACACTAGGTACTTTTAATAACTGAATGTACATTTAAAGGATGTCGAGTCATCGGATTCGCAGGCACTGATGAAAAATGCGAATGGCTGGTCAAAGATTTAGGTTTTGACTATGCAGCCAACTATAAAACTACCGACTTAGGTAAATTCCTGAAAGAATCCGCTCCAAATGGCGTCGACTGCTACTTTGACAATGTTGGTGGGGAAATCAGTAGCACCGTGATGGCGCAGATGAACCAATATGGCAGGGTGGCCGTCTGTGGAGCCATTTCAAGTTATAATGAAACCGATCCTGAAAAGCGTAAAGGTGAGATCCACATTTATCACATGTTAGAAAGTATTGAACTTATCATAATGAGTCTACATTTCATTTATATTTTCAGCGACAATAATTCAACCTTTCGTCGTCGGCAAACAGCTAAAAATAGAAGGGTTCCAGGTCAACCGATTTGCTGACCGCACTATTGAAGGTATTAACCAAAACTTGAAATGGGTGAAGGAAGGAAAGCTGAAGTACAATGAACATATTACTGAGGGATTTGAATCAGCTGTTGATGCTTTTGTAGGATTATTTACAGGAGATAACATTGGTAAAAGTCTGGTAAAAGTGAAATGATGGAGTAACAAAGCAATTATAAATATATTGTAATTAAAATGTATATCCTCAACTGCATAATCTTATTTAGAACACCATTCATCACCTGCGTTTACGCCGTTTTGGAGAGGAGGAGCCCGTGGGCACTTCCTTTATATATTTATTTATGAAAAGTTCTTCATATATTAAACTATTTGCCTCCTGACTTAAATATTTAGAAAGTTCTTTATAGAGCTGTTTTTTATGTACATCTTCATTAACTGATGTCTGTGTTTGAGCAGTTTTCTTTATACATGATGGTGCAAATGATTGTTTTAACTCCATAATCTTTTGAGAATTTTCTCCAATTTTATTAAGTAAATTATCTTCCATCTTTTTCATTCTAGATTCTAAGTATGCAATAGTGTAGTCTTGTACACTAGGTAGCTCAGGTTCCTTAGCAAGATAGGAACCAACTTGCTGCCTTTTACTTTGCATTGTTTTTGTTTTATGTAATACCTTTCTGTTATCAAAATCAGTTTTATCTGGTTCTTCTAATTTGTCCAGACAATCTTCAACAATATCTCTCAATTTCATGTTAAATTTTCTCTTTTCTTCTATTGCAGCCACCCGCTCAGGAGGTATCTTATTCCTTAACAATGAAGTTCTTGGTTTTAAAACTTTAGTAGATTTATTTACTCCATCAGTTGTAGGTTTTAGAAGAGAAGCATTATTACTAGCTAAAACCTCATTCTGGTTTATATTAATTGCATCATTTCTTTTGTCTTGAAGAGAAACATTTTCTCTACCACTAGTAATAATATTCATTGGCTCTACATCAGATTTTTCTAAAATTATCTTTTCTTTCGATGTGTCTGTCACAATATGGGAGGTTTCTGTATTACTATTATTGATTGGCAGTTCTGGAATATCTATTAATGGAGTTGGGTTGGGATTTTTTCTTTTATTTGGGAAAGTTAATATTCTAGTTGGTGAAACTGGTTCAAGTTTTCCAGTTAGTGACACAGGCTGAGAGATCTTTTTCTCAGATATGATTCTGATCTTTTTTCTTTCCTTTATTGGACTTTTGTTAGCATTGTTGTTAGATGGCTTTGGTTCATCCAGTATTTGTACATCAAATGACTGATTGTTTAATAGTGTTGGTTCACCCAAAACTCTTAAATCAAATGATTGTTGATTTAATATTTTTGGTTCATCAAATACTTTCACATCACATGACTGTTCATTTAAAACTTTTGGCTCATCTAGAACCGTGACTTCAAATGACTGATCATTTAATAGTCTTGGTCCATCCGGTGCTTTTACATTTATTGCCTGATCTTTATTTTCCTGAATTGCATCATTTGGTTTTATGCCTTCAAATTCAACTGGCACATGAGACACTTTTAATACAAGGTTTAATGAGTTTTGATCGTCTGTCTTTGGTGTTTCAATAAGCTTACTGATATCTACGGTGTTATTATGATTTACTGTAAGATTACCTTGAAGTACTTTATTCTTCGTAGTAGTCCGTTTTGGTTTAGTTTTGCGTATGACAGGTCTTACACTTTTAACAGGTCTCTTAGATGGAATTAGGTCTTTTGGGGCAAGTGGATTAGCCGGTAGTGTACAGAGGCTTTTTAAAGCAATCTGGTTGTTTTCATTTATCTGATTTTGTGAATTTAACGTATCCAAGTCCATTAAGTCGCAGTTTGTTAAAAAATCCCCATATTTCACTGAAAAGTTTGCTTTCTTATCTACTATTGTCAAATATTCATTCTCAATGTCATCAAGAGATATGCTGAATCCTTTTGACTCCTCTTGTTCAGTTTTAGTTTCATTTAACTGACTAGAATCACAGTAAGGTCCATCTTCCGTAGGCACTGCATCAAATGTAAGTTTATCTTTCTGAAATACAAATTATGTACAACATAAGATAATGAAATAATAAAATAAACAGACCACATTAGTAATGAAGGATACATAATGCAGTTAATATTAACTGCATTATGAGTAATGCAGTACATCTAAAAATCAATTTAACAATCTATAATCTAAAAATTCAAAAAATCAACAAACCTTAAAGTTCATAAAATTGTCATCTTTAAAATGATGTTGGCATACTACTCTATTTTTTAGCTGAGACACTTTCAAATAGAGAAATTCTAATTTGCGTGCATTTGTAAGCCATTGGTGGCATCGAACTTTGTCAAACACAGGGTAGTGAAACATATGTGTTTTCCCATCCGTTCGCAAAGTGCAGTTACGGTAAGAGCAGCGGCACCCTCCCATGTTACTTGTCTGAAACAAAAACAAAACAATATAAATAAGAATCCTGGGGAACTGGGAGCCTGGTGACAGTCTCATTGACTAACTGAAACAAAATAATACATAAAAATTACTGGAGCCATAGAAAAAATAAAATATTCAGGTTTCATAAAAATAATATTAGGTCACAGGGTCATCTTGAGGTTAGTATTTATTAGAATAAATGATCAACATAGATGCATCAATATCACAGGACGGACATAAAAACAATGCATTGGTTTAATTGATTGTAGTAGATCTAGTGTCATTTTTACAAATGATGACGCCGTGATCCCAGAATACTAAATGTATAAATTGTATGCACCTTATAAATTAAATGATGCGTTTTAAGTAATATAGTTTTTGAAACTATTTTTATATTTATTACAACAATAGTTTACCAACCTTAAGTTTTTAACTCGTTACTTAGAACCAATCACTATATACATTATTATGAGCCTACATTTAAAAATATCAGTTCATAATGTACAATGAAGCTCAAATAAAAGAATAAACTGAATAAATAAAAATACACAACATCCAAAAGAACATTCCATAGATGAACATTCTTCAACTAGTGTGGACGGCAACTACCACGACTAGCGATGGGCAAGTCGAGTTATTTTAATCGAGTGCTCAAGTCAAATAGAAAATGAGTCATGAGCCACCTAGAAATAAAAATGTGGGTGCGAGATTTTTTTTTAATTACAACAAATAAACAAATAAACTATATATAAACTATGTTCTACAAGTTACAAAAATATCGGCAATACATCAAATCTTATAAATTCCAATCGAGTCGAAATAATCTGACTCGAGTGTTTGATCGACGCTAATTAGAGGGCCTATTACGCAACTCGATATTCAGACAGTGTTAGTCAATGTAGGATCACACAAGAAAAAGAGCAACTTACGCCAATGTCGTGTATAGGAATGAAACAGAACGATGAGATAAATAGATAAACATTAAGACCACAGTATAGACTGTCTGAATATCGTGTAGTATAATAAACGCTTTACTCGTTAGCGAGTCGACTTGGCCGTCCGAGTTGGACCTTTTATTAACCGAATCGAATTGAAACGAGTTGCAGTTTGAGTCAGCCACCATTCCAACTCGCTTACGAAAAAAAGCGCGGGAAACTTTGAGCGGACCGGTGCATTTTTTCTTGTTAGAAAAATCAATTTTAATTTTTCACTATTTAAGGATCAGTTTTGTATTATATTGTAAATATTATTAATATTTAGTGTACATATATTAGTTTTAGTGTATAGTTTGCCGGATTCGGTAAGTATTTTTTTAATATTCAATGAACGAGCCGCCTGACTTGGCGGACCCGGGGGTCTTTGTACCCCCGGCTACTAACTTTGTAATAGTTGCTTCGTCAACTTTATCAAATGAATCAGGAATGGAGACGGATGGTTCCAATGCCCAACGTGGGCGGAAAAGAAACAGACTGCATAAAATATGCAGAGTGTGCAACAAGAAAAAAAGGAAGCACAGTCAGGCTATTGACGGTAAGACAGGATGTTGCTGTGCTAGTGCAGATAGTGAAAACAGTGACTCTGCCCCTGCTGTAAATACTTCAGTCAACATTGTCACGCCGATTAGCATTCCGAGCCCTCAGGGTTCAGTATCTGGTGTTGCAAGGAACAAGTATGAGGCCACTGACATCAGCCCGTTTATTGTTCATGTACAAAAAGAGGTCAAGTCACCTAGTGATAATACCACCTTACACCCGGTCACATTTGGTAAGTTTCTAAAAACCCATGCCATTCACAACATTGTCGATGGATCAGTTAAGAGGATAGGCAGAAATAGAATTTCTTTGGCGTTTTCGAACATTAACAATGCTAATTCATTTATTTCCAACACAGAATTAGCAAAAAGTAATCTAAAAGCTTTCATACCAAGTTTTCACATAACACGAATGGGACTTGTACGTGGTGTTCCATCAGATTGGTCGCCTGAAGAAATAATAGAAAATGCTTCAGTGCCAGATAATTGTGGGAAAATTCTCAAAGTTAGGAGGATAAATTATAAAACTATCGTAGAAGGATCACCTGTTTGGAAACCAACGCAGAACATTGTGATTACGATTGATGGTCAGATTCTTCCTAAGCGTATATTTATGTGCTACAACTCATTGCCTGTGGAGTTGTATGTATATCCCACTATCCAATGCTACAATTGCTGTCGCTTTGGTCACACGAAAATTCAATGTAGATCAAAACCTAAATGTTATAAGTGCGGTCAGGAACATACTGGTGAATCTTGTGACGTTGAAGAGGGAAATATATCTTGCTGTCATTGCTCTGGCAAACATTTTGCTACGTCTAAATTATGCCCAGAATTTTTACGACAAAAAGAAATTAAGACTATTATGGCAGAAAAATGTATTTCTTATGGTGAAGCTGCTAAATTAATTGCGCCCATTTCGAAACCCTATGCCGATGTAGCTAGCACTCCTGTGACTACATACGCTCACCCAGTCTCACAATCTTCGTATACACAACATTCTCCTACACATAGCTCACATAAAAAAACAGTTTATATACAACGTCGTCCTCCCCCCAAACCGGGTAAAAGTTACAATCGTGAAAAACACCAACAGATTCTTAATGAATACAGTTTACCGAATCCACAAAATGGCTGTGCCTTAAACACAGATACTGATCCTAAAATGATGTCAGTATCAGATATTATTCAAATTCTAATTCAAACACTAACACAATCCAATATAGAAATACCGTCCAACGTTGCCTCTATAGTCAAAATGTATAAAAATCCTAAACCGGTCCACAATGTCAGTTCAAACTCAGAACATTTTACAATGGAACTGTAGAAGTGCAGTTTCTAAAAAAAACGAAATTATCTATTTGTTAAATAAATATAATGCTTCGTTATTTGCAATATCGGAAACCTGGTTAAAACCAGGCTCCATTTTCAAAATTAATGGTTTTTCTTGCCTAAGAGATGATAGGTCTGATGGGTATGGCGGGGCTGCTATACTCATCAGAAATTCTGTCTCTTACTATCCTCTATCCCTTCCCGTATTTAATGATTTTTCTGTGGTAGCTGCACAAATAAATAATACTAGTATTGTTTCTGTGTACATTCCTTCTCCTTCTTCGTCAGTCCTTCAACAATTCAACAATCTTGTGTCTAGTCTTCCTCGCCCTTTCTTAATTTTAGGTGACTTCAACTGTCACCATATTTCTTGGGGTTGTACTCTTTCATCATATTGTGGTGACATACTATTAGATATATTTGACCATCATAACATTTGTGTACTAAATACCGGCTCTCCAACTCGACGTACAGGGCCTAAAGAAAATACGAGTGCAATAGATCTTTCCATTTGTACCCCTAACTTAGCTTCATCTCTTATATGGTGCACTTTGCCATCTTCTTATGGAAGTGACCACTTTCCAATCCTTATGTCGCCCACACGTCCTTGCAGGTCTCCTAGTGTGTCGAGGCAGCCACGTTTAAAATATAAACTTGGTGAGGATGGGTTATGGGATAGGTTTAGAACTCTTGTAGAAGTAAAGCTTTCTAATTTACAAAATAATGTATCAGACGATCTTATTGATTGTAATGATAATTTTACGAATGCACTTATACAAGCTGCAGATGAAACTTTCCCTTTAAAGAATTCAGCCAATGGTCGCATTCCTTCCCCTCCTTGGTGGGATAAAGAATGTTCCCAAGTAGTGAAAGCCAGAAAGGAAGCGGAAAAAAAATACAAAAATAACATGACAGAAGATAATTTTAAAATTATATGTGATGCTATGGCCAAAGCACGTAAATTGTTCAAAGAAAAAAAAATTGAAGGATGGAAAAAATTTTGTCTTTCGATCTCCCCTAATGTCAACGCTTCTATTGTGTGGCAAAACATCAGAAAATTTAGAAATGGAGTTACTCCTTCTAATGTTTCTGGCATTCCCCCCAATTTAAGGAACTCTTTTCTCAATCGGTTAGCTCCGCCATCTGTTCCAGAGCAAGATCTTATTTATGATAACATTCCTCCTTCTGTCTCTCATAACCAAAGTCCACTAAATTCTCCCTTCACAATGCAAGAGTTACAGGGCGTTCTATCCTCAGTTAAAGATTCCGCTCCAGGCGAAGACGGTATTCCTTATTCATTCCTGGCTAATTTAAATAAAACTGCACTTGAATTCTACTTGGACTTAATTAACAAAGTTATGTTATCAGGCAAAATCCCTCCGTCATGGAAATCTCAAACTGTTATTCCTATTTTAAAACCAGGTAAAGCACCATTAGAACCTTCATCTTATCGCCCAATAGCTTTATCACCCGTAATTGCAAAAATAGCTGAAAACTTAGTTAAAAATCGTCTTGAATGGATTATCGAAAACCGCGGAATTTTACCAGAATCACAATTTGGATTTAGGAAAGGCAAAAGTACACTGGATAGTGTGGCTACGTTTGTAACAGACATTAGAGTTGCGTTTTCTCGAAATCAATCGGTACTCGCAGTATTTTTAGATCTAGAATCAGCATATGACAATGTTCTCCTGAGTGTCCTTAAAGAAAAATTAAAGAAGCTTCACATCCCTAAAATGTTGATTTGTTTTATAATTAACCTCCTCTCAGGTAGAAAAATTAACTTAGATCAAACACAGGATGACAGTAGGCTAGTATGGAAAGGTCTCCCACAGGGTTCAGTTCTCAGCCCTATATTATTTAATTTGTATACGTATGATTTACATTCCTCACTTCGAAATTCAACAAGCATCCTGCAATATGCAGATGACTTAGTTTTGTACGTCACGGGGAGTTCATCAAGTTCTCTTTGTACTCTGCTATCTAACTCTCTAGTCGGTTTAAAAGTTTGGATGGACAAAAATGGCCTGAGCATATCAGCGAGTAAGAGTTCACTAGTCTTATTCACTCGCCAACGTATTCACCCTCCGATATCTATAGATTGTGACAATAATGAAATACCAGTTAAAAATCATGTCAAATTTTTGGGCATCATTTTGGACTCCAAACTTACAGGTATTCCGCACTCTGATTACGTTCTAAACAAATGTCAAAAACTCCTAAATCTGATGAGGTGTCTATCAGGTGTTTGGTGGGGTGCGCATCCGTTTTCCTTAAAGCTTCTTTACAACGCTCTGGTTCGAAGTGTTCTTGATTATGGAATTTTCTTATTGGAGCCTTGTAACGTGGCTGCCCTTGGGAAACTGGACTCCATCCAATCACGCGCCTTGAGAATAATCACAGGAGCTATGAAATCTAGTCCTATTAACGCATTACAAATTGAATGTAACGAACCTCCGCTCTGTCTAAGACGTCAATTTTTGGCTGACCGATTGTTTTTCCGTGTTTTACAGTTTACTAATAGCCTTTTAATTCAAAAACTTCAAATACTTGCTGATCTCATTGACTCATCAAATTATTGGAATCACAAATCTCTTCCTTGTTTAGTTAAAAGTTATATCCGATTTAAATCATTTCATGCTCCCACACACCGGTCTCCAAAACTTGATTTGTTTAACAGTGAATACGAAGCCCTGGTTAATACGCCATCTGTTAAGTTCATTGTAGATATTGATAAAAATAACGCTAATCCACATTTTAATTTTATTGTTCAACGAAATTGGCCTGAGTGGCATCATATTTTCACTGACGCATCCAAACATGAATTTGATGATTTTGTAGGGGTAGGAATTTACCATGCACAGTACAATATTGTTCAAAAGGTAAAGTGCCCACCTGAAGCAACTGTTTTTACTGGTGAATGTCTTGGTATCCTTAAAGCTTTAGAATACATTTTACTTTTAAAACTTAGAAATAGTTTAATTTTAACTGACTCCATGAGTGCCCTTCAGGCGCTCCTACGATATCCTTTTAAGTCTAAACCACCAATTCCTCTTATAGTACATATTAGGAGTAAACTTTTCGACTGTGTTGTGAAGGGCTTTTCTGTTGTTTTTGTCTGGATTCCAAGTCATTGTGGTATAAATGGTAATGAAAAAGCTGATAGACTTGCCAATGAGGCTGTGGTGTGTGGGGACACTGTTCCATTTAAAAATTATACTCAGGACTTGGCTACTCTTCCTAGACATTATCTTAGGAATTCCTGGGATAGAGTTTGGGCAGAAAGTAGCCTTTCAAAAGGGAAATACTACTTTAGTATTCAATCACAAATTCCACGTAAACCTTGGTTCTCTGTCCTCAGACTTGGCAAAATTGCGACAACCATTTTAATAAGAATGCGTTTAGGTCATACTACTTGTCCAGCGCACCTCGCACGCTTCCATATTACAGATAGTCCTCAATGCGAATGTGGACATGACTTTGGCGATCTCAACCATATATTCTTTTCCTGTCCGATTCATGACCGTACTTCCTTTTTGAATAGTTTGATATCCCTCCGTGTCCCTTTCCCTACATCAATAAAAACTCTTCTTTTTTCTTTTAACCCGTCCATATATAATGTTCTTTCTAATTATATTTATGACAACAATATCCATCTGTAAAAATATATAAATATTTATTAGCATTTCAACAGACTTCTGTTTTCTTTTTTATTTCTTTATTAACTTTTAATAACTAAGCTACTTATTTTATACTTAGTTACTTAGTAGTATAGTTACTTAGTTATACTTATTTTTTTTATACATTCCTGATCCTGTATCCATGTTGTTCTAAATTCCGTTTCTTTTCATTTTCGCGTTAAATGTTTCCCTACCTTTATCTTCAAACCTCACCCAAAATAAAGTCCTATCGATAAACAACTTGACGCTGGCGGATGCACAAGAGTGCTAGCCATAACCTCTAGTCCGACGGGCTGGAAAAAAAAAAAAAAAAAAAAAAAAAAAAACTCGCTTACACGAGTTGAACATGCAATTGTCGGCCCATCGATACCATAGACTAAGACAAAGTAAAGCAGTAATCGTTTTTTTACCCGACTGCAACTGCAAGAAGGGTAATTTAAATAATGTTTTCCACTTGGATACTAAGTTTTTTAAGCCTTATCTCGTCATTACAAATTACAATACGGTTGTAATACATTCTAATGTTTTTGTGTAGTATATGGCAGCAAATATATCTTCTAAAACTTCAATAAATAGGTACTTCATCATCATCATTCATCATCATTTCAGCCGAAAGACGTCTACAGCTGGACATAGGCCTCCCCCAAGTGTCGTCACAATTAACAGCCCTGTGTGTCCCGCAACCATTACCAAGGACTTAATAATATGGAAATACTAATAGGTACTTAGTTAAGATAAAAATTCAAATTTTCTTAAGTGTTTTGCATTTTGCAGGTCAGGGGCAAATTATGTTGATTAAAATACGACTGATGGGCGTAATACATAGGATATTGCCAGAGTTTACCAAGTGCTGCCCAGGAATGAAAGTAGTTCCAGTGGTATCGTAGCATTAATTTACACTACAAAAATATATTAAAATAAAAATAGTCCCGGGAAAACCAAATAAAAACGACTGTGGTTTTTAATAAATACTTCTCATTAAAACGTGTTTCTTGTATCAAAACCGATCGAGTTAGTGTTTAAGAATAGTCTATTGTTTTCTGTAACCGAATATTCCTCAAGTTTCTCTTGACTTCTGGAACAGATTTTGGAGCGCTTCACGTTACTGATTGGTGTTGGCCTGAGAAACAAAATGCAAAGTCTGTGCCTTCTGGGCAGCACTTGGTCGACCTCCCATACAAAGATTGGCAATGTCCTTTACGTAATTATAATCATAAAATCATCAATACAAAACTGTCAGTTCATCTTACCCTATTGCATGGCTATTTCATGAAAAAGTCTTGGAAAATTAATGATCCCAGACTCCAAACTCATCTCGGTGCAAAGATCGCCTTAAGTTGCACATCGAACTAGCACAGCCGATTAGATTAGTCAAGGAATAACAAAAGCTGGTGCATTTAAAGTGGGTATACGGAATAAGGTGTAAACTCCGTATATGTATAATCACATAAGTGGGACTCCACACCAGTGACGGATTAACCTTTAATCAAATTAAGCAATTGCCTAGGGCATCACGTCTGGGGGGGCACCAGAAGAAGAACAAAAAAATCCCTCCTTAGGGCATCACGTCTCACTCTCATGTCACCAAAAACCACACCAAAAAAAGTTTCTAGGACTAATTTGAAAATTCGCGGGTTTTAAGTTGGCATAGAGTCCGCCGTAGAGTCATAACCCTGCTCCCGCTTGCCCACTCGCTGCCCGCTAGTGCATTCGGCAATTCAAATGCACCGGAATTGTGATTAGCCAATCACAAACCACCCCTACCCCGCGGCCCCCCGTAAATCTGTGTCAATCAAATGTTTTGTTTTTCGAGTAATTGTGCCGGTAATAGGAGTTAAAAGTATCAAAGTGCCGTTTTATTATAATAGGTATTTCGAATTGACATAAACCCTTCATGGTTTGAGATTTTTGAGTAAAATTTTTTTCACATAGTAGGTACCTATGAAGTTCTTTAAAAAAAAACTTTTTACAAAAAAAAACCGATTATACTTAAAAAAAAAACACTAAAAGAATCAAAATAACTTTAATTTCAGAAGTCGGTGTTTCTCGGTATTTTTTTTTCTTATTTAACACCGACTTCCGATTATTATTATTTTTTAAGTTTTTTATTTAACATTTTTTATTTGCGATACACTTATAACCAGAGATTCTCATGACAATTCCAATTAACCCAAACACTGCTAGGTTACATTATTTTATTATAAAGTTCCTGTGTCTATCTTCTACCTTCCGGCTCCATCATCAGAATAGTTCGATAGTAACTTGTAGCCAAAGTGCATCTCATGACAATTCTAATAAGCCCAAACACGGCGATTATATTACATCGACTAATTACGGAGTTCCAATGCCTACCTTCGGGCTCCATCATCATCATCATCAGTTCACTTTGATGATACCATTTTCAACATAACTATTCAGAACCACTTATTTATTTGTATTGTCATAGTCGCTTAACTACGTGAGTATGAATTTCCTTTGACCATTTCTGGTCTTCATCATCAGTTCCACTTCATCAAATGTTACTTTTTAACTGTAAATGCTTAAGTTTTCGACGAAAATCCCAAAATAACTATTTGGTTGCCTATAATATTTGAGGAGTTCCCTCGATTCCTCATGGATTCATCATGAAAACTGGATTTTGAAAAAAATTAGACCAATCTGAAGAAGGAGAAAAAAAAATTGCCAATCGGTCCATAAACGACGGAGTTCTGAGGTAACAAACATTAAAAAAAAAAATACAACCGAATAGATAACCTCCTCCTTTTTTTGGTAGTCGGTTAAAAAATGTGCAACATTCGATTATCGACTTTCAGTTGTTTTTTATTCAGCTTAGACAAGAAAGATAGATAATTCGAAAATTCGAGTGATTTTTACGAGTTCCGCGCGGAACTAACGCTGCAACAACAGCTCGCAATTTCAATGTTGCGTTTGGAGAGGGGACTGCTAATGAACGCACCGTGTGATTTAGGTTTAAACGCTTTCGTGATGGAAACTTTGATTTGAAGAAGGAACCATGTGGAAGACCACACTGTCACACGGTCACAGGTGAATAACAATGAATTGAAAGAGATGGTGGAAGCCGATCCGAGCCAAACTACCCAGGAATTAGCGGCATGGTTTAACGTTACCTTACCAACAATAAAAAAATATGAAAAATTGGTGCCTCAAGATTTGACTGATCTGCAGAAAGGAACGCGGGTTGCCTTGTTGAATCGATACAGAAATGAAGAAATTTTGGATCGAATTGTGACATGTGATGAAAAGTGGATTCTTTATGATAACCGTAAGCGAAAAACGCAATGGCTGACTCCAGGTCAAACGCTGCAACAGTGTCCTAAAGCAAAGCTTATCAATGAAAAGGTAATGGTAAAATGGTTATGTTTGGTGGTCTCAGGATGGTGTTATTCACTATAGCTTTCTCCGATGTAGTCAAGCAATAACGGCAGATGTTTACTGTGCCGAACTCTAAACAATGATAGCAAAACTAGCAGTGAAACAGCCCCGACTCATGAATCAATCTTCACTATTATTGCTCCATGATAACGTACTATACTCATACAGCACAAGAAACTATTTTCACTCTACAGGAACTGCAATCATTCGTTACTAGTATTTATGTATTCGCCAGACCTTACTCCAACGGACTTCCATTTTTTTTCGTGATTTGAACAATTTTCTACTTGATAAAAAGTTTTCTTCTCAGGATGCAGTACAAAATGCTTTCAAACAGTTGGTCGAATCTAGATCACCAGAGTTTTATCGCAAAGGCATTAAATGACCTTCCTATTAGATGGCAGCAATGTATAGATAATAATGGTAATTATTTTAATTAAATAAATATGTTAAATGAAAAAAAAACCTATTTCAATTTTTCTGTACAAATCGGCAATTTCATACTTTAACCCCTAATAAATAAATTATGCTTTGATTTTTATTGTTGTCGCACCTACTCCACTTCTAAGGTACGTTACATCTCATCACCTTATTTTAAAAAACTAATGTTTTTAGGTTTAAAGACCGCATCTAGTTGACATAAGGATAGGGGGCCCACAGGCGTAGATTGCTTAGGGCATCAAATAGTCTTAATCCGTCACTGCTCCACACATTTAAAAAGGAACCCTCCGATCAGACGAATGTTATGTCGAATGTGATAACGTCACGAGGTAAGTAGATAGCCACAGGAAGGGTACGCTGGCTGCAACAAAATCAACACAGAAATATTAAAAAACAGCTTTTTAGTAGGTGCCTATATATTTGTTTTAAATGTTTGCCTTTAGATTATCACGCAGCTCATTCATAGGTCCTGGAGCATGTAGTCCTGGTCCTGGTGGTGGAGCTACGGTAGAGGTGTGCCCCACCTAGGCAGAGCACCGCCGTGTTCTCGTGGGGGCGATCAGCAGCTTGATACAAACCATGGTCCGGAGTGAGGAGGAGTGGCAGGCGGTCGCCTCCTTCTGCGAAGCAGTAATGCTAGCAAAGAAGGCGGCCGCACACGCGAGCGAACGCCCCTCACGCTCCAGCCGCCGGGATTCCGATCCCGATTTCTAGCCACAGTAGGCGCGAGCTTGCGGACGGCGAGCAATGGGTAGCTCGCCGTTCGTTTCCGGGGCCCTGGGACGAAGGCAAAGAAGGAACAGAAGTGGGTTTTAGTCAGTAAAAGTCTGACACGACCTCCCGTCCGCCCAAGGGTGGGAGCCCTCTGTCATTAGATTGATGATTTCCCACCTAAAATAGGTAGGTACCTAATCGTTTATTAATTCTACTTGTAAATTGACCATAAGAAGGAACAACGACTTCAAATTGTTCAAATTACAATATTTTACTATTTCTGGGTATGATACGGATAATTAACATTAATTTATCACAATTTGTGTGACAATAGCGTTGCGAGCTAATCTGTATAATCATCTCGAAATCACGTGTGTACAGTCGGCAATGAAAGCAAATTCTCATTTTAAATACTTAGTAATTATCCATAATACTATTTTAAATAAGTAGTAATTGTCCATACCATAATTATGACCATAACAAAAATAAGAAAAAATGCAATTCACCTTAGGTACAGTCAACCTTACGGGCCTAACAGTAATTATACCTTTTTTTTTCTTTCGCATAACCCATGGCCCCAGTAGGGTTCGACCCAGCGCGGTTCAGACGGCTACCGGAAGGTCGGACGGCGAGCTACCCATTGCTCGCCGTCCGCTCGCGCCTATGGTGGCTGAAAATCGGAATTGTGATCTCGATCCAGTTGGGGCGTGAGGGCCGTTCCGTAGCGCATGCATGAACCGCCTGCAACTCCTCCTCCGCCTGTACCAAGGCCCGACGCGATCGCCCCCACGCGGACACAGCGGTGCTCTGCCGAAGCGGGGCACACCTCTACCGTATGCTCCACCGTGTCTTCCGGGCGGTCCAGACAGTGGTCACACCCGAAGCTACTGCCTATCTGATCTCCAAAAGACTGGTTTCAGATTTCCTGGCTTCTAACTATCCATAAATACTGTCAAAGATCGACTAGAGAAAGCGCAAGGGCGACTGCAATAAATAACAGCCGGAGCCAACATCTTAAATTCATAATGTGCTTTCCGAGGCACAGTGAAATCTTGGTATGTTAAGATAATCACTCATCTACAAACCGACCTTGGCGAGCGTTTCTTAATCAAGGAGATCCACCCTGGCAGCTGTTATTAATTTAATCACGAGTTACTTCAACCCTTCGAAGCCAAAGTATTGAACAATTATAGTCAATATTGGATAGATATTACAAAATACTAGAGGCCATTCAAGTAGAAAGCACTGCAGAGGGTGGTGGAGTTTTGCTTTGCTTATTTTTGATGACATGGGGGATGGGGGGGCCTAGATGGTGATTATCTCCGATATATATTATATTTTTTAGTTTTTTTATAAAAGGACGAGGTAGATACTCCAAAATCACACGAAAGTGAACAGACACGTCACTGAGCAGCAAACATCCAATAACATTAAAGATGTGTGTCTGTTGAGTCTGGATTCGTGAATCCAGACCGAAATTAACAGTCCGATATATATATCATGGACTGGAGGACTGTTGATGAATTAATATGCCAAAATGAAGTAATACCTCAACTTATGTAGTAATACTTGAACGGCCGGTATATACCGACTTTTCTTGTTGACTGCACCTCCAACAATATTGATTTCAAGTACCTAATCATTTTTATATCATGTGGCTCTCTGAATAATTAATGAGAATAAGTAGGTACCAACTAACTAAAGTAATTATGTTAACCTCATTTAAAAATTCATGCACGTAAATACAATGTGTTGGGTATAATTCGTTGAGAATCAATTAACTACCTACCTACACTCATTAAGTACTTAGGTAGGTAATTATTATACCTACAACAACCTACAATTTAACTTTGTAGGGACACAAACTTTATTTTAATTACAGCTTAACTTTATTCCGACTATTATAGGATTAATACGGACTTACATTGAAATGCTTAGGTCAGCCACACTTTGGACGCCTCGTGTCTGTTGGTAGTTGGTACCGTCGTCAGTGTACTAGCTCCTTATCTCTTTAAGTGCTTAGGCTTACTTGTACTCTGAGGTTTTTAGGGTTCTGTAGGTACCTCATTTGGCAAAAACGGAAGCTATACAGAATCAGTTTGTTGCCCGTCTGTCAATACCCTTTTTCTCAAGAACGCGTGGAGATATTAAGTTGAAATATGTATCAAATACTCAGGTCTGCTATTCTGTGGCGCAGTAAAAAAATCAAGGCTGATCCCTTGCTTCGAAATTTCAAGATGGTATCGGCACGGATTCACCTCGAAAAGATAGGGCCGTGTGGAATTGGCTCCTTTTAGCGGGAAAACACATGCCTAGGTTTTAGCTGCATTGAAATTGACGTGTGGGAATCAACATCCAGTACCCTCGTTGCCCCCTAGACCAATTGAGTGGAATTTGAGCGTTAGTCGTTGCGTCTCGAGTCCAGCATCAGTTCTGGGCGCGGCACCCTGGGTAAAAAATGGTACGAGTCGTACCTACCTCTTTTACTCAGACGTGTCGTACTGTACCTCTGAAGGATTTTTGATCTGCACTTCCAAAAGTAAAAACAGCTGGCATCTCGAATTCTTCAAGTGAAGGTGGCTCTGACGAGCTATGAGTGCAAACCTCCAATGTTAGGTACTGAAGTGCACTTAAGAGAGAGGAAGTGCTGCTAAGTTTGTCACCAGTTCAGCTATATTCTGTTTTTCTTTTCACCAGTTACTGTCACCTTTTTAGCACGAGTAGGTGCTACCGATATTGTCAATGGACGCGGGACACTCGGCTCCGGTTCGGATATTCGTGTGAGAAAGGCTCAACGAATATTCTGAATAGCTATAATTCAGAAACTGTGTAACTTAATTTCAAAGTCTTGCTTCAATCGAATCACAACGTACGAATTTGAAAGCCTGCCACAGTACGGCATGCAGATAAAAATCTCCAGTTACATGGGGCATGACGTGACCGGGCGTGACCCTACCCACGTTTTTACTTAATTGAAACACACTCAATGTCTTGACTAGTTTTGTATTCTTCTTTGCTCGCACTTTTATAAATTAAATTATTTTTCATAAATCGTCAAACTTTAATAAAAGTTATCTAAGTATCTGGTCAAAGATGGATGACTCAAGCTTGTCCGCGAAATAGTATGTAGATATTCAAGATTATAAACTTGACGATATCGCAGCTTCGTAGAAACTCGGAATATGGAAAGGACAAAAATTAGAACATGATATTAAGTTTAAGGCTTTATCGGTAATCCACAAAAACAACTGACGAACCAGACTGCTATGTTGGCTGTAGGTATCTATGTACAAACTGTACTAAAAATTACTTAATGCTATGACTATTATTTGAACATGCCACTTCATAAAGTTCATTAATATAATGTAAACGTCGTTCAATCGATTGATGTTTACTATGTAGAGTAGAGGCAGTTCGCATAAGTCTAGCTACCTACATATACATATAATCTATATTTATAAGCCGAAACAGTTGGTTCTGCCAGTTAGTATAGTGGTTGTAGTGTAGTAAGTTATATACAACGGAGGCAGTCACGTGTTACAACCATGCAAGTCAGTGACGTTACAAAAAATGGATATTTATTTAGTAAGACGTATAGTTCTATGACACCTTTGGTATGGCTCCTAAAAATATTTGCAATGAATGCTAATGTAGGGCCAACCCGATCTAAGCCATACGTAATTATAAAAAGTTGTATAATTTATTCAATAATTGCAAGCATAAGTTCATTTTGCATTTATTACAAAATAAAGTATGTTTACATCAGCCTTGACGTTTCTATCAGACTTACAGATATGACACAAATGATTGGAGACGTTTGCCAATATGCAGTCGATTTAATTTTCGTTTATAAATATGGAGGTAAAATATGTGTGGAATACTTTAAGCAGTATAAAAAAATTGATAACTTTTTCAATACGAGTTATTACACGGTACTGAAAAAAAAACTCATGAAAATCGTGTCATTGTATATATTTTTTTGGACTATGAGTTCTCTTGCCGATTTTGGAGCGTGGGTCCTAACATTCGGATGGGTGAACCCAGCAACACATGCAATATCATACGTGTTCTTATTTATTAAAATGCTGACTACGTTAGACTTGATAGCTCACGTCAACCATGTGGAAGCTCGACTGCGAATGATCACAAATTTTTTACTAAGTTGCTATTCTTATATCGAAGTGTGTCCAGTTGGGCAGTTAACAGATTGTGTGCGCAACAAAAACTGGCTGTACCGCGAGGTAGACGCTGCTATACCGCACACCCCAAAAGAACGCGCAATCGACAGTTTTGAAATTAAGCGGATTACAAAGTGCTACCTCTTGTTAATTGAACAAGTGATATTCATCAACAAAATGTACGGATTTAGAGTAAGTCTTCCTATCTGTATGTGTCTACCCTATCATACCCTAATCAATTAGGTTTAGTTATCTTCGGTCAGACAGCGTATTTACATTCTGTACGTGGCCAGAACGCATCCATAGGAAACTGCTCGCGTATACATTGTAGTGCAGTTTTTAAATTTGCAATTACAATGTATACAAGAGTAGTACGCAAATACTCACTTATGCTTTGTAGTAGCCGAAGTAACTAGCTTTGTTCTATAATATACAGTGCTAGTCCAAACTGATCGTGTATAGATCGGAATAGGCGTGAAAAACTTTAGATTCCAAACTATACGACGCGAGCAGTTGCATGCTCGCCATTTTGATTGGTTGACCTCTCTTTCTATTATATGGTAACATTGCATCGTCTTTCGGCACGTGCTGTTTGTTTTGATTAGCGGTTTTTTGTTGTCTATGCATAATTTATTATAAAAAAGTGGTAAATACGTTTGTTTACTTAATACAAATGTGAAAAATGATTACCAAAGACACTCTGCAAGAGTTTTTACTGAGTAAATGTGGTGAATACAAAGAAAAACTGTTTAAATTTGAATCTTTGGAAAAGTTTGAAGTAATCATCAAGTGCAAGCTGGGAGCCCAAATGATTCACTAACATTGAAGGGAATCTGGCGCTCGGCGGCCGCTGCCGCCGCACGCTCGCTGTGCTAGCTCGCCTTCACGCTTTAATGGTCACTGTTCTAACCTAACCTAACCCACATGATTACTTCCTTAGCTCGCCATCGTGTTCTAATGGTTACTATTCTAACATGACCTAATCCAGGCGCGATTATTCCGATCTACGCACGATTAATCCATATTCGCACTGGCACTGTAAGTATGGAATAAGGTTAGGTAGTTAGGTCACTACAAAGTATACATGAGTATTTGCGTACTACTCTTGTATACATTGTAATCGTAAATTTAAAACCTGCACTACAATTTATACGCAAGCAGTTTCCTATGGATGCGTTCTGGCCATGTACACAATGTAAATACGCGGTCAGACAAGTCATTCAGCTTTACTTGAGCTTTTTGTTACATAAAAGCGTTAAGGACATTCCAGCGTTTCTAGGGTTCTATGTAGGGTATAGGGTGTTATGTCTGGTGGGAAACTGCCCGATAGATGATTTTCGGGCTGTTCTATATGTTCCAATCGCGCGGAGAACTTTGATTGCGCGATGCAAGATTAGTTCTTACGTGACGCCATAGATGTCGCTACAAATGTATTATTTCAACTACAAAGATAAGTTTGTCCAGATACTGATAAGTGATAGGTGATAGGGTATCTCCTACTCATATTTTTGTCAGAGTAATATTCGGTGCATTCATAGCTTATGAACTTCAGAAGGTAATAAATAACAAAAAACTATTTTTTTCTAGTTATTGAATCGATCGCGTGCGAGTCCAACTCGCACTTGACTGATAAAAAATAGCCTATGTTCATTCTTGGAGTTCAAGCTTCCACCGTATCAAATTTCATCAAAATCGATTCAGTAGTTTAACCGTGAAAGCGTAACAGATAGAGAGACAGACAGAGTTACTTTCACATACATAATATAAATTATAATTAATGTACTGTATTTTGCGCTTAAGCTCCTGCGCTAAAATACTCTTACCTTGAGCCTGGTTTAAAATCCTGCCATTTCAGTGTTAATTATAACTGAAATATTTTTTGTGTTTTTGGTCATAAAGTTGCCGTAAAAGAAAACCATGCCTTCATTAAAACTATTCGATATTCGTACAATTATTACGGTATTTGAAAACAAAAAAAAAACATATTAAAGGTTTTCAAATAATGTAGGTGCCTACTCTATTTCTTTTTAAATAGGGTTGTACCCCTACCTACGGTAAGCAAAAAAATACTCTTATTTTTACATACTTACATGATCCCGATCCGGGTACCCGTGTACCCAACTCTTTCTTTATTTTTTTTCTTTCTTTAATAAAAAGACTTAACAAGATTGTTTACGTTTAGTTAACTACCTAAAAAAAAGAGTATACCTTACTTTACACAAGCTAGGCCTACTTGTCATTATAATAGTGCCTAACACACCGCGTTTTTTTTTCAGATTCTTCTGAACACCTTGAATCTGCTTTTAGATATGGTGAAAATATTGAATTTAGCTATAAGAATTGCCATTGGATCCCAGGTGAATATAATTCTTTTATTGCTTTTTCAATAAGCCATTTTTTATTATCCCAATGCTGGGCAAGGCCTCCCCCAAATCCTTCCCGGTATTCTTATCATGAGCTATCTCGAAACAGCCCTTGGGCTTGCGGTTGGCGATTAGGTCCTCTAGCCACCCCTTCCCAGGTCGGCCTCGGCAGCGTCGTCCATCCTGAAGCATCTACTTTGTGGAGAGTCTAGTCTATTAGTTAATGTGCATGCAGCTGATGTGACCCGCTCAATCCCATTTTAACCTGACAACCTTTATTCCTACTATGACGAGCCCCGTTTTAGAGCGCAGCGTAGGCTCTTTTGACACCTAGAATGCTGAGCTCTTTTTTCTAATAATTATCCCTAATTCACCCGGGAGATCGGGTCTGTGCAGTAGCTGATGCCCAACAGTTGGGCACAAAACTGCAGCCCTGCGGATTACACCTATATGTCCTAGCCTGGATGGCAAACACTACTGGTACCTTCTCAGTCCTAAAGAAGTGTGGCAATGTCGAAATATCTAGTTCCACAAAGATTTTATGAGCAGTGGCTATTGTCTCCCACCTGCTAAACTCTCCCGGACACCCCCTAAGTTTTACGTTTGATGATTTGAAAATTGTGTATGACAAACACTTGGTTACGTAGACTTTAGTACTTGTAATTTGACCCCCTCACATTGTTCCTGCTAAGGGCCCCCGGGGGCCATGTAAAATGTATAACCGATTAATCACGAGGTACACCCTGATAGTGCCCTGGTATCACAATTAAATCGTCATGAGCTAATTTAGAATTATATCCTTTAAAATGAATACACAATATTCGACATTGGTTCATAAGTTCTGAGGTATAATAAACATTTAGTATTAAAATACAACCGAATCGAGGGCCTACCTTACTCTTTTTTTTTGTAAATATTATGAGCTACTGCTGGATGTTTTAGAGTAAGTAGATAAATTCAGCAGCACGTTAAGTGACGCAGTTATGATTATGTAAATTCAGATAGGATGTCTGAAAGTTTAGATACAAGCTGCATATTTTGTGAAACAAGTTATTCTTGGAGAGAAGTGGATTCAGTGCCCGAGTTGCAATTTTTGGGCTCATACAGCCTGTGTTGGCATTGACACTGAAGGCGAATAATATATTTGTGATTTTTGCTGTAAAGGTTTAATTAAAATTAAATATATTTAATATGGCCCCCAGGGTACCATATAACCCTCACTTCATGTCATGTCGTCAAAATTGTAATTTCAAAGAATTTTTTTTTTTTTGATAAACCTAGGCTGTGGTTATTTTATGTATTCTATATAAACGGATGCTTAAGGCAATGGGTAAGGAATACTGTAACGTACTTAATTGATTTATAAATCTAGTATTTTTTACATGAGCCCTAAGAAGCAAAGTGTTCACATTATCATCTATTTCTCTATGTCATCGGCAAACCGGAGGTTTATTAACTTCTTGCTGCCGACTTTAATGCCCTAGGTGGTCCATATGAGGCTACCAGTAGTATCTGTGTTCCAAAGATCTCCTCGAAAGTGCTTGTAAATAATTTCATAGAGAACGGGTCACCCTGTTTAAAACCTATCTGTACCCTAATTTATAAACGTAGGTCCGGCAAAATTTAATTTGATGTTGCGGTGCACGGTTGTGCAACTTTTGTCGCCTAGGTCTTAGCATACGAGACGTGTTTTGTGTCGTCCCGGACGGAACGGGACTGTTTCTTGTCATCGTTGCATATTTCAAAATATTATAGCAATAAAATATACGTGACGAGAAACACGGACGGACGGGACGGCAATAGCCTATGAAGAAATCATACCGTTCCGTCCGGGACGACAAAAAACACGTCGCGTATGCTAAGACCTTTTCATCTTCCCCTGGACTTCTGTTGTAGCGCATAGACGCATAGTGGCGAGTTTTTCGTGCACTTCATAACCACGTATTCCGGGAATGGAATCTGAAGGATTATATCATAAAATATTCGGTGTTGATATCCGATGTTGAATGATCGGAGTATTAATTGCATATAGAATATTTTTGCTACTAAACTGTTAATCCCGACCTTTTATTTTGTGACTCCTTGTTTCAAAACTCTTACTTTGGTATGGTTTTCTAAGGCTCTTATGATTTTATTTATTTATTTGGTTTTCTATCTAATCAAATAGGTATCACATTATATTGTTTTCAGATTTCGATCTCGCCCGGAGATTCTTAGCGCCGCAGGCCCTAACTGCTTGAGTCGCAGGGCACTTACGGCTTATCTCATATCATTTATCCATTCGGGGGTTTGGAACACCACCCACCATGCTGATCCAATGATGTTCATTTGTAAACCTATATAATATTAAGCATGGAAAAAAATATGCAGTTAGTCACTTTGTTAACTTTAAATTAGTCAGGATCGAACCATATAGACATAGCCCACATGTTGGTTATAAGATCAGTTCTCGGCTGTTGATAGATCCAATCATTATTATCAACAATCATCGTCCTGCCTATGTTCCGTTTTACTTGGGGTCAGAGCACAATAAGCTTTTTCTTCCATTTTGTCCTGTCAACCATCACGCTAACTCCCTTTTCCTTTACATAAGTGCAACCATTTTTATATGCGACATTTTTTTTTATTAAGGCAACACAGGTTTTTTCAGGTAAAACAATGTTTCTCGGGTACCTACACCTACCTAGGTAACAATAATCCTAAATCTACAAACGCCAAATACAACAATAAGACTATTCCTACAGCTACCTAGTAAAATACTTAAGCTTAGGTAAAAAAATATTATAAAGTAGAATTATAATATAAAATTACTCTATCATAAATATAAACAAACAGAATCGTTATTTGTAATTTCAAAAGAGAACATCAAATTAACAAAATAATCAACATAATCAAAGTACTTAATCAAATAATTGAAACAATCAAAATAATCTTGCTAATCAAAATAATAGGTACCTAACCTAATTCAAATAAGTAATGGACTCAAAAACAACTGGTGATATAAGTGATTGTGTGCCTACCTAGGTACTTATCTGTGCCTAAGCCTACGGGAAATACAGGCATGATAGTCTGTTTTGTCCCCGATTGTTAATATAGCACATAGTCTTGTTATTGTAACACTTTAGTACTCCGAACCTGGCCCTATCCTACCCCCGCCGCTTTTAAGCTGCTCCTAGAATTTTTAAAGAGATATTACCGTGATCCTGGAACACAAAGGGCAACTGAAGGACACAGGTGGGTTTTAGTCAGTAAATGTCTGACTTGCCCTCCCGCTTGAACCTGGTGCGCGAGAAATCTTTTGATGATTTCCCACCTCAAAAAAATGCTTTTATGCTCGCACTTGCACTTAACTCGATTTCGAATTCGTAAGCACAACTTTTTTTGGTAGTCGTGTAAAAAGGCAGTGACTAGCTCCCTCCTGAATTTATTTTGTTAGGCTGGCTGGGTCAGTGGTCAGCCCTCAAAAATAACCCAAAGCGTTTAAAAATTACGCAAGCCATTGCTCAGATATTTTTTTTTTTTTTCTTCTTTATTTAAGGGATTTTTGTACACAATAAGTGACGATGTCAATCCCATCGTACTTTCACACAAATTTAACAACTAATAAAGGGTTACCTTATATACTAGCTTAATTACTTATTTAATAAAAAGGAATACAAAAATTTTGCTGCTTTAGAGGTAGGTCTAGCCAAAATGCCATGGAACACTCCAACATCCATTGCAGATAATTTCATTAAGTTGAGAAGTGCCTTTCTCTTATACGTGTATCGGACGCATTCCACCAACACATGATGTACATCCTCTTTCTTACCACACACCTCACAGTTGGGAGAGTTTGATTTTCGAATGAGGAAAGCAAAATTGTTTAGTGGAGCATGTCCTGACCGCAAGCGATGTGCAGCAACAATTTGATCAGATAATTTTATAGTTAGGTATTATACCGATTAAATATTTTATGTATAAATAACTTTATTTTTTCTCGAGTAAGTCTTATTTTGATTAAAATTTGTGCTAAATATCAAGTACCTGTGTTTTCAGTTTATTAATCCAAGAAATAGAATCGTCCATACAATTTTTAAAATCATCGTAGATGGAATGTGATTTTACATACTTACAAACGAAATTTCCCCTTTTCACCCCTATAAAGATTGAATTCCTAAAAACCCCTTAGTGCTCGCTTACGTCATAAAAGGAATCCTTGTACATTTACGAAGAAATGAATTAACGGGGGCTGACCAATGACTCGAGGGGTCTACTTGGCGCCCATGCCTGATAGGATCCGATATACAACTACAATAAATTGTGGTGGGGGCGAGATGGCGCACTTTTTCTCACTAATGCGAAAAACAGTAAATTGCGTCCCTAAAAGGTGTAGGTAAGGATAGGAGGGAGTTTTCGAGTAAGTATATTGAAAAAGCTTTAACCTAAATAATTTTTATTTTTCCCCTACAGCAAACCCTCTACCACAGCGACAGTTATAACTATTTACCAGGATTATCAGGCTTAATGCGTTTTATAACGTGCGCCTTCATCTTAATATCTTTGGTATACCAATGTGAACAGGTCTATCGACAGAGGGAGCATATCGTGAATGTCATTGATCATATTCTAATTAACAAAAATCCAGGTGAGTATTATTATAATTATTATGCACATATTCTTAGGGACGCAACACACAATTTTTACCAGAAATCACCAAATAACTGCTCCCGCTGGGTGGAGCAAGTGGGAGTGTCAGACTTCAAGTGGCTAAAATTCACCTCTGTTCCTTGACAATGTTCCAGAGGTGACCGAGGTAGAGATGAGTGTGGCGGTACGAAGGCTGAATGCCAAGAATACCGCCCCAGGACCCGACGGCTTGCCTGGAAAAGCCTGGGTCCTGGCCATGGAGGAACTCGGGCCTCGACTAAGGGGGCTCTTAAGCGCATGCTTGGAGAGGGGCCAGTTCCCACTTCGCTGGAAGACGGGGAAACTGGTCCTCATCGCGAAGCAGGGGCGCCCTGCGGACTCACCGTCTGCGTACCGGCCCATCGTGCTGCTCGACGAGGTGGGCAAGCTCTTTGAAACAGTTATTGCAGACCGCCTCGTCGCGCACCTAGCACGTGTGGGGCCGGATCTGGCGGACGGCCAGTTCGGCTTTCGCAGGGGACGCTCCACGGTGGACGCTATTATGCGCGTGCGAGCCCTCACGACGGGGGATGCGGTATCCCAGGGCAGGTGTGTCTTGGCGGTGTCTTTGGATATCGCCAACGCCTTCAATTCCCTGCCCTGGAGTAGCATTAGGAGGGCACTCAGGTATCACCGGGTGCCCGACTACCTCCGTCGTGTGATCGAGGCCTACCTGACGGACAGATTCATCATCTACCCCGGTCACCAGGGAGAGTGGAAACGGCGAGAGATGTCGTGCGGTGTTCCGCAGGGATCGGTACTAGGACCGCCCTTGTGGAACATCGGGTACGACTGCGTGCTGCGCGGCGACCTCCCTGACGGCGTTAGCGTCGTCTGTTACGCGGACGACACGCTGGTTCTGGCGCAGGGAGAGTCGTACCAGGCGGCGGTCGAACTAGCGACACGCGGGGTTGCGATAGTCGTGGAGAGGATCCAGCAGTTGGGACTCGAGGTGGCACTGCACAAGTCCGAGGCCATGTGCTTTCACGGCCCTCGGAATGCGCCACCACCGGGTTCCCAAATAACGGTAGGAGGAGTTCACATCGGCGTCGGGTCGACGATGAAGTACCTGGGACTCGTCCTCGACAGCCGATGGAATTTCGAAGAGCACTTCCGACGTCTGGCTCCCAAACTGGATCGGACTGGGGCTGCCCTTAAGCGGCTTCTGCCCAACCTAGGGGGTCCAGACGCCTCCTGCCGGAGGCTCTACGCAGGAATCGTTAGGTCCATGGCCCTTTATGGGGCGCCGGTATGGGCGCCGTCGCTGCGAAAACGACCGGTGGCCAACCTGAACGCATGCCAGAGGGTCATGGCCATCCGAATGGTGCGGGGATATCGCACGGTTTCCTGCGAAGCGGCGAGCCTCCTTGCTGGCCAGCCACCATGGTATCTGGAAGCAACAGTCCTTGCACGCATGTACGATCTGCGCGTGGAGATGCAACGCCGGGGCGAAACTCCGCTGCCGCGCCAAGTTGCGGCATGGCGGGAAGAACTCCGGCGGGATATCATGGTGGAATGGCGACAGCGACTATCGCAACCCAGTGCTGGGCACGCCACAATTATGGCGGTGAGTGCCCTCTTTGAGGAATGGCTGGAGAGACCACATGGCGTCCTTACCTACCGCATGACGCAGGTCCTCACCGGACATGGTAAGTTCGGGAGGTTCCTGCACCGAATTCGTGCGGAAGACACGCCCGGGTGTCGCCACTGTGTGGAACGCCCAGAGGACACGGTGGAGCATACGGTGGAGGTGTGCCCCGCTTGGGCAGAGCAACGCCGTGTCCTCGTGGGGGCGATCGGCGGCAGTGATTTCTCGCGCCGGGCATTGGTACAGGCCATGGTCCGGAGTGAGGAGGAGTGGCAGGCGGTCGCCTCCTTCTGCGAAGCAGTAATGCTAGCAAAGGAGGCGGCCAATCGCGTGAGGCAACAGCAACGGTCCTCATGCCCCAACCGCCGCCGGGATTCCGATCCCGATTTCCGGCCACCGTAGGCGCGGGCTTGCGGACGGCGAGCAATGGGTGGCTCGCCGTCCGACCGTCCGGTGACTGTCCGGACCGAGCCCAAGTTGTCGACGGCGCGTATTGTTCCACGCGCGCCTCAGGGTGATGTCAGCAAATCGTAGGGGCCCAGCAGGGTCGAAGCCTACTGGGGCCACGGGTAGTGTGAAAGCGAAGCCCGGGGCCCCGGGATGAAGGCAAAGAGGGAACAGGAGTGGGTTTTTAGTCAGTAAAAGTCTGACACTATCTCTCGCTCCACCCAAGAGCGGGATTTGTCATTGGATGATTTTCCCACCTTAAAAAAAAAAAAAAAACCTCTGTTCCTTTAGTTGCCCTTCCTGCCGTTCCAGGGCCGTGGTAACTCTTTCGATCTCGCGTGGAACACAAAGTTCCGTCGACGGCGGCGACCCGGACTTGGGTCCTTTTTGGACGGCGAGCTACCCATTGTTTCGCCGTTCGCGCCTATGCTGGCTAGGAATCGCCTTGCGAATCCTGACGCCCAGGGCGTCTCCTGCGGCGGTTGGGGTGTGAGGATGTCGTCTACCTCACGCTTTCCGCCATCTCCTTCGCTAGCATAACTGCTTTGCAGCATGAGTGACTGCTGCTTCCCATTCCCTCTCGATCCATACCAAGGCCGAACGTGAGAGTAGTACCTCTCAGCCCAGGGGCGCCGACTCCGAGGGGGCTCGAGCACTCATAAGAAACGAACAGTGGGTGCCGAGCACCCCTAAGAACCTAGAAATCAAGAAACAGATCAGTAATCGCCTTTTAGTTTACGTATAAATTACAATATTTCTTGATACTAAAAACTAGTTTCATTTTTATGCATATAATGGTTTCATTTTATATTTTTATCAAACAAAATTAAGTAATTACTGCGTACCAGTTTAGTAGCACATTTATTTCTTTGTCGGTCAATCAGTGTGCATTTCTCTTCTCACATTTCGCTACTTTTTCGAGTCTATCAAATGAGCATGAGCTAAGGGGTTACCATGACGTTTAAAGTACAAGTAAGATCATTCTTATTTCAGTGTGGGTAAGAGACAAAGCTATACAGGTTGTCTAGCGCCATCTCTTACCCACACCGGAACTAAGAATGAAACGATCTTACTTTAAACGTCATGGTACAGGTCCTAGGCGTGTGTAACTCTTTACTGAACCGACTCTCTGTCCCGAAAAATTTTAGTGTTCTAAAAGATTGGAACAGCAGTTAACGTTTTAAATGCATCATTTGGAACAATTGGAACACTGAAACACTATTTGTGTACTTTAAGTGACCTGCAGTCTTTTTAAAATTTAAATTAAAACTAAAATAGTGTAAATTTTAATGAACTGAACTACAAACATTTGCTTTAAATTATTCTCAAATCAAAATTCAATTAAATAAAACTTTTGGTATATAATAATATGGCGCAACCTAACAGATCACGATTCATAACAGTCAGTGTTTGTACCTTTTGAGCCGTTCGCGTTGTTCCAAATATTCCGTTTGTATCTTGAGAGCCGATGTTTCAAATGTTCCGTTTGTATCTTTTGAGCCGATGTTCCAAATGATACTACATAGCACTGTTTCGGAACATTTCGGTGACCCTGATGCAAATGGTCCAATCGCAAAGATGCTTTGCCCACGCCTAGCATGAGCACCCATGAGGTTTTTAAAAAGGCGGCGCCCCTGTCTCAGCCAGTCTCAGCGCTCAACCACCCTGTCATATGAATTTGCTACTGCGCAGTGGCCTGCCTAGCGATCCGGGCCGAGGTTCTGTACGTCACATTTAGCAATATACAAATGACATTAATTAGTTTGACGGAGGCTGGAGGGCAACCTAAGAGCTCATACACAAGCGGTATGTTGCCAACAGCGGCAGAGGTAACTGCAGCCGTCAATGACTACAGGCGGCGGCGATATCTCGCGCCGGGCCTTGGTACAGGCCATGGTCCGGAGCGAGGAGGAGTTTTAGGCGGTCGCCTCCCTCTGCGAAGCAGTAATGCTAGCAAAGGAGGCGGCCGATCGCGTGAGGCAACGGTCCTCACGCCCCAACCGCCGCCGGGATCCCGATCCCGATCTCCGGCCACTGTAGGCACGGGCTTGCGGACGGCGAGCAATGGGTGGCTTGCCGTCCGACCGTCCGGTAACCGTCCGGACCGAGCCCAAGTCGTCGACGGCGCGTGCTGTTCCACGCGCGCCTCAAGGAGATGTCAGCAACTGTAGGGACCCAGCATGGTCGAAGCCTACTGGGGCCAAGGGTCTGATTCTGAAAGGAAGACTCGGCCCTGGTACGAAAGGCAACGAAGGAACAGGAGTGGGTTTTTAGTCAGTAAAAGTCTGACACTATCTCCCGCCCCGCCCAACAGCGGGGGATGACATAAGATGATTTCCCAATCGGAAAAAAAAACCGTCAATGACTATATAAACAATATACGGTTTAATTCTCTTCTCTTGGCAGCCGTCGTGGGTGTCAAGTGTCACTATAGAAACCAGAACTGTATAAAAGACTGTATATATAGAACAATTTAAAAAAAAGTTCGACGACTGCCGGTGGCAACATGCCGCTCGCGCTTGTGTGTCTGTGCAATAAGGCATTATCCTTCTTAATGTAAAGCGATTATCGCGTGAATACGCGACCATGCCAACCGCAACAAGCCGACCAAGGGTGCCTTTGGTTTTGCCGTACAAATTAATGAACGCGACGATCGCTCACGAATTTCAAATTTAAAGATTGACCTACTTTTTTGTCTACAGACATGGGCCTGCGAGCAGCGATAGGAGATTTGCGGACGCTACTACAAGACCGGCCCATTCGCTTCAACATGGAAAACTTCTTCACACTAAACTACTCACTTCTAGTTTCTATTTCTTCTGTAGTAGTAACTTACACGATCATATTGTTTCAAAATGTCAAATGAAAAACACATTAAAGTACCTAACATTTTTATTTTATTTATTTTTTTAAATTATGCATCGTCCGATCCGTTCTGTCCGAATAGAAAGCGGTCATCGCTTGATTTAATTTGTTTCAAGACGACCGAAAAATCCACAAGGATGCGATAGGGTTTACCGGTTACCGTAGAATTAACGTGCAGCGAAGAACGCATATCTGAGCGAGGCGATGTTTAAAGCACCTGTAAATGATCTTTGTTTAATCCTTGGTTAGATCTTTTTAGCTATTGTTTGAACTGACCATAGGTGTTTCGCTATATTTAAAGATTCAAAGATTCAAAAGCATTTATTTTAAATAAACCATTTACAGGCACTTTTGAAATGTCAGTCAGTCAGAAAAAATGATGCTAATTGCACATTCCGAAGCGTAGATCTCTATGGAGGAGAATGTGCAAGAAACTCAAAGGCTCGTTATTTCGAATTTAACAATAGAAAAATGCACCACGTCTAGATTTTCAGTTGCATCGGTTTTTTTTTTAAGTAGTAGGTACTTAAAAAGAAAACCGATGACGACGACGATAATTTTTTCTCAATAAAGGTGAACGCACACTCTTATCCGAGCCGAACGCGTCGACCGAATCGAAAAAAAAAGATTTTTAGAATTCTTCATTCTGGAGTCCTTCCAAATTCAGTCGATTCGATGAGGTTAGGTGTGCGGGGCCTCATAGAATTTCTTATAAAGAATCCTAAAATTCTTTTCTTTCGTTTCTTGCCGGGACCAGACATAGGTCATAGCCCTATGTCTGGTCCGTACCACGTTTGCGCAGCTACTACATCGTGTACGTCATCATCACTTCCTCAAGCTTTCGAACAGCGTCATACAGCCAGCACTCACCACTTTAAAGGGTATCGCGACCACCAGAATGGGCACCTGTTCATACCTGATCATCACTATACTCCATCTGTTTAGGTAATTAACTAAATGTAAACGATCTTGACATTTCTTTTAGGGCCTGCGCACACTTGAGACAAGACTGTCTTGTCAAGAATTTTCTACGGCGTGTCGCAGACTCGTCTACGACACCGCAGACTGGTCTGCGACAAAATTGTTTTGAGACGTCCAGTGTTGCCAACAGTTACGCTAACTTACCACCAGAGTCAACTTTTAAAACCACAAGAAAACCACAAACAAAAAATTATCCCACACACAAAATCGCAAAAATTTCCTACAAAAAAAAATGTTATGTACGAAATAAAATAAGTAGGCAAATAGGTTATTAGTTTCCTTTAATAATAAATGATAAAAATTAACAATCAGTTGATCAAAATACCATTTGGTAATTTAACATACAAATTATTCAATAACTGCTCTGTATTAATTCGTCTTCAGACGAATCATTTTTGTTTGCACCATCATCGTCGGTATCAAATTAATACTTATGGATTCTATGATGCTGATTTACACCAGAGTGATCACAATTTTAGTAAGAAATTGAATTTTACTAAAGCACTAGAAAAATCCACTAGGCACTAAAACCAATACTTCGCAACTAAATGGGGGGTTAAAACCACCAGTTTTAGTGGAAAATCCACAAAGTTGGCAACAATGGCCATACGCCACTAGACTGTGGTGCGCGCCGTGTCGTAGACAAAACAGTCGCCGCGTCGTCGTAAACAATTCTGTCTAAAATAGCCTTGTCTCAAGTGTGCGCAGGCCCTTATCTAAAAGTTGTCTAAGTTTTATCTAAAAATAAATTTAAAAAATAAAAAAACTAGACTGCGTAAAAAATAACATTAAATAAAAACTGAAATGAAAAAAACAAGTTCCATAGGTGTCCCGACTGTTGTAGTCTGTATGTTCCGTATTAGAATTTATTATTTGTTTTATTTTATGTGTTTAAATTAATGCAATTAAATTGATTTCTACGCTACTGGACTGAACTTGATTTTTCTTTTCAGTTTTTATTTAAAGTTATTTTTTACGCAGCCGGGTTTTTTTTTTACACATTTGAGTTATTATAATCTAATATCACTATTCGTTCACTCTATTTTAGGCGTACAAGCCTACCTAAGTCATCCGCCTCGCTTATCCGCTTATCTTAAATAAAATTGAAGTGTATGTTAGTAATATAAAAGAAAAAAAAAATTGTTTACTAAATGTATATCTAAGTGTACATAATCGATAACAACAAAAATGAGAATTTTGTAATTTTTCATGTTGCTAATCATCTAATAACTACTCCCGCTCTGGGGCAGAGAGGGAAAGCGTGCCAGACTTTTACTGAGTAAAACCACACCTTCAGTTTCTCTTTGCGTTCTAGGACCAGGTTACCCTTTCAGAAGGCCTCCAATGACCCTAGTAGCCATCGGACCTGCTGGGCCATGACATCTCTTTGAGGAATGCGTAGACGTCGTAGACGACGCGCTGTCGACGATTTGGGCTCGGTCCGGACAATAGCCGGATGGCCGGACTGCGAGCTACATATTGCACGTCGGCCGAAAGCCCGTGCCTACGGTGGTTAATAGTCAGGGTTACAGCTGTATCCATAGACTAGCATTACTGCTTCGCAGATGGATTCGATCAGGGCCCTTTGCGAGAGGTCACCGCCACCGATTGCACCCACGAGGTCGGTGCTCCGACCGTGCCTGGGCTCACCTCCACCGTATCCTCCGGGTGATTCGCACAACGGCGACACCCCAGAGCGTTTCTTCCACCTCAATCCGGTGCAGGATTCCGAACTTAACATGTCCGGTGAGGACCTGTGTCATGCGGAAGGTGAGGACGCCGTGACGCTTCTCCAGCCACTCCTCAAAGAGAGGACTTACCACCGTGATTATGGCGTGCTCAACTGACGAATAGTTGATGTTTCAAGGAGTAACTTAGGCTACTTTTCATTTTCCCGCGGGATCAGGACTTAGTTCCCAGGGAAGAATATATATCTCTGAACTGGATAACATTTTTTACACGATTGCCTCAAAAAGGGGCGTAAGTAACTAAATCGCGAGTAACAGCTAGAAGATAATAAATAACATATTTCTTATTGTAATTTTTGTAATATGGTCATGATTTATCTTTTATTTCATAACCATATTGCAGTAAAAAAAAATATTTTTGCTCTATATTGTGGCATCTCACAGTCGTTATATTGTTTTTTATTTAACGCCAACTCTAAGAACACTTGGGTTATCAAGACGAATCTAATGACATCTTAATTATGTAAATCCGTTCAGCGGTTTGGAAGATATGAGGTAATAAAGAATATTACTTACATACAAGATACGCGCGAAAAACATAATATAAATAATATTACCGTGACATAACCCTTCTCGCAGTCGGATAAAAATGTTTACAATTTGTTATTTACCTATACCGTTGTTTGGTAATTTAACTAAATTTAAATAATCTTTGTATGTCTTTTATACGATTTTTTTTAATAAAAAGCATATCAAGATTGTTTACGTTTAGATAACTACCTAAACAAATGGTGTATAGCTATGTAGTCATCATTTTAGACTTCAGGCAAAAATTGTAAAATAAACTTGTTACAATGTAAGGTACATTGTACATTGTATGAGAGAAATAAATGATATTTATTATTATTATTCCATTTATTTATTTTTTGTACATATCGTTTACATTTTTAAATATTTCTTTAAAAAACATATAAAAAAACATTTAAAAATATAAAAAATAGTTGTCCGCCGGTATTATTATTATTATTGTCATCCTCAACTTCATCAGCGAACTTGGCTAAGCACACTGCTGCACGACCGCACCTTTGGCCAGTTACATGAAGAGCCATGTAGAATCTTTCCTGATCCACGCCAGCAGTCAAGTCACTACGTCGCATAGCAACGTTTCGACCCACTGGAGACTGCAGCATCATCCCGACTCAGTGGGACATTACATCATCACCCGACTCACTGGAGTATCATCCCGACGCAATGGAAAACCACCACCCCGACTCACTGGAGCATTATGGCTAGCCTGTTGATCTAGTGGTTAGTGGCCCTGACTGCTATGCCGGAGGTCGTGGGTTCGATTCCCACCCAGGACAAATGTTTGTGAGATGAGCACGATTATTTGTTCTGTGTCTGCCCTGCGTTCAAAAATTTAACTCTAATAACGTCATCGGGTAGATACTCTAAGCTCGCATTTTTGAACGCGAACGTAGAGTTCAACTGTCATTCCTACCGCTTGCACCAACCTACCTACTCGTAGTTAGAGTTAGTTTGGTTAACTCTAGGGTAGCTACTCGAGTTATAAAAGAACGAGTCTGGGTTGCAACTCGAAGCTACTCTGGTTATTTTTGAACGCAGGGCTGGGTGTAATTTAGCTATAATATGTATGTATTTTAAAATATATGAGTATGTTTATCAGTTGTCTAGTACTCATAACACAAGCTCTGCTTAGCTTGAGACGGGACGGTGTTGCGTGATAGTTGTGGAATATTATATTATTATCCCGACTCACTGGGACAGCACCACCCTGACTCACTGGAACATTACCGCACAGTTCTGACTCATCGAGAACTATGCCTCCGGTTCCGACGCACCGGAACCAGCCTTACTCTGGCCTGGCTCGCATCACGACACATTAAAAACCGTCAATCTCCGATGTCTGGAGGGGAGTGATGTAGCGACATTTATGATGCCATTTAGGAACTAAAATTCAAGATCCTGCATAATCTTGCGCAAATAGAACATAACTATCAGGCAGTTGCCCGGACCAGACTTAGGAGCCGTGTTGGAGGACCCTCCCTTTCAACTAGTGGTAAGCCACTAGCTCGTGCACTGAATAGGTACGTAGCACTCGGCAACAGTGCTGTTGTCTGCATACCCAAAGGTGCAGCAAGCGGGCTCAAGCCCATTTTAATGCGGCAATGACAATGTTGCTCAGCTTTTATACGTACTTTTATACGTACAGCTTGTATGGTTATCTCGACCTTCCTATGGTCAGCAAAAAAAGTCGGTTAACATTATTACTTTCATTATTATTCTCATTTATTTTTATACACATATCATTTACATTTTTAAATATTTCTTTAAAGAACAAGTAATAAAAAAAAAAACATTTAAAAATATAAAAAATAGTTATCCGCCGGTGTCGGGAACAGGGTCCAAGCTACCGGTGGTTAGGGCTCCAGAGACAGAAACCTCCTCACAATGCGAGCCGTATCGAGGAGTACTGCCTTCTGTATCAGGCCCTTGATCCAACCGCGCAACGACAGCTTCGACAGATGGTCGTCGAAGCTTTTGGCTATAAGACCATTGGCGGTCACGACAATCGGCACAATGATAGCCGAGTCCACATTCCACATGTCGACAACCTCGTGTGCTAAGTCGAGATATTTGATTTGTTTCTCTTTCTCAGCTTTCACGAGATTCTCGTCATGCGGGATGGTGACGTCGACTATCACTGCGCGGCGCGCTAATCGGTCTATCACCACTATATCCGGCTTATTCGCTACAATAGTCCGGTCAGTAATGATAGACCGATCCCAGTACAACGTGACATGGTCATTTTCGAGAACTGGGTCGGGCACATACCTGTAGTATGGTACCTCAGATTCCACTAGGTTGTATTTTAAAGCAAGTTGCTGGTGAATAATCCTGGCTACTTGGTTATGCCTATGCAAGTACTCGCCGTTAGCCAGACGAGAACAACCTGAGATTATATGTCTGATGGACTCACCCGGACGATGGCATGCCCGACACATGTCAACCGTCCCGTCCTTCATAATATGTCTCCGGTAGTTGTTCGTCAAAATAACTTCGTCCATAATCGCACAGACAAAACCTTCAGTTTCTCCGAAGAGGTTGCTGAAACGTAACCAGGCCACGGACGCCAAAAAATCTACATCAGGCTCATGGAGAGCCCGATAAAAGCGCCCGTGGAGCTCCTTGCCTTTCCATACTTCCTTGCGGTCATCAGTAGTAAGTACCACAGGTTTGCGCCAGTTCTCTTTAGCCATGGACAACGGGGTGAGTCCCTTGTCTATTGCGACCACATCGCGGTGCATACCCACATCGGTTTTGAGAAAATATTCTCTGAGGCTGCACACCTCGCGGTTGTGTAGAGTCTTTGCATTCAAAAAGCCGCGACCTCCACACTTCCGCGGGATGTACAGTCTCATCACCGAAGATCGTGGGTGATGCATCCGGTTTGCGGTCAGCAATGTACGGACCCGCCTATCCAGAGCGTCTAGCTCGGTCTGAGTCCATTTGAGTATGCCGAAAGAGTACATTAAAACCGGCATGACCCAACCATTGAAGGCGCGCACCTTATTTCCGGCTGACAGAAGGCTGTTTAAAACCTTCTTCAGGCGGTTAAAGAAGCGCTCCTTCAACGTTTGCTTCATGTCAGCGACATTAATGCCTAACGCTTCCGACATACCCAAATACTTATAAGTTTCGGTCGGGGAGAGGGTTCTAAGGTGTATGGAATCCGAGAGTTGAATTCTCTCGGATTCCACAATCTCCCCTCGCTTTACATGCATAACTGCACATTTGTCCACTCCAAATTCCATCCTGATGGCTCTACTGAAAGTTTCAGTTACCTTCAGTAGTTCCATTAGTTGCAAATTGTTGTGGGCAAAGAGTTTCAAATCATCCATGTAAAGCAGGTGAGATAGGACCTGACCACCTCTTCTCAACCGATAGCCTAGACCTGAATCCTCCAGCAACGTGCTTAGAGGATTCAGGGCTAAGCAAAACCAAAGTGGACTCAAACTGTCGCCCTGAAATATTCCCCGTTTAATCCATATTGGTTCATCATTCCCCTGGATCGGTCGACATCCTGGATAGCGAAGGACTGTTTTCCATTGCCTCATACATGACTCAAGGAAGGTGCGTAAAGTTGCATCTATTTTATACAACTCCAGCACCCTCATGAGCCATGTATGTGGAACAGAGTCGTAGGCCTTCTTATAATCTATCCAACATGTCGACAGATCCTTGCGAGATCGACGAACCTGTTGGCTTATGGCCATGTCAATGAGGAGTAGCTCCTTAGTACCACGGGACCCATTCCTACACCCGTTCTGAGAAGCAGACATTATCAGATTTTTCTCTATATGTACATTAATTTTTGCTCTCAGAATGGATGTAAGAAGTTTATAGACCGTCGACAAACATGTAATCGGCCTATAATTCTTGGGTTCCGTGGGACTACCTGTCTTATGGAGCAGATGGGTGATACCAGTTGTGAGAAACTGAGGTAGCGACCCAGAATCTAAAGATGACTGGAATTGCGATGCCAGAAGCGCATGTGAGCTGCTGTACCATTTTAACCAGAAGTTGTGCAGTCCGTCCGTACCTGGAGACTTCCAATTAGGTAATGGACGAACTGCTCTGGCTACGTCTAGTGGCGTAATTTCAACTTTTTCCATTTCTGGTACATCAACGCACACGCGCTCGACATCATGCATCCAGCCACCCTCAGTGTGACAGACGGGCACCGACCAAATGCTGCGCCAGAATGCATTCGTGGCGGCATCATCCGGGCGGACCACGTCAATCACACTATGTTCAGGTCGCTCCCAAGCTCTGTACACCCACCTCTCATCGCTCTGGAACATGCGATTCTGCGAGTATCGATCGACCCGACGCTTATACCGCCGGATACGATTGGCCCATGCACAAACTTTCTGCTTCAGGAAGTCGATGCGCTCCGTGACACGGGACATGTATTCTCGGGGGGTAATTCCAGTTCCCGAAAATGCCCGTCTCACGAATCGCATCACACGTGGACGTGTATTACCCTCCCTGAAGCAGTATAGCTTGCCAATGAGTGCTCTGGCCTCATCAATACGTCCCTCGATCCTGCACTGCCAGGCTGGTACAGCAGGCTTTGGTCGATTAGCTACATCACAACTTGAAAACTTTATGTTAGCTAAACGACATGCCGCAACAGCCCCACAATACAGGATGGAGTGCGTATCAACGAGGTCCTCGCTGCTCTCAAAAACATTCTTAAGCAGCGAGTCCAGAGCACACACTAGCGCCATATTTCGTTTGCAAATAGGTAACCGCGGCAACCGGGGTCTAAATTCGGCTGGAGTGGACCTATACTCGCGGAGCGCATCCTCCAGTGCGCTCCTCAGTCTTTCATTGCACTGGCTACTTACTGTGTCAACCCTATCATCTAACTCATTCTCAACAGCATTGGACCGCGGCGGGATTGCGTCAGCGGCCTGCAGTACCCCTGTCTGTGTCGGAGTCGAGATGATATGGTTATTCAGTACTTCTGAGCGCAGCCTATCAAGTACGGCGTCGTCCAACCTACTGTGTTGGATTACCCGCACCTGATCCGACAATCGTTGCGCCGAGACGTCTACGGTTGGTTCAAGGTCCTGAAAAAGAGACAGCATCCTAACACGGTACGCAGTGAGGTTAGTTCCCCCCTCTGTAGCCCTGTAATATGCGCGCATGACGTTCTCATTCATGGATTGAGTCCATCTCATGCGCTGCACACAACCACCGGCAGCGGGGACCCGGCTCGGGGCCGGTTGGCCCCTAGACCCCAAGCTCTTCGGTGGCCGGCCTCTCCCCGGCCGACGTACAGGTGTTGGCGACGTCGGCGGGGAAAAATACTCGTCGCTCGAGCTCGACGCGACTGCAACCGCCGGTGTCACTGATGATCCGGGGTCCGGCGGCGGCGAGGCGGAGCTGAGCGGCAAGTCCGGGGATGGATGGCGTGCGCGACGGGCAGCTGCTCTCGTCAACATAGTTATATTATATTTTCATTCCATTTCATTACTGTTTTCATCTTGATGACATGTGTCATCTGTCCGGTATATAATGTATGCATTTTTTCTTTTAGATTATGTCCAAATTCCAGTTTATTGATTTCAATAAGTTTTTATTGTGTATTTCTTGTTATTTTGCTGTAGAATATGTAAATATGGGACCTTATGTAAATATTTAAAGATTTATAAATTTGTGAATGAAAAAAAAAAAAACAACTTGTTGACATTGGGTGTTGCCAGCTTATTATTATTATTATTATTATTATGGCATTCAAAAATATTTTCGACGTATGCGGAACAGAGAGTAAAGTCCCAGATAACTCCGTTGGAAAGGAAGGATCCTCCGACCATACGGGTGTTGTCTGGTGGGCAACTGCCCGGCAAATGATTTCGAGCTGTTCTATAATGTTCAAATCGCGCGGAGAACTTAAATTACGCGATACAGGATTAATTCTTACGTGACGCCTTAGATAATAATAATAATAATACATAGTATAGTTTTTCAACAACCAGGGTTTGTCCTTGGGTGCACTAGCATAGCGCGTACAGGGATAATCGTCGGTTGGTATCATGTTCCATTATAATTATCTAAAGGACCTCTACGAGTTGGCTACGGCTCCTCGTACGCCTTCCAAAGGTCCAGGACCTCAGGGTCCTGAGATAAATAAAATAATAATACCCCACTGTAATTAGGCCTAAACACGAGCCTAAATGTTTTTTTTTTCGGTGGGAAAATCATCTTATGACATCCCCCGCCCTTGGGCGGGGCGGGAGATAGTGTCAGACTTTTACTGACTAAAAACCCACTCCTGTTCCTTCGTTGCCTTTCGTACCAGGGTAGAGTCTTCCTTTCAGAATCAGACCCTTGGCCCCAGTAGGCTTTGACCCTGCTAAGCCCCTACAGTTGCTGACATCTCCTTGAGGCGCGCGTGGAACAGCACGCGCTGATAATCAGCGTCAGGCACTAATTGTCTGGCAATTATGCTGAACTGGACCTATACGCGCACAATTGCATACTATATTATTATTATTTTGTTTTTTTGTTTTTATTTTTTTATTCTCTTTTGTACGGTTTCGTGTTTACATATTATATTGTTTGTGTGCCTTGCGTTGTGACAAAATTAATTCATTTTCTTTCTTTGTTTCTTTCCGTCGACGACTTGGGTTCGGTCCGGACGGTTACCGGACGGTCGGTCGGACGGCGAGCCACCCATTGCTCGCCGTCCGCAAGCCTGCGCCAAGCAATGGTAAGTGAAGATTCAGCGTCGATAGGGTGATACTCAGCCTTATGAACTGTCCCATAACATGGACTTGACTTATTTCCCTTAGTCCAATGAATAAATAAGCATACCCTGTGTGCCCGCGTAGGTACTTCTATAGAATAACATTACTTACAAACAAATATGTCGAGACTTGTAGATAGTATAGATAATACCTAAGCATTAAAAAAATGCTTTATCTTACAAATACATATGTAATATATATTCATAAATGGGGTGAATAGAAACTCAGGGGTGATTAAAAGAAAAACTTCAAAGGGTATTTTCACGATATTTGAATATTTACACAGCATTTAACAAAGTATATAAATTTATTAATGAATTGTTATTATTCTAAAGTCGATGCTTTGTTATATATATTTTTTTCTGATAGGTACATACACTGGTCTCATATCCGCTGATGAGAATGTTAAGATGGATGTGTGGTTTTTTTTTTAAGGTGGGAAAATCATCTTATGACAAATCCCGCCCTTGGATGGAGCGAGAGATAGTGTCAGACTTCACTGACTAAGAACCCACTCCTGTTCCCTCTTTGCCTTCATCCCGGGGCCCCGGGCTTCGCTTTCACACTACCCGTGGTCCCAGTAGGCTTCGACCCTGCTGGGCCCCTACGGTTTCGCTGACATCTCCCTGAGGCGCGCGTGGAACACTACACGCCTTCAACAACTTGAGCTCGGTCCGGACGGTTACCGGACGATCGAACGGCGAGCCACCTATTGCTCGCCGTCCGCAACCCCGCGCCTACCGTGGCCGGAAATCGGGATCGGAATCCCGGCGGCGGTTGGGGCGTGAGGACCGTTGCCGTTGCCTCACGCGATCGACCGCCTCCTTTGCTAGCATTACTGCTTCGCAGAAGGAGGCGACCGCCTGCCACTCCTCCTCACTCCGGACCATGGCCTGTACCAATGCCCGGCGCGAGAGATCACCGCCGCCGATCGCCCCCACGAGGACACGACGTTGCTCTGCCCAAGCGGGGCACACCTCCACCGTATGCTCCACCGTGTCCTCAGAGTGTTCCACACAGTGGCGACACCCGGGCGTGTCTTCCGCACGAATTCGGTGCAGGAACCTCCCGAACTTACCATGTCCGGTGAGGACCTGCGTCATGCGGTAGATAAGGACGCCATGTGGTCTTTCCAGCCATTCCTCAAAGAGGGGACTTACCGCCATAATTGTGGCGTGCCCAGCACTGGATTGCGATAGTCGCTGTCGCCATTCCACCATGATATCCCGTCGGAGAAGATGGATGTGTGGTGTGACAAGAATGGATAAAGTGAGAAATTAGTATATTAGGGGAAGTTTGAAAGTGGCGCCATTGACTGAAAAGTTAAAAGGGAACTGTTTATCTTGGTATGGTCATGTGAAGGGGAAGGATGAAGCGCATGGTGTTAAAAGAGATATGAATTTACATGTGAATAGATGGAGAGGGCGAGGGAGGCCAAAGAGAAGATGGATGGATAGTGATAGCGTGACGAGTGAAAGGACAGAATGGAAGAAAAAAACATGTTGCGCCGACCCCAAATAAAACAGGACAAGGGCAGGAAAATGATGATGATCATCAACCACAACAAAAACCAAAAATTAAAAAATATTTATATTTACTCAAGTCAACTGGTAGAAAAATCAACATAATGTATGCTTAAAATCTAATTATTATTTACAGTAACACTTATATAAAAAATGCAGGTAATTTTAATGAGGTAGTCAATAACAATTCTTTTAACCCTTTAACCGCTTGCGTTGGAGTTGTCAAATGTTCTTGAGTCCTATTCGCCAGGGTCGTGTGTTTGTGACTGGGTACTCCATCGCAATTAGCTCTTCAATCCCAATAGGTGATAGAAGAGCTAGCAAGATGGAGTATTTAGTTGTGGATGTGCAACTGTGGTAGAATAAACACTAAAGTGTTTGTTGGATATATTTGGATATGGGAAGGCAGTTAAAGATTAAATTGATTTTTTTAAATTTAAAACTTATTGGAAAGATTTTTCTAGTTCAATAAGTTTACTTTTACGGTCTATGCCACTGTTATATCCGCCCTTAGATCCAGATGCAACTATTCGGTGGCATGGAACAATTATTGGTAATGAGTTAGCACCACAGGCAGCCCCCACAGCGCGAGAATGGCTTGATGGACGGCCCAAAGCTTTTGCCAAATCACCATAAGTTTGAGTAGAACCATAAGGTAATTCCAAGAGCTTGTTCCATACATCCTGCAAATAAAAACAGTGAATTCTAATGCATTATAATTTTAGTGTATTTAATAAATTATTGTGGTGGTGGCATGTTTCAAAGTCTCTGGATGAGCACAGTTAATTGCAGATGACTAGTTTTCATATAGTTACATAAATCAGATGAGAAATAGAAATTTAAAATCAAAATCACAAAATTACAAAACCTACCTTTTGAAAATCTGATCCGAATGTTTTTATAGGCACTGTAAACTTTTTCAATTTACAGTCAAAATAATCTGAAAGTTCTGTTTTGAGTTTCTGTAGCACCTTGTTCTCACTTTCGATATATTTGCATGATAGCTCTTTAGCAAGAGTTTCAAAATGCTTTTCGAAGTTTTTAGAATCCTCGAAAGTTACAATGTACAAAAACTCATCATCTGCTGCAGCAATAGCTTTACCCACGGGGAAATCATAAGTATTAACATAAACTAAAGCCCCCGAATTATTTGAGTACTTTGTAATAATTTTTGAAAGAGACATTATTATTTCGTCGCAACCATTATCAAAACAAACCAAAGAGTATAGTAAATTAAATATAAGAAACAAACCAAAACTGACAAGCAACTGACAAGAACATTTTTTTTGTGTTTTTTTTTTTTTTCTTTTTTGGCAATTGAGCCGGTTTCGACTATTCTGCCAGTGTCACGTTGGGACGGCGGCCCGGTGAGAGCAACCGTCGAACTTTGTACTTCGTGGTAGGTGTTAGTTTAACAATCAGAACTTTAGGTAATTTTCTTTCAAAAATGTAGCCAGGAAGTTAATTAGTTTGGGGGAGAAGTGAGAAAGAAGGGAGTGGAAGTTAGTTGGGAGGGGAATGTTACATTTGGAAAGTTTACGATAGAGGTCAAAAAATTTATTATTCAAGGAGCAGGAGAAGAAAATATGGTCCAAAGTACCCTCCGCTAGACCACACTCGCACAGAGAACTATCTCGGACATAGATCTTATTCAGGAACACTGGGCTACAACAATGTCCGAGTCTCAGTCTACAGAGCGACGAAACAGTTCTCTTCGACAGTTTAGGGCATTTAAAGAACCAAGGCCTACGTTGAATTTCGGGCTGTATAGCTGCATAGTTTGTGTGTTTTAATGACCTGGTCACTTGGACCTTTAAATCAAGCTGACAAGAACCACAACAAAAACAATAAGTAGTGATGTGAACGGGTTTGCAAATACCGTTAAACGAGTAAAAAAACGGTTTTTCGTTATGAAAAAATTACCAGTTCTCGTTAAAAAACCAGTTACAAAACAAATATCTTAAATAATAATTTGTCTGAATGAGTTGTGAATCAGGGAAGTCTCATAAGTCTCTCTTAGGAAACATTTTGGAAATATGCATCGAAGGTATAGACCTTGGAAAATCTTAACAAGTTTCTGTACTTAAAAATACTTTTTTTAGATAAATTACTAAAAAATAATTATAGCTACATTATTTACTAATCTATAATTTTAGAAAATCTGAACGTATTATATTAAATTATATTATGTTATGAAACATATTTCCCATTTTTAAAAACATATTCCTTATACAAGACATATCAAAATTGGTTACTTTCTTTTTAGTAGGTACTATAAATGTAGTATAGCTATAAATTCTTTAAATTACACTGCTATGAAAGAGCGTTTTTAATTAAATTAAGGAAAATTGATTTGTTAGGCTGACAACATTAAGCACGCCCAACGACAACGACGCGCCAAGTTAACTAAAACTAAACTCTTTGCCTTAGGCTTTTGTTTAAAAAAGAACTTTCGAATCCGTCATTGTTTTGAATATCTTTTTCTATTTTGAATAGTCTTTATTGCATGTTTTGCAATTTTAAATCATTTCGAAACTTCAGTAGTGATGTCCAAGGAACAGCCACCGGGTATACCGGTCCTTGCACAGTAGTAAAAATGTGGAAAAAAGAGGTGTTATCGTTACTTATGCTGGAAATATTGTATTACTGTCCTACAGTTGACAAAATGTGCGAATAAATTATTTGATTTTGACTTTAATACACATTATAACTGTGTTTCTAAAAATATTATTAAAACCTGCGAAATATGGTGTTAAATGAAATATACAAAAGTAGATTTAGATTACTTCATTTAATACTGCAACAACTTTTTGACAAAATCATTTAACCTTTACAACAGCTTTCCCTGTATTTTCTCCCTTTAGCATACCCACGAGAGCATCCACCATATTATCAAAACCATGATATATTTTTTCTTTATACTTCAATTTGCCCTCACCCAACCATTGAAGATTTGCTTCAACTCCTTCATTCCAACGATCTGTCCAGCGGTTTACTAGAAAACCTTCCATCTTTAATTCCTTAAGAACCATAGCGGGTTGCAATATCGAGACTGAAACATAAAATACGTCAAAGTTATTATTAGGAAAAAAAATTAAAATCCCAGCTGTTAGTCTGTTTTATTAATTAGTAATAATTACTAGAAACCTTTTGGTAGTTTGGACTCGTTATATGACGATATGGAACCGCAAACGCCTATCCTTCCATACTTGTTCATGTAATTGATTATAGTGGAGCTTATTTCTCCACCCACCTGTAAACAAATAAGTATCGCAGATATTTATTTATTAAAACTTCAAGCAACACAAAGGTACAAAGGTGGACTTAGTGCTTTAGGTATTCTCTTCCAGTTAACCAAAGGTGGTGAAGAGAAAACAAGGCAGGTGTATAAAAAATATTGACAATTAATAGCGATAATTTTATCGAAACAATAGTATGAAAAATTATATTATGAAAATATTAATAAACACGCTTACATTATCAAAGTAGCAGTCGACTCTCTGCGGACAGCCTTCTTTGAGGGCAGCCCTGATATCAACGGTTTTATAATTGAAAGCGCGATCAAAGCCCAATTCTTTCTCCAAATGTTCACATTTTTCATCTGTTCCAGCAAAACCGACCACACGGCAACCTAGCAAAAGTCAAGTTATAGTTTCAAATTGATTGAAACACTTTAAAACTCCGTTATTAAAGATTCCAATTTTTAATGACTTTGCTAATTCTTTCTTACCTAAAATTTTGCCGATTTGCCCAACATGAGATCCTACTGCGCCTGCTGCACCAGTGATAACAATCGTTTCACCCGGTTTAGGTTGGCATATCTCTTTTAAACCAAAATAAGCGGTGTTACTGAAAATCAAATATTTCACGCATCAATTATTCTGCCTAGCCTTTACTCAAATAAATTAGGGTCGGCTTCCCGTCTAACTGGATTCATTTGAGATCAGTTATATAATATAAATCTAAGTTCAAGTACATATTTAAGTTTATTAAAGTAACTCAGTAACAGATACTAACCCCGGCATTCCCAGAATTCCTAGAGCAAGTGAGACAGGATGTGAGCCAAAATCGGGCAGAAGTGTTACAGGCAACAAACCCGCCTGATCATTGGCAGTATCAGGGTTTAAAATAGTATGTGTGCGCCATCCGAAAGATCCAGTTAAGTATTTTCCTACTGCATAATTTTTATTCCGACTCGCTATGATCCTGAAAATATAGGTACTTAGATATATAAACATATCATTGTATACCATACCAATTATAATATCACAGTAAACAGTTGTTTTAGCATGATACTCTTACCACAGCAAGGTCATCCTAAATATGGAAAATAAAATATATAATAAATAATCATTTCATCTTCGGTCATATTTTGGTATAAGAATATTTTAATAAAACTAACTTCGCTACTTGGCCTCCAATCATATCAGTAGGTAATTTATATCCTATCATGTAAGCCCTCATGTACGGGTCGACACTTAGATATTCGGCTTCAGTTAAGACTTCTGAAAATATATGTAAGTAATTTTGGTTTTATATATTTATATAGTTTTAGCAACTAACATAATGATATTCAACAGGTTTCATATGAATTAGCAAAATAAGTCAAACACCTCCATCTTTCAACTCGGGTAGTTCCTCTTCAACGATTTTAAAATCGGTTTTCTTTGGTTCACCTTGAAAATACTTCGTCAACACATATTTTTGCGCCTTAACTTTACCGGTAACTCCTGAATACATTCGTTTGGCCAAATTAAATGATGCGAGTAATTTAACCATTTTTGCGAGGTTATTTAAATAATTTCAGCTTGATAAATTAATGAAACCTGCAAAAAAACAAAATTAAAAACTAGTTACCTATTTTTTAAATTTTTTAACTTATTTTGCCCTTCTAAAAATATACCGATCACACTGTTCTGTAATGGAGCGCGCGTATTAACTATCGATAACATATTTCAACTGGAACATAAAATGCGACTCTACTAATTTCAACTTTTGATAGTCGATTATTTTAGTGAGATCATCCTGAGAGAAGTGAATGAGACAAGAATGAAAGAAAAAGAAATAAGTAAATACAAAATGGCCTACGTATTGTTTGGGTTGAGTATTTTAATTTGTCATTACGATAAGGTGACCCAAATTTAACAATTATATCACTTAAAATTAATAGGAATAACTGGTTTAAATATAATTTGAAAGTGCGTGGTGTTATTGGTAAAAATAATAAGTAAAACGATCAAAGCGATGTCAGTTGAAGCGTTTTATAGAATATTGCCGTCTGCTTAGAGAATTAATTTCAGTACAAAGACGATGACTACAAAGCAAGAATTTAACTGTGTATTTTGCAAAGATATTTTCGAAAATAAGGAAGAATTGCAAGAACATTTCAGGTAACCTATTTGTGTATGTTGTGAACGTAACGTCAAAAATCGGAATAGTCTCACTCGACGTAGATTAAAAGTTTATTATTGTTTTATGTTCAGAAAACACGGAGACCCAAATTATAAAAATCGCTTCGAAATAGATCCGCAAGCGCCTGATGAGAAGTCTAAGGATAAGGCGGATTTGGTTAGCTGCGACGTGTGCGCGCAAGTATTCCCAACGATTTCCAAGGCTATAACTCACAAACACAAGATGCATCCGGATCACGATGCGAAATATTTCTGTCCGTGGTGTGGGAAACTGTTCACAATGAAGGTAATGCTTGTTACGGCTGCGAGCCAGCGTCACTCGCGAATGGTTGTATTTGCAACTCGACCTGTGTACCCTCCCCACCACACGTAGTTTGGCTTATCGTTTATCAATTTGACAGATGTTTACAGTTTCTATTATCATCATCAATGAACTCCAATCCTCCTATTTTTGGTGACTATGGAACACTCACCAAGACTATGGAACAGTCACCAAGACTAACCTGATTATGAACTCATCATTCTTAGTTTGGGTTAGATTTATGCCATATTTCTCATCACTTTTTGTCATTACTTTATTTTATTGACTGAAACTTTTATCTTTACAATCTACAAACCCAATGTTAGTGATTACAGAGATACTAATATTGTAATGTCTGAATATCTTTTGACTTCTATGTTTCAGCACTTATATAATGTTCATGTCCAGTCAAACCATGGTAAACAAGAGCAAACTGAAGGCAAACGTTTTCACTGTAACAGCTGCAGTGTAGACTTCTTCATCCCTTCTGCAATGATTAACCATAACAAATTCTTCCATCGCCAAGATACTGACCTTCCAGACATAGGACAGTCAAAGAAAGTTAAAATTTGTGAACAGGTGATCTAAAATATTGCAATCTTAATTATTTGAAAGATTCAGTATATTATTATAATGTTTGGCTCATATTATTTTATATAATTCCAGGAAATAATCCCAGTTTACTATTGTGCTTTTTGTGGAGAAGAATATGAAAACAAAGTTAATTTAATTGTAAGTATTATATTTGTATAATATTAACTTGCTCTTTCTGAATTTAATTTAATAAATAATACATAATACATATAATATGTATTATGTATTAATATTTACTACACTGAAAAACCAATTCTGGCAAAATTTCCTGCCAAAAATCCTGCAAATAATATTAATTTTTATGTAGATATATTTTGTAGATTATGTATTGTAAAGTTAGTGCAAATCTATTTCAGAAACACATAACTGATGATCACGGAGATGAAAACCAGAGTCCTGATGAGGTGTTGAAGTGTCCGATGTGTGAGGCAGTCTTTTACCATTTGGATGCTTACGAATTTCACCTCACCTTTCATTCCTCTGAGGATATGTACAGTGTTAAAAATCCTGAGTGAGTAACAACAAGTCATACTGCATATTTTTAACCTTTTTAAACATTTTCCTCTTTTTGGGTATTACTACAGTCAGGTTTCTAATGTATGAGCTGATAATACAACTTAATATCTTTGTTATATGTATAAACTTTGCCAGTGTCTATGTAGGTTTCTTCATACAAACTTTGGACCCCCGTTTTGCCTTCTCAGGTGGTGAATTTTGGAAAATCTTCTCTTAGTGCTTGCCTATGTCATAAAAGAAAACCTTGTGCTTTTCACACTTCAATTTCACACTCCCAGTCCCCATAGTTTCGGCTGTATGTTCATATGTCAGTCAGTCAGTTTCTTCCTTATATATACATAGATAATTAACTGTGTTATAAGTATAAAGAAAAGTTAATCATTATCTCCCTGGCCTTTTCCCAATTGTGTTAGGGTTCTGGTCTAATTGGTTATGGCTGAATACCAGTATTTTACTTGGAGCGACTGCCTATCAGACCTCCACAACACAGTAACTAGGCAACACAATACTCCTTGGATAGACTGGTCTGGACTTTCTGGTATCTGACTACTACAACTGTCAAAATTTACAAATGACAACCTGCTAACGGCTGTAAGTCCTTTGTGAGGCTCGAGGTGTCAGATAAATTGTTGTGTGTTCTAGATAAATTTAGAAAGATACATATGTATTGAAAAATTCACATTGGTACTTGCTTGTATTTGCCTGGTGCTACATCTTCTTCTTGCCCTTATCTTATATTACTTGGGGTTGTTGTGCAACACGTTTTTTTCTTCCATTCTGTCTTGTCACCCGTCACACTACTATCTACTACTCTTTTTTCTTTCATATTACTCCTCACACAATCCATCCAAACAAAGAAGACTAAATAAAATTCTAAATTATTTTTGCAGATACAGTGACTTACTGGATTATTCTCTGGAAACAGTTCCACCTGTAATAGAAAAAGTAGTGAACTTGGAAACAGAAGATCCAACCCAGGACACAGAAGAAGCTGAAGCTGAATCAACTATAAATGCTGTAGGAATTGTAAGTGTTTTTTTTTTATATTAACAAGATAGGATTTGGTGCTATGTACTCATGAGATTTACCAACCAGGACACTGTTAAGTGAATTGGGTGCTTTGTAGGCGGGACTTGCAAGCAGACCTAGCCAAGAACCAAATCAAAGATGCAAACATTGTATTATTATTTTTTTCCTAATCTAACTATAGAAATTCTTTAATTGCAGGAAAAGTTCTTAGAATTAGCTATGGACCAATCAGAAGATAGTAATCCTGTAAAAGCAAAAAAACATAAGAAACGTAAAAAATCTAAGAAATCAGCCATTACCCTTGATGAGTTCCTGAGTATGAACCAAGACGTGTTTGGTGAAGGTCTCGATTTTCAGGGCGTAGAAGAAGTTCCAACACGAGTAGTTAAAAAACAACTTAAAAATAATAAAAAATCTAGTAATACCTTGGTAACTTCTGCAGAATTAGATAAATTAAAAAGGGCGGGTATTGTTGTAAAGAAACAAGGTAACCGAAATGCAATAGCCAAAAGTCTAACAGTTACTAATTCTATGCCTATTAAAAGTGCTGCTAATAAACCTGTTTACAAAATAAATAAAGTACGGGGAATAGAGACATCCAGTGAGGTGTTGACTAAATTAATGAATCAAAGTAATAATCAAATAAAAATCGTCAAGAAAGTTAATCCTAATACTGCAACAAATGAACCTAACCAAAACAAAGATTTTCGCAATGAAGAGGCTGAAACTGCCCCTGAAGACGTGAATGATCATACAAAGGATTTACCCTCTCCAAAGTGTGAAAAATCTCAAATAATTATGACTACTACAGATTACTCATTGCCAAATAAATTAAGTAAAATTGATATTAAATCTAATGAAGACACAGCTAAGATCATATCAAATAATAATGAAAACACACAGAAGTTCTCTGAAATTCCAGATTTTCATCACTCACCAAAACCAGTGAACTCTAAAACATGTGATGGAAACGTAAGTGAGGAAGAACCCGAGCTTGAAAAAATAGAGAAAGATGAATCTGATGAATATAATTCTGATACAGAATTAGGAAACAGTGCAAATAAATCTGATTCAGTCCATTGCGTAAATAAAGATTCATCTGATGGTAATCAAGAGATTACTAATAACAACAGCAATCACGATAGCGAATTCAGTGCATCAGCCAACTCTTTATCTACTTTGAAACATTTAAGTCATCTAACAGTTAAACCTGTTAGTCAAAATAAGAAAATTTTATTAACAGATGGTTCTGTTGCTGGTGCAAATGATAAAAATACTGATGCTCAGTCACCTCATTTAGGTCATCTTACAGTTAAACCTGTAAGTCAAAATAGGAAAAGTTTATCAACAGAACCAGCAAGTGATAAAAATACTGAAGCTCGTTCTCCTAATTTAAGTCATCTAACAGTTAAAGCAGTTAGTCAAAATAAGAAAAGTTTATCAACAGAACCAGCAAGTGATAAAAATACTGAAGCTTGTTCTCCTAATTTAAGTCATCTAACAGTTAAAGCAGTTAATCAAAATAAGAAAAGTTTATCAACAGAACCAGCAAGTGATAAAAATACTGAAGCTCAATCTTTTCAAAATGACGATAAAGAATCTTCTAGCATACCTATCGCTACTGATAGGGCAACTCTAAACAAACCACACAATACGATAGAAAAAAACCCAAATATGGACGCCTTAAAGACTTTAAGTAAAAATATTACAATAAAATCTCTGTCAACAAAAAGAAATATTGATGAAAGTGAACCTGACGATGATGAAATTGATACGAAAGAAAAAATAACAAGTGACCTGAAATTACAAAATGACAGTTGCAATAGGAATATATCTATTAAAAAACCAAAAGTTGAACCAAGCGAACCTAAACCAAATTATAAAATAATGAATTCTTCGAATAATCAAGATAGAAAATGTATGCCTGCAAAACAACCAATAACCAAACCACCCATGGGAAAAATTGCCAACAAAATTACAGTCGAAAAAGCTGATAATAGTCTGCCTACATCTAATGCAAATATATTAAGAAGGTTAACAAGTATTACCTCTAAACCAATATTAAACAAAAACAATTGTCTACCGTCCACCATCAAACAAGCCAATATAGCCAAGAAAATTACTGAAACTGAAGAGAAAAAGGAAGAAATAATAGAAATTTTCGATGTAGATGATTCTGAAGATGAAGACGAAAACAACAAAGCACCTCCACCTGAAACTACACAAAGTTCTAAACCCATAGATGCACTCAAAAATCTTAGCAAGAATATAACAATTAAATCTTTTAGTCAACAATCAGCACAAAAAAATATTAAAGTTGAAAATACCATCAAACACATCAAGATTGAAAAAGAAGATAACGATAGCCAAAACACATTTAAAGATGAATCTAACATCGACACTCTCATTAACTTACAAAATAGAAGTGATGCATTTAAAAACGTGCTACAGGGCTTATGTAAAAATATAACAATTAAATCTCGAAACACATCTCCAAGCCAGTTTCCTAAAACGGAAGAATACAATTTACAAGATCCTAAAGAATTAGAAGACAATGATGCGAGTGATTCGGATTCTTGTCCAGGAAATGTTAAAATAACAGAACTTGATGAGGATATGGAACATGACGGCGACAACGAAGGCGACACGGAAATTACTGAAGCACTAAATACGAATTTTAATAATCCCATTATCGATTTACCCAATGAGTATTGCAGGGAAAATGAAGATGAAGATGAACATGACTTCGAAACAAGCTCAAAACTTACCATTCAGCAAAAGAGTAACCAATCTATGAATTCAACTGGCAAATCTAATGTGTGCTTGAATAATTTAAAGAATATAAACAAAAGCATAACAATAAAATCATTGAGTAAAAGCTCAATCGACAACGACGAGAGATCGAAACATGCACAGACGTATGACAACCAAGAAACACCACAGAAAAAACAATTACCGACAAAGCCATCAAACCCAGTGATAAAACAAATTCAAAGTGATAATATGTCTAACAATAAGATTTCAAAGAATGTTGATCATACTTCAGCTCAATCTTGGAATAAAAAAGTATGTGCTATGAATCAAGTAAACACTGTAAACAAGGAAGTTACAGTAAAAACGATCCAAACCAAAACTGTGATCCAAGAAATAACAACAACTGTTACGAAAACTATAAAAACAGTGAACCAGACCATGAAACAAGAAGTACGAAGCAGTTTTCAGACGAATAATCCAATGGTACAACGAATCCAAGGAATAAGACCGAGCCAGTCCAAAAACCTTCAAGGTGTTGTTATCAGACACGCGTCGCCTATGTCAGGAGCTAGGCCTAGTAATACGATAGCTCAAATTAGACCAGCTAGTAGCATCGTGAGACCTTCAAAACAAATTGTTCCTATAAGACCCAGTTTAAATGTCGCCAGGTCAAATAATCCGAGAATGGCGGTTGCGAAAAAAGCACCGCCGTCACCTAGTCCAAACAAACAAGTAATAGGAAGACCCTTAAAAATTTCGCCCACAGCAATGGTGGCTACGACAAACGCAAAGAGGCCTAACACCGAAGATGTGAGTGGACCTTTCAGTTGTTTTAAGAAACCAAAAGAGTCTTTAATTCCTGTATCAGATATACCAAGTTTTGCCAGTAGCGGGAGTGAGAGCGCTGCCCAATTCACCTCTGCCTCACACACCAGCAGTTCTAATTTTACAAGTACTACAAAGGTGGTCAAAGGCAACACTGTGATGACTGCGAAACAAATGAAATCCGAAGTAAACGCTACTTCGCAACAATTGAGTAGACTTAGTAATAACTCTGGATTAAAAATAATGACTAGTCAACACAAACAATCTCAAGCAATGCAAGAACAGAGCGAATCAAGTCCTATGAAACGGACTACTTTAGAAGCTATACAAAGGTTACAGCAGCAAGGTCTCTTGGTGAAGAAGCCTCGAGTGGAAGTAAACGAAGCTAGCGAAGATTCCGATCACGCTGACGATAATAATGTAGGTTACAGTTCAGCAGATGAACGTGATGACTAATATTGATATGTGTATGTAAATATTTAGCTAGAAGTTGACTGATCTAATTAGACTTATTCTTGCACAAAAGCCAAGCCCTAGTAATAATGGTTTTGTAAATTTTCCAGATTTGTTTAATTCACTGTTTATAATACATGCAATAATGTATAATGTATTTATTTTGTTAATTAGATTAAGCATGAAATGTGTTGTAAATATTAAGTATAATGAATACAAAAATATTAAGATAATTGATTTTTCTTTTAAATTAATTATGCAATCCTTCGCAGTGTAAATGCCTAATCTATATATATAAAAGGAGAAACTGACTGACTGACATATCAATGCACAGCAGAAACTACTGGGCCTAGGAGCGTGAAATTTTGCACAAGGTTTTTATGATGTAGGCGAGCACTAAGATAGGATTTTCTAATATTCACCCCCTAAAGGGATGAAACGGGTGTCCAAAGTTCGTATGGTAAAACCTACTTTCAGGCGAGCGAAGCCGCTGGCAGAAGCTAGTACTAAATAAAATAAAATAAAATACTCCACACGAGAATAGTCCTTGCGGTTATCTACACTAGGGCAAAACTGACTAGGAGGATATTGAATTCTGATGATAGTTCTCTACGTAAATATTTTGCGTAGAAATCTGCGGCGCAATTATTGTAATAGTCGTATTCCGTGCTAAAGGTTTAGAACAAATTATTTCTTTCATTTCAGGTGGTAAATCATCCAATGACTTCTTCCGCTCTAAGAAGGGCAAGAGGGCTTGTGAGACTTTTACTGACTGAGTCACACCTATCTTCTTTAATTGCCCTTTGCGTTCTAGGACCTTGGGTTCTTTTTTTTTTTTTTTTATTCTGTATAAACCAGTGCTTGACTGCGATCCCACCTGATGGTAAGCAGTGATGCAATCATTGATGGTGAGGCGCACTAGCTTATTAAGAGCCTATTCACTCTAGCCTTGAAGGCACCTAAATTATAGTTGGACGGGAAGATCGCAGCAGGCAAATTGTTCCAGTCCCTCGATGTACGCGGTATAAACGACGAAGCAAATCGCTTAGTTCGGACCGTTGGTGTTTCAACAACGTGAGGGTGGATACTCGCCGTACGTCGGGTTGTCCGATGGTAGAAAGGAGATGGCGGAATCAAGTCATGCAATTCCCGCGCACACTCCAAAATGCAACCTGTAAAATACCGATAGGCTGGCTACCCTGCGCCTGTGCTCGAGGCTTTGTAGATTAAACTTAACCAAATCTGGATCCCCAATTAGCCTCTTCGCACGCCTTTCTACTGAGCCCAAAGCTGCCAGATGGCATTTTACAGCACCAGCCCATATGTGGCTGCAGTACCTACTCCACACACGATCGGACCTGTGCTTTGTATAACATTAGAAGCTGACCTGGTGTGAAGTACCGCCGGACCTTTGCAAGAACGCCTAGTTTTCTAACAGCTACCTTGGCTTTGGACTCAATGAACCGCCCGAAATTGAGGTCAGAAGAAATTTCGACACCCAAGAGCTGAAGGCGGTCGGTGCACTCCAAGGTGAACGGACTCCTTTTGGCGGTGAACAGACATGCTTGTGTTTTGGCGGCGTTGAATTCTACCAGATTGGTTTCACCCCACTTGGAGACAGTGACGGATTAAGCCTTAATCAAATTAAGCAATTGCCTTGGGCATCACGTCTGGGGGGCCACCAGAAGAAGCACAAAAAAATCCGTCCTTAGGGCATCACGTCTCACTCTCATGTCACCAAAAACCACACCAAAAAAAGTTTCTAGGACTAACGGGTTTTAAGTTGACATAGAGTCCGACCTAGAGTCATAACCCCGCTCCTGCTTGCCCACTCGCCGCCCGCAAGTGCATTCATTCAATTCAAATGCACCGGAATTGCGATCAGCCAATCACAAACCACCCCTACCCTGCGGCCCCCCTGCAAATCTGTTTCAATCAAATGTTTTGTTTTTTGAGTAATTGTGCCGGCCGGCTTCTATGCATACGTAATAATAGGGGTTAAAGTATGACATTGCCTTTTTATTGTAATAGGTACTTCAAATTGACATAAAACCTTCATGGTTTGAGATTTTTGAGTGAAACTTTTTTCATATAGTAGATAACTTTCAAGTTCTTCTTAAAAAATAAAACATTTTACAAAAAATAAAATAACCGACTACACTAAAAAAAACACTAAAAGAATCAAAATAACTTTAATTTCGGAAGTCGGTATTTCTCGGTATTCTTTGTTTCTTATTTAACACCGACTTCCAAAAGTATTTTTCTTTTAATTTTTTTTATTTCACACTTTTTAGTTGCGGTACACTTATAACTAGATTGCCTATTCTCGTGACAATTCCAATCAATCCAAACACAGCTAGGTTACATTGTTTTATTATGAAGTTCCTGTGTCTACCTTCTACCTTCCGGCTTCATCATCAGATCAGTTCGATAGTATCTTATAGCCAAAGTGCATCTCATGGCAATTCTAATAAGCCCAAACACAGCTAGGATACATTGATTAATTACGGATTTCCTGTGCCTACCTTCCAGCTCCATTATCAGATCAGTTCGATAGTACCTTATAGCCAAAGTGCATCTCATGACAATTCCAATAAGCACAAACACGGCGAGATTACATTGATTAATTACGGAGTTCCAGTGCCTACCTTCCGGCTCCATCATCATCATTAGTTCACTTTGATGATACCATTTTCAACATAACTATTCAGAACCATTTATTTATTTGTATTGTCATATTCGCCTAGTTGCCTATAATATTTGAGGAGTTCCCTCAATTCCTCATGGATTCATCATGATAACTGGATTTTGAAAAAAATAGAACCAATCTGGAAGCATAACTCTAAGGGAAAAAAAAATGGCAATCGGTCCACAAACGACGGAGTTCTGAGGTAACAAATATAATTAAAAAAAAAATACAACCGAATTGATAACCTCCTCCTTTTTTGGTAGTCGGTAAAACATGTGCAACATACGATTATCGACATTCAGTTGTTTTTTATTCAGCTCAGACAAGAAAGATGGATACTTCGAAAATTCGGGTGATTTTTGAATAAGAGTTCCGACGCGGATCTAACGCGGCGGAAACAGCTCGCATTATCAATGTTGCGTTTGGAGAGGGGACTGACTGCTAATGAAGGCACGATGCGATTTTGGCTTAAACGCTTTCGTGATGGATTTTATTTGAAGAACGAACCACGTGGAAGACCGCCCACATAGGTGAATAACAATGAATTGAAAGAGATGGTGGAAGCCGATCCGAGCCAAACTACCCAGGAATTAGCGGCATAGTTTAACGTTACCTTACCAACAATAAAAAAATATGAAAAATGGGTGCCTCACGATTTGACTGATCTGCAAAAAGAAACGCGTGTTGAAACTTATGTTGTCTTGTTGAATCGATGCAGAAATGAAGGAATATTGGATGGAATTGTGACATGTGATGAAAAGTGGATTCTTTACGATAACCGTAAGCAAAAAATGCAATGGCTGACCCCAGGTCAAACGCCGCAACAGTGTCCTAAAGCAAAGCTTACCAATAAAAATGTAATGGTAACTGTTTGGTGGTCTCAGCATGGTGTTATTCACTATAGCTTTCTCCGATCTAGTTAAGCAATAACGGCAGATGTCTACTGTGCTGAACTCCGAACAATGATAGCAAAACTAGCAGTAAAACAGCCCCGACTCATGAATCAATCTTCAAAATTATTGCTCCATGATAACGCGATACCTCATACAGCACAAAAAACCATTTTAACTCTACAGGAACAGCAATTAAAAACTTGAGAGGTGTCAAGGGACACCCGGATGGAACGAAGTTCTTTTCGATTGATTAGTGAAGGAATTGTAATAAAATTTTATTTCATTGCATTTCATTCCATTTCATTTCATTTCGTTTCATTTCATTCCATTTCATTCCATTTCATTCCATTTCGTTTCATTTCATTTCATTTCATTTCATTCCATTCCATGAGCATGTTTTCCATTCCATTCCATGTGCATGCTTTCTATGAGAGAAAGAAAGAGAGGCAGAAAAAAAAGTGTCGTGACAACTTTTCGTAAGATTTTTTTCCGTCTAGCTCCCTTTCACAAAGCGCGATAAGGAACTTCGTTCCAAAACTATTCGTCACCCTCCGTATCCGACAGACCTAGCTCCAACGGAGTACCATTTTTTCGTGATTTGGACAATTTTCTACTTGATAAAAAGTTTTCTTCTCAGGAGATAGTACAAATTGCTTTCACATAGTTTGTCGAATCTAGATCTCCAGAGTTCTATCTCAAAGGCATAAATGACCTTCAGATTATTAGATAGCAGCAATGTATAGATAATAATGGTAATTATTTTGATTAAAAAAATGTTAATTGAAAAAAAAATACGAATTTCAATTTTTCAGTACTAGTCGGCAATTTCATACTTTAACCCCTAAAAATTAATTGTGCTTTGATTTTTATTGTTGTCGCACCAACTACACTTCTAAGGTACGTTACATCTCATCACCTTATTTTACAAAAAACTAATGTTTTAGGCGGTAAAGGTTTAAAGACCGATTCTATTTGACATACGGATACGAGGGCCCACAGGCGTAGATTGCTTAGGGCATCAAGTAGTCTTAATCCGTCACTGGCTAACTGGAAACAGACTCCGGCAAGGAATTCTACTCCTTGGCTGTACGCATAATAAATGTGTTCTTAAAACGTTTTGTGCGTATGGGTGGGATGTCTACCATGTACCGGTGGCGCAACGCCGTACGTCTAGCGGTTCGATAATGGAATGGACTTGGCGGAATTAGATTGTGCCATTCCAGTGCACACTTCCCGAAATGTAAACGATACAAAACCGACAGGCTAGCAACTCGGCGACGATGACCAAGGCTTTGGAGCTTCGACTCAGCAAGTGCATCATTGCCGACGATCCTCTTGGCTCGCCTCTCAATCGACTCTAGCGCATCAAGCTGGTATTTGGCAGACCCGTCCCAAAGATGAGAGCAGTACTCCATACACGATCGTACTTGCGCTTGATAAAGGTTGAGCAGGTGTTCCGGCGTGAAGTACCGTCTCACCTTTGCTAAGATCCCCAATTTTTTGGCAGCCAGTTGAGCCTTTGCCTCGATGTATGAGCCGAAATTGAGAGTAGACGACAGCGTAACCCCAAGAACTCAAGGTGGTCGGTTATTGGCACGGTCACACCTCGGAAAGATGGAGTCGGGTGGAATTGACTCCGCTTAGCGGAAAATGGGCCCTTAGCAAAACTGACAGCAAAACCTATCATGTAATGGACCCCATTACACGATAGGTTTTGCCACATCTTGACTGACGAAAAACCTACCGTGTAATGCGATGACTGACGTTTGCATGACGAAAATGTATGGCGATAAAATTCCGTCAGTCAAGCTTCATTCATGATTGATGGTTTTCATTGACGCTTGCATGACCGTGTAATGGACCCCTTACGGTTTTGCTGACATCTTTTTGAAGCGTGCGTGGAACGCTGCTCCGTCAGTCGGTCCTTATTCAGTAAGGACCGACTGACGGGGAGCTACCCATTGGTCGTCATCCACTAGCCCAAGATATTTAATGTAAGTAATACATAAATCGCTAGGTTAGTCTCAGTAGCACAGAGTACCTTCTCAGTAGTTACAACGTTAAGATATTCCATTTCACGAAGGCAGGTTAGTATTAGTTGTCTCGCACGTGCATATACTTTCGGGTTTTAATCGCGCGGAGAGCTAGACAATACCGCGATGCAGGATTCTGAATTTAAGTTCCAATGTGACGTCATAGATGTCATTTAAAATTGCTTTGAAGAAGTCACAACATACCTACCTACTTATATCCAGGGGCGCCGGCTTTTAGAAAACTTCATGGATGCTCATGCTCATTTGATGACTCGAAAAAGTGGCGAAGTGTGAGAAGAGAAATGCGTACTGATCGACATATTGATAGCGGATACAACAATCAGTGACTGACATCCGTTGCTCGCATCGTTAATAAATTGAGACAACATCGCATACATTGTCCTGGTCCCGAACTAAGGTTTTCCCTGGTACTATGGAAACCAGGAACAACGAAGGTAGGTACCATAAAAACCCAGACCCAACACAAATATCTGTTTCATCAAAAAACATGTTGTGTTGGTGCGGGGATCGAACCCACGACCCTTGCGTCTCAACCGGCGCTCTGAACCACTGCGCTAAACGGGTCGTCGAGTAATGAAAAAACGCCCATCCCTAGGCGATTACTGATTTGTTTCTTGATGTCTATTCTCAGGGGTGCTCGGCACCCACTTTATTTCTCATGGGTGCTCGAACCCCCGAGCACCCACGGAGTCGGCGCCCCTGCTTATATCATTCCGTTTAATACGAACGAAGAGCCTGCTAACTGGTTACACACACGAGAGTGCGTGTCTATACACCAACCACAAGTATTGCTGACCCGCCTTCGTGAGATAGAATATCTGTAAAAATCATCCCCACCATTTCTTCATTTAGCCGAAACTATTTCAATTGAGTGCTTTATGGAGCATGCGATACTCACTGGGTGTCAAATGGGCAAATATACCTACTCTGTGTACCTACCTATTTGCCTTAATTTTAAATCAATCTTGATAATTGATAGTAGTATTAGAGTTGATTGGTAGTATTAGATAAAAGAAAACTATTATATATATATATGTCTACAGATGATCAAAGTAGTGATAATGGCAGTTTTTTTTCTATGACAAGTAATGATGACAGTTTTGTGAGTGTTCCTTCTCTTGCAGACAGTCTTGCAGCGCAGTTTTCTGATGTTCCTAAGAACTTTAATGTCTTACATATTAACGCCCAGAGCATTCCGGCCCATTTCCACGATATGCTGGCAAGTTTCGACTGTAAAAACATACATGCTATTCTCATTTCTGAGTCGTGGCTTAAACCTTGTCTCCCTTCCACTAGTTACTCTCTTCCTGGTTTCGTGCTTATAAGAAATGACCGGACAGTTGGTGGTGGTGGCGGTGTTGCCATATATCTCCGTTCATTTATTCCTTTCTCTGTTGTACATGTGTCAGCACAGCCTCCGCCATCAAATGCTGGTGAACATCTCTTTCTTGAGGTCGAACTTAATCATTCAAAATTGCTACTTGGCGTTTATTACTGTCCCTCTTTGCGCATTAACTTTTTTTCATCTTTCGAAAACCTCTTAGAACTGCTAATCCCTTCGTACAGTCATAGCATAATCATGGGTGATTTTAATACCTGTCTCCTGAAAAAGGATCATCGCTCTTCTTCCCTGTTTAATGTTTCGGCTTCTAGCAATCTTTCTATTCTTCCGCTAAGTGCCACTCACCATTCTCCAAATTGTACTCCTTCACTTCTAGACTTGATTATTGTCTCCTCTCCTGATCGCGTCGCTAAGTATGGCCAATGCTCAGCTGATGCCTTTTCTTATCATGATCTGATTTTTCTCTCATATAAAATTCGTCCACCTAGAGCTAAAGCCAAAATCCTCATGCAACGCAATTTTGGTGGCATGAACGTTGACGGTCTTTGCGAGGATGCTAGTAATATAGATTGGTCTTCTCTATACGTCTCTACATCGGTCGACGAACAAGTTGATATTTTCACTACCAAGCTTGTTGAGCTTTACGATCACCACGCTCCTGTTCGAGCAGTCAAGGTCAGACATTTTCCGGCACCGTGGCTTACGGATGAAATTAAATCTTTAATGAATAAGAAAGCTATAGCTAAATCTAAATTTAAGCGTGACCCTAATGACGCTAATAGAGAACGATATGTCTCCATCCGAAATCACTGTAATAAGGTGTGTAGGAATGCTAACCGCCAACATATTCATAACTCGGTCCAAAGTGGGGACACATCCAAAGTTTGGAATTTTCTTAGATCCTTGGGGGTCGGCAAAACCCGACAAGAGTCGATTCGTAAAGATTTAGACATCGATGCGATGAATAATCATTTTACAGCTTCGTCCAATTTTGATAGGACAACAAAATTGAATACATTAGATTATCTTTCATCTCTTCCGACTCCCAGTTATTCTCCATTCGTATTTGGTCAGTTTTCTGCGTGTGATATTAAGAAGAGCATACTAGCAATTACCTCCAATGCGGTAGGAAGTGACTGTATCAGCCGTAAAATGTTACTGCCAGTACTGGACATAATCCTCCCTGTCATATGTCATATTCTAAATTTTTCTGCATCTAGTGGTATCTTTCCATGTTCATGGAAAGATGCTCAAATAATTCCTCTACCTAAAAAGTCCAATCCCACATCCTTTTCCGAATACCGTCCAATATCCGTCTTACCATTCCTGTCTAAAGTCCTAGAACGTTTAATCCACAACCAATTGAGTACTTTTCTGTCCAAAAATAATCTCCTCAACCCTTTTCAGTCCGGCTTCCGTCCTGGTCATAGCACCACTACAGCGCTGCTCAATATTACGGACGATATAAGGTCAGCCATGGAAAGCAGTAATCTGACGGTCTTGGCATTGCTAGATTTTAGTAATGCTTTTAATACGGTTGATTTTGATGTTTTACTTGGTATTTTATGCTCTCTTAATATATCTCCACCAGTGATTGATTGGTTTCATAGTTACCTGTTCGGTCGACGGCAACGTATTTGCATCGGAGAGACCATGTCTTCTTGGTGTAGTACTTCTGCCGGGGTACCACAGGGTGGCGTTTTATCACCATTACTTTTCGCAGTTTTTATTAACTCAATCTCCAACGAATTAATTTCTTCCTACCACCTTTATGCAGATGACCTTCAGATATATTCACGGGCACCTCTTGGAAAACTGTCTGAGGCTATCTTGACCATTAACCTTGATTTGGCTCGTATATGCGACTGGAGCAAGAGGTACGGACTTATGGTGTACCCTGTAAAGACGCAGGTTATAGTGGTGGGCAGTTCTAGGATGGTCTCGAAGATCGACTGGACGACTCTTCCCCAAGTTTCTTTTGACAGCTCAGTAATTCCCTTTAGCGAGAAAGTTAAGAACTTGGGGATATTCATCGACAAGAATTTCTCTTGGACTGCCCAACTACAAGAAGTTAGCCGCAAGTTATTTGCATCTGCTGGATCGTTGAGAAGACTGCGTAATTTTCTGCCGACTGCCACCAGGATTACGCTTGCACAATCTCTTCTTCTACCCATCCTTGATTATGCTGATGCCAGCTATCTTGACCTCTCTGAAGTACAACTGGATAAACTTGAGCGACTTCAAAACTTTTGTATAAGGTTCATATTCGGTTTGCGTAAATATGACCATGTTTCTGAATTCCGCGTTAAACTCAAGTGGTTGCCAATTCGCCTTCGCCGTAATGCTCATATTCTTTCCCTCTTGTATAATGTGCTCTTTTCCCCTTCTACCCCTCGTTACCTCAAAGAACGGTTCCAATTTCTTTGCGACTCTCACATGAAAGTTCTTAGGTCCTCAGACAACTTAAAACTTAAAATGCCAATGCATTCGACTACTTTCCTGGATAAATCTTTTACTGTCCAGGCCGCTCGTCTATGGAATGCATTGCCTGTGGCAATAAAGCGTGCACAAACACTGCCTGTATTCAAAAAGCTTGTGAAGGATCATTACTTGACACTGTGATCATGCCTTCGTTTCATAACTTATTCCCTTGCTTAAATATTTATATTTTGTATGTATGTATATGTGTATCTATTTTAGTATTAAGTATCTATTAAGTTTTTGTTTACTTTTGTATTTGCACCAAGTGCAACCCCATTTTGTGTCCAGGCAATTTCTGTCCATTCTGGGTTGCCTGGAAGAAATCGCCGAGTGCGATAAGGCCGCCAATTGTATGTTTTTTTTTGTATTATAATATCAAATAAATGTGTAATCTTGGTATGCAATAAAGTATATATAAATAAATAAATAAATAATAATTTGGCCATCATCCCCTTGCACGTTACCTAAACCTTATGGTAAATGAATATGTAGGTATAGTGCACTGCACCTTCCAAAAAAATATGACCTCAACATATTCATTAGGTACTTATTGTTATACAAAATAACAGGCCATGGAAGTATAAAATGGTAAACGCCACTACACCACCAAGAAGATTAATAAAAAGCCAAAAAAGTTATTAAATAACTATATTATTTACATTAGAGAAATAACGCCATTATAGTTACAGTTTTAAACACTAATAGGTTATGAAAATATAAATTGTCCATCAATCAATTTTAATACATTAGTTAGTAAACCACATTAAAATATAGGCCAGATAAAGTTATTCTGATTTCGTTTCCACTTTATTCTGTCGCCATTTTTGTTCCTGTAATTGACAAATGTTTTTTTATTTTCCATGTTATCCGTTAGACCACATACAAAATGTATACCGCAACACAACACAAATGGCATGCAACTAAGCATAGAGAAAATAAAGTTAAATATATTTAATTTGTGTAAACAGGTACCATTGTAAACTCTTGGGAATATATCTTTTTTTTCTCTAGCATAGCCAAACCCATAGGTACAGAATCGGTAACTCGAATGAAAGCGAAACTACTGCCCCAAAAGTGTTTAGTTCGAGTTCGACACGTTTATGCTGTCCTGCACTCCAATTGGCCCACTCTAAGCTCATAACCAATCAGAGTGTTTAGTGCGCGTGATCGACTCGTTTATGAGGTTTGACGCTAAAAGTGACCTGCTACGCTGTTAACCAATCCGAGAGCCAAACTCGGTAAACGTTTTGAACGCGTTTACGTAAAAACAGCTCACATTAGGCATCCAGAATCGCACCACTCGACTATACTTTTGGGGCATATAATACGCTGAGTTTCAATTATAAACGAGGCATTTCTTTTTCTACTCCTAAGTAGAGCGTTCGACCCAAAGTGCACCCGCCACACTAATTTATTAGCACACAGAGCATACAGCAAATAAAATAAACAGAAATAGAATAAACGGAAACCAACAACACTAAATAATCCCAACATACACAAATATTTACATAAACCTAACATAGATAAATAAACATAGGTATGGCTTTTTATTATTGTTCTAAAAAGAGTATTTGTACAGTACAAACATTTATCTATGTCGTCAACAATTGCCCAAAACGTTAAGTACTTACCAGCAAGCACCTCACTCACATGGATATTTCAAGCTCTTGAACTAACGCCATTATATTATATGAAAAGCTTGTCAAAAATAATATTTGTATTATGTATGTACTCACTATAAGTATTTTAGATATTCTTATAACAAGCTGTAACTAGTTTGACTTCATTAAGTGGAGTGTTCAGAAGTCGATTCAGTTCTACGACTCTATTAAGTCAAAATTATTTAAAGTGCCAATGTTTTAATTACTATACTACGACAAAGTTAATGTTAGAATTTACATTTCAATTACCATTGTTTATATGCGACTGGTAGTGTTCAGACAAGAAAACGAACAAGACGTGGAAATAACTGACAAACAATATCAAACTTGACTGCAACCTCCTAACCCAAAAGCTCCCACTCTGAAATAATCAGTCGTACCTAATAAGCAAAAAATAATGCGTTATAACATCACAGCCAAATATACTATGGCCTTGTAGTGTTTGCAATCCGGCAACAAGTCGAATAATTATTATTTTAGTTGAGACTCACCGCACGATAAAGTAAACACGAGTGATTAGTTCAGAATAGGAAGTTCAAAGTACGCTAATAAGTGATACATCATGCACGTACCAATACGGCGAGCTCATTGGATAGACGGTAGGCAATTGCACGTAATTTGTACCGTAGCTTCAAACCTCCTTGCATTTTCTTGTGCAAGGTCTGGTATATTGTGTACATGTTGAGAGAGTGCAATGTAAGAAACAAAGCCGCCAGGTAAGATATCTGTCGAATGGTGCAAACAAAATACATATAAAAAATAAATTTCAAAATGCAAATATCGCTGAAAATCAAATTTATTCATCAATGCATTCAAATAAATAACATCCATTACAATAAGAGCTAAAACAACCATTATAAATTAATCAAATATACAAAGCATAAGTACGAAATTATCACTAAATTACGAATAGTTTATTGTTTGATCAAGGCACGAAATATTCACTCTGCTGTGTACATAATAGCCCGTTCAGGTATTCCACTTCATAATCCGGCGTCATAAAACATATCTATCATACTACGATTTTTGTAACAGTTGCTGTTGTATTATTTATACTTGCTGTGATATCAGTGTTTCACAACAAGTCGATAACATTAATAGGTATTAAGGTGGTACCTTGCATTAATTCCAATATAAAACGTAACAGGTAATCAGCGATGTTAGAATATGACTAGTCCTGTTACAAGTTTGATAACACACTAATATTATAATAACCATTATTTATTACTTTAGGACGGCTCGTCTAACTATAATCTATATCTAGATTTACTTCCCGCTTATATGTATAAATATGTCCATAATTTACACATTTGTTATAATTAACATGAAATTCTTATTTCTCTAGAGACCCTTGTAAAACATATGGATTAATAAATAGTGTGATGTCGTCGGCTTAATATAATATGTATTCATAACCCACAACAAATTTTCTTATTTAAAATGAACTATTTGTGCCTTTCACTATATACAATAACTGAATTCACATAAACTATGATCAGATCCATAAAAAAAATATAAAAAGCATAGCACAAGTGGGAAATAGCATTATTTACTACCTGCCTTTCTTTTGCTACATGTTCTGCATAAATTAATGATCGACATGTCACTTATAGTTTAGATAATGACCTCATTATATATAAAGAAATAATTTATACAAAATCTAAGGACACCTCCCCGATAAATATCGATCAGACACATAATGACATTGGAAAAGTCTTTGGATTCTAAAGCAGTACAATAAAACAGAATGATGTGAAAAATAATGACGCTCTGTAACAATGAATGCGAGATAGTTATGCTGCAGGTAAGAAATTCATCTGGTAGTAAATTGTAATCTAATTAAAGAAATAAAGTAGTCTGCTCGTGTTTCATCGGAGGTGACCTATTGTCTTTCATTCTAAAAAGGTGTTGATTTTCAGTTCCTCAAGTGACAAAATATAAAACTAGTTGTAGCATACAGACAGGAATTTCAAAACATGCTCAAATTAAATAGTATCTAAGTGACTCATGCAAGCACTGTAACTATTGTTACTTTTTATAATCGTTATTTAATTTGATATGTTAACGACCTAGATAAAAGGTTTTATTATAACGTGAACTTAAATGGTTTTCTTGAGAACGTATTTCTGCAGAAGGTACTTTACATGTGTTTGATTTTAACGCAGCTAACCTTGATATAATGCAAATTTTTTTTCTACGCTCTCATCATTTTCTCCTTATCTAAATTTTTTGGTTAATTGTTTACATTTATTTTCTATTTTACTTCTCTAAGTTTATAATTGGCTATGCGAATTATGTATGGAGGTCAACATTACAGATCACTTATTAGCAACTAAATTGAAAGAAGCAAATTAAACAATGTCCAGCTTTGAAAACTACAATCTGCGAAGCTATTAGCGAAAGCTAATGCCTATTCATTAAATGCATACTTAAACATTTGGAAGCAAAAACTTAAAAGCAAAACAGGAAATACATTTTTGGCACAAAATTTGTTCGTAATTGAAATTATTACATACCTAATGATTTAATAAACGCAAAAAATATTGTGTTTTAAATATAAATACTTAAATATGTACATACAGATAAACCCTTTTATCTTAATTTATATAATGTGCAGAAATATATAGGTACTAAATCCATTTAATACAGACTCCGTATAAAACGAATAGGTACAAAATGAAGTCCAGTTATTTACTGAAAATAGAAAAGTACATAATAAATAATAATAAACTAGCTTCTCATTATATACAGATAAGTATTAATCATTTTGTTAGTAGTGTTAGATAGCATACAGTCAATTATAAACATTAGTAATCAGACAAAAAATATTACTATCGTTGTTTCGTACTCGTACGCACAATCAGAAAACAATATTAAGATAAGTTAATAAGGGCCGATTTTATTTAATCGTCGGATAACTTTTACCTGAAGAATAATTAATTACGGCGGTGTAACATATTTTCTATTACAAAGTTGTCAAACTGCCATTTTTATTCCTCACAAGAAAGTTATATCAAGATTAAAAAAATAAGAAAGTTATATCAAAATTGATGAATTATCATTTTTGGAAAGGAAGTAAAATTAGGACTTGGTTTTTTCAACTTCACTCCAATCCGTGTCAGTCATTTATGTACTTTTTCTAAATTAAAAGTAATATTCGTACATGCTGTTAATCTTTGGGTGTTACTAACTATAACTTCGATCCTAATCTGATCAACATAATATTAATAGATAATTATAATATATAAGAGAAGAATATAAAATATTTATAATTCGAAGAACTTTACGAACCACCAGAAAATTAAATAATGATAAAATCTAAGGTTCTACAAACTATGATGAAACAAATTGGTCCACGGGTCCAAAAACATCCAAACACTAAGAATGCATTCGAGTTTGTGTCGATATGTAGCTCTGTACCTCGAGTGTGAGTTTTGTCACATAGGAAACGCTACTAACGCGTTTCCGTATCGAGTGTTAAATGTATGAAAACGCAAAAAGCGCCCCTGGCGGAAAGTACTGTAAACCGAAACAGCGAGTGTAAGATTTTTTTACGGTACTAGAACAGTTACGTTTTTAAACGTGACGTTCATAGTAACGTTTCGGAGAACATTTTGCGAGTTATTGCGAGTGTGAGTTAAAATTTGACGTCTTGAACCGACGTCCATGCGTTTGTAAACGTAAACGTTGTAGTAAAGTTACTCACTTGGTATGTGCGAGGTGAATTGTTGTTTATATTAGTTACTTTCGTAATATTTGGGTGTATTTTTATGGTAAATTGTATTGCGAAAAAAAAATACGCGTGGAAAATTAAAATGACTGCTGTAATTTCATTACTGATTTTTTTTTTTATGTAATTACGTCATTCATTTACTAAGTTAAGGCTCATTTGTGTGAGTAAATGTGAGAACACTAGACTCCACAGATTTGTAGATTATTTTCTGTTTAAATCCACTTTTTTAATATTTTACTTATTTGGTACTATGTTGACTAGTATACATAAACTGTCCTATTAATATTGTAATATGAAAATATTGTAAAATAGTTTTTTAAAAAGAGTAACCATGGAGTTTCTTGTCGGTTTTTCTTCATAGGAAACGACCAATTCAAACCATGCACTTTCTTTTTGTTGATGGGATAATCATCCATTGACATCTCCCGCTTTTGGACAGAGCTACCCATTGCTCATCACCCGCAAGCCCGAGCCTGCGGTGGCCGGAAATCGGGATTGGGATCCCGGCGGCTGGGGCGTGAGGGCCGCTCCCTTGCACGTGTATTTGCGGCCTCCTCCTTTGCTAACATTACTGCTTCGCAGAAGGAGCTTTACCAAGGCCCGGCGCGAGAGATCGGAGCGTTTTATAAGGGAAGGGCCCTGCTATAGGCCTATGTGAAATAAAACATTTTTTACCGAATTATACCTTTTTTTTGGAGTATTTTTATATTATTATTCTAAATTAAAATATTAACTACTACAATAATTAAACACTTCTAACAAATAAAATTGTTATTTAGTAAATAAAACATTCTTTGTTATACACACAACATTTATTTTATTAATAAATTAACACAAGCACTCACTTAATAAATAATATAATACTCATTGATATTGTAATGTAGAAATACTGTAAAACCATTATTTTAAAAAAGTAACCATGGGACTTTCTTGCCGGTTATTCTTTTCTACATTGGAAACAACCAATTTCAACTGTGCACTAGCTTCAGACATCTTATAAGTGCCCATGTAGGCCTATGCGAAATAACAAAACAACATACAAGATGCTGCTGTGCACAATGTAATATAACATAAGAATCACCATAAGTATTGCATCCACGGTAATCATAATCAATGAACATCTTGCCATTTCTTTTGAGTTTCCAATTCAAGCTCCCTTCCTCTCTCTAAATTAAAGTCATCTGCATATTTTTTTTTTCTAAAAAACCCCTCCATTGCTCGTCACAATTCAGAAACTGCTCTGTTGCACGTTCAATCTGATTGGGTTGTCTGATAACCCGGCGTCGTGGAGATATTGTTTGACATGAAGTAATTCCATGTTGTCGACGTTGTGGAGTGTGTCCCGCATACTGTGGTCTAAGAGGGCCTGCTGGAGATGGACTGTCCAAGACAACTTCCACTTCTTCATGGTGGGTATTTGTGGTTGATGATGGTTGTGGTACGGGTGATGTGATGTGATATGATCCAGCTCAGCCCATGCAGCAAAATCCACTAGAATAGAAAGGAATAAATAAACAAAAATTCGGCAAGGTTAGGGCTTATGACTGTTGGGCTACCAAGTCACAGGTCTCAATAGTGTACCTGAGGCAATACTTACATAAATTAGTAACAGTACTTTCTTCAACAACTTTACTTTCTTCAGTAACCTTATGACTGGCAGCCGGTACAGGTGGTGTTGATGACACAATTACAGTTCGATTGGAACTGTCAGTTTGGTTCTGAAATGTTTTAAAAGTTTTAAGTCTGGTGAAAAACCAGAAAAAAATATTTTATCATTATTTGTTATTAAAAAATAATATGATAGCATCACCACAAACATCAGAAAAGTCTGCATTCCTTACACCTGGTAAGCCTGTGCCAGCTTGAGGTGAGGAACCGTTGTTCTAAGTCAGTCAGCTGTAAATTAAGTGCAGCCTCTTTACCAGTACCACAAGCAGCCCTATTTATTCTGGCTGCCTTTTTCTTAGTGTTATTTTTTAAATCACTCCAAACTTCTGAAAGACAACATTACCATTTTAGTATTGTCAAGGTAAGTATGGGCAAATATGAAAATATGATATTAACCAAAATTGTATGTACACAACAGGATTTTATAATGAGCTAGGTACATACCCTCTTTCATTTCTCGGTGTTCTTGGTTTCGCCAGTGGGATCACAATTTGACAAAGTTAGGCGTCCCCAATCCTGGATCGACTGAATTCTACCTCTTGCTTTTTTATATAATTTGTTTATTCGTGTCTGAAAATTTAGAAAAAAAACTATTTTATTTTCAAAAGAACTAGGTACATAGCACAATTTTAAAAGCTGTGTTTAGAATTACAAAGATTGTACTTACTGTTCCATGAAGTTATTATATAGCATAACAAACTGTGATGGACTGGTCTTCATTACAAAAAAAATTAAATAATCGAAATAAAGCACACACGAAACACAAAAGTGCGAGAAACTTTGAACTTTTGAAGGCCTATGGAATTTTAAGTAGTGCGAGCCAGACGCTGGTCACTTGAATTTGATATTTGACGCCAATCATAACTTATTTCACATCTCCCTTACTCACTGCACGTTAAAACGAAATGGGAATATCTCATTCATACAAAATATATATACGTCTAAATTATGTAGGATACGCGTAACGCTTGATAATATGGCATCGGCAAGATTTTAATTTAGTCGCATAAGTTCCATGTGGGCAACATTAAAAAAATAACAAAACGTTCTAAATACTTTCGGGCAAGTGACGATACGCGAAACCGTTCGTAAACAGTATTGCAACTCACACTCAGACTGTTTTTAAATACTCTCGTAAGTTAGTTAGCTCGATTAACGTGTTCGTCACGTATTGCGAGAAGCGACAACAAACTCACACTCGGGGTACTGATAAGGAAAACGTGTTGTAAAAACGCCAGCACTCTAGATTAATAGCTTCGTATAAAAGTGTGCGATTAAGGGAACGTTACTGAATGTATATGTCGTGGCCAGATCTTAGAATTGATCACTTCATGATATGATCGGCCATATCATGAAATGGTGGCATTTCATGATATAGAACCTCATCCGCTGGCCACATCATGATATGGGCAACCCAAATCAACGAAAACTCTGCGTTTAACGATATGAGCGGCTAAACGCATGATTATTTCATGATAGGGCCAAACATGGCTAATCATATCGTAAAATCATGGTGGCGGACGGTTATTCTTGTGGTTATTCTGATAAAACTGCTAGTATTAATGTGTCAATTGCAAAACCAATTGGTTATTCATTAAACCCCAAGCGAACGCCGGCGTTCGCCCGCTCATTGTCTTCTATTGTGTCTCTAACTACGGTACTCAAAAGGTTTGTGTCAATTGATAATAATGATATAGTGAAATGTCATTACGATAAAAAATACTTGAATTTTACGAAAACCATTCAAAAAACGAGCGCAACGTAGAAAAACCTTACGAGTTCGGAACGTATTTCACAAGTTAGTAGATTTCAACCTATAAATAATAGTGTTATTTAGTGATTATTTTTTTAAAATTAAAGCTAAGTATTTAAAATATCTCTTTTATCTTTAATAATCTTTATTTAGATTTTTTATTAAACCCTTGATGTCATGAAAACCCTACATTACGATATCGCCAAACGTTGATTGAAAAATCATGAAACGTTGACGTTTAAACGATCTGGCTACGACATATTATATAGTCGATTTACAACACTAGTTAACAAGATTGAATCATTCGTTTCTAAAGATTATTCTAAGGTGCAAAGTGTCAAAATATGTAAATGGCCACTTTAGGAAAGATTTGTATTCAGAAAAAAATTGTTAAAAAATCTTTTTGTCTTGATCAGCCTTTTAGAAGTTACGCGTTACTATTCTACAATACATCAATAAAATGAAATCAGATCTTATCAGAGCTACATTTTTGTGTCTCCTTTCAGACAATCATACTTATTTCTAATTAAATAGTTCTTATAATTTAAGGCATAAAATAAATTAATAACAGTAAGTTGTTGCGAAACGTTCAACAATCATGTGTTAGAATACAATAGTTTAAACTAAGAAACCAATTAAGATTGTCTGAAAGCATACTATCCGAAACAGCATTCGATAGGTCATTCTTGAGCTTAATAGCTACAGCTAGTATGACACAAACCAAATGCTTTCCGAAATTTAATTATCTACTTACAGCATCTAGACCGAAGCAACCATGTCAGGTCAAAATATTGCTCATTCATTACGGTCACTATCGAAATTTAATTAATGTCATAAATATTTATGACATTTGTATGTGCATCTCAAAGTGACAGTTGAAGTGCTTTAGGCACAGGCATCGCTATCTTCAGCATACATGCTGTAAGGTCTACATGTCTACGTCACTACATCACACAGCGTGCGGCGCGCGTCAGACGCGTTGCGTTGTCCAATCGTTTCAGTTCCACTGTACCTGCTCGTTGAGTTTCTGAGGAATCACGATGAGTGTCGTCGCGAAGTTCCCGATGCCAATCGTCAGGAATGATAAACTTAATGCTGGGATCTGTTGTCGGTTTGTTACAGGACATGCGTTTTATATACTGTTCTATTACGATTAATATGGATCAAATAAATTCTAAGTATTCTGTGCTTTTCATACAATAATTTTCCGCTGACTTTATAAGACAAAATATCTAATTTATCTTACGAGATATAAAATTAAATAAGTACTGAGAGATTTTGACCGCAAAAAATTGACATATCGCCGCTACATCATTTCTATTATTTTATTGAGAACGACCATTTCCTTCAATAATGTTATGCAAAACGTAAGCAAAATTTTGTTATCAACAGTTTTGACATTTATGGCTGTTTTTAATTCAGCTCTCAAAATGCAGTCAATTAGCTCAAATAATAATGTAGGTATTAGACTAAGAGGACAAACTATATTGACCCCAGTCAAAAGTAAAAATTGATTTGATAATATTTCCAAGTTTCCAGTATTCATAATATAATCTATGTTTAACTCGTCCTAACAACTGAGTATCAGACTAAATTACAGGTGATAAATACATATAATCAAGTACATACCTGCCATGTAGCATCCGGGTGATAACTGAGACTGTACAATGTGTAAGCAATGTATAATTGGAACACATATCCACCAAATAAGAAGGGTAGTAGATACGACAATCCTCGCCACATCCATGAGTGGAATCCTTCTATTGTTATATCCATATTATGTCGTGCCCCTAAAGCTTTTAGCCTGTACAGAACCCCGCTTTGATATCTGAACTGCATGTATTGAACTACACCTGCGGAACAAATAAAAATATTGATAGAATTATTGTCGATTCTTCTTCTTATCTCATATTACTCGGGGTCGGCACGTTTACACGTTTTTTTCGTCCATACTGTTCTGTCACCCGCCACACTATCACTAACTCCTTTTTCTTTCATATCACTCCTCACACAATCCATCCATCTTTTCTTTGGCCTCCTTCTCCCGCTCCATCCATTCAGATTCAGATTCAGATTTATTTATTTGCATAAACATGTGTAAATAATATACATGGTAAGATGCGTATTATACGTGTTACAAAAATTATTTCTTGGCTCAACATGTTTGACCATGGCTGGTGTGCAAATTAGGTCGAAAGACAATAAGATTTATAAAAAATACAAAAATAAATAATAAAAATCCAAATAACAATTATCATTAATATTAAAATATAAAAAATAGGTCAATGGTTGTGCAGTACATACAAAATAAATTTAAAAAAAAAACTGTCAGGAACTTTAGAGCGATTTATCATTTAAAAATTCATTAATGTCATAATAGGCTTTTTCTGTCAGTATTCTTCTTAATTTTCTCTTGAATTGTTCTGTATTTAATTTCTTAACATCATCACAGGTATACTCAGAACTTTTTTAGTAACATGCGTTTCATCCCTCCACTTCACATGACCATACCAAGACAAACGATTTCAACTTCCCAGTCACTGGCGCCACTTTCAAACTTCCTCTAATATACTCATTTTTCACTTTTACATTCTCGTCACCCCACACATCCATTGTTTTCACAGCCCAACATTCTGATCCATACATATGACAGGTCTTATCATGGACTTGTAAATTTTACCCTTCAATTTGAGGGGCATCCGTGCGTCACAAATTGTTCCCGTGACCTGCCGCCATTTCATCCATCTTGCGTTGATCCGATGTGTTACATCTCGGTCTAAGTCACCATAATTATCCTTAAACGAGCGAGCCTTGATGTAAGCCGACAGCTACATTGAAGCTTCCAGTAGACCGGACTTGGGTACTGCATCGACTTTACATCGCTCATATCAACTGCACATACTTCCCAGGCTCACCTTTCTCCTTAAGGGCCCATCACAGAACCTCACAAGGTACCCTTTCGTCGTATGCCTTTTCGAGGTCAACAAATAACATGTCATTGTGCAAGTTTTTATGCGCACTTCTATACTTCTCGCACAGCTGGCGTATAGCGAAAATGGCATAAAACCGAATTGGTTCTGTGAAATTTCACTCTCTTCTCTCAACCGCCTCTCAATAACTTTCTCCCAGGCTTTCATAGTATGTGACATAAGGTTTATTCCTCTATCATTGTTGTACTCAAACACATCACCTTTGTTTTTAAAGATAGGCACCAAAGAACTGATGCACCAATCATCAGGTATGGCTTCTCTCTTCCCGCAACAACTTATTGAAGAATAAAGCTAACCACGTCCATCCATCCACCCGCAATAACTTCCACACTTCAACTGGTATTCATTCCGGACCAATGGCTTTACCATTCTTCATTCCATTTACTGCTATTCTGACTTCATCTCACTAATCCTACATTCACCGGTTTATTCTCTAGAATCCCACTCCAATTATTTTCTTCATTCATCAGTCTTTAAAAAAAAACCTTCTACCTCTCTTTGATTTCCTCATCATACGATAGGACCATTCTAACTTCATTCCTTATACATCTTGACTGACAAACATCCCTTTACGATTCTGATTTACCCAAAAACCAATTCAAGCTGCTTAAAATTTCGAATAGGCTAAGCTCTCTGCAAAAGATCGAAGGCCCTACCACGAGCTCTTACCGCGGTTCATTCGACGACCTAAACTGACCTGTTAAAGGAATGTAGCTGTATAGGGTGAATAGCTCTATCCAACTTTCTCACTCGCATTACGCTTGATATTTTAACACGTCGTGGTAAGCCTCTTTGTTTCTTTGAGTGTAATTTACAAAAAGTTTTAAGTACGGGCACCGGGCGAAGTTTTATCCGAAGGGGGAAAATCACGTTGCGCACTCCGACCTTTACTCTTACGCAATCTTATGATTGTTGGGCACACGAGACTCGCCTACACATCTCATAATTCTGCATTACCAATCTGCCTGACAAGTACTACGGTTATGACATTACCTCAGATCATCAGTCATGGTCAGCGAGAGGACAATTTTGTTTTGATTACCTACTTACATACACATTACGAATGCTCACGAAAATTACGTATTTACGAGTAGTAATGTTGTAGATATGGTTATCGTATTACATTCAGAACTCACATTGAAATAATATGTAAATAAGACATCAGCCAATTTTCAAGATTATTGCCGTTGTCAAGAGCATTGAATGTCATTTGTAAGTATTTTAAAAAATCCTCGTAATCAATGATACTGGTAATATATCGTGGTTTATGCAGTTGTCTGTTATCTATTTGTTAATTAAATTTAGATCCTCATACCTTATTGATATCGTTGGTTATTTTTATAAAGGTAGTGGAGCGAAGGAATATCGGAAGTAGAAAACTTATACTTTTTTTTTGAAATGTTGCCCTTTACTGGGAGTTACTCGTGTATCGTGGGTGCGTAACTTACATACACAAAACACCCAGAAACAACTAACTTTTTTTTAAATAATATCTGTAGGCCATACATATATTATCTTCCGTGCGAGGATCGAAACCCGCAACATGCAGTGCAGCAGTCAATTGCTCAACCAGTACGCCAATCGTGCCGTGTTAATAAGAATACACTATTTCAGGTGATCTTGGATATGTCAGAAGGTTCACGTACACATTGATTCTGTATGCATAAGTTATTTTTTCTATGCCATGACATCAAAAGCTCCGAGCTTATGCACACAGAACAAAAGTGTACGTGGAACCTCCACACACATTCAACAACAACCCGCCATGACGAGATAGAACAAATTACTGGCCACCGATACACGTCAAAAATAATGCCACAACACTGTTCAATACAAAAGCCTTATAAAAATAAATATTTATTTATAAAACTTTTTTTTTTTCTATTTATATGAATTTTTTTTTGCAAATAAGTTTTTAAAAAACACGTTAATTTTTACAAGTTAAATTTTTCGTCAAGTTAAATTAAATGAGGCCTGTGTTTCCTAGCTGATTACCCTGAGAAGCGATAGTGTGATATCTTACCAAACTCAGAGGTCAAAGTATCTTTTAAAATCCATACAGCATACATGTAATGTTCAAATCATAGGAGAACCATGCAGATTGGTGTCAGAGATGGTATTTTGAGAAAAGAACCACATAGATTTGAGTGGACCTGTCCAGTCAGTACAAGCATTTCTCAGTATTCGTGTAGCTCAACTCAGGACTACTAAGAAGCTCAACGACTTGACAAACAATATCAAAGAAAGGACATTTGGGTAGGCCGCATAAAGTACTCAAAACTATGTTAAAATTACACATTACTAAAAAATATATATATATATTTGGAAAGGGAACATTTGTCAAATACTTACTGATATAAGCGATAAACCACATAAAGGTGTGTCTGAACATGTTCCATGGCTCGTTCTGCGGCCAGATGAGCAGTATGCCAGCAACCACCGTTGATATAAAGTGGTGGAGGCGCCACCACCCCTTGATCCGGGATCCGTTCACTTTGAGAATACTCTCACGAATAGTTAGCGTGCAGTAATACCATACCAAGAGGAACAACAGTATTAATTGTAATGGCCTAAAACAAAATACAAGTTATTAGTTGTCTATGAACATATTTGATAATTAAGTCAAATGTAGCATTGACTTTGAACTATAAACTTTGGTTTAACAATAAAGATCGTACACATTGATTACAGGTGATTCAACTATTTCAACATGGCACGTGTAGATACCGCGTATGTGATTTTTCAAGATTATGGTATTGTTTGGTGATGGCTGCTTTTTACGCATTTATCTCTCTCGTATAGAACGAAGGAATCAATACTCTGTGCAAGAATGAGCCCAATAGCCACAAATTAAGAAACTCAAACAGTTTTTCCTTCCCCTGTCAAATTAGGTTTAGTGTAGGCATGCACCCCCTTTACCAATGTATATGCGGATTTAAATAATACCCGATGATATAGGTATCTGCAATAATTTCGTCACATGTTTTCTCTCATTTATCCACCCCATAGAAGTCATCAGGCTGACAGATGGGACAGTTAAAATATACTACATGTTACGCAGCGTATGCTCTCTATATTTTTTATTGGCCGTGAAACAAATGTGAAATCTTTAATTACCTGAAATCTATGTACAGATTGGCAACAGCTAACACGAAGGCTATCGCACTGAGGATCAGCTTGAACTTTTCATATTCATCCTTGTATTTAAACCTGTTGGGAAAAAACGTGGTTAACAAAAAAAAAAGAAACAGTTTTATGGATGAAAGACACTTTCCTTTCATGGCATGACTGACCAAATTTACTTAACAATCAAATGGATTCACGGGCGCCGGCTTTTAGAAAACCTCATGGGTGCTCATGCTCATTTGACGACTCGAAAAAGTGGCGAAGCGTGAGAAGAGATATGCAAACTGATCGACCGACAAATAAATAAATGTCCTACTTAATTACTGCGTCCCAAACTAAAGTTTTCCCTTGTACTATGGAAACCAGGAACAACGAAAGTACCACACACACCCAGACCCAACACAAATACGTTTCATCAACAAACATTTGTGTTGGTGCGGGAATCGAACCCGTGACTCTTGCTTCTCATCCCCTGCGCTAAAAGGGTCGTCGGGTATTGATCTCTTAAGGCAATTACTGATCTGTTTTTTGATGCCTATTCTCAGGGGTGCTCGGCACTGACTGTTTGTTTCTCATGGGTGCTCGAGCCCCCGGGCACCCACGGAGTCGGCGCCACTGCATGGATTAACCTCTCAAATGCCGTATGATACTGCTTAGATTCGTAAGAGATACAGGGAGAAACAAAAAGGACAAGAAGTAGCTCGAAGAGGAACAACATTTTTGACTGCGCTGTTTTTTAATCTGTCAGTGTACTTAGAACCCATGGTATAAAAAACAAAAGCCAGCCGCATCTTCAAATTTAGAACGACCTCGGATAACATAACATTATAGGAGGCGTGTAAGTACCAACAACAAAACAGAAACAAAAACAATGTGTACTTTGATATTTAAGTTAATGAGTCTTATGTAGCAGCTGGGCAACATTGTTTAGATTCGGCACGTTTTTTACAGTGAATGCTACTCATTAGCAAACAGTGACGTCATTAAACATGACAGTTTCTCGACATTTAGCCCCACGACCTCAACCCTTGGTAGCTTTTAATGAACCGTTACATTTTACATCTAGTTATTGTGTGTGTGTTATCTCTCTTCACAAAATGCACTTTCATAGAACGACTATCAGAAATGTAGTAAAAGCGAACCATGAAGTATAAACTCCACTTAATGTTCACGTGTTTATTTCATGACACGTGCTAAAACACAACAGAAGTTTCTGCGAAACGATCGATTGAAAATAATGTGTTCATTATGAATATTGGTTGTCGGTCAATCATAGGCTAACTGGTTTATTTTTTATTGGATGTTCCGCTCCCGCCAAATTAAGCCCTTCCCCTAAGGAAGTTAGCGTTTAACTTTCCTACGTTGAGGAGTATTTGACACTGAAACTTAGGGACTAAGAGCGGGTCTAAATTGAGTACAAGGGAAGTACTTTGACTTAAGATCGTGTCAAACCGTACTTTAGTGCAAAAATTTGACAGCTATTTAAGTTAGAGTTCGAGGATTACTCAACTTCAAATGCTCAGTCCATAAATCAAGGCATTTTTTTACGTGATACGAAATCATCTAATGACTTCTCTCGCTCTAGGGCGGATCGTGAGGGCGTGACAGGCCTTTACTGACTGGAACCATACCTATGTTCCTTCTTTGCCCTTTGTGATCCAGGACTACGGGTTTCCCTTTCGGAAGTAAACCCATGGCCCCAGTAGGCTCCGCCCAAGCGGGGCACAACTCCACCGTGTCCTCCGAACGGTTCACACAATGGGCACCCGGCACCCGGGCATTTCTTCCACCCGAATGAAGTGCAGGAACCTCCGGAACTTACTATGTCCGGTGAAGACCTGCGTCATGCGGAAGGTGAGGACGCCATGACATCTTTCTAGACGCCGTGCCATGATTAGGTATACTTTGAGAACAAACAGTAACAACATCTAAAACTTTATTATCTCGTCTTAGTTTCAATTTGGCTTATTCATTGATCTCGTTTTATACTATGAATGAAAATGCAGATAAAAATCTGTACACTAATATACATCGTTGCATTCTGTTTGACCGTCCTTGCGACCGTTTTAGAAACAGATGTAATAATCAGATACCGAGAGCGAATTCTATGATGTAACTAATTTTCAAATATTCGATTTTAAGATCTCTTAGAGATTTTTATATATTTTTTTGACGTGATAATCACATCATCACATGACTTCTCCCGTTTTGTATAGAGCGGGATGGTGTGTCAGACTTTTACTGACTAAAACCCACAGTGTTCCTTCAGTTGCCTTTCTTACGAAAGCTACGGTAACTCCTTCGAACGATTCACAGCCCTAGAAGATGTCGGCCCTGACTAGCCCAGTAAATTTTGCTGACATCTTTTTGAGGCGCACGTGAAACACAACGCGCCGTTGATCCGGGTTTAATCCTCACAGGACAACCAGACGGCGAGCTACTCATTGCTCGCCGTCCACAAGCCCGCGCCGATGCTGGCTGGAAATCGTCATGCGATTACCGACGCCCGGGGCGTCTCCGGCAGGGGTCGGGGCATGTGGGAGCAAACGAGGAGGCCGAAACCGTAAGACAGATCTTACGGTTTCGGCCTCCTCGTTTGCTCGCATTGCTGCTTCGCAGAAGGAGGTGCCCGACTCGCATACCCTCCCATTCACACTATTGTGTGAATGAGACTGCGGATTGCGGTCGGTTGCTGTTGTTTTTCCTTACTTCATTAGCCTTCCGTCTGTTGCTGTGGAAAGCCGTACTTACCCTTGGACACAGACCTATCTCCCAAATACGCTGACCATAAAAATTCTACCAGTGCTGTAGCGGTACCCAATTTCGCTGCCAGTTCGCTTAATAAAACAACCTATAAAATAGTCGCTATATGGATGTGGTAGGTGTAGGATGAATTACGTCGTGCTAGTTTCTCTTCAATATAATAAAGGTGAAAGCATGTAGGCGTTCGGAAGTTTGATAGTCAATCAGCAGAATGAATTTAGATTAAATTGGAGATGAGACATCATTAAATTACCTCTTCCAGTTTTTGGCGGAGCGAGATAGAGTGTCAAACTATTACTAACTGAAACCCACCTGGGTTCTTTCAGTGGCCCTTAATTTTCAGAACTACGGTAAAGCTAGAACTACATTGGACCGACGTACACGTATTCACGCCTGATTTGTACGTAGAACGCCGACGCGTGGCGTGTATCAAGTGTAGCTCTACAAGTCTAGTTTTCATATAAAATGTATGGAGACCGACGCGCCCAGGTCGGCGTGTGTGGCACACGTGTGCGCAGTGTAGTTCTACCTTAACTCTTTCGAATAATTTCGCAGCCCGCGTACATGGGTAGTCCATGTCTTCGATTAGGACATGGTAACTGTTTATTCCGATAGTACATTCTCGTGGTGGGAAATCATCCAATGGCTTCTCCAGCTCTACGGTGGAGCGAGAGGGTGTTTCAGACTAACCGACTAAAACCACACCTGTGTCCTTAACTTGCCCGTTGCTTGCTAGAACCAGGGGTTTCCTTGTCAGAAATTTCCTGTAACCTTAAAGGGCAAAGGCCCTGCAAGTAATTAGGTACTTACTTGTCGTTTTTGTTGAGAATAGACACGTTGACGTTTCCGAGTATGATGCGCAGATACAGGCTGTTCTGTTTCGGCAGCGTTGCGTTTATCTCGCGCAGCATAGCTTTCCTTTTCATAATTTCTTTTTCCAAGTTTGTAACGCGATCATCTTTAGTAACCACTTTCTTATCTAACCTGTAGGGAAGGTGGAAGTTGAGATATCAATAAATCTGTGACAGCAAGATGCCTAGGGGTTGGGTACATTCGTGGGTTATAATCAAATAATTCCCGCTCTGAATGGAGCGAGGAGTGTCAGGCTTTCACTGACTAAAACCCACCTATATACATATATACACTTTACGTTCCTGGGCCACGGTAACTGTTTCGGACAATCCCGCAGCCCTGGCAGCCATCAGTGGGTTTTATTCTATTCTAGTGGACCCCGTCCATTTTGCTGACATCTCTTTGAGGCGCGCGTGGAGTTTAGTAGTAGTGTGGTAGTAGTGTGGTGTGTGTTTAGTGTAGTTGCTCAAGTAAGTATCAGTAGATTTTATGCTAGATTAATTTATACTCTGTCAGGGATAGGGCTTCACATTGCGTCTATGGTTTCATAGAATCGGTAATATCTCTTTAGTCTTCTTGCCAAATACGGAAAGTTAATATAAAATACCTACTGATGATAAATTCTATAAGGAATTTTCTTCTTTTGTACCGTCAATAGGGTATTACACTCATTTTTGAATAGTGTCTCAATTAGATTCTATAGTTTTTATTCAGTCGCTAAGTACCCTAAAAATGCACTAAAAATTTTCATTTTTCGCGCGTATTTGACGAAAATGTAGTCAGCAGCAGTGGACGCCATATTTATTCTGCGGTCGTGACGTCAGTTGGCTGTGTAAACAAAAGCGCTCAGTATAGCCGATCAGTTGACAGTTGTCACTTTAGTTTACTAAACACAGCCGAATGACGTAATAACATGGTAGCTACTATTTCAAGGCGATAAAGAACAGATACTTATAAAAACAGGAAACATTGAATAAAATTTTAAAATTAATTTTGTTATTTTATGAACTAATCAACACTTACCGGCTGCATTTTACCTAAGCTAAGCTAAATATATTATTAAGATATTAATAATATATTTTTAGATTTTTTCTTTTATAGAGTAAAATAACCTATTGATAAGTACAAAAACTGTGACAGAGGTGCAAATTAAATATTATTACACCATTTAATGAATAATAATAGTACGTCTTTTAGTAAATGGACTTAATACAGTGAACATTGAAAAACCTAAACATTTCAGGCATGTATAGGATATTTATTATAATTTCTCGAGGTGTCAAGCTATTTTCTGGAAAAATATGCATGTTTTTTCCTATTACTTATCCATTCATACTTAAAGGATTAGTTATTTATCAATTCATCCAGTATAATCTTCTTCTTTTATCATTTTATTCTTACATAACATTAATGTAAATAACAAGAAATCAATATGTGTTAATCAGTAGTTAGTGATACTGATAATATACTGTTTACTTTCCTGTAATTGATTGATTGAAACTAAAATCTTGAAATTCAAATATTATTGTAAATGTCAACACATCATCATCATATTCTATGATTAAAATGTTATACCAACTTATTTACAGACAGACTCAAGAAATTTTTCTAAACAAAAGAATTTATAACATAATTTTATATATCTTTGAGATTATAGTAATGTAAAATACAAAATACAACTGCCCTGCAGGTAACTTGGTCGCAAACACAACTACTGAGCGGAAGTCCTGGGGACAAATCCCAGCTCCGTGTTACCGCCTAAAAAAAAGCTCCGTGTTTGAAAGTTGGTGATCACTGCATTGGTGACTGCTGTGCCTCAGAAAGCAGCCATCAATCCTTTGTCTGATCTGTGCCCAATTGTGTTGGATTGCCATACCATTGGACATAAACAGAGAGTGGCACCTAAGTCTGCTCACACACTTGTACACTATATTATATAACATGTCTGTGTCTGTCTGTCTGTCTCTCTCTGTGTATGTGTATGTGTGTGTGTGTGTGTGTGTGTATCTCTTTGCTAATATCTATTGAGATTGGCCACCATAAACAAATTTAGTTCGAAAGGATTTCATTGTAATGTAAAAAAGAATTGAGGAACTTCCTTTTTTTTAAGTCAGTTAAAAATAAGCCAAAACATGATGGAATAAAATAAATAAACATCCTGCTGTCATTATTGCTCTTAATCTATATCTGCTTTATACTTTTTTATTGTAGTTGTCATTAGTATCCAATTATCCATTAGAACCATTTAAAATTATCTAATTTAGTGTTTTATTACTGTTATCTTCTTAAAATCAATGAATTTTTTTCAAATAGGTACTTGGAAAGCAAACCAATTGTTTTATAGATATGTATTTGTTAATGATGTTGCAGACTCAAAGCCTCTCTTGATAGTGAAGACAATAACCTAGTTTCAGTTGTTTTAATTGCATTAAAAATCAAATTACTGCAGCCATTAGGAGCTGTCAACACAATTATTTGTTTGGATGGAATAGATGGATTTTAATTAGATCAATAATCATTATTATTGATCTTGTTTTACTAATAAGAATACAACAAATATGAATCTATGTTATCTAAAGACATTTAGATTAATGATGTTGACTCATTTGTTCTGACCTTTTCAGAGCGGCCGCTATTATCCCCATGCGGTACTTCTGGTGGTTTATCTCCTTCATGCAGGCCGCCTGCAACTCGCCAACCTCCTCCAATTTCGCGACATAGTCTTTGTTTGTTATCTACAAGAATGCGACAAGAAAACAATACTAAAGCAATTTTAAAAATAAATATTATACATATAAGGTCCTGCGATGAAAGCCTCTTTATCGCAAAATTATGAACGCTTGAAAGAAAATTATTAATGCAGCTTGCTATTAAACAAGCTCTATAAATGTAACGTACAAATAAGTAAACGATTGTATTTGTTTTTGTTGGCAATGTCGACCATCAACAGGCTGCAAATCAAAAATCGTGAACAACTGAGGAACAACGCATATAAATTCCATGAAAACAGACGATAAAATTATGTTAAGTGTTCAGACAAAAATCATTATTCATACTTTACCTCTAAGCGTTTGTAGTCCACCAGTAGATCCTCCCATTCTTTGAGACACTCCTCCACATCCATATTTTCAGTATTCGATGATTCAACTAATATTTGCCTCACAAAATAATCACAAGAATTCGACTGAATGCGTGAATTCCATTCCCGTTTTCTGTGACCTTTCGTCTGTCATCTGTCGTAGACCAGCCAGCTGTCGCTTCTTTACATCAATACAGATAAAACAAAACTAGAGAGAGACAATGCTTTGTTTTACTTTAGTCGATTTTTTAAATAATGTATATTAGTGGAATTATTGAGTACGGCCAAAATATCTTGTCCACTTCAAATTTCCATCAATTGACTGCGTAGCAATAATTCTTTTTATGAATCATCATAATATGGCGAATGAATATTTCGTATTTTTTCGAGTATGCGCAATAATTCGGAATGTCAACTTCAGTGTACGGTTCGTACTGTACCAAACCTAAACTAGACTAAAATGATAGTATTTTCTGGAAGTACAGATAAAAGGAGGACAACAAGTGTGTAGAACATTCCTATTCTGCCTGTTATGGGGTAAGGTACTCAACATTACAGACACACTTTGATCACAGACACAGAGTACCTTTTTACATGATCACAGAGTTGACGCAGCTGGCGCGATGCCGAGTCGCAAAATTATTTAATTGAGAAATTGCACAAACGTCAACGAGTTTTCCGTTGTTGCTTAAGGATCCATTACACGGTCACGCAAGCGTCAATCAAAACCATCAATCATGAATGAAGCTTGGCTGACCGAATTTTATCGCCATACATTTTTCATTATTAAACTCTCTAGTCATATTCAACAACTAAGCCTTAATAAATTCAAATTATTTGTAAAGCGAAAACTTTGCCAAAAAGCTTTTTTCACTATAAAGGACTATGTTGAGGACCAAAAGGCTTGGGATTGACCTGCTCCGGTACGCACTACAATACTGTTGTCTTATTATTATTATTTTCTTTTTTTTTTCAATTGTGTATGTTTTTTTTTTTATCTCAGGACCCTGAGGTCCTGGACCTTTGGAGCCGAAGCCAACTCGCAGAGGCCCTTTAGATAATTATAATGGAACATGATACCAACCGATGATTATCCCTGTACGCGCTATGCTAGTGCACCCAAGGACAACCCCCGGTTGTTAAAAAACTATTGCGACTTATGGAGAACAATGACAATAGGGCTATGGTTTTTGGAGTCTTAAGTGGACTGGTAACATGGAACTATGTTAAGACTATGGCCCCTGCCTGAACAACGTTATTTATATCCATCGAAAAAAGGCAGGGGGTGACTTGCACACAAGGATCCATTACACGGTCATGCAAGCGTCAATCATGAATGAAGCTTGACTGACGGAATTTTATCGCCATACATTTTTCGACATGCAAACGACAATCATCGCATTACACGGTAGGTTTTTCGTCAGTCAAGATATTTGACTGTGGCAAAACTGGCAGCAAAACCTATAGTTTAATGGACCCCTATGACCAGGCGCTTTTTCGGACTCAGGGCTGCCAATCGCAAATCAACCACTAGTCAGCGCCTCCCACGCTTATGGGCGTAGGGGCGTAACCAAAGAGTAAAATAATGGCGTAACATATTTTTGAGGAAAGATAGGTACACTATATTTTTTTTTAACAAGTATTAATATTTCTCGTTACATCCAGCGTCTTGTACTGTGATCTTAAACTGAATACGTATTGATTACACAAACATCATAACATCGGTGTGTTTTACAAATTATTTATGTAATTAACAACGATGTTATAAAGTTTCAAAGCTACGTGGTCTTTGACGTCAAAGTTCATCATGTCCATACGGCCGCCATAGAAAACGGTGTTATGACGAAAGACAGATATATATAGTTAACCCTTTAACAGCTTCCGTCGAAATGGTCCAATGAGTGTTTTCGTGTCCTATTCGCCAGGGTCATTGCGACTGAGTACTCCATCTCGTTTAGCTCTTTAATCCCCGTAGGTGACCGAAGAGCTGATGAGATGAAATGATTTGTCATGGATGTGCGACCCTGGCGAAACAAACGCGAGTGTTTGTCGGATATTGTTATTTCTTAAGCTTTTGTTTAACTTTTATATAGTGTTAACACGTGATTGTGCTCATGATAACCAACAACTTTTACTATGGAACAAATCTGAAATCGCGAAAAAAAATCAGCTGTTCATTTATGTTTGCCTAACGTACTGAACAGCTGATATTTTTTTTCGCGATTTCGGCTTTGCTCCCATACTAAAAATTGTTTGTTATCATGAGCACAATCACGTGTTTAAATATCGTACACTAATTGCCAGTCACCCTATAATATAAATTGATAAATTGATTAGCTAACAAATCTTTTTTTCATGCATATTCTCAGGTATTTTATCCGTATGGTTTCTATACTTTGCCGAGTATGACCTTTAAGTAATAGGAGTAATATTTAGAAGAAAAAACAATAAAAACACACAGTAAAATAAATTAAATACTTGTTTATTTACATGAAACGCGAACCAAATCTATTTGGGTTTCAGTAATTAATTTTGACAAGTTCAGCAGTAATTATGAGTAACTGCAAAATTCTCCCATTAACACTTCAGTCACATATTCTTAGTGCTATTCTGTATCCGGTCGCTAATTTAACATATTTTTTCAATAATGTATCAAGAGAATTCTGCAAGTAGGTGAACTTACGCTGATGATATTATTCTTACTGTAATTACATTTTTAAAAGTGCAAGATACTTATTTTTAAATTGTAATACAAACGATTTTATGAAGAACTTTATGTTCAGCAGATTATTTATATTAGGCGATTGCCATATTTCAAAGAGATTATATTTCTATGCCAAGATAATATAGCACGCGTAGTTGTAGAGAGCGCCCTTTGGGGTTTGTTGTCCTTCGTTATATGAACAATTCCAGATACTATCTGCAGATACTTTGCGTAAAAATTTTAATTCAGTTTATTCATCATTAAAATAACGGGTGTAAATACAGTAATTAAAAACCGAAAAACGATGGTAGCTATACTATACCATCCACGTCAAAAATACATATTTTATAACTGCCGTATCATAAACCCGTAAAACAAATGCTTTTCTAGTTTGCTGTATTCGTTATTTATTTTAAATACACTTCGGATGTTATAAACATGTACTATCTATTAATATTAAGAAATAAATCTAATAAATGGAAATGATTGCAAATAAAAATGACTAGAAATTGTGTATTGTGATGTATTAGCTATATAAAGTATAAACGATTATAAAAGAGAAAACTGTTTTTTTTTTTAGTATTGGAGTCTATTTGAGCTAACAAGTTTTAAATATCAATAATACACTAGATGGGTACACTGACGCCTACTAGATGTTAAGTTGAGCGCTCTCTACAGATACGCCACAACACTACTATTACAATCTCCTTGGTGTCAGCATATTACTTTACGAATCCACACTGATAAAGCGAATATAATCCTTGTATAAGAATCTAGATACCAAGTTTAGCATCTATCCTGACAGCTGCGGCGCACGATACATACATCTCGTTTAGAAATACAAAAGCAATAATGACATATTGTATAAGCGATAACTCCATAAATATCATATATTAGCGTGGTGTTACCGGCCGTCACTTTGAAGCAATGTACACGTCGCATCATGTCATGCACTAAACAGCTGTTTCTAACAGTATGAGCGTACCTACGCAAACTACACTACGAACTAACCTCTACAACACCAGGCAACAAAATTATTCCATATTACAATAAATAACTATTCATAGTAATAATAGATATTTTTAATTAAAAAACTAAAACCCGACCACGGATAATAATATGACATGCGCATCATTAACAGGAATCCACCGTAACTGTATTTGTCACAATCGGTGCAGCAATTTCGACATAATGAGGGAACTTCCAGACATACTGCGAAAATCATAACCCTTCCTTTTGGCTTCGCCGTAGTCGGGTAAAAAGGCTTCAATTAAGTTTTTTTTTTCAATCTAGCTACCTTAAACAGGCCTGTAATTCAAAGTATTAATTAAAGTTTATATCACACATTAATTTACTTAGACATAATTATGATGACATAAATGAAATCGGCTTAACTTTAAAATCAGATATTAATTAATAATGTAAAATGTGAATTGTATTACAATTACCCATTTAGCAATTCAATGCTCTACACTTAACAAAATTGTTGTTTGAGACAAAGAAAATAAAAACTGACAATATAAATAAATAAAATTTTGAAATATAACTTTTCTAACTTATAGTTAAAGTTTTGAATTGCCAAAACTTAAAATAAGTCTCTAGGAAACCGATTGATATAAAATTTTACAAACGTGGCTACAGTATTTCGTTTCGGTTTCGTTGTCTCCATAGATATTCATTAATGTTGTTGGCGGTGCTAACAAACATAATGAACATCGTATCGAGCTGAGACAAACAACAAAAGCCTTATTTACACTACAATAGTAAGTTGATGGAGCATTTACGATGAGTTCAAGTGTGTTCATTAATTATTATATTGAATGCTTGTCATGAATAACTATCAATATCAAATTTCATAAAACTAACATTATCAATAAAGAAATCAAGGTACAAAATCTGATTGGCTGGCTAATAAATCAAATTACTTATTTATAACAAATAAAATTTATATCTAAACGTTTTACGAATAAACAATAACTATCAAATAAACAGGACATTGAAAGTTTAATTATAACACACACAGCTAGTCCTCACTCCATCGTTACGAGCGGTACATGACGAATGCTACGTCACTGCTAACTAAAAGTAGGTCCAAATTTTTACAAAATTCGGAAATATCAATTTAACTAAAAATATACAGAAACTATGACCATGAAATGCCATTACACTTTAATGGAATGTGTGAAACTAACCGAAGAAGTTGAACACAAAACGAGAATCGGGGCTAAAAGTTTACGCCAATTTAGATATAGGAGACATAGCATCGTCAGGTGTACGAAAAAAAAAACTACAATGAGCAGAAGGCAGAGATGAAAGTATCTCTCCTTTACAAATGATTGACCATAATGACAGCAGTTTACATCGCTCTCATTGTAGCTACAACGCGAAATAATAATGATAAGGATATCATCGGTGAGTTTAAGTTACTAAAATGGCAACGCTCTTAGCGACACTCCCAAACTTTGACGGTTTGATCGACGCTGCCTGATATCACGAATGGCAAGCTCCTGTGGAAATCTGAAAACATAACAGAGCATTATTGTATAGCTGATTTTAGGGTTCCACAAGTCTTGTAGATCACATGAGTCACTACCTGAGTTTTGGTTGCATGACATACACAAAATAATACACATACATGCTAATTAATTTTACGTCTTATAAATTAGTCTGTAATTGATATTATCTATTACATCACCATGACATCCAAGGGACCAAAATACAATGGATTATAAACACAAAGCTAAATCAAGCAGCAAATTACTATCCTCCTGTTGCTTTCTCTAAGGTTTTAGTTAAAAAGGTTTAAGCTTCTCACACATGGCAGGGGCAGTGGTGTACTAATATTCTCAGATTAGTGTTCAAAGAGATTAAGTTTGGTGTTCAAATCAGCTGGCAGCCATAGACAGTATACAAGATGGTGTGACATGTGAATTGATGCATGTGATCTACCAAGGTCAGGTCTTCCAGACATGAGCATAACAGAAGAAGGTTAGTATAGTATATTCATTTCACAACTTTGTTAGGTAGAAATACATTTTTGCCACTCTGAGGATAACATAGCTGTGTGCTGTGGGTTTACAGCAGTTACGTATTTATTATATGATCGTTGTAGGATGCAGTTTCTTTATTATTTTTTAGCCAGCTTGTACGTCCTCAGAGCGAGCAAGAAGTTGATATGACAAAATAAAGAAATCATCATCGAACCAAGACTGGTGGCGAAGTGTTGGTGCGCGTAGAGCGTCTTGAGGCAGCGCGTGTGCGCGACGTCCCACACGCGCAGCGTCTTGTCGTCGGACGCCGTGAGCAGGTAGCGGCCGCCGGGGTGCCACGCCGCGCCGCGCACCCAGTTGTCGTGCCCCACCAGCGTGGCCAGGCACTGGCCCGTGCTCACGTCCCAGATCTAGCATGTACAAAACAGATATTCTTTATTCAGTCAAAATAGCTTTTAAAGGTAGAACTACATTGAGTTCACGTGGGTCACGTACGCCGATCTGGGCGCGTCGGTCTCCATACATTTTATATGGCAAGTATACTTGCAGACCTAGATCCACGCCACGCGACGCGGTTGTACGTAAAACTCAGGCGTCGCCCACGTGTCGTTCTAATGTAGTTCCCGCTTACTACAAGTCTGGCCCACCCTCGGGAGACAACCGTATACAGCCATTTTGAGGTGGTAGTCCAGGACTCCTGGTGGAGTGCTACTATCATAGTATTTTATAGTTTTACCGTGTAATGAGCCATATTTTCATAAGGGGCCATTCATTTATTACGTAAGACGATTTTTACTAGTTTTTGACCCCCCCCCCCCCCTAAATAAGAAAAAATAAGAATAGACGACCTCCCTCCTGTTTAATATTTTTTTAAGAATTTATCTAAAGAAATAATGAATATAACTACGTTTGTTTGGTCTTGATGGTTATTTTTAAACATAGCAATTTTTAGAAACGTTTACAAGTGTGTCGTTTACTAACGTCACGTTCACAAGCGGGGAGGCGCCCGCCCTTTTTCAAACATTAACTTTGGGTATTTTTGTGATCTTACATAAGAACTATCAGGACTCCCTTCCGTCCCCTTCTAAGAAAAAAACAAGACATGGTCGACCCTCCTTCCCACCCTAAATCGTCTTACGTAATAAATCAATGGCCCCTAATTAATTGCAACGATACGATGAGAGAAAAACAATAGTAAACTTTGAAATTCTGAATCTGTGTAATCTCACGTGCCTTAGATACGACAGCATTGATGTTAATAAATAAATAACATCTAAGAGAGAGAGGAATTTATTATTATAAATAACTTATTTTTTATTTTATTTGTTCTGTTTGAAGTATCTATGTTATTTATTTATTGTGCAAACCTACCACAGTATTGTCTTTTTAACCCAAAGGTTGACTGGTAGAGAATGCCTTGTTGCATTAAGTCCGCCTATGTACTACTACTGTACATGAAGTTTAAATAAATAAATAAATAAGACATGGCCTAGAATAAGTTTTGGTGAAACAATAAGCGAAGTCGATAAAGAAGAATTTTCAAGTAGGTATTTCACCTGAATGTTTTGTGAACATAATCGCCCCTCGACCGTGGTTTCGTCATTGGCTATTTAGTAGGACAAGTTACACGTTTCTTACGGCACTTGGTCAAAGTATCCGGTCACGGTGCTTATTGTATTGATGTTTCTGTGACATTGTGATAGACATGCAAGGAGCAATTATTCTTGTGCGACGAAACATCTCCACAATGTATGTCGCGGAACAAACGCCGTGACAAATGTTCTCTATTGCAAAAATTTATTTGTTATTAGCTGACCCGGCGAACTTAGTACCGCCTAATAGTAAGGATAACGCCGACTACTGGCATTACCATTTTAAAATGACATTTTAATTAGAGATGGTATTCGTTTTTTTTTCGTACGTTTTTCTGTATTTTTTAACCGTTTAAACCTTCCCTTCACAAATATTACAAGACCAAAATTAGCCAAATCGGTCCAGCCGTTCTCGAGTTAGCGAGACTAACAAACAGTAATTAATTTTTATATATATAGATAGATATACTAGCATTAAGGTTGTTAAGACCTTCCTGTATTGATGAAAAATCGGCACAAGAGAATTACGTGGTTATATGAAGATATAAACTTCTGTTTTAACACACTAAATCTTGTAAGGCTCAATTTTGACACTGACATGACAAAATCTTTGAGTACTTTCAGTTTGCAGTATTTAAACTATTAACATTTGCTCAAAAAGTCCATCATTGTAGCAGACCAGAACGGGGATAAAGTAGCAATTTATCCTCTAATGGTACAGTTGAAATAAAGTGTCAGCAAAAGTATCAGCTTGAATAATTTTATATTTTCGTCTAGATTATCACCAAAATCTATACGAAAAAATGAAATAACACAGCTTTTGCACTAGCAAAAAACAAAAATAAAAAGCCAAATAAAAAAAAAAGACTACTTTTAATTTTTATACTTACTATGCTATGCTATGCTATTTTTACGAATATTTTCCGGTTTTTTGGCCAGTATTGGTTGTGGTACCTCACTATTTATGAAGTGGAAAAAAAACGTGCAACATTCGAATTGTCAAATCATTATCTCTGATTAAAAAATAGACTTGAGCTACCAACATAAATGACTGGCAAATTATTTGAACCCGGGCTGAAGTATAAATGGCAACTTTTTTATTGACGAAAAAAAGAGGATGTTCTCAAGTCGACGTATGTATATTGTTTTTTTGTTATATCTTTTTAGTCTGATATGGACAATTTATTCTTTATTGGACAGGGAATATCTCGAAGGTGGTCAATAATGTAATGAAATTAATATTCTATCCTTCAGGTTAGTAAAATAGGGGATGGTTGATGTTCACTCAGTGTTTCATCAATATTACCACGAAAAACGGTTATTTTTTAATTTCAGTATTTTTTAGATGATGATGATATTCGTACCTTGACGGACTTGTCGCGCGAGCCGCTGGCGAGGAAGGGCCCGGCGTGGTTGGCGCGGCGGTTGTCTGCGCCGGCCGCCTCGTTGATGGCGGCGGCCGCGGCCTCGGGCGCCCACGACACGCACTCCACCACGTGCTCGTGCTCGCGGAGCTCCATCTAAAGGGGAAAACCACTTTACTAACTTGTGATACTACATACTAAACTTGTATGAGAATTACGCTCAACTCTATCAGCAACATTGCCACTTAATTTAATGATACTTTATTCTATTTGTAATGTCTATTAATTATTTATTGTGCACACCTACCACAGTGTTGTCTCTTTTAACCCAAAAGTTGACTGGTAGAGAATGCCTTGTTGCATTAGGTCCGCCTTCTTATAAACTTCATATACAGTAGTGGTACATTACTGTATATGAAGTTTAAATAAATAAGCATTGATTGCTATTGAGAAGCCAGAGCCATCTTTATACCTAGAATAGTTAATTAAGTAAAAGAGAGTAGTTAAGTGGTCAAACCTCTTCTGCTTCACTGCTTCCTCCACAATAGTCTTTGAGTTCTTGATTTGTACCTATCTGCCCCAGAACGGGATAATGTGCTTGAAAACATGACAAAGAAGATTCGACATGATAGTTCAAAAAATAAAAAAAATGGGTATCAGTGCATGATAAATCATTGTCATACGTCACATACCCATTTTTCTTATTTTTTGAACTGTTTATTATCTTGTTATGTGTGTGAGTGACAGTTACCTTGCATTCGTTGGTGTCGGCGTTCCAGATGCGCACCGTCTGGTCGTTGGAGCAGGAGGCCAGCAGCGTGCCGTCGGGCGACACGCGTACCATGCGCACCCACTCGCGGTGACCCTTGTACGTTTTGATGCAGTACCTGGGGAATAGGGAAGTAGTGTTAGTATTTTAAGTGCACAGTTTGGTGATTTTGGCCCAGTGGACCCGGCATTATGGATGCATCGCTCTTCCTGTACGATAGAGACGGAGTTACAGAGGAATAACGCCATCCCTTTTTCGTCTAGAAAAAAATACACTTCAACAGTGTTCATAGTGACTGTGATGAAAAGTTAAGTCAAAGTGCAATCATAAGAATATCATTGCTCCCTTTTGTTTTTATTGATATTTTGGTTTTATAGAATTTCCAAAATACACTAGTAGAAAGAAATAAATCCTTTTATCAAAGAGCCACAAGGTTTTTTTCGTGTAGGTAAAAAGATAACTAACTTCAGAGTTTTCACTGCTGGATAAGTCAGAAACTTACGCTGCATCTCAATCTCACACTTCATATTTCCAAAAGCGACAGTGTTTATATCCGTGTTACACTTACGTGACACATGGCAAGCCAACACGCTCACACACTTTTTTTTTTACATCCGCAACTTGTGCATAAAAGTGCAGGAAATTGGATAAAAAATACGACATCCTATAGAAATTATGGTAGGTACCCGGTTGTTTAAATGTCAGAACAAACTTTAGAAAGAGGTAAGGGCCTATTACACTACGCGAGTCTTATTTTTTGTTCCGAATAAGACCGGTCTAACCCTTATTACACTACGCGACATCGACTAAGACCTGTCTGAATATCGAATAGTGTAATAAATAGGCACTGTAAGACCGACCGACACGAGATTCTGCAGTCTCAAAGGCCCGAACGCATAAGTCGATGACCTTCGTGTACTCTTACTATCCTTGCAATTTATAAGTTTCCAAACAAATACATGCTTTTGAAATATTACCGTATCCAACAGAAAGTTCAATTTGTGCAATTTTTTTTTTCTTTTCAATATTTTCAATTGTACTTGCCATTTTACAGACTAAATTCTCATCAAAATACAGTTGATAACATACAATTGGTAACTGAAGATTTCAATCCTACTTTTAAATAACTAAGTAGCATGCAGCGCGGGTGTAGCGCAGCAGTCGCGCGTTTTCTATTTAAATGAAATAACAAAGAAGCGCGGCTAATTTGAAGGCGCCCTTAAACTGGTAATAATAACAACAGCTTTCAGTTGTTGAAAAAAAAAAATACCTTTGAATACTTAATAAATACTTTTGCAGTGGAATCATTCTAGACTAGCACGTGGATGAAGTCGGTGGTCAAACCTAGCATGTAATAGTTATGGTAATCCTTCCTTACCCAGTGGCGACCTCCCAAGCTTTGATGGTCTTATCTCGACTAGCGGAGTAGACGATGTCGCCGCTCGGTGAGAACGCCACGGACGACACGTTGTGGTCGTGGCCGTGCATCGTCTTCACGCACTCGAACGTTTGGTTGAAGTCCCACAGCTTTATTGACATGTCAGCGCTGCAGGACACTGGAATAGATATTGATGGAGTTATAGTACTTGTTTTGTCATAGACGGCGGCTGAACAATACCGACGCAACATTTATTAGTATTTAGAAAGAGACAAAGCAACTGTAGCTAATACCTGTAACATTCTTACAACACTATGAATGCAACAGCCTGCGTAATAAACCAATCAGAATTCTAGAAATAGAAACTCGTGGTCGCACAATTGTTAAGTAGCTTTCACAGGTTTTTTGACTGTGTTCCCTTGTCAGCCGGATAGAGAATGCTTAGTCTATTCCTGTGTCTATGATATAAATTAAATGACAAAATTTGAATCTAGTTTCTTGCACATCACTGCAAGGGACAAGAAATAGTATTTCATGAGCATCTTTTCGTAAGTCTAAAAAAAAGGAGAAAAAGCAGAGAGCGTCCTCTAGCTACGTGGTGGACAACCGTATCTAAAGATCTGGAACGAGCCCAGCTGGACGCATAGATAACCCAGGATAGACTATTCTGGCTCCTAAAAACGAGGAGAGCCGACTCCGAATGAAGGGATAAGGCAAGGAAGAAGAAGAAGAGCATCTTTCAGTAAGTAATTGTTATGAAAGACTTGTATAAGTTATGGATAGTCATGAATATGCGTCAATATCCCTACATTCTTCCTCTACCTATTGCTACACACAATTTTTTTTTTTTTTCAAAAAGTAACTTTATCCAAAATCGCAAAAAAAAATATTCTTTTTTTTAATTCGTTCAATAATAAGTAAGTTAGAAAGAAACATTTCAATTCTGATGGAAAGGGGAAACTGTCAAGTAACAGAATAGGGATTCACACACTGAAATTTGACGTCACCGGTGTCACCGCGTTCGGTTGTGTTCAAAAGAAATAACGAGATGCCCAAGCCTACTTTCACATATCAATATTTAACAAGCTTATTGCTGCTTCATATAATAGGCAACTGATGCTGTTTTCAGAAAAAGATTTATTTTTACTTGTTGTATATTTTTTGTATAAAACATTGTACAAAAAATAAAAACAGACTGTCAATATTTACCACCATAACTTATTGTCGATGAGTAATCACATCATTCTCATCATTGATCATCATCATTGATCATTTGTAACAGACTCTTCAAAAAAGCTTGCCGAAAAATTACTAATATCATTGCTTTTACAAGTGCCAATAGGTAAACACCAATTTCATGACGCACTTCGACGAAATTTTCCTTAATTGAATAATTATACAAAATGACTAATTTGGAAGCCATATAGAATAACAACGTCATTATTACTGTAATATTCCTATAATGTATAAGGATGACGTTACAGGACAATAGGTTAACGCATATTACGGAGTAGTAAGGACAAGGTTGTACCCCTTGTCCTTACTACTCCGTATTATGTGTTCATAGCTCTCCTTACGAGCGCATTAGCTAAGACGACCGCTGGCGCTGGTGGTACATCATTAGAGTCGGAATTGGTGACGTCAGTTTTCTTTGCTTCTTATAAATAGACTACACTTAAACGTAAAGGTGTTTTTAGTTTTTTTTTTTGCCGATAATGTCTTATGGCCGGTTGTTAAATTTTGTATTGGAGTGTCAAACCCTATTTTACGATCCCTGGAGTACCTAGTTCTTACGATCCATCCTAAGGTTGTCTGGAAGATATCGTTAGCGATATGACTGCCATTGTACCCATAGATTTAAGTTTATGTATAAGTTGTGTTACTTTTTGGTGTACAATAAAGTTTATTCTATTCTATTCGATTTTAATACCAAAATTTGAGAGGCATTTATGGTCAAATCGATTTAAACAAATTCTCAAAACCTGAAATCCGAGGACATTGACAGGTGTGCTGACTTACCGAGTAGTTTTCCATGATGGTCGAATGCAATATCCTGAACGGAATCGGTGTGTCCCTTCAGGGTTCGTTCGTACTCGCCGCTCTCAAAGTCCCACACTTTGATGGTCGCGTCCTCACTTGAGGACACCATCAAACTGAACACCGGGTGAAATATTACCTGGAAAATTATTCAGAAAATTGTGAAACAAGGACTCGGCTAAGCTATATGTATTGTTTTCTATTATGGTAAGTAGTCATAGGTAACGTTTGAAAGAGTTACCGTAGCCCTAAAACGGAAAGGGCAACAGCACTAACACAGGTGGATTTAGTCAACAAAGGGATGACTCTCCCTCTCACTCCATCCAGAGCGCAACAGGTTATTTGAAGATTATCCATCCAAAAAGGTAGAGTAGTGATGTCGGCGGGTGTTAGTTTATTACCACGGGTTTTAGGCAAGTTTTTAAGAGATTTTTCTATACAATGTGTTGTTTTTGATAACCCATAACTCAAGGTTTATATTCTATAAGAAAAAATAATATAAAATTTCTAGAATATGATATCCCTACTTATCAATCATAATTAATTTAGGTCAAAAATGTACACCCTTAAGACAAATCTTTTGCCAGTCAACGATGAAATAATATAATAAAGTAGTATGTAAATAAACAAATGACATTACATATTTACGTTGTCATATTTCACGTAAGGGTGTTTTACATAAATAATCGTGATTTATTGAATTATTGGTATGGAAAATGAAAACAAATAAAAAAGATAATTGAAAAATAATTTATATATGCCAGTTGATTCTTTGATATGGTCTCATTCATGCCCTAGAGTTATGGGATATAAAAAAACACGTATACAGACATCCAAAATAATACAGCAATAATTATATTAAACGTAAAGAATCATCATAAAAACTTGACCTATGCGCACTTACAGTAAATTCTCACAATTAACAAGAATCGAGCTGTTAATTCGAACAGTGGGACAAAAACTAGCGGAAAGCTATAGATAATAGTCACACCATTCGTTTGATACAATTGCGCATGGTTATGATCACGAGAAATTATACACAAAAACCAAAACAATACATTTTAGACGGCTTTCATTAGATTCGAAAGTTATCATTGAACAAAATTCGTGTTAGATAGTAAACGTGTTTGTTAAAATGACAGCTGTAACTAAATAATTCAATAACTAAGTAGTGTAATTAGTAAGATACGAATTCTGTGAACTATTCGAAGAATGTGTTCATGTAGCTTTTATACTTGTTATGAAATTACTAAGAATCCAAATTGTGTTAATGATACAATTTCAGAGAAATCTGAATATCTGTCCGACATGTTCCTCTTCTGAATTAGGTATGTTGTGTAAATTGTAGATTTGATCTTCAATCATTTTGAATATATATGGCTTGTAATAAATAGGGATAGTTATAAATGAACGGAAATCGAAAAGGAAATGAAAGACTTTTTTAAAAGGTGTAGGTAATATTTAGCGCCACAAGTATTTCCCTTTCATATAGAAAAACTTAGTAAGCATAATATATGTAATTCCAGCCTTTTCATAAATCTAAGCATGGATATAGTGAGATTCATGTAGGTTCACATGGATCTCACCAGAGTCATTGAATTACTACCTCATGTTATCTAATACCTTAATTTTTAATTGTTTTAACCTGTGTTGCCTCACTGAAGGGCAAAGGCGTTCCTTTTTTATTACCGTTCCTTCTGGTATTAGGCAAGTGTATACCAGTCTGTAGGTGTCGACAGTGCCATATACGAATGAGTCTACAGCGATGTCGCCGGATATTTTCCAGGACACTAGTGGATTTAATCCACAATTCGTTCGACACACGTTTAACGTAACCTACACAGCAAATACCTATATTTCATTAAATAAATATAAACCTTAGTAATGGTGGCCCGGTGTCCGGTGAGACAGAATTTTTCGGGTGGACGTGGGATCCACTCGGCGGGCGTGCGCTTGGCGCGCGTTGGCGCACCCTCGATGAATTCCTTCTGAGCCTCTGACAGCTTCGATTCTAATTCCATCACCTGTTCAAGAAGAATTAAATTGTTATAAAAATAATAAGGCTTGTTATAATTATTTCCATCATCATTCATCATTAAACAGAACAGGCTACGGACAGTGAAAAAAGTTGGTTAATGCAGGGCTTACTTCTGCTGCGCGTCAACAGACTAACTGGCTCAGCATGCCAGCCTGATAACAAAATATAAATAGTATGTCTAAGTAAATGTAGATAAAGAAGCAAATCCGAATATTTTCTTCTATACAGATTATTATTTAGGCTTTCTTTGAATATAATATGTAAACATAATTTTCTAGTTTTAGCAAAACATTCATCGCTCTACCTAACTAAATCTTGTAAACAATCCTAGCTATTAGTGGATCAAGGTTCTAGATAAAAACAGAGCAGCGACCTGATTACCATCACCTTGCGTTTTACATGATGAGATAGTTGGCATAATTTCTGGGGTGATAGTCAATGGATAAAACGTGTTATCGTTTAATAAAAGCGTCGGTCGCGGTCGGCATCGACCGCCCGCCCAAGAAAATCGTTCAAGAGTGACCTAGAAACGTCCACCGCACAGATCGATGGAGTCTACTTCTCGGACCGGATCGTGCTTAGATGTCGTTATAAAATCTTACTCTACACGTTTTAACCATCAATGCGTTCAGTTGCTAGCACTTGAGCAATTTCTGAACCATTGAAACACCAGAAAAGCAGCTTCCCACTTATGTAACTAACATATTGCGTACACCGGGGACACTAATAGGCGTCATCATCGTTTGTGCTCACAGATCGATTACGTGGAATCAATTATAGAAAGTGTTACACAAGACTTCACTGCAATACGTTAATTTTGTATCTAGCTGTTGCTATGAACAAAATTGTTGGTAAACAGGTGGACCTTAAACCATTATTGAGGACGAGTATTTCTAAGAATTACACATAGACATGTTATAAGATGTTCAATCATGAGAATTGCACCAGCGATAATATTATGTCCTTGTTCATTAATCCAGTTAATGGAGATTTAAATTATAAACAAATGCTTACTTTTTTTTGCAACCTGATGACCGAAGTCCATTTCTTCTCGAGGAGGCCGCCGAACTTGCGATCCATCTCGCCAGACATGTCGGCCTCCTTCTTGAACGCTTCCAGAGCGTCCGTGTAGCCATTGCTACCTAAATAGTCGGCGATCGCTTTGTTCCTGTAACAATACGAATTATTTTGATTTAGTATATTTACATAGTAGCTTTAACTTTACGTTTTATCGATGTGTCGCGTGACAGTATGCAATTACAAGGAGCTAACAAATATCCTGCATCGCAATTTAAATCCTGAGCTGGTGGAAGCAGCAATTTCAGCAGTAAGAAGTTGCTCTCTATCAGCGCTACAAAGCCAAATATTGTGTCGACTTTTTCTTTTTCTGCATCATCTAATGCAGAAAAAGAAAAAGTACCACTATGGAATGAGAGTATACCGATAGAATTACATTTCCGTTACACAGTGTAACAATGAGTGTTTGTTACATGCTATGTTGTTTGTTAATTCCCAGAAAATAGTAAAACGTTATCGGCTAATTAAAATAATATGTGAGAACCGTAAACTAAGACAACGGATGTTGCTACAAGCATGACGAAGATACGAGTATTGTTCGAGGGCAAAAAGTTTTTACAAAAACTAACAGCTGAAGATCTCAAGAACATAGGATTTCCGTAATCACGTTTTTACAAAATTCGGATTTTGTTAAGCAGTTTAGTTTTAAATTGCGATGTTTAGGATGTTTAGTTTCGTCATGGACACCGATACAGTTATTTAAACAGTTTTTCAAGACTTAATGTTCTGTCGACAACGACAACAAAAGGCTTGGATCTAGGTTTATTAGCATAGATTACTGTAGCAGTCTTATTTTTTTAACAATAACGGTGTGTCTAATATCGGAACAGGAATAATGTCATTGTGATAATAAAATTAATTAAGGATTCAAACGACGTAGCGCAACAAGGTTACATGGACATTGCAATGTAGGAAACGGCAATGTGAACTTGCAACGTAATCAGTCAATGGAATGTGTTCGTTTAATGCGGTACAATTACCTAGCTGATTGCTTGAGAGGTTGATTAATCAGCTGATGTAACTAAACGATCTCGCTGGTACGGGGGCATAAATCACATGGTTCGCTAGTGAGTTTGTTTTCGATTTCGGCCGGTGTTTTGTGAATTCATCACACCTCAATAGAAAACGAGCACAAGGGTAATTTTTATTTATTTGTTCATTTCTCGCATTCGTTTGAGTTTTGGTTGTCGAGCATTATTCATTTCTCGTACTTAGCTTTTTCCATTTCAAGGCTACACAATTTCTTGGTCGATAAGAGCGCTGTTTTTGCTAACTTCAAGTCGTTAGAGATACCTGATACCCGTCTACTTCAGCTCGTTGCTTTCAGCTTCCGGGTTGCTGATTGTTCTAAATATGTACTTATATCAAGTGTCAAGGAAGAACTACTCGCTTTATCAATGTTATTGTTTAATTAGGCTACAGTTCAGCCATTAACTACATGAAAGACAATAAGCTAAACTGTGAAATATTCAATTCAAAATATTTTTATTTCACATAGGCCTACCATGGGCACTTATAAAACGTCAGAAGCTAGTGCTCGGTTCTAAATGGTCGTTTCCTAAGGAGAAGAACCGGCAAGAAACTCCACACATATAAAAAAAGAAATGTACGCCTATCTGCATTCTATTGAAGTTAGTCGCAGAAGTCGGCGAAGTCGCCGTATCATTTTGGTAATATATTTACATCAATTCATAGGTTTCAAAATCTCCAAAACATGATATTTTCAATAGGTTTTCAGTTGAGAATAGTGCTTTCCATTGCCATGTATTTTTTTATTGTGCGGAGAATTTGTGTCAATATGACAAAAGATTATTCAAAACTAAACGATTGTGTTTATTTCGATCACGCACCTTCCTGATAGAGAAACATAACAATGACATCGAACTTGCTCCAATTCGATAAGCTGCCCTTATCGACGTGGACCTGGCGTCACGAGCCCGTTTGCACTTTTCTGTTTATCTACAGTAAGTATTAAAAGTGTGGATAAAAATACGAAAATATGAAATACTTCTGCCGATTCAGTAAAAGAATAGCCTCAAGAAGCATTCAATTAGTGAAAGAATTTTTAAAATCGGTCCAGAAGTTTTTGAGTTTATTCATTCCAAACAAAAACTCTTTTTTCTTTATAACATTAGTTAGACTACGTAAGATTCTACAATTGCCGTGATTTGAGTTACTATCTAGATACTAATCGCGGATATCGATACTAATATTATAAAACTGAAGAGTTTGCTTGTTTGGTTGAACGCACTAATCTCAGGAACTAATAGGAGCGCAGTATCGACAGAAAATGTTGCAAAGACGGGGGAAAATTATTTCATTTGAGAGCTTCCGTTGCGTTCGCTACGTAAACGGTTAAAATAACACAAAAATGATGTACTACAAAATTGTTCTTCTTTAAGTACTAAAAAAAAATAGTCCGCGACAGCAAATGTCTATCTTTTAAGATTGGCTCACTATAACCTTTTTTATGGTAATCAAATAATTCCTAAAATAATGCATTATTTGCGAAGGTGTTTTTTCATAAACATATTATTAATCCTTATCCAAATAAGTAGGTAAAATATTAATTTTAAGTATTTCATTTTGAACATATGCCTTTTACATCATTTGACTTTGATAAATATCTTAGGATGCACCGCTCAGCTTATTCAAAGTTAAGGATGTTTCAGCTAACGAAAACTATAAATTTGTAGTTACGTCACAAATAAAACCTTTTTTTGCAATTCGGAAAAATCTTCGTAACTCATTTCAGGAATGGAGCTGTTTTCATAGGTAAGTTTGTACGGAACCCTGAGTGCGCGAGTCCGACTCGCACTTACCCAGTTTTTTTGTAGAAAGATGGCGTGTGCTCGATCCGTAAAAATGGCCCTTTGAGAAAAATTTGAATGATATTAGTTTAATCATATAGGATAAATGCTTTCATAGATCTCATGTAGAGACCCTTAAAGACATAAGAAGCTATAATAAAATCATGGGTAGTTAAATTTCTTCGCAATAACGTGATCAGTGCCACAGTCTTGACTGGTCCAGTAGGCAAACGGTAATATTAGTGTGATGCATCTTAAACAGCTTCCTAATGTACTGGCATTTTACAAATATTTCCAATATCTACGCGAACGAAGTCGCGGACAAGAGCTATTAACTATAATAAAAAAAAAACAATCAAAAAAACCTAATAGAAAAAAATTCGACGTATACGCAGACGAAGTCGCGAGCAAAAGCTAGTCAAACAAGTATAGGTACTTTCATCTGCCTTTCCTTTAACAACTAACGTAAAGTCGTTTTACAATTGGCTTATCCCGAAGAGGAGGTAATGCTCTTAGAACGCAAGGCTATCAGGTTGGTGACCGCATTGGGTACTAGATCTCTAATACTTCACATTGTTACATTGTTTCCCGTCACCGACCGCATCTGTCAACCGTCAGGGCCTCGTTGTTACGAGCCAGGGTGCATCGATCTTCTTTTAGGTGGAAAATCGTCAAATGACTTGTCCCGTTTTATATAATAGGTGAAACGGGAGTGTCAGATTTTTACTGACTAAAATAAACCTGTGTTTCTTTAGTTGCCCTTTGCGGTCCAGAGCCGCAGTGTCTCTTACGAACAATGCCGCAGCCCTGCCAAGCATTGAACCTAACTGGCCCCGTCAATTATTCTGACAACTATTTGGGGCACGCATGGGACACAATACGACGTCGACCCGGGCCTGGTCCGTATGACCAGCTATGGGTACCTTACCGTCCGCAAGCCCGCGTCTACGGTGCGGTGGTCGATGAAACTCCCGAAACAACCGTGACCGGTGAGGACAGTCAGGAGGAAAGTGAGAACACCGAGGCGCCTCTCTAACCACTTCTCAAAGAGGGAACGTACCGCCGCTATTGCGGCGTACCCACGTCAGAATGTCCTACGTCAGCGTTATACACATAATTAAGACTTACAAACTGAAGTATGTACACCCACTGCTCAATGGAGACCTCCATTCAGCAGTGGGTAATAGGATATTTTTAGTAACGTATTATGTCCTTATTAAGGACATAATACGTTACTAAAAATATCCTCACTTCAGTTTATTGATACAATCCCAATTGTATTTGACATCGGTTCAAATCACACGATACAAAATGTGTTTTCAATCAATGATGAGGTCATCCTAAAGAATAACAGACTTGTTAGGTAAGGTTACGTTAATAACGAAATAGTCTTGAAAATAAGAAACAGGAATTTGGAATTTCGTAAAATAAACTTCCAATCTAATAAAAGAATGAAAGATGACAAAACCAGTCTCTTGCGGATATTTTATTTGTCAAAATAAAAAAGCTTATATTGACCAAAAAAGGGAAATATAAGATGTTATTTTCCACATAATATAATACGACTTGTAAGAATTTCTTTATTGAAAAAATTTATACTGGACCTAGTATACACCCCTAGAGCAGTCTGTAATGTTCCCTCAGTCAGATTCCAAAAGCCACGTTTTTATGTACCCATGATAAAATAATCTATGGATATTATTTCTTAAAAATAAAAATCTTGAGTGTATTCTAGGTTCAGGTACCTGATCCTGCTTTACTATTATAATAATTTATTGTCTTCCATAACTCGCACACTTTCAGGAATATGAATATCATATCGAAAGCGCAGAAATTAGCCCGTACTTCGACCTTTTCACGAACAAGAACTGTCAAACTGCAGGGGCGCCATAAACAAAATGGTGGCGGGAATATGACTATAAAATATAATGCGTTCAATTTATAGGAAATTTATCCAAGAACGTAAGTAATCAAACTTGTTCATACAAAATTAAAACCTGTCAAACTGTCTAACAAATTCGTCTCGTTAATGTGACAAGTTGTGAGACACTAGGCAACGTCGCAGCGCAGATTTAGCGTTGTGCGTCATATTAGGGGAAATTTTGTTCCTTATTGTATCTGAGGCTTCAAGACTTGAATATCTTGATAATTCTAAGTTGAAATTATTTTTTTTACCTGAGTTAAATAAGAAAATCCTACAGTTTGCATTGTTTCATAAAGAGGAGTGAAAACTTGCAAAGTAGAGACACTCGGAATGTATTTAAAGTTGTCAGTAAGTGGCATTTTGTTTACAGAGTTATTCTGGGTTATAAATACACCTGCTAATCAATAAACTTCCACGACAAAATCATGTACTGAGGATTAAACGAACCGCCCACACAAACTTTCTAAGAAAGTTTTGTACATAGGTTCAATATGACTATTAAGCAGGTACTTTGTGTCGTTATTTGCATTGAGCGTATAAATGTAAATTTTATTGAAGGGATTCTGGAGAATGTAAATTGTTGTATGACGTTAAGGTTTATGAGAGATCAGCTTAATGCATACCTCATTTAAGCGCAGTCTAGTTTTATTAAGCTGTTAAGAAAAGAGAAATTGATGATAGTTAATGTAGAGTAAAACACAATACCAGTGATTTTGAATTCGTTTAGCCACAGACGATATACATAACCAGAGATCGGAATAGGTATAGTATATTTACCTAAAGTTTGTGGAAGTAAGTAGTAAAATAAAGTTGATAATATATCCTCTAAAATAGCTGAATTTAAGAATTTAAACTAAATTACTAGACACATAACGTGCGTCAAAATGACTCGCTCGCGAAGATTATCTATCCTTTCTTTTCTAAACAGTTGTTGAATCGTGTCGGTTTTTGTATCAATTCAGTGTCACTACCAGAGGACGGAATTTACGTAGATAATATGTCATCACTGTGAGTCAAAATGACTTCACCTTGTTATATGTAACATTTTGAACTTTGAAATCCGAATGTATAATTAGTCGTTGTGTTTATTTTTGGTTGTGTGGAAAATCTTTGGCTAGTCAAGGAAGAAGCAGAATGAGTCGATGCTTGGCAGTGGTGAAGAGAATAATGAGTGTAGATGATGTCCAAAGTAATTACGAAGATGATTATTATAATAATAATCAAATAATTTATGAGAGAGGGAATGGGCCGTTATTCACGACGCGGGCCCCGTGCGGGTTGGTAGATATAACACGATTTCGAATTTTTGGTTGAAGAACATGCCGGTTTCTTCACGATGTTTTCCTTCGCCGTAGTATGAGTACTGGTGATGAAATAAATTCTACAAAGTAAAGCGCCTGCCTGAGTTTGAACCCACAACGTACAAATCATAACTTGGGGCCTACTCATAAAACCGCTAAGTCGAAAATTACGGGAAAACATACCAAATATATTAGTACCTAGTGTACCTTCTGAGGGTTAATTATTAACAGAAGACGAGCTTGTTGCTAAAAAGATAAAATATTCTTATCTCCGTCCATGGTAAAAACAAAGAAACATAAAATACTGACATGTGTAGTTCCTATTTTGATTTGTTTATGACTGTTAGAGTTTTGTGTTTTATTTTATTTGTAAATAATAATAGATTGCAAAAAGTTATTTGATTATTTTTCTATTAAATAAGAAGTAATGTTGACTTTGTTATCTTATTATTTCAAGTGAAATGTTTTCTTTGATTTTTAAGTTAAATAAACATAATAAAAATCAACTGAATTTTTTATAATATAATTTAAATAAGTTATTTCATAATGAAATCCAAGTAAATTAATAATGGCTAAATCCCAATGAAATCAGTTGTGAGTCATATTGACCTCACGTTATACGTTGAGGGGTTTAAAACAACGTAAAGTATCTAGGGTTAAATTGAATAATCTCTTCAATCAAATGAATACAAAGAGCATTAAGTAATTTGCAATTTCATAAATCCCGGGATTTAATCGTCATATTTATGATTCCGGGATTTTAGAGGTGTTAATACACTGTATATACACCCAGGTGGTATGTTATTATCATCTTTATGTTACGTATTTCCACGAATTTTATGTAAACTTAAATATACTCTACCTATTCCGACCTCTGTACATAACACTCGAAGCAGCGTTTATTACGATTAAAATCAATACCAGCTGCTTTGCGTTTATACAATTGAACATATTATACAATTTACAAATACCATATAAAGTTAAATAATCATGACTAAACAGTGACTCAGTGTTATACAGATAAACCTACAGATACATATACAGTCTACATTTCGTTTTGTCTTTTATGTCAGAGAGCATATTTGTTCAGTGAGTGTGGATGTGGGGAGACCTCGCCTTCGTGGTGGACAAACTAGCTTATTTTATTTAGAAAACAGGCTCCAAGTGTTACTTGTGTTTGAGTCTTACGTCATTTTACGTGTTTTATAAACAGCACACATTGTATTGCTGACTCAATAACTTCCTATCCGCGATGAAGTGCATAATTCGATTATTTCGCTTATGCAACAGATAATCCTGACCATTAAAGCGTCGATTTGCAATACTTTCTTGTTATTGAGTTTGGAATTTGGCGAAAACGTTAAAAAGGCGATAGCGAGCGAAGCGTTTCATCTACACGTCTCCGTTGAATAGAGTTTATTTCTTGCTTGATTACTATGTCACTTGACTGACTCCGATATCAGCGAGGTGAAACCGAATCGATTCCAAAGACAATCAGTCTCGCGGGTGTCCCTATTGTTCACGTGGGAGCAATCAAGTTACACGTATCGCTTATTCTGCCTAAGTGAAAAGATTAAGCGACACAGGTTGGAACGTTAGCGTAACATAAAAGTATACGAGTCATTCAACATAATCGTTGCCCAAGAATTCGGTTTTACTTTTTCTTATGGGGCGTATGATTTAGTAATGGAGTTCAAATGGTTGTAACATTCCTTTGGACGTTAAGATGATTGATTGATGATAATGCTCCAAAAACTAATTCGATGACCAAACATAGTCAACGCTCGAGGCATTCAATCGTGCCATTTCGCCGGTGATTCCGCTCTTGCAGAGTTCAGTAGCAATGTTGGGGCACAGCGAAAGTGGTTTCGTGCGTAGAGCTAGAGGCGCGGACCGATCTGGGACTGCCTGAGAAAATAACTTTCACGATACATTTCCGACGTTATTACTCTGATTGTAGGGACAAATAATAGGAGACAAGTTTATACACTCTATATGACGATAACTTACTAATGTTGTAAAAGGGCTTTTTTAAATGTATTATTGACAATGAAGCCGCAAAAAGCTCTTGAATTAATGTCATTTTGTAATACGACAACAAGCAAGCTTAAGTCGCATGATGGTCTGACTAAGATCAATATTACGTGATATTATACTGTCTATTGGTAATCTAAACAGGTATCATTGATTGTAAGGCGCTTTGAATAATAGGCTTGTTCCACATATGCGCATGTTGTTGTACGAGACATTTTTATGGCCGAATAATAATCTATTCGCCCATAAAACTGTCTCGTACATACGTAATGCTAAAGTATTATTTGATGAAAAAATAAATATTTACAGAAACGGATGAGTACGAGGTACGTACGATTCGAGTTTGTATTGGAATATGAAACAACGGAAACATCGTAACAAATACGTCACGAATAATAATGGCCTGTGATAATGTTAATGCAAATCTGTGTTCATGATAAAGCGATCGGTACCTATCATGAATTCACACACATAGCAACGTTAGTATGTGACCGTGATTTATAGAACGGAATTGGATAGAATAAATGCTAACTTTAGATCTTCTTTTAACTGCTAACTTCAGAGACAACGATCGAAACCGGTGAATGTGATACAATAAAAAAAAGGTTGGGTTGTTGATTTTCAATTTTTTTCTCGTAGTTACTACATTGACCGGAAAAACCGATGCTTTTCTTAGTCCAACGATTAAATTTGATGTCGCTTCCAACTTTTGACGATTGTAATAATAGTATAAGTGTGATTGTCGATAACAGGTATACATGGAACTGGTTAACATCAATAAAATGGAATTTGAACATATATAACTGTTGAAATAGGGTATACCAGCGTGAACTTTACATATCTGCGGTACCCCTTCAGAGCGTACCGGTGTGAAATGTTATGTTATGAAATGGTGTTAACAATAAACAGACATGCGATTGCAACAATCCCGGAAGATCTGCTAATTTATTGAAAAGTTCCATAGTCAATCTTATTGTTTCGAGATTAAAATATAAAATGCATCAATTTACATAGAAAATTTAAGTTTACACCTTGACATTCTGGCGACGGAATAGGGGAGTTGCATTCAAGGCCTGGGCCATTTTTAGTAAAAAGGTCGTGCCGTTATAACATGCAAACATTACAGCGACACATTTTAAAAAACCAATACGACCTATCTCAAGGAACCTTTGTTAAGCTAGTGTATAATTATTTTGCCAGACAGAACCATTTTATTTTTCATAAATCGATCTTAATCTTAAAGTATCAGTCAACCAACTGGTAATGTAGTTCCAATGACAGTGACACGTCGTCGGTGTTTTAATTTCAAAGTTTCAAAGCTCTTATTCACACCAATCTCCGTGCAATTTTGCATCTTCCTTATTCCTTGTTATAGTAAGCAATGCGTCTTGTTCATAGAACCGTCGACAGAAAATTAATTGCACCAAAATCAGGAGCAAACAATTTTTTTTCAGTCATACAATTTCATAAGCTACGCATGATTACATGATCAACAATCGGTTGGTCAACTTTAACAAAATGTGAAATGGGAGCATTCGGCGTAACGGGATCACCAATGATGGAAACAACGGGATGGATGTAACGCAGCGGAACGATGTTAAAAGTATTGAAGAAACCGCGCTGTGTTCACCGTATCCGTATGAGGAACACGTAACAAGCAACGATTTGCATATGCAGTCGTGACTTGAAATGCAAGTGTCTAAGCTACTGTCTAAGCTGAAGCAAGGCAGACGACTTATTGTAGATTTGTTAAATTTTCGGTGAAATTTTAAAGCTTGTAAAAGCAAACAGTAATGTTTGTGCGTCCTTGTCAATCGAAACCACGACTGTGTGGCTGAAAGACAAACAAAAGAGAGTTAACCTTTCAGAATGTTGGATAAAGCTTGATTCATGGTTGAATGTTTTTGATAAAGCACGTTGTACATATTGAGCCTTTTATTCTAATAGATCAGTAGTTTTAAGAATAACAAATCTTTGATTTTTTTAGAAAGATATTATCAAAAACACTTTTAAAGGAGGAAAAAAAGCCCTATTCGCGCAAACAGTAAGTTATAATGTTCTTTCCTATCAAGGCTCGATATTTTTAATAGATCATCATCATTCTTCCATTATGCCAATGAAGTATATGAAGCAGAAAAGACTTAAAAGCTGCTAGACATAATTTTAGACTTCACTTCCTGGCCAGCTTTTTCTCTGGTTTACTACTAGTCTTATCTATACTATTCACCTTTAGTCACATGCTCCTTATTCCTCGACAAAACATTTCCCGACTAACATATTTATGAAACAGATTTTTATATGAATAGTAAAATAACAAAGATTTAGGTAGATGGCCCATATACATATCTTTCGATTTATAATTCATTAAATACGATCAACTTAAATTGAGATGGGGTAGGCGTAGCACCTACTCAAAAATATTTTCTGTGATACCTACCATTTTTTATCTACGTCAAAGATATTCTTGTTTATTAGTATAGGACTAAAGTTGACAATAGTTTTTCTCGCAACAGGGATGAAGGGGAAGCCGCCCACGCGACTCCGCATATCGATCGCTACTCGCCCCCACTAGGCGCCGGCTACGTCAGAGCGACACTGCGTCATTGCGAAACCCTTTTCCACGAGGTACACTAAATGAACATCCCCAGAGGCTCCGACCGTAACCAATTTTTTCTCGGCTGTTGAATTGAATGCTAAATGTACAGCAAATGCGTCATGCTCGTGCCGGGAAAGATTTGTAAATGTTACAATTCATCTTCTGATCTCGTTTAATATCATCTGCTATTTCAGTTTAAGTCAGGATAATAATGAAGACTACCTAATTTAGTTGAAAGCATTGCAACTGCAAGCTTATACTATTTCATATAGAGCAAAGCTACACACTTATTGCATTAGAGCCAATTAGAAGCGAAGTTAGTTACGACGTTACGCTTGTAAAAGAGAAACATTACGAACTTTATTAAAGTATAAAGTTGGAATATTTCTCAACCCTAGTCAGTCGTGTAATTTTCAAAAAGCGTCTAATTTAGCGTTGGTTTCATTACCAGCAGTAAACAGGGGTGGAAGGGCAAATTAAATGCTGGGAAAACCTAAACTTATCAGGGGTGAAAATACTATCAACTTGATATTTACCAGGGGGAGACGATGGAAAACATCAGGCGCAGTAAATTGCCAAGAAACCATAAAGGAAACCAAAGTAAAACAAAAACGTTGACATAGTAAAGTTCCCGAGGAAGTTTCTACATAGTAATTTAATTACATTCGTGACCGGACGTTCAAATCCTTTAGAGTAAGCAGGTGAATGCTCAGCTTAATTAGATTTCAAATTTCTCTATGGATCGTAAAGTCAACATGTCTGAGAACGTCCATTAGAGCACGAATAGAATTAATTGTTAAATAGATTATTTGTATGTATTTCGTGTTTTTGATTAACGAAGGTGCAAGTACCTGTAATGGCTGAATGACAATAAAGCACCTGACGTGATAATTAAGAACGTGTATTCTTCGTTTTAACTTTCCCATTGATGTTATCTCTTCCTTTGGCAATTTGGCATAAACAGTTTCGTAAACAATCATGAGAACTTTATGGTATCTTCTGAAACTTTTGGGTTTTGAGTTTAATTTGGAAGGTAGAAACTGTAGAAAAAAGTCTCTTGACATGGCAGCTTGTTCGCGGCAGAGTATCGACCGGGCGAGGACTGCATTCCTTGCGATCCACAGGCAAGAGTAGTATGGCGGATGGACAACGGGTCTTGAACATAACAATGGCTTACATTCCCCGAGTCCCATTATTATTTCGTTGTATGGAGTGATTATTCGACTATTTGCCTACGTTACGCAAACCTACTACGATTCCATTATCGATAATATTGTCTTTTAAATAGCCTGTTCTATAGATTCTTGTCCGATAAGATACTATTTTGATAACCGCCTGATTAAAGACGAGTTTATTTTACATTGTTTCAATTCTAATGACTAATCAGTCCAGGTACAAGGTGGTTATACTTTTAATCAAAACTTTAGTTAATTACATTACGTTGCTTTCAGTTTAGAATGTATTCTTAATCAAAAATCAGAACTGAAATGTTGATTTAAATTTTGATAAGAATGACGTTAACCTTGGTTTGCCTCAAGATTGCACCAATGAGAGCAGTCAGCAGGGTTGACATTGATGCAGGCGTATCTTGATCACAATAACGTACGATGAGTCACGATCTCTCATAGCCGGCCGGGATACGTTCCGTTGAATGCCATGACGTACGCATACGTGTCGTACGGACATGCCTAACATCCACGAAATCCACACTCAAGGCCAGGCTATACTAATTCTTAGATTATTTTGGGAACAACGCTCGCGTGGTGAATGTTTTTTGTTTATGTATCCTCAAGTCTGCCTGTCAACTGTCACAGTATTTGAACCAAATCACTTTTCAGTTATCTACATCCTAAATAACAACTTTCTAACTCATCTAGACATTTATGTAACAGAGATTATGATCTTGATCGATTATGGTAATAACGAGGTATCTATGACGCAAGCTGTTTTTATTTGGGTGCACAAAATGTAAGGCAACTCTCGATACGACCTCGTTTATACGGAGCCAAAGGAGGTCTTGACTAGCGGGTGTTAAAAGATTCTTATCATTCTCATTTAAATAATATTATAATCGCAGCATGCATTTTATGTTCTGCAAAAGCACTTTCTCTGTTTTAAGTTTCAATAGCCTAGAACTGGAGCAAGTTTCTTACTGGAAATTAATAGTAAGGTCTTTAGCTTCATCATAATTAGAACATGATACATATGCAAAAGGAATTTGGACTTGGCTACATTTTATGTCATAGGTTAAGAACAATGGAGATGGAATATTAACTATCTATAATATTAGTCATATTAAAACCATACACATGATCATAATCAGGTTGTAAACGTTCGCTCGAACAGCCATCGACCCGAATAGCAGCAACAGCGTAGTTACAGCAAGTGCTGCAATCTTCAACGGTAAGAGCATGTCCATTTAGCGAAATATGCTGCTGGTGTTTTAATTTGTGATCGTTATTTTTAATCAACAGACGCGTTCAATGACCCCGATTCGACGCAGCAGATCCGAACCGAACGCGGAATAGACCATTAAATCACCAATGGCGAAGAAGTATCACTTTGTAAGTCGTTATTTACAAATCTCGTGTCTCTTGCGATTACAAATTATTTTGCTGGTCATTTTGCTCTTTGGGATTGAACTGTAGCTTAATAAAGTTAATCCCATTTGTATAATGAACTTACATAACACGGACGCTTTGAATTCGGACGTGTTGTTTGCACTTGTATAACAATAGCGTGTGAACAGCGTGACCACATCTTTGTGTAGAAGTATCGCGAATTAGATCTCAGCTCGCCTTTCACTTCGTGTGAAGCGAGTTAAAGGGTATAAGGAACGCTAGGGTATTTTAGGTCATTAGTTCATGGCCGATAGTATATTATGCAGTAACCTATAGACTAAAAGGTTACCCCCTTAGTAGCTGTTGTTCAATGATCTATTTTAAGTGTTTTGATCAAGCAACCAGATCAGAGTAACTCGAAATGAGATAGCAGATTGATAGATCTAGATTAGCCATTGGCGCCAATGGTTAATTCTGGTGTTCGGACTTTGTGGAGCCGTGAGCTACTACTACTTAGGGGCCAGCTAATTAAACTAGTTGCCATTTTGTCAAAAACCTGCTTTCTATTCTTCGCTAAGTGTGCCTTCTCTCTCTCTTCGACAATATAATCGATTATAGGATAGATCCCATTACCTGAGGGATTGAAGATCTTTCTACAAGTCATGAGTTACAATGGCTTTTTTTGTACGTGGGAAATCATCAAATAACGTCTAGCTCTAGGGAGTGTAAGACTTAACTAACAAAACCCACAATGTTGTCAGATGCCCTTTTTTGTGAGGGGTACGGTGAATCATTTAAACTTGTATACAGAAATAGGATAATGGGAATACTTTTGACATATGCAGAAAAATTAAAGATTTAATAGAGTGAGTGCTACACACAATTCCAACATTGTGTGGACCCTCTAACCCTCGAGAGCCTGGTGCATTGCACTACTTTGTACCTCAGTAGCTATGCCATCGCACATAGCACACAGAAAAAAAAAAACGAAAGTTTTGTAGAATCGATCCAGCCACATTGACTATTGCTTTGAATATAAAAGCTCGGTGTGACGGTATCAGAAAATGCTTTAATTTCAGCTACGACAATAGTTTAACTTGCACTTGATTGAATGTTTGATATTCGATCAAGTTCAAGCTGCTTATAATCTCATTAAATCTCAGATTGAATACCTATTAGTGATAGTTTCTTTGAAAACTGCAATCAGCGTTAGTGCAGGTGAACCGTTATTTGCAATTGCAACATCAATAATCGTATAATAATGATGGGATTTCTAGGTTCACGATGAAAGCTGCACACCGGCATTAAGACGAGGAAGGCGCCAACGGCGACGCGGGGTCAACGACATTGCGTTATAAGAGCAACTGTCACTTTCAAAGGTCGGCGGGCACGCAGGTCGACTCGGTACCGATGGTACTCCTTGTATGGGGTTCAGGAATTAATGGCTTACTTTTATGTAGACCACAACAATTTTTTTTATTGTTAGGATCTACCTAACAATAAAAAAAATGTGTGAAAAAACTTAATAGTAAAGGTTCTTTTTTTAAGGCGGGAAGTCATCAAATCACTTCTTCCGCTCTGGGTGGAACTGTTCCTGAGAGCATGTTAGACTTTTACTGACTAAAATCCACCTGTGTTTCTTCAGTATCCCTTTGTGTCCCAGAGTCACGGTAACTCATCGGACATTCCCGCAGCTAACTGACAGGAATATAATTTAAAAGTTAATCAGAATTATTTTTGATACGATCATATTAAAGTATAACTGTGAATTTGTAAAAAAATATACACCTGTGCGTTAAAATCGATATTCGTTATCCGGTTATGAAGACAACGGACTCAATAATGGGCAACGCTAGACAGTTAGCCACATGCGGAAGGAAGTCTATACTTAGTTTAAAGTTAAAAATATGGTTACTCAAACTACGGGTGGATTTTGTTATCAAGCAAATTCAATGTAATAAGTAATTGACGTGTTAGCAATTAAGCACAAAGCTAGGGACTTGATTACTAACCAATAATAACTACATACCTACTAGACCATGTTTCAGAACGCGCTTGTCAGTCTCGGCTTGGTCAGATAAACATCGATTAGATTAACACAATCTCTGAATAGATGGAATTTAAGTTAGAACATTATTTATGCAAGAATTGGTAAGATATTTCTTTATAACCGACTTCTAAAAAAGGAGGAGGTTCTCTATTAGATTGTATTTTATTTGATTATGTTTATTATCTCAGAACTCCATCATTTATGAAGGAATTTGTCTATTACTTTTCAATTTAAAGGAATTTATATATATACTTTCAGATTTTGTGATTTTAATTTCTGATGATGTGAACCATGACGAATTAAGGTAACTTAAGGCACCGGAACTACGTAAGAAAACTATGAACCAAGCTGTGTTTCGGTTTATTGGAATTCTGATGCGATTTTTTTTTTAGGTGGGAAATCATTCAATTTATTTATTTATTTATTCAACCAGAACGACAAAATGCCAATTACACTGATTACATTAGTTAGAAATAATGTAAAATACATTAATAATATACAAAAAATAACAGAGCTAATAAAACTAAACCTCTCACTCAGTCTTCTCGCAAATCACCAGACATTTAGTCAATATCTCCTTCCATTCATCAGCGAATAGAGGTAGTCTAGTACTGGATTCAAGGAGAGCGTTGAGTGCAATTAATATTCGCGGAATAGGTGACATACGTCGTGCAACCATACGGCAACAAATTATTTATGCCGTCTTGCCCGGCAGTAGTTATCGGGGACAAAAATTTTACACAGCTCCACATGAAGACTAGGCAACTCGATGGTTCCGTTTATGATCTTGCAATCAGTTACAAGCTGATCAAAAGTTCGTCTAACCTGGAGCGAAGTAAAGCCCAAACAACAGAAATTTGGTTGGATAAAAATATCGATAGTAACCAAATATACGTTTGTAAAAATGCTTTTTGGACTTTTTCTATCATAAGGGTATAAGATTTCTCGTATGGATTCCAAAAACACAAGAGCTTGAATCAAGTTTACTTTTAACAAGTGTGAAGTTGGATTACTTTATAGTTTATAAACTCACGACAATTTCTAAGGACAAACCCCAACCTCCGAAACGACTCTTTGGCTAGAGAAACAATGTGATCATGAAAAGTAAACTTAGTATCGGATAACTCCAAGATCTTTAATCGTCTTGCATTAGGTTTCGTGAACGGCTTCTACTCTTATTGCAACATTTAGATGGATTGAAATTCATTTTGTTAATCACTGAACACTCACTTATAGCGTCAATATATTTTTGACGAGCTACACAATCTGCTGGAGTTTGAATCGCAGAATATAATTTTAAATCGTCGGCATATAGTAAACATTTGGTGTGGGTTAGAACTTGTGGAATGTCGTTTACCATTATAAGAAATAGTAAAGGTCCTAATATTGAACCCTAGCTGACTCCTGAACGTGTGTTATACGGCTTTGAATTGTACAGGCCCAGTCGTACATACTGTTGACGATCATGGAGATAGTCAGCGATCAATATAAGAAGATTGGGAGCAAAACCTATGCCACTTAATTTTTCTAATAGGATGTCGTCATTGATTCTATCGAAAGCTTTTTGAAAGTCAATATATAATACATCCACCTGCCTTCCTAGGTCCATACTGGTAGTGATGTGATCGGCTAGTGTTACGAAGTTAGTGTTAATAGATCTTTTGGCGCGAAAACCGTGTTGTTCGTCACACAGATATTTGTTGACTTGCCTGAGAATCTCTATGTTCAAATACTTTGGCAGGTGAAGAAAAGATGGCGATATGTTTAAAGTCTTCAACAGATGCCTTAACTCCTTTTTTTAGGTATGGGTGTAACCCTCGATACTTTCCACTGGGATGGATATTTACCTGTATTCAGTGCTAAATTATAAATACAGCATAAAGGTTCAGTGAAATATTTCTTTAAAAGCTTTAGCATAGAAGACGAAATTTTATCTGATTCAGCTGAACTGCTGAGCCTTAGCTTATTAATGCTGCGTTCCCGTCTTCAGGGAAAATTTGAGCTATGTTGATATAATTGCTCTTCGAAGTAGTATCACAAGTATCGATTTTATTCGCATTTAGCTCAGGAAAAAGATACTGCAGAAGTAATCTGCAAACGCATTGGCGCATTGGGTGTTGATACACCTGATAACGTTTGGCTGTGGAGGATGATAGTAGACTAAAAGTCACCCTTACATCGTAAACATGTAATGTGCTGCCAAAATTGTTTTGGATTTTTTAAAATATTGTTTTCGATATGATGTAAATGGGACTTATAAGCAAACGAGATGCGTTGTTTAAGGGTTCGTCTATATAATAATAACAATAATATTCCACAAGTAACACACAACGCCGTCTAGTCTCAAGCTAAGCAGAGCTTGTGTTATGAGTACTAGACAACTGATAAATATACATATAAATTTCTAAATACATACATATTATAGATAAATTACACCCAGACACAGAACAAATATGATCGTGCTCATCACACAAACATTTATCGGGTGGGAATCGAACCCACGACCTCCGGCATAGCAGTCAGGGCCACTAACCACTAGACCAACAGGCCAGTCAAATGTAAAGAAGATATTATAGTCGGTGGAACAATGAGACTGTTTCCAAGTCTCATGTAGTTTGGATTTATAGGCTGAGTCTTTAATTATGTTACGAGTAAACCAGACCGCCGCAGGGATTCACATCCCGATTTCCGGCTACCGTAGGCGCGGGCTTGCGGACGGCGAGTAATGGGTGGCTCGCCGTCCGACCGTCCGGACCAAGCCCAAGTCGTCGACGGCGCGTATTGTTCCACGCGCGCCTCAGGGAGATTTCAGCAAATCGTAGGGGCCCAGCAGAGTCAAAGCCTACTGGGGTCACGCATAGTGTGAAAGTGTAACCAGGCCCTGGGACGAAGGCAGAGAAGGAACAGGAGTGGGTTTTTCGTCAGTAAAAGTCAGACACTATCTCCCGCTTCGCCAAAGAGCGCGATTTGTCATTAGATAATTTTCCCAACTAAAAAAAAAGATTGTACTTACGTCACAAAAAGCTTTTTTTACGATTCGGAAAAATCTTCGTAACTCAATTGGGGAATTGAACGGTGTTCATAAGTAAGTTTGTACGGAACCCTCAGTGCGCGAGTCCGACTCGCACTTGCCTAGTTTTTTATATGGTGGTCTCGATGGAATTTCTTTATTTAATTTCCACAGGACTGTTTACATTTTAACGATTGTTTTAATCTAAAGTATTGTGTTGAAAATAATTGAGATAATTGTGTGTGATTTAGTGTTTATGTTTAGTAAAGGACTGAATACTTGCCCCGTATTAGAAAGAATAGCCGACTGGCGAGTCTGATACGTAAGTAGATGGACGTTACTCGTGTAGATTTCTGTAATATATTGATGTTTTGGTAGGATATTGTAATTAATACCAAATTCAGAAAGTTTCTAGTAGAGTATTGGTAACATTGCGTTAGCTGCGACCTTGTTGCCGCCGCAACTATTTGCTTGACCGAATTCATTGAAACTTAATTCTGCTGTTCCAAAACGCAATCGTATATTCCGAAGACAATGCTCCGTCCACTATTGAGATCACACAACGGAATAATGTATTGATTTCGTAATTATCTGTAAACTAGATGGCGATCTAGTTTACAGATTGATCTTTGTGAGGCGTAACAAAAATTAAATATTAGATTAATAATGAAATGCATCAGATATATTTATTTATTTATATATACTTTATTGTACACCAAGATAATAAATGTTACATATGAGCCTTATATCAAAAAACATACAATTGGCGGCCTTATCGCATTCCGCGATCTCTTCCAGGCAACCTGGTATGGAAAGAGATTGTCTGGACATTAAATGGGGTTGCACTTGGTGCATAATGCAATAAGAAAAAAAAAAACTAAGTACAACAGCTTTCTATTCCGGATTTCTAACCAATTTAACTATCTATACTGCGAATAAATTGATACTTATATGACCTCAACGTGAACCGTAGAATTAATGTTCATTTCTATCTGATGAAAAGTCAGGAGCGAGGCAACAATGTGCGTTCGCTATCTTCATTCTTCGAGCAAGGCCTTATTTATCGCTCAATACAACATTTTATGATAAAACTGCAAATATCTGGTATCCGGGACCATAGAATTTTTTCAATAATAATAGAGATAAGCATTGGTAATCACTGCGAATACCCATTTAAATAGATTACGATTATACTTTCGTTTGCATCATGTTTTCGGTATCGTAGTTTAATCTCTTGAGATTTGTTTTAAAAATCCCAATGGTAATACAACGTGGTTTTGATTATCTGTGTTAGCTCATTTGACTAAAAAAATGTCATTTATTGGAAAAATCATTCGACATGGTCCTAAAAATGTGTATGAATAAGTGACTGTAGCAGACAGAGAAAGGTTGAAACTGTGTTAAACTCGCGTGAACTGAACTGACACATAAACTGTAAATTACAACAGAATACAGCACAAACCAGAGAGCGCATACGCGCAAAGGAAATAGTCAACAGACTCATTTTTAAAAGTAGAATACAGTTGTATTTTTAAAATAATAATGGATGTCTGAGAAAGGAGAAAATATTTTATTTAAGTACTTCAAAATATGGTATAAGCTATCCGCACAAGAGGCAAATAGATCACTCACTCGTTTTTCTCTTTCCCGCGTAAAATTGTTTAGTTTGTTATTGCTAGCCGTAACAAGTGCGCGGTGCGGAATTATGATCGTAGGCGTAGGCGCCTTCTGGTTTGCTCTTATTCTGTGGCCATACGTTACAATAATATATTCATTACTCACAGCTCCTCTCGTTGCCGTTGTGACAACACCATTTTCATCGTGGTCGGGTGACGCTTGAGGCGGCGGGCCCGGTTGGTTCACTGCACTAGAGTCTCACTTATTCACGCGGGCGACGGCAGAAACGCCGTTGCCATTATAACACCTGTGTACAATCATAATAGTTTTGTTTACATACAACAAGGCATATTTCTGAGCTAGTCTTAAGGAAGTTTAATTGACATTATAAATATGACTTGCACCAATGTGTTGGATTTGAAAATGACAATAGGTAGTGTTTTCTTAATGTTTCTGGCAAGGTTTATTATTAGTATGTTTTTATTTACGCGCATTTTTTATGAAATGCCAGGTATATTTGCTATGGACTGAAGATTGCTCTATTTTAAATAGAATAAAATCAGAATGAGAGACACACATTGCAAAGAATATGAATATATAATTAACTGAAAATATTGCATTTAAATAACATATCATGTTTCCTATTTAATGTTATGACCATATTTGCAAAAACAGCTGTTACTCAAATTAGTGCAATCAGCTTAAATATGATGAAATAAATTAAGACATGAGGAAGGTAGATTAAAGGTTACATTACATCACTGACAGCATTTACATAAACTTTGTGAGTCATCAACATAAATATTTAGTATAAGTATCCACATTTGGCAAATAACAATCATGCTTTAAGGCTCTTGTAGTGTGTTGTATGTGTTTAACCCTGACAAAATGTTCTTTACAGGCAAGGAAATTATGCTGTTCAAGATTGAACCTAATGGTGGCTAGCAATAAGAAAGGTTTTTAATAATCATTACTAAAGTTATGGAAGACAAAATAAATTGGATATTGCTTGTAAAAACCCTATCATTGAAACAGATGAGGTAGGCAAACTGAATATACCATAGTAAATTTTATACAATATAAGTATTACTAAGTACTTAGTTTAGCTGTATTTAAAAAAAAAAAAAATATTGTTTCATAGATATGGTTATAGATTTCAGGTAAATTAAAAATTTTCAGCCTGAAATGTTTTAAATGATGAGCCTTACTTGATATTTTCTTGATTACAAAACGATACAAATGAAAGGTTGTTGACTTTTATCATTAATGTCAATGACCTAAGTATGAAATGCTAGACTAGGTAACAAAGTTCTAGTTTCAATATTGATTATTCAAGGATATCTAGCACATTCACACACATTTGTATGACAGACATTATATTTACAAACACTAAATGGATTAATAATTTACTTGCATACAGACATTATCATATTTTATCCTTTTGGTTTAGTTGGCAGGGTTATAAAATATGTTTTTTGAAGAAAAGACGTTCTTTTTTGTTAATCATAATAGGTACAAAGTTTTTATTCTGACTAGAGTTTTCTCTGCTTTATTAGTTATCGACTTCGAATCTAACTTGATGCAGCTTAATTCATTAAACCCCAAATGAACGCTGGCATTCACCCGCTCATTGTCTTTCTATTGTGTCTCTAATAATTGTACTCAAAAGGTTAATACCAATGTATATGTTTACCTATAATAGGTACTAAGTACAATTGGAAAACAACAGGTTACTTTAACACTTTCAGTGTTAGGAACAAACAATATTTTTTTTGCATACCTAGGATCCACCTCCTGAGTCATTGTACGTAGCTATTGTTGATTTGTGTTCATGCAGACTAGCAAGTCCAACTCAAAGTAGGCTAAGCAAATTTTATATTTTACAATTATTTTATAACCCGGCGTCCAGGTCCTTGGCACTGAACATGTTAAATGTTCTATTATTTATCATTAACCTATTATAGATTATATCAAGTGGATTGGCATTAAAAAGATTGATTTCTACAAGTAGGTAGAAACAATTAAGATTCATAATATGAATTTCTTGTTAACTTTATTAATAACAATTATTCCTGTAACTATGATATTTGCATAACAAACTACCTACAGCAAGAATGCTAACATGAATCAATCGACAGAGTTACATTTATTCATAGTTGACCTGGACTGCCTAATGATAACATGTATTTCAAACTTTACATAAAAAACGAATAAACTGAATCTACAGGTAAATAAGAACAACCAATATTCAAATTATAATTTGGGTAATTAAATTAATGCGCTTAATCTAACTTAAAAATAACTCAAAGGTTTCATCTAAGTACATTTTAAAATGATAAATTGTGAACATGTAATTTGAGGCTAATCAAAATTAGGTATGGCTTCTATGTCAAGGGCAAACCTGTCTTTATTTTGGTGAGTTGCGCAAGTGGAAGCCATAATGTGGCGTTTAATGAACTTTGTAAGTAGTAGATAGGTGGGCTGGGGTTTTATCATAGCTAGTTAAAAAATCATGTGTTAAGTATGTGAATCTTACTAACATTCAAGGTTACAAGGAAATAATGTGTAGGTATTACTGTAAAACCTACATTGGATAGTTGGGTTCTCCCAAACGCAATGTTGTTGTGGCGTGATTTAGATTATGAAAAATTTAGATCATTAGCTCAACATTAAATAAAGAAATTACTTTTATCCAAAAATATTCTGATTAATGTTTTTAAAACAAGTTTAGAAACAGCAACTTACTGTTTGATAGGTAGTGTAGAAGTTTTTTAACCAAATTTCTTAGCCACTAAGATTTAGTATTAGCAGAGAACAGATTCTTGAGCTGTAACTCACTGACAGTCTTATTTCTTTACTGTAACTGGCAAAATTATGTGATTAGGAATTTGTAGAGGATTTATATAATTTCATAGAAAATGCTGTTTTGCTTATAACCTTTTTAGTTTAGAGTACCTAGCCAATAAATTAATTTTTTAAGCATTATATCCTGTCCTCTAAATTGGGCATGGATGCAGTTACATGAAATTAAAATAAAAAAACAGCATAAAACGAGAATGCAGTAAAATGACTCAGAAATTAAACGTCAAAACCAATCGGGTTACTGTCATTTTGCCACATCAACGAAATTCACGAATCTTATGAAATTTCAATGTTCTATAGATAATGTTGTAGTTTGAATTCGTTAGTCTAAATATTGCTGCTAAATCACGAATAAATATTATAAGAATTATTACAAAAGAACGGCCATATTGAACGTCTACATCGGACAAGTTCTACGCAGGTATTTATGTTCGGTTTACATTTAGGTCTACGTATATAAATGAGAAGCAAAGCAAATAATACTTACGGAACACAAAAACACTTAAAATTTCACTTTTGTCTGAAATAAATATCACGCACTCTACAATCACACTTCACACAAGACCCAAGGCAGAAAACCGTTTTCGTTGCAATGGCTCAAACTCACCCACCAATCCAATACAACATGAAGTTTCGATTTTCTTTCTTGTGTCGACATTTACTGGCACAGCGCCATCTAGTTTGTAATGTAGCTATTTTTGGAAAACAAAGATAGAAAAATACAAAACTTCTAGTGAGGAAGTGAGAAAGATAACATTCTATTAGTATTACCAGTCTAAAAAAAAATAAGTTTTAATTTCTATATTACTTCGGTAACACTGATTTTTTTTACTCTAATAAAAATATTTTACTCTAACCAAATCGATTTTGTTTGTTTTTGTTTCAATTGTAAAATGCATAATATTAATATTGTAATTTGTTTTTTTAGATAACTGACCTTTACATAACAATATTGGCATGGCAGTTGACTGACCATTACTAATAGTCGGAAAATATCGGTTTTTACAAATGATTGTCTTATCTTGAAGGAATATATTAATAGGAGAAACATCTAGGGGCAATATCATTTATTATAGTAATTGTGTTCGTCCGTTTCATTCGTTTTAAACTCAAAAATGTATTGTCAAAACATTGACATAACCGGAATTAATTTGACCAGACCGTTATATATTTTAGTCGATTTATAGACAGTTTTTAGTCAACTAGTCAACCTCTAATTCAACAAAACAAATGTCCGAATCGTGCGCCCATTTCGTAAGTTCCTCAAATGATAATTCTGATTGACGCCCTGAAAATATTATATTTCTACAATACTCAACCACGCGTGAACTCTTTAGAATATACAGTAATAAATTATAGCTAGCATATAATAATAAATTTCTTCCAGATTTTGATTTTTTTTGTACATCGTTCGTTGATACCTACGTCGACGAAAGGAATCAAGTTTCATAAATAATGGTGTTTGCATAATTGCCTCGATATTTAGAACATCTAGTCAATTATAACATTTTGACTCCATTTAGTTTAAAACAGTGTTTGGCCCCCAAAATGGCAGTGATCAGTGCTCACCTTTCACCTTGCAGCAAGTGAATAGATTTTGGTTTCGATCATCGATGTGTTACTCGTTAAATAACGTACGAGGCACGAATGCTGACTCTGAGGAGCAGTGTGTGCGATGGTGATAGCAAAGAGCAAGAAAGCAAAACCAAACATGGCAAACATGAATAATACTATCAAAGCTATGGACTACAACTGGACACCTGGTCCAGAGTCACAGAACAACCAGGATGGTGCACCCAGGGCTATCTTCATTCCTCACTCAAATTCACTGCCGTTCGAAGAACGTCGCGTCACGTTGGAGCAACCTGTCAAGGTAAATAGTTTCCTGTAGGAATGTAACAAATATTTGAACAGGCTGACATGTCATGTTACTAAGCTCTAGGAATTCTGTAGTAAATGTGAGGTACATGGTCTATGTCATATTTCTCAGGGCTGAGGGTATGATTAATGTGTCAGTTTTGTTCTGTGCAGTAATTAGAGTACTTATGTCAATTGATGAAACTTGTAGGTAATATAGTAGAATAGTAGCAAGAACATGCCAGTTGTAGACACAAACATAATATTTGTTTAGCCTATGTACTCTGATATCAATACAAATAGTCTTGTATTGTCCTCAGTAGGTAGCATAGGAAAGTTTATTAAAATAGACGTAGGTAATATCTTACATGATTCAATATTATTTATGAATACCTGTATTGTAATGGAATTTTTTATATTTTTGGGAATTCATGGCCTACTTGAATTTAAAAGAACAAGGGTAAAATACTATAGTTGATATATATACTAGTAAAAAGAAACACATCTATTAGGCAACTAAAATAAACATCTACATCAGTATCACAAAGTATGAATGTTAGTTTCACACATAATTTGGATTGAGCTAGGTGTCAATGATGCTGTTGTAACATTTGCAAGGTTGCTCTATAACCATTAGCATGCTAATATAAAATCTAAATTGAATCTAAATATCATTTCATGAACTTTATTCATTTCTTTAAAAACTTCAGATAGGTAGTATAAAACAGAAATTCTTAGGCAAAAATAAATATTAATATTTTATTGTATTAGTGAAAATAGTATTTTTATTTTCTTTAAATGTGGTAAATATAAATAAAAATACAGATTTCTTAAGTGCAGGGCACGTTTTGCCATAAAATATTTCATTCAAACTCAAAATATTGCATAAAACACTAGTTTATATAAATTTTTACATATAAACAAAATGTATACAAATATTGATTTAATAAATTAGTTAGCAAAAGAAAACTTTGTTAAACTAAGATTCTTTTACATAAAGTTTTCAAGCATCAATTTACACTTTTTAACCTTTCAAATACCGTAACTAGAGACAATAGAAAGACAATGAGAGAGAGAATGCCGGCATTCGCTTGGGGTTTAATGAATTAAGTGTTTTGCTGATATAATATTAATAATTATTCTTATAAGAAACAAGGTTTTGCTGTTTGTAGTGCATGTTTTTGTATTTAAAATAAACTTTTACTATTTTTATTTTTCAATATGACCAAATGAAATCCATACTCATTTTTATTCTATTATATCAAAAATAATGTGTAATAACAGACATTGGTTAAAGCAACAAAAAAATCTATCAGCAATGCTAAAAAAATAAATTTCTTATAAAGTATAATCTTAAGTTCTTGGTAACTCCATACAAAATTCTCTCTTATCTTAATCTGATGCAGAACTAGACACATAGATAAGAACTTTATCTGGATAACAATTGATATATTTCTTCAATTTATCTCATACAAAGAGAGCACAGTCACTTCTTGCATTAAAATTGTAGGAAGATATTAATATTAATTTCGCCATTTTATCAAATAACTTTTCCAAATGTAAACTCATTTATTTGTATCATCGCTTCTTAAATTCTTCTTTCTGGTAATTAGTATCTCACCATGTTATAGGGACTCCATTTTTCAAGCAAGCATGCAATGTATAGTATTTATCTATACATTGGATTTGATCTGAAAAATAAACAGGTTGAGGGAACAAAACAATAGGCCATTTAAACTAGTAGTAGCTTTAGGAAAAAGAGCATTAGATATAATTCTAGAAATGATAAACAATTTTTTTGCTAGCTTACCAATCACAAAAAAAAACACCTGTGCATTCCACTCCGGAGCAAAAGCCTCCCTTCACTCGTGTAGCGATACAGACGCGATGCAAACGCGTGTGTGTATCGATACAAACGCGCTCTTTATTCGAATAATCCGTCAATCGTGAATTCCAGAATATTGGCCGGTTTTGGATTTCGGTTCTGAAGTTTTCTGCGTCGAAAACCATTTTTTGTGTTCCAAAGACGTGCAGTTCACCAAATTGCTCGATTGCAACTAGCGTAGATTGGTAGATTCACACCTCCCTTGTTGCGAGGCAATCCTGGCCCGTAGGGAAGGCGCGCGAGCTAGTGACGCACCGGTGTCGCGCGTTTGAATCGATACAAACGCGATGTTAACGCGCGTGTATATTGATTCGGATGACAACAAACTGCTTTGTAGGATAAAAGCAGGCCGTCGACGCACGTTACTAAAACGCGCGTCAACGGCGCGTTTTAGTAACGTGGTGTGACAGGCCCTTAGTGGGCCCGGTCTAAAAACTCATCTTATGACATCCCCCGCTTTTGGGCGGAGCGGGAGATAGTGTCAGACTTTTACTGACTAAAATTGGGCCCCTACAGTTGCTGATATCTCCTTGAGGCTCGGAATCCCGGCGGTGGTTGGGGCGTGAGGACCGTTGCCTCACGCGATCGGCCGCCTTCTTTGCTAGTATTACCGCTTCGTAGAAGGAGGCGACCGCCTGCCACTCCTCGCTCCGGACCATGGCCTGTAACAAGGCCCGGCACGAGAGATCGCCGTCGCCGATCGCCTCCAAGAGGACACGGCGTTGCTCTTCCCAAGCCGGGCACACTTCCACCGTGTGCTCCACCGTGTCCTCCGGGCGGTCCACACAATGGTGACACCCAGGTGTTTCTTCCGCACGAATCCGGTATAGGAACCTCCCGAACTTACCATGTCCGGTGAGGACCTGCGTCATGCGGAAGGTAAGGACGCCGTGTTGCCTTTCCAGCCACTCCTCAAAGAGGGGACTAACCGCCATAATTATGGCGTGGCCAACGCCCAAGCGGGGTAGATTTCCACCGTAGGAATTCTTCACCATGTGCTCCCGAACGATCCGCACAATGGTGAAATGCGGGCATCACTCACGTCCACGCATAACACTGGTACTCAAAAATATAGTTCTATCTGGCTAGGATATCTTTCCGCCTGGTTATGCGATTGTCGGTCTCCCACGTCGAAAAATTACTTACCACCCACTGATTCCAGTACGTATCCTTATAATTAAATTAACGCCAATTTCGATTGTTCTTCTATCATACGTTCTTTCGGTAAATCGACATCGTAATTTAAATGTTGGACGGCATTGACTGGCAGGATATATTCAGAGTATTCAGACTTCCAGCAAACATGATCGCAATAGCTTTCGAACGTTCATGTAAGGGCTCATTGACTATTGTCTATGTCCATTCCTCCATGACGCTTCATTGAGGTCATCATCTTAGATTAGGAGGGCCTGTCTCTGGAATTCGAAAACATCCTTACCTGTACTTTTTCTGTTTAAGCATCAGAATTTATATGATGTCAATAATAAATTGCTCTACATAGGAATAGGCCTGGTATTTTTCCTGGAGAAATATTTTTTATTCGGTTATTCTTTATACTGTGTAATATTATAGTCGTCTCTTTCGTCCAAGTCCAATTGAAACATTAAAATAAATTCAATTGACAATCGCGTCACACTCAAATCATTGCATTTATCCATAATTTAGTTTGTATTCAGTCCAGGCGCGTGGTTGTCTGTCGAGGGCCGAGGGTATATGCGCCCGACCGCGGCCGGGCACGCCTGACTCAGCCTGACCCGAGGTGCTTGAGACGACCACAATTGTGCATTGGCAATTAAATTTAATGAGATTAAATTGTGCTATTTCTGAGTACACATCTGCTAGTGCGCTTGTAAGGAAGTCGATATTTATCAGCTTTATGTTATTGTACAGGAAGCTTTTGTCCCAAGTTTTACTATTATTAAAACAATTAACAATAGCTCATGTTCGTATATCATGTGACTCATTGTTTTTTTACACTTTATCTTAACAATAAAATTGATTCATATTGCAGCCGATTGTGAGGTCGTAAGTGTAAGCTCGTAATAGCAGAGAGGAAACTTACCTTGTCCTCAAATAAACATCAATTTGGCCAAAAAAGGTTTGATATAGCGCATAGATGTATGCGAGAGTTTGGCAGGGGAAGCTGTCGGAGACCGCAGAATTATGATAATAAGATTAGGCTGGAAGCTGCCGTTTATGACCCGTAGTAACTACGATATCACTGCAGTAGAGGCTCCAAAATGTGAGCCAACGAATAAACCGTAATTTATTATTAATATTGTATCTGCCTACTTAAGAACATTCAATGCGCTCAATACATCGTAGTCCGAGCGTAGTAAATCAATAACCTATAAGTAGCGCGTGCATCTGAGTAATTATGTTATGGACGTAATAATGCAAAACATGATTAGAATTAATCACGTATGAATTATGCAAAGCATTCATTTACACATGCGCTTGAATAGAAGGCGAAGGTATTATAATCTTTACATGCTTGTCCACAATCAGGTACTACAATACAGGACTAGACTTTGTGGCTGACTGAGGCCTAAATCTACATGATGACCTAAAAGGAACCTACATGATGACTTTTCCTACCTTCCCTCAAAACACGTCACGAACGCGACGCACTTAGTAATAGGAAAAAGGATAAAACTTCATTCGTGGACAATGAACACGCACTCGGATACTGAAACAAAGACAGGGTTTTGATGTCATATCATCCGAGATAAATAAATCTTGGTTAACGATGCTTGCTTTTTCTCTATGTCGCGTCGTGAGCAAGAGATCCATTGATCTACATAGTACGGTTTTAATTCACATACAAATAACATGTTGATACACAGATCAATCTATTTCGATCTGTCTTGACGTCGGAGCAGTTACAGATAATTAGGTTGCCATTCTTCGCTTACAACCATCGTTGTAACCTGCTTTCTGATACGACTTTGTACTAACTTTCGAAGGGCAGTTATCTCTCAATGTCTGAGCACAAAAACGTAAATTATGTTGTATTTTGAGTGTGAATTTTAGTAAAAAAAAATGTACTGTATAAAATAAATACTGGCTGGAATGTCGAAACAGTGGAATTCTTAAAATATTTTTTGATAATTGAGGAAGCTTATGTTATCTAATGGATCTAACGCTCATATTGCATTCACGAAATGTTTGTAATGTTTCAGATTGGACGGAACGTGTACCGCGCGACTCCGAGCCCGACCAACACAATATTCGAATGCCGAGTGTTGTCTCGACATCACGCCACGCTCTATTACGACAAGGGCCACTTTTACCTTGTGGTGAGTCCCACAAATTGCTGCTATATACGCCGTACCAACTTACGTCCAATTGTTACTCACATTCATGCTATTACTGGCCAGTTGCGTCGAACACTATCATTACAGTACCTACTACACGCAGTAACTGCATGTGGAATATCATAGTACCTTAACTAGTTTTTTTTTGAGGTGGGATATCATCAAATGACTTCTCTCGCTCTAGGGAGGACCGAAAGGGCGTGTCAGACTTACTGACTAAAACCCATATGTGTCCTTCAGTTGCCCTTTGCGTTCCAGGGCCACGGTAACTCTTTCAAAAATTCTCGGGGGATACCTTGACTAGCTAAATAAACTATACTATACGCCATACACTGATTAGAAAACGATTGTATTTCTTAGAAAGAAGACGGTATTCATAGCTTCATTAATCCACATATCACGTCATTAATTACTGTACTGACAAGCTCGTGTAACAATATTGCGCATGAAACTAAAGAATTTGAGTAATACGCTAATAAGAAACCATTGAAATCGGTTCAGTAGTTGCTGAGATCACCCTGAACAATAGAACAAAGGAACCACCTCTTAAGCACTGTAGTAGATTGATCAATTGTCGTCAGTCAGGTTTGCGAAGTTCTTTCCATAACAGTACTTATTAATGCGGAGCTGTGACAGACCGAGAGGTCGCTATGGTTATTGTCATTGTCACTTCTATTGAGTACAACTGTGGGTGTTTCTTGCGTTTAAAACGGGGATTACACCATCAATTTTACGAAATCTAATGTATATTCTTCAACTCGGCCTGTCTAATTAACGATTTGAGCAAAATCCGATTATCACAGTTACGATCAAATGAATGGCTTAACCTCCGGCTATTAGTTCTCTACAAGAAAAGGTATTCTGGAACGATTATATAAGTTATGGTTACTAAAACGGTAGTATCCTTGTGGCAGCTTTGTAAAGCTGTATTTGCCCAGCAAGGAAGTTGATGCAAGATCGACAAGATATTGTTCAAGCCTGAATTCCACGACTTGTTAGAAACGCCAGCCAATGAATTTACTATTGCTTTTTGTAATTGTTACGCTCGAAGACAGAAATCGCTCCTTGAGCGAAAAAGTGATCTTACAAACAGCCACATCGGTGTCCCCCCAGGGTTCTTAGTATGTCAAATACACACTTACAAATAATAATAATTAATCCATAGAACACAATTTCGTGGTGTGGTTGCATCAGTTAGAGCTCTGAACGTGTCATGGCTTTTCTACGTTGCCACAACTGTTTTTAAGTGCCACAACGCGTTATGTCTGTTTTTTTAAGTGCCATAACGCGAAATTTGCGATGTGGCTGTTTCAAAGAAGCCACAACATCTTGTGTGCTATTTTATCGCTCATTGAACGATTTCGGTCTTTGACCGTAACATATTTAAATTAACACTTGCAGTTTACTTCCGACTTTGTTTGACTTTCAAAGAGATTAGTTATTGTTCAGTATAATTTATTCTAAAATTGACCTTTGTTTTTGCGGTAGCTTTAGCATTACCATTGAGAATGCTTTGATCGTAGTTACGCAACTTTTATTTTTTATAAATACCAAATGATTGAAAAAAGAAATAAAATTCACTTAGACACTGGTTTTTTCTCAACATCTTGTCTAATGTTGCGTTGGAACGATTTTCCAAGTGGGACATTCCGATTTATGTGACATTAGAGTAGGCCGCGGCTTTACCCGTTTAAATTTACATACTTTAACTGTATAAACAGATGGATGCGATGCTTCGGTCCCTACCGGGTCAGTTTTCTCAAGTTCATTCAAAAGAAGTAAGAAATAACGTAACTACTAAAAAGACATAAATATTCCCAATTTAAGTGCATAATTAAGATTCAACATAGAACAGCATCTCATTTACATAACTATGTAGAACCGTACATTTCCGACCGAAAGTCTCACGACACGATCTCAAAAAACACAAGTCACAATAGCACGGTTATAACAGTAATGAGTTTAACCAAATTAGTTGTTATGAATATTACGAGCGTTACGAAAAAGTCAACTCATCCCACATTATATTATGAAAGAGCCTTGTGCTGGTTACGTGTTGGAGCCTAGTAATTCGAGCATCGAGCACGGCTCTCACCGTTTCCGCCCACAGGCGATTTCTATGGGCGCTTGTCTTCATGGTAATTCCGTTTACCGAACTGCGTCTCCGGTTATAGAGGTTGTTTGCCTACAACAGCTGAATTGTTCGCGTAACGTTGATCGTTGCCTCGTAAAAATCCACAATGAATTGTGAAAAATGAAGACACAAAGGTTGATCGTGGCTCGATAATACCGCCTGTTGATTACCTCGACAATTTGCTGCTCGTTTCTGTTTGTAAGGAAATTGATATTTACTGGCAAACTGAATTTTGTAATTTACCGTCAATTAAAAAATGTGTTCGATGAGGAAGTTTATTATTGTTATTGTGTCTGTATTCATTTTAATGTACAAAATATAAAACATATTTTTAAATGTTTCAATAATTAAATAATAAAAACATTATCTCACCGGTATCGGGAACAGGTTATTATTATTATGATCCTGTTGTGTCCTACAAGGATGGGCACACGCAAGGCAAAGGCTTCCCTTCTATTCTTCCAATCTTCTCTGTCCCTAGATATTTCTGGCTAATCCTTTAGGTAGGAGTCCAACTAGTCAATTTACGATGAGGAAAACTTGACTTATTTGATTGTAAATATAGGATATCATTGTTAAATGTGACAAAAAGCAATACAAAATATAAATGAAGCTAACCGTATATCGTTACAAGCAAGTATTGTGTTAAATAAGAATGTATTTTAACAATTGAATTGCGCCGTGGGCTAGTTAGATAATAATACACTATTTTTATTAAATATTCTAAACTAATTGCTGATAAGTCTGTTTATTATTGTATAATGAACATGTAGCATTAATTTATCTTACTGGAAAAGACTAACATGCAAGGATTCCTAAGATATACAATAACTCTCGGAAGCGATATAAATTATTTATACGATAAATATGTAATGAATACACGGTGTCTTGGTATTCGTTTGTACGTCGATGTCAAAGGATCCAGTACATTATCTTTGCCCCCCCGTGGAAATTTTCGTCGGCTTTTTCCTAATAAAAAAAATCTCTACTTTTTCGCAAAAAATGTTAATGATTCAAAAAAAAAAAACAAACAATCAAACGAAAAATTCCAGGGGGAGGTCCAGAATCATGTACTGGATCCATGGTATTCGTTTGTGCGTCGATGTGAAAGACACCCTGTATAGGGTTTTTACTCGTATAAATGAGTTAGATAGTTCGATATAAGACCAAGTAATCAGTCGGTCTTGTAGTTAAACTATTCAGGTTTAACCATAGTCTTGGATGTAGTCGATAACTGATACATATCTGATTTGTTGCCATATCATGAATATGTATATTTATTGCTCTTAATGGTTACTGCTTACACCTGACTAAAATAAATCGTGTAAAATACCCTATGTTCGTCTTTTACAGTAACGTTCACGTATTTGTGCAGCTAATTAAAGCTACATACGCTAATATGCTAGCTGTTTAGTTAGCAGGGAGGTCACGACTCTCAGCATTGAGGAATAAGACGCAAAGAGGAAGGAATTAAAGCTACTGCAATATATATGAACTGCAAATGAACAACATTATCATTAAATACAAATACCACGCGATAAAATTCAGCATAACGATCGAAAATTTTTTTTAGAAAAAAAGCTTATGTATGTCATAGACATATATGGTTCCGTAGATATAATTTAGCCATTCGAAAAATTAAAATTATTTGCCTACCGTTTTTCATTTAGATTTATACAAATTCCTCATTGACCGAGGCCATTGTAGAGGTCAAACAAACGTTAACTAATTAGTAACGAATGCATCTTTTAAGGATAACGTAGAAAACTGAAAGGAAAAACACAAGGAATCCTAAAGTTGAGCGTTCGAATATATTTAAATACGAAATTAGATGAAACAGATTTTGAACTTGTCTTTTAGTATGTAAATTGAAATAAGCAGGTTTTACCTCGTTTATGACGTTTCAATAATATCGACTCAAGATATACTATTTATAGAAAAGTGGAACTACGTTTCAGTTCAGACCTCATAAAACTTTTTCAGCGATTACTTATTTAGGCAATACGCCTTTTTCAACACAACACAATAGAACAAAGATGTTTGTGTCCTTAGAAACAAGCGAACACATAAAAAATGACAATCCAGCGAGTTATTTTTGGAAGATGCTTCTAAAGTCTTTTGTAAACCGGTGCAATATTTAAATCGTAACGCTTATCAACTCTTCATCAGTTTTTATTTAAACTATAAAAATGCCATTTCAGTTGCCATCGGAATGATACAGTTATTTAGCATCGTGAGGCATTAATGTGGGTCATTGATCGTGACAACTTTATCTTTTACAGTTCTAGTTGAATACCTGAACACTGAACTACGCGAATTTTGAAGAAACCTTTGGTTTAGAGATGAATCTAATTCTAGATCTGCATCAAATAAATCATTCAACTGTTTATAAACAATGGTTTTGTTGTTGTAAAGAGGTATTTGTTGTATGACGTGTGTGTTGTATTGTTTACAGGACAATCAGAGCAGCAATGGCACGTTCATCAATAATAACCGGTGCTCCATATCGAAGGAGCAAGAGCCGCACGAGGTGTTCTCCGGTGACGTGGTACAGTTCGGCATACCAGTCGTGGAGAATGCCGGCAATTCTGAGAAGGTATGTGTAAACTGAGTAGATAGTGAATGGAGTGATACCGCGCGGACGTAAGACATCAGTGCAGTGATATTGGGCATACCGTAGTTGACAGTTATTTGGAAATGCGTCTAATGGAGCGACGTAAGCGGTCGTTTAGTTATGCACGTTATTTTCGTGTGCACCGTACTAATTGTGTGAGTGAGAATTTATGAAATAATTATGCGTGTTAAACTATGAAATATGTATAATTTGTGAGAAGTTTTTAAATATCTTGGGTTATTGCGGAGTACTATGAGTCGAGTCGAGTAAAAGAAGAGACGAGTAAGCAGAAATGTTGCGCAAACCCTAAATAAATTGGTAATATGGATAATATAATGATGAAATACGCTCGGCATATCCTAGTTTTCGCACCTAGTGGGAATATCAAATGGAACAAGACCTTAGTACTCCATTGGTCTACTTCTCTGTGATACCATTACATAAAGGAGTGTTACGGATGGCTCGACAGCAACTCTACCACCTGTTGTTCGCGATGACCACAGAGGTGAATCAATTTATTGTATAAATTATTGCGGTCGCTGCATATCAGCTTCCTCATAAGTCAGTCAACTGTACTCAGTAGGTTTAACTGCTTCGATGCAGATCGTGGTTATAATGGTATGTTCTTGTCATTTTGTATAAACCTTTAAGTTGTAATCTCCTTGTAAAAAAAAAATACGATAGCCAGATTAACGTGGCTTATTATTAGTGGTTCTCGAGATATAAGCATACAAATGGACTGCTACTTAGGACTTTTCATTTTAAAATATTTGTTAGGCTTATTTTATACAGTTAAGATTTTAATGTTCCTCGCATATCTAAATTCTTGTAATAGACCAGAAATCTAGTCTCCCAGTTTATACCCGGCCGTGATATAAAGTTTTGACAAATTCATAGAACTTGTATTAGTTGAGCAACCGGTTTGTATTCTTGTGATCTTAGTCTCTCGGTAACATCGTGTTGTGATTATAAATTAATTAGATACTCTTAGGATGATTCGTCATCAATTTTACTAAGACCTGTTTTGTACTTGAAATGTTAGATCGTAGTGAAAAGCGATACATCTTCTTCGGCTCGTATAGGTTCACGGTCATGACACATTTAGGTTCTAGATCCGGGATTGATCTTTTTCATTATCTTGCCGTTATCGCAATTTATTTTGGGTCGGTGTAACAGGTCTTAATTCAGTACTAACTTCTGCCAGCGACTTTGCCTGTGTAAAAGTATAATATTATCTCAAGGAAACATACTCCAGGTATAAAATGTATTTTATGTCCTATTCCGCGACATGGTCTACACGTGTGCCAAATTCCATCCATTGTTTTTGTGGTCTTCTTTCCTTATAGCCATCCAGTTTCATAGCAATTTAAGCTTTGTTCTTCATTCTATTTTTTCGAATGATTGATTTTATTTCAATTATAAGCTATTTTAATTAACCTCATAAAGTTGATGACTTTAAGCTGAAAGACGTTCATTGTTGGACGTAGGCCTGTGCCATTCAGTGTCACCATTGTGCGGATCACCCGGAGGACACAGGCCAGACTTCCAGCCTACCACACTAGGGCAGAGCGGGATCGCGTGTCAGACTTTTACTGACTAAACCCCCTCCTATTTTCCTACGGTTTTACTGTTTTTTGTTAGAGGCGCGCGTGGAACACTACGCTCCGTCGACGACTCGGGCTTGAACCGGACGGTGACAGGACGACCGGACGACGAGCTACCCATTGCTCGCCGCCCGCAAGCCCACACCTACGGTGGCTGAAAATCGGGGTCGAAATCCCGGCGGCTGGCGCGTGAAGGCCGTTCCCCATTCCTCCTCGCTCCGGACCATGCCCTGTAACAGGGCCCGGCGCGAGAGGAAGGATCTAGCCTGAGTCGACGGCCTGTGTTGTTCTACGCATGCTTCCAAGGATATCATCAAAACTGAAGGAGCCCAGTAGGGCCGATGCCTGTTGCCCAGCCTACTGTCAGTTAAGTATGGCGATTCTTCGGGCTATGTTGGTAATCTTAGTTCTCTCTGGTTCAATCAATCACGCAAAGAAACTCGCGAGTATAGTCCTCAAAGTAAATAAAACCATCTCAGTCTAATATCCTATTTCTCATTTAAGTATTTTTTCCCCTTTTATTTGTTTTCTGAATGTATACAGGCATTACATTACAGACGATGCAAATCATAAAATCATTAGAGTTTTACCGTGCCGTGTATTTGAAGTTGAGTGTTTTTCTTAAACTCTAGCCTGAAAACCTGTAAAATTTTGGCATTTATGTTGGGTTTGAGACATTCTTAACCCAAAATACTAATCATCTACAACACAACTGGAGATTAGTAACAGCTGTAATAGTAACAGCAGTAGGTGAAGGTTGCGTTATAAGTGGTAACACCGAGCAAATCATAACAAACTATGAGTTATGGTGCGTTTACCTTCTACCTTTGCCTAAACAATTGAGGATAAAAAGTAAACGACATCCGTTGCCTCAGTGATCATTATCTAGTATCTATTATATACTGATCCGTAATCAGATTAAGATTATAATGTCTAAAGTTTATATGTAAGTGTTTTTTTTTTGTGGTTTGAAATCATCCAATGACTTCTCCACCGGGTGGAGCGTAAGGTGTCAGATTTTTACTGACAAAACTACACCTGTCTCCAAGTTACGTGTTTAGAATTAACACGTAACTCGGTTTTGAGAAAAAACTGACTTTCGCACTGTTGCTATGGGAGGACAACTGATTTATGGTTTTACTGTAGCTTTTATATTCAACACTGACATACTTGTTTTTGATGTTAAATGACGCCTCACCATTGTTTCAAATACTCGTGTTTGGTTCGTTAACGCTGCGTTGTTTGCGACAATATGACACCCAGCCATAGTGTCTTTTTATTAAAAAAAAATTCTTAATTGGATTAGTCATTCCATATTTACCACTTACAAACAAACAATGATATGTATAAATAATGTAAGTTTGATAAACAAAAAACATCCCAAACTTCCGTTCTTCACAACATAGAAATGGCTTCGATAAGATAATGTGTTTGACTGTGTTTATTGACAGAATACGTTCCCGCCAGTGGTTGCCCTGCTCAAATTATATCACCCCGATGGAAAGGAAGCCAAGTTGTCGTTCAATCCCACTATGACCACGCCGCTGCATCTCAAAGAATTGTACCAGCTTAATAATTTTGTCCAGGTAATATTTTCTTTTTTCCTATATGATGAAATTCAATTACAGCATTCATTTTTGTGGGTAGGGTAAAAATAGTTCTGCAGAAAACAGTACTGTACGTCAATCAATTTGCATTACTAACTTTTGCCCACAATTTCGTCCACGTAAATGTCGGTTATTACGGACGCGATGCCTATGTCCTTCCTTGGCGTTAAAGCTTAATTTTTGCCATTTACTTTCACCCGCTATTTTCCCGTGTTTTTTTTTGGCACAATATTATATACGAAACAACAAATAAGGAAATGATTTTGAGGAAGAGCCTCCAGGCATAGTGGGAAAAAATGTTTCTTTTGTACGTGCGAAACCTAATGGCGGTGACGTCACATGACTGTGTATCCCGTTTTCGGTTACTAAGACAGTATCTCTTTATACCAGATTTTAAAAATTTCTTATTGAAATTTAGATTCATGATGAAGTTATTTTGTCTTAAAAAAACAACAAAAAAAATTAGTCAAAACTGACATTATCGACGACAAATACAGGACTGTTTTACAACAATTCATTTCATTTATCTTTTTTCGTTATTCAGGAAGCGATTCAGCGCGAAGCCTCTTTGGAAGGTCGTCTTCGCACGTTACGCGAGTGCGTGGAGCGCACACGTGCCGAGGCGGCGGCGTCGTGGGAGCTGTTCGTGGGGGAACAGCGCTTGCTCATGCGCGTGCACACGCTCGAGACCATGCTGGCCGTCGGCAAGCAACCCGACCACCATCAGCTAGCGCAGCTGTTCAGCGACAAGAGGAACTACCAGGTAACATTGTCAATTAGATATTTTACTGAGTGCAGTCTTTTATCTGATGGATGGGAGACGCACAGGACCGGTCGTTACGGCAACTCTTGAGGGAGGAGGGCCTATGTCCAACAGTGGACGTTTTTCGACTGAATGATAATGATCACCATGCGGTCGAAAGCTACCACAGGGCAGCTGGACATAGGCCTCCTCCAAAAATAGTCACATCTCCCGCTCTCTTACTTCTCGCACCCAGCAGATTTGGTCCTGTACTCCTCGCTACCAGCGGATACCCTGTACTTTATGCGATTTGTACCGATCTCTAATAGTTTATCGTTCTATGTGGTACATGCCTATCCTTGCTGTCTTACGGCACGCGGTCGTTATTCCATATTTTTTTGGCCCCAACGGCCATCCATCACACGAGCAATAAGAGGAGATTTTGAAAATTTTTTGTGTCTTCTTGACACTGTTGTGTACTAATTATTAAGAGACACTACTTCTTTACACACATTTCCTAATAACACCTTTTATTTGTTACAGGAAGTGGCGCAAGAAAGTCTCCGCGCTGCGCACGAACAAAGACTTGCCTTAGAGGAGACGTTGGAGCGACGCAGCCGCGAGGTGGCCGCGCTGCACCAACACAACTACGCGCTGCGGCTGACGGCCAACAACGCGCTCGCCGAGCTACAGGTACGATCATACCCTGTAGGCTGTATACATTTTGTCCAACGTATATTTATAAACGTTAGAGGTGAGAGGTGCTCCAGTCCGAGAACTTTCAAGTGTGTGTGCCTCTTATAAAGTCCTTTTGGAATATGACACATTCATTAAATGATTCCGATGCAGATCTACATTAAGATTGCTGTGATTATTTATTAGGTACTAGGTTTTGCCACCGGCTTCGCTAGCGTGAATGCAGAAAATTATCCCAGGGAAACAAATTCTCTGGATAAAAAGTATCTTCGTGCTCCAAGTCATGATCTATTCGTGTGCCAAAGTTTTATTCATCGTCCTACTATATCGTTAAGATTTTTGTGTCGAAGGTTGTCTTTCTTCGTTTTTTTTTAATTCTTTATAGGTTCGCACTTTCACCCGATGGAAAGCGACGAAGCGGTCGACGATGAAGCGTGCTTACCTAGAAGCAACCTATTCACTCTTGACTTAAAGATTCCCGGGTTGTAGCCATCAGGGAACAGATTCCGGCAAAGAGTTCTATACGCTTAGCTGCACGCACAATGAATGTGTTCCCAAAACGCTTAGTGCGCATAGGTGGGATGTCCACCATGTTCGTTACAGTAAATTTTCAGCTTTTCCTGTGTAACGCAACAAAAACAGTTATCGTATCGGACAGTTACAAAATATCTATGAAAACTGCGTTGGCAATTTAACTATGTTTCTTTATCAGTGCTATTTCTTTTAGGGTGCTCAGCTGGTGTTTAAATGTGGGGGCCTTAATAAAAATAAATACCAAGAAACTATACGCTAAGGGGGTACGGACCTCGACTTAGCACGTTGTTGCGTGGAAAACCTGTCTGGACCTGTTGGATCGGAGTTTCTGTTCCATGAGTAATGTTTATTCTGATGGTGTGGTTACAGAAGCTGGCAGCGCGGTGTGAGCGCAAGATGTGCGCGGCGCGCCTCGCCATCGCCAGCGCCGAGGAGCGCGAGCAGGCCGTGCGCAACCATCTGCCGCTCGCGGTCAGTACGCCGCACTACCTCTTCTTCTTTCACTTTTGTCTGACCGCTAGGTGCCTACTTAGACAGCTTGCTACTATCTACGTCTGTAGGCCTATCGTTTAATCGAGTCGGTGACTGGCACGTCCGGGAAGGTGTGCTCGAGTACCAGTTATTCGCTCGCTGTCTGGTTTTACCATCTTCAGTTCAGTGGGAAACTAAAAAAACGCTTGGTTGCTCTTTTATTTTTACTACAACTATACTGGTGATCACCATCGGCACATAGAAGAACGCCGGGACCTTTCCAAAAATCACCCCAGAAACCCTTATATTGCCTTCCGTAACAAATATTCCGTATCTTAAATGCGAATGATATATTGAATAAGATTCTGTAACCTTATAGTTTGAGAAAGGAATAAAATTTGCTTGCGACTAACGCAAAAACTGTTTGACGCTCACAAACATCGTCTTATTCATTCATTCTTGATTAAAATTTCCAGTATTCAGTACAAAACGGTGAAGCAAAGATGTTGGTGCTGAGTACGGACAGCAACAAGCTGCAGGAGGCCAAGCGCGGCGGATCGCTCGAGGACGCCGTGCGAGCGCTGCCCGATTATATCAAGTTATTGCTGCCGCAACAACTTCTCAACAAGGTACTAATAAAAATTTATTGACAATTGTCGCGATATTTACCCAACGGTTTACCGCTGGGCTTAGCGTGAAATAGACGCGAAACTTTTCTTTCAGCTACAGCACGCGGTGTGCACGCAATGGTCGTGATTCAGAATACGCTAATAAGGAATGTGGATTTTATTTACTAAATAACATAAAAAAATCTGAATGCAACCGAACGGACGTGACACAGACGCCGCTCATAAAGCGTTTGGCCGCCACGCAGACTGCACCGCGTGTGACGCCACCCTACGCTAAATATATAGAGACTGGTCTAACGATGTGGTCTACGGGTGCAAGGATGCCGCGCGGTCAACGTGTCCCATGACCCATCGGTCAATAAGGCCTGTAGCTATAAAGTTCCTGTAGCTATAAAGTTGAAGACCCATGGATTAATTGAACTCATTAATAATTTACCAGACTTGTCTAATACGATGATCCCAATCACCAATATGAAGGCTTCTATAATATGTACTGTATTCAGTTTAATTCTACTTTTATACCTAAGACTATTTCGGCGTCACAGTATAGATATGGAACAGTGCGGAAACTACGTACAAATGTTCGAAACGGAACACTCACACAAACATACGCATCGACGAGACTCCTAAGCGAGAAACGCTTTTTATTGTTGTGAATGTGAGGACTTGATTGCTTTTTTGTAATTTTAACGTATGTCTGGCAATTTGAGTATTTTCTGCGGCCTACCCAAATGTCCTTTCCTTGGTATTGTTTGTCGAGTCGTTGAGCTTCTTAGTAGTCCTGAGTTGAGCTTTAGGAATACTGACAAATGCTTGCACTGACTGGACAGGTCCACTCAAATCTGTATGGTTCTTTCTTCAAAAGACCAACTCAGACAAATCTGCAAGGTTCTCATGTGATTTGACCATTACATTTTATTGTATGGACTTTAAAAGAGACTTTAACTCTCCTGAGTTTGTTTCGGTATTTCTTCTCAGGGTACCCAGCTAGGCCGGCTTCATCTAAAATGACGAAAAAAATAAATTGACGTGTAAAAGTGTTTTTTTTAAACCTATTTACAAAATAAATATCATTTATCATTTCCCTTTGAATGGACATTGAATATGACTCTCTCACCCTCCCTTCACACGAGCCGCAGTACTAACTGCATTGGGCTAGGGGTTACATTCTTCATATTCTTTAAGTTTCGTTAATATAATGTATGAAACTGATAACTAACATGTTTGTTTTATTGGTTCAGGTTGGAATAAAAGCAATATCAGCCGAAGGAAAATCTGCAAAGGAGTTCGAATTAATATTAAAGACAAATAATATTTATAATGCCGAAAGCAAAGGTGAGTTAAAAAAATATATCTCAGTAATGGATAGAGTCTTATAAATGTAACTGAAGCCCAGAAACATACAGATTTAAAAAAAAATAACATTACAAGTGCCATCCTATAGGCCTATTGTATCTAAATTGGAGTAATAAACTGCCCAAATAAGCTCTGAAATATTATGTGTTTATTACGGAATATTACTTTTCCCGTTGATATCCAGTCGATATCCAGACGATCTTATCCTCTGGATAAGATCGTCCGCTATCGTCCCCTATAGCAATCTTTTATAATATTAATTATTCTGAGTCCCTTTCCGGTTCGCCAGTTGTTTGCATCTTAGTACACCAATAGTGATATTGTGTTGGAGTATGCCATTGACCTTAATCTAACTGTTGGTACTTAACATGCTTCATTTCTATTGGGAAACTTCTCGTCTACAAGCTAGGCTTATTATATTGATTAAGTTAATGATAATTGTTCACAGAAAAGCAAAACAACGAAGAGGGTGGTGTTAGCGGCAGCGGCGAAGAGAAGACTGGTGAGCCTGACTCATGTACTGACGATGAAAAGCAGTCGCGGCTCAACCATGGTAGGCATTATCTCAAAAAAAGAATTCTAAGTTCCATGTAGAACCAAAAGGCGTATCAGATGCCTTTAAGCACTAGGCTTATTGCGAAAATAATATAGAATTCGGAGCATAATTATCATACGTTCATCCAGTTAGATTTGTACAGTGCCCGGCTGTTTGTATGTCTCATGAAACTTGAGTAGGTTTTTTAAAGCATCCGAGTCTGTTACTCATTCTAACTACTGCAATCGCCTCTAACAATAAATTAAAGAAATATGGAAAGGATCACGGTGATCCTAAAGAAATAAGGATAAGGACAATGATGTATCTTGACTCATAAGCGTGTGTCGGTTTTCTTATAACGGCTGTGTACTATACTCGCCGTATTCATGAATGGTGGAAAAGTATGTCATACGTCCCGTAAGGAACATGTTTTTATCTATCGCGTTCTTAGAGAAGGAAGTAGTTATTTAATTACAAGAGACAGTTACAATGGTTTATTCTAAAACTGCATTTTATCGCCTCCAAAGATGTAATGTCATTTTTGTATCTATTCTGCAAACTCTTCATATTCGTTACTTATATCGAGATGCAATTTCTTGCTTCGTACTACAAAATGATTTGTGCACTGTAGATCCTGGTCACGAAGAGTGTCCGAGCCCGTTGGACGGTGAGCTACACGCAGACAATAACGCTAACTCCACCTATAGTGAACCGAGTACTAGAGAAGAATCACCTGTAAGTATTTAGTGCATTTTATACTTTTTTACTCAGCAGTGTCTGCTAGAGACAGCAATCTTGAGACTTTTTATATTAAGCTAGCACATCAAAGAGTGTCACCAATTAATCGTGGCTTGTTGGAATTTGTTGTTCGATCTGGTATCCGCAACTCCACGACTAAGCGCGTATTTTGCGTACGGGTGGGACAAATGCGTCATTCGATCCACCCCAGCTCCTCCAGGAAGGCCAGGAGCGCCTTGGTGTTATTGACTGTTTCGTGGAGGTTACCTGAGTTTCCGAAGTATTTTGCCCTGTATCCAGCGACAACTGGGCAGCTCAGAAGCAGATGTGCTGCTGTCTCGTCCTCCTCCATGCAGGACAGTGGGCTGTCTGTAACTCCTATGACAGAGAGGTGCTTATTAAAGGTCCCGTGGCCAGTTGTTACGGCCGTCACTTTTCGCATCTGAGGTTTAGTCAGTCGTAGGGCCTGTTTCGTAAAGCGGCCTAATAGTGACTATAGGGATGCTCCTTGGATAAAAGAAAAAGCTGTTTGCTCCTTCCATTAGATGAAGTCAGAAAAGATCGATAATACAAAATCGTAGTCATTTGGTTACCCAAATCGGCTTCGGCCGACCAAACGAGCGTTAAACCTGGTATTCAATAGGCAACATTTGTTGATAAACTGTTTACGAATTTATCTTTCTAATATTTGAAGAATCCCAAAGTACATGATGCTGTTGATAAAGCTCTATGAGCATTGAAATCAGGTTCTTGTTGGACCACACTACTACTTTATAAACTCGCGCAACACACAACCACACCTATTGACTTTTGTTTATAAACTAGATGTTTCGTCATGCTCACCTTTCGAAGTGGAGGCCACGGCAACGTGTTTCTTAAACAATGTCTTCTGGTTAATCATTTACTTATTTTTAACAGACTTCAAAAAGTAGGTTCTACCCAAGTAGCACAACAAGCTGTATAAGAACTGTATAAAGGTTCAGGTGAACACTCTAAGCTGTATGTGTATAGTAAACGCTTATACAGTTCTTATAAGTGCAAAAAGGGCCCCAAATTATACAACATTAAGCGTTAGTGGAGAATAGTTTCTGTATAGTTGCTGCATAACAACTGTTAAATGTTTTCACAACAGAACCCTGTTTGTTGGACGTCAGTTATTTTATCTTCCTCAATAAATGATACTTTACTATCTCTACTGTTTGTGGTGTATAAATAAATAATCTGTATTTGTAATATGTAAATATTCCCTTCTGACCTTCCCCTTGACTGTACCAAATCTTTTTAGGGTTCCGTACCTCAAAAGGAAAAACGGAATCCTTATAGGATCACTTTGTTGTCCGTCCGTCTGTCTGTTTGTCTGTCTGTCTAGAGCTTTTATCTCGGGAACGCGTGAAGGTATCGAGTTGAAATTAAAACCATATACTCAAGTCTACGGTCCCTTGAAGCTGTGAAAAAACTTCAAAGTTAATGAGAAAAAAGATATGGCCGTTTATGTCGCAAAAAACGTGTATTTTGACAGTCTGAAAGGAATCAAAATTCATAGGGTACTTCCCATTGAAAAAGAATCCTGAAATTTGGCATGAAGCAAGTTTTCATAGTACAAGTATAGGAAAAAAATCTGAAAACTAAATTTGTAGTTATGTCATAGAAAAACTTTTTCATTCGGAAAAATCTTCGTAAATCGTTTCGCGAATTGAACTGTTGTCATAGGTAAGTTTGTACGGAACCCTCAGTGTGAAAACATGACGAATTCTACAAAAAAAAAAAAACATCAAAAATTTGCCCCTAAGACTTACCTGGTCAAGGTAAGTTTTTACGGAATCTTTGGTGCGTGAGTTCATCTCGCACTTGACCGGTCTGTTTCCCCCATATTGATGTCCACAAAAAACACAATCCGAACGACTCCATTAGTAATACAGCCTAATGCTGTACTTATAGCGCTCATATATTCTTATTGCTGTATAACAGCGTTATAGTCAGTAGTTATAACACCACAATAGTTATAATAGTGTAAAATTACAACAAACGACGAGACGCCAACGCGCAAAGAACGCGACGCAGCGCGTCTGTTTGTCGTTTTGTTCTGTAGTGTCATTCCAGTTCTCAGTCCCACATTGATATATTACGTCCCATAAGGACAAACCGCATAGATAATTCAGTGCCACACCATATCCGGCACAAGTTAGCATGAATTAGTTCTTATAAAAACGTATTAATTATTGCACATACTTTGCTTGTTTGGGACCGGCCTCGGAACGTTTGCGTGAATCATCGTTTCAGACGAGACCTCGGATTGGAACGTAAATCTGCTTGTTTGGCGTTGTAGTTTCAATGTTCGAGAAACGTTTTTTCTGTATTCAGTGAGAGATTTTTTTGTACCTGTTTGTAGACTGAGAAAAACAGCGATGTTTTCATTTATTTTAACTAGTTCTTCCCCGCGGTTTCGCCAGCGTCTTTGGTCAGTGTTCTTCTCCCCCTTGGGTCATAACGTGATGTTATGTCTATAACCTTGCTCTATAAATTGGCGATTCATCACTATTTTTTTTCCATTCGAACCACCTAATCTAAGCGCGTTCAACCAAACAAACTCTTTAGCTTTATTACTAGCACCCCGCTCCAGCTTCGCACGGGTGCGGGTGTTAGAAATTTTGTAATTCTCTGCTCTAATATCATACACCTAACCTTCCTCATGAATCACTGTCTATATGTTATTTAGGTAAGTGATAACCGCAAAAAATATCATTCAGTAGTTTTTAAGTTTATCGCGTTCTTGCAGACAGACACGGTGGGGGACTTTGTTTTATAATGTCTTATAATATGTAAGGTGGATCAAGTAAAATACGGTAACATGCGTTGTCGTAGCAGAAGATGTTTCGTTCTGCCTTCCTCTATCCTATTAAATATTTCGTTTATCTGACACCTAGAAAATCGACAGCAACCTTATTATACTTACTTCCGGTGTTGACGAATAGGGTAAACAAAATGTTATTATAATGTTCATATTTTACTGGCAATAATAATAATACAAGTTATATCTATCATAGGTCAAAAGACCGTCTGGTGAGAGTCAGTAGATTCAAGTGTGCCTTGTGAGCTGATTCTGCGATTACTATATTATTATTATATTTGCCTTGACTACATATAGTGACCACAAAAACAACCGAATGTTTTCGTCTACGGGACTGACTGATCAACTCTCGCTGAAGATAATACCAATACCGTCAAGAGTATTTTTGTAAGTCGAATGATCGGTCGGCTCACAGCAGTCAGATAATAAGCGGTCGATGTACTCCTTTGTTGTGCTATCTGATACCATCAGACAAATAATGCATCAAGTTGCAGTTTAATGTTTTATTTTTCTATAAAATCCTCAATACCCAAGTGAAGGGCGGTGCACGATACGAGCGTGTTATTATGTATGTTAATGCACAATTTCACGGCGCGGTAGTTCGTGTGATGCTTTGTTCTTTATTGCGAAGCGGTGAGTCAGCGGGCGGCGACTGCAGGCATCGCCTCGCCTCCTCGCCCCGCCCATTCCTCATACAACGCTTCCAGTCACTTCATCGCCCGCAAAGTCCTCTTAACACGTCGTTAAGGTACATTTTACATGGGTGTTCTGTCTCATCAGTGCAATGACTCAAATTACAAAGTAAAATAACTGCTGCGAAATAATAATAATTTAACTTACAGAAATTACGACGGTTAATTGCCTGTAGCATCGTTAATTAACATTGCGGTTTTTAGTGTTGCACAATTTTGAGCAGATGTAATTGGTATTTAGTTCATAGATATTAACTTCTTTCTGTAAAGCCTTGAAAGGTGCGGTAAAGATCTAACTGCTAAGTTGCAAGATGGTGATATTTTATAGGCTTATATATCGAAGTATCTGACTGCAGTTGGGTATAGTATGGGTAAAGAAATAAGACACACACTTGGTAACTCACAATATATTTGACAGAGCAAAGCGGGCGTTGAGTACGCGAACATTCTGCGCGTGATGGCGGGACTGAACGAAGAAATCAAGGTGTTGCGCGAGCGCCTGAGTGCGGCGTCGGCTGACAATGAGCAGCTGCGCGCCGCGCGCGACGAGCTGCTGGCCGCGCAGCCCGACGCGCACGAGCCGCCCGCGCTCGAGCCCGACGACGCTGCCAACTACCGCGCGCGCATCACCGACCTGCAGGTAATACACATTGTGTCAGGGCCTTATTATATTTTCAAGCTTGTGTTTATTAACTACTGGTCTTTCCTTGTGCTGATGGTCATCACCACAAAGATAAGGATAGCACAAGGATTTACTAATTAATTAGTTTAGTAGAGGTAGTTGCATAGTGTAACTGTGAAACTTCAATTGTAAATTGGAACGTGATAATTCAATGATGGCATGGGGTTCAAAAATATTTAATTTGAAGGACTATAGTAACGTTGTATTGTTGTGATTCTAGACGCAACTCACACGTTCAACGGCTGCTGAAGAGTCGAATCTTGCCGAAATCCAGCGACTGGCGTCGAGCGCGGCCGTCATGCAAGCCGAGCTCGCATTCCGACCCACGCGCGCCGACATCGACGATCTCACCGCTGTCGTTGGGCAATTACGCGCCGAAGTACTCGCCAAAGATCAGCAGATCGAGAGACTCCGCACATCCACCGTCAGGGAGCGCACCACGCAGGACAAGGCCGTGGAGACCGACGCTGCGCCCGAAGAGCCGCACGACGCGCCCGAACGTACCATCGACGCCGGCAAGATCTCCGCGGAGATCGACGAGATGTTCCGCCTCGATTTCGACGACGACGACGAGGAGACTGACTCCGCCGTCACCGAGATCAACCGCGACGAGGAACCCGTCACGTCGGAGACGGAGGGGGCGGAGGAAGCGGCCGTGGGCGTGGGCGCGTACGTGCGGCTGGACGACGCGGCGCGGCTGCAGGTGACGCTGCACAACGGGTCGCTGCACGCGCTGGAGGAGGAGCTGGTGCGCGCCAAGGAGCGCTGGGCCGAGGTGATGGGCGAGCGCGCGCGGCTGGCGGCGGCGCTGGCGGCGCTGCAGCGCAAGCCGGCGCGCGTGTCGCTGCGCGGCGCGCTGGCGCTGGCCGTGCCGCTGCTGGCGGCGGCGCTGTACTTCCTGCTGCTGCCGCACGCGTCCTGATGGACGGCCACGTGGGAGCCGCCCGGCTTCGCCTAGCGCCGCCCGCTGCTCGCGAGCGCGCTGCTGTGCCCGCAGTTCGCGAGCGCGCTGCTGTGCCCGCAGTTCGCGAGCGCGCTGCTGTGCCCGCAGTTCGCGAGCGCGCTGCTGTGCCCGCAGTTCGCGAGCGCGCTGCTGTGCCCGCAGTTCGCGAGCGCGCTGCTGTGCCCGCAGTTCGCGAGCGCGCTGCTGTGCCCACAGTTCGCGACTCGCCCGCCGGTACCTCGTCAGAATATAAATATTATATGCGCTGCTTCTTGTTCGCGACCGCCGGGGGTTTCAGTATATTTATGGATTAGAATAATTTAGAATATATATTATATTACGATAGAGTTGGTTTATTGTGCACCCTCGGTCCCGACACTGCGTCGACGGTGTAGAACAAATAGTAGCGGGAGCTTGTCTGAAGTGCCATTTGCTAGCGAAGGGGCGTGTTCACGCCGCGAGGGTCGGTGCACGTTGTTATCGCATGAGTGTATATAACTTAGTATTGTTTCTGTAAAAAGTGTCAGTATCGTATCGATATAGTATAAATTGATTGTTGATATCTGCCATAATAAATAACTGTACATTTTAAATTTTAAGGCCTAACGACTGTCCTAAGTTATAGTAATTATTGTTGTATGAGAGCTATCTAAATTCTCAGCCGAGCGACATTTGGTGACTACTCGAATCAGCTGATTTCCCTTGTTGAATATTTTAGGTAATACTGATAGTGTGTTCATCTTTTTATTACGGGATACTTGTGGGCACTGGGCCTCACGGACTCGCGGCCGCAGCAGAGCTACTGTCACATCGCTTCGGGAGCTACACATATCATTGTTAGGTAACACGGAGTAGGCATTTATACGTCGACGGGCACGGATGTTAGGTTTCTTCGAATGGTTTGCATTTTTCTAGTCTTTAGAATCGACGTAAAGTTGATTGCATGACGACTTGAGCTCCTACGTTTTTACAGATTTAGAGCTTATTATACAAGTTAAGTCTTTATGACTCTTCGTCTGTCGTGGACGCATTTACGCGCAGCTTTGATATTTTGCTGGTTTTGACAATATTACGTAGCAGTGACGCATTTTAGTTGAGAGTCACAGATCGAGTTGATCCCGTGCTTGTACGTTTTGTTTTGATTTTAATCGTTATCGTGCCACTATTAGTTTCTTGAGGACAACAGTTTGAGTTGATTGTGCGAGAGAGTATGTTTATGATATAGTTGAGAGACGCGTCTCAGCTGCACTCGAGCGTCTCGGCGAACCAGTTCACGTTATGGTCGACCCTCGAGATCGCTTAGCTCTGTGATGTGAGGCCAATAGATAATTTTGTAACAAACTTGTGTAACTAACGATTGAATAATTATATCCTTAGAATTATTATAACTCTACCACGTTGAAGTCCACTGTCTATAAATATTTATTATTTTATTGTTGCACTGATTTTTGTTATGTTCAATGTTTTATTTTGTGTTTAAACCACCTTATTGTAAATAAATTGTATCTTATACTCGTTCTTATGTTTAGTTCATGCTGTGGAAGACTTTATGTTGTATTTTATTGAGTAAAATTAATATGCATTCAATGTGGATGTACTGATAAATTTATTGGAAATAATATTGATTTGTTTAAAACGTTGGCTTTTTATTTACAGACCTACATTCCTGCCTAAATTTAGACAGAAAAAAGCGCTTTATTGACGTCAGTGAATGGTCTGAATTTAAACTATTCCTCACAGTAATAATTGTTCGTAAACAAGTGCACTGTTTGGGAAAATGTAGTGTATCTACGTCGAGCTAGTATGACGCAGTCGCGAAATAATGGCTGACTAACAAGATACGTTACTCGTCGGTACGACACGCATCATCTATTTATAACTCCTACGAAAGCAACGCCGATTTTGTTACTTTATTTTTACTGCTAGTCGCGTATTCCCCTTTCCGTATTCAAACCGTAAAATCGGTTCACCGGTTGCACTTGGGTTGAAATCATCATGTTTTGCCCACTGAAACAATATTATCAGTTTTCGCCAATAACAGTATTGTCTTTAAAGTATTAACGGTGGGTTCATAGCACTAGGTTTGATACGTACGTACTGATTTCAAAATCTGTGCTGATTTAAATCGACGCAGCTGCGCAAGCGCCATGATCTGCTGTGAGTCGTACGTTTTTGCATTCTTATGAAATCATGCAAAATTCAGTTGCTACTTATATTTCAACAATGCACCACAATTTCATTCATGCAATACTGATAATAAATATGAAAGAAATAGACTGAGGTTACGGTCAAGGTCAATGAAATTTATCTGTAGACGTTAAACTTTATACAAACCAAGGCGAGTTGATTACTAAACAGTGCACTCCGAGTAATGTATGGCGCTATTTGCTAAAAAAACGTATTGACTTCATGCATACGGTGCCTCAAATAATTGAACAAAGAATGCGAAATGCGCTTGCAAATGTACATAAGTGAACTCGCAGTGACTCGATTAATACAGGATATAAAATTGACAAGACTGAGTTATAAATAGGCACTCTTTAAAAAAAATAGTGTGTCAATATTTTATTTGCGCGCCTGGGCAACGCGGTATTGTTAGATATGTACCAAGCCGTCGGTCAGCATTATTCGTTATTGTAAGGAATAAGTATCAGGCTGGGCACGACCCGGTTATAGAAACCAGGATCCAAAGCTCGGCAATCGTGCTTGTGGCCACTAGAGCAACTAGGGAGTTAAAACTTAGCGCACCTTTTGTTCTTAAACCCCCAAGACATACCTACCACCCACCCTGTCGTACCTACATTTGATCTTCAGTAACATCTCGGTTATTAGGCAATAAGTTGCCATAATACCTATCAATCGTTACCACAATAGTAGGTGTCATGTTTCGACAAATATAAAGCACGATTAGTTGCTCTTGGATATACTCAGATGAAAGGAATTGATACATTTAGTCCTGTAGCAAAACAGTACTATCCGTATACTCCTGAGCACTGCTGCAAATGAAGGATTATCCATACGACAGTTTGATGTCTCCACAGCATTCCTGTATATTTAATTGTATGGAAAGTCAAAGAGGAAATCTATAAGTATGCGTCAGCCAGAAGGATATAATTATGAATCTGAAAAAGTCTGTAAGCTAATCAATAATTATATGCAGGTAGGTTTCTCCATACAAACTTCCAACCCCTTTAGGTATGCAGGTTTTTTATAACAGTATTTTCTGACCTGTGCTTTAAAACCGAAGTCTCAAAAATCGCTTTACATGAAGCAAGTGCAGTGCGTTGCCTTCCCAAAAAAACGTTATTTAATGTCTCGTGTGCTTTTAATAATATCTATGTCTTAATTTCCAACCTTCATTGATAAATCAAAATTAATATCCAACCTTCATGTCGGATCCCAGCAATACAGCAACAAAACGGTGCGGTGGACCATTTTAATCGTATGCAGTAACAGCCCGTTATGTCCTACCGCTAGACAGGAAAGTAACTAAATAGGTATGGAATACATCTGAAAGGAAATCTACTTGCAAAAACCGACTTAAATGTAAAAAGACACTAAAAAGTGCAAAATAACTTGAACTTCTGAACTCGGTGTTAAATAATAATGAGACACAACTATTAAGTATAGAAACTGTACTGGTTGTATTTTTTTTGTAAAAAGTAAGTATTTTTATTTTACAATTTTTAGTTGTGGTACCACGGTAAACTAAACAAACGCAGCCTAATTTAAATAGTCTGCAAGCCCTATAGCAAGCATCTTATTACAATTCTAATAATCTCAAACACGGCTAGGCTGCATTGATTTATTACCTACAGAGTTCCGTTGCTTACTTCACGGCTTCATCACCAGACCAATTCAATGTATCCCCTCTCCCGCCTCCCTTTTCTTTCACTCCGTCATAGACTATACGTATAAGCAAAGCAATTTTACTTGTTACAACTGTTCTGGTGTGATCCTATACCGAGTTCCGTTGCATATCCTCGAAGTTCATCATCAGACCGATCTTTGCTGCCAAGGTTGCAGGATTATTCGAAAGAGACTGGGTCAGTAAAAGTCTGCAACTTCCTCTAGCTCTACCCACAGCGGGAGAAGTCATTTCATGATTTCTCATGTAAAAAAAGGTATCGCGAACGCTTCATCAGCGCAATCACCATGTGCCCACAGCCCACACATTAGACACCACGTTCCACGTATCCACTTTTCTGGAGTGGGAGTGATATGATTTAAATTTTAAAGAGGTAGAGAAGTGTTTTGGGCAGGTTTTAGATACCTATTCTATTTATTTTTGACTGGCCTATTGGTCTAGTGGTTAGTCGCCCTGACCAGGGGCGCCGGCTTTTAGAAAACCTCATGGGTGCTCGTGCTCATTTGATGACTCGAAAAGTGGCGAAGTGTGAGAAGAGAAATGCACACTGATCGACATTTTGATAGCGGATACCGGTATCAATAACTGGCATCCGTTGCCCGCATCGTTAATAAATAATAAATTGAGACAACATCATATACATTGTCCTGGTCCCAACCTAAGGTTTTCCCTTTTACTATGAAAACCAGGAACAACGAAGGTACCACAAACACCCAGACCCAACACAAATATCTGGTTCATCAACAAACATTTGTGTTGGTGTGGGAATTTAGAAATATATAATTAAGTTTATTAGCGTCTAGGACTCAAACACAAGCTCTGCTTTGTTTGGGACTAGACGGCGTTGTGTGAAACCCGTCAAAATTTGGCATGAAAGTAGGGTTTGATACGTGCTTAACTCAAAATACTTAATTCAGAAACCCACCATAAATATTAGTGATGCAACGGAAGTGTCTTAACGGAAGCAGAAACGGAAACAGATGTCAAAAGTAAATCTTAGTGGAAGCGGAACCAGAAGCGGAAGTGTTAATACTCATCATCTTCCTGCCCTTGTCCCGTCTTATTTGGGGTCGGTGCAACACGTTTTCTTCTTCCATTCTGCCCTGTCACTCGACATACTATCACTAACTTCCTTTTCTTTCATATCACTCTTCACACAATCCATCCATCTTTTCTTTAGTCTCCAGGTTAATACTATGAAGAAAAAACACAATTTTATTTTTTAAGATTGTTTAATTAAATTTGTATTTTGTACTTTGCTTACTACAGTACTCGAAATTAAACAGAGGCAAATTATATACCGCGACGTTCACCGATTTAATGCTGAGAGAGGATGCGATTGAGCGGAATAAGGGCTCTAAAGCATTTGCACGAGATCTGTCTATTGGGCAGAGCCAGCGCATGAAACTGAAGACCGACGATGGCAGAGTCATATCCGCCAAATCGGAGCTTCTGGGAGAGATCGAGGCTTTTTATGGACAGTTGTACACATCAATCTCCGAACCCACTGTAAATCTAGCAAACGGATCAAGAGCTAGATTGACTCGACACTATACCGAAGATATCTCGGACGTCAGCCTGTACGAGATTAGGATGGCTCTGAAGCAGTTGAAGAACAACAAGGCGTCGGGTGAGGACGGAATTACGGCCGAGCTTCTGAAGGTGGGTGGAAAACCGTTCCTAAATGCCCTTCAGAAGTTGTTCGATTCCGTCATACTCGAGGGAAAAACGCCACAGGCATGGAGCAGAGGTGTGGTGGTACTCTTCTTTAAGAAGGGTGATAATACTCTGCTTAAGAATATCAGGTCCATCTCACTTCTGAGCCATGTCTACAAGCTGTTTTCCAGAGTCATCACGATCCGTCTCGCGCGCAGGTTAGATGAATTCCAGCCTCCCGAGCAATTCCGCAAAGCCGGATTTCGAAAAGGCTTCAGCACCGTGGACCACATACATACGCTGCGGCAGGTTATACAGAAGACTGGGGAGTATAATCAGACTCTCTGCTTAGCGTTTGTAGACCGTTGGAGAGACTGCAGTACAGCCCAAGTCTCGATCAAATCAAAGGCTTTCTCGTAGGCTTGGGCTGTACTGCAGTCTCTCCAACAGTGCCAGATTGACTATCGGTACATCGAAGTGCTGAAGTGTTTATACAAAAACGCCACCATATATGTTAGTCTGACTTCAGGACCAGACCTCGAAACCTATCTATCCTCTTGCAGCGGGGTGTGAGGCAAGGAGACGTCATTTCTCGGAAACTGTTCACGGCCGCAATGGAGGATGTCTTCAAGGTTCTGGGGTGGAGAGGGCTAGGCATAAATGTCAAAGGCGAGTACATCACTCACCTTCGATTAGCCGACGACATAGTACTCATGGCTGAGACTACGGAGGAGCTCAGTATTGTGACCTCAGTAAAGCTTCCGAAAGAGTGGGACTTAAAATTAACATGGACAAAACCAAAGTCATGGTAAACATCCATGTAGCACCCACTCCTATCAAGATCGGAGACTCTACACTCGGACTTGTGGACTACGTTTACCTGGGATAGACGGTCCAGTTGGGTAGGTCTAACTTCGAGAAAGAGGTCAATTGTCGAATCCGACTCGGCTGGGCAGCGTTCGAGAAGCTGCGCGGTCTCTTCTCGTCCAATATACCACAGTGTCTCAAGACGAAAGACTATGGCCAGTGCCTGTTGCCAGTGATGACATATGGCTCCGAAATGTGGTCGCTTACAATGGGCCTAAGGCTTAAAGCCACTCAAAGGGCAATGGAAAGGGCTATGCTCGGAGTTTCCTTACGTGATCGCATCAGAAATGAAGATATCCGTAGAAGAACCAAGGTAACAGACATGGTTGGAAGGCCTCCTACAAGGTGGACCGATGACCTGGTGAGGATCGCGGCAATCCGATGGATGCGAGACGCACAGGACCGATCATTGTGATGACATTTGGGGGAGGCCTATGTCCAACAGTGGACGTATTTCGGCTGAAATGATGATGATGATGAAATTATATTTAATAAAAAGTAATTAGGCCGCTTTTACACCTTCCTTTGAGTCTGTTTCGGTGTTCTTCATATATTAAAGCTCCACTAAATAATTTCTCACTGGCTATACTTCTGAGGGGGAGCTGATGAGAATTGGCAAACTATTGGCAACAGAAGAATAAAACAAAAAACAGAAGATTTACGCGCTTTCGCTAAACGTCACGAGGCATGGTGGTGCGCAGACTGAACCAAAAAAATATAATAATGACGGTTGAAAGGCTAATTGATCTAAACGACATATTTTCCAATATTGAGTTATATACATATTCGGAATCAGCAAATTTTTTTCCGTCGTTAGAGTCAGATTTCAAATTTAAAAAAAAAAATGTCGATTAGGTCAATTAGCCTTTCAACCGTCGATATATTATTATAAACAAGAAAAGTCGCTGCAACACGTTTGTGTACCCCCCCCCCCTCCCACCACTCTTTTTCCGTAGTGCCCCTCACCCCCGCGCTCCTCGTTCTTCTGTTAAGAGTTCTGTTATAAAGTTAGCGGAACCAGAAACGGAAACGGAAGTAAAAAAACTTGCGGAACTTCTGCAGAAGCGGAAGCCGAAGCAGAGTTCTGTTGCAACACTAATAAGTATATAAAAGTATATGGTTGGCAAACTGAAAGGGCCTACGCGATATTCAGCACACAATATTCAGACTGTCTTATTTTTGTTCCGAGTAAGGTCTAACCCTTATTACACTACGCGACATCGACTAAGACTGTCTGAATATCGAGTAGTGTAATAGGCCCTTAAATTTGTACTCTCCAGTCGGGTACTGCGGGCCTGAACACAACTAAACAAATCAACAACAGCTATGTAGGTAGGTATAACAACGACTCGGGGGCAGATTTTGAAACGAATTATTGAATGGTCTTGTCACCTAAATGTTAAGCAAATTGATAACAAATGTAGAAACCCACCTTTTAATTTTTGTCGAACCGGCCATGTTATTTTACGATGTGCCGTAAATCAAACTGGCTGGAAGTGTAGTTAAATAAACTTGGCAAACGGTAAAACAGCGATGATACTGTAAAACAAGTAAGCAGGTCAACAAGTCACTAGCACATATCAACGCATATCATGTTGTACCTAAAGAGAGATAATCTTTGTCTAAATATAGAACGGTAGAATGTAACTACCTTGGTAACTCTTTTTTCTAGTTAAAATAAGAAACACCTTTAGATTCTATAGTTTGCATAATAGTAAATTTTTATACAAGTGAAGAAACTGTCATTTCAACTAAGGCGAAATTCGCCCGATCCACAGGTGAGGGTGTTATGGGGCCGAGTACTGCAATGACTTTCCACGTGTATCAAACGACGTTTTTCGTTTTTATACATTTACGAAGAAATACTTTCTTTGAAAACGACAGTGATGAATGACTGAAGAAAATTTTCCTAAATTACCATACATTTTAGTTTTCATTTAGACGACAACAGGTTATCGCAAGCATTTTCTACCTCAATCACAATATCTGGCGGTGTAGCATCTATAAATATGTCTTCAAAACTTAAATGCCTTTTTTTTTTCAAAAATTACTAATGAATACGTATAAAATTTGATAAGGTGTCATTTGCTTTTTTTTCCCATCTTTGCAGGTTAAATTATAAGCAAAGGTATGTATATGTATATGTATGTATATAACCGCTATACTTATTATAAGAATTTCAAATATTTTCGAATTTAGAACACGGATTAAATGTTTATTTAATGGTGTAAGCAAATTGTTTTGTAATAATTATATTTATTCATATACACAATTTAAATTTTCATTAATAATAAAATTTCATTTATAATAATTAATGCCTAAAAAATAAACAGATAAACACATTTATTGGTAACAAATACATTTACAAGTCACAATATGTTTTAATTAAATGAAGTATGTATTAGTTGTGTAAAATATTGCTACAATTAATTCATATGTAGGTAATGTATTTATTGTAGCAATATTTAACACAAATAAAATAATCAATCAAAGACATAAAATTACAAACAATGGATTTATTTTAAAATTACTAATTAATTATTTCTTTTTTAAAATAGGTACACGTCTTTTTGCTTTGAACACAAAAAAATACAATGAGCAAAAAAAACACGACTTTATAAGTACGTTGTATGTTGAACCTGATCGTAGTGCGATTAGAGTTGGTTTTCGAGGAAGTTATTGAATTAATAGATTACAATATGTTACTAGAAGCAGTGTCTCTAAGTCGCGGGTGGCATGTTGAATTCCGAACGAAACGAAGGTTGCTAAGTTTTAATCTCGAAATGTAGTGAGGGATTATTATCCAATTAACTCCCGAGCAGTGCGAGTTAATATAGAAACGTGAGTAAAGTGAGAAATTCAAGCCGCCCAAGACAAAGACAGCTTTATCCCCGTTCTGTACAAAAATTAAAGGATTTTTTACACCACCTGCTCGATAATGCTCTTTTTTATGCCATAAAACGCTCATCTAAAACAAGTCCAACTGTCTCTAGGGTTTAAATTAGGAAGCGTTTCCTAGGAAACAATGTGATTTAAATTTGGAACGTCAAAACAATTTGAAAAAAAAACTTGTGAATTTAAAATGTACGTGCATCAAACGAGTTTATTCAAAATAAAAATTGACCATTAACTAAGTATAAAATGTGGTTACTGTTATGTCTCTAAAAAAAAATGAAAGAGCTGGCTGCTGGAGTTATATAGAAAATTAAAACTGTAGTTTAATTTAGTACCTACTTAGTGAATTTTGTTTATTTCAAATCTCAAAATAACGTACCATTAACATATACTTTATTATTGAACTTATAATTCCAAGTCAATCTAAAGGTATAACACTTCAAAGCGTATAATATCGAGTAAATAGTTAACATTAACTTGTAAATAATACCTAAAGGTATTTCTCTAATACATAATTTATTTCAGTGTATTGTTTTTTAATTATCTCACAGAAGGTGTAAAATTCAGAGTATCCAATACGGGGATAAAACTGTCTTTGTCTTAGGCAGCCTGATTCCCTCACTCCACTCAGGTCTCTATATTAACTCCTTCGCAGTGCTCAGGTGTTAATTATATAAATCCGTCACTGCGTTCGGAATTAAAACAGCATTTTTCGTTTTTTTCAGAATTCAACATGCCTTCTGCCACTATAGGACACTACTTTATCCCCTAGTCACATAATAATCTACTATTAATCCTTATTATAGGTACACAAAGTCTTGTCGTACACTACTACATACTTCCATGGGCGCTGAAAGAGGCATTCAAGGGAGTGTACTTGGTTTTTAATAAAATATACAAAAATTCAGAAATATAAATAAAAGAAATTAAATAATGTAACAAACCTAGCTGAAGTGAAATGAAATTTGTTCTATTTCTGTATGAACGGACAAAAATCAAATGTTAAGCATGGATGGGGAGAAGCATGGCGGACAGAGTACCGGCAGGATTTCATGGCAATATGGCGACAGCAACTGTCACAATTCAGCATTAGGCACGCCACGATAACGGCGGTAAGACCCCTCGTTGAGGAGTGGTTGAGGTCCTCACCCGACATGTTAAGTTCGGGAGGTTTCTGTTCTGGATTTAGGCGGAAGAATGGGTGTCACCATTGTGCGGACCGCCGGCGGACATGGTGGAACGTACGGTGAAGGTGTGAGAAATACAGCACATTACGTCCCAAACCTACACCATATAAGTTACCTTTAACAATTACACACTATACACACACTTACACACATTTTCACACCCTTATAATAGAATAGAATAAACTTTATTGTACACCAAAATAGTAACAAAACTTTTACATTAGGTAACTTAAATCTATGGGTACAAAGGCGGTCTTATCCCTGACAGCGATATCTACCAGACAACCTTAGGATGGACTGTAAGAACTTGAAATAGAAAAAGGGGGTAGTCTGTGGTGTACTGCAAATTAATAAAGTAAATATTAGATTAAAATTATATACTAGACTATACATAGATATAATAAATATATAAATATTATATATATATATATATATATAAACATATTATATATATAATATTTAACCCTTGTTTGTTTTTAATTAGTTAAGTCTTTGAACTGTTTTATTTATTTTCCATCAAATGAAAATTATCGCTCTCTGTAAATATTTATATAGCTTGTAACAAGTCTGGGTAGTTTGGAGGCCTGGAGTCCTGTAACACAGGATTTTCCTAGTACAGGTTTCAGTCTCCACAACATCAATGTCAATGTACTTACTGTAACAATGTCCTGTACTTACTTATGAATTGTTATTTTTGTTTGCATTATGTGGTGGAGAAAAATAAACGCTTTTATTATTATTATTATTATTATATTAATGATCATTTTTTTTGTAAACGTTATTTATATAAAATTTTATTATTATTCGCCTGTCGGTTTATTATCGTTTACATTTCGGGGAGTGTGCGTCGGTATTGTAAAATTTAATTCCGCCAGCCCCCCCTTCCAACATCGGACTATTAGACGTACAGAAAGAAAAGAAAGAAGAAATTCTTTCTTTCGTTTCTTTATTTCTAAGAGTGAATAGATTACTTCTTATCAAGCGTGCTTTATCGTAGGTCACATTTTCGCTTACTATCAGGTGAGAGTGAGAAACGCGAGACTATTAATAAAAATAAAATCTGCCCCAAATTGAGGGGAGATGCAGAAATGTTATATCAATGTTATCATATGTGTTTATCTCACTTCTTTCGCTCTTACATATCTCATCGTTTCTGCTTAAGTTGACAAAACTACTTCTAGTTCTGCAGTTTTGGATAAACAGAACGAACAAAAACCTCATCAAAGATAAAAGGGTTATAAAATTGCTATGTTCACCATCTTCAACATATTTCTTCCATAGCCTATAAACTCAATTCAATTCAAAACAAATAATTTTATTTCAGATAGGTCTACCTACATAGGTTTTATGTATCCATGCACATAGAAACGTCAGAAGCTAGCGCACAGTTCCAATTGGTTGTTTCTTATGGAGAAGATCCGGCAAGAAAATTTATGGATACCTACTCTTTTAATTATTTTTTTGATATTACAATATTTCCATATTACAATATTAGTAGGTATGAGAGAACAGTGTAGACCGGTCAACATTGTACCCAAAAGCACATTAAAAGTAATAATAATGAAAATAGTTCCAAATTGAAAGTAATCAATGAATCCGCGGAGACTACAGTGTTCTCACATTCACATTATAAAAAACGCTATACAAAAATAAACATACACCGATCAGTAAATGAGATGTTAACAATATTAAATTACTAATGAAGTTAAGGTGGCAGTAGTTTAAATATTATAAGTATAACATTGCAAAAAAAAATGTCAAAAAAGAAAAATATATATTTACATATATGCAGTTAAAAGACTTTTACACGATAATGCAGTTTATGAGGTATCAGGCCATATGCAGAAGCAGTCACTGCCAAAGTGCCAAACAATCGTGTCATCAACGTAGTCTTTAACTTGGTAAGACGCTATTTTTTCAAGGACACTCGATGTGGATTTTGAACTATCCCCCGTTAAGTTCCATAACCGTTTTTGGTAGCTTGTTATAAAAACCTAAGCTGTTGTAATGAGGAATGATTTGCTTATCTTAACTAATTTTAATATTAAAATTTATTACGCTAGATTGAGAGATTATGAAAATCGCTCCTAGTTTTGAAAAGTTTTAAATTTTCACGAACATATGAAGTACTACATTCTAAGACAAATTGAAGGAAGCGTCAGTATGTCGATTTTTTAAAATATGTTTGGGACTCACGAGGGCCCATTTTATAAATAACCCGGATTGCTCTCTTCTCTAACAACTTCAGTATAGTATGTAGATACTAAATATGTAGATATTTACATAATTGTTATTATTTACTTAGTGAACATGGTGGAAAATTGAAGCGGTCCGTGGAGGGAAAGTCCCCAGACCCAGTACCCAGTATACATACATGCATGATACTAGTTTTCATCCCTGCTTTGAATGGTCTCATAAAATACAGCTGTATTAATTTTACACATTTGAATTGTTTTTTTTATTCAATTCCCGGTTCAAGAGAGGAACTTAAAAATTATACTTTTACTACGAAAATTATTTGTCCCAGTTAACTTAAAATATTCTTACTTATTTGTATTTATTGGCATCAAAGTAAAGGAGATTGGGCACTTATAGATTCACTTTTTGACGCGTATGGCCATTTGAGTTATTGTATAATTCATAAATATTATTTTTATTGATTATTTACTTAAATTCATTGAAATCATTTGTGGGGTTTCTATTTTCATTTTAATTAGTATTTAATACAATAAATACGTAATTTGTTCCATTATAGTGAAACGATTCCTTTGTCAGTTATAATCGATCGATTAAACATTAACGTAAATCGTGGGTAAAAAAACCATCTATATTCTCAACTAAAAAATATTAAGAGTTGTCATTATTATTTTTCTTGAATTATGTTAATATTTCTTTTGTTAAAAAGCTATTTCTGGGCAAAAATGAAACAATTAAGATATAATCGATAATTTTACAACGCCATAGTCGTTTGATGTGTCACAACACTATTCGATGAAATGTCAAACCAAATATCGTTTACCGTGTTAACCGCAGGCAAGCCGAGAATGTTGTTTTTAGCTTTTCTCTGCTAACAAATATAAATTCGTGTCGAGTTGAGTTTTAGAATTCTTCCGTGTTCATTTACATCGAGCGATTTGACTCTTTTTGTGTGTTAGTGTGAAAAGAATTGTTAGAACGTTTTTACGTGTCTGGTGATTTGATCTAGACTTAAAACAATATGTTGCGCTGTGTAAGTGTTTTCTTTTATTAGCACACCCCCTGCCTAGCCGCCAAATCAGAGAGGCAACTGATTCCATGGCCCGGAGGCAGGGTTTCAAAACGGATTGTTTTGAGATGTAACATAAACTCAATACTCAACTTATTTGTTTTTTTCAAAAACCCCACAAAGTATCATTTTGGATTTAACCCTGTTTTAAAGCATGACACTACCCCTTTTTTGTGTCTAATTTTCACTACTATACTGTGTCAAAAGTTGCGCAACCAAGTGTCATAGTAACTTGCCCGATCTCCTTTAACTACGTGGAGACAGGATTTCTTCAATGTAGTTTCTCATAAGTTAACACAAAAAAAGTTTTGCCAAAATAAACAAGAATATAAAATGGCAACCATAATAGTACATTATGAAGTGTGTAATGTTAGTGATTACCGTCGAGGCGGTATTTAGACCCGAGCCGTGGTGAGGGTCCTATGAGAGCCAAGAACGGCAATAATTAATTATTCACGTATGTCATACGACGTTTTTCAATACACTTGTCCAGAAAACAACAGTAAAACTCGTAAAATTTTCTGTGACATGGCGGTAAAAATCTGTTTCATATGGCTGGCTAACGTAAGACAAAGTATGATCAAAATACCTTTGATCATACTGCCTAGTCTTAAGTTTACGTTTCTTGCGTGAAAAGTTTTTCGTAGTGACAATAGAATACGGATGTAACATTTTCCAATGATTTTGTAGTATTTAATTAAATTAAATTAATACAGCCACTGAATTTCACTAGAATAAAAAAAATCACGGCAAAAACCGCGCGCATCTTAAAATGGCGGCCATAGACCACAAAAAATAAACAAATTTTATTTGAATGTCGATTTATTTACTAAATGTTTTTTATTAAATAAATCGTTTGTGCAAGTTAAATTTGTCCATTTTAACTTGTGAATTGGATGAAATAAGTAAGTAAGACACTAATTTATATACTATTGAACGCAATAACTTAATGGGAATTTTATTCGAATTCAAAATTTGTTTTGTGAACAAAGAGGTTGAATAAAAAGGTTTTAACTACATTATAGCATTTGGGCGTAATGGTAATCAAAATGTCACAGTTTGGTAACGAGTGCCATTATATACCTAACTGCAGTGCAATAAGAGTCACTTTCTAAGCAAGTGTGTTGAAAAATTAGTTTAAAAAAAACTTAAAAGCTGTCTGAAGTACTTATTCTTTCTACAGCTGAAGTGGTGAACCAAAATTGTAAATAAAGACATTGAATGGTACCAGTTTCACTATCTCCGGATAGAGGATAGGTAATTCAAGAGTTATTCTACTAGTTTCTACCAACGGCTTTGCCTGCTTGAAAGTAGAAATAATATACCTATGTCACTTAGTGATGAAATAGGGTTTTAGTTTTTTAGAAGCTTCAAAATCAGTCCAGTAGTTTCAGAGATTACCCTCTCCATACAGACTTACAAATTTCACCTCTTTATAATATTAGTGTAGATGGGCACGCTACAATCGCAGCGGTAACTTCTCTCTTTGAGGAATGGCTACAATGGGTCCTCACTGGACAGGCACTGTTTGGGAGGTTCCTGTTTCAGATTCAGGCGGAAACAAAAGTCCCGGATGCTCTTGTGTGGATCACCCGGAGGACACGGTGGAGCATACGATGGAAGTCCGCCTCGCTTAGGTTGTGTCCTTGTGGAGGCGATTGGCGGCGGCGACCTGCCGAGTCCAGCCCTAGTTCAGGAAATGGCCCAGAGTGAGAGGGAATGGGAAGCCGTCATTAGCACCGTCTTCTGCGAAGCAGTAATGTGAGCGTAGAAAATGGCCACAATCGTGATGAACTGCACATCTTCACGCCTCACCCGCCACCGCAGTTGGTACCCTAGACTTCGGGACTCACAAGGCGATTCCCAGTCACCGTAGGCGCGGACTTGCGGACGACGAGTAATGGGTTGCTAGCTATCCGGTCGTCGGAAAAGGACCGAGTCCAAATTGTCGGCGCGTAGTGACCACGCGCGCATCAAAGAGATGTCAGCATAACCAAAGAGGCCTAGTACAAATGATGCGAGCTGGGATTGTGGGAACGTTTGAAAACATTATTGTGGCCGCTAGAACGCAAAAGGCATATGCAGGAACTTACGAGTAGGTGGGTTTCAATTTCAGTAGGTAAAATTTTGACACGCCCTGTCGCTCCATCCTAGAGTAGATTTTGATGATTTAACTAATATTATAAATAAGAAAGTAAGTTTGTTTGTCTGTTATATTTTTTTTTATTATGCGCGATTGACCACTATCTCACCTGATGGTTTAAGCGACGATGAGACCGACGATAGAGCACGCTTGCCTAGAAGTAACCAATTCACTCTTGACTTAAAAACACCTAGGTTACAGCTATCAGGAAACACAAAATCCGGCAGGGAATTCCATTCCTTAGCTGTACGCACAATGCACGTGTTCCCAGAACACTTACACGTATGGATGAGATGTCCACCATGTACCGATGGCGTAACGCTTTACGTCTAGTGGTTCGATGAAGGAATCTTTATTTTTATCTTTTTCCGCCTAAACTACTGAACCGATCATCATGAAATCTTAGTAATTTTAGTTAATCTTATCAAGAGTACAGAAAAAGACATGACCATCCAGAAAAATAGTACTGTTTTCGAGAGAATTAACAATAACTTTCCACAATTGCTTTAGGACGTTAGATGATGCTAATCGTCTTTCAAATTGTTGTTCAACCTGAATCCTGAATCGATTGTCGAAATCTACATTAACGCGAACACATTTTGGGAACACATTGTGCGTACAGCTATGGAGTGGAATTCCCTTTCCATTATCAACAATAAAACCTCCTGTTTCCTTCTTCTCTTCTTTTATTATTGTGTGTACATAAATTGTTAAATAAATCTATATATATAAAAGGAGAAACTGACTGACTGACATATCAACGCACAGCCAAAACTACTGGGACTAGGAGCGTGAAATTTTGCACAAAGCTTTCTTTTATGACGTAGACGAGCACTAAGAGAGGATTTCCCAGAATTCACCCTCTAAGGTGATGAAACGGGGGTCCAAAGTTTGTATGAGAAAACTATTTCCAAGCGGGCGAAGCCGCTGGCAAAAGCTAGTAAATAATAAAAAATAAACGCGGGCAAAAGCTAGTATTTAAACATTATAACAGACATCAAATGAAGCTAACTCTCTCTTCTGCCAAAATTACACTGTTTTGGACTTCTAGAGATCGTATGGGCTTCTAGAGGTGGTATACGGCTGTATTTTTTCTTATGGTGTATCTTATTTGTGTTTAGTATTTTTTTTAAATTGCCTTACATGCTGTCTTTTAACTCTAATGTCTAATACTAGACAGTTCATTTTAATTTTACTACAACAACATTACCAACATACACATATTCGGATGTATCTATCTGCACATACAGTTAGTTGCTGTATTTTATAACGTCATCAACAGCTAAGTCACAAAATAATAGCTGAAAAACTTACTGAAAGTAAAGAGAACCATACACAGAAATGAGATTTAAGTAAAGTTAGATTACTCTCCAAATCTTGTAGTCAGCAGACAGTCTTCAAAATGCGTGGTATATTTTCATATTCTGCTTGGTTTTAATCCAACGTTGTGCGTAGAATAAAACGTATAAGCGATACAAACGGACGAAGATCCCACCGACCCGTGTATGTCGGCCGAGCTGGGAAGTTCGTCCGGGCGTAGCACTTGATACCGCTCTTCTTTCTTCTTTCTTCTCTCTTCAGTTCTTCGCGCTTCCCGTTAGATTACAGTTTCATACATTAAGTTAAAAAAATCTAACACGTATACACTCATGAACACAGACTTACATTTAACTCCACTTTAGGTACAACTATATGACAGCGTGACTCTACATCAAGTGCGATTATTTAATTAAAATGAAGTCAAAGCATACATATACAAAATAATTTTAAAAGATAAAATAAGTTATTCACCTGTAATAAAGAGCGGATGCTAATGGATGTAGATTCGGCGCGGAGTGAAATAAGCGCTCGGCTGCCTTCCGTCGACCTTCGATCGGCGCGAAGCGAGCGAGCGCTGTGGCAGTGTGGCGAATGTCCGGCGAGGAGCGCGCGGCGCCCGGCGTCGGCGGTGAACGAACTCACCTTGACAAATGCACCATTTGGCATTGTTCGCGGGAAAACCGGCGGCCTTGCGCGCGCGCCGCCGCCACCGCCCGCGCCGACCAATCACGAGCCTTCGCGCCACAGCCTGCGACTGTTTTGGCGGGAACGTGTCGTCTGAACCACTGCGAAAGTCGCGCGCACGCCGCAGCGAGGCGCTGTCGGCGCGTCGGCAACACCACGATTTCAGCGTGACGACCTTTCGACGTAATCTTGTGAATGACATACGGGCATGTATTTAACTAAATAAGTTCTATTGTTCATACGGTTATGAACCTTAGTTATTCTGAATAAACATTTTAAGAAGTCACATTTTGTTAATCATATTTTCTACTAGCTGTTTTTTTTTGTAATTTTAGAAGATGCACGGAAGTAAACATCTTGCTAAAACGAATTAAGTACAAGTCTATTTACTAAGATTTGTATGTGTATTACCTATAATGAAGTGTAATACGAGATGTTAACGCTCATTTCAATTACTCAATTATATAGGTAATAAGAAGCCGTCTGGCGTCTAGCACGAATAGATAGATGCTAATGTGGTCATGCTCGAGCGAGCCCAGGTACCCGCTGTACCCGCGAGTAGCGAGATAAAGCAGGTAAGCCTGCTATGTTTTGCGCGGTTTAATTGAGAGTTAGGTAGATAAATTAAAACAGTATTTTCCTCCCAGTTATGACATATTCTTAAAATGAAGAGGATAAACAATAGTTTTATTAATATATACTTTGGGTCGCTGATACAGATACTACTTGAATTAACCACGTACTAAGATAATAGATTGTTATTTTGTAATTTTACAGATGAATCAACGTTCATGACAGGAAATATTGCCTAGTGATGGAAAAATATGTGTAGGTTACAAGACATGTGGTTAGGAAATCTGTTGTAAAAATATATCGACCGTGACTGGTTAGATAGGCGGTAATTATTATCCATTTTATTATCAAAATGGCGGATGCAACTTGGGTGTCGTGACGTTAGCTGGCGCTGCCGTCGGGCTGCGGCGGCGCAAGCGCACCGAGCTACCAGTCGCTACTATTTCGTGGAAATTAGATATGGCGGCATTAGCCTCGGAAAATGAAATATTGTTATGGATAACAAACACATTAAAACATTAATAGTACTCCTATAAAATATTATTACAAATCTTTAACATGCCTTTGCAGGTGTCGTTTTGTATTTTCTGCTCACTCCCGTGAGAACAAGTCGTGAATATATTGTGTGGGTACGAGCATTCTTCAAGCGATATTAAACATTTGAAAGTAATTTCTTTTAGAAGCCTTTATCTTTGTTCGTATGGTTATGTCACATTGTTTCAACGTTTTATTGCAATCATTCTTCGTAGCTAGCCGGCACTAGAAACGGTTACTTATAAATTTTTCTATTTCAGTTACTTGACAGAACTTAAACCTACGTACGTTGTAGTTTTACGCTTCGAAAACTACATGACATGAACATTATTTAATTTATCATGATTATTTTTATTATGTATTCGATTTTGAGTTATTCTAAAGTATTATTTTTTTCTACCACGTTTAGTAGATACAGGAATGCGTCATTTTTGTACACACACTTAAAAATCATTGAAAGTCTATTTTACTTAAATACGACATTACTACTCAATACAAAATAAAATAATGACTTCTGAAAAAGAATCCTTATTCCCGAACGTAAACTTCGTAGCAAAGTGCTACGCCGTAGCAACCGTAGCCCTTTATCGAAAAAAACATTATTTTATTTAAGCAAATTAAGTGTCACATTTAGTTTTAATAAGTTTGTATTTTATTTGATTAAAATTATACTACTATGGGTTTCTAACAGATTTTACCCGATGATTAATATTTTATTTTTATTAAAATTATTTAATAAACATTCTCCAGTTATTACTATGATCATCTTAGCGATGCTATCTGCTTTCGATTTTGCCTCTAAGATTTATACTAATAATAAGGCAATAACTTTATTATTCTTCTTTATAATAGTTAGACACAATAGAAATACCTGCGTCTGAAGCGAATGTTATGAAAACAAAGTTTCATAAGGATTCCTTTAACAAAACTAAAGAAATGCATAATGAAATCAGCACTATCAATGCATAGTATTGCATAATATTATAACAAGCTAATGTTAATACTGCAACCCAATGGCAATATGAGAGAAGTAAGTTAAATGTTTAGGTATATTTTGCGTTCATTATAACTGAGGTTTACGAAAAAGGGGCGAAGCGAATTTTATTGCAGTGCATTATTGCAATCGGAAATATAATTCGCGGTCTGCATATTTAAGTTTTTTCAAGACAGTATTAATCAGAGGCGGTCGGGTCCGCGAGACCCTACCTAATATAGTCTGTGGGTGCAATCCAACGCTTGCCTTTGTAAAGCCTGGGCCTGTGATTAGGGTCTAATTAATGTAATCATTTTTGAGATCGTATCGAATTTATGGATCCAGATTTTACTGAAGGTTTTTTTAATAGTATATCACATAATGATCTTTATAAGATTTTGTACAGTTTTTATCAAAATAAGTCAGTTTATTCAGGCTAAATAAGTTATAATGTTGGGATGCACGGCATTAGTTAGTGCTTATAAATGCAGTGAGTCAAATATAGCTGTTGACTAGTAATGGTTTTTTCAATGTAAAGTTTTTAGGGATAAAAACATGGAAATTCTTCGAAGCAACGTAAAATTGTTGACTCACTTATTTAATTGTCGAACAAAGTAATTAAATGTAATGGAATCATCATGGAGTTGAACAACGGAGTTTAAGTTTGCCTCATTCATATTTTGCGGTTTTACATAATCGAGGCAGCCTAGTTGATTCAAATCAGCCTCATGCTGAAGTCAACACAAACAAGTAGGGACAAGTTAGTTGTTTATTTGAGATAATAACAATACGGATGACCTCTAAAGCGAAAGCTGCAGGGCGAGTTCGGATCTATGACTCATTTCTGCTAACCAGTCTCAACTTTAAAATATAAATAGATTCATAATTTTCCTTATATTTATCTGTTTAATTATTGGCTCTATTTCATAACTGTCGTCAGGTCAGTGCTTTGCAGAATGAGGTCGACTGGTGATTAATATATTTTATACAGTTCACTTCCGACTACACCTCATTAATTGCAGTGGTCTCTGATTAATTTGTAGTGTAACCTTTTATATAATGAAAGAAACACTTAAGAATCTATGATTATTATTTCTTCATCTTCGATGTTCTTAAAAGGCCTGGAGAAACTAATATAAAATAAATGAGGTTTTCCGTTAACTGACTGCCTGAAAAAACCAATTCCTCGTATCAACGACTATTACAAAATTGAGAATATATATTCAAAAACATTTTAAAATGTGAGTAGCTGGTTAAAAGTTAAGTGTATTTCAAATAATATTTCGCTACTTATCATTTACACAGCGAATGTCTTCGGCGAGTGCGGCACAGGACATGAGTCAGGTGTCATTGACCCGGCCACACCGCGTCATCACAATACCTAGCCGCCGCCATTATATTTTACGCCAGTTTTTATCATCTCGCCGCTCAGTTGACCCTCGCTCGTTTTATTTGAGAACGTTGAATGATGTCGATCGACGTCTTATTGACATTCGACTATGATTTGACTTCGGATCGATGAAGAGCGGCGCTTGAACTAGATCAAGTGTGTTGAATAATATAAGTTTTCGATCTGTTACATTATTCAGCTGTAGAATTAAGCCCATGCTTCTTTACTTCTGCACACATCTTTATTCAGATTTTGTTTGTAGTAGTTTGAATAAAATTAGAGCTATAAATCGTGGATATCTCGACGTTCAGGGTACATTTAGCTTATGATCTTAGCTCATTTTTATAAGTGTAACGTAACTTAGCTCATTTTTATAAGTGTAGTAACTATTAATAGTTAATGGAAAGTGCAAGTGACATTCTATTGTTCGTCCTTACGGTAGTGGATAAATCGTGAATTTGCGGAATTATTATGTTCAAAACCCTAAAGCATTTATCGTTTTATCGTTTTGTATTTATAAATAAACGGTTCCTTATATCGTAGCTACGTAATAATGCCATACTATTATTATTTACAATATCTACATATTACAAAACCAAGTGGCGTAGACCACGATGGTGCCACTAACTTAGTTTCCGACACTATTATTTATCGCTAGAAGTTGCCTCAAATTAATTAATGAATATTTATTGTGCGTGCATCCGGGACTTATGAATCACTGGCTCCAGCGAAGCACTATCACAAAGCAGACTAGAAATATTTATCACTTCAATTCTATTAGTGATTGTGAAGGCAATGTGGGCCACTCATTTGCAAATTTGCTAATAATATTCCTAAAGTCGAATGGACGTGTTGTATGATGACAGAGTCAAGTTATACGCTTTGAGTGTTAAGATAATAATGTTCACGGGTCATTTATTTTAATAGTTAAATATTTATGCAAATCCTAGTCTTGTTATTACTTCCATAGTTTCCTGTTAGTTTATATCATTCATTATGTTAATTAAGTTTCCTAAAAAATTAAGATTATAATAAATTTTAAATCTAGACTAAGAAAATGTAAGACAGGAAGATGCTCTGTATAAATAGAGGTGTGTGGGATGTTAGTGTCAACATTTCTGGAAACCATTCGCTGTGTGTGAGGCGCGAGAGCAGCGCGGCGGCGCCGGCGGCCGTGGAATCGTTAACCCTGCAACTGCTCGCCCTTAGGCTTCCCAGAATTCTGCATAACCTCCGCGTCCATGTCCTTCCGCCTGTCGCTTCTCCATTATTATTTAAAGCATTGACGACTTATATATAGCATAAAGCATTGTGCTTATTCGAAAGGTCTCCAATCTACTGTTACCATCAGTTTGGTCTACATTCGCCACTGTAGGCTGATGTCATGCGGGATAAACGTGTCATTTGTTTATATTTGCGCGAGCATCTGCATTCTTACCCATTTGCAACCTTATGCAAGTTCATGGAAAGCTTCCATACTGCGTAAAATATTTTCCAGGAGGGAATCTGAAACAAAGAGAAACGTTTTGTTAAATTCCTGGTAGTTAGTCATTATATCATTTATATCACTGACGAAAAACTTAGGAAAGTTTCTTTCGCTGTAAATTGAGTGGAGTAGTTTTTTTTTTTTAACCATTTAAAAAACAAATTAATGACAGTGACTTTAGTCTCTACATTCATCGCTCACTCCGTTAGGAAGTTACTTTTCATGTTCGGTTTTAAATTCATGAAACCATAAAAAAGATAGATAGATATGCGTAGCAACAATGAATTGTTCAAAGAGTTGATTATAGAGATTACTTATTTTCGGAATTGTATGTTTTGTTTAGAGATTTAATTAGACAATAACTATTCCACAATTAATGTTTCCTTATGAATAATTCGTGTGTCTTCGGGGAAGCGTATGGCGGCCGGCGGCGGCGCGGCATCGCGGTGGCATGGCGTGCACTCAACCATGTGTGAATTTTATCACACACACATAGCCGAATCAATAACTACATGATGTCACCTGTGGGCCTACATTACGTGTGACTCAAGTATAACATGCGTTTTCCTTCGGGGTTTTTAACAGTGCAAAACATTTTATGTAATAGTAATTTTAATTGGACTTTATCGTCGGCGTTGCCCAGTTATGTAAGTTTGAGTGATTAAAGTGTTTCTTGAGAATAAATATTTCAAGAAACACTATATTCACTAAAAGTGGGCTCTGTTCATGTGGTAGACAATTTTTTGTTATCTAATATATAAAATCTCGTTACGATTTTTATAATATTTTTTTTTTGTATATTTGGTAGGTCTGAGAATATTTTTTACTCCTACCCTCTTCCTCTCAATTTTTGTTTGTTGATTTATATGGCAGAAAAACGTTTGCCAGGTCAGTTAGTAATCTAAAATATATCATATGACACCTATTCCGTTATTACACAAACCAGGCACCTTTGAGCAAAGAATTTGGTTTGAATTGAAAGGAAAAATATGTGTTCAATCGTTAGGTATTCAAATACCTATCGTTTTTATTCACATTCAGATTTTATTTTTTTGAGGGTAACAAATAGAGTATCATTCTTAGACACCAAATATACATAAAAAATCATAAAAATCGGTCAAACCGTTTCGGAGGAGTTCAATAACAAACATTGTGACGCGAATTTTTATATATCTGAAAAAAAAAAAAAGTATGTATTTTTATTTTTGCTTGTAACAAATAAACTCAAAAACAACTAGACCGATTTTAAAAATGCTTTCTCCTGTAGAAACTCTGATAAAGTACAGAGTGACAAGGGCATATATTTTATACTTTCACGCGGGCGATACCGCTAGCAGACGCTAATATTTTATAACTGGTAAAGAACCACGATTCTTTGATAAATTAATTAGAACTACGAAATCTACAAACAAATAAAAAAACTGGGCAAGTGCGAGTCGTACTCGCGCAGTGGGGGTTCCGTACATACGTATTTATGTAAATAGTTCAATTCCCGAACGAGGTCTCCAAGATTTTTCCGAATAGCAAAAAATGGTTTTTTTTTGTAACATAGCAACAAATTTATTGTTTTCAGATTTATTCCTATACCTATGCTATAAGACCTTGCTTTATGCCAAATTTCAGGATTCCGTGTCAATAGGGGGTACCCATTGACACAGAATCCTGAAATTACCACAGAATTATGAATTTTGATTCCCTTGAGAGTGTCAAAATATAAGTTTTTTGGGACATAAACGGCCGTATCTTTTATTTAGTTAACTTAGAACTTTGATTTTTTCACAACTTCAAGGGACCGCAGACCTGAGTATATGGTTTGTTGTATTGCATGTTTGTTTGTAATTTCAACTTGTTACGCGTTCCCGAGATTAAGGGTCTTGACAGACAGACAGACGGTTAACAAAGTGATCCTATAAAGTTCCCTTTTTTCCTTTTGAGATACAGAACCCTAAAAACATCAGTAATCAGAGAGATAATGTTCGCCATCAAGGCTTTTTGTACTTGACGTAATATTTCTAAGAATATGCCAAGTAAGTAGAATTGTTTTGTATTTGAATGACTGTTTACTAGTGGTTGAGTCACCATGACCAGAGAAACCTAGGCTGGAATGTGGCTTACATTTTAATGACAGATATTAAAGAAGCTAACTCATTAAATATGGAAAACAAGGTAACGATTGGGTATTTTACAGGAACTGTTGAAAAAGACCATGAGTAATTTATTTATTTTTCAGTCTTTATGTTATCGCTTGATACTGAAATGGCACACATTAGGTTAGATCAAGGTACGCATGATATGAAATACGTAGGTTTACATAAAAGCATACCTATGCAATATGATATTTCAAATACGAAGACTCATTCGCAAGTAAGATGATCTAAGCTAAGATGGTCCACAGGGTGAGTTTTTCAAGTTCATCAATATCAGACCGGAGACTCCTACTCACAGGAGTCTCACTAGTTTTTCACAATTTCTCTTAGTTTCGGATTAGGCCATCCAGGCCCACTTGAAAAATTCACCCTATGTTAAATTTGTGTATGTTCAAGGCAAGCATAGATTTAGAGGAAAGTGTAATGGCAAAATAACAAATACACACTTTAAAACTAATGTTGATAAAAATATGGTAAAGGCAAAATGTTAGGCCGCCGCCTACGTGGCACGGGCACCTAACCCTTTTCCTATCGGGTTTATGATCTGCGTGGGCGAAAGTAACTGATACGTTTTTGTATCATTGAAAAAACATATGGGAATGTTTCCTTAACAATATCCCCTTGAATCCGTAGATGGACCCTTTTTAGCTCAGGAGCGACACGACAATAGGAAAATTCTTCACTCTGATGAATAAGTATAATTTATATAATTTTCTGAAATGTGTGTGAATGTGAACACGCAATCAAACAATGACCAGAATAAATATCTATCATTAACGCGATTTCCTGTCACAACCATTTTTCTATAATAAACGTGTAAGAATCACCTCCAGGCCTACGCGTTTATTTCGAATGATGATGTCTGTTTGATGTTAGCGCAGTTGAATGGCGGGTGGCGCGGGCGCACTCCTACGGACTACCTAGCACACTCGCGTAGCTGCGTGTTTGTGTACGCTGAGATACGTCTGTGTGGGTTATCGTTATGTCAACGAGCCGATAATGTCGTGGAGTCGTGTCACGAGTTACGTCAACGTCAGCTGGGACGTGGGCCGCGGTTGGACGAAAGGCCCGTCGCGCTAGAAAAAGAATGCCGGCTATCTTAACCTTATCTGAAGAAATGACAATTAAACACATATTTTGGAATTTATAAAGTCCCTGATATCATTGTAATGGTATCAGTAGGCGAAATACTGTTTGATGTAGAGCAGATAAGGAGTAAACAGAAAGCACTTGGATGTTTATCAAGGCACTACGCTAAGACCTTTCTATATCAGTGGACGTGTTAGACTTATCTGACGGATTATCGTAAATAAATCATTTCCATTGTCCTAGTGAGACTACAGACTGTAATGCACATTTTGCAGATTTGGTGCCGAAATGCAAACAGATTTAGTTTTTGCATGTGTTAATACTGAATAACAAAATTCAAATAAACTCATCTACCATGGAACTTTCCGTACCGCGATTCACCTTCGTATGAATGACGTATGATGACAAAAATACAAGATAACACAACGGTTATCGTTACATCACGCTCAGCTGTTAAACTAGTTCGGTGCAACATTCCTGAGGGAACGCCAGCGCCGCCCGGCGCGGCGAGCCATCGACCACATAAAAAGATAATTACTTTAAAAGCTCGGACACCTCTGCATAACTAAGCATTCTCATATTCTCTTATCTTATTGAGATCGATTTCCAGTAGCCAGGGTTTATTGCTATCTGATTTTATAGAAATAAGCACAAGTTTATAAAAGAAATGTAATTTATAATTTTTAGTTCAAGTAAAGTCTGCAGTTGGAGATTCTAAGCAATATTGCCGTGCCTTTCAAGTTATAAAAGTAAGATTTCCAATGTAATAATTTCTAACGACTTGAGATGATGTAACCGTGACGAGAGTGTTCAATTAAAATGTTTGACAAAGGCGTCTACTTTGGAACGTGGTTATGATTTTATGACGCGTGTTATGGTCAACAATTCCAATAACGAGGAGGACCATACTTGGCAGACCATTTGGAACGATTAGACGTAACGTGACATTATCAATGGACAATCTGTGGGAAAGTATTTTATTGCGGTGCCTGGCATTTGAATGGATAATCGCCATCAGTTATTCAAAAACATCAGTGAGCACTATTATGTATGCAGTTAAAATCGATTATTTTATTTAGCATCGAACGTGAAATAAATAATTCATTTAACAACTCTGATATTCGTGTTTCCATTTACATTCGCAAAAGAAAGACGGATCTATCGACTAAGATGGTTTCTTTCAAACTGATTCTGATATACACACAAGAACACAAAGAACACACACAAACAAGACAACAAGAATCACAAGAATTGTATCGCTCATTTACCAATTAGGTACACTGCCAGAGCCCATAGTGCGAAAGCTAAATTATTTTGGCAAGCCAGTTAAAACTAACAGCAAGTAGCAGGTGGGATCTGTAATTAAAATATATCATTGGGTAGAGTGGAACTCAAAAATATATGAAACCCGGTGTTCCTTACCAACCACAACAAGACTTTGACGATGTAATTGTCGGGATGGCAACAGCGTTATTCACTGGAGCGAGAGGGCCGCGACGGTCACTAACCCCTGGCTTAATTTGGACATAAACTTCTTCAGAAAAGACCTATCGTTGTTACTAGCAGTGGACTTTGGGTAAACAGAAGAAGAGGAATTAGACTTGTGTCCTCAGCTCCACAGTGATCTCTGAGTATATAGCACGTATGATATATTGTTTATATTTGTGGGTATCATGTCAGTAGGTGGGAGTCAGTTGGCGCCGCCGCCGCTCCGTACACACTCTAATGTAATTTGGGAACACTCAATGCTATTCTATTATTGTCACTCGCGTGTTATAATAACGTTGTTTACGACACCATTTCGCTGACTTTACGATTAAATTGCTGCTTTAGTTGTATTGCTTTTAGATTGTATGATGCATACTGACGATTTATTGACTTTTCGATTTATTCTGGACAATAATTTGCCCTTTTTATGGTAAATGAGAATTTATATCTATAAAAGTGTACACACGTGAGTGTGTGTATACACGTATATGTTGCGATCCGAAATGACAATGTATGTAGTGAAGTGCATGTGTTACAATGTGTGGACAGCTTGTTGTCAAGCCAAGCCAATGAGGACAGGCTGGACAACAAGTTGGAACAAGTCCGCGCGATGACCAACATGTTGAACAATTTCAGGCCACCGTACAGACGGTGACGGGAGAGGCAGATAATGACAAGCAAAGATAAATTGTTTAAAAGCTGTAATTTTAAACTTAGATTTGCTTGAAATATTCTAGGTTGATGACAATTAGACGCGGAAGTGTGGAACAGAATGACTTCATACGTACACATTACATCATGAATGGATAATTCATAGCCATGATAATGGCAATGTGCACTAGTCTCTGACATCATAGCTTTAGGATTCCAAGTTTTGTCATCGACCTTACACAACACTTCAATATTTATAAAATTTTCTGTATAGGATATGACTATGTACAATGTACATATATGTTTTCGTCATTTTATAATGTCTTAACTTTGCTGTTCCGCAGTAGATTCAATTTAATGTCCTAATCAAGAAATTCTTGACGCCTCTTCGTTACAGTTCGTTAACTGATTAGATAGGTTGAGCGAACCTCGGCGTATTTATAGTGTTCCGTACTGACGTCGGGAAAACAATGAAATAAAATGATCTCGTAGTCCATCGCTCTTGGCAAACGTCGTCGGCGATGAGACGTTCAGAAACATTGAATTGATAGCAAAAACCAAAGCAGGAGTTTAAATTCCATTAGAAACCATTTCAGACGTTAACTTTGGAGAATAGTTCTCACTTTTGTTAATATTGATAGATAACTATTAGCAGGATTAAACATTCGCTTATCTTACGCTGATCGACTTGCTCGAAAGGTTTGTTACAATGTTTTATTGAAAAAGAACAACTAAGAATATTTAGCGATTAACATAGCAACGATGGATTGTAAATAAAACAAAAAATTCTATCACGAGACGTGGAATGTAGAGCCGATAAATTGCAGCTAAGTATTTTGGTGTTTTATTTGCTCTACATTTTAAAGCAGTGAATGCCAAAATATGATCAAAACATGAAGCAGCAGGTATGATGATAGGTTGATGAAATACCGGTATGCGTAATTTAGAAAGTCCCGGGAATCGCGCCAGCGTGATCCGGAAACTTATAGGCGTAACGGCTGTTTGTATTGAGCATTTTTCTACATTCCGTTCTAAATATATGAGTGACGATGCTGACAGCGGCGTGACGGTGACGTATGCTGACGCAGCACGTCCCACGTCAGCAGCACTGAATCACGCGGTTGTGCCTGCGCCGTCGCCACCAAACGCGCTCAGTGCCCTGCGCCTGTCGACATTAACCCATATTGTGCTTCGTTCTTTACTAGATATCATGGTCTTTCAACGAAAGGATTACTTCCAGACAAGACAGAAGTGTCTGTAGAGTTCAAGAGGAATTTGGAGCATAATTACACGTAAGTATCGTATAGCACACGTGGTCTATTGAGGGTACTTTAAACTGTATAGTAGGTACAGTCTCCTGAATATATTATAATCAGGGAATCATAGGTAGGTTAGAGTTCCCCAAATTATTTTACAACAATAACCTATACAAAACAACAGAACTCAGGAATAATATAAGTGACGTCAAAACTTTAAATTGATTTGAAATAATAGTTTAGATAACAGAAAATCTAACCTACCTATGATTCCCTGATTATAATCAGGGAATCATAGGTAGGTTAGAGTTCCCCAAATTATTTTACAACAATAACCTATACAAAACAACAGAACTCAGGAATAATATAAGTGACGTCAAAACTTTAAATTGATTTGAAATAATAGTTTAGATAACAGAAAATTCTCTTTCTTCTGTAGGGTAATTTATATGTATATTGGTTAGAAAATTTGACACTCAATGGCTAACAGAATTACATTTTAACAGTCAAAAAATGTCTCTGATAATGTGGCACTGTGCTGTATCAAATTGTTAAACTAGTTTGCAATTTGAATCCAAACTGCGCACTTTCAGCAAGTGACATTGCGTAAAAACGAAACTCTTTGTCGTCGGCGTCGGCAACACTCAGGACGCTATTATTGAGTGCTACAAAAACGCATTCGTTTTGGCAGTTGGCGATACCAAATCTTTCATTATACTTATGTATTTTACTAGCTTTTTTTAAAAGAGTAACCATGGAGTTTCTGGCCGGTTCTTCTCCAAAGGAAATGATTAATTTGGAACCGTGCACTAGCTTCTGACGTTTTATAAGTGCCCATGTAGGCCTATGTGAAATAATTTTTATTTTTATTTTGATTGATTTTGATTTGAGCTGCTGCCAGCAGGGTCAGCCGCATGAATGTCGGAAATTGCCCTAAAGGAATTTACTCCCGGAATTAAAAGTATTCTTTGTTCTATTGCCTCCTATTCCAGGGCTTGATATATCTCTATATATCTGGGTGTCAAGTTTCATATAATTCCGTTAAAACGTGAAGAGGTAATAGACCGACACAGTATCGATTTATCATGTCTAAAGTTCCTGTTCAGTTGACTGGCCTAAATAATTCTGATCTATTAGTTGACTGCTTGTTCTATTACTGAATTTATATGTAATTGATGATTTATGCTGTTCTTCCTTGAGACACACGTGGACAGTTCAGAATAATGAGCTCTTTATAAAACTTGGAAGGCCCATATAATTTGACTAATCTATTTAATATACAATTGCTGCGTATTTTACATATAAAAAGAACTTAACTTAAAATTTATGTATATTTACTAAGACCAAAAATAAAATAACAACCAATAACTAATTAAAAGTAACTAAACCTAAAATATGACGTTGAAACCATCTGCATCGCTGTCGACTAATAATGTACCCAAGAGACTGACGGCATTGTCACGCCGTGTGTGTGCTAATTCTTATGCGCAAGGTAAAACCCAGCCCTTGGGTCACACGTAGTGACTTTTGACTAAAAGGAAAACTGTGATTAAATAGCAAAAATTCTTAGAACTGACTAACTGCTGACATAGGATAGTAAATTTTGAATACATTTTCTCTGGACGCTGTATATCAGGGTTTAACCGCAAATTTTATTCATAACCTGATTTTACTTTCTAGTTACTCAATGCGCCTATAAATAAAATATTATCGATGAATGCATCTCGACAAAATATGAATAATGTACGATTCATTTATTGCATTAAATCTTTGATCTGAGAGTTGCAATAAAGAATATGTATGTTTCATATATGATGTCTTTTCTAGACCATTAAATACATCAAATGCAACATAATAAGTCTGATATGCGGTCTAGCTGCCAACACATGGAATAGCGAGTGTGTGTCTGTACTCAACCCAGTTGATAAATAATTAGTATAATTTATGTATCCAACTGTATTCCAAGAATTAATTGTTAGGTTAATGTTGTTAATCGTGCGTCATTCCAATTTTTGCACTGTCTTTTAAATCAGCTTTCGTTTAGACTAACAATTATTATTTTATAGGTACGCGTGCTTTAGACACTTTATAAACTGCACATATTTAATAAATTATTTGGACCTATATTTGAAACGTCAGATATAACCGAGATTTTGTTAAGGTCTGGGATTTCCAACTCTACAAAATCATAAAATACCTATGTTGTCTTCATTTGGTTTTTCTTTTCAAATTATTGCTAGCTTGTAAAATTTCATTCGTAAACAAAACAGTATCTAAGTACCTTGTTAACTCATCAGTAGGCACTGAACAAATTCCAAGGCCATGTGTGAAGCCATTAAACATTTGCAGAATAGGTAAAAAGGAAAAACGTTGCGAAAACATGTTTAGTTGTTCACATACCTGCTTACTACAAAAATAAAGTACGTTTACCAACGTTTACCTAATCCACGAAGCTATGCCAGTACTATTTACGTATATTATCTAATGATGGTGAATTTATATAATAATTTAATAAACATCTATAACAAATATTTCCTACATAAATATGTAATTTAAATTTAGTCACTCTAAGCACTAGCTGTTCCATTTAGCAAAGGATAATGGAAAAAAAGTATTCAGAGTTGACGGCGAATCCCCCTTAATTGGAGAGGCATCGAAAGAAGAAGAATAAGAAGAGATTTTACAGTAATAATACGACATCTTTTACAACTGTATGATATAGCCCAAAACATTTTGACTTTAATGTTCTTGAAGTAAGAAAAAAAAACATAAATTCTTTACACGATCACTAAATGTAAAATGTATTTCAAATAAAAAAAATTGCTTTCAAGTTCAAATAAACAAAATCAAAGGAGTTTGATGAACGAATGAAATGAGGAACGTCAAAATCAAAACCGATGTCAAAAATATTATGGTGTATCATTATATAACTACTTTCATTTATGTAAATATGTAAGCAGTGTGCGAGACACGTAGGTCTAATGTGCAAAAGGCAAACGTTGGTCAAAGGCATCGGAACCGGCTGTGGCTGCATGAGTCATTGTCGAGGGACCAGCCGCAGTCGCACTCGACACACGACCATAGCCAACCCTTCTACGGATAATATTGCACTCAATCGCAACACTTTTATTCACTGTTGCCATGTTCAAATCGAAGATCTTTTTAATTTAATTTTCTTGGTGCTTAATCGAAAATGGACTAATAGGCTCTGGAAATTGTTATATTTTTTATAAAGCTCAAGCCTTTAGGTATCTATATAGAAAGTTCTTTAAGAAAATATAGTAATTATGTTCAAAATAATTAATAATCAAAATATATAATAATCACGGAAAGTATCTGAAAGTGATTGTCACCTTTTTACAATAACAAAGCACACCTGAACTCAGAATTTCTTTGTTCTGGACAGATGAGTAATTGTTTGGCATTATGCAGCCGCGACAGGTCCCGACTTGAAGCTCGGAGGCAATCGGCCTCCTCCGGGGACCTCGCGATAACCTCCGATGATTTATAAAACTTATAGCTTTTTGTTGCTTGCTCAGAAATAGCCCGCCAAAATGTTCGCGGTGTTGCTTAAATTATAGATCTCATTAAGTTACATGAGGAATTTATTCGGTTCTAGCTTTTCGTCGTGTTTTAAATTTTTGGTACTTAATATATTTTGAGTTTTGGGATTAAGAACTAATTTTTACTTCTTGCAATTAAACTTATTTAGCGAATGTTTGAAGCTTTTATTATTGACCGGATCCTGGCGTGTTGGTTGGTTGAGTTTTGATTATTATGATTGGGTACTAGAGTATTGTCGATATGGCCGTTTCTATGTAATTAAGTACATATTGATTTGCAAATGTGTCCTAGAGGAAAACTTCTTTAATTAGTAATTTATATCTCTATCCATATTCGGAATTGTCAATAAATTGTCGTTATCAGTGACAATGTCGCAAAGTTCAGCGTTCGGTTCGCGGCGCGGGCGCAATCGTGGTCCTGACGTCACGAGTATGATAGGTGTTTTATCATTTACATGTTACACGGCCGATCGTTTCTGTAGAAAACTCATAGTTTTTGTTTGAAGTTCTTAAATTGTTCATATTGCATTTGTATGACTTCTCTACAAGCATCTATTTTTGGTGCGACGCTAGCAAATTATTATTTTATTAATCATGATAATTTATTTTGAAACTATTTCAATTAATTGTTTGGTTTTATTCAGAAACCATTTTGAAGTAAGTAGCTGTAGTACTGACCACTTAAAGTGTTTTAAAGTAAGTTCATCGTAGGGCGGACCTCAGCTATTGAACGTCAATAAAATACCTAACTCATATGAGAGTCAAATTTCTTTCCACGATTCGTGGTCAAGCATACATATGTGAGTCAAATTACATTCATCGATAAACAGTCAGTGTTCGGCATCGTAAATAAAATAAACCGATAGAATTATGTATGACGGAAGACTCGCTTACGTCAGAGGAAGCGCTTCTTATAGTGGTTCCAGTAGGCAAGAGAGGCAGATAAAAAGAGAAGCGGAAATGCTCGTCGGTCTGTCAATGCGGCGACAATGTCGTGCTATTTGTGTTAAACGAGCGATTTATTTCAGTCGGTCGCGGCGTGAACGTCCGCGGCGGAATTTCGGCCGCGAGGAATCCGATTCCGTTAGCTTGCAGCGACCGCGAGGCCGAGAGAGTCGCCACCGCCGGCTCCGGTGCGGAGACGGCGGCTGTGAGCTGATAGGCGTAGATACCTGTTGCCAGGCGCGGAGCGCGAGGTGGCGCGGCCGCTGCAGCGCGCGACGCCGCCGCCGGCGCGTCGACACCCCCTCTATGACAATGCCACTATTCGTGCACGAGGAAAATTCGAGATGCGGCTGACTCATCACCTCGTCCATCGACGCCACCACGCTGCTCGTCTGGCTACATACACTTTCCATTCCATAAAATTGGGGCTTATTTCGAAATTTTACTGCCATTTTGCCAAACATCATTCTGACGTCAGATTTGCAGGTGTAATTTATTTTTTGCTTCTTACCTAAGGGGGGAGGGGGTTCAGCATCCATACGGGTCATGTCGGCACAAGCACGGCGATCCGGCCGGTGTTCACTCACTGCATTGTGCACAGTACTATCCGATCGTAAATCACACTAAAACGACGGCGAACAGCAGCTCGCGTGCCTGGCGGCGCGCGCACACTGACGTCAACCAGCCTCACGCGCGCTCACGGAACTGACTGCGCCGGCGCTCCATTTGGGTCACTGTCATACGGTGGTGGGTGGTGGGGGACACACGTTCGCCAGTTCGCCTCTGAAAAATTAGCGTCTCGCGAATATGTTTCATCGACGCGGGCGTTTTCCCTTCGACTTGTGCACCAATCGCTCGCGGTGGTGCTGCCACTAGCCGTTCACTCTTTTCGGCGCGAAACTTTGTGAACTTGCGACTTCACCGTACGAATATCTACCTGCAACTAACGAATGTCTCCGACACCTGTGGCCTGGGGTCTCGTTTGCCACAACCACTGGTTCTTGCGTATGTTATAAAAATTTAATTAATTGTTTGTATCATACTACCTCTACGCCAGCCAAAGCCGCTTTCTATGACATTTAACGGTGTTAACTCGTAAAGCTCAAGTTTAATTTTATTTCCATTCTTGACCGTAATTACTCTCGGTTATGCCTGTTAAGTATTAATGTCTTCTATATTAATTATAAGGAACAATTAATTATAAGAAACTGAATTTGCTCAGAATATTAGCTTCGAGAGTTTTATTGTTATTTACTTCAAAGAATTTACTTCTTTTAGAGTTCTTTTTTATTACGCTTCATTGTAAACCACATACACAATACCTACATGGACATAAAATTACGACAATTTTCAGTGATCTCTCAGTGCAAAAGGCGATTTCTCACAGATTATCTTTGGATGGACTGAAATAAAGGAGAGAGATTCAGATAACCAGTCGGTCTGTGCTGATGAAACCTTACTTAACGTTGAGGCTTTTATCAAAATAAAGCCCAGTTCAGGATTAGTGTTTTTAGTCAGAATGTTCTAAGTTTCTTTCATACAATTAAAACGTTTCAAACGTATTGAAATATTAAAACTCAAATCCAAAAAATCTTACGACGTTATCATGGTGAATGAAATAACCATAACCGAACTGATTGAGGAAAGAATAATTGTCGATTCTCATTCATAAATCTGGCGCCAAAGCGTCTGCGCTGCCTATGGTCGTCGGAGTGGCTGGCTGGAGAAAGTTACCGACCAAGCACTCAATCAAAATGAGATACGCGTTTAGAATGGAGACCTATCAAGAAAATTTGATTCCGTTCGATGTTATTGATTTAGTTTAGATACAATGACAAAAATAAAAAGTTATCCGCAGGTATACGTGTGTGTCAGACACATATAAATAAGAGAAGGAAACTTTACATTAGTGTGTGTATCAGACATTAAACACTATCACTATGCTGTGCTAAAGATTAGTGACTTCAAGTTTTATGATGCCTGATGAATATTTTTGAATCGTCATAATGTAGATATTTTTGTTTATTTCTCGAGTTAGGAACTCGAGAAAAAATACATTCTACTGTATAATCAGTAAAAGGTATTAAGGATATGTACTTGTTGGTGCGTGTCATGGCTATGTTGTATCACAATTCCTGATAAATTATGTATAAATCTTTGTGATAAATAATAAAATTCAGAACCATATTCAATGAAATACTCGTAAGATTTAGATATCAAATTGTCCTAATACTGAAAATAAAATCCATTTCGGTACTCAGCATGACATTTAAAATCTTGGCATATACCAATTGAATTGTAATAAAATATATCATACAAAAAATGTTAAGATTACTTTATCATTTATAAGCAACACATTAAGATTTAGAGATCTTCATAATGGAATTTAATTAAAATGAAACCACGACAGTCGCCCTAGTCAAAACAAATGTCAAGTGATCTGTTTGGTTAATTACAATTAGTAATGAAGGCTGGCCTATTGATGCGGTATAACAAATGACTACACGACACTCGAGCACACGCCCAGGCCATCGAAGGCTTAGTACTTGCTCCTACCACAATCCGGTTTGATGGGACAGGGCTGACACATAGTCTAGTAAAGCATTGTTCTAAATGCCTTGAAGAAAAATGCTGAAGAACCTTTCGGCTTTATGTAATAATAATATATTTGTTTATTTTTCCTTCAATAGATAATAAAATTAATACAACTGTTTGATTATAAGAGGTAGTTAACTCTGGAGGATTGGTCTGACCTTAAAAATTTTCGCTGACAGAATGCCACAGTAGCATTGACAAAAAAAAAACGCACGGACCCTGTGGAATAGGCTATGGGAGTGAAGCAGTGATGGAGATATAATAAATCATAAAAGTTAAAAGAAAAGAAAGAAATAAAATAAATTTATTTAGCACACGGACACACTCAATGGAGGAACAAGTAATTATATAGAAATTTAAATAAAAAAACATTAACAACCAAGTAAAGAGTACAAGTCAAGATAGAAATTCATAAAGAAATGATTAAAATTCTATGTTTTGAATTGAATGTTGTACAATTTAATTACGATTATAGGTTTTCTAAAAGAATTATAGAAATTCTAAAAGCAATTAAGTCGATTAAATACACTGGTGATGTTATTTTTGTTTATTATGATAATATAATATTCAAAAAATTCAAATTCAAACTAAGCAGAGCTTGTGCTATGAATACTAGATAACTGACAAACATACTAAATATATTTCTAAATACATAAATAGTTAATATAGATAAATTAAACCCAGACACAGAACAAATGATTATGCTCATCACACAAATATTTGTCCTGGGTAGGAATCGAACCCAGGCCACAACATCCGGCTTAGCAATCAGGGCCACTAACCACTAGACCAACAGGCCACTCCAGATGTATTAGTACTAAAGCATATAAGCTCTAACCACAAAAAAAAAAAACAAAAGTATACCAAAATGCAAGTAACAGCCCTAAGACGGTCACTGGTCGTACGTTGACCACATTCTCTAGTATGACACCGTCTAATCAAAAACTGATTAACTCTACATATGTATGTGTGACTTTTATTTTAAAACGATCAAATGTGCCCCATGTTCATTGAATTATTTATCTAAGGTTAAACATGACATCCGTGTTGAGATTACAGATTGCCGATGAAAAGTCTGATTTGGATAACATGAATTTATTAAAATATCGTGACGCAGGAGAAAAACCTTGATCAATTAATTATATAAACAAATGTTAGGCTGATCAGAAATTAATTCAGATATATTAGAATGCACATTCCAATGAATAATCAGTTGATTACGTGTAGGAATTTATTACAAAAAATGTTTTAAAATTAACGTCACAACGTTTTAATTACCAAATCTATATCTGATTAGAATGCTAATGAATGTCATTTTTGAGTTTGTTTTATTACGTCTACGTCACATCTATGCAGTTTCATTTAGTCATTTGCATTTCATATCTGGCCAGAAAAAGTAACTACTACTTCAAAGACAATATACACAATATGGTTTCTGTTAACTATAACTGGGAGGTTCTTCTTTTTTACCGACGGACGCTTTTATCATATTTATTTATTTTATTTGAAAAAAAAAAATACAGAAGTATACAAGAATAAACTTTATCTTAACATTAAATTTAAGAAATATGCTTAATTAATAATTAAACAATATTAATCAAACAATGCTACCCACAAAATTTTCCACAGATTTTATGTTATAGGTATAATAAAAACAAGCTGTTAGCAAATGTTAACTGTAGCACGGCTAAATTAATAGAAACATGATAAAAAAAAAGATAACAGGTATTAACATCAAAGAGGTAACAATCAAAAAGTCTAGCTTTTTATCCTATTATTTTTGTAAAACCTGAAGAGCCTACTGCTTTAAATCTTTTAGTATTGAAATACGTATATGATTTTTTGATTACTTCTCTTTAAATTGTAATTAAGACAAAACTGTACGGTACCAATAACGTTTGTAAATTATTTTTTAGTTGTAGTTTTCTCATGTAAATAACTAAGTGAATTGTAAATTCTTATTGGAAATAAAGATATCTCAAACCCCATATACACTTAAAACAAAACGCCTATAATTTGTCATCGATAACCTCTTCCGCATCGCTGTCGTGTGGTCTCGTTTGAAAAGTTTTTTAAAAAGTGATTTAGCCCACGAATCAAGAGTTTCAACTCCAAACTCGAAACTACTAACGAGATTGTTATATTTTTGCCGCTTGAGCACGACCAGCTACGAAGAGATAGAATTGCGCAAGAGTGTCGACAAAAGTAGCGACGCGCACTTCGACTACATGACATACATATTTGCTGCCCGTCCTGCACCACCACCTGCACTTTTTAGGACTTATGCGATGACAGGCCGCGGTGACCAAAACTATTTTATTAGACGTTCTTTTACCAAGCTGTATGTTTAATTTTAACGTTTGTCCCCATAGGTATCCTGTTTGTTATTTGTTTGGAAGTTTTTCCCATATGTGGTTAGATATGGGACAAATATCCCAACTGTTACCAGTGGAGACAAAGTCGATGGTAACAACCGGGAAAAGACAAATTTCAGCAAAATCGTAGGGGCCCAGCAGGGTCGAAGCCTACTGGGGCCAAAGGTTGTGCGAAAGAGAACCCCTGGATCCTGCAACGAAGGCATAAGGAAAGAACATAGGAGTGGGTTTTAGTCAGTAAAAGTCTGACACGCCCTCACGCTGCGCCCTAGAGCGAGAAAAGTCATTAGATGACTAGATCGTTAGATGACCTTAAAAAAACCCTCAATAAAAACACACACATAATATTTCAATGAATATATTAATGTGAAAAAAAAAACAATACGTGTTACGCCGTAGCAGCTACGAAAATTCGTAGCTCAAAAATATTTATCAAAATTCTTCATAAAAGGTTGTGTTTCAAACTAAATTACGTTAAGGATTGATAAATGGGCTTGTTGGTTAATATACCTTGTAATAATGGCATTATTGATGGTACATGTAATTACTTCGTAGCAACTGTAGCATCTGCGTAGCGCTACGTAGTTATAATTAGCGGTCAGTTGCAGTCCTATATATTGCATGTTTCAATTTTTGTTACACGTGTTGGAATAGTTTGTACCTAGTAAATTATTATTTAGTTTTTTTGTGTTTATTTATTTTTACTTATATACTGGCAAAAAACGCCAGGAAAAGATAGAATTTTGTGGGAAAGGAAAAAGGAGGTGTTTGACTAGCACCGAGTCAAAATAAACTAGATTGATAAGTTATTTATTTATTTATGGCATTGGTGCATATTTAGATAAATCTGTTAATGTATAGTACAACAACACACATTTAGCATACCATACTAAACAAATTGAATATTTACCAAAATTCAAATTGAATTGTTGAACTTGCAGTGAACCTTTTTCTTTACTAATATTAAATGTAGTCATGCTGTATTTCTCGAAAATACCTACTGGCAGTACTAACCTCTGTGCTAGCTAGTGTGTGCGTGTGTGTGTGCTAGTACTAGTATCTGTGTTTTTGGAGTAGCAAAAATCGTAGTTTACATTTACCGTAGTTTTAAAATGATTATTTTTTATTTGACCTGTAAAATTGTTTATTTAAACCAATTTTTAGAAATAAATACATATTAAATTAAAAATTAGGTAAGTATTCTTTATTTTGAATATATATTAATTTATCATTTGTCGATATCATTTGTTGTTTGATATCAACATATAGGATATGTCGTATACCGTTGCATAGGGTTGTAGATTGTTATATTATGTAGATTAGAACAATAGATTTATTATTTAATAAACTGCTTTTGACACTTACTTGTGATTTTGATAGTTTTCTCGTTTGACCAATACTTAAGTTATTGCCTATATTGCATCTAATAAGCTGCCTACACTATGGATGATTCACGCGAGCCCCAATCTAGGATGTAGCTATACAAAATTTAGTTTCCAGTCAGCATGTATTTAATCATGGCAACCGGTTACAGACTCATCGAAATTATTTACTTTTGTATTAATCCGGTTTTACACAGCAATACAAAAAACGATCTTATTGCAGACGATGTCTATTAATTTTATTTATAAAAGTGGTTTTTAGTTTTTTATGAACTTGTCAAGTCAATCAAAACTTTCATCATGCGTAGCAAGTATTTAAAGTAAATGAATTTAAAATTAATGTACTTTAATCAGTCAACCACTGGCTGGGCAAATTGACTGACTGGTCAAATTATTTTGAAAGCCGCAAAAGACTTTTTCTTTGGTATAGAATACGAAACAGCACATTTGCGATCAAATATAGCAACTTCTAGGATCACGAAGCCTGGTGAACATGGTTGTCATGACGATCACGACAGGTTAGGGATTTTTTATTTGACTAGACTTTTGACTTAATTATAAAAGACGGATTCAATTTATTCATGGTCTATGAAACTCTATTACTACGTGAAGTACTGACTAGACCTACAAAGGACATTAGGTATCATTTCATTTTTTATGGCTTTCACATGATTAGGCAGATTTTACGCGGTAGAACAGCTAAAATGTTTTTTTACACCACCTACTCAAGAACGCCCTCTTATATGTCCTACAACCATCACATTAAAGTAAGTAATTCTGTCCCTAGGGAGTTAATTTAGTATAGTTAAGGAGATGTCTGCAAACCGTAGGAGCCTATCAGGGTCGAAGCCTACTGGGGCCAAGGGTCTAATTCTGAAAGGAAGACTCGGCCCTGGTACGAAAGGCAACGAAGGAACAGCAGTGGGTTTTTAGTCAGTAAAAGTCTGACACTATCTCCCGCTCCGCCCAGAGCGGGGGATGTCATAAGAAGATTTTCCCACCTAAAAAAAAAAATTGGGTTCCGTTTTTTCCTTTTGAGGTACGGAAACCTTAAAAATAATTAATTCATAATAAACATTTATTTTATGCTGACATTCTATTTTTGCATTTATTACTACAGTATGACTTTACGGTTTAATCAAAAACCTTTCCTCCTAATATGAAAGTTCTATAATCCACGTGATAGCAAATGCTTCTCAGCGAGAGGTGAGCGTATATCGCCGTCCATCGCAGACATAACTGAAACTGTAGCGGTACTCAATTTATTACACGTTTCATATCGCTAACAACTAACAACGTTCTCTTGCTTCAAACATCGTGAACAAATCCGATACTTATCTCTTTAATAACGAGAGCGAATACTCTGTGATTAAAGTGATTAACTGGAATTTTTATTCTGTAACGTATGTGAGACGTGGTGATAGTAGACCTCTTGTGTAAGGGTTTGGTGTTCAGGATAGTTCTCCTAGAGAGGTGCCTTAACAGGAGTTACACATAGGGGGTTCTAGAATGGTCTGAGACAAATAACTAAAGAGCAAATACTCTGTGATTAACTTGGAATTTTTATTTTGTAACGTATGTGAGCCGAGTTGGAGGTAGACCTCTTTTGTGTAATGGTTAGGTGTTCAAGATAGTCTTCCTAGGGGGCGCCCAGACAGGAGTTACACAGAGGAAGTTCCTGAATACTCTGAGGCAGGGGCGCCGACTCCATGGGTGCTCGAGGGCTCCAGCACCCATGAGAAATAAACAGTGGGTGCTGAGCACCCCTGAGAATAGACATCAAGAAACAGATCAGTAATCGCCTTTTAGGTTACGAATAGATTATAATATTTCTTCTTAATAAAAACTAGTTTCGTTTTCATATAATTGTTTCATTTTATATTTTATCAAACATAATTAGTAATTAAGTACGCAGTATGTAAGTAGGACATTTATTTATTTGTCGGTCGATCAGTGTGCATTTCTCTTCTCACACTTCGCCAATTTTTCATGTCATCGAATGAGCATGAGCACCTATGAGGTTTTCTACAAGCCGGCGCCCCTGCTCTGAGGCAAATAACTAAATGGCGAATAGTGATTAACTGGGAAATTTTATTTTGTAACGTATGTGAGCCGCGGTGGTGATAGTAGACCTCTTTGGTGTAAGGGTTAGGGGTTCAGGATAGTCTTCCTAGGGACGTGCCCTGATTGGTGTTATCTAGAGGAGGTTCCAGAATGGTCTGAGGGAATTAAATAAATAAACACTGTGATTAAAGTTATTAACTTGGATCTTTAGAGTTCCGTACCTTAGTCAGGTCAGCTTAGGCGCATATTTTGACACTCGCTACAAAATCAGAACCTAAATAGATTCCCGTTGATCTAGAATCCTGAAATTTTGCATGAAGCAAGGTCTCATAGCACAAGCATAGGAAAAAGTCTGAGAACGGTTTTGTAGTTACGTCACAAAAAAACAACTTATTTTGCGATTCGGATAAATCTTCGAGACGAAGATTCAGGAATTGAACTATTTACATAGTAAGATTGGAACAGAACCCTTGGTGTGTGAGTCCGACTCCCAGTTGACCGGTTTTTTAATTCTGTAACGTATGTGAGACAAGGTGATGGTAAATCTCTTTTTTGTAAGGGTTAGGTGTTCAGGATAGTGTTCCTAGGGGTGCACCCAGACAGGTGTTACCCAGGGGGTTCTAGAATAATCTGAGGGAAATAACTGAATGGCGAATACTCTGCGATTAAAGTGATTAACTCGGGTTTTTAGGGTTCCGTACCTCAGTCGGCAAAAACGGAACCCTTATAGGATCACTTTGTTGTCCGTCTGTCAGCCTGTCAGGACCTTTTTCTCAGGAACGCGTGGAGGTATGAAGCTGAAATTAATATCACATACTCAGGTCCGCTACCCCTGCAGAGAAAAAATCAAACTTCTAAGTCAACTCAATCCAAAGATAAGGCCGTTTATGCTTCATTTAGGCGCATATTTTGACACACGCCCCGAAATCAAGATCTATATATACCTACGGTACTTCCCGTTGACCTAGGATCCTGATATTTGGCATGAAAAAATGTCTCATAGCACAGACATAGGAAAAAGTCTGACAAACGTAGGAGAAAGTCTGAAAACTGTAAATTTATAATTACGTCACAAAAAATACTTTTTCTTCTTCTTGCCGAAAGTGGAATAGCTTAGGTGCTGAAACTATAGATGCCGAAAAAATTTGTGCCGAAAGAGGAATGAATACTTCAAATAACTAAATGGCGAATACTCTACAATTAAAGTGATTAACTCGGATTTTTTTCGTTGTAACGTATGTGAGATGAGGTGGTGATAGACCTCTTTTGTGGAAGGGTTAGTTGTTCAGGATAGTTTTCCTAGGGATGTGCCCTGACAGGTGTTACATAGAGAGGGTTCCAGCATAATCTGAGGGAAATAACTAAATTAGCGAATACTTTGTGATTAAAGTAATTAACTCAAAATTTTCATTCTGTAACGTATGTGAGATGAGGTGGTAGCAGACCTCTTGTGTAAGGGTTGGATGTTCAGGATAGTCTTCATAGGGATATGCTCTGACAGGTTTTCTGCGGAGGGGGTTACAAAATGGTCTGAGGGAAATAACGCCATATAGGCGAAAACTCTGTATTTAAAATGATTAACATAGAATTTTTATTCTGTCACGTACGTGAGACGAGGTGGTGGCAGACCTATTTTGTGCAAGAGTGAAGTATTCAGGATAGACTTCCTAAGGATGTGCCCTACAAGGAGTTATATAGAGGGTTTCCAGAATGGTCTGAGGGAAAAAAGTGGGGTGGATTTAGTGAAGAAAAAACGAAGGACCAGAGAGTGTAATCCCTGTTTTTTTCCCCAGTAGTCCTATAATTATAATATATCATTCCGTGCTATTTCGGTTTGCAATCCTAACGAAGAAGAAAGTTTCTGCTAGAAATAAACATAAATACTAATTCGTTTAGAAAAAATGCGTATATATTAATGCTATACAGGAATATAACATGTTCTCTAAATGGAGGAGCTTCCTAAAGAAATAGCTGACAAATTGATTACTGGGAAATTATTTTTATGACGCTGGTGAATTTTTGGAGTTTCGTAAAAATCAAGATAACATTTTAATTAAGTAACTTTATTTTTTAATTTGTAGTGAATTACTTTTAATTGACAAGTTTTAATTAAAATATATTCTTGATATTAATTTGTATAGTTTTAAAATTGTTATACTTTTATGATGCTTTTACACCAGATGTTGTGGCAGAATGCAAGGAACTTTTGAACCAACCTAACACCATAGGATGTAAAACAACATTATGATAAATAAATAAAAAATACTTTTACACATAATAAACTTAAATATTAACTATAAATACTTTTATACTAAACCTAACTATGTACATATAATACAAAAACACAAAATGCACTCAGGCGTCAAAGTACTCTTCCACATCGCTGTCATCCGCAAATGTGCCCAGAAGGCTGGCAGCTTTGCTACGTTGAATGGCAATGCTAATTCTTTGGGCGAAGGACGAGCCAGTCCTCTGGTTACGGGCTGTGCCGGCGCTACCGCTGCGGCTGCTGAGACCCTGAAACGGCGCAAATACTGTAACCTTATTGGTTATTACAGTTTTGAGCCGTTTGGGGTCGAAACGCTTGGGTCATGGGGTCCAAGTTCTTTTTAAGGAAATTTCACGCCGACTGATAAATAAATTAATTTTATATCCAATTGTGGACTTGCCCGAGTCCTAAATAATGTAATATATATGTTCTACATGATTCAGTTAATGTTAATTTTCCTTGTATTTATATTGTTCGCTGGTATTGCCTTCCTAAATGATCTCTTCCTCATTGGTAAAAACCAAATAAGATCTAATGCAACCCATATTAATAATACAAATTATATGTGCCAAGTATGATAGCGGTTTTTGGCATAATGTATTTTTCCTACTATACATCTGTCATTAACTGTCATGATGAGATGACCAATTTGTAGCGACAATGGGTTTTCTCTTCCATAATCAAAAAGAATTTATGATAAACTAGCACTCTGCCATCGACTTCATTCGCGAGAATGTTTTCATAAAAGCTTTAACACCCTTTAAACTACTTGAGGGTAGTTTTGAAAAACTAATGATGACAGTCTTTGTTATTCATTTTGATTACAAATCGTGCCAAGTTTCAAGTTTATTAACCCAAGGAATAAGATTCCCCATAGAACCATTAACACCCCCTAAACCGTTTTATAGGGGTATTTTACTATTTATGGTAAGTTTCAAGTATGTACCCAAGAAATAAAATTCTACATACAAACGAATTTTCCCCTTTTTCACCCCCTTAAAATTTGAGTTTTGAAAAACCCCTTAGTAGGCGGCTACATTATGATGTACCCGAACACTAAGAGCGTTTTTAAAGAAAGCCTTGTGTAAAATTCCATGTTTCTAGTCTCAGTAGTTTCGGCTGTGTGTTGATATGTCACCTATACAGATTTATTCTAAAAATATAACTTATTATTCATATTAATACTGATATAATAAAATAGTTTCTATTAACATATTTTCATAAATACTTTTTAATTATGAAAGACAAAACCCATTCCTGTATAAAACACAAATTGTCGCTTACTTACGATGTTCCTGAAAAGGCTCGATATGTTTCATTCAAAGGTGAATTAAAAAGGGGTAAGATGATTCGACAGCAGAAATAGACAGATTGTTTTGAAACTAAATGTGTTATGTATTTTCATGCCAAGTTTACTGCGATGACTGATTGATGTTTATGTGCATTGTTTTGGTTTCCTGCCTTCGACAGACGAGCAAGATCAGAGGAAAATATAACAAGGCATAAAATACAAGCATCTATATATGTACCTACTAGAGCAATATTATGATTTTAAAACACATAGATATTTTTGCGAAATAGAACATAGATAATGTAATAAGTGCTATCTACGGTCAAGGCAAGTGTCGCCACGTGTTTTAAAATTAGGTACGAGTATTGGACGCACCTGATTTATGCTTAGATACAATCTATTCGCTTACCTAAGTAGCTGAAGCCATGATAAGATTAGGACATGGTAATAAAAAACTTATAACAATGACTTACTTGAACAAAGACAGCTCATAGAAACTTTTACGCATCAATGTTCCAAAGAGGCAGAATTCATAGTTCTAAGAGCTTGATTTCACAGTTCTCGATAGAAGACGCGTGGACAGATAACAAAAAAAAAAACTCCAGACAAATATATAAGTATCACGACTCACGATATTATGATGAATGCTTGTTCGGTGGAGCAAGTCATTGACGTGACTACACCAGTGTTTGGCAACACATTAAGAATGACGCGGACATGACCTGATTGAAAAAAAAAGCGCGGCAAAATCATGGCTGTCTGGGCGGGGCGCGGGGCGGGACAGGGCGTAGCGCCCTTGGCACCGCCCCCTGAGTCACCGGCGTCGGGTGCGCCCGCGCAGCTAACAAACGATACTCGCCACGAACAACATTATAGCTGAAGCGAAATAGATCAACACTTCTCCTCACTTGTTATCTTGAATATTTTATGGGAATAACATTGGAGAGCGAACCTTTGTTCACGTATATAATATTATATGTTTATTTGTTTGGCATCCTTTATTTTCGAATTAATCTCGGTATTCAGAAATCAGTATAAGGAAAATACGAGAAAAAATATGTTTTTAGATGTCATTCTTGAGGATACCTACGTCCTGAATAGATAAAGAACAGAATTAGTTTAATCTATGCTAAGTAGAGATATCATAGATAGTCTAATTTTGAAGTACATTATTTATGTTGTGTATTGTTTTGTTGTCACTAGCTCCTTGTACTATGTCTGAATAAAAACTATTTTTATACAATTTACGACGCTAAAGTATCTGGCTTACTGCTTCAAAACTATTCAACGTGGGTGCAGCAGCTAGCCAAAATATGCGACAAAGTGGACAGAGCCAAATAAAATAATCATTTGGTGTACAATCAATATATCGGCGTATGACTCACACCTGCCCACAAATCTGGTTTCACAGCATCCGTGTTTTGTTTTTGCATTTCCAACCTTGACATTATTTTACTAATTCATTTACATTTACCATTTAGTACTGAAGTCTAAGAATTATGTTGTAGGCAAACCAGCAATGTACTAGTAACATTGCGTTGGTATTTCTGTTACAGTGAAGTGGTGAATGATCGAATGATTACAAGGTGTCACGTAAGAACTATGGAACTTTCGAAGGAGGATCTAATTTTGACTGTGTGGCCTTGTTTAGATATTGATCATAAGTTATTTGTTTTCCTGACTGACTGACATCAACGCACAGCCAAAACTAGGAACATGATATTTTGCACAACTTTTCCTTTTATGAAGTACGCAAGTCCTAAGCAGGGGAAGATGGAAATTCAACCATTAAGGGGGTGAAAAGGGGAATTTTGTTTGTATGTAAAATCACATTCCATGTACCGATAAAATTAAAGTAAGCACAAATATAAAATAAGTAAATAATAATAAAGGTTGTTATATTTTCGTTTTTAGAACTACCCCCAATAGAACTATTTAGGTGGTTTCAAAGATTTTAGGGACGATTCTTATTTCTTGGGTTAATAAGCTTGAAACTTAACAAATGTTTAATCTAAATGAATAAACTACCTACCCTTAAAATATGGTTTGAGAGGTGATAGTTTTTATGAAAACTTTTTTTTATAAATAAGTGTCAATAGTGCCCAAATACTATTGTTTTATCTTCAGCGACAACTGACTCTTGTCCTCCTTTCAACCTCTTAAAGCCTTTTTTGACGACAAGAGGTAGCCATATGTCCTTCTCCTAGGTCTAATTTATTTCGATACCAGATACCATCAAAATCAGTTCAGCGGTTTAGTCTTAGAAGAGTAACAGACAGATAGGTTACTTTCGCATTTATAACATTAAAAAAAGTCATGATAGTAGATTAGTCACAGATATATATCTATAGAAAATATGTTGTCAATATTTCTTAAATTCGAAGTGCACGTTGAAATCTTTTATTAGGGACAACGATAGCTACGTTATTTTTTGCCAAAAAGGGTGCCGCAAAATAAATCATAATCTAGAAGATGTGTAGATACTAGATAATGTAGATTATCTTGGACGACAAAGAGTGCAAAAGTTTAAACTGACATAATAATATATATTTATTTTAATAGGCTTTTCGAGTGGTAACGTCACGTGTTTGGTATGTGGGTAGATTGAAAAAGAAACATTCTTATCAAATATTATTTCTTTTTTCATTTATTTAATTCATTAAAAATATATTATCAATTATTATTAATGTTATAATTTATTATTAATTTAAAATATTATTGGATGTCTTTATTACATTATAAAATAAGCAATAAATATATTACTGTAGTAGAAAAGCAGCTTTATAGCACGTGCTATAATAATATGCAAATAAAATAGCATACCACGCAAAATAAACATAATTATTTCGTATTATTTTCACAATTTGTTCGCGTCACCTCGCAATGTGACTGACTTTCACAATGTCATATAAGTAATATATATTTTCATATATATGTGAGATATTATTGATTACAGTAAATAATCATATTATCAGGGAAACTCCCGTATTATTAAATTATAATCTTGGTGTACAATAAAATACCTATATATTAATACTAGCAACTTGCCAGCGACTCCGTTCGCGAGACTGTTCTCATCACAGAGTATCTTTTTATGTTTTCATACAAACATCACTTAAACCGTGTTTTGAGGGTAGTTTTGAAAAACTAATGATGACAGTTTTTATAATTCATTTTGATTACAATTTGAGCCAAGTTTCAAGTTTATTAACCCAAAAAATATTAATCCTCCATACAAACTTTAAAAAACCCTATTGGGGGTAGTTCTGACAGCAGATAATGACAATCTTTATTATTTACTTACGTTATTATTCATACTAACTTTCAAGTAATTAGTGTACGGAATAAGATTTTGCATACAAACGAAATAAACCGTTTTCACTCCCGTAAAGGTTGAATATCCAAAAAGCCCTTCTTAGTGCTCGCCTGCGTCACCAAATAATGCTTTATACAAATTTTTACGTTCCTAGGGCAAGTAAGTTCGGATGTGCGTTGGAAAATGGTATAAATGGCGTTACTATCTACTGAAGTAGGTATTAATTCATAAGCAAATCAATATAATTTAATATTTTTGTGATATTGCTTTCGAGCCAGTGTTATAATAGTACATTTTGATACAAGTGCAGAAAGTTTTTCATAGCGAGCGAGGCAAAATTCGCACACGAGCCGTAAGCGAGTGTATTATGGAGCCGAGGGCTGCAGTGACAAATTTGCACGTGTGTCAAACGACGTTTTTCAATACATTTACGAAGAAATACTTTCTCTGAAAATTACAACGGATTTTTGTACATTTTGCAATGAAGAAAATTTTTCAAAGTTGCCATAGATTTTAGTTTTGATTTAGATGGCAGCAGGCTATCGCAAGTATTTTTTAACTTAATCACAATATCTACCGGCGGCGGCGTACCATCTAAAGAATTGTCTTTAAATCTTAAATTCAACATTTTTTCACAAATAACACAAATAAAAAATAAAATATAGATTTTTTTTTCCCGCGCTTTACCTTTGCAGGTTGAAGGAGAAGCAAAGGTATCAAAACGTTATACATCCTTTTTAATATTAAAAATAGAAATTTAAATATTTTTGAATCTAATTTTTGAATTTCTGAAAAAAAATAATGAAAAAGAAAAAAAACCCTTGTTGACAAATTCCATCGAGAACTTAACAAAAATCTGATTTAGGTTTGTCTACATCCTATAGCAAAATTAAGAGTCATATGTCTGGCAAATCGCTAATATTTCGTGTTCTGAACTTCTGAACATTCTCATCAGGTTATCTAATATTTACTTTATAAGTAGTCTCATTCTCATCAACTCAACTCAGCGTTCATTGCGAGCACTTTCAAATCCTCCGCCAGGCCTGCGCGGTGACTCATGGTCGTGGAGGGCGCTAGTGACGTCATCTGCTCTCGCATTGGCTCTAACTGTTGTTCAACACCCTGCCCCCGCCACATTCCTTCCAAGAAGTCACAAGTTTTTATTTATTTTTGTTTTGAAAGACTGACCTATTTGTCATCGATGTGCTGTGTTCATCTCATATTTTTGTTAGTGATATTATTCAATTTATATTCTAGCTTAAAAATGTTCAGTTATGTTAATTGTCAAATTAAACAGAAATGTTTGGGATGATACTGGAATGTTTTTTTTTTCTATGTAGATTTTGTTTATGGAAAAGAACTGGGTATGAAAGAAATGTAGATATGAAAAAGAAAAGGATTATTGTTAAGGACTTTAAAATCAACACTTTGTCAACACAACTGTACGTTTACCCACATACCTATCATGGAAAAATACCAAGATATTTAGTGTTGTCAAGCAAGGCTCTATGGCAGTTCAGTGTTATAGTACCTTAGTACCTACAGATTTCCGAAGATTAGCTCAGAATCATTAGTTATCTAGCCGAGTGTAAAAATACCTAATTTGAATGTTATCTGTAAGTTGTCAAAATGTAGCGTTGCGTGGATCCAAGATTCGTCCGGGTGCGGGTGAATGACCGCCAAACCGCGCCAAACGGCCATATTGGATTCGTCATGGAGCGCGCGCATTATGTCTTGCGCGCAAACTTGCCATCATTCACCGACTCACCGGCCAGCATCTCATGTGCACTGCTGACGTCACGTTATTACCTTATTACACGTGCCAAATCTAACATTATATTTAGAACAAACTATTTTTGATTGCACGCAGTAAATATATCGATGCTTACGAATTTGTTTGAAATAAACATTGAGATACGTTTATATTTAAAGACCTGCCACATTGATAGATGTATCTGCATATTGCTATGCCAATAACTTTTTTATCGCAAATTCAAAGACTAAAGACAATATACTGAACTACATTGTTCAGTATATTGTCTTTATTCATAGCCATGTGATTTTTTATTTATTCATACATCCATAACCAATCCATGTGGGCCAGGAGATGTCAGTGCATCCCGCAAGATGGGATGCACTTGCACCTCTCTGACTTTCAATAAAATATTCAAAAATATAAGAAAACCTCATTTATATTTTTATTAGTATTAGAGAACCTAGTATATCCAAAGTGAGTTGCAAAATATTCAAGCACGCCTCGTTTGGTTTTGCGTCCTTCTTCTTTAGTTCCCAAGCTTTTATACATAAATCGATAGAATTCATTCCACCTCTGTATCATTAGTCCTACCAAGTGCCCATGCCATGATCGAATATTACATAAAGCATACAATAAAAAATAAGTAAGTTACGTTTTGGTTTTCAAAGTCATTAACTAGCCGAAGAAATAAAAATAATATACTATGGTTATGTTTATTCTGGAGTAGCAGAACCTATTGTTTTCACTTTTATTGCAAAATTATTTGGCCTGGACCAATTCGATTGGTTAGCATTGAAAAAGGATCACCTACCATAAATATAACGATCTAAAATATATCGAAGGCAAAGCGGCTTAGCAACAGCCTGTTGCCGAGATTTTGATTTCTCTCTACAGCAGTACAGCACGTGCAAGCTCCGAAGCATGGGGGGTGGGGGGGACTCCGAAGCTGAAACCAGATTGTATTGTCACTGAATATGCCGCCAATCTTTTCACTCTGGTTAAATTGAGAATGCCAACGTTCACGGAAGATATTAACGTCTATGAATATGTAAACGTACTATGGAAAATAACTGTACGCAATGTTTCGAAATTATACTGTAGACGGCGATACGAAGAGGCGTTTAGGAGTAATAAATTTAGGGAATTAGCCACAATATATTCTATTATATTTCAAACTTCTTGCATAACCGAATGCTTGATATAAATAAGACCTATTTTTAGAACTATATTACCATCAGCATAAGTACATTTAATATTCTCCTAAATATCTACCGACCATTAACATTCTCTGAACAAAGAGCTTTTACAGACGTTTCCCATTTTTCATAAAATCGTTGATTGAAATGACTTAGGGAAAACCTCTAAAAAACCTAAAATCTAATCAAGGTCCGTACCTACTATGGAAAAATAAAGGAATTGCATCAGGCCTGGGGCAGAATTTAACAAATGAAATCCCGTAAGATGTATAGCATGTAGGTGACATTCCTCGCGCAAAGGAGAAACTAGCCGGACGGCATTCAGGGCTCGCCCTTAACCGCCGCGGAGGCCGGGTACCGTTGCTGCCATTGCTCTGGCAAATACCAGTAGGGCTGGTCGATATTGTCTAAGTTACTAATGAGATTGCAGAAGCTGAGATAATAGATAAGATGGCTTCTTTAAAGTAGATATCAATAAAGCGCCCGCGGTAAACCAATCTTAGCTCCGTATCAGTTTTCCCCTGGACGTTAAAAAGGCAAAGTAAACTTTGTGCTAAGTTAAGCTTTCAGCACAGTCTTATCAGTTGATAAGACTAACAGACTGCCATAATATAATATTCTACCGCTGTTCAAGGTAGAAAAGAGGTATCCAACACTCAAGCTTCTCGTAAATTTAGAAGGAAATGAATAAATGCTTATATCTAATAATTTTCCAATATAGTGAAATCTAAATGACATAATACATATTATGTCTATGGGTAAATGGGAACGGTAAATGTAACTTCTAAATACATGGAAACTAAACACTATTTCATTTTGAGCACGCCACAATCTCCCCGGTAAGTTCCCTCTTTTAGGAGTGGCTAGAGGAGAGTACCACGGCGTCCTCACCTTCCACCTTAGTAGGTTCTCTCTGGACATGATGCCCGGGTGTCACCATTATGCGGATCACCTGGATGTCACGGCAGGAGGAGCAAACGATGGAAGTCTGCCCCGCTACAGTAGCCATATCCTCGAAAAAACGATCGATGGTAGTGACCTCTCGCGTTCGGCCCTAGTTATAGCCATGGTACGGAGCGAGAGGCAATGGGTTGCGGTTGCCTCCTTCTGTGAAGCAGTAATGCTGGTCGCTTCCTTTTGTCCTTTCGAAGGAGAACAGTGAAGGAACGGAAATCCTTACGTCCCAGCCTTCACCACAACTGACACCCCGGCCACCGTAGACACGGGCTTGCGGACGACGAGTAACGTGAGCTCGCCGTCCGGTCGTCCAGTAAGGACCGAGCCCGAGTCGAGCGCGTAGTGTTTCACGCGTGCCTCAAAGAAATGTCAGCAAAAATTTAGAGGGCCAGTAGGTCATCGGCTCTACGTTCCCTGTAGCCCAGCATCATCCCGCTAGGGCTACAGGGAACGTTCAAGAGTTACCGTAGCTCTGGATTGCAAAAGGCAACTGAAAGACACAGATGGATTTTCACTACTAGTAGGTGAAATACGCCTGACACACCATTGCGCTCCACCCTGGCGTGAATTCCCACCTAAAAAAAATCATTTTTTAATTTCTAGATTTTAATTGTTTATGGTCTACAAATAAGGATATTAAAAAATAGGTGATGATAACTTGGACATCTGAGAACTTGTTTCTTTCCATTTGAATTCTTTCTATGCTTGCGCAATACTACTATCACCAATTTAGTGGCATTAGCCTATTAACATTTCACAATATTTTAAGGTCATGCAGATAACTTTATCAAAATACAGACATTTTGCAAGCCTAGTGTTGCAAACGTATGTTGTACTTACGAATTTATTTATTAATTAATTCTTTATGCACACAAAAGTACAGAGGCGGACTTAATGCTTTAAGGCATTTTCTACCAGTCAACCCGAAACCCGAATGTGTATGTCCAAGTCGATAATATTTATTAGATCATCAGAAATTTTATAAATGATCACATTGTGGTTTGACAATAAGGATGTACCGCATTACCAGTTTCGTATCGTATGTGTCATTTGTACTACAGTAGGCACCCGATTATACTCTGCTAACACAGGACCGCTGCGACTATCATAGCTAGACACAAGTTTCTTCTTCTTTTCGTATTATTAATAATAGTGGTTCAATTTTCCCTTAAAGTATTTAGACCTATTAGGTGGCCACGTTTATAGCAGCATTAGTGGCGTTTTTAGGATCCTCTAAAGTGCAGATGTAGTGACAATTTGAACTACTACTACTAGCGTGCTAGTAAGTTTTTTTTTTCGTTGGGAAAATCATCTAATGACATCCCTCGCTCTTGGGCGGAGCGAGAGATAGTGTCAGACTTTTCCCAAACCCACTCCTGTTCCTTCGTTGCCTTGCGTACCAGTGCCGAGTCTTCCTTTCAGAATCAGACCCTTGGCCCCAGTAGGCTTCGACTCTGCTGGACCCCTACATTTGCTGACATCTCCTACGCTAGTAAGTGGGCCATTGTCTGGTCAGGAGCACCGCACTCGCACTGGGTATCGGAGTGGACTATAATCACCATTTTGCCAGGTTTTAAAACGACTTAAATAATACTTTGGTCCCAATTAAGCAATCACGGCAGATACAGATGGATTGAAGTCTTGGAAGTCTTTGAACAAATGTGGTTAAATTGGTTTGCACAGAAAAATTAGAGAAAAATAGATCAACTAATGTGTTCTAGGCAGCCCTGTAACGCACGATTCACCCAATAGCGTAGCATTGCATTGGTAGAGGTTGTCCGGGCACGATCTGTCCTATTGGACTGGCTCTAGACATTGGCATGCAAACTAGCTAAGATATAGATTTACGTCGCTAAGCACATTGTCTAACCCCTGTAATGTATTGATTTATTGATATGCAACGGCACGGAGAATTTATATTAACATGCGAATTGAACTTAACACAGAATGAACGTTGTCGTATCGTAATTGAGACTTTATGAAACTAAGGCGTTGTAAGTGCATTGCTTCTGGTTAGGTATAGTTACGACTGATTGTCACTTGCCATCGAACAACATTAAACATACCTACTTACTTTTAACAGAATACCTAATTATAATGTCCATTCTTAGTGACATAGAGAAAGAGAGAAAGGCCTTTCTCAAGCATTTTCACTATTTTGCTGGAAAGTATCGTGTTCTTGAAAGTTTATTTATGTAACAATTTTAATTTAGTTCATCACAATTCGTTTCATATTCAATATAGAATTAGTGAAAACCTATTTTCAATTCCATAGAACAACACCCATCGAGCAATGGAGTAATAATTTAGATTCAATAAGTGTTCGACATAACAACTACGTGATATCTACGAGGAAGGAACGACCGGCCTTGAGGAATGCCGCTGCTTTACATTGTAAGCAGGGTACTACTGCGACCGTGCGAAATATTACCATTTCATTCGATGTTCTTAGTTTCTCAGACATAGCCCGTTTCGAAGGTGGTATATTTGAGATGACTACAAAGAAAAATATCAATGTATTGCGATTAAAGATTTAAGATTGTGTTTTACCTTTCATAATACAAAGTTTGCTGGATTCGCGGCTAAGCTCTCACAGCGCGATGTGATCGTATCTAGAGTTTCATCTCGACCGACGCTCGACGCAGTGCTCCGACTCTATATTAATTGGCTATTATAGAACGAACTTTGTTGTTTTTTACACGCTTATACTGACTTCAGTTTTAATTAGAATGTAATTAAATGTGGCATTCACACTGATCACTTTGTAACACAGGTAACAAAGTAGGTAGTTCTAGAATTTTTCTGCGTCTTCTTAGGAAAAGTACAGCAAAATAAAATGAAGTCAGACCTGTATTGTTTGTTAGTATTGTCGAACTTAATTTCCCGGTAAGGAGGAAGCTGATTAACCTGTCGTTTGATTCATCGCGTGTAGTGTTGTCACTTTAGGGAGAGTGACCACAGGACATAATTATACGATTCATAACGCTCCGCTCTGTTACTCGTAGAGCTTCCAGTAAAAATGTTTTTAACTCAGGATAAATCGCCTGACAAAGAAGAGAGATTCTTCGTAGAGTAGAGGTTGAAGAAGTGTTTATGCTAGAAGAGAAACTGATCAGTCGTCAAAAGAAGGAAGAATGTAAAATTTACGTAATTTATCTAACAATTAAGTATATTGCGCACTAGTACAGAAAAGTGCGGGCACCACAATTTATTATGTCGGGCTGGTCGCCCAGCCCCGCCACCGGAACACATGAGAAAGAAATCTGCGAACTATTTTTCATTATAATTTGGTGCTAATTACATAATACGTTTATGAATTTTAACTTATTATTTTAGAGTAAGAGTGTTGAAAAAAGTCGTTTGATACACGTGGGCATTAGTCATCCCAATCTCTCGGCTTAACAACGGTCTCGTCTTCTCTTCGGGCATCGTTTCTGCCTCAATTGCAATTACAAATATTCACTACTTGTGTAATGATGCCTTGTTGTAATAATTATGTGCGTTTGTAGTCCTATACCTAACAGCGCATTTTTTTATATCAGCATATACACGTTACATCGATAACACGACATCCTTGAGGCTCTGCAAAAAAACACTTGAAACGCCTTCAAGTCCGTGATAAATCCGGTTTTATCCAGAATGATAGTAACCCTAGGTTTGACTCACCTCTGCTCTTTGTGTGGCAGCGAGCAAGCGGCAGGCTATGATTCACAGTGCTTGCGTGATGTTCCCATTTCACTGTGATCACACACAAGGTTGTTTTTATTTCGGTATAATGCTCATTATGTAGTCATAGCATGGCGCTGTCCTACTGTCACATGTGCCATGTGGCGCATGTGCGATGTGGCGTCAGCCGCATTTGATTTCTAGAAATTAATTTTGTTCCTAGAGGGCTAGTCGATTTCATTGAGTTTCATATAATAGGATTCTTTGTGTTGTCACGGTGTGTCATTAGTTATTATTACAGACTAAAATATTCTAGGAGATACCTTATCTATCGGGATGTGGTAAACAAAGCAGGAAATTCGAGCCGGGAAACGTCCTACCGCAAAGTTATGCAAGTTTTTAAAATCTAGTTTTTAACTATACAAATTAACACATTACTGTTTTATGTATTTCATATTCGTCGCAAAAGCACATCCGTTCTTAGCTATACAAAGTATTGGATAGGTAACATAATGAATAATATATTTACTCAATAGTTTATAGACAATATTAACACAGTATGGTGTTAAAATAGGTACTCTAAAACAAACACGGACTTTTAAAACTTAAGTTTTAAAAGTCCGTGTTCAAATAAAGTTGGGTCATAAAATGAAATGAAAACTTAAAGAAATATAAAATAAAAGCAGAGTGTAGAACGTCGACGTCCCGGCTACAGACCGTGACGGGGAGCCGACGTTACTTTATAATTTCAAATAATAATTATATTTTGAGGCATGTTCGCTAATTAGACGAGGAATAATTTTCTGGCGGACTATCGCCGTCGCCACGTAAAATATTGAGCTACTAAACTTAAATCTTTCTAATGGGCAGCAAATGGAAATAGTGTGCCTTCAGATTTGTGGTACTAGAATTAGAAGTGGAATTGTAGAGTTATTTTGGAAGTTGTAATCTAGTATTAGCACATAATAATGTATTCCATTTTGTATATAAGTATGTAGATATGTTTCAATCGTTATCTTTGTCTTATCAATTCGGTTTTAATGTCAATAATAATTATACCAACAAGTACTAAAGGCACATAGCTCTGTACCCAACAATGTTAATGTTCGCCCCTTCTGTATCTACCAGATAGCAATCTAACTCACCTATAAACAGTGAAAATGTACCTAACTGTGTTGTCTGTTCTCAGATAGTTGCACCCAGGAACCGATTATCCGCTCCTCTAACGGCATATAAGGGTTTAATTAAATAAGTAGAGCATTGACAAGACAGGCTAACATGAGATCAAAGCGCGGCGATGTCGGCTCAGACGGTCGACCAGACACAACGAGGTGGGTGCAGCAAGGGGGGAGGCTGTCGCGGAGCGTGCGCGCCCAGGCCGGGGAGGGGGAGGGAGAGCGAAGGCTGCGTTACGTCATCCGGCCGCATCCGGGTTCGCGGCCGCCGCACCGCACGCGCCGCTGTCCGCTCCGTATTGTTCCAAACTTCCACTGCAGGTGAACCTCTCACTCACCACTATATCACAGATAAAACTTCTACAATAGCCCTTCAATATTCCATACAGCTTTATTACATTATTTGACCATTCTTTCAGATGTAGTGCATTTGTTGAATGTACATCCGTTTTGATCTTCCGAAAGATGTTATAAAAGAGTGTTTCATCATGAGACAAGTCTTGCAGCGCAAGTAAAATAAATTTGGATTCATTGAACAGCTTGTTGGTATTTTTTTATCTATTTAGATTAGTTTTAATCAATATATAGTTTACTCTCGGTATGTCTAGGCAGTTTTGTCAATTTCGAATGTTTTCTTCATATAAATTCTAGATAACACTTGGAAGACACGCGTACTCTTAAATCAGCCAGGTTAAAAAACTTGTATCACGGTCTGCATTGATTAGATAACGTTATCAAAAATTTTATTGTTATAATAAATTGTCCTATATCTTGAATGAAATCTGCATTATACTGATATACTTACGTTAGGCATTTTAAAATAAAATTATTTGTTTCTTCATTTCAATCGACCTTGTGTGAGCTGTAAAGTTTGAAGCTGTAAATTGTCTTTACCGTTATTTCGTCTGATCCGCGGCGCGGTGGTGCGCTGGAGACACCACTGCTGTAAATAAACCTACAAGGCAGGTATGTTCTGAGCTGTGAGTTATAAATTCTCAGATTAATGCAATAGACAGTGCAACTGTTTCTACACCACATATTTATATAACTGGATCCAATTTGATATCCTCAAATCATCTCTTAGTAAATCATTTACCTTGGTGATCAGATGGCGTATTGATGCAGCCATATTGATATTTTTCTTACATTATCACTTTACCATCCTAAGTAGGGACGTTAGTTTTTGTAATGTCTTTATAGACTCACTTACTTACAATATTTGCGAAATAAACAAGTTGCAGGGTCAATACAAAGTCAATTTTCCTTTCTGGTAAGCGTGTGCGCCGATCGCGTCTATCTGTTGCTAGGCACTGCCGATGCCGCCTCCCCGCCCGGACCGACCGTGGCAATCGGAAATTGTCTGAATTCTAGGCCAACACGACTATGAACATCGCTATATTCTGTCTCTCTTGCACAACACAAGCCTCCTCGTTGGAAACGTACGCGAATACAGCCTTAATTTGATAAAATGTTAATTAACATTCGCTGCAAAAAAATGCATTCTGGGGATTGCGAGTTTTAATCAAAAGACTTGCTCGCATTCCACAGAGACATTATTTATGTCATCTTATAGGTTCACACATTATGTGCTCGATTCAGAATTGGGACTTTCAACGTAACCTTTTCCTCGTTTTCATGATTGTTAGTATCTAACTAACTTCAGAGATATTTTTTTACACTGACATAATTGTCTACTTTAAATAGTATATTAATGATACAGTCCTAATTCCGTTATAAATTTATGGTGAGTTTCCACTTACATAATTATAATATTGTCGCTTAAATTCTTTATGTTCGTGTACATAGAGTAAGTATTTTCTGAGCGTAGTCTGAACAGGAAAACGTACCTAAGTATCGTGAACAGTGACGAGTTTTTGTTCAATAACGAAGAGATTTGAGTCTGTTTTCGTTTCCTTTTAACTCAATAAAAAAATCTAATATAGGTTACATTATTCAATTTTAATAATATTCATTTTAATGTATAAATTATATTTTAAATATTTCAATAAAAAAAAAGATTTAGAAATGTAAAAAATGGTTACATTATATTTATATTATTATTGAGTTTTAGGTAGGATTTCAATGAATTACTTACTATGCACTACCTATATATTTAACTACACAATTTCAAGATATTTCAGTTAAATCCATAACATTTTCATGAGATAACCATAGTGGATTTAGGAATCTTGGGGAAATAGGGAGTTATGTGTGTAGGTAAGTACTATTACCAAAAGACGAAAATTACAAGATGGCATTAGGAGGGTAGTTAAGGACGAGGATCACCGATGGGGTGCGATTATGCCATCTCTTTGCCATGCTTTTAATATAATTATAATTTCACCCAACAATATTTTATCTAAAGGATCCAACAGAAAAAAGATATGTGAAAAGTTCTTCATGACGAATAGGTACCCCCAAACCTCAATAATCGTGTTTACATCAATAAAGATTTCCCTATCATCTAGCTAATAAGTTCCTGTCATCCACGCAAAATTACCTTTCATTGAAAATTTCGCAACAATCCAAGGTCGTTGCTGATTTCACTCATTGACTTGCTTATATCCGTGAAGGTTCGACGTATAATTTGATTGCAAGTGTTATCGACATCAACAGGCGAAAGCGCGTTATCGGTGTTTAAAACTGTGAGATGACGTATTTTATGATCTCTAGTAGTTTGACTCCAGACAAAGTAGGAGTAATAAATGTATATGAAGAAGCGCTACCGCGATGTTTCGCATTGACTCTTATTATTTGGAGTTTTGACAACCGATCTTATCACTGCTTTATTGGCATTTTGTCTAAAGCCTCTTGATGAACTTGGGTCTCGAGAGGTCTTAAAAACCTTGATTTTTCGCTAATGCTTTTAAAGTGAGCATTAGCTTAAGTGAGCATTAGAGTTAGCTAAATACAATACTAAAATGTTAAAGCTAGGAATAGACCGTGTGATTAACGTCAGATTGTTGTGCTCTTGCATTTTGCCAATTTCCTTGGAGAAAAGACGTTTAAAAATGATAGCTCTGATCCCGAACAAGCTTTCACGTAGATATCGATACAAATCATTTGTAACATTCCGTGTTTTATGTCCACCGCTCTGAATCCTCTAAACTGGCACCGGTCCAAGCGTGCTTAGTGCATTTTTTTCGCAAACATCAAACCGGTTACCGAAAGTTGCGCGAGCGCATAACGGCATGGCGGGCGAGAGGCGCGGGATCGGTCCGTGGGAAGAGCGAGTTCCGGCTGTGCCACTTGCGCCACGCCTTTCACCGAGCAAGGTCGCCGCGCGGCCGCGCCACTTTCTTTTATATAACCGCATGCGCCTGCCAACGGAATGTGACACCCGAATTTATAGCTATGACGTCACGCGAGGTGATTCACCGCACTCCGCACCATCGCAACGCCTAAGCAGCTCCTACTCCAATTTTGGATAATCATATTTGTATATTGTGTGTATATTGCTTGTTGATGAGCGGGCAACTCGATAAACAAATGTCTCATCAGACAGACTTGGGAGTTTGTAAGTACAGACAGCATCATCAACTGGTTAATCCCTTTTTTAAGATGTTTTATGTGAGAGTGGTAGCTGTCTGTACTAAAGAAACATAAAATAAAATAAAATAAAAAAATATCAGATGGGATGATTATAGTCTAGATTATTTTAATGGGTCCCGACTGTTACAGTCAATCTCTTTGGGGAACGCTTAGTACACGACGCTTTGTCGACGATTTGGGCTCGGTCTGGACAATAGCCGGACGGCCGGACTGCGAGCTACACATTGCATGTCGTCCGAAAGCCCGTGCCTGCGGTGGTTGGTAGTAGGATTTACGGCTGTCTCCATCGCTAGCATTACTGTTTCGCAGAAGGAGTGGACCGCCACCCATTCCCCTCGCTCCGGACCATGGCCTGGACCAGGGCCCGGCGCGAGAGGTTACTGCTGCCGATTGCCCCCACGAGGACACGGCGGTGCTTTGACCGTGCAGGGCTCACCTCCACTGTAAGCTCCACCGTATCCTCCGGGCGTTCCGTACAACGGCTACACCCCCGAGCGTTTCTTCTACCTGAATCCGGTGCAGGAACCTCCCGAACTTACCATGTCCGGTGAAAACCTGCGCCATGCGGGACATCCTTCTTGCAATCGGGTAAAAAGGCAGCAGATGACAGATTTTTGTTGAATCTAAGATCTGCTAAAGCTCTACAACGAATCATCGATTTTCTATATCATCTTTAACTAAGCTAATTGTTCCATCTAGTGTTTAAATCAATATTATTGTCACTTTTTCGAAAGAAACTTTTTTATTTCATAATTATACATACATATTACATTATTTACATTTAAAAAATACTAACTATAATTACAATAAAATAAAATAAATAATAATAAAAACCCTAATCTAATTACAACTAACTAAAACTAAAATAGGCGTCAAAAAACTCTTCCACATCGCTGTCGACTGGTAATGTGCCCAAAAGACTGGCGGCATTGCCACGCTGTATGGCAATGCTTATCCTCTGTCCGAGGTAAAAGCCAGCCCTTGGGTCACACGAAGTGTCAACTAGACGTTTTGACAGATCTTTATACAACTTGTGAGCACTCGGACCCCACGAACCGAGAGTTTCAACCCCAAACGGTTCGAAAATATAACTTCCAACAAGGTTATTATATTTTCGCCGCTTGAGGTTCTCCGCAGCCGCAGCGGCAGCACCAGCACAACACGACGAGCTAGGAAGATGGGATGGCGCAAGAGTATCGACACAAGTAGCGTCCCATACTAAAGGCCTACCCATCTTCCATGGGAATAACGACATGCCGTCCGGTCTCTTGCCATCGTCGCGTGCCAGGCCATGGGGTTCCAATACGGCTGGAACGCCGACGGAGACAAGAGCACGTCTGATGATGTCGTTGATATTCGCGTGTCGTGCTATGCGACCCGCACTTCGGCTGCATGACAGACCGTGGTGTCCGAGGCTGTTGACGACTTCGCCACAGTGACAGCGATGAGGAGAACAACAGGGAGCGCCTAGACGTAAGGAAGCAGCGAGGCGGAAAGTATTATCATCGAGCAAGGTGCCTATGTTCGATGATGGTAGTGCGTGAAGCCAGAGACCCGACTCCCAATCTCCCACAGCCAGCAGGCGCGCACGCTCCGCAGGAGCAGTAGATGTTTCAATCAAGTTTTTTTGAACTTCTTTGCAAAGCGGCTCATCCCACCGACTTTGGGAAGATGGTTCATCGGGCGGATTAGAATTCGGGCAAGCGAGTCTCCAGGTATCTATAGCCTCGACGAAGCACGGCACATTGAAATCACTCAGTGAGAGAGATAGGATATTCCTGGTTAATTTCTCAGTGCCGTGAACCGAGGATATAAAGGCTGGTAAACTAATACTAGTAATTTTGCGGACGCCGAGGCCACCCATACGGATAGGAAGGGAAGCTTGAGCCCAAGCTCGGTCATCCATGGCCACGTTTAAAATTAACGTGAGAGTATGCCGGAAAATTTGGTCCATTTTTTCCAAAAGATGGGGATGTTTCCATAAATGAGAAGCGCGAAGGAAATATGTTAATTTAGGGCCGAAACAGCAGAAACGAATTATGGTGATGGCCGAATGCATATTAATTTGTAGTAATCTTTCCGAAATATCATTAAAATTTTGAATTTTTTCCTCAACAAAATTGGGAAAGGAATCTTCGAAAGATCCTAGGAGACGAAGAGAGCTTTTTTCAATAATTTTCGAAAGTAGTAAAAAAGTATAACATTGCCTCTCGGTAATGTCAGTCAGGAAAGATAAAGTTCTGTAAATACTTTTTAACATCGACCTTATAAACATTAAATTATCATTACAGTCCATACTCAACGCTTGAAATAAAAGCTATGTACATAATACTTGCAATAAATAAACTCTCTACCAGAGCGTAACTAAAGAAATAAAGCAGACGGCAGGTCTTGTTTACTATCTATAGAAAAAATAATGATAGTCAATTAAAAGAAATGGTCAGACTCTTAATTGCCAAGTCACGGAAATTTTTGAAAGAGTTATCGTGGTCCTGGAACGCAAAGGGCAACTGAAGGACACAGGTGGGTTTTAATCAGTAAGAGTCTGACACGCCCTCTCGCTCCACCCTAGACCACGAGAAGTCAATTGATGATTTGCCAATTCAACAAAAAAAGACCCTTAATTGCCACTAATAAAATATGACTTTGCAATGTAGGTTGGGTTAAGACAACGCCAAAACCATATAATTTCACAATGCAATAGTTTGGTGTACGCAATTAAATTGGTTACATTGGAATTTGGAATATTACGAGTAACTACGTTCTTACAGGATATCAACAGCAACAAGCAGATTAAAGAATTCGGCTTTGTCTTTACCCAAAAATTTTGGCTTCAACTGCCTGTCTAACCGGATGCAGCTGAGAACGAGTATTTTCTGGAGCTACTGCCTATCTGACCTCCAAAACCCAGTTACTGGGTAACACACAATTGAACGAGATAAAGCATAATGCAGCCTTCGACTTGCGAGGTTGTAAAGGTCTAGCAGCAATGAGAACCAAAATAAAGGCCTTTTTATTTGTTGGATCTTATTTTTTAGGTGGAAAATCATGACTTGTCCCATTCTAGGGCGGAGTAGAATATTACTAATTAAAACTCACTCCTATGTTCCTTCTTTGCCTTGCGTTCCAGAACCCCGGGTTTGCCTTTCAGAAGCGAAGCCATGGCCCCGGTAGGCTTCGGCGCTACTGGGCCCCTACGGTTTCCTTGAGGCGCGCGTGGAACACTACGCGTCGTAGACGACTCGGGTCACATTGGATGGATGACATCAGCTCAGTCCTTAGGGGATGATGAATGAATACACCATATGACTCATCAGGCGGTCAAATGCAAATTGTCACAAGAACGCCAATATCTCAATCAATGTAACGAACTTCAGTATCTGTGGGAGGCAGGACCCCATATTACTCGGAAAAAATCTTTACTACCATTGATTAGTCGACCAAAATTGCCAAAACAACGTTGTAAAGTTAGAAAGTGACAGGTACATCCGGCATGTTCCGGAACTGCGGCGCGTTCTGCGCGACGGAATGTTGGTTACATCATCCGTGGTCACCGCTACAATTGTCGTCACATAATATAATCTTTAAGCCTACGACACACTATCTGTTTATCAGCCTATCACAATTTTAACGGAAACAATAGTAAAAGTTCATTTATTTTCCACACTAATGAAACACAGTACTGATATTTAATAAATGGAGTGGAAAGGAGCCTAAACTAGGGCTGCCCTGTATTTACAGCATTTCAGATTTTCCTCCCGCAGCGAGTGAATGGTCACCATTCAATAGGGAATGTCAACTAGAGATGTACAGTCAGGGGTCAAAGTGCAGTTGCACTCTACCAATGCTAAAGTGTCTAAAATTTCTTTGAAATAGAAGTTTAGTTTAGCCCACAACTACTTTAAACAATACTATAGATTATAATGCTACCAATCAAATCAGGCATGAACCATTGACCCTCTTCTACAAAGACATTTTACACCCTTTAACATTGATGGAAGTGCAATGGACTTTTGACCCCTGACTGTACCTATATTGTGTATTTTATAATATGTACGTGCGTGTGTTGTGTGAAAGACACCAACTGCTTGACATAGGCTTCTCAGAAGTGATGTCACATCGACCGATAGGTATCTACTGTACATTTCGCATCCAGCAGACTCCCGACGCAAATATATTTTATTCTATTCTTGCAGTTGCCCATGGTTACCAGGGTATGATGGTTGTAACATTCTTTCCGCTAGGAACACTGTAGTATCTTCTTGACTCAACTCTTTATCTTTTATTAGCACACTAGTTTCCACTTACCTAATCTTACCATATTTATGAGGTATCGTAAGCATAATTTTAATTGGTAATTAATATCATAGCAATCATATTTTTTTTTTTTTTTTGAATGACCGTTGTTTAGGTATATCGCCAGTTATCGGGAACTGATGTTTGAGTTAAAAAAAGGTAAGTGTCATCTGCAAAGAACACTATATCATGGTTATCCCTTATGAGGTAAGGTAAATCGTTCAAATAAATGCTAACTCCTGCCAGTTTTTTTTTCCGGTGGGAAAATTATCCAATAACATCCCCTGCTCTTGGGTGGAGTGTGAGGGTGTTTAAGGCTTTTACTGACTAAAACCCTCTCCCGGCGCGAGAGATCGTTGCCACCGATCGCCCCCACTGTGTTTTGTCATTTTCGCGCCAATCAGTGTTAATTTTTTTGTGATGTTCGAATGCAGTAGGGTAATAAAAAGAACCTTAATAATAGCATTACTATAATAATAGCACAAAGTTGGTATAGAGCCAAATTCAATTTTTAAAACTCTCCATCCACTTGTAGTCGCAAGTTATGCACCAGACTATTAATAGGTACAATGAGAACTCCTCTGTTTGTGACAGAAAAAGATCTAGCCGTCAACATATTATTCGTACGAAAAAGGCGATCAAAGCAGCGAAGAAAAGAATTCGGAGGAATCGTGTCCGAAAGCAAAAGATTTCATCTTGGGAAATGAATATAGCACCTAGAACTATGTCACGTATTTTAAAAGATGCTGATATTTAAAAAATGAATAGGGTGGTAAAATCAAAACAACTTCTTATATTTACAGAAGTTTGTTTTTTTTACTATTGACCAATGTTTAAACAAACAGAATGACCGAGTTTATACTCATAGATCTGTAGAAACTTCCCAATTAGTTCACAGAGTACAACGTGGACATCATCCGCCTACGGGACTAAGGTAGCAGCTAGAAAACTAGGCGTTCTTGCAAAGGTCCGACGGTACTTCACACCGGGACAGCTTCTAATGTTATACAAAGCACAGGTCCGATCGTGTGTGGAGTACTGCAGTCACATATGGGCTGGTGCTGCAAAATGCCATCTGGCAGCTTTGGACTCAGTGGAAAGGCGTGCGAAGAGGCTAATTAGGGATCCAGATTTGGTTAAGTCCAATCTACAAAGCCTCGAGCACAGGCGCAGGGTAGCCTGCCTATCGGTATTTTACAGGTTGCATTTTGGCTTCAAAAAGGTGTCAAAACATTGGCACAAGGGTACAAGTGTAACAAGATACGATTCTTGAAAAGGTGGTAAAGCCAACAACACCATGTCCCACAGCCATAACCAAGAAGTGTCCTTTCAGCAAGACTTCGCACCGGGTCATAAAGCTCGATCCACCCAAGCGTGGTAGGAAAATAACGTATTGGACTATATCAGAGCCGAAGGCTGGCCATCATTTAGTCCCGATCTTATTCCGCTGGATTATGGTCAGTTTTGAAGAGCTACTGCTCTAAACGCCATGATAATTTCGAGTCCCTAAAACAATTCAAAAGATTAGCAACGAAAAAATTCCCATGGAGAGAGTGTGCGTTTTTATATATACGAGTGTATCTTTTGTACGTATGTTTGTCACCTAGCTTCTCCTAAACGGCTTGATCGATTTGGATTAAATTTTGTTTGTATGTTTAAGTTGGTCTCGGGTTTTAAAAATACAATTGAAGAAAGAGAACCTGGTAGTTAGCGCTGCAATCGGCTTCTCAATTTTTGTACATGGTGGATATCTCACCTATTGTGCCTATACGCACAAAACGTTTTGGGAACATGTTTATTGTGCATACAGCTAAGGGATGGAGTCTCCTACCGGAGTTTATGTTTCCTGATAGCTCCAACCTGGGGATCTTTAAGTCAAGAGTAAATAGGTTGCATACATATTCACACATATCCACACACACTCACCCCCATATATTCACACACAAACTCACAACAAGCACATACCACATCACACCACTACACATCCCCTCAACATTTTACTCGTACACGCGCAACTATTACTGCTGTCAAGTTTAAACGGTAGATCGACACTGTCCACTGTTGTTTATAAATGGTGAATTTATAAGCTAGACACTGTTTCTTAAGATACAGGATAGCCTAGTTTAAGAGGCAAGGTTACTATAATTTATGTACAGTATTTTTTGCAAAACACTGTAATGCCTAGAATATGTCTATCCACTAGTTATATCTACTTGTGTACATTTCAGTAACTATTTTGGTAAATAAACTTATTACTATTATTATTACTACTTCAAGCCAACGCGCTCCATCTTCAACCACATCGTTGCTTTCCATCAGGTGAGATAGTAGTCAAGCGCGAGCTTACCAACAAAACAAAAATATAACATTTGAAACCTGATACTGAGATTTTGAAGTCGCTCAAGCTGGTCCTATTGGTCTTGGTTGAGATCAAGGTAACTGACAGCAGCATAATCCAGGATTGAGAGAAGAAGAGATGGCAGTGCGGTTGAAGCTTGAGTAGTAATGTGAAGAAAATTCCGAAAGCACCTCAAGGAGCCCGCTGCAGCAAAGAGTTGTTTTACAACTGCAGGAAGTCGTACCTGAACGTCCAGGAAAGTGCTGTTTATATATGTCGTGGCCAGATCTTAGAAATTGATCACTTCATGAAATGGCCAAGTAAAACTGGCCAGATCGTTTTAAACGTTAAAGTTTGATGATTTAACGTTTAAACGATCTGGCCAGTTTTAGTTGGCCATATCTTGAAGTGATCAATTCTAAGATCTGGCCACGACATATACATTCCGGGTTTCGGTTCTTTTGATCAGAAACACTTTCATCTATGATCGGGGCAAGCTAATATCGGGACCAAGTCAAGGTCATTTTATCAGAACCTAAGAAATTAAGTAGTCCTAAAACATAGTAACCAAAAAAAAAAATGTAACAAAGAATATGTAACTAGGTAAAATACAACTAAAAATGGGACGATAAACAAATGTGGTCATCGCGTCCACGGGATTTTTGTTTTTCACTTTGACCTTTAAGCAGCGACATCTATTGGATTTTAATAGAAATATATTGTTTTACGGTCCTATATTTAAACTCCTTTGTTTTTGTGAAGCTAAAGTATTTTTTAATAATTATTTATGAAAGAATATTCTCTACAAAAATATTAATGATTTATATTTTGACGTGACAACGTCTTATAAATTGGTTTGCCGGGTGACACTTCAAGAAACTGCGTTACGCTCCGCTCACGTTATGCGCTCACAATGAGAGCGAGTGAGAGGCACGCGTCCCTTCCACTCGGGCATGGTTAGCCCGCCTAAGAGCGAGAGAGACAGACTACTATACGAATGAATATTCACATTAAAATTATTTTACCACTCAAAGTCGTTGTCACGTAAAACTTTCGCCCGTATACCGACTTTACAGGCAACCAATTTTTTTTTTGATTTTGAATTCCACTGTGAAGAATAATTTACTTAAAAAACAAACAAGTTTAATTTCTTCGAGAAATCACTATTAAAATTATTATGAACTTGTTGTGTCCCACAGCAGAGCAAAGACCTTTCTTTCTTTCTTAAACTTTTCTCTGTCTCTGTCCTTAGCTACATCTGGGAAAAATCAACTACTTAAATGTTTAGAAGCAATATTTAAATTACTTTGAACTCATTGAGTGTTACTGTGTGATGTTTTTTAACGTTACTATTGAATATGTTAGCTACAATTAAAAAACTGATTGTAACCATGAAATTAGAATACTAATAATCTTGATAATTAAATTGGTACCTCACTACACGCACATCTCTATTCAACGATATGACTTAAAGGTCCAAGTGACCAGCTCATTAAAACCCAAAAAAAAAAACCGATGTGCGATGTCAAAAAAGTGTCAATGTCAAAGTTGTCAAACATTCAATCTAATTTTTAGAATGTGTCCAGTATTTTGTGCGTCTTTTCTAAAATATAAATAGGATACTAAACGAAACACTTATAAAATTCCCTATTTTCCCTACCTAAACTCTTTTAACATACTTTGTAATTATCGTTGTATAGCAAAAAAGATGCTATGACCTCGTGTGTGTTGATCTTGAATCTACGTAAATAACAACATTCTAATGGTGTTTTAAAAGGAAGAAGTACGGGAAATAAACATGCAGTCCGCTACAAGTCCTCGTAAAAAATTGAAGAGTCCATTACAGGATGTTATCGTCAATCCTAAAACCTCTATCACGTAAGTTATTTATGTTGTTGACATACCTCTAAACGCAATAACTTATTAGCACTAAAATGTAATAAATACCACGCCAAAGATGACTAAAACTTATACGAATTATGTTTATTGTGAATGATGGGCTTATAATTGCTAAAATATTGAATCAGTAAAAGATACAATTCTGTTTTTATTAACTCTTAGTTATTAATATATTCATAGGTTTTGTTGTTTTTATGAGCATACCTTATGTTTAGCTTGTTAACTCACTTACAATTTCTAAACTTGTAGGTGCTCAAATGTCCCGGACTCTTTATTTGATGCCACTGCTGCTAAAAAGCATTTCAGCAAGTTTGGTCGAGTTCAGAAGATAAGTCTGTTTCCCAAGCGTCACATGTGTATCATAGAATATGACCAACCAAGCTCCTCAGAACGTGCCGTACTGAATGCTGGTGCTTATGATGGATTCATGTTTGATGTCACTCGCAGTAAGATGAGAGTGCAAGTATTCAATGATCTTTTTTCGTGTTTATTGTAACATTACTTTATTCTCTTTTACTTTAATTATAAACATATCCTCTATTTAAATACAGGCGTAGACGTAGTAGCAGGAAAGAGGACGATCCTGACTGGGTGCCTGATTCTGATGTTGAAGAGGAACTATCAGCAATGGGTGGAGCACCTACTTACAGAGTCACTCGTCAAAAATGTATGTGTGAAAATGTGCAAATTGCAAAAATGCATTTTTCTGTTTTATTGATAGGCTTGCGTTGAATCATTTCTTTTGATAGATTTTTCTATCTTATCTGCTACACAATCTTAAATTTTTATTTTAATGTAATTGTTTGTTCTTAGCTATGGATGTTGACCCAGAGCCTAAAACTCCTCCAACAAAAATAAGGATACCTGCTAGACCTGTGAAACAAGTGCTATTGAAGAAGAAACCACCAATCAGAGAGAAAAAGCCTGTTGTGTAGGTGCTTTGTTTCCATATTTAATTGCAACAAGTATATCATTGCTGAACAATACCACTTGAGACATCTTGATTTACTTTATAATGGAGTGATAAGACTAAATAATTTACTGTAAAAAATGTGCTGTGTGCTTGAAAAAGAGTTCTATGTTAATTCATTAAACCCGAGCAAACGCCAGCGTTCGCCTCGGTCATTGTCTTTCTATTGTGTCTCTAATTACGGTACTCAAAAGGTTAATATCTTCCAAAGTTCAAAAAGTGTCAATTTTTAACTTGAGTGGTGTTGTTTGATAAGCAACAATATCTAGAATAAGTGTTGACAATGCATTTGTATACTACTGAAAACCTTTGCCTTTTCTGATTACTCATTATTGCATAATGGTACTTAGCATAAGCATTCCTTGTTTCATTAAAAAATTATGTAAATGCTTAATATGTAAAAGTTAATCATCTGTTTTTTGTTTAGTTCTCAACCAGTGAATGTTATTGAGGCTCCAATGGCAGTTATTACCACACAAACAAGCCTAACCACCGCAGAGGCAGCTAGTGAACTGCATCAACTACGTTCCAAAGTATCTGTCACTCCTGATGAACAATGGCGCATTCTTGAAGCAAGAGACAAGTAAATATTTGCTTGATTTTATAGACTATGATATTGTATGGTACTGTTGTTTTACTGTTAGACAGAAAAAAGAAAAACATTTTAAAAATCAATAATTTTCTTAGGATCTTAAGAGCCTGGGGTGGTGCTGGATCCCGTATCAAAGTAGGTGGTGCCACTATTGGTACCTGTCAAGATATGTGCCCAGAAAAAGAACTATTGCATAGGCAAGCAGAACATCAGGTGAGATGATCAGTTATATTGTTATTTGTGGAGATTTAAGATGTACATATTTAATGTCTTCAAAGGCCAGCTAGGGGCAATGCTTTCCAAGGTTGCAGAATTGTTTGAAAGAATTACCACAGCGCTGGAACACAAAAGTCAACTGAAGGAGCACAGGTGGGTCTTAGATAGTAATAGTCTGACACTACCTCTCGCTCCAGCCAGAGCGAGAGAGGTCATTTGATGATTTCTCACCCAAAAAAAGCAGGTCATGCCCTTATCAAAAGTATAGCTAAACTTTTTATTTATAATGTAGTGTTTTCACATCAATAAATTTTCTCCAGGTGATGACTCTAGAAACCGTACTGGATTCTGATGGTGAGCTGGAACCTTGGCGGGCAGTGAAGCAATACAGCCGCAGCTCCGCCGACCAGGAGATCCCCATGTGCTATGAACTGCGACCAGCGTCTGTGCTCATGCGCACCTGCTCTTACTTGCTGCATGAAATCGCCGATACTAAACGACAGGTTTACATTACTATATAACTATTTTTTTTTATGTTTATAATTTTTTTTAAAGGGAACTACATAGACTTTTTTAGAAAAAATGTACATATATTCAAAATTGATTGATTTACTTAATTGAAAATTGAAATTGACATCCGTTAACGTCGATATCCGATAGGATGTGACTTCTAGGACCTCTGATCTACTTTTTTGTGACAATGTGTCGTTAGATTTCAAATCGCATTAAGTCCACTTTTGGCATAGAGTTAGCTAAAAGGCAGGGGAAGTATCTTTCACAATATTTTACCGAATTGAGCCAAGTCCCTGTAGTTTTCAAGCAAAATAAGTTTAAAAAACACCCCTTTTTTCAAATTGAACCAAGTCCATTTGACATGTTTTAATAAAACGCAGCTTGCTGCGTTTTATTAAAACACATTTTAAACGATCGCGTCGCTGATTGGCTCGATGCGACAAGTCGCATCGAGCCAATCAGCGACGCGATCGTTTAAAATGGCGCCGTCCCCTGATCATATTTTGATTCAAACTGCACTATGTCCAGTATTCTGTTAAATCAAATGAAGCTAAGTCCGAAGGACTTGGTTCATTTTGACAAAATAAACCTAAATCCAAATTAGAAATCTGTTTTTTTCGTAATCTATAAACATTTCATAGAAACAATGATAGAAAGGATGATAAAGAATCCGATTTTTTATAGTCACACCACTCTCAAAATGAGATAATAACGAGCCTTACTCGAACAGAAAAAAAAACCCGCTTTTTATGAATTAAATCATTTTGGACTTACTTCAATTTGAAATCTAACGACACATATTATCTCCGATAGTTGTGCATTTACCAGTTACAACATAAACTCGCATTTCTTATAGTAGCTTGAAGGTTACTTAATACACTCTGCTACGTTTTACTTAACTTCACAGATAACAGAATGTCAATGAGGGTGTTCTAAAATGATGTTCACCAGGTGGTAGCACTGAGGCCTCAGGTCCAGGCACCTGTCAAAACGCTTATGTTAATGAAGTTAGTTAGACATCAACGTCAACGTCATGTATACGTTTTCAACGGAAAAGACCTGACGACTAAGTGGCGCCAACTGGTGGTGTGAATTTTTCTGAACACTCTCATTATCGTGAGTTAATGAAGCATCCTTCTATTTTCAGGTCTCATTGTCGGATTGGTTCCATTTCATGTGGGACCGTTTTCGTGGTATCAGGAAAGACATAACACAACAGGCTCTGTGTTGTGCAGGTAAGCTTGAAACATACTTCTCCAACTTTCCTTTCACTACATTACTTTAAATATATATTTTTTAATTCTATTTTTCAGAGTCCATTTGCTTGGTGGAAATGTGCGCACGATTTCATGCTCACTGCGCTGCGCGACTCGCCGATCTTGAACACACGCAGTTCGACCAGAAGTTAAACACTGATAATCTTACCAAATGTTTACAAACGTTAAAACATATGTATGCTGATGTGAGCCCTGAGCAGAAACCGAGAGAAGCAGAGTTCAGAGGTTATGTTGCTCTACTCAATTTGGGTGATGCCAATTTTTGGTGGGAGGTTAGTTAAATTAAATAGAATAAACATTTTAAATTTACCGTTTTTGAGATCAAAATCTTATATATGTATTTTTGTTACAGATAAAGCAGCTGCCAATAGAAATACAGAAGTCAGAACCTATAATTTTCGCCATAAAGGTGTTCAATGCTATCGACAACAATAACTACGTTAGATTTTTTCGCCTAGTGAGGGATGAGGCGACCTACCTGCAAGCCTGTATTCTGCTGCGGTACTTCAACGACGTGCGGGCCCGGGCTCTCGCTAGAATAGTCAAAGCGTACGCTCCTAGAGGAGGATCTCGCTACCCCACAGAAGAATTGATGAATACCCTTGCTTTTGAAACGATAGACAATTTAAAATCATTTATCAATCACTATGGACTCAGACTTGCTAGAACTGAGGACTGTGATGATGAAATAACAATTATATTAGATAGAAATCAGTTTATAGAAGATAGTGATCCGTATCCCACCTCAAGAGCTATACAACTTATCGAATCTAAAAGAAACTTTACAGTTGGCGAAATAATCGCTGGTGGACAACTCCCAGATGCTGGGTACAGTCAACACATTCTATATACGAGTTTCAACTCAGATGGCAGATTAAAAGAAAGTGCATTAACTGCTGGTGATCAAGGCTACAATACATTGAATGATAGTAACAAAGATATACAATCACTGAAAGCCGAGATTCAAAGATTTTCTCATGGTGGAAAAACAGCTTATGTGACGGAGAAAGCACCAGAAAGTAAAGTGAATGTTTTTGCAAAGTCTGATGTAATATCTTCAAGTCCAAAACAAACTCATATGTTCAGTACTCCTGCAATTCCAAATCCAACCACCATTTTTAAACCACCAAGTGAAATCAATCAGTTTCTATTCAAACCGGCTATTCCAGTTGCGTCAACTGACATCATTAAAAATTCTCCAGAAAAAATGTTCAGTGATGATACAAAAAAAATATTTTCATTTTCTAAGCCTCAAGAAACTATTGTTTCTAATTTATATACTGGAAAAGAAACGATTAAACGCCTTTTCGAAAGTACTGCAGTTCCTGAAACTAATAACATATTTGGAAAAATTAATAATGATAAAGTTCAAAATGTACCACTTTTTAAGGGAATAAAGCCAGAAGATAATCTATTCAAGAAACCAGAAGGAAATGCAGTTTTCGGACCGCCCTTTCAAACAAAGCCTTCCACAAACTTGTTTACAAGTACTAGGCCCGAAAATGTGTTTGCAACAAAAGAAGAAAAAAATGCAGATAAACAGCCATTATTTACTAATAAAAGTATTTTTTCCGGAGCTAAAATTGATCCAGTCTCAAAACCAGATGGTACAGGTATGTTTGAAAAAGGTGGTAACATATTTGCAAAGCCTGCTCCGCCGTCAGGAAGTGATGACAAGCGACCAACCAATATATTTGGTGCTTTTGGAAAGCAGCCAGAAGCTACCAATGTATTTGCAAAACCTGGAAATGCAGAAGATCAGGTAAAACCGCAGTCTATCTTTGCCAATGGTGAAACTACAACAAGCAAATTGTCGCCAGGTAGCCTTTTTAAAAGTGCTATTATTCCGCACAACGGTTCGGACTCTAAAGGCTATTCAATATTTCAAAGCAAAAATAAAGCACAGACAGTGGCTGATAATATATTAAATTCAATAGCAACTACTGAAAGACCTGCCGTTTTCGAATTTAACCAAAATGAGGACGAGGAATTAAAGCAGGTTGAAATTCAACGTCTAAATGCCGAAAGAATGAGGAAGGAAGAGGAAAGACAACTGCAAGAAAAAATGAAGAGGGAGGAAGAAATGAGGAAACAGGAAATGCGCCGACAAGAAGAAGAAAGACGAAAAGAAGAAGCACGAATTAAACAAGAAGAAGCGCGAAGAAAGCAAGAAGAGCTCAGGTTGCAGGAAGAAAAACGCAAAAAAGAAGAGCAAAGGAAACAAGAAGAATTAAAGAAAAAAATAGAAGAAGAAAGAAAAGCTGAACTAAAACGCAAAGCTGACGAAGAAAAGAAATTCAAAGAAAGAGTTGATAAAGAATCTGCAGACCTTGTTGAAGAACTTGTCAATGAAGTTAATGATTCAACAGTCAAAAGTGTTCTAAAAGAAGAATTGGAGAAATTTAATTGTTTGATGCAGTTCGCGAATACAGTTTCTGACGATATATTGCTGAATTTGTCCAAAGAGATATCTGAATCTGAATTGAAAGCTGAGATGTTTTTAACGCATCGTGTAATGAAAAAATGGTTTAATGTTTGGCGGAAGCAATATATCAGAAATATTAAAAGGCGCGATCTACTAGAAGACACACCTGTTTGGCTAACTCGTAACACTCCACTGGAAGAAGCAACTTATTTGAGGAGATGCATTGAAAATGCTACATTAAAGAATATGAATGCTGTTCACAGGGGCTATAAATTTACGGGGGAACTAAGACAATTACCAACCCCTGAACCATATAATATAATGGAAATAATAAGGTCACCTTTGCTGAAGCGCATGAAACAAATAAACTATCCTTATGACAAGTGCTTCTTTTGGAAAGTTACTTTGGTCTCACCTGGTGCAATGAAATGGTTGCACAAAAAGATTAATATTGAAAAATGGTTACTAGATGTGTTCAGTGACAGGAAGCAACATGAAGCCTCTAACACACTAATACATGTTGGAAAACAGTCTTGGAATCATTTGATGGATTTTGCTATATCTGTAAGCTTGACAGGTAAAGATATGAATATTAATGAGGCTATTGAAGGTGCTAATGCAGTACTGTTTTATGCAACTGAATGTGACAATGATTTAGTGGAAACAATAGAAGTTACACTCAAACACAAATACCCATATCAGGTAGTACCAGTTGCTGTCATCACTCCAAAAATGGAACAAGTTCAACACTGCTTCGATGTCTTATTGTCAAATCTTGTAAAGAAAAATGTTATAACAGGGTACAAGATATTTGCTATAGACTCACAGAATGTTTTTGAATCATTAAATGCATGCTCAAAGAGCGCTATGAAATGGTTGGCGAAAAAATACCCACAAACGCCACCATTGGAAATAGATCACTTGAAGTCCATTTGTCAAAGATACCTTGGAAATGAGATATGGTGTAGATTAAGATTGGAAAATGATAGTCGTATGAATGTCGTTATACGAGATTTATACAAATTAATCAAATGTTATAACAATGCTGTGGATAATTTAACCAAAGTCATTACAAATGAAGATTTGTTCAATTATTCATTATTTCCATTAGAATTTCAGCCATATTTAGATGGCACATCTCCATATCCAAAACCTTATGAGTTTATACCAAGCAGTGCGAAGATTTCTGATAATGTGTCGGCAATCAAAAGGATTATGAATCAACTAAAATTGCCTGACCCTTCATCGAATTTTAATCCTATGAATGCTATAAGCATGCAAGAGCAAATGAGTGGCTACTGCAATCAAATTGGCTGGTTTGAAAACCCTGAAGAAGTGTTATGTAGGGTTGTAGCTGTGCTGCCAAAGGAGCTTTCAAATGTAAGCATGCCTTGTGAGGATTTCAACAAATACTTTGCCCAATATAATCTTGTAGACTTTATGAATATTATTGTTTATGAGAAGATAAATAGACTGAATAATTTTGAAAACAGATTTGCTGTTTATGAAAAATCTGTACTAGATGATTATCGTAATGCACTCTGGCTGCATGAAGTAAAAGTTATTAGTGAAATGAAGCACAAAGCTTTACAGTATGAAGATGATATTGATTTTTACATTAAGGCGAAACGTCGGAAAATAGAAATAGATTCACTAGAATATCTAATGATAGAAGACAAGGATCGCACATTAGTTGATGAAAGTATAAAAGAGAAGGATGTTAACATATCCAAATATAACAACTGTGCAGAAGCTGTCAAACAGCTTGAAAAACAAATTGAAGAAGAGAAGCAGAAATCTATAGAATTTGAAAATTTACTGAGAGATGCATTGGGTAACATTTAATTGAATTGTGTATTTTTATAAATAGTAATCTTATTACAAGCATGAATTTAATAAAATTTTGATTTTGTATGCATATTTTTCTTTTTTCAAATAACTCTGTCCAAAATTTTATGGGGATTTTTATAATTTATTTATTTGTCTGGGGACCCCTGAGGTCCTAGACCTTTGAAAGACTTGAGAGACTTCTTAAATACGTTTTTTATGGAACTTGGTACCTACCAACACAGAACCTATCTAACCAACAATTATCCCTGTACGTGCTACCTATGCTAGTGCAACCAAGTACAGTGTGACCCAAAAAAAATTACATCAGAATCTGCTTTTTATTCAATACTACCTACGACTCTGCGTTATTTTCGAAAAATAAAATGAGTTGTTTAGAAAGCAAGGCACTGACGTATCTCAGCTTACTTTATCTAATGAGAAACTTGAATATGTTAAAACTTTTCCGCTCTTGGCCAAAGGACAAACGCGCTTCACGCAAACTCTCCTGTGACCGAGAAAACGCGGCAAGAGAATGCAATATGTATAAAGTAGACGTTTCTGGATACATAAATTCTGACTTGCCTAGCTCTGATTTCTGTTAGCCTCAATTCGGTCAAAATCCCTACTAGGCCTACCAGTCTTTTATGCACGTTTGCTCTTGCTAATCTTAAGTGGAGATCTAGCCAATAAAGGCAAGAGAGAGGTGGTAGCTCTGTCCCTCGTCAGTACTGTCTACGGCCGGCCAATAAAGGCAAGCTGGAGATTAGAAACAGGAATACTTCCGGGAGATTGGGTCCGTAGGGTCGCTAAAGCCCAACAGCCCTCGCGTCAATATCTCTTCCCCTAGGCATGCTACGGCAAAGCAATTTAGGTACTGGGTTTATTGGAGCGCGCCACAGACTAGAGAGGGATATTGAGCGCGCATGCCCCACGACGTCGTCGTCGTAGAGTAGGGTTGCCAACTTTGAAGTTTTATTAGAATTAGAAGAAACAGTATATATACCTCATTAAAAAGGAGGTAAATAAAGAGTATTAATAAGAGTATAATTCTTTTAAAATTCAAAGATATTTGTTGGTACTTTTTGAAATAGATAACAATTTTTCATTGTTTCACCTCGAGCGCCAATTGTACATATACGGTTGTACATCTTGAATGACCTTGAAAAACACTTAATTGTCGTACTGTACACACGGGTGTACGAAATTTATTCAGCCGAAAAAAAGTCTCTATATCTTCGTTTTTCCTCAAAAAAACCAGAAAGTTTTTTTTTTGTGATTTTACATAATGCTTGTGATTTTGAATAATACCTCCCGTAAGCGAGGGTTTAGAAGAATTATATGACTCCAAACATTAAATTAGAAGCTCAATTTTAATCAATTCAATGAAGCCCTGTTCCTCTCTCTCCGCCCCTACATACATGAAAATAATTGTCTGTTTTGGTTATCGTAATCAAAAACGACATAGGTATGCATCAATGTGCGACTAGCACTAATATAATAAACACTGTAAAAAAGAATATTTTAGTATCCTCTTTTAGTGTTATAGGTTATAGAGTAAGCCTACATGGTATAGTGTACAGTTGGCAACCCTAATGTAGAGATACAACGATGGGATTTTCCATAACTCATAGAGAAAGAAGATTCTCTTGAGATATTGCCATCTTATTGGGTCTCAGTTTTGAGTAGACACTTATTCTGTTCAATTTGCATGTATAAAATATTTTAAACTTTCACCCTAGTAATTATATTTAAATAAAAAAAAAATAATAGACATGTGTAGTGGCAAAAGAAGTTTCTTAGTGAGGCCACTACTTTCATTCAGTTCTTTTTTGCCCCATATTGTTGATTATTGCCAAAAATGCATGTGGATTTAAACTCACAAGTAATAAAAACAATAGTTGACACTAGAAAACTTATTCAGACATTTATTTGGAAGTTTTGTAGACAAAATAGCTTATTATAAAAATGTATCATTTTCATCTTGTGGCTGTACAACTTTTAAACATGCATCAACAAATTCTGTGAAGATGGGTTCTTGCATGTATTCCTTCATTAATTCATCTGGGTATGGTGACTTGTCCAGTAACTCCAATATCTCTCTGACATGGGGGTTCTCTAAACATTTCTTCAAATCTGTAGATTGCTCTGTAAATTGGTGTTACTAATAAGTAAAATTAAATTATAGGAATGAATTTCAGATCAAAACCTCATTATTAGCCCCTCCTACAGTTATTTATAAACCTACTAGTTACTACTGAAAAACCTGAATAAAATTTCATTCATATAATTACGGTAAGATGTTAGATATAATATGAAGAGCAGTAAGTACACTTAAAGATTTTGAGAATTTGATGTATTATTACTACTTTTACTTACCTAATTGTTTTAATTTCTCAACTGGCACTGTGTCTTCTGTAGGATAGTCATATTCTCGTTCTTTATCATTTGAATCATCTATCTGCTTTGGTTGTTCTGGTGGGGGATCGCAAGGATTCTGTTTGTGGGTCTTATAGCACGGTACTGAGCAGCTATAAAAAATTGTGATAGCATTTGTTACGTTGTTGTTCTCCACTAAAAATAATAATGTGAATTTTACTTACTATGGCTGTCTGCATATAGGACATTTATATTTGGCGATTTGTTCACATTGTATGCAACTCATTTTAATTATGAGACTTGTAATAAGATCATAAAATATTTGTTTGTAAAATTAACAGAATTGTTTATATATTTCGATGCCTCAAGTTAGTCAAACAAAAAACACGTGTTTTTGACGTTTGACGTTGACGTGACGTTTCTTTCAAGCTTTTTTTACGCCTAAGGGAGGGCTATAGTCTGTTAACCATATTGCCTAGTCCAACGTCCACATTTGAATATGTGTCAAACTTCTCTGAGGTTGCCTTAACTACAATAAAACCCTCAGTTTAATTTTTCCGAGATCGCGCCTGTTTCAATGATTCCACCAAGAATTTTCTAGCTGGATTGATTACGTTTACCTCAAAAATGTACTGAAGAGTACGATACAAAAGGGTATGTCTCTTTCTACTACAGTATCCATAGACTAATTCTTACTACGGGATAATAAAATTCTGTTCTAAATGATATTAATTCATTAAACCCCTATTAATAGGTTTGTACGTTCAAAAATTATTAATTAATAATATGTATCGAATGTTCCTAATATGTATACCAAAGAAAGCAATAGGAGTTTTCTTACTGATGGTTTGAAAATAGCAGATTTCTAAATAATATTTGTATATATTGACGGCGAAGTACCAATACCTTCTAAATAACATTTTTCGAGAATATTATAATTTTTTACTGTGAATTTATAAGCGTTTTTTCGCATGTTTTAGTGGACACTAAACCAATATTCTGTTAAAAAATATATGAAAGCAGTACCTATAATAATTAAACCAGAAGTTATTATTATTCTTAATAAATTAATAATTTTTTTTTTTGACTTATCTACAATTTTTTCAATTTTTACTGACAGGAGTTACTAATACTTTGCCGTCGATATATAGAAATCTGCAGCATCAATTAATATAAAATGCTGCAATGACAAAAATTATAACAATTAATCTGCTTAATTAGTAAATTCAATTCTCGGTACATTATTCCCCTTTTGCTTGTCAATAAACATATGAATATAATGTAAATGCAAATGAGCAGGAGATAGTGTCAGACGTTTACTGACTAAAAACCCACTCCTGTTCCTTCGTTGCCTTCGTCCCAGGGCCCCGGGTTTCGTTTTCACACTACCCCCAGTAGGCTTAGACCCTGCTGGGCCCTACGATGAAACAATACGCGCTGTCGACGACTTGGGTTCGGTCCGGACGGTTACCGGATGGTCGGTCAGCGGGCTACCCCGCTTGCCACTCCTCATCGCTCCGGACCATGGCCTGTATCAAGGCCCGGCGCGAGAGATCACCGCCGCTGATCGCCCCCACGAGGACACGGCGTTGCTCTGCCAAGCTGGGCATACCTCCACCGTGTCCTCCGGGCGGTCCACACAGTGGCGACACTCGGGCGTCGCTTCCGCACGAATCCGGTGCAGGAACTTCCCGAACTTACCGTGTTCGGTGAGAACCTGCGTCATGCGGAATGTAAGGACGCCGTGAGGTCTTTCCAACCACGCCTCAAAGAGGGGACTGACCGCTATATAATAATAATAATAATATAATAATATTCCACAATTTTTTTTAATTTATATCAATGACATGTCTACAATTACAATACATCATATGACCTTGTTTGCTGATGATAGTACTATATTGTTTACCAATGCTGACGGAACTGATTTAAAACTTGACATAAATAACACTCTGACAACAATTATAAAATGGCTTGATAAAAATGACTTGAAAATAAATCTAGAAAAAACAAAAATAATGAATTTTAAACAAAGAGTAATTCCTAACTCTTCTATGAATATATGCCACTCTCAGACCAATATAGAAGAAGTGGAAGTAACCAAATTCCTGGGAATTCATATTGATAGCAAAGTAAACTGGAAGTCACATATAGATCAAGTTTGCAAAAGACTTAGCCAGAGCTCGTATGCTCTTTACAAATTAAGAAACACTGTCAGTCAGTCCGCCTTGCTAACTGCCTATCATGGATATGTTGCTTCAATAATACGCTACGGCATCATTTTCTGGGGCAACTCAGTAGAAAAGGAACGTGCTTTTAGAGCTCAAAAGCGTTGTATTAGATCGCTGTGCAATATACACCAAACGGATTCATGTAAACCACATTTCATAAGTTTAAAAATATTAACTCTCCCTAGTATGTATATTTATGAAACTTTAATATTTATAAAATCAAATCCAAACCTATTTGAATTTTACACTAGGGCTAGACACAAAGACAAGCTGCGCACGGTAGCCAGCAAAACAAAGCTTTTGCACCAAAGCATCTTTTGTATGGCCCCTCGTATCTTTAATAATCTTCCACCTTCATTTAGAAATATGAACGACATGAATATCTTTAAAAAAAACCTACTCGAATTATTGATAAGTAAATGTTATTACTCGATAAAAGAATTTTTAAATGACAAGACACTGAATCAGCCGGTTTATTAATACAAACCAAAAGCATTATGAAGCACTATGTTGTTGTTTTTATAAACTATTATATTGTAATATGACTAATTTATAATTTGACCTAAATATTTTGCTAATTTAATTTTAATGTATTCCATGACAATTTCATCTAATTATTTTATTTACTAAATATGTACCAAATTAATAATAAGAATTTTGTATGCCTCATTGGCGGGACATAGCAGAACCTGTAACTAAAACAACATCTTATGAACCTATGGTCCACAATAAATGATTTGAATTGAATTGAATTGAACAACTATCACACAACGCCGTCTAGTCCCAAGCTAAGCAGAGCTTGTGTTATGGGTACTAGACAACTGATAAACATACTTATATATTCTTAAATACATACATATATAGATAAATAAATATATAACTGTGGCGTGAGATCTACCTATTTGTTTAAGTATTAAAGTAAAGCCGTAGTCAGGTTTGAGGATAGTTAGGAAAGAAGGATTCTAATTTTATCAGTAGGTACATGTATTTGTTTGTTTACGCATGCCCCACTGGCCATCGTAGAACCTAAACAACTGACCTGGTTTTGATGAATGAAAAATCAATCTATTCGTGTTTAGGGTCCGGTTGACATTTATAAAACGAGAAAAAAAGACGGATGTTATATTCAAAAGTTGGGGCTGCGTTTTTTTACATAGCGTAATATGAACATACTACCTTTAACCCAAAAGCTCATGTATTAAAAAAAAACACGAAGGTACGGTCTATCTATTGACGATTCGATGCTTACCAGCTGAACAAGTGGCGTCTCACGACTAGCCATACCGATCCCGAGGCACCGGACACACCGGAATTTAAATAATATTCCACAACTTTCACAAAGACCAAAAATTTTGATATACTTTCATATATCTTGGTGTTTGAAGATGCACCAACAAAAAAAAAAATGTACGGAACTTCAGATGACGCGAGTGAGTTTACTGATTCAGTAATAGAAACTGTTGCTGAAATAATATAAAACTGTATTTTATTCATTCGATTCCATAAAAAAAAACTGTTTCGTCATTTCGTCGTATCCTACGAATAGTTGCTATTATGCAGTTACGCCCACTGCATAATAGCAACTTTTCAGGAGACATTTTTTGGTGTTTAATTAAATATAATATTATCAAATATGTATTAGTGATTACATATAATGTGTATTGATATCTTAAGATTCGGCTAGGATTATTTTCAATAAATAATCTTTATATTTTAAACGCAGTTTATCCCTTAGATCCTTATTCTCTGTTGTGTTAATCAATTTTCAATATTGGGTAGGTACATAGAAAAAAAACATAATGGTGTTTGTGGCTGTGTTCTATGGTATGGCTATATTGCGGGACGAAGACCTAATTACGTTTGTCTTTCTTCTATGTTTCAAATTATGTTTTTTTCTTTTATTCTTCCGCAGATAAAAGGCATAATGTAACTTATTGTTCAAGTCCAGCACTACTTCGCATTATGTAATTAGAATGACTTAATTAAGTAGGTACAAACTCGTTGATGTTATGATATTTGAACTTATTCAATACTACAATTTAACAAAACGCGTTCCGCCGACTAGTGGCCGAACAGCGCTAGTACGCTCTCTCCGCGCTCGCGCACTACTACTACTCGCAAAGAAAGAGGGCGCGATGGCGATTGTAGTCTTTTTTCTTCGATAAAAAGTAGTGCTTAAAATTGTGGCTTTTTAGAAAACCTAATTATTTGATAACCTGTACCGTTTTTAATTATTTTGTTGAACTGGTTATATGTGGTATGATGGGCAGAATTGGATTATGCAATAAAAAAAGAAAGCCCCTATGTTCGTTAGGGCGTTATTCGTAGGATACGACGATTTGTGGGGGAGTTTTTCTTAAAAAAATTTAAGGGAAGGTTTGGGGGGAACTCGAGACGGTCCGGAAAAACTGTGTTTAACTAAGTAAAATAACGTTGGCTTTTATTTTGTACTTTATTTGCATTATTACAATTAATATTTACACGTTAATTAATTAATCATTACATTGAATATAAATAAAAATAATTACGTAACTAATTTATTTTCCATAACAGCGTTGTACATCCATTTTTATAACAAAAATACAACAGATTACTAAAACATCCATTTAGTTTGGCGGGTTTTTGATGAATTTAACATCACCTGTCCACCATTTCATTTCAATTTTACCTAACTATTGTAGCCTTAGGGCCTAGTTTGATCTAGTTAGATCGAACCCTGAGCTGCCACGGCCCGGAAGAATGTAGCCGCTCTATACCCTATTCAAGATACCGTGAGATAAAAGGTAAACAAACCATTTTTAATACTACTAAATTATAGACGACAGATACTGCTAAAATTTTACATAAAAATGAGACGTTTTGTCATCGGGCGGGTTATAATCCGCCATCTTTTTCACTATCGATCAACTTGATACGAGATATTTTCCTTAAATTCTTGTTATTCGCCGAAGAAAAAGCGTGCAAAGAAAACGCCGATGCATACAACAGAAGGAGACTGTTATTAATGTATTCAAACACGTCGAGGAAACTTGGTCGAAGGTACCTACATTGTTTTCTTTGTTTACATTTTGTCTCAAGTCCAGATGAATAGGGTATAATTATATAAACCTATTATTTGCTGCCCGTTACAATGACGATGAAGAAGATGAAGGACGTATCTTAGTTTTTTGAAAGGGCGAGCGAAGAGAGCTCGAAAATAAGAGCGCTTTGGATCAGTCAGTAAATCTATCTTAGATTTGCTGACTTAAAAGACGAAAAGGGCTGCCTACATAAATGTATACAAAAATCAGAAGAATTTCCTCGTGTTCCCAATATTCTCATTGGTTTTGTATAAGTTAAAATTTACTTTTTAGTAGTTGTAAATCGCCCTAATTTTTGCCGCTTTGGGCGTATTCTTTATTAGATCGAGCCTTGCTTAGGACGGCTCGTATCTGCTAAATATTCGAAATGTAGGCGTTTATTTCTTATAGTACCTAGTGACCAGTGTCTAGATTTTTATTAGTAGACTAACTGATAAAACTATCGCCTGGTCATCCGAGGGCGAGGGAAAACAGGCTTGTAGATCAAGAAATAGAAATAGAGTGTTGGTAGAGGCCTTTGCGGGGATTAGTTAGTCAAGGCATAACACCGGGAAGAGTGGAAGGCGAAGGAGAGATGTTCGCCCAGCAGTAAAACTCGAGTTGGAGAAAAATACAAAAAAATAATGAGAAAAGGACGTGATTTCCAACTTTGAAACTAATATTTTAAACTAACATAGATACCTATGTAAGTATTGTATAAAAAATGTAAGGGATATTTACAATTTTTATACAATACCTATCTATATATTAGTCCGACATACATAGGTAAGAAGGATAGGGGTCTTAATGAGGATTTAAAATGTCTCCTTCGGAAATTGAAGAAATCTTGTACTTTACTATAGTAAATTCTATCTACTAACAATGACGCCTGGCCATGTCAATACGTCATCATAATTAAGGCATCTAGTGAAAAGTCTACGTTTTGGTCGAGTTATCTTACATAATTCATAGGCAGTAAGTAACTAAAGTGTAATGTCAATAAGAGCTAAGTGTTCTGCTATTAAGTACCAATGCGTGGTCGCATATTTTGTGGCACAAAATCGTGAGTGCAAGCACCTACTGAATTCAGTCACTTGCTCGTTTCATGTGACATTTGGACTAAAATATAAAACTACGTTTAAAGAAATGTTTATTTTAGAGATTATTTTAAGGGTAATTAACGGTTTTCTTCCATCAAAATGTTTTTTAAATATAAGATGGTTACCGCTGGTATAAGACCTACAGAAAAACGAAATACGAATAACTTACTCATTTTATATTTATATTAAAATCCTCATTTCACGGCAGGATATTGTTGTAAAACCTATGATAAAAATTTGGTGGTTATTATGGCAGAAATCCAGAGGTTACAGCTCTTCGTGTTTCGCGGGTTGCTTGTCACTGATGTAGTACGTCGTCTCAGGGAGGGACACTCCGTAGTCAGAGGTCGCGAGTGCGTGGTACCGAGATCTTAGGAGATGTGCGGCTGCCTTCGGTTGACGGTTGCGGGTGAAAATACCCTTCTTGTTGCCACCCACACGGGTAATCGCTGCAAGAGAAAGACGGGGTCAGTTAAGTAAAATGTTCAAAGATTTCAAATCAGACATCAATATAGTATCATAATCAATAACTATGCAAGTAAAGATGCATCGGCCTTTTTCGATCATGCTTGATTTCTATGGTTCCGAGTCTTCATAACATTTTCTCTGATTACAGAACTTCAGCGAACGCATATATCAATCGATTTTCGAATAAATTTGAAGTTGAAAAAGACCAGAGGCCTTATTTTGCGAAAAAGAGATGACACTATTATCGTCTTGCTGTGTAGCATCATCTTAGGTATTCAGGCAGCAGAACTATGTGATCATGCAAGTTCAGTGTTAAATATACCATGCTTTAAGATCACAGGCATTTCAAGTTTCACCGCCACCTAGTCCAAATTCATCATTCATTATCATGTCATGGTAAGGAAGGATCCTTCTCGCTTACAGCGCAACCACTGGAGGTGGTGAATGTGTGGCTGCAGACGGTCTCGTCGACGCTGAGGGCCTTTCCCTACCCTCCCTAGTAACAACAAGTCAGTCACTATAGTCTTCGTTAAGACTTTTGGATTACGGGAGTAAAATAAACATTCTTGTTGGGTTTTTCTCTCATATTTTTTTTTTTCTAGATATCATCACAATGAGCACGAAATGCACCTTTGCTTAAGTGTATAATTATATCCAGACTTTTTAGGTAGAGGAACGAATATGACTTCCAGTGAATAGATGAACAATTTATGAAGTAAGACAGAATAAAGGTGGGATATTAGAGTAAGAGTGGTCCTATGAAATTTTGCCATTACGTTGTCGAACCTTGGAGGTGGTAACTTAGATACCTACCTACCACCTTCAACGTCCCAAACCAGTGTTGTATAATATATTATTAATAATTTATGTGTAGACTAGCTTCTGCCAGCGGCTTCGCCCGCGTGAAAATAGATTTCTACATACAAACTTTGGACCCCCGTTTCATCCCCTTAGGGAGTGAATTTTAGAAAATCGTCTCTTAGTGCTCGCCTACGTAGTAAAAGAAAACTTTGTGCAAAATTACACGCTCCTAGTCCCAGTAGTTTCGGCTATGCGTTGATATGTCAGTCAGTCAGTTTCTCCTTTTATATATATAGATCATAATATATATTAATAAATAAAATAATAATCGTGTTAAACTTACATTGCGGTGTTTTGAAGTCAGCAAAGTTCCAGATGAACTCTCCGGCGAAGAAGCCTGCCTTCCGCAGGTGATCAAACGCCTTGAAGTGTTCTGAAATCAGCACGCACTGGTACTCCTCCGACCAAATGTACTCAGGATACTGAAAAGAACCAAATCAGGCAAATTGAAAAGTGAGAATCGCTACAATGAATTTCGTAACTAAAGGTGCGTCCAGATCTGGCGAACGCGCCGCCAGGTCGGGACACACCTTTAGGTTAACATGACTGTCAATTGAATCTTTGACTTGGGAATTGACACCTATCACGTATCATAAAAAGAAAGGACAAAAAATAAAGAAAAGAGGTCAAGTTAAATTAGTTTTGTTCAGCTTTAAGTTTGATACTTAGTCTAGTGGCGTTGGCCTCTACTCTAACAGTGTCGCTACTGATAAAGTAACAGGTAATCTTCGTATCTATGTAACCGACATATTTCTAATAACATAAAATGATTGAAAAGAGTGTCCATGGAGTTTCTTGCACATTCTTCTCCATAGAAATCTACGCTTTGGAATGTGTAATTAGCACAATTTTTCTGACTGACTGACTTCTTGACATTTCAAAATTGGTTTATTTGAAATAAAATGCTTTGAATTTTTATGTAGCTAATAGTCTACAAAAGACTTACTAAATGCAATCCTTCGATGGTGTCGGCTCCGTACTCTGTCATGATGATAGGCTTGTTGTTGATGCGGTGCCAGTTGGTGGCCTCCTCCACGACGTTGTTCGTAATCTGCGCAGTCTGGCCTGGGTTCGCGTACCAGCCGTTGTAGCGGTTGAAGCTGATCACGTCCAAGTGACGACCCTGATCAATATAAGATACCTTTCTAAATAAAAGAATATCACACAGTATGTATTTTCAAAGGCATAGAGGTGCACCGGTAATACGTATACATATTTCGTCAAATAAGTTCAAAGTATTTGCTTGTAAAATGCTTTTTTTCTAAGGTAGGAATTCATCTAATGACTTCTTTCGGTCTGGGTGGAGTGGGAGGGGGTGTCAGACTTTTACTGACTAAAACCACACCCGTGTCCTTCAGTTAACTTTTGCGTTCTAGGACTACGGGTTTCCTTTTCGGAAAATCCCCGCGATCCTAGCGGGCCCAGCTGGCCCCCTAGGATTTGCTGACATCTCTTTGAGGACCGCATGGATCACTACGCGCTGTCGATGACTGGGGCTCGGTCTGATCGATTAACAGACTGCTGGATGGCGAGCTACCCATTGTTCGACGTCCGCAAGCCTGCGTCTACCGTGGCTGGTAGTAGGAGTCGGGGTCTTTGCGGCTAGGGAGTGAGGAAGTCCATTCCCTCACGCCGTAGCCTACTCCCTCGCTAGCATTACTGCTTCGCAGAAGGAGGTGTCTGCCTGCCATTCCTCCTCGCTCCGGACCATAGCCTGAACCAGGGCCTGCTTGCTTGCAAAGTGCTGTGGCTTGTATTTTAATACTTACAGATTTGTCAGTGGTAGCGCCTGCAGAAATAGCAATAGTGACTGGCCTTGAGAGATCCATAGATTTAACGTGCCGCACCACTTCTCTGAAAGGGTTTAATGAATCATCAAAACCTAGATAGTTATCAACAGATACTAGAGTTCGTCCTGCGTCGCTATGCAATTTAATTCATTTAGTTCGTATAAATGTTGAGTTTTGAATCGCTAGAGTTTACTAAATGAACCCTAACCCCGCAGTTACATAGTAATCATGGAGGCACATATCGCAGAAAAATTAATGGTTAGTTACACACACACACACACACACACACACACACACACACACACACACAAACACACACACACACACACACACACACAGAACACAGAACAAGAAACACACACACACACAGAATAAGAAATATGTAGTTTATTTAAGGGCTGATGAATTTAAATAAGTCTAATGATGGCTCATATTCATCGGAGTAATAGGTCAGAGAATATATCATTCGGAGTAATTTCCCTTTGGTTCATGACATGATCTCTGTTACACTTCCAATACTCACCCGAAGTATCTGTCGGCCAATTTATTGGCCGACCGAGGTTCATTGGAGATCGACCACATGATCACGCTGGGGTGGTTCTTGTCTCGTCGGATTAGCTCTGTTAGCGACTGCTTGTGCTTAGCCAACAGCGTATCAGAGAAGCCACTGCAAAATGAGAAATAGTAATAGAAATATTTTGTTTGGCGCCCAACGAGAGACAGATTTTTTATTGAATAATTTGTGTTGGCGCCCAACGTGGGACAGATTTTCGATGATATAATTTGTGTCAGCATCGATACCCAACTTGAGACAAGTTTTTCATTAGTTTTGACGCCCAACATGAGATAAATTTTTAGTAAAATATTTTTTTGGCACCCGAAGTTTGCGAATGTGCACGAAGCGTGTTTTTAATATTAGCAGCATTTATAAATACAGGTAAAGACTATTTGTTGCTACTAGAACAAAGCTGTACGTTAAAGCTAGTTAGCAATATAATGCTAACTGTCCTTTAAACTTGAGTTCCACAATTAGATGTAGGTACATTTGTTTTAGATACATTTTGTTTCGGTAACATTTTTCACTCTTGAAAAACGGGTACGAGTGGTGTCAATTAGGTAACTCTTAGAACTCAATAGCTGGAACACTACTTTTAAGTCAAAAACATAGCTTACTCAGTATCAACGCTGGGACACTCATCAATAATCATGATGCCGTATTCGTCTGCGAGCTGGTAGATCTCTTCAGCGTAAGGATAGTGTGATGTTCTGAACGCGTTGGCGCCCAACCACTTGATGAGGTTAAAGTTCTTTACCCACAGCACAGGGTCCCAGCCCTTGCCTCGGAGCTAGAGAACAGATTTGATAGTTATAATGAAACTCCATTTCAGTTTGTGAACATTGGAGTGGTAAAGAATATCCTGTGAAATATATATACGTAGGCGTATTGGATGTTCTGTTTTATGTACAATAGAAGATGAGAATAACAACGCTTTTAATTTATAGAGACCTTAAAACGACTGAATGACAGTGTCCAAAATAGCATATTTGTAGTCCTTGAAACATAAATAAGATTTTTTACAGACAACTTACCAAGACAGAGTTTCTGACTATCGGTAACGACTGCCAAAGATACAATAAAACAAAAGAATAAATTACAACTGAAACCAACGAATTAACTTTCCTTACGAAGCACGGAGGGAGGGCGGGTCTTCGGCAAGCGTTGTTTTACTTTGAAGGTCGATTTAGCCATGAGCTCTATGGCTTATTAAGGAAATAGAAATATATTTATTAATCAAAGCTGACTTACATCAGAATCTTCATGCATACCAAATCCTTTCAGGTAAAGAGGCTTCTCGTTCAAGTAGATGGTGGTGTTGGACCACGTGACTGTCCGGATGCCGATCTTCTGACTGTACGTGTCAATCACTTCGCCCTGGAGACCTATTAGCGATGCCTGAGGTGAAAATAATGAAACGGGTTAGTACTTGCTATTAATCTACACTAATGTTATAAAGAGGCAAAGTTTGTTTTTTTGTTTGTAGGGGGTAAACCTCTGTAAGTACTGGTCCGATTCCTGAATTTTTTTCATCGACAGAAAGCTGCTTTATTCTTGAATGAAATAGGCTATATGTTATGTAGGCAGGCGAAGTCGCGTTCAAAAGCTAGTATATTATAATATAGCTAATGTGTCTTTGAGAAGAATGTAAAAACTGAAAAGTACGAGCTATTGTCACGGTATGAGCAATTCTCATTATGCATAGATTTGTACAGAAAAATGTAAATAATTTAAGCTGTTGCAATATTTTACCTTCATGGTATACAAGTATCCAGGATCAGGATGCATCAGGTAAGGCCACCAAAAGTTGGAGTTGCCGATCTCCAACAGTCCAGCGCATTCGTTGTACGCCGTCACTTGCGTATCGTTCTTGTCGAAGATTTGCACGAGGCACCGAACCTTGTCCGAAACTGAGCCTTTTTGTGTCACGTTGTATACTATGAAACCTAGAATTAAAAAGAGACTATGAAAAACAAGTCAGGATACAAACCTTTTTTATTATTATATATATACTATATCGCTTGCCTAGAAATACACTCATGACGTTGTAGTTATTAGGAAACACAGACAACGTTAGGGAATTCCACTCTAACAGCGAAAAATGTTCGCACAATGAATATCTTCCCTAGAAGTTTGTGCGTAGGTATGGGTAGAATGTCTTCCATGCTTGTGGCGATCGTTGTGTGTCTAGTAGTACGACGATGGAACGGACTCGGCTTTGTTAAAATTATTTGCAATTCCGACTGGAAAACCGACAGACTCGTGTCGATGTTCGATACGAGAGATAAATTATATTATTTATGTGCAGTAAAAACAATGTTGCCTAGATTACCAACCCATGAGGGACTCTGGTATTAATATCCAAGTGACCGGACGAGCAGCCATCGATAATTAAGTAACCTTCTCTTAGGGAGATTGCCCACGACGACTTTTTGAGTTTTTAATTGTATTTTTATTTCAGTAGCGTATTTTGTTAACACGCAAATGCGTCGATGAAAATGTGCGACTGTATAAACTGTACCGATGAAGCATCGCGGCTGTATCCATGCTGTAAGGCGACAGTAGCGATACAGAATCGTAATAACGTGGGTGAAGGAATAAGACCCTGCGCCTGCATCGTGACTGTATCGTAATCGTTTTCCTTATTATACGTCATACACTTATGTTGGTTCGAGAATAAAGTACTTGTAACCGCCCAAAATTGATAACTAGTATTATATAATAGAGTCGGTTTTGTACGCGTCCAGAAATCATATCTATTTATGGTGAATTTCAGTAACAAAACACGATTTATTTAGTAATGAGGTTCATATACCGAGAGTATCATATTCCGCACCTATCAATCATTTCACTAATTACATTAACAACGATCAATCATTTTGTCAACTAGCGAGTGATTGACCAGGATTGGTTGGTAACGAGAAGATCGGGTTCCTACCTGTTAGTCCTTGGATATCAGTGTTGACGATGACATCATCAATGTACACTTGAGGGGTAGAGTAGAGAAACACTGTCCGATGGATGCCAGCATAGTTGTAGAAGTCAAACGTGTACTGTTGTTCTTGACGAATTTTGTTTGGTCTGTCAAAGAAATATAGTTTTGTTGACACATTAGCTAAAAAGATAACCAATATTTCTGAAACCCTAATCAACGTGACTACAAACCCTGAAAATACCTGAAGTAGGTAATTTTTTTGGTTAGTAATTTCATGCCTGTGCGTGCCACGAATATAGTTATAACACTGTTTTGTTGACACGTATGACAATTAGCGTTTCCGTTTTTGACAAAGATCTTCTATTCGGAATGCTTTGCTGTACTGTTTGAGGTATAGTTCAAAAATAGGATGGTAATGACAGGATGACCACATACCCAACATAAATACTCTTTACAACACCCTGAGGCACGGTGTCGGCGAGGAGTGTGTTGTCTACCACCACTGTCAGAAGGCTACTTTTATTGAAGCTGACCACATCTGTGATCTCCGTCTCGAACGGCAGGTGGCCGATCTCGTGGTACATCACCGACTTGCCATTTACGAACTGTAAGAAAATGTTATGAATGAGAGACATTACACAGAATATGCAAAGAAATGATAGAAGTAATTTTATGAAAGAACATGGCAGTCATGACTTATCACTTCTCACCTAATTACACTAATACTCGTACCATGAAGAGGAAGGATTTGTATTTTTTTAACCCCCGACAGAAAAGTGGGGTGTTATAAATTTGACGTGTCTGTGTGTTTATGTGTCTGTCCGTAGCATCGTAGCTCTTAAATGAATGGACTGATTTTGATGTGGTTTTCTTTGTTTGATGTTTGTAATGAATAAAGTCGAAAAATAATAGACCGATTTTAAAAATTCTCTTATTAGTGAAATGCTACTTTATCACTGAGTGACATTGGCATTATGTTTTCTACTTTGACACGATTGAATGCGCTGGCAAAATATTGGAATACTGGTAATTTTAGGGCATCAAACAAGAGATGTGAAGGGTAGGTATGTGGTAACAGTTTACAGTTAGTGGGCATACGGTAAGTACAGAATCGCATGTCAACTTCAGATTGATCGTAGACCCATACAAGTATCGAATGGGGCAATTTTTAAGTGTCCTTTGCTTAGAAGACTCAGCTGGAAACTTCCAGCCATTAATCGGACCTCATTTGCAAGCTCATTATCATTTCCGCCTTCCCTTATGCTCCTTACTACATCCGTGGGAAGAAAACTTACTCCAAACCTTTACTTAACACAATATGTCATTTGAGATACCAGTGTTGTTCTATTATATTTTTATAGCAACGGTAAACGATAACGGTACGTAATTGGCAGAATGTCTTCAACTGATGTCTTTTGCAATGGTCATTTGTTTTAACAAAGATAAATGAAGATTGTAGGTTTAAAACTACGATATTGCTGTTAATTTAAGTAAGTAGCAAAGCGAATGTTGATTGTTACGTTGTACGAGCATCTAACTTTTGTTAGGTACGCACTATTATGAACCTTTCATAAGAATATAAAGTAGGTATTGTAGGTACTTTATAAATCTACTTACGAAGTCACTTTTCATATATTTTTTACGCCTGCCTGTTTTAATTTTTCCTCAAAACATTTACTTAACACTAAAAACTTTAAGCACTTTATTTCTAAAACAACTATAGATTTAAGATGTTTATAATGTTGACGATATGATAATACTGAGTCAGTGTTTACGGATATTGCTCAATATTTCGGTATCTTTAGTAGAATCAAGCTGTGAGCAAGTTTACAATGTAGGTAAATACATTAACGATACAAAGATAAGCACTATTTGGTTGTTCCACTAACAAAATTAAGTTTAGCGGGTTAAATGCTTTCCGATAACGTTTTAAAACTATTGTTTGCAAAGTAAGTGTTAGATAAAGAGCTAATGCGATATATAAAGGTGCACAAAAATTCCGAGTTGGAAATTGCTGTAGGTAGGTATGTACCTTTTATATGGAATACTTTATGTGTACATTGTATACGTAGCATACGTAGGTAGGTTAGGTACTTACTTCTTATTGAACGTGAAATATTTTATAAAAAAAGGTAATCTATTTTAGTATTTAGTACTAACACATGTCTGAAATTACCGTCTGAGAAAATAAAGATAAGAAAAACATTACATACGGTTAATTTGAACAAAAGCTGGGCGCATTCACCTCACGTGGGTGTCGCAAAAATGTTCCTGCCATACAATGTACCTAAGTACCTATAACATTATACAGAGGGAGTAATTTTAAACTTGTTCACGGGATTTTATTAGGATTCTCTTAAATACACACAGCTTTTCACTGCTCTATTATACATTAAAGTGAGGTTAGGTAATATTCCGATAAAATAGCAATTAAACCTGAAGTTTGCAAGCAGAAGATCTTGACAGTAACGATGGATTTATTTTAAATAAAGATGACATTGTTCTCGGGTTTAATTCAATTTACATAGAGGTCAATCAAATCAATCGATTATATTGTTCACATATCAAGTCGAACTATGTTCGTTTTACTAAAACGTTTGGAATTATTTTTGACGCTCAATAAATGCTTTATACTAATCGAAACTTTTATCATAAGAAAATGAAAAATTAATGTATTGAGACTTGAGACGATAACGAAAGATATCAATGGGGTCGATAAGCAGGCGTATCTACGTTGCGTATAAGGGGTTACTACGCAGTCTTACGCAGCGTCTATGAGGCTGATACGTTTGCCTACGCGCAGCTAAGTGCTAAGCTACTATGCGGGCCAACGCAGTATCTAAGCGGGCCTAGGCAGCGTCTACGCGCTGTCGCGGTCTCAACGCTGTGCATACGTTAAACAAACGCCTTCGGTATCGGATGAGGATGAGTATCTCCTAAAATATGTGCGAAACAATTTAAGTCTCTTCCTGTTGTAAATGTCGTGAGCATAAAGTTCAATAAGAAATGTTAATATTAAAACTCTGAAACGAAACCGCTGAAAAACTGTTGGCCTTTTTTAATATCGAGGTCGAAGTTTAGTTTTATATTGCAAGCATATATGAAAGTCACCATTCGGGTGACTCATATAAACAGTGGACGGTGATGTGGTGAAATAAAACTGAATTTAGGTACTTGACTATATTCGAATTACTAAAAGGTTTTGTCGTTTATTCACTATCATAAAAATCTAAAAAGCTTTTAAGCACGTTTCTCTATAACGATCTCCGAACAAGAGGTCCTTTTAGTTCTACCACAGAAAATATGTAGATTTGGCAGATATAATAGTTAACAAGAAAAGTGTCGTGTTTAAGTATAATTAAGGATTAATGAGTTTTTTTAATTGGAATAGATTGACCTACTGAGGTATCAAATTCTAGAAAACATAAATTATATTTGGTCTTATAGAACCAAGAATTTTATCTAAAACTGTTGCAGTTATGGTTTAATATTTCACTTGGTTAATAGTTTTTTTTTTTATTTACTCTCTACAAGCACCATTGTATCCATATACGGAAAACATGGGTTAAATAAATCAATGTCATTGTCCTTATAAATCTCTTGCGTTTCCATTTAGTTTAAATGCGAACTTAACCCCGTAGGTGTACTGCTCAATGATTTGTATCTGTTTATATTAGCCAGATTTGTGTTCCGTCGACCCATATTCTGGAGACATTGTCCTGCAAATTGCGCCTTTATACACCACTTTAAAGCACGTCTTACTAAGTCGTCTCATGGTTGATTTACAAATCATTGTAAACGTAATGAGGTATCGCCTACAGAGCAGTAAATTCGTAATGCCTGACATTATTAAGGTACTGTATCTACGCTTTATCGTATGTAGAATGAATCACCTTGCCACTGATTTACAACTTGACTAGAATTTCTACTCGGAAGTCATTTCATTTGCTTATTTTGACCTAAAGAATTGCAGGGTTGATTAAGTGGGATAGATACTATGTGCAGTAGAGCATTCTATTAATTGCGTTAACGATCTACTCCGGTTTACTAATAAGAAAATTAGATATCATCATTCATAACCCGACTTCGTCCACTACTGAGCATCTCTTTTGTTATGCCAGTTCGCATGTTCATGTTCTACCTACATACAGGTTCTACCAGCGATGGCAACAATATCGTCTTCTGTCAAACTCTACGCCGGACGACCAACATTCTTTCTACCAGTCATTGGACGCCACTCGGTTACTGCTGTACTCCACCTGATATCACTGCATCTTGCCATGTATACTGTCCAACTCCATTTAAGTTCCATAACTCGTTTTCCAATATCTAAAATCTTCGTACGTCTTCGGATGTGGACATTTGGAACTCTGTCTAGTAGCCTTATCTAAGTCAAGTATAGATCGCTCCATGGCTCTCTGTGCAAAGCTTACCCTGTACACAGCCTCCAAGGTGATCTTCTATGTCTCAGTAGAGCGTAAGTCACGGTGGGTAGAACAAAATAATGTGTTCTACCCACCGTGACTTACGCAAAATTAGATTTAAGTATTATCTGTGTAATTCACGGAAGCGCGTCTGTCATTTACGAGAGATTGACCGGATAAGGCAACACACTGGGAAGAGTAGAAGGCAATGGAGAAGACCTTTGCCAAGCTGTAGGACAAAAAAAAATATTATTCATAGGACACGCATAAGAATCGTCCTTGTGACCTGATCTTTTGCCAAAACAACAATGGTTTTTAATATCTATAAGGATCATAGGGCAATGTTTTTTATCCTTTCCCAGAACAACAGAGGTACCTGACAAGAACGAGTCCACTAGACAAGTCGGTCGGCAGGAAGCTGATTGAGTAATGTCAGTTAAGTGAGGTCAGTGATTCTTATTGCCCTGTAGTACAATTGGCGTTTGCATGACGACCGTCTACATTTAAAGCGAGACTTTGCATATGTCCTAACAACCGTATTAAGCCTATATTTGAAATTGCAATTGGTAACAATTGGGCTGGTAATTTATTGAAGGAAGGAAGCTGCAGCATTACCGAAAATAACAAAATGTAGATTAACTGCGTGGTGAACGCGAAAACATTGAAAAATATGTTGTCAAATATTGATTATCATTGATTTGGATGAAAATGAAACACGTAGTCCGCGTCATTAAATTAAAGACATCAGACGATTAGTATTTCGTTCTATTACACTGCAACAACTCGTTTAATCTTCGTCTATAAACGCACCTCATTGCAAAGTCAGAATTACCGGAATCAAACGCCTCAATCAATTAGATCGCTTGTACAAATGAGTTAGCAACTTAACAGGTGCACGGAATTTGCATGCATGCGTTCTGGGTAGAGTAAATAATTAATGGCTTGTTGCTGTCTCCCAAAGTAGGTGTGTTTCGTTTTTATTAAATCTGTTACTGGTCGGCCGTCGCGTCGTCGGGTCAAACGAGAGCGAACTCGCGAGACCGGTGTCGCACGACAAATTGTCCAATTACCGACAGTCGTTAGGCCGCCTCGTGACAACTACACCTCTGGCTGGTTATTACTGAGGGCACTGCTCGGGGGCTGGATCCTCCCTTTCTTGTTGCCAAATCCTGATTACTTTAAACCCAGTTGTCGACCATATCATCGCTCACCATCATTATCAGATGAGATACAACTATCTCATTTGATAGTGATGTCAAAGAATCATTTGTCTGTTAAGTTGGGTATTTGAACTCTCGAGATCAACCTCCATCAAATTATTCAAAATGTTAATTATTATCTATGTTTAACCAATCACCATCATAATTCTATTTTCGATAGAAGTAACACCGGTCAAGCATGTTTTTTTTATTGAACACTCTTGACCTGTTTTATGCTAAAAACTAGCCGGGGCTACGCGCAGTGTAGGGTTCTGTAGCGGCCCGATACAAATTGCGAATTTAGAAGGAGGCTTTTTAACACATTAATTGGGTTAACGGTTTAAAGGTCAATAACCTTTAAAAATGGGCCCACATAGGAGGATGATAACTGAGGAAGGAGTTACAAAATTCGATTTCACATGGTAAGATAGAAAAAACATTAATATAACAACAGGTTGTAAAAATAAATTACAACCAGCGTCATTCTCCCGGTACCGGAGATAGTCGTCGTTAAAATCTCCAAATGCATATTATATTTATTATACTTTTCCTTCTAAAATCCATGATGATTATATTGTTTTAATTTTTAAAGCAAACGGATCACTGAATCGAAAAATAGTTTTTTTTTATCTCCGCGATGTCAACGTTTGAAAGACCTATTCAACAATACTCCAAAATTCCAAACTATGGAATATACGCGAAAAGAAAATGTGTTATCAGAATCTTATTTTACCACTTTGTCAGAGTAATCAATAATAAAATATATCCATGTAAAATTACAGATTTCTAGTACTATCACAGGCAGACTTAACAAAACTATCAGGGTTCCTTGTTAGGATTAAAGAACCCTTAAAATGTTGGGTGCCCCACTACCTCTGTTGTGTGATGGAGGCCTGTTGGAAAGGTATATCATCTACCCTGGTTACCAGAGATAGTGGAAACGGCGAGAGATGTCGTGCGGTGTTCCGCAGGGATCGGTACTAGGATCGCTCTTGTGGAACATCGGGTACGACTACGTGCTGCGCGGCAACCTCCCTGACGGGGTCAGCGTGGTCTGTCACCGTGTTACGCAGACGATACGCTGGTCCTGGCGCCGGGAGAGGCGTACCGGGCGGCGGTCGAACTTTCGACACGCGGGGTTGCGAGTGTTGCGACAGTCATTGAGAGGATCCAGCAGTTGGGACTCGAGATGGCGTTGCACAAGTCCGAGGGCCGTGAAAACAATGGCCTCGGACTTGTGCAGCGCCTTTGGGACTCGTCCTCGACAGCCGGTGGAATTTCGAGGAGCACTTCTGACTGGCTTCCAAACTGAATCAGACTGGGGCTACCTTCAAGCGGCTCCTACCCAACCTAGGGGGCCAGACGCCTTCTGCCGGAGGCTCCACGCAAGCATCGTTCGGTCCATGGCCCTTTATGGAGCGCCGGTGTGAGCGACGTCGCTGCGAAAGCGACCGGCGGCACAGCTGAACGCATGCCAGAGGGTCATGGCCATCCGGATAGTGCGAGGATACTGATACCGCACGGTTTCCCGCAAAGCGGCGAGCTTTCTTGCTGGCCTGCCACCATGACATCTGGAGGCAACAGTCTTTGCACACGTGCACGATTTGCACGATTTGCACGTGGAAATGCAACGCCGTGGTGGCAACTCCGCTGCCGCGACAAGTCGTGGCATGGCGGACAGAGTTCCGGCGGGATCTCATGGTGAAATGTCGACAGCGACTGTCGCAACCCAGCGCTGGGCACGCCAAAATTATAGCGGTAAGTCCCCTCTTTGAGGAGTGGCTGGACAGATCTCCCAGCGTCCTCATTGAGCATGGTCAGTTCGGGAAGTTCCCGCACCGGATTCGTGCGGAAGTAACGCCCGGATGTCACCACTGTGTGGACCACCCGGAGGACACGGTGGAGCTTACGGTAGAGGTGTGCCCCGCTTAGGCAGAGCACCGCCGTGTCCTCGTGGGGGCGATCGGCGGTAACAATCTCTTGCGCCGGGCTTTGGCCACACGTGCACGCGCGATAGAGTGGCCCTCAAGCCTCAGGCTCCGGGATCCCGATCCCGATTTCCGGCCATCGTAGGCGCGGGCTTGCGGTCGGTGAGCAATGGGTAGCTCGCCGTCAGACCGTCCGGTTACCGTCCAGACCAAGACCAAGTCGTCGACGGCGCGCAGTTCACACGCCCCTCAAGGAGATGTCTGCAAACTGTAGGGGCCCAGCAGGGTCGAAGCCTACTGGGGCCATGGGTTCGCTTCTGAAAGGAAAACCCGGCCCTGGTAAGAAAGGCAAAGAAGGAACAGGAGTGGGTTTTAGTCAGTAAAAGTCCGACGCACCCTTACGCCCCGCCCAAAAGCGAGAGATGTCACTGGATGATTTTTCCACCTAAAAAAAAGAACCTTAAAAATATTTTCTTGTCTTTGTAGTATGAAACTTTGCTTAAGTTTCTTATTTTATCTAACTACCAAAAACAGATTTATGAACTTATGAAATTATAAATTTCGTCACCTGAACAAATATGCAAACATTTCAAAAAACAGACAAAGAGATTTCAATTTTTATACACGTCCGAAGGTTGTACCAGTAAATGATATCTCTGGGAATATCAGTTTGTATGAAATCTAGATGTAAAGAATGTCCTAATTTCCAAGCTTCCATAAGTAGCACTCGCACATAAATAAAGTTAAGTATGCTAACAAATAACTTAGGTCCGGAGCCAACCGTACTCGGAGCTGGGCAACTGTTTAAAATTCAACACTACTTTGGGCATGGATTTTCTCAAGAAGGATGTGTCTAAAAGATGAAATAGCGAATATATAATCCGTTTATATGTTAATCGTGAGAGCCGCGGCTCTCCACTGCGAATCCTTTGAATCAACAATGTATACGCTGTATATTTGTTTGTACGATCTTTTTACATATGGAAAAGGTACGCGCTAGAAATAATAACAACTACTTTCAAAGTATTATCCTAATTCACCGTAATCTGTTGAAGTTGCGTGATATCTTTATTTGCCGCTTCTTTGTTGGGTGAAATCCCTGTATTGCAATCACCCAAGGATTACACTTTAAAATTAACTGACTATATCGCCATCTTTATCATCGCCATAAACAGATTTGACATGACAGTAGGTACAACTGGCCTACATTAATTATTTTTTAAATTAAATTATTATAATCTGCGTCGATCTCGTGAGCCCCATTAATTTTAAATGCAGTTAAAAGGTAAAATTTTTGATTAATTACCTGTGTTACGATGGGGCACTCCACTACCAAGGTGGTAAGTCCCCTCTTTGAGGAGAGGCTGAAGAGCCACCACGGCATCCTCTCCTCACCTTCCGCATGACAAAGGTCCTCACAGGACATGGTAAGGTCGGGAGGTTATCCTGTTCCGGATTCAGGCGAACAAAACGCGCGGGTGTTATCATTGCGCGGACCGCCCGGAGGACACGGTGGAGCATACGGTGGAAGGGTGTCACGCTTGGGCGGAGCACCGCCGTGTCCAAGAGTGTTGTGTGGAGGCAATCGGTGGCGGTGACCTCTCGCGCCGGGTCCTGATTCAGCCCATGGTACGAAGCGGGAAGGAATAGAATGATATCGCATCCTTAGGCGAAGCAATAATGCTAATAGTGAAGGAGAGGATAGAGGAGAAGGAGAGGCGGCTGCAAGAGTGAGGGAACGCACATCATCACGCGACGGGAGACGCCGCGTGTTTTGGGGATCACAGAGCGATAAACGGGCCACCGTAAACGCGGTCTTGACGATGATGAGCAATAGGTAGCTCGTCGTCCGCTCGTCCTATAAAGAACGTTAGTTGTCGACGATACGTAGTGTTCCCCGCGCACCTCAAAGATATATCAGCAAATCGTAGGGGAGCGGAGCTGCGGAGTCGAGACGCCTGCTAGGGTCACAGGATAACGTATGAAAGGGATAATCGTGGTCCAAAAACACAAAACGCAAATGAAGGAACATAGGTCTGGTTTTAGTTAGTAAAAGTTTGACACGCCCACCCACTCCTCACTTTAGAGAGGGAGAAGTCATTAAATGATTTGTCCAAAAAACTTGTGTTAGGTACCATGGTTTACAACTTCATGACTTGTCTTCGAATGAGTAGTTAATATTCAATCTGACGTCCCTTCCAAAGCTGGGATTTTATCTGCTGTAGATTGGTACCCCACCAAGGGGTCAAGACATGTACTATGGTGGGGTCCTTAGTACCCACATCACATAAATTATGATACGACCTTCCGACGCACCCTTATCAGTCAGTAGTCTCACTCAACTGATGACAGTCAAATCTTTTCAATTGACCTCCTCTTCTTTGCTCATAATAAGATGAATTAATAAGATTATCATCAATTGTTGTTATATAACATACCACTTCAGTCGCGTAGTGGACGCTGCTGAACCGCAGCCAGACCCGCTGCCCCGTGGCTCCCCACCACGAGGGCACGTAGAACCGCCGATCATACCACACTACTCCCACGTGATCGCGCAACGTGATGTCCTCGCCGACGTCGTTGTATGATGATGGCACTGGCATTGTGATCACTGGACCGGTCTACGGGAGAAATAAATTAATCATTAGCGGTTGAGTATTTAGAATAGGCAAAAAAAAAACGGTGCCCCACACTAAGGAATAACTCCTACATGTAATGAACCTACGTTCGTTCATGTTAACTCGCAAACACAATCTACCCAGACCCGAAACACCTATCTATATGCCATACAAACATTTGGACCTATACCATGACGTTTAAAGTAAGATTATTTCATTCTTATTTTAGTGAGGGTAAGAGACAGAGCTATACAGGTTGTCTAGCACCATCTCTTACCCACACTGGAAATAAGAATGAAACAATCTTACTTTGAACGTCATGGTAATCCCATAGTTCCGTGCGGGAATCAAGCCCGCGACACGCAGCAACATTAAAATTAGTTATTCATTTGTTCCTTTGTGTTTTGTCTTTTTTTATGGAGCAAGATAGAATTATGCAATTGGCAATCTCCTTCTTTCTTCCATTCTCCTTTTACAGAAAAAACACCCCTGGGTTTAAGCAGCATTGAACCTGACCAAATTAGCATCGCTTCATTCAGAAACAGCTTTCAAGGACAACTTCAAGCGCTAAAACATAGCCAGTCGGAGAGACTGTATCTGTGCTCCACTAGCTCTTGCGTTGGACACGTACGTGCATACCTATCTCTCAGCAACAATGCTGTTGTACGATAGTTAAGTGTAGATGGGTAACATGCAGTAAGAACAATGTTGCCGAGAATACCGACACCTGAGGTACCTAGGTACCTAATATATAAAAACAACACTGTCTAAGTACTATATTTTATTGCAAAAATGAATACTATCGTGGTTTTTTCCGTAGTCGGGTTTTAGTTTTAACTTTGTGTAGCTTTAGCTACCTAGTTCACATAATGGCATTAATATGTTAGTCAAGAATTTGAGATGAAACTGTAAATCATTCTTTTCATCGTTCTTTATTAAAACAAAACAGAATCTGCCTTTCGAGGTTTTGGTGGTAATAAAAAAAACTTGACGGGAATGTAGTATTTAAAATAAAAGTAGGTATATCTGCAATATTATTTTTAAATGGGATTTTTATCCTTCATTAATAAATAAAAATAAATTGAAATGGTAATATAGGTACCTAATGTCATTGTAAATGCCGAATGCTGACTACTTTTAAAGAATGAAAGTTTGACGATTGAGTCCAACTGTTATCTATATACCTATATAAAAGAAGAAACTGACTGACTGACATATCAACGCACAGTCGAAACTACTGGGACTAGGAGCGTGAAATTTTGTACAAAGTTTCCTTTCATGACGTAGGCGAACACTAAGAGAGGATTTTCCAAAATTCACCCTCTAATGGAATGAAACGGGGGTCCAAAGTTTGTATGGAGAAACCTACATCGACGCCGCGGGCAGACGCTAGTTACCTATAACTAATCAGTACCATATATTTGTTGAACAACTGTTGCTAAAACAATAGGGAAGTTACAGTTATTATTATGTAAGTTAGATACTCTAAGATAAAGAACAAAAGAATTAATTAAAGTGTTAAAAGATGTGCCACGATTTCGCACGAGTGCAGGGTCAAATATCTTGAGCATTGGAAACGAAAAGATGGGCGTACTTACTCCACAAATAATACAGAAAATAATGAAGGTGATTTATAGTAGATACCTGGATTACAAACCATTTTTCACGTGAGTTATCTTTCATACGTCATGGTTGAGTAGATTAATGAAAGTGCAAGAGTGAAGTAATTATTGCAAAAAGTTTTAATGTTAAATTGTAAGAACAAAGTGAAAAAAAATTATACTCTACGATTTCATCATCGAGATCATCCAATAGCATGCTTGTTTCTTGAGGCTCTTTGAACTTGAATTAATAATGATGTGATAATATGGAATAATAATGAAGAGACATATTAAATAACTAATAACAAAAACGTAGTTAACAAACAAGTTTTTGGACAATGTTATCTACCAAAGTGGGCGATACATTATTGTATTAGTAAATAACGCATTGGCGCCAAGGTCAGCAGGTAAGTATGCAGTAAGAATCTATCACGATATTTAGGTTCTTTAATCTTTTGATATTTAGTTAAAGAATTAAGTGACTTTGTTCGTATGTATAGATCTATATATATAAAAGGAGAAACTGACTGACATATCAACGCACAGCCAAAACTATTAGGACTTGGAGCCTGAAATTTTGCATAAGGTTTCCTTTTATGACGTAGACGAGCACTAAGAGAGGATTTCTCAAAATTCACCGCCTAAAGGAATGAAAGGGGGCTCAAAGTTTGTATGGAGAAACCTACTTTTACGCGGGCGAAGCCACTGGGAGAAGCTAGTAAGCTATAATCTACCAAATTAAGATACAAATAAGGAGATTAAGTATATTCCAATTTATTATCATCATTATCTAGTCCTTCTCTCAATTTATTCGATACCGGCACAACATGCCTTCTTCCATTCTTTTCAGCAGCCGCCGCCTTTCTCGACATTGCGTCCTTCACACAATCCATCCATCATCTGTTTGGTCTTCCCCTACTCTTATAGTTACTTTATATTTAAGTACTCAAAACTTTCATCATCGTGATATTTTCCTCATTCCTTCGCATCAGGTGCCTATATAACGTATCCAATGGTTCGTAGCAGCGGGGTGGAGTACCTACAGACTTCATTTCCGAAGCCTATAGGAATATTAAGCAGCTATTGTCGTTAATTCAGTGTAGGTGGATGTAATGGTTTCAATAATGTTGATGGTCATCGACTATACTATATTATAGTCGTCCACTCCAACGGACCTTCACAAAATATTACGGATATTTTTAAGACTTTATTTATTTCAAATCTTTTGACTTGTATCAAAAGGTTACGTGAGCCGATTGTTATGGAGTCAGAGCAATGACCCTTTGTAAGTTGTTTTATAAGGATGACCAGGACTGAACTTTAAACGCACATTTACTGTAATGATAATCCCATACACATACAGTATACGTCATCTCTTTATTTACCAAAACATAAGGCCTTTACATTTTACAAACGTACAACACATTAATATCTGTACCTACATACCAGCACGAGTCTAGTGGTATTGCCCCTTTAGGCTTATGATATCATCGAAGTAACTTTTTATATACGTAGGTACATTACCTTGTCAAGATCCTGTTCGAACCAGCCGGCTCTGTACCCGGTCTCGGGATCAGAAGGAGACTTCCTGAAGTTCCATAGCCCATCTAGTGTCCGTAAGTCCCTGGTTTCTGATGCTCTTGGGTATAGAGGTCCTCCAGTACTTGTTTGTGCTTTCTTTAGTGCTGAGTCGATTTCATTGCCCGTTGCAACATTCTGCACTACCGCGCTTACTACACATATCAGTGTTATAAACGTTAACAGTATCTTCTTCCTTGACATTATCTGTAACAAAGAAAAAGTATTTAAAAACAAAGTATGCAATAAAGTCCAAGAAGCAATTGATGGTCTATTTGTGATCTGGTTATTAATTTACGATTTAATAATGACACGATAAGTAGACAAAATTGCTCACACAATTTTTATCAAACTTGACTTTCGCTTTGATAATAGTTATAAAACAATTAAGAATAACGGTATTTACAATTCCATTAGACATGGAACAGACATAGCCGGGTAATTGAGACATGCACTAATGGGCTGTTGACACTGGTAGATCATATTAATCAGAGTGGGTAAAAGTGAAATAGCTATTGAATATGTAAGACGAGGCGGTATCAGCTACAGCTTGTAATGTTGCATGCCGATATTATTTTATAGTTTAGTCACTCATTATACCAAGAAAGCGTTTTTCTATACTAAACGTTAACTGGAAATGGTTGTAGTAGTAGAAGAGAGAAAAATGGCTGTTGTTATAATGCACATCGGTTTATAAGATCCTATTTATTGTACAAATTATCTTAATTACGATGGTTATTTCTATTTTAAATGAACTTACCGTATATGATATACCTAAATAATAGTGGCCAGAATAGTGGTCAGAAAAGTCATTGGGATCACAGAAAAGTAGTTTTGGCTTGCATTAATCAAGATGAAACGACTTTTCTGTGATCCCAATGACTTTTTAATACAAAAACCCAAAATCTTTCTAGGTAGACAAAACATTTTGTATACACATCGGCTGTCGTCCGCTGTTGTTATAAAAGTGATTTGCTCTATGGTGCTGTCAGACTATGTTTACATCTTTATGGTTTCAGAAAAGTTTTTCCTTTTCTACTTCCACTCTCAATATTTTTCACCTGTTTTTGTACCTTATTCATATAAAACGGTATAACGATCTTAAAATGAGTGGTAACAGAGATCAATCTTGCCTTGGTGCTGATTTCAAATCCAATAAGTTTCGTATTTCCGCGATATCGTCGCGGGTGCATCTAGAATTTCTCTATTCCACAATGCCGGGCCATCGGCCAATGAAAGTGTATCGCACATCGATACCTTGACCGCTGTACCATAACGAACAAGTACAAGTAATCTTTGCATTAAAGAAGTACAAGTAATCTTTGCACTATGTGTGAGAGTTGGGTTGGAGAAGCGGGTTTACTAGCACAAATGATTGATCCAGTGTTTGTTTCATGTAGCATTTTTTTTATAGATTAGAGGTGGTTTTGACGCGGCTCGGCATGCATGACGGCATGTTTCTTACATTTGGTTTAAATGAACGAACTTGTTAGATGAGCTAACACTTGATTGATCAGTTAGGGTAATCATAGTAACAGGCTCATAGAAACTATGATAATGTGTACCTAGGTGGATTGCTCTTCAGTCTTTAGATAGAAATGTTCAGTGGTTAATCTTCTGAGGATTCTGTTTGGTTGAGTTTGAATATTAATAGGTAGGTAGTGCTTCAAATGATCTGTTTGGTGGAAAAGTAATATTTATTTATACCTAGATCCCTACATATTTATGTTATAAATTAATCACTAAAGGAAAAAAACAAAGAATTATAAAAACAAAACTGGTTTGGAAAAACTACAGAGCGAGAAAGAAAAAAGGTAACGAATAGCAAATTAAAATGGTACCTGCTCGTACCGATACATATGTAGGTATCGACATAAAAAAAATAAATAAAAGAAGTATTTACTCAATTTTAATGTTAATAGATAATTAATAAGATTATAACAAGATGAAACGAATCTCACCTAAGTGGTACAAACGAATTTAATAAAAATAACACCCATCATAAATTAAGTTGTAAGAACTAAAAAAATTAAAGAATTTATAGATCAATATATACAATGCAACATTATGAGCTACCTATTATTTAAATTTAAATACAATTATGTAAGAAGTGTAGGTATTACACTAAATATGTAAGTACCAGCACAATGCCTATGTTAATGCCATGCATTGCGCGTTAGTTACAAAACAGTAGCTTTCTAGCGTGCATATGCTCAAACAATATGCACAGAATTGTTGATCAGAATTCTGTGCGGATTCCACGCACCAGCATGTAGGTAACTTATAGGGCTGGCACGCAGAAATATTCAGGACCAGCAGCCCAGGACATTTTTGTAACATACACATAGGCGGCGTGTTGGCACTAGGGCTTTCAGTACCGGTATTCCGGGATCCCGTAATAACGTGATCACGGATATTGGTCTTTTTTTAATCACGGTATTGACGTTCAAATACCGTGATTACGGTATTACAAACTTTAGTATATATTATTGCGGTTTATTGTATTAAGTGGTAGGAAATTGTATTATGTGTTATAATTTACGATGTGATGTTACTCTCACACTTATTTTCGTAAGCCCAAGTGCCTAAGCTACTCTTATGTCTGGCTTACCCTCTCGCACCGGGCATGCCACAATCGCGGCGGCAAGTCCCTTTGAAAAGTGACAGGAGAGGCGCCACGGCGTCCTCATTTTACGCAAGTCCTGACCGAATATGGTAAGTTCGGGAGGTTTCTGTTTCGGATTCAGGTGAAAGAAACGCCTTTGTCACCATTTTGGGTATCACCCGAAGAACACACACACACACGTTGTAGGTGTGCCTCGCTTGAGCGGAGCACCACTGTATCCTAATTCGGAATTTCTGAATAGGAAACCTGCGGTCCTTGAATGCAAAGGAAGGAACATTGGGTTTTAGTCAGTAAATATCTGGCACGCCCTTTCGCTCCACCCTCGGGCGAGAGAAGTCTCAGCCCAGATAAAGACCCTTTCGCGCCCCGCTTAAGCCGTTGCCCGAAATTGAGTCGTATTCAATTATGCTTAGTTCTTTACTAAAATATACGAAAATTGCAAAATAAAGTTTAAGTCTGGAAAGTCGTTGTTTCAGGTATTGCTTTTTCATTTTTTGGCACCGACTTCTAAACTTGAAGTTATTTTACAACTATTAGTTTTCGTTTTTTGAAGTCGCATTAGCTTTTTAAGCTTTTGACGTAGGCGAGCACTAAGAGAGGATTTTCACAAATTCACTCCCTAAGAGCATGAAACGAGGGTCCAAAAATTTGTATGGATAAACCTACGTTTACGTGGGCGGAGCCGCTGGCAGAAGCTATCTAGTGATATTTTTTTTTTTTTTCAAACATGTGTAAGTACATGTTTGAAAAATACCCAATTCGTATCATTGACGGGTGCATGAAATAGGAAATATAAAAACGGAATGCACGTATAAGAGCATTTTAAGATTTACAGAAAACACTGACAATCCAAATCCAAGATCTTGTTTTTGGCTGTAAAAATGGTTATTTGCATCCTTATGGATGGTGTGCCGTGTACTTATTCTATACCTAGTTCCTTCATTATAAAAATCTAGTCTATTATATCTGGTCGCAAAGAGATCTGGAATTGCTATTTTGCAGTACACACCCCTATCATTCACATTCACATCATAATGTAGTCATCAAGTTATGTTAGATAAACCAGAGACAAAAATATTCAAAGCACCTGGTATGCCGCCACCGCACTACAGTTCCGCGGATTGCTGGCTAGCTTATCTCTCAGAAACCTACCTAGTACGTACATAACATATTTAGCATTACTAAATCCTGTTTTGCTAAAACAAAATGAAACAAAATGTAGCCTTGTAATATCTGACTTGAAGATGTAGACCAAGACCTTTTCCAAATGGTTCGTTGTCACTAGTACCATTAACAGTTCCATGATGGAACTATTGAGGTTTTTTTAAATCACTAGTTCCATTTTAAAAGGATCTGTAAATAATGGAACTAATGTTAAAATTTATTATCACTAGTAAGTACCACTAGTGCCTAAAATAATAAAAAATAATGTGGAACTAGTGATAGTAAAATTCAACATTAGTTCCATTATTTCCAGATTCTTTTAAAATGGAACTAGTGATTTAAAAAAACCTCAGTAGTTCCATCATGAACTGTACTAGTGACAACGAACGTTCCAAATATCCTGCCTAATTCTTGCAATTCATTCAAACTTTACCCGGCAGGTACTCGGTTTAATATTATTTACATCATTTTCGAATAAAAAAAAAACATGTTTTATTGGATATTCATAATTCGTAAAAACAATAGTTCCGCTAGGTAGCGGATTTTTTGTTTTAGTGTATATATAATTATAGTACCCACATAGTATAGTTAAGTGATTTTTTTTAAGTAAATAGTATATACATATATAGGAACTATTAGATACAGTAAACGTTTCTCTGTTAACTAGCAAACAAAATATTGATAAGTATGCTAACTACTGTTTTATCTGAAACTTGTTACAAATTACTTCGTGTTAGTAGAACAAAAAACATTTTTTTTATTATCTTTCAAAGTATCAATGACTTTGAAGTTGTTAACCTGCTTCTCTGATAATAATTCCAATCAATGTTACTGTTGCATTAGAGAGAAGTTCTTTCAACATTTCATCATTAGGTACATAATGCAGAGAATTGCATTGCATATAGGACTTTTTCTTCGTTTGTCCTGTGTTGAAAGACTAATTGATAGCCGTTGTCAAGTGGTTTTATCATACTTATTATGAAACTTCTCCCTACTTAGATTGCTCTGCCTATCATTAAGTAAGGAGAGAGATCAGGTACACAACCGGTAAAGTTGATAAGACCCTTATTGATTTTGCAAATATCACTAGTGTTTTAACCCAACATTGATTAAACTGTATGGATGTAGAACGCCAGGCTTTGCGATAGTTTGTAGGACAACATAATTAAAGGAGAGTTGATTCTGTTCCATAGATGGGTGTGTTGAATTAACTACAAACTGGCATAAGTCCCACAAGCACATAAAATCTGTAGGCCATACAAACATTAGTTCTGTGAGGGGATCGTACCGAACCTGCCACACACATCGTTCAGCCAACTCGCCTATCGAGTAGTTAATTAATTGTGTAACACTATCGCTTTCATTGTTGCTCCTTTGATTAAATGTTATTGCTTTTGCTATAACGTTCACTTTAATATGGGCCATAGATCAAAGGGCCCAAAACATTTTTTCTAGGCATGATTTGCGCCCATTAACGAATGCGATGGCTCCACTCGGTTACGAAGTTTCTTATGTAAATCTACAATAATTTATTTCTTTACGTTTCGTAGCAACAAGAGATCACGATTAACCGCAAATTATAGTTTTTCAATCGTCAGTTGTTACGGATGTGCTTACTGGTTACCTCACCGACATGACACCCGGTATTTTAGTTATAAATTTATGATACGGTAGCTAACTCTATGTTTAATTACAAACACCAATTAAAATTAAGATAAACTATGCTAACAATGGCTTTATTTAATTATTTAATTATACAGAATAAAAAATTAAGGATCCTAATAAACATATGTATTAATATTATTTCCATTTTGTCAATATGTAGGTACACTATCAAAGATTCAAATTTCTAGAAATATCTAGAGATTAGTTATTAGGAATGCATGAACATTCCTAATAACTTGTTTTCTTTAGCCGTGAATTTTTATAAAATCTTTTAGGTAACTGCTCAAGTCATTCCACGTGATGACCTTTTAAGTTAACTCAGTTCAGTTGCCTTAAGGAAAATATTTTCTAATAAAGAATAAGATTTTTTAATTAATAATATTTGGAAAGTAAACATCACGATTTGCCATAAAACTGGTTGAATGACCTGTGATGTAATCTCGTCATTGGTGTAGAAAAATTGGCATTACTAATCATAGGTACTTCTTCCTACTTAATAATATCCTAAGTAATCTTTTACTTAAGGTGATTGACCGTTTAATTGACCTTTTCCTAGTTTTATTATGTATTATATTAATCCTGTGTTAAGGTCATAATATTCAAATCAATAAATTGTTAATTCGGTTCTCATTCATGTTGATAGTGCAAAATAGAGATGGAACGTAATAAAGGGGGCGTGTGCTGTGTACATATTAAAAATAATGTAGGTAGGTGTAACTTCTAATTATAGTAACTAATATACATAATTATAGATATTTTTGTGTTCATTCCTTTCTTGTTTTTAAGCAATTTAATATGCTAAATAAGAAAGATAATTTGCATGATTTAAAGTTGTAGAGAAATAATCTTGTTCGTTCAGAATTAAACATTTATTTGCGTTTTTAAGTTTCATACATGTAGCTACAATGATTATGGTTTTGAATCACAAGATAATTTCATTGAGAAAATAAAAAGCAAAAGACTATAGTGCTTAGGCACTATAGTCTTTTGCTTTTTATTTCTCGAACTCTTTCGAATTCTTTCGATTTCTTAAACTCGAACACAAAACTACATCTAAAAATGCATCGATGAAATTGCATTATCTGCATCTCGATCACTTTAAACATCGTTAAAAAGTTTATTAGCGAAGATGAGAGTGTATCAAACAACATAATTGCTAATAATATGCTATTAACATCCATAGTTGCCGCTACCAACATGATGTACGAGTAAGTGCGTCGTGTCTGTCTGTGCTGTAGTAGGTACTACTTGCTATTATAAAAAAATCTTTCCTTAACAAAGCTATTGCTTGTAAGTACCGAGATACAGAGGTAATAATGAGCTATGTCGTGATTTAATTTGCATAAAGTCTGAAACTGTATGCAGCTCTTTGTGCTATTAAAATAATGCTGCCAAAGTGCCTAGTTTTTACTTATTCATGATTAGTTTTGGTCTGCGGTTCCAAAGCCGCGGCCTTTATCACTGAAATCGTGCTTTGCCTACGACACATAGATATAGTGTAGGTATATTAACTTTCTATCAATGCAAATTGTGTGCTATTTTGTAATCTGATAGGTAAATATGTACTTCCAACGATTATCACAAACATCCTTATCCGTACATATAAAATGATAAAACAAAATCACTCAACGCGTCTATTTGTCTGTTCACGATAAACTCCAAAACCATTGAAAGGATTTTCATGCGCTTTTCGCAAATAGGTAGAGTTATTCATTGGGAAGGTTTGGCTGTATAATACATGCATATTATAGTAGAGAAAAGCTGTAAAATTAAATGATTTGTAAGACCCTTGCGGAGCTGGAGGTCGCTAGTAATAATATATAAACAAAAAAATATACAAACATTCGATCTCATGATAATATTATAGTTTAGATTTAAGACAATACATCTGCAGGAAATAATACCTGTAGAAATTCTACCCGGAGACGAGACCTTAAAGAAAATTAGTCATCCGATCCCTAACCTCATCTTGTTATACCAATCTTTCTTGTTTGTGGTACGTCTGGGGCTTGTTCGTGGCACAAATATTATTGTGCATTGAAATGCTTTACCCCTTACATACGATCCACTCTCATTGAATAGACTCATTGTGCCCATAGGAACTGTTTATCTTTGATCTCTTGCTGTACAGTCGATGGCAATAATTATACTTTTTTGAAAACAGTTAGGAGTATTAAGTAAGTTTGAAAGACATGCGTAATAAGTGTACACCTGTCAGGATTTTTATTAAACTCAAGGCCGAATTTATAATGTACTCTTTTGTTAAGGCATGTAACAGATTTGACCTCTAGACTCAATTCATGTTGTTTTTCAATAAAATTAAACAAAAGCAAAAGTCTATGGCGAGTGAGGTCGAGCATATCTCCCTGGACGACCTTGTCCAGTATCCAGTATCGCCATATATCATAACTGATGTAGCTTTTGTTAGCGAATGTACGGGCTGACATCATTTAGCAAACTTATCAGGGAATCAAGCTCGTCTGTCTGCCGACACCGTGCCTGTTGGAAACCGTGGTAACTCGAGATAAACACAGTAAAGCACTATGTAACTGCACGTATTTTTGTGATAAAATCTACGCGAGAGAAGCGATGCGGTTTGCAGATAATCTTAATGTAAAATTGCAACTTAGGATCGTTAAATCTTATTTTGTCGATTCCGCACTTCTTTGCGAAGGTGGTCAAAGTTCACGCTTACTAATATATAGTTAAGTAAATAGATAATTTTACTGTTATAAGACTACACAGCTGAACACACATACATAGACTGTATATTCTAAGTACACCAATAACTAAGTAATCTTTTAGTCGCTGTTTATTGTACATGATTGATCCTGGGATAGCTAAATTATTGACATTTGACCAATTTTACAACAATTATGCACAAGTAGTTCGAGGCACATAGCATATCGCCCACGAGACCGCAATAGCCTAGTTTACGCTTACAATTTGCGCGGGATGACAATCAGATTAGAATGGAAATATGCTTTGTTTGTGCTCCCCCTTGTTTAAAACATGACGAGTCTAAACGGTTTGTTAAGCCCGTTATTTTAACTCGTTTGCAGCATTTAAGTTTTTGTAAACACACCAAAATAAGGAAATGTAAACATTAGAGGAGCGGAGCGGCCGTGACCGAGGCAGTCGCGTCTGGGGCCACAGTAAACAGATTAATGTTTGGGTTTAGGATGGTTTGCATGAGGTCTTTTCTTCTACCGACCCATTTTTTGATCTAGGAAATCATCGAATGACTTCCCCCGTTCTAGAATGGCATGTCAGACCAAGTGAGTAAAACCCGCATGTGTCCTTCAGTTGCCCTAGACACGGTAACTCTTTCAAACATCACACAGCCTCTACCGATCCCTGAGTTTATTCTTTTGTTTCACATTTAATCTCTTTATACCTAGAAGTTATTTTATTGTTTCATGCCATGGTTTACTTTTATTGAAGCCAAGGACATTGGCGTTTACTTGGTTTACTGCCTTAAGAGTAACAACCAACTATAACGCTACGGTTTCTTATCTAACTTAAGCAAGCATGATAATAGCTAGGGTCCTTTAGAATTGTTTGTAAACATTTGTTTTTCTAGCTCTATATTTTTAGTTTCATTTCAATCACGATACACATTCATATATTCTAGTAACGCCTTTGCAAGGATATGGCTATAGGTGTGGTAGTTCAAATCATGCAACAAATATACGTTTTGTTATAGAAATTATAATGGATGGACTGTCATGTCCAACTAGACGATAGTATACATAAATATATCATGCGATATGATCAAACTGTTTAAAAAATAGGTACTACTAATGAAGTTAGTTCCTCATTAGAACTTTTGGCATAATGAAGCACGATTTCAAATCTTAGTGGTTCTGTCAGTAACAGACACGTCTAAGAATTCGGATAAAAATGTTACTCTTAGAATATTTTAAGAGTGTTACTTATTAACAAATCGAAGTCGATTTGAAATGAAAGCGAAAAAAGAAGGAAGACCACCTTCTTAAATGATCCAACTTGTTTAAATCATATGAATGTGAACCCAGGACTCGACGGCCTGCCTCGAAAAGCTTGAGTCCTGGCCATGGAGGAACTCGGGCCTCGACTAAGAGGGCGCTTTAGTGTATTTATGGAGAAGGGCCAGTTCCCACTTCGCTGGAAGACGGGAAAACTGGTCGTCATCGCGAAGTCGGGGCGCCCTGCGGAATCACCGTCCATGTACCGGCCCATCGTGTTGCTTGACGAGGTGGGCAAGCTCTTTGAAAGAGTTATTGCAGACCGCCTCGCACTTGGTACGGGTGGGCACTTAGGTATCACCAGGTACCAGACTACCTCTGTCGTATGATCGAGGCCTACCTGACGGACAGGTTCACGGCCACCGTAGGTTCGGGCATGCGGACGGCGAGCAATGGGTAGCTCGCCGTCCGACCGTCCGGACCGAGCCCAAGTCGTCGACGGCGCGTAGTGTTCCACGCACGCCTCAAAGAGATATCAGCAACCGTAGGGGCCCAGCAGGGTGGAAGCCTACTGGGGCCATGGGTGACTTGAAAGTGAAACCTAGGGCCCTGGAATCAAGGCAAAGAAGGAACAGGAGTGGGTTTTAGTCAGTAAAAGTCACACGAAAGAGCGGGGGATCTCATTGGATGCTTTCCCAACTTAAAAAAAAATATATGAATGTGAAAGTTCACAAAATGTTCATATTCCTGAACCTAAAAATGGTCACAATTAGGCATAACATTAGAATATTTAAGCCCTCTGACACGCAGCGCTTACGTCGTCAACTATATAAAGGCAGACGTAATTAGTCAAAGTCCTTTGTTCGGCAATGTTCACAAAGTAAGTGCGATTGTGAGTAGAACACTCGTCCGTACAACCGCTGACCCGGTTCAGTGTAGTGTCTCATTAAGCCAATGAGCTTAATTACTTGCCCAATGCTTCCGCAGTTCCTTAGATTGGAATGTACATTTTTAAACATCTGCCATTTGAGAAAATAGAAATTTCGAAGAAACATTGTGATGTTTTTTAGCTCAATAAATAATTCAATGCATGATATTGTAGAGCATGATTAGAATATCTTTATGGAAATTTGAAAACGGTTAAAAAAATAAGGAGTTCATTTTATACACGTATGTGGATCGATCACCGTATGTGTGAAATTATGTACAGTTCCGATGATGGTAACGAACGTTACAAATATTATGTACCTAAAAATGATTTTAGAAATGTATAAAAGGAAACTGATTTACCTAACCAGTGAAAATCGCGATAGTAAAATCGCTGGACAAAAAGAAATATTCATGAGAGACAGAGAGACAGGGCATAGAGAGAATACTAATCCTGCGCTGACGGGAAAGTGGATCGTAAAAGCTTTCTGTATGGACAAGTGGTAGAAATCATTCTAAATTGATATTTTCGTGCTGATTACGCGAATCGGAACTTCGGAAGAACCTAAGATATGACAATCAATTTTGTCCTCTTTTTTAGAACGGAATATTAGTACAGCTGATATGTTTATGTTTGTTGTTATTCTCTCTATCTACCGTAGGTCATCATATTTTTCCATGTTGAGATGCGTTTATTTGGCTTATTTGACACCTACTTAATAAACAATAAAATTATTGTATTTACACTGAACAAAGAATATAATATATATTTAATTTTGTACTGTTGTGTTACATGAAAAATGTTTTAAGTGTGGCCGTCACGGAGGTTCACGTGCGTAGAGTATGTTTAAAATTAAAATATAATATTACACGAACTTTTCATGTACCTACAACTATGGGATAATATATTATACTTAAGTAAAATAGAGTGACCTAGTTTACCAGAACGGTAAACAAAGTAGGTTTTTCAAGCTGAAATGACACAGTCTCAGTAAAAATATCGTGATAAGTTCTATCACGATATTTTTACGTTCTACGATCATAAATTCTAGAACAACATTGCAAAATATCTATAATTTATATTGAATAACTTGTTCATCGTAAAGGCTGGATATTTCTCATAATGAGTAATTAATTGATGATTGAGTCAGCATAAATCACATTTATTGTTTTTATACTTCAATTAATTTATTTGTGTACATTCCTGTCCGCATCAGCTGGGCCTCAAATCTGCTATTACAATAGTGTCAGAATGGTCTATCTTTGATTTCATAATTGTTGATTTTGACAAGTTTGGTAATCTACTAATGGCGTCATTATGACTTTCCAATGGTCAACCACTAACGTCCCATTGAAAGAAATGGCATATAATGGTAATCTCGTACATATTGACAAACTAAAATCTGACATATGTGGTAATCTGCTAAAATTTTGACAGTTCCTTTGATCAGTGACCTACCATTAGAACGTCATAATGCAGTCATTGCTTTTAATAAGCTTGATATTGTCATTCTACCACAACTCTATTACGAGACCATTGACCGATCAATGATCGATAATTATGACTTAACTTGGGCCCCTGGTTAAAAATACCTAGGTTCTAGGCTCTTACAAAACATTTTGAGAACACATTGATTGTAAGTACAGCTAAGGAGTTGAATTCCTTACCGGAGTCTACGTTTCCATATAGCTACAACTAAGGGGTATTTATGTCAAAGCAAGCGTGCTCAATCGTCGACCACATCATCTCTTACAATCAAGTGAGTTAGTGGTCAAACGCGAGCCTATATAAATAAAAAATGAAATCCTACCTGTCTCGATATTTTTGGCGCTTTTGATTCTATTACAAAATTCCAAGACCTGAATTAAATATCATTCCAAATTGCAAAATACCTACTATCTCAAGGTTTATGAAGTTAAAAGGTCTTGGTAAAAGGTTGCACCCATTACTTAACAGCCGTTCGCGTTAAAGCATGAAAATCGTTAAATTGATTTTTAGGGTTCCATACCATAAAATGACAAGGGAACCCTTATGGTGGCCACTCATAATCATGCCAAACTAAAAAGTTGTTGGGAGAAATTTTGGCGTGTCCTTCTAAAATTGCTTCGCACACACTGTTAGGTAGTTCAACTTTGATCAAGCCTATTTGATTACGTCACTGGATCAAGCGGCATGATGATGGCCAGCATTATAAGATCATTTTCTTATTCAGTGTCTATCCGTCAAGATCCCTTTTCTCAGTCAGATCAAGTTGACATTAATACTTAGGAAATCTAGAAATATTCAAGCAAAAAAGAGCCTATTGTTTAAATACTGAAGCTTAAAGAAAACGTAAAACCCGTTTGTCTATTATCAAATCAATCGGCTGAATGCGTCCGTATTACTCGTAGAAATCGTTGTACTATTTATAAGTCTGCGCGTCGTTGACCGAACACGGCTAAAACGGTTGAATGTAAACAAATAACAAACTCTTACACGCGTGATACATCACGAAACTTTATCACTTCATCTCATTGAACATTAACACCATCTACAGCATGCACCAGCTCCTTTTACTTTTATTAAAGAGACCCATGACTTCTCTCGCTATGGCTTTTGTTTCAATAAATTATTCCATTAAAATTTTTCACATCACGCAACGTGTCTTTGTTCTTAACTGATGTGTTCTGTTTTTGCTTGCTTCCATCGTAATTAGTAAATGTGAAAGTTCATAAAATTGTAATCGACATCTGTATTGCCTATCAATCCGTTTCTTTATTTTGTATGATTTTACTTGTATGAGAGAACATGGTTACGAATGTTTTTTGCAATATCACTAGCAAAAATTTAACTCTCCGTGTGTTTAGTTTTGGTTAACTTGATAATGTTGAGTAATTTAATTGTTTTATTAAATGCTTCCTAATTGATAACATCTAATTATAATTTAAATTATGCGCAAACCTGTTCAAAACAATTCCAATGTCTTCACAAAGCGGAAGTTAGTAAATAGCTAGATTCAACTTTTGAAGTTTGAGTTAGACAACTTTTTATGAATATTGCGGAGCAATAAGTATCAATTTATTCTAAAGTTTACGTGGTAAAAAATCAACTTCAATGAAAAGCTGTGTTCTGACCAATTTAAACCATAACGAGCAGACCATACAATCTGTGCCAAACAGTCAGGGTGTTACAAAATATGATCTCAGGAGAAGTTATTACGAGAAAATTACAAGTAGAGCGTGGGTAAGCAAATGCTGTCAGTTGCGACGCGTACGAATCACGAGTTTTTGTATGATTATTTTGTAATAATAGTTTTCCGATATACCAGGTCTACAACCTGCAATTACCTGTTATGTAAGGCACGACAATCGGACATTGTCTCCTTTTGTTCTGCTTTACTTAGTCCTATTACAATAGATAATGTTTTTCAAGAATAGCGCCTATGAAGATCTTATTGTATTTAGGATTTAAGTTTGATTCGACGGTTCTGTAGATCAAGATAGTTTTTGAAGGAAGCCTTCGATAACTATATCTTTCTTTTAACTTTAAATACTTTGCTTGCAGAAATGGAGGTATGGTAGAAGCAAACACGCTGCGACGATCTCAAGGATACAGGCAGATGTTTGATGAGATTACAAAATTAACTTTAAAATTTTAAATATTCTATAGTCTTAGATATTAAATTATATTTAACACTTCATAAGCAAGCTGAGCTCTTACAGAAACAAAATTATATTGATAAAATATATATTATATTATGCCTTATATTATGTTAGTACGATAAATTCGTGAGTTATGTATCCCTGTGAAATAATTACCTTGGCTTAGACAGTTGCAGGCTACAATTACGGATGTAAGTACCTAGGTAAAATCAGTAGGTGCAAAAATATTACAATATCGTGAGAGTAGTACGTGATATTCCAACTAAGATACTGTAGACACCTAAATGTAAATAAACTACTTAACTAAAGTTAATTATAAAATCTCAACTTAATTGGTCGTATGGATATAAGTAGTAGGTAGATAATTTGAGATCTATTCACTTCTCTATGGAAATGGAAAGTTAAGGAGTTTTCTGTTAACTGTTACCGAAATTCCGTTTTGTTTTAGTTGGAAGACTGGAAATTAATTTACAGTATTACCTAACAATTCCAGTATATGATAATGAAAGCTGGTCATTCAGTAGGAAACTGAATATCGGCAGAAGATATGGATAAAATCTAATTGTAACACTTTCATTTAAAACGACAATATTGTTTAACGGTTCCTTGTTTACAGGAAAAAAAATAACGACTTCTTAGGTCATTAAAAATTAGCCTGTTAATGTTAACCTATTAATACTCACTAAATTAGATTAAAAAACATTGAAGTATAGGCGTATTATTAATGCCAGCTATTATTACAGCTATATTCCATTGTGAGACAGCTAAACTTTTTTTTTTTAGGTGGCTACAGTACTTACATAAAAAATTAGTAAGGTAATAAATAAATACCCAGGTAAGTTCCAAAGCGTAGCATTACCAACATCGTGTTTTGATTTTAAGAAACGGTAAGTTAGGTTTATACCTGGTTACTCAAGTTTAGAATTAAGTTAATCAGTGATATTTTTGCTGGTTTTCGCTTGTATGCAAATAACAACATTGGATTTGGGCCAGCATTACTTTTCAACGAGCAAAAACACAGTAACAATTTTCCTTATACTATTTTTACTTTTTATTAAAAACAATGAATTAGGTAAGGCATACTAAATTAAGTTTTTTTTTTTAAATTTACTTTTGTATAAATAAATTACGATCCGGTTAATTTATTGAATAAACTAGATCATATTATATTGATAACAACTGTCCAAAAGTAGTATATAACGTAAAATAATAAGTAACATATTAACAGTCCACTAGAGTTTTAGCAGGATTTTTTCGGGTGTAGGTCAGTGGTTGTTTTAATTATTCGCAAATTGAGTCCTAGTGGATATTGTGATGTAAAATTAGAGTAATTTTGTATCTAAAGAATCTACGCAGCAGGACAATATGTGGAATCATTAAATGAAGCTGAGAATTTTCTTGTACTCGTAGTATTGCTACTACTACTACTATTTCAGTGTAGTTTTCCGAAAATCCTGACTCGATACATTGATGGTCAAAACTGCATGAACTATAAGATAATAAACAAAGTGTTTGTATGTTGTATCACAAACGAAAGAGTTTTTAAACTTGACACTGGTTAAAAAAGAAAAGAAACAGTTCACTAATCGTGAAGTAATAAGAAGTCGTAAGATTTAATTCATAACAAGTATAATTAAAGTGACACATACCGACATTGGGGTCATGAGTTGTTGTTGATTGTTTACATTTGTTAGGTAATCATTGTGTATGTATCATATTTGACATAGCGATAGTAGTCAGTACTTATTACACGTATAAAGTAGGTAAGTAACTTTTTCCAATGATAATATAATTAAACGGTAGGTTGTTAGATACAATTTTGTAGAAAGTGGTGTGTTTTTATTTCCATTTAGTTTTTGTTAAAGGCAAATTATGTAGGTTTCTGTTAAATTGCGACTTTTATTGGTACCTAGGTAACCTAATGCACAGATGGTGATAAATATTTTCTAAAGGAGCTACTGAGAAGGTATTGTTGTCTTACAAAATGAGATCTAAAGGCAAGGCAATATAATTTAACTAGGCAGGTTTTTTTAAATTTTACTTTTTTTCTTAATAAAAAATTGAGTAAAACTGTTTAATTTATCTGTGGTAAACTCGTATATTTGTTTAGGTAACAAATACATGAATTTACCAGCAATAAATTGTTTATGCAATTGAAGGAAGGAACTTAAATCCTAATAGATTTAGCAGGAAAAGACGACCTACTGACCGGAAGTTGGTAATACATGATTGCTTTATTAGTAATTTTGATTGTTTTATAAATTGGATTAAGTTCAACTAAGAAATAAATTAACAAAAGTGAGACACAAAGTTATTTTTAGTATACAAGTTGATAAATGGTAGGTGTATCATGCTAAGTTTTTGTAAACATATGAATAAAAACTGAATAATAAATATGGATCTACTAATTAATAATATTTTATCAACTCTTTTAACATTAAATTCCAATTCTAATAAAAACAAAGTATTTTATAACAGACTTTTTCATGCCATAAAATAACTTTTTTCGTTATTTGACAGCTCGACAATACATATTTTCAAATCATCAGTTTTACTTGACGAATAATGATTAAATAACGCAACTTAATAAAATTACTGAAATTAAAATAAAGTTAATAATATTAAATAAATAGATAAAACAAAAACACCTCTTAACGTCAGATTGAAACTTAATCACTGATATTATAAAGAAGTAAAGTAAGTTTTTTTTTTGTTTATAGGTAATCTCTGAAAATACACTAAAATTTTTAGCAATCGGACAGATTGCTAAAAATTTTTTACCGATGCTTATCGAATCGTCGTGCAACGGCACGGCGCCGAGGAATTCTAGATTTTGGCGCCACATTTATGATATTATAAAATGAAGAATACTAGAATGAATAACAAATAAATAATAGACAATATCATAAACTACTAATATTGTATATTAAATAACAATTTTTTTTTGTACTAAAACCCCTGAGAAAGGGTGTCAAACTTACGTAGTGGGACAAGAAAAACCTTTTCTATTTTTCAAATGTATAGTTTGTATCGTAAAATTAAAAATACTTAATTGAATTAAAATATAGTTTTAAAACTAGTTAATTTGGGGGAGGCCATGTCCAACAGTGGACATCTTTTGGCTCAAATGATGATGATTAAAAATAGTATTAGTCATTATACCTATAAAGTACCTATTAAATATATTTCAGATCTTTCACTTATATGTAAAAGTCTGTTTATCGCCTTCGTTTGTTCTTATCACAGTTTGAGTTCAAACTATAACGTCATAAGTAAGTAAATTGTTGGAAACTTTTTATTTTTAATAATAAATTTCCGTTTTACGCTAGATGCAATTTAAAAGGAATATACGCCATCAATGAAAATAAAAAGGTACCTAAATGATTTATTTACAATAAATGTAAATAAGGAGTTACTAAAATTAGGGAGTCATGGAATACTTACATTAATTGTGCATAAAACTTTCTTGGATGTGAAACTATATCAAACTCGAACGACGATTATCACCCGCCAAAATAAATTATTGAAAAAAACTTGCTTTTACAACTAAAAAGTTAACGTAAACTGTTAAAAATAATTCACACAAATTAAAGACTTTAATTTTTTTTAAGCATCTGTCAAAGTATATCGTGTATTTTATTTTTCGAATTTCGAAATTCTAATACAAGCGCGTTCTCTGCCTGACGCGTGTCGGCAGACTGGCTGGATGTAAAAATCTGTTGTCACATATTATCGGAACGCACCGGCATAAACCAACCGAATCGGAGTAAACACAATTAATTACTGGTAGCCAAGCCTGAATGGTACAACTTCTCGTGGTCGGCTGTACGCTATTTCACTTTCTAGCTTTAGCGTAACTGCACTGCTCCAGGCTGGGCGATAAAAACAAAGTGCCCGGTCGATTATGTCAGTCAAACATGATAGTGATAAAACATGATTATGATTCATGCAGGTACCATTGCCACCCGGGAATGATCGGTCCGTATAAACGCTTGACTGACAAGAAAGAAAAACACCAAGTTAGCACGAAATCTTCGTAAACGGTATAGTAGAGGTGCTAAGTAAGAATTTGATGCGAGTTAGGCCTTTGGCACATGTGAGTTGATAGTAAATATAATAGAATCGGTACTAATAAGTGAGGTGTTTGTGTTGACACTAATAGTAATAAACTTGACAGCTGACAGTAATATGGGATAAGGGCAGGAACAAGAAGAAGAACACAGCTGAAAGACAGCTGTTCTATTTTCATCTGACAATTCTTTCAATCTAGAACTTAATAAATATATAAACAAACTGAAAATAATTATGTACAAACGGGTAGAAATAAAACTCATAGGGCATCAAAAAATTCGTCCACATCGATGTCAATGGGAAAAGTGCCCAGAACGCTGGCAGCATTGCCACGCTGGATGGCAATGATGATTCGTTGACCGAAGAAAAGCCCAGCCCTCTGGTCACGCGAAGAGTCGACCAGCTGTTTGCTGATATCCCGAACAACTCGAAGAGCGCTCGGACCCCATGGCCCTAGCGTTTCAACCCCAAACGGCTCAAATATATAGCCTCCGATGAGGTTATTATATTGTCGCCGTTTGAGGTTTTCTGCACCTGCAGCAGCCGCCCCAGTCAAGCACGGCACTTCACAGTCAGTTATAATATTTAGGATTAATAGTTAAGATGTATATATAAAGTTACATTAATGACAAAAAAAAAATCTAGAACTCGAATTTGTGTCATAATAATAATAATAAATTTATTGCTGAATTTAGAAATAGCTTAGGTATATTCTTGTGTTACACAGCCACAGGTTTACATATACTAGTTAGTGGGTGCAGTACTGCTCTTCTAGATTAGGTATATACATATATTAGTGTATAATATGTCTGATTTATGATGTGTTGTAAAAAAATAGACATAAACACTGATTCGAGAAAAAAGTAATGTGTTGTTAGATGCCGATGAAAGAGGATAATGTTTTAAACCCCGACCAAAAAGAAGGGTGTTATAAGTTTAACATGTGGTTCTGTCTCGTAAACGGATGAACCGATTTCGATCTAGGTTTTTTGTTGTTTAAAAGGCGACTTGATTGAGAATGTACTTAGCTAAGATTCAAGAAAATCTGTTCAGCCATTTTTGTTTTTTTTTTTAAGGTGGGAAAATCATCTAATGACAAATCCCGCTCTTGGGCGGAGCGAGAGATAGTGTCAGACTTTTACTGACTAAAAACCCACTCCTGTTCCTTCGTTGCCTTCGTCCCAGGGCCTTCGTTGCCTTCGTCCTAGGGCAAGAAAATCTGTTCAGCCATAAGAAAATCATCAAAAATTTGAAAAATTGTAAGTTGGTGACAGATTTTAAGATGATTTTACTATTTCAATAATATCATATTTTTGTATAGGTACAATTTAGGTGAGTATCGACTGTAAAACTAGTAGTAATTAAAATATATAAATCATAAATAAGAGAAGAATTAAATTATAAATTTAAAATACTCTCGAAAAATAATATGTTATTACTTTATAAATAGTAAGTATATTTCCCCGACAACGACAACACAGGACGCAAGGTGCTTTTTTTACCCGACTGCAAGAAGGATTATGTTTTTCACGCGTATGTTGTATGTCTGTATGTAATATTCTTTATTACCTCATATCTTCCAAACCGGATTTAATTGTACGGATTTACTTAATTAAGATATCATTATATTTGTCTTGATAACCCAAGTGTTTTTAGACAGGTGACGTTAAAAAAAAAAACCAACATAACGAGTGTGAAATGGCATAATTTTGAGCAAAAAAAAATATTTATAAAAAGTAGCCTAATGTACTCATTATAATACCAGCTATTTCCTAAAGAAAAATCTTTCCCAGAAAAAAAAATGTTAATGAACAAAAATGCATCATAATTGTATTGAAAAACATCATACACGTGGAAATTTGTCACTGCAGCACTTTTGCCTCGGTTGCAATGACAAAGTTTCTCCTCTTGTATCAACATGTTAGTGTTAACAATGCTAAGGACAATACTTTTGTGAACGACAGGTTCTTCTGAAATGCTTAAACTAATAATACTTACATCTTTTAATTGCTATTGAAGTGTATCCTTAACAAATAAAATGAAGTAAAAATTATGAATCAAAACATAAATTAATGCAAATAAGACGCGAGGTCTAGCCGATCCCAATCGGCATTTTTGTGGGGACAATAAGGAATTGGGCTGGGTCGACCTCCGACCGGCGGCCTTGCCGCGATCTGTCCCAGTTGCTGTCACAGGTCAACCCAATTATTACATATGACTGTATCAGATCTCGCTTTGTGTACTAGTGAACGCAGGTACAATGATCTACTGGGCTATTGAAGAAATCACGACAAGCATAGATCAGTAGGAGACTCGTATTTGAATTTAATCGGTCATTCGATCCTCGCAGTCGATCAATTTGGTGTTTGAGTTCTTTCATGAAAATTGGTAAACGCGTTTCTGAACTTTCTGATATTTCTAGGACAGTACTTAAAGAGGAGATGACGTGCCGCCACTAAATGTGAATTTGCACTTACGATGTCGGTAAAAAAATTAAGATGACGTTTTTCAAGAATATATCGGACATGAATGTGTGTGTGTTGGTCACCTAACTCCTCCTTGAGTTGGCTTGACCGATTTGGATGAATTTTTTTATGTGTGAGTGGGTCCCTAGATGGCATGAAAATAAAATTGTATCCGGTAGAAGGCGCCACAATCGAGTTCTCAATCTTTTGTCTAACGAAGAGCTAGCTTTCGGGTAGGACAACGTCTGCCGAGACTGCTATTATCCATATTTTATCGTTACTTTAGACTTTACAGTCTCCTGTTTAATCCTACAATCCCCTCTTATTTTAAAGAACGTTTTAAGTGAAGGTACTGTCACACATTCTAGACACTTATTTATTTATTATTATTTATTAATTTATTTATCCATTGCTTGCTATACTTATAGTATGCACCAAAGCATATAGCACACTAGCTTCTGTAAAAAATCCTAATTGCTATTTTGCTTCTACCTGAATTCAGTTCTTTCATCACTTACCTAACTTTTGTTCTTTATGTTTATAATTATGTAACCTAATGTTATAACGAGGTAAAGTTTTTTTTATTTGTTTGTAGGAGGTAATCTCTCAAAGTATTGGTCCGATAGCTAAAATTCTCACAACGAACGGAGGACCGTTTTATTTATTTAACGCACAGGAGTGCGTCTCGCATTCATCAGATTCCCGCGACTCTCATTAGGTCATCGATACACCTTATGGGCGGTCAACGCTACGTCTTCTGGTGCGCAGTCACCACTCCAGAACCTTTCGGCCCTATCGACCATCCGTACTGCAAGCAATGCAGTGGCAGTTGGCGCCACTTAATTAACAAATGTTTGTGTGATGAGCATGATCATTTGTTCTGTGTCTGGGTGTACTTTATCTATATATGTATGTATTTAGGAATATATAAATATGTTTATCAGTTGTCTAGTACCCATAACACAAGCTCTGCTTAGCTTGGGACTAGGCGGCTTTGTGTGATAGTTGTGGAATAAAAAAAAAAAAAAAAAATTTTGGAGATTCTTCGGACTTTATTCTCCTGCAGATATCTTCATTCGTAATGCCATCACGCAAAGAAACTCTGAGCATATCCCTCTCCATTGTCCTTTGGGTGACTTTAAGCTTTTTGATTAGGCTTATTGTAAGCGACCACGTTTCAGAGCCGTATGTCATCACTGGCATCACACGCACTGGTCATAGACTTTCGTCTTGAGACACTGTGGTATGTTGGACTAGAAGACACCGCGCAGCTTCTCGAACGCCGCGCTGCTCAGCCGATTCGGATACGATGATTAAACCTCTTACTCGAAGTTAGACCTACCCAATTTTTTTTTTTAGTTGTGAATATCATCTAATGACATCTCTCGCTCTTGGGCGGAAGGGTGTGTCACACTTTTACTGACTAAAAATCCACTGCTGTTCCTTCTTTCGTTTTGCCGGGTTTTCCTTTCAGAAGCGAACCCATGACCCCAGTTGGCTTGGACTGGACCCCTACGGTTTGCTGACATCTATAGGCCCGCGTGGAACAGTACGCGCCGTCGTTGACTTTGGCCTGGTCCGGACGTTTACCGGACGTTCAGGTGACGAGCTGCAGATTCGCAAGCCTGCGCCTACGGTGGTCGGAAATCGGGATCGGGACCCCGGCGGCTGGGGCGTGAGGGCCGCTCCCTCGCGCGTACACTTGCGGGCTCCCCCTTTGCCAGCATTACTGCTTTGCAGAAGGAGGCGGCCGCCTGCCCGGCCAGGCACGAGATATCGTTGCCGCCGATCGCCCCTACGAGGACACGGCGGTGCTCTGCCCAAGCGGGGCACACGTCTACCGTATGTCCTCCGGGTGTTCCACACAGTGGTGACACCTGGGCGTTACTTCCGCACGAATCCGGTGCAAGAACTTCCCGAACTGACCATGCTCGGTGAGAAATTGCGTCATGCGGTAGGTGAAGAAGCCGTGAATTCTTTCCAGTCACTCCTTAAAGAGGGGACTTACCGCCATAATTATGGCATGCCCCAGACCTACCCAATTGGATCGTCTGCCCCAGGTAAACGTAATCGTCCACAACTTCGAGTGATAAGTCTCCGATCTTGATAGGAGTAGGTGGTTATTTACCATTACTTACTGGTTGATTGGTGATGTATAGCGAATATCTTGATGATATTCTGAGTATACGGTACGCCACCCTGGTAGGACCAGGATTCTCGATCTTCACCACATTGTTCACAATTGACTTGTGGACGAAAAACCCAACACCACCCTAGGACTGCTGGTCACCCTCCCGAAAATAGAGCAGGTTACCGGAATTAAGAATTATCGTGTCTTCCCACTGTCTTCGGACTTCAGATAATACTCCATCGTTGCCCAATCAATTCCTTCTCAAGTTCGGTGATCTTCTCGTCTGTTCTCAGTGTACGCGTATTATATAATGTTGCCAGGTCCAGACGTTTTTCTTTTAAGGGGTTTACCCCTTAGGGCTAAGCATTAATGCCAATGGCGAATATATTACTCACCAGGTTTGCGACGTCATAGTAGTCATGGCTGAGACTACGGAGGATCTCAGTACAATGCTCGTTGACCTCAGTAGAGCTTCCGAAAGAGTGGGACTTAAATGAATATGGACTAAACCAAAGTCATGGTTAACACCCATGTAGCACCCACCCCTATCAAGATCGGAGACTCTACACTCGAAGTTGTGGACGACTACGTTTACCTGGGACAGACGGTCCAGTTGGGTAAGTCTATATAACTTCGAGAAAGAGGTCAATCTTCAGGTTCTCGTCCAATATACCAAAGTGTCTAAAGACGAAAGTTTATGACCAGTGCTTGTTTCCAGTGATAGATTACATATGGCTCCGAAACGTGGTCGCTTACAATAGGCCTCATAAGAAGACTTAAAGTCACCTAAAGGGCTATGGATAGGGCTATATGGTCGAGGGGGCGAAAGGTTCGGGAGTAGCGACCACGTGCCGGAAGACGCAGCGTTGGAAGGCCTCCCAAACGGTGGACCGATGACATGGCGAGGGTCGCGGGAATCCGATGGATGCGAGACACAGGACCGGTCGTTGGGCGACGCTTGGGGGAGGCCTATGTAAAACAGTGGACGTCTTTCGGCTGAAATAATGACTATGATAATTATTATTATTATTTATTACTAAAATAATAATATAATTATTTTAAGTTCTTACAATTCATCCTAAGGTTTCCTTGTAGATATCGCTGTCAGCCATAAGACCGCCATTGTACTTACTCATAGATTTAAGTTTGTGTAAATAGGTATTTTGTGACTATTTTAATGTACAATAAAGATAAGATATTCTATTTTATGAATGTTTGTATGGGAAAGTTTGTAATCTATATGCACAAAGTGGCTGGTAGTGTCAGTATGATCTGTATAGGCTACCTAAGTACTTTGATTTACAATACACTAACTACTGAGGGCACAATTTATGAAATGGTTATTTAAAGAAAATTAAGTAATATTCAGTGTAAGTAAAATGTTGAATAATAAAATCTTTAACTCAAAATGAACACATATCACTAGACACAAATGATATCTACAGGAATTCATAATAAACGAGGAACAAACCTACCTCATTGAATATAGAACGGCATTTCCATTTCCTTGATGATTGTTCAGTATCAGTACGACTGTTATCGTCGTCTATCGTTTCAGATAAAATCAATGACATCGATTCAGATTGCTCCATAATGGACAATTAGTTAGTATTTTATCAATTAAACAAACCACATTCGAGCACAGCACTATTGGAACTGTCAAATCTATTGATTTACATGAACATGTTGCGTTTCAGTTACGCTCATATTTACTTTATCCTTACGGAAAATAGGTAGCCTCTGCAGCCAATGTTCGATTCGATCCATTGATCGATAAGTACAGTACCCGGGTCGAAATATCTTGACCGCTACGAACTTCGAACAATTACCAGCGCATTAGTTCTTTTAAAAAAATCATTTAAGGCGAATGCGTATTTTTTCGAGTATGCACAATAGCTAGTTTTTAGCGCCAACTTCAGAGTGATCAACACATTTTGAACGTAATGTAGGTACCTATAATTTCTTTTGAACTTATTTAAAAAGCAAGTAAATCCATCAATGCCAAAATTATTATGAACTTTACGATCGTTGTAATAAGGTTACTTGTAGGTTGATGCTTGGGTGGGTGTTAGCCAGTAGTAAGGCGAATGTGAACAACTGTACATAATCTGAACGCATTCGCTTGTTTCAATCTGCAGATAACGCAGTTCTAACGTGATTTTGATAGTCAATTAGGTATACCGTGGCAACACTAGGTTTAACTAAGTCCAATGTTGCAATACTTTACAACTATTCAAAAGATTCATTTAAAAAAGATTTCTTCTTCTTTTCGAGTCGACGGTTAAGTCTAAGATAGTTTGGACCTTATTGGTTGCAGCGTTATTGGGGTTCAAACATGTGAACCATAATGTAGGAGTCACTACGTAGACCACAGATTAAATAGGTAGACGTTTTGAGAGAAAATAGATAACAATATTATTTTTGCTATATGACCAAACCAGGAATCTCTAAAAAAATCAGCTGTTCCCTACATTTAAACAAGATAGGTTCATTGATTAATTAGACTTATTTTTCTTAAGGCGAAAACGCTAGGGTCACCAGCGGAAATTTAATTTTCTTTCATTTTTTGCAATTTGCAATGTATGAGTAATAAAAATAATAATGTATAATATTTATATGTAAGATCTTACCTGTACAAAATCTTTTTGACTGAAAGCAAAATAGATGTGTGCCCAGTTAACCATTATCAATTTTTAAAAGGGGTAACTGGTCTGCGGTCCCAGTTCCATAGTGGGCCGAAAGACCCCTAACCCCTTAAAAAAACCTAGGTAATTTTCTTCTATATTAGACATTTAAATAAAATAGCTTTTTGTATTTGGAAAAGACAAATTGATTGTTCCGTTACAATCCAATTTACTTTTAATCAATTATAAACTAAATAATTGTTTTTTTTTTTATTGAAATAAAGACGTAATTGATCATAGTTATGTTTAACTAATATTTTATTTTATTCTCTCTGACCTTAAGGCCGTGTCATGACCAAAAGCGCGGTCATTGTCATGTCATGATACCTACTCAAAAAATGAATTAGGTAGGTATGTTAAAAGCACCAAGTTCATTAATAACATCAACAATTATGATTAAATTTAACGGCGTACGTTGGCTTGAAAAGTTTTTCATCATCATCATTTCAGCCGAAAGACGTCCACTGTTGGACATAGGCCTCCCCCAAGCGTCGCCACAATGACCGATCCTGTGCTTCTCGCATCCACCGCACTCCCGCGACCCTTTAAAGCGCGAAAGTTTTTATTTATACTTTATTGTTTATCAAAAACAATCAATTTCTATAGAAATATTATTTTGTCCACAGCCTCATCATAAAAAGATTTTGGAAATAAAATAAAAACAAAACCAGAAATTTTTGAGTTTTTGGCATCCTCTTAATATCTCGCGGGGGTCAATGAACAGATTTATTTTATCTGTGAATTTCCGAGATTGATTTTAAAACTGCGAAACTTGATTTATTGTTATTTTGTCATAATTGCACCGTTTTCGTAGAGTCCAAAACATTATTATTTTTAGTTTTAAATTGAGATATATAAATAAATTAATTTAAATCCTTACATACCTATTATAAAGACTCCCGCTACGTCTCTCTGTCTGTACGCGATCGCTAGTATAGAATAATAAATGTATACCTAGGTATGTAGTTCCAGAAAGTATAGTCGGATATGAAACTCCAGTCTAGGAGATCTTCGTCTGGGACATACCACCATTCTACGGAGTCCATTACAAGCTATCTGACATTTGACATGAGATATGTTTCTGAGAGTTTCGTACGACTTTCCTAGACATAACAGGTACCTTTACAGGTATTTACTATTGTTAATTTTTGAAAGCATGTTTCAGGAAGTACCTGTATTTCGGAACTCTATTAAGGCCAGTAGGATCTGCGAGAATGTTCGCGAAAAAGAGTTACCGTGGCTCTGGAACGCGCAAAGCAACTGAAAGAAAACTGGCGGGTTTTAGTCAGTAAAAGTCTGACAGGCCCTCTGATTCTCACCTCAAAAACGGCCAGTATCTATTATAATAAATAGCTATAGGTACTAGAGTAGGAATTACTCTAGTGCAAAACGTAATGGGTTTGTCCAGGAAGTGAAATCCCTAGTGCTAAAACTTTCTGACAATTTAATTTGCCGAAGTGTCGCGCACTCGTTCGATTATATAATACCACCACAACATTCCGTGAACCAGGGAATAAAAACTAACGGTCTCCTGCCATAAACCGACTATTGACAGCACTTCAATTCGTGAGTCCACATATAAAAGTTTACGAGACAATATAACCACAGAGTACTGTTTGAATATAACTTAGCTGCGATTTCGGCGAACGATACATTTGAGTAGCTCGATTCTTATAATCGGTTGCGAATTTACTTTTTGGTAAGAGTCGAAAAATAAAGTGAGTAAAAATAATAAAGTAGCGACAAAAAGGTATATGGTTCACTTGACTGATTAGGTAAATCAGTAAAGTGAACTTTATACCTTGGTGAAATTTTAATAAAGTGTTTTTTTTTAATATTTTAAAGGGAAATTTCTTGAATAAAGAGATACTTAATACTCAGCAGGCCTAGAACAAATGAGGGCAAAACAATGTCCCTAGGTCTAGGTGTATTTATACAAATTTTTTTGTTGGTGGGAAATCATCCTAAGCGGTCATCGGAAGGCGAAGCGGGGGGGCGCTTGAGAACTCACTGTTCTCAAGCGCCCCCCCGCTTCGCCCAAGACTTCTTTGCCTTGCGTTCCAGGGCCCCGGATTATCCTTTCAGAAGCGAACCTACGGCCCCAATAGGCTCCTTGAGGCGCGCGTGGAACACTACGCGCCGTCGACGAATCGGGCTCGGTCCGGACGGTTACTGGACGGCCGGACGGCAAGCTACCCATTGCTCGCCGTCCGTAAACCCACGCCTACGGTGGCTGGAAATCGAGGCTACACAATTCAGAGCGCACCAGCATGATTGTAAATGTTATTGTGATTGTTTGCCTAAGGCATTAAGTCCGCCTCTGTACCTTTATGTGCATGAAGTATTAAATAAATAAATAGATTGTATGTTATGAAATGCTGTACTGATTGCGATTGCAACAATCCAATTGTATTTCAATATTTCTCTACAATTGACAGAGAGATCTGTCAATTGTAGACTAATTCTCTACTCTACAATAGACAGATCCTTGTGTCAATTAATTGTAGAGTAATATTGAAATACTTCATTTTTATTAAAATAAATAACTTCATACCAGTCGAACATACTTAGAACTATCTTTTTTGAAGTCGCTAAACATGATAGGTAGTCGAGTTTGCACTTGTACTACTAACACTGCAATCTATACGTCAATAATATTTTTAAAGTTAAGATTTCGGAACGATTAGATAATTCCTATTAATAATATCCATCTAACTAAGTGCATCACTTACAAAAAAGGAAATTCATGTTTGATGTTACGGCATACTTCCGGGTTATAAAGCGATTTTGGAGTGAAAAAACGTATCTAAAAAGTATCTACTCACGCTTTTACGGTTAAACTACTGAACCGATTTTGATGAAATTTGCTTGAACTCTAAGGTATGTATATCTAAGGTACATATGCTACTTTTATCTAACTTTGATTTCGACGTCACGTCCCCAGTTACCGACATTCACACGGCCTAAACCGCTGGCAGAACCTCGTAGGTACCTACTTGATAACGAGCGATGCAGAGAAATGAGGAAAATTTGTACGGATTGTTTTGAGTACGTATGAATGAGAAAACTTTAGAGTAAGGAAAGACCAAAGCCAAAAGTATTAATGAGAAGACTTTAGAGTAAGGAAATTAGATAAAAGGACTTTGTGAAAAATGAGTTATAATAATCCTCACGACTTGATATCACAGTGGCCAATCTCTAAAAAAATTAGCCTAGTACGCAAGGGATGTTATAGTGCAGGGATGGTGAACCTATGGCACACAGCAAAATATTTCGATCACGCCATTGAAAGAAGTACAACATGAAATGTAGGTGATTTGAAACACTAGTAATCACACCAATTTTCTCTTTTATACGTATAATTGAATAAACAAACTACTGTAAACATTACGATGTACGAATTTTGGGCTGCTAATTAAAAGTTAATAGCATTTAGTTTAAATATTTGTTCATTGAATCACTAAGCCAAGATTCTTTGGCGGCACGCAATGACTACATTTTATTATTAATATTTTTAGTGGCACGTTTTTATATAAATGTTCGCCATCCCTGTTATAGTGCAAGAGTGTGTGCGCTAACGCAGCTGCACTGTCTGTTCCTTTACCCTCACGGTCCGATGGAACAGCAATCCGACACAATCGGAGAGAGATCAGGCGCGACCAACCGCTTTACGTGATTTCTGATGCACGGTAGTGTAACATCACAAACTTCCAAACTCAGGGCTGCTCCTGAATTATAGAGAATTTTGGAACAAGCAGTTCTGTTTTTTTTTTATTAAATTTATCTATATACTTATTTAAAAGCAGAAACTGACTGACTGACATATCAACGCACAGCCGAAACTATTGGGACTAGAGTGTGAAATTTTGCAAAAAGCTTCCTTTTAATGTCGTAGGCGAGCACTAAGAGAGGATTTGCCAAAAATTCACCCCCTATGGGGATGAAATAGGAGTCCAAAGTTTTTATGGAGAAACCTACTTTCACGCGGGCGAAGCCGCGGACAGAAGGTAGTTTATCATATAACTAATACATTAATATGCTTAACTAACATGCTTTGTAATTTGCCTGCTGCGGTCTTCCCATCCGATTATAAGTTGGGTGTCTTCAAGGCTAGAGTGAATAGGCTCTTAATAAACTAGTGCGCCTAACCATCAACGATTGCATCACTGCTTACCCTCAGGTGGGATCGCAGTCAAGCGCTAGTTTATATCAAATAAAAAAAAAAAAAACTAACTTACGAAAACAAAAGGCGTAGATGAACTATGTGAACTCCGGTTAATGTCAAATTCCTTTCTTCACTTACTGGATAAACACATTATTTTTGGACTTTATTATATAATAATGTAGTCTTTTTTGAAGTTATCCTCTATTTCATCCAGTTAGTATAAGCATCGATGGTTCAGTGGTAGAATGCTCGCCTGCCACGCGGGCGGCCCGGGTTCGATTCCCGGTCGATGCAGTTCTTTTGTTTTTTTAATTTTGTCACGGTAAACATTTTTTAAATATGGATGCAATTTGTGTTAATGAGACTGACAATCATGATTAGTAATTGTTTTCTTGATATCTTCGAAAGATTTTATTTTCATTTTTTTATATTTTTTTTTTGTTTTTGAATATTGATAATACACTCAGGATTCACATTTACCATGTGAATAATGTGATAAAACATAACTAATGATGATACCTAGCTGCGGCCACTTTCCCAACTAAAAAAAGGATTTTCTCCACTATGAGAAACAAAAAGATAGTTTGCCGAAACCCGGGATTGAACCGGGGACCTTTAGATCTTCAGTCTAACGCTCTCCCAACTGAGCTATTTCGGCTATAGAAAGCCAAGGCAAAAGTATATAACACAATTCACGTACTTAATTAACTCTTTACTTGTTTTGATAATGTTTATATCAAAACTATTATAAATAAGTAAAGAGTCGCTTACCACTCTTTAGAGAAATTCAATCTTTTTAGGGGCCACAAAATAGAATGTTCCATGTATTATCACAGTTCACTCTATATTACAGTTATAAGTTAACGCTATCTATCGAATCAGTTAATTACCAGAATGGTAAACTTTTATGTTAATAATATTGCTACTCGACTCTAGATGGCGCTTTTAACAATTGCACAAAATATAAATTATGGTGACAGATTCGTGGTGAGACTGTCTCAGGGGAGACTGTTGTACAGTCTCCTCAGGGATGTGTCCTAACAGGCGTTGCTTAGAGGGGGTTCCGGAATGGTATTTTGAGAGGTAATGGCGCCCTTTCTATTTGGGTAAAAATCCCACAGTTTGAAGGTTCCCCTCGAAAACAAAAAAAAAGTATAATAATAATAATAATAATAATTCTTTATTTTAGATAACTAAGATCCAAAGTGTTAGTAATTACAACAATGACACATTACAAAAGTGACACTGTGTCACATGTTTTAGACCCTCATTGTATAAACTCGTAACTGGGGGCATGGCAGCGACTCCGCCAAGTCCGCTAAGGGCACACTGAAGGCACATAGGTTATTTGCTAGATTACTTCTAAATTAAGTTATTTTTGAGACCACTTACATGCGACCCTTTTTTAATAAAAATAATAAATTAATTTATTCCAGGCTTGGAATACACATATACGGTATATTACAATTATAATACAATTTGAAAAAGTTAAAAATTTAAATGAATAATAATAATACAAAGTCAGATTTAGTTCAATAGATAATACAATGTCAGATTTAGATAAATAAATACAAAATGTCAAATTCAGTTAATAGTTAATACAATGTCAGATTCATTTCAATAAATAATAAAATGTCAATATGAATGTGTGTAATGTGTGTGTTTGAGCTGGCAAATCTTCAAATAAGTTTTCCCGCTCTGGGTGGAAAACTTTTACTGTGTAACCAGTGTTACCCATTTGTGTTCCTTTAGTTGCCCTTGGCGTCCCAGGGCTTTCGAATGTTCCCGTATTGGCCGTACTTAGCTTCTTCAATTTTGCTACCATCTCTTTGAGGCGCGCGTGGGACACAATCGAATCGGGTGTGGTCTTTCATCCCGCAGCTCTAGCAGGCATCAGCCCTAGTGGTCCCCGTCCGTAGCTTGGGGCCCAGAAGACCTTCCACTTGCACTAAATGTGGCTGGACCAGTGCAGCAAGTTGCAATTATTACTGGGTTACGTTTTTGTCTCTTCCGCTCACCATCAACGATTGCATCCAGAGGCGGCCTTACCCATTGCGAGGCTCCGGGCGGCAGGTCTTTGCGAGGCCCTTTGTCCTTCGTGAAAAATATCTCTCAGTGTACATAATGAATTTTTCAATTATGTTTTGAATAAATGAATTAGTTAACTAACTTTATTTTAATTTACCGTTATGTTATAACCTTAATAAGTAATTAAGGATCAAAATCAAAAGTTTTAAATAAATAAAAAAAAAAGTAATTTTTTTTTATATTTTTTAAAATTTGCTTGTTGTTGCGCGAGGCCCCTGTAAGAGCGAGGTCCTGGGCGATTGCCCTGTTCGCCACCCCCTAAGGCCGCCACTGATTGCATCACTGCTTACCATCATGTGGGTTCGCAGTCCAGCACTAGTTTATATCAAATAAAAAATAAATAAAAAAAACATGACATTTTCCAATAGTACGTAAGTTAAATGCGTACGATTAACCAGTTAGGATTAGCTTATAGAAGTTTCTGATTAGTGGAAAAAAATATGTGATATAGATAATTCGTGTCTTCGTCCGATTATGCTAATTATACAAAAAAATACTGGGCAAGTGCGAGTCGGACTCGCGCACTGAGGGTTCTGTACAAACTTAAAAGGTAAATTGCGGTTTACGATTTATGACGAATTAAAAAAAAAACTACTTACTAGATCTCGTTCAAACCAATTTTCGGTGGAAGTTTATAAGGTAATGTACATCATATATTTCGTTTAGTTTTATCATTCTCATATTTTAGAAGTTACGGGGGGAGGGGGGGACACATTTTACCACTTTGGAAATGTCTCTCGCGCAAACTATTCAGTATATAAAAAAAAATATATTAGAAATCTCAATATCATTTTTAACCCCATTATATATTTTTACCCCCATTATATCATTTATACCCACAACGGTTTGAAGAAAAAAAAAATTGAGTTTCAGTTGTAAGTATGGGGAACCCCCAAAATTTATTGTTTTTTTCTATTTTTTGTGAAAATCTTAATGCGGTTCACAGAATACATCTACTTACTAAGTTTCAACAGTATAGCTCTTATAGTTTTGGAAAAAAGTGGCTTTGACATACGGACGGACAGACAGACACATGACGAATCTATAAGGGTTCCGTTTTTTACCATTTGGCTACGGAACCCTAAAAATACAACACAGTATGCCGAGCTCATGCAACGGATCATAACCATTGTCACGAAATCCGATTTCGGAGATCCAAAATTAGAGTACAAAGCTGTTGTGGATGTGGATTATAGGATAATTGGACGCAGCGTCGCTTAACAAAGCGGCTTTCAGGTATTTATGCCTAAAAAAGGATCAGACTCTCGTGCATGCCACCAGCGCTTGTTTGTAATCGCGATCCAAAGGGATTTGTGACTAATCGCTAACAAAAATAGCGAGAGTTAAAAATATCGAGTGTTTGGCTGTTTATAGATTAAACCAGTGTCTGTGTTTTCCTTCAGGTGATTTCATTTCAGATTATCCCGGACTATATTTTAGCGTTAGGTAAGTTACCATGATTTTGCATTTCTAGCAAAAAATTGTACCTACTTAAGTATCTAACATAAATATGTATTTGCATGTTTTATTTTGTGATTATGAGTACTTTAGGAAAACACTTTCATTACAAAGTACTACGACTAGACCAGACAGATATTGCAACCAGCTTTCATCCGTTCCTTAAGGGGGTCCTTGCTAATTATTGAAATCAGGGAGCCAATACATTTCAAGCTGATTGTATAATGAGTAACTTTATTTATCAGCACTAGATAGTTAGCTGCAGACAACAATGCGAGCCTGAGTCAGTGGCGCGTTGTGACACATCGTTCGGCAATGTTATTGATTACCTACTGCAATAAAAAGTCAATGAAACAAGCGCGGTCGCGGAAAAAGTTGAGGGTTCCTTACTAGTTTACGATTTGTTTTGCACGACTATTACATACATATTAGATAATGTTAAATAATATGTTTTTTTAATACGTCGTTTGTTTAATAATAACGAGCTTAAACTATACTGTCTGAGCTGTTGGCCTAGTGGTTAGTGGCCCTGACTGCTATGCCGGAGGTTGTGGGTTGTATTCCAACCCAGGACAAATGTTTGTGTGATGAACACAATCATTTGTCCTGTGTCTGGGTGTAATTTATTTATTTATTTAAAATACGTACGTATTTAGAAATATTTAAGTATGTTTATCAGTTGCCTAGTACTCATAACACAAGCTCTGCTTAGCTTGAGACTAGACGGCGTTGTGTGATAGTTGTGTGAATATTATTATTATATTATTATTTATTTACACTTCTTGAAGTTCATCCGTGGATGAGTGACCATCCACTTCATATTGAGTTTCCTTCGTGCTTCGGAAAGTACGTTAAGCCATTGGCTCCGGCTGTCATTTGAACCTCTTTGCCAATCTTGATAGGCAGTCGTTTCGTGATAAATACTGGAATTCAGGTGCATCTGGCTAGACTGGAAGCTGGCCTCAACAAAGGTAATTGGGAAAAGGATAGACAGATTTAGTTTGTTATATCCAGCTCGTCCTGTTATCTATTACGGATCTCTGGATCGATTGAAAGGTTAGAAGCCATGGGATTGCAAGCTCACAGTAATATTTATTTATTTATTTATTTATTTATTTATTAAATATACACACACTATCTTTACAGGCTGAACCTAATTCAATAATGGTTACCAAATAAAAAAATAAAAAATTATTAAAAAAGTACTACTCTTACCCTAACTCTTAAAAATCTAAAACACTACTAACTTCTATTACAATTTAGACTACTAACTATAAAAAAAAAAAAAAAAAACTTAACGTAACCTATATGTAAATACAATATAAAATCAGACTTAACTAATATTTAAATAAAACTAACAAAATTTAATAAAACTCTTGCGATTTCACTCTCATGGCTCGAAAATAGGTCGATCCTCTCATGCACTTTATTAAGTACACATATTGTGCGGGTGAGGGGTGCTTTTGACAGTAGGTTGGTTCTGGCAGCAGGTACGGCCAATAATGGCGGCCGCCGCCGCCTCCACACGTACCGGTCTGGCACGCACAGCTTCAGGTGCAGCAGCACACCCGGATTGTGCGCTACTCCACGCAAGAGCTTTAAAGCATACGCCGCGAGTGTAAATTCCCGGCGCACTTTGAGTTCGTTGTACCCCACCATACCCAGTACGAACAGTGTAGGATACATCAGTGGGTAAAACGGGTAAACCCCATACAGTTTGAAATACAAGTGTCTTGTGAATTTATTTTGTACTCGCTCCAGCATGACACTGTATTTCGCTTCATGAGGAGCCCAAATCACCGCACTGTGTTCCAAATGACTCCTTACCAAGGCGTCATACAATACCCTGAGCGTGGTAATATTAGTGAATCCCTGCGACTGTCTCAGCACGAAACCAAGGTTTCTGTACGCTTTCTTGCAAATCTTAATGATATGATCTCGGAACGTTAGATCTGGTGTAAATAGTACTCCTAGATCGCGTACTTGAGACACTCGCTGGATTGGCACTGGCATATGTAGCCTGTGGACCTTTACGTGCTATGATTTACCTAAATGACTCATTCGAATTTTTGTATTTTGTTTGACATGCATAAATGGGTAAAAAACGTGACTTTGCAATAAATTACCTGTCAAAATTTATTTCTTATTGGTCATTGAAAGATGATTCATCGTGTGATTTTTATAGCTTCATTACTGAACCCTATGAATTAATTCTGTCCAGAACATCCCGTCGATAAATGATAAATGTATGACAACCTTTTTACGGCAACTAAGTATTACATGCCTATTATTTTTCTATATTTCTGAAAACTTAGTAAAACGATGATTTCTGTAAATAATGCTAAATAAGGTACCGGTAGGTAGGTAGGTAGATAAGGTAGGTACGGTAGGTAAGGGGTGGTAAGGTCGGGTAAAATGCCTTTTTACCCGACTGTAAGAAGGGTTATGTTTTTCGCGCGTATCTTGTATGTTATGATACACAGATACATATTTGCAACAGTTTGGTCCCATTAAAATAAACTAAACTAAAATCATTCCATCTAATAATAATAATACCTATATATCTATAATTCTATAATAATCATAATAATAATAATCTATATATGTTCCGTATTAGAATTTATTATTTGTTTTTTTATGTGTTTAAATTAATGCAATTAATTATTGTTTCTACACTACTGGACTGAAGTTGTTTTTTTCTTTTCAATTTTAATTTAAAGTAATTTTTAAGTCGGTTTTTTTTAAATTTAATTATTAGTTTTAATAATTACTGTGCTGTGATCCCTCAGTAAAAAGGCTTTAATAGCCAAAACGGGTGACATGATAATAGTCTTGGTCAAAAAGATCGCGCCCAACGTGGGGCTCGAACCCACGACCCTGAGATTAAGAGTCTCATGCTCTACCGACTGAGCTAGCCGGGCTTCATATCAACGTGGCAAAAGAATAATTAGGTCTGACACAGTTTGGTTTTGTTGTAGGGTAGGTATGTTTAAAAATCATCAGTAAATTAACACCAGACCTGTCCATAGGCATAATACATGGCCAATGACAAAAATGGCCACGTGTATCAAACGACGTTTTTCAACACAGTTAGGTACACTTACTTGAAGCAATACCTAAATGGTAGGTATTTAAAATTCAACGTCAAAATTATGTTAATGTTGTATTTTGAACCAATATATTATTTTGATATGACAGGCTTTATGGTATATAATTTTTAAAAACCTAATTTTAAAAATAGCAAATCTAAATATTTATTTATTTAGTAGATAAGTATTTAGTTGATTAATTTTTTGATCATCATCACCTTTTTGCCCTTGTCCCGTGTTACTTGGGGTCGGCGCAACACGTTTTTCTCTTCCATTCAGTCCTGCCAACCGACACGCTATCACTTCACACCTTTTCTTTCATATCACTCTCACAATCGATCCATCTTTTCTTTGACCCCCTCTACCTCTCCCTCGGTCCACATGTATGTTCTTAACTCTTTTAGAAACATGCGTTTTATCCTACATGAAGTAGTTATATATAAATATTTATGTAGCATATGATGTACAAAATTTACACTGGTCGATAACAATTTTACTACACGGATTCTGTATGCTTATTTTTAGTTTACTAGATTACTTTGTTTCTGTTAGCCACAGATGTTTTGTGACCGCCATCACTTCTAGATTTACCGAATTTTTTCTTTAAAATAGTTGTCAAGTAGTAGATAGCAATAGTTGGCAATAGTTATAGTGTTGTAAGATAATAGTTAGCATACTTTCGTACATAAGCTAATCGTAGCTTGTTTCGCAACATGCTTTGTCATCCTCACGCCCCAACCGCCGCCGGGATTCCGATCCTGATTTCCGGCCACCGTAGGCGCGGGATCGCGGACGGCGAGCAATGGGTGGCTCGCCGTCCGGACTGAGCCCAAGTCGTCGACGGCGCGTACTGTTCCACGTGCGCCTCAAGGAGATGAGATGTCAGCAACTGTAGGGGCCCAGCAGGGTCGAAGCCTACTGGGGCCAAGGGTCTGATTCTGAAAGGAAGATTCAGCCCTGTTACAAAAGGCAACGAAGGAACAGGAGTGGGTTTTAGTCAGTGAAAGTCTGACACTATCTCTCGCTCCGCCCAAGAGCGGAGGATGTCATAAGATGATTTTCAAAAACATGCTTTGTCAATCAATGTACCTAGTGTAACAATCATCTTGACTGTTCTGGCTGTGTATATGGTGAACTAACTTTCAAAGTTTCATTGAACTGGTAAAGCGGTGTTATCGAGATTTTTCCGTGCTTCATCGGAATAAGAGGACATGAAAGAATTTCATAGTTTTGGTAAAAACAGTGCCATAAATGCTTTTTGTAACCTTCATGTTTTAACGTGCAGTGCAATAACCGTTGAAATTTATGATCAACACTTTATTTATTTATTTGTTTAAACTTCATGTACAGTAGTGATGGTACATAGGCGGACTTAATGCAACAAGGCATTTTCTACCAGTTAACCTTTGGGTTAAAAAAGACAAAACTGTGGTAGGTGTGCACAATAAACAAATAACAAATACTTCAAACAGAAAAAAGTAAAATAAGCTACTTATAATAATAAAATACATATACGATGCTAAAATTATAAACTAATAAATATTATGAAAAATATTAAATCATTAAGAGAACTTAAAATAATGACGAAAGCCGAACTATGGTTGAGAGGACTTCTTTCTTCTTCTTTGAGGGTTTAGGGGTTCTTCTTCTTCAGACTTTCTACCAAATAACATAGTTATATCATATTTTGCTGCCTCAAGCTAATCTAGATCATCTTGCCCGCGGCTACACAATCAGTAAATAAAAACTGCTTGGTCTTTTTGGATATCATAGCAAACGTCTGAAAAAATCTGGTACAAGAACTGCTGTAAACGTGTTAGTTATTGGTATTGATTGGTATCAATACAACATATTAATATTATAACACTCGAAATGCGCTTTCTACACTCACACCTCGTCTTCTTTCCCGATAATCTGGAAGACATTAGATACAAATAAAATAAAACAAAGAACAGACAATGAAGGGTGGCAATAGTAATCCAACATACCGTGATGGCATAAATACCCATTATTTTAGATTAGACATCTAAAATTCTGGGTATATATTATGAAAATAGGTACCTACCAACTTAGATTAAATTACACACGTACGTTTTGTAAACAAATCAAAACTGAAAAACCTACAAACAAATAATGTGTGCAAACATTCCCAAATCAACTTTCCCATCTAAATTAACGACTCACATTTCTGTGTTATCTTAAAATTAAACCAACTGTATCAATTAGGTACAAGTTGTTTTTACACTTATTCATTAACTTTAATGTAAGATTATCAAAATTGTATTATCATGTAGGTGATTGACTAGTTGGCGCCTCTCGACGACGGCGCCGGTGGCTCGTAGGTACCTACTGTCGCAAACAAACGTCATTCGTTTATTTGTACATTAACATTTTAAATAATTTAGTACTCAGTTTATTTTGAACACAGATAGAACAAGAAAAATGAAAACACTTAACTAATTAAAATTACATATGTATACACAATAACTCCTACTTAAAATATGGCGTCACAAAATTCCTCCGCATTGCTGTTGACTTGTATGGCAATGCTTAATCTCTGACCGAGGTAAAAGCCAGCCCTTGGGTCACGCGAAGTGTCAACTAGCCGTTTGGATAATTCTTTAAAAAGCACATGAGCTCAGTAACAAAGAAATGTTGTATATTGAGGCACAAACATTGCTGCCTCCTAAACTAGGCCAAGAGCCTGTGTTTTAGGAGCCAATGTTCCTTCAGAGATAATCAAATGAACCAACATCATTGCAAGTACGTAAATAACAATACAATGCCTTATTTAAATCAAATAAAATCATTACATTACACACATACTATCTAGATCAGTAGAAGTAACTGAATAAATAAATTTTATTGTTGTAAATTGGGTACAAATTACCTACACTAATATCATAAAAACAAACGTTATATCTCTGGAAGTACTGGTCCGATTACTAAAATTTTTTCACCGATAGAAAACTGTTTTATTCCTGAGTGACATAGGCTATATTATATGTCCGGGGCGAAGCCGCAGGAAAAGGCTAGTTTTTTTATATATTAATTATCGGTTTCTTGAAGCAGTTTTTAAGAGATGATGGTAATAAGATTTTCAGTTTTCAGCTGAAGAATACTGGGGCCATGGGTTAGTAAAAATCTGACACGCTCTCTCGTTGTTAGATGATTTCCCACCACAAAAAAAAAATTATCTTAAAAAAAAAGATCCTTAAATCTACTATTGAACAGGAAACTTCACTTCATTGGTCAATTCCTTGCATCAAACAAAAGTTAATAAAAAAAAACACAAATGCCATTAAACTTGTGTGCGCGACGCTCCGCGCTCACTCAGTATTCCGGCGTCGTCCGTAGGAAGTAGCACGCCTGACAGTTAGCTTTTACTTAGCAACGCCGATGACCTAAGCTCACACGCGATCGCTTATTACGTCGATAACCATCAAGGGGCCTATGTGGGTCACTGCTGGACCTTAGATATCAATTTTTTGCAGGCGCCGGTCGAGGCGATAGCGGGCGCTTTGGGTTTCATTTGCTTCTATAATAATATAAATTTTGCAGGTAATTTGAGGGCTGTACTTATTTTAGAAGGAGAGTCAAGCATGAAAGTGTATTTATTACAGTAGGCTCTTCTTGCATCTTTTAAAGATGCAAAGTTAGCTGATCATCAGTGTGGTTATGACACATAAACCATGAAGCAGTTTTATTTTAGTTGATACCATAGATGTCAGAAAGGTGATACTAACGACAAGCCCTAGCTTCGCACGGGTGCAAATTATATACTCAAACCTTGTTAATTACTAGTGATGTAACGGAATTGTCTTAACGGAAGTGGAAACGGAAACAGATGGCAAAAGTAAATCTTTGCGGATGTGGAAACAGAAACGGAAGCGGAAGTGTTAATACTATGACGAAAAAGCACATTTAAAAAAAAACAACGGAAGGTTTACGTCGTAATCACGTCACGAGGCGCGGTGATGCGCAGAACGAACCAAAAAAATATAATAAGAAAGTTGTTGAGACACGTTTGTGTACCGCCCCCGCCCCCCTCCCGTGCCTCTTCCGATGTGTCCAGTCGTCCACGCGCCACCCACCCCCGCGCTCTTCGCTATATTCTTCCGTTTAGAGTTCTGTTATAAATTTTGCGGAAGCAGAATCGGAAACGGAAGTGAAAAAACTTGCGGAACATCTACAGAAGCGGAAGCGGAAGCAGATATCTGTTGCAACACTATTAATTACCCTTTATAATAGAGAAAACTGCATTAAAATCCGTTTAGTGTTTTACCAGGAGCTAGCGCATAAACAGATTGACAGACGTGGAAATCCAACTTTGTTTTATGTCATGGAAAGAGTTGGATTCTATATCCAAAAGATAGAAGAAGAAGAAGACAATAATATTCGTTGGAGAGGATCTGGGAAGCAAAGAAAGTTTCAGATAGTTTGAAATCAAAAACAAGTCTTAGGCATCACACACTTATTTAAGTAATATTCTGAAGAGTCTACGTATTCACCTAGACTCTTCAGATTATTTATGAATTGAGTTTAAAACTCGCTTATGCATGGCAGGTTACAAAATACAATTAGCGCAAAGTATGATTAAAACTGTCAACTTCATGCGATTAACAGCAATCCAATAAAGCTATGAAAGGTTTGACGCTGATTGAATTAAGCGAGCTGTCATACAATTCAAAGAAATTTAGTTTAGACTATATTTATTTGTAAGCACCCAATCGTCGAACAGTCACCTAATTCAACATTAGGAATATAAGTACAATGCCTTCTGCCAGCGCCAACAACTTCAGAAACTATCGCGACGATACGTAGTACCGGGAATACAAAGTACCACAAAGTGTCCAAATCCAGGACATATTCTGAGGCTATGGGGAAATACTGAAAGGGATACCATAGTCCTGGAACGCAAAGGGCAACTGAATGGTACAGGTGGGTTTTAGTCAGTAAATGTCTGACAATCTGATGCGCCCTCTAGCTCCACCCTAGATCGAGAGAAGGCATAGGATGATTACTCACCTAAAAAAAAAATTGGTTTATGCTATGCCAAGGGTTGGCATAGCTTAAACTATCATTTAAATAAGATCGGATGTTAAGGCATACATAAACATAAAGGACTTTAAACCTTAATTTTAGACAAACCTCAAAATAGTGTCAAATATGTTATCTTTTTATATACCTACTCGTACTTATTGTTTGGAGAATTAAGTCAACATAAACCTAAGTATGTTATTAAAATTACCCGTAAGTATTAGGTTAACGTTAACTTACCTTCTAAGTTATATTTACTTACAATACATACTTGAGTAATCTTATCGTCAATGTTAAAAGGATAAGACTGTTATTAACACTGTTCAAATAATGTTTTTCTAACGATAGTGTGCGTATGATTTGTACCTACAAAACGTACATATCTACCTCGTAACTTGAAGTTTAAGTTATGTTACAATTTACTGCGAGATGGTTCGAAATCGCGGAAACCCTCTTAACAAAAAAAAAAAGAAGTATGTCAGTTTAACATAGAAGACTTTTCATTAGAGTAACTACCTACCTAGTAGGCAGAGATCTTTGTTATGCTATGTAAGTACTGTTACAGTCTTGAAATTACTTTCAAGTCTTAAAACAATGTTTAGAACCCTCGTAGGTTCTTGGTCCATAAAACGAACTCAGAACAGGTAGGACTTTTGTGATTGCGGAGAATCTAAGGATTAAATATATTTTTTTAATGTTTGTCCTGTGTTTTTTTAATGAGGTGTATAGTGAAGAATATAATAAACTTGACCCCTTGCAACATGGTGATGATGATGGGTAGGAAGAAGGTGATTCACAAAATGACTTATCTGAAGTTTAAATACAAACTAACTTTACTTTTTGACTCATAGAATCAATTATTATTTATTGACCTACTACTAACCACCACTTCAGCTTTTATTCTTGTAAGTAAGGTGTAGCGTATATTTACTTTGTGGTTTTTTTTTTTAATAAATGAGTTAGCACTTTGTGGCCGGTTTTCCCAGTGAGTCACGTGTATTCAACGTCATAGAAATTAGGCAGAACTAACGTGTTTAAAATGTGCTTCAGTTTTATTTCAGGCTGTATTGTAAGTGCAATGGATTTATACATGTGTCATAAGGGTTTTTCATCATGTGTTTCACCTAGTTTAATATATGTTAGTACCTACTTGGAAATATGGGGGATTAAAGTTTTAATTAAGGTACAACTATAACTTAAAAAAAATTATAAGATAGTTTTTAAAAATGATTTTAGCCCATGTGTGTATCCCTAAGTTCCAGTTCTAAACAAAGATGCTTTTAAACAATCAGATATCATCTTTCAAAACATGAAGGAAACACCTTTATGGCTTCCCTCGACCCTTTTCTTAACTATATAATTTTAAAGCACTGGTGCTGCTAGCAAGACTTCCATAACATGCCTCGTTTATTCACCTAGACTTCCGGTTCTCGTCTATGTAAATGAATTCTATATTTTTATTACACAACACTACTAAATGCTTAACCGCTGTATATAATTAATGCGGTTAATATTCCCGTTACTTCTAAGTAGTAGACTGTGTCAGTCCGTACTAAAATCAAATAATAAACCTTTTCATTTCTTTATTCACCTACATAAGTATCGTTTGAAGTTTGTTTTACCTTCATAGAAACACAGTAAGTACATCAACAGTAGGTACATGTACCAGAAAGGTTTCGATTCAAGTTAAACTTACGAACGGTTTTGTAAATCCCCGTCCGCGATAGACAGTCAGTGTATAGGTAGGCACTTAGAATAATTACAGGTAACTAATATTCGCATATTAGTTTCCCATAATTTAATTTTCCGCCAACAGTAACAATAAATGCACTTGCGCACCTATGTGTTTACATTTTAATTCATTTGTGTTTTTCCTGTTTCAGGTCAACATCAAAAGAATATGAGGATACAATGCTTATAAGCTATGTTTTTCAGGAATCAGAAGGTTTACAGAAATATTTAATTCGTCTTTAGTCTCATGAAATTAAATGTTAGACTAAAGAATCATAGCACAAACTGGTGGATATACCCAGCAGTGGGGAGAGTCACAGCTCACACTGTTGATGATGAAAAATTCTAAACTATCGAATAAAGTGATTAAAACTAACGGATTTATTTAACAGAAGATTTTCATATCGAGACAGAAACACCAGTAAACAAAAAGCTGAGTCCTACCAACCTCATCATCACTTCAGCTGAAAGATGAACCACGGTCATCGGTCCGCCCTGTGGGCCTGACTGGCCATCTTTCAGTACGCAGTCGCCACTCCAGAACCTGTCGGCCTGATCGCCCTGCAAACAATATGCCATGCTCACTGGCACTTAAGTTTGGCAATTCTTCGGACAATGCCGGTAACCTTGGTTCTCCTGCGGATATCTTCATTCTCGGTTCGATCATGCAAGAAAACTCCGAGCATAGCCCCCTCCAGCCTTGATGAGCATTCTAACCTACCATAAAATATCTTCATAATAAAGGTTCATTTCTCGGTACGATGACAATATGCTAACATATCGAATCGTTCACCCCGTTTACGAGCGAGACCCGACCGACGGTTTTATGCGCGACTCGTGTCCTAATGAGCGAGATGCAAGTTTGCTTATAATTAATTTAGTAGGTACGTTATGTGCAATGAAATCAGTGCATTCTTTTGAGTCGTTTTTCTTAGCAATTGTACCGTTATTCGTGTGGGATGATGAAGATCGAGGGACGTAATCAAACGGTAAAGTTGTTGGTGCTTGTGAAAAGGTTATTCATTCCTGGTTGGAAGGTGTTATTTCGTGGTGTCATCAAACTGCAACAACACATTACGTAATTGCAACTGCGTGAAAGTTTAGCAAAAAGAAGTGTGACTGATTATTAAGGCGACAGCAAAAAGTCTCTGTAAGGGAGGATAAGGCCAGGAGGTTGATGATGAGTAGGTATACCAAGAAAGATTGAAATGCAAATTAAAGCAATAGGTAGATACTTAGTTTATGATTTCACGATATGTTTTCCCCTTGCTAATAACTCAAAGTGGCCAGTAGGTGCCTACCGACTTCTTACGAAAATTATCACCAGCCAGATACCCTAATTAACCATATTAAGATGTATTGAACCTTTTGTTTCGAAACAAGTTTACGCCCTTTTCGTAAACAGTAAAGTGCAGACGCACGCTTGCACAGAGACTCGTGAGTCAATGCTTAGTGTCGTAAACATAGTCATCTCGTTACTCGTAAATATATCACAATGTGAAAGGTGATGATCGATCGCTACTATAAAATTCTGTACAAAGGCTATTATTAATTCTAACAAAGGAAAATGTACTAAAACAAAACGTGACTTCTTGCTTACCTATGTATGTACTGGAAGGACGTATTTGCTATGGGGTTTAAACCCAATAGGTAGGCGAATGACGGTTGCTAGTTGAATTTATTTCAGTAACTTATTGCTTCCTTATTCCATAACGGAGGTATTTTTTTAAATATAACTAACTGTTACCGATGGAACTGATTTAATGAATAAATTGGTTGCCTAATTTGTAGCAATGCAACCTTTTTTAACGTGCATCAGCGCAACCTTTTTTTGTTGCCGCTAAGGCAGTGGTCAATTTGATGAATCACGACACTAAACTTTTTTTTTTCGTGTTGTACCGCGTTTTCGTCATCAATTCTTCGCCGGTAACATTTTATTTTTTATTTTGTTTATAGCAACGGTTCGGTTTTTATTCCCTGCCAGTTATTTTTAAATACCGGAATAAATAACTGAAGACAGTGGATGGTGAGTATTTATTTCGAAGATGTAAACACAGCCCGGCTAGCTCAGTCGGTAGAGCATGAGACTCTTAATCTCAGGGTCGTGGGTTCGAGCCCCACGTTGGGCGCAAACTTTTTGGTCATAATCAAGTCAAATAATGTTGTTTGCGAGAAGACTAGTTGTAAATGTGGACGGTGAAGATCCACTTATGGTCTTGTTTTATCTCGTTAATGAACTAGTAACAAGTTTATGTGATATATCGTAAGTGAAGGGTTTTCCATTGAAAGGAAAAAAGCTCGCATAGTTACGTATATAAAACAAGTAAAAGTATCGTTTTCCTCAATGTATTCCTTCCGTTCCTAGTTTTGTGTTGGCCTACTTAACCCAGGTGACAATACATTGACGCGCGTTCCAACGAAGGTTCTTATCACGGTTCCAATGGCAAGGTTGAATCACTGTCGTTTGACGTCAAATTAAATGACACTTCAGAATTATATACCGCTGTGCGGTTTTGACGATGTGTGGCCAAGTAAGTACCGTTTATTTACATGCATAACAGTTTTCCTCCTTCAGTAGGTATATTGATTTATTGTAATAATTCCTGTGGGTTTTTAAAACTTTTTAATGAAGTTTAAGTAACCTAAAAATATTTTCTTACCGATCTGTTAGAGAGGGCAGTACGTATGTAAATACGGTTTCTACCCTAAATAATGCTATGTATCGCGAATTATACATATGTATATTATATGTGTATATTTATAATCTATGTACGCGATATGCTGTATCCTCCTTATATAATATATTATAAAATAAAGTCCTATAACGCGTCTGTCCGTCTGTTTTGCGATAAACTCAAAAGCTACTACTGAACGGATATTTATGCCGTTTTCATCAATAGGCAAAATTGTTCGTGAGGTTTATAGTAGAAAAAATCCGAAAGCCGAAGCTGGAGGAGTTTGTACTCCCCCTTGTGTATATGAGGGAAGTATGTACTTATGTAGGTGCTTGTATGAGTAGTGCAAGACCAAAGAGACTATGGATGCTGCTGTGTGAGAAGGGATATAGCATGTTGCGACGACAAATTGTGATAAAAGTCTAGATAATCAAAAGTAATAGCATAAGTATAGCATAAAAAAATTAAATAATAATAATATAATAATAATATTCTTCAACTATCACACAACGTCATCTAGTCTTAAACTAAGCAGAGCTTGCGCTATGAGTACTAGACAACTGATAAACATACTTATATATTTCTAAATACCTAAATATTATAGATAAAGTAGTAACTAGACCGCATGGGTGGCGCACTGGTTGAGTTTTAGATACTCGAGCTGCGTGTCGCGGGTTCCATTCTCGCACGGAACAAATTTTTGTATGGTCTACAAATGCCTGCTCCGGGTCTTTGTGTCTTGTTTATGTGAGTTCACGTGTTTGAGAACGCACTCACGTCAAAAAAAAAAAACTCATGATTCAAGAGTAATTCCCAATGTGACGCGATATTACCGTACAAAGTTACATAGGAAAACAGTTCAATTTCCGAATTGAGTTACCGAAGATTTTTCCGAATCGCAAAAAAAAAAAGTTATTTTTGTGACGTAACTACAACTTTACAGTTTTCAGATTTTTTTCTATACTTGTGCTATGAGAAAGGTCTCATAGGGCAAGTATTATATATTATAAATTATTAAATTATAAATTTCAACATTCTGGGTCAACATGAAGTACCTTATGAATTTTGATTCCCTTGAGAGTTTCAAAATACACGTTTTTTTGCGACATAAACGGCCGTATCAGTTACAGTTTTAAGAGACCGCACACCTGAGTAGGTTTTAATTTCAACTTGATACCTGTACGCGTTCTCGAGACAAAAGGTCTTGACAGACAGGCAGACAGACAACAAAGTGATCGTATAATAAGGACCCTATAATATTTTTTTCCTTTTAAGGTACGGAACCCTAAAAAAACTGAATGTGTGAAATTATCTAAACGATTTAGTCCAGTGCCGTCCATTAGGTTCTTAAAAATATTGTGGTGGTAAGTATGGATTTTGATAACCGTCCGTCTTTTTCTACTAAGAATATTATGTTTTTGTTGGAGTTTAAATAGTAAGTCTGACTATTTTACTGGTTTACCGATTTTCAGTATATTAATTAGGTACATAGTGTAATAGATTCGAAATGAGTACCTATGTATATTAACAAAATTTTATTATCCTGATTCGTAATTTACCTGCTTTCAACCAAATAAGGTTTTATTTTGTATGTCTCATTAGGTCTTATTAGATATTATATGGTTCAATATTTATGCATATAACAGGCCACTTAAAAAAGTTTTTTTGTGTGGCACTGGCCACTTGCGATTATTTTGAAAACTTTGGTTATTTAAAAGTAAAAATACCATTGTTCGAATTTTTAATTTTACCACATTTTTTCGAGAGCCAAATCAAATTATTGTGTCTTAAAAAAATGGATCTAGATTTTTATTTTTATTTAATAGAAACCAGTGCTTAACTGCGATTCCACCTGATGGTAAGATGTGATGCAATCGTTGATGGTGAGGCGCACTAGTTTATTAAGAGCCTATTCACTCTAGCCCTAAGACACCTAAATTATAATTGGACGGGAAGACTGCAGCAGGCAAATTGTTCAACCACACTTGTATATTTCTGACGACTATTTGTGAATAATGAAAATCAAGTATAACTGGGCCAACTATGTCTGCCACACATCATTGTCAGAATCATATGGCGAATGCGTATAGCGTATTTTTTTGAGTATGTGCAATAGTTTGGAACACTAACTTCAGAGTGGCCAACATATTTTGACCATTTTTGGGATAAAGTGGCACTCAGTGACAGTACTGTAGCTTTTTATTATCCGGTTAGACTAGATTGTTAAATTAAAAAAATAAATTGAATAATGAAAATGAAGGAGGAGGAGGGCGACGCCATCGAAATCGATTGCGGAGAAGGTTGTGTGACGATCTGATCATATTCGTAGGGCAAATTTGGCTAGTGATCGCCCAAGATAAAGAGGTTTCGATAGAGAAGGGCCAGCTATAGGACAAAATGTAGGCTAAATAAACTGATAAAGTACATTATCGGGAAAAATATAAAATTAATTGACGTTACGCAATTTTCATAAGGTTATCCTTTTATGTTATAGCCGAATATAGACTTAATGTTCACGTCATTATAAATCGTCAATTAAATATAATATATATATATAAATAACTATAAAAACTATAAGCACACTTGGTATATGGTTTTGTATTTAATTTGTATTGGGAAATTACGAAACACTTTTTTTAAATTTCCGACGATATATTGTGAATCATTCATAAGGATATACAAATTTATTGAAATCACCATATTTGTGTGTGTTTCTGACGGGCTTACTATTAATGAATGGTAGTAATTTTTGTCATAATATCGTCGTTAAAGTTTTGAAAAATATCAGTGTTGAACACCAGGAAAATCCCACATTGGAACTGCCGTCGTAACTCACTTTGTTTTCACACACCTAGTATCTGATGCATATAAGTCTTGTTTTTACCCGACTGCAAGAAGGGTTATGTTTTTCGCGCGTGTCTTGTATGTATGAAAAGTGTGAATGTATGTATGCAATATTCTTTATTATCTCATATCTTCCAAACTGCTGAACGGATTGATATACTTAAGATATCGTTAGATTCGTCTTGATAACCCAATTAGTGTTCTTAGATATGTGACATTAAAAAACAACCAACTTAATGACTGTGAGAATATACCGTGGATTTTTTATTATTTTTTATTATTATTACAAATTAAAAGTCTCATCATGATTCCAAAATGGTATATTAGAAATGAGGGCAGTCGGGTTTTTTTTTTTTTTTAGATCCAGCAAATATGGATGCTTGATGATACACATAGAACTTATGTAGGAATCCTACTTACCTACTACCTACTTTAATAATTGTAGAACAAATGAATGCGTCACCGTCCTATGTTGACCGCGTGACATACATAATCCGCATTATGTATGTGTATGTTTTATTTTAACAGGTAGTTTCCCGCTTCCCACTTTGATTGACATGTATATTCTTCGTATATTATTCAGACTGTCTCATTGCTCTTTCGGCCACAAGAGCTTTCATCATCAACATCATTTCAGTTGAAAGACGTCCACTGTTGTGACATACATAGGCCTTCCCCAATTGTCGCCACAAAGAACTGTCCTGTGCGTCTCGCATCCACTACTTCGAGTATAGAGTCACTTATCTTGAAAGGAGTGGACGGGTACATGGATTTTTACCATGACTTTAGTTTTGTCCATGATCATGTTAAGACTCATTCTTTTGGAAGCTCTACTGAGGTCACCGAGCATTGTACTGAGCGCCTCTGTACTCTCAGTACTATGTCGTCGGCAAACCGAAGGTGAGTGATGTACTCGCCATTGATATGAATGCCTAACCCTCTCCATTTCAGAACCTTGAAAACGTCCTTTATTGTGGTCGTAAATAGTTAGGCTGTAGTAGTGGGGAGAAATCACGACTCTCTCCCTCATACCCCGCTGCAAAAGGATAGATTTCTAGGTCTAGTCCTGAAATCGAACTGACATGGTGGCTTTTTGTACAAATACTTCAGCACTAGAACCTTGCTCAAGTGTAATTTTTGGATCTTGTTGCAGTGGCGTAGCTAGTTCCAAAGGGACCCTTTATCAAAAACGATTCAGAGTATTTCCTTTTATTTTTAAAATTAAGTCCTATTAGCACTGAACTGGCAGCACAGAGACAGTGAAACCGAGTCGCAATAGGCCATGACGGAGATGGCCAGTGGATAACGTGTTACGAATTACTGCATACGTCGGGGCCCCTGTAGATCGGAGGCCCCGGATCATCTATTAGGCTGATACGGTAGTAGTTACGATCCAGTCTTTTTGTCACATGCTGCATATATGCGCTCAGGAATATTCATTGTTGACCATCTTAAGGTTGAATGTGACTTGCACAGTTGCATTATAAAATTGCATAGTTTGAAAGTGAAAATAATTATTTTTCTGGCTTTACAATATAAATAATTCTAACGATATGACGGTAACCCACTGTAATACAATAATGTGCAGTCGCTGGTTTGTAAGGTACTGACAAATCGGTAACAGGATCATGGACATGTAAATCAGTGGGCCTAGTACGTGCTTTTACCACCTAACCTAGCATTTCTTGCTGGTTTTCTTCCATTGGAAATGAACCGTTTCCTATGGATATAATATGGACATAATGTATGTTCATTGTGGCGACACTTGGGGGAGGCCTATGTCCAGCAGTGGACGTCTTTCGCCTGAAATGATGATGATAATAATGTATGTGACATATGGGCACGCTACAATTATGGCCCCTCTTTGAGGAGTGGCTGGAGCGACAACACGGCGTCCTCACCGGGCATGGCCAGTTCGGGAAGTTCCTGCATCGGATTCTGGCGGAAGCATCGCCCGGGTGTCATCATTGTGCGGACCACCCAGAGGACACGGTGGAGCATACGGTGGAGGTGTGCCCCGCTTGGGCGGAGCACCGCCGTGTCCTCGTGGAGGCAATTGGTGGCAGCGACCTTTCGCGTCGGGCCCTGGTTCAGGCTATGGTCCGGAGCGAGGAGGAATGGCAGGCAGTCGCCTCCTTCTGCGAAGCAGTAATGCTAGCGAAGGAGGAGGCTGCACGCGTGAGGGAACGAAGGTCCTCACGCCCTAGCCGCCGTAATTCCGACCCCGACTACCAGCCACGGTAGACGCGGGCTTGCGGACGTTGAGCACTGGGTAGCTCGCCGTCCGGCTGTTCGGTAACTAACCGGACCGAGCCCAGTCGTCGACAGCGCGTAGTGATCCTCGCGCTCCTCAAAGAAATGTCAGCAAACCGTAGGGGCCCAACAGGGCCGATGCTCGCTAGCTAGGACCGCGGAGAATTTCTGAAAGGGAAACCCGTAGTCCTAGAACGCAAAGGGTGGGCAAAAAAAAAATGTGACATAAAAATATTTTCAATTTGTATTGAATACTCGATCGCGTTATCGCAAAAATAACTGGCACACAGATTATCAGGCTTGCGGACGACGAGCGATGGGTAGCTTGCCGTCCGGCCGTCCGTTAACCGTTCGGACCGAAACCGAGTCTTCGACGCGTAGTGTTCCACGCGCGCCTCAAAGAGACATCAGAAAAACCGTAGGGCAGCAGGGCCAAAGCCTGCTGGAGCCATGGGTTCGCTTCTGAAAGAAAAGTCCTGAAGCGCAAGCTAAAGAAGGAACATAGGAGTGAGTTTTAATCAGTAAAAGTCTTAGAATCCCTCACGCTCCATCTTAGAGCGTGGAAGTTATTAAGTAGATGATTTCAAACTTCAAAAAAAAAAGCACACAGATTATTATAAAGTAGTTCTACTACAGCTTCTTCTTTTGACTGTAACAACATGTACAGAGGTGCTTGCAGATAGGACAAAATGTACGAAAGCTTCTTACATTTGCATTTTGCAATCCTCCTTCACGACGATACGACTCTGCAGAAATTCCTTTGCACTTTGCACAGTCACCCATACTGTTTCGCTGATATTTAAATTTCCCAGATTCGAGCAGTTTGCGGTGTAAAAACAAATGGGCGCACATACTTAGGCGGCTAAATAGCAGCCGTGGTCTTTGACCGAATTTTCTATTTTCGTCTCTGTACGAAACATTTCCGATTATCAGACCGGATTCTTTTCTTAGATAGGCGGTTAGTCTACCTTTTTTGAGGAGAATTTTTTATAGTTTCTTTATTGTAGAACATTTTAGTTGCCTTTAAGCGCAATCGCAAGCTAAGCGGATAACAATGCAATGTTCTCCTTATTATTATTATTATACAACTTTATTGCACACCTTAACATAATACAGGACAAACATTTATATAAATAAGTGTACAATAGGCGGTCTTATTGCACAAGGCAATTTCTACCAGACAACCTTTGGATGGACCTTCATCCTTATGTGCTTCAGTGCTTGTAGACTGCGGGCTGGCAAGCGGTTAAAGGGTTAAAAGTGACTTTCTTAACCCTTTAACCACTTTCGTCGGATTGGTCCGACGAGTGTTTTTGTCCTATTCGCCAGGGCCGTGTTTTTGCGACTAGATAGTCATCAGGTCAGTCATCTCGTTTAGCTCTTCAATCCCCATGGGTGACGAACTGACGAGATGGAGTATTAGCTCGTGGATGTGCGACTCTGGCGGGATAAACGAGAGAGTGTTTGTTGGATATATCCCAAGTAGGTGGTACAAAGACTATAGACTCGCCAATAGGAAGCCACTCACGAAGTATCAAGTATGCATTTATCATTCAACAAAATGGGTGCCGTCCCGCGGATCATTTTACACGGATTCTAAAAAAGCCAAAGCTTTTGATTACTGAATACTTACGCAGTCCCAACACACAAGCTCTTAACGCGATCCATTTTACGACCTAAACTGAACTTTTAAAGGGATGGAGCTATATAGGGTGTATAGCTCCATCCCTCTTTCTCGCTCGAACAACTGACATTTCAACACGTCTTGGTAAGTCCTCTGTACTCAGATTTTTAATCACTCTGTTATAGTTATGAGTTCACTCATCATTTGCACTACTTGTGTTGTTCGTTCAGAATCGTAGGACTACTGTCCTTGGACGCCTAGCTTCACAGACGTGTATTCGTCGTTATAATACTCTGTCGACGACGGCACAACGCTGCCACGTCGTCGACAGCTTCATAGTTGACTGGCCTGTTCTACGGGCCTGTTGATCTAGTGGTTAGTGGCCCTGACTGCTATGCCGGAGTGTTCGATTCCCACCCAGGACAAACGTTTGTGTGATGAGCACAATCATTTGTTCGGTGTCTAGGTGTAATTTATCTATTATATGTATATATTTAGCAATATTTAAGTATGTTTATCAGTTGTGTAGTACTCATAACACAAGCTCTGCCTAGCTTGGGACTTGGGACTTTGTTCTGTCAGGGCGGTCTTCACGACCACTGGCGGTATCTGCGGGTGGAGTGGCTCTGGTTCAGGTGAAGACAATAACCTTCCTTGGATTTGAAATTGACGGGTGCCTCAAGTGGGATGGTCATATTAGCAAAGTGTGTGGTAAATTGGGTAGTGCATGTTTTGCTCTTGGCAGAATATCGCGCGTCTTACCCGAACGCGATGTACGGACCTGTTATTTCGCGACGGTGCACTCGTTACTCCAATACGGCGCTGAGCTATGGGGACGTGCTGCCGATTGGCAGCGCGCCTTCCGAATGCAGAAGCGTGCCGTGCGAGCCATCGTCGGGATACCGCAGGACATGTCCGCTAGACCCCATTTTGCTAGACTAGATATCCTCACGTTACCTTCTATACTTATATATCAGGTCGCACTGTACGTGAGGATGAACCTCGACCTTTACCCAAAGGTAGGCAGCCGTCATTCATATTGCACCAGAAGCAGGGGTCAGTTATCGACGGTCTCCAGAACGCTCACCAAATCTTCCAAGACGACTCATGTTATGGGCCCGACAGTTTATAATCAGCTGCCTGTAGCTGTTTCTGGTGCCCCAACTATAGGGAACTTCAAAGCTCGTTTGAAAAAATGGCTTATCGAGCAAGCTTTTTATTCTTTTGACGAATTTACGATTTAATTTAATTTAACTTTGACGCTAATTTGGAATGTTTTGACTTTTATTTTAATTTGGTAATTTGACTTCGAGTATTATTATTATTATTTTTTTCTTTGTAATTTCTTTTATTTGTTTGACATTTTTTATTATTTGACATTGTTATGTAATTAATAATTTGTTGACAAATTTTTATGTAACGTTCTTTAAATGACTTGTAAGAATCCCTTACCAATAAATTACTATGACTATGACTATGACTATGCCTAGAAGGCGTTGTGTGATAGTTGTGTGAATCTTATATATTATATTATAGTGTTGTATGTAAGCTTCACGCAGACATATTTGTCATTATACGCTTGGTGTACAAGCGAATAATGACGAATATGCGTCTATGAAGCTACGTGTCTGTGGACATTAGGCCTTAGTGAACTTTTGATTTTCATAATTTATTCGAAGCTGAGCTTTATGATTAGATTAAATACATTCAAAACACACACTTATCAATTCATAGTTCATCAGAACTTTTGACTTAAATGGTTATGACAGGCCAGCAGAGTTTACTTTGCACAATTAAAAATAATTGTTGCCAATGTTTTTATAAAATCTAATTTGCAACATTTATTTTTCAATAAATCTGTGTCAAACTTTAACTCTTTTGTTTTCAATGAAATTTATTTCGCGCAGTTTTAAAATGTAAAGCAAAACACAGTCGGCTGATAAGGTTTCAACTGCTGGGACACTCTGGAGAGACAGATGATTTATTGTATGCTAGTTATTACCAGCAACTTCACCCGCGTCATACTTGTAAAATTAAAAACCGGGCAAGTGCGAGTACAAACTTACCTATGAAAACCAGTTCAATTCCCGAATTGAGTTATGAAGATTTTTCCGAATCGCAAAATAAGTTTTTTTTTTGTGACGCAACTACAAATTTACAGTTTTCAGATTTTTTCCTATACTTGTGCTATGAGACCTTGCTTCATGCCAAATTTCAAGATTCTAGGCCAATGGAAAGTACCCTATGAATTTTATTTCCATTTTTTGTGACATAAACGGCCGTATCTTTTTTTTTTATTTATTTATTTATTTATTTAAACTTCATGTACAGTAGTGGTACATAGGCGGACTTAATGCAACAAGGCATTCTCTACCAGTCAACCTTTGGGTTAAAAAGAAAATAATGTGGTAGGTTTGCACAATAAATAAATAACAGATATTTTAAAAAGAACAAATAAAATAAAAAATAAGTTATTTATAATAATAAAATACATATATATGCTAAAATTATAAACTAATAAATACTATGAAAAATATCAAATCATTATGAAAACTCAATAATAATTCTGACGAAGACCAAACTAAAGTTGAGAGGACTTCAAGTAGTAGTTCCGAATCTTACGCTTGAAGGAAAATTTACTTTCAGATTTTTTGATGTCAAGGGGAAGCACATTCCAGAGTTTTATGGTGGAAACAGCGTATGAATTGGACATAAAGCCAGTACGGTGAGAGGGAATATGAAGGAGCATGTTTTTGGATGCACGAAGGTTAAGATTATGAGAACTGCCCAACACTTTAAAATATTGTTTTAAGTAATCAGGAGCACAAGGATCGTTCATTATGGTGAAGAGCATGCAGAGGGATCTGAGGGATCTCCTGTGACGGATAGGCAGCCATTTAAGCTGAGAACGGAAGGAAGAAATGTGATCATATTTACGTAGGCCAAATATGAAGCGAATGCAGTTGTTGAGAAGTCGATCCAATTTGTTTAGAAGTTCCTGGGATAGATCAGAGTAACAAACATCAGCATAGTCAATTATAGGTAACACAAGCGACTGGACCAAAGTAGTTTTAGTGCTTGACGGGAGGAAATTTTTGAATCTATAGAGAGACCGCAGCGCGAAGGTGACTCTCTGGCTAACCTGAGCAATCTGCTTATTCCAGCTAAACCTATCGTCAATATATAAACCTAGGTCTTTAACGTAAGGCGAGAGAGGGATGACTGTATTGCCGAAAATAAGCGGCAGTAGTCGGCTAGAGTCCAAACTCCGTAAAAAGTAAGAACTGCCAATGAGGATAGCCTGGCATTTACTGACATTGACAGTAACCCCAAATCTGCTCGACCAGTCAGCAATAGCCAGGAGGTCAGCATTTAGAAGAGAAATGCAGTCATCAAGGTTGTCAATGTCAGTTTGCGCGTAGAGCTGTAGGTCATCAGCATACAGATGGAAAGAGCACTTGAGAATAGCTTTTTGCTAATTTTTGCTAATTGTTTTTTCGTTAATGCAGAAGTTTGATTTTTTACAGTTTCAAAGGACCGCAGACTTGACTAAGTATATGTTTTTAATTTCAACTTGATACCTCCACGCGCTCCCGAGATAAAGGGTCTTGACAGACAGACAGACAAACGGACAAAGTGAACCTAGGGTTCCGTTTTTTTCCTTTTGAGATTTTTTTCGTATGACAAATCCCGCTCTTGGGCGGAACGAGAGATAGTGTCAGACTTTTACTGACTAAAAACCCACTCCTGTTCCTTCATTGCCTTCGTACCAGGGCCCCGGGTTTCGTTTTCACACTACCCATGGCCCCAGTAGGCTTCGACCCTGCTGGGGCCCCTACGATTTGCTGACATCTCCTTGAGGCGCGCGTGGAACAGAAAGAAGAAGAAAGAAAGAAAGAAGAGGGCGTGAGGACCGTTGCCTCACGCGATCGGCCGCCTCCTTTGCTAGCATTACTGCTTCGCAGAAGGATTCCTTTTGAGGTACAGAACCCTAAAAACCACATGGGTTTATGCGCGTATTCCTTATTCTTTTTTCAAATAGTATTCTTAGTTACTCCTTATAACATCAGTTATCAGCCAGTGAAAGTCACATTAATATTGATCGAGCTGTTTTGGAGATTAGCTGGAAAAACAAATAGACAGACCAAAATATTTAAAATAGTTTCTTTTTGTTATAAGTACCGTATAGAGTTACTTTACTATGCTTCACATACATATTATAATCATATAACATTTATGTTATATCGGCATAGTTATGATTAATCCTTTATGCATACTGTTATTACTCGGTAACTGTCTAAAATCTAAATAAAGTTTATTAACTGCGACAATTTTGACTTAGTAAGGTGTGGTATATACGTAGGCATATACATGTACACAAGACTGGACATTTTGAAACTGTGGATATTTCGGTACAGTGGACATTTGAAATTTTGGATTAATGGACATTTCAATACAGTCAACGTTTCGATGTATTGGACTTGGACACGTCGATACAGTGGACATTTTGATGTAAGAGTGGACATGACGTTCCTGAAGGATAATTAAGCATTAAGTCAAAATTACTGTTACGTAACTAACTATTGCAACATTGCATACGAATTTCATAATAAATGATATTTATTTTGCAAATAGATTTTTAAAAAACGCTTTTACACGTCAATTTTTTCATCAATTTAAACTAGATAAGGCCGCTGTTTCCTAGCTGCCAACCTTGAGAAGAAATACCGAAACAAACTCAGGGTTCAAAGTCTCTTTTAAAATCCATACAGCAAACATGGTGTCTGAGATGGTCTTTTGAGGAAAAAACCACCCAGATTTGAGTGGACCTGTCCAGTCAGTGCAAGAATTTGTCAGTATTCGTGTAGTTCAACTCAGGACTAATAAGGAGCTCAACACACTAAGTTTAACGAACACTTTAAGTATTTATATTGATGTATTATAGATGCCAGGGGCGCCGGCTTTTAGTAAACCTCATGGGTGCTCATGCTCATTTGATAACTCGACAAAGTGGCCAAGTGTGAGAAGAGTAATACACACTGATCGACCCAAATAAATAAATGTCCTACTTAAAAACTGCGTAACAACGAAGGTACCACAAACACCCAGACCCAACACAAATATCTGTTTCATCAACAAACATTTGTGTTGGTGCGGAAATCGAACCCGTGACCCTTACGTTTAAACGGGCGCTATAAACCACTGCGCTATCCCTAAAAGGCGATTACTGATCTGTTTCTTGATGTCTATTCTCAAGGGCTCGAGCATCCGAGCACCCACGGAGTCGGCGCCCCTGATAGATGCTGTTGTTTTATGACATAAACGTATAGCATGATATTGTACGTTGTGTGCTAGTTAAGTTATATTGTCGATCGGTACGTTATCACGTCGCAGGATGTCGTGCTCGGCGGGTCGACGTTCTGACAGCGCGCAACTAATTGTTATAATTTGTGTTGCCATATATTACGCAGCGATAATGTTTGTTTGCTAAATATTGTGATTTCTTTTATTGCGAAGCTTTCTGTAACTTGCGTGCTTGTTTTCTATTTTTTTTCGGTGGGAGAATCATATAATGACATCCCGCGCCCTCGGGCGGAGCGTGAGGACGTGTCAGAATTTTATTGACTAAATTGGAACTTACGTTTTTTTATCGTAAGCTTACCTGCTAGCCAAAGTCAGAACAAAGATGTTATTCTGAAAGCATTTCAAAAATAAATAGTTGAGAGAATTTAATCTGACCTAAAACTTTTCTTGAGAATTACTCGAAGAATGCGTCCAATAACTTTCTTTGTTTGAATTGAATATTTTGTAGTCTCGGTTATTTTCAGCATTGCGTATTTTATTTAATCTTAAAATGAAAAGTTTTACTAAAATGCTAGTAGGTAAGTAAATATTCTAGCGCCACCTGAGAAAAGGTCGGGTTGGAATTGATTTCTGACCCCAGTACAATATTGTGATCGATTGTAGCTACATATTTTACCACACAGTAGTAACTGTGAATAATATATTTAATTTACTGTCGACAGGATAGTTAATATCGTTATCTAGTACAGTCTAAGGACCTGTTCGTACTATGCTTGTTCATTGCAAACTCATTCATGAGAACTCATAGGTAGAAGCATATTTTCTTAAATCATAAATTAATGAGATTATTTTACAGATAAAAAAAAAAATAAAGCACAATCTTAAAATTGTATACATTTTTTTTTTATTAAAATGATTAAGTAAGTAGAACCTGCATTTCATTTTCATAACATGTTTTATTTCTCCAGGTATCCTAGCTTCGCAAAGTGAATGGTGGCAGCAGTTGTTATGATCTTGCTATCAGATTGTTATTGAGTTAGTAATGAATCTTGCGAGCTAAACTCTCAATATATTGTAAAGTATAAGTTTCTGCGGCTACAACCACGTATAAGTAGAAATTTATCCCAAGGGAATATATTCTTGGGATAAAAACTGAAAAATTCCTATATCTTATTCCAGGACAAAGCCTCAGGTAGGCCATGTCCTGGAATAAAGGATTTTTGCCAAATTTCATCCAAATCTAAACATACTAGATAACTAGAGTGAATAGACTCTAATAAACTAGTGCACTTTACCGTCAACAATTGCATCACTGCTTACCATCAGGTGGAATCGCTGTCAAGCCTTTCGCCTTAATAATATTCATTCATTTTCTATATCCGCGTCTTATTGTGAAGAAAGATTCATAAACTCTTCCTTCACAATATCAAGCGAGGTTTAGAATAAACCTACTAATTAACCCAGAAATTGCAGTAACAAAATATCATTATAATTTGTAAAACAATCTTTTAGAAAATCGGCCATCGTGGAAATGTATAATCAATGGATTCGTTGGAACAGGCTACAGAAAATATTTAAAGCGCTTAAAACCAGTCAAGTCAGCCCCACAGATTATCCTCCTGACCTAATAACACATCGTTACATTTAACAGTAAGCGGTCAAAATATTCCAAAGACGTTTAAATGAATCATTGCGGCATCCGTGGCATCTGACGTCCCCAGCATCATTAATCAAAGAAGGATCACAAATTAAGAAATATTAATTTTGTTCCCAATTCGCGGAACTTAACGCGAACCCAGGACAAAAGGTCGCACTTATTTATTTTTAATAATATTTCGGTTAAATGTTTTGTCTTAGATATAATAAAAACCGGGCAAGTACGAGTCGGACTCGCGCACTGGGGGCCCGTACAAACTTACCTATAAAAACAGTTCAATCCCGAATTGAGTTACGAAGATTTATCCGAATAGCAATTTTTTTTTTGTTGTGACCTAACAACAAATTCGTACTTTTCAGATTTATTCCTATACCTGTGCTATAAGAACTTGCTTTATGCTAAATTTAAGATTTCCTGGAGAGTGTCAAAATATATGTGTTTTGTGACATAAATGGCCGTATTTTTTTTTCGTCAAATTAGAAATTTGGATTTTTTTCACAGCTTCAAGAGACCGCCGACTTGAGTACATGGTTTTAATTTCACTTTCAAAAGAAACAAAATTCATAGGGTACTTCCTGTTAACCTAGAATTCTAAATATGGCATGAAGCAAGGTCTCAAGCACAAGTATAGGAAAAAGTCAGAACACTGATTTGTGGTTACGTCACAAAAAAGACTTTATGCGATTTGGAAAATCTTTGTAACTCAATTTGGGAATTGAAATGTTCACATAGGTAAGTTTGTACGAAACCCTCAGGGCGCGAGTCCGACTTGCACTTGCCCATTTTTTTATAGGACTAACCCGTCACACTAATCCGAACAACAGCAATTTCTGAAAGACCGGATCAACTGTGAAGACCACCAGAAAGCGCTGAGATAAGAAGCTCTGAAGCTCGTATTAATGTATCCCCAGCAAACGATACAACTGCCGTAGATTCCGCAATATAATTAATCAGAAGAAAGCTGCTGAAGACGTTGTACATACAAAAAAAGTATTATATTAGTACGTACATAATAAATTATACGCTTATTTCGTATATTTTCATCATCATCATCATCATTTCAGCCTAAAGACGTCCACTGTTATACATAGCTCTCCTCAAGTGTCGCCATAATGACCGAACCTGTGCGTCTCGCATCCATCGGATTCCCGCGACTCTCACCAAGTCATCGGCCCACCTTGTGAGAGGTCTTTTTAATTAGAGTAACAAATTCTAATCTTAAGTAATTTTTAATAATTAAATAATTGTATAATTTATTTATTGAGTGTAATTTATAATATAATATAATTTATATAATATAATTTATTGATTGAGTAATTTTATTAATTGAATAATTGTTCATTAAATAATTGTATTGTTTTGATTTAATACCTAACTAATGTTTTTTTGATAAGCTTAATGATTGAAAAATTTAATGATTTGTACAAATGATTACTAAAAACTGTTTGCTTAAAGTGAAAATGTAATAAATAGAGTGAGCCATGGCACCCATAACACAAGTTTACTCTTAGCTTGGGTTCCAGAGGTCGATAATCTGTGATTAAGCAATTTTAACAGAAACGATGCCGCATTATGTATGATATTCATAATTGGTGTAAAATTGTATTAGCATAGCATAGCATAGTCGGCCTTTTAATGTTCCCACTGTTGGGACTCAGGCCTCCTCTCTAGGAGAGGGAATGGGCCGTAATCCACCACGCGGGCCCAGTGCGGGTTGGTGGATGTCACATGTCTTTGAATTTTTGGTTCTAGGACATGCCGGTTTCCTCATGATGTTTTCCTTCACCGTGTTGAGAGCAGTGGTGATGAAATAAATTACACAAAGTAATGCGCCTGGCTGGGTTTGAAACCGCGACCTACAACTCGTAAGTCGGGGCCGTTACCACTCGGCCACCACTGCTCTCGAAAAAAATTGTATTATTGGAAATAAATTATTATTATTATTATTTCAATGCTGCGTCTTCCGGTACATATTCGCCACTCCAGACACTCGTATGTTTTGCAATATAGAGACTTGCTGATTTGCATGCAAAATATCTAAGGTTCCATATGTAACTGGTTTAATAAGAATATTTGAACTGCAGACTTAGATACAATATCGTTTTTATCGAAATCAAATATTTACAAACCAATCTTAGAATTGAACTGGGCATATTTCAATAGATACAATTTTTATAAGCATCAATAGCGCAAAAATAAAAACACGTTACCTACGTGTTTTTGCTGGGGAGATAGAGGTCGTGTGTTCGAACTCCGTTGGTACTGTTGAGTTCGTGAACTCATTACGGTTTAAGACATTTTTAAGTCTGAAGGATTTATTTAATAAAGAAGAAGGTGGTAACTACATATCTATTCAGTTTCTCTGTGATAATCATACCTCCCACGTGATAAGCATTGATCCGAGTGGCCTAGACAAAGGACATTAGGGTCGTATTCGCCCTCGAAATAACTAAAATAACTACGCACCTGCCCTGGTCACATGTTTTAACACGGCTGAATCTGAGACTACATTCATTGAATTCGACATAATTTCAACAAAATTCTCAGAAGTTTTGGCGTGCACAATCTTCTTTTTCTAACAATAAAAATATCAGATCAATGATCGATTTGTAGTCAACTGTAGAAAGCACTCTATTTTATACATACACTTGTAGTCATAAACTTTTGTTTTGAAATCGTGTTGCATAGTGCAGTGAATCTATTGAAGTGTTACGACGGCGAAGACTACCTGTAGTTGAGTAAACCTGACCTACCATAGCTGGCTAACAATAGTATACGAGTACATATAATGCCTGTGATGACACTTATAATGCAACAGCAGCGTCAAGTTACGAAGGTGATATTTATTTACGACTAGTTGACCCGGCGAACTTCGTACCGCCTAACAGTCAATGAATGTAGTATATCTTTCGATGCAGTCAACCGATTGGGATGAATGCTTTAGTAATATATCAAGTTACACTCAATTTTAATGTATAAAAAAAATCTACATCGATTTCGTACATTTTACGTAATGCGCGCACAACTAAAAAGTTCATTAGATTTATTATATATATAAATATGATTAAATATCTACAGGAGAATTAGTACCTAACTGATAGCTATACAAAGTTTCCAAAACCTTATCATTGTTATGCACCAGACAAAGTGGGTTTTCCAAATATTTGTGTGTTATCTATCGTGCATGATAAATTAATGATATTGATTACTCTGCCAACGTAAGCAGCATACTCCACAGCGTGCTTCATCTTCGACCTAAAGGTGAGATAGTGGTCGAACACGAGCCTAACAATAATAATTAAAATAACCCTTCTTGATCGTCGGGTAAAAAAAACTATATTTGTGAAAGGAAAAAGTAGTGGTAGCACTCGTAAAACTCGTTCGTAGCAACACGTTCGTAGCAACGAGGTGATGTAGCATAAAGGGCCTATTACACTACTCGATATTCAGATAGTCTTAGTCGATGTCGCGTAGCGTAATAAGGGTTAGACCGGTCTTACTCGGAACAAAATTTAAGACTCTGAAGTCTGAATATCGTGCGCTAAATATCGCTTAGTGTAATAGACCCGTAACTGGGTGTAGCAAAGCGTTCGTAGCAGCAACATTAAACCGTTAGCTTCAAGTGGTCGTAAAATCTCTTTCAAATTATTATCAGTGCCACCTCTATTCTATTATATATGAAAATTTTTACTGAATTTATAACAAGAAAAGAGACCGGTTTCGAATTTTTGTCTGTTTTTTTTTTTGGATAATCTCTGCCAATACTGACAGATTTGTACAGAACTTTCACTGGCAAATAGCATGTGATATAAAGAGTATGATAGGTCATTTTTGCTCCATCAACAACCACGCTTACCATCAGGTGAGAATGTGGTCAAACACAACGCTCAAAAAAATAAAACTCATGAAATTGAAATTAATTGTTTGACGTGGACAAACGCTGTAGCCAAGTTACAACCGTTTCGTTTCGACTCTCTTTTTGTTGTTCGCCTCGAGTCAGCCACGCCTCCTATTCCTTTGTTCTGACGTCATCTCAACGCTCAGTCACGTGATCAAAATCGGATTCGTGGCCTACTCGAGCCGATCGACGAAAAAAGAATCGAAACGAAACGGTTGTAACTTGGCTAGGCACTATTTCTTAGAACAAACTATTTCCTCTCTTGCAAGCCTACACCACAACACTTTATTTCAGATTTGCTTCGAAAAGAACAGCACATATTGGTTTAAATACAAATAATTTTAAACGATACTCTTAAGGCTTCTATTGTATTCAAAATATAGTAAAAAGATATAAATAATGTTTGCTTAACAATGCAAGTCACCGACGTGATTCAAGATTGTCGTCGGTCCCTTTCTATTAAGGAGGCTGGGTATATCAAGCGGTCCCCTAAAGAGAATCCCACGCACCGAAGGCATATATTATTCAAAAGTTAAGAAGAAATAAAACAGCTTTAAATTTGTTGAAAATGCAATGCTGATGTGCCCTCGAGACCTGACTATAAAGTCGCGCTTGAGAAAATATATTTGGCTAGAGATGGCTGGCTGTTAACGAAGAACATGTGCGTCGCTGAAGCTGACAGTACCAATAAAAAGTTTTATTTTTGTCTCACTGAGAGCACCACAATCCTGCATATACGGCTCTTAATTGATGGGACGACCCTTTGATGCGTCCTGAAATACGCAGGATATAACAATGGTGAAAATCAATGGCGGTATGAACTATACCATTACCTAATCTGGTATAGGGTGGTAAAGGGACTATACTACCTTTAGGTCCACCGAATTTTACTTTCTGAATATAAGTTTGGAGGTATGCGGAATAGAGTGTAAAGCCCCACATATCTCAGTTGGAAAGGGAGGATCCTCTGACCAGACGGATGTTATGTCTGGTTTGAGTAATTGCCCTATAAATGATGTTCAAATCGCGCGGAGAACTTAAATTGTGCTATGTAGAATTTCGTAGTTTAGTTCCTATGTGACGTCATACATGTTGCTACATAAGCAAATCCAAATTTTAGTTAGATAAGATGTGTTTACCCCTAAAAGAAGATTGCTGGTAATGATACATTCGTCGAGTCGAAGCTTCATCAAAGTCTTGAGCATCGACGCCGAGTGGCTAGTCAGTCGGTTTTCTAGCGGTTGCATGGTTGGGGAGTGTGTGTCGAAAATGCATAACCTTATTCTAAAAAATACGTTCCATCATCGTACCACCAGACATAATTATAGCGATGCGCTACCGGTACATGGCGGATATCCCACCAATACGCACAAAACCGTTATGGGAACACATTCATTGTGCGTACAACTAAGGAGTGGAACTCCCTGCCAGAGTCTGTGTTTCCTGATAGCTACTACCTGAGGATCTTTAAGTCAAAACTGAATAGGTTACTTCTAGGCACGTGTGCTCCATCGTCAAATACATCGTCGCTTTCCATGAATTGTGATAATGGTCAAGCGCGTGCCTATCAACAACAGTAAAAAAGAGACAAGTGTCCTTTAACTTTGTGAGGGTAGAAACGAGGATATATACGTTACAGGAAACACGATCTTCTATTCCGAGAACGATGATAAATATACATTCGAACCTTCATTTCCTTTCATTGACTCATGTAACGATATGAATAATCGGAAATCCGGAAGACTCATATATTTATTGTACATAATTTCGGAAGTTTCGTTTTAGTAAATGATTTTTGGTATCTCACCACGGGGATTAACACAGTTAAAAATAGCTTACGCGCATTAAAAAAATGTTCGCGTTTATCTACAGGCACACAAATAACCAAGACCAACATAACTTCATGAAATATTATATCTATACCAGATATTATTGCAACCAAATCGGCCAATCTTAAATATTTCTTGGACATTTTATGTGACATTCACCAACTATTACTGAACCTGCGTGGTGAATGACCACCTAGTGTAGTGTGTAATTTATGTACCTACTTAATGTATGTTGTACCTCTGCATATGTACTGTATTCTATTTAATCATGTAGCATTTTAAAATATAGAGAGTATTAATTCAAGCAGTTACTGGTATCACAGACCTGTGCTTCAGTAGTTGGCATTATTACAGTCTGATTAGGCAAATGTTTATAAATCCTAATAGAAAAGGGTTGAACTCCGCCGTAGACGGTCCCAAGCCCGGTTGAGAAAGGAGGAGGGTTGGCTGAGAGGAGACCTAGCCAGCCGCAAAAGGTCAACGTCGAGTATCGGGCGACGGTCAATTAACCCGATCTTAAAGACCAGGCCTAACAAGCCGGTCACATTGTATGTAGGTAGGAAATGACCTAATACAACCCGCAACTCTGAAGATAGGTACCACAGAACCGGGGGTCTTGGCTTAATCGCCCGGGCCATGAGGTAGTAACCCTCTATAAAAAGTCTCCAATCCTAAGGTGGGCCACGCGCCGATAGGATGAATGGCTTGCGGATGGCAAGTCTCTAGCGCCAACCTCGACGGACCTGGCAAACGTCGTTGTATGATGCCTTCCTGAGGGAATAGGCGTCACCCCTCAGGCGACTTTATCATCGACCTCACTCGTGGGAATAGAATGATGAATGAAATACAAATAAAAACAAAAACTAACCCAAATAACATGATACAGCAAACCTTAAACAGAAGTATGTTCTCAAGACAAAGAACTATGTCAACACCATCAATCCTTCTGACAATGTGTGACGAACAAAATTCTACCAGCAAAACAAATGTAGAAGGTGAAAAAATTGTAACGGATATACAACCGAATACATTCGAGAACCAGAATAATGAGAATGACAACTGGCAAAAGGACAGAACTCCCTTCAGGAGATATAAAAGGAAAGAAACAAGCCCAATACATATTGATACCAACAAGAATAAAAAAAACTGCCCCGAGATAGCGATACCAACTCACAATAGTTTTGATTTACTGGAAGACGAGCAACTGCAGGACGTAAGCAAGAATAAAAAAGAGTACGTACCTAAGCCAGAACCCATCTTTGTGACAGGAGTAATAAACATTACATCATTAAAGGATGTGCTGAATAAGTTCGTCGAAACTTCATTATATACTATGACTACTCTCAGATCAGGACATGTAATTAAAATAATGCCAAAAGACATACAAACCTACAAGTGCATTAGAGAAAATTTTATTTCCAGTAATATAGCACACTATACTTATCAGCTAAAAAGCGAAAGAGCCTACAGAGTCATACTACGTGGCCTCCACTCATCGGAAGACACTAAACAAATTGCCAAAGAAATTACTGAACTGGGTCACGAAGTTAGACAAGTAGTCAACGTGCTTCACCGAGCTTCAAAAGATCCTCTACCAATGTTTTATGTGGACTTAGAGCCAAAACACAATAACAAAGACATATTTAGTGTGAAAAATATAAATAACTTGAAAGTCACATTTGAAGCCCCATACAAAAAAAGTAGCAAGGAAATACTGCAATGCAAAAGGTGCCAGAGATTCGGACATACAAAAAACCAGTGCTACAGACCCTTTAGGTGCGTCAAGTGTGGGGAAGAACATCCTACAACGACCTGCAAAAAAAGACCAGATACCGAGGCCACCTGTGCTAACTGCCTGGAAAAACACCCTGCTAGCTACAAAGGATGTAAAACATACAAACAATATAAAGAAAAAATATTAAAAATTACACCAAAGGCCAAAGAAAAACAACAGGTGACAGACTCGTCTGACAAAGTCGTAAAGATCAACACATACTATACTCCAAGAGATAACATCACAAATAAGACATATGCACAAGTAGCCAAGACACAAACTAAAACAGCAAAACAGGCGGAAAGCTGCACAGACATCCAGAACATTGCCCAATTACTAGAAACTATGCTTGAAAAGGTCCAGCAGACAATGATGGCTGTAATGGAAAATATGATGGACAAAATGCTTAATAGCATTGTTCAGCTAGTCAGCAGTCTTTCCAAAAAATGATTGGACGCAACTTCCGCGTAATAACTTGGAACGCCAACGGCTTGACGGAAAGACGTCAAGAATTAGAAGTCTTCTTAGAAACAGAACTGATAGATATAGCCTTAATATCTGAGACAAGGTTTACAGCTAAATCTCATGTAGTATTCAAAAATTACACGATACACACAACAAATCATCCATCTGGGAACAGTCATGGAGGAACAGCAATTGTTATCAAAAACAATATAAAACACTATCCCCTGGAGGAATTTCGCACTGAAAAAATACAGGCAACCTCTGTAAAGCTCACAGACAACCATGCCGAATTGATTATATCTGCAGTTTATTGCCCTCCTAAACACATAATATCGGAGGGAGAATTTCAATTTTTTTTTGGTAAAATGGGGTCCAGATTTATTTGTGGTGGAGACTGGAACGCCAAGCATACACACTGGGGTTCCCGACTTATTAATCCAAGAGGTAGACAACTCCTACGAGTAGCAGATAGAATAAAGCTTGACTGGCTTTCCAATAGCGAACCTACTTACTGGCCAGCTGACAAAAACAAGATTCCTGATCTGCTGGACTTTTTTATTACAAAAAATGTTGACAGGAACTTTACAAAAATGGAATCATGTGTCGACTTAAGCTCGGACCACACTCCAGTTGTTCTCAACATCAATACAACGGTGACACTAAGTGAGCCCCCCACACGAATATACCATCCGAAAAACACAAACTGGGAAATATACAGAAGTGTCATAGACACAGAAGTAAAGCTACATAAAAAGATCCTAACGGTCGAAGACCTAGAAAACGCCGTCGAGGAATTAAATATTATTATTCATAAAGCCGCTAACAAAGGAACGTCTGAAAGCAAAGGAAACCCCCTGAAACACAATGTCTACCCTAAAAATATTAAAGACAAAATAAAAGAAAAAAGAAAACTTAGAAAAAATTGGCAAATCACTAGGTACCCGAGAGACAAAGCTTTATTTAATAAATGCTCGGTAGAGTTAAAAAACCTCATAGAAATGTTTAATAACAACAATTTGCAGAACTATCTATCAAGATTATCACCCTCAATAGATACAAATTATTCACTGTGGAAAGCAACCAAAACGTCAAAGAAACCTAAAGCTCAAATAACCCCTATTAAGGACAAGATAGGAGGGTGGGCAAGATCAAATCAGGAGAAAGCCAATGCTTTTGCTGATCATCTAAGTGCTGTCTTTCAACCATTCCCAGAGTCTGATCAGGAACACACAACAGAAGTGAAAGAGTTCCTTGATACACCTCTGCAAATGTGTCTGCCGTTGAAATGCGTAAGTCCTAAAGAAATTTTAAAAGAAATAAAACATCTCAAGGAAGGAAAAGCACCAGGCTACGATCTTGTCGACGCAACCCTCTTAAAACAACTACCACACAAGGGAATTATGAGTCTAGTTAAGATATTCAATGCCAGCATTCGGCTTGAACACTTCCCAGGACAATGGAAAATTGCTCAAGTCGTAATGGTACCTAAACCTGGCAAACCACCACAAGAAAGAACTTCGTATAGACCTATAAGCCTCCTACCTGTAATTGGTAAACTAATGGAAAAAATCCTTTTAAAAAGAATGAAAGAGCACCTAAAAAACATAATACCCAGCCACCAGTTTGGATTCCGAGAAGAACACGGTACAGTTGAACAGGTACATCGCATCATTGACGTTATCAGTGGATGCCTGGAAAACCGATTGTACTGCTCTGCTGCTTTCTTGGACATAAGTCAGGCCTTTGACAAAGTCTGGCACGATGGACTGGCATATAAACTTAAAAAATTACTTCCACACTCATTCTACCACATGCTCCTATCTTACCTGAACCGAAGAAGCTTTCAAGTTAAATGTGATAGTGAATGTTCTGTTCTATATGAAATACGCTCAGGTGTCCCTCAGGGTAGCATACTGGGACCGGTACTATACCTGATCTACACTGCCGATCTTCCAACTAATGGGGATACAGTCACTGCAACCTATGCCGACGACACTGCGATCCTGTCAGTACATTCCAAAGCAGAAACCGCTTCATATCAACTACAAAACCATCTGAACGAAATGGAGAAGTGGTTCAAACAGTGGAGAATAAAAGCAAACCAAACCAAGTCCACCCATGTAACTTTCACACTTAGAAAAGAAACCTGCCCACCAGTAAAATTAAACAACGAAGTCATCCCACAAGAAGACCATGCAAAATACCTGGGACTATACTTGGATCAGAGATTGACTTGGCAGAAGCATATCTGGACCAAGCGCAAACAACTTGACAGCAAACTCCGCAGCATATATTGGTTAACCGGTCGCTACTCCCGCCTAAGCAACGAGAGTAAAATGATGGTCTACAAAGCCATCATTAAGCCCATCTGGACATATGGTATTCAACTATGGGGCACAGCAAGCAATAGCAACATTGACATTTTAGAAAGGCTTCAAAGCAAAGCATTGCGAAACATCTTCAATATACCCCAAAGTATAAGCAACAAATATATGTACCTAGACCTGAAAATACGAACGGTAAAGCAAGAAATCAGCCAACATAGCCTGAGATATCAGAAAAGACTCGCACAACACACAAATGAGCTGGCACTGGCACTGAGTGGTACAGGAGGACAACAGCACACGAGGTTGAGGAGATGTGACATCCCTAGTCTCAGCGCCAGATTCGCATAGGGAGATGAGAGCTACCCTGAAACCGCTCTCATCTAATACAAATAAACATAAACGGACTAAAGTCGGTCAACCCAGTGGCTTATTGTTCTAGGACAGATTGCCATGGTGCAGAAAAGAACAAAAAAAAAAAAAAAAAAAAAAAATATAAAAGGTTTGTTTAAAAAAAACTCGTATTTCCTGGAACCAGTTTGGTAAAATAATCGAGCGAGTGACGGAATTACCGTAAACTAACAGAACGTTCAGGCGTTATCTATTTGCGTTGCTTCTTCATCAAACATTGCATTGGATGAAACCTTTAAATCACGATCACGTTGACGATAGACGAATCGGGAAGCTAACTTCTTATTTTCAGCGAAAATAACTACTTAAAACAGGTCCGCCGCTGAATTCAACGTCTGGCCTACTTCAAGGCTACCATTTTCTGGGAATACCAGAAAATGTTAATAATTACTGTTTAAATGATGACAAAGATTTACCTGGTAAATTAACTATGCTACTACGGCTTCGTTTAAACTTTTCCAAAAGGTTTAAACCTCTCTTAATGTTAGCTTTCATATATCCTATTAGTCTTACTTATATGACGGCTTGCATGTGGGTCAAGTACTTAGAAATTGGTGAACAAACTCGCGTTACTTTATTAGTCATCACCGCTCAGTGCAAGAACAGTTATTGAAATTTTTGTATATTTTTCTACAAATTTTGAAACAATAGAACGTGATGGGTGGTGCATTTTAAAAACTTTTGACTAATAACAGCCTCTTCTAAGTTCTGTATGAAATATAAATCAGCACCTTCCGTTCTCTTTTTTACAGGTTGACAAATATAAGTATTTTCACTCCGATGTTTTTTTGCAGTTGTGTCTTATCTAACTGACGATTATTATTTTTAATTCAAATGTTCCCATTTTTTCATTAAAACTTCTCTCAGTTAGTTGATGTGTAAAGCTACGTATATATTATTTTTATTTTTCTATCAAAAATGTTGTATTCCGACCGAGTGAGACTTGGCGACGATACTATTGAATCTTAGTAAGGGTTTACTTAGTTTTGGAATCAAGCTTAATTTTAACGTGTCACAAAAAGAATCTTATGATCTTTATAACCGTCTAGATTGTAATAGTCAATAAAACAGAAGAAAAAGAAAAACTTGAGAAGCATTTTTACAGAATACAGTTTTATTATAATTTAACAATAAATATATGGTAAACAAATTCAGGCAGATTTCCCTATGTACCTACTGATTAAATTAAACCCAAAGTTTTTCACTTAAATTAGACTGAGATACTGCCCTTCTAAAAGATAAAGTTTACAAAAAGACAATCTCGCAAAACATAGCACTGTAAAGATTAGTAGCATGTGTCTGTTAATGTAAAAGATGTTAAATCTAAATAACAGCAAATAATATACATAAAACCCTATTTTTCAATTAGTACAAAAAAATGGGGCTTTATCGGTAGCCGTTACTGATCATATTTTTGTAGTCAAAAATAAAAAAAAACGAAATCCCATAATTTGTCATAATTGGTATACTCACAATAAAATCAATCATTAATTCATAACAATTGCTACTAGAAAAAACTACGTGCAGTGTTTTTTTCATTTTGATCGTCATTTATTAATTCATAATCCATAGCCTGTACAAAATTTTCATAAATTGAGTGACATTTTTGTATATAAACAAACGCTAATAATTTTGCTGTTTATGAATATTATTTATTGACACTACTTAAATAATAACAAGACCTTTTCTAATAAGCCCTTTAAGTATTTGTACTTATTAAAAATTTGTGGTGTATATCATGTTAGGACTGTCTAAGCAATATTCACGGAGGCCAAAGGTTTCACTCATTTACAACAGAACATTCTGACAGCTTTGATGTTCGGATGATTTCTAACATCAATCCTGTCACATTATTTCTATTGTTTTCCAAACAGAAACTGTTCTGTTTAGATTGTGTATTTTTCCATAAAGACTGCTTGATCAGCTACCTAAAATCATAACATTCGACTGATATCCTGTTTTCTTCCGCACCTACAACAGACTATACAAACATGCATTCGATAAATGTTTGAAAAACATGTGTGGCGTCGTGATTAGTAGGCATAATAACAAAGCAGTCGTGGGTCAAAGTCACGTTGCGCCGGCGCCTCCGCCATCAGCCCTAGGCACGTACTATTCCATTTATGAAAGGTACACTACAATGGATTATACGCTCGCTATTTTTAAATGTCACTATGTGTATGTGTGATGTTAAAACGTTTAACATCAATTAGGGAGAGTCGAGGTAGTTTTACAAAAGTGCTGGTTAATTTTGGCAACTTTAGCCTGCTGTACTTCATAGGTGTATGCAAATAAACGTTTTTGAGGTTTTGCGATGATCAACAGGTCAGCCAGTAATGGGTGCAGTAAAGTGTACTGCCCATTTTATCTTATCTTATCTTGATGTGGGGCTGGCCCTAGGCCAGAACACTTCGACCCTTCTGGATTTTTTGTGCTATTCGCCTCCCTTATACTCAACCCCTAGCCCTCCGTGCACCTTCTTCATGAGTCCCAGTATGGCCTTGATTGGGCTGAGCCTGTAGTCCTTTGGTCTTGGAAATGGTTGGCCCAGATACTCTAATCTTTTGGAGCCTAGTGCTGCGCAGTCGCACAGCAAGTGTAGTATATTCTCCTCTGCATCTCCACAGATCCTGCAAGTCGGGTCGCTTGCTAATCCCATGTTGTGGAGCTGTTTGTTGGTGGCAAACCGAAAAAGTACTGCCCATACTCTCCAAACATCTGTAAAAGGAAAACATCAAAATTCAAAGTTCAATCACAGGGTCATGGGTAATTGCAATACTTGCAATCTTTGAAGGAAGCTTTGTTCTTTTTAAGGTCCCACCTTCCTAATTAAGACAGTAGTCATCAATTTGAGCAAGGAAATGCACCTTTATTAAAAACGGTAAGGAAACAACGCTACCTTGTTTATCATTGCGATGTGCTGATGTGTGCATGAACAAAACAGTCTATCTATCGCATATGCAACACACGTGTCGCCGATATAATCTTGTACTTTTTTGACGATCATTTCCTTTGGCACTATCGTCAACCTGGCTGCGTACTTCATCAAGAACGTAATAAAAAAAAATATCTTGAAATCTTTGACGACAGTCCTTTTAAAGATCTACACGGATATTTAGAAGTACGATAATCTGACATTCAGTGTACTAACATATACCTTTTGGTAACTCTTGTACCTCTTGGTAATCAAGGAACTAGCTTGTGGATTACAAATATTCTGTCGCTATTTGTAAAATAGGATCGATATCCAGTACTGACTGCATCCGATAAAGATGCAAGCAAGAGTATGTCATGATGGCAAGAGCTTAAGACGCACACCATTTTTTGGTCTGCATCCATGATGACCAGCCTATTACAAGGTCAGTAAGTATAAATATTCTGTGTGTAATCAATGAATGAGTTTAACATACGCACTGAGTTAGGACAGACAGCGCAGGTAGCAACGCAACAATTGACAATGTTTCATCACGTATATGGACTCATTCTAAAATTGAATGTTAATCTGGATCTGGCTAAAATTAGCCAGATTCGATCCGTCTGAGAGACTCCAATCAATTCCTTTAATACAGGATGTCTTTGACATCGACGCATAAACGAGTACCACGGATCCAGCACATGATTGTGGACCCTCCAGTGGTGGAATTTTTCGTAGGCTTTTTCCAGAATCATGTACTGGATCCATGGTATTCGTTTGTACGTCGACGAAAATACACCCTGTATAATAAATAGTTACTATAGCGTCCTCATTGTTATACATATTATAAAACAAAGTCCCCACCTCATCTGGCTGTTCGCGATAAGAAAAAAACTGAATGTTGTTTTCATGCAACTTACCAATCGTCAGAGTGATTCTTAAGGGCGTTTTAGGTACATAATATAAATATGCATATTATAGTCGAAGTAGTAAGAAAAGTCGAGAATTTCAAAGACTAACACTCGAGCGAAGCTGGAATGGTTTAAGTATGTTTAGTAAATTTTCCGATTAGTAAATAACCAAGAAAGCCGTTTTCCGACAACGTAAGAAACATTCATATGTATAATAACCATAAATACAATGTGCAGGCGTAAGGCCTTTTATTAACATCCCATTTTAGAATGAGTCCATATACGTGATGAAACATTGTCAATTGTCGCGCTGCTACCTGTCTGTCCTAACTCAGTGCGTATGTTAGACTACCGCATTAAAGCACTTTACCATGAACTTACCAGTTTCCTTTAACAGCTGATTTTCCTGTTTCTGAGGTGACATCCAGGCTAGATTGGGCTTGATTTTTAAGTACCTTCATGATTTCTATTTGCTTTGAATTATTACCTTTATTATATTCATTATTATCTATCTATTATTATTATCTACTGTTATGACGTTTTCGATAATTTACTAAGTAACATTAAACGCGTAAAATGAAAGTCCAGTCCACCGAGGATTTCGTACAAAACTTAATTAATAATATACATTGTTCGTTTTCCGAATCGAATCTGGTAGATTTTTCAAAATCACAAAAAAGTAATTATTGTGTGATGTGTGATAGGTCAACGGGAATGACCCTATACGTTTCGATTCCCTTACGACTGTTAAAATATGCGTGATAAATGGCCTTATCTTTAGATTACCTTGACTGATTACTTGAAGGGGTAGCAGACTTGAGTATTTGATATTAATTTCAGCTTAGCAATACTTCCACGCGTTCTTATGTAAAAAGGTGTTGACAGACGGACAGTTTTTGCCGTCTGACATACGGGCGGAACCCTAAATAATTATAATTTCGCACTACTACAATTATTATTGTATATAATAATAATAATATTCCACAGCTTTCACACAGCGCCATCTAGTCCCAAACTAAGCAGAGGTGTATACTTTTCTTTATCCAGAATTTTCTTTTTTGTGCAATTATATTATTGTACAATGTTTTTAATTTAATGCTAGATTGCATGTTGTTGTTGCATAATATCATTGCGGGGGTCAAAAGCACTCATGTTTTTTTTAGTTCTGGTAGTAATGGCCGGCTTTATTCAACCAATCATGATGTTATGTACTTAAATTGAATATTACGAATAAGTATAACTGGCAGATGTTATGAAATGAATGAAAATAAAAGTTTAATACGTCTGTCATCATTAATGGTCTCAGTAATGGTAATATTAATTTTTTACCGACTTCAGTCAAGTCAATCTTTTCATTTCAGTCTTCAAAAATACCACTCATTGGCTCCTTGTATTGCTGGAAAACGAAAAGTTCAGTCTTTTCTTTCAGACGATTTAAAAAAAAAACGTTTTTTTGCGATTCGGAAAAATCTCGGGAATCAAACTGTTTTCAGAGGTCCGACTCGCACTTGGCCGTTTAGTTTATAGCCTCACTCTCATATTTCAGGTCCAGAAAAAGTAACGCTTTGAGTAAGGTGTTAAAAAACCTACCTAACCTAACTGAGTCTGAAATGAGCATTTTAATTTGAGCAAAGGAAGTAATAAACTTTAGAATTCAAATATAATCTGACAAATTATAGTATCAAATTACCAATTAAGAAATCGGGGGCCATAAAAGGGTAACAAAAATAAATTAAAATGATCTGGAAGGCATATAGACGATTAGGCAATAACTCCACATCGGTTAGTTCGTTAAAATGGTGCGTTTCCACTGACGCGGAGCTGAGTGGAGTGGAGAGGAGCAGACCGTAAATCGCTCAATCACAGTGCTCCAAATCTCTACCCCACATCGGTGGAAATAGTGTAAGTGGAGTGGAGTGGAGTTGAGCGGACTTTCAAATAAAACAAATGGACACGCGGCCTGGAATCGAATGGTATGGAGCCGGGTACCAAGCGGAGAACACAAAGCGGAGGGTAGCACCAATTCACTCCGCCCCGCTCCGCTTCAACGGACACACTTCCCACTTTTCACTGCTCTTCTCAGCTCTATTCCGCTCGCTAGGTACAACTTCACCGGAAATGCACCCTAAATGTTGTTGACTTAGAAAAACCTTTTTTTTATCTAGTCACTGATTCATTGACACTGAATGTTTCGTTTACATTTTATTACTCACTATCGAGTACTAATTCCGCTTGTTAGTAATATGTTAGCCAACATCAATCTTCATAATGTCTGTATTACACTATCATCGATGATCATCGTCACACCGTCATGTCTTAGGCATCGGACGATTAGTAACATTACGAAAGGAAATGAGATTGTAATTGTGAGAAATATATTATTATGTGGTTTATATATTGCGCACAAGTTATTTCTGATTATAAGGGATTATGTCATTGCATTTCTATTTCATTTTCCGAAACCAAAGAAATTGTAAAGCTTTCCCTCTATCCAGGACTAACAGAAGATTTTGACTAATATTATAAAATTAAAGAGTATGTTTGTTTATTTAAACGCGCTAATCTCAGGAACTACCGGTTCGAATTGTTTCTTTTTTAGTGTTGGTTAGCCCATATATCGAGGAAGGCTAGGTACATATCATCACGCTACGACCTATGGGAGCGGAGCAGTAACCAAAGAAGTGAGTAAACCACGGGGGACAAGAAGTGGTCTGACAGAATTCTTTTGCTGAATTTGGTCACTTTACCGTCTCATATAAATTTTATACCTCCATCAAGATGAGAATAATGCCTGGAATGATGACCCATAAAAATGTGGCCCTACTTTTAACTTTAATGATTCAATGAGTAATTTCATTTGTCAGAAAAATAGGTTACGGTCTATTTTGGACACGCAAATAAGGCCATTGTTTACATTTTGTGTTAGTAGCATTATTGTGTCAATATCTACCGTCTCATGTCTAGACCAGATGTTATGTTCCAAAAACTAGTCGCGTCTGGAGCTTACCTAGTTACAGTAGGTACTGCTTGTCTAGACGACGACGCGACACAGGGATCCTTATAGGAAGCTCGTTTCGGTAATATGTGACGAAGGTGTATGTCGTCCACTCTGTCACGCAGAATAAAAAAGAAAAACTATTTAAATAATGATATTATTGTGTAATGTTTATAATTTATTTATTGTTTTTAATATTATGTGTTTTTTTATATGTGATCGTTATTTTAATTCCTATTTTGTTTTATTTTAATAATATTGATTTTATATTCTGGCTGGACTGTCTGATAATAAATGTTTTTTTTTACAACCCTATTTACCCACAATTCACCCTTGAATAGTGTCTTTTTACAAATGCTTACTACTTTTTACAAACTTAAAAAAATTTAGCGTAAATACAATATTTACTTTAATTTCCAAGGGGACGAGTGATTATCGGTAAAAAAGAAGAACATCCCTAGACCCTAATTCAAGCGAGATTTGACCTGCAATTTTCGCCTCACCTTTACTAAACAAACGAACTCCTTTGTTTATTAAATATATACTACATGCGTATTGTGGACTTGAACATCACAGTTTACAAGTAAGTCTTTTGTTTTTTACTTAACGGTAAACTGTGCTAATTAAACGCATTGAACTGCAGACTTATAAGTTCCCCTAAGCCGATGTACAAAGACCCAACAGAAGCTGCGTATGGGCACAAAACAAAAAAAACCCAGTCAAGTCTGAATGGAACTGGGGTTCAGCGTTCCGCAATAAAAATATGTATTATGATTATGGTCGTCCTTGGTCATTTGCTACTCATATTATGCATTTTTAAGGGATAGTTTTTAAACTTCAGACATTTGTTAAACTTTATAGGCTGAAGTTAAATATAGGTATATTTAACTCTAATCATTTAAATCTTAGCTAATTTATATTTGTCTTTATGCAACGCAACAATTGCTGTGAGTAGTGGCAGTCTAAAAAGGGTTGCCGATATTTACTTTAAATACGGTGAGACCCTCAACAACTGACAACAACGCGAATGACTAAAAAAAAATTTTACCCTAACTAGGTATCACCGTAATACAGAAGACTAAATCAATCAATCATCGGGTATTTAAGGCACGAATGTAAGAAGTATCTGATGTGCATTTGTTTGAAAGATTTTTGAGGCAGACGGCGACGTGACAACCCTAATGCCGAGCCGCCACACGCCGCTACGTCCGAACCCCAATTCAAAAGTTTTAGTCAGTACGCGCGTGGCCGCGACGGTAGACGCGAGAGACGAGCGTTGTGCTCAAGGACACTATTTTTTTTCATTTACGATCAACACCAATTAAATTTGAATTTCCATGGAAACAGTGCGTTAGTTCAATTAAATGCTATATCGCTTGTACGTATGAAATAATAATAGTGTACATTTTTATGTTCTATAAATCGATATTTGGCAACTCCTTAGAGAATTAGCTAGGTTCATCATTTTTTAGTACAAGTTCATTGGATGTAAAGTCTGAGTGTGAATTCGACAAAGTTATTAGTGCTTTCAGTGTCAGCTGTGTAAGCTTATTTGCTATCCCTCTCAGTTCAGTAGAAAGGGAAAGGAAGGCCGAGAGTTAAGCAAGCGTTGTTTTGTTTTCATGATTTTCTTTGCTGTTTGTAAATGTAGAGCGGATTAAGAAAATGTAAGTGTTGTGAATTGAGCTTTTTATTTTTAAATTGGTGTGCTGATTTGTTTAAACTATTGTTTTTATTTTGTTGTTGACAAAATCTTATCTGTCAACAGTGTCATTTTTGACAACAACAAAGCAATGTGCTTTTTTTCTGCATAGGAACTGTCATCAGCTGCTTATGATGTACTTACTGAATTAGTTACGTGTAGTGTTATGATTTATTTGTAGATCACTCTCGGTCATGTGGCGGCTCTAATTAGACTTGAGTTCGTTTATAAATAGTCTCCACTTAGGATCCCTCGAACGTTACTTGTGCCAACGACTAACTAAGCTTCGTATTATTACACATCATTCAAAACTTTCGTCGTGAGCTTTCCATATATTGTCAAATGTACGGTTAACTGCAAATTGTGTTAACCGTTATCATAACATTTTGCACTACATCGGTACAGATTTGCCTTAAGCATTATCTGTTCAAACTAAACATTTGTGCTTTAGTTTATTATCTGTTGCTAATTAATAGTTCGACCTTGCAGGTACAGGCTACAGGTACCAATAACGAAAACAATCTAACCATGCACGAATTTGATCCCTTTGTAATATAGATACCTACGTACCATATAATTCATCAATGGTATTAAATACTACAATTATATTCACAAGATATTCGGGTTAATGACCCAAATAGTCTGAAAGTTGTGTAACACTTCTATTATCTTGGCCAGATGATTGTGTAGAAGTGATTTACAAATACTATTGTCTCTGAAGCCCATATTGTATATATATAGTAGATTCAATGCATCACTACGGCTATCATCCATTTAATATTCTAGGTGAATGTAGTTTATGGTAGCCAAGACATTAATAAGCACATTAAATACCTACACTAACTACTGATAAGTTGTAAATCTATTGCAATTTAAATTCAATAAAGCTGAACGCAGTCATAACTTTATGTAACGATGACATTTGATATGACAGGTCATTTATGACAGATGAGATGCATTTGACAAAATGGCGCCCTTTTCATATTGATGTGATAATTTTTTATAGACATCAATTATGCAACAATGCCAAAATGTTGTAACAGTTCAGGAATTATGACTCAATCGTTGTGATTGGTTCACGGAACGAACAAAATTCAAATTTTATATTTGAATTTTTTACACAAATTGAATAAACCTATCATAATAATACCTAATGAACTTTTCTCATAACGAGCCACAGATTTAGATCAAATTTGGCACACGAGTAGACCAGGGCCTAGATTAATTAGACTACGTTACATTTGTAGTTCCTACGCTCCTTTTGGATAATTTCTGACCAGCACGCAGGCGAAGCCGCTGGCACAAATTAGTTTCGATTAAAAGTTAAAACTGACACCTTACCGCGGTAGTTAATGGGCTTATTACAATTCGAATACGACCTGCAAACTTGTATTTGCAGGAATCTAAAATTCGATGCTGGCAAATGAAGAGTTTTGAAATTAGAAGCAATAAATAGCCCAAGAACGTCCATGACTTTAACTAACAAGTTTTGTATACAATACCTAAATTAAATTGTATGCCCTTTCTACTCCCAAATAAGACAATAAAGTTTGTATTAATTTTTAGAAACCAATCAATTAAAACGAATGTCTAACATAATATACACAGGATATATAGGTAAACAGTGAGTTCTTAATTAATTGTTATTATTCAGTTAATTTTTCCTTGTTAAGTTATTGGGAAACACGCTGTGAAAACACTTAAATACCAACTGCAATAAACTTATTGTAAAGGAAACATTTATTAATTACCATTTCGAGTAATTGACTTATTATCCTGAGTGACAATGTAGGTATTAATTTAATTAGTTTGGTGGCTATCGACCATTATACAGTTATGTTTTTGTTCCACCATGGTACAAAAGTTATTCTTTCTTATTTCCAAGTTATTAGGTACACATTTTTTGTCTCATTAATTTATTCTCATTAAAACAGCTTTGAATTATTACAAACCATTTTGTAAGCCTATTCTACGAGCTTCCGTTTATTCATACAAAGTGTGCAAACAACCTATTTGTTATTTATAATTATAAATGAAGATTTATGCTAACAGTGCAGGTGTTATCTCAGAAGTATAATGAAATACTTACTTTCTCTCGTGTTATCAACGCACACTGTACTGACCACGACCAGCAATATCAGTCAATATTAAGTCACTCCATGAGAGCTTCCCTTATCTGGATTTCCTGTTTTCAATGCTACTCTTGAGAGTTACGAGTTCATGATCTCATATGGTCCTACATGCGTTTATTTAATACCTGAGTATGATGCTAAAGAATCTAATTAATTTACAATGTCAACAACATTACTAATGTAAAAATAATACAAACTTACTTGGTACATAACGCGTGAAGAATTTCTTTGTGTTGTAACTTATCTCTAAATATATGATAAAAATCAACAATTACCTGTAAGTACGATACGTTTCTTTTGTTTCAGAAATCGCTTCTGTATCTCGTGATCTACAAGAATATTATAAGTACAAAATATGGTTAGCTGACATCTATGACCCGACGCAAACCGAACTCATCCGACATCATGGATCACAGCGCCAATTCAACTGCACCCAGCTCTACGAATACTCACTCGCAAACTTCATGTTTGGTAGCTAACACCGACAGAGTGGCACATGACAATCATTCCAATGATAATTTAGAACATGTTCATAAATTGACTGACTTAGATAGATGTAGGATACTTAATAAAGAACAAATTGAATGCCAACATGGGTCTGAAAGACGATGCAATGCCACAGATCGTCCCTGTCACAGAGCTTCCGAACGATGCGTATTGCATAACAAAGAAGACGTATACGGAAAAGAATCGATTACCAGAAAGAGGGTTGAGGTTGACGAATGCGGCGGTTCAAGGCAGGCCGCTGATTTGAAATTTAAATGTAGTCGGGATGCACAGGAGTGGACGGGTGCGATCGGGAGGACAATAGGCATCCGTGTTCACGTGCGCGCCATAGCCGTCGTGGGGCTGTTCCTGACCGCGCTGGCGACGAGTGCGGCGGCGCCCGCTCCGGCCAGGTCCCGGCTCACGCGCAGTGCCCACGAGAAAACTGCGGTAAGTTTTTAAACATTACCATGAATTTAAATTATCATGATTCTCAGCAGGTACATAGTTTGCGGAGATACAAATAACGACAATGGGTCCTATGATTTATAAATTATAATAAGTAGGAAGATGTGGCGCATCCTAGCTTATGCATACTAAAGAGTAAGCAAGATACGTGTATCCTGAGTACTTGTAAACTTCAGTCCCGTCTCGAGCGCGCCGGAAGCGTGCTGCTTATTATGTGTGTTATCTAGATCTGTCTGTTTTACCAGACAATGTCCTTCTTTACAACCATTTTTGAGCACCCGCAGAGATTTGTGCGAGATCTTTTATACAATTTATACCAAAAAAGTAGTAGTTAGTTCAGTCGTTTTAAAATGAGCTTTATTTACGCGAACAATTTTAATATTTACGGCTGAGCGCATATTCTATAACATGAAAATGATTAGGACCTTACTGATGTACAATAGACGCCAATACTTGTACCTATAGGGAACATAACGAGGATTCCATTATGGTATCGCAGAATGTGGGCTATGTAGGTAAGACATACCTATCATTACTTTTATAATTCGCGAGTAGTTAGTCGGATCAATATTACAAGATTCGTGATGTTATGTATGCCCATATACGATGCGGCCGTAATGATCGAAGTGAAGGTCTCCCTTTTACCCGGAGAATGTTTGATTCTCCCTTAGAAAGGACCGTTATCCACTGACGGATTAACGACCATTTTAAGACGTATTTCTACTGAGTGCAAGTAATATGGGGACAAAAAGCTGGCGTGTCGTATTAGATTACTGGCAGTGACAGACGGACGGACCGTTTGGGAGGAGATTAATGGGCTAAGTGACGAGTGGGAGGCAAGCCTGTAGTCCTCCGCGACTCGGGAAGACATCCCGCTCATTTATTTCGTGGACCGTTACAAATAGTGAAAAATTCGACTAATTTTATTGGGGGCACGCGACAACTAGTCCTGTGGGAGACACGGGTTTTCTATTCGACTTAATGTTTATTAATATCCTGAATTCTTCTGATTGCAATATAACATTTTTCTCTTCACCTACACTAGACTTATTCCTTCCTTTGTAACATAAGTAAACGCCAACATAAAATCTAAAAGTAAACTTGGTTACATGAATTTAGCTGCTACGCTAATTAAATTTACCGTCTATTACGATGCCCGAAATTTCTTAATCCAAACACAAAAATAGATTACAACGAGATAAATGAGTTAGGTCGAGCGGGATGAGTTGAATCAGATTTGAACCCGATTTAATTACAGTTTAAACACGGCGTGACCGCGATGTTAACGGCTTCCTGCGCAAGCGCATATATACCGTGTTTGTATTAAACTTAGTTATGTAAGTGATAACTGATCGATTGCGAGCTCGGAGAAGTAAGAAAACGGGGTAATATTATTAAGGTGATCGATGAAAAAGCCTGTTATTGGAACTTTTACAGACTTATCATCTGTAGTTCTCATATCTACATTTGGTAGATGAAAATGGTAGAAAATATCTTTGTTTCCATTTATAATATTCTGTGGCAATTATAGCCTTAGTGTAGCCCTTACTTACTCCACTTAAAACAAGTATTAGTAATCAAGTTAGTTTATTTCGTGTAGTGCAGGAAAACTGGTGTAGTACGCAATGCTATGGATATTTCCATACCTTGTTATTATGAAATTGTTATTATGTCATTAGTTTTACCTAGTTACCCATCGGTTATTTTCACAATTATTTCATTCTTAAGTGAAGAAGTGCAGTTGGGAAAACTTTTAACTCAATATAATTGTAACGTTTTATTCAGTATCAATAATATTCAACACTAATCAATCAAAGCAGCATATCACAGACTTTTCCTGGGTTCTGCGATTTTTCTGGGATCAACTATGTACGCTCCAATATATACTAGAAAGTTGGATGCGAAAATCAGAGAATGTTTGTCGCAGTAAAACTGGGACTTTCAGACAGACACTAAATTGAAAAGTCTCATCTAAAATCTTTAGATTTTTTACAGTCTGATATTATGCCCATTGCATTGGCAAAATACTTAGAACCATTTTTTTGTTGGGTTTTCATTAGGAACTCTGCTGTACAGACTTTTCCTTACTATAAACCAACCTGCGTTCCATCAGTTGCCTTGTGCATTCCAGGACCACGGTACCTCTTTCTCAGGCTCAGCTGCCTCTTTCATATGCTTAGATAACACCAGTTGAGCTGCTTCGTTAGCCGCATCTCTATTCGTATTCGCTTCGTCAACAGTCATCGTTACTCTTTTTCCTTTGTCACATTATATTTGGGGTCGACATAACAAGTCATCTTCTTCTCCCACATATCTGTAGTCATTATTTTAATAGTCACCTCTTTCTAGCTACGACCAGGTATGTATAATATATCATATATCATTCATTGTGCGTACAGCTAAGGAGTAGAATTCTTTGCCGGAGTCTGTGTTTCCTGATAGCTACAACCTAGGGGTCTTTAAGTCGAGAGCGAATAGTTTGGTTCCAGGCAAGCGTACTCCATCGTCGGCCATATCATCGCTTATCATCAGGTGAGATAATGGTCAGACGCGAGCCTATCAATATTAAAAACAATAATAAAAAAAATATCACATTTCACACCGTCCATCTATCGTTTCTTGGCCCTTCCTGCACTCTTATAATCTTCGTGATAAAAATAAAACAATATAATTCGATTAGAACATTACCATCATTCAAAATTGCTAAAATTCAACGTAACATTCACACCTACAACGATCCAGTGCAATAAAGGTGCAATCACGCCACCTTTACTTTCCTTCTCCGAGTTTATTATCGGCGTAGGAGGAGCAGGTATTGTAGTCGCAATCTGCTAACTAACCAGTATAACTTGGTCGCCGACGATTAACGGAACGAAATTCAAATATACTGGTTTTGTCATTTTTTTGACGTTTACCTTTGCTAATGGCGACGCATATATCATATATCAAAATATACTGGTCATCTAGCATACAATTATGTATTTACTGTTTACCTAGTTAATTTACTCGTAGTTTCTGCTACATAGATATATTTAGCATATTTTAATTAATTAGTCAAACCATTGTGTGACTAATTTTAAACATAAGCATTTTTGTAGGATAAAATTGAAGTAAATAATTTTATTCTAAAACTGGGAAAACATTGCAAACAAAGCATCTACCATTGTGTTCTATATGTTGCTTAGTGATTTAAGAATTCAGATACAAATTAACACCTATTATTAAAGTGAGCAGTCGCAATATAATGTATCCGCTAATACATGCATGCGTAACTGGACTACAAATTTATAATTATATCAAGGGAATCGTAGAAAAGGAGTGAGAGTCAAGGTATGGAGAAGATAACTGTACGTAGCTAGTTTGAAAACCGTTAGTCCGAGACTTCCATCGCAATTTCTGTCTGTTTCATCTTTCCCTTCACCACATTGGTCAGTACTTACAAAAACACTATTAAGAAACTGAAGATAAGCAAGAAATATGCCTGCAATTTAAAGTCACACTCGAAAAAGGTCCAGTAATTTTGGAAAGAAGTTGAAAGCAAAAACAATATAGAATGCGGTGTCGTCTTCATTCTTAACATTGGTCTGGGAGTCTCGTAAGTCTGGCACTTTCCTGAACAGATTCATTTTATGCAGTGAGATACCGCGGCTATGTGTGGGTGACGTACTATGAACAAAAGGTGTCTGGGCCGGGCTGGTATACAGCAAGTAAATACCTTGCAAACTGCACGGGATATGCATTGTCTACCGCCTTCCCTTACGGCGGACCACTTAGCTTGCTTGTCTACACTTGGCTACAGTGGCTTATATTATTCATGAATATTTTGGTGCAGAAACATTGCTCGTGCGTAATTTTGAAATAAGGAAAAGGATGCTTTGTTTTATTAACAACTTAACGTACATTTTTAGCTAAATCTATGACGCATTTAACTATCGCACTAATATTATAAAGGCGAAAGTTTTTATGTATGTTTGTTGCTCATTCACTCTCAAACGGCTGAAATTTGGTTCCAGGATAACTTGTGTCCTGGATTAATATATAGGCTACTAGCTTTTGCCTAAGCTTCGCTTGCGTCCATTTAATATAGCCTATGTCACACAGGAATAAAGCACCTTTCTATCAGTGAAAAAAATTTAGCAATCAAATCAATACTTTTAGAGATACAAACAAAAAAACAAACTTTATTTCTTTATAATATTAGTGTAGATAATTTACAATCTGGAAGTAGATACAAATTCCAAGCAGGCGAAGACGCTAGTAGAAGCTAGTAGTTCAATATTTTCTTACACACTAGTCCGAATAAATATCAAATAAGTGCCAGTTTACATAATTTTATTTACCAATGTTAAATGCCTTTATCCGAACGTAAATAAACAACACTATATAAAGTGCGTAATTCTGTGAATAATTGTTTATTGTATTGAATAAAAGGATATAGAATTGAAGATACGGTTAGCGCTATAGTTTAGCGATTGGTTGCTACGCCGCGTGTCGCGAGTTCGATTCCCGCAAGCAACAAATATTTGTATGGCCTACAGATAGCTTCGGGTCTGGGTGTCTGTCTTGTGTATGTGAGTTTACATATTTGTGTACACACCGACGATAAAGGAGTACCTAATTCCTTGTGTGCGGCAACATTTTATTTAAAAAAATACTTGTTGTATAGAGGCTTTTAAGGACAGTCGTTTAAGACGAAATTGACCTTTTCCGTAAAACTATGTTACTTATCATCTTCCGTGGCTCGCATAATGTAGTCATTCATTATACCTATAGGTGTAATAAGGGTTGCCAGATATTTTCTTTCTGAAACATGGGATATGTACTTACTTACTTTTTAATTAGAATAATCGGATCAAAATATTTTAATGCAGGACAGTAAAAGCAAACACAATTTTAAGTAAACGTTAGGATGTTTTAGTACCTAATGTTTTTTTGGTTTTTAACGATTGTTAATTTTTTTTTTGTTCTCAAAGCCGATTATAAAAACGTTAATTGTTTGTTTTTCATCTTTGTTTCAATGTTTAACTTAATAATAATAAAAACCTCCTGTATCGCGCGACGTCCTGCCTTAATCAAGACACCTGGCAACCCTAGGTGTAATGTAACTGACGTATGTAAATGACCGACATTGTATGATATGTATGTGTATAATTCTCTTTAGCCGAAATGAGGTCACATCTGACTGTAGCATGCGGCGCTAACATTGATCTAAGTGATAAATGGACACAAATTCACACATCTCTTCAGTTACCGTCTTGCAGCGATCTCGATAAAATTATGAAATATGTTCTATTGAATAAATATAAAATAATATATCTTATAAATGACTAGTGTATCTGTAAATTCACTGTGAGTTAACTGTTTAAATGTTAACTTCAACAAAAAGAGTTTGCGCCCAACGTGGGGCTCGAACCCACGACCCTGAGATTAAGAGTCTCATGCTCTACCGACTGAGCTAGCCGGGCTTGTGATACCTGCCCGAAATAGCACATTGGTTTCTATTTTCAGTCTAACATCAATGTCACTAATATTAATAAGAAATTATTTAAAAAATCCTAAATTAACTATAAATTAGCTTATTTACCATTATCATTTGATGGGATTTTGTATGTTACTCTAAAATGTAAATTTCGCTGACAATACGAGTGAAAATTAACGTGAGTCATAATTAAATTGAAACTGCGCTGGAGGCCATCGGTATTGACCCAAATATTCATTACGCTATCTATAGCTTCCTTTTCGACACATTTTAACAAAATCTCGCGTGAGATTTATTTTATTTGGTCTATGAGGTTAGTTTACGATTCGTAACGTTTAAGTAAGTTTACCTGAGATGTAGGTAAGTATTTTGATAGTCTATTTATTAAAGTAAATAGTAAAAAATAGTAAACCTACTTATTTAGAATATGTTTTGTCATATCATATAATAAAAAAAAATATCCCTTAAATACTTTCAAATCAAGTAAAATAAACTTTAACTTTCAAACATAAACTGGAAAATTTAGTCAAAATTATACCCTTGCGTCAAAAAGGTAGCGTTATTGTTCATCTACCTGCATGAATGCGTCGCCAATCAGAATTTGCATTTTAGACCAAACCCGTGCTGTAATGGCTGAGGTGCACGTTTGATAATCATCCTGGCAGCTTCATCAAAGTAATTAATATACTAATCTGGCTTTTAGATTCGTGCCAATATTTGCATACTTGGTCCCAATGTCCAATCACTGGTCATCTTTCGCCCCATGTTCGGTTAAACCTAGATTTCCAGGAAATGCTGATAACCTAGATATTAAATATGTTATAATTTAAATGAGCTCTCTGCGTTGATTTAAGCAAATTAATGTGCTATAGTAGGCGCCATTCGATTTGTGGTAAACCAATCCTTTTTTATGTAGCTCTTCGGTTTTTTTTAAGAAAATAGGCAGCAAGTTGCTACACCCTCTTTGTTTGCCATTTCCAAAAATTGTACGTAAGTAAGTATTCATTAATTTATTTGTGGGTATCTAAATAAAATTTTCCAATTTGTTGGGCGTGGATCTTCGCTTCAGTTGGAAAATTCAAAGAAAATAGTAAAATATACCATGAATATACGTGAGTTTTAATCAGGTGGTAAACCCTGAATATCGAATTCCTTTTACATTGAACCTTAAGTACTTAAGTATTTAATAAGTAGGTTAGTCAACTGCTGAAGATTGCAGACGACGATATAGAGTGTTTTCCACGAAAATGATACTCATTATACATGTGTTCGAACATAAAACTGCAGAATTATTGCCCCATGTGTAAAATGTTCATTAGTGTACGATGACTGGTAAAATTCTGCTTAAAACTGATATGTTCAATAAATTCAACTGCTTTTTATATTAAAAAAATATAATTGTTAACTTAAATAAAACCACTAAGATATTTATTGTTAACGCCAGAGAAAACCCAACAGGCAACAATATAGGTACCTTAATAAAAAACCGTATCATTGATAACTAAAAATACATCTCTGTATCCTAAAATACAAAATTGTCTCTTGTTCACGCCCGCTGAGATAAGTCAAGCTGATAAGAAGGCCGAAATTTGATAACGATGACATAAGACTACAGTCATTATCTGCAGCAAGGTGCAGTAAACAAAACTGTGCCACATGATGGTGTATATTTTTTTTATTATTTAGTAGGTTCTATCTTCCCTGCTTTGTTATCTGATGAAACGTTCACTTCCGGCAATAAGATGCATAATCTGACAATAAAGAATTTACTGTTTTCTTGCACTTAAATAAATTTTAGTTCAACCAGTATACCAATCCAGACAAAGCGAAACGTCTGTCATATTTAAAGTTCAGGAAGTGCATGACTTTCACAAACTCATTCAAATCGAGTGCAATGCAACTCTGGGAGCCTGCCGAATGGCATGTGCTGACCGGAAACCGCTTCTCACAGATAAATTTAGCCGCAAAGAGGACGGACATACAAAAATAACACCCATACAAACCAGTTAGACAAGGATAGATGCATTTCAGTTGTTCAGCTGCTGAATAGGCCTGCACTATTTACATGTGAATCAACGATAATTGGGTTATTCATACGATGCTGATAGCAGCTGAGTTTTTGATCAAGTCTAATGAATTTGTGTAGCTAATTGCGTTTGCCTTGATTAGTTTGCCAAAAATGTATCGATTTGGTTGTTGTTAGTTGCATATCAAATAACATCAGACTTACGTTAACTATATTAATAAATAAAGGATCAGTCATAAAGTTATTGTTAAAAAAAAACAGTTATTAGCTCACGAAGTCTAAGCTTTCGAAGATCAAGTTTGAAAAATAGACATTAAACCCCAAGATACTCGAAGCTAACCCTATGATAGATAGCCCAAGATAGAAATGGCAGAAAAAGAGAAACGCAAATTATAAGGGGCCGAAAAAGCGTACTGTGGGAACTATTGAAAGAGTTACAGTGGCTCTAGAACGCAAAGAACATAATAAGGAAATAGGTGGGTTATCAGAACTGTAAAATTTTGACACGCCCCGCGCCCTATCCCCCATCCGAGAACGGAAGCAGTCACTTGATGAATTAACAGATGAAAAAAATGAGCCCCAAAGGGCAACAGTTAGAACAGAAAAACAACTCTATAATATTGTGGCAAATAAAGAAGAAGTGACAATAAAGGCTTGACAATGTGTTACTTCTTTATCTACTGGCAATAGTGAATAAATAACGACTGTTAATGAAGATTCTTATGATAAGGAAGTACAGCCGCTTAACTAAACTGGCATAAATCAAGATCTGCTAAACGATAACACAGTATTACAGTATGCAAAAATGTATTATGTATCCTAATTTCAATTCAGAACGAGTCGCTGTTCGAAAAATTAACAATGTAAATTGTAACAATTAATTGAGGGTATGTTTGAGCAGTGTGGCAACTATTCACAGATTCGTCAATTAGTATTCATTGCTTGTTCGCCACCGACTCCCAGGTGAGTCCGGACACTATTCAGCGCAATGTTCCGGTGAGTCACGCTGCATCCGTCCAAATTTACAACTCCCCAAACAATTTTAAACTCTACTGCATAGTAATAAGCTTCGACGCAAATGCAAATGCTTAATTGTGTTAGTAATTTAGCTCTATACCGCTTTCCCATTGTTATTCAAAATGTGTTTCTGTATCGTATTTTTAGCCTATTCTTTAAACTTTATATCTATGACGTCGTTGACCTATATCTTCTTTAGTATCATCTAAATAGTTTAACTCCATTATGGAATAGGAAATCTTAAATTCAGCATAAGGTTCAATAGTTTCTTAGTTAATATACATTTATTTTCCTGAGTGAGAGTTTTTTGCTTATGTGGATTACTCATTCGCGTGCGACGACTCAAAATTTTTGTTGGATGTAAAAACAATTGCTCGGTTTCTTAGAATCAGAGCATTTAATTTGTTAGTCTTAATTCTGCTAATAATTGCCGACGATGAAGATAAAATTTTATGTTTGAAGTTCAATGAGTAATTTTACTCTTGGTTACAATTTTCTTTGTAAAAAATAAGGCTGTTCAAGCAAGCTGTCACTTTATTTTGGATTCAAAACTTCTCGCAATTTAGTCATAATTATCTTTATGTAGAGACACATGGGTGTAGTTGGTTTAAGGTTTAGTGTTAGTACGTCTAGAGCTTCATAATCTTATGTGTGAATAAACTCCGGCCAGATTTTTAAATTTTGTAAACTCTTATAAATAAACAGCTAATAGAAATAACTTCAAACAGCAGTTATAATGCTAAGTTTCTCACACTTCAGACATAATGCAATGCATAAAAGAATGGAGCAGACTTCATTCGTAACATTTTTCGTAGACTAGTAGTAGTATATTGTTTTCTTAGCATCCAGACAAGATCTCATAAAACAAAATCCATAGCGGATGGTACATTGACTGTACTTTCATCAAACATTGTACTTTTTCCTTGTATTTCTGCTAGTTGCTAGCGTAACATTTCACCATTTCACGCATCCTCCTTATGTCACAGCGCTCATCAGGTTTCACTAGAACTAGGTACAGCTGACCGAGAAGCTAACAACTCCTTGTCACAAACTTTATGGCAAAATAGTCTAACCGACCTTGGTAGAAAGATTATTTCGGCGTGCGCTGTTTTTGAGGCATGTCGCCTGTGTGACCAAGTGTACTCTTGTCGTAGTTGCTTTGTAACCTTAAAAGTGCATACTGCATTCTCGTTACCCGTCGTTTTTATATGGTCAAGTTTATTTCTTGGACTTGTTACGTGTCTCCCTTGCTTTATACCAGTTTGTTACTTTTAATGTTCCTCTTAGTCACATTCTGCATCAACAAATTGAATTACATTGCTGTTCGATTTTTGTAGTTGTATCCTATGATAATTATTGCAGTAGACAGTGCACATTTTTTTTCGTATTTAAGTTAGGTATTTATATAAGTACTTTATTTACCCTCATATCATAAAGTTAAATATTATATTTAATTCTAAACTCATATTTTAATAACATTTACTATGTGACAGTATCATAAACTACTATTATTATCTATATATTCATAGTAAACAGGGCAAACATTTATAAAAACAAGTGTACAATAGGCGGTCTTTTATCGCACAGGGTAATCTCTTATAGACAACCTTTGGGTGACTTGAATGAGAGAAAGGAGATAAATTTAGGGCTGTCAATAATAACAAACAACATAAATAAAATAATTAAGATATAATAACTTAGAATACAAATATATAATACAAATAATATACCAATATATGTATATACAATTGAGAAAGGAAAATTATATTCAATTTGTTTTGTTTAGAATTATAAAATTGCTCACGTATTCTAGTTAATTACCAGAGTTAAGCGAAACACTAAGATTAAAAGGAAAGTAATTATGATTCTAAATTATATTACCAATTTCAATACTAATATACTGTCTAATGAAATAAACATACGGACAGCAAGTTAAACAAAACTAATTAGCACAAACAATAATACTTTGGCAGTAGTCCCAAATGTTTGCCATTGATTTTAAGAAAAGCTAATGTAGACTAGATACTCGATAGCTATTTGGTAACGTCTACCGATAGTCTTGGCTGTCTGGCAAGAATCCGGCGTCCTGAAATGGATAGAATTCCTATTGCTTTTCATTTCTTCTTTATATGCTCGTTAGAATGGACCAAAGTTGGAACACCAAAAAATGGTGGAGTGATAACATAATAAAGAATGCAGGAAAAGATTGGATGCGGAAAAGAAAAATAAAAAATAACTATGAAAATACCTTGAGGATACTTTCACTCAATATGAGAATCATGTCAGTGAATGTACGACATACAACTGGAATAATGCACTCCCCAATTACAAGCACTGAAATTTTACTTAAATTTTATGCACTTAGGTAGTGTTTTTTTTAGAGAAATTAATTATCCTAATTGAAAGCAAATAATAATATGGGCATTGAATTACTTCATTAATAGCGCATTGGTATTGTTTTGTATCTATGCACGTACACACAAACACGCTAATAGTGACACAATGAAGATTTCTCAAGTGCTTTTTCTATCTTAGAAATTTATTTATTTTAGTCTAAAACGATTCTTGATTATTTTGAGATCAAAAATACTCGTACCAATTTTAAAAATAGCTGAAATCGATTTAGTAGCCTATTCTGAATATCACTATCAGGATATGTGTTTTTAAGTAACGGGACGTATATAATAACTGTACTAACAATAACTAGTTTAAGTGAACTTACTAATACTACTAAGTTAACAATATTTGAAATAAATATTATGGAATGATATGAAAATAAAAAGGCCGTATTATAATTATTCTCTTCTTTGTAAGGATGAACCCCATATTTTATGTGTTGCTGCCGTTATATACATACCTAGCCTATATGATTATGAACAATCATACTTACCTCAAAGCTATAGGCTTTACAGCTATAACGCCTATAACATTCCTAGTCAACGACATATAGGAGAAACCGGGCAGCTACCTAAACTAAAAAAAGTTTGATGTAGAGAAGCAAAAATATGGCGATAGGGGAAAATTTATGTAGAAACTTTAAAGTCGCAGTCTTTAATATCTTTATTGACGTTGTTACATACACTAGCTACACTGGCATTAGGCGGATTGGTTAGTTGCACAAGTTTTACACCAGTTACTAAGTAGCTGTATTGATTGGCTTTGTATAATGTCCATTTCCTCATAGGCCACATTTTGCTATATGATTTGCAATAAATCAACTCTTAGTGCTGTCATCATTGCCATCTATCATATCTAATTAATCACCTACTGAAGCCATCTTACCTCACCAAATATCTGGAAATAATGTCCAGTTGGTTCCTATCGAAAGCCCTTTATGTACCCTCACTTTCTTATGTCTATCATTGCCTTTGCTAAAACTGCATTTCCAGATTTATAAAAGCTTGGGCTTCACTTTTGATTCGCAATCAAACAGTCAATCATACATTTCTAGTACAAGATTTCTAAACCACGGTTAGTCTCAATATCTGATATCGATTGACCGCTTCCGCTTATGCCCTTGCTAACGTCGTATATGGCTCTACGTGACTAGAGTTCACATGCAAAGGAGCTTTTTGCATAATTTATTAATACCTGTGTGAAGTGACCGTATAATTTATTATTTACACGCTGGCTATAAAGCGTTTAAGTAATTGAGCGTGGTTTTATTGTATGTGCAAAACGTTAGGTTGAATTGGTGTTCTAGGTAGTCGAACTGTTGAAGTTAAGTGATTAAGTAATGAAGTATTAAAATGTGTCAAAATTAAAATTTACTTAATTAAAGTTAATGTGCGGTAGATACACATTATGAAATAAGTAACTAAATTGACTAATCGTTGTAGTACAGCTTCTTTTTTCTTTTACAAGCTAAACAAACAGCTTCAAACAACTTTTAATGAGTTTATCCCAACCCTAATTCATATGCACGTTGAGATGCATATTTCGAAAGATGAGTTCGCTTCCGTCTCGATCATATTTCAGTCGATTGACGCCTGTTGGCTGCTGTACACAGGCTTCATAAGCTATACGGAGTCAATACAGTTAAATACAAATATGTATTAATGCACGCAGACAGTGAGGGCGCGCGGGCGGCCGGCGCGTGCGCGGCCTAATATTATCTCTAGCTGCGGACACATTGTACAGGAGATGGCGATTTTTTTTTTGGCAAATTAACCATTGAAATTTCAATACGATAATTATTTATTTATACAAGTTCATATTTTGTTTGTAACATTAGATATGCTTGCGTCTAAGATCCCTACATTGTTAAAAGATGTTGTATCTTGTAATATTATTCAAACGACTTTGTCCATAAATAGTCCCACCTAATAACCGAATCTCCTTATCCTAATACTTTTTATTACTCTATTTGTCTCCCAAGAATGTCGGTCGCCGCCCATGCACTGCGTCTGCAGTCTTAGGCTAAGTTTAGACTGACGCAGCGAGGGGGGCTACCTGTGCATGCGCCCAACTATAAATGTAACCACTTTCACCGCTCGCTCGCGAGGGCGTGACCCGTCCCACAGCTGATGTATTGGCGAATTGGAGCAACAGATCTCTGGTCTAGCAATAAACACTAAAACACATGCTTAACAACTATACATCATAACGTTAATAAGTTCTATTATATTGTTCTGTTCAGTTGAATTTTACTTCCAGTGTTTCCTATGTGTTTTTCTTTAAAGAATGACTACATCTTCTTGCTCGTAAAAGCCGATCAAGAGATTACTTCTAAGGTTAGGACACTCTTCAAGTGTCTCGTATTGTCCACTTGACATAATCATCCAATTCGCTTATCAAACGACATGATCTCTCACTATCATTGAACGACGCGTGAGTTTGGTTGGTCGTCTAGTAAAAGATACTTCGTCCTGGTACAAACTATTACAGGCTGCACTATTCATATATATCCATATATAAAAAACTGGGCAAATACTCGAGCATTGAGGGTTCCGTACAAACTTACCTATGTAAATAGTTCAATTCCCGAATAGTGTTATGAAGATTTTTCCGAATTGCAAAAAAGTTTTTTTGTGTGCCGTAATTAAAAATTTGCAGTTTTCAGATTTTTTTTTCTATATCTGTGCTATAAGACCTTGCTTAATGCCAAATTTCAGGATTCTAGGTCAACGGAAAGTAACCCTATGAATTTTTTATTCCCTTGAGAGTGTCGAAATATACATTTTTTGCGACATATACAGCCGTATCTATTTTTTTCGTTAATTAAGAAATTTGTTTTTTTCACAGTTTCAAGGAACCGCAGATTTGAGTATATAGTTTTAATTTCAACTCTATACCTCCACGCGTTCCCGAGATGAGATAAAGGATCTTGACAGACAGTCAGATAGACAGACAGAAAGACAACAAAGTGATCCTATAAGGGTTGCATTTTTTCCTTTTGAGGTACGAAACCCTAAAAAGGAAGGCCTGACCTCACCGACTCATCAAAACCTACCCTAACCTAGAAGCTGAATTTTAATTTGAAGACGTAGACGATGAATATGATCGCATTTTTCGAAATTCAACCTATATGGACGTTTAAAAGGGGCTGAAAGTTCGCATAAAATAAAATAAAGATGGCATCATTAAATAAATTTCATTTAAAATCAAAAACTTAATCTATACTGTCCCGTAATTCTGTTCCCACGTTTATAATTCCCTTCATAGAGCATAAAAGTTGTTTGTTTACATAAGTCGAAAGCTTGTGCCACACTACGAACTACGAATGAAAATATGTACCTGACTACTGATTAACACACCGGTGTCTGCCGTCCAGCCAACAGGAAGCACTAAGGCAAAACTAGATCACTACCGATTCTAGGCCTGTTAACAATAGATTCCAAGAAATAATATATATAATAGAGCAGAAATGATTTAATATATTTTTAGAATGTTTGTTAGTTTAGCAATACACTTTGTTCCTGAGCTTTGATGTGTTTTCAGAACTGTTATTTATATAAACAAATTCGTGGTTCCCATGTGTGTCACAAAACTTACAAATGAAATTGCACAGCATTAGTTGTCTGTGTTCATTATGTATTGTCTTGTAGGCACTAAGTGGAACGTAAATATTGAATTTGTGTCATCACCATCACTTCAATACCTTTTCTGGCACGTTTGGCGCAGTGGTTGAGGGATTGGCAGCTGCGCTGCGTGTCGCGGGTTCGATTCCCGCACGAAACAAATATTTGTTTAGCCTAAAGATAGGTTCCGGGTCTTGTGTAAGTGAGTTTACATGTATGTGAACGCACACAGAATACAGAAGTTATTATCTTCTTCTTTTCTTGGGCTCCCGTACCAAGTTTCAGAATCGAAGCTACATTTGAAAACCGTTTGCAGGAAATAAGAATCCAATAAACTATGTATCTTTCAATTCGCGGTAAGATTTTTTGAGGGACCATGCAGATGATTCCATGTAAGCACCACGACAGCGTCCCTCACGGCACGTCATTCATTTACTTTCATCGAACACGCTTTTATGACAGAAGTTTGTAGAGCATATCGGTTAGAGCTGTATTGTAAAGGTCGTGGGGTAGCCCCGTACCCCACGCCCTTATAAATAGATAGGCACCCTTGGGGGTTGTAAAAATGCGCCGGAGACCCCCCCAGTAATATATCAAGATATCGGATTCCGTACGTGCCCACTTCCTGTAAAGATAGTGCAAGAAAAGAAGGTATTTCTAATTATCTCCGTACATTATCTCGAAGTAGTCTACGTTTACCGATGCGATAGAATGCTGGCTCCTTTATCTGCGGACTTTACGCGTTTCTGCTGTTTGTATTCAGCCAGCACGCGGGTAACGAAAGAATTGCATTTGTATAATGTTCACTAAGTATTTGCATTACCTACAGGTTGCACAGCATTTCCATTAACTTGAAGTAGAAACTTGTGATTTAAAATGTAAAACAGGTTTAAGTTTCATTGCGTCGTAAATATATTTTTTAATTAATTTCTATGGGGCATGGTTTGTGAAAGGATAAAGAAGGATGAATTTGAATATATTCATCATCACGTACAGACGGCACGCAATATTCATAGTCGCGTCAAAGCTTAATGAATGCTACATGTGCCAGTATTCAGACTGTAAACTGGAATGAGTTTTCCAGTTCTGTAAATATGAGCCAAATATTCTTGTTATGATTTGTTAGTCCTTAAATCAAACCTTAAGTTTCAAAGGTCAAGTGACACTACAAACTGCAACTATATCTAAATTGTTGTTAGGTAGATACAATTTGTACTTTAATAGACTTAATTAAACCATTTGGCCTAAAAATGTGTTCAAAATAAAAGTATATTTACAGTATTTTTCGATGCAAATATTTCTTCAAGTGTATAGCGAATGACGATGAATGAGAAGATTACCTTGAGCAAGATCTTAATGAACCGTAATAACGTTAGTTCGTGTGAGTAGTTGAATATTATTCAATGGGCATGCCAACAATACGCCATGGCGGGAAGCGCAATCGATTGCCGGGAGGGGTCAACGCACGGCAGCTGACCTTTGAACCAGCTGATCGAACGTTATTTGTATTCGAAAAATGAACTATGCACGTATTTTGTTATTTAAAAAAGAAAGATTTTTTAGTAATCAAATTTTTCGTAAACTATTAATTATTACTATTAAACAATAAAACAACATCAGTGATCCCTTTAGTCTCATTAACTACCAACAACACAAAAAAATAAAGTAACTTATTTCGGATAACCGAAGCTCTGTCACTGAAAAGTGTAAACAGATGTTATTGTCGCGATTCGCAAGTTAGTACATATACAACATACTCGTTCAATTTCAAAGTCTCACATATTTCAGTTCTTTTAAGAAGCGCCATTGTTTTATGTCTGAACAAGATGTTGAAACAGTGACAGATGTCAGCTATATGCAGTACCCTTGAATTAGCTGCCCAAACGACAAAGCAGGAATTTTACTGCAATTTACAAGTGAATGTTAATTAAGAAAAAGAAATGGAAATTCTAGCTGAAAAATAATAGAAAGAGTCAACATAGTTCATTTAAGCAGAAGTGACATTTTTGATGGTCAAATTGCTCGAGAGCGACATAGTCACGCATAGTATATTACTTATATCGCGGTGAGTCACCCCGGACGAAATCGCGTGGCGTCTCTTGTTTACTAATAAATCGTTTTGCGTCCCTGACACTGAGGAAATTCAGTTTATGTCCAACTCGTAGGGGGGTGAGGGGGCTCTCGAAAGAATTAAATGCAGAGCTTTGGCTGGTCGCCAGTGACGCGGAAAATGAACTATCGAGAGCTCCTTTCGTTGTCATCCCAACCGGCTGAACAAGCTTATTTGCTCCATTATTTAGCTAACATATAATGTCAGTAATTGCGGCTGTGAATAAACTGTCCATCCAGTATTTCATGTTAGGCTGGTTGATGGGACTGTGAGTATCAATTAATAACCACCCACGCTGTGTAGGGGAATGATGAAGGAAACTTGTTCTGAACTGTAATGTCGACCAGATTGTCTGGATAGCGTCGATGCTTATAACTACTTTAAGATATGAGAGAGAGCATGTCAACACTTAGGTACAAGTTTGGAATATCTTCTCGATATGGATGTTTTAATGAATCCATTTCTACATATTCAAATTCACAGAATGTTTCCTTAACTTTACTCACACTCACTACCATTTGAAGCATGTCTTATTGGTCATACATTGTTCATAAAATGACCACTTAGCACGTATTTGTAAATATGAACAAACTATAGAGAGGCATTACAAAGTTCATCGGCTACCACTTCCTATCATTATTAATACACGTAGCTGTACGGTCGATCGCAAGTCATTGGTAACACTTGAAAAGTGAAAACTGCTCTTATTGCTAAGACATACAGACTCGATAGATTTGTTACGACGTACGTGTGGTTCACTATACGTCTTATGAGTTCGATAAAAGGTAGTGGAGTAACGATGATTCATCTTAAAGAGGTACTGTTACATAAAATGTAGGTCGATGAAAGTTCATGCCTGAGTATTATCGATTTTTATATCAAACATTATGCATTAAGTACGTTTAATGTAATTAATGTATGCACTTTGGATTTCAGGATATAAATTATGATTATATAATTATATTATAATTTTAATGCTAAACCTGATTTGTCCCTCAGAAACTGCGAGTAGTTTCGGGTTCGGTATGTGACCGAGGTGCTTTCGCTAACTTTGTAGGTCTCGTAGATATTTCTCTTGTCCGTAGGTGTCTTAAATAATTGTTTATACTACCTTTTATTTAAGACACTTTTACTACTGGACAACAACATATACTACTTACTGAACGTATTGTCACATCTAGCGATCCCGGCTGTTTCACAGAAGTATGAGTTTATGAGGAGGCAAAGATTCCTAAGAAAAGGCTCATCTTAGGGTTGACATGACATCAATTTGTAACCCAGTATCGTTATTACTTCCTTACAAGTCCTAGCGGCATAAGCAAGTGATTGGATGGTCCATTAACAGCTGACCCAAGACATCTGACATGGTGCTATATCTTCATTCTCAGTTGATTGCCTTGTCAGATGGCAAGCGATTATGATACCTTGCCCAATGCTTTCCGCATAGATACGTAACGGCAAATCGTTGCTTTATTGCGAAAAGTTACCTGAATCAGAAACGACCACACTTTGCACGTTTCTATTATCTTGTATTGCTGTAGATTAAAAAGCCTTTTACTTCATTCTTTTCTTTTCTTTTTTGGCGAGCATTGTTTTTTTCAACTTTCACTGAAAGACCATTAAGTTTCAACTGTACGAGGAGAGATCTCTCCTCCAAATCTCAACATAGAGTTTTAATCACAATTGTATATCATACACAGTCACAAAACTTACTGTAAATAAATAGCTAGGAGTTTCAATATTTCCTGCCCCACTCTAAATCTAACTGAGTCGTAAATAAAGCTGTAGTGTGAACCAGGCTTCAGGCTGCCACGCGTTTGTTTTAGAGATGATTGATTGATGCTAACAAATATCGATACTCTGACGAGTTTTAGAGCTGTTCTCGATTCGAATTGTTGTTTATTCGAATAGGAAATATAAGAATTCGCGCATGCACTGAACGGTCATTGACCGTCTAAAGTATAGTGAACTACGACATTAAATTTTTGGTATTGGGTTATTAACACTCCCAAAAGCCTCTCGCAGTCCACTAGACAAAGGTCTGTTCTAATTCTTTGATAACATCCTCTTCAGCCGCTTCCGCATCCTACTTCTCTCGTTGGCATTACTAATACTTCTCATACTGCAATGGCAAAAAGTTCATTTTCAGTAATTTTCTCAATGTATTCATGAGCTTCTATCAGTTTTGTAATACAAGGAGTCGGTACTTTTGTATGCAGCCCACATTCACCCACTGATCCTAAGTACAATCCTTCGCTTCCAAAGAGCTTAATACCGATGTTACGTAATATTTCAGGGCAGGGTTGTCAAACGTTATTCATCACTATGAACGCATAAGTGTTCGTTTTGAACAACGTCATCGATCACGAAAATGATCGCACGGTTGGACGAATCAATGGTGGGCATTGGGCCAGCACATGGACCAGCTACGAACGGAGAGCTAGTGTGAGTGCTTCAGTGCTCTTGACTCGCGAAGGTCTCGCCTTGAAGATTTCAAGACAAATTAATTGGTTTTCATTTTTGCTAGTAAATATTGAAGGTTATATACCCTGTCTTGAGGACTATTAATAGAAAACTAATCCCCTCAAAAGAAATATTCTCAATTCAAAAAGCGATTACACACGGTCTTAATTTAAATTAAGACCATGTGAAATCTAACTTTAAGGAAAAATGTATACAGGTTTTTTTGCCAAAGTAGAGATTGACCCATTGAGTTCTTAATTAGTATTTAGTATTCGATAGTTTAACCAGTTTGCAACTTGATATTCTTAATTTTATACCAGGATATATCCTAAAATCAAATTACCTGTACTACAATCTAGTTATCGATGCTGTTAGAAGACTCGTATATTATAGCATCGCTATCAAAACCTGTGTGTTATTTATCCCGAGTATACAATAAATGAATGAGACCCTGATGACGCACATTGACTCCATTTCCTAACATACATATGTTTTCATTTCACTGCGATAGGTGAACGACTGCTTTATTAAATTGACATTACGTTATTTAATCGATTCGTACAATACTGGAACTGAACGTAATGATGCGCGTAATTAATTTTAATTTTACTCATCAACGTCAACCGTCACGGGGCAACTGACGATATTGTTTGTTGTTCAAATTATTCCCAGTGGGACACTGGCGTGTAATTTGTATTTGATCAGAGATAATCAGAATCATCATTCGAATACCAATACTTGGGTAAGTTTTTATAAAATATTTATTCTCAATAGGAACGTCTTCCCAGTAACTGAGAACTGTAAAATATAACTGCCTATATTAGTATTCGCGAAGAGAGCTTCCCCCTTCGAGAGCGCAAATAAAAAAGAATAAATAAAATCTTATCTGTATGAAGTGTTACCTTACAACGAGATCTTATAAAGAAATCAAAATGAACGAATAAAATGTTTATTTACAAACGGAGCTCTTGAAACGCCATCCATCATGCGCAGGTCTGTACTAAGCTTTATATCACTGTAAATATTTTCTCGTGGAAGTTTTTATCGCACGCATCAAGTACACACATTGGAGTTTATTAAGGATAATTTGATCAGTGGTTGGTGTGTAAGCGACTTTACTACCGTTTTATTGACCGGAGTGGGCACGTGTGCTCGATCTTAATCATAACTGGCGCCGGAGTTTGCGGAACAGATCTGTCTTAGCTTGACACACATAATGTGTTTCTACTCATGCTTCTTCTAAATGATCGCCAATTATTCACAGCTAACAATGATAAACATAAACATTGGATGTACAGTCAGAAACAACAGTACTTAATCAGTGTAAATCTAAATGCAATAAACGCAGAGGAATGATAAATCAAATCGATCTGTATCTTGCTATTTCAATTGCAATGGTTAACTTGATGACATTTTGGAAAACGTATTTTGCATAAAAGAGACAACATTTTCTGTAAAAACCTATGAATATGTCATCAAAAAACGAATATTGAAAGTTTATGAAAAAACAATAAACCACGTTGACATTCAGTTGAAATTTAAATTACATGTGTAGTAAAATATTGAAGTATGGGTTGACGCTCCGTTGTGAATAAAATATTGTCATCATGCGGCTTTTGACATGTTGCAGAAGGCTTAAGCTTTAGCTCGGGGGACGCCGAGTTGAATCCCAGTCACTCATAATTTAGTGTACAATAAAATTTCTTAATGTCTTCTTATAGCCGTGATCTATAAATAGCTTTATTGGGACGTTCAGATTTTACAGTCATTGATTTTTGTCTGTGGGTGTACCAAGTTCATTTACATAAAGCACTTTAAGTATAATACATAATCATTAGTATTGTTAAACGTATTAATAAGTTATTTATGTTTATTCCTGTTTAGATATTAATTTATTTTATGGAAACGGTAATAAAACGAGCAATTGAAAAGAAAAATTAATAAAAATAGTAGTACGCTTAACATTGAACTACAGTATTTCTATAAAAATAGGTTAGAAAGAATCGATTTGACTGAATATTTTCTATATTTTATAGTTCGTTGCTCTCTTCGCAAACATTTGACATAGAGTCATCGGAATGTCAATAAAATTGACAAGGGATCCTCCAACATGTCTAACCATTTTTTTAAAACGACAGAAAAAACACTTTCAGTGACAATATATAATGTCATAAAACTATTGATAAAAATGGCCACACAATATTTAATAGAGGACGGACTATGGATACAATTTGGAAAAGTCGTAGAAATATTACACTTTTGACGAAGCTCCTTTTAATAAACAGGTCATTTTCAAACGTTGACCCATTGAACTGAATATTTAATAATAATGAATTAGTTATAAAGGTTACTTTTATAACATCACTCGAGCGTAAAATAATAAAGGTAAAGGTCTTACAATGTGAACGGCAGTGTTATTCTGTAAAACTCACTCGTTTCAGTGTTGACAGAAAAATTGCAGAATACACAGAAACGAACTTTTACATAATAACCCAACTTGTCCATCTCATTCATAACGCCAGACGCAATCCCAACCCTTTGGGATCGCGAACAAAACGCACATTGTTTAAAAAACTCCCTTACTTTTTTTATAGGGAGTGCGAGACAAAGATGGCTTTCTGTTCAACAATGATTCTAAACACGTGTATTTTACTACCGTCTGTCGCCGGCGACTGCAGTTAGCTTTTTGCTATTGGTACACTGGCAGCACGACAAACCGTTCAAAATACCTGTTACATGAATCACTGTTATTGTCCCTGCTAAATTGGATACTGTTTTACGTACTTGACGTTTAATTTTGGTTGCACCGATTATAATGGGTTGCTGCTGTAAATGACCATTGTTTAAATTCTTGAACGGGAATTGAAGTTAGAAATACTGTTTGTGTCGAGCTATATTTTTGATATCATAATTATTTACGCCATTGGTATTTATTAGGGATTGTTTTAAATCATTTATGACCTTAATTAACAAAAAAGACGGATGAAAAAGATTGCACGTAGCGGAGATGAGAATGATGGATGTGTGGTGTGACGAGAATGGATAAAGTGAGAAATGAGTATATTAGGGGAAGTTTGAAAGTGGTGCCAGTGACCGAAAAGTTGAAAGGGAATCGTTTGTCTTGGTATGGTCATATGAAGAGGAGGGATGAAACGCATGTTTCTAATAGATTTATGAGTTTACATGTGGATGGATGGAGAGGGAAAGGGAGACCAAAGGAAGGATGGATGGATTATGTGAAAAGTGATATGAAAGAAAAGGAAGTTGGCAGGAAGATGATGAATGGTTTACTTATCTACGCTACGCCCATTGAGCTTGTTTATCTCTATATCAACCGCATTCGTATCAATAAACTATAAATTGCACTTTCAATGTAATTGAAACCACAGGATGTATCCTATCACATCCATTGAGGAGCTTTTCTGAACTTGCCACGGAAACATAAACCACAAACATGTTCTACGCTCTATGGCACAGATATTAAAGCACAAGTTGGAGTGACGGTGACCCAGAGTGGAGTAGCAATGACCTTACAAGTCATTATTATATTGAATGGACAGACTGTAGGGTTAAAAGCCGTTATTAGAGACGATTATGTTAATTTTCATCATAACCCAAGTGATAAATAAATAAACATCACATTTATGTAATTATAATGTCCTGTATAATGTAAATAACTACTGTTTCAACCTAGTTATTATACCGACATAGTGCCACTTGAATATTATAGGGGTGAATATTTGATTAAATTAAATACTGGCTGCGAGCCTTCGAGCGTACGCTAGCAGCTACAGCTATTATTTGAACATAAATCTATTTATTTTATGCCTTCCACTGAAATAATTAGAATTTGAACACTGAATTTCGTATAGGTATAATAGCTTTTACCAGCGGCTTCGCTTGTAAAGTAGGTTTCACCATACAAAACTATATACACCCGTGTCATCCTTTTAGGGGATGAATTTTGAAAAATTCTCGCCTACGTCATAAAAGGAAGGCTTGTGCCAAACTTCACGCTTTTAGTCCCAGTAGTTTCCGCTGTGTGTTGATATGTCAGTCAGTCAGTTTTTCCTTCTATAGGTACAACATTAGTTTTAGTATATGCGAAACCTAAACACGTGTCTAGTATTTCTAAGTAAAGAAACTATGTACAAAATTTTATAACTGTATCATGACAAATCACAAAGTTATAAGCTTGTTATGTCAGCAAAAATACATAGTCACCGGGCGCCATCCAGGCGCCTGACCTGCAGCAGCAGCTGTTTGCTGGCGCCTAATGCCCGCTATGACATGCCGTGACCTGTGTTGTACTTAGTGTCGACGGTGTCCAACTTGTGACCTTTTTAAATATTTTTGGGAAAAAATATAACATGGAAGTTAAAACTATTGGAATCCGTTCAGTGACTGATTCTGAACAAACTATATTCAGGTTTCGCATAAACTAAAAATAATTTTATATAAATATAGGTTAAGGTATAAGGTCTATATTAATTTGAGTAGTGCATTGTTCTGTTAGCTAAAGTTGTTTACTTTCGGTCATTCTTATAGTCAGTGTGGTGCGTTTTAAGTTCCACAAGGGGGTGATTGCATGTCAGAATAATAAACATTAAAGTTTCGTCGATGGAAACCAAACGATCACCCATAAAAACGCTATCATACTCTTTTAATATAAAATCAAGAGTCCGATGCACTTACCAGCCATACTGGTTGGTCCCCAGAGCCTGACTCTCCAGCGCTTTGTTCATTAACTTTATTATTTTTTTAAAACATTGCTTCACGTTAGAAATTACTACTGTATCGTGGGTGTTTTCACAAACATTTTTAACTCATTATATACAATACATCCAGACCCGGAACAACTATACATATATCTGTAGGACATACAAATATTTGTTTCGTGCCGGAATCGAATCCGCGACACGCACCGCCACAGCCAGTCGCTTTACCACTGCACCAACCGTGAATCAACTTATCAAAATACGATGCCTTCATTATATTTATTGTTCTGTTTGAGGAATAAAAGATTGCTCATTTGTATTTTCACAATCAGACTAGGCACTGACCGATAAATAGTTCAAGGATATTCTTGTGTACAATTGTACATTTAGTACATATCCGACTGCCAGATAAAAGAAATATTAAAGTAGAAAAAAACCAAAGCTTTAATTGTAGAAAAGTTAATTAAAAGCGAGGTTAGATTTATCATTTTAAATTGAAAACATGATCCATTAAAATGCCTTGCAAGACTTACTCACTAGCCTTTTTCAAACCACGACTTTTTCATAACATTTTTCTCACGTTTTGATTAAAGATGAGAAAAAACTATTTACTTGCAAATTATTATTGCAGACTGTCTACAGAGCTAATGAGAAAATGTGCTCGAGTGAAATGAACCTTCAGCAGTAAGCGATGATAGCAAAATAGTAACAAATACTCGTTAATTTTTCGTTTTACTTTGAAGAGGGACTCGAGGCTCGGGTCAGACACATTCATTTATCTGGTTCACTTAACATTTACATGCTAGACAGGTGACGGCCGCCCTCACTACACTCTAGCCTGCGATATATCGATATAAACAATTTAATCGATTCTTTATACAACCACGTATTGTCGCACTTGGCAGAATAGCAAATATATCATACTCTAAATTGATAGGTCATCGGCAGAGTCAATGGTAACATTAATAACAATATTATTGACAAAACGCTATACAGTGTGCGTGGAAATACATCCGTAGAGTATTTTTTTGAAGGTTCAAAGAACTTTTTATAGTCGCCATGAATCCGTCAATCAATGCATTTCAGTTTTAACTGCTTTGTGTAACGCACGTTCGCGGGCTCTCTTCAATGTTCAGGGCTGGCTTTAAACAGGACAACGGACTGTTCGACACGACACCCTATCACACAGTTCACTGCATGTTTTAACACTTCAAAATGCAATCAGTATTTGGGTAATCACTGAATAAAAGCAGAGTAAAGAAGAGTTACTTAGACAACTACAATTTAAAAAAACAAACGGTTCAGTTTTAAAGTAAATTTAATTTGAAAAAAAAACGTGATAAAAAAAAAACGATGTGCTGTAAAAGTAACCTTCATCCATATTCAAAGGGCAAGAAAGTAAAGATGCTTTTAAAAAATATTTTCGACATTATCAGTTACCAGCCAGCCCTATCTCGTAGGCACATAACTTTAAAAGGTATTGAAATGTCGTTATACTTTATGGCAGGATTTATATAGCCAGATTACACAGGGGTAGCACTCTCATTCCTTTAGGGTTCTGCGCTTTGTGAGAGTCTCATTCATCTGCCTCATTTAAATGGGCTTACTCATAGGCATTGCAATTCAACTTATTAGTCTCCGTTTAACATAGGTTCATAGCAGATGTAGGAACATGAATCATTGTGACACAGTTCTTAATTAGTCTTAATACTGATCGAGGAATAAGGGTCAGATACAAACAGAAACACTAAATTCTTTAAATGTTTCTTCAAACTACAAAACATCGTCAAAAGAAGACATACTTAAACAGCCACTATACAGTTTTTATTTACAAAAAATTCAACGTTTAGTTGGCGGAGAAAGTTCCTAAAAGGATCTAAGTCGTGATAATCTTGCTATTTATCAATGTCTCCTTTACGTCCGTAGTAAAGTTTATGGGACCTCAGTGGCTCCACGGGTTATCTGTAGCGGAGTTGATCATGATTTTGGGTAGTTTAACTTATCTAAGTTCACTCTCGGAAGTCTTCGGCTCAAGCTGATACTGCCGAACTGTCTCGAGAATTGTACCTTCTGCATATGTACATACATATATAGGTACTATTGGGAACAATTGACCGTAGAAATAACAATGAATTCGTCCGTTTTAATGCCATGAATAGTGAAGAAGTGAAGAGCAGTGGTGGCCGAGTGGTAACGGCCCCGACTTAAGAGTTGTAGGTTGCGCAGCCAGGAGCATTAAGTACTTTGTGTAATTTATTTCATCACCATTGCTCTCAAAACGGTGAAGGAAAACATCATGAGGAAACCGCCATGTCCAAGAACCAAAAATTCGAAGACATGTGACATCCACCAACCCGCACTGGGCCCGCGTGGTGGATTACGGCCCATTCCCTCTCCTAGAGAGGAGGCCTGAGTCCTAACAGTGGGAACATTATAAGGCTGACTATGCTATGCTAACGCCATGAACGTTCTCTACATAGACAAAAGTTATTGTTCGGTCCTATCACATGTGTTCCTAGAATAATCGAAATAAATCCTTTGTGAATGCACGTTACTCATATCTTTTGACAGTCCGCATCAATTTTCCACGACGTATTTTATAGAACTGCGCATTAGTAAGCTTTAGTGAGCCTTCGCTGCACTTTATGCTTCTAGTAATTATAGACCATTGACTCAGAATAATGCAATAAACAAACAAACGCAGCTTCGTGGTAGGTTTACTTACAGTAAAATTTAATTTTAATAATTTAAATTATAACAATGTTAAATTATTTATTAATTATGATGAGTTTTCAATTTAGAAGGTATGTGCTTGAAATAAATGCAATTATTTACCTACTAACAACTCATTCGATTAAAAAACTTTAACCTTTAACTATTTATCTTTATGAATAAGGTTACCTCAACACTGAAATTCATAATTTGATTTTATACTAAAGTTTTTGAATCTAAAGTAACAAGTTGAGAAATTAATAATAGAATTATTATTTTAGAGCTCAAAACACTTTGTGGAGAATTTGCATGATTAAGATCTTTGTTTTTACAATCATGTAGTTTTCTAAGACAGCTTCACTGCCTGGCGCCTGCCGTCTGTACATCGGCGACATAATGCGTTTACTGTTAGGCATGAATCAATCAAAGGATACTGGGCTATAGCGTCGTTGGAATAAGGTATTTATTATCCTGATATGATGGGTCAGTGGTGATTAATTGTGCTTAGTGGAGGATGTTCGCCAGACGTTACGTTGGTGCAGTGACGTGGCCGGCATGGCTGGACGACCATTTAACTGGAATAAGTTTAGATTACGTGGAAGAACCTTTTCCTGTCATACTGCAAGGTTTGTGGTCAGGTAATTGGTTCCACTGGGTAATAAATTCACCTACCCATCTTCATCGCTACCTCTGGGCTTATAGAGCGTATAGAACGTTTTGGGCATTGTGCTGTACGCCTTTTAAGCTCAGAGGTATCGATATTTGTTAAAGTCCAGGAATGTTATAGATTGTAATGTTTCGGCAGCTGTCGCCTATAACATGACATAAATCTAAGTAATTTATCCTCTTGATTTTGACTGTGTCAGGACTCGGCAGTAAGGATCATTTGGCATGAAAGCTTTTAATTAAGACTCATTGTTCTAACTAAGTGCGTATCAAGTGTAACGTAATCTTACTGGGAACTGTCATAATGACGCGTCACCGTGACTTTTAACAATACTTTACTATGTTATTGTTGCTTTTCTTACTGAACGCAGTTTAGCAAGATGGCAGCTAACACAGAATGAAAGAAATAGCGTATTAATAGTATATTAACATAGGTAACTATTTAGTCAATACAAATCACACTCTCTGTATAAACTTGTCAGTATGCCAAATATTTAATATACATTTTGGTAATTTAATTTGCATTCATACACCACAGCAATGCAACAATGACGTCATAAAAAATACCAAAACAATTATGGGAACAGTAAATAATTTTAAGTGACCGTTTGCCGGGATTTTGGTGACAGATTTGCTGGGCGTGACGGAAAAGTTTAATTTATTGTGCGACTTGCATTCTACATTTAAAACTACCGCAATAAATTATATGTAATCACCGATTTTCGCAATCGAAATATATTCGAAAGTATCGATACCTGCGTGAGTCATCCCTACGATATGTGGGGAATAATAAATGGGGCTTGATATCGATACAATACATCATTACATAACAGACGCTAATAAAAGAGACTAACGACAAAACAGACGTCAAACACCTTGCCATTCATGACAGATTTTGTGAGTGACATCCGTGGTGTTACAGCTGGCCACACGTTTCTAATTAAATTAGTGTTCTCATAGATGCACCGTTTCGCTGCATGTGCATATTTTTCCAAGAATAATTAAGATTTTGTGACTAATATGCGGTGAACACTGATTAGTTTGATTTTATGCTACTGATCACTAAAATAACTTAAAATGGAATCATATTATAAGTTAGTTCATAATGAAATCAGTCTTTAGAGTTATGCCACATATGCATTTTTCTCAAGAACAATGAATTGACAAAAATGATTTTATTAAGTATGCCAGTATGTATTTATAAATACAACTTCCGTGGTCCATAGCGTAGTATTTGTGAACTTTAGTCTTCGACAAATCTGATTCATTTTATAGGTATTTCATATTAAAATAATTATAAAACAGAAAATTAATTATGAGGTAATTGCGTCACCGGGACCATCTCGATGTTCTAAGAAATCAGTGCATTTCAAGAAAATAAACAATATGATCACAGATTAAAAAAACTTGTTTACAAAAATATTTAAAAAACCTGGTTTTTATTTAATTTCTCTAAAAAGAAGGAATTAAACTATAAATGTAAATAAAGCCATTAATTTATTACAGTATATATATGATAATTACTAGCTACCACGTGCCCACTTTGCTGGGCGACAAACAATTTGCCGTAATTAATTATTATTAATCAAATATAGCCTGTCATTTAAGAATAAACTAGCTTTCGGCTTGTGAAAAAATTTCAAAATCGTGTTAGGAGTTCCAGAGATTATTTCGTACATACAAACTCACAAACTTTATGTTTTTATAATATTAGTGTAGAAGTGTACTGCAGCAACCGCGGGTCATTTACTGTGAGTTATTGAAGAGTTCCATTGTCTATCTCTGAGAATCAGTTCCTTATATATTAAATCCTTCCCTGAAAAACATGCATTTACAAGCGAAAACCCCATCCAAACCGGATCAGTAGTGTAAGAGAAAATCGCGGACATAGATACATATAGGTCGAATACAGAACTTCCATTTTTGATGTTGGTTAAGGGCATGTTATCCAATTTAAAATAATTAATACAGAGGAACAAAATTGTGAACGTGGTTGCCAGCTATTTGTAAAACCAAATCTTTCTTTTTGTATATTTTATATCATTTCTTTTGCTTTTCTCTTTCTTTTGCATTCTCTTTCTTTTGTATATTTTATATCTTTCTTTTTGTATATTGTATTCCATCCTAGGCTTTCGACTAGGATGGATAGTAACAATAACAAGAAATATATTATTTAACCTGTAAAATGTTGATTGAAGAATTACAGAACAGAATTTATGTCACACTTGCTCAGAAAGTGACTCTAATTGCACTGCACTTAGGTATATAATGGCACTCGTTACCAAACTGACATTTTGATTACCATTACGCACTAGTACTATAATGTAGTTAAAACCTTTTTGTTCAACCTCTTTGTTCGCAAAACAAATTTTGAATTTGAATAAAATTCCCATTAAGTTATTGCATTCAATGGTATATAAATTAGTGTCTTACTTACTTATTTCATCCGATTTATTTAATAAAAAAACATTTAGTAAATAAACCGTACATTCAAATAAAATCTTTTTCTTTTTTTGGGATCTATAGCCGCCGTTTTAAGATGCACGCGGTTTTTGGCGTGATTTTTTTTTATTCCAGTGAAGTTCTAAATAAAATTAAATACTACAAAATCATTAGAAAATATTACAACCGTATTCTATTGTCACTACGAAAGACGTTATCATAAAAAAAATTCACACAAGAAAACATAAACGTAAGACTAGGCAGTATGATCAAAATACCTTAGCCTTCCTGTAGGGGTAAATAAAAAAATGATGCCCGCGCTTATGAAAACAGATTTTTACCGCCATGTCACAGAAAATGTTACTAGTATTACTGTTGTTTTTTTCATCACAAGTGTATTGTAGAACGTCGTATGACACACGTGAGCAATTAATGATTACCGTTCTTGGCTCTCTTAAGACCCTCGCCTCGGCTCGGGTCTAAATACCGCCTCGACGGTAATCACTAACATTACACACTTATATATATCATAATGTATTATTATTGTTTTTTATTGATTAAGGATCATGAAATGATATAATTTTTGGTATTAAAACGTAAAGGGAAGGATTGCATTAGGAATAATTATATGTTTTTACATAAGGATAATAGATTTAATAGAAATTATTTACAAAATAAAAACTATTGTCTAAGTCACAAACATTGGTAAGTATTAGAAAATTTAATCAACAGGCGAAAATTTAAAGAGCACCAACATTGTTTCGAAATTTAAAAAAAAAACTAATTAAAAAAACATCTATGTTGGTAGGTATATTTTTTCACTTGAAACCAAAATATTCCATTCTCTTTTGCTACCTAATATACTTAGGTACGTACTCTTTTTTTATCACAAGCATTAAGCCTCTATCACGAAAAAAACGTGTAACTTCGAATTATATTTATTATACTTTCATGTCATTTTACACGCATTTCAAATGATTTCATCTTTATAATGTCATAAAAGTTTATGCGTAGTTTATTGTAAGTCATCTGAAATTATTATGAAATAGAACAAATATAAGTTACTAGAAAGAACATCATATTAAAGCTTTTAACAAAATTACAAAGCTTATATGTAATAACTATAATAGTATCTAACTTATTAGTGTCACAACGACAAGGTTTGAAATGACTCATCACACTTGGGTGCAATATTATGAATTTCATTACTTTATCAAAATATTTGACGCTTCAACTTATTAAAATATTGACCCATCTTCACAAATAGTCTTAGTTTAAAACCTCTTCAATATTAAGATCACGAATTAAAATTATAGCTTGAGCTTAAGTTCTTAGCGCAGTGTACTTAATAAAAATTAATAATATTAATTAGTAAAGTTGGCGTAACACAACATAACTACAGATTAAGGCGTTATCCACACAACGCGACTGTACCTATAAAGCGTGGCGCCGCTTTTGTTCGGATTTCGTTAAAATCTGCATAATTAATTCATCAACACGCTACGTAACTTCACAGTGAATAAATTAATTAAGTCTTATTTGCGAGAAGATTCTGTCACCCTATTGTATCACATAATAAGTGCTAAGTTATAACATTGTTACTTAAGCTCTTGTCATCGTTATGACGTCAACGGCTCCACAGATAACGTTGTTATTCCACCATTTCATTTAATTTTGATAGTTTATTTTAATGGCTATAATTGGGAGATGGCAGGAACAAGGTTGGCAGGATTATGATTACGATTAACCCTTAGCTACATTATAATTATTAATGAAAATGAGAGAGAAGAGTAGTGTTGGCCCGGTGGAAACAACTCCGACTTACGAATCGTGGATCGCGTGTTCAAACCTAGGCAGGCGAATTACTTTGTATAATTTATTTCATCACTACTGCTCGCAAAACAGTGAAGGAAAACATCATCGTGAGAAAACTGACATGTCTCCTAAAACCAAAAATTCGAAGACATGTGACATCCACCAATCCACACTGGGCCGCGTGGAGGATTATATTCCCTCTACTAGAGAGGAGGCCTAAGTCCCAACAGTGGGCACATTATAAAGCTGAGTATGATAATGCTAAATATAATAAAAGTTAAACCTAATTCTAATGAAAGGAAATATATTAAATTCAGTTTCAAGTAAGCTAATCTGAAGTTTATTTTTATAGGGAAAATGTATTCCACGTGTATCTATTGTCTTTTACTGAGAATCCACGTGTACTGTGCCTTTTCTCTTTTCTAATTTATTTTCCTCGTGTATTTACTTCCGCAATATTACTGGAAAAGCTTTGTAATCAGCATAGTTACAACAAAAAGTTATGATTACTTAACTATGACTAATTTGTCACCATCTATTTCGCGATGAAATGGCAACAAAAATTCCATCATCAGTACACTATATTGCCTTTTAGATACATAACTCGAAGATAAAAGAGTGTGTAACATATAATTTTCTAGGCTGACGGACACAGATTTTCACATCAAACGAATGAAAATAGATTACTCGGTTCCCTGGGGTAGTCGGGTTCGGGTTTGTTGAGAAGATGTGGGATAGCGAAATCGCGTGGCGCCGGGATGACGATAGTGAATCATGCGACCTCGTTAGCGACGCGACGACGCATGTCGCCGGATTCTCAACCCTATCGCATCGATAACAATAACATCGATAGTTGCACCGCACTAACACCGTTGATGTTTATCTCAACAGAGTAGCTACGATCCAATAAATTATTGCTTGGCGTGACTGCCATGTAAATTGTACAAAATCTTAATGTTATATTTACGATTAGTACAATCTATACGCAATACTGTTGTAAAAATTAATGTTTTATGAAAAATGCATTCATAAAACTTAGACTTATCGTAAAGTTTCGCATAAATAATTCTAGACATTCAGAATTTTCTTTCATTGTACCTAACATTAATATTGTACCTACTTTTGTTGTTAAAAGTTATTAAATTATTTTTAATGTACATCTAACGTAAAAAATACAAGTTTATTAAGTTTTTACATGATACCATCGTAATATACAGAATTTATGAATTTATTACACGAAGCTTTCGTATGTAAAACATAAATAACGCTATAAAAATAATAACTGTAAACTTAGAAAAAAGTTTTTAAAACTTGAACTCGGTACAATTTAAACAACCTACACGCAACATGATACGATGCCAGTGAATTTTCTTGTCTCTGCCTACGTGTATCTTTATATTACTGAAACACACCTTCCAGTATGTTTACATTATAAAGAAAAGGACAATATTGTTATTGAAATCCTTAAAACGGTGTTTCCTTTAGCGTCCACCTATTAACCCTAACAGTGTGCTAAAACACACAGTCTACTGTAGTAACTCTTACTTGATTCGCGCAGCAAAAGCATTTAACAATTTAGTCAAAGAACACACCTCAGTTGATCTCTTTACAAGCAGTTTAGCATCCATAAACATTGTTATGTCTAAAAGCATTGTTTTGTAATTGAATTACATTATTGTCTTCTATATCATCTTCTTACCAAACTTTGTATATCTCAATTACTTCTTTGTTACTGTAACTTTCAACAATACTCTTATTTTATATTTGGAGGCTTATAAATGGCTCATCGTGATCTACTTAATCGTTATATATTTTGTATTGTTAACTATAAGCCACCCAAATAAAATAAAACACAATGTTCATACCTACCAGTATCAATAAACAAAAATATTCTAAATTTATCAAATGTAGGCCTTATAAGACGTCTGAAGCCCGTGCACAATTTCAATTGGCCATTTCCTATGGAGAAGAACCAGCGAGAAACTCTATGGTCCAAAAGAGCGTGATAATCGCTATCGCCTAATGGGTACCGTAAAACCGCAAAATGGAAGGAATTGTACCGTAAATTGATACCAGAAAATTATAGCCATCTCTACTAAAACTGATCTCATTGGTATTTCCAATACTTACACTTGTCTCTAGCGTGTTTTCATTCCCCGTAGTACATTCTCTTCGCCTTTTATCATAATGACGTGCGATAGTGAGTGGCGACATACTGCCTTTCTACTAAGATACCAAGCGATACCACCATACTTATGTACCGTAGCGTAGTAGGTATTTTGATACCGATAAAGTCCCATCCTTATGGGTATCAGTAAAAGAAAAGGCTAAGTTTTTTTTTAATCTTTAAGAATAATTATCCAATGATAAATTTCCACAAGCCGTTAGTCCCTGTTGTCATTGGTAGATCTTTGACAGTCGTTACAGGTTTTCAGACGCTAAAAAGTCTAACCATCAGTCAATCCAAGGATTATCATGTCGCCAGATAATTGACTGTGAAGGTCTAAATACAAGTATTTAGCCGCACCCGCTTAGACTGGAAGCCGCGCGGTCAACTAGTTGGGAAAAGCCTAGGGATATGATGCCCACGGGTAGTGTGAAAGGAAACCCGGGACCCTGGGACCAAGGCCAAGACGGAACAGGAATGGGTTTTTAGACAGTAAAAATCTGACACGCCCTCTCGCTCTGCCTAAGAGCGGGGGATGTCATTGAATGATTGTCCCAACTAAAAAAAAAAGAAAAAAAGGGAGATGGGGTGATTTCCAAAATAGTTTTTCTGTAATGCCTTGAAAATCTAAATATTTTGTTTTATATCCTCAATATAGTGTAATAGTGAATAAATTATTGTAATATGTTATTTCACTGCTCTACGTGTGTGGGCCGCCCAACAGTTTTGACAAGACTGTCGGCGGGCGCCCAGCATATCAAATCTAAACCACATGTGAATACTTACATATTTATTTGATTGCTGTCTCTTATCTCTTCCGAACTAATTTCATACGTAATAAATGCCATATTGGAATGGCTTAACTGCATTGATAATGTGGTGTAATGGCTTGATCGACGTTTACACGGGTAGTCAATTATAACATATCAAGTAGTTTCAAACGTTTCTTAAAACAGTGGGTCGAGTGCCTGTTGCTGTTGTAATCTTACACTGATTTATTGTAGGCTTTCCTCCTTGCTAATACCATAATTTACTGGGGGTTTAACAAGTTAGAAGCCTTATCTTTTTATCCCGAAAAAAGATCATTACAAAGCTGTGATTAACGCTTTTCCTGGTACGAAAGTTTAACGGCTTGATGTAAGGTTATAATTTTTTATTTAACCCCCCGGTAGAATAAAAACAACAACAAAAATTGGGAATATTTATGTAAACATTATCAAAACTTATAATATGAACAAGTCTATATCTTTTATCGCACGCAACCATAGAGATGGGATTTTATAAATTTCCCGTGGGGGCAGCAACACGAGATAAAGAAAACTGTTTTGAACATGAATAGAGTCGTGAAACAGCTCGTAGTACGAACATAATGTAAATAAAATATACAATCTTGACACTTTTGCATCGAAGTGACATGGACGTGACTTTTAAAGGTTTGGCACATGGAAGTATATATTGCCATAGTTTGGCACCAGTTATTGACTTAGAAGCATAGTAAAGCAGAACCTACAGGTCAAATTACAAATTGGTTCCGTACGTCACTGAAGGTATTTAAATATCAGCATGAACGATATTTTATTTACTACTTCGTACTACCTACTTAATTAAAATCCATGAAATATTTTTTAAAAGGCCACAAAAAGGTAGCATATAGCAGACCCTAATAACATTACTTATTACTATCGCGACGTCAATAAAACACAGCTATTAAACGACTATAATAATTAGTAGGTATCTACGTAGATACTATAAAAACATATCAACAGTAATTTATTTAATTGGTTACGAGAATTTTACTGCCAGTACGATCATAAGCTGATCATGGACAATTATCGAAATTGATGTGGCACACGCCAATAAGCTTAGTGAAGTCACGAGTCATTTTAAATATCGAATTAAACCATACCCGCCATCTTTGATTTTTTGGCGGGATTTTTATGACTGAATTACAGTAACTGTTTTAATTATTCGCAAAAAGATTCCTAGCAGATATTGTAATGTAGGTAGTTTTATTTTACATCTCAAATGTCTACACCATTGGATAATATGAGAATCATTGAAACAGGGGCAATCTCAGTAAAATGGAGCAATCTCAGAAAATTGTATTGTAGGTAGTACAGCAACAAAGCTTGCCGAGAAGGCTGACTCGATATATTTGCTGGCAAATATTGCAAAAACGTTAGAATGTGTTACATCCGCATTCTAATGGAAAACAAATTGACAACAAAACAAAAACGAAATACTTTTTAAACTTGACAATGGCTAAATGCATAAATCATGGGAAACCAAAAATAAAAATAAAAAAACCCACCTTCCTATAACAATGCGGAGTAAAGTGACGGCCAGTGTTATCTCCACAGTGGTGGTATATCTACAGTGAAAAACACACCGTGAAAACTTAAGTAAAGTGAGCAGTCAATTCACTTCACTGGAATGACAGCTCACTTCGCCTAAGTTTACAAAATAAACCACAAATTTTTAGTTTTATATTTGGCACAACTTTACTAAGCAAATTAAAAGTACATACATAAAGCATATGAAGTTCTTAAAAATACACAAACGCGGAATCTCGTAAGGGTTTTTTTCCATCTTTTATGAAACCCTAAACATTAATTTCCAACTCACCTTCATTGTATACAAAGGTGTTGCATATGTATAAATCACGCCAAACGTTACCTAATACGTGTCAGTGTAGGGCCGATGACTGTACGAAATGTCAGTTTATATGCATTCAATGCACGGCAGCCGTCGCTCGATAGCTTTCCTCATCAAGTCAGTGAACTACGTTTACCCGAATTGGGTGACCGTCTGTGTGTATCGCCCGACATAATTAATCACGCTCATTGCCAACCAAGGGACGTTAATATGTCCAAGGACCAGTCCAATTTATCACAATACCGTGCCAAAGTCCAGTGGACAATTAATAGTTAGGACTAAACTGCAGTTTGCCAACTTTGCGGACGTCTCTCTTGTCTTGGATAGTTGTGAGACTGGTGAGCCCTTTATTGATGACAATCTCTTCTGGTAAGCGAACGTTTAAGTAGACGGGAGTTTACTTAACGTGAGAAGCTTTTTGTCTTAAGCTTTTCACGGTCTTGTTAAAGCTTTCTTTGAAACTATAAAAAGTCAATACCTTATCCTGATCTAATTTATGACGTGAAAGTTCATAGAATTTTGCCCATGTATTTTGTGGCGACTCAAGCTGAGCTTCCTGTATTAAGTGCAAACTTCCTATTTTAATAGTCTGATCGTCCGGGAGTAACCTCCCGCTGGCGACTGTTAAAATTAATTCCACGCAAAATAACTTTCTTTGTTTATATGCTACACTTATACGAATCGATGAAGATGTGACTAAACACAACACTAACGTTGAAAATTCGTCACTGTATATTCGTAGCGCATTTGAAAATACTCCAATTTGTAAAAAAAGTATTTACGCAACAAAAAAACATGAATGACTGGCTAAAAGCTAACATACCAACTAAATTATAATTATATTACTCATAAATACAGTAAATTAGAAAACAAACAAAAGCCAGCTAATAACCTTTAACTGAAATTCTGAACCCACAGCGCCGCTAACGCGTTTAAATGGTCAGGCAAAAAATAAACAACGTAGAACAAAAAACCTGCCTGACCAGCCCTAATTGCGAAACGAAAATTGCAAATTCAATAGCCAAGCAATCATTCTGCACTTAGTGTAAATGCAGTACATCATGTCTTGGCATTTGTATTGCTGCAACAGTAACTACAGAACATTGTAAGCACGTCGAACACCTGTGCGAATGGAGTAAACTTCGCAAGTTGCCAGTCACACTCGCAACTAATATCTGACCGTTCGGAGGTGGTCGTCGGTTTCGCAACGACCTTGCTATTGCCATTTCAGTTTGCCGACCTCGCGCCATATGATACACGAATTTGCAAACGGTCATTGACTCATAAGTTTGTATAATAAGATCGAGTGTAACAAGACGACGACCTAATTCATTATTGGCGGACTTTTGATCTCGGCTGGATGCGAGATTGTCGTGATTATGCTCCGGGGACGCTGAATGATGTGGGAAACATTATATCACGAGAATTATGTGATATATGGTAGCTGTAAACCATGCTGTCTACAGTTTCGGTTTCTCAAATAGTCGTTCAGATTCGAAATTATTATCTCAATTTAGCTCCAAGTCTCTTGCGATATAGTAATAGTAGTCCCAAATGGTGCGTAGCAAAAAATACATTTTAAGAAAAACAAGAGTTTCCAACAAATGTGAAACTTAGTTATCTTGGCCATAATTTTCTTTAAAATACCTGTTTCAAAAACATATTTCTGCGAATTGCTTAAAAAACAATGGAATAAAGTTTGGCAACTATCTTTATGACGCATAAAGAATGTGGGAGATATGGTAGCGTAGCGTACGTAGCCTGCGGTTAAACGTACGTCTAGTTCAAAAAAATGTTTAAGAAAGCCTCATTGTGCAGTGAATTGTTTGTTTTGATTCGCGGGTGATTCATTTACGCTTATTGCTCTCAGTGTAACGAGAAAAGCGTATGCGCACATCGCGCACTGCAGAGCGACTCCAGACTTTAGTTCAATGACTGATGCGACGTGCGATCATTAAATAGACACAATATAGGCTGCCAAGAATGCTGTTATAATAACAAAGATATATACAGCCATATTGTACGTAAACTTACACTTAACTAAAGCTAGCGTAAATACTTCATAAACTAACAAACGTTTTAACGACATCTCCTGACGAGTGACACTAATAACCATAGATTTTTATGCTCCAGTGCGCCTCCCTAATGTTTTTGTTAGTTTCGGAGTAAAATAAAAATATTTCGGTAACTGAGGGTTTACGATGCACTATAACGTTGTTATTAGAAGCGTGTATATGTCTGTAATTGTCTACGTGAAGTAAATCATGCACTAAAACGTAGCAGGCTTAGAGGGTTAAACTGACACGAATGATAATATTATTTAATATATTTATATATACTTTATTTTTCATCAAGATAATAAATAATACAATGTAAACCTTAAATTAAAAAACGTATTTGACGGCGTTTTCGTATTCCGCGACATCTTCTAGGCACCCTGGAATATACAGAGATTGCCTGGACGCAAAATATGGTTTTATCTGATGAAATTAGTATCAAAATCAGGTTAAATATTAATATATTTTTTTAAATTAATCGTTTTAATTTTTTCCAACAAAAAGTTTAATCTTCTAAAGGCTTGGATTGTTTTATGAAACACGTAGTTTCGAAGGAGTTGGTTCTAAAAAGCTTCCACCGCCAACTCCTTCAAAAAAGATTATTGGAATACCTTGTGACCTACTGACCTCTCACCTTTATCTCAGTATAAACGTCATAGCAATGATATCCCAGCTTATTCTTATCTCACCTCTATTCTGTCTGCCAGCCCTACTAGTCGTGTTTCGTTCCCGCGGCTGCCGGCGCCCTATTTGGCGTCTCCCGATAAAGTGAACCACCGGTGTGACGTGTTCGACTTCCAATCTTGTCGTGCCGCGTGACCGGCTACACTCTCCACTCTCCTAGTCTTGGAAAAATCCCAGTACCCTAATAAGGTATCCATAGATCTATAGAATTGTTTGTATACATGTCTTTCTTCGGCACTTTTGTGTTTCTATTAAGTGTCTTTTAAATGGTCGTTGTAGACTTTGTAAGGCATCCCTTAAACTGGCTCAAGTATCGCTTGTGTGTTTATTCTTGACAGGCAAGAAATTTAAGTGGATTAATCGTTTGCTAAAATATCCTATTGGTTGTGTGTTCAATTTAAACTTTTTATAATATCCAGAATTGAAAAGTAAATAAGGGATGTGGTTAAAGAAAGGTATGACTTATTTCGCATAACTTGAGCAGCTTTCCATTCCAACTTTGTACGTAATTGCGTTGACATTTCGTTTTAAAACCAAAGTTGGTTGTGACGTCAACAAAGCCGTTTGCGAACTTTTGCAGCTTTAAGCTTATTTCGAAATTAATGTTAATTAAGAGGCCCTTAAGTTTCGCCATATTCTGTTAAATATTTTAGCGCCCACTTACATGGGAGGCTACTTCGCGAGGGCTCATGTAACTTCTGCTTTAGTATTCATTAGTTCAAATTTAGCTTACATTTGCACTTCGAACCGTTCCGTAACTTTAACATTATGCTTAAATCTACCTTTCTCGGAATCAATTTCAATGTAGGTACCTTGTTTTAATTTTACACAAAGCAATTTCGTATTTCGAGAATCCTGTAAATCTCTGGCTGAATAATGTTCTCTTATAAATCGTAAGTAATGTTTAAATATTTATTACTGGCCAGACGTAGACATGAGCTAATGAGGTTTTAATATACTCTTTGTGCAAGTTGTCTGGTAAGTTACCATAAGAGTAACAGCGAGCTTGCATTATACGCAGCTGTCCACTGAATCACCGCGTTACTAGTTGTTAGTGCCGGGTACGACCATAATACGTATGTGGACATTATCGTTATTGCTTATTATTTATTATAAGTAATGATTTATAAGCTTAAGAAGTGTAGAAGTAAAGTTGAGTATGAAGCGAAGTTTTCTTCAAATCAATTAGACCGGTAGTCGTAAGAATATTATTTTTAACACTGTGTAATACAAAGGATTATCCTAAATATTTTCACTAAGAAGTATTTCCTACAGTATCGATGCAGTTTTTACGATTGAAGTCAATGCATTTGCATCCATTAAAATAAGGATTACATTGGCTAGTAATATTGGATTCCACCCTACGCATACCTTATATAGGTCTTGATTAATAATGTCATAAAATATCGTTTTTTATGGTCCCCCATGCCTATAAACAAGTACATATTCACCGGCACGTTCTCGAAGATAATATTATATCAATTTCATAAATGTAGCATAAGTGTTGTAGTAAAACTCGGAACGTTTCTTCAGGAACTCGTAAAAGCTGTAAAAAGTGTCCATATAATGTTGGGCAATATCACAAGTTTATAGCGCGGCCGCGGCCAGCCGATATTAGTATTTACTTTGCGGCAATAACTGAAACTTGGTGGAGTTAGCCCTGGGCTATTTGGCCGCTTTCAGCTTAGCCAGGGATTTTCACCTTGATATTACTGAGAAACTTTCAACCTCTCTGTTTACAAAACAAACCACATTTACATGACTAATCTTGGTACACAGCGCACTTGAAAAGCTCTCTTGCAAATGTTTGGATAATATACACATTCGCAAACATGTATTGTGATTTTGAGTTTAATTCGTGTTTTCAAAGTCTTGAATTTAATGAAGTAACAACAAAAGATATTTGAGAAGATAACTACAAAGTGACTGTTACGATACATAAAGATTTCTCTCGAAATACATATATACAAAAGTCAATTTAACCCAAAAGTACGACATTTAAGCCAGATGGGTCAGTATTCACATTTACGTCAGAGGTCAGTTTCCTTTACGGTGCCTTACCCACTTGTGACTAATGGCACACGATAGCATCACTTCAGCACTCCATCCAAACGTCACGCCATTTCTGGTTGTTCTCACGCACCTAACAAATGGCATGCGCAAGAGCATCCGCGGCTCAACGGGTTTATTCAAGCGGCGTATCGCCGACGTCTCACGAACACTCACGAGTGCATTTAACATTGTACTGTCGCATGTCGCCCCCATTTACGACTTAACACACCAAATGAAGCTATAAAATGTTATGAACTTTGTTAATTATAAATTGCATTTTGATTAAACTTTATGTTTTTCTCATTCATCAAAAAAGCGTTTCATTTTTCAGTAAATCAAATTAATTAAACTATAGGTAATGATAAAACATAGATTAGATTTGTCTAAGTACAACAGTTGCAAAGTTATGTTTATGAGCTTGAGCATAGAGTTTTCACAAGAGGAAAACCAGTAACAATGCCAGTTAGTTTTAGTTGGAGTTTGGAGCGTTCTAAGAATGACTGCACGAAGCCTTCTAGAAAGTTTACTCACGATAGCTCACCAGTCGCCGCTTGCAAATTATTTTCATTCAAGTGTCTGGATTTCTTACAAATAGATTCTTTAAATAGCTGAATAAAAAACAGTCCCTAGCTTTACTATGGATCTATCAAATAATTTTTATAATGAGAAACATTGCATTTTTCTTCGTATTTGGAAAATAAGGGACATGCTTTGAATAAAATCAAAGGTAAATGGAACTTTATATTTTGTTTGAATTATGCAATATTCTGTATTCTACACGCATGTTCATAATAACCCTGAAACTAATTAGGTCACGTTTACAGTTTTCTAAGTTTTATTAGAATAGTATCACGTGATACTAATTTAATATAACTTATAAAACATATACAGGGTATACGTATGCATTGTACATTTCATTAGTAATGAAATTTATCTCTCAGATTATTAATACTTTTATTTAATATAAAGTAATCGAAAAGGTTAGGTTTAATATTAATTACCAAAATGATTTTATCAGTTTTAAAAAAAGTATCATTTTTATGAAGTGCATGAGGTAGCAATTAAGGGCCGATGTAACTGAATCGGTTTATTTCCCAGCAGTGAGCGTCAAGTTACTTAAGAATGCCTGTCAGTCACAGTTCGATGGAAACGCGATTGTAATCTGATTCCAATTGCGACCCTCTTCGCGAATTGACATTACTGGTATCACGTTTACTGGTACCCCGCGCATCGTGCTTTCTCATGATCTTTCTTGCTTTTTATAAACTACTAGCGGTCCCGATAGGCGTTGTCATGTCTTAGCTATGAACTGTCACTAGGGCCATGGGTTGACTTCCGAAATGGAAATCCGTTGTCCTGGATCACAAGGGCAAAAAAGGAACATACAGGTGTGGTTTTAATCAGTCAAAGCCTGACACGCCCTCTTGCTCCGCCCTAGGGCGAGAAAAATCATAGGATGATTTTACACCTTAAAAAAAGCAATGAACTATCAAACGCGCGAAGATTAACCAGACGTCGTAGTTTTCTAAAATTTTCTAATTTTCTGCGACACTTTCATTTTTTTTCATAAGAATCTTCTCCTGACAGCAACAGTGGGCTGGATTCAAAACTTTTTTTCTAAAAAAGATTTTTAATGCAATTTCATTCTTTTACCTTCGGTTACTTTTAGATCAGTGGTGGCCGAGTGGTAACGGCCCCGACTTACGAGTTGAAGGTCGCGGGTTCAAACCCAGCCAGGTGCATTACTTTGTGTAATTTATTTCATCACCACTGCTCTCAAAACGATGGAAAATATCGTGAGGAAACCGGTATGTCCTAGAACCAAAAATTCAAAGACATGTGACATCCACCAACCCGCACTGGGCCCGCGTGGTGGATTACGGCCCATTCCCTCTCCTAGAGAGGAGGCCTGAGTCCCAACAGTGGGAACATTAAAAGGCCGACTATGACTATGACTTTTAGATAGTATTTTTTTTCTGTTGTATCGAAATTCGCTACTTAACTGATATAGTGCATATTTCCAGTGTAGAAGTCATGTTTTTATAACAACTCGCACGAAACACCGATTTTTCCGTTACCTTATGATACTGAACATCTCTTTAAAGGCAGTCTGGCTAGAAGCCAAAGATCAGGTGTGAACAAAGGAAATCTCAAAACATATCCCAGAAATGCGCTGAGACTCAACATACCGGAAAATCAAAGGAAAATATTCTTATTATTCATTTTAAAAGTCATGGCAAGCTTTTAAACCAACAATTAAAGCGGTATTTTATTAAGCATTTTAGCTGGAAATGTTGCAAAGTATCTTTAAATCATATGACATTGATCTGGTTTATGTGCCAACAAAAGTTCATTGTCAGTCAGTCGAACGGTAATAAAATAAAGGAGAAGGATAAGGAATAAAGTTTTACTTAATGTACGTGTATGAGTCGTACTCAAAAAGTATCGTTTAACACGTAAGTATTGCCACACACACTCATAAAACTACAGTATGCTACATTTTTTAACAGGCTAGTGTTTGGTTGATGTGAAAATAAAATAAAAAATTTAAATCTCACCACAGGAGTTAGCAAAAAAGTTATATCTAAGTTATTTATAAAAGCTCAACTCGAAAAGTTTGTACGGCTTGTCTAGACTTCAGTTAAGAGCACCCTTTACATTCATTAATATATAAAGGTCAAGAGAAAATTGGCAAATATTATGTTTGCATGAATCTTTCTACTAGAGCTTGGCTTATTTTTGTTGAATAAAAAAGTTGTAAAACTCTGAATAGTATAAATAATATTTTAATAAGTAAATAATATTTTACCCTAAGGAGATTAAATTCAAATACAATATTATTGCTAGCAGGTATTATGCTTTGAATATCTCCATTATGTATCTTGAATAGTATTCCAAGTACCTACGATATTAATATTAACGTCTACGGCCTCCTCTTTATCACTGCAAATACAATACTAAAGTGATGAACAATACATACTTATAGGTAACTTATCAGATATGTAGGTATTATTTAAATTAAAATTTTGAAGTCGTTTTAAAATAAAGGTAAGTAATCATACCAAACAAAAAGTCCTTTGTTTTTCCTATTCCGTTAAGTTACATTAGATTGTAAATGATGTGGGATCGCAGTAAGTTTAATTTTAAATATCCATGATACTTTTTTTTATCTTTTCCCCGAACACACACACACATGTATGTATATACACATGTAGGTATATTCCATGCGGGGAAGAAACGTGTCTAAGTATATTCCTAAGAAGTGCAATTTATAGATTACAATGCTAGTGCGGAACTACGCAATTACATATTGTTAACATCGCCCACGGACACTAGAATATCCCATCACCTGCGCCTGCGAGCCGCAGGCTACGAGCCTACGACAATAGTAGACCTCGCATTATCTACCTACGATATGAACATGCACCTAAATTCTCAATACACTTTACCACTTTACACAAATTTCAAGGTTTTCATTAATTTTACTTTTTCTTTTTTTAGGTTTTCACAATCTATACAAATGATTTATAATGTTTTTTTATTGCTGCTTACACTGGTATCCTAAAACATAAACCACGGCTTAGTTTAGGCACCAGTCTGCACCAGTCTCCCACAAATTAACATTACATTTATATAACATCAATATTTAAGTTTTAGTTACCTCCTGTTATTGTTATTTGTGGAAGATAAATAAATATTACTACCATTATTTTTCTGTAACATACATACAAACATTAGTAAACAATGTTTTGTTCTTACAGCAGAATCTGGAATGTTCCGGAACTTTCATAAATACAGCTTCGACGACAAGAGAATGAGATGATGAGAATTTATATTTTCACGAAAACAGCGACATTTTCTTTCCAGTCACGCCGTCTTTTGTTTTCGAAATTGTGACAGCTCGATTGATAAAGTTTCCACTATGAGCTCACAAAGGTAACCACCTTTACATTATAATGAGCAGGTATTAGTAAAATAGTCGTAAAACTAACTCGGCGTGACCGCCATAAACCGTCTGTCGTACTTCTCCAGAGAGAGAGTGACGCCGCATACAGTTTATTGAATAACTTATCAATAAAAGTTATAAAGTTAACCATGACGCTCAGTAAACGTCACGTTTTCATTGTTTGCGAATATGAATAAAGTTGATCTTTAAAAGGACGACTGACTGACTGACCATGTCATGCCAACGCCCTGAACACCTGTTTAAAGTCTGCTTCTTTATGAACGGAAGCATCCGCGATCTTTGTGAATTATACAAAGTCATTGACATCATCCAATCAAATGACACGAAAGCCGTCATAAAGTATACACAATTTGGAATTTATGGGAACTCCAAATGATTTCATAAATTACCTTTGCGAATTAAACCTAACTACATATAATGAAGTATTCACGTCATAATTACTAACATCATCGGTCCCTTCAAAGTAAACAGGACATATTATTCACAGTTTCTTAACAAACTCCACGCGTCATCAAACCCTAACATGTTAGGTTGCAACGACTACAGGAAAATACTATGTTAAATTGTTAACCGACTCAAAAAAAGAGGAGGTGCTTATATCGGTTATTTCTTTTCTATACTTGTTACCTCAGAACTACATCATTTATAAATCGATTTGGTAAATCCTTTTTTTAGGTACTAAAAGGATCTACCAGATTCCAGATAGTTCCCATTTTTATGTTAATGCAGTTCTGATTATAGGATCCATGAGCAATTGAGGGAACTCCTTGAATATTTTAGGCATAAACAGCATTTTGGTATTTTATCAATATTAAAAAAATGTATCATTAATCCATTCATATACAAAATGTACCAGAATTCAAAACAAAAACTCATCATCTTCCTGTCCTTGCTCCATGTTACTTGGGGTCAGCGGATCACGTCTTTATCTTCCATTCAATCCTGCCAACCATCAAGCTATCTCTAACTCCCTTTTCTTTCATATCACTTCTCACATAATCCATACTTACATATATTCTAAGGCCTCCCTCTTGCTCTCTATCCATCCACTTGTATGTACTCATAACACTTTCAGTAAAATGCATTTCATCCCTCCTCTTTACATAACCAAGACAAACGATTTCCTTTCAATTTATCAGTCACTAGCGCCTTCAAACTTCTTCTAATATACTCAGTGCTCACTTTATCCATTCTCATCATCACACCACACGTCCATCTCAACATTCTCATCATCGCTGCATGTATTTTTTTTTGCCATCTTTTCGCAGCCCTATGTATTATAGTACTATAGTCTTGTAATGGTATTGTAAACTGTACCTTTTGAATTGAGGAGTTTCTGTGAGTCGTAAGTTACTCTAGTATCCTGTCGCCATTTCATCTATCCTGAGTTAATCCAGTATGCTACGTCTTGGTCTACCGCGCCATCCCCTTTAGCAAGCAACCTAAGGTACCGAAAGTCGGAGTAGATTGGTATAGATGTGCCTGTGAGAGCTAAAAGCATAGCACCGGAGCGAATGCCTTTTAGGCCAAGCCAACACTCTTCGTTCTGAGTAAAAAAAAGCAAAAAAAAAATTACCGAAAGAAAACAAAAATAATTGCGGAAGTAGGTGTTAAAGACACCATCTTCATACATGAATACATTGAAATCGTTTGTATGATTTTTTTATGAATGGATATGATGCACTCACGTAAATACAAAAGCCGGAACAAACACTAAAGAATCAACTCAGCGCCATTGTTTCACACATAATTCCATTCAATTTCATGTGTCACTGACGTTATTTGAATTTCAAATTCATCCCTCATTGTCCCCTAAACTTGAATTAGTGTTTTGATTCGAGTTACCCTGTGGCACGTCATGGAACCTGCGCATTAGATGACGTCAATGAATACGACGAATGGGTTTAATGTGATTGGATGCATTCAATGTTCAGGTTATTACATCCGTCCATTCGTCGCGTCTCTAATTCAAGAGCTTTTAAATTACAAATCATCATATTAAAAGATATAATTACTTAAGAAAGCACATGTTGTGCTTGCCACATATTGCACTTAAGTTTAAACATTTTATTGTTTTTCTGAAATCGATTTTAAAATTGAAAAGGTTTTCATTTTGATTCGCATATTTTTGTAAAGTGCACTGACAAGCTGTTTTGGAGTCTGTTGCATTGAAAATAAACATTTTAAACGAATTTCACGCCTGTCATTAATTTATGCACTTTACTGTACTCTGTATTCGTATAATTATGAACAAATGGTTATTGATTTTTAAAATGAAGCCAACATAGTAGTTTAACGTTATTACGGTGGAAAAAGATATTTTGAAAAGAAGATAATTGATGGGGTAGGCCCAATCTTACGAATACCGCTAGTGGACAGTTTTCTATGATCTAAAGTGTCAACGTCGTCTGCATACGTAGCAAGTACGGGTTGATTGAATTGATAACTCCAGACGTCTTTGCTGTGCTGTAGTTTTACTTCGTCTCCAATAAAACATGGTGTTGAAAATCAAACACAAGTTAATATTGTCGCAGCTATTATTAGCAGTCCATAATGCACAAACATTTCCCCGGAGGGCAGGCTGCAATAAAATACAGTTTAATTTTACTCCGCACTCCCTTCTGGGAACACCATGTTTTACGTTAGCAGGAAACGACCATCGATGCCAACAAAATAAGCAACTTATTTAATTCGGCAGTTAATAATGCAATATTATCTGCACATTAAGCATTTCGGTGAAAATAAATCGTTTGTGATGAAAAGTGGGTTGCCTGAAGCTTTTTCTTGCGTAACTGTGTTGCCATCTAGCTACGAATAAATGATAGATGCAGTAACCTATGTTTCGTAAGTGTACTGAAATATGCAGGAGGCACCTTAACTAGACTATCTCCATCATAGCTCTCTTGATACAAACAAGATTTCGCAGATTTTCAACTCTATCTAACAAAGTAGCACAAAAGGTGAAAATCCCCATTAGTAAGGTATATTAGATACGTCTAGTTTATCACAACATGCATAGATAGAGGTACTAATGTATAGCGCTGTATAAAGACGCGTGCATCGCTCTATTGTTGGAACTAGGAAGCGCTTTTAACTAAAATAACACATGAAGACTCCCACGCCTGCGACAAATTGTTATCATTATTATCTAGCGAACAGATGTTCTGTACGATAAACGTGAACCAAACGAAGTCAACTAGAACAAGAGTCCATTCAAGAATGTGTGTACATTTGCATTCATTCATCTCTGAACAAATTTCCTACGCACGACGTAAATCACAGGCCGTGCAATGAATATTTATGGTTTAGCACCTTAGTGCGTTCTGCACTGCGTGAGGTATTGTGATAAATCCTAGGTATTCGTAATCATTGTCGACAATCTTTGACGACACTTTTTTGTTGAGCGATTGGCTGCTGCGCTGTGCCGTGGTCATGGATCCCGCACGGAACAAATATTTGTATGGCCTACAGATAGTTATTCCGGGTCTGGACGTCTTGTGTGTAAGAGTTTACGTGTTTATAAACGTTAAAAAAATATATTGTGAAGAATCTTCCGTTCCCAGAACAACTTCACCTTTAAGACTTTAACAACATTTTCACACTTCGAAATCAATTTTCGTTCCCTTAAAACTTTAATTTACGAGCAGACAGACTCTGCATAAATTAAAACTAAACTACGAAGCGGTAGTGGTGTGAGTAATTTATAATCATTTCGTGTGGGGGGCGCCGGACCCTTGAGTGACAGCGGGTGTCAATCAATGGGGTGCAACGTGCGACGAGGCCCCGCCGAAGCAGTCACCCTCGTACCGCCGTTGATTAGCTCGCGATGACAACCACACACGATGCATTCTATAATCTATGCCCTGGCCTCTATGGCATTGCGCCCGTTGTCTATGGTGCGCGCTGACGGCCGCATGGTAATCACTATGGTAATTATCCCCGTATAATTTAATGGATATTGATGAAGTTTGTATTTATATTTTAATGAAGCTCATATTTTGCGGTGGCGACATGATAATATCAACATATGGGTGGTATTAACATCATTTTATATTGCATGGTAGACTAATGTAGTCTAGAGTACATACTATATGACTTTTCTATTTTATTTCTTAAGGTACCTATTAATTAATCATATATACCTTTTACTTATAACTAAAACAAAGTATTAAAATGCAACGATTAAATAGGAGGATTTAGGGAATAAGCAACGATTAAAGTAAAAATAATTTAACAACGACACGGATCAGAAGACGGTCAACATAAAGACACATTATTGTAATCGACCTAAGTAAAGATTTTTGACTTGTTTCCGCAACACCGAAGGAACTGGCACAGGTTGATGGCAGAGATTTGTTAATTAATTAGGGGACAAAATAGGCGGCGTCACGCGACGCACTTAGTGATTCAGGGTACTTAACTTACCGCGTCCTACATTAGGAATCTTCGACCCCTATTTAGGGGTACTTAAGTAGGGACCCGTAAATCATTATGTTTTCATCATTGATAGCTATTAATTAAATTTACTGAAGTCGGCAACCCTGTAGATCCCGCGGTATTTGCGGGATTGTGATATTTTTTTTCCTCAAAGGTAGCCCGCGAAATGCAATTTTTCTTAAGTGTTTTGCATTTTGCAGGTTACAGAGTACCACTCTGACCTGCAAAATGAAAAAAACTTAGACAATTTGAATTTCGCGCGCTCTGGAGCTTTCGTAGTATTATTAAAAAAAAGATAAGTTCATAATATTTTGTATTACTAACTAGAGTTAATATTACTCTTTAATAGTTAACAATTCAATATAATGATGTTACAGAGGTTTATATAATAATCAGGAACGATAAAATATTTTCCATAGGTACAAATTCTACAGAAAAGTCACGAGATCCATAGAAAATTGTTAAATCACTTGTTAATGAGGCTATGCTGGGTCCAATGAATAGGTAATCAGAACAGCGCGTGTCTAAACTCACTTTTCTTAGAAAAAAAAATCAATCCCGCATTTCTGATCCCACAAAAACGGTGCGGAATCCCGCGCTTGCGGGATTGGATTCCCTAAATTATGAAGCGCACACAGGCAAAATTGAATAATATCTTTTACCTAATAAAATACTGGCAGAATTTTACTTCGATAAATATGCGAGCAGTTACGTAGACACATTAGTGATTCAATAAAATTAATGTCTTATAATTTTGGCCAGCGAAGTAACATAATATACCTAATACGCTCACTTTAGATGCTGCAAAAAATTCCATCGCACCAAAGGTTAGGCGATGTAGTTCCAAGAAGTTTGTTTGTCTTTATACCTGCAGTATATTTTAATTTTACCCATATCTTTTTCCTTTCAGCTGATGCTAAGAAACATCTTTAGAGAACGTAATTAAAAGTTGTAACTTAGCTAACGATCTAAAAACTTAAACGGAGATTGAATGTTTTTCCTCCATCTTAATTAGTCCTATCTTGAACTATGCACGAGTACTTCCTAATTTACTCGAATGGAATGTAGTACTTTATCAAACTATGACATAAAGTGCCATGGTTTGATAAAATACACAAAGGTGAAGGGCGTGTACCTACTAATTACTCGAAATAAAATAAAAACTGCCTCTTGAAAAAACAGAGAATTTTTCCTGTTGACCAGCGTCAACTGTGGACTAATAAAAAACCGGTCAAGTACGCGTCGGGTTCATCAAAAAAAGGGTTCTGTACCATCGTAATTTTATTTTATATTTATTAGATACTCTGTTACCCTCAACTTCGTTCTCGTCGAGTTTAAGTTTAAAAACACTACTCTCCTTTTTTGGGACAAAAAATAATTTGTTTGGTTCGCAGATTTAGTCCGTTATTTGAAATCTCGTTTCCATAGGAAAATGAAAAGTAACCTAACTTACTCCTTATAACGTCAGCTTTGCGTCAGTGCAAGTCCTGTCAATAGGTTCTGCCGTTTCGGAAAGTAGTCGGGAACAAATAAACCGAAAAAAAAAATACATATTTAGGTACTCTAAGTATCGAATAATACTTTCCATAAGGTCTTTTGTAAAAAAAATATATTTTGATAGTATAAACAGATACTTCAAATTTATTTATATTTTATAGATTTGTTGTTATAGTGACAGTTGAAATATAGACTGCGAAAATTTGAGCGGTTTGCAGCTGCTGGCAGACAGATAGACGGCAAATAGAAAGCATAGGGTTAGTAATAGGGTCCGTTGTTTACCCTTTGGGTACGGAACCCTAAGAACAATGTGCAACTCAATAACCTCGAATTGCTACAGGAAAACAAATGTCTTTATTTGTTTTGATGCCAATTTTCGATAACAACTGAGGACAAAAGTAATTCCGATAAATTAAAATAAGACCGTAAGCTTTTTCAAATTAATGGCAATCTATTCTGATCGTTCCGGACAGCAACGATATTAACCTAATTGAGGAAATATTTGCATTGTTTTATGGGTTTCTTATGGCTCTCCAAATCTACGTCATTGGCAACTGGGGGCGTCCTACCCGCTGACCTGACACAGAAACGATGGTAAATTTATCGCTGGCCATCTGATTTACGTGTTGCACTCTGGAAATTAAGAAAGATGGAGCTACTATCACGGAATCTTATGATTATAATTCATGCACGACTAATGTATCGAAGTAAAATAGAATTCAATTAAGTAGATCTGCCAGAAATATAGAAGTGAAAGACTTCCTTAGAAAGACAAATTACACATACTCTCTTGTTAGAATATGCTTTTTCTAATCTTCATATCTACCGTCCTTCCGCTCGATTTCATTTTTATAAAAATCTGTATAATAATAGCAGATAATACAGCCATTCTATCGCTGAACATAAAAGGAATGATTGCTTCAATTTGAGTCAAATTGTTCAACTTCAAAGCGAGTTACTTTAGGTCCTTTTCAAACACAGGTATATGTAAATAAACAAAGCCCCACAGAAGCGTTTAGGAGCTAACTTAGATAAGTTAAGGGAGTGAATAATAGACGGCAGATTGCTTTACAAAGTCTTTATTGTTAGTCGTAAAGTCGGGGGCATCGTGGTTAAAACAAACTTTGCCTCACCGCAGGCTGCGAACGAGAAGCAACGGTATTCCACTACTAATGAACAATATCTGTTTGTTAATTTTCGACATTGAATAAAATATATTCGGAACTTCATATTCAGAATCATTAGAAACAAAAGTTATAATTTCTTAAATCTTTGTACCGATGTTTCGACAAAATTGGAAGGTCTTTATCAAACCTTACATTAAAGAGCACCAAACAAGCGTGTCCAGGTCACCTGAACATGAACACTACATAAACGAGCCCCGATATAACGGCTTCACTCATTTCAGACATAATCGAGCGTAGCAGACGAACTGACAGGCGAAGCTATCTGCATCGGTATCTCCGCACAACTTTGAATACAACCTCGTATCCCTAAAAAATATACAAAGACAGCCAAAAGGGAAGTCTCAGAAAAAATACAAAGGGATTCGTTTAACCACCATTGTCAAGCCACAAGTGTGGTTTTAATTAAAAGTAAAAAAGAAGGATGTTTGATGAAGAAAATAAAGTTGGTTTAGGATTAATGAGGCTGTTTTAAAATGTAGATCACAAACTTTATATTCTGGGCCGGTTAGCTAAGTAATAATAGCTGAGTATCTCGTTACTAATTGCCGAAATAAACCGGCGAAGTTTCATTTAAATTAATTTATAACGACGTTTAATACTCGCTCCTATTTGTTTCTACTTCATCATCTGTTACGATATCGTTACTTCGACAATCGGAACAGCTGCGGTTGGTACAATGCCATTATTTCCTGCTGAAGGATTGTTTTGTAGACCCACGGCTTGGTGTACTTGATTAAGAGTTAAATATTCACCGCGCTTGCCAGATTGATTGAGGAATCGAGTGTTGTCTGTTCAATTCTGAATCAATCATTCGTGGTACTCTCTTAGTTTACTTCGAACTTGCCAAAGAGAGTTATGTATGATTGTGTATTACGGAGCGGTCAACACGAGACACATTTCTATACCGCTCTTACGTGATTATGGCATTATTACACAATATGTTTCTCTAGATATTTTAGAAACACAGTTATATTGTACAGATATTATCTAGGTTCCTATTGTAATAAAAACATAGTTAATATAGTTAAGTGTAAAACTAATCTAGTGAAGATCTCTGAAAATCTGCTATTTTGCAAGAACTTTGACCCTTCATATTGGATACATAATAAAAATTATATATTTATAGAAATCTTGCTCGAGATTCTAAATAACGAATATTTTTGCCAAAAACTTTTACAATAGTTCAGGCGCTATCTCTCTTTTTTCGCGTTGCTTCTTCATCAAGCATTGCGTTGGATGAAACAACAAGCTTTTAAACTATGTTCAAGTTGACGATAGATGGATCGGGAGGGGTCCTCTGATGCTATCTCTGTATCATCACAAGTTTATGAAAATAGGAAATTTCCGTCTACGAAAGTTATCACGAAATCCTCTACCTCATAATCCCTTACTCACCTTTTACGCTCCCCTCGGGAAAAGGGTGACGTATTCTTACGACAAATAATTACAATTACATGTCCAGTTTGTAGGACAACTTCAAGAGATAACGGTAGGGCCGTGTGTCCGGCAGGGGGCGCTAATGGAGGCTTAATATCAGCCGTACTTGCCGTTTGGGGTTTCGCAATTCGGAAAGTAAAAGGAATCCTTAATGCGCTAAGTACGCTGTAAATCCGTTTAGCCGTTTCTTGTGTTTCACGTGAATATTATGACATAGTACCTGCTAATGTTGGGAGGTACTCTTACCTACTTGTATGTACGTTTGTCATTGAATTACTTAAGTGGGTTTATTTCTAAAAGAACGGCTGACATAATTTATGTTTATGTTTGAAATAAAGCAAGTTTACTAAATAAAACTGTATCTTGTTACAGCTCCGCTCTTTTTAGTCGTAGCGTGACGTTATATCCTAAAGCCTTCCTCAATAAATGGGCTCTAACTAACACTACACGATTTTTTAAATTCGAACCAGTTGTTCCTGACATTACCGCGTTCAAACAATCTCTTCAGCTTTATAATATAAGTATTATTATAGAAAATAATTTCGTCATATTACTCATAGTTTAAAGATAAGTAACTAAAGAATAGAATAGAAAAAACTTTATTGTATATCAAAATAGTAACAAAAACTTTTAAACTAACAAACAGAAAACACACACACACACACACTCTTTACTAACAGTAAGTAAAGATATACTTACTGTTGATCCGCCAATTAAAGAAAAGTTTTGACTCAAAAGGACTAAAACACTAAAGGAGAAAAACTAAACGCATGAATTAGTTATTTTAAATTTTATAAGTTTAGCCTGTATAACAATATTATGAACAAGTCCCTACAAATGAATCAAAACATATCCATTATATTGAAGCTTTAATTAGACCTATGCATATTACCTCATATTTAAATTTAAATTACTACGAGTAGCTATAATTCCTATAGAGAAAAGACAAAATTCTAACAACTTCTACCCATAAAAATCCCATTTGGAACGTAAAACGTAGGACCCAATGTTAGCACGCCTCTGCTGAGCCCATTTTAGTTACCAGAAGTGCGTATCTGCCTGCTGTGTACCAAATTTTCTTGTAAAAGCACTAACTTATAATGACTAAATTTTTTCTAATGTTTTTCATTTTCCCCAAAAAATCCTTTCATTCTTGATGTATGTACCTAACTAGTTCACTTTCAATACTTACTGATATTTTTATTCATTTACTTTCAGAGGAGTTACCTGGAGACGTTTGGGTACCTGAAGAATGGCACGCCGGAAGTGGGCAACCTACAGGTCATGGGCCACCACAACCAGGAGTACGAGGACGACTTCAGGATCGCCATCAGAACTTTACAAGTAAGTTTTTCATGCAATATTAGTGAAATGGTAAACAATAGCCAAAAGGCATAATTTTTATTTTAGTTTATAGATTAGCGCAATTTTCCAAACGGAAACTATTGAAAAATTTACGTGACAACTAATATTATTATCAAAAGCGCGCCAGCTTCTATGACTTTAAGATAAGATAAGATAATCATTAATTTGCTCAAACATGAGTACAATAGGTACATACATTACAAAGTAAATTGTCAGCATGCAAGAGATGTCAAACACAATATAATTCGTCTTGTTTGCCCTGCATGCAAATATTCCAAAATAATACAAATAATAAAATCATTCTAGCGTATCATTAAGTCAAACAATTAAACTTTGTTTTTATTTTGTTTTACTTTATCTAAGTATCTATTAACTGGTCGCCGTATGTAGTTATCCAATTTTCGATTATCGAATTATTCTCAATCTCAGCTGCGATTAAACCAGTAAAAAAAATTAAGCTTTTCCAAACAATCTCCTTTACCTCTAACCCTTTATCGTCATTCCAGCAATTCGGCGGTATACCAGTGACGGGGAAAATCGACAGAGCGACAGCGATGCTGATGAAGCAGAAGCGATGCGGCAGACCAGACCGGGAAGATGGCGACAACGAACACAGAAGGAAGAAACGGTTTGCGGTGCAGGGCGAGAAGTGGAAGTACACCAACTTGACTTGGAGGTAAGTTTTACTGAATAATGTTGTTTTATGAGGCCCGTGTCAAAGATCGTAAGTGCGCAAGATTACCAATGGACAGATCCTAAATCAGGGGACACGGGATGACATTATTTGTTAGATTGGCACTAATTATACCGGCGGAAATTGAAGAACACACGCACAGTTTATCCGCCTTTGCATCATCTACATACATACCTACTTGTTAATTAACTTTTTATATTATAAAAAAAATCTCGACAAATGTGTATACGCTGAAGTACGAAACTGTCCTACTAATCCATTAAACTGGCTATCAATTTATTACTTTCATCATACGGTCACAAAACGGTAAGTATCCACCACAAAACAAAAAAATAATAATAACGGTTACCAAATTAACTGTAGTACATACAATATACAACCTGAACAAAGAAGAGAAAGCGCCATCTACCTTAAGCAACAACCAAACAGATTCAATAACGTAGCGCCATCTAACAACGAATGGCAAAACAAAAATAATAAGAGTCATCTGTTATTCATATGCTATACTATTTAGATAACCAGTAATCAAATGGTCGTTCGATTTTTGCTACTCGGTGCTAGATGTCGCTACAATACTATGTGCTAGTTATCAAAAATATTTGTCTTAACAGTTTAGTAAAAAGACGATGCATAATTTAGTACGTATTACAGAGCAAAAACAGTTCACTGCAAGAACAATTTTGAAATTAAATTGATATTAGAACAGTCTATTTCGAATAGTACGTAGGCCGTACTCTCTAGCACCCGTATCCCGGTATGTGGCCTTTTGGGAACTATTCCCAGAATATCAACGGCCAATAAGCACCTAGGTACTTATTTGCATTTATGATTGTTTTCTAGAAAATGACTAACAGTGATTCAATAACATAATAAGCGTGCAAATTACGAGCAATACCGATATTAGAAAAGGAATAAGGTGGAACCTTAATGTCCCATTTTATGTCGAACAGTTCCGACTGTACTATTTGCTTTAAGACCACATAAAATTGATGACAAATAATAGTTAAATCACGGACCTCGTAAAAGTTACGACGCTTTCCGCGTGGCTTAATTAAAAGAATATGTCCTTTTGACGCCTGACGACGACGGATATTTGGAGCTTCAAATAAACAGAAAAGCTCTTAACTTCATCCTAACATCACTCGACTGATTACGACGTTTCTTATTGATATAATGTTGGTATCACCTACTTGACATGGGTGCGAAGAGAAGATGACGTGTTATTCACAGTAGATTTCAATTTTATAGGTAGGTACCTAAACGTTGAATATGCTTAAGAAGGTTATGAATTTTTTAAGTAGGATATATGGAGTAGGTGGTAGGTCCTTTTTATTAGAAGCATGGCAACATTGGCAACTGTGTTCTCGTAGGCTCACGAGCAGGCTAACGTGCAGGCTAATGACAAGGTATGTCACCGCGAAAATACTGAGATAGGCAGACAATTTGCCTGCTGCGGCCTTCCCATCCGATTATAATTTTGGTGTCTTCAAGGCTAAAGGCAATAGGCTCTTAATAAACTAGTGTGATTCACCATCAACGATTTCATCACTGCTTACCATCAGGTAGGATCGCAATCAAGCATTGGCTTATATAAATAAAAATATAGGTAGGTATTACCTAGGTATTCTGCAATCCAACTATATAGGTTACTAAAAGTTTCAGCAAACTTCATTAAGTTACCTTTTACGTCTTTAACCTAGTGTGTAACACTAGGTTCTTCCTAAGGTTTTGCCTGCTTGAAAATTAAGAGCTATCTCAGGGGAACGTACTTTTCCATTTAAATGTATTTTAGTCATCAGAAAAGTTGTTGATAAATCGAAAACATCAGACTTTTACTTCGTAAATTTTAGTTTTTTTTTTAACAAGCAATAACTTTCAGATTCCTTTTCGTCTCGGTATTTCTGTTATGTGATTTTGTGCAAATAGTTCAGCTTCTTCCTACTTCTAGCTGTGTAACCATAGGTTACTCCAGCAGTCCAGATAGGTACCCTTTTGACGTCATCATCGTCGTAATCGTGGTCTATAGACAGACCTTGATGACTGTATAGGCCATTACCTGTCTGCTGCTATTGGTAGTATAGAGGAATACCCACAGTCACGGATTTGTCATAAAATCTTTTAGTCCATTAACTTGGAATTTATAAATTCATTTTCTAAAACGAGAAAAAGACAACGAAAAATTCCTTTCGTTTCCTAAATATTGCACTTGAAGTACTAGTTGGTACTAGCGACCCGCCGCAGATTCGCACAGTTGTTGCAAATTTTTGAAACTTTTTCTATCATAATGTGCATGTATCATAAACCTGAACCTTCCTCATGAATCACCCTGTCTTTTGGGAAAAACCGCACGAAAATCGGTTTTTAAGTTAGACTCAAACAGACACACAGACGCGGTGGGGGACATTGTTTTGTAATAGGACTTATGTAAGAATGAAATACTGAATCGCGTAAATGCCCCTTCTACTCGTACATATTATGTCCTCCAAGACTACGATGTTCTTTCATTGACCTGACTCGCACGTAAATATTCTTACCTTGCTCCATTGAGCACTGTTGCCAACTGTGTTTCAAGAGCTCACCTGATCCTATGCTTGCTATGCATTTCCCATTATGGTCAATTTGAAGCAAGACGTTGGCCGTATGCCCGTAGGTTTTACAATGTAACTAGAAATGTTACATACGTCTACTATATTTACAATACTTGCATAGTTATGTTTTACCCTGCCCATATACCTACTCGTGGTAAGACATAGCTCAGTAACTATGTACTTAATGCCTCACTACCTATAGGTAGGTAGACTGACATGTTCAAGAAAAATCGATAGCGGGACATTTATATAAACGTGTCGTGTTCGTGCCGCTGTTACGTTGCCGGTTGCCCACTAGGCTGTAGCTTGCATAGTTTATTCAACTTGCTATCCCTGGAGTGAAAAGCCCGACTCGCTCGTTCGCTGTTTGAAGTGGAAACAACCGCGGAACACGCGGATAATTTGAAAAGTTCACAATCACCTGCCGCGGCTTCAGCACAATTTCCTGTCGAATTAATGGTCTGTCAATATTGTAGTCCTCCATTACAGCTTGTTGTGCAAACAAGCAATAAAACTAGCAGCGCCATCTCGCGGTGGGTTTACGAGAGCACGGCGCCGCCAGCGGCGGGTCAGCACGAACCCACGTCACCGGATTATTTGTCTTAAAAATACAATTCAGCCTTATGAAGTATTTTTGGAATAGAATAATGATATTTTTACATCGAGTGTGAGATATTATAAGAAAACGCCTCCACCTGTAGACGCTTTGATGTGGGTTGGACTTTTTCTTAGAAACTTGTCTAATTCCAGATACATATTTGCCGTACCAATAACTATACTTAGCCACCCAAATAAGTATGTTATCTATTTTACTAAGTGTCTTTTGTAGATTTTCACAAAATTATCGAAATAAACTGAGTGAAGGCAACTTATAAAGCACGCCTAGTATCTACTACATCATCATCATCATCAGTCGAAAGACGTCCACTAGGCCTACGCCAAGTGTCGTCTCAACGAATGGTGCTGTGCGTCTCGGATCCATCGGATTCCTGCGTCCCTCACCAGGTCCACCTTGTGTGATCTACTTACTATTGTATCGAAATATATTTCTATCTGAAATTCGATGTGTTGAAGTCATGTGTAAGTAGAAAATATAGTATAGCCATGGTGTACCCATCACCGTACCTCGTCCCCTTCATAACCCGCATTTAGGCGACGCTCCTTTCGCAGAGATTTTACCTTGCGCCATCTCCACTTATTTCTCTACTCCGTGAGTATAGCCGATAGCACTCAGGGATAGCAGGTAGGAACATTCGTCCAGCTACAGAGGTAAACAATATAATTTTCAGAATCGGTTCAGTAGTTTCAGAGATCCTACATAAAAACTTACAAATTTTGCCTCTTTATAATATATAATATATAAATTAATGCTTATTTAAGAACAAACTTCCTATGCATCTAGTTATATTTTGTGTTCAAGGCAGCGTAAAGTAATTGCTTCAACACAACTGAAGTTAGTTAATGCAATGGATACAATGAAACGTAAACAAACGTCGTTATGTTTTAGACGTCCGATAACGATAGAGTTATTACATGGAAATAACGGTATTGTTTTCGCCATGTCGCTGACAGGGAAGTGACAGGCGCGTTTCGCCTCCCGCCGCATGGGGCGCTGTCATCGCCACTCAGCTCAACACTACGAATAATATTATTATTTTATGAAATCCATACTACCTATGTAATGTAAAGATTATTTTTTAAACGTTTGGAAATATTCACCATTCTAACATAGACTTTTATTCTGGATGTAAAACTTGGGGCAAATGTGACATGTAATACCTACAATGTGGTTGTATAAAGTGGAGGAACTTTGATAGTTGTCTTGTTTTTAATTGATGTAACTTCGACGTCGAATAAATTTTTTGCATTAAATATTCTTATGGCTTATCTCATATAAATAGTAGATAATAAAAGTAATAATAATAATAATAACGTAGCAAACGAGGTTGTCGACATGAGGAATATGGACTCAGCTATCATTGTGCCGATTGTCATGACCGCCAATGGCCTTATAGCCAAAAGCATCGACGACCATCTGTCGAAGTTGTCGTTGCGCGGTTGGATCAAGGGCCTGATACAGAAGGCAGTACTCCTCGATACGGCTCGCATTGTGAGGAGGTTCCTGTCTCTGGAGCCCTAACCACCGGTAGCTTGGACCCAGTTCCCGAAACCGGCGGACCACTATTTTTTAATGTTTTTTTTTAATATGTTTTTAAAGAAATATTTAAAAATTTAAATTATAAGTATATAAAAATAAATAATGGAATAATAGGTAATAATTCTTTGTTATCAGGCAACTAAGGCCCATATACAAAATACACAAATAATAATCTTACAAAATAATATGCTAATACATATTAAAAAACAACAACTAATCTATGCAGTATTAAATTAAACTATTACACACGAAGTGACGGCGTCGTGTTCCGCTGCGAGGTTCGTATCCTTCCACGAAATCGTCGATACACGACACCTTTCGGCCAAAACTCTCCTTTGAGGAAGGTGGCCAAATGATGAGTCCAGCACCACAAACGACTTGAAATTAGTGTTATGGCGCGGCTCCAACTGCTCGACTCTCAAAGTCCAGTTCGTCTTGACTCGTTCTCCTCAACCTTCGTGGTGTGATGTAGCCTCGTGGTTCGCTTGGTGGTTGTAATGAAACAGGATAGGTACACAACAGCCTAAGCAATTCATCAACCTGAATAGTTAAGCAAGTGTACCTACTACCTATGTATCGAGCTTGCACATTTCCCATAACTTTTATGGAAAACTGTTATTTTTTTGCCGATAAAATAGATGAGGACTATGACGAGCCATTATTAATTGTAGTGACGTAGTCAGTGCCCTGCCCCTCATCCTCGCAACACGCCCCCCCCCCTCCGCCTGTGCCCCATACCCCGCGCCGCCGACCGCGCCCCGCAGGCCCCCCGTGGCCACGCGAAGTAGGTCGACATTTCAATATTGAAGGCATTTCACAATTTCTATTGCTCTTTATTGCGACTGTACGACGTAATAAAGAGCTTATTATGCGTATATTGAATGTAGTAAACCAACGTGGAATCTTTGAATAATTTTATTAAAATTATGTTAAAAATTTAACTTGGACATCATAAGTATAAAATTTAAGTTATACATTACTTCTTTCTATAGATTTTTTGCTAAAATGTAAAGTGCAAGTTCAGCCGGCAAAGATAACACTCCAATATTATAATGCTTGCAGAACACGGGTGTAAAAGTGCTTTAAAAGTATCCAGCAACATTTTCTAAACTCAGACTGGACAGGAGAACCTCGTAAAATTTAATAAGGCGTGAATTTTCGCCCACCTGTATTTAGTTGTGTAGTGAATGAACGAGAGTTTTCAACATCTCAGCACGTTCACGCCACCTGGTGGGAATAAGAACGTTAACTTTCGAAATGTTAAAAAAGACAATAAATACATTTATTGTCTTTTTTTATACAAATAATATAAATATTGAAAAAAGTTTAATGTAAGAGTTAAATAAAATGAAAACAGAATTCAAAAAGGGTTTTCTGTACCCCTGGTGGGACTCGAACCCACAATCCCCGGCTTAGGAGGCCGATGCCTTATCCATTAGGCCACAGGGGCTTGCAGTGAAGTGTTGAAATTATATGTTATTTGACGATGGGTATTTATGTAATAATACATTAATCTTTATGTTTGTTTCGTTTACAGAGTAAATAAGCAAAATGATAAGATTTCAATACGAAGTCCATCATAATTTTGTTTTAGCTCGATTTCAATCTTTGGCGGACAGAGTTATCAGTCAAGACGTCATTAATGTGAACTTTGACTAACTAAATAAACAACATAATAAATTAGAAACTGGTTAAACCTTAATAAAACAAAAGTAACTTTATCAAGTTGTCGTTGTTGATAGAGATACAAATTAAAAGACGATAAATCAGTTTATTTGTTACTTATGAAAATTTAATATTTCTAAAAAAAACACAACAAAATACAAAAAGCTAGCCGCCCGAACAGGGACTTGAACCCTGGACCCTTGGATTAAAAGTCCAATGCTCTACCGACTGAGCTATCCGGGCTCATGTAAGCGATGTCGAAATAACGAACCGCGTTCAAAGCGGCGCTTACTACATTTCAGTCATGAGTGATTTTCGACACTTGAAAAAATTTTCTTTGAAGATCGTGACCGCGTGACATTTTAAGTGTTATCGTAATTCATTAATAAACCTACAGAATTGTGATAGGTAAAACATTTTCGTTTATGGAATCTAGAATTTAACCAGATACCAACTTACTAAGTATAAGTATTTCTGTTGGCCTTTATTTTTTCCGATGGAAAATTATCATATGGGACTACTCCCGCTCTGGGTGGAGTGAGAAGGAATGTCAAACTTTTACTGACTAAAACCCAGCTGTGTTCCTTCAGTTGCCCTTCACGTACCAGGACTGTGATAACTCTTGCGAATAATAAATTGTATAGGATAGGTACCAAAAAAAATCTAACTTTGCCTTAATTATGCTGGGAGATTCCCAGATACGTAATAAAAGGCTGATTCACAGTACCTACATGTGCGCAGCGTTACAGAGCTAAGGCAAGCGTGAATCACCCTTGAGCCGTCATCTTCCGGTGTCATACTTCTTCTAAAGACAAGCTAAAAAGAGGAATGTTGCCTAGTTGGCATAAAAAAGGTGAATTTAAACAGAAAAAAATCCAGACTCTAAAGAAATTATCAATGGCCAGTACTTATATAATATCAAATAACTTAAAAGATGGTTAGACAAATATATTTTTATAGGGTTATTCAAATTTAGAATACATTTTATGATGGCTAAAAGCATCGGAATGTTTTATAAGTCAGTTGATTTTTGGATAGGGATGTAATCGCATTACTAAGAAATATAAAGTACTAAAACGGCGTGCCCCGAGTTTATTTTCTTGAACAATTCGTCACCGGAACCTGTACCGAAAGTATCGAGTACATTATCATACCTACTAGGGTAGTCATAGGTACTTGAGCTAACAAGACCTGTACTCAGGTAGGTACGACACCTACCTGAGTGCAGTGGCGGATTAACAAGAGTAGCAAATGCTAAGGGCCCCGCGCATTCGGGGGCCCCGCAAGGCCGAAAAAAAATCATGTCAAGAAACCCGTGTCATATGAATTCTAACCACATCCAGACTTTAAATAACGACCCATCGCTACCTAAGGGCATTGGAGCCTGTCTAAAGGAGTTTTAATTCGATGGTTTTTATAAAGAATTAAAGGCTGGATTAGTAGAATTATCTACGGGCAGGGGCGCCGGCTTTTAGAAAACCTCATGGGTACTCATGCTCATTTGATGGACTCGAAAAATTGGCGAAGTGTGAGAAGAGAAATGCACACTGATCGACCGACAAATAAATAAATGTCCTTCTTACATACTGCGTACTTAATTACTAATTATGTTTGATAAAAATATAAAATGAAACCATTATATAAAAATGAAACTAGTTTTTACTGTCAAGAAATAATACAACCTAAAAGGCGATTACTGATCTGTTTCTTGATGTCTATTCTCAGGGGTGCTCGAGCCCCTGAGCACCCACGGAGACTGCGCCCCTGGCTACGGGCCGCGGCAGGCCTAAGTATACATACCTAGGCACCTTGGTATATCTAACGCAATTTATTTCTATTCCATATCCAACAGGTCGGTGTTCACATGACATCGTAACGCGATTAAATTAACATTATCGATGCCAAAGCGGCTCGTAGCAGCTACGGTTTAATACGGTCTTTGATTTTCTCTGTTAGGCTCATTAAGTATCTGCCTAACGGCGCTGCTTGGCTGTATGGAACAAACCCATGTGTGTATATAGGTAGTTTGAATGCGTTTTAAAGATGGCTGAAGCCTTTTTATTATGTTTTTTTTTATGTATTTAATACTGAAGCTACATCTATTGTGTCACATAAGAACTAAACTACGAAATTCTGCATCTTTTACTTAATTACAATTCTCCTCGCGATTTGAACATATACAACAGCCCAAAATCATCTATCTGGCAGTTGCCCAAACTAGGCATACCACTCGTCTGGTCGGAGGATGTTTGTGGGACTTTAAACCCGAACCCGACTATAAACGTCAGCGCAACCTTCGAGCAGCTACAACCTCATGACGTCATCATCATTTCGTCAAGCTCATGAAACCCACAAGTACAGTGGCGAACTTAACATGTTGTTTGTCCTTATGAACACCCATAATTATATACATAAAAACGACGTGACGAACTGTCGCTGTATATTCAAAGCTGCATAACTATTCGGTCACCATTGGTCGCAATTTTTTTTTAGATTATTGTATAGTACAGTATGTATGTATAACACAGTACTATACAATAATCTTTAAAAAAATAGTCTAATATCTGTTCAGCAATGAAATATTCTTTTCTCCGAAAGTTTCTACAAGAAACCGCAATATTGGGGGCGTTTTATAGATGTAGTTCTTAGACACTCGAAGGGTTAATGTCTTAGGCATTTTCTACCAGACAACCTTTAGCATAGAGAAATAGTGGGCGCAATAGAGGAGAAAAAAAGCGAATACAAAGACAAGGTTTACGTATAAAGCATAAATACGAGTACAATATAATTATGTAAAACAACGGACTAGATAGATAAGTGAGAAACTTCCATAGCTGAACTCATGCTGAGGTCCTGATACTTTGACTTGACTGGCCTGTTGGTCTAGTGGTTAGTGGCCCTGACTGCTATGCCGGAGGTCGTGGGTTCGATACCCACCCAGGACAAATGTTTGCGTGATGAGCACGATCATTTGTTCTGTGTCTGGGTGTAATTTATTTATAATACATGTATTTAGAAATATATAAGTATGTCTATCAGTTGTTTAGTACTCTTATAACAACCTCTGCTTAGCTTGGGACTAGACGGCGTTGTGTGATAGTTATGGGATATTATATTATTATTATTACTTTCGCACTGAATTCCCTCTGTTAGTTAGATAAAGCAAACCTCTCTATCTGGGATTCGTTCTTTCGATTTTATCGTCACTAGTTACCTCTATAATTGAGACAGCGAGTGAATTGAGACTTTATTTAAAAGAACACATTTTCTAAATTATTTTATTTGAATTTTATAGGCATTGACCTCTTTAACTGAGATAACATAAATTTTTCACCTCTCTAACTGGTACTATATGTTTACAACTCATGTACCTACCTATAATGTTTACATAAATACGTTATTTTATTTAATAATCGCACCTCTATAACTGAAACAACCTCTATTCTCACCTCTATCAATGGAACCCTTTGTAATTGAGACAGATATTTATTTATACCTGGATATCTGAGACACTGGGTAAGTGGAATACCTCTCTATATGAGACCAATTTGCAGGTCCCTTGAAGTCCCAGTTATGCAGATTTCACTGTACTACCTACTGCCAGCAGCTTGGCCCGCGTGACAGTCAAGAATTGTCCCAAGAGAATATACTCCTGGGATAAAAAATATCCTATGTGCTATTCCAGGACATGGTCTACTCGTGTGTCAAATTTCATCCAAATCCCTTCAGCCGTTCGAGCGTAAAGAAGTAACAAACATACAAACACAGTTTCAAGGGACCGCTGACTTGAGTATAAGGTTTTAATTTCAACTCGATGCCTCCACTCCACGCGTTCCCGAGATAAAGGGTCTTGACAGACAGACAGACAGACGGACGGACAACAAATTTATCCTATACTGGTTCCGTTTTTTCCTTTTGAGGTACGGAACCCTAAAAACAATGAATATGACCCCCTCATACCTTCCTTCCCCTTACTATATGAGACAGACCTTTTGGTGTTCCTACGCTATGTAGTATCTGCCTTACCCTGCAGCTCATACAAACGTGATGTTATGTGTTAAATCATTAGGGCGATGAACTGTTACTCGGTAAACAAATATCAGAAACTTAGGACGTCAGGAGAGGGCTGTGGAATTGTTCGAAAGAGTTACTGTGGCCTTATGGAACGCTAAGGGCAACCGAAGGAACAGAGATGGATTTTAGTTCGTAAAAGTGACATTCCCTCTCACTTCACCCAGAGCGATGGAAGTTGTCTTCAAGGCTAGAGTGAATAGGCTCTCAATAAACTAATGCGCTTCACCTTCAACGAATACATCTCTGCTTACCATCAGGCGGGATAGCAGTCAAGCACTAGTTTATATCATTAAAAAAAAACAAGTTATTTAATCATATTTCCTACAGCAAAAGCGAGAGCAGTGATGTCCGAGTGGTAACGGCCCCGACTTACGAGTTGTAGGTCGCGGGTTCGACCCCAGCCAGGCGCATTACTTTGTGTAATTTGTTTCATCACCACTGCTCTCAAAACGGTGAAGGAAAACATTGTGAGGAAACTGGCATGTCCTGGAACTAAGAATTCGAAGACATGTGACATAGTTTTTAAGTTGTGTGATTACTAACATAATATGAACCACGGTCTGAAATAAAGTTTTTTTTTTTATTCACCAATCCGCACTGGCCCTCGTGGTGGAGTGCGGCCCATTCCCTCTCCTAGAGAGAGGAGGCCTGAGTCCCAGCAGTGGGAACATTAAAAAGGCAGATTATGCTTTTTTATGCCAACAGCAAAAAAAGGACGCCAGAAGAGAGCTATACTCACAATTATAGGTATTACCTACTTCGGTGCTTCATCTTCATTTTTTTTAGACAACAGCAACAGTTCTATGTATCTTTTTTGCTTTTGATCAATTCTCCTAAATGCTACTTAAAATACGAGCAGTGTATGTAACCACTAGATAACTATCAGTTAGATTACTTATATAAAATCTTTAACTGACCCGGAAAACATTCTGCCATATAAATTATCAAAAAAAAAAAACATAATGGAGGAACGGGTTGCAGAATAAAAAAGTTTCTTCGTCCTATTCTCGGATCTACCAAGCATACACAAAAAAAATCATAATAATCGGTCTGTGACACTAGATTTTTATAAATACTAGAAGATGACTTAAACATCCTGCAATACATTGCTGCAGCTCATTGTTCAATACTACCTTCTAAAGAATATATTTCTAAGACACATTATTCGTTGTAATCTAATACTTTTCGTTTGCCCTTCCTCTATCCCCGTTTATCCGTCAGTAGATTTTCAAAGATATCTCATATCACGGTTTTCATTATTAAAGTTAATGATTCTAGAAAGGCGGAGTTAATTTTACCCAGAGAGATAGCGTCTAGTTCTCTGAATAGTGGAATAAAGTGCTAGCTTCTACTAGGTATGTGAGAACCAACGTTCTATGTTACATATGTATGTTGGTAGGTACGGTTTAGTCACTGTTGCTAGGGTATTTCAACAGAATTGAATTGTGTAGAGATACTCCTTAAGCTCTGCATCAACTTATATGGGGTTAATATGTTGCGCTGACTGAATGACTTTCCACAATAAGTGGAAAGTCAAATTGTTCTTCTTTCTCAACCTTTGTTCAGTCTTCAAAGTTCAGGTATAAAAACACTTCCTTTCGTAAATTTTAAAAAAACGTGATATTTTTTATGAGAATCACTTAAATGATGCGAAACAATGCAATCAAAATTGCTTACAGACTTAGTGGATACTAAAACCTACCTACTTATGCATATGAACCCCGAACGCCGGCTACAAAAGAACCTCGAAAGATACAAAAGAATTTCCCTGAAATATCAGAGACATCTTACACTTATAAACAGACAGCGGTAGCCTGATATTCTGTAGTATCCGTAGGTAAGTATTGTCCCGATGCGAGCCACGAGTTGTCGCCGGTATATTTGCGCGATGACGTCACGCCGGCCGCAATCAGCTTTTCTTCGAGCCTGAAGGGTTCAAGTTACTACTAGCAGTAACGAAGTGATTAACTCCGTTACTGCCCACACAGATCCATTTGCTTTTTTCTATTAGTTGTCATAGTTCTTACAGCGGTGTCTGGTTTTTGTATTAGGTACAGAAGAAGGTTTTGTTATGTCAGTTTTATGTAGGTAGTTTCGGTTCGCTTTTCAAAGTTTACAGATAGGCTGCATGTGAGTTTGTTTCAGATACTTAATTTTCTTTCTCAGCTGTGGAGGACTTAGTGCCTACTAAGGACTCGATGGCTTAAACTTATACTGATTCGTAAGTTAATCGCTTTAAGAATGAGAATGTTTTGATGTCTCACCTTTGCACTTTAAAGTGTCCATTTTCATTAAAGTCAGATGCGGCAATACGTCCTCATCCTGTGCACAAATTGAGACATTGTTAGACATGAGGTTGTTCAAGAGGACGACATAAATCAGGTTCAATCTCGAGCTCGGCTCGTTCCGTGCCACGTTTGGAGACTCCGTAGCTCCGTACGAGTGCTCGTAAATCCTGGACTGAAAAACAATCCGTGCCTCGGCCAAGTATCCGGTGGGTCTGAAATTCCAATTAAGAGGAAGCTCTAGACCAGTTCGCAGGTCGGCTGCACGCGGGCGATCACTCACTTGCACTTTTAATTAATTTATTTATCGAGTTCGCGAATCGACGGCGCAACTCGCGCCGACGCCCCGCCCCGCCGCCGCCTATATAACCCGACGAGGACCGGCGACGTCCGTCAGTTTTCTCAGGGACGCCATGGGCGCCAGTCGCCCTCACCCGGGAAAATGTGCCGGAAGGACGAGGGATACTTTAAATTTTTGAAGTGGGTAGTCGAAATGTAAGGGGGGTGGCTTGGCGGGGTCGCGTAGGGCTCGGGCGGCGGCGCAGCGCGACGACCTTGAGGTGAGTGCTGCACGCGCGGGCGAGCGAGGCGCGAGTCGATAGGCACCCGCCCGCCCACGCGCCGCAACTACAGCTGTTTGCCTGCTTCACTTGATAACGTGGCGTTTTGTCACTTTTTCTTATATTTTGAAGCTTTCATTTCTTCGAAGCGTTACCGTCACCGAAAGCCATCGGAAAGTTGGCCGCAGTTCCAGGTTCCAGGAAATACTCAAGAACATTTACAAACTTTTCAATTAGACTTATTTCAAACTTATTAAGTTGTCTTTTTACAGGAAGTTACTATAGACAGAGTCTATAACACTTACGTTTGTTTTCATGTTACATTGCATAAGTTGTGTCTGTTTTAATCGATATTGGAGTTTATAAATAACTTCAATCGATTAAGACACGACCGCATCCGACGGTAAAAGTATTTAATACTTAACTTATTTATCGGAACGGTCGATCGTTGCAGTTCACTGCTTCGCTGGGATAATCTCTTTATTAAAGGTATAATCTCATTTCAAATCGTGAAACCTAAGCAGCAGTCGAGACCGAGATCCTTGTGCTCGGGTACAGCTCGCGAACGATAACATTCATAATCCACAGGAGCCCATGGGGTTTGAAGCATTCGAGTTAAAATAGAAAATCGAGTCGTTAATAAATCGAGTAGGATGTAGTATAAGTAGGCACTAGGAAGGGTACTTGGTCGGTGGCCAAGTACAGACGCGCAGTAATTACTGTCTCAGGAGCGAGCTCTTAATTTGCTTAATTTACCCGAACCCGCTCTTCGGAGCTAAATCGCACGATTTAATGGGATATTTGAATGATGCGCATTGTTTTAAAACGTCTCGCGTCTGTTCCGAACGATCTTATTTCCGCTAAAACACTTATTCGTTAAACTGAGCCATTAATGAATTAGCAACTCCTGCCTTCTGATTAGGCTTATCGCCCTGTTTCGGAAAAGTTTTCTACTCATTTTACGCGTCAGCTCTCGCCTATCGTATCATATTAAAGGGGTTGTTTATAATAAGTTATTATATTGAGTCACATTTGAAGCTGACTTAAAATTTAACTCAAACTGCAGTTGTTTATGTCAAAGAATGTATGCACGGGGCAACATGAAAAGAAAATCTAAAAACGTAGACACTTCAGTTTCAAACTGCACGAGCGATACTTGGCATTTTGATATTTTAACGTACATTTTTGGGAAAAGAATCCGAAAAAACTAAAAAGGGTTAGTACACACCGTGTTCAAGATTGCTTTCGTGTGGTTGGCAATAAAAAAGCAGCAAGTGTGTACTGAACCGCGCGCCCTGTATTTAGAGCATGAATTTTAGATACGTGTAACCAAGGACAATATAGGTGTACATAAAAGAACTGTGTATCATGTGCCGAGTGGGCTCATACTCCGCTATTATTCATAATCCGACTGGGCCACGTTTTGTACCTTAAGCCCAAAAATACAGCGGCGGCACTCCGGGAAATGTTCACAGTTATTTTCACAACTAAGTATTTTATTGCTACGGATTTGTAAAGTTAGTACGTACTAATGTAGATAACATTATGAATGGGACGTAACTTTCATGCTTTGAATGAACAATCCCGTGTTTACCGTAATTACTCCCAGTAGCGGTAAAAATATTGTTTACTGTTAAAAAAGGCCGAGATAAAAATTCAATGCTCGAAATATTATTTAGGAAGCGTTGTAAATGTTGGGATATACGAGGACACTACGCCACACGTACGTGATATATCCGCCACATTTTAAAATGTGCGGAAAGCTCAACTTTTCTGCTGAGATCGGAGGAGGCCGCATTTGAATTATAGAGGAAACGTTGGCAAGCCGTCAGTACCCTTGCAGGCGTCTTACACTCGTTACGAATATTATGATTTATGCGGGGCCCGCCCGCCGTCCGGACTGCCGCGCGCCGATTCCGGTAAACAACGATGCTTTGACACCATTTACCGAGCATGTTTTTTGTACAATAAGTAATTCTGGCTTACCGCTTACCGCAGAGCTTCAGACGCGCACGAATAATTTAAAAGGCGTGCTCCTGCGTATTGTCATTGTAATAAAATTGCGATAAGGAAAGAAAGCAGCCGCCGTAATTAAAGGTGGAGGATCCGTTTCACTTTTAATGTTCTATTTAATTGCCGCTTTGATACTGAATTTTGTTGGCGTTCGCGAATTATCTTAAACAGATGTACGTCGTTTGAACGAACATAAAATTTTTAGCAAATTGAATACGAACAATGTAATTTGTAAGGTATCAATTTTAATTGAACGCGAACTTGTATTTCGTGCAGTCCGACTGTCAATTTGACGTAACAGGCTCGGCTAACAATTTAATAACAACTATTAAAGCAGTACAAAATCACGGACCGCTATCCCTAAATAACTAATGGAAATTCCTTTCAATTATGAAAATTACCTCGGTATTGTAATAGCAAGTCTGATTTTGTTGCTGCTGGGAATTGTCTATTAACATTATGTGGATATAAAGCTAATGCAGTGCAGATGTACTTAATTGTACAATAATATCATTTGAAAACAATATATTATTATGCTTCTACGTACTTGCCAACGTCGTTTAGTTAGTAATATGATACGAATCTCCGAATTAAACACAGGGTAGATCTTATTCTTTTAATAATGGGTATCTAAATCAAAATATGAATCTTTAACATGATTTGTATCATAAAGACATTGAAAGTTTCACGTAGGAAGTACCTACTTTTCATTATTTAATTTTATAAGACTTGACTTTTCATGATGAGGAAAAGCACTCCAAGCCGTTTACTACAGTTGCGTCTCCGTGAAGACAAACACCATAAGACATGTCTCTGAACCTCATAAATCGAGCCTTGCTTCATAGCACCCTATGCTAGTGATGCTTTTCATAGGCCCCTATAAAATTTAATCGATGCAACCCTATTTTTCGTACCGAAAGGTAAATGCAAATGTGGAGAAATTCTTTCAACGATTCCGAAGAAAATGTTGCTGGTGCCTGGCTCAATCAAAAATGTTTACCTACGGACGGAGCTGAGCTGTGAGCTACTAGCTCGTCCAATATCTCAGCCCCTACCATACTTCCATTACACATTCCCGTCGGCGAGTGAGTGCACCTCACTTTAACGCAATTGAGTTTTACGTTAACGCAAACGTGACGTTTTATAGGGATAAGTGGTTTGGTAATAGAATTCACGAGTCTCGCGACCTTTCTCTAACGAGCTAAATTAGTGTTCAATGAAAGACGCGACTTACACGGCTATTTGTTCAATTTGACAGTCTTTTAACTTCCTCTCATGGCAATGTCTAGAAGAAACGTATTCTTTATACAACCGACCCGCTGCTAAACCACGTAGCTACGGATTTAGAATCAGAATTACTTAGTTTCAATCTCATTATCAATACCAACAGTTTCTATAGTACGACAAATAAACTCCAATAACGGAGTCCGCCTGTAAATCCATTGTTTTCGGAGCAAAAAAAAAATACAAGTATTTGAAGAGAGTAGTATTTCGCAACCCCTAGTCAGGTAGAAGCTGTCGGTTCACAAAAAGACGAGCACGTTACATACACAGTGGACTGGCAGAATTTTTTGCTGACCGCACGGGGATTGAAACTAGCGAAACTTTCAGCGGGACATTCGCAGACTTTACACGTAAATTACGTACTTATAACTGCTTTTCCTTCGTTTGATAACAATTATCTTATGAAAGGAGCAATCTAAAACGAACAGGTGAAGTTGCCCTGACCAAAGCGAATCGTTAGCATTTCCAAGCGCTTCTTCAATAGCTATTAAATCAAAACAATTTTTTAAAAACATTGTTAATTAAGATAGGTTGTATCAATAAATCCAGACGAGTGATTCCTTGCTAATTGCCAGGTTGCAATGAAGTGCGGAATCAGATGCAAGCGGGTGCGACTCGGTGCAAAATGCAAATTCAGTGCCGCCGCCGCCCTAACAACAGTGAACAGGCGGACGTAAAAATGTTTACGGAGAACGCTTGACCGCTTTTAATTGTTCTATTTTAAATACAGAGAGCTGACATAAAGGCTAAAATGCTCCGTTGGCAGATCAAATTACATTCATTTTCATCCGCTCCGTGATAATTAAAAACACATTTATATCGGAGCTTTACATGCAATTTGTTTCATGAATCGTCATCGTCTTTTATCGCGTCGAGTTGAAAAGTCGCAGTCGTCACAGTAGACTATAATCATTTAGGTTTAACTTGTTTTCTGATTATACGAACTCTTTGAGCTGGTTCCTTTTACATCCAACATAACTTATTTTGCTGAGCTGACATTTTTCAAACATTGTGGTCACGTTCGCGTACATTAAAATATTATCTTGCTGACGTAAAAGTATTCTGTACCTAAAGTGTGCAGTCCCTGTAATGCTGCTGCACATAGCAGGTAACATGTTACTCGTCTGTTTACAGAACCTGCACTTACAAATAGATACATATTCCGCCATGTACAAGTTATGTTTTCCCGTGATTCGGGGTCGTGATTGAGGCTACGCAGATATTCTGAATATTTCTACCGCATTCCGCGCGCAGATACTACGGTGTAACGGTGCATATTGAAAGTCAAGCATGTAGTATAATTAAACGCTTCCTCTGCTATTTTGGTGCTTCGAATTCGTAAATGTGCGCTGTTTACAACTGACATCGGATCGGGTCGTACGGTCACAGACGATCTGTATTCGTGAGCGCGGCTCGTGCCGAGGGCTAGGTACGTCATGCGAACGGGGTGCGAATGCAATCCGGATTTAGTTCAATCAATGCATCCACTCGCTGTGTTTACGTAAAATTGAGCAGAATCAATTTTCGTCGGCTCACTTAAAATTGGAACACATTCGCCGATATCCGGCGGCACAAGGTACATTTCCTGCTGTCTAGTCAGCAGTCGACTGCACCCCTGCCTGGCGGCCGTCGAGCCATCCACCACGGTAGCGGCACCCGCACATTTTGTGTGCCATTTTTATTTCATCATAATTCCGTTTTCAATTTCTAGCGGGAACGTCGGTGGCGAGATTGGTGCGTAAAACTCGCGTAAACATTCGAGCGGTTGCAGAACGGTTACTCCCGACTGTAACCGGTTTATGCCAGTGTAGAATGTAAAGAGATAAGGTTCTTTATGTGTGTAATCATTTTGTGTTACGACGGACTTCGTCATCCGTGAGTGTTATTAAGGCGCGCCTGTCCTTCCGCTGAGCTTTATGCTCCGCGATTTGAAGAGTTCAAAAACATGTCATATCTTTGTCATCTTTTGTCTGTCTTGGTCTTCCGCTTTCCTGTAAGCCTACGATTTTTCACAGAAGTTTTCTAAGTCGTATCATGAAATCTTCTTAAAAAACCGGATCAGCAGGACCACACGGTTTTTTTATGGTTTTCGCCTTCAATCCAGAACTGTAAGCCATGTCTGTCCATCGCTATCGTTGCTTTTTGCGATTGCCCCTCTGAAATCTGAAATCACGGGTTTCAGTCTCGGCATCCGATAATCCCTTCAGAAATAATATTGTCCCGTCGAAACGTTGTAACATAATGGAGACCAATATTATTCTGAAGTAACGACCCGCAGTATAGCACATCGCTTTCTTCTCACTTCGAGCTCAATTTTATCAACGTTGGTATTTACTTTTTACTGGCAGCGCTTATTTTTTCCTATTTTCATCACAGTTATGCCGCGCAAAAGCCATGAATTGGCACAGTGTGATTACAAATTTAAGCCGTCGCAGCTAATATGAATGACAACGGGTCGCCCTACTCGACATTCATTTCCCTCGGCGCACCTCTCTTATAATAACTTACACGGTAACTTCGCCTTGAGGTATCGATGTGTGCCGCTGCCGACACACATGGCGCCGTGACGCAGAGAGCAGCACCACGCCCTCTTGAACTCCTGAATGCCGGCTAATACGTGATGCCCTGTCATTTCTATTTGCATTGCGCTTTTTCCAATTTATACCCTTTTTTTTTTCAAAGATCAAAAAATAAAAAGATCGCTGGCGTTTCAATCACGCCAGCGCATTACTCCGGGCACCCTCACCACAAACCTTATGATAAGGTAGTTTAATCCCATACCCGTTTTATTTCAGACATTGAATGGAGCAAAATTACAGACAGTCTACAATTTTCGGCGATTGCCGATCTGCTAACAAATTTATACATATCTGATGAAGGTGCAGACTTTGGCGCCTTATAATCCGGATTCGACCCTTGAATGCGAGCGAACGAGCGGGTGGTCGAGGTTTTAGAGTGGCCCTTCAATCAGCCCTTCCTCGCGGGCGTGCGCGGGGCGGCATCGCGGTGCCGCTCGGTTGAGGGGGGGCAGGCACGAGGACCTTTGAGCTACAGGCTCTTTGACACGAGCCACTGGCGCACTCTTCAAGTAATGATTCATTCTGCTGATGACTGACGCGGCTAATGCGCCAGTTTCCCCCTCCGCGATGTTTGGTTAAGGATTAAGGATTCGCTCGCTGTAAATTAGATTTTACCGCGTCGTCTCTTTTTAAATTACTTTGTTCTCATTAAATTTACGTCGTATATAAAATGCAAACATTAAAGCATTTTATCGAGCGAACTCCATTACCGGTATCTGCTAAGTGTCGGCTTTGAATCAACAATGTAATTAAGATCGCTTTCCAGTTATTTAAGTTCAGCAAATAGTGTCTCATACTTCCTGGTAAAGCTCTGACTTACAGGATAATCCTTAACGATAATACATTACAATGATGATGACAGTTACACCCCGAACACATTTTATTCGTCAAAAATGCATAACACGTGATTTCGACAAAAGTCAAAATTGCACAGCTTTTAAAAAAACATTAGCATAGTGATGAAATAGTTTGAGAGTGACGTAACACGTTTAACAAAATATACGCTGAACGAATGGTAGCGATGTACGCACCGCTGCGCCACGAAAAAGTGTTCATTGTTGGCAGAATTCACCAGTTCTGAAAGACAATAGCGATCCTCCAGCGACAGGATTGGGCTCATAGTTTAAATCCCTAATCGATATTCAGATATAATTTAATCCGTCGCTCAAAAGCTCATTGATATCGATAATCGACTGAAAAACAGGGAGCGAAAAAAGCCGTTTTTTGTAATTATTGAGTTAAGTAGCTAAAAGAGTTTAATTATGACAAACTTCGTCGTGTCGGGTCATCCTGTTGTTTTCTGTGCGACAAGATTTATAAAAAATGAATTGTAAAGAAGAGGAATGTATCTAATTCAACATATTTTTCTTCAACGTTACTTTTTGACAAACTCCTCAGTAATAATTGTTTTAATCTACAAAAAATTCCAATTAAAAGTTTTTTATCTCTCCAAAGCTTAGGCTCGGTTTGCAAGCCGCCCGAGTTGACTCGGATTACATTTTGTTTTTATTTTATTTTTACATTTTATTTACTGACCTCTGACGCTCTATTGTTGATCTTTTTATCGTTTTAAATGAAAATTTTTGTAACACGGGTACTTTGACTGTTTGACTAAATGGATAGCAGCTTTATATTTTCAATATTTCCTGCTTGCCTGAACAGTGGCAGTGAGGGTGCACGTCAATAGAATATAATGTATTCGGTTGATATGAGCCGGGAAGGCGGGTCGTTATCATGTCAAAGAAACTATCGCATTACCGGACTCAAAAGACTGCGGTTTGTTTGATGTCAGTCATGCACGATACAACCTACACTCAATAAACTGTAATTCTATCATGTTTACCTAAAAATACTTTAAAAAAAACAGCTGTTCGTATATTATTGTTTTCCAAATTTTATAATTTGAAGCTTAATATTCTAATAATTTAATGTTAAACTTCTGGTAAAAAGATAACATTTCAAATAGTTTTTCCGAATAATTCCTGATCAGATATTCGGACGCCACATTGATTATTGGTATGCTATCATTCTCGCTTTATTAATAAATACTAATTCAAGAAGTTTTCTCATAACTTTAAAATACAAAGTAATTTTTAAAAATACACAAGTTATTTTCTTCAGCGAAACACAAAGCAGCTTCATACGTAATATCCCACACAAAACCGGAATAATGGTATATTCCGCGCCATTCTACTTTATTCGGTACACACGAGTCCGTTGCATCGCCACCGCATATCAAAGCATAAAATGTCATTCTCCTTAATACATCTCGAATGACGTTGGAGTTTATGTAAATTGTGATACACGCTCGGAATATTTCGGTTCGTGTGAAACTCCGCGGTAATGCAAAAGGCAACTTTTTACGCATTCACACCGTGTACCTATTAACGGGCAGTCTCCTTTAAAGATATTCTGAGAAGGAAAATAATATCAACTGCAAGTCGATGAACAGATTTCTGAATAGAGAGAGCTTTCACTTGTTGTTATTCTGTTACCGCGTGACTTACGGAATGCTTATTTTCTTTCAAAGTTCTTTAATAACGTGTCGGAAAAGTCGTCGCGTTTCGATTTAAACCTGGCTACGCTCATAATAAATTAAATCCATAATGTTATTTAAATGTGTCCAATTGTCCATGACGTAATGTGATCAGATAAATTCGGGGCGCTCAACGTGTTTCCCTGTTTCCCTTTATTACGTTAAGAGTACATTCGGTTTCCTGTGAAAAGTATCACGTTTCGCGTGTCAATGAACACGGGATTTCATATTTCTAGCTATATAAATGTAATTAAAACATCAGCGTTACAAATTCACCAGTAAATATAAAGCTCTTAATTAACAGAGCGGTCAAAGTATTAATTTCACCATTAATTTTGAGTAATTGCGCTCCGTTATAATTTAGACAGATATTACGCAGCTTAAATTATATTTATGTTGTTTTTTTATACTTTTCTAACCACATGTTTCTTCGTCTGCCTTAATTGGTATAAACGCGAGTAATATTATGATGTATGGATATGAAAATGAATAGGGTAGCGCAATTTATAATTATTATTTTGATATATTAACGCGGAATTCGTTTCTCTATGTAAACCCGCCTTAATTGCAAATTAGTGTAAATTGTTCCTCCTAATGTAGGTAAATTGTGAATAGTATCGAAATATGTTTTTAACTAAGCTGTGTTATTTTCAGGTACGTACTTGTTTCCACTTTCCGCAGTCTGCTGATCTGGTAAGCCTGTAACCTGTTGTAAATACTCGCTAATTATGTAGTTGGTGGACCTCCCACCTATACGTACAAAGCGTTTTGGGAATACATTCATTGCGCGTACAGCTAAGGAATAGAATTCCCTGCCGGAGTCTGTGTTTCAAGATAGCTAAAACCTAGGGGCCTTTAAATCAAGAGTGAATAGTTACTCCAGGCAAGCGTGCTTCATAGTCGGCCACATCATCGCTTATCATCAAGTGAGATAGTAGTCTAATGCAACCCTATCTATAATAAAAAAAAGTTACCAATTGTCATGAAAACTGGAAGACACATATTAACCGTTTAATAAAAGCGTAAAATAGAGAGAATTGAGATCATATTTAATTGTTTATTACGACATATTAAAAAGCGATCAGTGTGAGGATGTAATTAATCCTTTGAGCTACACAGCACACGGTCCTGCTTACGACAATGGCGGCCAATAGCCAAGGGATGAGAATGATCAAACTTTGTTAACCATTGACATACGTTCCATTGATGCCAAGGGAAATTTGTCGTTATAATTTCGTCCATTTTGAGAAGTTAAATTTGTAAAATGTTCCGGTTTTAGGTATTTTTTTGTACAAATGAGTAAAAACACGGTGATTGTGATAAACTGAAAAGTCCGAGCTTAAATGCTTCGATATAACAGTCTGAAAAATTTATAAGAAATCTCAGGTCAGAAGGACTTTTTAACACTTAGTTAGTCATAATCTATTGTTAGTTGTAACTGGTAAAAGAAGTATAGGAACAGTTGTCACCATCGGGTCGGGCCATCGGGCGGAAACCGTGCATCCGGCCCTCAGGGACGCCCGGATTTTCTTACAACTCCAACACGCCCGCAGGACACTACCGAAAATACTTTATAAAGGTCCCTCTCACACTTGATATATTGTTACCGGATGTTTTATATCGATTTGTGCTCCATGAATGGGGATAAAATGTAAGAGGAAATATAAAAAGGTAATATTTTAAAGTAAATAAAACGATACTGGTCCTCTGTTCCGAACGTAGGTACTCTGGATTTATGTGCGTTTGATACAACTAAAATATATTATTTTTACGATACTCATCGTAAATCTGGTACTTAGTGTTGTTATAACATTTTAGAGCCATCAAATACATTATAAAACAAACTTATAACCATAAAAGTGTTTGCCGACAATGTTCACGTAACTCTGCAAAGGTTCTTACAAAGTTGTTGAGTACTAAGAGCACTAAAGGGCGGCAATACGTTAATCCGACTGGCGATATCGGAAACGCGTTCTCTCGCCTCCAAATATAATATAAATAAGAATCACGTATGTAATAAGGCGGAGCCGGGCGCATTCCTCACACGTCCGGGGGCTTCCCGGGGCTTAGCCGAACTTGGGCCATTACCCACGACCACCGCCGGAGATTTCTTACACGACCTAACGCTCGTCCCGACGTCTACAACATTTTTAAGTTTAGAAACCAACAAATAAAAATATGTTTTATTAAAAAAGTAAACTCATAAATTATTGAAAAGTTTGGTCGTCGCAAGTTTAAAGTTCTTTCAATGCTCTTAAATTATATTTTAAAATAAAATAAATCAAGCTGTGGGTACAATTACATTTTTAAGTTAACATGGGTAGACAATTTTGCAGAGTCGGCCACTTAGTAGAGAGCGTATGGGCTCGTTATTTTATGTGGAAGCGTACGACTGACCTAATTAGATTGTTTAAGTATAACGCGCGGCGAACAAGACCTTGGTCATACAACCTGCTTGCCGCGACAAGAATGTATTGAATAATTTGATATGTAGTAACGAAAATGTAAAACAGCGTATGCATTTAAGGAACGACACCAGCCTATCTACCTAAGTTACTAATCATCACGTTTGACGACCACACTGATTATTTTGTCGTTTGTGCATCAGAAAACATTATTAAAAGCTGCCTATAAACCATATTAGTTTACTTAACACTTGAATGCAGAATTTACGTAAATACACGGATCGTGCCATCTCGTTTGTGACATTTTCATCGAGGATCCACAAAATCCCATTGGCGTGTGTTCGAGAGTTCTGCCTAATCAATAAAACTAAATATGACCTATAATAGAGGTGAGAATTCTGTCGGTATCACTGAGTTTTCATAATAAAATAAACCTGTTTTAAAATATAAAGACGGCTTAACTTTGCTGTAAACGTCGACAGCGATCCTGAAAACGATTGTAAGTTTTCCTCTAAAACAAGTTAAGTCGGCTCATAAAATCGTTTGCTTTACAATGGAGGAAGAAACCATCAAAAAGTGTGAAACATATCCGTTGAATTGGCGTTCAAATAAAAGCTTTATCGTTTGCTGGTATACGGCAATCAGTGCAGTTTTAGTGGCACGTGCTCCCGGGAACACAGTTTATGGAAATCGTGTGCGGTGGAACAGTCTCAATTGACGGTATTATGCGATAATATTGGAACACTGCCCCCACTGCGGGCTACAACCTAATAGACAATATGCGAGCAGATAGCATCTTACTCGTGAACATCAACGTTTAGCTTGGCTTATTAATCCTAATATAATATTCTGAATATATAAGTGTTTCGGCGTTTATTAAACAATCACAGCCCAATAGTTTAACGACGAGCGAAGTCAAAGCTCACAAGCACAAATAAGTCAAAATACATTATCTTGGTTTTAATAACCTTTCCTATTACACCAGCTATTTTTCATGATAACTAGTTTCCAACAAATATTAATCAAATACATACGTTATGTAACTCGCAATCTGACCTGAACTATGTATAAGTTTCAAACATAATTGGATTTTAAATGCATTGGTTGATTTTCCGATTCCCAATAACTTCAAGTTATATTTTCAATAGAGATTTTCACAATATTTTTTTCGCATCGTAACAAGCACACAAACATCGCAGTTTTAGCATAGCAAGCGAATACTGAGATGATGTAGACAGCATCTTCTAAAAGCAACCTTGTACGAAAGCTTTCAGCACAAAAATATTTCCACGGAGGTAACATTTAAAAAATAAAACATGTTTCAATTTTACTCCGCTTACAGAAAAATACTATTTCGTAGATGGTCTACGCAGCGACCCGTGACAATCGCTGTACAAACTTGCTTCTTGCTCGACAAAATATATGGCCCCGTGTAATATTTTACAATAATATTTATGATAACCATAAATACTCGTATTTCATTAATAATTCTACATGACAGTCTTTATTTTATCCTCATGTGTGTTACAGCTACGGCGCTACGGCGTAGCATTTTGCTACGCGCTTTCGTATTTGCGTAGACCTTGAGTTCATTTGAATAAAACTGGGGTAAAAAACGAAGTAGTGGCTATTTCGGTAGCATATTACTGTAAGGGCTGATTCGAAGTATCTCGTGAAAAGAATACCTGGAAGAATTTGAGACAGGCCCAGCAGTGGGATAGTATGGGTAAGATAAAAAATATATATAACATACAGTATTCACTCGTTCTGTAAGTAGTTTAAAAAGTGTTCGTTTGTTAAACGTAGTCGTGTTTCATAGTTCTAATGCGGGGCAAGTTTGAGTGCAATAATTCGGAGTTTATTTGCGATCTGGCCATTAGTGAGTTAATTATTCAGTGGCGGACAAACTTCGTGCACAACGGAGCGCGTATGTGCCACGCTGATACTGCGCTCTTATTCACATTCCCATTAATTTTCAGAACATATTGCCAGCGTCAACTTACAAGTTATTACGCTGTTAGGGAACTTGTCCAAATTCCTCTACTTGTTTTTTCATATGAGTAGGTAATGATTATTCAGGGATATCGTATAAAGGAAGTAATCAATGGCTTTTGCTTGTAGTATGGTATTCCTTAAACCTACATAAATATAGGTACGATTGCTCAACCTCCACGTACCCGATAACCACGAAACGTTGATTGGTACAGGGTGATATGTACCTGCCCTTTGAGAAAATAACTGTTATTACATTTGTTGATTAGTCAACCACATAAGCTTCCTATGCAGTAATTCCTTGCCCAAATCTGTGCCCGTATGAAGTGTCGTACAGGCAATATAGGGGCCTGCTCTCAAACAGATAAGATAACGCAGTTTGAATTGGCTATTATGAAATCGGGGATAGTAAATAAGGCTGTTGGTACACTGAATAACACATCTGAGTCTTACTCCCGTATTCTCCACTCGACTCGACGTCGTGTCAGTAGGTATGAGTCGAGTGGAGTGGAGGACTTATCTTTCGAAAAGACTCAGAATATAGATATACTCTTACTGATAAGTTTTTTAACAGCCCTAATAAGACATACACGTGTTACATAATCTATATTCTTCAAGGATAAATCTTGAAAGGGTTAGCGAATACTTAAACAGACTCTGGAGAATATCTTCTTTTAACAGCTGCGCCAGTTTGGATAGGACTTATATCTTTTAATATCTAAAGTTATCCATTGCTTTTTTTGAGGTATTATTTCTTTTTAGGGTTCCGTACCTAAAATGAAAAAAGCGGAACCCTTACAGGATCACTTTGTTGTTCGACCGTCTGTCTGTCTGTCTGTCAAGGCCCTTTATATCGGGAACGCATAAAGGAATCTAGTTGAAATTGAAACCATATACTCAAGTCTGTGGTCCCTTAAAGCTGTGAAAAAATCAAACTTTTGAGTTTACGAAAAAAAAAGATACGGTCGTTTATGTCGCAAAAAACATGTATTTTGACACTCTCAAGGGAATCAAAATTCATAAGGTAATTCCCGTTGACCTAGAATCCTGAAATTTAGCATGAAGCAAGGTCTCATAACACAAGTATAGGAAAATATCTGAAAACTGTAAATTTGTAGTTACGTCACAAATTTACTTTTTTAGCGATTCGGAAAAATCTTCGTAACTCAATTAGGGAATTGAACTGTTTTCATATGTAAGTTTGTACGGAACCCTCAGTGCGCGAGTCCGATTCGTACTTGACCAGTTTTTTTTTTTTAATGACTGGGATTTTGACAATTTAAAAATGCCTGTAAATGGTCTATTTGAAATAAAAATTTCTGATTTTAAATGACTTCTCCTACTCTAGGATGGAGCGAGAAGGAGTTTCACACTTTACTGACTAAATCCCTTCCCTTCAGTTGCACTTTGCGTTCACGCAAGTACTCGAATGACATAGAACTATTTTCTAAACTTACTACTTATTCTAGACAAGCCAAGTCTTGTCCTCGTCTGCGAAACATGTATTAACTAAACTCTGATTGAATATTGCTAACCAAATCCGCCCCTTGCCTCAGTTACGATATTGTACTAAATGGAACCTAACTACACTGGCAACACGAATTCGAGACATTCCGTGCATCGAGTTTACAGCGATCCCGAGGTTTCACACCAACTCTGCCGACTGCAAGATAATAATTTATTCACATGTAAACTCGTCCTCTCACACAACTTAGATTGGACTTAAACGAGTATGTTGTGCGCTCGTATTATGCTTAATGAAGTTAAACATGTCCCAACCAGGAAACTTGCCGACTAGTCTCGGGTAAATTACAATGCCTCACTAAAATTATTGTTGAGCCCTCCGACCGACAACGTTAACATTAATAATTGATAGCTTTAAGTTATGATGGCGTAGCATGCGCCAGTGCGCCTAGTGGGACAAACCACCTCACTGAAATATGGACGACTCTAAAATATTCTGAATGAATTTCTGACGTAGGTATAATAAATTGTTCGTGAATTACTCAAAGGCTTTTTATCATATATTAAATAGTCCCTCGTACGAAGTTCTCTTTTAACTTGTATTAAAGTAAGCTTTTTGTCCAATGTTTCGTACAAACACATATCTTAATAAAAGATCCTTTGCAAAGACAAAAAACCCTGCGTCGCGCCGCCTGCTCCGAATCTTTGCACACATCTTTTGCGTCCTCCACTCCTTTTTATTAGTATAAAGTTTTTTTTTATTTTTATCTTAACTTTTCCCAGGCTAATACCAGACTTTGCTTTGGGTAAAATATGTTCATACAGCCTGTACCTTTAGTCTTTTTAACAATTAAAAATGCCGAGATGACATTTCAAAAAATCTTGAATGTCTTGTCTGCAACCTTCAATCATAAATCACTTTAAAAAGTTCTATACTTCTAAAATGTGAACTAAAACCAGTAAAAATTTCAATTGTTTCTAAACGGTTAGGAGCAACATGTGATACACACAAATTGAAGGTTTTAGTGGCTACTATTATAGCAATAGTTGGTAACCACATCTACGTAACTACATTTGAAGTTAGACGGGCAGCTAAAAGGCCATTACTAGACGGGTCGTATGAATTATTTGTAGTGGTAGCGAGCACGCGACGCGGGTAATCGAGTAAATTATTGTGGTAGCGATACGCTCCCTGCCCTCCCGGCTGCCCGGCCTGCCCAATGCCCAGCGCCCAGTGCCCGGGCAAACTGACATTACGACCACATTTCTGCTACAACTTGAACTTCGACATTAGCAGGGTACACTGTTAAATCTATTTAATTGATACCACATGAATATTGAAGCGTTAATTCTCTGTAGCTGCAGTTTCACAGAACTGCGGTTTCATAAATAGAACTTTTAGAATCGATACTTTTCAATAATTCAACTGTAACTCTGTTCTACATTTCCAAGCTCTTCAATGAATACGAAGAATTGAAATGTTGCATAATTAATTATGAAAATGAATTAAACAACAGTGAAACTCAAAGAAAAATAATCGAAAAAATAAAACGATTTCATAGTAAACATAAACGCAAGGCGACATCGCGGCAGACCAAGACGAAGATTGAGGGATGAACTTAACTTTTACCCTGAGGGACTGGCCCGCAATGGCAGAAGACAGACGTGTGTGAAAAAGGGAGGTTTTCGCCCAGCAGTGGAACATAATGGGTTAATTAGGTTAGATTAGATACACATGATATGTCCCTTTTACATACCATATTGTCTAATTTACGTTTACCTAGTGACAAAGTAGATACTAGGTAAACTTTTCGAATAAATCTTTAAAAAAATATATTTCATTGCTCGTGCAACCAATATTGAATAACTTTTTAAACACGTTTACACTCTGGTTTTTCCTGTTAAAAAAAGTCTTGCGCCCCCTTCCATGTTGCGATACAACTTACACGCTAAACCATGTTTGAACTATCCACATCGGGAAACAGTTCCGGTCATATAAACGTGTGGTAATTAAAGATTTAAAGCGCGAGGCGCCGGCGCGCCTGGCTCGCTGGCTCGCTGGCTCGCTGGCCTAGCGTGCCACGTTCTATTCAAACAACACAAAAAGTATACTAGGTACTAGGAATACTCGAATGAATGATAATAGGCGTCACTTGTCAACGTCGTACGAATATGTCGTACCGGGAAACAGTTACATTTTAAAGTAAAAACGTAATATTGTAGCGGCAAGCATTTGTTATGTCGTCAAAGGATGTGACAAGAAAATTAGTTCAACTTTGTGAAAAGAAAAACACAATAATACCGAATGTCGATGAAACCAGGGAGATATATTAAATTTCCGTTCGTTTTTTAAATATAGTTAAACCACTTTATGAGTAATTTCATACGCATCGAGAAACAATAGTTTACGTTGTCCGAAGCGTCGACAAGTACACGAGGTGGCTATGACGCTACCCCATATATCAAACTTCACATGAATAGTTACTACAATGCTACACACGCCGTACTGTATTCCACACACGAACCTCACTTTTTTACTAACTGTACCGCGCCGAGTAGTTGCTAAGGCTTTTCGCCGCCCGGTTTCAATTAATTCACTTAAGGTACATTAAAAACCATTATCTGTAGTAAGCGTGGGAGAGCCACGCAAATTACGTTAATTGTATAGGCATTACTAGTAGGTAAGCAATTTGATTAGATCCGACAAAGTGCTTGCTAAAATCTGTACAACATAAACTTTACTATTGGACTAGTTTAAAGTCGCATATAACGAAAAGGATTTTTATTTAAATTCGAATTTATTGTACTGGCACTGAACATACGTTGTCTCCACATAAACCCAGCTGAAAAAACGGCTCAATAAAACCCCGAAATTTACTGCAGAGTCTGTGTAGTGGAAGTTCACAGTTTGTTATAGGCTTAATACACGCGAAACCTTTCTTGAGGTGACTCGACTAAAGCAAGTTCGTGTCTAGTTGCGGTTGAGACCGTGGCGCCGGGAGTAACTGGGACACTCTCCGCTTTCCTACGTTTTTTCCAACGTGCTTCAAACAATGATACTGTGGAGATGAAGCTTTACTCTTTACTTACGTTGAGAACTTGACAGAACACTCTGAAGTTAAACTTTGTATTGCGCTCAAGCTATAAATGTTTAAGGGAGTCTATTTCAGCGCTGTGTTATTATTTTTCCTTCTTGTTTTAGCTGTTTCTAAGTATGTATCCAACACCCACACCTATTATATAAGCGTAACTTTACCTGAAAGCTATATTTATAGTTATAAAAATAACATTTCCGAAACCTTCCTTCATTCTAAAATACATATTCCTTAAGCGCCACTGGAGTGTGAAGTTTTATGATTATGTCAAAGAGTTTAAAAGCATTTAATTGAGAGGAAATCAAGCGTTGTTAATATTATCCCATAAGAACCGTTTTGTTTACACACATGAAAAGTATTTGAACGTAAAGGTGGCTGCGACGCTCAGCCGAGCGTGAGTAACATACCGTGCGCATCCCGTACTCCCGCGCCGCCGCCGTGCCCCATGTATCATACCCTGTGCTCCCGTGCCTTGCTCACAGCCCAAAACGACCTAACAACACTTTCATTCACGTTACACAACTCTCGGCTATTTGCTTAATAAACGCTCGTTAAATTAACATACCCACCGAATAGAGGTTCTTTGAGACCCACTTAGGCTCGTTGAGCTTTGACTTTTTGTAACACTTCTATGCTTGCGAGCTACTTTTATTATTCACTGAGCGAGGATTAAAATTGTTTCAACCAATTTTCTCTACTTAAATATACGTAAAAACGTACTCAAAAGGTAGAAGTCATTACACACCACTATCTCCATATTTGTGTACAGCGAGGTGAGCACGAAGTACCTACTTAACCCTAAAATTTCACAGTGTCGTGACGTGTGTACATACAAAGAAACAAGATGAGTTGGAAACAGCCGGTAGACGCGGGAGACGTAACGCATCCGGTACACAAGCACCGGCGAGCGGAAGCCGACTCACTGCGACAATCACGCCAACACGCCATCTTGCCGTATTCACCACAAACCTTTGGCATTTAATGGACTTTGGGGACAACGTTAAAAAGTATTTACCGAGTACTATTTTAATACGGATAAAAGCCCCAAATCGCCGTTCCAAAAAGCGACCCCAGATAAACCAGTCCGCGCCTATCTAAATCGGACTAACAAGAAAAAATTGCCCTTTTTTTCGAAGCACCAATACACAGAATATTTGATACGAAAACTGCGTAACACAATGTTCTAAGCCAATTAGTTGGTCATTTTTGCAGTGGCACGGCTGTGTTTACGCGGAACCGGCCTAAGCTGGAATAAGCCGGTTATGCCCGGTTCGAATCTAATTAAAGGGCACCGTTTCGTCCAAAATGCTGACATTTGCCATTTGACGCGATTTTTATTTTATACAGCCATACCAATCAGGAGGTTAATTGGTTTGTTTTTGGTGTATCGTTCTGCGGGTTATATTCTTGTAACGCTCAACAAAAATACTGTAAGAAGCAAAGAGAAAAGAAAAAGTAGGAATGAATAATTTGATCAAGTAATGCAGCAACCGCAGTCGCTCAAAATGAATACAATTGTTTTGTTTTCCCTCTGTAAATTTATTCGTTGTTTAGAATAATGAAACGGGCGTATTTGCTCAAGGAAATCCATTCTCTTACAATTTAAGACGGGGCCGCCTAATGTGTTGCAATTTTTCGTCTATAATAACAGTATGCAAATTGTATACGGACTCCGCGTTTACGAAGAAAACGCGGCCCTGAGAAACCATTAGCTGAAGCTGTTAGTATCTCCAAATCATATTTCTACCTTTCATAAACGGATTCTGTACTGGAACATGCTTAACATTTGAAATAGAGTATTCTGTAATATAAATAGAATTAAACACCATAATAACATATTGTATTCTAGTCCACGTTATGTATTGTTATCGTCTTTAGTATGATGTACACACGGGCACGCTCCAGTTAACGTACGACATCAAGTAAAAGAGTTTCGTGAGCTGTAATTTAGTAGAAAGCATTGAAATATTCGTGTATAATCTGAATAACATGCCGATATGAACAACGGGGGAATACGGAGAAACGTTAGGGTGTATTTTATCCAATATTAAACGTTCAGGGAACTGCGAGTGGAATATTTTACGAATTACGCAAGGGCTTTTACAATATTCAATAAGATAATAGATAGAAAGAGTCTTCATCAAAATATATGTTTATGATTTAGTAATAAAGTGGCTACACGTGTCCCCTTGAATTTTATATGATTAACTCCGACAGATTTCGTGTCTGAATTTATTGAATTTAATCTTTTAGGGCGTCAATGTTTGTTCTTTGCCGTTTTTTATTACAGTTTTTATAATAGTGTCGTGATGGCCCAATTTTTAAGGCACCCGAGTTTCATGCAAGAGAGGTTGCGGGTTCGAAACCGGACAAGTACCAATGTTAATTTTTTCAATTCATATGTAGGTACTTTCTTAAGTTCAACATCGGAAATCACGTAATCCCGTTAGTCCCGATTGTTATTCGTAGATTTTTTACATTTGTTACAGGTTGTTGGACGCTAGAAAAATATGACCTTCAGTCTGTCCAAGGAGTATCGTGCTATCTAGTAACTGGATTGTGTAGGTCTGATAGGCTGTCGCTCCGTGTAAAACACAGGTGTTCAGCCGCATCCGGTTAGACTGGAAGATGACTCCCAGCTAGTTGGGCAATATCTAAGGAGATGATGAGGAGTTGCTGCTTTTCAAGGTTTATTAGGTAGCAAAGAAATCCCATACCACCGTGTTTCATGTGGAGAGATCGACGGCGGCGATCTCTCGCGCCGGGCCTTGGTACAGGCCATGGTCCGGAGCGAGGAGGAGTGGCCGGCGGACGTCTCCTTCTGCGAAGTAGTAATGTTAGCAAAGGAGGAGCCCGCACATGCACGCGCAAAGGAGCGGCTCTCACGTCCAGCCGCCGGCATCCCGATCCCGATTTCTGGCTACCGTAGGCGCGGGCTTGGGCGGCGAGCAATGGGTAGCTCGCCGTCTGGTAACCGTGCAGACCGAGCCCAAGACGTCGACGGCGCGTACTGTTCCACGCGCGCCTCAAGGAGATGTCAGCAAACCGTAGGGGCCCAGCAGGGTCGAAGCCTACAGACGGCCCAAGGGTCTGCTCCTTCTGAAAGAAAGACTCGGCCCTGGTACGAAAGGCAACGAAGGAACAGGAATGGGTTTTTAGTCAGTAAAAGTCCGACACACCCTCACGCTCCGCCTAAGAGCGAGGGATGTCACTGGATGATTTTCCCACCGGAAAAATAAGAAATCCCATACGAAACATCCAAAGTACTATAATTACACCAAGAGCTCTAAGTACGGATGCAACCTAAAACCTACATATGTCCACTATATCACAATTTGTGCTAGAGATGTCGAAATGAAAGTCGTACGAGCGATTTTATTCATGTAATAACTCCATGTGGCCGCACCGCGCGACATCTCATGTGTACACATCTATCTGCTAAGTATATGTTCGTCTGATAAGAGAGCCTCAATATCTCCTAGACCTTCGTAATGTAATTTTTCGCCTCTCCATTTTCTCATGCCCAAAACTTGGAGCTTTATTGAAATATTGGATATCAAGTACGGTAGAGTTGTTTTTATTATTCAAAAGTTTGCCGAATTCTTGGTCCGGTCGGCCAAACTATGTATAAAAGACACATTGAGTTTATTTTGATTTTTACCCTGAACGAAATTGGTTTAACATAAAAGAAAAAGATAGGGTAATATTGACAGTGTCACGGAGAACGGAAAATTCGGTCACGCCTCGCGACGTGCGATATGAAATGCTTTTTATTTCCCATTGCTTCAGTTTACAAGTCAACGTTTACCTGTGTCATGGAGTCATGGGTACACTACGCTTTGTATTGGATGATTTTTCTTTCCGTTTAAACTAAAATACGAAAAATTTTAATACAGATAAAATAAATGAGATGAATAAAACGAAATCCTAAAACAATCTATTATAATTACAACGGACTAAAACGCTTTGAGACAATAAGTCATCAACAAGTCTTCCTAAACCTTTTGTCTCAATATCTTTCCATACTTTACGAAATAGCCAGTGAACAGACAAATATAGAAATCCAGCTCTATTCATTGCCCCGCTTGGGCAGAGCAACGCCGTGTCCTCGTGGGGGCGATCGGCGGCGGCGATCTCTCGCGCCGGGCCTTGGTACAGGCCATGGTCCGGAGCGAGGAGGAGTGGCAGGCGGTCGCTTCCTTCTGCGAAGCAGTAATGATAGCAAAGGAGGCGGCCGATTGCGTGAGGCAACGGTCCTCACGCCCCAACCGCCGCCGGGATTCCGATCCCGATTTCCGGCCACCATAGGCGCGGGCTTGCGGACGGCGAGCAATGGGTGGCTCGCCGTCCGATCGTCCGGTAACCGTCCGGACCAAGCCCAAGTCGTCGACGGCGCGTACTGTTCCACTCGCGCCTCAAGAAGATGTCAGCAAATCGTAGGGGCCCAACAGGGTCGAAGCCTACTGGGGCCACGGGTAGTGTGAAAGTGAAACCCGGGGCCCTGGGACGAAGGCAAAGAAGGAACGGGAGTGCGTTTTTAGTCAGTAAAAGTCCCGCTCCGCCCAAGAGCGAAATTTGTCATAAGATGATTTTCCAAACCAAAAAAAAGCTCTATTCATAATGATGATAAAATAACAAAACAGGTACTTAATATATTACTTACTATAGACAGGAACCATTACTATTGTAAGTCCTGTGCGAACCACTCCTTAGAGTCGCGTGAGTGAAATGCATGAAACATTTGCAAACACATACAATGTAATGACACCGGCTGCCCTTTACTTAGACTAATATCTACTATATTATCACTAGTCACATTATGAAATGCAATCACTTAGTAAGAAATTAGCAGATATACCTTACTAATTTGTAAAATGCGGTTCAAAACATCACTTTCGGAGAAATAAGCAGTCTTAAAAACTCCTTGGTATAGAATTAGATATTTAAATTGTCTTTCTTATTCTGCTTATGTTTCCTACAGATCTTCTTTTTGATCTACTACATTCAAGTCCAAAGCGATTTCCACCCGTGGAACTTCATGCTTATCTACTGTAATACTCCTTAGACGTCAAGGGTATTAACTACACGTATATAAGTAGCTACAAATTCCCGTGTGTGTTGATTTGTAACAGTAATATGTACTGGGAATGCATAACTTGCGGCTAACATGCAACCGCGTGAAACTCAACGCCGGCGCGAGTATCGATATCCTTTCCCATCGCTAATGCAGCTAGACTTGATTTAGTAATCTATACTAATATAATAAAACTAAGTGCCTGTCTGTACCCTTGTACAGATATTACTGTAGCAGGTTTGTGTAAACTCTTGTTTATGTTGAAAGAACGTTGCGCAACTTGATGGATGTATTTTTGGATTTAAATTGGAAGTAAGAAAAACAACTGAATAACTTTAAGGACTTCAAACTGTTGCGTAAAACAGTGTTGCGTAGAAGCCGCACAAATGTAATTGTTCTGAAATAAACTGTGTAAACAGTTGCGTAAAGTACCTATTCAAATGCCACTGAAGTCGCAAAAATACTCGAATATTAAAAAATTTTAAAAGTTGAACAATAAACCGTTTACCTTATTCACCCTAACTAATCATGGCGTAACTCAGGCTTTAAAACAAAACAGATTTCGTCAGCAAGTGGGCGGTAGGGTAGCAAACGCAAGAGTGAAGAAGATTATGTAACTAAAATACAACATTAAATATTTTACACAAACGCTGATACACAACGTACCAAGTTGTTAAGTAGACTCCAAATTAGAAGACAAAACATAAACAACAAGTAAATGGGTAGTGGGTAGCAGACGAGACAAATTTCGCCGCATGCCTCGGAGTAAACCACTCAACTAGTGAAAAATTTTCTTGCTTTTATTTCTAGCCGGGTGACACTCGATCGCTTACGGCGCGCGGTGTCACTTCGCCGCCCGCTTGATTTATGCGACCAATATGGCCGCCGCTGTCACTCGCCGCCCGATATCGAACCGCTCGTATCATCTAACGCAATATACTTGACCAGATTTTGATATAAAAAGAAAATTACAAAAGAAAATTGTCTTGCTGAGCTCTCAATTTACCAACCCAATAGATGTGGATGTTTTATTTACAGAAGGAGGGAAATATTCAAGCAGAGGCAATCCTGGTTAATCTTGGCATTAGGAGCTATCCCGTAATTCACTCGACTGAATTTTTCAATTCGTTTTCGTTGAAGCCTTATTTTCTTACGTTTAATATTATACCCTCCGTATACATGTAGATAGAGCTCGCGGCTCTGTATAACACGTAACGTTTTATAACTTGTATTGTGACTTACGTTTATTAGGTACTTTCTTTTACCGCATTCTTTATCCTGACACCGCAGATGGGAAAATGTGAAAATAACGGAATAAAATAATACAAAGCGTCATCACTTTTCAGTTGATGTTGAAGTACTTTAGAACGGTTATCAGGATTTTTATAATTTCGTGGCGCTTACAAAAGGATCATAAAAATCCTCGTAGATCTCAACAGGGAGTCGTCCACAAGCACGACAATATCAAGTAGGCGGCTCCGGGTGACACCTCGGGCGCGTCGTCTGTAGCCGCTAAGTAGGTCGAATAATGTGCCGGCTCGCCAGGAGTGCACTCCGGACCCTTCGACCGCTTCAAGTGCTCTCCTCCGCGATCCTCCATACTAAAATCGCTTGATTTGACATGATTTTAAATACCGATACCAAATTACACGCAGGAAACCACTCGCGTTAACAAAAAATACACCTTAAGGTTCAAAACGGATCGGTGCCGTAGCCAAATCATATATTACTTTAAAACATTTCAATAGCAATGTTTGTTCCGTGACTGTGGTTACTCTACGATGACAGAGGTTGTGAAGCGATTTGATCGCGTGCTATTATTTTCATAAATTCATGACAGTTGCTTTGATATGAGCACGGAACTGCTGCATTGAAAAATCAACTTGTAAAACTAATCTCAATAAGAAGGAAACGTACCTGCTACCCACAGGTACATTATTGATTCGTAGAAAAGAAATCTGAGTAAACGGATTTCTTCGTAAGCTTTTCCCAACAAATCACTAAGGCTGAATACTAAGTTAATACAAGACATCTAAATTAATAATGTAGCAGTAGCTCGATTTATACGAAACTAATCGATTTTATTTCCTAGAAAGCATTGAAGAGGATATATATATATATAGGTTTAATAAAAACATAGCTTATTATTCCAGCCAGCATTTAATTGTTATGCGAATCCCAGTCTTTTGAAACTCAGAAAAATTTATTGTAACAAAAAGACAATGTAGTTTCACGATATCCCATGGCACCAGGGGCCTGTCACGCCAGTTCGACATGCGCATCGCTCACGCGCTCCGACGGACCGACTCAATTGAGAAATTAAAACGCGTATCTAATCATAAAAACCTCGCCAATATCAATGTTGATCGTTTCAAATGTAAGTCGCTTCTTGTAAATCATAAAGCTACGAGTTTATGCTCGCGCTGTACTAGTCTTCAGAATCAAATCAGGATTCCACCTTAATAACATTTTAAAGGAACACGTACCCACTTAGAGCTCACACCCTCTGAATTTAATTGTCGCTCGCTCCTAGAACGACATGCGGTAAGAATGTTAAAATAATTTTAGCCATTTTCGATGTTCCTCTCAATTTCACAGACACGGCTCGCCTAAGAAGAGTATTTAAAAAGCTTGATAAATTGGACCCGAAATCGATTTATTGCAAAATCGCGTTTTAACGAAAATGAAAAATTCGGAAAATCTGGTGGAATCTCATAACAGCCTTTTCATCAATCAATACAATGAATTCGAAACTGACAGGGAGCGGCCTCTATTATTTTCGAATCATGGTATATCTTTTACGCGATAAATATTTTTTCGTTCGAGTCATCGCAGAAGCTTTGCAGAAATATGTCGGAGGCTTTCGTCTTTTTCATTGTTCAGCAAATAAGCCTAGTGGGTGGACAAAGGCGGCGTGTCGCGACGACAAGCACGTAAGGGCGCGCTTCCGCCACGCCAGCGCTCTCAGCGCTCGAGCCACCTCGAGCCTCGAGCGCTAGCCTCGAGCCCGGCTCGAGCCGCCTCGAGTGCTGTCGAGCCGAGCGCTGACGAAGCCCACCGAATAGCTGAGATTATTACGCTATGCAGCCGCTACAAAATAGGATGCCGCGGATTATGCAGTCGTATTGCCGAAATAGCTGCATTTGTACGTGCGTTGAACGCATTAATATTATGCACTTACGTTATATGATTCGTCCAACCAGATCGCATAAACTTACAATGTATTGCATAGGACACATCAGGATCTGTTCTGCTTTGGTTGAAATACAACCGTAGTTGTCATTTTATTCTGAGCATAAAATTTTATATTCTGTGCGGAGCTGCAGGTACGCAGAAACCTCGCTGTAAAATTAGAGTGTGCAGTAAAAACAATCCAAATAACTGCACAGCTAACGAATTTAAAAATTCCTCGTATTGCAATGGAAATTTAATATTCAATTTGAAGTGAATATAACTCGGTGGCGCGACAATCTGGCCGAACAAAAAGTTCCATTCAACATTTGTAATTAGACGCCACACAGTCGGAAACAGAAACTCATGGATCTTATGTGTGCGCTAGAAATTTGCGGAGCCCTCTCATTATGACGATTTTAGTGTTATATTTTGAAATCACAGGTTTTCTGGTTCGGCATGTTGATTAAAAACGCAAATAAAAAGTGTGTGTGCAGCTAATTTCGTATTCCTAAAGAAACATCTGGAGCTCAGTTTGTTGTTAAAATACTTAATCAGCGAAAATAATATCACCATTACCAAAAATTCTGTAAGCCATTACTGCCAACAAAAAGCTTTTAAGGACCCGACCCAATATTATGCGATTAAAATTCAAAATGAGTTCTATTCCAAACTTTATTCGTCGCAGTAAAGTTCTTAATCTAGCAGACACTGGCACGTTGTGAATAGAATTCTTTGAGCATAAAAATCCATCTTCTTATGCATTTTTGCATTAAGTCACCGTCCGCCTCCAGAGCTACACGCCATTGAAACCCGTGCCTTGATAGTGATACCGTGATCTTCTTCTTCAGTTATTTTTCCAAGAGCTTTGAATAGTATCATAGGATTATATCTAATATAAAAATAACGAAGTCTCCGTTGACGTTACGTGAACAAGGATAGTATTTCCTTTCTAGCTTTACATCACTAGCATTGTGAGAAAAAGTTCAAATACAGGATGAAAACAAATGAATACTTTTGTCAGTTCCTGTCCAGTTCAGTCAATCATATTAAAAAAACTATTTAACTATTAAAGTTCTTTGACTATTAGACAGTTGAAATCGTTATCCAACTATTTCAGTTGTAAACAGAGTTCGTTTGTTCTTTTTTACTTTTTTATCCTGTAGATATTAGTTGGTTGCTGGTAGACTAGTACACATGTCAGGACGAACAAGCCGCCGGAGAAAATAACTCAATTAAGTTTAACATTCAAGAGTTCCGGGCGCGAATAAATGCGGTTATCACAATTATCCCATGTCCGTGGAAACTAACGAGTTCCACCGACACTCGGGAACCGGCCCTTTTTGTAATTTTACGATGACTGTTATAAGCTTTTCCAGATTTTGTCAACAGCTAACCTGTTTTCATTTTATTGAGCGTTTCATGATGGAAATTCTTAGAATAGGGAACTGATCCTACTAAATTGGGCACATTTCTGAGTATTCAGCGATCAATTACTCATAAAAGATGTTATTTAGAAATTTATTTCGAGAAAATATGAATTTTGGTTTCCTTGGGAAGCTGATTATATTAATTTGCGATGACTGTCTTTGAAAAATAGAGTGGTTGTAGTGGTGGGTAGTGCGGCGGCACGCTGGGCGTCGCAGGGTTCCGCAGCCAACACGCTCGCTAATGGAGGGCCGCCAGCGCGCCGGGGCGCCGGGGCTATTACACACGCCTCTTATCGAACATCGACTTTCTTAATAACGAAGAATTAAGCTTTCTCTCTAACATACACCGGGATACAATTTTAGAAAAGATTCTCGGACTTTTTGCTGCTGACGGGACTTATAACTGTTCGTAGAAGTCTTAATCCTAGCTTTAATAGATTAAACCTGAGTCCGTCTGCTAGAACTGGTAATATCTCTGATAAGTGTTGAACTCTAATATAATTTCAAATAAGTATAGCTCAATGTTAGATTTCCGTATCAAAACAAAGGTTTTAAAATATATTGCTACTGAATTGTATAGTTGTATGTTATTGCTCTATAAGTATATTTTACGCAGAGAACTCTTCGAGTGACATCGGTTCAAAAGTTCGGATCGAATCAAAACTTATGGCAATAGTGTCTACAACTTTCTTTTCTGTAGAGGAAGGCTGTCCTAATTCTATTAAAGTTAGTTTAACCCGATCCGCGACAAGTACAAACATCTACATTCCGTCAAGTGATACACACGATTCACCACAACCTGACGGCGAAACTTCACAGATCGACGTGTCGACTAACAAATATTCGCGAACAAACTACACACAATTATACACCCTACGTTGCAACTTTAAAGCATCAAATCGTTTAAAGCGAGTAGTTATTTAATTCTTTGACAACGATGTTTCACAGCCACTTAAAACTTTTGAGTGAATAACAAATCTCCTTCGAAAAGTCTATTCGACGAAGTTATACTGTTAAATTGTTTGTCGGTAGACAGAGAAGGTCTTTTAAAAAGTTAAAGGTTGAGAGAGCATATAAAGGGATCAGGTGGAGCGCCGGGCGTCGGGTGCCCGTCGCCGGGTGCCGGGAGCCAGGTGTTGGGTGCCCGCGCTGCATTATTACGCTTTGTTTGCGTAAACGATTAAAAAGCCACGATAAAGTTAATCGGTTTTATCATTACAGTTCGCCTAATTTTATAAACCCTCCTCGGCAGATAATATCGTTTCAAATATATTATTCTTGGAAGAGGTTTAACGGTTTCCTCAGTGTTCTTCCTTTACAAGAATCTCAGAAACCCAGTATATAACCATAGAGATTTTAATTTGGATTTATACTTATTATACCTACATACTTAATAGCAGATTCCACAAATCTAACACAAATGAAATATCTTCTTAACAGATATATCAGTTCAACCCTTAACATCAAAAGCTCGAACTCCGCCAACTTGAATTAACCATAACATTGGGGAAACGTGTCGAAGTGGCAACTTGACAAAAAGGTTTCAGTGATTGATGTCCTTCCCCCTTCTCCCCTGACTAACCAACTATAATATACGCCGCACAAATATACGTGAGCACGTAATGCCGAAAAGATTTTTGGATGGTAGACATAATTATAGCTAAATGTCTAACGTTTTAATCGCGTCAAAATCTAATAAATGTTATCAAACGTGATTTGTTGACGAGAGAGCAAAAGTAAAACGGGCTTTTATACGTTTTCCTGTTCTTTATTGTAAATATTGAGGGAAAAGGTTAATTAATCACGGGTTTTCCGCGAACGAAACCGATTATAATCATCACACCGAACACAATAAATGCGATTACTTTGCTTTCTATAAATAGGTATATTTAAATAGCTTCTGCTAGCGGCTTCGCCCGTGTGAAAGTAAATTTCGGGATAAGAAGTATACTATGTGCAATTCCAGGATATGGCCTACCCGTTTGCCAAACATCAAAATCCCTTCAGCAGTTTCATTGTGAAGGAATAACTTTACACACTCACAAACTTTCGCCTTGTGGTGGATGCGGTGAAGCAATTTGGTGTTACTTAATTACAATTATCTTTATATATTATATAATTCTTTTGTAAGTGTGTTTGTCACCTAACTCCTCCTAGGCTTGTCCGATTCGGATGAAATTTTGTATGTTTGATTGGGTCCCTGAATAGTTTGAATGTTTAATTAAACCCAGTAGGCGGCCTTGCAATCGGGTTCTCAAATTTTTTTCCTGACGAAAATCCATCTTTCGTACTGGAATACGTCTATCAGGACCGTGACTTTATTATAAGAAGATTTAATGTGTAACCACAAAGGATTTATTACTAGAGCTGTAGTCATCGCAGCTGTGGCATACAAGTTGACAAGCTCATGCTCATCTATTTGAAAAATATGAATTTCAGTCTTGTAAACTAATCTCATTCGAAAAAAGTACAGAAAAAAGAGAGAGCTAGCTCTCTTTTTTTCTGTACCTTTTTCTAACAATTAGAACTCGCAAATTACTTCCCATGACAAAAGCCATGCGGTCGCTGATAAAACTTGTCAGCATGTAAACGAACCGTACACGAGAAAAGAAACAAATAGTGTATTTATTTAATTACTAGCGCAGCAGTTGACAAATCCATTTACCACGAGACTCGGTATTATCTTTTGTTGTCTGCGTCTGAGACCAATCAATTACTCTGCAGTCGCCAGTGGGGAGTTGATTACTGCTCCACTACTGATGTAGCCTTAACGATATTGTCCAAACGCATCAGTGTACGGTGTCATTGCGATTACGTCTTTAGTATTCATCGAGCGGCTGTTTCGCATACGAGTGTAGATTATCAATGCTACTCCGTTCAGTAGGGCACGTATTTATCTGATGCTATTTGTATCACGAAATGTAATCGATAAGGAAATGATACAAATGCCTTTTTATTGATTTAGGTTGCTTTTCGTGGGTTCGATTCCCACCCAGGACAAATGTTTGTGTGATGAGTACAATCATTTGTTCTGTGTCTGGGTGTAATTTATCTATAATATGTATGTATTTAGAAATATTTAAGTATGTTTATCAGTTGTCTAGTACTCATAACACAAGCTCTGCTTAGCTTGAGACTAGACGGCGTTGTGTGATAGTTGTGTGAATATTATTATTATTATTATTATTATTTTATTCGTTACGATTAGCGGAAATGATTAAGCTTTGCGAGTTTTTTACTGAATTATTACTCTGTAAGCTTTTTGAAAAAACCCTACCCCATAGAGTACCGTCCTTTATGAGACCACGTCGCATCACGTTCGTTTCTATAGTATTATACACATCATAGAACCATTCCCTAAAAATATTTAATATAAATATTACTTAATTTTATTTATATATATTTAAGGACAAATTTATCTCCTTGTCACAGTTCATAAAATAAACTTCCATTGAAAAGGCGCCAAAAGATCCCTTATCTCGGTTACAGCCGCTTTGAATAACGATCCAAAGTGTAACCCCATCGCGGCGGTTCTTTGATGTCCTTTAATTATAAAAGTTTTTCTCGTAAAGGAAAGCTTTTACAAGTCGCGCAGAAACTCTGCACACAACCCGACGACGAGAAACCACCGACTTATGATTCTATTACTAAACTCCCGCACGACACAATGCCATTCTTAGGATTCGTACTTTAGAAATATATGTTTTTCTTTAAACGCTGTATTTGAACACTTTATTGTAACTTAACTCTATGTTATACAATTTAAAAAGGGCTCAAAACTATTTAAAAAATAAATAAAAACATTATTTATGTTTGTCTGTTGCTTTTCAGGAAGTAAATTTTCCATTAGCGTAGCTTTCATACGTGTTTTCACATTCACGTCTGTTTCCCAACCAGTTAAAGGGAACAGTACAGCGAGAATGTATGTGCCTGAATCTATTTTACATTCGCATTGTCTTTGGCGTCACGTCCCGTCGAACTGCGTAAAGTTCATTTGTCAGGGTCTTACATTTTACCATAAATTCTCGAACGACACTTTCTAGACTGGTTGTCGCAAGTATGCCAAAAATGCGGGCGATTCCTACCTACTTTGCAGTTTACAAAGCCAATGGTTCGTCGTACTTAATAATGTCCGCGCTAAGCTTTGCTACTATTATTTGTAATTAGCTGTTGAGCTCAGCATTACAGCGCTGACTTCTTCTGTCACTTTGTTTTTTAGCGTATAAAATTGTGGTCGGTTTCCCTTTTTTCTACTTTCCCTTGTTTATTCTTTCTTTAAAAATCAAGACGAATCCCAACGTAAAAATCCTAATAGAACGAGTAGAAAGGAAGAATTATACATACATCAACATTCTTCGACGCTCAATTTCTTTTACTCCTATTCTCAGAACGTACAATTGGAATTTTATCGGGCGATTCCTATTCCTTTTGCAAACGTTGAATTATTTATTGGACATTATATCTAGCATTACTATTTGTTTCAACTACACAGAATACATGAGGTACGTAATCGCAATGGATTTGTTCATAATACATTCATCGTTGTATTCAAATAAAGGGCAAAAGAAAATAGAGTTGTGGGCAGCAGTAAAGTAGGGCGCGGTGGGCCGGGCGTATCGATCAGCCGCTCAAACAAGCCCGACGCCGACGTCTGTCTAGCCATTGCCTAGCACACCCCATACAAAACCTACATCACCTGCGACTCTCTGTGTTCCTGGTACAATGACCCAGTAAAACGATTCCGCGACATGTTGATTGAAACTTGAAATAGCACTGTGTTTTATGGAATTGGATTGGAAAGGGCAGAGTTACGAGTGGACGCGGTTGAGTAGTTACGTTCGGATCCAATAGTTATTCATTATTGTTTAAATAAAAGCTTGTGGGAATTAAATCACTCGACTGTTTGATTTAGAGAATATTGGTTAGGGTTTCATTAGCATTTTCATTTCAACGTAAAAAAGGGTCGTTTAGGTATTTGACAGTCAAAATAGAAGGTATTGTCTTCTTGAAATTTGTTCACATTTTACGAAACAATGGTAAGGGTAAAGGAAGGAAATAGTCATTATGCCACCTCCAGAATATATGAATACCTACACGCGTACAGCGTTACATTAATTTCTAAAATCGTGGAAAACTGCAAAATAAAACTCGTTTGTAATGAATAATAATTTATTTTACAATGAAAACCACTTTATGGAAACATGATCGTGCTTCATAACTATTAGATTCTCATTTGCCGTCGGTAAATGGAAAAATGGAATAAACCCCAAAGTCTCGAATTACTAATCGATGACGTTGATTTGTTTTACTTCCGAACTGAATCTCCCTCATTATTGTCCAATATGATGAATCACTCTATAAACGTTTCAACACAAAGTAAATCAAATGTCGACTCGAGAGCAACGCGTCGAAAGCTTTTATTTAACACACTATTTACTCAGCGTTTTATTTCCGTTCATAATGTACATGTTAAGCGAGCGGTAATCGTTCATTTTGTTTACAAAATCGCGACTCATCTAATTTAATGTAACTATTCATCTATAACTTATGTAGTGAATACGAACGCGCCTATAAAATCAGCAAGCCAAGTAATATTGGTCCGGTTCTTTGTGCAGTTTTATCAGAATACTTTTAGATAGGTACTGGCCCCAGTATCTCGTTTCCCGTCTCCCAACAAATGTGACAATACTATCAGCGACAATTTGGTTGCGGGCCCGCCGCTCGTCATTGTGACCGTTACAAACATTCCGTCAACCGCGGTCACGTTTATTTCTCTTTAATGAACTGTTAGTGGTATAACGATTCGTATTGCAAGCGTTTTCTTACAGCTTTACCGCTGTCATGAATGTCCCTATGCACTTAGGTCGTCCATTAAGGCCAATGCAACGTTCACTGACGGAACGCGATCGTAAAACCTTTATAACATCCTTCCAGCACTTGTAAAGCGTTTTGAGAGTCTTCGTCGTTTTATGCGACCTCGTATTACTCCGCACTATCTCCACTTTTTTGGTGTCTCGGTGTGATCATACAGTCGTCGCTAAGTAGACAAGTTTGTACATAAAGACGTCTGTACTGGATATCGCGAGCGCTCGCTATAAATGAAAGTATTTTAAAGTTACGCCTCGTTAGTCTACCCGCTTAGAAGACGATCTTATCTTTGACTCTAACCGAGCACTTGTTACTTTGTATTTGTTGGTGGAACTTAAAACCTTTTCCTATACGTCTGTAAGTCTGAAATGTACGAATGCAAATTGTGTTTCAGCAAGTTGACATCCAAAAAGCATGCTGATGAATCAAATAATAAAGCGATACAATACAGTAGCAGTAGTTGTGTACAAACCGCACAATTTATAAAGCATCCTAAAGCATTTAGTGTTGCTATTTGCGCCATGCACAAGTAAACGTATTAGGACAACAAACCAATGTCGGCTGGCGCGTGCCGGCGGGCGCCGCGCCAAGAAGCCATAGCTCCTCACTTGACATATTCCGCCGGAATCCTCGGTTTATAGCGTTTTAAGACTATGCAACTAATAAAAAGTGTAGGGTTTTGTGAATGAGCGCTTATTAGAGGTCGTGATTTGCCAGCCCCAGAGATAAGTTTAATCAGAGTGCCATTAAGTTTTACTGCCTCGCCGGGTGCATACGGTTTATGGCGGGTTGGGGCGACATTGTCAACAGATCTTGCGACGCTCTTTACGGCTGCTGAAACGTTGCTTTAACGGTTTTATAGTTTTCGTCGTTTCGTCTCGCTGGCGGTCACAGCGCCCTTAATAGCTGAAGCTAAGTGCCCGCTCGAGGCTCCGTTGCCCTCAAGAATATCTGTTTTTCTTTCATACATACTGAGATTTCCATCTTGAGCACCGTAAAGAATTTTATTTTTTACTTTTATACTTCCAGCGCTCTTGCTGCGTTTCGATATTGACTTTTAAATATTTCGTGACTAGAAATTATCAGTATTTTTTTTTTGAGATATTTAAATTCAGACATCAAAGGCTACACTCTGATATAGTTCGTGCGACTGATTGAAATTGCTTGGAAAACAACATAGTTAAACGAGTAATTATTCACACCCACGTTCTGAACGTATCGCTATCAAACGGTACATTTCTGAGGATTCCGTCTCCATCGCCTCGCTATTAGTTACATGTGCATAGCCGAACTGTAAGTCTTCTTTAATTAAACGGCGTTGCAGTGACGCAAAGCGCAATCACGCGGTGACGCATGTCGGCGACGGCGACGCCGGCCTGCAGCCTCACGTCAACTGCAAGCCTCACAATATTAATTTGTAGCAACTAATTAATTAATAACATGTGAACACTTCGCCATTAATCAGAACGGTCACGTTTGTCGCGAGGCGCACGGACTCACGGCGCATTTGTAAGAAACTGATTGGAGCTTCGACGACGCAAATTGGTTTTATTTACTTGACTTGTAGTTCATTTACTTGCTTCTACACACAAGACCGTCGAACGGCTTCACGACTCGACTTGCCTTATTGAATTTAAAAAACTTTGTGCTTTTCTCTATAGAGCTGACGCTTTTCAACATGACTAATGTATCAACATGTCATTCGAAAAGACTTTCACAATGACAACGATAAAATATTACTAAAATAGCGAACTTTAACAATATATTGAGTACCTCCGCAGCCTTAAAGTTAACCGAACTTTGTAATGACTTTGGAAATCTGCCTTAGTTTACATAAAGCAACTGGTCAATTGTTTAGCTATTCATAATGCGGCAATCCTTTTTCTAAACAATTGTTGGTGGAGCTCAATGTTAAACATAGTCTTATACATGAATCAGTAAGACATCCATGCATTCCTGCACCATGCAGTTACTCGAGGAATCACATATTCCATTTGCACGATTGTTCTTAAACTTCGTTGTGAAGTTTAGCTTTTAAAGCAAGTACGATACAACTACCTATCTTAGTATTTTATTGTAGTTCAAATTTTAAACACGTTAGTCTGAATCACTATTAAACCTTTTGCCTGGCAACAAATACTTACAATATCTATTCATTGATTGTCGTCAGAAAGCGTACGTTAACAACTTACGACTTATCATTGGTAACTGCGTGATTGCGAACATTACGAGAGTATTTATAGCTTTTCCAACAGCAAGGGTCCACGTATCTATAACGTAGATAGTGGTTGATAAGTCGCAAATAAAACAAACTATCGCATAATGTTCTCACGTAAGGGTAGTTATGACGTTTGGCAACGCAACAAGTAGAGGCGCCAGCCAGCCGCCGACGTGGGGTTACGAAAGGAATTTCAATCTGGTCGTGATGAGCTGAGCAAAGTCGCAAATTACACACGAGCGACCGTCTTTTATTACCCTTAACGTGCTTTCTCGAATATTCGAGAAGTTCGTTTGTGGGTGGACCGCGCCAATTCACTGTAGCACACTAACTTGCGAGCAAACAAGGTTTTTGAAAACATGCCATCGTTAAAGCTCTTAATAGTTTATTACTATAAAGAGTTGTGCTGAATTTACTTTTTAAATACTGCTATTACAAAACATCCTATAATTCAAAGTCAGAATAAAAGTCTCAATAATTGACTTTACAAACCTAAACTAATTAAACCAAAAGAATACTGCCAAGCCGTAGAGCCAGCCGAGATATTTATAACAACAATACTTGTGAAAACTGATAGTCTCGACGTGTTTAACGACATTATCTCTAATATGTAGATAGAGGCATAACAATCGGGATTGCTTAGCGAAAGAGTCGATATTGTCTGGTCGGAACGTAAATACTGAGCGGCGTGCGGCGTGCGGCGTGGTGCGCAACAAGTAGGGCGACGCGTCGGCGCCATCACATATTGGAATTAGTGAACCAACCTTCACGTTGAAGGAAATTCAAATAGAGACGGAAACTTTTGTATGAAAATACTCTTAGGATTGCCGACAGAGTTCGATAGTGCCTAAGATAACCGCCAATCGCAGTCAAGAATTCAATCAATCACAATCAATTTTAAACTTTGATTGATTTTCAACATCATTATCAATATCATTATGAAAAAGGGATATTTAAAACGACCAACGATTGTAAGAGCGCAACACATATCGGCATTAGTGAACCAAAAAAGATTATTGTTTCCAAATGAAGATTTTGAAATTAAGAACGCGTGAAAGATTTCTTTGAAGCCAAAATTTGACAGGTTTTCAGTTTTAGAGTTTAACAAATCGACTCAACCTCAAATTCTTCATTCATTTGCCATGGGTTTATTATTAATCATACATTTACTAAATCATAATCATTTATTTACTAATATGATCAATTACATAAAGTTGTAAAAATATAGCACAATCCAACCATGTTACACCTTAAGGCATGCAAATTACAATTTTTGTTATTGTAACAATGAAACATAATAAATGAAGCTAATAATAATGTCTCTATAAGAATAAGAGTTTTAAATGTCTACTGTAATATCATATTTTGCTTTCATAGTTAATTTATTAGAAAAATGCACATGATTTCGTATGTGACGTTTCCAAATTAAAGTTTCTTTATTTTGAGCACTTGAAAAACAACTTAACATATAACGGCCTACGATTGTATGGTGCTCCGAGTGCTACGAGCGCTACGATGCTGCGACATAGCTTCTTGAAAAAAGAGGTTTATGTTATAAACTAAAAGAAAAGATGGATGGATTGTGTGAAGAGTGATATGAAAGAAAAGGAAGTTAGTGATAGCATGACGAATGACAGGGCAGAATGGAAGAAAAAAACATGTTGCGCCGACCCCAAATAACACGGGACAAGGGCAGGAAGATGATGATGATGATGATGATGATGTTATAAACTAAATTACATTATTAAAAGAAAATTACCTGATTAAAAAATATATATTTAAAACCTATATCCCATTAAATATTAACAAAAGTATATTGTAACGTCTTCAAACAGAACACGATGTATTCGTCCATTTCTATGAATCTATATGAAAACAACATTACGCTAATAGAAAAAAGGATCTATCCTCGCTTTATATATTCTTCTTTTCGTCTAAGATTATGCCATAATATAAACTAAACATAGGCAGATTTCCATGAAAAGCTGGGAAAATCTCCTTAACACGTTATCCCATCCCTTAAGTTATAAAAAAATATTTCTTTGGATTTATTAAAGTGGAATCGTTCGGTGAATACAATGAAAAACTACGCGCTCCTTTGCTCCTCACGCCATTGATACACATCATCACATCAGACAAATTCTGAGAATTTATAATACCAGGTAGATCCGCGAGTTCAGCTCCATTTTGATTGAATTTCAAAGTAGATAAACTATAATATCTACATACTGGTGATATTAAACAGCGAGAGTCATTAAGTGTTTACCAGTCTGATCCAAAATGAAAATTACCCTTTCTTAGAACTGATTAATCCGAATTAGTGAAACTACCAATAAACAACAATTATTACGTTCAATAACTTTGATCAAACTATAACTTTAATAGCTCTGCACAGCATGACTCGCCATCCCTTATCACCAAACAATACACAGCTATTGTATTTAATCCGTTATCTACCACATTGTACAAATTAAATAAAGTACTAACTAAACAATAACGTTTCCGCTGACAATATTTATCTTAACGCCGATATCCGACACGTTCAGTGACGACCAGCGGCTCGCCTCGCAACTAAATAAATATGAATTACCATTACGGGCATAACAGCATAACAATGCCGTATACGACGCCTCCGAACACCTACGACGACGTCCGAAGTGCCGCGGACTCAGGGGCGCGCCCTAATAGCAGTTCACTTCCGCTTTATTAAATTTCTTCGCAAATACACTTTTATTGGCGACGGCCAACGATCTTTGTAAAGGACATCGTTCTTGAAACGAGTGAAGACTCGTTTGTATCGCATGCAAACAGTGGAACAAATGGGGGCCGCCCTTACTACGTTTTATGATTTTTATAGACGAGACGAAGTATTCGCATAAAATACAATGCAAAGAATCCCTCTCAAGCAAAATATTCATGACGGCACAGTCAGTCCGCAAATGCAGTCAAATGTTTTTGTTTCATAAAAAATGCATAAATATTGAGGCAGCATTAAACATTAATGGTAATTTTACGCTCCGTTTTATAACATGTAATGAGATGTAAAACTGTAACAATATTGTCACAATTAATTATGAATACAATATATTATCTGCAAGCGTATAAAGTGACACATTATATATTAAAATAATTGTGCCGTGCAGCGTGCTGTGTGTTTGAATACAGTCAAATGAAGCGCGTACACAAAATTGATAAAACTTAACTGTAACGCAGCGAAGTAGGCAAAATAATTAGTTTGATCGTATACATAAGTTAGTAGAGTCAACAATTTACTACGTACATAAGTCTATCGTGCGATGCCTCTTCACGCCAACTTATGGCTTCCTAATGAAGTTGTCGCCGCTCGAATGTGTGCGTGGATGACGTCAATACAATACGTGTGTGTGTGTGTACGTTATATTATCGGTCTCGGTGGAAGTGCAGGTTTTAAGCTAAAGGTCTTACCGATCTATAATTACTTTGCGCGCGATTTCCTTCGATAACGCAAGCGTAAACTTGACGTAGGGCTGGCAAACACTGAAATTATGTAAAATTTGAAGGATAATAAACTTTTACCTAATTCTAAGTGTCTTTATATAATAGAAAATAGGTTTACTGTATGTATTATATAGGCGAAAATGTGTGTATATTTATTACTTCTTTATACTCGAACGGCTGAACGGATTTTGATGAAATTGGGCAAACGGGTAAACCATGTCCTGGAATAGCACAAAGATACTTTTTATCCCCGGAGTGTGTCCTGGGATAACTGGTCTACTATCACGTGGGTGAATCCGCTGGCAGCAGCTAGTACAATATAAACTACCCACAACCTTGATTTTATACCTCCGTTTGTCTATTAATATATATTAACCTTTGTAGTCTGTACACACTACACAGGTGCCCGAGAATAAAGTTTTTAGAAAAATATTAGCGAGAAAGAAGATAAAAATCGATTTACGAGTGGTTCCAAATCTCTGTATCGTGACAACACCAAAAGGTTATTATAACAGGCGGCAACCCTGATATTGCCGGCACTCAGGCAGACTGGAGGTTCATCTCGAACAAATTGCCGTGATGCCCCCGCCATATTAAGTTAACATCCCCCACCCCCTCTTTTACTTCACTTCAACTCACTAAATTCACTATTTCAGTGTCATAATTTACTTAAGGTGGTAATAAAGGTGATTAGGCCCGAATAACGTGAGTACAGACCTTCCATTATATTTTCAGTAGGAAAACTTAGTGAATCCTTTAATATGTCTGACTGTCAGGGATGTGCGATCGAGCGGCCAACTTGTTCAACGTAGAAATATTTTTTCAAAATTAAGTGTATTCATGAAGATTAAAATGTGAACATATCATGCATTTTTCTGCTTTGAATTTTTAATGCAAATCTTTTCCTGTATTGCGTCAGAATTACTCTGAAATATTTCACCGTAGTAAACACGAGTAGAAACTATAATCAATATCCCGAGCCCTACATTTTTCATTAACGGAGGTAAGGGTGTGGGGAATAAATGCCAGTGCTTCAGTAGGGAAAGTTAGGGTGGTGCGGCAGCTCAAGGGGTGAGGGAGGTGCTGTAGAACAATGGCCACCATGACATTTAGCATGGAAGCGATTGTCACGGCCCGTTAGAGTCGCGAGCCACTGGGCGTACAGCCGTTCTCCGCATAGGTACCCTCAAATACGGTACGTCATAGATTGTCGTCTTCCTTTTTTCAAATTCTCAGTCGCTGTAAAAGACTCCACTTTCTCCGTAAGCTTAAAATTAATACGAGTACTTTTACGACAGATGCTCCAGAACAATCAAATAAAATAGCAACATTTTTGTGGGTGGTTTTTGCAAACAAAGTTTTCAGATTATTTACATACCGTTTCGTGATTCTGGTTACGCAACTTAGATGGGCACGAACGGCATTAAGAGTTCGCGAACGGCATCAACGAGTAATACTGAGCTCATAAGCAGTAACATAAGGATGTGAACGAAAACATAAACTGTTTAAATATTTTAGGCACATTTTCGGTGCAAAAAGCAAAGCGGAAAAGTTTATTGGAAGAATAAATTGGGACTAAAAAGCAGGGCGCGCTTGCTCGAGTTTCTCTCGAGGGTGGGAAAAAACAAATTGTTGCTAGATGGTAAGTAATGCCAGGGACGTGCCGCAACGACTCGAATTACTTCATTTTACTTGGACCTGCAGGTAGAGCCGCCCGCACTCCCGCAGGCGCGCAGCCGCAATCAAATTAAATTTTAATTGTCAAATTAAGTACATTAACGGCGGTTTTTTCTGCTGGTCCGCAAACAAGTTAATTAAATTTCGGCGCTGCACGAAAACTTGCATACGAAAAGAAAAGTTGAATTTGTGTGTCATCAGTAAAAATAAAAGAGAAACGCAGACTATCTAACGTGGTAGAAAATATTTATTCAGTAAGTAGTTTGGCACGGACGCTGAGTCATGGATAGTGAGCATTGTTAGTGCTCACCTGCTGCCAGACAGCTGCGGTGCGCCGCTCGTGTAACTAGCCCAAGCAGGCCAACCCAACAACTCAATCCAAATGTTTCATTCATACACTTTCTACTTCTTATAGACGCCCTTATATTTAACAATATGTCTTAAATAACCTCATTTTGAACCACAAATCTAACAGATTGCTTTATTTTATATCTCGTTGAAATATTACCGCGCCATTAGTCAGTGATTCGAAAGGTCTGTAACGTTATTGAAAATGAAAAATTACTGTCGTGGAAAATTTTCAGTCTGAGCTATCTAACGAGGCAATTAAAGTTGAGTGAACTCTGTATTTCCATTAGAAACTATCGAAGTATTGTTTAAGTACTATATCATATAGAACAGTGGTGGCCGAGTGGTAACGGCTCCGACTTACGAGTTGTAGGTCGCGGGTTCAAACTCAGCCAGGCGCATTACTTTGAGTAATTTATTTCATCACCACTGCTCTCAAAACGGTGAAGGAAAACATTGTGGGGAAACCGGCATGTCCTAGAACCAAAAATTCGACTACATGTGACATTCAACAGCCCGCACTGGGCCCGCGTGGAGTAACGCCCATTCCCTCTCCTAGAGAGGAGGCCTGAGTCCCAGCAGTGGGAACATTAAAAGGCTGATTATGCTATGCTACTGTATCATGTCATATTTTATACTGCTTCTCTATATTTAAAACATTTTCTAATAACCATTTACCAACCTAGTAATTTACCTGACTGGCTTTTTTGACGTGGTGGCTGAACTACCTCGTTAGTCCCATGGTCGCAAGCGCAACTGCTAAGCGTGGATCCTGGGTTCGATTCACATATCGGGCAAAAAGCACCATTGGATATTTCGATTAGGAAGTCCTACTTATATAGAACCGCTCGGAATTTTGAAGTTGGTGATGTAATATTTTCGTGCCTCGGATAGCTCGTAAAGCCTCGTAAAGCTCCTGAACCTGAACTCTCCCGGTCGTGTCAGATTGCTATTCCATGGAACATGAGAATTAAGAAACAGAGAGTGCACATATGATTGCACTTGAGCACTATAATATCTCGTGCGCATCAGTCTGATTTCTGTTGAGACTGGCCACCATGATCGAATTTCGGTTGGGAGGAAAACATTTTTCGCTTACGGTTTTTGTAAAGAATCCACTTTTCATCACAAGTCACATTTCGATCCAGTATTGTTTCATTTCTGTATCGATTCAACAAGGCAACTCAAGTTTCAACACGCGTTTCTTTCTGCAGATCAGTCAAATCATGAGGCACCCATTTTTTTTATTTTTTTTTTATTTTCTTGATTTAACGCAAATGAGTCAATATTGTTGTTAAGGTAACGTTAAACTATGCCGTTAATTCCTGGGTAGTTTGGCTCGGATCGGCTTCCACCATCTCTTTCAATTCATTGGTATTCACCTGAGTCTTGCACATGGTTCGTTCTTCAAATCAAAGTTTCCATCACGAAAGCGTTTAAACCAAAATCGCACGGTGCGTTCATTAGCAGTCCCCTCTCCAAACGCTACATTGATAATGCGAGCTGTTTCTGCCGCGTTAGTTCCGCGTCGGAACTTGGATTTAAAAATCACTTGAATTTTCGAATATTTCTTCTCTAAGCTGAAAAAAAAACAACTGAAAGTCGATAATCAAATGTTGCACATTTTTCAAAAGAAGACCTTTATAGGTACCACGTAAAAAAGTTTCACTCAAAAATCTCAAACCATGAAAGTTCTATGTCAATTCGAAGTACCTATTACAATAAAGCGGTAATTTCATACATTAACCCCGATTATTAATAATACTAATTACTTGATATAATTTTTTTTTTAAATGAAAGTTAAATTTAAACGAATTTTTTTTACCTTTTTTGAAAGTATTAAGGTACGAGTAGTATTACTACACTGCGCACACGTGTGCCACGTACATCTGGGCGCGTCGGTCTCTATACATTTCATATGGAAATAGACTTGTAAAGCTATACTAGATCCACGCCATGCGACGTCGTTCTACGTACATACCACCCTAGTGCGAGAAAAGACATTGGATGACTTTTTACCTCAAAAAAAAAGCTGTTTTGATATTGGAACAAAATATAATAGGTACTGAATCTAATTGGCAAATAAGTTTTGTCCACCCTTTCAATAAACCCGGAGGTACAATGAAATATCACATTCAGCAACGTGTTGGAAACATCTTTATTAAGGAGAATACCTTTTAATCCTCACTATCAGGCACTAACTATACAAATGGCAGGGATGACAAACATTTAAGTTTAATATTGACGCGGACAATTAAGTGCGGCCGGCGGACGGACGGCGGCGGGACTCGTTTACATATTACAATAACTCGGAGACCGATGCTGCTGACAACCATTCACTAGATAATCGCCTGCATTGTTTGCTGAACCCCTAATGCTTTTAAACCCGCCTAATCTTGCTTGTAAAGGATCTTTATTTTGGATATTAAAACGTAATTAAGCTGTCTGTTTGGTTAAGATTTTTTTCATTTCAGTCTCTGAAACGAGCAATATAAACAGACTAATGTAAATCACTTGCTTACCTTTAACCAGCCTCATAAATTATAGACATGTTATTTTGACCTTCCGCCATATATCCGACGTCACGTTTCCGCTGAAAGCCTTACTGGTTCCGTAAAGGAAAAGCGTAGCATAAACATAATAAATAGTTGAAGACGCATAGGTTTATTGGTCGTTTCATATGAAGCGAAAATACTCGTACGTGTACTAATACAGTAAATAAAGTATTAACGAATTTTTATTACAAGTACCTCCCGCGCACCCAACCCCCCCCCCCTCCGTCACTTCCCGCGCCCCCGCACGGTAAGGGGTGGCTGTTATGTAGGTATTTTTATTTTATGCGGTGACACTCTGAACCCCAATAGGGAAATTGGACTGATACTACTTTTAAGGGTTTTTTAGACATCAACTGCGGTTTTATGTTTAAACCAATATTGCATCTTTATGTATTTTATGGTTTACGACATTGCCAGTTATTATATTTATTACTTATACGCAAACAAGAACCGCTTCACTAAAGCTAGGAAAGAATATGGTAAATAAAATGAAACAGATTTAGAAAATTCTAATTAGATATTTCTTAAATAAGCAGCTTGCACCTCCAGATGAATTCTTAAAGTGCAAGCAGATTTAGATTGGAATTAAATTAAACAAGCGTTTATGTTGAGTTAGTAACCCACTGATAGGTAATAAAGAACAAGAACAAACTACATTTATCGCGCATAGGTGTGAAATAAAACTAAGTAGCTGAAAGTTTAACATGGGTACGCGCGAGGCGGCGGGTCTACGAGCTACGAACCTACGAACGCGCGTAGCAGCGTAGCGCAAACTTGTGCTCGTAGCGCGCCCCACGCCTGGCGCCTGCGGCTACGACGGACAACTTCTTTCGTGTGCCGGTTTTGTATTTCACCAACTGATGTTTCCGCCTCAGATTTTTCAATACTTCTCAGTTGTATATCGCTGTTTTAATATTGTTCAGGAAACAAAACTCAAATACAAAACTTTTCGCGGTTGTTTCTTATTGTATAATAAATCTTATAAAACTTATGGAGAATACCCAACTTATGAGATTTGTAATGTCATAATAAGCTCCAAACAAGAATAATATAAAGTAAAGATACTGACGGAACCGAAGGTAACCTTACCGTACCTTTTGTGAAAAATATAAGATGTTTGGCACATTACATTGTTCAGGCCTTCATAAAAAAATCAGGGCGGCCTTGGAACCCTTGTGTTTGGAACAAATTATAAGAATAGTTTGTACGTATTGCACAGGACTCGTGGACTTCATATTTCCTTTGTACTTTGTTGCACGCGGAGGTTTTGGCAGCTGTCACTCCAAAAGTCAATTTGATCAAATGACGATGTACATATATGTAGGCGAAGTTGTTGGCAGCGCGGGGCAAACGAGTCTGCCGAAATAAAACAAACAAGTGTGATCAGCGACAACTCCTCCGCCATCACACCACCGTCTAGTATTGATTCCGCGGTACTGTGGCTCAGATTGCCATGAAATCCATCTAGATAGTGGACCTCCGTTACCCCTGAGACATCACTACCCCGCCCAATGAAAAAAAAAACTGTGAACAAGTTTTTAATATTTTGGTTTGAATACGCTGAAATCCAAGACTTAAAATGAAAAGTCAACAACCAAAAAAAGAACTCATTCGTTGTTTTGTGTGCTGTGCACAAAAAGCTCCAAAAAAGTGTAATCATAGTATACAGCGCTTTAACGAGTGAGTGAAATAAAGTTTAAATCTAGGGTTGTGCGATATAAAAGTGAGTAAGAAATGTTGGCTTGATAAATGATGCGCTGCTTCAATGAATCTCCATCAGCGCGTCGAGGCGCTGCAATTTGAAAAAGGAATTACAGTTTTCTGTTCCCTGCTCTATGGACTTGCTGTTACAGAATTTCTGGCATCCTAATGTCTATTTATAAGATCGTTTACACTTTACGTAATAGTATGTTGAAAATATGAAATTGCGTATACATTTCTATTTCACGAAGACGGGCTGGTCTTGGTTGGGTGTGTAGATACACGTGCAAATTATTTCTGTGTACGTAAGATGTTGTCTATGACACCATGCATTACGGCTTTAGGCACACAGAAATATATAGAACAACTATACACCTAATAGAACCTTCGGACATATTACTACAAAATATGACTTTTCTTGAGAATATTCACAGCAATTACAACCTAAAATTATATATAAGTTATCCCATAATTTATAGAGTATGTTTTACGACGTACATAACCGACGTACCTTAGTACTATCAGCATTTTCCGTGACGCGGGGTGGCGAAGTAAAAAGTGTCACTTATGTATAACAAGGTTATTGTATCGGAACTTTGAACCCGTGATGATAAATGCGCTCCGGCGGAGCGTTTGCATGCTTATCAACTACCATGCAGCTTATGTTGTTATATTTTTAAACCTTTATTCTTTACTTAGTGCTGTTATGCTTTACCTCAGTTTTGCTGCTAAAGGTATCGAATATGATCTAATACAACTAACAAACCAGATAAAACTGTCCATCGCTATTTTTTGTAGCACCTAATAGGGCCAGTAAATATCCAATAATCGTATCTATGGCTACGGATATCAATAGGAAAAGAAATAGGAAGTTACAACGCCTAAAGAAATCGTGAAAATAAGTTAAACTCAACAAAACCTCCACGCCGACTCATTTATGTTACTTCATTTCGCATCTACGAACCAATTACTAAAACTAATATTAACAATAACATGTTAAAGTAGGCGTGCACAAAGCGGCATTGCAAAGCGTGCACAAACATGAATCAGGTGAAAACCACTTCAAAGCGCTGCCGCACAACGTACAGCACGCAAATTGAACGCGTTGAACGCGTCACAAGTTCTATTGATACAAAATAGCAACAAGCGTGCCGCGCGGCTCCGCTCGACACATGAGCGTTCGCACGCGTGTTTGCCACCGCTGTTGACCGTCCGAGGCTCAGACGCAAACATCCCCACCCTTCGACATCTGTCCCAAACGATATTGCTCACGCACGATATTCGCGACCCACGTTTGTTCAACAACGGTTTTAATGTTTATACCTATCTCGGAACCATTTCCTGGACTATCAAGGACCTTTGAACGAGCCATAAGTGTTCAACGTGCAGTCACGATAATAGCGGCGACACAGGAAAACTAGGAAAACTGTTAGATATTTTTTCAGTCTTTCTGCACCAATAATCTACAACAAAAATAACAGTATCGTTTTATACCAGATTGTAACACAACAATATACCTACGAAATGGTTTCCGGAAAAGCGCACAAGCAACTTTATTCGAACGCACTTACGAGGTTTGCCTGCGATAAGGATGAAAAATGTAAAGGCAGCACGGGGATAAAAATGCAGATATGAAAAAAGCCACATGTGGATAGATATAAAATCGAATTCTAACTAGAAATCTGAAACCTCATTAGAGAAGATATTCGTTCCAAATGTTGGAATGTGTCGCAACGTTGACATAAAACTTGAATGTTCCTTCGTGCAGTTGGAAATCAAATAAAGAGGAGCAGCTGTCGTCGGTGAGGGTGCAGTCGCGAAGTGCTCGCTACTCGCTACATGCTCGTCTTCGTCACAGACGTAATATCATCCAATCCCACGCGACTTCAACAAATGACACAAGAAAAATGTTGTCTCGTTTGCTGCAAGTAAGTTCGTGAGCTGTGTAGATACTGTCTAACACAATTTATAGAAAAGGCTAAACTCTCATAAGCTTCAAACGTTACACGTGATCTGATGCCTATTCATTAAAAGGTAACGGCGCAGGGCGTCTTCTTGCCTATTGGCATGGCGTGTTGATCCTCACAATAAAGGTTGTATAGCACCGCAAATATTGAATCCTGAGAGCGCGCTCTGACCCCGACTCATTTCATCTATGCTAACCCCTGTTATCGCCGACCCATATGGACTCAATTGTCTTGTGGCAGAGCCCAATGAGCGCTTACAATGTCTTAAGCAATATTTTCATCGACCGGTTCGAGGCGATGGTCTGAAATGCAAAATGTAAAAGTGACAATCGACGCCAGCTTTTAGTAATTAAAAGCTGTTGTGTTCAGATTTTAGTATTTTCACCGAGCTTTGAAATGAATATCAAAAGGTTTTTCTTGTAGAAACAATAGAGGGATATTATACGTGAATGCTGGAATAACAGCACAAACGCACCACGGGGACTAATCCCGAGCGGGTCGGAGCGAGCACGCGCCACCACACTTCCTCTGGATAATTTACAATTTGCGTTTATATTTAGAAATTTTCTCAATACCACATATTAAAATGATTAAACCTAAATTGCTATAATAATTTAAAAGGAAAGGCTTTGGCGCTGATTCCTATAAACCCAAGTTCTTTTATTTAAAGTTTCTTTAATGTACACCTTCGATACGATACTCCAGTGATTACACTCGACATAAGTTGAATGTGCTCGAGGCAAGCGATGCTGTTACAAAGTGCTATTTCGAGCAATCCTTACAGTTAGACCCTTATTTAAACAGCGGCTTTCATGGGTCCCAAGGCAGCTCTCGAGAGGCTCACGTTGCGTACTGACTCGAGTTGCGGCGCCGATCTACTTCCAATAAAATGATATCTATTGATTTTCATATACATATTATATTACACTCGATATTTGGAGTTCAAGATTTCTATGTAGAATTCGATTTCTAAACGATATCCTTTAGATCCCTGTTTTTATATACACTTGGCCACAAAAATTCCGACTCATTAATAAAAAGTGTGATAGTTACTTAAATACATAAGATGAATTCGTAAAACTATAGTGTGATGTAGATAACTAATTAATCATATAATCTATTTAAGAAACTATTACACTTTATATTAACGACCCAGATTTTTTGCGGCCTAGTGTATTTTTGTAAGGTTTCCAGCTCTAACAGTCCCAACACATTCCGAATGGGGATTACAACATACTTTATAAATGCGTATTTATGCCTCCCAATAGAATCGATTCTGAACATTGTCGATGAATATCTCAAATCCAACGAATAAATCGTGCGATTGAAATGTAAATAGGTACGAACGAGCTGCGTTGTGGAATTAATATTTTGATTGAATTAATCTATTAACACAATATCGGAGTGCACAATGGCTCCACTCGCGGTGATCGCATACGTGCCTACTGGGTTAGTGCCCGCAGTACACTCGTGTATGTACTTAGGTATAATGAACATCGGGCGGATGGCGCATAGGAAATGATAGCAATGTGAATCGTTTAATCATATCAGCCATACATGCCTAAACAGTTTTATTGTTATGAGCGCCTGCTCTGGTCGATAACTGTAAGTAGGTATATTTGTAACGAACTAGGTAAGGAAACACTTGTGTATGGCATGTATTAAGCTAGTCAATTCATAAGTCACCATATTCCACAGGATATTATATTGACACGCGTCCCGACCGGCTGAACGCACCTGAGAATCCGAATGATAGCCGTGTTTAGCGGAAATATGCGAGTATTACCGAGTTGATGTACTTTTCGGACATTATTACTAGGCAATACACGAGCGGTTAATGTCTTTGAGACGCTTTAAACTGCGGAATGTGCGTGACACGCGATTTTATGTTAATAGTAGGGCAGTAAGCACTGAGGATATCTGGACATCCACCGGCCAGAGTTAATTTCGTTTTTATAACACCACAAACCCGAATGATCTGTTTACTAGCGGGTCAGTAATAAAAAAGGGGCCGTGGTAGCCATTATGGAGCGAGTAGTCGCGTCGCCCGGTGTCGCCCCCTATCGGGTTGCAAGTGAAACGGATCGTAGGGGGCGGTGACAGATAACGACCAATATGGCCGTTGGTAAATGTCAACTCGATGATATCAACTGATCTACCTCGGTGAATTTCAGTGCTGTCCCAATGTTCATGAAAATTCTGAAGAACATATAATTCTATTCTACGAATAAGCTGCTTCAAACGGAATTGTTTAAGTTAGGATCGGTCTGAATGTAGTATATTCCAAGATTTTATAATTTTCTTCCTTTTTGTATAAAGCTATTGTTATTTATTGTATTATTATTGTTGATACATAGGATACAAAAAAAAATAAAACGATCAAAATAACTTCAATTTCGGAAGTCGGTGTTTCTGGTACTGTTTGCTTGTTATTTAACACCGACTTCCGTGTTTTGTTTTTTGTAGTGAAGTCGGTTTTTTTTCACTCTTTTTAGTTGTGATACACTTATAGCCCAGTACCTATTTCTCATGACAATTAGAATAAACCCAAACACTGCTAAGATACATTATCTTATTATGAAGTTCCCATCCACCTCCTGGCTCCAGTGCATCTCTTGACAATTCTAATAAGCCCAAACACGGCTAGGATACATTGATTAATTACGGAGTTCCTGTGCTTACCTTCCGGCTCCATCATCAGATCAGTTCAATAGTCCCTTATAGCCAAAGTGCATCTCATGCCAATTCTAATAAGCCCAAACACGGCTAGGTTACATTGATTAATTACGGAGTTCCAGTGCCTACTTTCCGGCTCCATCATCATCATCACTTCGAGGATACCATTTCGAACATAACTATTCAGAACCATTTATTTTTATTTGTATTGTCATAGTTACTTAACTATCTTCATTGTGATATCTATGTGAGGGTGAAGTTACTTGCCATTTCTGGTCTTCTTCATCAATTCCACTTCATCAAATGTTACTTTTTGACTGTAAATGCTTAAGTTCTCGATAAAAATACCAAAATCACTATATAGTTGCCTAGAATATTTGAGGAGTTCCTTCGATTCCGCATGGATCCTATCATAACCCGGGGTCCTGGGACGAAGGCAACGAAGGAACAGGAGTGGGTTTTTAGTCAGTAAAAGTCTGACACTATCTCCCGCCTCACCCAAGGGCGGGGGATGTCATAAGATGATTTTCCCACCGAAAAAAAAAAAAAATGGATCCTATCATCAGACAAAGATCTTTAAAAAAAAATTCTAATTGGTCCATAAACGAAGAAGTTCCGTGGTAATAAACATAAAAAAATACAACCGAATTGAGAACCTCCTTCTCTTTTAAAAAAATATACTAACCGTGGAACATAAAAAAATATTTGGAATTAAAAAAATCTGAAATGAAATTGGCACGATGCTCGTTTTGAGTCCGAAAAATGCATTTTCCAAACATACTAATATATATATATATATAACCAAGTTACTCATAGTGTTCTCAAATTATTATTATTCAAAGAGTATACAAGACTATTAACAGACAACTATCTCTATTTTTAATCACATTTCGTTTTCATCATCCATCACGATCGGACATGTTTTCTGAACCGTATTTATTGACTATCGTACTGAGCCATCACATTCATTATTCTGATTACAGGAGAACATTGCTTCAACATTCCAAACTGCATTTGGATTTCTAGTAGTTAAAGCAGTTATAATGTTCAAAAAGAAATTCGCTCACACACTCAATTAAAAACCCAAAAAATAAATATATTATATCGTCGAAATTTACTCGTAGTCAAATATAATAAAACGTGTCATCAGTTTCGATTTAGAAGCCAATACGAATTTTAAATTAACAACGAAAGTTGATGCTATCTGTGCCTGGAAAAAAAAGCCGACTTATTTGTTTTGTTCTAAATAAAACAACTGTCAGCTAGGCAGTCCGTACAACCCCGTTTTCCATCTGCGGTTGTTTGCTACCCGTAGGTATTAAAATTTTCATCAAATCTGGTATTACTTAATCCACAGGGAGTGTATCTGAGGCCGTGCATGCCAACGGGTCGCGTTATGCCACGATGCCGGTGACACATCCATTATAGTGACATTTTCCCGCCCTTTTTCCTGTCACATTTGACAGGTTTGAAAGCGACTCCTCCTCGCCAATGTTTTCGGCTTGATCCTCATCCTCTCCTTCCATATACGTGATATATTGATGATTGAAAAATATCGTTGTTTCGTAATGGCGCAAAGAGGAGGTTTTACTGAAAAGATAAAGCGTTTTTTACGTGATTTCAGCTTCACGCTTACAAGAAAAATTGCGCTTATTTTCATAAAAAACAATATCAAACGCAATATAGATGTCGGAGGTTCTTTGAAAAATTCGACTGTTGTATTAAGTTCCACCTAATAAATACATAATTCAATGTTTTAAATATATGAGATAATCATTTTCTTATATTGAAAACTCTTTAACCTATACATTACACACACATATATCAAGTCGTCCCCTAATAAAATATATATCTGTCCATACTATTTTATAAGAGTAACCAACTTGATTAATTACTTAATCAACGCCACCTATCGGTCGCTCCTTGCTTTCCGGGCAATCAGTCAGCGACCTTCGAGCAGAGTGGACATCCTGTCCCATCTCACTACTGCAGTTATTTATAGACGCAATCTTCGCATTGTTGCTGTGGGAAAAAAAAATCACCACCTGTGTAGCGACACTTCACGATTTATTACTTTTATTGGGAACGGATTTACACTGACGTGAACACCGGCCTTTTGGTCCACCTCAAGTTGTATCGGCCTTTGATTTATATTAGAGTAACATTGTAATGTACAACCGCACTCTTTGCCCAAGTCAGACTTAAATAACCAACTAATTTTCATCTTTTTGTTACAGGTAAGCTTCTGACAGTTATGAACAACACTAACAGTAAGTTAAATTTAATTGAAAGCCAAATAAGTCAGAACAAATTAAGAAAAGTTAACTGAAAGCCATAAACACTAATCTAGTTAGTTACTAGAAAAACAAAACTCAAACTTAATTTCAAAGCTAAGCTCGGCTCCAACAGCAATGTCGGGAACTCGGGACATTGCATCCTAGCGGGCGTTGGCCTGCAGGACGCCGCGAAAATGAATTTCCAAATGTGAAATAGCACTACGTTTGCGGAGACGTGAGGCGCCAATGAACTGTCCGTAATAAATGTCATTAGAGCACGTGACGTCACTCTGGGAACATGGCTGCCGACTCTCCGCATCCAATTATGTCTCAAAACTGCCGGACATAAATTTCAATAACACAATTTGTCACAATTTGCGGTAGCGTCGAAAATGCCGTCGGCTCTTTGTTTTTTGTATGCGAGCAGTATCGTAACAGTTCCATATCCCACCCTTAATACGCCTCTAACAAGTTACAGCAGTTCGCACATCGTGAATGAACACAATCGAATTTGCCCTGCAATTACTTTCGACCGTTGCCATTCTGTAGTCAGGCTTTGTTCCAACCTCCTCAGATCCAAGTATCTATTGAGATCTAATTATAACTTGTTATGAATAATTAAACGAAACAATAAGAAATATGATGTACATGCCTAGTAATAAGTTCTGTTAATGTAAACTTTGTTTCGCTCTATTTATGGCCGACTTAACCGTAATGTGTAAAGTTATATACTTTTATGTCAAGAACACGATTTAAATCTATAGTTATTCATAACTCTGCTGCTAAAAATAGTAAACACAGAAATAGCTGATAAATGTTATCAATATATAATAACAGCCAATTAACCGAATAAATAAATTATTCTATTCGAAATTATAAGATGTGGCTATATGAGGTTAAAAAATTGTATGAGAAAATCAAAAACGTAGAACCCTTGCTTTTAACGAGGGCGCGAAACAAAAAGCGAACGGGTAGGACTTAAATAAAGCTACGAACTCACAGAAGGGAAACAAAAACAAATTAATTGTTATGATACAGTTGACATCGGGAGCCGAATAAAGCGACATGCTAAGAGCGCCCCATACCAGAGGCGTCTACTCCGCGAACTAAAATCACGAAAATCGCCAATGAAATTTCCGTCGAGCCGTGAAATTACAATTTAAGCGACGCCTGTTTATATGACGTATACGTAACTCAATGCTCTCCACCTGTATTTTATTTACGGTACATAAGGAAACGTGTGATTTACATAAATTAAAATTTTGTTACAAATATGTTTTAGTCAAAATTGGTTTTAGGCTTTCATGAAACGACGTACACAGCCAGTAGCTTTTTTTTTTAATTTCTTGGTAATTTCACAGCTACATTGATAATAGTCAATTTTCAATTCCTAATTAGGGACCGACTCAATCTTGGTAAAAATATTTTTATATTTAGTAGTTCAAGATTCCGAATTCAGGTTTCTCATTTTCAATCAAGCCATAAAATACAATCCATCAGACTTAGTAACTTTAATCGTCCTCAGAGACGGTCATTCTGCCTCTAAATATCAAAAACCAAATGTGTTTAAAGCTAGGTATCCGTTTACAAGACTTATAATTAGATATCGGGTATATCCCACCGCAATCATTAGATTATCGTCGCCCGGACATGAAGCCACAATTCGGCGCTACTTATACCGAAGCCTTGCGACGCCCTTACTCGATACTGACTCACACATCTATTACCTTATACGTTATAGGATTATCATATCGGCATTTTACTCGCTTCTACATATGTATATTGTTTGTGATAGGTAATTCTCCTATGAAAGTTGTAGACGAATAATTCAATTTTTTTCAATGTTTTTTTTAACTATTTTAGTTATGTATAAATCGAACTAAATACCAAATGAAATTTAAATTAACGGACATAGAATGTGTTGCGCACAGGTCTATAGATATTACGAAATACCAAAAAACTATTTAGTGAGAGATAACTGATAAGAGCCAGTCCCTTTAACACATGTTAATAGTTATGTTAAGTGCAGCTTTTAATAGGTATGTAATGCGATATTATCGTGTAATTTATCGACGCCGCCCCGCTGTCCGCGTTTATAACCGCCCGCCCGGCACGGCGCAGGCCCTGTGTACTCTCGACACAGCACGCGCGTGCCGCCCGCGTCGTGCGTCGTGCCCACGTCACGCGGGCCCGTGCCGCTCCTGCCATATCACTTCCAACCTCCGCGGACCGCGGACGCACTCCGAGCCGCGACCAAGCAAACAATTCAAATCAAACATTCCATTAATTGTACGTCTCGCGGCGATAACGCGCGCCGTTTTATTACTCCGTCTTTTATTTTCGTTTTTATTTCGCATCTCCTAATGCAATTGCACTCGAGCAGCGCGGACTGTATTATTTTTTACGTTGTTATTCTTGTTTTTATTGGTTTTGTGCGTAAGTGAAAATGGAGGCGGGCTATGAAATGGTGAGTTGTAGCATTTATAAATTTAATTTGATTTACTTTTTATTACTTCCGTTTTGTTTACTCGGTTTTTGTATAAGTTGTTTTTTAATTTACTTTCAATACGTTTAAGTTAACTTACATTTTTATCCAGAAAAAGCAAACAAATTATCTCAATCTGACGGTTCATGAGACGAAGAAAACATAAATCAATTTCAATTTTAACCACAGCATACATTACTTACTCGTACATACAAATATGTAAGTAACAACAATTTGACTTGCGATCCCGAGCACTCGCCACTCAGGCGCATTGTCAACCAATCAGTGACAACATCCATTCCATTAAAGCATTTATACTTGTCACAGAAAGCAACATTAAGCGTACAATAAATTTCTATTCTCGGATGTATCACTGATCTACACAATTAGGCATGCTTTTGTAAAATAATCTTCACTGATTCAAATCTACATGAATAGGGTTGACACACGTGTTAACTTAACAAATCACTGAAACTACACGTATTTTCAGTGATTTGTTAAGTTAACGTATATAAGCTTCTGCTAATATCAAATATATATGTTTGACAATTATCTAGAGTGTAGAAATTTGCCAAATATATTACTAGATGTTAAGGTCTTCAGAAGTTCAAAATTTTAGACTAAACCGCATGAACACTTTGGATTCCCTACCACATAACATATCCACCCATACCTCATATTAAAAATAAAATTCACATTAAACTCCATTTCAGGAACATCGATGATCATCCCGAACAACACTAATAGCTCCTCGCATTATGTTCCCATAATACACAAGTATTTCATTCAGCTATCGATTGAGTGGCTTCCCTTTGGCCAGATAGCAGATGATAAGATACTTTATCTCGTCCGGCCCGCCCCCTGCCTGTCACTCTCACCCAGATATCAGAAAAAAAACCATAGCCCTTAATTAAGATGCCCAATACAAGCAAGTGAACAACGCTTCTGTAATCTGAACGTTAACACTTCAAAAAGATACCGAACTTTAGAATAAAATATCTTATGTAGATGCCTAAAAGTCGTAAGCGTTGTAGCACGTATTCCTGATAAAATAAGGTACGATATTACAAGCGTATGGTTGTTATGACCTTATAGAACCATAAAACATGGAGGAGATTTAACTGCCCTTATTGAGAGAAGAATGGTTGTGAACATATCATCCACAATATGTATTCTTATTTAATGGAGACGTGTATTGAGCCCAACTGATTTCAATAAAGAGCGGTACACAACATTTTCTCGTTAATAAACTTACTAATTGCGTCCACAATTAATTAAGATGTAATCTTAAATAATTTTACAACTGTGAAGCGGTTGAAATATTAACACCCAACAACAGTCCCATACAATTTATAATCCTACTAAGTGATGAATTCTTATTGTACCGTTCATGGCCACTTGGAGACTCTAAATTCTCAAGTCAGCATCAAATTAATTCGAATCACGTAACTTTGGACCGATATCCTAAAAATTTTCGTCAACAATTATTATATAGCGGAATCATTACCCGCTATTTTCCTGGTAGATGCTCCGCACTGCACGTGAGTGCAATGCCGACTACAGAACAATAGAGCACTAGGCACAGGGAGCTGCCTAGCTCTTTAATAGACCATTATTTTCATAGTCTCTCAATACGCAATGCAAGACCAAGAAACGCGGCTGTTTTGTTTTATAAACAAGCGCCTTTGTGTGGCCACATTCATACCTACTCATAACTTACTCGGATTTACTCATATCGTAAGGAATTGTAATTTCTTATTATTACACTCTGAAAACAAGAATGATTCAACGCAAGAAATTGAAACACATTTGAATTTCAAATGATTCAAAATGTTGCCTTCATAATATTTCTGCCGTAGATTAATTTAAAGATAGTCTGAACATAATTTGCCATGTAGAATTGTTGTGACGTAAGAATGTCTCGATCAATTAAGAACAGTCATGCGAGCGGCTAACTCTCTAATTATCTCTAGTGGTTCTCTCCTCAAAACTACGCCATCCATTAGGAAAGTTAGTCCGTGGCCACCGGAACACCTCAGGCCACGTTACAACGTCATCCGAAATTAGTCATCTGAGCACGTTGAGGAAAATACAACACAAAATGTAATATCAGACGAAAACATTCACATTTGTGTGACGTTACAATTGATTACTCACTCTTTACCGATAGGTATTTTAAATAAAACAAAAGGACAAAGAAACTAACCAACGCCACATTCTTTAACAGCAGGACCTAAGATAGAAATAACTTTAATAAACATTAAAAATATACTTCATATTTTAATTTAAAACTGTTTCACAGCGCATCATTTACTAGTAGGTAATCGTATTTCTACAATAATATGCGTACCACGTATTTTTGTAATATATTACTATATGACAACGTATTATGATCGGAGCATATACCATTTCCCGCCGCCATCTATTTTTCTCAATACATATTGCTGTGTAAACAAGACATTAGTTATACCTGGATTTGCGGCGGCATCCCTTTTCACAAAACGTATAGAGAGAAGGTGAACGTCACTAGTCGGTATAGTGGGGAATACGATCCTGGCACAAATTGATTGAGAGCGACATTTGATATAAAATTGTGTTGTGATTGATGCGACCCCGCCTCAGCTCGCTCCGCTAAGTGCTCTGTCGTGGTGTCGCCTATACGTACGCACCTACACCATACACGTATGTAAGACCATTAGATACATGCTGAAAGTATATGTACGTACGTAATGTAACAACTAGATACATCTCATATTATGTACTGATACACGAACAAGCGGGTTTGCCGAGTAATCTTTTTTATATATTCATATCACCACATTGTCCCTTCACGGCTGAGTAAACGATAGGTGATCGACCTCATCATTAACCTGCCTTCTTGTCGATACGATCTGCTAAAGGCGCCCGGCTGAATTTTCCTCTCGTAGCGTGCCATCGCAGCATTATAATCAACTGGCTCATTTCCTCCTCGTTGACAACACGATATCTAAAATTATGTAAACGTGAACAGTATAAGACTCAAGTTTTGAGACTCTGCGATGTTTTAGAGACTCTTGCTTTATTTGTAAGACAGTATTTTTATTATTATGGTTGTGTTTTTTGTTACCTTCCTTTATTATCCTTAAATACTTTATTATCTAGCAAAATTCCGATGGCCTCTGTCGAATGCGCTTATAAATCGGAAGAAATATCAAATGAAACGTAATTAAATATGATTTTTCTGAATATTTCCAACTCTACGTCCGTTTTACGTGAAACTGACAGCTTGTCTTAAAACTTTACTTCATCTCGCGGCCATTCAGAGAGAGATAGAGGTTATTTTTCTAGGTCATTCAACGCAAAAGGGTGAGCCGAAACGTTCGACAAATTACTCGACTGGTACGCTTAATTTACTTTACAAATGCTTTTAAACTTTTCAGCTGAATATCTAATTGGTTAGAGAAATTCTCTATTCGATACGGTTTTGCGATAATGTTCTAAAGAGCCGTGGTATCTTTTCGTAGCTGCATAATATTATAGATATATCAAGCCTATTTTTGCTTAATGTTATTGTGGTTGTATTAACATTGACATACAACCACATAGATTTGTTATAAACGACATATAATCGACTATGCATGGCTCTGCTCCGACCGATCCATCCATCACTCTCTGGATTCATAAGGCTGCGTGCAGATGGCTTGTGTACGTTTATAACAGACGCGTTATATGTATGTTCGCTGTGATACAATACATGTTAGTGTACACTCGGCTTAGTTGGCGACACTGCCAGTATTAATTTAGGGTTACGGTTAGTTATATACATGTACTCGTATCTAAAATCTACCACACAGATGTTATAGTCTGAACTGAACTCTTGGACAGTGACCAATATAAGTGTATAACACCTCGATATTTAGCTAATTTATTTGTTTATGATACTATAAATTCCTTGCTTCAAGCACAACCATGGAAATTAGAGCGCAAACAAAGTAGAGCGCAATTCCAAACGTCTACAAAATATAGCACTGTACAATTTTAAAGTTTTGCGGTGACATGATACCGGTGTACCGGTGTAACAGTGCATATCTACCGGTAGCTTTATGCTCATTTCCCGCAAGCTCACGCTGAACGCCACGCCACGCCCTGGCAGCAAGTGAACGATGACGTGATTCCAGAGATACATCGCCTGCACGGTGATATTGTGTCACCCGACCAACTGATAGCCCCGGCCCTTCGGCAAAAAATAAGGTCGCCCGTTTACACGAGAGCAAAGGCTTTAAGTGACAGATACTAGATAAATGTTACGACGCATGAGATAAGGGCGGAGCGCATAAAAAGGTCGGGAAAATCTCGTGTAAAAACTGCACTTAACATTTTAATTCTAAGAATATTGAACGGTGACATGAAGGAGCATAGAATATTTGTATGTAATTATTGAGTATCGGGTAACTTTGTGAATTCTAGGACAGTCCCCATTTCATTATGCAGGGGTGTAGCGGACAGGCGACGCTCGGGACAAAGTTAGATTGAAGGCGGCGACGCGACGCGGCGACGCGAGCGCGTGCTTAAACTGTATCCCGGCTCACTTAGACCAAGATTTACACCAACTTTGCACTATTCCCGACGCCTAGCCGCCTGCTGCCTGACACTATGTCATACTGTATGACTCATACAGCGTGTTTTACTTACGAACACTCGCTTATCTTCGTAGTCTACCTACGCTAGCTGTTTAATATAAAACATAAGTCTCTTCTTACTGAAAATAGATTTAATTTTCTCTTGCTTGAATAGAAATAAAATAGACTACCTAGTACCTATCGAAGGTCGTGCATTGATACAAGAGCCAATTATATCCCCGCGTAGGTTTCAAGAACCAATTTCATAAAAATATTACGAGTGGGTACATATAGGTCAGAGTTTCAAAGTAACAGCTCAATAGAAAATTTTAAGGTTATTGCTAATTTCATCACAACTTAAGTATTATTCAATATTATTCAATGTTTTGTAAGTATTTGTACCTTTATCAAAGGAAAAGTGTTTAGTAGTTACCTAGATACTAAATCATCATCAGCAATTGTGGGACATAGGTCTCATCAGCCAGTTTGGATAAAGCGACAGCTCCTGAGCTTCTGTCATACTAATATTATAACGGCGAAAGTTTATCAGTGTATATGTTTTACTTCTTCACACTCGAACGGCTGAACAGAATTCGATAAGTTTGGTACACGGGTAGACATATCCTGGAATAGCATATAATCGTAGGATAGGTATTTTTTAGTCCAGGGGTTCCCTTGTGATAATTTTCCATTATCACGCAGGCGGAACCACTGGCAACAGCTAATATTATTATGAATAATTATATTTTAACTCGTAACCTTTTGACCAGGAAGCCTTATCATATCAGTCGATGACAGATGTCAGGCGGATGTATTGCGGACGGAAGTGCGCTGGTGGGCGGCTTCCGTCGGCGCGCGCGCAAGTCCTTCGTCCGGCGACACTCGATACCGACAGTGAGCCGGCTCGGGTTGCACTCCTCCAGCTCGCTTTACATGTACCGAAAAACAACGCTAACTAAGTAGGTAATACCTACCTACCAAAGTAAATGTTGTTTTCTCAAACCTCTCGTTTCCTCAAAAACAAAGTGTTAATACAAAGTTACAGCGATATCAAACATTAAGCTAATTCTAGGCACATTCAAAATAACCGCGCGCCGTAATAAACAGTTAAAAACAAATGGAGAAACCTCACAATTGCTCTAATTACCGCCTCCGTTACCAAATCACGAGAAAATTCACGCCCTCAGCCCTCCACGTCACAATGAGGGAATGGAAGAAGCCTGTGAAAAAGCAAATTAAATTAATTGTGATGTAAACGAGGGTAGGCCGGGCACAGTGCGTACAGTAAATAATAGATGGCGTTGCCTTCGAACCGCACCCCTTTACAATACAATTTTATTTGCCGTATAAAACGTTGGCCGCGTGTGGCATTACTTACGTACTTAATAAATAAATCGAATCTGTCGCTGTGTTACATAAAACTGTTTGTGTTTTATTGCCGAACAAAGATGTTATAAATAAAGCCATGTATTTTATTTCTTTATTTCACATGTGTATTTGTTCGTATTTCTTTTTAACATTTTACTTTTCCATAAATTTTAAACTAGCATGTTAAAACGGGGCATAAAGTTGAGAGCGGTTTGCATAACAGAAGATAATAAATTAATATGTAGCTAATTAATTGCAAGTAGCGGTCAAGACTCGAAGGTGAAAGCTATAAGAGTGTTTCTTATGAAAACATCGTGTTCCTCGCGCTGAGGCCGAAATAGTCGGAGTAAGACGTTCGATCGGTTTACAAGCGCGCTATTTTGGGCGCTCCATCAAACAAGCGTCGATATCGCTCTTATGGATTTATACAATGATTTGAACATAATTCTTGATGCGGTGTCGGAGTTTTAGGAAAAAATATTGATAGGGTCTTTTCGTGTTACCGGACTTGATCGTTTAGCTAATTCAATTTACTACACCATTTGTAATAATGCTTACCATATGACTACTTACCTCAACAATATCTTGTAAAAATATATTGTGCATGTCTCTTCTCATGGCACCTAAACTGTTAAAAATGGTCGCCCTCATTTAATCTGTTCTTATACATATGTACAACTGTTTTAAACCAACGTCAAGAAAGAAGCCAGCATCACCAATAAAGAAGATCGGAAGACCTCTTAACTTCGTTCCCGGTTACTCACTCAACCTGGGTGTGATGTGTGCACTCGTTGCTCGGCCCATCACAACCTCCTTGAGTGAGCGATCGTGGACGAGACATACAACAGCTCTAGAGAAGAAGCGACATGAAGCTCAACAAACATTACAGTCAGCGCAGACACAACGCAACAGCAAACTGCTAAAGCAGTTTCATCGATTTAATAGTTATAAACTATATGACAACTGGAATAGAGTTCAAAATATATGTGATCATTTTCTGCATTATGCGTCAAGTCACCTATCCGACACATATGCTATGTAGTGTGTTATAGATACCCTATTGTTCTTTATTCATTTTCTTTTTATTAATGGAAACTTAACAAGAAATTTGTAACTGTATCTGCGCTGACCCTTATTTTAAGTTAACTGTCTTTTGTTACTGTTCATGTGATTCAAAGTGTAACGGACTTTTATGTGTTCTCGATTTCTAGTTGTTTTCTCTTTAATGTGTTCACACCTTACCATGTCTATGTTTGGAGATTAACTAACCGTTGATAAATGAATACAGGAGTATAGCAGACAACGCACTAGCGGCCTGTAGTAAAATTCAATGAGGTGTATCAATACGCGTCTTGTCGAAATTTTCATAGAAAAACGATTGGCCTGCCGGTCGGCAAAAATAGCATCACGGACATACAGAAAACAGGCGCGCATCGATCACGTGATTTATGCGTTATTGGCTACCGATTTGGAGGTTTACGACATACAGATCGAGGGTCATAAGTAGAGCACAAGACGGTTATGTCAAATGAAGGATAGATAATAATATATTGCATGGGTTGTGGCACAATGCACCTGCAAAGCATTGTGCTCGCGTTACAGAAGATTCGCAAACATCGTTACCGGAGCGCCGTGCTCTGTTTACGTCAAGTAGTGCTTTTATCCTTTCCTCTATTCCATTTGGCGCAGTTATTGTTGAGCACAAACCGCTTAGCGAAATAACCACAAACTACATATTATTCTGGAAACTCAATACGTATTATTTGCTATTTTCCCTTTGGAAGTAAAGCCTTACTGAGAACTGTAAAAAGTAACGAAATGTTTTATAAATTATTTTAATCCTGTCCCTCGTTCTATGTGTTTGAAACTTCGGATTTTTTCAGGAACTATTGTAAGGAATTTAATATGCTTTTCATAATCATGTAAAGCATTTTCCGGGAAAGTTATCATGTATATTGTACGGAGCCGGTTCTTTACCGCTTATTTTGACATGGGAAAAACCGGTTTATTTATTGTAATTAAAATAAAACGTAGATCTAATATGAGTCATGCAATGTAAGCACTAAGCCGCCCATAGTTTCTACACAATCTCTAATAACTTCAATGCTTTTTATATTATTGTTATGGCAGTGCTTGCCATATCAAGCGTCATGTACAGTCATCAAGTACGCAATAGTTAGCCGCCATTATCCGACTGTTACACCTGGCCGCATTGATATGCGCTTACTGTGCGCCTGATTAGCCATGCAATGTTTCACACTTAGACACCGATTGTATTCGCTTTACACCTGTCCGATTGCATCTGCGATCTGTTATTATAATTACACGTTCGTCTTGACACATACATGCAGCGACATAATAAGAATATAATGTCCGTATATGTCGTTCAAAGATTCATTTTAAATTACTCATCTTATTCTGAGTGATAGACTATAATGCTCATACGGTTGATCGAAAATTTCTGTATTTTTTCTTACTCACATTTTCAACAACCCACCTGTTTTTTTATAATCCAAACCGCTGATACATTTATTATAAGCACCTTGTAATGCATGCGTGTATAGTGGTTCATGGTTCATGAAATTATTTTACGCCTATTAAGAGCGTAATTTTAATGTACAATTATCGGTGTATATATCGTGGCCAGATCAAAGATCTTGATCACTTCATGATATGGCCAAGTAAAACTGGCCAAATCGTTTTAAACTTTAAAGTTTGATGATATTTCAATCCTCGTTTGGCCTACTTTCTTTAGACCCAACGAGGATTGACATATCATCAAATGTTAACGTTTAAACGATCTGGCCGGTTTTAGTTGGCCATTTCATGAAGTGATCAATTCTAAGAACTGGCCACGACATATATATGACGACTGTATGTTACAATTTGTGAATACAATGTGCTGGTAATCTGGTATACAGCCATTTCTTGTCATGTATGTAACTGGTGGGCTTATCCGGCAGGCGCTGCTGGCAACTCGCGCATTCGTAGCAGTTGCCAACTAACAGGCCTACGCGGCTAAGCCGATATCAGCTGCCGTCGCGCTACGCGTCGGCGTCGCCCCGTAGCAAGCCGACTACGAGAATTACACTTTCGTTACCCCGATAGGCATTTATTGTATATTTGCTTGATGTAGCTTTGTTGTGTGTTATAAAGATAATTGTTTTTTGTAGTAATGGTGGAACTTAATGCTTATCGTAAACTTTTAGTAAACGTACAGACTGAGAACAAGTATTTCACACGTCCGTTTAGGTAAACGTGACCAGACATATTTTGGCAGCTAATTAGACCAGTTTCAATAAATTAATAAAAATGTAAAGTAAAATACAGACAAACCGTTACAAGCTACCCTCTTCTATTGGTACAAGAGTATAGTCAGTAATAACAATAAAAGTTAATACAAAAACATCAGGTTATTACAACGACGAAACATTAAAGGCCAGTGGTGTAATTGTTAGGGCGGTTCCACACACGCCGGTAATTTGGCAGCGGCGACGTCGCGTCTATTGCAACACCAATTTCATACCGACAACGTGTAGCTGGAATTGCTTTTATTATACACGCTAACATCGACTGTACCGAGTGCAGTCTGCTCACACGCATTATCATTAGCTAACGATACACTTGGTAATTAAAAATTGACAAGAAAAATAGGATTCCTTCCCTAAACAGTTTGTTCGTATGGTCTACTAAACGAATTACAGAATGTTTTGTTGTAGGTAAAAATAAAAATATGTTCCTTAGACTATATAAACTCCAACAAAAGTGATGATTAGAAATGTTGCACCTCAAACACGATCAAACTTTTCCCCATACTGTCAACGCTTTCCTTCTAGTTGAGGCAGTTAAGTTCAACATTCGTTTGTTATGTACCAGTAATGGCAAGGTAACAATATTATTTGCACGCGACTCCGTCTAGTTCCACACTTGACAATAGAACTTTGTTAGCGGCGCGCGCTGTCCAGTAATTAATCAACTTGTTTAGTAGCGATTGAGGGTTATCACTGCACGCTGCAAGGTGCCACTAATTGTCAAACTTTGCCGACGTCCGACATATCTACATATTTATTTATTCCAAATCCAACTTTTTTATTCAACCCATCTCGCAGAACTTTAACCTCAGAACTCTAAAGAAAATCTTTTCATAAAATTCTCTCGTTATTCTAGACGTTTATACAAGATAGTGTTCTTTAAACAAGCCAAAACAATTTCACTTTGCAGTTTAAATAAAAAAGCCCCCTAAGTCACTTACGGCGAGAAGAAACGAGAGTCGAGTGCAATTTTAGGGCCGACACTACCCTTCTAAGAAATTGAAGGTGTTTGAGAACATCTGCATAGGGTTGAGTTGTTTACCGTCGCCGGCCGGTCTCAAGACAATTTATTTGAAAGGTGTCGTCGTGCAATCCACTCAGCGATCACAGCCGATACAAATATCCGATCTAGAATAACCTGGGTATAAATCACTCTGAGGAAATAAGTTGCTCGACCCATTTACCTAGCTGGACATGTGGTTAAACAACGTCCCGCAGTACCGAGACCGATACCGATACCGGCGCCGCCACTCACGGTGACGATATTGTGAAAGCTTCTCTATTGATGTTGTTCAATTGAATGGTTACGTCGAAAACGTTTTGCATATCTGTTTTGTTTGTCCCCACTTAACTTCAGAAAGTTGTACCGTTGTTTATGACAAACATTTACCTGATCGCGAAAACTTATGATATTATTCAACTTGTTTACGTAAACAAATGATAAAGTCATTTGTCAAATAAGTATCTACCTTTTGCATTAAACTAAAGCATAACTAATGGAGATCTAATTCTTAAACTGTTGAAAGTAAATTCACTTATCTGTACTTAAAAAATCAATCTTAAATTTCGAAAAATAAAGTCAAAGTCCAGAGTCGATTAATACCTAAATTGGATTCAGCATTTGGAAATTTTGATTATAATATTTCACGTGAAACGTGATACGTAGAGTGATTTCGTTAGTCACAACGAAATTCCTAATTACAAGAGATGGCAAAATAAGAGAAAATTGTATTAAATCGCGGGTTATCTAAGCTCTCACTCTTATTATTTCGGAGATGGAGCGCGACGATTTCGAAATTTACTTAATTATGTTATAAAGATACTGATCTGAATAAAGCGGAGCGCCGAAAGCCGAGGGAATAATCGTCTGGACCGACAGACAATTGGTCTCTCATCGCCGCGGCTTCACACTGCGACAAGTTCCATTTTATTATTTATTGCTTTCGCCACAAACGAAACCCTCTTTGCCACGTTTCAGATGCAAAAGAAAGTACAACAATCCACTTTCTTTGATAAACATTGAATCTGGAGAAGATCGATCACTCGTGATCCTCTCAACTTCGATTTTCTCATTTATTAGTGTTGTAGGAAGTAGTGAAGAGTGCTGTCATAACAGTACACACGGTGCAGTCTCAATTTCGTTAGTGGCGGCACGTATAGCCGTCGCACGTCGCCTGCTGAAATAGAAAACGGCTGGTGATTAATTGGCAATTACTCCAACTGGCGAGTAATTCCCGCGCCCACTTGTCGCCCAGCTAAGCTCGCGTATTATTTTTCCATCGAGTAAATAAATTGATCGTGTGTGCTGTGAACAAAATACAATCAAACACTTACGGCGCGGGTAATCAATATTTTTGTAATTGCATTTACGAACAATCAATATTGAATCACGGTTTTGGTTTTCTTTTATAACCAAGCTCAAAACACTTACTTATGGACTGTGACTTAGTTGCTGCCTGAAAATCAAGTTCTTACATAGCTGCATAGCTTTAAACTCTAGCATAACTATACATCTGTTAAGTTTCAGTTATACTAAAAGTGCAACTATATATTTTTTATATGGTAGATATCCGAACGGGTCTACTCATCTTTCTAACATAAATTTTGATAATTCGCTCAGAGTATAGTGTTACTCCGATGCAAAATTGTAATTTGCTGTGATATAATTCAATATTTAGCGAGATGTAATTGAATATTTTTCCAATTTGTCGCGCGTAATGGGGCAAGATTGAGTTGACGGTCCCCACGGCGAGCAGGCGGGCCGAGCGACTGACGACGGTGTCGACGCGACTGACACGCGCGTCACGACACCGCGACACCCGGTGTCGAGTGTCGCCGCATCTCATCGCGCGACATCACATTTACATACTACAGCCTTTTTCATTATTTAAAGCAACATTTCTGTGGTTAAAATATGCAATCGGTTTTCTTATATTCCGGTAGACATTTACTTTGAAATCGTATCGATTGATTTCGCATAGGTAGAGTTTAATAAATGTATACTAACCTAATATAAACTAAAAGTAGTCAACCAGTTATTGAAAACAATTAAGTGCAATTTAATTGATTTAAAGTGTGATTTTTTACTGCTCATTCATATAAGCTTATTACTATTTAATTAATGTAAGCTTAAGTTGTGTTGTGCATAAGTTGTATATACAATAAAGAATATACAAGAACTAGTCTCAATTCTTTTGTAAATTATAATCAGAAGGTAGTATTTAGTATGTAATTTCCCAGCATTAAGTGGACATGGGATTCGCGCCATGTCTTCGTCAATACGTCGGGATTACGCGGAAAACTCGCACATACTTCATGCACGTCACGCGCTGTGTTTTGAGGAACCGACAAAAACGCCTCATCTTTCATCGCGCGATTTCCTTCCAAATAGCTTTACGGTCCCCCTAATAATACTCAATCATTATTTAGATACCATATAAGGACTTCGTGTACGTGTTATATTGAGTAAAGCCGTTTTAAATAAATTGCCGTCTGCTCAAAGGCCTTTTATCATATTGTTTTAATACAACATCAAACGCGATTACAAGATTGTTTATTAAATTTCACATTTCTTCAAAAGCAATTAATTATATCAAGTTATCATTGAAATCGATCGTTATAAAGCCAGACACCTCGTCGACACTACATGTAACTATATATATGTAACTATATACAACGTCTTAGATTATTTACTGCATTATACACCGCCTTTTCTCCTAGTTTAAGATATTCCTGTTATTGCACTTTGACGTAGCGACGAGGAAGATGCCAGCTACGTCACGTCGACTCATTCCAGCGGCGATCGCTCCTGGCATACTAATATTCTCTGCGAGCGATTCCATGTAATTCCAGTCGGTACTCCGCCTCCGATTGTGCGCCAGCCAGTATCTTGAATATGTTACTAGGATCTACCGAACGCTCCGTCGGATGCCTCTGAAATGCCGATACTCAAATCTGTCCAGTCACGTAATCACAACTGCGTGTGTTACATAACTGCTCTACTAATTCTACCATCTCATTAATTTAAAAACCGTTATATCAATAGGAACGTCTGCCATAGGTATTCTCGGTATTATATCGAAACTAGAAACGGGAATCTATAAAAAAAATACCGCAGACCCACGAAACTAGAGTCCAACTGAAGATTCAATATCCGTTTCGGTTTATTTCGGTCCAAAAATCTGGTTTCGACCAAAGTTTCGGTTTCGACCAATTATTGTGACCGTATATTCATTCGGCTCGACCGAAACTAGCGTTTCTGAGCTGAAGGTTGTGAGGAGAACTAACATCTGATTTTCTCGTTCGTCTATATAAGTACACAATCCTGTAATCATCGTTTTCTTAACTTATATAAGTAGTACTTTATGAAAGTTAAGGCTGATTGTGCAGTGGCCAAATAACTTATTCAAGACAATTTTTTAAAGTTTTGGTAGTTTCTTTCTTACCACGCGAGTTTCAGTTTCGATGAAAACCCGAGGAAAAGCTGGACATTCGGCTACAGTTTCAGTTTAGCCAAAATATCGTGTTCTGACACAAAAACCCTTTAGTTTTTATTACGCTCAGCCATTAAACGCATTGAGTTAATAGCTCCATAATATTTTTCTATCTACAAAGTCGTCCACCCTAGCTGGAAGCCTGTAGCGTTATGGCTTGACGTGATTCAGCACTCGTAATTCGTCTCAGCCTCGGGCTAAACAAACTCAGCTTATCGCATAACATAAATTGGCAACACGTCGTTAAGGCGACCCGCACACTGCGAGCCGCGCAGCTTTATCAGCGGCCTCTCGTAAACCAATGCCGTCTGTTATTGCAGCTCGGTTGCGACATTTCCCGAGACTTTTTTCATATCGCAAAACGGCCTGCCGATAGTAACGCTAACCGACGAACGGCGACCGGGACGCGGCAGTCGAACCGCGTAAACGATTTGGCTTGTACCGATAAATATATCCATTTGGCAATGCGCACCCACTCCATGCTCATATCAACTGAAAAAGCGCGCCGCCTTGAGCGCTGCTGTAATTAGAGGCCAATCGTAAAACGAAAGGGTTGCGCCGGAACGTCCCATCTGATAATGAGCGCACTGGCGGCACTGGCGCGGCTCCAGCCACCGCGCCGCTCATATTAGGCGCTCTCTCCGCCGCTATCGTTACGACTTTTACACTTTTACGAGTTGTTTAGTTTACAGAGCCGGCTGTGTACGAGCGCGTGCATTGCCAAATGCTAGTTCGCGGCTCACCGCGCGCGACCGCTCCCTAAATATCGCCACCGCTACGTGTTAATGAGACGTACGTTTCGGCCTCGTTTGGCATAGCGCGGAGCCTGCCGTCGCCCGCCACATTACCTAAATATCTAGCCTTATAGCACTTCATATTACGCTCCCCTTTAGTTTTATTGTTCTCAAACTGTGATTTTTGCCCCGATACGAAAGCAAACATTGTGGCTTTTAGATAAAATAAAAGAATATTTTCCTTGGTTACTATAACGATCTGTAGGCATCCGTTTACAATAACAGCAAAAGCTTCATTCCCGACGATATCAATTTTGTTCAGTGGCTCTTAATTAACATTTTCTTTTCTTTCGTTTCCAGGTGAGTGAGGGAGCGAATACAAAACCAGCCAGGCTTTGTGCGGCGCGCGCGGCGCCCGCTACAGACAAAAAAGAATATTACACCGCTTTCAATTCGAACACACAGAAGAAAAAAATATGATCTGCACTTTTGTAAACGCAAATGAGGTTCGCTTTGTAATATGGGACTTAATTTAAATAACGTTTCAGGCCAACCGAACTGAAACAGGTGGGTAATTACGCAACAATTGGTTTAGTTCCATTAATGGGCAATCGCAAAAACCTGTTAGGTGTTAATGTTAACGTGTTTTGTAAAGCAACAAATAGTAGCAAAACCGTACCTACATACACCCACAATGGTTGAAACTTTCATATAACATACACGTACCATTTATTCTGAGGAGCATGATAAACTCTAGCGTGTTTGATATACGAGCGACCTGATGGCAGACAGAGATTATCTCAATGTTCTCTGCTATACAAACGGGCTTCACCTTCGTTGGAACACGAAATCTAGTTTCCACGAACTACTAGTCGCAGACCGCCAAAATGATTTAATGCTTAGGTGCCAACACTGGAACCTTTCAAAGTCTGCAAGACACTTATTCATGAAAAGTATTATCATAAGTTCAATTTTTTTATTGCTCAGAGAAACAACAGTACGTCAGTACTATGAAGTTGCTTTAGCGAAATTTGATATAAACGTAGATACATAAATATAAGCACGTATTTGTATTAGTTTCATAAAATAACTCACAAAAGCAGAACATAAATAAAGCAATTTAGTTATTCAGATAAGTACTCATACACCAAACGGTAATTTGAAATCACCACCACTGAACAACGGCGGAACAAAAGGTAAGCTTTACTTGCTAACTTTTCATCAATGAGGAAAATACTGATCATCGCCAACTATTTCGTCCTACACATAATCATAAACCTATAGCTAAACGCCGATTCCACCACGAAATTATTCGCTGAATTTATATAAAGTTCTTAATAAAAATGGCATCTGAAAGTACATAACATTTAATGCAGAAGTTAGACAAGCTCACATAGTCGCGTTACATCACAAAGACACTTCGTGCGGACTCCGACCTTCGAACCCAGGAGCGGTTGAACTCTAAACATGTTCAGTAACCTCGCGGTCGACGGCTCCTCAAATAAAATTATATTGCAGTGATGCAATGTACTACAGAATACACACAATCACACCCAAGCGGCAACGAAAATTGAAACCAGTTCAGGTATCTACCACATTTCTCAGATTGTAAAACTACTATTTTCAAAATCGAATTTCCACGGTACATAAAGTACGTGAAAATTTTCCATGTTCAGCTCTAGGATAATTTTCACATATTTTCAAAAGCTTCCTTTCTATACCTAAATCTTCCTGTATTTTTGGTTTCAAATATGAATGATGTTATACCTGAAAGCCATTGTATATTCTACTCATAAAATATGCTAATGTCAACTGCAGCAAACATAATATCACTGAAATTGCTGAAGCATTATTTTTATGGTTCATTTGACAAGTTGTTTACGTGTCCCCGTCCCCATCCATTATGTGGTTTGGCTTACTGGCATGATTCAGAGATACGCGGTCACCTGCGTGATGCAAGCATGAAAACAAAAGGTGCTAGCGCGGGCATGCACCCCGGCCTCATAGGGCGCCGCCCTCGAGGACCTTGCACCCTCGCTCTATCTCTATGCTACTCTATTTAAGATAATGCACTTTTACGTAACTTTGTTCGTTTGCTAACAACTCCATAAAACAATAAAAGGTTCATAGCTCTTTTTGAAATGAAGATTATTACTTTATAATATTGACTGTTTTATTATTTGGAGTTTACTATTTTAGAATACTTATATGAAAAATGAAAATATTATAAAATATGATTTTATTTTAATATAAACCTCCATGATTCTGTGGTTCTAAGAACCTTCCGTAAATCGGTCGCGATATTAATGAGGGATGTAGCATATTTCCGTCAGCCCCTGCATTGTGTGCCAGCGACCTCTCGGTCTTCGACTCCTCGCTGTTACAATATTCCATCTCCTCACTTCCTCTCAAGAGCGCATCAACCGGTACAAGGAAACTATTTTCATATCATTTCTCCGTGCTTTATTATCAGGAATGTATCCGCTCAGTCTTGAATTACAGCAATTGCTGTTTGAAATGCTTTCGTATTCATATCAAGATAAAGTATTTCAACGATAAAACATGTTCATTGAATTTTACTTTACCTGCGTGTTTATAAGAAATTTAAATGAGATCAAAACACGATGAGATTACATCACTAGCACTAGGAGTATTAATATGCAGGGTAAACAAAGCAAAACAACTTTATTTAACACGAGCTTCGTCCCTTTATTACATTTAATTTTGTAACTAATTATTTATATAACTAAGAGGGTTTTTTTTTTTTTAAGGTGGGAAAACTTTTTGAATTATTAACAAGTTAATTATGACTCTTTTAACTCTTCATATAATTTGGTTTAATATAGTTGTTAGATGTGTTAGTAGATACGGTGTTTGGGTGAGCGCAAGAAGGCAACAGCCTGCTTCCAATCCGGAAGTTATAAATTTGCTTAAACTTGTTTGAGTTGCTAATTTCCGCGATGTTTGTCCGGACGTGCGGGTCCATTTAGTCCCTAAACCAACTGCTAACTTCTGTGCAAGCACCAATAACCAACAAAGATTATAATGATAAAATTATCTCAGTTGAGCATAACATTAGAATTACATATCAGATCTATTGATTTGTTTATACACAGTTACACACGCACGTAGATATAAATGAGACTCGAGGGGACACTTCGCTCCTGGGTATTTCCAAAGTCATCTATATCCGGAACACACTTTTAAAAACTGAATTCGAACGGTTATCCTCCCTTGCTTACGGTAAATAGAGTTACACAAGCACGAAAAGGGTCACTTCGCCCTAGCCCATACGTGAGCTGCTGTACCTACCTACGCTCTTCTACGCTTTAGGTTTACAAACATAATACAATAAATATCACGAAACGAATTTGACTTCTCATCTCATCGGAGGAGGAAATTGATTCTTGACTAATATTAATCATTTCTGCAGACTAAAAAATCGTTTATAAAGCCCTATTAGTGTTTATAATTAATATCATCTAAAAATAATAATGTAACACTTCGGTGCCAAAATTCTTAATAAATATATACTTATACCTACATACTTCCAAATTACCATTGCGTCTTAAAAACGGAAAACACAACGATTTAATAGACAATGTAAGATAAAAGAAAACCCAAGGAAATTCCTGCTTACAACTTATTTGAAACTCCCCTAAATGACTACAAAGTCGATCACTTTTGAAAATGAATCAGTAATTATCCACGCGAGCAGTATAAAAAGCGACAGAGCCGCCTGTACAAAGTAAGGACGTAATATTAACTTCCAACGAAATGTAGTTCAGAATCTACATTGATACCTGGGATTACGTTTTACCCTCTTTCATGGCGACGTAATAAAATTCAGCTTAAAAATACCCATTACGTACCTGCCTACAAACCGTTGATCGCAGCTTTGGTACATATTCCTTTTAGAATATGAAAATATTTTAAAGCTGGGTGCGATCATGTCTGTGCTTAGGTAAATCTTACAAGATCTTACGGGTTGAAATTGTTATCTACAGTGTCGGCAATATTTAAAGAGATGACAATGTTAGTAGAAAATTAAAGAGATCGTAAGTAATCTCATGAAACATTAGAGCGTACAGTTGACGCGGGAGAGACGAAGCCGCGTTGAAGTGGCGACTCATTGTAAATGTATCAAGACTTCGCTCCAACTATGTAGTGTTGCGCCGGCTCTGAGCGTCTGAAAACAATCCCAACTGCGTTAATCACTTATTTACGTCCGGGGTCCACTGCCGCCAGAGTATTTCTAACGAACGCTGAGAATTCCGGAGAATCCTAATGAACCGTGGGAATTTCGATTGTAATGAAGCGAGCGAGTTGGAACTTTACAAGTGGACGTAGAGGGGACTTTTCGCTGGTGGCTCGTTCTTAAATCGAATTGCGCAGTTTGGTTGGACATTGTTGCGGTGCATCGGGAGCTACGCGGGAAGTAATTTCGCTCAGTTCCGGCGGATATATCTCTCCCAGGACGCAGAGACCTGCAACTAATCGGTTTGTCATTTCCGCAATCGACCGCCACGACGCCGTTTTGAATACTTGATATTTGTCCTTTGTTTACAACACTGTACGAAGATTCAATTTGTTCATCAATTCCTCAAACCTATTTCTAGATAGACATATTACAAAACTAACGAGGTAACGTACACCGAGGGCCGAATTAATTTTCTCCTATCAACAAAAATTTACTTTGTTGTTCGGTACTTTCGTAATTAGACAGTCCATATTTTAGCATTAAACTTTTGTATCGCTAAGTTAACCCGAGCCTACGTCTGCCGCCCGTAAAAGTTCAATTGATACTTTAAAAATTCAAGACAAACGCTTTTAGTGCACTAAGGTGAGGGAACGGTAAAAATAACTTGAGACACTTGCTGCTCCGAGAGCATGGAGTTAGAACATCAAATAGCACCCGTTGTTTTAGCCGATGGCATTATTAGATAGGTACACTGAGGCTCACTTAGACACACATCTTCGAGCATGCACGACTGAAGTGCTAGAATAATCTTGTGAAACTTAAGAACAATATTGAAAAACAGTAATGAATTTTAAGTTCGAATATAATTTAACTGTTGTTGTTCTTCTTCTTCACGTGTCTGTCACGTGTGAGAGAAGGTTGTTATTTTTGGCTAGTGGTTAGAATGCTACACAAATCGCTTTTTTCTCTACTAACCAACATTGAGTTAAAATAGAATCAAAATAAACCTGAACAGTCCCATTATATACATTGCTATTTATTACGTAAAAATGCATATAGATAACAAAAGCTAACTCGACATACTCAAAAAAACATTACGTACATTGCAGGATATGTGTTGGCCTGCACATTCGGCATCCGTGCGCAGTGCCCTCTAATCTCGCCGAGTCCCGGAGTCTCGCAGTCCCGGAGCTACAGAAAGCTTGCGGGAATATTCATAAAGCTCGTTCACATCCGTCCGTTATCGGGCGGAACCCGCCGCACACCGCCGCAAACACTATATCGAAAGAGATACGCGAAATTACACTTTCACATGCCTCTTTAATGGTTTTTAATTCGCATTTAAATAGAGCCAGACGTTTTCTGTGTAAAACAGAGGGTACGGTTACAGCTTGCGGACTTCGAGTTTGTAGGTACAACAATAAAAACAGAACTCGATGTTTCGCAACCTATTACATTATTGTGAAAACCAAATTACACAGCAGAGTTTTTCTTCTGCGCATAAACCTTGTACCTAAATTACTTCGCTTTAGAAACAGTTCGCAAGTTTTTTCAAAGACTTTACCTCAAGTTTTTTACCACACAATAACAAATTGCTTTGAAACAAAATTAAATTATATTAATTAAGTACCACACGATGTAGTTAACATAAAACATAATATGATATTCGAAAGTATAGATAAGCTAAAATTGCTGTGCCATGTAATTTCAGCTCTTCAAAACTTAATGAACCGATTATCTCTAGAAAAACTGCGCTTTTATAGCCAAAATTAAGGTCGTAACTAGAGCCAGTACAGCGGTGGTATTGCAAGCCGTCTCAACTTTCCAATTACATCCCTCCCAGTTCAGCTAACTCATATAAAAGTTCTAACAAGGCGTGTCTTTAGCTAGGTCTTAGTTTAGACACTGTTATGACTTTAATCATACGAGTATGAACTATGAACTAAGATAACATATCTACATCTTCAATTGCGCCTCTACCTCAACAAACACCTTCATGTATTTACTTTAGAATTACCTCAATATATAAAACAACACACTCAGAACCAAATTTCTTTACACTGAAATGCTTTCTGAAACTTCCTGCTTCGTTATCTACAATTACATCATATTTATTCGGTCGATATATTATAAGTCTGTAACAAGATTTAAAGCGATCCCACCAAGTCACGTCATCTATATTGAACGTGAATTGTGAAGTGCACGCTCACTGATTACCGATGCAATCGTATCACTGAAAAATCGTTTCAATTTTGTATCTGTGCTCGTGCGGAAAATGTCCGCACGGAGCGAACAGTAATATGCCATTACCATCATAACAACGTTACTCTCGACTTAATTCCGCTGCCGGCGTTCTGCCGGCCGGCTGGCATCACTAATTTCTCTTATGCGCACCGCCCACCGTCAAAACCCAATCTTAGCGCCAATCGAACATAACAGATGTTTGTTTATAACACATACAACTTCTACGAAGCCTAACACAGTGTAAACGAAAATTTAGTCTCTAAGACAGCCATTATAATCTTATGTAAACATGTAAACGTCTACACAATGGAGGCAGAACTAGCGTTTAAACCGACGTCTATAGAGAGACGGTAAAGCGTTGTCTAGAAATCCTCTGAAATCCCTAAGGAGCGTCAATGCTTCCTCCACAATGGCGCACGTGAGAGCTGCCGGCCGACAGCTGATATTCAAAGGAGCTATTATTAAAGGAATACGCTGATGGAGGTCAATTAGGAATCGACGTCAACTTACAACGATGGATCACTGCACTAGCACTAGGCTAACCGCTATTGAGTCACTAATTTACAACAAAATATATGCGTTGAAACTGAACAAAATATAGAACAAGTACTTACTTTTCAATTATATTTACACATTCGTTACCTACTGTGTGAAAGCCAAAAACTACTATTTTTATTGCAGTGATAGCTAAAAAATCGCAAAACAGAATTTAGATTGAAATTTCCTCACGCTGTAGAGTCTCTTTAAATCCCTTTATATGTACATCAAAGAATTCAAGCGGTAGACTGCTATTGAAATCCCCAGTGAGCATCAATGCCTATTGCCACGTCGCTTATCTACAATGTACGGCATGAGAGCTGAAGGCGCAGGCAGCGCGCCACGAAGGGGAAGACATTTCAAAGGAGTGCCTTACTGCATCGGGTGAACAATTAAAGAAATCGGCAGTCACATTTAACATTTCTAAACGTACAGTATCGATGATTTCAATACTGTACGTTAGTCTACTTTTTACTTATTAGAAACTGAATAAGCACCAATAGAAACAATTGACTATTATGCCATGACATTGTTAAATGCGTTTAACATAGAGACGTAGAATTCAAAGGTCGAGACTTGCTGTCCAAGATGCGGGCCTCGTTTAGCTTTGTGTTTATCGAACTCTACTGACTATTATGTTTATGATAGCCTATTAATAGCGTTCAATTTAGCGGTTTTCTATTTATTAACAATAATCGAGATAACGTCTCCATGTCTCGCAGTCGGAGGTGAGCTGACAGTCGTAGTGACAGCCAGACGGTGACAGGGCGCGCCTGGCACGCCACGGGGGACCTTATCCCACTGACATTTTATTATTTTTATGCTAATTCCCCCTTTCGATTAAAGTAATTTGGCATCTCTGTCCTTGTTGAAATATTCCGCTGTGATATACATCGGTCCCCTTTATGTACCGAGCAATTTTGCACTACTCATATTTTTTCAATAAGGTTAAGGCCCATGAACAAGTTAAGTTTATAAAAAATGAAAGAAGAAAAGAGTTTCCACGAACTGAGACAATTTCATGTACATTTCCGTGGAACTTTATGACGCCGTCGTAGAACAACTTCTTGGGCAGATTTTTATTGCGAAGATCACAAAAGACTGCGGTTCACATTCTGATAGTAAAGGAATCTAATATGATACAACAGAAAATATACACGGCAATAAAACAATACTCGGCCAACAAAGTTGGTCGCTTTGTCCTGTTCGTAACATCTTTTGCAGCAATAAAGTGTAACGTCTGTAGGGCAGTACACGGACGAATAATTTTAATAGCTCACTGACAGATTATTTCAGAAAATTAAATTTTAGCTCGTTGGACACAGCCCATAAAATTCGTGCTTACAAATCTGTTTGTTATGACATCGTAACGAGATTATGTCCGCTTCGCAATGAAGACGTCTCGCTTCGCCATGTCGTCACAATATCGCATGTTTTATTATTTCACGCAATAAACGCAGTGTCGCTGCCATCGCCCGCCTGCGCAAAATTATACAGAAACATTTTAATGTGAGTATCGAACGCGCATCATGACAGTTTATTACCAATAAATATAACAATGGAACTTATTTATAGGGAATAAAGATTTCATGAACTCATGCGGGTGTCAATCTCCTATAGATACGTGCATACGATAAACGGGCATGATAATAAAATGCTTTCATTGTAAGTTTTCCATTGATGACAAAATTAACAGTCACTGAAAATATACTGGAAATTTGGATGCCTGCAGGCAGAATTACTGTTTGATATAGATACGTATACTTATTTGCAGTGATAAAAACTGATTTTTAAATTGTACAACTTTCGAAGAAGCTATAACTTAAAAGATCCTCAACGTGACACTGGCAAAATAGTCGCAACCGGCTCAATTACTATAAAATAAATAATAGATAAAGGTTTTTTCTAATTGTAATATGAATATTAGGTATACTTATTAACAGTGAAATAAAGTAAGTAAGTAAAATAAGTAGTTGATTAAGATCGATTTCTTAAAACCGTAGAAACTTTTGCATCACGTTGCTAACAAAGCTCAAAACAAAATGTGAGATTTTTCCATCAAAGTAGCTGGAATTTCCCCAGCAATTGTATGAAAAAGTGTCGCCAGAGCGTAGAGGTGGCGTAGCGTAGGCGTGACCCACGGCATTGTGATGTGAAGGCGAGCACGTGAGCACGTGCCCTAGCCAGCTCCCGCCTGTCACGTGTCCCTTCTCCCTCGACTCAGAGTGTAGGCTTCTGTTTACTCTCAACTCCTTCAAACTGACCCACCAATAAACAACGTGCCGCGAAGTCCTTCAAAACCACTACTAACTTATTTGCGAACTCACGTGTTTCATTTAAATGAAAATTATTACGGAGGCGACCTCGTTTCGTAAAAAAAATGGGCATTGTTTCGGCTTCGGAAGACTGTACAATTCTTAGTCCAACTACAAGGAGCAAGTTTAACCTCATTATTTTTATAAAACCGAATGTTTAGTACAGAAATAAATTAATCAATACAACTTACCTACCTACTTGCCTAGGTATAGAGTTAATTAAAATTCATGTGCGTACACGAGGTCTAAGTGTGTGTAAAGCTTGTCCCCTTGTCCTAACATACGTAGCTGCGGACGTGTGTGGATTTGATTATCAGATAATTAGTGTAATGGGGTGTAAAGATACATGAAACGCGTGACGTGACCGCTCCAGAAGGCCACGTCGATAACCGATGTTACACAAACCGCACTATTCCACTATTTAATCAAACAGATGAATAATTCAACCAAGTACCTAGATATGTCCAATTAATATCAAACGCTATCCAACTTTGAATGTTGTCACCAAGATTATATTAATCTATAGCAGCGCGGCTACGTTAAATTCCCTCATGCAGTTTGACCACACTCATTATTTTGGGCTGACATAACAACATTAACTTCGAAATGCGGTTGCGAGTTTCATCCAAGGCTTGCAATTAACTAGTTGGCTGATATAGTGCGTGCACGAGCGGCGGCCCATGTTAATATGGCAATAATAAATTTGGAGCGGTTTCCATTCGCCGCCGCCCGCCTGTCCTGGGGCAGCCGGCACATTAAAAAGACTCCATGAATTATTTTGCACATATCAATTCATTAGTGCTGCACGTCACTGCTGCTTAGAGATGTGCATCCTGCCGCTCAAATGAATAACGCTGACTTCGAAACATTAGTTCGTCTTTTTCCGCTTTATCTCTCTAATTTCCCTGGTGTCCCTGAATAATGATGTTAAAATAATTGTTAACAACAGCAGTTGCGAACGGTGGCCGCGTTGGTTAATTTTAATTACCCGCTGATACCATATTTTATCTGGCAAAATGTGTTGTACAAATATAGACTGAAAGCTAACCACAACACTAGCGGTTTGGTGCACTTGCCGATACATCGATATTGAATAATGCGAGCCGCTACAGCTCATCCAAAACAGTTTTAATAACCTCGTGACAAATATCCGCTTAGTGGTATATTAAGCTCGGACTAGATCTCTAATTAAAACCTGTGCGGACCTAATAAGGTCTGTGTTGTACATGACAACGCATAAATCCCATGTAATGAACGCAGCGAGCGTTAAATAGAGCCGAGTCATTCAAATTGTCCACAATGCGATTATTCCATTACTCGAAAGCTGTCCGGCCGCAGCACACAACACAGCTCTGAAATGGGGTACGTCGAGCCCCGTGCCACTCACACACGAGCACAATACCTACGTAATGCCGCCACCGCGTCCCTTTACGTAATGACCACTCTCGTCAACTACTATTAAGCAAAGGCTCACTATTTTATTATTAGGACTTACAGACTTCTGCTCTCTTAAAAGTTGAACAAACAAAGATGGATGACAACAGTTGTTGAACAAAGCATGGGTGTTAGATTACCGTGTCCAAAGTTGGGTTACTTTTCAGTAACTTTTACTAGCTAGTCATGTATAGTTATAGCTGTTTTATGCTTTCAAGTTCATTGGTTTTAAAGCATAAGAAGTATTAGATGCATAATCTAGTGTTTATAGTTCCCCAGAATTTTTATGGGAAACATTAAAAATTAAGCAAATGTTATATCAAGACGTTCACAGGACGTTGACAGGAAAACCTTGAAATCTATTATCATTTTTTTTTGTTTGTGTGTTCTTTATTCGGTTCATGTTTTACATTTTTAATGTGATGTTATTTTGTCTGCAGTTTGTCTTCTGCCCGGCGGCCATCCCAGCTGGACCCGTACATGACCCGGGCCGTGCTGGCGCGAGCACTCGACGTCTGGGCCCAAGCATCTCGCCTCACCTTCACAGAAGTCAACTCGGATGAAGCTGATATCGTTGTTTCCTTTGCCAAGTAAGTTGAAGAACTCTTTAGAAAGAGACTATTGCCGAAGGTCCTATCCGTCCTCCTTAAAAATTAGGTTCTATACCAGTAGTAGTTCTAGTACATGTACCTCTCACTTATCACTGATAAGTTATCAGATTTTAACAAAGCAATGTGGTACCTGTCCTCTTCAATAAAGATTTTAAATTTACTAACAGTAACGTTTATTTTTTATAGAAAAACTATAGAAGAATAATTAAGAAGAGAAAGATTTTACAATTACCTAGTAACAATGTATACAAAACTCAATTAAGTTGCCTAGATAAAAATCTGTAAATCAAAAGCAGGCAACAGTATTGAGTTTAGTCATTTTGGCACATATATGCTAGTTCTGAAGGTCTCTTTTTGCATAAGTACAAAGAAAATATCTATCCTCGCAACAAATAAAATTGGCAGACTTCTTTAAATATCCCCAAGCTTGATTTATTGTGTTGATAATAAATAATAATCAACTGAGGATTTACAGAAACGTCCTATCCATTTTAAGGGGATTTGCGATCTCCTCGTGCGGGGCATAAGAATAGGGTCGGACACTGTTCAAGCCAAACTGAGCACTATAGCGTTCACTTAACGTATAGAATAACTACAGTATAATAACGTGACTATACCCGTTTTTTTCTTAAAATCAAATAAGATTTTGTTAAAAAAATAATTTATTAAGATTTGAAAGATTATCTACGTTAAAAGTAGACTTGCTAGAAAAGATCACTTCAAAGTCATAGAGATCAAGATATAGGTGTAACACACTCAAAGAAATATTTTGTAACTACCCGTTCAATAAAAATCTAAAGACGTATTTCAGTAGCTGTACTGAATTCAAAGTTAATGAACGCATTGGGGAACGTATTAAGCTTGCAACGTCCCCATCAAAATCACGACTCATTTTCAGTCAAAGGACGAGACGTGACAGTAAATCCATTTCTTTCCTATTTTATCTGACCCAAATAAGTTACTTAAAAAATATACCACTACTGTTAAATAAGCTATGAATATTCTTATGTTAAATTATTTTCGTGGTAAAAGATCCCGTAGGGGCACAGCAGGGCCGAAGCCTACTGGGGCCATAGGTTTACTTCCGATGGGGAAACCCGTGGTCCTAGAACGCAAAGGGCAAAGAAGGAACATAAGTATGGTTTTAGTCAGTAAAAGTCTGATACGCCCTCCCACTCCGCGCAAGAAATGTTATTGGATTTTCACAATAAAAAAAACTGGTAATTGATCCACTGTAACGATAATATTTCAGACAAATTTTATATGACGTAATAATAAAAGTATAGTATTAGTAAACAGATACGACACCGACGAACGAAGCTAACCCTGACAAATGACGCAAAGTTCGCGACAGGAGCCTCATATTGAATGAAAGTAGGGCGAAGTTTCACTTATTAGATCACCGTAAACGACGATATGAGAAAGTAGCGGCGACAAAAACCTCAACACTGGACATATTGCTGCCACCATATTGCGGCGAACGCTGCAAACTTGCAACCGCAGCCGACAACTTCACCGCACTCTGCATAAAATTTTCTTTTTTCTCTCCTAGCTCCGGGAGCGTCTCATTTTGTGAGTTGAGGCCACCGTGGTCACGTCACAAGCTCACTTTTATTGCTTCCTGTCGAATCAATAAAAAGTTTGCTCAAGACTTCCTGTATATTCCAATATATTATTCGATAATGCTTCGCGATTTGCGATACATTCTGAATACACTTCAGCTTGCTGTTTAAATATTTACACTTTGAACACATCACATATTTGAAATGAAGTTCCACACGTTTCCCTTACCTATTCGTTTAGACATTATTGTTTTACTTGAAGAATAAGTTACTAACAACAGATGTAAATAATGTAGGTTTATATTAATGCACGAGGCTTTAGATTATTAAAGTCGTCCATACGATAGAGAAGGAGTATCAAATGCTACGGCGTAGGTACCTGCCTCGGATTTTATGCGTGCCGTTAACTTATATTACACTCTATAAAAGTCTTCCGTTTCCTACTATATCTAGGGAAAAGTTGTTTTCCAATGGTATAGAATCTGATATAACGATACTTGTAGGCATGACGTAAATAGAAAATGTTTTTTCAAAAAAATTATTACACTGTGTTTTTTAGACGACTCTGAATCCCAATAAATAGGTGTTTTCTTGACATCAATAACCTTTTTGTGTGTGACGTAATAAAGTGTAGATATGATAAATAAAGACAACTCCAGACGTTCGTCGTCACTTACAAGGAAATTCCCCCACCGTTCGTGTTTTGCAGTGAATGTTCAATAAGAAAATAGTAGCTTAGCATGCAAAACAATATCAATTGCAATTAATTATAATTTTCATTGACCTATTTTTTAGATAGTTATTTATCCACAGTTTGGTAAAAATGAAAATGGAAAACAATTTATACAATATTCGGAGAAGATAACCCAGCAGAGACAAGTATTCAAATTAATTTATTTATAGATAGATTCTTTTTTAGATAACGCTATTTCCATATTATTCAAATAAAATCAACTTTAGCACATACGTATGCATACAAAGAGGTACCAAAATCAATAAATGTATGGATTGCGTGAAAAGCTTTAGTTTTCATGGCTATAATAACGATTCGTAACATAAACTCGTAGGTACTCGTAGGTTGATAGAAATTCTGTGCAATATTTTATTATTTAATATGAAACGATTCTATCATCACTTCATTGGGCTAGAACGTCGAGAGTGATTGCACATAGCGCAGTACCCTACACTATGCGTCTACCAGATTTATTACGCTCATAAACTGTAATATTGCCCAAGTAATAAAGGATACGTACAACTTAACTGCGTTCTCCAACTCACGAATGATATAAGTGCAATCACTGGCTGCTATCATATGCTTATATACAATACTTTAGTTCTCATGCATTTAGACATGTAATGTATATTTTATGGACCAATTTCAAGATACGAACTTTATTTCTTTTATACTTGGCTTTATGCCTGTAAGTTTTCATTTTATTGCATCTTTATATAAAAATAAAGGATCATTTGAAATGTGATATGCAATGACCTGTTCATATCCGCATACATTGGGTTCAGGCGCGGTTGCTAAGGGCAGATATACCAACACGGCAATAAATCATCCCTCAAACTCGGAAACTTTCCATTCCGAACCCATTATATTTGACGGCGTATGTCAGCGAGACACTTCCTCATTCCACTACCTTACCTGTGTGAAAGCACTCAATAAAAGTGCTGTCATTACAAGCAAAGTAATGTAGATTTCAAAATACAGAATGCATTTCTCTAACGGTTTTCAAATTATCACAAAACAGGTAAAAAACAAAAATGAAAGTCCCGTTCCTTACGCTACTTATACGGAGGCGGCTAAATCGCTCCGGGAATATTCCAGTGCAGTTCTTATTACCTAAGCGGCTCAGAAACCGAGCGAGCATAATAATAGCCGTACTAAGTATAGGAATATTTTCCCTATTAGCGCACCCCGCCCATATCGGTTAATGGCAGAACTTTCACATGGAAACTCAATAACGCAACGGTCAGCTAATATCGCGTGAAATATGCATGGACGAGGTCTTTCCGTTGTTTTGTTGGCGCGAAAAATGATTAGGTGTGTAGTAGCCGAGCGTGGGACCCCTGGGACGCAAGTTTGATTGCTCTGCAGACTCCATCCACTCCATACACATTGTTGTTTGTTGCGAGATGAATACATTACTTCAGTATGACTGTTTTCATCACTAAAAGCCTAATGTAGCTTTATCATGATACGGTGTTTTTTATCAGAGCTTAATCCCTTGTTTGTTTTATTTTGAATCAGGCGCTTCCATGACGACGCGTATCCGTTTGACGGCCGCGGCTCAATCCTTGCGCACGCGTTCTTCCCTGGCACTGGTCGCGGCGGTGATGCACACTTTGACGATGACGAGCTATGGCTGCTACAACCAAGGGACGACGATGAAGAAGGTAAAGACTTGTGCTTATCCCTATATTCAGGACAATGACAGTGCCTTCAAAGGGTTATCGGTTATCACCAACGAGGTTTTTTAAATGTTGTTACTTACACTTTGAACTGGTATGTTTCACACATGTCATTGACATACTATGCCTTGTTTTTATGGTAATTTAGAACTTCTAATACACAATCAGTAACGCCATTCAAATAAAAAGTTTATTATTTCATATATTATTCTCATTGGTCTCACTATTGCGGTAATTATTCATTGATACTCATATGGTATTCAGATAGGTGAATTGGATCCTTTCTTTTTATTTCCACTTGTACATCATTTTAATTAATTTTGTAACAAAATTCAGTGGATTTCATTAGAGAATATAATGTATCTACTTACCTACTTGGAAATATATAGGTAGTTGCACATACGTAATTAACAGATTTCCGATGAATTTACAGAGTTGCCGTGAAAAGTTCACGTGTAGCTCGGAAATGAGCTTGTTGCGGTCAGCCATGTTTTGACATGCAAATGTCGAAAGCGCCGGAATACGTTGTTCACCTTCGTTGTTACACACGCCCACGTTTTATCTTTTGTAGGCTCACTGGGAAATATACGCTTAACAAGGATATTATTCCTCAATTACATGCTGTCTGGCTTAAATAACATACCATTAGAATGTCTCTATGAGTTAAAGGTTGCTTCTAATTAAGTGAAGGCTTTTTATGTGGCTACTTCATTCAACAAGTTTCTTTTCAAACTTACTTTTATCTAGCTGTTTTACTCGAAGCCACACGTAACCAAGTCGACACAGCGCATAATTAGAACATGGGTCAACTTTACCTAAGTAATTTTGGCGGCCGCGGCTTTTGGCACTTCTCGTAGCGCAGCGTTACGAAACGTTCATAGAGCTATCAAAATTACGTCACAGAATTAATGCACATACGATAGTGAACACTGGAGAGCGAGCCAAGTGTGGTCGTCGCATGTATAGTGTAAACACGGCAGCAGCCGATAGGTGGCGACCGCAGGCGCGGCGAGGACGCCGCTGCGATTACCGCGCGCTCCGCACTGTGCACACGTGATAATTTACACGGACAACGGACGGTTACAATGCCACTTCGAATTGTATTCGGCTAGCCATGTGTAAATATCCACCTTTATTCAACTGAATCCACATGTGAATAAAATAGACTGCCTTGCTAACTGGCGATGACATGGCGATTTTGACTAACGTGGACTTCTTCAATAAAAAAACCGAGCTTCCTTGTTAACAGTGTCTTTGTTATTTATTTCAGGAACTTCGCTATTTGCGGTGGCTGCACACGAGTTTGGCCACTCACTGGGTCTCAGTCACAGTTCTGTGAAAGGCGCGCTTATGTTTCCGTGGTATCAAGGCATTCAACCAAACTTTGTATTACCCGAAGACGACCGCAATGGTATTCAACAAATGTATGGTAAGCATCGGCGTAACTTAGCAGTCATGATCAATACATCATTTCTCTTCTAAGTGTTAAATTATCGTCATTCATGAGTATCAAATTCTAAATCCTTTATTGCTTCATTTTCAGGACCTAAAAAGAGTACAAAGTGGGCCAAAATACCATATTATCGTCCAGTAGAACCACCACCGACTACTACAACAACGACGACTTCAACTACTACCACCACGACCACCAGGCGGCCGACCTACAGGCATCCCAACGAACGAATCCCCAACCGAAAATATACTCCCCCTTACCCGCGTACTCCAGTTAAATACCCTTCATACTACCCTGTCGACAGACCCAGCTATTACCCCGAGACACACTATCCCGGCCGCCGTCATTACAACGCTAGTGAAGATCATCCTCGACGCACGAATCATCATCACACCTACCGCCCCCCCACTGAAACTACGTCCCATCCCACCACCTACCGCCCGCGCTACCCTTACGTGCACCCTGAGTATCCGACCAATCCTAGACCGCACTACCCGAATGATCCCAGACAAGATAACCCAAGGAAGCCTACTAAGTACTACCCGGAGAAGACGACGCAGCGAACGACGACAACGACGCCTTCGGACAAACCTGACACGTGCGACACGAGTTACGACGCGGTAGCGCTCATACGCGGCGAACTCTTCATATTTAAGAATAGAGTAAGTATTAACATGCTTTTCAGTTATTATCCTCATAGACCGCTACAATGAACGGTAAACAGTCAATAAAATGCAACTTTACCTAAACATCCAATTTATTTTTCAGTACCATTGGAGGATAGGAGCTCAAGGGCGTTACTCTGGATATCCTATAGAAATAACAAGAATGTGGGATAGTCTACCAAAGAACCTTACGCACGTCGACGCAGTTTATGAAAGACCTGATCGTAAAATAGCTATTTTCATAGGTACGAAACATTTTGTAACATAACAGACTATCGAAAATATTCATCGAACCTTCATATTTCTTAAATTCATGATCATTCAAGATAGAAGAACTAAGATTAACCTTATTTATTCATTAATTTCAGGTAAAAAGCTGTACTTGTTCGATACCCAATATTTATTGCCGGGTTACCCTAAACCATTATCAACGTTTGGTCTGCCTGAAAGTTTGGAGAAACTAGATGCTGCGATGGTATGGGGTCATAACGGCAATACATATTTCTACAGCGGCACTATGTACTGGAAGTGAGTTCATTTTATTTTGTACATTACATTATTAGGCCTGTAGGTATTTCCTCGTTTGTATTGTTATTACAACTTTTAGATTTTTTGGTCAAACAGTACCTAAAACACTCAATCCACATTACAGGTATGATGAAGAAAAAGGTCGCGTCGACTACGACTATCCACGTAACATGGCCATGTGGAAAGGTGTGGGATACCATATCGACAGCGTGTTCCAATGGAAAGATGGTAAGGATCAACCCTTTTTTCGAGTGCTTACACCAAGAAAAAGAAACATTCTACCTTATTGAACTTTTGGAATGACATAACTCTATTCTCTTTTTCTACCTTTACAGGTAAAACATATTTCTTCAAAGGCAAAGGCTTCTGGAAGTTCAACGATCTCCACATGCGCGTTGAAACTGAAGAGCAGTTACCATCAGCCACGTTCTGGATGGGATGCCAGCCCACGGAGCGCGCGGGCCGTCGAGCCGGATACAAGACACCGCCCGCGCCCGGCTCAACACTTCGCTCACCCAGTGCTGCAACTACTATTACTACCAATTTACTACCATTCTTATACTCTACACTTTTATTATTGACAACTTATATTAGGTACTGTTAATGATAATTATTTTAACCTTACGTAATTTATTTCTATGACTGCAGCATTAAACGAAACGAGCGGTGACGAGGGTCATAGACTGAGCATATCTACTTCTAAACTAGGTATATGAAATGTATACCTACTTAGTAACAGAAGTATGTATACTAAGTTTATTGTGTTAGTACGTTAATCAGGTTACCTTCGTAATAATGCATTTGGGAACATTATAAAATATTTAACGACGGCTAAAAGTTTGACTTTACTTAACCTACCTACACCTAACACCTTTGTATATTTTTGCATAACGGAAGGGAAAGGATTTCTTTCAAATAAACCGGTCATAATGAAGCTTATTTACATTGAGTTCCACAATCTACAGATTATGAACTGATAATTCGTATGTACACAGTCACGTGCCAATGTCGGACGGACATAACAAGTACATATCGGAAATGTCTGAATTAAAACTAGATTAAGTAACTATTGCGCAAAATTTCACTGCCTGTGTGTAGTATTAACAAAATAATATCTACAACATGTTATACTATTATTTAAATATAGGTAATTATAATGTAATTAGACACTAAGAATTGATAAGATATATTATTTCTATTATATTTGTACATTTTGATCTCAAAACGATCGTATGCTTGGTTTGTTAATGTCATGTAAGGTATAAAACACCATCCATTTAGCTTCTGTACAGTTTGTATTGTACTTCGATGTTTAATTGTTAATGTGAAAATCAGAAATAATCGGGTATATTGTATCTATGTACTGCAGTATTTAAGTAACAAATACCTTGTATCATAGATACTAGGTACCAACAACACCAACTGCCTTAGTTATCTGATATTCTAAGAATATGCATTTGTAGATTAATGTTGTAAAAATTATACTCGTTTACTTTATCCCATATATGTATGTCATCTATATAATAGTTGAGTAAATTATTTATAATATCTCATAATGCTGGTTAATAGAGGTACACTTTAACTGTAATTTGTAAATGAAATAAGTGAAATAGAATAAGTAAATATTATAGATGCCATTATTAATCAATGCTAACTATACCTATACATTATATCGTATGATATTTACATATATTTTTAACAAATGGCCTTATGTGTACTGTGAAAAGCTAAGGCGGATGTTGTATTATGAATTGTATAATCTGATTGTGTTGCCAACGTGGAAAAGAAAAAGTTAAACTTGGTAGAATGAAAATGGTGCTTATTATAGTTAGTCATTGTACAGAATAAATTCTCTTTGGATATTTTTGTATGTTGCTGTTATCTTGAATCAATGTTTACCATAAAAGTCAATGATATACCTCTCCTTCTCCTGTAATCCCTTGGAACAGAAATGTATGTGAAACAATTAAGTGTTGAACCTTATCAATCAGCAGTCATAGTACTCCTATGTTCATACTGAAGGGGTTAAAATAATAATACTGCCAAGTGGCCCCAAGCTAGAGTGACTTGTACATAAATCAATATTACCTATACCTCTCGAGCCACTCAAGATTTTAGTGTAATATAGGCTACATTAGATTTTTATAATTTCTTTGGTCACAAAATACATTTTAATAATAACTGTGATATTTACTTTTATAAAAAATGCCATGAAATACTGGCGATAAAAAGGAATAAAAATTTCTAAAGTCTTTCTAAAATAATTACTCAATGAATAATTTTAGTTTAATGTATTACCTTTTAAGTAATATTATGTGTTTAATAAAGAATATTTCTATGATATTTTTTTATAATTATCGTCCTTTTCCCACCGCAATCGTGGATACAAATTGTAATGTATTTGATTCCCAGATCAGCTAATATCGTTTCTTAACTTGGATGCTACCTACTAATTTTTACCACTTTCACAAAGACAAATTTAGTAATCCAAGTGAAGATTGGACGCGACTTACAACAGAATTACTGACCGGGTCACCTCGGCGTGGATAACCTCGCCTTTAAAACCACTGCAAAATGCTGGCACGATAAATTACGACACAGATTTTCCTAAACCAAAGTGAACATCAATTTTTGCTTCGCTCAAACCACTCTCTCTACCTTGCAGAGGTTACTGAAATACCTGCATTCATACTAGCACCAAGTATGCCGCTAGTGTGTGACCAGGCACCGACAGAAATAAAGCGCATAACGATTGGTGAGCAGCAGGAATGTCCATGGTGGTAGTACTACTGCAGGCAAACTCCTTTACAACGAACTCTACTACTACTGCACCTGATTAACCGATGGCACTCGTGACAATCAAAAGCTTACCTTATACCACAAATCTATACTGACATATGACACAAATCTATACATAAAAGTATATATTATTATAATATTTTAAAGCTAAAGTGTCTGTTCGTTTAGTTACTTAAACGCACTAATCTTAGAAATAACTGGTCAGAATTTAAAAAATCTTTCAGTGTTAGATAGCCCATTTATCGAGGAAGAATATAGAATATAACATCACGCTACAACTAATAAGAGCCGAGTATCAACAAAAAATGTTGCGAAAACAGGAGAAAATTATGCTTTTTGAGATCTTCCGTTGCGTGCGTCAACGGTTACTTACGCAAAAATTATGACAAAATTGTCTACATTTAAAGGTTCTAGAAAAAAAGCCCGCGATAGCATATGTCTATCTTTTAAGGCTTGGCTCACTATAAGTTTTTTTATGGTAATCAAATTTGTTTTAAAACAATTCATTATTTACGAAGGTGTTTTAGGGTTCCGTACCTCAAAAGGAAAAAAAGGGACCCTTATAAGATCACTTTGTTGTCCGTCTGTCTGTCTGTCTGTCAATCAAGACCCATTACGTCGGGAACGCGCTATCGAGTTGAAATTAAAACCATATACTCAGGTTTGCGGACTATTGAAGCTGTATAAAAATCAAACTTGTAAGTTAACCAGAAAAAAAGATACTTTGGAAAAAAAGTGTGAAAAAAGCTCTTAAGGAAATCAAAATTCATAGGGTAGGTACTTTCCGTTGACCCAGAATCCTGAAATTTTGTATAAAGCAAGGTCTTATAGCAGAGGTATATGAATAAAACTGAAGACTGTAAATTAGTGTTAAATCCTGTTAAATCACAACAAAAAAAAATTGCGATTCGGAAAAATCTTCGAAACTCCATTCGGGAATTGAACTGTTTACATGTAGGTACGGAACCCTCAGGGCGCGAGTCTGACTCGCACTTGCCAGTTTTATAAATATAATATTGATCCTTTGCCAAACAAATACAATATTCATTCTAAGTATTTTATTTTGAACTCAATTACCCATTACATCATTTGATTTCAATAAATATCTTAGAAGATAACATAGTATAACATAACTCCATAACAAAACAATGATCAATTATTACACGATCGTTGTGTCGCAGGTGGCTATCAGCACCTGAACGCCCCGCTCCGCGCTCGTTCATCTTTTAAAATGCCTCTAGCTATTTCTTTGCAGATAGAACTATGATTGATAGAGCTCATATAGAGCCGGGAATCCACTATGTCCGCGAACTAGCTGTGCTCCATGCATCTGCAACCGCTCTGATGGAGACGATACGCGCATCTCCATAAGAAATATACATACTCCAGTCTCCTTATGAACATTTTTCATCCGACCAGTCTTTATCCGAGCGTAAACCACCAAATTTATGTAACGAGAAAACCAGACTCCAAATTCTTCCCAATAACGTGATTGGTACCACAGTTTTGACTGTCAGTATACATAGCATAATCAGCCTTTTAATGTTCCCACTGCTGGGACTCAGGCCTCCTCTCTAGGAGAGGGCATGGGCCGTAATCCACCACGCGGGCCCAGTGGGGGTTGGTGAATGTCACATGTCTTCGAATTTTTGGTTCATGGTTCTAGGACATGCCGGTTTCCTCACGATGTTTACCTTCACCGGTTTAAGAGCAGTGGTGATGAAATAAATTACACAACGTAATGCGCCTGACTGGGATTGAACCCGCGACCTACGACTCGTAAGTCGGGGCCGTTACCACTGGGCCATCACTGCTCAAATGATTCTCCTTAAATACTGACTGTCAGTATTTAAGGAGAATTAGGGGGTTAGGGGACAGGGGGTTAGGGGATAACGGTACTACTATTTCAACCGGCCCAAATCAACTTCACCTGCACACACAAGATAGTGGCGGCAAACAAGCGATTGCCGTGCCTGCTAGATAACAAACGAGGTAATGGCGAACGAGCAATGGCGGTATAATCATATGCCCAGCTAAGTTACTGGTTGGAAGAGGCTAAAGCGAGCCTTGGGACCTAAATAGGCCCTAAAATGTCTAAAGTTGCACATAGTGACAATTAAAAATGAAAGCGAAGTTAAAAACTAGCAAACATTAGAAAGAAAGACGGACGATACGAACCCTTCGGCTATGAACAGTGCTCTTCACTTAGTGGTGGCAAAGTGCTGTTTCAGCAAGCTCTTCATCCTGTCTTATTCCTTACGAAGCCCAGATCAGCATCAGTGGGTTGTAGTTAGACCCATACAGTGAGAGAGGAAACATATAAAGGGTAAATAATAACCTGCCTCACAGCTATTAATTGTTGCTCGAATCTTACCTCTCAGAGAGACTCTTCCAAGTGAAGGAAGCTGAGTCTACTAAAGTCTGGCTTTTCCCAAATAAAGGCCGATATGCCGCAAGGGTCAGGCCGGGTACCTGTATTGTACATTATATACACGTTTGACTTGCCAGGAGAACAAGATGTCACTACAGCCACGTTTGCCGACGATACTGCTGTCTTGGCAAGCGACGAAAACGATACCTATGATCGTAACGCAGAAACTGCAAAGAAATATGAACGATGTGACCATGTGGCTCCAAAAATTGAGATAAAAGGCTAGCGCTCATAGTCTGTGCATGTTACTTTTACACTACGCCAAATCTCCATTGGACGGGTACACTCGCACTGCCATAACGTACGGCGCGTCTGCTTACATAAGTTATACATTTTAACGTTGATTGAACCAGAAGAAAAAAAAAGTATTTAATTGCATGAAATAAATTAATTCGGCATTGGGACTAATGACTAATAACGCTTCAAGCCCCTTTCACCTTATATCAAAAGCAAAAACAAAAGTTTTATCATCATAAACCATATCACGTGATATTTGAAGGAATAATAACCTTAAAAAATTATTATGGGATTCAAAAGGTTGAAAGACTCATAAAACACCCAAGTGAGAATTCTGGGCATATGACAGACAGACAGTCTACCTACTGCACTGCATTAAAAAATAACCAGAGTAGAGTAGAGTCGCTACTCCAAATGTTGAAAAATTTTTCCAGTTGCAACCTAGGATCGACAACTAGCTTATGCAACCATAAATGACACTTGCTTGGCAGTGACAGTTGAACTCTATGTTCGCATTAAAAAATGCGAGCATAGAGTATCTACCCTGATGACGTCATTAGAGTTAACTTTAACCTCATTTTTGAACGCAGGGCTGGTATGTCGTTATGTTATGTCTAAAGTTGTCAAAAACAAAAGACCCATTTTGACAGATTTTGATGAGATTTTGACAGAAAACGGTCCTATTATTTTTTGATGACTATAACAAACAACATAACAGCATTATACATTAAATATTGGCATTCAAAGAATAATTCCAAAGAATTGCTGTGGCCCTGGAATCTAATGCCAACTGAAGGAATCCAAGTGGGTTTTAGTCAGTACAAGTCTGACACTCCCTCTTGCTCCACCCAGTGCAGGAAGGGTTATTTGATGATAACCCACAAAAAAATAAAGAGAGTATTGCCATCTGCTGAAAACTCAGTATAAAAAATACGTTAACACTGCCAGAGGTAAAACTGTACTATAGCGGACAACGAAATAGTGGGTTTTTTGGGGAGGGGGGGGGAGGGGGGGGGGGTGTCCCCACCCCCCCAAACCCCCTCCCAAATCTAGGAATCATATACTTTTGGAGATATTCAAGATTCAAATTTTGAGGTTAGGAATCACAAAATCGTACATTTTACGCATTTTTGGGGCAGATTTGGGGGTTTTAGGGAGGAGAATCACCCTAAACCCCTTGAACTATACACCCACAGTAGCAATTGTATACTTTCAAGTATTTAAAAATGAAAAAAACAAAATTTGTTCTCGGGGAGCGCTCTACTATTGTCTACAAATATTTGTGCACTGAAATATAGTCTTCTGGGTGGTTTAAAAAAAAAATAACCCTAACCTAACCTCCCACTGTAGCCATTGTATACTTTCATGTATTTAGATGAAAAAAAAAAAAAATTGTTGTGTCGGAGAGCGCTCTACCATTGTATAAAAATATCTGTGCACTAAAAATAGTTTTCTGGGTGGTTTAAAAAAAAAATAACCCTAACCTAACCTCCCACTGTAGCCATTGTATACTTTCATATATATTTAGATTGAAAAAAAAAAGCTTTCTGGGTGGTTTAAAAAAAAATAACCCTAACCTAACCTCCCACTGTAGCCATTGTATACTTTGATATATTTAGATTGAAAAAAAAAAGCTTTCTGGGTGGTTTAAAAAAAAAAATAACCCTAACCTAACCTCCTACTGTAGCCATTGTATACTTTCATATATTTAGATTGAAAAAAAAGCTTTCTGGGTGGTTTAAAAAAAAAATAACCCTAACCTAACCAGTGGGTGGTAGCAATTGTATACTTTCATATATGTATTTAGATTGAAAAAAAGTTTTCTGGGTGGTTTAAAAAAAAATAACCCTAACCTAACCAGTGGGTGGTAGCAATTGTATACTTTCATGTAAACTAAGTAATAAGAGCTTGATAAATTAAACACTAAAATTATAATAAACTATTTATTAAGTAGTAACATATATTTTACTTTTTTCAAATATTATTAATTTAGCATTGGACAAGCTAAATTCACTTAGATGATGTATAATATGTCATTTGGCTATATTACTCGTCATTTGGCTATATTACTCGTCATTTGGCTATATTATTCGTCATTTTTAATGCAAATAAAAGAAAATTTGCGTTTTGTAAATATTCATTGTGGCTGTATGAACTAATACCTTTGTCATAATATTACAAACAAAGTAAAAAGTGAACGAAATCTGTCAAAATGGCGTCAAATATTACGAGAAATTATCGATTTTAATTATTTTTTTTCTCAAAAACTATATGTTTCCTAACATTTAGACTTTGCGTAATTACTTTTTAGACATATACCCTTCCAATATAAAATTATGAGCGTAAAACTCGTTGTCCGGTATAGTACAGTTTAGCCCTGCCAGATTTATTGAAGAAGTTGCAAAAATGTCCTACAAGTCTTTTATGCTAAGATTCAAGCAACACAAAAATAGACTGGCTTTGACACTACTGGAATTGTAGGACTCTAGCAACAGGCTAAAAATAAAGTTAATAGTTTCAATCTAATTATCACTAATACATAACAAGATGATGCATTGCAGGATGTGCTCTTGAACAGCCAAATAACCAATGAGATGATGAGATGAGTATGAGTAGTGATGATTCATGAGTAGAAGCCTTAGATGTATATGTATAATACATGCATATTATAGTAAAAATTCACTTGCATAAAGTTAAGGTTGGTTGAAAAATTGTTTTTGTGCCTTTTTTTTAGGTGGGAAACCATCCAATGACTTCTCTCGCCAAGGGTGGAGCAGGAGGGAGGGTGTGTCAGACTTTTACTTTTTGTACCATGTAAACTAGATAATTATGTCATGATAATGGTCTTTATTTACTAACATAAAAATGTGTCTTAAGCATAAAAGTCTGCTAACGTAAAAATAAAGAAGTTATTAATTATAGACTTCTTTAGTTTTATTAGGGCCACAATGAGGAAACAATTGGGTGCTATTCCTAAAATTTATTAAATACAACAATTAACAATTTTCTTACCTAAATATAATATACACACACAATATCATTTCTTAGCTTCAGCTGGAGTTTCAGCTGGAGCTTCAGTGTTAAATCCTAATTTCTTCCAGTCTTCTTTAGCCATAAGGTTATTTTCCATTCGACAATTCAGGTAATCTTTTGCTTCGTCTCGGCACATAGAGTTATTGCCGTTGTGATTTAATATGCACTTCATGTATTTCCTCATATTTTCTTTGCAAACTCCGTCGTGGTCCAAAGGAAAGCTACCCTTATCAGGTGGAGTCGGTATGAATTGTTTTTGCCCAAAAGTCATTGCAGTCGACATTTTTAAGTGTTACAGGAAATTTTTAATTAGAAAACAATAATGTAGAAGATATTACTGGTAAATTTTCTTATTGAAACTTGTTCTTTCTTCTTGATTTTCAATATTTATTTATATTTTTTTGTACCTTTTTTGCAAGCAGCTGAAACTGACACTCGATGACACGACGATGACTGACAGCAAGCAACAGATACTGACAGCAAGTTATCAATGTTCGTTCAGAAAATATTTTTTTTACTTTTAACTATATGAATACCTATAACAGTTTTTTCAGAATACCGCATTTATTCATTAAAGCGATAATTTTTGCTACAAATAAGTGGCTCCCCTTATGTTTATTCTAATTTCTCCTTGTGAAGTCGGATTTTATTTTATTTCCATTCATAAGAAGACATGGCTTAAACGATTAACAATAATTAACACATTATTACATTTTGCTACAAATGGCGACTTTTCTTTCGAGCTTGGCGATAAAAAAAAGTGACGACTTATCGATCTAACGATTTTTAGGATACAAATAAAAACAGTTTTAGGCAATGGATACGTTTTTATCTACCTTTAAAAATTATCAAACTTAATATTTTCAAGGAGCTCACAGACAAATCTCTTTAACGTCGTATCCTACTACCCTAACGAACATAGGGGCTTTCTTTTTTTATTGCATAATCCAATTTAAAGTAGCTAAATGTTTAAAAATGGAGTGGGTACATTCATTCTCATAAATTACTGGATTCTCAACGACAGAAGGGAGGGGTAAAAAATGGGCTATTATTCCGAAGAAATTTGAACACCAATGTGATATGCCTAATAAGAAAGCTTATTTATTATGCTACTCGATCATGATTAAATATGATTTTTCCAGTCCCCCATTTTTTTAAAAGTCGAATATTATTTCAGTAAAAACAAAACGCATTTTTTTTCGTGTATTTGTTTCTACGCAATAGGATTATTTAAATTGTAGCTAAAATTGCCGTATCTATTAAACACCTTAAGTTTTTATTATGACTACAGCAGCCATTTTATGAAATACAGACAAAACATATGTATTATCATGACAATGCAATATCAAAACGTGTCGAAAGATGGTTATATACATAAATGTTAAATTGTAGATTTGTCAACTTGACGTTTGATGTTGAAATAAACAACACGTTTCGTGCTCGACCTCAGTGGCAGCCACGGCCGGTAATCTTCATACAAAAAAACGTGTCACGTAGCCGCCATATTAAATGCTATTAAAACTGACTATGTATGACGTTTCTGCTCGTTCTGTTGCCGAAGTCATGACGAAAGCAAAGTCATGACGTATTGATATAACGTACAACGTACGTCATAACAGTACGTCATGACTTATACTCCATCTGTTGGTTAACAATCTTGACGTGTCTTTTATCTAAAAGTCGTCTATAATTTTTATCTAAAAATGTTTACAATTTGTTATTTACATATACTGATGTTTGGTAATTAACTAAATTTAAATAATCTTTGTATATTTTTTATACGATTTGTTTTTTTAATAAAAAGACATATTATGATTGTTTACGTTTAGCTATCTACCTAAACCGATGGAATAAAGGAAAGGCTGGCAGCCATTATTATTTTTTTCATTTATCTTTAGTTAATTTTCTAGTGTTTTTAATAAAGTTAAAAAATGTATTATGACTTACGAGTGCTGTGTTTATAAATCTACGTGTTATGACGCTATTTTGCCCCATTTGCCGTGTAAAAGACTCGCTAAGTGATGAAAGGCAAAAGTAATGAAAAGAGTTATCGGTAGAGCCTATCTTTTCTTTATTACTCAAGATGTGTGTGATTTGAAGATGATATTTTGAGTGGAATAGCATTTTAGCAAAATCTGGTAAATACACATCAAATTATTACTTCTTGCTTGGCTAATTTTCAAACTTCCTTCACTCTAGTCTTATGTTCTACTACTCAAGTCCTAACTTTCAAATGGCCTTAGAAGACCCTGTCACAGTAATTCAACACTACTAATAGGGTGCTTTTCCACCAGAGATGTGCTATGCTACATTGCTATGGATGCGTTTGATATCCACCAATCATATTGGTGCACATAGCTTAGCACTGGTGGAAACGGATTCAACTAATATATGTTTGTTATATGGAAGGATGCGTGCTGTACCTACTGCTATGGATGCGTGCTATGAATGGTCGCGAGTGGTGTAGTTATGTGCCGCTGCCCTGCTATAGATACATTGCTTAGTTCGAGCTAAGGGAGATCTTCATAGCACATCTTACTCGCACTGCTACATAGCTTAGTATCAGTGGAAACGGTCACATAGTTTAACAGCATAGCTATTACATCCTTGCAGCATAGCTGCACATCTCTGGTGGAAAAGTAGCCTTAAACTACAAAAAGTTTAGCAATTGGAACAGGATTAAAGTATTTGCAATTGTAACATAAATTATCTTTTCAAACTGAAATCTAGTTTTATGGATACTGAAATTGATTTGTTTGTCTAATTTCAGAAAATGGGTTTTCTCAGAAGGAGTATTCAGAGTCCTGTTAAATGCCTCGAACCACTGAAAGGTTTGTTATTAGTAAATTTTTGTTTTGATACTATTATAATATAATTCTGTGTACGAGAAACTTGAAGTTGTTAAACACGCTTGCTTTATTTTTAAATGGTTTTTGCCATTTTGTTTTTCAGAAATTTGCATGCATCCACTTCCAGTGAGTTTCCTCTATAGCACCAAACGTTCCTACCACAACATATACAAAAACGTCAGGATTCAGGTAATAAAGATTTATGTAATGATGTTGGTCCCAGGTGTGATTTGTACATCTGATTTGTCTGATTGTTGGCACTACATCATGTTCAATTTATCTAAAACCTGTTAAACTGGAAGCGAGACCCAGTAAAATTGGGAAAAACCTCTCCTTTTTTCATGGTCTGATGTTCCAATAAAGTTGTCTGTATATTTTCAGATGTACCTATGTTACTTGCCAAATCCTGAAACATTTGCAGAAAAGTTCCAAGTTTGGGTGAAGAGTATTGGGGTGATATTGCGAGTCTAGACAGTGCTACTGTCCAAAACACTTGAAGATTTGCTGTTGGCACTATGAGAAGCAGTTTCTGTATACAAATAATAGACTTAACAAATTGGCTGTTCCCACCTTGATTTTACCTACAGAAAATATTTCAGGTACTTAAACAAATATTATAATAACTTTTGAAAGTCTTCACAAATCTGGTTTGACCTGTCCCTCTACTTTGGGTAATTTATGGTTTTACCATGGCTCTCAAAAGAGTGTGGGAAAATATTGTGAAAAAACTGTGAAATTCACCAACCACTTAAGTACTGGGCCAGAATGGTTGATTGCGGCCCACTGTCTTTTAAAGAGAGTATATCTATGTTCCAGCAGGTAACGTTATCTTTTAATATTGAATTTCAGTTCATAATTTTTTTTTATGATAATCTCGTCTGCTTTTCAGCACCTACCAACTACAAGTTCATTGGTTCCAGATAGCTCACTATCTACTCCAAACCCAAGAAGCTTCTTTTATTGAATCCTGTTTAACGCGCTACAACAATAGGAACTGTTGAACACAGTCCTCTCAGTGGTATGTAACTAATTATATTTATCTACACTTCTTCTTCTTAGCGTATCGATGTCAAAACTAGTTAAATTCCTTGCGTAGCCACTGGGCTGATGCTGTTATTAGGTCCCTACTATTATATATCTACACCAATATTATAAAGAAGTAGAATTTGTTTTTTTATTTTTTTTTTGTTTGTAGGAGGTAATCTCAGGAAGTACTGGTCCGATTGCTAGATTTTCTATTTGTGAAAAAAAATTATGGTGCTTTGTTCCTGAGTGACGTAGGCTATATTTAATGTATGCGGGCGAAGCCGCGGACAGAAGCTATTTCTTAATATTGTTGGGGATATCTTTTTGTGGGTGTTTTCTATATTTCTATGCAAAGGAGGTGGCCTTAACACCCCAGCGGCTGTCTTCTCCTGCAGCAGCCAATGGGGCATGGGCAGTCGTGGGGGATTCTTGATGTCCCAATGGATTGAGGAAACACTTCTCGTATCTTAATGAAATTAATATGGTTACTAAGTAGTAACTTTAAAAACATTGTTCTATTGATTCTCGATTTTGTTGTTATAATATTTCAAAAGTTATATGAACGTAAAGGTGGCATCTCAACCTACTTTGAGATGCCACCTTTATCATTCAGGATTTTTTGGAAAGATGTCATGGTCCTGAAACGCAAAGGGCAATTGGTTGATTTTAGTCAGTAAAAGTCTGACACAACCTCTTGCTCCTCCTCAGAACAGAAGGAAGTCACTAGATCATATCCCACTTAAAAAACGTATCTAGGATCACCATGGATGAATATTTATTATAATTTGATATGATTTTGTAGCATTTGAGAGTAGTCAAAAAATTAGAGTTCGGTGGTGTTAAAATTAAAAAAAGGCGACTCACTAACCTTTCCGGTGAAGATACCTTTTGTGGTAACAATTAATAAAGCCCAAGGACGTTTGTTCCTGTCCCTTTAAGCCCGTAGGAATCGATCTACGCCAGGAGTGTTTTTCGAGATCTGGTTCAGAGAAAATCAATACGTGGGTATTAGGGGTTATATTACGCGATATTACAGAAAATAAAAAACACAAAGAATCCAATAAATACCTGATTTCGGAAAAAAAAATGACGCACCTTTAAAATAAAGTTTATTTGAACTTATAATTTCAAATCAATCCAAAGATATAACACTTCAAAGCAACCCGTTTTAAAAAACGGCAATTTTTACGCAGAAATACTTTAAAATGTTGACTAAGGTGCTAATTATTATAGTTACCTACATAATAATAATAATATAAGGCTTTGAGTATAATTCTTATTTATCATAGCGTTATGTACCTAAATATTTTTTTTTTTTTAAATTGTTACCTGATGGAAAGCGACGATGCGGTCGACGATAGAGCGCGCTTACCTAGAAGTAACCTATTCACTCTTGACTTAAAGATTCCCGGGTTGTAGCCATCAGGAAACACAGATTCCGGCAAGGAATTCCACTTCTTAGCTGTACCCACAATCCACCGTAGGCGCGGGCTTGCGGACGGTGAACAATGGGTAGCTCGCCGTCCGATCGTCCGGTAACCGTCCAGGCCGAGCCCAAGTCGTCGACGGCGCTTAGTGTTCCACGCGCGCCTCAAGGTGATGTCAGCAACCGTAGGGGCCCAGCAGGGTGGAAGCCTACTGGGGCCATGGGTGATGCAAAAGAGATCCCCGGGGCCCTGGAAATATGGCAAAGAGGTAACAGGAGTCGGTTTTTAGTCAGTAAAAGTCTGACACTATCTCCCGCCCGCCCAAAAGCTTTTTTAATTTCGGGTGGGAATATCATCTAATGACATACCGTCGTTAGATGATATTCCCACCCGAAAAAATAAGCTGTACGCACAATTAATGTATTCCCAAAAAGTTTTGTGCTTGAAGGTGGGATGTCCACCATGTACCGGTGGCGCATCGCCGTACGCCTGCTGGCCCGATAGAACGGGCTAGGCGGAATTAGGTTATGCAATTCCGACGCACACTCCCCGAAATGCAACCGATGATGGTGAATGTTGACTATACAAATATTTCCAACTTTACGCGCAGTCGCGGACAATTATAATAAAACAAAATCAATTAAAAAACCAATTAGAAACATTTTCGACTTCTACGCGAACGAAGTCGCGGGTTTTACCCGCGACTTCGAAGTCGTCGCTAGTCTACTAATACTTTTGTATCAAAAAACACCTATGCTTTAAACATAACTTCATACTAACTGTATGTATAAATCTGCCGTAAAAAAGTACATATCGACGAAGGTATGCTATCCTTTAATTTCCGAACAAATTGTTTTGGAGGGTGTCTGTGAATAAATTAATAAAAATTGTTTTTATTTTCAGCACCAACTACAAGTCCACTAGTTCCAAGCTGCAACCGTCTACTACTCGAGAAGCCCTGCTGTTAAACCTTGCTGGTATGTTACTAATGACCCTGATTCAGGATAATTCGTTCCTGTTTCTTTTATTTCTTTTTTTTTTATTTTCAGCACCAACTACAAGTCCACTAGTTCCAGGCTGCAACCGTCTACTACTCGCTTTGCTGCTTTGCAAGCTTTGCTGTTAAACCTTGCTGGTATGTTTCTATGGCCCTGTTTCAGCGTAATTTGTTCATATTTCTATGTTAAGGAACCGGTTTCATAAATTTTGTTTGCACCACGAATTATAAAGTAAATTGTGCATGTTTATTATAATCACAATATTTATTAATAATCTTTCTTTGCTAACAATATAATAGTCACTATAAACCTTTCTGATTATGTTTTAGTTTCTTGTCTTGTTTCATAATAATTAGTTAATCTTTTAAGAAATGAGAATGAGACATAATGGAAAATCGATTGTTATAAAACCACCGGTAGGTCACTTAACAATAAAAATTGAAAAATTTACATTTTAAACGAAAATGAAGTTAATAAGTTCATGGTTCTGCAAAATGCTCATAAGTCTAAAATGATTTATTTAATTTATTGGATATTATATATTTAAACTTTCATTAATTATCTTTTTTCTTTTTTTCAGGTGTTCTATGAGCAAAAAATCTGCTACTTAGAAAATTAATAACACGTGCTATATTTGTAAATCTTCGCGACAGGACGCCTGTTTGCACCATTTTCCGACTAATAAGAAAAGACTCGCGTGGTTAAAGTGTCTGAACCGTGATGATTTGGAATCTATACGTCTAGAACAAGTTTCGAAGCTTTATATTTGTCAAAAACACTTTGAAAAGAGGTTTATTACGCTTACTTCACGTCTATATGCCAGGGCCTATCCTTCCCTGTTTACGGAAGATGAGATGTTGAGTGGAGTGGCATCTCAGGAAATTTTCGATAAATATGATGGTACTTTTTAGATGTATTATTTCTTGCTCCGATGGTAGTACCATGTTGGTTTACAAACTTAATTCACTCTGGTCTCAGGTTCTATTTTAGTGACTGAATTAATTTATTAAACCCCAAGCGAACGCGAGCGACGCGGAATCAATAAAAAATATTTCATGTGAACAAATTTCTGATGCTTGAAATCTGTTTCATGGATACTGAAATTAATTTGTCTGATTTCAGAAAATGTGTCTCCTGAGAAAGAGCATTCATACTCCCGTAAAAGACACTTTGACCACACTTACTCCCAGGAACCACTGAATGGTTTGTTATAAATAGATTTTGGTTTTGATACTATTTTTTTTAAGGTTTTTTTTTTTATTTAATTAAAATTCTGTAAATACACTCTTGAAATTGTTAAAAACGCTCGTTTTATTGTTTTGTTTTTCAGAAATTCAAGCGATTGCTTCCACTTCCAGTGAGTTTCCTCTACAGAGGAAACCACAATGTACACAAAGAAGTCGGACTTCAGGTAATAAATCTACTGTTCTCTAATTTCTTAGAATATATGTGTATTAATTACTCTGCTATGTTATTCAAATCTCAACTCTCATATTATTTGCTTTGATTATTTCAGAAGTCATTGCTTCCAGCTCACATGAGTTCCAAACTTTACCAGCAGTTTCACAAAATCCACCAACTAATAAAAACTCAGGTAATTCAATCAAAATAAACAAAGTGTATCCTAGATAGACATTACCTCACATGGCCTATATCAGGGATGGCGAACCTTTATTATCCTTTATTGGAGAGCGTGCCACTAAATATATATATTTAGTGGCCACTAAATATATATATTTAGTGGCACATTTTCCAATAAAGGTTCGCCATCCCTGAGAAAAAAATAAATAGTGTGGTCATGTCGTGCCACCAAAAAAATCTTGCTTTAATAATTTAATGGACAAACTGAAACTAAATGCTTAATTAGCAAATTCCTATAGTGTTATATTTACAGTTGTTCGTTTGTTTATTTAATTAAACAAAAGTAAAAATTAGTGTAGTTGTTGCTTTAAAAAATCACCTATATGTTGTAAATCTTACACTGCCCGAATTCATTTGCCACGTGCCACCACTGACACGCGTGCCCTAGGTTCGCCATCCCTGGCCTATACATTTACATAGACAATTTTTCTGTTTCAGATTTGAGTCAATTCAAAAATTTAAAAAAACTGAAAACATCCAAAAAACTGGTATTAAGTAAATATAAAGATTTATCGCGAACATTCAAAATGTTATACAAAGAGTACAAAAAGGCTAAAAGACAAATAAACTTTAACAAAAGAGTCAAGAAAGCTTTGAAGTTTAACAAGGAAACATCCATCGAAAAATTAACAGCACGCATGAACCCATTTGCAAAAAGAATATTCAAAATGCAAATTAATCTTTGCACCAGAAATAAGAAAGGGCGTCGATTTACATTAGAAGAAAAACTGATCGCATTATCTATAATGAAGCAAAGTCCCAAATGTTATCGATTTTTACACAAAATATTTATACTACCATCAAGGGTTTCTTTGAATAAAATGGTTGCGAAATTGAACATTGAGACGGGAATCTGCCCTCAAGTTTTCGAATTGATGAAAAAAGAGGTTTGTACTATATTTGTAGTTTTAAATGGAAACAATACTCTATAAACTTTCTACTTTGGGTCTGAAAAATGTTTACTTATATTACTTTAATTCTTTTCCAGGTTGCAACATGGCAGACCAATAAAAAAATGTGTTCCGTGATCTTTGATGAAACGTCACTAGAGACTGCCTTAACTTACAATAAAAATAAGGACACCATTAATGGCTTCGTAGAGTTAAATACAAAAAAAAATCAGTTTGCTGAGTTTGCCATGCCTTCGTTTTTATGCTGAGAGGAGCAGTTTTTAAATGGCAGCAACCAGTGGCTTATTATTACTGCCAAGGAGCTACCTCAGGGCTGGAACTCAAAATAATTTTGAAAGAAGTTGTCTCTGCTGTAATTGGATGTGGGCTGAAGCCAATTGCATTAATTTGTGACCAAGGCGCTTCTCTTCTATCTGCACTAAGAAGCCTAAAAGCAGACACGGCTCGTGACCAAATACTTGCAGATCGAGAACCAGGTTAGGATAATTACTTTCCCATTATAGCTGTGAATGTATATTCATCTTTCTGAATATACATTCAGATGATTACCATTAAGGGTTGTTTTCATGAATTGACTGATCTCAGCAGTAGGCAGGTTTAAAGTATCGAGAATCGTTCGAGGGACCTTCGTCACCAAGATGTGATACCATCCTTTTGACTGTGCTACAATATTTTACCAACTGTAAAACTTGTTGGTACTTGTTTATCATTTGGTTTAAAATGTTTTATATTTTCAGATGGCACAGTTACAATATGTGGCGTCAATCTGAGTATTGTGTATAACCCCTCTCACCTGATAAAGGGTCTGGGAAATCATTTTTTAAGTAAAAATATAACTTTCAATGGAAAAATTTCTAAATGGCAAGACTTAGTAGATGTGTATGAAACAGACTGTCATCACACTGAAGCCAGACTTTTTCATAAACTGAGTGATCAACATGTAATTCCAGAAAAGATTAAGAAAATGAGGGTACTCATATTTGTAATTTGTTTTATTTAATCCAGATATTTGTATTCTGCTATAGATTGACCATTAAATTATAACATGGCATTTTTTTTCTTTATACTTAAAAGCTGTATTTTTAATTTTCAGGTTAAAAATTGTGTGAAGGTCTTCAGCAAAACTGTATCTGCAGCCTTATCGTATACAGCAAAATCCTGTAAGTAACTTTATATGAGAATAAATATTTTGCATATAATGACAGGTTCGATCCCTGCTTTAATGCTTATGGTCTATATTTTACCGCAACCTCGCAATTTGTATTTTCTATTTACATTTACACATTAACGTGGTAATGTATTAAGTAGAATTAAACATTAGTCTCACTCCCCTCCCTTATTAATATTATTAAACATATAGTAAAGGAAACAATAAAGTACTTATATAAGTTATTCATTTCAGCCCATTATGCTGATGGAAGACCCGTCAGTAGCACACTGCTAAATACAGCGGAGATCGTTCTATTTTTTGACCAATTATTCGACAGCGTCAACGGAGCTGCAAGATTTTCTAAAAGAAGCAAGGGAAAAAATTTAAGAACAGCGGTGGAAGAAAAATCAGCTCATCATCAGTTTTGGAAAGAAGCTATAAATAAGTTACAGAAAATTAAATATTTAGATTTGAATGGAAAGGAGAAGTCAGTACCTTCATTATTAAATTTTATTGTTACACTGAAAAGCTACATGAGGCTATGGCAGTTTTTTTAAAACAATAATTTAAAAATTATGAGACCCAGATATTTCAATTCAGATCCAATTGAAAACTTTTTTGGCCAAGTAAGGGCATATAACTACCGAAATAATGTCCCAACCTGCCACAGCTTCAACTGTACCTTTAAATCATTATTGATAACTAGAGTCATAAAATTCCACCACCAATCATTCAACTGTGAGGATGGTCCGGCAGACCAAATCATAAATTTTCAGCCATTATTTATTGAACAAGTAAAAGAAATGGTCGAGCCGGGTCATTCAGTTACAAGTCAAAACATAGAAATGATCGTAGAACAGGCTCGAAGAGAACGATTGAATGTCCATTCGCGTGCTTACACTGCTGGATGGGTAGTACGCAAAATTTTCGACAAAATGAAACTTAAATGTATTTCTTGTAAAAGTAGTCTTACAAGTGACCAAAGTAACATCCACTAATAGAATACACATTGGCAAAAAAAAGGTTAAATTACCCATCCGAAGGTGTGGTAAGGTGTTTTGGTACAGTGATTACTGAAACAAATGAATACTTGGAACGCAATGCCCATAAAAATAATGTAGCGTTAAATGTAAAAGACATCATTATGTCTAAGTATTCATTTAATTTTATCGATTGTACAGAACACAAGTGTGTATCCTCAATCATTTAATTTTATTAACTGTGAGGTTTGCTATTATTAATTGGTGCAATATTATAAATAAAATTTTAAAGAGCACGGATATTCATAGGTTACGTACACAAAATTTACCAGCTATGCAACTAAAAGCGTTTCAAAAATATAAAAAGAAATTGAAAAATAAATCATTTGATAAGTAATAAAGGCGATCAGCTAGTAATTAATGAAATTGCATTAATGTATGCAATTTTATTAATTACTAGCTGCTCGCCTGGCTCGCTCGGGTGAAATATTTTTTATTTAATAGGTACTCGGTACTTTATTGCGTTCCATAATGTTACATGGTTGGTATGTTGTTTAAAAGATTTTAATGACTTATATAGACAATATTTTGATTGTAAGTTACTCAGTGTGTAGCTTTCTAATTTTTATTTCTAAGCTTTCTAATGGTGAAAGAATTTTAAAAATCAGTTTAATTTTTGAGTTAATTCGTAACATACAAACAAAAAATTAAATTTTTTCTCATATTTAATGCAATTATTAGTAACTGGCTTTCGCCCGCGTGAAAATAGAAAATATAGGCCTATGTTACTCAGTGATAAAGTAGCTTTTTACTGGTGAAGGAATTTTGAAAATCGGTCCAGTAGTTTTTGAGTTAAATCGTAACATACAAACATAAAATCAAATCTTTCCTCTTTATAATATTATTATTAAATATGGATGTGTATTTATTGTTCAATAAATAAATAAATGTAATAAATAAATTAATAAACGTTTTAATTATTTTCCTGCAACCTGAAAAAAAAAAAAAATGGTACTCATGCTGTATCCATTGCATTCCTTTGCCATTATAAGCAGTGATCTTGGCCGCAGTTTAAAAAAAAAGAAACGTCATACATAATCAGAGATGACGCGGCTAGTCTATGGATGACGGTAAAACGGTCGAAAAAATTTGTTCTAAGATTTCGGTCTGTATCACCCTCACTAGTCTGTGGTGGCAGCGCGGTGCAGACAGCGGCGCGGAAGCGGCAAAGCGCGTGATTTACGTGGCCACACTGGCAGCGCGGTGCGGGCAGCGGCGCGGGTGATAGTGCCTGTCCGAAGTAGGCTTGTTGAAAAAATATCGATATTTTTGTTTCGATATATCAAAATTTTCAGTGTATATATTTTGATCCGATACATCGATTTATCGATACAAAATATTCAATGTCGAAAATCGTATCAAAAATGTTTTTTTTTTCATAATTTATTTATCAGCAGAATTTTCAAAGCTGTAAAAGATAGGAACGAACGGAAAAAAAACAGTATATACTGTACTGTTGTTTTTAATTTCGTTCTAATGCCTGAAAAAATTAATTGCTCTTCAAAATATTAGTATATTGTTATTTAGTTAATAACACATTAGATTACTACTAGCATATTGTTGTTGATAATTTATCAATCTTTATTCCTGACTGTACAATATATATATCATAATTTAATTACTGTAAATTTTTTTAGTCTTCTTGTTGATTTAGATCGGCTTCAGGTAGAATCAGTTGGCGACTTAACTACTTTTGTTATTGAGTCTAACGATTTCAAACTTTTAGACTTTCAAACTTTTTTTAGAGGCAACCCGCAACACTGATGTCATGCTCATCAGCCCTGCATTCAAAATTGAGGTTAGAGTTAACACTAATGACGTTATTAGGGTAGATGCTCTAAGTTCACATTTTTGAACGAGAACGTAGAGTTCAACTGTCAATGCCAAGCAAGTGTCATTTATGGTCGCTTACACCAAGCTACCCTTAGATTAAATACCTATAGATGTAGCCATGAGACTGTAGGGAAGTGTGGAAGTGAGAAGCATATATACGAAATAAGTAAGAAAATTGAGACAAAACATAACATGCTCTGTCTCGTTCGACGTGGCCGGTTTTTTGCTTGGCGAACTTTATAAAGTTAGCCAAACAAAGGCCTGTCATTGTCACTGAGAGGTCGACTCAAGTAATTTTTTATGTTTTTAGAATAATTTTGGCAATTAAAGTAATAGTTTTAGTGTATGTATGAGAAATAGACTCCAATAGTTAAGTTTTTAGTGTATTTCAGTGGTCATATTTAAGGAAAAGTTCACGTAATAACCTCATTGAAGGCTTATAGTGCTGTCTCATGTGCGGCCACGAGGTAGCTACATCTATAGGTATTTAATCTAAGAAGCTACCCTACTCGGAGAGGAAGAGTTAGTTGGGTTAACTCTATGGTAGCTACTCGAGTTATAAAAGAACGACCCTGGGTTGCAACTCGAAGCATTTTTGAACGGTTAAAGTAACGACCCTACTCTACTCTGGTTATTTTAGAACGCAGGACAGATGTCACTGTCAAGTGTCAAAGTGAAATGTGCATGCATTGCACGTGTTACGGATTATTTACAAATACATTATAAAAATATGTAATTAAACTATAAAATGTCTCGACTAATAGTAAAGAATTTACCAAATAAGGTGTGTAGGTATATATGTTAAAAATTAATTATATGTATTTTTGGATCTACTTGCCATAGACTTACCTAAGTTTCGTTGCTTATTCAGCTTACTGTGCGGCTTTATTTAGATAGAAATAACTGTTTGTTCATTATCTTTATAAGAAAATCTGCCGCACAGATATCGCCTTAGGACACTTTACACGGACATGGACGTTCGTAAGAGATGACGGATGCGGAGTGAGTGAACAAAGTCCCTGTGATCTCCTCTTTATGTTCAAAAATCTTTGTGTACATTTAGTAAAAAGACTTGAATGTCGAAATAAGCTAATTGGCTACAATAGCATTGAATGTTTTGTAAAAAAAAATACCACATTTAGTGTTTTTCTTTATACATTAAATATTAAAGATTTTAAATATATTTTAGGTAACTGTGGAAAAACTAAAAGATATCTTTGGAGAAAAGGGTGAGGTAACTGATGTACAGTTGAAATATACTAAAGATGGAAAATTCAGGAACTTTGGCTTCATCGGATACCGAACAGAAGAGCAGGCAACACAAGCAAGGGAATATTTTGATGGCACATGCATAAATTCTATGCAAATACAAGTGCAGACATGTGCAAATTTAGGTGATGAGAAGAAACCTAAAGCATGGAGTAAATATGCTCCAGATAGTACTGCTTACAAAAAACTTCATAAAGATGAAATAGAAGACAAAAAAAAATCAGAAAAGAAAGCGAAAAAAATTGAAAAAAATAAAAATAAAATTAAGGAGCTGTTAAAAAAGGTAAATTCTCAAGTTCTATGGCTCTGCTATTTAACCAACTTCAAACAAGGAGGTTCTGACTTGATCCTGTACATTTGCATGTTTGAGTTTTTCTCAAAATTTACTAGTTAATCCCATTTTCATTACTTTCTATAATAATATATTAAAAAACAACTTTTAGTTAATAATATTTACTAATAGCACTTATTTCTATATTAGTTCTAAAGTATAAAAATAAATTTAATAGCTTTAGTATTATTGTGAAAGGATATAAAATTAAACTGGTAGAAATTAAGAATTTCATCTAAGTTAAATATTATCTGATTACAGCATAAAGATGATCCACTATTTGCAGAGTTCATTGAAGCCCATGTCAATGATAAAACAGCTTGGATAAAAGAAGCTTTAGCTTCTGCGACTAAAAGTGATGATGATGATGATTCTGATGAAGAAAAAAAGGAAGATCACAATGAAGACCTAGAGAAACATAAAGCTCCAGTAGAAAAAAATCAGAGTACTGAAAAAGAAAATGTCAAAGTAAAAGAGAACAAAGAAAAAAAGGTTGCTAATAAACCTATCAGTGATTTAGAGGTAAGATGGTACAATTCGTCACTAAAATATAACGACAAGCTCTTTGACAGTACCTAACAAAAAGTTCTGCTTTTTAACGAACTTCAAAAAATGAGGTTCTGTATTTGTCCCATATGTTTTACTCTTTCGGGTGAAAACGAAACTGAAACTTTTTAGACATGTTAAAAATCTTTTGTTTACAAAAACTAAGCTTCTTTATTTGGGTGGCGAAATCAGGTGATGGTGATGTTGGCAGTTGCCACACCCGAAGTCAACCGAATGACGGGCGATTGATTCACGAACGCAGTTTCGATACCCAAACCGATGCCGAAACATACCAAAACCAAAACCTGACTTTCGGCCCATCACTAATAAATGTCAAACCAATATTAACCTTCTTTTACTTGAAATGTTATAACTACCTAATTATTTTTCTTTATTCCAGTACATGAAATTACTAATGAAGAAAGTGGGAGATCCCCCCATTGAAAATGAAAACAAAATGGAAGAAATAAGTGATAAAGTGGAAGAGGAACAGCAGCCAAAGAAAATCAGGAACAGACCTTTGTTTCATGTTAAAGTAAGTCTGAAATTCATTTATTAAAACAAAGTGGTAGGACCTCATAAATGTGGTCAATAAAACTATGAACTGTTAAATAAACTAGTAACCCGCTCCAACTTCACACGGGTTAAAATTATATACTTGCTAGCAGTCCCGACAGACGTTATCCGGTCTGAAAACTAGGCTTTTGGCTTAACCACCCAGATGAGCTACTCTGCGTGTCGCAGGTTCGATGTCCGCACGAAACGAATATTTGTATGACCTACATATTAGTGAACGCACCCAAGTATCGCCACAATAATGTATCGTGTACAGGAGTCATTCCTAGAGTGCGGTATGTTCAAAAAAATACTATTGTATGGCTTCTTTCAATTATCCTTATAATTCCGTTCAATCAACTCAACAATCACAATACACATTTTCTGTTTCAGATAATGGGCCTTCCATACAAATGCAAGAAAAAGGATATAAAAGAGTTCTTCAGGCCATTAGTTCCATTTTCAATAAGACTACCCTTCGGAAAAGGAAAAAAAGTCACTGGCTTCTGCTATGTTGGATTTAGAACTGAGAAAGAACTGAAAAAGGCATTGGGGAAAGACAAGTTATTTTTAGGTAATTGTGTATGTATTATGCGACTTTATGCACGGTATTCATCGCAAGCGGCGATGGCCGTTGGGACCGAAAGGCTCTGGAATGGCGACCACGTACTGGAAGACGTTGACGGCGTTGGAAGGCCTCCTACAAGGTGGACCGATGGTTTGGTAACGGTTGCGGGAGTCTGATGGATGCCAGACGCACAGGACCGTTTATTGTGGCGATACTTGGGGGAGGCCTATGCCCAGTAGTGGACGTCTTTCGGCTGAAATTATGAAGATGAAGACTCATTGCAAGCATTGACTTCACAAATTTCTTACGCAAAAACATTCATTCGCAAAACTGACGTTCGATCGCTCGTGAGCGTAATTAAAAAAACACTAACAATAACGATTTTTATGTCTAGGCAATCATCGAGTTCACATACATAAATATGAGGATAAATCAAAGATGGCTGCCGAGGAGGAGGAACAGACAAGTAAAAAGAGGAGGGAAGAGGTAAATGTCTTTTACAAAACATGTTTAAAATCTGTAATGGCAATGCATGTACGGACGGGAGCCTAATAACTTTAAGGACGACAAAATTTTGCCACTAAAGTCATTAAGAAAGTTACGGAGGTTCGATTACGATTCCGTAAGTTCGGAACTTCCGATAAGTTTTAATCGGAACTGTCGGGGGTATAAAAAAGTTTATATCTACTTCTCGCGCAGGGGAACTTCCCTTCCCGTGCCTCGGTTTTTTATTTTATTTTTGTAGTTAGGAATATCATCTAATGACATTCCTCGCTCTTTTGTGTCAGACTTTTACTGACTAAAAACCCACTTCTGTTCCTTCGTTGCCTTTTATACTAGACCCGAGTCTTCCTTTCAGAAGCAGACCCTTGGCCCCAGTAGGCTTCAACCCTGCTGGACCACTACGGTTTACTGACATCTTGAAGCGCGTTTGGAACAGTACGCGCCATCGACGACTTGGGCTCGGTCCGGAAGGTTACCGGACGGTCGGACGGCGAGCTACCCATTGCTCGCCGTCCGCAAGCCCGCGCCTGCGGTAGCCGGAAATTGAGATAGGGATCCCGGCGGGACCGCTCCCTCGCGCGTGCACGTGCGGGCTCCTCCTTTGCTAGCATAACTACAGAAATCAGAAACGTTTATTTCAAATAGACCAATTACAGGCACTTTTGAATTGTCAAAATTGCCTGGCGCGAAAGATCGTCGTTGCCGCCGAACGCCCCCACGAGGACACGGCGGCGAAGCTCTGCCCAAGCGGAGCACACCTTTATTGTATGCTCCACCGTGTCTTCCGGGCGGTTCATAGAGTGGTGACACCCGGGCGTCACCTCCGCACGAATCCGGTATAGGAACTTCCCAAACTGACCATGTTCGGTGAGAACCTGCGTCATGCGGAAGGTGAGGACGCCGTGAGGTCTTTCCAGCCACTCCTCAAAGAGGGGACTTACCGCCATAATTATAGCGTGCCTAGCACTGGGTTGTAACAGTCGCTGTCGCCATTTTACCATGCGCCAGAACTCTGTCCGCCATGCTGCGACTTGTCGCGGCAGCGGAATTTCGCCCCGGCGTTGCATCTCCACGCGCAAATCGTGTATGCGTGCTGGGACAGTTGCCTCCAGACCCGTGGTGGCATGCCAGCAAGGAGGCTCGCCGCTTCGCGCGAAACCATGAGGTATCCCCGCACCATCCGTATGGCCATGACCTCTGGCATGCGTTTAGTTGGGCCGCCGGTCGCTTTCGCAGCGACGGCGCCTCATAAAGGGCCGTGGATCGAATGATGCCTACGTAGAGCCTCCGGCAGGAGACGTCTGGACCCCCTAGGTTGGGCAGGAGCCGCTTGAAGGCATCCCCGCTCCTATTCAGTTTGGGAGCCAGGCGTCGGAAGCGCTCCTCGGAATTCCACCAGCTGTCGAGGACGAGTCCCAGGTACTTCACCGTCGACCAAACGCTGATATGAACCTCCTACCGTTAATTGGGAACGCCGTGGTGGCGTGCTCCGAGGGCCGTGAAAACACATAGCCTCGGACTTGTGCAGCGCCACCTCGAGTCCCAACTGCTGGATCCTCTTAACGACTCTCGCAACCTCGTCAAGAAGTGGCTGCGGTGATAGCGCGCTCATATTTATATGGGTGGGCTATGTCCGCAGTCGTCTCCTAGCGATTCGGCCCATATCCATATGACATTATGTCGGTGGGGCCATGGATGGTGGGAGGGTGTCGCAACCCCGCGTGTATATAGTTCGACCGCTGCTCGGTACGACTCCCTGCGCCAGGACCAGCGTGTCGTCTGCGTAACAGACCACGCTGGCCCCGTCAGGGAGGTCGTCGCGCAGCACGTAGTCGTACCCGATGTTCCACAAGGGCGGTCCTAGCACCGATCCCATCGTAACACACGACATCTCTCGCCGTTTCCACTCTCCCTGGTGTCCAGGGTAGATGATGTACCTGTCCGACAGGTAGGCCTCGATCACACAACACATGTAGTCGGGCACCCGGTGATCCCGGAGTGCCCTCCTAATGCTACTCCAGGGCATGGAATTGGAGGCGTTGGCGATGTCTAAAGACACCACCACGATACACCAGCCATGGGACACCCGTGCCTTCGTTGGATTACTCTTTCACTTGTTGTTGTTTCGTATTTGGCATATTGTGAGTTCACGCTTCATTTATACTTACGTACTTGTAATTTGATGCTTCTGCTTCCGCAAAAACCAAATTTAAAAACTTGGTTCAAATTCGATTATGATATAACCACTTCCGTTACATACACTACATGGTTACATCATCAAATGAAGTCCTTTGTAATTTAAGGAGGGCAAAAATCCAACCAGAGTTGCGGGATTGTTCGAAAGAGTTACCGTGGCCGTAGAACGCAGAGTAAAGGTAGAACTACATTGGACCCACGTCGGCCGCATACGCTGATCTGGGTGCGTCGGACTCCATACATTTTATATGGCAAGTAGACTTGTAGAGCTAGCTATATTCGACCCACGCCACACGACGCACGCGACGCGTCGCCACGTACGACTCGGGCGTTGCCAACGTGTGCGTCGGTCTAATGTAGTTCCTGCTTAACTGAAGGAACACAGGTTGGTTTTAGTCAGTAAAAGTCTGGCACTCCCTCTCACTCCACCCAGAGCGAGAGAAGATATGTGATGAAAAAATCACAGACTCCTGAGATTTATTTTGTGGTAACCCAATAGTAGATAGGTACTACCCGATACATCAACTGGGGCGTAACTACCTAAGACTTATGTTTTGTAGTTTTTCTTGCAGCATTTAGAACGACGCCGATGCGTCAATCAATTGACAAAAAGATGTTCTTTTAAAACTAAATAAAAATAGCATGCAGTCTCTGGAGCTCTATCATGCATCCGATAAAGTCCAACAGTCTATATGATTACATAAATATTGTAGCCCCAGCATGCACTCCTATCAAATCAAAATAGAATATAGTCAGCGATATCCAGTTCCGCGTAGCTAGGTGACACTAATTTGATGCATTCCGTATTGTTTACACGTATTAGATTTCACAAAACATGCATGTCGATAAATCCGATATGATAATTATCTATGTATTCTGTATATATGGACACACTGACTGACTGGCATACCAACGCCCAGCCGAAACTACTGGGTCTAGGAACGTAAAATTTTCACTAAAAAAAAGGTATTACTAAGGTATTTCTCGGTATTGTTTGTTTCTTATTTAACACCGACTTCCGAAATTAAAGTTATTTTGATCCTTTTATTGTTTTTTTAGTAAAATCGTTTTTTTAAGTTTTTTATTTCAAACTTTTTAGATGCTATACACTTGTAACCAGAGTGCTTATTTCTTATGACAATTCCAATTAACCCAAACACTGCTAGGTTACATTGTTTTATTATGAAGTTCCTGTGTCTATCGTCCACCTTCCGGCTCCATCATCAGATCAGTTCGATAGTACCTTATAGCCTAACTTCATCTCATGACAATTCTTATAGGTGACTAGCTGACCCGGCGAACTTTGTGCCGCCTAATAGTGAGGATAACGCCATCTACTGGCATTATCAGAACAGCATAATTAATTGTATAATGACATTTTAATTAGAGATGGCGTAATACTCGAATTTTTTTTTCATGATTTTTTCTCACCGTTTAAACCTTACCTGGACTATCACGAATATTCCAAGACCAAAATTAGCCAAATCGGTACAGCCGTTCCTGAGTTTTAGCGAGACTAACGAACAGCTATTCATTTTTATAAATATAGATTAATTACAAAGTTCTGGTGCCTATCTTCTGGCTTCTTCTTACTTCTGGCTACTGGCTTCATCATCATCAATTCACTTTGATGACACCATTTTCGACATAACTATTCAGAACCATTTATTTATTTGTATTTTCATAATAGCTTAACTATCTTCATTGTGATATCTATGTAACTATATGAAGTTCCGTTGGCCGTTTCTGGTCTTCTTCAAGTTTCACATCATCAAATGTTACTTTTTAACTCTCGATGAAAATACCAAAACCACTCTATGGTTGCGTAAAATATTTGAGGTGTTCCCTCGATTCCTTATGGATCCTATCATCAGAACTGGATTTTGAAAAAAAATGGAACCAATCTGGAAAAATATCCTTTAAGAGGAAAAAAAAAATTTGCAAATCCGTCCATAAACGACGAAGTTCTGTAGTAACACACATAAAAAAAAAACATACAACCGAATTGATAACCTCCTCCCTTTTTTTAAGTCGGTTAAAAAGGCGGGAATTTTGTTTGTATGCAACATTCTGTGTACACTTGAAAATTAGCACAAATAGTAACCTAAGTAAATAATAAAGGTTGACATTACTTACGTTTATATGTTTTTACTCCCCCCAATAGAGAGTTTTAAAAATTGTATGGAGGATTCTTATTCCATGGGTTAATCTTGATACTTGGTACAAAACCTTATCATGAATAATATTTATATTAATTATGGAGACTGTTATTGTTAGTCAAAAGTACTCTCAAAACACGGTTTAGGGGTGTTTAAGTTTTTATAAAAATGTTCTCGAGAATGAAGTCGCGGGCATAGTGCTATCATGCATATATCACAGGCACTATCAAAATGGCAAAATGCACGGAAATATGCACTAATATGCACAATAAAAAAACTATTTTCTATATGAATTGACGTTCTTTTTTTAAAACAATAATATTTAATTATTGTTTCAAACGGTTTCCAGTCGTCGAATCCACCTCACACACTATATTTACAATCAATAGTTTAAAAATTTATTATTAAAAGTAGGTAGGTAGAGATGATACCATCTCTAGTAGCCTGTCATTAGTTCACTACGAATGAAAACAACTGTTTTCCCTCCTCCACCCCTCCCGAGAGACACAGAATGACGTGCACATTGTTAGGTCTAGAAAAAGACTGCACGCGCCTATTAGTTTTACATTGACGAGTAGACTAATGCTGAAAAATATTAGACCTTAGTACCTATAACGAGCAAAATTGATTCCTAACCTGGTCCGAAAAAACTGTTTTAACCTTTTTGTTTTGAATTTAATCAAATTATTTCCTAGTTAAAAGGTAGATAAATGTCTGAATTTATCTTAATAATTAATTGGCTTTCAAAGTCCCTGAAATCTACCATCGGTCTTTTAGGTTACGACCGTTGCTGGTTTAATAGCCGCGCGCCCGCTTGAAGGTTAATAAATATTTACTTACGCTATGTTTTACTTATGTATTTACCTTTTAATATATATTTTATTATTATTATTATTTAATCATTATATTCATCATTCGTAACTCTTGTGTCGATACAATTCAATAATTTTCTAGAATACATTTACTAGTTTTATACACAATGAAGTTATAGGGGGTCGAAAATGGCCTGAACTGTTTCGAGAAAAGGATGGTACGGTTGCGCCGCCTTTTTGCTCGCTTTGGCGAGGGCACTACCGTGCTCTAAGCAAGTAGTCAGCTCTAGCCAAGTTACAACCGACACTGTTGTAACTTGGCAATGCGGGCAGATAACGGATCGGGAAGAGCCCTCTTAAATAACAAAAAGAGGACTCTTCCCGATCCGTCTATCATCAACGTAAACATGGTTTAAAAGCTTTTTGTTTTATTTAATATGTTTGATAAAGAAGCAACGCGATAAAAGAGAGATCGCTTTTTAAGTTGTGAATTCATCTAATAACTTCTCCTGCTCTAGGGTGGAGCGAGAGGGCGTTTCAGATTTTTTTCTGCCTAAAACCAAACGCACGTTCCTTCAGTTTTGCGTTCTATTACCACGGGACCTTTTCAGAAGTTGTCTAGTGAGGTACCTGCGTCATGCGGAAGTTGAGGACGCCGTGACGCCTCTCCAGCCAAGTTTAAAGTTTAGTCTCCTCAAAGAGGGAACTTACCGCGATGATTATGGCGTGCCCAGCGCTGGGTTGCGATTGCGACAGTCGCTGTCGCCATATCGTCTTTTTAAAGCCTAACAATTTTTGGTAAAAATATTCTTCATTCATAATCTCGGTTGCAAGGTTTCTATATTTTTTTATTTATGAGTACATTACGAAGGGGCAAAGTTCACGCAAAATACCAAAACTTTACAGTTCTAGCTTTACACAAAATGTTTTCATTTCATTAGAAACCTAGATAATATCCATAAGATACCTATCTGTGTTTTCAAAGTATCTAGAGAAAGATGTGTAATAACGTCATAATCACGTAAGAGCGGAAAATTTTCTCGGATTGGGCCCTCTTAATATCTGAAAATTACCTCTCTACGTTCTACTCGTCACTAGCACTGGCTGCAGCTCTCCACCGTTTCCGCATATTACAACACGCCTGATACTGTAAACTACTAAAATAAGCAATATTAATAAAAATGTACCAAACTATGTAATAACGCTGTAAAAAAGAATTTCATGCATTTGCTTAAGGAAAAAAGCTTTATAATAATCTGATGACTGTTATTAGGGCTCAACACACCACCCGTACAACAACCGTCAACCGTAGTTTGTCTAAGTACCCAAACCATATTAAGTGTATAGCTCCTTAAAACCTGTTGAACTAGGTATCTTGACTCCGTAGTGATCTGCACGAAGGTAAACTGGGTGTAGGCGATCTCGTACCTAATTTTTAAATAGTTCATAACATTTCCCAGTAAATTTAACTTCGCTAACTAGTCATTTACTCCATTCGACTCGACCAAATTGACTAGCATTATTTGTTATTTATTGATATTTTCTTTTGTCATAGCAACTGTTTCGATTTGATTGGAGAAAGTTTCCTTTCGTTAAAATAAATGTCTAAAGTGAGAAGTAGGTCTCTAACTGTCATGTTTACAAAAAGAAATAGACCTTGTTTTTTAACAAGTGATATTAATCTTAGGGTGGGAAGTAAAATAACTGGGTAGTTGAAACATTTTTTTTTTTTTTTTTTTATATTCCACAACTATCACACAACGCCGTCTAGTCCCAAGCTAAGCAGAGCTTGTGTTATGGGTACTAGACAACTGATAAACATACTTATATATTTCTAAATACATACATGTATAGATAAATTACACCCAGACACAGAACAAATGATCGTGCTCATCACACAAACATTTGTTCTGGGTGGGAATCGAACCCACGACCTCCGGCAGAGCAGTCAGGGCCACTAACCACTAGACCAACAGGCCAGCCAATTATTTATATCAAAAAGTCATTTTATCCAAAATCGCATGTTAGAAACTTTTCATGGTGATCAGATGATTTTCCAACCTAAAAAAAAAATGGAAGGGGAAACTGACAAGTAACAGAATAGGGATGCACAAATTGACATGTGGCTTGATGCTGTTTTCAGAAAAAGATTAAAAACAAACGCCGGAAAGTATCCAATTGTTGGGCGACATTTAATAAGCTTTTTATTCAATTGATGACTTTTTGAATTTGAAACCTGTATGACACTAAATTTTCATTTATTTTATTTGATAACCAGGTATCCAACTATTAATATTAATATTTTGCCATCTTGATGTCGAATACAGTGAAATCATCTTTTTTTAAGGTTGGATCCAATGACTTCTCCCGCTCTGGGTGGAGCATGTCAGACTTTTACTGACTAAAACCACACCTGTGTCCTTCAGTTGCCCTTTGCTTTCTAGGACTACGGGTTTCCTTTTCAGAAATTCCCCGCGGTCTTAGCTAGGGGGCATCGGCACTGCTAGGTCCCTACGGTTTGCTGACATCTCATTGAGGAGCGCGTGGATCACTATGCGCTGTTGACGAATGGGCTCGGTCTGGTTAATTACCGGACGGCCCGAAGGCGAGCCACCCATTGCTCGACGTCCGCAAGCCCGTGTCTACCGTGGCTGGTAGTCAGGGTCGAAATCTCGGCGGCTGGGGCGTGAAGACTTTCGTTCCCTCACGCGAGCGGCCTCCTCTTTTTATTTTTTTATTTTCCTGTATTCTAGCAAATAAATCATTCATTAAATAAAGTGCGCGTCTACTTGTCCCATCGAGGACAGCACACTATCTGTGCGCGGTCACAGAAGAAGTAATAGGCGCGGTATTAATCTTATATTAATATAGATATACTTACATCAAAGATTGCAATCTGTATTTTAACAAAATTACTTAAATTGAAATTCCATAGGCAGGCTTGCTTATCATTTCTCGTTAATTGTTTCTATTAAACTGGTTGATAAAGATAACAAAACAAAGATAATTTGAACTATCTGCGAAGTACTCGTACTATTAAAGTTAAGGACGATGTAATAAAACCAAGGGGTTCCCTTTCATGTACTTTCAGCACATTTATAACTTTTCAACAAAAAAAAAATTGTATGCAACTCTTGGCTGTAAGCCGAGCGCATCCAAAGGCCCTCTTTAGTTCTAGTGGAAAGGGCAAGCCGAAAGCTAAGAGATAACCGATATTCGTGAAATAACTCTTGTAAACCTGGTTTTGATTTACTTACCATCACCAACCACATCACGGGCAGTGTGAAAACGAAACCCGGGCCCTGGGACGATGGCAACGAAAGAAGAGGAGAGGGTTTTTAGTCAGTAAAAGTCTGACGCTATCTCGCGCTCCGCCCAAGAGCGAGATTTGTCATTAAATGATTTTTGCACCTAAAAAAAAACCATCACCAACTACATCTATTTTAGATAATTTATACTTTTAAATCGATCTGAATGCCTAGTAGTTTCTTTTACATAACGCGATCGACACGTTTGTGACGTTCGGTGCTCGGATGAACCCGCTCCAAGGTCCCAAACGCGGTAAACGTCAAGATAAGCGCGAAAAACATAACCCCTCTTGCAGTCGGGTAAAAAGAAGTCGTACTAAGCACACTGGCTGAAATAACGTAAACTGCCGCCCGCGCGCCCGCCCCTACTTCGCAAGGTGTTTCGAATCTTTAAATTCTCGAATTTTCTCTACTATATACTATATGCATGTATAAACTTTCCTCATAAATCACTCTTTCTATTTATTTTATTTATTAGGCAAAAAAAAAATAGTTATACATACAAATCTTATACAGTAGTTGTAAATGTATAAACTACGACATTTTCCACAACAAACTGAGTTATCTTTAACAATGCTTTTCTAAGCTGTTCTAACAGTAAAAGTATTGGTGGAAATTGCATGATAATCCGTGAGTTGCTCGAGTTTTTCGCGAACAGACAGACAGACGCGGTGGGGTCTTTGTTTTTAAGCCCCGACGCAAAAAAGGGGTGTTATAAGTTTGACCGCTATGTGTGTCTGTCTGTCTGTGGCAGATAGATGTGAGTGTCTGTCTCACACACATGCACGAGTGAATCAATTTAGATGCGGTTTTTTTTTTCAAGCAATTGGTTATATGGTCAAGTGAAGTGTTTCATTTGACACCCCACATTACAAAACTGTAGATCAGTGGTTTTCTAAATTTAAATATTATGTAACGTGTAAGGATAAGGAAGGAAGATGTATAATTTTTTTTCACAGACATCCCAAAATGAAGAAAGCATCGGTGAAAGTGGAAGTATATTTGTAAGAAACTTAGCGTATGTGGTGTCTGAAGAAGAAATAACATCCTTATTCGAAAAATATGGTAAGTAACTTATACGAATTCTCCTATTTCTAGAAGATTCCACTAATGGTCATAGAATAATTCTGTGTTTTCCCCATCTATCTTACTTTGGTAAGATGGCGCTGTGTGTTAAGGAACTCCACAAAACAAAGTCGACACAAGACCTAGTGAAGTCACGGGAAACCGCTGATATTATTATCTAAACGTTACACGATCCATTTTGAGCCACATTCGACCCCCATAACTTAAAATCTATTTTATACATACACGCTTACAATTTTACGTGTTTAGAAGGACTTCCTTTTACTTACTAAATCCGAAATTTCCTTTTTCTTATCATTCATGTGATAATGAAATCTGAAAATCATTATTTTTATCAAAAGTATAGACGACTTAGGAAGTACATAACGGAGTGAAAGCACCTGAAGAACGTTGCGCATGAGAGGAACTATGATATAAAAGAACTTCTAGAAAACTTGAGACACAGTTAGATGTAATTTTTTTTTATAAAATTTGGCATTCTTTTGATAGTATTATGTTTTGGTGGGCTAACTTTTCCTTATTTGTTCTTTAGAACTTTACGTGTCGCATACATTCTTTACAAGAGCACAATTTTTCTTTATAACTTTCACAGGACCACTGACCGAAGTAAACATGCCAATAGACCCTATCTCACGCCTGCCCAAGGGTTTCGCCACAGTAACGTTCATGATGCCCGAACATGCTGTGAAAGCGTATACTGAACTAGACGGCAGTGCTTTTTGTGGCAGAATGCTCCATCTTTTGCCCGCCAAAACTGAGAAGCTTGAAAATGATGACGACGATGGTATGTATGAACAGGTCCCTACCTATCTACTGTATTGCAGGCAATAAATGAAAGTAGTGAAATAACAAGGTGGTATACTAGTATACAAGTAGTTATCTATAGACTGTTTCAAAGCGGTTTTATTACTATTTAGTCTGAATTTAATTTTGTTACCGGGCCATTTACGATATCACTATTATTTTTACCATAGTTTGAAATAAATAATTTGAATATAATTCAAATGTAGTTTACTACCGCAAAAAGTGGTGAAATTTTTACACTACATAAACACCCTGACTGCATATGACATAAAGACGTGGTCAATGTCATCGCGTCACTAATGTGTGATGGAACGAATAAACCAGCCAGGGCTGCAGGATTGTTCGAAAAATTAGAGCGCTAAAAACTAGAACGCTAGTGGTAACTGAATGAACACGTAGGTTTAGCCAGTAAAAGTCGGACACTACCTCTCGTTCCACCCAAACCGGGAGAATTATTTTATTACTCCCCTGAAAAATCAAAATGCCACGTCTTGGAAAATCGGCTTGTACTCTTCGAGTCACAGATTCGATTGTCTTACTGATGTAGGTAGGTACCTATACCTATGTATTGGGAAACTGACTTTCGGCACAATGGGGGTATAATGTGCCCATTAGATACCCCAAGCCCCAACCATACCTATACTTGCACTTGCTTTCGAGGACTTATCAAACCACCAAACCTAAACCAAACCTACCCTAAACCTAGCCTAAACTATATGGAGAGTTAACGATCGGCTCTAAAGAAGACGGGAACAGAGTATCTACCTACTTACCTACAATATACGGTATATATCTTCTCAGCCCCCTCTAGCCAAGTTACAATTGTTTCGTTCGCGCCGAACGCCTCGAGTAGGCCACGCCTCCGATTCCTTTGTTCTGACGTCATCTCAACGCTCAGTCACGTGCTCAGAACAAAGGAATTGTGGAAGGATACGATTGTAACTTGGCTAGGGGAGCAGAAGTAGTCAGCTAAGGAATTTCGACTCTAGCTAGTTTGTAAGAATAAAACGTGTAATAGTAATTCCAAAATCCTACTTACACATTATACTAGGTAGTTATCCCCCGCGGTTTCACTCGCGTTTTTGGTTACTGCTTCTATGGGTTGTAGCTAAATGTTATACAACAATACAAGCCCATAGACTTCCTTGTCCAACACTAAAATAATTGATTGAAGGAACTTAATTGTTGATATACGACTAATTGACTACCTACATATCTACCGGCTGTAGTGGAATATGTACCAGTCATTGACTATAGTTCCTAGTATAGTGCTAAAATTGTCCAAATTACTAGTTAAACGTGGGCGTAGCAAAAGAATAGTTGAATCTTATTCAACTATGGGGATACCAAGCCTGAAATAAATGATTTTTTTATTATTATAGACGCGTCATTCATTGCTTATATTAAAATGCACGGTATGGTAGGTTTGTACTGTCTTAAATTACTGTAGCTGAACCCAAAATGGTACTCGATGTTGTCTCGAGTAGTAGATAAAAGTGTTCCGGTTTATAAATCTGTACTATACATAAAAATTAAATTATATTCTGTTTGTAATAATAATAACAAAAGATCTTTTTATGGTTTCGTACCTCAAAAGGAAAAAACGGAACCCTTGTAGGCTCACTTTGTAGTCTGTCAATCTCAAGACCCTTTATCTCGGAGACGCGTGAAGGTATCGAGTTGAAATTAAAACCATATAGTCAGGTCTGCGGTCCCTTGAAGCTGTGAAAAAAAATAAACTTCTGAGTTACGAAAAAAAAAGATTCGGCCCGTTAATGTCACAAAAAACGTGTATTTAGATCGTCTCAAGGGAATCAAAATTCATAGGGTACTTCCCGTTGACCTAGTATCTTGAAATTTGGCACGAAGCAAGGTCTCATAGCACAAATATAGGAAAAAAAAAAACAGAAAACTGTTAAGTAGTTACGTCACAAAAAAAAAAAACTTTTTAACTCGATTCGGGAATTTTACTGTTTTCATAGGTAAATTGTACGGAACTCTCAGTGCGCGAGTCCTACTCGCACTTGCCCGTTTTTTTTAATGTTTGTCTGTCTATTCCGGCTAATCTCAGAAATGGTTGGAAAAATTTTGACGGGGCTTTCTCTGGTTAGGCTGGATAGCTTAGCTACTTTTATTTAGAAAAAGAATTAGGGTACTGCGCAAAAAAAAATAACTTGAAATTGTGGTATTATACTGTTTTACTGGTCTGACGCGGACGAAGTTTCGGGTACCAGCTAGTACCTACGTTAACAAAGTCTTATAAGATTATTATAGAGTAGGTATTTAGTAACTGACATTATATGCACATTGCAGAGGGTCTAACATTCAAAGAAAAGAAGGCAAAGAAGCTGAAAGCTCAAGCGAAGTCGTCCCACAACTGGAACGTGCTATTCCTGGGCACCAACGCAGTAGCTGACGTCATCGCGTCCACATATAACACCACGAAGGAACAGCTACTCAATGATAATAATAAAAGTGAGTACAACTGTACTTGGTATGACTGTTTAAACCCTAAGCATCGACTTTGTATTGTCTTGTTACACAATGCTTATGTAAGTTGTCATGGAATTATGTAAGACGTAACGTATATTTGTATTAACTTCTATATATTTTCTTCACGGTTCGTCATTAGTGTGTCATGAAATTAAATACCTATTTATTATAATGGAACAGATACAAGCGCTGCTGTGAGGCTGGCACTCGGTGAAACGCAGCTAGTTGCCGAAACCAGAAGTTTTCTGGAAACTAACGGAGTATATTTGGATGCATTCAATAAAGTGAGTACCTAATTATATGACAGCAACAAAATCGTCTTCGTTCTTCTAACAATATTAATTACTTACAAACTTATCTTACAGCCTGCAAAAAAGAGATCAAAGACATGCATACTCGTCAAAAATTTACCTGCTAACACTGAAAAAGAAGAAATAAAGGCTTTGTTTGCAAAACATGGACAAATAGCGAGATTCTTAATGCCACAACATGGCATAACAGCCCTTGTTGACTTTATTGAACCATTCGAAGCCAAAAAAGCATTTACTAAGTTAGCATATTCGCAATTCAAGAGTGCGCCACTATATTTAGAATGGGCGCCGGAAAATGTATTTGTAAAATCTGCCGAGAGAACAGAATCCGGTAAAAAGACAATTGAAGAAGAATCTGATGAGAATGTAAATAAAGTTGAACCGAAAACGTTGGTTGTATCATCTCGTGAGCCCGAGAAGAGCAAAGATTTCAAAGAAGACGACGAAACGGAACTGGGCGAACCCGAGAATGATACCACATTGTTCGTCAAAAATCTTAATTTCAGAACAACTGAAGATACTCTTAAAACGGTTCGTAGATAAACTGAATTAATTCGTTATTATTTATTAACTGAAACTGATTTAATAAAAATTCTATGTTAGGTACATATCACATTGACCTAAGAACTATTGTTGTTACAGCATTTTTCTTCAGCTGGAAAAGTACACAGTGTGTCAATTGCAAGAAAGAAAGACCCGAAAAATCCTGGACAACTTCTTTCAATGGGTTACGGTTTCGTGCAATATTATAAAAAGGAACACGCCAACGAAGCTCTCAAGAATCTTCAAGTTACTACTCTTGATGGAAAGTCGTTGGAATTGAAAAGATCGGAAAGAGGAAATACGTTAGTTTTGATTAATTGCGTAACATTTTTCCAGTGCGTTTTTTTTTTTTAGTTAGCAAAAACTCACATAAAATTTAAATTTACAGAAATGAAGTACGGACATCAAAGAAATCAAATAAAGAAACGACGCAAAACGGCACCAAAATTCTCGTTCGAAATGTACCGTTCCAAGCAAACAGAAACGAATTACACGAAATATTCAGGTAAAGTATTTGAGTCAGTTGTTAACTGTAGAGTTTACTTTGAATTCACATTTTATCTTTTGTGTTCCGGTCAGTCCTAGATTATCAGGCCTATCAGTTGCAGGCGCGTTGAAGACGGCACGGTTGAGCGATTGACTGCTACGCCAGGTTCGATTCCCCTATGGTCTACAGATAGGTGTTTCGGGTCTAAGTGTCCTGTGTATGTGAATTTACATGTTTGTGAATGCAACTACGATACAGGAATTTACAGGATTATTGTTTAAATAACCGGGCAAGTGCGAAGTCGGACTTGCACACTGAGGGTTCCGTACGGACTTACCCATGAAAACAATTCAATTCCCGAATTGAATTACGAAGATTTTTCCGAATCGCAAAAAAAAGATTTTTTTTGAAACAACAAATTTACAGTTTTCATATTTTTTTCCTATACTTGTGCTATGAGACCTAGCTTCATGCCAAATTTCAGGAATCTAGGTAAACGGGAAGTACCCTATGAATTTTGAATCCCTTGAGAGTGTAGAAATACACGGTTTTTGCGACATAAAATGGCCGTATATTTTTTTTAACCGACTTCCAAAAAAAGCAGGAGTTATCAATTCTGTTGTATTTTTTTTTACCTCATATCTCCGTCGTTTATGGACCGATTTGCAAACATTTTTTTTTTTTCCCTTAATGGATATGCTTCCAGATAGTTCCCATTTTTCAAAATCCAGTTCTGATGATGGGATCCATGAGAAATCGCGGGAACTCCTCAAATATTATAGGCAACTATATAGTTATTTTGGTATTTTCATCGAGGATTACACTTTACAGTCAAAAAGTAACATTTGATGAAGTGGAACTGATGAAGAAGACAGAAATGACCAACGGAACTTCATACTCACATAGATATCACAAATCACAATGAAGACAGTTAAGCGAGTATACGACAATACAAATAAATTAATGGTCCTGAATAGTTATGTTAAAACATAACCCTTCTAGCAGTCGGATTAAAAAATAGTAGCATCGAAATGATCTAATGATGATGATAGAGCCGGAAGATAGGCACCGGAACTCCGTAATTAATCAATGTATCCTAGCCGTGTTCTGGCTTATTAGAATTGTCATGAGATGCACTTTGACTATAAGGTACTATCGAACTGATCTGATGATGGAGTCGGAAGGTGAACATTCCCGTTCAATTCACGTTACCTTCACACGTTCCCGAGATAAAGGGTCTTGACAGACAGACAAGAAAGTGATCCTATGAGGATTCCGTTTTTCCATTTGAGGTACAGAATCCTAAAAAACAATTGTCCGTCAGATTCCTAAAGCATCATTCAGGCAACATGCAAGAATTTTCTGCATGGAAATGGATTATGAATGGGTTATCTGTAGATTTTGTAGTTTCATTTGTATAATAGTATAAGGCTCCCTTGTCCCATACAATACAATCGGTGGCAAGCCTAGGTGTATGATAGCGTAGCTACTCTATCTACCCCTACAGTACCTAAGTATATACATACTCTCACGGTACGCATTTGCGACCTACATACCACAAACTAAGTTTCTATCTGACACATAATTAAATATTTGTTCACCAAAACATTTTGAGGCATTGTATAAATGAAAATACTTTTCTAATAAGTAGAAAATTCACATAAAACACGAAGGCCGCAACTCGCTTTATATTTCGTTGTTGTAATGTTAATGAACTGATACGGAGTTACTGGTAATTAATGCGCTATCGTAGCCAATTTTAGATTAACCACAATTTAAATTTCTTATTTATCGACTACAATGGATTAAATAACAAATTTTAAAGTGTAATACTATTTTACAGGGCTTTTGGTGAAATTAAGACTTTGAGATTACCTAAAAAGCTATCTCCTGGAGCAGAGCAACATCGAGGGTTTGCGTTTGTAGACTATCACTCCAAAGCAGACGCAAAGGTATTTTTTTTAATTAATTATCACTTTATTTTCTTTTTTTAATTATTTTATACTAGCTTCTGCCAGCGGCATCGCCCGCATCAAAGTAGGTTTCTCCATACAAATTTTGGACTCCCATTTCATCACCTTACAGGGTGAATTTTGCAAAATACTCTCTTAGTGCTTGCCTATGTCATAAAACGAAACCTGATGCAAAATTTCATGTTTCTAGTCCCAGTAGTTTCAGCTGTGTGTTGATATGTCAGTCAGTTTCTCCTTATAGATATATACCTAGATAATAATGCTTTAATCTTATTTTAGTCTGCATTTGAAGCTCTGTGTCAATCTACGCATCTTTACGGAAGAAGATTAGTGTTAGAATGGGCAGAACAAGGCGATGATACGGAAGACATCAGTATGTTAAGAAAAAGGACTGCTCAAGCTTTTAATGCTCAAACTCCAGGAGGCAAAAAATCTAGAAAGGGTGCTGTTGACGTCGAAAAGTTCGTTGATGGTGATAATGATGCTATGTGAATAAAGAAATAATTTAAGCCTACCAGTTTTTTTTTTAAATCTTTTTAACTAGAAACTTAATATTGGCTGTGTACTTTGGTATCCAAAGTAATATTAAGCCAGGAAAAAGAATATCCTTTAAATTAAACAACAGTGGATATCGTAATCCGCCTTTATTTTTATGCCAAAATAGTTACAAGAGTGATGGATGGCATACATTATTATAAATTTATCTGTGTCACAAATAATGAGAAACCAAAATAATCTCAAATTTGAATGTATCTGAACTTGCTCATTTTATATTAATGCCCTAGTATTTACAAAGTTTAAGACAATTATTAGATCTCAACATTACAAGAGAGTCAAGTTTTCAGTGAGTGACACTTCCATTAACTATAAAGAAATATAATAAATTATATTTCACTCCTAAACATACACAACTTATAATAGTGTAATGATTTATAAGATACCGCCAGTCATTGCACTATCATTGAAGTTTGGTAGTCAGCTACAAAAGTCATTACACAATTTCGATTATTTAATATGCATGAACCTAATTATTGCTTTATAGTATCTTCTAGTACTCAATAATGTTACATACAACTAAAACAAGTGATAATTTAACAAGCTCTAATTCACAAAGCTGTTCTGAATATTTAGATGGTGTTAATTTACTTTTGTTGCTGACTGTACAGTTTTAACACTAAAGACATTATATTAATTAACACTAGAAAGACTGGGAAAATATTTACATACCATTAGAATAGCATGAAAGTAAATTATGGGTAAAATAATTACATAATTGTGTCTAATAAAAAAAACATTGTATAACAGATTGGCCAGAAGTTCTAAGTAAATCTAAATAATAGTATTTATATTAGTATTTTATTAACACTAAAACACACCACAATTAAATACATACTTGAAATATCTCATGCACCTTTTTTCAGAACTCTTAGTTAATACTTTCAGCATGTTTTGATTAGCTTTGTTATCAATCTACATGACTTCTTTCATTGAAGCTTTTTTATTATACATTCAATTGCTACATTTTATAATTGGATTTAACACTTAAGTGTATATTGTATAGGATTCTGACAATAATAATATAGAAGTGAAAGTAAAGTAGGTACTTACATACATATTAGGATAGATATTTTAAATCATGATAATAAATAAATATATGGCAGTGCTAAATTATAGATTTGATGGTGAGATCTAAAATTTACAATATTTTCCAAAGTATTAGAAGAATAGTAATTCTTATTATAGTTAATTAATTTACACAGTGAAAAGGTAAGTGCCTAATAATTACGAGTATGTCATCTAAAATAGCACACATACTTTAAATTTTTTTTGGGAATGTTTTCTTCATGTTTATGAAAGTATGTTTAACCTTGATTTTTACTTAGATTTAGACATATTTGAACCAATGTTAAATGCTATCTGATAATAAACCTGATTGCTTTATGTCATTTTATTCCGAATAAGTTGAAACTATGCAATCATCTCCAACAAAACCATCAAATGACATAATCATGAATAACACAAATCACAACATTTCAATCAATCTTCACAGTTGAATAAATTTTCCTGACAAATATGCTAGTACCAATGTATCCCACAGTTCCACAAATAATACCCAGAGCTAAGCTGAACAGAGCCATGTAGCCAAAGTAAAAGGTAGTCTGAAACAGGCCATACATTTTCGTTTTAAAAAGGAAGTAATAGAAAGAGTATAGGTACACATAGATGGCAGTGCTGCCTGCAGAAAGAAAACTGGTCCATTGCCAACGGTAGTCTTCAGCATTCAGCAAAAAATAAGTGCAAACAATCGTCACACAAATGGTTACAATCATCAAGATTAGAAATACCAGTAACATAAATCCATACACATAGTAAATTTTGTATGCCCAAAAAGAGGTAAAGATGAAATACATTTCAATAAATATAGAACCAAATGGTAATATTCCTCCTACTATAATGATAATAAACGGTTCCATAAACCATTTCTTTTCTGGTATAGGTCTAGGAACTGCATTGATGCGACAAGGGTAGTCAGGTTGTCCTGCTAAATTGCGACCAAGAACCGTTCCCACTAAAGTTAGAGGCAATATCACAAAAGTGCAAATGGACATGACAGCTATCATACTACCAAAGGGAATGGCTCTTGATGCATGATAATACATAGCAATGAAGTTGATAAAGAATGCTGTACCACAAACAAGTACAGGCAGTAAAAATGCTGAAAGTAACATCTGTTTTATCCAAAGCTTACCACCCATCCTGGCATAAAGAGAACCACCAAAGTATCCATTGACAGGAGATGTAGCAGCATAGATGAATATTGCTGTGGACAGTAAAGATCCCCTTTCTGTGTAAAGTTCACCAAAGATAGTAAATATTATAACTGCCAATGTCACTACAGTGAGCTGGTACCCAGCTCCAATCAGTGCTGAAAATACTGGTAAATGAGGAACTGGCCTGAACACATCACCATGAACTTGTTTCCAACCATATTCATCTCCTAAGTCTTTTTCTAAATCATCAAGATCATCATCCTTTGAATACCTTGCATAATCCTTCCGGAGAGTTCTCATGAGGATCATGGAAACAAGTCCCACTAAAAATATCACCATCATGAAACTGTTAAAAATACTGAACCAATGAATGCGGTGCTGGAAGAAATTTGGGTCCAAATATTTATCAAATCTATCTTCAAAGTGGATATCGCTTTTCTTCCAGTTTACTTCATAAGTGAATGGAATTTTGGCGTCGGCTGACAGTCGCTCCTTATTCTCAGCTGTAAGGTTTACTTCCACAATTCTGTTACCATTGTATCCAATGTCGAATTTTTTGTGAGTCCAAATATAATAATGGTCCCCGTCGATTTCGCCTACTGTGCCCCATATCGGTAGGTCATCTATGTACATTTGATACCAGTAGTGATTTTTCACAGCATACACAAGTGCTTTGTAAGATTGCTCATTTAATTCGATGGCACAAAATTGCTGCGCCGGTACATTATCCCGGTAGGTGATATCGAGACCACTAAATTCTAGCTCGACTCCCTGGAGCGCTTCAGACAAAGTCTCATGGTAATGTCCAATCGTCACTTTAGTACCTACGCAGAAAGGTAGTGAAAAGTATGCATACGTTTCTTGGCGATTGTGATACGGACCTACTGTATTCATCCACAGCACAACTTGTTCTCCATCTTTATATGTATGGGTATGTTCATCACAGTTAACTATAGTCCAAAAAATAAACAATAAATACAAATATTTCATTTTTAAGCAGAATTCACTTTCTAACATCAATTTATAGTACAAATAAAATAAACATAACACGTATGTGAAATGCCGATGTCGGACATCTATGGAATAATATTGCCAACGCTCAAAAATATTACATTTTTATGAGATTTGAAACGTCACCGTCGTCGTCACGTCAATTAGAAAATTCTAAAGCCACATTTACACAATCGCGGGAGTGGCAACTGTGACAAAGCGAGTGGCGAGCACGAATGAAATTCTAGAAATAGGCTACTAGTACCCGATATATTATTTTCCTTTAGGCTACTAGGCTGCTACGAAAAAAGTGAACTATAATTATAGTGATAAAGGTGATACCTCTATTACAATAATTAATATTCAAATGATATTCGTATTTTTTTTTCGTATAATTCGTTCCGAATTACGTAAATGCTGGCGATTTGTTGACGCGCTAAAAAAACAGGCTGACAGCAGCGCTGTTGTAGTGTTGTCGTAATTCGGAACGCGGGGCCATTATTAGTGATGTGCCGAGTCGCTGTTTTTGTGGATCGAGTCAACTTGAGGTTATACGGTATTCGAATCATGACTCGATTCCACCATTTGATCCCAGTACTCGAGTTCTATGTGTGGAATTCGAATGTTGACTCGAGTCCCAGACTCGAGACCAGAACTCGAGTCCAGTATTCGAGTCCAAGATTCGAGTCCAGGATTCGAGTCCAGAATTCGAGTCCAGGATTCGAGTCCTGGACCCGAGTCCATAACTCGGGTCTAGAAATTCGAGTCCAGAAGTGTAGTTTAGAAATTCAAAACCAAAAGAGTCCGTTATTGACACTTTTTAGAACAAAAAGGAAAACTTCAGACAGCATCAGCAGCATATGTGTGTGTGTGTGCATGTGTGTGTGTGTGTGTGTGTGTGTGTGTGTGTGTGTGCATGTGTGTGTGTGCATGTGTGTGTGTGTGTGTGTGTGTGTTTGGTTTAGGGTAATGATGATGTCTTGTTTACTCGATTCCAGGACTTGAGTGCAAGACTCGATTCCAGGACTCGAGTCAGACAGAATCGATTCTGAACTCACTGACTCAATTTTATTATGCGAGTCCAGCTGACTCGAGTCTAGCATTCGAGTTAAGTTGACTAGCTCGTAATCTGTGTTTACTTAAGAAATGAAATGACGCTAACATAAGTTTGACCCTGCATTTTTTTATAAGCGTACAATTACACGAAAAAGGATCTGTTTTTGATTTGTAATAAAACAAATAAAACTTGATCTCATTTCTAGTTTCTAGATACCTCCTTAGTATGTTCTATGTTTTATTTTTAAATATAATCTTTAGAAATATTTGATTACAATAAAAATGGTTGATAAATAATCGTTGTGTCATTATCCTAAACCTAAACTACATGCTGTCTGAAGTTTTCCTTTTTGTTCTAAAAAGTATCAATAACGGACTTTGGTTTTGAATTTCTAGACTACACTTCTGGATTCGAATCCTGGACTCGAGTCTTGTACTCGAGTCCTGGACTCGAATCCTGGACTCGTATCCTGGACTCGAGTCCTGGGAAAGAGTCTAGCGTACTCGAGTCCTGGAATCGAGTCTAGCGTACTCGAATTAATATAAATTTGTACTCGAGTCAGCGAGTCCACAGCAGAAATCGAGTCTGACTCGAGTCAAGCCGTACTCGACACATCACTACTCGGCACATCACTAGCCATTATTTTGAGGTTATGACATATGATGTGCATGTTTATTTTCTTGAACTTTTGTAAACTAATAATATAAATAAAAAATGGAAGTCGACTTGCCTAGTTGTGTCCAAGCTAGACTGAAATCAGATACAGGAGAAGAGACAGGAAGCCCTCTAGATCTACCACTAAACATAACTAGAGATCAACTTCAGCTTATATGCAATGCTCTATTACAAGAAGTAAGTCGATACTATAATAAATAAAGCACAGCAAACGGTAATACCGTTTGCTGTGCTTTATTTATTGAAACGCAAAAGACAGCCAGTTTTTATACAGGCTCAGATTTGAAGATCTCTGATCTAAGTATACTTACTGTCAGTCTGTCACAACAGTTAACTTCCAAAGAACTTCAACTGCTAACTAGCTAATAATTTATGATTCCTCTTATCGTTTCTGCTTTGTCAGATTTGTTGTTGGAAACAATCTTTTTCCATCACAATTGATTCCAGTTACACAACATAATAATCAATCAAAAAGTTTAGAAGGTTAGAAAGGTCTAAAGATACTTTCTTCTTGTTCATGTTAAGAAATATTATTTCAGGAAGACAAGCCGTTTCTGTTTTTCGTTAAAGATGTTGAAATAACAAACAGCCTCAAAGATGCCCTTGATATAAAAAGTTTAAATTCAGAAGAAGTTGTTGAAATCATATACCAACAACAAGCTGTCTTTAGAGTAAGACCTGTTACTAGGTGTACCAGGTTAGTATGATACATCTAGGCCAGTGAAATATTTTTATTTTACAACTTAATAGATGATTATTCTAATCTTACATGATGTTTTAGTTCAATACCAGGCCATGCAGAAGCAGTAATATCAACATCTTTCAGTCCATCTGGGAAACAGTTGGCCAGCGGTTCAGGAGATACCACAGTCAGGTTTTGGGACCTTAGTACACAAACACCGTTACATGTATGTAAAGGTAAAGCAAATCAAATCATATCCTAAAAATATGGTCTGTCCATAAGAATAAAAATAAAGTGTTTGTCAATAATATCTTATTATTTAGATGTTTTTTTTTTACTAAATGCTTAATATGCAATGCAAAAAGAAAACTCAATTTTAACATTTTCACCTGTCTGTTTGTTACAGCTAATCGCCAAAACGGCTGGACTAATTTAGACGGACCTTTCACTATTAGATAGCTAATTTTATAAGAAGTAACTTAGCTTTAGCCTCTATTTTTTGCAGACAATTAATTATTTTATTTTATTGAAAGAATTAATTGTCTAAATTACAGCTAGTTTATATTAAAATCTTATCTCTATAGTGTTAATCTCTATTTTTTTCAGGTCACACCAATTGGGTTCTTTGCATAAGCTGGTCTCCAGATGGATTAAAGTTGGCATCAGCATGCAAGCAAGGCAGAGTAATCATATGGGACCCAAATACAGGGAATCAAATAGGAAAAGCAATGGTAGGGCACAAGCAATGGGTCACAGCACTTGCTTGGGAACCTTATCACAGGTAAATTGTACAAAAACAAAAGGAATAAATTGTGAAAATGTTCCTTCAGTAAAAAATATACTAAACCAGGAGTTTCTAAAGGTTTGCAATGCACCGGATGATGTAGTACTGACCAAAAGAATATCACAAAGGTACACTTAGTTGACCATTGATTGATGAACATTTGTTGAAATGTTCTCATGCATGAGCATAAAGGACAAGTTCAAGAGACAATGCTATTCAGTTTTGGAGCAATATATCACAAAATATCCTGTAAGTAGTAAGAGCAGTGCAGCTTAGAAAATTCTACTAATATACTACAGTCATACAGTGGTCATACATGTCTAGAACTGATCTTTTCTGCAGTCAAAATACAGATCATAAAACAATTTAAGAAAAATTAATGAGGATGATACTTAAAAAAGGTTATCCATCTCATTGTGTGCACTGTTCTTCCTAATCACACCTCACTAATGTTAAAATAATCATGACACAATTAAATAAGCAAAAGCTTGTTAATCCTTCACATCTGCGTTTTGGCTAGTCCACATCCTGGAAATGCACATTAGATGTTTTTTATCCCAGGAATATTTTCTATTAGGATAATTTTCTACTTGGATGAGCAGCACCCTCATCCACAGAAGCTAGTAATAATAATTATTAAGATAGTATATTAAGTAATTTTCTTAGGAAAAATAATTAATAATAATAATAAATATAATTTATTTCTCTCATAAAGGTACATTGTAACAATGACAAGACCTTTGTAAGAGCTGGAGTCTGAACTAGGTTCGAGACCTGTAAGACAGATCTCCAGGCTCACACCCTTTTAAACATAATTGCAATTTGCGACACATAAACATGAATCTTATGATAAATGATATTTGAGAGATTTGTAAAATTACATGTTAAGTGTAAAGGAAAAGGGATATTATAACTATACTAAAAAATTAAAGGGAGCAGTATAAAAAAAAATAAGAACCCCTGTACTACAGAATAATATTACATCTGTATTTAACTTACTGCACCTCCTTATTAACAAGTGTTTCATGAACATTCTAGGAACCCAGAGTGTAGAAAACTGGCAAGTTCATCTAAAGATGGTGATGTCAGAATATGGGACACAGTCACATGCCTCACAGTTTTGAGTCTAACAGGTCATGCAAAAGCAGTCACATCTGTGAAATGGGGCGGCAATGGACTTATCTACACATCTTCTCAAGATAGAACAATAAAGGTTTGTATCTAAGATTTCAATGTCAGAGAGTTCATTGAAACATTCTTATTGCTAGTTTGTTTTTAAAGATTTTAATTTTAAAAAATCTAATCAGTATACATATATTTTTTTTAAGGTGTGGAGAGCAGATGATGGAATCCTTTGCAGGACTTTAGAAGGACACGCACATTGGGTCAATACATTGGCGCTAAGCACAGACTATGTGCTCAGAACTGGACCTTTTCATCCCATCACTGACCAGCAATCCAGCATTAATGATAGTGAGTAACTCTTTACCCATGGTTTCTTCAACATGCTTTGTTGTATCAATCATTCAAAACTGATTGTTGGCCCAGACTTTATTAAAGTTTGATGTGACTATTTGAACATGGAAATAATCCTTTTCAGAAAATGTTCTCCAACAGCGGGCACTAGAAAGATATGAAGCTGTATGCGGAAAAAGCGAAGAACGTCTGGTATCAGGATCAGATGACTTCACATTATTTCTTTGGTTGCCTGAGAAAGAGAAACGTCCTATAGCCCGAATGACAGGCCATCAACAGCTCATAAATGATGTCAAATTTTCACCAGACACAAGGTACTGTATCATTTTATGTAGATAACTATTAACTAAACTACAATGCACACACGTGTGCCACGTACGCCGATCTGGGTGTGTCGGTCTCCATACATTATATATGGCAACTGAGCTACATTAGATCCACGCCACGCGACGTCGTTCTACGTACGAATCAAGCGTGGTCCACGTGTGCGTCGGTATTTATATTATGACTTCCCTGCAGTGTTATAAAATATAACAGGACTGACGTGAACAAAGATTAAATAACTTTTTTTCTGTACAACTAAATAACTTTTTCCTATGGTCCTCTTTTGCAGAATGATAGCATCAGCTTCATTTGACAAATCAGTGAAGCTATGGGATGCAACTACTGGCAAGTTCATAACAACTCTCAGAGGACATGTGCAAGCAGTATACATGGTAGCTTGGTCAGCTGACTCCAGACTACTATTGAGCTCCAGTGCAGACTCTACCTTGAAAGGTTTGTCTTGTCAGTCATAATTTGGCATTAAAATTTGATTTTGGATTTAAGCAAAGAAATCAAACGGAATTAATATTTGTTTATCTTTTTTCAGTTTGGAATATGAAAACTAAAAAACTAGAACTAGATCTACCAGGACATGCTGATGAAGTTTTTGCTGTAGACTGGTCACCAGATGGAGCTTACGTAGCTTCAGGGGGAAAAGACAAAGTATTAAAATTGTAAGTTTGAAATTGAACTAAACAACAGAGTATTATAATGTGGTTTTTTATATATGTTTATTGATACTTAATATTGATAATTGTGTTTTCAGATGGCAACACTAAAAGATGATGAGTACTCATCAGTGACATACTACTTTATTACAGAATAACTGTTACAATATTATTATAATAAATAAACATGTTTCACTTAATTTTAATGCTTTTCTTGACATTTGCCTTTATTCCTGATGCTTCTCCAGCATATCTAGTAATCTCAGTTCTAGGTTCACGGACAGCTCCCTTCCTCCTGATCTTAGCTTTCCTATATTTGAGCTTATGTTTAACTCTTGGATTTCTTTGATCCTTCTTTCTATGAGGAGTCAAGCCCTTGTTTTTGGCAATTTGGTAAGTAATCTCTCGTTTTTCGCCAATGTCCTCTGTAACAATATTCTGTGATGAGGTAGAAGGTTTATTGTCTTCAGTCTCAATATCATTAGGAGAAGTATCGTTGTCAGAGAATCCACTCTCTTCAGATTCATCATTTCTTTGAACATCAACACCACTGTCTGGCTTGAAGAAGTCATTGCCTTCATATTCATCTTCATCATCAGACACACCAGTATCTTCGCCTTCATCTTTTTCCATTACATTTATAAGTTTTAACTTCTTAGGTGTTGATTCAGGTGATTGTCTTCCAGATTTGCGTTTCTTATCTTTCTTCAGGTGTTTAATTTCAGTTACATGTAGCTCCAAATTATTACTCACTGCTAGTAATATTTTGTCTATTTGAGGTTTTACAACTTCCAAATAAATTGGCTCCATTTTGTTTAACATTTGCCTGTACTGGTACAACCTTTTTATTACAGGATGATTCTGAATGTTGATTCTTTGACTTTTAAGAAGTACATAAAAACTAATATTCGTGCAATAGTTCAAAATAAGATCATAATTTGTTTTAACAAATTTTGCAGCAGGACATGTTGGCAGTTTGCCATCTTTGACAAGCTCTAGGACAGGATGTAAATCATCTTTTGCAACTGTTAATTTTGTTTTAAAGTCATCAATTAGGCCAGCAAATTCTGGGCTTTCTTTTTCAAGTATCTGTAATTTTTGCCTTTTTGACATCTGACTCAAATCACTTTTTATCACAGTTTCCTTTTCTTCAACGTCTGCAACCTGCTTTGACAAAAAATCCAGTGTAAAATCTTCTTCTCCGAGCTGCTCTAAAAGCCTTTTTTGTATATCTTTTGCCTCTTTTTCTTCCATAAGTGCAATTTCTTCATCATTGCCAAAGCCTCCATAGTCTTCATCCACATAATCTGTTGCATAATATGACTTTTTCTTTTTACCCCAGGCTTTGGAATCGGGTAAATCATCATCTGATAGTTCTTGACCTTCTACATCACTATCAGCAATCCCTAAATCATCTTTTTCATTTTCTGAATCATCTGATTCAGAGAAAGCATACATTTCTTCTTCACTCTCAGAATCATTGCGTTTTCTCTTCCGTACCTTTTCCAGTAATCTTTTTTCTTTAGGTGTATATTCATCTTCTGAATCTGAAGGTTCATAGTTACCTTTTTTATCAAAGTTGGACTTGACGCTGTAAAAACAAACAAAGAATTAGCCTTTTGAGTACTGTAATTAGAGACAAAATAGAAAGACAATGAGCGAGCAAATGCCGGTGTTCGCTTGGGGTTTAATGAATTAAAATACATGCATAGGTACAGTCAGGGATCAAAAGTACAGTTGCACTCTACCAATGTTAAATTGTTTAAAATTTCTTTGTTGTAGAAGTTCAATAGTCCACAACTAGTTTATTCAATACTTTAGATCCTGCGCTACCAATTAAATCAGTCATGAACCATTGACTCTCTTCTACAAAGAAATTTTAGCACTGGTAAGGTGGAACTGCACTTTTGACCCCTGACTGCACATGACCTATTGCCAGATAAATATAATCATAAGGTTAACTGCTAAGGAATGCATTGTGGCCTGGCTTTACCATTCATGTACATGAAGTTTAAAACAATAGTTGTTTTTAATTTAAAAAATCTGAACATATCATGGTCAGAAGAGCGTTAAAGTACACAGCTAGCAGTTGCTTTTGATTATATTTTTCTTGCACATGTACAAATTATAGATTACTGTCAATTTGTTGATCAAACAGACTTTAAACTTCGATTCTGCATAGATACACTACATAATATGTGGATGAGTATAGCCGACGCTCAACACAAGCAGAAAGAAAAAAGAACACTATGAATATTGGGACGATTGCCATCTTTGATTCTGGCGATCGGTACGGTATATGAAACGTTTGATTTTAAGGTATAGAAGACGCAGGTGTAAATTACGTAACAAATAAACGAAACCCCATAAAAACCATGCAAACTTACTTGATTTTATCTGCCATTTTCAACGCGAATCGTGTGTAAGATACTAAGATAGAAATAATTCGCAGCGAGTCTAAGGTTACTCCATTTGTCACAAACTTGCACCGTAGCTAAATTGTGGACGACAAAATAAGTATAATTAATTTCGCCGTAATTGCGTCTACAAACTGTTTTTTTAGGTTCATCTATTTTATTGCACCCAGTGCAGTATAAAAATCCGTGCCTCGTTGTTACAATGCACAAATGACACTTTTCCTTTTTTTTAATGTTTCTTTAAAAATTCTATAATTGCCTGCTTGAATACTGGCTTTTTGAGTCAACCACATATACAATGAGGGTGTTCTAAAATGATGTTCACCAGGTGGTAGCACTGAGGCCTCAGGTCCAGGCACCTGTCAAAACGCCTATGTTAATGAAGTTAGTTAGACATCAACGTCAACGTCATGTATACGTTTTCAACGGAAAAGACCTGACGACTAAGTGGCGCCAACTGGTGGTGTGAATTTTTCTGAACACTCTCATTTTATGGCATTCATGTAAAGCGGACAGGCAGTCCGCTATTTTTCAGCTATCCGAGACAGCTGAATAAAGTTTTTTCAAGTATTTCCAATTTTAGTAATATTTGATTATTCTGCCCCTGATAAGCCCTGTATAGATGCTCGATCCAGATACAAAATATTTTTACAGTATAAAAAATGTGATTAGCGGGGCTATTGCGTAACTCTGTTGACAGTTCAAGTGATGTTCACTTGTTAACAATGTGCATCTTAGATTAAAAATACCTATAGATGTAGCTACCTCGTGGCCGCACATGAGACAGCACTATAAGCCTTCAATGAGGTTATTACGTAAACTTTTCCTTAAATATGACCACTGAAATACACTAAAAACTTAACTATTGGAGTCTATTTCTCATACATACACTAAAACTATTACTTTAATTGCCAAAATTATTCTAAAAACATAAAAAATTACTTGAGTCGACCTCTCAGTTACAATGACAGGCCTTTGTTTGGCTAACTTTATAAAGTTCGCCAAGCAAAAAACCGGCCACGTCGAACGAGACAGAGCATGTTATGTTTTGTCTCAATTTTCTTACTTATTTCGTATATATGCTTCTCACTTCCACACTTCCCTACAGTCTCATGGCTACATCTATAGGTATTTAATCTAAGATGTGCATCATTGAACTGTCAAACTGCTAGTTTCGTATTGCCTATCTTCAGTGACCAACAGCAGCGACGTCATTGACGGCAGGCCTTTGATAGCCACCGTAATACGTTTTGACAGATGTTATTGTATCGATACTTTTAAAATTGCGATTGTGTAAGCTTTTGAAGCTGTATAATAGTCGATAAAATTTTAGAGTGGTCACAATAGGCACCGTAATTTTTTATAATTCACCACATTTCCACCGTAGTTTGTTAGTCACTTGTGTGATACGTAATACCAATTTTATGAAATTGTCAGTTGACAACTAAGTTTAGTGTGCAACGAATGCTAGTTGTCAACTGTTATTGAAAAAGTTAACCAATAGCCCCCTGATTAGCTGCTTGAAACCTTAACGTCTATGTATCGAGGACATATACAGGTGTAACTGTAAATAATAGGTAATTGGTTTCCATGAAAGCTAATAAAAAATAAGTTTTTTATATTAAGAGTTCCGAAACTATTAGTGACCCAACGAAAGCGGAAACGGAAACAGATGTCAAAAGTAAACCTTTGCGGATGAGGAAGTGTTAATACTATGAAAAAAAACATTTTTTTTTATACAACTGAAGGTTTAAATCGTTATCACGTCACGAGGCACGGTGAAGCGCAGAATGAACCAAAAATATATAATAATAAAGAAACTCGTTGCAACACGTCTGTGTACCGCCCTCAGCCCCCCCTCCCCCGCGTGCCTCTTCCGATGTGTCTAGTCGTTGCTCCTCGCTGTGTTCTTCCGTTTAGAGTTCTATTATAAATTTTGCGGAAGTAAGCTTACGAAAGTTCTGCAGAAGCGGAAGCGGAAGCAGAGTTCTGTTGCAACACTAGAAACTATGCAAAGGGCAAGCAATATCAATAACGTATACCTACGACTTTCTTCTGACAAAAGAACTCTGTGTTCTTGATTTAATAGCTTTCGTTTTGTAAATATTGTCTTGTAGCCGCCCTGAGAAGAAAAGTTATTCATGAGATAAAATTTCCCACGTGAAAGTGATTGAAACAAAAATATACATCTCATTCATTAGAAGTTATAAGTTCGTATACAGAGACACATTGTTTCCACGGTAAATCTCATATTACAAAATCGATTAAACATTAACGTAAATCGTGGAACAACAAAACAATCTACATTCGCAACTAAAAAATATTAAGAAGTGTCATCATTATTTTCCTTTAATTATGTTAATATTCCGTTTACTTATTATGTTTACTTTCGTTAAAAATCAGTTTCTGAGCAAAGATAAAACAATTAAGATATAATCAATAATGTTATAACGCCGTAGTCGATTGATGTGTCACAACACTATTTGATGAAGTTTTAAACAAAATCGTTTACCGTGTTAACTACCGGCAAGCCAAGAATATTGTTTTTAGCTTTTCTCTGCTAACAAATATAAATTCGTGTCGAGTTGAGTGTTGAGTCACACCTACTGCTTAGCCGCCATATCAGAGAGGCAACTGATTCCATGACCCGGAGGCAGGGTTTTAAAACGAATTGTTTTGAGATTTAACATAACCTCAATACTCAACTTGTTTTTTTTTTTCAAATCTCCACATTATATCAATTTGAATTTAACCTTGTTTTAAAGCATGGGACTTCCCCTTTTTTGTATCTAATTTTCACTACTATACTGTGTCAAAAGTTGCACTACCAAGTGTCATAGTAACTTGCCCAATCTCCTTTATTTGAACTTAAAGTTCCAAGTCAATCCAAAGATATAACACTTCGAAACAAACCGTTTTATAAAATAGCTATTTCATAAGTAGATCCTAATAAACTAAAATAGGAAACATCAACTTTTTTTAGCTGTCTACTTCACAAGAAATACCACATAGTTTATATAGGTCAACTGGATCCATCAGTAAAGTACCAAATTACCAATATAAAGTAAACAATATAAGTGTAGTGAGTGCTTACCATTGCAAGTGCGCAAGGCGAATAGATAGCGAGCGCAGAGCGCACTGTAAGCCAAATACCTAAACTCACTAGATTTGACCTAAAGACTTTAATAGCCAAGTTAACATGGTTAATATTCTCACAAAAAAAATATATGTGGAGTTTAGGCGGGATTTCTTCGAGTGAAGTTTACTGGCCATTTTAATTATTCGCAAATTGATTCCTAGTGGATATTGGGATGTAAAATTGGTGTAGTTTTGTATCTTAAGTGTCTGAGCAACTGGACAGTATGTAGGATCATTGAAATAGACGTGATCTCGGTAGAATGGAACTGAGAATTTCATTAAAGTTTTGGCTACCTCAGCGAAGTTTGCCGAGAAGGCTGATACATAGCATATAGAAAGGCTGATACATTTGCTGCCAAATACTAGAAAAACATTATAATGTGTTACACTTGCACCAGCATTCTAATCGTAAACTAATGAACTATTCATACAAAGACATGGCTTATAGAACTTAGTATCAAAACCAAAAAAAAGCAAGTAAGAATTTGAGTACCTCAGCAATTAGTTTGCTGAGAAGGCTGAATCGATACATTTGCTGCCAAATACTACAAAAACATTAGAATGTGTTACACCCGCATTCTAACGGCCCGTTCACGACCTTGCCGCTGTGAGCAGCAGCGAAGAGCGGTGTGGCGAGCGAAAAAATCAAAAGTATGAAAATGTTTGAAGCACGCCACGAGTCACCGCTCATAGCGAAAAAGCGCGCGGTTTTCTCAGAGCGGATCGCTACAGCGGCGAGCGGTGGGAACAAAAGTACCAGTGACTATGTGCGACGCCACGAAACAGAGCGGCGCGAACGGCGGTGTAACAGTGATGTACTCAGTGGCGAAGCAAAAAAACAAAAAAAAAATAGAAATGTTTTAAATATACTTCTATGTGCTGCAGAATATAATCAAAAGTTTTCACACTCATTCTTGTGTACTCATAAAACTTATCTGGATATTTTCTGTAATCTTCGTATAGGTGACGAAATTTGCCATTTAAACACCGATCTTTATTCAGTTCGTGCACTCTTTCTCTCATATTTAGAATATCTTGTTTTAAAAATATATTGCTTTTTAAACAGAGAAGAGATAATTTTGATAATGCCATTATTTTGAGCACGATCGGACTACCTAAATACGTCCACCTCGGCCGCCGCCGCCGCCGCCGCTCGTGTTCGTGGCATGCAATTCGCGCCGCTTGCCACCGCCGCGCCGCCCGCCGCTAAGACCGAAGTCGTGAACAGGCCGTAATGTAAAACGAAAAGAAACAACTACGTTATTCGAATACGTGGACGAAAGACTAGGCGAAATGGTCAAACGACTATACCCTTCCCTAAGGGGTAAACAGAAAAAAAAACAACTGTCTGTCACTCGCTGTCACAAATAATGACAATTCTCTATTGTTATATTTCTTTTTATCTCTTTGACGTTAATTTTTGTTAATGTTTTTAGGTTAAGTCTTGTTATTTACATGTAATATCTAAATATTTGATAATAACATAAATCACTACCATTAACACTAAAATCATTTTTTTTTTGTTTTTAAAAGTTTTAGTATAAGTATGGAGATTTTGGGAATTCCTAAGATATTTTTTTTATTATTACTTTTGTTTTGTGAATTCATCGGCAGTAAAAAACTAACTTCTCAAAATATTAATGGGGCTAACAAACTGTCTGAATGTCGACGTTGTAAGGTATTAACGGATTCTTTTAATTACTGGTTAGACCAAACTTCCAGAGGAAAATTTGAAGGTGGAGATGCGGCTTGGGAGGAAGCTAAATTAAAATCATATTCTCGCAGTGAGATCCGTTTAGTGGAAATACAAGAAGGTTTATGTTCAGAGTTGAAAGCACACCAAGATGCATGTTATGGCATTGCAGAAGAATCTGAACAAATTCTAGAGAAGTGGTGGTTCAACAAAGATTCAGCTTCACTAGATTTGTATACATGGCTGTGCATTGAGACCCTTCAACATTGTTGTCCTAGTAATCATTATGGTGACACATGCTCAGCCTGTCCTCAGGATGTCAACAATAGAGTTTGTTCTGGACATGGCCGATGTGATGGTGAAGGCACTCGCAAAGGAAATGGTACATGTATATGTAAAAAGGGTTACACAGGAAGGCTGTGTGATGAATGTGCTAAGAGCTTCTACAGAACAAGTGTTGATATTTGTAAATTATGCCACAAAGCTTGTGATGGATGTAGTGGTGATGGTGCAGGTGCTTGTGAGGCTTGCAACTTGGGCTGGCAATTACAATCAGGTGTGTGTGTAGACATAGATGAGTGTGCATCAACTGTTTGTGAACCCCATCAATATTGCAGTAACACAGAAGGTTCTTATAGTTGTAACAAATGTGATTCCTCTTGCAAAACATGTAAAGGTGAAGGGTCCTCTAACTGTACCTCATGTGAGGCAAATAATGTGCTATGGTTTGACATGTGTGTTGACAATGAACTGAAACAAAATATTTTAACAAATACTTTTAAAAGAATAGCATTGTATGTTGGTTTACTTATCATAACATTGTATATAGACCGTATCTCAAGATCAGTAGCTTCAATTGTAGTATTAGTTATAGCACTGTTGATGTATTTCTCTGAGAGAAATTTGAGAATGAATACATTGAATGTTCTTTGGCAGACATTTTATGCAAGTTAGAATAAACTCATTAAAAAATTAAAGGCCCCTTTGGATATTTGAAAAAAAAAAACCCCTAGAATGTAACTTGGAACAAAACTGAAAGAAACAATAAAATTATAATTAGGGGTCCAGTTTAGTAGTAGCTACACTAAACCGGACAAGCCGCTAGGTAGTCAAAATACAAATGTCAAAATGGGCCTTTTATTTTTTGACAACATAAAATGGAAAAAGTTGCTTGTGTATATGTATGAAGTATTTTTACAACTGGTTGTATAGAAAAGTAAAAAAAAATTGACAAAGCATAACTGAAAAAACCAAAACACTCGCTTTTAGGGCCAACGATGCGTTAAGCGGGCGCACGCGGGCCACACGTCGCGTAACGTCGCGCGTGTTTCGTGTACAACGGTCTCCGTAGCGAAAACGGGATTATTACCTGCGCAGTGTCATTATTTCAACTTTAACGGTGTGCAGGTAGTCGTGTCGATGGAGAATTTTGATGTATTATTATTCCGCGCGGCGAGCTGAGACGGAGCACTTTTGTATGGGACCGCGCGGGCGTCCGCTTAACGCAGTTTCGGCCCTTAAAACTTTCTAGTACCTGCTCCAAATAACTGTTATTTATTGTGTAAATAACCTGACCCATATTGATGTAAGGTGTGAAAAATATTAAGGATAATCCTCAGCTTAACTAATCTATTTATAAGATCTACATCCTTGTAAGCAATTGCCTTCTGTAGTAATGCAAGTACAATTTCATGAATTTAAGAAACACTGTGTTTTATTTACATACAAGCATTATTTAACATAATTATATTCATGTAAAAGGGTTGTTAAGAGGCATTTTTTGCCCATCACACACTAAAAACTTCCTTTTACCCACCCCACATTTAAAAGCACACACACACAAAACACCACTCGCTGATTAATCACGAAATCTCATTTTTGATAAACTTTTATGTGAGTACTAATTTATTTTGGTTTTCCGTTTATCATAGATATGCTATACGGAATAAACTCTGCGCGTATCGTCGCGTGCACCGTGATCTGAACGTATATCGTGTTCGGTCAGTTCCCCTTAGCGTTCCAGGCCCACGGTAACTCTTTCGAAAATTCTCGCAGCCCTGGCATCGGCCCTAGTGGGCGCCGTCCTTTGTTGACAGCTCTTGCTCTTCTCTCTTGAATTGCGCGTGGAACACAATGCACTGGCGTCGACTCTGGCTTGGTTCTTACTAGACGGCCAAATACCCATTACTCGCTGCCTGCAAGTCTGCGCCCCGCTACTCCCAACGTCCGGGGCGTCTCCTACGGTGGCAGCTGGGGTGTGAGGATATTCTCCTCGTCACGGTTTCCGTCATCTTGTTCGCTCACAATTGGTACAGCTTCACAGGATAGAAAACTCGTATGCTCAAACGCACAAATGCTTGGCGCGATCCTGCATCAGACGAAAAATGAAGAAATCGTGGCGCCCCTCTAGCTACTCCTCAAAGAGGAAACTTCTCGCCGTAGTTGTAGCGTGCCCAGCGCTGGGCTGCGACATTCGCTGTCTCCAAACCGCCATGTGATCGCGCCAGAGCTCTGTCCGCCGAGCTCTTCGAAGTTCCATCGGCTGTGGACGATAACGATAACGTACCAGGTTCATCGTCGATTCGACGCCGATGTGAACCTATGCTACCGTTGTTCTTTCAGTTCCCGATGATTAGCCCAGGAAAATAAAGTTCTCACCTCGCAATTCTAGCGAATAAGCTAGAATTTTGCATCGACCTATAATTTAATCTTTTTAAGACGGGTCTCAAAAATTTAATCTAATAACGTCTTGAGATATTGAAGGTTAAAAATCGTTTTTTTGCGAATATCTCGTTTACTTCGCATTCTATGGCATTTTCAGTTATTAGACACCACATCCCTCGTCGTGAGGGCTCGCACGTGCATGATGGCATCCACTGCAGAGCGCCCCCTGCGGTAATCAAACTACCTCTCCGCCAGATTCAGCCCCGCCCGACGAAGCAGTCTCAGACTCTTTCAAAAACTTGTCATCTCGTCAAGCAACACGATGGGCCTGTATGTGGACGAAGAGTCCGCTGGGTGCCCCGGCTTCCGAATGTGGACCAGTTTCCCCTTCTTCCAACGAAGTGCGATCTGACCCTCTTCAAGCATGTGCTTTGGAATCACCTTAGGCCGGAGAGCTACCGAGGCATAGACTCAAGCTTACATAGGTAAACTTAAGCCCCCCTCCCCCGCCCATGTGATTAAGAGTGTTATTTTGAAGACCTCTCTCCACCCTGAATGATTCACATAGTATGGGTGTGATGTATTTAAATTACCTACTAACTTATTATAAACTTACTTGAAACTAGATTATATGTTACGCATGCGCTTCCAACTTCAAACGCAATGCACGCGCGCTGATTTACACAATGCGAGAGAAAAGGACAAAGTGTACTTTTCATAAAAAAAAAAGTACCAGATCCCGAGAAATAGAATTTGACACAAGCAAATCCACAGGCAATAAAATCTAACTAGTAAAATAATAGAAATACGCAGACTGCTCTGTATTTTGATTTTGGTTGTTATAAAAAAAATGCTTTCAAAAGGTGTATTAAAAATACATTTTATTGCAAAATTTATGTAACTACATTTTAGTGTCATTTATATACAAAAATTAAATACAAAGTTTAGGTATTATAACCAAAATGTGGAATACTATATAATACAGCTGCTGGTGCAGAGATTTTTCACACAAACTGGAAGGCAAATAGAGCAAAATATTAAAATAGGCCAGGTAGAGTTACTTTAGTATAGGTATAACATTATCTTTGCCCCAGTGTTCATCTCAGATTATATGTAAAATCCCTAGTCCATAAACAATTATGTAGGTCGGTAATAACTACTATAAAGTATTAAATAGCAAACTTATATTTATTGTAAAACAGACTACAAGGTAACATGTATTAAATTAAGGTATAAATTCACATGTCTTACATTAGCAGCTTACTAAAACTGACTGCGTTTTGTTAAGAAAGTCAAGTCATTATAACCACATGTATTTGAGACTAACTATTAATTATCAATTGTGAGAGAATATTTAAATGTTATTCTATCATTATGAAGAATAAAAATTGGCAACAGTTAATTTGGCAACAGCAAGCACAGGTATACATTCTCAGTCTGACAAAAAGATAATTCTTAATAGTAATAAAATATAATGACTGACTGACAAATTAATGTGCTTAATAAGTGCCTAATTTGTTCATATAAACAGTGTTCTCTGACGATATAAAGCAACTGATATTTGCATAATGTTATTAATGAAATCTTAAGTGTATGTCATTTATTTTAATACAAGGGTAAAAATTCAAAACACACTGACTAACACCAATCATCATTATTTTAACTACCAACAAAACATCTTAACTTAAAGTACTTCTACAGATTATATTATATTATTGGAAAAGTAATAAGTAGCATTTTCAAATAAAATAACTTAAATAGTTTATGTGCATCAAACTTATTAATATCACGAATGATAAGACTATAGAATGTGTTTAAATGTACTTTATAATTCAAAGTAAAGATAGAAGTATATAATGTATTTCGTGACAATCACTTTACTGTGATAAATAAATGAGTACAAGCTACACCTTCAGTTCCTACGAAACTAAAGAAGTAAACCTTTGTGAACTGTGATTCATTAGAGGAAATTACGTGAAGCTGTGGTCTTTGGTGAAGAATAAACATTGTATTCCAAAAACATAAACATGGGGTCACCTAACTAAATTTGAATATATTACTCAACAACATAAACTATCGTAAATTAAAGGTTAATTAATGTATCTCAACAAAATAAACACAAATTAATATAAATGAAATTAATATTGTTCTAAGAATTTTTATTTTTGGTAAAATTTCCATTTAAGTACTAATATAACACCATTCATCTAAGCCTATTTGTGAAATAGAACGCCTATATTATTTAAACTAGTCATCATAGTCGATTTTATGTGACATCTACTGTTGCAGGGAACTTACAAAAGTACTAGAAAGTGGTGCTGATATAACATAAAGCTTCTAAATAATAACATACACGCGACTAGCATATAAAATGCTATAAGTGGAACAACTGTTATTCATTACGTCCATGTTTATTAATTTTGTATGCAATATACCTAACACTGACTCAGAAGTAATACAACCCGAGATCAAATGTGCTATCAAATACTTAAAATGTTTTTTTATCTGCCAGGTCAAAAAGTGATGATAAATAGGTCAATAAAAATGTGATGTTGATTTTTAACTGTTATTCGTCCTACTATACAAGTATGGAGTAATTTTTCATATGTCTCTTTGTTTGCAAGTATAATCTAAGTAATAAATATAATTTTTCAGTACCATAAGCAAAACAACTGTGCAATGTCATAAATTCCCAACAGTATTAAAAAAGTAGTTGCAATATTGATTTAAAAAAAACTTGGTTGTATCCTGAATGTGTTTCAAAGCTGAAAATAAACGCTACTGCTCACAATTTTATTAGTATCAGTCTGCCTCAATTTATGCTAATGATTTTATTACCATAAATTATTACATTTATTTCGGTCCCTCATCATAATACTTGCTTAAAATCATTAATCTTTCTGAATCAATCATAACTTTGAGTTCATAAAGCTGAACAAGCCGTGCGGCTCCTGGGCCGGTGTCAGCTGCACACGTCACAACCGTGTTCTCATTTAGAACCACTTAACACACGGCATCCGATAAGGCCGTTTTAAGTGTTATCCACATACATCCACTTCATCATATTATACACGCTAATTTTTGTAAATGTTATATCTTCTATGATACATCTATGATCAGTCTGTTGTCGTAATTAATGGAATGTATTCAGTTGAATAAGTCGGGTGTTGTATAAATATGTTAATTGTCACAATGGAAATGTGAAAGTTGCATCAATTAGCGGCATGATAGCTTATTATACCAATCTCGAACACTGTACGTATCTTATTTAATACTATTACATATTTTTATTAATTTAATACATTTTGTAAACAATATATTGCATTTAACTAATTTGGAGTGCAATATACCATTATGGGCATAGTCATTTCGACCTAAAACGTAGATACTAAATAGATCCCGAGAAATTCATTTGTTTTTGTTGGAAGTGATAACATTAGAAAAAAATAAAAAATATATAGGCGGGTGACGTGATTTTAATACGAAGACAAGGTGACAAGCTATTGAGCACGTCAACGATCCCTGATACGCAATACAGAAATCGTATTTTAACTCTTAAAATAATCCAGTTCAGTGAGTTGCAGTGTATTTGAATCTTAGAAAAATTGATGTCTCTAATGACGCTTTAAACTTGAATTCAGAATCTTAAAATAAATAGTTTCGGAATACACGACAAAGTTCTATTTCCATTGCTATTGTTTTTTAAGACCTTTTTAAACGCAAAAAAAAAAACTGAACGTTAATGTAGGCAGGTAAATAAGCGGAAATGTTATATCTAAGGTTTTGAATTCAAGTTGAATTACACAAATGAGATGTAAACGTGGAGCGACGAGACGGCAAGAGCTGAAATTAAATGCTTGTCATAGAGTCGATGCACAACGCCGCAGAAATTACGTTGAAAATTATACTAAGAAATCTGAGAATTTGCCAGAAGACCCATCTTCTGTTCTGTTGATCAGTTTGACACAATATTTTGTTTCGACGAATTTCCCTGGGGTGTGAATGAAACCTTATTGGTGTATGTAATCTAATCGAGCAGGTTATGCGGCGCGCGGTGGTGGCTGGACAGCTGCGCGGCCAGTTGGCGCTGCTGCAGCAGGCAGTACAGGATGCCGGCCTGCGCCATGGCGTCCACGGTGCCGGCCGCCAGCAGGTCGGTGCGCTGCTTGCTGCCCGCGCCCGCGCTGCCGGGCCGCAGCAGCGTCGGCCCGAACACAGTCGCCAGGTTGTGCATCGACATCTTGTTCTCGCTTTCGTGTTGATTCACTCTGTATACATCAAAACGTATGAGCCTAAATGTATATTGCAGTCAGTTGTATGTTTTTACACGTAGTGTGTCGCACATCATATTTTCATTTTATACCCGATTGTGATGTAGCCCAGAATGGATTTAATTATTTTTTTGTACGATGAATACTTTACGTAATTTAAGGTTATACTTACTTGACAAAATGGTTCAACAGAAAGTCGATACAGTTCTTGTTGAGGTCGGGCAGCTGTGCGTAACATTTGAGCAGTGCGTGGCGTCTGGTATGCGCCGGACCAGAGTCTACGGATGTACCCGCACCCTGAATTTGTGAAAAATAAATCTTAAAAAAAAAATTCTTTCTCTCTCACACACTCACTACGTTTTAGTTACCCAGTTAACTTAAACAATACGGGTCCATGCAGTTTTAGAAAGTAAAGTTGGATACCACCGCGGTCGGAAATACCATAGGAAGAAACTATCCCATCCCTAATAGAGACGAAGCTGAAATATCTCTTATGCATTTAAAATTATGGCCTCTTATGATTTTGTAGTTTACTAAGCAGTACCGGTTCAGATTTCACTTTCACAGTACTTGATTTTGCGTTCCTGCACACATTCTTTTCGAAATAACATTACTGGTGGGCTGCTGTTTGGGTCGAAGTTCCAAATAAAATATCAGTGAAAAGACTATGCGCAAATCAAAATAAAGCAATACGTACTTGTGTTGCTCCCCAAGCTTTCAATAATTCAGGGTAGAGCGCGTCAGTGAACAGTGCCTCTGGCAATTCTCGCAGATACAACTTCAACACACCGGTGACTGAGTGAATGTCCACCTCTTTCAGCAACTGCTCTGCTTCGTAGGCATCTGGGCAAATATAACGCAATGTAATTTACATCAAATAAGAAATCTATGATTTAGCAGAGCAATACTGGATATAATATCTAACAAATCTTTGCACGAAAACCTGTAAATCAATGGTTTTGTAATTATAATAGGTAGTCAAAAGCCAGTAAAATACCAGTCTTTGAAAGGGATATCGTGTTACTCAGCAATAGAAGAGGCAGGTTGGATAGGAAAACGCTCCATAGAAAATGCTAGTATACAGCTGCATCTTATTAGACTGGATTCCAGTCACTGGAAGCAGACACCGACATAGTTGGGAAAAGGTTAGGCAGATGATGAACCATGATGAAAGGTATGGGGCCTCGGTAGTCCAGTAGCTCTGCAGACGCCGCGTCACCACTAACAGCATCAAGGTGCTAGCAGCGAGTCGAATGGACAGTTGCTTTATAGATATTGGTATTGGAATTTTAGTACTATCTTTTTAAGCATGTTTTTTGTTGCCAATATTTGTGAATGTTTTGCCGTATAACATGGACCTATAGCGATTGAAATAAATATAGTTTATTTTACAAATGAAATACTCACTGGTCTCAAAGCTCTTTTTGAGTCGATTCAGGTCGGAGGCGCTGCCTGACACACGGTACACGCCCACCTCGTGGATACCGCGACGCTCCACCTCGCGCACGCACGCGCTGATTATAAACGGGATGTTGCGTTTTTCACGTCTGTGGACAAAACAATAAAAAAATATTGCCGATAGTTTTTGTTGCTTTTGAAAACGTTTTGTTGCAAATAACGAAAAAGCGAGTAAGTACCATAAAGGAGATTTACAATAAATGTATGGGGTTGGGTTGGACAGAAATAAATAAAAAATTGAACAGCAATCTGACTTAGATACGTTGAAAGAGCGTAATTTTTTTGAACAATAAATAATATTTTACAGACCCCGTTTTTGTTTTTTAAGTAGAGTGGAAAAAAGTGTAAGTTTGTAACACTGCAGTATAAACATTATTTTTAACCGACTTCAAAACGAAGGAAGTTCTATGTTCGGCTGTATGTTTTTTTTTAGAGTTCCGTACCTCAAAAGGAAAAAACGGAACCTTTATAAGATCACTTTGTTGGCCGTCCGTCCGTCTGTCTGTCAAGACCCTTTATCTCGGGAACTCATGGAGGTATCGAGTTGAAATTAAAACCATATACTTAAGTCTGCGGTCCCTTGAAGCTGTGAAAAAATCAAACTTCTGAGTTAACGAAAAACGAAAAGATACGGCCGTTTATGTCGCAAAAAACGTGTATTTCGATACTCTCAAGGAAATCAAAATTTATAGGATACTTCCAGTTCAACTCAATTCGGGAGTTGAACTGTTTCATAGGTAAGTTTGTACGGAACCCTCGGTGCGCGATTCCGACTAGCACTTGTTTTTAAATTATGTTCACCAATTTCTCAGTCAATTGTAGACCGATTTTGACAATAATTTTTTTGATTGAAAGGTTATGCTTCCAAGTTGGTCCCACAGAAATATTGTTATGATCTGATGATGAACTTTGAAGATATGGATCGGAACTTTTAATAGGATTACAGTAGAACTGTCGTAACAAGTAAAATTGCTTTGTTTATACGTGTAGTCACAAATATGTCAAACAGTAGAGATATGGTAAGGGGGCGTAGTTATTGCGAACGCTTAAGCCGGAAATATACTTCTATGTGCTTGATGTCATTTTCGGCCATTAGTAAAATGTCAACTAGCGACGTCTTCTTTACTTATGATGTTTTACAAAATGACGCGTTTTTAGTGGTTGTTTGCAAAAGTAACAGTACAACACAGCTGTATTACACAAACGATAGTAACTCATTTTACACGTAAGTACTAATATATCGACTGGCCTGTTGGTCTAGTGGTTAGTGACTCTGACTGCTATGCCGGAAGTCGTGGTTTCGATTCCCACCCAGGACAAATGGTCGTGTGATGAGCATAATCATTTGTTCTGTGTCTGGGTGTAATTTATCTATATATGTATTTATTTAGGAATATATAAGTGTGTTTATCAGTTGTCTAGTACCCATAACACAAGCTCTGCTTAGCTTGGGACTAGACGGCGTTGTGTGATAGTTGTGGAATATTATATTATTATATCGTTTATTCATTTGTATATATACATATAAATTATATTTTTAAATATTTCAATAAAAAATTAAAAAAAAAACATTTAAAAATATAAAAAATGGTGTCCCACCGGTATCTATTATTATTATATTAAGGTTTTTCTTTGTAAATTCATTAAAAAATTACTTCCTGGTACCAAAAACGCGATGATGTGTCAAATCAATTATTTGAATTGAGAACAAATATCATTGCTTGCTGTCAGATCGAGCAATTAATCAGCTGAACATCAATATATATGTACTACGCACTAGATTACGCATGCCGTACACTCACTTCAATAAACTCAGGTGCAGTGTCTTCTATGCACCTTGATATTGATGACATTAGTGCAGTTTTGACGTTCATGCAGTGTGAGAGCGGCGCTTATAAATTCAAATCAAAGTGAATCTGGACGTAAATAATAATTCTGTAGTCACGTAAGTAAAATTACTGGTTGTTCGAGCAATTTAATAGCTTCTAATATCGTAATAGTATGTTAGAAAATATATTATTTTGTTTAAAAGCCTTCCCATTTTACAATCATAGACTAAAACATGCAGATTTTCTACCTAGTAGTACCTAGTTTTCTACCTACAACTGGTTTACTGAACACAGATTTCGTGTGGTGTTTTATAACCAGTTCGATATTTTTTAATATTTTATTATGTTTTTTCTTTTCTTGTATAAATAATATATCAACGATTTTTATCGAAGTTGAGAAATTATGACGAGGTGCGTTTTTCGATACCCGATAAAACTCATCAAGAAATGTCAGCGAAGCGAATTTACACTAACGAAGAATATTACATTTTGAAATAGAGTATTATTGTAATGAAGTATTGTAGGCAAAAAAACTGTGTCACTTCTGTGGTATAACAATCTATATGGATGAAATGGCATTACACTATGTTGAATGAAACGCGTAAGTGCCATGAATGTCATGGCACTTACGCGTTTCATCATAGGTCGAGAGCAAATTGGAGGTGTGGTGGCACAAACTGAGCAGAACGAAAATCGAATATTTGTTCTGCGATTTCGGATATCTCTCCTGTTATGTGCCCTTAGCTCTCGTTGGAACGCAAATCCCAATCTGCTCCAACTTTCAGTACCTCGGGTCGCTTATCCAAGGAGATGGCGAGGTAAACCGAGACGTAACACATCGGATTAATTCAGGATAGATGAAATGGTGACAGTTCACTGGAACAACTTGTGACCCACGGATGCCAAGTTGAAGGGTAAAATCTACAAGTCCGTGATAAGAACTGTCATACTGTATGGATCAGAATGTTGGGCTGTGAAAAAGACGGATGAAAAAAGATTGAATCTTTCTACAGTTAGATGCCGTTTCTTCAAATTAAATTTTAGATCCAGATTAAGTTTTGATAAATCAATAATTCCACCACATTACAAAAATATAACTTCTTAGTACTGAAATGGAGAGGGGAGTAAGGAGAGAACGGAACTAAGATCTTATCCGACCCTATTGTCAACCTCACCTGCACGCGCCGGATGGTGGCGGGGTGGCGTATTACTACCCCGTGGTGCTCCCTGCTAGACAACAGAAGAGGCTCTGGCGACCGAGCAAATGGCGGGATAACCATTCACCTGACTGGGCAACCGGTTGGAAGAGGCTAAAACGGCCTTGGGATTTAAATAACCCCTAAAAGGCTTAAATGCAGAAGGAAAGGGGAAACCACTGCATAACAAATTCCCAAGAAAGTCATCATGAAGGTACAGTCAAATACACAGAGGAGGCCATGCGACCCGCTTAGCAACCGGCGCCGTGCTGCGTCCGGGGCAGACGGTGGGAAATTGGCTACCGGCCATACGGTTGTAGGAGACCAGACAACGTATGGAAAACATGCTACTAGAGACTCCATGAAAATGCGACATATTCAAAAGATAGGGACATGGAATGTTCGCGGTTTACTTCAACCAGGCAAACTAAAGATCCTAGAGAAGGAGTTAACGAGGTGTGGCATTAATATCTGCGGCATTAGTGAAACTCACTGGAAGAACAACGGTCATTTTATCACAGAGACACATGCCATATACTTCTCTGGAAATGACCATAATAGCAGAAATGGAGTTGCCTTCCTTATTCCAAAAAATCTAAGGAATAGTGTAATGGAGTATGAACCTGTTAGCGACAGGATAATGAGAATAAAGTTTAAAGCGACACCTGTAAATTTTAATCTCATTCAGGTTTATGCACCGAACTGGAGAGCACCATCGAAAAGATTGCCAATAGAGAAGTTTTGATCATCTTGGGTGACCTTAACGCTAAAGTGGGAGCTGATGCACATCACCTAAGTCATTGTACGGGTAAATTTAGCTTAGGGCAACGCAACGAGCGAGGGGAGCGGCTCATTCAATTCGCAGCTGATAACGGTTTGGTAGTATCCAATACATTCTTTGAACATCACCAGCGCAGACTATATACTTGGATATCGCCAGACGGCAGACATCGCAATCAAATTGATTATATCCTGATTAGATCGCGATGGAAAACTTCCATCAAGAATGCTCATACTCTACCGGGAGCAAACTGCGGGTCAGATCATCAATTGCTGATATCGAAAGTGCAACTAAAGTTAAGAGCCGTTAGGAAACTCGAGACACGACGAAAGATTGAAGTAACTGACAATGCGAAGTTTTTAAGTGCACTGGAGCAAGCGATGATACCGTGGACGAGCGTAGACTCCAGCACAGAGACTCCAGATCAGTTGTGGGATCGGGCTAAAAACGTTATGGTGCGCTCGAGCAATGAGTCTGGTATAAACGCACGGAAACGGCAGCATTGGATGAGCGATTCAACGTTAAGTCTTGTGGAGGAAAGGCGAAACATGAAAGCATCTGGAGCTGATATAAGATCCCTCAACGAAATGTCCGCTAGAATTCAGGAAGCTTGTAGGCGGGACCAGAACGACCAACTTCGGGACATTTGTGCAGAAGTGGAAGTCCATGCAAATAAGCATGAATCTAGGGACCTACACCAAAAAATTCGCGCCATCACAAAAACCCTGAGTAGCAAGACCTGGGCCATCGAGAACTCAACTGGAGAAACGTTGACGAACATAGAAGCAATAGCTGAAACTTGGAGACTATATTGCCAGTCTCTCTTTCAAGACCCGAAATCGGAGTGTTATGCCCCTACGGATCTCGGAAACGAAGATCTTGAGCCTGATATTCTGAAAGATGAAATACGAGCCGCTATTAAGCATCTGAAGAACGGCAAAGCCACAGGGGCCGATGCAATACCGACCGAGACAATCAAGGCATCGGGCGAATATGGTGTCCAAATCTTCCACACCCTATGCAATAAGATATGGCTCACGGGGCAATGGCCAAAAGAATGGGCTCACACTATTTTTGTCCCCTTGCACAAGAAGGGAAATTAAAGAGCATTTCCTTTCACGATGACATGGTATATATATATATATATTATATTATATGTTTATAATATATAAGTATGTTTGTATTTATGTATGTAGGTATATTTATGTATTATTTTATTCGTATTATTTATAATTTTAAAATTGTACACTGGATCCTACCCTCTATTGTGATCTCTCTCTATCAATCAATGGTTTGCTGGAAGAAAACTCAACTTTGAGTTAAGCTCGCCTATGTACATGAACGTTGTTATCTACCTATTTTATAAGTTGTTTTAGTGTACAATAAAGAATTAAAGAAGGGTTCCACCAAGACGTGCAGTAATTACCGACTTATTGCTCTTATCTCTCACGCAAGCAAGATTTTACTGCAGGTACTGAACGAGCGTCTAAAGTCCTACTTGAGCAAAGAAATTGCTCCTGAACAGGCTGGTTTTGTTAAGGAGAAGGGAACCCGGGAGCAAATTTTGACGGTACGACAAATTATAGAGAAAGCCAGAGAATTTAACAAGCCTACCTACATATGCTTTGTGGACTTCTCTAAGGCGTTCGATTCCGTTAAATGGCCCAAACTCTGGGAAACGCTGACGGCGACGGGTGTTCCAAAACACCTGGTACACCTCCTGCGAAAACTGTATGAGAATGGTACAGCCTCAGTACGCGCAGATGACATTCAATCCGATCACTTCCACCCCAGCGCCGGAGTCCGTCAGGGATGTATTATTTCTCCACTACAGTTCAATGTGTACACAGAGCTCATAATGAGGATTATACTTGAAGACTGGACAGATGGCATCTCGATTGGTGGCTTGAAGATCTCCAACCTGCGATATGCTGACGATACCACTTTGTTCGCCACCAGTACCCAGCACATGGAACAACTTCTCACCAAGATGGAACGGGTTAGCCTTGAGTTTGGACTTAAGATAAACCGGAATAAAACGAAAGTGATGATTGTCGACCGCATGAATAACAATTCTCCAGAAATTACACAAGTTGCTAATTGTGATGTGGTGCAATCATACATTTATCTGGGGGCCTTAATTACGAACAACGGTGGATGTATCGATGAAGTGAAAAGGCGTATGGCAATTTCCAGGTCTGCGATGGACAAGTTGAGGAAAATATGGAGGAATCTCATCATATATAGAGCCACAAAAATCCGGCTAGTTCGGGCACTTGTATTCCCCATATTCTTGTACGCCGCAGAAACGTGGACCTTACGGGAAATAGAGAAGAAGAAGATAGACGCCCTAGAGATGTGGTGCTGGAGAAGAATGCTCGGAGTATCGTGGACTGAATTCCGTACCAACGAGTCTATACTTCGGGAACTTGGCATCAAGCAGCGTTTATCGTCTTTGGTACAGTCTCGTATTCTCACCTTTTTTGGTCACGTATGCCGCAGAGGGGAAGTGGCTATTGAGCGACTTGTAGTTCAGGGAAAGGTTGAGGGTACCAGGCCACGAGGAAGGTCGCCTATGAGGTGGACTGACCAGATTAAAGCGGCAGTAAGTGGCTCATCATCACTGCACGAATGCACGAGGAAGGCGGCCATCAGAGAGGAGTTGCGGCGCGTTGTGAAGCTTGCCACCAACACCTGAAGCGATGACCACGACCACTCTGTCAAGAGTGATATCGACAAGGAAGAAGAGTACTGAAATAATTAGTAATTATAACTACTGGATTACAGCAATCAAATTAACAACTACTTCGTGGAGTTTGATTACTGTAGTTAAGTTACAAGTAATCATAACTACATGGAATCAAACTACAACTACTTTATAATCTGATTACAAAATAGTAGTTAACTACACCCTACACTGCTGAAGGGTACTTTTTAGTTGGGGTACCGGAACTAAAAAGTGTAAAATAATAAAAAAAATCACAAAAAAAATACAACCAACTTCAATGCAAAAAAAAAACAACTAAAAAGTGTAAAATAACTTTTATTTCAGAAGTCAGTGTTAAATAACGAAGAGACAAAACTATTATACGTTTTTTGTTAAAGATTTGCATCTCTGGCAATTGACGAGACAGTATATTTGTGTGTGTAACTGTGTATTCTTTAAGATATTAGTTATAATATGATGTTAGTGCACCAACAGTCGCTCCTCCATCCAGAGTGATATACTCACTTGGCGACATGCGTGATCTTGTTCCCGAAGAGCGCGCCGGGCTTGGCGGAGGGCACCCGGCGCGCGGAGCGCTCGGGCGGCAGCACACGCAGGCGTAGAGTCAGCGAGCCGCCGCCCACGCACACCGTGCGTCCCACGCCTCCACCCGCACTCTCCGCCACCCACTCACGAGATAGCTGTCAAGTAAACACACTTTATGATATCTGGATATAGTTGTCCGCAGTGACGGATTAACCCTTAATCAAATTAAGCAATTGCCTAGGGCATCACGTCTGGGGGGGGCACCAGAAGAAGCACAAAAAAAATCTGTCCTTAGGACATCACGTCTCACACTCATGTCACCAAAACCTACACCAAAAAAAGTTTCTAGGACTAATTTGAAAATTCGCGGGTTTTAAGTTGACATAGAGTCCGACCTAGAGCAAAAAACCCGCTCCCGCTAGTGCATTCGGCAATTCAAATCACCTCTTTCTGGTCTTCTTCATAAGTTCCACTTCATCAAATGTTACTTTTTGACTGTAAATGCTGAAGTCTTCGATGAATATACTAAAATAACAATATGGTTGCCTATAATATTTGAGGAGTTCCGTCGATTCCTCATGGATTCATCATGAAAACGGGATTTTGAAAAAAATGGGACCAACCTGGAAGCATATTATCCTCTAAGGGGAAAAAACAAATTGCCAATCGGTCCATAAACGACGGAGTTCTGAGGTAACAAAAATAAAAATTTATTTAAAAAAAAATACAACCGAATTGCCTCCTAAACCTCCTTCTTTTTTGTTAGTTGGTTAAAAAATGTGCAACATTCAATTTATCAACCGAATTGATAACAACTTTCAGTTGTTTTTTATTCAGCTTAGACAAGATACTTCGAAAATTCGACTGATTTTTGAATACGACTTCCAACGCGGATCTAACGTGGCAGAAACAGCTCGCAATATCAATGTTGCGTTTGGAGAGCAGTGACGGATTAACCCTCAATCAAATTAAGCAATTGCCTAGGGCATCACGTCTGGGGGGGCACCAGAAAAAGTAAAAAAACAATCCGTCCTTAGGGCAACACTTCTCACTCTCACGTCACCAAAAACCACACCAAAAAGAAGTTTCTAGGATTAATTTGAAAATTCGCGCGTTTTAAGTTGTCAGAGTCCGGCCTAGAGTCATAACCCTGCTCCCGCTTGCCCATTCGCTGCCCGCTAGTGCATTCGGCAATTCAAATGCACCGGAATTGCGATCAGCCAATCACAAACCACACCTACCCCGCGGCCCCCCCGCCTGGCGACCCCGCAAATCTGTGTCAATCAAATGTTTTGCTTTTTGAGTAATTGTGCCGGCCGGCTTCAATGCATACGTAATAATAGGGATTAAAGTATGAAATTGCCGTTTTATTGTAATAGGTACTTCGAATTGACATAAAACCTTGATGGTTTGAGATTTTTGAGTGAAACTTTTTTCACATTGTAACTATAAAGTTCATCTTTTAAAAAATGTGCAACATTCGATTATCGACTTACTTTCAGTTGTTTTTTATTCAGCTTAGACAAGAAAGATGGATACTTCGAAAATTCGAGTGATTTTTGAATACGAGTTCCGACGCGGGACTAACAGAAGGGCAGAAACAGCTCGCAATATCAATGTTGCGTTTGGAGAGGGCTGCTGCTTTCGTGATGGAAACTTTGATTTGAAGAACGAACCACGTGGCAGACCAGACAAGACACAAGTGAATAACAATGAATGAGTGGTGGAAGTCGATCCGAGCCAAACTACCCAAGAATTAGCGGCATGGTTTAACGTTACCTTACCAACAATGAAAAATGGGTGCCTTATGATTTGACTGATCTGCAAAAAGAAACGCGTGTTGAAACTTGTGTTGCCTTGTTGAATCGATACAGAAATGAAGGAATATTGGATCAAATTGTGACATGTGATGAAAAGTGGATTCTTTACGATAACCATAAGCGAATGGCCGACCCAAGGTCAAGCGCCGCAACAGTGTCCTAAAGCAAAGCTTACCAATAAAAAGGTAATGGTAACTGTTTAGTGATTTCAGCATGGTCTTATGCACTACAGCTTTCTCCGATCTGGTCAAGCAATAACGGCAGATATCTACTCCACCGAACTCCGAACAATAATAGCAAAACTAGCAGTATCATGCCTTAAACGACAGTGCAAAATCTTAATTAGTGACTATCTTCTAACATTAAATTATGAAAAGACTGAGGATCTTCTGCTGGGTATCTCACGGTGTTGATACTCTTATTAAAATTTGTCCATAGACGGTATGCTCTAGTTATACCTACATTTATTCACTACAAACTCACATACACTCTACACTTACACCTACACACACTCTACACTTACACCTAATCACACACACACCATATAGTTTTGTTTTCTTATTAGGTATATATGTAGCATAAATAAATTAATTTCTCTTTTCTTAGTCACCACTTGCTTACTTTTTTGATTGTCCTCTTTTCAGTATAGTTATGGCTTTGTTTGTTACGGAGAATCACTGACTCCTAAGTTACAGGCCTACACCTAGTTTAGGAGTCAGAGAACCTACCTACATAATTGTGACCGTGTAATAAGCCTATATGTTCATAGTTTTATGATGTAAATGCTGTTTTTTTGTGTGAAATAAATTTATTTATTATTATATTTTATTATATTTATAGTAAAACAGCCCCGACTCATGAATCAATCTTCACCATTATTGCTCCATAATAACGCGAGACCTCATACAGCACGAGAAACCGTTTTAACTCTACAGGAACCGCAATTAGAAACCATTCGTCACCCTCCGTATTTGCAAGACCTTGCTCCAACGGACTACCATTTTTTTCGTGATTTGGACAATTTACTTCTATCTACTTGACAAAAAGTTTTCTTCTCAGGAGGCAGTACAAAATATATGCTTTCACACAGTTTGTCGAATCTAGATCACCAAGGTACTATCGCAAAGGCATAAATGACCTTCCTATAAGATGGAAGCAATGTATAAATAATAATGGTAATTATTTTGATTAAATAAATATGTTATATGAAAAAAAAAACGAATTTAAATTTTTTAGTACAAATCGGCAATTTCATACTTTAACTCCTAATAAATAAATTATGCTTTGGTTTTTATTGTTGTTGTACCTACTCCTCTTCTAAGGTACATTACATCTCATCAATATTTTAGGCGGTAAAGGTTTAAAGACCAATTCTAGTTGACATACGTATTGACGCCTGTGGGCCCCACAGGCGTCGATTGCTTAGGGCATCAAGTAGTCTTAATCCGTCACTGTTGGAGAGGGGTCTGCTAATGAACGCACCGTGCGATTTTGGTTTTTTAAACGCTTTCGTGATGGAAATTTTGATTTGAAGAACGAACCACGTGGAAGACCGTGAATACAATGAATTGAAAGAGATGGTGGAAGCCGATTCAAGCCAAACTACCCAGGAATTAGCGGCATGGTTTAACGTTACCTTACCAACAATAAAAAAATATGAAAAATGGATGCCTCATGATTTGAATGATCTGCAGAAAGAAACGCGAGTTGAAACTTGTGTTGCCTTGTTGATTCGATATAGAAATGAAGGAATATTGGATCGAATTGTGACATGTGATGAAAAGTGGATTCTTTACGATAACCGTAAGGGAATAATGCAATGGCTAACCCTAGGTCAAACGCCGCAACAGTGTCTTTAGGACACTGCAAAACTTACCAATAAAAAGGTAATGGTATGTTTGGTGGTCTCAGCATGTTCTTATGCTTTTTCCGATCTGATCAAGCAATAACGGCAGATGTCTACTGTGCCGAACTCCGAACAATGATAGCATAAAAAACTTTTTACAAAAAAAAATACAACCTACTTCAAAGTAAAAAAAACACTGAAAAGTGCAAAATAACTTTAATTTCGGAAGTTCGGTGTTTCAATAATAGTTTTGTCTCTTCGTTATTTAACACCGACTTCCGAAATTAAAGTTATTTTGCACTTTTCAGTGTTTTCTGAACTCAATTCCGGAAACAGCATTTTAAAAATGTTTTGATGTTTGGATTATTCGTTGGCGTAAGTGTATCGTTTCTGAAGGAGCATACTTTGAAGGTGATAAAATAAATTTGGATGAGTAACAAACATTTTGTGTATTATTGATTTTTTCCCGATACTTTCTTGACAGAGTAGTATTTCACATTTTCAAAAACACAAAACTCTTAACCCTATAGCAAGAGCGGTCTGTTCAAAGGTGCATAATGGGCATAATAAAAGAGACTCTCTGTACGTGGACTTAAGGTGCATTTTGATTCATTACGAACGCGACTAGCCCTAGGACTAGGTAGACAAATACAATGAAGGTTAGGTCCGTGCTATGCAATGTATAATAAACATTAGAAGCGTTGTTAGTAGGTTTATATTCGCATATTTTCTTTAGAAGAGTGAAATTTCTATACTTGTACTGTTACTTAATCTGTGTCCAAGGCGGACCCTGGGTAAGAAAGGTTTGGACGACACTTTGGACGGACCTCTGATCTGTGTCTCTGAGAACTGGTTTTTTAATGTCCAGGTGGACTGCAACGAGTTGCAGACCTCGTAAGTTAGTGGGGTGCATAATTCGCTGTTTTTTAGGGTTCCGTACCTCAAAAGGAAAAAAACGGAACCCTTATAGGATCACGTTGTTGTCCGTCCGTCTATCTGTCTGTCAAGACTTTTTTATCTCGGGAACGCTTGGAGGTATCGAGTTGAAATTAAAAATATACCATATAGTCAAGTCTGTGGTCCCTTGATGCTGGGAAAAAATCAATCACTTCTAAGTTAACGAAAAAAAAGATACGGTCGTTTATGACGCAAAAAACGTGAATTTCAACACTCTCAAGGAAATCAAAATTCATAGGGTAGTTCCCGTTGACCCAGAATCCTGAAATTTGGCATAAAGCAAGGTTTTTTATTATAGATATAGGAATAAATCTGAAAACAGTAAATATATTGTTAAGTCACAAAAGCAAAAATTTGCGATTCGGAAAAATCTTCGAAACACCATTCAGGAATTGAACTGTTTACATAGGTAGGTTTGTACGGAACCTTCCGTGCGCGTGTCCAACTCGCACTTGCCCAGTTTTTTTTATTCACTGTAACCTAAGTAGGAGAGAGTACGAAATTAACGCTAACGAAGTTGCGGTAAAAGTGCTAATAAACAATATTTACCTTGATAGTACATTTTCCTCTTAGCACTGGCCTAGCCGCGTCCTCATACAGCAGCAGCCGTAAGTTCTGTGAGCCCTCCAGGTCCAGAGTGAAGCTCTCGTTCCACCGCGGCTGCGCGCTGCGACAAACCAGTTTCGACTTCGCCTTGCGGAAGTAGTGCCCGTACGAGTCTACCTCCACCACTATGTAGTAATCTACAACCAATCAGTTTTTTAGTTAGTACATAAAAAGGACAGGCAGGCCTTTGTTTAGTATTTTACAGGCGCCACACCACCGAGCTCGGTGATACCTCGGCGGCCGCTGGTACTGGTAGAGGTGGCGTCGTTAACATCAAGCATATCACTCGTTTATTTGCACGTTTTCGCGTTTCAACAATAGGAATAACTAGTTTCTGTTATCAGGTGAGACAGCGGTCAAACGCAAGCCTATCAATAATAAAAAAATATCATCCGCGTGAAAGTATAAAATTATCAAGAGTAAACATACTCCCGAGACAAAAAATATCCTATGTGCTATTCCAGGACATGATCTACCCGTGTACCCAATTTCATCCAAATTTGTTCTGCAGTTTGAGCGTAAAGCAGTAACGACCATATACACAATAACATAAAAAGTTTCTTGTTTATTAAATTAGTGTGAAGTGTGATTGAGTTTGTAACGCCACGAATTTAATTGATTTTCAGACGCGACGCGGCGATTCCGTGGTCTGTGCCGGCCCAACAGTCTCGCATCTATTAAAGACGAGGTAAGTACCATGAGTAAAGTTGTATTCCTATAACTCACCGGCGGCAGTATCGAGCGGCGCTGTCATGCCACCCACGTGAAGCTGCAGGTCTCCCAGCAGCAGCGAGTCGTCGCGGCCGCTGCGCAGCAGGTACGAACCCATGTCCGTCTGCAGGTAGCTGCGGCACGCCGTCACCCACGCTTGCAGCTCCAGCATCGAGATCGAACTTGATCCTGCCGGTGGGGCTGACGAAGCCTGAGATTGAAATAAAAATTGCATCAAGATTGTAATTTTTGTGTGAAAAAAAAATCGATCAAAACTAATTATTAAGTAAAATAACCATTGTAAAATTGTAATTAAGAAATTTTAATTTGATATATTAGGTTTTTTTATTTTTGTTTATTTTGTCATCGCCTTGCGCGCCGCTTGCGTCATCCATATGTTACGTTTGTACAACTTGAATGACCTTGAAAAACACTTAATCGTCGTATTGTACACACGGGTGTATGAAATTTATTCGGCCTAAAACTTTGGTCTCTATATCTTCAAAAAAAAAACAGAAAAGACTTTTTTTTGAGTCCATAATTATTAAAGATTACGAAATAATAAATAATTTTTTGTGCTTATTGACACGCGACGTTCTTGGTAATTTTCAACGCGAAGATTACCGAAGCGCATAATTTATTTTCTTTAGCTGTAAGTATTATAATCTAAGATAATTTTGGTTTATTTTATTTGACTTAATTAACTAACTACTTACTTACACTAACTAACTACTGGCTTTGTTTACTTTGTTTTGGTCTCAGTCGTAGGTAATGAGATATTTTCATATATGGCATATCTGATCGTATTCGGCATACTGGATAGTGCTTATCCTGACGGTGATTGGCCTATCCTTTAGCACCATAAAAGCATTCTCCCTCTGTATACCAACCTGCAAAGCATGAATAGAGTCGATCCACTGCGTGCGCTCATACTCTGAGCTGAGGAAGAAGATGTGTTGTCTCTGCAGCGCAGAAGACGAGCCCGGCGCCCGCGCTCCCACGCGGAACACAAGATTGGGCGACGCCAGCACCAACTGAGCCTCGAGTTCCGCCAGTTTCTTGCGTTGCTTTTCCGCTGCGCCACGCCCGCCGATACGGATTTTCTGTAAAGAACTTCCTATTACATCTAAAACTTTGTCTTTATCACTATTTTTATTGTACGGAAATCCTCATGGGTATTCCGTGTGAGGTGAACGGACCAAACTGCACCTGCGGTATGTACAGGTATCATCTCTGCCAGGCGCATACGAAATATTGCTATAATTCGAATTATAAATCAAGTCAATGGATTCAATCCACCGAACGCGAATTGCTATTAATTTAAATATCGACTTCAGCTATGTGATTTTGATGTGCTTTATTTTATCTATCAAAAACTAGTGTTTGACTGCAATCGCACCTGATGGTAAACAGTAATGCTATCATTGATGGTGAGGAGCACTAGTTTATTAAGTGCCTATTCACTCTAGCCTTGAAGACTCCTAAATTATAACAATATTATTTGAACTTTGTGATTCACGCATGACTTAAAATTTGTTGTTCCAAATCTAATTGCAGTGTATTCACGTTAAGAAAATTGTGACTCATCGTTGTCACTCAGCTTAGCCACGCCCCTTAACCAGGAAGATCATAGTAAATTAGAAGGTCTTGTTCACATTGACCAGTTTATGTAAGCTCTTCGGATAATACAAGCGCGTCTTTTGTCAATTTTAAAAATGAATATTTGTAAAAATGTAAGTGAAAATTCTTACGATTTTGGTTAAAATTCAAAATAATAATATTCTACAACTTTCACACAATGCCACCTAGTCTCAAACTAAACAGAGCTTGTGCTATGAGTACTAGACAACTGATAAACGTACTTATAGATTTCTAAATACGCGATGTCCGGCAGCGGGATGAACCACTTGAGCTCGAACGTAAACTGGTCGCGCCCAGATGCCTGTACCAATATAGTGTACCTTATCGTCGGCAGCAGCTCGTTCCTCCGCCAGTATCTGGTCGCGCACGGTGGAGGCCTGCGACTTGAGCGCCACGATGTTGGCGGGCGACGTCTCGCGCGCGTCGCCGGCGCCCGCGGCCTCGTCCTCCACCACAACGATGTCCGGCAGCGGGATGAACCACTTCAGCTCGAACGTAAACTGGTCGCGCCCAGATGCCTGTACCAATATAGTGTACCTTATCGTCGGCAGCAGCTCGTTCCTCCGCCAGTATCTGGTCGCGCACGGTGGAGGCCTGCGACTTGAGCGCCACGATGTTGGCGGGCGACGTCTCGCGCGCGTCGCCGGCGCCCGCGGCCTCGTCCTCCACCACAACGATGTCCGGCAGCGGGATGAACCACTTCAGCTCGAACGTAAACTGGTCGCGCCCAGATGCCTGTACCAATATAGTGTACCTTATCGTCGGCAGCAGCTCGTTCCTCCGCCAGTATCTGGTCGCGCACGGTGGAGGCCTGCGACTTGAGCGCCACGATGTTGGCGGGCGACGTCTCGCGCGCGTCGCCGGCGCCCGCGGCCTCGTCCTCCACCACAACGATGTCCGGCAGCGGGATGAACCACTTCAGCTCGAACGTAAACTGGTCGCGCCCAGATGCCTGTACCAATATAGTGTACCTTATCGTCGGCAGCAGCTCGTTCCTCCGCCAGTATCTGGTCGCGCACGGTGGAGGCCTGCGACTTGAGCGCCACGATGTTGGCGGGCGACGTCTCGCGCGCGTCGCCGGCGCCCGCGGCCTCGTCCTCCACCACAACGATGTCCGGCAGCGGGATGAACCACTTCAGCTCGAACGTAAACTGGTCGCGCCCAGATGCCTGTACCAATATAGTGTACCTTATCGTCGGCAGCAGCTCGTTCCTCCGCCAGTATCTGGTCGCGCACGGTGGAGGCCTGCGACTTGAGCGCCACGATGTTGGCGGGCGACGTCTCGCGCGCGTCGCCGGCGCCCGCGGCCTCGTCCTCCACCACAACGATGTCCGGCAGCGGGATGAACCACTTCAGCTCGAACGTAAACTTGTCGCGCCCAGATGCCTGTGTCAATATTTAAAACACATAATCAGAAACAAAACTGTAATTGTAATTAAAAAAAAAACACGGAGTAGATCATAGAAGGAGTGCTAACTATGTAAGTACAGCGGCCGTTGTCATTAATACTTCGAAATTGTAATAATTCAAACAAGCACATCAATCACTTTACTGTCCAGATGTCTGGTACTGTTAGTTACTGATGACATTCATTGATGTGCGTGAATGCATTCCGTATCGGAAGTGGAATCTATGTCCTACTTGTACGAAACTACATTTTGCTACGTACTGTTCGTTTGGACGTGCCGTTAACGAGACTAACGCGTGTATGTACCGTAATCATTATACCTGTCAGCTGGCACTTCATCTGCGATCACTACTCTGTGTTAAAAATACAAATTTGTATTACCGTAGTTACCTTATACTTGGCACAAGCAATGACGTCGTTGAAGAGAAAGAGATGCCTTAGTTTTCTGTGTCCATCTGAGAGTTCTACGATGAATGAGTTTTTGACCAGTCTTCTTTGAGCACGATCGGCGTTCTACGAAGATATCAAAAACATTTGCAATCGAATTGTTATTAATAATTTATAGCTCAAAATTAATAATTACACTACTTTACAATTTTTTTTTCCTTTACCCATATAAAAATTATACCGAACTTAATTTCTCTAATGTTCTTATCACAAAATTGTATCTAAAATATTTTTATCACGTCAAGTTTTTTAATTATACAAGAAGTTTTGAAACAATCTTATTCGGGGTTTCGAGTGTATCAATCGTTATTGTTATGTTTAATTAGTACAATATTAGTTACATACGAATTATTGTTAAAATGTCCTCAAGAAAGCGTTTATTAAATTCGAATAACTTTTGCTATGTTTGTGGTAAAATTATTTTGATAAAGACGAAGAGACCAAATACAGAAGCAGTAAAACAGGCGTATTTTCAATACTTCAAATTCCAGCTCCTGCAGTAATATATGAGAATTGTAGAAGCATATTAACAAACTGGGCTGCAGGGAATAAAATATTCTTGCGTTCCTTACCCGTCAAAAACGTAAACGTGTCAATGAAAATTTATTTTTACATTCACACTTCAATATTTTTTCTGAAAACCTGGAAAGCGTGAGTGATGAACGTAACGAAAGTTTTCATCAGGATTTTAAGTCCTATGAAGAGAGATATCAAGGTTTCAGGGATAAAACATGTTAGCCGATTACTACTAGAGTACCTCAAAAGAAATTAACACTAATCAGTTTAAAAGAAAAAGTAATTGGTGCCAATTATGATTATGACTATGCTAAGATTTTAAATATGTAAAATAATCGAAATTAAAAAAAAAAAAATTGTAAAATTTGACGTCCTCGTTTTTTTTTTTCACTTCAATATCCAACTAAGGGTTAATTACTCTATTGATTTCCATTGGTTTCATCTATGGGTAAATAATGTTGTAAAGTAGTGTTATACTTACAGGAAACATGGATTTTGTTTGTATAATATTGAATTCGTCTAGAAAATGTTGTGTCATATTCAATGCCTCTGTCAACATAGCGTGATCAGGATGACTGGCTGGAGTATATTTTATAAGATCCTGCAATATAAATAATGTCAAGTTAACGATAAAAATGTCACGTGATTTAAATTTCAACCTCAATCAACCGACATCATGGGTTAGTAGCCAACCAAAAAAAATCTCGGTAAACTAAAACAACCGTTCAGAGAACCATTTCGAACCGCGTAATAGCGCGTCTTAACAAATTACACAAAAAAAAAAACTCTGGTAGGAAATATTTTTAGGATACTGTCATCATAAGCTTTTTATCCCGAAAAAATAGATGAAGCGTTTCAGATAATTATGATAGGCCAGAGCGAGCAAAGGCTAGTCAAACAATAAATAGACTGACATGCAAGACTAGCGCGTTCTTCTGAACCCTGGCGACGGGCTTGTGCAGCAAGTCGTCGAGCGACATGGGCTGGCCGTGGCACGCGATCTGGCGCGTGAGGTGCGCGAAGCTTTGCGACGACGAGCAGCGCCGCCGCACCGCGTCCGTTGCGCGCCCGTAGTTGTGCAGGAACGCGCCGTAGATGTTTATGTTCTCAGCCTAGAACATAAAAAAGAAGATGTCAATTTACCTACGAACGAACACTCGGCCTGGGCGCACTCAGGCCACCGACTGCAACCGCAAAAGACCGCCATCGATCTATTTCCTTTAATTTTTATACACTTTATATGGAGTCGCCGCACACGATGTCACCAGTGGTCGCCATACGCTACAATTCTTCTTGTGGCACTGACCTCTATAAGCAACACAAAACGCCGACACATAACACTCGTGTATTCCCCCTTCCCTACCTTGGCTTCAGTTACCCATTTTGAATCAAAGGCAATGCGCGGATGTGGTCCTTTTTAACTTTGATTGGAATACTGGATATGGATAAAGAACTTTTTATTACAGAAATTCAAACACGTCAAGCATGGGTTAAAAAAGCGGCCACCGACAGCAAGTGTCTACCACCAGCCACAAATGGCTGTCGCGCGCGTCTGCTAACTTTGCAGCCGCTCTTAGTTTCAGTTAGGGGTTTTTTGGCTAAGTAACTGACCAACTAAATAGAATTAATATTATTTACCCAGTATATAACTCAATTATGGAGGATTGCTGTAAAATAATAATTATAATGCTTACCATTTTCTTGAAATGTATTCCTACTGATAGAGGCTCTTCCCAACTAGCGACAGCTGCTTTCAATCCCTCGAGAAAGTTCTTGTGTAACTCGTGCAGCTCAGATATTTTGTAGAAAATAGTATTGAATTCTTCTTCGGTTATAACCGGTTGTGAAGTCGACAGCGTCGCTTTTATTGCGTTCATATACTGTAGGACAACCAAAATAAATTTAAAGACTTAATGGTAAAAGTGTAAGTATTGTTAGTGAATTTAAACCCTTTCTCATTACGAAAGATTAGAATAGGTACTTTTAACTAAACTCAAAAAAGGTAAGTAACATAGAATCAAATAATAGTGACGAATTAATCCTAAGATATAACAATGTTGAATTTTACATAAGACTTACAAAATAAAGTAATTAGGATTCCGTACCCAAAGTGTAAAAATGGCACCCTATTACTAAGACTTCACTGTCCGTCTGTCTGTCACTGTATGTCATGAACCATGATAGTTAAACAGTTGAAATTTTCACAGATGATGTATTTCTGTTGCCGCTATAACAACAAATACTAAAAACAGAATAAAATAATTATTAAGTGGCGCTCCCATACGATAAACGTGATATTTCAACAAACAAACACCGAGACAGGTATCTGACTGATATATTTACTGACAGATTATGAAGCATGTAATAAAAAAAAATGGTTCCATACTAACTGTTCTATGTGCTAGATCATAAACATATTCCGGGATTTCAGAAGAGATATTATCCATTCATATAAGTTATGTCTTCAATGTTCAGGTTAATACTGGTGGATACCCGGTTTGTGCTATTACGCAATTTTTTTTAATGCATTGTTTTTTATTTATTTATTAATTTATTGACACACCAACGACTTATTCACTAATTGTTTACAGTAGATGTTATGACATTCTTGTGGTGAATTCGTCACTTATAGGCGTGCACAGCACTTAACGGTAGTCAATATCAGAAGTTAAAAAAAAAAAAAGATGACAAAATAAAATAATACTAGGTAGTTATTGAATTAGGAACAATAAAAAATTTTGAACATTAATTAAACTGGATTATAAAATCAAATATAAATTAGAAGAGTTTTATTGGTCTAAAAGAAGAAATAAATTTGATGATGTCAAATTTATTGTCTTTCTAATGAAACCAGCTTGGGGCGCATTCATTCGCTTGGGTGGTTTCAAAGTGTACAACGGACATTAGTCGAAACAATTTTTGCCAGCATCTTCGCCCACATGAAAGTAGAAAATTATCCCGAGAAAGCATTTTCCAGGATATGGTCTACCTGTGTGCCAAAAATTAAAAAGGAAAGACATAACATAGTCCAATTGCAAAAGGGGACTATGTAACTGATTGGGTAGTTGGCTCACTGGAGTCACGCTCATCCCACCATGAAATCACATTCCAACACACCTGCTAAAAGTAGTAAAACTGATTGCAAATTAAGGAAAACAAAAAAAAAATTTGTCTTTCCAGCCACTCCTCAAAGAGGGGACTCATCGCCATAATTGTGGCGTGCCCAAACCATTTGGAATGAATGCGCTATGATTCATAAAGCTCTGTAGAGACACGACTCTTAGATACATGTGAATGCCACCCCCCTGACGGGGATGTAGCGAAAGCCACGAGAGATTCACATGAAGCTGTAATAAAATCATGGGTGGAATCACTTTCCAGTTTACTGGTGATTTTCGCCAAACATTGCCAGTGATAGTTAGGGGAACTACAGCTGACATTGTGAAGTATTGCTTAAAAACTTCCCTGTCATAAAGTTCGTCCATCTAATGAAACTATCTACTAATATGAGAGTACATTTGAGTGGAGGTAGTAGGAACATACAAATTAAGTTACTTGTAATAGGAGACGAGAAAGTAGTTTATTGTAAATACAAATCGAAATTGATCGTGATTTACGTGAGAAATTTGGTCTATCCAGATGTAGTCTAAATAAAAAAGAAAATAATGACTACTAATCAAACAACACTAAAAAAAACTAAAACTGTGTGTGTGTGTGTGACTTTTTTTTTTTTTTTTTACTACCAGTGGATGTGTCAAGGGGCAATATTGGCGGCTAGAAATAGTAGCTTTGACGAAATCAATAACATAATACTAGGTAAACTTCCAGGAGATAGCATCAAATACATTTCCATTGATAATGTAATGGATCATGCGGATCATGGAGGATGCGGTACATTACCCTCAAGAATTTCTGAATCCATAACTCCGATTACCCTTCCCCATATTCGCTTAAATTGGTACACTACTACAAGTACTTTAAAATGTTAATTAATAATAAATTATTGTAGTTAAGTACCTATATAATAATAATATTTCTTTATTTATTTTTTATACATATTGTGTACATTTTTTAATATTTTTCAAAACACATATAAAAAAAAAAACATTTAAAAATATAATTATTATTATTAATCAAGATAATAATAATAATATTATTATTATCTTTATTCATTCATTATACATATTAATTAAATTTTTAAATATTCCTTTTTTAACAAAATCATACAGAAAAAAAAAACATTTAAAAATATAAAAAATAGTAGTCCGCCGGTATCGAGACAGGGTCCAAGCTACCGGTGGTTAGGGCTCCAGAGACAGGAACCTCCTCACGATGCGAGCCGTATCGAGGAGTACTGCCTTCTGTATCAGGCCCTTGATCCAACCGTGCAATGACAGCTTCGACAGATGGTCGTCGAAGCTTTTGGCTATAAGGCCGTTGGCGGTCACGATAATCGGCACAATGACAGCCGAGTCTACATTCCACATGTCAACAACCTCGTGTGCTAAGTCGAGATATTTAATTTGTTTCTCTTTCTCAGCTTTCACGAGATTCTCGTCATGTGGGATGGTGATATCGACTATCATTACGCGGCGCGCTAATCGGTATATCACTACTATATCCGGCTTATTGGCTACAATAGTCCGGTCAGTAATGATAGACCGATCCCAGTACAACGTGACATGGTCATTTTCGAGAACTGAATACACTAGGTTGTATTTCAAAGCAAGTTGCTGGTGAATAATCCTGGCTACTTGGTTATGCCTGTTAGCCAGACGAGAACAACCAGAGATAATATGTCTGATAGACTCACCCGGACGATGGCATGCCCGACACACGTCAACCGTCCCGTCCTTCATTATATATCTGCGGTAGTTATTCGTCAAGATGACTTCGTCCATAATTGCACAGATAAAACCTTCAGTTTCCCCGAAAAGGTTGCTGAAACGTAGTCAGGCTACGGACGCTGCAAAATCTATATCAGACTCGTGAAGAGCCCGATAAAAGCGCCCGTGGAGCTCCTTACTTTTCCATACTTCCCTGCGGTCATCAGTTGTAAGTACCACAGGTTTGCGCCAGTTCTCTTTAGCCATGGACAACGGGGTGAGTCTTTTGTCCACTGCGACCACATCTCGGTGCATACCCACATCGTTTTTGTGAAAGTATTCTCTGAGGCTGCACACCTCGCGGTTGTGCAGGGTCTTCGCATTTAAAAAACCTCGACCTCCACACTTCCGCGGGATGTACAGTCTCATCACCAACGACCGTGGGTGATGCATCCGGTTTGCGGTCAGCAGTGTACGGACCCGCCCAACCATAGCGTCTGGCTCGGTCTGAGTCCATTTGAGTATGCCGAAAGAGTACATTAAGACCGGCATGACCCAACCATTGAAGGCGAATATTATTATTATTAAGATCCACTACTTACACCAATCGTTCTATAGTTCCACTCCTACTTGTAATAGCGTCATGCACCTTAAAACAGCCTCCTAATGTACTTAGAATTCGCGGACAAGAGCTATTATTTACAATAAAACCAAATCAATTAAAAAATAAAATAAAACCATTATCGACTTCGATACTTTATCGATCATGGAGGATGCGGTACATTACCCTCAAGAATTTTTGAATTCATAACTCCAATTGGCCTTCCCTATATTCGCTTAAATTGAAAACTGGTACACTATTACAAGTTACAAGTACTTTAAAATGTAAATTAATAATTATTGTAGTTAAGTACGTATATAATAATATTATTATTATTAAGATCCACTACTTTCATCAATCGTTCTATAGTTCCACTCCTACTAAAAACAGCCACCTAATAAAACAAAAACAGCCTCCTAATGTACTTACGAGTTCACAAATATGTATTTCCAACTTCTACGCGAACAAGGAGAAACTGACTGACTGACATATCAACGCACAGCCAAAACTACTGGGACTAAGAACGTGAAATTTTGCACAAGACTTCCTTTTATGATGTAGGCGAGCAGTAAGAAAGGATTTTCCAAAATTCAGCCCCCAACGGGATGAAACGGGGGTCTAAAGTTTGTATGGAGAAACCTACTTTCACGCGGGCGAAGCCGCGGGCAGAACCTAGTCTATATATATAAAAGGAGAAACTGACTGACTGACATATCAACGCACAGCAGAAACTATTGGGATTAGGAGCGTGAAATTTTGCACAAGGTTTCCTTTTATGACGTAGACGAGCACTAAGAAAGGATTTTCCAAAATTCACTCCCTAAGGGAATGAAGCGGGGGTCCAAAGTTTGTATGGAGAAGCCTACATTCACGCGAGTGAAGCCGCGGGCAGAAATTAAGTTTACAATAAAATAAAATAATTTAAAAAATAAAATAAACCATTATCGACTTCTACGCGGACGAAGCCGCGGGCAAAAGCTAGTCTATCTATATACATACTGACCCGTTTTGTTAGACTGGCCTGTTGGTCTAGTAATTAGTGGCCCTGACTGCTATGCCGGAGGTCGTGGGTTCGATTCTCACCCAGGACAGTGTTTGTGTGATGAGCACAATCATTTGTTCCGTGTCTGGGTGTAATTTATGTATATATGTATGTATTTAGAAATATATAAGTATGTTTATCAGTTTCTAGTACCTATTACACAAGCTCTGCTTAGCTTGGCACTAGACGGCGTTGTGTGATAGTTGTGGAATATTATATTATGGTTTTTGAAGTGTTTTCTACTCGGGTTTTCTCCCGGTGGTTTTTCTTGCTCCCGCCCTGAGACCCTCTGTATGAATTGCTGCTTGCTTTTGTATTATATGAATGTTTATACCTGAATCTATTTTAACACAATATCTATGTATGCTCTTTGCTACTGTTCCACAACCGCGTTATCTCAGTTCTAAGCAGATGGTATTTGCTTAATTTTTCAATCTCTTTCTGCCCTATGTTATAATCTGATGGTACTGTTATGACTATTAAATACGTTTTATTTTCTATTTACGTATATTATATCCGGTCTATTATGTGTAACTGTGACATCTGTCTGAACTGGGATCTCCCACATTAACTTTGTTGTTTCATATTTTATATTATGGTTTTTTTTTTCTCCCGGTGGTCTTTCCTTGCTCCCGCCCTGAGACCCCCAGGAAAAAGGGTACTTTACTTATAATATTAACTGTATAGATTGCTGCTTGCTTTTGTATAATATGAATGTTTATTATATTATATTGCATACCCTCTCCTAGAGAGGAGGCCTGAGTCCCAACAGTGGGAACATTATAAGGCCGTCAATGCTATGCTATATACCATCCAACCGACGTGCCTCTTTTTTCAACAAATGAACAAAATGTATTTCTTTATTTAGCGTAGTCGTACACGCCGTGTACTTGCTATTATACTTATTATAAAGCTAAAGAGTGTGTTTGTTTGTTTGAACGCGCTAATCTCAGGAACTACTGGTTCGAATTGATAAAAAATCAGATGTGACCGCGGGGTACAGCTAGTTCAATATAAAAACTGTCTGCCTTTAAACATTAGGGTACAATGCTGATTAGACGACTAACTGGTTTACTGCTATTAGATAAGAACAAATCATAACAATAGAACTAAAGGTAGTGAAAACAATTGCAAATGATAGTACCTTCTCCATAACGTAAAGGCATTCAACATAAACGGTTTCACTCTCGATGATACTCGTAATGATACAGCGGTGCATAGTCAGACGCTCCGCTTCCGCATTGTTGCCACTCGAGTCCTGAAAATAATTTAATTAATTTATTATTAAAATCCATGAATACCTAAATATTTATTACACAAAAACAACGTAATCAGGTAAGTTGTATAACAACTTTCATAACAGCTCACAATAGCCATTTAAACTTTTGTTTGGTGTAACAATCAACTAGAAAGGTAAACATTGAAACGTGTACCACTCGTACTAGCTCATTTTCAATCATTCTTTTGGAATCCTGCATGGTATACGAATCATGAAAATTATATTAGTTTTCAGTTCTGTATTTCTTTTAAGTGCCATTTACTGTTATGATTCAGAAAGTAAGTAAATGCTTTGTGGTAAATAATGTTACTCAAGGGCGTGATTAATTTTAATGAATCTCGTTTACTTTCTAGGTTCCGAATCTAATCGAATTGAAGTGAGTCCGTTTTATGATACTATTATCTACAGTGATATCGCTGATATAATAAATGACTTTGGAAAAAATGGTGTAAGTATTAAAGTATCATTATTTAGTGGTATCATTCTTATCGAGATATGCTTTGTAAATTGCATTTGTAATGTTTTCAGGTTTCACCTTTCGATGTTTTTGCGAGCATATCTAACAGCGAGAGTCAAAGTGACGAAGCCATAGAAAATTTGCTCTCTGAATATCAGCATTACTTGGATAAAGCATACAAACAGAGAAAAAAATACATAGACAAATCAAAAACAAAAAACAAAGTACCACTTTTACCACACCACGATCAATACACAAAGGCAAAATCTGGTGTAGTAGGCATTAAACATGACGAATACTTGTATTCTAACGGCTTCTACAATCCCGGTTCATATAAATTCCCTCCAACATCATACGGTAGTCCTTTAGATGTGTTCATCCCAGTTAATTCAAAAGGAAAATATATTATGAATAAACCAGATACGACAACTAAAATCCCAAAAGAAAATCGTGAAGAATTTCTACCACTTGAAAAAATGATGTTCAATGAAAAGAAAATATTGGACTTGTCTCCTGTTATGCATAAGTCGTCTTTTGAGTCGATAAAATCACCGTGCTATTGTAAAAGCAACCACATTCCTTGCGATTGTGGCTGCAAGCAGTGCTTTGTGCGTTTTGAGCCGATGTCCCAAGATCCCATGGCACAAATGAAAACACGTTTCCTAGATGATCAGAAAAAGAACATATTACATTCTTCACTGTATGAAAATGCTATTAAAAAATCAGAATATTCCATTGATGACAATATCAAAGATGTTATTAAGGATAATACGCTAAACATACGCATTAAGATTGATCTTGAGTTACCAAAACCACAAGATATTTTAGGAAAATATTTAAATTTTTACAATCGCGATAGAATGTTTGAACAGAATGACGCAGTGTCGAAAGAAGTCACAACTGGGGTGAATATACCATTTCCATATTTTAATTTCCCTATTCCCATGGAACTTTTTGGATACAAAAAAGCTCCAAAGTACGGTAAAGACGATTCTACCTCATTACACAAAATAAGTATCCATAAAAAAAAGAAATCTAGAACTAACAATAATAATAAGAAACACCGAAAAAAAGTTATAACTTTCCATAATATCAAAGTGCAGCAGCAACCATTGTTCCCAAATAACCTAAAAGATAAAATCAGTAATACGTTTAATAACGAAACGAATAACATTACTAATGATACAAATCTTCAATCTTCGAATTTGTTACAATTTGAAATTAATTCTTTGATTAATAAAACTGATGATATTCTTAACGAAACTCAGACCGAAGAAAGTCTTTATTTGATGGTAAATATAACAAATAATTCTTATAATGGAACCGAAGATATTCACAAAATTGAAAATAGCATTGAAACTGATTTACCGAGAAAGATAACAAATGTGACCACAGCTATTCGTGAAAAACGCGATGTATCGAATATAACAAAAAAAAATCTGAAAAATACTGACAAAAACTTACTGAGCGATGAAGAATTATCGTATTGGCCAAATGTAACTAGGAACATGGAAGATGTCAAATCTAAAAATATCACAACTATGATACTGGAAAATGAACACAAAAAGACCAAGTTAAACTTGAGTAAAGATACAATTCGTCAGAACCATACCAGGGTACTAGAACAGGCTATATTTGGTGACGTTGATTGGGACGATGTTGATACGGTCGCGCCAGCATTCATGTCATTTGTGGGCAAATATATCCATGGAATTTTAACATTTTGCTCTCAAAAAGTTTGCCACTCGATGAACTGTGCGAATAAGACATGCCTGCATAGAGTTTGCGTGCCTTCAGATCGATTGAACAACAGAGGACATTGCGCCGGGACCAACACTACAGGTACCAATTAAATCTTAGTACATTTTTTTTCTAGAATCTAACAAATATCTTCACGTAAAACATTTCGTATGATTGTTCGTTTCAGATAGCGTAGCGTCGATGGAGTCCATCATGGACTTACCTTCAAATGTTGCATTTGAAATAGTAGATATCTTGCAAAATAAAATGTTGGGGAAAATATTTGGAAAGGCAACGTTTTGCATTAATGCCAAATGTATCACGCTCGCAGCATCAAAAAAAATCTTTGCCAAATCTCGATGTTCTATCAAAGAGTTGAACACAGCAGGCCATTGTTCAAATGTTAAACCCGTGAAAGTTATGTAAGTTCTTGTTTAGTAAATAAACCGATTTCAATAATTGTTTGTTTAGAAAATGCACGCGCTTACCTACCTATAGTTTAGTACTGTGAAAGCTAGTGAGTTGTAACACGATTTTTATTTATTTACATTTCAATTTCAATAAAATGGTGCCACAACAGTAAACCCTTTGTTTCGGTTTACTATTCCGACAATATATTTAGTATTAAATACAGTTACTACATTTTTGGTATATATGAACGTTTCATCTCCAGAACAACTATTTATTTTTGCATAGTTCGTTGTGTGGTGATTCGGTTTTCATTTATTTTATGTTTGCTTCATTTTACTAATGCCTATAATATATTTATTTATATTTTTAAGTAGTTAATAGCAACGGAATCGGTTATATTAGTACCTTAATCACGTTATAAATTAACAGTACTTCTAGTGCGAACTTAACAAAAAACGCTACAGTATCCACTTCAAATTAGGGTGGAGTTATCGACTAAGAACACTAGGTGAAATGCGTATTAATAAATATCATCTAAGCAACCAGCCTTTCTGCTGTTACATAACGATAGTTCTTGTCAAAGTACGTTAAAAATATGTATTTGTATGCCAAATATTCTATACATGTTTAATTGTATTCGTATGTAATAGATTGGAGAAGGAAACGTATTTGAATCCATGGAAAACAACAAAAAATCAAAAAATTCTGGAATTTGATTCTAATGGTGACTTAAAATTAAAGGACATTTCGGAAGATCGCATTTTAAGCGTGGTACCAATGATAGAAGCATTGAGATCTGCGAAAACCCCTCCTCCGTTGATGATAGGGAATAATGAGATCAAAATGAAAAATTGGACAATGGCCTCTTCCAAACTTTTAAAAGAGCTTATCATGGATATACGCATAAAGAAGACCAGACTCAAAGTTCTAACCCGGTGCAATACATCCAGAACAAAATGTCGATTTTTGGTATGCCCAAATATAAAAAAAAGTTGTGTTCTATGCCAAATTCACATGCGCGAGCGTGATCATGTTGTTGGAAACTCTACACGCTGTGAAATACACGAAACATCGTTTCTGTCAAAGTAAAGCATTTGTTTTTAATGGAATATAAATAGTTCAGTATCTATAATAAATATATTATTTCAGATGTTATTTAATTTTATTTAAACATCATAAACCATTACTAAAGCCATGGTAAAGTTTTGAAGGCTTTAAGTATTGTCGTTTCTCTCGCATTAAGTAAACTTTCCCTACAGGGTCTTATCTCTACAAAGATAATAAAGTACTTAGTTGAGGTAAGTATAAAAAGGCGAGACGGGGTTCTTTAAACATTTATTCCTGTCAAGAATACCCTTACCAACCGTCGCCATGCTAGTCCCTAAGACTTTTGTCGTGATTTTTTTCTTGTGTTTCGTGCATAATTGCATAAGCAAACCGGCGACAGAAAGTAAGTATAACTCGATCATCTTTTTTTCTTGTTTATTACTAAATAATATTAAATTAATGGCTATTGGGTAAAATCCACTACATTTTTGTGTATATTGCTTGCAGATGAGTTAACAGAGGGACGCACTGTCATGGCCTCTATATGGGGATGGATAACATATCCTTTTTCTTGGTGGAGTCCACAGGAAACCGAAAAACCTGTGACTGGACAACTTTTAGGATCCTCGACAAACGTTACTAACGACAGTGTAGACATTAGAAGCCACAATGTTACTATTTGGTGTAACGATCAAACTTGTCATACAATGAAATGCGATAAGACTCAGTGTCGGAACATGACCTGTAATATATACGACACAGATGTTAAAGGAGAATGCAGAGAATATAACATCTTAACAGGTTCTGATGAACTCCCAATGCCAAAGACAACAGAGACGACCCCAGAAGTAACTTCTTTGGTTAAAGACAATAGCACGGCGGGTGAAGAGCATCCTCTACAACTAGAGGCAGTTCTATCGTCAAGTGTAATCTAGCTAATTCCGAAGAAACATTCTGAAAGCACAGTAGATCCAACTATTCATAAAACTAAGGTGAGCAATAGATCATTTTATGTTGCAATTATTTGCTTTGTTTTACAATTTTTTCTTTTGTTTCATTGAAGAATTGAAACAGTTTAATTTAAAAATATTTTAACCATAATACTTAATTTAATATATAGGATTATAAAAACGTTATTACACAAGCCCTTGAAAACGAGAATATTGTTGTTGTCTATTTTATTTAAATAATTAAAATACATCTTAAAACGTCCTAGTTATGAAATAACCAGAATTATACCGCGCGGAACGTAGATCTATGTGAGTCATAATGGAAATTCCATTGTGCTTGCGGTATGCGAAAAAATATGACAGTGTATTTATAATATAAATATTTTTTTGCAGGTCTTTATAAAAAAAGTAGTGAGCAGAAGTTTAATAACATAAATCGTTTTTTTTTTTTTAACCACGTGACTACTACATCGGAGAGCACCTTTAATATAAATACGAATATAATAGTAAATACTATAGAAGATAATGCGATAAACCTGCAAATGACTAAGTCCATTTTTTTACACAAAAAAATAAATAAAATGGAATGCCCGCGATTATCACAACCGACGGGACGGCGGAGTATGTGTAATTTCTACGAAGCTTTCTTATCATCTGTGTCATTTCTAGATAAGGGACATATGCCAAGTTAAGTTCTTATAATGTGTTTGTGTTAACTTAGAGCATGAAGATAATCCAATAAAAACTATGAAGACATGTTGTGCAGATGCTTTCATTAACATAATTATATCCATTATTCAATTTATTAGTTTTTGATTTTTTCGATTTTCGTGTGTAATGTGTAACTTGTTTGTGTCCACAACGTGACATTTGTAAATAGAGAATTTATTTCTTTATACATAATACGTGTTTCTTTTATCAATTTCATGTTCCGCTTTTTTGTTATCCTTTTTCTTTGTTAGAATTATTACATTAGTTCAAACACTTGCAATATTTAATTATAAAGGGTACTTATTGTATCTATATATATAAAAGGCAACCATTATTAACTGACAGAATGTATCCAACACACAGCTCAAACCGCTGAACGTATTGCGCTGAAAATTGCCACGCAGATTGTTATTGTGTGACGAAGGCATTAGCTAAAAAAAGCTTTTCCAAAATGGATGCAACCCTAAGGTGTTGGAACCTCATTTCATTCCCTTAGAGAAGCATCCATTTATCCTCCATTCAATCATCCTTGGGGAGTTTGTTTAAAGAAAACTACTATCACACGGCGACGCCGCTGGCAGAAGCTAGTCATATAATAAAAGTGCAATATCCGCCGACCACGTATCTATGACCTCGGTTGGTTAAGCAAGCTCATAGCTTACCTACTCAAAATGACCGGAGGAATGTGTGTAATAATGAATTTTGGATTGTCCCACTTTCACGCATTAGGGCAGCAATGAAGCTGCGGGACTTTTTCGTGAAGATATTATAGTTATGGGACAGAGAATGACAGCTTCTTTTTCTACCGATAAAATGCTTTAAAACTGTAAATTGTTATTATATGAGTATATACTATTTTTCTAGGATATACCGCAACAGAGATGATGACGATAAAAAGCTACCTGCTAAATGAGTAATACTCTTACGATGCTTATGCTTATCTATGAGTATTGTCAACAAACCTGTTTTTACTGTTTGTTCAACCAATTTTCACTTTTATTGCGTTGGTGGCATGATAAATGGCGGCTGCAGTAAATATTTAGTATTGTAACCACTTTTTTGCTTTTAATGCCATCCTTGCCCTACGGAATAGAAGTCAAAATCGGTTGAACACAGTAAAAAAAAGGTTTGTTTAAAATTAAATGTCTAATCTTAACGCGAATGGAATAAAGATACTTCGAGATAAACATTCTATGTCTGACTCCAGAACATGGTCTACCCGTTTTTTTTTAATGGCGGGAAATCATCTAATGACTTCCACCGCTCTTGGGCGGGGCGGGAGGGCGTTTCAGACTGTTACAGATCCCAGCATGGATCTTGAGTGCTGACTTTTACTTACGCAGAAGTAAAATATCAGGTCTCTTTGGTGGTATGAAGTGAGACGCGGGGACGGGCGGGGAATGTCAGTGATTGGCTCGCCGCGCATCGCATCATAGACGACACTCGTAATTGGTTCCCTGCACTTGCTGCACATACCTAACGATGACGAGTACACTTCCGTGCCATTAAATTGACTCGTGATTTTTAATCCATCGATTTTATTTTTATTAGTGATTATTATGTCACCAAAAATGTTTAGCCGCCTTCCGGTAGAAATTCTCTAAAAGATAACCGAAAACCGTATGAAAATCTGTAGCATGGTTAATAAGTAAACGGAAAAACGGTCAGACGAGCACAGCGACTTTGCTTTAAACTATTTATGTGTTTTTTTTTTTTTTAACTTTTACCTTCAACCAGAACTAAGAAGATAGCAGGTAAAAGAAAAAATAAAATAGGCGTAATTTTTTTTTGCCATAAATGTACGATGCGCAAAGCGATCCCCACTCTTTCGCCGAGCGCTCAAGATCCGTGCCGATACCTGAACTGACTAAAAACCCACTCCTGTTCCGTCGTTGCCTTTCGTACCAGGGCTGAGTCTTCCTTTCAGAATCAGACCTTTGGCCCCAGTAGGCTTCGACCCTGCTGGGCCCCTACAGTTGCTGACATCTACTTGGGGCGCACGTGGAACAGTACGCGCCGTCGATGACTTGGGCTCGGTCCGGACGGTTACTGGACGGTCGGACGGCGAGCTACCCATTACTCGCCGTCCGCAAGCCCGCGCCTACGGTGGCCGGAAATCGGGATCGAAATCCCGGCGGCGGTTGGGGCGTGAGGACCGACGAGGGTGGATTGAAAAGTTCGCGGCCTCAGCAAGAAAACAATATAAGCAAAAGTAATTTTATTTTTCCACGTAATTTCCACTTAACTCTATGCACTTCTTCCATCTGGTTTCCAACGCCTGTATATCGGTCATAAAAAAAGTTTCTTCAAGGCCTTCAAAAAAAGTCACCCACCGCAGCTTCGACCTCCTCATTTGATGAAAATTTTTGACCTCCAAGGTGTTTTTTTAGGTTTGGGAATAAATGAAAGTCTGAAGGTGCCAAATCAGGGGAATAGGCGGGATGGGGCAGTAATTCAAAGCCACAATCACGAATTTGAGCCATAGATTCAACTTTTTTCGATTCTCATCGTTCATCGTTTTTTTTTTTATTCAATGTGATTCGTGCATTATCCTGATGGAACAACACTTTCTTGCTGAGTAACCCTGGCCTTTTCTCTTTGATTGTTTCACGCAAGCGACGTAAGAGGGTGCAGTAATAAGCCGAGTTTATAGTTTCACCTTTTGCAAGGTAGTCCACCATGATGACACCCTTAGCATCCCAAAAAACTGACGCCATCACCTTGCCAGCTGCCAAAATTGTTTTGGCTTTTTTTGGAGTCGGTTCATCAGGTTTTTTCCATTTCTTGGATTGCTGTTTTGACTCTGAGGTGTAGTGGTGTACCCAAGTTTCATCCATTGTTTCAAATCTGGCCAAAAAGCTTGTGGATCAGCCTCAAACATTTCCAAATAGTCGCGAGAAATCGTGAGGCGTATTCGTTTTTGTTCGACTGAAAGCAATCTGGGTCCCCACCGCGCAGAAACCTTAGAAAATCCAAGTTCATTGACTATGATGTTTTGTGTTCTTTCATACGAGATGCCAATAGTGTCTGCAATCTCCCTGATGGTCAATCTCCGATCTGTCAATATCAGATCACAGATTTTCCCGATGTTTTCTTCAGTCGTAGACGTCATAGGCCGGCCAGAGCGAGGGTAATCGTCAATACTCTCTTGTCCGCGTTTACATTCAGCAACCCACTTTTTCACAGTCGTATACGACGGAGCAGATTACCCCAATGTTTTTGACATATCTTCGTAAATCTCTTTTGGAGTTAGTTTTTTTTAAACAGGTATTTGATGACCTCACGTTGCTCAATTTTCTCTATTCTTTAAAAACACTGCACAAAGGCTCACAAAATTCAGTCTAATTTAAATACAGTTAATGCTATTGCGATAGAATTTTACAATTTGACAACCAGAGAGTAAACTAATCGAATGAGGTCAGTCACATTAAAATAGTTTAAGTATTTATGTGTTAGGCCGCGAACTTTTCAATCCACCCTCGTACAAGGATTTAGTCATAGAATAAACCAAGTATATGATTTTTTAGTATTACTCTTAGATATTTGTTGTGACCTCTGGTAAACGCGAACCAAACCAGGGTGAGACTTGGAAGCTGTTTATATAAAAGAGAAATCTACGTGCCCAATAGTCGTTGAAATGGGGTTATGGATGATTATAAAATATTACCTGAGTGTGCAGTTTCCTCAGCGCCGGAGGTGTGGAACTAGCTTCTGTATCCGAAGATATGGTTCTCAGGAGAAGAGGAGTGTCGCTCGAATCTGCCAGCTCGGACACCGTGTCACTTTGTTCAGTACCATCACCTCCACCCCTTTAAAAAAATATTTTGTTATTGTAATGTTTTATTCTTTAAAATTTTATGTCAATTACTATTATCATAAACTTTGCCTACACCTGGAAGGTGTGGTGGTAAATAAATCAAAACAAAATAACACTAAAATTATTTATATTTTTTTTTAGCCGACTTCAATGTAAAAAAACACTGTAAAGTGCAAAATAACTTTAATTTTGGAAGTCGGTGTTTCTATAATAGTTTTGTCTCTTCGTTATTTAACACCGACTTCCGAAATTAAAGTTATTTTGCACTTTTCAGTGTTTTTTTACTTTGAAGTCGGCTGTATTTTTTTAAATATTTTTTATTTTATTTTATACTTTTTAGTTATGGTACTACAACTAAAAAGTGTCTCTCAGCGAAACTTAAATACCTTATAGCCAGAGTGCATCTCACGACAATTCTAATAATCCCAAACATGGTTAGAATAAAATAATTTATTACAGAGTTCCGGTGCCTAACTTCAGGCTTCATCATCAGATCAGTTCGATATATTTCCTCTCTTCTTTTAGTCAGTCATCGACTACACGCATAAACAAAGCAATTTTAGTTGTTACGACGGTTCTACCGTAATCGTCCACAACTTGGAGTATAGAGTCTCCAATCTTGATAGGAGTGGGTGCTACATGGTTGTTTAATATGACTTTAGTTTTGTCCATGTTCATTTTAAGACCCACTCTTTCGGAAACTCTACTGAGATCAAACATAGGTAGTTACAACAGATATAACGTTACGTGTAAACAAAATTGACTTGTACCCACTAACGTATAAAGAATGTTCAACGGCCAAGTCACACAACATCAACTATAAGAATAAAGAAATCGCAGTAAGGAACCTTAGGCTTGGCACGACTTTGTCTAGATTTCATTACTTTTTAGAGATGAACAAGCAGCTCCATCGAGACTTGGCTAGTTTTTTACAGAATGTTTTTGGTGGGATTAATCCTTATCCAAATAAATACGAGTACAATTTTCATTCTAAGTATTTAATTTTGAATACAATTACCCTTTAATCATCATTTCATTTCGATAAATATCGTAACAGATATCATAGTTTTAAAATAATGCTGCAACAAAATAATGATGCGCGAATGCTGCAACTCTATTGGCAGGTGAACGCACCGTAGACTTGCAGAAAGATAGCGTGTGCTCGAATCGTGTAAAAATGGCTTTTTAGGAAAAGTTTTGCAAAATGTCAGTGTAGGATGAATGCACTATGATTCATAGAACTCTTGTAGGGGCAGGACCCTTAAGAGATATAAGAAGCTGTAATAAAATCATGGGTGGAATCACTTTCCAAGTTTGCTGGTGCTTTTCGCCAAACATTGCCAGGGATAGTTAGGGGAACTACAGATGACATTGTGAAGTATGGCTTAAAAACTTCCCCGCTATGGAAATTCGTCCACCCCCTTAAACTATCTACTAATATGAGTACACATTTGAGCAGAGGTACTACAAATTGTCCTTCAAAGTTATGTTTAGTAGGAGACGGGAAAGTACCTTATTGTGAAAACAAAATCGAAATTGATCGTGATTGGTGTGAATTAACGTAACCTCCAAAGTCTATCCGGGTAGTCTAAAAAGAAAATTAAGATTACCAGTGGATGTGTCAAAGGGCGGCTAGAAATATAGAAATAGTAGCGTTGGCAAAATCAATAACAAAAATTCTTGGTGGTTTACCAAGAATTTTTCCAGGAGATAGCTTCAATTCTATATTTCCATTAATAATATTATAAGATTCACTACTTTGACCCAACGTTCGTTCTATAATTCCACACTTACTCATAATAGCGTGATGCACCTAAAACAACCTTCTGATCTACTTAGACTTTACAAATATTTCCAACTTCTACACGAAGTCGCGGGCTAGATCTATTGATTATAATAAAAGAAAATCAATTTAAAAACCTAATAAAAACATTTTCGACTTCTACGCGGACGAAGTCGCGGACAAAAGCTAAATGTCGTAAATATTTGAGCAATTTGGTTTTATTATTATTATAATTTATTATTTATATCATATACAGCCATATTATGTTAGTAGTGTTACTTTTGTCCGAGTTGTTCGTGATATCAGCAAACAACTGGACGGTCGACTCTTCACGTGACCAAATGGCTAAGCGTTTCTTCTTAATTCTTTATTGTACACAAAAACAAAACATAATAAATTGACATACAGACAGTTCATGTACAAAGGCGAGCTTAACTCAGCAATGAGTTTTCTCCCAGCAAACCTTTGAAATATAAAGAGAGAACATATTCGAGGGTAGGATCCAGTGCACAATATAAACCTACATACTAAGTCTAAAATATAATTATATTATACATACTAATACATACTATATATATATATATATATATATATATTATGTCAATAATGAAAGGAAGTGCTCTTTAATTTTCCTTTTGAAGACATCTAGAGAGGGGCTATCGCGAAGAGAGTGTGGCAGAGAGTTCCAGAGACGAACTGCAGTTACAGAAAAGGAGCCATCATAGCGGCTAGAAGTATGACGGGGAGTGCGAAGGAGAAGAGAAGAGGTGGTGCGACAGAGTTTACCCCTAGGAACGAGGTACTCAAAGCGTTCACGGAGGTATTGAGGAGCATTAGGATTATGAAGGATTGTATAGAGAAGAGATAGAATATGTGTATCACGCCGACGCCGAATTGGCAGCCACCTTAATCTGGTCCGGAACTCCGACTCGTGATCGTATTTGCGGAGGCCCAAAATAAAGCGGATGCACAAATTCTGCAGTCGTTCAAGTTTGTTTAGCAGTACCTCGGTAGCATCTAGAAAACAAACATCCGCATAGTCTATGAGCGGTAAAAGAAGAGATTGTGCAAGGTTAACCTTAGTGCGAAATGGTAGGAATTTTTGGAGACGCATAAGAGACTGAAAGGAGTAAAAGACCCTCCTACTCACATCAGCAACATGAACCTCCCAGGAAAGATTAGTGTCCATATGCACGCCAAGGTTTTTAGCGCTTTTAGAATACAGAATGGGCACAGAATCATACACCACAGACGGGAGCGACTGGTGATCCAATAAGTTGAGCATGTATCTGCCACCAACAATGAGCGCTTGGGATTTAGTTGGGTTTAGTAAAAGTCCAAAAGATTTAGCCCACTGGTGAATATTTTCAAGATCATTGTTGATGGCAGCCACAGTTTCAGTGAACTCGTCTACTTTACAATGACGATATAACTACAAGTCGTCTGCATAGAGATGATAATTCGAAGTTAGGACCTTGGTGAGAGCATTTATAAAAATCGAGAAAAGAAGAGGAGAGAGGACGCCACCCTGAGGAACACCCGCAGCCAACTCACACCATTCAGAGAAATCCTCATCGGATCGAACAGACTGCGAGCGACCCCGAAGATAAGATTTGAACCACTCAATTACTGGTGCTGAGACATTAAGAGAGGAAAGGATTCCTAAGAGGATGTCAAAGTCAACCGAGTTAAAAGCACTGCTGAAGTCCAGTAAGACCAATACTGTTAAGCGTTTATTATCCATGGCCAGTCTTATGTCATCAGTTATTTTGACAAGAGTTGTCACAGTGCTATGACCAGGTCTGAAACCAGATTGGTAAGGACTCAGCAGGCTATTAGAGGACAGATAATAAGATAGTTGCTTCTGAACAACACTCTCGAGGACTTTGGAGAGGATAGGTAGGATGGATATTGGACGAAACTGGGAAGGTGAGGAGGGGTTTGATACTTTGGGAAGCGGTATGACGTGGGCCTTCTTCCAAGCAGAAGGAAATGAGTTACTGAAGAGGGAAAAATTTATTATATGAGTAACGACAGGAACTATTTCACTCAAAATAGGTAAGAGCATTTGGAGTTGAAGGCCATCATCGCCTACCGCCTTAGTGGATATGGATAGGATACATTTCTTAATATCTAGTTCAGCAACTGGGTGGAAAGAGAAAGAAGTATTTGTTGGCAATGAAACATTGGAAAGATCAGAGAGAGTGGAAGATTTCACTTGGTCATCAAGTATAATTGGTGACTTAGAAAAGTACGCATTAAGCGCATTGAGGTTCATCTTATCAGGAGAACTCTTGCTAGTGGCTTTGCCAATACCAAGAGTCTTTAAAAATTGCCATACTTGTGTTGGGTTGAAATTCTCAATAGATTTGTGAATGTGGCGCCTTTTCGCATTCCTACACAAACGACTGCAGCGATTTCGCATCTTCTTATACAGATCCCAGTTCTCCTCAGTGGGCCGCTTCCTGTATAACTGTTTGGCCTTGTCACGCTTAGCCATCTGGTTTTTAATGGCTGGGGATAGCCATGGTGCAGGAAGGTGCTTCACTTTCACCTTTTTAAGGGGAGCATGTGCCTCGTACAATTGCAACATTGTCCTGTTGAAGACTGACACCATAGTGTCTACATCCTCGCAGGTGAACACAGATGACCAGTCGATCCCGTCCGCATCAGCTCTCAAACGCTCCAAATTAACGTTTTTAATACTACGAAGATAGAGAAATTTGGCCTTGCGCTTTGGAGGTCGAATTTTATAGGAAAGATAAATGAGGTCATGGTAGGAAAAAGGAGCAGGAAGCTGTCCATGTGTGGCTACTTTCTTAGGGTCAGAAACAAGAATGAGATCTAAGAGAGAAGGAGTACTGTGAGGAGCCCTGTGAGTAGCATTAAGTGGAAGTAAGTGCATATTGACAGAAGAGACAAGCGATTGGAGTTTACGGCTACGTGAGTCTCCCTTGAGCAAACAAGTGTTAAAGTCTCCGAGTATAATTGTATGATCATACATCGTGGAAAGATTTTCTAATTTTGATTCGAAGGAGGCAAAGTAATCAATCTGGCTAGAGGGACTATAGTATACACCTAGAAGCAACTTTATATGTTGAAAGATTATTTCAACAAAAAGATGCTCAGCAAACCTTGAGTATACACTCGGAGACTGTTCGACAATCCTGTAAGTGATGTCACCACGGAGATAGATAGCAACCCCTCCACATCCCTTGCCTGTTCTGTCGTTGCGTACAACCTTGTATCCTGGTAGAGAATATTGCGTGGAAGGAAGTGCAGGCTTGAGAAATGTTTCGGAAACAAGGACAGCGTGGACAAGATCCGAGTCGAAGGACGACAGCAGATCAGAGTAATGGGAAGGAACGCTTTGAGCATTTATATGAACCACGTTGAAAAATTTGCGACAATTTGAAAATGTAGAAGAAAGATTGTCCCGTAGATTCAGAGAATTGTCGTCGCTGGAAGCACTGGCAAAGCTCTGATCAGACACACAAGAGGATGAGCACGAGAAGAGATTATTTGACATAATAAATTATAAATAAATAGCTTAAAATTTAAAGTAATCTATAAAACTAAACTAATTAGAGTACAAAAAAAAAAAATTGTATTCAAACCTCGGTGCACTCGCTGACAACATTGTGTTTGATTACATTAGTACTAGATGAAAAGCCAATATGCCACATGAAAAAAAAAAAAAAAAAAAATAACACGTTCGTCTTCTCGTCTCTTCTTCGTCGTTCTTCGGTCAACGAATCAACATTGCTATCCAACGTGGCAATGCTGCCAGTGTTCTGGGCACTTTTCCCATTGATATCGATATGGATGAATTTTTTGATGCCCAATAAGTAAGAAGGTATATATATATATATATATTTAAGGTATATATATATATATTTGTGAGGCTCTGCCAGCGCCTCTAACACAATGGTTATACAGAGAGTTCAAAACCACATATCAAAACACATATCGAATGCGCCATGGTTTATAAAAAAACAAGTAGGCCCATGAAATAAACATGTCTATGGTTAAACAAGAACACTCATGGAGCTAGCTTACTATAAAATAAGACTGTCGAAGCACCCAAACCAGCTAGCAGGACAACTCGCTATCTTCGAAACTATACGTCGGCTTAAAAAGCGGCGTGATATCTTTGACAATTATAGGATCTGAGGTCCAACTAATGAAGAGTAAAGGGCTGTCTCTAATGGTAGCAGCACCCTAAACGTCAAAACACAACGTCTGGAATGACTGATTGCATGATCAGAAAAAAAGTTAAAAAAATACACACACTGCACTTCGATCGCTCGGCGGGAGTGTTATAGGTCGGATTTACCCTTTTATTGCGACTTATCAACTTCACTGTTACCAAAAGACAGAAAAGCTATTGGGAAAATAAGGCGATCATCATTGAATCATCAATGATGATCGCCTGCATCACGTGCCTGTTACCTGTTCACGTAGGGACCTAATGACAGCACAGCGGACGGCATTGCCGTGTCTGAATACTGGGCTAGGCAAGGAATTTAACTACTTTTGCCATCGATACGCTAAGAAGAACAAGAATTGAATCAAAAAGTATTTACCTACTTTGTTACACGAAAAAAATAGAGGTCTTATTTATCCTTAACTCGAACCGTGACGAAATGAATGCGATCAGAACAAAGTAATTTGCCTTCTGCATAATAAACAGCAGCGAGTGTTTGTAAACGGACGGCATCGTCTGTACGAGTAGGTACAACATTTCCAGCGCTATCAATTTCCCTGCTTTTCGATGCTACGGAAACTTCAGATCAACTCTCGGCAGTCTCATCCCGTCACGATCTCCTGCAGTCTCTAATTGTAGGTATTTTTGTATATAAGGTTCATAATTGGTTTGCGCAAATATGGCCACATTTCCGAATTCAGTGAATCTCGAGTGGTAGCCAATTCGCCTTCGCCGGAATGCTTACCCTTCTATATAATGTGGCTTTTTACTTCCAGAAACGATTTCAGTAAGATTCCCACACGATTCTAAGGTAATAAGCATTCCACATCTTTCTTGGATAAATCCTTTACTGTTCAGGCTGACTGTCTGCGGAGTGTATTACCAAACCCAATAAAAGGCACTTAATTGTTGCTTGTGTTTAAAAAACGCGTAAAATATGTAGTTAATATATAGCATAATTATGCATAAAACTGTGAAAAACATTTTGGTATTATCACACTAATGACAGCCCCATTTTACGCCTTATCAATTACTTTTCACTCCAGGTTACCTGGAAGAGTTCGCGTAATGCAAAAGCTTTTGTATGCTTGTAATGGTGTACATAATAAATACATAAACTACACACAACCTCAGTGAGTGGCTGAGTTGAGAATGCAGAGAATGGAGATGGAATGGGCTAGGTACTGTAGGAAACTTACTGCAGGAAGTAATGTATGTTGACGTAGTTGGGTGCGGTGGCACAGGGCGGAGAGTCCGGCGCGCGCGGCGCGGACGGCGGCGCGGCCAGCGCGGGCGTCGGCGCGCCCGCCGTGCCCAGCGGGAGGGTGCTCGTGCCACTCGACCCATCTTCTGTACTTGACCCCGTACCACCTTATGAAAAAAAAGTACATAATATGATTACTATTATTATGATTTACATGATTACTATTATTACGTGTCGTGATCGATACGGTAGTGTAGGCAAAGTAGGGTAGTAGAGGTTGGTGAATTTCTCATTTTTTTTTAATGTATATTATTTATCGGTTCGCGTTTGACTATTATCTTTATTATCTTCACACGACTTCGGTACGAAATTCTACAACTAAGGGCGAATAGAACTTAATAAAGAAATCTAATGTCTGTTTGTAATATCAAAATAACATTTTTTTACTAAGTGCATTTGAAAGTATATTTGATAAGTAGGTATATCAAAAAAGTAATCTTTTTTTGTCTGTTTCTTCATTCCAGCTGATCTCCGAAACGGCTGGACCAATATATGTAGACGGATGGCTGATGTTACAAGGAGTAAGTTAGGGTAACGGGATTTTAAACTACGTAATGGTTTCGAAACGCTTAAACAAAATTTGACGGGATTTTCACTTTAGCTGATATTATAAAGAGTAGGCTAATTTTTAACCGACTTCAAAAAGGAGAAAATTCTATGTTCGGCTGAACGTGTTTTTTTACGTATGTTTACCGATTTCTCAGTCAATTGTAGACCGATTTTAATTTTTTTTTTGTGATTGAAATGTTATGCTTCCAAGTTGGTTCCATAGAAATATTGTTATGATCTGATCGTGAACTTTGAAGATATGGAACAGAACTCCTCATAGGAACACAGCAGAACTGTCGTAACAAGTAAAATTGCCTTATTTATATGTGTAGTGGATGACTGACTGAAAGAAGAGGAGGAATATATCGAACTGATCTGATAATGAAGCCTTAGGCACTGGAACTCTGTAATAAATTAATGTAATCTAACCGTGTTTGGGATTATTAGAATTGTCATGAGATGCACTCTGGCTGTAAGGTATTTAAGTATGGCTGAGAGGTACTTTTTAGTGGTGGTACCCATAACTAAAAAGTGTAAAATAAAAATTATTTTACAAAAAAAAACAACCAACTTCTATGTAAAAAAAACACTGAAAAGAAAGTGCAAAATAACTTTAATTTCGGAACTCGATGTTAAATAACGAAGAGACAAAACCATCATATAAACACTGACTTCCGAAATGAATTTCTCTGGAACGAGACTTACTTCCTAGGTACTGAGTAGTAATCCCTAGGAGAATAATGTTGAATTACAAAATCCACGCGAACGAAATCGCGGGTAATAGCTATTATTATATAGTAACCAATAAAACTGAACGCGTTCAGTAGATTTAAACCCAGCTGTCAGTGTCAATATTCGCAAGAAATAATGACACAGTCAGCTCTTGAGCTTGGTTTAGATGTGCTGTGCATTCAGTTTCTTTGTTGAAATTCGCCCTTAGCAGATATTCCCAAAACGTTTTGTCCACGTGGGTGGGATAGGATGTCTATTAGGTACCGATGGCGCATCACATATAATATATGAGGATATGTTTACTTCAAGTTTTCCTTCATTGTTTCATATAGTGGTGATTATGAAATTAATTTTGTTAGGTTGCTGAATCTGTGGGCCTGGTAGATTCAGGCCCATTGGTAACAGCCATGAGATAAGTAGTATCTGATGGCAGTAACCAATGGAGCTCTCCATATTGTCAATATTTAGTTTAATTTTTGTAATTATAATTTTCCTCATGTATCAATTACATTACATTCATTATTCAACATTAATTACCTTTTTTGATGTAGTTGTTACCTTACTCCCTTGTGACATGTACACATGTCACAAGGAAATAAGAAGGTAAATTTTATTTTAGAACTACGTAATTACCGTCATGTTTGTGGAACTATTGCTCACCTGCTTGTATATAAACGTATTCGCCATCATTGATGTCAACAGGAACTTGATCATAGTACGGCTCGTCTTCAGAACCGGGCATGGCAGCCGGAATGCTTTCTAACGATATAGGCGCAGACTTATCAGCGTCCGTGGCGTCGCCCAAGTCCGGCGTAGTGGACGTGCCTTCTTCATCGATAGACCGGGGCGTCGCCGCTCCACCAGAACGCTTTCGCTCCGAAGATAGCGAGTTAATAGACTCATAACTTTTTACCTATAAATAACAGAGTAATGCTTAGACATTTACGGATTATTTGTTGATTATTTTTAAATACCTTGTAATATCCTTTACACAAAACGTTTCAGTTTTAAGAAATTAGGAGTAAGGATTATTGTAAATACTCACTCTCTCACTAATGGAAGGCGTCGACGCTCTACTAGCAATGGACTCGCGTGATTCCGCGTTACGGATTCTACGCCCCAGTGAGGATGGCGGACTGTCTTCTGCTAGCCCGGTCTCCGGTAAAGAAGCACCGCGCTTACTGAACACTTTTGGTGGAGGCCTGAATATTAACAAAAAAAATATTATTTGAAAAACTTAAACAATAATACTGGCAGATTGGACCATGAAACCAAAAGAAAAAGTAGACTTTCATCATATAATACAGTATTTTACCACCTTTCTTTGACTACATTGTTCACAACACATCAATGTTCTAAGCAGAAAAGCTAATGTCTAAAAATACTTACTTAGGTGGGACTTTTTTCTTAGCAACTGCCACAGGATCAACAGGACTGCTTTCTGATGACTGCTGGGACTCTTCAGACTTCTTGGAAGCTTCTGCTAATTTCAGACCATTTACTTCGATGACTGTTACAAAATCACCAGTTTGTGATGTTGGACGGTTTTTGGCTTGATTTGGACTTGTTTGTTCTACGGCTACTGCAATAATTTATTTATTACAGCTTTATTTCTCACACTAAATAAAATTCGCATTTCCAAAAAATTTATCATTTTATTATGGTGATCCCTTGCAGAAAAAAGTTTCCCTTACTCTGTGGCCATATTGGGATCAAATAATGAGACCATTTTGTAATTTACTAGCAACCCACCCCACCTTGGCATTTGTGTCACTTGAATCATTTAAATTGACGACCTTTCTTTACATAATGTGCATGTATTGTACACCTTAACCTTCCTAAGTAATCACTATGTCTATAGGTGAAAACCGCATGAAAATCTAATTAGCAGTTTTTTTTTTTTGTTTAATTTGAACCAGCCAGACAGACATATTAGGGAACTTTGTTTTATAATATGTAAGAATGATATTAGTAGTGCATTACCTGTGACTCATTTATTCAATATACATTTTACTCCCACTAAGAATTAGAATGTGATATTTACCACAGTACCAAATTGAGAACATAACAGTCCAGGCCATATACATTTTAAACCAACAATAATATATTAAAAATAATAATGAGAATATTACCATTATCACGATTAATGTCAGTTCTCTGGACTATTTCACTATTACATCTTCTCCGTGCAGCCTCAGCTGCAAGGTTTGATAACTCATTGATGCATTGATTCACTGAGCTCCTCTCAGTTATACGGACCGGCTTGTTTCTGAGCTGCACTGGTTCACTTTCAGCCTTTTCAGGTGTGGAGTCTTCACTTTTATTGCTGCTTGGACTTACTTCACTTTTTTGCAGTGAGAAATCAGTGTTGGAACCCTAAAAATACATCTAATTAAACATACTTCAATTAAAAACAATGGAATGCTAAATAAAACGTAATTCAGCCTTGAATAGTAATGCTTTCATACTGTTAACTAAGAGGATGTAAAAACGCTAATCTAAATAACTGTAATAACCAAGTAAATAATTTAGTTTTTATGAATGCCAATGTGCCCATTTACCTCATACTCTACTAATTAACACAATGACATGCCTTCATCTAAATTAGTTCATGATGCAACAGAACACACAAGAGATATTGTTTGAATGACTAACTTTTGTATGATACAAAAATAAACAGTAGTTAGTTTTTACTCTTGCTCAGTTTTAGTTGAACATATTGTCACAACGATAACAATAGTCTAATCCATGGGATGTATTGAACACCTTGGTATATGCGCATGTATCAGTATAGGAACTTATTTGTATTCGGAGCCTCATAACAGCCATCTCATTTACATCCTCATTGATGATTCATCACACCTTGGCGTAGTTGTATAACCATTTGTAGACACTCATAGGTTGCAAGATATTAAACAGCCATGAAGCAGGTCAAAAATACTGTTACTTTCACACGCTTCACAAATCAATTAACAGCTAGCATTAAATATTAATTAATTGGCAGTCATGTGTGGATAATGTTTCCATAACATTAATATTTATCTCACAGTTATGAATACTGCATGCATAATGCTGAAATACATTTAGAAGATACAACCTTATGGAAAATAAATAATACAATGGTCTTTCTGTGACTAATTTATTATTTTGATGCTCTACATATTTATTATCTCATTGAAATATTAATAAACAAAGCAAATACTTTGGTCAATAAAATATTTGGATATTACAGCTACTTACAACTTGTGAAAAGTATAAAAAATATAATATTATCATGAATGAGGTTTGCATCAATATGTAGTAGATATTTTGTTCTATGTAAATTAAATTGGTCCTAATTCTAGTGTTTTAAGTAATTATTATTGTGCTTCATATTTAGGTGATTAATGAATAAATAGGAGCATAGTTATTAATGAAGGAGAAAAAGCATAAATATTTAACCTTCACATTCTGTTATATTGTTAATGTTTATGGTTATACTTTATTATGAATTTTCAGCTTGTATATCATTTTAGTTAGGCTTTAAGATGGTAAAGTTATCTGTTTTTAAACACAAACATAAGTCTAACAAAAGACTTTCCTTTAATAAGAATTCTAAAACATGCAATTTATGATTAATATGTCAATATATGCAATCTGATATTAATTTATAGTGTCAGGCATATTGAACATAGACTAGTTTCATTTTATTATGTCTTACAAAAATATATATTTTTTTTTATTTTTTTTTAAATCAGATTTTATTATAACTTAATAGAAAGTTTCTTATTTACATAATTGGTTTGGCATTCATACAGGAGAATTCAAGTTTCAATTAGAGAGTGACAATTATTACATCACAAGGTTGGATTGATTTACTTATAACTCAGCTTTTGTCAGCAATGGAGGTTTATTATTTTAAAACAGGAACATCAGCAATTATGTTTGAACTGCACAAGGCTACATCTATGAATCATCCCAAGTACATAAATTAAGCTAGAGAGGAAAAACCAATAGATCCAGTTCCAGGGTTGGAGTTTTTATATTTGATTGTCTTACAATATACTGCTGATATTACCTACTACTATTATATATATCTTACTACTTACTACCTTCTGCCAGCGGCTTCGCCCGCATGATAGTAGGTTTTTCTATACAAACTTCCAACCCCCGTTTAACCCTCATATGGGTGGATATTCATAAAATCCGTTCTTATCGGTTGTCTACATCCTATAAGGAACCTACCTGCCAAATTTTAAGTTTGTAGGTGTTATAGTTTTGTGACTGGTATTTCGCTTTTTTATAGAAGATTCAATTAATAAAATAATATATATGAACTTACCTGTTTTTTTGTTTGGTGTTAAAATTTAATTAAGATTTATATCGTAAATTATAAAACACAACAGTGTAGATATTTGAGACAATAAATATTTAGGGAAAATGGTTGAAAATAACACAAAAGCAAGCAGGTGGACCTGCTTCGTGCGTATATTATTGTGAAGTGTTAAGTAAACATGATCATAATGATTTACCTGCTTGCTATCAGAAGCCTTATCGTTGAGATCGTTCACGTCACCCCCCGAGGGCGGAGTCGTTCGGTTCCCTTGTGCGGCAGCTTTATGTTTCTCCACATCTGAGAGTAATGTTTCTAAATACTCCACGTAAAACTCTTCTTTCTCTAATTCTTCTCTCAATATAGCAACTTTTTGTTTGTGTTTAGCCAGATTGGCCCTGACATCTTCTTCCCAAGCTGCTGGTAATGCACTCTCTGGAAAACGTTGCACCCACACGCGTTGAAAATCTCCGAAGACACTCATCTCTTAGAAAACGATGTCATGACAAATTTATGTTACAATACAATCAAATAGTAATTAATTTTGTAATTTTATCAGTATAAAAAATGTACAACAAATTCTGTCATCGCTTTGCAAATTCTTTTTTTTTTTTTTTTTAAATTTTTGTGGCATGGCTTTTTGGCCTTTGTGCCATTTCTTCTTTTTTATTTGCAAATCGTATCGTCTTATGATTTTTATTTTATCTTTAACAATCTCTCTTTATATTTTTCCGATGGTATTTTTAATATATTTATATAACGGCAAAAAGCAGTCTTTATTTTGCAACATAACAATAAGGTGGCGGGATTCAATATTTGTTGACATTTCTTCGGATAAGTCACAAAGCTCACTCGCAAGAATTAAGCGTTGGAGGTTATGTTCTTCACAACTGAATATAATATGCTCTGCTGTTCCTGGGAACTTTCTACAAGCAGTGCATGTTGCATCTTCAATTATGTTGAGTCTACTCAAATGAGCGGGTGCGGTGTTATGCCCAAATCGGAGTCTATTTATTGTTGTAATGAAGTCTCTACTAGCAGTCTTCAATTTGTAATACCAGGGTTTTCTAGGTAAGTCCATTTGTATGCTGCCATACCACTTGCCTTTCTGTTCTTGATCTTTTTTCCATAATCTTCTCCATACTTCATTTATTTTCATATTAATGTCAGTATAACAATCAGTGAAAGGAGTCTTAACAACAGCACTTACATCTATTGAATTAATTCCATTATATGCTGCTTTATCAGCAATTTCATTTCCACTTATACCTCTATGTGAAGGTATCCACATGAAAAATACTTCTTTTCCCATAGAACTAAGATTATTTAAAATAATTTTAATTTTAAAAAGCAAGTAATTAGTTTTAAAGTTAATTTTTAGGTTTTTTAAACTTGTTATTAAACTTAGAGAATCAGTAAGGATTAAATAATATCTACATTTGTCTACAGAATCAATGTGCTTTAACGCTTCTAAAACTGCATATGCCTCAGCAGTAAATATACTACAACTATTATCTAACACAAAACTTTGTTCAAATTTAATTTGAGGGTCATAAACAGCGCTACGAACATGAGACTCTCCTTTACTCCCATCGGTATAAATTTTATAATATTCTTTATTGTGGTCTATGAAGTTAAGTAGATCTTGATTGGTGCAAACTGAGGCATCAATAGATTTTGGTACTTTAAATAAAATTTCAAATTGTGTTGAATAGCATGGCCATAAAGAATCAGAAAAAACTTTATTAAATTTACTTTTTATTTGTAGAAGTACTTGGGAGAGTTCTGTATTGTAGTGGTTAAGAAGTTCCTCACCAGTTACCATAGGAGTGCTACATTGAACAGGATAAGGTAAAATTTTGTTCATTACTAATTGATTCCTACAGGATAATAATTTTAAACAAAAGCGTTGAGCTAACAGTAATCTGCGTAGTGATAATGGCATTATTGCTGTTTCTACTTCCATAGCTCTAATAGGTGTAGAACACATAGCACCTGATATTATTCTGAGACCCTTATTCTGTATTATATCTAATTTATTTACAAACTTACTATTAATATTAATATATGCAAGGCAACTATAATCAAAATGACTTCGGACAATAGATTTATACAGAATTGTAAGAGTCTTAGGGTCTGCACCCCATGAAACACCAGCTAAACATCGAAGAATGTTAAGACCTTTTAAGGAATTTTGAGCTATGTATTTTAAATGATATTCAAAAGAAAGTTTCTTATCTATGATTATACCTAAAAATTTATGTTTATCTGTATGTGGAATAATTTCATTGTTAAACTTTATATCAGTGCTAGGTAAATCTTGACCAAAAACAACTACTCTACTTTTACTAGTATTGATTTTGAGGTCCAATTTATTATAATAAGTATGTAATTCCTTCAAAGCATTATTTAAAATATTTGCAGCTTGATTAATATTTCTGTTTGTACAATATAAAACAAGGTCATCTGCAAATTGCAGGATATTTACATTAGGATTATTCACATATTTACAAATTGCACTACAATATAGATTATAGAGCAAAGGGGACAACACTGCCCCTTGCATTGTCCCTTTTGATGCTGTTTTAGGTCCATGTATAATATTATTATATTTGACATATAAGGTTCTATTATGTAAAAATCTAAAAATCCATTTGCATACAACACCAGGTATACCAATTTTTGATAAAACTTTAACTAAAATTCCTGGCTGTACACTATCAAATGCTCCTTGTACATCTAAGAAAACACATATTACATTAAATTTATTATTTTTCGCGTGTTTCAAATCAGAGAGAAAGGATACAAAGCTGTCTGCACAACTTCGCCCTCGTCTGAAACCATATTGAATGTTTGGTAAAATTCCATTGTGTTCAACAAACCAGTCAAGACGAGTTTTTAACATGCTTTCAAATATTTTACCTATACAAGATGACAATGAAATAGGTCGATATGAATCAGCGCAATCCGGAGACTTATCAGTTTTTAAAATAGGTATCACACATTGAGTCTTCCAAGATTCAGGAATAATCTGTTTAATCCATAAATTATTAAGAATGTCTAAGAAAAGTTTTTGTACTGATTGATGAAGTTTTTTGACTAAGATATAAGGAAAACCATCTAAACCAGGTGTTGTATCTCTACGTGAATTTAAAGAAACTGAAAATTCCTGAAATGTAAACTTTTCTATAAGAAATTTCGTATTTTCACTGTCATTATGAACATTAAAATATGTTTCTAAGTTAGGGACCTCTAAGCCCTTATCTGCCAATTTATCTAAAAACGAATTAATGAATACATCAGAATAAGACCTATTATTAACCTTTCCACCATTTTTAAACATTCTAATGTTATTCCAAATTTTGCTAATGGGAGTTGTTCTATTAAAACTGTTACACAAACTATTCCAACCATTTCTTTTTTCTTCAGCAATTATCTTTTTCTTTATAGCATCTAACCTTTTGTAATAGATGAAATTTTCAATAGAAGGATTTTTCCTATAGTGCTTTAGTGCTTCATAGGAATTGATAACACTCTGTTTACATCTATCATTCCACCATGGTGCTGGAAGTTTACTTTTATAATGCGATTTTTGAACAAACTTAGGAATACACTCATCTTTTAAAGCGTTAAGTTGATCGCAAAAAAGGTTATATGTTTGTAAAGGATCTTTATTAACCACATTTATATTGCTAAAAAAGACTTTAGAAAGCTCACCATACCGCTTCCAATCAGTCTTATTATATAGATATTTTTCGGTGGGAGGATTTACTCTATATTTATCTACACTCAATAATATAGAAGTAATTGTTGGAAAATGATAACTACCCATGTTATTATCATAGACTGACCAGTCACAAAGTGGAGCAATACAAGGACTGACAAAAGTAACATCAATAGCTGATGGATTACGATTTGGATATTGAATAGTTGTACAACTACCATCATTGAGTATACATAAATTAGAGTCATCAATTATATCATAAAGCTGCTGTCCACGACCTTTTGTGGATACACAGCCAAAGGCAATATGATGTGCATTGAAATCACCACTAATAAAAACAGGTGTAGGCAATGAATTAATTAAATTTCGTAATCTGGTCATTCTCATATGTCCACTTGTAGGTGGGGAATAAACACATAAAACTGAAAGATTACCATATTCTGTAGTTAACGATATAGCTATGCTTTGTAAATCTTCATAAAATTGAGTATCCAACTGTTTATATTTAAAAGAAGGACGTATTAGTATTGCTACACCTCCATGCTTATTACTTGCATTACGAAAATGTAAATTATATCCAGGAATTTTAAATAACCTATTATCTTTAAACCATGTTTCATTTAATAGACAAATGTCAATATTTTCATTTACTAAAAAATCTATTAGTAAGGGTTTTTTATTATATGCACTCTGAATATTAAACTGTGCTATTCGTAACTGAGACTGTGATGATGTGCTATTTATATCCATAAATTTAAGGAAGGTATTTATGTAACATATCGTTGACTGTTTTACTATTAATTGGAGTCCCATCACCCTTATTACTGATTTCAAGTATAGTGCGAATAATAGCTGAATTTAAATCTGAATTATTTAATAATTGTTCTTTTAAATTAATTTCAAGAGCCTGTGTAATACAGCTACTATCATTTACTTTATGTACAGTTTTATTTACTTTTTGTACAATTTTATTTACAGGTGTAGTTTTAATTAAATTATTATTTACAACATTTTTTGTTTTATTTACATTTTCAGAAATTGTTGGAAAAGTTTGTTCATATTTTTTGGTTTCAACAACACTAGCATAAGTAATTTTCTTTTGTTTTTCTAACATTTTTTGAATTTTAACAGGACAAGATCTAGATACAGCCAAATGAGCTCCCCTACAGTTAACGCAGCAGAGTTCATCAGGCTTGTCACATTCTGTGTAAAGATGTTCTCCAGTGCAACGACTACAACGTTGCTTACCATTACAAACACGGGCTGAATGATTAAACTTGAAGCATCGGTAACATTGCTGCAGAGGCGGAATATAATCAAAAACCCTGTATGAGAATAGATCATACTGTACATTTTCAGGAAGATTATTTGATAAAAAGGTTAAGCTAACAGTTTGCAATGGAACCCGCTGCTGCCCTACCTTCTTTGTAAAGCGTCGCACAGCAATAATTTCAAAATGAGATGATAACTTTGTGTATAATTCCTTGGTAGAAATGTTAATAGGCACAAAGCGTATGACTCCTGTTTTCTCTATTTGGGCTGCCGGTATATATGCTTTTAAATTATATTTTTCTAAAAATCCAGAGTTGGCTATGAAGTTGTTAGCTGTGTTCGCCAATTTAAATATAACAACAATTTTACTTGCGTTGACTCTTTGTAGAGCCACCACACCCTTTATCTCTGTTGTAAATATATGGTTCAAGTAAATTGGGCTTTTATTTCCAAATCGTTCTTTCTTATCCTGAGACTCAACATATACTTTAAATTCTGTATTAGTAGAATGCTCTGGGTACTGTCTTATGTAATGAGGTTTAAAGAAAGGAGCAAAGTTGTAACTTTCCTTTTCGCGCTGCTGCTGCTGTGTGTCTATGTGTCGCTTAGCCACCTTAGCCGTCCTCTTGGAGTTGGGTCCATCTGGACTCTCATCCTCGTCGTCATCCATGTATTAAATGTTTTCTAACTATTTGGTAATTATTTTTTGCACTACTTAGCACTAATAGTAAAATAATGCAATAAAAATTCTTAAGGATACTTTTAAAGGATTCGCGCTCTTTGAGTTTCCCGCCAAAAGTCAAGTGTCTTGCAAATTCTTCATTTTTATTTACCACAGACCTATGAAGAACACAGAACACAGATGTCATAAAAACTTCAATATATCAACAACCATAGACGTTTTGATCTTTTAATTCAGTAAATGACTAGAGAATATCTACTGAATCAGCTCACTAATGCTGAGAGTCAGATCCTAAAAAAAAAATTATAGGTAAAATCAGCTGGACATTAGAGAAAGAAAATGTCAAAACTTTTGTTATTAAAATTTTAAAATCCTAATTTTTGCATGAAAATGGATCCAAATTATGTGAAATCCATTATAGAAGCACTAAAATCTTCATCTTCTAGTCGTGTTCAAGAAACCCTTTTAAAAATAAGAAGCAAAATCATTACCAACGACAGTGGAATTAAGCTTTTTAGGGAATGTGGTGGCTTAGAATGTTTATTGCCTCATTTGCGCAAACCAAATGAAAGAATACTTGATGTTACTTTAAGTGTACTTGGGAATTGCTGTCTTGAAGAAGAAAGCAGCTTAGCGGTAAGTATATTGAACACTCACCAAAAAAGTCGTAAGAAAATTTTTTTCTTTATAGTGTGTTATACACTATAATAAAATTATGGTAATATTTGAGTATTTTGTGGTAATATTAAAGTTCAATTGAAATCATAATTTCAGGTTGGTAAATTATACATCTTTGGACCATTGGTGACCATAATAAAAACAGTATGCCGTGATAGCATAGTGGGCAGAGCATGCCGTGTGATAGGCAATCTGGCACAAAGAAATTCAAATGCAGATGGTTTGCACAATCATGGTGCAGTGACTGCGTTGGTAACACTCATTGAGAACAGAGACAAGAACACATCTTATCCTACACTCACAATGGCTGTGCGGGCAATCAGGTAACTTTAAACTATAATTTTACTGCTTTACACACTTTGCTTTGATCTCAATGAATCAAATAATAAAAGCTTTTAGGTTAGATGGAGATCTTACAAAACAAACTTTGTAGTAGATGGAGTTCTTAAACAGAAAACTGTAGTAATAGAGTTCTTAGAAAGTAAACTATGTAGTAGATTGTGCGAGAGAAACAGAACTATGTGATAGGGATTTACATTAAAAAATAAACTTCATAGAAGATAGTTGTTAGAAAAGAAAATGTGTTAGATAGAGGTCTTAAATAAGAAACTGTAGTAGATAGAGATTTTACAAAATAACATTTTTTATTAACTTTTATATAAGCAATAATAATGGAAAAAAAAATGTTTAGTTTTTAATCATTGTTTCTATAGGCAATTGTGGATGGTAACAGAGAAAAGGGAGGAGATGCTTAGCCTTAACTCAGTGCGCTGCATAGCAATACTATTGACTACTGAATGTGAAACAGCTGGCATTATCAAGTCAACAACCCCAGGCCGTGAAACTGAAGGTCTAAGGAAAAGCCAGGAGGAGTTGATCACTGGCATACTGAAGTGCTTGGGGTACTTTACTACACATTCTACTGCACAGTGTTGTGAACAGGTAAGCCTAAAGATAAATATTTAGTTCAGTAAAAAAATACCTAAAATGATTTTACTTTACACTAGCTTTTGCCATTATTGTATGTCACCCAATGATAAAGTAGCATTCTATGTGTGAAAAACATTTTTAAAATCAGTCTAGTACTTTTTGAGTTCATTAATTACAAACTAATACACATGTAAAAATCTTTATAGTTTATTAGAATAGTTGTATAGATTTTAACCAAATTGTACATTATGGATAGCATAAAACCCGTAGAATCTTACTACAATTCCTTACTTCCTACTAGTAATTTTATTCTTACATGTGCTACCAGCCTTAGTTCATTAAACCCGAGCGAACGCCGGCGTTCGCTCGGTCATTATCTTACTATTGTGTCTCTAATTACGCTACTCAATAGGTTAACCTAGTCTATTTACTTTCCAGATTCAAGGAGATGGTCGGGGTTATCAATGCCTAGTGGCTCTAACAAAAAAGTTTGAATCTCTTGCAATGAAGTGCCTCATGAATCTTTGCTACTTATCCAGCTGTCGCCCTCTTTTAGGCATTGCGGGATTTGTAGAATGCTTAGTGAGCATACTGCAGAAAATATCAGGTATTCTACCTTTTTTAATTATAAGTTTAATAACTTATAATTTTGACACAAAAACATTTTCTCTATTTTGGGAAACATACTCCATGTTTCCCAAAAATGTTACTTGTCAAGTGAAATTTACTATATTAAGCAACTAAATTCTGTTTTGTACTCTTCAAACTTCTTGCCTGCCTATGCTCTCGTAGGTTTAAATACAATTATAGTAATGTCCTACTTCAGCCTGAGATTATACAGGGTGTTTGGTGCACCGTGTGCCAAATTGGGATGGTCGACGGAAGGGATCATCTGCTATCCTTTCAGACCCCTAAACACTTCTCATGCCCTGTGGATATTTTTTCATCGACTTTTTATTGTTTTATGAAAATAAGACCCAAATTTTTAATTCAAATACAAATTTAAAAAAATATATAAGGCGTCGACTCTGAATTTTAATTTTATTTATATGTGTATTGTATTAGAGTACTTTTAAATTTAAAGTTAGTGACATTAGCTATCTAGTTTTTTTTTTTGAATTCACATGCAAATTTTTGGACTTCAATTAAAGCTCTCTAGTCCATGTTACAGCTATTTAATTGGCGATAAAAATAAAAAACAAAAGCGACCGGATTCTTCCAACTTCTTCAAAAATTCTCTAGTTTATCTTCTTGCTAGTGATGTGCCAAATGCCATTAAAATCTTTTTATAACTTTGTGAATTTGCTAAAATTGTGTATCCAGTCACATAAGTTCAGTCCAAAACTTTGCAGGTGAATTTAAAAGTACTCTAATACAATACACATCTAAATAAAATTAAAATTCAGTGTCTACGCCTTATATATTTTTTTAAATTTGTATTTGAATGAAAAATTTGGGCCTTATTTTCATAAAACAATAAAAAGTCGATGAAATAAAATCCACAGGGCATGAGAAGTGTTTAGGGGTCTGAAAGGATAGCAGTTGACCCCTCCCGTTGACCATTTCAATTTGGCACACGATGCGCCAAACACCCTGTATAATACTATAAGTAAATCCCAGTTAGTACACATTGTTATTTGCGTTGCAGATGTGTTTCTATGGCCGGAAGGCGCAGCGCAGGCGCTGGCGCAGCTGAGCGGCGAGTCGGTGAACCGCTCGCGCCTGCGCCACTGCGGCGGCCTGCCCCTCTTAGTGGCGGCCGCACGTGTCAACCCCCATGCCATGCACGCTCTTCTGCAATACGTTTTTGATGATACATGTAAGCGTTCTTTATAGCTTTATACAAACCTTCACAAATCGAGCCAAGGTAAAACCACGTTCGTCGCGAAAATCTTATATTTTCCTGTTTAAACGAAGCGTTAGCTGTCAAATAACAGAAATGATATGTACAAACTGAAATGTGACATCATGTCATTAAATTATGTGCTTACAAAAGAGATAACGAGATGTTCACACCCCCATAGACGCCTCATGCTTGATCTAACGCACCATAACAATTCTGTCAACTAGCTGAGGCACCGGGGGCGGGGTACTGCGTTCTGATTGGCCCTACGTAGGCCTCGGTCATTACGGCACACTAGGGATTATACAGGTTTAAATAAATCATGAAAGTATCGATTTTTTTTTTAATGATATATTGATACTCGTAATTCTTAAAATTATTAATTGGCTTTGTTTCCTTCCTATTTCTTGATATTGTTTAAATATAAAATATGTATACATACTTAATGTTATTAATAAACTTTAAGAGATAACATAAAATGTAAAAAAATGCAAAAAATATTTCTATAATCGACAACCATAGACTACGTAACAGGGCGGAATTTAATAGTCATCATTATCTTCCTGCCCTTATCCCGTTTTATTTGGGGTCGGCGCAACACGTTTTTTTCTTTCATTCTGTCCTGTCATTTGTCACGCTATAAATAACTCCCTTTTCGTTCATATCACTTCTCACACAATTCATCCATCTTTTCTTTGGTATCCCTCTCCCTCTCCATCCATCCACATGTAAACTCATAACACTTTTAGTAACATGAGTTTGACCCCTCCTCTTTACATGACTATACCAAGACAAACGATTCCCTTTCAACTTTTCAGTCACTGGCGCCACTTTCAAACTTCCCCTTATATACTCATTTCTCACTTTATCCATTCTTGTCACACCACACATCCATCTTAACATTCTCATCTCCGCTACGTGCAATCTTTTGTCATCCGTTTTTTTCACAGCCCAACATTCTGATCCATGCAGTATGGCAGGCCTTATCACGGACTTACCCTTCAATTTGAGGGGCATCCGTGGGTCACACATTGTTCCCGTGACCTGTCGCCATTTCATCCATCCTGCGTTGATCCGATGTGTTACATCCCGGTCTACCTCACCATCCCCTTGGACGAGCGACCCGAGGTACCGAAAGTCGGAGCAGATCGATATGGGCGTTCCAGCGAGAGCTAAAGACACTAGATTGGAGAGACCGCCGAAATCGCAAAACAAGTATTCCGTTTGGTTATACTCAATTTCAGGCCAACACTCTCCAGTCTGTGCCACTACTCCTACAATCTGTTCTGGATCTCTAGGCCACTCTCGGCAACACAATATCATCGGCAAACAGCATACACCAGGGAGCCTCTTCCTAAATGTCCGATGTCAGAGCATTATCATCAGGAAGAGGTAAGGGCTGAGAACCGACCCTTGATGTAAGCCGACAGCCATATTGAAGCTGCCAGTGGTGCCCACTGTAGACCGGACCTGGGTACTACATCGACTGTACATTGCTCGGATCAACTGCACATACTTCCCAGGCACACCTTTCTCCTTAAGTGCCCACCACAGAACCTCACAAGGCACCCGGTCGTATGCCTTTTCGAAGTCAACGAATACCATGTGCAAGTTTTTTAAAACATGGCATCCGCTGTACCCCGAGCCGGCATAAAACCGAATTGGTTCAGCGAAATTTCACTCTCTTCTCTCAGTCGCCTTTCAATAACTTTTTCCCAGGCTTTCATAGTATGTGACATTAGCTTTATTCCTCTATAATTGTTGCACTCAAGCACATAACCTTTGTTTTTAAAAATCAGCACCAAAGAGCTATTGCACCACTCATCAGGTATGGCTTTTTCCCGCAACAACTTATTTAAGAACAAAGATAACCATTAAACATTATATAAGTGACTATTTAGATAAAGCTATAGTGAATTATCTTCCGTCTGATCATAGTGGACAAACGGTAACATTTAAGTCTCAAGAAGCCTTGAAAAAAACGCAAATTCTATTTAGGCCAATTACAATAGGCAAATTAAAAAAATAATAATAGTAACTTAGAAAATAAGTTAAATGTTCTGAGCCATGACATTGATGATGCCAATAAATTTTATGATATTTTTTTTTCAGTGGTACTCAATGAATTTAATACAGCTTTTGAAAAGCAGTCTAAAAATATTTTCCCTAAGTTTGTATTTAGTGACTGGGCGACTAAAGGTATTAGAGTAAGTAGGGAAAGACTTTATGAGCTGTATAGCCTTAAGCCATTCTTCAACACTGAAAGTTTTAATAAATATGTAAATAGATATTCTAAACTTTTCAGAAAGATTTGCAAGGTAGCAAAGGCCCTGTACATTAACAATAAGATCAAATCGACATACAATAAAATAAAGACTGTGTGGAAAGTTATTAATAGTGAAACTGGTGGGAATAAAGTACGCAATACGGATTTTTTATTGGAGACTTCACATGGTCCCAAAAGCTCTAACATAGAAGTAGCCCAAGAGTTTGTGAATTATTTCACTGATATACCTCTTAGGACAACGGAAGCTTTAAATTCCTCCCCTGAAGCTTCAGTTGCTTTATTGAAAGCAAACTTGCCAGGCTGTCCGGTTGAATTTAAATTAAAACATATAAACCCTTTGACAGTCATAAAGGCTTTCCGGCAATAAAAGTCAAATTAACCGAAGACCTATGGGGAATGTCTGTTAAAGTATGCACATCTATAATTGAGACCATAGCACCGTACTTAGCTTTAATATTTAATTTGTGTGTGGACCAAGGAGTCTTTCCAGATATAATGAAGTACAATCCGTTGACCATAATGACACTAACAATTACAGACCTGTATCAGTATTGCCGGATCCAGTAAGGTGTTTGAAAAAGTTATGCTTAATCAAATGCTTTACCATTTTAACAGCAATAAAATCTTTCATGATCAGCAGTATGGTTTTACCAAAGGACGTTGTACGACTGACGCTGGTGTCACTTTATTGAAACATATATTTGCAGCGTGAGAAGAAGCCCAAGATGCGATAGGAATTTTTTGTGACCTCTCAAAGGCTTTTGATTGTGTTAATCACGAAACCTTGCTTTTAAAGCTAGAACATTATGGACTAGGTAAACTTGCACTCAGCTTGGTGAAATCTTATTTATTTAATTTACAGGCAACAGCAAGTTCAGATAAACGGTGTCAATTCTCCGGGTTTAAAAGTCAAAATGGGTGTACCACAAGGCTCAACATGAGGTCCTTTCCTCTTTTTAGTATATATAAATGATCTACCGCATCTATTAAAAAAACAACCACATATTGTATTGTTTGCTGACGTTACGTCTAATTTTTAAGATCAATAGACGTTCCACAAATCTTGATGACGTAAACAATGCTTTACAGCAAGTCCAAAACTGGTTTACTGTTAATAATTTAGTATTAAATGGAAAAAAAACTAAGTGCATAAGATTTGCGTTACCGAATGTTCAAAGTAATTACTCCGACATAGTATTGAACAAGGAGAAACTCGAATTCGTTGAGAATACGGTTTTCCAAGGGATCACGCTTGACTCGAGGCTACAATGGGGTCCTCATTTAACATCTCTGGCAGGTCGGCTTAGTTCAGCAGCATATGCTGTCAGAAAAATCCGTCAATTTACTGATGTGGATACTGCGCGACTAGTTTATTTTAGTTACTTTCATAGTATCATGTCTTACAGTATTTTGCTATGGGGACGGGCTGCAGATATAGAGTCTATTTTTATTCTGCAGAAAAGACCTATCAGAGCCATATATAATCTTCGCATCCGCGATTCTCTTAGGGAACTATTTAAGGAAATAAATATCCTGACGGTCTCTTGTCAATACATTTATGAAAACATTATGTATGTTCGGAAAAATATTCATCTTTTTACTAAGATAAGTGACAGGCACAATTTTAATACTAGGAACAAGAATAAATTAGATCAACCTCGGTTCAGATTGGCTAAAGTACATAGTTCTTTCATGGGGTACTGTGTAAAATTTTGTAATAAAATACCAGTTGAGATTCTACAACTGAATGAGTCCAAATTTAAAGCATGCATTAAACGCACGCAATGTAGACAAGCGTATTATAAACTGGAACATTATATCTTGATAAAAACGCTTGGCTAAATGCCGGTCCTGCTCTGCACCCACAGCCACTTTTTCCTTCAAATTAGTTTTTTATTTTTTTAATATATTAGATATATATAAATATTGGAAGAGATAATATTCCCCTTTTTGTATTGTTTTCGAAATATATTTTTTATTTTAATTGTTTGTTTCAATAGAGCTTATGATAATTTATTACCTTTTATATTTGGAAACAATAGCATTGTATAATGTAGAAGCACTTTGTTTTTCAAGTTTTGTTCTTGTTTAACACTGCGAGCGTGGCAGTTGAGAGTTTGTCATGCTCACTCAAATGTCTCGCTGATGGTGGCATGTGTTACGAGCTGAGTGGGGCTGATGCACGCGTCATGCTCGTGAACGGGTGCCGTCAGTTGAGACTGTTCATCTCTTTGCTGCCAGTGACTTAATTTCAATTTCTATTTTTTTTTAATTAGTTTTTTTTTTATTTTAATTTATTTATTTTATTACATACTTATTATGTTTTTAAACACTTCCTTAAAAAAAAAAACATTTAAAAATATAAAAAATAGTTGCCCACCGGCATCGGGAATAGAGTCCAAGCCGCCGGCGGTCAGGGCTCCTGAGAGAGGAATCTCCTAACGATGCGCGCCGTGTCCAGGAGTACTACTTTCTGGATCAGGCCCTTGATCCAGCTGCCTAACGAGAGCCTCCTCACATGTTGTTCGAGGCTCTTAGCTATTAAGCCATTGGCCGTTACGACTATCGGCACAATGATTGCCCTATCCACTTCCCACATGTCGACAACCTCGCGAGCTAAGTCAAGATATTTAGTTTGTTTATCTTTCTCAGCTTTCACGAGGTTCTCGTCATGAGGGACCGCTGTATCAACAATCATTGTGCGACGCTCTAGTCGATCTATCACCACTATGTCAGGCTTATTGGCAACAATAGTCCTGTCAGTGATGATAGATCGATCCCAATACAATGTGACGCTGCCATTCTCGAGAACTGGGTCGGGCACATACCTTTAGTACGGTACTTCCGATTCCACAAGATTGTATTTGAGAGCAAGTTGCTGGTGAATAATCCTGGCTACAAGGTTGTGTCTATACAAATAGTCTCCGTTAGCTAAATGAGAACATCCAGAAATAATGTGTCGGATTGATTCTCTGGGTCGGTGGCATGCCCGACAGATGTCAACCGTACCGTCCTTCACAATGTATTTCCGGTAGTTGTTCGTCATAACTTCGTCCATAATTGCAAAGACAAAACCTTCGGTTTCTCCAAAGAGATCACCAAAGCGCAGCCAGGATACGGACGCTAAAAGATCTACACCGGGCCCATGTAAGGCCCAGTAAAAACGCCCGTGAAGCTCCTTGCCCTGCCATACCGCCTTGCGTTCATTAGTATCCATTTATTATTATTACTTATCTACGTTGTGCTCACATATTAGAAGCGACGGGAGGTATGTAACCAAGATTTATGTAACTCATAATATGATTTAAAAGTGTCCATGGAGTTTCTTGCACGTTCTACTCCATAGAGATCTACGCTTTAGAACGTGCAATTTAGCTTCACTTGTATTTTTTTTTTGACTGACCGACATTTTGACAATTCAAAAGTGCCTGTAATTGGTCTATTTTAAATAAACGTTTCTGATTTCTGAACCACATCCATCCATCCACTCACAATAACTTCCACACTTCAACGGGTATTCCATCTGGACCAATGGCTTTACCATTCTTCATTCCATTTACTGCTATTCTGACTTCATCCATACTAACCATTCTCACTAATCCTACATTCACTGGTTTATTCTCTAACACCCCACTCCAATTATTTTCCTCATTAATCAGTCTTTCAAAATATTCCTTCCACCTCTTTTTGATTTTTCATCATCCGATAGAACCATTCCAGTTTCATCTCTTATATATCTTACCTGACAAACAACCCTCGCCTTTCTCTCTCTTATTCTAGTAAGTCGGTATAGCTCTTTTTGGTCTGCAGGACTATCAAGTGTGTCATATAGTTTGTCCTGGGCTTTTAATTTTGCCATTGCCACGGTTTTCTTGGCTTTCATCTTTAGAACATCATACTCATTCTTTTTTTAGCTTTAAAACTAGAGTTTCCTGGCTCTATACACTGCCATTCTTTAAATTTTTTCTGCTTTTCTTTCAATACACTCTGAATTTCTGTCGACCACCACCATGTATCCCTATCAATTGTGCCCTTTCCTCTAGTCTCTCCCAAAATATATTTCGCTGCATTCATTTATACTTCGATCATTCATGTCTCCCATTTCTATAATTCTGTCCACCACTCGCTCTCTGAATTTCTTCGCACAATCATATGCCATTTTATTTTAGGGGGAGGACGCTCTTTGTATTGTATTTGTATATTCATAACCAGGAGTCTGTGTTGTGAGACTAAGTCTTCTCCTGGCAGTACTTTGCAGTCTTTGACGTGCTTTAAGTGGTTGCGCCGAACTAAAAAGTAGTCGATTTGGGTCTTATGATTACCACTTTTGTACGTGATCATGTGTTCGTCTCTTTTCTGGAACCGAGTATTGGCTACTGCCAGGTCAAATGCAGTAGCGGATTGCAGCAGTGTCTCTCCTTCACTGTTCGGACTACCGAAACCCCATCCCCATGTACTCTTTCATAAACACCTTTCATTCTTCCCACATGTCCGTTAAAATCACCTCCAACTATCAATTCTTCATGAACCAGGGATGTTCATTAACGGTCTAACACTATTCCACCATTTCTTTTTCCATCATTTCCACAGTAGTAGCACTTACATCCCTCACCAATTTCTCTCGCTTTTGTTCCTCTTCATTTATTTTCCTGCAAGCATGCTATATTTCTCAGTCTTCTTTTCAATATATCCGCTAACTCTCTGGCCCTTCCAGTCATAGTCCCAACATTCCAACTTGCATACCTCAACCTCATTTCCCGAGCTGGCTTCTTACGTTGCACCCTCCCGAGGTGGTGCAACAACCCTGGTCCATTTCCCACAGGAGCCGGGTGCTGCCCCTGTGCGTCGCCTGTGGGGTACGCCCTAACCCTATCGCGCATTCCATTAAGACCGAAGATGCTGCAAAAAGATTTGGCTAGTTTTTGTTTTTAAAGTCGGCCGCCAGCCTGACACCAACCCACCATGGGAATGCTTATATCCTATTTATACGAAATATGATATATTTATAGCTTCACTATTAAATTCTGTCTTCATATTTCGTATAAATAGGAAATAGGTTTTTTCTTTATCGATAACAGAGGCGGCTGTAGGAAATAGTACATCGTGTTAGAGGGAAAGTTCAGTGATAAGATGAACTCTAATAAATAATATCAGAAAATTAATGAAATCTTATTATAAACTTACTGATGCAATATCATAACATCTTTTTGGATAGTCGAAGTCTGACTGATGTTACCACACCAGCGTATTGAACACGGGGCCAATATTATATTTATTTTCTTGTTTTTATTGACTATCGCGGAGGTGTTTACGGCTCACAGAAGTGGTCGAAAGTAATTGAAATTTGTTCTGTGGGGGCTTGCATCAGATCTATGTCAGATATGTTGACACGACATCGATCGCCCGTTATTAGGCGTCTATGGGCTGTATGGTCGTTGTTCGCACCTTACTCCCACTTTTTCTCATGCCAATATTTGAAATGTTAATTGCTGCTTCATTTCATTACCAGAAATGCTGTTGTTTTCATAAAAAGATTGCTTTTTTTGTTATTTGCTGTTTAGTAAAAAATATTGTACAAAAATAAAAATAGGCAAATACCTAAGTCATTGTGAGAAATCACTAGTTCATTAATTTTATGGGTGATCCACGTAATCATGTTTTGTATTTTCATTTGCAGCATTCCAGATCTTAGTTAACGAAGGTCTTGTAAGCTTACTTACTGATGAACTGACTAATTATCTGACAACTATGGATTATGAACATACCAATTTGGAACACACGTCAATGATATGCGAAGCTGTAGAAAAAGTCAAGGAAATTCCAAAAGACAATAAACCTGAGACGGAATTGCCAGCCAGTGAAGGCTCAAGTAATGCTGAAGGAAAAGTTAGTTTGTTTGCACGCCGTAAAGGTCCATTGTCTTCTCAAAATGAAGACGAATTAAAGGTGGTAATAGAGAGAGATAACATGATCGTCGGGTTTGTTGATGCTGTCGATAGTGATGCGACTGAAGATAGTCAGAGTGAAGATGAGGCGGTACCACTTCGTCGTAAGTGTCTCAAAAGAGCTCGGTCTCAAAGCCCGAAGGCTATCAAAAAGGTAATTATGGACCTATTTTATTTTTCTTTTATGAATTTTACAAAGGACCTTTTTCTATTTAGGTAACTTAACTGTCCCACTTCTGTATTATGGCCTATTCCATTCTTCACTACAAAATTTTAAACATAATTATATTATTTTTTTTAGAAATCACAACTTATCAAAATGGCAAGCAAGGATTGGTCAGCTGGTGTTTATTGGGAACCCAAAAGTCCTGAGTGGCCCACGAACCCGCAAGCATCAGGATCTCGCGTTTCTATGAGTCCAGATAGAGGAGACCATGGTCCATTATCTCCATATTCAGATGGCTATCAGTCTGGGTTTAGTCCTGAGTTCAGAGGTTTTCCTTCTAACAAACGGGCCAGATGGGACTGGAGTCCTGAATCAGGAGTCAGTTCAGGAGAAACTAGTTCAATGTCTCCTTATTTTACTGACTATCAATGGAGTTCAAGTAGTTCTGGTGGCCCTACTTCGCCATTTAGTATTAAAGAAGGTAAGACTTTTATACTATCAATAACACTAATTATTTCTCGCGGCTTCGCTCTCGTAGCCTGCCCCACAATAACCGGACGAATTACCGGGATTACTATGAAGTTCAGTGACAGTAAACAATTTTACCCCTCTATCATATTTGTTTACTAGCTTTTGCCAGCGGCTTCGCCCGCGCTAAAGTCAGTTCCTCTGTACAAACTTTGGACACCGTTTCATCCCCTTTAGTGGTAATTTTGGAAAATTCTCTCTTAGTACTTGCCCACATCATAAAAGGAAACCTTGTGCAAAATTTCACACTCCTAAGGCCTGTAGTTTCGGCTGTGCGTTGATATGTCAGTCAGTTTCTCCTTTTATGTATATAGATAATAAGTAATGATCAGTTAGCATTTAAAATTTTGTTGATTTTCGTGTTATTTGATTTTAAATTTTGTGGATTTACCTATATTGTTGATTTTACAACTTGAGAGTTCCATTTTCAGACAGTTCCGACTCTGAGATTTCGGGTCGTTACTCGCCAGTGTGCAGTGACAACGAGGGCGAGGCTGTGGACCTGGCGGGTGTGAGCAGTGCGGCCGCAGAACTGGATGCGGCGCAAATGGTGCACGACTTGGACGAGCTCATCATGGAAGACGACGAGAGTGTCGAGGAAGAAGCTCCTTTAGAAGGTTATTTAATTATTTTTTTCTGACTAACAAAATAAAATACAAATTTTTTGTTACACAAGATTTTCAAATATAATTATTTATTATTTTATAATTGAACCATAGTCGTCAGAATTTTCACATTTATTTTTACAAATAGGTACAATTTTAAAAATGAATACCTATTCATTTTTAAAATTGTCAAAAGGTGCGTCCTTACTGCCTGAAGGGCTTACTTCAACTGGCCAATTTGAACAAGGCTTTCGGCGACCAATACTTACACGATAGGTTTAGCTGTTAGTTTTGCCACAGTCAATTTTTTGATTGACGAAAAACCTACCGTCTAATGCGAAGATTGACGTTTGCATGACGAAAAACTTAGGCGTCCATTACACGGTCATGCAGGCGTCAATCAATTCCATAAATCATGAATGATGTTTGAATGACGATATGTTATTGCCATTAGTACGCTACCGTTAGACGGTAGGCAAAACTGACAGCAAACCCTATAGTGTAATGGACGCCTAATGGCTATAAAATTCCGTCATTCAAACATCATTCATAATTGACGGAATTGATTTACGCTTGCATGACCGTATACTGGACGCCTTCAAATTTACTATAATCTAATTGTTCAATGGGCGTGGCTAAGCCAGATGACAAAAATGAGTCAGTATTTTAACGTTATTTTATATTTTTCAGATGTGTCGAAGCTCGTCACGAATACCAAATCATCGCGTATAGCGTGCGTGTTAGTCTTACTATTCAGAGTGTCCCATGGAGCTTGCAACTCGTTCGGCGCCCTTCGTGATGAACCAGTGCCGAACCAAACACTCGAGCTGTTGACTGGCCGCGAGTGCCTGAACGCTTTGTTGGATTATGTGGAGAGGTGCAAGCGGCCTTTAGGACGAGCGGCTCGTATTCTTGCCAGAGTATTGAGGTAATTTAGAAATTCTTTGGTAATTTATAATTTGCTTGGTGTTGTTTGTCAAGTCGTTGAACTCCTTAGTAGTCCTGAGTTGAGGTTTACGAAAGCTTGCACTGACTGGCCAGGTCCACTCAAATTTGTATGGTTCTTTTCTCTAAAGACCATCAGACACTAATCTGCTTGGTTCTCATGTGATTTGAGCACATACATATTCATATAAATTTACAGTATGGACTTTAAAAGAGACTAACCCCTGAGTTCGTTTCGATGTTTCTTCTCAGGGAGAGCTACGAGACACCGGCCTCATCTAGTATAAACTTACGAAAAAAATTACGTGTAAAATTGCAAAATAAATATCATTTATCATTATAATAACATTATACACACTTGCCCAGTTTCCAAGACACAATGAAAAGTATGGTTTCGAAGCACTTGCTAAGAGACCCTTCCATAAGCCTACTCAAGGAAATATATTTAAGCCATTTTACTTTTTGTTGAGTTATTGCCACAATGGTCAATTAGTGGAGTCTAAAGTGACTTTGGTGATGTTGAGTACGAGATGTGGTTTGTAGCTTTAAAATCGGCAGACCTTTGTATATTGTATTTACTTTGTATATCTATGTCTATTGTATGATATTATTTCTTTTTTTCTAATTCTTTCATTAGATGCCTATATTATTTTATTTTCAGCAATGCTCTCTGCCTAATGAGTATATTGAAACATAGATTAGCATTAAGGCTACACAACATGTCGGTCAGTTCCAAGCATCCACCTACTAAATGCCAGCAGTGCAAACAAGTGAGTCGAATTTTTTTATTTTGTAAGAAAGACATTACACAGCAAGATAGTAAGATTCAAATTGGAATTATTTTAGCGTGCAATATAAAATTTGTAATCCTTTTCAGATTTTAAGGCTGAGTACAAAACTATTGAGCCAACTAACAATATTAGCAGAGTCCAGTTACGGAATTGGTGAAATTAGTTATCAGCTATTAAAGGGCAGTTCATCTATGAAACAAACACTGTCTCTGACATTACCCTATATCGTGAGGTAAGCCAATTACAATTCATCTAATTACTAGCTGCCGCCCGCGTTGTGTTAGTACTTCCCACCTTTGTAAATTACGAGCTGCTGCCCGAGCGAGTGGCTTCGCCGGCTGTGATAGTAGAGAATTATTGTAAGGGAACATACCGGGATAAAAAGTATCCTATATGCTTATCCAGGACGTGGTCTACCAAGAGTCATCAATATCTGTACAGCTGTTTGAGTGTAAAGAAGTAATAAACATACTTACACACACTCATAAACTTTTATGATATAAGTGTGAAGTTTGATAACCTATACTAACGCTTTCGTTACGGATTATCCAGGATAATAAGTGTCCTAGTAAGTAGCTTTCGCCTAAATCCGTTCAGACATTTGAGCGTAAAGGAGCAACAAAAATACACACACATATACATAATTATATTATTACGAGTTATCTTCATCATTATAATGACTTCCAATGTTTACAGAACCGAAAAACCGCTCAAGAAATATCTGATAGACTGCAGTGCACTAAACTCGTTGTTCACAATAATAACAGAGTCTAAGGAAAACATACAAGACTGCGTAACTGCTTTATCAAAACTAGCCAACAATGTTCACATAAAGGATCCGAAAGTACTTGAAAATCGATTTACGAGCCAAATACATGTTAGCTACGACCCTATACTTGATAACTTATCCCTCGATGAAATAGTCACTTTTGAACTAGACGACTTGACAACAGTTAAAGCTAACCGAGTATTTTTGTGTCAAAACTCAGAAGTTTTCAGTGCCATGCTAATGGGGTGTTTCAAGGAGTCTGAAGAAAAATGTGTAAGGTTAAAGAATGTCACCAAACCTGCACTAGAATACCTTTTTACTTTGTTGCACTTTGGATTAAACAATCCCAGATGTCCAGAAGTCCTCATCTTCCCAATGGCTGAGAAACTAGAGACTAATTTGGAAGTCCTTTTGTTAGCAGATAGATTTCTATTTGAAAAACTGAAAGGCTTGCTGAGCAGTGCTATCCTACAGTTTCAATTGAATCCCGACTCTGCCGATAAAATATATGTATGGTCGCTAAGCGAGGGCATGGGTTTTTTGTGCGTTGAGTCAGTTGCTTACTTGCTAACAGGTAAAATGGGAGAATCAGATCGCACGAACGCTTTTAGAAATATACTCAACCTAGAGTATAAAGAACAATGGCTTGAAGATATCAAGTCTATGATACTGAGACAGCTGGTAAAGTGATAATATTGATGTAGCAAGGAGCCCTTAATGTGATGCCTGTCTCATTGTGCTTTAGTAGCTTAAATATTCTATGATATAAAATATTATTAAAAAAAAACAACTAAAACTGCCAGTTTAAGCAATATATTATAAGTTGATGTATTTAAATAGTTAATTGTTTTTCATATTCGTAAATATTGCATTTATTTAAATGATTTATGACGATTATCGTAATGATTTATACACCTAGTATTTTTTACGTCATTCTTCGGTGATTTTCAGCATGGAGTACTCCATGCCCAAAACGAGAATGAACAAAACAGCATGAACCGAAAACAATGAATTTTCTTTCTGTGAGTTTATGATAGTTTTTTTTATATAAATAACAGCCTAAATGTAAATTAAATGTATATTTACTCTAAGGTATTGTGTATCAATAGCTCACCTTACAATTTCATAGCACAAAGTTATCAATAAAACTAATAAAGAAACAAAATACAGCCAAAGACAAACTCAATACTATACAACTTGTGACTTATTGTATTCTGGCCCATCCACACTGTTCTATAGTGCAGTTGTTCGGGCAGATCTGTCTATAGGAGCCTATAGTTTCATTTCTGGTTTACGTAATGAAAAGGCCAACTTAATATCTTTACTGGGCACAAGAACTTGTGAAGTGTTTGCTTCTATCTCATCTTCATTTAAACACTTAAATTCAAAGTTTTCAACAATCTGTAACAAAAAGAAAACCAGTTTTAAAAAAGAAAAACTGCTTCTAGGGTCATGAATCAAACAGGACCCATCAACAAAGCACAAAAAGTTTTGGATATTAGTAAATAAAACATGAATTCCCTGCCCAGAATAATTGGCATATAAGATAAGAGAGCACAAAAAAATTTTGGATATTAGTGAATAAAACATGAATTTCCTGCCCAGAATAATTGGCATATGAGATAAGAACCTCTTATAAAAAAAAATTCTTAGACCTGTTTAGCATCTGATTAGCTGATTCTAAATTTAAAACAATGAATAAAATTTTAAAATCTAAATGAATCATGCATCTAGAAAGAAAGAAAAAAAACGTCATCTGATCTGCTAATCAGTCCCTAACCAGCATTGAATAGTATAAACTTTATTGTACACCAAAATAGTAATTTATATATAATATTCTACAATGTCAGTATGGGTACAATGGCAGTAATAAGTGTATTTACGCTTACCTGATTTATAAGCTCTGTCATCTGTAGCATTGCCAACTTTTTTCCTATGCAAGATCTGGCCCCAAGAGCAAAGGGCAGTGATGCAGAAGACACATGATTCAACAGATCTTTTCTCCTTGCATCATTGCGGTCCCAGCGGTAAGGAAGATATTCATCAGCTTTACTAAAGTTCCATTCATCTCTTCCTGATGTATAAATTGAAGCTATGATTGGAGTCTGTAATCCATAATTTATGCACAGTAAAGTTATTCCCATTTCTACTCAATACAGTATAAGAAATCTTTAAAAATCTAGGCAACAGTACAGTATTGTTCTTATATATTTATATATTGTAAATGTTGTAGTTTCAAATATAATACTTTTCACAAAATCCTTGTTACATTTATAAGAATACATATTTGGGTAAAGACATTATTAAAAAAAAAAACCATTATGATTCTTTAGGTATATTTCTTTTCAAAATTCTTGTATAAGAGTATTTTAATTCCTCTTTTATATGTCTGTAGGGTTCTTCTAGTTCACTTGGAGCCAATGGTATCTTCAGTTTTCTTCTCAATGATGGGGACAGTAACACCAAGTTGTGCACCAGGCCAATACTACTTGAAGTCATCCAGTACAAACACATACATGAAGGCACATTGGCAGCTACAGGTATCATGATTATTGTAAAAACTCTAAACACATTTGTGAAAACGTTGTACAGCTTAGAAGGTTGTCTTAGCTTAGATAACCTTTGTATTTCAATAATTGATAAGTTTGTCATTCCAAATGCCACTGGCAGAATCCAAGAGTGATCTGGCTCTGTTAAATTAGGAATCCATCCTATGCCCCCAGTAGATAACTCCATAAACGTAACTAATGCTGCAGGATCAGCATCAGACATGTAAACTAGATTCCTCAGAGCAAATGACATACACACCCACACTGGAAGTTGGAACCATATTAGCAAGCTGGCTTTGAAAGGGTGACAGTTGTCTCTCACTATTAAATTATTCCATTGTTTTTTTAATGATCTCTTGTATAATATAACAGCTTGTTTATCTGTTAAGTTGTAAGCTTTCTTTGCCATTGCTGTTTCTTTTTTTAATTCATTTACCAGGTCCTTTAGTTCTAAGCTTATGTTTTCAACTTTAGCTAATATGTAGTTTTGATAAACTGACAATGGTAGAGTCATGAGTGTTCTTATAAGTACCGTAGCTGTTACAATTGTGGCCCACCACGTCATGCCGGTTACGTCGTGGAAATATAGTAACGTGTCCTGCATGAAATGCACTGGAGCGCTATTTGATATGCTTGCGTATGTTTGTCCCTGCCATTTGACAAATCCTTCCATTGATATATGTCTTCTTAAAGAGTAATCCATCGAATTAAACTTATCTTGATTTAGTGCACTGCATTTAATCACTTTGTTTTCGATATTTCCTCTAACAGTATGGTTACAACAAATTGCACTGAAAGTTCGATACGCTTTAATTGTAGAGTTAATTTTTAACTTACGAAAATGATTGTAGACTAACATATCGAGGTGATTATTAATGTATAAAATAGAGCAACAACAATTCAAGAGTTTATAACCCTATCGTTACGTCCGTCATAACAGTGTCAAGTGTGACAATTGTGACATTTACGGTTTTTTTTTTCCCCCGTGTTCCGAATTGCGTCAAAAGCTATTACATCGCGAATCCGACCAAATTTAATAGTCCCAAAATAAAAGCGCTACTGAGTTACAATTGTGTCGTTGCGCGTTGGTCGGATTCGCGATATTATCGCTATTGACGCAATTCGGAACGCAGGGTTTATTTACCTCTATCTAAGGCCGGTAGCAAACGTTCGGTTTCCTAATTAGGTTTCTTGATCCGGAATTCAGATTCGGAAACCTAAATGATCTGTTTACATACAAAATGTTATTTTTTCCGTTTGGAAAAAATAAGAACGTGTGCGCCTTGTTGAACATTTTGTATGTAAGCAGATAATTTAGGTTTCCGGATTTGATTTCCTGATCAGGAAACCTAATTAGAAAACCGAACGTTTGTGACCGGCCTAAAGGCTTTTTTTTTATTCTTGATAGGTTCACGCTTGACCGCTATCTCACCTGATGGAAAGCGACGATGCGGTCGAAGATGGAGCGCGCTTACCTAGAAGTAACCTATTCACTCTTGTCTTAAAGATTCCCGGGTTGTAACCATCAGGAAACACAGACTCTCTCTCTCTCTCTCTCTCTCTGTGGATGCCATAATGCTCTGCGAACTTCAGCGCATGTACACTCGTAAAAAAACTGTTATTGATATTAATTTTTTAAACCAAAATACGAATAAAAACTTATACAGGGACCAAGTACAAATAAAATAATTAATTTAATAAAAGCAAGAGGTCTGGACCTCCTAGGTTGGGCAGGAGCCGCTTGTGAGCAACCCCAGTTCGTTCCAGTTTGAGAGCCAGACCTCGGAAGTGTTCCTCGAAATTCCACCGGCTGTCGAGGACGAGTACCAGAAACAGGAGTGGGTACTTCATAGACGACCCGACGCTGATGTGAACCCCTCCTACCTTACCTGGGAGAATGGAAACGGTGAGAGATGTCGTTAGGTGTTCAGCAGGGATCGGTACTAGGACCGCCCTTGTGGAACACCAGGTACGACTACGTGCTCCGCGGCTATCTCCCTGACGGAGTCAGCGTGGTCTGCTAGATGATACGCCGGTCCTGGCGCGGGGTGAAACTCCGCTGCCGCGCCCAGTCGCGGCATGGCGGAAAGACCGGCGGCATCTCATAGTGGAATGGCGACAGCGACTGTCGCAATAGTTATGGCGATAAGTCCCCTCTTTGAGGAGTGGCTGGAAAGACCTCACGGCGTCCTCACCTTCCGCATGATGCAGGTTCTCACCGAACACGGGAAGTTCGGGAAGTTCCTGCACTGAATTCGTGCGGAAGCGACGCCCGGGTGTCGCCACTGTGTGGACCGGCCGCAGGACACGGTGGAGCACACGGTGGAGGTGTGCCCCGCTTGGGAAGAGCAACGCCGTGTCCTCGTGGGGGCGATCGGCGGCGGCGATCTCTCGCGCCGGGCCTTGGTACAGGCCATGGTCCGGAGCGAGGAGGAGTGGCAGGCGGTCGCCTCCTTCTGCGAAGCAGTGATGCTAGCAAAGGAGGCGGCCGATCGCGTGAGGCAACGGCAACGGTCCTCACGCCCTAACCGCCGCCGGGATTCCGATCCCGATTTCCGGCCACCGTAGGCGTGGGCTTGCGGACAGCGGGCAATGGGTAGCCCGCTGTCCGACCGTCCGGTAACCGTCCGGACCAAGCCCAAGTCGTCGACGGCGCGCAATATTGTTCCACGCGCGCCTCAGGGAGATGTCAGCAATTGTAGGGGCTCAGCAGGGTCGAAGCCTACTGGGGTCATGGGTAGTGTGAAAACGAAACCCGGACCCTGGGACGAAGGCAAAGAAGGAACAGGAGTGGGTTTTTAGTCAGTAGAAGTCTGACACTATCTCTCGCTCCGCCCAAGAGCGGGATTTGTCATAAGATGATTTTCCCACCTAAAAAAAAAAACCGCATGACGCAGGTCCTCACCGGACCGGGTAATTTTTTGTGTGGGAAATCATCCAATGATTTCCCACACAAAAAAAAATTACCTAAGCATTTGAAGTTTAGTAAAAGGAATATATATTTATTAGTTTGGATGTTCATAAGCAAATAAATAATTTTCATCACATAAAGAAGTAAAAGGAATACAGAAAGTCAATAGAAGTATTACTTACAATAAAATTTACAACGCGACCGAAGTAATGACATCACGCACACACCGGCTTCTTCCTTGCCGCGACAGCACTACTAACTCTTGGAAATTTGGGATAAATTTGGATGTGTTCCGTAATACCAAAAATGATGAATGAAAACAATGTTTTTTTCATTTTTTTTTTCTATAATTTGTAACTTAATAAAATAATCTATGTTTTTACGGGAATAATATTAGAAATATTGTTGTTTATAATACAGAAAATACATAATGAAAACATGCAATTTTCGCTATAAAAATATGGGAAATGAAATTCGCTTTAATTTCGTTTTAAGTAAGTATTTTGAAAAAAGAAAAACGTAGGAACCTAGATAAATATTGTCTTAATCCGAATATCATCATAATATGGTAAAGGTATGCTCAATCTACAAATAATTTTGGTATTACGTTTGTATGGATAGTTCAGCTGTCGCCGTCGCCTTAAGAGCGTACATCTCCCTAAATTTAGTGCCCGATATTTAGTCGTTCCTAAATTCAGGGAAGTTTAATCGCATTTAAAGTGATTGAGTGATGTGTGATTTGCGTATTGTATGCATACGCAAATCACACAACACCCCGTTTAGATCCGTCTAAACATATTTATATATTTCTAAATACATACATATTATAGATAAATTACACCCAGACACTGAACAAATGATCGTGTTAGTCACAAAAACATTCGTCCTGGGTTCCCACCCAGGAAAAATGTTGTGAATCGAACCCACGACCTCCGACATAGCAGTCATGGGGCCATTAACCACTCGACCAACAAGCCTGTCTAAAAAAAAACTTTTTTAATCAATCAAAATATCTTTTTACCGTTAATTTCTAGACAGCCAACCGCTAGGGCTACGATAATAGATTTGACCCTAAATTTACGGAGATGTCATACGCTCTACGTCGGCCCTACGTTGAGGTAGTCAACACTACCATAAAATTCTCAGGTCCATTTTACAGTGATCGCGCCTGTTTCCATGATTCCACTTATTTATCCAGTAGTGCAGACACTTGAGATAAAAAAAAACTACATCAATTTTACATCAGAATACCCAATAAGAATCATTCCACTTATACAGCGTGAAATTTTAGTGGTTGTTTTCCCGAAGCGAAATGAGTTTGTATCGGTAATACAATCGATTAATTTATATAAAAAAAATTAGACTCAATAAATGGCAGATTAACAATTGTGATAAACAAAACTCGAAAGCGACTTGACCCGAATGGCCGCGCGGTCGTTGCACTTCGCGTATAAATCAGCTGATCACTACTCCTGACTTAATAAATCACAAAACCCAATAAGTTATTCCAATTTTCCCGCCATACTTTTACGGGGTTAGGACCGTCATAAATAGGTACTTTTTTGCCTACAACTTACAGATCACTGAGAAACTAATAAAAATCAAGATAGTTATCTTTAAAAGTCTGAATTAGATGATTAAGTATTTAAGGCGTATTTAAAAAATGGAATCAACTTATTTACAATTATTTTGATTACCTAACCTACTTTTAAATGTTTAATTACAAGATACGAGGAAGTACCTACTTACACTTCCGGTAGCGGAGTAATTGTTCGAAATGCAAACCACTACGTTCAATGCACAAACGAGCACGATTTAAGGCCGGTCACAAACGTTCGGTTTCCTAATTAGGTTTCCTGATCAGAAAATCAAATCCGGAAACCTAAATGATCTGCTTACATACAAAATGTTCAACAAGGCGCACACGTTCTTATTTTTTCCAAACGGAAAAAATAACATTTTGTATGTAAACAGCTCATTTAGGTTTCCGAATCTGAATTCCGGATCAAGAAACCTAATTAGGAAACCAAACGTTTGCGATCGGCCGGTCGCAAACGTTTGGTTTCCAAACTGAAACTTTAAAATACTTTTGGTTAATCAAACTGAAAGACGTGTCAGTAAGGCCTTACTGACACGTCTTTCAGTTTGATTTAGAGTGTCTGTCACGTCTCACGATATTGCGTCCACTATTGCACTTATCTACGCGTCGCGTGTTTGGTGTTCCTCACGATACACCAGGCGCTTGAGCTCAGACCACAAATAAAAGTCCAACGGAGTCAAGTCCGGGCTTCTCTGTGGCCAAGGGTATGGCCCGCCACGTCCGATCCAGCGCTGAGGAAACACCGAGTCCAGGTGTTGTCGCATGGCCGCTGGTTTGCCGCTACAAATGTCCGGGTCTGTGGGACTTGCGGGTTCAAAACCCCGTGAAGACGGAGTGACTGCAAGTGTTGCGGCTCCGCATAAAGTCGCCGGGCAGCATAGGAATCTTAATTAACCCTGGCGTATAATTGCACCATAGCGACAAACTCTAAATTAGAAAAATTGTAATGACGATTCATTTTTGAAAAGATGGCGATACCGTATTGCACGTATGACGTTCGCGGAAGGACTAAGCGCAGAGCGCAACATTTGGCGGCATCCTTTTATGTTGCAGCGATGGCGCGGGGGGCCTCGCTTGCCGCGTGCGTGGCTAGTTAATGCCGTATCACCATTCTCGAGAGCTAATTTTGCTCTGAACATTTATCATTCACTCTTCCTTTGTAGTTTGCCGGCAGCGCGCGGCGGCGCGTGCGTTTCGTGTAGGTAACCTACGTTATGTCTAGTGAACTACTATTGATTCTCGATCTTTCGAGTTTATGAATACTTTTTTAATGATTTGAAAAAAAAACATTCTTTTTTTTTAAGTTTAACTTTGTGTTTTGATAGTATTACTAATGGGTAATCGTCCTGCCGCGGGAAAACAACCATTAAAATTTTAGCGTGTATAACCAGTAGTGCAGACACTTGATATAAAAAAACTACATCAATTTTACATCAGAATACCAACTAGGAATCAATTGGCGAACATTATTAAAACAACCACTAAACTTCACTCGATAGTGTGCCGCCAAAAACCTCAAAAAGATCCTTCCTTTGTAAAGGTAACCTTGGTTACGCACGATAGTGAAGTTTCCTGTTTCCCAGTTTTTAGTGGAGTTGCTAACAATTATATTTGTATTTTTTTAATAGTTTTATCCACAATATCGGTTATAGTTAATCAGTAAAAATTGATAAGTATAACAATAACAAGTAGAAGCAGTAAATAGGTATGCTAATTTATATCAAATCGCATTCACACATTCGCGCAAGTGTGGAGGCAAATGGCGAGCTCTTCTGTGAGCTCGCTTCAACTCGCATGTGTAAACAGCGCGTTCGCTATTCATCTCGAGCACTATGTATTTAAAAAAATGTTTAGTCGAACGACGAGGCGAGTGGCGTGCAGTTTCAAAGAGTTACTTCAACTCTAATATTATAGTACTAAGCTAGCTTGTATTTCGTTATTCAGGCAGTTTTCAGAGTTCCGTTTCCGTCCTAATGACAAAACAGAAGCCTTAATAGATTACTCGTATGCCTGTCCGTCTGTCATAAAGTCATAACCGATTTGCTCTGAATCTTCTGGACAAAATGTTTAAGTTTAAAGATACACATAATAACTTCTGTGACTCTAACCTAACCCGGCGGCGTAACGGAATTAAATAGATACATTTTCGAATTTTTTTCGTCTTTACTCGGAAGTCGACACGCACATGGCCTGTTTTTTATTATTTAAGAAAACAATTCCGATAATTTTGTCCGGCTGTAGATAGTAGTTATATGTTAACTGGGATTTAAAATATCCCAGTTCTTTTTTATAGGCTCGCATCGACCTCTCCTGATGAATTTCGTATTTTAGTAATCAATAAACTAATACTTACGCCTTTATCGAGTTTGTATTGACCAAAAATGCATTCTTTAGGCAAAATCCTTGTTAGAAATGGAGCCACAGGATATAACCTCATAGATTCCTTGATCACATAATTTATATAGGACTTTCTTGAATATAATTCTTGTCTTACACTTTCATTTTTGGAAAGCAGAAATAATGTCCAAATTGATGTATAAGAAGTCTGAAAAGAAACTGAACATAAATACCCATAACAAAATAATAATAAAAAAAACGATATTGTAAACATTAAATACCGTGTCTCCAGCCGCAATAACGAAATCAGCGATTATTCTTTTAATATCTTCGGGCTTCATATTTTCTTCAGATAGAACGTTTATCAACCCGTTACTGTTTTTGCTATGTAATAACATTTCACCAACAATTTTATGAGCTGAAAAGTTCAACAATTAAAATTATCAGAGTTAAATCCAACAATTAGTAATAAAAAATGCAATAATCCAGATGCATACACACTGATAAAATTACCTAGTGATAGAGAAATGTCGACGGATTCTTTAAAATCTCTCCATACTTTTAAATTCAACTTTTGACACACGTTAACTGGTAATCCGTACAACTTTGTGGTGGTCTGAAAAATTTTTTTGACCGCTTCAGTAAACATGGTCAGCAGACTTTCGTAATGTTTATTTGGTTTGAGTGATGAAGAGCTTCCTGACATAACTGCTATTATAACTGAAACATTACGAATAATGTAAATATTATAGCTAATTCGCTCATTCGGACAAATGATCTGTAGAGCTATGTACATGCATTTTATAAAATCACATGCAGGCTTGAGTGGAGTAAGCTTTCACGACCTATTCCCACATCCCCCCCCCCCCCCCCCCCCCCGCCCCATTACGCCTGTATGAAAAGTTGAATTGTTTTAAAAACATACCGTCAATAGAAAATCTGTATAACTCAGATTCTAAATTCGGCACGAATGTGCCTTTCTCCATTTTCATTTTCCACCTCTGGATTAAATTAGTTACAGTATTTCTTACTGGTGTTTTAAAGCACGTTTCGGAAAGTTCTTTAAGTAAATGCTTGTTCATAATTCTACGATTTTCTAGCCATTCATCGCCGTTCATGAAGAATAAACCTCTTTTAGACCCATACAGTTTCTCGTATAATACCCAAGGTTCTGGTAAAATATGTATGGGATATTTTCCTTCCAGATTCAATAATAGTGTTCTTATAAACATGGGATCACTAACGAATACCAGATCTGTATTACCGCCTAACTTCTCACAATATATGGGACCTAACTGCTTATGACGAGAATCGACATATTCGTGTAATCTGTAACATAAAACAAATCTGTAACATAAAACTCGAAAATCTCAGTTTGATATAAAATAAGATAAAACCTTACTTGGTTCCGCTGCCTGCTGCAATAAATTGTAATTTTGTACCGAGAAGAGGCAGTGATTTTGGACGAGGCATATGTTCAATGGACAAAGGCAATTTCGAAGCATCATGTGACAAACACTTGTTTAATTTTAGAAGTCTCCAAAGAGGCACACCGTGGTTACGATGCATAGTAGCTGAAAAATAAAATTGTTAAAAAATGCAGCAAAAAATCTCAAATGTAACGGTAATATTTAAACTATGACAAGCCCAACGGTACTGGAGTATTGGTAGCTAATGATGTGCACTGTCTGATAAGTGATAACCTACCCCTATTACTTACCAAACTTTATAGAAGTGACGGAAACCTAAAAATCTGTTTTAGTGTTCTGTACCGTAAAAATGGGACTCTTATAGGATCATTTTGTTTTCTGCCTATCAAGGCCCTGTTACTCAAGAAGGAGTTTAGGCATGAAGTTGAAATTAATTTTCTTCTTCTTCTTTTCGTGTCGATGTACTCTTACTAAATTTTATCTGACCAATATTTCGCAACCTCTACGGCTCTGTTATTGGCCTCGTATAGATCCTGAAAACTGCAGGTGGTGGTGCAGGATGGACAGCATTGCAAATAACGCATGTCCTGTGCAGCGGCTCCACACTGGCACTGTGTTAGAGATGGGTCGAGGAAACCCCATTTGGCCAAATTATTTTTACAGCGGCCAACCTGAGTCCGCAGTCGGTTAAGAGATTTCCAGATTGGCCACTGCAATTCGCGTCCAAGGGGGAGATGTTCTGACGAAATTAATATTAAATACTCCAATCTGCTCCACGTCGAAGCAGTGAAAAAATCGAAACTTCTAAGTCAACCTAATCTATTTTGACACTTACTAGGAAATCAAAACCTATCGGGAATTTCTTCTTAACCCAGAGTCCTATTTAGCATGAATCAAGGTCTTACAGCATAAGTAAAGGGAAAAGTCGGAAAACCGTTGTGTTAAGTCACAAAATAAATACCTACTTTTAGCGGTTTGGAAAAATCAACGAAGAAAGCTTCGTGATTCGATTCGGAAAACGAAACTACGGAACCTTCGGTCCGCGACCGCGACTCGCATTTGACCTTTTTTTACAATGTTTTTATTATTTCGTATTTAGCACACAAAACCAATATTTACGTATATATATATAAAGGTTTTCTATCATCTACCAATTTTTAGACAAAGCTTTTAGAAGAATGTCTTTTTTTCGACAAATAACTCATTTTAAAAGATGAATGAAAAGCAAAGTTTTTTGGACTGACTGGGTCTTTTATATTGAGATTAGGAGGCAAACGGCGGTTTTGAAGTTTATTCCTTTAAAAAATCACAATCGTGTTGAAGTGGCTTTTTCTTTAATTTCGACTAAAATTCGCAATATAATATTTTAAAGGTATAGACATTGCTCATATAATCTATCGAGTAACCTACCCTAAAACTTTTTTTTTAGTTCTTCATAAATGATAAATGATATTTATTCTGCGAATAGGTTTATAAAACACTTTTACACGTAATTTTTTTCAATTCAAATTCCTTCTCTACGCTCTGGGTTTATTCTAATTCTGTGATATATAATTAAAATCTTTACAGATTTGATTAATTAGTTAGCCCTTATTAAAATAACTAGCTTCTGCCAGCGGCTTTGCCGGTGTATAGTACTTAGGGATATGAAAAACTACTCACTAATTCTAATATGTAAGCAAGCTTTAGCTAAAATTAGTAGTTTCAGATATTAGGTAACGAAGGAACAGGAGTGGGTTTTTAGTCAGTAAAGGTCTAACACATTCTTTCGCTCCCCCCAAGAGCGCGATTTGTCATAAGATGATTTTCCAACCTTAAAAAAAAAACCCTGCATACAAACTTATAAATTTTACCTCTATAAATTATAAATTTAATTACAGGGCATAATGCGAGTTTGTTTTATTAGTTGTTTTTTATTATTAATTACGCGATCGATACATTTATGAATATGACGCATGACGTCCGGCGTTCCGAGTAGCCAGCTCCAAGCTCCAGAGAGCCAAATGCATCAAACGTTTAACGATTGCGTTAACTTAAAAACAACTTACACTCTGTGCAGATAAGGTGCAATTGTATTTTTTTTTGCGATGTGTAGCGTAATCAGATGCTTATTAATATGTAAATAAATAACCCGTCGCGTCGGCAGATTGTGTGCAGCAGACTAAAGAGCTCTGAGGCGCGTTTCCTCAGCTGCCAAATTTGCGTCTAGCTGCTAAACATTTTTGCTTTTTCTAAAGTTGTCATTCAGAATTCAAATGTTCGTGTGGGGTGAATAAATTATACGAGACGTAGAGGACATTCGTTATCTTCATGACTATCGCGCTCGTTCAAATACATTGCTGTTTCTCCTGGACCGGTACAGAGACCTATCACTAGTTTTACCGCTATTCAAGTGAGGCATTTTACTAAATCTAGAATTTGAAAATGTCATGAAAATGCAGTTATTTTTTCAAAAATTATAGAAAAATATTACTGACCTTCTCGTGGGTGTTTTTAAAGAAACTATACCTACTGGAATGAACACGTTATCTTGACCAGTAAATATGGTTACACATGTATTCAAAGACTGCTTCGAAATCAAACTTGATCCGACCACTTCTCCAAACAAACTGAATAATTCTCAAATTGGGACCGCTACCTGATCTTACTATTATTCCAGAAAAACTTCATTGAATTGGTAAATTGTCAGTGAATTAATGAATGTTGCTGACCACGTCAATTCTGTATTTTCCACGATTATAGTTAGTATGATGTTATAGTGAACTGTTGTCTTGGTTTTTATCATTAAGTTTTTACATTACCTACCTACTATCATTCGAACCGTATCATATTACTACGAGAGGTAAGTAAGTACCTAATTATTGTAACGTGTTACCTACCTACTGCATTTGTAATGACGATAAAAACGTATTAGCGCTAATACAGTATATTTTAGCTATACCACAAGAAATGGCATTTGCAATCTACATTATTAGTTTGAGCTTTATACTATGAAGAATCATGAAATATCTGTAATTAATGTCGTATGAAATAGATGTAATTCATCATCTTCCTGCCCTTGTCCCGTGTTATTTGGGGTCGGCGCAACACGTTTTTTTCTTCCATTCTGCCCTGTCACTCGTCATACTATCCCTAACTTCCTTTTCTTTCATATCACTCTTCACACAATCCATCCATCTTTTCTTTGGTCTCCCTCTCCCTCTCCATCCATCCACATGTAAACTCATAACTCGTTTAGTAACATGCGTTTCATCCCTCCTCTACACATGACCATACCAAGACAAACGATTCCCTTTCAACTTTTCAGTCACTAGCACCACTTTCAAACTTCCCCTTATATAGTCTTTTCTCACTTTATACATTCTCGGCACACCACACAATCTTAACATTCTCATCTCCGCTACGTGCAATCTTTTTTCATCCGTCTTTTTCACAGCCCAACATTCTGATCCATACAGTATGACAGGCCTTATCACGGACTTCTGTCCCCATTTCATCCATCCTGCGTTGATCCGATGTGTTACGTCCCGGTCTACCTCACCCTTGGACGAGTGACCCGAGGTACCGAAATTCGGAGCAGATCGGTATGGGCGTTCCAGTAAGAGCTAAAGACACTGGATTGGAGAGACCGCCGAAATCGCAGAACAAGTATTCCGTTAGTATGAAATAGATGTAATTATTAACTAATAATTATAATTTAGCATAGCATAGTCGGCCTTATAATGTTCCCACTGTTGGGACTCAGGCCTCCTCTCTAGGAGAGGGAATGGGCCGTAATCCACCACGCGGGCCTAGTGCGGGATGGTGGATGTCACATGTCTTCGAATTTTTGGTTCTAGGACATGCTGGTTTTCTCACGATGTTTTCCTTCACCGTTTTGAGAGCAGTGGTGATGTAATTAATTACACAAAGTAATGCGCCTGGCTGGGTTTGAACCCGGAACCTACAACTCGTAAGTCGAGGCCGTTACCACTCGGCCACCACTGCTCCTCACTAACTAATAATTACATCAATTAATTACCTACCTCTACACTCTAGGTATTAGGTAGTCAAGGCTATTCATTATTTATGTAACCTAACTACTTATTTATTTATTTGCAGTTATGATTTGACTTCAGGGCTGTGGAATATTTCGTTTTGTGTGACTCGGGAGTAAGTAGGTATTGTATTTTAGTACGAATACCAACTGCACACATAAAATTTTAGTTAAGCAGATCACTAGAGGTTAGAGGTATAATTATACTGTAATACCTTCTTCACTGGCGTAGGTACCTGCCGAAGGGCTGGTGGGGCAGTGCACCAGGGGCCTCCAAAACCTGATTAGCAAACCTCATAATGAACTAGCGAAAAATTCTTCCACTTTCATAATCTAAATAAAATAGATTACACCCTACCATAACCATGGTTAAAAATAAGGGAATAGGATAGATTTAGCGCCATGTTGTGACGTCATAACTGTCAAATCGAATCGGTTTGGTACGGCGAGCAAAACAAGATTTGAATCGGCCTTTGCGAAACTAAAGGGGTCAGGCGGTTGCAAACTAGCGTTTCAACCAAGGTCACCTTGGTCTAAGTGTTCGGTTTGTGTTGCAGCTAAACCACGTGTTGGTTGTAATCCACGCGCCAACACTTTGGTTGGTTGGGTAAACGCGCCTCCCAACCATGGTTGTTGAAGGTCATGTATTACAACTGCTGTCTACACGGATTGAAACTACCAAGGTCACCTTGGTGGGGATATTGGTTTGCAACCGTCTGGTCACTCCTTAAGTTAACTCTAGGGTAGCTACCTACTCGGAGTTATAAAAGAATGACCCTGGGTTGCAACTCGAAGCATTTTTTAACGATTGGAGTAGCGACTCTACCCTACTCTGGTTATTTTTTAACACAGGGCAACATTTATGCAAATTCCTCGCAATTCACATAGCGCTTTCAACCAAAGAAAGCAAACACTTCTTTCAACCTATCTGATTATAAAAAAAAATTGTATTCATAGATCAAGCGCTGTGGTCAAATGAACTACGAGACCATTTGCCTATTCAAAGCGTTTTAATAAAATAAAAAATAATGACATCGGAAAATATCATCAAATTGAATTCCTTTTTAAAATGTATAAAGTTAATTATAAAAAACAATATTGTTAAGATTCCATAGTGTTGATTCATAGGCAAATTTTAACTACAATGCGTTCCAAATAAGAATAGGATCGATTGCCATGTTGTGACGTCACGTCGTACTGTCAAATCGCTAGAAATTTGGCAAAATTGAAGAACTCGGAGATGAGCAAAATTGAAGAACTGGATTCTAATTAAACTATTTTCGGTCACAGTTCGTAAATAAATTAAATTTTAAAATCTTCTTGTTGTGCTCACCATAATAATTCTTCGATTTGACAGTATGACGTATTCATGAATAATCATGAATAATTTGTAGTACCTACTCGATCAAAAAATTTGCACCTTAGTAGTTTTCGAGAAAATTGCTTTCGTAAGTGGTAGGTATTCACGCACACACCTGCCGCAGACTCACCTAGAACGACGAAAAAGCCCTATATTTACTATACTCTCGGAGAAAAAGGGTAGATAGATCAAACGGTAGATCAGGTATTAGGTAGTGACGTCATAATGAATCGTTTATTATAGTTCACATACATTTATGGGTGTACAGTAATATCAACAGTTGTACAAAAATATATCCAACCCGCACAAACTATAGAAAGAAAAACGATTATGTATGAAGGATTCAGGTTATACAATTAATTACTAAAAAACCTCAAAGATTTTAAATCATAAACAATTTTAAAAACTACATAAAATCGATCCATATCCTCACTTGTGTCCGTTTATACGTTAACTGGTTTACTTACCTATTTATATCGGTCACACTTTTGTTCTTATTTTTAATCTACCCTCAAAACATATACAATCGATGTCTTTAATAGTTTTATAGTTTTGTAATGTAATACGTTCAATCCAACTTTTTATATTTCTCATATATGTGAATAATGTGAGACCAATAAAAATAAACTGATCTCAAACCTCAACAGTACAAATTAAGAAAAAATAATAAACACCGTAAACAACTTAATTTGCCAAGGTTTTAAGTAGAGATATCACTAATAAAACGACAGTAATCGGTCATCTCTGCGTTATACAGTACGGAAACATTCTTCATCACATCACAAACTTATTATATGTTTGTGTTCTTCATAAAAAATAATAAGTTTTCCACAAATATAATGATTGAAAATATCAACCTTTTCCGGCGCGTGTAGGAGTACCTTCGTAAGTATCCTAATTCTCTGGTATCTGTTCAGTTACACTGTTACACATATTTTTATTACCTACTTAGAAAATATACGCGACTAGATCTTTTCCATATAAAATGTAGGGTATATTGTGTATTTGGGTATACAAGATCTACTCAATCTACTCAATTTCCATAGACAACATATATTTTTCGTTATAATTTTGTCTTAAATTGGTAGAATTTATGTTTTTTTGGTTGACATCCCGATGCTACAGTGACGGTGACTTGTCAAAATTTTGTAAAATCACCGAAAGCAGAGAATCATTGAGATTGTTTTATTTTTAAAGTAATAAGCTTAAATAGAATCAAAATGACGGTGAAAAATAAAATTGAGGAGCCGAAAAAAGAAAAAGCGGAACCAGCAGCCGCTCCAAATGATGACTTGGTATGTAATTTATTATGAAATATAATCGATCATCTATCTACAAATGGAATAAGAATTCATTGTTTGATTGTTTGTTTCAGTCTGAAGAAGACAAACGCTTACAAGAGGAGCTTAATATGTTAGTTGAGAAGCTACTGGTGCGTATATCTGTATTATTTCGTAAAAAGTTAAGAAGATGACTGGTGAGAATCAAACAGTTCTAACCTAGTTTCGTATTTTATTGACAGGGAGACGATGTTGATTTATATCTACCGGCTTTGCAAATGTTGAGTAAACTTATTAGGACGTCGACGACTTCCATGACATCAGTTCCGAAACCCTTGAAGTTTCTGAGGGAACACTATCCTTCACTCAAGATTGTTTATGAAAAAATTCAAGATGCTCAGACAAAGAAGTTCTGTGCTGATGTTGTCTCAGTCCTTGCTATGGGTGTTAGTGGTTCCACTGTGAGTATCAACTGTTTAATTTCAACACTCCTACTTTTTGTTGTATAGCTTTAACTAATGGCAATGATTTGTGATTGATAGGATGCTGCTGAGAAAAGAGAATGTCTCAAATACTGCCTTCTTGGAACAATGTCTAATGTAGGTGATTGGGGACATGAATATGTCAGGTATGTTTACAAACACTAATTAATATTGATTGATTTGAACAAAATATTCATATCAATTTTATTGAGACCTTTATTTTAGTAATAAATTCATTACATGTATTTTTTACTTATACTTCTTTTTAAAATAAAAATGTGTTTTGTAAAACAGACAATTGGAGGGAGAAATAGCTGAAGAATGGAATATAGAGAATATGGATTCCCTGCTAAACCTTGTGCGAGATGTGATCTCCTTTGACATGAAGCATTCTGCTGAGATCCAGGCCTGTGACTTGCTGATGGAAATTGACAGACTTGACCTGTTGACTCAGCACATGGATCAGAGCAACTACCCTAGAGTGTGCCTATATTTGATTGGGTAAGTGATGAATAATTGAGAAACTACATATTTACTAATATATCATCACATCTGCATGCACTCCTGAGATGGGTATATATATAAACATATATATATGGGTCTCAGAAGTTTTTTAAGTGGGAAATGATCAAAAAAATTTTCCCACACTGGGTGGGTGAGATTTTTATAGACTAAAATCCCTAGTGTTCCTTCAGTTGACCTTTGCGAGGGTCATAGTAACTTGATTGTGATCTTAGGTTACTTCCTATTACGACTCACTTTTTTTTTTTTTTTTTTTATATATTATTATTTTTATTGTGCTTTTAGGTACAATATCAACTGGTCTACACTGTTCTTACATAATGTCTATTAATACTGTAATATGAAAATATTGTAAGCAATCATTTTTTTAAAAGAGTAACCATGGAGTTTCTTGCCGGTTCTTCTCCATAAGAAACGACCAATTTGGAACCGTGCACTAGCTTCTGACGTTTTATAAGTGCCCATGTAGGCCTATGTGAAATAAAAAATTTTTGACTTTGACTTTGATTGTTTCATATCTAAGGGGTTTCTAATGCATATAAAACATTACAAATGTCATGTTTATTTCAGATGTGCCAGCTATGTTGTGGAGCCAGAGTCTACTCAGATCCTACAAGGAGTTCTTGACACATACATACGCTTTGGTGAATACCCCCGTGCTCTGCTGGTATCAATGCAGCTGCATGACAAAGCTAAATGTGAAGAAGTGTTCAATTCTTGCACTGACCCGTAAGTATTGCCATTCAATTATTTTTTAAATGGATCTCAGAAGTTAAATCTTTGTTATTGATTGTTTGTCTGACTTATATTTAAAGTATATATGTATAAATGAAATAATGAATAATAACAATTTTGTCTGCCAAGTTTATAATAGATCTTAACCTTCGAATACCGTAATTAGAGACACAATAGAAAGACAATGAGAGATGCCGACTTCGCTTGGGGTTTAATCAATTAATTTCCGGGCCCATAATTAGTTCTTACCAGCCAACTTAAAAAAGGCAGAAGATCTTATATTAGCTTTATTTTTGAGTTTTTTTTGTTACTGGCGTATTTAGTTTGTTATATTGACTTTTGGCAGGTTGATAAAGAAGCAGCTCTGCTATATGTTGGCGCGTCAATACATACCGTTGGAAGTTGATGATGAAGACCTCCGCACAATTCTTCTGAACGCGCACATTAATGATCACTTCCTTAGCCTGGCGAGAGAGGTAAGTCTTATTTATACCAGAGATGTAATTTCCGATTTGAAAGGTCGGAATATTCCGATTGATTTTACACTTTCAATTCCGATTTCGGTTCCGATAAAAATGAAGTTATATCGGAGGCACAAACACGCTCATACCTACTTATCGCGAGAGGAACCTTCCTCCCCTCATGCCACAGAACACTTATGTACAGAAGTCAACATAAATACAAAGCGCACTCAAGCACACATAGACACCGCTCATGGACACGATATCTCAGAGCACTCGGACCAGTGTGAGCTTTAGTGCATCCGCTTGAGACAGGCATCTGTGAACAGTTTTATGCAGTTTTTGATAAAAAAAAAAGGTTGGATGGTTGGAAAACAGTTGGATAGTTGTGTAAATTCAATATTAAATGGTGAATTATCGTTTTTTAAGCTACCAGTTGCATCACAACATAGAGAGATACCTAAATAGGTAATTTTCTTCTATTTCGATGGTTCGTTTTAATGTAACACAGAACAGATATGTAGGTACTTAGTTAAGCGTCCGTAGTTATTGTTATTGTATAAATGGTTATTGTGGGTTGTCCCTAAGAGATTGTTTGTTGTTCTTGTTTTGTAGACCTTTTTAAGGTGTACAATACTGTATTTTGATCAATAATGCATTATTTTGATCTATCTTGTAGGGCTCAGCCAGTATTTGCAATGTAAGCGCAAAAAATGTGTTTATTTACGACATCACATTAGAAACCTCTAAAATTATCAGTGTTTCTCTACTCCAGTGTTCCTCGTGAAATACTCTGCTAATAAAAAAAACTGCATCAAAATCCGTTGCGTAGTTTTAAAGATCTAAGCATACATAGGGACAGACAGCAGGAAGCGATTTTATTTTATACTATGTAGCGATTACCCAGGACAATATGGCAAGGGATAAAAAGAACAATAAAAAGATACTTATATGAACCTATTTAAGTATCTTTTTTCTTTCATCTCTAGTCAGTCTCTAAAATTCAGAAAATATCTTTATTAATAATTATTCTACTTATAGCTCGACATCATGGAGCCTAAAACTCCGGAGGAGGTGTACAAGACGTGGTTGGAGTCGGCTGGTTCGGCTCTGCGCCCGTCTCTTTTGACTGAGCACCCTGTCGATTCGGCCAGGCAAAACTTGTCGGCTACATTCGTGAATGCTTTCGTGAATGCTGGCTTTGGTCGCGACAAGCTTGTCACCACTGAAGATGGTAACAAGTGGATGTACAAGAACAAAGATCATGGTAAGATGTTCCTTACATCTACGCTAATATTATAAAGAGGTACGTTTGTTTTTTGTTTTTAGGTAATCTGTGAAAGTAAGTCCGTTTGCAAAAAAAATTTCACCCATAGAAAGCTGTTTTATTCCTGAGTTAAATAAGCTATATTTTATGTACGCGGGCGAAGCCGTGGGCCAAATCTAGTGTTATATACAATTTTAGTTCAATCATATGATTTGATGTCACAAACTGCATCACAATGCTTGTTTAGTCAGTGACTTGTGTTTAGTACATTATTGTTGTTTTGTGCAGTCATAAAAATTTTACTTGATTATATAGTCTGGACTCTTATTTGGACAATGTATGAACTTATTAATTTGTGTGTAAGTGGTATCACTTATGAGTTGACCCAGCTACCTGAATATTAGTGTTTTTTTTTTTTTTTTTTTATATTCCACAACTATCACACAACGCCGTCTAGTCCCAAGCTAAGCAGAGCTTGTGTTATGGGTACTAGACAACTGATAAACATACTTACATATTTCTAAATAAATACATATATAGACAAATTACACCCAGACACAGAACAAATGATGATGATGTTTTTATTATATGTTTATTATTATATTATTTGGGAAATCAAGCAATCAAACATTATATATTATTTCTAGGTATACAGTATCAAATTAATGTACAATCTACCTTGTTTCTACATATTACTCATTCATATTAGATACAGTTTGGCAAAATTACATAAAATTAATAAACACAACAGCAATGTGATTTTTTCGCTATCTTAAACCTGCAAATGTAATGCAAAATAATTTTAAAAATTCAGCAAGGCGCTTGATGACTTGCTTTTTAAATTTATTTTTTTGGTAGGTCAAAAAACTTACATCAAATAATTCTTTCTCCTAGGCATGTTATCAGCGGCGGCCTCCCTGGGTATGATCCACTTATGGGACGTGGACGGCGGTCTGACACCCATCGACAAGTACCTCTACACTGCTGACGAACACATCAAAGCGGGCGCGCTACTCGCCCTAGGATTAGTCAACTGTGGTGTTCGCAACGAGTGTGACCCAGCGCTTGCGCTTCTGTCAGATTATGTGTTGCATTCAAGCTCTAACCTCAGGATTGGCAGTGTTTTAGGTAAGAATTTTTTTTCTGTGTATTGTGATTATTTTTCATCATCATCATCATTTCAGCCGAAAGACGTCTACTGCTGGACATAGGCCTCACCCCCGGTGGCGCCACAATGAATGGTCCTGTGCGTCTCGCATCTATCGGACTCCCGAAAAAAATAAAAATAAAATGGTCTTGTTATTCTACAATACTGGCATAGTACAGGCCCTATACTACCACTGCTAGAGGAAAGATCTTCCTTCAATCTATCTACTTTTTGCTGTAGCAGTCAGCGTCAATCCATCGTTAAACATCTCTTTACAAATTTACTATGAGTTTGTTTCGGTGTTTCTTCTCAGGGTAGTCAGCTAGGAAACACCGGCTTCATCTAGTTTAAAACGACAAAAAAAAAATTGATGTGTAAAAGTGTTTTTAAAAAACCTATTTGGAAAATAAATATCATTTATCACAATAACATCATAATGAAAGTCTTTTAATAAGTTTGGGGAGCACCAATTTCCAACCGTAAAAGTTACTGAGCCAGTTCTGAATATCACACCATTTTCCACTTCCTAGTGTCTTGTTGAGCCGTGAATAAAAATCCATACTATCTTCTCTAACCAAACTATTGTTTTCCTTCAGGCTTGGGTATCGCATACGCGGGCACTCAACGCGAGGATGTGCTGTCGCACCTACTACCCGTGCTGAGTGACACGGCTGCTCCCGCCGAGATCTGTGCGCTTGCTGCCGTGTCCTGTGGATTGATAGCGGTCGGCTCCTGTAACGGTGATGTTAGTATTATAAAATAACTGTGTTTTGTTTAAATTCGTGTAGTACTTAATTACTTTAGAGAGCAAATACTCGCGCTTGCCGTAGTTGTAGAACGTGGTATCAAGACGGCGACAAAATTTTCCGTATGACAGTTGGACGGTTGCCTCATTTGTAATTAGCATAGTTATGAAACTTATAACATTTTTTATTTATATTGATTCAACTATAATAATTCATACCACAGGTCACATGCGCCATCATTCAACGCCTAATTGATGACAACAAGGACTTACATTCGTCTACATACGCTAGGTTCTTGCATTTGGGACTGGGATTGTGCTTCTTGGGTAAGAAAACAACTGATATTTTTTTTCTTTTTTAGTCCACGTCTTCTTCTAAATTCCGTGTTTTAAAAAATTAATCGACTCGATAGTAATAGACTGATGACGATAAATCGGCATACATAATTATTTATCCCTTATTCCCCATGTTCAGGTTGCAAGGAGCGCACAGAAGCGACAATGGCTGCACTAGAAGTATTGCCGGAGCCGCAGCAGTCGCTGTGCCAGACCACGCTTTCCATGTGCGCGTACGCGGGCACCGGCGACGTGCTCGTCGTGCAACAGATGCTGCACATCTGCTCCAAGCATTACGAGACCGATGTAAGGATACCACGATACAGTTAGTCGTAAATGCGAAAATATATCATCGAGTTTTAGAAGAAAGTTCGGTTTTGTAGAATGAGTGAGGAGAAACTCTTGATCACTCACCCGTGTGAGTACCTTTTTTCTAAACACAAGCAGTTTAGGTGATTCTAAACTGTTCTGAGATCGCGAATTGCTTTGGTCACCTAGGTACTCTGCGTGAGGTGGTCAGAAGCACCAAGACATTGTTTGCTGACCTTTCTTGTGGTTTAGAGTAGATCAAAATGTTTTTTCCTATCTGTACGCAAATAAGCTCTTTTACGTGGAGTTGTCTATAACTGCACGTAAAAGAGCTTATTTTGCGTGCAACAACCCAATTAAAATATACTACCCAACTTACGAATCTTTCTAAAGCAGTATGTTTCACATTTACACACACTTGCTTGTCATTAATTTCAGAACACAGAGTAGTGAAACTGTTACATAATACGTTATTGGTACTCCACATAGTAATATGTGTGTGTTGCTGGTAATATGCAGGGATATGTCTGTATTTTTATCCTTAAGAAGCATAATATGTGAACTTAATTTAGTTACCACCATATGTAAATACGTTGTAGAGATAATAAGAAAGTGGTTTCAATTTAGAATGAACAACAGTCAACTGAAGACACCGCTTTCAAGAAGCAAGACAAGAAAGACGCAAAGGAAACCACCGCAGCAAGCTCATCAAGTACAGCCGGCAGTTCAAAAGATGACAAAAGCTCAAAAGGTAAACTTTTTTATGTTTAGAGCTGTAAGCTATGTACAAGCTAGCCCACTGATGCATATAATCTTATCAAAAAATTAAGGTAGCATGAAATCCACCATATTTTTTCATAAAATAAAATGCATTTATTTGTCAGAATATTGTACAAAGTTGTTATGTGCATTATAATATATTATTATATATTACTTTTATAGACTGACTTCCTTTCTCGGTTTTGAGTATAGTGGGGGCTTATGGTTGATTTTCTTTGAAGTTACCCTGATATTTTACTACTTTTTTTTTTTTGCTACATTCTGATTCCCTCTACTTTTCCAGGCAAATCATCCAAGGACAGCAAAAACAAGGAGAAAGAAAAGGAGAAGGAGGCCAACAAGGAGCTGTCGTCCGTGCAAGCGGTTGCTACACTGGGCGTCGCCGTCATCGCGCTCGCCGAGGAGACCGGCGCAGAGATGTGCACCAGAATATTTGGCCAGCTGGTGAGTAAAGTAATATTGCAACAGAACTCTGCTTCCGCTTCTGCAGAAGTTCCGCAGGCATTTTCACTTCCATTTCCGCTTCTGCTTCCGCAAAATTTAAACGGAAGTACACAGCGAGGAGAGCGGGGGTGGGGGCCGCGTGGACGACTGGACACATAGGAAGAGACGCGGGGCGGGGGCGAGTTTCTTTATTATTATAATTATTTTTGGGAAATAATAAAGGTTCCGAAAAACAAATTAATCTCCAGCGATCTGTGGCCGACTATTATTTTAATTAACCAGCGTTATTATGAATTACCGACAAAAAACCCAAAACATAAACGAAAAAAAATATCCAATTTTACAACAGATAAGATGTTGTAAAATTGGATAAATTGCATGTTTAAATTACATTTTCTCCTAAAAATAAATGGATCTTCGAATAACAAAACTAAACTTCCGAATAGAATACTGAACCTCCGACAAAATTACTAAGTTGCCGACAACAGAGGTTTTGTCAAAATAATCATATATTATTACAACTTGCATGGACTGTTTTAATTTCTAGTGTTGGTTATCAAATTTATTTTTTAACTCTCAATAATGAGGAAAATACCTCAACTGTTCGGCCCGTGCGATCGGGTTTGGGTTATATTGTTGTAACAAGGAACCCCCTCTAATGTTAGTGAATCATTTGGGTTAGGTTAGGTTAGAACTGTGACCATCAACGCGCGAAGGCGAGCGAGCGGAGCGAGCGTGCCGCGGCAGCGGCCGCCAAGCGCCAAATCCCCTTCTAATGTTAAAAGCCATTATGATTTAGGCCCCATACCGCCCCATAAATCGATGGAAATTAGTGTTCTAACTTAACCTAACCTCAAACTTTAAACATGGATATCTCAATAACCATGGGGTTCTGCGGGGTGGGGATGGTACAGGGGGTAGCCCTCCCTCCCGGAAAGTTAAACCAGCGAAAGCACTACCTATAGGACAAAAAAGGAAACGGGGTCGTCCTACTAAATCCAGACCTGCTCTTATAAATGAAACCCAAGGCCCTGGAACGAAGGCAAAGAAGGAACTGGAGTGGGTTTTAAGTCAGTAAAAGTCTGATACTATCTATCCCTTCGCACAAGGGCGGGATTTGTCATAAGATGATTTTCACAACCAATAAAAAAAACCTGCTCCTATAATAGATACAATGAAGATAATTAAGATACATACTGACAACTAACTACCTGCCTCCCTATTTAGTTCATAACTGCAATTATGTATACCTAACATTTTCTACTACCTATTAAAACTACATTTTCATAATAAACTGAGTTTTGTTATATTTTTATCTTTGTTTTCGCTGACATTATAAAAACTAGGAAATTTGTCGAATAATAATACAGTATAATAGTAAAATATTCTAGGAAACCAAAGTCGACTCGGTTTTAGATTAAAGCATGAATACGACTGTTATAACTTTTTAACGCCTGAAATAGGTATCGATATCGAAGCATACCCGTCGTAAGTAAAGTCATATATATATATGATGCAAGTAAAAGTTATTGTTACAAGTACATTTTTATATTTTTTATAAGTTTCTGTATAACCACTCAGAATAATATTTTCAGTATAATGTTACAGTTAAAATAGCACCACAGTCTATGAAATATGAAAGGTAATTTATGAATTAATAGTAGGCAAGTAAAGATAAAAATTACAAAGCATAGTTTTCAGTAGAACATAACTTTTGCTGGTAGAAAAGTATTATAGCAATAAACAGTCATGTTTATTTTTCGAAGATTTCAGTATCTCATTCGGTCGTTTCGTCATTTTTATTCGGATAAAAATAGTCGGAAAGTTAGTATTTTAGGCAGTAGATTTAATATTTTGAGTAAGGACAATTCTTCTTTTTTGTCGGTGGTTTTATTACTACCCATTATTTTTTTGGTTCATTCTTCGCATCACCGCGCCTCGTGACGTGATTACGACATAAACCTCCTGTTGTTTTAAAAAAATAAAATTGTGCTTTTTCTTCATGGTATAAACACTTCCGCTTCCGTTAAAACACTAGAGTAGAGCACCAAAATTATTTTTATATAACTTATTCTTCATTAGGCCAAGCCTATTCAATTTTTTTCCATTTCTCTGCCCTGTAGCAATATTTATCCAGTCCTTACCTGCAACCTTTATAATAATGTGAATTCAGCCCATCTTTTTTTCTGCCTTCTGACACTGTCTTCGTCACTGTTTTTTTTGCCTGCTCACAATTTTTTTTTGTTTGGAGGGTCCACCTTTTATCTATATACCTCAATAAATGTCCTGCCCATCTCCACTTCTGTTTTAAACTATACCATTACCAGCTTTACAAATAAAGAAGGACCTGTTGTAGCGGTAAAACATTTCAGTTTGGTCTATTATTATAATATTAGAACTCATCTCAAAATGACTCAAATATGGCAAATGTTGAACTTAGGCGACAGTGCACAGCGAGACCGTCATCTACTCTTATCTCCATGTAAATTTACGATCATTCTTTGTAAATTGTATTCTATTCGTAGGGTCGTTATGGCGAGCCGGCCGTGCGGCGCGCGGTGCCGCTGGCCATTGCGCTGTGTTCCATCTCGAACCCGCAGCTGGCCGTCATCGACGTACTCAATAAGTACTCTCACGACTCAGATAATGACGTCGCCTACAACGCCATCTTCGCTATGGGACTTGTAGGAGCTGGTACTAACAACGCCAGGTAAGATTTTAATATACCTAAGTCTGTTTTTCAGTTCTTTATTATATTTTTATGTTATGTCTTGTATCGTATGGTGACCGGATGTAAAGAATAGTACCATCCCATTTCTTCCCATGGGTATCGTAAGAGGCCACTATGGGACATACCAGATAATGGGTAGCAGCATTCTCTGTGCATTACAACAACCACGCTGTGATGATCACAGCGTGGTTAAAAGGACGAAGTAGAAACTATGTATGATTGTAAACTCACTTCACCATGGTCATGGGGGACTTAAACGCGAAACTGGGGAAAACGAGACCATGACGAGCTGCGAGTGGGGCAATTTAGATTTGAACGTCGGAACCACCAGGGACACCTACTGGCTAGTTTTATGGAGAAGGAGGGCGTCTACATGATAAACTCCTTCAAAAAGCGTGAGCGTAGCAAGTAGACCTCGCAAAACCCTGGTGGTGCAACTAGTAATGAGATTGACTTCATCATATCGACAAAGAAGCAAATATTTAGTAATGTCTCTGTGAACAACGCCGTGAAAACTGGAAGTGATCACTGCATGGTAAGAGGCACATTGAAAATCAATATCAAGCATGAAAGATCTCGACTGATAAGGTCTATGCTCCATCCAGCAATTATCCAGATCCGAAAGTCCGAGAGCTTTCAGCTTGAACTTCACAATTGTTTCGGGTGCCTAGGGACCTTCGTGGACGAATACAACGATGGGTTCGTGGAAACTGTTCATAGTGTTCATACGGTCGGTTCTAAGTTCTTTAAGACTTGGATCAGAGCTTCCTCTCGAGACAACTCTGCAGTCTTCAGACGATACGTGCATATACCGTAAGCTCAATAGACGGATCTCCAAGTCCTTGAAATGTGATCTCCGCCGCTTTAATAAGGAAAGGATTAATGACGCGATTAAACGGAATAAGGGCTCCCAAGGTTTGCAAGAGATCTGTTTATTAAGCAGAGCCAGCTCACGAAACTGAAGACCGGCGATGGCAGAGACATATCCGCCAAATTGGATCTTCTAGGATAGATCGAGGCATTTTTTGGACAGTTCTACACGTCAACTACTATACCTACTGCGAATCTAGCAAACGACGCATGAGTTAGATTTACTCTAGATTATCTCTATACTCTGATTTCAGATTGTTTTTGTGCTTTACAGAGCCTCACAAATACTCCACTTTTTCCTACATGCTCACTTAGTAACGGCAGTAGTAATATTCTGTAGCAGCTAATTCTAAATACATTACTGCAGTCATATCTGCTTCTTGTCTATTCAAGTTTTCTACATAATGATGGTATTCCCCGGGCAGGCTGGCCACGATGCTGCGCGCGCTGGCGCTGTACCACGGCAAGTCGCCGGTGCACCTGTTCATGGTGCGGCTGGCGCAGGGGCTGTGCCACGCCGGCAAGGGCACGGTGACGCTGTGCCCCACGCACGCCGACCGCCGCCTCGTCAGCCAGCCCGCGCTCGCCGGCCTGCTCGTCGTGCTCACCGCCTTCTTGGATTGTAAGAACAGTAAGTGCACTACTTTTCTATTCAAACTTGTATTTTTATTTACAAACGATTTAAATATGATAACATCACGTATATAAGTATATAGTGAAGGAAACAAAGGCAAGTTCCGAGCCAAATCGAGGCTGGTGCTGTTTTTATTGTTTCATCCATAATTTTAACAAACATTCTACTTATCAAGACGATTTACTTGCTTTATAAGCGTACCAAAACAATTAGACATCTTACTACCGTATGCATACATGAATTTGGGATTTGCAGAAGAAGTTTGAAGTTTATCTGCTAACTAATCCAATCTTAGACAAATAGAACACTTTTATTCCATATATATGTAACAGAAGATACAATTTTAGAATTCATTCTATGCTTCTAAATGAAAAATTCTTGTATTACAGTAATCCTGGGCAAATCTCACTACTTGCTGTACGTGCTGGCGACGGCTATGCAGCCCCGTTGGCTCGTCACCCTCGACGAGAACATGCAGCCCTTGAACGTCAGCGTTCGCGTTGGACAGGTAAGAATCTCGACTATCAAATAAATGTTAAGTACTATACAGTAGATGAAATAATGTCTTGATGTGAACTAAAATGCTAATAAACCATGATACGATTGTCTTAATTATTTCAAAATCCGTCGATTTTCATAACTAGTGAAATAAAATTGGTGTAAAGACTTGCATAAATAACTTACCTAAGATCATAAAAAAATCTTCTTTAAAATAGAAGAAGCTCATTAAACTTAAATATTTGCGATATCTCTACGTGCAAGAATATCTGATTAGGACAAGTCATTCAGGTCATTTCGTAAGTCTGTTTAACATCAGTTACATTGTATAACTATTTTTCAGGCTGTGGACGTTATCGGTAAGGCAGGAACACCCAAAACTATCGCTGGTTCGCACACGCACACGACGCCCGTACTGTTGTCGTTCGGCGAGCGAGCTGAACTTGCAACCGACGAGTACATTCCCTTGTCACCCGTCATGGAAGGATTCGTCATACTCAAGAAGAATGAGGATAGCGTTATGGCTTCTGTCCAATAAAACTAGCTATTAATCCTTAGAGTTAATTAACATTTATGTGTATTAATTTCAGTTCTAATAAAATTGTGAGAACTAGTTCATGGTTGATTTCATTAGTTACTTCTACGCACTAACCTTTGTGGTAGTCACAAGGTACTACTGTATTTTCGACTCACAATAGTGTCGTCGACATAGAAACTACGAAAAAGTACTAATAGTTTTAAACTTTTAACACACGTTCGAACTAGGTACGGTCAATCGAACCGCGAATTTGGTTCACTTCCGAGCCGAATGGTCGGTCCGGCGACCATTTATTTATTATTCAGGCCCGTGTGGGTCCGCTAGCGGACGGCGTGTGCACTTGGTGTCGTACGCAAAGCAACTGTCCAATCCGGTCGTCTATTGCGATAACAGATTTGGTCCGTCGTACTAAATTCATAATAGCTATAGTAGCTACTATTCCAGTATTCCTTTATCTCTTTTTCCAATAAAGTACATCTTTTTACAATAAACTAAACTATTTACTGGATACCAGTTGATCATAATTTGTCGATCGAAAATGTCTGGTTTTTTTCTTTGGTTCCTTTTACCTACCTACCTACGTACCTTCTCGCTACGTAGGTACTGGTGCTTGGGTATAGGCACAGAGTACTATTTTATATCTGAAAGATATAGGTAGGTAAGTAGGAACTTGTAAAGGGTTCCCGAAACGGTCTATTGCGATTGACAATATTTACGTTATTGACGCCATTGCGACGTTTGAAGCAATCGTCAATACATTGTCATTTTTGTAAATACTGTCTTTGATACTGTCAATCGCGGTTTGCATACTGTGATACTATTCTCCTGCCCCTTATCAATAAATAATAAAAATTGAATAGGCAAACCTATAGAATCACAGACAATTAACAAATTTGTTCAAAATTTAAGTACCTACTCCGTGTTGTTTGCTTTTTACGACTGTTTGTTTCTAATTTGAATTGATTATAGGTAGGTAGTTGTATAATATCCCGCCTGCAGTCGCTGAAATGTTATGCTAGTATTGTTGAAGGCGTTCGAAAGCGTGTTGTAATATTGCAACCCACAATCATCGTATTTACTATACCTACGTAAAAAATAATCACCTGCGAGGCCTCAAATAGTTAATTAGGTCGCATTATAATTATAGGTACCTTCGTATCTGCGAGAATGAAGTTCTACACGAAAAAGCAATAAAAGTGGGGATCTGAATAGCCACTAAATCACCACCTACCTACTCAAAAATAATAAATAATCCCTCATTTATTTTGTAAAAGAATCTTTATGAAATTCGTTGAAATGACTGATATTTCTTTGTGGTTTCTTATTGTAGCGATTCTTCTAATTTCCTTCACGATGTTGATGTTTGGGTAAGTACCTACAGAATAACTACTAAATCTTTATCATAACACTGCTTCATCATCATCATTTCAGCCAAAAGACGTCTACCGTTGGACATAAACCTCCCCCTAGCGTCGCCACAACGACCGGTCCTGTGCGTCTCGCACCCATCGGATTCCCACGAACCTCACCAGGTCATCGATCCACCTTTTGGGAAGCCTTCCAACACTGCTTATTCTCGTACAATGCAGGCATACTGCTCTATCATCCTGATCGATTAATTTTTTTTTTTAATTAATGATAGGCTCGCGTTTGACCGCCATCACCATTTAGGCCAATAAAGAAAACCTTCGTCATAAAACTTGTAGTGACGTAAGAATATGCCAATTAATCTTTTTGTTGCAGATTAAGTATAGGTCCATGGTGTGTTGGTAAAGTAAAGGACTCTGGGTGCTACAAGGCGTCTTGGACGAGCATGGCTATACCGCAATATGACAACTTTAGTGTACCGCCACTGCCACCTTACTTATTTCAAAGTAAAGTTAATTATCCTGATTTTACAGAAGCCATTTGAGATAATTTTTTGTGTCACTTTCATTTTATTCTTTTAACTGATTTTTATGAATTAGTATATTGTTGTTGTTTTATTATGAAATATTTTTAATAAGTAATTAGTTTTGAAATATAACTAAGCTTAATGTGTAAGTAATAATTAAAAGCTTTGTAATGTTTGGAAATATTATATTTATCCATTTACTAGTTGTAGAACACATTTTATTACAAGCTCTTTTCTTCATCTGCTGAAGCTTCTTCTTTTTCTCTAAGTTCTGTTTCGTCTTCATTGCTGGAATCTGACTGTGATGATGCATTTTGCTTGTTTTCTGTCTTTGGTTTCTTTTCTTTCAATTTAGCATTTTTCTTTTTCTTTAGCCTCTTAGCTCTTTTCTTTGCTGTTTTCTCAGCAGCTGCTTGTCGATTTTGCTCTATTCTGTTATGATATTCATCATCAAGTTTTTCCTGAAATATTTTAAGTAAATAATTATTGTTGTATGTGACTTATATAAGTTTGTACTAACTGATACTATATAAATTTATGAATAATTATATTTACTAGCAATACACAACTGACTCTTTTTATTTTTAGTTCTTTCAGTCTATCCAAAGGTTGTCTCATAGATATGGCTGTCAGTGATAAGACTGCCAGCCATTGTCTCCATAAAACGGTGTACAATACTGTTTTTACTATTCTAGAGGATGAACATCCAATCTTTGGTTGGGTTTATGCCTAGTCTGGCCATACATTTTATTACACATAAAAAATTATAAACTGCTTTTTTTTTTCCAAATATAAATTTGAAACGAAGCAAAATTAAATACAGTACAGTCTGCTAATTATAATAAATGCAGTCGGGGTATTAAAAAAAACAGAATTGCTGTGATTGCTCTGCAAGTGGGAAAGGAACCTGCAAATCATTTTTAAAATGTTGCTGAAGCTTAATAAGATCTGTACAATTATCCTTTTGATAACATACCATGGACTCAGCAAAACTCAACAGCCAGCACTAAGACATGCTCTAATCAGGCTACCTAACTTTCCAATGGACACTTTTTTTGTTTAGATTCTTTATCACATATAAAATATTTCTAAGAATATTTTATTTCTGTATGAAGTTACGACTTTTGATTTGTAACTATTTAATAGCCATACCTACTAAGTATTATGCTCACAAAGTTCCCTGACCATCTACTTACTGACCATATCTATGAAGCTGATCCGAATATAGGTATATTATGAGAATAATTACTGATGTTCATATGCGAAAACATAATGGCTAAGACAAGTATCAGTAAGTATGATATTTACATTCCCATTGACGCCTCTTTCTACACTACTGTAACTTGAATCACGCAAAACCTATTATTTACTTTAGTAATATATTTACCTTTTCACTTTTCTCTTGGATGAACTTCTGTCTCGCGTATTCTTTTCGCCTCAAATGACGGTACACGTGAAATTCTCCCGATCCCGCTCCAGCGCTCGAACCCATCACATTGCGGACAAAGTCAGGTGGGGCCGCTAATGATTTAGATTTCGGCGGCTCTGGGATCACCACTGGTTTATCCTGATAATTATTATAAGAATATCTGTCTAGTCTGTAACATTTGGTAAGGTTTCGATTTATAGTTCACGTACTCACTGGATTTTTCATTAGTTTTTCTAATTTTAGCCTCTGTAAATCAGTTGCATTTTTAATAACTATGGGTTTCTTTTCCGATTTAGTTTCGGTATCACTCATCTTTATCCTGAAATATAAATTATGCAAATTGCAAGGAATTATGAAAATATGAAACGTAAACAAGAACACAGACTAAAGAGGGACGGACAAGAGCTGTGGTAATGTTTTTTTTTAAAAAATTCTTGTTGCATGGCGCATGGCTTTTTGGCCTTTGTGTCATTGTGGTAGGTAGTGGATAGGCGCCCATTACGCGATAGGTTTTGCTGTAAGTTTTGCCACAGTCAATGTTTTGATTGACGAAAAACCTATCGTCTAATGCGATGATTGACGTTTGCATGACGAAAACTTATGGCGTCCATACACGATAGGATTTGCTGCCTGTTTGGCCACCGTCAATTTTTTGATAAAATTCCGTCATTCAAATATCAATCTCGTGACTGCTGCTGGAATACATTGACGCCTGCATGACCGTGTACTGGATGCCTAAGGCGTCTGTTACACGACAGGTTTTGCTGTCAGTTTTGATACAGTCTATGTTTTGATTGACAAAAACCTACCGTCTAATACGTTTGAATGGTACTGACGGACGAAAACCGTCATTCATGATTCAAGATTCAAAGATTCAAAAGCATTTATTTCAAACTAGCTTCTGCCAGCGACTTCGCTCGCGTAAACGTAGGTTTCTCCATACAAACTTTGGACCCCAGCTTCATCCCCTCAGGGAGTGAATTTTGGAAAATCCTTTCGTAGTGCTCGCCGACGTCATAAAAGGAAACCTTGTGCAAAATTTCACGCTCCTAATCCCAGTAGTTTCGGCTGTGCGTTGATATGTCAGTCAGTCAGTTTCTTCTTTTATATATATAGATAAACCATTTACAGGCACTTTTGAAATGTCAAGAAGTCAGTCAGTCAGAAAAAAAAATGATGCTAATTGCACATTCCAAAGCGTAGATCTCTATGGAAAAGAATGTGCAAGAAACTCCATGGACACTCTTTTCAATCATGTTTTGTAATTACAAATATCTCTGTTACATGTTTCTTGTCGTTATCATGTGAGAACAATGTAAATACAGTAAAAATGAAAACTAAATATAGATATTAAAATAGCAAATGGCAGCTGAGAGATGACCAGTCTCAACTGACAGCGCCCGTTCACGAACATGACGCTAATATTAGCACCACTCAGCTCAACCATTTTGAAGGGAACCAAATGATCCACAATGCAACACATGCGCTACCACCAGTGAGACATTTAAGTGAGCATGACAAACTCTCAACTGCCGTGCTCATTTATGTCAAACAAGTCCAATAGTAACATAAATAACCATAAAATAGCTCCATGGTACTCACATTTACAAACTTTGAAAATAAATGCTTCTACATTATACAATACTTATAATATTTTACAATTCCCAAAAAAAAGCATTAAAAAATAATAATGATAATTTCCAAACTAATCAATTTGTACACCTCGGTGGTAGAGGAGCTGGACCAGCATTGAGCCAAGCATTTTTATCTTGAATATAATCCTCCAACTTATAATATGCTTGCCTGCATAGTGTGCGTTTAATACAAGATTTAAATTTCGTTTCATTGAGTTCTAATATTTGTGGAGGTATTTTATTATAACATTTCAAACGGTACCCCATGAAAGAAAAAGCCACTTCAGCCAGTCTAAAACCTGGTTGAACTAATTGGTCCCTATTTCTTGTAACATAATTATGTTTATCGCTTCTTTTGCTAAAAAGTTGAAGATTTTTTCTAACGTACATGATGTTTTCATAAATATATTGACAAGGCACCGTCATGATGTTAATATCCTTAAACAATTCCCTTAGAGAATCGCACCGGCGAAGATTGTAAATAGCTCTGATAGCTCTTTTCTGTAGTATAAAAATTGAGTCGATGTCTGCAGCCCGTCCCCACAGTAAGATACCGTATGACATGATACTATGAAAATAACTAAAATAGACTAGTCTAGCGGTATCAATATCCGTAAATTGGCGGATTTTTCTAACAGCATATGCAGCTGAGCTAAGCCGTCCTGCAAGAGATGTTAAATGAGGACCCCATTGTAGCCTTGAGTCAAGCGTAATCTCCAGGAAAACCGTTTTATCGACAAATTCTAGCTTTTCATAGTTTAATACTACGTCACAATCACTACTTTTGACATTCGGTAAGGAAAATCTTATGCATTTAGTTTTTTCCCCGTTTAAAACTAGATTATTAGCAGTGAGGCGTAATTTTCATCGTCAAGATTATTAGTCCTTTTATTTATCTTAAAAATCAAAGAAGTGTCGTCGGCAAACAACACCATATTAAGTTTATTTTCCAACAAATAGGGTAAATCATTAATATAAACTAAAAATAAAAACGGACCTAAAATTGAACCTTGGGGTACCCCCATTTTCACATTTAATCCGGACGAATTGACACAGTTTATTTGAACTTGTTGCTGTCTGTCAATCAAATAAGATTTTAATAAGCTTAAAGCTGTTTTGCCTAGTCCGTAATGCTAAAGTTTCAGGAGTAATGTTTCATGATTGATAGAATTTATTGACGACTGCATGACAGTGTACTGGACGCCTTATGGTAATGGTAAATCAAAATATTGTACTGTCAGATATCAGAGTATTGGATATTGTGGTAAATCTTGGACAGGTCACTGGAGCCACAGAGTAGTTTTTATATTTTTTTTTTTTTTTTGTGTGTGGCCTCTCGCAGGTCAATCTAGGAGGTTGTCGGCTGCTTAACCGGGCTTGCCTGTGGCGGCCTCAATTCGAGAATCAAAGCCTCCAGCCAGGGCTTATTTAACTAAAACTAAGCGACTACACGCTAAGGGCACCCCCTGTGGGGTACGGACCTCGGCTTAGGGCGTCGCTGGGGGGGGACAGCAAGGGACGGGCTGGATCGAACAAAGATTTTATTATTATTATCGGGGAATTTTAAAACTACGGCTCAGCGACGCGGGCTGGCTCGAGCAAGGGACGGGGAATAGTTTTTATAATGGAGCAAAGAGTATTTATAGGAATTGACTAGAGGCTGTCAGTCGCAGTTAGAGCAACTGTCAAAGGTTTTTTTTTTTTTCCTCTGGCTTCGCGAAAGCTTTGTATTAGTGAATCAAAAAGTCCTCCTATCGACGGACGCGGGGCTTCATAACATCGATAACTTTGATTTAAGACTCGGTAAAAAAAAAAACGTTATCGTTATATAAAAAAGTTTATTTTGCAAACCGTACTTTTCAATAAACATTTTTGACAGATAGGGACTCTATCTGTCAAAAATTTACGTTCCTATTCATTTATTTGAATCGCATTGTCTAAGTACTAATGTTTCTTACTAACCCTGCTACTAAGCTGAAAGAGCATACACAAGTATGCTATTTCAGCTAGATTAACAACTACCTCGAAGTACAAAGTTCGATGGAAAATGCAGCAGCCGTCCCAACGTGACACTGGTGGAATAAACAAAAAAAATCTCTATGGTACGGGCCTTTTTTTGCGGGATTTTTCGAGCGAAGTTCAGTGGTTTTGTTTCATGCCAAAATATCGAGTTTTGGAATCAGATTCGGTTTTGGCACAAAATCTGCCGAACTAAGCTCTGCGTTCGTGATCGTGAATCACACGAAAACATAGTGAAAATACGTCGTTCAGCCACTACTCATTTGACTAAAAAAACCTAAACTAGAAAAATTTCAAAACCGAATAAAAACTTTAACTAAACATCCTAGAATTAAACCCCTAGCGAACGCCGATGTTCGCTCGCTTATTGTCTTTCTATTGTGTCTCTAATTACGGTACTCAAAAGGCAAACTGCGTATTAATTTAATCACTAGTAAGTAGTTTGGATTTTATTTTGTTTATACTATATAATATTTTTTATACATATATAATAGTAATTAGTTTGTAAGAAGTTCTCTTTTGACAGTTTTATGCAATTTGATATACATCAATGATCTCCCTAGACATATAAGTCAACCGATGGTACTTTTTGCAGATGATAGCACGGTACTAATAAAATGCGACAATGAAAATGACTATGAGCACGTAATTAATCAAACATTAAATACAATAATACAATGGTTAACCGAAAATAATCTCAAGATAAATATGGACAAAACAAAAATTATTCACTTTCATCAAAGAACACAACCCATTAATATAAGTGTCAGTTACCATGACAAAGCAGTACATCCTGTGACAAACACAAAGTTTTTAGGAATCGACATTGATGATAAACTATCTTGGAAAACACATATCGAACATGCCTGTAAAAAAATTAATAAATCTTCATTTGCTCTCTACAAGTTAACTAAAATTGTAAATAAAGAAGCCGTATTATCTGCATATCACGGAATTGTTGCACCTGTCCTAAGATATGGTATTATATCTTGGGGTAATTCCGTTGATAAAGAATCCATATTTAAAGCTCAAAAAAAAATGCATTAGAGCAATGTGCAATATAGACCATACCGCTGCTGCTGCTGATGAACTATACTTTAAAAGCCTAAAAATTTTAACATTGCCTTCGCTATATATCTATGAAATGAGTTTGTTTGTCAAATTGAATCCAAGTTATTTTAAGACTGCTTTTAAAAGCTATTACTTATAGACAATTGCGTGACAAAAATAGACTAGAAGTTAAAATAACATATGAAAAAACAGCCTTGAGCATAAGCTTTCCTAAACGCCTCGGCAAAATGTGGCGTTTTTACAGTTGTATGCATGAAGTTTTTAAAGTCATAAGCATTCATGTTTTTGATACAAAAATAATCTCGATGTATTAAATTTATAATATGTGGTATAATTACAAAATGTCTAATATTTACAAGATATAACAACTGCATCTATAATTTCATTTGATATAACGATCAGATAATATAATAAACAATTGATATAATTTTTAAACAACTAATTTTTATGAGCTTAAGGCGACGGCGACAGCGGAATTATCCATACAAACGTAATACCAAAATCATTTGCAGATTGAGCATATTTTCACCTTATTATGATGATATTCGGATTTAGACAACATTTATCTAGGTTCCTACATTTTTCTTTTTTCAAAATACTTACATAGAACGAAATTAAAGCGAATTTCATTTCGCATATTTTTATGGCGTAAATTGCATGTTTTCATTTTGTTTTTTCTGTATTATAAACAACAATATTTCTAATTTTGTTCACGTAGGAACATAGTTTTTATTATCAAGTTACAAATTATAGAAAAAATATTGAAATGACCTAATAATAATAGTTATTATCTATAGTACAGAAATGTTTTCAACACGCCGCGCCAGCTTGTAATACTAACAGTGTGTTATACGATACAGCTGCGACAAATATATAGTTTAAACTAAAGATCTAATGATTTTCGATGAAATAAATTTTATAGCTAATAACGTAATACGAAATAAGTTTTAGAGTACATACATTTCATATGTAAAGAAATTATAGAAATTATATTAACAGTTGGTATATCTCATATTTATTATATCTTGTGAATGGTATTGAAATGAAAATATACCAAATAACTTTCGATTAAAAGTAAGTATAAAGAGAGAACCACAGAGAGTAGAGAACCCTTTGATTTTCTCTAGCTACGTGTTATAAGGTAGGGGATTTAGAAGAATCGGTATTGATAACTTTTAAAATATTTTATTAGTGTCCATAAAAACAAAATAATAATAATTAAGTCAGTTATCACATTACTTTAGTAGTATGAGACATATTAAGAAGTGTAATGTGGTGTAATCGTGTAATCATAGCTTTAGTATTTTTGTGGAATATTCCGGTTTCTTACCTCTAGTTTCACCTTGTGAAGGACAAAATCACATATACTGTAGGTACTTTCCGGCAGATCCGGCGAAAATTGTGCATTTACAGTTTCATTTGTGTGCTGAATTTACGGAACTATAATCAAGTAAGTGGTCTTTTTCATGTTAAAATGTATATATATGGCCTTTATTTTGTTGTTATGCTAAGATATGCCAGTGTAATAAGTAAAAAAAATATGAAAATGCCTATTTTATGTAACCTTTTGCTTCAGTTTGTGCATACCTACGTCAATTGTTTTAGTTATCAATTTAAATTAACCCGTCTAGCAGTTGTTAGGGATTATGTTCGTTTATTAAAATTATTTTTTAGTCGATGGAATTGATTCATAAACCGGCTGTTCCAACCTAATGTATTCAACCTATAACTGACCTTGCCATCTTATCATATAGTGGGGTGGATAATGATATCTTAGTTTTTATTTGATAGTATCTAAAGTCAAGAACAACAATTTATACTATAATCAGAAACTTTTTTGCTTATGTTCAGAATGCCCATCAAGTCCATCAAAGCTCGTCAAATCTTCGACTCCCGTGGTAATCCCACTGTGGAAGTTGATCTGGTACGTATTATTATATTTGCAGTTCTGCTTTACCCTGTTTTTTAGTGTACAAATTATATGTTTGTTTCCTAATAATTAATTATGTCACTTTTATCGTACACAAACTGGGTAGGTGACATCTCCTAATAAGAAAAAATATTTTCTATTTGCCTTTAAAAACAAATTATTCCAATAAGAATACAATACCATTTTAATAATCCATCAGAGTTGAAACAATCTTAACTGTGCTTAAGTAAATGAACTGGAATAATCTTCTTCATTTGATCTAGGTGACTGAGTTAGGCCTGTTCCGTGCGGCTGTTCCCTCAGGAGCCTCCACTGGTGTCCACGAGGCTCTGGAGCTGAGAGACAATGTCAAGGGCCAGTACCATGGAAAGGGTGTCCTCACTGCCATCAAGAATATCAATGACATCATTGCTCCCGAACTGCTGAAACAGAGCCTTGAAGTCACACAGCAGAAAGAGGTATGTTGTGACAAGGGTATTATATTTTAAAACTTCATTTTGACCTTAAAATTTTAATATGCACAATACACCCAAAGCTATTATGTATAAGCTTTTTCTCTGTATACAAATAGGTATTGTATGGCCCAGACATAATGAAAAATCTTATTGACATACAACCCCATCAAATTATTATTTTTCATTAAGATCTAGGAGCTACTGTTACAGTTGTACTAATCTCATCTAGCAATTCTTCTTCTAAAACTCGAATTAGTGTGTAGTATGTCTTTTATTTATAACTAGCTCTTGTCCGTGACTTCATTCCTGTAGAAATTGGAAATATTTGTAAAGTGTAAGTACAGTACGAGGCTGTTTGAGGTGCATCTTGCTATTAAAGTTTTCCCTACTGGACAATTTAAAACTGTGGTACTGATCACATTATTGCGAAGAAATTTAACTCTGAGTCTGGTGCCTCTGGTTTTTGAAGTAAAATAATTCTAGCTTCTTACGTCTTTACTTTTTTTCCTTATGATAAAACTGATATCTTACAATATTTTCCAAAAATGTTATTTTTATGGATTGAGGACACAATATCATTTTGCAAAAAAAATCAAGCAAAAGTTGAATCAGCGGTCCAACCACCTGCTATTAGACTTGCAGCGATACCCGTGACGACGCGACGTGACGGCCACGGCCGTGCTTGTATTCTTGCGTGTTGTGTTGTACTTGATCATTATTTTGCTACGGCGTTATTTTAAAACTATCATAAGATATTTATCAAAATCAAATGATGTTAATGACAATTTTGTTTAAAATGAAATACTTAAAATTAATATTGTATTTATTTGGATAAAGATTAATATTATGTTTATAAAAACGCCTTCGCAAATAATGCATTATTTCAGGACAAATTTGATAACCATAAAAAGGTCATAGTGAACCAATCTTAAAAGATAGATATATGCTGTCGCAGACATTTTTTAGAACTTTTAAAGGGGAACAATTTTGTATTACATTATTTTTTCGTAACTTTAACCGTTTACACAGAGCAAGCACCGGAATCTCTCAAATAGAGTAATTTTTCCTTCGTTTTAACAACATTTTTGTTTGATGCTCCGCTCTTATTCGTTATAGCGTGATGTTATTTAAAGCCTTCCTCAATAAATGGACTATTTAACGCATCTCGTTTGAACTCTGCCCTTCATTAAATCAGTAGGTGACCGATCACGGCCTAAGTCTTGTCAGTCTCCAAATGTAATGCTTTTGCTTACTCTCGTAACATTCCTCCAATTAATCTGCACATTAAAAATGAACCTGTTTTGATTCAGGAAAAAGTAAAATTTCTTGGCCTTATACTTGACCCAATATTATCTGGCGTCTACCATTTGCAATATATTAAAAAAAAAAAAATGCGAAAATGGTGTTAATGTCCTATGCGCCCTTTCTGGAGTTCGCTGGGGAGCTCATCCAACTTCCCAAAAAAATTTATAATGCGATAGTTCGCAGTCATTTTGACTATGGGAGCTTTCTTCTGGAGCCATGCAACAGAATGGCCCTAGCGAAACTGGAAAAGATCCAATCGAAATGCTTACGCATTGTTACGGGTATAATGCTTTCCCACTAATGCCCTTCAGGTAGAATGTTTAGAGCCTCCACTTCACCTCCGTAGACAATTCCTCTGCGAACCGATCCGCTTCTTCCTCTTCTACGTTGTTGATTTGACCCTGCTGCCACCGATATACTTAATAGAATTTTATCAGAGTGTCGTGATTGGCTGACGTTATATACAGATGCTTCTAAGGTGTGAGATGATAGTAAGGTCGGTTCTGCTGTATGGATCCTGAAATACAAAATCATTCTCAATTTTCGCAGTTAAGCTTTAGGATCCGTTTATACGGGGGAAGCAGTAGCTCTTCTGGAAGCGGTCTCCTATATTGAATCAACAAATTCTTGATTCTCACAGACTCTTAGCTGCCTACAGGATTTAATAAAATCACCTTTTCGCTTGCATAACAATTTTTGCCTAACCTTAAAAATTAAAGAAATCCTATTAACGATTTGGAATCGCTGGCAACGAGAATGCGGATTCGATTGCTAAGTCAGCAATACGGAACGGAATCGAGGCTCATTCATCTTGTTACCCTCGCGATTTGCGCTGCCTTTAGCAAGGCACCCGATATACTTAATAATAATAATAATTTATTCCCTGTAAGCCTGTATTTCAGTTATCAGCGCGAAATGCCCTCGTGTAATATACAGGGTGTTTGGTGCATCGTGCGTGTGCAAAATTGAAATGGTCGACTGGAGGGGTCGTCTGCTATCCTTTCAGACCCCTAAACACTTCTCATGTCCTGTGGATTTTTTTCATAAACTTTTGATTGTTTTTTGAAAATAAGACCCAAATTCTTCATTCAAATACAAATTTTAAAAAATATATAACGCGTAGACTCTGAATTTTTATTTTATTTAGATGTGTATTGTATCAGTACTTTTAAATTTAAAATTAGTGACATTAGCTATCTAGTTTTTTTTTTTTTTATTATGTTCAAAGTTTTAGACTTAAATTAAAGCTGTTCATGTTACACCTATTTACATGGCTATAAAAAAACCAAAAGCGACCGGAATCTTCCAACTCCCTCAAAAATTCTCTAGTTTATCCTCTTGCTAGTGATGTGCCACATGCCATAAAAATCTTTTCATAACTTTGTGAATTCGCTAGAATTGTGAATCGAGTCACATAAGACTAATGTTCAAAATTACGATTTAAAAAATATTTTTGCTAAAATGATAACTGAAAAACCCGTAGTGAACTACCTAATATATTATTTTCTAATTGCACGCGGGCGGAGCCACTGACACAAGCTAGTATTAAATAAATTAATAAAACTATGATTACACACAGACCTCTAGTTGTGTAATTCATTATCTTGGTGTGTAGTGTAATAAAGTTTAAATAAATCAGTTTTTAGGTCTCTAATACAACCTTCAGCTCAATGACCTTCCCAATGACAGAGTTTCGGTAGAGATGAATATTCAACCACTTTCTGACCGAAGCCGAACCTTTGACTGAAATGCCAAACACTATAAATTATATTTAAAAAAATGTAATTCTTAACAGATTGACGCCTTCATGCTGAACTTGGATGGCACTGAGAACAAGTCAAAGCTGGGTGCCAATGCCATCCTCGGAGTCTCTTTGGCTGTGGCCAAAGCCGGAGCTGCTAAGAAGGGCGTACCTCTTTACAAACACTTAGCTGACTTGGCTGGAAATGCTGAGATTGTGCTGCCAGTACCTGCCTTCAACGTTATTAACGGTGGCTCTCACGCCGGCAACAAGTTGGCCATGCAAGAGTTCATGATCCTGCCTACAGGTTATTATTTTATTATCGATCCTACTTTCCTGGGAACAACTGGACCAAAGGCAATATTGGAGTTATTTTTCGAAAATTGCACCAACATTGAAAACAAAATAAATTCACAAAAAATTATATGCAACATTGGGTTAACAGCAATTTGTTCTTCTACCTAGGTGCTACTTCCTTCAGCGAGGCGATGCGCATGGGCTCCGAGGTGTACCACCACTTGAAGAAGATCATCAAGGATAAGTTTGGTCTGGATTCCACCGCCGTCGGAGACGAGGGTGGCTTCGCTCCTAACATCCAGAACAACAAGGATGCTCTCTTCCTTATTCAGGACGCCATCCAGCAGGCTGGTTACACTGGCAAAGTTAGTATCAGGTCCCATTGCTTGCCAGTCTTTCCTACATTTGTTCTACTTTAGTTTGTCTTCTTTTACACACCATTATGCTCCTCATTAACATCCAAGACATCCATAATGTGATAATCTTCACTGTCACCTTGAATAGATCAATAACAGACTGCTGCTTTGTGTATGACTCATATGGACACACATAACACATTATATAAGTATCATTCAGAGGAATCTCTTTAATGTATATGTCTTTCAACATTAAGGACTCAGACCAATAAAATTCTGGTCTAACTAACTACAAATTTAAATGTAATCAAAACCTTAACTTTGGAAGTTAGTATTAATCTGACTGGCCTGTTGGTCTAGTAGTTAGAGGCCCTGACTGCTATGCCGGAGGTTGTGGGTTCGATTCTCACCCAGGACAAATTTTTGTGTGATGAGCAGGATCAATTGTTCTGTGTCTGGGTGTAATTAATCTATAATATGTATGTATATATAAATATGTATATAGGTATGTTTATCAGCTGTCTAGTACTAATAACACAAGCTCTGCTTAGCTTGGGACTAGACGGCGTTGCGTGATAGTTGTAAAAAAAAACCTTTAAATTTTTGTTGTTTTAGATTGAAATCGGAATGGATGTTGCTGCTTCTGAATTCTTCAAGAACAGCACCTATGATCTTGATTTCAAGAACCCCAAGTCCAATCCTGCTGACTACCTGTCTTCTGAGAAGTTGGCCGAGGTGTACCTGGAATTCATCAAGGACTTCCCCATGGTGTCCATCGAAGATCCCTTCGACCAGGACGACTGGGCAGCGTGGGCTAGCCTCACCTCCCGCACACCCATCCAGATCGTCGGAGATGATCTTACAGTGCGTATTTGTTTTCTAGATTAAATCTGAAGCTTCACCTAATCATCATCCTCATCCCCTTATCCAATTTATTAAAAGAGCCGAAGGCAAACTAAAAAAAAAAACTTTAGAATTCCGAATGTTTGTGATTATTAAAATAAATCATTATTAACATTTTTTTGTGATTTTTAGGTAACAAACCCAAAGCGTATTGCCACGGCTGTTGAGAAAAAAGCTTGCAATTGCTTGCTCTTGAAGGTTAACCAAATCGGAAGTGTGACTGAATCCATTGATGCTCACTTGCTGGCCAAGAAGAATGGATGGGGCACCATGGTTTCTCACAGGTCTGAATTATTTTTCATTCAAAATAGATTAAAAAAGACAAACTGAACAAAAAATATTATTGACAAACATACAAAGCCTACTTTTATGGTCTCTCTTGTGAAAAAAGTATTGACCGATTAATGTGTCTGTTGTCATCAGGTCCGGAGAGACAGAAGACACATTCATTGCTGACCTTGTCGTGGGTCTGTCGACCGGTCAGATCAAGACTGGCGCCCCGTGCCGTTCTGAACGTCTCGCCAAGTACAACCAGATCCTCCGCATTGAAGAGGAACTCGGAGCTGGCGCCAAATACGCTGGCAAGAACTTCCGCAGGCCTGTTTAATTGTATACAGACATAAAAGAGCATATTCCGCAAAGAACACATAGTTACAATGGCCCACAATGACTGAAATGATTATGCTCTTGGAATGTTATACAGCATTTTAATCCTATGTAGTGTGTGAATACATAAATGTAACTAGCTGAGCAAATTACAGCACATTTTGTTTCAAAAAGATACCTTATTTATAAGAGATTACTGGCTGTAGTGTATGTACTAGTGTCGAATGTATGATGCTATTTATTTAAATTTTAAGATTTATTTTTATGTTTTAAATTAATTGATATCAAATGCGTAAGATCAATAAATGATGATGTTATTATATTTATTTGGGTGTTTATTGTATCATGCGGATTTTACTAAGCACTTTACTAGTGTTATTTTACACCAATCCAAAGCAGGGAGAAAGTTATAGACTTGGTCCCTGCATATAAGCTTTAGATTATAAATTAGGATTCAACTGGTTTACTTAAGAAAAATCGCTAGCATTCACAGGTATGTAGCATTAAAGAAACCTGAAGAATTCTATCGACTTCGTTCTCATTTAAAAACATGACTTAATTGAGAAGAACATCTCGTATCATGAGAGCATTAAACTAGAACTACACTGCCCACACATGTGACACACGCCGAGGGCGCGTCGGTCTCCATCAAAGACATTCAATATATTTGTATATCTTTAAATATCTTTGGTCTTCATACATTTTATATGGCAACTAGACTTGTAGAGCTACACTTGATCCACGCTACGCGACGTCGTTCTACGTACAAATCAGGCCTGTTACACGTTTGCGTCTGTCTAATGTAGTTCTAGTTTTAGATAACACGTTTAGTAAACTATTTATTTTAAATTGAATACTAAAAAACTTATCTTCAACTTAAACCGACTTCCACGCCGACTAAAAAAGGAGTTTCTCAATTCGTCTGATTTTTTTATTATTATTACAATTATTCTTTTGGTATTTCGTTCAGCGAGATCTTTGCCAAATGTGAACTGATTTTGATATATTTTTTTTTTTTCGAAGAATCTGTCTGCCAGGAGTCTGTGGTCCCATTTAAAGGTGAAAATCTACTAAAGAAATTCGGAAATAGACCATGTAACACTTCAATCTTACGGGATTGTTGCAATCGCATGTCTGATGTCTGTTTATTGGTAACACACAAGTCGGTGTCGCAGAGCGATTTCCAGCCACCGCAGGCGCGGGTTGGCGGACGACGAGCAATGGGGCAGCTCACCTTCCGGTAACCCGGTAACGATCAAACGCGAGTCGACAGCGGGTAGTGAGCGCTTCTAAGATTTGTTATGAAAAGTTAAGGTGCCCAGTAGGGCCGATGCCTGTTATGGCTGCGGGAACGTTTGAAAGAGTTGCCGGAACGCAAAGGACTTCTCCCGCTCTCGAGTGGGGCAAGGGTTTTTTTATTTGGGAAATCATGAGGGTGTGTCAAACTTCCTACCCTATAAACGTGTGTGTGCGACGGTCTCCGTCGTGGAAACCTGATTATTCCCTGCGCAGTGTCGCTAGTTTAACTTTAATGGTGTGCATGTAGTAGGGGAGACTGGGTACAGTTGACTTTTGTCTTCAAATACACCTCAGAATTAGAGGCTCAACTGCCATATTTACTAGTTAGGAAGAGTTTAATAAAATGATGTGCCACTGTTTCAACCGTACCCATACCAGGGGCGGTTGAAACAGCGAAGGGTGTCAGTTGAAACATAAACAAATAAGTAATAAAAATCAGTTTTTTTATTCATAATTAACAAGAAATGGTTAAATTCTAGTATGGCACCAATTCTATCAGTCTTAATAATTGTTTCGAACATAAAAAGAGCTCTTTTGCTCCGACGATTTTCAAACTTTCAAAATCTAACGATAAAACAGAAAATCACTCAAAATGCAAAAGCAATCAACAAAGTAATTTGAAAAAAAAAACAATAGAAAATACTTACTTTTTGTCGAAAAAATATAATAGGGACCCTATTATATTTTTTCCTGGAAAGTACAGAGCGCGCGAAGTGCAACGCGTCACTGTGATTCATGTCCGGTCTCGCCGGCCGCGTCTCTCTCCCCTTGTACCCCTCACCACACCGCTAATAGTTTACGAGTTATTAGCGATGGTTTAACCGTACCCTGCTGCAACCGTACCCAGTCTCCCCTAGTGTCAATAAAGAACAATAGCAAAAAGGGGCCGCGGGACACTTTCGCAACGGAGCGCTTTTGTATGGGACCGCTCGGGCGTTTGGGCCCTAACCTGTGGAATACCACAAGTGAAGGTTTTATCTGCTGGAAAATTCCTAGTGAGCTGAATTTTTGTATACATTTTTATTACGACGTTGTAATGAAAATGTGGAAAATCACATTGATATCGTGCCTGCAAAAAAAGTTATAAAGGTCACGAAAATCAGTTTTTCGCAAATATCTTGCGACCTATAGCTCGGAGGCAGGGACTGCATACCGAAAAAAAATCGGTTATAAGGGTTAACGGTATGACGTCATATACGGGACCTGTCGTGCCAGCTGTTCTCTAACAAAAGCGCAGCGCTGGCCGCAGCGACGAAATCCAAATAGGTACTCATTGGATTATCTATTGTCAATCATAAGTACGTATTTGGATTTCGGCGCTGCAGCCAGCGCTGCGTTCAAGGCTGTTTTCTTAGAGAATAGCACTACTGAACAGTCGTGAGATAACGATTTTTTAGCATGTGCTCGCTCACTGCTCAAATCGGGCTCCTCGTATAGTTGTGCACCTTGGCTTGCCATTTTGTAGTCTTCTGATGTTTATTAGAATATCTCTTGAAATCGCTAGAGTAATTTTTTGACCCTTGATAAAAATGCGCCTAGGTACTGTTTTAGAGAGTGGTACTACGCCGGCATTCTTGATTCTTCAGCTGTTAATGATATACTTATTATAATTGCACTGAATACTGACCAATCCAAAAAATGATTTTTAATGACAGCTCGGTGTAAATAAAAGTGGAAATAATTATCTTATTTTTAAGCTGTAACTTGTGCAATTTGATTCAATGACTGGCCTGTTGGTCTAGTAGTTAGTGGCCCTGACTGCAATGCCGGAAGTCGCGTGTTCGATTCCCACCCAAGACAAATGTTTGTGATGAGTAGGTACTACTTACTTACGTCAAGTAAGTAAGTATATATTTTATCAGTTGTCAATCAATTACTCATTTACTCATAGCACAAGCTCTGCTTAGTTTGGGACTAGATGACGTAGCTAGTGTGATAGTTATAAAAAAAATTAAACTTCTTTTGATTCTTTTAATAAACATTAATCAATATTATTTATACTAGCGATCTATTAAGTAGGTACAAAACTTTAGCCGTTATCGCAGATTTTCTATGTGACCCGTGATGTATGTTTTTATTGATTGGTTATTGCAAAAGCCAAAACACAGACAGCGCTATCGGTTGCGCGCCTGGTAAGTGCGACATCACGGTATTTCTTATTCTGTGATCACGGTAGTGACATGACTCGAAATCGTGAAAATATGTACAGCTATGATGTACAGTCAATTGTCTAAGGACTGTAACCGAATAGATTGCCTATTAGGTAGGTACCTCGTCGGTTATGATGTGTCTCAATGCTAAATGTACCTAAATATAGGTAGTTACGTGCTCAATGCTATAATACTTAATTAATATAGTTCACCTAACTATCCCATAGAAAGGAAGAGTTGATTAATACTCGTAGAACTGGACTTGCTACGGTAAGCCCAATGTGGTGCTAAAAGCAGCACTTATTTACTTAGTAGCTACGACTGCTACACACTACAACAACATACAGCTTGACTAACAAATAACCTGCAAACACGCGTCCCCTGCATGCGTGTGACGTCATGCCGTAGCAGGTTTACCTACCCAAGCATCTGTAAGACAGTACGTACATGATCGAAGCGTGCAGCGTTTATCGTGTATTTACGATAGTAAATAAGCAAACCGTTCACAAACCAAATGAGCTCATTATAATCGCTTTATTAAGTTGCATGAGTTGAAAGTGTTTAGTCTAGTTAATACATTGGTTTTGAATACTACTTTCAACAATGGCTCCAAACAAAGAAGACCTTCGCATTGTGACATATATGTGTCCATCTCATCCGGTACAGTTATACGAGTTGATATTGGAGTTGCTAGAAGATGCGTTGGGTTGCTTCGCTACATTACAATATGAAAGCAGAAGTCCAGGACCATTATCGGATCGTCCTGATCCTTTTTCTACTGACAAGGCGGATTTAGGTAAGAGAATAGTTTAATTTAAAAGTAAAAATATTTTTATAAAATGAAGGTAGTTGTCATCTCCACTTCCCACAAATATTTTATGGGTACATAATGAAATGAAGGGGTAAAATATAAGTACATAGACTGATCTTAAAACATAAGTACAATATTTTGGAGGTACCAGCGTATTGCATAGAATAGGTAGGAAGATAGACAAATAAGTAGCCTGAAATAAAATAACAAAATAAAACTACATTAAAAATAAATGACCAATTATTAGTTAAATTTTAACTAATAATTGGTCATTAAAGTTAAATTAGGGTATTAATTTAAAAATGTTTTATTTAACTTTCAGCGTTCATGACAGCATCTGCATTTATGAAACTACGCGGAAAGAAAAATCCCTTTGTTGAACTTCTTCCGGTAACACCTGTTTTCGCTCATCAAATGAACGTGGAAAATAAACCAGGATATTTCTCAGATATAATTATTCACAGTGATAAAAAGTAAGATAAGTACCTTTAAATCCGTAAATATGTACTTACCTAGGTACAATAGCATCACCTAGCCGGCGAAGTGCAGTATGATTTACCTATCCTATCTACTACGCCGTTGCAACTATTATAAATAAATTTAATGAATATAGTTTGCGTAGTTGTACTTATGGTGCCTACCTGCCTACTCATCTTCCATCTATCTACAGTGAAAAAGGTAGGTTGTTAGTAGGTAGGTAAGTACATACTTGGTCTCATGGTTACATTCCTCAATATTAATTAATTACCATTTAAAGCAGGCAAGCTACCGACCTACCTACCTAAATGTTACAAGAATTAATCTAAATTAAATATACATCGATATGGTATTAGTTTTCGGACAATGTTTCCAATGAAATAAATACACACAATAGATAAAAATGTTATCAACATGTCATTGACTTGTGATAAGAAGGAGTCTTATATTATTCTACAATTAACTTCCAGTTTGCTAATATTGTTTTATCGAGTTATACATAATGTAATAAAGTTATTTATTGCAGAGCTCATAACGTGAATACTTTACTAGATCTCCGTGGTTGTACATTTGCATACAGTGACGAGGAATCTCTAAGTGGAAGCAAAATAGTTTTAAAAACCTTGAAAGAAAAGGGTGAAAACGCATCTTTCTTTGGATCTCTGCTAAGTACTGTGATTTTTTTATATGTCCTTATTATATATCGTGATAGTGTGCATGTACCTACATACCTATATTAAGCTGAGCTCATAGATATCGGATGAGCTCGTGTCTAAAATAATAACAGCGGCACGAGCTGATATCCATGGATAAGCAATGCTTATCGAACTCAGTCTGTGGATGAGAGGTCAATTTAATATGGTAACAAGATTCCTTCGTACCTTGGAAAACACGTTAGGCCAGTGGTGCCAGCTGTCATTTGTAGACCTTTGTCAGACGTTATGAAGTCAGGAAATTTGACACCAGTCTTGTCAAGGGATATCGTGGTACTTAAATACTTGGTCAGACAGGCAGTTGTTTCATGGTACTGGTATTCAACTGCTTCTGGCTAGACTGAAAGAACTTAAGCAGATTGATTGAATGGAAGATCTATGTTTATTAATCAAATTGTATTACTCTATTCCAAATAGCTGATCCGCGATTCTCTCTTTTGGACTCATATAGGTACCTACTGAAATGATAATAGACACCTAAACCAATTTTTATCGGGGAACGATCAACTGACCATTTCACTGCTACAAAAGTTAATCGTCATGTTGAATTGTTACCATGGACGCCTAGCACGGTTGAAAATTTAATTTATGGATAAAACTAACTATAGATGTAATTTAACTGTGTAGGGCTGTAACCGCGAGCAACAGCTAGATTTTTTGATGGTCACTCTTATAGGTTCCTGTACCTATTATCTTTATTTCAGGATCTGGATCACATTTATCGTCAGCTCAGATGGTGTTATCTAAACAAGCAGAATGGGCCGCAGTTGATTCTACTACTCTTCTATTTACAAAAAAGTTTATGTACGATGGTGGTAAAGATATAGAGACCTTGGAAACATTGGGTCGCTTGCCGCCTTACCCCATCGTAGTAAACGCTAAGCTAAAGGGTAGGTGCAACTTACAGTATCAGACGATAGATAATTAATACTTCTTCACACATCAATTAATTAAATGTGTCACTAAACAATTGAACTAAAAAAACCGCCTATATTACTACGAAATAATAAAGTCATCTTTACCAAAGACGTGCGTTTAACTGTACCTTCAAACGGGGTGAATAGAATCAAATCTTTGAAGGATTTTTTCACGTTATTGAGAAATTGTTTGCAGCGTTAATAAGGTACCTACCTACTGCATTTTTTTGCATATTTAATAATAAATAGAAGTTCCACTAAAAATAAAATGGAATAAACTATAGGTAGGTATTGTATCAAGTACCTACACCAAATATAAAATAAAAAACTGAAATCTACACATTTGTATTTTGACTACCTAGCTGCTTGTCCGGTGTAGTGTAGCTACTATTAAAATAGCTACCTACTACTACAACGGACCCATAATTATTACTTTATTGTTTATTTCAGTTGCGCTCCAAGTTACATTCTAGGGCCTTTCTCAAATGTCAAAACGGGCCTTTTATTTTTTAACGAGTTTACATCGCCGTTGAAGTTTTAGTTTCTATTCACCCCGTTTGTGGGTAGTACTTAGGTATAAATTGGGTACCTAGTTACGGCACAGAATAAGTAATAGTACAAGTTACGGGCCTTTTATGGCCCGTTTAGACCTACTACTACACCGGACCCCTAAATATTATTTTATTGTTTATTTCAGTTTCGTTCCAAGTCCATTCAGGGTCTTTCTCAAATGTCAAAATATAAATTGGGTAAGTACCCAATTTAAATTTTGACATTTATTTAAAAGCATATATCATGACGACATCGCCATTAGTTACGTGTTTACAAAAGAGAGCGAAATATTCCCACTCAGAAATAGGAAATACAGTTTCCACTACTGATTTGATAAGTATTATATCACACTAATATTATCAAGACGCAAGTTTGTGTGTGTATGTTTTAAGCGCCTATTACACTACTCGATATTCAGACTTACGCCAATTTCGTGTAAAGGAATGAAATAGAACGATGAGATTTTTTGTTTCACTGTCTGAATATCGAGTGGTGTAATAGGCGCTTTACTTCTTTACGCTCGAACGGCTGAACGGATTTCGATGAAACTTTGAACAGTCCTAGACCATGTCCTAACTTTTTACCCCTCAAATATGTTCTGTTATACATTTTCTACTATCACGCAGGTGAAGCCACTGGCAGCAGCTGGTATTATAAAAATAAACAGGAAAGTATTCAATGGAGCACGCGCACTTATTTTGAAGTAAATTAAAAAAAAAAACCAAGGCATGTGCTTGAACTAGCGCAAGATGATGCACTATGAACCTTTGCGTTCTGTCTGCATTGCTCCTTCCCTTGTCTGTCGTGCTGATGTAGCTACACCGTATCTACCTTCAGTACCCTGAGTAGACGCCATCATCCTTGTAATAACATTTACATTACATTCGTTTCAGACGAGACGAAAAAGGCGATATCAAATGCACTACTCAATCTATCTCAGACTCTACAGTGGAAAAATAAATTTGCTAGATTTGGCATAATCAAGTTCGAGGTCAACAGCGATGTCGCTTACGATGGGCCGGCTGCACAGATGTGGGCCATCCAAAACGAAAAACTCAATGTTCGGTATTATTAGAGCATGTCTCATAATTTCGTTATTGTATATTATTTATATTTTATATACTGACTACACTCCAAAACAAAAATAAATAAAACTTAATGTACTATATTTTAAAGTTTTTATTTTTATCAAATTAGGTATTATGCTTCTAACTTTTAGTAAGGTTGATTAATTACATAGATCACATGGTAAATACCTAGACACCATTTAAAATCCACTTAGGTGCTCTGTCATTTTTTCTGACATCTTTGCAACACAATGTTTAAAGACACTACTTCTTTTTTCTTGTTGCCACAGTCAATAAGAACACCGCGCGGTACTTTTATTACTCCCAATGTCTGTATTTGAGCCCCTTCAGACCGGGATTTTGAAGATTCTGTCTGCAAAATTGATGCAAAGTGTGAATTTGAGTTGGTAACAAACAGCAAGACGAGAGAGAGAAATATTATTGATCATAATATTTTATTAAAATTGCACTAAATAATAAGTGTTGGATATTGACCCTAGTCTAACTAAAGAATGCAGTTTCACAGTGGTTAAAATCTGCTTGTACAAAACAAATTGTTTCCAGACATCTACTATACCTACCATGACATAATCAAACTCTCATGTAATATGCATATTAATTAGGTTAGAGTACAGCAATTTTCTGAGTTGAATATTATCATAGTAGTGTTTCTTTTTTTAATTATTTACAACATTTTGTTTAATAAGTCAAATATTTGAATGAGACATGCATTTTCTAGTTCACAGTCCATTTGTGACAGCTTAATAAGAATCTTTTTATATTATGATCTACATTATAAGTAACAGAGCATTAATACAATATTGTTAAATTCCAGGCAAAATATTTAAATTAACAACTTCAAAAAACAAAATGACTAACTATAAAATATAGTTAATAAATATCTAGTTACTAACTATATTATTAACCAAGATCTACTTTAGAAAACTGCATCTACTATATTGTAAGTTGAGGGACTAAACAATTCCACCGCCATTGATGTGTGCAATTTCTTCCTCTGAGAGTGGTGCTCTTCTGTAACGGAGTGGTAGGTCAATGTCAGGGATGCTAGATGTACTCATTGGTGCATTTCCTTGCACTTGCTGAAATAGACAATATTTTTTTATCATTATACATCAGGGTTTTAAAACTCCGGTATGACCATGAATGACCTGATACAATCTCAAAACAGACAATGACGTCTGCTACACCTACCCCAATACAATTAAACCAGTTGAAGTAATGGCATTTGTGTGGATAAAGGTACTTACAGAAAATAACAGATATTTGAAATTTCACCATAACAAGTCAATCAAAGTGCTCAATTTATCTCTAATGTCAATTGCGTTTCTGACATGTGACGGAAGTAACGCTTTTATTGAAAATTTAGTTATATAATACAAAAAAATAACAGGTAAACAAAATATCAGGTGTGTTACGTACTGCTGCAGCAGCAGCTGGCGGAGGAGCACCACGAGCGGCTGGGGTGGCAGATCCGACTGAACTCAACCCGCCCTTCCGAAATTTAATAACTGGAATACGAGCAAGAACTGGAGTCACCCGTACCATTGTGATAATAAATTTTTCGATGAGTGTTAGCCAAAAATATTAAATCTATTTTTTATTTTATTGGCTGAGATTTGACACTGACAGTTGAAAGACAGATGTTTATTGTTTTTTTTTTGTGTCATTGGAGCTATATGAATTTGGCGCAAGGATCTTGTATACCCTACGGATTTGGCGAAAACGAAAACTCTGTGGAAGAATGTATTCTTGATTGAAGGCTTAACAGACAGAGGGTTTTTGCCTATCCCCGCATTTACAACGCGTAATGCGTTCCAAATAATAATCACAGAGTACCGAGAGATACAGATATCGCATAAAAAGGTACTCTCATAGACTAGAGAGGGATACTCAGGGTACTCTGTGAGATATCGTGGGTATGGGGTCACAGACCACAGAGGGATACTATACTACGTATACGCGTATGTATGGCGCGTATGTATCTTGAGTAACAAAGTAACAAACCGTATGTATTCGGTACTGAGTAACGGGTGCGCCATGTAGTACCGAGTAACGAAACGTTACTCATGAATACATTTCGTGGCTAAACTGTACTATACCGGACAACGAGTTTTACGCTCATAATTTTATATTGGAAAGGTATATGTCTAAAAAGTAATTACGCAAAGTCTCAATGTTAGGAAACATATAGTTTTTGAGAAAAAAAAAAATTAAAATCGATAATTTCTCGTAATATTTGACGCCATTTTGACAGATTTCGTTCACTTTTTACTTTGTTTGTAATATTATGACAAAGGTATTAGTTCATACAGCCACAATGAATATTTACAAAACGCAAATTTTCTTTTATTTGCATTAAAAATGACGAATAATATAGCCAAATGACGAGTAATTTAGCCAAATGACATATTATACATCATCTAAGTGAATTTAGCTTGTCCAATGCTAAATTAATAATATTTGAAAAAAGTAAAATATATGTTACTACTTAATAAATAGTTTATTATAATTTTAGTGTTTAATTTATCAAGCTCTTATTACTTAGTTTACATGAAAGTATACAATTGCTACCACCCACTGGTTAGGTTAGGGTTATTTTTTTTTTTAAACCACCCAGAAAACTTTTTTTTTAAATCTAAATATATAAAAGTATACAATTGCTACCACCCACTGGTTAGGTTAGGGTTATTTTTTTTTTAAACCACCCAGAAAACTTTTTTTCAATCTAAATACATATATGAAAGTATACAATTGCTACCACCCACTGGTTAGGTTAGGGTTATTTTTTTTTTAAACCACCCAGAAAGCTTTTTTTTCAATCTAAATATATGAAAGTATACAATGGCTACAGTGGGAGGTTAGGTTAGGGTTATTTTTTTTTTTTAAACCACCCAGAAAGCTTTTTTTTTTCAATCTAAATATATGAAAGTATACAATGGCTACAGTGGGAGGTTAGGTTAGGGTTATTTTTTTTTAAACCACCCAGAAAGCTTTTTTTTTTCAATCTAAATATATGAAAGTATACAATGGCTACAGTGGGAGGTTAGGTTAGGGTTATTTTTTTTTTAAACCACCCAGAAAACTATTTTTAGTGCACAGATATTTTTATACAATGGTAGAGCGCTCTCCGACACAACAATTTTTTTTTTTTTTTTATCTAAATACATGAAAGTATACAATGGCTACAGTGGGAGGTTAGGTTAGGGTTATTTTTTTTTTAAACCACCCAGAAGACTATATTTCAGTGCACAAATATTTGTAGACAATAGTAGAGCGCTCCCCGAGAACAAATTTTGTTTTTTTCATTTTTAAATACTTGAAAGTATACAATTGCTACTGTGGGTGTATAGTTCAAGGGGTTTAGGGTGATTCTCCTCCCTAAAACCCCCAAATCTGCCCCAAAAATGCGTAAAATGTACGATTTTGTGATTCCTAACCTCACATTTGAATCTTGAATATCTCCAAAAGTATATGATTCCTAGATTTGGGAGGGGGTTTGGGGGGGTGGGGACACCCCCCCTCCCCCCCCCCCCCTCCCCAAAAAACCCACTATTTCGTTGTCCGCTATAGTACAGTTTTACCCATTTCGTTACTCGTTACTCGCATTTTTCGTATCATGGGTTCCTGCACTGTTCAGTTTACGCAAGTACCGTTGGTAGCAAACTGTATGTGTTCGGTACTGAGTAACGTGTACGCCTTTTAGTACCGAGTAACGAAACGTTACACATGAATGCATTTCGTTACTCGTATTTTTTATGGTATGGGTACGACTCTTTCAGTTCACTCAAGGACCGTTGATGAGTGTATTCATATATTGAAATGTTTATTGATCCTATGTTTTATGCCTCCACGCGCTTATTCGGTGATTTTAAAAGCGTATGTTACAAAGAATGATGTTTATTTATTATGTAAAATATAACTTAAACACAAGCTGAAAAATGAACCCTACGCAGCTTGGTGTCTAACGTATAGACAAGTAGGTATGATTTCTACAAATTACGAATGTTGCATACGCTATACGACTTGTTTCGTAGCTCTAACATAGCATGTTATGAGGTATCAGAAGTAACGAGTAACGTAACGATACGATAGTAACGAGTACTAATTGTTATAGTAACGAATACATACGGGTACGCTTTTTTTCGTTACTTTACACCTCTAATCTTGAGCGCTCGGCGAAAGAGTGGAGATCGCTTTGCGCATAGTACACATATGGCAAAAAAATTACATCTATTTTATTGTATTTTTTCTTTTACCTGCTATCTTCTTGATTATGGTTGAAGGTAAATGTTAAAAAAAAACATTAATAGTTTAAAGAAAAGTCGCTGTGTTAGACAATCTGTTTTTCCGTTTACTTTTTAACCATGCAACTGATTTTCATACGGTTTTCAATTTTCATTATCTTTTAGAGAATTTTTACCGGAAGGTATGCTTAATGTAGCAAAGACGAAAATTTTAAAGATCTGTAACACCCCTACAAAGATATTTCTAATATTTTACCTACTTTCGAAAGGAACTTTGTCTGTGTGCCTGTTATACGTTCTCGGCTAAACCATTTTTTATCCATCGCAATAACTTACCTAGAAAGAGGTAAACGGAGATGTAGAGGCAGGGAAAGATATGGGCTGCATAAATACCAGATTAATGAGAAAATACGGGAAATATGTGAAAAATTCGCCATTAGCAAAAAATTGAATTACCTACATCACTTGCCCCAATCGGTTCGACGCGACTCCGCCCGCACCAGTTGGCGATAATTATTAATGTGATGATGAGAAATTATAAAGATCTCGTTATTATTAGAATATTAAAATTTAAAAAAAGTACCTATTTAATGACAATCAAATATAATATATATATTATACCACTAATACCACTAATAAAAATAAAATCGATGGATTAAAAATCATGAGTCAATTTAATGGCACGGAAGTGTACTCGTTGTTGTTAGGTACGTGCAGCAAGCGCAGGGAACCAATCACGAGTGACTTAAAAGGTACTCTGTGAGTGACGTCTATGATGCGATGCTCGGCGAGCCAATCACTGACACTCCCGGCCCCCGCGTCTCACTTCATACCACCAAAGAGACCCGATATTTTACTTCTGCGCAAGTGTACTATTTCTTATTCTGTGGCGCAAGTAGAAGTCAGCGCTCAAGATCCATGCCGGTATCTGTACTACGTATATAATAATAGGATCGATTTATACCTAAAATGGTACTCCGTGGATCGATTGCCATGTTGTGACGTCACGTCCACTCCACAGTATAAAATACCGTCTGGGGGGAAATACCGTCTGAAGGGGGCACGTGCCCCCCCTTAAATCCGTCCTTATTTATGGGCAAGAGAGAGCGCACTGTTTACACCTTACACACCCAATACCCCCACACACACACCCACACGACCCCTGAGTCTGGAGCGTGACCGGCTAGACCTGGAAGCGTGACAGACGAGGGTCACTCACCAACAGTGGGGAGCGTCAACAAAATCGGCACCCTCGTCGCTGGTCGTCACTCGCTGGGCCTCCTCCGGGCAACCGGGGGTCCCACCTGGCGGGGACTGACCGCCGGGGTGTCGCGAAGAAACGACTCTATTATTGAGATAGAGTCGGGACGCTCCCACTGTACAAAACCAGAGACACTACGCCTATATGGCACTCCAGCGAAGCACCCGTTGTTGCGGGTGCCAATAGAAACCGCGAGCAGGGGGCGAAGCCCCGATCTCGCCTGCCGCGCCCCTCTAGAGGGACGCAGCGATTGCCCGAACTGTTTACACCGCCGCCGCACCACCGCAAGCCGTTTACACATGCGTCCTCACCATTCGCTTCTTGCGCGAATGTGCAAATGCGTTTAGTCGGAGTTTGTGCGGAAAGAAAATAGTCGTAAGATTTGAGGTCGCTGCAGTATATAAATATCGTTTTTGTTACGTTGACAACATTGTTACATCATTATAGTGTCGACTGTTACATCTTGATATTTTGATACCACGTAAGCGAAGCTACGGGTAGAAGCTAGTTAAATATATTTCTGAATAAAGAGAGTATAAATTAAAATTAGGTATAAAGAATATGACTAATTGGTAAACATCCATGTAGCACCCACTCCTATCAAGATTGGAGACTCTACACTCGAAGATGTGGACGACTACGTTTACCTGGGACAGACGGTCCAGTTGGATAGGTCTAACTTCGAGAAAGAGGTCAATCGTAAAATCCGACTCAGCTGGGCAGCGTTCAGGAAGCTGCGAAGTGTATTCTCTCTCGTCCGATATACCACAGTGTCTCAAGACGAAAGTCTATGACCAGTGCGTGTTGCCAGTGATGACATATGTCTCCGAAACGTGGTCGCTTACAATGGGCCTCATCAGAAGGCTTAAAGTCACTCAAAGGGCAATGGAAAGGGCTATTCTCGGAGTTTCCTTGCGTGATCGCTTTAGAAATGAAGATATCCGCAGGAGAACTAAGGTTACAGACATAGCTCGAAGAATCGCCAAACTTAAGTGGCAGTGGGCAGGGCACATTGCTCGCATTGGTCAATGGGGATGAAAGGTTCTGGAATGGCGACCACGTACCGGAAGACGCAGCGTTGGAATGCCTCCCACAAGGTGGATCGATAACCTGGTGAGGGTCGCGGGAATCCGATGGATGCGAGACGCACAGGACCAGTCACTGTGGCGACATTTGGGGGAGGCCTATGTCCAACAGTGGATGTCTTTTGGCTGAAATGATGATGATGATGAATGTTGAATATGACTAAAAATGATTTCAAAATAACAGTAGGTACATTGTGATATAAGTGTATAAAGTTGGCGATCATGGCTGAGACGGTATTTAGACCCGACTAGATATTTTTTTTCTTGTCGCTGCTATCTATCTATTTCTGTATGGTTTCCGCACTTAGTCCTGTGTGGACCATTGTACGTGGGCCATGGCGGCCATAATCTTAGGTGGGCTTATTCCAACCAGCCCACCTCTCTCCAAAAACAGATAAGACCTCTCAGGTTTTTCAGGACATCTAAGAGGGAGTTCGGAGATCCTAAGGTTCGTGTGCGTATTTCAGTGACACCTGTGCAGTTTAGAAGCACATGTGCGATTGTCTCCTCCCCTCCAAACATGCTCTGCACAGAGGACTGTCTGTGATGCCTATTGTGTGGAGGTGCTTATTCAGTGTGCAGTGCCCGGTGATGGTTCCCGTCACCAGGCGCAGGCCGCCTCTGTCCAGTCTTATGAGTTTTTTGGTGAGGGCTTTATTGAGATGTGGCAGGGCCTCCTTGGCCTGCCTGCATCCTGGTGTCGCTCTGCTTGTATATGCGTGTGTTCACATAGCCAACTACGTAGCTGACCAAAGGGGACCGGCACAATTGGTTCGGGGTAAGTTCACCGCTCCAGATCCTCTCCTGGCCAGTTCGTCCACCGCGTCGTTGCCCTGTGAGCCGCTATGTCCTTTAATCCACTGTAGTGTCACAGTATTGCGTTTCGGCGCTTTGACACTTTCCAGTGCTGAGTGGCATTCTTGTATAATTTTCGAGGTGGTAGAGTTTTTGCCTAGGGCACTATCGTGCATCAGTCCTACAATCTAGTCTATTGATCAATCAATTAATCAGTCTAGTGATAGTATTCGAATGTGTGTGTCCGTTACATTCCTAGTTTCTATGGCGTGGGCCGCTAGGGTTATACCAACACATTCCGCCTGATAGACGGTGTTGAATTTTCCTAGCGTTCTGGATATTCTGATATTGAGGTCATTAGAGAAGATTCTAACTCCCGTGCCAGTATCTGTCTTTGATCCATCCGTGTAGACGGATGACCATGTGTAGAGTTCTGTTGGGCCTGAGTAATCGTGCACAGAAGAAGATTCTGTTAGTTGAATATTGAAATGCTTTTGAAAATGATACACCTTTGGAGCTTTGTCGCTAGGAGCTGCCATCATAGGCTGTCGTTTGATAGCGTCTTCCATTTTGCGTATGTGTTTGATTCTGGAATCTTTACTCAGGGTGCCCGATGCGCTGAGCCTGAAGGCCGCTGAGGCCGCCTCCTCCTGCACTATAAGATGCAGTGAGGGTAGTCCCAGCATCGCTTGTAGGGCAGTCGTGGGTGTGGTTCTCATGCTGGTAGTGATCGCTATGCAGGCGAGTCGTTGCAGTTTTTCAAGATCTTTTTGTGCTGTGCTCAGTTCGGTCCTGGGCCACCAAACTAGGGAGCCATATGTGATTATTGGTCTAATAACAGTGGTGTATAGCCAGTGAGTAATCTTTGGAGCTATGCCCCAAATGCGGCCTAGCATGCGTTTACACTGCCACATAGATATACTGGCTTTTTTGGTGATGTACTCGGTATGTTTTGCCCAATTCCGCTGTTTGTCCAGGTAGACGCCCAGGTATTTGACTTCAGTTGACAGGCTAAGGGTAGTTCCAAAGAAACGTGGTAGCTGCAGTGCTGCCAATTTCCTTTTTTTGGTGAAAAGTACCAATTCAGTTTTAGTGGGGTTCACAGTCAGTTGGTGTTCCTTACACCAGTCCTCTACTATTTTCAAGGCCTGCCACATAAGGTTACATAGTGTATTTTCGTGAGTGCCATTTATTATAATGGTTATATCGTCGGCATATCCTACGGCGAAGTAACCTTTGGTGTTAAGTCTTTTAACTAGATCATCTGCAACTAGGTTCCATAGTAAAGGCGAGAGGACACCCCCTTGGGGACAACCCTTCACCACCATGGCCCTTGTGGTGTTATTTATATTTACTTGTACTGCTCTAAGTCTGAGCATATTTATGATCCAGCCACTCAAGGTCGGGTCAACACCGTGGCTTTCGAGTGCTGTGTTGATGCTTCGGAACATAGTCTTATGGAAACCTCCTTCGATGTCTATGGAGACTGCTAACGAAGAGCCTTTGTGATTTGTGGCGCATTTAATTTTTAAGATCACGCTATGTAGTGCAGATTCTGTTGATTTACCCGTTGAGTAGGTATGTTGCTGCTTGTGGAGCGGTCTCTCCAAGAGAGGTCCGTCCCGGATGTGTCTGTCGCAAAGCCTTTCCAGGGTTTTCAGTAGGAAGGAACGCCTTGGGTTGTGTATAATCAGTTTTGCCGGGTTTCGGGATGAAAATAACTTTCACCTCAGGCCATGTGTGTGGTACATATCTGTGTGCTATGCAGGCACGATATATCACCAGCAGCCACGGCACTAGGGAGTGTTCTCCCCACTGCAGTAGCGCCGGAAAGACACTGTCTAGTCCTGGTGACTTGTACGGTTTGAAGGTCCTGATTGTCCATTTAATTCGGTCTTCTGTCACTATGTTATAAGCTCTGGACCAGTCTAGATCAGTTGGGGCCTGTTCCGGTACACTCGACCACGTCCTGTCCTCAAGTATGTTGCAGTCTGGGAAATGCGTTTCCAGAAGCACCTTACTGGTATCGTTGTCTGTTAGTGTGTAGCTATTGTCTGGTTTTTTTAGCGCACCAAGGGTACGCTCCTGGTCAATTGATAGGATTTTCCTGACCCGTGCTGCTTCGTTACTAGATTCAATGCTAGGAACTTAGTTGGCAGTTTGTGTGGTATGCTTCGATTATATTGCCTATGAGTTTTGTCACAACATTATTCAATTCTACGGAGCCAGTTATTTGGGTTGCTGGTCTTTGTTCCCTGGCTAGTAGAGAGGTTAAGTAGTGTTTGTATTCAGGTACATTTGTACGGCGAGGATTGCGCCGTGGTTCTGGGTTTTTTGTAATGGCTGCCAGAGAAAAACATATTCTTCTGTGGTCAGAGCAAGCAGAGCAATGAACCCTCTTTTGATACGCGCCAGTTGTTTAAGTTAAGTTTGTCCGTTTTCTGTAGCTAAAGTCAGGTCTATGATCGTTTGTCCGCGGACCGTGACTCAAGTGGGTTCCGTGCCTCGGTTCACGATGTTAAGATTAGTCGAGAATAAGTATGTGGATAGTGACTCACCTCTGGTGTTTGATACTTCACTACCCCATAGTGGGTGATGCGCGTTTGAGTCGGTGCAGATTATCAGGTCCAAGTTGGTGTTTTCGCAGTGTTGAACCAGATCAGTCAGTTCTTTTGGTGGGCAGCTTTCGTCGTCGCCAGGCATGTACGACTAGGCTAGTACTAGATACGGGGTATCATTTGCAATCTGGAGCCTGATCGCTGTCAGTTCTTTGGAACAGAATTGGGTTAGTGGTGTGATCGGTATGTCTTGGGGTATGTAAATACAGGTTCGGGGTTTATCTATATTGTATGTGTTAAGGCCGCATATCTTGTCATTTCTGACCCACGGCTCTTGAATCAGTGCTATAGTTCGTGGATTGGTCTCCAGCACCCTGCGTAGAGTAGCTGTGGCAGTCTGACTGTGCTGGAGGTTGGTCTGGATGATCGGGATAGGGTTTGGTGTGAGACTGATCAGTTGGGCTTCGTCAGTGTCATTGTCTGGGTTATTTGTTACGCTGTTCCTAACGATGCTCTGTTGCCAGGCACTCGTGGACGGTAAGCTTAGTGTCGGTCTGGTTGGCGCTTGCGCATCAGTCATGTCAGGGTTTGTGGGCGAGTGAAACGCAGCAGCCTGGTCTGTGCAAGGTAAGGGCGCTGTCAAGACAGCAGCCTGGTCAGTGGTAGTTAGTGGCGCTGAGATAGCAGCCGACCGCGCTGAAGGCGTGGCCTCAAAAAGCAGAGAGTTGCCCCCTCCCTGAATACGATGGGGGCTGACCGACGAGTCGGCATGGGATTCCCCGGCTTGGCCGAGAGCCACCTAAGTAGTTATATTGGCTTTCTGCAAGTAAGTTGAAGAGGGTGGGCGATTTTGGAATCGAGGTTGTCCATCCTCTGGATCGATAGGATGAGGGGATGTAGGGAGGAAGTGAATTTGGGGTATAGGAAGACGGAAAGGGGGTATCAGGTTAACCCAGGCCTGGGATTTGGCTCCGGGTAACTTCTCTTATCCCGAGCTTCACCCGAGGCACTCCGGACCGGGGATCGGCCTCAAGCAGTCAGGAAGCGGTCCCCAAGCCGGAGCTGGGCTATCCGCAACCTGCCCACCCGCTCGGTTGCATGAGAAGTGCCTGGCGGTCCTTGCCGACCCGCCATGGGGGTACATGTACCACCATGTCTGATCGGCACAGCCAGCTCCGAGTCGCTGCTATTTGGAGGTTTATTTATAAGCGTGCACTATGATAGGATGCATTATCTAGCACAATGACAGACGTTTGAGACAGGTTCGAGAGTTTTTCTTTTATACACTTGATAAAATTCTCTCGATTCATATCATAACAGTAATCCGCTGAAATACTTTAGTCTTAGCAAGTAAGCAATTTTCCACAAATCTTTCCCTGCTGCCTGCATGAACTATGTCTTTCACCAAGAGAAATTGACTTCGAAACTCCAGGCTTATCCGGACCTTGCCTACATTTATTAACTTCATGTGCAGTATAAATGTAGGTTTCATCTATATATACAATTGGTTTTTCAGTTTCCTGCTTCGTTTTTCGCCGGACCACGATATCACACTCATTTTTTATATTTGTAACCCAGTTCTTTTAAAAATCCTCTGAGAGAAATGATTCCATCAGTGAAGTTTGTCTTCCTATAACACGCGCTGTAGCGCTTTGTAGCATAGATAACAAGCATAATCAGCCTTTTAATGTGCCCACTGCTGGGACTCAGGCCTCTCTCATTAGGAGAGGGAATGGGCCGTAATACACCACGTGGGCCCAGATTTGGGCTTGCATGGCGCTATGTAGAATGCATGAATTTTACACTTATCAAAACCATTAAGGATTACTTTTTTTATCTTCCTCTACGCTTTTTTCAGAAACAGTAACTTTACTCAAGCCTGAAAAGAAATATTTTAAGTCTAAACGCATTATAAATTAAAAGTATCAACACTCTTTATACCGAAGTAAAGAATAACACCATCCCATTTCTGCCCGTAGGTGTCGCAAAATGGGCAGCCGCATTCTCTGTGCGTTGCAACAACCACATTGCAATTGTGAACCCGCTTGGCAAGCGTGGTGATTATGGCAAACCCCTACCTAGGAAATGAAAATCAAAACTAAAAGATGGCCACTAATGCCCGCCAGTCCATATACCCTTGACTCAAGCAAGGGATTTTAGATCTGACTACCCCTTTAAATTGCTCCGAAAGTAATGTATAAATACTGGAACAGGTTTTTGGAATATGTTTGTAGCTGGACGCACAAAGACTTACTTATTCCGTGCACTACATAAACACGTCCTGCGGGGCTATAGCGTAACTCTGTTGATAGTTCAAGTGATGATCACTTGTTAACAATGTGCATCATTGAACTGTCAAACAGCTAGTTTCGTATTGCCTATCTTCAGTGACCAACTGCAGTGATGTCATTAGCCACTGGTGCCTTTGATAGCCATCGTAACACGTTTTGACAGATGTTATTGTATCGATACTTTTAAAATTGCGATTGTTTAAGATTTTGAAGCTGTTTAATAGTCGATAAAATTTTAGAGTGATCACAATAGGCATCGTAATTTTTTTGTAATTCACCACATTTCCATCGTAGTTTGTTAGTCACTTCTGTGATACGTAATACCAATTTTATGAAATTGTCAGTTGACAACTAAGTTTAGTGTGCAACGAATGCTAGTTGTCAACTGTTATTGAAAAAGTTAGCCAATAGCCCCTTTGAGCTATTTATGAATGTGGCGTCTAACCGGTATAACACGTAAATACTTGATGGACTACCTAGTCGATGAACACGATTAGGTGTAAGGAACGTGTATATGTATATAACGAATACTGTTTAAAAAAGAAAACAACAAAAAATATAAATAATAAAATATAAACAACAAAAACATATAAAAATAAAACAAAAAATGTTAATCTTGTAAATATGAACCTATACACTGTTCGCAATAGCATTAGCCAGAAGTTAAAAAAGGTTGTTTTAGGGTACACTTTGTAATAAAAGTACAATATATCGCACCCCCGGGACGACACTGAAACTTATGCAAAAATGTAGTTTTTCAAGAGTAGCATTTAAAAACGATGTTGCTCCCAGTGACGCGTGATTCGCGCCAAAACGGCAATAACACTTACACCCTCATACGGAAACTATGCGTACTACAAGAGTAGCGTTATCGCACCAAGTAAAGGGGTGCTTTTAGATCATTTTTAGATATTTAACTCATTTTTGCATTTTTTGCAAAAAGTGACAGTGTCGCACCGGGGGTGCGATATATTATGTATATTTTGCTTTATTACAGTTAAGATTGATGCTGAATTTATTATAATCAGCTTATATACCAACTGTTATATTTAAATGAATTCATTTGAACTATCAATCTTTTTTTTAAATAAAAAAAGGCTTAAAGGATTTTAATTAAATACATTATTTAGTTCTACTTATACTAGTGTCTATGTTAAAAACCTAAAAGAAGCAGGGGTTTTCAGTACCTGGAAGGTTTTTCATTATACTATATCATCATCTTCCTGACCTTGTCCCGTGTTATTTGGGGTCGGCGCAACATGTTTTTTACTTCCAATCTACCCTGTCACTCGTCATGCTATCACTAACTTCCTTTTCTTTCATATCACTCTTCACACAATCCATCCATCTTTTCTTTGGTCTCCCTCTCCCTCTCCATCCATCCACATGTAAACTCATAACTCTTTTAGTAACATGCATTTCATCTCTCCTCTTCACATGACCATACCAAGACAAACGATTCCCTTTCAATTTTTCAGTCACTGGCGCCACTTTCAAACTAATATACTCATTTCTCACTTTATCCACTCTCGTCACACCACACATCCATCTTAACATTCTCATCTCCACTACGTTCAATATTTTTTCATCAGTCTTTTTCACAGCCCAACATTCTGATCCATACAGTATGACAGGTCTTATCACGGACTTGTAGATTTTACCCTTCAACTTGAGGGGCATCCGTGGGTCACAAGTTGTTCCCGTGACCTGGCGCCATTTCATCCATCCTGCGTTGATCCGATGTGTTACGTCCCGGTCTACCTCACCATCCCCTTGGGCGAGTGACCTAAGTTTCATTATACTATATAATATTAGTTATTTCTATTTGTATGAATGTTAATAACCTTACGATACTCTTTAACTAAGTGGTGTAATGAATCATAAACTTAAAGCTTCAGTTATATAAATATTTTATTCACTTTGATCAGCACAATTTCATATTTATCATTCTATTAACAATCATTTTCAAATACACAGATTGGTAGGACATGTTCACTGTTCAACAACTCAAAGCAAAGACTGATTCTGTCCAGAATGACAGTTACGAGCTCAATGTTTCCCCACCACAAACTTTCACAAACACTCGGTCCGACCAATCAGAGCAAAGTAAATAGTACGTAACATCAATTGACTAACTAATATACATTAGGGTTTATCAATAATTAACTGCAAGTAAATATTTCATTTTAACAATTATGATATATTTATACAAAACAAATACCTACATAAACTCTAATACCATAAATTATTACATAGACTTAAGTCTACAACGAATGCCTTAAGTTCATGTAACTACTAGCGCCATCTATCGCTTATAGATGGAAGTTTAACGATTTATGAATATTTTCTTTAAAAATCATTACAGTAGGTAGTGTTAAAATTTTATACTGTAACCATTATTTATTAAAATAACTACCTAATGTGAATGGAGTATAGATGATTAGAAATTTATTTTGTAAATAAAATGACTTAAAACCTTCTAAAGACGCCAGCTTTTCTTTGATTTAAGTTTCTATATTTTGTTATAAAAAAAGCTAGCCTGTTAAACCGAAAACACTCCTTGATCGTCTCGATATTGCTTATACGTACGAAGACTCGCTAGATGGAATAGTCAAAAAACTTGAGACGCCTAAATACTCGTGGTGTACGAATACTCGTGGACGCGTACTTCTAAGACTCAGTACGCATTCTACCTAGTATATCTCACCTCTATCCGAAACATGGTCACTTACAATGTAAAGTCACCCAAAGGGCAATGGAAAGGGCTCGGAATTTCCTTGCGTGATCAAACTTAAGTTAAGTGGCAGTGGGCAGGGCACATTGCTCGCAGATCTGTTGGTCGATGAGGACGAAAGGTTCTGGAGTGTTGACTACGAATCCACGTACGACACGTTGGAAGGCCTCCCACAAAGTGGACTGATGACCTGATGAGAGTCGCGGGAATCCAACGTATAGGACCAGTCATTATGGTAACACTTAGGGGAGCCCTATGTCCAATAGTATATATTATATAATATATTAGCTGAAATGATGATGATTATAAATGCAAAAGTTTGTGAGGTACGATGTATGTATGTTACTCATTCACACAATAACTACTAGAGGGATGAACTTAATTAAAAATGTCGCAATAATATAGCTTATAAGCTTATTTTTGCAAAGTTTCATCACATGAGCAAGTTCTTCTTGTTAAGCTACTTTTTATTAGAGGGCAGAGCCGCTGGTAGAAGCTAATTTAACATAGTTTCAAAATATCAAGATGTAACAGTCGCACTGTAATGACGTCAGAATGTTGTGAACGTAAGGTGTCCATTACGTGGTCATACAGGCGTCCATTACGCGGTCGTACAGGCGTCAATCAATTCCATCAGTCATGAATGATGTTTAAATGGCGGAATGTTATCCCCATTAAGGCGTCCATTACACGGTCATGCAAGCGTCAATCAAAACCATCGATCATGAATGATGTTTGAGTGACGGAATTTTATCGTCATTATGTTTTCGTCATACAAACATCAATCATCGCATTAGACGGTGGGTTTTTCGTCAGTCAAAATATTTGACTGTGGCATAACTGACAGCAAAACCTATCGCTAATGGACGCCTTAGTATTTCGTCATGCAAACGTCAATCATCGCATTAGAAGGTAGGTTTTCCGTCAATCAAAAAATGTACTGTGACAAAACTGACAGCAAAACCTATCTTGTAATCTATATATATAAAAGGGGAAACTGACTGACTGACATATCAACGCACATCCGAAACTACTGGGATTAGGAGTGTGAAATTTTGCACAAGGTTTCCTTTTATGACGTAGGCGAGCACTAAGAAAGGATTTTCCAAAATTCACTCCCTAAGGGGATGAAGCGGGGGTCCAAAGTTAGTATGGAGAAACCTACGTTTACGCGAGCGATGCCGCAGGCAGAAGCTAGTGGTATATAATCAAAGAATGGACGCTTATCAAAAACGATGTACATGGCAGCGCCCTCAAATCTTACGACCATTCTCTTTCCGCAGCGACTCTGTCTATCTCTGCTTAGCGTTAGCTTTACATACTCTTTGGCTTAGCTGTGCCTTGTCTGTGGTGTGTGATTAGTCTGTGGTGTGTGTCGTCTGTGTTTCATTCGTTCATTTACAAAGTCTTATAATCTGTGATTCGTTCGTATATCTCTCAACTCAACTCTGTAGCACTCTGTAGTCGTAGTCTGTGATTCGTTCCGAGAGATTCACTTCTTTGTGTTGCTTGCTTTATATTATTTTATAAATTCGTTTTATTTCCACATAATCTAAAATCTGATAACATAAATTTATTAGGTTTACAAGGAAAATAAAAAACAGTAACATGGGAAAAGAAGATGTGTCTGCAAAGAAACGACGTAAAATAAACACCAGCACAGCAAGTGAAACTTCGAAACAAGTGCCTGTCGATGTTTATAAGGTTAGAATTTTATTTATTTTTGAACTGATGCATGAAAACAAGTTTAAATTAATTGTAATATCATCATTGTCCCGAAAAATAAGTCATGGTCGAAAACAATCAGCGATTCAAAGCTCAGTGTTTTCCACTGAACTGTGGTATTTTTGTGTCCGATTGTATGAAGTGTGGACACAAAAATACCACTATTATTACAAAAGTTGTGGAAAAACTACCTATACAACATTCGTTTTAGTAGAGATTTAGATGTCAATGTATACACTACTTTATCATATTCATCAACTAAGCCATAATAAATTGAAAACTTTGCCAAAAGGGGTCTATGTTGAGGATGAAAAGGCTTGGGATTAACCTGCTCCAGTATGCACTACAACTGTTGTCTTATTTTTATCTTTTGTTTTTATTTTCAATTTTGATTTTTGTTACTATTATTTTTTTACAATTTGGCATTGATGTTATGTTTTACAATTTGACGTTTATTTTTAAAAATTTTTCATTGAAGATTATTGTTTTACAAAATTTTTGACATACCTAAATATTTACAAGTATTACATTTTTTTAACTATATATTTCCTTTTATTTTTGTCAATGTGAGGACTATGTTGATTGCTTTTTTTTCCTTTTCTTTACAATAATTTTAACGTAAGTCTGGCAATTTGAGTATTTTCTGCGGCCTACCCAAATGTCCTTTCTTTGGTATTGTTCGTCAAGTTGTTGAGCTTTTTAGTAGTCCTGAGTTGAGCTTTGCGAATACTGACAAATGCTTGCACTGACTGGACAGGTCCACTCAAATCTGTATGGTTCTTTCTTCAAAAGACCATCTTAGACAAATCTGCATGGTTCTCAAGTGATTTGACCATTACATATTTACTGTATGGACTTTAAAAGAGACTGTGAGCCCTGAGTTGGTTTTGGTGTTTCTTCTCAGGGTAGTCAGCTAGGAAACACTTGCCTCATCTAGTTTAAAATGATAAAAAAAGAAAATTTACATGTAAAAGTGTTTTAAAAACCTATTTGCAAAATAAATATAATTTAGCATTTATGTAAAGTATCTATGTACAAAAATTCATAACTTTATCATGAAAAATCACAAAGTTATAAGCTTTTTATGGTACCTGGTTGCCATTCAAATACATGGTTACCGGGCCATCCGAGCAACTAAGGGGTTGTTTTGCTCCGGCACCCATCTGTGTGCTGGCACCTAATTCCAGTTATGACCTGCCGTGCCCTGTGTTGTACTTAGTGTCGGTAGTGTCCAACTTGTGACCTTTTTTAAATATTTTTGGAAAAAATTATAACATGTTGTATAAATTATTGGAATTGATTGTTACCGATTCTGAACAAACTATGTATATTCAGGTTTCACATAGCATTAGCTGCTTTCAAATACTGACTTAAAATTTTTCTTGTATACAGCGTGTGGTGGAATTCGAAGAGTCAGAAGCACAATTACGTCCAGCTGAGAAAGATGCGACATTTTTCAAGAAGATTTGTCATGATATTAGATTATTATTTGCTGAAATAGCTGATCTTAAAGCTAAAGACACTGAAGAGGTTGGTACCATAGTAATATTAGGTATTATGGATAATTTATAGATGTTTTAGGAGTTAATTTTTCTATGTATTTAAAATAATTATATTTATACTGTTTGTTCATAATTATAATTTTTTTAAAAAGCAGCCTTAATAAAGAGATAGCCTTTCAGGCTTATTTGTAAATTATATTTTTATTGTTATGTAACAAAATAACCAATTCAGTACTATTTAACAAATATATAAAGCTATATGTAGGCTAGTTGAGTATATCTGACAGACAGTAGGTTATCAGAAGCTGCAACTCCACTGTCAGTGTCACCCAGAGGGTGAGGTATTGTGTTTCTCAGTAATTGGGTTGAGGACATAAAATAGATATTTGAAATAGTTATTTTCAACATAGTATATCTAATTAAATTTAAAAACATTTAAAAAAAAATGTCAGGCAAATGATGATAAAAGAAAATCAATTTTCAGTAGCATAAATGCTACATGAGTTGTTAAAATTTTAACTTAGTATCATATAAGCAGTGGGAAAGCTATGTTACATTTATATTTTAATGTCATTACAGGCTAGAGAAAAACTTAATGCAAAGAGAATAGAGGCTTCATTGAACTTGGTTGCTCTAAAGAAACTAAACCGTCTAGAGAAAGTACGTACAAGAGCTGGGCGTGATGCATTACATAAGGAAAAGCAGAGGGTTGATTCAACGCACTTGCTCTTGCAAAACTTGTTGTATGAAGCTGATCATCTCAATAAAGAAGTAACTAAGTGCTTGCAATTTAAGTCTAAAGATGAAGAAATAGAACTTGTACCTCTTGAAGACTTTTACAAGGATGCACCTGCTGAAATATCTCGACCAGTGAGTGTTCATACTTTAATTCTTAATAAATCACTGTTCTGTGTGTATGTGAGTTTGCATGTTTGTGAATGCACCCACAATACAGGAGTTATTCCTAGTGTGGTGTGTTCCAGTCATGTTTTTTTTTTAATCTCATTAATTTAAATGGGATGATGCTAAGAATATGTCAACGCAATTGTTATTAACATGGTTGCAAGTTAAGAGGCTCTTTTTCCACTAACCTACAGTCAACATCGAGCATGGTTTAAAAGCTTGTTACCTCAACTAACACTATTCAACGCGATGTTTGATGAAAAGGCATCGTGAAAAATGAGAGGTAACACCTGAAAACTCTGTTAGCATTCAGTAATTAGTCCCGTCAATTTAGGTCCGGTCAAGGTTACAATAATTCGCCCAGACTCGGCCTAACGCTGTTGTTTAAAGGGGTTTCCCCGTTTACACAATAGCTAGTGATAGCGATTGGCCGAGGCAGGGCCCATGTGTAAGGAGGGCATAAGGAAATGGGTTCAAAATTAAACTCAATCTTCGAGTTTCACCAACATGGTGTACTTCACAGGATGTGTATTTCTATTGCCACTACAGCAACAAATAATGAAATTATTTGGTTTATTTTTCTCGATTTAATATTGTAGTATGGCAACCTTCAGGTAAATAGTTGCCCAGGGAAATATTAAAACATGGTCAGAAAATGTCATTAGCAGTGGACACCCTGAAGAAGTTTAAATAACTAAATAGTTAATTTCTATTTAAGGAACTTACTAAAAACGACGAACACCAGCTTCAATTGGCGAGACTGGAGTGGGAACTGCGCCAGCGTCGTGAGTTGTCTTCAGCCTGCAATGAGCTGGTCTCGTCCAAAGAACGCGTCGCTGCGGCTATAGCGGCCGCACGCTCAAGACTTGACGCGTTGGTACCGCATTTACGAGATGTACTCAAATCTACAAAACCTTTACAAGAATGTTTAGCTCTCAGGCTTGATGATAAGAGAGATGAAGCTAGAGCTGCTTCTTTACTGCCGTCGCCATTATTTCTTCTGTTTGCAAACGCTAGTGCATACTCTGATGCATTAGGCGCTAAAACTATCACAGTTGGTAAGTGTCTGAATCTATCATATCACTAACTTACACTTATTTTTTTACGATTATTTTACAACTCCTTAATACATCAAATGTTGCAGGTATATCTGGTGACGAAGATGAAGCGAAAAGATTGGAACAACTCAATAATGTGGATAGTGATCTAGTTGCATCAAACGATTCGGATTCTGACCAAGAAAATAATGATGATGATCAGAGAGAGAAAAAGAAGCGTCACCATAGAAATGCTAAGGTATCAAAGGAAGAAAAGGCTGAAGCTAAGAAGAAGGAAGTTTTAAAGAAACATCCACTAAGTGTGCAAGTATCGGTCAAAGGCCAAGATGGAACTGCTTTGAATTTGATATTTTCATATCTTCTTCACTTGAAAATAATTGTGGTCAAGTTTACTGTTTCATTACCAAAACCCATCACAGGTGTGTCAGCAGCAGATGTGTTGAATGGCCATTGTATATTGAATGAGTTATATCCTGGAGATACAGGCAGTGACTCTCCACACCCTGCCACTTCTTATTTATTGAATGCTGCAGGCATCACTGAAGACTTCCAGCATTTTATTTCTGAACTTGGAAAACCCTACATATGGGCTCAACGAATGTGTGGTTTAGATTTTATGGCTACAATAACAGAAGATCAGAAGTTCAATAAAAATATTCATCTCTGCCCTAGTCTAAGTGTCAGCACAGTTGAAAACTTCATTCTGACTTTAAAAAAGAGGTTGAAATCTCGAATTGAGTTGATGAAAGAGTTGCAGGATTTGGAATCTGGAAAGATATTACCAGGTAAAGGAGACTTGCCTTGTCCAGTAAGATTGTCAGGATCATTGACACAGTGGCAGTCAGTTGGTTGGCCGGAATATAGCCAGTCACCTTCAACTGCATTTTTAATTTCAGAGGGATTAGTTAATCCTAATGATATGTTGTACAGAGCGATTATAACTCGTCAGTCCGCAAAGTTAGTTGCTTTAGTAGCTCTTCGTAGTGACTATCCTAGAAAGGCGCCGATGTTTTCACTAACTCTACATTGGAATGGAACACACCATGCAGGTATCAATAATGATATCAGGGATATTGAAAGAGTTATCAATACAGATTGGGGTTCAGAAGATAACAAACAGTATACTCTTTCCATACAGATAATGAAGTTGTTAACTTGTTTGGATATACTCCTGGAAACAAGTGGCTCTTCAGAGTTTCCACCAGATAAAGTAATGTTTTGTCCAGTGCGCGGGCGCAACAGAGTAAAGCCCTACAAATTTCTCAAACAAGGCACTGGAGTTTTCGTGCAGTATTGATATAAAAGTAATAAAGATCTTTTAGATGTGTATTTTATATTTCTTTCATTCAATACCTCTATCCTGTAGGCCTCTGGGGTAGGTACCACTCGCACAATAAACACTTGCTAAAACTGCTCTTAACTAGGATAAGCGCCTCCACAGATTACAAACGTTGCTGCAAAAAATTGTAGTGAGAAGGCAGGGCGGTTGAAACAAAACCCTGACGCACGAATCTATCAAGAACCAATATAATTGTTTCCATGAAACAATTTTTGAAGATCATGCATTGTAAGCTGCCGCTGTTGCTACAGCCTGTTAAAAAGATCTAAAGTTTTTCTGCCCATGTCGATAAAGTAAGTCATTTCATTGTTTCCACCGGTTCCTCACGCTTTTTCTGATATACCTATCTGAGATGCGCGTGGAACACGGGCTCAGTCCTTAATAAGATAAGATGTCTTTATTTGCCTTAAACATGGTATATTGGTGTTAGTCTTATTTAAATACAATGTCCACATGTTTAGCTACACAGTATATGTGTCAATTGCATGCAAAAATTTTAGGTCAAAACAACAGTAAGTAGTAAAATGAGTCAAAAATAAATAGATGGATACATTATAATTTTAGGTCAAAGAAATCATTAATGTCATAGAAATTATGTCCATTCAGCCATTTATTCAGCTTCTTTTTAAATGAATTTGCATTATTTATACATTTTAATTGTTTCGGGATTTTGTTCTAAATGCGTACACACATCACAAGACAGCTTTTAGCATACTTGGCTGATTTAGGATTATCCTCTGTTAGAAGTCTGTCTGGATCCCTTGGACGAGAGATTACTTCATAAGCTTTCTTGAACAATCCCTTATTACTATAGACAAAGTTACAGAAGGAACAGGAGTGGGTTTTAGTCAGTAAAAGTCTGACACTATCTCTCGCTCCGCCCAAGAGCGCGACATGTCATTTGATGATTATCACACGTAAAAAAAAAATGGAGTAATTTAGTCAAAGTTCCAAGAAGTATCCGGTAGGATAAAAGATTTGGGGTCCTATGAGCTGCATTAATCCATTTTTCTTTAAGTTCTGGAATATTTGGAAATTTAAAATGTAAAAATTAAGACATTTTTTATTTACGTATCATTAGGAATCGATAAATAATTTATCGACTTTCTTTTGAAGTTATCACAGCACTTTAGTACTAGGTAATAAGTACTTACAGATAGAAAGGGATAGACTTATCTAATATTCTAGTGAAAGTAAGGGACTTTTTAAAAAGTCATCAACGCGGTGTCACTTTTTTCGTAACCAACCAGTTTAGCTTGAGCTCTGCAATAATGTTAACTGAACCGGCTTTGGGATGATTTCCTTTTTCCCATCCTATCCTCCCTTTAGCCGACAATCGCCCACGCATCGCGTCGCCACCTGACGGCGGATGGAAGAAGCAAGAGTTCGAACTCAACAGCACGTCAACCTGCGCGCGGGGTTAAAGAAACCTGGAAATATCATGAAATACTACTGCTAGTGATGCAGTGACGTGATCCCCTGGCTCCCAGCATCCTGTAAGTACTGACTAATCCCAGTTTTTATAATCCTTAAGCCTGTTCTGTGTAGGAAACTTAGGGAAGCGTCCCTGGTTGGACGCAATACTCATTCATATTTTTGGTCCGTTTCGAGCGCGAATACCTGTAGATTACAGATTTTTTAGGCATTCTCAGGTTAAATTTCAAATAAAAACTGATATTTGCAAGATCTTAGCATTTTAAAAGTATTATCCTACAAAATTGAGTTATTCATACTCGCCGTGTAACCTATGCGGATTCAGGGGTCATCTTAGTTTAGTCGGATTATAATCGTAACAATTCACGTAATGTACGTAATTTATAGTGGTAATTTATTATCTACGACTATTCACGGTATTTATTTACTTACAAACATTATTACCTGACTATTTCACCTAAAGGTATCGATTTACGCACCTAATAAAGACATGATTTTGTTAAATATCAGTTATTTATAAACAACTACTGGAATAACGATTGTTTGAGAATATTTTAAACCTCCATAGAAAATTGAATATAAATATATTTTTATAACTTAATTGAAATCGATTTAAAAAAAAAAAACGATTAAACAACACCATCAGACACGCATAATGGACACCTCTCTTCGGTAACTTCGTAAAGCTTCGTACTTAATCGGCAATGTTCGGTACGCAGTAATATGTCTCACTCACACGTTAGCATTGGTGTTATTTTCGTATCCCTGTCTCTGTCTTGAGCACAGGCGGTGACAAAAGTTTTCGTTGGTTGTTATTAATAAATTGTTAAGTTTTTTGTGTAGTGTTAGGTTTGTTTCTTTAATTCATAAGTTATATTAGTTATATTCATAAGTTAGATATTATTGTAGCTTTCTGTCTCCAAAGTGTTTTAATATTTATTTTATTTGTACTTGGTCCCTGTATTAGTAAATTTTATTCCAAATTTGGTTTAAAAAAATTAATGTCAATAACAGTTTTTTTTACGAGTGTACATGCGCTAAAGTTCGCAGAGCCTATGTTCAGGGCCGTCAAGTTACGTTGACCGTATTGTAGGTACCTACAAAGTTTGGAGTTAGCCATAAAACCTGATGCAAAAGTGTGTAGAAAGATTTTGAGTTCGTTTGATGATTTGTACTACGCCGTAATCAGTGCAGCGGCTGATGTGCAGATTACTGATAGGAGCGACCACGTCCACGGGCTTGCGACCTCCATGCAAACGGGTCGTAACGCGCGGCTACCTAAACTTGAGTTACCTAAATTCGACAGTAAAATTGAGAACTGGCAAGCATTTTATGATATTTATAAAACTTTAATTCACGACAACAATTCGATTTCGTAAATAAAAAAATTTCACTATTTAGCGTCCTGTTTACAAGGGCCGACCTCATCTATTGTCAAAGGGATCCCTATTATGACCGCTGATAATTACCAAGTTGTTTTTAATAGTTTGATCGAGCGTTATCAAAACAAGCGAATTAACCAGCCCGTTTTAAAATCAGGTAACTTCCAAGATTTACAAAGTTTAACAAACGTAATTTATGAGGCGTACTATGCGCTCCAAGCTTTGAAAATTGACGATTTGGGTGATTTTATCTTATTTTGTTTAACTTCGCGCGAAAAAACAGAAAGACATTTCACAAATACCCACCTTTAATGAATTGTTAAAGTTTCTTCAAGATTATGTAAAAGTCTTAGAAACTAGTCATTTATCTTCTAAATCTAATGTCAATAACAATTCTAACCCTCGTAACCTTGAGGAGAAAAAATCTTCGCCCGCGACTAGTAGGCAAAATAGCAGCGGATCCAAACGTTCATCTTATCTCACAAATTCCAACCCACCTGCAAATGTGACTTGTGCTCATTGCAGTGAGGCGCACTCGATTTATCGATGCCCTACCTTTCAATCCTTAGATTCTCGTACTAGACTCGCGTTAGTACAAGGTAAAAATGATATATATTATGTGTACTAATTGTTTACGTACAAATCACGTAATAGTCAAATGCGTATCTAAAATGTTTTGTACGATGTGTGGATTACGTCATCACACCCTATTGCATATTGACCCTGCGCCATCCAGCGCCGGCGCAACCACTGGAGCGAACGTTACGGCTCACTCTCACGCCGCCGTTCCAAATCGCGATCTAGTTCTACTAGGAACATGTCAGGTGCGCGCGTTCAATACCGCCGCCGGCACTCAATGCACCGTACGTGCACTCGTAGACAGTGGGGCGCAGGATTGATTTGATTGACGCTCGGGTTACGACTCCGCCGGTGTAATCTTAGCATAGCCGGACTAGGACAAAACTCTGTCACACAAGTAAACGGGGTGGCGGAATGCACTATACGACCTGTACACGGTGATGCTCCACATTTTAATATCATGCCAGTCGTATTAGATAACATTACTGCTCTAATACCTAGCGTTAAAGTACCGTCAGTCGTTCGAGAACGGTGCAATCATCTCGTGTTAGCTGATCGCAACTACAATGTTCCCACCAAAATTGATTTATTAATAGGGGCGGAGTTATTCCACGAAATCTATGATGGTCAACGTATAAATCTGAGGCCCGGTTTACCAACGGCTATGCATAGCGTTTTTGGGTGGATTCTCACAGGGACAGTAAACTCTAACTCTGTACCATTAAATATCGCGTGCTGTTTAGTGGCCACCACATTTAAATTAGATGAGCAAATTAAAAAAAATTGGGAAGTGGAGGAACAACCGCGCGTTGTTATCACCGTACCCGAGAATGATATCTGCGAACGCTTGTACACTGATCTAACCTATCGCAAACCTAACGGACGATACGTCGTACCCATCCTCTTAAAGGATGGCAAATGCTCTTTGGGTGAATCTTACAATGGAACTTTATCGCGGTTGACTCATCTTGAAAAGAAACTTAATCGTCAGACTGAACTTAAATCCGATTTTATTAAATTTTATGCGCGAGTACGAGAATTTAAACCACATGTACCCAGTATCTAACCCTTGCGGTATCTACTCTCAACCCTTATTTTATCCCTCACAGTTGCGCCGTTCGCCCTGAGAGCACGACTACTAAACTGAGAGTAGTGTTTGATACGAGTTCTAAAACTACTAACGGTCTATCTTTAAATGATATTGTACTTACTGGTCCTAAGCTCCAAGTCGATATTGTAGATATCATAACTGGCTTCAGATTACACACAGTAGTCTTAACTTGTGACATCTCAAAAATATATAGAGCAATTTTGATTAGACCGGAGGATCGGAGCTTTCAACACATACTAGGGCGAGAATCTCCCAGTGATCCAGTTAAAGAGTACGAACTTGCGACTGTCACCTACGGAGTTAGTAGTTCACCTTATCTGGCTATCCGCACCCTCCACCAATTAGCTGCCGATCATGGCGCCGCATATCCACACGCAGCCGACGCTCTTCTTCACGAGACATATGTCGATGATATTACGACCGGCGCCCCCTCTGTACGCGAAGCCATAGAACTCAAAGATCAACCTATAAATTTGTTAGGTTGTGCTCAACTTGAGCTCCGAAAATGGAGTAGCAATTCACAATCTCTTCTTAAAACCTTGCCTTCAGATCATTGTCAATCACCTAAACTTTTTTCTGAAGAAAGTGAAAAATCAACTTTAAAAATCTTAGGAGTCCAATATGATCCTGTGAGTGACAGTTTCGGTTACTCACAGTCCCCTATTGAGGACGGTGAATGTACCAAGCATTCTATCTTATCCAGCATCGCACGTATTTTCGATCCTCTAGAGTGACTCACACCTTTTATCTTAAAAGCCAAATTGCTCCTTCAAGATTTATGGCGTCTTAATCTTTCATGGGACGAACCTAGCACAAGAATGGCGAAACTTTAGAGCCGATCTCCGTAACTTAAAACTAATAAAAATCTCTCGTAGGATTATACCATCTCAATCTAAGGAATTTCAACTTATCGGATTTTGTGATGGATCTACCAATGCATATGGATGCTGTGTTTATCTTCGTGTCGTTACCTCTCTTAACGTACACGTTTATCTTTTAATCGCTAAGTCCAAGGTAGCACCTCTAAAAGCGTTGACTGTCAACAGCTTAGAGCTTTGTAGTGCTGTATTACTATCTAAAGTAATAAATCGCATTCAATCCTTGCTTAGTTCAAAACATATCTTGAACAAATCCATCTTCTTCACAGACAGCTCGACTGTATTGTCATGGTTAAATATTGAGCCACATAAACTTAAGACCTTCGTTGCGCACCGAGTAGTCCTAATAAACGACAGTCCTGCGCCAACTGACTGGCGACATGTTTCTACCCATGACAACCCAGCCGACATCTGTAGTCGTGGTTTATCGTGCTTATCTTTATCTGATTCTCAAATCTGGTCAAGGCTATCTAAACGCGTGACCTGTTTTAAAATTAAACCTATTTCACTTTAACCTTTACAAGGTGACCTTCCACCTTCTCGATTACTTACAACTGGGCCACTGTTTTCAAACAGTAGGCATCGACTTCGGAGGTCCTTTCATGATAAAAGAGAGTGAACGTCGTAACGCTAAAACTTACAAAGCGTACCTTTGCCTCATAGTCTTCCATGCCACTAAGGCCGTTCATCTCGAACTTGTTACTGAGCTCACATCTGAAGCATTCATAGCGGCTTTAGATCGTTTCGTATCGCGGAGAGGATTCTGTCACTCCATAGTCACAGATAGTGGTACTAACTTCGTGGGTGCCAGACGTTATTTGTCGGAAGTTAACGAAATGCTAAACCGCGAGAGCGATAGTATTTCCAGTCAACTCGCTTCTCGAAGTATCACGTGGAAGCTCAATCCCCCTTCCGGTCCTCACTTCGGAGGCATCTTCAAGAGCGGGATAAAATCAACAAAATACCATCTCAAACGTATCATAGGATCACAAATTTTGACGTATGAAGAATTTTATACTATCTTAACGAATGTGGAAGCTATGTTAAACTCTAGACCCTTAGTGGAACTCTCTTCCGATCCTGGCGAGGTTGATGCTCTTACAGCTGGTCACTTCCTTATCGGGCGACTTTAGTATCTCTACCTGAACCGGTATATGCTGAAAACGAGACCTTACGTACTTGATGGCAGTTTTTGCAGCGCCTATCTCAGAGCTTTTGGCGCATTTGGCAGAGGGATTATCTGCATACATTGCAAAAGCGAATGAAATGGTTTAAACACGGCAACAGTCAGCCAAAATTTAACGATCTTGTAACCATCTATGAGCCCAAATTACCCGCTAACGAATGTAGACTGGGGCGCGTCGTCCAGCTCCACCCGGGCAAAGACGATATTATTCGTGTTGTGACAGTCAAGACATCAAATTTTGTCCTCTTCCAATTGAACAAAATAATGAATTATCCCTATCCAAACTTTAAATACTCAACCATTTTTCAAGTATCTATCTATATATTATTATTTTTTCAATTATATATTGCATTTAAACAGCTTAATCTTAGAAACTTAATGTGAATCATATCCGCACGGTGACATATCTGAATCTGCATGGGTAAGTATAAGTCTCGAACTTAATCTTTCGTATCTTATGAAATCCCTAGTTGATTTCAAGTGGGGGGATATGAACCGGCTTTGGGACGATTTCCTTTTTCCCATCCTGTCCTCCCTTATTTGAATTCGCCGCCAATCGCCCACGTATCGCGTCGCCACCTGACGGCGGATGGAAAAAGCAAGAGTTCGAACTCATCAGCACGTCAACCCGAGCGCGACTTTAAAGAAACCTGAAAACATCGTGAAATACTGCTAGTGATGCAGTGACGTGATCCCCTGGCTCCCAGCATCCTGTGAGTACTGACTAATCCCAGTTTTAATAATCCTTAAGCCTGTTCTGTGTATTTAGGAAACTTAGGGAAGCGTCCCTGGTTGGACGCAATACTCATTCATTAACAAATTATAAATGTATTTTACTTACTGATGAAGATTTATGCATATTTTTTATAGTTAGATGTTTTAAACGATTTTCCACACCATTTAATTGAACAGGTACTCATTTTTGCTTTTGTGTTATGCAATAAATGATTTTTAAGTTTCCAAAATTATCGCGCGTGCACTGATCCAATAACTGGTCAGTACTAAAAAAGGCCCTAATATTGGCATTTAATATAAGTGCAACTGCACATAAGTGTCGTGAGTCTGAGTCGCCCGTATCACAGAGTACTTTGTAATATACTGAAAGCAGTCAAGTGGTTGTATAGTCATTGACGTGCAGCATGATGGGTCGGTATGCGGATGGAGAGTTTGCAGGGCGCCCCGGCTTTCTGATGACCAGTTTCCCCATCTTCCAAGGAAGTGGGAACTGGCCCCTCTCCAAAGTGGCGAAGTTTTCGAATGCGCTCATGAATCCTTTGCCTTCCGTTTAACTCTTCTGCATAAGTTGTAAAAAAAAACATTTATCTATGAAAGGACTGGAAAGGACGAATAAAAACTTCATTCGAGATGAGAGAAAATAATTTTTTGAACTCACTTCTGGTTTTCTTAGCTTTGAGTAATTTCGATATATCATCGATATGTGGTAAAAAAGTCTGAAGAGAAAACTTTGATAAAATAAAACTATAAATAAAATGTATTTGTTTAATCTTAAATTAATAATACTCTCAAAGTTATTGTGTCGTTTTTCTTTCTAGAAAATTAGAATTGGCGAGCGCAATATTCAAATCTTGCCAGAAGCGCTCATAGCTCTAGTTACCTAATGCGCTGCCTCGTACATTTCGTTGTTCGACTATTCCTTGCTAGTTCAATATTCGTTAAATAATAATTGGTAGTGGTGTTACATAAAAATATTTATTAAAACAAAACAAAATAATTTTATAATACAACAGTCTTTATTCTTATTTCAGTAAAGCAGTAGACATTTTCAGAGCAGAAAACACATATCAGGTTCACAATGTGGGCAAATAAGTATGATGAGAGTAAAATAAACTAGAATTCATTCAATCATACATCATCTTTTTAAGGAAAATTCTTTAAAAAAAAACATATTTCACAGCTTAGCCTAAAAATGCCATAATATTGTTATTGGTCGTCAATGAGATCTCTATAGCATTATATTTATACCGAGACATAATTTATTACATCATAATTTTCATTCACATGATCAACTACAAGTTGGTAATAATAAAATGTTAATGAGACTTACTTTAAAACAATACTACGTTTTCTAACCTATATTTTAGTATTTTACGCCTATTTATTTCACTAAAATGTAGATGACTGGAAAAAATAACTCGTATATTTATCATTTCTTAATCTTATTATTCATAATATGTATATGTAGAACAGTTTGCTACTTCAAGTGAAAATGTGCTTAATACTAAAAATTTCAAACTCACTAAATGATACAACCATTTTTATTTAAAAGGATTTCTAGACACACATCTATATTATATTTATATTCATTTCAAAGCGAGTACTGAATTTTGTTCAGCATTATAATATACTGTATACCTCATTCAGGTAAGCATAGACATATCCTAACTAAAGAATTATTTGAATGGGACAGTTGCTTGTTACCTTCAGTTGTACAGACTGCTTCGCTAAATAAGGTATAGAATATAATTCTATAAATACTACCAAGAACTTCTTTTCGTAGTGTACTGAATATAAAAAAATATAATTCACTATTGCCATTTCTTGTGTTCTGCGTTTTTATTCATCGCTAAACGATTGTATACAATGATTTTAATTGATATCATTCACTTTATATTTTTATACATTTTTAGATTATATGTTTTGTATTTTGTGTCTCACTAAGTCATTTTTTTGAGAACAAAATAAAATCACTTTTCATCTTGCGTCACGTCCACTTACTCCTATGTGGCTGGTTGCGTATTGCATTATGAGATCCCTGCCTCTAGTTTGACATCCATTATTTTGCGCGGCCCTTTGAGGCAGTTGAGCCGTCGTTGTACTGCGTCTCGATCTAAAAATAAAACAAGTTGGTATAGTTGACCATTTAGGTACAGATGTAGAACATTGCAAATATCAACTTTAGTTATGCCTATATTATATGAGTTGATTTAATAATGACACTAATAGTTAAATAAATAGCTCATCATATTGTAAGCAACAGTGGGAATTCAACTTTATGTGTAGGTAATTAAAGTTTTCCGGAGTGATATTTATGGTTTCAGAGAGTTATAGTTACATTTGGAGAGCGTGGTGCGGTGCTGCGGGTGCAGCGGGTGTCGCTGCACGAGCGAGTGCAGCAGCACTTGCGCCGACATGTAGCGTCGCTCGCATTCCTTCATGTCGCCGAACAACTCTTCGATGGCCGCCATTTGACACTGTAACAAAACAGGATGCACTCTAAATATTAAAATGTTGTATGCAATAACATATAATTTTTATTACAGAGTGGTGGTTGAGCTAAGATCTCGAGACTGAATAATATATAAGGTGCTATAAAAATACCTGCCACGGTGTTAATGGGAGGTAGTATTGTGTTTATAGATTACAATAGTAAAGATAAATTATTAATCATTTGTAATGTTTTTTTTTTTTTCATACAAAATAATGGACGTATAAATTTGAATTGATTTATTGGCATAAAACCATCCCGTAGACTAAATCTGTTGCCGCACCGCACCGAATTCAATTCAATCATTTCGAAAAACGCCGGCGCCGTTCATACACTGTTGCCATTCTTATCAAACAATGCCGCTGCGCGACAGCCACTCGGTCGTCAAAGCGTAGCTCCGCCCCCCCCCCCCCCTCCCCCATTCGTCGCCGGCGCTAGGCGACTGCCCGTTCGCCAGTCATCCACCGCCCGCTGGAATATCGCGCGAACGCCGGCGTTCGCTCTCTCATTGTTTTTTTATTGTGTCTAATTACGGTATTCGAAAGGTTAACCCCTCTAGACTTTTTTTGTGGGGTCGTGTAAAGGACCTTGTGTGCGGTCAAACCGGACATGACATCAGGAGTGTGGTAGGATTAAAAAGGCGCACAAACGCGCATTTAGGCAAGTAAAAAATGAAACGGTCACATTAAATAAAGCGAAGAGACATGTACGTAAGCGTGCCCAGATTTGTGTGCAACGCGAAGGCGGACTTGTGCAACAGTTTTGTAGATAAGTGGGTAGGGAGTGTTTAAATAAATGTAAATACGGTGCAATTGTTGTAAATAAGATGATTAACTTTTAAACACGCCAAGTTACTGTAATTTATCGTTATTAATATTAATCTAAGTACCTACCTATTGTTTAAAAATAATAAGAAAAAAATTGCGATTCTTACACTAACTTGACAGTCCAAAGCCTGTTTTAAGTGTGATGAGAAGTTTATCATCTTATTTACGTCAGTTTTTTGGAAGAATACAGTAGCTAGTAAGTAATTGCGCTTTTAAAACACTAGTTTGCCTGCGTATTATTGCGTACCTAGTGGATTAGATAGTGACGAACTAGTCAGCTGATTTCAGTTTTCATTCACAGAACAGATGGAAAGAGATAGCAAATACCACATTATGCAGAGTCGAGTCAATGTTTATTTAACTACTTTATTTTCTCAAATTAAATTAACTGTTCCGGGGTACGAAAGCTCTTCACTTTTGTAATCTTTAAACACAATACTACCTCCCATTAAAGCCGTGGCAGATATTTTTATAGCACCTTATATTTACATTGAATTCTTAATAAGTACTTATATTATGTTCTTTTCGATTTGGTAATTAATAAACTAAGTACGTACCAGTTCAATAGCATGCTCGTAAAGGATTTTGTCGCAGACTGCGGGAGTTACACCGGCTTCATGAAGCCTCCTCGACTCATTCACAATCCACTTGTACTTTCCGTTCATCAGGGACACAACTAAAACAAATTAAAACAATATTTAATAATAAAAAATAAATTAATGTTATAGAGAGGCATAAAGTGGTAGGAAACCTTAATCGAATGGAAAATGCCTGAAGTACGGAATCTGGAAGGGGTTATTAGATGGAAATACTGCTCTGATAACAAAGATTATTTTATGTGCCAAAGCATTTTCTTCCATGTAAACAAATCAATGTTATAAGAAGAATAATTAATTGTTTACTAGTTTTTATAAACTCAAGTTCTAACCTTGCTACTTTTAACCTAACCCTGAACAAGACGAAGGCCGGCCGCCAGCGCCTGCATGGTGTGTGTGTGTGTATGTGCTTACCGTTGCGCACTTGCGGCGTGGGCTGCAGCGTGCGCTCGCGGTAGTGTGCCGCAGCGAGACGAAGGCCGGCCGCCAGCGCCTGCATGGTGTGTGTGTGTGTATGTGCTTACCGTTGCGCACTTGCGGCGTGGGCTGCAGCGTGCGCTCGCGGTAGTGTGCCGCAGCGAGACGAAGGCCGGCCGCCAGCGCCTGCATGGTGTGTGTGTGTGTATGTGCTTACCGTTGCGCACTTGCGGCGTGGGCTGCAGCGTGCGCTCGCGGTAGTGTGCCGCAGCGAGACGAAGGCCGGCCGCCAGCGCCTGCATGGTGTGTGTGTGTGTATGTGCTTACCGTTGCGCACTTGCGGCGTGGGCTGCAGCGTGCGCTCGCGGTAGTGTGCCGCAGCGAGACGAAGGCCGGCCGCCAGCGCCTGCATGGTGTGTGTGTGTGTATGTGCTTACCGTTGCGCACTTGCGGCGTGGGCTGCAGCGTGCGCTCGCGGTAGTATGCTGCAGCGAGACGAAGGCCGGCCGCCAGCGCCTGCATGGTGTGTGTGTGTGTATGTGCTTACCGTTGCGCACTTGCGGCGTGGGCTGCAGCGTGCGCTCGCGGTAGTGTGCCGCAGCGAGACGAAGGCCGGCCGCCAGCGCCTGCATGGTGTGTGTGTGTGTATGTGCTTACCGTTGCGCACTTGCGGCGTGGGCTGCAGCGTGCGCTCGCGGTAGTATGCTGCAGCGAGACGAAGGCCGGCCGCCAGCGCCTGCATGGTGTGTGTGTGTGTATGTGCTTACCGTTGCGCACTTGCGGCGTGGGCTGCAGCGTGCGCTCGCGGTAGTGTGCCGCAGCGAGACGAAGGCCGGCCGCCAGCGCCTGCATGGCCTGAACCAGCAGGCCAAGGCGCACACTGTCGTTGCAACGATCTGTTGAGGAACAACATTTATTTATTATGCACTTATAAAACGATTAGGCTTATTTGGTTATGTGATAGTTTCTATATTTTTTTTGTTAGCCCATAAATATTGTGTCCTAGTCTGCCGGGTAAAGGTACCCCTTCTCTTTCGCCTTCCAAACCTCTCTGTCCTGAGAGATCTCTGGCCAATTTTAACCCGCAAATTTGATCATATCGTCACACCATTTTTGCCGCGATCACAGTTACGACGTCCCTCAAAAGTCCAGTTAACGACGATCTTAGCCCATCTGTCTGGATGAATTCGTGCGACGTGATCAGCCCACTGCCACTTCAGCCTTTTTTTTATCCGACCACGCGACGCAAAGTAGGTTTACGAGTTTTTTATTTTCTAAATGTTGATGTACAATGCGTTCCAAATAAGAATAGGATCGATTTTTATGTTGTGACGTCACGTCATACTGTCCAATCGAAAAATTATTATGGTAAGCAAAACAAGAAATTTTTTATTTATGTTTTATTTACGAACTGTGAACGAAAATAGTTTAACCTATTGAGTAGCGTAATTAGAGACACAATAGTAAGACAATGACCGAGCGAACGCCGGCGTTCGCACGGGATCCAGTTTTTCAATTATGCTCATCTTGGAGTTCTTCAGTTTTGCTCAATTTCTTGTGATTTGACAGTATGATGTGACGTCACAACATGGCAATCGATCCTAATCTTATTTGGAACGCATAGTAAGTATGAGTTTCCCTTTGAGCGCTTTAGAGGCCAAACACATGGGTGGATTTTGTTGATTCTTACGTCAATCGGTTTGCTGTAGTCGCGCTTGGGTCACTAAAGACACGACAATTTCAGTATGTTGAATTGTGATTACTCTATGGCGGTAATCAGAAGCCATATTGTGAAAAAGAAAAAATTAAGTCGACAAACCATGTCAAGTGGGGTATCGTTGAGTAGGTATTTGAAAATAAGATGAAGAATATAATTATATAAAAAAGAAAAAAAAAACTATCTATATATATTCTATCTATAATTATACAATGTGGATCTGGAACTACGATATTAAATTAAAACGAGCACTGTACTAGTCTATCGAAACATTTTAAAACACATTGCAATTTTCAAACAAAATAGCAGAATCAACTGCATAAAAAGTAAACACGCTTTAACTACGAAAAGTCACTGAGCTAGTGCGCGGCGTGGTGCGGGGTGTAGCGCGCGGCGGCGATGTTGGGCGTAGGTACTTCTAATCGGAGAACAACAAATCAGCGGCATAAACTCACTAAGTTGCGAGTTGTTAATTAATAAAAGATCACTGATTGAATAATTAATCACATAAAATCACATCACAATCAGAATTTTAAATCATCAACAGTCAAATTTTTTAATTTTCAAAGTATCCCCCGTTGTTCATTATGCACAAGCGACATCGTCGTATTAAATTTTCACGAACTCGTCTTAACAAGTCCGCATTTGCCATTCTTTTAAGTTCGTCGAAGGCATTAATTATTTTAATTTTTAACTCGTCCACAGTGTTCACTTCTCGTGCATACACTTGTTTTTTACGGCCCCCACAAAAAGAAATCCAGTGGCGTCAGGTCCGGTGACCGTGCTGGCCATCGAATAGGTCCAAAACGGCCAATCCACTGACTTTCAAACATATCCGTTAGTCGCTGTCCAACAGGCATTACGGAATGGGCGGGCGCACCGTCCAATTGATACCACAGTCGTCCATACACGTCCAAAGGTAAATCGTTCGTATAGTCTGACACTGAGCCACTAAGAAATTCTAAAAATTTCTCTGCATTTTTGTCTGATATTTTGTCGAGAAGCCATCGGCAAAGTAACACTCTGACTATAGTCAATAATAATAGTCGATAATAGACAACTCTGACTGGCATATCTCTGGATAACAGTTGTTGAACTTTTCTGAACTTGTAAGGTCGCCGTGCGTGCCGTTTCAAAATTCTATGGACTCACTTGAAACCGCCGCGCTGCTCTCCGGAGGCTAGTCGGGTTGTTTTCAAAATGTTGTAATATCCGGTCCTCAATACTTGAATTTGAAGGCACGCCCTCTCCTTGAGGAACCAAAGGCCGATTCTCTCGTAACCTCTGAACGGCCAGGGTAAAAACACGGCTGTTGGTAGGGCACGTTCTTGTGTTACCATATCTCTCCCGATATGTACGCAATGCTAAAGCCGCATTTTGTTCACATTCTCCGTACATAAGTACCATGTCGGTGTACTCGGCAGCTGTGTACCTTATTTGAGGCATAATTAAACTACAAACCTAACCTAAATCACAAAACTAGCTACATAATAAATGCCTAAATAACTAATATTACACTAACACCAATAAGTCACACTAACCTATGCACACTATGCACTAATCCAACTATCACTTTAATCACAATAACAACAAACTTTTCATAAAATCACGACAATGCGCGCGCGGCTCGTCTTGTGATAAAAAAAGTAGGCGTGTGCTCTCCTCAAAGGGCGCCGCTATGCACTGACTGACATAGTTACCGAGTCAAGGACTTTTTGCCGAAAAAAAATCCGCTCACACACACACACTCGCAATTTTCTATGCACTACTAATTCATTATTTGCGTAAGTAATATTTCTTTTTCTTTATAATTGTAGTATTTTGTGGGAGTGTACCTATTTGATATTTTTCAAAAACGCACAACTCTTAACCCTAGTATAGTTGCCTGTTCGAAGGTGCATAACAGGCATAATAAAAGAGACTCTCGGTAAGTGAATTTAAGGTGCATTTTGATTCGTTACGAGCGCGACTATCCCCGATAAGCAAATATAATAAAGGTCACGTCAGTGCCGTGCAATGAATTATGAACATTAAGAACGTTGTTAGTAGGTTTATATTTGGATGTTTTCTTTCGAAGAATGAAATTGCTGTACTTGTATTATTACTTATTCTGTGGCCTAACTTAAATAATATGTAAGTTCTATTGTAAGGTGCGTATAAAATATAATCATTAAATCACTTATAGCCAGAGTAGGTACATCTCATGACAGTTCTTATAAGCCAAGTCATAGTTAGATTTTTTTTTTAATACTGAGGTTCCGTGCCTATTACGTCATTAGATCAGATCAGAAGTAAAATGATAATTTAGGATCTTTAACGATTTAAAGTTGGTTAACAACCATTCTCATAGACTGCTTGAAACTTTTTTGGTTTGTGAAATCATGTACGCTATCAAAATCAGGGCACTAGGCACGATTCCTAAATTTATATATTAAAAAACACCCGACTGCGAGAAAAAACTAAAAAGTTCCAAAACGTCACTTTTCTTTTCAAGCAGTCTGATGAATTTTTGTTTGTGAAAATGTAGGCTATCAAAAAAAATACATTCAGCCGAACATAGAACCTCCTCCTTTTTGAAGTTGGTTAATAAGTGCTCTAGGAGACGATTCCAAAAAAGCACATCGTAATAAATAATGTTTTTTAAGCATTAAAAACACCCGACTGCAAGAAAAAACTAAAAAGTTCCAAAAAAGTCACTTTTCAAGCAGTCTGACGCAGTTAGTGGCATCAAATCTGTGATTAAACTATAACAAATACCGTATTTCATATCTCTTTCTAGCAAAGATAATTATTACATATACTGGATATAAATTTTCGTTTTTGACTTCTTCATTACAGGTTTTTCTGCATCCTGTTTGTTTTGTTTACTATGTTCTCGATGGTTAAGCTTAAATCAATGTTTTTACCCTAAAATATCATACTCTAGGTGATACATTCTGATGGTACGTACCATCTGAGACGTCCATGAGCGCGGCGATGGGCGCGCCGCATGAGACAGCAAGATCGGATAGGAGCTCCGCTAACATCAGCACGAAGTTCAGCTGCGAGAATACTTTGCTGTGCTCCTCCTGTAAGGAATATAAGGACAATGTTTTAGGCAAAGGTTTACAAAGACTTGCAAGCAGGGCGAAGTGACCGCAGCGAATGCCTAGACTGAACAAGTTGACCACGTGGGTCAAGACGTTTTTCCTCCGCGGAACTTGGCTATTCATGGCGACATAATGAAACCATGTCATGCGTATATGATTTCATGCGAATCACTCTCAAATTAAGAAATCGAATGAATTTTTGTATGAATATTATTGTTGCGCCCAGTTCGCCCGAAGCCTTCAGCAGCAATAGCAATATAACAGTAGGAGAGTGAGTGACTCACCGCGAGGATGGTCTCCTCCTGCAGGTTGGGGATGTAGACGGGCGGGTCGGTCGCGTGCAGCTTGATGCCGCGCAGCAGCGCGTCGGGCAGCGTGCCGCGCTTGGGCGAGCCCGCACCGCCGCCCAGTTCGCCCGAAGCCTTCAGCGCCAGCGAAACCGGCGGGGACGACCCTGCACAAGTGGACAACGCATTATAATCGTCGCTAACATTACACTTAAACTCAGAAAAAAAAATCCGGGACTGAACAATATAAGATTCAAAGAAAACCTATAAGCGGTATCTTTACTCATCATTATGAACCACTTTTAATATGGGATCAACTCTGAAAATGCGTATAAAATGAATGGTTCAGCTAAGTACAGTGCGAAGAGATTAATTTTCGATAATAAAAGAGCAGTAGTAACCTGATCGGCGCAGTGGGCTGGCGTTGGTGGGCGACACCTGCCACAGCGAGGGCGGCGGCGAGCTGCCGGAGTTGCTGCTGCGGCGCCGCGTCGACGGCGGCGTCATCGTGAACGGCACCTGCCGATGCAACGTGACAATAATTTAACTTGCATTTCAATTCAGAACTCGAGATACATAGCAAAAATAATAAGTACATTTAATGCAAAATATACTGCTGTCTCGGTAACCTTCAAATGTTTGATAGAACTATATTGATTTTTTGTAGCAATCAATGTATTAAGAGCGTCCTTTCCGAGGTACATTTTCATACAACCGCTCTGACGTGATTATGATGTTATTACACATCTTTCTCTAGATATTTTAGATAAACAGCTATCTTGTGGATATTATCTAGGCTTCTATAGAAATCAAAAGATAAATTTGTGTAAAACTAATCTAGTAAAGACTTCCGAAAATCTGCTATTTTATGTGAACTTTGGCCCTCCATAATGTACTCATACATTAAAAATATAAAAAAGTACATCAATAGAAGCCTTGCACATTTAATCGTCATTTTATATGATGACAATTTATCTGAAAAACTTTTAGGGCTTAAAAAAACATCATTTTCTAGAACAAGTTTTGTGAAATATTCGAGTAAATCACGGAATTACCGAAAGCCAACAGAGTTTTCAGGCGTTATCTATCTTTTTAGCATTGCCTCTTCATCAAACATCGCGTTGGATTGCGTTAGATGAAGCAACAAGCTTTTAAACCATGCTCGATGTTGACGATAGGCGAGTGGAAAAGGACCTTCTTAAGAGCCCGGCGAATGACACTTGCAACTGCAAGTTGACGCGTATTTAAAATTCGTTCGCGGACTATAGCTCTATATCTCTGTTTGATAAAAACAAGTGAGGGACTGAAGCGGTGCGCAGCTGTGTGTATGTGAGCGTATTACAATTGTTAGTAAAATTAGGTATGTATGTTTAGACATTTCCTCAAGGCGCACGTGGAACACTACGCGACTTCGACGACTCGAGCTCGGTACGGACGGTAACCTAACGGCCGGAAAGAGAGCCACCCATTGCTCACCGTCCGCAACCCAACGCTAGAAATCGGGGTCACGATCCCGGCGGCTGGAGCGTGAAGAAGGCCGTTCCCTCACGTGTGCAGCCGCCTCCTTCGCTAGCATTACTGTTTCGCAAAAGGAGTCGAACGCCTGCCATTCCTCCTCACTCTGGACCATGAACTGTACCAGAGTCCGGCGCGAGAGGTCGTTGCCATCGATCGCCCCCACGACGTCACGGCGGTGCTTCTCCCGAGCGGGGCATACCTCTACCGTATGCTCTACTGTGTCCTCCGAGTGGTCTACACAATGGTGACATCCGGGCGTTTCTTCCACACGAATCCAGTGCAGCAACATCCCGAACTTATCATGTCCGGTGAGGTGTCAGCATGCGGAAGGTGAAAACGCCGTGACGTATTTTGAACCACTCCTCAAAGAGGGGGATTTCCGCCATAATTATGGAGTGCTCAGCACTGGGTTGTGACAGTCGCTGTCACCATTTCAAGATGAGATCCCGCCGGAACTCTGCCCCCATACCGCGAATTGTTGTGGCAGCGGAGTTTTACCCCGGCGATGCATCTCCACACGCAAATCTTGCATGCGTGTAAGAACTTTTGCCTCTAGATCCCATGGTGGTAGGCCAGCAAGAAGACTCGCTGCTTCGCGGGAAACCGTTCGGTGTCCCTGCACCATCCGGATGGCCATGCCTCTGGCATGCGTTCAGCTTAGCCGCCGGTCGGTTTCGCAGCGACGGTGCCCATACCGGCGCCACGACAGCGAGCCGTCCAGACCGAGCCCGAGTCGTCGACGGCGCATGGTGTTTCACGTGCACCTTAAGGAGATGTCAGCAAATCCATAGGGGCCCAGCAGGGTCGAAGCCTACTGGGGCCATGGGTTCGCTTCTGAAAGGAAAACCTGGGGCCTAGAACGCAAGGCAAAGAAGGATCAAAGAAATGGGTTTTGGTAAGTAAAAGTGAGACACCCCTCACGTTTCGCCTAAGTGCAGAAGAAATCATTGAATTTTCATTTCACATTTCTCACACAAAAAAAAAATAGTACCTAAACATTTGAAGTTTAGTAAAAAGAATACAGAAAGTCAATAGAAATATTACAATAGAATTTACAACGCGGCTAAAGTAATCTCATCACGCAACACTGACACTAACATCTGGCTTGCCGCGATAGCACTAATAACTCTTGGAAATTTTGGATAAATTTGTATGTGTTCCGTAATACCAAAAATATGAATGAAAACTTAATGTTTTTCCAATTTTTTTTCTTTAATTTGTAACTTGATAATATAAGCTATGTTCCTACGGAAACAATACATGCCATTTACGCTATAACAATGTGCGAAAAGCAATTAGCTTAAATTTCGTTTACTTAGATAAATATCCGAATATCATAATAATATGGTGGAAATATGCTCAAACTTCAAATGGTTTTGGTATTACGTTTGTATGAATAATTCATCCGTCGCTGTGCTCCTAAGTAACTAATTGCTGCCAGCTGTTTCGCCCGCGTGATAGTAGAAAATTATCCTAAGGGAACATACTACCAGGATAAAAAGTATCCGATGTGATATTCCAGGACATGGTCTACCCGTGTACCAAGTTTTAATCGCAATCCATTCAGTACTTTTGTTGTGAAAGAGTAACAAACATCCATACATACAAACTTTCGCGTTTATAATATTATTATTTAAATATAGTAGGATTATGGTGCTCCAGAGCTTAAATATTCGATTCCGAACACTGGTTCTGTGTGTACCAGATGCATTCAGTTCTGCATATATGTACGTATGATATTTTATATAAGCAAAACTGGAAGCAAATAGCAACTCACAAGGTATTTACACATTGAAACACTTGAATGCATACATATCGAGTTACTATCTCATACAGCTTACGCTACCTACAGGTTTTATAATGGTGGTAACTACTGAACGAAGTATGATGAAACTTTACAGTCAATACGGTATAAACCGCCGGCAAAAGCCAGTAATATATTGCACTGTGCTCCTGCCAGCGGCTTCGCTCGCGCCGCGTCAGAAATCATAAAAGGTTTATTTCAAATATACCAATTACAGGCAGAGTCAATGTAGAAAATTATCCTAAGGAAAATATGTAAATGTGTTATTCCAGGACATGATGCCAAATTTCACTACACATGTGCCAAATTTCATCCAAGTTCGTACAGCCGTTTGCAACATACAAACTTTCGCCTTTATAATATTAGTGATGATAAGCTACATAATAATACTATATCAGTAACAGTATTACGTAACACAGTGAACTTGGGACAAAAGATAACTCGACGCTGATGTTACAATTGCTCCTACATTATGAAATTGTCATGATTAGTAAATAAATGTAAAGTGTAGCTCTAATTTATTAAGTTATTAAACATTTACTTATCTAATTATACTATGTTTAAAACTTAGCATTATGGTATGACGATCGTTCATGCAATAAGTCTTTAATTTATTTTGGAGTATCGTCTATTTAGAAAACCAACTTTTGTCGAAGAAGGAGATAGAGATTTTACATAACAAAAGAAACCTATCTTGAAACAATCAAGGGAAACATGAAAAACAAACAAAACAATTGCAACAGATTTATTTTTATTGCCTTGGTTTGATTTTGGGCGGTTAATATTAGAGATTTCACGAGTATACCCTAATTTGTTTTATGTACACACTGAAGATCGCCCCCCCCCCCCCCCTAGTCAAGTTACAACCGTTTCGTTTCGATTCTCGTTTCGTTGATCGCCTCGAGTCGGTCACGCTTCCTATTCCTTTGTTCTGACTACGTGACGAGCGTTGAGATGACGTCAGAACAAAGGAATCGCAGAAGTGGCCGACTCGAGACGATCGACGAAAAGAAAATAGAAACGAAACGGTTGTAACTTGGCTAGGGCAGCTGGGGCCTTACTATGACGTGTTAAAATGTCAAACGTGCGAGCGAGAAAGAGGGATGGAGCTATACACTCCATATAGCTACATCCCTTTAACAGTTCAGTTCAGGTCGCAAAATGGTTCACGTTAAGAGTTCGTGGTAGGGCGTCTGAACGCTGAAGCGGGTGGAATATATCGACGGAAGCAGGTGGATACTTACGGTCGGAGGCGATAGAGAGCCGAGGTTGGCTGCGTTACGGCTGTAATTCGATCGGAGCACGTCGATGGGTTGTGATCGTGGTACGTTATTGTTAGATGTTACGGCGAGAGGGTTCTGCAATGAACACGTGTGTAAGTCACAGTTATGTACGAAAAACTGCTGAGAAAATATACACAATGAACTTGAACAAATGCTAAATGCTCAAACAATGGATAATGGGCAAAAGTGGTTTTAATATCCATCACCAATAAACTTATCTCATTAAATAGGTTATGTTATGTTCTTTCGAGTATTATAGAGTAGATTATCTCTTCGAGTAAATTTTATTTAGTTTATTTTTTAATAAACTAATCTATGACGGACCATATAGTAGTATCAAAAGCAAACCTTATACATTTTTGCCCAATCTCTATTGCTTGCAAAAAACATAACTCTTATGTTTGGTATTCTGCGGGGGGTACAATGGTATAAAAGGCCTCACTCTGTTGACGTCAAGCTGTTGAGGCGCCCGAGCACTCTACCGACCCGGCTACAAACTTACTGTCGTCTAGCTTGCCGTCAACAGACTAAGTTTGTAGCCACAAACTGTTGACGGTAAGCTGCTGCGGCGCCTGACGCTACGTCCGAGCACTCCGCCGACCCGACTACAAACTTTGTTGACGGCGGGCAGCGCCAGCGAGCGCGTGCGCGGCGCCGCCTCGGAGCCCGACGACGCGCTCGAGCACTCCGCCGACCAGGCTACACACTTACTCTGTTGACGGCAAGCTGCTGCGGCGCTTGGTGCGCGTGCGGCTGTGGCGCGGGCGCGGGCGCGCGCGGCGCGGCGGCGGCGGGCGGCAGCGCCAGCGAGCGCGGGCGCGGCGCCGCCTCGGAGCCCGACGACGCGCTCGAGCACTCCGCCGACCAGGCTACACACTTACTCTGTTGACGGCAAGCTGCTGCGGCGCTTGGTGCGCGTGCGGCTGTGGCGCGGGCGCGGGCGCGCGCGGCGCGGCGGCGGCGGGCGGCAGCGCCAGCGAGCGCGGGCGCGGCGCCGCCTCGGAGCCCGACGACGCGCTCGAGCACTCCGCCGACCAGGCTACACACTTACTCTGTTGACGGCAAGCTGCTGCGGCGCTTGGTGCGCGTGCGGCTGTGGCGCGGGCGCGGGCGCGCGCGGCGCGGCGGCGGCGGGCGGCAGCGCCAGCGAGCGCGGGCGCGGCGCCGCCTCGGAGCCCGACGACGCGCCCGAGCACTCCGCCGACCCGCTCTCCGTCGCCTCCACCAGCACGAAGTCGTCCTCACCCGCCCAAGTCGTGTCGGACGACGAGGCTACCAATGAAAACACATTTTACATCCTCGATCCAATAAATTTTCTCTATTTTCATGAAAGCAATTTTGTCATATCTTTAGTAGGGCATGCAATCTCGTCTTCAAGTCGTTTGTCAAGATCTCGGCCTTTTTTAACGAGATAGATCTCAGACGAAAAAAAGGCGAGAACTCGCGAGTTCAACTAGATTGCACTTGAGCATAAAAACGTCATATTTGAAGCGCGGATTGACACGGACGGAGTTGCGATCTGTCGGTTTCGTTCGGTGCGTTTCGGTCGCGGACGAGGTGTTTCTCAGATTCGTTCGTGCGTCCGATTGGTCGAAAATTGAGCCGGCGTGCAGTGTCATCAGCGCGCATTTGTTTTGTTTACTAATAGTTGTTACTAGCTAACGTGATTGAGTTCGATTGCATTCAAGTATTTTTTTGGTTATTTATGCAAAATAAAGTTTCTTATGTGATTTACGAGTGGAATAACGAACGATGTCGGCGAATATAGTTAATATATGCTAATCTCGCGAGATTTCGAAATTGGCGAGATCTCGCAGTATTGTTATTCATAAACTCGCGGGATCTCGCTTGAGCCCCAATATCGCAAGATTTGCATTCCCTAATCTTTAGACAAGAAATATAATAATCTAATCATTATATTATCACATTGTAGTGCAAGATCAATCGTAATATGCCAACCTATTAGCATATAGAAGGAGCAACAGTTTACATGAGTATTCAGTATGTTTTCCTGGCTCAAAACCAATGTAGATAGATATATAACAACGACCTTTTACACGTGGCACATTAATCATAGTAGCTCTGTGATTAAGAAACCATGTGCCGCGCATAAAGACCCGGACTTCGTGCAACCTAAGACCGGTCATACACGGACAGCTCAAGCAGTCGAAAGTCAACAGCTTAAAGCTGCCAATCATAATTGGTGGAGCAGTTCATGCCAACTACTTCAGCAATTTCGATTTCATTCAAATCATTAGCAATATGGATTTTATTATTTTTGAAGAAGAAGAAGCACTTCTGCTGCTACTTTTACTCAGACGACGAAGGCGGCGGCGTATAAATAGAAAATTGTGGGTTCATCCAATATTGCAATAGAATAGTTGACAGCTCGAGCAGTTAGTGTATGCCTGGCGACTGCTTGGTCGCATGATGAAATTTCACTGCGCTGCCAACTGCCCGAAGTAGTCGCAACTGCTCGAGCCGTTCCATGTATGTGTGTACGTAGAAGACAGTAGTTCACTATGCAGTCGCAGCTTGAAACAGTCCATCCTGACTGCTTCAAGTTGTCCGTGTATGGCCGGCCTTAGATTTAATTAGAAGCTGAGTTAGCCCAGTGAACCACTGACCCCGTTGTTATTTAAGTGAACTACTGGCGCGGTGAGTAATATATTAGTAATCTTTTAGATGATAACTAATTATATATCTCTACTAGCACTTTACTCGCGGTTCTCGTTAGAGTGTCTACGCAAAATTCTACAATACTTCGGTTACATTGCAAGGAAAGATGGTGGTAATTTTTTTTTTTTTAATTTTGACACCCAGTCACCTACACTTTACACTACACACCCTAACTTCCTACACACACTCTGTATTATTGCTATTGTTATGATTATCTTGCATGCTATTTATATTTTTTTTTCCTGTTTTTTTTTTTGTCTATCTTGTCACTACAGGAGTGATTATAATCACTGTATAGTGAGAGTTCTGGCTCTTGTGATACAGAATATCCTAGTAAAAGAGCCAGGGTGACACTGATGTTTGTATTTTTAAGTGATTTTAAAAAAATATTATTATTATAATCTCGAAAGGTTCATCGTGACCGGTAAAGTGGATGGAAAAAGGCCCGTGCGTTGGTCCGACCAGATCCGCACAGCTCTTGACTCTACGGTGTACAAGGCCCTTCACACCGCCAGAGACAGAAACAGATGGAAAAATATCGTACGAATTAACAAAAGTACGCTTAAAAGCTGAATTTCCAAAAATCCCTTCTTAGTGGTCACCTTTATCATAAAAGGAAGCTTTGTGCAACATTTCACGTTCTTATTCCCAGTAGTTTCAGCTGTGATTTCATATGTCAGTCAGTCAGTTTCGCCTTTTATATATGATATAGATAACTACATAAATTTGTCGAAAAACAAGTCGCAGTTTTTGGTAATTTTAATGGTGTGTCAGACGCCCAATTTTGTGCTACCGTTATGTTAAACCTACAAACCCAAATTCAAAATAGTTCTAGAAGAGACATAATAAAATAAAATGTTACCAAGCTTGTTTACAGACAATGTGAAATCAAAATGTGGGACGATTGATATCTGTAGCATCCACATATAGATAATTTCATAGCAACAAGTAAATGGGTGCAATAACTCATATAAATGGCGGAACAGACAATAAATTATTGCAGTTTACAACAATAGTCTTGATACCGGCTGGAGGTGCCCAAGGGCAGGTTAGTAAGGGTTATCGAATTTGTTTACTCTGAACAATGACATATTTTATTAATATTTGAACTATTGTTGAACTGTTTTCTGAGTATCTTTTAGTGTTTGATCAAGTGTGATTGGCCTTTTTTTCACAAGCGTCTTTTGTAACATTATTGCTATTAAAAGTGTATCACGCCACGTGACTTTTAAGATCACCCGTATTATACACACGTCACGAGTTCTTTCGTCAATTTGTGCAAATAATATACCTAATGACGTCTGCACGCATCTAAAAGCGCCCAGTAGCAAATTCGTTTTGATAAACGATCACTTTCAATATAATGTAATCATCAGTGACACAGATAACGATAAGTCCTAATGAGCAGAATGTTCTTTGTAAGTATTAACTTACATAATGCTTAAGTAACAATTGTGACAAATAATCTATGTTTATTCTGAAATACTTTTCTTACGGAGTTAAACGAAGTTTTTTTATTATAAAAAATTATTATATTTATATACTACGGCTATTGTACATCTGAATAAATGATAATCGAATCTATCCTGAACTTATCAAACACATCTGTGTAACTTTTTATTTAAATATTGATAGTAGATAATTTTAGTGGTGATAATTATTATTTATTACTTAATCGATGATCTCAAAGTAACCTGAATCTTATTATGAATATGAATTCTGAAAACATTGTGAATGCGCGAACGATATAATCAAACAAGTACACTCATTGATGATAATAAATAATATTAAAGTTCCTAGGACACGATAGGCGTGTACATAAGTACTTTCTTTCCAGAACTATTTACTTTAACCCACATATTACGCGTTACCCTAATAAAATGTATTATATTCAGTTGATTCATTGAATATTTTATTTATTAATGAATTACAATGTTATTTGTTCCTTCTTCCGCAATTGTTAACCTGTTGGGTGAAGGCTATATTATCATACGATAAGCGTGTTATGTAAAAATAGTTAATTTTATAGATACTCTTTTGGTGTTGATTTTTTTTTTATTGAACATAACGCTGCGACAACGTATAGAAATGTCTGTAGCGGCACAGAATAAGAAATAGGTAGCGGGTAATCGCGCTACAATACCTCGTGAATAGGTGAAGAACCTCGCCAGATTTGGAAGATGTGAAATTCGCCGTGGTCGACGTAGCCACGGCATAACGGCTAACTTATTAAAGATCACATAAGATCAAAACAATATGTATAGGTTAGCATCAAATTTCGCATTGGAGAGATCGTTTAAAACATGTGTAGCGACATCTATGGCGTCACATAAGAACTAATCCTGCATCGCGCAATCAAAGTTCTCCGCGCGTTTAGAACATATAGAACAGCCCGAAATCATCTATCGGGCAGCTGCCCACCAAACATAACACCCGTCTGGCCGGAGGATCCTCCCTTTTCAAAGGAGGTTTGCGGGACTTTACACTTTGTTCCGCATACCTCCAAACATGTTTTAGTATTTTATCCACAGGAAATTATAAAAGTGCATCCACTTATCCGCATCGTAGCAGACAAACATGCATGCAGTGGTCGCACTTAGCGATGTGCCGAGTACGGCTTGACTCCTCTGATAGAGTCGAGTCTGCAAGTACAAAATCGATTCTCTCTGACTCGTGTCCTAAACTCGAACAGGGGAATCGAGTCATGATTCGAATACTGTACAAACCGACTCGAATCGACTCTATTCACTAATACAGTGACTCGGCAAATCACTAGTCGCCAGGGACTGCATACCGAAAAAAAATCGGTTATAAGGGTTAACGGTATGACGTCATACCTTTTTATTTCAATACCTCAAAATAACGGTACCGTTATTTTTCGCTACCGAAAAATAATGGTACCGTTATTTTTTACGCTACCAAAACCTCTAACATTAAGGTATCCGTTGAAACCCTCACTCCCTCTACCGAAATAATTTCGGTAGAGTAAAGGTTAAATAAAGGTATACGGTACCTAAAAAAAATAGCGCTGTCGTTATTTTATACCGGTAGCGTAACCGCAAATCTTAACCGGTTTCGGTGTACCTTTAAAATAAAGCGGTACTGGTTTTTAATACCGGTAGCGTAACCTTATACCTTAACCGAAAACGGTCCCTGCTAGTCGCACTACTGCCCGCTTGATGCTCTCCGACTGACGAGTACGAATTGTGGATCGGAGCATCTGAGTCTAATTGTATGTTGTCGCAACACTGTCATTTGTTTTTAAATGAAACTTTAATTAAGGCGTATATTCAAATTTTAGAATAGTTTTACCAAATAATCTTTCCATTGTTTCAGTAAATGTGCTATAAAGCTATTCGTATTTGCAAAGCAAGTGACTTAAAACGCACATACAAACGTAGGTACGATTTAATTCATTTTGTAGTATATATGGTAACATAAGCTGGCACACACACATTTTCATTATTTTGGCACATTTTCTCTGGTTCTTGAAGAACAGTATAATATTTATTTATAAATTGTGAGTTTGTGTTTATTTTGACGAAACTCGATACAAACTTTTCTATCTCTATAATAATGGCTAGGCACGTTGCGAATAACACAAGTAGTACGTAAGGCAGATGGCGCCGCGCTGTAGAGGTTGTCGCGGTGCCATGTGCGTCCCGCTCGGGTGCTGCTTACCGGAGGATGTCGGCTGTGACTTCTTGTAGGCATGTAGCGTGGGCAGCGCCTGCGGCAGCGGGTTGGAGCTGCGCGGCGCCGACGAAGGTCGCGCGGCCGCGCCGCCGGGCCCGCCCGACCCTCCGGACCCACCCGACCCTCCGGACCCGCCTGCGCCCGCCACGGTTGTAGGATTTACGCTCGCTCCTGTGAAAACATCATGTTTACAAGCCATACTACATCCATATCCAAAACGCAACTCATGCAGAACTGTGCAGTTTCCATTTACAGATATTCGATCAAATTATAATATAAAACGCAAGCGATAAATAATAAGTAGCAAGCGATGAAATGATTGATTGCGTGTAAAATCGTAGTCCTTGAAATTTTTGAACTCTGCCAGGGGTCTGTCAACGGTCGCCAGTAGTTCTCCCGTGATACTCAAAATTTAAAAATGAGTGTACGTGCAAAATTCATTTCGTTCGATGTCATGCTTTTAAGTGGCATTGTCGTTCGATAAGAGAACTATTGACGACACCACTTGATCCGACACAGTTATACATATCCGGATTACAAAAATATGCGCCACCCCCACCCCATGCACAACCAAAGCGAATTTAATAAGTGAGGATGTACCCTGACTGTCCCATGACTCCTCTAGGTAACAGTTAGTATCGGGCCGACCCTCGAGATTGCTCTCCAAAATGTCGGGCAGATCCGAGTCCAAACCTGAACAATATGCATAACTTCACACACCGTGACTGAGGGCAGTGTAGTGTAGCTTAAGTGTGTATTTACATACATATATATATAAATAGTTCAAAAATCCCTGGACTAGAAGCTAGATAACGTTAATGTAAATAAAACTAAATGAAGAGGTGATAATTCTAACGATGTTTGTTGAGAGTATATTAACTTGAAACTAATGAGTTAGATACAGTAAACTAGATCAATTCAATAATTTAGATAATATTGTAGCTATAATAAATCACATTGTTAAAAATGATTTTATTGTAAATAAATGAGTTAATGTGTTATTAATAGCGATAAAACAGTTACAGCAATACAATTAATGTCTGTCGAGTAAATGTTATATTTTTTTAATAGCTAGATAGTGTGAAATATCGTAGAATGATACGATGTTAATGTATTGAAGCTATATTTTACATTTGTATTTATTTCAAGCACCAAAGTTAATAGAAAGACAAAAATTGAATTTACGAAATATGTATTCTGTAAAAGTAGCAAGGAAAGTAAGTAGTATTTATTACAAAAATAGGACATATTATACAGGTGTAGAGCGTGGGGATTTCGAAAGGTTATAAACAATGGAACGGGTCAGTGATGATTAGTCACTCATTCTGATTAGAGTTTTATGTATTCAGCATTCAATGTTAGTTACTTTGTATTCTTGTTAATGACTCAGTGTGGTTTATTCACAAAAGCGATCTTAACTGTCTTAACTTTAGTATTTACTGGATGCTGTTTTAGTACATTCTACCTTTATAATTTATAACCAGTTTTAATTTAGGTTATAAGCTATTCTAATACCAAATTTCGTCTAAATACATTGAATCGTTTGAGCGTGAAGGACTAACGCACATATACATACATACTAAATTTCCCGCTTGTAATATTATCTAGAGCGTGATTTTACAGTCAGTCATATTTGTGTGGTTTTGACAAATGTAGTAAGGCGTGGAAAAGGCTGGTGGTGGGTTAGTATGATCATTTGGGTCAAAAGGACGTACTTTTGTTTATTGTTTCCACTGTACTGTAACTATTTTGAATTGTAGCACTACTTACTTTAAAAAAAAAAACATCTCTTTACCCCGAATGACCTTAAGGTACTTATTATACTAATTAGACATTATTGTATAAACTTACTATTAATGGATGTCGTCCGCGGGCGCTGTAGGAAGGGATGGTTGAAGAAAGCTTCGAAGGGCATGCGCTCGCGAGGGTTTCGTCGCAGCAGCCCAATGAGCAAACTACACAGTTCAGGACTTGTGCCCGCTGGCATTCTGAAACACATCAAATAAGTTTATATATTTATTTAGAATGCTTTTGAAGAGAACATCCCTCGTTCCATGTGTACCAAATAAATCCAAATAAATTCGGTGTGAGAAGTAACAGCCTAACAGCTGCTACAAATTTTGCTGAATGTCTAAACTTTAGTAACATAACAGAAAGATCTGAACAAAAACCTTACGTAGATTTCATCTCAGTTTTGTAGCAGGAGACTGGGAATATATGTTGAAGTAAAACCAGAATGAGAACTCTCTGTTCCACAGACGACCAATTTATTGGAAAGCAAAATATTTGACACACTTTTCATTCAATTCTCAGGCACCAGATTAGGTAATCATATAAGTGTCATGCTTGCTCTCCGAGATAAACATTATGATAGAACGCGAAATACTCTCATTATGTAGAATATGCAGATAGCACCGGACGCTTCAACTGTTTACAAATATTTGGCGGCTTGGGACGCTTTCCGTCCGTATTTTATAGTAACACCGAAGAGCTAATATGTCACAAAATTGTCACAGTGCCAAATTCATTCGTGTATAGACCTTGAAAGCTAAAGCCGATTGTTTGAGGGTTAGTTAAAAAAACTAGGTACAAAAACTGTCCGAGTTAAGATGTGAATTTAAATGTTCCAGATATTTCTTTGGCACAACTGAAGTTGAATCTTTACCTTCAGTCAGTTATGTTACATAATTACTCACTTGGGTTGCAAGTCGACGCTGTTCTCGTAGAAGGCCTTCAGTTCGTGTGGCGTGGTGGCCTGGAAGGGTGCCTTGCCCGTGAGGCACTGGTACACTATCGTCCCAAGACTCCATAGATCCGCTTTAGCGTCGTACTTCAATGACATTATCACTTCTGGTGCCTATAACAATTATTATTATAATGTAGGTACAATTATTGAATTTGTCAAGTAGTACCTCTATCTAATTACAATTTGTATTATAGTTCTATATAAGTAACGTTGAGACTGAAGATTATCTTTCGTAATTTAAGTTGAAAACATGGCATGTCACGAATAAGTCTTGGTCTTAATCATATAAAAGTAAAGAAATAATATTACCATATACATCGGAGAGCCGCAGAGCGTGACGGCCATGTTTCCTTCTTCGAGGAACCTTGCGAAGCCAAAGTCAGCTGCAAAAAAAATTAAGAATGGAACACTACGTATGACATAATATTGCGACGTAACTTTAGAGGTTTAATATGTTGTGATCTTTACCAAGTTCTGATACTATAATCTCGATTCTAAATAATGTCGTATGACCACCGTATTGGAAGTTTACGTTGAAATTGTATGAATCAGATGCAGTGATCAACAAGACGACGGATATGATAACGATAAATTTATTTTTCCCGATAGATACAATCAGCTACGTCGAAAAAAGTTATTATGAAGGGAAATACGAACCAATTTTGAGTGTTATTTCAGAGGCATGCGGTGTGCGGGGCGGCGCTACGTTGTGAGTAAGGAGGATGTTCTGCGGCTTCAGGTCCCGGTGTACGATTCCCTTGGCGTGGATGGCGCGCATCGCTTCAGCTAGCTGCCTCAGGAACAGCCGGATAGTGCTTTCACTGAGCAGGCGGTTGGTTTGTAAATAGTCCGCTAAGTCGCCCCCGTTGCAGTACTGAACAAATGAAACAAACAATCACCGTTGGTAATTTGTTGGCTAATGGAGCCATTGGACAGAATCCAGGGACTGTTTTTTAATTACGTCAAAGGAGAAAGATAATATAATCCAAAAGAAAGTATTGCGCACTATATTGATAATAAATTAATTCGAACACTTAATAAACTAGTGCGCTTCATCATTAATGATTGCATCACTGCTTACCGTCAGGTGGGATCGCAGTCAAGAATTACTTTATATCATTTATAAAAAAAAATAACTCAAAGCAATATTTTTTTACAATTCAGGTGTCCCTAGTATGCAGAAAATTGAGTGATTTTTAACCTATTTTAGTTGTACAGCTCAAGCACATCACCAACCTATACGCTAGGCGTGGGAAAAGTGTGTCATCTTTGCGATTGGAACATTTGAAACATCGGCTCACAAGATACAAACGGAACATTTGAAATATCGGCTCACAAGATACAAATGGAACATTTGGAACATCGGCTCAAAAGATACAAATGGATCATTTGAAACATCGACTCACAAGATACAAACGGAGCATTTGAAATATCGGCTCACAAGATACAAACGGAAAATTTGGAACATCGGCTCAAAAGATACAAATGGATCATTTGAATCATCGGCTCACAAGATACAAACGGAACATTTGGAATAACGGCTCTAAAGATACAAACGGAACATTTGAAACAACGGCTCAAAAAATACATACAGATACTGGCTGTAATGAATCGTGATCTGTTACGTTGCGTCATATACACTAAAAATTTTATTTAATTGAATTTTGATTAGAGAATAATTTAAAGCAGATGTTTTTAGTTCAGGTCATTAATTATATTTACACTATTTACGTTATACATAATTTGAATTTTAAAAGGACTGCTGGTCACTTAAAGTAAAGAGTGTTTCAGTGTTCCAATTGTTCCAAATGATGCATTTAAAACATTACTGGTGTTCCAATCTTTCGGAACACTAAAATGTTTCGGAACAGTGAGTCGGTTCAGTAAAGAGTTACACACACCTACTATACGCGATACGTTTGTACGCTTAACGTTTTGCTATGATACTACTTTCCAACTTTTCGTTTCGATTCTAGCACAAAACTAGTCGTCCAGAGCTCATTGTTTATTGCGAAAGGAATCAGCGTGCTGGACTTAATTAATGGCATGGGAGGTACTTTTCTTCCATGGAGTAATAAACTCGGACGTTTACGTTTTATCCCATGTTCTCGGTTAAAATTATTAGTCACGCGCGGATTAACAAAAATAGGGCAATCTATAAACGGATCGACCTTGACCAAATCGTAAAATATGAATTTAACAGAATGCTATATTTATTATTTTAACTAAACCAGAACAGTAACGATTTAAATCAAAGTGCAATTACTTCTTGCAAGCCGACGTAAGAATCTTGTCATATTTGTGGTTTACACGTCACACAAGCAAAACCAACAGCTGAGTTGTATAACATTAAACTTGACAAGAATATAGCAATTTATAGCCATAGAGCATCAGCAAAGCACCAGTAGTACCAGTAACATCAGTGGAGGATAGATTTCTTAGTGAACGCGTGCGTTTTCGTGTGAAGTTCGATAATTATTTAGTATTTGCTCTTTATTCCCGTTATTATGATGAATCATTGTTCTTTAAAGTGAAATCGTTTGGTTGTGGTAATAATGGAATTATGTAAAGGACTACATGAGGATTTTGATGCAACTCAACGACAAACCAATATATAATTAACATGGGCGGTTTTGTGTATTTGTAGAATTAGCAACTGGCAGTTAATGAAGACCATCGTGGCGATTCGGCCGCGATCATTTACACGTATAACTGTGTAAATAAAACCATACATTGCGTGCTATTGTCAGTCGAAGGATATTGAAAATCGACCACCTAATATTCTCTCGTTTATGCAGAGCGTTGTTATCGTGGTTGATTTGCGATAAGCTGCCATGCCGTTAGTAATCTTATCATTGAGTGATAATAGTTATAAGTGTCAGTGAGTTATGCGCTGTAGGCTACGCTGGTACTTGTACCACGACAGGTAACTCCTGAAGTCAGTTGGCACATCTCTACCTAGTAGTGTTCGCATATGAGAGTGACCATGACGTCGAAACATCTTTTCGTGCTATTGTTGGCACTATTTGCGTAAGTACACAGGTTTTTGTTTTATTTAACATGTAGCTGGTTGATTTTGTTTCATGTAATACTCAACTATTGGTAGCCATATTCTTATCTACCAACTAATACATACTTCAGTCCATAGTCTAATAAATTGCAATAAATAGTACCTGCGTCTTGTACATATTTTATTTGATATTGAAAATGTATTTACTACTTAGGTATTCTCTATCCAATGCTGCGATATCATAATAGCACCCACCATTTTAAATAAAATGTAGTTCTATTTGCTAATAGCTAGTTTTATGACATTTCTACAAGTACTTAATGCAATTATAGTTAATTAGTATCAGTAAATACCTTAACTAATTAAAACAATCATCTGTGGCAACTGGTCAAACCTTAGTCAATAGTGCTAGAATCAAAATTATTTATGATTTTATCAAAAAACCTTTTAAAATATGTTTTAACTACTGCAGCGATAGCAGCAATATCTAATATACGAATCTATATTATAAATCTACGTGTATTTTTGTTCTATCAATCAAAACTTAAGACAGTGTGCTAGTTACGCCCTTGTAGTACATACACTTATCGCGATTTTTATCACCTCCTTATTTATAACAATTTTGCGTCACCTTACGATAAACTCGATAAAGTCACATGTCATTACTGCATTAATATCAATTTCCAGGATTGCATTGGCTCAAAATGATGATGAATTACACATTCCCGTTGAAAATGACAATCAATTTCCGCCTGACAAACATCCGGAATCTGATGGGAGCGTAATAGAGGGCAGCGGGGCCGGCGCCATAGACGAGCCGCAGGAAGTGACCACTGAAACTGAAACACCTGCACCGATGCTTGAGGACATGCAATTAAAGTCCTTCATAGATAACATATCCATTGCCGCGGCTGAAGAGCATTCCTGCCCTAAACCATGCGTTTGTAATATAGAAGGAGACTCAAACAAGTACATTGTAAATTGCGCTGGGTACGAATTAACAGAACTGCCAAAACCTTTGGATCCCAAAACTACGGAATTAAACTTACAGAATAACAAATTAACTGAAATACCGAAAGAAATATCTGATTTGAAGGATTTAAAAATATTGAATGCTGAGAACAATGAAATCATGGAGATAGTTCCAGGTGTAAGTAATACATTTTAATAACAAATATGTTACTTTGAAATTATATAACCGTAATGCTTAATCCATAAAATCTATGTGTATGCCAATGGTATAATATTATAATACCTATTATTATATAAAAACACAAATAAGATACCCCATGCTGTGTGACGATATTAAGACTATGCATTAGTTGAACCATGTCGGCATTGTGTGTCAATATTGGCGTAGTCAAAACCATCTCCATAACCAGTTTCTCTTTCAACAACGACGCCAGTCATTAGAATAAATGATTTTATTTTTAGGGTACCAATAAATATATCGTTACATACAGTACTAGGTACAATAGATACACAAACAAGAGAACCAACTGCTTTATCGTAATATAGTTGACATGGTTTACGGCCTCGATAAAATGAAACAATTAGATTTCATTGACTTGCACGGTGTACACGAGCTCTCAGCTCAGATAAAAACGCTGAACTTAATGGAAACTAACAAAATTCTATTATAATTTCAGTCGATAAGTGAACTACCTGAACTGGTAAATTTAAAGCTTGGAAACAACCGCCTGATAGAGTTTCCGCAAGACTTAAAAAATGCTTTCGGCCTAACTAAGTTAGAAGAACTTGATTTGGGAGGAAACGATATGAGAACGGTAAGTACAAAGCTTCTAGTACGCCCTGTCCATCTGAAAACTACAAAAAATAATAATTTGATACTTTGTATCAAAAAGGTATTTTAAATTATCTTTATAATCGCTTAATTCATTAAAACTGATATACACAGGATTAGTGGCGTCAATTAAGTAGAGAAAATCTAAATTAAAAAAAAAATACTTCCCTGACTAGCCTTTTCCCAACTTTGACCACGTCGGCTTCCAGTCTAACTGGATGAGGCTGGGAATCAGTATATTACATGGGCTAACTGCCTATCTGACCTCCACAACAAAGTAATTGGGTAACACGACTTGGCAAGATATCTGGTATCAGGTTCCCTGGCTTCTGAATATTCGTAACGACTGCCAAAGGTTTACAAATGACAGCCAGATGTGCTTTCCGAAGCACGAGTCTCGGTATGTTAGATCATCCATGAACAGACCAACCTAAGCAAGAGTTATTTAACCATGGAGATCTGGAGATTGACCCATGCGGCTGTTATTAATCTAGCTACGAGCTCCTCCAAGTTGATCAAAGCCTTTAAATGTAAAATTATTTTTTTCAGGATCTTAAACCAGAAACCTTTTCCAATTTCAAAGCTCTGCGTTCACTCACGTTGCCTATTGCTGCAGCTAGTATAGTGGAAGATTTGTGTACATCATTCAAAGAATCGTTGGTAACTGTGTGTACAGGAGCATGTGACGTAAAGTCTTTTGAATGCCCAGAAGCGCCGCAACCACAAGGGATAGAGGACGAACTATTAGATGCCGTATTACCAGGACTAATTTCCTTAGGATCTGCGGCCGAAGATAATGTCGACCCTGTCGTAAATTCTCCGACTGAAGCAGATAATGTAACAAAGAAAAATGAACAAGAGCCACCAGTAGCCAATGTGGAAACCACCGAGACAGGAACTTCGACTAATATTGATACCAAGAAAACAGTCGGAGATACCTCACTTCTTTCAAAAATTTTAAAAGCACCGGAAGAACCTAAACCTACTGATGTAGAGTCTTCAAGTGCATCAACAGTTAAGCCAGAAAGTGAAGTCATTGGAGCAACCACTTCAGGAACAAAAACTGGAGGTGTCGATAAAAGTATTATTGGAATGATTGTAGCAGGGATGGTTCTTGTAGTAGCTGGTATTACAATAAAGAAAAACTGGAGTTCTATTAAAAACCGGTTTAGTTCAACACCAAGAAACGCAAACGAACGAACAAACGTTAGTGCAAATGGAACCACGCCTGAGGAAGTACCGCTTCAGGAGAAATCTCCTGTGTAAACAAAAAATATTAATTTTGTATGTGGTATAATATGTTGAGATTTACTTTGTTTCGATCTGAATGTTATAATTTATTGACGAAATAATTAATGCCATCCTTTACCCAAAATGTGTGAATGAATTAGTATTTTAAGTAAAAATTTGCTAAGGACATAGATTAAGGTTTTTAGACGTCGCAGTATTTTTGTAAATAATTTAATATCATACGTACAATACGAAAGCAGCACGCATAACTTGTTTTTTACTTTGACATAATTAAGTATAATTTCGCAATAAACAAGGTGTTTATTTAAGACTTCTTTTACTTATTATGCGGAACTATTTATTTCTAATTAATTATACTTAACTAGTTGATACAAATACCTGTATTTTTGTAGTATAGTTATTAGTACAATGCCTATTGAATTACTTTTTATTTTTGTGTACAGTCCTCAGCTGAATATATTAATCAGAGCACACGATCGTTCTATTTACATTCCAGAAAATTATAAGTCATAGGGCATTTAGAACTTATGTATTAGGAATTCTACTAAAAAACGAGAGGACAAGTTGAATTAGATTTTGAAAAGGGATTTCAGGCCGTGAACATATTACACTTTGTAGGAGACTAACACAAAACTGGGTTCTTATTATCTATAACAAGCTCCTCGTTTTAAAATCATTATGTACTGCTGTATTGGTACTCGTATCTGAAGGTATTGTTTAGTTAGTTTGCATCAAATCAAGTTACCGTGTAGTTTCCGTAATACAGAAATGATAGAACCCTCGGCGCAGTCAAAAAGTGCGTAAAATTATCATAAAAATATAGTCATCATACATGTTTTCATATTATTTCATCTTCTTAGGGGATGAAATTTGGAAAATCCTTTCTTATTCTTTGTATAGGTACATCATACCTATACGGAATCTCTGTGCAAAATTTCAGTTTGGGCTGGGCGTTGATGAGTCAGTGAGTGAGTCAGGATTTTGACTATTATAAATTCTATATAGCTTAGGTACCTACTAGTGATGTAACGAATATTCGCACATTTTTTGACATTCGCTTTCGTATTCGCAAGAAACATGCGAATGTTTAGCGAATGTTTCTAACAAACAAAAAGGAAATAATATATTGATTGAATGGATATCTAGAATGACAATAAATATGAATAGATTTGCAGTGTCACAACTTTTGAAACAACATGTTATCCTCAAATCATAACAAATCTTTTCGAACGAACTTAATTTGATAAGCTTCGTTCAATCAGTATGTAACAACACTGTTATGTTTGATTTAAATTGGCTGACATGAAATGTCAAAACGGTAAGACATTTTGTGTGCACTTTGTTTGAAATTCAACATTCGTATTCGCATTCGCGAATATTGAATTTGAAAATTTAACATTCGTTACATCACTAGTACCTACACAAATTTATCTATATAAACTATATTTCTTTGTGCATTATGTGAAAACGAGAGGACGCATCAGTTCAATGAAACTGTTGTGTAACATGGTGCTTTTATTAGGTTGACCTATTAAAAAATAAGGCATGTTTCTTCATACTTTTTGATTGAGTGGGATTTAAGATACAGCGATTCAAACCAATAAATAAATAATGCGTGTATGACCATTGTGATCATGTGTTGAATGCCTGGTTGCAGAACTAATGTTTACATATATAGCTACTAGATGGCGTAAGTCGTTAAATTAAGTGATCGTAGAGTAGACCTGTCATTTCAATTCTTAAAATTCGCGCCTGTTTCTTAAATTAATTCGATGGACTATTTTAATGCTCGATTTTCCAATTTTCTGATAAATAGCTTTTATTTGAATAATAAACTACGGTTCGACAGTTTGTGGATAGTAAATATATATATGTATTTAAACCGGAGTTCTCATTCTATTTACAAAATGGCGTTGGTTGGAAGTGTTAGAACTAAATTTTCTTTTCGTTAATAATTTGTCAATATTTCAACATCCGCGCACCACTTGCACAGTAAGTTACTAGCTGAGGAATCTGATAACAAACAATGTGACATTTTTATATATTAAAAATAGATTTACAGAATTGGTCATTCTATTGTTGTTCAAATTTTACATGGATAGACTGGGACAGGCGCAATTTTACATGTATGTACTGCTATTTAAAAATGAATGACCCTGAGATCTAGACAAACTTAAAGTATTTATTTCTGATATCTCGATTACAAAGCATTGATGATAAGATAAGTACAAATATTTAATCTAGATGTCTGCAAAATGCTAAACAGTTACGCAGACGAGAAACCGTAGGCTCACGCATTTAACCGTTAACCGCATTTAACCGTTAATACGTACATTTTCTATCAGTAGCCTGAAATATCATACATGTTATACGTTTGTACTGACTAAATGACTTTTATTTTCAGTCGACGTCACATTTCGTTGACCACTACGTAATTATTGCAAGTATGTTTTCACGTAAACGTTAATGAACGATAAAAGTGATGCGTAGTTCAATTGTTTGTTTATTTAGTGAAAATTCAGATGCGCATTTTAATAAAAACATGGCGAAATAGATAAGTTTTGTTTTGATAAACTGAAAGGAAATTGGCCCAATTTCTACAAGATGATGCGCAATACAGAAATAGAATTTTCATACTTGGGTTGGTTTAAGGTCGGTTACTCGAGTCATGCAGAACAACAATGAAATTGTAGATGAAAGTTGATGTGAAAAGAAATGCTACATTAAAGAGCGGGTCACGGCAGTCGGCACAAGACGCAACGCAGGCGGATGTGCGGCTGACTGCCTGCCTACCTGACCGACAACCTGTACTGTACTATGTTATGTCCCGTTACACTCCGTTATAGAACAACAATACTTAATAATGGCGTGTGCTTTATTCTTTTGAAGCATGTATACCAGCGACTTGGTAATAATTTACTTTAAAAAAAAAGGAGTATAAAGAAACCACTTTAGTTAATTGGGAGGGTCATTGACATTCAGTGAAGCATTATATGGTCTGTGCGCGTGGTGCAAAACCTAAATAAACTGCGTACCTACATAGATAAATGTACAATGACGTGTGGCAACATGCACTTAGATGTACGTATGTCTAATATCTACCAATGTCCGTGTTTTGATGAACGACACGCAAAAAATACATATATATAAAATTATGTAGAGATACGAATACTTTTGAAGTTATATATGTATATGTAGGTATGACTCAGTGCAGTGCCCTCATTTCATATTTTGTATTAAACGATCCTGGAAATCATTGACCCTGTTTAAATTTCGTACATTTATTTTTTATTATAGGTTTTAATTAATTTTTTATTGATATTTCTTTAGTCATATTAGAAGAAGAATAAAAAACAGGGTTCCACATATTTAAGAAAGTCAACAATGTGAAGTCGCAGTTTGGTATACATATAAAAAAAACCGGACAAGTGCAAATCGGACTCGCGCACGAAGGGTTCCATAAAATATTTATAAAAACCGCAAAAAAAAAAAACACATTTGTTGTATGGGAGCCCATAAATATTTATTTTTTCTGATTTATAGTTTTTGTTGATAGATTTCACATCATCTGTGAAAATTTCAACTCTCTTACTATCACGGTTCATGAGATACAGCCTGGTGATAGACGGGCAAACAGACAGACGGACGGATCGCGGAGTCTTAGTAATCGGGTCCCTATTTACCCTTCGGGTACGGAACCCTAAAAAAGAAATCGCTCCGCACTAGGAATGATTTCTGTATGTATCGTGGGTGCGTTCACAAACATGTAAACTCACATACATAAGATACCCAGACTCGGAATACCTATCTGTATGCCATACAAATATTTGTTCCGAATCGAACCCGCGACACGACACACAACGCAGCAGCCAATCGCGCACACCACCACACCAACCGTGCCAACCCTTGAATGCATTTGGGTCTATTACACGGTCATGCAAGCGTCAATCAAAACCATCAATCATGAATGAAGCTTGACTGACGGAATTTTATCGCCATACATTTTTCGTCATGCAAACGTCAGTCATCGCATTAGACGGTAGGTTTTTCGTCAGTCAAGATATTTGACTGTGGCAAAACTGACAGCAAAACCTATCGTGTAATGGACCCCATAGAAACGAGTAGGTACACCGTGCGATATAATTCGTTAGCACAATTTCCTAAATAAAGAAATAACATAAGTACCTACAATGTAACCAGTTCAGTCCCACACCGTGAAAACTAACTACAACTACATGAGATCGTTAGACCTTGTCTTTGTTAGTCGATGTATAATGTAAATTCATGTATAACCAGTATAGCAAACGTAGGTGTGTGTTCTTAAACAAACCGGTTCTACTTTATGAAACAATTTCATCATCAACACGTGATTTGTGACATCAAAACATTAAATTTTAAAGCTCGATATACATACGATATACTAATGGTACAGCACATTAAGCTAAATTTAATTAAAATAATAATACTGCAGTGAATGTGAATTTGCAACGGCTTTTACAAAGGAAATTAAAAAACATTAGGTGCAATAACAAGGACAGAATGCGGCTGAAAATAATTACTTCATGACGATCGAAAGTGTTTAGTGGTAGTATTTTAAGCGACAAGAGCATTAAGCGTATAGATAGAAAGCTGTGGTTTCCGGCACGACACTTTCCAGCTCTTGCCGACGCGTTGTAGCGCTGAGAGAAACCAGTCTGACGCAATCGTCCATGCCGATTTGTCTAGATCAGATCGTGTCAGTAATACAGCATGCATGGCTACGTGCTTTTAACTCGCTGGCCACTAGAGCATCTAACTACTGTCTATCTGTGGGCAATAAGACTATTATATCTAACTAAAGAGTCACTGCGGCCCTGAAAGGCAATGGATAATAAAACTGAAGAAACGCGGGTGGGTTTTAGTCAGAAAAAATCTGCAACTCCCTTCCTCAAACAGATATATTTCCAAAAAAAAAAGATAGTCGGATACATTTCTGGAGAGACTAGTAGACATCCACTTATGGCCTGCCTTCTTGGAAATACATTTTATTATTACGTACTTTTTTTCATTATATTTAAGTATATGTAAACTGTACGTAAGACTTGCCGTGTATTGAACATAATTCTAAAGTCAAAGGTGTTTTATGAATAAACATCAGTTGGTAACTATGAAAGCTTATTGAGAGAAGGCCCAAGGTAGCCTATTGTACCGTGGCCCGCACCCAGCCACGTGCGAGATCTAGGGCCCGCGAGAACCAGTCGTATATTAATGCGAGCACGAGGTCACCACCTGACTCTAACGATACATCTCTTTGTGTTTACATTATTATTATCAGTGCCCTGTTATATCATTCATACATCATACATATTTGGATAGTTTAGTTGAACTATAACTAATGCTCATATTACGAGTGACTTGAAATTAAACAAACTAGAACTACTTGTTGCTGACTGTAAACTTGTTTATGAGAGAGTTATTTTCTGGATTATTTTAAATGTACTTGACCAAAATCATTATTGTTACTTGTCTTATTTAAATGATATAGAACATAACGAGTACTATTAGGTAATTACTTAACATCATTAACTAATTTGATTACAAAATTTTTTTCGAATAGTACAATGATTTAAATAACCACATTGGTATAATTTAAATTATAAAAGACATGTTCACGTGTGTATCCGTAGAACGAAGAACCGAAACGAGCTTATCATTGTAGGCGGCTGTCTTTGTTCAACGTGTTCACAGTTCATTGTACATTGTGAAATGTGAAATCACAGCCGCTAAGAGAACAGAAAGATATGTTTTTATATGATGAAAGTTGAAACAATATAAAACTGTTCCATTATGAACTGGGTCATACAATTACTTTTTTCGAATACAAGTTAAATCAAAACGGTCTAAATAAATGGTATTCAATTCACACACACTCTGGTTAGTCCTACGTAATACTGAAGCGGAAACGATCTAAAGCCAGGTAACGTACAAACATCACGTAATAATGGGTTCTGAATGTAGAAATTGTGGAGTAAAATATAACTTGGGGTTATATTCAACTAGAACGTAATGTGAGAGCGTCAGGAAATACTATCGCCATATATCATCACCACGCTTGGCAAACAAATTGGCAGCTGCAGGTGTTGGTAAACTATAAACGGACGCATAGTACGGTGATATTCTTTCTCTTGAAATAGTAGGAGCTTTTAATAAATCATACAAAAAAAATCTGTCTAAAATCATTTATAGCAGAACCTCCAAAGGCTGTTAGATTTTGATCTAAAATGAAAGCTAAAATTTAAACATTGTTAACATTATCTGTTTCATACAATATGTTATGTGTGTTGTGATTCAGTTCCATCCGGCATGAAATCAGACGTGCATGCAATGCATTTGATCGGCAGATGACCTTAGTACATTATTAATTCTGCGTGCACACTGCAGTGAATGTGCTTTTTTCGCAATAGCTTTAAGACAGTTTCACAACTACTCTAACGGCATCACCCTTTATCATTTGAAAAGCTAATGGAAACTGCAATAAAATCATAGAACTTGATTTATAATTGAACAACGATATGGCCGAATTGTAAGAAAACTGCGGTCGCATTTATTTTTCTGTTCAAAAAAACGAATTGTGATAGATAATATCACTAGTACAATAGAACAAAGCTTAGTTACGGTTGTTCCGTCTCTAGTCTCTCTGAGCCCTTGAGAGGTTCATATTTACAGATTATACGATGATACTGATTAAAATACAAAATATTTATTCAATCATAAGTCTTGTATAATCGTAGGTTACATATTTTATGAAGCGTGTAAAACTAAAATGTATAAATAAAGCCTTTAAATTGAAGACATAAATGTAATGAAGGACGAATCGAATAGCGTAGCTTAGCTACTCGAAAAGTGTAAAGTTTGTACGAATATGGAACATTGGCAAGCCACACGTGCTCTGTCCCAATCTCGACGACAGCACGTGACCAGTTTAAATTGGGTAGCAAGTACACTCTGTGTGTACAGTCTGCAGACCGTGTCTAGATAATGAGCTACGATTTTAAGATATGAAAATCAACATAGCACTGCTAAGGCAAGCGTTTGCTTCTTTTTAATTGGCTTCAATGAGGAAGCAGTCATCAATTAAACTGTTCTTCCCTTTAATTTGTGGTTTTAAGAAATAAGAACCTCCTAAGCTGGTTTAGAACTAACTTTAAATTTGTTTCATAAATGTTGCAGTTCTAAAGTAACAAACAGAAAAAAATGTAATACAACTGAATTGAGAACCTCCTCTTTTTTTAAGTCGTTTAAAAATTACGACGCAGTAGCTACAATTTTGGTCCTTCCGGGCTGTTTTTTTGCTTTGCTTTTAAAATGTGTGATCATTCCGAATGTAGTTAAATTGTAAATAAGTTCCTTTTGTATTTTTGTCTATTATATTGTTTACAATTTACTGTATTGACGTTATAGTTGTATAGCTTTCAAAAGGTACAGAGCTATAGAAGATCTTAGAGTGAAGTTATAAATATCCATCCAAAACGTAGACGATGCCAATTAGTAGAGTCACGGTCCACAGCAGCCATGGCGACTATCCACGTACCTCCTCTACTAAAAGGAAATCGTGCCAATGAACTTGAGTTTGGCTTTATATCGCGATGAGGGCATTGCTGTTTTAGTTTTTTTTACGCAATGAAAACAAGTGTACGTAATATTAATATATTATATACGAATAGCGTCGCAGGTAGGTAGGTATACTTGGCTTTGCCACGTCGGCTGTGACCTGCTGTGTCCACTTGACTCGTATGCCCTTGAAGTTTATTTATAATTACAAATACACATACATTTGGAAAGAAACTGAAATAATTCTAACTATGCTCCCCGCCAAGTCCACCAACAAGACTACAAATAACGCAATCCAAAATGAGCATTGCACTGATAATGTCAGCAACAAGTTCAACCCATGCAGTCTATCAGACAAATTAACGACACACACAATAATTACGGAAAAATACTATAAAAGAAATGTAATTCATTATCACCGTGAGGATGATCTAACTGGTCTAGGTATTAATAGTGTTTGACATTTTGTGTCTAGCTAGCACCTACACGGTAATCATGATTTTGTTATTATCGAACTGAATCCGAGTCTATTTTGGCAAACGTATTTGGTACAATGAATTGTAGGATTATCACAATATAGGTACTATGCAGGGAAATATTATTATGTATTAATATGTACGTTTATTATTTTCATGTCGTATGTAAATATACAACAGTGCTGCTGAAAAAGTTATTGATCTTTTTGCTATGTATTTTTTATATTATATTCCGCTTTATGTATAGACAGAATGTTCCTATAATATGATAATTTCTGAAATTATGGCTTAGTTCCTGTTTTGGATTTTGTTTATTTTATAGTTTTCACCTACATAACATAGGTATTACCTACGCATCGATATCGTTGGCGAGACGTAGGTAATGACGTTTGTCATTTCTGCGCATTAAGTAATCTATTTATCAGTAAAGAACGGTAGACAATATAGTTTTATTTATACATATATCTCTCCACGAGGCAGAGACACGTACAGAGGCGACACGTGTGGGATCCTAACAGACACTATGTCGCCATTATCGAATACAGTAATACATTGCATCATAGGTCTTTCTCTTAATCAACATCTGTTCCTATTAATATTAAAGACGGAATGAAGTTCAATTTGAAAGGTGCTGATGTAGGTACAAAATAAAAATATGTAAAATGTTTTAAGGTACAAAGATGGTACTTAAATGTTAAAATTAAAACTGTTAAATATTACTATTATATATTAATAATTCAATTCCCTTAATGAATGGGATCTGAATCCTGAAAATCAGACATTTTACTGTTTTAATGTTTTCTACAGATTATCACGTTGAATGAAATTTGCCAAAATGCCAAGTGTATAGGTCACGTGAATAGGTGAGCAACTGAGCACGTGACCAATGAAAATACTAATAATATAAAACAACTATGCTTCATTATGGCACTGAATTACATTATTAGAACAGGAAACAATCTATTTATAAAAAAATAAACAGATAAAGAGTGTTTATCATTATTCTTTTGTTTATACTTTATATGCCAGTAATTTTGAATGTATAATTATGAATAATGATAGATAAATAGGTTAGTAGGGCATCGCAATGGCATCGCCTGAACGCGATGGCACGTTGCTATGGTGACCGCTTCAAAGTTCTGTCTCTGAATTCGCTACATTGTTAATTTTATATTCGTTTAGGTACCTAATCTTAATGTTGATATCCCTTGACCTTTTACGGTTATAAACTGCGCAATACAAAAAAGCATCGTATTCGGGGCAACAGATCAAACGAATGTAGGTAATCTGCGACGACAACGGACAGCGAACCGCGTGCGACACGCCCTGCCTGCGTGGTCGTGGTGAAGCCGACTACTATTTATCTAATGCGTAGTGACCTTGCTGCGAATCCACATGCGCGCATGTCATGCGGAAGCCGGCATGGTTGTCGACACACCAATAAAAAATTCTCTTCGACAATGTGATTTCAAACTACCTAGGTACCTATATCATCCATGTCGAATCCTTTCGATAGACATATTTGAGAGTCAAATATTAAAATTCTGTCTTGGTAGGTTAGGTTACAGATTAAGCATTTTTATAAATTTACATTTGAATTCAACGAGTCATATGTAATTTGTAAAATAATTTGTTTAACAGTGAATACCAAATTGAACCAGATATTATTAAAGTAATAAATTATAATATATGAAATGAAACATGTTTATTAACAATACACTCGACTCTGTAGGTACTACAAAAAAATAAAGCAAAACACAATTAATTCTTTTTTTTTCTTTATGCGCAATCCCGGAATCATTCAATGATTACCTCATTAACAAACAATGCATCGTTTTGACATATTTGATCTACTACGCTGCATGAATAATATCAGGATATTATTATTATAAAATGGCTACAAACTGTCCGTAACCTTACCCTTAATCCATATGCGATAAAAATGTCAACCCACTCGTCTTTGATTACATTATTAGTACGTTGATTTAATACATTTTACTGGACTACCTAAATATGTAATTGACAAAGCTTAAATTGTAGTTACTATATATAAATGCCTATACATAAAAATGTCAAAGTAATATTATTTATAGCTTTTTCAAAAAAATAATTCAAAGGTTAATAAATATGGGATTGTGTTAATGTTATGCAATGTTAATGTGTTGTTTAGACAGACCTGTTGGTCTAGTGGTTAGTGGCCCTGACTGCTATGCCGGAGGTCGTGGGTTCGATTCCCACCCAGGACAAATGGTTGTGTGATGAGCACGATCATTTGTTCTGTGTCTGGGTGTAATTTATCTATAATATGTATGTATTTAAAAATATATAAGTATGTTTATCAGTTGTCTAGTACCCATAACACAAGCTCTGCTTAGCTTGGGACTAGGCGGCGTTGTGTGTAAAAAAAAAAAAATGTTTATTAAACCGCAAAATTTGATTAAAACCAACTGCAACAATTTTCATTAAAAAATGTGTTAACATCCTGAATTTGTAATTTACTTATATTATTTGAATTACTTTAAGGATAGTCTGAATTGTTTAGATTGTACCAGTCTCAGTCACGTGTTGGCCTGGTTATATTTGCTCAAATATCAGCACTTAAGTATACTCATACATTATGGATATTATCGAAGGGAACAATATCCGATCATTTATTTGATTGCGATAGCAAAGCCGGTTTATGGTTAAATGATTGCTGTCATTAGTTCATAGCTACGATTTTACGTAATTTTTAAACGATTTGTAAAATACGTGTTTTCATTTCATTTTGGAATTTAAAATGCATTGGATCTTGAGTGTGCAAAAGTTACGTTTAAATGTATGTATGTCGCCTCTTTGGGGTTAGTCTGCTCTAAAACGGAAAGCCGAAACGCGTGTTTGTAAATAGAAACACTTCTGCAAACGGTACTGGTCTTTGACGGGTTTATTTTAGCCACTGCTTGAGAAATATCGCCACGAAATTCCTGTTTACAAAACGGTGAATGGCAATATTTGATAAATACTTACTGCGCCCACTGAGCACAAAACTTAGCTAGGCTTCAAAATGAACAATCATTGCGAGGCTGTCGTTTACCCCTAATGTCTGACTGACCAAAAGCCAATAAACTTTACCGGATGAGTCACATTGAATAACAACTCAAGCACACAAAAATATACATACTTGTTGTAAGTTTGATTGAACTGTATACAGATTAGTTAGTTTTTGCTGGACATAATTTTTTGTCTTTACAAAGACAACCGCGCAGCTGGCTAACAAAATTATATAATTTAAAGTAGATAATTATGTTTGTTAAAATGAACTCACCTCCATGACGACATAGACGTAGGCGGGGCTGTCCATACAGTCGTGCATGGCGACCAAATTTGTGTGGTGAAGGGCAGTGAGTTCGCGAAGGATTTTTATCTCCTTCACCAGGATCTCTGAAGCTTTCTGTATACCTTTCTTCGTGACCACTTTTACAGCTACTGATTGTGACGGATTCTATAACAAAAAATATAAAGGTGAATGGTGCATTCTGAATATCTGAACTTGATTACATTGTATTACCTCTTTAGAGCATAATTTTATGTTATTAATTAACATTTTGCATTACGGTAGGTCAAGCAAAGCACAGTCAGCAACAAAAGTACGTAGTCAGTACAATGTCACTTTGGCGAGGGCCAGTAAGAGATTTTTTGAATGAAAACTTTCTGATTACACATGGCTTAACGTTAAATTTTTGAAAGATCATCGACTTTTAGGGACAGACTGAAATAAAAACTATCACACCTTATTTTCTGAAACTGATATTTTGAATTTATTACATAGAATAAGTAGGTACATCCTTATAATTGTTAAATATCGTCCATTTCAAAGATTTAACTAAATTAAATCATAAACTAGCATTATTATGTTAATACTATGTATGATGAAAGACGCCTTGATATTAGTTTTAATTACGAGTTATTCTGTAAAATGATACATAACGCAAGTGCAGTGAGCGTTGCATAAGGATGCCGCGTTGCAGGTGGGCGAGTCCTATGTCTGCATAGACTGTCTCTATGGCAATTAGGCTACAGTACTTCGTATGTCCGGCTACGTAATGCCCTGTAAACACTTCTAATAATTATTTATTTTATTTTAATTTATTTATTTATTTTCCAACTTACAACTATCTTTACAGGGTAACCTAATGCGATAGTGTATTTATTGTTTTTTTTTTATGCTAATCTATATAATAACATACATATTATATATTATATTTATATTTTATTTTTCATTATATTTTTTATAGACAATACTGGCCAACTACCAAGTATTGTGGAACAATTTAAGTGTTACATGCTCAATTAGGTATGGGAAAAAATAAGACAGAGAGACATTACAAGTAATGGACATACTGTGCTGTGTGCATAGCTAGCGAGAATCTAGAAAACTTTACTTATCACATCTATACGGATTAGTTCCAGTTTTGCCGCAGTACAATTACATGGGGAACATAACTGAATATCAATTGAAGCAAGAAGTAAACGTCATTGTATCACATTTATGTTATCCACTGTACCTAAGAGTTTATGCTCTTGCTGTTTGATCATTCAGATAAGATTATCATCTGAGAGTTTTAATGCGGTCTTCATCAGTGTCATGTCGCTGGGATAATGAACTGTATGAACACGCGTACCTTAACAGGAATGGTGCGATATTTCACAAGATAAGACAGGCTTTTTAATAATATTGACTTATGACCAGCTTATGTACAGCAATGAACAGCTCAAGGCATGTTCAAGTATACATTAATGAACACATAAATTAATTTACAATTATATTTTGTGACATTGCAGCATTGTGGTCTTGTTGAAAAGCAAACGTTAGTCATGCATGATCTGATCAGCGTCAGAGCGCGGCATGATATTTTAGTATTTGTTTATTCCACAATCCAGGAGAGTTTAAGTTAAATTGAAACGTGCAAGGATTTATTTTAAGCATTCAATGCGATTTGGTTTCATTTTGTTTTTTATCCAGAGGGTGGTGCGCCGACGCAGATCTAACATTAGCCCGCCCTACATTCCGTAGGCTCGTGGAGCGATTACAATTTGACCTGATTTCATCACAAGCACCGTGCGAGATCGTAGTTAGACCCATTCCATCGTAGTTACATCTTATATGGTAACACGAAGTATATCAGTTAAGATTTTTGGAAGTAGGTAGATTTATTCTTATTATAACTAATAAAACGTGCGATTATAAACTGCACTAAAATACAGTACTTAATTACAATTACCCACACCTTAATAAAGTGGGTATTGGTCCTGCTGTATCTGAAGTGCGGTCACGGTCACCGTTCGTGGTGCACTTCAAACTTGCCAGCGTCATTCGTTTGCCAACACAATTACGTTGTTACATCATTAAATGTCATGTCAAGAAAATTATACTAGCCCACTCTAGCGATTAGTTGAAAAACCTTGGGAAATGCATTGAAAGTGGTATATGGAAACGGCAATAACGTGCTGACGCAAACGTTTAAATAACGAGTAGTGCAGGTAAGGTATACTTACTTCTAAAAAGCAATCAGTTATTTTTTGGCAGTTGAGATGATCAGGTATTATGTGACTAAATGGCCAGTTTTACATTATGGTTGAATTGATCAGTTAGTGATAGCATGACGGGTACCGTAAACGGGTAAAAAAACGTGTTGCGCCGACCCCAAAAAACACGGGAAAGGACAGGAAGATGATGAATGGTTTAAATGAACAGTAAAGCACAAATCATCAAAACATATTTTTACGTAATAAGCATAAGAAAGGGCTAGTCGGGTCACTTTAGAACCGATATAAAAAAAGGGGTGTTATAAGTTTGATCGCTTTGTGTGTCAGGTGTGTCTGTGACACCGTAGCTCTTAAACTGGTGAACCGATTTGGATGCGGTTTTTTTTTTCAAAAGTTGTTTTTCTAGCAAGGGCTCTTACGACATATTTTTATTAAAATCGGTTCAGTCAAGTACAAGTTACGGGGGAGTGCAAGTGGAAATGAATAAGCGAATGTCTGTTATTATGTAATGTTTGTATTAAGATGTACAAATTGTATGAGAAATGAAAATCGGTTTAAAAGTTATGGGGTGACCCCCCAAGGGCAAATTATGCCCTTGGGGGGTATACAAATTTATAAAATCGGAGGGGTTTTTTCAAATTTAAGTTTTATCTTAGGAACAAAAGCCTCCCTGATTTAATTTGGTGTTGCATAGATGTATCTCTATCTACAGAAGACTGATTTCACGAATACGACTATTCTTGCAATGTTCATATACCTATCCTATCACCGCAACAAAGTATGTATTATGAAAGATAAGGTCACTAACTCATTATCTACTTTGTCTGCCTGCAGGTTTTCCCACAGAATCTGTATTGACAACATGGTTTCTACTATCTACTGATTTTAAAATACACACTATTGAATACAGGAAGGATCAGCTAATATCCTGATGTACAGGTACAGAGGAAGTCACTACAATTTAATAAGATGTCCTGTGAGTGTATGCACGTGCCTACTGTGTAACGCCCTTGAGGCGTAGGATCGGTGCGCATGTTGCGTATCGCATTGTACGGAGATCTATTGTCCGGTGGCATAAAACAAAGACGAGAAACCTAACGCGCTGACCGGCACAACATGGAACTTAACCGGTAGGCTCGTCCGTCATGTCAGATCAGGTCACCGCGTTTTTTTAAGAGACTTCTGCAGATACAACTACCTATTGTTCAAGGTTGTAGGTTCATACAGTAATGTTAGTAACTCTTAAATAATAAAATAAAACAGGCATTTATTTCTAAACTTTGCGGTGGTACCTACCTTGTTTTTTTTTTTTTTATTCGCTATAAACCAGTGCTTGACTGCGATCCTACCTGATGGTAAGCAGTGATGCAATTATTGATGGTGAGGCGCACTAGTTTATTAAGAGCCTATTCACTCTAGCCTTGAAGGCACCTAAATTATAGTTGGACGGGAAGACAGCAGCAGGCAAATTGTTCCAGTCCCTCGATGTACGCGGTATAAACGACGAAGCAAATCGCTTAGTTCGGACCGTTGGTGTTACCTACATTGTTCCAACTGTAATAGTAGTTAAACTCCATCTGTGTGGGTAATTAACTAAATGTAAACAATCTTGATATGTCTTTTATCTAAAAGTTGATGTTTGACTATTTGTTATTCACCTACCTATCCCGATTTTTGGTAATTAATTAAATTTAAATAATCTTTGTATGTCTTTTATACGATTTTTTTTTAAATAGAAAGACATCAGGATTGTTTACGTTTAGTTAACTACCTAACAAATGGAGTAAGTATAATTGTATGTCCCTCAGTTCAGTGTGCCTTTTACATAGCATAGCATTTTGCATAGCATTTTTGTGCATAGGTCTCTAACTATTCTACCTTACTACATATACGGGTTTCATAAATAAGTAGTGTGTATTTTAAGTACCCACACGTGTAAAGTAACCTAGTTAAGCCAGCTGCAAACAGAAACCGGAATAGTCGACCAGCTGCCTAGGAGCTTGGCGAAACGAGAGATGACGCCAAGGTGTTATGAGATATAGTCGCAGGAACTGTAATCACAAAATCTGGACCAAAACGAAAAAATAAAACGACTAGTAGTCACATCAGTTATCAGTTAAGTTTTCAGTTCAAATTTCTTCAGAATTAAGGCCCATTTTTGCCTTCGCCTCTAGCATATTGTCTGTTTAGGTGTGCCAAATGGCACCTAATTCATCAAGTTTTTTTTTGTTATTGCTGTGCAAAAGTATTTAGCCAATCAAATAGTGTTAAGATTATAGAATATTTAGTGTTAGGCACAGAATATAGTCACCCGGTTTTGTATTAAATATGGATAAACACATTCTAATGCCTTTGTAGTGTTTGGCAGCAATGTATTGTTTCAGCCTTCTTGGCAAGCTTCGCTGAGGTAGCCAATACTACAATAAAATTGTCAGCACCATTTTATTGAGATTGCACCTGATTCAATCATTACACATATTGGCCATTTGTACAGAGACTTGAGATACAAAACTACATCAATTTTACATTACAATATCCATTAAGAATTAATGAATAATTAAAGCAGCTACTGCGACTGCATTTAAAAAAGTCTACCAATCCCATCAAGATTTGTTATTTTAACAAATTGAAATGAAAAAGTATTTCCCAGGAATGTCTTTAAATATCAGACAGTAAAGTAAAGGTAAAAATGCTTGAATTATAAAACTACCATATAAGGTACTTACAATAGCTAGCAATACTATAGAATTGAGAACTGGTGTGGCAAAACATGAATGGTTGTCAAACTTTCACAATGTTTATTATCATACACACATAGGAAGCATTTATATATTTAGACAACTAGTCTATGTAATAGTAAATTGGGACACAAGATCAACTTTCTAAAATGTAATACTAGATTTTATTATATTTTTTTGCACTGATTCTAGGCATTTTGAAAACAAAAATAAAGTATTGACAATATTTTAATTTATCTATAATATGTATGTATTTAGAAATATATAAGTACGTTCATCAGTTGTCTAGTACCTACTCATAACACAAGCTCTGCTTAGCTTGGGATTAGACGGTGTTTTGTGAAAGTTGTGGAATACACATTATTATTATTATTTAAAAAAAAAAACTGAGCAGGTGCGAGTCGGACTCGCGCACTGAGGGTTCCGTACAAACTTAAAAGGTAAATTGCGGTTTACGATTTATGACGTATTAAAAAAAAATTACTTACTAGATCTCGTTCAAACCAATTTTCGGTGAAAGTTTATAAGGTAATGTTCATCATATATTTTTTTTAGTTTTATTGTTCTCTTATTTTAGAAGTTACGGGGGGACGACAACGACGACACACATTTTACGACTTTGGAAGTGTCTCTCGCGCTAACAATTCAGTATATAAAAAAATGATATTAGGAAACCTCAATATCATTTTTGAAGACCTATTCATAGATACCACGTATGGGTTTGATGAAAAAAAATAATTTTGAGTTTCAGTTCTAAATAAGGGGAACCCCCAAAATTTATTGTTATTTTTGTGAAAATCTTAATGCAGTTCACAGAATACATCTACTTATCAAGTTTCAACAGTATAGCTCTTATAGTTTCGGAAAAAAGTGGCTGTGATACGGACGGACAGACAGACACATGACGAATCTTTAAGGGTTCCGTTTTTTGCAATTTGGCTACGGAACCCTAATTAACACATGGATAAACTATAATTTGTAACAAAACCTTCCTGAATATTTTTTCAAAGATATTCTATGTCTTTGTTGATGTCCAAAACAGATTCTGCTGCTTGTGAAAGAAGCCCACTAATCACAAAATAAGTTTACTGCTAATCAATTCATTGTTATACTTCAATTAATCTTTTGAAGATGATAGGGATATGTGAATTCAACCAGTTTGACAAATAAATAATACTTATTATTAATTTTTAGTGCTATTTATAAAACATAAAAATTATCATATCCTACACCTAGATCTAAACTGAGACAACTCTAAAAAGGTCATTTTCAGGAGATGAATAAAACATATTACTTACTGGTATTTTTTATATGGGAAAGTTTTGCTCATAATCGGTATTTTTTGAATTGTTACACTTTAAGGGAGTGACATTATTATGAAAAATAAGCCACATTTAAACTTGAAACAGTTTTGTTTAACCGTTTCGAGTTATACTTGCATTAGAAAGAATATTAAATAAACAATTATTCAAACAAAATCTAAACAAGTGATTAAACATAAATTAATAATAAAACAATTATTATTTTTTATGTTAATGTAGGTTTAATTGAGTGCTAAATAAAATTAACTAAATTAAATGGGATTTTTTTTTACTTAATATTACACTTCTTATCAAAAACTACTTATATAAATGGGTAAAAAATAACAAAACTGAAGTAATGTGACTTTATAAATACTAACTTTCTATGCCAATTCTCTTCCTTAATCTCTGTTTACTTCTTTATTAAGCTGATCATTGTAATCTTCATTGAAAACATTTTGCCTTTGAGTTTGTGTAGCAGAATTAATACCAACCTTGGTTTTGGATTCAGAATCAGAATTACTGCTAAAACTACTGTTAGAACTTGAAGTTGTAGATGAGTTAGTATCACTCGAAGAAGATAAAATAGATTAGGTATTACTTTAGAGCATAATTTTTTCTTTTTCTGTTGGGAGATATGTAGTTTAATTCATTAAACCCCAAGCAAACTCTCTAATTATGGTATTCGAAAGGTTAAATTACTGATTTAAACTGAGTATGTATTAAACTTTCTTGCCTTGTCGATATCATTTTCTATTTGCTGGCTATGATATGGTTTAGTCTACAAAGCAGTGACTATTATCCTATGTTCTTTATTCCCCTGTGGTTTAAAATTGGAAGGTATGGCTGACCATTGTTCATTATTTACTAACGAGATTTCTTAAAGCGTTTCTAAATTAGGAATTACTTTAGGAGGTACTTATTTTTGTTTCTATCCAATACAACAGGGACCAGTTTTAAAAGATGAATTTATTACGATATTAGACTTTTAGCAATTGGTCAAATATAAACATCTTTGTCAATCTGTTGATTATGGCATGGTTTGGTCTGCACCAAGCACCAGCAAGGCAATAATCAGTATTTTTTTTTCAAAAAATTTAATATTCGATTATTTTTATTTTACATAGGCCCTCATGGGCACTTATAAAACGTCAGAATCTAGTGCATGGTTCCAAATTGGTTGTTTCCTATGGAGAAGAACCTACAGTAACTGTTTTTTGGCCTGTGTCCTAAATTATTTTGTGTTTCTATATTTCTAAATGTTCCTGACTCTTTCTCATTCACTGTTAATAGGTTCTCTTTACACCATTCGTTTATAACATTGACAAGAAAATGGCCATGCTTCACTTTTCTCTGAAAAAAAGGAAAGGCTAATAAAAGTTTTAGTTATCCAACAAAAGTGAGTTAACTCAAAAAATCTCTAGTAAAACCAAGCAGCAGATAGTGTAAATAAAAACAGCATAATTTTGAAACAGGTATTTTGATGTCGTAATTTTTTTTTTAGATGTACTAAGTAAATAGCCATTCTTTGTGTAAAAAAAGGATGAAATAAATTTGTTTCAACAAGAGTAGGTTAACTAGAAATTTACATGTTGATCCACCAAAACAATGTCAAGTCAAAATAGTGACAAAACCTTTTACATACCATATCAAACAAAACTGAAATAAGTTAAAATGTCTTGCATAAAATACATTTGTTTAAGGGGAATTTAGCTGAAATGTGTTCATTCAACAAAAGAAAGATAACTTCATCTAGCACCAGTTCTTTTAAAAATGTTATAGAACAGAAAAAACTTATGTTATGTTAGATAGTTGTGTAGCAAGCATTTGAATACAAGGATAACTAAAAATTCTCAATTTTTGAGTTGTCTCAGTTTAGATCTAGGTAGGCAATATGATTAGTTAAAAAGCTAATTAGTTAGATCACAATACAAATTCTATATAAAAAATTTGAATTAAGAATTCACTAATTAGTGTTTAAACTAATCATAAATGGTTAGAATGTCTGTTCTATATATGGGTCTTTATTTTTAATCTTAATCTGTTAACTATTTTGATTAATATAAACTTGTTTAAACATATACAGGCACTGAAGCAATACTATCTTATCTGTTTTGAAATTAGAGCAAAGCAGTATATTATGCATTGATTTAATATTTTCAAGTGTCACAAATATATTCAATAGGTACATAAAATAATTATATGTTCATTAATTTATTTGTTCCTCATTAGAAAGTAATTTAAATTGTACTTTGAACAGATGGCCATGTGAGGGTTGTATGAAATTCAAGTTGTCTTCCTTTTTTTGCATTTTGTAGGTCTGGTTGTATGTTGATTAAAATATGATTTGTGACCATAATGCAATAAATATTTACAAAATTATGATCATTGAAATCATCAATACAACCCAGCCAAGCCTATTGAATGTCTTTTTCATGAAATAGCCAGGAATTGTGTCAGCTGCCCTGGCGCCTTCACCTTAATGATTGATATAGGTGCATGGTATTATCACATTAGGTAGGTGTGTCTATTATAAGTCTACTATGCACCACAACCACAAATTATGAATCACAAATAAAGGATATACATATGTATCTAATTTGACTGTCACCTTGGCATTATTGTTTTAGTCACTACAATATCACTTATTTTTGTTTTGCAAAATGCAAGGTCAAGACACTGTTAGTACTTAATAAATTGTACTGTCTATTTTAATGAATGTTAAATTTTATGAAGATCTTCATTACAAAAATTAGAGGCTAACCATGTTCAACATTCTGTAGTCCTTGGCTAAAAGCGCGAAAAATTTGGGCATAAATCAATAACGGCACGGATGTCAATTAGCAAAATAGACGGACGTAAAGATAACAATGTTTACAAGTTTTATAGGTTACTTATTATCAGCTGATTATTTTCACGCACTTACACCAAACAAAATATTATTATTTGTTTTTATCATTCTAATTTATTTGTATGATTATTGGTCTAAAACCGCAAAAAAAAAAACAATATTGTAATGATATCGAAATTAATGCTGAATTTGGAACAGAATTACGACGAAATGCTACCACCCACGTTCGAAACAAATCAATACAAGTTACATAGAGAAAGAGAAATATTTTATTTTTCGTAACCAAAATTCTGTAGTTTTAAAGATATAATCAAGATTAGTTGTAAAGGCAAGTTAGAACAAAAGCGCGTCATAGAACTTGAGATCTTAACAATACCTTTCTCTTCCTTCCTTTGTATACCATAGCGAAGGCTCCGTGCCCTATAATGTCTTGTTTGGTGAATTCATATTCACCAACTTGGATGACTTCCATTTTCACAAGCTTTCCTTTGACCACAGACATGATTCTTAGAGTTTATATTTATTTACAGTCTCGTACAATAAAAAGATCAATAATTTTTATGGATAATGGATTTTGGAACTTGACTGAGCGCTACATTATGATCACAACTAGCTGCTAATCACTTCCATGATTCCATCAAAAGTAATAATTTCACTTTGTATTACACTAACGTATCATCATTATTGTTATACCAAAACACAACACACAACGAATGCAAAATGAGTAAAGTGATTTTATTTTGTGTTGTTTTGCGGAGTAGAAGACGATGTTGCCCATAATGCTTATAAAAAAAACTACCACGGAGAAGAAAGTTTTGTTCCACGAAACAATTCTAGATTATTATTTTTGTTGGGTTTTGGAAAATTTTAATATTTAAAATCCTACAATGCTCAGGTTTTATAGAAATAGGTAGAACGTAAACGTCTAGAATTGTCAGCGAGCCAATGATCTGGATTTTAAAAAACAGACCAAAGAACTTTCAGAATTGTTTTCTATTCCCTATAAATGTCAGCGTTTCAGGTCTTTTTGGGTTTACATGTAAGATAAAACTGAGTTTCCTGTTGTCCACCCGGGACGTTAACGCGCATGGTACAACATCAAACAACAGCAGCGCTTTTGCCGTAAGATTACTTTATACAGGGTGTTTGGTGCATCGTGTGCAAAATTGCAATGGTCGATGGGAGGAGTCATCTGCTATCCTTTTAGACCCCTAAACACTTCTCATGCCCTGCGGATTTTTTTTCATCGTCCTTTTTATTGTTTTATGAAAATAAGACCCAAATTTTTCATTCAAATACAAATTTTAAAAAACTATGTAAGGCGTAGACTCTCAATTTTAATTTTATTAATATGTGTATTGTATTAAAGATCTTTTAAATTTAAAATTAGTGACAATAGCTATCTAGTTTTTTTTTCATTTACTTGCAAAGTTTTGGACTTGAATGAAACCTGATACAGTTTGTTGTTTCAGCTATTTACATGGCTATAAAAAAAAAAAACCAAAACCGACCGGAACCTTCCAACTCCCTCAAATATTCTCTAGTTTATCCTCTTGCTAGTGATGTGCCACATGCGATAAAAATCTTTTTAGGGTTCCGTAGCCAAATGGCAAACAACGGAATCCTTATAGATTCGTCAAGTCTGTCTGTCTGTCCGTCCGCATGTCACAGCAACTTTTTTCCGAAACTATAAGAACTGTACTGTTGAAACTTAGTAAGTAGATGTATTGTGTGAACCGCATTAAGATTTTCACACAAAAATAGAAAAATAAAAAACAAAAATGATATTGAGGTTTCTAATATCATTTTTTTCTAAACTGAATAGTTTGGGCGAGAGACACTTCCAAAGTAGTAAAATGTGTGCCCCCCTGTAACTTCTAAAATAAGGGAAACATAAAACTAAAAAAAAATATATGATGTGTAATGTACATCATATATTTTGCATGCAAACTTCCACCAAAAATTGATTTGAACAAGATCTAGTAAGTAGTTTTTTTTAATACGTCATAAATCGTAAACCGCAATTTACCATTCAAGTTTGTACGGAACCCTCAGTGCGCGAGTCCCACTCGCACTTGCCCAGTTTCTATAACATTGTGAATTCGCTAGAATTGTAAATCGAGTCGCATAAGACTAATAGTAAAAATTACGATTTAAAAAATATTTTTACTTAAATGATACCTGAAAAACCTATTAAAAATGTTGTCTCACTCATATAATTATGTAAAATCTGTCTCGTATCTCTCTTTTTGTAGGTGTTACAAGAAATAAAAAAGAAATTGCATTTTTAACATTTATTTCATAATTTTTACATATCATATCCTGATCAAATTGTTGGCCTCTGTTGCGAATGTAGGCCCAACATCTGTTTCGTATTTCGACAGTCTGATGTTGTACGAAGTTGTATTATTCAGATATCTTAAATGATACCTGAAAAACCATAATAGCATAGCATAGTCGGCTTTATAAAGTTCCCACTGTTGGGACTCAGGCCTCCTCTCTAGGAGAGGGAATGGGCCGTAATCCACCACTCGGGCCCAGTGCGGGTTGGTGGATGTCACATGTCTTCGAATTTTTGGTTCTAGGACATGCCGGTTTCCTCACGATGTTTTGCTTCACCGTTTTGAGAGCAGTGGTGATGAAATAAATTACACAAAGTAATGCACCAGGTTAGGTTTGAACCCGCGACCTACAACTCCGTAAGTCGGGGCCATTACCACTCGACCACCACTGCTTGAAAAACCATAATATAATCAAAAATATCATCACTAGCAAGAGGATTAACTACAAAATTTTTGAGGGAGTTGAAAGATTCCGGTCGCTTTTGGTTTTTTTTTATAGCCATGTAAATAGCTGAAACATGGACAGTTTTCATTTAAGTTCAAAACTGCAAGTCAGTTAAATAAAAAAAAACTAGATAGCTAATGTCACTAATTTTAATTTTAAAAGTACTCTAATACAGTATACATCTAAGTAAAATACCTATTGAGTAGCGTAATTAGAGACACAATAGAAAGAGAATGACTGAGCGAACGCCGGCGTTCGCTCGGGGTTTAATTAACTAAAATTGAGAGTCTATGCCTTACATATTTTTTTAAAATTTGTATTTGAATGAAAAATTTGGGTCTTATTTTTATAAAACAATAAAAAGTCGATAAAAAAAATCCGCAGGGCATGAGAAGTGTTTAGGGGTCTGAAAGGATAGCAGATGACACCTCCCATCAACCATTTCAATTTGGCACACGATGCATCAAACATCCTGTATATTGCCAGCCGCATGAAAAATTGAACAATGAACACAATTCGTCTTAAAAGCATTTTTTTTTTGTGTAGAGCTATTTTGCTAAGCCTTTCAAACCAAAAGTATAAACGCTCCTTTACAGCAGTGTTGCCAGATTATATACTAAAATACTACCATGGAGTTAGAGTTTTATGATCGGTGCCCGGTGCCCCAAGTTAAAAACTGGCTTTTCGATTGGCCCAGAGGACCAGAACCAAAGTCATTACAACTATAACAAAAAAAACTGTGTTTCGAACAATGACCGATAACGGCGCGGCGGGCGGCGGGTTGTAGGGATGTTGCCAGTGATAAAAAATATCAATATTTAACCGAAAATCTCGGAAAGACCGATATAATATCTATAGATATATCAGATCAAAATATATCGGCTGAAAATATCGATACATCAATATATTTTCAACAAGCATAGGTCGTTAGTTTCGATCCACGCAATCTACAGGGGTTCCGTACCATATATTAATTTAAGATGCAACTTCCTTAAAATTTATTGAAGTACTTAACAAACGACTACCGACTGATCGTCTTTGTTTGCGTGATTTTGGGACACAAAGTTTGTTAATTCAATAATTTAAAACTATGAGCATGGCAAGCGACCTGATCAAAATTCACACCTTTCCTGTGTGAAAACAGGCATTTGCTTGTCTTACTTCTTCTTTTCTCTGCCTTCAAAATTTTTGGGCCCAGTAATGCTGTACACGTGGTACGTGTATAGCAGCGCTAGTGGCGTTTTTTTAGATCCTCCAAAATTTGGGCACTCACTGGGCATTTGTGGGCCATCGTCTGGTCAGGAGCACCGCACTGGGTGACGCTTGTCCTACTATAGTATAAGCTAGTATAGCTTCTTCTTATTATTCTATTAACCAATTAACATGCTTTGCTCTGTCATTCACCTCATATGAATCTTGAATGGCCCCCCTGGTAGTTGTATTTTTATTATAAGAGCACAGCTAGTAATATGTGCTAAATAATCGGATTACTAAAGGATATACAAAAGCAATGGAAAATTGTGATGATAGGATCCTAATCAGCCAAAATGATTTAATAGGCCTTTTTAACTTTACAACCATGCCTCTTTCATTTCACTTGATAAACCTATCCACCTCCATAAACATATCACAATCATAATAAATGTTCTATGGCTAATGCTACCTAAGGTCCCGAAAAATCTCAAACTTTGTTGTGATTCAATAAAGTTCTTCATTAGCACTATCTAGCTAGCTTGTAAATTACTAATGATGAAATACAAATTACAACAATCATTCCACATCTTTATTCAAATTATGAAGCTCATAAAATAAATAAGAAACTTTGATAATGCTTCAATTCTTAACATTTTTTTAAAGACAAATGATATAATAACTTATTTTTAGTTAATAATATATTCCATTATAATAGTGCTGTTCTAAAAAAAAATTAAAACTTAGAAATGGTTGTCTTTTGAAATTTTAATTGACCATTTAACAAAATAGTTAAAAAATAAAGCATTATCAATTAATATCAATTCACTAAAGTTGTGACTATCTTTTTTGATCTCCCAAGTCTTCAATACTATCTTCGTCAATCTGGAACAAAGAAAGCCAAGTAAAAATCTACATCATTTAGATAAATTGAAATTTACTGCTTGTGATACTTTTCTGGTATATTAAATGTACATGCATGATACATAAGTTCTTCAATATGAAAATAACTGATGACTTTAGTAACAACCATTGGGAACTATGTTTCATTACTTGATAAAGTAAATGAGAATTAAAATTAAATGAATTAAAAAAAATGCCAAAGAAAAAATGCATGAATACCTCAGGCCATTTTTCTGGAATAATATCAAAAAGATCATCTTTCACATCTCCCTGAATTACAATCTCATCATCACCAGTAACTGAAGAGCCGCAAGCAAACTTTGTACCAAAGAATTTTGCTGCCACCTTTAAATCAATATCTGTAAACAAAAACTTTAGTTATTGTTAAAGCCAATAGCAAATAGGCACATTTACTTTATGCCTTATATATAATTCTTAATGGATGTTGTTCTTTTGAAAGACTTATAATAACAAAAGAAAAAACTAAACAATTATTTACCGAAAGTACTCAGTCCAGATACAACAGTAACGGATTTCTTTTTGCCACGAGGAGCCCTAGACACTTGTACTAGCTTGGGGACATCTTCCTTTTTCTTTGACTTCAACATGCCCTTGCCACCACGCTTCTGACGCTTCTTTTCTTCTTCCCCACCTGCATTTTCTTCTTCATCTGGAAGTAAAAGTAAAATAAATGGAGACTGAGATAATGGTTTTCTTTGTAAGTATATTCCATTATCCGTTTGGTCAAATTTAACAGGACCTTGCGCACAAATAAACAATAGATTATATATAGCTAGTTGTATATTAAACCCAAAAATCTATCATAATTCCGTGTATAAACTTAACCTAGCTATGTTAAAATTTTCACAAAGAACTTACCGATTTTCACTTTCTCAAATTCTGTTGGCAGGTTTTTTTCGAGCCATTGTTTACATTTATCGTATTCAGGATAGTATTCACAATATTCTATCGGCATAGAACAATTACCACAATACTGAACCTTTAGTGGATAGGTTACACCTTGTCGAGGACCCATAGAAAGGTCTCTGTCACCCATTTTGAATTCCTATTTGATTACAAAAAAATACAATGGCATACTCTAATCTAATGGACTCAACTTTACACTTACTAAAATGCTTATATAAATTATAAATGTTTAATTTTTCACCCACAGCAATGAATTCATAAAATCGCTATATGTTCATTCATTTGACAATTTTGACAACTCTATGATATGACTAGTGGTGAGCGTTTCGAAGAGGAACAGTTTCACGTTCTGCGACCATTTAACCATTTTTACTGTCCATGGTCCAAATGGTCTTCCTTCGTTGTACAAACCATTCTTTGCATTACGTCTATAATATTACAGATAAGAAAGTTGAAAACTCATAGATTCAACTGTCACACTCGTTAGGTCATGGCCGTCGTCGTTCTTACCGTTTCAGAAACAGTTCTGCCCGTGAAAATGGATTTTTTGTCAATAAAAAACAGTCGAAATTTTATTACCACTTGTCAGTGCTATCATTTGAGACGCGATGGTCAAACCCGTGCAAACTTATAGTTACTTACTAAATTAAAGTACAAAATTATCTTGGTCCTTGATAAAGAATTGAGATAATAGGTCAATAAATTTCCTGGTATGGAGTTCGAGCCGGTGAGCGGGTCGCATGAATCTTGGTTGTTTGAATTTTTGTGAACGCGCAAAGATAAGATATACCGAAAGTTATGTTGATAGACGTGGTTTAAAGTTTATGTGCTTGCAGGTGAATTTCATATCGTAAATAGTGAAAAGTATATTCTTTATAGATTGAAGGAATATGGAATCAAAGAGTATAGAATAAAAATACATCGCAATGTTGTTGTTGTTGTTGTTACTGTTAATGTAAAACAAGCTAAAACCAAGCAAAAAGCAAAGCCATTTGCCACGAAAACTTAAGCTACAAATCAACAACAGCAAATTTGAGGAACTATCTAAATAGAAAACATATTGGAATTTTTCTTTAGTTAATAGAGGAAAAAACCAGTAATTTTTTTGTTAAAATGAGCCCGTTTCTATTCATTAAACCCCAAGCGAACGCCGTGTGCGTTCGCTCTCTCACTGTCTTTCTATTGTGTCTCTAAAGGGTAATCTACAAGCAGTAAAATTAAAATACAGTACATACATTTCATTTCTTACATTTAAAACTTGAAATCGTAAGAAGTTTTAAAAAACTGCAAATACTTCACTCAACGATAGTTTCTTCTTACTTCGTCATCAAACCTGTTGAGACCACGACCGTTTTTCTGCATCCATTTTTATTGTCAGAAAAACGGAACGGTTACATTAAGTCCGTCAAAAATTCGACAGGGACTCACCACTATTGTAGATTTGACACTTTATGACAAATCTGCCATTTTTTTTAGTGTTCTTATTTCTAGTCTTTTCAGACAACTTTGCACATCTTTGCAGTAGTTCATTATGTGAAGGCCTTATTTTTTTTTTCACTAGCGTTTTTTTTCTGTAGCTTAATCTGTTGTGGAGAAAATGCACTAGTTTCGATGATATAAATAGAGCAGTACTACAATAGATAGAAATATAAAATCTATCCTTACCTACTCTTTTCTATGTTTTTTGTGCTTTGTATTTCACTACGACCAGCTACGACTAGCCTCGAAGGACTAAATGTTACATAATCACAGTTCTCCACTGTGATTTCTTCATTCAATATGCCATATTCACCTCTCCTAAGATTGAACTGAATACTAGACAATTATATTGATCCCCTAAAGTCCCTTTAGCGTGAGTCTCATACTATATAGCGTTAGGATCATTCGTACCTAACTGTCTTTTAAGAGAAGAATGAACCCAATATTAAACCCTAGGAAACGCCCATTGACTACTCGGATCCAAGTGAGCTTTTGCTGATTTTTTTTAAAGCGTGAGTGTGGTGTGTGTTTTAGTTTTTGAGGTGTGTGTAAGTGTGCGTTTATGTGACTGATTGAAATTATGCCACGGGGACTTTATTTCAGCGATCCACGCGCTAGAGGCGAGTCACATAGTTTCCGGTGGTTTAATTTAATCTAAGCAAAAACGTATATTTCGACACTCCCAGGGGAATCAAGATTCATAATAGTGTTGCAACATAACTGCGATTCCGCTTCTGCAGAAGTTCCGCAAGCTTTTTCAATTCCGTTTCCGTTTCTGGTTTCGCAAACTTCTAATAGAACTCTTAATAGAAGAATACAGCGCGGGGGTGGGGGTCTGTAAACGACTGGACACGACGGAATAGGGGGGGGGGGGGGGTGTCAGCGACTGTCTTTGTTTATATTTTGGCGGTTCTTCTCCATAGGAAACGACCATTTTGGAACTGTGCACTAGCTTCTGATGTTTTCTAAATGCCCATGTAGGCCTATGTGAAATAAAAAACTTTTGACTTTTATAATATTAATTTATTTTTGGTTCATTTTGCGCATCACCACGCCTCAGCTCCCCCCAGAAGTGTAGGCAGTGAGCAATTATTTAGCAGAGCTGGTTCAATAATAATGGAGAACACCGAAACAGACTCAAAGGTGTAAAAGCGGCCAAATTGCTTTTTATTAAATGTAAATTGCCTCTGTTTAATTTGAGTAGGTACTGTATTGAGTAAACTACAAAATAAAAATTTAATTTAAAAAATCTTAAAAAATACAATTGTGTTTTTTCTTCATACCTAGTATTAACATTTCCACTTCTTGTTCCGCTTCCGCTTCCGCTAAGATCATAGGTTAAGAGCGAACGCCGACGTTCGCTCTCTCTATTGTGTGTATTGTGTGTGTTCTTTTTATTGAGTTTCTAATTACGGCATTCGAAAGGGAAATGCAATAGAAAATCATCAGATGATGTTTAACTAGGTTTAACTGTCATAATCAAAATAAGCAGGTTTGTCGGCACAATAACTAAACATATCCTTTTTTGTTTTTACTGCATACTAATTAGACAAATGTTTAAAAAGGTAAGACGAAACTCGCAAGCGCATGCACGGGAATTTTTCACCGAAACGCCCAGTTCGAACGACAGCCAACCGATAACATCAAAGTTTTTTGTCTTATAACTGAACTAATACTGAAAAACGGTGTAAAGTGTGTAAACTTTAATACCTACTCCATGAATTTCGTGTTCTCTATTAAAAGTATGTCATCCAAAATCGGTGTGAAATCCAAAAGTGGTGGGTGTCAAATAAGGTTACGAAGGGCGGAATTCACCAATAAAACTAATCGCTTTTTAACGTTTGGCTTGCATAATCGCGTTTAGCTGCTGTCACTAGTGTCACTTGTAAAAATACAACAAAAGAAAAATACAGACAAGTGACACTAGTGACAGCGGCTAAACGCGAATATGCGAGCCAAACGTTAAAACGCGATTAGTTTTATTGGTGAATTCCGCCCTAAAAGTAAAGCTTCCTCTTCATCACTAAAATGAAATGCTTTTTAATGTTATGACCGTATATGATCATGTGATCATATACGGTCATAACATTAAAAAAAGGATTTTATTTTAGTCAATGTTGACTGACACGTGGATATTCACTGAAGATAGTGGTAATATTATGAAGCTCAAGAGTCTATTTGTTTGTTTGATCGCGCTTTAAATAAATAAAATAAATCTCAGGAATTGCTGGGTCGAATTAAAAATTATTTTAGTGTTGGATAGCCTATTTCTCGAGAAAGGCTATAATATGCTGTAGATATAACATTACGCTACAACCCACGGGAAAGGAGCTATAATCAATGACGCAGGTGTAACCGTGGGGAAGCTAGTAATAATATATTGTTTGTGATTAGTTTAAAATTGTGTTAAAACGCGGTTCGCAGGTTCGACTCCAGCACGGAATGAAAAATTTTATGGCCTACAGATATTGGTTCTATGGTCTGGGTGTCATTGTGAGTTTATATTTTTATGGAGCAATTCTTAGGTGGAGCAGTCCTATTATAAAAAAACAAATTAGCAGGTTCTTATTTCAAAATTTTCTGTAATAAATCGATGTATCCAACCCTTGTTTGGACTTATTAGAATTGTCTTGGCCGTCTTGGCTTTATGGGCTAAAACCGCGTAAAGCGGACGCCCGCGCGGTCCCATAAAGGTACCTACTCCGATGCGATGATCCGTGCGGGCATCAGTCGCGGGGAGCCGGACCACGCGCCCGGTTTGCTACGTTTAATTACATAATATTAAGTTCTCCAGCGACACGACTACATGCACACCGTTAAAGTTGAACTAGCAACACTGCGTAGGTAATAATCCTATTTCCACGACGGGGACCGACCGCGTGAACAGGCGCGTGCATGCGCGCTTTGTCACGCGACGTTTGCCTGTCGCGGGCGTTCGCTTTACGCGGTTTTATAATTCTTTATGCACACAAAAGTACAAAGGCGGACTTAATGCCTTAGGGCATTTTCTACCAGTCAACCTTTTTAATAATGATTATGTTCTACAGATTTACTTTAAAAAAAATACGAGTACCTACAAGTAAATAGTAAAATAAAGAACGAGTGTGTTGTGTTTGGTGTACAATAAAGAATATAATTATCTAGTATTGTTTTTTATGACGCCGCCGCCGACTCGGGGTGGGTTACTAAAATGGGGGGTGGGTGGCTACAATAAAAGGTAAGCGTAGGTAAAGTATCAACTTACTGTTTAATTTCAATAATATCGATACAAAATTCATATTATAATAAACGCTTTGGTATGGCTAGACACTGAAATTAGTGTTTGGTGGTTTTATCTAATTGGTAGTTTTAAATATTATATTAATTAACGTACAAAACAATGTTTTCAAGTAATAAAATAATCGTGTAAAAACTAATAATTGCCTTTTATAGTGTCGAGTGTCGTGATTTTTAACTGTAAGCTTACATAAATTGTTATTGATAGATACTTTATAAGTTATTTATACTTATCTTATTTTTCGTGTGTGCAACATCTCTGTGTAATTACATAGTTGTGATAATTTTTGAAGTAACACAATATGTTTTAACATTGGAACAGAACTTTTTGTGTTTACTCGTAAATCTTTTATCCCCTTTACATTACACAATTTAAGGCATTTTCAACAAATCAATTTATGTAGGTACCTACACATCTGTTATACATTTTGAGTTATGACCCATTCTTGCAAAAACAGTGAGTTTATAATTTAGTCTCGAATACTTACAGACAAATTTTGAAGACAAGGAACATACACATCACTGGCGGATTAAGCCAGTGCGGGGCCTATAAAATATTCGACCAAGTAATGTATAGTTATTCTCAATAACCCATTGGATTTTAAGATTGGGTAAGATACGTCGAAATTACGGTAATGAGGGAAATAACAACAGCTAAGCCTTAATAAATTAAAATCATTTGCAAAGCGTAAACTTTGCCAAAAGGCTTTTTACACTATAAAGTTGAGGACGAAAAGGCTTGGGATTCATCTGCTCCAGTACGCATTACAATTGTTGTCTTATATTTTTTTTTCTCTTTTTTTATGTTCAATTGTGCTTTTTATTGTTTTTTTTTATTTTTTTAAATCTGACATTGTAGTTTATCATTATTTTGCAATTTGACATTATTTTTATTTAGGTATTTATTTTTTCAATTAAATTTTGACATAAGTAAATATTTACTTTACTTTATACTTACTTTACTAAGTATTACATTTTGTAAACTATATATTTCCTTTTATTATTGTGAACGTGAGGACTATGTTGATTGCTTTTTTTTTCCTTTTCACTAATTTTAACGTATGTCTGGCAATTTGAGTATTTTATGCGGCCTACCCAAATGTCCTTTCTTTGGTATTGTTCGTCAAGTCGTTGAGCTCCTTAGTAGTCCTGAGTTGAGCTTTGCGAATACTGACAAATGCTTGCAGTGACTGGACAGGTCCACTCAAATCTGTATGATTCTTTCTTCAAAAGACCATCTCAGACAAATCTGCATGGTTCTCATGTGATTTGACCATTATATATTTACTATATGGACTTTAAAAGAGACTTTGACCCCTGAGTTTGTTTCGGTGTTTCTTCTCAGGGCAGTCAGCTAGGAAACACCGGCCTCATCTAGTTTAAAACGACAATTAAAAAAAAAAACGTGTAAAAGTGTTTTATAAACCTATTTAAAGAATAAATATCATTTATCAAATCTAAGAGATTGACTATCATATTCAACGAAATAATCAGCTGTATTCGGAATTCAATATATATACTTTGACTATATATTTTTGCGTTCAAGTGTAGGGTCCCCGAACGCGCGGGGCCTGTAGCATTTGCTAGGTACTCTTACTACATGGCTAATCCGCCACTGGTACTCATAATATGAAGTTTGTTGTACAAGGCGTTCCAAATAGGAATAGGATCGATTGCCATGTTGTGACGTCACGAAATACTGTCAAATCGAAGAATTATTATGGTGAGCAAAACAAGTTTTTTTTTAAATTTAATTTATTTACGAACGTGAACGAAAAAAGTTAGAATCCAGTTCATCAATTTTGCTCATCTCTAAGTTCTTCCATTTTGCCCAATTTCTTGCGATTTGACAGTATGACGTGACGTCACAACAAGGCAATCGATCCTATTCTTATTTGGAACGCATTGCACTAAATGTAATATAATGTAGTTGTATTGTAGGTAGGTACCTACATGAAATGTTCTGTTCACAATTCATCTTATAATTGACATTTATTGTAAACTCACGGTATTTGCAATAATCTGACGAAATATCTATAATTATTTGGAAATTTTGTGATAAGATATTATCTTTTTTATAGAGGAGCTCTTTCGTAAAGTATTATTCCACATAAAATTAAGTAAATTATATAACAACTATATCTACAAAACATAAAACGAGTTGATTTTAGGACTAATAATATGCCTAGGTATAGTCTATGTATAATCTTATTGCAGAGGTAAAAATATACTACAACATAGGTTACATTACATGATGTAGGTAAGATGTAATTTTGTCTAAATTATACCTATTTATTGATAGGCGAATGGTTGTGTTAAAAAAAACTGTAATTTTCTTCTACACAAAGTGGTTCCATGCATTCCGGAAGTAGCATGGTCGGCCCGTGTGGGTGTCTACCGCGCGTTCCAATTTAGTGCACATCAATATTAGAGACGGCGCGGCACATCGGACGCAACAGTTCAGCTGCTTCCTCATCGCGGCCGGTCCGGCTAGCGGCTCGCGTCGGGTTTGGAGCGAGGAACTCCATATCTTCTTCGCATACATTACTTTTGTGATGTGTTACCTCGCCTACAGCCATAATATTGATAGTTATTTACAAACGATACAATCCTACTGAACTACATACCTATAAAAAACAAGTAAAATTTTCTTTGAAATTTAGGTACTGTAAAATTATTCCACCGTAGGTATATTTAACTATTATAATATGTATTTATAAAATCTAAATTCATTTGAATTTTCTAAAGAGGTTCTCATTTTATTATATCTATGTGAGTAGGTAATTTTTAATGCTACGCTACCTACATACGTCGCAGTCTATGTTCTATACATCTATAATACTGTCGTGTTTTTTATCGGAAGCTTTGAGTTTTTCTTGCATTTGAGTCAACATGTCTTGCATACGTCGGATCTGTAAAGAAAACAAAAATTATTTGATTAGTAAAGAACTCTCACAATAAACCGAATCAGGACTCAATCTAATTGCACACACAGACTAAGTAGTTAGATTAACAATTAATGCATCGATTAATAGTAATGCATAGTTACATTAACTATGAAATAGGTAACTGCTCCGTTTGCATAGCCTTCAATCTAATCTATTCTTTTGGTCACCTAGAGACGGTAACGGACATATCGACAGTGAATTTGGACTCAATAACAATAGTCTATTGGTAAAGCAAGTTTAATTTTTATATATATATATGGCAGGTAATGCCAGTGTTAGGAGACTAACATCCGTAACAATAAGTATCATGAAAGCAAACAGGACATATTTATTACAATTCAATTCAAAAATTGATTTCACATATAGGTACTGGACCTCAAGCGTTGCAAACGACTCGTTTTAGGAAATAAAAGATCAGTACAGCGTCAGATAGGAACAAGCATTGTTACCTCTTCGTCTTTCTGCAGCAACAGGCGGTCGGTGTCCGTGATAACTACGTCGTTGTTGTTCCCCATCGAGTCTCTCTTCAGTTTTCTATTAAAAAATATATTAAATTAAAACTGGTAAAAAGTTCATGTCTATAGTGAATGTGAAATGACTTGTCTCAGAAAACGCCCTTAAACCTGGTTATTGTAAAAGAAATAATATAATAAAGTCCTAAGCTGTAGGTGGCACATCTTATTATATACTAGCTGAACCGGTAAACGTGGTTTTGCCATATATTTCAATTCCTGGATAGACCCTTATCACCTCGGGGTAATGCCTACGACATATTTTTAGACAGCCTATGACATATTCTTAGACCTACCAAAAATATAGGTACACAAAAAAAGACATAAAAATCGGTTCAGCCGTTTCGGAGAAGTTCGAAAACAAACACTATGACACAAGATTTTTATACATACATGTATATTAGATTATAGCCTTGGTCATATACTTCAATTGTTCTATTTCAAGCCGGGACACATAAATATATTCCATGCCCAATTGACCTGATCTTTAACTCAATGCTGCTGAACTAGTTAAATTACAAAAACTTACGACTTCTTTAATTCTATGTAGGTACTTCACTAATTTAACGCTAGTAGTAGCTCACGCCGGGTTCAGCAGGACCAGACTCATGGTCTATTGAGGTGAACCCTCTTTTATTTAGCACGGGCAATTTAGCTTTGTTAGTGTGGTCATCGCTACCGTTACTTTAAGTATTGTAGGCGGTTTGGGCTCTTGCTTCTCCCTAATATATGACGAAATTAAATAGAACACGGTATTACGGAACACTTGTGAGCTTCGTTGTTAATAAATATAGAATACTCTTTATTATGAACACTATATATAGATAAGTAAAAGGAAATACAATTTTAGACCATTCCATCACGTTAAATTGATGATAAGAAATATAGACAGAAAGTTGTTAGCAGAAGCTGCAGAAATCCAAATAGAATTTGGTGAAAGCACGTGAACACATTCGCAGGAAGTTGGTGTACCTAATCATCACAGCGTTGATTTGTTGGATTCGTCACTCATGCTTTCATTGTTAATTTGTATGAATCTAAGTTTATCTTTATTATTGTATTTCTTTTCTATTTCTTTACCTTTAAGCTGCACCTACCATGTTAGGTTTGTTTCTGCACCACCCTAAGATCGACTGGTAGAAAATGCCTAAGGCATCAAGTTCGCCTTTTTACAATGTTTATTACTAGTGCATAAAGTTTTAATAAATAAATAAATTCCTAATCTTCTCTAATTGAAGAGGCACAGAAGTAGTTATATACTCTGGTCATATTATACGGCTGTATTGGTGATAATGATGATGATGCAGAAGAAAAGATAAAAGGTAATATTTACAAACCCTCTCTCCCGCATGGCGTGTTGTGATATCTGCGAGATGCACTGTGCGCGGAAGTTCTCGTAGTGCACGTCTTGCGTGACGTCCTTCAGGTCTTGCATGTGCGTGGAGATCAGCATTGTGCGCAGCTTTGTGAAGTCTGAGTGCCGAGGGTTCTCCACTGTTTACATAGCAAACGATTACTTAGAGTTTTCAAAATTCAGTTGCTATTTGTTTGAACCTAGGTCAGCAACATTTACAAGCATTGGGAATCCTTCAAGATGTGTTCTACATCAGTGAGGTAGCCAATAAAACTGTTATTTATCAATAAAAATTATTGTTGTTGTTACATAGACAAGACAATAATCATTCGTGTATAGATCCTATGATTGTATAGATTCAGCAGGCCTACACTCTAGGGACGTTTGAATTCAATTTTTCAAAAAGAAAAGACTAATATATCCAATGCATAGGTACGTAACCACGAGTGGAGGCGCATCTCTTCCACAGAGCCATTCCTATATTCATTCTGTGGTTCAAGTAGTTGCCTTTAAAACACCGAATGCCAAATAGATTACGATTATTTAGACGCAACGCCTTGGACAGTTAGTTTTTATATAGAGTTCGAGTGCCTAGTTTTGCAAGTAGTGTGGGAAATGGATGAGATGATGTTAAGATGACGTTTGTTTGTTGCTCGCTGTATCATGTTTAAACACATTGTCCCCGATGACTAAACTGTTGTTGTGTTACTAATCTGTACCTACATTATTTACTAGACCGCGGTCATCGGATGTGCAAGAGAGTTATCATTTGATTATTGTTTTAGAATGCAGTTTGTGTGTTTCAAGTCTCAACATTATGCGCGTTGTTAGACGTTTTGATGGTAAAGACATCCAGGTAGCAGATTTAAAGAGTCATGTACCTATTAATTTCGCGTGATTTCGCGAACTATGTAGAAACATAATCTAATTTGGGAGGTATAGGTACCTATAAGCGAGCGGATCTTTGGTGCATTTTTATTTTATATATTTTTTTTTTTTATTTTTTTTTTATTTTACTCCCAATGTATTCTACTGTTTTTTAATTTTACTGTATGTGTGAGGTACGAATAAATAATTTCTTTCTTTCTTTCTTTCTTTCTTTAACAGCCAATCAATTTGCCTCACCACTGAGGTTCTATGATGCACACTTATCACAGTGTTGTTTTTTTTAACCCAAAGTTTGACTGGTAGAGAATGCGTTGTTGCATTAAGTCCGTCCATGTACCACTATTGTACATGAAGTTTACATAAATAAATAAATAATGCGGATACAACCGAATACCAGAATTTCACATAAAGCGACATTCTATCTGACATTTATAATTGGGTGCATGATATTCTTTGATAATACTGGGTCAAATTTTCTGACTTCTGATTACTCGTAACGACTCTCAAAGATTTACAAATGAAAGAAGGTACCTACCAACAGCATAATGTGCTTTTCTTCCCTTATATAAGTTTATCTATTTTTTTTGTTTTCTGTAGAATAGTTATTGACAAAAGAGAAAATAAAGAATTATCCAATAAACTTACCATCAACAATTCCCCAAGGGTATTGCCGCCCACGCACTCGTTTGCCTCCCACCTCTAACACTACATCTGAGGCCACCACCGCGAATGGAGCCGCCGCTTTCAACTCTCGGTCTTGTTGCTTGAAATCCTCATCTTCGTCGCTATCGCATTCAGGGAACTGATAAACCTGGTAAATAATTCATAAAATCTTTTATCACATTTTGATATTTATAAAGAACATAGTATAACATTATGCTTGAATTCCCCGACGCTGTAGGTGGACTGTAGGTACCTAACTTTACATCCACAATTTATTCACCAGTTGTGTTTACGTCCCATGTAAACCTATAAAAAAACCTATGCCTATTGCTATTAATTGGGTACAAATCCAAACGCCACGAAGCTTGTGTGATGCAAAATCCTACCTACGTATAACACTTTCGCAACCTGGAGAGCTCAGGAACGTAGCAGTAGCGCGAAAACAATGCTAAATTTAAGAATAAAGTATTGAATTTTTTCAAGACGAAATTGCCATACTTACTTGTATTTGATGTTCCTCCAAATCGTTGAGTATTCGCGTCTTGAGCCGCTTCACCTCGGCCGCTGTGAGAGAGTCCGCCTTCGCTATCACTACCACGATGTTCACTTTGCGGTGCAGTCGTCTCATCATCTCCAAGTCTACGTGACGTAAGCTGTAATGAGCCGTTGTATTAGGTAGATTGCTTTGCATACATTTTTGATTATTTTGTATAACAACGGAGCAAATATTATATTTCGCAGAAAATCGTTTAGCATACACTCTCGTCTTGCATTCAAAACTCAACATTTTGTCAGAATCATCTTTAGGCATTCATATTCCGTAATAATTAAAAAGCAGAAAATTTACTGTCAGAATCGTCTTTTGGCATATATTTTATATCGATAGTCATTAGTTGCGGTGGAAGTAATATCAAAACGGTATCCTAAATACTAATTACAAAACACTGTCGGTTTACAAGGGAAATACGTTACCCAGCTATTCAGCTAAACAAAAAAACAAAGATATCCCATATTTGATACCACATATCAAATATAGGATATCTTGCAGGTGAATACCATTATACTAATATTATGAAGAGGAAAGATTTGTATTTTATTTTTGTTTGTAACGAATGAATTCAAAAACTAACGAACCGATTTTGAAAACCTTTTCACCAGTGGAAAGTTACTTTATTACGAAGTTACTTAGGCAAATATTTTTTTTTTAAATGATAGGGTTCCCTACTAAAACTCCAATAAGGTAAACCAAACTGTAAATAAATGAACCATAAACCTTCCTTCGCGTGCGCTGGAACTATTGATGATAGAACAAAATAATGTTCTATGATTTTGCAGAACACATCATTATCTACAAAAAATGTCGCAATACCATATGTCTAACTGTTATAGTTTATGTCACAATAACTGTTTTTTTTTAAAACTTTATTAGGCACCGCCTCTAGAAAAGGCTGTTGTTTTATACCTTTACATTATTTATTTTTATTATTAAATAATTCTTATCAAAATAAATTATTTCAAATTTAAGTCTGGTTCGGCGCCTGTACCTGTACATTACTTTTTGAATAATTCAATTTGGACATTCTATTCGAGAGATACCTAATCATGATATTAAAAATGTATTAGAAATAAATAAAGTCGTTATTAATATTTATTAGTTTTGATGTTCATAAGCAAATAAATACTATATACATAATAAAGTCGTTGAATGATGTTTAAACGGTCATATTGTTAACAATTTATTAATCCTTATAAAATAAGCAGGTTTGTCGGCATTTTTTGCTTTATACTGCATATCAATTAGCGATATTACGAAAATCACAAGCGCACGTACGGGGATTTAGCGCCGAGCGCTTCGTCTAGCACTCTAGCCGATACACGATTGTCGCAGCTACTTTTACCTACCACGCTGATTCCTTAAACAGTTAAGGTGTAAACTTTAATAATCTATGGATTTCGTGTTCTATAAAGTTTGCTGTTAAAAGTATGCTGTTGTAAATTCGGACACTTAAACATTCTGCCAAACAACAGATAAGCTAAATAATTTTTATGCCTCAAAATACTTAATCGATTATAGAAGATAATGCCAAGTGTGATATGCCAAATAAATTTCGGGGTATCAAGATTCTGCCAAATAGAAGGAACCCTTTTGTAATAATACGTTGTTAAATTGAGAGATTGTCCGTAAAGCAATATTGGAGACTAAATTTGCCGTCGACACTTCTATTTCTAGGTAAATGTTTCATTTAGCATTAGTACAAACAATGTATCTTGTCAATATAAGAATCAAATTTTTATGAGTGATATTAATGACGTTGCTGTTTAGTCGAAGGCATGGCTATGCGCCCCAGTCCCGAGTTGACCATTTGATTTACTAATAACGAATTAACACTTGCACTATACCAATCAATAGAACCAATAGAAAGTGTCAGTAAATCAAACTTCACTCAATGGGTTTTTTAACGATCATGATTGGATGTCAATGTATGTTGAGAAATATCTCGAAGGGGAAATGGCTGGCATAGCCATCATAAGAGTTTTAATAGCCGCACTCCATCGAGTCGTTATTGATCTGTTTATTGCTAGCGATCAACTAAAGTGAAGTTACTGCTGTATGCCATGCGCTAAATAAATCATGCCATTGGTTGACGACAGGTACCTACCTAATTACCGTATCCAATGTACATCAATACCTACTAATAAATATATAAAAACTGTGTATGTAAGATTGTAGGATATTAGATTAATTATCCTGAAATATGGATTCGCTATGTAGTTTTGATAACATTCATTATTTAAATATTAACACACACACGTTCTTTTAACTTCCTGTTGAATATCGCAGTCTGATTATATATTTTAAAAATTGCTGTTTGAATTTCAGTTGGGTACTATATTGAGATATTCGTAGGGGCAATTTGTACCGTACCTATTGATATGTACTTATATTTTATAATATGGACGTTATTTTAAATACTAATTGATCTTTTTCTTTCTTTGAAGTGTGATTTCTTTTCTAGGACAGCATTACGAGCACGTGTGCTTCCTCATCAATGCTCCTATCACTACGGCCCTGACCATAATTGACCTCATAAAATAATACACTCCTCCGGACACGTACAGCCGCACACTGCACATGGGAGATAGTAATATTTATGAGATGGGATCTATTTAAAGCGGAATTGGGTTGACGTGTATTTTCTCCATGGACAGGAATTCTTAGCCAAGTCACAGACCAACAGAAAATTGGTCAATTTCAAACTATACGCCTCATTGCACACAGTGTTCGTACTCTATAATTTTCTAAGTACGTATTATAGAGTTCTTTGACAACACAATAGCTTCTAAAACAACGCAAGCACAAAAGAACAAAAGAGAAAGTTATCTAAGAGTAAAGTGTCGCGTTTTCATATTGTGATATAAAATGTGTTACCTACCTATGGGCCCAGGGCGGAACGAAATAGAGGCAACAGTGCACTCGATTGTCTTGCATGTGACGCCGATTTAATCCACTTTCATCTGTGAAATATTGTCTGAACTGTTCGTCAATGTACGCAGAACAAACCCTCCACGAGTCTTCGCAGTTAATAGCGTCTCCAAAACCGGGTGTGTCTACAATGGTCAACCTCAACTTTACTCCTCGTTCTTCGATTTCCATTGTTTTCTTTTCAACTGTTGTTGTTTTTTCTATTCTGTCTGCAAAGTAAACAATCAATATTGAAGCATCTTGCTTTGTTGCAGTCTAATAGCATTCTGCTTGGCCGACCTTTTTTATGTCTTACCTTGAGCATCAGGTATTTTTCTGTTTCTGTACAGGTCTCCTAAAAATAAGCTGTTGATGAGGGTCGACTTGCCCAGCCCCGACTCCCCAACTACCATGAGTGTGAAATCGAACCCTCTCTTTACCGACTTGCGGTGCACTTGCTCCGGCAGGGTCGCGAACCCGATGTAGTCACGCTCACCACGATCACGTTCTGTCAACAACATTAAATGCTCTATGTTATCCATAGTTTTATAAATATAACCACCAATTCAGTCTAATCCACAGTGTTGTTTGTTTACGAATGATTATATGAAATAGTGGTGGATTCTTTTATTACATCGTGCAGCCGTAGTTTAGTAATACTGTCGGAAATCCTGATTTATTATACTTATTTTCTACAATATTAACATTACATGGTCAATCCAAATAAGTACTTGGATAAGTTTTTCATACATCAGTTATGCAGTAATCGATACGATACCGACATACATTGGTTTAAGTTTACGAAAAATTATGTACTTATTTGGTAAACAACGTTTCCTGTACACATTTCATCGATAGATTTATTAGTCTTCATTTATTTAATCGATGATTAAATAAATGAAACATAAGTAAATAAGAAAACCTTTCAGAAATTACTGTGAAACGCTCAAGTTCTTTTCATGATTATGTTTTTCCTAATCTGTCATAATCCGTTGACATGGGTTTTGGGTAGAAAGTATGGATGTTGACAAGCTTGACACACTATTAATTACGGACATTATGCTATTAACATTAATTAGTTTACAACAGTAAGCCGTTTATTATTCTCTTTGTGTGCCTACGATTAAGCTAAGTTCTGTTCAGCTTATAGGAAGCAGGGCATTGCAACGCGCGCGCAGCGGTGTGGAACATGACTGGTTCCCTCGGAGCCTCGGTGCTCGCCGTGCCGTCCAGGGACTGCGCGTGCCACCTGATATCGAGGACAATGAGGACGACTAGCGGAAGCGACAAACGTGCCTCTCAGCCACAATACGCACACAAATTCTTGTTCTTATCTATTGTGAAGAGAAACTAAAGGCACCGCATGACCTAATTTTATCAACTTTGTTATTGTTTTAAATTCCGCTAATATAATCTAACTATTAAAAAGATACCTACTGAATAGGTAGGTATAAGTTAGACAATTTGAGATCTTTATTTTTTCATTCTTTTTTAGCCATTGTATGAAAACACAGAATAGGTTTATCGATTATAGCTATGCGATCTAGGTTCCTCCCACGATCTTACAGTGAGACAATGGTGTTCGTTACAGCAATTAAGTATTTTTTATGCTAGTTTGTCAAGTGTGCTGTGTGAACATAAAATGATATTGTTGCTGTTAGTGGTAAAAAAAAAGTGGTACCTAATAGAATTGCGAGTTATTTGAGATTTTTTGGAATAATTACAAGTGGTTAAAGAAACCACGGGATAATATACTTAATCAGTAGCATAATCAGACTACGAGTACGTTTTAGAACCTGCTCTGATATTAATTAGTAATAGAGCATTCATAAAAATATGTTTTCATATTGCTGTTTCTAATTTAAATACCAAATAAAAAGTAAGTGCCTAATGTTTTTTTGCACTTGTTTCTTGTTTTAGCTAAGTAAGTAAATATGTAGTAAACTTACGAATTTTTATGACAGTGGTAAAGGGATTCTTTTTCTTAGAAACATCGTTGTTGTTGATGTTCTCCGCGTCTGCATCTTTCTTATCGCCGATGTTGATGTCCACGATAGCAAATGAATCTGAGTGTTCCATGATAAATTTTGTATATGAAATTTAATTTTGTGAGATTAGTGTTAAGCTATTAAGTAATGGTGGGTTTATCGGCTTCGTGAATGGTGAGAAAAACGCGGGAATTTTCGTCACGCACGTTTGAGTTCAATTGTAACGTGTATAATGTTACGGGGTTAGAGTTAACCGGCGCACGGCGTAAAGCGAGGACATGGAGTACTTGAGGTAGGTACAGCCGTGGACAGTCGCGAGCGCAGGAAGGCGCGGCGCGACTCACAGTTCCGCTGCGGGGCGCACGTTCGCTCTGCGCGCGCCGCTAAACAAACTGACTCCACTCAGATTCAGGCACGTTAGATGGAACGTCAAAATTACGTCACTTATTAACAAACAAATTAACGTTCTAAATTAAACGACCTATTAAAATTGGTCAACTTAATATATTCCCTACAATTTTGACCGGGATCTTCTCATTAACTAGCTGTGGAAAAAGCATTAGGAAGTGAACAATTATCATCATAACATCATCCTCAGTTAGAAGGCGTCGGAAAATATTGGGGTTTAGGAGGCAGTAATTCCCGTTTTGATTTTGTCTCTATTTAAGTACAAATTACAACAATATTTCTTGTAACTGGGACGTTTCTTCTCAGTAGGTACAAAACAGTGTGACGGAGGTTCATTTCGTCCACTTTGTTACGAAAATTAAACAAAAACGTATAATATTATTATCCAATTAAAAGACCTTGAAAAATAATGGAAGATATGTAGGTACCTATTTTTTTTTTACTAATAAACTTAACACAAAAGAGAATAGAGAAAAGTAATTTCTAAACTTAATTTCAAGTATAAATACGATATTTACCCAATATATCGAGGGACAGCGATTGTTCATAGAAAAGTAGAACTGAGGTTCCTAAGTAAGTATTATTTATTCATTGAATTCTTAAATAATAACGCACCGCATACTAAGGTTACATAGTATCTACCTAGACAACCTTAACCTCACTTTGCATAAAGATGTAGGTGTACCAAACAGAAACCGGGGTGTGGCGCCAGCTTATATAACGGCATTCGAAAAGCAGAAAAAATTTGATGGCGAAATTGAAGACGTCAAAAGCTCTGCATTCTTATAGAAGTCTCATTGTTTCAGCTGTTCCTATAGATAAAACAATTATTATTTTGAGACCAATCAATACCTACGTAGGTAGGTACCTATAAAATACCTACATTTATAACAAAAGTAAATATAATATAAGTACCTACATAATTTTATCTCTATATATAAGTACCGGATATTTTTATTTGTAATTAGACTAATTATGCTGATATTTCTGTGCCTTTTGTTACGTTCATATCATAATATCCTGCCTCAACCACCTTTCTTCACCGTCCAGGTGTGTGTCTATCCTCATAGTGACTGACTTTATCTGAATTGAGAGACGTTGCGAATTAGCCGCGTCGCTCATCCGGTGAGGCAATGCATCTTGCCATCTTGTATTGTTGTGTCTGCTTGGAATAGCATCGTTAGTGGGCTAGTATTATAAACACGAGTTGCATCTTTGCTGTATACGTACCTATGCAGTGAGGCAACATATTCGCATGTGTACTTAGACACGTGAGTATATAGAGATTTGTTCACACACACACCTGCTTCAATATACATACTGTAATACTATTATTCTGTGATGCTACGTGAAGAAACCAAATAAAATTAATGCGAGGAAATTTTTCCTTTACTCTCCGACTCTAAGTGGGCCTCTGAGTCTCAGCGGTAAGGAGGATCGGATCACCTCTAAATTAGTAGATAACAAATATATTAGATAGTAATTTTAATTATATTTTGTCTACATTGATATATCTTTGATTGTATCCATCTTTGATTGGCATTAAACAATGACTGTTATCTAGTAGCCAGACATTTGTATATTAATATAGACATAATATTGTAGCTATCGAATGCTGCTTGACTAGACCAGTGGAGTACCTCTCAAGTCAACGAATGTCCACTATGACGCGATAATCTTCTTGGGGTTCTTATTCGATTTGAAATAAAGTTTCGTATACCAATCATCATCCGATTTTTTTCCAATGCCATTAATGCTAACCTATATTTATTGTATCTTTTATCTACTGGACCGAAGACTGGAGCATACACTTTTACTAAAACCTTTGTTAGCTACTTGAAAGAAGAATCGATAAATGTGTACAGTAAAATTTCTACGAACCAAAATCTAAAATCTTTTTTTATTTATCTAGGTACCTGTCATACAAGAATAGAAACGGTACAATACTGATCAATATCACATAATTTAGAAAAATATAATGGAATACTTACCCATAGTCATGTTGAGAATATCAGCACGACATAAGACTTATGAAAATACTTATTTCTTTTCTTTCTTAGCGAAATGAATTATTCCGTATTGTCACATTTAGTACAATACTATTAATCATTTGCGTTGAAAACGTTTTCATTAGGTATCCTTATGACTAAATTTACTACTTAGGTACTTATAATTAATTAATTAAATATTCCTAAACCGATCGATCGATTTTTGTTTTAAAAAATTGGTTATAAATGATCACTTTTCTGAAAATTTTGTTACACTGTTATTTCACCAACAACATTAAAAATATATATTTTTTTCTAAAAAAAACTGTGTTATTATTTTTCACGAGTTATTTGGTGTAAAGTAGGTGTGCACAGTATCACAGTGCTAAAATTATAATATATTAAAAAGAACTCAAATATTTGTTCGCAAGTTAACATAATATCACGATACTAATCCTAAAAATTGTATAAGTAATCAAAAACAGTAGAAAAATTTAAGATAAAATAAAATCACATTGTTTGTGCGCCGTCCTGTGCGTTTAATGTTACGTAATGTGAGGGTCCCGGGCCGAGCTCGCGCCCTCGGAGGAACCCCTCTCTTCGCCCCTTTGTTTGGCCTTGCGCGCAGCTATGCGCCGTTTCACTGCGCGGGAAAACCTCAAGCCCTCGTTGGCCAGACAGGAACCCTGCCTCTTGCGCGCGCACTGGCGGTAACTTGCAGTCACCGATCGATACTCCCTCGGCACAACACGCCTGCGCTGCCGCCCTCTCCCAATAATCTATCTACTCCAAGCTTTTTGCTGCCCCAGATGCACAAGTATTGGCATTGTACGTGCTCTATTCGAATTCAAGGTCGTGGACTTCACTACTCTTTAACGGCCTACTTATTAATTAATGTCAATTATTATTTCATAAATGATACTTTATCCCTAGAATGGCAATGCCCTTATGATACCCCAGGATGGTACCTATAAATACTAGATATTGCAGTTATCGTTAGGTGGTAGTGATCAAATGTTATCAGGTGTGCTGTCTGGTTAGCTTTTCTTGGCCAATACATATGCCTTTTCGTAAGCAATGTTAATTTAAAAAAAAAACAGATATTACAAATTTATATTTTGTCATTGTACTTTTTTTTGCCGTTACGTATTATTTATTTAATAGAAATGCATTTCAATTTGAAAACAAGGTTGGTCCCAGAATGTTACCTTTAGAAACTCCAAAATTGGTTTAGGCACATCGTCTGCGCAAAACGTGTTTGTAGTTGTAGAGGATTATAATATAGAAGACATGACGTTTTCCATATTTGTTAAAATGATCTGATTTTATTTAGTTATGAAATTACCGTTTTTCATGAAATAAGTTATCGTCTTTTTTCTCTATACTCTTTATTTTTATTAATCAAAGTAATTCCCCATGCAATCAGTGCAGTTTTGCAGTTGTGCAATGTAGCTTATTGATGCCCTTTTTGAAAAAGTCTGCTGGACGGGAGGCAACAAATTCTTCAAAGGCATTTTGAACTGCCTCTCGGTTATTGATTTTTTTGAGGTATGCGGAACAGAGTGTAATATCCCGCAAACCTCCGTTGAAAAGGGAGGATCCTCCGACCAGACGAGTGTTATGTCTGGTAGGCAACTGCCCGATAGATGATTTCGGGCTGTTGTGTATGTTCCTATCGCGCGGAGAACTTTGATTGAGCAATACAGGATTAGTTCTTATTGACGCCAAAATTTCTCTAAAAAGTTGTAGTGATATCTATGGCGTCACATAAACGCCATAGATATCGCTACAAATTTTTTCCCCGCCAAGAAGTTATCAAAATTCTAGAAAAAGTAGAAGTCTGTAGGGGCAAGGTCTGGTGAGTACGGTGGATGACGGAGAACTTCTAACCCCAGTAGCGGAGCCGAACGATTGACCAAAGCTGGTTGGAGATGTGCGAGCTTCTCCATCATTGTGTTCAGTTCTTCACAGTACACATCTGCAGTAATGCTCATCCCGTCTGGTAAGAAGCTGTGATGAATGACACCGGCTCTAGAGCACCAAACAGTGACCATCACTTTTTAGGGATCAGTTTTCGTTTGGGGCATTGTTTAGGTGCTGAACCAGGATCTAACCAACTTGCTGAGCGCTTGCGATCGTCGAACAGAATCCATTTTTCGTCGCAAGTAACAATGCCATTCAATATGCCTTCGTTTGTGTGCCTGTTCAGCAGTGCAAGGCTCGACTTGACGCGTACTTAGCGCTGGCGATCATTCAATTCGTGGGGCACCCATTTGTCAAGCTCTTTTACCTTGCCAATTCGACGCAAATAGACCAATATTGTTTTGATGCTAACATCGAAAGCTGCTGCTAATTTAGCTGTAGATTGAGAATCATCAACTTCGATCGCCTTTAATTCGTCATTGTCGACTAAAGTTTTCGGTCGACCACAGGGTTCATTTCTTAGGTCGAAATTTCCAGAACAGAAGCGGGCAAACCAAAAACGGGTGGTGCGATCGTCAGTAGTGCTCGCTCCGTATACGCCGTTGATGTTGCGTGCCGCTTCTGCCCCTTTGCTGCCACGACGGTACTCATACTCCATAATCACTCGAATTTTTAACGTATCCATGATGACGAGAAATTTACAAATACGATGAAAACAGAAAGCTAACCCCTAAAAAAATTGACTAATTTTCAAAAAAGAATTCCACTTTAAAAAAATAATTATTTGAACTGAGAATACTAAGTGTTCTCTCTCTCGCAAAAAGAAAAAATGGACTTGAAATAGCCATTACGGCAGAACGGCAATCTATCAATGCATATACGGATTATCGAACAGCCTAAACCGCTGATCGCAAAGAGCTGAAACTTGGAGGTTTTGAAAAAACTGGAAATTGAAAAAAATGGTATATCATATATCATATCAGTCCACAAAGGACGGAGTTCTGAGGTAACAAACATTAAAAAAATCAATCGAATTGAGATTTTCCTCCTTTTTTTGAAGTCGGTTAAAAAGGTTTACATTATCCGTCATTCAAAACAACCCCTATAGAACGATTCTGAGGTGTTAAAAATTTCATGGGAGAATCTTATTTTGTGGGTTAATAAAATTGAAATATTTATCTAAATTTATAAAAGAGATGAGCATTATTAATTTTCCAAAACTACTCTCAAGGACCTTAAGAGTAGTTTTGGAAATTACGGGTTACGAAGTGTTGAAAGTTTTTATGAAGCTTTCTCTCGAACGAAGTCGCTGGCAAAGTGCTAGTTAAACTAAAACGCTTAAATATACGGCTTACAGTCATGTACAGCTTGTTATGCTACTTGAATATACGGCTTACCGTCATGTACAGCTTGTTATGCTACTTGAATAATATATGGCTTATTCATATACAGCTTGTTATGCTACTTGGGACTTTGAATATACGGCTTACAGTCATATACAGCTTGTTATGCTACTTGAATATATGGCTTACAGTCATATACAGCTTGTTATGCTACTTGAATATACGGCTTACAGTCATATACAGCTTGTTATGCTACTTGGGACTTTGGGAGGTAACGGTTCACACATTTATGTTTCGTACACGGTCCTAAAGTGAATCAGTAATCTTACTTTACGGAAATTCACTATAGTCGTTACACGATAGCGGCTGGCAGTATCGTGTCACTCTCGAATTTCGAGAAGCCTGAAGGAAACTGATTTAACCCTCTCACTATCATTATGATAACACGGCCTTGGACGAAAGATCAAAGCAGGGGTAGGTACTTTTAGGGAAACAAGCAAATATAGGTCAGGTGTAGTGACATTCACAATATATCAATGAAAATAAGGTCAACGTAAGAGTAAGGTAACAAACATGAAAGAAAATTCAGGTCACGGTCATCTATTCAATTTTGAGAGCATACCTGTGCGTCATGTGAATTCAGAATGAATTGAACGTAACTAATTAGTTTTATGATAATAAAGGGCTTTTAATGAAACATGTGTCATTTATACAGCATGCTTATGCTACATATTCCTTATGGAAAAACTAGACAAGTCTTATTGGGGATTAAATCCCGGGCAGCTATGCTTTGCAGACAATTGCAATTTCTTACTACTACCACGAGACCAACTCTTGTGGTCGTATGCGCGATTGTTGGACTTGGAGTCCTTTTTCTTTTTTTTTTTTTTTCGGTGGGAAAATCATCTTATGACATCCCCCGCCCTTGGGCGGGGCGGGAGATAGTGTCAGACTTTTACTGACTAAAAACCCACTCCTGTTCCTTCGTTGCCTTTCGTACCAGGGCCGAGTCTTCCTTTCAGAATCAGACCCTTCGCCCAGTAGGCTTCGACCCTGCTAGGCCCCTACAGTTGCTGTCATCTCCTTGAGGCGCGCGTGCACGCGCCGTCGACGACTTGGGCTTGGTCCGGAGGGTTACCGGACGGTCGGACGGTGAGCCACCCATTGCTCGCCGTCCGCAAGCCTGCGCCTACAATGGCTGGAAATCGGGATCGGAATCCCGGCGGCGATTGGGGCGTGAGGACCGTTGCCTCTCGCGATCGGCCGCCTCCTTTGCTAGCATTACTGCTTCGCAGAAGGAGGCGACCGCCTGCCACTCCTCCTCGCTACGGACCATGGCTTGTACCAAGGCCCGGCGCGAGAGATCGCCGCCGCCGATCGCCCCCAGGAGTACACGGCGTTGCTCTGCCCAAGCGGGGCACACCTCCACCGTATGCTCCACCGTGTCCTCCTGGCGGTCCACACAATGGCGGCACCCGGGCGTTTCTTCCGCACGAATCCGGTGCAGGAACCTCCCGAACTTACCATGTCCGGTGAGGACCTGCGTCATGCGGAAGGTAAGGACGCCGTGTTGCCTTTCCAGCCAGGACTTGGAGTCCTGGGTTCGATTCGTAGGATGAACCAAGTGTCTATGGGTTGTCTTATGGGTTTAATTCTCTTTGGTTGTCTCAATAGGAATTTTCAGCAGCAGCTCTGAGTTTGGTATTGTTAAGCCATTGAGCGCCTGCACGACGGAGGACAGCCCCGGTCCTGTCAAATTACCCATTGCTGCTCATGCAGGCTCATCAGGCTATGAGAGTAAGACAAGAGTGGGAAAGTAGCAGGGGCATAGCTACCGCCGTATCAGCCATATCATTGATACCCCCGTATCCCCAAGCTGCACCTCGTGTAAAAATTCGTAACATGTTATCCACAACCTTCAATTCTCTTATTGATGAGAGGTGTGACAATTAATGAATAATTACTAAATTATTAGGATGTTCCATTTTTATAGATCGCTCCGTTCGTTCTAGCCGATATCCGTAGTTCTAGGATTCTGTATAAGATCACAATAAAAACTTAACCTCTCTTCTATTCCAGAATACTTCAATAAAGCAGCTTATCGGTCTCGGTTTTACATAATAACATGAACGAAATTTATCCAGTTCATCTGGTCATCTCTGTCGTGGCCTATCGCGAATCCGTCTCATGTTTCTGTGCTAGAAGAGCCTACGGTGTAAAAAAACCTCGATAACTTTTAATATAGGTGCCCTATATTAAAAGTTATCGATCTTTGAGCTACCAGCTACGCCACTGGAGAGTAGATTAGTAGAGTGCACAGCACACTCTCAATACGCACATAATAATGCTATATAACTATCTATTATATATTTTAATCAGGAATCAGAAACATTTATTTCAAACAGACCAATTATAGGCACTTATGAATTGTCAAAATGTCGGTCAGTCAAAAAAAAACAAGTGAAGCTAAATTGCACATTCCAAAGCGTAGATCTCTTTGAGAAGAACGTGCAGGAAACTCCATGGCCACTCTTATAAATCATATTATGAGTTACATAAATCTTGGTTACATATTTCTTGTCGCTTCTAATATGTGAGCACAATGTAAATAAGTAATAATAATTAAATAAAAAATAAAAAAAAAACGAATTAAAAAATAGAAATTAAATCAAGCCAATGGCAGCTAAGGGATGACCAGTCTCAACTGACGGCACTCGTTCACGAGCATGACGCGTGCATCAGCCCCACTCAGCTCAACTATTTGAAGGGAACTGAATGACCCAATAACATGCGCAACAGCGAGACATTTAAGTGAGCATGACAAACTCTCAACTGCCATGCTCGTAATGTCAAACAAGTTGTAACCTAATAAAAAATGCTCCATGGTACCTCACATTCAAACACTTGAAAAAAAAAGTGCTTCTACATTATACACTGCTATTGTTTCCAAATACAAAAGGTCATAAATTATCATAAGCTCTATTGAAATAAACAAATAAAATAAAATAAAAACATTTCAAAAACAATAATACAAAAAGGCTTGTCTACATAGTGTGCGTTTAATGCATGCTTAAAATTTGGACTCATTTAGTTGTACAATCTCAACTGGTATTTTATTATAAAATTTTACGCAGTATCCTATAAAAGAACCATGTACTTTAGCTAATCTGAATTGAGGTTGATCTAATTTGTTCCTATTCCTAATATTAAAATTGTGCCTATCACTTATCTTAGTAAAAAGATAAATATTTTTCCGAATATACATAATGTTTTCATAAATGTATTGACAAGGGACCGTAAGGATGTTTATTTCCTTAAATAGTCACCTAAGAGAATCGCGTCTGCGAAGATTATACATACTCGTATATGGCTCTGATAGCTCTTTTCTGCAGAATAAAAATAGACTCTGTCATAATGATACCAAACCCTTTATATAACTATTCACCCTAAATCAACATTTTTTTTTAAATTCTGACCAAAATTTTAAAAATAATATCTTAAACCATAAGTAGACAAATAAGGCATAAATCACATAACACCAAAAAAAAATCTTAAATTATAAGTTTAGGTGTCTTTAAGGCTAGAGTGAATAGGCTCTTGATAAACTAGTGCGCCTCACCATCAATGATTGCATCACTGCTTACCATCAGGTGGAATCGCAGTCAAGCACTGGTTTATATACGTCAAATGAAACACTACAAAAACTTGGTGCGAACTCACAACATCATGCTAAATTTGAAACAAAATAACAAGTGAAAGAGTAATCGACAGAAGGCACGGATGGAGAGAGGTTTCCATAGAGATAGAAAAAGTATGGAAGCGTAGCGTTATTCTATAGAAGGTTCCTTGAGAGACAAGTAGGTATAAAACTTGTTTATAGGCGCTGCTTGCAGCCGCTGTACATATCGGCCTCCGATATAACTTCCAAATATTTTTTTCAGAATTCGGAATCGAAGCTGCAAAATCAATCGGAAAATTCGAGTCACCAGACTCGAAACTCCGTAACATCTTTGCATAATACATCCAGCCATGGTTGTGGGATTGTTCGAAAGAGTTACCGAGGCCCTGGAAAGCAAAAGTCAACTGAAGAAACAAAGGAAACGTCCGACACTCCCTCTAGCTTCATCCAGAATAGGTGGTCGTTTGATAAATACCCAAAAAAAAGTAGGAAGGTACATACACAGATTTTGCCCAGTTTAAGTGAAAACGGTCGTAAAGCTCTAATCGCATACGACAAGGAACTAACACTAAGTATTAAGGTAAGTAAATATTTCAAGGGTTAATCTAATGACTTTGCAAAATGCATTGAATTTACAACTTTCTGGTTGAAATAAATTGCATTAGTCACATTGAAAGTTTAAGATAAGTGCTAGAAACTACTGTAGAGTTAACGTGTGCATATTGTATTAACTTGTAAATAATACATAGCAACTGGTTTACCACCGATTACGTACAGTATTATTTTCAAAGGAGCTTCCTGCAGTCCTGCCACAGTTAAACTATATATCACACACATGGCCCAGTAGGTGGTTCCATTTTCTGGAAAGACAGAGATTAATAAATATATGATAACACAAACATGTACTGAAAAAGCACTGCAAAAAATGACTATGATTATAGAAATGACTCACATAGCTGGTGAACCGCTGCAAGCTTTTTAAACAGTCTAGCAAATAGGCAAGAAGTTGCTTGCCAGTCTGTTTCTACGAGTGAGTACCGAAACTACAATACCAGTGATAGCGGCGCCCTTCTACTTTTGGAGAGTAGAGGGGCCCCCGAAAAGGTCGAAAATTGCAATGTGTATCCGTTAAAATGATTTGAACATTCATACATTCAGGTACATAGGAGTTACTAAACTTGTCGAAACCATTAGACAATTTTTTTAAGGAGGTCCGGAAAGTATTTTCTCCGGGAAAACGAACGTGCCCAGAAGTTTTTTTTTTAATAATGCTGTTAGGTCTGTAGATGCCTAGATCTCTATAACACTTTTTGGTAAATCATTGTAATAATCATTTGGTAATCATTCATCATCTTTTTGGGTAATCATTTTGGTAATCGCTGGACACCCAATTGTACGTCGTACTTCATGACACCATTAGTAACTAACTCAGATACAACATGTTGTTTAAAATAGTTTTTTTTACCGATATACATTTAATGTTATACTTAAGGTCAAGAAAATACTTGTTACAATGGTTGAATAAATGTATAAGTCAAAAGACTGATGATTTCCTATTTTTGGAAAAAAAAGTGAGAGAAATGCATAATGTCAAAAAAGGTACGAACATGATAATTCAGACCTTGCCCAAAAAGATTTATCTCTAGACATCGCTACCTACGATCTATGTTTAGAAAAGATATCAATTTATCATTTGAAAGGTCATGGCCGTATTGGGATCGGATCTCCAAGAGCCTATCCTATAATTTCCCAAAAGGCTAATATTTGAGAAAAGCCTAATATGAAGTCGTGTTGGCGTCAGTAGACTAAACTTTCGTTTGAGTTATTTATAGTCCTCTCAAAGTCGATAACTAAACTTAGAACTAACGAATCTAGGTCGTCAAACAAATATTGGAATTTAAAATCAAATCCAATAGCCATTAGAAGGTTTTATGAGCTCTTTAGTTTAAAAATGCAAATGAGGTGTAGGTAGATTGATACTACAATGCAGTAAATGCAGAGAATCTATGACTTCTAAATATTTTTAATCTGTTCGGTTTCATCACCCCGGCCTATACCCTGATGATGACTCTCATTAAACGCGCACAGGTACTTTACAGCGGTATAGTCGCTGTACCTGCAGTATGCGCGTGTTTTATAATTTAAGGATATTAAATATCCAGAGGCTGTTGAACTCAACCGTAAGCTTCATAATCTTCTATAGTCTTAGAATGTTACTTTGTTATAATTACATAGGTAAGTACGATAATATTGAATTTCTTTTAGGAATTTTCTCGCTAAGTTCTGCATATTAAATATCGGGTAGTATAGAAATTCAATCCGCGGGAAAAGTGCCAGATGAGACGAGAGTAGGGAATACTAAGTCTACGTCACTGAGAGACCAACTAACTTTTATAAACTCGCTTCTATAATGTGACCACTAGAGTGGAAAGTACAACTTCTACTCGTGCTGAACACATTGGCGATTCCCACGGACACGAATTAGACCTTATTGCGGGGAATTAGAAGCAGTTTTACAAACTTTGTGGTGAGAGAAAGCACTTTCCGGTTGTGTGTCGTGTTGAATGACGCAGATGACGGCGTGACACGGCGAGCACCAACCCACCAACGGCTGCCAGTCTTGCCAGTCGAGCGGAGTCCGCTCGTCTGCTAGCACTGGAACGTGACCTCTCTGTATTGCTTACTGTTTTCCGCGAGTACTAAGTTACCGTGTGTCAAGAATCAAACCAAATAAATGACATCCAGATAGCAAACAGAACAATAACGCAGAGTGTTACAAGGTATGTGTTTTTAATTATTTAATAGATTTGATGCGCTTTTATGTTAATATTTTAAAAAGTTTAATTAATTGTAAATTAATGAAACTTCAGCAAGAACTAAGCTCATTGAGTGTTAAATTTAATAACTGTTGTACTTATATTGGATATCGTTTATCGTTTTGCAAAAGTAGATTGATTTGTAAGAACCGGTTCATTTGACAAAAAATTCAATTCGATGATGTTTATAATAACAAGTAGGTACAGTTAATAATAAATTAATAGCATCGGGTTTGCATGAATCTAAATAGTAAAAACCTAGATATTCGAATCGAGTCAGCGATACAAGTGTTTGCTGTGCCGTTGTCTACTTTAATTAAGTATGAGTTTAAAAATCAATAACTGACTTGTCTAAATGTAAATCAATTATTATTCTTATCAAGATGTCTCAGGCATCCCTATTGAAATCGAACTAGATTAAAACTTTCACATACTTAACAAAAAAGTGTGCTGCATTGTTTGTTGATTAACGATGCAAGGTGCATCAACGAAGTTTCACATTTAAAAAATTCTTGCAGTGGCATGAATTAAGACATTTAATTAATAAATTATTATTATTAAGCTCTACGACTGTGATACTCATAATATATACTTATAATGTTACTTATTGATTTATTTCTAAAAAACGATCCGGTTTACTAAGTGGGACAAAGTACCGCAAGGAAGACTTGTAGCAAAAGAATTTAAGCAATATGCAAAATTAAAACAGAAGGCATCCAAAAATATCAGTAAACTTACTAGAAATATATTTGTCTGACGTTAACTGGGTCAAGGTATAAGCTTGTAATCTTTAACTATGCAGCTATAACTTGAATCCTAGTATCAAGTAGATTATACTAGGACCTAACTTAGCAACTAAGTACGTAAAAAGCCTACAAAGTGAGTAATCGTAACAAATAACAAACTACATAACATGGAAAACACCAGTTTAAGATAGATACAGTCTTGAAAACGAAAGTTTTTTCTTTCATTTAGCGGAACTATGACAACAGGGTTATGGTGCCGATGCCAACTACGGAAGGAAAGCTGACGAAAACTGTTGAAAATCATGAGACCATAGAATAGAATAAACTTTATAGTACACCAAAATAGTAACAAAACTTATAAACTAACTTAAATCTATGTGTACAAAGGCGGTCTTATCGCTGACAGCGATATCTACCAGACAACCTTAGGATGGACTGTAAGAACTTGAAATAGAAAAAGAGGGGTAGTGTGCGGTGTACAGCAAATTAATAAAGTAAATATTGGATTAAAATTATATACTAGACTATAAATAAATAGACCATCTATGATCATGAGATACAAAAGGGCACTTAATAAATTAATCTAGAACCACGCCGTTGCGTTGACGTAGAAGCTAGAGCAATCTGGCTCAATTAGTACACTACTACGACTCCGACTTCTTAGCTTGCTTAATAAGCTAACTACATTTACCTAAGTATGTATCATAAGTAATGCCAGTTAAAACTGACAATAGACAAATCCTAAATAAATCTTACTATTTTTACTTTTATTTTGCTTAAATGTAAACATATAGAATAAGATAGGTATTATTTGTTGTAAGCGAAAACAAGTTTTATTTATGTTACATCTACCTGAGCAAATTTACTTAGCGCATAAAGTAGCTGAGATAATACTCAGATTTTCTGAATATATAGGTAGCACGCTATCTCTGTAAATCTCACAGTTCGTCGAAGATCTCGTGAGCATTTTATCTTCATCACTATGCTGAATATGCTGATTGAGATAGATAGGTAGTTTCAACACTTGAGATTTAATATTATAGCCTGTTACAAAACTTGTATCTGAGTGGATGTATTTTATTTTATCCTGTTTATCGTGTCGCCATATCGATATAGACAAGTTTTTAGAGAATAACTTGGCCTTGGTAAACCAAAGAAATTTTGTCATGTTGTTGTAATTGTAATTACTCACAATCTAGCAAAGTGAAGAAGAAAATCAATAGTTTATGATTTCTTTGTTTTACTCAAATGACAACGGGATCTCGAAATCTGATGGATTGATCGAAGTAGTCTGAGACCGGCAAGCCATTATTACTACGTAGGTTAACTATACCTACTCAATGATTCAATCTATAACTCCTATCAAACTTTTCACGAATTGTGTTAAGTTTCTTAATGCCCGTATATAATCACTTGTTGATTAAATTATTAACATACTGCGATTTCTCTAGCAGACTGTACCTAATCGTGCGTGTTTGGAGATTTATTAATAAAAAAGCAATCATTGTTGCTTGTCGAAGTGGGTAATGAATGTTTACTTTTACTAGTTTTACAAGAGGAGTTTTGTAGTGCAATGGACGCCTGAAAAGAGCTATTGACAATTTTGTGCCTAGAATACCACCCCCTTATACAAAATAATGGAACTAATTTGTACATTTATGTTCTGTAACATAATTATGGTGAACATAATAAAGAATTGGTATTTTATCTAGACATCTTAGCTCATAACAATAAAGACACTAGGTGAGCATTGCTTGAACATAGAGATCATAAGATAAACTATTAAACAATGTCGTGCGAATAAACCAGGCGATCTCGTACGTGATATTATGGTGATACAAGGATGACCTACTCCCCGGGGGCCGGGCGGACATGACATGACCGTGGCTTGACATGACTAATACAAAATACCCAGTAATAACACATGTCACGCTTCGAGTAAGTAAATAAAAGAAAGTTGTCAAATACCAAAAGAGACGCAACCTCACTTAACATTTGCAGATATTTTGCAGTAGGTGGTGGGGGGAGTAAAAGTATCGAAGTAATCTCAATTACCTACAATTCTATTTCAATCAAATAAATGAATTGATTCTTTTAGAGACTTATTTACCTACTTATAATGTTTTTAACCATTTTTCTTTCAGTGATATTTCTTAGAAAATTAAGTTATTTTTAGTAAATAACCATCCATTTACTCAGTGTGTCAAAAGAACTCCATTAGAGGTTCTTCCTCACGGTTTAATTACATATAACATAGACATAATGTGTCGCCGTAATTATTTTTGTAAAACGTAGATGGAGACTAGAGTAGGAACCGGTATTAATTAAGTTTATACGTAATGTCGAGAAAATCGTTAATCTTTTGTAAGTATTATTGTGTCGATTGAAAATTGGATCTTAAAAGCAAAGGACCGACAGATGTGGAGCAAAATGGAGGCCTTTACTTGTTACATATTGAATGTTTTTTTTTTTGCATTTATTGTAATTTTGAAAAATTTTTTTTTTTTTTATTTAATAACTATAAATTTTATATTAATTTCGAAATTTATATTAATTTAGAAATTGTTATGTAAATGTTAATTATGAATCATTGATTTGTAAATTCTAATATTTATTATTTTATACTGCATGGTAATTTATAATTATAATCTTATGAAATGTAAAAGTCAATCTCTATGGAAATGAAGAGGCTATATTATTATTATTGTTTCGATTGTCAGTATTAATATTATTCAAAATAGTTTGAAACTCATTTATTTGAAAGATTTAAGATGTAGTCTTCCTCTTACATCTGTCATAACAATAGTCGCCCAACGTGCGGCACACGCCCCAGCCCCGCGCGTCATAGGGCGGGTGGGAAGTTTTACAGGGACTGCATAAAAATAGAGCAGATACGGGTTTCTGCGTTATAACTAGGCCGATAAGATAAAAACATTAATAATTTATGTACTTTTTTGTATTGTTGTGTCTGAAATCAATTTATAAGAACCTAATATTATGATAAAGCTGAAAAGTTAGTTTGTTTTTGTTTGTACCTACGCATTAATCTCAGTAACGACCAGGCAGATTTGCTTTTCTTTTCTCTTTTGATTCCAAAAGTTTGAGGAAGGTTGGAAAGATAAGCTTGTTTCCTATTTCCACATATGTACTACCTACTAAATAGGCTATCTAACATCACGCCTACGACCCTTAGAAGCCGAGTATATATAAAAGGTCAGGTAGAATACTAAGCGAAAACCAAGCATATAACAACGCGGGCAGATGACACCACGGAGCACAGGCGATAAATTATAAAATAGTAACATAACATTAATATTTATGTACCATAATGAATGTTCCATGGTTCCACCTACTGGGTTGCGGTTGGGATCGAAGTCTCCCCTGCTCCTCTCTGTGAGGGTGTCGGTCGACACATTAGCCAGCATGTGTGACTCGTGCCCTGTTATTAATGTATTAAATAAGAAAAACAGTAAACACACTGGCGAAACGTGAGTGTACTGTTCTAGATAAGTAGATACAGCTAATGCTAAGGTATGTTGTGAAACAGTAATACTATTTCACGTCACATACAACACATTTCTTCCAAAAGTAGGTACCTAATCTGTTTAAAATATCATAAACTAACTTTAAATTTTCAAAACATCTCTCTTAGTTTAAAATACTTTTATGTGAAACAAAAAAACAAAAAAGTAGTTTTAAATAAACAGGTTGATCAAAAGTAGTTTGTCTGAAAATCATTAGTTAATAGTGACTGACGCTCTTTTAGTTGAAACAACTTTTAACCACTAGGAGATCAGTTAAAATCATTTTTAACGGGTTTATTTGTAAAAAAGTACCTGCTTATTTTTATTTTTTTTCGTTTGGAAAATCATGCGGAGCGGGAGATAGTGTCAGACTTTTACTGACTAAAAACCCACTCCTGTTCCTTCTTTGCCTTTCGTACCAGGGCCGAGTCTTCCTTTCAGAATCAGACCCTTGGCCCCAGTTGGCTTCGACCCTGATGGGCCCCTACAGTTGCTGACATCTCCTTGAGGCGCGCGTGAAACAGTACGCGCCATCGACGACTTGGGCTCGGTACGGACGGTTACCGGACGGTCGGATGGCGAGCTACCCATTGCTGACCGTCCGCAAGCCCGCGCCTACGGTGACCGGAAATCGGGATCAGAATCTCGGCGGCGGTTGGGGCATGAGGACCGTTGCCTCACGCGATCGGCCGCCTCCTTTGCTAGCATTAATGATTCGCAGAAGGATGTTTGGGGGTATGTGGAACAAAGAGTAAAGTCCCGCAAACCTCCATCGAAAAGGGAGGATCCTCCGACCAGACGGGTGTTATGTCTGGTGGGCTACTACTGCCCGATAGACGATTTTCGGGCTGTTCTATATGTTCTAAACGCGCGGGGAACTTTGATTGCGCGATGCAGGATTAGTTCTTATGTGACGCCATAGATGTCGCTACAGATGCGACCGCCTGCCACTCCTCCTCGCTCCGGACCATGGCCTGTACCAAGGCCCGGCGCGAGAGATCACCGCCACCGATCGCCTCCACGAGGACACGGTGTTGCTCGTCCCAAGCGGGGCATACCTCTACCGTGTGCTCCACCGTGTCCTCCATGCGGTCCACACAATGGTGACACCGGTGCAGGAACCTCCCAAACTTACCATGTCCGGTGAGGAACTGCGTCATGCGGAGGGTATGGACGCCGTGTTGCCTTTCCAGCCACTCCTCAAAGAGGGGACTTACCGCCAAAATTATGGTGTGCCCAGCACTGGGTTGCGATAGTAGCTGTCACCATTCCACCATGAGATCCCGCCGGAACTATTTCCGCCGCAACGGAGTTTCTCCCCGGCGTTGCATCTCCACGCGCAGATCGTGCATGCGTGCAAGGTCTGTTGCCTCCAGATTCCATGGTGGCTGGCCAGTAAGGAGGCTCGCCCCTTCGCAGAAAATCGTGCGGTATCCCCGCACCATACGTATGCTATGACCCTCTGGCACGCGTTCAGCTGGGCCGCCGGTCGCTTTCGCAGTGACGGCGCCCACACCGGCACCCCATAAAGGGCCATGGACCGGACGAAGAGCCTCCGGCAGGAGGCGTCTGGACCCCCAAGGTTGGGCAGGAGCCGCTTGAGGGCAGCCCCAGAAGTACCTGGTTATTTAAGGTACGTTTAGACTACGACACTATACACGGTACACTCAGTGTATACATCGAGTGTCTCTATATGAACACGAGTGTCTCTATATGAACACGAGTGTCTCTATATGAACACGGTTCTCTATATGAACACGAGTGTCTCTACATGAACACGATTGTCTCTATATGAACACGAGTGTCTCTACATGAACACGAGTGTCTCTATATGAACACGAGTGTCTCTATATGAACACGATTGTCTCTATATGAACACGAGTGTCTCTAAATGAACACGATTGTCTCTATATGAACACGAGTGTCTCTATATGAACACGATTGTCTCTATATGAACACGAGTGTCTCTACATGAACACGATTGTCTCTATATGAACACGAGTGTCTCTATATGAACACGAGCGTCTCTAATTGCAAAATTTATCGTGACATGATAATTATTGCGGCATCAGCCGCTGTGTGAACACGTTGTGTCACTTGTGTCCAAGTGTCTAGTGTCGTTAAAAAGTTTTCGAACAGGTTTGACATTTTCAATACACCGTACCACGTTTGAGTGCACAAAATGAGTTTTACATGGAGTAAGGAGACCACAAAGACCCTTATCATTTTTGTAAAAGGGCTACAAGACTTTTGGAATGTTTAATTTTTTATATAATTATTTATTTGGTCAGCAAAAAGAAAAAAATAGTATTTGATCAACAAAATATATTATTTAGGTAGCGAGAACGCGGGCTAAAAGCGGGCTAGGGAACAACCACGACACGAATAGATTAGGTTTAAAGATATTAATTTCTAAAAAAGACACAAAGTCACTTACTAGAAAACAATTTTTCCTTATACTAAATTAATATAAATGACAAGGCTTCGTCACCGCGTACGTAAGTTGTTAAACTCATCCAATGCAATTAGTCTTTAAGTAGATATTTTATAATTGTTTCTTATATATTGTGCTAGTTGGTTCTTGAATGCATTGAATGAGCGTATATTTTTTATAAATGGGACAGTTTAAGTTTAAAGCCCTATTCATCTCCTTCATGTTAGGTTCCTTTAAAATCTGCAGACAGAAATAGCTTAGCGTTAGCTTACTAAGACTGTCATCACTAAATTGCCGGCTGAACCATCGACATTGTATAGAATTATTTAATTAGCAAATCAAAAAAAAAAAAAGTTGAACTTTGATAAAACGAACCACAATTTGCTGTTCTATCACTAATATTGCTGCAGATATATAAAATCCTATGACATTAATTTAAAGGCTGCCCTAAATCACTCGGTCAGAAGTACCTACTTTTCTGACCGATAGGTACTTTGTGTGGTTAAGGGTTTTGTCTGAGATACAAATAGCTCGTTAATTACCTATCTACTCGAGCTAACTAAATCAAAAGATGCGGTTGCTTGCTGTGTTTATGGTCGGTCTACTAACCCAGTGACCTTGAACCAGCGACCGGTTACGCCGCATAACTGGTGCGCTCGCCCAAACATTACTATAATAATATTCAAAAGAAAGCTCTACTACCCATCACAACACCGCACTGCACAACGATGTACATGTACGATACAGTTCACGAATTGAATCGTCAAGAAAACCTAGTGTTTAGTTCTAACCAGGCTTATTTCAAAATCAAAATTATATATATGTAATGGCAGCATATTATTTTATAGAGATCTATTTTCATTTTCTTTGTTGTAGTTCCTCTTTTTTTAGTGTCAACTTTTTAGGCACGTTGGCCCCGTGGTTGACCACGTTAATTGCAATCACGATCATGAGGGTCCTCAAAAGAGCTTTTGTGTTCAACCACTTTCTCTTTTAAAACCCGCACTTTGTGTTTTATACTTGTAGTACCACTTTATAATGCATAGCCTTTCTCTGTAAAAGACAAAATGATTAAAGAACTTGGCCATAGAGCGCACTTGTTAGCGTATATTCTTTTGGCCATCAAAATAACTTTGAATGTGACTCTAATAAAAACTGCGATGTTCATGATTAAATTAGTGTATGATCAATCCAATCAGCCTATTTACAAGGAAAATCGATGGTGTCATCTATTTATATTACTTTATTGTTTTGCAGATGGCTGGCAGTGCGAAAGCGATTTTAGCTCGCATTTTCCTTTTGCTGACCTTTCTGGGGGCGACGCGTTCACAGTCACTCTCTAATCCCACGTTTAATCCAGGTACGGGTAATACATTCATCATGAAAAGCTGTTATCTTTAAATTGTTACACTGGAAACTATGTATCACACAGACATAATAAGAACCTAATGGCATTTTGATTATGAATCACAATCATCTTCTCTACGTAATACCTACCGACCTAGATTTGATACCTCTACAAGTATTAAATCAATTGACACTCGGAACGGAGTCAAAGTTTATCCGCCCTTATCTCAGTTTTGGATGATAGATGCTAACTTAACTCGATTGGGTTTCTAAATATAGTACGGGTCTTATATAAACCGGTTAGCGCAAGGATAAAGGAGGATTTAATCTTATTTCTTTCGAAGATGTCTTCATCTAAAAGATTGGGGTTTTACCAATAAGCACAGATTTTTTTCCTGTTGTTTATCTCGTTTAATAACACTGGTTTCAAACTGCCTAACTTGGGTTTCATCATATTATTATACAGATGAAGTATCTACCAACTTAGGCGAAGTCGAGTCCAGGGAGAATGGCCCCGATTTGGAGTTCCGGTACCACGACCACGATCAAATGACCAGATACTTGCGGTCTGTGTCTGCCAAGTATCCGGCCTTGACTGCACTCTACTCGGTCGGGAAATCTGTGCAAGGTAAGAAAAATTGACATAATGATATGTGTACATACATTGGGTACCGCTCAAAATTATTTGGCCATCCAGAAGGTAATTTTTATTAAAGTTTGAAAAAATGAAACTATTTCATATTATTTTTTAATATTTAGGATTTCTTTAGACATAATAAAAATACTGTGTTAAAATTCGCTGGCTTTATGTGGGCTTGGTTATCTTCTCCCATTCGACTTGCAATTTTCTTAAAAAATCTTCCTGAGATATGTGGAACAGAATTTTCGCACCTGACTATCAAGCTGATCCCATAATAATTAGATTGGGTTCGAATCCAGTGTTTGCGGATGCCATGTCACGATTTTCAATATCTGCTGACTGCTATTGCTCTTTTTAACTAAAGGAAAACTCTTGGAAAAAAAAATTATGTGTTTTAGTTCATTATCTTGTTCAATAATCCCGACCCAATTAAATGGGTCCTAGAGTATATAGTAATAGGTGTGTACCTATGAAATTGCCATTTTTTAAAACTGGTTGCTTTGAAGTATTATATCTTTGAATAGACTTGGAATTATAAATTCAAATAAACTTTATTTTAAAGGTAAGTTATTCTTTTTTCGAAATTAGGTAGGTATTTATTGGTTTCTTTGTGTTTTGCATTTTCTGTAATATCGCAGTACTTTAACCATTTTTGTATGAAATCTAAGAAAAAAGAAAGAAAAATATGAGTTCTACCGTGGAAACAATGTGTAGGTATGCAATATTGACGATGTAGGTATACGGACTTAAAACTGCTAATGAATGGGATGTCTATTTTTGTTTCAGTCACTTTTAGGTAGGAAATTTTATCTCACGAATAACTTTTCTTCTCAGGGCGGCTACAAGACTTTCCAAGAAGAAAGTCGTAGGTCGTAGGTTGTCATTGATATTGCTTGCCCTTTAAAATGCATAGTTTCTACGTTGAAAGTCTTAATATGAAAAATCGTTTTTTTTTTTATTAGCTTTCATGGTTAACCTACCTACTTACTGTGATATTACAGAAAATACAAAACACAAAGAAACCAATAAATACCTAATTTCCGTAAAATAATAACGTAAGTACCTTTATTATAAAGTTTATTTGAACTTATAATTCCAAGTCAATCGAAAGATATTTAATAACACTTCATAGCAACCCGTTTTAAAAACGACAATTTCATTCGTAAGTAATGACCATAAAGAGTGACTTTTATAAATATTTATTAAAATTTAAATTATAAGTAAGTATGTGTTAATTTTTATGTTTTTACTTTAATTTAAGATTTCACAAACTCTTCTTTTCTTATTTCCTACACGCTATTGTCTACATTTCTTCCGATCTCTCCTTTCGCAGGTTTACTGGAAGAAACTTCTTTTTGAAATAAACAGTAGGTACCTTTGTATATTTTTTTATAATGTCGTATCTTTTTCTATATAAGTATATGTATGTGTACATAAATGATAAAATAAATAACTTTGTTCTGTGAACAGAGTACGGCTGTAACGTTCAAGATCGATCTCCCACGATTTTGATTAAGTAGCCAGCTTTGGTGGTATGTGCACTTGTGCTTGCATGCTGTCAGACGATTTACCGCAGATTCATCTGTTCCTTTACAAGGCATTCTATTCCAGAAACATTATCATCTATATCGTCTTTAGTTTTATTAAAATCTCATCATCACCTTCCCGCCCTTGTCCCGTGTTATTTGGGGTCGGTGCAACTTATTATTTTTTTTCCTTTCTCTCCTGTCACCCGCCATGCTATCATCGCTAGCTCCGTTTTCTTTCATATCACTCCTCACACAATTAGCCCATCTTTTCTTTGGCCTCCCTCTCCCTCCCCATCTAATAACTTTTATTAAAATCTCATACAAAGCCAAATAAGTAGGTATATCTAATTGAGCAATTTTGGTAAAGAATCTTCATCAACGTAATTTTTCTCTTCCCAGGTCGAGATCTATGGGTGATGGTGGTATCAGCGTCGCCCTACGAGCACATGATCGGCAAGCCCGACGTCAAGTACGTGGGCAACATTCACGGAAACGAAGCCGTCGGGCGCGAGCTACTTCTGCACCTCATTCAAGTTAGTTGCCACAACCGGTGCTTAGCGGCAACGACCACTTCCTTGTCATAATCAGCGACTACCTGTTTACATTGATAGTTAGCTCTACATAGCACCTACAAGAGAAATGTTTTACTTTAAATACTCACTTTGCCTCGTTTACTAGTAAGCTAATACCTAACTGGAGTTAGATTATTAGAATGATCTCTTAACGTATTTTAAAAGTTTCATTATTAACTAAGTCTGTTTAAAGAGACAGTTTAAAATGCTTCGATTTGAAATCACATAATCATGTTGCAAACTCAGATCATAAGTAGTTGCAAAAGCTAAATATCTAAATTGTGCTAGAATAAATGTCCACGTCAGAGCAATTAGCCTTAAATTTGACCATATGGCTGTTGAAAAACATTTGCAAAATTATATCTAGGTACATTGAATATTTCCAGCACCTCGTGACGTCATATGATACCGATCCCTACATAAAATGGTTGCTGGACAACACAAGGATCCATTTGATGCCCTCCATGAATCCAGACGGTTTCGCCATTTCGAAAGAGGGACAGTGCGACAACACATATGGCAGGTACGGGGTACAGACACAATTACATTGTTTGAAACAGTTATAACTAACGTCACTAACGTCATTTCTAAGCCATAATAGGTAATCGTCATCATATCGTTATAGGAAAAATAGATAACTAACTGAACAATACATGAGCGAATAACCTACATATTCACTAGCATGGATACAACTTCAATGAAAGAGCAATTTGATTTGAAATCTCACTAATATTTCGTAAAACTAGAGTAGTAATTTTCAGAATAGTAAATATAACTATTTTCAATGCCGTATTACAACATATATCTACGCCTGTTTTCAATGTTCAATAAATCTTGATGATGGACAAATTAACATCAATTGATTGTACAAGTGGCGCTTCTTAATTTGCAGGCATAACGCTCGTCGCTACGACTTGAACAGGAACTTCCCTGACTTCTTCAAGGCTAACACGAAGCAGCCGCAGCCAGAGACGGAAGCCATCAAGGAGTGGATCAGCAAAATTCAGTTTGTGCTGTCTGGGTCACTGCACGGCGGTGCGCTCGTGGCGTCATACCCCTTCGACAACACGCCCAGTGCCAGTAACTGTCAATAACACTTTTATTGTTCTCTAACCATGTTCAATGGTCAGTTTCGTCACGCGCTTCCGGTCACATGTCATACTAATAGGCCACAACTGCAGTTGCCGGAATTTAACTATTACATTACCGATTTATGATTGCGCTTCGTGGGCAAATGATGATTTCCCTCATGAATGCATTTACGTTAGGTATCTGCTTTATTATAACTTCCACGTGTGGCTTTGAAGTTTAGTAGACTTAATAAGATACATAAAAACAATTTTAATAGGCCACCTGAAATCTTTATTTTTAACGGACTTCCAAACAAGGAGGAGATTATCAATTCGGTTGTAGGTATTCTTTTTTTTTATGTCTTTTAACTTAGAACTCCATCGTTTATGGACCGATTTGCAAATTTTTGTTTCCTCCTTAAAGGATGTTTCCAGATTGGTCCCATTTTGTTCAAAATCCAGTTCCGATAATGGGATCCATGAGTGAACCAGGGAACTCCTCAAATATTATAGGCAACCATATAGTGATTTTGGTATTTTCATTCAAGAGGGCATTTACAGTCAAAAAGTAAAATTTGATGAAGTGGAACTGATGAAGAAGACCAGAAATGGCCAACGGAACTTCATACTAACATAGATATAACAATGAAGATAGCTAAGCGATTATGACAATACAAATAAATAATTGGTTCTGAATAGTTATGTTGAAAATGGCACCATCGAAGTGATCTGATGATGATGATGGCGCCGGAAGATAGGCACCGGAACTCCGTAATTAATCAATGTTTCCTAGCCGTGATTGGGATTATTAGAATTGTCATGAATTGCACTTTGGCTATATGATACTATCGAAATGATCTGATGATGGAACCGGAAGGTGAACAGGAACTTCATAATAAAACAATATAAGTATCGTAGTAGTGTTTGGGTTAATTGTAATTGTCATGAGAAATAGGTACTCTGGCTATATGTATAGCCAGAGTACCTAAGTGTATCGCAACTAAAAAGTGTGATATAAAAAACTTTTTAAAGCTGTTAGGTGTTAAATTAACCGAGAAACACCGACTTCCGAAATTAAAGTTATTTTGATAGTTTTAGTGGTTTTTTTTTTAGTGGTCTGTTATTTTTTTTTTTGTAAGTAATAAGTTTTTTATAAACACAGACAGAAATAACAGAAATGTGTTCTCTTTTATTTTCACGCAAATCAGGAATATGCAGATCGTCAGTTCTGTGTTCCGGTGAGGTATTTCGTTAATTTTGCACTTTAAAACCATGCCAATTTATTTAATAATGTTTGTTTTTGTCCAACATGTGGCCTGAACGCAGTTTTCCAGAGCTACGCGCACTCGCCGTCAATCGCGCCGGACGACGACGTGTTCCGCCACCTGTCGCTGGTGTACTCCAACAACCACGCCAAGATGTCGCGCGGCGTCTCCTGCAAGTCGGGCTCGCCCAGGTTCGAGAAGGGCATCACTAACGGCGCGGCCTGGTACCCTCTCACAGGTATCTATAATTTTGTTGCGTCGATAATGAAACCTCCATCGCAACGAGACTGCATGTATGCAGGTTTCAATACAAAACATTATTAAAATACCGACGCGCTTCAACTACGCACTGGTGTTAGAAATCTTTGATATTCACGGCACTTTTCTACTATAATATACATGTATTACAGCTACACCTAATGACCTAAACCTTCCTCCTGAATGACTCTGTCTATTGGTGAAAACAGCATGTGGGTAAAGCCGTCCAATACGTAGATTTTGAGTTTAGTGCGAAGATATAGACAGACACGGTTTTTACTCGCTGACTTGTTTTATTATATGAAAGAACAACACTATAGAACAATACAATGGTAATATTGGATAATTCGCAGTCATTTTGTTAAAGCTGTTAGATATTCCATGAAAGCATTAAATTAATTGTCTTGCATTGACGTCAACGACGATTGTGACGTAGAGTATAGGACCTAATAAATATCAGTCACTCGCAGTACTGTAATTCTTACTATAGGTACCAAATTCAAAATCTTATTCAAAAGCAATAATGTCCAATTCCAGGCGGCATGCAAGATTACAACTACCTGTGGCACGGATGTATGGAGATAACATTGGAGATCTCTTGCTGCAAGTATCCTCCTGCGCATGAACTGGCCAAGTACTGGCAAGACAACCAACAGGTAACTAAATTATTCGAAGTTTATTTCTGAACTAGCTGAGCCGGCAAAGTTCGTACCGCCTAACAGTCAATGTAGTACCTATATCTTTCGATATAGTCAACCGATTGCAATGAAACTTGCTATGCTATATCTACACACAATTCTAATGTATAAAAGTTATCTACATCGATTTCTTACATTTTACGTGATGCGCGCACCACTAAAAACTCCTACAGATTTATTATACTTATGTACTTATAGATATAGATGATGATAGGTCTTTAACTATTACTGAGTAATAAGTAGTATGGCATCATGGTAGAGGTTCCAATGTTAATTTCAGAACAAAACCCTAATGAGAAAAACATTAGTTTTTAGCATCTATAAGATTTTACGAAAATAAATGATCAATTAGGATATATACTTACCTAATGAAAATAATGCCCCTATTCAGAAAGTAGGTTAAATAAAACCTTGTTAGCTGATTCAGTACTTATTTTATATTTATGTAATTTTAAGACTTGTGCTTACATATGTATAGTATAACCCACTTACATTGAGTTCTTACATGCTCACTTTTTGCCACAAATATTATTTATAAAATACCTAATTAAATATTATAATAATTATTTAAACCAAACTGAATACAACTGCTGCCGCTACAAGAAACAGAAGCACCGACGGAGTCGTAGAAGCGGCGGAGTTCCAACCCGATTGGATTCCAATCACACCGCACGCTACTCGTGCGCCTGCGTTACCAGTAACCAAGGAGCTAGCGTCTCCTCCCTGCCCTAGGTCATCTTTCTGTTCATGGAGAACCAGAGTCCGCCCCAAGATATTGTTACGTCCTCGAAGCGAAATGACGCTGTCCACAAAGTCTATATTAGCAATCGTAACGCCGTTTCCTACGAACACAACATTCCCGAGGTCGCCAACATGACGCACTGAGTGGTTCCTGCCGCCGTGATTGTTGTCGTCCGGATTGAAATGCGGGCCTGCCGCGTAGCAAGTAGTCGTATCGCCGAGTTCATGCACATGAAACCCGTAGTGGCCGGCATCTAAACCAGTAATGTTTCCAGTGACTCTCAGGCCATTTGTTGTCTCCGTGAACACGATTCTCCCTGTCACTTTTTCTGATATTAAGAGTGCTACAGCAGCTCTAGTTTCACCGTTAACGTTAATTACAGTAACAGCAAAAAATGCGCTAAAACATAACCAGCGGGCGAACATCTTGAGGTAAAAAAAAAACGTGTGTTCGAATAAGTAAACAGAAGAACTTTGGCTGAATTGACTATACAATACATATCTATGTACTTAGGTACTATCAATCATAAGTAAGAACTGGTATAGATTAGATATGATATATATTCTCGATTAATATAATTATTTATAGGAAACAAAATTCCCATAGATTGTCTGTTCGTGTGATGAAAATCCGAATAGATCGTATCTATTCGGACCTCACCCCACTAAAGCCACCTCGGTAACGCACATGGAAACGGCTCCGTGACCTCTTTAAGATCACCTCGCAATTCGCTCTGCGCACGTCTATTCGGGCATAACTAAAAATTGATCTCCCTATTTTTTTAAGGGTGAGAAATCGTCAAGCAACTTCTCCTGCTCTGGGTGGAGTAAGAGGTTTCCTTTTCATTCCAAGGACGCGGTGATTTCACAATCTCACAGCCCTGGCAGGCATCAGGGCTAGCGGGCCTTGTCATTAAAATCTTGTGGCCCTGTCTTTTCTTGGATCACTCGTTTGCCGGACAGAATCCCCAGACAGGGAGTATTAGCGCCTTGTCGGAAAAGCGAGTGCTCAATAGGTACTTGCACGTGCGTGGCCGATAAGATAGATATAATTATTATTTTATGTAACTAACATTTTGTTCCTTATCTTCAATTAAAACGTAGCAAGATTAAATGCAAATGTGTGATTTATGGATTACAGATAAAGACTGGTCATACCTAGGTGTCTACTTAATTTCTATGTCAGGCTCATATTTCTATCCTGCGATCGGAATTTAGTTTACAAACATTTAAACAAAATTCCAGACTTCAGTTAGCTTCAACATTTCTTATAGCATTTTCAACATTATCTCCTAGTCATTCAGTAATCAACGCAATTAAAACGAACATAAAGTTGTTATTTGTTTTGAAGCAATATCAATCCAAAGCAAAAGCAAGCACATATGAAATAGCAAACCAGTTCAACACTTCGGTGACGGCCTTCTGAAAGTACTTACCAAAGATATTTTTGTTTCTAGTCCCTCATCAAATACTTGGCTGAGGCGCACCGTGGAGCTCACGGCTTCGTGATGGACGAGAATGGCAACCCTGTGGAGCGCGCCACCGTCAAAGTGAAGGGACGTGACGTTACATACCACACCACCAAGTACGGCGAGTTCTGGCGCATACTGCTGCCCGGAACCTACAGGATTAATGTAAGGATTAAAGTTAAATTATCTTAAATGTGTCAAGTTAGGGAAAATGACTGCTTAAGGCAGTAGTCGGACCGCCGACGATGAACGAGAAATGAGTAGAACTAGAAACTATAAACGAGTTGGCGATCAGCGGGAAGCGAGTGTGTAGTTTCGATAGTTTTGCTGCCGAGCGTGCAAGTGCGACGAGCGATTACTCGCGCCACTCATCCGCGGTCGCTCATAGTGTGGGCAACGTAAGCGATTTGTCGCACTGTAAAGAAATTATCAAGCGAGCGAGCATCGCTGAACGAGTATCGCTTAGCGAGTTTATTTTTGAAAGCTCGTCGCTCAGCGACAAAACTAGTAAAGCGAGGCGACGACTCGCTTTACACCTGAACCAAAGCCCGGATTGGTTTTTGTATATTACTACTTAAAACAAACAAATATTTCCGCGGGATTGATGACTTATATCCCGCAGGCTTGCGGGATCGCGATTTTGTTGCGGGATTGGATTACCTACTCGGAGCTAGGGCCTTAAAACTTACATTATTGAGAGTGCAGATACGCTTTTGAGTAGGTACTTAGTAACAGCTTGAAGTGTTGGATAGATACAAGTTAGACACACACACACTTACGGTCTAGATCAGGATGCCACTGTTAGCTAATAGATATAGTTACGATAATACATTCTTATAATTGTAGGCTGGAAACCATTATTGATTGGCTTTTGCCAGCCGTTTCGCCCGCGTGTAAAACATATAGTAGCCTACGTCACTCAGTAATAAAGTAGCCTTCTACAGGTGACATATATATTTTTTTTAATTCGGTCTACCAGTTTTTGAGTTTATTAATTCCAAAACAAATAACAAATCTTTCCTCTTTATATTATTATTATAAGCACCTCTATTAGATACATAATTTTATTCCCAGGCTATTCTAAATTCGCTTCTATTCAGTTCGCTGTTTATAAGTTTAATGCTACGATTATATAAGTACTTACATATATATAAATCATGTTTTAGAAAATAAGAATTAATTAGGTTCCGGAAGCGTCAATTTGATTTGTCCGTATCCGCTTTCAGGTATCAGCAGAAGGATATCTGCCGCAAGAAGTAGAGTTCATTGTTATAGAAAGTCATCCCACTCTATTGAATGTTACTCTACATTCAGCAAAGGTGAGTACATGAATTTAAAAACTAAACCATATATAAAATCAAGGAACCTGGTTGATAAGCAAATTTGTCAGACATCTTATAAATTACCATAAAATAATAAGCTGTCAGTTTTAACAGTCCAATAAACTGGCTGTAAGAAAATTTGCTCAACAATCAATGTCCCTGACTGTACCTACATTATCTCTTGTTTAAACGCGGACACCTTCCAATTTCCCGTTGTAAAAAATACTCTACAAGATCTGTAAATATACCTGATTCACTTCCTTGCTAATCGTTGCACTAATGGTGGTGTGGTTACAAAAAGTTCTTGTGCCTCCCTAGGGTTATATTCCAAAGGCGGCAGGCGAGCTGCCGGTGTTCACAGCGAAGACTACCTCCCTCCCCACAGCACATACCACAGCTACGTCGACCCCCTATAACGATGGTTCAATTGTGTTCCCCGAAGACTGATCCCAAATGATTTCTTTATAAATTTGAAAAAAAATCTCACTTTAAATTACTATGTTTTGTTAGACTTACGTGGTTTGCACAACACCGCTTAAGTTTTTGAGGTATTCCAGATGTTTTGAATTTGATGTACTTCTGTTTTTCTGAGGAAATTTTCTCTTCTCATGGGATAAACGGAGAGTTGTGTGTAAATCAAGTACTAAGTAGCCAGTGGTGGTGTGCAAGCTACGTGAAAATGCAATTTATGTGTCGCGAAGTACCTGTAATGTATTTTTAATAGTAATGTAATCAAGTAATGCTCTTATTTTTTATAGCAGACTGTTGTTATCCACGAGAATATTGTAGGTATCGTATCATAAACTTGCCTGCTTAGTATCTAGTGTTATTCCAATTACTTAAGTACAAATGAGTGTACAATATTGTGTGTCATAGAAAAATACCTACATAATAATATATTAATTATACCTATTAACCTTGTACATAAATCTATACCCTTATTAAGTTAACTATTTTTAGATTCCTTTAAAGTTTTTAGTCTGAACAAATTACAAGTGGTGAAGGAACGGTGAGTAACTTAAAAATTTACATAATAGTAAGTACCTAGATAACGAGACATGGTTTCAAAATAAGTTATTGAGCATGCTCTAATGATATTGTACAAGTGGGGAATGGAAAGGTTAAACACATTATTGTGCATTTTTATGTGCCTTTAATTCATGTACCATTTGAGAGGAATGTGTGTAGCGACATCTATGACGCCACATAGGAACTAAAAACTACAAAACCTTACATCGCGGCGGTATAAATACCCGCAAACTGCAGACTTTCGATCGGCCCCGATGACCCCACTACCCTGCTCCAAGAGAGCCGTAAGGAAACCAGTACAGTTCGCAGACAATACAGACCGCCGTCCTTCCGTCCTCGCCGCCGAGGCCCGCCGCGACAATCCCGTAAACGTCCTCCCCGTCCCTTGCTCGAGCCAGCCCGCGTCGCTGAGCCGTAGTTTTAAAATTCCCCGAAAATAATAATAAAATCTTTGTTCGATCCAGCCCGTCCCTTGCTGTCCCCCCCCCCCCCCCAGCGACGCCCTAAGCAGAGGTCCGTACCCCACAGGGGGTGCCTTTAGCGTGTAGTCGCTTAGTTTTTAAGTTTTAGTTAAGTAAGCCCTGGCTGGAGGCTTTGATTCTCGAATTGAGGCCGCCACAGGCAAGTCCGGTTAAGCAGCCGACAACCTCCTAGGTTGACCTGCGAGAGGCCACACACAAAAAAAAAAAAAAAAACTTTCGATCGGCCGATAGATACCTAGTTTGGTTGGTTGCATAATCAGTATAAAAGAGTAAGTGGTCCAACTATGAACCAGGTAAATTTCAACGCCGTGTAACTTTTTAACGTGATGAATTATTTGGGTTTGAATTGACATTTAAGGTTTTTTGATATCTTTGATACATTTTCAGTAAAAATAGATTTACAAAATAATGGGAATTGGTTTACAGTGGACCACTGGGTGTACTCATTGAACCAAGCTATTTTTTACAATGAACCACCTTTATAAACATACCCAAAAATAAAGATTTTGTGATGAAATAAAAGTTTTTATAAACAATCTGTAATTACTAATAGGAACATGGTACAGATACTAAATAACAGCCTTGCATTAAGCCTTGTTTGTATTTTTAACTTAGAATTATGTTATAATTTCTGAAGATCAAATTTATTTATTGTGTATTTTTACTACCTGTTATTTTAAAAACTTTCGACAAAAAATGAGTAAATAATAATTGATAAAACAGTTACTATGAGTCATACCTATGTTGCATTATAATCGTAGTGAGTACACAATGAACCATGGTTCATTGTAGAACATAAAGTCGTAGGATGAAAGCATTATGTATATATAGAAGGTATTTATGTAGATAAACTGACTACGTAAGAACCGTTAAGACAAATGAGAAAATCATTATAATAGAACAAAACCAACAAAAAATATCTACTTTTTGAGTTTGTTTTTAGAAATTTCACCACCACGTAGCACCTTCACAGCGAGTAGGAGTGAACTGGGCGACGAAGGGGTTATACACGTCTCTTTTGGTGGAATTGTGTAGAGTAGTCGTCACGTTTTTTAAATATGACGGTGGTTCAATGAATTTGTCTGGCTCAGAGCAGGACAAGTGACCCTACGAGTATAAAAGTCTGCAGTTTACGGGGTCTCAAAGAGGTGTCCACGCGGTTAACACATACAACAGCTCGAAATTAAGTATCGAGGAGTTGCCAGGATCAGATATAATACCGGTCTGATCGGAGGATCCTCCCCTTTTTCATCGGACGTAAGTGGGACTTTACACCCTGTTCTGCATAACGTGTGTTTTACTTACGTAAACATTTTATTCCTCGGGCGTACGTAGCTATATTTTTTTTTCCTTTTTGTCTAATATGTTTGTGAGAGATTTACACATAGGTCAGAGGTATAACGTATTCGATATTGCAGCGCATCGACGGCGGGCCGTACTACCGGCCGGTGGCGCTGCCTCCGCGAGCGCCCCACTCCCCGCCTGCACCGCCCGGCATCTTCGCCTCGCTCACCAACTCCTTCAACAGCATTGTCTCTAACATCTTCGGATAAATTAACAATTTGAAAACTAATATGGAACATTACTGTCAATTTCTTCCGCTGTACTGTGCAAGAATGTAAACAAAACCGTCTACAGGTAGTTGGGAGATTGCTGCAGGTTCAGCTTTGGGTAGTTTCCTAATGAAACTAGAGCCGAATTATGAAGTGTTAATTAAATCAATAATCCAGTCTTACTCGCATTGAAATGAAGATAGTTTTTCAAGTCATAATACGGGCCCATACTACTTGTGTCCGCTGGTAAAGCGTGGATTGACGCAACCGTACAATCGAAAGCTTATGAGTAGATACAGGGACATTACACAAGTTTCACTTCATAATTTTTAGAAGATACTGTTTATAATTCAACTGAAAAAAAAAAACATCAGCGTGAAAAATGAAAATATGTTCAGGGAGATTCTGAAAATCCCTAATTTAGAAACCTATTGATGGTCATAAAATATAGATAATTAAATTTAACAGACATTCAAGATATTTTCAGCAGTAAAATTTATTAGTAGGTAGGTGCTCAGTAAAAATCTTACTTAAATATTTAAAGAGATATTTTTAAGAGTAGTCTAATATTAAATGAACAAACGACCACGCAGCGTAGTAGCCGTATTGTAAGATAAAGAAATACTGCCGCATTTATATTCTAAGTATACTCAAGATACCAAATTATGCAGTAATGCCAATAGTATGTATCGCAGGGCTCTCTCGGTCCGAATAGCAATGATCTCTTACAAAAAGATCAAAATATATTTAAGGAGTTTGTAAATATACATTAGTGGGTAAGATTAGATGCTTTAACGTTGAAATAAAAACTAATTTATTATATTTATGCATGTGTTTTTTATTTTCTTAATTCTCTAACAATTCATAGTAGAAAATACAAAAAAAAAAACAATTTCAAGATTTTAGAATAATAAGTTCCTTCAATTCCCCCATCACCGGATGATAAAAAAAATGGGACTAATCTGGAAGTGTAACATATTAATTAAAAAAAATAATTTTCCATGTCGGTTTTTAACTGACGGCGTTCAGGAGATTAACACAAAAAAAATTAGGTACATTTCTTTTTTTGTAGTCGGTTAAAAAGTTTTATAAAAATTTGAAAAAAACAGGTTTTACATTATATCTACAATTATCGTATATCTTTAAAGCTAGTTCTTGACTTTTTTAAAATTCCAAAACCATGGGTCGCGACGCACAAAAAAAAATGGTAGGTTTCTTATGGAACAACCCGATGCTGGCGAATTGGTTCACATTCTCACCACATAAGGTTTTCAGAAAAAAAACGACATTTTGCACATACATCTAAATATTTATATTTTTTTAGTTTTTATTACACTTGAGGTTGAAACACCTGCTTCTATTATCACCGAGTGATTGCACCTAAGTCTCCGTTGTATCCACCTTGACTTGATCCCTGGCGACTTGGAAGGCCGCGATGAGTGCCGCGAGCTCGATACGTTCACTACAACCCGATGCCAGGCGCGCCTCGGCGTCAGCCATCTTTATGAGCAACGATATCAAAACTTCAGGAGGAAGTTTCACTGTAACGCAAATGTTTCTGTACTTAATTAATTAATTTTAAAACAGGTGGATTTCTATAAACTTTTAGCACAAAACGACAGTCCTTAACTTTTCTTAAATTAAGTTAAATGAGGCCCTACCAGAACCTTTTAACGCTATTCATTTGATAGCTTAAACTGAACTAGGGATGAAGCTATGTAGGGTGTACAGTTCCATCCCTCTTTCTCGCTCGCATGCTTGGCATTTTAACACGCCCTAGGGCGGCCAGTAATAGCCAAATACTAATAGTAAATATACCGGAAAAATCTTACAACAGAGCAAAGCAACTAGATGTGTAGCACTGCCCGAGTCTTTGTACGAAAGTTCTTGACTCAATATACAGTGTTATTAGAGGAATAATTTTAAATAAGACATTAAAAATATCCCTATGTATTTTACATGCAGTAAGTAGACAGGTGTATTAATTAAGGTAGAACTACATTGGGCACAAGTGGGCCACGTACGCCGATCTAGGCGAGTCTCCATACATTTTATATGGCAACTAGACTTGTAGAGCTTCATTAGATTCACGCCACGCCCCTTCGTACAAATCAAGCGTGGCCCACATGTGTGTCGGTCTAATGTATATATGTTCCCGCTTTATGCAAAGAAAGTGTTTTACCTCTCTGTATGATCGTGTGAACTTCAGTCAAAATGTCGCCGAGTGCCAAACCTTTTGCTAGTTTGAGATCTTGAATGTCTGTGCAAATGTTATTAAGAAAATTATAATTCGTAAATAAATAGTATAAAAAAGTAAAATAAAATGAATAAAAACTTAAATAGAATGATAAAATATAGATTTATGAATCTAACCACTACAGGCAAACACTCCACAAATCATACTTTTCTGATAGGTACACGTAATTTCGTGACAAATTCAAGGGGCGAGGAAAATTGCTTGAATGCAACTGTCTCACTATTTCGGGACTATCTTTTAATAAATGTTAGGCATTTATTTCAAAGGTTGAGAAAATTTCTAATTAAAAAGGATACTCTTGAAGCAAACAGCAAAGTCGTTTTCATTGAGTAGCCAGTTGAGTATGTTGTTGATGTCTGAGCGCAGCGGGTGTCCCACGCACGTGTACACGTTGTCTTCAGTCACCTCACGGTAGGCTAGCCAGGTGCTCTGTAAGGTGTTCAGCACCTTTCGCATGTCGCCGCCCGACAAAGCCAGCAGAGCTTTTATACCGTCTTCAGATATCTTTACACTGTAAATTAAGATTTTCTTGGGTTAAAGGGGATTGAAGATCAAATTCCGACAAGAGTATGGGTATCAGAACAGGAAAGATGGAACGCATGTCACTAAAGAATTATAAATATAAATCTGGAGGGAGGGTTTTTTTTACCCAACGCACGAAGGGTTATGTTTTTCGCGCATAGCTTGTATGTAATATTCTTTATTACCTCATATCTTCAAAACCGCTGAATGGATTTATATTATTAAGATATCTTTAGTCGTCTTGATAACCCAAGTGTTTTTAGATAAATGATGTTAAAAAAACATCATAACGAATGTGAGATGTTATACTTTATAAAAGTAAAAAAAAACTTTTTTTTTTTGATACTGCAATATGGGTATCAAATAAAAGGGCTCATCACGAAGATTTTAAAATGGTATTATATCAATATTATTAAAAAAATACATAAAGAAATATTTTATATAGCATAAGTAACTTTGAATTAGATAATGTAACATTTGCTGTTCGTCTGTGAAAGTCCCGTCAACATCAGTCTAGTCTAGACATTGCGGGTATAAACCGGAACAAACCGACCAAAAATGACAATATTCATATTTTGTTATAGGTATTTTTTTTCGGTGGGAAAATCATCCAATGACATCCCCCGCTCTTGGGCGGAACGGGAAATAATGTCAGACTTTTACTGACTAAAAACCCACTTCTGTTCCTTCGTTGCTTTTATACCAGGGCCGAGTCTTCCTTTCAAAATTAGACCCTTGGCCCCAGTAGGCTTCAACCCTGCTGGGCCCCTATGGTTGCTGAAATCTCCTTGAGGCGAGCGTGGAACACACTACGAGCCGTCGACGACTTGGGCTCGGTCCGGACGGTTACCGGACGGTCGGACGGCTAGCTACCCATTGCTCGCCGTCCGCAAGCCTGCACCTACGGTGGCCGGAAAACGGCGCGGGGGCCATTGCCTCGCACGTGCACGTGAGGCCTCCTCCTTTGCTAGCATTACTGCTTCGTAGAAGGAGGCGACCGTCTGCTACTCCTCCTCGCTCGGACCATGGCCTGTACAAAGGCCCGGCGCGACATATCGCTGACGCCGATCGCCCCTACGAGGACACGGCGGTGCTGTGCCCAGGCATTAGGATTTATTATTTGTTTTATGTGTTTAAATTAATGAAATTAAATTGGTTTCTACGTTCTAGTTTTTTTTAAGTTATTTTATCTTACACTTTTTTGTTATTTTAATTTACTTTTGAGGTGGGAAATCATCTAATGACTCCTTCCGTTTTAGGGAATAGGAGGGGTGTCAGACTTTTACTGACTACAACAACTTTTATGTTCCTTCAGTTGCCTTGCGCGCATTTGCGTGTACAAATGTTAAAAATACTATTTTTTAATAAAGATTTTCAGATTACTGTGCGTACAATTCGTATAAAAAGTGAACGTACCCTTCGGCACCAGCGATCTCTTTCAGGCGCGGCACTATCTGGCTCTGCTGCAGAGGTGCAAAGCGGAATCGCGTACATCTTGATTGCAACGCTGGTATTATTTTGCCCAAGTAGTTGCATATTATGCAAAACCTCACATTTTCTGTGTACTTTTCTATAACTGAAACAAGTGGTTTGAGGAGCGAAAAATAAATAATAATTGAATTGAACATGTTATATTTATGAATAAAAGAGTAATGAGCATACATGTGGATGGGTGGAGAGGGAGAGGGAGGCCCAAGAAAATATGGATGGATTGTGTGAACAGTGATATAAAAGAAAAGGAAGTTAGTGATAGCATGACGGTTGACAGGATAGAATGGAAGAAAAAAAAACGAATTGCGCCGACCCCAAATAAGATGGGACAAGGGCAGGAAGATGATGATGATGTTATATTTATGATCGACTAGTCTCTGCCAGCGGCTTCGTCCAGACGCAAAGTCGAAGTCGAAGCTAGATAACAAAAAGTAGCCTATTCGGTTGATAGATTGGTTTGGAGTAAGCTTGGACTCTAAGCAAGGACTCTTTGGAGTTCAAGCTTACTCCTCCGTACCAAATTTCATCACAACCAACTCACTAGTTAAACGATGAAAAGATAACAGAAAATTACTTGGATGTAATTTAAATAAAAAACGGATTACTTAGTAACAGACTTTATTATTGTACGGAACATACAGCCGACGATGCTTTTCGCTGTTCTCTCCTCAGAGCTTTCCTATTCATGATCAATGATTGCGTAGGTTCCGACTGCATCGAGGGTGCGTGGCCGTTCTGTTCCGGGTCCCTGGGCACCACAGAGCGGCCGTCTACGATGGCAGGCGGCAGGCGATGCACCTTCACACCCAACACGCGAGCCACTAGGCTTGTGAAAGCGTTGCTCACCTGAAATCATTTCAAGTTTCATTCATTTCTTCAGTTAAAATAAATCGCCAAGGATGCGAAATGCAATACTTTTTCGCACATTTTAATGTGAAACATGTTTTAGTGACGTAAACAATTTTTTTATATAATTACATATTGTTTTTTCAATGACTGTTTCGAAATGAACATAATGATGAGGAGGTTGGTTGTACCTAGAAAAAGTACTCAAAGCTCCTTACCATCTCCCCAGTCCTTGCTGATCCCTTGAAGTTCTCCAACATATGTTCAGACGCAAATTTTTGTACACAAGACAGTCTCACAGCCCTCTGGTGTTCTAAATCAGATTTGTTGCCAAACAGAGCCATCAAGGGTTTCGTCAATTCATTTTCGAATATCTCCTTTACTTTCTTGATCCATTCGGTCAATTTATCAAAACTTTGCAGATTCGTGAGGTCATAGACAAACAAAACTATCTAAAACAGAAGAACAACTTTAATGCTTTAGCGTCATAAACACGATCATCAATATACACAACCGAACTTCGTACGAAGGATTTGGTCCGTCCGTATATAGTTCGTAGTTAGTACATTGATTGAGCTATGAAATCCGCCCATATGGCGTATCTACGTTTATAACCACTCTTGATAACTTACATCAGATGCATACAGATAGTTAGCGAGCATGTGCGTCTGCAGCGCGTTACCGGCGACATCACAGAGCTGCAGGGGTACGGCAGGGCGCAGCCCTATGCACAGGCCGGCCATCACTTCGGCACCCTGCGTGCCGCCAACCGGAGCCACGCTGTTCCCGCCCAAGTAGCGATGGCATAGACAGCTCTATAAAAAATATTTACCTAAGTTTAACTACAGATAGATCTAAATTGGGGCCATCCCACGTTACGCTGACCGATATGCAGTATAAATCTGGCCAATTTGGTCTAAGTATGTATAATTACAATCGGAGAATCGCCAAACTAAAGTGGCAGTGGGCATGGCATATTGCGTGTAGAACGGATGGTCGATGTGGCCGAAAGGTTCTAGAGTGGCGACCGCGCACCGGAAAATGCAGCGTTGGAAGGCCTCCCGACAAGGTGAACCGACGACCTGGTGAGCGTCGCGGGAATGCGGTGGATGCGAGACGCACAGGACCGGTCGTTATTGGCTGGTCGTTGAGACGCTTGGGGTAGGCCTATGTCCAACAATCCGAAAACGTGCTTAACCAAATTAACATGCATACTAATAGGAACTGCTAGAAAATATATTGTTTTATTGCAAAATTACACTCACCTTTCCAGTTTTAGGTTCACCAAGCACAGCAATCTGGATGGTCCTGGTCTCAACCACGTCGTCTTCACTGCAGTACATCGTAAATAACTTAACATTGGCCCAATTAACGATTCAACGAATTTTTTGAATTAAAACCTCAAAGTTATCTAACATCGTCAAATACGATAAATTCTTAAAACTAAATTTCAACATTATAAAGAAATTAACCATGATCTTTCAGAACCGTTTGTGGTCATTAAATAACCATGGCAACTTATTAGGTAGGTATGTACAAAGTTCAAATTGCACGGCAGAGAAAGTTGAGTGATTGAATACCACGAACAACAAACAAATAACATAATTAATAAGATTGGTTACAAATATCGGTACCAGCTTCGATTTATTTTGTTTTCTTGTATTTTCTTTTATTTGTTTGACATTGATATGTAATCATTTGTTATACTAATTTTATGTAACATTCTGTATATGGCTCGTAGGAATCCCTTACCAATAAATTACTATGACTACTACGACTATGACTACCTATTAATATATTTAGTAGTAAATCTAATTTCGACTTTATGTGGCCGTAATCGGCCATTTAAAAAGTCCATGATGTATTGTCAAGAAAACATCCCCCCATACGCACAAAACGTTTTGGGAACACATTCATTAAGTGTACAGCTAAGGAATGGAATTCCTTGCCGGAGTCTGTTTTTAAGATAGCTACGACCTATATAGGGATCTTTAAGTCAAGAGTGAACAGGTTACTTCTAGGCCAGCGTGCTCCATCGCCGAGCTTATCGTCGCTTTCCATCAGGTGAGATAGTGGTCAAGCGCGAGCCTATCATTAAATAAATAAAAAATACGAACACTGACTCCAGTCAAATAAATCGTCTGTCTGTCAGAATCGATTTTATCTAAAAGTATCGAACACGTGGTCTGAAAACCAGAGCAACCCTTTATTCTAGCGTGTATCAGAAATTAGTAATGCAACGGAAGTGTCTTAACGGAAGCGGAAACGGAAACAGATGTCAAAAGTTAATATTTGCGAATACGGAAGCGGAAGTGTTAATACTATGAAAAAAAAAAGGTTTTATTTTTTAAAAACAACAGAAGGTTTACGTCGTAATCACGTCACGAGGCGCGGTGATGAGCAGAATGAACCAAAACAATACGCCCCGCTGTAAAAGTTTGGGATACGTATTAGGTAGCGCCATCTACAACGTATGTTATTAACTAAAGCTTGTGTTCTTTATCTTTATGTTGGACTATCTTATAATTATTAACCTTTTGACCGCCAGAGCGGAAACCTACAAAAAAAAAGGGTTTTCAACATCTTATCGATAACCAATAAGTAGTTGCTTTATACCCATATTTTTAAGTAAAATATTACTCGTTACATCATTATTTTATTTGACCCTATTTCGAATCATACTATCATTAAACAGAAGTTACAAAAATCTAAACAATGTAAAAGCAGACATTAGAACTACAAACAACTAAAATAAATAATAATAAGGTACATCACTAATCTTGTTCGTAACGGTAGCCGCTGTCGGGAAGTCCCGACTCTGGCGTGGCTGGCACGACCTTTGACAACTTGACAATATGTTTCAGATCAGGTCACTGGCATCATGCACTGGTCATAGACTTCCATCTTGAGACACTGTGATATGTTGGACCAAAAAATACTATAGCATAGCTTCCTGAATGCTGTTTATTCGAGTTGGATTCAACAAATGACCTCTTTCTCGAAGTTAGGCCTACCTAAATGAATCAGATCTAGGAGATATCCAAATTAAACATAATTATCAACAATTTTGAGTGTAGAGTCTCCGATCTTGATACGAGCGAGTGCTACATAATTGTTTACTATGACTTTGGTTTTGTCCATATTCACCTTAAGTCCCTGTTAGATTTATAGAGAGAAAATAATTGAACACATACAATTTATATTAATGATGTTTGCACTCCTAAAAGATTTTTGTACCCATACTCAAGACGTGTAAAGAAACATATTCCATAATATTATGTAATAATGGCATAAATTACCTGCATATCTCATTTAAGATGGTTCAGCCTTGTGCATGACTAAATAACTAACATCCAGTTATACCAAGTCCTAAACAGCCAATTTATAAAATATTTTTAAGCTATTAAAGTTGAACTTACTTCTTCTAAGAGCATTCTGTGCATCATTAGTCATGGCATCTGCTTCATCTAATATAATAAGCTTAGGTCCAGCTTTAAATATTGTTCTGGTTGATGCAAAGCTAAGTATTTGACCTCTTACAATGCCAATCCCTCGATCATCAGATGCATTTAATTCTAAGACCTGTGGAATTAAAAATAAGATATTTTTAAATTAATTTTATGTTATGAACAGTTTATAAGCTGACACCTATAATAAACAGGAAGAACAAGGAAACAGAAAAAGTTAAATAGATGATGCTTAAATCTAAAGAAATGCCTTTCAGACATCAAATACAAATACAATACAAAAGGGTTTATTTGTGTACACAGGTACAATTGGAGACTTAAGATACCGATAGGATATTGCAAAAGAACAACTTACCATTGAGTTAAACTGCTGTGGTGTGTACATTTGCCTTGCACAAGCTAATATTGTTGATGTCTTGCCAGTTCCAGGAGGTCCATAAAATAACAAATGAGGCAATTGGTTCTCCTTCATAAACTGGTTTACTAAAATGATCATAAATCAATTAGCAAAAGGAATAAACAGTGTAATTATTTACTATTGTTCAATGTTATAGGTAAAAAAGTTACCTACTTGTTTTAATGATATCGTCATGAGAAATTAAATCATCTAACTTTGAAGGACGATATTTTTCAACCCTGAAACATGAAAGGAAGTAGTGAGTTAAGTAATAGCTACTCAGAAGCAGCAAAATCAAAATTCTGGTTAGAAAACACCGGGTGAAACTAACCAAGGTAGATTTTTGCTCATTTCACCCACAGTCATTTTGAACTATGAACCTATTACGCACTACCTAATATAAATAAATTGTGAATAAGATTTTAAAAACCTAATAATCCTGAAAATCTTACAAACAAGTACAAAATTGAAATTGAAACACGGTATAACAACATTGAATTGAATGAATCAAATCAACTGTCAAGTCAAACTGTCGACTCGGTGTCGAATAGGGATGTGCCGAGTACGGCTTGACTCGAGTGGACTCGATTCCTGCTTCGGACTCGCATACTCGAGAACCAATTTATTTAGACTCGAGTCAGTAGGTACTCGAGCCCCGGGCTCGAGTCTTAGACTAGATTCCAGTATTCAAGTCAGGGAGAATCAATTTTGTACTGGTAAACTCGTTTCTATTATGAGAGTCCAACTACTACATTCGTAGTTTTAGGCCCGTATTACAGAACCTTACTCAAGTACTACTTAAACTGCGTTCAACCGATTACAGCTTGAGCGAAGAATCTCGACTTAAGCGTTCAGTTTATTTTAGAACTATCCTCCAACTCAAATCAAACGAAATTACGCTTGAGTAGAGATTTTGATTCAAATTCCCAAAAATTTCCATGAGAATCTATGCTCAAGCGTGGTCTCGACTACACTTGCGAAAACAAAGATCAAATGTCGCCTCAAGCAGAGATTCTGAGCTGATTGTGATTTTAAAATAAGGACACATTGAGTGGAGCTCACTTAAGCACTGTTCTATAATACGTAAAAAATTTCATTTTAAAATGACATTGCTCAGGTGATTATTGATTGTAGTTTCTCTGCTCAAGTCAAATTTTAATTTGCATGAGTAGTTGCGTCTAGATGTGATGTTTGTACGAAATTAATAACTTGATTTAATTTTTTAATAAGTAAAATTACCTAATTGAAAACTGGGCAAAAAGCTAATTTGGAACCAAATTAAATTAACTTCTAAAATTACCTCTTTTTATTACGTAATAAAACAAAGAGAGATCTTTAGATTTCTGGTTCCTAGGTACCTCCTTAGTATGTTCTATGGTTTTATTTTTTGTAAAATTTAAAAAGGTTTGATTTACTATCGTTGTGTCATTATGCTCTACTCTACCTACATGCTGCATGCTACCTTTTTAGCTTTTTACTCAAAAAGTGGTAACAAACTCGAGTTCTAGATTTGAATTTTTAGATTCGAGTTCGACTCGAATATCCAGATTAAAAGTTCTAGACACGAATTTCTAGACTCGAGTCAGTATTCGAGACTAAGGCCCGTATTACAGAACTACTGTCAAGACTCAAGCATTACTTAAAACTAGTCTCAGTTGGAGTTTTTATTTTGGAACTTGACTTGATCAGAGAAACTAGAATCAATAATCACCTGAGCAATGTCACTTTAAAATGTATTTTTTTACGTATTATAGAACAGTGCTTGAGTGAGCTCCACTCAATGTGTCCTTATTTTAAAATCACAATCAGCTCAGAATCTCTTCTTGAGGCGAGATTTGATCTTGTTTTCGTAAGTGTAGTCGAAACCACGCTTGAGCATAGATTCTCATGGAAATTGTTGTGGATTTAAATCAGAGATCAAAATCTCTACTCAAGCGTAGTTTCGTTTGAGGATAGTTCTAAAATAAACTGAACGCTTAAGTCGAAATTCTTCGCTCAAGCTGTAATCGGTTGAACGCAGTTTAAGTAGTACTTGAGTAAGGTTCTGTAATACGGGCCCTAGACTCGAACCAGGGATCGAGTCGTGAATACTGTACCAACCGACTCGAGTCGACTCGATTTACCAAAATAGTGACTCGTCACATCACTAGTGTCGAAATCAAAACGCAATGTCAAAACAGCAAAATAACCGCGAAATTTTTTTTTATATATTTTTGGTTTGGATACTAAGTCCATTTACCAAAATGTTTATTAGTTACCGTTAGAATGCGGGTGCAAAACATCATCATGATTTTTTAGCATTTGGCAGCATATGTATCAAGTTAGCCTACTCGGCAAACTTCGCTGAGGTAGCAAAAACTACAAAAAAAATCTCTTCTTTTAATTTTACCGATATCGCGCCTATATAAATGATTCTACACTGTCCAGTTGCGCAAACACTTGAATGAAATACAAAACTGAACCATTTTTACATCACAATATCCACTAGAAATAAAGCGAATAATTAAAACAGCCACTAAACTTCACTCGAAGAAATCCAGCTAAAAACTCCCGCGAAACTTTGTTCCTTATATGCTTTTTGTTGCATTTGGATACGTAGATTTCATTAATTTAATTACCTACCTTTCACCTTAGCAAAATCAACCGTATATTACATATACCCCAATTTACTCAATACTAGAGACCTATAGAACCACCTCAACCTATAATTTCAAATGATTTATTTGTCTTCGAGTTTCTTCCCGCCTACTCAACGCCATCGCCTCTTAGTCAGGTTCCGTTCCCACGGCTATGATAAGAAGGTACAATATGTAACAAAAGTTGTGAATGATCTTTCCTTCAAGAGTAAAAGTTACTTAAATTCTACAAAAACTTAATATTTGAATCTTCATCATAATTATTTATTAGTTTAATATTTAGGTACCTATATACGTATTTTATTAGTATAATTTTACACCACGAGTCGAACGATATTATATCTACCCATGCACCCTTCTTCTCCTCTTGTGTTTCCGCTAACAACAACCCTTGAGGTGCCGGTCAAACGGCTATATGGTATCATAACGCAAAGACAAGCTAGGGTAAAAACATAACATAAACCCCTTAATCTTTATAGGCCCTTCACGTCCATCAGCATCAAAAAACCATGGCAAGAAAAGGAAAAGGCTAAAGTGAAAGGAGCGTTATAAAAAAGTAGACGACGAGACTAGAACAAAGTCGTCCAACGCCAACTGGTTTGCCAACCAACGCTGCTGGAGGGCCGGTCCAAGCAGTAACTACGAAATAGCAATTCATTGAATTCGTTCAACAAACAAACAGAGTAGGTACTTACCTAAAGAAAATATTGGTGCAACATAAGACTACGAACCCAACGGTCCGCAAACGATGACTCTTTCACAACGTCACCTCAAGAAACGAGACGATTTACTTCCCAGGAAGCGTTTGGTTAGATATTAGTATTACCAAAACAATATCAGACGCTCTTTGATTCTATCACATAGTATAGGATGATTATGGTTCCGGTGTAGGCGTGGTCGCTGCGGAAGCGATCGGCCCGTCGTGCCGGCTGGATGATTCGGATATACCGCAATCGGTCTCCTGCGAGGTAGCAGGTCTCTGTCGGAATTCCTTGGCACCACGGCGTCCTCTCACTTACCGCTTGACGTAGGTCCTTACTTACCAAACACGGTTGAGTACCGAATACAGCGAAAGAAAGAAATGAAGAAAAACTTTTTATTTGTTACATTATGTACTTTTTTGTTTATATGTTATTTTTTTGTTTGAGATGCCCGGGTCCGGTCCACACCATTGTTCGGATCACCTGGCGAGCATGCCGTGGAGGGGTGCCCCGCTTGGTTGGTCCGCCAAGTCCTTGTAGAGGCGATCGGTGGCTAGGCCAACACTCTCCAGTCTTTGCCACCACACCTCCAATCTGCTCTGGACCCCTAGGCCACTCTCTGCTAACAGCACAATGTCATCGGCAAACAGCATACACCAGGGAGCCTCTTCCTGGATGTCTGACGCCAGAGCGTCCATTATCATCAGGAAGAGGTAAGGGCTAAGAGACGACCCTTGATGAAAGCCGATAGCCACATTGAAGCTGCTAGTGGTACCCACTGTAGACCGAACTTGGGTACTGCAGTGACTTTACATCGCTCGGATCAACTGCACATACTTCCCAGGCACACCTTTCTCCTTAAGGGCCCACCATAGAACCTCACGAAGTACCCGGTCGTATGGCTTTTCGAGGTCAACGAATGTTTAATGCGTACCTCTGTATTTTTCGCACAGCAAAGATTCAAAAGATTCAAAGATTCAAAAGCATTTATTTCAAATAAACCATTTACAGGCACTTTTGAAATGTCAAGAAGTCAGTTAGTCAGAAAAAAAAAATGATGCTAATTGCACATTCCAAAGCGTAGATCTCTATGGAGAAGAATGTGCAAGAAACTCCATGGACACTCTTTTCAATCATGTTTTGTAATTACAAATATCACTGTTACATATTTCTTGTCGTTATCATGTGAGAACAATGTAAATAAAAACAAAATAAAAACTAAATATAGATATTAAAATAGCAACTGGCAGCTAAGAGATGACCAGTCTCAACTGACAGCGCCCGTTCACGAACATGACGCTAATCTTAGCACCACTCAGCTCAACCATTTTGAAGGGAACCGAATGATCCAACACATGCGCCACCATCAGTGAGACATTTAAGTGAGCATGACAAACTCTCAACTGCCGTGCTCATTTATGTCAAACAAGTCCAATAGTAACATAAAAAACCATAAAATAGCTCCATGGTACTCACATTTACAAACTTTGAAAATAAATGCTTCTACATTATACAATACTTATAATATTTTACAATTCCCAAAAAAAAAAGCATTAAAAAATAATAATAATAATTTCCAAACTAATCAATTTGTATACCTCGGTGGTAGAGGAGCTGGACCAGCAATGAGCCAAGCATTTTTATCTTGAATATAATCCTCTAACTTATAATATGCTTGCCTGCATAGTGTGCGTTTAATACAAGATTTAAATTTCGTTTCATTAAGTTCTAATATTTGTGGAGGTATTTTATTATAACATTTCAAACAGTACCCCATGAAAGAAGAGGCCACTTTAGCCAGTCTAAAACCTGGTTGAACTAATTGGTCCCTATTTCTTGTAACATAATTATGTCTATCGCCTCTTTTGCTAAAAAGATGAAGATTTTTTCTAACGTACATGATGTTTTCATAAATATATTGACAAGGCACCGTCATGATGTTAATATCCTTAAACAGTTCCCTTAGAGAATCGCACCGGCGAAGATTGTAAATAGCTCTGATAGCTCTTTTCTGTAGTATAAAAATTGAGTCAATGTCTGCAGCCCGTCCCCATAGTAAGATACCGTATGACATGATACTATGAAAATAACTAAAATAGACTAGTCTAGCGGTATCAACATCCGTAAATTGGCGGATTTTTCTAACAGCATATGCAGCTGAGCTAAGCCGTCCTGCAAGAGATGTTAAATGAGGACCCCATTGTAGCCTTGAGTCAAGCGTAATCCCCAGGAAAACCGTTTTATCGACAAATTCTAGCTTTTCATCGTTTAATACTACGTCACAATCACTGCTTTTGACATTAGGTAAGGAAAATCTTATACATTTAGTTTTTTTCCCGTTTAAAACTAGATTATTAGCAGTGAACCAGTTTTGGACCTGCAGTAGGGCATAATTTTCGTCGTCAAGATTATTAGTCCTTCTATTTATCTTAAAAATCAAAGAAGTGTCGTCAGCAAACAACACCATATTAAGTTTATTTTCCAACAAATAGGGTAAATCATTAATATAAACTAAAAATAAAAAAGGACCTAAAATTGAACCTTGGGGTACCCCCATTTTCACATTTAATCCCGACGAATTGACACCGTTTATTTGAACTTGTTGCTGTCTGTCAATCAAATAAGATTTTAATAAGCTTAAAGCTGTTTTGCCTAGTCCGTAATGCTCAAGTTTCAAGAGTAATGTTTCATGAACCACGCAATCAAACGCCTTAGACAGGTCACAGAAGATGCCTATAGCATCCTGTGCCTCTTCCCACGCATTAAAAATGTGTTTTAGTAAGGAGACACCAGCGTCAGTTGTACAACGTCCTTTGGTGAAACCATACTGTTTATCGTGTAAGATGTTATTTGTGTTAAAATGATTAAGCATTTGATTTAACATCACCTTTTCAAATATCTTGCTAAAAACTGGCAACACGGACACCGGCCTATAATTATTAGTGTCTTTACTGTCCCCGGATTTAAAAAGTGGTATCACTTTACTATATTTCATTAGATCAGGAAAGACTCCTTGATCTATACACAAATTAAATATTAAGGCTAAGTACGGCGCTATAGTCTCAATAATTGAGGTACAAACTTTGATAGACATACCCCACAAATCTTCTGTCAATTTAACTTTGATTTGTTTAAACGCTTTTATTACTGTAGAGGGGTTTATATGCTTAAAGTTAAATTCAGTCGAACAGGCTGCAACGTTTGCCTGTAATAAACCAAAAGCATGCGATGGCGACGAATCTAGGGCTTCAGTGGTTTTAGTTGGTATACTAGCAAAGAAATTTACAAATTCTTCTGCAACTAGTTTGTTATCGCTAATAAGACCATGATGTGTCTCCAAAGTGTAGTGCAGCTGGTGTATAACGAAAATGGCATCCGCTGTACACCAACCCGGCATAAAATCGAATTGGTTCTGTGAAATTTCACTCTTTTCTCTCAGCCGCCTTTCAAGAACTTTCTCCCAGGCTTTCATAGTATGTGACATTAGCTTTATTCCTCTATAATTGTTGCACTCAAGCAGATCACCTTGGCACCAAAGAGCTGTTGCACCAATCATCCGGTATGGCTTCTTCCTGCAACAGCTTATTGAAGAACAAAGCTAACCGCATCCATCCATAAAAAAAAAACATAGGTAGTAACTATTCAAGATTTTTGTTTTTACCAGACCCTTTTAAAAAAACAAGTTTTATTATTTTATGTAACTTAAAAATATTTCCTTGTTGTAATAGTAAATTAGAGTCAGATTCGTGATTTTTTTTATCGAGCCAACTAATTTATATCATGTGTTGATTTTTACTTAGCGGTTGGTCAAATAGTAAATTTTAATAAAATAATTTTTAATAGTGTTCTCATTTATATTTGTGGAATTCCAAAGGTTCAAAAAAGTTAAAAATTAGTACAAATTCTTCTTCAAGGCCTTAAACCCGGTTCTGGGCGTGCCCAAAACTAAACGGGGCCTGCATCACCGTTTTGAAATCCAGGAAAATGATAAAGTGGTGCCTAACCTCCAAAATTAAACAAATGTAAACGGTTGAAAATTGGGACCACTCTCCACACACGGCCCATGGGTAAAACTATTGCAGTATGAAACTACAAATAAAAATAAAACACGTTTTTCTTCGAAGATTTTCTTATTAAAGAAATATCAACAACATTCACGACTCAATTCCCCGAACGGTTTAGGACCAACGCTGCGTTACGCGGACGCCCGCGACGGTCACCCGTCACGTGACGTCGCACGTGTGTCATGTGCGGCGATCCCCGTCGCGGAAACTAGATTATTACCTGCGCAGTGTCGCTAGTTCAACTTTAACGGTGTGCATGTAGTCGTGTCGATGCAGAACATTAATGTATTATTACGTAGCAAAAAGCCCGCGACGGAGCACTTTTGTATGGGACCGCGCGGGCGACCGCTCAACGCAGCGTCGGCCCTTAAACAGGGGCGTGCACACCCACATTTCCCCAGTTCAATAATATAACAGTGATTTCATTAGCTATCTTTAATATTACAGGTACTTAACATAATTATGTATTCGTTGTCTATCTAATATTTCAATTATTTTAAGTTTAAAAAAATATTTTATTAGGTACTTTTTGAGGGTACATTTAGCCTAAATTTACTGTTCTTAGTCGATGTATGTATTTACAGTTATATACTTGGCTTAAAAACAACTATTTACTTAACACACTAGCAATATATACTTCCATGTCTGCTCGCGTTACACTTTCCCTCGTTTGGCTGTCAAATATAGCACTAGCTGATGGCTCCCAGGGCCACATAACGCGTCGTGTGTGTGCACTTAACATATCCATTTTGGCGTCTGATGGAATATGGTACTCGCTCTTAGGCTTGCCATCTCTACCCATGCTGAAGTAATATTTCATTCCACTGCTCTTCGATATGGCTGTGATCCAAGGATCTGAAATAATTTGTAATAGTCAGCAATGCACTTTACAGCATGTTTATATATTTTACTGACAAAAAAGTGAGAATGGTTTTGCATTCTAGCGAAAGCTGGCCATATGCTTTCATATAATTATATTTCTTTGGGTTAATTTCTACAAAAGGATTTTATTTTACTTAACGTATCTTGACGATGATTAAAGTGATCACAAAGATGTTACATCCCACTCATATACACATGAATTTGAGTGGGGTGTTTAAAGTTAGCCGCAAAGTGCCGCCACGCGACCCTTTGCAGCAAAGGAGGATCTAAATCCTGGACCCACATTCCAATAGCTATGTGTGTTACATAGTTGGATATGTATTTTTCAGCTAAATAAAAGTTACTATGACACCAAGTTTCAAATCTTAGTCCCTTCAAAGTTATTCTTACATCAATGTTTCTTCATTAAGTTAGTTTTGTCTATAAGTTCTATAGCCAAGCAATGCTATTTATATGTAACTAGCTTTTGCCCGCGGCTTCGCTCCCGTCAACTGACTACTCTACCGTACTCTAGCCTACTCTACCCTACTCTACCCCACTTTACCCTACTCGATAAAAAGTACCCTATGTCCGTCTCCTGGTTCTAAGCTACCTCCCCACCAATTTTCAGCCAAATCGGTTCAGCCGTTCTTGAGTTATAAACAGTGCAACTAACACGACTTTCTTTTATATATATAGATATATTGCATATCTGTCTTTTAAGCAAGTAGTGTGTAGATACTGACCTACAGTTATCAATTGTGTCGTTCGTTCAGTTTAGCTACGCGAAAACAGTGAACAAAATCACATTTTTATTTTCAGCGACTGAAAAAAACTAGCCATTTAATCACATTTGTAAAAAAGAAGCATTTAAATAACTCATACTGAATGGACTAAGATTTGGAACTTGGTACCATACCTTCATACTTTCATTCAAAAAACCTATCTAATGATGCAACACACAGCTATTGGAAGGTGTGCCATAATTTCATAGCAACCCTGGCATTATCCTTTGAAGGCTATTTAAAAGAAAATTTTGAAAAAAAAAAGAAACCCTAAGAAATCGTTGCCGTTATTTTGTTTATGTCAACGAACGACTAATAGACGACTCTCAATATCATCGATAAATTCTTCAACTAGACTTGAACAAAAACTAAGTGCGTATTAATCATCACTAGTCGATCGATGAACTGCCGCAGCGCGGGTGTCGCGCTGCATTCGCGCGTTTTTTATTTATATGGATTAACATAGAAGCGCGGCGGCAGCCCTGCAGCCGCGCTGCCGCTGCGCGGCTCTTTGCGGCTAATTTGAAGGCACCTTATTACTTAGCGGCAAATGTATAACAACCACCACCAATTTAAATGGTTTTTAAAAAACAATAATTTGAGTGTCAAAACGTAATTACTAGGAAGAGGAGTGTGAAAGGTCGCTTACATTCTTGTACAACAAAATATTACCTTTTATTTCTTTCAAAAACAGGACAGATCCAACAACATAGAACATATCATTTCTGTTAATCCTATCTGGAGTATTGATTGTTACAGCTCTCTTCACTCTTTTCATGGCACGATATTCTAAATTGCTAACAGCCGATTCAAATTGTTCCATGCTGTATAATCTCTTGGTTCTTATTGGGAGAGCTTGGTTATCAAATGGTTTATTCAACGCAGAACAAAACAAGTTACATTGATTAATTCTGAAAAATAAAGACAAAATGCAACCATTTAAGTACATAAGTATATAATAAAGCTCGACACAGCTCTAGTTTATAGCGATGGGCCAACTCGCATTTTTGACAACTCGAGTTATTCGAGTTGGAATGGTGACTGACTCGAGTGGAACTCGGGCTTTTGTACACAGAGTCGAGTTGACTCGAGTTGCTACTCGAGTAAGCCCCCATTTCAACTCGAGTTCTCGAAAATGCGAATTGGCTCATCGCTAGTGGCGACTCGCTTCGTCATGCTTTCATTAAACCGTCTGCTGAAGCACCACCGATTTACTGACCGAGTAAATTCGAGTTACAAGAAAAAATACAACTCGAGTTGAGTAGTTTGTTGTTGTTCGACTCGAGTAACTCGATTAAAATAACTCGACTCGCCCATCGCTACTTGTTTATCTTGCTTTTCAAGGTATAACTATTGGTAATAGTATAGTTCGTAAGCAATACAAGACGAGAATGGCTAAAAATACCTTAAATACAACTAACCTGTCGCTAAGAGAATCGCCAGAGATGTCGATGCCACCCAACATCAACGCGTCTATAATGTGCAGCGCTTTGCTATAGATTTGATTGTTGCCTTGTCCACGATATTCTTTTACAACCTAAATACATGTAACAATGACATAATCAACTTTCCGTCGTCCCTAGGAGTAAAGGGTATAGCCGGGTAAGTATGATGGGTCGGCCCCCAAATGGAAACCTGTACCAAAACTTATGTTTTAATATCGGCTTGATGAGTAAACACAAATTACGTAAATATTACGGTCAGCTTTCGCTTTGACCTTGAGATATATGGGAAAAAATACCTGAACGCATGACTATTTTCCAAAGTAATACATTTGAAAAACTAATGAAGCGAAACAATGCGAAGCTATAAGTTACAAATACAGAGTATATTATATATTTTTTTAAACTTTAAGTATAATTTTTTTAATACTTATCCGGCTATACCCTTTTTGCCATTGTTTATATACGCTAATGTGATAGTGTGTAAAAAAAAAACAAATATTAAGCCAGGTATCCACTATGTACGCGAACTAACTGTGCTAACCATAAGAAACACGCATGTTCCACTGTCCCCTTGCGAACATTTTTCATCCGACCACTCCATTTAATCAAGCGTGGGGCGTGAAACACGACACGGACGCTACGCACTATACGTGCACGAGCCTGACTGAGCTCCCCTTTGTATTCGCCCAAAAGCGCCACCGATTGGGAGTGCGCACCGTTGCACGCTCCAAGAGCGCGAACGTATCCACTATGTGGAGCAGTTGCAGGAGCGCGGAGCGCTATAGGTTCGTGAACGTAGTGGATACCCGGCTTTAAAAATTAGAGTGGTAGGGACTATTGTGAATACCTCTCCATATATCAGTGTTTTAGCCGGCAATGTCACGTGTAAATCTACGACCGTTTTCCATGAATTCGATTCCAATTGAAAAACTTGCTTGCCTCCACAACCTAAAACAATTAAAAACAGCATCAGTATACTTCTACACTAAGAAAACTACTAAAATCAGTAAGCATTTTTACAAATCACTCTTTTACGCTGTAGTCGAGCAAAATATCATAATTTAAATTTTATTATAGCCACAAACAAAAAATAACGATAAGCACCACCACCATCAAGTAAATACTAAACATACGTTACCTATAAATATTCGTAAATCTGGGCTATTTTTCCCACTGCTTAAAAACACGAACTTCCAGTCTAGTACATTTCTAAAATATGTCTTAAGGGCGGCGCAGTTCTCCAAATAATTGGGCTGTTTGTTCAATATGTTAGCCTTAAAAGAATACAAGCTGTCCGCATCGGATGCCGGCTTCTTTATCATCGATCTGATAGCCGCTAATGTATCGTCATGGCCTCGACGTTCTGGCTGTGTTCTCACGGCATCCGGTAACTAAAAAAAAATTTTATTTTTGTAATGTTCTTTCGAATTACGAATCAGCGAGCAGCAAATTACACGCACAATTAAAAACTTACTTTCCACAAAGCTAAACACTGCTCTTTCATTTCTGCTTGTGTACTTTCCTTTAAATTTTTATCTTTACTGTATCTGGCTATCTTAAGTAAATTTTGAATTTGTCTTTCTCCAAGTCTGTAAATATGTAAATATGCTGTGAAAAATGTTTATGAGCTTAATGGCCTGCCTCACCGCCCGGGATAATTTGCAGTTTAAACTTATCTGGCAATAATCATAATCATAGTGTTCGGTTCCATTTGTATTATTAGCAGTTAGATTGCATCTATCCGGACCGGACGTTGCGAAATAAGCCATATTGTGCAATAAAGTTATAAATGCATACATACAGGCAGTTGCTTTTATAAATGTATTCGAAAAAGTTTTTATCTTCTTCAATGACTTTTAAAGGTACAAGTTGTGTGACATCTCCACCGCGTTCGACGTCACTCCATAGTATCGAGTTTACAGAGGCCAGGTGCTGTTCCGCTGGTTCAGTTCCCAACCTCTTCCACAAACATACAAGGTATCGCTCAGAATTAGCCGGTCTTGATGTCACTGGCTTATGAATACAAACTGAAAAAAAATACAATAAATTAATAAGGCAAGTGTGAATGCCATCCAAAATAAAATAAAGAAAATGAAACTAAGGTAGGCGCCAGATAAACGTGGAATAACGGTCATTGACCCTCCTACATTTGTTGATATTCTTAATTTCAAAAACGGTAATATACAACCTTATTTTTAGTAGGTATACTCGAAACCTGAATATAGTTTGTTCAGAATCAGTAACTGAATCGATTCCAATAATTTTTACATGTGGCGTAAAAGCCGCAGTAACACTTTATAGGTACCAACCGAAGCTCAAATGTGTTAACTGCTTTTGAATAATATAAATACAAACGAAAAATCTAATTCAAACTCATAGTTAAACCGTTGAACGCGGCAGTCAGTTTTTGTACATGTTATCGGACTCAGCTGTTAGGTCAAGATTCAAGAATGCTATAGTTTCGGTCGAGCCGAATATCCGACCACTGTTTGCTCGAAAGGACGAAACCGTAACTCCGGCCGAAACCAGTTTTTTTTTTTTTTTAATTACCTTAACCGAAATTATATTTAGATAGTAGGTAAATGATTTTACCTTTATCAAAACATCTGTATAGGATGTAGATCAAGCCAACACTGAAGAGTGTGAAAACATCAAAGAGTTTCACAACAAAGTGGCCGCCAGTTCTCACAAGCATCAAAGCAGCAAGACATTGACATAGGTACAGCTGTTTTGACAGTATTTCCTGAATGTTTTCTTGACCTTCCACAGAGAAGCCCTGAAATAATCAAAATATCGAATGAAAAATATAGGACACCATATAATTTTGTATCGGTACTAGCTTTTGCCAGCAACACATGGACCTGGACTATAAATAAAACGATCTTTCATCTTTTTGGGTTTCTCCGACTATAAAATATATAGCCTACCTATAACACTCAGTGATAAAGAAACATTCTGCTGGTGAAAGATGTTTTGAACTTGGTCTACGAAAATACAAATGTTTCCTTTTTATAATATTTATATATATAGTATAAACTATTAATCATTCTGTGTGTCTAAAATCATCAAAATCCGTGTTGTGGTTTATATGTGAAATCGTATCACAAAAGCTGAATTTATAATATAAAAAATAATATTATTAACTTTTCATTCAATTACTGTTTATATATTATCAGGTTACTACCTAATATCAGACACAGATAAGATACTTTATCTATGCTTGATTATAAAACTGAAGAGTTTGTTAGTTTCAATGTACTAATCTCTGGAAGTAACAGCTGGATTAAAGAAATATTTATTTTTGCATTTGTTGTCAAATAATAGCCTTCCTTAAGAAGAGGGTTTTCTTAAGGAAGGCTATTATTTATCATCACGCTAATTCCCACAGGAGCCCAGCAAAACGACAAAAAAAAGTCAGAAGGAATACCTACTAATCTAAAACGAAGTAATAAAGGGCCTATTACACTTTTTTTTTTATTTAGGTGGGAAATTCATCTTATGACAAATCTCGCTCTTGGGCGGAGCGAGAAATAGTGTCAGACTTTTACTGACTAAAAACCCACTCCTGTTCCTTCATCGCCTTCGTCCTAGGGCCCCGGGTTTCACTTTCACACTACCCGTGGGCCTACACTACGCGATACACGATATTCTGACTGTTTTATTTTTTGTTCCGAGTAAGACCAGTCTAACCCTTATTACAATACCCGTCATCGACTAAGAATATCTGAATATCGAGTAGTGTAATAGGCCCTTAACACGGGCGAGTAAAACCACGAGGCACAGTTCTTATTAGGTATATTAGGCGAAAATACTTACACCATCTGCCATAAGAAAATGTACTCCTTTATCTTCTGTTTGTTTCAGAACATGCTCTTTCAATGACGTAAGATTTGCAGGATTAAAGATATTCCCGTCATCTTTCACTCCATAGAATGGATTAAAAGTTTCAGGTGATCCAGCATAGAAATCAGACAGTTTAAAATCGTTAAGTCCTTTTAGGGTGAAACCAAAACCTGAAATAATTCATCACTTACTTTAAAAACAGTGTGCGAGTAGGACTCGTGCACGAAGGGTTCCGTACCGACCGTGGGAAAAAATCACGTTTGTTGTATGGTAGGCACACTTAATTATTTATTTTATTTCTCTTTTTAGTATTTGTTGTTATAGCAGCAACAAAAATACATCATCTGTGAAAGTTTCAACTGTCTACCTATCGCGGTTCATGAGACACAGCCTGGTGACAGACAGACTGACAGCCGGGTGATACTTAAAAAAATTGTATGTACCTTCATACAATTTAGGTATACATGTTATATGTTCTATGATAAATGATATTTATTTTGCAAATATGTTTAAAAAAATTACATAATAATGGTAAGTGGTAATAAAAGTAATTTTTTCTTTCGTCACTTAATCTAGATGAGGTTGGTGTTTCCTAGCTGACTACCCTAAAAAGAAACACCGAAACAAACTCAGGGGTCAAAGTCTCTTTTAAAGACCATACAGTAAACATATTGTAATGGTCAAATCATATAAACAATGTTTCATAGATGACAAAGAAATAAGACTTCCTTCATTTTGTTTTTCACAGTGTGTGTATCCATGTGTGCCAAAAAAAATATTTTTCTTTCTTTCTTTCATATCTTGGTATGAGATCGATCATACAGAAGTCTATTCCAATATCAATCGCCAGTTTCCGGTTGACGTAATTTACACCACAAATATAACCATTACAGTGGTACTAGTAGTTGACTATAGAAAGGTCTGTTTCTTAGAAAAAGTTGCAACATTGATGAAGTTATATTATAACAGAAACTAAGATTTTTATATGAAGAAAATAAAGTAGTTCCAGAATTATAATTATTTGGTTAGAATAACAATTTAATTACCTTTTGCTCTCCAGCCCTTTCGATATAAGACATATTCTGAAAACCCTCCAGGACCAGCACATACATCAGCAAAATATAATATTTCTTTTTTATCTACAGCATCTTCTCCATTTTGTTTCTTAGGGTTTGAGAAATTAAAGTCAAATACAGCATCTATATTGGCCATCTTCACAGCAGCTCTGTTTAGGAATATCACTGAACCAATAGTTTCATAGGGGTTACTACGAAACCTCGCATGTCGTAGATCTTCATCATCCAAACTATCGAAAATTGACTGAAAACAATAATTGATTGCATTTTGTGATAAAAAAGTTAGTTTTCAGTTATCCGCACTGGCAGTTTAATTTTAAGATCAAAAGACAAGAATATGAAATACTTACTTTGGAATCTAACACGCCTTTTAATATTGCTGGGTCAACAAAATGGGTTTCATCATCAATAGTTGTTTTTTTTGCACCTCTTCGTAACCATTTCTCTAAAATATCACCAGATGGTGGTTCTTCTGGTGCAGGATCAAGCCATAACTGGAAATTAACCCATTTAGCTCAGACACCAATATCATAAATTAATTCTGATTGTCTGTAACTTGACATGTTTGACAGAAAAAAAAAAATGCAACTTACTACTTCCTCCCTTGCTTCAGGCTTTGCTTCTTCACTGACTTCCTTTATATTTTGAGGCAAAGCTCCCACTGCTGATGGTTTGGCCCCCAATCCTCTGCGACCTTTTTGTGCAGATGCTTCAACAGGTTGTGTTCTACCATGTTCAAATTTACCTAAACCTTTTCCTGGTTTGAAACCCATATTCATCATCATTCTTTTGGATTTTTCTGAATATTCCCCACTATATGTTTCCTCAAAATTTTTTTTTTGTTCCGGATTTTTGTTATAAAATGAGTCTCCTGTATCTTGAAAGCTAGGGCGTCCAGATCCTTCTCCATCTTCTGGGTCATCAAACACTGGCCGATAATCATCATATTGATCATTGGGTGAAGAACAATTTTCACTTAAACTACTCCTGCTTAACCTAATGTTCTCTTCTGGACTTCGATCTCCATAGCTAGGTCTTAATTTCCCTGGTTGCTGAAAATCACTTCCATAATTGTCAGCAATTGGTGTGTCTGGACTGTCTTTATCTGATTCTTGCAGAGCTGAATAAATAATAGAAAAACATCTAATAATTGTGGTTAAGAATAACTAAGGATGTGGCTTGCTCATGTTTAACAGTATGCTGTATGGCATATTTTATACAGGTGATGGATACACAATTATGCCTTGTTAGTAGAATAAATAATTTTCTAATTAATTTGGTTTGAGCGATTGTTTCACTGTGCGAGCCTTTGGGGCAGTAAAACTACTAAAATTGTTTTACCACTTAAATCTGTAAAAGAGCACAAAAATGTTGTTTGCACCATTTAGTATTGTATACTCACCAGAACCATGTGATGTGGTAGATGATGCTCCATATGTATCTGCTCTAGAACGTTTAGCAGGTACAGTTAAACTCTCATCACTACTGCTGTCATCATCAGAAGGGTCTGTGGAAAATGAACTTTCAATAAACTGTACCTTGATTAATTAACAAACAGATTATAGAAAATTATTATGAAGTTTACAGATGAATTGATCAAAACCGATATAGGTATGTGTGTTTAGAAGAAAACCCATTGTAAATTTAAATCGCACTAAACAACTACCTAAGTTATGATATACATAAGTAGCTTTGAGGTTAAACGCCGACAATAACAAAAGCATTATTATCAAAGTAATAAATAATGCAAATGTTTTAAACGACCAGATCATAATATAATATATTTAGGGAGAAGCTTACCTGAAAGATTCATGTTTAGCCTTGGTTTATACAATACACAAGCTGATAATGGTACGTAAAAACGTATAATAACCCACCGACAAATAGGAATCAATCAACTTATTGAACGGAATTTTGTATTTAAGTATAAGTATAATTAATTAGATAGAGAATTGCCACTTTGGTTAACGACACTTAAACACATCTTATCTATATTATTATCGTTATAGTATGAATATATTGTTTGTAAAAGAAAGACCCAAGTACTAGACTACAAAATTATTTTTGTTGTTTTTTTTTTTTAATTTATTTCTTGACCATGGATACAAAGTTCTTCAGTCAGAATAATAAATATTCATATTTTTAATATACAGGGTGTTTGGTGCATCGTGTGCCAAATTGAAGTGTATTTGTATATTTGAATGCAAGATTTGGCATTCAAATACAAATTTTTGAAAATATATAAAGCGTAGACTGAATTTTAATTTTGTTTTGATGTTTATTGTATTAGAGTACTTTTAAATTTTAAATTAGTGACTTAAGCTATCTAGTTTTTTTAATTTACTTGCATAGTTTTGGACTTAAATTAAAGCTGTCCATGTTACAGCTGTTTACATGGCTATAAAAAAAAAAACAAAAGCGACCGGAATCTTCCAACTTCCACAAAAATTCTCTAGTTATATGACAAAGCACGCAGAGATTTAGGTATTTCCACCGGAGATGTGCGACTATGCTAAGCGATGCGATCGGGGGCAGCGACCTCTCACGTCCGGCCTTGGTCCAGGCCACGGAGTGAGAGGGAATGGGAAGCAGTCAGCTCCTTTTGCGAAGCAGCAATACGAGCGAGCGAACCGGGGGACCGGGCCCCGCACTCCTTTTTTTGCTAGGTACATAATCGACGCGACTACATGCACACCGTTAAAGTTGAAGTCGCAACACGGAGCAGGTAATAATCCGGTTTCTGCGACCGGGACCGTCGTCGCACATGAAACAGTGTTACCGTGACTCTGGAACGCAAAGGTTTACTGAAGGAGCGCAAGTAGGTTTTAGTCATTAAAGTCTGACACTCCTGTCACTCCATCCAGAGCGAAGGATTCATTTGATGATTTTTTAACGCTTCCATTTTTTTTTACTCTTATTCAATTTAGTCTATGATCGGTAAAGTCCTCGCTTCTTTTGTAAATTGACCATCATTAATCATCTCCGTTTATCGTTTCAGAGATCCAGCAAAAACAAACCTTATTCCACACAACAAATAGATACAAAGTATGGCGCAATATTGACCTCTCATCACCGTCAATAATTATTGTATCTATATCTATATCATGGGCGTACCCAGCTTCTGGCGTAGGAGGGGGCAAGTCAGATTTTTTAGGTCGGATATTCCGCGGCTGTTTTGTCATACACACTACACAAACACACCTACATGAAACATTAGGTATATGTAGTGTAGTGTGTAGGGCAAACAGCCGCAAATGATTCTGCTTTATAGGTAGCTAAATAAATAAAAGTAAATTTGACTATGTCAAATCAAATAAATGCTAGTCGCTCGCAACTCCCTATCGAAGATTATGGAATACGGCCGAGCATTCGAACGCTCGGCTAGATTCAATAATGTACGTCCGCCATCGTCGCGCGCGGTTCATGGCAATTGCATCGTGCATTTTGCCAGTGTCAAGTTAGAGCGGCCCCGTTTGCACTTTAATTAGTACCTTTCATTCATACATGTTCTGTGACATTTCCAAGGGGGGGGGGGGGGGGGGGGGGGCAGCTGCCCTCTGCCCTGTCTGGGGGAGGCAGTTGCTTTATGCAGGATTTTGGGGAATGGGAAGTACCCTCTAAAGGGGAATAAAACTGCTGAAATGCTGCCATGTATTTTTTTACTTTTCGCCAAAAGTGAAACCTAGGCCGTAGTTTAAAGGATTGTATGATAAACCAAAAGGAAAAAGAATCTACCAATCGAAACCAAACAAAGTTAAAGGCTTTTTGGTGTATTGCTATACTTTGTTATAAGGCGTTATTTTTCTTCAATAAAAATACTCTAAGTGATATTTTAAGTTTTCCATTGATAAAATATTGTTTTAGTTTCGATTTTTATGTTGAGTACACAATTACACATTAAATAGTGTCAATCACTATCACAACACTGACGCGTATGTTTTCGATTCGTTTATCACCTTTTTTTTTTTTAGTAAGTAGTTTTAGTGATGAAAAACTGCGAGTGAGAAATAAATATAACAGTAATGACCAATTTATTCAATTTTATTTATTTATTAAAACTTTATGCACTAGTAATAAACACTGTATAAAGGCGGACTTAATGCCTTAGACATTTTCTACCAGTCGACCTTAGGGTGGTGCAGAAACTAAACATGGTAAGTGCAGCTTAATGGTAAAGAAATAGAAAAGAAATATAATAATAAATATATACTTAGATACATACATACAACAATACAAATTAACAATGTAATTATGAAAAACGAATCCAACAAATCAATGCTGTGATGATTACACCAACTTCCTGCGAATGTGTTCACGTGCCTTCACCCTAAAAGTGAACCGACTGGACGCCATCCTGATGTTCAACGGGAGCGCATTTCAAAGAGAGATCGCCTGGACAACAAGACGATTAATGGTAGATCGGAGATTTTTATTATGACCAGAGCAAAGAAATTGGATTTAAGAAGTCAAATAAGAAGAAGGTTTATCCAGAAAAGAAAACAAGGTAGTCAAAGCACTTAGCGCTCTACGCTGTCGGATGGGTAACCATTTTAAAAGTGAACGTCAAAATATTACGTATTTTATTTCCATTTTATTAAAATTTAACGAAAATAGGTAACGCCTGACAAAAATATATAAGCAATGCTTCTAATGTATCATCGTTCGGTTACTGATTCTTTTGCTACCTATTGATTCCTCGTATTGTCCTCTATATAATCTAGGTTTCATTTCTGGCGAAAAAGAAAAAAAATAAATCATGCCAATAGTTTGCAACATGAGCTTTTAGGGGATGTTTGGTCACTACAATTTGTCTGACTAATGAAAAATAACTTTATAATAGTTACCAATAACATATTTAAAAATCGGCCATGTAAAAATAAGTAAAGTTCAATTATTTTTTGTGGGGCATTAAAGCGTCTGACAAAAGTTTTGGCCCATCGAAAGTGTCGACACTTAATGATACACTTTAAAATAATATTCTACAAAACATATATAAAAATCATCCATTTAAAAATAAGTAACTCTTATTTTTAGTTCCCTTTCTCACCTCGTACCTGCCCAAGTCCCCAAGGGGGAGCTCCACAAGCACACAGGTATTTAAAGCACATGAGACGCTACTGAGAACATACCTAAGGTTTCATCCATGTAAAAATAAGTTAAGTCTTATTGCTCTGGGATCTTGATCTAATATCTATGTAGGGTGAAATCCCGTTGGCCATTTCTGGTCTTCTTCATCAGTTCCAGGTTCATCAAATGTTACTTTTTTTATTTATGTTAGGAACTTTGATTATATACTTGGTTAGGAAATAGATGTCAAATAATTAATTATCACAAATAGGTAAATATCGTTAGTCAAAAAAATTTGAAACGTGTAATAATACCTTATTAACCCAGCTTTCCGAATTGCGATAAAAGTGATTATATCGCGAATTCGACCAAATTTTGTAGTCAGAATTCGGGCCATTGAGTATTAATTGTGACGTTGCGCGTTGGTCGGATTCGCTATATTATCGCTTTTCGGAACGCAGGGTAAATATAATGCAATATGTTAAAAAAAATGCATTCAGCCGAACATAGAACCTCTTCCTTTTTGAAGTCGGTTAAAAGTAAGTTACTTTGCTCAATGTGTTAAAAGTAAAGTTACTTTGCTCATACGTTTTTAACAGGCGCAGTCGCTTTTAAACTCGTCGCTAGCATGTAGAAAGAATAAACAGGGTCTGGACTTATAAGCAATCGTCTGAATCTGTGCTAGTATAAACTGTGTTCCAGACACAGGCGCCTTCCCCTTTGTTAATTCACAAATTTGCTGCACTTTGTAGTTTTCACAAGCAAAACTTAGTTTAAAATAAACATTAAAAAACGTATGTAAGGATTGTAAGCAAAAAATGGATGTGTGTGGATAGGTGTATGTGAATGTGTTTTAAGTTTCGTATATGTCACAGTATAAAACAGACAGCAAAGGACCATTTTAGAATAGAATAGAATCGTTTATTTCTCAGTATATGAAGATCTTAATATTAGACGGAATCACGTATACTACACTACTTTGCCGGTGTAGAAATATTAAATGAGTATCTAATTTGCAAATTCACATTTCATTCATTTATATACTTAACTTTTTTTTTTAGAAGCGGTTTTGTAAGATTTTCTTGCAAATAGTTTGTAAGTCTCGTCGTACGTTAACTTTTGGAGAAAACTACTACTTAACTACAATTTTAAATTTAAATTTAGGCAAAGGATACACGTTGCAAGCTTCGTTTATAGTATTATAATGGTGGGTGCTAAGACTTGGGTAGCTTCGCCTCGCCAGGGCAATTTTGGTGATGACAGCTGGACACATGATTTTTACGTCGTTTATTTTGTTCTAGTAACCTTGGATCATAAGTCAGTGATGAGTGAAAACGTAACATTATGTTATGTGCACAGATCTGTCGGACGGTGAGTACTAACAGTAGTCTTTATAGAGTTGGGTAGTCGGGTATACATAAGGTTTGTGAAGCATGACTTTTAAGACAGCTCTTTGTGCCCTCTCAAGGTGAAGTAAATACGTTTTAAATGTACCACCCCAGACAAATATGCAATAAGTTAGAAGTGACTGAGTTAGTGCAAAATAAATAGTTTTTAACAGTCGGTCAGGAACTACTTTTCTTAGTTTTTTTCATAGGAAACATTAGCTTACGAACTCGCATAACCATCACACTGATATGCTTTTGCCAACTCAATGTGTTATCGATGTGTTCCCCCAAGTATTTAACACAAGAGCTTTTATGGATAGTAGGGCAACTGCAAGAGGTCAGTTCGGGGTGACAACTATGGGCTTTAACATCTGGCATACAAGGCTGTGAAGCAGATTTCGCTGAGAAAAGAACATAGTATGTTTTAGACATTTAGCGTAAGTAAATTTAATGAAAGCCAATCCATCACTATACGAAGAGCATTTTCAGCTGCTTGGTGAGCAGATTCCCATGTTTCTCCACTAATGATAAGTGCAGTGTCGTCTGCATATACAAGTATTTTACAGTTTGGGATTGACAGCTGACACAATCTGTTAACAAATATAAGAAAGAGGGTAGGACCCAGCACGCTGCCCTTTGGTACGCCAAATGTCAAATTCAAATCTTCACTGATGTAGTTTTCTACCTTAACTCTTTGGCTACGGTTTGTCAGATAGTCACGGAAGACGTTAAAAGTTATGTCTCTTATTCATAAGCTTTCTAAACCACGTAGAAGGATGGGAATTGAGACCGCGTCAAAAGCTTTGGCTAAATCAAGAAATATACCTATAGTTTTAGTCCTAGAATCAAGATTCTTAACAATTTGGTTTTTTAGCTCAAGAACAGCATCCTCTGTTGATACGCCTCTCCTAAAACCGTATTGGTTTGGCGCAATTATGTTGTTGCAATCGAGATAACTAAGCAGTCTTTTGTTCAGAACCTTCTCCATAATTTTGGACAGTGTGGTGAGTACAGATATAGGCCTATAGTTCTCGACACGGTCACCATCCCCACCCTTAAATACTGGTGTGACTAATGCTTTCTTAAAAGTATCGGGGAAAATACCCTTCGAGATACATAAAAGACTTGCGTTATTGCTGGAACGAGTACACGTCTGACAGACTTAATGACTGATGCTGGTATTCCATCGTGACCTACTGCACAATTATGTTTTAATCCTGTAATTATAAATTATCTATTTCTGAGTAATTTGTTTCAAGTAATACGAATGAATTACCTTGAGGATTAATTATATTTATTTATTTATTAAAACTTCATGCAACATAAAGGTACAAAGGCGGACTTAATGCCTTAGTATACTGTTAAATTCAAAATTAGGGCGATACACACGCTGATCCTGCGCAACCCGCCCAGCAAGATCTGCTCCAACGTTTGCAAAATACCTATTTATAGCATTGACAGAGGAGTTTAGATCACTGCACATATTAAGGAGTTCTCCTGTATTACGGGTGAGGTCACGGAATAGAGGTGTTCTTGTAGCTGAGTTTTTATGATTTACCAAGTTGCTTTGGGGTTGCAATTGGCTTTCAGTTCTTTTTGGTCAAAATTGCATTTAATAGTCTTCAGTAAATTGGTACAGTAATTTCGGTATCTATATTATATTAGCTTAGCAGTAAGGTCTTCAGGGTTTTGCATTGCTTTTTTATGAAGTTGGTGTCGATTTCGCACGCACCTCAAGAGGCCAGTAGTCATCCATAGTTTAATAGTCAGCTTTCTGTTAGGGACTTTTTTTTTAGTGTACTGTTATAATAACCTTATCAGAAGTTATGAGCCGTTTAGGGTTGAAACACTAGGGCCATGGGTTCCGAGCGCTCATCGAGTTGTTCGTGTATCAGCAAACAACTGGTCGACTCTTCGAGTGACCAGAGGGCTCGGCTTTTCTTCGGACAACGAATCAGCATTGCTATCCAACGATGCAAATGTGGATGAATTTTTTGATTCCCAATAATTTTTAGTTTATATCTATATATTATTATTTTTAGTTTGTTTATTGGGTGACTAGCAATTAGTGTACGATACTTAAACACGTGATTGTGCTCATGATAACAATTTTTATTATGGGAGCAAAGCCGAAATCGCGAATAAATATCAGCTGTTCAGTATATTAGGCAAACATAACTGAACAGTTGATTTTTTTTCGCGATTTCAGGTGTTATCATGAGCATAATCACGTGTCACTAATTACCAGTCGGTTATTAATATTTATTACTTTTGATGTTCATAAGCATAATAAACACATAATACTTACAAGTTAGATTTTTTTACAGCTTCATGAGTCCGCAGACTTGAGTACATGTTTTAATTTCAACTCGATACCTCCAAAATCTCCCGATATAAAGGGTCTTGACAGACAGACAGATGGACGGACAACGAAGTGATCCTATAAGGGTCCCTTTGTTTCTTTTGAGGTACGGAGTCCTAAAAATAACAGACTTCTGACAAATCCCGCTCATGGGCGGGGCGGGAGATAGTGTCAGACTTTTACTGATTAAAAACCCACTCCTGTTTCTTCGCTGCCTTCGTCCCAGGACCCCCGGGTTTCGTTTTCACTCTACCCATGGCCCCAGTAGGCTTCGACCCTGCTGGGCCCCTACAGTTGCTGACATCTACGCGCGCGTGGAACTGTACGTGCCGTCGACGACTTGGGCTCGGTCCGGACGGTTATCGTAAGTAAAAATAGTAAAAATCGAAAGTTGTAAAATGTTGCAGTGTCGTATTTTAAATCGTCAGATATCATGACAATACTGCCGTGTTTAAACTCTTCTTATTTTTTTATAATAATACACAGATATCAGGAAAGTGGCCTGGTCATGGTTCCAGTGAAATGATTGGGCAGCGTCAACCTCCCGCACTGTAATCGATCTGTCTTCTAAACGACTTTCAAGTTCGACAACTTAGCGAGCGATATGTTAACACTAAGAGCTTTGATTAAAAAGAAAATAAAATAATTAGTGGTCCAAGTTTGTGAATATATAATATTATTATTTTTTTCTTTGTAGAATATTTAGTTTAAAAAAACCTCTCATTTATTTAATTCCTACTTCCATAAGCTGGATAACGGCATTCGAAGTAGCGCATACCTGAGAGTTCGTCAAATCTTCAAACCGTCTTATCTCGGTAAATCACACGAAACACGATAAAAATATTGTGTACGTATATCGGGAACATAGACATTATATAAGTTACTCAAATATTACTAAAATCGGAAACATCGCAATTTGTTAATTGTTCACTTTACGTGAAATGCCCCTACAATACAATCAAGCAATTCGTCGCACGGATCACAACAGATGACTTCATCGTGCATCGTAAATAGTCCAGCGAGAGCGCGCGTTTCTAAGTAACCGTTCAGAAAATCTTTAATAAATCCACCATTTCTTAACGGATTTTAATAATTTAAAAAATCAAATGCTCAGTAAATTATTACACACACGATGTACTTAGTAAAAATGGATTTGCTATTATGTGATTGATCCTCATTCTAATAAGCCCAAACACGGCTAGGATACATTGATTAATTACAGAGTTCTGGCGCCTATTTTCTGGCTCAATGCTACCACTTTCAACATAACTATTCAGAACCATTTATATATTTGTATTGTCATAGTCGCTTAACTATCTTCATTGTGATATCTATGTGAGTAGGTATGAAGTTCTATTGGCCATTTCTGGTCTTCTTCATCAGTTCCACTTCATCAAATGTTACTTTTTGACTGTAAATGCTAAGTACTCAATGAAAATACAAAATCACTATATGGTTGCCTATAATATTTGAGGAGTTCCCTCAATTCCTCATGGATTCTTTCATCAGAACTGAAATTTGAAAAAGAAATGGTACCAATCTGGAAGCTTATCCTTTATGAGTAAAAATAAATTTTGTAAATCGGTCCATAAACAATGGTGTTCTGAGGTTAACACACATAATAAAAATATACAACCAAATTGATGATAACCTCCTTTTTTAAAGTCGGTTAAAAAGTAAGCACTAAGATTACATTTATTGTCATAATGACATAGTAGTGTTTGGTGTAGTTACTTTAGACATTTTCATGTTTAGTCATTGGATAGATGTTGACTTGGTGTGTAAAGCTGATGTTCAGTTATTTATTAAACCAAAGATTCCAATGAATTTTATTGTGGTACTATCAAGCCCTTATTTGTGTAGTTTTTATTGACTATAACATAACCTGAATTAAAAGTGTGGAAAATAGCTTGCCAGATATGTGTAAACAGCTGTCTTACATGAAAAAAATCAACAAAATCAAGGCCCCCTTGTAATACTTGAATAGAAGATTAACCCAGTATTGACTTCGAGGGAAATGTGTACCAATTGTAAACACCTATTGTAACAACACCACTGCTAACTAGTGATATATATAATAATGTGTAATAAAACAAATATGTTTTAACGATAATGCTGAAACTGACAATTTGTTACAGGGTTTCGTAAAACAAAAAAATTGAATTGATTACAATAACTATTATTGTTTTTAAAAACTTGACCTGATATGTATATCATTACTTTTGTAGTAATGTCAATGAATAAACTACATTTTTCTAGTGGAAAATAAGGTCTACAGAATATGATCATCTGTCATGATCATAATCTTACCAATGATAAATAATTGATTGGTACATTTTGTATTGAAACTTCATTATGGTGGTTGTTACAAAAAAAAAAATTGTTCAGGGAATATTATACTTAGCAAGGGTCAAAGTAGGGTAATTGATGAACTTAAATTAACAATTTGACAATGGGTACCAAAGTCGTGTGTTTATTGAATCATTAACATTGAGTTAAAACCACAATTTAATTGTTATCAGTTATCTGATATTTGTATTCAACCGTTATTGTGTCAGACCGTAAAGCATCTGCTGTCATTATTATCCTAAACTTAATTAAATTAGTGTCTTTTGCACTACACTTATATAAATCTTTCACTTAATTTCTTTGACATATGCATCCAGCTCTGCATCCAATTGTTCAGCAGTGGGCACAGGACGCTTGCCACGGCCTGCCCCACCAGCTCCTCCACGGCCACCACCTCCACCACGACGTGGATTGCCACGTGATCCCCCTCCACCTTGGTTTCTGTTTGCAGCACCTGAAAAAACAAGTATTCATTTAGTAAGTATTAAGATTGAACTATAGATTTATCTTTGATTTCATTTTAATTTTTTATTATTAGTAGTTTTATACTTTCACTTTAATTTTAACAGCTTGACCAATGATAACCTAATGGGAAATATCACTTTTTTGCTAAAAAACAAATAACACCATTTTGTTCAGCTAAAAAATAATTGTTAAATCAATCTATTTTTTAACCATTTAATGAAGATATTTAATGGTTGAAAATTATACTTTGTGTAATTTTGTGTACACCAGTGCCACAAATACATGATAATTACCTCTATTCATGTTTCTCCTAACTGGTCCACCACCACCACTGTTGCCACCACCAATACGGCTTCTTTCTTCAGTTCTGAAGGTGTTGATTTCGGAAGTTGCTAGTTGTATGTTCATTGCTCTTCCATCTAATGGCACTCCATTATATTGTTTCATTGCTTTCAAAGCATCAGCTCTTCTCTCAAACACTACATCAGCAGTACCTAAAATAGAAGTTAGTATAGTTTTAATTTGTTTTTTTTAAGTTCCTAGAAATAGATAAGACACATTTAATAAGTAATGCTTACCTAAAGATCTTCCAGATCTATCATAATGTACAGCTGCACTTTTGAGAATGCCAAATTCTGAAAACAGCTCCTGTATGTCTGAATCGGAGACTCCAAAGTCCAAATTGGATACTAACAACTTAGTAGGACCAGTTGTAATAGCCGGCATGGCATTTCTCTGTATCTTCCTTTCACCAAAGTCATTGAACATGTCATGTTTCCATGCGCTGTTTACATCGCCCTGAAATAGGTGGTCCTTCAAAGAGCTTGCCCATTGGCTACTCTATGCCTCATTGAACATGATTACACCCAAGTGTAATTGTATGGCATACAAATTAGTTACAGTAAACTGCTACATTTTTGTAACAATAAAGAAACATTACAATATGATACCAAACAATATTGACAAAATAAACAAATGTATTTTTTGAAATTGCTTAATGCATTACAACTGGATTAATTTGTCCCACAATTTTAATGTAAGTTCTTATTTTAGCACTGACTGGCACACACTCGCGTTGATTTTATTACTGCATCTTGCAAATCGATCAAGTCAGGAATAAACACCACAGCAAACTTCCTTGTCTCCCTTGCCTGCAGCTCAGAGCCATATAAGGCTCCATGACGAAGACAACACGGTGACAAATTCCCACCAGTTTATCTCGGCACTTCCACTAAATCAATATTTAGGTTGCATTGCAGGGATCCCAAAAAGATGACATCTGAAGTGTTGATTTTGTTTGTTGCATTCCGATAGCTTTTGATGCCAAACATCTGGAGTGTTTTTTCGCTGACGAAAATATTCCAATCTAAACTTTGTAGAATATGACAAATGCGTATTTAACACGAGTGCTTCCTCGAAGCCAAATTTAGATCTTATGATCAAGATAAACAAGAGTGAAAATACGATATGCAGTGATACTGCTGCTATAAACAAGATGGCCAAACAGATAACTGATTCATCAATGCAACTTGATCGTCCATAGATTTGAGCGTAATATTTAACAAGATGCGTCATTTCACCACGTTTGTACGCCATTTGTAATTTGTACAACCTTGTAAGTAATAATTTACCCTTGTGTAATTTGCCGATTTAGATATTCCGCCACGGTTTCTTCCGCGTAATACACCTCCCGTGCGGCCATTTCTAAATCCAGCACCAGCACCAGATCCTCCACGGCCGCCACCAGGTTTCCTGGTTGCATTGAATTTTCTTCCAACGCCTCCTCCACCTCTGGGTGTTTTCTTGTTAGCTTTTATAATATCGTCTAAAGCCATTTCAATTTGGTCAACCATCATGGATAACTTATTTATTTAAATTAAAATCTTGAGAATTGTATTTTTCCTATCCGTAGACGCGCGTCGATGACACAAAAAGAAGACAAAAGGAAGAAAGAAATCAAAGAGCAAAACCAATACCAATGATTATAGACTTTGTGGAGTTTGTAGCAAGTTTGTAGGGTTGCACCTGCACCGGTTACCCAACGACAAATTTTTTCGACAGGCAAAAAGATAACTAATTACTTTATGGTTATTATTATACCGTTTACACACGCTAGGAATTTTGTTTTCTTCAAACATCATATCTGATCATACCAGTTTCAAACACCGGGTGTTATTTGTGTCACACATTTTCTAAATTTTAAAAACAGAGGTTCAGTTTTGTAAACGGCTTAATCCACTATCCAATTTTCAGGACATCAGCTTAGGAACAGTTAGGAAGCAATGTTGTTATCTTACTATACTAAATTTAATTCTAAATCGTAAAGACGACGCATTCGTAAAGAAGGATCGTACTGGGATGCACGTTTCGAATTTTCAATCGGTGGTGCCGTATTTATCGAAACAACAAACGATTGGGCTTGCTCTAGCCGTAACGGGGAGAATAAAAAGATATTCGTTCTTAAATAAGCGGTTCAATATGGAACTAGTGCATGTTTAGGAACTTGAGACTTGATTCCAAGTAATTCGATCACTTGTTATCTTCGCATTAGCGAGAAATCTCTAAAAAAAGGGTATTCAAATAAAATAAAAAAGACGCCAGATATTAATTCTAAATTATAGCGTAGTGATTACACTGTTTAAATCGTAGACAATTTAGGAAATACAGGGCTGCACTAAAAGTATTGGGAATGGAATATTGCCACTGTTCCTGTCATATTAAAATCTTTTTAATTGAAAACTCCTTGGTTTTAAAAATCGAATACCATTTATTTATTTAAAAAAAGATTCTCGGTCTTGTCACAAGGTCTTGTCAAACTTGTTTAGTCGTTGAGAAAATAGAATTGACTCGAGAAAATTCAAGAGCGATGATTTATTATGACTTTCGAAGTGGTTTAACACAAAAACAGTGTCTTGACCGGAGATTTGGTGATGAAGCCCCATCCAAAACAACAATTTACCGCTGGTGTGCTGAATTTCAACGTGGACGTGTCAAGCTCAGTGATGATCCCCGTCAAAGTAATCCAAAATCTGCAGTCACCCAAGAAAACGTTGATGCTGTGCGTAAGCTGATTGAGGAAGATCGACATGTAACATACAGCGAAATTCAGGCAACTTTAGACATTGGCATGAGTCAAATACAAATAATCTTGCATGAACAATTAGGTGTAAAAAAGTTGTTTTCCCAATGGATACCGCATTCGCTCTGTGAAGAGCAAAAAGCGGCTCGCGTTACTTGGTGCGCCAGAACTCTCGAAAGATTCCAAGCAGGATCCTCAAATACTGTATACAACATCGTATCAGGTGACGAATCCTGATATACGCGTACGAACCCGAAACAAAAAACCAGTCACGAGTTTGGGTGTTCGAAAAGGAGTTAAAGCCAACAAAAATTGTTCGTTCACGGAGTGTTGCAAAAAAATGGTGGCCACGTTTGTCTCCAAAACCGGCCATGTTGCGACTATTCCTCTTGAGGGACAAAGAACGGTTAATGCAGAATGGTATGCTAGCATTTGTTTGACACAGGTCGTTTCTGAACTCCGTAAAGAGAACTACAACCGCCGCATCATCCTCCATCACGACAATGCGAGTTCTCACACCGCGCACAGAACAAAAGAGTTTTTATAGCAAGAAAACATAGAATTATTAGACCATCCGCCGTACAGCCCCAACCTAAGCCCTAATGATTTCTATACTTTCCCTAAAATAAAGAATAAATTGCGTGGTCAGAGATTTTCATCACCTGAAGAAGCTGTGGACGCCTACAAAACGGCCATTTTGGAGACCCCAACTTCCGAATGCAATGGTTGCTTCAATGATTGGTTCCATCGTATGGAAAAATGTGTCAAATTTCGCGGAGAATACTTTGAAAAGCAATAAATACATTTTTAAATTGTTATGTTGTGTCACTTCCTTGATTCCCGAAATATTCAGTGCCGCCCTCGTAGAGTTGTTGGGACCTTGAATTTACACTAAATTAATATTCCACATAATAATAATATTCCACAACTATCACACAACGCCGTCTAGCCCCAAGCTAAGCAGAGTTTGTATTATGAGTACTAGACAACTGATAAACATACTTATATATTTCTAAATACATACATATTATAGATATATCACACCCAGACACAGAACAAATGATCGTGCTCATCACACAAACATTTGTCCTGGGTGGGAATCGAACCCACGACCTCCGGCATAGCAGTCAGGGCCACTAACCACTAGACCAACAGGCCAGTCTTTTTTGGATCCAAATTGTTGCAACTTCGATTACACCTTCCGATTTCCTAAATATTGGATAGTGTAATAAGCCTTTTAGACCCTGTTGTTATGGGGTCCATTACACGGTCATGCAAGCGTCAATCAAAACCATCAATCATGAATGAAGCTTGACTGACGGAATTTTATCGCCATACATTTTTTGTCATGCAAATGTCAGTCATCGCATTACACGGTATAGGTTTTTCGTCAGTCAAGATATTTGACTGTGGCAAAACTGACCGCAAAACGTATCGTGTAATGGACCCCTTAGTTACATTCGCGCGCACACATATTTTGTATACCAAGTGCGCGAGGTGAATAACGAAAGCGATGTTTCATACAGTTTCATACTCGCCATTCACGCCGCTACCAGTGCGAATGTGTAAATGCGGCTTTGGATAACCTTAATATAAGCGATTGTCGATTCTTAATTATTCGCGAAATAATTCCTAGCACATATTATGACGTAAAATTGGACCACTGAATATTATGTGGAATCATTGAAACCAGAGAGTGATCTCGGTAAAATGGATATAAGAATTTTATTGCGGAGCTTGCCAAGAAGGCCAACTTGATACATTTGCTATCAAATACTATGTATGCTGTATTACAAAAACTAAATTACATCCGTATTCTAATGGTGAACAAAGTAACCGTAATTATATTCTACGAAGACATTGTTAGTGGGGCAACTCAAACCCACTAAACGTGCAAAGCGTAGTTGGTGGAAAACACAGGAAATGCTTATAGTTATATTGGAATAAAGTAATATAAGTTTTAGTAAAACCTAACTTGGTTTTATTCCTCATAACACACAGAAACAAGAAACGCCAATGACAGGTAAAATAAAAAACAATTAGAAACATAAACTTATTTAAAACAAAAATCGTACTAAAAACTTCAGACTCTTTTATTCCAACAGACATGGCTTATGGGACTAAACAAAATTTATAATGAACTATCACTGAATGAACTATTCATACGAAGACGATGCTTAAAAAATTTAGTTTCCAAGCCAAAAACATTAACAAAAAGAAAAGAAAATCACCAAAAAACAACTGACAGTGTCACTGTCTCTGCGTTCCGGATTGCGTCAAAAGCGATAATATCACGAATCCGACCAACGCGCAACGTCACAATTATTACTCAATAGCCCATAGATTTTGTGCTATTAAATTTGGTCGGATTCGCGATATAATCACTTTTAGCGTTATTCGGAACACGGGGTGTGTTGTCAATGTCAACTGTTGTTAAGCGAGTTGAAGTTGGTAAGTTGTAACATTGTGCAACATTTGCGCCGCATTTGCGCACATTTGCGTTTGCAACAATATCCCTCTCTAGTCTGTGTTTGCAACACATTGGTTTGTTTGCATTGTTATTGTTGCAGAAAGGTTTTGTATATTTACAGAATACAAAATTTCAATTCAAACTGACTTAGGATTTTAGAATTCCTATAGTACTTACTAAGAAGTAATGGCATTAAATAAGTATATGCACCCTCGTAACATTTACAGAACACCACCTGATTTTGGAAAACTATCACAAATTTATTCCGAGTTTTTTGCCATTTCAAAAGTGGTAAGTTGATTCTAGTAAATCCATCTTAGACCTAGTGCACAATGTCTTAGTTAATTTATGAGTTGTAAAACTAAGCAAATGGGACCCGGACAGGAATATGATGAAAAGCTTCTAGTTATTTTTAGTTGTTCCTAGAGTTATTTTGGTATATTGTTGCAGGCTTGCAAATAAATCAACTAATAACTACATATTTCAATAAACCACTTTATTGTTTTCTCTTGTTGCAGACAATATTTTATTTTCGATTAGAATCCCTTAACTTTCTTTATACAAATGGATTTCATTGATATAATGATTTTGACTTTGTTATTCAAAGTTTTACCAATTAATATTACAGGATGTCACAGGCAAGATTACAATTGATTTTAAAGATCCTCATTCACTGAGGGTTCTAACAAAATGTCTTCTTAAATCTGATTTCAATCTTGATGTGGATATTCCTAAAGACAGATTAGTCCCAACCCTTCCTTTAAGGCTTAATTACATATTATGGCTGGAAGATTTACTGGATGCAGTCCAAAGAAAAGATGAAATATGGGGATTAGATGTTGGTAAGTAATTCAAATTTTTCCATTTAAAAATGGGATTAACTCTTATAGTCCAAGATCCCAGAGCGATATTACATAACTTATTTTCACATGGATGAAACCTTAGGTTTTCAGTAGCGTCTCATGTGCTTTGAATACCTGTGTGCTTATGGAGCTTTAAAGCGTCTGACAGAAGTTTTGGTCCATGGAAAGTGTCTGACACATAAAATACTGCTTTATATATATGTAATATGTTGTTTATTGTAGCAAAAAAAACCCATCATCCATGTGAAAATAAGTTATGTCAGATCGCTCTGGAATCTTAGTATATTAGAGTCTGTTCTATTTTAAATCTTTATGAGTTGATTATTGATTTAAGAGTATTTGCATCTTATTTTTTTAGGAACAGGAGCCTGTGCAATTTACCCATTGTTAGCAGCAGTGCAAAATAAATGGAATATGGTTGGAACAGAAACTGACACAGAAAGTTTTTGTAAGGCTGAAGAAAATATACAAAAAAACAACTTACAGGAACTTATAAAATGTGAGAACTGACTGCAATAAGTTATTGCTACATAAAAAAAACTTTTTATACATATTTTATTAATAAATTAATTTTATGGTTTTAATTTCAGTGAAAAAAAACTTAACCAAATCAATTATTTCACATGTATTTACAGAAGACGATAAGCAAGATTTTGATTTTTGTATGTGTAACCCACCTTTCTACAGCACCTTACAGGAGTTGTGTGAATCAAGGAGCCCAGCCAGGTATGCCTCTGGTGAAATAATATTACAGGGCCTATTACACTACTCGATATTCAGACAGTCTTAGTCGATGTCGCGTAGTGTAATAAGGGTTACACCGGTCTTACTCGGAACAAAAAATAAGATAGTCTGAATATCGTGTGCTGAATATCGCATAGTGTAATAGGCCCTTAAGAATTCCCTGACTTACTACTCTCGCCGGCACGAAATATGGCAAGCGTCGTTCCGAGCACGCGATTGGTCAGTCAGTCGTCTGTCGTCGCTGACGACGAATTCACGTTCCATTTGCTTCAAAATACACTTGCATACTTACTGAAAATTTGTACCTTTTGTTTACGTTGAATTTTTTTACTAGTTCGATTTATTGTTCGAAGTTCGTCGTCAGATGATATCAATATTTCTATGGGGCCATTTTGGGAGTATAACCTTCCAATTTATTAAGGAAAAAAACTGGTCCACAATTGACCGAGAAATCGGTGAACTAAACAAAACTGGGCAAGTGCGAGTCGGACTCGCGCCCTGAGGGTTCCGTACAAACTTACTTGTAAATAGTTCAATTCCGGAATGGAGTCTCGGAAGATTATTCCGAACGGCAAACAAAAAAATTTTTGTGATGTAACAACAAATGTACAGTTTTCAGATTTATTCCTAAACTTGTGTTATAAGACCTTGCTTTATCCAATTTTCAGGATTCTGGGTCAACGGGAAGTATCCTATGTATTTTGATTTCCTCGAGAGTGTCGAAATGTAAATTTTTCTGCCACATAAACCGAAGCCGATATTTGTTCTTGTTAACTTACAAGTTTAATTTTTTACTCCTTCAAGAGTCCGCAGACCTGAGTATATGGTTTTAATTTCAACTCGATACCTCCACGCGTTCCCGAGATAAAGGGTCTTGCTTGACAGACAGATAGACAGACAGACGGACAGACAACAAAGTGATCCTATAAGGGTTCCATTTTTTCCTTTTAAGGTACAGAACCCTATAAATACATACAGCTAAACATATAATCTCCTCCTTTTTGAAGTCGGTTAAAAAGTGTAATAAACTGCAGTTATTATTGAAATCCTTAAAATGGTGTTTCCTTTAGTGTTCCACCTATGAAACCTAACAATAACCAAAATACTTTTATAATAAACTTCAGAACCTTTACATATTTTATAACGCATAATACACTTACTTCACGAATTCTTTTTTTCATTTTTGGACTATCTTCGAAACCGACATTTGTTAAAAAGTACATTATGGCAATATCCATAGAATAGTACATATTGTACCTAATAAAATAATCATAAATATAGTCGACCTTTTTTTTTTTCACGAAGTTTAGAATGCGCGAATTTTCCTCCACCATACCAAATCTTTGCCATGTTACGTGTCGGCGACAGTACTGACAGTGAAATATTGTTTTGTAAAAATTCGATCATAACGTTATGTATGGTTCACCGTACATAAAATTATGATTAATTTTTGTGGGGAATTATCGCAATCATTATATTGTTAACACAACATATAGGTATACACTAGAATATAGATTAATGCATTGGTACCTATATTTGTAGCGAAGATAATATTATTATATTACTTTACAGATTACCACCAAAGAATGGCTTCACAGGTTCACCACAAGAGCTGATCACTGAAGGTGGTGAACTGGCATTCTGTAGACAACTCATTACAGAGAGCAAAGAGCACAAAGATAATGTGCTGTAAGTATACAATAATCAGAAGAGTTTCACCACAACACTTATAGTATAATGTAATTGATTGTTTTACATTTTCAGAATATTTACTACAATGATAGGCCATAAGTATAACTTAAATATGTTGATACAAGTCCTAAAATTAGAGCAAATTAAACACACTCACACTGAGTTTTGCCAAGGCCGTGTTACGAGGTGGGGGCTGGCATGGACTTTTCAAGACTATGATTTGTATAATCTAGGTATGGTTGTTATTTTAATTTTATATTTATATTGCCCACAAAATAATCACAGTTACAGACAGTGCTTAACAAACTAATAATTGTTTGGTAACATTAATAATAATATTGCGCCTCGTCACGCACCTGGTGCGGGTGAGGCTGGATCTTGCGGACAGCCAGTTTGGCATTCGCAGGGGGCGCTCCACGGTGGACGCCATCATGCTCGTGCGAGTCTTCACGACGGGGGATTCGATGTCCCGGGGCAGGGTCGTCTTGGTGGTGTGGATATAGAAGGTACATCTCCAATACTTTCTATACCCTGCCCTGGAGTTGCATTGGGGAGGCGCTCCGGCATCACCGGGTGGCGACCTACCTACGTCGAGGCCTACCTGACGGACAAGTTTTTCATTTACCCTGGTCACCAGGGAGAGTAGAAACAGCAAGAGATGTCGTGCGGTGTTCCACAGGGATCGGTACAAGGACCGCCCTTGTGGAACATCGCGTATGACTACATGCTGCGCGGCGACCTCCCCGACGGGGTCAGCGCGGTATGTAATGCAGACGACACGCTGGTCCTGGCACAAGGAAAGTCGTACCAGGTGGTGGCCGAACTAGCGACAAGCGGGGTCGCGACAGTAGTGAAGAGGAGCCGGCAGTTGGGACTCGAGGTAGCACCGCACAAGTCCGAAGCCATCTATTTTCATGGCTCTCAAATCGCGCCACCACCGGGTTGCCAAATAACGGTAGAAGAGGTTCACATCGGCACCGGGTCGACGATGAAGTAACCGGGATTTATCCGCGACAGCTGGTGGAATTTTGAAAAACACTTTCGACGTCTGGCAAACTGGAACGAACCGCAGCTGCCCTCAGGCGGCTGTTGCCCATCCTAGGGGCTCCCAGACGCCTCTTGCCGGAGGCTCGATGCGGGAACCGTTCAGTTCATGGCCCTTAACGGAGCGCCGGTGTGGACGCTTTCCCTGCGAAAGCGACCAGCGGGCAAGCTGAACGCGTCCTCTCCTACCTAACTCCTCCTTGCCGGCCTGCCACAATGGGATCTGGAGGCAACAGTCCTTGTACGCATACATGATTTGCGCATGAATGAAATCGCCAGGGCAAAGCACCGCTGCCGCGACACGTCGCGGTATGGCGGACAGTATTCCGGTGGGATCTCATGGCGACGGCGACTTTCACGCGCGCGCACGCCTTTATCATGGCGGTAAGTCCCCTCTTTGTGGAGTGGCTGGAAAGACGTCACGGCTTCCTCACTTCCCGTATGACAGGTCAGCACCTCACATGGTAAGTTCAGGAGGTTCCTGCACCTGTATCGTGCGGAAGAAACGCCCGGGCCACCATTATGCGGACCGCCCGGAGGACACGGTGGCTCTGATAGGCCATGGTTCGGAGCGAGGGGAAATAGCAGGTAGTCGCTTCCTTTTGCGAAGTAGTCACGCTAGCGAAGGAGGCGGCCGCACGCGCAAAATACGAGGGAACGGACTTCTTAACGCCACAGCCGCTGAACCCCGACCCCGATTTCCAGCCACCGTAAGCGTGGACGACGACGAGCAACAGGAAGCTCGCCGTCCGGTGTCCATTTGGACCGAGTTGAGTCGTCGACGCTGAATGCAGTACGCATTCGCCGTCGACGGTATTCATTAAACCCCCAAGCGAACGCCGGCGTTCGCTCGCTCATTGTCTTTCTATTATGTCTCTAATTACTGTACCCAAGAGGTTTATTTAAAAAATAAAAAACCATACACATACTTGTAGTTTGCCAAAATTATGTCATTATTTTCCAAAAACTGGTTCTTAATTGTGTCCTTATGGAATTTTGTCATAATGCAGCGTGTTTTTTTTTAATTCAAAATCTAATAAATTTCGGATAAGGCCATCTAGGCCCACTTGAAAAATTCACCTGTATTTATATACTTATTATAACATAAAATTAAGTAATAATACTTGTTATGTTAAAGTGCCTCCAAGAGACAAACCAAGGAAAAAACATACACCAACAATCTACTTGCTACCTGAATTAGCAAATTGTGACAATACAACAGAAGCAGCACTACATAAAATAGACAAGATGCTTGATAAGTTATGTATCAGTCATAAACTACTAGATAAGCGAGGTAATAATGTAACACTTGATATAGTTGCAAATACTAATACTTGGTCTAATCAAAGACGTAAGAGGAGACTACAAAAGAGGATCGAAGTTCATAACAAAGTTCCTAAATTGGATACAGACAAAGACGTCACTGAGAAAAGTTTTATCAACGATGACCAAGTAGATAGTAAATCAAATAGCTCAGATATACCGGATTTAGCAAAAGTTAGTGAAAGTTTCAGTAATCAAGAAGAATTGTGTGATAACAATAGTGATGAACATTTCGATGATTCTGCACATACCAGTAACAACCAGCCGTTAGTACATGCCTTTTTTAAATTAGTAAAGAAAGAAAACAACATTCTTCTGGAAATAGAATACCTGGGTGGAACTGCGGGAAAAGAAGGATTGCATCAAATAGTACAATACATTAAAAACAATTGGAAGTGAAACGGTGTCTTATTCTCCACAAATTACCCAAAGTATGAAAGTGTATATATGAAAGTGGCCCAATAGCTGTAGCATAGACACCGGAAGTGGTGCCCTAGATTTCAATATAATGTACAGAAACAAGCTGCAAACAAACATTCACTACCTACTGTGTATACTGGCCTGTTGGTCTAGTGGTTAGTGCTCCTGCTATTTCGGAGGTCATGGGTTTGATTCCCACCAAGGACAAAAATTTGTGTGATGAGAACAATGACACAATCATTTGTTGTGTGTCTGGGTGTAATTTATCTATAATATGTATGTAAGTATTTAGAAATTTTTAAGTATGTTTATCAGTTATCTAGTACTCATAGCACAAGCTCTGCTTAGTTTGGGACTTGTGTGATAGTTATGGAATATTATATTATAACCAATATTATATTACTACTAGGTACCTAAAAACGTTGGCAAAGGTGGTCGCTTTACCTATAAAGATGTGCCGAGTCCGACCATAGTCAGACTGACGGCCGAATACTGAAACGCCACTCAAATCTCACAGTCACCTAAAAGCTACTTAAATATAAGCATCCCTCAAATTTAAATGGTATACACAAACGCCACTCATGCAATTTGAAACCATGATTAGCCAAGCAGTCCTCAAATGTTTACATCATGGCAACATCCTGCTAAAAAGTTGATCTCAGCACGTTCTCAGTTACAAAATAATTTAGTTTACGTCTTGTATTCGTTTTACGCAGTCTTCTTTGAACAAATATTTTCTATAATTATTATTAGTTGAAATAAAACAGCGTGATATAAGTTTGGTTTGAATTACGATTGAAATTATGTATTTATATACATAAAAATGAGCTGAATATCAAAAGAAGACGTCATATGAAAAGAAAATTTCATATGACAATTGTCGAGATTGGAACGTTACACTTGTCATTTACGCGCGATTATTATCAAGTTTAAATAAATTTTAAATTGATTCACGATGGAGGAGAAGAAGAAACGTGGATGCAATTATACACCTGGTGAGAAAGACATGCTTTTGGAGTTAGTAAAGAAGTAAGTACATAAATTAACAATGAAATACTGTACTTTACACTCATTTAACCACAAGAGCCTGGTCTATGTAATATTTTGTTAGTACACATGCCTTTAACATTTTCGTACATAGTCAGGGGCTCAGGGCAACTGTTGCCTGTATCAAGCACTTACTTACCCATTGAAACTTGTGACCACTTATATTTGAAAGGCTCAGAATAAACACATGATTTATGTCTAAGTACAATTACTTTTTATTACTACAAGTTCGTACACGACGAGACGTCTTCAAGTATAGATACGGCCAGATAATGAACTAGAAACATACTCTCTTGAACATTTCACAGAGTTTAATTTCTAACTGTTTTATGCTGTAAATAATATGTTACCTAAATATTTCAGATACCAAAATATAATAGAAAATAAAGAAACTAATGCTAACATAATTTTGAAGAAGAGAGATGCATGGGATACAGTGTGCCAACAGTACAATGCTGTTGCAGTGAGCGGCTTCAGGACATGGCAGCAACTCCGGCACCTCTATGAAAACCTCAAACAGAGGTCTAAAAAGAACATAGCCAAAGCAAATGTAGACTTGATTTTTCTTATGTAGACTTGATTTTTCTTGTATTTTATCATAATATTTCTTTATTTACTTATGTCTTCAAATATTTTTTTAGCGGGTTCAGTTTTACGAGACCACTAGAGAGGTACAAAAGAAGGCGTCAATAGATAAGGTGTGTATTAATATAATATTTCTGGAAAAGTGACATAGACCTTACAGAATATCTTGTGATTGTAATTTTTATTTTCATAGAAAGAAATCAATCGCACTGGTGGTGGAACATATAAAAGCATTCTTTCTGAACAAGATGCTCAGATTTTAGCCATGGCTGCTCCTCAAATTCAACCATTGCCTAATTGCTATGATGATGCTGCAATATATTTTGGTTTGTGTAATATTAAAATGTATATCTTTATATTTTAACATCACAAAATAATTATAATCATGTTCTTGTTTAATTTTATAGGTGATACAGAACCAGTTTGTGAAGTTATATCTTCATCACCGGCCACAATCCAGACCATTGGTAAATTTAGTTTATTTTTTTATTATTTCCATAATTTATATTATGTATACTTTATGTGAATATTTTTTAGATCACCAAGATACAACTATGGCCTACATGAGTAAAGCAGACAATAGCAAACCTTGTACAATAACATCAATAAATATAGCTGGTAAACATTTTCATTATTGTAGTAGTTTATATGGTAAACTAATTTGGTATTTTGCTATAGTCATTTCTTTTACTTAATAGATGACCAGCCAGCTGCAATGGTCATCAAACCCCAAGAAAAAAACAAACCCCTAAGATCATCCTCTGCTGGTAATTATCTTATTATTGTTATTTGTGCCAATGGTATGAAATTTTCTTTAATATTAAACTAATACTATTTTTCAGGACAAATGAAACCTACACATAATACAGTTAAACAGCAATATTTTCGCACTAAACTAAGAAATGCCAAATTAGAAGCCAAATACCTTATCAATAAAAACAAAAGGGAAATGAATAAATATAAAATAGAAATGCAAATTTTAAAATTGAGACTACAGAAACTGAAATCGAAGCATTGAAATAAAAATAATTTTAAGAGGAAAAATGTGTATTTATTAAATTAGTCCTTACAACAAAGTTTTGATTTGACCCAAGTCCTATGGGTTGATCTGTTGAGTCCTCCTCTACATAGGGTAAAGCAAAATCCTCCTCTGACAGTTCATCAGATCGCGACAGGGCAATATTATGAAGCACTGCACATGCTACAATGACTGGTGGAATGTTTTTTATATTTAGGCCCATCCCGTTCTGTAGGCAAGGAAATCTTCTTTTAAGGACCCCGAAAAGCCTTTCCACCGGATTCCTGGTACTTATTTGTGAACGGTTATAAGCTTCTTCAGCAGCCGTCCTTGTATTTAGTAATGGAGTAAGCAGATAAGGCCGACATGGATATCCACTGTCCCCAAGAATAATACCTGTGCCAAAGTCCCCACGCTCTAATTGAGCACACAGTGGTGAGTCATTAAATATAGTACTATCATGTACAGAACCTGGCCATCTTGCAATCACATTCCTTATGCGTAGTCTTGCATCACATACCATTTGCACATTTAGTGAAAAATAGCCTTTCCTGTTCCGATAGACTTCAGATTGGGCACCACCTGAAAATAAATTCTAATTATATTGTGGGACAACAAACTTTACTAAAGTACCTACTAACATATTTTTGTAGAAACAATTCTACAAGTAGGGTTGGGGAACAATGGAACAATTGTTGTTTGTTGTACTGTGTAAGCAAAATCAACATTTTAGGACACATGATTACAATGAACTTGGTAAGGACATACCTGGAGAATTTATTTTAATATGAGTGCAGTCCACAGCTCCCACAACTCTTGGAAATCCTGCTATTGCAAAGAACTCATTTGCCACAACTGGAAATTCTTCTGGTGTTGGCATATTTATGTACGTTGGTTTTAAGCTGGCTATCTTGGCTGTTACTTTGTGCACTATTCGGTGCACCGTGGGTTGCTCAACCGCAAAAATATCGCCTATTACGCGTTGGTAGCTGCCTGTCGCATAGTACCGGAGAGCTATAAGGATTTGGTCCACTGGCTGTATGGCTCGGTTTCTTTTTGTTAGGGGTTTAATACTGCTACCAAATACAGAGTCCAAATATAACACAGTTTCTTTCGAGATGCGGAACCGTGAAACAAACTCCCTGTCGTTGTACTTTTCAAAAGCGTTCAACATTACTTCATTTCTGCGGTTCACAGTTGGCCTTTCATGATCCGAAAGTGAAGACAAGGACGATAAAGACATTTTTATCACAATTTTATTTTGTTTCAATAGATTTAACTTGATTTGAGGGACCTCGCGACCACTCTCAGATTTAAGGGCTGCTCAAATCAGTTTGACAGCTCATTTGACAGATAAATAACGTTGAGTAGCGTTCCTGTATACGATTTTTAAACTGAGTGGTGTTTGAGCACCACTTAATTTAAGAAGCACTTATATTTAACAGATGCTCATATTAAGACGTTTGTGTATACGAAATTAAAGTTTAGGAGCTGCTCAAACGCTTAAGCAGCCCTTAAATATTTGAGTGGCGTTTCAGTATTCGGCCGTGACTCGAATACTTATTAAGTACTGACATTCTCTATAGTACTCAAAATACAGGATTCGAATCCTCAACTCGGATACAGAATTCCAGTACTTACGGTATTCGAATACTAAGTAAGTCGCATATTTTAATTATACCTTGCAAGGTTATTATTAAGTCGAATTTTGCATTGTCACGAGTCGCGTAGCTGTGAACTAGTGTTGCAACAGAACTCTATTTTCGTTTGCGCTTCTGCAGAAGTTCCGCAAGCTTTTTCACTTACTTTTCCGCAAAATTTATAAAAGAGCTCTAAAACTCCGTTCAAAAATGCTTCGGGTTGCAACCCAGGGTCGTTCTTTGATAACTCGAGTACCTAGCTACCCTAGAATTATCCTAATTAAGCCATAGCGCGCACTACTGTTTCTCACTCTTATCAAGTCCGTGGATATGTATGGAGATGCGCGCACGTTACGACGTGACAAGTGGGTGACATTTGTGTACGCCAGTGACAAAATTGTCACTCTCGTCGTCGGTCGAAAACATTCGTGAAGACTATAATTAATAATGATGTTCTTATAAAAGAAGTGGAAAAGAGGCCAGCTCTTGATCTATGGATATTTATGTGAAAATTAAAGCGTGGGAAGAAATTAGTAGAACTATATTTTCCAACAATACGCTGCGGCAGGTTTACAGAAGACTGAGGAGTATAATCAGCCTCTCTGCTTGGCGTTTGTGGACTACGAGAAAGCCTTTGATTCGATCGTGACTTGGGCTGTACTGCAGTCTCTCCAACGATGCCAAATTGACTATCGGATCATCGAAGTGCTTAAGTGTTTGTACAAAAACGCCACCATGTCAGTCCGACTACAAGACCAGACCTCGAAACCTATCCTTTTGCAGCGTGAGCAGGGAGACGTTATTTCTCCGAAACTGTTCACGACAGCAATGGAGGATGTCTTCAAGATTCTGGAATGGGCTAGGCATTTAATGTCAATGGCGAGTACATCACTCACCTTTGGTTTGCCGACGACATAGTAAGTCATGGCTGAGACTACGGAGGAGCACAGTACAATGCTTGGTGACCTCAGTAGAGCTTCCGAAAGAGTGGGACTTAAAATGAACATGGACAAAACCAGTCATGGTAAACAGCCATGTAGCACCCATTCCTATCAAGATCGGGGACTACACTCGAAGTTGTAGACGACTACATTTACCTGGGACAGACGGTCCAGTTGGGAAGGTCTAACTTCGAGAAAGAGATCAATCATCGAATCTGACTCGGCTAGGCAGCGTTCGGGAAGCTGCGCGGTATCTTCTCGTCCAATATACCAGTGTCTCAAGACGAAAGTCTATGACCAGTGCGTGTTGCCAGTGCTCCTGGCATCATCAGTGCTCATGGCTCCGAAAAATGGTCAACACTTACTTAACATTTAATTACATAATATTAACATAACTGGCTATTATTGCACTAATAGGAACATTGCGAGGAGTTACAGTAATTTTCTATTCTTATAACTAAGGTATTCCTGGGTCGTGTAGAAACATTTATCGACTAACCAGGAGTACATTTTTTTTCGGAATAATATAATGGGCAAGACTTTCAGGTCACTTGGTAATATTTCGTTGAATAATTTAATTGATATGGGATAACAGTTTGTTCGATATAGATTAGAGAGAGAAACTATTGGGATAACGGGTATTAAAATTACAATAATCACCAAAGGATTTGTATAGGTACTGATGTGTTTTAACGAAAACGCAAGACTCAAGTATATACATAGATGGTGCTGTTAGCAAGTTTAGTTTTTTAAACAATGGTTTACATGAAGTTAATGAATCTACGTTACAAAGTGCACGAATGCACTGCCTTTGAGCTAGGAATACTCTATTGAATTCTACTGAACCACCCCATTATATATTACCATACCGTAGGTTGGAAGCTACATATCCATGATAGGCTTGTAGAGCTGTTTTTTGGCTGGAGATTCGTGTAAGACGCCATAGAGCATAAACATATCTGTTTTTTTTTGTTACAGATTTTATCTATGTGTAATTTCCATGAGATCTGACTATCTAATGACATCCCAAGGAAAACCATACTATTGGATTGTGCTATATTATTGTTATCGTATGAGACAGTTAATTTGTAACTATATTGTTTTCTATTGTAAAATTGTATAACTCTGGTTTTGTCTATATTAACTTTCAAATTATTACACTCTAGCCATTGAATAATGTCCCGAACAGCTTCGGTAACTTCCTTATTATAACTGTCAAAAGTGGTATTAGGTTTTTGTGAAATTACTAGCGATATATCATATGTAAAAAGAGTACAGTGATGATTTATTACGTTAGGCAAATCGTTGATGTAGAGTAGGAATAGAAGTGGGCCTATACTACCTTGTGGGACTCCAACTCTGTTATATGATAATAGAGATTTATAACTGAATTCTATGTCCTTGTTAATATTATTAATTTCTACATATTGTAGTCTATTAGTGAGGTAACTTTGTAACCACTTATACGCTATACCGCGAATACCGTATGCATATCTTTTTTGGAGCAAAATGTCATGATTAACAAAATCAAGCGCTTTGCTCATGTCAAAGAACACTGCGCAGGTGTTAATACTTTTGTCAATATTTTCTGACACTTTTTTATTAGTTTAAAAGCAGCTAGTGTAGTAGACTTACCTTTTTGAAAGCCATGTTGTTCTGATTTTATTATGGAAAGATGTGAACCGTTTAAACATCACTTTTTCAAAAATTTTGGCAAGTGCAGGTATGAGGGCCTGTAATTGTTAGGTTCTGTTCTATCACCTTTTTTGTAAATAGGTTTTACAACTGATATTTTTAGTTTATCTGGAAAAGTACCTTGTGATAACGATATATTTATTACATTATGACATAGTACTGGTGCTATTAAATGTGCAGTTTGTTTTAGAATTTGAGTGAAGTTTATGATATTAGCCAGGATTACAATATTAACACGGAAAATCATTAAATTAATCCTCATAATTAAAATAACATTGTATTTTGATCGAAATAAATATTCTTTGAAATTATTTATTTTTCACCACAGCAGCTCAAACAAGTAGGTTTTGCTGCTTGAAAACAGTGAGCAAAACTCGATTTTGCTCATTGCGTGAGACAAAGTAACTTTTTAATAAATTTTTTTAGCCATACAATTCGAAATCTTCGAACTGCACTGTACTCTGTCTCTTTCTCGCCCTTATAAAAAAGCAAGTGAGAAACATGCCATTTCGAAGTTCATTCCGATTTTGAAATTCCACCACAAAGAAAAACACGTTCGGAAATGCGTAATAAATAGAAAATATAAAATAGTTTTTTTTTTTATAAATAAATTATTGAATTTTAAATTTATTATTGTATTTGAACAAAAATAAGAGTAACTGAGTACTTATGGCAGCAGATAAAACTGGCATTTAACCTTTAAATAATTATTTCTAGTTTCATCATTGACTGTTTTAGAACGTGCTTTAAAAAAACAGCGGAAATAAAATAGTGGCAAATAAGATTAAGAATGTTAAAATAATTGTAAAGTATGATCAAAACTAGAGACAGAGATAGTATTTATTTTGATTGAAATCATTATTAAATCTATTACTGTTAATTATTTTATTTCCCAAGTAATATGCTCGCTGCTGAAGTGAAAAATTATGTGTGTAACACGAGAACAAAACTTTTTGCATCTCGTGCCTTTGAATCCCTCCCCTCGCTCAGGATTCTACTTTAGAATCACTCGCTAACGCTCGTGATTCAATCAAAGAATCCTTCGCTTGCTCGGGACTCAAAATTAGCACTCGCAGCAAAAAACAACTTTGCTCTCTTGTTGCACAAATAACTATTGTTTACTCACCTCAAAGTTACAGCAAGTCTTTCTTCAGCAGCAAATCTCAAGTTCGTATTTTCATATTATTATATTAATGCAGGTCCTAAAGTGCGAAGTAATTCATCAAAGCTTCTAACACTCATTCGGAAATATTTTAAAAAATAATTTGGATGTTCTCGAAGTTTATAATGCAGCATAGTATAGAACTTTCCACTTAGTAGCCTGTCACTCCAAAGGGGGTGTACCCAGTAATCTCTTTGCTTTCTTTTTCTCCTGAGTCTCATGAGTTCACCGAGAACGACCGTCTCTTCGAAATCCATATCGGCAAATGACGCTTCGATTTCAAAAAAGTTTTGTCACTGTCTCTCTTCGTGAGTGCACTCCACTTTGGGAACGTGACGTGACTGTGACAAACACTAAAGTCAAGGTGACAAAAGTCACCACTCACCAGTGCACGCACCGTCTGTCTAACTCAAACTCCGAGCAGCAGAAAATAGCGCGGGAAACTGAGCGGACCGGTACATTTTTTCTGGATAAAAATTTCAATTTTAATTTTCCTCTTTATAAGGATAACTTATATTGTAAATGTTATTAATATTTAGTGTACATACATTAGTTTTAGTGTATAGTTGGCCGGATTCGGTAAGTTTTTTATTAATATCTTTCAATGAACGAGCCGCCTGACTTGGCGGACCAGGGGGTCTTTGTAACCCCAGCTAATAACTTTGTAACAGTTGCTTCGGCAACTTTATTCAATGAATCTGGAATGGAGACGGATGGTTCTAATTCCCAACGTGGGCGTAAAAGAAATAGACTGCATAAAATATGCAAAATGTGTAACAAAAAAATTGGTTGCCTGTAAAGTCGGTATACGGGCGAAAGTTTTACGTGACAACGACTTTGAGTGGTAAAATAATTTTAATGTGAATATACCATGCCCGAGTGGAAGGGACGCGTGCCTCTCACTCGCTCTCATTGTGAGCGCATAACGTGAGCGGAGCGTAACGCAGTTTCTTGAAGTGTCACCCGGCAAACCAATTTATAAGACGTTGTCACGTCAAAAAAAAGGAAGTACAGGCAGGCAGTTGACGGTAATACAGGTTGTTGCTGTGCTAGTGCAGAGAGTGAATATAGCGACTCTACCCCTGTTCTAAAGAGTTCAATTAACACTATCACGCCGAGTGGTAGTCTGAGCCCCCAGGGTACAGTATATGGTGCTGCTCGGAGGATAAATTACAAAACTATTGTAGATGGGTCACCTGTCTGGAAACCAACGCAGAATGTTGTGTATAAGACACAACATTCTCTTTCACATAGCTCTAATAAAAAAACAGTTTACATCCACCATCGGCTTCCTCCCAAACCAACCTTTACGGTTACGATTGAGAAAAACACCAAAAGATTGTTAATGAATATAGCTTACCGACCCCACAAGATGGCTGTGCCTTAAATACAAATACAACAGTTCCTACAATGATGTCAATATCAGAAATAATTCAAACTCTCATACAAACGCTTACTCAGTAATTCAGTATAACATAGAAATACCGTCAAATAATTTCAAAATTGTATGTGATGCTATGGCACGTAAATTATTCAAAGAAAAAAATAATAATGAGGGATGGAATAGAACATTTTGATACAAGTGCAGAAAGCTTGTCATTGCGACCGAGGCGGAATTCACACGAGCCGTAGGCGAGTGTGTTATGGAGCCGAGGGCTACAGTGACAAATTTGCACGTATCTCAAACGACTTTTTTCAATAAATGAATAAACGGGGGTTGAACCGGCGACTTGCGGGGGTCGACGCGCGCCCAGTCTGATACGATAAAAGTAATAACATTGTGGAGGGGGAGAGCACGCGCTATTTCTGCACTAGTGCGGAAAGTAGTCTATTGCGTGCCTAAAAACGGTGGGATAAGAGCGGGTTTTCAGTAAGACAATTGAAAAAATATTTGCCTTTCGATCTCTCCTAATGTCAACGCTTCTATTGTCTGGCAAAATATAAGAAAATTCAGAAATGGAGTCACTCCTAATGTTTCTGGCATTCCCCCAAAGGGTATGGGCCACCATTCATACAAAATTTGGCCAACAGTGGACAATTAGGACAACTTCAATTCATAGTTTATGAAAAATAAACCTGTTAAGCCTGCTCTACACTACTCGCGAAGTTGCCTCGACGAAGTACTTGTCGAAGTTGATCGAAGTCCGAAGTATGTGACTACGCACTCGTGCAACCTCGCGAGGAGCTCAGTCGTCCAGCGCCCGCACGATAGGCATCATGGATAACGTTCAAGTGGCAGCTTCTTTTTCTTTAAATCTGCTGTGGGTTTTAAGGATTTCCTGTATACGCAACCAAGCATCGTTGACTTTTTTTTTGTCTTTATGACCTCTCTCATTTGGGTCCCAAATAACTGGCTCTGATTGCAGTGTTTCGAGGAACAAGAGAATTTGTTCTTGTGTCCACTGTATATCACTCATCGTATCAGTTATGTTAGGTGTTCTGTGAATTACGGAATGATTAATGCAACATGCGCTGTTGACGTCTCGATGCGAACCATACAGCATAGTAAATTTAAAGGGGAAATGCGAACTGAAGTGAGCCGAGTAGTGTAGTAAAACCAGTAAAATGCTTCGTGTTCACAACTTCGGGACACTTCGAGTCCTTTGACTCGGGCGCAAAAACCGACAACGACTGAAAGTCGCCCGATGCGAGCCGAGATTGCACGAAGCGAAGCGAAGTGCCCTTCTACACTATCGTATTCGCTCAACTTCGACCAACTTCGCGAGTAGTGTTGAGCAGGCTTTACGGCATGCTCGCAGACAATCATCAGGCATCAGAAAGTAAGCTTCGCCTAGCACGATCCTGCTATCGGAATTCAGAGTAAGACAGTCTGACCCTTATTACACTACGCTACATAGAATAAGGCTGTCTGAATATCGAGTGGTGTAATAGGCGCTTTAAACTTCAACGCTTGGCTATTCTAGCACTGACTCTTGAGTCACAATATTCTGATCAAAGAGTATATATAGAACTCAGACCAATATGAATTTAAGATTTAGAAGTAAATATTGAATAATAACGCATTACCTCCTAGTTTATTGTTGATATTTTTTCAATCTTTCTTGAAGACGACGCAATATTTAATTATTATTTAATCATATACAATCTTAGATTGGCTGAAAAAGAGGTGGCGCTTTTTTTTATAAGATTTGCCTCTTCTGGTAGAAGCAGCAAGCTACTTTCTAGCAACTTTGGAAATTGAGTTTAGCGACCTGGATTTTTTTAAGTCGGCAACCCTCGTCACTGTCAAGTAGTGATGTGCCATGTCGTTGTTTTTGTAGATCGAGTCAACTCGAGTCAGTTTATACGATGTTCGAATCATGACTCGATTCTACCATTCGATCCCAGTACTCGAGTTCTATGTGTGGAATTCGAATGTTGACTCGAGTCCAGGATCCGAGTCCATGATGTCGAAATTCGAGTCCAGAAGTGTAGTCTAGAAATTCAAATCCAGAAGAGTCCGTTATAGATACTTTTTAGAACAAAAAGGAAAACTTCAGACAGCAGGTTTAGGACAACGATAAATAAATCAACCATTTTTATTGTAATCGAATATTTCTAAAGATTATATTAAAAAAAAACAAAGTCAAAGCCATTTATTTGCAATAAATGCAAAAATCTAAACATAGAACATACTAAGGAGGTATGTAGAAACTAGAAATGAGATCAAGTTTTATTTGTTACAAATCAAAAACAGATCCTTTTTCGTGTAATTGTACACTTATAAAAAAATCCAGGGTCAAACTTATGTAAGCGTCATTTCATTTCCTAAGTAAACACAGATCGAGTACGAGCGAGTCAACTTAACTCGAATGCTAGACTCGAGTCAGCTGGACTCGCATAATAAAATTGAGTCAGCGAGTTCAGAATCGATCATTTCTGACTCGAGTCCTGAAATCGAGTCTTGCGTAGTCCAGTCCTGGGATCGTGTCTAGCGTACTCGAATCCTGGATACTGATGTCAAAAAATGTTTGGTTTGATTTGGGCAGATTTGGGTTTGATCTCTTTGTAATATTCAGTAATATTTTACTCTTTGATCTCGATTTTGTGAGTGGTCCGCTACAGAGTTGGTTATTACGTAGAAAAGTAGGCCGATTGTATATTTATTTGTGAAATTCACAGTGGGTTTGATTGTGTCTGCCAGTGAAAATGGACTCTGAACCACCACCAATTGAAACAACAACAGATTCCCCACCTACTCAAAATGAAGAGGAACCAAACAAAGATCTGAATTCTGGTACCAACAATGTGGTACCCGCCACAGCGACTTCTGGCGAGTTAGCTGCCCCACCTGTTCCTTCAGTAATAAAGGACACACAGAAGTCAAACTCCAAAAAGCCAAAAAAAAGGAAACCTAAAGTACCTCGCGATGTAACTGCACCTCGACAACCCTTGACCGGTAATACAAATTTTACTAAACTGAACTCAATTACTTAATGACTATTCTCTGGCCTAATGGATATTTTCTGGCTTTATTACCTACATTTGCTCATTCTTGTAAGTATATGTATTGAAAAAGGTCTTGCATTTATATCAAACGGCTCTTATCTCCCAGAAACTTTTAAACAAATTTGTAGGGTATGTCCGATATTTGAATGAGCGAAGAGATCAACTGCGTGCTGAACAACCAGACCTAGGATTTGCTGAGTTGACACGCCAACTAGCTAGTGAGTGGAGTAAGTTGGGGACTGAAGAAAAGAAACAATACTTGGATGCTGCTGACCAAGATAAAGAAAGGTATAAATAATATGTTTTAATTTAAACAAAAAAATTTCTCTTACAGCTTGTCTGTAAAATAATGTTACTTTATTATCATTCATTTTGATAGATACATAAGAGAATGGGCTGAATACAAAAAGACAGATGCTTATAAAGAATTCAGGAAACAACAGATGGAGCAAAAAGATGCAATCTTATCGAAGAAAGTGAAACATAATCCACCAGAAATTTCTGTACCTGCAGGTTATTATTATATTATTTTAAAATTCTTGTTATGAAACTGTGTTACTAACAATTCATAAACAAAATTTTGTACTTTACCAGGGACTGCACTAGTTACTATAGATCAAAATGCTACAGCACATACAAACACTACAGTAGCCCCTCCACCTGTGAATGTACCACGACAGCCTACTCCACCACGTCCTAGACCTTGCATAACACCAGCATCAGTAAGTTATATTCATTTGACAGTGTTTAATGTATTATTGTTTTCACCAAACAGGCGACAGTTCACAAAATAACCTTTCAGCCAATGTTAAATGTGCTAATAAACACTGATACTTTGTATCTAATAAGGTAAATATTTGGTTAATAGGGTGAAGAGTTGACAGCTGGGGACACAGATATACCAATATTCACTGATCAGTTTCTTCAACATAATAAACTTAGAGAATCTGAACTACGACAACTGCGGAAAGCAAACTCAGATTATGAGCAGCAGGTTCGTAAATTATGTTTATAACAAAAAAAGACTAGTAAATAGTTCAATAAATTATATTATTTTTTGTCATATTATAAAACTTAGTACTTAATACTTAAGTACTTAGTACTTAATTGGTAATTTTTCAGAATGCAATACTGCAAAGACATGCTGAGGAAGTCAGTGGTGCTACGTCGAAACTTCGAGCTGAGACTGCGGCCGCAGCAGAGCGAACCGCTGCACTCTTGACGCATCGTCGTACACTTGTTGCTGCACTAGTGCAAGCATTGCAGTTACTAGCTATTCCAGGTATACCACTTGTCAGTTTACTTCTGGATACCGATTTTTTATTTCAGATATCCAATAGTTTTGGTTATGAAGCTCCATGATCACACTGTAACTGGTCATAACCAGCCAGATTTTAATTCGGCTGAAATAAAGTACGCCGCATTGTATGCGCACTTAGCGTTCATCAAACCGGTTTATTATCCTTGAACTACAAACGAGCGCATCGTCGATAAGTCCCTTTGAAAGTGACATAAATGACGTCACAATTGTCAATGGTCTCCCAACAAGGAGTCCATTACGGGCAGGTTAGGTTAGAAGGCTATTTATCTATTTCTGTACGGTTTCCGCACTTGGTCCTATGTGGTGTGTGGGGTTAGAAGGCTAATGCGCAGCGAAGCTTTCACTTTAGCCTTCATGGTTATTTTTTTTAGAACCATCCAGAAACGGAAACCCATCGAAATATTTGGCAGATGGTAATCAGTTAGGTATGCAGTAGTCAGGTTACTATGCATGATAGAAATTTATGAATTGTAGTGTTTTTTAAAAATACCAACTCAAATACTCCAAATATTTTTGATCTATCATATTAGACTAAATAGGTTTTATGTATTTTGAGTGGTACCTATATCTAAAGATTTTATATTCAATGCATGGGCGTAGTTACCGCCGTATCAATGATACGGGCTAAAGGGGCCCCGACGTAAGGTGATGGCTGGCCATGTAAATCTAGGTCATCAAAGTAAGGACTGCATATAATAACCGACTTGGTATTACATGGATCTCACAACTTTTTACGGTAGAAGAACTGTGTTGCAAGCCTTGGTTTTTTTATAAGTTATGACTTTGAGATGGCATTACTATTTTTGCGATTCGGCTTGGCGTATCTTATTAATTTTGATTGTTTTGACATAGGTGGACCACCTGGAGCTACAGAGCAAAACATAGAAGAATACTTGGAGAAATTACAAGGTCTTGCAGCTGAAGGCAAGAACAGTGCAGTAGTAAAGCAAGCCAGAGATATTCTCAATAAGATTGAATTGCCAATCAACTAATTTCATCAACACTGATCAAACAAGTGTTGCACTTTTGCAAGTGTGTATTCAGGATACATTTGAAGTTGAAATAAATAAGAGTAATCATTATAACCAGTTCTTTTATTTATCTTAACATTTGTGTTGATGACAACATATTTTAGAAATTATGTTATAGCCTTATATTTAAAATAAAGTGTGGTTAAGGACACCATACTCTGTCTTGATAATGAGAAGTAGGTACAAATAGAATAGTAAAATCTACAACTCATCTAAGTTAGTAAATTTTCTATCTAAATTACTAGATATTGCAGTATTTGAAGTAGAATATATGACATACAGTTACAAAGATGATTACGAGCAATAAGATAATAAAAAGTAGGTTCTTGTTAGGTCTGAGCGATAAGCGCACGTCGTGCATTAGCGAAAACGTTCGCAAAAGCGACAGCATACCCGTATGCAAGTCTGTGAAGCGCGGTAAGGCCGACGATGTGTTAACGGGCCCCCGTTTTGCTACGTAATAATACACACACGCGCGACTTCACGCGACGTGTACCCGCGCGGGCTCCCGCTTAACGCAGCGTTGGCCCTAAGGGCGCCTTCATATTAACCGCAAAGTGCCGCGCAACGGCAGCGCAGGTGTAGCACAGTGGCGCGTTTGCAGACTTTGCAGCTAATTTGAAGGCGCCCTAAGTGTTAATAAAAGTTTGATAATTGAGCACAAGGTTTACTTCTATGTAACATAATCAACTTGCACAGTCCTACACTGGGTGCTACGCTAAGCCCAGAGCGGCCAAGAAGCCTGGCTCTACAGACTCTTCAGTTTGTAAAAAACAATACATAGGTAATATTGTAAACTAGAAAAATAGTATATGGATATATTGGTCAACTTTCCACACACCATACTTTAACCACTTGTTTTTTGGAATGTTGACTATCCTTACAGTAGAAATCAAGTCTAGGTAAGACATATAAACCCAAAACATATAACTTACTCTAATATGATTGTACAATAAAATAAGTGCTTTTGCAATCTACATAAAACTGTTGTATAAACCCTTTATATTAATCACGGGGTTGGATTCCTTAATCATATCTTGCCATAATATTATAACCATTCATTGTGGCAACACTTTTCGGAGGCCTATGTCCGACAGTGGACGTCTTTCGGCTGAAATGATGATGATAATATTATAATTAAAATCATCTAACATCAACTATCTAATCACTTTGAATTATTAGCTTTTACAATTACAGCTACTTTAATACTAAATAAATGTTTATACTGGTCATTGTTTTTTCATTTTCACATATAGTTCAGTCCAGTTTATTGTCACTATCATCTGCATCTTCATTATCATCATCATGGTCAGAAGTGGCATTTGTGTCATACTCATGTAGTTTTTTCCTCCACAGTTTAATAAGAGTATCCCATGACCTTCTGCTGTATTTGGCAAACTTATCAGGTGTTTTTGGATGTTCTTTTGTGCGTTCATCACTGTAAATGGTAACAAAAATTAACATGCTTAAAATTTATCATCTTCCTGCCTTTGTCCCGTGTTATTTGGGGTCGGCGCAACACGTTTTCTTCTTCCATTCTGCCCTGTCACTCGTCATACTATCACTAACTTCCTTTTCTTTCATATCATTCTTCACACAATCCATCCATCTTCTCTTTGATCTCCCTCTCCCTCTCCATCCATCCACATGTAAACCCATAACTCTTTTAGTAACATGCATTTCATCCCTTCTCTTCACATGACCATACCAAGACAAACAATTCCCTTTCAACTTTCCAGTCACTGGCGCCACTTTCTTTTCACTGTATCCATTCTCGTCACACCACACATCCATCTTAATATTCTCATCTCCGCTACGTACAATCTTTTTTCATCGGTCTTTTTCACAGCCCAACATTCTGATCCATACAGTATGACAGGCCTTATCATGGACTTGTAGATTTTACCCAATTTGAGGGGCATCTGTGGGTCACAAGTTGTTCTCGTGACCTGTCACCATTTCATCCATCCTGCGTTGATCCGATGTGTTACGTCCCGGTCTACCTCACCATCCCCTTGGACGAGTGACCCGAGGTACCGAAAGTCGGAGCAGATCGGTATAAGCGTTCCAGCAAGAGCTAAAGGCACTGGATTGAAGAGACCGTCGAAATCGCAGAACAAGTATTGCAAACAGCATACACCAGGGAGCCTCTTCCTTAATGTCCGACGTCAGAGCATCCATTATCATCAGAAAGAGGTAAGGGCTGAGAGCCGACCCTTGATGTAAGCCGACAGCCACATTAAAGCTAACAGTGGTGCCCACTGTAGACCGGACTTGGGTACTGCATCGACTGATGTACAGTCTGACTGATCTACAGCTCGGATAAACTGCACATACTTCCCGGGCACCCCTTTCTCCTCAAGGGCTCACGAGGTACCCGGTCGTATGCCTTTTCGAGGTCAATGAACACATGTGCAAGTTTTTACCTCTGTATTTCTCGCGCAGCTGGCGTATAGCGAAAATGGCATCCGTTGTACTGCGATCAGGCATAAAACCGAATTGGTTCTGTGAAATTTCACTCTCTTCTCTCAGTCGCCTTTCAATAACTTTCTCCCTGGCTTTCATAGTATGTGACATTAGCTTTATTCCTCTATAAGTGTTGCACTCAAGCACATCATCTTTGTTTATAAAAATCGGCACCAAAGAGCTATTGCACCACTCATCAGGTATGGCTTCTTCCAGCAACAACTTATTGAAGAACAAAGCTAACCACGTCCATCCATCCACTCGCAATAACTTCCTCACTTCAACTGGTATTCCATCTGGACCAATGGCTTTACCATTTTTCATTCCATTTACTGCTATTCTGACTTCATCCATACTAACCATTCTCACTAATCCCACATTCATTGGTTTATTCTCTAACACCCCACTCCAATTATTTTCCTCATTCATCAATCTTTCAAAATATTCCTTCCACCTCTTTCTGATTTTTTCATCCATTCCATTTTCATCTCTTAAACATCTTACATGACAAACATACTCTCTCTTATTCTAGTAAGCCGATATAGCTCTTTTTGGCCTGCAGGACTGTCCAGTGCGTCATATAGATTGTCCTGGGCTTTTGATTTTGAGAAAAGGGCATACCTTTCCTCTCGTCTCTCCCAAAATATCTTTCGCTGCTTGCCTGATACACTCAGCCATCTCATTCCAGCTTTCATTTATACTTCGATCATTCATATCTCCCATCTCTATCATTCTGTCCACCACTCGCTCCCTGAACTTCTTTGCACAATCATTCCTCTCTAACATATGCCATTTTATTTTAGGGGGAAGACTCTCTTTGTATTTGGTAGACAGTATTTTAATATGCTTAAAATTATGGATCGAAAAATAAACTGTACATACAATTTTATATGGGTAATATAGTTGTGATATCCAACTGTATTTTTGCCATAATCAATCTGTTTTTGTCGTCTCTGTAGTATGAGAGGGTCTGTCTCCAATTCCAATGGTTTTCTGGGAGGGCTGGAAAATTATAAAACACATTATAAATTAGTGGCTTAAACATAGTAACATAACCAGAAGAAGAAAGCACTGGTCTTACTTAGGTGTAAGACTAGCTTAGCATTATCTGTTGCAAATTATACCTCTGTATTGGGTTGCAAGTAAATAAATGATATTTATTTTGTAAATAGGTTAAAAAAAACACTTTTACACATCAATTTTTTTTCCGTAATAGAAATATAATGTCACTGTTTCTTAATAAAATCATACAAATCTAGTTATTTCTTTAATTAATAAGCTAGTAGGTATGTACATCACACAACCCAGCACATTTATTATTATGAAACTAAGAAAATTCTCCTATTATCACTTAAACTAAAAAAATATCATAAATACCATGGTTTAGTATCCGAGTCATTCTTATTATTTGGCTTTGACTTTTTCCTGCTGTTTGAACTTTCCCTGCTGCCACTTGTTTTTCCTTTTGAGGATTTATCATCTGAAACTCATGAAAAATTAAGTATTATAATCTGTTATCCAAAACATAATTTTTACAAAAATGGAATGATTGTAAATTCAACTATAACAGCAGAATAGACAATTTTTTTTTAAACATTAATAAAACAACATGTAAGTTCATGTAACAAAAGTGGACTTTTATGACTGGTAGAATACATTAGGTAGCAATTCACCATGGGTGGTGAAGAGATAACATGGCAAAATGCATAAAAAAAGTATTTAGGTACAAAAGGTATTTATTGCTATTATGTTAGACTAATGATAATGGAAAGAGGTGTTTGAGATATGTCTGGCTATTTGTAGTCTGTTTGGGAAATAATTCCGCAACATTTTTTTAAAATAATTTAAATTGAATTGTGGCCATCCTGATATCACGAGGAAGGTCCTTCCACAGGATGCGCGATGGACGTTTATGAAAGGAATGAAGTTCAAAAATTCCAATTATACTCACTTTCTCGAGCTTCGTTCATATCACCAGGCCAACTTCTTTTAGAGGTTATCGCATTCATATTCAGTAACACAGAAACGAAAAAATAACTGGAATGCAAAGAATTACTTAACGTTTTTCAGTCTATCTATAATATTCACTTCCTCCAATGTAGCATAGATTCTTAATCATAGCATATATTGGAAGAAGTAAAAAGTCCATTCGAAATTTCAATATGTGCTGTGATAAATAAAACAACCGCAGGCATTAGGTAGTGCCAATAACAAAAGCGTTTACATCAACAGAAAACAAAGCTTTGCAAAGTGGTACAAGGTTGTACGCCAAGACGTATCGAGAATGGAAATCTTCACTCTGACAGTAGATATTTAATTACATGAGTAAAATACTTACAACTAAATATAAAACGAGGAAAAGTCATAGAAAACAAAAATACATAGTACATGTATAACAAACAGTGTAGCCGCGTGACAAGCAACGAAAAAGCGCGAAAAATAAATACACAAAAGTAACTGACAGAAGCGACCACAGAAAATGACAGACAAGAAGAAAAAAATAACTGCAACCAAAGACAATAATAAAGTCGGTTTTACACCTTGGGCTATATTTAGTGGTTTTCGTACAGTAGCTGCCGATGGCGATGTGAAGTTATTATTGTGAGTAGACTTCTCATTGCCATCGCAAGTAGTAACAAAATAATCCAAGAAAACTAGTTAAAATACTCTTATTACCTCTAGTCACTGGCTTTTCGCTAGTGGTTTTAATTTAAATCTCGACATCGCTAAAGACATACCAATAATGACCGTGGTTATAATCATCCAATTTCATTATTTGAACTCTTCTTAAGATTATTGTGTGAACGTAATTATTATGCTATAATTAAATTGGATTTTTGAAGTTGAATGTGGGTTTAGTGAGAATGATTAGTATGGATGAAGTCAGAATAGCTGTAAATGGAATGAAGAATGGTAAGGCAATTGGTCCAGACGGAATACCAGTTGAAGTGTGGAAGTTGCTGCGAGTGGATGGATGGATGTGGTTAGCTTTGTTCTTCAATAAGTTGTTGCGGGAAGAAGCCATACCTGATGAGTGGTGCAACAGTTCCCTGGTGCCCATCTTTAAAAACAAGGGTGATGTGCTTGAATGCAATAATTATAGAGGAATAAAGCTAATGTCACATACTATGAAAGCCTGGGAGAAAGTTATTGAAAGGAGGATAAGAGAAGATAGTGAAATTTCACAGAACCAATTCGGTTTTATGCCTGGTCGGGGTACAGCGGATGCCATTTTTGCTATACGCCAGCTGTGCGAGAATTATAGAGGTGCGCATAAAAACTTGCACATGGTATTCGTTGACCTTGAAAAGGCATATGACCGGGTACCTCGTGAGGTTCTGTGGTGGACCCTTAAGGAGAAAGGTGTGCCTGGGAAGTATGTACAGTTGATCCGAGCGATGTACAGTCGATGCAGTACCCAAGTCCGGTCTTCAGTGGGCACCACTGGCAGCTTCAATGTAGCTGTCGGCTTACATCAAGGGTCGGCGCTCAGCCCTTACCTCTTCCTGATGATAATGGACGCTCTGACGTCGGACATTCAGGAAGAGGCTCCCTGGTGTATGCTGTTTGCCGATGACATTGTGTTGGTTGCCGAGAGTGGCCTAGAGGTCCAGAACAGATTGGAGGTGTGGTGGCACAGACTGGAGAGTGTTGGCCTGAAATTGAGTAGAACCAAAACGGAATACTTGTTCTGCGATTTCGGCGGTCTCTCCAATCCAGTGCCTTTAGCTCTCGCTGGAACGCCCATACCGATCTGCTCCGACTTTCGGTACCTCGGGTCACTCGTCCAAGGGGATGGTGAGGTAGACCGGGACGTAACACATCGGATCAACGCAGGATGGATGAAATGGCGACAGGTCACGGGAACAACTTGTGACCCACGGATGCCCCTCAAGTTGAAGGGTAAAATCTACAAGTCCGTGATAAGACCTGTCATACTGTATGGATCAGAATGTTGGGCTGTGAAAAAGACGGATGAAAAAAGATTGCACGTAGCGGAGATGAGAATGTTAAGATGGATGTGTGGTGTGACGAGGATGGATAAAGTGAGAAATGAGTATATTAGGGGAAGTTTGAAAGTGGCGCCAGTGACAGAAAAATTGAAAGGGAATCGTTTGTCTTGGTATGGTCATGTGAAGAGGAGGGATGAAGCGCATGTTACTAAAAGAGTTATGAGTTTACATGTGGATGGATGGAGAGGGAGAGAGAGACCAAAGAAAAGATGGATGGATTGTGTGAAGAGTGATATGAAAGAAAAGGAAGTTAATGATAGCATGACGAGTGACAGGGCAGAATGGAAGAAAAAAACATGTTGCGCCGACCCCAAATAACACGGGACAAGGGCAGGAAGATGATGATGAAATTGGATTTTTGAAAAGGGTTGATACCACAGTTGATACTATTTGATACGATTCGTAACGTTAGGAATTTACGATCTTCTTAACCACAGATAAAGTAATTGTTGCCGAAATGTCAAAAACGAAAGAGTGGTTATCAAAAATGTCATATGTTTGATACATATTTTTTGTCTTAGAGTCTTTAGGAATTACAATTGGTAAAAGATATTATAACAACTTTCTAATAATTGTGCTGGGTATCATCCATTCCTATTAGATAATGCTTTAAGCAATTTTTAAAATATATAAGGTTATTTCTGAAATATTATGTAAAAATAAATTATTTACAAAATGATGGTGAGTGCAACCAAATAAAGTACATAAATATTGATCAACAGTTGTAACAACCTTATCTGTATGACCAAATCTAATTGAGTGTTTAATTTTCAGGCTGATAATGAGATAGACGAGGCCTTAGCCTCATTAGATGTACTTATGTCCGAGTTCTTTGCACCAGCAACTAGTAACTTCAGAAAAAGAGAGATTGAGAGTATGCTTGAGAATTTCTCTAATCGAAGTGATTCCTGGAAACATTGTTTGTTGTTCTTGCAAAAATCACAAAATCAATATGTTTTGATGTTCACTTTGACTACATTAGAGGTAACACTAAGTTTATGTTCCATTATTGTGTTACATATTATTTTGTAGGATGATTAGTACCTTTCCTCAATGTTTAATTAGTCATATAAATTATTTAGCTTCCTTAAAACAATGTCAACACAACTTTGGATTAGATTAAGAAATATTATTTATTTATGATAAAAACTGACTAATGTAACTCTTACCATTATAACTTGCAGAATATTATCAATCGGCAGTGGGTCAGTCTGTCAGATAATGAAAAGACAGAAGTACGGCTGACATTGTGGAATGAGTTGTTGGCTAAACATGAAGTTATGGTGTATTTCATCAGAAACAAGTTGGCAGCACTAATGGTGTCCATTGCCCGCTACGACTGGCCACATTTGTATGATGACTTCTTCAGTAATATTGTGGAGGTAAATATTTTTATTTGAGGACAAGGACTACCTATTGATTTGGGAATTGTAGTGTACAAGTGCTGGACAAACAAGGGCATTCTCTTCTCTCACTGTCATAATCAATCTTTACAAGAAGCAACTGCCTATCTGATTCCTACAACCTAGTAACACGGTCACACAGTACCCCTTGGCTTGGGATTAGTATCAGATCAAATTGTCATAATGTTATTTTTTTGTCATCCATCTATACTAATATTATAATGTAGAAGAGATTGTTAAATTGTTTACTTCAATGCGTCAATCTCGGGACTACAGTAAGTTTGAAGTGAAAAATTTGTTTAGTGTTGGACCTATTTATGTAGGAAGACTATAGGTTATATTAAAATATCATACTATGACTAATAAAAATACTACTACTACTGTGCAGCAGTATTATATTGTGGGCTGGTGTCTGCGACTCAATGACTAAATTGCGTATATTGCATATGGGTGGACCAAATGTGTCATTCGATTCACTCCTGCTCCTCAAGGAAGGCCTTGAGCCACTTGGCCCACTGACCATTTCACAGGGTACCTGGTTTTTGAACTGGAGGGTACTTGAGATTGCAGTGGCAACCAAACACGCAGGTAACACCGCACGGGACAGTATATTATATGAAATCTCTAGAAAAATCGTTTTATTTTTTTATTTAAAGGATAACCAATAGAACCCATTTCCGGAATTTTGAAGTTTTTGCCTGTTCAGTTGTGCATGTATCATGCAGAATATACAAAACCAATGTGGAACTGACTTACAATATAGATTTGTGAAGCTTATAAAAAGCTTGTACTAATACAACTCTTTGGCTTTGCAGTTGATTCGAAGTGATGGACCACGTTGTCTGTTGGGCCTGGTTCTAGCGCAGGCTGCGAGCGAAGAGCTCGGCGCGGCGCGTGACACCGGCGTCCTCTTGCCGTCCGCGCGAAGAAACCAGCTCGAACGTCTCATGCTTAAAGGAATGCCGCAACTGTTAATTGCTCTTAGTGGTAAGATTACCAATTCATATAATATAGATATTATTGCTTGCTCATTTTCCACTACTAAATTAAGTTCCATAATCCACAGGTGGAAGGGCAGCTGTAACCTTAGTGTGTAGTCACTTGGTTTATAAATATTTTGTCCTAATTACATAATATAATATTCCACAACTATCACACAACGCCGTTTAGTTCTAAGCTAAGCATAGCTTGTATTATGGGTACTAGACAACTGATAAACAGATTTATATATTTCTAAATAAATACATATATAGATAAATTACACCCAGACAGAACAAATGATCATACTCATCACACAAATATTTTTCCTGGGTGGGAATCGAACCTACGACTTCCGGCATAGCAGTCAGAACCACTAACCACTAGACCAACAGGCCAGTCAAAGTCCTGGCTGTAGGCTTCAATTTGTTCTTAGCTCACTGCGGGAAAGTCTTAATAAGCACGTGCGATTGAGACCGATCGTATGACGGGATGCGATCGAGGCCGCGTTATACTCGACATCCCTTAAATTCTTATTTTTGTTTATACAGTGAAACCTGGATAACTGTGACTTCAAAGGACCTGCAAATGTGTCTCACTTAAAGAGGTATTCCACTCTCCCATTGTCTCAGATATCCAGGTCTAAATAAATATCTGTTTCATTTACAGAGGGTTCCATTCATAGAGTAATTCTCACAGTAGGCATTCGGTATTGAGGTGAGAATACCTCTATTAATGGAACCCTCTATTGTACTGTACTGAAATAACCTCTATTCTCAGAGGTTATTTCAGTTATAGTGGTGCGATTATTAAATAAAATAACGCATTTATGTAAACAATATATAGTGTGGAAAAATAAGTTGGGCCCTGGAGGGAAACTACTTTAAATCCTTAAGTTGGCTCATTTTATTTAAAGGAGACATTCCTTGCAAGTCAAAGTCAAAGGCAAAAGTTTTTATTTCACATAGGCCTACATGGGCACTTATAAAACGTCAGAAGCTAGTGCACGGTTCCAAATTGGTTGTTTCCTATGGAGAAGAACCGGCAAGAAACTCCATGGTTACTCTTTTAAAAAGTGATTGTTTACAATATTTTCATATTACAGTATTAATAGACATTATGTAAGAACAGTGTAGACCAGTCGATATTGTACCCAAAAGCACAATAAATATAATCATATTAAAAAAAAAGTGAGTTGTAATAGGAAGTAACCTAAGAATTCGCGAAGTCTATAGTGTTCTCACATTCACATTAAAAAAAAGAAGCTATATAAAAAAAAAAAAAAAACAAGAAAAATAAATAATTACAATTATCAATAAATGACATGTTAACAAAAGAAAATTACTAACGAATTTATGGTGATTGGCGTCTAATAATATAAAAAATTATTGCAAAAGCAATATGTAAGAAGAAAAGAAAAAAGAAAATGTATATATTACAACAAATGTGGAGCAGTTAATAAATAGATGAACACAATATTATGAGTTACCAGGGGGCCACATGTGCAGAAACAGTCATTGCCAAACAAGCGTGTCTTCGACATAGTCTTTAACCTTGTAATACGCTTTTTTAGTTAGGACACGCTTAATATGGGTTTTGAACTTGCCCTCGCTAAGTTCAGTCACCGCCTTTGGTAGCTTGTTATAAAAGCGTATGCTGTTTACTAAAAATTACTTGCTGGTCTTAGCTAATCTCCATTTGGGTAATACAATTTCGTGTTTACTACGCGTATTTATGTTATGAAAATCGCTTCTAATTTTGAAAAGTCCTGGGTTTGTACGAACGTACAAAATACTTTCTAAAATATAAAGAGAAGGCAGAGTAAGTATATCGATTTCTTTGAATTTATTTCTGAGGGACTCGCGAGGACCCATTTTATAAATAGCCCGGATTGCTCTCTTTTGCAATATGAAAATTGAGTCTACATCAGCTGCAGATCCCTACAGTAAAATGCCATAAGACATAATACTGTGGAAATAAGCATAGTAAACTAACCTAGCTGTGGCTACATTTGTCAATTGCCTTATTTTTCTTACTGCATATGCGGCTGAGCTTAATCTACCTGAAAGAGTTATAATATGAGCTTTATTTTTAAAAAGAAACAAAACTACATTCAACGATTTTCTAAAACTCGCTTGCCTCGCCCAAGACTCGAACCAACTGAAATAAAAAAAAAACACTCGCTATTTTATGTACTAGTCGATAGGATTATTATTCAGGATAAAATTCCTCTCGAAAGAGCGAATTCCAAATATAGAGTTTTGCTTTGTTTAACTAACAGAGGTAATTCAGTGCTAAGGTGTCAGGACCTCAGCATGAAGAAAAGAAAGAAAAAGAGTTAATCTACGACAAACATGGCACATAACTTAAAAAAAAGATCATCATCATCTTCCTGCCCTTGTCCCGTGTTATTTGCGGTCGGTACAACATGTTTTTTTCTTCCATTAGGCCCTGTCACTCGTCATACTATCACTAACTTCCTTTTCTTTCATATCACTCTTCACACAATCCATCGATCTTTTCTTTGGTCTCCCTCTCCATCTATCCACATGTAAACTCATAACTCTTTTAGTAATATGCGTTTCATCCCTTCTTTTCACATGACCATACCAAGACAATCGATTCCCTTTCAACTTTTCAGTTACTGGCGCCACTTTCAAACTTCCCCTAATATACTTATTTCTCACTTTATCCATTCTCGTCATACCACACATCCATCTTATCATTCTCATCTCCGCTACGCGCAATCTTTTTTCATCCGTCTTTTTCACATTTCAACATTCTGATCCATACAGTATGACAGGCCTTATCACGGACTTGTAGATTTTACACTTCAACTTGAGGGGCATCCGTGAGTCACAAGTTGTTCCCGTGACCTGTCGCTTTTTCATCCATCCTGTACATAATATTACAACTATATATAATATTACAACAAATCTATACAAAAGAGTGAGTTATGCGACACATGCGCAAAACGGCTAGCGCTCAGCAAAATGCTGGGTGCATGAGTTTCAGTTATGGAGGTTTCTCACTTATCCAGGTCCCACTTAACCAAGTTTCACTGTATTATGGCTTTGATGACAACATATTTATTTCAGATATTTTGGAAAAGAATGCCCAGAAGGAAGGACAGTCCAATCCGCCGCCGTCACCAACAAACGGTGTTCCACAAACATCTGCACTGCCAGACCTTTTGGCGAATGCACATGATGTCAGTAATACAGATAAGTAAGTTTAAAATGCTACAAACAACCTACTTGAGAAATACCTTTTACAGACGAACCTAGAACTTGAGGCAATTTACATGATTAACAAGTAATTAAATAACTGTGAAAAGAAATATTCGAACAATATGGTAAATTTTCTGTTTTTCACTACCTGTTGCAATTTAACCCTTACGCTCCTGACGCAAAAGTCACATGATCTGAAGCAGTGACATATAAATACTAATAATTCAATGCTTCTTCTTTCAGAGCCCTGAATATGGAGATAGTGGTAAAGTGTTTGATGACTCTCCAACACCTATTCTCGTGGTTGCCTTTGTCTTCTCATGTGCCACCTTCATTAGTCACCACAGTGTTCTATTGGGGCAGTATAGCAACGCAATCACAGGTATGTCATGTTCTGTTGTAAGTGTATCAATGTCAGTTTATCCAAAACCTTAAAATTATTAATAATTTTGGATAAACTTACCTCTGCAGTCTCGTCATAATTAGTGTAAATGTATCTAATGTTATGTGAACTGATTTGTACGAAGTCGCTATGGCTTTATCGTCGTGTGACGCCAAATAGAAAGCATTTGTCGAAAAAAAACAGTAAATTATTCTAAAGTGGTACTGGCTAGTGATGTAACGAATATTCGCTTTCGCGAATATTCTTACTTTTGACATTCGCATTCGTATTTGCAAGAAATATGCGAATGTTTGGCGAATGGTTTTGACAAACAAGGAAATATTGTATTGATATATAATGACAATACAACTGATATAAATCATATGATGAAATTATGAATGAAATCATACAATTTTACATTTACTTTAATATTTTTCTATCACACAATCTGCGTTTCACATTTTCAGTGTCCCAAATTGTGACCTCAAATCATAAAAAATCTTTTCGAATGAACTTAATGTGATTAGCTTCGTTCAATCAGTCTGTAACGACTCTGCTATATTCGCTATAAAATCTGCTAACACGAAATGTCAAACCGAGAAACAGGAGTGGGTTTTTAGTCAGTAAAAGTCTGACACTATCTTCCGCCCGCCCAAGGGTGAGGAATGTCATAAGATGATTTTACCACCGAAAAAAAAGCCTCTGTGACATTTTGCGCGCACTTTGTTTGAAAGTCAACATTCCCGAATATTGAATATTTGCATTCGCATTTGCGAATGTGAGAAATCTAAGATACATCACTGATCATCAGATAGTACTGGCCTCCATGTCAAGGCGAATTAGCACCACCGTGAACTTATTGTTTTAAACTCTTATTTTGTGACTATTTATGGTGTAAATTTGATTGTAAAGTGTTATGTTATGGGCCGACGACTCTCCGGGGTCGGTTGTGATGGAGCTTTGTGTGTGCAGAGTGTGGAGGCGGCGCTGTGCGGGCTGGGCGGCGTGTGCGAGCTGCTGTACCGGCGGTACGCGCCGCCGTCGTCGGCCGCCACAGCGCTGCGCCTGCAGCACTGCGCGCTGCGCCTGCTGCGCCACCTCACGCACACGCCGCATGCCATCCTGCATGCTCACCACGAGTTAGTATCCACTCAGATCATTCAGATGTACCAACCCGACCGACAGATTAGCAATCGCCATGAACAAGTAATACCGCAATACCGAATACCGTAATTACTTTCGTATTACTTTCGAATACCGTAATTAGAGACACAATAGAAAAACAATGGGACAGTGAACGCCGGCGTTCGCTAGGGGTTTATTGAGCAGCAAGTTCCTAAACCATCAGAAAATGAGTCCGCACCTCTGTGTCATTACTTTTTTCTTTTAATGGTTAATAAATACAATTTTAGCGCTATGGTAATGTGTTTTTTTTTGTGGTATGATATGTGTTACTGTTAGTATTTTTGTTCCTTACAGCATCTCTGTTTTTATTTTCATGACTCGTAAAAATGTACACGCAAATGACGCTCAGGTCTTAGTAGATTGGGACGACATTGGTTAAAGAGCAGAAAAATGACCTCTATCACTAAAAGGAATTGAGTGAAAAATAAAAATACCCTCTACCTACATAACTATAACCCTTTTGGTTTGTTTAATTTACTTTATTTCTGTGTTACTACTAATCATCATTATAAATTCTCATTAGTGATCATTAAACATTGTGTTCATTTCAGTTACCTTAACAAGCTAGCCGAGTTCCTAAAACTGTTTGTATCATTGCATTTCAAGAGGTTGGAGGCGGAACCAGAATTTGATGCCATCGAATTTTTGTCATATCTATTCCAATATACATTCCAGGTATGTTTTATTTAATCTCAAAAACTGTAAAAATTATAGCAATATGGTTTATACAATGTAATTTAATTAAATAATGTTTTCAGGTGCCCACGTGTGCTATTTTTGTAAACTGTTTAGATATATGGATACAATTTATCGATATTTTGAAGCCAGAAGACACACCAAAGTATGTAACTAAATATTTGTTTCGTTTTAGCAATGAAATTGTTAGCCATCATATCAATATTTTTATAAAACATATATTGTGTTATTGCAGATATTGGGAAGCGTTACAGGCGCTCGTGAATGGCGTGTTGAACAAAATACAGTTTCAACACAATAAAGCGCAGTTACAGCACCTCGACAACGATATTCGTGATGATGACGTAAGCGAATATTTTGCTAAGGCTCAGTCTAAAATAAATAAAACATTAATTTGAAGATCAGATATTTGTAAATGAATATGTATTTATATTGCAAGAGGATAATGCTACCTTATTCGATAATAGCTGCTACCTTATATCGAATCACATTGCATGCTTATGAATGTGTTCCAGGGCCAGACTGAGTGGCACACATTCCTAAAACATTGCATAGAATGCATAGCGCGCGTCGCAGAGTTAGCGCCGCTTGACGTTTTCACTGCAGTGGTAAGTATACAAAAGTACTATCAGTTCACAATCCATCAGCAATACAAAAATAATAATTATCACTTTTGGCCAATAGTAGAATATTTGTATCCTTATTGGTCATAGTGGCATGTGGGTGGTATCTAGAATGAATTAAACTATAGGTACTGAATAAATGTATGATAAATGTACGATTAGTACTGAAATAAATATAAAATATAGTTTCAATAATTTTCGGTAACCACTCACCACTCTGACCTAAGAGGATACTGTAGTGCATCAGTGAAACATTTTTAGTAAAAGATAAAAACACAATGCCTACTTGGCCTACATGTCTTTTTTTAAGGCAGCTATTGAAGTTAGTGCCTTTTTGTGTAGCTTATAAGGTATATATTTTAAAAAATGTGTGCCAGTGCATTCTCAGTTCTATATGCTCGAGAAACTTTCCACATGTAAGACCGATGGCCCTACCACAAGCTCTTAACGCGATCCATTAGACGACCTAAACTGAATTGTTAAAGGGATGGAGCTATATAAGTTGTATAGCTCCATCCCTCTTTCTTGCTCACTCGCCTAACACATGAACACGTCATGGTAAGGTCCCGAGTCTGTATATTGACCGACCGAGACCTCCGTCATCATCATCTTCCTGCCCTTATCCCGTTTTATTTGGAGTCGGCGCAACAAGTTTTTTTCTTTCATTCTGTCTTGTCACCCGTCACGGTTTCACTAACTCCATTTTCTTTCATATCACTTCTCACACAATCCATCCATCTTTTCTTTGGTCTCTCTCTCCCTCTCCATCGACATCCACACGTATACTCATAACTATTTTAGTAACATGTTTCATCCCTCCTCTTTACATGGTCGGCCGAGACCTCCATAGCGCACATAATAATAAGTCGATATCGCGGTCGGCACACACATTTCCGCGTAGCGTGTATCGAAATTTATCGGTCGACACAAAGAGTGTGAAGACCAAACTCGGGCCTTATTTCATGCGTCACAGGAATTTCCCACACTAAGCATGCGAGCCTTAACGATCATTTAAAATAAGTGTAGTCGAGGTAGAAATGTGTATATTTCCGCAGCTGGAGCGCTGGCAGTGCCTGGCGGGCGTGCACGCGCGCGCGGCCACGCGCGGCGGCGAGGGCGAGCGGCTGCTGGCCGCGCTGCTGGACCTCGCCACGCTCACGCGCGTGCTGGGCCGCCTCGCGCCCGCCTTACTAGCCGGTACACATCCGCATGTTTATACAGAAACCAATCTATAACCTAGGGGTCTTTAAGTCAAGAGTGAATAGGTTACTTCTGGGCAGTGGCGTGCCAGATACTACTACCTACTTACCTAAACGTACTACTACTTACGTATATTCCGAATAAAAAAAACCCGCTGTCACGTATCATCAGTGCAAAATTTCTTCCTGTAATGCTGATTTTAATTGATACAGTTTCATTTGTTAATAATAAGATAGAAATTATGTAAATATCATACCTTTATCATACCGATAGAAGAGACATCTATTGATATTTTTGGCTGGGCATTTCTGAATCCACTATAAGGCGCATAAAAGTTTGTAGTGATCAATCATTTGTTTTGCGATGGTGAATATTTTACAAGTACTCACAATTTAAACAGCCATAGCTCTTCGTTCTTCGCTTCTTTATCACATAAGCAGCAGCACACAGAAGGAATATTATTACTCGTTAGATTTACAAATACATATCAGAGATTCTGATCAACGTACGAATTGAATGTACTTAGAAATTTCGTCACGTAACTGTCGACAAAGAGAAGCTTCTATTCGCGTTTTACCAAAACTACAGAATGAAATAACAGCATTCAAGTGCTTTTGAGAATTCTGATGTCTTTTTATGGCTCCAGCGAAGTTATTTAAGTCATTATAACCATGTCATTATAACTAAGTATATTATCGTTTGAGAAAAATATAACTAAATCACTTAATATGCATTAAGTGATTTAGTTTTTTGAGAAATATTCTAATCAGGGGTAGGTTTAGGTGAAGTTCGATTCCGCATATTTTAATACGTCACAAGGAACAATTTCATGCATTTCCGAATTAATTTCAAAGATAATGAACTTTAACTCCAAATGACAGAAAACAAAAAAAAAAAACAATCAAAGCAATTACGTACAAAATGATAACCGCTCAAAGCAAATTTAAACTAGTTTGTAGTTTTCACAACATTTTACGCGTCATAGAGGGCGCCTCGTAATTTGCGTAAAAACTTAGTATCAAATTTTACTCACACTGACTCACATTTTTATGTTTTTATAGGGAAAAATGAGATTGAATGCCAATGATTGATGCCATTTGGTTAGAGCGAGATCTGAGATTGCGTATCATTTTAACGTAGAATCGTGCAGAGTGGCAACGTTGCATCAAGTTGCATAGTGGTCTTAGCGTATCGCATACGAATGAATGAATCTTCAATTATAATACAACCGTTATATCTTTGCGACCCCGAACTTTGCGCAGAAGGCTGCGCACGAACGTTTTTTAGGAACAGAATGGTGGCATGAGGCGACGTGCGCGGGGCGGAGGTCTAGGCTAGAGATTGATTCTATGTAAACACAATCGACCCTCATCATCATCATCATTTCAGCCGAAAGACGTCCACTGCTGGACATAGGCCTCCCCCAAGCGTCGCCACAATGACCGATCCTGTGCTTCTCGCATCCACCGCACTCCCGCGACCCTCACCAGGTCGTCGGTCCACCTTGTAGGAGGCCTTCCAACGCTGCGTCTTCCGGTGCGCGGTCGCCACTCTAGAACCTTTCGGCCCCATCGGCCATCCGTTCTACGAGCAATGTGCCCTGCCCACTGCCACTTAAGTTTGGCGATTCTTCAATGTGCAATCGACCCTATATTCAATCAAACATCGCAATCGATTTTTATCGATTTGGAATTTATTAATTTTTGTTTCTATGCGATATTGAAAGGAATAGATTTACAAACATAGTGAATGTTGTCGTTAGTAAACGAGATTTCGACTTTAATGAAAAAAAAAACTAATAAAATTTAATTTTTGTGGTTGAAAGACATGATTTAGTTAATATACGTTAAGATATCAGTTATTTATAAACAACTACTAGAATAACGATTGTTTGAGAATATTTTAAACCTCCGTAGAAAATTGAATATAAATATATTTTTGTAACTTAATTTAAATCGATTTGAAAAAAAAAACGATTAGACAACACCGTCAGACACGCGTATTGGACATCTCTCTTCGGTAACTTCGTAAAGCTTCGTATTTATTCGCCAATGTTCGGTACGCAGTAATATGTCTCACTCACACGTTAGCGTTGGTGTTATTTTCGTGTCGCTGTCTCTGTCTTGAGCACAGACGGTGACAAAAGTTTTTGTTGGTTGTTATTATTATATGTTTAAGTTTTTGTGTAGTGTTCGGTTTGTTTCTTTAATTCATAAGTTATTTTTGTAGCTTTCTGTCTCAAAGTGTTTTAATATTTATTTTATTTGTACTTGGTCCCTGTATTAGTAAATTTTTATTTTTACGAGTGTACACTCGTAAAAAAAACTGTTATTGACATTAATTTTTTTTAACCAAATTATGCGCTAAAGTTCGCAGAGCCTATGCTCAGGCTCGCAAAATTACACCGGCCGTATTGCGCGAAGTTTAGAAGTTTAGATTTTTATTTTATTTTATTCATTTGTTAAGTTCCTTGATTTAGATTTTAGGTGTTAAGTATTTTCACATATAAGCCAATTCACTTGTATTGTTCGCACGTCCCTGCTTCTGGGCAAGCGTGCTCCATCGTCGGCCACATCATCGCTTTCCATCAGATGAGATAGTGGTTAAATGCGAGTTTCCATTAAAAAAAATACAAGTATACACCAATACTTTTTATATGGTCTTTATGTGGCTTGCCGTAAGTGTGATTCGATAAAAAAATATAATGTTATGTATGATTTTTACGTTATAGTCCTCATGCCTTTCTTTTTCTCTCAGTGTCTCTTTCCATGATCGTGTATATTTTACTTTTGTACAGAGACTGAGAGCAGTCGCCGTGCGACGGGCTGGGCGTTGGGCGCAACTTTAGTAGAACGCATGGCGAGCGCACTGGCGGGCGCGGCGCTCACGAGGCCGCACCGCGCCGCGCCGCTTGCGCATCTCGCGCACGCGCATGTGCAGGTGTAAGTATTGTAAAGGTTGCATGCTGCTATATTGCGCCCAGCTTCCAAACTGGCAGAAAATACTGGCTGCTTTTGAATTGTCATGCGTGCTTGAAATCGGGATCGCAGTCAAGCACTACCTTATATCATTAAAAAAAAGGCTGGCCGTGATGGTATACCCGTACCGCGCTTAACTAAAACGATGCCTTCAGTAGCTGCACGGGTGGGAGGGAGTTGTAATCTGTTGGTTATTGACTGGTCGCAAAACCGCGCCGCGAAGCTAACTGAGGCTTCGTTAAACGGTAGGCCTATAAGTATTGTGTACTTTTAGGATTCCGTAAGTCCTTCGAATGAAAAAACGGAACCGTTATTGAATCACTCTTGTGTCTGTCTGTCCATCTGTCATCTATAAAGTTGAAGAGGTTTGTTTGTTTGGGCTAGTCTCGGGAATGACTGGTTCCAATTGAAAGAATATTTTAATGTTGGATAGCCCATTTATCAAGGCAGGCTATGCTATACGTATAATGTCACGCTATGACCCACTGGAGTGGAACATTAACCAAATACATGGGTAAAACCGCGGGGGACATGTAAGTTATTCACTGGAATATCTGCGACCCAAACACAGACACAGAATGTTATACACACATACATTTTGGATATGGGATTTTCATAATTTCATGTAATATGTCACACTACCAAATGAAAGGACTTGTTGTGTCTTAATAATGTTTTTTTCTTAAGTATTTAAAAAAATAGCTGAAAATGTACCATGTGTCTCCGAAACTACTAATATAACAAAGTGTGTTTTTTTATAGTAAGATTACAGGAAAACCTATAAAAAGTCAATGCTTTTAAAATAGCATGTTAAGAATTATGAATCGTTCAGAAACCTGTGCTCACATGTAACATGTTCCCCAGACACGCGGAGATGTTCGCGTGTATGGGCGCGTGGTGTTGCTATGCGAACGAGTGCGGAGTGCCGGTGCAAACGATGGAGGGACTGTTCTCTTCTGCGATACCCTTCTTACTTCCACACGAGATACCGGTAGTGACCTTTGTTTATTAGGACCTTCATTTTTGTGCTTACGTTTGAAAGTATAAAAAAAATAATAATAAAAAAACGTTTATTTAAGAAAAGTTTAGTTTTAGGTATAGTTCCTCTCTACCGTTTTTTTTTTCTAGGAGCCGCCGTTATTGTGCCATGCTGCATCGCACCTACTGTTGAGTCTCGCGAAAAACGTAAAATTTAATTGCGACCCTGTAGTGCTCTCCGGGGACTTGTATGAACATGCACAAAGATCTCTTCAGTACCTTCCGTCTAAGGTAGAATTCCCCTTACTATTTTAAGCTTTGATCTCATGATCGGAACCCTCGCTATGCTGGAAACATAATCGTATAATTTTTTTTTCTAAGAATAATATGCACGTGGGACATACTGAAAGTCTCTGGATCTGGCCACTTACAATAAAAGAATGAAAAAACAGAATTCGAAAATGGAACTCTTTGCGAGCATGTTACTTTTTAATTTGCGAGCCTTTATTTGTATTTTCATTGTGGCCCCCTTTCGAAGATTGTATGTCGCCAGTCGCTATCAAAATGAGTTTAACTCGTGAACAATTTCGTTCAATGGTTTTTTATGATTTTCGTTGTGGCTTGTGTCAACAAGAGAGTTGCTAGAGACTTCAATTGACATTTGTTGATGTAGTGCCATGTCGCAGCTCTGTGTATTCGTGGTTTGGAGAATTTAGACGTGTACGTGATCATCTCTATAACGAGGTATGTGAAGGTCGGCCGGCGACTGTCTTTACAGACTCGAATAATGACACCGTCCGACAACTTATTGAAACTGACAAAAAAAAAACTAAATCTACAGCAAATTCGTGCTTTGTTAGGCATTGGAATGAGCCAAGTGCAAAACATTTTACATGTGCATCTGAAGGTTTAAAAGCATTGCACTCAATGGACAAAAAAGTTTAATGTAGGACAGTCATTGGCTGTCTAATAATATCGTGACCAGTGACGAAACCTGGGTGTATTGCTTTGAACCCGAAAGAAAAAGACAGTCGGCAGAGTGGGTCTTTCCTTTTGAAGATTTGCCGACGAAAGAAAAGAAAAGTCGAAGGGTTGGTAAAAAAAATGGTTGCTTCTTTTTTCTGCAAATCAGGACATTAGACTACAGTATCGCATGAAGATCAAAGGACAGTGACTGCAGACTGGTATGTCAACACTTGCTTGACCAGAGTCTTGGAAAAAAATCGCGAAAAACGTCCTCGAAGCAATGTATTCCTCCACCACGATAACGCATCCTCACATTCCGCTAAGGTAACAGAAACCTATTTGAAGCCTTCAAATATAAAACTGATGACGCATCCACCTTACAGCCCGGACCTCGCACCCTGCGACTTCTATTAAAAAAAAAATTAAAGACAATCTTAGAGGCCCACGTTTTACAAGCCCTGAATCGGTGGTGCATGCGTTCCATAAAGCCATTGAAGAGGTCTTTAAAAAAGACTGGTCCAACTGCTTTGTATAGAATATACTTTTCTAGCGACATCTATGGCGTCACATAAGAACTAATCCTGCATCGCGCAACTAAAGTTCTCCATGCGATTAAAACATATAGAATAGCCCGAAATCATCTATCGGGCAGTTGCCCACCAGACATAACATCCCGTCTGGCCGGAGGATCCTCCCTTTTCAGCGGTGGTTTGCGGGACTTTACTCTCTGTTCCACCTACCTCCAAACTGAAAAAAAAGCGGTAGGCTCGGCAAAACGTACTACCCGTCATACATACGCGCGGGACGATCCACGTGTGCGAGTGCAACACTATAATCGCGCTGTCTCGCTCACGCGCCTATCAACCTATCACTGGCCTGGCACGCATCAAGAAGCATCAACAACCATTGATCTCCGAAGGAGAGTGATGTAGCGACATCTATTGCGTCACAAAAGAACTAATCCTGCATCGCGCAATCAATGTTCTCCGCGCGATGGGAACATATAAAACAGCCCGAAATCATCTATCGGGCAGTAGTCCACCAGACATAACACCCGTCTGGCCGGAAAGAAAAGGGAGGATCTTTTTCAACGGAGGTTTGCGAGACTTAACTCTCTGTTCCGCATACATCCAAACTTTCAAAAACAAAAAATGAATCGTAAGTCTTCTATCTAGTCTCATTTAGCAGAATCCAGAAACTTTCAGTAGATATGCCCTAAGTATTCTATGTTTCTCACTGATAGTCAATATAGCTTTATCTAAGTGAAATATTTTTAAATTGATCTAGTAGGTACTTGAGTTAACTTTGATTAAGTGATTGGTATTCCAAGTGACCTTCCTGTCACTTCATTCTATGATGTGACGAAAACGTCCGCCGTCTCGCCGAAAACTTATATAACACAAAACAATTGTGCAGCACTTTTTTGTGGACACGTAGCAACTCGCGACGAGTCATTGCTGATACGCGGTGATCCTTTGCGTGTTTCTACGATACGCTGGTGGCAGACTAACGTTGTGTCCTACATAGGCTACTCAACGCGAACGCGGAACGAAGCGGTGCGAATAGAGTAAACAATTGAAACTCTATTGAGGTGGCTTACACGTGACCAACCACAACTCGATACTTACTGGCTTCCCTTCTAAAGTTGTATTATCTTGGTCAGACGGCAGTAGTAGTTCGCGAGGCGCTAATATCTTTGGCGCTGCGAGGCGGTGCGGGCGGCACCGGGCAGGCGGGCGGCGCCACGCGCGCGCTGCTGGCGGCGTGGAGCGGCGCGCTGCCCGAGCGTGGCCCCGCGCACGCGCTGCCGCCGCTCACGGCGCTACTGCACGCCTTCTCCGACGCGCCCACACAAGCTAAGAAGGTAAGTGGCACTAATGTCGCGGCGGTGCGGGCGGCACCGGGCAGGCGGGCGGCGCCACGCGCGCGCTGCTGGCGGCGTGGGGCGGCGCGCTGCCCGAGCGCGGCCCCGCGCACGCGCTGCCGCCGCTCACGGCGCTACTGCACGCCTTCTCCGACGCGCCCACACAAGCTAAGAAGGTAAGTGGCACTAATGTCGCGGCGGTGCGGGCGGCACCGGGCAGGCGGGCGGCGCCACGCGCGCGCTGCTGGCGGCGTGGGGCGGCGCGCTGCCCGAGCGCGGCCCCGCGCACGCGCTGCCGCCGCTCACGGCGCTACTGCACGCCTTCTCCGACGCGCCCACACAAGCTAAGAAGGTAAGTGGCACTAATGTCGCGGCGGCGCGGGCGGCACCGGGCAGGCGGGCGGCGCCACGCGCGCGCTGCTGGCGGCGTGGGGCGGCGCGCTGCCCGAGCGCGGCCCCGCGCACGCGCTGCCGCCGCTCACGGCGCTACTGCACGCCTTCTCCGACGCGCCCACACAAGCTAAGAAGGTAAGTGGCACTAATGTCGCGGCGGCGCGGGCGGCACCGGGCAGGCGGGCGGCGCCACGCGCGCGCTGCTGGCGGCGTGGGGCGGCGCGCTGCCCGAGCGCGGCCCCGCGCACGCGCTGCCGCCGCTCACGGCGCTACTGCACGCCTTCTCCGACGCGCCCACACAAGCTAAGAAGGTAAGTGGCACTAATGTCGCGGCGGCGCGGGCGGCACCGGGCAGGCGGGCGGCGCCACGCGCGCGCTGCTGGCGGCGTGGGGCGGCGCGCTGCCCGAGCGCGGCCCCGCGCACGCGCTGCCGCCGCTCACGGCGCTGCTGCACGCCTTTTCCACACAAGCTAAAAAGGTAAGTGTCACTAATATCGCTGGCGATTTACGGCGGTGCGGGCGACGCCACACGCGCGCGACGTACATAATTATAGATAAGAGATAACGTATGCCCCCCAATTTATTGCCTGTTGACGACCAACCAACACTGTACCGCGCAGCAGCTAACTCAGGTTTACATCGTATAAAATGGTTCTGTCATATTGTTCAAAATATCAAGGACGTGGTAGAATACATGACACCTAACATCTAAATCATAGATCATCATAACAGACAAATGAAAAAAATAAAAACCTAAACTTTAAATTTGGCGCGCCTCACGTAATTGAAGAATCTTCACGTAATTGAACATCATTCATAGGATACGGTACTGCTCTTTGCGATCTTCGATCTCGCTCTAGCTCTTGACAAAAAAAAAAGAGATGAACACTAGTGTGTTGGCTTTTGTACCTGGCTTATCTGCTACCTCTATTTTCCTATAAAATTTTACAGTATGAGTAAGCACTCATTCGAGAGCTCATTCTAATGTTATGCCTGTCTTTGGAAAAAGTATGAATAAAATGAAATTGTTAGTGTGTGTAAGTTTACGAAAATTACGAGAAGCCACAGTGACATGCGTAGTGAGCGTTGTTGTTTTGAGCGGCTATTGTTGCATGTAATGGTTTTGACATATTTTTGTAGTTATAACTTACTTGTTATTGAAGTGATAATAAACTATTTATAATAGTTGATATGATTGTGTTTGAATACTTTAAGTTTTAGAGATAAATATTATCTCGTAACTTCACCTAAACCTACGCCTGATTTGAATATTTCTCAGAAAACGAAATCACTAATAGGCAATTTTATCGCTCACTTTACTACTTAACAATAATGTAAATATAGCAATAAAAAACGTCTGCATTTTACGACCGTTATATGGCGGCACTGTTATCATAACAAACCCAAGCTTTACCTTACCCTCACCAGGCGATAGCAGAAGGTATTCAGAGCTCTGCAGAGACCGCCCTACGAATGCTATGCGAGCCCTCCTTCGCGTCCGCTGAGGCGGAGATCACGGACTTCTTCCTCGCACTATTCACCGCGCTGCTGCCTCAACTCGGCAACTTTGCCTACAACGCTATCGATGTATTCCTGGAGGTAGCGCAGAGGTATGTACTCATTATTTTTGAAAGCAAATTTCTTCTTGCTGAATTGCTACGGTCTTTCGTTTAAAAGATATAACCAACACAAACGTGGTGGTCAAACGCGAGCCTAACATGACATACAACCTTGCAAGCGAATTTAGACCATGCCTTGTCACAGATTGAGTTTGAAGCAAGAACGTTTAATTGTTTATTTATCAATTCTTTATGCACACAAAAGTACAGAGGCGGACTTAAGGCCTTAAGGCATTTTCTACCAGTCAACCTTTGAGTGATGCAGAGACAACAGGTGGTAGGTTCGATATTAAGCATTAGGTACATTTACTTAAATACTATAAATAGAATATACATATATGTATACATATATATATATATGTACTCAAACTACAAATAATGTTCGGGGTAGCGAATCTGGCTAAAGAAGATCTTTGTTGACAATCATATATACATGGTGCAGTTTTGAAACTGCACAAAATTTCACGAGTTTGTAATGAAACTCATAAATAATCATATAAAAATACGATACCTGGTCAATAATGAATAATCCTTTTTATTTTTTTTATTTTATCTGTTTTTCAGAATAACACTCAAAATAAACTTTTTAAAAAACACAGAATCACCCGTTGCGATTTATCGCACGTCATGTCACTGTGTGCGTGGCGTGAGTGCATTCAACCGGTACGAGGCTCCGCCCACTTATTCTACGAAATAAATAATTTAGCCTTAGATGTAATTCAAATTCGCTAAGATAATCATTTAATAATGTATTGTCTTAAATTTTGCTAATTAATAACTCATTTTTAAGCATCATTACAATGCGAAAATCTTTTAAAAGTAAATAAAGTTCACGTTGACGAACGAAGTAACCACGTAAGCAATATTCGGGTCCTTGCTACAACTATGAGACGGAACATAAAAGTAATGTTTATTTATCTTGGCCTTAGTTTTGCTTTATTACTGAGACCGTGACTGAGACGCACTAATGTTGGTATGTTGTATGTAGGTTGTTGGCTATGCAGAGCGCGCACGTCCGCGCGCGGGATTTAGGTAGTGTTGCAAGAAACTCGAGTCCTCAAGTCGTAATTTTAAAGACTCGACTCAAATGAGCAAGACTTGGTGTGCTAAAAAGGTTCGGAGTCTAGAGTCAAGCCGAGTCCGAGTCATTTAACAACCACTTGAGTCTTACAAAAGGGCTCGAGTCTTAAAATGAACTCGAGTCTTCAAGAAAAACTCGAAGCATGAAGATGAGACTTGAAACTCATCATTCGAAAAGACTCGAATAGGTGATAAGTTTATAGGTATTAGTGGTTATGTAATTCTGCACTAAAAAAAAACTGACAAGACAAAATCATTACAAATTAGCTAAAAACTCACTTCTATGAAAATAGAGATGTGAAGGTAAACAGGCTTTATATTTTGAAATACTACCCTTTATGTTGTTAATATTTTAGATAATTGAGTAAACGTGTTTGCCAGTTAGCATATTGCATTTGATCGTCCGCTATAAACTATATTTATATCTTATTGCCTAGTGGTTTAATAATGGTTTTCCTGCGTGTATTAATTATTTTATGGAATCAAAACACGAGATACTTCTGTTTGATAATGGAGTCAATAGAAGAAGTCAATTTAATAGATTTATTTTTTAAATATCCTTAATCAATACTGTTATTTTTTTATCACAGCCTTTCTCCCCGCCTTTTAAATGTAACAATTTAATTGCTAGACTCATACACGAAAAGAACTTGGGTACGACTCGCCGCATAAAAAGGACTCGAGCGCGCAGAGACTCGAGCTCTCATGTCACATAAAAGGGCTCGTAGAGAACTTAGTTCTCTAGTCTTAGAGTCCTGTTGTAATGAGTCGAGTCTTGTAATTCATCATCCAAGTCCGTTTATATAGGACTCGAAGACTCGAGTTTTTTGCAACACTAGATTTAAGTACATAATAAAGCGAGCGGCTGTGCCTACTGGGCACAGTCCGCGCTGTAGGTAAATTCATCCACAAGGTCGATTTTTCGTACCTAATAATTTCGTTTTTATGGGATTACATTGGTTGATATGAAATGATCCTTCCTACTTTTTAACGGGCTGAAGACCGACAAAAATGCCTCAAGATAATTTTGCTAGTTAAGTAGGTATGTGTTAGGGTTTTTAAGTGATTTATCTTGCCTGATAGGCTGGTATTTTTGGCGTTGTTACAAATTTTAAATCAACTTATTTACACTAATCAAATTGATTTTGCTAACAACTTATTTACAATTAATTGTCTATGTACAAATGAAATAAATAAATTAGGTACCTACTTAAGTTATCTGGAGGTATTTTTCAAAGTTTCCACCTTCACACTCCAGGCACGACGTTGCTGATTTTCTTTTAATTTCCGTAGCACAAACACATTCGTTTTTAAAGTGTCGAAAGCACTGATCACTTTTTCACGTAATTGTGTAACACTGGTGATTTCCTCTGTGTACACTAGTCTTTTCAAAAATCCCCACAAATAAAAGTCAAGGGGTGTGAGATCCGGAGAACACGGAGGCCAAGCCACTGGACCACCGCGGCCAATCCAGTGTGTGCCAAACCTTTCACTTAAGTACCTACTCACGTACTTGCCGACCGTAGTGAGGAGGTGTACTGTCCTGCTGGTAAAACAAGTTGTGATGAAGTGACAGGGGAACCTCGTCCAACATCTCCTCGACGAAGTGTTGCAACAGTCCAGGTATGTGGCCACCATTACCCTTTGAGATGGACGTTGCCGATTGGGGAATAGTTCAATAAACATTTCGATAGCTCGAGATACGCTGTCTCCACTGATAGCATACAAGCGGACCATCTCCACCAACTCTACATTGGAGTATTGATCCGTCATCTTTAGCACTAGATACCGCAACCGTAAACCGAAGGCGCACCTGAGGGGCGGATATTGCAAGCGTATGCACACGCCGGCGACATCGATCACACTAAATCGATTGATCGATGGCCGCGAGGGTGTGGCTATTTGGAGAGAAGGGTGTTGTGCGGGGGATAGTAGTTGCTTTGGATCAATGAAATTATTGTTTACGTGTTTGTGTGTGTGAAAGATACGGTATAAGACGAGTATCAGACTGGCCGCGTTTTAAAAATGGTAGTTCACAGGTACCGATTTTTAAAAAATAAAAAAAATACCTACTCATTTTATTATTGATTCGGGTCGAGAATCACTAACATAATTACCTCCTGAAATTTTTTGCAGCTTCAAAACTGCACCGTGTATATAGTTTCAGTCTAATAAGACAGTTTACGGTTTGTAAAATTTGTTATTAGTACAAGCATTTTTTTTTTATTTTTATTAGGAACAGTATCGGCAAATATCAAAAAAGTTTTAATGAATATTACAAATTTTCTTGTTTATGGTATTTTTTTTCCTGTCATATCTGCTATTTGGTTTATGTACAGTAGATGTATGTACATATGACCCAAGCAAAGATGGCAACATGAACTGAACAACTTCACGAAGGTTTGTGCCAATGCAGTTAACATTCGTTCTAGTCGTGGGAAAAGAGGAGGGAGGCCTTTCCTCAACAGTACAATAATAATAATATGGTACTTATGTGGACTTCATACAATCAAGCATTCTGTATCAGTCACACTGGTAGGTATATAAAATTACAAATAAATATATATCGTTAAATGAATGTCCAGGGGCGGCGGTGAGAGCGGCTTGGAGCGCCTAGTAGAGTGCGTTCGTCTCGGCATTGAGGCGGGGGGAGGCGGCATGCTGGTGCGCTCCGTGCTCACGCTGCTGCAGCGCCACGTGCTGCCGCGAGCCACGGTCGACGCGCCCGACCTGGCGCGCGCCGCCTATCGACTACTCGCGAGGTAAGCTGTGTTCTATGTTCAAACTATGTAAGAAGGTATGAAGTGGCAACAAAAGGTATGAGGGATGTTAAGAGATTGGTATGACAACACTGTGCCGGTGACGGCGTCATGCTGGTGCGCTATGTGCTGACGCTACTGCAGCAGTATTTTTGTTATATCGTCGTCAAAATTAAAATAACTACATAATCGGTCTGTCCCTATTAAATTCCGTTAATGTCCGTTCTGCCGAACTGGTTATTTCAAGTCCATTTTTTCTTTTTTTTGCTAAGAATTCTAAGTTCAAATTATTTTTATTTTTAAAATAATATGGAATTATTTTTTGAAAATTAGTCATTTGTTTAATGATTAACGTTCTGTTTTCATCGCATTTGTACGTTTTTCGCCATCATGGATACGTTAAAAATTCGAGTGATTATGTAGTATGAGTACCGTCGTGGCTGCAAAGCGGCAGAAGTGGCAAGCAACATCAACGACGTCGTACCACCCATTTTTGGTTCTGCGGCTTCCTTTCTAGAAATTTCGACCTAAGAAATTAAGCCCGTGGTCGACGTCGACCATGACGAATTAAAGGCAAATCGCCTTTAATTCGTCATTGTCAACGATTTTAGCTGATGTTAGTATCAAAACAATATTGGTCCATTTGCGTCGAATTGGCAAGATAAAAAAGCTTGACAAATGTGTGCCCTACGAATTGAAAAATCGCCAGCGCGAAGCACGCGTCGATTTGAGAGTTGAGCCTTGCACTGGTCAGCAGGCATACAAACAGGCATGCAGGCATTTGCGACGAAAAACGGATTCTGTTCGACAATTACAAGCTCTCAGCAAGTTGTTTATATCCTGGTTCAGCACCTAAACAATGCCCCAAACGAAAACTGACCCCTAAAATTTAGCATGCAGCAAGGTCTCATAGCACAAGTATAGGGAAAAATCTGAAAACTGTAAATTTGTAGTTACGTCACAAAAAAAAACATTTTGCGATTCGGAAAAATCTTTGTAACTCAATTCGGAAATTGAACTGTTTTCATAGGTGAGTTTGTACGGAACCCTCAGTGCGTGAGTCTGACTCGCACTTGCCCGGTGTTTTTCTCCCGAATCACACCTACCGCAATCCACGTTAAAGAACGTCGTTCCAATAAAATTTACGGTGCATGAGAAATAAATGTTCATTGGGTCCACGACAGCGGATACCATTTAGGTAAGGCTTCACCTAAATTAACCAACCTTATATTTACATAACAGCGTGCTAATCCATCGCTGGCGCTACTTCTTCCCGAACAAATGCGACGAATCAGAGAGTAACGCCCGCACGGACGAACTGCGCGGTGCGCTCGCCGCACTGGGCCGCGCGCTGCTGCAGCCAGACATCGAGCTATTGAGACTCAACATAGACACGCTCGACGCGCTCAATACCAAGTGCAAGCTGTACCACAAGGTGAGGCACAGTAATTAGTAGCAGTAAGGTGGCTTTGTAGTTCTATTTCTAAAACTTATTTTTCATTACTCATACTCGGAAAGTAGGTCTGAAAAGCGGGTTGAAAGTGATACTTTTCATCCCTAGGGAAAATCGCTTTCAACTGACAGCTGCCAAATTATTAAAAAAAAAAAACTAGTTCTGTTGAACCATGTCCCTATTTTTAATACAGCTTAAAAATTGCAGCGCGAAGTACAATAAAATTTAAATAAAATAAAGATAAGTATTAATTAAAGAATTAATTTCCGCTGACCTGAGTATATGGTTTTAAATTACTTTATTATAATTTCCTTACGCATATTTCTTTAAAACAACATAGATCTGGGATGTTTATCATTTTTTCAATGATGAAAATGAAAAATAATATTTGAAAAGCGGTGATTGGATCTTCATTTTTTTTTTTCGAGTTGTAGAGTTTTGTTTATACATAATCTCTGTTACTTCTTCTTGTTTACCTCGGGTTAAAGCCTTATTTAGTCCCTCGAACTATTGCGAGGTAACAATGTACTATTAGATCAATAGATCGGTTCGATTTCAAAAGAGTCGCAACTACTGATGTTGAAAATTTACAACGCGTTTATATCCCATGCGTGGATAAATGAGTTGTTTTGTGCATCTTTTGCGATTTATCCAAGACATTCAATTCATCATCATTTCAGCCGAAAGACGTCCACTGTTGGACATAGGCCTCCCCCAAGCGTCGCCACAACGACCGATCCTGTGCTTCTCGCATCCACCGCACTCCTGCGACCCTCACCAGGTCGTCCTCTTCGGTCCACCTTGTGGGAGGCCTTCCAACGCTGCGTCTTCCGGTGCGCGGTCGCCACTCTAGAACCTTTCGGCCCCATCGACCATCCGTTCTACGAGCAATGTGCCCTGCCCACTGCCACTTTAGTTTGGCGATTCTTCGGGCTATGTCGGCGACCTTGGTTCTCCTGCGTAAATCTTCATTCTTTATGCGATCACGCAAGGAAACTCCGAGCATAGCCCTTTCCATTGCCCTTTGGGACAGAGAATTGATTGGAGACATTCAATTGTGTTCTCCATAACTAATCAGGACACTGCACTTCTGCGAAATCCATGATGCCTCTTTAGGTATATTAACTGCAGATTTATGTCATAGGATTTAGAGAGTGGATGGATGGATGAGGAAAAAGATCCCCCATCTGTAGTGAATAGGTTTCATGTAGTGCTTAGTGATCCCAAAGGCTCAATTCTTGGTCTAGTTTTGTTTCAGGTACCTACTGGAGTCTCGACAGCCTAACAATTAATGCTTATGTCCAGGTGATGTTCCGTACGGAGTTCCTGGGCGAGTTCCTATCGGTCCTCTTACTGGGGCTGGCGGAGGGCGGCTGGCGAGCCCTCGCGCGCGACGAGGTGACGGCGGCGGTGCACGCCATGGCGCTGGTGGACTTCCCCGCTTTTCGCTCCGCCTTTTTGCCGCACTTCCTGGCCTCGCTGCCGGGCCTCACGCCCGAGCATCAGCACCATCTGGCGCAATTCCCGCCTGACACGGTAATCTCTAATAACTAGCGCATTATACCCACCAAATCTTTGAAGTTTCCTCAGTAATTAATTAAGTCCTGTCAATGATTAGTCACTATTGTGGTGGATTGATGACTGAAAAATAGAGAATGACACATATTTCACCTATTTCAAATTAACTGGCAGCTCAAAAACGCAAGACAGACCTAGACTGTCCGGTTCAAAGCAATACTTATTCAGTTTATCGTTGCAAGAAAATGATTCTATAAAAATGACTACAGCAGTGCTTTTCCACAGGACTTACCATCATTTACGCAGAACATCCAGCGCTTGATGAACGACGTGAACTGTTACCGCGCGTACAGCTCGCTGGCGCCCGTGGGGATGGCCTCCTAGCATCTCCTCGACTTTCACGTGCCGCTGTGATATTGGACCATTTGTGATAATTAACTTAACATTAATTTGTAGCTCTACAGATATTTGCAAATCGTGCAAGTAGATATGGAACAATGAATTTGAAAAATTATACAACAATTTGACAAAGTAACTTTGGCAAGAGTAAGATTGCGAAGCTCGAATATACAGCAGTGAAAACGTCAGTTCGAATTTTCATTTTGTATTAAATATTCTTATTTTGCGATGCGATGTTGTATTTTATGGGTTAATCATAATCAAGACATATTGGCAATGAAAATTTTACGTTGTATTATAATTTTTAATTTTTATAATGTATTCATGTTAAAGTTGCTGTCATTGGATTTGATACCGAACTCGCTCAGGATTGCCGCTTCTTTACAAGAAAATTAATGGCGCATTTCTACATGTTAAACGTACGTTCCGATTACTCGGACCAATTAATTTTATCGTGTTAATACTTTTAAATTGTGATTATTTAGGAAGAATGGTTTCCTTTCAAAACATCTCTAATCTCTGTGTATAAACCCAGATATTGTATGTTTTGAAAGGAAATTGTCTGTTGTGGACTGTTGAAATGAAATGTGAACATAAACATTTTAATGTAAGCTGTATGTTACGTTCAACTTAGATATTTAAGGAGTCTTTCTCATTTGCTCGAATAAGCAAATTTACAATCATAAAATGTTTATGAGAATATTTTGATAAAATTGAGAATATTATTGAACATAGTTTTCCCATATTTTATGTGTACAAATCTTTGCGCATAAGTGAATTACGGGGATTACTAATAATATTTTTGTACTGATATGTAGTAGAAAAACTGGATGAGTTGCTTAATTTTTTCCAACATGAGTGTTGGATAGAGGGGAATGGGAAATCTTAGTATCCATTAGGGTTGGGTCTTGTTGTTGTTTCTTTATATTTAACAAGCAATATTGCTTGTTGCTTAGAACTGGATTAACATATTAGGTCTGTGTTTATTTTTGTTAGTAGGTTTAGGGCAATTTTCCTATTAGGTATGGTGTAGTGGATGACCAATCGTTAATTTAGAATTATTAATACATAAATATAGCGTCTATATTTCGTTTTTATCAATAGGCTAATAATACAAGTCAAGTTCTTGACAGAATTTGGCATATAAGACTGTACATATAATTATTCGAGTTTATTTTAGGTATCATAACACCTATTTTTGTTTTATATAGACTCTTTGAACTATAGAATTATATTTGCTGTATGATTTTAGAAAACAAATCATAAATCTGCATTTATAAAATTAGATTATTGTGTCAGCACAAGGCGATTTTCGAAAATAAATAAAACTAGTCATTGGAAAGATTTTGTATGTAAAGAAGAATAGTGTGTGTAGGTTCATTTGCAATATAGCAGTATGGATAGCTAAGTTAACCAATTTCAAAGGCCAAAGGCAAAGGTCAGCAGCCAAAGGCAAAAATTATAATACAACACTTACCTTAGCTGTACATATTTACCATGCAAATCTTGCTTAAGGCAGTCACAAGTAAATTAGTAATCAATTTTCGTAAATATTTATTGCATTTAAGTTTTAGTTGCTTGGGGGTGCAATAGGTCGTGAGATAATGTTCAAATAATAATATTAGTCGAGATTAGAGAGTAATACAAAACTTATCATTTCTGTATGCTTATTGACATGAAAAATAAAGAAAATCTAGTTGTTTTGATATATCACAGTTTTATTCATTATTTCCTGCATCACACTAACAAAAGAATGTGGGGGCAACAACTTTAGACAGTGCATCAATGAAATAATGATTCGGCAATCGTTCTCCGAAGACTGTCATTGGACTGTTCGTCGACAGGACGATTAATTTATTTCAGTTTCCCCAGCAGAATCTTTCACCTATGGACATTTCGCCGACAGGAACTTTTATCTTCGACGTTTTCGCCGACAGGCCTTTTCAGCTACCAAATGTTTGACCGACACGACGATAAGCCTATCACTGTTTTAACTACAGACCTCTTCATCAACTAAGAATTCGCCGTCAATCTTAAGACAAGCGGTATTACAAAAAAAAACACATTTCTACAGATTACTAGTATCTTATAAAATAGATAATATGCATTTTATTTTTAAGGTTCAATCATCTAACAACTTTTCTCGCCTAGGGTGGGGCGAGACCTAAGTAAGTTGCCATTTGCGTTCTAGGACCACAGGTTTCCTTTTCAGAAGTCGACCCATGGCCCCAGTAGGTTTTGGCCCTGCTGAGCTCCTGTGGTTTTGCTGAAATCTCTTTAGGCTAGGCGCGCGTGAAACCGCGCTCGGTCCGGACGGTTACCAGACGGTCGGATGTCGTCGTCTGGAAAGGGTGAAAAATTCTACTGGAGAAATGGAAATAAATGAATCGTCCTGTCGACGAACAGTCCAATGACGAATTGGTCTTTGGAGAATGGTTGCCAAATCATAATTAATCACATAGTGACAATAAACATTTATTTATAGCATCATTGGTAAAAGTTGGACAAACATTTGTTGAACACTGCCATCACAACATCCTTGTGGCTTGCATATAACTGTATGTCAGGAGTGATATCCACCCAGCGCACTCCAATTGCATCATCACCAGCATTCAATTTCAATGTACCAACAGTAGAGCCATTGTTGTCATGGAAATTGTATGCTATACTTTCCATCCAAGCATTGTCAGTATTGCGACGATCATCAATGTATCCCTTATATACTTCATCCCCCTCTTGGAAGAATTTTTCAAACCTTTGGTTCAATGCCAGTTTTTCATCTGGAAATAAAATTTCAATAAGTAATAGGTACTTTATACATTGATTGATCTCATGTTTACATAAATTTACTTAATATTGCTAACCTGCACCCAATTCCAAAGAGTTCATGGCTTCTTCCTGAAATTCCCTGATCGCAGTAGCACTTAGTTTCTCACCAGGGTCTACCATTCCGCCTGGTAGTGCCCAATCTCCAGTATCCCTTCTTTTCACTACAACACATTGCAGAATGGGCCTGAAACACATATTTAATGTAATAGTTTTCAATTATTAAACAAAAAAAAGTAAGTAAAACTGTTTACATATTACTAGATTGGTCCTTTTCAACTTCACCATTCTCAAGTCTCTTCCAGCGAGTGACTACTGGGTCAGCAGCATGATTTGGTCCCCATCTCCCAAGAACCCCTCGACCAGATATACCTGTTCTTCCTATGGGGTTTAGTGGGTATCCATTCACTATGTTGTATTGGCCCATATAGCTGATTCTGCTCACTTTACCATCAGCTTTGTTCCATTGCGGTTTGAAATCGGGGTCACCTAAGCAAGAAAAATTAATCTTTTCCTTAGTGGGTAGGTATGATAGAATCTAACAAGGCGTAGTATTAATATATTACAATTACCAATATTAGGGTCAGCCCATGGTTGTCCATGTATAGATGATGCAGTATGATTATGTGGTTGATATTCCTTATATTCTGAAGACCAGCTGACCTTGTCGTCAGGAACAGGAAATCTTTTAATGTTAGAACGGGGGTAAAGCCCTCCACGACATTGAACGTGAGTGGTTATCATAATTACGCTAGATCGGATCATTAAAACACTTATAAGTATTAAAAAAAATATTCTTATCCTATTAGCGGTGAAACAGATTTTATTGTTTTCATAATAACTCATGCTTTATCTCTAGCTTCAAAGTAAACAACAGTCACTGTCACTGTCAAGTGTCACTTGTCAGTGATGAGCACAGACTCTAGTCTGTCCCTAACCTAACCTAGGAAATATATGGACTGGAAATACCTACGAAATAAAGGTGCATACCTACAATCGGAAATATAACATAAAATGGCTGCCATTGCTAGGGTTGTGTCGTTCAAGGATTTAACGAGTATCGATACTATTTAAGTATAGGTTCTACGTACGAGTTTTATACTAGATACTACATATGATCACGGAACATGACATTTAACAAGGTGTTCGAAATTAGATCACTGTAACAAAATAAAATAGGTTTTCTTATCCAAAATTTTACATAGAATCAATAATGATATTATTAGCTTCAATGATAACTATGTCATAAAATAAAAACTAATTTTAACCTTTTTTTGGCTACTAATCTAAATCTAAAAGCGAAACTTTGGATGGATGTTTTTGACTCAATCAAGGCGAGGCAACTGAACGGCTGATCCGTTCAGTTGCCTCGCCTTGATCATCATTATTTCTAATATTGCTACTTTCACTAAAAAACTGACGACTCCTGGCGTCGTTTTTTGGGTATCTGAAAAATAATAATAAAGGAATATAAGTACCATATTCATTTTACAAGGACCAAAATGTTTTTTTTTTTATTTCAGGCTACAGAGGCAGGCTTTTTATCAGCCATTTCAATGCAGACTTACCAAAAATTTTTTGGGAACAGAGTTATCATTTATCATGTAATCTTATCACATCAAGTGTTCTATTGAAACAGCTTTCTTCGAAGTGAAGCGAACAGATATGCCATTCTTTATGTCTGGGATTAATATTTTCTTCACCGATAGCCTCTCATGGCCGAATCTACTTAATGGCTAAATGGGCTGCAGCCCAGGGCCCCGGGGATATAAGGGGCCCCCAGTCCTCATTAAAAACAATCTTCAGTGTGGGTTAATCTATTTGACAAAACTTTTTTTTTTTAAACAAATAGAGTACTTCTGTTTAATTATGGAAGCAGTCATTGATATCGTTATTAATAGGGCGGGTCAATGCTTTACAAGCACTCAACGTTGGTGTTCACGTTCGACCTGTGATCAAAAAATGTATGACATTTGCGAGTACACTTCAGGAGAAATATAAACTTATTTTTAACAAAATGCCAATTAATTTGATTACTTAGGTGGGCCCCCAAGTAGTGTTAGCCCAGAGCCCAACAGTTTCACGATCCGCCTCTGTAGCCTCTAACCACTTTATTCTTAGTTGTAAAAAAGAATTATAAAACATGATAGAAGATAATTTGAACTTTTATGTAACTAAAACAAATAACAAAATATTGATGTCTTATTTTAGAACTATACAAAACTGAGGAAACTTCCTTTGTTAAAATAGATTAGTTAGGATATGTGGAATATTATAAATTGGAGATTTTATCGATACTGTTGCAGCAATGGTACATAACTATGCCATATGACATATTATTGTAAACAATTATTTTTTACTAAAACAGTCTCTTAAACAGAAATAAAGGTAAATATCAGTACTTAGGCAATAGATTTATGTACCCGTAATTTTTTTTCAACCTATTTGAATTATTCTATGTAATATTTCGTGAAAACTGGCTACTAACCTGTGCAAAGACAATTGAGGTTGATTTTCGTTCTTTCTTGCACTACACTTCACAATGCAACACGAAGGCATATAATTTTTTTTGTTTCACTATATATATAATGAAGTTATAAAAATATCTCTTCGTAATTTTCTCGAAAATCGCAATATTTTATAACATAAACACCAGTTTGACAGCACAACTACCACAAAACTCGGCAATAAAGATGGCGGACATGGCAATTACCCACAACTGTGTTGATGTCACAACGAAATGTTGCCATAATAAGCAACAACTTAAATATCGTTGTCCCTTTTGTCAAATACAATTTTTTCTTGAAGAGAGTGGGACAAAACGATATTTCATAGTTTGTTTCATATTTCGCTCATATTTGTATAACTATGTATATGACTAAAATAACACGGCGCCTCCATGTATCTATCTCAATGGTCTATCCTCTTAGGAGTGATGAGAAATGATTGTCTGTCAATGTCAATCAAGTGTCACATTCCCCGTGTTCCGAATTGCGTCAAAACTAATTATATCGCAAACCCCACCAATAGTCAAAAAATAAAAGGGCTACTGAGTAATAATTGTGACATTTTAAATTTTTATTTATTTAAGGAATTTTTATACATAACGTACATGTCAATTCCATCGTAACCTAACTGAAACTAAACTACATCTACTTACTAGTTATGGCTTACCTACGACTAAATAACATAAACAGCGCTTTAGCGGCTTTAGACAATGGAGAGGACAACGTCTCGTGGAGCATAACCACATTAGTTCTGCTCAAGTTGTAAGTTCTTAATAAGAGCTCTCGATCGGTATTGTAACGGACACATTTCACCAACAGGCATGGCCGGATCTACTTAATGGCTAAATGGGCTGCAGCCCAGGGCCCCGGGGATATAAGGGGCCCCCAGTCCTCATTAAAAACAATCTACAGTGCGGGTTAATCTATTTGACAAAACTTTTTTTTTTTAACAAATAGAGTACTATTGTTTAATTATGGAAGCAGTCATTGATATCGCTATTAATATGGCGGGTCAATGGTTTACAAGCGCTCAACGTTGGTGTTCACGTTCGACTTGTGATCAAAAAATTTATTTATTTATTGTATACTTTATTGTACACCTCATAATGTGGACAGGATAAACATTTACATAAACTAAGTGTACAATCGGCGGTCTTATCGCATAGGGCAATATCTTACAGAAAACCTCAAAACGAAGTATATTTAAAGACTTTCAAGTTAGCTATAGTAACTCATGATCAGTTGAAGGTTTCTAGTTCCATTAGGACGACATTTGCGAGTACACTTCAGGAGAAAGATAAACTTATTTATAACAAAATGCCAATTAATTTGATTACTTAGGTGGGCCCCCAAGTAGTGTTAGCCTAGAGCCCAACAGTTTCACGATCCGCCTCGGCCAACAGGTGATGCACGTCTTCAATAACATATCACAATTTGGAGAATCTGATTTTCTCATCATGTGTGCAAACTTGTTTAGTGGAACGTGACGTGAGTTGTGACGTTGCGCGTTGGTCGGATTCGCGATATTATCACTTTTGACGCAATTCGGAACGCAGGGATAATTTTAGATTGCTAAGCATGGAATTATTAGATACAAGTCTATAAGACAATTTTTGTTGTCTATCTTAAAACCACTTACCCTTTTCTTTTCGCGTCGTTTTTAGCTCACATTTTGTCCATACTTAATCTTTATTCTTGTTGGGCCACATAGCGCTTCTACTTTTATCATGATGGGCCGCAACTGTATTGCAACTCTGCCACCTGTTCTGTTCGACTGTACGGTTGTTCTTTTTAGCACTGATGTAAAAGATCTAGGTCTGCGCCTCGACAGTACCCTGAACTGGCGTTCTCAAGTCGCTAGTGTCAGTCAGAAAGTTACGGGAACGCTGCGGGCCTTGTATCGTTTAAAAAATTTATTACCGTCGAACACGAAGACAATGCTTGTTTAGACCCTAATTTTCCCAATCATCGATTATGGCGACGTGTGCTACTATGACCTGAATGCCTGACCTGACTCCTCAACAAACTTGACCGTCTTCTAAATAACTGCATTCGATTTGTTTTCAATCTGCACAAATATGATCATGTCTCTCCTTATAGGTCGCTCCTAAACTGGTTGCCCATACGCCAGCGCGTTTAGTTTCTCGCAATTCTCCTAGTTATCTAGCCTCTGACTTCCAATACATTTGCGATTTTGTGCCAATCACAACAAAAATCTACGGTCATCACATGACCGTCTACTTCATTGTCCCACTCACCGTACTGACATCATTCACTATTCTTTTCATGTTCAAGCTATTTCTCTTTGGAATGCACTCCCCCAGGTAATCAGGATGGCAACCAACCGATTGACCTTCAAAGTGAAGGTTCGCGAGCACATCCGTAAGAAGTTGGCAGCAGTATCGTCATAGCGTTTATTGGTTTTCCTATTATTTGTCTGCACTAATTGTTTTACAAGATTCGTGTGTTCTTTTTTTTTCTTTTTTTGTAGTTTGAGTACATATATAAGGTGCTATAAAAATATCTGCCACGGCTTTAATGGGAGGTAGTATTGTGTTTAAAGATTACAAAAGTGAAGAGCTTTCGTACCCCGGAACAGTTAATTCAATTTGAGAATATAAAGTAGTTAAATAAACATTGACTCGACTCTGCATAACGTGGTTCACAAATTACGCGCGATGTGTCGCTTCGTCAATGAAAACAATTGCTATCTCTTTCCATCTGTTCTGTGAATGAAAACTGAAATCAGCTGAACTAGTCAGCTGATTTCGTCACTATCTAATCCACTAGGTACGCAATAATACGCAGGCAAACTAGTGTTTTAAAAGTGCAATTACTTACCAGCTACTGTATTCTTCCAAAAAACTGACGTAAATAAGATGATAAACTTCCCATCACACTTAAAACAGGCTTTGGACTGTCAAGTTAGTGTAAGAATCGCAATTTTTTTCTTATTATTTTTAAACAAAAGGTAGGTACTTAGATTAATATTAATAACGATAAATTACATTAACTTGGCGTGTTTAAAAGTTAATCATCTTATTTACAACAATTGCACCGTATTTACAGTTATAACACTCCCTACCCACTTATCTACAAAACTGTTGCACAAGCCCGCCTTTGCGTTGCACAAAAATGTAGGCACGCTTACGTACATGTCTCTTCAGTGTCCGTTTTACTTTTTACTTGCCTAAATGCGCGTTTAATGCGCCTTTTTAATTCTACCACACTCCTAATGTCATGTCCGGTTTGACCGTACACAAGGTCCTTTACACGACCCCACAAAAAAAAGTCTAGAGGGGTTAACCTTTCGAATACCGTAATTAGACACAATAAAAAGACAATGAGAGAGCGAACGCTGGCGTTCGCACGATATTCCAGCGGGCGGACTGGCGAACGGGCAGTCGGCTAGCGCGTGCGACGAACGGGGCGCGCGGGGTTGCGCTTTGACGACCGAGTGGCTGTCGCGCAGCGGCATTGTTTGATAAGAATGGCAACAGTGTATGAACGGCAGTGACGGATTAAGACTATTTGATGCCATATGCAATCTTCGCCTGTGGGCCCCCTATCCATATGTCAACTAGAATCGGTCTTTAAACCTAAAAACATTAGTTTTTTAAAATAAGGTGATGAGATGTAACGTACCTTAGAAGGCCATGGTCCGGAGCGAGGAGTGGCAGGCGGTCGCCACCTTTTGCGAAGCAGTAATGCTAGCAAAAAGGAGGCGGCCGATCGCGTGAGGCAACGGTCCTCACGCCCCAACCGCCGCCGGGATTCTGATCCCGATTTCCGGCCACCGTAGGCGTGGGCTTGCGGACGGTGAGCAATGGGTAGTTCGCCGTCCGACCGTCCGGTAACCGTCCGGACCGAGCCCAAGTCGTCGACGGCGCGTACTGTTTCACGCGCGCCTCAAGATGTCAGCAACTGTAGGGGCTTATCAGGGTCGAAGCCTACTGGGGCCAAGGGTCTAATTCTGAAAGGAAGACTCGGCCCTGGTACGAAAGGCAACGAAGGAACAGCAGTGGGTTTTTAGTCAGTATAAGTCTTACACTATCTCCCGCTCCGCCCAGAGCGGGGGATGTCATAAGATGATTTTCCCACCGAAAAAAAAAAACCTTTGAAGTGGAGTAGGTGCGACAACAATAAAAATCAAAGCATAATTTATTTATTAGGGGTTAAAGTAAGAAATTGCCGATTTGTACAGAAAAAATTAAATTCGTTTTTTATTTTTATTTAATCAAAATAATTACCATTTTTATACACATACATACCATTATTATGCATTACATTGCTGCCATCTAATAGGAAGGTCATTTATGCTTTTGCGATAGAACTGGTGATCTAGATTCGACAAACTGTGTGAAAGCATTTTGTACTGCATCCTGAGAAGAAAACTTTTTATCAAGTAGAAAATTGTCCAAATCACGAAAAAAAATGGTAGTCCGTTGGAGCAATGTATTTAGGTATATACTAGTAACGAATGGTTTCTAATTGCAGTTCCTGTAGAGTTAAAATGGTTTCTTGTGCTGTATGAGGTCTCGCGTTATCATGGAGCAATAATGGTGAAGATTGATTCATGAGTCGGGGCTGTTTCACTACTTGTTTTGCTATCATTGTTCGGAGTTCGGCACAGTAAACATCTCCCGTTATTGCTTGACCACATCGGAGAAAGCTATAGTGAATAGCACCATCCTGAGACCACCAAACATTACCATTTTACCATTACCTTTTTATTGGTAAGCTTTGCTTTAGCTGTTGCGGCGTTTGACCTGGGGTCAGCCGTTGCATTTTTCGCTTACGGTTATCATAAAGAATCCACTTTTCATCACATGTCACAATTCGATCCAAAATTTCTTTATTTCTGTATCGATTCAACAAGGCAACACAAGTTTCAACACGCGTTCCTTTCGTCAGATCAGCCAAACCATGAGGCACCAATTTTTCATATTTTTTTATTGTTGGTAAGGTAACGTTAAACCATGTCGCTAATTCCTGGGTAGTTTGGCTCGGATCGGCTTCCATCATCTCTTTCAATTGATTGTTATTCACCTGTGTGGGGTGGTCTTCCACGTGGTTCGTTCTTCAAATCAAAGTTTCCATCACGAAAGCGTTTAAACCAAAATCGCACTGCGCGTTCATTAGCAGTCGCCTCTCCAAACGCAACATTGAAACTGCGAGCTAATAGTTCCGCGTCGGAATTCGTATTAAAAAATCACTCGAATTTTCGAAGTATCTATCTTTCTTGTCTAAGCTGAACAAAAAACAACTGAAAGTCGATAATCGAATGTTGCACATTTTTTAACCGACTACCAAAAAAGGAGGAGGTTATCAATACGGTTGTATTTTTTTTTTTTAATGTTTGTTACCTTAGAACTCCGTCGTTTATGGAACGATTGGCAATTTTTTTTCCCCTTCGAGGATATGCTTTCAGATTGGTCTCATTTTTTTCAAAATCCAGTTTTCATGATGAATCCATGAGGAATCGAGGGAACTCCTCAAATATTATAGGCAACCATATAGTTATTTTAGTATTTTCATCGAAAATTTAAGCATTATGCACTTTGGCTACAAGGTACTATCGAACTGATCTGATGATGGAGCCGGAAGGTAGAAGGTAGACACAGGAACTTCATAATAAAACAATGTAACCTAGCAGTGTTTGGGTTAATTGGAATTGTCATGAGAATAGGCACTCTGGTTATAAGTGTATCGCAACTAAAAAGTGTGAAATAAAAAACTTAAAAATAATAATAATCGGAAGTCGGTGTTAAATAAGAAAAAAAATACCGAGAAACACCGGCTTCCGAAATTAAAATTATTTTGATTCTTTTATTGTTTTTTCTTAACTCTAATCGGTTTATTTATGGAAAAAGTTTTTTTTTAAAAGAACTTCGTAGGTACCTACTATGTGAAAAAAGTTTTATTCAAAAATCTCAAACCATGAAAGTTTTATGTCAATTCGAAGTACAATAAAACGGCAATTTCATACTTTAACCCCTATTATTACGTATGCATAGAAGCCGGCCGGTACAATTACTCAAAAAACAAAACATTTGATTGACAGAGATTTGGGGGAGGCCGCGGGGTAGGGGTGGTTTATGATTGGCTAATCACAATTCCAGTGCATTTGAATTACCGAATGCACTAGCGGGCAGCGAGTGGGCAAGCGGGAGCGGGGTTATGACTCTAGGGCGGACTCTATGTAAACTTAAAACCCGCGAATTTTCAAATTAGCCCTAGAAACTTTTTTTGGTGTGGTTTTTGGTGACATGAGAGTGAGACGTGTTGCCCTGAGGATGGATTTTTTTGTGCTTCTTCTGGTGCCCCCCCAGACGTGATGCCCTAGGCAATTGCTTAATTTGATTAAGGGTTAATCCGTCACTGATGAACGGCGCCGGCGTTTTTCGAAATGATTGAATTGAATTCGGTGCGGTACGGCAACAGATTTAGTCTACGGGATGGTTTTATGCCAATAAATCAATTCAAATTTATACGTCCATTTTTTAGCCGTGGCAGATATTTTTATAGCACCTTATATATATTATGTATATTGTATATAAAGTATTTAAGTAAGTATATGTGTGTACTGTATACGTTGCACTACACACAACGTATTCTGATTTCTCACAATGAAATGTGTATCTTTTCGTGTAGTAAATAAAGTTATATTTGAGTCGCTCTTTTAACCCTTTAACCGCCCGCGTCGGATTGGTCCGACGAGTGTTTTCGCACCCTACTTGCCATCGTGGATATGCGACCCTGGTGGATTAAACGCGAGACTATTTGTCGGATATATCCGACGTAGGCGGTTAGAGTTAAAATTTGTATGCAACGTCGCATCGCGTCTCGGTGTGAACTAAACCAAAGTAGACAGAATTAAAAAAAAACAGACTCCAAACGGTATCATATTATCCAGTTACTGGGTTCTGGGTGTGTGGTAGGCAGTCACTACATATCAACATGTAAAATAACTGGTATTCAGCTGCATCCTTTAGACCGAATTACAACCCCAACATAAGAAGGGCTGGGTAGATTGATTAAAACAATTTTAGAATTAAATTTAATGATTATATTAGAAAAATAGTTATTACACATTTGGCTTATTCATTACTATTATAACTTTCTTCTCCTTGTGGTTTTCTTAACTGTTGGTTTTTTGAATACTTCGTCGTCATCCTTTTTCTGAAAATCTTCATCTGTAAGAAGTGATTTGCAAACATTTAAAACCTTATAAATGATGAGAATTGATTGTTTTACTTTAAAATTGTATTAAAGCTTACCAGAGTCATCTGAAGCGACCTCAGCTGTTTTATTGGTCCTCGTCGCAGCTCTACGATTCGACTTTCTCACGCTTTGAGGGGTCTTTTCGTTACTCGGCGGTTCATTCTGTGATGGTAGAATATTATTATATATTTTTTACTAAATGCAAATGAAAGTTTATTACGATAAGAATAACAAAAAAACCTATTTTATTTTTATTTTTTTCTATCTAGCAGTTGGTTCTGGCGAATTTTTGAAATGGCTGGACCGATTTCGACAGGCTTTTTACTAGTAGCTAGCTGATATTAAAAGGAGTAATTTAGGCTTCTTTTTATGATTAGTGTTCCGCGGAAACAAAAACTCTTTAAAATTGTGACCAAATGGCATTGTGCTGTTTTACGAATCTGATGCAAACAGTCGCGGGCACCAGCTAGTTTTAAATTATGTATGTAAATTATTTAACTTAAATAATTCTTACTTTAGTTAACTAGCAATATGGGATGTACTGATAAAACTTGTTTAAAGTTTTGGCAAAAAATAATTTATAAGCGAACAGTTAAGGATTACGTTACCTCGTCAGGGCTTGAAGAAGATCGCCTCCTGTTCCGGCGGGGCGCGGCCTTGCGGCGCGGCGTGGCGCGCGGCGGGGGCCCGCGAGGCCCCGGGGGCCCGCCAGGCCCCGGGGACCCGCGAGGCGCCGGGGACCCGCCCGACTTATTCTCTTCAGTGTTTCCTTCCTCATCGTCACGAACGGCGAAACATTCTTCTATCTTGTCACCCAACTCCGAGACAAGGGTCTGAAATCGTATTGATTTTGTTTATCACAAGTAAATATAAAGAATATCTTTATATTTTACAACCAACCACAGGAAAAAAGAAATTACAATCGAAATACTTCTTCTTTCGACTTACCTTAATTTCATTTTTAGCCATTTTAGACGTGTTATTCATTATAGTATTAAAGCAATCCATGACTCCATTACAGTGCAGTTTATCTTTGTAACAGTCGAGGTTTTCAATGAGCTTGCGAAGAGACCTCTCGTTGTAAGTAAATAGAGACAGACAGTAGGCCAGGTCGCGCCACTGACGCTCTTCTGTCGATAGCTTAAATCTTTGGCAAAGTTTCTCTACTAATGCTTCCATTTGACGGTCTTTTTGTATGAGTGATGTTATATACCTAGAAAGAGAAATAACGTTACTATTGTAAGTTGTTGCTTCAGAGTTGCGCTACCTTTACTTTTATGTGCTCACTTATACTTACTTCATAATAACTCTGTATTGCTCCTCAGCCACATTTAACTCGGGGTCGCTGAGCCTCGATATAATGTCTGGCATGACGTTATACAGCGCGTTTCCTTTCTGCGACAGTTGTTTGAAGAACAGTTTTGTCATGGAAGCGACGCGCGCGTCTTTGTCCGCACAACATAGCGCCATGTCGGCAATTTGGCCTTTCACTCGGACCATCTCATGGAGAACTAGGAAGGAGAGCATTTTAACTGCGCATTGACGGACTTCTAACTCTTCGTCGCTTAGTCTGAAATATTACAATATTGTTAAAAGTGAGTTTTGCCTGGTATTAGAGCTATAGTGTAGGTATTCGCGTTAAGAAAATATTGTTTTATCGTTGTAGCTTACCCATGCCCCTTGAACAATGAGATCATAGTAAAATAAAAAGCAGTGTTAACAATGACCAGTTGAAGTAAGCCCTTCTAACAGAACGGACGCGCTTTTGTTAATTTTAAATATGTATAAAAAATACCTCAACTATTCGTTAAAATAAAAATTCTGTCAATTCTAATTAAATTGTAAAATTTTACAACATTATTATTTGAAATATTGTGTTATAAAAGTTAATTTAATATCAATGGTCTAATTTTCACTCTACTATGAACACGCCTCTAATTTGCAGTTGCACTAATGAGTCACTATTTTCTTATATTAGATATTATCTATTGCACTGAATAAAATAAAAAAATGGTTTGGTTAAAAATACCAGAAATCAAGAGAAAGTGCTAAAATAGGCTGTTAGTATGTTACTGATTTCAGCGGTATTACTCACATGTGGTAAATATGATGAGTCCAGGGTTGTGTAAGATTGGGAAATCGCAAGGTAAGGTCAGCGAAAGCAATAGTTAAGTTGGTTCTCAGTGACACATTCTTAGACTTCTTCAGCACTGTCACCATCAGTTGAAGACCGTCTTCGCACACCGCGTTTGAAACTAACATAAACCTGAAATTTAAATATATATTTAGCTATAGATCATCACAAAAGATTGTGTCCCAATGGACGTGGACATTATTGGACGATTAAGCTGTCCTATAATATATGAAGCGTGGCGCGCGCGGGGTTGGACAGTACCCAGCGCAGCAGCGGCACGTAGCGCGCCAGACTAGTGCCGGCGCCGACGATGTCTCGCTCGCACACTATACCCGTCCTGCTCGCTCACATTACCTAGTGAAGCTGAGCGCGGCGGCGGCCTGCAGCGGCGGCGTGGCGCGCGCGGGGTTGGACAGTACCCAGCGCAGCAGCGGCACGTAGCGCGCCAGACTAGTGCCGGCGCCGACGATGTCTCGCTCGCACACTATACCCGTCCTGCTCGCTCACATTACCTAGTGAAGCTGAGCGCGGCGGCGGCCTGCAGCGGCGGCGTGGCGCGCGCGGGGTTGGACAGTACCCAGCGCAGCAGCGGCACGTAGCGCGCCAGACTAGTGCCGGCGCCGACGATGTCTCGCTCGCACACTATACCCGTCCTGCTCGCTCACATTACCTAGTGAAGCTGAGCGCGGCGGCGGCCTGCAGCGGCGGCGTGGCGCGCGCGGGGTTGGACAGTACCCAGCGCAGCAGCGGCACGTAGCGCGCCAGACTAGTGCCGGCGCCGACGATGTCTCGCTCGCACACTATACCCGTCCTGCTCGCTCACATTACCTAGTGAAGCTGAGCGCGGCGGCGGCCTGCAGCGGCGGCGTGGCGCGCGCGGGGTTGGACAGTACCCAGCGCAGCAGCGGCACGTAGCGCGCCAGACTAGTGCCGGCGCCGACGATGTCTCGCTCGCACACTATACCCGTCCTGCTCGCTCACATTACCTAGTGAAGCTGAGCGCGGCGGCGGCCTGCAGCGGCGGCGTGGCGCGCGCGGGGTTGGACAGTACCCAGCGCAGCAGCGGCACGTAGCGCGCCAGACTAGTGCCGGCGCCGACGATGTCTCGCTCGCACACTATACCCGTCCTGCTCGCTCACATTACCTAGTGAAGCTGAGCGCGGCGGCGGCCTGCAGCGGCGGCGTGGCGCGCGCGGGGTTGGACAGTACCCAGCGCAGCAGCGGCACGTAGCGCGCCAGACTAGTGCCGGCGCCGACGATGTCTCGCTCGCACACTATACCCGTCCTGCTCGCTCACATTACCTAGTGAAGCTGAGCGCGGCGGCGGCCTGCAGCGGCGGCGTGGCGCGCGCGGGGTTGGACAGTACCCAGCGCAGCAGCGGCACGTAGCGCGCCAGACTAGTGCCGGCGCCGACGATGTCTCGCTCGCACACTATACCCGTCCTGCTCGCTCACATTACCTAGTGAAGCTGAGCGCGGCGGCGGCCTGCAGCGGCGGCGTGGCGCGCGCGGGGTTGGACAGTACCCAGCGCAGCAGCGGCACGTAGCGCGCCAGACTAGTGCCGGCGCCGACGATGTCTCGCTCGCACACTATACCCGTCCTGCTCGCTCACATTACCTAGTGAAGCTGAGCGCGGCGGCGGCCTGCAGCGGCGGCGTGGCGCGCGCGGGGTTGGACAGTACCCAGCGCAGCAGCGGCACGTAGCGCGCCAGACTAGTGCCGGCGCCGACGATGTCTCGCTCGCACACTATACCCGTCCTGCTCGCTCACATTACCTAGTGAAGCTGAGCGCGGCGGCGGCCTGCAGCGGCGGCGTGGCGCGCGCGGGGTTGGACAGTACCCAGCGCAGCAGCGGCACGTAGCGCGCCAGACTAGTGCCGGCGCCGACGATGTCTCGCTCGCACACTATACCCGTCCTGCTCGCTCACATTACCTAGTGAAGCTGAGCGCGGCGGCGGCCTGCAGCGGCGGCGTGGCGCGCGCGGGGTTGGACAGTACCCAGCGCAGCAGCGGCACGTAGCGCGCCAGACTAGTGCCGGCGCCGACGATGTCTCGCTCGCACACTATACCCGTCCTGCTCGCTCACATTACCTAGTGAAGCTGAGCGCGGCGGCGGCCTGCAGCGGCGGCGTGGCGCGCGCGGGGTTGGACAGTACCCAGCGCAGCAGCGGCACGTAGCGCGCCAGACTAGTGCCGGCGCCGACGATGTCTCGCTCGCACACTATACCCGTCCTGCTCGCTCACATTACCTAGTGAAGCTGAGCGCGGCGGCGGCCTGCAGCGGCGGCGTGGCGCGCGCGGGGTTGGACAGTACCCAGCGCAGCAGCGGCACGTAGCGCGCCAGACTAGTGCCGGCGCCGACGATGTCTCGCTCGCACACTATACCCGTCCTGCTCGCTCACATTACCTAGTGAAGCTGAGCGCGGCGGCGGCCTGCAGCGGCGGCGTGGCGCGCGCGGGGTTGGACAGTACCCAGCGCAGCAGCGGCACGTAGCGCGCCAGACTAGTGCCGGCGCCGACGATGTCTCGCTCGCACACTATACCCGTCCTGCTCGCTCACATTACCTAGTGAAGCTGAGCGCGGCGGCGGCCTGCAGCGGCGGCGTGGCGCGCGCGGGGTTGGACAGTACCCAGCGCAGCAGCGGCACGTAGCGCGCCAGACTAGTGCCGGCGCCGACGATGTCTCGCTCGCACACTATACCCGTCCTGCTCGCTCACATTACCTAGTGAAGCTGAGCGCGGCGGCGGCCTGCAGCGGCGGCGTGGCGCGCGCGGGGTTGGACAGTACCCAGCGCAGCAGCGGCACGTAGCGCGCCAGACTAGTGCCGGCGCCGACGATGTCTCGCTCGCACACTATACCCGTCCTGCTCGCTCACATTACCTAGTGAAGCTGAGCGCGGCGGCGGCCTGCAGCGGCGGCGTGGCGCGCGCGGGGTTGGACAGTACCCAGCGCAGCAGCGGCACGTAGCGCGCCAGACTAGTGCCGGCGCCGACGATGTCTCGCTCGCACACTATACCCGTCCTGCTCGCTCACATTACCTAGTGAAGCTGAGCGCGGCGGCGGCCTGCAGCGGCGGCGTGGCGCGCGCGGGGTTGGACAGTACCCAGCGCAGCAGCGGCACGTAGCGCGCCAGACTAGTGCCGGCGCCGACGATGTCTCGCTCGCACACTATACCCGTCCTGCTCGCTCACATTACCTAGTGAAGCTGAGCGCGGCGGCGGCCTGCAGCGGCGGCGTGGCGCGCGCGGGGTTGGACAGTACCCAGCGCAGCAGCGGCACGTAGCGCGCCAGACTAGTGCCGGCGCCGACGATGTCTCGCTCGCACACTATACCCGTCCTGCTCGCTCACATTACCTAGTGAAGCTGAGCGCGGCGGCGGCCTGCAGCGGCGGCGTGGCGCGCGCGGGGTTGGACAGTACCCAGCGCAGCAGCGGCACGTAGCGCGCCAGACTAGTGCCGGCGCCGACGATGTCTCGCTCGCACACTATACCCGTCCTGCTCGCTCACATTACCTAGTGAAGCTGAGCGCGGCGGCGGCCTGCAGCGGCGGCGTGGCGCGCGCGGGGTTGGACAGTACCCAGCGCAGCAGCGGCACGTAGCGCGCCAGACTAGTGCCGGCGCCGACGATGTCTCGCTCGCACACTATACCCGTCCTGCTCGCTCACATTACCTAGTGAAGCTGAGCGCGGCGGCGGCCTGCAGCGGCGGCGTGGCGCGCGCGGGGTTGGACAGTACCCAGCGCAGCAGCGGCACGTAGCGCGCCAGACTAGTGCCGGCGCCGACGATGTCTCGCTCGCACACTATACCCGTCCTGCTCGCTCACATTACCTAGTGAAGCTGAGCGCGGCGGCGGCCTGCAGCGGCGGCGTGGCGCGCGCGGGGTTGGACAGTACCCAGCGCAGCAGCGGCACGTAGCGCGCCAGACTAGTGCCGGCGCCGACGATGTCTCGCTCGCACACTATACCCGTCCTGCTCGCTCACATTACCTAGTGAAGCTGAGCGCGGCGGCGGCCTGCAGCGGCGGCGTGGCGCGCGCGGGGTTGGACAGTACCCAGCGCAGCAGCGGCACGTAGCGCGCCAGACTAGTGCCGGCGCCGACGATGTCTCGCTCGCACACTATACCCGTCCTGCTCGCTCACATTACCTAGTGAAGCTGAGCGCGGCGGCGGCCTGCAGCGGCGGCGTGGCGCGCGCGGGGTTGGACAGTACCCAGCGCAGCAGCGGCACGTAGCGCGCCAGACTAGTGCCGGCGCCGACGATGTCTCGCTCGCACACTATACCCGTCCTGCTCGCTCACATTACCTAGTGAAGCTGAGCGCGGCGGCGGCCTGCAGCGGCGGCGTGGCGCGCGCGGGGTTGGACAGTACCCAGCGCAGCAGCGGCACGTAGCGCGCCAGACTAGTGCCGGCGCCGACGATGTCTCGCTCGCACACTATACCCGTCCTGCTCGCTCACATTACCTAGTGAAGCTGAGCGCGGCGGCGGCCTGCAGCGGCGGCGTGGCGCGCGCGGGGTTGGACAGTACCCAGCGCAGCAGCGGCACGTAGCGCGCCAGACTAGTGCCGGCGCCGACGATGTCTCGCTCGCACACTATACCCGTCCTGCTCGCTCACATTACCTAGTGAAGCTGAGCGCGGCGGCGGCCTGCAGCGGCGGCGTGGCGCGCGCGGGGTTGGACAGTACCCAGCGCAGCAGCGGCACGTAGCGCGCCAGACTAGTGCCGGCGCCGACGATGTCTCGCTCGCACACTATACCCGTCCTGCTCGCTCACATTACCTAGTGAAGCTGAGCGCGGCGGCGGCCTGCAGCGGCGGCGTGGCGCGCGCGGGGTTGGACAGTACCCAGCGCAGCAGCGGCACGTAGCGCGCCAGACTAGTGCCGGCGCCGACGATGTCTCGCTCGCACACTATACCCGTCCTGCTCGCTCACATTACCTAGTGAAGCTGAGCGCGGCGGCGGCCTGCAGCGGCGGCGTGGCGCGCGCGGGGTTGGACAGTACCCAGCGCAGCAGCGGCACGTAGCGCGCCAGACTAGTGCCGGCGCCGACGATGTCTCGCTCGCACACTATACCCGTCCTGCTCGCTCACATTACCTAGTGAAGCTGAGCGCGGCGGCGGCCTGCAGCGGCGGCGTGGCGCGCGCGGGGTTGGACAGTACCCAGCGCAGCAGCGGCACGTAGCGCGCCAGACTAGTGCCGGCGCCGACGATGTCTCGCTCGCACACTATACCCGTCCTGCTCGCTCACATTACCTAGTGAAGCTGAGCGCGGCGGCGGCCTGCAGCGGCGGCGTGGCGCGCGCGGGGTTGGACAGTACCCAGCGCAGCAGCGGCACGTAGCGCGCCAGACTAGTGCCGGCGCCGACGATGTCTCGCTCGCACACTATACCCGTCCTGCTCGCTCACATTACCTAGTGAAGCTGAGCGCGGCGGCGGCCTGCAGCGGCGGCGTGGCGCGCGCGGGGTTGGACAGTACCCAGCGCAGCAGCGGCACGTAGCGCGCCAGACTAGTGCCGGCGCCGACGATGTCTCGCTCGCACACTATACCCGTCCTGCTCGCTCACATTACCTAGTGAAGCTGAGCGCGGCGGCGGCCTGCAGCGGCGGCGTGGCGCGCGCGGGGTTGGACAGTACCCAGCGCAGCAGCGGCACGTAGCGCGCCAGACTAGTGCCGGCGCCGACGATGTCTCGCTCGCACACTATACCCGTCCTGCTCGCTCACATTACCTAGTGAAGCTGAGCGCGGCGGCGGCCTGCAGCGGCGGCGTGGCGCGCGCGGGGTTGGACAGTACCCAGCGCAGCAGCGGCACGTAGCGCGCCAGACTAGTGCCGGCGCCGACGATGTCTCGCTCGCACACTATACCCGTCCTGCTCGCTCACATTACCTAGTGAAGCTGAGCGCGGCGGCGGCCTGCAGCGGCGGCGTGGCGCGCGCGGGGTTGGACAGTACCCAGCGCAGCAGCGGCACGTAGCGCGCCAGACTAGTGCCGGCGCCGACGATGTCTCGCTCGCACACTATACCCGTCCTGCTCGCTCACATTACCTAGTGAAGCTGAGCGCGGCGGCGGCCTGCAGCGGCGGCGTGGCGCGCGCGGGGTTGGACAGTACCCAGCGCAGCAGCGGCACGTAGCGCGCCAGACTAGTGCCGGCGCCGACGATGTCTCGCTCGCACACTATACCCGTCCTGCTCGCTCACATTACCTAGTGAAGCTGAGCGCGGCGGCGGCCTGCAGCGGCGGCGTGGCGCGCGCGGGGTTGGACAGTACCCAGCGCAGCAGCGGCACGTAGCGCGCCAGACTAGTGCCGGCGCCGACGATGTCTCGCTCGCACACTCCACGCACGTACTCAGCATCAGCATCGTCGGCTACGGCACCTTCGAGACCAGCTTCTTCTTCTGTCATTGTTGTGTTTACCTGTTTATACAAATATTTAACTAATTAAGGAAAATAGCAAGAAGTTCTAAAGTCCTAGAGAATTAACTGACTCATGCGAACACAGGAAGATTAGCTTAATGTCTTTTTTAAATAAAGATCGATTTTCAAACAATGTTAGTCACACTCTGTCAGCTCAACTCATATTTCTTTTCACTCAACAGTTCCATTAAGAACCCCGTCATAATTAATAATCAGATATGTTCATGTGAAAAACTATTAAAACCATGTTAAATGAACGCAATCAACATACCGAGGGCCCCTTGTTGGAGGTGACGCTAGCGGAGCGCTGCTGGCGGCTGGAGGCGCTGGCGTTGCTGAGGTTCATGAGAGTCTGGCGCCGCAGCTCGTCCGCACGCCCGCGCTTGCCCGGCGTCGCGAACGCGCCAGCTTTCTTCTTGCGTTTCTCTTCCAATTTGCGTTCTTCGCGAACCTAAGGGAGAAACAAATTTGAATTACGACGTTGAACACCAGCACTAGCTTTTTAATGGTTACGAGTCTACCTAAAATTATATGAATTACTCCAGCATTAGTACGCCTACGTCAAAGTGTTTTTTATCCCAAGGGGACCGCTAACCTGGACAAAATTATACAGAACATACTGCACCCCACTGTCAAATTTCATAAGTCGAATTCTTTTAGTCGAAAAGTTAACAGACAGACAGTTACTTGGACATTTATAATATTAAATATGATGATGTTTAATGCTACGGGCATATCGAAAAAAATATGTTTTTTTAGTCTATATGATTGAAAGTGGATATATACCTGGTTCCTCCTCCTAAGCTCGCTGTACACATTTATATCAAGGTATATGAGCTGCTGCAGCGCCACTTGCCCCAGCACGAACACGAACCTCGTCAGCAGCTCCACAGGTAAACTGACGTCTTCCTCATTGCCAGTATCATTCACCATCGTCGTCTCCACCCTTCTGTACATCTCCGCGAGAATCTTCGCACACACAACCTCCGGAGTGTCACAGATGGCGTATATGAGATCTATGGAGTTGGCTGCGAACGCAGTGAATCTATCGAACTTAGAGAATGTTTCCATAAGACTGTCGAAAACAGACGTGAAAATCGCGTGCTCGGCAGGATATCTTTGACTCTTTTTCGTCAATGGCAACAAAAGTTGCACACTCAAATTCCTTGAGTTGTAGTCTGCAGTTAATCCGTGTGATTGAATGACGTCAAGATTTGCCAAGGCCACGGAGGGCTTCGCCTTAGCAACCATTACTAGAAGCGAGAGTGCGGCATAGCTGTCCATGTCTGTAGTTCCATCAATCTTCTTTAGAAACATCTCCCAGAAAACCTGTGATTAAAAAATTTAGTTTTTTTTAGCTTCGAGTAAAGTGACTAGCGAGATCAATGACCAAGCCACCAATGAAGTATATGTGTCGTGGCCAAATCTTAAAAATTGATCACTTGATGATATAGCCAAGTAAAACTGGCCAGATCGTTTTAAACGTTAAGTTTGATGATATTTCAATCTTTGTTTGGCCTACTTTCTTTAGACCTTTTATTAGCATTGAAATCCTACATCAATGATATGGCAAACGAGGATTGACATATCATCAAATGTTAACGTTTAAATGATCTGGCCAGTTTCAGTTGGCCATATCATGAAGTGATCAATCCTAAGATCTGGCCACGACATATGTATCAAGTAAATGGATGGAACAGAAAGAAAATTATTTTTACTAATCAATTCGTAATAAGGGAGCACATACCTGTATAATAGTCGGACTAATGTCTCCTTTCTCGACCCACTTGTCTACAAGGTGTTCGAGGGCTAGTGCACTGCCGCGGTCGATGTGCATCATCAAGGTGACTAGCTTCTTAGCGATGGCAAAGGAACGCGCGCGTTCAGCCTTATTGTCGCATTCCAGATACATGTCACGGTACGCACGCTCTACAGCTTCTCGTTTTTCCTAAGTGTGCAAAAATAGATAATTGTCATTCTACAGTTAAATTTGGACACTGCTCGTGCTCACTGAATAAGCATTTCTTTACAATGAGTATCACGAATACTCCGTGTAGAGCACGCATGGAGTCGGAGGAAACTATCGCGCATGTGCTCTTCGAGTGCACAATCGTCAAAGAAATAAGAACATGAACTTTGGTAGCACGAATTCACTCATAATCGCCCTAAGCAAACTAAAAGGACTCATCTGCTTTTGGAGAGAGGTGGGGTGATTGGAATGAAGGCCGCCATAGCCCACGCACAATCGTCCACCAAGGACTAAGTGTGGAAACCAGATCACAAAGATAGATAGAAGTAAACAGTGAAATTAAATACTGGGTATTGTAAGTTTTATGTTGGGTCTTAAATACAACCTTTACCTAATTCCATTCTCACCAATCTCATCAATTTTATCAATTCCATTCTAACTTAATCTAACTAAGTGTGGTGGTCCATATATACAATCTTTACCTGTTTAGGTACTTAACTAAATGTAAACAATCTGAACATGTCTTTTATGTAAAAAATTGTGCCACCTAAAAAAAAACCCCAGTATGACTACACCTTTACTTTGCACGGATAAGTCACTATTTTCCTAACGCGAATTTCCTAAGTCACATTTTAAAAGTTGCTCTTTACATCGCATCGTATAAATAATGCTAGGTTATAAAAATATAATTATATAATAGAAAAATTAAAACTACTGAAAGTTAGTTTAAAAAAGTAGGTTGTATTTTGTCTAAAACTTACTTTTATAAACACCAAAATGACATTTGAAAAATTAACTTATTTTTACAAAGTAACAGCCAAGTCAGAAATTAGGTCTCGAAACCAGGTTATCAAAGACTAGACTATGTTTCTTGAAGCTTACCTGATCCGGCGACCACACAAGCAGCAACATATTCGCGACGCCCATCTTAGCAGACTCAATATTAAAATGATGCGCCGTCGTAAAGAAATCGATCGCTTCGCTGACATCGCCGGCTTGTTTGGACATCAGCAAGGCGTTTATAAGCGGCACAGCCTCAGAGACCATACGACTAAAGTGAACAGACTCTTGGAGAAATGCTACAATGTTTTCCTTTTCTTCTAATCGTTTGTACATGGCCAGTTCTTGTTCGCATTGCTGTGTTAGAGATATAGTTCTTTCTGGTATTATGAATATGTTTCGGAGTAGAGCTACAAAGTATGCAATCTGAAATAAGTTGTTTTTATATTTTATTTTTTATGTAATGGATTTTATATTTGCAAGCTAAACAAAGATTTGTTGTTTAACTTCAGTCAACCAGAAACAGATCTAATGGAGTACTTTCAATTTTATTTTGGTTACTTCTTGCTCGAACGGCTGAACAGATTTTGATGAAATTTAGCACACGTGTAGACCATGTCCTGGAATAGCACATAGCATACGTTTACGTTTTTTATCCTAGGAGTATTGTCCCTTGGGATAATCATGTACTATCACGCGGGTGAAACCGCTGGCAGCAGCTAGTACATCAAAAATATGAAAGAATCATGTTTTAAATATCTCAAAAAACCAAACTATATGGAACTTTAAACTTTCGCTTGCAAGAATAATTTCGTATGTGACGTCAACTAACACGTCCATGTAACATTGTAGTGAAATAAAAAAAAATATAGGCCAGTAAAGGCTTTTGTGGTTTTTAGTATAAAAATGGAATGTATATTGCGATTTTAAACATAAAAAAAATTACACTACCAATAAATAAAAAAACAAGCAGCTATACGTGAAATAACTAGGAATTTACGCGTATTTCGTTAGATATGACTAGCTTCTGCCAGAAGCTTTATCCACGTGAACATCAGTTATTACAGACTCGAAGTCGAAGATTGATAAAAAGTAGCATATGTCCATCTTTCAAGTTCAAAATAGGTTCAGTAGTTTAACCGTCAAAGCGTAACAGACAGACAGAATCACTTTCTCATTTATAATATTAATAGTACAGATATTAACAACATGGAACTTCTCCATTGATAAATGCACTGTAATTTTACCTGGTCACTTTTCTCCATGTCACACCTAAGTAACTTAGCTTCAGGGTACAATCTTTCAGTGTATTTAACAATAAGGTAGGCTTTGTAGTAGTTCTTCTCACGTAAATGTTTGCGGATCGCATCATACAAGTTCTCCAGCGATGCTTGAGACAATTCTGGTTCATCTTGAGTAAGGATATCCATCCCTTTTTTTATCGCCGTGACGATGTCCTCCTCTATACTCTCCCATTTTTTTATTAACTCAGGGTCAGGTCCAGGGTTCAACTTCTTTTGTAGATCTTCCATAATTTCTGTCTCTGTTTTCAACTGTTCTTCTAGAACTTCTAGTTTTAATTGTGCGGAAAATGGATTGCATTCTAAGAATATCTAAAAGTAACGAAAACAATAAGAAATTTAGCATTAAATGTACATTTGAGTAAAGGCTCGGAAACTAAGTCTGAATTCAGTCTAGGATGAAGAATATGATATTTGGGTCGAATGATTTTGCATACCTTCAGAAGTTGAATGGCGGCTTTCCTAACGAGCGCGGCCTTATCCCGCAGGCGACCGATGGACCGCTCGAGAACAGTGCGCTGACGACTCACCGGCACACAGTTTTCTCTCTGCAGTCGACACCAGAACTGAAGCACCTGTTTTAATATTACATTAATTATTTAAGAGTGCCGCCAAGACACTTATTGAACCGGAAGTCTATCTTTAAATAGATCAAAACTACCTGACTAAGCCAGGCCTAACCTAATATTTTGTTACTTTATCTCCTTCTGTTTCTAAGAATGGCAAAACTTTCTCTGGAACAAAGAATTATGCTCCCAAATGCATGTGCTGCATGCGATGAATTGATTTTCTTTTTAGGTTTGGCTTACTAGTTCTCAGTGTTTGAAAGTGTATCTTACCTCCGATGGGCGACACAGCAATAAATGTGCTGAGCTGAAACATAGCATGTACCGTCGAAACAGAAGAATAAATTACCTTGTGTCGCACATACGCGGACAAGTCATGCAAATGTTCGTAGAGGTCATCTAGAAAGTCGTCGCGCTGCGTGCGCTGTTCGTCTGTTAGACCTTCCCCGCGAAGTTCTACGCTCAGCACCTCACACATCATGCCCAGCACGCTTATACGGAGTGTGTATGACTGCAATATTAATAAAATTACAAAAATTTTCAATAGTATTGATCAAAGCACGAAAAATCTTGATAGTAGACAAAATTCAAAACCGCTTGAGCTGCAGCCAAAACACTATCTCGAAAATATACCTCATCACTCTCCAGATATGGTTGTATGGTTGCAATAGCATTGGTCATCTCTTTAGGCAGTTCCTTAGTGAGCTCCAATAAGAATGCACCACAATTTCTAGCAGCTCCCTGCTCAGTGCCAGCACCGGCATTCTCATCCTCAGACGACGCTAATGCTTCTGCTATTTCACGCACCTACAAAACATAAAATCCGAGTGTTTTTGATGTATTTAACAAGAAAATATTTTTGAAAATGGAAGCAAGAAATAAATGCAATAAGAAAATATTAGTAACATTTTATTACCATTTGTGGTCCAAATGTGCCAAGCGAAAATTCTTTGGTCAGTTGTACTACTCCCGCGCATATTGGCGAGACTGCATGTTCCATCATTTGAAGGACCTGAATTTAAAGATACCATTACACCAAACTTTAATTAATTTAAAGTTTCTAATTTATTATCACCCTCCCTTATTTATGAGTTATGATGACTAACTGTAAAGGCCGAAATACACATGCCTGTAGCAGGCACAAAATTATGCAAGTAGCATCCATGCCCTAGTGACATCCACCAATCAGAACTTATCATGGCTCACTGGTGTGTGTATTTCAGGCATAAAAGCGGCGACAAACATACCTTCTGGCACAAAAATATGCAAGTAGCTGGCATACTGGCATGCCAGTAAGCCATGACAAGTTCTCCAATCAGAATTCGTCATGGCATGCTGGCATTCAAACTACTTGCATACTTTTGTGCAAGTAAAAGTAGTTTTAAGGCCAGAATACACATGCAAGTAAAGTAACTATGGTATGCAAGTACTGTCGCCGGCACGAAACATGGCATGCGTCGTTAGATGCGCAGGTCGATTTTTAGGTCTCTGCGGTCAGCAAGCGGGCCGCGGGAAACGTGGTACATCGTTCCGAGCACGCGATTGGTCGATCGGTCGACCGTTGTCCCTGGCAACGAATCCACGTTCCGTTTCCCAAACAACCACTACACTGTACACTTGCGTACAGAAAAGTTGTACCCTTTGTTTACGTTGATTTTTTGTTACGAGTTAGAATTATAGTTCGATGTTCATCGTCGAATGATAACAATATTTCTATGTGACCATTTCGGATTTCGGGGACCTTTCAATTAAGGAAAAAAACTGGTCCACAATTGACCGAGAAATTGGTGAATTTATATTAAAAAAAATTCATACAGCCTAATATATAACCTACTGCTTTTTCAGGTCGGTTAGAAAGTGTAATAAACTGTTATGATTGAAAACCTTCAAATGGCGTTTCCTACCCCTCACACTAAGTTCAACCTATAACAATAACAAAAATACTTTTGTTGTATATTAACTTCAGAACCTTTATATATTTTATTTATAACGCCTAATATACTACTTCATGAATTCCTTTTGCATTTTATGGCTATCTTCAAAAGCGACGTTTAAAAAAAAATTATGGCCATAACCATAGAATAGGGTTTGTTTTTTTATTTCGGTGGGAAAATCATCTTATGACATTCCCCGCCCTTGGGCGGGGCGGGAGATAGTGTCAGACTTTTACTGACTAAAAACCCACTCCTGTTCCTTCGTTGCCTTTCGTACCAGGGCCGAGTCTTCCTTTCAAAATTAGACCCTTGGCCCCAGTAGGCTTCGACCCTGCTGGGCCCCTACATTTGCTGACATCTCCTTGAGGCGCGCGTGGAACAGCACGCGCCGTTGACGACTTGGGCTCGGTCCGGACGGTTACCGGACGGTCGGACGGCGAGCCACCCATTGCTCGCCGTCCGCAAGCCCGCGCCTACGGTGGCCGGAAATCGGGATCGAAATCCCGGCGGCGGTTGGGGCGTGAGGACCGCTGCCTCACGCGATCGGCCGCCTCCTTTGCAAGCATTACTGCTTCGCAGAAGGAGGCGACCGCCTGCCATTCCTCCTCGCTCCGGATCTTGGCCTGTACCAAGGCCCGGCGCGAGAGATCGCCGCCGCCGATCGCCCCCACGAGGACACGGCGTTGCTCTGCGCAAGCGGGACACATCTCCACCGTATGCTCCACCGTGTCCTCCGGGTGGTCCACACAGTGGTGACACCCGGGCGTCCCTTCCGCACGAATCCGGTGCAGAAACTTCCCGAACTTACCGTGTCCGGTGAGGACCTGTGTCATGCGGAAGGTAATGACGCCGTGTTGCCTTTCCAGCCACTCCTCAAAGAAGGGACTTACCGCATAGAATAGTGATAAAATAATCATAAATATAGTGGACCTTTTTTTTCACGAAGTGTAAGCATGCGCGAATTTTACCCCACCACGCCAAATCTTTGCTATGTTACTTGCTTATTTTGGCCCTAACTAAGTGAAGGAAAATAATATGAGGAAATCTGGTAAATTTATAATTATTACCCCCACAACAGCCAGCTCTGCCAGTAAGCCAATTTCAGGTTAAAATTTTGCATACATAAATAGTGATTTTATAATTTACCTGAACCAACTTTATAAGGCAGGATGTGCCATGGTTATACTTCTTGATCAGTACACCAAGCACTTGGAAGACAGTCTCTCTCACAGATTTGTTCTTTATTATTTGTTCTTCTAATGCTTTATAGCAGGGATCTGCCACCATTCTGGAAATAAGACACAGAACTTATCACTTTCTGACGGTAAACAAGTTTCTGTCATTGCCCGCATGTTAGTAAAAAATAATAAAGCCTACTCAATAATAAAGTAGAATTCTACTGGCATAAGAATTTTTTAAATCAGTCTAGTTTTTTTGAGTTTATTCATTACAAACAAAAATACTAACAAAATAAAATTTCTAATATTAGTGGGTATTAGGGGATCCAATCCAATCCTGCATCCTCACACCTCAGCTGCCGCGACCTGATCCCAGACTACCAGCCTCTGTACGCACGGACTTGCGAACGACGAGCAATGGATAGCTTGCCGTCCAGTAACTGTCCGAACCGAGCCCGGGTCGTCGACGGTGAGCAGTCGTAGAGTAGTAGTATCCAGGACTGATGCCCGCTAGTGCTGCGGAGAATTACTGAAATCCAAACCCACATTCCCAGAACGCAAGGGTGACTGAAGGTCACAGGTGTGGTTTTAGTCAGTATAAGTCTGACACACCCTCGCGCTCCAACCTTGAACGCGAGAAATCATTAATAATAATAATAATATTATAATAATAATAATATTCCACAACTATCACACAACGCCGTCTAGTCTCAAGCTAAGCAGAGCTTGTGTTATGAGTACTAGACAACTGATAAACATACATATATATTTCTAAATACATACATATTATAGATAAATTACACCCAGATACAGAACAAATGATCGTGCTCATCACACAAACATTTATCCTGGGTGGGAATCGAACCCACGACCTCCGGCATAGCAGTCAGGGCCACTAACCACTAGACCAACAGGCCAGTCATTGGATGATATCCCACCTCAAAAAAAAGTCAGAGTACCTACCTAAACTAATTTAATTACGTTCCGTTTAACTTACGATACAGGACTCTCGAAATTTAAAAATTTTGCTGTTGGGTAAAAATTTAAAACAATATTATTTTCCATACGAATTCTAAAGAAAAACACGAGTTTCATGTAAAGTTGTTACATCTCTTGGGTATTTATTATTGAGGCTTTACTGGATCTAATAAATATATAGTCAGAATGGCGCGTCATCTGATTCCAATAAAAAAATTCAATCTCACAGAAGTGCAGGATCCCGCATTTCTGATCCCGTCAAAAAGGTGCGGGACCCCGCGTTTTCGGGATTGGATTCCCTAGGAAATATAGTCATTAAATTGTATTTTGTCTAAACAATACTAGATGAACTGAAAAGAATGTGTGTGCTACAATAACATTTAAAAAAGAAGCAAAAAAAAGGTTGTCCAGTTGTTGGAAAAGACAAATTACATATCATAATTACAGTCAATCTGCCTAGCTTTTTCACAACTACATATTTTGAGATTGGCTTCTAGTCTTAACAGAAGCAGCTTAGTTCCAAAATCTTACATAGAACAACTGCCTATATGACCTTAAAACCCAATTACACACTGCACAGTACACTAGCAGCAATAGAAATTATTTATAACTAGAAAAAATATGTGACCACTTACGAAACAAAGTTATCTTCAGCCAAGGGAGGGTCCCACAGCTTAGACAAGGGTTGCTGGAGTACTAAGTTCAGTGTTACCAAGGCAGCCTGTTTGTCTGACTCTGTCCAACCACAGAACTCTTCATCATCAGTCACCTTCTTTCCTTTTTTGCCTAGTGTTAGCTTTGTTGAGTTCTGTGAGTAAATAAGTGGGTTATTTAGCTTATTTTAGGAAAGGAAAAAGTAGTTGAATGAAGTAACACTCACTGCCAACTGATTAGCAGTTTAAAACTTTTTATTATAGGGTTATATTTGGTACATATAAACAATATATTAATTCAGATTATATTTATTCTAAAATGATACTTGTAGTTCTAATTGTGTATTTGTACTTGTAATTGTGTGAATTGTAAATTCTTATGGGAAATAAAGATATCTCAAACCTCAGTTCTCAAAGTTAAGTATTGATGGAAAATCCAACAACAATTTTTCCATGCTAGGAATTGAATCCAGTCCTTATTCAGTGGTCTAAATATTGATACTGGAAATATGAAATAACGTAAGGGACATTCACCTAAAATGTACCTTATGATGATTGATGTAAGGGTATTTTACGCAAAACTTAAAAATATCCCATACATTAATACATACTTCTGCAGTGCTATTCTGTAAATGGTAAATCATTTCGAAAGTCATTTCGCAAATCATCTCGAAAGTCACACTCACTTCGCTTCTCATCTCGCCTGTACAAGTTTCGTTATTCTTATGTCAAGATCAAGGCCAAGTGTTCCGAGAACAGAAGAAGAGTTCCGAGTACCCAAGTGACATTGCTCTATGGTAGTAGTGCAGTGCTGAATTGTGTCTTGTTATGATTTACATCGACTCACTTCATTTAAGAATACGAAACTTTAATTTCACATGATTTCACTGCGGATTCAGAAGTGATTTCGCAAATAAACTTTTCAGAATAGCAATGCTGGTATTAATATTATAGTAAGGAAAAATATCTTGGTAGGATAAAATGTCTTATTGTAACTGTAACCCAGATTTCCACTCACATCAGCAGCGAGTTTAGTGTCCTTAGTCTTCATAATCTGAGTGAAGAGATACATTATCATTTTCAAAATGTTCAAATTCTTGGTTCTGATTTCACTATTTATTTCTTGTTCTTGTACTATCGGTTCTAGGTGGTTACAGAGACTCTTGCTTGCTCGTATGATATGTTCAAAACCTAAAAATTTGTTATAAACTTGAAGTAACAGGTTGATGTTCATTTATAAAAATACAATGAAGACAAAGTGGAATCAAATATTGAGGTGGTGTTAAGACAAATTTACCTTTATTTATAACATTCCATTCAAGTTTGTTTCCATGAACTATGATGGAAAAGTATGTATCAAAGTGTTCCAATATGTATTCCACTCCTTCAGTATTAAAAGCTCGTGCGGCATCTATAATCAAGAAGATTCGTTTTTATCGAGTCTCTATGGATAAAGAAAAACTCATATAAATTTTAATTACCTTGTAATTTAGACAAAATTACGCGCGGTTGTACGACGTCTTCAACATGATATTGTCCAGCGTGAGATTCTAGTAATTCGTCCTTTTGCAGTGGTATAGCAAATTCAAAGTGGCTCATTTTGAATCAGAATAATAGTCTTTTATCCATTCAATGAATAAATTATCATCTATCTGAGGTTTAACCAGACGTTAAATTTCCACAACAACAAATAAGCGGACGGCGCCATAAAACGTTTATTTTTGAAATTTAAAACGTGACAGGGACTGTCAGGGACAGTCAAACAATTTTTTTTTTTTTGGGTTTTAAAGACCAGGTCACTTGAACCTTTAAGTCAACTGTCAAACTAACATCGCGTTTCGACCACAGACTTACAACAGTGGTTCCGTTCCGACCCGTTTTGGTTCCGACTCACGGCAACATCGATGTCGTACCAAGGATCTATGTAACATACCGCATTTACACCAATTTACACATTCGTACTCGCCACTCGCCTCGAGTTTTGCCTCGCCATAAGCCTCATCATTCGAACCAACAAACATTTGTACACAAAGTGCGCGTGCGTAAACACGGCTTTATCGCCCCAACAATCGTTAAGGGCCTATTACACTACGCGATATTCAGCACACGATATTCAGACTGTCTTATTTTTTGTTTCGAGTAAGATCGGTCTAACCCTTATTACTCTACGCGACATTGACCTGTCTGTATATCAAGTAGTGTAATAGACCCCTTAGAGTGGACGACCATTAGCACACGGAATAATAAGCAATGGTTAATTGAAGCGCTAACGTAAGTTTTACTCTGCATTCATTTTAACGTAACTTTTATGGTTTTTACGATAAGTTATTTTTTTTCTCATTAGTTTACGATGTTTTCACTCGACTGCTTCATTCATTTTGTATTTTTAATGTTTTGTTTTTTCATTAAATTATCGCATTATTTTTGATTGATGGTAATATTTTTGACACGTTGCTTACATGTCATTTGACGTTTGACTTTCGCTCGCCAGCACACAAGCCAGCTGAAGTGGTGGCCTATTATCGAGCTAACTTTGTATAATTGCTACACGTAGTTTGTGCTAAATAATAGTTAAATCAAGATCAATATTAAATAAACGATCATGTCGGGCAAGGCAAATAAGGCTTTTACTAAAGAGGAAGAATTACTGCTTCAAGATTTTAGCCGGAATGTGTCGACAAAATCTTCAGCCCTCTTTTACGGGAATGCTTTCATCGTATCTGCTATTCCCATATGTGAGTATTACTTTAGATGTTTAAACGAGATTACTATGTTGCTAAAACAGGCAGTTTTATACATAAATCGACAATTACCGGTCAGTGAAAGTACTGTTCGACATTTATGTGTGTCACTCTTTCAGGGTTGTTCTGGAGGGTGCATGCCCTGGAGGTGAGCTCGTCCCTGGCGTGGTTCGCGATGGTAACGACAGCGAGCACCTGGCTGCTGGCCCTGGCCTACAGGAACACCAAGTTCCAGCTGAAGCACCGAGTGGCCGTGCGCAGAGAAGACGCAGTCGCGCGCGAGATGGCCCGCAAGCTGGCCGACGACAAGAAAATGAGCAGAAAGGAGAAGGACGAGAGGTAAGCTAAACACAGCTGTTTTTGTTCTTAGTTAGACTTATTGACATTAATAATTGTAAATTCTGGTTCTTATGTTTCTTTCAGAATATTGTCAAGCCATTTCAAGTTATTTTTCAACATACCTAATTACTAGTTATTGTTTATATCCAACATAGCTACAATATGTTGATGCCAAATTAGCTAATAAACTCTTCTTCAATCTAAGCAATGTAATTTAATCAAATTGATTCTAATTAGACTATTATTTCATAATCAGGTGGATTCCCATTGTTGTTGACTTTTATAAATAATTTGCATTCTAATTATATTTAGCTTTTTAAATACTTTCAGCCTGTTTACCAAATATTTTATAAAAAAAGATTATATTACTTGATGTGATTAATTATTAAATTATTTTAAACCAAAAACAAATACAGCTATAAAATAAATAAAATGAAAATTTCAAATGTAAGGTCAGTTAAACACTACTATGTATAATTTTTTCAGGATTCTATGGAAAAAGAATGAAGTGGCTGACTACGAGGCTACCACATACTCCATCTTTTACAACAATGCTCTGTTCCTTACCATTGTCATTCTCAGCAGTTTCTACATCCTGCGCTCATTCACACCCACAGTGTATCCTTTTACAAACTACAAAGAACAACAAACCGCTGCATCATAGTAAGATGATGATATTTTATTTTTAATTGACATAAAACTAGTGCTCGACTGCGATCCCATCTGATGATAAGCAGTGATGAAATTGTTGATGGTGAGAAGCATTAGTTTATTAAGAGCCTATTCACTCTAGCCATTAAGACACCTATATTATATGTTGATTATGTTGAAATACAACAAACTTTTAGAGCCCAACTTTTAGAACCATAACACTTTCAAGATTCACTATGGTTAAGTCCACTTATTGTCTATGGAATTCATCTAATGTTTCAGTTCAGATTTTTTTAAATGTTATTAGTGGCAATTCTACTATCACAATAAAACTTAATTACTTAATAGTGAGTTATATCATCAAGAACAATAGCAGTGGTGGCCCTGTTGTAACATCCTGAGATATGATTCATATATTGCGGGTTCAATCCCAGGCAGGAGCTTTACATTGTATAAATGAATACAACGTCACTGCTCTCAAAATGGTGAAGGATAACATCATGAGGAAACCAGCATGTTTTAGAAGCAAAAATTCAAAAATTGGGTTTCCATAGGCCCCCATGGTAGATTATGGCCCCTTATCTATCCTAGAGAGGAGGCCTAAATTCCAGTAGTGGAAACATTGTGAGGCTAATTATGCTTTTGCTAAAAATCATCAAAATATGCCAGATAACCCAAATACTTTAGTTTTCATGAAGTACCTATGTTTGAAATACTTATTTGATAGTTTAAGTGTAATTTATTTTGCATTTTAGCCAATGAGATTCCTTGACTCTCAGATCACAGTAACTACATTGTATCCCTCTCAGTTGCCTCTGGACTCCTGGCTCTGCTCTCCACCGGAACCAAGTAAAGGACTGCATGTAAGTGTTGCCAACAGAACAAAATGAACTACATCTAGTTTTGTTGAAGAACTGAAAATGGCAACATTGTGAGTGAGTGAGAATGTTACAAAAGTTGAGCGCAACTGCCTCTGTTTTGATGAGGCATGTGTAGTAAACTTTGCACAGTTATTTATGTGTTTACATTGAATAAATATAGAATAATTTTATAATTTAAAAATAAAATAACTGAAAACAGTCTTTAGTTTTATTTACAAATTTGCATAAGGAAAACTTACAATTATATGGTTTTCTTAGTAGTAAGTTATTCTAACAGCTGTTCTTCATATTCTTCAGGGTGGGTTTAGTATAGTTTAACATCACAAACAGCTTTCTTTCCACACAAAGTTCAATTTCTTTCACATAGTCCATAATGTCACATATCAGTTTTTACCACTACTGTATAAAGCACATACAAGTTTAGACTGTATGAAGAAAAGGTAGTTATTTGTTCACTATGCGTTTATTTATCTGATTTTTTGACTAGAAAATAATTGTGTTCACGTAAGTGGTGGCATAAAACCGGTCCTTCATTAATTAAATTGATAATTTGCTAGTCTTATTGAATTTTGAAATAATTTAATTGATTAAATTATATAATTCTATGATCTATTTGAAATATGTGCAGAAGTGCTTTAGGCAGCAGTGGTGGGGACGTGTCATCACATTATTCGTAGTGTCACAGGTTGCCGGTTGGCAAGTGACAATGGCGTCGCGCTGCAAATCCCAGTGTTCGCTTCGGAACTTGTGGTTTGTCAGGGGCTCAGTACATCATGCCGACGTGCAACGGCTCCGTGCGCTGGAAGTACACGTTGGGGTTGCTGCTGAAGGTGGGCTCCACGCTCGTGTACACGTTGCCCTCCTCCGGACGCACCATCACGCCTGCACAGAACACACTACAATCAGTATGTTTAGCTTACCAGCAGCACTGTCGAGTGTAGTCCCGTACACCTGAATCTGGGCAAAGTGAAACTGACAACTTGAAAGTGTTCTCGGTAGAAAATCTAATTAATGTTATCTAACTGATCTGTCGTATCTGGTTTGCTATTGAAAAAATACGTGTAAAGTGAGTGTGCATTTATTATAAGCGAGTGTAGGTAGATGATAGTTACCTGGCGGCAGCAGGTAAGGATAGGGCGGGTAATTGTAGTGATAGTTTAGCATAAGGGGGTGCATGGTGTAGTGCGGCGGGGTGTACAGGACGCGTGAGTGCGGGTGCGACGAGTTCGCGAACAGGCCTCCGTACGGATCTGCGAAAAGAACGTCGCGATCTGCGGTCAATCTGTGCGTGGAAGCGCTAGTCCTCACTAGTAGCGCGCTTTAGATACTTAACTAACCGGCTGGCTGAGCGGGCGGCTCCTTACGGTCCAGAACGGGGGGCGGTCCGGGTGCTGGCGCCGCCGCTGATACCATGCCGTACTTGACCGGCTTGAAGTGGAAGAACGAGGGTGAGTAGCCGGAGCCACCAGCGCCAAGTGAGCTGAGTCCTTCATCGCGGTCCGCGTCCCAACGGCCCTCGCGGCCCAGCGCAGCCAGGCGCCGGCCCTTAGGGGCGAACATGAGCGCGAACACCACAGCGCACGTGGCCAGAAGCCCCGCCGCCACACACGCGTCGCGATGCCGCTCGGGTGCGCCCAGCGCCGCTGCTACCCAGCACACCCACACGGCGGCCGTGGCGCCCCCGGCGCCTGCGATATGCGTTGCCTCGCGGTAGTTGTCGCGAATGCCGCGCGATCGTAGTGCCACCCCGCACACCACCGCGATCAGGAAAGCTGCGTAGCACAGCGACAGCAGCATGTCGGACATGTGCACGTCGCAACGCCCGCCGCCGCTTATCACTCGCGGAGGAGATCCGCCGAGCCACTGAGCACCGATGGCTACTTGTATCATTACAGCGAAAAATAATAGGAGTCCTTGGTATGCTGCAGGTAAATATACTCCACCATTCAAACTTAGCAAAAAAACGCACTTCACTAGAAGTGAAGCGAATACGATTACATACGCGACACCCGTTCCGAATCGGACAGCACCACAAGTGAACGCAGTCGGCGTAGTCGCAAACAATGCAGCTGTAGCAGCGCATGAGAACAACCCAAACAGGAGCGTCTGTCCCAGGAGCAGGTGGCGATGGCTCGGCGCCTTGCGACTCGCTCCCCATATCACAAACGCTTCAAATCCGCCGAGGGTCACCATGCTAACACAAGCGAGAGCTAATATAGGGACTGCCCAAGACTCTGGTCTCAGTGCGCCCAAAATTTGCGGAACCGGTGCTAGTACAATAGTCAAGTTCGGTTGTGGTTCTGGTGTGACTGTTGTAGATGTCGAAGGTGGCGGTGGCGATGACAGTCTTTCCGGTATGACGAAGTACTCAGTGCTCATTTCCAGTCGATGAGCCTCAGTGCGCGCGGGGCGGCGCAGCGGAGGCGCCGGCTCCGGCGGCTCCTCTTCCTCGACGGAGAGGTTTTGCTCTTCGTAGTCCTGCTCGTACATTTCGTCATATTCACTCTCGACGTAGTGGTGCGCGGAGGGCGCGTTGCGTGGCGAGTACTGCGCAGGCACGCGCGGCGCGAGGCGGTCTCCAAAGCGCGCGGCCCGCGCCTCCGAAAGCGTGAGCGCCGCCAGCGCGGTTGCGAACAGCAGCGCACGCGACGCCATCAGGCCGCCGGGGCCCTCAGCTGCCCGAGTCTCGCTGCAGACACATCCGCTCTCGTCCTCTTATCTCTGCAACAGATTAATTGCGGCGTCAGTCAGACAGCGATGTATCCTTCTCGACTCAAGTCGCGACGTTTGGGCTCTGAGATAACCAAACAAAGAATCACCCGGCAAAACCGGTTCGACACTCGCCTTGCACCTCCTAGGAGCCCTAACGTAAACCGATTTGGTATTCTTTGTCGTTTTATTTTAGGTCGTTAAGATTGAAAAAGCCGAGGTAACGCTTACATTCTGAATGCCCACTTGCATATACAGGGAGAACGTGATCACGAATGTCTCGACCCTTATTATGTTATTGTTCTGTTTTAGTTGCAAATTTATGTTGCTCTTTTTATTATTTTTCAAAAGAGCTTTTTCCTTATGTGGTGAACATTCACTATATTTATTTCTACCAAGCATTTATGTAAGTTGTACTGGTTTCTAGCCATTTTACTAAGCAATTAGAATGAACACAAGAGTTTAACAAGAAAAGACAAAAGTCATGCGTTTTGTGCATAACTTTAAATATCTACTTAAGTACCTATGCTACCTCTACAAGATGGAAAGTTGAAGCGGGTAGTTATGTCAGTTTCCTTGCGCTGTTTTCCTTCACTGTGTTGGAAGCACTCCCTCCATCTTCCCATGGCACGACCAAATAGATTACGCGCTGACTCGTGAGGTGGCTGCGGACATAGCACCCTTGTCCTTGTCAAATTACAAAAAAATCTTACAAATTAGCTAAGTGCTAACTGGTGTGCATTAAATTCTCTCCCATTATTGTTTTGGTGACGAAATAATTTACAAAAAGTGGAGGCTCCTGGGTTCGAATTTCGAACTCTAGACTACCACTCACTACATTCGCGGTCGTTACCATTGGGCTACCATACCACTGCTCCATAAAAGTACAGCTGTTTTTACCACATTTGAGTTAATTTTTACCAACCAATCAACCATTGAATTTCAAGTTTCCACTCCATATACTTACATAATACTTCACGTCTGCATATGGCAGTGTTAGTAAATCTGTGCATTCTCACTTTTTTGCTAATTGTGTTAAAGTCGGGTGTTGTACCTCCTCGCCAGTCATTGCTTTTGCTATTTCGTTGGCCTAATCGTCACAACAAGCGCTACTACCTCAGTATATGCGTCAGGTGGTTGGATAACCAACCAAGTAATAATAAAAAATACTTAATGTTTATTTATGTATTTATTTAATTAATGATGATTTTTGATACTGGTCCGTGATGAAGCGATTCCATTCTCAACAAAAGCGACCGCAGCCTTGATCTTATGAGCCGAGTGAGCGAGACCGTTCACGACCACAGTGGGTTTAATTACGAGCCAAGCGAGCCCTCACTCTAACGGAAAAAACGAACCCTCCTAACGAGCATAGCAAGTCTACTCACAAGTTGAGCTAGGAAGAAGTATTCATTCACACACCGACCAAGACCAATCACAGACCAAGCGAGTGAAGCAAGCTGTCTACGTATTGGTAGTTGGTATAATACCTACTTCACATGAGCTAATCTTTGGGGCCTCTAACGAACAGTTGGATTGGAGAGTGAGAAAATGAATCAACTGGGTAAGCTTGGTCGGTTATATTTAGGGCTAGTCTATTTATCAGATCTCACTACAACCAAACAAACTTGGGTGTCGTGAGATCTGATAAATAGACTCACAGTGGTCGCTGAGGTTGACACACCGTTCATACAGTGTGGCCAAAGTTTGACTGGTTTGCTTTGCTCGGTTGGCTTGTCAGACCAATGTAAACATCAAACAAAAAAAAACCTGATTTTTATACGGTTTTCGACAGGTCCTGCTATTGTTTTTGCTTGCCACTGCACCTTTTAGTCTAATTGTAATCCTTATAACGTTTTCTTTGAAACAACATTTCACCTTTTTCTTTTAATCCTTCTGTTCCTCATAGGTACCTTATTTTTTCTGGAATCATCACAGGACTTTTTTGATTTATTGCATTCCTTATATTACTTTCTTTGAGTACTATGACTGGGAAAAGGTTTTTTTAATATACTTACTCGAAAACCCGCTCTTATCCCACCGCTTTTAGGCACGCAATAGACTGCTTTCCGCACTAGTACAGAAATAGCGCGTGCTCTCCCCCACCACAATGTTATTACATCAGACTGGGCTTTTCAGATAATTATTAATAGGCGAGTTATCCAGTACCCTATCACTATCATTTAAGGTGGTATTTTTAAGCAATTCCAATATATTTTATTACTTAGTGTTGAGCATTATCATGTGGCAGAATGTCTATTGTCTTAGCTGCCACTGCTCAGCGGGAGCTCGCCTTGACGCTAGTGAAAGCGTGAATGATTAATATTGTTGAATTTATCGGTATATGTTAAGCATGAAAATCTGTATGCAAAGTGGCAAATAAAACGAAATATGATCATAGATCATAGCAGTTATTTTAAAGGTACGGCACGACACGTACGGTACGACAATACTTAATAAGTGAATTTATAAAAGAGTATAGGTATATAAAATAATAATTGTTGTAATGGCAACTAAGTCCAAAACTTGATAGAATTCTTAAAAAGTATGTTAGTAAATAATACAGATTCTTCATGTCATAAGTATCTAACATTAAGTTATTTCGTCTATGGGCAGCAGTTTTGTTATTTTAAGTTCACCTTAAAATCTCGGCTCATGAGTCCGAGAGATTGATACTACAACTTAATTGAAGCTCCATTCAGTTCAAACGCTAAGGCCTTTTATACAAGGGCAAAGTATCTAAACAATAGCTCCATGATCTGGAACTACAATAACAGTATTATCTCCTAACATGCACCTTAACGAAATAAATCCACGGTGACCGCAATTCGTCTCCGCGATAGCTACAATATAAAATATGCATCTCTCCCTACAAGGAAGCCTCTAATTCAGCCGAGAGATTACGTAGACAGCTTCACGAACCGGATCGTGACTTTAAACTTATTATCCGAATCAAAGTACACTGAAGAACGTATTGTAGGCAGATTTGGTGCGAAAGTAACGGTGTGTGGACTCGGCACTCTCGGTCCATCCGACAATCGTAGGAGCAAACGATCTCTGCCAACGGGACTCCGTAGTGTTATCTTAAATCACCTCCAAATCTCCACGCGAACTGTATCCAATGTTATTGCTTCATATTTTGTTTTATCCAGCCAGTGTGAACGTGCCGCGAGCGCTTTCGTAATCGATCTGTCTTCAATAAACATACTCGTAGATAGTCATCTAAATGACCAAGTATTAGCGCATTAGATAAACTAAACGTAGATACTGCACTGATAGTGGTACAAAATAGTGCATCAGGTAGTATGGTTTGATGTTTGTCTTTGTTAGCCTCCGCATTCTTCTTTTGTTTAATTAGAGACATACTTTTGAATAATGTCAGTTCCAACGTGACGTAGTTCCACGCACGGTAATTACATCATAAGTAGGTGACTATGTAAATTGGCTTAATTGTATCACCGCTGTTCACGGTGACAGTGGAAAGTCAAAGTTTTCCTTTGATAGTGCGCAAAGTAGAAACAATGAGACTTAGGGAAACAGAGCGTTCGTGTGCGGCAGCGCGTTGTAAAAGTAACAGCACGAATACTCGGAGTGAAACTCGCCTGAACTGATTGTGTGGCGGAGACACACTGCTGAGTGCTGTGAGCATCTGCCACGTCACATTCCTCCGTTACAGACAATTATTTAACTGATATTTCACTTGCATCGCTCATTCATAGTGATGACTGGATGATACAACGCCTATTAGCTTAATGCTGACTTCAAGTGTTAAACTGAAAACCTGGGCACTCTTTCTGGGTTTCTTTATTAACGAGAACAATTTTAACGAAGTAGACGTATTGTCTTATTAAGGATAAACAAAAATACTTAGTTTGTTTAGACCAAAAAATTCAGCAAGTTTGACGGTCACGTCACGGTCATCAGAAACCAACCCACTTGCTCAGCGCGGCGATTATTGTGCTGTATTTTGGTACAGTTTCATGACCTATGCTCTTGTTCAGCGTGTGTGGTGGGTTTGAGTTAATTTTATCTAAATGCAATTGACCATCGTTTTCATCGAAGACCGTTTGGCACGCCACATGGACATTTCTAGCCACGAGTCATAGAAACTTCATAGATGCTCATAAATCATAATAAACCGATACGAAACTACAATCGTGATTAAAACACTTTGTGGAATTAAAAAACATTTCTGCGTACATTCCTACACCGTATATTTCGATATAATTGATTGACTACACTTTATTGTAGTTTTTATGAATTACAAGCCACGGATAATAATACATTAAGTTGCTTTTTTCGCGTCATGAGCACTTTCTGTCTGCTATTATCTTTCAATTACACGAAACGTAATTGTACTGTACGGTAACCTTAAATTACAGCATAAGAATTTTGTTATGCACGTATCTGCAATAAATGTGAGCGCGTTGTAACGATGTGCGGGAATGAGGTAGTAACTACTGTCTACGCTCTGGGTGAAATTGAAGAGCAGAAACCGTTGCAGTTGCACAGTGCGTGCATACAATGATTGAAATGTAAGCATAAAGGTAATACATGTTATACTATACTATGCCTGACAGTAGGTACCTACATATTTACAAGTACTGCTCAATAGTACCTAATGATTATTATCAATAAATATTTGTGAACTACATAAGTCACTAAATGTCTGTCAGAAATTCGCCAGCAAATGCGAAATTGTAGACAAGTTGAAAGTGACGAAAGATTACCGTCGAAGATTTTCACGCTTCTGATAATTAAGCTGATGTGATCAAATAGAATGATCATCTTAACACGTAGACCGTTCATTTGGTGGGTTAGGTAGACACTCTTATAAGGATTAAGGTCCAAGGGTTGGTGGAAACCGCTGGGTGTGGGCTGCGTATAACAGTTCAAATCTCGTTCTGGCTGACATGGTGATAAAATAACTTATTTAACGGCATTAATACATTCTGGTATCAAGGCAACCTATCTTGTTCATAATTTCTGATTCATTAGTCAGCGGCCCTCCAAGCCCATTATGATGCCATGGAGTAACATTAGGAGGGCACTCCGGTACCACCAGATGCCCGACTACCTCCGTCGTGTGATCGAGGCCTACCTGAAGGATAGGTTTAACCTCTACCCCGGTCACCAGGGAGAGTGGAAACGGCGAGAGATGTCGTGCGGTATTCCGCAGGGATCGGTACTAGGACCGCCCTTGTGGAACATCGGGTACGACTACGTGCTACGCGGTGATCTCCCCGACCGGGTTAGCGTGGGCTGTTACGCAGACGACACGCTGGTCCTGGCGCATTAAGTCGCACCAGGAAGTGGCCGAACGCACACGCGGTGTTGCGACAGTCGTTGGGAGGATCCAGCAGTTGGGACTCGAGGTGGCACTGCACAAGTCCGAGACCATGTGTTTTCATGGCCCTCAGAATACGCCACCATCGGGTTTTCAAACAAAGGTAGGAGGGGTTCGCGTCGACGTAGGGTCGACGATGAAGTAGGTACCTGGGACTCGTCCTCGACAGTCGGTGGAACTTCGTGGAGCACTTTCGTCGTTTGACCCCCAAACTGGTTTGGACCATCGCTGCCCTCAAGCGGCTCCTGCCCATCCTCGGGGGTTAGCAGCCGCCTCCTGCCGAAAAGCTCTACGCGGGGATCGTTCGGTCGGGGGCCGTTTATGGGGCGCCGGTCGCTTGCCGCTTGCCAGAGGATCATAGCTAGTGTTGCCAGGCGTCCCAATTTGCGCGGGACATCCCATTTGCACCTGTTCGGGACGCTAAAGGTCCCGAAAAAAAAATTTAAAGCCAAGCAACACTATGCCAAGCATAGATATCCGTGATGTCAAGTGTGTTCATAATGACACACGGTGCATCACTGGCTAGTTGTCTCTCTCTCACTCAGAGCTGTGTCGTCTTCGTCCGTCACACGCGACCATAATATCCTCTGCTTTACTAAACAACGGTAATCATTCATAACTTTTTTTTCGTTTTTGTCTTTATCACGGTGAAGTTTACGTTGCAAGTATGCCCTGCTTGAGCAGAGCACTTCCCGCCGTTTCGCCGTTCTCGTGGAGGCGTTTGGCGGCGGCTCGCACTCACGCCGGACCCTGGTTCTGACCATGGCCCGGGGTGAGAGGGAATAGGAAGCGATCGTCTCAGCGATCGAGCAGGGCCGATGCCCGCTAGCTAGGACCGCGGAGAATTCCGTAGTCCCAGAACGCAAAGGGCAACTGAAGGACACAGGTGTGGTTTTAGTCAGTAAAAGTCTGACACGCCCTCTCGCACCGCCCAGAGCGGGAGAAGTCATTGGATTGGACTTCCACCCTTAAAAAAATAAAAATGCCCATTGTGATGAATACTAATTACATATATCTACCGCCGTTATGTAATCAAAATCAGTTGGTATTCATTGTGTAATAGTTAGAAACATTATCTTCAACGTTTAGCCACTGTTTTATACATATAATCGTTTCTACTGTTTCCTTTTCCACTTGCCTATCGTCAACATCGAGCATGTTTTAAAAGCTTTTACTTCATCTAACGCAATCCAACGTAATGTTTGACGAAAAGGCAACGCGAAAAAAGAGAGATAACGCCTGAAAACTCCGTTGGCATTTGGTAATTCCGCGATTTACTCGAATATTTCACAACTGACAACAACTTTTGTTCTAGGAAATACGTGTTTTTTTTTAAACCCTTAAATATTTTGAAAAAAGTTGTCGTCGTTCAGAATCGTAAGTAGTAGTAAGCCGCTCTGGCTTGTGTGAAAAACAGTGATAAAGTATGTCGAGTTGTATCACCTTAAACTTTACAGGTCATATAAATTGCAGTTATTCTTTTGCATCCGTATTTTAAAGATTGTGTGTCTAAAAAGAGGATGTATTAACCCTTGGGCCTTGCTCGACATTACCTGTCGAGTGTCGAGTTTGAGCAGTCAAGGTGAGCAGGGCATCCCATTTTTTGCATTCGTCTCATTTCAGACTCGCTGATTTGTTATGAGATATATTAGGTGATGGGGAAAGGATGATGCAAATAGTTTGAATTATATTCCTTCGATTTTTATCAGCTAAATATTTAACACTTTTTTTTTAGGTGGCAAAATCATTCAATGACAAACCCCACTCTTGAGCGAAGCGGGAGATAGTGTCAGACTTTTTCTGACTAAAACCCACTCCTGTTCCTTCGTTGCCTTCGTCCCAGGGCCCGTGTTTCGTTTTCATACTACCCATGGCCCCAGTAAGCTTCGACCCTGCTAGGCCTCCCTGAGGCGTGCGTGGAACAATACGCGCCGTGAATATTTAACACTTGCTATTTATTACATACAAGAGTATCGGGGAAATGCTCGAAGACATCTTCACTTCTTTAATTTTATAGTTCTTTATAAACTACTCGAGATACAAACTATTTAACGTCTGTGAAGGATTAATTGCACTACTAAGAATACCAGAGCAGTTGGTTCTCTGTATTTCAGAGCATCCACCATTAGAGAAATAGTTACTGTTGACACAATAACAAATACTTTTACATTTTTAAAAAGGGGTGCTACAGGGCTGTATTCTGTCTCCCATGTTGGCGGCAATAAAGTCTCGCTTATAAAGACGGGGTTATTTTAATAATTGTCAAAAAGAGGACGAAGTTACAGATAGTGGAGGTCGGCACTGAAACTGATCAGCAGTTAATTGCTTAATTGACCATTATTTATTGCAATTTTGAAGAAGGTATCATAGTGTTAAAACCAGAATTGAAAATTAGCACTAATATACAGGGATTTCTCTTTGATATAATTATCTCGTGACAGCTCGCTATTAAAAAATGTACTCGCACTAGGGCTTTCAAATACCGGATTTTTTCAATACCGGTATTAGTGTGATCATACCGTGATCACGTGATTACGGTATTGAACACAATTGACATTAATAAAACCATTAAAATACGTGTTTTTATTTTCGAATTAGTCTTTAATATGATTACTTTCTGGAAATAACCGATCGCGACGTCCAGAAAAGGAAGGGGTTCTCAAGTAGTCTGAATGTTTTCTTTATAGGATCCCTTATAGGATCACTTTGTTATCAGTCCGTCTGTCTGTCTGTCAAGACCCTTTATCTCGGGAACGCGTGGAGGTTTCGAGTTGAAATTAAAACCATATACTCAGGTCTGTGGTCTCTTGAAGCTGTGAAAAAAAAAAGTATATTTCGACACTCTCAAGGGAATCAAAATTAATAGGGTATGTCCCTATGAATTTTGATTCCCTTGAGAGTGTCGAAATATACTTTTTTAACTTCCCCTTCTTCTAGAATCCTAAAATTTGGCATGAAGCAAGGTCTCATAGCATAAGTATAGGAAAAATCTGAAAACTTTGTAGTTACGTAACAAAAAATAAACTTTTTTGCGATTCGTAACAATCTTTGAGACTCGATTCGGAAATTGAACTATTTTCATAGGTAACGGAATTTGTTTGTACGGAATCCTCAGTGCGAGAGTCTGACTCGCACTTGCCTGGTTTTTTTTCCTTGTTCAACGATATCTTAGTAAAAATTTTACCGATTTTAATGACAATTTTTTTGTTTGTAAGGGTTTTGACTTTAGGTGGTCTTATTAGATAGTTAAAGAGTCTGTTTATTGCTATGAAGGGGTAACCTAGATGTGTAAATTTCACTCTATTATATTCTCAATTCAACAATTATGTTCAAATTCCATGTTAATGGGTTATCATTTTGCGCATACCTAACTTTTTTTAATAGACCAATTTTGTCCACAATTGACCGAGAAATCGGTGAACATACATTAAAAAAAACACACATACAGCCGAACATAGAACTTCCTCCTTTTTGAAGTCTCGCCTACGTCATAAGAGGAAGCCTTGTGCAAAATTTCAGGTTTTTAGTCCCAGTAATTTTGGCTGTGCGATGATATGTCAGTCAGTCATTTTCTCTTTTTATGTATAGATGAACCGCTCAGGTTCAGACATCGGCAGCGCTCGAAATGTCAACCGAACACCGTTGCGTTTGGTGGATGGAGATTAGGCGCTCGAGGGCTTTGTACTTGCTCCGTGCTCGAGGGTCAAGAGCTTTTTTCGTAGTCATGGCGACTGAGTCGAGAGTAGGTAGTGGAAGAAGTTTCATTCGAAAGGAATCTTAGTTTTTTAATATAGGTGAGCTTGCTTTCACATACCGCAGGAAGCCAATAATACCCGGAAAACTTGAACGACTCAACACAAAAAGTTACAAAAGCCTTCGAACCATCTGTCAAGTAACGCCTACCAGCTATTGGCTTTTTCTGTTCTTTCCTCTAAGTTAAAGGTGCTCATAAAACTGCACATCAAAGCTTTAATTACTCGAACTGAAGTAACCCCCAGTCTCTGTTGGATTTCCCATGATTTAAAACCCACTTAAAGTCTGAATGTTTATAAAAAAAAAACTCCACAAATAGCTAGTTCAATTCCTATGGATATTTGCATTATTTGGCCGTCTTCTATCTGAGAGTTATAGGTAATGTAAGTATGCTCTAAATTACAATGATTTATTGCTCCATGAGGGCATTATTTTTCCCATTATAGAATGCACATTTTGCGTGTGTCGGGGCTCCAGGCCCATCAGCCATCCCGTAGGATAAAGTTTGAGCTACATAATGTGGTCGCACCGAATCGCACTTTTATAAGCTTATATCCTTTTGTCGCTTTTTTTTTTTGGTGGTTGCGGTGGGAAAATCATTTTATGACATCCCCCGCCCTTAGGCGGGGCGGGAGATAGTGTCAGACTTTTACTGACTAAAAACCCACTCCTGTTCCATCGTTGCCTTTCGTACCAGGGCCGAGTCTTCCGAGTATCCTTTTGTCACTTAGAACCGTTAATTATTATATGCGTGTTGCTGAACGCCTCGATTTTACCGTGTCCGGTCGTACTCTCGTTCTCTTTCTCGCTCAAATAAATGACGGTTCTCGGTATTGTTGCCAGGTCCAGCTGCAGCATGAAAGATGAAAATAATCGGGACCGCTGCTATAATGGCCACAAAAACAAACAATAAACGCACTAAGCCTGTCAGCCTGTAGCAAAACTAAATGAGGCCTCCTCCTGAAAATTAAGAAATTTTTGCAGTCCACGTCAGAAAGGCAACGCAGATGTTCTCTGCTCAGGTCATGGTAAGTTCGAGAGGTTCCTACAGCTGATACAGGCGGAAGAAACGCCCTTGTGTGACCACTGTGTGGACCGCTAAGAGGACACGATGAAGATGTGACTTGCTTTGGCGAAGGCCTCGTGGGGGCGATCGGTGGCGGCGACCTCTCGCGCTGGGCCCTGGTACCGGCCATGATCCGGAGCGAGGGGGAATGGGCGGCGGTCGCCTCCTTCTACGAAGCAGGAATGCTAGCGAAGGAGACGGCCGCACGCGTGTGGGAACGAACATTCTCTCGCTCCAGCCGCTGAGATCCTGACTATCAGCCACCGTAGGGGCCCAGCAGAGCCGAAGCCTACTGCATAGCACATGGATAAACTTCTGAAAGGGATACCCATGGTCCTAGAACGCAAAGGGCAACTGAAGGAACATAGGTGCGGTTTTAGTTCATAAAAGTCTGACACGCCCGCAATCCGCCCTAGACCGGGAGAAGTCCTTAGATGATTTCCCTCCTTTAAAAAAATTGCAGTAAGCATAAAACTTTGATACTCAAAAGCGCTAAAACGTGGAAGCTATATATGTGTATATTTACTGGCCTGTTGGTCTAGTGGTTAGTAGCCCCGACTGCTATGTCGGGTTCGATTCCCACTCAGGACAAATGTTGTGTGATGAGCAATATCATTTTTTCTGTATCTGAGTGTAATTTATCTCTATTGTGTATGAATTTAGAAATATATAAGTATGTTTATCAGTTGTCTAGTTCTCACAACACAAGCTCTGCGTAGCTTGGGACTAGAAGGCTTTGTGTTATAGTTATGAAATATTAATATTATTATATTTGTATATTAATAGCTTACATAAATGAAGACAATGGCGTTTTCCGCGTGATCTAACAGACTAAGGAAGTTATTTAAAAAACGGGATATCCGGTGTCCCGATCAAGGGTAATTAGGACGTGTCACCAGACTCCTAGAAATCGGGACGTCCCTGCGCAACTTAGCAACACTAGTGACAGAAAAGAATAGAAGCATAGGAAAGTGCGACAGATGTAGCTCAACCCTTACCAGGCGAGGTGTCGCATCGTCGTAAACACTCTGATTTATGACCGCTGAGCTATTTTGTGGCTGGGCATTTATTTTGATTTTCATTGCCCAGAGCCTTCGCGAGCGCTATTACGAGATCGTTTTGCGGACAAGGAAGTCTCAGGAGATATGCTTTTCTTGTAAAGAGGTTGTGACCCCATAATATATAATTTCTTACGTAATTTATGTAACTACCAGATGAAGATAATTTACATGCTGTCCTAGGGCCTTTCTATTGAGTTGCGAATAAGAATTAATGATCACTTTAAGTCACTTCGCTACGATGGGTTTAACAACCTATCAAGATTAATGCTTTGCGTTCGAATAGAAGGCAGATACACCTACATATACATAGCTGGTTTTTATATCATTTTGATTTCCTCTCTGTATAGAAAAAAGAGCGTGACGACAAATAATTACATAGATGCAGAAGGAATGACAGACCGGGCTATAGGACATAAACACGACGTCGGTAGCTGAAGTTAATACCGTGGTGTATAGATATAGGTCCATTAGTTTTGCAAATATAGCAACAATATATTTTAAAAATAATTTTTACATAATTTTTAATTTAAATAATTAAATAAATATTAATACGTAAGAGTAACGCGATATAAAAACCGGTACAGAGGGTGTCTCAGAAATAAGTAATTCACTTTTGTAGGTGCATAAAAAAATAACTAATAATGTAAAAAATAATGTCACTAGGGCCACGGGGATTTTCTGAACAGAAAATCTCGTGGTCCAAGGACGCTAAGGGCAACTGAAGGACACAGGTGTGGTTTTAGTCAGTAAAAGTCTAACACGCCCTCCCACTCCTCCCTAGGGCGGAATGGGGATGAGGGATCATTGGATAATTTCGTATCGATATCGATGAACGTTAGATCGCTTTGAAGAGTGTCACAGTCACGAAGGATGACTTTATAATAACGTTATATTTTATAAACAACGAAAAAGTGTAAAAAAAGGATTTCAAAATCGGTCCACAATTAACCGAGAAATCGGTGAACATAAAAAAAATACATTCAGCCGAACATAGAACCTCCTTCTTTTTGAAGTCGGTTTAAAAGTAATTGTCCCCTGTCTTAAGTTTCTGATTTTGTAAATTAATGTGTATTATGTCGTGGCTAGATGAACAGTGGACTCCATCGGTTGACAACGTAACTATTTTACGATATGATCAGCCGTGTTTGACTATATCGTGAAATAATGATGTGTTTAGCTGAAATAGCACCATTTCATGAAATGGATTTACATCACGAAGTGATTAATTCTAAGATGTAGCCACGACATTATATGTGCAATTTGCAGTTTTGAATCTGCATAAAATTTCAGGAGGTGGTCATAAAACTCGTAAAATATAATCATAAAAATAATATATCTGGTCAATAAATCAATAATACTTGTTATTACAGTTTTTTTTTTAATTTTGAGTATTATATTTGATAAAAAAAAATAAAAAAAACAGAATCCCAGATTGCGATTTATCGCGCATCATGTCACTGGGTGCGTGAGTGCGTCAGTCTGTACGAGGCTCTGCCAACTTACTCTAGGACTTGTACTAATACTTATTCTGTGCTCTAGGAAACGCTTTTACCAATTTCCATAAATAAGAATTAAAAAAAAATCCTTCCAATTTTATTGTTGATTTGCGAGAATCACTAACATTATTTATTGCCTCTTGAAAATTTTTGCAGATTCAAAACTGCGTCTTGTATGGCTAATTGTGATTGTTATTTTTTTATGCATCTACAAAAGTGAATTATATTTTTTAGATAATAATACATATCTATATAGAGAAGCGTTTTTGAAATTTGGAATTTAGACTAAACGGACGGCAACACAACTGGTAGGTGGTAATAACAATACAATAATATACAGATGCTAGGGGAGCCGAGACCGAAAGTAAAAAAAAAACTTGTCCTCCAAATTATGTTTTTTTTATCAAATAACTCTTCCAACTAGCTAACCACTGTAACTCTTTCAAACAATCCCCCGTCCGCAAGCCCGCGCCTACGGAGGCCGTGGTGCGAGAAATTTCTTCTCTTTAGGCTTTCCGCCAACTCCTTCGCTTAAATTACAGTAATACGCTTAAATTACTCCTTCTGCCAAACGGGTAGAAGTAGGTGACTGTTTCTCCAAAGTATGAATTTTACATTCCCTAAATGAAGACGTAGAAAATTACAGTTTGGTGTATGGAGATGTGTTTGGATTTAGGTATACATATGTGCAAAAGGAAAATGATAACTAACAATAATAATAATATTCCACAACTATCACACAAAGCCGTCTAGTCCCAAGCTAAGCTGAGCTTATGTTATGAGTACCAGACAACTGATAAACATACTTATATATTTCTAAATACATACATATTATAGATTAAATTACACCCAGACACAGAACAAATGATCGTGTTCATCACACAAACATTTGTCCTGGGTGGGAATCGAACCCACGACCTTCGGCATAGCAGTCAGGGCCACTAACCACTAGACCAACAAGCCAGTCACTATATGGACTTTAAAAGATACTTTGACCCCTGAGTTTGTTTCGGTGTTTCTTCTCAGGGTAGTCAGCTAGGTAACACCGGCCTCCTGACAAAAAAATTTACTTGTCAATTTTCATCATTAACATGTACCTAATAAAATTTCAATTTCAGAGGAACTACAGATAGTCACATGTAATGGTAGCGGAACATGAACGCTACCTATGTTCGGGGAGACACAATGTGAATGATATTAGGACATCATAAGAGACAATGATAGACCAACACACATCTATTCTATGGACCACCCACCCGATAAAGATTCAAAGTAAGAAAAGTAGGTAAAGCATAACTTTAGTTAAGAAGATTACATCAAGTAAGTAGGTAATGTTTTGTAATTTGTGTGTGATCTAGTTAATCTTCTTACATAATGCAATTAGCAAACAACTAACTACAGTATGTAATAAGTATTTTAACATCGACTTATGTAGTCAAGTTTATTCAGGGGTCATCTTAATTAACCACTGTTTTATTGATGGTTAGACATGTACGGGTACAAGTCTCCCATTTTACCCTAGAGCGCGAGGAGACATAGGATGATTACCCACTTAAAAAGGGATCCATAAACTATTATCAGTGGAATCCGCTTTTGCTCTTTTTTTATTATTGATAGGCTCGCGTTTGACCACTATCTCACCTGATGGTAAGCGATGATGTGGCCGACGATAGAGCACGCTTGCCTAGAAGTAACCTATTCACTCTTCACTTAAAGACCCCTAGGTTGTAGCTGTCAGGGAACACAGAATCCGGCAGGGAATTCCACTCCTTAGCTGTACGCATTATGAATGTGGCGCTTCTGGCTTCTGTTACTCTTTTCTATTCCAAGTTAGCTGAGCTCCTCATTTACACCTAAAGTTTACTGATAGATTCAGCATAATCTATTCACAACTATTGATTTCATGCCGAAACGAATGGTTTGAGGTTCTGTAAGTTTTGTTACGGGAAGATGCTACAATAGAGGAATTTCTATGGTAGAAAATCACAATCATTCGTTTCGAGATGGAATCGAATGGTAGTAGAAGTATTATAAGTATTCGTAGATCATGCTGATATGAAAAATTATATTTGTTTTTCAATACACTTACTCGAAAACCCGCTATCCCTACCGGGTTTATTGCGAAAAAGTACAGCTGTTAGCTTTCCTCCCCCGCCAAATTATTGTAACAATTTATTTTATAAAATTCGCCATTTTTCACAATATTTCTTTTACAAAATACTATGATGAAAATATAATAATCATTTTCGCGTAAAGTCTTGAAAAATGTCGTTAAATACATGTGGTACATTATCATTGCAGTCTCTCGGCTTGGAAATAGCCTCGCTTTCGATTCGGCGTCTGTCCCGCCTAGGCTGCATTTACCCACTTGCATCAAAATAATCATAAAATAAATAAGCATAAAAAATAGTAAGTAATAAAAAAAATATTTTAGTAAATTTAAACCAGACGAAGCCGATCTTCTTTTACGTAGGATTACATTTTTAATAACTGAAGTTGGCTATAATTAGAAATGTCTCTAGACTTAAAAAAAATCTCTTAAATTTGTTATATCCTAAACCAGCCCTGACGGCAGTCTTATCTACACTTACTCAAAGTTTTAGTTTACTTTTTTGGAGGCAGCTTTTACCAAATCATATCGAGCATAGATTATGTAGGTGCATAAAATACTCGACGAAGCTTTGACCTTGTTTCCTTCGTTCATATTCTTAATGCAAAAGGCGTGGTTTAATTGCAATTTTTCGCACGCATCATAAAATATAGCTCGCAAACCGATAATATATAATCGTTCACATTATGTAAATGAAAGTAAAGTTGTTCAGCTAGCAACTGTGCGTTTATGGACAACGGATGCACCACCGGCTCCGGCCGGGATACTGTCGATTGCATACATAATGTAACATAATATAATGATCCTTCTTTCAACGCTACGTTTTTATAAAAGTTTTACCTTGAATCAATTGGCAATGCTTAATGCAAGCCGTAATTGTGGGCCCATAAAGCAAAATGACGAGCTCGGCCAGACGAAAGCATTCAGGTAATTGTCTATCAAAATAAAGTACGACACGAAAATAGTATCTTGCATGTTGACGATAAATAACTTCCAGTAGAACCCGTTCCGATCAGTATTAAACATTTATGGACAGTCTACCTTTTTAATTCAGTAGATATTTGTTTATATACCTAGCTGGTCGTTAAAAACTGCACCGAAAAGGTATTTTTAATATGCTATTTAAAAAATTGTTATAATCATAAATCAAGAAAAGCATTTATGAGGATTAATGATATTGAAAAAACACCTGATAACACTATTCGAAATAAATGAGATAAGTTTCATAATAGAGATAGTCTCGTAACAATCGTTATCAAATTCAGACTTAACATTGTTAACGGACAAAAAATTCAAAGTGCAAATCATCCCAGCAAAAGAAGTTCGTCGATCTTAACAAGGTGAACAACAGGTTCAGTATAGATCGACTTAACTCTTTTAGCCCCGAGGAACCGATGCGCCGGCGACGGTCAAAGCCCTAACCGGCCCTTAAGAGAAGATACTCACGAAAATATTTCTTCAGTGCTGCTGCCTCCTATTAGATCTGCTATCGAGAACACAACGGCCAGGCCCACGTCAAAAATATCAGGTTGCTTTTTCATAGTCACTTGCGCGGGAAAAGCACCGGGCCTCCATGCGTGCGAGTGGCATGGAGTCTCAGGACAAACTAAGCGAATTTCTGGGTGTTCGTGATGCGTAACGGGTGCACGTGCTCGATGCGCAGACGCATCTTTACCGGAGGCTATACACTGACTTGTGCAGAGGCGCGCGGAGTGGTGCGCTGCGACCTGCTGCGACCGTGTTGGTGCTTCCATACACCCATTCGTAGAATTTTGCTTAGAGCAAGACTATTTAAAAACTAATTACTAATTAATTCAAGGCAGCAATAAGAGCGGTCATAGTTTTAAAAGGAATTCAGCTTATTTTTTTATCGTGACCATCGATAGTGCTTCCCTTCATACGCGTGAGTCGCGCGTACGTTCCTCACGCATGAAGTTTGTGTACGTTCCCTAATCAAGTGGTCGGACAGGTAGCGCGTGTCGCCATCATTAGACGTTTCGCAGTTTTGACTTTGACGACAAGCTTTTAAGTTGCGTCATGAAATGTGAATAAAAGATGATTACTGTAACATCTACTAGCAGATTGAGGGCTAAAACGTATCTATACCATAACGCCAACTAACTGACAGGTGGGTATGTTTTATTCATGGCAACTGTATTATTTCATGAAAGTCTTTATATATTCCGAGTTTCGCTCAGTATTTTCCGGATGAGAAACTCTTGTAATATTTTTAATTATACCCTGTGTACGTATGAGAATTATTTAACGAAGTACCTCGATATTCATTCACTTGGCCGACCATTAGAATGGAAAATGTGTGTCATCATAGTGGCGTACCACTAACAATGCTGGAGACATCTACGTATGAGTAATGTGACTTTCTTTAGCGTGTTACAAGATCATTTGAAAGTAATTGTAATAGTATATAATTGCATTAAATTTAATATTTATTAAAACTAACCAAGTGCCTGCAGGTTGAAATGCTCCACAACCTAGTGAAACACTTATATTCAACAATAAATTCCACGAATGTTTAAAAAATTTCAAGTTAAGCGAGTAGATACGTACTCATTTGTTAAGTTAATGAGTCTCATGAATACAAATTGTTAGTTATACTAGGCTGACCGGTGACGAGATCATTATGCACATTTCATTGAAACAATACTTTTAGTAACGGCCGGTGGGATGGACCACGGTAAAAAGGTACACGTACGCACCTTTGGTTTTTCCGAACTTTAGTGAGTCATTGCCTGCTCTTCCCTCGGGCGTTGACTCTAGAACCCATTACAAAAGTAAACAAAAGAAAAGTTCTCCTTTAAGTATTTTGTTTTTTTTTTCTCTGAATGTTTCTACCCCAATCTGGAAACATGGAATGCTGTCTAACCGTAGTCAGCGAATTTCGATTAGTTAGGTACGCTAAGTACCCAAATCATTAGCGGTCTGAGAGTGGTGCCTAGCGAATTCCAAATTGTAATAAAAATGTAGGTACGAGAAATTTAAAGCTTTCGTTTCAAGTTCGGGCTATAGCAAAACATCGGCTGTTAGATTCAAATATCAGCTGTTAGTTTCTATAGTATTGGCCATTTGAGGTATCTATGTAGGAAACAATGCCACACCCATCAGTGTATTTTCCGTGACTCTTGGAAGTTTAGGACAAGCTAGTAATTAATATAATTGTCAGTAGTAAAAATATGTTTTTGAGGATAGGCCCTAATATTTAGTTATTATTTAGTTACCTTTGTAGACAACATAACGACAGTGGAAAGATATTTGGTTGAAAATAAGTTATGTATATATCACAAGAATCAGCAAATTTTTCTTCGTCGATATATTTGGTATAAATCAAAAGACTTTTTGCTGCATAAGTGGACTTTATTAGGTTTTTTTACGTTTCACGTCGCTGAACCGACGCTAATTTCCCGGATTTTTAACCAATGTCTTAAAGGGTATGGTCCACCATTCATACAAGCTTTGGCCACGGTATAGCAACAGTGGACATATATTAAGACAATTTCAATTCATAGTTTATGAAATAATTAACCATTTACAGCTATTACAGGTTTATCTAAAAGTTGGAGGAAATTAGTGAAATCAGTTTTAATTTTTATATTGCTAGGTCTTAAGACCACACAACACTAAACTTTTTAAACGACGCAATTAATATTTTTTTCAATAGTATAAGCAAAATAATTGTATTTCGTATGCATTTTTATCAATGGACTAAATGCATATTATTGATTTTCAGATGCATATGATAGAAGTTCATTCCGATTTTGAAATTCCATCACAAAGAAAAACACGTTCGGAAATGCGTAATAAATAGAAAATATTTGTAAATAATAAAATTGCTTTTTTTTATAAATAAATTAGGTATTGAATTTTAAATTTATTATTGTATTTGAACAAAAATAAGAGTACTTATAGCAGCAGCTATAACTGGCATTTAACCTTTAAATAATTATTTCTAGTTTCAACATTGACTGTTTTAGAAAATCCTTTAAAAAAACAGCGGAAATAAAATAGTGGCAAATAAGACTAGGAATGTTAAAATAATTGTAAAATATGAGCAAAACTAGCGACAGAGATAGTATTTATTTTAATTGAAATCATTATTAAATCTGTTACTGTTAATTATTTTATTTCCCAAGTAATATGTGTTCTCGCTGCTGAAGTGAAAAATTATGTGTGTAACACGAGAGCAAAACTTTTTGCATCTCGTGCCTTTGAATCTCTCCCCTCGCTCAGGATTCTACTTTAGAATCACTCGCTAACGCTCGTGATTCAATCAAAGAATCCTTCGCTTGCTCGGGACTCAAAATTAGCACACGCAGCAAAAAACAACTTTACTCTCTTGTTGCACAAATAACTATTAAACGTCTTTTTTTGTAAAGTAATCAAAATGGCGGTTCAGCGATTTTACCTTTCCAATGTCACAGAATATTTGCTCATGAAAAATTATTATTAAGCAGTACATAGGTCAGTGACGGATTAAAACTACTTGATGCCCTAAGCAATCTACGCCTTTTGGCCCCCTATCCGTATGTCAACTAGAATCGGTCTTTAAACCTTTACCGCCTAAAACATTAGTTTGTTGTAAAGTAAGGTGATGAGATGTAACGTACCTTAGAAGTGGAGTAAGTGCGATAACAATAAAAACCCAAGCATAATTTATTTATTACGGGTTAAAGTATGAAATTGCCGATTTGTACTAAAAAATTGAAATTCGTTTTTTTTTCATTTAACATATTTGTTTAATCAAAATAATTACCATTATTATCTATACATTGCCGCCATCTGATAGGAAGGTCATTTATGCCTTTGAGATAGAACCCTGGTGATCTAGATTCGACAAACTGTGTGAAAGCATTTTGTACTGCCTTCTGAGAAGAAAACTTTTTATCAATTAGAAAATTGTCCAAATCACGAAAAAAATGGTAGTCCGTTGGAGCAAGGCCTGACGAATATGGAGGGTGACGAATGATTTCTAATTGCAGTTCCTGTAGAGTTAAAATGGTTTCTCGTGCTGTATGAGGTCTCGCGTCATCATGGAGCAATAATGGTGAAGATTGATTCATGAGGCGAGGCTGTTTCACTGCTAGTTTTGCTATTACTGTTCGGAGTTCGGCACAGTAGACATCTGCCGTTTTTGCTTGACCAGGGCGGAGAAATCTATAGTGAATAACAACATGCGGAGATCACCAAACACTTACCATTACCTTTTTATTGGTAAGCTTTGCTTTAGGACACTGTTGTTTGACCTGCGGTCAGCCATTACATTTATCGCTTACAGTTATCGTAAAGAATCCACTTTTCATCACATGTCACAATTCGATCCAATATTCCTTCATTTCTGTATCGATTCAACAAGGCAACACAGTCTCAACACGCGTTTCTTTCTGCAGATCAGTCAAATCATAAGGCAGCCATTTTTCATATTTTTTATTGTTGGTAAGGTAACGTTAAACCATGCCGCTAATTCCTGGGTAGTTTGGCTCGGATAGGCTTCCACCATCTCTTTCAATTCATTGTTATTCACCTGTGTGGGCGGTCTTCCACATGGTTCGATCTTCAAATGAAAGTTTCCATCACGAAAGCGTTTAAACCAAAATCGCATTCGTTACCAGTCCTCTCTTTAAACGCAACATTGATATTTATTTATTTATTTATTTATATATATATATATATTTATTTATTTATTTATTTATTTATTTATTTATTCATTTATTTATTTATTTATTTATTCATTCATTTATTTATTTATTTCATTAAACAGAACGGCCGAAGCCACACCACCACACCATTTAAACATACAGAAAAAATATAAAACAAAAGTTAAAAATTAAAAACTGTCTGTTTTTAATTTCAGTCTGTTTTTGTTTTCAAGTCAGAAGTCACGCAGGACACACAGTCATACATTCATCTCACAAAATTTCTGACAGTATCATCTTCCATTCTTCACCAAACATATCAAAATCGGTGTTTTTGTCTAGGAGAGCATTAAGCGCAGAGAGTGTCCGCGGTATGGGTGATTTGGAGTGAGCAACTGTACGACACGTCGGAACTGCCAGGAGCCGATGCTTCTTGCCACGTCTGTAGTTGTTAGGCACATACAAATTACAGATAAGGTTTTGTAGGTCAGGAGCATCTATAATTCCCCTGAGTATTTTGAATACAACAATCATCTGGTCGCGTGACCGTCTGGTTTCTAAGGAATTGAAACCCAGGCAACCCAGCAGGAATTTCGTGGGATATAAAAAAAGGATAATAGCCATAAAGACGTTTATAAAGATTCCTTAGAAATGCTTTTTGCACTTTTTCCAAAGTTAATATATATTGTTTTTCAAAAGGATTCCAAACGCACGCACTTGACTCAAGCTTACTACGGACTAATGCACCAAAAACAAGTTTGATCACATGGGGACTGTGAAAATCGCGACAGTTTATTAAAACAAAACCAAGACGTCTAAAGGACTCCTTGGCGGTAGATGTTATATGGTTGTGATAGGTGAGTTTCTGGTCAAATGTGACTCCCAGGTCTTTCATAGTATCAGTTCGTGCAATAAGATCATTATCAAGCTTATATCTGAAGCATAATGGGTGCCGCATTCGACCAAAAGTCATTACATAACACTTTGAGGTATTAAAGTCCATTTGGTTATCCAAACTCCACTTATACACTGCATCTATATCAGCTTGCAGGGCCAGGCAATCAAACTCGGATTTTATTTCGTAGAAAAGTTTTAAGTCATCGGCATATAAGAGGCATTTGACATTTTTAATAACGTTAGGTTGGTCATTGACCATCAAAATGAAAAGGAGAGGGCCAAGCACCGAACCTTGGCTTACTCCTGAGCGAGTGTGATACGGAAGTGACTCGTATAGTCCTAGTCTCACAAATTGCTGTCGATCTCGTAAATAGTCTGCAAGAAGCCGGAGAAGTTCTGGAGCAACACCTATCGCACTGAGCTTTGATAGCAGAACTTCATTGTTGACTCTATCAAATGCCTTTCGAAAGTCAAAGTAGAGAACATCGACCTGACGTCCGCGATCAAAACTGGTGGAAATAGAGTCAACAAGTGTCAGCAGATTAGAGTTGACTTACCTTTTAGTGTGAAAGCCATGCTGCTCATTGCAAAGATGCTGTTTCACCTGACTGTAAATACAATCGTGCAGGACATTCTCGAAAACTTTCGCTGCAGAAGATAGTATAGCTATCGGGCGATATTCATCTACAGATGATTTATTTAAAGATTTCGGTATAGGAGTAACGCGCGACAACTTTCACTGGGATGGATAAACTCCAGTTTTTAATGCTAAGTTGAAGATGTAGCTAAAGGGCAAAGTAAGAAACTTCTGAGCCTGTTTTAGGAACAATGGAGGAATATTATCAGGACCAATTAACTATCAGATTTTATGATATTGCGAGCTGTTTCTATCGCTTTAGTTCCGTGTCGGAACTCGTATTCAAAAATCACTCGAATTTACGAAGTATCCATCTTTCTTTTCTAAGCTGAATAAAGAACAACTGAATGTCGATAATCGAATGTTGCACATTTTTTACCCGACTGCCAAAAAAAGTGGCGGTTATCAATTCGGTTGTATTTTTTTAAAATTATGTTTGTTACCTCAGAAATCGTTTATGGACCAATTGGCACTTTTTTTCCCCTTGGAGGATATGTTTTCAGATTGGTTCAATTTTTTGCAAAATCCAGTTTTCATGATGAATCCATGTAGAATCGAAGGAACTCAAATTTTATAGGCAACCATATAGTTATTTTGGTATTTTTATCAAGGACAGCAAGCATTTACAGTTAAAAATCTCAAAAAGTTTCACTCAAAAATCTCAAACCATGAAGGTTTTATGTCAATTCGAAGTACCTATTACAATAAAACGGTAATTTCATACTTTAACCCCTATTATTACGTATGCATAGAAGCCGGCCGACACAATGACTCAAAAAACAAAACATTTGATCGACACAGATTTGCGGGGGGGCCGCGGGGTAGGGGTGATTTGTGATTGGCTGGCATTTGAATTGCCGAATGCACTAGCGGGCAGCGAGTGGGCAAGAGGGAGCGGGGCTATGACTCTAGGTCGGAATCTGTCAACTGAAAACCCGTTAGTCCTAGAAACTATTTTTGGTGTCATGAGAGTGATGCCCTAAGAACGGATTTTTTTGTGCTTCTTGTGGTGCCCCCCCAGACGTGATGCCCTAGGCAATTGCTTAATTTGATTAAGGGTTAATCCGTCACTGACATAGGTACAGTGTGGCACATAACGGAACACGAATATATTAGTATGAATGTGCAGATGAAACCATTGAAACCAGTAATTTTAGCATAGACAGCTGGTAAATATATCTATTTATATATTAATCTACTTTGGAAAGTAGGTACCATAGTTTAAGTAGCTAGTCATTAAAAAAAATATTGTAACATGTTATCATTTAAATCGTACTTATTTTATATAAATTTAATAGATTTTATTTATGTTTTTAATGAAATTAATAGAGTAGAATAGAATAAAGTTTATTGTACATCAAAATAGTAACGTGTGTAGGTATTATACCTAATGTATACTTATTTCTGTGTTTTTCTTCGTGTTCATGTAAATGTAAATTGTTGCAATACTTCAGGGAATCATTTCCCGTAATAAAATGTAAGTAATATTTTTTTTAAATGATATTAAACCAGTGCTTGATTGCGATCCCACCTGATGGTAAGCAGTGATGCAATCGTTTTCTATTCACTCTTTAATATTATTAGTTTGTCAAATCGTACTGCATTGATTTGGAATGATACAACAGAACTGCTCATCTTTAAATTCTGAAGGAAATCAAATAAATTTACAATGGATATTTTTGTTTCCACCTTTACTGCTCTCGTCTCAGCGGTAGTCCAATTTAGGTTCGACCAATTAATTTAGTAAGTGAAACTTAATAATTATAATTAATTTCGCTATTTTCGTCTTCTCTGTCCATCGCATGCGCGTCGTTCAATCGTCTCAATGCTTACGACTTTCCCGTTCTGCTTCGTCGAAGTATTTGATGACTGTTGATATGCGCCGGGCGGCACAGGCGCGGCGTCGATCGTGTGTAAACCGCGCCATGATTCGCTATGCCTCCTTATGCCAGCGGTACCTTGGTACTCTAATACCATAGAAATTATTGTGAGCTAATTGTGGGTGCTTAGTTAGCATACGTGCAATGCAACCTGTTTAATTATCTATATTACAGGATGGAGAATGAGGATTATTAGTTCAATCCTCAATCTAAGGCACATTTAACCGTTAGATGACCACACGTTTTCTTCAGAAAGCATATTATTATCTCCATTATTCAACAAGGAAATTGACAAGGGTTAGGCGATCGCTGGGTCCTCCCAGTTACCTAATTAGTGAATAATTTTCTTCACTTGCTCAATCAATGCTCATTTGTGGTTTCCGAAATTAATATCGGAAATCATAAATAAGTAGATATTAATTTCCAGCATTGTAAGCACTTTTACAATAGTTAATAATAATATAAAGGAAAGGATTTTTTTATATTTATTTAGAAAGTAAGATCAGTTAAAAAGTTATTTTGACCACATAAATGTTTTGTTACGCTAAATGTTTAGACCACGTAGACGGCTGTATAGAAAACGGCAGCAATACCTGGTTAGTAACTAAACCAAGGATTATTACATGAAAATTATTAGTTATTTTTCAATACACTTACTCGAAAACCCGCTCTTATACCACCGCTTTTAGGCACGCAATAGACTGCTTTCCGCACAAGTGCAGAAATAGCGCGTGCTATCCCCCACCACAATGTTATTACATTTATCGTATCAGACTGGGCGCGCGTCGACCCCCGCAAGTCGCCGGTCAACCCCCGTTTATTCATTTCTTCGTAAATGTATTGAAAAAAGTCGTTTGAGACACGTGCAAATTTGTCACTGTAGCTCTCGGCTCCATAACACCTCCGCGTCGGTCGCAATGACAAACTTTCTGCACTTGTATCAAAATGTACTATATTCTCCTTGGTACTTACCTATATTATATTTGCTAAATGAATAATTATGAAGTCCTTATACAAAATTATTCTTTGATCAAGTGGATTATCATTCATTCAGAAATTAATCCGGGAACTTTTAGGGCACCTCGAGACCGATATCTAAGTATATGTTAGGTTTGAGGGGGATGACCCTCGTACCCCTTTAAACCCATCACAAAGCTATGGGCGCCACCCGCGCACCGCAGCTTAGCTGTACTTCCGACCGTCGTCAACACTTTGCTGGTTAAACACTTGAATGCCTGGAATGCCTTAAACCTCAAAATATGAATCAGATGTTGGGCCTGCATTTACAACAGAGGCCAACAATTTGGGCAGGATTTGTAAAAAATATGAAATAAATGTTAAAAATGTTTTTTTTTTTTTTTTAAACCACGAAAAGAGAGATACGAGACAAATTTTACCTTATAAGGGTGAGATAACATTTTTTTATAGGTTTTTCAGGTATAATTTAAGCAAAAATATTTTTTAAATCATTATTTTGAATATTAGTCTTATGTGACTCGTTTCACAATTCTAGTGAATTCACAAAGTTATAAAAAGATTTTTATGGCATGTGGCACATCACTAGCAAGAGGATAAACTAGAAATTTTTTGAGCTAGTTGGAAACCTCCGGTCGCTTTTGGTTTTTTTTTTTTATAGCCATGTAAACAGCTGTGACATGAACAGCTTTAATTTAAGTCCAACACTTTGCAAGTCAATTAAAATAAAACTAGATAGCTAATGTCACTAATTTTAAAAGTACTCTAATACAATACACATCTAAATAAAATTAAAATTCAGAGTCTACGACTTATATATTTTTGTAAATTTGTATTTGAATGAAAAATTTGGGTCTTATTTTCATAATACAATAAAAAGTAGATGAAAAAAAATCCACAGGGCATGAGAAGTTTTTAGGGGTCTGAAAGGATAGCAGATGACCCCTCCCGTCGACCATTTCAATTTGGCACACGATCCACCAAACACCCTGTATATTCATTCTGATTGCTGATATGGTTCCGTTTTGGAGCTAACCAAAATTTTTTTCATTAGTTGAATATTCAAATGATGACTTATTGCAAGATATCAACAAAACCAGACAAGAATGGATCAGTCGCTTGTGTTTGTTGTTAATTGCTTAGGATTCAAATATGTACAGACAACTTTAAATTTCAATGCAAAGCAGTGCGGCTAGGCGTATTTCCATTCCATACGAAGCCCGAACGCAGCCATTGGAAACAGCTCGCGTATACTTAGTGTTGCTGTTTTTAAATCTGCCATTACAATGTATACACTAATTCTGCGTACTACTCATGTACAGTATGTAAGGTGTACGCGCGCATCCTAGTTCCAAAGTATTCTCAGAGGACACGGTGGAGCACGGTAGAGGCACACCTCTATCGTGTAGAGGACACGGCAGTGCTCTGCCCTGGGGGAAATCAGTGGCAACGATCTTTCGCGCCGGGCCTTGTTACAGGCCATGGTCCGAGGTGAGAAGGAATGGCAGGCGGTCACCTCCTTCTGTGAAGCATTAATGCTAGGCAAAGGAGGTGGCCGCATGAGCACGCGCGAGGGCACGGCCCTCACGCCCAAGCCGTTGGGATCCCGATCCCGGTTTTCGGTCACCATAGGCGCGGGCTTACTGACGGTGAGCAATGGGTAGCTCGCCGTCCAACCGTCCGGTAACCGTCCGAACTGAGCCCAAGTCGTCGACGGCGCGTACTGTTCCACGCGCGCCTCAAGAAGATGTCAGCAAACCGTATGGGCCCAGCAGGGTCGAAGCCTACTGCGGCCAAGGGTCTGCTTCTGAAAGGAAGACTCGGCCCTGGTACGAAAGGCAACGAAGAAACAGGAGTGGGTTTATAGTCAGTAAAGTTTGACACGCCCTGCCGCCCCGCCCCAGAGTGCATTGGATGATTTTCATATCTAGAAAAAAGAAATCGTTTATTCATAATTATAGGTATTGGAATGTTGTTTAAATATTATTATGTATAATTAGATAAATATATATATTTTTAACTTAAACTAACCAAAATGATTCAACATTAGAAGAGGATTTATGTCACTTTAATGGTCACTGTTCTAACCTAACCTAAACCACATGATCGCTTCGTTCGTTCGCCATTGTGTTCTAATGGTCACTATTCTAATCTGACTTAATCCAGGCGCGATTATTCCGATCAACGAACGATTAGTCCATATCCTTAATGGCACTGTATATTATGGAATAAGGTTATACAGCTAGGTCACTACGAAGTATACGCGACTATTTGCGTACTACTCTTGTATAGATTGGAAAGCCTTAGTAAAAAAGTGATTTCCAATCCATGCGCGAATAGTTTCACACCCTTGTGTTTTGCCCCCCTAGCCAAGTTATAATCGTTTCGCTCGCGCCGAACGCCTCGAGTAGGCCACGCCTCCGATTCCTTTGTTCTGACCACGTGATTGAGCGTTGAGATGACGTCAGAACAAAGGAATAGAAGGCGTGGCCTACACGAGGCGTTCGGCGCGAACGATACGATTGTAACTTGGCTAGGGGGGCTGGTCTTGTATAGAATGGAAATACGCTGCGGCTAGCCGATAGCGTCATGAGTTCATGAGGGTCATTATTTCATGTCTCCTTGACTACATAATTATATTCACGACTGTTAGGTCGGATAGTATTAATAAATTACAGTTGCCCTAAACTTATTTATTGCAATGGTTATTTATTATCCACAATGAAGAAAGATAAATGAAAAATGAAATAAATTTTATATTATTAAATGATAAAGAAGAAAGATGATGAATGAACTATTTCTATATTATGGGTATTTGCACTGATATAGCGTGAGCGATCAGAATAAAGGGTCAACACAAATTCAATTTATAAATAATTTATTTTATAGGAGCATAAGAAATCAATGTACAACTTTGTCGTCTGAAACATACATAAAGGTAGCGATAGATATAGGGCAGGGCAACTGCACTTTCCCAACTCTTGTAATTCTTGTACAACACCAAAGCTCTATCATGTAGAATGGAGAGTTATATATTATTCTCGTAGTACACAAAGTGCCTTTTGTAGTTTGTATTGATTACGATAAGTTTTGTTACTGTTTCCCCATGGTTTAATATCCACACTGCAATACACGATTAGGAAGGTATAGAAGCTCAAATTAAATTACGAAGCGGAACTCCGCAGAAGCGGGTATCGATCGATATTGACTAATATTGAGTGACAATTAGGTACAAAAAAAACCTGCGACTTCGGGGTCAACGGTCACTGGTAGTGTGGCTGTAGGGAAAGGTTTTTTTATTTCTATTTATTGGTATCCATCAGAAGCCTTTTTGGAGTTTAGCTACGTAATATTATCTGACCCTGTGTGAGTTAGTTATCTTGTAGCTCGCGGTCTGCTAAGCTAGTCAAAACCATTTAAATTTCTGTTACAATTGCACGAAGATTATTAAAATACTTCAACAACTAATGTACATTATAAACTGCAAATACGAATACCAAGACATTCTGTCTAGCTAGGTAGAGTTTTTTTTAACTGGTTTTAAATATGTTTAGAATAAATTTCTGCTGCAGTTATTTCTGTATTGTGCCTAATATAACAGAAATAACTGCAGCAGAAAGTTTAAAAATTTCAACATAACATAAAAGTAGACCTAAATACTCTCATTTTATACATGAAAAAAATTTACAAATCATGGCAATCAAAATACATACATGTTGTTGTCGCGTTGATTTAGTTGCTAATCATCAAAATATTACGCGTGAGTGTGTCTAAACCTCTATTTATTTTGTTACATTTGTTGCGATTTTTTTTTCTCAACTAGCAAGAATATTACTCCTTCTTTGGGGCAAATTATTAGTTCTTAGAACAATTCGTCAAAATTGATCTAGCCGTTTCGGAGATTAATGTGAAAAAACAGACAGACAGACAGGCAGCTAAAAATGTAAAAATTTGCATTTTTGTTGCAGAACTTATTAGTAAACAGATACTTCAATCTTATTTATATGTATAGATGTAGGTACTTATAGACTAGACTGGCGACTCGGTTCGGCTTCGCACGGATGCAATTTCCGACCCTTCCGGTGGGTTGAATATATCAATGATACATACCTTGTCGTGATAATTTTAACATAGCAAAAAAAAAAAAACAGTCGAGTCGTTCTCAAATGATCGTACAAGGTAATTGATTTTTATTTACTTATATAATTAGATTGAAGAAAAGTTCACTTGCCGACAGGTTGCGATTTTTTAAAGGAATTATTTCATGATCACTTAGGGCCGACGGACGCTGCGTTACGCGGTCGCCCGCGCGGTCCCATACAAAAGTGCACCGTCGCGTCGTGGCTCGCCGCGCTGGTATCTGTCGCGGGCAGTCGCGCCCGTTTTGTTACGTAATAACAAATTAAAGTTCTGCATCGACACGACTATATGCACACCGTTAAAGTTGAACTAGCGACATTGCGCAGGTAATAATCAGGTATCCGCTACCCGGGGACCCGAGCACACGACACACTCGCATAGTCACGCGACGGGAGCCCGCACGGGAGAACGCGCGGGCGCCTGCGCGTGCGCCCGCTTAACGCAGCGTTGGCCCTTAGCATCATTTTTAGTTAACCAACTGTCGTATCTCTTTAGCCTTCGTGTAAAAGAGCCAGTAAGTCCAGCTTTTCATCATTTAATATTAGGATTTTTTGTAGAACGTTTTACCTATCTGAAAATAAGATGTAATGGGAAAACAGCGATAACGAATAATGGGAAACTTTAGTGTATTACGGAAACCACAATTGTAAAGGTGGTTTATTAAAAAATATAATATATCTTAGAATGACCATATTATTATATGCATACAGGTAAGGTAACATAAGTTGATGTCAGGAAATCGTAAATTCGTAACAAAGAACAGTGTTTCAAATTGTTTTATTATTTCTTATGAGTCTATTTTGTGAAGACATATTTTTATTTTAATAGTAGTACACATAACATAATAGTAGCTGTGGTGACAGCGCAGATTCGTGAGAAAATGTGAAATAATTGAATGACGACATGTCACAACTATCCAGAACAAATCTGGAGGTCACTACAAAAGCTACATAACTTAAGCTTAAATGTAATATTACGTTATTTGATTCCTCTTTTTTTTGCAATCACGACTTCGTCCAGACATTCCCTAAGGATTGCAGAAATACAAAGCTGGCTTCAATGGAATGAATGCGCAGTACAGGCACCTATTATTCAGGTTCCAGTAAAGCCGCATTGTCATGGTCAATCGTGCAGGCAAAAGTACAGTCAGTGCATTATCTAACGACCTATCATCTTACAGATTTCGATCAAGGAGATGACCTGAACAAAATGAGCAAATCTAACGGCACTAAAATTCGTGGATCGAAACGAAGCAGACTACTTATCTAATAGAACGGTTATTTACATTACGTAGCTATGAAGTGGTTCGTTTATTATTTACTTAACATTTGTTTCTTTTATCAGCCTTTCTTTGAAAACGTATCCATGCACAGAATTATTTATTAAGCACACCACACAGATGTTTGTGCATAACAATATCGAAGAGTCGAGCACTATGTTACCATGCATATACAAATTGACTCCCTAATAATGTTCTAGATTTGACTTCTTAAACTTGTGTATGAATGCCATATTTATATACACGTATACCCTGGGTGTTAGGAGCGTCATGCCCAATGAAATGTCTTGCTGATGATGGCGCAAGTGCTAGACTAGAACATTCGGTTCCTTTCAAAATAGTAGAGTCATGAACGCATGCCAAGTTGGGACTGGTCATCTCTCAACTGCCACGGTTAATTATAATTATGTGTTTTTTTTATTTAATTTTACTTCGGACTTTATTAACCTGCATATACTTCCACATCGCTCTCACATATATGTATTTTCTATAATTAAAGATGTAGCCATAATTTGGTAACAATTTATGAATGTCCGTAGAGTTTCTTGCACGTTCTTCTTCACAGAGTTTTATGCTTTGGAGCGTGAGAATAGCTTCATCTATTTTGACTGACTGACCTTCATAAGTTTCTGTACCTAAATGGATTAATTGAAATAAATGCTTTGAGTTTTTTTGAGATTTTTTATTTTTATTTTACAGATAGCTGCACTAATTAGGTATCTCTCTCATATTAAAATATCTTAGTTGAGGGGGTAACCAGTTGATGACGCTGTCCGTACATTATTTTCATGGAACTATTGGAAGGTGTATGTGAAAATATTTTAGCTCTAAGTATAAGAGAGATGTCATAAGAATAGGTACTACTTCGATAAAGCTGTTTGATAAAGGCCAGGGTCGTCTAACCTACAGGCGGGTACGGAACTTCGTGTATCATGCCCGATAGAGACGCTTTCCGTGAATTCCGCTATATGCAGAATGTAGATACTTACTGTGGAATGCAGAATTTATTTATCTAACAAAAGTTACATTTGTCGAAAATTTGCTTTCCCTAGTCTTTTAGCATGAGAGAAGACGGCTCTTCTAATCAAGCGGACTCCAATTTCCTATTTACAATTTGACGGATGCAGTAAAAGCCATAAACTATTTACTTATATTTTACATAATTATTGCAATTTTTAACAACATTGACGCTATTTTATTTCGACGCCATCCGATCCATAAAAGACGTTAACTGTTAGTGTTGGCTGATCTCAAAGTGCTTATGCATAAAAATATCAATCGTATTCCTTTCCTAAATGTACAAAACAGACCCAGTCTTATCCGTAACCTTGTAACTTCCTTTAAGGCTCTCTCTTCATTTAAAGCTGTACCTCGCAGGTAGTGGAGTACAGGTTGTGGTTATATCTTGACGTGGTGCTGTGGGCGATCGTCGTCGTCGCTGTGTTCCTCCTGGAGGAGCAGACTGTCGGGCGGGCCGCGCGGCGGGGCGCGAGTGCTGCCGGAGCGCCGCGACCCTCCTCTGCTGAACATCTTCGACAGCTGGGCGAACTTTTTGCGAGACGCTGCGAAGGGAATCGGAAATTAAGAAGTCATTTTAATCGCGCTTGAAGGCGATTCAAATAACCTCTATAATCTTACACAATAGGCAAGAGGATAGTCAATCACACACATACCATCACTCATAATTAGCCTATCCATATCCAGACTCCGGGTTGCGAGTTTTGTGTCGAATTGTCTCTATAGAACTGCAGCCAAGGCTTCAAGCACAGCAGGCTTTACGAGCGCGTCCGATCGATTCAAGTAGATAGGTATGTAGGACAGCAGTAATCAAAATGTTAAGCATCTTACTGTATATATTATATTTTATAAATGACTATACGTTAGGGTTACGACGAATAACTCGAGTCAATTATTCTTTCATTCCCGTAAGCCATAAAGAAGCTGAAGATATGCGACTAATGAAAGATTTTAATAAACTTTGAGTAGGTTTTAGTGACTTATTACTAGTTATTATATCAACGGGTTAAGACCGTTGGGTGCTAAGATCAACCAATTTGAGGGTGACTTTAACTTATTTTCTTATAAGGTCACCTAATAGAGAAATGACTTAGAACCATAGAACTTAATATTTATGCTTAGAACTGACTAATTGAATTTATGGCGGTGACGCGAGTGATTGTGCATCGTAACAGTACGGATTTAGTTAGTTTCAGGAAAAAATGATCGTAACTAGATCATCGCATAATTTTAAATTAATCAGAAATTCTGCCAACTGCATATCTGTCGATAATGATTCATGCATTTATTAAAGGGTTCACTTACATTTGCCCATATTCTTCAGTCTCTCCTTGAACGCAGCCTCATCATCGTGGCACTTTGTCTTCTGCCCTTGTTCGCTGTCTAGTGCCGCCATAAACTCTTGGTTCCACCGCAGCTCCGCCATAAACTCCTCGTTTTGAAGGAAGGTGGCAATACGGTCGTCATCCATCTCTAGACTCAGATCTATTCGCGCGTCTGTGCCAGGTGGTATTCGCAGAAACATCGGAGGTAGAGGGCCTAACATTCTTGGCACCCATTTTCTTCTTACAGCTAAAGGAATCGATTCATCGTCAACGTCTCTGAAATAAGAAAATAAAAATAAGAGTAGCAAATAGATAGTCTAAAAACTGGTTATAATGTTGTTAGAAATACGAAGGACGCGAAGGAATAGCCAATAGTACCTACCTACTTAGTGATGTCCAACTAAAACAAAAAACAAGTAGACCCAGCAGTAGGCGAAAAGCGAAATAGGTTGTGGATGATGATGATAAATGCATCAGCTAACAATTAAGGTACCTACAGGCCTACAGAAACAACTCTCCGGATCTGGTTTGCTATATATTGCTGACACTTGGTTACAATAGCTGAAGAGATGAATTTTGGCCTTAGCACACTGACCTCCTAAGTAAAGTTCGACTTGGCATCTTACCACCCCACTTGGCTTATTGCCAAGTGGGGTGGTAAGATGGAGAGAAAGACATAATCACAAAACCTACATACTGATAGAAAAGTACCTGAATCTATCCTGCCTCCCTGCAACCAGCAGTTACCATCTACCTATGTTAGATATGTACGGTTCCTTTCTTCTTTAGGCGGTGGTTATAAATGCAATGCTAATACCCTAATAATAAAGTATCTACAGGGTATTATCATCTATTAATTAATCCTAAAAATAAAGCTCTTAACCATAGGATTATGGCCATTCAATGGGCAAGTGGGCGCGCGTAACACCAGTATGCTCTATATGTTGTACTAAAATGTGCCCACCGAAATCAGTTCCGATGAACATTTCTGCTAGTCATGCTAACCTGTTGCCTCCCAATTGTCAGTTGACCTACCGGTGTAGATAACAACATCACTAGTTCACTACTATACGAATAGGAACGGAAGACGTAATCGTTTTGACGGACACACAATAACCTGACGCGGTTTGTTTGTTTCACAGTGAGGAGACGGTGTTTTGTTATGTGCTCACTGGGCATTCGTGTTCGTATTATCTTCCAAACAAATATACTTGATTGTTTGTTTTAGCTACTTTAATTATTAATTTACTTACACAAGCGCTGTTGTGTCGTTGTCATCGCCGTTGTCTGTAGGTCTGCAGCCCGAGCGGCGATCTTTGCGACGGGCCGGTGTGCTGCCTTCCACGCGCTCCATTTCGAGCCGCAAACGTTCATTCTGGTTATCAGTACTCATAGCTAGAAGTTGGTCAATGGTAGCATCAACCGCGCCCTGATTAGCGCGTAGTACGGCTTCAATAACATCGTCGTCCATATCCGGGAACATCGTCTTGAAATCGGTCATTGCCTGCGTGAACTCGAGCTGCATGGTGGACGCCATCGCGCCGCCGGCCTGCGGCACGCGACTCGCCAGAAACGTCACGAGCGCGCGTCCCTCGCCGGCGAAACAGCTGACATGTGACGCAGAAGTGCCGCAGTGCTGATGAGGTTCGTCGCCGTGCGCCTCGCGGCCATCCTCACGGCGCACTACACGCCGCCGAGCTCCGTCTCCTAGTCTCACTAATTAGCAGTCCGCTTGCTGCAATAGTCCTGTAAGCGGCGCGGTGCACCGGTCGTACCTAATCATGATGTGCAATTTTCACTTTCGTAGTTTTCAGATGCGTTTTGCGCAGGCGCGAAGTGAGGCGGGGGGTAAATCGTCGATATAAATAGAGAATGCAGGCGACGGCGCGCGTCCCGACGGCCGGCGTCGTCCGAGCGCGACCCTCGCTATCACTGAAACCTGCCGGCGGAGCGCGCCGGCGTGCTGCGCGCGCAGATGCAGCCCATTGTTTGTAAATCATGTTTGTCCCTCAATGTGACCTTTAAAGCTGCCGAGGAAGTTTCGAGGATCTATCCTTGTTCTTACGTAACACTGAATTACGTAATATTTGACTAGGGAGAGTTTTGAGGAACGTAGGTAGGTATGTGGTTAGGTGAACTGTTTGTATTCCATATCCTACTTACGTCAGTCTCTCAATTATGTAAATACAGGATGGTTGTAGTCAGGGCCGTCTTAAACTAGGCTGGGGCCCTTGGGCACACAAAAATTTGGGGCCCTTTTGGAAAGTATAAAAAGCGAATTATAATAACATTTTTTTACTAAGTATGACCATTTATTACAGCTAATCACACAGTACAGTATGATATAATATGTCATTAATGATATTAGAATGCTGCTGGTTTTTTGGTTACGATTACGACAACGGTTTCTTTCGGGATTTCTGTTGAGCAAAATCTTCTATTATGTCCTCAAAGTCAATTTTTTTAAGGATATCACTTTCTATGCACATAATTGACAAATTACTCAGTCGTTCTTGTAACATTGTTGTTCGCAATTCATTTTTTATTCTCTTAAGCTGCGAAAATGACCGTTCTCCATTACAATTGGTAACCATTAGGCAAAGGAATATTCTTGTAGCAATTTCTACGTTTGGAAAAGTTTCTTCCAAATTTATCTGATTTTATTAAGTTATGTAAGGTATTTAAATCCGCTGATTGCTTTGCTATGTTTTTTAAATATTGGCTTAAATGAAAACATACTGTTTTGAGCTCATCTGCATGTCTAATGTCTTCATGATAAAATTCTGCAAATTCTTTGCATTTTTTGGTCAACTCACCAGATTCGATTGTTGTTAACTGACAAAGAAAACTAAATCGACTATCAATTTCTTCGTATGCTGCCGAACTTTTTTTTAGACGTGTATTTAATGTGTGTGCGGCGAAATCTTTTTCTTTCAAATGAATTTTTGTAGTCATAATTGATGCATTGTCGTAGCTCTGCCCGCGACAATCTTTTATAGGAAAATCAAGGCTTTCAAAAAAGTTTAAAATGGTATCTGCTATATATTGCGCATTATGTTCATCCATAGGCAAAAATTGCAAAAATCTCTCATTAGGCTGTCCGTCTTTTACGTATCTAATTATGAAAGTCAGTTGGTGAACGTGGGACAGATCTGGCGTAGAATCTACGCTAATAGAGTAGTATTTTGCTGATTTAAGTTCTTTGACAATGGTTTTCAAAACTTGCTGTCCCATTAAATTAATAAATTCATTACAAATATTTGCCGATAAATAAGATGTACTTCCTTTTCCACGATTTCCGCAGTTTTGTATGTGATCAGCAAGAAAAGGATCAAATTCACTAATCAGTTCTAACTAAGCATCCCAAATAATTCCCATTATTTTGCGATCCTAATGTCTCATTATCACCACGAAAAGCAAGACCTCTTGAAGCCAAAAATTTCACTACTGCAACAATCCTCCTAAGCACATTCTTCCAATAATTAATTTCTGTATTATATTGGGACAGCAACTCTGTATCAATTCGTCCAGTAGTTTTCATTTTTGCAACATAATTCATCATAAATTCCCTGTGCTGTAAACTGTTCTCATGCTTTATCAATAAGTTACTTATATGCTTCCAATCTTTATATCCATTAGGAGAACTTAAATTATGTCCAGTACCAGTACTGGTATTAAATAGATGGCAACAATAACAGTATACAGATTTTTTTGCTGGTGAATAAAGGAGCCATTTTCTTTCTGAAGACTCACCATTCGTCAATATACGAATAATAATATTTTTAGTCAAGTATCTAATTTTCGTTTTACCATTCGAATCTGGAAAACTTGTAGAAGTTTCGGAGAAGTCACTATTTTTATTTTGGAAAAACTCTGGCCCTTTTCGAATCCAAATATCACGGACTTCTTCCGGTAAAATGTTGTCACAGTAAGTACCAGGGTCAGGAGACACAGATACATTCTCCAAGCTTGCAGTTATTAATTCACTGTAGCTTGAAGTCGATGGTTCAGCATCTAATGTGTGTTTGTCATTTTCGTCACACGTAACCTCTTTTTCCTGATGACATTCAGAGGAACTTTTAACCGTAAAAAACGAAGTGAGCTTTGGAAGTTTTTCCGTTATTTCTTTTTGAGCTATTACTTTTTTCTTTTTTGTGAACCACTTAAATATGTTCTTTTCGACATAATGAAATAATGTTTAAACGAACAAATCAGAACTTCTGTTTATCTTACACAATTTTAAATATCAAACAAACAAAATAACGCCACTCACTCCTATCAGACTGAAAGTTTAATACATCATTCGGGGATTTCCCCAACCATAGTCCATAGACAATGTCAACATTTATGTTTGTTTAGACGGTGCAGTCTAACTTTGGAATCGGAGGGATTGCGTGAGTGATCGCTAGATGGTGTACTTAGTAAATTAGGTAGGATGCGTTCGGAAATATTATTAATTAGTACAGTAGGAATAGGCGCAGTCATCGATATAATGGCGTAGTATATGTCTTGTAAATACCTTCTGATAAGATTACTGTTTTGTGAAAAAAGTGTAATATGCCCGACAAAAATGTTTTGAGAATAAGTGTGTGAGAGAAATTGGTGGTCCTTCGGGGCCCTCTGAGAATGGGGGCCCTGGGCACGGGCCCCGTGTACCCTTATGGTGAAGACGGTACTGGTTGTAGTAGAACCAGATGGATCTACCCGCCGTCTAATACTTTACCAATTCGTAAAGGTCTGTGGTGTTAGCTAAATGCGTCTAATACAACATGACATTTAATGAACTGGCTGGCTAATACTTAGATGCCACACATAGAATAGTGTGATAATGTGACGAAAAAAATAGCGTAGGACAATCCGGCACGGACAGATTAGGTACGAAGGAGTAATCGATAGCCCCGTCGTTTCCTTCATGTTAGGTTCAAATTAATGTTGCAACAGAACTTGCTACCGCTGCCGCTTCTGCAGAAGTTCCGCAAGCTTTTTCACTTCAGTTTCCGTTTCTGGTTCCGCAAACTTTATATCAGAACTTTTAATGTAACATAAGAATACAACTAGGAGCGCGGGGGTGGAGGGCCCGTAGATGTCTGGACACGACGGAAAAGGCGTGGAAGGGGGGGGGTTACGGTACACAAACGTGTCGTAGCGTCTTTCTTTGTTTATAATAATATATTATTATTTTTTTGATTCATTCTGCGTATCACCGCACTTCGTGACCATTAGCGTAAGCGCGTAAATCTTCTGTTGTTGTTTTCTTAGGTTTGTTGTTTGTTTTGTTCTTCTGTTGCCAATACTTATCAGCTCCCCAGAAGTGTAGCCAGTGAGCAATTATTTAGCGGAGCTGGTTTAATATTTATATAAAGAACACCGAAACAGACCCAAAGTTACAAAGGCGGCCAAATTAGCTTTTATTAAATATAATTTACCACTGTTTAATTTCGAGTACTGTAGTAAGTACAAATACAAAATAGGTCCGGTTCCCACTATGCCGGACCGGCAAATCTACCGGAAGCCGGATGCCGGAACAGTGTCCACATTACATCGGATCCCGGACAGTTAAGTACTCACCTCACTTGAATTTGGACCTGTGCGCACAATGGACGACGACATTGTTATGTTGTGGTGGCAACTTATTAAAAAGCCAAATAAAAGAAAACATTGGGTACATCCTATTTTACGAGAAAGTTTTTGTCTTTATAGACTTCTTCGGTCTTATCCTACAGAACAGGTCTCTCTTGGACAAGCGTAATTAAAGTTTCTACTTGAATATCCATGTGGTCTATGACACGTCTACTTATATCGAAAATGCGAGCCGAATGACATGAGAGGAGCACAGGCGGGGCGAGCGATCCGGCATAAATTCGTTCCCATTACTCCGGTTCGGTATTTCTACCGGCACTTCGCAGTGGCAAGAGGCTCGGTAAAAATACCGGATCCAGAAAAAATGCCGGAACCGGGATAATGTGAATAGCTTCTAAATAAAAATAATTCTGAATTATTAGAATATAAATTGTACAGCTACTAGCCCTTCCGACAGTTTTACCGGTCCGGCAGATTTGCCGGCCCATGCATAGTGGGAACCCGGCCATACAAATTTAATTAAATAAATCTTAAAAAATAAAATTGAGTTTTTGCTTCATAATATTAACACTTCCGCTTCCGCTAAGATTTACTTTTGACATCTGTTTCTGCTTCCGTTGCATCACTAGTTCAAATGTGCACACAGGAATAGTTACTACGTGGTCAGCACATTTCCGTATGAACGCAAATAGTTAAGCGTTAAGCCTTTGCCTTTCTGATTAAATTGGTGAATATTGTTCGCGCGGCTAATTGGGTGGTGCCAGTGGCGGATTAAGACAGCGCCTGTAGCAAATATGACCAAGGGACTTGCGTAGATATTTTTTTTATTAAGATAGATTAAATAAAATATTTTGTGTGTAATCAATCAGCTATAGATTCCAATAATTTTTACACAATGTTATATATTTATCCAAAAATATTTAAAAATGGTCACAAGTTCGACACCACTGACATTAAGTACAATACAGGTCACGGCTGTATTACGATTTCACTTTGAATAATTTTGGTTACGATCAAGTATGGGATCCCCGAGCGCACGGGGCCCCCGAATGTGCAGGACCCGTAGCAGTTGCTACTCTTGCTAAATGGCTAATCCGCCACTGGGTGGTGTCGTTTAGTAAAAAGGCTAAGCTGTTAAATAAATGGCGAATTAGTTGACTGCTGTACGATACCAACTGGGTACAAGTAGGACGTCGCACTCAACCGATGCGTGGAGTCTTTTATGCACTAATTAGGTCAAATGGCTAAGCGCTTTATAGAAACAGGTAACAGTAGCCTGAATTCACAATCCAGGCTTATCTAAAAGCCTGGATTCTGAACGAAAATTAACGGCGTGTCAAAATAAACTCTTATCAGGAGATTAGTCTAGTTGGCTATTGATAATATAATCAAACAGTTAATTATAACAACAGGTCTCTGGAGCGGCTATATAATGGAAGCCCATGATTGGAAGGCTTCCCAAGATGGAGCGATGACCTGGTAAAGGTTGTAGGATTCCGCTGGATACGAGAAGCCCAGGACCGGTCAACGATATGGCGACGCTTGGGGAAGACCCAGCTATAGACTACTATTCCGAAATGTATATGAATAATAATCATTCATCATAATATTTACGGATGTTCGACAATACATACTATGTTTTTTAGTTCCAATAACCGGGTGTAAATCAGTCCATACACAGGGAATCCTAAAGTAGTTACTTTTTCGAAAATTATTTGTATGCAATACCAAAGACAAGTTATACTTCGTTAGAACACACAGAAGGTTAATTAAAAGGATTGTTTTCCACAAGTTTAAAAATAAAAGCATTTTATCTTCATTTTATGTATGATTTATTTCAAGAATACATTAAGTATAATTTAGTAAGTAGTAAGTTATACACGTCAATTTATCGTTAGTGCATTTACAAATTACTTATGTAAGTTGTTACTAAACTTAGACAAAATAACGAAAAAATTCATAAACAAAATAACGAAAAAAATCATTAACAAACCAGTGTTATGAACTGAGCAAATGACGAACAATTTATTATTCAAACATCTCGCCCTGCATCGCTACTTTTTTTTTTAATCTACTCGACATAAACGCATATATATGGAACATATATACGTACTGATTATTGGGCGAGATTCAAATACTGAAGTACCTAATAATACATTATAGAAAAAATACTAGGACACACTGACGACATTTTTTTTTACAATTTAGGCCAATACGAAACTACTTACGGTGTCTTACCAAGTTACCACGTAAAGCGACGACGGGAATAGCAACCTATGACGTCACACCGAACCCTATCTAGGTACTACAGTTACATTTAATGCATAATTTGTACCTAATTTATTTATAATGATCGTTAAAGAAGGTACTATAAACATTCGCCAGCGATATGATAAGGCACCAATGAGTGGTATGCATTTTCTGCCCAACTTTTTATTCAACGATTGCACTAAAATTAACACGCGTCAGATATAAAGGTTTTGAAAAATTACACAACGTGAATAATAACTATTACATATTAATGAACTCTGGTATAATATTAATAAGGTATAATTATAGTTCTCATGAAGGCTATTGCAAGCTCAAATTACTATTAACCCTGAGTACTCAAACCACACGTATGTATGTAAGTTTCTGCTATTATTCTCAAGTATAGACAAACAGGTGTATTTTTCTACCTACTTCAATATAAACAACATTTATGTATTTAATTATTGCTATTAAATAGATAAACTATTTAACTACAGTATACCGCATCTGCTAACTGCTGCTTATCAATATGCAAGTGATTTAAACAGTTTAATAGGTCAATGTCAAGCTTTGAGTCCACCTCTATCAACCGTCAAACCAGAATGGACGGTGTAATGTCGCCAAATGACGCCACACGTAATAAAAGATTTTAGAATGCAATATTCAGGAATGTTAGTAATATGCTCCGTATGCTAATGCCCATCTATCGGCATACCATTGGCATCAAGCCAGATATTCAAGAAGACGCAATTAAAATAAAATTATCACAAAATAAAATCAACATAGTAAAATAAACTAAGTACAGTACAGCAAACTGTTTAACGCAATTAAGAGACTTCGTTAGGTGCCTCGAGAAGTGTACTTAATGATTGGATAGGGAATATAATTCTAATGATTTCATGAAGTACAAAAATAAAATTTATTACAATCAACGTAATGGCACTATACTCATGGTATGACAAATCTAGATTTAGACCCGTGGCATTAACGAAGAGACATCGTCTCAAATCTAACAAATCCACAAAGAGTCGAGCACAAGAATTACAATAACAACAGTTTTTACAAAATAAAAATAAATAATACGAAAATCATCTCAGTGACTTGTCTAAACATAAATACAACTACGTGTGAGTGAAAGACGAAGAGTTTAGAAATAATTTTAGAAGTGAAGAAAAGTTTTTTTTTACATGAAAGCAACGAGGATTATGAACTTAATTATAAGAATGAGGGCCGTTTTCTTTGCACTTGTAAATATTAATTGCTCTTGGAAGATATTTACTTTAGTTTAAGACAGACTTAGTGCAGTTATTTCCGTATTGAGCGTTTAATATGATTGGTGTAAAATAAAAGGGCGTCTACAATTCAAGCGGTTGTATGATGTCAGAGCAACTTAGGGTTTCTTCACATTGGTTTTTGGTTGACGTAAGGTACAACGTGAGAACATCTTTGTATGAAAACTACCGTCGTGTTTGCACACTGTAACTTTACAAAAGAAGCCTTAGTTAATTTTGCAGCGTTTCTATCAGACACTTAACTGCTACACTATTCTAAGATTTATCTAGTGTAGAAATTAGAGTGTGTTAATAGACGCGTATATAAGGGTTGATAACTTCAAACAATCTCTTAAATTAGGATTACTAGCCCTTATGTGGTGAGAAGAATCCTCGGTGCTGACAATTTATATGAGATTCAGACGCTAGCCTGCGTGCCGCTCTGTGGCAGCATCACCATGGTGTCAGTCGTCTGCGGCTTTGGCGGGACTTGCTCGTTCTGTGCCCTCTCCTGCTGTTGAAACAATTTACAAATCAATTATTGAGATGAGCGACTTATCTCGTTATGAATGGGAAAATTTCAACGTCAAACGTCAATCTAACATTTACAGATTTTGCATAAATATTAACTAAAATATTTTCCAGCTGTTTACAAAAACGGGGGCCTAAAAAAATTATACTTAATTATAATCAAGAAACTTAATAAATAAGCTTTCTTATAAAGTATATCACAATGGTGTTGAAATTGCTTCAGAATAAATGCCCATTTTTGGCGTCTCCCAACTAAAAAAAGTAAAAACTTAGTAAACAGTTGTCTATAATAAATTATCATCATCATCATCATTTCAGCCTTAGACGTCCACTGTTGGACATAGGCCTCCCCCAAGCGTCGCCACAACGACCGATCCTGTGTTTCTCGCATCCACCGCACTCCCGCGACCCTCACCGGGTCGTCGGTCCACCTTGTGGGAGGCCTTCCAACGCTGCGTCTTCCGATGCGCGGTCGCCACTCTAGAACCTTTCAGCACCATCGACCATCCGTTCTACGAGTAATGTGCCTTGCCCACTCCCACTTTAGTTTGGCGATTCGGGCTATGTCGGCGACCTTGGTTCTCCTGCGGATATCTTCATTCTTTATGCAATCACGCAAGGAAACTCCGAGCATAGCCCTTTGAGTGACTGTAAGCCTTCTGATGAGGCCCATTGTAAGCGACCATGTTTCAGAGCCATATGTCATCACTGGCAACACGCACTAGTTGTGCACTTTCGTCTTGAGATACTGTGGAATGTTGGACGAGAAGATACTGCGCAGCTTCCCGAAAGCCGCCCAGCCGAGTCGGATTCGACGATTGACGATTGACTTTCTCAAAGTTAGACCTACCCAACTGGATTGTCTGTCCTCTGTCGATAATAAATAGTATAGAACAATCGTGCTTGTCATTTTGAAAATATAAAATTTACACAAATAGCATTTAAATCTTTACGTTTTAACATGCCACCACTCTACTAATAGACCATACCGCCGCAACGTAGAATGATATCTCTAGACTTGTGTTAGTATAGCATAGTGAAAATACTCACAACGGTTGAAAGCGAGGGATCAGCAGCAGCCATCATGGTCGCCGCGCGGTAGGACGGCGGTGGAGTCTGCTTCACCGCCTCCTCGTAGTCCGGCAGCAGGCTGGAGTAGTCAGGCGCGGGCGCGGCCGCGTATGGCGCCACTTGCCCGCTCGTCACAACGTCTTCGCTCGAGATCACGAACGGAGACTGTAGAGCGTGCGCGCGCATCGTCAGGTACTTGTAGCAGCGCCATACTATGCTGATGCAGTAGCCCTGTGGGTGGATAGGTTATTTTTTTTAATCTGTCATTTTGACATTATTCAAAAACTTAAACAGTGAGGGGGTGCCTAAATAATTAGGTCTCTACCTATGACATTACCGTTTTTTTAAATGGGTTACTTTGAACTCTGATATTTTCGAATCGAATAGAATATAAAGAAAAGTAGTTCACATAAATTTTAAATTAAAGGTATTTTATTCTTTTTCCGTTATTTATTGGTTTCTTTGTGTTTTGTATTTTCTATATAATGCGATGTTTATAACCATGAAATCCATAAATTTCAAAAAAGAATAATGTACCTTTATACAAAGTTTATTTGAACTTGTAATTCTTAGTCAATTCGAAGATATCACGGTTCATAGGAACCAGTTTTAATAACAGCCGTACGGATTGGCTTACATTCAATGTTCAGCAGCATTTACAGAGGTCGTTCTGCGGTTGGCTGACCGTCCATTACATACAAAGACTCGTCTGTACATCGGAAAACGCTTTTAAGCATTTCTTTGGCAGGACTAAGCAGCCAGGTCTGACAAATTGTGTTAGGAGGATGAAGAGGTATTGTGTTGATGAGTAACTAGTTTGTGGGAGGATAAATTACACACTCGCTCCATGTAAAATACTTGTATTGAGTTGCATCTAGTTGACTGAAAGTCGACAACCAACATAGTAGGGTAAAAAATTGGCAGATGATTACAAAAAGCTTTATGCTCAGTTACGGTTTTTTTTGAGAATGGTGCAGAGGGGTCGCACTATAAATGACTTTTGTTTTTTTTATAATCGAAAGGACGTAATCATCCTTTCGATTATAAATATGTTCCAGAAAGCCAAAACGCCCTGGATCCCAGGTCCCTACAGCTATTTTAGTTAGGTATTAGGTACCCACCTTAACCTGGAGGTAAACCAAACACATAGTTATAACAGTGTGAATAAATTACTCATTATGACTAAATAATAACAAGTGACGTAAATGTAAGCTTTGACGCACATTGCTTTAATTATATTTTTCCTATACCATGAGACCAGTTTGATCTGTTTTACTGATAAGGTCACTCAGACCACAATACATAATAATATACATGGTAATAACCATATTTTACAAACATATTAAGGCAAAACAGTTTTGCCTTAGTTTGTTTCTCTCTGTCTCCTTTCGTTCAGTCCATCCAAAGGTTGTCTGTAAGAAATTGCCCTGTGCGATAAGACCACCCATTGTACACTTACTTTTAATAATGTTTGTCCTGTATTTTTTGTTTATGTGGTGTACAATAAATAATAAAATAAATAAATATAGTGCTTAAGTAAATAGCTATACTTCTTGAACATTTAGAATTAGGTTGATTTTGAGGCAATAATTTGACCAAGTTCAATAAAGTGGAATGTTCGATTTATTAACAAATACCATTTTTAAAACAAAATAAACTAAAATTTTAGCGCCATCTAGCTAGAAAATGGGGACGCTCAGCCACGTAGCTTTCACCTCAGTGTTTGTTTCCATAGCTAATTAACTTTACAAGTCACTGCGCTGAGTGAGACTTGTTTTTACGTTCACGCGATTGAAATGTTTACCGCGTTAGGCTCTCTGATTGGTTAAGAGCTTGGAGCGGGCCACTCGGAGAGACGAACGCCGTCATAAACGTGCAACAAACTCGCACTAGGTATTCTGATATAGAAGTTTATCGCATCTATTGCAATGGTAGAGTAAGTCTATACAGAGTGGATTTTTGAGATGGGACAACGGGGTGTGACGGGTTTTTGGCAATTTCTGTCTTTTCTAGTACTCACACCTTAAATAGTCTCATATAAAGAGTATTTTGATCCTTGAATTTTTTTTTGGTATTTTAGCTTTTTTTTTGTCATTTTTTTCCAAAATCTATAAATACAGCTCAGAAATCTTAAAAAGTTATGGATGGTCTCCTAGAAACTTTTTCCTGTAGCTAAAACGGTTAAGGTACTTGCACTTATTGACCTCTCTCAAAACTCTTGCCATGTATTTCGGAATAACATAGCCATTTCATCACGTTAAATGATAGCAAACAAATTCGTTAAAGCATATTTCATCATGAAAAATAAATGATGTTAATGGAACCCCCATTACCATAATTTATTTTTTGTATTAAAATATTCTTTACAGCTTAATCTGTAGAAAATTAATAAAAAACACTGGAAAATTACCTAAAGGATGGTTTGTTTAAAAACGTTTCGAAATATAAAAAGTTTGCACAAAATACAGCTTTTTTTGTAACTCAAAAAAGTTTTAAAGTTATGCCAAGTTACCTTGAGCAGTACGGCGACTAGGAATGCTGAAAGTACGACGAGCGCTAAGGCAGGCGCCGGTAGCTGTAGCAGCTCCGCTCTCCACGGCACACGGCGCGTCTCGGCGACCAGACGGTGGATGGAGCGCAGGTAGCAGAGGTATCCAGTTGCGGTCAGACTGAGGGAAAAACGATCACATGAAATTTTAGTACGGTATAACGAATAGACGTATCTAAACTTCTAAAGCATCTACTTTTAATAAAGAGTACTGTTTATTTTTATAGAGATTCTAACTACCAATATCTCAGAATACCGTTTCTGATAAGCTATAAATAAACTATCTGAGCTTTCAGAACTAAACCAGATGTAAATTTCAAATCACGTATAAGATCATGCGCCATGTAAGACTGTACAACGCCTATGAGACGGTATTAATAAATTGCATTTACTGCTTAATTAATGTACAGATAGTTTCCTCTTCTTATGAAAGAATTTTTCGATTATCGGAGTGGAAACTTCTAAAAAATGTTTATTGGACTTTCTGTAAGCTTCAGAGCCCCTGGACCACTAGCGATATCTGATGTTTAGATAATACCAAAATTTACTACCTTTTTTGAAGATTGTACTATTTTTCCATTGCTTATTTTATCACCTTGTCTCTAGGTGATAAAATAAGTAATGGAAAAATAGTACAATCTTCAAAAAAGTTTTCATACTCGTGAATAATGTAATAAGTGATACAGAATTAAAATGTTTTATCTATTTATGTGAAATATATGCCAAATCTACAAGTTGGTTCTACTCTTAAATTTAAAAATGACGTGATTTTTAGCGGGGCAGATTAATTATACAAATATTGAAGCGCGCGTGTGAATTTATTACGTAAGTACCTATCTATTTTATAAAGTAAATTGTAGTACGTAAAAAAATAAGTACATAATATTGAACACACCTTGCTAAAAAGTGTACTTACTTTTTGTTCCATAAGGATCCTTTTAACTTTACCAGTAACATTTGCAAGTGGTGAAAGAAGCTTTTCTAAATAAAAAATAATAAAAAATTACCTGCCATCCACCATGACAGAATAGATTATCTGGATTGACTATGATTTCAATAGAACACAAGGTTCGCGACAGTATAAATTTATCAGATATTATTAAAGATTTTGCAGAATAAAAAGTGCGAAAATATTCTCCGAAAACTGATTTGTTTTGAAGTAGCATAATTGTTTTTTTTATCAGTATTATCTTTTGTTGTGTCTTTTTTATACGTACCATATGAACCTTAACTCAAATACGCATGAACCGATTGACCTTAATAAACAATTAAACAGCTTGGTCCTAATCTTTTTAACTTATGAAACGATTTTGATGAAAAATGTTTATTGTTCCTTTATTTAAAGGGTCATCAGTACATAGGCAAGATTAGCCCGAGACAGGGAAATATAGCACACGATAAAAGAGGTCCATACGCAGCAGTGAGTCGCAATAGGTTGACCATGACAGCGAGAAAACGCGTGAATTAACTGGCCAGACATTCTGACATCAAAATGTCTGAACCAAGTTTTTTTCTTACTTCGACACAAAACGGCTAATTTATCTTATTGTAAATATTTACTACCTTTCTAGAACCTCAACATATATTTTTTTCAGCTTATTTGGCCTACTTGTAAGATGTTAGGTGCAAAAAATTGTTTTTCAAAACGGATATTTAATTTACAACATATGTATGAGATATAAGAATATGATGTTTATAAAATACCAAAATACACACCTTTATGCTACTATTTGGTACCTAACGTCAAATACTTAGTACCTCTATTGACAGAGAGAAAACATGTGAAGAAAGTGGCCAGACATTCTGACATCAGGATATCTCGACCATTATTTTTTTTCCATTATAGTTCGAGACAACACAGCTAATTTATGTTTTTGTAAATATTTACTACTTTTCTAGTACCTCAACGTTTACCTGTACGTCATTATTTTCTAAACAGTGTAATTTTTTTTTTTTTAGGTTTTAAATTCATCCAACAACATCTCTCGCCCTTGGGCGGAGCGGAAGGCCTTTCAAACTATTACTGACTAAAAACCCATCCCTGTTCTTTCTTTGCCTTCGTTCCAGGGCTCCGGGGATCTCTTTCGCATCACCCATGGCCCCATTAGGCTTCGACCCTGCGAAGGGTCCCTACAGTTGCTGACATCTCCTTGAGGCGCGCGTGGAACACTACGCGCCGTCGACGACTTGGGCTCGGTCCGGACGGTTACCGGACGGTCAGTCGGCAAGCTACCCATTGCTCGCCGTCCGTAAGCCTACTTACTACCTACGGTGGCTGGAAATCGGGAATGCAATCCCGGCCGGCGGCTGGAGCGCGAGGGCCATTGCCTCGCGCGTGCGGCCGCCTCCTTTGCTAGCAGTAGAAGCAGTAAATGCTTCGCAGGAGGCGACAGCCTGCCACTCCTCGCTCCGGACCATGGCCTGTCCGCCGAGCACCCCCACGAAGCCACGGCGGTGCTCTGCCCAGGCGGGGCACACCTATACCGTATTCTTCACCGTGTCCTCCGGTCGGTCCACAAAATGGTGGCCGGACCCGGGCGTTTTTCCAGCACGAATCCGGTGCAGGAATTTCCCGAACTGACCATGTCCGGTGAGGCCCTGCGTCATGCGGAAGGTAAAGTCGCCGTATTGTCTTTCCAGCCACTCCTCAAAGAATGGACTTACCGCCTAATTGTTTTGTAATTGCAAATTAAATATCCATTTAAAAAATATATTTATATGTTGAGGTATTAAAAAGGTAGTAAATATTTACAAAAAATAAATTACCTATGTTGTCTGAAACTATGATGAAAAAAAAAATGGTCCAGACATCCTGACGTCAAAATGTCTTGCCACTGTCTTCACGCGTTTTCTCGTTGTCAGTAGATGTACCAAATGGTAGCAAAAAGGCATCAATTATCGCAAGTGGTCCATGGGTTCTGACGCTTACGGACTTTTTTCCCATGCGATCAATGTCATATCAAGCAAATCAGCACATACAGATAAAGTATAAGCAAAAACTATCGAGCAACATGATGTATATATAGTATGAGTTATGTTTGTCATGAATGTGACTCAAAGGTTGCATTCAACAAATAAATTGTTATTAGAGGATTCCATCTCATATGAATATAAAACGCTTTCTGTACCGCGTACAGAAATTACATTATTTTGCGGCATAATATTAATTGTGTCATCATTGGGAATTCCATCAGAAGTATGGGTCTGGCAAAAACTTACACTGTGATCGCAAAGTCGAATATCTGGAGGCAGAAGAAAGGCAAGAGATGGGCAGGCTTGCCAAGCGCGGCTCCGTAGATTAGCATGAAGGTGATGGCCAGGGTGCACACTGTAACCAGCGCGCCCACATCCACATCATCTAGCACACACAGTTGGTATCTATTAGATTATTATTCATTCAGTTCGTGCTCCGTTTCCGGCGCTCTCGTGATGCTAATTTCAATCTCAATAAAAGATAATAATACTGCTATTATTAGATATATTAGTTCAACAGTTGTATGTAGGTATTGTAATTCAATTGTGTTTTTCTATGGAGAAATGAAATCAAATGAAAAGTACAAGCAAACAAATCGATACCATTTATATTCTTTTTATTTAGGACAATTAATTGCATGGATGTCTTTGTGTAGTATTTTCTGATCTTAGACTTGTTTTATTTTATATTTCATATTAATTAATGTAGCTAAGCATTAAATGCTTTAGTAAATACCTATTCGCAAGAGTCAGTAAACATATTATTGATGCTCTGTTGAAAAAGGCGTGCAACTTTGCATATTTTATACCATTGTTTTGTATTTCCGCAAGGTCACTGCTGTTTTACACAATTGGAGACGGGCTATCTTATGTCAAAAATCTCCACCTCCGAACAGTTATTATGCCCTATATCTTAGTGTGTGATGTAAGTAGTGAAAGTAAGTTTTTGGCAAACAAGCCAAGATCAATATTCCTTTATCAGAGAACAGTAAGCTAACGGCGTTTTAAATTTCTAGAAGAGAGTGATCTTTTGTCTCATGTTTACTTTCTACTCTGCTAGAAGCTCTACTTACGATATATGAGGCTATGATCTCGATCTCTTCCGGATGGTCCGTCATGTTGCGGGAAGGAGCTCGGTGGCGGCTCTACGTTGGACAGAGGCGTGGGGATGGCCTCATTGCCACTCCAGTTCGGGACTGGGGCTGAGTCGCGCTCCATATCCTCGAGCAGTCGGGGATCGCGAACTATAGCCGCTAAGAAGCCTAACGCTATGAGGTGCAGCATCTACGGAGAATATGATTTAAGTCAATCGTCTCGTACTACGGTTCCTGAGCGCAAGGTGTTTACACATTTTTTTTAGTTGGGAAATCACAATCAATTAGCTTCAAGTTTTCCTGAAGGTAATAAAATTAATCATCAATTAACTTTTTTTCCAGGGCTACGATGTTTCAAACATTTAGACTACGCCTTTATCCGAAACTTTTAAATCAGTTTCGGTTACGGATATTCTTTTATTTCGAATCATCAATCAAACATCCCTGCTACAAACCTATGATTTTATTTGAATGATGAACAGATCTGCGTGCTACCCAACCCGTCATTAATTAGGAATTTCGTTTTGTGTCTTTGAAGTAATTATTTTGTGGTTGAAAAAGGCATTACCTAAGCATAATAGCTGTAACTTTATTTAGTCACACACCACACTGCGGTAAAGGCCGTACGTAGTAGCCATTACCAGTGAGTGTGCGTGTTATTTTTATTAAGGTATTGTTCTCTTTATTAATTTTACAAAATATGTTTTGCTATCTGCTATCTAAACAATGCCCCAATAAATTGTTTTGAGTGTATTGGACAATATGATGTATCTATTATCCATTACTATAAACACTTTCGACATGAAGGAATAGGTAGATGTGTCAGCTCACGAGTGTATTTTCTGCCTTACGGGAAAACAGATGAGTTAAGGTTTGTTAATAGATTGGCTATCTCATGGGATTTTCTATGAAACTTGCATACAAATTGTGGTTTCTCGCCACGTTGTAGAGACGACGAAATAATATTACATACTTAAACGTAATTAATAATAATGAGTCATGGTTTTCTGTATTATTAGTCAAGAAAAAAAAAGAAAATAATCAACTTCTATTGTATTTGTAGGTGAGTATCGTTTCGAACTAGGTACTTGTCTATTGTATTAGATCCAGTTAAGGGTTGGAAGCGAAGTCCCAATCTAGGGTCTAGCAGGACGAAAATATGCTTCTTTAAGATGAGAGAAAAGTCACACATACTACACAACACGAAACTGATACATCTGTTATTTATTTATTGTGCACACCTACCACAGTGTTGTCTCTTTTAAACCAAAGGTTGACTGGTAGAAAATGCCTTGTTGCATTAAGTCCGCCTATGTACCATTACTGTACATGAAGTTTAAATAAATAAATAAAAGGAAGTAGCTATTATACATAGTATGAATCCGTCACATTACAATTGCTATAGGATAGTGCGGGTATGGTTAGCAAAACAAAAATATGTAGATTTCATCATACTCACCAGGTGCCATGTTCCTAACAGAATGGTCCCCGTGCGCACATGGAGACAGAAGCAACAGCGCCATTCGCTGTTGCGCTCGCTCCCCAGCTTGGGACGAAACCTTAACATTTTTTCCTGTATGGATAGAAAAATAAACCAATGAAATAACAGTACAGTGTAACATAGTAGTTACATTCATTTTCAAAAGTGTACATATGCAAGAAATTGCTTTAGTTGACCTCGTAAATGTTTTACTCTTTTTGACAACAACTTGAAATAAATTGACTCTTAATTATCACTAAGATTGGATATACGGGGTGGCGCCGACAATACGATAATGCAATTAAACTGCGTATACCTCAAGATGTTTCCAGTCTGCATACCAAAAATTGTTCGAATATAACCAGTAGTTTAGCCACAACTCACATTATTTTTCATTTTTAACTATTTCTACATGATGTATGTAGAAAATGATGCATATGAAGTTTACGATCAAAAAAAAAAAAACTTCTTTGGCAACTAAGAAAAAAATTATATTCGGTGCCATAAACAAGAAACTTTAAAACAGTTATTGATTAATCAAGTTGAAGTGACAATTGATATATCAAGGTCAGAGACGTTACTATTTTTTATTTGAAAAGCATTGTATTGTAATTCCGTTTTATTTTTTAATTATCATGCTACAATTTAACAACTTCGGAGTACTCCGACAAGATTTTAATTTATCGGGAGTGTCACAGAGACGCAGCTTTAACTATACGGACATACCGATAGAGGTATGGGAACACCCGATCTTATCCCACCAATGGGCGCATTATTGTTCAAGCTGTCCAGAGGATGTGGGAAAATCAACCCTTAATTTCGCAATTGGATAGTGCTCTTATACGTGTAAGAGTGATACGACGTAGACAAAAGAATTTTAAATTTGAACGTAACCCTACGTCTAGTCTGCGTAGGGCAGGTCAACATTATTCAATACCAACAATGTGAGTGCTAAGTGATGGAATAGTGATTGTGATTAAAAATTTTATTAATACAAAAATTCTGTTATTTAGTGTAAATGTTTTTATTGAGCATTAATAATAATGGCGCCAAAAGATAACGTCACTACATGACACGGCGCTGTTGCCACAGAATAGTGTACCAATATTTATAGATGGTGTTTCTTTTTGTTTACGATTTTATACTTAAATAGTATAAAAAAAAAAAACATTTTAGGATATTTTTGGTAGTTTAATAATATTCTTTATGGACTAGTACTACGAATGTTTCAATTAATTGTCGTATTGTCAGCGCCACGTTGTATATTACCTATACATATAGGCACGTCTGTCCCATACATAGTTTTCATTTTAAGCCATACAGAAGTGATATTAACTTTAATGTAATAAAGGTAGGTAAACAACTATACAGAGGTAGGTAGTTGTTTTTTCACAATAATATTGCTTATTTCTAGGCATGTATCTAAGAATGCTTTTATTATTGTACTTATGTCTTTTCTGTTAATTTTTCCATTACGTTACACCTGCCATGTTATGTTTTTGCACCATCCTAAGGTTGACTGGTAGAAAATGCTTAAGGCATTAATTCCGCCTCTGTGCAATGATTTTTTACTAGTGCATAAAGTTTTACGCGACTATAAATGGTGTTGAAGTCTTTATTTCAGTATTAGTAAGGGCGGTTTTCATAATGCAAGTATGATTTTTCATCTACTTACCTAAATAGGTAGGTACTACTACTCCTCTTTTAAATTGTTACGAAATCTGCAGTTATTATGCTTACAGCCGTATTCTATTATGAAAACAAGTGTGAAGATAAAACTCATGACAACACATTAAAGTTCAATAGTTTAAATTGTTAATTAATATTGCCTTGGTGAAGCTCAAGACATTGTCACGCTAGCAAATCTTTCAATTAGTCCTTTGTGTGAGTGTCCAATGTATATGACATCTAACTAACACAATTGACTGTAACATTTACAGTTATATTGTTAAAGAAGTCTAAAATTATGTAGGCAACAATATTTTTTATATTCTGGCTGATGTGATTTTTGTGATAAGAATTTCTTCATTAGTTCATTACACACCAAACTTTTATGATTCATAAAAAGTGTCATAAAATCAGTTATAACTGCCAGAAATCCATATGTGTGAAATAATTTTTGATATGGATAACCAAAAAAATTTGCTAAATGATTTTAAATGAAATAAAGATTGATATGAGATACTTCAATGCAATAGCATCATTTCTCATTTAGATCTACATTTATTATTAATTAATAATAATAAAACTTAACTACATGTGGTCATTTTGCTGTTTAACAATTTTATCATATATTTATATGTTCATGATCACTACTATTCAGGATGTATGTTTGTATCTGGTTATACATTTTTTTTTTTATGAGGGAAATCATCCAATGACATCTCTCGCCCCTTCGTCTCAGACTTACTGACTAACCCCATCTCCTAGTTCCTTCGCTGCCTTTCATTCCAGGGCCGGGTTTTCCTTTCAGAAGTGAACCCTTCTGGGCCACTACGGTATCTGGTTATATATGGTAAATTAATCCTCTTTATGTAACTATTATACAACAAACTAGGTATACAAGGAAAGGGGCTACAGTCTGCAATAACAACAATATTTCAAGTCAGTTATTTACTACAAAAAAAAAAATCGAAATACCTGTCAGAATGGATAAATGCTCACCAAATTGTGTTTTGTAAAGTTTTGTAGAAATGAACATATTTTCCTTTTGATTCTATGCCATAAAGATTTGTAAACGCCTATAAAGTTAATTTCAGACCAAATATTTTATATTATCGGTAAATAGATGTTACCAATATTTTATTTCACTATTTTCAAATTTAGTCAGTTTTAGTTTCAGTTGAAAAATAATTTTGTGTATCCAAAACACAATATGTTACTTGTTTATTGTTTTATGAATTTCAATAAAATATACGAACTGCCATATAAATATTTCACTCTCAATATTACAAATGACTGAAAACCGCAATGAATGATGGTGAATAAAATGAATCACTAGTAGGAAAATAATACATTATTTCCAGATAAATCACTATATACCTAAAAATAGCAAATAAATTCCAATGTTGCCGGAGGACCGGTCGACGGAGCCCTGCTACGCGGGACTCCTACAAATGGGTGGTTAAAAAAAAATACCACGATGGGGATAGGGGACGGCGCAATCCTCGCCGTACAAATCAGGGGAGTTACAGATATTCGCATCCGCATCCGTATACGCATTCGCGTGGATTTATAACTGCGACAGGGCCAGCAGAGTGCGACGCATGCGTGGGGCGCGTGTTTTTATTACCTATTTATGCTATTATCGTTCACTTAAGACCCTATTGCACCACTCGATATTCAAACAGTCTTAGTCTATGTTTATCTAATTTATCTATCTCTTTAAGGAATGAAACAGAACGATGAGATATTTATCTCATCGTTCTGTCTCATTCCTTTACACGACATTGGCGTAAGTTGCTCTTTTTCATGTGTGACACTACATAGACTAAGACTGTCTGAATATCGAGTAGTGTAATTGGCGCTTTACTGACACTGACCCGTAGTCGTAAAAATAGTCGAAAACAGAACCATTTTTTTTTTTTTTTTTGAGTGTGTCGTGTGCGAAAAATGCTTAAATCTTATGAACCCTCCTACTTTTCTCAAAAAAAAAACTATCACATGTCAAACGCAGAGTTCAATTTCATTTGAGCGAAGTCGTTTTGTACTAACTTGATGCGCTGTCGACCATACTTAAAATTAGAATATTTCTGATAATAATCCTGAAATCCGCATCCGCGGATGTGGCTCGCTAATAATTCGCATTCGCGGATGTCGAAATTTTGGCATCCGCAACAAACCTAGTACAAATGTACCTGAATACAAACACCACTTAAGCTACCTACTAGCCAAGGAATAAAGACCCGAAACCCAAATAACTGACTCCAAAGAATTGAATAACACCGTGACAAAACTCACAGACAACATAATCAAAGTATACAACGCAAACTGTCAACAGAAGGTGGAATACAGAGCTTGGCAAACTAAAAAACACTTTTCGCAAATAACTTAACATAGTCAAAAATTCAAGACTCCTAGAGGACTGAGAGCAACAAAAAGAAACCCAATACAGAAGACCGCCAGAAACTCCGCCTAGCACAATTTCTGTGAAGGCATTGAATCAAACTTAAGTGGCAATGGGCAGGGCTCATTGCTCGCAGAACGGATGGCCGTTGGGGCCGAAAGGTTCTGGAATGGCGACCACATACCGGAAGATGTAGCGTTGGAAGGCCTCCTACAAGGTGGACCGATGTCTTGGTAACGGTTGCGGGAGTCCGATGGATGCGAGACGCACAGGACCGTTCGTTTTGGCGACACTTGGGAGAGGCCTATGTCCAGCAGTGGACGTCTTTCGGCTGAAATGATGATGATGAATGATGATGATTGAATCAAATACCGAAGCAGCACGGGTCAGGAAAATCCTGTCAACTGACCAGGAACGTACCCTTGGTGCGCTGAAAAAACCAGACTACAGAGCTACACACTAACTGAGCATGAGACCAGTAAGGTCCTACTGGAAACGCATTTCCCGGACTGCATCCTACTTGAGGACATGACGTTGTCGAGCGTACCGGAACAGACCCCAACTGAACTCGACTGGTCCAGAGCTCATAACATAGTGACAGAAGACCGAATCAGATGGGCCATCAAGACCTTCCAACCGTACAAGCCGGCTGAACTAGACGGTGTCTTACCGGCGCTACTGCAGTGGGGAGAACACTCCGTAGTGCCGTGGCTGCTGGTAATATACCGTGCCTGCATAGGACACAGATATGTACTACATGCATGGCGTGAGGTGAAAGTTATTTTCATCCCGAAACCTGGCAAAACTGACTACACACAACCCAAGGCATACAGGCCCATAAGCCTGACATCCTTTCTACTGAAAACCGTGGAGAGGCTCTGCGACAGACACATTCGGGACGGACCTACCTTGGAGACACCGCTCCACAAGCAGCAACATGCCTACTTCACAGGTAAATCAAAAGGATCTGCACTACCATAGCGTGATCTCAAAGATCAAATGCACAATAAATCACAAAGGCTCCTCGTTAACAGTCTTCATAGACATCGAAGGAGCCTTCGATAGGACTATGTTCCGAAGCATCAGCAAGCACTCGAAAGTCACGGTGTTGACCCGACCCTGAGTGGCTGGATCACAAATATGCTCAGATTAAGAGCAGTACAAGTAAACATAAACAACACCACAAGGGTTGCCCCCAAGTCCTCTCGCCTTTACTATGGAACTTAGTTGCAGATGATTTCGTTAAAAGACTCAACATTAAAGGTTACTTCGCTGGATATGCCAAAGATATAACCAACACAATAAATGGCACCCACGAAAATACACTATGCAACCTTATGCGGCAGGCCTTGAAAATAGTAGAGGACTGGTGTAAGGAACACCAACTGACTGTGAACCCCACCAAAACTGAATTGGATCTCATCACTAAAAAAAGGGAATTGGCAGCACTACAACTGCCACGTGTCTTTGGAAGTCCCTTAGCCTATCAACTGAAGTCAATTACCTGGGCGTTTACCTGGATAAACAGGTGAATTAGGCAAAACACAGAGTACATCACCAAAAAAGCCAGTATTTCCATGTGGCAGTGTAAGCGCAAGTTAGGCCGAAGCTGGGGCATAGCCACAGAGATCACCCATTGGCTATATACCACTGTCATCAGACCAATAATCACATATGGCTCTCTAGTTTGGTGGCCCAGGACCGAACTGAGCACAGCCCAAAAATACTTTGAAAAACTGAACGACTCGCCTGCGTAGCGATCACAAGCAGCATGCCACCACGCCCACCGCTGCCCTGCAAGCGATGTTGGGACTGCTCCACTGCATCTGATAGTGCAGGAGGAGGCGACCTCAGCAGCCTTCAGGCTCAGCGTATCGGACACCCTGAGTAAAGACTCCAGAATCAAACACACACGTATAATGTAAGATGCTATTAAACGACAGCCTATGATGGCAACACCTAGCGACAAAGTTCCAAAGGCGTATCATTTCCAAAAGCATTTCAACATTCAATTAACAGAGAAAGTGTACGACTACTCAGACCTAGCAGAACTGAGGGTTTACACGGATGGATCATAAACAGATACTGGCACGGGAGATTTCTTCAGGCTACCCAGGCCAGGCCAGATATAATGAAATTCAAAGACTACCGAAGCTACCATGAAAATGTATGTTAATTTGTATAATTTTTATTACATGCCTGCAAGTGTACATAAAGTTCTTGCTCACGGAGCAGATACAGCTCGAAATAAGGATTTCAGGAGATATCGTTCACATCATTCGAGAAATTCTGTAGAAAGGCTATTAATGAAGATATAATGAATAATTTATTAATTAGTTCTGACCCACTTATTTAAAAAATACATCACAAACTATTGCGAAAACACAATGCTTCTCAGAAAACGTAAAAGCTTTGTTGATTAATATGGATACATTTGTTGACGATAATGAACAGGAAAACATAAATTTGAGTTCAGACTATACACTGAACCTGAATCTGATTTTTCTGAATAACTAATTAATCTAATTATTTAATTATGCCTTCGGCAAGGTGGAATAATTTTTTGGTGCCATATTTTAGTTAGGAGTGTTTGTCTTAAGTGTATTTAAATAAAGTGAAAGTGTAATTGTGTGTTTATATGCAGGGAAGCGCCGGTAATACGACAATAAATTAAACGGCGTATACCTCATGACGTCATCAAAAATTATTCGAATATATCTAGTAGTTTAGTCACAGGACATTATTTTTCATTTTCAACATTTTCTACTTGATGTATATGAAATCCACGACCACAAAAACTTCCTTGGCAACTGAGAAAAAAATCATATTCGGTGCCTAAACATAAAACCGTAAAGCCATAAAACAAGACAAATTATTTATCAGGTTAAAGTGACAGTTGAACATATTAAGGTCACCAACGTTATTATTTTTATTTGAAAAGTATTGTATTGCAATAACGTTTTATTTTTGAATTATCATGCCTCGTTACAATTTACACAGCTTCGGAGTACTCTGACATGATTTTAATTTATGGAGAGTGCCACAGAAACGCCGCTTTAAGTATAGAGAGGTATGGGAATCATTGGGCGCATTATAGTTCAAGCTGTCCAGAGGAAGCGGGAAAATCGACCCTTATTCCCGCAATTGGGTAGAGTGCGTGTAAGATTGACACTAGACGATGGAATTTTAAATTTCTTTGAACGCAACCCTACGTTTAGTCTGCGTAGGGCAGGTGGACATGTTTCAATATCGACAATAAGTGAGTGATAGTGAGTGTTAAGTGATGGAATAGTAATTAAGATTACTAATTTTATAAATAATCTGTGATTTGGTGTAATTGCGCCAAAAGAATACGTCACTATATGACTTGGCGCTGCCGCTGATGTCACAGGTTAATGTACCGATCTTGTACCGATATGGATAATCATGATAGGACTTCAGGTTTTTGCCAAATAATCCTTTAATCATGTTGATAAAATCATTATACATTAAAAAATGGCGACAGTTTGCTTAACCAGCTTAAATTTTATTTTGAAAGTGTTATAACACTAGTAACTGTATAAAGTAGGTAATGGACGATTTTGTACAGTATTTTGCTGTTTATCAGCTGTATAATAGTGTATTTTTATTACTTAAGTTTTTTCTTATTGATATAAACCAGTGCTTGACTGCGATCCCACCTGATGGTAAGCAGTGATGCAATCATTGATGGTGAGCCGCACTAGATTATTAAGAGCCTATTCAAATAAGCTGTATTATAGTTCTTGGTTAAAACATAAGTTCTAATGGAAAGGTCGTTAGAGATATTATATAAAAATGAAAAATCCTGAGTCGTCTCATCTCATTTAGAATTAATTTTATAGTTTGAATAAAATTAAAATAGCAGCCGTGGTCTTCGTTGAAAGCTAAATACAAAAGAATTAGAGCAGCTACTTTATTTTATGTCCGAATACATTTTATATACTTATTGTGAAGTAATGTTTGTAAACTATATCTTTCAATTGTTTTTCAGCAAAAAAAATAAAATACAAAAACGGTTTAACCTTGGCTCAATACAAAGTTCATGAGAATCAAAAGGCAATCTAAAATAACTATAAGCAAGTGATTAGAGACGTCGGATGAATTAGTGAAGGACGACAATTCTAACCGTCAAGATCATATAGAGCTACATCAAAATGCTGCATATAAAGGCTGTTATTATCGTCATTGAAGACGTAGATTATGAATAGTTGAAAACTGCTAAATGTTCACAATAGAACCCTGTTTGTTGGACATCAGTTACTTTATATTTGCCTTCGTTTTTTTTTATAAAATTAATAATATTTCCAAATTGGTTCTGGAAAGAAGTGGTCGCTCTGATCGAAAACTATGAGAACAGTAAAAAGAAATTAGCGAAAAAAAAATATTCCGTGATTTTTTTAAATTTATTTATTGTTAAATATTTTTGTTTTATTAGTTCTTGCGCGCGGGTTCACAGGGGGTAATATTTCGGTAATTTTTTACCTAGGAGGCACCGTTTTCGAAATATTTGAATTCCTTCTTTTTTAATTTGAGGGCCCATAGCACGGACACGGTATGACATAGGGATGGCCCTAACTCACACCTCGCCACACCTGTGTCAGGGCTTTAGACAAGGTTAATAAGGTACTGGACGTATTCTACAAAAAAAAAACTTCAAAAACTTTCCCAGGTAAGTTTTTACTGAATTCTTGGTGTGAGAGTACAACTCGGACTTGACCGGTCTTTTTCCCCCATATTGATGTCCACAAAAAACACAATCTGAGCGACTCCATTAGTTATACAGCCTAACACTGTATTATAGCGCTGATATATTCTTATTGCTGTATAACAGCGTTATAATCAGTAGTAAATGATAAATGATATTTATTTTGCAAATAGGTTTAAAAAGCACTTTTACATGTCAATTTTTTTTTTCTAAATTTTAAACTAGATGAGGCTAGTGTTTCCTAGCTGACTACCATGAGAAGGAACACCGAAAAAAACTCAGGGGTCTCTTTTAAAGTCCATCACAAGAGAACCATGCAGATTTGTCAGAGATGGTCTTTTGAAGAACGAACCATACATTTGAGTGGAGCTGTCCAGTCAGTGCAAAATTTTCCAGTATTCGCAAAGCTCAACTCAGGACTACTAAGGAACTCAACGACTTGGCGAACAATACCAAGGAAAGGACATTTGGGTTGGCCGCAGAAAATACTCTAATTGCCAGACATACGTTAAAATTACTGAAAAGGAAAAAAAAAAGCAATCAACATAGTCCTCATGTTCACAATAATAAAAGAAAATATATAGTTAACAAAAAGTAATACTTAGTAAAGCAAATATTTATGTCAAAAATTAATGAAAAAAAAATCAAATAGTAAAATAAAAATAATCTACTATAAAAATAAAAAGCATAATTGAAAAAAAAAAACAAAAGAAAAAAAAAAGACAACTGTTGTAGTGCGTACTGGAGCAGGTCAATCCCAAAAAGAGGTATAATTACATTCATATAATATACCAATAAGCATCATGTTACATTATTAAAACACTTAGAGCTGTATGAAGCTAGTAGTGACCTACAATATACAGCCTTTAAACAGCTGTTTAAATTATTTAATATGTAACCAAGATTTATGTAACTCATAAAATATGATGTAAAAGAGTGTCCATGGAGTTTCTTGTACATTCTTGTCCATAGATATCTACGCTTTGACCGACATTTTGACAATTCAAAAGTGCCTGTAATTGGTCTATTTGAAATAAATGTTTCTGATTTCTTATTTCATTAATTGTAAAACACAGCGTAAACAGTCATTTTGTCACACTTTTAAGCTTTAATTCATTAAAATCCAAGCGAATGCCGGCAATCACTCACTCATTGTCTTTCTATTGTGTTTCTAATTATGCTATTCAAAGGGGTAAACTGAGTTATAATACTATGATATATAACCATAGGCATACGCGGATACCTTTGTGCAGCCTGAAGCTGTGTTTTACACACTTATACAGGCCTACTAGTTCTAAGCTGTAAATCAGCTGATTTATTAATCTTTAAAACACTTGCGTGCTGCTTGGGAATTATGCAGCCACTGAACTAATCAGCCATCAATGATGATGACAATATTTGTTGTAACATTTTTGATGTCATAAATATGATAATGTAAATAAAATAATCCATAATATTTTGATTAACCTATCATATGCAATGGGGGGCTACTTCACCACATCAGAGTTAAAAACGTAAAAATTTATTACTTTGACAACAAAACCAAGGAATTACAGTCAGATTTCTATAAAAAAGCTATTGATCTGACAAATCATGCAAAACAACACTCGATAAAAAGGAAAGTTTAAGACAATGCCTCAATTTCCGAACGTAAAATAAAAATCAGTTGCTATCGGGGCTATCAAATATTACACATTGCAGTGAATGCATACTACAGCTGCAAAATATTACTTTACAGCACATATGTTTATGTACGTAACAAATTCTGCCCATCCTAATTAAATTACCCAAAAGGCTCTCATATTTATTATTATACTCTTTGGCTCTTACTAAAATTTACAATTGTACTTGCCTGTTTTACTGTGAAACTATTATTTTTCAAATTTTTCCACTAACACTGAGAAAAATGCCTAGCACTGAAACAAATACGTATTTTCTTTACAATATTTCTATTATTTTATTCGTTCATTTTTACATCAAGAGTTCAATGAGTGAACGAAACGAACGAACATGAACGAAGACAAGACTGAGCTAATTTTTTTTATGAAATGTTTTTGGCTTGGATACTAAGTTCTTTAGGACATATCTTCGTATGAATAGATAATTTACTATGCGTTCCAAATAAGAATAGGATCGATTGCCATGTTGTGACGTCACGTCATACTGTCAAATCGCAAGAAATTAGACAAAATCTAAGAACTGAGATGAGCAAAATTGAAAAACTGGATTCTGATTAAACTATTTTCGTTCACAGTTCGTGAATAAATCAAATTTTAAAAATTTCTTGTTTTGCTTGCCATAATAATTCTTCGATTTGACAGTATGACGTGACGTCACAACATGGAAATCGATCCAATTCTTATTTGGAACGCATTCTATTTACCATTACAATAATATAAGTATAATATCTAGATGAAAAGCTCTCTTTTAGACCACACATTGAAAGTCTAGCTAAAAGAGTGTGCAAATTAATCTATGTTTTTAAGAAATTGCGAGCATTGCAGATTCAAAATTGGTGACACTTAGTTCTAGGTCAATCTGTAATCCAATACTGTATCACTTCCTAGGGTGGAGCACTTAAAACTATATATATATAACATATAATGCCTCTTGAAAGAGCTCAGAGAGTAATTTTAAAAGTAGCTAATTTCCTTCCCTTTCTTTATCCTACAGATCAGCTATACAAATCCTGTAACGTGCTTACTGTTCGCCAGCTTTACATAATGCTCTTAGTATTAAAACAGCACACCATGATTTTCAACAACGCCAAAATTACTAATAAGAGACGTAATTATATTGTTTGCGTTATTCATTCTAATGCATCCTCAAAATATATATTTGTAAAAAGATTTTTTTTATTTTTAGGCCAATTTCTGTACAATAAATTAAATAGAAAATGAGGATCTACAAATTAAATAAGTTTATCTGTAAAAAGATTACTCTCCAATATTTTCTAAGCGTATCTTATGTAGAGACAGAAGACCTACTTACTGTTTGTAAATAAAATACGCCGTATCTCTAAGTTTTTATAATAATCATATTTTAGTGTTCATTTATTATTTTGTATTTAAGCACTCTCTAGCCTGAAGCACAGCTTCACCCTAGCTCAGACCAATAAGTAACTGTGTTCTTTTATACTTTATTGTATATATGCCCTATGTTATAAATATACGATTTATTATTATTAATGTTTTTGTAGTATTTGGCAGCAAATGTATAGTCAGACCTTCTCGGATATTTCGCTGAGGTAGTAGTCAACACTAGAGTGATAGAGTCTGTGTGAAAACAGAACAGCCGGGTCGCCGACGTGACGGTTCTCTTTCTACACTAGTGATGTAGCGAGTCGCTGTTTTGGTGAATCGAGTCAAATCAATACAGTTTATACGGTATTCGAATCATGACTCGATTCCATCATCGATCCCACTACTCAAGTTCTATGTGTGGAATTCGAATGTTGGCTCGAGTCCAGAACTCGAGTCCAAGACCTGAGTCCAGGATTCGAGTCCAAGACCCTAGTCTATAGACTCGGGTCTAGAAATTCGAGTCCAGAAGTGTAGTCTAGAAATTTTATTTAAATCCAGAAGAGTCCGTTATTGATACTTGTTGAAGGAAAACTTCAGACAGCATGTAGTTTAGGTTTAGGATAATGACACAATGATAAATAAATCAACATTTTTATTGTTATCATATTTTTTTAAAGATTATATATAAAAAAAAATAGACCATACAGGGGAAGTATCTAGAAACTAGAAATGAGATCAAGTTTTATTTGTTTTATTACAAATCAAAAACAGATCCTTTTTCGTGTAATTTTACGCTTAAAAATGAAAAAAAAAAAATTAAAATTAAAAAATTTCATTTCTTATGTAAACACAGATCGAGTACGAGCGAGTCAACTTAACTCGAATGCTAGACTCGAGTCAGCTGGACTCGCATAATAAAATCGAGTCAGCGAGTTCAGAATCGATTCTTTCTGACTAGAGTCCTGGAATGAAGTTGCGTGTACTCGAGTCCTGGAATCGAGTCTTGCGTACTCGAGTCCTGGAATCGAGTCTTGCGTACTCGAGTCCTGGAATCGAGTCTTGCGTACTCGAGTCCTGGAATCGAGTCTTGCGTACTCGAATCAAAATAAATTGGTACTCGAGTAAGCGAGTCCAAAGCAGGAATCGAGTCTGACTTGAGTCGGCACATCACTATTCTGCACAGAATTTTAATGTCTATTATTCTAACTGAAGGTCTTTAAATCCATGGTCAAGAAAAAATTAAAAGTGATCTCAATAATAATGTCAAATCAGATTTCACTTTGACTCTGTCAATTTAAAACAAGGTGTAAACTACTAAGGACGAGGCTGCAGCCTTATTGCCTTTTGAACAAGAAGGATAAAACTGAAGACGAGGCTTCGGCCTTACTTACTTGTGTACAAGAAGGATTAAACTGAAGACGAGGCTTTGGCCTTACTTATAAACAAGAAAGATAATAAGTACTGAAGACGAGACGGTATGGTCTGAGACCTTAGCCTGCCCGAGAACGGCGAAGGAAAAAAAAAATTTGACTCTGTCAAGTCTGTTTTACTGTCATCCCATATATATACCTTTGTCCAGCTTTCATTGTGTTATAGTGGTGGGCCGTTGTCGAATTTTAGACGGAAGAGACGTAACCGTTTTCGCGACGACGTCGAAAACGGTTGCAGAAACCGGTCGTCGTTGCAACTGGCTTGAGACGAAACTATCGTTGAGTGAAGTAGTTGCAGAAAACGTTCGTTGTCGCAAAGAGCGGGATTTGTCATTAGATGATTTTACCACCTTAAAAAAAAAAAAAAACTAGTTTAAGGACGGTAATAAAATCTGTACTCGTCGCGTCGTTGTTTCAAAACCAGTTATTGCAATGAAAAATGAACTTTATTGCTATAAATATAAAATTCATTTTTCATTGCAATAACTGGTTTTGAAACGACGACGCGGCGAGTGTGATAGTTGAAGCAATGTATTCTCGACCTTATTTTCTTAACAGTAAGATAACAATTCGCACACAGTAATTCGAAGGCTGGTTTGTGCAACGACGACTGTTTGATCGCAGGATAGAAAACGGTTGCTACGTTGCAGAACAAAAAACGGTCTTTGAAAACTGTTCGTCGTCGAAACGCCCACCGCTATTGTGTATTCTTTGACTGTCAGATCACCTGTTACTTGCTATAGGTGTGAGGTAAATTATAACAATTTCAAGTCATCTTTCTGTAATATTTAGATATTTTTTATCAAATTGTGTTGATATTGCAGTTATAATGGAAAAGATTCCTGATCAGATCGGTTACTTGGTTTTAACAGAGGACGGGGCTGTCCTTGAATCTGGCGGAGAATTAGAAAACGACGAACGTGTTGCTACAATAATAACTGATCTCATCTCCTTATCAAACAAGTAAGCACATTTTAATTGCGTGTGATTTATCCATCCTGACTCATACTTAGTAAAAAGGGCAACGTGGTTCTTGTTTATATTGACTGGTTGTCTTTTTCATTTCAGAGTCGACCCATTAGCTTTTGGCCCAAATGAACAGTTCAAGAAAATATCAATAACATACGATGACCATTGGTTTGTGATATGTCTTTCCAATAAGAAGATATATGTGGTGAAGCGCAGTATACAACCTAACATAACTGAAGGGAATGCAGTTAATGTTTGAATTTAACAAATAAATCACCATGGGACGAAACTTATTAATGAGTAGCCTTGAGAATGCATCATTTAACATTATATTTCAAATTTTATTTAGATGTGTAACATTTGTGATTAATGCATGGGTTATCAGGAATGTGGGACATGAAGTTCTGGGTATTATGAATGTAAGGCTATTGCTCTTGGAGAGTACTATACTATTCCTCAGCCGAGAACCATTCAATAGAGCTTGCCTAGGACAAAAAGAAGAGTTCAGCTGGAGGCAAATAATAAATCAAATCTGGCTGTCTGTGCCTGTGAGTTGTGTTCTATCCATAGTTTTTGTATATATCTGGTTAAATTGGCTACCCCTAGGTCATCCAGAACATTCATTCCAATATACATTTGGTTGCTGGAGTGTTGCCATATCATGTGTATTGGAATTATGTTCTGCTAATGTGGCATTAGTGGCACAACTATATTGTTTTATCAAATTTAAAGTTGCCTTAGATACTTTGCATATCTTTACAAGAACTTTATTATTCTTGTCTATTGTAATATATGATAGGTCTCTTGCACTCATTGCATTCTCTGTGGCTCAAGTTGGGAGTATAGGAACTATAGTGGTTTGTTACTACCTATTCTTTTATTGGTATATAAAAAATAAGCCACTCTATGCAAAAGGAGCCCTTAAAAGTAATATAGTTCCTGAATCGGTTTTGTATAGTTTATATGATAACATGGATGACTTTCAATTTACATCACTAAAGGACTTCTTACCAAAATATGTTGGGTCTGTAAACACAACATTTAATAGGAAATTAAGCACCCTCACACTTAGTTTCGCTAAACAAGGTGTTGTTAAACAACTTCTAACAGAGGGAGAAAAATATGTGATGTCAGTCAGCCCTGTTATGACCTTCAGTGAGCAGGCCACTTATGACGTTGTTAACAACTTGGGCAGTCTGGCAGCAAGGTTTGTTTTTAGGCCAATCGAAGACAGTAGTTACTTCTATTTTACTCAAATGGTGAGCAGAGAATTGCCCCTTCAAAAACAAGATCAAAATAAAATTCAAGAATCATGTACAGTGTTATCACAAGTTTGCAAAACAGTCACTTCTATTGGTTTAATAGTATTAGTATTCGGACAAAGTTATGCAAGGACCTTGCTGTTGTTATATGGAGGAGAATCATTTGTAGCAAGTGGATTGCCAGTTCAGTTATTGAGAAGCCATTGTTTAGCTATAGTTCTGTTAGCAATTAATGGAGTCACTGAATGTTATGCGTTTGCAACAATGACTAGTGCCCAGTTAAACAGTTACAATTATTTAATGGTACTATTTTCAATAAGTTTTCTTTTACTATCATATATTTTAACATATATTTTTGGACCAGTAGGTTTTATTATATCTAATTGTATTAACATGTTTGCTAGAATAATTCACAGTGTTCATTTTATTAGTAACAAATACAAAGATACAGATTACAAGCCTCTGGGTGGACTTTATGTTGGTAAATTCTTTTTGATTTCTTTATTTGTTGCTGGTTGCGTTTGTAAACTATCAGAAAATAAAATATCACGAGATTCAGTTATCCTGCATATATTCCTTGGAGCAATTTCATTATTTTGCGTCCTGTTAGCATGGGGATATGAAAATAGAGATCTTGTTTTAAAAATGTATAAAAAAGTTTGGAAGAAAGAAGACAAAGTTTCTCTTGATTAGCATTCAATTATTGTTAAGTTATTATGAGTATTCATTACCAGTGTTGATAAGTAACTAAGTAAAATAATATAGACATGTTATAATATGAGATAGAGTTGTTTTATTTTAATAACAAAAAAGTAATAATGTAACATCATATACATTGTTTTTGTTCATTTAGTAGGTATAACACGCAGCCGCTGTTGCCAGATTGAGATAGTGCATAATAAATTCCAACTACATAGTGATAATATGCTAATGTTTACATTGGGTAAAAAAATATACCCTTCATTTGGGCTTCACATATCCGTCTTACTTCATCTGTAAACAAAAATATAATTTAAAGATTTTGATATGGGTGAATCATGCAAATGTGGCTATGATAAAATATAATCAAAGTTATTATAACTCAATGGTAACGTGATATTTAACAGGAAACAATGTGGTACCCGCTGATATCAGCAAAGTGTATCAAGGACATGCCACGTGCACTTGACGCCCGCCTTGTCAACTAACCAAAAAACCACTAGACCAACAGGCCAGTCAATGATCTTCCATTGACTGGCTTGTTGGTCTAGTGGTTAGTGGCCCTGACTGCTATTCCGGAGGTCGTGGATTCAATTCCCACCCAGGACAAATGTTTGTGTGACAAGCACGATCATTTGTTCTGAGTCTGGGTGTAATTTATCTATAATATGTATGTATTTAGAAACATTATCAGTATGTTTATCAGTTGTCTAGTAGCTTAGCTTGGGACTAGACGGCGTTGTTTTGATAGTGGTTCGATTATTATTATATCTATGGGCACGCCTACAAAACGCCACTTTAAATGTACCTACCTAAAAGTACATTTTATGTGGTACTATTTAGCTTTAGATATGTGCGACTAGCTGCAACCCGCATGGAATTAGCAAGTCGCAATCTACTATATAAAAATAAGTCGGGTTTTCCTTCCTGACGCTATAACTCCATAACGCACGAACCGATTTCCACGGTTTTGCATTCGTTGGAAAGGTCTCGGGCTCCGTGTGGTTTATAGCAAAGAAAAGAGTAGGGTAGGGTAATTTTTTTTTTTTACTGAATCCCGCTTTTGGGCAGAACAACGTCTGCCGGGACCGCTAGTATGTTTATGAAATAAAGGTACTACTGCTATTAGTATCATACTAGTTTTTGCGCGCGATTTCGTCCTCGTGAATGTCGCTTTTTGCGAACACGGAGTCGAAGTCGAAGCCAGATAAAAAGTAGCTATGTCCTTGGTTTATTTTCGGTTTTAAAGCTTGTTACTACAGGTCGGAATTAGGTAGAGTTAAATTTGTACTTACACTGATTTCATACAGCGAAAGAATTAAGTAGATATGCCTCAAATCCCGAGATTAATTTTAAAGAGCAGTTTTTATGACTATCAGAAATATAGCAGAAAAAATTTCTTCCTGCATTCATGACGAGGAGGAGGAAGTGTACGAATTTGTTAAACGTAGAGATATTTTTCAATGAAAATAAAAATTGTTGTTTTAATTTTGTCTTATCTCTAAGGTTTTATTATTATTTATTTGTAACATTGTTGGCCACACGGGATTTTTCATTAGAAATCCCGGGGGACCATATTAATATCAATATTTTGATGTACATGACTAACTCTACCTAATTCTGACCTCTGATTATTACTAACAAGATTTCATCAAAATTGCTCCAGTAGTTTTACCGTGAAAGTGTAACAGAGAGAAAGAGCTACTTTTACATCTATAATATATTAATATGGATGTGCTATTCTTATGTATAAAGTATATTATTGTTAGATTTCATCAAAATCTATTCAGTAGTCCATTCATCCTGATAAGCTCCCTTGTTTATAATAGTAGTAGGATTAAAAACATACCTGCTATTTCTTTAAGATTGGCATTTTTCTCTTGGATGATAACATAAAACTCTCTTTCATTAGAAGATTTCCCAGTAATCCAGTATTCATCTGGTGTTTTGATTATAATTTCTCCATAGTTTCCAAGGCTGCTGATAAAAAGAGTTGGTATAAATGTGATGTTAGGTAGCTACATGGGCTTCACTGGTATGCAATAATATATTTATTTATTTAAAACTTTATGCACTAAACATTGTACAAAGGCGGACTTAATGTCTTAGGCATTTTCTACCAGTCGACCTTAGGGTGGTGCAGAGACATAACATGGCAGGTGCAACTTAATAAAAGACTGTCAGAGAGGAAACAAGAACAATAATAAATATATACTTAGATACATACATACAACTAAAGAATGATATTGAGAAAAAAAAAAAAAACAAGTACAACAAATCAAGAATCTACCAACTTCTTGCGAAAGTGTTCTCGTGTCTCTTTCGTGTTTGTGTGACAACCGACTGGTTGCCATCCTGATGTTCAGAGGGAGCGCATAATATAATATATCTGTTTGATGTGATCCTTACCTTTTCTTATCAGAATGTATACTTGCTATTATACTTAAAACTTCAGGCTTTATAGCCGTAGAAGGATGTAGTTTATTAATTGTTGACTGAAACAGTAACCATTATAAATTAGTCCTTAATTATGTTGTTAAATTGGTCCTCGAAAATGACAAAAAATAAAAGGCCCGTTTCGACTTCTGTCCAAACGAATACTACGAAATATAATCGCAACTTCTGAATCAAATTAATAATCGTCAATAAATGTAGTTAAACCAAAAGAGACTTCTCTAAAATTCCAAACATGAACAGTCTCTGTATTTTACAATCGTTCAAAATGTATACCTACTCGTAGAGAATACGCAAAAAGAATACTCGCAATATATTCCTTATCATAGTATTTAACTCGCCAAAAAAATGTATGTATTTTTTTAAAACACTATTTAATTAATTATCATTTTATTTTTTCTTACAGTTTCGTTCCAAGTTACATTCTATTTTTTTTTTATTATGGATAGGCTCGCGTTTGACTACTCTCTCACCTAATGGTAAGCGATGATGTGGCCGACGAAGGAGCACGCTTGCCTAGAAGTAACCTTAAATAGGTTACTTCTAGGCTTCTACACTTGACTTAAAGACCCCTAGGTTATAGCTATCAGGAAACACAGACTTCGGTAGGGAATTCCACTCCTTTAATTAGCTTAATGCATACTGAACGTGTTCCCAAAAGGCTTTTCAAATGTCAAAACGGGCCTTTTATTTTTTTAACGAGTTTAATATGATTAAATGCAAATCAAGGTCATTCTGAAGATGGATGTTTCCGCCGTGCCGGGGCCGAGATAGAAGGACCAACACTACGTATACCTACTTACTCCATTCGAAATAAGTCTTTTCGATTTTCATCTTACCAACCATTTTTACTGTCCGTTCAACCGATTTTGATTTCTATTCCAAAGGAATAAGGTTTGCATTGAAAGCAAAAAAGTGATTACAATACCAATTTTTTGGGAGTGTTCATGTGTACTGTCGGATGATTAAAGAAAACTTGACTACAATGAAATAAATGTCTTTAATTCAGACTCCACAATAGTTCGTCATTACTAACTACGTACTATGTATGTGTCGAGGCAGGGCGGTGTAACGTAAGCGACTGGCGAGACTTGCGCGCGCGCTGCCGTATTTCGTCAAAATTTCAGTGAATCGCAGTTACCAAGCCACCACAAATTATTTACTGCAGTTGCCATTTGTTATGCTAGCAACGCAATAAAAGTCAAAATCGGTTGAATGGACAGTAATATGTGCATATCGCATTTGGTAGTAAGTGAAAGCGCGGGATAAGATTTTCTGGAAGAGCTTGGGGACGCATTTGCCCGGCTGTGGAACAGTATTTGCTCAAATTAAAAGAACGTAAACTCATGGTACTTACAGAGGTTTTAAATGCTAAATTCAATCTATTGAAGTACACAAACTTGTGTTCTGACGCGGCTAGCTGTGCAGTGTGCAGGGCATGTAATGTGCATTGCTCACTGATGGTCGACGCGATGGCTGATAGTTGAGGACCAATAAATGCATCTAACGATCTGAACATCTCGAATTGTAGGTCCACATTTTCTATAAAAGAAGAAGAATTTAAATTAGGAACAATCACGAGGAGTACTAAGGGTCTGCTCACACCGACAGAGAAACGATGATGCTTGTAGAGACCGTCATGATGGCTTCACAGCCACAAAACGCATCGTATTACAGCTCAGGCTTGACATCTTTGAATTCCCTCACTTAAATGTGTACCTTTTTATTAAAGATCTATATTATACCGCTGCTGTCTTATAGTCTAGGTGTCAGCTGATCCTGACCTTTTGTTGAGGGTGAGAAAACCTCAAACAACTTCTCCCAGTTTGGTTCCAAAATTAAGCTAATGATTAAAATTTATCCACGCTCCATTAGTTGCCCTTTGTGATCCACGGCCGCAATAACTCGTTCCAACAATTCTGTATCCTTGGTAGGTTTCGGCTCTAGCACGACCCGTCAAGTAAGCCAACATCTCTTTGAGGCGCGCGTGGAACACATCGCGCCGTTGACGCGGTTCTGGTGTTATTAGGCAGACCCATTAAATTAGCAGATAAGTGTCTATTTCTTTGTTATTGATTTAATAAATTTAAAATTTATAGCTTACCATCTACAGTGAAACAGACAGTTGCACTCATAGTTCTATAAACAACTAAATAATACTGTTTTGTTTCCTTATCATCTTCTCTCATGAGATGTACTTTGACTAATTTTTGTAAGTCTGCCTGGTTATGAATGCCTTCGGGAGGATGTATGAAGCGTCCGTGCCTTTGGGCAGCTGCTACTGCACCTCCTTGGATTTCCTTTTCTACTTGTTTTGGTAGAAGCGACTGTACTAAATACTGGTATAATGTCAACATATCCGGAGTAGAGAGGCCATTCCTGCGGATGAACATAAAATTGTATCTAGTTTCAGGGTATTTTCCACTAAAAATAAGTAAGTAACACTAAAGCAAGTGCGAGTCGGAATCGCCTTCAGGGTTTCGTACAAACCTACCTATGTAAATAGTCTAATTCCTGAATGGAGTTTCGAAGATTTTTTCGAATCGCAAAAAAAAATAAATTTTGTGACTTTACAAATTTACTGTTTTCAAATTTCAGGATTCTGGGTCAACGGGAACTACCTTATGAATTTTGATTTCCGATAAATGACCGTATCTTTTTTTCAGTTAACTTAGTGTTTGATTTTTTCACAGCATCAAGGGACCACAGACTTGACTATATGGTTTTAATTTCAATACGATACCTCTACGCGTTTCTGCGATAAAGGGTCTTGACAGACAGACAGACAGTTTTTCCTTTTGAGGTATGGTACCCTAAAAATAAATATTTTTATTTAAAATGCATCAAAATTGGTTTTAATGAATCAGCAATTAGCATTTCCAATATTGGTATGAAAAAGACTGTAGGTATGGTGGGAAAACCTCGCTATCACTTTTATACGGGCGTAATTTTAAAATGGTGACGTCATATTTCAGTTTGTGCATCCTTATTTTGTTATTTGACAGTTTCTCCTTCTATCTGATTTGAAAGATTTCTAAATTACTTAATTTTGAACAGATTTTAAAATTCTTTTTAGTTGCTTTATACTTACCAAATAAGTTGTTCATTGTAGATAAAAGAAATACATTTGAAGTGTGGGTAGTTTACTTCTAACAAGTCAATGAAACATAGCACTTTGAAAAACGAATTCTTATCCAGTGGCAAATAGTTGATGCCTTGAATAACATCTGTGATGTCATTCGAGAGATTCCTTGAAGATATGTACTGAAAAATAAGTATTAATTAGATGATTTTTTCTGGATTTTCTATATAAAGTAAAATATTTATATAATATTCTTACTGGTGTGAAGAACTGGTCACAAATTGTGTATATTTCTTCTATTGGATAGTTTTTGAAAGGTCCTCTGAACATTCTGAACATATTGTATGCTGATTTTAATAAATCATACATCACAGATGGATTTATCTGGAAAAACAGATTTTAAATAAAACATAGAGGAAAAACAGAGAAAAACTACACTATTAGCTATACATGCTCTCATGAATCTGTATAGCTGATAGTGTATTTTTATCATAGATCAAAACTTCTATTATTGTGATCATACTAATATTAAAAAGATGAAAGATTCTGAGTGTGTGTATGTTTCCTACTTCTTTAATCTCAAACGGCTGTACAGATTTCGATGAAACTTTGTACACAGGTAGACCATGTTTTGGAATAGTACATAGGATACTTTTATCCCTAGAATATGTTCCCTTGGGATAATTTTCTACTATCACACGGGCGAAGCCGCTGGTAGCAGCTAGTTAGTAAATAGAGTAAAGATGAAAGGACTTACAATATCAGCAGCTCCTCGACTTTCTCCAATAGCTGACAATGCTTTTGTTGTGTAAGGTATTCTGACAACCTGAAAAATAAGGGTTTCATGTTAATTGACAAGCCTGAGCCAGGTCAGGGATCTCACATTATCTTAGGATGACTTCAGATTGCATCTACTTAGCTGTCTGTTAAGATTTTTTCTATAGCGTTTACAGCTAAGGAGTGGATTTCTCTGCCAGTTTGTATTTCCTGATAGCTACAACCTAGGGGTCATTAAGTCAAGAGTGTATAGGTTACTTCTAAGCAAGTGGGCTCCATCGTCAACCATATCATCAGCTCAGGTGATATAGATATCAAATGCAAGCCTATGCGTAATAATAATAAAAAAATGTATTCTAGCAGCTTTATTGAATAAAATCACTTAGTGAAGTTATATTACCAATACCATCCAATATCCTTTTTCTGGTTGATAGAAAATATATCTTTTTGTCTGTGTTTGTAAAGCTTCACATGGCTCTGATGAGAATGTTCTGCATAAGAAAAACACAGGTTTAAACAAAAAAAAAATGCAAGTTTCATTACTTATGATATCCTGCATACGGAACAAATATAAATTTATCATTTTTATTCCATTTGAATTTCTTAGACATTATAGATTTAGTACATAATAATAATACAAACAGACAAATAAAACTTACGACATGAATTTGACAACAGCTTCACATAAGCCAACTTGCATCTTTTGAGCATCAGCACTGGTTTGACTGGGGTGATAGAATAATATCCTTTGCAGTTCCTGAAAATCAATATTAACGATTGAGGATGATAAAAAATAAGTGACAGAGAAACAACGAAATTATAGAAAATAACAACAGAAATAAACAAAATAATAATGACAGCAGGCTGAATATTATATCATTCTTTTACTTTATATAATCTTTTAGCTTAGAGCATAGCAGCATAATCAGCCTTTTAATGTATCCATTGCTGGGACTACAGTCCACAGTACAGACAGTAATGCGCCTTGCTGGGTTTGAACCCCTGACCTACAACTCGTAAGTCGGGGCCGTTACCACTCGGCCACCACTGCTCCAAGTTATGATTAAATGTAGCTATAAATTTAAAAATAATGTTTGGCAGCATATTAGATTTGAGTTTCCAGTAGTATTTAGTTGTTTTGTGAATGTTGGACGATTCCTTTTAAAAGACAACTAAGGGGAAACACCAACATGAAGACTGGTTCAAACACACGACCAGTAACTTAATACAAGTAAAATAGATGATTTCCATTAATTTAATTCATGTAAGTTTAGAGTTTGAACACACAAAGTGCAGGGGAAAGGGGGTGAAGACATTCAATACTTACATCGCCTTCCCTGGGACCAAAACTAGAATTGAAGATAAAGAAAGAATTAATTTTGGCCTTTGCATCAATCATTGTATAGAATGTAGAAGATGTCCTCAAAGAATTTATCATTTAATTTTATAACAAACAAAATAAATAAAATATTGTGTATTGACCATAAATTGTCAAAGTCAATCTTGGCAATTGACAATGTCATTGTCAAACAGTAGTTGATGGTAACGCGTTTCGTTTTTCCTAACAATTGAAAGCAAAATAAAATAAAATATTATCTACATAACTTTTTTATCATATTACACAGAATTTGTAAATGTGAATACGATTTAGAAATATTCAATTATGTATCGATTGAGAAAATAAGACAATTTTTTTCTGGTAACAATCTCTGTGAGCAGCGTGTGTTTTATATACCCTTTGGAGCACCGTGAGCACAACTTCCCTTAAATTTACTAATAGCAATCCGCCCCGGCTTCGCACGGGTGCAATGCTGATAGAAATACCACCACAACCGCTATGTCTCTGCATTTTAAATCTGTACTAACTTCAAATATATTCATTTAAATTACATGTTGTAAAGGGCCTTATTGATTTATTTTATATGCACAATGTATTTAAGGTAGGTACCTAATTGGATAAGGATTAATGCTATATTGTTTAAAATCGCTTCGTAAATAAGCCATTATTTCTCGTAAAAAGTAAAGGATAAAAAAAATGCTTATTTTGGGTTATCCCTAAGAGATAGACCTAAACTATAACGTATAAAAAATAACAAAAAAAAAAAACTTATTCTCAGGCATCGAAGGCCCATAGGGTGTTAGTATTACCAAAACAACCTTAGGCACTCATAAGTACAGAAACAAAATAAAATAAAACAAAAAAATAAAAGCATTCAAATTTGAGGAGGATTTATCAAGCGGCATGTCTGACATGTAGTTTGATAAACCTATCCGTTGTAGGTCCGTCTAACCTTTCTGAAAAGACCTTCAGGATGCTGTTGCCATTCCCCCTCACTCTGCGCATCGTTAATGCCACCTTCTTGCGCATGATCGCGAAATAATCATCAGTGTGCGCATCAGCGAACATTCCTGACACACTACACCAACTCGGGAGCCTCAACAGCGCCCTGAAGGCATTGTTATATTGAATGTGCAGTGCGTTGTCTGCTTTTTGGGTATGATTAGCCCACAGATTTCTGGTGTAAAATATTTGACAGAACGCCTTGAACAGTGTTATTTTAACGGATATTGAGCAACCAGCAAATCTGCGTGCCAGCATATTTCCCCTCACAGCTAACGCCCTTCGCTCTCTTTCCATGTCAGCGTTATCCTTAAGATCATCCGTAAAAATATGGCCCAAATATTTAAATCTTGTTACCCTCTGCAAAGGTGAACCATTTAATTCTACGGGAGGAACATTTGAGGGGCTTTTATTTTTTCCTCTAAACACCAACAGTTCACTTTTTGCAGGATTATATTTTAGCCCATGCTGTTCGGCGTATCTCTCACAAATGATGAGCAATTTCCTGATTCCGCCTACTGTGGGGCTCAGCAGCATCATATCGTCTGCATAACTTAAGTTATTTAAACTAACTCCGTCTATGTGACATCCGACATGAGTGCTGCTGAGCTCAACAAGCAAGTTATTAGCATAAATGTTAAACAGTCTCGGGGATGTAAGACCACCTTGCCTAAAACCACATTTAAGTTTATACGGGTCCGACAATGTATTGGACCATTTCACAAAGTTCCTCTGCTTGTCATACCAGATAGATAATATTGACACCAGAGCAGTAGGAACTCCCGCCTCCCGAAGCTTCTCCCATAGTACTTTATAAGAAACTAGGTCGAAACCTTTGGAAAGGTCCAGGAAACAAGCATACACTGGTGTTTTTCGATCCGTATAGTATTTGACAGTATGCTTCAATGCTAGTCATCCTCAGTAGACAGCCCAGCCCTAAAACCAAACTTAGTGTCATGCAGCTTTGTATATCTACTGAGGTGCCCGTCAAGCACACTATCAAACACTTTAGCAATCACAGTTGTCAATGAGATTGGCCTATAATTCCCTTTGTCTGCTATGTCTCCCGTTCGATTCTTTACAATAGGTACAACTAATGTATCCAGCATCTCCTGCGGTAGGTAAGAATGCCCAACACATAGATTGAAGAACAGCGTTAACACTCTTGGCAAGTGCAAACCAGCATTTTGAAGGTGCTCAATGCTGAGTCCATCACGACCAGGAGATTTTCCCCTCTTCATATTCTTAATTACGGCTTTTATTTTTGTACACGTAAATCGGAGGGGTGTTCCTGATCGATCGGTCTCAGCATCGTTCGCCCTTACCACAGACTCAAGAGGTGAGCTCACTATAAACTGTTCTCTAAAGATGTTAGCTATTTCAGTATGGTCACTCTCACCCTCCACGGTTATAGGTAAGCTTGGAGAGATATTAAGCTTTTTAGTGCCTTTCCAGAAGGATGAAAATCATTTTTTAGAATGGAGCGAGGCCAATATATCCATTTCTATTTTTTCTTGGTTCTTAATCACCCATTTCAATTTAGATTTAAATATCTTACGACTTAATATCATATCCTCATAGATAGGACCACTACTGGGTTCCCCATACCAAATCCACAATTTAAACTTTGACCTTGCTTGAGTATGCAATTCTTTGACATGCTTGTTCCAGCCTTTTATACCTTTCTTTCTAATAATACCTTTCGAGATTCTGTTTACACTAGCTGCTTCACAATATTTATATACATTGAATACAACAACGAATGACTTATAATTATTATATATTTTTGTACTTTAAGACATATATTATATATTTTTGTAGACCTTTTTAAGGTGTACAATACTGTTGTACATTATTTTGATCTATCTCGTAGGGTTTAGCCAGTGTTTGCAATGTAAAATATTTACGACATCACATTAGAAACCTCTAAAATTACCAGTGTGCCTCTACTATATTATGCATGAATTATATATATAAGCCTTCCTCTTGAATCACTCTATCTATAAAAAAACCGCATCAAAATCTGTTGCGTAGTTTTAAAGATCTAAGCATATAATAATGTAGGGACATACAGCGGGAAGCGACTTTATTTTATACTATGTAGTGATACTCTTTGGCATAGCAACAGAGCAACAGTAAAACACGTTACCATGGTTTGGATTGATTGTTATTATTTTAATTTGTTTTCATTTTGAAGTACTTGCTGAAGTTTATTTAACAAATTACGATATCATTACATTGAGTGTTTTGATTTTAACTTGAATCATGTCGATCCGAAATCCAAGGCTACCGCTTTTACCTGGATATAGTCCAAATCCGATGGTGAGTACCTAAGTAGATACATTGAAGAAAAACATGGTACTCATTTTAATGTCATATTCTTTTTTGTTGGTCTGAGATATTCGTTCATGATAATATTTTCTAAAGTAAATTCAGGTCATTATCCCATGGGTCAAATTTCATCTAAAGCCGTTCAGCCATTGAGACGTGACAAATATCCAAGTGTCCTAATATCTTCTTATTCGTTTTCTTCGTTTCTGAAGGTCGTTCTGAAAAGCATTGACAGATGTATTGACGAGCTGCTTCCAGACCACACTGTCTTCGGGTCTAGGCTTTCGGGGCATATTGAGGCCTATGATTGACCATTTTCTTGATCCGCCTGCGCGGTTTTTTTTTCGAACATATTTTGTGCCTTTGAGCAATACAACAAAGTAACTTAGGACTAGCAAATCGTGGAGAGTCGAAAGATGTTCGACTGGTCGAGAATGGAAATATTAGCAGGTACCTATGTTTTACTGCGCATGGTATGCAACATACTTCTCCCAGGCCACACCACATTTAAAAGCTTCAACCTTTTTTCGATCCATCTTGCGAATTGCCCAGGATTTACGGCTTGACTGTAAATAAATAACAAGAAACGACTAACGAGTACCTACGTTCTAACAAGTTACTTCTTGATGCTATTAATAACTTCTGTTTTGCACTATCATCGCAGCCTTTTTGATCGCTGATCATGGACTCATGGAGCCCTGGTATACAAAATCTTTTACGAACTCGGTCAATGATCATGAATTTAGTCTCTGACGTATTGATGAGACAGCCCTACCGTTGAAATCGCTTATAAGAAATAGTTAATAAAAGCAAGTTCGTGCTCGAGTATTAAGGATGTAAAGGGCCGATTTCTCTTAATTCCTTCAAGGCAGTACCGGATTAGTTAAGTAACATAATTAAGGCTCGGCGCATTAAGGGGGCCCTCGCTCGTGACATAAAATCTATCCAATACCGGATTATCCATAAAGGCGAATGTAGGCAACATTGTCCATCCTGCCATGGGCGAAATAGTTACCACGGCCCTGAAAAGCAAAGGGCGACTATAGGAAAACAGGTGGGTTTTAGTTAATAAAAGTCTGACACTATCCCAGCTTCTAATTTCATTCTACCAAGAACGAAAGGAGTTATTTGATTATTACCCACCTCAAAAAGGCAACTGCCTATGGGTGAACGCTACCTAAGGCCTCCCCTGGCCATTGAGAAAGAATTAGTCAAAAAAGTTAAATTCGTTATCAGTTTACAAAGCTGTTAGTATCGGTTCAGTTATGTTACTTAGGCACTCATCGTAAAGTCCTAAATTTAGTTCCAGTTATTTCAGAGTATTATTTTATAGATGATATTTATATAAGTACCTATTTATTTTAAATGGCTTTCACTTGCATGCGCAGATTGATGATAAAAAATCATTCCTCATAAATCGAACCCTTTCTGTCTTGAATGTATTATTATGATATTATTTTCTATTTTAGATAGGAAAGAAGAACTTCGGAGTCCGGCCTATTTTCACGTCGATCGATAAAATCAACATGTTGGTCGATAAGGCGGAGGAAGGCAATAGAGTGCCTTCGTTGTATTGTCGCAAACAAGCGCCAGATCTGCCGACATGGATTATGTATGATAAGCACGTAAGATCTTTTCTTTGATAAAGTTATTTAGGAGAGATGGTGTCTAAAACTGAAAGTAGGTGATGTCGGTCGTCCGAAATTCAAATGGACGTAATTGCCATCATGGACTTCATTTGGGGGGGACTTGCGGTGGGACGTGTGAGGGTGGGAGAAGACTAGCAACGATACAGAAGCCTAAACTCAGTTGCCAGCAGTGGGTGGATGCGGCTTATAGTACTGCCGGTGTTGACGGTTTACCTAAGCATTGAGATGCATTCAAGTTGTGAGTAATTATTGAACATCAGTAGTTGGTTTGAGAACCTTTTAGAGGAGCGAATTAACTGCTGGAGATGAACTTTTATGGAGGTCGACGATAATATGCTTCTACTTCGTCAATTAACATTCTAAATATTTTTCGTATGTTTAGATTTTGCGGTTTCAAGGCTTTTTCCAACAAACGTTGCACGAATTCCGTTCTGGCCCTAGCATATTGCGGAAGGTAGAGATTTTCTTCTATCTGGAAGATGGCACCATCAAGGTGATAGAGCCGAAGACGGAAAACAGTGGATTGTCACAAGGTAACTATTTTTCTTTACACTTTCAGATAACCTCTTTGGTCTAGTGGTCAAAGCTCTGTGGTTACTGCTGAGCATGAGGTGATTCTGGTTTTGATTCCCAGGTCGAGCAAAAGGAAATTTCTCCTTAGCAGCCCGGAGCTTAGAGCTGTGCCCGATTCGTATATATTGTTTAAGCAATATGCTATGGTGTCTGTAACTCCACGTCGTAAGCAAGTATATTGCAAACGAGTGAGACAAGTATGACGATTCATCCCAGCTTCTCAAGGAACGCTAGCAGCGCTCTGGTGTTACTGACGATATCGCGGAGTGTAGATATTTTCCTGGGTTCTCGAAGTACTTTGTCTTGAATCAACACTCATCACTGGCTAAAAGCAAATGAATTGTAGTCGCCTCTCCTTCCCTTGTCTGCTGTGCCCTCTTCAATGCGGGCTTTGCAGAGTGGGCGGTCTGTAAGTTTTACGACAGAAAGCTGATTGACCGTGACTTCAGATGCCTAAGCAACTGAAGTTTAGTCAGTCGTAGGGTCTATTTTGTAAAGCGACCGTCAATGGACTGAAGTGCCTACTTGGCCTACCTACACTCACCATGGTCGATCCATAGATTTTGGGTGTTGGTTTCTGGTGCGTTTCCTTACCAGATTGCACTGCATCACTGCTATACTTAAACATCTTCTGGCGAGTTTGTCTGCTGCATAGTTGCCTCGGGAATTATTTTATTTTTTGATTCATAGAATAGTTACTTTATTATGTTTACCAAACTGGTTAAGGCATTGGTGACGTATATCAGCTCAGAGTTAACTAAGTAACAGTTCAGCACCTACAGATCGGCCTTGATGTCCGAGAGATTGAGTGATCCTTAACTACTCTGACTGTGATGGTCGAAGCAGCCAGGGTAATGCCCAAACATTCGGTTTAGAACACTGTGATTAGGACTTTCAATTGCGTGGTTATGTGAATGTTAATTTTTATTCTCCGAGAAGTTTCCCGCAGCCGTGCCTGTACATGTTTTTTTTCCAACAGTGAAGATTCGCAGCTCTGCAGGGCACAGTCTTTCGCAATGGTGATCTTCAGTGTGTAATAGGCTAGCTTCTTATTTCATGGAATTTAATCATAACTCATGAAATGGTGTAGGCACACCTAGGCTCTGCATCTTCAGAATATGGGTGTGATGAAATGTTGTTTTGACTTTAGAAAAATAATAATTTGTAATGCAATGTTTTTTTTTTGTTCAGGGACAATGATCAGTCGCCAAAGAATCCGCCTCCCGTTTAGCTATGATCTGTATTACGATGTATTGGATCTCAATATTGGGAAGGAAGTTACGTTCTTTGGGAAAAATTTCAAGGTAAAAACGTTATAAGTAATATTCCTTTCAGTAAGTAGTTATAGATTTTAATGAATCGGCCTTTTTGAATGTCTAAACTACAATTTGTAATGGTTTCTGTTACAGATCCTAAATTGTGATAACTTTACGAGAGTGTTTCTGAATCGCCTGGGTATCAATGTGCCAGATCCTATACCATATCCAGATGCTATTGAAGTAAGTGGTGCCTACCTTCTTTATAGTCTTCTCATGATACAATTAAAAATAAAATACGTAATTTACTAAGAAATATATTTTTAGAGAGCTCCGGACCGCAGAAAGCCACCAAAACATAGACCTTTCAAACAATTTTTGGAATTTGACAGACAAGTCTTGAGGTAAGTAAAGATGAATTGCCACCCAATACCTGCTTAGGTGTACCTATGTTTTTTTTTGTACAGAGAATAGACTAAAATATAAGAAATGTTTATCTAACTCGACTCTTTATCGTTAGATATAGCTCAGACTTTTTTGCCACAGAGTCTTCCGTAAAAATAATCAGTAGCGGTTTCCCGTTATCTAAATAAATGAAATGTTTTTCGCACTACAATTCAACATGCAATCTAAATCACCCACGTGTTTTTTCCTTTATCACAACAAGGGTTTTTTTTATTTCGAAATTTAATGCGCATTTTTTTAAAGCCTTAATATTTAATGAAAATTTAAATTATGTTTATGAACAAAATAATAGAAATAAACTGAATAAACATGATTATTATACAATAATTTGCTTTTACTAACAAATTAACATTTATCTCTGCTTGAAACTAAACAAAATATTGAATTCTTTATTTTAATATTATGCTTCTTCTTCAACCTGCAAAGGTTAAGCGCGAAAAAAGCAAATAGGTAATATTTTTATTTATAATTTACGTATATATTTTTTTCTCCCAACCCATTGAGGAGATTATGACTAGCACTGTTGTGCATTCACCAGTATCAAGTTGTATATATCTATATACAAATTGACACTGGGGGTCACCATCTATATAGATGGTGTTTATTTTGGGTGGGATTTGAAGAGAAAGGTAGGAAAACATTTAACGCGAAAAAAAAAGTAGCGAAAATATCGTAGTAGGTAACTTATGCATTTGGGTGTGCAAAATATTTATTTTTCAATCATGATATTACTCGTACTTCGTAAGTGTATTAAAAAAGTCGTTTAATACACGTGGAAATTTGTAACTGCAGCATTCGGCTCCATAACGCCTCCTTGCCTGTGGCTCGGGCGAATTCTGCTTGGGTCGTATAGATAAAATTTCTCCACTTCAGCAAAATGCTCTATTTTAATGGTCTAAAACCATTTTAGCATTATTACCTTTCTAATGAAACCAATTTGGAGCACATTGGTAGAAACATTCTTTGTATGTTTAAATAGGTACATCCGTTTTAATATTTAAAGGGGTGACTAGATGGTTGCAAACCAACGTCCCAACCAAGGTGACCTTGCTAGTTTCAATACATATAGACAGCAGTTGTAATTCATGACCTTCAACGCTCTCGGTTGGGAGGCGCGTTTTCCCAAACACCGAACGTTTTGACGCGTGGTTTACATTCATGTAGCCGCAACACAAACCAAACACATAAACCAAGATCACCTTGGTTGGAACGCTAGTTTGCAACCGTCTGGTCACCCTTTAAACTAAGCTGTTTAATGTGGTTAGCGACTTTTATAGATAAGACTAGAATTAGTGTTAATGTTATTTTAAATTTCGTCTGTTTTAGGTTTTATGGTTACTGGGATGATCGTGATTCAGAATTTGGTACATTGCATCACCTGGAGATACACTATTTTTTGGCAGACGATACTATGGAGATTAAAGAAACGTTAGGTTCCAATTCTGGCATGGAGGCCGGACCGATGTTTTTAAAAAGAATGCGCCTGCCTCGCGTAAGTTTCGTGGAACCCTACCCGAAATCTTCTATTTCTTGGTTTATCGAATAAGTTTTTTTAAATTCTCTTTAACGTCTCGCTCTGTGGGTAGAGTGAGATGGCGTGTCAGACTTTAACCGAATGTGCTCCTGTGCACTGTCTAGGGTCCTGGTGACTCATTCGAACAGTCCTGCAGGTCAAGATTGTTTATGTAGTTTGAGTGTGTACTTACTATAAACTTGGAATTCTTATTGGGGTTCTTATTTTTTTAATAATTTTGATGACGTTCTAGAAAATACCACCCAAGATAGAAATGACTGGCGGCACGCCAACACCGTCGTATACTCCCGCGGACCTGAGCATTGGAGCTATTCTCAATGTATTCGGACGCAATGTGGTCCTCACCGACTGTGACCCTTATACTAAGGAGTATTATCGTGTTACGTACGGATTTGGTAAGTTGTCAAAGAAAAAAGAAATTCCGATGGAAAACCCATTAAAAAAACTGGGCAACCTATGAAAACATTTCAATTCCCGAATTGAGTTACGAAGATTTTTTCGAATAGTAAAAAAAGTTTTTTTTTGTGACGTTACTACAAATTTTCAGTTTTTATATTTTTTCCTATACTTGTGCTATGAGACCTTGCTTCATGCAAAAATTCAGGATTCTAGATCAACGGGAAGTGCCCCATGAATTTTGATTCCCTTGAGAGTGTCGAAATACAAGTTTTTTGCGACATAAACGGCCGTATCTATTTTTTTTCCTTAACTCAGAAGTTTGATTTTTGAACAGATTCAAGGGTCCACAGACCTGAGTATATGGTTTTAATTTCAACTTGATACATCCACGCCTTCTCGAGATAAAGGGTCTTGACAGACGGACAGACGAACGGACAACAAAGTGATCCTATAAGGGTTCCGTTTTTTTCCTTTTGAGGTACGGAACCCTAAAAACTACTTTTATTGGATGAAAATTTAAAACATTTAAATTCGTATTTGGAATTGTGGTAGGTACACCGTTCGTACAAATATGTATCTGTTAGTCTATAGTCTATAGACTAACAGATACATATTTGTTGTCGTATTTTTTAATGATAGCTATCCATCCTCTTATTTATTTAAATACCGCCCGAGTAGTACTTGCAGTATCCTTTAATAATGAGAAGAGTAATCACAATAAAGAGTCAATTTTCACAAGTTAATGGCTTTCATGCCCTTGGAAGCTAGGTCCAGCAACCACAGCATACTTCATACAGGTGGAACACTCCACTACTGCGCCATGCTGCATAGATACGCTTGCATGCATAGTGCAAGTATGATTTAAATGTGTATAGTTTTTTTTTTGTTTGATAGTTTAAACTGGCTTTACATTGTGTGCTATATTGTTACTATGTATTGTCGTCGTTGTTGTTGTTTGTTTTTGTTAATTTAATGAGACAATAGATATATATATATATATTTTATGGACAGAGTACCTACGTCTGTAATAAAAGTTCATAAAAAAAAACTATGTATAATTCGTTATTAGGTAATTAATTAGTAGGACTAGGAATGACTGAGCAAGTAACCAATGCTAACCTAGCTTTAGATACCTACGTTGATATTTAGATACATATTTTTAGACACGTTTACCACGTTGGCGCCACCCCACGACGAAAGCAAGGAATGTATCAGTGCTGAAATGTCCAACCGTGAGCTGCCGCCCTGGAACGGATACGGAAGCTATGAAGACTCGGCTGAAAACTGTCGCACTGTTGAACCAAAAGCACCGCATAGAGACTTTATCAAATTCTTAAATAAGGACAGGTAACATTTCTTGAATGTCTCTACTCATTCGTATCAACTGTTGCTTGTCATCACGTTCAATAGGTACGTTTTGGACAAACGCTCACTGAAGATATTATTTATTGATAAATGATATTTATTTTGTAAATAGACTCATCTAGATCTAGTGTAAAATGAGGAAAAAAAAATTGAGGTGTAAAAGCGTTTTTTTAAAGCTATTTACAAAATAAATATCATTTATCAATAAATAATAATTTACCTCAGTAATAGGTGGCTGTTAAAAAAATCAAAGTTGCTATGCCTTAATGTAAACAATGCATTTTGCAGGGTTGGGTTTGATTCACACGTGCTGCGTTTTGCAGCTCGGATGATTACGGACAATCCCGACGATCTCCGACGCTATTTTATCGTCAAATATTTCTTGTGTGATGATACTATCGGCGTTGCTGAACTTGGCGAGCGTAATTCTGGATACCTGGTAAGAAATTATTATGAAAAATTGCAGCATTAGCTCATTGATCGCCATCGGCGATCAGTGATCTTTGCACAAAGAAGGTACAAACGCCTCGCAATTACTGCTGGCAGCTTTTACTAGCATTTACAATTTAGCTTCACTTTTTTCTGACTGACCGACATTGTGACAATTCAAAAGTGCCTGTAGGTCTATTTGAAATAAACGTTTCTGATTTCCTAGGATTGCTAAGTGGTGTTTACTTATGCATCTTTTATAAGCATCTACGCGATTCATAATAATACTAGCGCTTACGTACGAGTACAAACTGATACGAGCCGTTTGAGTACCTTCTACGAGCGCCTACGCGGCTGCTACGAGCACGCTTCGAATGCTACGCGGCGGTTAAGCGCCGTCCGCGGTCGTTTACGCGGCCTTTACCAGCATGCTATGACTGCTACACGGCGGCGTTAGATAGAGTACCTACTCGCGCCTAATATGAAGCGTGTGTGTGTGTAGTTACAGCTACACGAATGCTACGAGCGCTTACGATTGATGTGCATAATTTCCAGACCAATAGACTAACGTTGAGCGCTAGACTAGTATAATGTTGACCATAAACACCAAAATTTATAAGAATCGCTAACCGTATGCTTAGTTTAAATACTGATTTGCTTAATAATACAAATCAATAATTAAATAATAAATAAATAAATAAATTAATTTTAATTATAATTATTAGAATTAATTCTTTTTAATTTAGAATAAGCAAATCAGTACCCGTTAATTAGTGTTTAAACTTATGACATGGGTATGGGTATCTTTTTTAATGTATATCAGTCCTAAAAGGGTTCATTAATATATTTTTTGTGTAAATCGTGTTATGTGTATCATAAGCGTATTTCAACAGGGAGGCACATTCTTTAGGCGTGAAAAAATGTATTTGCCAGACGTGAACTTCTTTGTGCCTAAAGAACCTCCGGCGTATACGGACAAAGACATGTGGATTGGTAACGAGCTGGTTATCAACAAGCATCAGTTCCGACTCATCGGAGCTGATGAATATGCTCTACGGTACATGGAGCTTAACGCTGAACAGGTAAGCAATTTTGGAAACACTTTAGCCTGATTTCATACTCAGATTCGTAAAAAAATAAATATTTTTAAGATCTTTAGAACCAATAGTAGTGCTTATTATAAAAATATATCTTCCTTGCAATACATCCAAAAACAATTGTCGTGATCTTTATTTAGTTAAACCTTACTTATGCCACGTATCACGAGGCTAAATTTTCACGCTAGGTTAACGAGATTTTAATAGATAAAGAAATTATCGTTATTTTTGTATGAGTCACATTAATAAGCTAGCATGTAGTGACCGAATGAAGCTCGATTTCTGGCCGAAGCCTACCTAACAACACAATCTTCAGCCGAACTCATAGAATCGACTCGAAGAATTGTTAAAGATCGACCATAAGTGTAGTAAGTAAGTAATATAATGATTTTTTAAACATTTCTGAGTTTAAAAAATTTAAAGAGGTGATTAAAATTTCCTAGCGACTTACTAAAATTGATAACATTTGAAAATATGTCGATATCGGCGCTTGTTGGAAACCGTCGGATTCGGTCAAACCATCGGCCTATTTGGGCCAAAACGTATGCCAATTTTGGTCAAAACTTCGGGTTGGGTTGGCCAGAACTTCGGCCCATTATGGCAAAAACTTCGACCATCATGGGGACGTGGGCCGAAGTAGAATGTTTCGTCAAAGGTGGCCAACGGTAAAGCTTCGGTCAGAAACTACTTGTATCCCACCTTAGTGTAAAAAATTAGCCTCGTGATCCAGGCATGAGAATACTCTACTGTTTAACCTTAATAACTTTATGATCAATTCACTAGTACCCAATGGCGAACATAGCCTTGATAATGGACAAAATTCGTCGCGTACTGGCTTCACAAGAAAATGGCTATAAGAATTTTGTAGCAAAATATATGGAAGCTGTTACACAAGGGAATAAAGATCTTATGTCTGTTAGATGTTTCAAGTAAGTACAGCTCGAGCGATATCGTACGTCTTTATTACTTGTGGAAAGACTTTTCGGTAGCAATAGAGCTCTTAAGGAGCCGAGCACGAGCGGAGCACGAGCCGAGCTCTAATACGTGTAGTGTCGCTCGTGCTCGACTCCTCTAGGTTCGGTCCACACTAAACGAATTAGAGCTCGGCTTGTACTCACCTTTAGTGAGGGAGTTTGTCCTGGGAAATACTACTACTATGTGATACCTATTTCTGCTACCAAGCTGTGCTGTTGCGTTTAGGTTGACCGCTTTGACTCTGTTATAGTTGGCAGTATTTTACATCAGGTTTACTCTCGACTTATTTTCCACGTAATAAATATATTAAATAATAATAAAACTACGTAATTACTGAAATATGCGAATAAGCGAAATTAATTATTTTACCATTTCACAAAAACAGCTTGACAGTTTTGAACTAGTTTGTGCTCACATCGAACTCAGTCTGTTCTTGTCAACTGTAAAAGTCTATTTTCTCGGGTTATACCTACCACCTATACGAAATACTTTTCGTATAGGTGAAACCACAAGCGATGGCTAGTTAAGTAAAAAGTAAATAGAGATCTTTTTACAGACAAGCGATGAAAGAGATAATGTGCGAGAAGATGTCAGAGCACGAGTTTGTGACACTGATACGATTCTTTAGAGGTGATCCTGGGAAGGAACAGTTTCCGCGCAGGGAAATGATCAGGTATGTTGTGATTGTGAAATGTATTAAAGTCACAGTAGTGAGCTCTTTGTGAAGGAGTTAGATCTGGCTCGGGAAAGTTTTACAGCCAAGCAGCATTGCTAAGGACTGCGGGAAAGTTTGAAAGACAGTGTGGTTAACAGTGTTCCTAGACCGTAAAGGGCAACTGAAAGACACAGGTAGGCTTTAATCAGTAAAAGTCAGACACGTCTTCTAGCCACAATAGAGTGGGATAAGTAATTGAATGATTTCCCAATAAAAAAAAATAGCTAGTTTGAAGGGTAGTGGTACTGGTACAACTACAGGCACATGAGATATTTCAGGCTTAAAATAGTAACGCATCTATGATACCCCTGGGGCCTTACCATGACATGTTGAAATGTCAAGCGTGCGAGCGAGAAAGAGGGATGGAGCTATAAACCCTCATGTATACACCCTATATATTTATTTATTTTATTATAATCGGAAAACAAACAGTAATAACAACTAACAAAAACAACAAAATTTATGCAACTATAAACCAATGACATGTTTTCGCAAGAAATAATGGTATATATATAGGAACAGTTCGATTTAAGGCGTCAAATGGACCGCGCAAGACTTCGTGGTAGGAACTCTGGTATTACAGATCTATATATCATCAGCAGCATTAGTTGTATCCTACATGAACGAAGTAGTCTTGAGAATAAAAATGCTTGTTAACTAGGTCCCTTGTTTTCACGGAGTTGACGCGTGGTCTGTGGGATGATCGGGATCGGCTGCACGAGGGTCTGCTGCACGCTGACGAGACCGGTTCTGGAGTGTTGACTGTGGATCGTATGCGCCAGCTGTTGCGCGCGCACCGCCTGCCCATCAACGCCGATCTCTTGGACTGCATGCTGCAAGTGTGAGTGAATAGAATAGAATAGAATAAAACTTTATTGTACACCAAAATAGTAACAAAAACTTACAAACTAACTTAATGTATGGGTACAATGGCGGTCTTATCGCTAACAGCGATTTCTACCAGCGGTTGACTCTGGTAGTGGTGAAATTGACGGTTCCTTAAAATGATCTTTTTAACGTAAAGCCGGGTACAGACTGTTGTAACGTAACATGGAAAGGAGCATTTCATTAGTGTGGACACAGCGCACGCACGAACGAGCATGTACCGGCTCACATAGTTGTAAAGCTCTGTTGCGCGCGTAGTGTCCCCGATTCGCGCGCGCAAGGCGTCCACACTATGGGAATTCTGTTACATTGCATGATACATACAGTACGACAATGTGGACGGCGAATTCTTTCATTGCTTGTTACATTGCATGTTACGTTACAGCAGTTTGTCGCTTAAAATTCTCTTTTCGAGGCATATTTCTTATTTCATAAATTGATGAAGATCTACAGGTAGGTATAGGTTCTGATGCTTCCTTGGATACAGAATTGTCCAGCAGCTGAGGCAGGCTGTAAATTTTTGTCCGCCTGAAGGATTTATATTTCCTACATTTATATATATATACTAGATTCTACAAACGGCTTCGCCCGCGTTAATTTTCGTTATTGCGGACGTGAAGTCGAAATCGAAGACGGATAAAAAGTATGTCCATCCTTGGAGTTCAAGCTTGCTCTGTACCATATTTCATCAAAATTTGTTCAGTAGTTTAAACGTAACAGCGTAATATACCTACAAACAGACAGTTACTATCACATCTAAAGTAATATTATAAAGAGGAAAGATATTTTTTGTTTGTTTGTATATTACGATTTAAATCAAAAATTATTGGACCGATTTTCAAAATACTTTCACCAGTAGAAAGCTACTTTATCACAGAGTAACATAGGCCTATATTTTCTATTTTCACGTGGGCGAAGCCGCTGGCAAAATATAGTTTATAATATTAGTATGGATATGGATACATATACAGTTCTAGCTTCCGTAATTAGATTTGACACTAGTTAACCATCAAATTCATGTCATACGGATTCTGCACACCCATTATACTTTATTCAGGTTGCACAAGGACGATCACTGCAATATCCAGTATGAGGATTTGATGAACTTCCTGGACTTCAAGACTCGGCCGGTGTTCAACCTCACTGAGGCTGACTATGATAAGGTCGTGCGCCATGCACCGCCCCTCAAGTATACTGAGGTAAGGTTTCAAGGTACTTAATGTTAAAGAGATATATAGATAAGATTTATATAGAAGGAGAAGCTGACTGACTGGTATCTCAACACACAGCCTAAACTACTGGACCTAGGAAAATGAAAATTTTCACAAGGATTTCTTTTATGACGGAGGCGAGTACTAAGAAGGGTTTTTTTTGAAAATTCAACCTTTAATGTGATGACAAAGGAGAATTTCGTTTGTATGCAAAATCTCATTCCAAATAGCAATATACTATTACATATATAATATTTGAAAGTTAGCACAAATAGTAACCAATAAAAGTTGTCATTATTTGTTTTCAGAACTACCCCCAATTTAACAATTCAGGAGGTTTTAATAATAAAAAATAATTATTATTTTTTATTATTAAATTAATAAGATAAATATATAGTTTTAAAGAAACTTTTGTTTCTTGGGTAATTTACTGTTTTTAATATTATCTCTCAAGACTTAATTTTGACTCTTCCATGTATTATTATTCTTACTGGACTACATTTATTTATTTTATGTATTTTATTGTCTTTATCTATTTCAAATTGCCACGTAGCGCGCTAGCAAGCCACATAATTATTATGAACTTGGTGTAATGTTGTCACCAAGATACACGCTGCGCCTAGTTTGGGACCTGTTGCTATTTCTATATGGTCATTGTATAGTTTCAATGTGTCATATTAATGCAATTAATGTATAAATAACTGTGTTTGTTTAATAAAAAAATATGATTATTTATTATTAATTAAACTTGAACTTGACACAAGTTGCCAAATGAATAATAATGACTGTCATTATTAATTTTTAAAACTACCCTCAAAATGTTTAAGGGGTGTTAAATTTTTTGTGAAAACGTTCTCGCGAATGAAGTCGTGGGAAAAGTGCTAGTAATTTTATAATTGCAACCCTTATCTATTCGTTACTTTCAAAGTCTACAGTATGGTGGCCCATGCTGCTTTAGTGCGTTTTCACATTGTAGAAAGTTTACTTTGAAGTTTTTGTCTGCTGTAATGGAATTTCATGGCGACGTTAATAAAATTAATGACTTTACGATAACACACCACCTTACGTAAGCACCTTAGGCTACGGACCGGCTTAGGGCATCGCTGGGGAGAGGACAACAAGGGACGGGCTGGATCGAATATTGATTATTTGGGCATCAATTTAAGATTACAGCGGTAGGCTCGAGCAAGGGTTCGTGTTATTCGTACAACCACGTTTGTTATTATTTTGTACAGCCCTGCTCCTTTGAACAAGTTAAAGGGGGAACGGGGAAGAGTAGGAAGGGAATAGGTGATTAAAAAAAGTTCTATGACGTGTCGATTAGACCAATAGCTTGTATAAAGATACTGAGTGGTCTATTAAAGATACTAATTTAGAGATTTTTTGCATTGCATTTCTTTAATTTAATTCATGCTAATACAAGAGAAGAATCAAACATTCATTGTCTTTGATATTTTATAGTGTAAGCTGTGGGGCGATGCGGAGTTAGAGATTCAAGTCGGCCACGTGAACTGGAGCGCGTTCCTGTGTCAGCTGAACCTGGAACATCTCGTCAAGGAACAAGCGTAGATGATCTGAATAGTGCTGTAGTCACGTAGCCAAATTTTATTTTTATTTACCTAGTCAAATTCTTTTTTTATGGATTTCTTGATGTCTAGGATATTTAATAATGCAGTCTTCTAATGGAGATAGGACAGAAATATACTCAATATTTTATTAATATTTTTATCGTTCTCATCAATGTCTTTTATCTGTTGATTTTTTAATTTGTTTTATTTTTGTAATGCAAATTGTTCCATCAGCTAGTATATGAAAATATTCCAAAGGTTTTATAAATAACGAGGCCCGAATTATAAGTATATGAAATACCTCGTGACAATATTCCAAAGGTTTCATAAATAACGAGGCCCGAAATATAACTATATGAAATACCTATGACAATATTCCAAAGGTTTTATAAATAACGAGGCCTGAAATATAAGTATATGAAGTAACTCTGACAATTTTCCAAAGGTTTCATAAATAACGAGGCCCGAAATATAACTATATGAAATACCTATGACAATATTCTAAAGGTTTTATAAATAACGAGGCCCGAATTATAAGTATATGAAATACCTCGTGACAATTTTCCAAAGGTTTCATAAATAACGAGGCCCGAAATATAACTATATGAAATACCTATGACAATATTCCAAAGGTTTTATAAATAACGAGGCCTGAAATATAAGTATATGAAGTAACTCTGACAATTTTCCAAAGGTTTCATAAATAACGAGGCCCGAAATATAACTATATGAAATACCTATGACAATATTCCAAAGGTTTTATAAATAACGAGGCCCGAATTATAAGTATATGAAATACCTCGTGACAATTTTCCAAAGGTTTCATAAATAACGAGGCCCGAAATATAACTATATGAAATACCTATGACAATATTCCAAAGGTTTTATAAATAATGAGGCCTGAAATATAAGTATATGAAGTAACTCTGACAATTTTCCAAAGGTTTCATAAATAACGAGGCCCGAAATATAACTATATGAAATACCTATGACAATATTCCAAAGGTTTTATAAATAACGAGGCCCGAATTATAAGTATATGAAATACCTCGTGACAATTTTCCAAAGGTTTCATAAATAACGAGGCCCGAAATATAACTATATGAAATACCTATGACAATATTCCAAAGGTTTTATAAATAACGAGGCCTGAAATATAACTATATGAAATACCTCAGACAATTTTCCAAAGGTTTCATAAATAACGAGCCCCGAAATATAAGTTTTTGAAAACAGAGTAACTTCAGTTATTAAAACATCTAAATATATGTTGCTGTCGTGAAACCATATTAAAGCTTAGAACAGCTGGAAACATTGTATAGACCTTGCAACATAATGTAGAATCCAAGTAATCGGTTACAACTATGTGATCGAAGAGGCAAGTTGGATATCTAATCCTAATGGCCAAACCCCCGGTTCCTCATTTGAGCATTTGAATTTGATTATTTCTCAAACTCTGCTTTAGCCTGTAAACCTGTCAAACCCTCTGTTTCTGATTTAAGTAATCGAAGTTGAGATTTACTCAAACTCTACTTTGCCCTGAAAACCTGTCAAAATTTGGCAGTTAAGTATGGTTTGAGACGTTCTTAACTCAAAATTTTCAATTCAGGGCGGATTTCTGAATTTCTGAATGCTTAAATCAGAAACCGAGGGTTAGTATCATTAACATAAGCATTCTAAAAATATATAATTATATGTTTTTATAGCTACAGAAACAGACAAGACCTATTAAATTCCTTAAGGTGTTTGCTCAGAGGTAACCCGCGAAATTTAAATTTTCTTAAGTTTTTTTTTACATTTTACATGTCAGTGTCAAGTTGTACGAGTATGTTGATGAAAATATGATTGGCGGACGTAATACGTACCATTTATTTACAGAATCTTGACTGACTTTCATGAAATAGCCATTCAATAGAGTAAGTCGAACTGAGAGGGTTTTTTTTTCGTGTGGGAAAATCATATTATGACATCCCCCGCTCTTGGGCGGAGCGAGAGATAGTGTCAGATTTTTACTGACTAAAAACCCACTCTTGTTCCTTCTTTGCCATTGTTCCAGGGCCCCGGGATCTCTTTCTCTTTCGAGAGGGTTGTATTGATGATTATCTGTAACTCAGTAAAAAGACTTTTGTTATGGCCCGCAAATCATAGAACCTGAAACTGACCTGCAAAATGAATAATTACTTTAAAAAAAAGTATTTCACGGGCTGCCCTTGCGCTTTCAGCTAAAACGAAAAAAAAAGAAATTTGAAATGTATATTTTCAGAATAGTACCTACATACATTTTTTTACTATTATGCAAGTAGCTACCTACTTCTGTAATTCCAACAATTCTGTAAGTATGATCGATAATGTATTTTGTGTCTATTTATAAAGAGTTAATAAATATATTTTGTGATGTAATCTTGTCTTTTCAATCGTAACATAACCGACTATCTGGGGCCTTACCATGACGTGATAAAATGACGTCATCTCAACGCTCAGTCACGTGGTCAGAACAAAGGAATAGGAGGCGTGGCCGACTCGAGGCGATCAACGAACAGAGAATCGAAACGAAACGGTTGTAACTTGGCTAGGGGGGCAGGCGTGCAAGCGACAAAGAGCCAGAGAGAGGGTATTCACCCTGTATAGCTCCATCTCTTTCAGTTTAGGTCGTCAAATGGATCGCGTTTAGAGTTCGTGGTAGGGCCTCTGTCTTAAGGGGTAACCAGACGGTTGCAAACCAACGTCCCAACAAAGGTGATCTTGCTAGTTTCAATCCGTGTTGACCGCAGTTGTAATCCATGACCTTCGGGGTGATGCGTTTGATATCCACCAATTATATTCGTTTGTGCACATAGCTTAGTACAGGTGGAAACTGATTCAACTACGATGTGATTTTTATATGGAAGGATGTGTACTATGGATGCGTGCTACAGATGTGTGCTATGGATGCGTGCTACAGATGTGTGCTATGGATGAGTGCTACGGATGCGTGCTATGGATGGTCGCGAGTGGTGTAACTATGTTCCGCTTCCGTACTATCGATACATCGCATAGCTCGAACTGCACATGTTCCTCGCGCAGCTACTTTGCGGCAGCGCATCTTCATAACACATCTTACTCGCACCGCCACATAGCTTAGTATCAGTGGAAACGGTCACATAGTTTCACAGCTTAGCTATTACATCTTCGCAGCATAGCTGCATAGCACATCTCTGGTGGAAAAGCAGCCTCAACGCCCTTGGTTGGGAGGTGCGTTTTCCCAACCACCGAACGTGTTGGCGCGTGGTTTACATCCATGTTGCCGCAACATTACACTGAAACAGTGACGCATTCACAAGTGCATTGCTTATTGTTTGGTAGCTCTTTTGGTTTGAGATGCTAAATCGTCAAACAACTTCCCGCTCTGGGTGGAGCGAGGGAGAGTGTGAGGCTTTTATTGACTAGAACCCCGCCTGTGTTCCATCAGTTGCCTTTTGTGTTCCAAAGTCACGATCATTCTTTGGAACAATCTATTTCTGATAACTCCTAACGTAAACTTGTAAAGGGATTTAGGGAAGCTTGGATACAAGATTCTTACCTTTCTTATTAGTGAAAACTTACCCGTTTTCACTATTACCTATTAGATGACGTCTATATTTTCTCTTGGATCTTATACGCTACTGGACATTCAGTACCGATTAGGTTTGAGAGTTGAAATTCCAATAGTACAATAACCAGCATTCATTTTCTATGCAAGTGTTAGTAAAATGGGTATCGATTCCACAAATAAATACACAGTACTCGTGTTTTCGAATTTGTTTAATTATTTTTTCGATCACAATAAATACGATTTAAATCATTCACTCTATATTCTCACTATAGTTACAATTAAAATACATATCGTAGGTACAATACACGTTCACTGTTGCGAACACATCCTCGCAACATTGAACGTGGCACGTGATGCAGGTAGCTAGGACTAAAGTGACGTAGAAATAATTGTGATTGTTATACAAATGGCTACACACCACATTCACGCATCCAACTCGAACTGAAAATAAGAAATAAATAACTTAAAACTAAACGTATATCTAAATGACTTCGTTCTAGTAATAGAATACCGAATTATTTTAATTGATTCGATGTCATTTATTTTAATTGATATGTCGCTATTAACCTCTACATTCATATCTAATTGTCGTTTTTTTTTATAATTTTGAATCAATGTCATGTCAAATAAGTTTAGCTTCGACATTCTGAGAATATTTAATTTGTTTAATATTTTATCTGCTTCCATAAATGTTTACATAATTAACACGTCTTTTCTTTTTTTAGTTACATGGCACAAAGCATTCACTTGTGTCGATGCAGTCATACATTTACTCAACTCATAAATCTTACAAGAGGTACACAACATTATTTCCTAGGCATTTAATTTATGACACTGGACGGATTCGTTATACATAATTTAGATACCTACCTAATTATAATTTACATATTTACAATTTTCTTTTAATTTTAAACAGTATTGTCCATTGGCTTTGAAGTTCGTTGGTCCTTTAAAAATATGAAACATGAAGTTTTGAGTCAGGTATTTTAGTTTATTAGCTTTAAAACTTTTTACAAGACGTTTCATATTTTCATAGTAGCCGGCAACCAATTCTTAGGTACAATACGGGCCTGTTTCACCATCAATGATTAAGTTTCCGTTAGTTTAGGCCTATTGTCCACGAACGCGTAGCTTCATAGGCGCGTGTTCGTCATTATACGCTTGGTGTACGCCTGCTCACAGCTTACATACAAAACTATGAAGCTCTGTCGACGAGGCTGCAACGGCAACAACATAACTGCACGACGTTGCCGTTTCGTCGACAGAATTTCATACTCGTAGTTTTGCGTCCGTGGACAATAGGCCTTACTTGGCAGATAATTTGAAAGAAATTCTGTTCCATTTTTGAATTTATTCAGGAATTCCATTTTTGATTTTTGTAATGGCTATTCAGTCATCGTGAAACAGGCCCTAAATATGGTACTTTAACTTATATGGTTCATTTGTGAAGTTTCTACATAATTTCCTACGTCTATATCACTAAACAATTTGTTTTAACTCGTGGGCTTGTCTATTCACCGTGTATGAAGGTCCTTAGAGATCAGTAACTTTAGATGACGTACCGCCAACAACACCTATTATTATTTGCGTGTAATTAAATTATGCTATTATTACACTAATCACCACATGTCCTTCACTCGCTCTGCCGCTGGTATTTGAGGTCGGTACCTGGAAAACAAAGAAATTGCACGTTTAAGATGTATTCTGTTTGTTATTCGTAAATACTCACTAAATAGCAAAATGAAACTGGATTTAATTTATACAATACCAGAAAGGAAATATGGAAAGTCAAGTTCTTTTTTAAAAAGTTGACTTATTTTTTGTTAATGCTTTTGGCTTGAATACGAAGGCCTTTAAGCCATGTCTTCGTATGAACAGTTAGTTTGTTTACCATTACAATATTGATGTGCACATTCTAATGTTTTTGTAGTATTTGGCAGTAAATTTATTATGTCAACCTTCTCGGCAAATTCGCTGCGGTAGTCAACACTACAATAAAATTCTCAGCTTCATTTTACCGAGATTACGCCTGTTTCAATGATTTCACAAATTGTCTAGTTAAGCAGACGCTAGAGATACAAAACTACACCAATTTTACATTACAATATCCACTAGAAATCAATTTGCGAATAATTAAAACAGCCACTGTACATCACTTAAAGAAATCCCGCCAAAAACTCCAAGTTGACCGTTGTAAGACACCTCTATAAATTTGTCAAACGAAATGGCACCGCTCTTGATTCAACACTGGTGATTTTACACGTCTGCATCAATACTCACTTTACAAAGTAATGTCAGCAAGCAGCGGTTATTTAACATAGCGACAAGACTGAGAAGTACTCGTAATGTACCTATGCGCAGGGATGGACGGCGTCGACGCCGGGAGAGCCCCCTTGGCCAGTGGCGACATCTTGATACCGGAACTGTTACCGTTTATACTTGACCCCAAGCTTGACGCCGAGTCCGCTCTGAAACATTTAATATCATAATTAATATTGTAAAGGCGAAAGTTTGTTAGTTTGGATGAAATATGGTACACGGGTAGACCATGTCTTGAAATAGCATATAGGACACTTCTTGTCCCAGGCACATTCTTTTTTTTTTAAGGTTGGAAATCATCAAAATGACTTCTCGCGCTCTTGGTGGTTGCGAGAGGGCGTGTCAGACTTTTACTGACTAAAACCACACCTGTATCCTTCAATTACCCTTTGCGTTCTAGGATTACGGGTTTCCCTTTCAGAAATTCTCCGCGGTCCTAGCTAGCGGGCGTCGGTCCTGCTGGGCTCCTACGGTTTGCTGACATCTCTTTGAGGAGTCCCAGGCACATAGGATACTTGTTGTATTCTTGTCCCTTGGAACAATTTTCTACCTTCACTCGGGTGAAGGCGCTGGCAGCAACTAGATTTGTTTTACCTACTTCACAATTATTAACACTAGGTAATTTTTCTAATACTGAACATATTGTGTCCTATATCAGCAGTGCTTTGGTATAAGGTCAGTAAACAGTTGAAAACAAAGCCTGAATAGACTCTAGGACACTTATAGACACACCTATGAGCTACAACTAGTGCAACCAGACCTATCCTTCCTATTAGACACACGGTGTCTATGTCGTGTCCAGATCATAGAAATTGATCACTTCATGATATGGCCAACTAAAACTGGCCAGATCATTTTAAACATTAAAGTTTGACGATATTTCAATCCTCGTTTGACCTACTTTCTTTAGATTTTTTACTATCATAGAAATCCTAAATCAATGATATGGCCAAACGAGGATCGATATATCATAAATTGTTAACGTTTAAATGATCTGGCCAGTTTTAGTTGGCCATATCATGAAGTGATCAATTTCTATGATCTGGCCACGACATCTACATCTTTCTTTTTCTACTTTCCATTCGCAGCTGGAAGAGATTTCTGTAGAAATAAGCATCACCTTTGTACCTATTTTTCTGTTTCCCTCTTCTAGTCTTTTTAATGTATATGTGATTATGTGTACATCAACTGTTAAAAAAATAAATACTGTTTTCGCGTGTCCCTCAAAGTTTAAACATGATGATCTAAAAGCGGTTTTGACGATCGCAGGATCTGAATAAAGATTCAGATTTTCGTCGCTCGTTTGATTTACCTGTCAATCTGTCTCCTGAAGAGAGGGTACCTCCACGGTGAGTTTGGTTTCCTCTGCTCGTGCTGGTAGGCGGGGTTGTCCCGACCCCTCTCGTTCTCGCTAACCACTGTCATCGAGACCTGAGTTTCCTCACGGGTCTTTGATGAAAGTCTTCTGCAATGTTCAGAGGCGCTACGTATTAGGGACAGAAAAATTGGGTTTTTTATGCAGGTAGCGGTGTCTTGTCGTCTACCTATATCTGCGTATGATAAGGCTTAGCAAGTTCAAGATAAAAGAAAAGTCATCATCATCATTGCAGCCGACGTCACTGCAAGACGTCTACTGTTAGATATAGGCCTCCCCCGAGCGTCGCCATAACGACCGGTCCTGTGTGTCTCGCATCCATGATATTCCTTGAGCTGATATGAGGAGTCTTCCAAATTGAAAAATATACCTCAAATGTTCAATTGAGGAGTTCTAAATCTAAAATCACGCAGCCTAACTTGAAGCCACTTAATTATCGAAATGAACAAAAGTCCCCAAAAACTCCTCTCCTAAGCTCTTTTTAAAAAGTTAATTGTATTTTTATGAAATCAAGGAAAAATTTAGGAAATAATTGTGATAACTTTATGGTGAAGACAAAAAAGTAGTGAAATCTATATGGTGAGAAAATCATGGTCATTTCATTGAAACAATCAATTTTCTAACCTGAGAAAATACTATTGCTCGTGTCTCAAAATATACCAGATACCTATATAAGTATATTTGAATTCAGTTTGTGAAAACTATTCTCAAATACTTAATTAATATTAACATAGGTAAACGAACCGTGACCACACCTTTTTTAAAATAAATTATCATCTGTTAGTCTAGGTGACTTCTGTATTCCTTTCTTATTATAAAGTAAATAAAAATAAATTAAGAACTTAAAAGCTCGTACAGTTTTGTGATGTAAATTTTATACCCTTTTATTTGATAACCCACTTGGGCATAGATGTTTGCAAACATTCGGTGGTCTGTTCCCACTTTAACCCTCTTTCCCCCTTATCTTTTTGTAAATGGCTTAACCAATTTAGGTCAAACATGTCTAAGAATCCCAAAAAAGTAGCTTAAAAACTAATTTTACCCAATAAAAAACAGTATAACTTCAATAGCACTATCATTTTTGTCACTTTGAGCAGCCTAAGTTTTATTTCTTTTAACTTCCACGAATCTTGGTGATCTACCTTAGTATCCTAGTAGGTAAAGACGCTTGTATCTGCGGCCTGGCTCGCTGCCGACTGTCGACGATGAGAACGTGTCTGTCGTACGGCGTGTCGTAGTCCACCTCCAGCACGGTGGAGAACCGGTGAGGCCACACCAGGTCAAGGATTGCTATTATCAAACCCACTGCCACGCATACACAGCCTGGAAAGAAGGACATTATCATAAGTACGTAATCAATGCAGTTTATTATAATATACACTGTAGTATCCTACCCTATAGTATATTTTAATGAGATGTGTCCGGAATCAATCGCTCAGAACACAATTCGGCGCGCTTAACATGAACTCATCGAACCCAATATCAGTTGAATAATCCCAATAATAAATATGGTTAAGTTCACTCTGAAGAACCGACCCACAACTTAGCTGTATTTATTTTTTATTGAGCAAACACTTATTTTTATTTAATTCTGTTTTGTATACTTAGGTAATGATTGTCATATTCGCATTAGCGAAGAAAACATAACCATTTTTGCAGTCGGGTAAAAAGCTCTTTAAATAAAGATCTAAAATACTTCTTCTGATACAATTATCACAAGAATTGGTATAGATGATTAGTTTAATCAACATCATTGACACAGTTTTGCTTCGCTAACTTTCTTGTAGTTAACTCAAATGATCTGTGGTTTTTTAGCAATAGTTTTGAGAAACACTTTTACGACATTACAACATAAGAACATCTCAATGAGAAAACAAGACAGAACCATCCTTGTGGGACCGGCGGTAGTGACCTCTCGTACCGGGCCCTGGTTCAGGCCGTGGACCGGAGCGAGCGGGAATGGGCGGCGGTAGCTCCCTTCTGTGAAGCAGTAATGCTAGCGAAGCAGGCTGCCACACGCGTGAGGACACGGACATCTTCACGCTCCATCCACCGTGACCCTGACCCCGACTACCAGTCACGGTAGGCGAGGGCTTGCAGACGACGAGCAATGGGTAGCTCGCTGTCTGGCCGTCCGGTAACCGCCCGTACCGAGCCCAAGTCATCGACGGCGCGTAGTGTCCACGTGCGCCTTGGAGACATGTCAGCTAAACCGTAGGGGCCTAGCAAGACCGAAGCCCGCTGGGGACGCGGGTAATTTTTGATAAGGAAACCCGCGGTTCCAGAACGCAAGGGCAGCTGAAGGATCCAAGATGTGGTTTTAGTCAGTTAAAGTCTGACATGCCCTCTCGTCCACCCTAGAGCGAGAAAAGTCATTGGATGAAGTCCAACCTCAAAAAAAAGTCGCTCTGGGACCAATAACTTTGAAAATACGGTGGTGTACCGACAACCGCATTAATACAGCTTTAGAAACCTTACCTGCTATCAATACAAGCCAGAAGCACCATCCTAGCGAGAAGAACAGCATGGCTCCGTCGAGCCGCACAACGAGAGGGGTGTGGGGCAGCGACGCCCAGTAGCCACCTGCGGCCGCGCACAGCGTCACCCCTAGCGTTGCCATGGCGTACGCGCCGTAGCGTGGCACCACCACTAGGAGCAGGTTCATCAGTAACCATAGTGCTAGCGCCGTCCTGAAACATGATTCGAACTAGTTAGAATCGGTTTCATAACAAAAGAATTAGAAAGAAACCGGGTTTTGACCGTTATTCCCTTAAATTATTAAATTGTTGATCAAAATCATTCACATAAGGTGATGGCAAGGAGATGTACCTATTGATATTGTTTATGCTATACAATAAACACAAAAAATGATTCTATCTAAGTCCACCTATAACCATTATATACTTTAAAATCATCTAACCGGCCAATGAATGCCCTGCACCAAAGGCATAACTTTTGCGGCAGGGCTGGTTTCATTAGGAAAGCAATAATATTTTGAATTGAATGGCTGCTTTAATTTTTGAGAAGTATCAGGAGGACAAGTATGGGAGTGGCAGGAGTGTATCTGTATAGTGTGGATAGTGCGTAGGTATGGTACACTCACATTACACCGGCTATTGATAAATTCCATTAAGGTAAGAAGTAGACCAGAAAGTAGGCCGATAATATACGTACCATAGTAACGTAGAGGTTGTGTATCCCGCAGCGCGGTACTTAGCACCCCAGTCGAAGCCCTCATGCTGCACGGCGAAGTGTTCGGCGACGGACAACAGAGGGAAGGGTAAGCCTCGCGCCAGCCCGTCCCGGTAGAACTCCTGGATGGCGCCGGCCTCCTCCCAGCGGAACTGCTCATTGTAGTCGACGCCCGGGTCGCCCACGCTCGTGTTGCCCCAGGATAGGGCTGGAATTAGACAATTACACACACAATTTAAAAGTTCTTGTAAGAGGAACAATGTTTTTGAATACATAGATAGAAAAAAAAACTTTTAGGTGATTTGTAAAATTACGCTACATAAACAAACGTCTACCTAAGTTATGAAATTGGTTATCTGCATTACCTACTGAATCCAGGTTATGGATCCCTGTAAATAAGACACAGCGTAAATAAACTTGTCATTTACTTTATTCAATTCGCACATGTTACAAATCATACCGGTGAGCGTGACGTTGACATGCCCGAGCCCGACGTGCACGGCCAGCCAGCAGTCCAGGCGCTCGGCGGAGAAGGCGCGGTATGCGGCGCGAGCCACGCGAGCTCCTGACACGTGCCACGACGAGCCATGCTTACAAACTGGAACCAACACAACAAAAACATTGGTAAAAACTACGAGGCTCGATGACAAAGGAACTAATAATAATACTCTAAAAATAGAAGAAAAAACGGAGATTGATCTTTGACCTACAGCGTGTACATTCAGATCTATAGTACTGCATGAACTTGTCAAAGTTCACGATTGCAGACAATCGAAACTTTCTAGCCAACATAATTCAGTCTAGTCCCAGTTATGGCCATTTGTAAACTTTGCATACAACACGGTTTTGCCTTGTACCGTTATTAAAATTATCGCAACCAGAATATCAGAACTTGCATTGAATTTATAATGAATTGGTGTCTGCATGAGTCGCTTGCTCATAAGTTATCTGGAACAGTCGAATTGGCATTTCACTTTGATACTGGATACTTAAAAGAATGTATTCATATGGCATCAGGAGATGAAGACGTGTACGCACGAGGTGCGCAGCTAAAATTGCGTTTGACACACGAAAATCGCGGTCAATGGCAAAAGGCAAGTTGATTTCACCACTCGAGCGGCCACCCGAAACAATGGCAGATTCATTACGAAAAAATTTACAAAATCTTTACTAAGCAAATTTTAATAAGATTGTGGAGAGAGGAAACAGAAAATATGAAGAGTTCAGCCAGCATTGATATCTCTCTGCAGACGTGATTTCTAACTGGTCTAACCTTTTAATCTTTGCCTTGGAATGTTTTTCCTCATCTTCATACATCATTAACCTTTTCTCAATGGACTTGTTATGGTCGACTTCCAGTCAAACCAGATATTGCTTTTCCTGATTAAGTGCTACGGTTTACCCTGTTATTATCGTCATTATCATGAAATCGGCCATAAGATGTTGAACATATAATATTCTCAAAATATTACTTCTTATATATTTTAAAGTCAGACTGCACTGTGTGTTTTTAGCGCACATCAAGCATGATTTAGAAATAAGCATCCCAATCTTCTTGTCAATTATTGTAAAGTATCTATCAACAATTATTTTCGTCATCTATAGTAAGTCTCTATAAATCGTACGATAATTTATATTTCCTCACTATTTCGTAGACATTTGCGAAACACGATTATTAGTTTTTATCTTAGTAAATAAAACTTAGTGAATTTAATAAATAATCTTGTTTCTTGTTGATTTTAAGCAACGTACTTGCATTTTAATTAAGTGTCCATTAGGATTTTCATGGCAAATGAGAGTAATTAAGTCGTTAAAATCGTTGCCAAGGCTGTTGCGTCTGCTGCAATGATTGACGCTTTAAATGTGCTGTTAAAATTGTAGAGTTGAAGTGCAAAAACTGAGCGGTTACGTCTCACTAATTACGAACAAAGAAAGTGGAAAGTTGGATATTCCATAATGCTTACCTAGAATGACGGTGCCGACGAAAAGACTAAGTGTGACTATCGTGAACGTTGAGAATCTCTGTAACAAACAATGGATAGGTCTTAATGTAGCTGTTATGAGTTATACCTAGTCATTATCGTGATGGCAGCAGACGTTTCGTAAATAACGCACTTCATAGTACAATCAGGTGGAGATAATACTATGTTAGGTGTAATATTAAACAAAACAATGGCCATTACATTGTCAAGAATGTTCATAGATATAGTGAGGTAATAAGGTTTTATTATTTTATTGTGTATAGGTCAACTACCAAAGTAGTGTCCGATGAAAGGTGTAAACATTAGGTAGTTAACGAAGTCATCAAGTCGTATTACACATTTGACTGTTTATTTGAAAGATTATGAAGTAAGAATAGGTATCTATGTTTATAGGAAACCGTATTTAATGATAAATAATTAAAGCTTCTTTATTATTATGTGTACCTACATACTAATCAATTCAAGAATATACGAGTGCCTGTACAGTCCAGTAGGTATACAAACTTACCTAAGAAGAAGAACTTACGTAAGAAAAGACTATCATAATGTCAATCTTTAGGAAGGTGAAGGTTTGACATTTCTAGTCATAGCCGTAACTGAATATTAGACCGGGAACAGGATGGAGTTGAGTGTACAAAATAAAGCCTATGATTGTGGAAATGTAGATGTTGCCGGAAAAAAAATAATTGTACCCCATCTCCTTAGATACTAAGTATGTATATCAATTGATTAACTTTGGAGTCATTTTAATTATTGTTTTAGTGTCAATATTTTTTTTCAGGTACTGAAACCACTGAAAAACATAAACAAAAAGAGTTAGAAATAGAAACATACTTTTTTAAATTATTTATACTCTTCTTTCTAAAGGATTGGCCAGAAGTGGCTAAAGACAGAGAGGAGTGGAAGAATGGGAGTGAGGCCTTTGCCCTACAATGGGTCACAACAGTCTTATAATATAATATATAATATTCTCTTCAACAATCCCTCGTGCTAATTATCTAATGAAAAATAAAAATAGCAGAAAAAACCATTTATGTGACGCTACATCGATATCCTTTATATGACATATATGTTGGTAGATGGCGGTCCGCATATTTTGCATAGGTACCTATTCATTTTCATCCAGCGCCTGCACTCTATGTCTAAACGGTTGAGTCTAAGTAACCTTGCGGGAATTGTGCTTAGTCACAGTCACCTTATAAGGGAAAGGGTCTAATCTATAGAAGAAATCGATTGTCTGTTTAAAAGTTGTCGGTCTTAGTCTATGACTAAGACCGACAACTTTTAAACAGCCGAACAGGCCGTAAATACCACAAGATATTAGTAACTTCAACAGACCAATAATAAACAAACAAGCAAACATTTGTATGGTCTATATCTGTTCTATTGCTGTTCTGGGTCTGGTTGTGTATATAAGTTTATATATTTGTGAATGGAGCCACGATACAGGAGTGATTTGTAGTGTAGGGAAAAGATTTATTAAAAAAAAAAACAAATGGGGTATACGTAAGAACATCTTTTTTTTTTTTTTTAAGGTGGGAAATCATCACGTACACACGTACATCCAAAAATCCAACAACAATTTTTCCTAATCGAACTTAGGACCTATTAACCAACGAAGCAGTCTACATCAGACGTCGATACTTTTGTTTATAGACTCGTTGGTGTTAGTCAAAAAAGCCATTACCTTTGGACAAAAAGACAGACATGATGTAATGATAACATATGAAGAATACAACCTCTTTCCTGATCCCGGGGAAGACAGCGAGGAAGGCGACGTAGAGCGTGAGCGCGGCGATGAGCAGCGCAAGCGCAGGCACATCCGCCGCTACTGCCGTGCGGTTGTGGTAGGCGTACAGGGTCGGCCCGCCTTCCTCGCGGAATGCGTCGAACCACCCCTTCATCGCTCACCCAGCCTGGAACAAGGGAGGCGGAACTTTATTAATGTGCCTATTGGTGAAAAACCATGCTGATGATATTTTGTACCGCTTAAACTTCCACCCATACGTACAAAACTTTCTGGGAATATACATTTACTAGCTTCTGCATGCGGCTTCGCCCGCGTGAATATAGGTTTTTCCATGCAAAATTTGGAAACCCATTTCATGTCCTTAGGGAGGTCCTTTGAGAAAACCTCTCTTAGTGCTCGCCTACGTCCTAAAAGGAAATCTTGTGAAAAATTTCACGTTCCTAGTCCTAGTAGTTTTGGCTGTGCGTTGATGTCAGTCAGTCAGTTTCTTCTTTTATATATATAGATTATGCGTACAGCTAAGGAGTGGAATTCTCTGTTTCCTGATAGCTATTAAAAATAACAAAACTAAGAAACTGATATTGTGAAATTTAAAAACTTTTTCTACGTTTCTATTATTAATATTTTGTTACTTAAACAAAATATTGACTTTTTTTTATTTTGAATTTCGTGAGATGGCTTATTGTATTCGTTTATATGTTATCAAAAATAGTTTGGATGTAGTAATAGACTTCATAGACATTCATGAGCTTTTAAATCGTAGAGAACAGATATCGAATTGTATTGAAAGTACACGAACACTTTCGATAGATTCCTTCAACGAGCTTTGTTACCCTTAAATGAATATCCCATATTGTGGGCCTCGTCACCGCGTCGACGCTTTGCAAAACAAACGATGAGAAAGAAGGCAATTAGGTTTTAACTTAATTACACACATCGCTTAATTATCCTTGGTTTCATAAAATATAAGCAGAGCAACTGTTACACTAGTCATCATAAATATTAAAGTTGCTAAAACTGTTCCGGCTGAGTATTTTTTATTAACGAATTTTGATGAAACCTGATGAAATACTTTACAAATTCTGAAATATTGTACCTCTTACATCTGCTTCAGAAATAATTCTTGTATTAAAATTTGTTCAGCAATATTGCAGTTTAATTTGAGAACAATACGCACTCTGTGTGACAATTACTGCCACTCTTGATGTAACAGAGATATTTGTAATTTGAAAACATGATTGAAAAGAGTTTCCATGGAGTTTTTTACACATTCTTCTCCATAGAGATCTACGCTTGGGAATGTGCAATTAGCATAATTGTTTTCTGACTGACTGACTTCTTGACATTTCAAAAGTGCCTGTAAATGGTTTATTTGAAATAAAATGCTTTGCTATTATAAAATTCAGAGAGTAATGTGTATGGAGTACAAATGTTAGATTAAATGTAGGTTATTGACATGAAAATGAAACGAGATGTACTCAGATACCTAAGCTTAACAGGATGCTGAATGTTAGGTAAATTAGATATCCTGCTTTAATTTCTATAGGTTCTCTAGGCTTATCACAATATATGAATTATAAATGAACTTCTAATAAACATTCCAATTTATAAATTGGTTACGCAAATACAAATGGAATTTAAGTAATTAAAATCAAACATAACCTACGAAGCGGCTAATCGAATGGCATTAGACGCCATTTTCGCTATACATTCCATGTGATCATGAATGTTAATTATGTAAATATCGGCTGATGCAACTTGAAAACAAGTTAAGGGTAGGTGCGAATTACTTAGTGTCGGGCCTAAATAAGCTACAACATACTTATTGTTCAATGTAATCTTTCTTATTTTTAAATATAAGATATGTTTGTACTTAATAGATACAGAGGCAGATATATGTCAGTCATTGTACCTTAAAGGTATACAGAACCTTGATCTTAACGTATTTTTTTACACAACTGTTTTGAGTTGGCAATTATCAAATGACTCCTTTCACTCTGGGTGGAGTGAAAGGGAGTGTCAACTTTTACTGAATAAAACGTACCTGTGTTCCTTCAGTTACCCTTTGCGTACTAATGCCACGGTAACTCCGCAGAACTTAAAGTATGTGTCGGATAATTCTCGAAAACTTACTGGTTATCTATACTAATTTTATATATAAAGAGGTATAGTTTGTTTTTTTGTTTGTAGGAGGTAATCTCTAGAAATACTGGTACGATTGCTAAAATTTTTTTTTCAACGATAGAAAGCTGCTTTATTCTTGAGTGACATAGGAATATTTTATGTTCGCGGGCTAAGCCACGGGCAAAAGCTAGTTGTTAATATAGTTTGAAATTGGAATTAAGGTATGTGCAAATTATTTTGTGTGGGGCCTAAACAAGCCAATTAATACTAACTGTTCTATGTTAGGTTAGGTTAGGTTAGTTCTATGTTAGTTAAGACGAGTTCTGTATTGGACACAATTATTCAGTACAGCAGATTTATGTTATGTTTCTGTAGACGTTTGTACTGTAATAGAATTAAATTTTATACGAAAACAAGTTCGGTTTTATATGACTCTAATAAAATTATCAATACGACTGTACCAGCCTAAATTGGGTATAGACTAGCACATCAGTTCCCTTTTTAGTGATGGAACTTATCGCAAGATTTACGAGATGGATGCCATCCATCTGTGTAGTGGTACAGCTGTGGCTACAGCTAATGATTAATAAACAGCACGATGTAGGTAGGTACAATATGAGACTACTAATGTATTAAACAGGTGTTGTCATTAGGTCCATGGATTTATATTGTAGGTAGCAGACTCCGAGCCTTTTTGGAAGGACATCGTCAGGTGGATAGTAATAGATAATAACAAAACAGAAACAATATTAGCAGTTGAAGCAAAATTAAATGTTTACATCTAGTATCTAGCTATCTAATCACGTGGGATTTCTAGGACCACAGTGAATTTCTAAGACCGTAGTGAATTTCTAGGACCACAGTGAATTTCTAGGACCACGGTGAATATCTAGGACCAAGGTGAATTTCTAGGACCATAGTGAATTTCTAGGACCTCAGTAGAGGTATACCGTGGTCCTGGAACGCAAAGGGTAAATGATGAAAACAGGTGGGTTTAAGTCAGTAAACATCTGACTCGCTCTCTCGTTCCACCCTAGAGCAGGAGAAGTCATTAGAAGATTTCATAATATTAAAAAAAAGCATCTAGTAGTTATGATAAAAGATTGTTTTGGTTAATTTCAAATAATCCAAACGCATATTTATGGTTAGCTGTAATAATACTTTAGCATCAGTTCTCAATGACATGAAACTTAAATAAAACCTTTTTATAATTCAGAAAACAATACAGTGTCGCAAGGGTATCGTATCTCGGCGTGGTGGTGCGGCCAGAGCGCGTGGGAGTTGCGACACATTCCCGCGCCGCGTCGCCTTCGGGAAACGGATGTAGTTGCTTTACGCCTTATGGTGCACTCAGAACAGTCTCTAATTAAATAATAAACTGCTCGCGATACCCCGAGATTGTACAGCTTGTGTAACAAACCCACTGAGTGTGAAATACGGAGCAAATCGCGTTTAGTAAAAGCTGCAAGGACTATGATTGTGTGATTCGTATGTAGATAGCCGTTGCAGCAATGTATCTGTATTTTGTTAAACAGTTGCATCAAGCAGAGTTTGTGTTTGGATTTTCCTCTGTGTCAACTTACCGTTCTTTTTTCTCGAATGGAAAATTCATCAAATGAATCCTTCTTCTCTAGGTTGGAACGAGAGGGCGTGTCAGATTTTTACTGACTAAAACCCACCTATGTTCCTTCATTTATCCTTTGTATTAGGGTCACTGTAACTCTCTCAAACGGTCCCGCAGCACTAGCAAGCATCGGCCCTACTGGGCTGGGCCCCTTCAGTTTTGCCGACATCTCATTGAGGTGCGCGTGACAGTACGCACTGTCGACTCGGGCTTGATCCTTATTGCAAGACCGGCTAGCTACGCATTGCTCGTCGTTCGCAAGCCTGCGGCTCAAAACCACCCTGCGACTCTAAACACCCGGCGCGTCTCCTGCGGTGGCGGCTAAGACGTGACGATGTCCGTTCCCATAAAGTTGGGGCCACCTTCTTCGCTTGCATTGTTGCCAAAGGATGCAACCGCTTCCCACTCCCTCTCGCTCCGAACCATGGCCTGGACCAAGGTCAGACACGAGAGGTCGCCTCCACCGAGTGTCTGCTTACCTATTGTCACCAAAATTAAAGGCATACTGGGTTGATAAGGAAATAAATTAATCAATGATGGTGCCGCGAACTTGACGGAATATTATGAAACTTCTCCATAACACGCATCAATAAGCACTACCTATTTAATACAAACTTAAACCACCAACAGCATCATTTGCTTATGTGTCATTAAGGTTCATTAAGGTACATCGCTTTGATCGGAATTTCTACCCAAGTCGGGTTGAATGACATATTGCGACTTGAGCCCTCCTCATCTTATAGAGGCCGATGGAACACACACCTACATTCGTAATCCTTTTTATTTTTAGATACAAGATATGGTTCTATAAATAGACACAAAGACATATATAAGCCAGCCATTGTACCTTAAAGGTCTTCAGAACCTTGAACTCAACGTATGTGTTGGAAAATTCTTAAAAAATTAATTGATATTGGATGAAAACAGCTTAAAATTGAATACAATTAATAAAACGATCGTAACAAATTATTGACCTCTATTGAGATAAAGTTCTTGACATAAATTAAGGCATATGGAATGCTTTGCCGGAAGTATTGTGATGTCTGACGATAAGAACAAGTCGCCAGTGGGTGCGCTACCGGAAGAAATGTCTCCGAAGTATTCCATCGAGGTTGGTTTACTTCTTATACAGAACATATTTATTTAACCTTCGTGGAGGAGAACTGGTTGCGATTAAGGCCCTATTTGCCAACTTTTCTGCTACATACTTAAGCAATGTGAAATTATATTTGAGTCTACAGAGGCCGCACATGATGACAACGAATTTATTATAGTTACAATTGATTAATAGTCCATCTAGCCACATTCACACATGAATAAATAGACAATTTCTGTAGATTGGAACGTTATTTTTAACTGAAAATAAAGAAGTTCAAGTACGAATTTAACACGATACTATTAACTTTGTGCTTTGTGAATACGGTTTGACTACTACGTGTTATGTTTATTTCTTTTAGAAACATTTGGGGACCTTCATGCCTGATGAAAAATGGTATGGAAAAATTACTCAAGCTATATCACTATAACTTTGAAAATAAAAATTGTCTAGTTATAATGTATGTTGTCACTTAGTAGGTCTGTATCATGGAGCACAACAAGTTCCATGGTCTGTATTCATAATAAAAATTGGATAGCGGAACTCTATTGTTTTAATGCTTGAATAAGTCATCTATTTATAATAGTTTGTTTTTAAAACGAGGACGAATATGAATGATCTATCGAGTAGTTCAGTAGGCCGTATTATGACCGTGTTAGGAACGTATCAAGTACGAATAGAAACACGACACGCCCATTATAACATATCAACAGTGTGTCAACCTGTGCATAACGGACATTATACGCGGTTATTGCCCGTATGCTCAAGTTTCACCAACATCTGCACCGCTACGCGCATTGGTTTGGTACGAGTATGTATTCATATTTACCGGTGCCAATATGCTACGTGCATGGCTCGCAACGGCTTTGATCGGTGACAGAACGGTATTGTGGACATCGTGTCACGTTTTTTTTTTGCCTGGCATTTTCTTAGTACGGTCATGGTATGGTATAGTGTAAAAGGCAGACTTTTTTATTTAGCACACATTTTATGTTAATTGATTAGTTAAGGATTTCTTTGTATTTATTGTTGTAAAATTTAATATCAGTTACGGCACCGGTAATACAAAATAACTGAAGTAGTAGGTAATAATAGTAAAATAGGCTTTATCTACATAGGATAAACACTATTTTCAGATGAAAAATCTGCAGCGAAAAAGCATTGGGTTCGCAGGTAAGTCACAGTTTTTTTAGGAAAATCCGTGATCGTCACTTCGTCTGCTTGATCCATCATAGAAAATCCCCGTTTCATCATACAACATTGACTCTCTCTTCTCGATCTTGCAGTTTTCCCAAGCTGGACAAAAAATAAGCACAAGGAAATATACAATATGTTATGTTGTATTACTGCTCTGTCTGTGCATATTGGTGCTAATGTAATGAAGTAGTTTGCAAAGATCAAGGGTGAACACTTGAACACTAAATTACAAGTATTATTTAGCTTTTTTTTAATATAAATTGTTTTTTAATTCTTGTTAATAACTTGTCAGCCTATAAATGGGATAATAATGTTCTTGTATTCACATAAAAAACTTTTTTACCGCCTTGGCATATACGTAGTAATTGTGCTAAGACTATAGACTATGCGTAATTGTCTCTGGTTATTTATCGTTACATAGTTCCAAGTTTTATTGTACCGCAAACGGCTATTTCTTTAGTGATTAAATACAGCACTTTGTGTATAATGTGGACTGTTTCATGGATATTGGCAGAATGATATGTTACCAAGAGTTACGTGTACTATGTCTTGGCTTTCTCTTTGTGTAGCCGAGTGATGTTACGATGTAAACTCGAGTACGAGCAGATTGACGCAGTTTAACCTAATCCCTATTGTCCATGTTGGTCCTATGTGTGTGTCCCCTGTTGGTGTACCGTTTTTCAATAATTTTACCAAGAAGTTAGTCATGTCCGTAAAATAAGAATTTGCTTTTAGTTTCAGCAATTTAGATTTGATTGAGTTTAAATATTTAGTATGATGCTTAGTTGTGCCTTATGTTAATATGTTTATAATATTGATGATTGTTTTTTTCACAGTTCCCAGCGCAGGTCAATTGCTACAGCGATTATATAATGTCTATTATGGTAATTTAAAAAATGTCGTAATATTTGTACAATCTCAGTTATTAGTGTACGTTTTAAAATTATGTCAGTCATCATAAGAACATAGGTTAATTTTTTCTCGGGTGGGAAAAGCATCTCACGACATCCCCGCCCTTGGGCGGAGCGCGAGATGGTGTCAGACTTTTACTGGCTAAAAACCCACTCCTGTTCCTTCTTCGCCATTTTTCCAGGGCCCCGGGGATCTCTTTCGGATCACCCATGGCCCCAGTAGGCTTTGACCCTGCTGGGCAAGAACATAGGTAGTTATTGAAATATAACTAAAACAGTAGTAAAGAGTTCACTTTCATGGTCAAGTTTAAAATTAAAGTTATTTTTGTACCACCTTGGTAGGTAATGTTTCGTAAAACGTAAATTGAGCGTTAAGTAAATAACATTTACCAAAATAGACCTGCATGAGAAATCTGGACATACTGAAACATTTATCTCTTTATATTGAATATCGAATATACACGTATTATGAGAAACGAACTCCTAATGTTTAGATTGGGCAGTAAAAATATTTAAACGAGGATTGAGTGATGGCCGTTCAGACATCACCTGAAAAGAATATCCATCAGGCTAAATAATAGTGATCACGTACAAACATCTAAACTTCGCTTGTCCGCCCACAAGCTGCACAAAGCGAATGGCATCATTAGTAACACCAATTTATTAAGAATTAAGCTTCTATTAAAGAATAAACCTTGCCCTGTACCTCCCGGAAGCCAAACTTGGGTCATTGTGCTCGGAGGAAGGCCGCCCCAATAACCTTGGCTGTCCATCGGTGATAGCAAGGGCGATCACAACCGTCAGATTACGCGAACGTAGACATTATTTTAAATTAGTGACTATAACTAACAATTAATGCATTTGTGGAACTGCCAATTTGCAAGTGTTACGTTTATTTTGCAGAGCCTACGTTGGGTTATGTCTAATTAATAAATCTGATTGCGAAGTTTGCAACCAATTGATTTATTTTCAATCGTTAGGTCACGGTACCTAATCGTTTTCAAATATTGCGTAGGTATACCTGTATCACCTTTATGCACCCGTATACTTTAGCAGTTAAACTGGTATTAAATGTTAAGACAAACAATCTAAGGGAAAAGGTGTTACCTTGATGAATGCTGAAATTGTAACCAGTAGGTATTATATTTGTATAGTGTGTTGCTTTGTACTGCTTTACCTTTTTATTTTAGTTCATTCAGTCCATACAAAGTTTGCTAGATATCGCTGTCAGCGATAAGACCATTATAATCGTACCATTAATAATATTGTAAAAGACTTGTGTAATAATTTTAGTGTACAATAAAATGTAAGTAAGTAAAGAAAGAAAGAAAGAAATAAAGAAAGAAGGAAGGAAAGAAAGAACTTGAATTTATTCTGTAAGTCTGCTGTTGTTTGTGTGCCTTGCGTAGGCAAGGCAAAAAAATTTTTGGTTCTGCAAACAACAGCAGAACCAAAAAAGAAAGAAAATCAAATACAATTAAGCGCCACACGTAGTAGGTATTCTATCTATCTACACAGAAAGATACTACGCTGAACAAGTCAGGGTTACGGACTTGTTCCAAGGAGTTACCCCGGCCTTGGAAAGCAAAGGGCTACTGAAAGAACACTGGTATTTAGTACGTAGAAGTCTCAAGCGTTCTCAAGCACTTTTTTGCCCGACCCAGGAATCGAACCCAGGGAACCCCAACTCAGCAGTCGCGCTTGCGACCACGAGACCAACGAGGCAGTCTTTAACGAAATCCCACATAAAAAATAGGATCATTAATTTTGTAGTTTTTCTAATTTAAATAAAATCTCCATTTTCCTTGGAACATATAGCATTGTTCTGAGAGTAAATCAAACCAAGGAACACTACGTGATCACATTAATCTTATGCTGTCGGATCAGGAAAATGCCTCTTCATCCATATCAGTTGACTTCCAAGTGTGGTCATGGACCTGTCACGGTCGTTCGAAGTCGAGGGCATCGGGACGAGGCACCTTGTTTCCATCGGTGACTCAGCCTTGCTCCTTTAGAAGTTTATGAGCATATAGCTGATGCGTGTCACGTATCGTCATATTATTAAGTTATAACAAAGGTACTGTAAGACATAAGTTAAATGTTTAATTAAGGTATTAAAAGTTCAAATTCTTTCCTTGAGGTCTAATCGTTCTTAACTGCTAATTCTTCGACTGAAGTCGGACTAGATCGGAAATGATCGTGTTTGCCGAATATTGCCGGTGGAAATTTTTTATTTATGTCATACCTATGTGCTCAGTTTTTGTCTAAATAAGTTCCAGGGCATCTCCTCTTCGGACCTTTGTGTTCGACTGCTGTCGTTGACCCTCTTGATGATCGTTTTTTGAGTACCTTAATGTGGGACATTAAACACTTTAATGTGTTCTGTCGTACAATTTATTACGGGTTTGCGAAACGTGTGATGTTAGTTATTATTGTGGTAATAAAGGGCAGAGGCGGTCTTACAACTGGCAATCTTTGTGATTTTGACATTTCACGCGGTATAAAAAGTAGTTCAACCGGAAAATTAAAGTGCTCTGCACTTTTTCAACAGCTTTTAAAGTGCATACACTTGGGTATTCTCATTTTTCAGTTATTTATAATTATCTAGAACGTAATATTTTTTCTCGACTTTTAATTCTCGACATTTAAAGATTCCTCTTCGTTCATTGATTTTACACATACAATCAATACATAACACAAAGAAATAATAACGTACATAAGCCAAGTGGAGAGCTTCAAGTGGCAGGTACACAATGTGTAGTTATGAGTTTCGAAGCAATAACCTTGCGACGACACGTGGTACCTTGATTGTGCTGACAGCTAATTGTTATTTACCAATATTCTTTGTTAAACTATAATGGTTAGGCAAATACATAGCTTACACAAGCTCCCATACAAGTGGGCATAGGGACAATGTCGTAACACATTCTTTAGGCTCTTAATATTTTTTTGTGATAGGTAATGAACAGTACTTACTTACACTTGAGTATTATTTTGAAATATAATATTTAAAGTAAGTATATGCATTATGTATAAATTATTATTCAAAGTTGTTTTGAACAAACTAAGGCCAAGCTAAAAGATTACCAACGTAAGGATCTTCTACGAAAAACTATAGCGTTATTTTATTTTATGTATGGTATCGGTGTAACACAAAATAATCTGCCTTATCATATCAAGTCACACTGTTGGGACTTCGGCCTTCTATTTAGGAGATGAAATGGGAATTATCTATATTATATTATAATTATTTTCACTCAAACACCCGCAAACTCATGCAAAAACAGACATACGCACACACACACACCACACACACACACACCATCACACACAAACACACCCTCACACACACGCAAACACAGTAACGAGCATGCGTTATATCTTAATTATTAAATAAAAATATATATATAATTGTATTTTGATGTGGAAGAGCGGAGTCTCCTAATACAGGCATTACATGCTTAAAAGGAGGCTCCAATCAACTACTAATGTAAACTATTTTGTTAAGAAATAAAGATTTTGATTTTTGATTTTTGAATTATGGTACCACGTGGAACCAGGTCCAGTTGGAAAGGTCTAACTTCGAGAAAGAGATCAATGGTCGAATCCGACTCGGCTGGGCAGCGTTCGGGAAGCTGTGCACGTGGTATCTTGTCGTCCAACATACCACAGTGTCTCAAGACGAAAGTCTATGACCAGTGCGTGTTGCCAGTGATGACATATGACTCTGAAACGTGGTCGCTTACAATGGGCCTCATCAGAAGACTTAAAGTCACCGAAAGGGCAATGGAAAGGGCTATGCTCGGAGTTTCCTTGCGTGATCGAATCATGAATGAGGATATTCGCAGGAGAACCAACATAGCATGAAGAATCGCCAAATTTAAGTGGCAATGGGCAGGGCACATTGCTCGCAGAACGGATGGCCGTTGGGGCCGAAAGGTTCTGGAATGGCGACCAAGTACCGGAAGACGTAGCGTTGGAAGGCCTCCTACAAGGTGGACCGATGATTTGGTAAAGGTTGCGGGAGTCCGATGAATGCGAGACGCACAGGACCGTTCACTGTTGCGACTCTTGGGGGAGGCCTATGTCCAGCAGTGGAAGTCTTTTGGCTGAAATGATGATGATGTGTAACCATGGCGTGTTGGTGGATGTCACGTATTTAATTTTTTTATTTAAATGTTGCCTCACACTAGGTGTAACTTCTGTATCGTGAGTGCGTTCACAAACATGTAACGTACACAAGACACTCGGACCCGGAACACCTATCTGTAGACCGAAAAGAAGAAATATTTGTTCCGTGCGGGAATCGAACGCAGCAGTCAATCGCTCAACCAATGCGCCAACCATGCCGTCGATTTATATCATACATGTCTTCGATTTATTTTGTTCACCGTTTTAAGAGAAATGGTGATGAAATAAATTACACAAAGTAATGGGCCTGGCTGGGTTTGCACTGATAACCTACAACACGGATGAATGTCCTCGTTGATGTGTCAGTCAATTCAATTTCACTGTGACATCACGATTGTATGAACAATGAGTGACGATCGTCACTCCGTTTTCGTACAATCGTATGCTAATTTGGACAGCTCACATTATTGGAAAAGTAGTCAAGAGGCCCTCAGTTACTTATACTCAAATGTTCTTTCATTTCCATTAACCTGCTTTTAATTAACTACTAGTTAGCATAAGAAAATGTACTTCAAGTACTTGGCTCAAAAGAACACGCGATCGCCGCCTTTCAGCTTCTAAATGGGCATTGTATTCGAAAGGTTGCTGATCATTATCAAAAGCCAGTTAACGTTTCCTATTTGGCAAAACAGTCTGTTGGTGGTACATAAATGAACCTACTATTTAGCTGGTGCCCAACGGGGTCCATAATTTTAATGCTACTCGACGTGGTCCATAACTTTAGTTGGGGTCCGACGGGATCCATAATTTATTGCAATATTTTTTTTATCTTTTGACCACCACAGCCATGTGTACATGAGAAAGCAAAATGTGTTCAGCACGAGTCTCGACTACATGACAGACTTAACCCCTCGGGCGTCCCGAGGGTATTATTATTACGTCATTGCGTGTTTTTCCGTAAATCTCCAAAAAAAAGGAATAAATAACAATTTTTTTTTCTGGATTTTTCTAGGAAAAACAAAAATATAGAAACCAAAATTTTCGGCTAAAAAAATCGTACAAACGTGTACAAAACGACAATTAAGAGTTTTTCAAGGTCATTCATGTTGTACAGACGTAATATTAGAATCGGCGCTCGAGGGGCGCTAGTAAATCTTATAAACAAGTTGTGATTTTGTTATTTATGTTAGTAAAGGTAATCGGCAAATTGCCCGTTGGTGTTAAGAGGACGCTTTTACTTGTTTGATGTGGTGATTAAGATTTGAGATTTACGATTTGATTTTTTGTTTTTATTTTCTTACAATCCATCCTAAGGTTGTCTGGTAGATATCGCTGTTAGCGATAAGACTGCCATTGTACCCATAGATTAAGATAGTTTATAGGTTTTTGTTACTGTTTTGGTGTACAATAAAGTTTTATTCTATTCTATTCTATTCTATTCTATTCTATTCTATTCTATTCTATTCTATTCTATTCTATTCTATTCTATTCTATTCTATTCTATTCTATTCTATTCTATTCTATTCTATTCTATTCTATTCTATTCTATTCTATTCTATTCTATTCTATTCTATTCTATTCTATTCTATTCTATTCTATTCTATTCTATTCTATTCTATTCTATTCTATTCTATTCTATTCTATTCTATTCTATTCTATTCTATTCTATTCTATTCTATTCTATTCTATTCTATTCTATTCTATTCTATTCTATTCTATTCTATCTATATTATTATATATTCTATTTACGTGCAGTTGAAGATTTAAAGACAAATCGGTGGGTCTACAAACGGCAACTATTTAATAGCCTATTGAAACCTTAAGATATACCAACAGTTCAAGTTCTAGTTCGAATCACCTCTTCAGAAACTGTGCACATGTGTAGAAGCTACGGCCTTAAAATTAACAAAGTGTCTCACTGTTTGGTGTGAGTCACAAAGTACGGAGACGCTTGTCTACTTGAGACGGTACTTCTACTGTCAGTAAATCCCACACAAACAAGTGTATCCAAACTAAGTGCATCACTTCTCCGTTTGTTCGTAGAAACTGACATATAGTAAAAGAATAATTGTGATCAGAAAACTACTGACAACTGGTGAACTGATCCTGTTTATTTGTTTATTTATGAATAAAAATCAAAAGAACTGAAACACTTAAAACCGAGATAATACTATCGGTATTGTATGAAGAGAAAGGTGCTGTTTATTTCGAAAGTTTCTTCCAGCTGACCTGCAACAGGAGGTTAGGTATTTCTTACACCACCTGCTCGATAATGGCCTTTTATATGTCATACAATCATCACTTAAAGCAAGTCATTCTGTCCCTAGGTATATAATGTAGTATGGGCGAGCCCTAGGGAATAATGAGATTTGAATTTGGGACGTCAAAAACGTATTTGAAATAACAAAAGCACAATAAATATGTGAATTAAAATACACGTGCATCAAATAAGTTTATTAAAAAATCAAACTGGCCACTAACAAAATAAAAAAATGTGGTTAATGACGAGTCTTTAAAAAAAGTAATGAAAGCGCGGGAACGTTACAGAAAATTAAAACTTGATAGATCATAAAGAAGTGAATTTTGTTTGTTTCAAATCTCAAAACATGTCGAGTGATAGTTAAGATTAACTTGTAAATTTATAATACCTACTTATATATCTCTAGTAGGTATATTATTTATTTTAGTACATTTTCTTTTAATTATCTCACAGATGGTTTAAAAAGTAGAGAACACAGGGATTAAGCTGTCTTTGTCTTGGGCAGCTTGAATTCCTCACTTCACTCAGGTTTCTATATTAATTCCCTCGCGTTGCTCGGGAGTTAATTATATATAATCCTCACTATCGTTCTGGATTAAAACTTAGCAAACTTCGTTTCGTTCAGAATTTAACATGTCGCCCGTGACTTAAAGACTTAAGCTTTATCCCCTAGTCACATAATCTACTATAACCTATCTCTCTCTCTCTCTCTTAAAATGTCTCTCCCTAGGTCTCTTAAAAATCGACTTAAAATACACAACGCTAAAATCATTCACTCCCTCAGACTTTAGTCGGTGGCGATGGATGACACTGTCTTGAATTATTTATTCAAGTAATGTCGCTTCCGTGTTCTGTGGTGGATATAGACTCATCCTCATGAGGCCAAACTGACGCCTCTTCAGGTTGGCCTCTACTTGTAAGTGGTATAGACAGGTGACTTTAAAGATTATCGTTTTGAATTACGAGTATTTCTACACTAGGCGGCCTTATGCATGCCTACCGTTAATGGCTGCAGTAATTTGTACTTGCAGCATAATTATATATGTGATGTCAACGTGTTCTCGGCGACTATAAAGGAATCCACTACAATGTACTACCTTAATGTACTATGTTCATCCTTGCGAATAAAATATTAAACGGTAGAATAAGCTGCAGATTATTTTATTGTAGCTTACCGTTGATCTGCCATTTGAAGGTTTAAATGTTTTAGAATGGAACATTTAATGGACTCAATATGTGTTACGAAGTACTCAGGTAAGTATACTTATCTACTAAATAAATTATTTCTGATGGGTTTAAGTTAATATGGTTAAGATAGAGTTACTTCGGTTGAAAATTAATTGGTGTGTAAGTTCATTATACAATAGCAGGAAAAATAAAGTCAAAGAAAAAAGATTAAGATAAGAGCAGATCATACCACGCGATTCGTACCTATGTGGCCATTATTATGAGCAGTTATTTTGAAACTATATAGAACGTCGAATATACCTATATAATAATAATAATGTGTTTAATAATGTAATTTTGATGTGTTTGGTATATTTCGTAATTACTTAATAGTGATTCTTATTATGTTTCATTATCTATTTATGGTTTTTAGCCAAACCGCCGTAGGTGTATACGTGAATTAGTCTGTCAGGTACGTGACCGCAGGCTTAGCACGCATGCGTGACTTTTGGCACGCTCGGAAGATCGTGCACGCACGGCCCTTTGATCGGCATACTATGACGGCAGTCGGCACATCCTCAAAATGTTTCGTAATACATAGGCATTTATTGGGTGTCATACTTTTACTGACTGTTATGTTTGGAATCTTAAGGACTTTACGTACTATATATTGCATAGAATTTGAATTCGCGTGTTCTTAGTCACGTACGATTTTTTTTATCGCAAAACTGGAAGGTGATATCTATTTCCTGTATCTAATAGAGGCAAACTTTGACGTTTATATCTCAACTTTTACAATGGAAACCCCATTAAAACCAACGTTTTCTTCTTTCTTGAGGTGGGATGTGATCAAATAACTTCTCCTTTTCTTGGTGTAGCGAGAGGAAGTATCAGACTTTTCTTCTGTTCATTCACTTGCCCTTTGAGGTCTACAGTAACTATTTCGAACGTTTCCGTAGCTTTGAGGTAATTTAAAGTTCTATTAAATAATTTGAGGTTTAGATTTTCGAATGCCAACTTGTGGATCTCTTCTTCTTTCTTCTTTTCTCTTCACCAGACATGGTCAGTTCGGGAGGTTCCTGCACCGGGTTGGTCCGGAAGAATCGCTCGGGAGTCACCACTGTGTGGACCACCCGGGGGACACGGTGGAGCCCGTGGTGCATACGGCAGAGGTATTCCCCGCTTGGGCAGAGCACCACCGTGTCTTTGTAGGGGCGATCGGCGGCAACGATCTCTCGCGCCGGGCCTTGGTACAGGCCATAGTCCGAAGCGAGGAGGAGTGGCAGGCGGTCGCCTTCTTCTGCGAAGCAGTAATTCTAGCAAAGGAGGCGGCCACACGCGCGAGAGAACGACCCTCACGCCCCAGCCACCGACATCCCGATCCCGATTTTCGGCCACCGTAGGCGCGGACTTGCGGGCTGCGAGCAATGGGTAGCTCGCCGAGCGACCGTCCAGTAACTAGTAACTGTCCGGACCAAGTCCAAGTCGTCGATGGCGCGTAGTGCACACGCGCCTCAAGGAGATGACAGCCAACCGTAGGGGCCCAGCAGGGTCGAAGCCAACTGGGGCCATGGGTTCGCTTCTGAAAGGAAAACCCGGCCCTGAAATGCAAGGAAACGAAGGAACTAGGAGTGAGTTTTAGTAAGTAAAAGTCTGACACGCCCTCCCGCTCCTCTCAAGGGTGGGAGATGTCATTGGATGATTAACAACTAAAAAAAAAAAATACTCATAACTATACACTTTTATACTTACACCACTTCGCTATTTGTCTATTCATAATGTCATCTAATTTAGACTTTACTTAGCCTTTGAAAACTATTTACTAAGTAAATAGTGACCATCACGTTCAAGTGTTTTATCCATGAATCGTGATTCAATTAGTTATGGACATAAGATTTTCAAAAGTCAAAGTCAAGAAATGGATTTTTTGTATCTTCTTTGAGCACACTTAAAGCAGTATTTATCAGATAATATCAGCAGAATCGATCATTCCAAATTTAGTGTGCAAAAATGTTGAACAAACCTGTGCATATTTTTAGTGGTCTTAGAGAAAGGTGACAATGCTTTTTGCAGTGACTTAACGTCAGATCTGGCAATAGGTACTTTGATTGACACTGTGGTTTTTAGCATTTTTTACTCGGTTTCTGCTTTTTACGGCAATGAGGTAACCAAATAAGCGAATATTGCGATATAACAGCTTCAGTGCGTGTTTTTGCTGGTCTACTGGAAACCACAAGCAAACTGGTTTCTGTGGTTCTTCAGGAACGTGTAATGAGATGTGGCGATGGTTGCTTATGCATTCAAATACCTAACTACCTAAACGTACTTAATACCATATTTACATGAAACAAAAGCCTTCTCTCCTCATTCCTTCGTTGTTTTGTCTTGTCTCTTCAGACGAGACCAAACAAACTACAAAGTAATCGTCGGTTGTTAATTGTTTTAAATTACATCCTTTGTGATCACAATATTATTATTGTTGTCTGTGCACGGTGAACACTCTCACTCAGCATAAAAACAACCAACAACACCAGTTTTTCTTGACCCTTTATGGGGGCGTCACTTTCAAGGCAACTTAGAAAATTACAGTGCATAAAATTAGTTCTTGTCTTCTCCGTTCGTCAAGTTATACTGGCCATATTGTGGAAGTTTTTGTTTTTTATTGTCGGTTAAAAGTAGATCAATCAACGGCTGTTAGTACGTGGGTGTTGTCGGCCGGTTGTGTTACATAACACGACGTGTGGCCACTGGCCAGAGCCAAGTGCTCGGAACTTGACCTTGACTTGTTCTACAAACAATTTACTGCCCATCATTACGATCGACATAGTTATGGGCCGGCAAAGAGGTCATCAGCTTAAAGCTTCAGTCAGCATCAGTAGTCTACACTTCTGTAAGGGGTTACCTAGCAGGGGAGTGTTCGTGGTTCAAAGAACCAGGTTACATTTAAGTTAAGGTTAGGATAGCCTCAAGGTAATGAGCTAACGAGAGAAAATACTTTTTAAACTAAGTTACCAACTCTGCAGATTACACAATCCATCCACAAATACACGCAACGCGTTGTCACCATTTTTTGGAGTCCCAGACCTACTAATCTGTAAAAGTTGTTAATTTCAACATCAAATAAGAAGAGCAAGAGGTGAAACGTTTTACATTTTCGCTGGAAAAGAACCGATGCCTTAATTTTTCGAATTTGAACTGAAATCGGCGTTTGGAATACATTAGTTCGAGATTCCAATATTTGACAACCTTGTGACGTGGCGACCGACGTTGTTTGAGTGCGAGAAGCAGATGTTAATTTGTCTCTTGTCTACATTTTAAGTTTAACAGAGTACTTAGACGGTATCTGTTCGCTGTGAGACTATTTATCTCTCAATCAGTTGGTTTTCGTTATTTAGCTATTTGCGTAAACGTGACGCAGTTACGATTTAATAGTCAGTTGCAACGTTTGGCGGCCTCCGCCGACATCTAATGCGCGATGCATTATTATATATCACACGTAGTTAAAAACAAATGCAACGATAATTTATTGTACATGCTGAGTAACAATTCGTTGCTTTTTGTTGGTATCTAGATCAAAGATCAATGCAACATTGTGAATTATCAGCTTAGTGCGATCAAAAAATTGTTTCAAGGTGCATGGGCGTTCAAGACCTGGTGATAAATTATCCGAACAAATATCTGAATCCATAATTAATTTTGATTAATTATGTGCAGACTGTAAGGACATAAATAGTTCATCTACCCGCTGAGAGTAATTTTTCAAGTGACGGGTGCGAACACGAGTGGCGTGCATCGAACGACACCTCGACATGTTTGCATTGAGTGCTGCTCGAGGCTCGCCTGCTCCTACTTCGGTACAACCTTCTCAAATGACAGCGCCGTATAAAAACAACGGACAGTTGGTATTCGAGCCAAGGTCCTGTAATGAGATATGTTGGTAGATAGCTGTGCTAAGAGAATTAAGACAATTCCGCTCGTGAGCAGATAAAGCTTCGCTGGGTTTAATAATTAATATTGTGCGGCGGGTGTTATTAGCGAGATGCGTGAGTGACGCCGCGTGAACAGCATTGTGTCGGTTGTGAAGGAACCTCAGACACTACTGCTCATTACAATGAAACGCAAAGGCCGCAGCTTAATGACGGGATTAATATCAGTGTTTTATTATTATAGTTATAGGTACCATTATAGGTACCTCTTTGTTTTTGTTGCTTCAATAAAAGAATTGAATTAATGTTTAATTAACCTTTCAGTGGCAGGAATCGTAATGATTGATATCGCTATAAATTGGATATATTAATAGATTAATATTAATTCATTGTATAATTCGAGGTTGATTGTGGTTGTAGATAAGTTTACCGGGTGTTGTCTCTTCCGAAACAATAAGGGCGGGCGGTTACGAGCAACTTAGTTGCCAAGCAACTTATTTTTGTCTCCGTCACCCGTAACTTGATGTGAGAAACAAATTAGGTACGGAGACAAAAGTCCTAAATATAAAAGGACGCTGTGCACACCTACCACTGTGTTGTCTTTTTTAACCCAAAGACTGACTGGTAGAGAATGCCTTGTTGCATTAAGTCCGCCTATGTACATGAAATTTAATTAAATAAATAAATAAATAGTTGCTCGTCTGGGCTATCTCTAACGTGATTGCGACAGGCAGTCGAGCCGCGAGCGTGGACTGCGGTGCACTCAATTAACGTGGGAAATTATTATTTTTATCTCATCCGTCGATCGCAGGCAGTGAGGCGGCATGTCCAATGAAACTGTGAGGAACAATGTTACCGACTAATTCCTTTGTTGTTATTTAATTTTATGTAGGAATTATACACTCTTGTTTTACAACTGCGCTCCAATTATGTTTATTACGTTTAGGATACATTCAAATTGTTGAACATGTTGTGCAAATGGTTTCTGTTTCCTGAGAGATGAATATATTTTGATAATTTTATGACAGCTGGCGTTAATGACCAGTAAAAGAATTTTATGAACTTCTTTCTTAAGGCAAAGTTGTACTAATTTGGAAACTTTATTTAAATCTCTGGAAATCCACAAATATAAAAGAGAACACCATGAAAAAATATTTAATTAAAATTGACCTTGTTGACTGCTGAGTAAAAATCAAAACATGATATAAATTAGTTGGCTTGATAAAAATCATGAAATTGATCCTAACATACGATTTCAAACGCTACGAGATTACGTCACGGAAATGTTTGAAAGTGACATAAAATAATAAAGCTTGTTATTAAAAAGGGTCCGGCAAAAAAAAAATCTTGAATAGTTCCTTTAATATTTTTTTTTTTAATAAAAATAGAATCAGTGGTTACCGGGCCGCGAAGTCGACATAGACCTGGGCCAGTGCCCGGGTAGTGCCTACAAAAAACTCAGTGACTACAACCGGCTCTTAAAGCGTGTATGAAAATGAAGTGCTTACTTCTCAGTAATATGTAGAGGAATGTGGTATTTATAGCATGCATGTTTAATACGCGGTGGCTAGAATAATTTTCCTCTTCCTACTTGGTCAGTTCTGCGGTGTGATGCTGCGTCATGTTCGCCGAGGTCGCGGGGAGGTCGCTTGCTTACTTAGTGCTTCACTAAACTATAAAGATTTGCATATCCTACTTAACTGCCCATTGTGTTGGAATGTTGTCTTAAAGGAGTTTTACTAGTTTTTTTTTCTTTATGACATAACGCTCGTAACTGTTATTTCATATTCTCACAATAAATGCATAACGAATAGTTTTATGAAGTAGTTGTTTTTTATGTATCCGTTTTTAGTAAATTTTAGTTCTAGTGAGTTAGATACTTATTTTAATGTTCTTGTGTTTTGGCAACGTGTGGGATATCCCGTCATTAAGTAGGTAAATAATGAACACGGTCAATGGACGTGTTTTGCAAGTTAGAATTAGTGTCCTAGATCTATTTAGCAAGCGACCTAGGACGGTTTCTTAATTATTATTGTTTTTAAACGTGGTGTTTTAAAGGAATTTCTCTTGTTTCGTGGATGCGTTCAAAAACATGTAAACTCACTCACAAAAAACATCTAGACCCAGAACATAAATCATACAAATATTTGATCCGTACAGGTAATGGTACCCGCAACTCGCAGTGCAGTAGCTAAATAGCTTAACCTCTGCGCTAAATTGTAGCCAATTTTGGTTGTTTGAGGTTGAAGCTGTTTCCACAACTGCAGTACCTTTGATAAGATAGCTCTATTTTTATTTTATTTTTGACGCTTGACCAAGCGCGAAACTATTAAGAATAGAGAGAAAGAATAGCTATCTCACCTATCAGGTGAGATAGCTATTCTTTCTCTCTAGAAAGCGACGATGCGGTCGACGATGGAGCGCGCTTACCTACCTAGAAATAACCTATTGACTCTTGACTTAAAGATTCCCGGATTGTAGCCATCAGGAAACACAGATTCCCGCAAGGAATTCCACTCCTTAGCTGTACGCACAATGAATGTGTTCCCAAAACATTTCGTGCGTATGGGCGGGATGTCCACCATGTACCGGTGGCGCATTGCCGTATGCCTGGTGGTCCGATGATGTGCTAGGCGGAATTAGGTTATGCAATTCCGACGCACACTCTCCGAAATGAAACCGGTAGAAAACCGACAGGCTAGCATCACGGCGTCGATACTCAAGACTTTCCATTTATTTAATACTTTATGCACATAAAGGTACAAAAGCCTTTTCCATCCACTTATTTAATAATATAATTTATGATAAACTGCAGGTGCTGAATTCCCAGTTACTTAATCCTTAATTCATTAGACCCCAAGCGAACGCCTGCGTTCTCTCGCATTGTCTTTCCAATAGAAAGACAATGAGAGAGAACGCAGGCGTTCACATCTCTAATTACGGTAATCAAAAGGTGATATTATGATTGGTGTAGTGGATTCGACTGACACCCTGCTAGTAATTTTATCTGTAAGTCATGTTATCGAATATGTACATAGTAAAAATAGTTCTTAAAAATATGTAAGTAGGTAGGTACATAATAAAAATAATTCTTTGGTTTTCGGTAAAGCGATGCATTGAAACCTTTTCAAAACGTGGGATATTATGAGTAAGAAAGTGTGGACACGCAACACTAGTCTCGTCAATTGAACTACAATCATTTAGATTATTTGGGTGATACGTATATAATACTATTAAAATTTTGATAATAGAAAATTATTTGATTTAATTTGAAAACGGTGACATAATATTTTTTAAACGACATTACAATATTGTTGCTTTATATTTGTGAGAACTAGGAACCATTCGAGCATAGCTGTAATAAGGACTGTAATATTTATTTATGCGTTTTAACTCGCTAAAGGGCTTACGTATATTTTACTGTAGCTATTGCAACTAAATGGCACAATTTAGAGTCAATTTGGAATCAAATATATGGAGACAGTAGACTATACATCTAAATGTAAGAGTGTTCATGTTCAATAAGTATACTGAAGACATGCATTCGGCAGTTTAGTGTTAGTAGATTTAGATTTTTAGGCTGTTTATGTAGTGATAAAGAGGTTATCTCCCTTTTCTTGGTGTAGAATATAGTTTTTTTTATTTAATTATGAAGAAGTTATTTGGGAAGATTGAAGTTTAGGTGGAGTGAGAGGGAGTGTCAGACTTTTACTGACTGCAACGCACCCGTCGCGAGTCAACGGCGCGTTTAAAAAACGTGGTGTGTACAGACCCTAAGAGAGGATTTTCCAAAATTCACCCCCGAAAGGGATTAATTGGGGATCCAAAGTTTGTTTGGAGAAACCATAGATATCCGTGGGAGAAAACTATTTTTACGCGGGCGTCGAAGCTGCTGACAGAAGCTAGTTTTGTATTGAGCTACAAACAAGTAAGTATGTATGTCATATGTACACCTACACAATAGATGAACCTCATTTGCAAATGACATAGCAGCACATTATTAACTAAGCCATCGATCACGTCTATAATTGAATATAGACTATAATATGAAGCTCGTGGAGACGTCTTCTAATTAAACATAATTTAAACCGGGTTCAATGCTTCTTGCTAATAATCAATTGGGCTCACTTCACGTTGATTTGGCAATCAATAACGATTTTTTGGTCGTGAGGTGATGTATTACATCAATCACCATACCTCTTTTATTGCAAGGGCAAAAAAACCAGTGTCTTCTCCGAAATAATTTGGACGAGTTAAAATACTTAAAATATTATGGCTCGGCCATTATTTTTATGAACAAAAAAGTCAATAATGTGGAGATGTTAGACAAGAAAATGACTCACGATAAAAATATTTTATGAGATATTCCTGGAACTTAGTCATGTTGTTTAAATAGTTTTTACGGAACTACACAGAAGTGTGAATTTGAATTCAATTTGTCAGAAGTTTAATTTGTAATTTAACGTCGATCTTGCATTGAAGTTGTTATTTATTTATTATTATTATTTATAAATTATTATTATTATTTGTTACTTGGTATTCAATCAAGAACAACCCATCAGACAACTTGACGTACGGCGAGTGTCCACCCTTAAATGGTTGACACCTCTACGGTTCGAAGTAAGCGTTTCGCCTCGTCGTTTATACAGCGTTCGGACGGGAAGACCGCATCTTCCCGTCCGATTATAATTTAGGTATCTAAAAGGTTACAGTGAATAGACTCTTAATAAACTAATGCTCTTCACCATCAACGATTACATCACTGCTTAACATTGGGTGGGAACGCAGTCAAGCACTAGTTTATGTAAATTAAAAAAAATATCCATTGGCGGTGGCGTCAATCTCTCAAAATAAATGGCGAACTATATAAACGCTTTCATATGAAGGTTCCGGGATTCTCGTCAAGTTTTTTGTTCAATATCGTAGTTAACTATCGAAGTTTTCCATTATGATTATATTAATTACTGTTTTACAGAGCTTTTTTTACGTGTGGTTTATAGAGCTGCTTTTCTATTTTTATTTTATGGATCAATATCAATCGTGATGCCTAGCAATCTTAGTTTATTTTCTAAAATTGATAGAACACGTTTTAAAGTTACTATTAAACATTGTTGGTTTATGAACATAACTTTTTCAAACCAGTTTATTAATTAATGTTGTAGAAGATCTTTTCAACCTCATACATTTATTTGCACTTATAAAATTTTAATGGTTTCATCAATGTTAGTTTATCAGTGTCGAAACTTTTAATAAAGGGAAGTTGGTTTCTTCATCCATTAGCCCTTAAGTAAGGTTAAATTAACAGCAAAGTGGGAAAAGTAGTGTTAATTGAGATTTGATCACACGATAACTATTTGGGTTTAGCATAAAACCACGAAATGTAAGACGTTGGCTTGAGTAATTGGACTTGATGCAATCATAAAGGTGGGTCTACGCTAGAGGAGCTGAGCACGACCAGAGCACGAGCCGAGCTTAAATTCGTGTAGCGTGGACCAACTCTAGAGCAGCCGAGTACGAGCGGAGTATGAGCCGAGCACGAGTGTCAATACACGAATTAGAGCTCGGCTCATACTCCGCTCATTGTCCGTTCGTGCTCGGTGCCTCTAGCGTAGACCCACCTTAAGTGCTTGTTAATTGTAAGTTCTGTGTGAATTTGATGTACTGTGAAGTTTTTAGTGCAATTCGAAGGGACTCTTGAATTAGGAAGAGTTGTCGCAACGAGAACAATGGTTGGGAATGGTTGTGATGTGAGCGGAATGCAGATTACTAGTTACAGATAAATCTATTATAATTACCGATCTAAATCGTGAATAGGGGACGATAAGACAAAGTTTTAAGGATGTAGAAAAGTCTTCAATATTGTTTGAATAAGTAATATTAATTGATAAGAACGACACATTTAAAAAAAGATATTTAGGTATAGTGCAACAGTGGTATATGACTAGGGAATTAATCAGTGTCTTAAAGTTGCGGCCGGCATGTTGAATTCCGAACGAAACAAAGGTTTTAATCCCGAACGCTAAGTTTTAATCCCAAACGCAGTGAGGGATTTATAAAATTAACTCCCGAGTACTGCGAGGGAATTAATATAGATTCCTGAGTAGAGTTAGGAATTCAAGCGGCTCAAGATAAAGACATATTTATACCCGTATTAATTAAAGACTGCTACTACATATTATAGTATTATTTAAAAGTTAATGTTCAATATCATTCGAAAGGTAGGTAATCAAAGATTTAAATAGCATAGCATAGCATAGCATAGTCGGCCTTTTAATGTTCCCACTGTTGGGACTCAGGCCTCCTCTCTAGGAGAGGGAATGGGCCGTAATCCACCACGCGGGCCCAGTGCGGGTTGGTGGATGTCACATGTCTTTGAATTTTTGGTTCTAGGACATGCCGGTTTCCTCACGATGTTTTCCTTCACCGTTTTGAGAGCAGTGGTGATGAAATAAATTACACAAAGTAATGCGTCTGGCTGGGTTTGAACCCGCGACCTACAACTCGTAAGTCGGGGCCGTTACCACTCGGCCACCACTGCTCTCAAGATTTAAATATATAGTTTTAATTTTCTATAATGTTCCTGCTCTTTCATTACATTTTAAGGGACTCGGCAGTAACCACATTTTATTCTTTTATTTTGTTTGTGTCCATTTTCGTTTTTTGGATGAACTTGTTTGATGCACGTACATTTTAATTTACTTAATGTGTTTTTTTTTTCTTCTAAATAATGGTTTTGACTTTTCAAATTCAAATCTTATTATTCCCTATGAAACGACCATAACACATTAGATTCTTAGGGACAGAATGACTTGCTGTAGGTGATGATTGTATGATATACTAAAGAGTATTATTGAGCAGGTGATGTATAAATATAAATAAATTGAGATTTATATTATTTAGGTCTCTTTTAGGTTTGAAATCATCCAATGACTTTTCCCTCCCTTGTGTGGAGTAGGAGGGCGTGTCAGACTTTTACCGACTAAAACCCTCTCCTATGTTCCTTCTTTGTTTTCGTTCCAGGGCCGTTTCTAGAGTTCTCTTTCGCACAACCCATGGGCTCAATAGGCTTCGACCCTGCTGGGCTCCTACGGTTTGGCTGACATCTTTTTGAGGCTTGTGTGAAACACTACGACTCGGGTTATATTACCTAGGTATTACCTATTCATCAAGTTTTTTGCTTTGAAGAAAGAGAACATGACCAGTGACTATAGTACTTTGTTGTTGCTATGTCATGGATCGCCAATTATAATTGAAATACAAGTAGGTATATATATATATAATATTATATATAATATTCGGGTTATGTAAAGATGAACACTTCATTTTATTATACCAAGTAGGTAATGATTTAACGTAGGTAAGTGCGGCTAGTACTTGTGTAATATTCATTAAAATCTCAATTTGTTTTCGCATTAATTGAGGTTTTAACATAAATCATACGATATACTGTTGGAGATAATCGATTAGATACAATATTAGTTCAAGGAAGTGATGCCGGAAGTCACCGAACTCCTGTTCTATGTATTTCCCCGTATAAACCGGAACTCGTGTTGTAAGTATCTAATTATTTATCTTTATTTGTTTTTATTTTACTATAAGTAATTTGGCTTTGGACGAATTAACCCAACCGATTTACTTTCTCTAAACCCAAAGTTTCTGTTTGCGTCACCTTTGCGTGGGTTGTCACAAAATTACTCAGATTGGTCACAAATCACAATATCCGCATAATTGTTCAAATTCACGCTGGTAATTTGAGTCGAACAGTGGGAGCGGTCAATGCCTACCCAGCGCGCTCGTAATAATAGATCGGTTTGGAAACAATCCGGAATTACCGAGCACTTTCATGTTTTACCAACAGACCAGTTTTATTACACCAGTAAATTGTTGAAGCCGGTGCAAACTTATGAGTTATAATTTAAATTGACATTCAAATTATGAACCTATACGATAAGGAAAATAACAAAACGAATCAGTTTTAGAATTGTGAAATCTTCGAGTGTATAAAAAGCGATTTTATCCATTTAGGAAAACCTTCGAAAGAGCATTATACGGGGGTCACTGTACTAAAATGACATTGGAGATTAGTCTCTGTACGAATAGTCGTATCAAAACTGATATGAGTGAAGACTGACCTTTTCATTCTTTTGACGAACTTAAAATGATCTAAACTTTGACATAAATATTAATTTGGTCTGTAATTTTTTGTGACTTTTCGTTTGATTTAATTTCTATGTGTTATTAGACTTATATTTATTTGTTTCATGTATTGGTTTGACATCTGTTATTATTTGACATTGTTTAATAATGTAACTTATTTGTAATAATTTGTTGACTATTATAATGTAGATATTCTGTATATGACTTGTAAGAATCCCTTACCAATAAACTACTGTGACTACTAATACTGTGACTAATTTGTTATAGTTATCTACGCTAATCTTTGATTATATATATGTGTTTTAGTTTTAAAGAAGCTTCTTATGAAGGAGTACTTTGTACATAGCCCTCTAAGAGTCATTACTACGCTAGAGTGCAGCCAAAAATTTCAATCGTTTAGCAAATCTTACTTAATTATGCTAACTTAATTGTTAACCTTAATACTTCTAACGTTGCGGAATTAAACGATACGTATTCAGCAAAGTAAACTAGATTTTTAATGGCCTAACATGTCTACAGACAAAGTGCTAACAATTAAAGCAATTAAGTATTTGCCAACCATTTAGCAAAACTTTGAAATTAATTCCATGTTGGTTTTCCTGAAATGGTAGGCAGAGGTGATTAGTAGGTAGCTCGGACCACATTTTACCACTGAAGCTTATAATATGTCTACTTGCTGTGTTAAAAGGAGCAACTTTAATAATGGCACTACGAGCCGGTTCTGAAAATATTATTACTCTTATTGAATAATTGGAAAGACTTAAAAAAAAACCTAATCAGTCCTGAGAGACGGACGTAGAACCCTTTACAAGACAGTCGTATTTGGGATCTCTAGATTAGAAAATCTGTAGAGGAGGTCTCATCTCATTGGATACGGGTGTCACTGCCAGGTAAACATTGACAATAATCACTTACACATCAAGTTTCCTCATGAAACATGATTAATCACACGTAGAATAATGTTATGGCTGCTCATTACGAAATACAAATAGTTGATTAGAGTTACATAATTTATGAAAATATTGTACGTTGTGATTGATTGCCATGCGTATCTAAAGAATTCTGAGTAGGTTGTGAAAACTATTATTGTCATCAATATTGTCATTTCATTGACTGCTTGCGAAATAAACAATAGTAACTAAGTAGCTGCGACTTATGTCTTCCGGCACATTCCTAGGATGGGCCGAAGTTATATTGTGTTTATCTTTTGTGAAATTTCTTTATTATTGACTCCATTGGAACAGTGCCACATGAGGCAATGTTCCACCCTCTGCCGAATGAAACATAACATTATTGACACTGGCAGGTGTGTCAGTTTACTGTAGGTGTGTCATAGTGTCTTTGAAATTCTGGTGTAATAGTTATGTAATTTATGCTATGCAGCTGGTAAGAAATATTAAAGAATATAAAAATAATGATCCCTCATACTAGGGTCGCCTTTTGTTATGAAGGCACATAGTCTTTGATCTATTTATGTAAATACTGTGCAGGTCTGTTATTGACATATACACTAGATTAAAACCCCATAAAATGTAGTCTTTTTTGTAGGTGGGAAAATATTCCAATGAAATCCCCTGCTCCTGGGCGGAACGGGAGATGGTGTCAGATTTTTACTGACTAAAAACCCACTCCTGTTCTTTCGTTGCCCTTCGTACCAGGGCCGAGTCGTCCTTTCAGAATCAGACTGTGCATGTCTGTTATTGACATATACACTAGATTAAGACCCCATAAAATGTAATATATCTATGTTTTATTGTTGTTTTTCTGATATGCTATTGATAAATAAATATTTATTGAACTAAAACCGCATGAAATCTTATTTGATCCTTTGATCAAATGTGTTAATTGTCTTTAGTGATCTGGTTTCCGAAGTCCTAGGTGGACCATTGTATGTGATGTGTTAATGTAGAATGATTTTATATCGTCCTTTTTACAAAAAGAAAGTGTAGAAAGTACCTACATTTTACATGCAATTATGCATTAGTACTGCATTAGCAGAAACGGTCGCTAACCCTTGTTGCCAGTGTGTAGCTTGTTGAATGATTCAACAACCTTTGTCTGTTCTACGCTATATCAACTGTAAACTATGTGATTCTAATACAATGTGCCCGACAGACGAAACAATATAATAGATATTTAATAATAAGAAATGTTATTGCACTAAATTATATCAATAGACAAACGTTGTCCCCATACAACAACGATTGCAATGTTATAAGAGTGGGTACAATATTGGGAGAAATGTTATTGATAGCATAGTAAGTAGTTTTCTATTTATATATATATCATCATCATCATCATCATTTCAGCCGATAGACGTCCACTGCTGTTCTGATGGATGCGAGACGCACAGGATCGTTCGTTGTGGCGACATTTGGGGGAGGCCTATGTCCAGCAGTGGACGTCTATCGGCTGAAATTATGATGATGATTTATACATATATAAATAGAAAATAATGGCTAAATGTGTTTGACTGGACCAATTTGCGTGAACTTTTTTTAAACTCTTTGTTGAAATCTCAGAAAGGTTTTTTTTAGAAAAAATTGGAAAAGTTGTACGGGAAACCGTATGAAACAGTTTTCTTTATTATTTAAACTGTTCCCAGCTGTGGTTTTCACTAAAGATGCAACTAATTTAATTTAATCGTAGATAGACACTTTTTTACGACAAAATGTTTGACTTTGCCAGTTACTGCGTAATTTTGTTGATTATAAACAATTTCTTCGCTTCGCTCTCATTCTTTTATTTTGTGTGTTTCCATTTATACTTTGTTCATGATTCATGCCTCCTAAAATCGCCAAACTTGACCACAAAACATAAGTTGGTCGGACCGCCGGGTCTTTTGACAGAACGACATTTGTCAGGTCCGCTAGTTGTCAATAAAGAGGCATTGCTAACAATGTTTCATGTTTCAAAGTTATTTCAGTTTCCATCAATGTTATAACTTTGGTTTGAACTGAAATAATGATTACCTAATTTTTAATTCAGACGTTACTAAAATGGTTAACTACCTGTCTGAAACGCAAATTATAATGTCAGTAACCTATAATTATGTATATCATTTGTTATGTGTTGGTCGTGGTAATTTTCCAATTAAGTAGTCAAGTTAAGATCCTAACAGAACATAAAAACTGATCTGTGGTTAAACGATAATTCGTAAGACACCACATTAACTTTGCACCTATATAATGACTTAAACTAAACTTAGATCTAAGCAAAGATGCAAGTATCACTTAAAGCGATAGCACATCGTAATTACAGATACCCACTCACCTAATACAACTGCACTTGTGAACACAATTAACACCTCCTAATATGGCACAAGGAGCGTTGGCACAAAACATCACAATATACACTATTCGTATACTAGTTGTGTCACTAACAACGGGGTGCACTGGGGTAAGTTTATCACTAGGGTCGAGATCGGGGAGAAGTAGTGTCGGAAGAATTGACACAATTATCGGTCGTGTTGTATCGTTAAAGGCTCGGGCCGGACTGAGCAGTTTATTATTATATCGCGGCAAGGAGCGCGGCTGTATTCAAGGTTCCGGCCGCGGCCGGCGGCGGCTGCGCGGGCGCACGCAGCACGTCGCGACGCTTATCCGCCGTCGCACGACTTGTTCACGACTTGCTCGTCTCGTTACGTTTACGTATCGCGATGAAATCTTCACGTTGTGGGTTGGTACTAAGTATTTTGGCAATCGAGTGTTTCGTGACAGGAGATCAGATGGGTCGGTGATCTTTATCAACCATTTTGGATGAAGTAGTGCGGTTCTGATTTGATGATGTTGTAAAAAAAATGCTTTAGTCGTCGTCCTAATCTCCAAAACGTCTGATTTCATAAATAACTGTAAAATGATTTATATTTTGTGAAATGTTTTGTATGAAACGTATCGTTAAAATATTTGAATTTGAAGTGTTGTTCATAAGGTACTCATGACTCATGCCTGTATTCCCCGAAGGCTTTGTTTAAGTCGTCCTTCTGAAGAGTGAGGACCTTTAAACGGGTCCAAACGCAAAATTTAGGTTACTAAGATTTTCCTAATAAAAAAAAAAAAAACTTGCACGACCTATATTTGAACGAAGGGCTTCATGATCAGCAGTCACGCTTACGACCACTAGACCAGCGAGGCCGTTTCATACCTCCATAATAACAACTCTCAATAGCATCACACTAATATCACATCACATTTATATATTATTATCAAACTAATAAAGGCGAATATTTATTACTAATTTACGCTCTAACGGCTGAACCGATTGGGATGAAATTTAACACACGGGTACACCATGTCCTGGAATAGCACATAGAATACATTTTTTACTACGGAAGTAGGTCCCTTTGGGATAATTTTATACTTTGACACGGGCAAAGCCACTGGCAGAAGCTATGTACTAGAATAAAGTATTTGATAGATTTCGAGGTTAGGTATCAATTAGCTAGAGATCCAGACATCTAGGTTTAAAAAAACGTGGTTTTAAATATATGTAAGTTAATCTTTAATTTATGATAAAACAGTTCGACGTAGAAGTTCTATTTAATAAAAAAATATATCTAGCCTTATAAAATTGCCGCTTGGTTCGTCTTATCAATATGTTATAATTTTTTTCTATAAATTCCAAAGTGAACATTTAATATCCCGATTTCGTAGCACGCCGTAGCTGTAGCCGTAGCACAGGAGCGTAGATAAGAGTGCTACGAAAACATAAGGGTGGCTACGCGGAAATATTATGTTGGCAAAGAAATATCTAAATAGGTACTCGTATGTATTACTGTATTTTTTGTCATATCGTGAATACTCTTTTTAGGACGTTCAAATTAAATCAACAAACAAACTTACAAACCAACACAGAAGTTAAATGGTACAATATTTGCTGTTGCTATGTTCCGTCAATATTTTTTTCTAGATACTTTAAATAATATATCATTATTATTGATTTAGCTGTTGAGATAATGAGCCGGTAGTAGATTTGAGATAGCGAGTATCGGAAATGAATTATAACAGGCTGGTTGACCTTTCTATTTGGCATATTCAATAGCGACTCGTAGAGAAGTAAATAGGAATCAGAAATCACTTCCTACTCGTACAAGGTTACTAATATTATTTCCTCTATGTATTCGTTTGTATTTATTAATAGAACAACTAAATATGTAGATGTGTTCACAGATAATGACGAGAGCTATTAGTGAGAATAGTTTGCGGTCTTATGTTTCGTTTCTGTTTTAAATGAATCGTTTTACTCACTGATGGAAATGTTAGCAATCTATGTATGTTGAATTGCAGTATTAGCAAAAAAGCGATTTAGTAAGTTTCTTTCATTTGTTTTGGAGGATTTTTCAGTATAATCCAACTCGTTAAAAAATAAAAGGCCCGTTTTGACATTTGAGAAATATCCTAGAAAGAAGTTGAAACGAAACTGAAAGTAACAATAAAATAAAAATTAATTACATAAAGTGATTTGAATAAATACTTAAATTTTTTGGCACGTTAAATTATGTGATGGAATATATTGCGAGTATTCTTTTTGTGTATTTAAGTATTATGTGTAGTTAAGTATTTTTATTTGTTGACAACTTTAATATTTTAGACATAGCAATCGCACCGCGTGTAATTAAAAGCAGCCCTGGAGTGGAAGAAACACGGGTGGGTTTTAGCCAGTAGAGGTTTGATAGTTCCACTATCACTTCACCCAGAGAGGGAGTAGTTATTTGATGATTTTCCAGCCAAAACATAGGTTGCTTCTTTCATTTGTCATGGTGCCTTCCTTAGCATCATACTAATGTTATAAATGTGAAAGTTTATCTGTGTGTCTGTTTGATACTTCTTCACGCTCGAACAGCTGGACGGATTTCAATTAAACTTGGTACGTGGGTTAGACTATGTCCTGTAATAGAACATAGGATGCTTTGTATCCCGGGAGTATGTTCCCTTGGAATATTTTTTTACTATTACGCGAGCGAAGCCGCTGGCAGCAGCTAAAGTTGTCAAAAAATAAAAGGCCCGTTTTGACATTTGTATGTTGACTACCTAGCGGCTTATCCGGTGTAGTGTAGATATTACTAAAATAGCTACTACCACACCGGACCCCTAATTATTATTTTATTGTTTCGTTCCAAGTTACATTCTAGTGTTTTTCTCAAATGTCAAAATGAGCTTTTTATTTTTTAACGAGTTTAGTCATTTATATTTTGAATGTTATCAATCGCACTGTGGGTAGTTGATCCCGCTACTATTGTACTGACTAACCAGAATGTTCTATTCAATAAAGCCCAATCTTATCGAGATAAGAAGAAGGCCACCAATCACAGTTCTAACTAATTCTTAACTAGTCAGTAGGTTATAAGAACAAGGAATTCAATAGAATACCTTGCCTTACCTCATATTAAATTACTCTCAGTACAATGAAGGCTAAATTAGTATGTAGAAACAGTGATACATGTGTCATTCGCCATGTCTTAAAATGAAATTATACGCGGTATTGTGATGCTAATATGAAAGGTATTCTTTTGAAATTTATATTAACAAACATGCTGACTGCATGCATCGCGAGATTCTTTGTTAGTCGCTCTTAGTTTTGCATAATATTCCAATGTTTACTGAGTACAATCGGTAAAATAAATAAGTTAGTAATAGAGCTAGGCATATACTAGGTATGGCTGTTGTGAGCACAAAGATCAAGAAATTTTAGCTTAAACTGTATCTCACAATTGTACACAACTTATGCCAAAAAACATTGTGCAGCTGCTTTAATTTTTTTTAACATCACTAAAGTTAAAGTAGTCTAATCTTTTATTTTTTAGCTTAGGTTAACTACAAAAGTCGTGAACCTTCAATGTCAATATGCATAGTAATCTCTTTCGCTGTCGGTACCTCGTACCGAAAATATGCTTATATAACGCACGGGCTAATAGCATTTCGGCTGGTGTCACAGCCACCATGTCTAATTTAATTTAGCGTCCCAGTTACAGTGTGAATTGTTACGCGTTCTCCTACTGGTAGCATGCTATGAATGTTGTGATATAGATTTCATCATTTTCTTTTTACACCACTTGCTCGATAATGCCCTTTTATATGTCATACAACCATCACTTAAAGCTGTCCCTAGGGAGATAATGTAGTATGGCCGATCCCAAACAAGTTTATTCAAAAATCAATGGCCGAAACGAGTCTTTTAAAAAAAAAGTAATGAAAGGGGATCGTTATAGAAAATTAAGAGTATAGAAACTTAAAGTAGTTTATTTTGTTTGTTTCAAATCTCAAAACTTTTCGAGTGATACTTAAAATTAATTTGTAAATAATGCTTGTATTTCTCAAATATATAATTTGGTTTAGTAAATTGTCTATTAATTATCTCATAGATGGTGTAAAACGTAGAGTATCCAACTCGGGGATAAAGCTGTCTTTATCTTGGGTGGCTTGAATTACTCACTTTAGTCAGTATTTATATAATTAATTATCTCGCAGTGCTCAGGAGTTAATTATATAAATCCTTCACCGCTTTCAGGATTAAAACTTAGCAATCTTCGTTTTGTTCGGCATTAAACATACCGCCCGCGACTTTAAGGCATTGCTTTATCCTCTAGTCACATAATCTCGTAATATAATTTTTATTTTTGGTGCACAATAAAGAATATATCTATCTATCTCCTATTAATTATTAGGCTGTGTACTTCACATATCTATTAAAGAAGAGACGGCTATTACATTTGGTTTACGACCAAACGTATTGAATTTACACCGTCGTAAGACTATGAAACTGTAATCGAAAAACAAAACCCCAATTTGTTGTACCTAATTGTTTTAATATCAAAATTCATAAATATCTTTGAGTGATGGGAAAATAAATCTTTGGAAGTAAATTTTGTTTCTGGTACAATCTGAAAAGTAACGTTATCTATCAGGAAATATAGTTGTATAATGATAATGTATTGACATAAATCACATAAACCACAAAAACCAGAGCGGTCGTTATGCATATTTTAATGGAAACGTTAAAGTTACGAAAGTTATTTCAACCGTGATACCGTTAGATGTTGATGTTGCATTTGGTCTTCGGATCCAGTCTGCATTAGTCCGGTTTATCTCACTAGTGTGTACTTATGCGTCAACATACTTCGAGTATGTCGAAGTGTCGACCTGCCGATCCAGATTCCGATAGTGGGAAACCAAGATTGATAATTATAGAATGCGAAGATCGATCATTGCCACATTGTCACTACTAAATTAACGGCATTTGTTGGAATTCTATGTATACCTAGATGAATAAGCTGTTGCCAGCGGTGTTGCCTGCGTAAAAGCAGAAAATTGTCCCAAGGGATCATACTTCCAGGATAAAAAATATCCTATGTGCTGGTTCAGGACATGATCTATTAGAATGCCAAATTTCGTCCAAATCCGTTCAACCGTTTCGTAAAAACATACACACAAATCGCCTTTATAATATTAGTGTGATAACCGGATATTGACTCAGGCGTGACTTATTTAGCTGTTGAAAAGGAAATCAAACGTTCGCTTCGTAGAATCTTACGGTTATAACAGGTCTTTTCTATTTCGAGTCTCACGGTATTAGTAAGTTATTGATTCAAAGCAATACGTGTCAATGAACATTGGTTCGTAGACCGATAAACGTCTCATCATCGATAGCACATAAAACCATCAGAGGCCAAACTCAACATTAGCCGATACAAATGATATTATCATTGAATGCACAATGGCCTTTAGACGAGCAAAGTGCATTACAATTATATGAATTCACAATTATACAATACTTAGTCAATCGTCAAGGTATTCAGTTAGCTTTTGTTTTTATTCTGTTCGTGTCGCTAAAGTTGCAGAGTACCTGCAAGTAATAGATCAATTAGCTTGAAGGATCTCGCGGTACTTTACTCCGGCGACGAGTACTTTGACGAGTAATTACGTAAGTATCTCCATAGTAACTTAGGCCTCCATAGTATTGAATCTAACACTAAAACGAGCCATAGAAAATAAGAAGTTATAAAATATCGTTTCAGATTTTATTTATAAACAATATTACGGTTTTTTTCTGGGTCGATCATCCAATGACTTCTCGTGCTTTAGGGTGAAGCGAGACGGCGTGTATCAGACTTTAACTGACCAAAAATACACCTACGTCCTCCAGTTGCCCTTGCGTTCTGGAACCGCGGGTTTCCTTATCAGAAAATCCCCGTGGCTCCAAAGGGCATTGACCCTACTGGGTCCATATGGTTTTGTTGACCTCTCTTTGAACCGCGCGTGGAACACTACGCGCCGTTAACGACTTAAGCCCAAGTCGTTAACGGCGCGGCCAGGACGGTTACTGGTCGGCGGGACGGCAACCTACCTACTGCTTGTCGTCAGCAAACCTGCGCTTATCGTGGCTGGTAATCGGGGTCAGGGTCAATGCGGCCGGGGCTTGTGGAAGTACTTCGCTAACATTTCTACTTCGCAGAAGACCGCCTTCCATTCCCTCTCACTCCGGACCATTGCCTGAACCTGCAGGGCCCAGCAAAACAACATTACGGTAGCTAGTTACAAAGTAAATGTTGTTTGTGTTGTTTGCTACCAACATAAATAATGCGGAATTCAATATTTGTTTTGTTTATCAGCATTTTGTAGTAGCTTGCGCCATTAAGAATTAGGTCAATAACTTTTTAATGATATCGTTGTATCGCCCTTAACATGGAAAACTGACAAAATTTCATTACAATGCTCCCGCATATCGGAAGGCGTCGATCAATCGAGTGTTAAAACTGCATGTCGTTATGTTGACTCACTGCACCGACTCCCGAGGTTGCTCTTGTGAAACCTCGCTCAAACTCAGCCTCCAGCTAAAAATAAGAGATAATACGCGAGCATTAAAATATATTGAGTAGCAGTAAATAGCACCTCGTCAACATTGTTGTTATATTGCTTTCAATTTTGATCTTACAGCCTTTTGGTCGAGTGTAATATCTAGGCCGTGAGAATGTTCGAAAGAGTTGCCACGGCTCTGTAATGCAAAGGGCAACTAAAGGAACACGGACGGGCTTTAATCAGTAAAAGTTTGACACTCCCTCTGGCTCAAACCAGAACGGGAGAAGTACTTCGACTGGCCGGTTAGTCTGGTGGTCAGTGGCCCTGACTGCTATTCCAGACGTCGTGGGTTCGATTCCCACTCAGGATAAACATTTTTGTAGAATAGAATTACTTTTATTCGGGAGACAGCACAATAGTTATAAAAACAAAGTAAAAAAGAACAAAAGTACAAAGTGCGTCGAGCGTGCCCGCACCGAAGCCACCTCAGCCACCCACCAGACACCCAGCGCTGGTTTTCAGTTGGCACCCCACAGTGCCGCACGCACTAGGGTAAACATAATATATATAATACTCGTCTGTAATTGAAATTAACATTGATGTTGTGTACCTACTGGTGTATAATTTTATTGAAATAAAATACATAAATAATAACTATTGTGTGATGAGCACGACCATTTGTTCTGTTCTATGTTTGGGTGTAATTTATCTAAAATATGTATGTATTTAGAAATATATAGTATGTTCATCAGTTGTCTTGTACTCATACCAAAAATTCTGCTTAGTTTGTGACTAGATTGCGTTGTGTGATAGTCGTGGATTATTATATTATTATAGTAGTTATTTTTTGATTTTCCACCTACAAAAAAAGAACTTCAACTGATTTTTTTATCCTATCGCTGGACAAAGGTTTCTCCCAAGTCCATCCAGAAATTATTTTACAGCGCCACCTCGAAAAAAGGGCTACAGGATTGTTCGCAAAAGTAAATGTCTGACTCTCCCTCGAGAGTTTTTATATAACTAGATTCTGCCAACGGTTTGGCTTGCGTGATAGTAGGTTATACGAACTTTGGAGCCCCGTTTCATCCCTTTAGGAGTGAGTTTTAGAAAATCCTGTCTTAGTGCTTGCCTACGATACAAAAGGAAAGCTTGTGCAATATTTCACGCTCCTTGCCCCAGTAGTTTCGGCTGTGCGTTGAACATATCAACGCACAGCCGAAACTACTGGGGCAGTATACAGTCAGTCAGTTTCTCCTTTTATATAGATAGATTATTTGGGGATTCCCCACCTCAAAAAAAGTGCTCGATAATGGGTTTTTCCAAGATCCTTGTAGCGGACTGGGTTTATTGCGTCAATGGGCCACCCACCCACCATCACATTTTACCATATCTGTGTATATTATCATGATTGTTTTGCTGTTTACTCTTTCAAGAATAACCGGCTTGTATAAAGTTTAATGTTCATTAAATACTTTTCACGATATAAAAATTCCTTCAAGCTTAATACTCTGAACTATCGTAAAATCCTTTCAAAGTTAGTTTAGTCTTCGACATAATTATTTTATTTTGATTTTTCTTAGTAGGTATATAATTAGAGACACAATTTATTAAGCCATTGTGTCCGCGTAGATCTGCGTTTAATACAACGGGTTAATCATGATGTTTTAATATTTATCGTAGTATAATTTATTAGTTCTATTAGCATAAGTACATAATCTTAATGATACTTAATTCTATTTCAAATATTTTTTACTTATTGTGCATACCTACCGTAGTTTAAATAAATAAATACTCTTTTAGAGCAAAGATAATAATAGATCTTTACCTATAAAAATGCCTTTTTTTAAAACGGGTTACTTTGAAGGGTCATATCTTTGGATTACCTTAGAATTATAAGTTCAAATAAACTTTATATTAAAGGTACGTTATTCTTTTTTCGAAATTAGGTATTAATTGGTTTCTTTGTGTTTGGTATTTTCTGTAATATCGCAGTACCTTTTATATTTCACTAGTAGAAAATAATAATAATAATATTCCACAACTATCACACAACGCCGTGTAGTCTCAAGCTAAGCAGAGCTTGTGGTAGGAGTACTAGACAACTGATAAACTTACTTATATATGTCTAAATACATACACATTATACATGAATTACACCCAGATGCATCGTGAGTTTTTTTTTAATTGATATAAACTAGTGCTTGAATGCGATCCCACCTGATGGTAAGCAGCGATGCAATCGTTGATGGTGAGGCTCACTAGCTCTAGCCTTGGAGACACCTAAATTATAATCAGACGGGAAGACCGCAGCAGGCAAATTGTTCCAGTCCTTCGTTGTATGTGATATAAACGACAAGGCGAAACGCTTAGACCGGGTCGTAGAAGTTAAATATCGTAATAGTAAATATAGTTTGACACATTGTCAGTTGGTATTCTTTCACAAAGTGTAAAGTTTCTTTTCAAAGTTTTATTTGAAAAATGATTAAACGCTATAATTTATTATACTAATGAGATATATTTCATATTTCTAAGGTACCTAAGTTTGGGATTTCATTACTATATTTTTTACACTCACTTGGATACAATGCTCGGTCTTGATACAATGTCTAATGATTTATTCGCTGGTAGTGTGCCCAATTTTATTTCGAGAATGTTCTCTGCGAATTTAAATACAATACCAATGTTAATAATCGATGTAAGCGTCAATCTTAACATTGATTGCCATACTTTTGAGAGTAACTACCTACAAGGCACTGTATTCTTGAATTTGTCGATTTCATGACATCAAACACATGACATACATATGTCATGATATTATGACATTTCGCAAGTCGTGCGAAACGCGGTACATAGCCTCAGATGAAGTAAATACTTAGCCTATCTACATATCTACTGGTTGCTATTTATTATGCATGTTATATGCAAATTTTCACTAAGCACCGAGAACTTCACCACGGTAAAAACGTCATTGGAATTTTTATGGCGTTTCTAAATGTATGCACATAGTTGTCTATTAATTTATCGAGGGATTGCAGTTACAGGATTACCTTGAGATACCAACATTTCATAATTATTTCCAACCTCTTCTCTTAGAATAAGGAAAATAAAATACAAAGACTTTTTAAAACTTTTTAGGGTTCCGTACCCAAAAGGGTAAAACCGGACTCTATTACTAGACTGCGCTGTCCGTCTGTCTGTCCGTCTGTCACCAGGCTGTATCTCATGAATCGTGATAGCTAGACAGTTGAAATTTTCACAGATGATGTATTTATGTAGCCGCTATAACAACATATACTAAAAAATATAATATAATAAATGTTTAAGGGGGCTTCCATACAACAAACGTGCTTTTTTTGGCATTTTTTGCTACGGACACGGTTCGGAACCCTTCGTGCACGATTCCGACTCTTTTGGCCATAGTTTTCTCATTAGCAACAAATGGTACAGATTTGATATTGCAGAAATAGTTACTTGAAGACATGACCTAATTAAACTAAAACCAGAAACACGATTGGTGAAACTATTCTCAGTGATTTATTTAAAAAAAATAGCCTTTCTAATCCACTAATAACATTTTATTTGCGATTCTAAAAAATATCAAGATATAACTTAGATAGAATTTGGCAGATATACACAAAATTAGTTTTAGTATAAGTATGTGAAACCCGAAACACGTGTCTAGTATTTTTATGTAAAGAATCTATGTACAAAATTTCAAAACTGTATCATGAAAAATCACAAAGTTATTTAAGCTTATTATGTTACCTGGTTGTCCGCACAAATTCATGATCATCGGGCCATCCGGGCGACTGAGGGGTTGTTTTGCTCCCGCACCCAGCGGAGCGCTGGCGCCTAATGCCCGCTATGACCTGCCTCGACCTGTGTTATACTTAGTGTCGATAGTGTCCAACTTGTGACCTTTTTTAAATGTTTTTGGGAAAAATTCTAACAGAGAGTAAAAATTATCGGAATCGATTCAGTTACCGATTCTAAACAAACTATATTCAGGTTTCGCATATACTAAAAATAATGTTGTATAGGTTTGATACCTAAATAAAATTGAATGTTAAATATCTCTAAGTTTGATATATTTTCAGAAATAAAAAAAAGGTAAAATTGCGCTTATGTTAATTAGTATCGACTCACACTCATATTATCACCATTTCTCTTTTATATAGTACCTCTTGAAGAAAATGGGTAAACTTTGTCATTGCAGCAGAGGTGGAATAGATGACCGAACCAAAGGTGAGGAGAAGGGACTCCAGAGAATGCAGTAACAGATGTAAGTGTAACAAATGACGTTTTTCATCATAGTTACTCGAAAAATTAAATAAAATTTAATTATCATAATATTTTTTATCAAAATATTCTCATAAATATTTTGACATAACATAACGCCTAGATTTTTTTCCGTGCGCCGTGTTCTTTTTTACTAGTTGCGAAACAGAGTTACTATAAAACTAAATGTTTCTTAATCTTAATTATTTATTGTACACAAAAATTTAACATGTTACACAGTGATTCATGTACAAATGTGAGCTTAACACAACAATGAGTTTTAATATATATATATATTTTTTTTTAAGAGTCTAATCACACTAGACTAGTCACTAGTTTCTTTTAAAAATTTAGTTAAAGATCATTTCCTTTACAATAATTAATTCTGCTACTATCCAAATTCAGTTCTTTCCCTTCTTTTTCTTTCTAGTCCTTTCACCTTTTTGTATTTTTTCTCTATTTCTCTCTTTGAAATTGTGTAACATATAATGTGTATGTATATATATATATATATATATATATATATATTTCGTGAGTTTGTTTTTTTTTGTCTTTTATTTATAATAGCTATATAATATAATTTTATATCTATGTATAGTATTATATATATTTTTAATTTAATTAAATTTATTTTGCAGTACACCGCAGTCTACCCCCTTTTTTATGACAAGATCTTACAGTCCATCCTAAGGTTGTCTGGTAGAAATCGCTGTTAGCGATAAGACCGCCATTGTACCCATACATTAAGTTAGTTTGTAAGTTTTTGTTACTATTTTGGTGTACAATAAAGTTTTATTCTATTCTATTCTATTCTATTAACAACATTACGATATTTGCATCGTTCTCGTTAAAATTAGTGTTTATCAAGTGTCTCTACACTGTACCTTGAACGATATATAACCGTGATATTTTTCTACACGTGACAATATTTAAATGATGTTAAAAATGTCATGAAAGGAGGATATCGACTCCATTCCCACCCTCCGACAGATATGCGATACATGTCAGTTTGTTGATTTATGTCCACAGAAGACCAAACGGCTGGTTTGGTTGTTAAAATATAAGGGGTTTAATATAATTAAAGCTTTTTGAATATAATGTGTTTGTTTTTACATATAAAGACATTTACTATTAGTTATCAATTACAATGTGATTGCATTTGTGCTAGTGCATTAAAATTAATGTGTCTCCGTAGCTCCATGTACCATACAATGGATATTATGTGTGCACAACTTAGGTTAGGATAAAATAAAAATATTTTATCGAACATAAAACTTTGAGGTATGCCGCCATAATAAAAAAAACTGTATTCAACTAGACGCTTGGAATGACACCTGTTTCAAATCCGTTTAGTTAGCCAACAGATTTAAAACAGGTGTCATTTTTGGGGATAGTTTTACGCGATGCCCTTTGCCAATATTTTTGTAAAATCGTACAGGACTCGCCGAGCCGCATTCAAAAATATATGACACTACTATGTAATGAGTATATTGAAGGTCACACATGGGTTAGGTTAGGTTAGATTAAAATAAAAGAAAACCTTTTTGTCCTTGCAAGGTAATATTGAGTAGTCATTTTATTTTCTAGACTGGATTCAAGTTTCTGTTTTATAGCATTTATCTAAATTTTTTTTTTACTTTGGGTGACTAAGTTAGATAGTACCTAGTTGCTAAAAAGTCGGCGCTTATTGAGATCGGTCCATCGATGAAATTTATGGCTACAGATTTTAGTTTAACGTACGCGCGGAGGATCAGAAGAGCGATTTTCTTTTAGTTAATATTTCAATATTTTTATGCTCCATATCTTTCCAAGTGCCAGGAATTAATTAGCGCTCTCATCTCTGCCTCACATTTTGGCAATGTAAAATATTTATAATCTATTGAATTAGTAGTATTCATCGTAATTTGGAGGTTTACAAAATATGACGTAGTGTTTAAGGTATATCACAAATGATTTTTGTTTGTCTTCTTTGAATATTTATTTTATCTTATATTTAAAAAGGTTGTTTAGTATCAAGTATACGAGTATGTTAATATATTAAACGGATATAAGAAATTAATGTAGTTTGTGTGAGAACAACACTGAATTAATTGGCGGTGTGAATTAATTTTATGTGGTATCACTATATTTGATTTTTTTTTTAAATTTTCGTAGGGTCATGCGGGCTCACTCACTGCTAAGGGAACCTAAATTTTCAAAGCAAGAATCTACGAAATTATTATTGTGAATAGGGTAAAACAATCGACGAGTGTAAGTTTGATTACAGTTTTAAATTACCCATTGTTATTGATTACGTATACGAGTATTTATTATCCATTTATCTTTCCATTATTTTTATTTGATTGTAATAAAAAGAATAACCTGAATGTCCTTCAAGATTCTATTTATATTTTCTGCATAACAGTTTACTAGTAAAGATAAAATTAAATAATGTTGGTATGGCTTTTATTTTCTTAATTATTAAAGGTTACACAATTGCACACAAAGTAATAATGTGTTCTAATACTCGTAGTAACAACTATTCAATATTCAATAAAAAAGCAGGACATATCAATCGCATATAATAGTCAAGTTAAGATTTTTCTATAATTGTCACATGTATGTAGGTGTAATTATCTCGACGGGTAATTAAAATTCCGCGTCCGGTTGACATTTATAAATTATATCTACATTATGTACGTGTAATAGAATCATAAAGGCCATAAGGAGGAACGAGAATTATTGATACATGTCGAGAACAGCCATCATTTTATGATGAGGTTTTTTAGGTGGGTAATCATCCAGTGACTTCTCCCACTCTAAAGTGGGGCGAGAGGGCGTGTCAGACTTTTACTGACTAAACCCACTCCTGAGTTTCTTCTTTACCTTCGTTCCAGGAACCCACGTTACCGGACGTATGACGAGCTACCCATTGCTCGCCGTCCGCAAGCTCACGCCTACGGTGGCTGAAAATGGGGTTTAGGGTCCCGGCGGTTGGGGATAGAAAATATAAAGGCCGTATGGACGAACGAGAATTATTAATACATGCTGAGAACAGCCATCACCCTATGATGAGTTGCTGCAAGCTAAAGGTTGCAATACCATACATGTGTGACGTGTGGCACAAAACTTACTAAATTGACCATACGACACATGTATGATTGTAACATTTATCTTTGTCAAACTCGACTGGATGTTGCCACTTTGCCTGAACGTCTAAGATCAGGGATGGTAAACCTGTTAAAAATTGTATAAAATATTTTTTTGGGGACAGACGATAGCAAATAGTATTAGGACCTAAGTGATTGTAACATAATAAAAAACCTGCCTATTTTTGGGCTTGCGGATAATGAGCAATGGGTAACTCACCATCCGGCTATCCAGTGAGGACCAAGGCGGAGTCGCCGGCGCGTTGTGTGATACGCGCGCTTCTAAAAATTCAGCAAAACTGACGGCGCGGCGGCCAGTGGGGCCAAAGCTTGCTATAGCTACGGAAATATTTAAAAGAGTTGCCGTGGCTCTGGAAACCAAAGAAACACAGGTGGGTTTTAGTCAGTAAAAGTCTGACATGGTCTTTCGCAACTCACAGAGTAGGGGAAGCTATTTGATGATTTTCCACCTCAAAAAAAATGCCTACCCAATAAAGGGTTGGACAGAGTAAATCTAGAGTAGTTACTCTCACAGTTTGCCAGATAAGTTTATGCAAAAGTAACCTGCTCATTACGTACGTATGGTGTCATAAATTTTCTGTCGTTTGCCATAGGTTCGCCATCCCTGTCTTAGATCGTTTGCCTTGAGTGCGCGGGCGCGGGCGCAGGGCGGCCTCCGCGCGCCCGCGGTGACCTCACACACCATAACGTACAGGAAAATGTGCGCTTCCGTACACCTGAAACATTTTGTCTAACGACCGTCACTAATGTGTTTAGTCGTTTACTTTTCCCTTGACTTTATGAGTCCGACTTGTTTTAAATAAGTTTATGTATACTTAATATTATAAAGCTCAAGAAGTACTGGGCCGAATTGAAAAAATCTTTAATGTCGTTATCGAAGAAGGCCATATATATAGGCTATATAATATCAAGCTTAGATCCACGGGAGCAAAGTAATAAACAAACAGGCGGATGAAACCGAGGGAACAGGAACTAAGTAATAAATTAAACAAGATAAATATTGAAATAACCTAGTCAGGTGTATATATATAGAATTAATTTATGTCAATTTTGTGTGTTTTACGAGTCTTAAAATTTACATGCAATACCGTTATTTCAATCTTGTCCGTTGATTAGCAGTATTTAATTGAAGTCATTATCAATATTGCAATATTAAAACGGTGAAATATATTTTCTTAAACACTAAAAAATAACAGTAACTAAATAACAACCATTATATCGAACCTAGCTAAGTTACGATCGTTTCGTTTGCGTCGAACGCCTCGATTAGGCCACGCCTCCGGTTCCTTTGTTCTGACGTCATCTCAACGCTCAGTCATGTGGTCAGAACAAAGGAATCGGAGCCGTGGCCTACTCAAGGTGTTCGACGCAAACGAAACGATCGTAACTTGGCTAGGGGGGCTGCTATATATCTATATTTACCAAAAAGAATTCCTATTTCCCTGGGTCAGGTCAGCACGCGTGAACAGCAAGGCCAATTTCGCTAATTCTTTTTTTGTTGAGTTTGGTAAAGTAAAGAGAAGGTTCTGACAATTGACAATTTCAGAAAACTACGACGGCTATTTATTCTTCGTGAGTTTGACAGTTCATAGCTAAGACAGTGGCCCTACCACGAGCTGTTAACAGAGAAAAAAGCAGAGCTATAAAGGGTGTACCCATAGCTCCATGCCTCTATCTCACTCGCATGCTTGACATTTTAACACGTCATGGTAAGATCCCGGGACAATATCTATTTGGTCAGCTAATATATAATGAAAACTTAAATCCCAACGAAACAGATGAGGTCACACAGTGCATCGATACTGTTCCTAGAATTGCGCAATCTTTATCGAACATTATAATATAAATAACTCTTTTTATTCGATACTATTTCTTCGAACTCCTTCAGCAGAAGGACGAACCTTCGCTTTCCAGTCACGCATAATGATATCATACACCCATGTGATGCATATGCCTTGCAGCAGGCTGTTAAAGATCTAACTGGTTAACCAATAAAAATATTATATGATATTGTTATTGGTGATATTGTTTTATCTGTAGGAGGTAATCTCTTTTTTTTGAGGTGGGATATCTTCAAATAACTTCTGCCGCTCTGGGTGGAGTGAGGGCGTGTCAGCCATTTACTGACTAAAACCCATCCAGGTTCCTTTAGTTGGCCTTAGCGTTCCAGGGTTACAGTAAATCTTTCGAACATTCCCGCAGCGGAAGGTATTCTCTATAAGCATTTTCCTAATTAGGAAAATTCTTTTACTAATTAGACAACTACACTATGAAATTGTGCCATCATTGACTCCATTCTATCCGGGAATTTGTAAGGTTTCTGGCACACAGGGCACGGGAGTCACGGAAAAAAGCTAGTTACTATAATTATAAGAAGAATATTTTCCTGATTCAAATGCCATGCGTGACTACGATCACGATAGTCAGTTGTCTATGAAGAGTCAGCGGCACAGCAGTGATTGATTATGAGCGATGGTGCGTCAGAGTTCGCGATGTCGCCGATATCTCGGGGAAAATCATTTGAAAGGGCATGGTTCGTCGAGGAAATAAACAGACTATGCCCTTTTTGTTATTTACTGTAATTTTCCAACTCTAATATAATTGGAGAACGCCTCTGAGACTCGAGCAATACAAAAGTAGAAGCATAGTATTATCTATTGACGAAAATCTTGGGGTTTTTGATTAAGTCAATATTATATTTTCTTAGGGTTAAAATTACAGATAAAAAGATTATCTGAAGCAAGATTATACAATATTCACAAAACTTTTTCAAATTACCGAAGTTCTTAGAAGACAAGAGATGGTAATCATTAAGTGGTAAAATTAAAATAAATAATCAAAAAACAGGTATTAAAAACTTTTTCTTACGAAATATTTACAGGTTCTCGATGTTAAAGGGCGTGTTAGGAAAGATTATTTACATATATGTAGGTACATATGTCATTCATAGGAGGGTCACTCAAGCTATCGTTTACGAAACTTTCATCTTAACGACATTGACATTAATGTGAAATATGGTGTTTTATTGTTTTAACAATCGCGCTGTCCAGTTCATTAAACAGTCATAAATTGTGTCTTGTGATTAAATGGAGAAAATATTTTTTGTTTCTTTGTTTTACACGGGTGGTCTGTGGGATAATTGTTCGCGGAAGGCTCTGGACGCCTTACTACTGATCCAGTATAATAACGGGTTCAGAGTGCTGTTAGAACTGCCTAGATACTACAGCCCCCTAGCCAAGTTACGATCGTTTCGTTTACGTCGAACGCGTAGAGTAGACCACGCCTCCGATTCCTTTATTCTGACCACGTGACTGAGCGTTGAGACGACGTCAGAACAAAGGAATTGAAGGCGTAGCCTACTCGAGGTGTTCGACGCAAACGAAACGATCGTAACTTGACTAGGAGGGCAGTGCATGAGCATCTTCTCTTTAGCGCGTGTGGATGAATTTTACGCTATAATGAGGAAGAAGTCTGCCTCATTACTAAGCTGATCTAGGAACAGCACCAATGGCAATCTTCGAACCTTAGCCGCCGGTGATCCATTACTGGTTGCGGTTGCTGGTGCGGCAGTAGGTTAAATTTATTAGGTTTTTTTAAGAATTAATACTTACTAACCCTTTAGTTGATAAGTTGTGTTGATAACTATAGGATCAATGTTGTCTTTTAAATAAATATTACGATTATTGTAAATTATCTCTATGTAATTAAAGACTGACTTTTAGTTTAATACTACACTTATATTAATCACGATGTTGTTTACTGTTACGGTACCTCTTCTATAATAATAAATTATTGCAGTTTCTACAGAGCAACGCATGCAATGAACATTGCATGCACATGCATAAGTCTGCCTGCGACTACCTAGATATGCAAAGACATGATCTTTAACCTCCTTCTGCCACAAGCCTAGGTTGTAGTCTTACGTATATGGTCAAAATTACATGAGCATTACGAAAAGGAAGAAAAAGACATGAACAATCAAAAATAGATGTGGCAAAATTCAGTATATTCATGTATGGATGCCCTAGAATCTAGGGCATCTACTTAGTTGATTATATCTAGCCTAGATAGAATTAATCAAGTTGTGCTTACCCTATAACCCCGACAATTATAGATACCAGTTAGTTTTATCTAAATGAATACATATTATGAACAAGGTTTGTGTGTATGAAAATTGTAAGAAATCGAAAAAATAATGCACCCGGGCGAAGCCGGGCCGGGCAGCTAGTACAAAATAATTTAAAAGTCGGTAAATTTTTAGAGAGCAGTGGTGGACGAGTGGTAACGGTAGTCAGGGGACTTACGAGTTGTACGTTGGGGGTTCAAACCCAGCCAGGCGCATTATTTTGTGTAATTTATTTCATCACCACTGCTCTCAAAACGGTGAAGGAAAACATCGTGAAGAAACCGGCATGTCCTAGAACCTGAAATTCAAAGACATGTGACATCAACCAACCCGCACTGGGCTCGCGTGGTGGATTACAGCCCATTCCCTCTTGATGATTTTCCCACCGAAAAAAAAAAAAAAAAATTTCCCTCTCCTAAAAAGGAGGCTTGAGTCCCATCAGTTCCCGGGAACATTACAAGGCCGACTATGCTACGCTATGCTAATTTTTTTCTTGACTAGTTGCACGACTTTTTGTTGAATTGCAGTTTCCATAAAATGACGGAGGATAATTATTCTGAACATAGGTGACAGAAGTGCAGTATGTAGTTAAAAAATATGAAATTCTAAATGCATCATTAGACACAGGATAGTAGCCAAGTACCCAGACACTAAGTAAACTTATTTATGACCCGTTGTCTTCCTAATCTTGCCCTAAGCGGGTTCCACTAGTTAGCTAACAAGATGTGGCTAAACCTCTAACGGGGAGCAACTGTCATGACCTCTGTAACCTAACAAGCGGGAATACCAATCAATATAATAGATTGGAGCCTTTTATAGAATATCTAGCGTCTGCATAAAGAAAGTGCAACACAATCGAACGCACGGACTGCGCTTGCGCAAGTGCGTGAGTTTCTCCGACCAACGTCAGATTCGCAGACTACCAAGTAATCACGGGGTGTAGTTGTAAATTATTTGTTTGTTCACTAAAGCACTGTATTCAGATCATTTCGTTGCTTACATATAATTTGAATACGTTTTACGTAATGTAATGAAAAAGGAAGAGTAAAGAGGTAAGGAGGTTGTTCGAACGGGTTAGGAAGATAACCCCAAAAAGAAATTGGGTTAATTAAGGTAAAAAAAGAGAAACTTTTGATATTGTACGTAATCTAGTTCGATGGTGATGACGTAATAAGCCACAAACCAGTTCAATATTTATGAAATTTCTTCCCAATCGCGTTCGTGCTGAGTCACATATTGATATGCATAAGAAAAACTCGTCAAAAATGACAACTACGCGTGTCATTATATTTCGTACATCGCAAGTACCTACGTACCGTGTTGAAACTTAGTTTGGCATTCTGTCAACTCATTTATCGGTTAAGGGCGAAATTCACCAATAAAACTAATCGCGCTTTAACGTTTGGCTCGTATAATCGCGTTTAGCCGCTGTCACTACCTAGTGTCACTTGTCTGTATTTTTCTTTTGTTGTATTTTTACAAGTGATTAGTTTTATTGGTGAATTCCGCACTAAATCTGTGGATAAATCGCTACTTCTTGAAGGAATAGTGACAGAGTAACTGTTATTTGTAGGAAATAGGTAAAACCTTGAAACTTAATATGTAAGGAAGATTGTCTAAAGGCAGAGTCATTGAATAGTAATTGGTTTCGAGAATTTCTTCCGGATACAAAGGTGTTTCCAATCGATAAGTTGGAATGTTGTTGTACTAGTAAATGCCATGCATTTAATACTTAAAAGGAGTTTGTTTCTGGTTTCCCACGTAATTTCAAAGCGGACATATTGAAGTTTTCCGTCCGTTTCAACCGTGTCGTGGTTAGGCCTATAGCTGAGTTTAAGATTATACCGAGATATTAAGTCATTATAAATCTGGCTTTAAAATGTTTTCGTTTAAAAGATGAATGCCGTATAAATAAACACTTTAACCAATGGATACAGTTAAATATGATGGTAGTGACATAATAAATATCACCTGATCATTGGATTAGCTGTCACATTATTCATTTACCGCGAGGTGTCTATATGACAGAAGTCGGCAGTCATTACACCTGACCTTTGACTAAACAGGTCTCCACATGAACTGGCTGAGCCGCATATATGTATAATAATATAATTTATTGAGTACGCGTTTAATAATCTTGCTGATCTTGCTAACCGCGCGTGGGAGTAACTTGTAAGCTCTAAAGGTATGCATCCAGCAAACTTGTAGGGTAATAATAATAACCATTTTTTTTTTTGTTATATTTGTTGGTACAAATTATTTAAAATGTAACATTGATATAAATGGAAATATAAATAAAATAATTTATTCTAAATTTCAATGTTAACTTAAAAATTTATGAGCTCATTGGTTAGCGGTTCTGTCACGCAGATATAGATAACTTAACACTGATTAAGTTATCTTAAGACTAATAAAATAGCACTTCACTCAAATGTTGCAACTTTAGGGGCCGAGCAGGGCCCAAGCCACCAGGGGCCATGGGTTGACTTTTGAAAGCGAAACCTGGAGTCCTAGAACACTAGGCAAAGACGGAACATGGGTGTGGTTTTAGTCAGTAAAAGTCTGACACGCCTTTCGCCCCACCCTAGAGTGGAAGAAGTCAATGGATAATTACCCAGCTTAAAAAAAAAACTCAAATATCGCAAGTTTTAATTATTGGCGCCATTCACTGCACATTTCAAAAAGATGCATATATGTTTCAAAGACGTCCAAATTGCCACAGAAATCGGATAATCTTATAAAGAATCACAACGCGTTTTAATAAGAAATAATGAAATCAGACCATATCTCCGCAGCGATTTATCTTGATCTAGTTTTAAAAGTCAATCGGAGGAAATGCATAACTTAAGTTGATTGACGGCATTGAGCAAGCCGTTGGTACACTGTCATTACTCACTATTGCACATAATCAATTAAATTCAATTCTAAAAAAACTTGTGAATTATGATTCAGTGACGGAAAGTTTTTGACAAAAACAAAAACAGCAAGGTTCTCATCTATGAATAAGAAAGAAATCGTTTTTTTTTGTCGTACTCAATAACTCATTGCTCATTGGTCAAGTTATGGTATTTTTTAGGGTTTCGTACCTCAAAAGGAAAAAACGGAACCCTTATAGGATCACTTCACGTCCATCCGTCTGTCTGTCTGTCAAGACCCTTTATCTCGGGAACGCGTGGTGGTATTGAATTGAAATTAAAATATTAAAGTTTGCGGTCTCTTGAAGTTGTGAAAAAATCAAACATCTAAGTTAACGAAAAAAAAAGATACGGCCGTTTATGTCGCAAAAAACGTACATTTCGACACTTTCAAAAGAATCAAAATTCACACCCGTTGACCCAGAATCCTGAAATTTGCTATAAAGCAAGGTCTTATAGTATAGATTTAGAAATAAATCTGAAGACAGAAAATTTGTTTTTACATCACAAAAAATTTTTTTTTGCGATTCGGAAAATCTTCGAGAATTGAACTGAATTGAACATAGGTAAAATTGTACGGAACCCTCAGTGCGCGAGTCCGACTCGCACTTGCCCAGTTTTTTTTATATAAAACCGTAAGGGCCCACCAGAGCCGATGCCTACTGGGCCATAGGAGGAGGACTTCTGAAAAGGTAACCCTAGAACGCAAAGGGCAAATAAAGGAATATAGGTGTGGTTTTAGTAAGTAAAAGTTTGATACACCCTCGCAATTCACCCTATAGCGTGTGAACTCATCAGATGATGTTCCGCTTCAAAAAAAACTCTATGAACCACTTTTGCAGTGTACTTTAATAAGAACCTGAAAATGACAACTACATGAATCGTCGTAATAAAATAAAAAACAAAACACCTGAAAATACGAGATGCTTCATGTAGAACCACCTTGATGCAATACAATAAAATATAAGTGGGTACGTGTAGTTACCGGGTATAACATTGCTTTCGTTTGGATCCTTCGCTTTTATAGTGCACATTCTAAACCAAAGTCACGATAGCGTGACCGTTTCAAAATTTTCAGTTAAATTACTCTACGTGGATGAGCAGTGAGCACATTACTTATTATATTTGCAACTATGTGAATAGATAGAAGGAAGGAAGGCCTCCCACAAGGTGGATCGATGACCTGGTGAGGGTCGCGGGAATCCGATGGATACGAGACGCACAGGACCGGTCATTATGGCGACATTTGAGGGAGGCCAATGTCCAACAGTGTACGTCTTTCGGCTGAAATAATGATGATGAATAAATAGAGAAATATTCGGAGTTTCAAGTAACCTATTGTAAAGTATATAAGGATAAATCGTGACTACACGTGCTCAAGAATGTATGATTTCCTAAGAAATCGTTTAATTAACAAGAATTGTGTACATAAGGTAAATTAATTATGAAGAGATTGGAACCAATCGGCAAAACATTTGAAACACAAGATCGATTGCCCACGCGCAGGAATGTGCGTTTATGATTGACTAGATACGCGAGCTTCGCAGGTTAATCGACGTTCAACCTGAACATTATCGCTGGTGTCATGGATTATATAAGAAATTGCTGTGTTGTATACTTTCTATGTGACTGTACTTAACTTGTAGCATGCTTGGTTTTATTAAGTATTTATGCGTCTTGGAGAAGCTTAAATTCAAAATATTGGTTTTTTCACTTGGACCTTAGGAGGAAATCGATCTGTGTTATTATACGAAACTGTGAGATGGTTCGACAGAGTTACTGAAGCTCTGGAACGCAAAGGGTAAGTGAAGAAACAGGTAAATTTTATACAGTAAAAGTCGAACACTCTTTCTCACTCCACCCAGAGCGAGAGAAGTTATTTGATGATTTCCAACCCAAAAAAGGGGAAATTGATTATTGCATCATCTTTAGCAGACAAGAGAATTTTGGAATAATATAAATGCAATATTGGGTCAAGTTTACTACGAAAACAAAACAAAAGTATTCCATATTTAGATATTGCAGTCAACTCTGCAGACAGAAATGTATGATGAAATCCAGGTGCTAAGTTTGAACTAGTTGCTTTCTTCTCCCATCCGACTCAGTATGATAATTATTCTAAATGAAGTCGTCATGTAATGTCAGCCGGTATGGTCGCCGGTACTACACGAGTCGGCACGTTGACAGCACTTTCTTCGTAAATGCTTCATTATATAAACGGCATTCCGAGTTGTATCGTATGGCCAATACTGAGTAGACATTACAATTATCATGGCATGGATTGTTTTGATATTGGAAGTGTGTTTTGTAGAGAAAGTAACTAGGAATCGCAACTATCCTAACACCTGGCTAGGTATAAATAATATATTGTTATATCATGCAAGTTTTTCATGTATTGATCAAATTGCATTAGCTCCTTTCATCATCATTATCTTCCTGCTCATAATTATTTTGCTGGGATTCGATGCAATATTTTTTTCTTCAATTCTCTCCTATTACACTTTCTTTAATATTACTTCTTGTACAATCCATTATTAGTTCCTTTAATATAATAAGATTTCTATTATTATTACATTTCAATTATTAGTTCTTTCAATATAATAAGACTTCTATTTTTATTACATTTCAATTATTAGTTCCTATAATATAATAAGATTTATATTAATGCTTATTAGTTACATAAAATAAAACTTAATCATGAGTTTTGTGATGTTTAAAATAACCCTGTTTCATTTTAAAGATTCAATATGATCATTTATTTAAAGCCAGCCTACTAGTTAATAAAATGAGTTTTGAAGATGTCGACGAATTATAATAATGTTGTGTTTACGACATTATAATAAATTACATGTTTGTCAAACTTTGTATGACATTTTGGTGCTGACATTCAAACGCGAAAGGTGATCTGCATCTGTGTTTAGAGGTTGGGGGGACTACTATAAGACGTTGGAATTCACTGACAAAAAATATAATCCCTTAACTAATGGATCTCTTAGATGTTAATTCACATACATACAAAACAATTTGCGCCATGAATGTCATTAATGTCTTACATACAGACATAATCATCAAATGGAATTAACATCGGTAATGTAAAGACATCAAGACTTAATACATCTTAATGTGTCCGATGGTTGTTTCCATTACAGCTGAAATCAAGTCTCAACAATAGAACGTAAACACATAACCTCAAACATATAATAGGTGTCAGTGATTATGGTGTGGCCGCAGGATGCTCAATTGTTTTGGCTGAGCGTCCGTGTTCGTTGATGAATGTTAATGTCAGTAAGCAGCTCGATGATTATCTGTGATTGCTTCCTGCGCGGCGGCGGCGTGCGCGGGGCTGCGCGGCGCGGCGGCTCACTGCGCATCGAGGCGAACCTCCCAAGGAGGCCTGCGCGCACGCAGCGCCCACGGCCGCAGCGCTCGTGTGAAGCACGCCTAATGACTAGTCTTCCGGATCCGGCAGGCAAAACCCAACTAATAACAATAATGAGCCTCATTTCAACCGAAGACGCTTCAAATTAGGATGTAATCTGTTCCGTGTATTTTTTTGTGGTGCCTAAGGGACTCGGTTGTAAACAGGATACTAAATGAATGGAGGTGGTAAAACCATCTTTGATGTACCTGTACGTATTTTCCTCGAGTTTATATCGAATGACATTGGATAGACATTGGATATTGTGCGTTCCGTTGAGTGATTAAAACGGTCACGACTGATGTAGGTCTGGTGCAAATCACCGCAAAGTTCACTTTCGAATCTTTATTTCCATCTACTTTCAGATGATACAGTCAAAATATTATATAACACTATAGTGATAGAATAGTATGTAAATGAATAGGTATCATAGCATTAAAAACAGCAGCGTATTCAATCTGCTTCGCTGTGAATAAAATATTCTTATTTCTAAATTCATAGTTTGAGGTTGAAGTATAATTTAGTTATGGTCATGACCACTAGCTGCGGCTCGGCGCAATTCGCAGCAAGAATAAAACAAAGGTGCGTCAACAATGACGACCTTGTCGCACCGCAGCCGAGCCGCTCCGAACCACAGCGAACCACAGCGTCGTCGTTGTCGAGCGATTGTGCAACACTGCTTCACTAGAAAGCACACTTTCTTTCACGTACATAGCAAGGACTTGTGTCGGCGTTTCCAAAATTGCCATTCGTATTTTCGATGAAGCTTCAAAAGGTCACGTCTGACTCACTTTGAAATTTCCGACTTTAAACTTCCGCGTCGTGGTCGGTTTATCGATCAAACTCTTTCGCGAATTCGATCGCAAATGATCGAATGTTGATCATTATGGTATGTGCAAGCGCAGTAATATGATATGGAGTCAAGTGCTGGCGGTGTCAGGGTTCCGAGGTGGCGGTTCGCGGCTATTTACACTTTCACCTCACTCCGGGCTTTACCAGAATTTACGTCACCGCTGCGCTGCGCCGGCGCAATTATATCATCACGAAATCAGCTGCTGAGTAAGTGGCACAGTGGCACACTGGGCTTTGAACCCAAGTCTCACTTTTTGTATAGTTATTGTATTTTTGAGAGTTGCGATGTTCGTTATCGGTCATTAAATTTCATAATGAATAGGAAAGCGATTTGCATTTTCAATTACGTTTTCATTATCGAATGTGTGTGCAATGTTGAGGAGTGGATTTTATTATAAAACATATTATAAGTATATACCGTTATCTAAGTCATCACAGTTATAAAGGAAATTAGGGACTCTTTTTATACGAAACATAAATAGACAAATAGATATTTCGTTTGGATGAAAATTATTTGAAGTTACGAGTATCTTGGTCTCCATTTTCAGAAGTAGGTAACAAACTTCGTTTTACGTAACTAAGTATTTATTTGTCTTCATTCATTGTAATGACCTTTTGCACGCAATTCTTTTAATGTTGTTATGTCGTGTAGATAGACATTTCATTGAAGACTTGCGGAGTAAAATGTCTGGCAAAACAATTACACCGTAGTCAAAATCTGATCTAATGCTTATAAATCATTCATGTCCATAACCTAGAACCATAATATCTTATGACATTCACGTGAACATGCACTGCCTCTTCAATAACCTTACCATTTGCGTTTGTTGTTTCAAGTTATTTGCTGGTCGACTTGACATTCGTAATTACAGAATACCTTAATGACTGTCCGAAGTATAAACGAGTATAATATGTAATTATCAATATTTTATCGTTAATGAATGTTAAATATCCTATTCTTCGTATGGCCATGAGCGGCACTGGTCACGGTCAGTCTAAAGGGCTTTTAGCATTTGAAAATATTTAAACGATATGCGTAAAACAATTGTAAAGATAGCTGAATATATTTCAATACCGTAATGTTGCTCACACACACAGATTTGTGTTGCGCGCCGGCTACAGAGCCATTGTTTTTTCGCGGTTTCTCTTTACCTAGTCGTGCGTTACCTCTTGTCGTGGACCCGTGGACTATATCGTAAGCTCTGGGTGATTACGAGCTGTTACGTCACTTCACAAATCCATTACGTTATAGGCTCCTAAACAATGTGTGGTTTTGCAATAATTACGCTTCAAACATGAAACATAATAAATTTTGATTCACTGAATATTACGCACATTATTTAATACTGGCTTTTCTTTATTGTCTGGCGGCGGCGGCGGCGGTGTGACCCAGAATATAACAATTAACTGTGACTTCGACGTAAGTTAATATGAGTTCCTAGTTATAGAGACAGCTTTAGGAATCTCGGTGCTGTAACCTCGTTAATGCTAGAATGAGTTAGTGCTGAACTTACCCGAGTTCCGGAATAGTGTTCTTGTACTTTTCTCTTTTCATTTCCACGTGTTTGTTCAGAGTGGGCGCGTTTCACTGTTCATGTCACAACACTCACGGCACTCACTGTACAGTTCATTACATAAACACTGCTTATTATCACTTTGTCAGATTCACTGTTTTCGCCAGTCCCATGACTTCACGACCTGCAACAGAGATATCGGACATTAGTGACGCGTGAACACATCGGCACTTCGGCTGTGGGAGTCGGCTTGCGAAAGTGGGGGCTATGAACAAAAGATTTTTGGTAGAACATCCAAAAATTGCGTATTTTATGTTCTCTTCTATTATGTTATTGCTGATAGCGTAACGTATCGCTTCATATTTGCAGTGGTTGGGTAATATTGTACTAAAATGGATATCTTACAAACCCAGAGGTAATTCCATAGTTTATACATTTGATTGAGGTAAATGTGATCATCATAAATCCATATCATAATTGTAGGATGTTGAATCTAAAAGTTTATATAATGGTCTAATTTCAAAATCGTACGCTTATTGCAGTTTGGGATTGTTATTATGTCTGATGACATGTCTCCAATAAACTCGTACACTATCAGATTGATCGATTGCTCTCGGATAGCAAATTAATCGATTATCTTATTATATTTAGGTATTCGAGAGGCTGTTAACGTAGATCATTGTCGTGCATTTTGCAATGGCTTAGTTTTTCGCAACCGACAACTATTAGGTATTTAGAAGGGTGATAAATTGCGAGACTGTCCTGTGTAATTAAGCTTACATTATAAAATCAAATAATAGCATAGTTCGTTACTAAACTTTTTGTTTTTCTTTTGAAATAAACTGCACCTTTGTAATAATGTTTACAATTATCCTTTTCTCTTTTTATGTGTGTACATAGATAATAAAATAAATAAAGATATGGTTTGGCAAATAAATCAATGATACGAGTATAATAGGATAACCTATATCTGTGGTAATATTTATTATTAATAATAACCTGCCTGTTGTTAATATTGGTAGTTTAATACTTGACTGTGTGTATTGGAAGTTGTTATCGATCATTCTATATCACGACGAGCAAAACACGTCGCGGTTGACGTTCGAGACTAGATCGTGAGAAATGTGCGCATTTCGCACTGTTTCACAGCAACAGGCATTCCTTGTAGCTTTAGTTTAAGTATCATGCATAAAGGGAGCTAAAGGCAGTTGATCGAGTTTGTAGAGCTAACACAGTTTAGCTCTAGGATGTTGAATTTGCATTTGCTGCAAACAGTTACAAAAAAAAGAGCGATGGTGTCTTCGAACTATCAGAAATCGTAGGACTAAACAATTTTGTAAGGGCAATGGGGACCCCCCATTGCCCTTACAAATTGCAGATCTTCTTATAGAATCGTGTTTTTAAGTAAAATATAAATTAAATGTTTTATGGCTCATTAAATGAACCTGCCGCATTTATATAGCCCAGCATTAATTATAAAATAATTAGCTAAACACAGTATCAGTATTGTATGTATTTTACGTTCTAATCCTTGACGCGTACCTAGATATATCCTTTATCCTAATTGCCGGAGTTATTTATAGCTCAAATGTTATCTACGGTGTTGCAAGCGGCCTTCGGAGCTTCGGTTCGAGTCCTGCTGTGGACAATCACTCGATGTCTATAATTACTCATTACGCTAATGGATGTTCGATCGAGGCATTACGTGCTTTGTCACGACTCGATCACACGAGCAAGGCGTCTTCGTATCATCGCTCATGTCTGCGTCTGATTTACTGAGGGAACGTTTGTATGGATTCTTGAGTTATGTATTTATATGTGATGTGTAGGACACGATGATCATGGTAGATATTATTAGTTCAGGATAAAAAGAAACAGGAAGTTTGATGGTTGGCGCCGTGGTTGAGCGATCTGCTGCTGCGCTGTGTGTTGCGGGTTCCATTCCCGCACGGAATTAACATTTGTTTGGCCTACAATAGTTGTTCCGAGTTTGAGAGTCTTGTGTAAGTGAGTTTATATGTCATTGATACAGGAATTATTCCTGTGAGTGTATTCCCTATAGTGCCAACTGAAGTACTGTTGGCCAGCGTTCAGGTGAAATCATTTGTACAAAACCTTATTAATTTATTATTATTATTTATTATTTCTTTTATTTATTTATTTAATCAATTAATTACAACGGTTAAACAACCAATTACAGTAACTAAACAAAAAGTTTTAAATTATAAACGACATGTACTTTCATCAATTCCTCTCACAGTACTTCTGACATACCAATAAAATCATCTTCCATTCATCCGCAAACAGATCGTTTGTTGGATAAGAATCCAAGAGATCATTTAGTGCAGCCAAAGTGCGAGGTATTGGAGACTGTGCACGGGCAACAGTGCGACATTGAGGCACAGCAAACATAATATGTCTTACAGTGTAAGTAGCTTTGAAACAGTAAAATCGTAGATCAGACAAGTTTACTGATTGTTGAAATCAGATCCCTGTGTTAAATGACAGTTAATAGCAGTGTAGATTGGAACGCATGTCCGTAGAAATGACCTCTTAGGTGTAGGTATCCAGTTTTCATTACAGCTACGCAATACAAAGCCTTGAGCACAGGCGTTGGGTGGCCAGCCTTTCGGTGTTTACAGGATGCATTTTGGAGAGTGTGCGTGGGAATTGCATGACTTGATTCCACCATCTCAGTTCTACTATCGGACAACCCGACGAACGGCGAGTATCCACCTTTACGTTGTTGAAACCTCTACGGTCCGGACCAAGCGTTTCGACTCGTCGTTTATACCACGTACATCAAGGGACTGGAACAACTTGCCTGCTGCGGTCTTCCCGTCCGTTTATAAGGCTAGACTGAATAGGCTCTTAATAAACTAGTGCGCCTCACCATCAACGATGGCTTCACTACTTACCATCCGGTGGGATCGCAGTAAAGCACTGTATAGTTTATAACAATTAAAAAAAAACCTACGTAGTAAAAGTAGCATATACTATGGGCACCGCACGTGAAGGGGCCCTTGCTTGGACGCACAAATACAAGTCAAGATATCTATACTATATGAAATCTATACAATTCCGATTGATCCATAAAGACAATACAGGCAACTGCCTATGAGTCCATCTACCTAAAAGCCTCTCGGCCTGTGAGAAAGATAAGTCAAAGAAGTTTTAATTCATTATCACTTTACATATACACACTCTTTTTTATTTATTTTTAAGATGGGAAGTCATCAAATAACTCCTCCTGCTCTGGGTAGAGCGAGAGGGCGTGTCAGACTTCTACTGATTAAAACGCACTTGTGTTCCTTTAGTTAACCTTTGCGGTAATTCTTTCTAACATTGCCGCAGCCCCCTTGGCTCAATCTACTCGGTCCATCTATCTTGACTGACTGGCCTGTTGGTCTAGTGGTTAGTGGTCCTGACTGCTATGCCAGAGGTCATGGGTTCGATTCCCACCCAGGACAAATGTTTGTGTGATGAGCATGATCCTTTGTTCTGTGTCTGGGTGTAATTTATCTATATATGTTTATATTTAGAAATAATATAAGTATGTTTATCAGTTGTCTAGTACTACAAGCTCTGCTTAGCTTGGGACTAGACGGCGTTGTGTGATAGTTAATATAAATAAATAATATAATATAATAATAATATTCCATAACTATACACAACGCCGTCTAGCCCCAAGGTAAGCAGAGCTTGTGTTATAAGTATTAGACAACTGATAAACATACTTATATATTTCTAAATACATACATATTATAGATAAATTACACCCAGACACAGAACAAATGACCGTGCTCATCACACAAACATTTGTCCTGGGTGGGAATCGAACCCACGACTTCCGGCATAGCAGTCAGGGCCACTAACCACTACACCAACAGGCCAGTCAAATAGTTGTAATATTATTATTATTATGTTATTATCTTCAACGTGAGCATGGTTGAAAAGCTTGTTGTCATCCAACGTGATGTTCGTGAAAAGAGACAGCGCCTGACCACTCGGTTGGCATTTGCTAACTTTCGGTATTACGAGTTTTTTTTTAAAACCTCAAAAGGTTTTAAAAACAATTTTTGTCACTTAGAATCTCGATTTAATGTGTAAGGTTAAATAAATATATTTATATTACTTTAAAAAAAAAAAAAATGTGCAAAATAGAAGATTTTCAGAAGTCTTTACTTGATTAGTTTAACCGAAAATTATGTTTTGTTTTCAATAGAAACCAGGATAATAACCACAAGGTATCTGTGTTTTTCAAAATACCTAGAGAAAGTAATAATGTCATAGTACTAATCACGTAAGAGCGGTTGTATGGGAGGTATCATGGGTTAGTTGCACTTAATGCGGTACTGATTAGGTACAGCTACAAACTAGTTGTCTAAAAAGGAAACTCTGTACTAGGTACAGTCAGGGTTCAAAAGTGCAGTTGCATTCCATCAATGCTAAAGAGTCTAAAATGTCTTTGTATAAAAGGGTCAATGGTTTATGACTGATTTGATTTGTAGCATAGAATCTATAGTATTGATTAAATAGCTGTGGACTATGAAACTTCTACTATAAAGAAATTTTAGACACTTTAGCATTGGTAGAGTGCAACTGTATTTTTGACCCCTGACTGTACCTATCCAAATTTGTAATTTTATGACTGGAAGAGATCTAAAAGCCTTAGCGCCGGCTGTAAGTGTCTTGGCAAATGTAATTTCTAAATTATGTTATGCGAGCCAGTAAATTGCAGTAAGAGCTTCAGAATAAATTACTATGTTCCGTCTGTCTGTATGATTAAATGTAGCTCTTTGAATGGTAAATGAGTATAAACAGCTTCGCAAGAGTTTGCCTGTGAACTTAATGACGATGTCGAATGCAATGCAAAATGTATTTTCGTTTGATCAGACAACTACAAATGATAATTATGATACATTCGAACTTAGTTCGAAATAATAAGAGGAAATAAACGTTTCAAACTAACATCAAAATAATTTCCTAATAACAAAAAGTAATCCTTGACTTACGTCTCTAAATCAAATTGTAAGCTTTACACGAGATAAACATTTATGGAGCTGACGACTGCGGAATAAATTACGAATCTTTCGAAACACCTAACTACATCACATTTTAAGTAGGGTTACTTACTTTAAACACGCTCTGTGTGGAGAAGGACGTCGAAATTAACATGTATTTAATGTAAATACGAGGAAAATGAAAATGTAAACATGGTGACAGTGACATCTGCTGCGCCTGCGCCGCGCTACGCGAGATATTTGCGCAAGAGTAGTCACAGACATCCATCAGGCGACCTTGCCCGAAATTCTTCTTTGACCATTGGCGTCACCCTTTCCATTAGGCGGTAGGCTCTACTGAAGTAAAACCACATTCCGTTGAGTACGTAGGTATGTCGATAGTCTCGTGATCATCTGTGGTTTGTTCATGTTCAGTACTTTTTAGTTTAAGTAAACGTTTTAAAAATTAAATTAAAACATTAAAAAATTAAAAAATCCCCGATCCAAGATTTTATCGTTTATTTTCTTATTAGATTTTATGGGGCGGGGGTTTTTAAAATTTTCTTTATGTAAAAAATACAAATCGTGTCCTTTTACCCTCTTTAACGTTTAAATAGTTATTACACTTTCATTTGATATCCCACTTGGGTAAATTTGCAAACTGTCGGTTATTAATTCCCACTTTCACTCCTCCCCTCCCATAATTTTCAAATGGCTGCACCGGTATTGATAAAACATGTCTACATACCATCGGTAAAAACCTGCTTTAAATAAATAAAAACCGCATCGAATTCGGTTCATCCGTTTATGTTACAAACACATATATAGCGGCCAAAGTTAAAGTCTTATAAAAATGTTATCTTATAAATCGTGTTGTAGATGTTTTTATCTTAATAGTAATTTCTTGAACTTTAAACCAAACCTTTTTTTGTGTCGGGGGTTAAAAAGTAGTCCAGCTCACAGTCAAAGTTACTTCTACACAAGTCACAACTTCCCACCATACCAAATTAATGGTGTAGGGCAAGGTTATAGAACTTGATTCTATATCTCTATTAATTTCTGTTATAGTATTTTAGAATGGGTATGATTGAATAGCTTTTAATAAGCGGACATGTTTACTAATTAAGATATTTCGATCACGTTACGCAGGCTGACGATACTATCAAGCTGACGTAAATAGACGATGATTATACGTATACAAAGACGTACAAAATACATTGACTCTGAGCAGAAACCCGACCTCGACCGATGACATTGCCGTTGCATCCTTAGAATTATTGTTACTATTCGAATGCGCAATTTTGTGCATACAAATCTGTTAAAGGTGTTCTAATAAAGTCGGTTACTAGGTCAAATGTTGTGTAGAGTTAAAAACTATATCTGAATCGTATCTGGCAAATGTTACGTCAACCATAAAATTTGAAGCAATTTTTAACCTTTGTTCAGTTGTGAGAATAATATTAATTCAGTCTTATTTAAGACAAAATAAGCATGATCTATCTACTGTATTTTCATTTATGAATACACATTTATAATAAACTGCTGGGTAAAGGCCTCCCTCCATTCCTTCCAATGTTTTTGGATATTAGTCACTTCTTGCTATTTTAATTCAATTTATAGCTACAACCTAGGGGTTTTTAAGGCAAGAGTGAATAGTTTACCTCTAGGCAATCATGCTCCATCGTAGAACACATCATCGCTTACCATCAGGTGTGATAATTATTAAGCACGAGCCTCTAAAATAATAATAAAAGAAATCCTAAGAAAGACATCTAAATCGTCCCACCAGCAGTGAGACAGTATAGGCCAGATATGCATATAAGACTATACTCCATCTGTTTAGGTAATTAACTACCAATCTTGACATGTCTTTTAACTAAAAAGTTGTCTAAAAAATTTATCTGAAAATGTTTACAATTTGTTATTTACCTATATCGATGTTTAAATAAAGTTTGTATGTCTTTCATACGATTTTTTTTTTTAAATAAAAAGACATATATCAAGATTGTTTAAAAATGCGTAAAGAAATGGAGTTTAAGGCTAATAGGGAGCAGAAAAATACCTACCTACCTACTGCTTTACTAGTAGTTATTACGAATCTATTGCTCTTTCTTGCAACAAATTGTTATATTGCCTATAAGCGCCTCTACAATGTCTAATGTTGATGCAACAGCACATGCCTGTCAAATTACTGTACATAAGTTTTGCCTAAAATTTCATAACATCTGAATATTTTGCCAACATTGTTGTGTATAGTGTTAATCAGTTCCGCACACAGTCTTTTATTTCATTTGTAGATGGGTGTAATAGCTGGTTTTGATAAATGACACTTGTTGCAGTGATTCGTGATGATAATGTGGGCACGTGGGTGAATGAAAACAATTAATAATAATAATATATAATAATAATATTCACACAACTATCACACAACGCCGTCTAGTCTCAAGCTAAGCAGAGCTTGTGTTATGAGTACTAGAAAACTGATAAACATACTTAAATATATCTAAATACATACATATTATAGATAAATTACACCCAGACACAGAACAAATGATTGTGCTCACACACACAAACATTTGTCCTGGGTGGGAATCGAACCCACGACCTCCGGTATAGCAGTCAGGGCCACTAACCACTAGACCAACAGGTCAGTCAAATTGGATTTACGCCACGAGTACTTATATGTAAATGACTCAGGTACCTTCGTAGATATTCGTCGCGAAGCGCGTACGTGTGAAACTGTACCACAATGTGTATAAAACTAAGTACATAGATATGTCTGTCTATGTATGTAGAGGTTCTGTGTGAACAGTCTCCGCTCGCGCCTGCACAATAGCTAGCTAGAGTCACGCGCTACTCTCCACACTATTGTTAAGGAGATTTGATCATAAAAACAATTTACAATCAGCTGTCGAGGACGCCTATATATCGTTATAAAGTTACTGTTGACTATATAACCGACTGCCTTGCCCCGTGACTACGTCCGTGTTTTTAAAACATGACCTCCATTTGAGATCTTATTGTTGTATTAGAGTTGAGAAAATACGTTTAAATGACGTGGCATTTTAGTTATTAGTTTAAACCACGTTTTCTTTTATTTAATAACAGAAGTTTTCTACACTGACTTATATCCAATTGCATTAATAATCCTGTAAGTACTTATAAATTAAATTTAAATAAAAACTATTCTATTTCTTCCTGCTCTATAGTTGCGTGGCGCAAATCTTAGGTCACAAACATTCGGATAAGCAACATTTTATTCGTAGGCTGTACTGCAATACTGGTTCCGTGACAAGATGACTAAAGTCCACTCAGCATTCACCACGCACTATTCGTCAAGACAAGACGCATTTTCAAATTACTATATGGCATAAACCTGAGTTCTGCTGGGATTCAGGCCTTTTCTCCGGGAGAGGGAATCACTATATATAAAAAAAAATGTATTTTGAGCCTGTTGTGTCTCACTGCAAGGCAAAGGCCTCCCTTCCTGTCTTCCACTTTTCTCTTATTACAATATATGTATGTGGACACTTCGCGTGACCCAAGGTCTGGCTTTTACCTCGGTCAGAGATTAAGAATTGCCGTACAAGTAGGTATATACAGCGTGGCAATATCGCTAGTCTTTTGGGCACACTTCCAGTCGACAGCGATACGAAGGAATTTTTGACGCCATAGTATATATAGGAGTTTTAGTGGATCTTTAGTGTATTATATACAGTATTTTTATTAGTTACCTAAGTGTTTATTTTTCTTGTCTGTTGCCAAAGACCTTCACCAAAGAAAATTTGAAGGACTTCTTAATACAAAACGCTTCCATAGGCATAACTTGTTAATGGAGACTATTATAAGAACAAAAAGTTGTTCAAAACGTTTTTCTTTGGTACAGCAACGGACAGTGGGCGGACAGCTGATTTGTCAAGTCACCAGTGTTTAAAAAATGCTTATCTATTAATTTAGTGTGCGGGCGTTCTTAATGTAGCTTATAGACCGATTATGTTATGAAATCTGTAATGGACCTAGCGACACTAAAATAGCAATTACTGATTGGTGATAAGGAAGGCATTTGGCGATTAACCAATATCAAAGTCAATAACGGACGGGCGTGGCGATTATGGCAAAACCCCTCATAATAAGCACAACCAAAAAATGGCCCCTAGTGCCCGGCAGCCCGTCTACTCTTGACTCCGGTAGCGGTCAAGTTTACGGAGAGGCAAGGGGTGCGAAGAATCTCCAAAAAAAAACGAAGAAAACGACGTGCCGAACGTGACGCCTATGTCCAACAGTGGACGTCTTTCGGCTGAAATGATGATATATAATATATAATATAATATAATAATTCACAACTATCACACAACGCCGTCTAGTCCCAAGCTAAGCAGAGCTTGTGTTATGGGTACTAGACAACTGATAAACATACTTATATATTTCTAAATACATACATATATAGATAAATAACACCCAGACACAGAACAAATGATCGTGCTCATCACACAAACATTTGTCCTGGGTGGGAATCGAACCCACGACCTCCGGCATAGCAGTCAGGGCCACTAACCACTAGACCAACAGGTCAGTCGTGATGATGATGATGAACGGAAGAATTGGTGGGAATTAAATAGGTGTTAACGTACTCGGTACATGTCAGTGGTACATGTAGGAATATCATATAGACACGGTATATGTAGAAAGAGATTTCAGCATTTATGCGGTCAGTTAGGGACGATGTCTGCAAGGGCTGCGAATTGTTAACGTGGCTTTCGCAAAAAAGTAACTGAAGGTATATTGTGAGACCAGTAAAGGTAGAACTACATTGCGCACACGTGGGCCATGTACGTCAATCTGGGCGCGTCGGTCTCCATACATTTTATATGACAACTAGACTTGCAGAGCTACATCAGATCCACGCCACGCGACGCCACGAAACGCGCCGCTACTTACAAATTAGAGGACCTCGTTTGCGTCGGTCTAGTGTAGTTCTCGCTTAAAAGTCTGACATTCGTTCCAGGTCCATCCAAAGCAGGAGAAGTTATTTGTTGAATTCCTACGTAAAAAAAAAACCGGTCAAGAGCAGGTCGGACTCGCGCACCGAAATTTACGTACAGACTTACATATACATACATGTTAATAGTTCAATTCCCGAATAGAGTCTCGAAGAATCGCAAAAAGTATTTTTTTTTTGTGACGTAACTACAAATTTACAGTTTTCAGACTTTTTCTTATACTTATGCTATGAGACTTTACTTCATGCCTAATTACAGGATTCTAAGACGCAAAGTACCCTATTGGTTTTGATTTCTTAGCGAGTGTCAAAATATGTGCCTCAACGGATATCTCTTATCTTATCTTTAGATTGCGTTGACATAGGAGTTTGATTTTTTCCCTGCTGACGAGGTAGCAAGCCTGAGTATTTTATATTATTTTCAGCTAACCTACACGCGTTCCTGAGACAAAGGGGTTTGACAGACGGACAAGCGGACAGTGATCCTAAGTATAAGGGATTTATTTTTGCCGACTTAGGTACGGAACTCCAAAAAACCTACCTACATGTGTCTACATGTAGAGAAATTTAAACCAATGAAATTTTATGACCAAGGGCACTTGTCATAATAATAATGTGTTGCCTGCTTACTGTCATGGTTATTTCCTATATGGCGCGGGACGGTACGTGGCGCATACTAAGTAGTCGGTGGAGTTGAACCAATACTGAAATTGTAATACGTGTCGTCGAAGTCGAATACGATTTTTATTATTATTATGAGACCGTTGTGTCCCATTGCAGGGCAAAGGCCTCCCTTCCGTTATTCCATTCCTTTCTGCCCTTAGCCACTTCTGGCCAATCCTTAAGGTAGGAGTCCAAATCGTCACGCCATCTCCTTCTACCGCGTCGCCGGCTCCTGTTGTTCGGAATCCAGTCAGTTTTGGTTCAGGTTGCCTGGTGGTAGTTTTTTTATTTTATTTTATTTTTGTTATTTATCTACAAGCTTTATAATTAAGCTTTAATAACACTAAGGTCTTTTTACATAGCATGGGTAGGATGACAGCAAGACAAAAATATGCATCTTTAAGAAGAGAGAAAAGGTAAGGAATCCGACAGATGTCGCCCACACTATCCTATAGTGAAGAATTTTTATTTTTAAAATGCAACAGATTGGCTATATATATATATTTGAAGGCTTCTTAGTTCGAATTTGAGAGTAAAAATAATCCATCATTTGTATTTTCAGTAGTATCTTAGTAAAGTTTCTCGAAAATTTTAAGAAATATATCCTTACGTGGCACTGATAATATTCAAATTTTAAAGTGATCGTGTTTATTTATTTTAACTGTGTGTGTGTAATTTTAACTGTATTTAAACTTTCATTTTAAATAGCAACCAAGAGTTCTGATGTTGGTTCACTCAGGATATTACGACGGGTGCAAAGAATAAAAAATTATCTGCAATTTTGCGAATTTGTGATAGTTGCAAATTTATATTCTAAGAAGTGTCAAAAATGAAGAATTAATAGTTCTTTTATTCAATAATGCTTTAAAAAAAACTGCTTATTATTCACTTATTATTACTATCAGAAAATCGCAAAAATGTAGATAACTCTTTTTACTTTGCACCCGTCGGAGTAAAATGGTCAAGATATAATAATTAACTAACGTTAATTTTTTAGCATGTAATCTATGTAAATATGAGTAAAAAACGTAAAAAATAATCAGCTCATGAATTTTAACAACGTTATAGATGTATATTTTTTGTATTTTTATGGTTTTTAGATAAAAATTCTCAAAAATGATACTTGACACGGACTTTTCGCATATGGGAATCATGTTTGGTATGCATTAATTAATATATAAACCCCAATGGCTTTGTATAACATTTTGGCTGTGTTGCAGATGTAGACTAAATAAATGTACTTAATATATGGAAAATTACCTTATCAGTGTTTTTTTTAGGTGGGAAAATCATCTAATGACATATGGGGCGGAGCGAGAGCTAGTGTCAGACTTTTACTGACTAAAAACCCACTACTGTTCCTTCTTTGCCTTCATCCCGGGGCTCCGGGCTCCTTGTGTTGCTGTCGCGTTTATTTAACCCCGAAATAAGAATTTTATTTCTTTGTTTTTCGTCTTAAAAAACACACACAAGATGCCCAGACCGGAACAACTATCTGTTGGCCACACAAATATTTGTTTCGTGCTGGAATTGAACTCGCGACATGCAGCGCAACAGCCAATCGCTCAACCACTGCACTAACCTTGTTGTTAAATACACAGAATAATACAAACTATTTGTATAGGAAGTTCTTTTTCTTTATCTACTTCATAGGTACTAAAGATGGAGAAAGACAGCTTTGAGGTTTTAAACAATATAGCAACACTGCGGTATCTTTAGTATCGCACCAAAATTACCATAGAACACTCGTAACCGCGAATTAAGATTATGATTCTTCCCACGTTTAGATCTCGGTCGGTGATTGATTCATAGAAAGGCTAGAGTTACTAATAGTCGCGCTGATTTTCAATTTAGTCGTATAGAAAGGTGCACGCGGTTAATGATAGCTTAAGATTCACTTTCACACGTTAAAAACGTATGCTTCTACGTTTATTAAATAATATTTGATAAATCATACTAACTACTTAATATTCGCATAAGAATTCGCACATATTTTATGTGAAAGCAATTCTTGTGGTTACCATAAGCGAAGTGATTTCAAACTCATCTTCCAAGTGGCCTTTTGTTATGGATGATTGATATCCAGAGCAATTTGCGTATTTTTAACGTAACATCGATATTTTTTCAAATATTTTAGTAATAACTAATCAAAACATAATATTTTATTAGGTTAATAAATTATTATATTTAAATTATAAGTTACCGAATACGATAACTTTGTAATATTGTAATAAATCATGCAGTATAATAATATGGGTATATATATAATAATATGGGTCCAGTTGGGTAGATCTAAATTTCGAGAAAGAGGTCAACCGTCGAATGCGACTCGGCTGGGCAGCGTTCAGAAGCTGCTGTGGTATATTGGACGAGAAGATACCAATCTTCTCGTCCAATATAGCACAGTGTCTCAAGACGAAAGTCTATAACCAGTGCGTGTTGTAGGTTGCCCTTGTCCCGTGTTATTTGGGGTCGGCGCAACACGTTTTCTTCTTTCATTCTGCCCTGTCACTCGTCATACTATCACTAACTTCCTTTTCTTTCATATCACTCTGCACACAATCCATCCATCTTTTCTTTGGTCTCCCTCTCCCTCTCCATCCATCCACATGTAAACTCATAACGCTTTTAGTAACATGCGTTTTATCCCGAAATGTGGTCGCTCACCATGGGCCTCATCAGAAGGCCTGATAAAGTCACTCAAAGGGCAATGGAAAGGGCTATGCTCGGAGTTTCCTTGCGTGATGCAATCAGAAATGAACTTATCCGTAGGAGAACCAAGGTTGCCGACATAGCACGAAGATCCGGTGGCAATGGGCAGGGCACATTGCTCGCAGAACAGATGGCCGTTGGGGTCGAAAGGTTCTGGAGTGGCGACCACGTACCGGAAGACGCAGTGTTGTAAGGCCCCCTACATGGTGGACGAATGACCTGGTGAAAGTTGCGGGAATCCTATGGATGCGAGACGCACAGGACCGTTCATTGTGGCGTCACTTGAGGGAGGCCTATGTCCAGCAGTGGACGTCTATCAGCTGAAATGATGATGATGATAATAATATGGAATTCTATTGGATAATTTCAAATATAGAAAAAGGAAACGTGAACATTCAGCCAGAATGTCTAGACAAACTTTAGAGTAATATGATATTTCATTCATTGTCTGATCGTAAAAAAAAACATTCCATAAAATATCTTAACACATTAACATTCCTTCGTGTCTCGGAAAGCATGATAAGCAATTTACCCTGGGTATCATTCATAGAACTTTGGCACTCGCTATGAGTGTCAATGGTGCCATATTTTACAGATTGCCAGTAACATATTTATATACTTAGATATATAATAATTCTTCTGTTACGTGTATGTCATTGAACAGAGATGATTTGCATGTGTTTGTGTGCGTGTCCCTGTATGGTCGCGATTCACAATTAGACTGGGCAGGACGTCTGTTTTACGGATATATAAATACTAGTGGACTCAGAGCTAACATTAAATATCCGTAAATCTTTGTCGTATCGGGATGTCGCATTATCACGCTGTCTTCTTCTTAGTCTCGAATTGATGGTTTTCTTTTCCCTCAAAGTTTTTGAGTCACGTAGGTAGCCACATTTATAGCGAAGTCAATGGCGTTGACGTTGTGGAAGTCTGCATTTATACTAATACTTTCCAACCTAAAAAATATTCCCATATACCACATATCCGTATGTACACGAATATGATTTAGTAAACAATGCTTCGTATGTTTTAGCAATGTTTACATTTTTATACGTGTGTAGTATCCATTATCCGTCTCAAATATCGTTTGCGTGAGGAAACGCCACGAAAACGGCTCACTTGCTTCAATAACGGTTTTTGTGTTATTACTGTTACGTGTCGTTATATAATTTTAATATAAATATACTGTTTGTGCATGCTATGTAAGAGTTATATGAAGCGAACTGTGGTTTAGATGTGTTTAGAACTTTTGAAATTGGCTGTGATCGACTTTGTAATCCTTTAATCTGTTTTGCAGCGCACATAACTTTTTGTATTTCTTTTTTAACGTGGGTAAATTATCAAAGAACTTTTCCCGCACTACGACAAAAACCCACGTGTTCCTCCAGTTGCTCTTTATTAGTGAGGGCTGCGGTAATTCCATCGAACAATTCGCAGCCCTGCCAGTTGTCGCGTTGGCCCGAACGGGCCCTATCAATTTTACTCACACATTGCATCGTCGACCCGACCCGTCTCTTGGTCTTTACCGGATGGCCGGACGCTTATCTACCCATGGCTCGCCATGGTTAGCCATGTACCATGGCCTGAACAGGGTCAGGTCTCTTTAATAAAAATAGTTATTCAATACTGAACGGAACAGCTGAACTGAAAGAGTTGTATTAATGATTTAATGTCTAATTATGAAGGTAATTTCATAAATAAATATAACCGTAACATTCAACAATACTCTCATATTATATGTGGAGGCTTGTAAATGGCTCATCGTGATCTACTTTATCGTTATATATTTTGTATTGTTAGCTGTAAGCCGCCCGAATAAAATAAAATAAATAAATATATTCTACTTGACCTTCGATATGCAAAAAAAAAATTGATGCGAGCTATTAAGTCTAACTGGATTTTGGCTAGAGTTCAATCAGTCTAGTATTTTTCCAAATACATATGTTGTTCTATTATATGTTGTATGTCGGGTCTAGTGTAAACGGGTGTAGCTGAGTATCAGCATTTTAAATCTTATGGAGTGACTGCCTGTCTGAGCTCCACGACCCATCCCCCGGTCACCCATCCACAGATCAACCTCGGTAAGCGTTGCCTAACATAAGATCAGTCCGTGCGACTGTTGTTATTTTGCCGCAAATTTCTCTTTAGTATTATTAATATAGTTATGTATAGTGATAACCCGCATGTCTGTGTTACAAACAGATACCTACCTATTATGCCTGTTTAATAACCAGGTCGTAACTAATTATTTTTACCCATATTCTACTAAAACAATGCACTTTATTACGTTGTGAATGTGTTTCACTATATTTACCCTATTTCTATTATTAAATTCCTGCTGAACGTGATTATCATCATGCACTGATGAGTATTACACATGGTGATTATGATGGTCGTTATTATCATGTTTCGCAAACGGATTGATGATGGCATTGGCTGATGGAGGATGCTTTTTCTTTCATCATCAGCATTCAGGTGCAAGACGTCCATTGCAAGACTTTATCTGCAATACCTACTTTTTCTTCCAACTTAGACAATTTCGTAGTGTCTGTAGAAGTTAAAAGTTTACAGTAGCAAGTTGCTTCGCGAAAACAATTATCTGATCTGTAAATTTTGATAAATTGGCTAATATATATGTCTAATATGATTTGTATTTTAGTAATTATATATTGTATATGTGTAAACAGTACACACGATCTATCTGCATATCTTTTCTCTGTCAAATTCATTCAAAGGTCGTTTGTAAAAAATCGCTTTCAGCGATAAGACCGCCCAAAGATGTACTTTATTTATTTTAAGCTCCTATTGTGTGTTTTTATGGTGTACAATAAATTGTTTAATTATGCTTTCATAAAGGAGATTTATTCATATTTCAGAATTTATTCATATTGTTAAATATGTATGCGGTATCTTCTCGTCCAATATACCACAGTGTCTCAAGACGAAAGTCTATGAGCGTGTTGCCAGTGATGGCATATGGATCCGAAACGCGGTCGCTTACAATAAGCCTCATCAGAAGACTTAAAGTCACCCAAAGGGCAATGGAAAGGGCTATGCTCAGAGTTTCCTTGCTTGATCGAATCAGGAATGAGGATATCCGCAGGAGAACCAAGGTTACCGAGCACGAAGAGTCGCCAAACTTAAGTGGCAATGGGCAGGGCACATTGCTCGCAGAACGGATGGCCGTTGGGGCCGAAAGGTTCTGGAATAGCGACCACGTACTGGAAGACGTAGCGTTGGAAGGCCTCCTGCAAGGTGGACCGATGACTTGTTAACGGTTGCAGGAGTCCGATGGATGCGAGACGCATAGGACCGTTCATTGTGGCGACACTTGGGGGAGGCCTATGTCCAGCAGTGGACTTTTGGCTCAAATGATGATGATGATGATGATGATGAAATATGTATATTTATGAATTATGTAAACAAAGATCGGCAGTAAATTATTAGTGAACTAGAAGGTTCCTACTTCTAGTTCACTCGCAGTTCAAATGTTTTGTATTAATTTAGTCAAACTATTCTCTCTTATCTAATTTATGTGACAATATTGAAACTTGTGTAAAATATGTACAAGTATTGTCCCAACATATTTTCATGTGGATATTTCCACATCGTTGGTTACGACTGACATTTGTATGTTATCTACAATTAGTTGTTCCAAGGTGCATTGAGTAACCTAATGGGCTTATGAACTTCACTTAATTCTGGAATGTTCTTTATCTTTATTATCGTCGCATCATTACTTAAATTGAATACATAGAGTAGTATCTATTTATCCACATCAAAATCACGCTTGTTGTATCAGATGAATAAAGATACTTTTGAGTTTCAAGGAGTGTATTGTTCAAACATGTTTTTAGCAAGTAACTTGTTAGTTTTTTGGAAACATAATGTACCCGTAAACTGTCTAGTCGATTACCGGAAGACTAGACTCGTTTAGCAAGCCCAGTAGCCAGTATTAAGAAACCAACACAGTTAAGGCTGTGATTCATTCAAAGCCTTCCTTAGTGAAGCTAGCAGCTTAAATTACTACTAATTTCTTTTCTAAACACGACGTGTTTTAGCAAAAAGTTGAAAATGGCAAATAATTTAGAGTCACGTTTGGCATGGCGTGGTTGATCAATTCTAATAAGTGGACACAGAACATGATATTTAAAGTTGAATATCAACTGTGTGCAAATAATGTAGACATACCTACATGCTTGGCTACTACCGGTTGTCCTCGCTTTTTCTAGACAAAATATGTTCTTAGTGACTTTTAAACTAAATCCTTTCCGTGATCCAATCTTAGTGTTTTACAAGCTTTGTTTAACATATAGGAACTTGTATATGTTGTTATTTGTGTAGCTGGAAAAATTGTTTTTTTTTCGTTTAATATTTCCGCAATTTTTCTAACGAGTTGACGGAGAAGCTGAAAGATTTCTTAGGTATCGTATTTAAAAAAACAAAAATTTTTGTGCAACACCTTGTACCAAGCTTAGTAGTTGGTATTTAAGTATTCCTATCCAGCAATATTTTACCATAATTTTATTAGTAACTTGCAAAAGGCAGTGTTCTGTTTAACGGCTATCTTTGAGTATTGGAGTTAGCGCTTGCAATTTCTCCCTGAATTTACTGGTTGCGTAGGTATACTTCAGCCCGTGGGCCCATTACGACAGTGCTGAACTGATAGCATTCTTACAAAACAAACCACTGAGTAGATCTAATCTCGAGTCCGTCGCATAAGTTACAACATTACACTTCGATTAAATCATATTAGCTTCGGTTGCGGTCAGTTCGGACTGACACGGTGCTGATGCGAACTAAATTGGATGTCGCCTCACACCGTGCGCAATCTCGATTGATTTATATACTTGTGTCTACCCTCGTATTGATATTTCTGAAACGAATTAAATTACTCATACTTTGTCTAAAGTCTCATTATGCTTTGCGTAACTTCGTAAATATTTCTATCACACTAATTCATATAATTAAAGCTGTTATACCTACTTATCTGTTTGTACTAATAAGGCATGTCGACCTTAAACAAATAGATATTCGTAGTTATAATAATCTACAACTTTCCAAATCACCTCGTCTACACGCTAAACGAATGCTCTTGCACTTCACAATTACTATAATTATCTCCTTTTATAGATTTTAGTGTAGTGCAATGGATCAAAAATAGTTGTAACTTGCTTCAAGTACAAGTAATCGTAAATTACGAGCTTATTGCCACAATAATATGAATCGAGACAACAATTGTAAAATTCAAACAAGAACTGCCGTAAATTGTTTTAATTGAGGACAAGGATGTCGAGCTGGGGCCGAGGCGTGCGACTGCGGTCGCAGGCTCCATCCACAGTTTTAATTGATCGTATTCACCTGCCGAGATCGGCGAACTGATGCCCTTGCGGAGTCTCCCGGTGACGTCACTGCGGCACACGTTATATGGACTTCCGACCGGATTAGTTTAGCACATCACTAGCACTAGGAAATGTGTCGAGTTGCGAAACTTCGGAGGTCGCCGGCAGAGAGCGCCTTCGCCGCGCGATCACTGAAAACTAAACCCGCGCTCACTACCGCACAGCACGCTGCGCTGCGTCGCCCGGCCCGGCGACGGCGCAGCGACGAAAGCGCGTTAGAAAGGGACGAATAGTCATTTCTTTCGTTTTAGTCGGGTATCGATAAATGAATAGCAGCTTTCATATTGATGGCTGATAGCCAATGAACCGACGAGCAACTGCAAGCTGGTTTTGCATGTTTTTTAAAACTAATATTTAAATTCAGGAAGCCGATTATTATTATTAACTTCATAAAAAAATAACAAATTGTAAAGTACCATTTCGCATCCCGAGTTAGAAAGGATTGGATAGCTGAGATAGCTCTACAAAACAAATTATTTGGAACTTTCCTTAGACGCATTTAATGGAAGCATTAATAACTCTCCAATGAGCTGTAATCAGCAATTTTCAATTAGCTTCCTCGCGAGAAAGTGTATAATCAGGAAGCAGGCGAGGTTTATCAGCGCAGGCGCATGCGCACCCGTGCGGAACACGCCGCTGATTTTCCGCTAACTTTTCACCAACACGTAACGGGTCGCGGATGTCAGACTTCGGTGCAGTCCGCCAACATTGTGCCGGTTATGTAAATAAACGATTTAATATGGATTGCGTCATTTTAATCTGTTTGTTTGAATTATTAATCTAATTTGAATTAAAAATCTGATATTTTGATTTTATAAAAATTGAGTAACAAACACAACAAAGTTAAACACGACAAAGTCCGTTTCTTTGTAGAAAAGATCGTAAGTTTTAAAATGTTACATTCACGGTATTAACACATACTAGGGTATTTAAATAAGTTACCATCATTAGAACTTGACAGTAAAATATTAATTACTACAGAATTAAATAATAAATGTGTCTGAGATCATAATTCTTAAATTCCGTCAAAGGTCATAGCAATGGCTACTTATTAATTGACCCGTATTAATTTACATAAAACATAAATGAGACTAAATTATGTAAGTTTATATGAGTGAAACAGAGCGTGTGTCTTATGAGAAGACACGGACCGTTGACTTTGTTTGAACATTACATTAACCGAGTAAATTGTACCTCAGACCGATCCCGAGGATAAAAGTAAGTGATTAAGTGATGAATTTATTACTTTGGCATAAAGTTGTGAAACGGTGGCGAATGAGGTCTGTTTTTGGAAAAGATTGTGTCCGGTTACATTTATCACTGGTTGTTCCAAAAACATACTAAATTTAATCAACAGAAATCTCGCCCGTGTCAAGATTTAATGTATCAATCAAATTTAAGTGCTTTTAATACGAATTTAAAGATGTGGCAAAATTCAGACAAAGGAAAACGTGAAAGGAAACCTTTTTTTTTTCTGCTTTCGTGCAATTTGTTATCCTCGTCTTTTATTTGTTTGCTCTTGTTCACTTATGGCGCAACCCGAAGCACATTTACGTGTTCACTATATTATTATGATTGATGTGAAACTAGCTTACTCAAACAAATAGTAAAGTACGTTGGGAAACTGTACTTTGGCATTGATATATTAAAGCCGACCGACGGCTTCGTTCTTTGTAAGAAGCAAGAAGAATCGTGGATGTAGCTGTCTCAGCTGCCTAAAATTCGGATGTTCTCGTCGATGTGGACTGACAGTTCCAATTATTTTAAACATGTTCTGATTCTATACGAAACGAGCACTTTAATAGGTTGTGGGTCAAGCTGTTTATTGTTAAGATCAAGAACCTTGTGTTTGATTAGTTTTATTACTAACCTTTTGTGTGAGAAGCCCGTAGGCTGTGAAAGTATGTTAATTCATGCAACGATCATGGTTGTGGTCATGATAGATGAAGTTACTAAGCCCCTCTAGGTGTGCTGTCAGGTTTATGGTGCGCTGTGTCAGCGAGGAGGTTAGGTAACTGCTGGAGCGCGGTACGTGACTCCGACCGTAATTAACAACAATTATGTAGATATCGTCTGCATAACGCACCGCTGACAACCTCCACCACTATAAATAATGAAGCAACGAGAATGAGATTGTGCATGTCACGTTAATTTACCAAGTTATTATTCTGTATTCTTGAGAATTTGTAAAGAGAAATCTTCGGCCGAAGACCTTTGTGCGCCTCTGTTGTACCGGGTAAAAGTCGTTCAGACGTGCGGCAAATGTAGTAAATATTTCCTTAGAGACGAATGCACCATTCAAAGTATCTTTTTAGTTTTAACCTAGTTTTAAATCGTTAATCATTTCAAAAAGAGTCGTAACATATATTTGTCTTATGTGCAATGTGCCCTGTTGGCCTTATAATGACATTACCAAATTACCAAGTTGAAAATACTTAAATATAAATGTTGAAAAAAAACGGAGTATATTTATATTCCTGTGTCAAAAAATATGATAATTAAGTAGGTACTTCCTGGCAAATTGGACTGCAAATACGGTCGTGATGAATTGCTTAAAAGTAAACCTGCAGATTACTTACTTGGTATTTTATTACCACACTAGATACCTACTGGTGTTGTCATAAATATCCTGTATAAACTGCCACATTAATATTCTTATGTAAATATCAAGATAATACACATACCATCCTTATAACTATTGGATTTTATTGCTATATGCAGAGGCGCCGGCTTTTAGAAAACCTCATGGGTGCTCATGCTCATTTGATGACTCGAAAAAGTGGCGAAGTGTGAGAAGAGAAATGCACATTGATCGACATTTTGATAACGGATACCGGCATCAATAACTGGCATCCGTTACCTGCATCGTTAATAAATAATAATTAATGTATATAATTATAATAGTATATCTTTATTTTATTTTATTTTTTGGATGTTATATGTATTTTGTATGTACCAATTTTCCTTTTACTTCTACACACAGTGTATACATCTCTATTTTGTCCAACTCTCCTTTCGCAGGTATGCTGGAAGAGATTTCTTTAGAAATAAGCATCACCTTTGTACTATTCTTCTGTTTCCTTCTTCTTTTCTTCTATTTATTATTGTGTGTACATAAATTGTTAAATAAATAAATAAAAATAAATATATTGAGACAACATTACTGTATACATTGTCCCAAACTAAGGTTTTTCCTTGTACTATGGTATGAAACCAGGAACAACGAAGGTACCACAGACACCGGGGGTGCGGGAATCTAACCCGCGACCATAGCGTCTCAACTGGCACTCTAAACGAAAAAACGCCCATCCCTAAAAGGCGATTACTGATCTGTTTCTTGATGTCTATTCTCAGGGGTGCTCAGCATCCACAGTTTATTTCACATCGGCGCTCCTGGTTATATGAATTTACTTGAAACTAGCTGACCCTACTGATCATGTCCTGTCTTAGCTATGAATTGCCGCGCAAATTGTCAAACGCACGAACCAAACGAACTGTCAAAAGCACTAAGGTTAAATATTCGTAGTTTTCTGAAAGTTTCCAATTTTCTGTACAATGTTTTTGATTGAAAATGTTATTAAAAAAATAATTATTAATTGAGTTTGAGACATCGTGGTGAAAGGATTAGTCAGCTAGACTAGACCGAGTGCTAGCTGTCCAGGGTGCTCCGGGCGTTTAGAATCGCTGTACGATATTTTTAACGCCGCTCGGGGATGTTCCTTTCATGCATCCCACATCATAAAATCGATAAAGTTCATCTTAAGTTATGGTTTGACCAAGAAAAATGGGCGTTCATTTTTATACATGTATAATACTCAGGGCTCCACCCTGAAATTACTTCCCGCATTTTAATAAATTTTAATTTTCTTAGGTACTTTTCTTTACTACTACTTAAAAAATGCGATTAAAGCGATCTAAACAAAAAGTAAAATAAAATCAATTAATCTGTTTTTGAGTTTCAACGAGACAGAACAGCAATAGATTTTTATATATCATATGAAGAATATCGATTATATTGCTTGTGCTGTAAAGCCCGTAAACACAATAAAACTGCAAAACGAACATGCATATTTAGTTTAAGTCGATATAAAAGTAGAACAATAGTTTGACTAAACATATTTATGTAGGTACTATTATAAATGAAGATCACGGAAGAGTGCAGCCATAGAATTTGAAACATAAAAGCAAATTATTAGATTAAATATTCTGTTGCACCCGGAGGAGGCTTTGTGGTTTCAGCCAGTCACACATTTGACTGAAACCGCAAGTAATTTGTGTTAAATTAAAATTACTTTAGCCTTTAACTTAAGAGCGGCCTACCCGAGATATATTTCCATACAACCGTTCATACGTGAGTTATTACAAATCTTTCTCTAGATATTTTGAAAACACAGATATCTTGTGGATGTTATCTAGGTTTCTATTGAAATCAAATCATAAATATCTGTATAATTAATCTAGGAAAGACCTCTGAATATCTGCTATTTTGCGTGAACTTTAGCTCTTCATAATGTACTAAAAAGTTAAGAAAATATAACTATAGAAATCTTTTTTATTTAATCGAGATTCTGAACAAGGATTTTTTTTTCCAAAAATTAAGGTTTTAAAAAAACACGTATTTCCTGGAACAAGTTTTGTGAAATATTGGAGTGAGTGATGGAATTACCGAATGCTTACAGAGTATTTAGTCATTATCTCTCTTTTTTCGCTTTGCCTCTTTATCAAACATTGCGTTGGATTGCGTTGGATGAAACCACAAGCTTAACTATACTCACTATGACGATAGTCGACTCGGGAAGGGCTCTCTTAAGTGACATATATCATATAAGTGCATTTATTTTCGTTACGAAATACTTAAGTAACTGTGAAACCACAACAGAACAGGTGCAGCAATACTGTAACTCACGTAAGTACAGAACGTACAATCGAGATCCACAATAGAAGCATTATAAATTATACTTCAAATAGGTGATGATGATTGCCACTTTATTCTGAAGGTAACAATTTACGTTTAGAACTTTATTCCATTTACAGTAATTTGAGAACTACTTCATTTTGTTTTTAAGGCCCTTGCTCCCATTTATATAAAACAGTGACTTTCTGTAACCTACTCTACGATAACGGCTGGGTTAATAGATTTGAAAAAATAAAAAATTATAGATTCACATCATTATCAACATACGAGTTTTACGTATGACTAAGACATACACCAAAAAAAAAAAAAAATAACAACATGATATTTTTTCGCTTGTTTTCCCTACATCTTTCAAACGGCTTTGATCTTTAGAAACATGTTTACACAAAAAAATGCTCGTTAAGTGTTCTTCAAAATGTACATAGCATATGTAAATCAATCTATTTTTTTCAAAGAAAATGGTTTTAAAGGTCTACGAGGTACTATGCGGGCGGAGGCAACAGTACGAGTATGTACCTATGCATTTAACTTCGCCCAGATGATCAAGGGACTATACGCCTTAAGTGAAGTGCAGTATGCAGCGAAAGACGGGAATGAAGGCTACGTATCGTGCATAGCGACGGTGCACTTAGTGCAATATTTCGATTAAGCAGACTTTCAAGCACACAGTGACAAAAGCCTGTACTTAATCGCATCATCTCGCTTCGAAATGAGACTTGACATTATTTTCGCATAATCACGTCTCATTTCAGAACGAGAGTACGAGGAAATAGTACATTTTGACACAAGTGGGAAAACGCTGTCATTGCAGTCGAGGTGGAATATACGTCCTAGCCAAAGTTAGGTCGTTTTGGACCCAAGAGACTGAAATGACAGCTTTTGCCCACTTGCACCTATAACGAACAACGGATTTTCAACACACTTACTCGAAAAAAATTATAATCATAGATACTATTTAGTAACAAGTTATTGTGCGACAAGGTTGACGTTCGTGAAGCCCAGCGACCGACCACTACGGGGACTGCCCGGCGACCAACCTGATGTTATCATAAATGTATCATACATTATGGCGGGGCCAGCCGGAGCATTTTTATGCACTACTTTTTTTTTTTTCGGTGGCAAAATCATCTTATGACATCCCTCGCTCTTGGGCGGAGCGGGAGATAGTGTCAGACTTTTACTGACTAAAAACCCACTCCTGTTCCTTCGTTGCCTTTCTTACCAGAGCTGAGTCTTCCTTTCAGAATCAGACCCTTGGCCCCAGTAGGCTTCGACCCTGCTGGGCCCCTACAGTTGCTGACATCTCCTTGAGGCGCGCGTGGAACAGTACGCGCCGTCGGTGACTTGGGCTCGGTCCGGACGGTTACCGGACGGTCGGACGGCAAGCTACCTGTAGCTCGGTGTCCGCAAGCTCGCGCCTACAGTGGCTGGAAATCGGGATCGGTATCCCGGCAGCGGTTGGGGCGTGAGAACCGTTGCCTTACGCGATCGTCCGCCTCTTTTGCTAGCATTATTGCTTCGCAGAAGGAGGTGACCGCCTGCCACTCCTCCTCGCTCCGGACCATGGCCTGTCCCAAGGTCCGGCGCGAGATATCGCTGCCGCCGAACTTGCCATGTCCGGTGAGGACCTGCGTCATGCGGAAGGTTAAGACACCGTGTTGCCTTTCCAGCCATTCCAGCCAGGACCGCCATAATTATGGCGTGCCCAGCACTGGGTTGTGATAGTCGCTGTCACCATTCTATTATGAGATCCCACCGGAATTCTGTCCGTCATGCCGCGACTTGTCGCGACAGCGGAGTTTCGCCCCGGCGTTGCATCTCCACGCGCAGATCATGCATGCGTGCAAGGACTGTTGCCTCCAGATCCCATGCTGGCAGGCCAAGCCATTTTTCTGCACTAGTGCCAAATATATTTCATTCTGTGCCTAAAAGCTGCGAGGTAAAAGCCAGTTTTAAAATAAGTGCGTTAAAATAGTGCATTTTGATACAAGTGCAGAAAGTTTGTCATTGCGACCGAGGCGGAATTCACACGAGCCGTAGGCGAGTGTGTTATGGAGCCGAGGGCTACAGTGACAAATTTGCACGTGTCTCAAACGACTTTTTTCAATACACTTACGAAGAAATGAATAAACTGGGGTTGGCCAGCGACTTGCGAGGGTTGACGCGCGTCCAGTCTGATACGATAAATATAATAACATTGTGGTGGGGGAGAGCACACGCTATTTCTGCACTAGTGCGGAAAGCAGTCTATTGCGTGCCTAAAAGCGGTGGGATAAGAGCGGGTTTTCGAGTAAGTGTATTGAAAAAAATTTATCGCGCGCATTATGGCTGTCAAGTGTTCAGAATTCGAGCAACATGATACTGTGAGCTAAGTTATGGCCTTAATTGCCGGACCTAGTGATTTGTTCGCACGCGCCGTTCCATACCAGAAGACACACAGACTTGCGTGTTGGACAACTTTTAAGGCCGATGATGGAAACATGTGGTGTATAAAACTCTTTGGTCCAGATCTATAAGCAGATTTCCAGTAAGAGGGAACTCTGCACAAAGTACAGCAGCATTTCCTATCCTAGTAAAGATTAGATGGTACTTCACACCGGAACTGTTACTCAACCAATTGCAAGTTTATTCGTGTATGTAGTACTGTTGACATCTAAAGAAAGGATGTGCTAAATACCAGCTTGATGCGCTTGAGCCAATTGAGAAACGAGGTAAGAAGATCATCGGTAAAGATATATTCGTCAAGTCAAAACTACAAAGTTTTGAACATCGACGCCAACTCTGCGTTAGTTTGTCGGTTTTGTACCGGTTACGTTTTGTGGAGTGTGCGTCCGAATTGTACCTACTTATAGTTTAATTCTAATGCCGTAAGCCAGATCTTAGAATTGATCCAACTCAAACAACAAAAAGAGGCCAACTATAAGTGGCCAGATCGTTTAAACGGTAACGTTTGATGATATGATAATCCACGTTTGGCCATATCATTAATGTAGGATTTTTATGATAATGAAAGGTCTAAAGAAAGTAGGAAATTATGTATTGTTTTTGTTCGAACATGTATTTAAAACTTAAAATTTAATTTAACAATTCTGCATTAATAAGTACATAAAAACATGAATAAGTACATTGAGGAACAGTGGACACTAAATGTAACTATTTTACGATATGATCAGCCATGTTTGACCATATCATGAAATAGCACCATTTCAAGAAATGGCCGGTTACATCATGAAGTGATCAATTCTAAGATTTGACCATGATACCGACAACCTCGTATCATTATCGGCCTACAAGACGAACCTCGATGTGCTATCAGCATCTACATAATGAACCGGTGCAGCTAAGGATTGGAATTCAATGCCGGAGTCTGTGTTTCCTGATAGCTACAACTTAGGTAAGCGTGTGTTACTTCATCGTCGACTACATCATCGTAATATCGCTTGAGATAGTGGTCAAACGCGAGCAATCAAAATTAATAAAAAAAAAATATATATTTAATGAATTTAATATTATAAATCTATGTGCATTTCCAAATGTGACTTGCTAACAGTAGCAACTATGTGCTTTCATTTTTTTGCAACGTCAGACATGGAGAGTCGGATATTTTATTCCATATCTGATGTCTGCATCAAATGCAGTATCATCCTAATCAATCATTAGAAACCTCATTCTATTGTAAGGTCGAAACAGATCAGCCATAAAATAAATAATCTAAACTACTTCTGAAATACGAAATTGGGTAATCGAAGATGTCAATATAAATTTGATACCGTGTACTGGCTTTTTGAAAACTAGTGCACGATCAGTGTTCAGCGCGCTCGTGTGTCACGAACATGCAAGGCTATTGTCTGCACCTTTTACTTTGAATTAAGAGCGAGGAGCCTCGAATTACAATCCATAAATAATCCAAGAACGACTCTTAAGGTCTGGGAGTAATCATACAGTGGAACTGTTATTAAATATTGTACTACTGTTCACTCAAGCATTTACTGCGCAGCTCTATGTCAGTTAGTGGTTTTGATATTTGGGATAATTTGCAGTTTGTTAATAACACAGCAGCTACTGAGATTTCTTAAAACCTAATTATTTTTCATTAATGACAGGAATCAGGGTACTTATCTGTTTTCATTTCATAAATCTATGAAATTATTGATTGATGATTTTTTAGAAGTAACTAATCATTTTTTATAAAAATTTGGTATAAAAATAATGTCAGTTTTTAAAGATAGAGACTAAGATAAAATGTGTTGAAAACAGATTTCAAGTTATAGACTAAAATATATTCTACGAATTCAGTAAGTTGAACTTCATGGTTGACCAATTATAGAAAGCAAGAAAAAATAAAATGCAATACAAATCTGTGTTTAAATATTTATTTACAATCAATTCAACGTAAAATTACAATTATACTAAAGCCAATACAATTTATACATTATTTACAGTACAGCTCTTCGGAGCTCCGTGGTTTAAATAATATATTTCAGATCGCAATGAGTATTATAATTTCTAAAATTACTACTATTTAATGATCTTTTGTACATTGAAATGCGCGATTGATGTTTTTGTACTACATCATTGTTAACTGATTCATAAAAGCATAAAAAAACTAAAAATAAATAAGTTATGTTAATCTATGTTGCACAGGAATGTTAAATATCCGTATTTGGTAGCATTTATATTGGGTTACCAAATATCAAATTTGTATTTGAAATCAATAGGAATGCATTTGTGAACACGGATTAAGTTTCACAAGCGATTTTGTATTTAAACAAGACGTAGGATGAAACAGCCAATTAATTGATTGACTAACCCCTCTCTCACAAACATGTCTCATAAAAAAACACTTAAAATTTTTAAAGACCTTAAGATTTTTTGGAAAAAATATGACAGAATATCAAAACAACTTTATAAATAAAAAAAACTTTCCAAATAAGTAAAGCGTGTGCCGTTTTATTAATCAAGGATTTTATGGTGAGCCTCGGCTTCAGAATGAAATCAAAGGTTAACAATGCCATTTTTATATTGGTAACTTTTGGCCCAGCTCCGTAGAAATCGTCTGGTAACTTTGGTGCAATGGTGCAATACATACCTCACTCACTTATTTACAGTAAACTACACTGAAAATAAATAATAACAGACTACTGATAGTGGATAATGTTATACTCGTAGCTACTAGTTAGTTCTAGGCCGATACTTATAATTAGATTGCCATTGATATAGTTAAAAAATTGCCTAAGTACAATATATTGGTCAATTTCATCCTACATTTACTTGAATGACTCCAAGTCATCTTCTCACAAAGGGTACATAATAAATGTCGAAGGAGTATGTACATTAACCGAAGTTCTCGAAGTGATGTATGAAGTACGGCAGACGTCTCGTCCTGTTCACTTGTTCGCACGCTGACATCACAGATTTAGTGAGTGGGCGAGGGCCGCACGAGAACACGCCGATCTTAGATACCTTGTGGAGCGAAATGATTATTATAAACTAGCTGACCCGACAGTTGTCATTCTGAAAAAAGCTGTTGTAATTGAAAATTTTCTCATCATAAAAATCTTCCAGAGACTTCTACATATCGTACCCTTATTGCAAAAACCAACTATCTACCATTTTTACCCAAATTAAAGTTAAATCTATTCATCTATTCGTCTCATCAAGATAAATCTACAGGTAAAACCGGTTATTAACTACGACACTTATTTACAAAGAGAGTTTCGGCAAAAAGCAGATAACCTACTAATTTGGTTGAATATGTAATAACATAATATAATCATTCAAAAATGTTGGTGCATTTAGTTGATTTTTGCAATAAGGGTAGATCAAAAACAGTCTCATCCAATTTGGTCCAGTCGTTCTCGAGTTTTTTGCTTAGCAACATAATATTTTACCAAGGCTCTGCTCTTTGATTATATAGAAGCAAACTGAAGGCTACAGTCAAATTATCAATAGGTTCCATTACTTTTTGACTATAGAAGGCATAAGTGAATGAAGATGATAATGTCGTTCTAGATGTCTTTAAGATTTAAAGTTTTAAGATTGGAGGATGTAGATTTAAATCTATTAATCCAAGTCTTTAATATCGATGACGAGTGCTCAAGTTCTAAACTAGAGTTGAGAACTTGAACACTCATCATCATCATTTCAGCCAGAAGACGTCCACTGTTGGACATATGCCTCCCCCAAGTGTCGCCACAATGAATGGTCCTATCCACGAGCACTCGCCACCTATAAATTAGGTTAAATTGGGTAGGTTAAAAATTGATCATTTTTGGAGACTAATGTGATAGGACCCTTTGTTTATTGGACGTTATTGAATTTATGGTCTTATATCAGTCAAGGATTTTGTCACTTATTCAAAGCATATTTTGTAAAGCCCGACTAATGAGTTCTAATGTTACTGATACTCACATAGCTATGTTTCTTCTGCACGAACTTGAGGAAGGAGGACATGTCGGGCCTTCCGAAGTGGTTGACTGCCTTCAAGCCCGTGAACATCGATGTGCGCGATAGACGCTGGAAGTGATTCTCGCAGATGTACTGAGGGGGAAAATTAAGGTTAGAGTAGCCGTAGGTGTTGCACTTTTGGTGAGCTACAATAATATAGCTTCTGCCAGCGGCTTCGCAAGAAAGTAGGTTTCTCAATACAAACTTTGGACCCTGTTTCATCACTTTAGGGGTGAATTTAGAAAAAAATCCTTAATATCATAAAAGGAACCTGTGTGCAAAATTTCAGCGTTCTAGGTCGGAGAGTTTGGGCGTTAGGCGTTGAAGAATTAGTGAGTGAGTTAGGATTTGTCCTTTTTTTTATTTATATACAGATTAGTTTTTTTTTAATTCATTTATTTATAGTTCCTCTGAACACTTTTCACTGAGTTTTCCTAAAAATATCGGTCACACAAAATCAAATAATTAACCTAGAACAAAATAACCAATATAAAATATATAAGTTACTAGATTTTTTAAAGGTAAGTAACAGATCGGAAACACTGATATCTCCCTGAGGCGCGCGTGGAATAGTACGCGCTGTCGACGACTTGGGCTTGGTCCGGACGGTTACCGGACGGACGAACGGTAACCCTGTTTAGATAAAATCCTTTTTGCTACGTACCAGCATGGTGGTCCTGAGATCGAACTTGTGGAAGAACTGCGTAATGAAGATGTGTATCTCGAGCACGTTGGTGACGTCCTTGCGCTCAACGTCGCGCAGCACGTCGATGAACCACTCGAAGTGCTTGTGGGACGGACATATCCAGAGGAAGTATACCTGCGTGACAGGTATAGGAGGTTTAGTACAATTCTAGTTGAGACCTGCCTAATACCAATATCTAAAGAAATAAATGTGAGAAAGATAGCCTCTGACGATAAGGTTGATACGGTAGGCGCCAGATAAATTTGTAATAAAGCACGTTGACCAAAAGATAAATAATCAATAGTAAATGTGGCCGGAAAACCTAATATATCTGCGTAGGCACCCGAAAATCAAACAATGCACTATACTTCACTACTAGAAAGTAGGACAAGTTATTTGATGGATTATCACCTTAAAAAATGGCAATGGAACTATTAAGTAGTAGTAGTAGCGTGCAGATGATACATAAGTGTCATGTAGTACAATGTTATGTGGTTACAGGCGTTACAGCAGTCCAAATGTTATAATAAATAAATAAAAACCTTTATTTCAGACCACATAGATCCATCACAGTCTTTAAAATTAAAAATCCAAAAAAAATAAACAAGAACAAGTCCTGATTACATAAAAAACAAGCAACTATTTTAAAACAAAAACAATAAATTGGGTAAAAAAAAACAAATATTAATAAAATGTCAAAAGTAAAAAAAAAAATGAATGAATTGAAAAAATAAACAAAAAGGTACAGTCAAGTTCCTAAAATAGTTAATTAATTCATTCATAGAAGCATACAATACATTTGGTTTCTATTAAATTAAATTGAAATTATAAAATAAGTAAAAAAAAAATACAGGCCAACAAACTCTTATTTTGTGTTATGTCAGCAATTTTTTTTTTCGAAATCATGATGCTTTGTTAAAGAAAGCTTAAAAAGTAAACTAGACTTGCACTTTGTATGTATGTTTAAGGTTTAAAAGGTGACACAAGCAACCCTAACATTTTACAGACAAAGAAACTTCACAAAAAAAGAAATTCGAGAATTTCGTAATCACTTAATGCAGTTTACATCAAAATGCACTTATGGATGTATTGACACTTAAAGTAGTAGGCACAGTAAAAAGTGTAGACTTGTGTAGTTTCTAGACTTCAGTACATAAGGCTGGTTGTTAGGCAATTGTTTCGTCACGTTGTATTTATGTATTACACAAAAGATACAAATCCTCAGTTAAAGTCTATGTCATCACTTTACATAAGAACTAAACAACCTTTGTAGGTCATTGGTCAATGTTGTAAACGGTAAACCACACGCTAAGTCACGGTAAATCGTGCGCAAGTGTCAATCGTTCCCAATTCCCAAAAATTATTTTCTACTTGACGAAATCGTGAATTTATTCAATGAAATAATTTCATTTGATATTCATGGTTATTAGAAAGAATGACATGGCTATGAAATGCTCGAACAAAGATTTTATTGTTAAATAAAACAATCTTTTCTCTCTATTTCACGGTTTTACGGCTGACAAAAGGATTTCGGTAACTGTTGAAATCAAATCGTACCAAAATGACAGAACTGATCATTTCTTGAAATGTTAGTGGTTAGCTAAGTTTTCTTCCCAAATTTTACGTGCTCTAGTTTTCTCATATCCTTCATCGAGTGGCAAATCAAATTACCTACTTTTTTCGTACTAAGATGCGGTTAATTGATGCATGGCAGCATTGGCAGCTCAAAGTCGACTGTTGTCATTCGATGTCGACAGACGGCGAGTCATTTTCTACATTATTATGTAATCCTAGGATCCAGGATACCGAATATTATATTTTGAGGCGATCAGTTACGTACTACGGTTTACGTTGCGTACGGTAAACTCATACAAAACAATTATCTACTACCGACTTCGATATAAAAACACTAGAAAGTGCAAAATAACAAAGAAACAAAAACAGCGACTTACGAGAATAAAGTTATTTTGCACTTTTTGGTATATTTTATTTTTTTGTAAGGGTTGTATCTTTTTGTAAAAAGTTTTTATTTCCTTTTTTAGTTACGGTGCCCCTCAGATAAACCTAAATAGTGTCCGTCACTAAACGAAATTTAAAAAAAAAACCGTTTTTAACGCAATCTGTAAAGTTAGCGCTCAGCAAACAGATGGCGTTAAAAAAAGTTTTTAATAATCGGTATTGGATTAAAGGTGCGACTTGTCGCCAAAGTACCTACATCTCATGATATTTTCAGTAAGGCAAAGCATGGCTAGATGTATTGTTTTATTACGGAGTTCCTGTGCTTATTTTTCGGTCCCATCACCAGAGGGTAAGAGTCACTAATATGACGTCTTAAAACCATCATGATTCCATTGTGAAGGACATAGGTACAGAGCTATAAAGGGTGAATAGCAGTATCTCTTTTTCACAACGGATTAGGGCACACGTATTAAAAAAAATGTTATCTAAATAAATATATCTGTCTCTCTCGTCAAAACACCGTTTTCTGTAGTGGCCATATGGGCGTGATGAACTTTGACTTCAAAGTCCACGTCGGACTTCTCTATCTTATTAGCAGCTTTGAAGCTTTATAACTTTATTGTTGATGAAGATATTTTAAAAATTCTTTCATATTTGTTTATTAACCCTTTAACGGCTTGCGTCGGATTGGTCCGACGAGTGTTATCGTGTCGTATTCGCCAGGATCGTGTGTTTGCGACTGGGTACTCCATCTTGTTTAGCTCTTCAATCCCATAGGTGCAGAATAACTGACGAGATGGAGTATTTATACTATAATATATAGCCGGATATGGAGCCAGGACCCTAATTCTCGCGAAAACCGAGGAGAAGAAACTGAAGAGAAAAAACTTTTTTCTCAGTAAAGTAGAAGTAACGGTTTCGCCACCAAAATTGAATAAAAAATATATTGACTCATAGAAAGTGTTTGTCGGATATTTCTGACGCAGGCTGTTAAAAAGTTAAAGATAAAAATGATTGATATTAGCAAATAAAAAAATTATGATGGCATCAAGACGTTATATCTAGTAGAGGGCCAGGTCTCTTTGTTACCTTCTTGCAGGCGACCCCGGAGTACCGGTTGGTGGAGGTGCCGAACACGAGGTCGTTGAGTATGGAGGCGTAAGGCGTCACTCCGATGCCGCCGCCCACCATCACCGCCACCTCGAACTTGTACCAGTCCTGGTTGCCGCCGCCGAACGGACCCTGGATCCTGAGAGTAAGTGGACAATGTGGTTTGAAACTCTGAAACTGCTTTAACAGTGTCCTAAATGATAAATAATATTTGGGACAAGTATTTCAAGTTGGAGGTGGTGTTGGTTTGTAGTTGGAGATTTTTTTTTGTTTATTTTCTATTATTTTTTTGTTGTTTACACATAAAGTGCTTATTTTTTTAAGACTTTTTGGTGCTTTGGTGTGTGTTTTATGTTGTAACAAATAAATGTTTTATATATCTATCTATTTACGTTTGCAAAACTTGATAAAATATACCTACATACGGAACTGCTGTTTTTTTTGAGTCTTATAGTTATAATGGTGAGTATAAAGCCCCATAAAGAGATTTTTTTGCTGTTTCAGTTAGGTACACTTGGTATTATCGACGTCATGGCGCATATAATACAAACAAAGATACAAGATCGAAGATTTTTTAAAGTTAGTAAAAAAATATGAGCCTCTCTTAACATACCTTATTTTAGGACGATCCTCAGTATTATAATTGCAGGGATCGAAGTAGTTCCTGAGCTTCCACGTCCAGGGTCCCTGCGCCTTGATATGGCACGACAGGAAGTTCTCGTGGGGAGCTGATGTTAACGTGAAAGAGTGGAACTCTTCTTTTTTGAATGCCGTACACGAGAGGCGTACCCATTGACCTGAGAGAAAGGAAAAAGATTTTATTGAAGAACTAGCTGCTACGCCTACGGCTTCGCCGGCGTAATATTAGAAAATTATCCCAAAGGAACATACACTTGAGATACAAAAAAAGTATCCTATGTGCTATTTCAGGACATGATCTACCAGTGTACCAAGTTTCAAGTTCAGCCTTTCGAGCATGAAGAAGTAACAACCATGCAGACACACCATCACATACTTTCGGCATTGTATATTAGTGTGATTTAAGTCAGTTACTTTTCGCTAATCCTCAGGAAACTGACGGCCCGTTCACGACCTTGCCGCTGTGAGCGGTAGCTAAGCGCGGGGCGGCGAGCGTAAGATCAAAAGTATTAAAAATGTTTGAAGCACGCCACGAGACGCCGCTCATAGCGCCGCGCGCTCGCGTACCGTTGCCGCCCCGCTCGCTGCTAAGATCGAAGTCGTGAACAGGACGTAAGATTGTCTTGCTTAAAGTGAAAAAACATTTTGAATAGAGGATGTAATTTTATTATTCCTTTTATGTAATTGTTAATGGGTTTCATAATTACCTGATAAGTATTTTAGATTAGGAGGCCTGTAGAACTTAATTTTGATTACATCCGATGGCAACATTTCCGTTTCCAATACATCCAGGGCTAAGTACTTTGTTCGTAAAGACACCACCTGGTAAATAACAAACATTAAAATGTATACTAGCTCTGACCTCATCTTAATGTAACAGATTGTAGAATGGAGATGGGAGGTATAAAGGACATATTTGCACTCCAGCCTGGGTATCAAAATAGACTGAAATACTAATAAGGTTATGAAAGACCGTAGAGAGCAATGGTGGCCGAGTGGTAGCGGTACAACTAACGAGTTATAGATCGCGGGTTCAAACCCAGCCAGGCACATTACTTTGTGTCATTTATTACATCACCAGTGCTCTCAAAACGGTGGAAAGGAATACATCGTGAGGAAACTGAAATGTCCTAGAACCAAAAAGTTCGAAGACATTTGTGATATCCACCAATCCGCACTGGACGCGCGTGGTGGATTACGGACCATTCCCTCTCCTAGAGAGAAGGCTTGAGTCCCAGCAGTGGAAACATTATAAGGCTGATTATGCTTATGCTAGGACAGTCAGATAAAATACATCTAAAACTTGGTACAGAATTTATATAACTTCTTATACCAGACAACTTGTTCAGAAATTCAGAAAATAGTTAAAGATGTCATAAAATAGTTAATCCAATGGCTGAAAAGTTGAAAGGGAATCGTTTATCCTGGTATGGTCTTGTGAAGAAGAGGAATGAAATGTATGTTACTAAAAGAGTTATGAATATACATGTGGGTGGATGGAGAGAGAAAGAGATATCAAAGAAAAGATAAATGGATTGTGTGAGAAGTGATATGAAAGAAAAGGGAGTTAGTGATAGTGTAACGGATGGTAAGAGAGAAACGAAGAAAAAACGTGTTGCGCCAAACACAAATAACACGCGACAAGGACAGGAAGATGTTGATGATCAAGAGTATAAATGACGGCAGGCTTAAGGAAGAAAAATAATATAATAATAATATTCCGCAACTATCACACAACGCCGTCTAGTCCCAAGCTAAGCAAACCTTGTGTTATGAGTACTAGACAACTGATAAATATACTAATATATTTCTAAATACATACATATGTAGGTGAAGTCAATAGTACGGAAGCTTGAGAACGAATGAACGAGCTAAGTGAAAAGTGACACATGTCACTTTGATTGAATCCGCACTGACGTTTGCACGAACCGAGCAGATGCAGTGCCGACCGCAGAGGTCCGAGGCTCTTTCCTCTGTCAGCAGCTGTGCGAACAACGTCTAGTCTCGGGGACCGTCTCACGGCTCGTTTTGTGAAGTGAATACCTAACGCTTGCATCATGATAAATCAGTTGTGTGATCTGGAATAGTTTGTTTATTGCTCAATACCCAGCCATCGCCCACAGAACAGAGTCCCTGGACAGAGCTTCAATGATGATCGGCATCCTCAGCCGAAACATATAATAGATAAATTACACCCAGAAACAGAACAAATGATTGTGTTCATCACACAAACATTTGTCCTGGGTGGGAATCGAACCCACGAGCTCCGGCATAGCAGCCAGGGCCACTGACCATTAGACCATCCTCGGCCAATCGCCATTGTTTAAACGGGGTTTTCCTGTTTATACAATGGCTAGGCATGGCGATTGGCGAGTCTAGGCCCACGTGTAAACGGGGCATAAGAAAAGAACAAGACAGAATGCATGCAGTGGAACGTGCAAGGAGAATGCGCAGCAAAACTATGGGTTGGCAGTGAGTATGATAAAACAATTCTTTCAATGCCTTACCTTATCAAGGGTATAAATGATGGCAGGTCCTAGGAAGAAGATCCAGAACCTGGGCGCTCCAGTGAGCCTCGCCAGTCCATGCACGAGACACAGCGCGTAGAGGAGCACATGCAAGGAGTGCGCGCGCCAGAACCATGGGTACGCGCGCTTGCGGATCACCGGGTGAGCGAACACGAAGATTATGCACATTATTATGAAGAGAAGAACGCCGCTTACACCTATGAAAAGATAATATAATCAATTAAAGATTTGTTGTAGTTGCAAAAATGAAACTGGGTGGATCAAAATGATAAAAAAGGAAATGGCATATTTTTGCAGGCAAACTCTTTAAAAAAAAAAAATTTTTTTCGTAACAGTCATATAAGTAGGGTATTTATCAAAATTTCAAAGGTTAAATGGGTGACCAGAAGGTTGTAAACCAACGTCCCAACCAAGGTGACCTTGCTAGTTTCAATCCGTGAAGACAGCAGTTGTAATCCATGACCTTCAATGCCCTTTGGTTGGGAGGCGCGTTTTCGCAATCACCGAACGTGTTGGCGCGTGTTTTACATCCATGTAGCCGCAACACAAACCAAACACATAAACCAAGGTCACCTTGGTTGGAACGCTAGTTTGCAACTATCTGGCCACCCCTTAAATTGGAAGTATGTAGTCTGATGCAGTTGATGGTGAAAATCAGAATTCCACAATTTGCACTGACATAAAGGGATTTTCGAATTTTATAGTCGTTTTTAGCGGTTGGGTATTTGACACTGACAACTTTTTTTCCTTCCTACTACGTTGACTCCAATCTACTTTTAGTGAGAAAGGGGAAACCATAGTTTTAACAGTGAGGCAAAATCCACCAAATAGGCTTGAGTCAGCATGGTAGCGGGCACAAATGTCTTAGAATTTCTGTTAACTGCCAATTGGTACAATAACTGAATAGCATTTTAGCCCCCCCTAGCCACGTTACAAGTTGTTCTGACCACGTGAGTGAGCGTTGAGATGACGTCAGAATAAAGGAATCGGAGGCGTGGCCTACTCGAGGCGATCGACGAAAAGAGAATCTTAACGAAACGGTTGTAACTTGGCTCGGGGGCTGATATTTTAGAGGCTCTCTTCGTAAACCAAAACAGTTAAAGAAACTTTTGTACTTGAAAGTTTGTAAAATAAAACAATATACCGCAAGTGAACTTTACCTGTAACAGTCTGGAACACCCAGTACGTGATGCCAGGCCTGAAGTCGGAAGTAAAATGAACTTCTTTAGTAAGACAGCGTAGATTTTCTACAGGCTGCGTTGAGACGTGGTAGAAGTTGACCATATGACCCGCTGTATGGAGGAGGGAGAAGAATAGTGCGGTACATGCCACGATTTTGTGGAACTGAATGCTCGAGTCTAGAGGGATGTATTGTTGAATGCTGAATTCCTGTAAACAATAACAATAATACAATTCTTACATATCTGAATGAAATTCCCTAACCACTAGTTATAAACTGTATTACAAGAGCCAGTAAATAAGTTGTAGCAATCGTAAATTGTGAGTAATAAGTAACAGAAGAAAAACTATGCAGGTCGTTGGGACTGTCAAACTTATAATGTGAGAGTTACATTTCAAGAATAATAATTCCGATTCAAAATCAAGTATAATAATAAGTTTACTGTTTGCAAAACTGTCACACAACCAAGCAATGAAAAAAAAAAGAATTGAACAAGTGAAAGAAAAAAGAAAAACGATACTTACTTTTAATTTGGTCAACAAATTCCTCGACATGGTCAACAGCAGCAAACTGTAGCAGAAAGACAAAGAAGCGGCGGAACCCCTGGTGATGGCGATGCCGACGCCCATGATGTGCCTTAGATCCAGGTGCTCCGACATGAACGAGTAGTGCGCGAATCTTTCCACGAACAGTCCGATGGTCACCACGTAGAAGACGAACAGGTAGAATATGTTCTGTCTGTTCTCTTCTAGGAAAGTTGTTAGGTAGTCCCATTTTAGTAGGAGGCAGTGCCTGGAAATGTTAAAAACGATAGTACAAACTAAACTTTGTTATTTGATAAGGCCAGTTCTATTTTTTTCGTTCATAACTTTAATTATAAGGCATTGATAGTAAAAACGACGAAGATGAGAGTTTTTGTAAGATAATTTGGGTAACAGAAATCTAAACCAAAATAAAAATTTAAAAAACCCCAAACCAAACTTTTAATGTGAAATGACCCCCCATAACTTTGAAACATCTTATTTATCATTCAGTTTTGTAATGTAAGTTTTAGAATTTCCCTTTCATTTGGTATCCCACTTGGCCATATTTACAAACATTCTGTTGTTCAATCTCTCTTTCACTCCCTCCCCCCACATAACTTGTAAATGGCTGAACTGAGTTTGGATAAAACATGTCTAAGAACCATCACCTGGTTTCAAATTAAAAGAAAACAAATCCAAATCGGTTCACCAGTTTAATAGTTACGGGGCCACAGATAGACACTCACATAGCGGTTAAACATACAACACTCTTCTTTATGAGTCGGGGATTAAAGAGAGGGTTATATAGATACTGAATTAGAACAAGGACAGGAGAATAGTGATAAAGATATACATTGTTCAGTTACGGCCCACGTAGGTTACATAATTATATACTAATTAGGTATATTCGGATAAATCTTTACGTCTGTCAACCAAGAAAGCCTTTTACTGTATAAAAACCCCAGTTTGTTTTGCTTCTGAGCTTATTACTTACTACAAGTGTCACATACCTCGACTGCTCCATAGAAGGCTCGATATGGAAACTGGTCATCCTCGCTACATTAGTAGAAGTATCGAGGAAGTTTTGTTTGGCCCCCTTGCAGTCCAAGCCAATAGCTACAAATTCTCCTTTGTACTCCTTCATCATTACTTTGAAGTCTGAGTATGTCAGGTGGTCTTTGTGTTGGAGACCAGCATCCTATGAACAGAGTAAAATAACTTAGTTTATCTAGGCGAGATCATTATCTCTCCAAGATGGTCAGTGTCTTTAATTTGTCTTTGACCAGTTTCGTATTGATATTATCACATTGTATATTATCATCATCATCATTATCATCAACAAATTGTCGAAAGGCATCCACTGTTGGCCATAGGTTTCCCTCAAGTATCGTCACAACGAGCAGTCCTGTGCGTCTTGCATTCATCGGCTTCCCACAATCCTCACCAGGTTATCTGTCCATCTTGTGGGAGCCTACCATAGCTGTATTTTCTGGTACGTGGTCACGACTCTAGAACTTTTCGGCCCCTTTGACTATCGGTTCTGTGAGCAATGTGCCTGCCAAGTGCCATTTACATACCGGTCGTTATAGTGACAACTGGAGAAGCCTATGTCTAACAGTGAATTTCTTTCAGCTGAAACGATGCATATTCTATATTCGCCGCGACAAAAAGGTCTAAATGGAGAAGGAGATACCTGTTTGCAACAGTAGGACACAATCAAACAAAGTTATGAAACATTAATGTGCTCTCATCTGATCCATACAAAGACACACAATTATAAACAAAGACATACAATTACTTATATATAGAGAGACCTTATTCTATACTCACAGAAAACATTCCATCAATAAGTTCAGTGACATGCTCGTCTCTCAGCGACGTGGTCCGCGCGATTTCGACGAGAGAGCGCAGCATCTCGCTGAGCTCGCCCTTGTCGATGACGCCGTTGCGGTCGTCGTCGCACATGTCGAAGATGATGCGCAGCTTGTCTTCTGTGGCCCCGCGGGAGAATAGGACTACCGTGTCCAAAAATTCCTGGGAGGAAAATAAAAAAATGAGGAACCGCCAATGATGCCTAATAAAGCTGGTTAAGAACTAAAGAAACTGTAGATATGGATTTGCTGCAATATCAATATCGGCTCCAAATAGCGATTATTTCGGACTAAACAGGTTGGAGTGATGTAACTACGTGCGCATCGACTTGCGGCCGCAGCACTATTGGTCTGCGCTCAGCTCAGACGCGGCAGCGCTCGCAGCTGAAGCTTGGCAGGACGTGCGGCCGCTGCCGCGTTCGGAAAGGTTTTCACAAGAATCCATACTGCTTCGTGCGGCCGCCGCATGTGCTGCCTGCATCCGCAGCCTGCAGCCCAGGTTCGAATAGCACCGTTAGTCGAATATGTTTGTGACACGTAAAAAGTGTCAAAACATATGCTATTTACGTGTTAAAAATAGAACAAGATCCGGATAATAAAACTAAGAATTAACAACAAAGTTGGTGCAATGAAATCGCACGATGGGGACGCGGTAGACCAAAGAAATGGCGGGACGACGTGGATGTCTTCCTTAGTAAAGGCAAGCAGTAGATTTAAGCCGGGAACAATGGAAGGAATGGAGAGAGGCCTTTGCCACAGGACCAGCAGTGGGATAGTATAGGCTAGATATAATAAAGAACTAACAGGCACAGCCTTACTGAAATTGTATTACTATACTTGACTAGCGACCGCGACACCCTAAGTAAAATTTTGGGACCTGCCCTCTACGGTCGCAACTTACAGATTGAAAAACACTGCCTTAAATTATATCAAGCCAATACTCTACCTGGAAAGAGATTCTACCATCTCCGTCTTTGTCGACAATATTGAACATTTTCTTTACAAATACAGCATCAGCCTTCATTCCCAGCGCACTTGCGAATTCACTTTTTGATAGTGACGTCCTCATTACAATAGACTGAAACAATATATTGGTAATTAATTTCTTATTCTTTCAAAATTAATGCATCTTGTTTTATTGATGGATTACTTACTTCCGGATCTGCTTCTTCGTTCTTCCGGTGTCTTTTCTCACCGGGAGCCAGACCAAATGTGATGGCGTAAGCTTCTCTGAAGAAATGTTCCAGTTTACGTTGACGACGTTCTCTTGTTTCTGCTGTAGCCAAAATTTGTTCTCGATGACCCTGCAAGAAATAAAGCATTTTGAAACTCCATGCCGTTGATACCCAATAAATTATCGTCATCATCATCATCATTACAGCCGAAAGACATAGGCCTCCCCCAAGTGTCGCTACAATGACTGGTCCTGTGCGTCTCGCATCCATCGGATTCCTGTGACTCTCACAAAGTCATTGGTCTATCTTGTGTTCTCATTGACGAGGGAAACCTCCACCGGATCTGCTAGTAAAACTTTTTGGAAATTAAAGGTAAATTATAACTAAATGTCTTACCTGAGTCAGATTAAGTGCTTTTTTATGGTTAGCTAGGAACGTGTCCAGTTTGACTAAAAACTTGCGTCGTGACGCAGCCGAGTCCATTTCTAGAACAAGATCGTGTTCTCGGGGCGCTCGAATCAAGACTAGCGGACGCTTGTTTTGTCTGCTTTCCTGAAAAGATTAAAGACGTTTTGAAACATTGCCTAGGATTGCGCGTAGGAAAAACTAACGTGAACTTTGGAGTCCCACAAGGGACTGTTTTGGTACCACTGTTACTTATTGCTTACATTACTCGTCGGTAAGTTATTTGCAGAGAGAATTGTATTTACCTGACTTTCAAGAACTGTTAATTGATCAGTATGGTCCAGAGGCAAGGTTCTAAGTTTGTCTCCTTTGCGGTCTGTCACATGAAGTGCAGGTTCTGGTCCCAAACGCAGCTTTACCAGACGTTTGTGTGAAGCATGGACCCATTCTCGACACACCATTTTGTCTACTGAACCTTAAACAGAAATAAGTCTGTAATTAAAATCATTTATTTCAATTTACCTTTAGGTTTTGTCTTTCACTTCTGTCACCTGATTAGTATTTGCTTTGATCAGGAATTAGGTAGTTCCTTCAAAATTTGTACCTTTATATTGAGCATTCTTTAGATGTTCTTGTTGAATCTTGAGTTTCCTTCTGCGACTGTTCTGCAACTTCACCACTCCATATCCTGCGCCCGCACAGAGTATGGGAACAAAAGCTAGTATCAGGCAGGTGTAGATGTATGCGAATTCGTTTCCCTGAAACAAAGTGGAAGTAGGTTAGTTGTGACGGCTTAGATTATCATAAGGATGCTATATATAGTATAATATGTATAATTACCAACGGAAACGGAACATGACTACACTTGGGCCCATAGCTTTTACCTTAAGGTGAAAGAGCCCAAAAAATATGAATCAACATAAACCTTGACACTGATCTGCAAAAACCTAAAGAACTTAAGAAAAATTTGAGCATCCCCCTTAAGGAGCAGTATTATTCAAGTCATACTTTCACACAAGGTGCTTACCTCGAAGTAGTCGTATCCTCTGAGATACTTGCAGGGCGGCAGTTTGGACGCGTTGAGCTGGTAGGGCTGCGGACACGGGTCGCCGGCGCGCCAGTGGAACACGTCGCGCTGCAGGTCACGAGGACCCAACGATGTACTGTTCACTATAATGTCCCACATGGTGATTTGACGCAGCTCGGCAATCTCTTCTTTGGTGAAGATTCTGGATGAGAAAAACTTTTTATTGGAACTCCTTATTCCTCCTATCCCTTTGGTTAAAAATAAATTTAGATAGAAAAAAAAAACTCGGTTTCTCAGATAGACCTATCCTTACCATGGTCCTGGAAAGCAAAGGGCAACTGAAGGACACAGGTGGGTTTTAGTCAGGAAAAGTCTGACCTGCCCTTCCGCTCCACTCGGGTGGGAAGTCATTTGATGATTTCCTTACTTAAAAAAAAAGCAAACCTAACCCATTCAAGACATCACTATTATGGATATTGTTAATAGTTGAACTAAAGTGGGATGTCCCCTAGACAATGGATGAGAAGGAAATTATAAATAGTATAAAATAATAATCGAGAACTTACCCGTTCTGTTCATTTTCAAACCAAAATCTATCAGCGTCTCTTATCCTGGTGAACTGGTCTATTATGATAGCTCTGAATAAATCACCAGGATGTCCCGTAGATTCCAACATACCACCTGAAAACACACCATTGATTTAGTTTATTGTTCATAATACACCAATTTCATAATACACTAATTTCATAATATACCATTTTCATAATGCACTAATTTCATAATACACAAATTTTACAATACACCACTTTCATAATACACCATTTACCAGATATATAGTGCATACTTTCACAGAACTTACCGATATAAACATCTATGTTGTCAAGTCTTCCATTGTAAGCTTGAATCAACTTTTGCAATAGATCTGGATTGCCCTCAAAAAGCTCAGGGTTGATTTCATTAAATGTTTTGATCTTCTTGAGTCCAAAATATTCTCTGAAATAGATAACTTTCTCAGCTTAAATACGCTTTAAAATACGTCAAGTTTATGTTGTTAGACCACTTGATTGCATGAAGGTTATGTTTGGGCGGTTCTGTATTTAAGATTTTATAATTATGCACAGCATCATCGCATTCACAAGGACACGGCGGTACTTCGCCCAAGTGGGGCACACCTCCACTGTATGTTCCAGCGTATCTTCCGGGCGGTCCGCGCAATGGTAGGACATGAATCACGTGGAAGGTGAGGACGCCATGACGGCTCTCCAGCCACTCCTCAAAGAATTGGAAAAGGCTCTAGTCAAGTCAACACTTTTGTTGCATTACCTGGCAGTATTATAGTCGGGTAATCCATTATCTCTTCCTCTCATGATGTTGAGCGCTCCGAGGTCTCTTCGAGAGAACTCCATGGGTCCAAACAAGTTGTCTCGAACATCAGAACAGAGTAATGCATCCTCTCTCTCCGACATTTGTGACGCCATTCCCAGAAGGACTTCTTCAATCGGCACTTGAGACATTACGTCCTGAAATTTAGATTAACATAGTTTAGATTAATCCTGAAGTTTAAGTTTCAGAGATCAATTAAAACTTAAAACTTCATTTTTGATAAAATTATCAAGGTCAACGGGATTATTTGAAAGAGTTACCGTGGCTTTGGAACGCAAAGGGAAACTAAAAGAACACAGGTGGGCTTTATTTATTAAATGCTTTATGCACACAAAAGTACAGAGGCGAACTTAATGCCTTAGGCATTTTTTACCAGTCAACTTTTGGGTGATGCAGAGAAAAATAGTGGTAGGTGCAATAAAAGAGAGAGAGGAGGCGAATACAAACCATATACCTATATATTACAATCATACAATATATACTTGTCGCATCATGGGTGGCCGAGATGCGAAACATCGGGTCTTCATCACGATCCGACCTAGTTCTTGGTAAATGTGGGCGCTGACTTGGGTACTCGAACGAAAGATAATTTGAATCAGAATAATTTTATTTTGATAACGGTTTTACAAAAGGAAACAAACACGTGCGTTGGTACTAAGCGCATGCCGAGGCTGTCCGAGGTAGAATGCCGCACCTCTCGGGCTTCCCTCCAGTCCTCGCTGCATCCCTCCTACCGACGATCGTGTCCAAGCGGTAGGGTGCCGCTTGCGTTTCCGGTGACGATATTATTAGTTTACGAAACTAATTGTTAGATGGCGCTGTCCGTCGCACCCTTGCGCCATCAATCCACGACACGGCCATCCCTGACTAGCACCCGTCCTCGGGTGTAGTACCTGGGGACAAAATATGCTCAGAGAGTAAACTAGCTCGGCTATCCTGCAAATAGACACAAAGGTGGCTGATTCTCATTAGTACTTTATTTCTACTAAATCTAAGTACAATAGTCAACTTTCACAACTTAAAATGCCTCGTAATTAAGCTTACGTACACAGTGCTCCCTGCACAATATAATTCACTAGAAAAGATCCGACCACCAAGTTAAAAGGAATAAACAAGGTAATTCTCACAATTCTGTTTCTTTACCATAATTCATAAGCAAAGCATACTCAACTCATTAACTTTCCCTACATTCTGTGCACCAACACAGACCCGAATCGCACCAACGATTCGTTACAGACCCATCGCCTCATGTCACTCATGAGGTGCGGTCAAACACACACTGAAATCGCACCAACGATTCCATACAGACCCATCGCCACATGTTACTCATGAGGTGCGGTCCAGAGTGAAAACTCACCAACGAATTCTTGCAGACCCATCGCCACATGTTACTCATGAGGTGCGGTCCAGAATGAAATCGCACCAACGACTTCTTACAGACCCATCGCCACATGTTACTCATGAGGTGCGGTCCAGAATGAAATCGCACCAATGACTTCTTGCAGACCCATCGCCACATGTTACTCATGAGGTGCGGTCTAGAGTTTCGAGTGTGAGTATACAAGCATTACTTAATCAGAGTTGGTTTCGCTACCACTGTCATCAACTATGACATCTAACTCTCGAGGAACTTGGTGATCGGGGATCTTCCTCACACGATCATGGGGGTATTCGTATGTTCGCTTAGAGTCAAGCACCTTTAGTAGGTACCTATCCCCATCTAACACATCAATAATCTTAAATGGACCTTTGAATTTAGGATCTAATTTTGTCTGATTTCTTTCCTCGTTTTCAATTAAAACATAATCATTGATAGCCAACTTAGAAACCTGAGCCTTATTTTGATCGAATCGATTTTTATCATAATTTGCATTTTTTTCAATATTCTGTGTCGCTTGCTCTCTAATCTCATCTAAATTAAACTCTGACACATCATCATCAGCGGTCACTAAACCAAGTGGCCGTGCTACCCTTCCTATCATCAACTCGAGAGGGCTAGATTTAGTCACCCTATTGACAGTAGAGTTCATAGCGAACTGAACCTCTCCTAATGCGCCCTGCCAAGAGCGGTCACGACTAGTCTCTACAGCTGTCAACATACTCTTGAGGGTACTCATTACCCTTTGGATCTAACCATTTGCACGACTGCCTCCCGTAGCTATCAAGTGTAGCTCTATGTTGTTAGAAGTACAAAAATTAGAAAATTCTTTGCTAGCAAAACAACGACCTTGATCAGCTATTATGCGTTTTGGCGCACCAAACAATGCTATACAGAACTTAATTGCACAAATACTACTGCTAGTGTCGATGTTAAGCGAATGACGGAGCAATACAAATTTGGTAAAAGCATCTATGATGACAAACACGTACTCTTTGATGTCATTCTTTCCAGACAGTTTACCAGAAGCATCAATATGAATTGTATGCCATGGGATATTAAACTTGGGAATTGGATGAAGTTCTGCTTGCACTTTACCTGAGTGGGGCTTCGCTATTTTGCAAGTGATACAATTGTCTACAAATTTCCTAACATATTTCGACATGCCTTCAAACCAATAGTGTTCATAAATCTTTTCGAGAGTTTTCTCCCATCCCAAATGCATAACAGACTCATGGATGTTATTGATTACTGACCACCTGAGAGATCTCGGTACAATCGGCAGACAACGAGTGCGACCGTTCCGCTGAATCTTACGGTACAGAATATTTTTACGAATTTCGTAAGTTTTGCGAGTTTCCTCAGGAAAAACTTCATTACGGAGATCAGACACAATCTTACTAATCTCGTCATCCTTTTCCTGTTCAACTTGCAACCAGTTACTGGAAAGCTCAGCTAAATCGACACGCCTTTGTTCTACTCGTGTGAAAGCTCCTTTAGGTGTTGGAAGAGGATTTCTAGAAAGAAAGTCCACGTGGTTCATCCTACTGCCTTCACGATAAATAATGTCAAACTCAAATGATTGCATGTAAGCCCACCAACGATGAACTCGGGGAGACAAGTCAGTTTTATTTTTAGAGGCTTTAACCGAACTACAGTCTGTCACAACAGTAAACTTACGACCTAATAAATAGTGTCGAAAATGCTTTATTGCATTAAATACTGCTAACGTTTCTAACTCGAATGAATGATACTTCGATTCAGCTGGAGACGTACGACGACTATAATAAGCAACTACATGTTGCTTCCCATTAATCTTTTGAATAAAAATGGCACCATATCCTTCGGCACTGGCATCGGTATGCAACTCGATTGGGTGCGCAGGATCGAAAATCGTTAGAACTGGCTCACTGGTTAAGTAAGAAATTATTTTCTGGCGAATGGCCTCATGACTGGGTTCCCAACTAATGGACCTATTCTTGCCACTCGTTAAACGAAACAGAGGAGCCATTATTTTTGAGAATTGTGGCACAAATTGTCTGAAATAAGTGGCCAACCCTATGAACTGTCTCAGCTGAGTGATGGTTTTAGGTGGGGGAAGTCTAGACAAAGCTGCAATTTTATTAGGGTTAGGTCTGATTTGGCCATCCTCAACAACAAAGCCTAAATATTCAACCCGTCGTTTAAGAAATGAACACTTAGCAAAGTTCAGGGAAAAACCAGCTTTTGTTAATTTATCGAGTACAGTGCGAAGACGAACTAAACTCTCCTCCACACATGATCCTATTATAAGAATGTCATCGACGTACGCAACAGCATAGCTATAAACAAGGTCACCTAAGGCATTCATCACTGCACGCTGATAAACTGAGCTCGCATTTTTTAAACCAAACGGCATGGTCAAATATTCCCACTGACCATCGGGTGTAACGAATGCGGTGCGCTCTATCGATTCAGGATGCACTGGGATCTGATGGTAGCCTGATAACATATCAAGGCACGTAAACCACTTAGAACCACCTAGCCTAGAAACAAGATCCTCTATCAACGGCAAAGGGAACCTATCCGATACAGTGTTGTCATTCAGCTCCCTGTAGTCGACACACATGCGATCTGAACCATCCTTCTTCTTGACAAGCAACACTGGGCTAGAAAAGGGTGAACAACTCGGCCTAATAATACCTGCTTCCTCTAACTCACGAACTTTAGCAGTAACAACATCGCGTTCGCTGGCACTAAGCCTGTAAGGACGACGATTAACTGTACGACTCGGATCTACAAGCCTGATTTGCAACTGTCCTATTGTTACCCGGGATCTAGAAACACCACTAGAAAACGAAGAAGAATATTCTGACAAAAGATTAATTAATTGAGAATGAAATTCTAACGGGATGTCGGTATTAACCTTGTCAAAATCAATTTGACAGTTAGAATCGTTTCCGAGTTTATTTGAAACGTCACATAACCTGACAATCTTATCACGGCACAAAACAATACTATCAGATGTCATACTAACGTTAAATCCCTGATCTAAAATCTCACGACCAATTAAAATATCATTTTTAAGGCAACTATTTGGAACAACATGAAATAATATCTCTAATCGTAAATCGTTAATCATAACCTCAGATAAAATTTGTAGGGTACTTTGCACACTACCATGACCGATACCTGTCAAATTGATAATGTTATTTACCCGCTTGCCACTAAGCTTTGACGCAACACAATCTTTGACAAGAGAGCATTCGGCACCAGAATCATAATAAAATGGATATGACTCACCAGTGTTCATCAGCGTACCGCTGGGATTGCTAACATAGCAAACTTCAACACGTCTCGTTGCGCTTTGCTGCCGCAGGCACTGCCCCAGAACTGCTCGGGCCTCCAGCCACACCGGCACCTCTAATGTTGCTTTATGGCATCAGGAACAGACGACGTCCGAAGGCTGCTTTGGTCTTGAAGAACTTCTTCTTTGGTTTGAAGTGGTAATATTGGTTGCCTTGCCCAAGGTGATGATCAAGGCACTTCCTTGAAGTGGTACTTCAGATAGGTATAGATCCGCTGTAGTACACCAGGCACGTGCGTCTACATCCGGCTTATCCGGGTCAAATTCAGGCAAAGAAATATGCTTGGTACCTGCCGGGCCCTTGATGGCTTCTATCAGGGACATCATGTTCTGATTTTGAGCAGCCAGTAGCGTACGAAGTAAATTCTCGTCGCACCGTGACGTCATGGCTCCATTCTGCAATATTTCTTCGGTTTTTTCAGCTCGAGTGTATCCCAGTTCTGATGTCGCATGATGGGTGGCCGAGATGGAAAACATTGGGTCTTCATCACGATCCGACATAGTTCTTGGTAAATGTGGGCGCTGACTTGGGTACTCGAACGAAAGATAATTTGAATCAGAATAATTTTATTTTGATAACGGTTTTACAAAAGGAAACAAACACGTGCGTTGGTACTAAGCGCATGCCGAGGCTGTCCGAGGTAGAATGCCGCACCTCTCGGGCTTCCCTCCAGTCCTCGCTGCATCCCTCCTACCGACGATCGTGTCCAAGCGGTAGGGTGCCGCTTGCGTTTCCGGTGACGATATTATTAGTTTACGAAACTAATTGTTAGATGGCGCTGTCCGTCGCACCCTTGCGCCATCAATCCACGACATACTCAAATTAATAAACTACATACGTACACTAATATAGTCAAACAATTAGTCCAAATCGCCAATTGGAAAACATTAACGCTGTGATGACACTACTGCCGACCTCTTATGAATTAGCTCTCGAACTTTAGTTTTGAATGTTTCACCCAGAGCGGGAGAAATGAATTAAATTTTGTACTCCAAAAAAGGTCTACTGTGATTAATCCCAAAGTAAATATTGAATCAAGCTTTATAGCACTAATAGACCTTGCCAAAGATGATTATGGCCACTTTAGGGCAACGTTAAACATACAAATTTTTGATTTGGATTACTACCATCTACGCTCCAGAAATTGTGTCTTCATCAGCTTTAGTTGTCGTTGTTTTCATTACATTACTAATCTTTCTCCTTACCACTTCAGTAAAACCATTTCTTACTTACATTCCCATCCCACCAAGTTTGACACAGCCGAATGGCGTCATGTCCTCCGGGTGCCCTTCCATATTTGCAGTGCCTGTCTCTGAGCAGTATAGCGGGCGGCACGAGCGTGTGTCCGAAGCGGAAGGCGGCCACCGCGAACGAGTGCGTGACGCCGGGCGCCACGTCCGCGCGGTAGCCGCGGTACGGGGGGAGGGGGATGCCCAGGAACGCTGGCACGTACTCGTTCAGGATTATGTTCTGGAAACAACAAATGATTAGATAATATTACATATTGATACAAGTGGGCAAACGTCGTCATTACAGTCGAGGTGGAATATACTTGTACGCCCGAGCCAAGGCGAGGTTGTTATAGAGCCAAGAGACTGCAATGACAAATGTCTACATGTATCAAAAGACGTTTTTTAAAAAACATAAACATGGATACTATTTACCAATAATTTATTGTGGGAGCGACTAGGTCAATTTTCGAGCGGCTGCCCAGCGACCAACTAATGTGAGGACTACTGGCAAGTGGCGAGTAGTCCAGACCATTCCAGAGAGACCAACCTGATGTTACGCTTGGACTAGCCAGAGCATTTTTCCGCACTAGTGCAAAATATACTTCATTACATGCCAAAAACGGTGAGATAGACACCAGTTTTCAAATACTGAAAAAGACTGTTTGTTTTCAACTCTTCAATTACATAGGAGAATTTGCTGATAAGAGTTTGGGCTCATCTAGGAATAATAAACCAGGTAAAAGAAGAACTGAAGAGTTATCTCATTGACGCAGCTACCGTGATTAACGTTATACTATTGGTCTTTTACTGAATGGTTTTAATCTTTATAACTAGCTTCTACCAGCTGCTTCGCTCGCGGTAAAGTATGTTTCTGCACAGAAACTTTGAACCCCTTTTTCATCCCCTCAGGGGGTGAATTTTAGAAAATCCTCTCTTAGTGCCCGCCTACATTATAAAAAGAAACCTTTTACAAAATTACACATTCTTGGTTCCAGTAGTTTAGGCTGTGCGTCGATATGTCAGTCAGTCAGTTTCTCCTTACGTATATATATATAGATATATATATATATATATATAGATTGCCACTGATTGGTTTCAGTTTGTTTGCTCAAATCATCACACTGATATTATAAAGAAACTTTGTGTGTAATATTTGTTACTGCTTCACGCTCGAACGGCTAAGAGCTGTACATGGGTTGGCCATGTCCTGAATTAGCAGCATATAGAATACTTTTTACCCAAGTTCCCTTGGAATAATTTTCTATTAAAAAGGCGAAATTATCATTTCTCTGAACAAAATCTCTCAGAACACAAGACTCACTTGTAAGCTAGCGATGACAATCCTCCTAGCGCGCTGGAACAGCTGCTCGTCGCTCCACTCAGGATGCTGCCGGTGCACCCGAGCTGCAACTACGTTGTGCCAACGGAGGAGTAGGATTCCGAAAGTCACCATCGCTGGGTTTTGATTTGTACGTGGGTCTCCTAATACTGAGAAAAATAGAAGTAGTAATAGTGATCTCTCTCATCACTTAATGGTTTACTGAAAGAAAATTCAACATTGAGTTTAAAACTTGTTTTGTTATACAGTAAAGAATTATTATCATTAACTATGTGTCCCAGAAATGTTACCTAGAAATTATAGAGGTTGGCTTGTATAATTTCTTTTTTCCATAATGTCTGGGTAACATCAATAGTGGTTAAATGATATACAAAGACTTCTAGGATGGGTGCGGAAAGCAGATAACTTGTGTGTTGTAGCCCAACTTGGGAGCAGAGCAGTAATTAATTATAATGGTGCGTCCAGACCTGGCGAATGCGTCGCTCGCAAGCCGCTTGCGAGTGGCGCGTGTGCTGCTCGCGAGCAGTTACAGCCTAAGTTTCAGCCTGGTATGGACGCACCATTAGATATTAGAGGGTCATGGACTAGAATGGACTCACAGCTCAGACAAAAACAAAGGCCTTTTGTATTGGGCTGCGGGATTGTTCGAAAAAGTTACCGTAGTCCAAGAACGCAAAGGGCAACCGAAAGAACACAGGTGGGTTTAAATCAGTAAAACTCTAACACTCACTCTCGTTCTACCCAGAGCGGGAGTAGTTATGAGTTGATTTCCCACCTCAAAAAGGGAAGAACGTACACAGATACATGTTCCCGGGATTTTGATACCTGCTTCTCCAATTTTCCCAACCAAACCAAGTCAAACAAAACAGAAAGAAACTTACAGAATAGCCTTTCAGGACTGAGCATCCTCATATAGTGCGGCACGGGGTTGTTAAAGAGAGGCACTCGCTTTGTGTTGCGCAGAGGCATCCCTCCTTCACTCGCCAGGCTACCGTTCTGTATGCGAAATTGTATAAAGTTAGTTGAAATGTAGCTCGATGGCAGTTGCATTTGGCTGTATTGTTTGGTGTGAGTAATGTGAACATCCAATTTTACAATATTTGCGTTCTTGTCGTAACGCTAGTTTGTATGACTGTACTAGAGCAGTAAACGTCATTTCAAAGAGATGTTCGTATGTTGAAGGGAGAATAGAAGTGCGAGTAATGTGAACATCCAATTTTATAAGCTTTGCGTTCTTGTCATAACGCTAGTTTGTATGACTGTACTGGAGTAGTAGAAGTTATTTCAAAGAGATCATCGTATGTGTGAACTAATTGGGAGCACCTAAATAAAGTCTCTGGAGTTCATTCTTCCGACGTGCGAATGGGGAGTAATAGTGGGTTACACTACTCACTCTTTTATTCCCCCTTCAACATACGCATACTACAGTATGTGTAAACTAATTGGGAGCACCTAAATAAAGTCTCTGAAGTTCATTCTTCCGACGTGCGAATGGGGAAGCCCAAAAACGGACTGTAAAAATCTGATGAAGAGGTACCGAATGTGTGAATCAGTGCATTTACAATAAGGCAATGTTACATACACATGATATCCAGACCAGGAACAAGTATCTGAAGGCCATTCAAATATTGTTATGTTTCGTGCGGGAATCGAACTCGCGACACGCAGACCATTGCTCAGTCATTACGCCAGCGAGCCTGAAATACAAATAAAGCCATTGTATATAGTGCTTTTGACAAAGCACTATATACAATGGCTTTATTTGTTTTCCGAGGTAAGGGGGTGTCACGCCATTAACTTCCAAAGTCCGAGCTGATACAGAGTAATTCTTAATAGAAATATTTAAAAAAGCGTTTTTTGCACTATTACTTAATGGGTCCTAATTAAATAGAATAATAATAAAATTATACTTTTTAATAGAATTATTCGCCAATCTACATTACCTTCTAAATTAGTAAGTGAGTCACAATTAGTAAGCGTCTGAATGATACTGTCCTAGCCACAATTTCAGGGTGGTTTTAATAACGTAACCATGAAAGTTAAGGCGGAAGCTTCGGTCCGCTCCCGCCTTAGCGTTCTTACCTAATCTGTTCGTAACAGAGTGCCCTACAATTCAGAGCTCGCTTTGTTCGCTGTCGGACTAAGAGTGTTTGGTTGGCGTTGTAAAAAGACAAATCAGTTTATTAGAGGTTATTTAATTTTCGCGCTGCTTAGTTATAAAATAAGAATTGTGGTCACGTGACCAATAAAGAAATGTGTGAAAGGATTTATTTCTCACAATCTTTACCGAGGTCTAGAAAACAATGAAGGAAGCTAATTATTCAATGAAGCTTAAAATGTGTTTAGTGTACGTATTACATACATGAGTTACGTGACCTTTGGCACATAAACCAAGCCCGCGGGTAATGGAGAAACATGACTGATCGCGTACAAATACTTGTTTCAATTATATTAAGCAATAAGATAAATTATTCCGTGTTTTAAAATTATAATTGATTGATGCAAATGAGAATATTGCTGATAGTGACAGAGATATGAATACGAGTGTGTTTGTTAGACTGATGAGTGTTTGAAAGAGTCCTTGATTTTGTTGCCAAGATATGCGGCAGATCGCTGAGTTCTCAGTGCCAACAACGTATTGAACTCTGCCAGTAAATGCTAAGTAAAATGTAACTAATAGGTTTTCTTCAAATACAGTAGAGTATTTTATACTACTGCCTAGTAACGTTAAAATTACAAATGTGGCAATTATCTAGTTAGTTAGATATTGATATTATTTCTGTCTATGAAGAGTCTCGTGTTCCAGCGAAAGTATACGGGCTGATATAATATAGTGAAAGTTGTTGTTGTATAGATACTTATACATAGATGAGGGTATATGATAGCATATGTAGTTATAGGAAAGTACGTAAAGAGGCAGGCGTGGCTGCTGGGTGGCACCTGAAATGACCTCATTGCATTCACCCACGCCTCGCTCGTACTGTACACGAAGCTGCCGTCGATCCACGAAGTTATTTGGTTTATCTGCAACAACAAATAAAATGTCATACACTTACGCCTTACTCAGGGTCAAACTCAGCATGTTTGCATTTTTAGAAGTAATCGAGTTGGGTCCACGCAACTAATACAAATTATTTTGTATCGAGTAATTAGGTCAAATGTGTTTACTCTGTCAGAGCCACATGTCTGGTTTGACATACAGATTATTCAAGTTATTTTAATGGATTGATGTCCAGAGGTATATTGACATAATATTAATGTGCTAGTACGCATACCTAGGTCCTCTGAATAGTATGATGTCTTATACTTAAAATTCCAGAGAGCTGCATTCATTTGAAGTATAGTACACAGAATTGACTGCTGAATAATGCAACAAGTATGGGGTTACTGCTAATTTATTCATCGATACATTTTATGGTTCAACTCAAATAGTTCTTATTGGAACCATGCTTATTTTGTAAGCTAATGTCTTCGGGATATCAAGCAACCTCTACCGAATTATGCTTGTGATTACTTGTGTATGCCTGATCGAGTTTACTGCAATTAAGCGCCAATTAACATTCCTATTGCGGCTTGTAGATTTAAGGTAAGGTTCGCTCGTAGAGACATATTTGTAGGTTGCCGCTGCATTCATGTGATGGGTGTATCTGGGTTATACTACCATTAAGTTTTATTGCCTGGAATTCGGCCTTCGATGAGCACGGCTTGTCGGAGGTTAGGCCGAGTTTACATTACTCGAAAAATATATGGTTTCGTAATTAGAATTGGTTATGCAAACAGTGTAAATGTTTGATTTGAAAACAATGCCTTAGTTTTTTGTATGCAAATAGATGCGTCAAAGTTGTCTTGTATTATTTTTGCAAAATAAAAAAAATATCTACAAAATTACAATATAATAATATATTTATTGCGTAAAATTACTTTAAGGTAACTCTAGTCGCGTCTCATGATAAAAGTTGTAAATTGAAATATTTTTCTTTGAATTATTTAGACAAAACGCATTCATCAATAAGTTCGATGACTTTCGTTTAGTGGGAAGCCTGAACGAAACAAGTTATGTGTAGGAAGACAAACTCTATCTTAACGATGATGTAGCGATCAATACTATCGATAATCACTGAATACTAATGGCATAACTGAACATACTGACATCATGATTTCGGTACATTTGGACAGGTTCTATGTGGTCATCGCTTTGTAACTATTGAATCAGCTACTGTTATTCCAATATCACGTGTGGGCAAATAACTTAAATGACCCTCTCGTCGATAAATGCATTATAAGCCATTCATGAGTTTGAATTCATATATAACCATTCAAGGATGTTAATGATGGATACATGGATCTATCAAGTTGATCTTTTTTGCAGAAGCGTTTCACAGTGTGGGGCAAAGATAAAAAAAAACTCATTTAGCCATAATTGGAACTACATATTTTAAATGCTGTCTTGACACAAATTACTTAATCAGAGAGCCTAAAAAGGCGGAACGTCACTCATTACACTCTACGAACTAAACAAAGGTAGACAGTGGATTTATAAGTAAGTACCACGTGTACTCGTATTCTTATGATAATAATAATATAACTGAAAAACATACTTACTTATATATTTCTAAATACATACAATATATAGATAAAATACACTCAGACACAGGACAAATGATTGTGCTCATCACACAGACATTTGTCCTAGGTGGGAATCGAACCCACAACCTCCAGCTTAGCAGTCAGGGCCACTAACCACTAGACCAACAAGCCAGTTATGCATACCAGATGTGCAGGCCAGATGTGCATAGGACACATCTATCTACAGGCACATAGGGTTACCAAATGTTAGGTTTTCAGTAAAGGCTTTAATAAGTTTGCCTGCTTCTAGAGAGATAGAAGATGGGTATATACTATTGATTGTACACTGTAAAAAATTACTGTAGGCGTTTAAACTTAATTGGGTGTAACAATGGGTGGTGTTATCGCTGAAACATTAGCTCTAGTTTGTAACTGCCTGCCTTAATTTTCTTTTAGTTGTGTATTGCAATTTCTATCCAAAGATCATCCTTTTAACAAGTCAATTTATTTGTTTAAAGTTATAAAAAATCATTAGTTACCTGTTCTCTCGGACTGTTAGGACTCTGTCCAGTATTGCGATCATATGCTGCCCTAAGGAACGGCATGTATTTGGCACCATTGCACTCAGGGTCATACATGTGGTCGCATTTGTCTACTGGTATGCGATGGTGCTCGATTGGACAGCCTGACTCGGATGCCATCACGATCTCGCCGGTTACGACCTGGCCTGCAACATGTAAACTGATTAAAGATAGAGACTGAGTTTCGAAGACGATTGTTAAATTATTATTTACAATTCTTTGGAAAGGGTTTTATTTTATTTTAGACGGGAAATCATCAAATGGTTTCTCCCATTCTGGGTAGGGGTGAGGGAGTGTTAGCCTTATACTGACTAATAGTGTTCGAACAATTTAATAAGCAAATAATTTGTTATGATAAAAAAGTGAAATACTGTATTAGTTTGACTTTAATTTCAATATTCAAAAAGTCAGAAAATCGTGAGTATATTACCAAAGAAAGCGAGCAACGCAGTCCTGTTTGCTAGCGAAGGCAGTCCATCTTGTCCCCTCATAAACAGCTTGGACAGTGTTCTGGCACCAGGCCGGTCGACGCCAGCCATCATGTAGACACCATCAGCGTATGACGACGGTGTTTTGCGTGTGAGACGGCTACCTGTAAATAAGGGAATGTGTTATTGATAATGTAAATGACACATGGATATAAAGTCTATAAGTTTTTGTTTGAATGAACTAATTTCAGGAACAACTGAATAGCCGGATATTTTTTGGTCACTTTGACTGCATACCGAATTTCAAACCGCATGGTCACGGTACTTCAAGTGGTTCGTGATACGATTTCCAACCCCTCATCTACAGACCTTCTTGAGAGAGAAGTTTTGGCCGAAAGGTGTCATATATCTTCGTTTCCGAAGACGGTTACGCGACACCACGTAGCGGAACACGACGCCGATGTTACGTGTATAATTACAATTTATTGTTTGTGTTATTTTTAATACGTATTAGTTTATTATGTATTTCGCCGCACCGACAACTATTTATTTTTATTTCCGCACGCTTGTAGACCGTCATTTTATATCGTGTTATCGTATATGACCAGTAGGAGCGAAGCAGTAACCAAAGACGCGGGTAAAACCGCGTGGGACAGCTAGTTTGAAATGAATGTGTTGGAAATGGAAATTTATTAGCTGGAATTGTTGAAAGATTCGGCAAAAGGGAAGAGAAGTGCTTGGCCAACGTTATAATGGTAACATTAAGTTAGGTTCAGCTTCTTTTATGCAATTGTGATAGTAAGATATTTTGTGAGAACAGTTTTTCATTTTAATGTGTGCTCCGTGGTTGTCTATTTTTTACCCGAAGATTATATACCATAATCATCATATTCCCGAATTTCATTTAACCGAATTTCATTTGCCCGAATGTTTTGTTTGCCCTAAAAGGCATATGACATACTGTTAATTGGCTGAAACTTAGATACCGTAAGATACGAGTGCCATACGTATTGTTTTTCATATTTTTAAGTGCCATAATAATCTTGAAACATAATATTTAAACGCCATAATGATTATTAGACATAACATTTAAATGCGACCGATGCGAGCGAATAGACCTAGCCAAACCTTAAAATATTCTGATTCGGTTGATGGTGGGCTTGGTTGACGTACTTCTGTGTGGTTTATAAAAAAATAACCACGAAGGGGAAGGGGGGGTCTATTCGCTCGCTTCGCTCACTCACACGACCCCGCCATCCCCTTCTAACCTAACCTATCCGAGTCGAAGTGCCCTAAAGTCCCGATTGCATCCAGTTTCTCCTGATATAACAACCGTTACATACCCAATGTCGATGGCAAATAATGTTATGGCATATGATAATTATGGCATGTGATAATTAGGGCATGTGATAATTAGGGCATGTGATAATTAGGGCTTACAATGATTATGATAAATGATGTTATGATAAGTGACTTTATGGGAAATAAAGCTTCTAGCACGTGACTAATATAGCAAATAAGAGTAGGGCAAATGAATATTACGTCGTATAATATTATGGCTGTTGACTATTATGGCAAATGATATTAGGGTAAATAAAATTCGGGCAAACGGCGGTATACCGTGCTCCGTAGACTGCCATTAGGTAAATGTTGTGATCTTTATTAGATTTCAAAGCTAAAAAGACAACCCGAATAACTAGGTACCTACTAAATATTTAAAGTACTCATGCATAATCAAGAAAGAAGGAAATTGTTACCGGAATATAAATAGTAATGTGTAATATCTGACTAGTTTTAATTACGGCAATTAAGAGTATTTGGTAGATATGAATAATAAAATCATTAATGAAGATGATCGACGATTCGTGTTGCTCCTATTAGTAGCAGGCTTTTATTTTCGCGATAGTTGAAGAAAACGGTTGCTTCTTAATAAAAATTTGTGTTAACATTAAAAATTTACCTTATTGAGACCACATCAAGCTAAAGTTATGTAGTTAGGTATTTCACTCGAGCATAATAAATAATATTATTCTTTCAATAGCAAGAGTGTCGAAATGAAAGTTGTTTACAATATATCATAATTTTAAACATTCGTATTGGAGATTAATTTATTTAAGAACTTTGTTAGTGCAAAAACAACAGTTCTCGTATTTCTACTAGTCTAACTAGTCAAAAAAGGCAGCGCCATATTTGCTATTAGTATTTGAGTTGTACTCATGAGTTATTTATTGCGTGTATAATTGTAATTAGGTTTTGGATAAATATGGAACAGTATACTACTAGTAGATTGACACCAATATTATTTGCCAAATTACTAAATTGATGGTTAGGTTAAAGAAACTGGAGATTACTTGGAAAGTTACAGTGCGGTGGTTTCAGATAAACTCCATAATTGGACAGACTCATAGCTACCAGAAGTGAATGTAGCCGTTCACTCTCGAAAAATCAAAGCTCTCGGAGAATGCCTAGTATTGGGTAATATCCTCTCAGTTTTATTCCTGTGAACATTCACTGTGGCTGCATTTATCTGGCCTTTGTATTGTTCTTGTACATTATCTATCGATTCAATCACAGCTGTTTCTTAATTTATGGTGGAGTTATCGATTTAATCTATCTGGGATTATGATGTTGATATCACATTTTATGATATTCACCCTATAATGTAAAGAGCAATATTGCTCAAGTCTAACAATCAATTTTTTATTCGTAATCTTTAAAGACTATGTCCTAATGCTACTGTGCAGCTATCAATTTATTATACCTACTTAAACCTAAAAATACATTTATGACAAAATCCATTAAATATTTATAATCTATTAAAAATAAAACTTAACATAAATAATATTTCTCTCTTTCGTTAATTGTCTTACATAACTATATTTAATAAAAGGTGACTATTATTTAGATAAGATGTAACACTATGCTGGTGAACTTACATTAATACCAAATTTTGATCATGGATATACCTTTAAGAGGTTACACATTATACTATCGCGAAATTTTTGTGAATCATCTTTCTACTATACTACTTATTTTCGCGTCATTTGAACTAATCATGCAGGCACGCCATTGAAGCTCTCAACATCTCTCAACATGTTATACATCTATGGTCTGTGTTCGCTCGTTTCGCTCGCTCACTAGACCCCTCCATCTCCTTCTAACCTGACCTGTCCGAGTCGGTGTGCCCAGGTCCATTAATAATTGTAAAAACTCCATTAATCCTAAATTAATGATATAGCCAAACGTGGATCGAAATATCATCAAACGTTGACGTTTAAACTATCTGGCCAGTTTCAGTTGGGAATATCATGAAATTCCATTTCATGGTATGGCCGGTCACATCATGAAGTAATCAATTTTAAGATCTGGCCATGACATATACATATATTTATATTTACACATATCATATATTTCTATGATAATCTGGAATAATGTTACTTTTCAAATGGTGAATGAATTCATCGTCATCAACATTTAAGCCGAAAGATGCATATAGACCTCCCCCAAGCCTCGCTATAACGACCGGTCCTGTGCGTATCGAATCCATTGGACTCCCGCAACCCTCACCAGGTCATCGGTTCATCTTATGGGAGGCCTGCCAATGCTGCGTCTTCCGGTACGTGGCTGCCACTACACCACACACACAAAAAAACATAGTCTTCGAGAATACACTACACACAAAGTCTTCATTGACATTTATAGCTTATTTCCTTGTTTTATTTGCGTTCATCGCATTTTTAGCATATTTACAGTCTTATAATAAACACGTCGTCTCATATTTTAAGAGTGCGAATTATATCCGGTGGAACACGTGTTTTATTGAAGTCATTTAATTCAATCATCATTTTTTATTATGCTACATTTGAGGAGAACCTAATTCTTTCAGATTAGAATTATATTTTTGGTGTTGATTATAGTTTGTCAATGTGTAGGTTTTTAGGAAACGACATGTTTAGATGTTTACATTTTATTAGCTTCTGCCAATGACTGCCCGCGTGGAAATAGAAAAGGATCCAGGACATGGTCTACCCGTATGCTTATCTTAAACATCTAAATCCGTTCAGCAGTTTGAGCATATAGGAATAACAAATATACACACACATACGTACATACAAACTTTTGCCTTTATAATATTGAGTGTCACATGGCCATTTATTTATTTATTTTTTAATTTGAAAGTCAATATATTTCACATTTTGGTATCGGTTACAGATTGCATTAATCATCCTGTATAATATAGTGTTTATTGCCTTTCGATAGCCGTTAGTTCAACATTATGGTCCAGCTCAATGCTGTTATTTGCGACAAATAAGGAGGGACTACCACATTAAAGTTTCAAATACAGTACATGACACATTCACGAAGCGAGTACCTATCAAATGCACTGTACTTTTAGTAAAGGGTCTATTACAATACGCGATATTCAGCACACGATATTCAGACTTATTTTTTGTTCCGAGTAAGACCGGTCTAACCCTTATTACACTACGCGACATCGACTAAGACTGTCTGAATATCGAATAGTGTAATAGGCCCTCAAAGCATATCGAGTTTTATACGTCCAGCCTTTTTTAGAAATGTAAAATACTGTCGTTTTGGGTATTTCCCACTCGATAATATTATATTTATTGGAACAAAAACATAATTAACTGATAGATTGCGTACGAAAATAGTTATCTTAGTTAGTAATAACTGTGTTTTAGCTATTATAGACTAACTCCAGGAGGGAGAAGATAACATTCCAATCACAGAAAAAACAATAGTAAATTAAAGATAGAAAGCAAATAAATTAAGATGACGGTAGTAGCAACTTATAAGTTCGGTTTTGTAGATATCCTGGTCCTCTTCTCATGCCATAGCCTCTCTGTGAAGCTCATTGTGCTTTTTTTATTAGTGATAGCTTGACTTGACACACACACACACACACACACACACACACACACAGACACACATGACACTGCATCATCACATCCCTTCAAACTGAGTTACAATGTTATTCCTTGATGTTGTTGGAGATTCTGACGGTGGAGCACGCTTGCTTAGAAGGAATCTATTCACTATTTACTTTAAGACCCTAATACGATTGAAATCAGGCTTAATAAAGTTTGAGCAGCTGTTCCGGCGTGAAGATACTGTCTCACGTTTGCTAGGATTCCCAACTTTTTGCCAGCCATCTGAGCCTTGTTAGATGAGTGTTTATTTAAAGTGGTTTATTTTTGACGAATATTTTTTAATTATTGCAAATCACTAAGATTGCTCTTTACTTGGCAATCATTGACAGACACGCGGTATTTAAATTAATGGTAACAATTAAATTAACTTTGCCCAAAATCAAGTGGGTCTTGTTTGGCAGGTCATTGAAAACAACGCTTTTAACTTTGCTCTGATTTATTTACGTGTCTTTCTGAATTTCCTTCAAGATTTGGCAGATAGTAATTAATACACGATTTTAAGCCTCCCATATTTTAAAATAAATTGTATGTTCAACCACGATCTAAACTGTAATTACATTTGTTAATTCTCTCTTCATTTGTTAGTCTTTTGCATAATATTTTGCGGCATCAATAATTCTATAGAAATATTTTATATTGACTAGGAAAAAAGTTATATTATACTAACGCAGTTTTAAGTTTCAGTCACTAACATATTTTTATTTAAAAATATTCTAATCGATAATAACATAGTAGAAAAAATATTATCATTAACATCAGTAACAATTTACAAAATGTCAATACGAATTTTATTAGTAATATGTGTTAACGTTTATTGGCAAGACATTAGGATCAGATGAGGCGTGAAATTAATTAGAACCTAATTATTATGCGCATGTTAATCATAATATACTGGGTAAATAAATTAGCGTTTGGTTACATAGGTGACTAGATGTTAGGCGGATATCGGAACAAGTACCTAGCTACAATAAATACACGTGTATGTTCTAGTGCCCGACCAAAACTCACTTTGGCAGTTGAAACCAAAACCGAATTTCAGCTTCGGATTCAGTTTCTCATTTCGGACGGGATGTCATGCGGGATTGCTCCGTTCGCGTAACCCTCACAAATGTACTTTTCTTACGTATTTATTGTAATGCGTGGAATGAGCACGCGGGATGCGGGGCGTGATATCGGGAAGCAGCCCCGCATGCGGAGCAATTCCACATGCGGGGTGAATACACACGATATTAAAAACACCCTAAGTGATCTTTACGAACGATTTCGCACGGACGTATTTGCATCTCCACACCTTTCACCCTTACGATAATCAAGTCTTTCACTATACTCACCCACATCCCCTACAATCAAGATCAAAAGAAAAAAAAATTGTTAAGCTTAATCAGCTAGTCTCTTTTTATTTTTTAACTAGCTTGTGCCCGCGACTTCTTCCGCGTAGAAGTCGAAAATGGTGATTTTCTCCGAAACCAGATCACATATAGGGCAACATAATAGTTACTCGTAGAAAAAAAAAACTCAATCGGCGTAAATCGATTCTTACGTGCTTAAATGTTTACCCCTGGGTTTTACTGTTACCGCAAAAGATACCTGCATTAGAAGTTGAATTCTTTTAAAATTAAAAGGTAAATCATAGTGCATTCATCCCATATGATTATATTGACATCTTGCAAAACTTTTCCCAAAAAGCCATTTTTATACGATTCGAGCATGCGTTACCTTTTTTAAAGTCTGCGATACTTGTGCACCTGCTAATAGAGTCCCAGCATTCGAACATCATATTTTCTTGCAGCGTTATTTTAAAACTGTGATTTCTGCTAAGATATTTATCGAAATGATATTATGAAAAGAGTGTTTCTTTAGAATTAGAAGAATATTGTATTTAATTGAATAAGGATTAATGTTATCAGTATAAAAACACTTTCGCAAATAATGCATTATTTCAGAACAAATTTGATTACCATAATAAAGGTTATTGGGTGGAGAGAAGGTGCCTATACCTTCCCCAATAAATGGGCTATCTAAAACTGTTTTTTTTTTTTCAAATCGGACCAATAGTTCCTGATATTAGCACGTTCGACCAAACAAACAAACTCTTGAGCTTTATAATATTAGTATAGATTTAATATTAATCATTCAGTCAGTTTAGTACTTGATGTACAAAATAAAATTACCTTTTAACAAATAAATAAGGTAAACATAAAATGTCGATTGCAGCACGGAACCACTCAAATTTAGTTTCAGTTTCGGCTGGATGACAGCTGAAACTAGTCCGGAACTGAATGTTGGGTCAGATACTCGTAAGTTAAATAAATATATGGATAGTTTTAATTAATAAATCAACCGAATAACAGTGAAATTACAAAGTGTAGCATTAAGTTGGGTCTCTAACTCAATTTTGGTTCTAAGTAGAATGTATTTATTGAACGTAATATAAATTACAATTAGAATCTCAGAAATTAATAAAACAATGAGCGATTTAGTTCTTGAAGTGTAATAAGCTAGATTTATGATTAAGATCTTACGAAGATCTTTCTCCTGGTGGTTTGTTGTGGCAAGTAAGCAAAGTTAAATTAAATATAAGCAGTTTAGCAAAATCAACTGGAAACTGAAACTTTAGAAGAAATCTGTATATGATTACTTAAAAGTAATGCTGGGCTTATAACTAAATCTGTGAGTATTAATGACCTGTGACATGTGCGTATGTAGTTTGTTTATAGTCCTGAATGCCACCTTTCTGGATTACATGAAATTTCACCTACAAAAGAGAGAAATCGAAGTGATTGCTACACAAATGCGCGATTTATTCCGATGCTAAATCGTTCGTTGTTACGTTTATTGTTTATATTGATTTCTTAATATTTAATAGCTACCAAGAAGCCTGCGGCTTAATAGGGTAATTAAAATATAATCGTAAAATTAAAATCGCATTAAGTTTATGTCATGATTTAAATTAATTTATGTAAACTTGCTCATACTTTGTAATCGAAAGTGTTTTTAGTTGTTTTATATGGCGTTCATCGTCATTAATTTTATATTGTTTGAACGCATAAAAACTTAAAGTTTGGTCATATGTTAAATATTATTTTGCCACGCCACATATTAAAATAACGGTAGAGATTTATTTCGCAAGGTGAGAACAATCTTCACGTCAGCTTATTGGTTTTATCTTATGGCAGGTTACCGAATTGAGAATATGAAGTTAAGAACGGTACTTTAATGTAATTGTTATGGGGCTCAAGTAGCATTTGGCAAGTAATTAACTATAGAAACCAGCCATTTTTTTGCATGTCATGCATGTGTAAGCATTACCATTATTTTCTTTATTATTATACAAACAAAAAAATAATCACTGTGAACAAAAATGCTTTACCAATGCGTGAAACCAGTCAGACAAGGGATCGAATGCGCGCGTGACGCTGGGTGGCGCAACTTCACGTCTATTTGCATGAGCCACGAATTAGGGACGAGGAGGTTTCGACTCGCTCAAATTACACTGAGCCTTCGTAAACTTTGCTTATCATAGTCATTATCGTTCGGTAATCGATAGACGGTAAAATATATTGCTCACGATACGGTAAAAAATGGACATTGAGACGGCTATTTTATTATTTCTTCAAATCCTATAATCATATTTTTTATCACTTGGTTAATTGAAATGAAATTATTTTTAGCTCCGCAATGTTTCTCCATATATTTTAAATATAAACAATTTATTTTATCACGGTAAAACAATGGTTATTTATTTGTTTTTATGGCAATGATAATGAATATTTATTTGTTAAAATTGTATACACTAGTCAGAAGCAAAACAAAAGCGGATTAAATGCCTTAGGCATTTTCTACCAATCAACCTTAGGGTGGTGCAGAAATCGAACATAAATAGATAATTGGATAAATTCAGATAATAATGCTATTATGAAAAACAAATCACAAAAACGCTGTGTAATACAATAATAAATATATACTTAGATAAATACATACCAATTAACAATGTTATTATGAATAATGGATCCAACAATCTGTGATGATTCCACAAACTTCTTGTGAATGTGTTCACGTGGCTTCACCTGACTAGATGCCGTCCATTCAGCGGGAGCGCATACAAAGAGAGATCGCCTGGACGAAGGACTGGATAAACCCAGAGCGATGTGAGAGACACCGTAGTAGACGATTGTTGGTAGATCGGAGATTTTTACTATGGAAAAGGAATTGGAATTGAGAAGTCAGATAAGAAAGAGATGAACAAATTATCCAGAAAAGAATACAGGGCAGTCCAGGCCCTTATCATGAATATGTTGTAGTTTAAAGAACAAAATACGGTATTCTCATGGTATTCTCATAATAAATGTGATCAAAAGAAAGCGTGTGAACTGAGCTAACATAATTTTTAATCACGGACATTCTGATAAGCATTGTAGACATATTTGCGTGCAAAATTTTTAGAACGGGCTATATTATAAACTCACACTTGCATATTTTTTATTCATAATTGTATAGATAGTGTCACTGCCCTCCGGGTTTAGTCTTGAATCTAGATAGGTAGAGAGAACAAATGAATAAACTAATCCAGCTAGACATAGAAATGGACTGATAGATTAACGATCTAATTTAATTTATTATCTTACAACGAACCATTAATTGTAATTGAAATGAAAGGCAATATGTCGGACAATCGATGTCTGATGTAGATAGTAAATGAGTCGATGTGTCCTGCCGATAAACATCATAGTTGTGAAACTTCGGGTGACAAATCAATTAAGCTTGTATGTCTTCATACACGTATACACCTTTAATTATATGACCAATTAAAACGGCCTTACCTGTTATACCAGGTAAAATGTGGTTACTGACAAGTCTAAAAAAAAGTAATGAGAGAGCGGTAGCGTTATAGAAAATTAAAACTATAGTTCAATCTTAGAGTAGTGAATTTTGTTTGTTTCAATTCTGATGTCTGTCAATATTTATTTACTTATTTGTTTATTAATTATCTTAAAAAAGTAGAATATACAACACGGAGCTAAAGACAGTTTTATAACTGTCTTTGTCTGGGGCGGTTTGAATTCCTCACTACACTCGGGTTTCTATATTAAGCAGTGCTCGGGAATTATATAAATTAAGACTTAGCAACATTCGTTTCGTTCGGAAATCAACATGCCACCCGCGACTTTAAGATACTGCTTTATCCTCTAGACACACAATCTACTATTCATTAGTGATAAAATACGTGCGTCATGAATCAAAATCAGAAGTAGTAAATTAAACCATTTGGATTACGATAGGTTTTCGAGCCATAACATTTGATCCCAGCAAGATTACGTAACAGTTTACCTACTGATCTAAAAGGGACAAAATGTATAAACTGTTTAAAATAAATAATTAACGCAATAATTATTGCAAAAATTCACTCATTCCCACAAGCATACCCACATGCAGGCACCTGTTCACAATTAAATACGTGTCATTAGATTATTAGAATAAGTTTTTATTAGATTTAAGAAATATTTTTGTTGAGAAATATTTTTGTGGAGGAATAAATTCTAAAAACTGGCCAAGTGCGAGACGGACTCGCACACGAAGGGTTCCGCGTACTACAATATCAATATCGAGCAAAAAAAAAACAGCGTAAAAGTCACGTTTGTTGTATGGGAGTCCTCCTTAAATATTTATTTTATTTTAATTATTTATTTTTAAAGTGAATATAGGTATAGCTAAATACTCTGTGAATATTTCAGGCGTCTATCGGTTGTTGTTATTAATATCCGGCAAAAAAAACACGCTTGTTGTTTGGGAAACCCTCTTGAATATTTATTTTACTCTGTTTTTAGTGTAATTGTTATTGCGGTAACAGATATACATCGTTGTATAATTGCTAATATAAAGTTTTATCATTACTGCTGATGCTGCTGCTTCATAAATATATAATGAAGGGAGAGTGAAAATGATAAATTTAGTAAACACACATGAATCAGTCGGTTTAAGTTCACATATTTGAAAAATGTAATTACATTAGTTTACTTTATTAACTTCTCCATAATACTTCACCTTTACTGTGTCTTTTCTGTTTCTGAAGCATATTAAACTTCGCGTGCTACGTACAGCAATAATTGGACTTCAGATTTATGTACTGTATGTTATTTTTTATTGTGCTGGTTGTCTTAATCTGTAGTCTGTCACTGTACTTATTAAAATAAAATAAATATACTTCTTACACATTTTTTTTTGGTTTTAAAATGAGTATTCTGTCTTTGCAAAATTACCCCTAAAAGAATGCATTTGAGTATGGAACCATTTTCTAGTTCAACCCACAGTTAATATTTCAATTTTGCCCATAAAGTTAATATGAACTTTTTATTTTGCGTTTATATTGGACTCTCTTTTCAATATTTATAAGATTATTAACATACCTTATTACGTATCTATCAATATCGTAGCTTCTAAGATGTGTGTATTCTAATGAAAATGTGTCTTGTCAAAACGCATCATTTTCACAACAGTGGATGACAAATTAATAAGGCCTCTATCGAGGGTTATCTCGGTGTTAGTAGATTTACGAGTTGACCGCGTTACGCAAGAGGTCACCACCGCTACCGAGCATCGTGACTATATGCGACCTCTTTTACAGTTTCAGTAGGTCAACCACTAATCTATACATTTTTCAATCTGTATAGAATATTTAAAATAATAATAATTAATGCTTAATGCTAAACAATCATAGCTCGCACGAATTTTGGATTACTGTACTGTGCAAATTATCAGTGTACCTACAATAAAAAAAAAAAAATTATGTATAATTACTGGAAAATACATGGATACCTGCGATCTATTGCAATGAAGTTTTTAAATGCATAGTATATCAGCACTAAGTTTACCTTCGCCTACGCCGAAATGTATTTTTTTAACATACAATACAACATAAATCCATCAAAATCACTTAATTTATTTAGTACTCCGGTGTTTTATTATTGCATCATCATTTGTTACTGAAAGTTTTAGAAGAGCCAATAATAAAGCAACAATAAACTTAGCATCAGTCACGACTCCAAGATGACTCGATAAAATGGTTCAATAAATATCGGGATTGATGAAGTAATCTCAGGTCTTGCTTTAAATATATAGGAAATGCATAAAAACAAACATAAAACTATTATTACAGTTCTTCTTCTTCTTCTGGAATCAATGGTTTTCCTTCCGTCAAAGTTTTTGGGCCCAGTAGGTTGCCATCTTTATAGCAATGTCAGTGGTGTTTTTTAAGTCCAAAGCGCAGATGTAGGGGCACTTTGGGCACTCTAATAAGTGAGGCATCGTCTGGCAGGAACACCGCACCCACACTGGGTTTCGGAAGGGTCTATAATGCCCCATTTTGCCAAGTTTTTTTTGCAACGACCTACTTGGGTGCGTAGTCTATTTATCGCTTTCCATATAGGCCACTATAGATCGCGTCCGAGTGGCAGTCGTTCCTGGGGTTGAACGAAGTCGGGCGGTGGTGAGTGGTGTTCCTCCCACAACTTACATCTCACCGTGAATGGTCAGTCCCGAAAGTTATATAGTTACAGTTATCTTTAAACGTATATATTTTGTCAACATTACACACAAGAAGCGCGCGTTGATATCTTTTACTAGAGAGCTTTCCACTTAGTAACATTTTTGTTTATTTCATTGAATTTTATTTGTAGTGATTAAATTGAATGTAAAATGAATGTACAGTTATCATACATGACCTATTCAATGTAAAGCCATAATAAATCTTACAAAATCTCTATTCAATGTAAAATATATTGATATAATCTGTTCGCTAAGCTCAAAGACGTATTGATTCTTACATTGAATTGATTATGTATGAACATGAACTCGAAAGACAGTGGTCAGATATAATTGATATTATTCGCCAGACAAGTTATTTGATGGATGAATGGTATGTTTCAATGCTTCGCTGAGCAACTCCAAAAGAAGCTAGTAAATTGACTTTAGCTCTTATACAGTACCTAATTGAGAAAAAATTGTTTTATAATGTCAAAATCAAATATAAATTATATTCTTCAACCTAGTTAGCTATATACCACCCAGGGATTGTTTTTACGGATGATTTACAAACATAGTAATAAATTATATTTTTTATTTTACGGTTAATTAATAAGGCATTCGTCTCGCGTTCCGCCGGACGAATGGCATGCTTGCCTCTTTATGGGAACTTAAATTAATCAGATTGTACTTCAGATATTTCAATTTTGAATTCCATTTTGGTTTACATCCTTTCAATGGTATTTATTATTTCCAAGATATGCCATAACTTAATCATCGATGGTGAACTGTTGATGTAAAAAATAGATAGATTGTTAATTTATTTTATATTTAGCTGCATTTGAACTGTAAATTGAAGCAATGGAATAATATTTTTAGTCAGAAATAACTGTATTAAGCAAACACGTCTAACTGTGAAATTGAGTTATTTATGGTTTATTATTAAATCAGTTGTAAGTTAAAATGTCACCATTGTTAAGAGATAAAGGTATCAAAAAACACCTAATATATTCTAAAGTTGCGTCGGCTACGTATTCCAAAAGGTAGTTGATAAATATTGAAGTCATACTCAACAATACCATTTACGTAATTCTGCTCCATTATTGACACACAAAAAATATAAAGCAGTTCCCACTCACATTGAAGACAAGTTTCCATAAATCGTGTTACAAATATGATCATATCGAAAGTGGTTCAGGGACCACAAAACAGCTACTGTCATCTGATAAACAATCATTGGCTTATAAATAAATTGGATAATATACTCATGTAATTGTGGTGCGATTGTTTCGAAAGAACTTACTAAGGGAGCTAGGTAACACTAACATGGAAAGTATTTTATTTCAGTCACAGAAAAACTTGAAACTTTTTAAGTGCTTTTTAGGTTAGAGTGAAGAGGCTCTTAATAAACTAGTGTGCGTCACCATCAATGATAGCATCACTACTTACCATCAGGTGGGATTGCAGTCAAGCACTAGTTTAAAACATTAAAAAAAAACATTGAATTATGTCTGAATGATGTGTGTTATAATTATGTTTTTTTCAACTTCCAGTCTAACCGAATGTAGTTGAATACTCGTGTTTTACAGAGTGGCTGCCAGCCAGACCTCCACAATCCTGATACTGGACAACACGATACTTCTTAGATAGACTGATGGATGAATGATTGCCAAACAAAACCAATGGCTTCATGTTCTTGCCGAGGCACGGGGTATCAGTAACGTCCTACATAAACTTAGAAAAGTACATATGGATTGAAAAATTCACATAAGTACTTTTTTAAGATGTAATTTAAGTCACAGAAAGAAAACTTGAAAATTTTCAAGCGCCATCTTTTGCAACAATTGCAACCTTTGAATTATGCCGACTTCCTAGCCATTTGTTCTATTACTTTCAAACGATTGTTCGAACTAGGATCATCATCTACCTGATGCAATACCTCCCAGGGACATATACTTCAATGCGGATGCAATTAAAGATACACATAACATAAAATTTAATGACGGCCATTTATAAGGATCAATTTTTTTATTCCAGCTTTATCAATATCATTATATTCGTTCAAGAATATGCGAAACATTCTGCGTTATGATCACTCTGAATAAAAAGCTTCAAGTAATAAAATGTATTTAATACCTGTATTAAGCCCAGAGGAACGTGGACTGACACCATAACATGCAGTAATAACTATATTTAAGTGGTAAATGTGCACAAAGTACATAAATTAACAGTGTTATAAATATTAAACGAGAGACAAAAAGATAAGTATTGTTGTTAATTTTAGTATCTGATCAGTGCACTAAAAGCTTCTTAATGGTATTCTGATAAATACCCTCCTTATCGGTTTCTTAATAATACAGATAGATTAAAGATATGTTGCGGAACGAAATGATTTTGAGAACAACTTGGCACTATTGAGCGAGTACGCTCAATAGTGCCAAGTATTACTCAAAATCATTTCGTTAACTGGGAAATCGAGTCTAGTCGCAATTTAGTTATATTAATAAATAGGTTATGGCCCAAGCTAACTGAGGCCATGGGTTCGCTTCCGAAAAGGAAAACCGGGGTCCTGGAACGCAAGGCAAAGAAGGAATATCGGTTTTAGTCAGTAAAAGTCTGACACTCCCTCGCTACGCTTTAGAGCGGAAGAAGTCATTCAATGATATCCCATCTAAAAAAAATAAGGGCCCAAGATATAACAATAACTGAATGTATTAAATACATTCATTTATTAGCAAAACGTTGTCAATATAATTACGGATTTGAAAGCACTGTTATTATGATGCTTTTTAATTCAATACATTAAAATAAGAACAAAAATCTTAACACAAAAAGGAATTAAAGTTGGGCCTACGTATAACGACAAATTAGCTATGTGGTAGAGAGATTAGAGCAAGGTCAACTCGATAAATCAAACAGCTTAAGCAAACTGTACTTGATTAACGTCAGTTCAAACAATGACAGCTGACAAAGAGTTTGAATTTGACCGTGTGGATTACTCGATATACCTAGTGTGTTACAACATTACTCGGGTTTCTATGTACACTTGCATGTTTGGACAGAGCATTGTTTGATATTTAACTTCAATTTGATTACTGTTTAGTAAGCCTTTTTGTCTGCTGTGAATGACTTATATAGGTTTTTGATTGAGACAGTCGTTATTCTTAAATAAGGAGGTAATTATAAAGTTTTTTACTTACGTAATTGGTACTTGGGGAGTAATTAGTATTAGCCAAACTCGAAACCATCAACCATTATTGATCTTACACAATAATTACGTTCTAGTCGTTTTAAGCTAAAAGATATCTCCATCTTTAGATCTTTAGGCGTTTATCGACTATGTTATCTTCTGGGTATAAAATCTTTTATAAAACACTAGCTGTCCCCTGCAAAATCACCAGCGTCTTTGGTTACGGCTCATCTTTCATGGGTCTTAGCGGGATATTATACAACTTGTAACATAATAAACGCTCATTCTGAAAATAATATGTTCAGCATCAGCTGCTGAGTCGATGTCAGCTATTTTTATATAAACACTACCTAAGTGCAATTAAGTAAAATTTTAGTGCTTGAATTATGATTGTAACTAAATTTTATAATTGGGGTGTATACAAGTGTGCATTATTTCAGATACATGTTGTATATCCAAATGTATTTGTCACGAATCTAGTTAATGAAAGCTGATTTAATCCAATCCGATTGGAAGTTCCAGAGATTAGAACGTTTAAACAAACAAAAAAATATATTCTGTTTTATTATATTAGTATAATGTCCCTAGTCTGCCTTTGGAGAAAAGCGGCGTGATGTTATGTTATTAAACTTTGTGGTACTCACCAACCGAACCCCAATCTGGGTAAGCTCTATTGTTGAACCAGCCATCGTAGCGCTGCTTCTCGTAGTACACCTCTGAAAAAAGACAAAATGTTTGATTAACTTAGTTCAAATCGTACGCAAATATTCAAGTAGGGTGAAGGCACACATCACGGTTCTAATGGCGACGTTTTTCATTTTCCTTATCGGAATCGTTCCATTAAATGCTAGGCATCGCCGCAGACCAAGACTAAGGTGTAGAGATGAACTTGGGTCTTACTGGAGAGACTGGTACGCAATGGTTGAAAACAGATTTGTGTGAAAAAAAAAAACGGGAAAATAAAGCCCTTGCTCAACAGTGGAACATAACGGGCTAATTAGATAGAATCGGAATCATGAGTTTAATCCCTCCATTAATACAAACCTAATTAAGGGGTGACCAGACAGTTGCAAACTAGCGTTCCAACCAAGGTCACCTTGGATTATGTGTTTGGTTTGTGTTGCGGCTACATAGATGTAAACCACGCGCCAACACTTTCGTTGGTTGGGAAAACCCGCCTCCCAACCAAGGGCGTTGAAGGTCATGGATGACAACTGCTGTCTACACGGATTGAAACTAGCAAGGTCACCTTGGTTGGAACGCTAGTTTGCAACTGTCTGGTCACCCCTTTAGCATCAACCTGTGTGGCGAACCAATCTCATTTAATGAATGGTGTAGAATGTTTATTGGTAAGCATAGTTAATCGACACGCATTGCGTCAGGTGCGGGTACATGTTTTTGCGGATTGTACGCCGTGCTAGATGCGTGCTCGAGCGTTCCTATCGAGGCCTTGCTCTGTCCGCTAACCGAGATGCATCGCAATGAGCTCGTCGTTAGCGTTACGCATTTATTAAGCTTAAAAGTTGGAAATAGCCGTCGGATCATTTGAATTTGACATCAACCATATTTTAGTGTGTGTAGTCAAGTGTAGTGTAGTGTAGGGTTTAGAATCAAATGGAATAAACTTATTTATTTTGGTTTAACATTGTTAAGAGAAATCAGAAAAAATGCAGTTTGACCAGTAGTTTCGTCAAAACTGGCCATTTTCGCTTTTTTTGGTCTGTGAGAAAAACAAATCTCATGCGAAAATAGGCTGATACTTACAGTAAAACGGTCTATTAAAGATCTTTAAAACATTTCTACACATATATTTGGAATAATAAACAAGCTCCATATAGAATATTTATTTTAAGATTTGATCGGTTTCATTGTAGACGATCTTACAATTAATAATCTAATTGCCCTAAAATAAAATAAATAATAATAAAAACCCTAATCTAATTACAACTAACTAAAACTAAAATATGGCGTCAAAAAACTCTTCCACATCGCTGTCGACTGGTAATGTGCCCAAAAGACTGGCGGCATTGCCACGCTGTATGGCAATGCTTATCCTCTGTCCGAGGTAAAAGCCAACCCTTGGGTCACGCGAAGTGTCAACTAGACGTTTTGACAGATCTTTATACAACTTGTAAGCACTCGGACCCCACGAACCGAGAGTTTCAACCCCAAACGGTTCGAAAATATAACTTCCAACAAGGTTATTATATTTTCGCCGCTTGAGGGTTTCCGCAGCCGCAGTGGCAGCACCAGCACAACACGACGAGCTAGGAAGATGGGATGGCGCAAGAGTATCGACACAAGTAGCGTCCCATACTAAAGGCCTACCCATCTTCCATGGGAATAACGACATGCCGTCCGGTCTCTTGCCATCGTCGCGTGCCAGGCCATGGGGTTCCAATACGGCTGGAACGCCGACGGAGACAAGAGCACGTCTGATGATGTCGTTGATATTCGCGCGTCGTGCTATGCGACCCGCACTTCGGCTGCATGACAGACCGTGGTGTCCGAGGCTGTTGACGACTTCGCCACAGTGACAGCGATGAGGAGAACAACAGGGAGCGCCTAGACGTAAGGAAGCAGCGAGGCGGAAAGTATTATCATCGAGCAAGGTGCCTATGTTCGATGATGGTAGTGCGTGAAGTCAGAGACGAGAGAATTGCCCTTATTTATAGTTGATATATCACTATTTCGGAGATGCGGACCTCAAAGTAATACATAAATCGTGCCATAATAACTCTTTGATGTAGGTACCTACAATATATAAATAGCTAGTTTGTCAAGTTTTTTATTGATTACTAAATTGAAATTTGGATAAGTAGCAATTCTTACTCATTGATAAGAATATTACTACAAATGAGAGATTGATTTGAATGACAACCTCTTAAATAATCGGCGACGGCAACATCTCGCACTGGTCCCTGGCTCAGGTCATGTCCCAGAGTGATAAGAAATGGTGATAAAAAATCTCTAAAACAGTAATGCTAGCGAAGGAGATGGCCGCACGCGAGAGGGAAGGGACATCTTCACGCCCCAGCTGCCACGACAGGTGACGCTCCGGGCGTCAAGAGTCGCAGGGCGATCCCCGGCTACAGTAGGCGCGGGCTTATGGACGACGAGCAATGGGTAGCTTGCCACGGCCGCCCGATAACCGTCCGACTACCAACAGTAAAGTTCAATAAAAACCTCAATAAAATTAAAAGGATTTAATGAATTATCGTCGGTTGACGCTATAAATAACTACGCGCTGTCACAGGAGATACATTATCTTATTCAATCTAGAGCCGTATTGCGAGGACATACCACCAACACTCCCACACCTACGAGACATTTGGAAAATTAATGGGTAATCCACGACAACGTAATTACTTATAGTCATTTATTTAAGTGCAGAATTTAAGATTCGTATTCATCAAGTAGATCATTTATTTAATTGATTAATGTTTGTGTGATTGTTCATGCTAAAATTATTATCTACCCATAAAAGTCTGCTTTAAAAAGTCTCAGCCGAATGGCATAGTCAGCAGGTATTATTCTTATATACTTTATTGTACACAACTTTTACAGATAATAAAAAAGCTAAGGAGAAACAAGAGCAGAATAAAAAGAAAAGCCGTAGTCACACGTTACTAAAGTCTTACCTTACGTTTGGTACCTATACAACATGGGACTACGGCTTTTCTTTTTGTACTGTTCTTGTTTCTCCAGTAATCTTATTTATTTTAGCATCCTGAAAATCTTGTTTCATACTTTTTCATTGTGTTTTTTTTTGTCGCAGTCGGGTTTTAGTTTATTTACTTTTTGTTATATAAACTATTTTGGGGTTATTGACATCGAATTTTTGGAACGCTTGTGCCTTTTCAAATGATATCAAACACGGTGTATTTATTATGGATCAGGTCATTAAGCACAGTTTGCAATTTTAGGTCAGTCACAAGATTTTTCGATTGATTCATTATAAATAAATAAAATTATATCTATTTAATGGTAGCATTATATAATCGGATTAAGATTCAAACCGCTAGTGGCCGGGACACCTGCATGTGCGCATTTTTTACCACATAATATATTATTATGTTTCATAAGTAATTACGTTCGCAATAATCGATTGTAAATTGTTTTAAAATGTCAATAGAATAACTGTGATATTACATATTAGAATTGCGACATGACATAGTTTATTATGAACTAATAATTCATCATGGTTAAAATGGTGGACCGATATCGTATCAAGAAAAAATAAGTTCTATGTAATACTTATTTTTATTTAGTTACCACCTGCGGTGTATTGATGTTTTGATACGTATGCAGTTACAGTGCATACTGTAGCATGATATATTAGCCTTCTAATTATCATAATTTGTACTGGTATTAACGCAAAATGAAATGTTTGGCGCTGACATTTATAATAATGACTCACTGAATGCAGATTTTGTATTCGAAGTTGATTACAAGTTAAAGACAGCCTGTCGCAATATTAAGAGAACCAAGTCGTTAAAAGATTGGATTTGCTTAGTAACTGAGCCTTTGTCTTTTATTTATGCAGGGAAATCATCCGATGAGTTCGTAGTCGTAGTTCGAGAGCAATGTCAGATTTTTACTGAATAAAACCACATCTTTAGGTTCCAGGACCACAGATTTCTCTTTCAGTAGTAAACCCATGGCCCCAGTAGGCTTCGGCCCTGCTGGACCTCTACGCTTTTGCTGACAACTCTTTGACGCGCCGTTGACGACTCGGGTTCCGTCCGGACGGACGGATGGTGAGCTCAGGGTCGGGATTCTGGCGGCTGGGGCGTGAGGACTTCCGTTCCGACAAACGTGCGGCCGCCTCCTTCGCTAGCGTTACTGCTTCGCAGAAGGAGGCGAACTGAGCCTTTGTTTACATTATAATACTAACCACACCACACAATTAAATGATTTATTAAATAAATGTCAATAAATCAAGAATCTCTGCAAGGTGTGTTATTCACTGATTAGATAAGCTAAAGACAAGTGAATGATGAATTAAGATTGATCGAAGTATAAATGAAACACAAGGCGCAGTAACCTTTGATTAAACACTATAATATTTGCTAAGCCAAAAGCCGTTACCTACCACATGTGCGCACGTGGTCATAAAAAATAATTTATAGACCGTTGCATTCTAATTCGTGCATATAACTTATTGCTATCAAGCTAAGATCTGGACAGCGAAAGGCTACACACAAAAGGGAAGGTAGATAATTAAGATAAAGGTAAACGAGGCTGTCATTGGCAGTCTTTGATAGACTGTGGGTGTGACATGAACATCAGAGATCTCTATTTGTACCTACTCGTACGCTCTAGTTTCGTAACATGTATCGGGAATGCGGCGTCACAATCAAACGCTGACAATGTCGACAGTGCTGTCATGTCGAAAGCTTTGGAGAGAGCATAGGCAAGTGTAAACAGGGCTAGGCATGTGGTTTTTTTTTCAGACCGGTTACACGATGACATTGATCGATCAAATATCGAGTGATGGAAACAAGTCTTTGATTTTATTAGCATCGTCGAACAAAATTGATTGTAATCGCAAAACCGCGATTTCGAAAGTCACCATATAAATTAGGTACCTACTAGTAGAAGTAAATTCATACGTATACCATAGTAGTTGATATAGTGGAAAAAAAATCGAATTGGTTACACATGTGAACAAAAGGTCTTGAATAACTAAGCGAAATTAATAATAATAATAATATTCCACAACTATCACACAACGCCGTCTAGTCCCAAGCTAAGCAGAGCTTGTGTTATGAGTACTAGACAAACATACTTACTTATACATATATATATATATATATATATATATATATATATATATATATATATATATATACTATAGATAAATTACACCCAGACACAGAACAAATGATCGTGCTCACCACACAAACATTGTCCTAGGTGGGAATCGAACCTACGACCTCCGGCATAGCAGTCAGGGCCACTAACCACTAGACCAAAAGGCCAGTCAAAAAAAAGCCAGTCAAATTATATGTATATAAATTCTTACGAAGCAGCATTTCAGCAATGCGGCTTTGTAATAGTTATTCAGTACTAACCCAAACTATTTTACTTAAACCATTCTAAATTCTAACTCAGTAGTTTTTGTTCTTAGAAATGTTAATTTTCTAACATAAAATATACACTTAAAATAAGGACTTTATTTGTAATCATGCGGGACATAATAATTTGCAGTAACAGGCTAGTTTAGCTATTCTCGACCGCTGACAGCTGATTTAAGTGGGTTAGTTAGGACACACGTGCATATGTTACTGGCATTCTGTACAATCCGGCGTTCTATAGAATGCCAAAACGTCTTAAGCGAGATAAACTAACAGAGCAGAGCGGGTCTCCTATTTTTAGTTGCAGTGTTCAAAGGTCTTACACGAAGGGCATGACGGGGACGTTTCGTTTGGTTACATACTCTATGTAACCCACTCATCCCCTTCAAACTTAACCTGTCCGTACCGAGGTGCCCTATGCAACTAGTTAGTTCAGGAGTTACTGTGTTCAAATGCTCACCCACTCTGTATACACCCCCTATATTTTGCCAAAGATGTGTTGTTTGTCTTTCATTTAATTGGGCAGGTTATTTAATGACTAGGGATTTTATATAATGCATGAATTTCTATACTTTACCGGTAGCACATGTAAAGTAGGGAATAATGAATGGCTCTGATTTAGATGTACTGACTAGAATTGATTTCAGGTACTGCCATAAGGCTATAGGTAAATATTTTCGTGGTATCTTATTAAGATTTAAGAAACGCTCAGAGAGACCGTGACTCTTGCAGTCTTGTGGTTAAAATAATCGTGTATGAAAAAACCGTGACTTGTTAAATTCATTTACAACTACTTTTTATTCGTATGCACCTATATGCATGTATATACGTAGTCAGAACCACTAATTAATTTCACTGTCTCAAGTGGCAGTGTGCCCAATAAAGTATATAATATTTTATCTATGCGATGACATGCGAGATCGTAGATATAATTGTTACTAGCTGCTGCCAGCGGCTTTGCCTGCGTGATAGTAGAAAATTATCCTAAGGGGTATGTTCCCTTTCCCGTACTCGGGATAAAAAGTATCATATGTGCTATTCCAGAACAGTATCTACCCGTGTGCCAATTTTTTCCATTTCAATATTATCCAAATCCGTTCACAATCATTCAAGCGTGAAGAAGTAACAAACATACATACACACTTATAAACTTTCGCCTTTATAATATTAGTGTGACAATATTTATAAGAACAGGTTTTAATGTTTATCCCGACTGATCTCATTTTTGCTACCCAAATTATTTAAGCAAATTATTCGAGACGGCCTAACAATTTTTTCACTAATTATGTAGTGTTTGTTTGCACTGGTCGTGTCCTAGCGGTAATTGGTTGACATAACGTAACAATTAGCCATTACGTATTCTTAATTTTGTCTTATGGCAGGTAATATCCACATAAACAATTGGGCCAGAATAAGTCATTAACTTTTAATGGTCCTATTAGCCGATATTAGTACAAAAACTAACAATTTGCGAATCGTGATGACCGCAGGTTCCGCTTAAACATAAAAAGTAAATCCGGTACATAGAGGTAATTAATTTAATAGTTTCATATGCCATGTTTTTGCACTAATAAAACTTTTTACAATGAAATGAGATCATGGAACACATCAGCTCATCACAATAATTTATGTTTTTAGAGTCACGTACCTACAGCTAAACGGTATTTCAAATTGCTTTTTCAAACAAATCTGGTATTTATTTTATTGCTGCACTGTTATTCACAACCCGAAAGCAAAAAATACTATAAAAACTAGTCAATAGAACAAAATTAAATGTGTATGACAATTTCATGTTCATTGAGTCTTTTAAAGCAGCTCGTTTCTCCGTTTTTACGTTAAACTGGGCCGTAATGAACCTGGGTCTCTAATAAAAAATTTGATTGTTTCTTAAATACTTAAGATATCGATTTGAGATTATGTTGTATGTTGGTTACATAAAGGTTGGCTACACGGTTACACAAATATAGTTAAACGTTTTGTAAACGAACTAAATAAATAAATCAATACAAAAAAAAATATACAAAAAAAAAACAGTTTTATCTTATGGCAACAAAAATGCAAATCGAAATTTATCTTCAAATATATATTTTTAATCGTTTAAATTCATTGCATTTTCTCCAAAAGCCTAAGCACTCAGAGATCCATTTTCAATATCCACTAAATCTGTGAGACTGAAGATATCCCGGTCCACCCCATTATTGATTCTCCGCCAAATGGCAACTTTTCTTCGATACACACTTTGTGGTACCGTTCTCCTGGACGTCTAAATAATCTGTCTCCCATTGTATGTAGATAAACTAAATCGGAAAGTATAACCGTGGACCAATCTTCATCTGACTATCGGACATGTTCTCGAACAAACCATAACAACTCGATGTTCTCTAAGCAGTTTGGGTCGTTGCAGGATCGTGTCAGAGCTCACATCGTTGTGGTGAAAATCTTGAAGGCTGTTCCGTACCGTATGTTATCTTCTTCTTCTTGCCACTGTCCCGTGTTATTTGGGGTCGGTGCAATACGTTTTTTAACCGAACATGTTGCAAAAAGATTTGGCTAGTTTTTACAGTCGGCCGCCAACCTGACACTAACCCTCCTTGGGAATGCTTTGATTGGTGGTTTATCCGCCACCACGCGCTAACCTAAGGTGCTGTGTATGCACGATCTCTGAATGTCCCTTAGCAGCCTCTTACAACAACAACGGAAAGAAGCTTTAATGCTTTCACGGGAAAGAAGACATAGGAAGCCTATCTAGTTTCTTATGTCTTCATTCTCGTGGAAACATTAAATGCTTCATATGTATTTTATTATACAAGTGCATGTTTTGAGCAATTTTATAAAGACGAGTCAACTAAAAATAGTTTTATGTGCTTCTGTTTACTTAGCTATAACCGGTCAAGTGATGTGACCACTATTTATGACCATGTCAATAAATATGACCAGGAAGCAATACACACATTAATTAATAAAATAATCAGCAACAAGTATGAGCGCATACCTTGTAATTGCACTAATAACTTGTGTAAATACCATTTCATAATTATTTATATATCTATTAAAGCATGGAATGTTCAGCCTTTACTTATTACAAGTATGTAGGATGAGTACATTTACATAGTCCGGTTACAATTCTATGATTATACTAAGTCATTATCATCGTGTGTCACTTAACAGATTACAAAACAAGTGTTGGTTATGTATTGTATTTATTCCTTTATTCAAAGATGTTGATCGATGTGTATTCTCTAACAATACGCCCACTCAGTAGTACCAATATTATGTCATTTTGTCCACATATTGTTAGTTTGACACGATGTATCATAAGTTTTCTAGAATAGCATTTAAGACCTAATAAATGGAGTTTTGCTTCCTCTTACCTTATTAGGAAGACAGACTTCATCCTCGTTCATTGTAGTAAAGCAAAAACATTGCTGAATTAAAAATAACGTGTTTAAACGTTCAAGATATGATGTTCACCGAAGTCAAATGACTTCGGAGATTTTACTTTGTCATAATGTGCAGATTCTATAGGCGGATGACCACACAGATTGCATTCTGTTTCTTGCGTTTACATATAAGTATGGCAAGTAAACCTCGATTGCATGATGCGTCGCCATTAATGGGCGTTGTCCTCAGGGTCAAATACACGATTAATGTCATGGTCAAAAATTAAACACGAGGAAGAGATGAATGTGAAAACAAGAATGGAATTCGAGTTCAAATGTAGTTCAGTTTATGAACGGTTTAGTAGCGAGAGGGACCCAAGCGAAACCGGTAAACGAAGATCCTGTTTAATTATGAGGTAGGAGTAACCTGGGGGTTTTTCGATTGGGAAATCCTCAATTATAATCCTTGCATTGGAATTCGCTAAATAGCTGTGAGTCCGCCCACCATTGTTTGGAAGTATCCGCCATCGGCTACGTATTTGTGTCGAAACTCCTCGTGGTAAGGCTTAACCCTTCACGTGATTTGCATGTAACACGCGTGACGGTTATCTTTACTAGTGACTAATTAGTTGATAGTAAACGGGAAACTCTTCGAGCGTGCTTTGCCGTTGTAGAGTGATTTACTCGTATCTAAATAGCGGTTGTTGACGGAGGAGTTACGTTAGTCAGCGGCCTTCAGCTTTCACTATCGCGACATATAGACGCGACGCGACGCGCGCTGCATGCGCTCGGCGTGTGCGCACGCGGCACGGTTTACGTGATCTTACGTTAATTTGCACTGTTTTCATCTTTAATTTGATAACAGTCATCCAAATTGTGGGAGATTTGCACTTTCACACACCAATAAGGCATCAAATGATTATGTTATGAATTTGGTTTTAAAACAATCTAAGCATACGACATTTAAAAGATCCGAGAAAGTTATACATTCAAATTATACCACCACTCCTAAAGAATAACGAAAAATCTTCACTTTCTACATGGAGATTCTTTATGTACCTAAGGCTAGGGCCATGGGTTGACTTCTGAAAGGGGGACTCGTGGTCCTGAGGCGCAAAGGGCTGAAGGGCCATAGGTATGGTTTTAGTCAGTAAAAGTCTAATACACCCTCTCGCTCCTCCCTAGAGCGAGAGAAATGTTTAGATAATTTCTCGAACCTTAAAAAAGTCTTCTTGTACGAGAAGCCAGGTTATCAATTAATTAAATCATTACTTGAAGCAGTTGTGATGTACAATGACAATTATACCGTGAAACTTAACTGCGATTCCCACATGGAAAGAACAGCCTTCATGTATAGGAAGCTAGGTTACTAATTATTATCATTACTTGAAGCAGTTGTGGTGTGCAATGACATTTAAATGTCAAAAATTGTTCCGGAATTAAACGATTGATGTGTTAGCGGAGCAAGATTTAAAGATCAGGTATCCTACGATTAATTCGCACAGTTACAAAGTATTGTCTTTATTATCCTTTCTCTTCAAGTTTGAGCATTTACATATTATTGTTCCGCCTTTATAGACTTATTTATTAGGTAGGAAAATCATCTTATGACAAATCCCGCTCTTGGGCGGAGTGGGAGATAGTGCCAGACTTTTACTGACTAAAAACCCGCTCCTGGTACTTCTTTGCCTTCGTTCCCGGGCCCCCGGGTTTCACTTTCACATTACCCGTGGCCCCAGTAGGCTTCGACCCTGATGGGCCACTACGATTTGCTGACATCTCCCTGAAGAGCGCGTGGGACAGTACGCGCCGTTGACAACTTTGGCTCTGTCCGGACGGCGAGCCACCCATTACTCGCCGTCCGCAGCGTTTATAATCTTTAGAAAATCGTGGATTAGTTTCACAATTTAGAGTCAATATATCTATTTTAGTATTATAAGTTCACTCATCTTTATCTAGTTACTCTTGACCGGAGACTGTGTTTCCTGATAGGATCTAAGAGTCTTAAAGTCAAGAGTGAATAGGTTGCTTCTAGGCAAACGTGCTCCATCGTCGGCCACGTCGTCGCTTACCATCAGCAGGCCTAGCCAAGTTACGATAGTTTCGTATCGGATCTCTTACTACAATCGTGAGCGCCCCGGCGCGTAAGCGATCTTAGAAATCAGTAAGGTAGTAAGTAGCCAAGTTGACGGACCTGAGTCGATCGCTCGTTCTACAAAAATTGTAACTTGGCTGCCATTTATAAAAAAAAATTACAGGATGTAGCGATGAACATTGTAAAAATGATTAATTTTCATTCTATCATTTTGAACGATGTGAACTTGGCTACGAATTATCTATTCGTTTGTTCTAACCACGTGACTTAACGTTGAGATGATGTCATTCCTCCGTACATTTGATTAGTTTTCTACTAGCGTTAACGATTGTAGATTATAAACTTGGCTAAGCCTGCAGCTGAAATAGCGGTCAAACGCGAACCTTTACATAATAATAAAAAATGGGCAAGCGCGAGTCGGACTCACGCACTGAGGGTTCCGTATAAACATAAAAGGTAAATTGCGGTTTACGATTTATGACGTATTCAAAAAAACTACTTACTAGATCTCGTTTAAACTAATTTTCGGAATTTTTAGAAGTTCATAAGGTAATCATCATATTTTTTTAGTTTTATCATTCTCTTATTTTAGAAGTTAAGAGGGGGAGAGACATTTTACCACTTTGGAAGTGTCTCTCGCGCAAACTGTTCAGTATATAAAAAAATGATATTAGAAACCTCAATATCATTTTTGACCTATCCATAGATACCTACACCACACGTATGGGTTTGATGAAAAAAAAAAATTGTGTTTCAGTTCTAAGTATGGGGAACCCCCAAAATTTATTGTTTTTATTCAATTTTTTGTGAAAATCTTAATGCGGTTCACAGAATACATCTACTTACCAAGTTTCAACAGTATAGCTCTTATAGTTTCGGAAAAAAGTGGCTGTGACATACGGACGAACAGACAGACACATGACGAATCTATAAGGGTTCCGATTTTTCCATTTGGCTACGGAACCCTAAAAATGGACATGACCGAAGTCTTTCTAGATCTGGATCTAATTATCAACTTATTAGGCGATTCTTTTATCATTAACTTTAGAGTGATACAGTACCTATTAATTTTGTATTAAATAGGTAATAGGCACTTGACTTTTGATATAATAACGAACATAATAATTTACTTGAAAATAATACACTGCTTTTTTTTCAATGCGATTTAATTTTAGTATTACCGGATGTAAAATCAACTATTAAAGCTGTTTTATGAATACACCCATAAAATAAAATAAACATTATCATGGCTATATTATAGCTTAGCAAATTATATGGACTTATTGATATTTAGTTGTTGCTAGGTGATGTAAACTTTTTTATTCGGGAGCACTAGTAAAAAAAATCGATCAAGTACGAGTCGGACTCGCGCACAAAGGGTTCCGTACCGTTCGTAGCAAAAAAAACCCCGTTTGTTGTATGGGAGCCCCGCTTAAATATTTATTTTATTCTGTTTTTAATAGATATTTGTTGCTATAGCGGCCATAGAAATAGTTTAAAAGTTTTGTTAATATTTTGGTGTACAATAAAGTTAATTCTATTCTATTCTATCATCTATGAAAATTTCAACCGTCTAGCTATCACGGTTCATGAGGTACAGGCTGGTGACAGACAGACGGACAGCGGAGCCCGTAGCTATGAAGCTACAGGATTCCGTTTGTACCCTTTGGGAAGATTCCGTAAATCCTAAAAAGCAATTCTTCCGGTAAAATAGTTTACATAGTTATTTAGGTATGTGTGTGAGGCTGTGAGGTTAAGTTTTTACGCAAGTTCAGTGTAAGTCAAGGGCTCTGAGTGCAATTATCAAATTATAACTGACGTCATTTTATAAAGCCAGCCTTAACCTTACCTCTTGGAGGATTCGAAAGCAGTTTTATTAATTGTTTCAATAATTAAAAAAAAAATAATGATTCTAGTTAAACAAAAAACTTTACTTTGTCTATTGGCATACTACGTTCTACCAGCAGATAATTATCCCTAAGGAATATAGGTACTCCCAAGATAAAAAAAGTATCTTATGTGCCAGGACATGGTCTACTCAAATCCCAAGTGTCATCCAAATCAGTTCAGGCGTTTGAACGTGAAGCAGTAACAAAGATACACATACAATTATAATATTAGTAGGATTTATAATATTACTGTGACACATTTATAATGTGCCTTAGAAAAATAAATACTAATTACGTAGGAAGTACTCTTATAATCGTCGCTTTTCATCAGGTGAGATAGAGGTCAAGACCGAGCTTATATTTTTTTTATTGTTGATAAGCTGGATCTCTTTTGCCTAACTTTTATTGTTCTCCGATTAGGCCGGCAAGAGCTTGGTGTAGTTAGAAATAGACAAAATTAGCACAAATTGATTGATATGTATGAAACCAGCAATTATGGAAGCAAGACCTTTAAATAAAAAATTACGAAACACTAATTCAATTAACCGTATTACACCGAGAAAATCGATAATTCTTAACCACGTAAAACGATTGAACCTTGACCTGTAGGAAACGGAAGTGCAGTCAAGGTCGCGGGGAAATGTTCGGCCTATGTCGGCGGGTGTCGTGAGTGCTGCGTTGTGCACGCGCCGAAAATGTCAAGATCTCGGCGTCACTAGAATGAGATCAAGCGCTAATGATCGTGATATCAAAGTGGCTCACTTTAACGTGGAGCTGTTACAAACGCCTACGTGTATTTGTGAATCAGGTTGTGTTTCCGTGTATTCTTATTGTTTGGTATTTGGTTCAGATTAATCGTTTTGAGTGAATATAAAGTATGAGGATATATTGAGCTTTAGCATAAATAAAAGTAATATCTAATACAAGAGTGTTCGCATTGCTTGATATGTGTTTTATTCATAGTTCAAAACTAGCGTGCAAATTTAAAATTATCCCAAGAGAACAACGCAGGATCTTCTGTGAGCTATTCGGGGACATGGTCTATCTGCGTACCAAATTTCATCCAAGTCCATTGAGCGATTTGAGCGAAAGAAGTAACAAACATACATACAACCGTTCGCCTTATAATATTAATGTTATTATATTATCTTATTACTCCAACCTTTTAATCCCTAAAACAAAGTCGTGTTAGTTGCAACATATATAACTCAAGAACGGCTGAATACCAGAATAAATAGTAAAATATCGGAATCATTTCCTTAAAAAAAAAAAACTAGAAAAATATCAAAATACATTGAAAAATTACAGAAACTGTCAAATCAGCAATCTTTTCAAGATCCAATGTGATTCACGCGATAATACCTACTGAAAAGAAAATTCAAAGGTAAGGAATATCTCATTCCGAGAATTTCGATTTAAATTGAATTTCGCCAAAATGTATGACTACATTCTAGGCGGTACGAAGTTCGCCGGTTCAGCAAGTTACCTATAATTGTGTTTTCGCGATAGTAGAGTACGGCTGACCGTCAGCCAAGTGAAGCGGATATAACTAGAGCGAACACTGATTGTAAACGGGATACAGCTACGTCACCTATACCTAAAACGTGTCGCTTTAGATTAGAAGACGTGTAACATTTTTGTATCTTTTTTGCCCGGGAGCATGTATGGTGAAATCATACACTAATAATGCACTAATGCTTATTCGTGCATTTTTACCTCTTTTCACTAATTTATATTAGTCGAGCATTCAGTACACGATTAGCGATCATCGCGCCTGCTCCCTCGCTCCTTTGTATTTCTAAACCGTTGGTCTGATAAATATATCTATTTAGTTTAACTATTTAAGCAGCAGTATCATTTCATCAACCACCTAACTTCTACACTTACGCTCAATTTGGTTAACACTATTGATGCATTATGTCCAAGACATTGATTGCTTCTAAATCTTCTTCATATTCTACCAAAGAATATATAATCCGTGATTCACAAGTACCACACCACAGGGCATCGCGCACGATTGTTGTGAAATGAATTTCAAGGATCTCAAAGTAAATGATCATTACATTAGCTTAACTATCTTATACCTTGATCAATAGGATGTAATTTGAAAAAAAGTTGAAGCTAAAAATGAATCTACTATCAGGCCATTTTGTTATTAAACTAGCTTCTGCCAGCGGCTTCGCCCGCGTGGTAGTCGGTATCTCCATACAAACTTTAGATCCCGTTCCATCCAGGGGTTGAAATTTTGAAAATCCTCCCTTAGTGCTCACCTACATCATAAAAGGAAGTCTTGAGCAAAATTTTACGTTTCTAGACCCAGTAGTTTTGGCTGTGTTGATATGTCAGTCAGTCAGTTACTTCTTTTAATAGATATGTTCTGCGGATAATCAGTTACTCTCAAGTAGTCTAAGTTTAGACTTTATGCCTTTACTGAGAATCCTGTTCATGTTCTTTAAACATTAACGCTAAAGTATAGCCAGCTCGTAATCGCAATTCGTGACTGATCCACACGCGGGATGTACTTGGTGACAATAAAAACACATAGTAACCAGTACACATCCTTGTTGCACAGATTCACGATTATTCCACCGGATTCCTACGTGTATGGTAATAACGACCCTGAGTAGTTAAGTGAAGGACTTGAATCCTTTGTACACATATGACAGATAGGATAAATTGTATTGCCAACTCTGTGTATGTATTTTACACATCCGTCTGTAGTGTCTTGAGCAATAATATTATCGTTACCTTCACTAATTGAAATCAATTAAACTTGTTTAGTAAACCTACCCAATTTTATTGTAATATACCATATTGCTAGGGTTTTTTTAGAGTCCCGTACCCAAAGGGAAAAACGGGATCCTATTACTAAGACTCCGCTGTCTGTCCGTCTGTCTGTCTGTCAATCTATCCGTCCGTCTGTCACCAGGCTGTATCTCATGAACCGTGATAGTTAGACAGTTGAAAATTTCACAGATGGTTTGTAATTCTGTGGCCGCTATAACAACAAATACTAAAATCCGGAATAAAATAAATATTTAAGTGGGCTTCCATACAACTAACGTGGCTTTTTTGTACGGACGCACTGACTGGTTTTTTAAGCTAAATAACATATGATAAACTAGCGTCTGCTAGCCGCTTCACTCGTGTAAAGCGTTATACAATTATCAATAGGTATACCCGATATAAAAATGATCATATATGCTATTCCAGAACATGATCTACCGGTGTGCCTTCCATTTAATCCGTTCATTTGTTTTAGCGTGAAGGAAAAAAAATCGTGTGTGTGTAAATTACGTTTGTTACTACAGCCATAATATATACACGCATTCATAAAAACTTTTGCCTTTATAATATTATCGTCATGAACTTTAATCCTGTGATAAATTTTAATTATTATATAATATCTATTGAAAAGGTTCAAATCATTACGGTAATCGCAATTCATGATTATATCACACATTGGTCGATGATAAGTTTAACAAAATTAAAAAAAAATATGATAGATAATTATTTTAAATTTTGTTTTAGGAATAAGAGATGATCCAGATCCGGAGGTGGATTTGAAATTTTAAAATTTTTACTATATCAAATGTATTGTAATAATTATAATAAATGTAATATAAAATATTAGGAACACCTACACAATGGGTTTATATATCATATATGTAATACTTATTTGGAATAAAGCGGGACAGTCAGACATTTACTGATTATAAATCCTACAGTGTTCCTTCAGTTGTTTTTTTTTTTGCGTCGGTGCGGTAACTCTTTCGAATAATCCACATCGTATAATGAACCCTAATTACTGATCATAGAACAATTTAACATTCATATATTTCAGAATAATTACCGTCTATTATATTATTTGTAAGTAGCACTTTTTCCATGTGTGGTGATAACTTCATTTCTGAGATATTATCTGTAAACATATTGACTGCAATATGTTTAGTAATATCTGGGTTACGATCACGAAAAACACAATTTCTGCATTATTACATACATAAAATTAATATAAAAGCTTGCTGTATTACGGTGACTGCTAAGAGAATTTACTAAAACATTATATCACAGTTATAGATTACCTAATAAATCAACTGATCTGACAGGTTTAGAGAGGAAATTATAATATACATATTATTTAGTAGCTACCGGGTTTCTAGTCTGTGAAGAAATCGTAAATTTTGCCATAGAGGTAAATATTAAAAGTGTATTAAAAACTTACCAGGATCACAGAGACCTTGAGTAATAACCTGTAGTATCGAGACCAGTATCAGCAGCAGTAAAGTACGACTCCGCACAGTATCCGGCGCGGCCATCTTGTTTGCTTAGAATCTGGAAGAAAATAAGACAACTTAAATAATTGTCATCAAGTGTGGTGATGGTATTGCACCCACTTAAATCGTAACCTCCACTGCACAGGCGTTGATAGATATACTAAAAATGTTAGAGCAGAGTGTCTATAAACCACATATACAGCTTCTACATGGCTGCTACAGGGCTACTACGGAATATAAACACTGAGGCTACGGAATATAAACACTAAGGCTACGGAATTTAAACACTAAGCCTACTGTTCATGGACACTGTTCCAAAGGACCTTATAATAAAAAAATAATAAAAAAACAGTCTGTGGGGGGGCCTGGTAATCTGTGTGACAGGATTTCCTAGTGCAGATGCCAGTCTCCCACAAAGGAATACTTGTATCTACGTATGTAATCTTAATTTGTAAGGCACCTTTGTGGAAGAGAAATAAATAAATGTTATTATTATATACTGGGTCCCTAGCTTTTTCCCTACATGCATGGAGTATTAGTTATGTCCTAGATGAAAAATGAGGTAGGTAGACCCTTAAAAAGTACATAAGACATACGGTCTAACGCCTATTTGGCAAACGTTAAATGCGCTGACACTTTAAAAATTGCATTTAGCAAAATATCTGATCAACTATTGAATTTAGAAAACCCTGATCCATTCACTGAAAAATACACACGGACTGAAGAATGGTAATCCTATACTAAGTACAACACGTTCTCTAAGATAAGAGTACCATGTATGTACCATCTCTTAGTTATGTTGCCGCAAATTTGATAGTTGCCTTTCCCAATATGGTTATACTAAATTGACACAAAATCTTTAGCTATCTTGTCTTTACGACCTGCCTACTAAATGTTACTAGGAAATAAGTAAGTAGTTTCTTTGTTGTAATTAATGTTAGGATCTAGCAACGATAGTATTAAACTAATGCATTAATTAATCACTTTTTTAATCTAGCTAAGTAGCTTTTAGGATTTGATCTATAGACCAACCTTGGCATTTCTTGTCTGTCACGTCAGTAGCAGCTTCATATTTAACGTGATTATTTTTCATTACCTACACATTTAGGTTTATTGAATATTGTCTTTCATCAAAAGTTCAAATTTACTGTTGTGTTGTCTAAAATGTAATCTAATTAATACATACATAAAATGTCAAATAACAACATTTTTTATGGTTATGATTTCACTAAAGCATTTACCTGATCAGTGTCGAGTTTTTAAAGTATAACGTTTTTGATACGGTATACAGTCACTTTATTTTCCATTACAAAGCGCAGTTTTTGCAGTATGTTTGTCAGAAAATGTATCGAGTTTCTTTTATTATCAATGATTCTCAGCTCCATTTTGCCGAAATCGCGCCTGTTTCAATGGCTCCACATACCTATTGTCCAATTGTGTAGACACATGTGATACAAAACTTAAAGTTAAAATTATACCAATTTTATATCACAATCTTATCTCAATATCCTCTACGAATCAATTTGCGAAATAATAAACAAAGTTTGCAAAGTCATTAAAATTTGAAAAAATCCCGCCAAAAACCACACATTTTATTTTGAAATAGCGCCAAAATAAGATTCTAATTTCAAATCAGGCTTAAATAGTAAAAGAAAAGAACAACAATTTAAAATTGTAATGTTTTCTTCTTGAACGTGCTGGCTGCTTTGTGGTTTGTTTTTAATTTGAAAAGAAGGTTGGTGTCAATTTGATAAAAAATAAGTTTTGAACAAATAATTGCACGTTTTAATATGACCTACCAAATTGTATGTTTGTTTAACCTTAACCCCGCACCATAACATTTAAAATAAAAGGTCAATGAACTGTTTAAGTCCACGAGGTGTCACTTGTTTTTCGCGGAAGCTCACAGCGAACGTTGTGGCTACTATAATTTTCTGAGTTAATCATTTTACTGACATTTCTCTCTGTATCAACAATTTCAGAAATGATTAACGTCCTCACAGGTATGTTAAGCTTCGTTAGTGTGAATTTATTAAGATTTTTATTTTATACCTAGGTACTTAATATTATTTATTAAATATTTAAAGTGTAGGATTAAGACGTTAAAATATGCCTTTTAAGGTTGTAACTAGATGTCCTTATGGGCCTAGACGGTTGGCGATAGCGATGTCACACGTCTGATTTTGGTTTGAGGCATGGTTCGGAGCGAGGGGGACTGAAGCGGAAGCAGTCTCCTCCTAAGGCGAAGGAGATGGAAGCAACCGTGAGGAAGAGAACATCCTTACGCCCCAGCCGCCGCCGATCTTGGGTCAGGAGTCGCAGGGCGATCCAGAGCCTTCGCAGACGTGGGGTTGCGGACGACGAGCAATGGACCATTTGCTGTCCGGCCGTCCGGCAAGAGTCTAGAAGAGACGCGCGCCTCAAAGAGATATCAGCAAAACTGAAGGGGCCTAGTAGGGCCAATGCCTGCTAGCTGCGGGAACTTTTGAAAGAATAACCGTACCTCTAGAACACAAAGGGCAAATGAAGGAATATAGGTGGGCTTTAGTCAGTAAAAGTTTGACACGCCCGCTATACCATAGAGCGGCGAAAGACTTTAGATGATTGATGACCTCAAAAAAAATGGTTGTAAATTAAGCAAGTATTACGTGTACGTGTATTTTATAGTTAAGTATTATAAACCTTGTGTTAAAGATGAAGCCAATGTAGGATAGGTAATGTAGATAATATTAGCAATAAACAGTTAACCTAATTACACTACACGAAGTAATATCCCATAAAATGTGGCCTCTATGCAAGATTTACATATGTATCTACAGTTTTGCAAGTTACTTATGTGAGTGTAGCAGGGACATGATATCTTAATCTAGATCGAAACCTTATGTTCGGATTATAAACGACTTATGTACTAGTTTGCTTTAAGCCCACATTTAACCATTGCTAAATGTAAATAGATTATTAAAACTTAGAAATAAATGATTTGCCTTTTAAACGGAATTTATACATATATAACTTTTAGTCATCTTGGTTCAAGGCTAGTATGATAAACTAGTGCTTGACTGTGATCTTATCCATGGTAAGCTTTTTTTGGTGGGAATAAATCCCATGACTTCTCGCGCTCTAGATCACAGCGGGACTTTTACTGACTAATACCCACTCCTATGATCCTTGTTTGCCTTGCATCTCAGGACCCAGTGTTCCCTTTCGAACGAACAATGACTCCAGTAGACTTCGGCCCTGTTGGTCCCCTACGGTTTAAACTTGTGCTTGACTGCGATTCCACCTGATGGTAAGCAGTGATGCAATCGTTGATGGTGAAGCGCAATAGTTTATTAATAGCTTATCTCTCCAGCCTTGAAGACACCTAAATTATACACATAAGAACACATCTTTGAAACTTGTAGATAAATAGCTTAAACTGACTGAGTATCTGACCGTCTTCTTGACAATTCAAAAGTGCGTATAAATGCTCCAACTATAACCCTCATTAACCTCTTTGAACGGAGAAAACTAAAGATCATCATATGCCACGATCCTTGCATACTGCTTTGACTAAATATACGCTAGTAAAATATGACGTAAGCTAACTTTACGATCCTTGTTTTATGATTTGGGAAATCATCAAATAATTCCTCCTACTCTAGGTTGAGCGAGAGGGATTATCAGACGTTTACTGATTAAAACCTACCGGAGCGCTTAGCTAAGATGGTAATCTACAATCGTTAATGCTAGTAGAAAAAATCAAATTTATGGGAATGACTATCATCTCAACGTTAAGTCACGTGGTCAGAACGACTTGGAGGGGTTATCGACTGTAGAAAGAGATTCGAAACGAAACCGTCGTAACAGGGTTAGCTAGGCCTGCTATGCCGCTTCAGTTGCACTTTGCGTCCCAGAGCCACGGTAACTCTTTCGAACTATCCTCCAGCACTGTCAGAAATCGTTCCTAGCGGGAAATTTACGATCTTGGGTAGGCCGCTATAAGGTCATTTATCTACTTATTGAGCAGAAGTGTATATTGTGGAGGCGACCGCTTGCCACTCCTCCTCGCTTCAGACCATGGCCTGTACTAAGGCCCGGCGCGAGTCATTGATGCCGCCGATCGCTCCCACGAGGACACGGCGGTGCTCTGCCCAAGCGGGGCACACCTTTACCGTAGGCTTCACCATGTCTTACGGGCGGTCCACACAGTGATGACACCCGGGCGTTACTTCCGCAAGAATTCGGTGCAGGAACTTTCGGAACTGACCATGCTCGGTGAGAACCTGCGTCATGCGGAAGGTGAGGACGCCGTGAGGTCTTTCCAGCCACTCGAAGAGGAGACTAACCGCCATAATTATGGCGTGTCTAGCACTGGGTTGCGACAGTTGCTGTCGCCATTCCACCATGAGATCCCGCCGAAACTGTCCGCCAGCAGCAGGAAGGTTTTCTCATAAATCACTCTGTATATTGATGAAAACTGCATAATATCAATCCGTTCAGAAGTTTTTGAGTTTAACGCGTTCATGCCGTCAGACAGACGTGGTTGGGAGCTTTGTTATAAAGGATGCCTGTTTACAGGTATTACCTACTGCTATTTCAAACAAACATTTTTATTGCTATAATATGTCTATTTATAAAGTATACCTACCGAACGTTTCGACACCTGTATATACGTGATCACTGCCTACATTATTCCACTTACCACACACCTGCTTAGTCTAATCCTATGCGACTCGTAAATTGTGCTGAAAGATAATACTTATAGGTACAATGCTTGTTTACCAATAGTAAACAAGGAATTTTATGAGAACAACTACGCAATGTTTAAAACACTGCGTTTTGACCAGTTTTACTCGTAATAGTAGAGCTTGTATCTAAGCAGGGACGTTCACTTGCCTCTCAAGACATGAATATTAATAAAACTTGAGGTCGATTCACACTTTGCTGTGATTAAAACAACAAAAGTTACAATCTGTACTTTATGATCTTTTTATTACAAGTACTAGCTGCTGCATGTGGCTTTGCCTGCGTTATCATAAAAAGTTATTCCAAAAGAACTTACTTCTGGGATAAAAAATATCCTATAAGCTATTCCAGGACATGGTGTACCCGTAAGCCAAATTTCGTCGTTCGAGAGTGAAGATGTAACAAACATACAAACACACAAACTTACGTCTTTATAAGTGTGATTTGAGGTAAACGAGTAATTAGCTAAACGCAAAATAAGTATATAATACCCACCCACAACCTTACAGCCACTAGACGCCTCATGCTTGAACTAGCGCACCAAAACTGTCAACTAGCCGAGGTACGGGGAGCGTGGTACTTCGTTCTGATTCGTACGGGGGAGCTGGATAATGCGTTCTTATTGGTCGAGACATTACATCTATAATCATGTGTGTTGACAGACATGCGTCGCCTGTTATTAGACATCTAGTGGCTGTAAGGTCGTTGGTATATACGAAGTAATTTCTCTACATGAATAAAACAAAACTCGCTTTTCATTTCAGTTTGTGTATTCGCTAAATTCTCCCAAACCACGCAACGGGTTTAATGTGATTTTCATTAAAAGGAAAAACATTGCAAGGACGGTTTTTGTGTATAATTTACACGTGCAAAATCGAAGTGGGTCACTAGTGGCGAAAAAATAGAAGTAGAGACATTCCAACAACTTGCCATCACTCGATCGAAACATTTACCGCGTTTGGCTCTCTCATTGGTCAAGAGCTTGAAGCGGGCCAATCAGCGCCGTACGTCATAAACGTGTCGATCATGTTAACGTAAAAACAAACTCGCATTAGATACTGTGTGCGCGCTAAGTGCGAGTTGTTTTTAAGTTACGCGATCGGAACGTTTTTACCGGTTTAAGCTCTTTGATTGGTTTAAGAGCTTAGGGTGGGCCAATCGAAGCGCCGAACGTCATAAACGTGTCGATCACATTAACATAAAACAAACTTACATTAGGCATAATCTAGGCACTCTAGACACGTCAGTAGATAATTTTGTGACGTGTGTATCCGCCTTTATTGCGAATCCATATACCTACTTATATGTGCCATATTATTACAAAGCTTTTATAAATAGAATTGAACGAGTGGCTATACAACATTTGTTTTAGTATATGTGAAACCCGAAACACGTGTCTAGTATTTTTATTTATGTAAAGAATCTATGTACAAAATTTCAAAACTGTATCATGAAAAATCACGGAGTTATAAACTTGTTATGTTACCTGGTTGGCCGCACAAATACATGATCACCGGGCCACCTGGGTGACTGAGGGGTTGTTTTACTCCCCGCATCTAGCTGTGCGCTAGTGTCTAATGTCCGCTATAGCCTGCTGTGACCCTTTTAGTGTCGGTGGTGTCCAACTTGTGACCTTTTTTAAAAAAAAATTGAAAAAACAAATAACATGGTGTAAAAGTTATTGGAATCGATTCAGTTACTGATTCTAAACAAACTATATTCAAGTTTCGCATATACTAAAAATAATGTTGTATAGACAGAGACATACAGACACAAGTTATTTGTCATTCAACCTTTGACCTTTTCTGTCACGATATTTCTCCGCTATTTTATTACAGTTATTTTCAGACCTCTTGACCGCAATTGTTATTCATCATTATTTTGGTTGTAACGGAAAGGACAACTTTTTTCTAGGAAGGTACCTAGCAAATTATGATTTTGATTAGCTGATAATAATTTTTGTATGAAATCATTTATTTTTTTTCAGAATCGACTGTAGTACCTAATATATAATTTGGTAACTAAATCTTCATTAATTAATTTTAACTCTAGCTGTCCCCCACGTTTTATTTCGGTTTTAGGGACATTCCTTTAGAATTTTTCAACTCTTAGTTTCATAGAATACTTGGCTTGGCGAGTAAAAGTTTGAATCTTCTTCTCGCTTCACTCAGAGCGGGAGAAGTTATTGATGATTTCCTACCTCAGAAAAAAAAAAATAGAATATTGACACGACCAAAATAAAACTATGACTTTTTCTTTTTAGGATTCCGTACGTCAAAAAGAAAAAAACGGAACCCTTATAGGATCACTTTGTTGTCCGTCCGTCTGTCTGTCTGTCCAGAACCTTTATCTTGGGATCGCGTGAAGGTATCGAGTTGAAATTAAAACCATATACCTACTCAAGTTTGCGGTCCCTTGAAGCTGTGAAAAAATCAAACTTCTGAGATGACGAAAAAAAAAGATACGGCCGTTTATGTCGCAGAAAACTTGACACTCTCAAGGGAATCAAAATTCATAGGGTACTTCCCGTTAACTTAGGATCCTGAAATTTGGCATGAAGCGAGGTCTCATAGCAGTATAGGAAAAAAATCACGTTGTATGGCAATGCCGCCTGCCAGCCTTTTAGGCACACTTCCAGTCGACAGCGATGCAGAGGAGTTCTATGACGCTATATTGTAGCTAGTAGTTTTTGCCTTTAGTGTATGACTTTTATAAATAAACTTGTTTATTTCCATTATGAGAAGCAGTTCTTAAAATATAAGTTCCTACATCTTTCCGTTACACACTCTTTTATACCTACGTACCTTTGTTTTAATTCATAGACGGAGATAATTTTAATCGCCACTAACTTAAGGTTCAATGTTGTTGCGTTGTGTACCTATTTTAAAGTGACCATTTGTGTTAAAAAATCTGGCCAAGTGCGTGTTGGGCTACGCACCAGAATACGAAACAGAATAGGCTCGTTGACCCTATTTTAAATAGGTCTGAAATCGATGTTCACTGTCCTAATATAGCATAGAAAACCGCAAAAGTTTCATTTAGGTAAATCAAAAAAGCTTTAAAAAAAGTGGTCGTACATGATGGTGTGCAGATAAATTATTTATCGGTTCCATGACGTCAACGTGCATGTTCATGACGTTAACAAAAAACATAAAGTTCCCAAGAAAAATCACTTAGCAGCGGATATTTGTTTAATATGAGGTCGACATCATGGTGGACATCGTTTTTGCATAAAAATATGAATTAACAGGTTTTCGGGTATACCATATAGGTACAGATGAAATAAACATTTGACTGGCCTGTTGGTCTAGTGGTTAGTGGCACTGACTGCTGTGCCGGAGGTCGTGGGTTCGACTCTCACCCAGGACAAATGTTTGTGTGATGAGCGCGATCATTTGTTCTGGGTCTGGGTGTAATTTATCTATAATATGTATGTATTTAGAAATATATAAGTATGTTCAGTATCAGTTATTTAGTACTCTTAACACAAGCTCTGCTTAGCTTGAGACTAGACAGCGCTGTGTGATAGTTGTGGAATATTATTATTATTTATTATTATTTCTTTAATTGGATTTGTGCCTACAGCTATATTCTAGTTTTATAAATTAAAATAGAAGAAATTAGGTCCCTTACGTTTAATGCTCATCATCTTCCTGCCCTTTTCCCGTGTTATTTGGGGACGGCGCAACATGTTTTTTCTTCCTTTCTGTCCTTTCACCTGCCATGCCAGCACTATCTTTTCGTTTTATAACTTCTACTTAATCAATTTCTAAATGAATTTTAACATAAGTTAGCCTAAACCTCCGCCGCACTTTTTCGAATTATTATTTTTGAAGATTTACGATTTCGTCGTTGATGTAGGTATTTTTTAAACACTTCCTTAGTAATTTAACAGACCTAAAAACTATTTTATCTAGCTTAATAACATAAGCTTATTCAGCCTTTTAATGTTCCCACTGCTGGAACTCAGGACTCCTCTCTAGGAGAGGGAATGGGCTGTAATCCAACCAACTCGGGCCCATTCCGGTTTGGTGAATGTCACATGTCTTCGAATGTCACATTTTATCTAATACATTTATATATACGTGTATATTCCAAATTATGACACAGTAAACTCTGTCATAGATGACAGAATTAAAAACAACCTATTTTAATTGGGCGTCAAAGTCCATCACCCTCATATGGCCGCCATAATCAAAATCCAGTCAAAATTTACTTTATTTACACATTAAATATTCTGTTTTGCATATTTGTTACGAACAAATGGTTAATAAACTTACTTGAAAACCTGATCTTATCCCACCGCTTTTAGGCACGCAATAGACTATTTTCCGCACTAGTGCAGAAAAGTGCGCGTCCTCTCCCCCGCCACAATGTTATTACATTTATCGTATCAGGCTGGGCGCACGTCGATCCTCACGAGTCGCTGGTCAACCCTCACGAGTCGCCGGTCAACCCCCGTTTATTCATTTCTTAAGTGTATTGAAAATAGTACATTTTGATACAAGTGCAGAAAGTTTGTCATTGCAACCGAGGCGGGATTGTTATGGAGCCGAGGGCTACAGTGACAAATTTGCACGTGTCTCAAACGACTTTTTTCAATACACTTTCGAAGAAATGAATAAACGGGGGTTGACTGGCGACATGCGAGAGTCGACGCGCGCCCAGTCTGATACGATAAATGTAATAACATTGTGGTGGGGGAGAGCACGCGCTATTTTTGCACTAGTGCGGAAAGCAGTCTATTGCGTGCCTAAAAGCGGTGGTTGCGTGATAAGAGCGGGTTTCCGAGTAAGTGTATTGAAAAAGTCATTTCATACACGTGCAATTTTGTCACTGCAGCCCTGGGCTCCAAAACACACTCGCCTACGGCTCGTGCGAATTCCGCCTTGGTCGCAATGAAAAACTTTCTGCACTTGTATCAAAATGTACTATTTTCATGCATATTCTCTATCACGTCGAATTCTTAAATCAAATATAGATCCTGCAGTAGTAGATTAGGTTTAAAAGGCAAAAAAGGTGCATAGCATGAGGAAGTGTCCCACTCACTGCTTATGTCAAGGTCTCAATGATGAGGAATCAATTTTTTTTTACATCGAACTGGTTTTATATTATTAAAATCACTTGAATTTTCCGCCTAATTATAATCTGATTTGTATATTAAATATTTACCTATCTATTATTTGCTAATACATAGCGTTACACATTTCTTGCACAACAATAAATAACGTTTTAATTATATTTTGTATTAACTAAATTAACATAGATAAAATTGATGTGAAATCAGAATCTATAGTTTTTTTTTTAATATATTAAATGGGTTTATGAAAAAAGGAAATACTAGATGCTAAATCGAAAATTTAGGAACTTTAAAAAAAAAATATCGAAAAGTTAGATGAAATGTATTTAAAGGACTTCAAGTCAATATTAACATCGATGTAAATACATATATTCAAATAAACGTCATCGTCTTGTACTTACACAATCTATTGAATATGTATCTACAATTTAGAAGGGATAACTTAGCTCCAACTGCCAAGTTTACGATTGACCCAAAAGGCTTTATAGATTGGCAAGCTTGTATGTACCTACTGGGCTCATTAGCTTTTATAATGACAAGATATCACGAGGACGTCGCCACACAAGCACAGATGTACGCCGAGATGTCTGGCCTACATTATCATACAGTATTGTGCAACAGCAGATTCACTCGCATAGTCACCCAGTAACTTAAGTAATGGCACACGAAGGTATTACGTGAAACTTACTTTGTTCAAAGATAAAACACGTCGCGAACGAGAACTAAAAATACAAAACGAAATCGTGAGTGATGATATTTAAGACCTATTACAGAAAGGACGGATGCTACCTGAATACTAAGCGGAAAGGTACGACCAATTATCATTCCAAACAGAGCATAGTTTTAGGTATTCCCCAACTTGAAGTTCAAGAGCCAGAGAATATGGCTGTGATAAAGCTAGACGCAGCTTCGTTGCTGGCTTTATTAATTAGATTAGATGAGGTCAGGCAACACAATAACATTCCTTAAATACCTTAATAGTCTTAAATGAAGTGTTTTGGACAAGTACAGTAATTACAACAAAAGCCATTACATATTATCATAGACGTTAGTTTTTTCTCATGATGGTCCGATAAGTGTTTGAATTATTAAATAAAATAATGGTCGGTCATGTATAATTGCGCTTGGGCAAGCGGCGCGTGAATTTGACCCATTTGCAGACAAGGCCGACTTGCCAAACCGTCAGGCAGCATTGTGCTTATAATGCAACTATATCTTCTGCCGCATCAGATATCTTTGATGCTCTTTGTCTTTTGTACGGTAGTTTAGTTCGCAAATTCCTTTAATCATGACTCAGTTAAGATGACCAGCCGAATTCTTTGCCGAATCATATCAATCATTAGATTGGTATGAACTTGGCAAATTTTCGGGGAATTATAAAATAAATTTAATAACAAGCGCTTTTTGGTTTATCTGCTGGTCTAAATGCGGACTGAAGAAAATTACATATCCCCTTATAACCACAGAGGTCGTATCGGTAACATTCACGGCACAGCTAAAATTGAAGATCATACTACTAAATCCAGTATATTATTTTCGTGTTCTTTCGAGAGTATTTATCAGTACCTATCATAGATTAAGTTAAACATAGTTTAAGTTTATTTTCTTAGAATTTAAGTAAAGTGGGTCAGCAGGTGTAATGTCATGTCACCTTCGTTTCTTCGATCGTCCGCCATAACTCAAATGTGACACATATCACACAACAAATGCGTGATGTTTACCTTATAAGGCCTTTTTATCGCAGAATGAGTTATTTTAAAACTTTTGATGATCATTAATTAGAAATCCAATACCATAAAAGGAACTTTAATCTTTTTTAAAGATAACCAACTTGTTTGTCAGACGTAATATGCAAATCAGATATTAACTAGCGAATCCACATTGTTAATAAATAAAAGAGAAAATTCAATAATTTGATAAAACTATTCATTTAAACCATCGGATAAAAGACTGTTATCAAAACTGTAAAAGCATAATATTACAAGATGATAATACCCCATTAAAATCTTGTAATTACGAGTATCTCTTCAGCATAATTTACAGCTATAAAAACTTAGCAACAAAGATATCACAAAAAAAAACAATGCAAAAGCGTGTCGCTTCAATAAAAAACGCTCGTGTCGACTATGATCTCGTGATCAAATACGTCGAAGTGTGACATAAGACATAACTGTACCTAGTGGTGCATTTATTGTTTATGCGTCGGACGACCTCCGGCACCGCATGCGGCGATGTATTGTAATAGGTCATTGGCAGGATGTCAAAGAGGATCCTGTCACCTCCGTGATTCACGCGGATTTCAATACGTCGAACATTGTTGGCGTTCGGGAAACACGAAGGCTCTTCAGTGAACTCATGCGGAAACTACACGGATACTAACTACTCGATAATTTAACGTAATACTCATGAGTGTTCATTAATAGTTCCGTCTTCATACTGTTCCTTCACTCTTGGTTAGTAATGATGTATTTGCCATGTGGTAAACAGACAAGGGAGGAATGAGTGGCATGTGAGCAAAGTTTAAGTATGTTTAAGCCTGCACAGTAGGAGGGAAAGGGTATCGATATTGAGTACACACTGAACATACATAAATTGGGACAAGTCCGGAGGATAACGATGAAGAACTAAATTATGTTTGTACAGCGGACAGTGACGATAAGCATTGTCTTATTATCCCAAAAATAATCAGTAAAATCTTAAGGAGTTAAAGTACTTAAGCTAAATATTATAGGCTACCCACGACCACATATTTTCAAATATAATATAAAGTTAGTAATAATAGTAATTAAAAGCTTTCCTTTAACTGTATTGAAAATATCAATACAGTTAAAGGATATTGTGTATCTACAATAAACTAAATTGAGGAAAAGAGGCCTTCATTCACTCATTCAGCACGGGAAGTCAAGCAAAGTTGCACAACTATCACCTTGTACTGTGACTTACTTGCAATTTGTCACGTACCTTTGTTTCTGATCGCTGTGAAGCGGAAACACTTTTGGATACACCGCATTAGAACAAACAACCCACGTTCATGACAGCGCTATATATTTTCGCAATTAAAATTATATTATTTCAATACTATAATTACTCAGCAGATCAGACATCAGCCTTTAACACAAAGGAGAACTAAACATCAAATCCTTGAACAAGTGTGGTAAGTTGCATATATTTAACAATGCATTATGCGTATTTTTGGCTTTTACACAATTTTGACAGGATGCCTCGATTCGTTTATGTTTTTTTTTCTTTTGTCAGTCCAGCTGATCTCTAAATGCCGGCCATAGCTAGACTAGTCCATACTTAACTGTTCATATAATGTAACTGTTCAAACAAATAATGTAGGTGTGTGGAGGTATCGTAAGGAGGACGACTACAAGTATTGTTACAAAGCTTTCAATTAATATGCTAATTGTAGTTTCTTTTCTCCTGCGATGAAAAACATGTGTTTCTAGTAGACAAATGAATTAGGACGATGGCCGGTAGACGGAGACTCCAACGTCCAGTCTGATCGCGTCCTTGCGTTCACTACTAACGTTTGCGCCCATCTTATCATCTAATGTCATCGCATAACGTAGAATGGACCACGTCTAGTAGAAAGGTAACAACACTCACCTCTTAATTACGAATAAGCATCACTTTGGTGTACAAACTCGATAGTTTGTTTCAATCACGACACCTCATGCACTATCTCCGGTAGGATGTTGTCAATGTGCTAACACAATATAGTTCACACGAAAACTGTTTACGGAGCGAAAGCGGTTTATGTTTGTACGCGGAAGTATGGGTAGGTAGTGGTCGGTGTCGGTGGTCGCGCCAGCGTCGAAGGCGGTCGACTCGCGCGCGGCTGCGTGTGCGACTCGCGGCGACGCTCGTTTCACCGGCAGAGGTGTCGCGAGGAGAAAGTCTCGACCGTGGTGCGCCCGCGTCGGTTGGCCGACGGCGCCGCGACGTGGAGGGGTCGTGACGTCGCGTCCACTAAACCAACAGCCACCTGAGCATCACCAGCGATTGCTCCACCACTCACGCAAGTCATTGTTGGTTGCGTCGGGATGAACAGCTAATGAGGTGTATGATAGCAACTATGTATAATGTTATGAAACCAACCTGTAGACATGTTGCAGCTTAAAATATCAGCAAATCAATCAATATTTAGGTACCAATAGGCTGTTGGAATTTGGTAAATACATCGTGATTATTATGAAATATTGGTGACATCAGAACACCACGTTGATAAAATATTTAAATAAATGCAGTATCCGTTTAAATTCCAAACAAACAAGCGTGTAAGCTCACGAACGCATACAGTCTTCGTAAAATGAATTTGTAGTCTTTGGTGTCGTCTATTGTTTTTTCATGTGAACTCCGTAACTGTTGTAAATGAATACGAATGAACGCAGCGGTCGACATATCGTATAATTTAACCAATTAGCCGATGTTCCCACGGAACTGCTCACATCCCCTCGAGACGTGAACATACGCGAAACATGTTGAATGGATTGAACGAATAGCTCAATGAGAGAAACGTGAGACATAGGCGGACATAGCCCAATGAGATATATCATTGGAAAACAATCGATTAATCATGATTTATAAGCATGTAGGTACCTACTTAGTAGTGTAATAATTCACCAACAGCTCAAAGGGAATTAGAGCGCAGTTCCTAGTCCAAGGTAATGATTATTTAGATATGAATGATTACCATCCGGAGGCTTTGAAACACATTACTTCATTATGAGAACAGGCTGCAAAAAGATCAATCACTTGATGAAATCACTCGCTTTGGCATAGACAAAGGACTTGTCTTGTACATCATGTGACAAATTAAAGAAGAGATTCAGTTTCAGGAATCATCAGGGTCATTAAAAATATTTATTGCGGTAGTTAGCTTAAAGCAACAGACAAAGCTTGGGGGAGACGCGTTTTACATTCTTGATGACAAGTCACCCATTCGCCACACCAGGGACGGTTTGGGATGATACAATTTGTTACTATTTATATCTCACTGTGAGGATAATATCATGAGGAAAGTTGTGGGATGATACAATTTGTTAGATACTATTTAATACGAATGTATGGGATATTTTTTTCTCGCTTTGACAACTGAGCCGAATGGGATTAAAACTGTATGAAAGATGGTATAGCGGCAGGGGGGGAGGAGCGACTACTGAGATGACAACTAAAATAAAAGCCTCTTCTTTTTCTTTTTCGTCCGTCCCTGCTCCCATTATCTGGGGTCGGGTTTCCTCATAATTCTGCGCCTGGACAGTCTGACCTGGGTTGTCGATTTTGGAAATTGAGTTTTCTTGAGGTCTCTGACTACTAAAATAAAAGTCTGGAAAAAAGATAACGGGCTATAAAATTTGTGGCCTTGGAACGTAAAGGGTAACTAAAGGAACTCAGGTAGGTTTTAGTCACCCAAACTGGGCGAAGTTATTTGATAATCTCCCACCTGGGCTGTAAAATGATGATCTCAATGTCAACAGAATTGCTGGATTATCAATTAACATTCTAATGTAGGCACCTATTGCATTGTATTTTCCAGCAATTAACTGAATTTCGGTAACAATGTCCACTGTCGCTTGAATTTCATACAGTATAGTAATAATTATGCAATAAATTAAAATAAAATAAAGGTCTACCCATCTTTCTTGGATGATGGGTAGACCTTTAGTGTGGGACGCTACCTGTGTCGACATTAGTGCGCTATCCTATCTTCCTAGCTCATCGTGCTGTGCTGGTGCTGCCGCTGGGGCTGCGGAGAACCTCAAGCGGCGGAAATATAACATCCTCGTTGGCAGTTATATTTTTGAGCTGTTTGGGGTGGAAACTCTTGGGCCGTAGGGTCCGAGTGCTCATACGCTTTTTAAAGAACTATCTAAACCCTTAGCGCTAGCTTTTACCTCACAATGCCGCCAGCCTTTTGGGCACACTTCCAGTCGACAGCGATGCGGAGAAGTTTTATGACACCATATTTTAGTTAGGAGTAGCCTTTAGTGTATATATAGTTTTAATTAGTTAAGTGTTTTTGAAATAATCGTGTAATACATATTGTACATAAAAATATATTGCAATAAATAAATAAAAATACACTTTCACGAGCCCCAAGTGCGTCTCTGCGACATCGGCAGCCATCTGTTTATACAATTATCGGTTAAGAGCGAGTCAGTGGCGCGCGCTGTTCTTCCTAAATGATTCCTTCATGAGCGATATCCATCGGGATACTTATTAGTGGGCCCCCATACGCCCTCGGATTAGTACGCATCCTGCATCCGAAGTCATACTATCACCGGCACACGCAAATTGGCGTAACATTTAGTATTTTGTCATATAGTTTATTCAAACACCAAAGTTTCATAGCTGTATCTTTAGTATATTTTATTTAAACCGTAATACAAAGTTTCCTATAAGTTTTTGTTCCCCAAATGGAGAATTTTCTTAACTACCAGTGTTCTGAAGAAACATGGGAACAACGTATGTTCTCGGTGAGTTCTTACCAACATGTGAATGCGCAGCCAGCGGCGAAGCAAAGGTGCCAGGCCAACGCGCGTGAAAGGGACCGGACGCAAAAGTTAGTATATTGCATGTGGGGAGTTATTTGGTTTCACTTCCAGGACTTTTACCAAATAATTATTTGTTATTAAAGATAGTGTGGCTATTTTTGTATTAATTCTTAGAATAAATAAAAAAATCTTGTATTTTTTTATCCATTTCCAATTCAATTTAAAATATATTGAACGTCATTAGATCAGAAAGCGTTTGTGACTGATATTGAAGTATTTACTTGTTGTTTTTTTTTTAATCGCAATGCCTGATGGTAATTCAGTAGGTATACAGTTGGTACACATTATAACTGTGTGCTATCTCCAAAAGCAGAACATGTGCAATGATCCTTTGATTAATCGCTAGATTCGTCAGACTGCGATCACTTTCAAATATTAGAACCAAAAATAAATGATGTTTAATTGACAAGGTTATAATGATTACTCAAGTGAGATATCGTTTGTCAAGATTAGATCAGACTCCTCCATTTGGCACCTGTGGACTACTGGACTAAAAACTCCTACTGTATTTTATAACTTTAGATCTGACACAAGTATTATGTTGCAAACAGCAATTAGTTACATGATTTGCGAGATACGTTTTTTGTATTCGTTTATCTTTATTCTTTGGTCACAGATTAAGGGCGAAATTCACCAATAAAACAAATCGCGTTTTAATGTTTGGCTCGTATAATAAATACAGACAAGTAACACTAGTGACAGCGGCTAAACGCGATTATGCGAGCCAAACGTTAAAACGCGATTAGTTTTATTGGTGAATTCCGCCCTAAGAAGACTACAGCATCTAAACTAAACCTAAACCGCGATCATTCTCGGACTGCATGCAAAAGAGATACGCAAAGACACAATGCTTGCGAATATAAAGCAATTTAACGATTTAGTAAAAATCGACAGATTTGATTATAAAATTGAAGCGCTTTAACGGTAAAACGTTACTTTTAGAATAAGGGCCTGTACACATCACGTTTTTTAAACGCGCGTTGATGGCGCGCTTTTATCCTATTAAAGGTCTTCAGGCTGCGTCTGACTCGCGTGCATATCGCGTCTGTATATACAAACGCGCGTCAATAGCATGTTTAAAAAACGTGGTGTGTACAGGCCCTTAATAGGATAAAAGCGCGCCGTCGACGCACGTTTCTAAAACGCGCGTCAACGGCGCGTTTAAAAAACGTGGCGTGCACAGGCCCTTAATAGGATAAAAGCGCGCCGTCGACGCACGTTTCTAAAACGCGCGTCAACGGCGCGTTTAAAAAACGTGGCGTGCACAGGCCTTAATCTGACAAACTAACATTAGTCCAGTTTTTAATCGATAAAAATATAATTTTTAGAGGTATTTTAGTGATTTTTGATCCTGAAGAATAACATATATTTTTCTGATCCTGTTTACTGTAGTAGACCATTACTCTAGCGTATTATAAAACTCGCGATTAGCTTCTGCAGACCCTTAAAAATACTCCTTGTTTTTTTTTTTTAACGAGGTGAGGTATTTAACTTCTAATAGTAACTGTGATATCTCAGGAGATTGCATGAAAAACTTAACTTATTGCGTTATTATTACCTAAAGAGTTCTGTATGCTGAATAAGATTCAAAATTTTCAAGAAAATTCTTGAATTGTTTAAGTCAGGCAGTATCTAGTCATAGTCATAGTATTATCAATAGGTAAGAAATTCTTACAAGTAAGAATATAAAGAAAGAACGAAAGAAACACACAGGTACACAGGTACACACAGTGAGATAACAATTATATAGAAACTTGAATACTTAAACCTAAAAATACATCAACATTGTGTGTCTCACGGCTGCGAAAAATAGGTCCTTTTCAGTTGCCTGACGCTGGTTTTCAACTGAACCTTGCTATGAGTCTACAGATATTATATATATATATATGTCATGGCCAGATCTTCATGAAGTGACCGGCCAATAAGAACCAGTAGTTGCTGAGATTAGCGCGTTTAATGTGTAATTTACCTATAATATGTATGTATTTAGGAATATATAAGTATGTTTATCAGTTGTCTGGTACCCATAACACAAGCTCTGCTTAGCTTGGAACTAGACGGCGTTGTGTGATAGTTGTGGAATATTATTATTATTATTAAAAAAATAACTAAAGGAACTATTCGTTTGCGATTCCGACTTTCACTTGGCCGGTTTTTAGTAGAATTGTTATCAAAAGATTTGTGTTTCCAAGCAGCGTGAACATAGCGTTCAACACGTTGCGCCTGCTCATCCCTACGGAGCCACCCGACAGGAAGCTCAGCAAGATCGAGATCCTCCGACTAGCAGGCAGCTACATCACGCACCTCGACAATCAACTATACACCGGTAACGTAAAGTCCACTACCCCCTATCAACTTGCAGATCCGGCTTTCAACAACTTCAATATTTTTAAAGTACCTAAGAAATAGGTGGGCCGAGGCTAATTGTAATCTGATGCAACAAGAGCGGTTTGTGTTCAGCCTCAAAGGCAGAATTGATGTGGCCTTACTTTGGTATAATGTATGTATAACACATTCCATTATCTGTACTCCATATTAGTCGATTTCCTGGTACGGTATTGATTTGGATTATATTTGTTCTTATACATCATTATCCAATTAAATAGACCGGTACAATTTTCGGTACCGAATGTAGGTATTTAAACAGAAAGCTTTTTTTAAAACTCATCAACCTTGAATTCTATATTTTTAGGGTTCCGGGTTCCTTTGAGGTATCAAAAGGAAAAACGTTACTCATAAAGGATCATTTTGTTGTCCGTCCGTCTGTCTGTCTGTCTGTCAAGGCCCTTTATCTTGGGAACGCATGGAGGTATCGAATTGAAATTAAAATCATATACTCAGGTCTGCGATCCCTTGAAGCTGTGAAAAAACCAAATTTCTTAGTTAACGAAAAAAAAAGATACGGCCGCTTACGTCGCAAAAAAACGACACACATGACACTCTCAAAGGAATCAAAATTCATAGGGTACTTCCCATTGATCTACAATCTCGAAATTTTGCATGAGGCAAGGTCTCATAGCACAAGTATAGGAAAAAATCTGAAAATAGTAAATTTGTAGTTACGTCAGAAAAATAAAACTTTTTTGCGATTCGGAAAAATCTTCGTAACTCAATTCGGGAATTGAACTGTTTTCACAGGTAAGTTTGTACGGAACCCTCAGTGTGCGAGTCTGACTCGCACTTGCCCGGTTTTTTTTCAATACATTTTCTCGAAAACCTTTTAGGCATGCAATTTACTGTTTTTCGCATTAGTGCGGAAAAGTGCGCGATCTCGCCCCGCCTCAATTTATTAATTTTATCGTATCATGCTGAGCGCTAAGCGACCCCATGTCTCGCGCGTCAACCCCCGTATTGAAAAACGTAGTTTTGATACACATGGTTTGCCACTGCAGCACTCGGCTCCATAACACCCTCGTCTACGGCTCGAACGAATTCCGCCTCGGTAGCAATGACAAGCTGTCTCCACTAGTATCAAAATAAACTAAGTATTTTTCACAAAATTAACGTTATATTTGTTTCATGTTTTCAGGTGACCTAGAACAGCCCTGTTTACAGAAGAATGACGTAACCGACGAAGATAAATCACTGTGTACTTTTTGTTGGTCGGCCGTTAAAAAAGACGTAAGTGTTAAAACTGATCTCTAGTAAAAACTTAATTACTTTTTGTATCATGCATAAAATAATAATAAAATAAAACCTTTGATTAAATATGATATAGGTAAAAACAAATAACTCACATAGATATTACAATTTTCTCACAGAATAATTACCTAAGTACGTGAACTGTTAGTATATGACACAGGTAGAATGCAATCGTATGATTCTTAAACTGATTCAAGTAAGAAGTTCTTTTAAAATAGTTAATCCTCTTAAGTCTTATTTAAGAGTGCCCTTCCCGTCCCGTTTATTTTCAACCTGAGCATTATTTAAAAGCTTCTTGAATCATTCAACGCAATCCAATGCGTTGTTTGATAAAGAGACAATGCAAAAAAAGAAAGATAACATCTGCCCCTATAGCCAAGTTATAACCGTTTCGTTTCGATTATCTTTTCGTCGATTGCCTCGAGTAGGCCACCCTTCCGATTCCTTTATTCTGATGTCATGTCAACGCTCAGTCACGTAGTTAGAACAAAGGAATAGGAGGCGTAGCCGACTTGAGGCGATCAACGAAAAAAGAATCGAAACGGAACGGTTGTAACTTGGCTAGGGGGGCTGAACACTCTGTTAGCATTCGATAATTCCGTCATACACTCAAATATTTTACAAAACTTGTTCCAGGAAATAAGTGTAGTTTTAAAAATCTTAAATTTAGAAAAAATCTTGAGTTACTATGGTTAACGTTTCTATAGTTATATTTTCTTTATTTAATTTATGAGTATAAAGGGTCAAAGTTCACGCAAAATAAGAAATTTTCAGAGGTCTTTATTGGATTAGTCCTACACTTTACGATGATTTCAATAGAAACCTAGATAATATCCACAAGATATCTATGTTTCGAAAATATCTAGAGAAAGATGTGTTTATCGCCATAATCATGTAAAAATATACCTTGGGAAGGACGCTCTTAATAGAAAAAGAGAATGAAAGACCTTCCCTCTTGTTCTACGACGATTCGAACCTTATTAGGAAGTACATTATATGCGATGGGTTGCGTTTTATGTGTTAATGGGTTTTCTCTTCCATAACTAAAAAGTATTAATGATAATAATATCATTCTAAAAATAGTAAACTTATTATTCATATATTATGATGACGATGATGTCATCTAGCCGATTTCGGCCACAGCGACCGCATTTCTTTGCTCTTCATGACGGTTGCGAACTTATTCATATAACTAATGGACTAATGGATAGAACAGTTACTATTAACATTTTTATAAATGGAAGAGAAATCCCATTCCTGCAAAAAACGCACTCTGTCGCTTACGATGTTTTTCCTGCAAAAGGCTCAATAGAATAGAATAAACTTTATTGCACACCAAAATAGTAATAAAACTTTTATAATAGTAAAAATATTATTCTGAAATGAATATCTATCATTTTTTTTTACCATATGCGGCGTGTTTTTCCTACGAGCTCTATTTCACAAAGGTGGGTTGGTCACTTTTCTTCTGTGTGTGTACCTTAGCTATTTTCTTTGACACCGAGCACTTCGAGTATGTAACTTACTCAGAAAAAAATAGTGTACGTGAACCTACATACGAGCAGTGGTAGCAGAGTGGTAACAGCCCCGACTTACGAATTGTAGATCACGGGTTCAAACCCAGCCAGGCGTATTACTTTGTGTAATTTATTTCATCACTACTACTCGCAAAACGGTGAAGGAAAAGATCATGAGGAAACCGGCATGTGAACCAAAAATTCGAAGATACGAGACTGGGACCGCGTGAATTACGGCCATTCCCTCTCCTAAAGAGTAGGCCTGAGTCCCAGCAGTGGGAACATTATAAGGCTGATTATGCTGCTATGCTATGAACCTACACATAATTATGTGTGTGCAGTCGCGTGGCTCTTGGATGTCCAAGACCAACTGGTGATTCGAAGGAGCATAACCTTTCACTTATTCTTGATTTTTCTTATCCTGGCTCAATTATATATTTGTTTTTTTTTTGTATTGTATGTATTTGTGTTATTAGTATTATTTCTGATATTGTAGACTGACAGCCTTAAATCTATCTCCTTTCTTTCAGTCCATCCAAAGGTTGTCTGTAAGAAATTACCCTGTGCGATAAAACCGCCCATTGTACACCTATTTTTAATATTGTTTGTCCTGTATTTTTTGTTTACGTGGTGAACAATAAAGAAAATAATAAATAAATAACAGCTATACCTTTGTAGCGACATCTATGTTGCAACACCGGAACCAAAAAGCGAAATCATGCTTTGCGGTATCGGAGTTCTCCGCACAATTAGAACATATTATAAGTAGGTACAACAGCCAACAACCGACCATCGGGCAGTTGCTCGAACCAGACCCAAAAGCTGTGTGGTCGGAGGTCTAGAACAGCTAAACCTAATTAGGTACCTACATACTTACCAGTACTTAATTAATTGAAAATAATAATTACAATAGGTAATTGGGAATTACTGAAAAGGCAACTGTAGGATACAGGTGTGGTAAAAGTCAATAAAAGTCTGACACGCCCTCCCGTTTCACCATGTTGTGGAAGAAGACATTGGATGATTTCCCATCTCTAAAAAGAGACGTTGAGCATCACATGAAAAAAAATCCGTCAAAAACTCTCGTATGTTTTTTTTTTTTCAGAAATCGCCCTCTCCGCACGTCAGTTACTACAAGTCTCCTCTCTGATACAACACTTTCATGCCAGACTGAGCCTAGTCCAACAAGAATAATTTAATAGCTTTACATGCAATGCATTTATAACTTATTTTATTGTTATTTGCAATACTTTGTAATTAATGTTAGATATGTGAAAGGTCTGTACAACGATCTAATATTTATTATGATTTTATTTTTATTAGTACTCAAAGTTAATATTAATAGGTAGTAATTCATATTTAAGTGTTTTTTTTTATATTTTCCAACGCTTCTATTTAAACTCGCAATTTCTGTTGTTTGTACAAGTATGTACTTGCAATCTAGATATTTATATACCTATTTGTAAATAATAAGTAAATGTTTTCGTTTAGACTCGTATTAAATGTAGTTTTCATCAAACTTTTCCCGAGTCTTATTAGAGCCAATGTCTTTTGTAAGCATTCATATTATGGTCTCTGATAAACTTATAGTACCTATATAATATTATCATCGTACGTATCTTTCATGTAATAAGCCATAATCTCTCATTTGACCCTGTTAAACTATGAGAATTTCGATTGATTTGTAAATTCAAATTTAGTTTTAATCAATTGATTTATATTAACACGTTCAGACCGGCGTGTACCACCGGTGGAGCACGGAGTGTTTGCTGACACGGCGGGGTGTACCACCGGTGGCCACGACACACTATACTTTCAATATACTAAGAAATTCTCGCCGCTTTGAGAGAAAGTGTAGTACTTACCGTCCCCGCCTAATAAAATTGACAAAGTTTCGTAGTGCAGCTCAGGAAGTGGATATTATTTTGTGAAGTAAACAAAAATCCCTATTGAAAAATTGTTAGTAAAAAATTTACATAAATTGTACGAATTGCTAATAATTATTTATGACAAATTACGTGGAGAAAATGTAATAATTAGAAAATAAAATCAAAATTAAAAAATATACATATAAAAAATTAAATGCCATCATGGATGGTATTAAATGAAAATTATTTTGTATGAATCGTATTGACACATTGATTATACCTATTTTTATTGGTTTTTGTTACCTACCTTATTACCTTATTTCAATTAGAAAGAGAGAGAAAGAATAATTCGTGTCTAATCTTATCCGCGTCCACCGGTGGTGCATCCCGCTCAGCAAGACTTTTGGTTCTTGGGGCGGCGATGTAACACCGGTGACCATACGAAGATTCGCGCCATAAGATAACAAGTACCTACTTATAGGATGCCGGCCTGAACGTGTTAGTAATATTTATAAATTAAGAGCTTTAACTAGAGATAAATGTGCAAATATATCTCAGGTATACATTTTATCTATTGGTTTTATGAAATTATTAATATTTGAGTAGATCACAAAATCTAGAATACAAGGAGTTGTATCAAAAATAGCTGTAGTGTAGTAAATTCTGCGTACGTAATCGCAAATGCACGATTTCGTACGCATTATTTGCTTTTTTCGGTTAAAATCAAACAACAAAGTCAAAATGGCACAATTTTATTCAATCTAAAATGTACTAGGTATGTAATTCATAACAGAAATAATCACAACCAGTGTTATTTTGTAGTCAAAATTTTATTAAAGGTATATTAAATACTACGTGATGGGTTGGTTGGCAGTGTTACTGGGCGATTTTTTAAAAAACGTGTATAAAATTTATGCCTCTACTTGCAATAGAAAATTTTGTAAAAAATCTAATGACATGGAAACAATAATATTTACAATATAATACTTATAACTATGAATCCGAGTTGATATAGCAAATTCATTTTAGCGCTTTACGCAATAATTCATGCTTGATAATAGTGAAATGTGTGTAATTCATTATATTATAATATAAACTGTAAAAAAACTTCATTACATATTTAAGTACCTACCAGGACTTTTAAAAAGTTCTTTTGAACATTTTTCAGTAGTTTGACCCCTGATTTCTGATTTAAGCATTTGAAGTTGAGTAATAATCAAACTCTTACACTGAAAACCTGTCAAAATTTGACATTTAAGTATGGTTTGAGACATTCTTAACTCAAAATACTCAATTCAGAAACCCACCCTTTGTGTCCAAAATTATTGTGACCAATTTCACTTAAGTAAAGGACAATACGTCACTATTCCTTACACATAAACTATAACATTACAATTTGTGACTAGTGAAAAATCTAGTCAAATTAAGTAGACATTTAAACTATTCATAAATAATAAAGGCAAGTACGTATTTACAGAAAAAGGGTAATAATAATACATAATCCATCCGAATATATAAACAAACAATCTGAAACATGTTCACATTACGCTAAAGAAATGCAATTACAATAAAAACAATCTATCGTGCGTCAACATCAACAAAACAGAACATAACTTTAGAACATCACATACACACAGATTCCTCTAAGAAGACATCACAGTCAGAGATATTACATACTAAATACTTGTGCACATAAAGTCGTTTTTTATTTACACTGTGGCAGCAGCTTTGGGGCTGTGAAACGTTCCTAATGTTCCTATCACTTGGACATTTGAAAGTTCGGGCTATCGAACACTATTCCTATCTCTCCCGATGAAGGGGCTGGCTTCATGATTGTTTTTCTCCAGGTTGCCGGAGAGCGTGGGGTCGGGTCTGCTACGCTTGAAGAAGCCCAGCTTCCACAACGCTATTATTAGAAGGACTAGCACAATGAGCCCTACTAACACTGAAATGATGATCACCCACAGTGGCACTTCGGTTGGCTGGCTTATCTTCAAGTCTGGATACGCGACTGTCTTAGCCTGGATGGGAAAAGTAGACTTTATTATTAATTTTATTACTTGGATTACGTATAGTTCAACTCGGCGAATATATCACAAGTTGCAACCAGGAAAACCAGGCTCAAGCTAAATTACCAATAGAAACATAGTGTCCCGTGTTCCTATTGGTTAATAAGCTTAGGCCAAAGTTATATCCTGGGGCCGAACTTTACCAATAATATATGTAGATACGACCTTCTTTCCTCCTTCTTTTCCACTCCACTTAAATTGGGTGCCACATTAGCAAAAGGCTCAATCATTCATCTTAAGTTAAGAATTGCTGAGATAATGATGAAATCTACTCAAAAATCGGTGGTGCTACCAATGCACCATAAACTCGATTCACACACACATATTTTGCAGTAGAAAAAATTTTACTTGGCTGTTAAAGACGTTTAGAATTTTATTTACACTCACCGTAGTCTTATCATCAGTGTGCTTATTCTGATGTATATTGAAGTGTGCTGGTATACTTATATAAGCGGAGGAATATATATTAACTTTGGCCGCTCTCGGGAACTCTTCCACTAGCGTCACGTTCCATAGTCGCGCGCGCACACTTATAGTGCTGGTCTTCATTCTACCTATGTTGTAGATCACGCATTGGAACTGGATGCATTTTGCTGATTTTTGTTGGCAGCTCTGAAATTGAATAAAAACGAATTACAGCAAAAGTATTAGTAACTATCTAAGAGTATCTTTAAAACGATAAGTCTGGCCTTGTCAAATTAATTGCCCTGTAACTGTTCCCTTGGCTATGACTTCAATATGGCACCCAATCGGTTACGCACACACATACAGGTAGGCGACTGCAATCAAATATTAGCGAAATGGAGTTTTTTAGGTTGGAAAATCATAGGATATGTTCAACTGACACTGAACGTTAGTGCGGTGACCCTGTACCCATACACCTGCCTCATCGAAGATTTTATGGACGCCACTGATGATCCTGTAGGCGTGGCCACCGACTGGGCCCAAACTATACACCCCTAGTTTTTAATGATTACAAAAAAAAATTGGGCTCTATCTGTACCTGTTACTAATCATATTTACGTAGACAAAAGTAAAAAAACGAAATTCCAAAATTGTCCACGAATATTTGTCTTATCGAATTGGTAAATTCATAATTGAATCAATTGTTCATAACAATTGCTACTAGAAAATACAACGCGCAGTGTTTTTCCGTTGTTTTTCATTCATAATCAATAGCCTGTACAATATTTCCATAAATTAAGTCACATTTTGGGATATAAACAAACGCTAATAACTGTGCTGTTTATGAATATTATTTATTGAGACTTTACTTAAATAATAACAAGACCTTTTGTAATAAGCCGTTTAAGTATTTGCACTAATTAAAAACTAGTGGTGTATAAAGATTAATCATTGACTCGAAAATAAAAACTTTTTAGATGAAACTATTGCATACGCCTCAATTCCAGTTTACAGGGTAGACCTAGACCTTCGACTTTGGCCAAAATTCGACCATCAGTCACTACACACAAATCTCTTCTATATATCCTTATATATAGAAGAGATTTGTGCGTAGTGACAATACCGCACAGAACAAAAAAATTGTAAAATCGTCACTATAAAAAAATGAGTGTTTGTATGAGCATTGTTATCACTTACCAAATCAACATCATGTTTCCTGTCAGTATAGGCCTCGGCCTTCACAGCATCTTCATCTCTCTTCCGTCTCACTTGGTTACTACTACTACTATAAGAATTCGAACTAGAACTGGAGTACTCCGTGTACTTTCTCGACCTCGTTTCGTTGGGAGACTTCTCATTCGAACTCACGCTAAGTTTTCCAGTCGTTAAGAATGGATTGATTTCCAAGTTTTCAAGGGGTTCCGATACTCCTGGTCGAGCGGTCAGGTTTAGTGGGTTGGTTTCTCGGGCGAAACATTCTCCGTTTCGATCTGAAAATTTTGAATATCTTACTTTAATAAATCACTAATAATGAAAACACACTTTTGTATACCTCGTTAGGTTAAATTCCTTTGCATGGTACTGATAAACTCGTAAATGGACTTCAATACTATTTGATCTAGTTACTAGATTAGTTAGACAACATTTTACATAAACAGTGGATAACCCAGAATCTCATTTCCCGTAGTCATATCCACCTCAAGCTGATTCACATGTAACTATATTTATTATGTTATGTCCCCATTATATAGAATAAAACATGCAACAAGATACTCGTACAATTCTATAATATTTGCAACAAAACTGCACAAGCGTTGTGAATCCAAATATATAGTTGGAAGACACGAGTACTTTGATCAACACTAGAATAAAGCAGGGTCCTACAAAATCCAAGGTCCAAAAAAAACTGGTGCTAGTCCGTACCTACAAACTTACCTATGAAAACAGTTCAATTCCCGAATTGAATTTCGAAGATTTTTCCGAATCGCAAAAAGAGTGTTTTTTGTGATGTAACTACAAATTTACAGTTTTTAGATTTTTTCCTATTAGGTATATATATAGGAAAAAATCTCTAAAAACTGTAAATTAATACCTTTATTAATATATATAAGACCTGTTTTTATGCCACATTTCTGGATTCTAGGTCAACGGGATGTACCCTATGAATTTTGATTCACTTGAGAGTCGAAATATACGTTTTTAGCGACGTAAACGGCCGTAACTCAGAAGTTTGATTTTTCACAGTTTCAAGGGATCGCAGATCTTATATACCAGATATGGTTTTAATTTCAACTGGATACCTCCACGCGTTCCCGAGATAAAGGGTCTTGACCGACAGACAGACGGACGGACGGACAACAAAGTGATTCTATAAGGGTTCCGTTTTTTCCTTTTGAGGTACGGAACCCTAAAAAGAGAAATAAAGAAGAAATAGATACTGACCAGCTTCTCCATCTACAGTGGGCACATCTTCTGGATAGAGCAGCCACTTGCCTTGAGAAGTTTCGGACGCGAGCTGATGAGGCCACTGTATCACGACCTGCACTGATGACACGTGCCATGGTCCCTCGTTGTATACCTGAAAAGAGATTGAATTAATGAAATGATTTTCTAATCTTGGTTCAGTTTGTTTTAAAGACAAATGCACCTCATCCAAGATTTTCTTTCTCTAAGCCAGTCAAATGCTGCGCGCCAAAACTAAGATAAAAGAAATTACCCGAAAAGCTGCCACTCTGAAGTGATGATCGGATGAGCGGTGGGCTAAAAGAACCACTTATTGGGTTCCAGTAAACGCAAGGCGATAGAGTGGCAGACCAAGGCGAAAGTGAAGAGATGAGTTGGATAAATATCAGATTCTGACTACTAGGGACTGTCCCGCAATGGCCGAAGACAGACTTTTGTGGAAATGGGAAATGGAGACCTTTTCTCTGCAGTAGGACATCAGACGGATACATTATGATATTGTGGATGTTTCTGAAAACATAACCAGCGATTGTTTTTATGTCTGTTTCTTATCATCCAAAGGGCGATTGACAAGAAATGCCTTAGGCATATTTATTTTTACAGAAAGCCTTATAACAATAACAAAGATAATTTTTACAAATTGCTCATAACTAGCATCCACGTACTCTTACTCGTATAATTAGTTACGAATTGCGTTAACTTTTTTGTATTGATTTATCTAACACAATAAGGTTGATTTGGGTTTCATGAAATCTTCAGATATGTCAACTCAGCCAATTTATATAATGGTAATCATGTTAGTCGAAAGACGTGCACTGTTTGACATAGGCCTTCCTAAGTGTCGCTCAATGACCGGTCCTGTGCATCTCGCATCCATCGGATTCCCGTGACACTCATCAGGCTGTCGGTCGGTCCGCCTTGGAAGCCTTCCAACGCTCCGTCTTCCAATACGTAACAGTTTAGGTGGTTAGTTGTGATAGCAAATTTTGATGCACATAAACTTACTTGATATGTATGCACCACTCTGGTCCCAATATCATCAAAGTACTCCATAGCAGATTCTCCCTTTATTCCACCGCCATAGAAAACTTGTTCTGGGCTCGCCCCACTGGAAACATGATAAGCTTTTGTTAGCACAATTTGTGAATCGAAAATAAACAATCATATGTTATCATTAATAGACTCCCTCTGCTGGATATAGGTAAAGTAGCTCCAATATAGGATAATTTAACTAAAATCCGATTGAGTCGATACAGACAATCAAAAATGTAATGAGGACGGAACTACACGTCGTGAGGACGGCTTTTAACAGCTTTTGCCTACCGGAGGGCAAAGGCGGCCCAGGACAACCTCCATTGATATGATGGACCAGTAGTGAAGTTATAGTCATGATGTAAGGAGAGCCGACCCATCATAAGTGGGAAAAGGTTGGGAAGAAGAAGATTATTTTCAGATTTTACCTACTGTTTTATGGAGAGCTTCAAAGCTCGTTTGAAAAAATGGCTAATTGAGCAAGCTTTTTATTCTTTTGGCGAATTTATGATTTAATTTAACTTTGACTGTTAAATATTAATTTGGACTAAATATTATTGTGACTTTTATTATGATTTATTTAAATTTGTGATTTGCTTCTATTTGTTTGTTTTCATGTATTTTCTTTTATTTGTTGAACATCTTTATAATTTGACTTTGTAATGTAATCATTTGTTGACTAAATATAATGTAACATTTTGTATATGATTTGTAAGAATCCTTTACTAATAAACTACATTGACTATAATGCCTGCATTCCGTCCACTTGAACCGACTTCGCACAATCTTCAACTAAATGTTGTTTCTAAAGAAACTCAAATTCTTTATTGAAAAACTTAGTATTACACTTGACGGTCTTTTAAATCATATTACGAGAATAATAAAGAAAAGTTTTCATTTTGATTAAGATTAATTGATAAAAAAACACTTAACTAATTAAAACTATAATTATACACTAAAGACAAAAACTACTAGCTAAAATATGGCGTCATAAAATTCCTCCTTGTTTCTAAATATATATTCTTTCTATCTTATGAGATCGACAGTTGTTCAACCAGCAGACGAGTATTTTTAAAAATCCTAATTGTCTTTGTTTACACGACCCTCATCCAATAATAATAATAAGTTTGACTTTGACTGGCCTGTTGGTCTAGTGGTTAGTGGCCCTGACTGCTATGCCGGAGGTCGTGGGTTCGATTCCCACCCAGGACAAATGTTGGTGTGATAAGCACGATCATTTGTTCTGTGTCTGGGTGTAATTTATCTATAATATGTATGTATTTAGAAATATATATGTATGTTTATCAGATGTCTAGTACTCATAACACAAGCTCTGCTTAGCTTGAGACTAGACGGCGTTGTGTGATAGTTGTGGAATACATTATATTAAGTATTTATTTCACAAAAACATAGCACTTTGCACTGTATACATTGTTTGAAAATAATATTTACATTATAATACAATAGTAGACTCTAACTTTTAAGCTAGCACTAGCCTGTATCTTAAAAGATAGGGTTCAGCCAGATGGATTATGTTAATATTCACAACCAAGTGAGGACAATGTCAGTGATTTATAATAACAATTGTACCGAAAAAAATAAATTAAATTAAATCTTTATAGACCTTATCAATATTATCTTACCCCGTGATCAGCAGCTCAGCATTCTTAATAACCAGTGCCTCAACCTGCACAGGTTTCTTCCCGGCGTGCAGTTCTTTAGACGTGGAGTTAGCCCACACGGTGAAAACTACTGATAGGTCGTTGTCTTCCAATGCGTGTGCGTCGAAACGCATCGTGATTGGTGGAGAGCCTTCCGCTTGCTTCCTAAAGGGGTTCTCCAGCATGCACGTTACTGTCGTCTTGTTTAGACTTGTGCAGATTACGTGTTTATCCTGGAATATTAATAAAGAAAGATATTTTATTCTTTATTTATCTGCTGGTTTACATTAACCCATATTTCAAGTCAGATTAAAAGACTTCCACTCGAGTCAGTCGGTATGACTACGGAAGAATTTCGATAATATGACTCGAGTAAAATCGGGTTAGGGGACATGATTTGGAATATTATAGCGATTATATTCATTCTTAGTCACTTCTTCTACCCTGAGTCTAGCTGAGTCGAGGTTGTGACACCTCGACTCAGCCTCTTTTGTAACTTATTTTTTATTGACATAAACAGAGTCCTCCAGAGTTTCTTTCCATGGCCGGTAAGGTTGGGTATAGTAAAGCAGCGGTCGTCGTCGTTCATACTAGAGATTACGGGTGTTATTATCGTTTCCGAGGACAGTCATGAATCTAAGTAGTAACCGCTTGTTAAGATAGATGGCAGCACAAGTTCTGAAACAAGCTTCTACTAGCGTTATATTTAGCTACGACTGTTATATTTCAATAAGTCGACCTTATTGTAAAGACTAGAAAAACTAGTAACTATCATAATGTTTTTACAGCCTTTAGCTAGAGGCTGCCATAAGATGTAAAGATATTATGAAACCTCACACCCAAGTTATTGAAAAATATTACGATGGATAATTATTCTTCGAAGTACGACGATATTAAAGACAATGTTTTTCGTATTTATTAATAAGAAAAACATTGTCTTTTGTTTTTGTTTTTTTTTTTTTTGTTTTGTTTGAAAGTACTCAAAGAACAATAGTTCTTTAGTTTAGTTCTTTGAGTACTTTCGGAGGTTTTCTGGTAGATATCGTTGTTAGAGATAAGACCATCATTGCACCCATAGATATAGTCGTGTAAAAGATATGAGTAGCTGTTTTGACAGTAAAGTGTGCTACAACTCGTATACTTACGCTAATATTAACTGCAATATAATGCAGACTGGGTGGATGATTTACAAATAATTGCGCTTCGTAAGCAGACTCTCCGTAGTTGTCCACGGTTATAGAAAGTTGGATTTCTTCCTCCTTTCCTAAAGTTAGCGCAAAAGTCTTGTTGTCCTTAGCTGAAAAACCAGAATTATAATATTAGGGTTTGGCTGTTAAGTAAACATGTCCATTGAAAGTAAAATATTGTGGTCTGACATTTGTATCTTGTAGATAACGATAAGCTTTGCCAAGTTTTAATCTATTTACTGGGATATATTTATCGTGACTGAATAAGTCATGAACTCAAAAAAAGACAATATAGTCATTACTGACTGAGTTCGCATAACTAAGCAGATTAAAATCAGAGTAATGAAAATTAACCATATATAGTATCAGTATAGTCTTCACAGAGGTAAGTAACAAATAAATTTCTACAATACTTACCCAACGGCAGCAACAGTTTAGCATCCACAACCAGGTCACTGATGCAGATAGCATCAGCTCCGCAATCATTGAGGAAATTGGCAGTGAACATAGAACTTGCAGTAGCGTTCAGTACTGGGTACTGGTCTACGTCAGGAAGAGTACCAGTAGAAGAATATCGAGGCTCTGCATGGACTAGAAGATAGTTTAACTGGAACTGTGGATGAATATAATTATGATTTCTAAAGATGAAGATAAAAAAGATAGATCTTATCTTATTCTGGGACTGGCCCTAAACCAGAGCACTTCGACCCTTCTGGATCTTTTGTGCTAAAAAACAAGATAGATACTTGAAAATTTACTGTCAAAATTAATCTTATTGATTATTAGTTAAATCATATAAAAGTAGACAAATATTGGAGAAAATATAGTAAAACAAATGGTTAATTATTCATCCAGCTATGAATTTTAAGGGAATCTCCCACCTGTCAACCACCAACAAAATAAAGAAAATTCGAAATAATAAAGAAAATTTGAAATTACCTTAATCGGGGTCTGAATATCCCTCGTATTATTCTTCAAATACACAATATGTTCTCTACAATCCTCAACATCTCTTCCGAGCATAATAGTCTTATTGACAACGTTGCTTTTATCGGAATCAAAGAAGACCCTGGAATATTTCCTACCACCGGGGAAGGTTTCAGCTTCAATGACGTAATTGAGCCTATGGATAGTGGTCTGAGTAGTCTTAACTAAAGACTCAATGGTGCAACAGGCTTGGAAATGGAAGCATGTGTAGTTGGAGCTGGGGTCGCGCTCGCAGCCGCGGGTGGTCGGGTCAATGTTGATGATGGTAGTCGATGGTCGGATTGAGGTCTTGATGTCGATGATCGGTCGGGTCCGTATCAAGGCAACGCTGCTCTGGAAGAAACAAGACACAAGGGATCATCATTTTCGCCATCAGCTATTGATGACAGATACCTAAATAATCTAATCGACAATTTAACCATTGCTAGATTGTTTATAACTTAGAACCTAATAATAAATGGCACTAATAAACGGCAAGGTTGGGCAGTGGTTGCGCAATAACTGCAGGGCTGCAGGTCGCGGGTTTGACACCCGTTTAGAACAATTTTTTATGTGGTTATGGTGTTTTGTGTATGCGAGTTTACATATTTGTGAAAGCAACCACGTTACAGGAATAATTCGTATTGTTTACACAATGTTACAGAATTGGCACAGGAAGATATACATATTATACCAAAATAGTCAACTTACATTTTCATATGCACCAACTAACAAATCAGGATATCCATTGGCATCCAAATCGACTCCTCCAGATAATGCATAGCCGAACGTCTTCATTACAACCGGCAATGCTTCTGCAGTGATCACTTGATCGGGTTTAGAATTCAAACCCTTTTCCCTATCACCCATATAAATGTATACAACTCCATTGCCTTCATAGGGACTTCCAATTGCTATGTCTTGACAGCCATCTTTGTTCAAATCTCCAGCGTTAGCAATGGCAATGCCGAACTGGGATTCTTGCTTGCCCGTCAATTTGACACTGTATTCTTGTTGTAGACTTGAGTTTACGTTTAGATATAAGTAGACTGCTCCGCCTACGTCTCGGGAAAAGTAGAAAGGAGCGCCGACCAATAAGTCTGGTAATCTGAAAGTAACAAAGCAATGAGAATAAAAAATAGTGAAGTTCAGATTATTTTTTTCATATGTTATGCTTAGGTGTAAAAACATTTTCATCACATGACTCATCATAGTTTTATCTTTTCTAAGTATATACTTGCACTTCTCGTTACATAACCAAAACTACTTCTAAATGTTATACTTCACACGATAGATTATATTTATTATCAGTCTGTGGCAAGTATATATCGTAATATAGCAAAATGAAATTATGTAGGTAAGTAACATGTTGTCGAATATCTAATTATTTGACCTAATTAGATCTCATACCAATCTACACTAACATCTTAAAGACCACAAACTTGGTCTCTGACATCGTCATCAAGATTTTATGCAAAACTAATTAGTTTATTAAAATCAACATACCCGTCTCCATTGACGTCAGCACTGGCTACTTCATATCCGAAATTAGAACCGAACTGTTCTCCTTTCAGCAGTAGAGTGAAGTTCAGGATGTTCAAGTCTGTTCTACCCCAGTCTTCAGTGGCGAGTTTGCTGAAGATGACTACTTGACCTGTACCATGAGCTCGTGGTGCTCCAGCTACGTAAGAGGCTTTATCACCACCAAAGAAATTGCCGCTTGATACTGACATACCTGGAATTGCAAAGATTTGTTTATAGACTGTAGTATCTGAATATATTTTTGATTTCTTTAATTACTATACAAAGCTTTTATTGTTTCACAATAGAAAAAGCAATCCATGACATAATGGAAGTAAAAATAGTGTTGAGCCGAATCCAAGTAACATGGGACTAGGGCAGTAAGATGACTTTTATACGAAGGATAATTTGATTCGCGTGAAAAACTGCTAGAATTTAGGTGTATCATATTCAGTTTTAATATAAAAAAATAAGTAAGTTTAAGTAGCCATTGCTTATTAACTTTTACATGTGTGGTTTATATATCAACATCAAACCGTTTTGAATAATAAAAAGCTCTGTTCCGCTCCAAATTTTCATTATTAACAGATTTGACAAAGCTGTTTTGAATTTAGAGTTTGCTGAGTAATGCTCATTAATATATATATTGTTCATATAATATATTGTTTCAAACCCACCTAAATAACTATATTTCTCAACAGGACTGGCGCCATCCTGCACAGGTGCCATATACACGACATTGTCTCTCTCCAACACATCGTCTCTGGTATCTTGGGCGAAGATGGTGCCTCTCCAGGTGTAAGGTCCTGGACTGCCCATCAGCAACGTGTCGTCATCTAGAAGAGAACTGCTGGTTCCTACTTGACAGAATCCGTATTCCTCATGTTCTCTGGAAAGTTTTCAGGATTTTTCGTCATTTAAAATCATAGATCACACAAAAATACTAGTTGTTGTTTGTGATTTATTGACAAAACTACATATGAGCCGACGACCGAGTGATGGTAAATTATTATTTGTCTACAAAATATCTAGACCAAGATAATTATATAATAAGAATATATCATTCCCTAATATTATAGGACGTAAATTACTTAGTGATGACTAGCATCATTCGCTATCGTTTTTAATAACCCATTTTCATAAATAATTCTTTTTCTTTCTTTTAAAAATATACGTTCGCACACTCTTGTATCGTGGGTACATTCATAAACACAAGACATTCAGGCCAAAAACACCTAAACTATCTGTAAGTCATACAAATATTTGTACCATACGGAATTCGAACCAGCGAAACTCTAATTTTAGTGTTAAATTTTTAATGCGGCCTGTGCATATACCAATAGCAGTTAATTGAAAGGCTTTTAATAAAAAGAAACAGAAATGCGAGATGGTAAGGTGATCTGTACTTTTTAGGTCTTTACAACCAATGAAATTGTGGTTTTATGAAACTACACGCTGTAAGCTGTGATATCTTTAGATTGAATTAAAATTATAAATTAAAAATAAACTTTATATTATTTAAGGAACGTTATTCATTTTTAAAATTAGTTATTTATTCGTTACTTTAGGGTGTTCTGCAAAATTACATAGTTTAATTTTATAGGCAAAGACCTAATAGAAAGTGAGCCCGCGTCGGTGTCGCCGACAGAGGTCGCTTTCCGATTTTACCGACCGAACAAATTAACGTGTCGATCACGATTGCACTATGCTCGTTTTATATTAGGACGACGCTTCAGAGAAAATAGAAAAAAGGCCTTTCTTAATCTAACCTAACTATATCATAGCGACTTGTAGATTGTTATTACCTTACAACAGATCTTCCTCTGCAGGGTTCCATAACATCCACTAATTCTAACTCGTTGTTCAATGTATAACATAGTCCTTGACCGAATTGGAGCTCTCCTTGTTTGCGAATATATCTGAAAAAAAAAACATTACTGAAAAAATACGCACATCATAAATCACACGAAAATATGAGAACTAGGTCGAAAAAATTATTTTACATTGAATTCGCTAAAATAAACGTGTTTATTAGCGTTTGTTACGAGTTTAAGTTTATAAATGTAGGATTTGTTGTGACACACATTTCAGCAATCTTCGCATAAACGATTTTTGTCATCATGCTAAAACACAAACACTGCAACGAAATTCAAATAAAACTTCTCCACAAACTTTGACCAATTTTCTGAAGTTTCCAAATGCAACGAACCTGTGTGCGCAAACAGCTGCCTTCTTCCCAGGACCCTGACTCCTCACTGACACTCCCAGCCACTGCCCCTCCTTGATCTCATCCGAGTAAGGAGCAGTCAGTTGATCAGAATCCAAATCTGCACATTTACATATCATCAGTACGTATCACTCAACTAAAAGCAGTCAGCTGTTAAGAAGCATAAATTTTTAAATCATAGCAAAAGTAAATTATTCAAAGTAAATTAATCACATATGTTATTTCATATGGATCATGTTTAACTAAGGTGTTTAGCACAAGATCTCTTAATTTTAAAAGCTCAATTAGACACAAAAACAGAATTAGGGTATAATTTCTTAGTTTCAACGCAAATCTAAAACACCATGTTATATAACTCAACCCATAATTAAAAATGAATCAAAACTGCAAAAGAATATATTTATTAGAGATGCGTTAAACAAATGCAACTTGTACGAAAGTGATGGCTGTTGCGTTTGCTTTCAAAACAAAAGTTCAAAGTCAATCCCAATAAGAAATTGTATCGGTGATAATCTCGGCAAATGCAAAGCATTGCAACCAGGCGTGTGTAATGCAAGAACAAAGTTCTCAACTAACAGCAAAGGAATCTTGCAAATGCATCAGAAAATGATACACTCTGTATCACGTTGCACAAACATCGTGCATTTGATAGAACATAGCATTTTGTATAAACATGCATCCCCTACTTGATAACAAAACCTGATTTATAAGGTCATCAAAATAAGTGATAAAACTCTTTATTTTTGATACTTTTTAAATCGATACAAACAAAACCACTTTACAACGTGCTTTAATTAAAATGATAATAAGGTGGCTCTACATACGTTATTTTTAACTTGAATAGACAGTGACTTATTGAGTAATTAGCCGAATTGGTATTATCCATCGTTTAGTGGGTTTAATGTTTTTATCGATATTAAAAGTGTCAGTATAAGTGATCAAGGTGTGTTTGCTAAGGTGACGTATACTCCTGCAACCTGTAATGAATCAAGGTGATAACAACGTGAAGATACGGCTCAAACTTGTGGTCTCGGGTTAATGGACGTTATCGAAGACTACGTATGTTAATTAATTAATTAATATATAAGTTATTTGGCCCAGCGTTACTTTGTAGTCTTTAGTTAAACTTATTATTACTCAAAACCAGACATAGATTGGTTTTGACCATATTATTAAGTAATTAGAATTTTGTCAGTGCAATATTTTCCGCACATTGAATCCGAATGTGTCGTTAATAACTAATTGTTTAGATATTATAGCCAGTCACCTTTAGTTTCATGTTATGAGTTAAGACGTCATGTGAATGTTCACCTATAAAGATTTTCATGAGATTAAACGGTACATTAAGATTTCAAGACCTAACATATTAATTACGAAGCTCTATCTTACACTTCTAAAAAGCTCTAAATCTAAAATTTGTCGGAGTCTACACTAAATACATTTTCTTTTGAGTTTCTTCCATGTTCACTTTATTGAACTGAATATACTCCAGATAACGATCTGTAGGTACTTATCATACGTATAAATAGTAAATATATAGGTTGTACTATCTAAAGTGCTGTGTAGCTCAAGCATGTGATTTTGGTGCTATTGCAAGCAGTTAGTGCTTTATATTATCGTATTGAGGATGCATTTCCTGTCGATGAATGTCCATAGGAATGACTTACCCACATCTGCTTTAATTGATAGCAGTTATAATGCGAAGAAGAAGAATTCAGAATTTTTGAATGCCGACTAATGGAAAGTTTTCTTTTACAGAAAATGCGACCTGAATACGTAAAAACGTGAATGTGATGTTTTGCAAAATAAAATTCAAACCACTAAGTTAGTGATATCATGCGTTGCAGTATCATAATGACGGTTCAGCTGGAACTTGAACAAGGGTTGACAATTAGTAAATCAAAAAGTACAATACAGCGATTAGTCGATTAGTCGAAGAGCAAATGATTAAGAATAAAAGGAGGTTGAGACCACAGCTCACTTACTCGTGTCTATCTTGCCGTACTTCGCTGTTTGGGGCACCACCGACAAAAGACAACATTTTAATTAAAACTTATATCGATATTTTAATCGATTACATTTATGCTTCAGTATCGATGGACGTTCCAGCGATCGCTTCATTCTAGATTGTGTGAACACGCTAGGTACTACTTAGCTAGTGTTTTGCCCTAACTACACAACCATCTAGGTAGTCAGTCATCTATGTGTGTATTTGACAAGTTCATCTAAAGTGATTTTAAAAACCAAACACAGTGTGATAACTAAGTCTATTGTTTTATCTAACTCACTTAAACTTAATTTAACACTTTATTTTTGATTAAACCTTTATCCTGCGTATAGTATGTACATTATTTGAAAATTTTCTGAAAAAAGGAATAGGTATGATGGAGATCAGATGTCAAATGCAATGAATCGATGTCCAGATAAATGGAAGTTTGACGAGAGGTTCAATGCATAGGTCAAAGGTCTTCTAATGTTTCTCTGCGAAGTGTCCTCCCTACAAATGGTTCTATTCACAGTTTACTCACTCCTTTTCCCATCTGTGATGATTTGTATGCAGTCGGTGGGAGTTGAAGTCATGCTGCACTTCCATAGCGCGCCCGACTTGGTCGTGTTCGGCTGTAGATTCTGGCCCAGTGGAGCACCGACCAGCAACCTGTGACAAAGAAAATAAGAGTAAATAACTAGATAAACATATATATCTATAATTATACATATATAAAAAGAGCAGGCTTGACTCTCACTGACTCATCAACGCCCAGCTTAAACCATTGAACCTAGAAAGTTAAATAATTTCATAAATGTTGATTTCAAGACGTAGACACGGAAAAACTATGGATTTTTCGAAATGCAACTCTTTAAGAATTAAAAAGGGTTTTGACGCAAGCGAAGCTACGGACATAAGCTTAGTAAACTTATGAAAAGTGATTGTACTAAAATAATAGTCTATTACAGAGACATTATTTCAGAAGAAAGCGTGAGTTTCAATTTTATAATATAGAATAGAGAATAGAAAATTACTGTAACACCTCACTATGTTCCTACTAGTGCAATAATAGTTAGTTATGTTAATATTACTTATGTGATTTCAAGTAATTAAATGTTAAGAGTATGTTTAGGTACCTAACCATTCCTTTTAATTATTATTTTAAGTTTCGCATGCCAGAAATGGTGAATATGAGGATCTTTACTGTTATATTGTATAATGTAACATTCATGTACCATATATATCTACCCATATTATGCGAATAAATTATTTGACTTGACTTTGACTTTGACTAAATGTGCGTTCGACAAAAGCGTAAGCGTAAGGCCACTACGCTATGGATTACAACTCGAAGCCACGCGTAGCGTAGCAGCCTTGATCCATAATTAGTAGTGGATAATTACTTCCATCATAATGAAACAATCAATCATATTTATGATGTAGTAAACCTAGCGGAAATGAATGTGCTCATAAATAACATTTAATCTACAAAATTAGATAACATCGTAAACTAATTCATAACTTCTACTAATTGCAGCAGAATTATTACAAACAAGCAATACATGGGTCATCTGAGATAATAACAGTCGGTATCATAACACATAATTTATGTCCCGATTACAAAGTAATGAAGTAACCGGTAAAATAAAACACAAAACTGAAACGATAAATAACTCCCTTCGGTACATCTCTATTCGGAAGGATGTAATAAAAACGATAATTCAGATGATGAGTGAACACTATCATTAAATTATCCTCCCATTCACAAATCAAAAGGAATGAATGAAGTTGAAGAACAAAACCGTCACTGTCCATTGAGTTCGTATAACGAGGTATGATTGCGGTGCGTTAGAGAGCTTTCATTACGTCATTATGTCCGTAATGACATAGTGATGACGGGACGACGGTGTCACGGGGCAACAAACGGTGTTCCTCCGTAATTATGCGAGATCACAGATTGCCATGTTTACAAGATCCTCGATAAGGAAGTAACGGGCTAACACAGTGTGACGTAATTAATGTCCCTAACGTTTATGACGAAGTTGAGTAACGTGAGAAAATGTTTAGTTTCAAGAATAGAATCGCACATTAAATTAATAGAGCTATGAATTATTTTTAAAAACTTTTCGGGTTCCAAACTTAAATCGTTGTTGTACTCGTATTAAGGTGAGCGGTTCAATTCGGAACGCGATTAATTGAGCATGAACATTCAAATACCATTTTGGGGGCAAAACAATTGAGTTTAGTGTTTAAATCAATATTTATTGTACTAATGAACGTTAAACCAGTATTTAGTAAAAACCAAGTAAGTGAGAGTTCTATTTACTAGGAATATGGGTTGACATGACAAAATTGTAAGGATTTAATAATGGGTGCTATAAACAGACCTCTTTTTAATAGCATTATTCGCTTCTAAAAATCTACATTGAAAACATAAATATACACAATTACCGAGCATTAATGATACTATCTTAACCAATGGTACTATTTTCTGTGTAAGCCATTTTCTGAGTGGTTATAAAAAATAACCACGAAGGCTAAAGCGGGAGTGGAGCGGAGCGGAGTGCCGCCTTAGCCTTGTAACCTAACTTCGGACTGTCGGAGTGAATTTTAAGCTCGCTTTAGACTAGAATATTTAGTTCGCGTTGTAAAAAAGACGAATAAGTTTATTAGAGGCTATCTTATTTTCTCGTTGCTTTTAATTTCTCTTAAATACGGGTAGGATCTTGTTGACATCACACGAATAACTATTGACAAATTAGATTATTAAACATATTACTAACTTCTAAACTACAATTTTTTAGTAATCAAAATAAAATTAAAATGCAGTCAGTAACTGGCTTACGGACGCATAAAATAAAGTTGTAAATAAACATGAGATGCGCAAGAGAAAATTAGCGTAAATAATTATAGGTCCGTTCGACCCTTCCATCCCGAAGCCAGTCATGGCTTAATTAGAGCCGGTACATTTGCATGGTAATGCTTGTGGAACATTCATTGTTTTCCCGATAAGGCTAGTTAACATTGCAACGGTCCTGCACTCTAATGCATCGAGTCGCCACGAGACGTTCGATTTCATCACACCGCTAAAGTGGCCATAACATAATCGAATACGCATAGCTCGATATTGTTAGAAATTCTGGTAATTATATTTATCTTTTATCTTTAGATGTAAAAAGAAAATCTGACTGACATATCGACGCACAGCCGAAACTACTGGGTTTAGGAACGTGAAAGGGTTTTTGAAAATTCAAGTTTTACGAGAGTGAATATGGGGAAAGTTTGTATGCACAATTTAATTCCTTGGGCTCATATATATTTGAAACTTATCATAAATAGTAACCCAGTTAATAAAAAAGACGGTCATCATCAAAACTACCCTTAAAATACGGTTTAAGGGGTATGAAAGTTTTTATAAAAACAATCTCGCGAACGAAGTCACTGGCAAAGTGCTCGTTGCGTTATGTGTCTATAATAAATTTTCAGTTACCAACGTGCTTTTAAGATGAACAATTACGAAATTATAATTAAATAATGCAGGTTAAAAGGCAGGCGATCCATCGCCATCGATCATCTCACAACGAATCAATTCGAGCGAGTGCAGTGTTCGATCACTCGATAGCAAATAGCCGATTCGTATTCAATTTAACATTGGTCACGGGCAGCGGCCTCTGTGATTATACATACGTAGCTTCGTCTACCACATGCCCTTATGCATTTAAATAACACATAAATCATTACTAACCTCGTCGCGTGTCGTCCGTCTTTTACTTGATCGTATTAACAAGCTACTTTCGTGGCTATAAAGGGAATGTAACTTTAATAACTAACTTAAATCGTCTAAAAACGATAATTTAATAATCATTATGCATTTAAGTTTAATTCACTCACATCCAGATTTTAAACGTGTTGTTATAATCGTAAACTCTCAGGTTTTTGAATATAATAACAAAGTGTGCATTAATCCACCCACGCGCTGTAAGGGTCGACGTACTCATAAGTCAGGAATAAAGGAAAGCTCTCAACAATTAACAGCTTCTTGTTTCGCTTCATGTTGCGACATTTCCTTATCTAAATATTTCGTTAGGAGCGAGAAAGCCCTGCGTTCTAAATTTGAGTTGAACAAATAGCACTTGGTGCAGCGCCGAGCGTCGATGCTGCGCCTGCGCCTGTGCGCCCGTGACGTGCACTGCGCTAAAAGCTCCAGAACACTTCCGCGTGGATATCAAAGTGAAGACGATTAGTTTTTGTTATTGCAAAAGGCGATCGGTCAGACCCTCATGATCAATTTACAGCACAAAGGGCTCATTTATGGTGAAACGGTGCTCTGCGCCCACATCGTGGCGATCGATCGTGCCCTCATTGGGGTTACCCGCAGAGTGCGCCTACGCTGCGTGTTTATTACTTCATGCAATAGTTAAATTAAATATATTGTAAGACAATATGTTTGCGAACTTAACCCGTGGCTTCCATTAACCGTTGAAATGTAAACAATGTTAACGTCTATCCAAGACCGCTCCTAGTTAGTGTCTCGTGTTTCGTATCCTTGGCCGCACCCAGTACTGTGAAGGGCGATAAATTCCCATCAACAACGTATCTATCCTTGACATCGGCCGATAGTGCCATCATATTGCACAACCATTTAGATAGCTATTACAATAAAAATGCATTCCGTGGGTGGCCATCAATCTTTCTTTGAGAGCTTTACGGTTTCTTGACTTACAAAGAATGTTTTAATGTCAAGTTGATGATATTTGGGGGACCAGATACTAAAATTAACGTTGACGACGAATTTGTAGGTGCGTCTGCGTCACGAAATAGTTTATTATACTATTTCTGGTCGTTAAAAAAGTAAAGAACGACCAATCCATGATAGCACGGTTGGCGTAGTGGTTGAGAGATTGACAACTGCGTTGCGTGTCGCTGATTCGATTTTGCACTAAACAATTTTTTGTAAGCCCTACAGATAGTTGTTCTAAGTCTTGGTGTCTTGTGTATATGTGAGTTTACATTACATATTTGTGAACACACATAATACGACTCCTAGTTTGAGGCAAAGTTTAAAAAAAAACTGTATTGAACTTAAACTATAAAAATTATATTTTAAAAAACAACCAGTCATTGCTAAATAACTACTAATCATGAAACATGCTAGTCATTTGACCGCGTGACAAAATTAAATCTAAACAGTTGATTGAGAATGTCTTCATGAGTCTACTCATGAGGACTCGATAAAACTTTGATCTATAATGAGTAGTATTCAATTGTAGAGATCAAAAGAGCGGCGGCCAGACTTCAGATGCTGCGATAGCATAGCAGTGAATGGAATGCCTACACGCACATTACGTGTGTATGAGATGCCTGCACGTGATCACATGCGAAAACGGGGAAATGTACTCTTTGTGTCATTTCAATGCATTCGAAGCTCATTTAAATTGAGTGTAGCCACCGCAAAATGTCTATTGGTGGTCTTAGGTGAATTGTTAAATAAATAAATAAGTAGTGGAAAAAGTAGGTAGGTGGTACATGAGTCTATTCCTGGTCTAACTTTATAAATATACTTAAAACTTTTTAAAATCTGTATATATAAAAGCGAAATACCATTCACTGATTCACGAATCTCCGAAACTATAACACCTACAAACTTAAAATTTGGTAGGTAGGTTCCTTATAGAGTACAGACATTCGCTAAGAACGAAACTTAAAACTCCATCCCAAAGGGGGAAAAACGGGGGTTGGAAGTTTGTATGGAGAAACCAACATTCGCGCGCGCGAAGCCGCTGGCAGAAGCTAGTACTACATAAACGATTCCTTCGTTTTTATTTAGCAATTGCTACATAATATATTATTTACATTTTTTAAAACGTTTATCTATAATACACTGAAAAAAAAAGAGTTATAAAAACCCACTAATTAACACTAACTGAAAACCATCTATATGGTGTCGAAAAACTCCCCTATTTCGCGGTCGACTATTAATATGCCCAAAAGACTTGCATGGCAGTATTGCCACGCTGAATGGCACAAACTCTGTTTCACCCCAACATGAATATTAGAAATTGATATTGTCGTGGTTTAAACGAATCATTAAAAGTGTCTTGGTTATGTGGATCCTGCGGTATGAAACAGGATATATTATTATCTTCACATTAAAAATACATGCCTTCGACCAGACGAACACGAAGGTAAAAAATAAATGTGGAACCGGAATAAATTGTCTTTTTATTCATTTAAGAGAGCGACTGAATATTATCTTCGCAGTGAATGATAAAAATTCAGGCACATAGTTTATTTAAAATCGCTCAAGCATTCTTTCTCCGTTGAAGTTTAATCAACATAACTCGGTAATACCTTTAAAGATACTGAGTAATTATATGAAAAAGCTTATCGTTCTAGCATTTTTGAATTCGAGACAAAAAAGGAATTAATAAAGGAATGTCAACTTGTTTTTCATGCAAAAAAAATCATGAAGTCTTTCAACTGCATTGGAGTTACGTATCTAAATGTATGGATATATTCAATTCCTTTGAGTTTTTTATTGGAGTTGTGCGTGAAGCACGACTACGAGACACGCGTGGTGACAGGCCGGGCTCCGAGTGGCCGCCGCCGGTGGTCCACCGCAAACACAGCCCGCCTCCATTGTCCAAACTTTATTGTCATAAGTGTCTACATGAGGTCGCTCCCATATCTCTTGTAAGATCGACCTTTCACAAACAGTAACTTAGTGGCTATTAAAAGCTGTGAAAGAATAGAAAGGTGCCACTTTATTTTTTGTTCACCATTAATAGTTTTTTTTTGTTTTGGATCCGTCAAATATCAAAACATATTCCATTGATATAGATGTTTTAAACTGCCAGTAAATATTATCTACTGGCCACAAAGTACGAGTCTATTAAAAATGTTAAAGTATTTGCAATACTGTACTATAATACCTACACATTTAATACAGTTTATAATTTTTTACCAAAGTGAACGACTATGGTTCGGATTCGGACTTCAGAATTGTTCACAAAAGGAGCGCGCACGCGCCTCGCCGTGTGTGGCGCAAATTGTATGGAAATAAGCAGACAAGTGCAACGAGATTTGTTCAGTGACCAACAAACAAACAAACAGCTACTAAGAGTACAACGCTATTATCATCCCCAGTATTTACTTTGATGTTGGACTGAGAGTCCCCAGAGCATTACAAATTTGTTATGCCTGCATTAACAGTTAGGGGACGACTCATGGGGGTGATTTAAAATACCAAGTGATCATTTAAATTCTTTACACATACTAAAAAACTGGCTAAGTGCGAGTCGGACAAATGAACGGATTAGACGGACGGACGGACGGACGGACAGATGGACGAACAGACGGACGGATGAATTGACGTACAGCGGAGGCTCAGTAGGTTCCTGTGGTAAACCTTCGGGTACGGAACCTTGGAAATGGAAATACTAAAAAGACAAAAATAAGATTTGCTATGTAGAAAGTAGAAAACAACTTGAACTGGAAAGATAACATGCAGTTTTTGTAAAACATAAGCCATCAAAAACATTACTTGTAAAAAAAACTAAGGTTCGCAACTCAGATCTTCTACCGTGAAAAGTCGTGAGATCCATGTAATGCCAAGTCGATTAATTTATTCAGTTCCTACTTGAGGGACCTTTTGCAAAATATTATAGTGATCATGTCAATATTACAAAGATTTTATGTTTAAAATAAATATATCAACTTGGCCATCGGACGAAACGATCTAATTTAATCCTCTCGCGCGTTTCTCGTACACACGGGTGTACGAGAGAGTTGAGTGCCCATCGCGCAATTGTACACACGGGTGTACGAGAGTGACTTGCACCGATTGGATATTTTTTCTGTGACGTATATTTTCAAGTTGCAACCCGTTCTTTATTTGATTTATCTACTTTAACAAACATACAAATATTACCCTCCAACCTTTTACAGGAGCAAATCTAAACCGGAACCAAGCAGGGGTTGCAAACACAAAACGATAATAATCCGGACAAAGTTACGAACGTCCATATAGACATTGGTACCCAATTAAATGGCTCCCAAGTTGTGTGCATAGGACCTCTTGTGAGATACATTTTGTTTTCATGCAATTGCCAAGTCAATCTATAAAGCAGGTTCTTAATTTAAGATTTTAAAAAGAGAATTTAAATAAACCGCGTTAAAGGCTGTATGTTACTGGTCAGCCAGTTTGCAAAAATCAAAATTCATACGGAGCTTTTGACTACATGTTTTTTTAATTCCGCCTAATCTTTACAACACTATTCTATACTATGCTATATACGACGATACATCTGTAGAGTACCTATCCCACATGCAATACTTAGATATTTGTGAAAAATATAACCAAATCTTTGCTGGCGCACAATCGGGTAAGAAGGGCGATTTTGAAGAAGGAATCGGACACCTGCTTTCAACCACAGGTAAGTGATGCCAAATTGCCAAGAGACGATCCTTATTGGTTAGTATCATCAACATAGCCCCTTTTTATTCGTCCATCAACTCATAACAGACAAAGGAATCATATGACTTGAAAAACAATCGTTTTTACTGTCTGTCTGCAATGATGCTCGGCCGCTTTCGCGATTGTTCGGAGATGTGCCGTGAAACCTCTTAATTAACTAAGGACATAATTACTTGGCTATGTAAAGACGCGCTGTACTTTTATGGCCTGGTGAATGTTGGAGTTGAAAGGTATTGTTACTTATCTTGATGGTGTGTTGATTAAGAAAGTTGGCACTATTTTAGAAATTAAGCATAAGAAAGCTGTATTGTTATTGTGTGAGTACCTAATTAGAAATTTACTTTGCCATTATTTTTTGTAGATATGAACACTATAGAACATTGGTGGCTTGAATTCCTCACTTCACTCAGATTACTATATTAACTCCCTCACTGCGTTCGGGCTTAAAACTTAGCAACCTTCGTTTCGTTCAGAATCTAATAAGTCGCCCGCGACTTAAAGACACTGCTTTATCCCCTAGTCACATAATCTACTATTTTTCTCAACTAGTACCTGGCTGCACAAACGAAAGTTTAAATAAAACTGTTTCTATAATCCTTAGGCCTCAATTTGTTTGATAGTGCGTGCTCGAAGTGACACCTCACGGCGCAGAATCCATTATGCATCATCTTCGTTGACATTTAGAATTTATTACCGTTGTCTTTGTGATGGAAGAGGTCTACCTCAGTACCGCGACTGAGCAACTGTGACGAAACACAAGAAAGTATGAAAGTGCTTAGATTGCAATGTCACGACGCCGACGTAACTTACTGTACGTACGGTAAGTACGTAAACACTGAGTTACTTGTTTGTCTTTGTCACTAACTCTGATCGTAAGTTTGTATGTTTGAAGACCTTTCACACGGTCATAAAGTTCGATTTCTTAAAAGAAAAGAGAAAAAGTTATTTTAATTTTCACTGCATATTTATCTTTCTTTTTATAAATAAAAATCAATTGTTGTTCGTTAGTCTCGCTAAAAGTCAATAACATTTTATTTTGTTCTATTCGCTTTAATGAAGGGATAGTTTAAAAAAACAATAGTCTAAAAACTGGGCACTGGGTTCCGTACAAACTTAAAAGGTATTGAGTACTTACTAGATCTCGTTCAAACCAATTTTCGGTGGAAGTTGATAAGGTTAATGTACATCATATATTTTTTTTAGTTTTGTCATTCTCTTATTTTAGAAGTTACGGGGACACACACACACACACACATTTTACCACTTTGGAAGTGTCTCTCGCGCAAACTATTCAGTATATAAAAAAAATATATTAGAAACCTCTTCTTTTTTGTGAAAATCTTAATGCAGTTCAAAGAATACATCTACTTACCAAGTTTCAACAGTATAGCTCTTATAGTTTCGGAAAAAAGTGGCTGTGACATACGGACGGACAGACAGACACATGACGAATCTATAAGGGTTCCGTTTTTTGCCATTTGGCTACGGAACCCTAAAAATGACAATTGATTGAAAACTAAAACAATTTACAGCTTAGTTGGCGCAGTGGTTGAGCCATTGGCTACTACGTGTCGCGGGTTCGATTCCCGAACAAATATTTGTAGACCTGGAACAACTATCTAAGTTTTTCCAGGTCTGGGCGTCTTGTGTATGTGAGTTTACATACCTATTTGTAAAAGCACCCAAGATACACGAACAATTCTCAGTTAGGGGCACAGTATTATATGAAAAAAAAATATTGCATTAATGGCTATTCAAAAAATTAAATATAATCCCAGCTATTATTAACTTCTTTTGATTTTTTTCTTTAAATACAATGCCAGGTTCTATGCCAGAAGAAGATGTAGCAAGTAAGTTTTATTAAACGAATAAAACGTATTTACTGCTCTGCACCTATGCCAATTAAAACATAATGTCTATTCAATAAAATCAATTAACCAGAGGATGTGGGAGGACATAAAAATAGCAAATTTCTTGCGAAAAACAGGCAGTCTGGTCGCCTGGCGTCGGTATCGGCTGCGAGATCGCTCATTAGCGCTGTTCTCCGATACCCGTCGTGGTTCGTGACTGAGCCATGTTCTTCGTTACTGGCTGCTCCAAGTGTCGCGGCCGTGATTTATAATCGTTCATATATCATGCACGACTCAATGGTAGGCCTTTGACCTGCTTTCTCGCGCTTGCGATGACATGAACTTATTCATTTTCTAAACAATATCGCTTTATGGCATTTCTTCTAGCTTCTGGTTCAGCCGAAAGACGTCCACTGTTGAACTTAGGCTTCCCTCAAGTCCCAAGTGTCGCCACAACGACGGGTTCTATGCGTCTCGCATGCATCGGATTCCCGCGTCCTCGTGGGAGGCCCACCAACGCTTCATCTTCCAGTACGAATCGTTTTGTACGCTATTGCCGAACGTACGAAGTTTATACTTATATTGTCTCAGGTGTTGAAAATTCAAAACAACAACTTTCACAAACGTTAAACGAGTCAATAAATCCAAAGTTGATAGTCGGTAGATGAACTTCCATTCAAAAAACAGGAGCCATCAACCACTGATGCCAATATAACATGGACATAAACTTAAACCTATTAACACACATTGTTAATGAAGACATCGGAAGCATGCGCACGCGCACGTTCTAGTAAGTCACCGTATCTGAACATCTACACTGCCACAGAGTAACAAATGGCTAACAATATTAAGGTAACGAATAAAGAAAAGCAATAAAACGAATGTTAGGTTACTCACACAGTAACCTATCAATAAGTAGGCAATTAAGACGCTATTAATTCGTCTAGGGCTACGGGAATATTCTAAAAGATTTACTATGGCCTCGGAACGCAAAGGGCTACTGAAGGAACACAGGCGAGTTTTAATCAATAAAAGTCAGATACACCCTCTCGCTCCACCCAGAGCGGGAGAAGTTATTTAATAATTTCCCACCTTACGGACGGACTAGGTACAATTGTTCCATCTCGCGATGGCGGGTTGATGGTTGTGTGTACTATGTAGATGCAAGTGCACATTGTATCTGTGTGTAAGCTACTTTTGTTAACCGCTGAGCGTCCCGAACTCACGCACTCGGAAAAATGTACATGTACATACACCGAAGACCAATCCAGGGAGGGTTGGTCTTTGGTGAGATAGGACAATATACAAGTAGGTATGTAAGTAAACTGGCCTTGTTTTTCGGGGGATTATCAAAATGACTCCTCGCTTTCTGGGCGGGTGGAGCCACTGTCAGTGTCAGACTTCTACTAACTAAAACCTCCTACATTGTCCTTTGCGTCTCAAGGCCACGGTAACTCTTTCGAACACTCTCGCAAGATAATCTGTGGCTACGGTGTTGACAAACGACTTATCCACTCGGTGCCACAATTTTACAACCAACTTGTACAACCAGCTTTATAACTTGCCTGTTCTTTTATTTTAAGTTTTAACTGCATCTTGTATGCCACATTCTTTATGTTTATTGGTACAAGTCTTGCAGTATTACTTTTTTGTTTTTTTTATTGACACTCATCTGATGGTAAGTGATGATGTGGTCGACGTGAAGCACGTTTGCCTAGAAGTAATCTATTCACTCTTGACTTAAATACCCCTAACCTAACCTAACTATCAGAAAACACAGACTGCGGCAAGAAATTCCATTCTTTAGTTGTACGCACTGTGAATATGTTCCAAAAGTGTTTTGTGCCACATCTTCCGCATTTTCCTCTTTTCGTCTTTAATGGTCAGTAGTAGGCCAACACTAAAACTTTGTACTTACCTACATTTCAAGAACATTTTAAATTCGGACCACTGTGTTGAAATACTGAAATTGATGAGATAACCTTCACAAAGAATAATCATTTAAATAAATTTGTCTTCGTAAAAAAAGTAATTAAAAGAATGACTGCAACTTAAGCTGCAACATCGTTCTAAGTTATTCAGACGTTTAACATAACACAGCGCACTTAATGTGCCGTACTAATGGTGAACATAACCATTTGCCTTTCACTAAGCAGAGATAAATAATAACAAAGTTGTTCAAAGGGAATTAAATCAGTTCTCAGTATTCTCTGGGGAAAACAAAACAAACATGGTTAGCTTGCCATACTCGTACACCTGAGGTTATGTGCAATTTGCTACCTTTGTGGAAGTTGTAAAACCTTATTTTGTTTTTTGACATGTGCTGCTGAAAATGACGGCTGTATCAGTCTCTTTTCAAAGATGGTAAGAATAGAATAGAATAAACTTTATTGTACACCAAAATAGTAACAAAACTTTTACATTAGATAACTTAAATCTATGGGTACAAAGGCGGTCTTATCGCTGACAGCGATATCTGCCAGACAACCTTAGAGTAGACTGTATGAACTGACTGACTGACTGACTGTGTGTGTCTGATGGTGCCGAAGTTTTTGGCGGGATTTTTTCGCGTGAAGTTCAGTGGCTGTCTAATTATTCCCTAATTGATTTCTAAGGGATTTTGTTATGTAAAATTAGCCAAATCATTGCAACAAGTATGTTACATCTGCATGCTACTAGAAAACCAAGTGACTATATGGAAGAAGAGGAATTACTATCCAAGCTAAAAATATCAAACAGTGATGGTACCAACTGACATAGGCGTTTTCCTAGTTTTTATTTACCTATTACTAGTTTTAGACACCCGTTTCGCCCGCGTAAAAGTATATCTGTGTAGAAAGCTATGTCCACGGCACAAACTTCCGGAATAAAAACATAGGTATCTACTATTGCGTCAAATTTGATCCAAGTCCATTCAGGCCTTTTACGTGAACGAGTAACAAACATACACACACATACAAACTTCAGCCTTTAAAATATTGGCGTCATTATTTCATGATCATCGCCCAATTTTTATTTTATTCATTCTGCCGTAACTGAACAATCAATTCTGGAACGTAACTCAATTAGTCTCCAGGTGCTAGCAACACACCCTCCTAATACAATATCTGTCACCAACGGAAATTAATATGGCAATCTATTTTTAGATCATCCTATTATGTATGCATCACCGGCTCTTGTTGAAAGCTGAAATGTTTGGAGATTTAGCTGTCACTACTTTATAAGGAGTTTATTAAATAAACAATTACATAGCTTTTTACAGCGGTTTCTTCTGCAAGAAAGTGTTTTTTTGAGAAAGCATCATTCTGTAGTGACATCGCCACATAGGAAATAAAATTCCAAATTCTGCATCGCGATTTACATATACAGCCCGAAAACATCTGTTGAAAGAAGAAGAAAGAAAGAAGAACTCAAAAAATCGTATAAACTAAAAAAAAAACAATAAAAAAAAGAAATTTATAATCAGTGCGAGGCTAAAAAGGCGTCTAACTCACCATATGGCTGCAACGATAAATAACGCAGTAACAAGTCTTGGGCAGTTGCTTAAACTAGACATATCACCCGTCTGATTGGAGGATCCTCCCTTTTCAACGGAGGTGTGTGGGACTTTACGGTCTGCATACCTCTAAACATCAAATAAATTCGCTGTAGAATAAGATTTGTAAGGTTTCTAGTAGGTATCCAGTCGGTCGGTGACCGTCTCTTCTATACAATTACTACGTTTGCATAGACTTTCGCACAAAACCGTTTGCTATTTATTTACTGTTTTTGTTTGCTTGTTTATATTTTGGCTGTAAGTATTCAAAGAAATGTGACTTACGATAAATATGAAATATAATATAATACTATGTAAGTACCTAAATAACAAAAAAAAACTGGGCATGTACGAGTCCGACTCGCGCACTGAGGGTTCCTTACAAACCTACCTAAGTATGTACCGAATGGCGTCCCGAAAGGTTTTTTTTTGACATAACAACAAATTTAATATTTTCGGATTTATTATTCTATCTGTGCTATAAGACCTTGCTTTATACCAAATTTCATTATTGGATTGGATTCTGTGTGATCAGGAAGTGCCCTATGAATTTTGATTCCCTTAAGAGTGTCGATATAAACGTTTTTTGCGACATAAACCGCCGTATCTTTTTTTCGTTAACTTAGATAGAATGTTTCACAGCTTCAAGGGAGCGCAGACCTGAGTATATGGTTTTAATGTCAATTCGATACCTCTAGGCGTTCCCGAGATAAATGGTCTTGACAGACAGACAGATGGACAACAAAGTGATCCTATAAGGGTTCCGTTTTTTCCTTATGAGGTACGGAACCCTTTTAGGTACTTACATAGTATTATGCCACAACACGCAATCAATCATATAGATAGAACAAACAAAGACATAAAGTTTTAGATTTCTAGACGCAGTAAACGTTCAAGAGATAGTTTCATACAAATTCAAGTAGGTGCCAACATAAAGTTTATGGCAGAATGCATAAACTCCTGCACTTCACGAGTTGCCAGGGTTATTAATCTTCAGTTCCCTTGACACCTCGAGCTGGTGGTTCTCGAACAAACAAACAATACTGGATTATCCACGGAACTGCTTCACGACAGAATTATGTAAAACTATAAATCATGATAGGGTACAAAGCTGCACGCAGAGGCAGCATCGCGCTGATTATCGCGAACCTGTTTACCTTGGAGTAATAAACAAATGGAGTGAACACTTAATTTCTTTATGAACTGTAAATCATCATCAAGGTTCTTAACAGAATCAAAGTGTCTGAGTTAAACAGTAAAAGGCTATTAGTAGTTTGTAAATGCTAGGCAGAAATTACGACTTTTAGCAGCATCTTGAGAAACCAGAAGCTTAACCAAGTTACAACCGTTTCGTGTCGAATTCCGTTCTCCAATCGGTAACGCCTCGGTGTCAGCAATTGTAGAAAACGATAAGTTGGCGCGTTGTTGACGCGTCGGTAACGCCTCGGTGTCAGCAATTGTAGAAAACGATAAGTTGGCGCGTTGTTGACGCGCCTGAGTCGGACGCTCGTTCTACAATTTCGTTCTACATCAAAAGGATATAGCGTTGAACATTGTAGAAACGATAACAATTCATTCTATCATTTTGAACGATGTGTTGGCTACGAATTTTCTATTCGTTTGTTCTTACCACGTGACGTAACGTTGAGATGATATCATTCCCATACGTTTGATTAGTTTTCGACAAGCGTTAACGATTGCAGATTATCAACTTGACTAGGGGTTAAGTTTACTTAGACGACACTACTTAGACAAAATGTGATGTCAGATTTTCCTGACAGCTAGAGGTCTTCGAATCAAGAGTTAATAGGTAATCTAAGTATTTACTCTTGACTTTTTCTTTTTCTTTTTCTAGGCAAGCGTGCTCCATCGTCGACCATATCATATCTTACCAGCACATCAAAAATAAAAATAACATAACATACATTAGGTACTTCTAATAAATATTTTATTCAGTAGTAGCCCTTTTCATGAACAATGTGACTAAATACTGCTGTTTTTGGGACCATTCTTTCCTCCAGCTACTAAATAGGAGACATCAAAACATGAGACAGCCTTTCCATTTTCTGTTTTCTCACACATCATTCCTCCATTTCCTTCCTACTCCACGTCTTTAACAGACGGAGGGTAAGTAATAGCCGATGGTGTGCATTAGTTACAGGACGTGGGCGGCCAGCGCTCCAGCTCGGTAAATAAGCTGGACTAATCGAACTGGAATTACTGTTCTTTGTACGTTCTGTTTGCTTACTTTAAATTACTATTGCAATCCTGCACAATCCTGCAATGATACACAATCCTGTGGCCCAAGAGTCTTCGGGCCACTGGTTTGAATAGTCTTTCACTGCATCTTTAAAGTACAAAGACATTCAGAATGTAGTTGACAATTATTGTGATTAGACTCACTATTAGAGATCACTGTTATCTCTGCAATGACTTTCTTCGCTCTAGCGCAGAGCGAGAGAGCGTGTCAGACTTACAAATTAAAACCACACCTATATTTCTTCAGTTTCCCTTTGCGTCCTAGGACCACGGGTTACCTTTCCAGAAGTCCTCCCATGGCACCAGCATGCATCGGCCCTACTAGGACCGAGGCGCGCGTAGATGACTCGAGCTCGGTTTGGATAGTTACCGAACGGCCGGACGGTGAGCTACCCATTGCTCGTTGTCCACAAGCTCGCGACTATAACCCACCTATGTTCCCTTCGCATTCTAGGGACAAGGTTAGGGTTTTAAGGTAAGGAGTTTAAAACAAGGATTTTTGTACCTAACGCCTTGTTTCTAGTGTCTTTAAAAAACTGATTCCTGTTTATTTATTAACAGTGGCGTAGGTTCCTTTCATTTCTTCAGACTGACCAGAAACCAAGGTTTAATAAAACTTTATAGGAAAATATAACTGTATTTGTTGATTGTTTATATTTTGTTTGTCTTATTTGCAGATGAAATATTCTAAGCAATTAAGTGTATTTAATAAGCTTTGTTCGTTTTATTTCCTTGTAAAATTATTTATTAAAATGCAACGATCAACACGCGCCAGAGTCGATGGTTTTGCTCACGAATGGTGTATACACAAAACTGGTCGCCATTGTAGAGTACACAGTGCCCACTAACATTTACACCTACACAGAGATAAAATGAACAGAAGACCCGGAACACACACACATTAATTCAGTTGTACGTTGTACCGAGCCTGGACATTCTATTTGTTTCCAACGAACATTAAAACAAATTAATGTGTAGTAAAATAACATTAAGAAAACTTTGTGGGCAGAGTCGCGGTCTAAAACTGTGTGGGATATCGTAAAACAGAACACCGCTCATATTAAATGGTATGTTGAACGGTTAGGAGCCATTTAATATTAACAGCAGACTTGTATTTGTAGTAAACGCGGTAATTTCTCATTAGTCTCTAAATTATTGTCCGTTATGGAAATAAATGGACTGGCATGGCAGCCTGTTTATAATATTCTAACTCTTCTGATCTTAGTTTAAAGGCATTTCAATTTAGCAGTTAGTTATGAATACGATATGATTGTAGTCTTAGAATGGTGAGCTGAGTGATGCTAATATTCGCGTCATGTCCGTGAACGGGCGCTGTCAGTTGAGACTGGTCATCTCTTAGCTGCCAGTTGCTATTTTAATATCCATATTTAGTTTTTATTTTTACTTTATTTACATTGTTCTCACATGATAGCGACAAGAACATGTAACAGAGATACCTATTTGTAATTACAAAACATGATTGAAAAAAGTGTCCATGGAATTTCTTGCACAATCTTCTCCATAGAGATCTACGCTTTGGAATGTGCAATTAGCATCATTTTTTCCTGACTGACTTCTTGACATTTCAAAAGTGCCTGTAAATGGTTTATTTGAAATAAAATGCTTTGAAACTTTATTACAAGCTTCTGTTAGCGAGCGACTTCACTCGCGTGAAAGTAGAAAATGATTACAAGTGAACATAATTACTCCAGGGATAAGAAGTATCCTATGTAAAATTAGAAGACATAGTCTACACATACACAAAATTACGCCGAATCCGTTCTGACGTTTGACCGTAGAGTAGTTACAAACAGACATTCAAACTTTCATCTTTATAATACTAACTTAATATTGACGCACTGTACGAACTGATGTTGTCTTTTAGCGATGTTTTCAAACATACTAACACACAAATAATATTTAACGCCATAAATATGGCTAAGATTTGATTCTGAATAACCGTGACACAGGTCATTTGCGGTTACCATTTCTAACGTAAAGCTGATCTAAACATAGCCAGCAGTTACCACAATAGATGCAATCAGGGCTACGCGCAATTCTCTCCGCACACCGTTTGTGCGAGCGAGCATTGGCCGGTACTCCGCCAGACGAGAGATCTTAGCTTTTGCTAAACGCTATCGATTAGCACTAACACAAGGGACATTTAACGTAATTAATGTACCGGTGGACTGTGGGCAGTGGGAGTCGGTCGCGGTATGCTGAGACAATATTTACCCAGGCCGAGGCTTTCTCACGGACGCGCCGCGGTCCGGGACACAGCGATCAGTAAGAGTCAATAGTCCAAAATATTGTTTATGTAACAATTTCGAGAGTGTGATAATGAGCGGTGGACGTTATGTATCGTTTTTGAAATTGTTTTCTTTTGAGGTTGGAAGCCAAAGAGGTTATGTCAATGCTCCGACATTATAAGCTTTGATAAGAGGCCCACAAATATTTTTTTGAAAAGAATCGTATCAGAAATGAAGATATTTGCTAGGTTACGATTATACCCCGAAGAATCTGCCAAACTTAAGTTGTAGACTGTAGTGGGCAGGGCACATTACTCGCAGAACAAACGGTCGATAGGGTTAATAAAAGTTCTAGAGTGGCGACCACGTACCGCAAGACACAGCAGTGGACGGCTTCTGACAAGGTAGACCGACGACCTGGACAAGACCGGTCATTGTGGCGACATTTGGGGAGGAGATTTATATCCAGCTATGTACGTATAATGATAAAAGAGTCGGTTAGCTGCAATCTCTGGCAATAACAGAAACAAATTAACTTGTCTCCAGCCTAACATAAATTTGCAATAAAACTATAGTAATTTTAGATCCTGATCTCGAGTGCAGTGACAAAAATACCTCCCTGTTCTAACGTCATCTCTTTGAGATATAAATAGAAGGAGTGCGCGAGAGCACTCGCGATTCAGGCCGATGTATGCATGCGCACACGACTTGCATTACACGTGCAACATGCAAGAAACCAAACCATATGCTTACTTAACAGATTTATATTAATGTTTATTTGAATCGAGTTTTAAAACATCATATTTTAGGCAATGTTTTGATCTATTTCAATCAAGGAAATCACTTTAATCCTGCAGCTAAAATGTTGTGTTTGGTAACATCTGCGGTGCTGTCGATAAATAAGCTGTATGATTAATATGCACTGCGCATAAACCAAGGAATAATATTTATGCAATATCGTCATTTTTTATTTTCGTCGTTTAGTGATTCATAAATCACAGGAGCTGCGCAAAATCTTGTAAGTCAGACTGTACCAAATTAAACGAAACAATTCGGTCAAGAGCACAGGCCATAGCCTAGTCAATATAAAAAGTATAGAAATAGTCGGCCTTGTACAGGCAACATTGTCACAAGCAGGAAGAGGCAATTGAGCGAATGAGTCGGCGAGCGCGGATCTACGTTCAATAGACTGATCACATGTGAACTGGGCCAGTGGGTAAGTCAATGACCCCGCTAGATCACGGAGAATGTCATAAGGATATCGATCGTGGTTTTGTAAACATGATGGGAATATTTCCGAGATCTGGGAATTGGGACAGCAGCTACAATCACTTCAGTCATTTTGTCCTAAATCCTGTTGAACTTGAACTTCATCTTTAAAAGTCAAAAGTAACAAAGAATATACCAAAGACAAAACAAAATAATGTATAATAGAAATCTTAATACATCTTTATGAAACTGGAATGTCTATGAATTTCTCTATTACCAGTAAAGACATTCATAGTTAGCAACAACTTCATAACTGCGTAACCTATAAGAGTCTGATGAGAGAAACTAGGTAATAGGATGCTTAAGTGAGCGGCTAGGCTAGCATCGTGTCGGGCTTTGGGGTGAAGTAAGAGGGCTTGTCAGACTTTTCAGACTTAAATGCGCCTCAAAGGGATGTCAGCAAACCGTAAGTTTCCTGACATCTCTTTGAGGCGCGTGTGAAACACTACGCGCCGTCGACGGCTCCAGCTCAATCCGTATAGGACAAGCGGACGGCGAGCTACGCACTGCTTGTCGTCCACAAGCCCAGGCCTACGATTATTGGAAATCGGGTCGGGGTCTCGGTGTGACATCGTATTACTCTCGAAGAAGTACAGTTTCAGCTCCTAAAATCTCATCATATCTTACATGCTTATTATCCTTCATAAAAACGCGCGGCCCGTAAGATCATCCAGCCTCATTTATCATCTCAATATGATGACATTTCAGCCAATTAGCGGATGTTTTGTGCACGGTATCGAGATAATACGGCAGGGTGCCTTATACGGCGCATCCTTATTGGGTGAAATTTAAACTGATTGGTGGGCAACGTGACTGGACAATACACTAAGCACCGAGGAACATAAGTAAGGAGTAAGTACAGAATTAACCCTTATGCGCACGCCACTAATTGGGCCCTAACTTGGATATCGAGGTATTTCGACGAAAGTTCTTAATTAATTATGCCTAAAATGTAAGGATTGTTGCTTTATCGCCGATTGGTACGTTATTGGAGATTCCCGTGAAAGGATACTTATTTAATTATACGTGATAATGACGAGTTTTTGCTGCATTTAGTGATCATCACCATGTACCTGAAATTGAATTTTCTAAATTGACTTGAAATTTATTTTTTCGTAGACTCAAAACTTACTTCTTCGTAGACTCGAAACTTAGTTCTTCGTAGACTCAAAACTTACTTCTTCGTAGACTCGAAACTTACTTCTTCGTAGACTAGAAACTTACTTCTTTTATTCCTCCTTCTCATTGCACTGCGTTTACGTCTAATCCTTACGATGTCTTTACCATACAACTCTGAAATGTGCTTCCCCTTGACATCAAAAACGCTGAGAGTAAATCCATGAAGCGCAAAATTCGGAACTATGCACCTACCCGTAGGGGCCCAGCAGGGTCGAAGCCTACTGGGGCCATGGGTTAAGTGAGGAACAAACGAGTAGGTTTTAGTCAGTAAAAGTCTGACACGCCCTCTCGCACCGCCCAAGGGCGAAAGATGTCATGATTTTTCACCTAAAAAAAAAAGGCACCTACTACTTAAACTCCTCTCAACCTTAGTCTGGTCTTCGCCATAATTGTAATATTTTGAGTTCTCTTAATTAGTTCACCTAATATTAATGACAGTTCATTCTATTTCAAATATGTATCTATTTATTTATTTATTTATTGTACACACCGTCACCTACCACAGTATTGTGTTTTAAACCTAAAGGTTGACTGGTAGAGACTGCCTTGTTGCATTAAAACCACCTATGTAGTGTTGCCCAAATGCAAGAACAAGACGAGACTTAGCCAGTCTTGGTCTTGGTCTTGCGCCAATACACCTGGTCTTGGTCTTGGTCTTGGTCTTGCGCTCCCAGTCTTGGTCTTGGTCTTGGTCTTGCAGCAAGAGTCTTGCAAGTCTTGCAATTACCTATTAGTCTATTACTATTTATTAAAGTTTACTTTAAATCTTAGAAAAACGTATTAGAATTGGAACATTGTGAGCTTGAATTAACATAGCCATAGTAAAGATCAAGCAGATTACTAAATAACTGAAGATTTGATAAGAAATTCGAAAAATCAACTGACCTATATGTCGTTTTCCATGGAAGTAACTGTTTCTTAATAAACATTTATGATTTATAAGCTTACATTTGCTAAAACATGTAAAAAAACAAATTAATTACAATAACTTGACTGTATTTTAAAGAACAATACTTATCTGTCTAGAAAGAGATTGAACCCTCAACTTATAAGAAATTTAATAAAAGAGTTTTACGATTTATCATTTATTTGAATAAAAAATAAAATACAACACAAATCAACAGCTTTATCATTAGGTTATGATACTTTATATATTTTTTTTTGACCAAGAATTAATACAAAGTAACCATCTGGCTGACTCATCACTTAACCTATTTCTATGTTTTCTAATTACTAATGATGCTTTAGAAAATAACCTCTCAGCAGGTACTGAAGTTGCAGGTATTGAGAGAAAATCACGGGCCATTTTCGATAAAATCGGATACTCTGTCTCATGCGTCCTCCACCAATCTAAAATGTCTTCCGAGCTGGCAGTTCTTGGTTTTCTCAGGTACTCCTCCAACTCGTCTATCACTAAGCCTTGAAGACAAGATCCAGATGACGTCGAGGGACATTCATAGAGTTTATCAAAGTCTATTACGTCTTCATCTTCGTTACATACTTTATTTTCTTTTTCTGGTAATTCCAGAGATTTGTTCAGTGAGTGTAGACTTTTATATTCTTCATAAAGTTCATTGAACTTGCGCAGACTTTCTGTTTTAAGTTGCTTCCCCCACATTGTCAGGTCAAAAGTCTGAGCCTTATGCCTTGGGTCTAAAATTAAAGAAGTACAATAAATCCAGTTGCTCTTCTTGTAATGTTTAAGCATTTTGTCTCGAGCTGCTTGGAAAGCTAGAATGAGCCTTTCATCCACTTCAGATCGATTAGGTTTCTCATCTAACTGTTTTACCATGGATTCAATTTTATCTAGCAAGAGATTGAATGATACAATGACTAGCGGTAATGTAACATATTTGTCTCCACCAAGTTTTGTACTTAAAAGTTTAAAGTTTATTAGAAATTTATGTAATTTTTCGAGTACCTGCCATTCATTAGCTGTGATTTGAAAATCATTTAATTCGGTGACAGAATTGCACAATATGTCAATGCCCACTCTCACTTTTAAACCAAATCCAATCATATCATGTGTGGAATTCCATCTCGTTGGACAGTCAAGAATGGCATTTAGATTTGATGGCACGCCAGCTGCTTCACAAGCAGACTGAAACTTCTTCTTCACTATCTCACTTCTTTTTATTTTACTGGAAATACTGCGTAACTTTGTTACAGATGTACGCGAGTCAGCAATATTTGGTGCAGATTCTTCATCTTCCTCATCCTCAGTTTCGTCTGCATAGTCTTCGTACTGCTGATCTTGCGCGTTAGTGTCAGACTCACAGTGTAATGCTAAGGTCTTTAATAAATCTTGTACACCAAGGTTTAAAATGTGAGCAAAGCACCGGAAATGTTGATTGTCTGAATCAAAGTGTGGCGGCAGCTGTTTGCCCAGTTCATACATAAATTTGGTATTTGCAGTTGCGTTGTCGACCGTGATACCTTGTATTTTATCAATTATGCCATATTCCAATAAACATTCATGGAAAATCGTTGCAATATCTTCCCCAGTATGTCGACCGCGTGATGGTATAAAATCAAGAACTACAGATTGATACTTCCATTCGTTGTCTATATAATGAATAGTAACCCCGTAGTAACTCCTACCAGCAATTGACGTCCACCCATCAATGGTAAAAGACATTTTAGATGATAATTGTTGAAGTCGTTCCTTGAGATTCAATTGGAGCTCTTCAAATCGCTCTTTGACTTTCCTTCTAAGTGTAGACCTTTTAGGAAACACCATATTAGGGCAAATACGTCGAAAATATACTTGTGTAGCTTCGTCATCGAAAAATGAGAAGGGAAGATATTTTTTCACCACCCAATCAACTGTAGCTGTCGTGATGTTGTCACTGCTGTTTTCCGACTGAAACAAAACAATAAATCTTGTGTTATTATTTAAAATATACTAGGTTTGAGCGTATAAGAGGAGGAGGTTTGTTGTTGTTAAATCGAGAAAATCGTTAAATTGATATTTGTTATATTAAGGTTGCACTGTACTGTAATTTACCAAAATAAAGTACTTAGTTGTTACTGGCCGATTAAATGAAAATATGGGTGTTTATAAAAAATATTTAAGACGATAATTACATACTTAATATGTCGCACCCCTAGATGAAAACTGTGAAAACACCACTAACTCAAAAATACTTACGTAAGTTAATGGCGTTTTTGAAAGTATCGCATGAATAGCTACGCGGAGTTAAAATTCTTTTAACTGTTAAAAAAATATTCTTACCTGTCCACTTCTTCCAGCGGTTACTAAAAAGCTTGTGATATCTCCACTTAATTTTGGTTTAACAGGAAGAAATATTTCTGATTCCTTTTTGTGGAAAGATATTAGATGTTTCCTTAAGCCTGAAGTGTTTCTGTTTTTCATTTTTATTTCAATCTTTTTATGTTGGCACAATTTACAGAAGGCAGTTTGGGATGCATGAATTATTTCGAAAAACTCCTCAAATTTGCTTTTGGGTCTTTTAGATCTGTGACTCAAACTCTCGTTACTCGGACTAGAATAATTTGAATCTTCGTCACTCATATTAAATTGTACACGTGATACGTTTTTAGAAAACAACGAGAATTAGTAAAAACAATTATTAAGTTAGACTCGAAGCACAGCTCAATTGGAAATGACTGGAATTAAAATAATTCTTTTATTTATAGTACGTTTCCTTGCTTTTTACCGCGCCGCCTCGCCACGTGCCGGCTCTATGAAAAGGATGCCGCCGCAAATCAAACAATGCCGCGTGCGGCGTACAAACACACACTAAATATTACCTACTTGTACAGACGCGACGCGTGAATAAAATAGAATTAGTGCCAATCACTATTCTTTACATATAAGTGAATGTTTTGGCGTACATCTATACTAATATTATAAAGCTGAAGAGTTCGTTTGTATGTTTGATGACAGAAGTTTTAAAATAAATAAATAAGTCCTGAACGTCACTATACCTCCAAAGTTACTATTCCTCGTGGACGAAGTCGCGGGCACAGCTAGTAAATACTTACTCTCATCATCTCTCTCAGAGATATTCGGGCTGGTAAGTAATACAAAACTCTTATCGCAGGCTTTTTATTTTATTAGTAGGTAAGTACCTACGCTTTTTATATTATTTTATTAGTTTTGTAGAATTTTTTTACACGTTTCAAGTATATTTAAAAGTGGCTACAATATTTATTAAACGGGTGATATTTGAACACTTTTTTGCTATTTTTTCTTGTAAAAACTTAAGAAATATAATGACTAAATGTACAATAATAGTACCTAAGTAATTAGTTTAAAACCATATAAGTAATCAATATTATAATATATACTTACTAGAATGAATTAATATGACATCTACTACCTATCCTTACCATTTTATCCTAATCATAATACTACTTGCGTGATCAGTATAATGTATTCATTTTCATTCTAAGCACTCTGAAACTTATTTATTCTTTGGAACACATGTAGGTACTCTACTAGGAAATTATTTTGCATGAGTATACCTACGCCCTATGGCGGCAATCAAATAGTGTCAAATGTTATGATTTCGGCGTGGCGGCAACGATTGTTTTAGATTTCAAAAGAAGCTGCCGGCGCGTGTATCATAACCATGTACTTCCGAAAAGCGGCAAATTTCTTTGAGAAGTAAGTACAAAACCTTTGATGCCGCATTATCAAAGTGCCGATGGTTAAAACATAACTATGCATGCACTCAGTTTGATTTTAATAGATATTTTTTTATTCGCTATGTTTATGGTATTAGTCGTAATGCGCATAGGTCCAGTTTTTCATATTCTTTGATACAGTTTTTTGCGTCTCATAGAATTCCTAAGCGTACCTACCTATACACCGAACTGTTACACCTAACTACTCAGTGAAATAGCGCTAAGTCCTAGCTGCAAGACGCAAGAGTCTTGCAGGCTATGTCTTGTTCTTGCTCAAGTCTTGCACGGTCAGTCTTGGTCTTGGTCTTGCTAAAAATACGCGGTCTTGTTCTTGGTCTTGGTCTTGCAAAAACGCAAGAACAAGACCAAGACTGCAAGACCAAGACTGAATTTGGGCAACACTACACCTATGTAGGTACCACTATACTGTAACATTGACTACGCAGAAGCATAGAAAAACATTGTTCACAAAATCACGAAATTTCTATATCATTTGAAGAATAGCTCAAAACTCTCATCTATCACCCCGGTAAGTTCAAGGCAAACGTCGGTTACCAAATCTGAGGCAGTGCTTGTTCATCACGATGTTGCTTACCATAACAATAGCAGGTACATTTTACAAGAAGGTAACATTGCCGACCCTCCTTTATAATTTATGGAAATGACCGCAAACAAAAACACACGACAAAGGTGTCTACTCGAAATTAAATAGATGGGTTGTGTATCGTGTTCTTCGTTGTTTAGCTATTGTTCCCTCGCTTCATAATCGTAAATATCATCCCTTGACCCTCCGCTGTTGAACCGATACGTTTTACGGCTGAAGCTATTAAATGTTACGACGTCAAAATGTGACCGGACACACAAAGTTGGCTTTTGTGTGTTGGCATTCCGAAAAAAGAAAACAACATAAAAAGCGAAAGCGAAAATTTGTTATCGCGTGCATCGTAAATTAAAGTTTGGTTCGTGAAAATTTCGTTCGGAGAAAGAGTTGTTTAATCTGTAAGTTAATAATCATATCGTTGTATTTTTATCGTGAAGTATCTGCGTGGCGTGGTATGTGTGGTTGGTGGCGCGCGCTAAGTGCCCGGCTTCGCTTTGTCGCGATAGCGCAGCGCGCTCGCTAATTGGACACGATTTATTAGCTTGCGCGTACGCCACAACTAAATCGGAACTCACCTTTAATTTTAACCGGCAACTGCCACATTATTTACGTTGTAACTAACCGCAACATTCTGTTAATTAGCAAACTATTGTTTTGTTACCCAAACCGCGGTTTCAATGTTCAGTTGTTCATGATCGTTCCTCATTTCTTAACCAGTGTCTTTATCTCCCTACGTTAGTTACGAAACGCGTTCGCCCACGTCCGAATTTCGAATCGACTTCGCTATCGAAAAATAGAAAGTCATAAATTACCGAAGGGCCGCTTTCCCACTTAAATCTAGGTTAATGCTGTCGGGGAACTACGGAACTGAACGATACTGGAAGGAACTGGCGATGACTTGGCGCTATTTTTATTTCATTCAGTGAAACATAAAACTTTTGTTCCGGTTCGTATTCAGTTAAAATTTATTTGGTGTTAAAATAAAGTTCTATTCATGAATGACTAAAATAGAAGCTTCCTGTATTAAATTTACATCTCTTCATGCAAAGGAATCTTGTCTGAATTATCGATCATATTGCTAATTCCTTATCTTCACACAAACCGCAACATAGTTGTTTCCAGTGCAACAGAATCAAAGAGTATCAATAGATAGTGAATGGGTTTGAGTGGCTGTCGGGCATGTAAACAAAGCAGATGCCAGCGCCAGCATGGCCCGCGTGGCCCACATGAGCGTACGATCATCTCCACTGACGTAACCACGTAACGTAGTGTTGCAACCAATCGCCGGTCAGTTTGCATGCTTGTTTATATCTTGCTTAACACATTCCTAGTAGCAAAAGCTCTTAATTTTTATAACGAAACCTGTAAACTGCTGAAGAATATCTGCTCATTCAACATAGTTGTTAAATACCTAATTTAAATTTAATTCTTAGTTTATACGAGTTATATAAATATGTATGTGGTGCAATCGTAATGAGGTATGATAAGGCTCACATATCCTTTTTTAAGCCAAAGCCTAGAATCTAAAATTTAAAAAATTATATAATAATAATAATCAAATTCTACAAAGGAAAAGTTTGAAGTGTTCGTAGCTCACTTTGTTGCAAGTTATCCAACTAGCAATATATTTAGTACCTCATAGTAACTGAACTGTTATGCAATCCATGGCACCAATCGGTAAAAACGATGTAATAACTAATAATAAAATAATCTTCTTACTTTTTCCGGATTAATGTGCTCAAGGCATTAACAGCATTCGTACAGGTTTTATAAAGCCTGTTCAGAACATTTGACAAGCAGTTGACAACTCGTCCAACACCAAAGAACATGTTTGTAACGGAAATATTATTTATGGGTCATTCTTCTTTTTTTATCGACCATAGATCAATACAAAAAAACTGTAACGGAGGTTATTACTTACCTATGAAAACAGTTCATTTGCCAAAATGGAGTTACGAAGATTTTTCCGAATCGCAAATTAAATTAATTTTTTGTGACGTAACAACTAATTTAAAGTTTTCAGACTTTTCCTATACTTGTGGACTTGACCTTGCTTCATTCCAAATTTCAGGATTCTAAGTCAACGAAAAGTACCCTGTGAATTTTGATTGCCTTGAGAGTGTCGAAATATACGTTTTTTGCGTTTATGTTGCGCGGCCATATCTTTTTTTTTAGTTAACTTAGAAGTTTGATTTTTCACAGCTTCAAGGGACCGCAGACTTGAGATACCTCCACGCGTTCCCGAGATCAAGGGTCTTGACAGACCGACAGACAGACGGAGAAAAAATTGATCCTATAAGGGTTCCGTTTTTTTCCTTTTGAGGTAGGTACGGAACCCTAAAAAGTAAAATGTATTTATCCAATTTAGCTTCTGAATAATAGTCTATATTTTACTAACAAATTTTAAATAAAAGAGAATTCATTATCATCATCTTCATTGTCCTATGTTCCTTGTGGTCGACGCAACACGTTTTTTTCTTCCATTCTATCTTGTCAGCAGTCACGCTATCATTGACCCCCTTTTCTTCATTATATCACTCCTCCTCACACAATAAATTCAAAATAAATAAGATCATGAAACTTAAAAACATCAAGCCTAAATACGGTTTTTACATTATTACAAACGATTGTCGGCAAAAACAAAGAACGACCCTTATATCCGATAAACTTCAAATAATGGTACGGCCTTATTCCGACTTCCAACAGATTCTAATAAGTACCTAATTTCGTTTATAACAATTATTTCGAACATAATGATCACTAATGAACTCAGAACGGGCCCGATTTCTTAATTAGATACTTTGAGTCGTAACTCGTTGCTACCGATTACTGCGGTCAATTATTTTTAGTTAAATGACATCGGAATTAGAACTACTAATTACGAGAAAATCTTCATAAATAATTCTATAAAATAAATCATGTTCTTAGTTAGGTACCTATAAATAGTTAAAATAACAAAATATACTGAATTACTCATAAGAATTTGGTCGGACTTAGTTGGTAAATAGGTATGACTCAAGTTTTAATTTGTATGTACAATGATGACCAAACAGGAAAGTATAGATTTCCGTTAATTGTTTTAGTATTCAAAATTCAATATTCAAATGATATGTCAAAAATAACACAAAGCTTTTAATAGATGAGACCATAATATTGGAACATATCAATGATAATGCACAGAATATTTGCATACAATCGCGACACTTATGATGTTGTGCGCAGAATTAAACATGGACCAACACCCTGTAGCGAATATAATTGTGGAAATGAGAATAAAAAAATCCTTGGTGAAGTTTGAGAAGTTCAGTTTTTGTTTGTTTTATAGAAACCGAAAATAACTGTAAGGACCAAAGTTAAACAGACTGAATTTAAGCAAAAAAAAAATCACAATCTAACAAACATTTTTCAAAGACGCACTGAAAAGCTAGTTGATAAAGATTAAATTAGGTACTTGACGATATAAAATAGTGAAGAGTTTCAAAAATATCCGACATAACGTAAGCGCAAAGGGCGGCGGGGCTAGCAAAAGAGTTACCGCGGCCCTAGAATGCAAAAGGCAACTGAAATAACACAGGTAAGTGTTAGTCAGTAAAACTCGGACACGCCCTCTCCAACCAGAGAGGGAACAGATTCAATGATTGTACCCTTAAAAAAAAAATTATGTCAATATCTTTTATTTATGTACAATATGTATTACACGATAACTTCAAAACCACTTAACTAATTAAAACTATACTAAAGGCTACTCCTAACTAAAATACGGCGTCATAAAACTCCTCCGCATCGTTGTCGACTGGAAGTGTGCCCAAAAGGCTGGCGGCATTGCCACGTTGTATGGCAATGCTTAATCTCTGACCGAGCTAAAAGCCAGCCCTTGGGTCACGCGAAGTGTCAACTAAGCGTTTGGAAAAAAAATATATATGAGGCTTAGGTTTATAAATGTCAGTCAATAAGTTCCAAATTCCCGGAAATATGGAAACAATGCTTCTATTGAACTTCATTCACAAAGACTGACTCCTGTTGATTCCGACCTTTAATACAAATGCCACGCTGCTATTTGGGAGTATTTAGGGGACATACTATGAATTCTAATGCCGCCTCCATCGGACAACTCTATTAAAAATTATAGGCATGTAAAACGAATTAAGGAAACATGATTTAGTACAAACAATTTCTTGGAACGATATATTTAGGTTTTTCTGAATCACACTCAAATAACAAGATAAATTAAATTGGTTAACCTCAACTAGTTTGTCACATTTAGTACAAAACAAAGTTATTTTGGTTAGTTTATGTAACTAAATCGGATGATTCAGGAAAAAGCTGTAAAATAATTCTGCCTACCGCATTCGATGACCTAAAATAGTCATTTACTGGTTTTAGTTAATTTTGATTTGTTGTGAACAAAATTAATAATAAAAATAAAGTTTATTTCAATTACAACAGGCATTTTGATACATATTATTGGAGATCACCTTTTAAGCAAGCACTTCCACTTATAATTTTTATGAAATTGAAACACAGACAATGTAAAAAAACTGGGCAAGTGCGAGTCGGACTCACGCGCTGAGGGTTCCGTACAAACTTACCTATGGGAATTCAACTATTTAGGTTCAATTCCCGAATGGACTCTCGAAGATTTTACCGAATGAGTAACGACAAATTTACTGTTTTCAGATTTATGTCTATATCTGTGCTATAAAACCTTGCTTCATGCCAAATTTGCCTATGAATTTTGATTCCCTTAAGAGTGTCGAAATATACGGTTTATGCGGTTTTTGCGGTCGTATCTTTTTATTTCGTTAACTTAGAAGTTTTATTTTTTTGACCGCATATTTGAGTATATGAATTTAATTTCAACTCAATACCTCCACGCGTTCCCGAGATAAAGGGTCTTGACAGACAGACAGACAATCGGACAACAAAGTTATCCTATAAGGGTTCCGTTTTTTCCTTTTGAGGTACGGAACCCTAAAAAACGACTACACTATCGGTTTAAATAAATACATTATATCTGATACCTGTTTGTAAGGTGGAGCACTCAATTTTCTGAATACAGATAGTGTCATGAGTACATACCACGTTCCAATAAATCTTCCTCGAACGCATCTGTTCCTGCTCAGATTTCATCTACAGATTCAACTACAACATTGCCGCAATTTCCATATGTAAAGCAATCTTAATCATCACGCTGAGTTCGAGATTCACCAGCACAGCGATGATCTCATAGAGATTAAGTGCCAATTTGCCTTCGAAGTATAACGGAACTAAATTAGCCATAAAACGCAACAGTGTAGATGCTTTTATATGTTTTTATTGGACTTGTTGACTCGAAAGATGAGTTGAGAAGAACGATCATAAAAAATTACGATACAAATTTTTGTTTTCAATACTACAATAGTTATCGCCTAACAAAAGATAAATGATGAAATAAAAATGAATTCTTATCGAAATTAAAGAAGTAAACGACATAATCACGTCGACACATCGCGCTGGGCCTCCAAATGAAATGGATTCGACATTTGAATTGTAAAACTGTTAGATCGTCGGTAGCGGGACGCGTGACCCCCGACCTGCGCTTGCGCCGCCGCGCCGCGCAGCGCCAACCATGCCGGATTACGATGTATATGCATCTGGTTTACAGATGTTAATCGCGGGCTACTACTCTTTATGGTCGTATTAATACCGCCGCCTGTAACTCTTTGTTTTGATGTCATATAAATAGCTTATTATGGCGATCATTAGCTCCAGTCATAACACGAATTATGAAGAAAAACTGTGTCAGTTCCGTGTTAAAAATTTTACTCGACCGTTCATCGCCGTCCGCTTCAATTTCCCGTCAGCACATAGCGTTATAAGTTTTATGCCTTGTTTAGGTCGGAATGCATATTGAGGTCGAGTTGTTTAAAAAAATCTTTCAATTGTGGGGCAATTAATCACTTATGCAACGGGTGTTAAGGATCTGTTGACTCACAGTTAAATTAAAAGGAGCATAACAAATAAAGTGAAGTGCTGTGTCGGGTCTCGTTACTTGAATAATGAATCACGATGTGAGAAAAGAGGCAATTACTCTCATTATTGCCGCACATGAGTCATGGCGAGGGAAGCGGTATATCACATGTGCCGCCGAGGGTGGCAAGCCACTGCGTTAACCGTATAATGCCATACATTACGACTGAGAATTTCAGGAAAGTCAAACATACCACGATATGTGTGCACAATTGACTTCTAAAATTAAAGCAGTGCTTAGAAAACATACACTTCAGAATCTCCAGATATTTCTGAGTTTAAAACGCACAGAGAAATTCTAATTGTAATTAAATTCTATACCGTAAAAACTCGTTGAAGTGATCGATTGAAACCTCGTCGATAAACTTCCAGATGAATGCCTATTTAGTAGATAAGCTTCGCATAGCCAAATGCATACTTTTACCTGTTTACCTGATAAGTGAATGAGCAAGAAACCGGGTCCATGTGATTGATTACAAATTAATTTCTTAGCGAAACTTGTCCATGTTGGTTTAATTCATTAAAGGCGCTTAGGTACGCAGATTAAACGTTCGATATTATAATAATTATGGTATACAGTCGATAACAGATAATTGAATACTCTCCTCGGTTGTCTATAACCCATACCTAACCTATCCCGCCTATCTTCGGTTAATTTTCACGACGAGATAAATGTTTTTTAGATGATAGCGGACTAATATTGTATTAACATCGTAGATATATTTTTTTTTTGTGGAAAATCATTAAATGACTGCTTCTGAAATAAAGTTAAAATAGCACTGAGTCAAAATTTAACACTAATTATAAACACAATAGAATTGATTCTTTAGTTTATCCATACAGTTCTAATAAAATATTTCAATAAAAAACCCGCTCACATCTCACATACGTAAGCGTGTGAAACTGTAAACTTATTAGGTCAAGATAATCTCAACAAACACTAGGCAAAAAGAAACAATACATTGCTTGCTGCATGAACAAAAGAAACAAACAACCCAGATTTGTTTCAGAGGAAAGACGCAATGTATCACACGTGGATGCAAAGATTTTTTCCTATTTTGACTTGGTGGAGGCGTAGTTGTTTCGTGTACCACATTCGAAGTCCAGATTAGAGAGTACAAATCCACATACACACAGAACGGATATGAATAGCGTACGACGTACAAACAGACGCTTCTAATCACAACAGCACACAATGGTATTGTTTATTTCATCCCGTGAACTCGGAAACTGTATCTTGGTACTCAAGTGGGTGGTCGATAACCATCGTGATAGAATGCATAGTTGAAGAATTAAATATATCAATAAACAACTTGGTTAACTGCAAGTTTAGACAGAATAATTTTAGTTCCATCGTCTTCAAATTCTTTGTATACCAAGACGTATTTGTCGGTAACTCTGGACTAAATTAAGATGATTCTATCAATGTATTTTTCTGATATTTAATATTCTTTAAGCAGAAGATTCAAGAACTCATATAAAACAAATACTTAGGTCACTCTAACTGAAACAAGTCTTGATTCAAAGAATTCAAAACATTTAAATTCAGTACAAGGAGTCTATCTAACAAAGGTCAGTTTAAAACTAAACGAATCTTGGTTTTTAGTGGTCGAAACGCTCTTTTATGTTCCTACATTCCTTGAATCAAGAGCCTATAGCAGAGCAAGTAAATCGCCATCGATGACCATGTCAATCCAGTGACGTCACTCTTAACTTTGTAAACAGAGCACAGCGATCGGCCATTACTAAATAGAATTGATTAAATCACACATAAAATCATCAACACTCTCTACAAATTATCATCATCAACACCGCCTAACTCGTGAATTTTATTCTAGAGTACAATGGCCAAGCAAACATTAACGAAAAATCTGTTGGTTCAAAATCTCTATTCATAGAATGAACACGAGCTTTCAGTGCGGCACTTGACCGGAAGCTCTCGAAGTCTGGTAGACGATACCAATACCAACCCCACTACAGATTACTCCGATACCTCAAATAGATCAGACCAAGTCATTTGATCTTACCACTTGAAACGAATAACATAAAGGATCTTAAGATGGAGCAGGGATGAAGGATAAGCCAGATGACCCTACTTACTAAATATTTTTAAATATTTATCACTATAGACGATAAAGTATATCTTAACAAAGATTAGCCGGATGTGTTGATAGTAATCCAAATATTACATTGTAAAGCAGACAGACTGCTGTAGAGTATTTAGTACCAAACCACACCATAAACCATATTGGTTTTTCAATCGTACGAAAGATATTTTATCATATTAGAAAAAGAAAATCGTCAGCTTATTTCCTAGATATATTGAAAAGAGATTCATCAACCTATTTCTTAGGAATACTGAAATCGGCTTCTAAGCCGTTTAACCGGACTTCGAAGAAACTTTAATACTGAGAGTTTTTGTGATCCTAGCCTAGTATATTCCCAGTATTTAAAGCTAACTTAAAGGATCATATAATGAATCAAGAAATTAGTACATGAATTCACAGCACTCACAGCAGCTTGCTGAACAGTCTGAACACAAACCTCTTAATAGACCTTACATCGAACAGTCGATACTCAGAAACGCATAAATCTATTGCAAAGAACCGCATGATATGATGCTGGTTGTACTGGCCGCTAATAAATGAATCCGCCATTCCTGAAAGCAATGGATGACGTGTCCGGCAACACGTTCGCAACAAGGCGCCCTGCACTCGGTGGCGGTTGCTCGTGTAAAATAACAAGAAGTCGTAAACTGAACCACGACGTTTATGGGCCTGTTCTCACAGTGATCCGGTATCGGAGCAGTTTTGCACAGAATTTCAATAAGACACAACCATATTCTCAAATCCAATTTAAAGTACCTTGGAACCAAACGGTTCAGAAACGACTCTCTGTGTTTACGTCCACAACAAAATTGATAAGACATTCAAATACTGAGATCTTTTCAGAACACCCTACATTTTCAAATCTTACCAATTCCTGAGTCCAAGTCAAGATATTCAAATTCTTGACTAAATATAACTCAAGAGCCCTACATGAGGCATATACACGCACAATCTAAAAATAACTTGATTTCATACCGGTCCCAGGTACCATAAATATGTAGAGTATATCTAGTCAGCAGAACTAATAGCAGATAGCAATAACATGATTCAAGGCTCTGCGGGCATCTCGACTACATACATAAATTATGTTATGCATGTATGTATCTCTAATATCTCATTACGTAGCGATAGACTCCTTAGAAATGTGGCGCCAACGACTAATGATGCACCGAGTTGATGTAAGCTTTACATTACCGCGACGGGTGACGAATCAAGAATGCAATTTGAGATGAAACGCGGACGTACGGCTTCAAATGTGCGGCAAATTGCATTAGAAATTGCGTTTAATCAAATCCAGAACCACAAGGTTTGATTAAGCTCAGCCAAAGGGTTCTCTTAATGATGATGTACCAATCTTGTTTGCATTTGTAAGTGAACTTAAGATTTCTGAAGAGACTCATTACAATTCAGTGATTAAACTAACCCGTTGACTGGTTTACCTTTTCAATTTACCTGAGTAAATTATCGCTGCATCAAAGTTTGATTAAAGATGATCGCTTATTTCCGTGCCTCAGCATTATTTTGGTCAATTTACTATTTTGGGAACGCCTTCACAATCTGTTGCGTTCACGGCAACAATAACTTATTGTGTGCCTTCGAAGAGTGAATTAAGTCTTGCATGACTTGAGGTTTTACAAAATGATGAAGATTACTTTCAAATTCTTCGATTCAGAATGTTTGTGTTGCGTTGCTCTTGATCTTGATACTTGGCCAGTTGTGCAAGCTGTTCGTACGCAACTGCGCCTACGCACATTCCGAAGTAAGATCGAATTTTTTTATTTTATTTACCTTTGACACCTTTCTAAATCGGCACTTGAGGTTTTGAACTTACCTGAAAAACAAGAAAAAAAAATATTTATAAGAAAACTCATAAAAAAAAATATTTAGAAAAATAAAAGTCAACCTAACTCATAAAAACTCAAAAAGTGGTAAAATCTGCAGCAAAATTTTTATGTCCATGTTTTTAGTGTCCTACAAGAAACATTCCTACAAACACCTAACAATTACAAGTTGTGATCTATCTAATAAGAAGTTATTTAGCTCTAATTAATTCAACCTTATAATGCAAGTACTGCCAATATAGTTAACACAATTGTAGAAATTCTTCGATAAACGAATAATAGGTTTGCGCTAATTAGCAACGAGAGTACCTACAGTCTCTTTATGAGAATATTCTTGAACAATGCTATTGACCTCGTTGCAATTAGGTTTACTACTGTTTAATGAAATGTCGTCTCTCGCATTTGTGTCAGAAGGGCTTAGGTCATCGAGATAGTTGCTGCTTGGCTATCACTCTTTAACTTTGCTGTGTACCCACAGCATTGTCTGACTCACTGTATTTGTCTTTAGAGAGATCGTAGTCTTAATTTCGGCAAGTTCAATTTGGTGTGACTGAGAAGTTCAAAAGCTCTTTTACGAATTGTTTTGATTGGATTTTGTGTCTTTTATTAATAAATACTTCGTAAAACATGACTCTTCATATATAGTTACAGACATAATTTAAATTTCGGACAATATTGTCAGTAACACAAAAGAACGGCAACACCGAATTCAAATTCATATCTGCGTAGGAGAAGAAAAATTTCTTCTGTCTTAACTAAGGCGTTTGATTGACTAAAGCATGTCTTTGGAAGAGTAATATAATATCTGTGCGTATAATAAGCCCTTCTATTTTAATCTAAAGTGTTTTACGGCTTATCACGGACCCATTAATTATTTTGAATGATGTCGGACGCCCACAGTACTAACGTACTTGCAACAACACAAATATAATTATAGTAATTGATTTAAATATCTTAATAGTAGGGTTGTCGCAAGATCTAATCTACAGATTTCGATAGTGTGTAAATAGCGTATTTGAAGCGCTTTCTACACAAAATGTGTTGTGTTATAAGCTTCATAAACCATTATCCAATCTTCAAGCATCCATCGACGGCGCCGATCATATCTTGCTTATTATTATTTTTTACGATACTAGTAAACAATGGTTAATATTGAATCGATAAAGAACACATGCTTATAAATAAAAAGGTGATAATTTATAAAGATAAGCGCATAATCAAATACATAGTGATTACTTTACAAGTAACAATTTATTTCAAAAGTTATATTAATACTATTATAGCATAACAACTAGAATTTAATTTCTAGTTAAGGCAGGTCCTTAAATTCTAATAGGTAAAGAATATTAAAGAGGGAGAAAGATCATAGATAGTTAATGAGAAACCGATTTTAAAGTCGTAAAATTTATCTGTATTTTATGTGTTATCTCTACAACGATATACCCGTGTTACGTATAGACACATAGAGGCTACCTCAGACGCAAGGCATTGTCCTGACACTAAATTCTTGAATTTACGAGATATAAAAACACGTTTGGTTTGTGGTTTCTTTTGGTCGATAATCAAAGTATCATATTACAGTAGCTCTACGTAACGTTATTAAATTGTCCTTCAATAACGGAGGTTGTTCCATACATCCGTTGGTTCTTTTTTTTAACCGACTTCACCTAAAAGACGTTGTGCCTGAGCTGTACCCATCGATAATACGGCAAGTGAGATGAAAGACAGCATTCATGATCTCTGGGTGTAGTGTTACCGGAGCTGAGGAGGGTAACACGATGTTGTTTATATTGAAGCTAATTTAAATATTTACCCATTACATTTAAGCAAATATAAAATAGTTCTATGGATAAAACATGTGTGGGAATTTTCTTAACAAATATTTGAAGTGAGAATTAGCATGGACGGTTAGTCGGTTATTATATACACAAGATGTTAGGTCGGCTTACAAACGCAATCGCGATAAGCAGAAGGAAATATGAGAACTATTGGGAACAATGGTGGCACTCTATTCGGGTATTATCTTTACTCTTTGGCTTTCATAATGCTGACGGGACTATTTGAATATAGCCAAAGGTCAAATGACTATGGCGCAGTGGCTTTACGAAATACACCGGTCTGGTGATAATAACAAATAATTTTGACCTGATGTAAGTTAAATCTTGAATATGACAAATATTATTTAAAAAATATAATCTAAGAAAATCAATATTTTTATTATAAATTGTATACCTACAACTAAGTTAGATTGCTTTTTGACCTGTTTCAAATACAAATGTTGCCCGTAGTACGTTGTTCATATATAAATCGCATAGCGTTACAACTCCACCTGAAATAAGATGAGATGGGGCTGAGTAACACCGGTGACGTCATCGGTCATCGACCTCCCGCCTGTAAAACTTCAGTAAAATTCGCAGTCAAAACAAACTGTACCCCGTAAAAAGTACTTTATGAAAATAACTCGCATTACTCAAGATTTAGAGTTCTATTTCGATTCGATGAACTCAACTCCAGACATCATTATTTTGTGTAGTTCCGACTTGTACGCAAACACTCCACGCTTTCCTGTTAGTCTGGACCCACTTGGAGATGTTTATTATTATACATTAGTAGCTAAATGTACAATACATTTTATTTTAAGGTGGGAAATCAACCAATGACTTCTCCCACTCTAGGGAAAAGCGACAGCATTCCTGGAGACCGCGGGGGTTCCCTTCCAGACTACCCATGGGAAATGTAAAATACATATAAATATATTAATCATTACACAATAAAAACTGTTTTTTGTCAATCACTTCACAACCTCAGGTTCAATTGAATTGAATACCAGCGTCAGGCACTAGTTCAGCTAGTTGCCAGGCAATCATGCTGAACTAGACCTACTTTGGCGCAGCCATGAGGCACACTATTTTATTTTTGTTTCTTTTCATTTATCCCTTGAAACTTGTTGTACTTTAGTGCCTTGTTTTTGTGCCAAATAAATGTATATTCTTTCTTGCTTTTTTAAAATTATTCATATTGTCATCATGTTATCATCATGTTAAGCTCTTTGAACTAGGTACTTGATCGTCATTTATCTTGACTTAGTTATTAACGCTACGTTCTCTTTGTAATACAAACATCAATCTGTGGAGTAACATCGCCCACTCTCTTTTCTCTCATTTAGCAACTGTCAGAGTTTGGAGTGAGGTCTCTGTCATACCCACGTTCAGTAGGAATTAAGTGCACGTAACTTATTACACCCCATTTACTTAGTAGTCAACTTAATGCTTGACAATTTATTTAAATTAATTAATTCAACGAATGTACATTTCCTTTCCACTTATTAAGTCATGATTTCAGTGGAACTGGTATAACTCATGAAGGATATTTCCTTTTGAATCGTGTAACGATTAAATTAGGAGATACGCCATTTAATTTTGCGTCCCATAGGACAATACCGCCAGCTTTGTCGCAAGTTAATGATTCGTAGTTCGCAGAAACTGCCAAGCCTAGTCTGGGATTTTAATTACTGTGCTTTCAAAATAACTGCGCGTAACGTATAGCATTAGAAATGTGACATTGTGTGTTGCATATGACATCATAATGAGCACTTCAATGAAATAATCTACGGGTAGAACGGGGAGCTTCGTTTGATTAAAGTTTATGTAGTTACATTAAGATTGTTAGGATAGCTATCAAGGGAATGAATATTGCAGCTAAGTAGTTATTCTACAGTCCATTTGAACCACCGCGATGATGTGCATGATGTGCGTGATTATCTACCTAAGAATTTTCTTAAATAATAACTCGTTACAGTTTTACGATAGTCCTTCAAGCTTTATAGTTAACCTACGCTTAGAATTGGACATTTACGGGCCAATATGATGAAACTGTTTGCAGTTTAAGACGGAAAGCATCCATAAATTCAAAGTAAAAGGCACAGCTATGGGTAAAGATTTACGTAGGCTGTAAAACAGGCCGCGTCTATTGAATGGTGTCTATCCGTCTGACTTCGCACTAATCTGATTACAGACGCACAGACAGAATACTCAACCATGGCCTATTGTTATTCTACGATGATCGTAAGATACGTGAGATCAATATCTTACTTTATAGACGTCATATTGTGACGTTTAAGCTTTATGCTCCTTATGGACTTTGAATACTTGGCTTTGACCATAAACTTAGATGATTTAATCCATTCTTAAGGCTCGGCCATGCAGTGGCGTAGCTAGGTGACCAACGGCCCTGGGGCGAAAAAACTGTGGCCCTTTTTTTACATGAGAAATCATCAAATAACCACTCCTGCTATAGGTGGCGCAGGAAGGAGTATCAGACTTTTACTTACTAAAACGAGTTGCCGTGATTAAAGTAGTGATGCAATCTATTTTATTTAGATTTCGAAAGTGGACGAATTTGATGAGAGCTTGTAATCAATATTAGGTTAGCTTTTAACCTTGTGACTAATAATATGATTACTAAAAATTAGGTTAACCGCATTTAGCAGGCTTTTCTACTCATAATAAACTACCTTGTTACTTCTATGCGGGAACTTTTCCGTATCTCGGTCACGAACACTTGAAACGACACAATTGGGAATAAATAACAACGGCTTGTACCTTTGTAACAATTACCACTATCACGATACAATAAAACATTTAGTGGAAGAGAAATTATTGAATTTAAATTATAGTGCACAGGTTCTGTAGGTACTTATTAATAAAAGGTTATATGTGGGGATAAGAGATGTTACGGAGGTTCGATTCTGATTCCGAAAGTTAGGAACTTCCGATTGATAATGCACCGTTGCTTCCGATTTCGGTTCCGATAAGTTTTAATCAAAAGGTAAAGGGCAATAGAAAGAGCTATGCTCGAAGTTTCCTTGCGTGATCGAATCAGAAATGAAGATATCCGCAGAAGAACCAAGGTTGCCGACATAGCACGAAGAATCGCCAAACTTAAGTGGCAATGGGCAGGGCACATTGCTCGCAGAACAGATGGCCGTTGGGGCCGAAAGGTTCTACAGTGGCGACCGCGTACCGGAAGACACAGTGTTGGAAGGCCCCCTACATGGTGGGCCGATGACCTGGTGAAGGTTGCGGGAATCCGATGGATGCGAGACGCACAGGACCGTTCACTGTGGCGATATTTGGGGGAGGCCTATGTCCAGCAGTGGACGTCTATCGGCTGAAATGATGATGATGATGAAGTTTTAATCGGGTCATAAATCGGAAGTACAAAGAAGTTTATACTCGTCTCGTGGGGATAGGGACGATTCCCCGCACCTTCTGTCGATTACACTTTCACTTGTTGTTTTGTTCCGTATCTGGAATGTTTTGAATTCGCTCTCCATCTTTAATTGTGTTATACATAAAAGGAGAAACACTGACTTCCATATCAAAGCATAGCAGAAACTACCGGAAGTAAGAGCATGAAATTTTGTATAAGGTTTTTTTGTTATGACCTAGGTGAGAACTAACAGAAGATTTTTCAAAATTCATCTCTTAATAGTATAAAACGGGGGTTCAAAGTTGGTATGAAGAAACCTACTTTCACGCAAGCGAAGAGCTGGCAGAAGCGAGTTTATTCAAATCCGACTTTTTATTAGTTTTAGTAGTGTTTGATTTGACACTTCACTTCGTTTCTGCCTCCCCCCCCGATTTCTGTTTCGACAAACCAAATTGAAAAACTCCGCTTCCGAATTCGGTACCATAACCACTTTCGTTACATCTCTAGTGTGGATGTTCGTTTACTCAGGTAATTGCAACTGACCACACAAGTAGACGTAATTTCATTGGGCGTGCTTACACCGCCCGCAGGTCTCATACTAGCCGCGCCCATTCGTAATGTATGCTTATATTTATTAATAATATAATAATAAAAGGGCACTGTTGATTTATTATAAAACACGACTTAATAAATATGTCAGCAACTTAATATGCATGTGACCAAACCATTCGCGTAGTCAATAAATTTTTAATCGGACAATCGGTCTTAATTTAGTCAAGTATGGCTTCGAGGCTTAAGTTGTCATTTCACATTCATGTAAACGAAATATCTGTGCAATTTAATTCGCTTCTGTTGTTTGTCTGAACTTGGGTTTCAAACAAAAACATGGGAAAGTAAAATAATGAAGTAACTGTTGATGTTCTTTTGCTTGCATCTTTTGAATGAGAGAGAGATCCAGTTTACTTTGTTATTTTACTTGGTCAAGCTCAATAATAAAAGAAAATGAGTCGTGCTGGATTCTACGCTTTTTTTTAAGTTTCCTATTTCACAGCTATTTGAAAAGCTGCGTGCAACCGTGCGTGACGGCCATTGTAATGCTTGGAGACTGGTGACGGCTGCGCGTGCCTGCGCCTGCGCAGCCGTACGCACCATTTCGCGGATCAGTGCCCCCGATAATTACAATACCCTATGGACCTCACAATTTCATACACCTATTCCATTCATATAAAGTAACCTGTTGATTCCAACTCATCAATTGTACCGATACAATTTGGGCATCGATGATTTATAATTTAATCGAGTGCTATTGAACCTTTTAACCTTGAAATCGTAAATTGATGGCGCGCAGCCAACCGGTACTGATGGAATTTAACTGCTGGGCTTTGGACAACAATTTATTATTACATGGTTTTGACCAATAGGTACTGATTGATTTAATAATAATCAAACTTTTTGATTTACTGTTATTAATGTAATATTCATTGGTAGATATATGAAATAGGAAACCTTTGATAGAATCCAAATATTGGAGTGTTGAAAAATGTAATTACGATTATCTCAAACATAATCCCTTGGCACCAAATGTGTTATTTATCGTATATATTAATTACTTACATAAAATTTTATGGGAGAGAGTAGTGTCTGGTTTCATTTGTGGGTAAGTTAATTTTATTGCGAAGCATTGTTCTAGTAACAATGGTGTGTAAAGAAGATGTCTCGACGCATGCGTGTCCACACACCTGGTGTTTAGCAAATAGCTGATGCTGAAAAAACGTAAACAGTAATCTATTACAGTCTGTATCCGGACAGTAACATCTAACCGAAGTTTATCGATTTAGAATTAGTATATTACCTGGCTACTACTGGAGGACGTCACATATAGTTTAAATCTTGAAACTACAAAAAATGCTTGCAGCGTATCATTGTACGCTCGCCGTTCTATGATCTGTAGACTTCATTTACGAATTCTTAATGAGATATCGCTATCAGAGTATATATTTTGCCAAAACCTACCGAAATTTGTAAAAGCTGCTCAATTACTTATTGAGAAAGGTCTGGACTGATAATAAATTTATAATCACAATTAATTTAATACTGTATTTTAATAATAAATGTACGTATTTTAAGTGTTCGTTATAACATCGCCTTGGACGCGTCTGTAAAGGTGTTATAATATAATTTAGTAAATAAATAAATACATAATTTAGTTACATGCCAACTAACGAAAAAATATCTGATTGTTTATACCATTAGATGTATAGCTGGTAATAGCATCGCATTGGCGTTAATAGCTGTAATTGTGTTGTTTACATAATTTTAAATAAATAAATAATAAATAAACAAGGGCTCGTAAAGGTGGGGGACTCATCATCTTCGGACGAGACAATTAGAGGAATAATCTCAATCGGAAAGAGCTTACAGGTAAGCTAGTTTGATTGTTCAATTATACCAGTTATTGTCTCGTCCTTCAATGATGAAGAATTATACTAAATTACATTTAGAATTATGTTAATGAAAGTTAATGAAAATTATACCTACTTACAGGAATGTTGGTAGTTTATTAGAACTGTTTAAATTTTATTAGTAGTGGTAGCAGTAAAAGTCTAACACAGGAAGTGTTGAACTTTTTTTTTGTTAGACCTTTAATCGCTCCATCCAGAACGTGAGAAGTATTTTTTTTTAAAGAAAAGAATGCCTTTCTCCACACTAGGAACTACTCCTGTGTCCTGGGTGCATTCACAAATATGTGAAGCAGCAAATCACTCAACCGCTGCGCCAACCATACCACTCATTTGATAACTTCCAAACGTCTACTATTATACATATAGGTTTCAGAAAACTACATAGCGACATACCGGCTATATCTATAATAATATCATTATTTTAAATTTTACCATCAAAATCCGTACATCTCAAGGTATCATCAATTCCATTGGCTATTGGATATTGACGAGTGTAACCTCACCTAACCTATGTTTATTTGAACAGATTGGCACACCTTATTATTACGACACAAACTAATGAGACACGCACGATTTGAAAGTAAACGTTATTTACTTATATCGTGAGATTTGGAAAACTTCTCACACTAACTAACACTTCAATAAATGGATTTTGTTTGAGTACCTACTTGCATATATGCATAACAGTAAAATGAGGTCGGCATGAAAATTCGATGACAGTCATGCTGTCCGTTAAAAAAGGCTACGATGCAAAAAAAAAGAAAATTTCTTGATTAAAAACAAATAATTAATTGTAGAAAACAGTGGGTTAATTAATGACCGAAAACCAACCGCTCTTCTTTTCAGTGGAAGTTGACAAAGAGCTAACCCTCTACCACGTTAACATAAATGACAGTAATCTGTTTTAAAGTTTCAAAAACTATATTCGTATAATACCTATAATAATTCACTCAAAGCGTGAAAACTTAATGGGCAATAACATGCATCTCAAGAATGCAGATTATACAGATGTTAGTACCACGTTTGCGTGTGTAACTACATCTCCAATACCTACCAGGGGCCACTGAACTCACTCATCCGACAAACACATGTGCTCTGATGTTATAATCTGTTCTTTTACTGTCGGTTACACAATACACACAGAACATAGTCATAATATAATATAGTCATAAATACTCATAAATACAAAATTCATGAAGGAAATACAAGTCATTCATAATCTTGCCCGATTCTTCAGTTTAGGCCGCTATCCCATTGGCGTTTTTCTAACGTTTGACCAGCGACTCCATTACGTGTACGCGACGTTGACGTCGCGAGTCTTTTGTAACATGCACAATCACGCCGTACGAGCCTGCCCGTTTTATACCTAGTTAAAATAGGTATTTTTAAAACCTGCGGATGCGCAACGGTTAAAGTGACGCGCACACGTGTGCGCAGTGTCTCCACACATTTTATATTGAAACTAGACTTGTAGAGGTACACTAGATCCAAGCCACGCGACGTCGTTCAACGTACAAACGTCGCGGCTATATAGCGTCATTGCTGTGCAGACGTTGCCTAAACGCCAACGCTCGTAAAACGCTAGTGGGATAGCGGCCTTAATGCGATACTCGGCCAAGTAACAAGACTTCTTATAAAGCAGTTCAATTTGAAATTTTAATGTTGGTATGTTTGGTCGGTGTGCACTCACAAAGTATTGTGATGTTTATTTATTACGTACAAACAATCTTCTTGAGACAGTTGTTGACGGGCACATCCTGCCCACTGACATTGTCGCATCGTTTAAATAATATCAGAAGCTCTCAGAACCAGCTATATCTTATATTAACATCTTCAAGTTATTAAGTTTGTGTACTCTGATAATAAAAAGTGAAGCAAACATCCTGCGAGCAAACTGACAGATGAAATGTGAGGTGACGTCACGTATGACAGTGTAATCTCGTTACTAAACCATTTTAATGATCTTCAAGACAGAAAAAGTGACGACAAACTATGTATATGAAACTGACTCACTGACTTATCAGCACACAGCTGAATTACTGGGACTTGGAACTTAAAATTTTATTGACGTAGGCGAACACTAAGAGAGATTATTTTCTAAAATTCACCGCCTAAAAACATGAAACGTGTGTTTAAAGTTTGTACGAAGAAACGACAGCAAAATTTATGTAAAACACAAAAATTGACTCTTCCTATAGTTGTAGACTTTGAAACCATCCAACTGATGTGCCGCAAACCGGTTTCATTAGTAAAGCAATAATGCGAAGATGGTTTTAGACCATTAAAACAATGCATTAAAAAATACAAATTGCCTTTTTCCAACAAATAAATAAAATGTATATAAATGTATTTTTTTAGCGCAATAGCCCACGCCCGGGGGTATCTGCTAATGTTCATTCTAAAGCAACATTCCTACATAGCTTTGGCGTTTAACTAAAAACAATTATTTCCTAGGCAACGTGAGTAAATCTGGGCACACCACAAGATGAATAATACGATAACGCCCCGAGCCACGCTCAGCAATAATTTATCCACGTAAAAGATCACAGAATTACGCAAAGTACGGACAAATTGCTAGTTTTTGCCTATGAGCAAAACACATAGACCAATAACTATAAATTCTCTACAGCACAGAACATTATTTATTATTAAAGTTACTGACTGACGGAGACATTAAATAAATGTGAAGCAGTTTAATTAATGTGAAGCAGCTTGAGCACTTGCTTGCACATTCATTACAAAAAACCACCAAAATTGCATTGCTGTACCGACATAAATGTCACATAAACTAAGGTAGAATTTTAATCAATTACGTCAGGTATGTCCAAACAGGATACTCTAATAAAGTAATCAGTAATCTACTAATCTCTAATTAAATTCATTTTAATATGGGAAATTGCATTTTAAATGGATCTAATTTGTTAAAATGGCGTACTTGCCTAAATAACACAGGAGACTGGCCAGCATTTCAAGTTAAATACGAATTATTTATAATTGGACATGAAATATTTAGCTGCTTTGTATTGATAAAACTGTCCCTAGAGCTCCTTAATTACTGTGTTCATATGTTAAATTTGAATTTAAATCCTTTCAAAAAACAAAAGCTCATCGTGCGATTTACAGCTACGAAGTAGTTAATTTGGACTATAAATCAAAAGCACTATTACGCTGTGGCGTGGTGTTGCGTGCGCCAAGCCTTAGAGTCGCGCCCTGCAGCAGCTTACAGAGACGATGTTATACAGCCTGGACATGGACAACAAAGGGTGTGCGGATTAGCTACTGGTCCTTGAAACACGCGATTTCATTTGCTGAGTAAAAACTGACATATCAGACACGATGTAACCTCATATGTAGTTAATTGTACACACCCTGTATCACTGTCCTTCATTACTCCGCTTACTATACAGGATGTGCACAATCTCCTCGCTAATTTTATCGATTATTTTATTAGCGCTCGATACTATTTACAGTCAAGCTATGCAGTGTTATGCGTTTGTAATGAATATCTGATTGTACACACTCCGCATTTTAATTAGTGAAAAGGTGAAAACATGACATTACCTGTTCCCATTTTTACAACTTTGAGGTTAATTGAAAAAGCTTTTAATACCATAAAATGACTATAAATATGTTTATATTCTCGTTTTATTAAGATAATCTACTTTGAAAGTCATTTGCATTTACAAAATCGTAAATTTTATTTCATCTACATAAATAAGTAACCTTATTTTAATGTACGTTTGTGGAGTTCAAGAACAAGGGAGTTTTACGGCTTTACCCAACCTTCAAATTTGGTAAAATTTACTTGCCTGTAATGACTATTTAAGTTGTTATTCATTAATTTTAAATCTCAACATCAACTCGTGTTAGGCTCATTTTGTTTTCCTGTTAGATTTACTTTAGAAAATTTTTATGAACTTAGAAATAAATTATTTGCTTTACGCCACCAAAAATTATAGCAGTTTTTGGATAGTACCCATATTTTACTAGAACTACTTAAATGCAAACCTTAAAAAGGTGTTTTCAGAAATACAGCTATCAATTAAAAATAAACTTAGCACTCTGTTCTGATCCCGTAGACTATTCTGTGCGTTTGCGGGGATGAATTTTCCGAGTTGATTCATCTGGGAGTCCATATGTATTAAACTTACATTTTTGCAACCCATACGATATTTCTGAAAAGGAAACCCGTGGTTCTAGACTGCAAAAGGCAACTGAAGGAATACGGGTAGGTTTCAGCCAGTAAAAGTCTAACATCATCTCGCCCCACCCTAGAGCGTGAGAACTATTCGGATGATTTCTCACCTCACAAAAAAAATCCTATGATACAGGAGTCAAATCCTACTATGGAACAATGTTTTATTAGTTATGCTCTGTGTGGAATATAAATAGTACACCACGAACTACCTGCGTATATTTTTCTTTTTCTCTGTCAAATCCATCCTTGGTTGTCAGTAAAAATCGCTTTTAGCGATAAGACCGCCTATTGTGACGTGCGTGGTTTAATTCTCTTTGGTGACACCCTAATAATTTAAAGCTCCTACTGTAATTTTATTTATGGTGATAAAAAGTACATCAATCAATCAATCAATGATTTTTTTTAGAATATAGAATAAAATAAAATAAATGTTTTTTTCTATCAGTGACAGAATTATGTGGTCAAATTCAAATTCAAATTCAAAGCATTTATTTCAAATAAACCATTTACAGGCACTTTTGAAATGTCAAGCACTCAGTCTGTCAGAAAAAAAAATGATGCTAATTGCACATTCCAAAGCGTAGATCTCTATGGAGAAGAATGTGCAAGAAACTCCATGGACACTCTTTTCAATCGTGTTTTGCAATTACAAATATCTCTGTTACATGTTTCTTGTCGCTATCATGTGACAATAATGTCAATAAAGTAAAAATAAAAACTAAATACAGATATTAAAATAGCAACTGGCAGCTAAGAGATGACCAGTCTCAACTGACAGCGCCCGTTCACGGACCTGACGCGAATATTAGCACCACTCAGCTCAACCATTATAAAGGGAACCGAATGATCCAACACACGCGCCACCATCAGTGAGACATTTGAGTGAGCATGACAAACTCTCAACTGCCATGCTCATTTATGTCAAACAAGTCCAATAATAACCTAAAAACCATAAAATAGCTCCATGGTACTCACATTTACAAACTTTGAAAACAAATGCTTCTACATTATACAATACTAAATATAATAATAATTAACAACAATAATATGTTGCAGATTAAAAAAAAAAAAACATTAAAGAATAATAATAATAATAGTTTCAAAACTAATCAATTTGTACACCCCGGTGGTAGTGGAGCTGGACCAGCATTGAGCCAAGCATTTTTATCTTGAATATAATCCTCCAACTTATAATATGCTTGCCTGCATAGTGTGCGTTTAATACAAGATTTAAATTTCGTTTCATTGAGTTCTAATATTTGTGGAGGTATTTTGTTATAACATTTCAAACAGTACCCCATGAAAGAAGAGGTCACTTTAGCCAGACTGAAACCTGGTTGAACTAATTGGTCCCTATTTCTTGTAACATAATTATGTCTATCGCCTCTTTTGCTAAAAAGATGAAGATTTTTTCTAACGTACATGATGTTTTCATAGATATATTGACAAGGCACCGTCAATATGTTAATATCCTTAAACAGTTCCCTTAGAGGTCGACAGTAGAAACCACCTACACATAAACCATATGTCACAATTCTCCTTTTAATCGCGAGCTACGCCATACAACCATCATACTCAATACTTATTAGTTATTACGCACTTAATAGATCCAATGTCACAAACACTCACATTAACTCACCATATCGCGATACATTATGTACTGAATCCGTTGTTTCCTACCTATTGTAGGCGCCTATCATAGCAACAAAGTTTGGCTCGAAAAACAATAAAACGATTATTATAACTATTCGAAAAACATTTATGAGTAACCTATTAATAAGTTAGTCAGGAATCTATTATGTAATTTTATCGACGACGAGCAATGGGTAGCTCGCCTTCCGGCCGTCCGGTAATCATCTGGATCGAGCCAGATTTGTCGAAGGCGCGTAATGTTTCACGCGCGCCTGAAAGAGATGTCAGCAAAACCGTAGGGGCCCAACAGGGCCGAAGCCTACTGGGGACATGGATTCGCTTCTGAAAGGGCAACCTGGAGTCTTAGAACGCAAGGCGAAGAAGGAATATAGAAGTGGGTTTTTCGTCAGTAAAAGTCTGACATGACTCTCTAGCTCTACACAAAACTGGAGGAGTTATATGACGAATACCATTCTAAAAAAAAAAATCTCACACTCAGCAAAAAATATTTAGATAGAATTACAGCCTTTTGAGTGTCTTTAATGTCTTTCAGCAACTATCCGTACTTCTGAATTTCTCCATAAATTCATCAAAAGTGAAAAGGATGCTTGCCCTTTTTGCTATCCGTAACAAAACGTGGGACGTTTCACGCCAATACAGTGTAGATTACCTCATGAACCTGTTGACTGGCAGTTTAAATTAGCCGGGTGTTAACCAGTGACATTAGCACTCGCTATAATTACCGACTGACCCACATAGGGCTTAGTTTAATTAATAATTCGAGTTGCAACGAGCGCTGACAAGCGTACCGACCTTATATGGAGAGACCAGTACGCATATCCATCGGAATTGAGACTAGCTTGGAATAGAACAACTTGCTTTGTATAGACAATTTACTTATAGATCCTATTTGGATGTTAGTAGGATTGACCTTCATTTGTTTTATTTTTGTTGTGTACTATACATATTAAATGCAGCACAGCTTAAGAGGTGGCGTCTTGAGACTCCCGATCGGTCCCAGGAAATGACTGGACGGCACACTTGAGTTGTGGCTGCTTACTGTCAATCACGTACCGAAAAACGCAGCGTTGGAAGGCCTCCCAAAAGGTGGACCGATGACCTGTACCTCGAGTGTGAGTTTTGTCACATAGAAAACGCTACCAACGCGTTTCCGTATCGAGTGTTAAATGTATGAAAACGCAAAAAGCGCCCCTGGCGGAAAGTACTGTAAACCCAAACAGCGAGTGTAAGATTTTTTTTACGGTACTAGAACAGTTACGTTTTTAAACGTGACGTTCATAGTAGCGTTTCGGAGAACATTTTGCGAGTTATCGCGAGTGTGAGTTCAAATTTGACGTCTTGAACCGACGTCCATGCGTTTGTAAACGTAAACGTTGTAGTAAAGTTACTCACTTGGTATGTGCGAGGTGAATTGTTGTTTATATTAGTTACTTTCGTAATATTTGGGTGTATTTTTATGGTAAATTGTATTGCGAAAAAACAAATACGCGTGGAAAATTAAAATGACTGCTGTAATTTCATTACTGATTCTTTTTTTTTATGTAATTACGTCATTCATTAATAAGTTAAGGCTCATTTCTGTGAGAACACTAGACTCCACAGATTTGTGGATTATTTTCTGTTTAAATCCACTTTTTTAATATTTTACTTATTTGGTACTATGTTGACTAGTATACATAAACTGTCCTATTAGTATTGTAATATGAAAATATTGTAAAATAGTTTTTTAAAAAGAGTAACCATGGAGTTTCTTGTCGGTTTTTCTTCATAGGAAACGACCAATTCAAACCATGCACTTTTCTTTTTGTTGATGGGATAATCATCCATTGACATCTCCCGCTTTTGGACAGAGCTACCCATTGCTCATCACCCGCAAGCCCGAGCCTGCGGTGGCCGGAAATCGGGATTGGGATCCCGGCGGCTGGGGCGTGAGGCCGCTCCCTCGCACGTGTATTTGCGACCTCCTCCTTTGCTAACATTACCGCTTCGCAGAAGGAGCTTTACCAAGGCCCGGCGCGAGAGATCATTGCTACCGATCGTCCCCACCAGGATACGGCGGTGCTCTGTCCAAGCATGGCACAAACCGTGCACTTGCTTCTAACGTTTTATAAGGGAAGGGCCCTACTATAGGCCTATGTGAAATAAAACATTTTTTACTGAATTATACCTTTTTTTTGGAGTATTTTTATATTATTATTCTAAATTAAAATATTAACTACTACAATAATTAAACACTTCTAACAAATAAAATTGTTATTTAGTAAATAAAACATTCTTTGTTATACACACAACATTTATTTTATTAATAAATTAACACAAGCACTCACTTAATAAATAATATAATACTCATTGATATTGTAATGTAGAAATACTGTAAAACCATTATTTAAAAAAAGTAACCATGGGATTTTCTTGCCGGTTATTCTTTTCTTCATTGGAAACAACCAATTTCAACTGTGCACTAGCTTCAGACATCTAATAAGTGCCCATGTAGGCCTATGCGAAATAACAAAACAACATACAAGATGCTGCTGTGCACAATGTAATATAACATAAGAATCACCATAAGTATTGCATCCACGGTAATCAATGAACATCTTGCCATTTCTTTTGAGTTTCCAATTCAAGCTCCCTTCCCCTCTCTAAATTAAAGTCATCTGCATATTTTTTTTTTCTAAAAAACCCCTCCATTGCTCGTCACAATTCAGAAACTGCTCTGTTGCACGTTCAATCTGATTGGGTTGTCTGATAACCCAGCGTCGTGGAGATATTGTTTGACATGAAGTAATTCCATGTTGTCGACGTTGTGGAGTGTGTCCCGCATACTGTGGTCTAAGAGGGCCTGCTGGAGATGGACTGTCCAAGACAACTTCCACTTCTTCATGGTGGGTATTTGTGGTTGATGATGGTTGTGGTACGGGTGATGTGATGTGATATGATCCAGCTCCAGCCCATGCAGCAAAATCCACTAGAATAGAAAGGAATAAATAAACAAAAATTCGGCAACGGTAGGGCTTATGACTGTTGGGCTACCAAGTCACAGGTCTCAATAGTGTACCTGAGGCAATACTTACATAAATTTGTAACAGTACTTTCTTCAACAACTTTACTTTCTTCAGTAACCTTATGACTGGCAGCCGGTACAGGTGGTGTTGATGACACAATTACAGTTCGGTTGGAACTGTCAGTTTGGTTCTGAAATGTTTTAAAAGTTTTAAGTCTGGTGAAAAACCAGAAAAAATATTTTATCATTATTAGTTATTAAAAAATAATATGATAGCATCACCACAAACATCAGAAAAGTCTGCATTCCTTACACCTGGTAAGCCTATGCCAGCTTGAGGTAAGGAACCGTTGTTCTAAGTCAGTCAGCTGTAAATTAAGTGCAGCCTCTTCACCAGTACCACAAGCAGCCCTATTTATTCTGGCTGCCTTTTTCTTAGTGTTATTTTTTAAATCACTCCAAACTTCTGAAAGACAACATTACAATTTTAGTATTGTCAAGGTAAGTACGGGCAAATATGAAAATATGATATTAACCAAAATTGTATGTACACAACAGGATTTTATAATGAGCTAGGTACATACACTCTTTCATTTCTCGGTGTTCTTGGTTTCGCCAGTGGGATCACTATTTGACAAAGTTAGGCGTCCCCAATCCTGGATCGACTGAATTCTACCTTTTGCTTTTTTATATAATTTGTTTATTCGTGTCTGAAAATTTAGAAAAAAAGTATTTTATTTTCAAAAGGACTAGGTACATAGCACAATTTTAAAAGCTGTGTTTAGAATTACAAAGTTTGTACTTACTGTTCCATGAAGTTATTATATAGCATAACAAACTGTGATGGACTGGTCTTCATTATAAAAAAAAATTAAATAATCGAAATAAAGCACACACGAAACACAAAAGTGCGAGAAACTTTGAACTTTTGAAGGCCTATGGAATTTGAGTGCGAGCCAGACGCTGGTCACTTGAATTTGATATTTGACGCCACTCATAACTTATTTCACATCTCCCTTACTCACTGCACGTTAAAACGAAATGGGAATATCTCATTCATACAAAATATATATACGTCTAAATTATGTAGGATACGCGTAACGCTTGATAATATGGCATCGGCAAGATTTTAATTTAGTCGCATAAGTTCCATGTGGGCAACATTAAAAAAATAACAAAACGTTCGAAATACTTTCGGGCAAGTGACGATACGCGAAACCGTTCGTATACAGTATTGCAACTCACACTCAGGCTGTTTTTAAATACTCTCGTAAGTTAGTTAGCTCGATTAACGTGTTCGTCACGTATTGCGAGAAGCGACAACAAACTCACACTCGGGGTACTGGTGAGTGTCGCAGGAATCCGATGGATGCGAAACACACAGGACCGGCCAATATGGCAACGCTTGGGGGAAACCTATGTCCAACAGTGGACGTCTATCGACTGAAATGATGTAATCCGAATTGTAATTAATGATTCTAGAGAACACCGCAGTTATCCTGTCGAGAGACACTCCCTCTGGACAGGATCCAGCAGCAGGATGACAGTCAGTAATAGCCTACTTTTACTCACTAAAACCCACCTGACATAGGTGTTCTTCAGTTGCTCTTTGCGTTCCAGAGCCTCGGTAACTCTTTCCAACGATTTCGCAGCCCTTGTACCCTTGACAATCAACTTTATGTGCTACTTATCATTGACTGTAAAATTTTGTTACAATCTGGCGTTACAGTAAACAGTTTCAAGCAGCTTATGATAAGATTTTTACAATTCTTATGATAGTATAAATCTTATCTTATCGTCCAGTCGTAAAAACATAGGTACTATGTATCACAAAGTTCTCGTAAAAGACTTGGTACAAAGTTACGAGACGGTATTACTTAGTGTCCTTATAGCTCTAACTTTTACACAAGTAATACAATTACCTAGGATACATTTTATTGTTTAGTAAAACTAGAAAGTAGGCGGATAGACCTCGACTAGACTAGACAGAACAACGCTAATCAAATTAACTCGCGTCGAATTCTTTTCCGATTGGCTTGGATCGTGACTCCCATTCAATGAGTAGTAAGAGTACCTAACGAAACGACTAATCCTTGCTAATATGTATTATAAAAGAAAGCGGGTTTGTCACACTTTCGCGGCACCATATTCTTAAGGAAGAATTTTGCATAGGTAAACAACCTCTTTTTTTTTAAAATAATTTCTCCCTCTTGCGTAAATGTGGAGCGAGACGGAGTGTTAAACTTTTACTGAGTTCAGTTTTCTTTGCGTTCCAGGGCCATGGTGACCCTTTCGAAGAAATCTCGCAGCCTAGGTAGGTAAACAACCTTTAAAATGAAGAAAGATTTATAATAATCATATTTCTTTTCAGGAAAAGAGTCTCTTGCGGGCGAAACCTCGAGCTATCTACACTGTGAAGCTAGCTCAAGCTAGAATAAAACTAACCTTTGCTAACTAGATACTGTCTTCCGAAAGCAACCAACAATAGACCATAGAGGAGACCACATGCGACGTCCGGTCACGTTTCTAAAATATTGGCAACGTTATGTGCGAATGACAATGACAATCAGGCGCCATTCCGCATCGCGCATGCAAATCGAATAGTCGTTTCGGTGATAAATGTACCGTCGAAAAGCTGTCAACTTTTATAGACTTGCGTATAGCGGGAAAATACTGAAAAGCTGCCCATTGTTTCACAGTTGATTGTCTTTTCGTTTAAACGATTATTTAGTTAATAATATTTTACAGAAATTCTCGGGATTTTCAATAGAAAACGCCAACAGAAAGGGGAATTTTCTTTGATTGATCTTTAGAACCTCAACGATCAATATTAAAAGCCTCTAAGAAAACATGAAACTGAATACATGATATGCGCTATAAACCATGATATACGACATGCATTAAGCAATAAAGCTATGAAAGCGCTGTAACAGTAGGCGTCAAGCGCTACGATGCATTGTTGCCGCTTTATTGCCGCTCCTAAATATCGACCGGGAAGTAGCTGAGTGGTCCACTTCATGTAAAGCGCTGGACGCTCGTAAACTTGCAATTTCCGTAATATAATCCTTAAATGTATTGATACGCTAAAAGGTGCGATCGTAAAGTACCTTTAATATATTTTTTTCCTTTTCTACATTTTAATTGATGATCGGTTTTATGATATACCGTTATATATATTGATTAAAGTACTTTGAATTGCATTGTTTATATTTCCATTCATACAAGTTTTCTTCGCTTCTCAATTAAAAATCCCACTTCGGATGCAAACAATCGTTTGATATTATGTATTCATTGAAATAGTAAAGTCGAAGCAATCAAAGTCGAATGTTGTGCATTAACAAAAGCATAGACAAAAGCGTGTAAAACAATAAAGGAACGCGCAATCAAAATTCAAAATTGAGGCGCACACAATTAGAGTGTATTCACGCCCCAACGCTTGTATTCAAATTCAAACGTTATGATGAGTTCTTTTTTTTTCTGCCCTTTGTTTCCATGACTTTATTTTGTTGTCGCCCTGCTCTACACAGGAAACTGGTTTCATAGGGCGTATAGAATATGTCATAATTCCCTGTAGCCCTCAAATAATTGTTCTATCTCACGAAGGCAGGGTGATCTTGGATGTGTGTGTGTGGATTCACGTGGACAATGTTTCTGCGTGCGTAAGCTATTTTCTATGACAAAGCTCCGAGCTTGCGCAGAAAATAAAAAAAAAATGTGTACGTGAACCTACGCACACGGCGGCCGCCTCCTTCTACGAAGCAGTAATGCTAGCGAAGGAGTTGGCCGCACGTGTGAAGGAACGGACATCCTTACGCCCCAGCCGCTGTGACCCCCACCCCGACTTCCAGCCACGGTAAGCACGGGCTTGCGAACGACGAGCAATGAGTAGCTCGCAATCGTGCCGTCCGGTAATCGTCCGGGTCGAGCCCAAGTCATCGATAGCGCGAAGTGTTCGACGAGCGCCTCATAAACATGTCAGCAAACCGTAGGGGCCCAGCCCTCAGCATTCATCAGCAGGATTTTCTGAAAAAAAAATACTCGTGGTCCTAGAATGCAAAGGGCAACTTAAGCCACAGATGTGGTTTTAATCAGTAAAATTCTGTCACCCACTCTCCCGTTCCACCCTAGAGCGCTAGAAGTCATTGGATAATTTCCCACCTCAAAAAAATCCTATGTACACATCCAATATCCGCCTTCGTGAGGTATAAGAACCATGGGTACCTTTCCATTCTCAATCTGTGTTATGGTAAAACATATAACAATAAATATACTTCTGTCCTTACTTTATATTAATAAATATGTGTATATTATATGTAGGTATATGTATTATATTAATTATATTTGTATGTGTATTTTAACTACATGTTACTTTTTTACTCTTATTTTCTAAATAAAATTTTCTTTTTATGCACCTACCATATTGTCTTTTCAGTACCATAGGTAGTGGTAGAGAATGCCTAAGGCATTAAGTACGCCTCTGTACTTTGTGTTGCATGCTCAGAAAAAAATCAATAAAATATTTTGACACTGATCATAAATGATACGCCACCAAAACTCACGTACCAAAAAGAGTGAAATTGAAAACTACGCACTGGTGGGTCCAATTACAGATGAATAATAATAAATCCAGCATCAAGAATGACACATAATTTATTTCTGCGAGCATGAACGCATGTCAATCGTCGCGGGCGGGATGGCGAGGTGAGGCTATGTCATGTACGAATACATCGCACATGTCACCGATAGCCTGCTATGGTGGAACATCTGCTAATAGTGACTCATAATAACAGACTTACACGCACTACATCGCCGGGATTAACACGTGGATCGAGCTGGTATGTAGACAAGTTAAACAGCCATTATACGCATGTAGAAGAGAAATCTTCAAGTACCTACTAGGTTGAAAGAGCAGTGGTGGCCGAGTGTTAACGGCCCCGACTTACGAGTTGTAGGTTCCGGGTTCAAACCCAGCCAGGCACATTACTTTTTGTAATTTATTTCATCACCACTGCTCTCAAAGCGGTGAAGGAAAACATCGTGAAGAAACCGGCATGTCCTAGAACCAAAAATTCGAAGACATGTAACATCCACCAACCCTCACTGGGTTCGCGTGGTGGATTGCGGTCCATTCCCTTACCTATAGAGGAGGCCTGAGTTCCAACAGTGAGAACATTATAAGGCCGACTAAGCTATGCTATGCTACTAGGTTGAACTAAATGTAATGATTAATCGAGTATTTTATGATAAAGCAATAAGCATAATAAGCCTTATAATGTTCCCACTGCTAGGACTCAAGTCTCCTCTGTAGAAGAGGGGAATGGCTCGTAATCCACCACGCGGGCCCAGTGCGGATTGGTAGAAGTCAGATGTTTTCGAATTTTTGGTTATAGAACATTTCCTCACGATGTTTCCCTTCGCCGATTTAGTGAGTAGTGGTGATTAAATTTATTACACAAAATTATGAGCCTGATTAGATAGGATCGGTCATTGTGGCGACACTTGGGGGAGGATTGTGTCCAATAGTGGACGTCTTTCGGCTGAAATGATTGATTGATTGATGAGCCTGATTGGCTAAGTCAGAGCCACTGCGCCACCACTGCCCGCAATAAAGCAATAAAAATAATATCACTATGTTAGGTTAGGTTATCATTTGAATATGAGTAGTCAGAATAATTTCACAAGAACGGCGTAAAAAAATTGTGTCATTAGGAAATGGGCTACTATTTGAAAAAAAATCTTCTAAATATTTTCAAACTGACCCATAGGAATCACCAGGGGGCCATGCCGATGCCACAGTTACAAGTTAGTACACGGAGTTCAAGCTATTCAGAACCTCCACGAAAGATGAACACTCACCCGCCCACTCATCGACGCGATGTCCGTTTCCGAGTTTAACCTCAAAAAGTTCAAGATGTTTTGATGACATACCGACAAGTGACCTTCAGACATTCAGCTGAGATCACAGAGATCATATATGGTAGCATGGATTGCATTTAAAAAATGGTGTGTACTCGTTGGGTGCCGAAAACGTTCAACGTCGAGCAGAAGTCGAAGTGTCTTGGTGTTTAATTTTGAAGAGGACAAGGCAGAGCAAGACCCTCTTTATTTACTTTTATTTACCTGTTCTTAAGAACTAGCTCTTCGTCTTTTCGGCTCCAGAGTCACTTCAGAAGCAAGAATATTGAAGAAGATAGTATGGTGATAGCTGCTTATAGGCATTTTGTAAAAAGGATTAAATTTTTTTTTAGATCAACCTAGTATATATGCAACTTACTACATACGTACAAAACGTTTTGGGAACACATTAAAATTTATTGTACGTACAGCTACGAAGTAGAATTCCCTGCCGGAGATTTCCTGATAGCTATAAGGTAAAGGTTTTTCAGCCAAGACTGAATAGGTTACTTCTAGGCAAGCGTGCTCGATCGTCGACCACATCATCGCTTGCCAGCAGGTGAGATAGTGGTCAACGCGAGTGTGTGAAATGGCTGATACACATCTGTCAAATAATTTCTAAATTAGACTATTGTTCAAATTACTAACACTCACGTCAAGTCTAAAGACACTGAATAATCTGTTCCATTTTATAAGGATCTAACAGAACGGTAATCGTTTCACATGTCACGAGTACAGGCTTCGTCTGCTTTCATTAGGAAAATTACCTAGTAGCTAATATAGCAATGGAACTTTTCCCGAGTCTCGAATCGATTAAACCTCACACCTTACCTAGACTAATGATAAACTAGTGCAATTAGGACCACCAGGTAATGCATCAACTTTTCAATTAAAATTAATTGAATTAGCTACTGCATTACTCTGAAAAATGAATATGTCGCATGCAATATTAATGATTGTTTACGTGAAGCTTAAGGGCGCCATTATAAAATGTCGTGCTTTCATACATTCAAAGTTTGGACGGCCGATGTATTGCATACATTTGAAATTACATTACATGCATTTACGCAGTTGAAATTACATTTATTTATGGATTTATAATCTATATATATTATTTAAAAGAAGAAAAATTACTGACATATCAGCACAGCCAAAACTACTGGGACTAGGAGCGTGAAATTTTGCAAAAGGTTTCCTTCGCACACCTTTCACAGGATTTGCCAAAATTCATCTCCTATAGAGATGAAACGGGATCCAAAGTTTGTAAGGAGAAACCTAGTTACATGCAGGCGAAGCCACTGGCAGAAGCTAGTTCATTATATTAAAAAACAAAAACACAATTTTAATTTCTTATAAACTAACCTTTCCTCTGGTATACACTTTACGTAATAATATGTAACTAAAGAAGAAAATTACAGATAATTTAAAGCATTTTTAATAGTTTTGAATGAGATTTTTTGATTTTACACACAAATTAGTTCGAGAGCGAGCGTTATGAAATAAATGACTATTTTTGCGATATTCTAATGTATATTTCATTTTGTTTGTATAGTTGTCTAATCCAGCAGCTCGAAAAAGTGCAAGTTTTATGAAAAACTTGCTTAAATTCTGGCTTTATATAAATAAGCTAAGCTATGAACTATGCTAATAACAACAAAAATCGCATTAAAAATATCATAATATTAAGTCTCTTAATTGGTGTCATGGATCGTCATAACGAAATAGATAGGCATAATATAACCTGCGGTAGGTGATGGGTCATGAACAAAATGGTCATGGAAACTGCTTAGCTATGTTTTGTAAGACATGTTATCCTCTCAGTCACGTTTACCCAACGTAAATAATAATTAATTATTTATTTATTTACGCACTAGGAAAAACACTAAATGGAAACTTTAGCTGAAATGCAGACAGTTGCTAGAAACTTTCCACGATAACAAGCTGTATCACCTCATAAACCGTTTAAACTGATGCCATCAAATTATAATCTGTCGACACAAACTACCATATTCTATTAAAGCGATCAACAGATAACTATCAAATCCCTACACGAGAATCGTGAGCCTCATTTTCAGGATGTTAAGTGAGACGGACAAGGAAAATTATGAATGAATACCGCGGCACCACACTGGACCGCGCCGAACCGCGCCGAACCCTGCCGAACCGCACCGTACCGCGTCGAAACAAATTGAAAATACAAGTTTGTCGTGTTAGGGAGCCGTACATAATGGGCAGGGCCCGCTTTCCTCGGCATCTAGGCCACAATAACAAGAGAGGCGATTGCTAAGTGAAATTAAACACAACGTCGAACGCCGCGGAAATACAAGACATCGAATAGGTAACGCGATGCGATAAAACTTGGGGACTGGCCCGATCATTGTTTGTACTTTGTCTACACGTCGTGTTAGCTGACTTCGGTGTTCTTCGACTTACTTCGACATACTTCGGTACCACTGATCTCGTGTTTTACATTTGTGAACCTCGCATTAGCATTCGTCTTTATTTTGTTACGTTCGCCACATTATCTTCTCACAACTAAGGCTGACTTATTACTGTTAGTAATTTATACATACTTATGGGCAGTCACGTTTCTCTACAGGTGGTACTGTGGATAACGCTAAATATCTCGGTACCGGTGCAGCAATAACTTTTGCTCTTAAAGTCGCATTCGTGTCAAGTTATAAACGTAAGTATGGTCTACTGGCGCCTTGTTACAAACGTTTTAATACAATGAAATCTTTCAGCTATAAGTTTACAGTTACTCGCGTTACGTTCCAATAACATATTTAATAATTAGACTGTGCAATAGTCAATACGGAAAGGTTTTTAAAACATTTAATCGATTTTTTTTTCATTTAGACTGGCGAAGAACGAAGGCAAAGACTGAGTGGCTTGTTGGTCTAGTGGTTAGTGGCCCTGACTGCTATGCCAGAGGTCGTGGGTTCGATTCCCACACAGGACAAATGTTTGTGTGATGAGCACGATCATTTGTTCTGTGTCTGGGTGTAATTTATCTATATATGTATGTATTTAGAAATATATAAGTATGTTTATCAGTTGTCTAGTACCCATAACACAAGCTCTGCTTAGCTTGGGACTAGACGGCGTTGTGTGATAGTTGTGGAATATTATATTATTATCAAAACCCGCTCTTATCCCACCGCTTTAGGCACGCAATAGACTGTTTTCCACACTAGTGCAGAAGAGTGCGCGTGCTCTCCCCCGCCACAATTTTATCACATTTATTGTATCAGGCTGGGCGCGCATCGACCTCCACGAGTCGCCGGTCAACCTCCGTTTATTCATTTCTTCAAAGTGTATTGAAAAAATTCGTTAGATACACGTGCAAATTGGTCACTGCAGCCCTCGGCTTCATAACACACTCGCCTACGGCTCGTGCGAATTCCACCTCGGTCACAATGACAAAATTTCTGCACTTGTATAAAAATTTACTATTTCCGAATTCAAAAACCGCATATCGCATTCACTTTGAACTGAAATTCAGACTAGCTAAGAAGAAAATGTTCCCAAACTAAAACTTTACATCAAACTATTTTTAAAGAATAAACAGCGATCATTACCATTAAAAATTAGATCAAGCGTTTTCATTATAAACCGACTTCATAGATAAAAAGCTCTGAAATCTCAAAATGTAAACATAGTACCTACAACTGACCTGAATGATTCAAATAAGTGTTTACGCTGTAAACTTCGCGCTATTCCGAATAGCTTCCCTAACAGGAGCGTAGCTGCCGTATCATTAGTACAGGTCCCCCGGGCTACAGGGGCCCCAATGTCTGCAAAAAGTCGTAAACTTATCATTATCCTGTGGCCATCTCCGTCCTGATCAGGACGATGATCTGAGATCAGGACGGAGATGGCCTTTGAGGAACTAAGTTGCAATTTCATTTTGTTGCAAAACACGAGAATTTTTGATACAGGACCCCCTTGAGACAAGCTACGCCACTGTTCCCTATTCGCATTTTTGTACCGAGATGAAGACACAGCGATGTGTCGACGAGTGAATTTACACACGCTACACATTTTACATACGTAAACGGATGAATGGGTTAAGAAAAACACTAGCCAGCAACGCTGGAGCTTGTGAAACTATACGATGTGCATTAAATTTTATGAACGTTATGCTGCACTAGCATTTTACCCCCGACTTCGTTTACGAGTTTTTTTTAATAATTTAAGCAAGTACAAAAGAAATAAATAAATAATGAATAAATAGTTCTTGAATGCGATACCACCTGATGGTAAGCAGTGATGGCAATCGTTGATAGTGAAACGCACTAGTTTATTAGGAGCCTATTCACTCTAGCCTTGAAGACACCTAAATTATAATCGCACTGGAAGACCGCAACAGGCAAATTGTTCCAGTCCATCGATGTACGCGGTATAAACTTGAGGGTAGTTACAAACTTTATTAATTAATAACTAAGTAGTTACTTATACTCCATTTGTTTAGGTAGTTAACTAAACATAAACAATCTTGATAAGTCTTTTTATTTAAAAAAAAATCGCATATAAGACATACAAAGATTATTTAAATTTTGTTAATTACCAAACATCGGTAGGTACAGGTAAATAACAAATTGTAAACATTTTTAGATAAAATTTTTAGACATCTTTTAGATAAAAGACATGTCAAGATTGTTTACATTTAATTAATTACCTAAACAGATGGAGTATAGTTTACTATTTGCGCCAACTTTCAAGTAATGCATTCCCAATCAGTTAACTATTTAATGCTAGCTTACGTCATAGAAGGAAGCCTTGTTCATTTTATGTTCCTAGTCTCAGTAAATTCGGCTGTACGTTGATATGACCGTCAGTTTCTCCTTTTATACATATAGATTTTATTCGAGTAGAAGCGGTTATTGCTCTGTGAGTATTCTATATTATCTATGGCATTCTGTGAGAGTATTTCGAACCAACGTGCTATGTCGCGAGTTTGAACATCGCCGGGTATGAAGTTTAGTTTTAATGTGTTTTTCACACGCATCACTGAAGTTATGGCTCTGTTACAATTACCTCGTAGCTAAGGAACCGTTGTTAAGTCAAAATCGTTATTTCTATACGTTCGCTGGTCTAAATTCTTTTGTACCTTCATCACATCGGTCTTCGTTCAAAATCTATTTCCGATTGACATTAATTCCTTTTATCTTCCCACAACACATCCAAAATAACCTAACAAACAACCCCAATTAGTAATAACAAATGTTCTGTGAAACTGTAACTGTGAAATGAACCGTCAATCCAAAAGTCGATCAGACATTAATATATCTCTCAAGCACCATTTGATGCACGCGTCCCCTCAAGTGGCGGCACGTGGTTACAGTCACACATCTGCACTGGATTGGAAAGTAGGCCGGTTCGGTCCTGGCAGTATCGACGAGAAAAGGTACGGGGAAGTGCACTGAAGTGAAACAATCTCTTTGCACTTACAGTACGGAGCCGATAATATGGCACATTTGTATGGAGTTTTGGGAAAACTTCTCAACTCAAAACATTTATTTCAAATTAATATTACTCGCGACTTCGATCGCGTGGAGTATAAGAACTCCCCTTTTTTGGGGAATCCTGTATAACAATGTTTCTTTAGTTAGTAGATTTTTACGTTCGAGAAAATGAATAGTAGGTATATCTATGTATTCTATTCGCCAGTGCTATCCGTTTGTGACATTAGCCGAAACAAACATGAAAACAGTCAAAAAATTTAATAAATGCATTCATGCATATATAGGTAGGTATCGAATATACTTTCATATGCATTTGCTAAACCAAAACTTTTTTAATATTACAAACAGACATTTCAATTTTATTTATATTTTTTTTTTTGGCAATTTAGCCGGTTTCGACTATTCTGCCAGTGTCACGTTGGGACGGCAGCCCGGTGAGAGCAACCGTCGAACTTTGTACTTCGTGGTAGGTGTTTTTAACAATCAGAACTTTAGGTCATTTTCTTTCAAAAATGTAGCCAGGAAGTTAATTAGTTTGGGGGAGAAGTGAGAAAGAAAGAAGGGAGTGGAAGTTAGTTGGGAGGGGAATGTTACATTTGGGAAGAATTTTATTTATATGTACAGATAAATCATTTAAAGGCCCTTTTAAATTGTCAAGAAATCGAACAATCGGAAAAAATAAGGTTATTACATCTTTCAAACCGTAAATCAGAACAAGCAAGAAACTTCATGGATACTCTATTAAATCATGTCAAGATGTCAAGTACCTATTATAAAAATCCTTGATAGGTACATATACTCAAATTTACATATTTATAGGTACTTTATAAAACGTCCTCATTTTTTCTAGGAATAATCGGCACGGGCGCTTAAATTCATAAAACCCCAAGCGCACGCCGGCGTTCGCTCTCTCATTGTCTTTCTATTATGTCTCTAATTTAGACTGGCCTGTTGGTCTAATGGTTAGTGGCCCTGACTGCTATGCCGGAGCTCGTGGGTTCGATTCTCACCCAGGACAAATGTTTGTGTGATGAACACGATCATTTGTTCTGTGTCTAGGTGTAATTTATCTTATATATGTATGTATTTAGAAATATATAAGTATGTTTATCAGTTGTCTAGTACCCATAATACAAGCACTGCTTAACTTGGGGCTAGTCGGCGTTGTGTGATAAAAGTGGAAAAAAAAAATACGGTATTGAAACTTCAGATTTGTTCGCACTGAAGTGCGTTTTGCTTTTCAACCCTATCTACCGTCTCTTTCTGTCATATCAATGTGTCATCTTGACGCCTGTATACCGTTCAGGAAAGTGCAATGATGCGGAACAATCTCTTTACACTTACATTATTTTGATGGAGTGATGGCCGATCCACCAATAGGGTCGGAGAAAGTGCCAAATTGTACGAAAGTTCTTTTTGTGATGCGTGATTTTGTTTCTACATTGTTTTTGCATTGAGTGGTGTGATTTATATTTTGATAGGTTTAGGCTAAAATATTTTTTATTTTTTAAGTTCTAGAATGGCATAGCAAAGTCGGCTTTATAATGTTCCCTCTGTTGGTACCCAGGCCTCTTCTCAAGGAGAGAGAAAGGGCCGTAATCCACCACGCGGACCCAGTGCGGGTTGGTTTTAAGTTCTAAAATTTTTAAATTTGTACCATATAACTTGTATGCAATAAATCAGTGCAAATCAAGGCAATTTGTTTGTGACCTAAATATCAGATACATTCTAGTAATTTTGTTGACTGAGAAATCATCAAATAACTTCTCCCATTCTTGGTGGAGCGAGAGAGAATGTCAGACTTTTATTGATTAAAAGACATGTTCTTTCAGTTGCCCTTTGCGTTCCAGAGCCGCGATGAATCTTTCGAACTATCCCAAAGTCCACACGCTCTAGTCATATACACTTTCTAGTCTATTCACTGTGATTCCATCTGATGGTAAGCAGTGATGCAATCGTTGATGGTGAGGCGCACGAGTTTATTATGAGTGTACCTACTTCATTTCCGTTTTATTCAACAGTTACAGTTATTTGTTACCCAGAATTTGATCATCTATCAGATTATTATTCTTTCTATGCCTGCAATTTGAAGCTTCTTTCCGCACAACAACGCATTGTATTCCGCGCATTCTATTCACAATGGCCCAAATGACAATATTCAAGGACTGCCATAGAAACACCTTTATTCAGAAATGTTCGCGAATCTTTTGTGCGACCCCCCACAATTTACATTGGAATAATATAATGTTCGACCATCGGGCTTTTGGGTCAGTACCACATACAATAAGTAACTTGATATTCCAACACGACGGTTCGACACTGAAAGCTGATAAACTTAGTACCTACACTTTATTTGGAACTTTCTCATATTTTACCGTGAACTTATCGGCTACATAAATAAGTTGAACAGATAAAGTCTGTCGTCGTGTTTACTCTACTAATTCGTCTTCCTCTTGGCGCGATATATGGCTTCTATTTGTGTACAGTATAGGTTTATTTCGTGTTTTACAGAGCTATATTTTACGATGTTACTTGGAAACTACCAAAGCGTACGTCTTAGAAAGCGGGTTAATTGTTCTCGATTAAGAACGAGTACCCTAACTTCAATTTCTCTAATTTTATTGTTCTCAGTAAAACAGGCTCGTTGTTATCGTCACGGTCGTGCCCTTTTTTGTCTCAGTACGGTCAATTATAAATACTTAAATTAATGAGTAAGTCAAACGGTCTACTTGAATTAGTATAATAAGCCCTTAAATCAAGGTAAACTTTAAGCCACTACTTGACCTCCTTCACCAGGTTTCAAATATCAGCCCTCCACTGACCTCAGAGAGGCAGGTGCTAGACTCGATTCTCACAAATAGGAACAAAGCAGGCTGTGTTCCGTCGTCTAAACAAATCGGAACAACGCTAGACTTGTTCCAGACTATGTACCTATCACAGCCTACGGGATAAACATACCATGCTGATATACGTACCATGACTGTATCTTGATCAGATGTATAAATTATAACCATGAATATTAATACTCGCCACGTGGGTTGCCAGCTCAAGGATGAATAACTGTTGCATGCAGACAACTTACCTAAAACAAAGGAAATGGACTTTAAATAACATTTCATTTACTCCACAATAAACTACAGTTTACACAATGAACGTGGCTTTAGCGTAAACAAAAAGGTTAAATAGTTTTCGTAATCGAATCAGCAGTAGGGGTGAAATGAAATGAAATAATTAAATTCTCTTTCGTTTTCTGTCAGTGTGTCGTTAATTTATTTGGTGTGACCACCCCGAAGAGCTATTGTGCTGCTCTTCACGCCAGTCATAGGACGTGACTGGGGGAAACCAATCCGGGGAGACATTGTCCGTCCGTACTGATTTAATGGAGCTTTTGTTATTTATTTGATTGTGTGTATAGTCATATATATATATAGCGAAATGAAACGCCTTATTTCGACAAAAATAAGGAAACTCAGAGCGACCAATCCTTAGATGAAATTAGTTCTAGCTGCAAAACTCTGAGATTTATTCTAGTGCAAAGTTTCTTCAACCACTCCGCAAAGCCACGACCAAAGAACTAAAGAAGAAGAATAACAATCAAGCATAAAGCACTCGAGTAACTATCAAAACTTCTCCAATAAACATTCATTCGTTTCTCAAACTTGAACGAAGTACCGCACAACAACGATGCACCATCAATAAATCTTCTTATCTAAATGAAACTCATAAAGGGCTGCCGTTTCATAGCTTTTAAATCGCTTTATTAAGAAGCTTTTACACTAATTAATGATCAAGCGCCGGTATATCTCTGAGAGATTGTCGGATCATTGTAAACCGGGAATAACCCGGTCCTTAACCGTGGCCGGAGTGAATTAGTGAGATATTCTCGCAGTGCAGCCGTGACGAGAACAATGACGTTGTGGTTGAAACGGACCCCGATACAAATACGTACGGATAAAAAAACAAACACCTTCTTTGTAAATGGAATGCGTTTCTACGTAATTCCCTTTAACGAAGCATTCTATGAGGACTAAACATTCCTTGGCGAAGTCAGAAATAGTTTCGTAGCTTTTTGCTGCTGATAAATGAAACTTATCCGGTATTTAACTCTAAATTCCTGATACACTTGATTCTAGAATGTCGGTGCTCATACGTTACGAGACATATTTAGGTTATATGTAAACAACGTGCATAAATATTTCAAGAACGTCAAGACATCAAGACTTTGTATCGAATTAGGAAAAGTCGTAAAGCTGACAATAAAATTCTGATGAATCGCACACACGCTAGCGTCTTGCGACATCAAAGTAGTTGTGTAAGTTACGTTACAACAAAGATAAATTACTATTCTGTAATAAAAAAAAATACAGTAAAATAATAAATAGATATTATTGACGTTGGCTGGCAGAATTGTTTAGACCAATAGTAAATTAATTACCTATATAATGAGTCCCTATTTCCCTTGGTCACGCCACAACTTTAGAAAGACTTCATTCATCTTTTTTAAAAAAAAATCTAATTCTTTGTAGAAGGGTTTCACGGATAGAAAAATTAAGAAAATTATGCAGAAAATTGGAAAAAATACAAATATTTAAATTTCGCGCGTTTGACACAATATTCACAGCTAAGACAGGCCAATGTCTGTCGGATCAGCTACTAATACTCGTAAATAAACACTATGGAATGCCACATTAAAATAAATCTGCTTCATCCTTAATTTTAATGCGTTGATTTCGTGTTTAATGACGAAGGGATCAAAAATGCCCGGGTTAATAGGATAGCATTAAAAGAATTCTAAACCATCCAGTCCACAAAAACCAAATTAAGAAAATAATGACGTGATTACAGTGGTCGACAACAAATACGGAGAATAAACATAAGTAAATGTGGCCGGGCCTTCCTCGGCTATTTTAGTACAAGTTCAATTATTTCCCGGGGATACATTGTGTCGGGAGGCACATTAAGTCAGTTAATTTACTTTTATATTTAACTCGCCGCTGCCGAGGATATCTCGAATTACTCCTGAAGCTGTTGTTGGTAATGGAAAAACGATAACAGTAAAACCACTTGTGGTTTTAGCTCCAGGGGCTATTATGGTTTACCGCTTAATTGTTACAAACTACCAACCGTTTCGGGTAACTTTGAACAGAAGTTATCAGAGGTTGGAGGTTATTTTTTTAACTTTCCTCCTATTTTCAATCGATCGTCAGACCATAAGCGAATTAGTTTTTAAAACAAATAGCGTAGTGGTGGAGCAGCCAGTGCTGCTTCTCCCCCTTATAGAAGGTGTTTTCTCTTCTGCCTTTGTACCACCGCAGTCAGGTTCAACAGTTCAGCAACTAGTGGGTTCGGATCGGATGCAAGGTCTGGCGTTCCTTGAGTTGTATTTTGTATCGCTAAATTTCAGAGATCAGTGGTTTGTTTGGATCGTCGTTCCTAGCAAACCATAGCGCATTAACATTGCTCTTAAGATGCTATTTTGTACTCTTTGCAGGCAGATAGGTTAAAAGTTATAGGTACAATGTCCATTATACGAAGCATTATTGTAAATTATGATTTTTATCGATCCAATATCGATAAAAATCATAATTTACAATAATGCTTCTCAAAATCATTTCTCAATCGGCCACATTGATTTAACATCAAAGAAATCAGCATGCACATTGTACAGATTGCCTTGAAGACATTGGCATGTCAGACCAAAAACACAAATGTTTAATTATGAATGCGATTCAGCCGTGAATGTTTAATATTATCATCGCAATTGCATTTTTTACGGCTTTTAGTGGAACAAAAAGCTTGCCTGTGTTACTTGTGTACCAAGAGTGATTTTTCACGTGTCGTTTCAGTAATAAATCGCTGTCTACAGCTTATTACGGATGGTAATTTTGTACTGAAGCCCTTATAAGTGCATGATTAATTATCCGATATGGTGGTACGCGAGCTTCTTCGGCAATCGATTATTTTGAGCTACCATCAGGATTGAGGAGCGTCTTAATGGGGATTCCGAAAGCATCGTTGTCACTTTTTGCGGCGAACATTTAATCATGAAGCGGTACAAGTAAAATAATGGTGGAGATAACACTTTTGGCGTGTTGGTACATGGACGGAATTAATGTTTATGTTGGAGAGTGTTTAAGTTCGTTTAAGCTGTTTTTTTTCTTGCGAAATAAGCAGTCTTTTCTGCTGTAGAGTTTATTAAACTTATCAGAACCTTTACATTCACAAAGTCTATAAGGTTTTATAAAACGATTAATTATTGTCACCTTATTTAAGTATGCTACAATGAGGGTTTTTTAAAATGACGTTCACCAGGTGACAGCACTGAGTCATCCCGTAGTCCTAGAACGCAACGGGTAATTGAAGGATACAGGTGTGGTTTTAGTCAGTAAAAGTCTGACACGCCCTCCCGCGCCACCCAGAGCGAGAGAAGTCATTTGGATAATTTCCCACTTTAAAAAAAAACACTGAGTCGTCAGTTCCAGGCACCTGTCAAAACGCTTGTGTTAATAAATTGACGTCAACGTCATGAATAAATTTTCAAAAGTAAAAGACCTCTCGGCTATGTGGTTGTGTGAATTCTCCTGAATACCTCAACAACACCTACTGAACCGGGGAATCTACCAAATTAACCACAGAACATATCGAATACCATTTCGTAGATACAGATATCACGATAATAAAATTAAACAGAAATCAGTAAATGTAATGATACGATACGTAGGAGGTGCTAAGGCGTGTAATAATCGGAACTGCATTCGATAGTGCTTCCCGCAAACGTTGATACGGCCGATTTACGACGCGTAATTACAACCAACGGTCAAATCATAGTCGGCTGTCTGTAGGTAGACATTACTGCACCTAATAATGCGTGGGATTAATACCATTCATTTTGTATGAACTTTACTCAACGATAATTCTGGGTTTGTAGAAACCGTCTCGCGTTTTCGCTGCAATTTGAAGACTTGATCGATGTCTATATTTTGAAAGTGCACATTGTAAATGTTAACTTTACGTAACATTAAGGTTTTGTTTTTTTAGGTGGGAAATCATCGAATGACTTCTCTTGCTCTAAGGCGGAGCGAGAGGACGTGTTAAACTTTTGTTACTAAAACCTACTCCTATGTTCCTTCTTTGCTTTTTGTTCCAGGAACCCAGGGTTCTCTTGCGGACTAGGTACTCATGGGCCCCTACGATTTACTGACATCTTTTTGAGGCGTGCGTGGGACACTACACGCCGTCGACGACTCGGGCTTAGTCCGGACGGTTACCGGACGGCCGGACGGTGAGTCACCCATTGCTTGTCGTCCGCATGCCCAGGCCTACACGTAACATTAAGGTGAGATGGATGGTGGATACATACACGTATATCTCTATCTTGAATTAACGAAATATTTTATTGAAACTTAATGTCCTGCTTTAAAGAATACCGCAGGCGCTCACCAAAATTAAATGAAACCATTTAATTTCAATTTACATCTGACCGATTAGAAAAATATCATGACGGCATCACAACAAAGGCTTGAAGTTATTCAATCGAAAAGAGAAAATTTGAATCGAACGAGGCGTCAGAAAAACATGGCGACGACAGAAAACGGGTATATCTGCCCACGCAAATTCCTGACAGAGCACAGTTTGCAGTGCCGAGGTGCCAAGATGCTGCAGAAATAATGCACCTGCCCTAATAGCAGTCTCACGTGCTAACCACACGCGTTTTATCGACACCAATGACGTTTTTATAAGGCATATTACCTTTCTGAGCACGGAACATGGCGGTACAACACGGTCACTTATCTTAGTAACATTTTACTATCATTTTTTATAAAAATAAATGTATTTATTCTACTAGCGCTACGTTAACAACATTAAGAGTTTATTTAATATCGTATCGAAGTGAGTGATCCATCAAATTCTGTCCAGTGATTATTTTGGTCAAGCGAGCCGCAGTGAGTCCGAATCAAACATTGATGAAAGAAATCTCATGTAGATACGATAATATCGTGTCAAAGCAAGTCAAAACATTCATGTTTTGGGAACAGAGAAAATTATTTAAAAGTGTATGTCGCGCTTCTGTTTAATAATTCAGCTAAAGTTAATAAAATTAGCACAATCGGATGCACTTATTATGATAACGACCTCTTTGCACACGAAACCCGATAGGTGAAAGCTCGCGTTTAAGAGTTTTCTTGAAAAACTTTCGAGTGTGGGCGAAAATGGGCCACCTATTGTAAAGTTACACGGAATATTTATTTACATATGTTTATATAATGTATAAAATAACCATCGTTTCATTTTACCCTGCAGAAAAGACAGTCGTGAGGTCGATATTCAAATTGTCTTGCGCCAACTTGACGTGCAACATAATTGAAATGTATTATGCTAATACATTTATGCACATAAATAAAAGCTAACACTTCAGTATCGCAGGGTGAATGAACTCGCTGATTCATCCACAAATTCTAGATTAGGACAAACATCCCACAATTTACTATAATGTAAGCAGATAACGTATACAAAACGGGAGTGCTTGCTTCATATTCAGAATTTTTCAGTACGCCATAAAAAATATAGGTTAATGTGTTATGAAGAAGTAGTGAGTAATGTATATTCTACGTGCTCTCAAATACGTAGTGCTATGACTAGAAAAACACTTCAGTATGTATGACACACAACTATAAACATGCCTTATCTATAAAACAAATTCTAGTAACCTCGGAAGTGAATAAGCTCTGAGTATTCAGCAAATAGTTTAACACCGAGTCTGAAATATCAGACTAATCATCTAAAAAACTATAAGGTTACGACATTTTAGCTTTGACTTAGTAAGTCATAAGTCAATAGGTTACTTCTAGACCAGCGTGGTCCATCGTCAACCACGTTGTCGCTTTCCATCAGGTAAGAAAGTGATCAAGCGCGAACCTCTCAATAATATTTTTTTTTGTGGGTAGGCAATATATAGAATAGAATAAAACTTTATTGTCCACCAAAATAGTAACAATTTCACAGAAACCCAAACAAAAAAATTTGAACAAAAAATAATTAATAAAAACAATAAACAAAAAAATAAACAACAACAAAAAAAAAACAGAATAACATATTAACACAAAAACATTAAATAATATATTAACTTCTCTCGCTCTAGGGGGAGCGAAAGAGAATGTCCCTTCAGTTGCCCTTTGCGTTCTAGAACCACGGTGAACTTCCCGAACAGTGACGCAGCAACTTTAAAAGTCTTCAATAATAATTAAATTCCTAGTTAACTATTCAGTTAATAATTTGAACTGCTAGTAATAATATTAATTGATGGTCCTATCAACAATAATTGTTTATAGTAGGCGTTTGAATAACAATTATTTAATTGCAATTAATTTCATTAGCAGTTTCCGTTACTGATGAAAAATAATTAAACATTCAATTAACAGGATAATATTCTTGTAAATCAAATGAATCATGCTGAATTAAGATCACTACTGAGTGATCTCATCTCTATTTCCGTATGATCTATGTACTAATCCTCTTTTCTGAGAAATCCTATAATAAAATTCACGTGGAGCCCCAGTAATGTATTTATTGGTTCTTATAACAAACAAATACATAATGTATGAGTCAAATTTATTGTTATTGAGAAATATTAGCTCCCCCTATTGAAGTAAATATCCCAATTCTTACATTATGGGACATAGTTATCAACAGAATCGCATGTTATTGTGCTGGCACTTGTAAAGTTTACAGCCTAGAAAATGTTGTCGTCCAGAAAAGTATCCACTTCTCAGTCATAAGGAATTTTCTGGGTTCTTCCGTTATTATTACCCAACTACGGCAAAGCCAAAGGAGGGTTATGATTTTGACAGGCTATGTATGTAAGCATGTATTTTTGTATGTATGTAAGTATGTTCATCTGTTCCCTCATAGCTCCTAATCTACTTATCGGAACTCGATGTACGAGGTATCGTTAGAACCGTCTTAATTGTCCGCTGAACATAGGCTACGTGATGTGTCACAAAACGCGATATACTGGAGCGGACAAAAAGTCATTTGTTAAACTTAACACCAAAATTATTTAAATAAAAATTAAGTAAAAAAGCTAAAACAGACTACGACAAAAAAGCGACGCTGAAAAAGTATGTTAGTTTATTTTAGTTTTTTTACATTATTTTTTTTAGATTGCTTCTTACTATTATTAATTGTAAACCAGGCTAGCATTGTTTAGGCGTCGGGAGATGCAGGGCGATATCCGGGCAACGATCTACGCGTACCTCAAAAAGTTACTAACAAATTGGATAGGGCCCTCCAGCGTCGATGCCTGGATCTTGGATGCCTGGACCTTGGATCTCTACGATGCCTGGGTTGCGGAATGATTATACCATGGCCCTAGCTAGAACGCTATTGGCCAATGAAGTAACACAAGTGTGTTTTAGTCGCCAAAAGTTTGAAATTCCCTGTCGCTCAACCTAGAGCGGATGATTCCCCATTTTAAAAAAAGGCTAGCACTATTTGGCGTACGCGTATTCCTTATAAGAATAGAAATAGCAACGCTTATGTTACATTTTGAGATGAATTGCTCCCAACTTTTATGACTGATAGTTACAAACGTATATGAAGAATATGACTGACGTCACATTTCCTTATATGACGGCATTAAAACTGCAATAACACAGATTATTGTCAATAATAACGTGTAAAGAGTAATGCTGAGGTGTAAACTTTTACTACACGAAGCTCGTAAAAGATACCAAATGATGTTGAGCATTGTAAAAGATATTATTACCATAATTCATAAAGCTATGCAAGCGTAGCACATGATAGAATGTTACATTTCTACGCTTTAAGGGATTATAAAATGACTGTAGATTACTTCGGGTTAGTTGCCACAGTAATAGTGTGAAATACTATAATATATGACTTGATATATAACTTATCATTACTAAAATAGTTTATTGAAGAGATTATTTCTGTAAGTCTGCCATTACTGACATTGACTGGTTTGTTGGTGTAGTGGTTAGTGGCCCTGACTACGATGCCGGAGGTCGTGAGCTCGATTCCCACCCAAGACAAATGTTTGCGTGACGAGCACGATCATTTAATCTGTCTGTATGTAAATTATCAATAATATATGTGTATTTAGAAATACATAAGTGTCTTTATCAGGTTCCGTTAGCACCCGGGTACGGAGCCCTAAAAGAAGAGTAATACTTATAAATTGTTCTTTCAACTCCCAGACGAACGATGGCCTATTGTTAGGCCAGCTAACACAAGATACTTATCAAAACTACCTTTAAACTTAAACAACAGTCAAAACAAGATCATATCCCACTTTACTAATAACCATAATGAATGAACAAAAGACAAACATGTTCCCTCACAAAGACGTTCCAAAAGCTGGCAAGTTTGCAAGGCAAAATAAGTTTGGAGGGTCCAGGATGACGCAATGGTGCAACCGGTCTTTTTAATTGCAGCATTCCTTTATGAAGCGTGTCTTGGCAATAAATATAAATCAGCTCTTATATGCTATAGCCTCGGAAAACAAATTTATTTTTGACGGAATATGGCGCTACATTGCATGCATTACGTATTTTAATTTACGAAAAGGGATAGTGGTGTTGATATAAGGCGTATCTTACGAGTTCGCAATTAATTGTACTTCCAAAGATAAAGGGCAATTTTTTTTGATATTCAAGTTTTATGTGAGGAGTAAAAAATATATTTTGTGTTCTGTCGAAAAATGGTGGCTCAAAATAAAAGTTATCTGACAATTAAATATTCAGCCCTTACAGCAGAGAAAGATTTATCGTGGCTCTGGAATGCAGAGGGCAACTGAAGAAACACAAGTGGGTTTTAATCAGTAAAAGTTTGAGAAATCCTGTCTCTTCACCCAGAACAAAAGTAGATGATAATTTCTAAACCCAAAAAAAAGACTAGATGGATAAGCCAAACAGACCCAAAGGATAATTTGTGATTGTATAACTCCGACAACGACATCAGACAATGCGTAATGAAAATCTGTGTTTATTTCCTTTGTGGAAAATTGTAGTGTCTGGGACTTTGTTTATCAGACGAAAACGGTATGAAAAACAATTTTCTTCTTGAAATTTTTCCTGAAGAAATACAAACGTTATTTCTATTAACTTTTACCGCTAGAATTGCTCTTCGCCGTACTTACTTAATGCGTATTTGCGTTTCATCAAGTCTGTCCCCATAAAATGATATCATACGCACATCATTATGAGTAACGAGACACACTAATGCATACTAATCATGCGCGTACGCCGCCGAACTAATGTTGCAGCCACCGCTACCTCGGGGCCTTCCATGATTTATTTGATATCGCTATAAACCAACTAAATAATGATTAACCTCCACAAATGATGATGAAACGTCATTCTATGAACTCGTCAAGTAAGAAGTAATTTGTTTGAAGTTTTATTGACCCGACAGACGCTGTCCTGTCTTAGCAATGAACTGTCAAACGCACAAAAAATAAATAGTTGTAGTTTTCTGTGATTTTCTTAAATTTTCTTTTCGTAAGAACCTTGTCCTGACAATAACAAACACAACAAAAAAAGAATTTTCAAAACTGGTCCAACCGTTCACGCGTGATGACGAGATCAAGGAAAGTAGGGAATTAGGGATTCTTTTTTATATACATAATATTGATAGATATGTGCCGACAGATATATAAATACGTGCAGCAAGATAACAAAGTTAATATAGCTTTTGTTATCGCACCAAAGCTTCACCCCACAATCAATGATAAATCAAAACGATGATAATCGAACAAAAAAGCGATCACTACGTTACGGTACAACGCAATCTTCATGTTATCCATATAACATGTGATCAATTATAGATGCGCCCTCGATACCAGCTAGGAAAAACTTAAGGCCCTAGCTCCCGAGCAGTGCCATAAAACAGTAACTTTCTGAAGCCAAACATTTTATTTGGCGGAACAAGGCGCAAATTTAGAACTAATAAATTATAAGTATATTACGTGAAAAAAAAAATATGCACCACATCCGCGCAAAACGCTCAGCATAATGCCGTGACCACAAGCAAAATGAGATGAGTCTACGGCGCTGGTTTTCAGCGTGAGCAAAGGCTAGGTTTGAAAAAATATATGTTTATTATAATATAATAAACATATATTTGCGAAAAGATCATATGTTGATAATGTTGTACATGAATATATTTATTACATTTTTGTACAATATTATCAACATGTGATTTTTTCTTATGACTAAAACATTTGCAAAAAAAAAATACTTCATGATATTTTTCGCTTGTTTTCCCTACTCCTCAAACGGCTTTGATCTTTAAAAATATGTTTACACACAAAAAAAAATGCTGGTTAAGTGTTCTTCAGAATGTACATAGCATATGTAAATCAATCAACATTTCGCAAAGATAATGGTTTTTAAGGTCAGTGGGGCTATATGAGGGCGATGGCGGCATTTAACTCCGACCAGATGTTCAAGGGACTATACGCCTTAAACCATTACAAGCACAGTTATATAAAACGAATAACATTGTACAAATGTGGTAAAAAGTTAAAAACTAGTCGTAGAATAACGGATTTACTCGGACCGTCAATGGGTTGGAAAAACTAGTCGGGTTATGTCAAGCGATGGGCGATGGCGACTGAATTCAATGCGATGCGATGGGCGGATTACTTTCTAAGTTTTTATTACATAAATGTGTTTTTGTAAGTCAAGGTGAGCGGACCACCTGTTTCAATATAAAGCCCTCACATTATATCTTGTTGTATTATAACGAGGATGTTTAAATAAATAATTAGTTATGTATGTCTTACTAAACGCATCTTATTGTTGTATTGTCGATGATATACTCGTAGTTTCAAGAATAAAAATTCTCCTATAGGTTATCAAAATTCTAGACCTACGTGACTGTTCGAAAGAGTTACCGTGACCCTGGAGCACCAAGGGCAACTGGAGGAACACAGAATTTCAGTCAATAAAAGTCTAACTCTAGGGAGAGTTAGACTCGATCTTCCCAGAGCTGGAAAATTTTTTTTATAGATGATTTCTCACCCAGAAAAAGGCTATTAAAATTCAATGGCTGTTTCATGTAACAAGTTGTTCCCATTGTTTTCATAGAAATAGATACAGTGTCAGCATAAAACTTTTAAAGCAAACACTCCGTAGCTCATTGTGAAACTGAAGTAACTAACAAAACTTTACCTAGCTTTCAAATCTCGAGATAGATTCTAAGATATGGTGATTATTGGTGATAAGCTAAATTACCTTTCCTCTCAAACCCTTCCTCAATAATTTTATGAAGACATGTCCTCCTTGATGCGCCTGAGCACCGTTAGCGCCATCTAACAGTACATAATGTGGACAAGTTATATCGACACCGGTCACTGGGCACCCGTCCTTACACGAAATGACAACTTTATAGAATCGCCATAATTCTACATAGGACTTGATAAACATTGCATTGGAAATATTTACGCGCAAATATCAAATGTTTACTGTTTTATGTTTTGATATTTGGCGCATGGAGGATATATCAAGTCAAATTAAATATATTTATCACAGGTGGAAATATAGTTCTAGTTTTAACTGGCATTAGGATCGCTAAATCATACCCATAAAGTGTACAATATGAAGGGGAAGAATCTTTTCTCTTTATAAAATTATCTTCTAATTTATATAAATTTATAGGGCAGCCTCAGCCAGTTTCTGTATACCTCTCGCGCTGGAAATATCTAAATGCATAAAAAGACCGCACGAGCTTATACTGTCTCTGGGTAATTCCAGGATACTCAGCTTCGCTTCCTTAGCCCTGTAGAATGAAGCTGGGTTTTTTGAACAGACAACTCATATAACCATTAATTATTCTTAACAGAGAACTTACCATCTGGGTTTTTTCAAACTGAAAAAGCGATAACCTCATCTCCTATCAATACCATATACAATCAACATTGTTCTACAACTTATGCCTAATGTTTCAACAAAGACCTAATTAATTAGTGCCCATGAAATAATATCGATCATGGCCTTCACACTCACAGGTCACCACTTCCCATGGGCGCTGTAAGAGGTGATAAGGAATTATGTCAGGAGGATATGCAGTACCTACTTACTTGCGTAGTTATCAATCCATAGTATTTTCAGTAAATGCATACACCAGCACCCCTAGCCAAGTTGATAATCTGCAATCGTTAACGCTAGTCGAAATGTATAGGAATGACATCATCTCAACGTTAAGTCACGTGGTCAGAACAAACGAATAGAAAATTCGTAGCCAAGTTCACATCGTTCAAAATGATAGAATTAATTGTTATCGTTTCTACAGTGTTCAACGCTACATCCTTTGTTGTTGTAGAACGACATTGTAGAACGAGCGGCCGACTTAGGCGCGTCAACATGGCTACCAACTTATCGTTTTCTACAATTGCTGACACCAAGGCGTTACCCATTGGAGAACGGAATTCGACACGAAACGGTTGTAACTTGGCTAGGGGGGCTGCTTTTGAGGAGCTGGTGGCTAAGTCGTAACCGCCGCACGGGTCGAACCGAGCTCAAGGAACTTACCATGATAACACATCATGGTAAGTTCCTTGATGAAGAAATGTCAGTCGTGTGAGCGAGAAAGAGGGATGGAGCTATATACACCCTATATAGTTCCATCCCTTTAACAGTTCAGTTTAGGTCGTCTAATGGATCGCGTTAAGAGCTCGTGTGTTCAACGCACGCCACGACACGGACAAGCAGGGCCGATGCCTACTAGTGCTATGGGACGACTTCTGGAAAGGTAACTCGTGGTCCTAGAAAGCAAGGGCAATGGAAGAACATAAGTGTGGTTTTAGTCAGTAAAAATCTGACACGCCTTCGCGTTCCGCGCTAGAGCGAGAGAAGTCGTAAGATAGTTTTCCACTTCAAAAAAAATTGGTCTACGTCCAAAGTCAAGCAACTTTAACCAAGGTTGGTCTGTGGATGGGTGGTGGATATTTACGTTTACGCTCATTAATATGTTAATTTATTACAAATTCTGTGCAAATACAATTACATATTTATTTGTTATTTCATTATAATCAGAGGAATAAATTCTTAGATCTTTTTTCAAGTACTTAGCAGGTTTTTATCGTTGTTCTCGAAAACTGAATTAATATAATACACATAGGAGATTTTAAATTTGCAATGACATTTTTCTTTCTTATCCACCTAGATATAGCTATTCCAGTTGCGTAGACGCATCCACATTAATAATTCCTTTATTTGAATTTTATCTAAAAGCAAACTTCTGAAGCAGCCAAGCCGGCAGCTTGTCGCAGCCAATCCTAGAACACGACACACCGTAGGCACGTCAGATTACAAACTCATCCATGCATTAACCACTTGCCTGCCCAGACTCCACCTGTCTACTTAACTCCCTGTTCAATTAAACGCGAATTCCGACATTAAGCTAAACTAGAAGCATTACCGCGGTATAAGAAGTCCGGTTGCCGACCAAGTCTGCCGTCCACAGAAAAACGGGCGCATCTGAATATCGTGCAAAATTTCGCGCTGCTAATTTTAATAGTTTCTGCTGTCAGTCAGTTTCTCCTTTTATATAATTATGTAGATATACCGGACACACCTCACTAAATCTAACAAACATTGTAGTCCCCTCTGCAGAGCATGCGTAGTCTAGACAGAGGAAACAATCGCACATGTGCTTCTTGAGTGCCTGGGTGTAACCAAAACACGCACGCGTACTCTATTCCCACCGAGTTCCATCAAAGTTGAACAAGCTGATAGGTCTGATCTGCTTCTAGAGTGAGGTAAGGTAGTTGTAATAACGGCTTGTGTATGATGGCCACCATGACCCACGCACAATGTGCCAACATGAACTAAGTGCGGAAACCAAACTCCAATAGATAGATAGATCCACGGGAAATTTCTAAAAAGGACACCCCTGATCCAAAAACACAATTACAACTGAAGGAAACAGATGTTGTTTTAGTCAGTATAAGTCTAACACATCCTTTCGCTCCACCCAAGCGCGTAAGAAGTCATTGAACACCCACCTCAAACAAAAAAATTGATAGCTATATGAAATTATTAATATCAGGAAAACCGTGATCGAGTTTTAAGTCCCTACATAAGTTTTAAGCCTACTTTCAACGAAAAAATGTTAAAAAATCAGATCTTTATGGTCTACCTATTAGTTTAATTTTGGTCAGTTGCGGCCATTTTGCTTAGGGCGTTAGAAGTGTTATTTACCCTAGCTATAACTACAAGGTATTTTGCGGACTGACTGCACAAGGGCTTTATATTGACGTGCGCTCGCGACGCTAGTACACGCGTTTAGGCGCGACGGTACCGCATTAGAATACTAGTTGGCTGTAGCTGAATGCATTATTAAAGAGAAGGAAACTCTCTCTCTCTGTCAAAATGTTCTGACTTCAGAGTGCCTATTGGGATTTTTTTTTTACGTAGACGCGATTGACACGTTCCCGTTTATGAAGTTCAGAGCACCGATTAGCCTGCTCCAAGCTCTTAACCAATCAGAGAGCCAAATGTAGTAAACGTTTCGAAAAAAACAAATCGCATTTAAGCCTCTGTGCACGCAGATCAGAGTTTATGATGGACATAACATGGAGCCAGGAGAGTTATTCAATGTTCAGGACTTGTCTATGTCTGATCACGCAATCTTCAGCCCCCCTAGCCAAGTTACAACCGTTTCGTTTCGATTTTGTTTTCGTTGATCGCCTCAAGTTGGCCACGCCTCCTATTCCTTTGTTCTGACCACGTAACTGAGCGTTGAAATGACGGCAGAACAAAGGAAAAAGGAATCGGAGGCGTGGCCGACTCGAGGCGATCGACGAAAAGAGAATCGAAAGGAAACGGTTGTAACTTGGCTAGGGGGACAGGTCTTTAAAGAAATGAACTGTGTTGGTAAAGATTGCGTTTTATTATTCCATGTCTCTATGTAACGGTACCTTTGGAAATGCAAAAAAAACGGGTTTTAGGCACTCTATATCTTCCTAAGACTGACAAATTAGCGGAACATTTTTTCTTGTTTAGCATAAATGATTAGAAACTTGTTCGTAACTAAAAAATTATTTTTCTAGTCTACAAAAGCCGGTTTGGGCAAAAAGTTGAGATTTCAATATTAATTCTATTTAATAACTTTGCCTTTGGACTTTAATTTATTATTAACCCCAGGGTCAGAAAAAGACTTTGACCTTAGCGAATCATCAGCCTCGAGAAGTATTCTTGGAAAATATCAAAGAGATGTGTCATGCAAGAAAAATGAAACATGTTTTAATAAAAAACCATATTGATATGTTGTATTATTATTGCAGAAGATGCGGAAGGTAAGGTTATTGGGACCCGTAGCATGTTATAGTCAAGTGGGGTTACCATGAAGTTCAAATTGTTCAAAGTAAGATTGTTTCATTCTTATTTCAGTGTGGGTGAGAGACAGAGCTATACAGGTTGTCTAGCGCCATCTCTTACCCACACTGGAAATAAGAATGAAACAATCTTACTTTAAACGTCATGGTACTGGTCAAGATCACCACAAATGAAACTGACTGCACAGCTGGCGCATTGGTTTAGGGATTGACTGTTGCGCTGCGTGTCTCGGGTTCAATTCCTGCACAGAACACATATTTGCTAAGTGTTCTGGGTCTGGCTTTTTTTGTGTATGTGAGTTTTTATGTTTATGAACGCAATCTCGATACAGGAGTAAGTATTGCGAGGAACTGTTTTTTTATTTATTGTTTAAGTTCAAAATTCACATGACAAAAACAAATGACATCTACACAATTGTACACTACAATCTGCAATGCATATCTTAATTACGACTGTATGAAAAGAATTCCGACAATGTGTTGCACATAACTAACAAATGTACGTGCATACTTAAATAACTCCCATCAAGTGATCAAACCAGTCTGCATTACTAATGGCCTTAGGATCAACATTTATTTAACATAGAATTATTTTAAATTACACTACTATACAAACCAGTGGAGTGCGCTTAAGGTCAATCGCATAATGGATTATACTGACGCTAACCATGATAAGTCAAGCCTTAAAAGGTTAGGTCGAATAGTCCGTCCAATTACGAGCAAATGTGACGTAGTAAGGGCCCCTACGGATAAAATCAATAAGATCTAAAATCAAGAAGAGAGATATAAAGAATTCTTGAGATGGTATATGGGCCCACCTATATGGAATAGCATCTCTAGCGTAGTTATTTAAGGCTAGGTAGGGCAGTGCTCCGGGGCCTCCAAGCTCGGGGGGTCTCCCAAAACCTCATTAGAAAACCTCTTATTAAACTAACAAATGATTCTTCTACCTTTCAAATCTAAATAAAAAAATAGATTGCAATACTACTTTAATCATGGCACCTTGTTTAGGTCAATAAAAGTCGGACACTTCCACCCACTCCAGGACACCTCTGAGCAGGTGAAGTTATTTGAAGATTTCTCACGTAAAAATAAGGGACCCCAGATTTATTTTACCCCAGAGCCGTTGGTGACCTATCTACGCCACTGAACAGCATATAGAAGACGATTGACTGGGTCTGCCTGTTCTGATCGCTTGGGTGAACATAACATTTTCCTGAACTTTGTTATCAAGCCAATTAATCAAACTACCTCTAAAGGGCGACTAACAAATATCCACGACAAGGACTAACTATTGTTAAAGATAAACGCATGTTTACAACTTTAAAAATAAAAGTAAAAATTATTGGAATCGATTCAATTACTGATTCTGAACAAACTATATTCAGGTTTCGCATATACTAAGAATAACATTGTATACAATTCATCCCCACGGTCCATCAACACCAACTATCGTACGAAAGCAGTTCAGTTACCGATATTACAAGATTTTTAACTTATCTGTGACAACTAGCAAAGACAGCTAATGAATTAACATCCGCTGTTGATCATGTAAGTCGAATAATTGCGATGCTGATTGACAACTCTCCTTCGTTTTATTACCAAGAAACTTAGAAAATTGTCGACCGAAAATGGGCTATGGACCTTAAATTGAGTGGAGTAAAGCTCAAAATGGGAAAAACATGAAATGAAAAGCCATTGACAGTAATAAACTCATTAGACAAGTGAATAGATACTGTACCAGCTTTTATGAGCTAACTTGACTTAAAACTTACAGCTAATAATCGAATAGAAATCAAGAATAATAATGTGTTCAAATAACAGAATGAAATACACATAATTGCTAATTAACATAGTCGTGGGCTTGCGGACGGCGAGCAATGAGTGGCTCTCCGTCCTGCCGTCCAGTAACCGTCCAGACTGAGTCATACCGTGTAGTGTTTCACACTGGAATAAAGGCAAAGAAGAAACATAGGAGTAGGTCAGCAGTTTAGGCAACAAAAGTCTGACACGCCCTCCGGCTCCGCCCTAGGGTGGGAGAAGTCCTTGGATGATTAACATCAAAACATCATTGCTAATAAGTTGAGTGCAAATGTTGAATATTATCAGTCTCGTATAGTTATAGGTTGAAGTTGCCACATTGTCTTGTAAACAAGCTTATCAATGAGTCAACGACGAGAGGAATTATTAACGAAAACTTATAGCAGATGAATAAATAAACGCATCCTCACTTCCTGTGTAACACAAAGAAACACACACAGATATACATGCAAACATACATACACACTGCGCTGGCGTCATCTACAGTGTGGGCAAACACACATCTTACTTATAGAAGACTTTATCTGATTTTTATCTGTTAATAACAACACTGATTCATACTTATCATCACATTATTTTACCTTTTTAGATCTAAGTCTCTAATTCACTTGATAATTATTTTTATTGTGCTTTTGGGTACAATATTGACTGGTCTACACTGTTCTTACATAATATCTATTAATACTGTAATATGAAAATATTTTAAACAACCACTTTTATAAAAAAAAATACCGGGGAGTTTCTTGCCGGTTCTTCTCCATAGGAAACGACCAATTTGGAACCGTGCTTCTGACGTTTTATAAATGTAGGCCTATGTGAAATAAAAACTTTTGACTATGACTTCCAGTCGACAAATTTTTTAACGTTATTTATTTTAGCTAGGAGTATTGTCTTTAGTGTATATGTAGTTTTAATTAGTTAAGAGTTTTTATTTTTCTTGTTTTATTATAAAGAAGTCGAATAAAAGAAAACTCACTTACTTAATAGTTAATTTTTTATAATGCCCTTGCAATCTAACAAACAATATTATATATAATTTAAGAGATTGTAAATTCTATGAAGTGATTGTATAAATCAACAATATGGCGGAATAATTTAGTAGTAAGCCATTCAACAAATTGATTTGTGTTGGTTTTGACTTGGAGACAAAACATTGTCTCGATGTTATTGCATACATTTACTTTGAAGTCTTGTTAAATTATTTGACCGAATAACTAAGGAGTTCTATTAATAGACAATCAGTAAACAAATTCAGCAGCAAATTGTGTATAAAACGGTTTATCTGGTCACTTTTTGTACAAATGCTTGGTGTCATGGTCGTTTACATTTTCTCATTTATTATAACAACAGTTTTTTATATAAATAACCGCATTTTTTCAATAGACACTTCTTTGTGCGATCTTTTTGCTAATTAGCCAATAAGTTTACAATCAAGCTCCGCGAAAATAAACAAAAATTAAAAACCCTGCATTAAAAGTCATGGCTTTTGACGTCACAGACCATGTCGGAATTCTCTTTCATAAAAGCCAGCTTTGAAGCTTTATAAATTCGCTGTCGATCAAGATTTTTTTTTTACAATCTTTTTTGCCAGAGCTAAAAAATATTTAATTTAGCAAATAAAAATAATTTAGCAAATAAAAAAGAATTGCATGCATATTCTCTACTCGTATTATGACAAGGCTAAGATAAAACTTGAATAAACTGACTCATCCTTCTAAAACTATCAATAGCAGCCACGAACTAACAAACAGACTCCTCCACAAAGCTCTTAATACATTCTCATGCTCCGCGGGGCCTAACAATCGCCACAATAATAATCCCATTGAAAGACTAACAAGTCTTAGTGGCCGCAATCACAGAGAGGAGGCCTAAGGAGGCCCGAGGCCAACTATTTACCATAACAAGGGGGGCTCCACACAATGGCCGCCCATCGTAGGAGAAGCCGGCCTAACTAGGTGTAAAATGAGCTGATGCGATATGTAGGCCCCTTTGTATCGTGGACTAGAAATCTTATTATGTTACATTTGGTTGGTCGTTCCGGATTTTATTGTTCTTGATACCAAGTTCTCAAATGGTATTTACGATGTGATCTTACTCCAATTTCTGTTTATTTATAAAGCAATTCATTCCCTGCATACTTCTTTGTCGAAGTAGTGTGCACGCTCTCTCATTAACGTCATATCTAAATTCTTTACATAAATTATTAAAATTACTTCTGAAGTGTTCATAAGTCAATGACCTGTGGACCAGCCTTGAACTAATACGTATCGAGAGCGAAACAAAAACTCTTGACAATAAAGCCGCGGGTTACTGCTCCTTCAAGTTGTTACAATAACATACTATTGTTTCTAACTCCGCTTCGACCACGAACTGCCTCAAATAAAATAAAAATTAACAGTCAAAAAAATACAGCCAATTAATTTATTGCCCAGGTATATTTCGAAGAATTGTTACCGTGCCGAAGAATTGGTGCCGAAAACATAATAAAACTAAATAATTTCTTCAAAATCTATTATTTATAGGGTCTACACATATCGCTCTTTTGAATTATATCCCGAAATATATAAAAAAAAACAACACTAAATTCAATGGCTTCGTAAATTCAGAATAAGTTATGGCATCCTAAGGTTTTCTATCAACGTTTTATAGCATTCCTCTCATATCTTAAATTAAAACACACAGTGGGATAATCATTTCAGATAAGTAAATAAGATGTAAGATTTTAATATTAAAATACCAATTCGAGAAAACATCTCCGCCTGAAATGACGTATAAATATAATATCGAATAACGACAGACCGGTAATAAAATTGGGATAAGTTTTTACATTAAATGTTTATTTAAGTTCCTATAACAATAAATTATACTAAATGTTGTTTTTATGGCTCAGTAAAAATCCAGTTTTATTTCGCGAACGAAGTATGAGAGTTAGCGAAAGTGGTCAGTGTCGGACAGAGGTCCGATACCATACTGGGAGACTGCGCAGACGTCCAATTAGAGGGAATGTGCGCTGCGCCCCTCAGGAGGCAGAGGCACACACAGGGAGTTGCGATTTATACCGCACTCCCACACTTTATTGCCTAGAGAGGTACTAACTTGTCCGAGATTATAAGGCTGCGTAGACAGCTATTCTCAAATCACGAATAAGGCATCATTAGACGCGATTTACGCTCATACTTCCTCGATATCACATACACGGATGCATGCAAAAATATGTAGTTACTTCTACAATTTCGGTCACGTTGCTGTAAGTGGTTCACTCTAGTTGACGTTTAAAATTACAGATTATTTTGTAATTATGAAATGGTTTTAACAACTTTTTTACATGATTTACCCGATTTTGGGGTCTGTCCATATTTACAGTGTCGTCCAAAAAGGAAAACTCTACATGAAATAACTGCGATATAAAGTTATCAACGCTAAGAGTTGTCCGAAAAACGGGTGAGATTAAACGTAAGAATCTGGTTTGAGATCCGCCTGTAGCCGTGCGGCTCTCCTTAAAAGGCGGCTTGTTGACAATAGCCTGGGAACTCAGCTCATTTGAGGAGAAAATATCATGTCGTGTCGCTCGCCTCGCTAAATCGCTTTTTAAATGGGACTTCGTTTGCGACGCGTCATGAACAAATATACAGTAAAGATGGATCCCTGTAATTAGTCCACAGTTTATTTGGCGAGAGAAATGCCGGTGTTTTTACAAAAGAAATAGTTATTATAATTTACAACTCATATTATTATGAACACAGAAATGTGTGACAAGTTGACAACCAAAAAATATAAAAACGTTTAAACACTGCTTACATAAATTAAAGAACGTGACATGGTCACATTTGCTCAATTATCTTTGCTGTTATCACAGATATAAAAACGATTTCTATGGCTGTTACGAAGGGATTCCAAATTTGAACCGACTTTCTTACATTTGGTTCCTACAAAAAGCTCTTAATTGAACGGGTAAATTATACAGATTCTGTCTGATTTTTGTATGTTAGCATAGTTATTATTGCCTTATATTTTTTGAATAATTAGGTAAGTAATATCGCTTTTTACAATCCGTCCCTAAAGGTTCGCAATAGCGTCATAGCTACGTTTTACCTTGAGTTAAACAAACAAGGGCGACCGTGGCTACACGATATCAGCGGAATTATCACCACTAATCTCTCTACGATAACAGATAAATTAACGAAAACTCTGCGTTTTTATATCATTATCACCCGTAACTGCCGCGCTGGTTATTAAGATTGAATAAAATTAATAATTCATTGTATAATGAAGCAATAATGCGTGTAGCACTATCGCCATCGTTTTCTTTGCCCATAAACCTATAAGATTTTACAAGCTTTTTAGTTTTATCGTCTTGTCAATTATTTAATTACTGTAGGACCGGTTTCTGTAACGATCGAGACGAATCAACTGAATTAAAGTTATGGATTCTTTTGGGGCATGGGTTATGTTGACTACAATATTTTACTGGTTGTGGACTACAAAAAGCTAAAAGGTGTTATATCGAATGAGAGAGCAAATGGCGGTGACCTTGCAGACGCTAACGAAGGCTACAGGCCGTACAAGGCTGGACTCGACAAAAAGAAATAAACTCGCCGCGTAAAGACCTGCCACAAAAAATAAACTAATAAAAGAGCTCGGCGATGTTCGGAACGTGAGCGTGCCGCTCGAAATATTCCGACTCTAAGTTTTCGCTTTGGAACAAAGAGCTGAGTGTAGTTTGACAAAAACCTTTACTTGTGTTGCTGACAGCTCCGACAGTTATGATGAATTAAACTTAATTATTAGAGTCAATCAGTTTAGTTCCACTATTACCTTCCCCGTTACAGAAACATTAATTTAATTTGTGGGGAATATAAACCTATCTGTTTTTTATTTGAAGGCTTTTGTTCACTAATTTCAATGCTTACCATCAATCAATTTGTCATATAATAAATATTTTAAGTTCGCACTAATCCAGTACCTACTTTTAGTTAACAATATTGTAGCACCATTTTTTTTGTCGCTGAAAAATCATTAAATATCTTCACCCGCTATGAATGGAGCCAGAGGGCATGTCAGACTTTTATTGACTAAAACTCACCATGTTTCTTCAGTTGCTCTTGTGTTCCTCTGTAGCCTTATGTTTCAGATTTAAACAATGATCCACAAATAAGCTTGGACGTTAGCAACAACAGTTCAAAGATAGTAATAGTACACGTAGTATAGTATAGCTACGTGATACTGTTGCTATCTGTCGGAATAGGGACAGATGCGCCCGAATTGGGTTACTTCGATAACGCTATCGAAGTATTGCGCGAATCAGGCATTGAATCTGAATCCAACAGTTCACTCAATCCGAAACTGTTTTTTTTTTTTTTTGTTAGAACTATCTGTGCCTGCGTTTACACGGAAACTAGTATCGTTTTTCGCTCGTTTATCTTTGGTTTACGTGATAAAATGTAACCGAAATTAGGAGTATTTCCTCTAGCGAGAAATATAAAATTAGCAACAAATATACATATCATACATACATTGTGCTGGTTGCCGAAAGTGGCCTAGAAGTCCATAACAGATTAGAGATGTGGTGGCACAGACTGGAGAGTGTTGGCCTGAAATTGAGTAGAACCAAAACAGAGTACTTTTTCTGCGATTTCGGCAGTCTCTCCAATCCAGTGCCTTTAGCTCTCGCCGGAACGCCCATTCCGATCTGTTCCGACTTTCGGTACCTCGGGTCGCTGGTCCAAGGGGATGGTGAGGTAGACCGGGACGTAACACATCGGATCAACGCAGGATGGATGAAATGGCGACAGGTCACGGGAACAACCTGTGACCCACGGATGCCCCTCAAGTTGAAAGTCCGTGATAAGGCCTGTCATACTGTATGGATCAGAATGTTGGGCTGTGAAAAAGACGGATGAAAAAAGATTGCACGTAACGGAGATGAGAATGTTAAGATGGATGTGTGATGTGACAAGAATGGATAAAGTAAGAAATGAGTATATTAGGGCAGTGACGGATTAAGACTACTTGATGCCCTAAGCAATCTACACATATGGGCCCCCCTATCCGTATGTCAACTAGAATCTGTCTTTAAACCTTTACCGCCTAAAAATACAAGGTTTTGTAAAATAAGGTGATGAGATGTAATGTGCCTTAGAAGTGGAGTAGGAGCAACAACAATAAAAGTCAAAGCATAATTTATTTATTAGGGGTTAAAGTATGAAATTTGTTTTTTTTTTTCATTTAATATATTTATTTGATCAAAATAATTATCATTATTATCTATACATAGCTGCCATCTAATTTATGAGGAAGGTCATTTATGCCTTTGCGATAAAATCTCTGGTGATCTAGATTTCACAAACTGTGTGAAACCATTTTGTACTGCTTCCTGAGAAGAAAACTTATTATCGAGTAGAAAATTGTCCAAATCACGAAAAAAATGGGTAGTCTGTTGGAGCAAGGTCTGGCGAATACGGAGGGTGACGAATGGTTTCTAATTGCAGTTCAGTACAGTTAAAATTTTGTCTCGTGCTGTATGAGGTCTCGCGTTATCATGGAGCAATAATGGTTTTGCTATCATTGTTCAGAGTACGGAACAGTAGACATCTGCCGTTATTGGTTGACTAGATCGGAGAAAGCAGAAAAAAAAACAATAATTTCGGAAGTCGGTGTTAAATAAGAAACAAAAAATACCGAGAAACACCGACTTCCGAAATTAAAATGATTTTGATTCTTAGTTTTTTTATTTAGGGTAGTCGGTTATTTTTTTTTTTTGGTTAACAGTTTTTTTTTAAAGGAAGAACTGCATAGGGAATAGAAGAACCTACTATGTCAAAAAGTTTTACTCAAAAATCTCAAACCATGAAGGTTTTATGTCAATTCGAAGTACCTGTTACAATAAAATGGCAATTTCATACTTTAACCCTTATTATTACGTATGCATAGAAGCCGGCCGGCAAAATTACTCAAAAAACAAAACATTTGATTTATTTATTTTCACCACAGCAGCTCAAACAAGTAGGTTTTGCTGCTTGAAAACAGTGAGCAAAACTCGATTTTGCTCACTGCTTGAGACAAAGTAACTTTTTAATTTTTATTTTTTTTTAGCCATACAAATCGAAACATTCGAACTGCACTGTACTCTATCTCTTTCTCGCCCTTATAAAAAAACGAGTGAGAAACATGTCATTTCGAAGTTCATTCCGATTTTGAAATTCCACCACAAAGAAAAACACGTTTGGAAATGCGTAATAAATAGAAAATATTTGTAAAATATAAAATTGTTTTTTTTTTTATAAATAAATTATTGAATTTTAAATTTATTATTGCATTTGAACAAAAATAAGAGTACCTGAGTACTTATAGCAGCAGATAAAACTGGCATTTAACCTTTAAATAATTATTTCTAGTTTCAACCTGTTTTAGAACGTGATTTAAAAAAAATAGCGGAAATAAAAAAGAATGTTAAAATAATTGTAAAATATGAGCAAAACTAGCGACAGAGTTAGTATTTATTTTAATTGAAATCATTATTAAATCTATTACTGTTAATTATTTTATTTCCCAAGTAATATGTGTTCTCGCTGCTGAAGTGAAAAATTATGTGTGTAACACGAGAGCAAAACTTTTTGCATCTCGTGCCTTTGAATCCCTCCCCTCGCTTAGGATTCTATAGAAAGTATTTTTGTTCAAATACAATAATAAATTTACTGAGTACAGTGCAGTTCGAATGTTTTGAATTGTATGGCTAAAAAATAAATAATTTAAAAGTTACTTTGTCTCACGCAGTGAGCAAAATCGACTTTTGCTCACTGTTTTCAAGCAGCAAAACCTACTTGTTTGAGCTGCTGTAGTGAAAATAACTATTACCTATTTATTAAAACTTCATGCAACATACAGGTACAAAGGCGGACTTAATGCCTTAGGCATTCTCTACCAGTTAACCAAGGGTAGTGAAGAGAACTCATGGTAGGTGCATAAAAAAAAGAAAAGAATAATACGAAAACAAGGGATGGTTTGTGATTGGCTGATCGCAATTCCGGTGCATTTGAATTGCCGAATGCACCAGCGGGCAGCGAGTGGGCAAGCGGGAGCGCGGCTATGACTCTAGGTCAGACTCTATGTCAACTTAAAAACCGCGAATTTTCAAATACATTTAAATCTAATAATAACGTAATTAAAACTAACTTACAAAATAAAAATAAAAAGCCCTAAAGTACTAAATTTTTTCAAATTATTCCTAGAAACTTTTTTGGTATGGTTTTTGGTGACGTGAGAGTGAGACGTGATGCCCTAAGGACGGATTTTTTTGTGCTTCTTCTGGTGCCCCCTCAGACGTGATGCCCTAGGCAATTGCTTAATTTGATTAAGGGTTAATCCGTCACTGTATTAGGGGAAGTTTGAAAGTGGCGCTAGTGACTGAAAAGTTGAAAAGGAATCGTTTATATTGGTATAGTCATGTGAAGAGGAGGTATGAAGCGCCTGTTGCTAAAAGAGTTATGAATTTACATGTGGATGGATGAAGAGGGAGAGGGAGGCCAAAGAAAAGATGGAAGGATTGTGTGAGAAGTGATATGAAAAAATAGGGAGTTAGTGATAGCATGACGAGTGACAGGACAGAATGGAAGAAAAAAACGTGTTGTGCCGATTCCAAATAAAACGGGACAAGGGCAGGAAGATGGTGATGATACGTATAGACCGCTATATTTTAACTAGTGCAAAAAAATGGGTCCCTATCCGTACCCGTTACTGATTATATTTGTGTAGTCAAGAGAAAAAAAAACAAAATCAAAAAATTGACCACAAAGATTTGTTATAATTGGTAAATTCATAATTGAATCAATCATTCATGACAATTGCTACTAGAAAATACTACGCGCAGACTTTGTTTTTCCATATTGATTGCCATTTTCATCATTCATTCATATCAATAGCCTGTATAATATTTCCATAAATTGAGTGACATTTTGGACATAAACAAATGCATACAAAACTACAAGACATAAACAAAACTTTGCTGTTTATGCATATTATTTATTGAGACTTTACTTTTAATAACAACAAGACCTTTTCTAATAAACCCTTTAAATATTTGTAATAATTAAAAATTAGTAGTGTATGTTATATAATCCTGCTGTAGATTTGTTTTTCACCTTACTCCTCCTAAACGGCATGACCGTTTTGGATGATATTTTATGTGCATAAAAAACAATTAAACCCGGTAGGTGGCACAGCAATCGGGTTCACTATTTTTTTTCTGAACTAAAGGCCGGACAAGACAACGTCTGTCGGGACCGCTAATAAATATATAAAATAAAATGTCCAATAACAAAATAACCCAGTACAACAAAGTTGTATCACTTCGGTTAGCTCACCGTATCTTAACGACTAATTAGTATCAGTAGCTTGTAAACTACCAGTAATTGTAATGAACCACAGGTCGTCAACGTGAATATAGTGATCGAGAGAAAATCTATATCGGTACTTACCCACAATCAACGAGACAATAATCACAATACTTTCCGATATCCTGAAAGTAGGGACATTAGTTTTGTCTGCGGCTTGCCCTCTATGACCTTATTAGGTTTATTTATCAGCTATTTCTTTTGTGATGGTTATTTTTATGTTGTTTTCGTTTCTTTTCAGGAGCTTTTTGTTCTATTTTAAGCTATCGTTTTGAACTAATTCTATTGCTGTTTCAGTATTCTTCCTTAACAAAGAGAGAACCAATAAGTACGTAAGAACAATTAGACTTGTATTAAGGGTAACTATAATTTTATGTACAGGGTTTTTTCAAATGATTTTTTTGCTTAAACTTAATCTATTTACATGCATTGCTTAAATATTATCAAAGTGTAAGTAGGTTACTTCTAGGTAAGCGTGCTCTATCGTTGACCACATCGTCGCCTACTACCAGGTGAGATAGTGATCGAACGCGAGCCTATCCATAATAATAATAATAAAATGTTTATATAAAATCAAATACACTTAGGTGTCAAAGTTACAATAAAATTTATTCTAACCGTCTATTTGTTCACATAGAAATCGTCAGAAGACTTTCAGCATTGCCACATTGAATATGCCACAGCAAACGAGCCAGCTCTCTGCTCACGCAAAGGATCAATCTGTCGGTTTTTATATCATTGAAACCTCATGCTGAATTTTGTATGTGACAGAGGTCGTGTCATCATCATCTGTGTGTATCAATTTTTTTTTTTTAGTTTCTGATGACTCGGACGCGTCCAAATCAACATTTTATTTTCAATATTTTTTCACAGACGATTTGGTCACCACCGAAATTGAAGCTGTCATAGTACAGTCAGATAAAAAAAAACTTTTAAAATAAAATATTTAAAAAAGTTGACCCGAAGTTGCCGCCTTAAATCCAGCCTAAAATAGTTTTGGTAACGCTTTTTTTCCCGTATATCATATTTTAAAACTTTTTATCTTACTGTGCTGTGTAACAGTGTGTGTCCGAATAGTCAGTGAAAAAAATATTTAAATAAAAACGTATCGATTCGGACACTGTGTCCGAATATATTGTATCCGAATCGTCAACAACTGATTCATTTTCACCATTTGTTTTATGTCTCGACTTCTAACGAGGTAAGTTACTAAATCAAGCACGATGTTTCTCTCTCAACAGCACAAAGTAGCTTTATTCATACAGTGTAATAATCGAAGTGATTGATTAATTCAATGGAGCAGCTGCCGTGTGATTGAGTCGCATTCTGCATATCAATTGCTCCCAATGAAGCGCGTACTTTGGCGGCAACTCACTCGCTTGCATCTATGCAATAAAATAACCTTTATATTCATATAATAATATCTTCTATATTTAAAACGCATGAATCATGACAAATTTATTGCACGAAATCTATATTTGCATTCAACCAATGTTGCGTGTTGCCTTTGCTACGACATAATTTTCTTACACATTATTTTTCAATTCATAATATGACATGTTGTTTACAATCTTAACTACCGCAATCAACTCAAAAGTCAACAGTACTGTTAACTCACATTTTAATTAAATTTTATTATCCACTAACCGGTACTTATAACGCTTCCCGCATGCGCGCAGCGTTAACTTACTTTACTCAAATAAAATATGTCTTAACCATCAATTACGGTGCACAGGTAGAATGTCAGAGGCGGTTATTACGGTGATAATACCCGTATAGAGTGATAATTAACCGGAGATTGCGACATTTTGAGACCGGTGATCATTGCTCTACTTGAGGCCTTCGGACTCGGCCGTTAATTTGAATAAAGTCGATGTTCGTGTGGGGTTAGTGCTGATTCGAGGACTGGTTGCTTGGAGTGCGCAGTTGTCGGCGGCGCCTACGCTAGGTGGGCGGACGTACTGGCCTGGCCCATGCACTTACTTGATCTTGAATTGTTTACTGCTTATGTCGCGTATTCGTCATTGCGTTTTATAGTCGGTTGTAATGAAACCCTGTCAGACATTCCATCAGTTTATATTGTTAGGAATAAATCTATCGGGAATTTACAGGTGCGTAGAATGTCTTATTTTATGTTTTCTTCGGCAGAATTACATTTAAGGTTAGGTTCGTTAGACTTTATGGTAAGGAATAAGTAACTACGTTTAAACAGATTCAATATCAGACCATCATTATCATTTCAGTCGAAAGACATCCACTGTTGGACATAGGCCTTCCCCAAGTGTCGCTAAAACGAACGGTCCTGTGCGTCTCGCATCCATCAGATTCCCGCGACCCTCCCCAGGTTATCGGTCCATCTTGTGGAAGGCCTTCCAACGCTGCGTCTTCGGTACGCGGTCGCCACTTCAGAACCTATCGGCCCCAACGGCCATATGTAGGTACTGCGAACAATGTCCTCTGCCCGTTTGGATTCAGATTTTTCTGGCTATGCCGGTAACCTTGGTCCTACTGAGGATGAGGATATCTACATTCCTGATGCGATCACTGATCTGACCATAGGAATCCTCATTTACCGAGTCGGAGATGTTGAAAATCAAATAAGACCAAATAGGATTATTAGATTTAAAGAGGTTGTTATCCAAACAGATTTATAGAATTTCATGAACCAAATCGGAGAATAATATTCACAGTCAACTAACACAGTCCACTCAACTACTTACACGCAACAGCTACATACGCTGATAAGCCCTCAGTAAGTACTATACATAAGGCTGCAATCTCAAATGGAATCTAAATGTTATCTTCTATATCTGCTATAAACAATACGAGTAGAATCGCGGCTGTATGTGGGCGATATATTCACAATGCTCAGAAATAAATCGGCCTAATAACAATGTATGTGCACCGATTTACGTTATATCCGCTGATATCTGAAACATCTAAGCTGGGTTTATCTTTATATCTCTTGCGCTTGCTTTTAATCGCGACTTTGTCTACATTTATTTTGGGTGGCAATTCGTTCTTCATTTTTACAAGTTTAAACAGAAATTAATTTATAAATTTGATTTGTAAGTGCCTTTTTCCTGACACATTTCTCTCATAGCGTAAGAACTTACTAGTTTCCATGTTCAGTGTATTTGACAAATCGTTGTGTTTTATTTAGTCATTAGCAATATATTATAAAGAATTTGGTTACTTTGGTAGACTAGTTTCGATTGTAAATAAAAGGATATGAGCTTTCGAGTCTTAAGCCTTTAAATTCTTAGTTGATTACGTCCCAATGGTTAGTATTTGCAATCACTTCGATTTCTTCTTGTGCAACCAATTTCATTGTAACGACTTGAAAACTATTGTTCCAGAGTTGTTTATTCTCTTGTAGAGGTATAGGCTAGGGGTCTTGATTCTCCCTTTTGTTTTTTGAAACATGGGGCTGCATGTCAAGTGTGATTATGATCAAGTAGGAAAAGGCTCTGCTTTTCCGCACACGATTTCGAACCTTCATAGCCTGCACCCTCATTTTTGAAGTAGACGCATACATGTATACAGCGATATAGCCAAATGTGTTAAGAAATTAAATGTTTTGAGCTTTTGAGAAAACTATCAACTAACGTACTCGCAATATTGCAGTTTTGTATGTCTAACAATTCTATTGAACCAAAATCTAAACGTTTCAAAATAAAAAGACCAAAATTTGAACAAAACTACCTAGTGTTTTACCTCGGCCAGAGATTAAGCTTTGTTATACAAAATGGCATTGCTGCCAATCTTTTGGGCACACTTACAGTCGACTGCGATGCGGAAAATTTTTTGACTGCATATCTAGGTAGATATGGCGTCAAGAAAGTTCTCAGAATCGCTTATATGGGTATTCCTATTTACAAATATTTTAAAGATAAAGCGTTTGGTTGAACGCGCTTATCTCAGGAACTACTGGTTCGAAATGAAAAATCCTTTTATTGTTGGATCAGTTATCGAGGAAGTCTACAGGTTATATAACATTACGCTACAACTAATAGAAGTAGAGCAGTGACCATTGACGCGGATGAAACCGCGGGGGACCGCTAGTTTTAAAATATTTAGTTAGGAGATTTTGTTTTTAAGTGAATACTCGTACAGTATAATTAGTTAAGTTTGTTTTAATAACGATTAGTTGTTTATTAGTGTACTTATTCTGTTGTAAGTTTGTAGTTGTAAGCTTAGTTCAAACCAATAATAACAACAAAGTATTACAGGTCTACTGATCACAATCTTAGCATAACTGAACAAATTAGTGCGCCGCGCACAATAATTATGAATTAGATCTGTCAGATTGATAATGACCACGGTCATAACCGCAGCATTGGCTAATCCTAGTTTTAATTGCATTTGATTTAATAATTGTTACCATTGAGAAACAGAACGGAGTTGGTGCCAACAATTATCTAGCGGTAAGTTATGGAAAAATTTGAATATCAATAGGAGTGCATGCCGCCGGTATTTATCTAGTGAGTGCTAATTTGCATAGCATGATTACTTGTGGCTAACTAAAATAGTTTTGCGCTATCTTTTAAAATAAGTGGAATATGCGAGCTGTGTAACGTCATATTTTCAGATAATTTGGTCTGAGAGACGATTAACGTGTTTGTGATCTTTATTTTTATAACTAATTATATAGATATAAGTTGTTAGTTCCATAGATTTAAATTTCTAAAAATTAAAATTTTATTCTATTCTAATGCATTTGTATTTATGTTTTTATTATGTACGTAGTTTTTAGTAGCACGGTTGGCGATGTGGTTGGGAATTGGGATTGACTGCTACACTGCGCGTCGCGGGTTCGATTCCCGCATTGTACAAATATTTGTATAGCCTATAAATAGTTCTTAGTTCAAGGTCCAGGTATCTTTCTTGTGCATGTGAGTTTACATGTTAATGAACGCATCCATGATACAAATTAATCATTTCTAGTGTGGGACATCATTTTTATAACAAGAAAGAAGAAAAAAACAGTAAAAAAATGGTTTGTTTTTCATTTCTTACAAATTTTCCGCCAGTCCCGTCCGTTACCTTTCTCTCGGCCCTTCATAACGACTTGTTAGTTCTGCAAAATACGTATCTACTCGCTAACCATCAATGCTTAGTAAAGTTGTGAGAATCGACTGACAAACGGATAGCAATCGTGGTCTCCGGCGACAGAGCAGCGAGTTGTCACTTCACGTAACATTATGAGCTCAAAGCCGACATCTTATTACCGAGCGCACCGAGCTCCGACGACGTAAACCTGCTGCGTATCCTCACTTCGTATTCTGTCTATCCCGTTACGAGAAACCGTGACGACGCATACATACATAATATTACACAAATACATATTTACATAAGAACAGGATAAAGGATCATCTGCAACACATAAAGATCCTGGAGACATTTCAAATAGGTACCTAATAAATTCCACACCTGACTCCAGTTTATTTGGACATTTTATTTTTGACAGTCGCCGGTCGTGCCGGACATTTTACTACTAGTTTATAAATACGTCGGTAAATAAACAAGAACTAGACGTAGCTGGCGTTGGCTTCCGATAATTGGAACAGAGTTACTGGAGTTACACCATTATGAGGATGTTAGAACGATTATAGGTAACACCATGGACAAATAGTTTACCTTCAACGTCTCGTAAATCATGGGTAAACGCCATAATTGGAGCTTCACGTTAAGTCAAGCTCTCAGACTATAATCAGGAATGTGGAAGCTCCACAAGTTTTTGTATAATCGTGGCTGTACGCTGTAATAAGTAATAACCAATAACCATACAAGCGTCTTTAACCGTTGAGATCAACTCTGTGAAATAAATCAATCACTATATTTGCTGCTATAACTTTGCTTTATACTTTCTTTTTTAACTTGACTGCTGCTGTATTTGCATTTTAGCCTGTGTTTATATTTGTACGATATTTTATACTAAACAACAATTCAATATCTTTTTTTAATCAAAAAAGGAAATAGCATCGAAATTGGTTATTATAAAATGAAGCAGCAATAAGCATTTAAAATATTGAAATGAGGAAGACTGGGGGCGTGGTGATAGTATATCTCGCTAACTATTTTTGCTCACGTAACCTAATGGCAATGACGTCACATTTCAATATGTGCGTCCTTATACTGTTACTTGACAGTTTTCCCTACCACCAGATTTGAATAGTTTCTAACGTTCCTAATACTGAACTATTTAGTATAGAAAATTTTGGATAAAGTTACGTAAAGATACAAATAATAATAAAAAATAGTCTATAAACTAATTATGTTCCAGTTTTGCGTCTATCAAACAACTACGAGCATATCGTGAAGCGTTACAATTCCCCCTCCAAGTTCTTATCTTTAAAAGACCAACAAAACCGCGTTGGTACAAATAAATTTAAATTGTAACAAATCGTTTCAAATATTTATGTTATTGAATTTCCCGCTTTGCTCCAAACAGTCTCTCATCAGAGTAGCGTCGTTACTAACTCCCCGCTGAGCTCGACGTGTGAACAATTTAATTGGTAGACGGGGGACCAGCCCCACTCATACAGATGGGATTATTGAAACGAGACGCACGTCATTAACCACTATTTACATACAAAATAAAAACTTATTTATTTACACGATAATAAACGTAAATTGAGTATCAAACAGACTTGAAAGTTTTATTACCTTCTCACACTATACAAGTTCAGTGTAGCAATTTTTCATCCAAACACAATAAAAATCTATATATACATTTGAAAGGGTACAAAAACACGTATTTTCATAGACAAACACGACACAATATCACGTCGAACGGTGAGAAAATGTCTCTATTTGTGTGTAAACTACTAAAGTTACGTATTACTCCCACGTAGGTACAAGGTATTAGTTCAAAAGCTTTGGAAGTCGAGTCCATATTCGATGTACATGCATTTACATTCTCAACTATAAAGTACACTGAATAGAACTGAGATGTATTCTTACCTTTATTTATGGTGTTGGCATACATAAAGAGTGATGAATGTGCAAGAATCTTTCATGGAATGTGAGAATACGGGATAGTCCGGGCTTACTCTACGTCAGTGGTGTCCAACCTTTTTTGGTCTGGGACCGCTTTGGATTTAATGTTGATAAAATTTAACAACATTAATCTAAAAAAATAGTACCATAATTTCAAAACTTATAACGCACCTATATATACCCATTTTAAAATATAAAATAACGAGAAAATCCCTACTACTTATATTTCAGATAGAAACTTATAACCAGTGTTATTTTTTAAAAAAAATACCAGACCAGGAAGACCTATCTGTAGGCCAAATAAATATTGGTTCCATGCGGGCATCAAACCCTCATCATGCCATTTTAGCATAAATATTCAGTATGAAAATTTGACACTTTAAACATTTCGTAGATTACATTTTAGTTCTTGCGGACCAAGGTTGAGGGCCACTGCTCTATAGAGACCGTAATAGTACAAGTCGTTAAAGAAAATAATGTCGTAATCGCCCTGTAAACCTTTTTGATAAATCTTATTTACACGTGTTCATAAAAAAAAACCTTAAGAACATTTAATTCAGTCAGTCAGCATTTTTTATTTATTTAATCTTCATGCAGCACAAAATGCAACGGCGGACGTAATGCCTTAGGCATTCTCTACCAGTCAACCTAGGGTAGTGAAAAGAGAATATGGTAGGTGCATAAAAAGAAAAAGTAAAAAAGTATGTACATATAGTTAAAACACACATACATATATATTTAATATAATCCATAGTAAGGAAAGAAGTTTTGAGGCGATTCAGCTATTGGTGGAGAAAATTATTCTGCAACTTCCGCTTAAATGCATATTATATTAACTTTCAGCCACGCTAATATCGAGAAGAAGCGCATTCCACAGGAGGATGAACTGTATATAGAAGGAAGAATGGTTAAAATCAGAAGTATGAGAAGGACAGAGCAGTAGCAGATTGTCAGAAGAACGCAGATTCCTTGCGTGTAAACAACATAGGTATAGGTATTCATAAAGTTATTGAGCATAATATAAGCATAAACAGCCTTTTAATGTTCCCACTGCTGGGACTCAGGTCTCCTGTCTCTAGGAGAGGGAATGGGCCGTAATCCACCACGCAGGCCTAGTGCAGATTGGTGAAAGTCACATGTCTTCGAATTTTTGATTCTAGGACATGCCAGTTTCCTCACGATGTTCTTCTTCACCGTTTTGAGAGCAGTGGTGATGAAATAAATTACACAAAGTAATGCGCCTGGCTGGGTTTGGTTCTGTGACCAATTCACAAGTCGGGGCCGTCACTACTCGGCCACCACTGCTCAAGTTATTGAGACAACAAGTAATTTATTTGTAAATTGGCGCATACGCATACCGGCATACCGGCAGTTATCGAGGCTGCATTACGGGATGTAATGCAGCCTCGATAACTGCCGGTAACACTGACTGTGGCTAAAATTACATAAGCCAGTCTATTAAACTACTGGTAGTGGTCTGTAAGTAACCGAGGTATCTATTTATCGGGACTTTACTTAGTCTATGACCTAGTATTTACTTAGTGTCTTGTATCAGACATAATGTTTGCTTTTTACGATCTGGGTGTAGACAGAGATGATAATACGTGATCTGATAACGTAATTTATACAACGTGAACGTCTGTATTGTAGTGTAAACGCGAGATTGTAAATAAAACAGATTTCGATAAGAAAATACAAATATTTTGTCCTGTGTCGCGTTAACTCACGAACGGTATCTGCTGAAGATATATCAAAAGGTAATATTTTATAGATTTCACAGTCTATAAATAAATAGGTACTATAGGTACATCGTATGTTTCATAAACTTGTTTTTCCGGCGCTCGACTTTATCATTCCAAAATTATTTTGTTAAACACATGAGTGTGAACTGTTCATCAAAGTAATAAAACAAAAAACTCACACGATATATTTATTACGTATATTATGTATAATCCTTAATGAATCCCCCATGTGCGTCTCAATTAAAACATTATGTTCCCATAGAACATCGTATAAACATTTTTTGTTCGTTGACATCCGTTAAAAACAATAACATCGCCGCCGTCTAAAAAAACTATCGCGACAAGATCTTAGAACAATCAGACAGATAACGCCAATTGGTAAAACCGAGACTTCTTTAATTATGTGACTATAAAACACAATTCTAACTCTTTGCTACACAATTTTAAACCTTAAGTTTAAAGTAAAAAAAGATCTGGTATAAAATATTTGGCGAATTCAAGCGCAGTGACATCTCGGTCAGGATATAAATAAAGAGTGGGTCGAGGATATATCGCCACCGCCACCCGTGAGCCCCGGGGACTAGTTGGATATCTTCCAGCTACAGACACACTCGAACTAGTCGAGTGAAAACTAAACGAGACTAAAATTGTGACTCATCCTGACTTGCGTTCCTTAATTTCCTTTCCGATAAGATCTGCTCTGAAAAGTTCCTTGAACTGGTCAAGTTGAAACTGAAATCGACAAAGTAAGCAGCATTACATAGCAGAAATTTTCTTTACAATAAGAACCCATTATTTGCGTCTAGAGTCAGCAGCAATTTACGTTGATGTGTTGAAACAAAAACTTAGGTGAAAGAACCGTTAGCTTACTAAGATTGATTACATACCTACTATTTCACATACACATCATATAGCCATTTTTACTTATACAGTAGGTATGACTTTCTGATTAGTAATGTGCCAATTCGCCGATATATTTTCATCGCTTCGATGAATGCATGCCTACGTCAGTGATACGGAAATATTTGTACAATGTAGTCTTTGAGTAAATCTCATCCTCTTCCGCCTGGCGCCTCCCTTAGTAGGTCACTATCTGAGAACCGCATTCAATCCATGCGCTTGTTTTGCGTTAATATTTTCCTTGTCGATTCATCAAAATCGTGTGTCTATGAGACATGACGTGTCATTGTGCAATGAGACGGCATATTCTAGGAATTCATTCGTTTAGCTCTGATTCTCGAAAATGATCATTTTAACAAAAACCATTTTTGAAATTAAAACTAAAAGTAGTTAAATGTGGTACTCTTCATAATGTATAGCATAATCAGTTCCAATTGCTGGGGCTGGAGTAGTAATATAACCCGGTACGAGTTGGTGGATGTCACACGCCTTCAAAGTTTTGGTTCTAGGACATGCCATGTTTCCTCACGATTTTTTTCTTCACCGTTTTAAGAGCAACGACGAATTATATTACATATAGTAAAGCGCCTGCCTGGGTTTGAATCCACAATGTACAAATCACAAGTCGGTGACATTACCACCACCACACTCTTACTACTTAATTATTTACAACAACAACAAGAAGTTAGCCGCAAGTTATTTGCATCTGCTGGATCGTTGAGAAGACTGCGTAATTTTCTGCCGACTGCCACCAGGATTACGCTTGCACAATCTCTTCTTCTACCCATCCTTGATTATGCTGATGCCAGCTATCTTGACCTCTCTGAAGTACAACTGGATAAACTTGAGCGACTTCAAAACTTTTGTATAAGGTTCATATTCGGTTTGCGTAAATATGACCATGTTTCTGAATTCCGCGTTAAACTCAAGTGGTTGCCAATTCGCCTTCGCCGTAATGCTCATATTCTTTCCCTCTTGTATAATGTACTCTTTTCCCCTTCTACCCCTCGTTACCTCAAAGAACGGTTCCAATTTCTTTGCGACTCTCACATGAAAGTTCTTAGGTCCTCAGACAACTTAAAACTTAAAATGCCAATGCATTCGACTACTTTCCTGGATAAATCTTTTACTGTCCAGGCCGCTCGTCTATGGAATGCATTGCCTGTGGCAATAAAGCGTGCGCAAACACTGCCTGTATTCAAAAAGCTTGTGAAGGATCATTACTTGACACTGTGATCATGCCTTCGTTTCATAACTTATTCCCTTGCTTAAATATTTATATTTTGTATGTATGTATATGTGTATCTATTTTAGTATTAAGTATCTATTAAGTTTTTGTTTACTTTTATATTTGCACCAAGTGCAACCCCATTTTGTGTCCAGGCAATTTCTGTCCATTCTGGGTTGCCTGGAAGAAATCGCCGAGTGCGATAAGGCCGCCAATTGTATGTTTTTTTTTTGTATTATAATATCAGTTAAATGTGTAATCTTGGTATGCAATAAAGTATATATAAATAAATAAATAAATAAATTTACACCTTTTAAAATACAATTATAGAAATGTTTCAATGAAAGTAGTATTTTGTATCAATGGCAAAGAGTTCACGAAACATAATGCGGCATGACCTGGCTTCATGTGCCAAGTGCATTTCCGTGCTGGCAACTGGAACAATTCCTTTGGCGACGACCCTAATCGCTAGCATGATGACAGCGATGCTTTCGATGTAGACAATTTACGAATGAGAGTATTTTGTTGTAAACAAAAAAAATTTTAAACTTCAAGTGCATGTTGAGAAAAAGGAATATCAGAACGGATATACCTAGTAAAAGATTTTTCATGAGTGAATTTAAGCAGACTCAAAAGATCAACTTTACTAACGAGCAAAAAAATTATAAGCTGTTCCCTTATTTTACTCGTAGCATCAGAAGGAAAATTAAAAGAACAGGAAATCCAAAAGTTTCTAGTGTTTTACCACATACGAATTCAAAAGCATATCACCGCAACAGATGATACTCTCGCTAAATACTTGAAATGAGCCAAAAGAGTCCTATTTCAACCAACAGACTCCCTTGAACCACTACTTACTCCACCGAGACATTATAAATTATTTTCGCAATCAATTTTCATTCCAGACATGTCTCAATATTCTCTATCTTAGAAACAGAAGCAGTGATGTGACATCAGTGACATATCGATCAGTATCAGTGACATACGCACGTGATGATGCAGAATTAGCTCCGCTAGATGAGTGCAACGCTCGGCCTGGCGCCGCCTCACACTAGGTCACATCCCTGCTCTCGTATCGAGATGTATTCCGATCATTCATTATATATTCCGCAGTTCTATACATATCCATTTATGCTGCAGATAGAGAATACGGAAGAACGTAAGATTAGTGAACAAACATTGGTCCTTTTTTGTTAAATTTATGTTGTCATTTACTTTAACTGCCACAATCTTTTACTGATTTGTAGACCGTACTCCTCATTACAAATAAAAATACTCCATGGTATTTACTCCTTTCTCTCTATAAGGTTTATTTAATGAACATGAAAATGTTTTTGTTTGACCCAAACATCTCAGGTAACTACTTTTTCTGACTCCTTCGAAATGCGCCCTGTACGACAGGTAGGGGACGGAGCTTACGCAGGAGACACCTTTTTGTTGATCAGTTCCGCTCAAGTTCTACCCTTACAGGACTATTGTACCACTGGTATTTTTAAGAGGCTATTGTCTCAACCTCGTTAAGTACTCTTTAAGTTAAGTACTTGCAAATTCATACATCTCGACGTAATTTATTTCTCAGTCTAGATTATTTTATAAACAAACTGCCAACTAGCTTCAAGTTACACAAAATGTAACTAATTAAACAAGTTTACTTAGCGTTAACATGAGCCGGGTTCAGTGTAGGTATAGGCACTGCAAATTACAATGACTTCATAAATTCTTGATAAGCAGTTCTGATAATTTTCATATCACACTCGAACATAAGTTTTCGTACATTACGCTCAAAGAAGCAAGATCAACAGACCGATAGAGCATATGGAAGGCGGCGACCTTCACATATGACATCATAACGTCTCATTACTGCAAGTTAAGTTGGGCTTAAAATGATGAGCACTCACCAACTTATGTTAGATCCATCTCCGTTGACGGTGAGGTGTTCCGCAACAGAAAATCCAAAATAAGAGCCTGGCTCTCCAAACTTTAACACAGGAATCCTAGGTTCCAGATTAAAACTTGTGACACTGTATAAAATGCACATAAATAAAACACTGGCGCACCTAATTTCAGCCATGGTGTTCACCGTTCGTAATATATTCGTGTAATAAATCGTGTTATCGCACCAATTCACTGTTTCGCAGTTATTATTTGGCACATCGCGACTTTCGTATAGTTGTGTCGTGCGACGTCGAGACCCCCAGCGCGGTTGCCGTCCGCCGGCCGAGTCAGGCAGAGTATTCCCGCTAAACTCAGTTCGTATCTGTGTCTCTACGTAGTCATAACTTGTTCTACACGGCCCAGCGCTCGCAAGGCGCGCTCGTGGTAGAGGCAACTGAACTCATAAACTTTGACAACTTTTTACTACAACAGTGCCATCTAACGACATACTACTGAGTTTTGAATACGGTCGGACACTATACGACACTTAGATACCCAACCTGCATTTGTTCGCTACAGCGCCATCTAGTGTATAGATCATTAATTATGCAGCTTAAACAGAGCCATCTATGGAATCGAAAAGTTAATTTGCAAGTAGTTCCGTGCAACGCTGAAAGGTGTCTAGGTACTTGCATGGTATTTATATTTTCTTAGCCTTTTCAGCTATAATTTGCAATACAGCTGAAAAGGCTACTTGACTATTAACTTAAGTCACTTTTTGCTTTGGTTGGTTTTGGATAAGGTTCAAGAATTGGGTTCGAAATTCTGAGCATTTTTGGGAAAGTAAAATAAAATAATGAATTCAATCAAATAGGCTGATTTATTGATTAATGTACATATTACAATATTCGAGAAGAAAGCAACAAAATTAAATGTCCCGATACGGTAAAATATTCTTCATCGTTAACTAGTCTTTTACTACTCTCTCCAGTAAAATCCAAAAATAAAATTCCATTCTGATTATGATATTGTATTACAAATTAACAAATTACAAATGAATTAAATTAAAATACTGATCAATCTTTGCTTTTGGAAAGTACTATTAGTAACTTCATTTACCGACACAAGATGCCTTAATATTTAGTTGAAGTTTACGTCACTGACGTGTCCCATTAGTGATAGGAGCCTATCTTTGTGTCGTTACTATAGCAGTCTTCTCAGCAGCGATGGTAAACCGTGAGCTTGATGACGAACAGCTCGTAGGTATACTTTCAGCTAGCAGCTGACATGAGTATACAACCGAATCGCAAGCAGCATCGGTCTAACATTCAGACCGTTTCTAGGTTGCAGACTCGAGACCATTCGATTGGCATTTGACGAAACCTATGTCGCGCCAGGTAGGTTTTTAGTATTACAATACCTCAATGTGAGACGACTATCGTCACAGGTATTGCAACACTATTCGGACCTCATGATGTATTTAGGGAAGGGGATGGAAGGTGAGCTCGGTCTGTGAGTGCGCGAACAGCAGGTTCAACTGTGAGTCCAAACCGACGTTGAAGACCTTCACTAGCTTGGCGACGGCCTGGTCGGGCTCCTTGCGCACCAGGGCCACTCCTGATACTTTCATGAGATGCACTTCAGAATCCACGGAACCACCACCGGTAGTAGCTAGCTTCACGTGGCATGTGACGTCAACATGGACATATTTCTCAACAGCCTTCCCTCGCTTGCCTGGTACATCCACATATACCGTCTTTTCCTCAGCTTGGGGCAAATCGGCGCGGAATACGCTAGCTTCTCCCAAAAGACCCTGAAAAAACAAAACAAATAAAGTCAGTATATATAGAAACGAATCCTAAAACAACCGCCAAGGTTATTGAATCAACTGCCATTTTCTTGGCTTGAAACCAAAGTAAAATTTAATTAGAAATTGTCCTTCTGCCAAAGTATTTTGAACTTTGACACAAGCAAAAATAGAGAGAAGTAAACAAATCAGTCGGAAAGATGTTTTATCGTATGATCTGTCTCTGAACACGTTCATGATATCGTGGCCACTGGCCAAGGAGGTGTTACAAGCTTTTATTTATTATTCAGCTGTGTCAAATACTTATCAGATGAATTGCAACTTAATTGCAACATCACAAAGATCGTCCCAGAAATTATTTTGAGCATTTATTTATTTATTTATTTATTTATTAAATACTCTTTGCACAAAAGTACAGCGGCGGACTTAATGCCTTAGGCATTCAAGATGTTAGGTATTTGTACTATTATTTTTGTGTGATAGTTGTGGAATATTAATATTATTTTACTAACCCCATTTCCTGTGATAGAGAATTTCATGTCTGGATGGATGGCACGAGTTTCCACACCGAGACCCTCTGGATGAGAGTCCGACCAGAAATAGTTTTCTGGTGCATTAAGAGTATCGGGTTTGAAGGTGATGCGCTTTCCATATCCCATGCCGACGGACTGCAGTAACATGCTGCGACCCTCAAAGAGATGCCTTCTGCTACCGGCCGGCTTGATGCGGTAGTAGAAACCAGGAATGATGCGAGGATCCACAAAGGTTCCTGAAATTATAAAATAATTTAGAATGACGGTACATAATTACGAAAAATAGTAAATCAGAATGAATAAGGATATAATAATTACCAATAACGGGCAGTTCATATTTCTCTAAGCCAACAATACAATATTGGCAAGGAATGTCTTTAATTTCACCACCATTAACTGTGACCCTTCTGGAGGAGGATTCAATGCCAGGCTTGAGTTCGTAACCCTTCCTGAGCTGTTTGATGCCGATGGCGACGTTAAGCACCCTGGACACGGTTGCGTTTCCTCGGCCCTTCTTCAAGATGGCCACACCAGTCACCGGCACCAATTTTATAGCACCGTCATTTTCATACCACTCAACTTTGCAAAGGGTATTAATTTTTACTTTCTTGTCAATGGATCCATTGTCGTGGATTTTCTGCTCAATTTCAATTTGACTTTTCTGCAAAAATAAATAAAATATTTTGTTAGAACAGATAAATAAAGTAAGTTCACACTTCTTTAGTTTATTTCATAAAGAAAAAATAATCATTACCTGCTGCTGAACTACTTCCAAGATACCCTGAGGTTCATGGTTAGCGTCGTAGATCGTAAACTTGTCTCCAACGGAAACAGCCTCGATCTCAAATACAAATCCTTCAGGCCTGGAGTCAGTCCAGAAGAAATTGTCATTCTCATTGAGTTTGGATCCAAATGGCTCGAATGTGAGGCGTCGAGCGTATCCACGGCCAATTGATTGCAGGGTGAGGGCCTTGCCTCCGAACAAGTACCTCGGCTTCACTGATAGGGGAAGAGCACCCAACGCCTGAAAAATTAAGGCTTACGTTACTCATCGTGCTACTAAAGTTTAATAAAGATTCATAAACTAAATTTTAATGAAACCAATTTTTATGATATTGATTAGTTAATAAATAAACAAGAAAATTATTTACATGATCAACTTTTCTAAACTGGTTCATTTATTTATTGCTTCTCAAAATCAAGTCCGTGATCAGTTATGACTATTTTTTCGAATCATCATCATTCTAGCGCAACAAAAGCTTGTGTTAAAAATGAGCGAAAATTGTGTTATAATGTATGAACCTTCGAATAATTTAGTATTCCCATATTTGAATTTACAATGAAATGAAAAAATAATCATATCAAGACCACCAAAAAGTAAGTTTTTGAAATAGAACATTGATATGATTAACAATGGCGTAACGCCTTTATGAATGATACTTATGGTTTACCTATTATGGACATAGCATGCTGCCAGCCAGTATGTCACTTTCGACCTGTCGGGTCTCTGCCGGTTCTTGGAGTTTGTATGTCAACGCCGCTCTGGGCTAGGGTCTGAAAAACTGGACGATCCACATACCATCGCCTACAACGGTGCACACAACTAGTGGCAAATCACACGAGTCAACAGTGTTGGTCGTTGATGATATTTTCTGGAAATGTCAGCAACGGACACCGCTACTCACTGAACTAACTCCCCAGCAATCTAATTTTACCAAATTTTTCTGGACTGCTGAAATCGACTAGCGAATATTCCAGAATTCAATTTGCTCTAAGATAAGTCGCCAATCAACATAAGACACTTTAACAGCTTCATTAGACATGTATAAGGTTGCCATCACAATATTAAACTGCTTTAGAAAATGAAAACATGAATACAAAGATATTTCCATTACAAGTTAAATAGTGTATTTATTTGAATTAACTATAAATAAAAAGAATTTTAAGATAAAAATACTACAGACGGTATAAATAACTTTGTGTACGAGTTCAATCTTTGTGCATCAAAATTATAAAGCATTTTTATGACAACCTTATTACATACCGCGCTCGTGGAATTAAAAATATATAACTCACTATATTAATAAGTATCTGTTTATCGATTGTGGTTACGAACAATGGAACTTGGCGAAAATTCTTATATAAATTTGATTTGTTACTAATCTTATAAATAACAATGATATTCATAAAAAAGTATTTAGTCAATTAATCAAGAATTTTCGTTAATTCCATGAACTTCTCTGTAAGACTTGAAGAAACTCACCATCCTCTTGGTTCTGAAAAGGATTATTCTTACAAAAACGTTCTAATCTAACCACAATCGATTTATTTGGCTTCTTCGAAAAATTTAAAGAAATTGTTAATCAAATTAAAAGGAAAGTAGTTTTACGACTGATATTATTTTAAACAGAGTAAAATGTCAGCACGATAGCATGTCTAAAGTCAACTGTTATGACTATCCAAATTCAACTCATATAGCATTCTTTTATCGACTTAGTCGTTTCTTTCGCAGTCCAGTTTCAATTAATTTAGCCCGATTTTATGGATCTTCGTCGTTTTTCTGTTTGTTTCCCAGGGGGAGCTCGATATTGATGTACAAAAGCGATTCCAGATTGATTCACATTTCAGATTTTTCGATGGTTAAGCAACATTCAAAGTGATCTTGGGGGGAATGGTCTTCATTTCGTAGTTTGGTATTTACATTAGCCTCTTTTTCATAAGCTACAAAATGTGGAGGATTGCGTGCATTTGGTTAGTTAACGCAATCATCAACACTTCTTTGGTTTAAATGAGACAATTTCCCACAGATCGCAAGTCGTGTATGTATTTGCGACAATGTTTAGACATAAATTAAATTACTGGTCTCACCTGCATGGGTCTGACTTTGTAACGAAAGCCGGTTCTGACGCGGGGGTCGATGTACACGCCAATGACAGGCATCTGATGGGGTGCAGGCTGTGGCACGCGGTACACGGCGGGGACATCGCCCAACGTGCTCGCGTCCAACAGGACCTCCTTATTGTACGCACTCTCAGACCAGAATCCCTTGCTGGGGATATCGGTGGCCTCCTATAATATTGACGACACATTATACTGTGTTATATAACATCACTTATATACTATACGACACATATCACTTAATTCAACTTATTCGTACATCAGGCCGGTCAGGGTCTTCGAAAATTTCTTCAAAAATCTCGCGATCATCGTAAGGTACTTTGAATGCAAGCATTATATCGGTTTATTGATCGCTTACAATTATTGTGCCTAATTGAAATTAGTACAATGACCGGCCTACCGTCCGTCAGATGGAAGAATAAAGGAATCAAGTCTATACATAAGCTATACCAACACCTATTTGGCAAAGCTTAGGCGCCCATGTGATGTTTCATAAACTGTTGCCAATAGTATGTACGAGTAAATATGAAAAGTTACGTCGCAGTTGTTGTCTACTTTTATTTCCGACCGTGTCAATCAACAAATGTTGTTTGGTTGCATAATTTGTAAAATATTTAAATCTGTGAAAGCTGCCAGATATATCTAAAGTAAGTCGCTGAATACATACCTTTTTAATAGGTATGGGAATATAATATGTACAGAACCTATCTACAACGCCATCATTGTATTCCAATTGAAACTCATTGAACGCCATTAGCGTGATATGGGGTGGACAATAGTAACCCATATTATACAAGTAAAAGTTTATGCGTCAGCAAATCAAGTCAAATTGATTTGTTGATCGCATCTATTAACTAGGATCAAAGTCCATTCGTTCGCGGATAGTGGAGAAGTTATTTTTAGAGATATTACCTCCAAGCTATTTCAGCTACTTAGTGATCGCTGCGAATTCCGCTGCGCCTACGCGATTGTTTGATACAGGAAACGATATAGTTTTTGTTAAAGACTCGCGTCCTATTTGATTCGTAAAGGCTACGACCTCCTAAAATGTTATGTCGTCGGAAACCTAGCAAGTTTATGTGATCGACCTTATTGGCCGCATGAGTAACGAGCCGCTGAAGCGTGATAAATGCCAAATCAATTTGAAGACACTCAAATGCACAAAATGTTTGTCTACGACGATGCTTACTACGAAAGATATTATCAATTATGATTATCTAATTATACCGGCGTCTAGACATGGGGAAGTCGAGAGGTATAACGTCACACGACGTTGATAAAGCGATAAACGTGTGAAGGAAACGTGTGACATACTTTACGAAATTAGTAAACATTGGACTTAACAAATCTGTTGTAAATGACGAAATTCCAAACAGTATCATTAACGCCGCCATCCGTCATTTATTTATTAAACATAAAACGTAGAAAGAAGCTCATTGACTTGGGTTTCATGAAAACCGAGGCACTATTTATAAATTCGATGTCGCTTGTGTTGTAACTTGTACGTAAACTCTTCCGTCAGGCCACGCCCTCAATATCTTGCCAAGATTTTTTTACCAAACGTCAAGTTCTAACATTTGGACCGGAATTTGACAAAAAAAAACTAGTAAGTATACTTACAGGAATGTCTAATTCCGGGAAAGCTTCTTCACCATCACTTTCATAGTCACTTGGAGCAGTGAACGAAGCTTTCGGAGTACCCTCAAACTCCTGAAACAAAATGATAACCATATAATATTCCGTGATTCATTTATTGACAATATGACTAATTCATAAAATACACAAGAAGTTATCTTGAATGAATTATGAAGAAGAACGTATGTTTGTATATCACTGATAAGAAAAGAGGACAGGACAGTAGTAGCCCTTGACTTACTGCGTACGTACATGACATCGCATATTAACTACATATATAATCGGTCTATATCATAATTGGATTTGTAAAGAATCTATGATCTAGAAATATTCCGTCTTTGAAATACAGACAATTGTTTGAATTATTATATCTGTTTCTAGTTGACTTAACACGTAATATTTTATTGTTTTTCCAACAATAAAATATTACGTGTCATTCTTAAAACCTTTTCATCAAAGTTATTTTAAATTAATTAACTGTGATTTTTTTCAATTTATTCAAAACATAGATCTTATAAAAAATAAAAATAAAAATAATGAGATTTCTTTAAAAAGCATTGGTATTTTAAATCATTCTCTTTTATAACTCATACGATTAAACTCGGTATTTTTGAAACTTAGAATTTCATTTACCTGAGCCGGTGGCAAAGATTCTCCAAAAGATGATTCCACATCAAGAGCGGTGGAGGTACCAGCCAGACGCGCGCGGGTAAGGTTCCACAAGCGCTGCAGGGCCAAGGGTGTCTCCTCTGATTGCATTTCCATTGCTGGGCTGGCGAGCATCTTCTCTTCTTTCAATACTTCTCAAATCTGCCAGAGAAAATTTTTAATTATTTATTTATTTCTTAACAACCTAAATTTCTAACTTTCTTCTTAATTAATGCAACTTTCTTAGAAATCTCGACATTCCTACTGCCATCCTTGACCTAGGTCTCAGTTGGTTATTAGAAGCAATCACAACAGTAATAATACTCATTAGTTATTCAATAGTATGCTTTCTTGTCCTCTATTGGTATCATAATGTCAAGAAAAAGGACACAAAAGGTTCAATTATAGAACCATGGTCAACCAAGGACCTTCAGTTAAGCAAATCAAACAAGAACGAATATCCCAATTCATTCAAGCAACTAAACGAGGAAAGAAGAATACACAATCCAATTACATTTCAAATTTTATAATTACCTACTAAGTTAACTATAATTGTAAGAGGCATCTGAAGGTTACGAAATCACTGAATTGAAAAAGAACATAAGCAAAGAAGAATAAGCAATTTCAACGACTATTACTCTAATCTTCACAGTTTATGAGACACATTCCATTCTGAAATTCTACAGAAGAGATATGTATGGTCAGATTTGGATATAAAAACAGTAATATATTGTATTGGTAAGAGTACACATATTGGTTTTCTCATTGCTAATCGTACCGCGCTTTCAGAGTTTACGACAGTTTCATAACAAACAGCTGCGTTGGGTAATAGATTTGAAAAACGTTCACGTGTTTTGTAAAAACTATTAAATATGCACAATGTTTTACTACCCAGTAGTACTTTTTAGCTGTTTATTTTTTGTTAGAGCCTTCCAGATTCATGCAATTATTCATGACAGCTCCTACACAATTTTTTACGCAAACAATCCGACAGCGTTGGCCCAGATTCCGCAATTTAATTTATTTCTCGTTCCAACAACAATTCTTCTTTTATGATTTGGTGACCAAATGTTTCAAATCAGAGTTAACATTATTAATGGTTGTTATTCTTATACCATATGTATGGTCTATGCCATATTGCTTCCTCGTTTGAACAGCCGTAAAGGTCTCGTGACGTTAGTATTTGATCAGCTGCTGAATTCGTGGGAACGTCAGAAGGACAGCCAGTTATTTTAATATGTGGAAAATTTCAATCTAGTTACTGAATTAATGAAAGGAAGGTGATTCACCTATCGTATCGTATTATTAAACAGTGCAAATAACGAGGTGTTCCCCAATTTATCAAAGTACAAACATGGTTATCATAAAATTTTAGTTTATTGAATTCATGATTTTCCTGTTGCAACAATTAAATTTATACTTCATAAATGGGACTAACAAATCCCATGTAGAAATATTGATAAAAAAGCGATCCATGTTTCGGAGGATAACCTGTTTGTCCATTGTCAATACACAGTTACAAAAAATAACCCTCGGTTCTCAAAAAGGAGCAGGTAAAAGTTAAGAAAAAATCTTCTGAATACCAACTTGAGCGACACGATTCAAAGGATCTCAGTAATTACACGGTCATGCATGCGTAACTTTTTTTTACATTCTTCAGTAACCGAGAGAATAAGATTTTTTATGATTTACAGTAGACACAAACTATTAAAAATTACAAATTATTAATAGAATGGGTAATATTTTTTCAACTTCAAAGAAGTTGAATCAAATTATTATTTATTGTAAATGCGGTACATTAAAAGACCTAGATAAAATATACAATATTTTAAAAAAGAAAGTAAAATTTAAAAAGAAAACATTTTTATATAGCTGGCGCCATATACCTAAATAATAGGCGCCACCAAAAGGAACAGAAGAATCGTGTAATGGAAAGTGAATTAGTTGAGCCTGACGTAGCTGAGCCAGCGGCCGCGGGCCCGTCGAGAGAGAAAGCGCTGCCGATGAACAAAGTCGGCCATTTGCTGGCCATTAACCGTTAGTTAAACCAGAATGTTCTCAGTTATATGTTATAAACCTCTGCTATCCTTATTTGGTAAAAGTCCTTTACTTTTCCGCTTTACTTATTCAGTTAAATTCATGCATTCCATAGAATTTGTAACTTACCTAGTCTCAATAAAAATTTCGCAACAGCTGTAGCTAACTTGGTCTCAAGGCTTCAATTTATCTAAGCGCCTCCACAATCTACAATACAAAAAAGTAGTCACAACAGTTTCAGCGAATGTCACACGGTGCAAGACTTTCAACTGTACAGAAGCGCAGCTTGATCACCACTGAGTGCTAACCCTCGCTACGGTGGTATTTTAAACTTACTGGTGCTCCCCGGCCGCGCCGCGCGCAGAGAAGAGGATGCAGATATGTGGTTCAAGCGAGACAGAAAGAGGAGCACGCTCCGACCGCGTGCTCCGCCAGACACTTTACACACACAACGACAAGCAGTTACGCATGCGTCGAAGCTATCGATACGTCTGAATACGTCGAGGTCGACGTCACTGTTCCCTTTTCAGAACCAAGTACAGGCGAAGGCGGGGATCCACACCCGCAAAGTTTGGTACTTTCATCAACAGGTAACAACTTTACTCAAACTTTTTAAGAACGAATTCCGTAAAAAAAAAAAACAATGACGGAGTATGCCGACACATAGAAATTTCTAGACAAAAGTTTATAGTATATTGTAGAACATTTAGCGTAGTAAGTAAATGAATGAATAATTTAACAAATACACGACGAGAATCGTTAAGTAACGACCATGTCCTAATCACACTCATAAATGAGGCTAAAAATATTCTTCAAAACAAATTTAATTTCAACTCAATGAAAGCTGAAATCCGATGCACTGATCTAATTCTGTACCTACTCAAGTGTGAGGCCCGTGCGAGATGCCTTAGTGACTGTCTCCGTAAGCACACAAGAAGATGAGGCTATTCATGTTATGGACGGCTATATTAAACATTCAAATAGAAAAAAAAACGTCAATCACTTCGCAGTTAATCAGTAATAGTTAATTGATGATTAGTCCTGACCAGATAGGTAATCTGTTCATCAATCTAATTCCCGTAACTAAATGTCTGTGAGAGCAATTTAGATAAATCTGTTCGCTCTGTAATAGCCTTTGTCGATTAAGAATTCTTAGAATTGTCGCACATCGTCTACCATCAGTCTTCAAATTCTCATCATCACATCGACCTAAGATGTCCATTGTTCCCCATAATTATGTATAACGTCTCGTGGTAGTAAACGCCATGCAGGTTGCATAACCAAAAACAGTCGTCTGATATAAGTTACGTAGGTAGAACAAATCAGAAAGAAATCGATAAAAGGCATACACTACGTCAGCCACTCGAGTTCAAGGTTACTGCAGTTATGAATCCTAATCTATATGGTATTCCGAGAAAGCTATGCTACTCATGCATTTCTTTACCAGTTCAATAAAATCTTCTGAATAAAGCTATCAAGATAAATTTAAGCCAAGCTCATTGATATTAATTTACTAAGAACAGATTATATAATTACAAAACTATTTTACCGTTATAAAGAAGTACCATAGTAATATACCAAATTAATTATCTTTCGCGGAATCCTGTATAAACTAGATGAAGCAATTCATACGGAAACAGAAGATAAGATAACAATTAAGTCCACAGAGCTTGTATCTGAAATCCAGACACAGTTTTAGATAGTAACCAAAATAAACAAAGAAGATAAAATCTTGCATTTCACTGCCACGTGCTACAGTAAGCACTACCTTTAGATTTGACAAATAATATAAATATTAGACACGGAGACGACTGCAAAACAAACACACAAAAGTAATTAAGAAAGCTGTAAAATTATTATAATCTGCCAGACGCAATCGTAAAATATTATCGACAATGTAAGCTATGTCATATTTTACAAAATTCTCTGGTTACTTTAGCCGTAGACGTCTGCCGCCATTTTGCTTTCCGTAAACGATGCACTAAATCGTATAAATAAAGAAATTCATAGAATGCATGAAGACGTTTCCATGTAAAATTAATTTCTTTGACATTTTAATGATTGATTGCTGTAAATGATGTTAACAACTTATACCATATTGTAAAATTAAATTCATTGTTAAAATAAGAACGTATGAAGAGAAGACATAAAAACAGACATCTATTTTCGCCTACCTGAACTAATGATTCCACGGATGTTGAGAGACAGTTGATTTCAAACATTTCTCATTTAAATTAGGGCTAGTGTAAATAGTGTTTGTTTACGAGGCGAACCCAAGACCATATCATGCACCTACTTTTCTTCTTTTTGGTTTACTAACTGTACTTTTAACTATGAAGAAGATGCATTATGTACCTAAACAATTCTCCATAAAATTAATTCTAGCTAAAAGTACTATAATTCGGCAATTCTTCATAAAACTAATTCTAGCTAAAAGCGGTCAAGAGAATCCTCTAGATACAGGAAACACATACCAGCAGTAGTAAACTTAAAGAGACGTTCGGTGACAATAGTAAGTTCAGTTCACAAGTTAATTATTCAGCTTTGGTGGACTGTCATACATCCTGGGTATCGTGTTACGACCTACCATACACGTTGTCGCTATGCCTACTGTTCGAATGATAAACTGACACCCATTCATTTCTTAGAAGCGAATGTTTAACAAACATAACTCCCGATAATAATCACGAGACGAAAAGATGGTTTTTTGTGTTCAATTAACGAATGATTACAATTAGAAGATTATATTTACTGCAGCAACTATTGCAGAGTATTGACATATTGTTAATCTGCCAACATTCATAGCTGTGGTTCGTCTATTACCATTATTCTTATCACTTTCTTGCCCATTTCCTAAATTTCTGTAAACAATAATTTTATATTAGTCATCACCTCAATAATCTCAGTAAATTTTTTGTATTTTTTTAATCTATCAAATATTTCAGCAATCTTTCCACCGTTTTTAGAAAAAATGTGGAGGTCTTCAACATTTTCCATTGTAATCAAATACAAATTACCACGCAGACTGAGGGGTATATTGTGTAGGAAGGTAAGCATTAGATGACGAATAGGTACACACTGTGATCATTGATAGGTCTAAACTTATTCCATTTGAGTTAGGACCTTGTTTTCATCTTTATTACATAAATAATGTCAAGTGCCTGTTTGTAATATAAAAAAATATATATATTAAATGCAATTAAAAGTATATTCGATATCTCTAACAAAAGTGCATTTTTATAAATTTTGTCTGTGTCCATCTGTCTATCTGTTTGTTCCGGCTAATCTATGAAACGGCTCGACCAATTTTGACGAAACTTTCACTGACAGACGATGTTACAAGGTGTACTTAGGCTACCTTTAATTTCCTCGTAGGATCAGAATTTCAAACCACGGAACATGTCTTCAAAACAGTTCACCAAAATTTGACGGGACATTCACTAGGATATAGCTAATATTATAATGAATAACTTAAGCTAATTTTTATTTTCTCGCGAGAACGTGATTTAATTCCCCGGGGGATGGGGGACATCTTAATATACATTACGAGGTAGGGGAGGGCTACCGCAGAGTTGTAGAGAATTCTCTCACATATTAAAGTAACCTTATTCCCGAAATTCCTTGTTACTCCCCGGCATAACCGAAATGCATAAAAAAAAATTGACACATATACCCCAAAAAAAGGTTAGTTTGTGAAGGTTGGTTAAAGTTCTTAAACTCCACGCGAATGAAGTCGCAGGTAACAGCTAGTTAATTATTAGTGTTTGCATCTCGACTTGAACAAACACACCCTGTTCAGATGGCTCTGACCCGTGACTATTATCTGCTTCAACATCACTTATTGTCAATTTGACATAATCTTCATGTCATGAAAGATCATTATAGAAAGTCACGTTTGTTACAACTGCACGTGGTGTTTTATGTGGTTCGTTGTTCTAGACTACAAGTTACTATGTTAGTTAATACATAGATATAAATGCTATTTCTATGCAATTACCTACTTCTAGTGTTCAAACCGGTTTTATGCAGATATATACGGTAATTAGTATGCACTTAACGATTCCAATAGAAATTTACTTACCTACTTGAATGATATCATTGATATTTATTTTTCAAATAGGTTTTAAAAAACACTTTTTTCGTCAGTTTAAACTAGACGAGGCCGGTGTTTCCTAGCTGACAACACCGAAGCAAACTCAGGGGTCAAAGTCTCTTTTAAAATCCCTATACAGCAAATATATGAATTACACTTATGTGGTATTCTGTCTGTCCTAAATTCAAAAGGGATTATATTTATCACCATCATCATCATCATATTAGCCGAAAGACGTCCACTATTGGACATAGGCCTCCCCCAAATGTCGCCACAATGACCGGTCCTGTGCGTCTTGCATCCATCAAATTCCCGCGACCCTCACCAGGTTATCGGTTTACCTTGTGGGAGCAAACAGGCAGGCAGGCAGGTTTATATTTATAGGCATATGTATCTTTTCCCTCTTAATCCAAACTTTTCACCAAGTAATCATTGGTCGATATGTGTCCTCTTTTCGGTATTTGAACACTACACGAGACATTTCACTGGCGTCACATAACCACTTATACCCATGAAGTGAGACATCGATATCAGGTTCAGTCTGAATTCTTGTTACTGAGTTATATGTTTCTTTGATGGCAGCCTTCCTAACGATGTTTTAAAAAATAGGGCGGGTTTTTGAATTGAGTATTGTTTTTTTTTAATTTGATATAAACTAGTACTTGACTGCGATCCCCCCTGATGGTAAGCAGTGATGGTGAGGCGCACTAGTTTATTAAGAGCCTATTATATGTTTATTTTGAGTTAAACATATCTCAAACCCTACTACTAAATTTTGACAGCTTTTCAGCCTAGAGTTATACTCAACTTTAAATGCTTAAATTAAAAATCAGGGGATATACTCGTAGATATCGTGAGCACAGTCGCCGCTGCGACGACAGGACTGCAGCTTTGTTCGAAAGAGTTACCGTGGCCGTATAACGCAAACGGCAACTGTAGGAACACAGGTAGGTTTTAGTCAGTAAATATCTGACACACTCTCTCTCAATCCACCCAGAGCGGGAGGAGATATTTGATGATTTTCCACTACAAAAAAAAGTCACCGCTGCTATGCTTTGTAATGTTATTAATCGATTTAAATGTGCGGTAGCCAATTAGCCTGGCACGAGACTCTGAAGCATATTAATATAATTACTTATTAGTCATGTCTATCAATAAATCATTAGAGGTATTTAGTCTATTTTTCTATGTATTGCGGTAAAAGTGATTTGCCTACGAATAGGAATATTCCTTCATTTTAGTTTGTGATTCAAGTTTACAAAAGAATGAATGGGTTTTTCTCTGTTAAAGGAAAATACGTTAAATTATATTAATTGACCAATACAGATAAGTAAGTACAGTACCTTCATAATAATGCTCAATAATGGTCAGTACCATTATTGAGCATATTATGTGTGATTTTATATTGAGCTTATTACTCAGGGTGGAGCTAGAGACAAATCAAGGAATACACTTTGTGTTCCTTGATTTGTTCTTTGCGTTCCAGTGACTATTTCAAATAATCTCGTAGCCTTGGCAGGCATCAGCTCTTGGAAACGCGGTACCAATTGCTCGCCGCTCCTCCACTGACCGAGAATCGCCCTGCGGCTCCTGACTTCCAGAGCATCTCGTGATGATATTGAGGACGGGAACTCCCGTATGTGATATATCTGTCTTGATAGCTAGATCTGAGACTGATGGTAAAACTAATTTATTAACACAAGCATGAGTTAAATTAGCTTCGAATTAATCAACGGTCGCATAGTTTGTACAGTGAATACAGCGATAGGTATTCTAGGGTGCCAGGTTTATGTATTTAAATAGTAGGTATAGTAGTAATACAAATTTAGACATTATAGAAACTGTACTTTTATTAATAACAACAAATACTATAGTTTAGTGACGAGTAGAATTCCTTTACAGGATAATAATTATGAAATTGGTACTTAACTGAATGCGTAAAACAGTGGATACTCACGAGTTGCCTCATAATATTTTACGTGTACATCTTCCTACTATTAAATATAAGGATATTTTGTTGTAAGTAATTATTCAAAAAATTTCGGAAAATTACTAAAATAACTCCTGTGATTTATGATACTAAGAATTATTGAATTTCTGTGTACTAGTTTAAATAAATAATTCCAGTAGACGGTTCCACTAATAAAATTATTTATTTAAAGTCAATATCAATCTTTATTAGTTGATATATACCTTCTCGGAGTACAATGGTTGGTACCTATGTGCCTACCTGGCTATATCCACTATTGACTTCTATTTCTAGTAGCTATGTTGTTGAGCAATTTGAATTTTGATTTTTAAGGCAAAACTAAAACTTTCATTTCAAGAAAGGGATCAACACTAGTTTTTTTTTATTATTTTTGTTGTCTAATCATAGGTAGTGTAGCGAAATAAAATAAAAGCATTTCACTACTGAAATATAAACTACAATTTGTAAATTTAAAGTTCAACAAATTGAAGAGTTTTGATATTAGAGGCTTCTATGCAGAGTAACACATCTATGGCGTCACAAAAAAGAATCCTGCATCGCGCAATCAAAGTTCTCCGCGCGATTGGAACATAATATATAGAACAGCCCGAAATCATCTATCGGGCAGTTGCCCACCAGACATAACACCCGTCTGGTCGGACATCCTCCCTTTTCAACGGAGGTTTGCGGGACTTTACTCACTGTTCCGCTTACCCCCAAACTGTAATAGGTACAAGTTAATATTTTAGGAAAAAAAATAAAAATAGTATAACGATATCTTTTACCGTTAGATCCATAAGTCTTATTTATACAATAGTTAATAAAAAGTCGATAATCAATAAGTCATAGAGATTCGATCGTGTTTAATACATTAACTTCTTGAACAAACACTTTTACCGGCTGACATCGGGTTTACACCGGTGACTGTCTAATAAAAACCTTCCTATGCAGGGTCACAAAGGAACATGGTGCTAATAGCGTGGTGGCTGCGTGATCCTTGCGTGATACTTACCTGTAGAAGAGTTTTGAGTCACGACTTATATCAGGGAAAAGTGATGATGACATACACTGTGTTGGTATGTGTAATTAAGTGCATCATTCATACTACTTAGTACTTAAATGGAAATAGCCAGATTTTAGTACAAAACAGGATAGCTCCATATTTTTATGTGGGTGTTATGTTTGAGTATGGTTTCCGCACTTAGTCCTATGCGGACCAATTTGTGTGTGAGCCATGGCGGCCAAAACCTTTAGTGAGCTTATTCCTACCAGGTCTTTCAGGGCGTCAGTGAGGGAATTCGGGGATCCCAAGGTTAAATGTCGATGTGGGTGTCTTCCCCATTTCTGTAAGCACGTTAAACCACTGGCCTTCTGCAGTACTATTACCAATATTTACTTTACTACATTACTATTGCGGCGCGTATTTACATTCTGTACATGGCCAGAACGCAAGGGTGTGCAACTAGTCGCGTATAGATTGGAAATTACTTTTTAATCGAGGTCTTACAATCTATAAACGAATAGTACGCAAATACTCGCTTATACTTCGTAGTGACCTAACTACTTTACCTTATTCCCTAATATACAGTGCCTATATATATGGAACTAATCGTGCGTAGATCGGAATAATCGCGGCTGGATTAGATCATGTTAGAATAGTGACCACTAGAACACGATGGCGAGCTAACGAAGCGATCATGTGGGTTAGGTTAGGTTAGAACAGTGACCATTAAAGCGTTTAGGCGAGCGAGTGCTGGGTGCGTGCCGCGGCAGCGGCCGCCGAGCGCCAGGTCCTCTTCTAATGTTAGTGAATCATTTGGGTTAGGTTAAGTTAAAAATCGCGCCTGGATAAGGTCAGGTTAGAATAGTAACCATTAAGACTTGGTGGCGAGCTAACGAAGCGATCATGTGGGTTAGATTAGAACAGTGACCATTAAATCCAGATCCCCTTCTAATTTTGGTGAATCTTTTGGGTTTAGTTAAGTTAAATGCCATTATTTTTTATCTAATCCTACATTAATAATGTTAAAACTTCATTCCATTATACGAGTATGCATAAATGATTTTATTAAACTATATCGCAGCTTTTGTCAGGCGTAAGTGATGTTAAGTGTAGTATAGTTTGGAAACACGTTACAAACTATACAAGAGCAATGAGCAGAATTCGTGTATACATTGTAATTGCAGATTTAAAAATAGCGATCCAAGTATTCGCGAGCAGTTTCCAATGGCTGCGTTTTGGCTATGTACAGAATGTAAATACGCTAGTACGGCAATAAAGTTAGTGCAACATACATCCATCATCCATATCCTCCTTCATCCTTCTTCTTCCTTCATTCTATTGTCATTGCTTTCAAGAGTGGTCTATTTCGAAAGAGTCATCATGCCCTGGAACGCAAACAGCGGCTGAAATAAGACAGGTGGGTTTTAGTCAGTAAAAGACTGACACTCTCTCTCACTTCACCCTAAGCTGAAGATAGTTTTTGGCAATTTGGCCTCGGTTGTCATTTGTAAACTATGACAGTCATTTCAGGAACTCCGAAGCCTTAAATTTTTATAACTATTAAAAAGGGTATAATGTCACACAATAACTGGGTTATGGATAGTAAAATACTGGTAAGTACTCAGCTGAATCTGATATGACAGTTTTTTTTTTTTTTTAAATGGTTTGGTTGAGAAATCCAGTTTCTTCCAGAAAATAGTGCAATAGGAAGCCAATAAATGGTGTTTTGTACCTAACTATAAGTAACAAACAATTACTGTTATGTACGTTGATACCTATACATAATGCAACTCGCACACTAACACAAACCATTCAGTGTGGAACCAATAGCGCTAAGTCGATTCGATTGTGTCTTTAAAGAATAACTCGGGCAAAGTCAGGCAGAAGATCTATACAGCATGTTTAGGGTTACACTGAAACGATAGTGTTACACAATGGCCCATTCACTAGCCAGCTAAGCAAAAGCATGCTCCGCAAACATTATACATTCGCTTCCTTAGTGCAGTGAATAAGATCATATCTCAAAATTCATAAATAATGAGTTTGTTGAAAAATTTAAAAACACAATAATTTTAGACTAAGATTTTGCTGTTACCATTGATATACAAATAGTACATTTTAATACAATTGGAGAAAGTTTGTCATTGTGACCGAGGCGGCCGCGGCGTTCACCCGAGCCTTGGTGAGGGTGTTATGGAGCTGAGGGCTGCAGTGACAAATTTCTACATGTATCAAAGGACGTTTTTCAATACACTTACGAAGACATTAATAAATAGGGGTAAAAGCGCGCATCGTGTGGATTGACGTGCGCCCTGCCTGATACGATAAATGTTATAAAATTGTAGTGGGACGGCACAAACACTTTTCCGCACAAGAGCGAAAAACAGTCAATTGCGTGCCTAAAAGCGGTGGGATAAGAGCGAGTTTTCAAGTGTATTATTTTTTTTTATATACTAACATCAGAGTACTGATAAACATACGTATAAATAAATAAGAAAGCTATTCGTTGACCTCTAAAGGGAAGGTTCAAAGCGCAAATTATCACTTCATTTGGCTAGAAAGGGTTGACGATTGGTGTCTTGTATAATCCCTGACAAAGGATCATCTTCTTTCTGTTGCTATTATTTCTTTTACGAATTCACACGAGAGGAGATGAGAAGAAAAAGGTTTCACTATCAGGAGATACAGTGCTCCGATCGAGAAGTATGTAAGTAATGGAAATATGAAAAAGTTAGAATAGAATTTTATTTTGTAAATATGGGTAGTAAACTTAAACACATAACAAAAAAACCTAAATGGGTAGTTATTTACGGGTGTGGTGCTGAAATTAAACACATGGTCAAACTTGGTACGACGGATTTGGTCCAAGTGAGGGTTCCATACAAACTTACTTATGTAAGTAGTCCAATTTCCGAATGAAGTCTCGAAGATTTTTTCGAATACAACAAAAACATTTATTTTTACGTAACAAACAAATTTGTCGTTTTCAGACCTATTCCTATACCTATACTATAAGACTTTGCTTTATGCCCATGAATGAGACTCTCAACGTACCTAATCAAAAGGTACGTTGAGAGTCTCGAAATATACTTTTTTTGCGACATAAACGGCCGTATCTTTTTTTTAGTTAACTTATAAGTTTGATTTTTTCTCAGTTTCAAGAGATCGCAGTCCTAGGCTGAGTATATGGTTTAATTTCAATTCGATATCTCCACGCGTTCTCGAGATAAAGGGTATAGATAGACAGACAGACAGACAGACAGACAGACGGACAACAAAGTGATCCTATAAGTGTTCCGATATTTACTTTTGAGGTACGGAACTATAAAAAAAAACATATTAAAAAGAAAATTAAATTATGATTATATAACATGTCATTAGATTTAAAAATAAAATGTTATTTCCGGCTACGCTATATTTTTACATAAACTACGCTAAATTTAATATGTGCAAGTTTACAACAAAACGACGACTCGGATTTACGATCGGTAAAGTTTATGACCTAATGCTTATAACATTTATGTTTCATGCTAACTGGAAATATTTACTTGCGTTTTCAGCATTCTTTTATTAGTTGCAGGATAAATGACTTGAGGTGGGATATAATCAAATAACTTCTCCCGCTTTGGAGCGAAAGGGAGTGTTAGACTTTTGCCACCTATGTTCCTTCAGTTGCTCTTTACTTTCCAAGGCCACAGTAACTCTTTCGTACAATCTCGCAACCCGAGGATAAATTACTGACGAGCAGTTTTGACATACATACCAAAACAGCACATTATCATAGCATAGCTTAACATAGCATAATCAGACTTTTAATGTGCCCGCTGCTGGGACTCAGGCCTCTTCTCTAGGAGAGAGACGTTATCATAGAACCAAAGAATAGAAAATTACTGATTCCTAAGACATCTCTTTTAGCCTTTTCTTTGGAATGCCAAGGTGACTTCGATGCCTTTGTGACACGAGTGAGCTACCATTTTGATTTGTGCAAGAAATGATTACCTAGCTACTATTTACCTGGGAGGTCCAGACGCCTCCTGCCGGAGGCTCTACGCGAGAATTATTCGGTCCATGGCCCTTTATGGTGCACCAGTATGGGCGCCAGCGCTGCGGAAGCAGCCGGCGGCCCGGCTGAACGCGTGCCAGAGGGTCATGGCCATACGGATGGTGCAAGGATACCGGACGATTTCCCGAGAAGCGGCGAGCCTCCTTGCTTGCCAGCCACCATGGGATCTGGTGGCAACAGACCTTGCTCACATGCACGATCTGCGCATGGAGATGCAACGCCGGGGCGAAACTCCGTTGCCGCGACAAATCGCAGCATGGCGGACTGAGCTCCGGCGGGTTCTCATGGCTAAATGGCGGCAGCGACTGTCGCGACCCAGTGCTGGGCACGCCACAATTATGGCGGTAAGTCCCCTCTTTGAGGCGTGGTTGGAAAGACCTCACGGCGTCCTCACCTACCGTATGACGCAGGTTCTCACCGAACACGGTAAGTTCGGGAAGTTCCTGCACCGGATTCGTGCGGAAGCGACGCCCGGGTGTCGCCACTGTGTGGACCGCCCGGAGGACACGGTGGAGCATACGGTGGAGGTATGCCCCGCTTGGGCAGAGCAACGCCGTGTCCTCGTGGGGGCGATCGGTGGCGGCGATCTCTCGCGTCGGGCCTTGGTACAGGCCATGGTCCGTAGCGAGGAGGAGTGGCAGGCGGTCGCTTCCTTCTGCGAAGCAGTAATGCTAGCAAAGGAGGCGGCCGATCGCGTGAGGCAACGGTCCTCACGCCCAAATCGCCGCCGGGATTCCGATCCCGATTTCCGGCCACCGTAGGCGCGGGCTTGCGGACGGCGAGCAATGGGTAGCCCGCCGTCCGACCGTCCGGTAACCGTCCGGACCGAGTCCAAGTCGTCGACGGCGCGTATTGTTCCACGCGCGCCTCAGGGAGATGTCAGCAAATCGTAGGGGCCCAGCAGGGTCGAAGCCTACTGGGGCCATGGGTAGTGTGAAAGCGAAACCCGGGGTCCTGGGACGAAGGCAACGAAGGAACAGGAGTGGGTTTTTAGTCAGTAAAAGTCTGACACTATCTCCCGCCCCGCCCAAGGGCGGGGGATGTCATAAGATGATTTTCCCACCGAAAAAAAAAAAAAAAAAAAACCTAGCTACTATTTTCATCCCACTTACACCTCACAGGTCGTAAAATTCGATAGATTAACACAGGGTTACCCAAGTAAACAACATTGACTTGTACACATCATCGACTTCCTATCATATATAATATTAGCTTATGCCAGCGGCTTCGCCCGCAAACCTTTTGTAGCAAACCGTTGTTGAAAGAATTTTTAAAATTCGTGCAATGGTTTTTTTATTTATTACAAACAAAAATACATATTTTCCCTCGTTATAATATTAGTATAGAAAACGTAAAAAGAACAAATTTTCATTAACAATTTCTGAATTTATTGAAATGATTGCATGTGCTAACACCTCAACACCCACTGCTTTCCTTCACTATTATTCCATCGTGAACGTAACATCAACAATGCGTGGCCTCGAGCGACGGAAGCATGCCAAAGAAAATTTGCATTAAATATCACGTGTGGATTAGATTTATCGTTTTCTTTCGTCCTATGTTTGAATTGAATTTAAATTGTGGTCGTCATTTAAGATGGCGGAGGATAGTATCATAGGATAATTTATTTCAAACAGCTATGCACGCGGACGGAGGGGTGACAGACCACCATACCACACAAAAAAACTGTCACAACAATCTAATATATAGGCATCCAAAACGGTTTCGTTTTTATAAATTATCTCTAGCGCAATATACTAAAGTTCAAAAAAAAATGCTTCTGGTAAATAACACATTATTATATTTTCCTGCTTATGTTTAACCCTTTAACCATTTACATCGGATATATCCGGCAAACACTGTAGGGTGATTCTTCGAAACCGAGAGAACGTCTCATTCAGCTGCCCTAGATTTCGTACCTATCTGTTTTGTGTCGTAAACTCGTAAGCCACTGGGCGCAAATGAGTGCCAATACATTTAGTGATCGGGAAAAACTAATATGCAAATAAAAATATCAAATTGTAAAGAAAAAACTAGGCTAGACGATCTCATTCGTCTGGCCTAGTTTTTCTACCCTCTCGGTTTCCAGGAATTACCCTGTAGCGTTTATTCTGCCAGGGTCGCACATCCACGACCAAATACTCCATTTCGTCAGTACTTCTGTCACCTATAGAGATTCAAGAGCTAAACGAGATGGAGTACCCAGTGGCAAACACACGACCCTGGCGAATAGGACGCGAAAACACTCGTCGGACCATTCCGACGCGGACGGTTAAAGGGTTAATACCCCGTTTTTCATTATGATTTTTGGCTTGACTACGATCTCATCTGATGGTAAGCAGTGATGTAATCGTTGATGGTGAACTGCACTAGTTTATTTAGAACCTAATATTCACTCTCGCCTTTATGACACCTAAATTATAAAATCAGACGGGAAGACTGCAACAGGCAAATTCTAATGTAATCCAGTAACATAATCTTATGAAAGCTCTCATTCGGTATTTTAGAACCTGCCTTACCGGATAACGAGTTATTTATCTTAATAAAATGTCTAACAAATATCTTTACTGATCCAGAAAAGCCAGACTAGAGATCTTTCGATAGTAATTTGCCACCTAATTTTGCCGAACATCACATAATCTAAATATTTATAAAAATCTGAAAGCCGCGTCTATTTCGACTGGAATCTATACCAAGCTTTTATCTTCGTCATGGGTAAAATAGAAACGCAGTTTTTTAAAGGATGGAACGAAAAATGGCTTTCAATGTCGTTAATTTCGGTTTTATAATTATTATTCTCTTTATTCTTTGTAAACACACATAAATTACATTTTTAAATATTTTTTTTAAACAAAATCATACAATAAAAAAGCATTTAAAAATATAAAAAATATTACCCCACCGGTATCGGGAATAGGATCCAAGCTACCGGCGGTCAGGGCTCCAGAGAAAGGAACCTCCTAACAATGCGAGCCGTGTTCGGGAGTACCGCTTTATTATTATTATTATTATGGGACTATTTTCAGAGGGCTGCATCTTCAGCATCCCGTCTCTAATTCGCTTTGTACTTATTCATAAAGAGATAGCTCAAACATTGTTGTTTTGTGCAGAAATCTTACAAGAGCTAGGAGTTCGAAAATTTTAGCACCTCGCCTGTTATGCGAAGTTCTTTAAATATGAAGCTTTTTTATATATGTATAAGTATAATTAATTTTGTCACTGAGAGTCACAGAGTGCAAGTGCACCTTCTAGCTCTCCCCTCCCTAACACCCGTGTACCAATTTAGTCGTAGCTTTATTTTTTTCTCCCCTAGAGAGTAGGCCTGTGTCTCAGCAGTGGGAACATTATAAAGCTGATTATACTTACATAGATAATAATAATAAATACATAAATAATAAAAATAGCTTCTGCTTTGTATACCTATAGAAATGAGAAGAAAATAATAGTTTACTATAGACAACATATGACCTATTGTTTTGTTTTGTTCAAAAGTGTTAGTCATAACGAGGAGGTATCTGACCCATAGACGTTTTATAATTTATTGGTAAACAAGAAATCTTATATTCTTAATTGATACCATCGGTTTTAAAACTAGCAACAGCTATTATTAATGTAAATAGATAATGTACCATACGTATATAACAGTGAGAATAGTATAGTGCATAGTATAGTGAATAGTATAGTGTGTAAGTGTATATATACGGCCCCGACTTACGAGCTGTAGGTCGCGGGTTCAAACCCAACCAGGTGCATTACTTTGTGTAATTTATTTCATCACCACTGCTCTCAAAACGGTGAAGGAAAACATCATAAAGAAACCGGCATGTACTAGAACCAAAAATTCGAAGACATGTGACTTTCACCAACCCGCACTAGACCCGCGTGGTGGATTACGGCCCATTCCCTCTCCTAGAGAGGAGGCCTGAGTCCCAACAGTGGGAACATTATAAGGCCGACTATGCTACGTATATAACTCGACAAAAAATACATATTGTCACGCTTTTACGTAAAGACGTAGATCCAATCAGTTGTATGATTCCATTGTTTGTTAATTTCATCAAGCAGTGCAATACTTCATCAGCCTAAATTAGGTAAAGTTACCCGTTACATTTTTCTTATCTCGATAACCTCTGACTTCTCTAATATTCTTATTATTTTCCTTGACTATCGGATTTCCTCTACTCATGTTTTTTATTGTTGATATAGCTACTGAAAGATTCCGCTTTATCAGTTATTCTTTTTTTACTACTTTATTACTAAATAGTATAGTTAAACTAATAGGTAATTAACTAATATACATATATATTTATTAAGTTGTTTGTAGGTATATTATAGGTAATTATTTAAATATTTGTAATCATGAATTGAATAAACATAAATCTCATAATAATACAACTATACCAAATATACATTAAAACAAAGGTTAGGTACCTACCCACATTGTTAAACTTAAACACAGGCACGAGTGCACGTAGCATAGCATAGCATAGTCGGCCTTATAATGTCCCCACTGTTGGGATTCAGGCTTCCTCTCTAGGAGAGGGAATGGGCCGTAATCCACCACGCGGGCCCAGTGCAGGTTGGTGGATGTCACATGTCTTCGAATTTTTTGGTTCTACGACATGCCGGTTTCCTCACGATGTTTTCCTTCACCGTTTTGAGAGCAGTGGTTATGAAATAAATTACACAAAGTAATGCGCCTGGTTGGGTTTGAATCCGCGACCTACAACTCGTAAGTCGGAGCCGTTACCACTCGGTCACCACTGCTCTGAGTGCACGTAATCTGGTTCAAATAAGCGAAACCTTACGCAGGAATTTACTGACGATTGATCTATAATTCTATACATTATACTAATGATGTTATATAATAACCTAATCTTAATATTATAAAGAGGGAAGATTAATATTTTTATTTGTAGGGGAGAGCGGGGCTGAAAGTGCCGATTTCGACAAATCCTTATATTGTTCGGGATAAAACAAATACTATGTCTGAAAGTAGTGGTTCATCCTAAGTCAAATTTAGTCTATAATACGAATTTACCTACACATTTTGCACATGTTTTATAGTTTTTTAGAAAAAGTAATTTTCTTACACAGCGGTGGCAAGGCACTACCAACCCCACTTCGGGGCAAATTGTGCCGTAGCTGAGGTCAGTTGTGCCGTTGATAATTCTAGGTGTTTTGCATGCATAAAAATTAATTTAGAATTTAAAAAACATCAATTTTATATGCATATATTTATTCGTTATTCTTTTAACTATAAATAAACAATTTTTAAAATTTACTTGTTTATAATACCAAGCATTATAATAAAAAAACAAATTACCTTTACCTATATAATATTTTCAAACATAAAAGCATATTTTTAATCAATAGTTTGTACTTATTTTTATGCGAATGAGATCAATTATGCAAAATATCAGCCTCTAAGGACTATATTACAAAAAATAATAAAATTAAGATCAGTCTCTTGAGTCTTTTTAAGAAATCAAAATAATATAGCAAAACTAGTTATTCCGTAGATGATTGATCAAAATAGCAATTAGGACAAACAAATTCTAGGCTTTCTTCATCTTCAATACATTGCAAATAGGCCCATTTCTTACATTCTTAGAAAAATGGATTAATTTTTCTCCAGGGGCAGAGTTAGAATAGGCATCACAACAATAATATAGTACCATTCTTGTTCGTCATCAGAACTGTCGTCATCTTGCAAAACTCTTCTCTTAGCGGGGTTCTTAGTCGGCTTTTTTGTTGGTTTACCTTTTTCCTTCCATTTTCCCGTAACCTTCTTTATTGTTTCACTTTCTTTCTTCTTTTTTTTATTAGCCTGTTCTTCGGTCAAAGCGTTTTTCTCTGGAGTATCTATAAGAATAGCTGTCTTTCTTTTACGTCCTTTGTTATGTCCAATTAATCGGGGAGGTGCTTTAGGCAGTGGTCTTATTAGTTCTGGGGAGAAAATTGTCCCATTACCCTTTTGTGTTTTTCGCTTGTATGTTCTCATTCTGCCAAAGACAATAAATGCAGTGTAAAGTAGGTATTATGTCAAAAAGTATTTTCTTTCTTTTATAAGTACCTTTATTGTTTTAATATTGTTTAGGTTTACGCAGAAACATAAACAATATTGAAACAATAAAGGTTGCTTAGGGGTTGGCTGTGCCGCGGCACAAGCAGCCCTGGATGAACGGCACATTTTACCCCGCATAAGGGAGTGTGATATTTTGTCTTACATATAAAAATCACTCTGCTCAAATCATTAAAATTACACTGCATAATAAACTAGGATAAATAACAATCATTTTAATTAAACTTTCATATTAAAAGCACAAAAAATACTAGCTTGCGACCAAAAAATATCGAAATGAAAATATTTACTTACGTGGCGCTAGAAGACCCTCACATACGCTGCCACTCGGTCCGCGTCGCTGACGCAACTAAAATGGCAGCCGCGTGTGCCCGACTGTTAGGCACTACGCGACACAATACTATCGTATATCTATCTCTTTCTGTTTTCGAGATATTCGCGTCGGCACAATTTACCCCCGGCACTTTCAGCCCCACTCTCCCCTACTTAATTACTAAACACGAAAACTACTGGACCGATTTTTTTAATTCTTTCACGAGTAGAGTGCTACTTTATCACTGACTGACATAGGCTAAGTACTTTCACACGGGTGAAGCCGCTGATAGAAGCTAGTACTATATAAAATTGAGTGTTTGTATCTTGAAATAGTTGAAATACCAAAAGCTATTTTCCATGCCAAACAATTGTTTTGGTGCGCTAGTTCAAGCATGAGGCTTCTAATGGCTGTAAGGTCGTTGATTGTAAATTTTTAATGAGAAGCAGACAGATCGATCGACTAAACAGTAGGAAAATAAATTAAAATAAATGTTTGTCTAGCAGTGATATACCTTGAATATACCTATAATTTCAGCATAACAGGTACTGGCTGAAAACAACAGACCGTTTTATAGTCCAAAAAAAAAAATAGATACCGTCCACCGTCGCTCATTTGTTTCAAAAATAATTCATGTGTTCCGAGAACGTTCAATAATGTAAAACAAGGCTACAGGATCGATTGAATGCAGCTACTAGTATCTCACATATTATATCACAATCGATTATAAAATGCGGCACATTCGACCTCTATTTAAACTTGAGTTGTTATGTTACAGATTATGTTGAGTATTTTTCCATTACAAGATTTTGCCAAATCATTAAATTGGGTTAGGAATGAAGTGACGCGTTTATTACGTAGTCTGTTATGTCAAACCTATTTCATCTCAACTATGTCATCATCTTACTGTCGTGCATGATGCCTTCGATCGATATTTTAGAGAATTACCTGCCTACAGTTTCTAATAGACAGGGGTGGTCTTAACCGGTTCGAGGAGACTTTGGACTCCTACCACGAGCTCTTAACGCCATCATCTCCTAAACTGAACTGATAAAGGAATGGAGCTATAATAATAATAATATTCCACAACTTTCACTCAACGCCGTCTAGTCCCAAGCTAAGCAGAGCTTGTGTTATGAGCACTAGACAACTGATAAACATACTTATATATTTCTAAATACATACATATTGTAGATAAATTACACCCAGACACGATCGTGCTCATCATACAAACATTTGTCCTGGGTGGGAATCAAACCCACGTCCTCCGGCATAGCAGTCAGGGCCACTAACCACTAGACCAACAGGCCAGTCAAGTCCAGTAGTCCAGCTATATAGGTTATATAGCTCCATCCCTCTTTTTCGCTCAAATGACTGACATTTGAACACGTCACGTAAAGCCCCTAGCTGGCAGATCTTTGCGAGACCCTTGTCCTTTTAGCAAAGTATGTGAATCAAAACTGTGTATTTCTTATGATAGGTGAGAAATGCAAAAAAAAGGTAACTTAAAAAAGGTAAAAAAGGTACTTATTTTCAACTCTAAGTATTAATTTTTTTGTGTAGTATACAAAAAAATAAATACTTAGAGTTGAAAATAAGTAATAAATAATTTTTAGATTTATAAAAATGCATAGCAGCTGTCCGTTATTCACGCTAAAACTGGAGAAAACCTGGACCAATTTGCTAATTTTGTTCTTGAAATATTCTTAATAGTCCAGGGAAGGTTTAAAAGGTGAGAAAAAATGGAAGAAATCACGAAAAAAAATCCAAAACTACAACGCCATCTCTAATTAAAATGTCATTATAAAATTAATTATGCTGTTCTGGTAATGCCATTAGATGGCGTTATACTTACTATTAGGCGGTACGAAGTTCGCCGGGTCAGCTAGTATCTAATAAATACGACCACGGCGATAAACCTTGGTACTAATTGGTACTAAATACCCTAAAAGATATATCCACACGGATTTGAAAATGATGTTTACTGCTTTTCAAATCTAGTAAATGGGTTACGTAATTTTCATTTAAACTATGGCAACATCTGAAAACCGATCTCGAGTCATCGAGATTGAGAAATTAGATACTTATCCTGCTAATATTAATAATTATAAACTTTACTATGAAAGGTAAAGGTACGATAAAATAAAAAGTTTCAAAATTATATTATAGATTAACAATTCAGGAATCGATAGACGATACTATGATTACTTTTTCAGGAACTTGATCAGCCTTTAAGAAGCCGGCTATAAGGTCAAGCAAGGCAAGGCAAGCCACTGATTTTTATCTTTATATGACAACTAAAAACTCTTCCTCTATCCAGTCCATCGATGTATATATAATTATAAATAATTCAGTCTACAGAGCAGCACGGTGTAGCTTCCGTGTGAATCAATTCATATAAATGTAGTAACTCTGTATGTCTGTTCGGTTTAACTACTGAACTGATTTTGATGAAATTTGGTACGGAATAAGCTTTAACCCCAACGAAAAACATAGGATATTTTACTGGCTTCGACGGCAAAAGCTAGTTAATTATATCTATAGCCTACTTTCATTTACACAGTCACCTTTCGTCGTGTCGGCTCAAGGTCTGGTAAAAGGAATAGACCTTTTGGCAGTTCGTGGGGATACTTACCCTAGGTACCTATATGATATATCAACAAACGCAGCCTGATATCAGAGGAGCGTGGTGGAAAAATGGAGCAATTTTTTTCAGAAATAAAGTGAAATGCTGCAATGTTTATATTCTTAAGCGTCTAATTATAGCTTACAGACATAACGTGACCCCTATATCAAAAGGTGTAACTAGTACTATCCGCATACTATTTACGTCAATGGCCTCTGAAACAGTTTAATTAGGTAAATCCAGATGTTATCAAGTTCACACGTTATTATTGATAAATTTGTAATAGGTTTACATTTCATAGTTTAGTTTGAACCAAACGTTAAGCGTGGGCGGTTTGTAGGTACCTAATATTAGAGTGCGATGTACGGCTTCAGCAGCGAACCCAACCCGCTCGAAATTGAGGCGACGCAACACGACGCGACGCAACCATAGTATTATCTAGAAAGTTATTAGTAAGTCTGGAAATCTATTGAGGTCAATGTAGGAAGGTTCTTGCTGAAAATAATTGGGTTAGTGCAGTGGGTAGATAAATAAGTTTGTACAAGTACTAATCTATCAGATTGGTAGGTACATATAGCTAGATACTCTTAATTGTACCTGCACCATAAAAAATTACAGTAAGAGCTTAAAATCGTGTGGGTGTAGCAATAGGCGGTCTTATCGCCAAAACCGATTTTTTACAGACCTTTGGATGGATTTGACAGGGAAAAAGATACAAAGATCTCCTTCATATCTTTTCTCTTTCTCTATTAATTTTTTCTGTATTTAAATCAGTACAGTAAAAACTGGAATACAGGGAGCTCAAAAGACCTAGGGTACCTATTTTTATATTACTTATAGACTTTTCATTTACCAAGTTTTCCAAATAGGGCCAGGGGCCTTACCATAATGTGTTGAAATGTCAGGCGTTTTTTTTTTTTTGCGAGCGAGTAAGAGGGTTGGAACTATAAACACTATATAGCTTCATCCGTTTAACAGTTCAGTTTAGGTCATAAAATGGATCGCGTTAAGAGCTCATGGTAGTACTGCTGGTCACGCGGTGCCTGCCTGCCGCGCGCTTAGTATCCTGCATTTGTTCTATTTGCGCCGCTTCGCTTCGCTACCGCATCCACATTGACTCGCCTACGTGGACACCGCGTGCAGCGCATTGCCGCATCGCGTCGTGTAGATTATCCCCTTTACGAGAGTAGAGTAGATATAGGTACAGTGTCGAGCGGATGAACGGTATTGGTTTATAATTCTCCGAGGTATTTCAATGCAAAAGTGTCGGGAACTCTTGGTAATTACCAGTAACAGATATTTTTCACATATCTAGGCCCACTTAACCAGTTTTCACTATAGTCTGTTAACATACATTCATGTTGTGATAAAACTAAATAATTGCAAATAAAAATAGTTTCAAATCCGCTAATCCCTAGTGAATTAAATAGTTTTATTCGATTAGGTAATTTTAATGAAAGTCATTAATTAGATTCATTATGTTCTAGTTCATATAAATTATATGAACTCACTTATGCAACTGCACTGAGTCATTTGCACTAAGCAAATAAATTGGTACCTCAGTAGTTATTTCAATTTCAAAGCCTGTGTTCGCTCTACTGACAAATGCTTGCACTGACATGAGCAATGTGGTTATTTCCTCAAAATACCATTTCAGACGCTAATCTGCAAGGTTCTCATATGATTTGACCATTATAATATTATGTATATTTGCTGTATGAATTTTTAAAGAGACCAACCTCTGAGTTCGTCTCGGTGTTTCTGCTCAAGATAGTTAGGCCGAAACAACGGCCTTATCTAATTTAAATCGACGAAAAAATTGACGTGAAAAAATGTTGTATCGTACCAATTTTCATAATAAATATCATTTATAGTAGACGCTTGCAAATATTAATGAAGTATTTATATAGAATTTGCTTCTTCTTCTTCTTTTCGTGTCGATGTAATCTAAATAATTTTTTTATGACCAGTATTTGGCAACCTCTACGGCTGTGTTATTGGCCTCGTATAGATCCTGAAAGCTGCAGGTGGTTGTGCAGGATAGACAGCATAACAAATGACGGCACTGTGTTCACTGTGTATCAAAGAACTCGTCTGTATTGATCTAGTCCATGATATGTAGGTAGATAGTAGGTACGTATCATCATATTCATGAATCATTTTAGCCGAAAAACATCCACTGTTGGACCCAGGCATCGCCCAAATATCGCCACAAGGACCAATTCTGTGCGTCTCGTATCCCACGACCCTTACCAGGTTATCGGTGCATATTGTGGGAGTCCTTCCAACACTGTGTCTTTCGGTATCCAATCGCCTCTCCAGAACCTTTTGGCCCCATCGCCCATCTATTCTGCAAGCAATGTGCCCTGCTGACTGCTAGTTGATGTCAGTGGTTGATTCTCCTGCAGATATCGCCATTTCTGATTCGATTACGCAAGGAAACTCCAAGCATATAGTCCTCTCCATTGACCTTGGGTGTCTTCCCAGTGTCCATTCTGAGCTGGTCGCTCACAATTGGCCTCGTTTCAGATCATCAATCACTGCATATTGCAGTCTACTGGTAGTATAAACTTTCGTCTTGAGTCACCACAGTTATCTCACTGGTACTCGAGTAACGCTTTCAGGTATTGGGCTGGGGTCGTTGATACTACACATAGGTGCCTATCTAAAGTGATGAAACGGCTGCAGCAAAACCTTCTTACGTTGAATGCAAGTAAGACAAAATATATAGCATTCAGAATATCTAAGAGAACCGAGCCCGAAAAACCACTTCGAATCAAACTCCATTCCTGCAAGTACCCTAACAGTAATGCTTGTGAATGCGTTGAGATTGAACAAGTTGGACTGTACCTATTAAATATCTTGGCGTCATGATTGACAACCAGTTATCCTGGACCAAACAAATAGATGCTATCACTGCTAGAGTCCGTAAACTAATGTTTGTATTTAAAAAACTAAGGAACATAGCAGACCACAATACCCTCCGATGTGTGTACTTCGCTCTATGCCAATCTATCTTGAGTTACTGCATAGCGGCATGGGGTGTTGCAGCAAAGAGCCACTTAATAAAACTCGAACGTGCACAAAGGGGCATCTTAAAGGTTGCTTATGCAAAGCCCTATCGGTATCTCACTGACAAGCTACACCAAGACTGTAAAGTTCTCAGAATAAGGCAACTTTTTATCCTATCAATCTTACTACGCTTTCACAGACTAGCACCCTTTACCCAAATCAAATCTACCAAATCATGTAGACAGAAAAAATGGAAAACGCCTATTACTCGCACTAAATTCGCACAAACATCCACTAGTTACATGGGTCCATTCATTTATCAAAAGATCAATAAAATTCTGGACATAGTAGATTGCTCAAAGCGCACTTGTAAAACAAAAGTTGAGTTGTTGCATTTTGATTTTATTATTTGATTTTGATTTTATTATTTAATTTTTTATTGATTAAATTTAAATATATTCAATTTTATTTTATATTCTAATTGTATATAAATAATTTCAATTTAATTATTTGCATTGCAACAAACTATGTTTTTAATTGTGACTGTTTTGATTACTATTCTTTTTTTTATATTGTATATGAGTCAATGTTACTTGAAATAAATAAATTATTATTATTATTAAAAGTAATCGAGTGGCTATCAGCTCAAGACTATGCACGGACTGAAGCTCTTCTCATTCCCTTAATATGAATCTTTTGCAATGACTCCCCAGGTGCAGCACTTTATCACATACATACATTCTACACTACACTCTCTATTTACACTTTTTATACACATTTACACTCTTCACACACCTTTTAATTACATTTGTGCATACTTCCCTGAATTAAGTTTAAATATTATCTAGTTTTGTAACCTAACAACCATTAGTGAACTACCCACTAGTATAATTTTAATGTATCAGGGTAAAACTGTACTATACCGGACAACGAAATAATGGGTTTTTTGGGGTGAGGGGGGGGGGACACCCCCCCTCCCCCCCGAACCCCCTCCCGAATCTAGGAAACACATACTTTTGGAGATATTCAAGATTAAAATTTTGAGGTTAGGAATTACAAAATCGTACATTTTACGCATTTTTGGGGCAGATTTGGGGGTTTTATGGAGGAGAATCACCCTAAACCCCTCGGACTATACTCCCACAGTAGCAATTGTATACTTTCATGTATTTAAAAATGAAAAAAATAAATTTTGCTGTCGGGGAGCGCTCTATCATTGTCTACAAATATTTGTGCATTGAAATATAGTTTTCAGAGTGGTTTAAAAAAAAAATAACCCTAACCTAACCACCCACTGTAGCAGTTGTATACTTTCATGTATTTAGATTTAAAAAAAAAGTTTTCTGGGTGGTTTAAAAAAAAAAATAACCCTAACCTAACCTGATATATCCGAGTCAGAGAGCCCGATATTTAGTATGCAAAAAAAATATGATAGATAAGAATCGCTCACTGGCGCTAGCGCAAGTACTTTTGTACTTCGATTCTCGTTACAAAAAAAGGCTTATCTTTTACTTTTTTCAAATATTATTAATTTAGCTTTTAGCTTGGCCAATACAAGCTAAATAATAATAATAATAATAATAATAATAATAATAATTTATTAAGAAAAATTAGGTTACAGAGAGTGGGTAGTTCTATGAATTTTGTTTACATTGATTAATTATCAGAGCATGGTTTCCTAAGACTTCCTGCACTAGGCGAGGCCTGTCCCGCAGGAAGCTTACAAGTTTTTATGAGTTACAATTATAATGATAATACATGTGTCTCTTAACATTGCAAAAATACTATCTAAATTATTAAAATACAAGCTTATGAGGTTTTATATGTTACTAAATACTATTACAGAATATAAGTGCCTATAGTTTATTTTAAAACTATGTGATCGTTTCTTGTCATAGTAACTGTCGTATAAAGTGTTCTGTGCTATGATGCGTCCAATCTATCAATTCTTTGGTTATTTTAGCTTTTACGTCACGAAGCGATAAGTTACTTAAACTAAGAATTTTGGTGAAATTATTGTAAACAAGTGTTTTCATGTATGTACTGAACCTTTTGGCAAATTCTGTTTTGACGGGAATGATGGGCAGCCTGAACACACGCTTTCTTACCATTTCCTCGTAGTCTGGTAATTGTAATGCTTCTTTATGAGTAAGAAGAGTAATTTTTAATAGGTATAATTTTCTGACACTAAGTACCTGAGTTTCTTTGTAAAGCAGAACGGTGGGGAAGCGGAAAGGTTTTTTGATCATAGTCTTAAGGACTGCACGTTGTGATCTTTCTAAGCCTAAGAGATGAGAAGAAGCAGTGCCACCCCAGGCTAGGATACAATAAGACAGGATCGATTGACATAGTGTGGTGTAAATATTCCTAAGAAGTTTTAATGTAGCAACATCTCTTAGCTCTTTCATTACGTATATAATCTTTCTTACCCTTGCAGATATTGCCGTAATATGCTCACTGAAAATAAGTTTTTCATCTATGATTACTCCTAAGTACTTCGTGTGTGTTACTTTATTTATAGGTTTGCATTCGCATGTTGGTAAATTTGCATTGAGATAAGGGTCGGCAGATGTTTGGCAAGTATGCGCTATTAACCCTAAATCAGGTGGAGGTGCAGATACAGCAGTTTTATGAAAGCAAATAAAGTTTGTCTTTGAGGTATTTAGGGTTAATAGGTTGCTATTCAGCCATTCGACAATATGTTGGAGTCCAGTTTGTGATGAGGATTTCACTCTATTCCATGTTTTACCGTGAAAGATTACTACTGTATCATCCGCGTAGTTTATAATGTCTGCATTTCCGATGTTGATTGAGGACATATCATTTAAATAAACTAAAAAGAGTGTGGGTCCAAGAATACTGCCTTGAGGTACACCAAAAGCTATGTCGTGCGTGTTACTTGTGTAGGAATTCGTTTTGGTGCATTGTTTTCTACCAGTAAGATAACTACGAAACCATTCAAGGCAAATGCCTCGTACACCAATTGCCTCTAGTTTTCTTAGTAGAATCGGAATTGACACTGTATCAAAGGCTTTCGCCAGGTCAAGAAAGACTCCGATGCATGATAGTCCTTTGTCAAGATGATCAGAGACGATTTTTGTCAGAAGAGATACAGCATGCTCGGTTGACCTGCCCTGACGAAAGCCAAACTGTTGGTTTGATAAGATCTTATTGGATTCCAGAAAGCGAATGAGTTGTTGATTAATAATTTTTTCAAGCATTTTAGAAAAGTACTTAACAGAGAGATGGGTCTAAAATTATTAGGATCATCAGTAGTACCACCTTTATGTATAGGTGTCACAGCTGCAACTTTCCAAATATCGGGAAAAATTCCAATAGATAAGCTTAGGTTATAAATGTGTGTTAGCGGTTCAACAATAAGGTCTCTGATGTGTTTTACCATTCGGTTTGTTATTCCATCCAGGCCTGGGGCACTGCAGTCTTTGAGTTGAAGAATAAGATTTCCAACATCATCTGTATTAGTTGGATGCAAAAAGAATGAGTTTAGAGGAGAATCTGAAATTTTAATTTTAGATGCTAGTGAGTTCTGTGTTTCGTTAAGTTTCATTAATATTTGGTCCGCATGACGCTGTCCTACATTAGAGAAAAATTTGTTGCAAAAATCTAGTGCGTCGATTTCATTTCCTTTAGTTTGGTAAAGGTTGTGCGACTTGCCTTTAGTTGCAACGTGGTTTGTAACTCGTTTGATCGCATTCCATAGTTTGCTAGGATGGTTTTTATTGTTTTCTAATTCTTCTCTATCATGTTGGTTTTTCAATTTCCGTAGGAGATCTTGATAAAAATTTCTGTAACGCTTGTAAATTCGGTTTTTAATTGGGTCATTGGGATTATTTTTGGCTTGCATGTGGAGCCTGTCCTTATGTAAAGAACATTTGATCAAACCAGGGGTCATCCAGGGTTTGAGAGTAAACTTACGTTTGCTTATTAGTATATTTTTTGAATTACGACCAATAATAGATGACAAGCTAGACATAAATGCGAGAGCTGCAGCGTTCGGACAAGATTTTCCAGTTACATTTGACCAGTCTGCATCTTGTAGTTCCAACTTAATAGATTCAAAATCGTATTTAATTTGAAATCTTTTCTCTCGCGGGGGTTTGGGTACATTTGTGCTTATGCCGGTCATAGCCAGGTCGTGGTCAGTAACCGCTGAGGGGCATACAATGGACTCTATTTTTCCCTTAGTCTTAATGTTGATGTGGTCAAGACATGCGTCATTACGGGTTGGTTTGTTAATAGCAGCTCTGAAACCTAGCTGTGCCATTAGACAAACATAATCAAAACAAGACTCCACCCGTTGAGTGTTTATATTTATGTCTCCAGCTATAACCTGGCAGGGGCTATGAGGCATATTCGTGATGACCGTTTCTAGTGAGTGAGTAAAGTTATCTGTGTTCTTAAATGAAGGAGATCTGTAAATACCGAGAATTGATAACACGTTGGGAATATGAATTTGCAAGCAGTTTGCATCAAGTAGATTTGGTTCGGATACAACTGGCGTCCAGCAGCTTTTGACGTATATTACTACACCACTGGCTTGGTTAGTGTGTTTAGTTGAAGCAAATGATGTATAGTTATCGATTTGACCAATTGGTGTATTATCGTTCAACCAGCATTCGGTAAGGACTATTATGTCGAATTCTAGATCCAGTCTATTTAATGTCACTAGAAAACTGTTCAGGTTGCGACGTAGACTTCGAATGTTGAACGTTGCAAATTTAAAATTCACTTAATGATGTATAATATGTCATTTGGCTATATTACTCGTCATTTGGCTATATTATTCGTCATTTTTAATGTAAATAAAAGAAAATTTGCGTTTTGTTAATATTCATTGTGGCTGTATGAACTAATACCTTTGTCATAATATTACAAACAAAGTAAAAAGTGAACGAAATCTGTCAAAATGGCGTCAAATATTACAAAAAATTATCGATTTTCATTATTTTTTTTCTTAAAAACTATATGTTGCCTAACATTGAAAATTTGCGTAATTACTTTTAAGACATAAACCTTTCCAATATAAAATTATGAGCGTAAAACTCGTTGTCCGGTATAGTACAGTTTAGCCCTTTATTGCACTAATAGTTGTTTAGTCTTAAGAATATTGTGATGTTTTTAATTGTTGTGCTTAACGTGTAATATGCAGTGTCTTAATAAATGTATTAAATGTAAAAAAAAGGTACAGGTATTATATCCTACCTTTTTGATCTCACGAGCATCTAAGTAGGTACCCATTATAATTCTGAAAACAAAACAACTCATCAATTAACTTTCAGAAGATTTTGATCTAATTTAAAAGTAAAGTTTGTTTTGAATAGATGCCCATTTTACTTTCCGATTTATAAGCTCACTCCGTGTTAAGACAACGTGATCTCAGGAATGGTAAACAACACGGTTCGAAACACGTGCTTTCGTAGATTACGCCAACCTTGCCTCAATTGGTACAGAATTAAGGGAAAAACGTGAGGTTAAAACTTCAGTTTCCATTACAGTTCCCAAGTGTAAGGCGACGAAAACTTGCATCCTAGGAAATTGGTGAGTGAAAATAGTATTTTTCTTGTCAACATACATACTCCAAAACCCCCTACCCCTACCGCTTATAGGTACTCAATGTAGTTTTCCACATTAGTGCGGAAAAATGCTTGCCCTCGCCCCGCTACAATATGATCGTATCAGGTTGGTCAGCAGCCCCCACTAGTCGCCGGGCAGCCCACTAGTCGCCTAGCAGCTTTAGCCAGACGCACAAAAAAGAACCTCGAGCCAGTTCTCAAAATACTTTGTTACTAAATATTACCTACCTACCTTTGCGAAGTATTATTACTTATTATTTTCTTATTATTTAAAAAAAATCATACACCCTCGCCTTCGAATCGCGCAATTTCCACCCCGGTCTCACAAAATTTCTCCACTTGTATCAAAACGTACTATAATACTCCTCCACTTTTTCTCCGATTGTGTTGTGTTGTCTAATTTGGGGTTTAAGACAGTTGAACCTTTTCTCCACTACTTTATTTGTTTCATTGCTACAACGTTTTTTCTGGTGGTCGTAACTATAGACAGCTTTGAGAAGTGGCAGTAGGGATATTGTGGCCGGCTTGTTAAAAAACTAAGAGTACTATTTCCTATGTGTGCTAGCTTTGCCTCCAGCAAACCATGCATTATCAATCATGTCACGTCGTTATGCATAGATAACTCATCGATTTGCCAATAGCACCGAATACTTACTTTACACGATTAGGTTTTTTTCCCCAACACTTAAATGGTAAACAATAGATAGCTCGTAACTCGTAGATACATGTAAATTATTCCTAACGGAATCGTCAAGGGAAAATTTGACAAGCATTTGTTTGGCTTTGTCTAAATGTAATGATGATAGGTTTCTTGTCATGTCTCGAATGTGGCGACAGACATAGGATTAGGTATTTATTTTCCTTCAATCGACCTTGTATTTGAAATGTTACTTGTAAGTCGAATTTGTTGGTACTACTTACATTTAGGGGTTAAAGTATGAAATTGCCGATTTGTAATGAAAAATTGAAATTCGTTTTTTTAAATTTAACATATTTATTTAATCAAAATAATTACCATTATTATCTATACATTGCTGCCGTCTAATAGGAAGGTAATTTAGGCCTTTGTGATAGAACTCTGGTGATCTAGATTCGACAAACTGTGTGAAAGCATTTTGTACTGCCTCTTGAGAAAAACCCTTTTTATCACGTAGAAAATTGTCGAAATCACGAAAAAAATGGTAGTCCGTTGGAGCAAGGTCTGGCGAATACGGAGGGTGACGAATGGTTTCTAATTGCAGTTCCTGTAGAGTTAAAACGCTTTCTCGTGCTGTATGAGGTCTCACGTTATCACGGAGCAATAATGGTGAAGATCGATTCTTGAGTTGGGGCAACACAAGTTTCAACACGCGTTTCTTTCTGCAGATCAGTTAAATCATGTGGCATCCATTTTTCATATTCTTTTTATTTTATTGATTTGACGCAAATGAGTCAATATTGTTGGTAAGGTAAAGTTAAACCATGCCGCTAATTCCTGGTTAGTTTGGCTCGGATCGGCTTCCATCATCTCTTTTAATTCGTTGTTATTCACCTGGGTCTAACACGTGGTTCGTTCTTCAAATCAGTTTCCATCACGAAAGCGTTTAAACCAAAATCGCACGGTGCGTTCATTAGCAGTCCCCTCTCCGAACGCAACATTGATATTGAGAGCTGTTTCTCTCTCTCTCTCTATAACTCGTATTCAAAAATCACTCGAATTTTCGAAGCATCCATCTTTCTTGTCTAAGCTGAAAAAAAAAGAACTGAAAGTCGATAATCGAATGTTGTACATTTTTTAAAAGAACTTCATGTGAACCATGTGAAAAAAGTTTCACTCAAAAATCTCAAACCATGAAGGTTCTTTGTCAATTCGAAGTACTTATTGCAATAAAACGGCAATTTCATACTTTATCCCCTATTATTATAAAAAGAAAAGATTTGTATTTTTTGGCTTTTCGTTTGTAATAAATAAACTCCAAAACTACTGAACCGATTTTAAAAAATCTTTCGCCATTTTGATGATTTTTTATTACTAAATGACTTAAGCTATATATTTAATAATTATTATTATCGTTCTTTATTTTCAGACTAGGTACTAAGACCCATAGACTCTATACATAAAATAATCTTAAAAAGAATAAAGTAATAGGTACATCATTTTACTTATTTATTATTAAAACTACGTTGGGTCGGCGACGTATTGCGCTGAGTCGTGGTGTTATGTAGCCTTCCGCGAAAGCGCCGATACGCGACACCCGTCAACCAAAATTCTTCCTTCATGAAAGTGTCCAGATGATGAGTATCTACTCTACTCTGATGATGAGTAGTCTACTATCACACGGGCGAAGCCGGTAGCAAATGTTGCAGATATACCGGTCTAAATTAATTTTAATGAGAAATATGGTAGTTCAGAAAGAAAAGAAATTGTTAAATAAAATTTATTTCACTGTTAAGAAATAAAAAAAAGAACATGTAAATAATTATCTTATTTTACCTAAAGCATACATTTCGCAGATCATAATAAAAACAAAGTGAATAATGTCTACGTTTACAATGATTATATGGTTGTTATATAGAAAATTCTTCAATTTGCGTATTACATACGCTGTCCTTACATGTAGAAAACAAATTGATGAAACTATTATCCTAATCACAGGCATCTATAATTTTCTGTTATGGCATGACAAACAGACGAAATGACTGCCAGACATACTTATCCCTTAATACATTTTTATAAATGATTTGGGCTGGATTACAATTGGAGAATTTTATGAAGATCGATAAAGCCAAAGTCAAGATATGGCGACACTTGGGAAAAGTCTATGTCCAATAGTGGACACAGGCCTCGGCTGAAATGATGAAATAAACAAACATCTGCTTAAATATTATCATTGCTTTGGTACGAATGTTGGAATGTTATGATCGTTACCCAACACTATACGCTGAAAGGATTTGGGAGCAAGGTCAGATAAGGACGATTCGATTCGATCTTTATGCTCTGCTTTACTTTTATACATCGCGATTCAAAAATCGAAACCAATTTTTATTACGATGCGCTTTCATATATTCGCCAAATCCATACGAATATTACAATTCTCTGTCGGTCTGTTACCTCTTTACGCCGAAACGGCTGAACGAATTTGGATTGAAGTTAGCACACAGGTAAACCACCAAAAGATAAAACCAATACAGTGTAGAAAAAAAATTGGTTGCCTGTAAAGTCGGTATACGGGCGAAAGTTTTACGTGACAACGACTTTGAGTGGTAAAATAATTTTAATGTGAATATTCATTCGTATAGTAGGAAGAAGGATGACTTTTTATGTCTGTCTCTCTCGCTCTTAGGCGGGCTAACCATGCCCGAGTGGAAGAGACGCGTGCCTCTCACTCGCTCTCATTGTGAGCGCATAACGTGAGCGGAGCGTAACGCAGTTTCTTGAAGTGTCACCCGGCAAACCAATTTATAAGACGTTGTCACGTCAATAAGTCGGGCCCTGGAGGGAAACTACCTTAATTCTTTAAGTTGGCTCATTTTACTTCAAGGAGACATGCCTTTATTTTTAAAAAGAAACAAAACTGTATTCAAAGATTTTCTCGCCCCGAAACACTCGCTTGTCTCGCCCGGGACTTAAACCAATGAAAATAAAAAAAAAACAACACTCGCTATTTTATTACACTAATCGATAGGATTATTATTCAGAATAAAATTTCTCTACAAATATTTGGTCTTAAAAATAAAAATTATCGTAAACTCTAACACTAACTTTATTTTATTATCAATTTGTTACACTTAAATTATTTAACTGATAAATTGTTCGAAATAAATGAGTTCGAAAGTAAAATCACATGTTACTTAGAGAAATTTTATTCTGAATAATAATACTATCGAAATAGTGTTTATTTTTTTTCTTTTTAAAAATAAAGGTCTGTCTCCTTTAAGTAAAATGAGCCAACTCAAGGATTTAAGGTAGTTTTCCTCCAGGGCCCGTTTTTTTTCCAAACTATATAACGCATCACATCACTCCTAGTGTATAACGTTCTTTTCGTTGACCTTGGCATAGACATGGACTTTGTCCTAGATCAACACAATTATTTTTTCATACAGAGAATATCCAAAGTTATCTAATAAGGAAATAGTTACGAGACATCGTCTAGCATTTTTAAAACAATAGTGTCATACTATCTATTTGAACAAAACTGTTTTATTTATTTGTTCAAGCTGATAACAAGTAGTATTTGAATAATCTGTACCCCAATTTCATTAGCACTGACTTTATGACCAAAAATGGCATAATTAGGTACAAACAATTATTATTCTTCAAAAAATTTATTTATTTGTTACAAAAATAAACCAAGTTCACAGGAGTTATCAATTTTATTAAAACAAGGTGCTGCTAAAATTGTGATGCACTTATAAATATTACTACTGTACAATATTCAAAACAAATTAACATCACATTTAATAATAGTTTTTTTTTTACAAACTATTAATAATAAAAACTTTTTACAAATAAAATACAACCGACTTGATTGTCAAAAAAACTGGGTAAGTGCGAGTTGGACTCGCCCACTGAGGGTTCCGTACAAACTTACATATAAACCTCCTTCTTTTTGAAGTCGGTTAAAAACATATTTATAACAAATATTTTTAAGTGCATCACACGTGTGGTTTAGTTTTCACTAACATTTCATTTCATGGCAATATCACATTTTATAAAGTTATGTGTTGCCAGTTGCATCATATTTGCAAAAGTGAGTTTTGTTGTAAAAGTGAAATCTGAATATTAAAAAAACCTTTGCCATTTATTCTAAAGTTATATTACAAATAAAATTAATCTAGCATTTTGATAACTTAAAATGCATTCTTAGAGTAAAAATCGTGCACATTCTAGTCACGATACTAAGGAGTTTCACTAATTTTTGAATACACACATCAACACTATCTAGGGATTTTCCAGGTTTAGTATCATAACTTTAAGTGCATCGATTTTTCATATGTGTTTGTACCTGTTTTTTTTTTTTTATAGAGAGCGAGACCACAATCTTGGTATGACGCAACTTCTTGCTACACCAACGTCTCACTACCGCGACTCTGGCGTGCTGGTTCAGTGGCACACTAGGAATATTCGAATTACCACCGCAATATAAGACCGATTTTTCCAAATACCGGTGCTAATACAAGCTATCGCTAAAGTTTAGCAAGTGGTTTTAAAGTTATATTTGGAGCACCAGTTGCAAGTGAACTATCAAATATCATAAGTTTGCCGTACTCGTAGACCACATCGGATTCCAGCAGACAGAACAGTCGACGATTATAATGGGCAAGCTTGGAACGAACGATCCTAGACTGGCTTGCGCAGTTCCTAGATTGAAATCCAATTGGGTACGAGTGGGAAATGCTCCAACAAAGGGCTTTAATTTTTTTCCCCGTAAATCTAATGACAGACTGAACATCGTCTTCTTCGACGAACATGTATCGTATCTTATCTCACTGATATCGACAGTGCCATACGTTCTAAACATTTTTTTTTTTAAATAATATAAACTAGTGCTAGACTGCGATCCCACTTGATGGTAAGCAGTGATGTAATCGTTGATCGAGAGTCGAACTAGTTTATTAGGAGCCTATTCACTCTAGCCTTGAAGACACTTAAATTATAATCTGTAAAAGCACTTCAGATTGTAATTTAAAATAAAAATCAGCCTTTTAATAATAATAATAATAATAATAATAATAATATATAATAATAAACTGGCAACTCTGAATGTCATAAGTAATCGTTTTGTCGATAAAGCAAATTTTAATTGAAATTAATAGTTTTCGCTACCATACCATATAGTATTTCAGCAGGAAGCCCAAAAATATATAATAACATAAAAATCTAAACTTTTCGAAGCATTTATAGACTAGAAAATGAAATCAAACGAAACAAAAATCCGAAAGACAGCTGATGACATTTCATGTCACATCAATATTTACAAATAAAATAAATACGACAATGATGAAACAATGTTGACAAGAGCTGCAGCTCGCCGAGCACGCCCACCACCTCCGGCCTCGTCGCTCAGCTCCGCCTCGCCGCCGCCGGAACCCTGCCTCACCGTGAGTGCTGTGACACCGGCCGCGGCAGCTGCGTCGAGCTCGAGCGACGAGTACTACTCGCCGCCCACGTCACCACCACCTGCGCGTCGACGGAGAGAACGCCGGCCGCCGAGTGGCTTAGGACCTCGAGGCCCACCGGCCTCTGATAGGGTCCCAGCTCCCGGCGGAAGTGTGCAGCGCATGCGATGGACGCAATCCATCAATGAGAACGTCATGCGCTCATACTATGGGGCTACAGAGGGAGGAAACAACCTGACCGCGTACCGTGTTCGGATGCTCTCTTTGTTTCAGGTGCTTGAGCCAGCCGTCAACGTTTCGGCCCAACGACTGTCGGATCAGGTGCGGGTCATCCAGCGTAATCATATGTTGGACGATACTGTACTTGATCGCCTCCGAACGGAAATGGGTAGCCATGCCATTGCCTCTTCGTCACAGACGGTAGTTCCTTCACAGGTATCACCGTCCAACCATCTTCCCAACCACGCTGACGAGGAGAGCACTGACATGGTTACACATGTAAGTACCCAGTGTAGCAACGAATTGAGGAGTGCTTTGGAGTGTGCTATTCGGGAGTATCGCAACATGCCGCTTGAACTTAGGCCGCGGTTACCTCGTTTGCCCATGTGTAATAAGAATAAGGCGCTGGTGGCTGCTCTGGATTCGCAGTTGTCAAACTATTTTGATGACTGCGAAGATCTCACTGATACACACTCGATAATGTACTGCGCGGCCGTAGCGGCATGTCGTGTAGCTCACGTCAAATTTCCAAACAGTGACGTAGCTACACGACCAAGACCAGCTGTGCCGGCCTGGCAGTGCAGGATCGAGCGTCGTATTGGTGGGGCCAGAGCACTCATCGGCAAACTAATCTGCTTCAGGGAGGGCAACACTCGCCCACGAGTGATGCGCTTTGTGAGACGGGCGTTTTCGGGGACTAATATCAGCCCCCGAGACTATATGTCCTGTGTCACAGAGCGCATCGACTTCCTGAAGCAGAAGGTGTACGCATGGGCAAACCGTATCCGAAGGTATAAGCGGCGGGTTGAGCGGTACACCCAGAATCGCACATTCCGGAGTAATGAAAGGTGGGTATATAGGGCTTGGGAGCAGCCGGACCAAGGTGTGGCTGACACGCGCCTTCCGGATGATGACGCCAGGAGTTCATTCTGGCGTAACATCTGGTCGGTGCCTGTCAGTCATACTGAAGGCGGTTGGACTCGAGAGGTCGAACGAGCGTGCGAACCGATACCAGAAATGGGGGCAATTACAATCAGCCCCCAAGATGTGGCCCGTGCAGTCCGTCCATTGCCTAATTGGAAATCTCCAGGGCCGGACGGACTGCACAACTTTTGGATAAAGTGGCTTCAAAGATCGCACGCTCGTTTGGCATCTCAGTATCAGACCGCCTTGGAGTCTGGCTCGCTACCCGAGTTTCTTACAACAGGAGTTACCCACCTGCTCCACAAATCTGGTAGCACCGCGGAACCCAAAAACTATCGACCGATTACCTGTCTGCCGACAGTCTATAAGGTTCTTACATCCATTTTGAGAGCAAAGATTAACCACCATGTAGATAATAACGCAATCATGTCTGCCTCTCAAAATGGATGTAGGAATGGGTCCCGCGGTACTAAGGAGCTACTCCTCATCGATATGGCCATTAGCCAACAGGTTCGGCGTTCCCGAAAGGATCTGTCAACATGTTGGATAGACTATAAGAAGGCCTACGACTCAGTTCCTCATACATGGCTCATGAGGGTGCTAGAATTATACAAAATTGATACAACATTACGCACCTTCCTGATGTCATGTATGAGGCAATGGAGGACGGTCCTTCGCTATCCAGGATGTCGACATATCCAGAGGAACAGCGAACCGGTAAGGATCGAGCGAGGTATATTCCAGGGTGACAGTTTGAGTCCGCTTTGGTTCTGCCTGGCCTTGAATCCTCTAAGCACACTGCTGGAGAATTCAGGCCTAGGCTATCGGTTGAAGAGAGGTGGTCAGGTTATATCTCACCTCCTCTACATGGATGACTTGAAACTTTTTGCCCCCAACAATCTGCAACTGATGGAGCTACTAAAGGTAACTGAAACCTTTAGTAACGCCATCAGGATGGAGTTTGGTGTGGATAAATGTGCAGTCATGCATGTAAAGAGAGGGGAGATTGTGGAATCCGTGGGTACCCAACTCACGGATTCCATAAACCTGAGATCCCTCTCTCCAACCGAAACCTATAAGTATTTGGGTATGTCGGAAGCGTTAGGCATCAATGCTATTGACATGAAGCAATTGTTGAGGGAGCGTTTCTTTGGACGCCTGAAGAAGGTATTCAATAGCCTTCTTTCAGGCGGAAACAAGGTGCGCGCCTTCAACGGTTGGGTCATGCCGGTATTGATGTACTCTTTCGGCGTACTCAAATGGACTCAAACGGAACTTGATGCCCTGGATAGGCGGGTCCGTACACTGCTGACTGCATACCGAATGCATCACCCACGATCGTCGGTGATGAGACTGTATATCCCGCGAAAGTGTGGGGGTCGAGGCTTTTTAAATGCTAAGACCCTGCACAATCGCGAGGTATGCAGTCTCAGGGAATATTTCCTAGCCGCCGACGTGGGTATGCATCGTGATGTAGTGGCAGTGGACAAGGGACTCACCCCGCTCTCCTTGGCTAACGAGAACTGGCGCAAACCTGTAGTACTTGACACTAACGACCGTAGGAAGGTATGGCAGAGTAAGGAACTCCACGGACGCTTTTTCCGGGCCCTTCATGAGCCCGATGTAGATCAACTAGCGTCCGTAGCCTGGCTGCGCGTAGGTGACCTCTTTGGGGAAACCGAAGGTTTTGTCTGTGCAATTATGGACGAAGTTATCATGACGAATAACTACCGGAGATTTATTGTAAAGGATGGCACGGTTGACATTTGTCGGGCATGTCACCGACCGGGTGAATCAATCCGCCACATTATCTCTGGTTGTTCTCGTCTAGCTAACGGTGAATACTTGCATAGACACAACCTTGTAGCCAGGATTATCCATCAGCAACTTGCTCTGAAGTACTTTCTTGTGGAATCGGAGGTGCCATACTACAGGTATGTGCCCGACCCAGTTCTCGATAATGGCGATATCACGCTGTACTGGGATCGGTCCATCATCACTGACAGGACTATTGTAGCCAATAAGCCTGATATAGTGGTGGTGGACCGAAGAGAGAGGCGTACAATGATTGTTGACATATCCGTTCCGCATGACGAGAACCTCGTGAAAGCCGAGAAAGACAAACAAATCAAGTATATTGATTTGGCTCGCGAGGTTGTCGACATGTGGGATGTAGACTCTGCGATCATTGTACCGATAGTCGTGTCAGCCAATGGCTTAATAGCCAAGAGCCTCGACCAACACCTTAGGAGGCTCGCGTTAGGCGGCTGGATCAAGGGCTTGATCCAGAAAGCGGTACTCCTGGACACGGCTCGTATTGTTAGGAGGTTCCTTTCTCTGGAGCCCTGACCGCCGGTAGCTTGGACCCTGTTCCCGATACCGGTGGGACACTATTTTTTATATTTTTAAATGTTTTATTTTTTTTATTTTTACTAAAATATTTAAAAATGTAATTTATGTGATAAGATAATAAATAAACGAAATAATAATATATTCCACAACTATCACACAACGCTGTCTAGTCCCAAGCTAAGCAGAGCTTGTGTTATGGGTACTAGACAACTGATAAACATACTTATATATTTCTAAATACATACATATATAGATAAATTACACCCAGACACAGAACAAATGTTCGTGCTCATCACACAAACATTTGTCCTGAGTGGGAATCGAACCCACGACCTCCGGCATAGCAGTCAGGGCCACTAACCACTAGACCAACAGGCCAGTCAGACCAGTAATGTTCCCACTGCTGGCACTCAAGCCTCCTCTCTAGGAGAGAGAATGGGCCGTAAACCACCAATGCAGATTGAGTTACAGATTTTATTAATATTTATTTTGTAATTAATTTATTGTTTAATTTTATTTTATTATTATGTTTTATTGAAAAAAAAAATTGTTTTCGTTCTACAAAAAAGCCTTAGTTTATCAAGCTTTTTTATAAGTTAAATTTTTATTAATTTCCTATTGCTGTAGGTATTAAATACTACGCATTTTGGTATAAGTATGTTATAACATTTTATAAGTGTTTTTTTTTTCAATACATGCATAACTAACATATCCCTAGATTGTGTTGATGTGTATTTATTATTTATATCGTCGAACGAGATTGGCCAGAGATTTTAGCAAACATTATAATCAGACTCAAATATTTCTATATTAAGATACAGTTTGAATGATGTAAAGACATTCAAAAACTCACGCCTATCTCCCATGGGAGTAAGTAGAAACTATACAGCACCACCTGCTGCGATCCTTATACACGTTTTTTGCTTCTAGCGTTTCTTCTCCCCTAGCCAAGTTACAACCGTTTCGTGTCGAAATCCGTTCTCCAATAGGTAACGTCTCGCCCTCGGTGTCAGCAATGGTAGAAAATGATAAGTTGGTAGCCATGTTGACGCGCCTGAGTCGGCTGCTCGTTCTACAATCATATGTCGTTTTACAATAACAAAGGATGTAGCGTTGAATATTTTAGAAACGATAACAATTCATTCTATCTTTTTGAACGATGTGAACTTGGCTACGAATTTTTTATTCGTTTGCTTTAACCATGTGACTTACGTTGAGATGACGTCATTCCTATACATTTGATTAGTTTTCGACTAGCGTTAACGATTGCAGATTATCAACTTGGCTAGGGGTGCTGTTGTTATCATTATTATTGCTAACTGGTATTACTTCTATATTTACAAGGCAAGAGGCTCCAACTGGCTTCTTCATACATTTCTGTTAGTCTGGCAGCTGGTGATATAAACCCTTTCAGTAGTAGTCAAGGTCATCTCTATACGTCTTGGTTACAATATCTACATGTCCCATATAAATATATCTTGTAACATACTCAACGCCTGCATCTGCGTTTCATTGTTCGCTGTCAAATCTACGGTGATGTACTTAGCTGCCTGAAGGATTCTCAGGCAAGATGCGTTCTCAGGAGGTAGTTTGTGACAGACCTGTGTGAAGGTGGCCTTAGCGCAGTCGTGGTGGAAGACGAGAGGGTCCAGGATGTCTGTTAAGTCCGCTTGAGTTAGTAAGCAGCAAAGGTGGGCTAGAGTTACGCATAGCTGGAACAAAATATACCTCATGTTAATTACAATCTGGAGCTTTGGAGATTTAGCTTTTAATCTAAGCGAATAAATTCTTATTTGACTAGAAAATAAGTAGCATCTACTATAAGTTATAGTAATGGCTCCTTTTTTTGAGATGGGTAGTCATCAAATAACTTCTCCCGCTCTGGGTGGAACGAGAGAGCGTGTCAGGCTTTATAGACTGCGTTCTTCAGTTACCTTTTGCGTTTCGGGGCCATGGTAACTCTTTTGAACATTCCCGCAGCCTCAGCAAGTATCGGACCTACTGGGCTCCTTCAGGTTTGCTGACATCTCTTTGAGACGCGCGTGGAACGTAACGCGCCGTCGTTTTGAGTGTCCTTACCAAACGGCCGGACGATAAGCTCGGCCAGACGGTGAGCTAGTAATGGGCCCTTAAGATTTTTTTATGTATCGTTTAGATACCATAGCTATACGACAAAAATAGCAAATAATTTTTAAAAATTATCCAGATGAACGTTTAGTGCCACCAGTCAAACAGGCTCATATTACTCTTTCTATGAATGAATCGGGAATGCTATAAGATAGTAAAAATAAAGTCATCCGAACGTTTGCTTGTCAACGTGATTTGCGTGGCTTGGTATTTGTCAAAGTACACGAGTGCTTCCGAAGATTACCGAACGCAAAAGACGAAGTTTGGGATAGTTTTTAGAACCAATCACGTATCCAAAGTCTCCATACAGTAAAAGTAAAACAAAACATTAAAAAAACAAATGAGCACCAACACTTTTAACTGTCAGTAAACTCCTCACCTGTTCAATAAGATTATCTTTATGCTTATACTCGTTGAAGTCATCAACATCTGCCGCATTTTCCATCGCAGCCAATATCCCTCGCCACACTAACGCGTAATGTTCTGCATAGTGCGCACGCGCAGACGGTGCGCGCAACGCTGCTGCTGCGTTGATACGGACCTTTAGGTTCTTGCACTCTTTAGTTAGCGTGCAGAGGCTGGAGTAGACTTGGTTCTAGGGAAGGAATTACGAAATTAAACACATAATATTAGGAGTTAAAGTATGAAATTGCTGTTTTTTAAACGGGTTGCTTTGAAGTGTAATATCTTTGGATTGACTTGGACTTAGAAGTTCTGATAAACTTTAATAGGCACGTTATTGTTTTTTCAAAATTAGGTATTTACTGGTTTCTTTGTGTTTTGTATTTTCTGTAATATCACTTCAAAGCAACTCGTTTTAAAAACGGCAATTTCATAATTTAAGCCCTATTATATCATCAGTTATATTTTAGTCCTATAAAATAGGGGAGAGGGGAAGCGAGGCAATTTTCTCGGTAGATGGCGGTAAACTCAACATTTAGTTTATTTTATTTTTAGTGTATGTGAGCATTATACCTTTCGAATACCGTAATTAGAGACACAATAGAAAGACAATGAGAGAGCGAACGCGTTCGCTTGGGGTTAAATGAAGTCGGACATGCCACTTTAATGAATTTAGTCAATTTGACTAAGTTCCTTTTGCCTCAAAATCCACTTGATTTGCCAAAAATGCCTAAACTAACATCCGAATAAACTATATAGTTAAAGAGTCGGATGCTATTGATTTTAGGAAATAAATTCACTAAGTTAAATATTAGCTCAAATTGTAGTTCAATGCCGCCTTTTATTAATTCTTGGTGTGAATATCGGAGATTATAACTACAATAAAGCCTATAATGACCTCACTTCTGGAACTCAGACATCTTTTCTGTGAGAGGTTGGTGAATTTGACAAGGCCATGTATACTTTTATAGTCGTAAAGAGGTATTGAAGTCGCTCACACTTTTGCTTTTAAACAGTATCTTCAATTCCTTACCGTTTAAATCACCCTTCCTGAATATCTCACCTGCCATCCATTAAAACAAGTGAACAGTTGCTCGTTCTTCATAGCATTGCCCATCGCGTAGCAAGCGTTCCACCGCACCTTCATATTGTTCACCTTACACGCGCAATCCAAAAGCTTCCCTATTGCCGTCTCGCATAAAGTCTTCAATTGCGTGTTTCGAACCAGATTCTCGTTCTTTATCAAGCGTAGCAGATTGCCCAGGCCGCGTGTCGCACTCATTTTTACCTTTTAAACAAAATGGTTATGTTTATTCAAAGATGACTTAAATGACCAATTCATAGTTTAATACTGAAAAAAATCGGTTGTTTCAAATGGCAAAGCAATCTATTGTTAAATATCCTGATGGGATAACATTAAATAATAACAACCACAGTCCTTTTGATTTAAAAATATGAGTATATTAGAGGAAGCTTGAAGGTGGCGCCAGTGCCCAAAAAGTGGAAAGGGAATCGTCTTGGTATGATCATGTGAAGAGGAGGGATGAAACGCATGGTGACTGAATGTAAGAAAAAAAACCTGTTAGGCCGATCCCAAGTAATATGGGACAAGAGCAGGAATATGATGATGAAGAGGATGACTATGATGATTTTGATTTAAAAATAAATATCACATTTATACGCAAACTCCACAGGCTCCAAGGTTATGCCTTACTTGGTCAGAGTAACAGACATTGAACTCTAAAGTAATTAACACCTTAAAGTGGAAAAAATACATAAAAACTGGACTGATTATGTTTCTTATCGTGACCAATTGTTTATTAAGTATTTGAAATGATTTGCACAATTAATTAATTGCACAGCCGTAGAGTAGCCAGCCTTTCGGTATTTTACAGGATTCATTTTGGAGTGTGCGTAGGAATTATATGAATTGATTTCGCAATCATCTTTCTACCATCGTACAAAAACCCTTACGTTGTTGACACATCTACGGTCCGGACAAAGCGTTTCACCTCGTCGTTTATATTGCATACCTCGAAAGACTGGAACAATTTGCCTGCTGCGTTCTTCCCGTCCGATTATAATTTAGGTGTCTTCATGACTAAAGTGAACATGCTCTTAATAAACTAGCGGTTCACTATCATCGATTGCAACATTGCTTACCATCAGGTGGGATCGCAGTCAAGCGATAGTTTATATATTTTTTTTTTAAAAAGTAGTAATTAAAAAAAACTCTTTCGATTCAGGCCTATTTACGAAAAAAAAGTGCATTGTCTTCAGAACCGAACCAACATGCAAAAATTTCAACTCCGTAGTAGGATAAGAGAAAGCGGTTCTTATTGAGCTTGAAATATTTGACCCGAACAAACCGATTGCAAGTTAAATAAATGCTTGCACAAACCTAAACCGGGTTTTGGCTTTGGCGGCTGACTCCAGCTCAGATGGTTGCGTGTTCAAATCACGTCGAGGTTGGTGGGTCAGGAGTTACTGACCAAGGTCGCTGATGAGACTGAGAGTGAGGACCAGATATGACCAGGAAGGCATACCCTTTGAAGCCGCTGCTCGAAAACTTGAGGAAGTGATGATGACGTCACGATGGAAGGCTGCGCTGACGTTCGTAGTCGAGGGTCATCAGTTAAGAGATATGCGGAACAGGATGTAAAGTCCCACAAACCTCCGTTGAAATTGGAGGACTTTCCGACCAGACTGGTCTGATCCGGTTCAGGCAACCGGCCGATAATTGATTTCGGACTGTTGTATAAGTTCTTATCGCGCGGAGTACTATGATACCGCGATATAGGATTTTGAATATTTAGATCGTATTTGGTGACAAAGATGTCGCTACGAATCCTTTGATCAAGGCCTGAAAACCCCTTTCCTTACGGCCTTACGGTAAAGCACCTAACGGGGCCTTACCACGACGTGTTAAAATGTCAGTCATGCGAGCAAGAAAGAGGAATGGGTCTATACACCCTATATAGTTCCCTTTAACAGTTCAGTTTAGGTACCGTACCTCAAAAGAAAAAAAACGGAACCCTTATAGGATCACTTTGTTGTCTTTCCGTCTGTCTGTCTGTCCCTTTATCTCGAGAACGCGTGGAGGTATTGAGTTGAAATCAAAACCATATACTTAGGTCTGCCATCCCTTGAAGCTGTGACAAAATTTAACGGAAAAAAAAGATATGGCCGTTTATGTCGCCTATGTACAAATTTGAATAAATAAATAAATAAATAAAAAAGGTGTATTTCGACACTCTCAAAGGAATCAAAATTCATAGGGTAAGTCCTTCCCGTTGACCTAGAATCCTGAAATTTGTCCTTTGCATTCTAAGACTACAAGCTTCCTTGTCAGAAAATCCCCGCGATCCTAGCGGGCATCAGCCCTGCTGAGCCCCTACGGTCTTCAAATATATATAATATATAGGATCGCGGTAGACCCTCACACCCTTGACCGACATAATTGCGTAATACATCAGTAATCAATCAGATTAGATTACCTTATCATTTTATTGAAACCAGAATTACTCAACCACTACAATGTACTTGTTTTAGTTAAAACGCATCCTGTCTGGATAACAGTGTGTAAACTTTCCATTAAGTTAGAGATAACCAATGTTTTAACATAAGCGGAAGGCTGATAACGTTTGTCCACGTGCGGAGAGCTACGCGCCTCGTGTTGGTTTAGTGACCCGTGGTACGATTAGCTTGGCTTTCTAGATTTCCATATTAAGTATATTTTTAGAATATGTTACTAGAAGCGAGATAGAGATAGATCTATTGGATAACCGATTGTAACTGGATTGATTGTTTATCATTTGTTTTATAATTGATGGTTTGCTAGCTTTTGCAAGCGACTTCGCCCGCGTGGAATTAGTGCTGCCCCAGTTATAAATTATAGCTTACATGTTATTCCGATATAAGCTATATTATTACAGTAAAGTTTCATAAAATCATTTTCAGCAGTATTTGTATGAAATAGTAACCAACTGGGAATCCCATCCTGCAAGCGCGGTATCCCGCATCATTTTTGCATGCATATTGCGAGTCCTAATAAAGATTTCCATAACTCTCTCTCTCAAAATCATTTTTTATTTAGTAAAAAAGTTATACAAAAACAAAATTGAATGATTAATTTTGCGCCACCTTGTATATAAGGCTCTTTGTTACTCTTTCACTCAAAGACTACTGAATGGATTTCGAAGAAACTTGGTACACGGGTAGATAATGTCCTGGAATAGCATATAGGATACTATTTTTCTACTATTATGCTGGCGAAGCCGCTGACAGCAGCTATAAATAAAAATAAAAAACCGGGCAAGTGCGAGTCGGACTCGCACACTGAGGGTTCCGTACAAACTTACCTATGAAAATAGTTCAATTCACGAATCGAATCTCAAAGATTTGTCCGAATCGCAAAAAAAGATTTTTTAGTGACGTAACTACAAAATTACAGTTTTCAGATTTTTTCCTATACTTGTGCTATGAGACCTTACTTCTAACCAAATTTCAGGATTCTAGGTCAATGGGAAGTACCCTATGAGTTTTGATTCCCTTGAGAGTGTCGAAATATACGTTTTTTGCGACATAAACCATATCTTTTTTTCCTGTTTATTTAGAAGTTTAATTTTTTCACAGCTTCAAGGGGCCGCAGACTTGATTATATGGTTTTAATTTAAACTCGATACCGCCATGCGTTCCCGAGATAAAGGTTCTTGACAGACAGACAGACAACAAAGTGATCCTATAAGGGTTCCGTTTTTTCCTTTTGATGTACGGAACCCAAAAGAGCAGTCATAAATAAAAATATAAGTAAATAAAATATCCTACGTGAACTAGTGCTACAAAGCAACAATGTAGCTGAAAATCTTCAGACACGATCCAAGATCTGTATAACCTTTGTCAACCATCAATCTAATCTCGAATAGATAATTATCGCTAGGCAAAATAAGAAACATTATTATGTAAATAAATATGACCCTTAACCACATGGGTTTACGATGACATCCCAGCCTAAACAATCATGAATCACTCGCGTGATTTTATAATTTTTTTTAACAATCTATCATTCAAAACAAGAATGGGCTATTTTCGTGCGCAAGACAGACGTAAATACGTCACGATTGACACCAAATATTATGTTGTTAGTTACCTTATCGTTGTCGAGTGCGCACTGGATGCTGACCTCTAGCAGGCGAACCAGCAGGGCATCGTCTATGTCGTCGCATTCTGGATCCTCCCTGTTGCATCAAATATTTTTTTTAGAACTTTCATGAACTGTTCATGCAGTGTTAGACGATTTTCACAACCTCCCAAAGGACTGAACGCTGCCTGTCACAAGTTCGATCCCTAGACGGAAATTATATTTGTATGGCCTACAGATAGTCGTTGCAGGTATGCATGTGAGCTTACATGTTTGTGAATGCACCCATGATACAGGAGTAATTAATTCCTGGGGGGCCTCACCGCCAAAAAAAAAAACATAGTTGCAAATATGTTTCACAATCACACATTTTTTTGTCAACAGTCGAATTTTGAACAATGCTACAATATAAAAATGGCTGTTCTAGCATTTTTGGGTATGTATTGGTTCAGTATTGCGTTGGAGTTTTAACACTTCATTTTTTTTTCTTTTTTGAGTTGAAATAGCTCATCCCGCTCTAGGTGGAGCTAGAGGGAGTGTCAGACTTTTACAGACTAGAACCCACGCGTGTTCCTTCAGTTGCTTTTTGTGTTCCAGGGCCACGTTAACTCTTTCGAATAATCCCGTTGGCTAACATATTGAACATTGCTTAATTAAACTATCGTATATCTTCAGTGTTTCGTAAATTCTTTAGATTTAATTTCAATTCATGAACTTTCGTCAAACTCCAAAATAATACGGATTACTTGCACAAATAATTAATAACAAAAAATCAGGTGTGAATATTTTACGTCATACAAGTCTTTCACATTTATTTGGCGGCTTCCACTATGTTGAAAAGTTCGTCATGAAATAAATTTGAAACGAAAAACAGTTCAATGTTTTTCTTTCAGGTGCTTTAATGAACATTTGTCGTGTGCCTACTATAAATATCGTAGTCTCAAAACATACGATCTACGTCAATGTGTCTTACACAAATGCGACTCAACAAGTCAGTTAGCTTCGAATAATAATAATTTCTATGTTTTTAATTAGTTTTAATATTACTTATCTACATTGTACTCACATAATTATTAGAAGAAAAAGAACTCATAATATGATTTAAAAGAGTGTCCATGGAGTTTCTTGCACGTTCTTCTCCATAGAGATCTACGTTTTGGAACGTGCAATTTAGCTTCACTTTTTCTTTTTTGACTGGCTGACCTTTTGACAATTCAAAAGTGCCTGTAATTGGTCTTTTTGAAATAAATGTTTCTGATTTCTGATAAATAATCTTCTTTTTAAACTTTTGTTGAATGAGGATTATTCAACAAGAGTATATAAAGAAGACTATTTATTCAAAGCTAACTGACTCGGCAAACGTTGTCTGCCTTATAAATTATCAGAAGGTAAAAATAACCTACGACCTATTCTCAAACCTACCGAATATACACATCAGTCAAGCCGTTTCAGAGGAGTTCGATAACAAACACCGTGACACGAGATTTTTATACATTAGAAGATAAAAGCTTATTTATTTATATTTTATTTATATATACTTTATTTTACACCAAGATAATAAATGATACATATGAGCCTTTTATCAAAAAAACATACAATTGGCGGCCTTATCGCATTCCGCGATCTCCAGGCAACCTGGTATGGAAAGAGATTGCCTGGAGAATAAATGAAAAAGCTTGAATTTTATTTAAAACTAGCATTTGCCCGCAGCTTCGTCCGCGTACATAAAATATAGCCTATGTCACTCAGGAATACAGCAGTTTTCTATCGGTGAATAAATTTTAGCAATCGGACCAGTACTTTCAGAGATTACCTCCTACAAACAAAAAAACAAACTTTACCTCCTTATTAAAATATATATTATATATAGTGTAGATAAAAAAATCCAAATAATTTTATAATGGTTGTAAAAATAAGATGATAAAAATCAGACGGTATATTGTTAAACCCTATTTACTAGACAACTTACACATTCAAAACCAGAGCATCGCAAAGGTTGCCAAGAGCCCACGCCGCTTTGGTCCTAACAACCAGCGTGGGTTCAGCTAAGGCACGTAATATATTCTCCCCGCAGTCACTCACGAAACAAATGTCCTAAAACAAAAGAAGAAACGTCTATTTTTGACAGAATATCATCAAATATGAAGGTATCACATAATAGACAACGTATCAAAACTAACAGATGACGTTGTTTTTCTATTTTACGCTTTATTTCATAGTGGCAAGGTTGAGATTTATTTAAAAACAAGATGTTCTGCGATGGCCTGTTGCAACTAAGCAGTGAACTGAAATATAAGCACCTTTTATATAGTAGCTACGTACAAGGTTTAAAAATTATATTTATTGGCCGTGTCCAGAATTTAAGGATTGGTCTATTAGCAGGTAGTGTGGAACGTAGGAGCATAGCGGATCAATTGGCCAATTGACCTAATTTCGTGATGAATTGTTTGTTCTCGTGATAGGATCACTTATCCTAACACTGATAAAGCATTAAGTGCTTAGGCAAAACCAATACATTTGACACTTTGGCTGTCAGGCGATGACATTTTTTTTTTGTATTCCACAACTATCACACAACACCATCTAGTCTCAAACTAAGCAGAGCTTGTGCTATGAGTACTAGACAACTGATAAACATACTTTATATATTTCTAAATACATACATATTATAGATAAATTACACCCAGACACAAAACAAATGATCGTGCTCATCGCACAAACATTTGTCCTGTGTGGGGATCGAACCCACGACCTTCGGCATAGCAGTCAGGACCATTAACCACTAGACCAACAGGCCAGTCCAGCCATTCACTTAAGAAGGAGCAAGAACACATGAGAAAATAGATTCTGCTTATTTTATTCAACACACCTAGTGGTAACTGAAAGTTAGCTTTTGGAAAACGCTGATTAAATATAATAAAATATAGAATTTTTGGTTTGAAATACTTCTATGTCGACGTTGGTCACATACCAATGTCAACGCGTACCATAAGATATATTATCGAAGTATAGGCATCACCAGGCCGTGATGTCATAAAATACGAAACAGGTTTGCATACAGTAAATTCACTTACTTCTCGTAGACTTCGATACATGACGAGCATTGCTAGAGCTCGCACAGCGGCGGCACGTACAGTCGCTTCTTCGTCACTGCATGAACCAATCAGAAGCGTGCAACAGAGCACCTGGAGATGTCGCTAAAGGGAAGACAGAATTAAGGTAAGTTTAGACCACGAACAACTATTTTGCGGGTATAGTTCGAAGATATTCGATATAATGGTTCCACCAACTCCCGACCTTGGATCATCATCATGAGTTGTTTAGCAGAAAGATGCCTACTGCTGGACCTTCCCCCTTCTTAAAAAAATCCTGCATACTGAGGACTAGAACTAGACAATGGTTGGGATCCCACATTTTTTTATTGGTTTGTGAATTTAGCCAGTGTCGAGTTTAGAAAGGGTCTTTTTAGTTTTTATAGTCACTTTAAATTCCATTAGAATGAGAATTCTAATGTTGCAAATACAGTATTTGACAGCAAATGTATTGAGTCAGCCTTCTCGGCTAGCTTCGCTGAGGTAGTCCATAATTTATGGAATATGGAACACTACGCGTTGTCGACGACTTGGGCTCGCTCCGGACTGTTACCGGCCGGCTGTGGCCGGACGGCAAGCCACTCATTGCTCGTCGTCCGTAAGCCTACCGAATTTTATTGGTCTTAGATATCGTTCCTTTCGTCACGTATTCATAACAATTGCAGCGGTGATTAACAGTTACTCCAATTACTACCGATGATATACACAACAACATTATGTTATGACATATATACACAATTATGACTACCGCACGTCAATTGCATATTTTAAATAACAATTAATATATGTATGTCAACAGATTCAAGATAGTGGTATTTTTCTACGTTCACTTTTAACCCGGGACATCTGCATATAGCCGCTTTAAGATAGTTATACATATATTTAGTCTGCTTGGACAACGTATCTTTGATAACGGTTTGACTTTAAACAGATGAGTCGCGGTCGATGTTCACTTTCGATTGGTTCATTCAATGATGACCTAACGTCTAAGCTAAGGGGAATTACATTTCAGTTGTGTCAATAAAAATAGTGACCAAGTAACCGTTAAACAGTTTAGTCGCGTTCGAAGTCCACTTTCGATTTGTCGATATTGTGAAAATAAAGAAAATAATTTTTTATACGGATATATTTTATATCTATATATATAAAAATGAATAGCTGTTCGTTAGTCTCGCTAAAACTCAAAATCGGCTGGACCGATTTAGCTAATTTTGGTCTTGAAATATTCGAGATAGTCCAGGGAAGATTTAAACGGTAAGAAAAAATGGATAAATATCACGAAAAAAATATCCGATTACAACGCCATCTGTAATTAAAATGTCATTATAAAATGAATTATGCTGTTCTGGTAATGCCAGTAGATGGCGTTATCCTTACTATTAGGCGGTACGAAATTCGCCGGGTCAGCTAGTAAATGTATAAAATTGATAGCAATAAATAATATTATCAATAATTAGAACTAGACATTCATTCTCATTAGTAAACAAACACAACAGCATCTTGATCAGACTTGCAGTCGTCAGACGTTACAGCCTCCATCTGAAAGACACGCTTACCGGTAATTCTTTAAAAGATCTCTCTCCTATATTGGCAATGCAGTCACAAACGACTGCCTTGGCCGGCGACGTGTCGTGGCATTGTAGGACGGTGGACAGAGGTGTTACCAGCTTCCCCCACATGTACACACAGCAGGCCACTGGCGGCGCTTGGTCTATTTGCTCTGTAAAGATGAGAATAAACGATTATAGAGGTTTTGTGTTACAGGGTGGCTGATATTTTATTATTGTCTGTAATGATAATATACCACTGACAACGTTGAATGAAATAATTTTATAATATTATAAACTTATCGTCTTAGAATAGAATAAAACAAACTTTATGGTACACTAAAACAGTAACATTATTTTTAACCCTTTCTACGCTACGTCGGATTCAATCCTTTAATCCCCATAGATGACACGAGGAGCCAACGAGTGGGGTACTTGGTCGTGGATGTGCGACCGGATAGATAGTAAAAAGAAAGTATTTGTCGGATATATCCGACGAAAGCGGTTAAAAGGTTAAACAAACTCAAATCTATGGGTACAATGGCGGTCTTATCGCTAACAGCGATATCTACTATTAAGGTGTAATTTTCTACAGTAATGCTGCTCTACATTGAATATTATACCAATTAGTAATGGAAATGTTTTTAAAGTTTATATCAACCTAAATATCGCAATTTTTCAAAAATAACACTCGACCGTAACTTTGCTTGCGAGCAAAATAAATAGTGCTTTTATAAATTTAAAGCTCTATTTATTTATTTTACTACTTAAGTACACACAAAAAACAGAAAAAGACAACATAAAATAGACAATAGCACAAAGGTACTGCATATTTCCAAAGAAATTTCTTCCAGCAGACCTGCGAAAGGAGAAATTAAAGAAATGTAAACAATAGTGTGTAGGATGTAACCCTCGATTACTGATTTAAGCATTTGAAGTTGAGTATTGCTCAAACTCTACTTTAGCCTGAAAATCTGTCATAATTTGGCATTTAAAATCCGCCGTAAGAGAAGAAGAATGTGTGAAATCTTACAACAAATATGTAGTTAAATATAAAAAATTAAATACATAAATAACTAATTATACCATTTCCTTCTCTATCAACATTTTGATTACAAAGTCAAATTTTTGCAACAAATATTGTCACTTTTTCTAAGTCAGCAAGAAGATAATCATTTTATCTACCTACCCAGTTTCTGTATCCCATCTCCAATAATACTGATAGCACTGGCAGTCTGTACAACCACATCTTGATGTTCATGCTGGAGCATCTCACTCAGGATGTCTCCGAGCAGCGCGATATGACCATGCAATAGATCTTGTAGGTGGTGGAACGCCACTGCAGACAATACTTGTAAAGATTCCAGAATTATCGGAATCGCTGATGGCTTGATTCTCTGAAATAATGATTTATTATAAAGTTGTTATTCGAGTGTCACTTGAACACGAGTAGGGTTTAATCAGTAAAAGTCAGAAGCGGGAGAAGTTACTTAATGATTTCCCACCCAAAAAAAAAATTATATGCTATCGAACTCGTGTCACAGTGTTTGCTATCGAACTCTTTTGAAATGGCTTGCCCGATTTTTATGATTTTTTTATGTATTTTTAGGTTGGTAGGTCTGAGAATAGGTCGCAGTTTATTTTTACCCTCCTACCCCGTCCCCCATTTTTTTGTTTGATATTTTATATGACAGAACAACGTTTGCCGGGTAAATGCGTTTGAAGTGGGCTTCGTTTCTAAGCTAAGTATTGTTTTTTACAAGTATCACACATTCTCATATCAGAATACCATGACCAAGGATCAAGACATGTTGGTATGGTGTATATGATTTCTTTTTTTGTGCTGAAACAACTTCGAGATCCCAGGACGCCGACATAACCCAAAGAATCGCCAACCTTAAGTGGCTGTGGGCAGGACACATTACTCGTAAAACGCATGGTCGATGGGGCTAAAAGGTTCTGGCGACCGAGCATCGGGAGACGCAGCATTGGAAGGCCTCCCACAAGGTGGACCGACGAACTGGTAAGAGTCGCGGGTATGCGATGGATGCGAGACGCACAGGGCTGTTCGTTGTTGCGACACTTGGGGAAGGCCTATGTCTAACAGTGAAACTGTCCTTCGGCAGAAATGATAACGATGAACTTGAAAGATAACGATGTCTAAAAAAATTCTATAAGCATCGTATAGAATTTATATTACGTACAACAGAATAAGTTGTTTACGAAGCGAACAATTCCCTTTAATAGTGTACAATTTGTAAGGATATTAACAGTTTAATGAAGACTATTGCGTGTTGAATAAAGTCCAATACGATTTGACGTCGGGCTGCGGTCAGGCCTCCTATTACTTGTTCATAAATCAATTGATTGCTTTAAGTGTACCATCGTCACAAATAAGACTGTCGTGATCAATATTTGATGCTGCGGTTCTATTTTTAGACAAAAGGTTTGGTATTGATATAATATTTGTATATATGTATATATATACTATTATAATAAAAAAGTTTTGTATGTTTGTATGTAGGGGGTAACCTCTGAAACTACTGAACCGATACTGAAATATACAAGTGGAGAAAGTTTGTCATTGCAACCGACGCGGAATTCCGGGATGTTATGTTACAGAGTGCTGCTGTGACAAATTTCAACGTGTATCAAACGACGTTTTTCAATACACTTACGAAGATATAAATAAACGACCGTTTAAGCCCGATTCGTGGGGGTCGCTTAGCGCCCAGCATGATACGATAAATGTAATGAATTGTGCCAGGGGCGAGCTCTAGTGCACTAGTGCGCAAAACAGTAAATTATGTGCCTAAAAGCTGGTTTTTAGTAAGTGTATTGAAAAATCTTAATATTTTGCTGAACTATCCGTGAGGTTATAAAATATTTTCATATCATGAGATTTTCTATTTTCACGCGGGCGACACCACTGGCAGAAGCTATATATAACAAATTATTTAACAATGATTTAGTTAATGTTTATGGTCCCTCCATTCAAGTATTACGTTAACATCTTCATGTTAAGGTTCTTCTCCATAAGAAACGACCAATTAGAACCGTGCTTTTGACGTTTCATAAGTGCCTATGGAGGCCTATGTGAAATAAATACATTTTGAATTTACATCAAATGGGGTGAGGGACTCTGCTTTGCGTATTTTTATACCTGCCCCCTAGCCCAGTTACAACCATTTCGTTTCAATTCTCTTTTCGTTGATCGCCTCGAGTCGGCCACGCCTCCTATTCCTTTGTTCTGACCACGTGACTGAGCGTTGAGATAACGTCAGAATAAAGGAATCGGAGGCGTGACCTACTCGAGGCGATCGACGAAAAGAGAATCGAAACGAAACGATTGTAACTTCGCTAGGGGGGCTGAGGCAGGGAGTTGTATATAATGGTGAATGCCTTGAATTTTTTAAATTATTTTTTACATGAATGTAAATGTTTACATAATCATAGGACGGGTGGGAGGGTGCGTGATTTACTTACTTTTTAAAGGGGGCTTAAACAATTACTAAATTTCTGTTTCTTCATATAAATCATCATCATCGCCCTGCTCTTGTCCCATGCCACTAAGGGTGGGCACAACATGATTAAATAGGGATATAATATTAACCAATCTAACATACACATGAAAATAGGCAATGAATGAATTAGCAAAAAGTTAATGAAATAAAAATGTTATTTTTCATGTTTATATGACGGAATGATCTCGTAGCCAAGGTTCCACAGACTAAAACTAAATTTGCTGCCATTCAGTACAACAAACTATCATGTCAACTTTATAATAAAATAAATAGAAAGACGTATATACACAACAAACCATTACACGAGTGTAAAAAAATTATTACTGATTGGATAAAAACTCTAAATTATGCAGACACTGAGGCCCTATTACAACAAATAAAATAAAACACGAACATACATTTTCACTCAAACACCCGCAAACTCATGCACAAACACACATACGCACACACACACACCACACACACACGCACCATCACACACAAACACACCCTCACACACACGCAAACACAGTCACGAGCATGCGTTATATCTTAATTATTAAATAAAAATATATTTATATATAATTGTATTTTGATGTGGAAGAGCGGAGTCTCCTAATACAGGCATTGCATGCTTAAAAGGAGGCTCCAATCAACTACAAATGTAAACTATTTTGTTAAGAAATAAAGATTTTGTTTTTTTTTTTTTTTTTTTTATGATATGACCTTTTTACCACTGTTTTTGCTATACATCAAACCAAAAAATATTTACAATAACCAGTGACACGGATATCAATCCAGTAATATACAGTGCCCTGATAAAAAGCCGGTATGAAGTAAAAAATCCGGAATTAAAATACTGGAATCTGGTTTTAACGAGAATATGTTGATAACAAAGTTCAGTTCCACAAAAGTTAATGTTCGAAAAGTAGGTAATCAAATAATGTTATCAATGGCCTTGTATAATTTCTATTAGAACTCCGCAATCCGCAATACAAATGAAGATCATATCAGCTATTTATTCTTAGGACAAAATCAATAAAATCAATAAGACACTTCCTTTCTTACATAAGTATTATAAACAAATCCCATACTGCGCCTGTCCGTCTGTTCGCAATAAACTCAAAAACTGCTGAACAGATTTTCATGCGACTTTTACCAATAGACAGAGTGATTCATGAGGCAAGTTTAAGTGTTTTATACATGTATAATTTTAGTAGAGAAATTTCAAAGACACCCGTGCGAAGCTGGGGCTGGTCGCTAGTTTATCTACAATTATGAAATAAAATCTCTTAAATTCGCTCGTTTCGTAAGTGCGAAAAATGATAGATCAAACCCAAACGTCAAAATCAAGTGTTGCCAACAATATGATATTTTGACAAATATAATATGATATTTAGACTTACCACAACTTCACTTCCCCTAAAAATCCAACCCATATTCTTGAAACAAATATCCAAAATCCAACTCCTAAAATAATGGCCTTCCTCAATGATTTTATCACCACTTTTAAGTGTTGGCTTATCAACAGCAGTGAACATTTCATCATCAGAGTACCCCTCTTCAAAGTCATCACACTCTTCAACATCCACTTTATGGGAAGTATAAACTATTTTTGAAGAACTCATGGAGGTAGATATTTTAGAAGGCACTGCATCTTTCTCTATGGCTTTCAGGACTTCGTCTACTTTAGGATCAACGGAGAGAACGCATCCCATTGTGATTAAGGCACCAACTTGTAGAGTTACATCTGTAAATTGTCTTTGATGTAATAATGTCGAAAAGGTCTCACTCTTAAACTTAAAATTCCTAATTTAAAAATTATTTTAAAAAAAATGTTTATGTATGGCTGTCTACTAAGTTTATTAAAACTAAAGGCATTCATCACGTTATTAACATTAACAAGTACCGTAAGAATCCTATCTGTCATCACAATATCAGTTAAAAAAAGTACTGGACATTGCGTCCATTTAACAGTCTGCTCTGGCAAAATACTTAGTGGCAATGGGCTCAATTGCCATAAAAAAAAAATGCATATGCTGCCAAAATTGTGTACTATCCGTGTTTATTTTTGTACAAAATTGTGTACAAAACAACTAATAAAACTGGACCGCAATTAGCATTTCAAACATTTGTATGAGGAAGGTTGGGCGCGTGGTGGTTCTATACGCGTAACTACGGGCGGTGACGTCACATTATTGTAGTTTGTGCATCCTTATTTGTTACCTGACAGATTTCCCCTTCAACTAGTTTTGAAAGGTTTCGAACTTACTTAATTAAGAAAAAATTACTAAATTATTCATTATTATTATTAATTATGGAGGAGAGCTGCAGTGGTGGCCGAGTGGTAATGGCCCCGACCCAGCCCCAGCCAGACTCATTACTTTGTGTAATTTATTTCATCACCACTGCTCTCAAAACGGTGAAGGAAAACATCGTGAGGAAACCGGCATGTCCTAGAACCAAAAACTCGAAGACATGTGACATCCACCAACTCGCACTGGGCCCGCGTGGTGGATTACGGCCCATTCCCTCTCCTAGAGAGGAGGCCTGAGTCCCAACAGTTGGAAAATTATAAGGCCGACTATGCTATATTATTAATTATTATTTAATTGAAAAATTCGTTCTATTTGTGATTGTGGATAATACTTTTTGATACAAATAATAAAAACAAACGGCCCAATTCAACTAATTCCTACGACATTCAATAGGTCTTTAGAACTAGCTACTTAAAGATCTACTTTCGACTCGCTTTTTATCTTACCTCTATGCACCAAAAACTTCCTAGTCGACATAACAAGCTGGCTGATAAGACCCTCCTTCATCTTATGATAAGGCGTAGCCTGCACGAGCGCGGCGCAACACTTCAGGGCTACAATGATGACGGCATGGCTTCTTTCACTCTCTAGGATACTGTTGAGGACCTTGTGCAAGCATGTGATCATATAGCCCAGGGATTCAGAGAACGGGATAAATGATGTGCTCTCTTTTTTACTGCAATTAAAAAGCTAGATTTAATTTAAATCAATAACAAAATTTTCAATTTTTTTTGTGTCAAGTTTCACAATGGATTATCATGAAATAAAGTAAAATTAGGAGGTTATTTATTCTTATCTTAACATGTTATAAAAAATCCCCACCATGTCTGTCTGTTTGTATGCGATAAACTTAAAAACTACTGAACGGATTTTCATGCGGTTTTCACCAACAGAGAGAGTGGTTCATGAGGAAATATTAGAGGCATATTTTAGTAGAGAAAAACCGAGAATTTCAAAGGAAACGGGCACTTGTGCGAAGTGAATCGATACCATCGACGAATAAATAAAAATATTTTTTGTAGGTTTTAGTTTTACTTGTTTGTCTACCACGAATTTTATAAAGTTAACGTGAACCCTAAGGTGTAAAAAAGTCTTAACATGACCAATTCCTTTTAACGGATTCATCCCACTAACAGATATTACAACTAAGTAAACAGTCCTATTCCAAAAGAATTCTACTCACCTAGTCTCAGCCTGAGATAAGTACATCCTGGACCTAGACAGGAGCGCCAGAATGACACTGAGAACACTTGCGCGACTGCTAGCAATAGGATCAGTGACCGCACAGTAAGCAAGAGTGTTCTTAGCCGATTCCTCCGCTGACCAGTTGGCAGCATCTGGCGAATCCGGTAGAAGGGCCCACCAGTAACCAAATATCTCGCGTTTTTGTTTCACCTGAAAAAAAAATGAAATTATAAACTTGTTTTTAAGTAGATATTGGTAAAATATGAGCGATTTTACCGAATGGTATTCGGACGTAAAGAATAGAACCATCCCATCTCTTCCCGTGTGTGTCGTAAGAGACTACGAGTAGACTAATAGACACACCAAAGAATGGGCAGCAGCATTTTCAATGCATTGCAACAATCACACTGCGATCGCCAATCCGCTTGCCAAGCGTGGCGATTATGGCAAGCCCCCTAGATGAAAAGAAGAAGAAAGAAAGGGCTCCTAGTGCCCGGCAGCCCATCTAGCCATTTACAAGGTGGACCGATGACCTGGTAAGGATCGCGGGAATCCGATGAATGTGAGACAACAGGACCGTTCATTCTATTCTATTCACTTGGTTGAGGCCTATGTCCAACAGTGGACGTCTTTCGAATGAAATGATGATGATGAGCGGTTGGTATACTTTCTTGGTTATACGACCTGTAAAAACAAAGTTTTACAGGTATGCAGAACATGGTGTAACGTCTCACATATCTCCTTTGAAAAGGGAGGATCCTCCGACCAGACATGTGTTGTGTCTGGTCCGGGCAACTGCTCAATAGTTGATTTCGGGCTGTTATATTATATATTCTAATCGCGCGAAGAACTCTAATGACGCGATGATAATGATTCTTATGATACGTCATAAATGTCGCTACAAAGAGATTTATTTATGCCGCCACCACCACACCAACCCACATTACCCATATAAGTTGCTCATGCACTTGGTAAGAAATGTCTAGTATCATTTACCTACTTGATCACCCTATGGCGCCACCACCACTAGCAAATGAATAATCACAAATCTCCCCTATTATCATCGTTACTCATCTCGAGTTGCAACGAACAGCCGCATATCCACGAGAAATCATTGCACAGTTGATTTATTGAAAAAGTTTAGCATCGGAGTGTGCTGGAGTGTTTTGAGTCAAGCGGTGGGCGTGCGGCAATTCGTAGATGGTTTGCCCGTTAGAGTCATTCGTCGTATTGAGACACGTAGGTACATCAAGTTGTTACTTAATATGTGACACAATGATAATATCACAGTAATACACTTGCTACTGGAGTTGGCGCCTAAAGTCGATAGTAGAGCAAGAGCAAAGCTAGTGGGAGAATTACACTCAATGCTGATTTGCACTTGACGCTGGTTTACACTTTCAGATGAAAATCAGCGTTAGGAACTAGTTCCGGCCACATCTAGTTTAAATTGACGTGTGTTTTTTAAAACTTATTTGCAAAATAAATATCATTTCTCATTAATTTAACATTTACTTATCATTTGATTGTCTGGCATTTATACTAAACTGTACCTATTTTGGTGTAGACGTGAGGCTCACAATTGTATTTTTGCCTCTTTTTAGGGTTTCGTACCTCAAAAGGAATAAACGGAACTCTTATACGATCAGTTTGTTGTCCGTCCGTCTGTCTGTCTGTCTATCTGTCTGTCAAGACCCTTTATCTCGGAAACGCCTGGAGGTATCGAGTTGAAATTAAAACCATATACTCAAGTCTGCGGACTCTTGAAGCTGTAAAAAAAAAAGAAACTTGTGTGTTAACGTGAAAAAAAGATACTTCGGTTTATGTGACAAAAAACGTACATTTCGACACTCTCGAGGAAATCAAAATTCATAGGGTACTTGCCGTTGACCCAGAATCCTGAAACTTGGCATAAAGCAAGGTCTTATAGCACAGGTATAGGAATAAATCTGAAAACAGTAAATTACGTTACCGTACGTCACAAAAAAAGTTTTTTTTGCGATTCGGAAAAACCGTAGAGACTCCGTTCAGCAATTGAACTATTTACATAGGTTAGTTTGTACGGAACCCTCAGGGCGCGAGAACGACTCGCACTTACGAAGTTTTTTTTGTTTCATGTTTACCTAACCATTGTTTGTGTGCAGAAGGCACATCATTCTTTCTTAGCCGCACGCCCGAATTTGACCGTCTAAATGGACATTCGGCTAGACCGCAGGTGACAAAAATCTGGCCGCGTGCGGATGGTCTGAAGACAAGCGAAGAAAATCGAACCATATAAATCCTTGATCTCTCTCCAGGCCTAAGAATATCTGATACTCACTTTAACCAAAACCAAAAGCAGGTTTGAAGCACTCTGCCTCACTCTGGACTTCAAGGCAATCAGTTTAACCTCTTTACTGTTTTCAACATCAGACATATCAGAATCACTGGTCAACGCCCAGTAGTTCTTGCCTTTTTGAGGTTCCAAGTAGTTTCGACTGGCCGGCTTATATGCGGAGTTGTTCTCGAAGCTATCGACGTCTTTCATAAGGCTACGGTCCGATACTGGGATTTCTTTCTTTAAGCTCTCTATTGCGTTATTTCTTTGCTTCCGCAGTTTTTGTTTCTGAAATTTTAAGTAGTAAGTAATAATAAGTTTTATTGAAATGTTCTTCGGTTGTCCTTTACGTTCTAAGTCCACTCTTTCAAATGTTCCTGCAACCCTAACAGGCATCGGCCCTGCAGGGCCCATTCATTCGCTGACCGACAATGAATGAATGGGCCCCGTAGGGCCGACTCCTGTTAGGGTGACGACTGGCTGCACATTGTTCGTCGTCCGTAAGTCCGAGCCTTCGGTGGCCAGAAACCGCCCTACGACATCATGGAATGTATAGAAAAGAATTTTTGAATGGAGGACCTCTATTTTAATGATACATTTTATTTTATTAATTCAATTATTTATTTCTATATTACTAGAAATAATAAAATATTTATATATCAATAACACAATTACATTGAGCCTTCTCATAATAGAGAACTTAAAGCAGGAACTTTCACAGAAAAAAACTGCAAGACACAGGAGATACAAATTAAAAATAAATAATTAATTTAATTTACCTTTCCTCCTTTAGGGTTGGGAGTATGCACAACTGGCACAATGGCTATTGTCTGTTGGGCTGGCATAATCTTCTCCGGCCGGCCAGTCTGCATCACTAGACCATAAAGAATGCAATGCCTACAGATTCCCATCACTTCAGGTAAAGGTATGTTTATGTTGGGGTCATTGAAGTACAGTTGTGATAGTAACCTCAGTGCTGATATTATTACCTGTAAGAGAAAACGTGAAACAAAGTTTAATTTCTACAACTACATGCTTGCATGCTTATAATGTACATGTGTTTTTTTAATGGTGCGTTTACATGTGGACCCAGCCTGGCCAATCGCTTTTGTTTAAACGGGGTTTCCCCATTAATACAATGGCTAGGAATGGCGATTAGCCAAGGCTGGGCCCACGTGTACCAGGGCATAAAACAGTTATCCGTAGCCAATTGAACTGAATTTTTGCAGACAGGTTCAGTTACCTACATGACGTCATTCTATATCGTGGACTTTTTATGCAGCCCCATGATATGGACTATCAATAAACAGGGTTTGTAGAGAAGAATACGAAAACACAAAAGTATATCACAATAAATAACATTATCTTGTTCTTTTTCTCCTTCTCTGTCAAAGAGGGATTTCTCTGTAAAAAGTGATTTTTGCAGACAACCTATGGAGGGCCAAAGGTTGTGTGCAAAAATCACTTTTAGCAATAAAACCACCCATTATGACGCCCTATTCTCTGTCAGGTGTTCTATCTATCTATCTATCTTGTTTGTTTTAGTAGTAAGCTATATCCGAGTGCCTATCTTTTAATACCAAACACAAAAAAAAACAAGGTATTTTAAACCTACTGGTTATGAATCTGAGAGGTTCATGGGATTCATTACTAACATTAGGTTTAAGGGTAAAAAAAATTGGAATTCTATAATTGTGTGCTTTGTAATTAATTCTATGCTTGTGTAAATGTAATACGTTTGTGTAATTGCATTTTATTTCTGTATTCGTAATTTGTTTCTGTATGTGTAATTTTTGTTTCTGTATTTGTAATTTGTTTTCTGTGTGTGTAGTTTGTTTCTGTGTGTGTAATTTGTTTTTGTATGTGCAATGTTTTATGGACTCTTGATTGTCCTAAATAAATATTTATTATTATTATTATTATTATAATTTCATTCATAACATACCTTACAATACAAAAATTCATCATCACATTTTGAATATCCCTTCATCAGAAACTTCACAACCATTTGAGAAATCAAATCCTTCAGTTCAGGAGCCAGATTCATTTCATTTTTACTATCATCAAAAGTGGATATAATACAAATGATGCATTTTAAAGCAATTAAATGAATTTGTAAACTGTTTTGGGATTTCTGTACACTCTTTGTTGAGTCAATATGCCTTATGAGGACTCCTTGACTGCCGATTAGCTCTTCAGTAAACTGTAATAAATGTTAATGTTTAGTCATTTATATTATGGATTTACTATGTTTAAGAGGCACCAGTAGCACATTAGTTTAACCTTTCGAATACTGCAATTAGAGACACAATAAAAAGACAAAAAGAGAGTGAATGCTGGCGTTTGCTTGGGGTTTAATGAATTAAGCTGTAATAAGATTACTTAGTCAGCAAGGTAGGTAGAAGGCCTAACTGGGTGTTATGAGAATGTAATTTTTAACTGGCTGTCTCTCCATGGTTTTACCCTCATCTTTGGTTGCTGCTCTGCTCCTATTGACTGTAGCGTGATGTTATAACCTATAGCAGGGTTTCATCCAATGACTTATGTTGCTCTAGGGTGGGGCGGGGGAGGCGAATTAGACTTTTACTAATAATTAAAACAACACCTATATTCCTTCTTTGCCTTGCATTCCAGGACTCCTGGTTTTTCTTTCAGAATTTGGCCCATGACCCCAATAAGCTTTGGCTCTGCTGTGCCCCTACGGTTTGCTGATATCTCATTGAGGCATTTGAGGCATGTGTGGAACATTACACGGCGCCAATGGCTTGGGCTCAATCAGGATGAGCTTTCCTCAATAAATCCGACAATAAAATAATAATCATATTCATACCCATAGTTCTTGAGATGAGCATGTTCAAACCAAACCAACTCTTAGCTATATAATATTACTAAATAGTATAGATCCCACAACCAAATTTATTATCACTTGCCTTATGTCCTGCTTGAGGATTAGATTGTAAAACACATTGCAGACTATGTAGAATATCAGGTAAAACAATATCAGTACACTGCTTTAGGCATTCTATATGCCATGAGATCACCCTCCACAGATAATCAGCATCAAATTGTAAGTTTTGTTTTGTTACAATACTATTTATTAAATGTGAGGTTTTCGCCGCCAAGAACTCATCACCAGGTTTAACATTTAAGCAAAGAGCTGTCATTAAAGTGGCAGCATCCTGTAAAATGCATAAATTATAATATATCATAATATTTTTAATTCAATATCACTTGGACTTTTTCTAAATTTTGTGTGCGTCTCTGGACAGATTAGATTTACATTTGAACCAAGTAGGTAGATTTTTTTTACGAATAACCAACTCCTAGATTGGCCAACTCCTATCGAGACCGCTAGTATTATATAAAATATTAAATTCTTTGAAATGTTTTATGACAAAGATAACCTAAAAAGCTTACATGTTTTCGCACAAATAACTCCACTTTATAAGGCTTGGCGTTCAATTCGTCTACTAGTTTGTTAAATTTATCTTTATTGAAATCTTTCAGATAAACTAAATTGCAAAGTTCTCCACTTATTACAGAAAAACTTTGCGAATGTGTACTATTCATTTTTAGGCTAATTTTAACGGAACTATAAACTTATTTATGGGCATCATCCAGTTAACCACTTAATATTGTTAGATACTACATAATTCAACTTAAAAATCAAAGGTTTATGGAAAATCCGCAAAAATCAAAACAGATTTCTATTTTCAGAAAATAAATAAATAAAGCACTGGCAGTTGCCACCAGCTTGCTCGGTGTTGTCAATTTAGACATTGACAGTATTGTCAGTTTGACACTAAGAATTTCGCTGAAAATCATTATAATTTATCCTTGAGTGTCTCGAATAATTGTAAAATAAAACGTTTATTTTTTAAATCCTATAACGTAAACACGTGGGTGATCGAAAATTTATTATAGTTTAGCTTTAGATTAATTTATTTTCACCATTTCAAAACTTAATATAGTAACTGGCCTTAAATGGACACAACAAAGCTTCTAATTAGATTAAAAAATAAATTTAAAAAATTAAAAATACTAATCAATATAAATTACAAATGACTTTACTATACCTACTCTTTGAAATGACTTTTCTATTAACCGCCAATATCTGCTATTATCGTTAAAACTTTGTTTAAACGACCATGTCGTTTTTTTATCCTGAGCCTGAGATTTGTCGCAAAGAAAAAAAATGTCCAAAGCACCCATGGGAAAAGATTATAAAAGAAGCTTATACTAAGACATATATATATGGTCATAATTCTGCGAGGAACCCAGTTTATCCACCACCCAAGAAAGGCAGAGTTCCTAGTTTAAACCGGGTGAAATTCACGGTAATTGGGACTAGAACAGCAAAGGAATTTATCTATTGCATGAATCTAGTAAAAGGACTACACAAGTATAGATGGAGATATTTTGATGCTCCAATCATAAAGGGTAAGAGTTTAGTAATTAAGTTACTGTATAGATAACATGATCATACTGTGTAAATAGCCCCTTTATTAACTCTGTGTCTTACGGTTAAGCTTCTTAGGTGCTTCCCCCTCTATGTTGACACTAAATACACTAGTCTGCCGAATTAGATAAATAACTTTCTTTTGAATTAAAACGTAGTTAAAATGAAACACTAGAACAGCTAGTGGCCACAAATCACTCAGTTGTCTTATAAAGTCTTAGTGTCACAACACAAAACTGCATTGCGACGTCGCATCGTAAAAATCTACGAGCTTGCACGACTCATCGCAAGATCTTGCGAATTCATTCACACCGCACATTGTATATTGGTCACCTTTTTTTTTTTTTTTTTTTTTTTTTTTTTTTTTTTTTTTTTTTTTTTTTTTTTAAGGTGGGAAATCATCCAAATGACTTCTCGCGCTCTGGGTGGAGCGCGAGGGCGTGTCAGACTTTTACTGACTAAAACCACACCTGTGTCCTTCAATTACCCTTTGCGTTCTAGGACTACGGGTTTCCCTTTCAGAAATTCTCCGCGGTCCTAGCTAGCGAGCATCGGCCCTGTTGGGCCCCTACGGTTTGCTGACATCTCTTTGAGGAGCGCGAGGATCACTACGCGCTGTCGACGACTGGGCTCGGTCCGGTTAGTTACCGAACAGCCGGACGGCGAGCTACCCAGTGCTCAACGTCCGCAAGCCCGCGTCTACCGTGGCTGGTAGTCGGGGTCGGAATTACGGCGGCTAGGGCGTGAGGACCTTCGTTCCCTCACGCGTGCAGCCTCCTCCTTCGCTAGCATTACTGCTTCACAGAAGGAGGCGACTGCCTGCCATTCCTCCTCGCTCCGGACCATAGCCTGAACCAGGGCCCGACGCGAAAGGTCGCTGCCACCAATTGCCTCTACGAGGACACGGCGGTGCTCCGCCCAAGCGGGGCACACCTCCACCGTATGCTCCACCGTGTCCTCTGGGTGGTCCGCACAATGATGACACCCGGGCGTTGCTTCCGCCAGAATCCGATGCAGGAACTTCCCGAACTGGCCATGCCCGGTGAGGACCTGCGTCATGCGGAAGGTGAGGACTCCGTGTTGTCGCTCCAGCCACTCCTCAAAGAGGGGACTTACCGCCATAATTGTAGCGTGCCCAGCACTGGGTTGCGACAGTCGTCGTTGCCATTCCACCATTAGATCCCGCCGGAACTCTGTCCGCCATGCCGCGACTTGGCGCGGCAGCGGAGTTTCGCCCCGGCGTTGCATCTCCACGCGCAAATCGTGCATGCGTGCAAGGACTGTTGCCTCCAAATCCAATGGTGGCTGGCCAGCAAGAAGGCTCGCCGCCTCGCGGGAAATCGTGCGGTATCCCCGTATCATCCGGATGGCCATGACCCTCTGGCAAGCGTTCAGTATGGCCGCCGGTCGCCTTTGCAGTGACGGCGCCCACACCGGCGCCCCGTAAAGGGCCATGGACCGAACAATTCCCGCGTAGAGCCTACGGCAGGAGGCGTCTGGACCCCCAAGGTTGGGTAGGAGCCGCTTTAGGGCAGCCCCGGTCCGTTCTAGTTTGGGAGTCAGACGTCGAAAGTGCTCCACAAAGTTCCACCGACTGTCGAGGACAAGTCCCAGGTACTTCATCGTCGACCCGACGTCGATGCGAACCCCTCCTACCGTTATTTGGGAACCCGGTGGTGGCGCGTTCCGAGGGCCATGAAAACACATGGCCTCGGATTTGTGCAGTGCCACTTCGAGTCCCAACTCTTGGATCCTGTCCACGACTGTCGCAACCCCGCGTGTCGCTAGTTCGGCCGCCGCCTGGTGCGACTCCCCCTGCGCCAGGACCAGCGTGTCGTCTGCGTAACAGACAACGCTAACCCCGTCGGAGAGGTCGCCGCGCAACACGTAATCGTACCCGATGTTCCACAAGGGCGGTCCTAGTACCGATCCCTGCGGAACACCGCACGACATCTCTCGCCGTCTCCACTCTCCCTCGTGACCAGGGTAGATGATAAACCTGTCCTTCAGGTAGGCCTCGATCAAACGACGGAGGTATTCGGGCACCCGGTGATACCGGAGTGCCCTCCTAATGCTACTCCAGGGCAGGGAGTTAAAGGCGTTGGTGATGTCCAAGGACACCACCACTACGACCTTGCCCCGGGACACCGCATTCCCCGTCGTGAGGGCTCGCACGCGCATGATGGCGTCCACCGTGGAGCGCCCTCTGCGGAAGCCGAACTGGCTGTCTGAAAGATCCGGCCCCACCCGCGCTAAATGCGCGACGAGGCGGTCTGCAATTACTCTTTCAAAGAGCTTGCCCACCTCGTCGAGCAGCACTATGGGCCGGTATGCGGACGGAGAGTCCGCAGGGCGCCCCGGCTTCGCGATAAGGACCAGTTTCCCAGTCTTCCAACGAAGTGGGAACTGGCCCCTCTCCAAACATGCGCTCAACAGCCCTCTTAGTCGAGGCCCGAGTTCCTCCATGGCCAGGACCCATGCTTTCCCAGGCAAGCCATCGGGTCCTGGGGCGGTATTTTTAGCGTTTAGCCTTCGTACCGCCACACTCATCTCTACCTCGGTCACCTCCGGAGTTTCGTCGTCATCGCCGTCGTGGTCCGCGTCGGACACCGCGAGAGGCGGAGCCGTTGGCGAGGAGGAATGCTCCTCCCTCATAGGGAACAGAGCGTTCACTACACCCTCTACGAGCTGAGGCCGGAGACTCTGTGTCAGCGGAGGAGCCCAGGCGCGGAGCTTATCCCGCACCATTTTGTAGGGGCGTCCCCATGGGTCTCCGTTCAGAGTCCCCAACCATACGTCGCGGGCCTCTAGTTTGGCTCGCCGTATCTCCGCTCGGAGGGTGCGCTTCGCCACCCTGTATCCCTCGTACAGCTCCGCCTCTATGGCCTCCGCATCCGGAGGGCGAATGCGGCGCCTGCGGTGTCTTGTGTACTGGCGCCGTGCGGCAACGCATGCCTTGCGCAGTTCCGCAATCTCCGGTGACCACCAGTACACCTGACGCCGGGCACGTCCTGGCCGAACTCGGGGCATTGCCACGTCGCATATTTCCGACATGGCCTCCCGGAACCACTCCGCCTCGGCATCTATGTCGACAGGCCTGTCCGGTGCTGACGCCCAGGCCTGTACGATAGCGGCTTCCAGGAGGAGCTCCCGGTCCAGCTGTTTTAGTGCCCACCGCGGGCCACATGGGTTCTGTCGGACCGGCGCGGTAAAGGTCTGGGCGGAGACGTCGAACCGGATGTACCGGTGGTCTGAGTACGTCTCCACCCCCTCCATGACGCGCCAGTCAATGACGCGCGGAGACAGAGCGGGGCTCGCGAACGATATGTCCACCACGGACTCGCCCTGCATCCGCACGCACGTGGGGACAGAACCCCGGTTTAGGACGACCAGGCCTGACTCCAGGGCCCAGTCCTCCACCATCCGGCCCCGTGTATCTGTGTACCGGGAACCCCAAGCCAAGTTCTTGGCGTTGAAGTCCCCACAAACAACCACAGGGAGGGATTGAAACCCGGCGACGACGATGTTCAGCTCCATAAGGGAGTTGTGGAGATCGGCGAGAGTTCGGTTCGGGGAGAAGTATACACCTACCACTGCGATGTCCCCGAACCGTGCTGCCACGCAACCTCGTCCCCTCTTGACACCCTCTAGGGACGGGGTACCGGCGGCGGCCGACGAAATCAATGTCACCGAGCCGTTCAGATCCTGCACCCAGCCAGACCTGGGTGGGACGTAGTACGGCTCAGTGACCACGGCGATGTTGATCGACCACTGCGCCATGCTCTGGAGCAACAGATCCTGAGCGGGGGCACAGTGGTTGATATTCGCCTGGAGGAGACGTAATGGAGCAATTATTGGCAGTCCATTACAGTCTCCTCCCGAGCCCCCTGTGAGGGCTCTGCCGCGGCAGTTACGGCGGTGGCTGTGGTGGCGGCAGCGGCGGCTGCGGCGGTGACGGCGGTGGTGGGGGAGGGCCTCTTGCCCTTACCCCTGGCTTTGGCGGGGGGAACGCAGTTCCTGCTCCCAGCCCGATGGTCGGCTGGCTTGCCAGCCGCTGCACACACATAACAGTGAGGTGCAGCGTTACAGGTTACGGCCTTGTGGCCAGGCCGACCGCACTGGAAGCAGTGATCGCTTCTATCCACCTCCGAGGTGCAGTGAACCCCCGCATGGTGGCCCACTTGGCAACGGAAGCACCTCAGAGGTTTGGGCTCCAGCAGCTTCACCTGCGCTGAAACCCAGCCCACCAGGAGCCTTCGACCCTCCCCAGTTATGGCCTTGGCCGCCGACACGGGGCAGCTCACTGTGACGGTTCGCATGCCCGTGTTGTCGGCACGGATAGTACCTGCCCGCACCTGGTCGCCAGGACACTTTCCTGTCCTGACGACGGCGGCCACCACCTCGTCCTCCGTCACGGAGTCGTCCAGGCCCATAATGCGCATATCGATGCATTTCGTGGGCCTGGATACTCGGGCCACCTCCGCGTCTAGGGACGCTCGTATTTTTTCAGCCAGAGCGTCCGCGGTGGGGCCGCTGTCCGCACCAGGGACTTCCAGCATACGGCCTCCGGTCGCGGTGGTCCTCATTCGCAATCCTCTGGCGATACCAAGTTCGGTGAGGTCCACCGCCCGCTTCGCCTTGGTCATCACCTCGCTGTAGGTCGCGCCCTTCTTTTCCGCACCTGGCTGTAGTGTAATCACTACTGCTGCGGATGTCGGGGCACGAAGCCTAGCCGCGAGGGCCCTCTTCTTGCGCTGCTGCCGCCTTTCTCGCTTCTTGGCCGCCCTAGCCGCCTTGCCCGCCCTTTTCTTCTCTCCGACCACTTGCCATTCGGCGTCGGCCGGAGAATCCATAGGCTGGGGTAGCGAAGGAGGCCGGCTCGCCGCCACAGCAGGAGCTTTTGCCGCTTTCCGTTGCTTAGCAGCCGGGGCTGGCCTCACGGGTTCCGATACCACCGTGGACCCGCGTTTGTTTTGCCCCGACAGGCCCGGCTTAGGCGCAGCAGCTGAGACCGCGGCGGCGGCAGCGTATGACGCCACCTTCCGTTGGCCGGGGGCCGTCAGCGGTGGGCGCAGCACGATGCCTTCCAGAACGGTGAATTGCTGCTGCACCCGCTGTTGGAACTGCTGCTGCTGCTGCTGCTGCTGCTGCCGGAAGGCAGCCAGCTCCTGCCGCAGCAGGGTCAGCACCTTGCTCTCTGGCTGGGTCTGTGACTGGGGCTGTGGCCGTTTGCGTCCTCCTTTTGGCGCCGTCTCGGGACCAGCTCCTCGGAGACTGGCCAGGTCGGCCTCGAGCCGTCCAATCCTCTTATTGAGGGGCTCCAAGACGGTACCTAGTGCCTCCGAGATGGAGGCCGTACCTTGGGATATAGCTTCCTTCTTTTTCGACTTCTCTCTTTTTTTGGAGACGCTTGTTAAGGCGGCGATCACGACCTCGGTGAATTTGGCCATTGCCTCCTCCATGCCATCTGGGTCGCTTGCAGAAGGCTCCGAGGGGCTGGCCTGACCACTGATTGCCCCGGAGAGGCGCCCCTCCCTGGCGATTTCCAGGGATCGCCTGGCTGCATCCTGGGCAGCGAGCCCCCTCCCCCTTCCTGTCTTGCGGCCCGCCCCCCGCCCAGCGGTGGAGATCTTACGGGCCGAAGCTTCGTCAGAGGACGACCCCTGACCGACCCCCGACATGGGGCGTTTCCGGAGGAACTGGTTCCTCCTGGGAGAGGTGCCTGCAACCTCCATTATCTCCGGAGTGAGCGAAGATCCGGTATCGGAATCCGACACCGCATCTCCGCTCACCTCTCTAAGGCCGAAGCTCCTGCTGGCCTGTTCGGTACCCGCTGGTGCCGCAGACGTGCTGGGAACGGGTCCCAGGGACTCCGCGCCACCGGCGGGTGAGCCACCCTGGCTCAGTGCATCCATAGAGGACGGTACAGGGTCCGAAGACCCGAGGCGGTAGTTGCCCCCCCCAGAATACGAGGGGCAGCCCGAGCTCTGCTCGGGGAGGGATTCTCCTGCATGCAGGTACCCTCCTGGGGTAGTTATTTCTTTTCTACTCGCGCTCATGGTTGGTGCTAAACTAGCTTTGCCTTTTTGTCAATGGGGTGGGGTCCCCAATAACACGTTCGCCGTCATGGTCACGTCTGATGAGCAGACGCGTACCCGAGGCGAACCCACTGTCCCAAAACCGCTGTCCAAAAATACCAACAGCTGTTGGTGCCGATGCTTCTGGACAGCGCAACCTCCGTGGCGGTCCGTCTAGACTCCGCCTGTGTGTTTTCCTCTTGGTCTGGTCTCTCACTTGAGGCCTTCTGGCATGAGTAGCTCTACCGGCATAGCCCTCAAGATCACAGAGACACGCAAGCCCCACCACGACGACAACGTGGGAACACAGTTGGTGGGGGTATATTGGTCACCTGAACTGACGCTTTGCTGCACGAAATCGCATCGCAATCGCAGCAATTCTGCAATGCGGCGTCATATCGCATCGCGTCGCAGGTTTGTGTGGGAGCCCATAGGGCTATTAAATCAATACTTTGGGTCAACACACACAATACGATTACCTAGTATTGTGCAATTTTGCGACGGCGACATAGTATCGAGAAGCGACGCCGATGTACCGAATCATATGTCAATAACGGTAGGAGAAGTTCACATCGGTGTCGAGTCAACGATGAAGAAAAAAATTTCGAGGAGGAGTCCCGACGTCTGGTTCCCTGGATCGGATTGGGGCTGCCCTCAAGCGGCTATTGCCCAACTTAGGTATTGTTCGGTCCATGGCCCTTTATGGAGCACCGGTATGGGCGCCGTCGCTGTGAAAGCGACCAGCGGCCAAGCTGAACGCATGCCAGAGTGTCATGGCCATCCGGATGGTGCGGGAACCGCACAGTTTCCCACGAATCGGCAAGCCTCCTTGCTGGCCTGCCACCATGCTGTGGGATCGGGATCTTATGGTGGAATGGCGACAGCGACTGTCGCAACCCAGTGCTGGGTACGCCATAATTATGGCGGTAAGTCCCCTCTTTGAGGAGTGGCTGGAAAGACAACACGGCGTTCGGCGTTCTGACCTTCCGCATGACGCAGCTTTTCACCGGATATGGTAAGTTCGGGAGTTTCCTGCACCGGATTCGTGCGAAAGAAACGCCCGGGTGTCACCATTGTGTGGACCGCCCGGAGGACACGGTTGAGCATACGGTAGAGGCGTGTCCTAGTGGATCGGCGGCAACGGTCTGTCGCGCCGGGCCTTAGTACAGGCCATGGTCAGTAGCGAGGCTCCTAGCTCCTGGCCATGGCATGGCCTGGCATGCGGTCGCCCCTTCTTTGAAGCAGTATTGCCAGCAAAGGACAAGGCCGCATGCGCGAGGGAACGGCCCTCACCGCCCAGCCGCCGGGATCCCGGTCACAATTTCCAGCCACGCCCTCTCGCTCCGCCCAAGAGCGCGAGATGTCATTGGATGATTTCCCAAAGAAAAAAAACCGTACCATAATTATGTTTGGGTTTTGGCTTTTGTTTTGCAACAACAAAATATTTATTTTTAGCTTTAACGAGCGCCGAATGGCCAAAAGCATGGAGTGATTTGAAAATTAAGTTTGGTGGTGAAGCTTATTGTTTGCTAACTCAAGTCGCTGTCATTGTAAATGATAAGTTTCTTGGCGGAGAAAAAGAATTGAAAGAACTGATCGAAACTAAATACATTTACTATTTGAAGCTGGATTATTTTGGAGAGGCTGTAAATCTGTTTTCCAGTTATATCAAGGCAACTGGTGTAAGTTTGATATTTTCTAGTTCACTTATCGACCACTTATATTCCCTTAGCTATAGATACAGATATCTAAAATTCAGAGCAGGACAGCAGAACAGAGGCCATACTACCAGATCTTAACGCGATCCAATTGACGACCTAAACTGAACTGTTAAAAGGATGAAGTTTTATGGGGGGTAGGTATAGCTATGGAGGTGACCTACATCCTATAAAGATCTCCCCCTAACCCCTCTTTTTCGCTCGCACGCATGACATTGTAACACGAGATGGTAAGTCCTGGCAAGGCCCTATGCCTTCCTACTTCTGGGAACTAGGAAGGCCTAGGGCCAAATAATCTTCATGAGCTATACACATAAGTATATCACGTGCGTGAGCCTTGCCTTTTGCCAGTATCAAGTGTTATTATATTATTTTTTATTTAGGTAATTATAGGGACTTCTGTAATCGCAGTGCGAGTGACCATCCCATCATACCCTTTCCTTATTAGGGAAAATTCTCAAGAATAGGTAGGTACTCCTCTTCGTCTGTGGAAAATGAAGAGTTAGGTAAGTCGGTTGGTATAAAATGGTTTCGACCCGCTATTACACTAGCATTCCCTAGGCCTTACCGTTTAGTGAGGTTGATTCCACAACCGCCATACTGTTTTATTTGCGCATGGTGGTTCCCCAATGCTCATTGCCTCTCTAGGGCGGGTCAAACGACAACACAGGAGTGGGTTTTTAGTCAGTAAAAGTCTGACACTATCTCTCGCTCCGCCCAAGAGCGCGGGATGTCATAAGATGATTTTCCCACAAAAAAAAAAATACACGTTCTCGTCTCTGAACATGAACTAAACCACGGTCGGAAGGGAGAGATTGCACCTACGACACTGTACCCGAGCTTAGCACTTTTCCTGGGCATACTTTGCTATATCGTGTTCTCTGGGCTCTCAACGCAGTAATGACAGACGGGTATCCGCTGAAGCATCCATGACCCAGTTTTATCACCTGTGTCAGCCAAAAACTGATGACATTATAACGCCTCTCCAGCCACCCTTCCAGAAAAGACCTTACGTTCTTTAATATTAGTGATCGATGCCTTACCGCCATTGTTGTGGCCCGTCCCATCTTTTACCCTAAAATATCGAGAGAGAATATAAATAACTACATTTTTTCGTAAGCCCAATAGTTGCCTGACAGTGGGACACTTCGAGTTGATATAGTAGAAATCACGGTAACTATATTGTTAGTTGCGCACTCTGTGAGATATCATCATTTAGAAATGAAACTCACTGTAATTAATGTTTTTCAGAGACCTTGTGCATTTTTTGAAATAATGATCGAAACTAAATATATTGGGATGTTAATATTTATGGTAAGATTATATATATACCTATTATCTTAATCATCATCACTTCATTAGACATAGTAAATATCAGCCATTATACAGGTACCTACTTACCTACAGAACTAAATCATGTATTCTATTTGAATAAAATTTGATGATTGGTATTGTTATGATGGAGTGACGGAGCATCACTATATAAATAGGTACCTACCCATTTTGAGACAAGGCTGCATGAACAATGATGCCTTAACTTTTTTGCCTTATGCCTTAAATTTCCAGCTATATTCTGACCTAGTGCCTCTTACTTGCGAGAATTTTCTTCGCCTCTGTAAGGAAAGAAAAGGTGGCTATTCTGGAACTCCTATACATCGCATAGTGAAAGACAGCTGGATCCAGTGTGGAGGATATGGACTCAAACAATCAGACCTGTGCTGCGAAAACTTTATTGTACCGCATGATAGACGAGGTGTTCTCGGTATGGCCAACGATGGAAGGTACGATTTTAAGCAGGCATTAATTTTTCTTCTTCTGAGTTGATGGTTTTTTTTTCCCTATATTTGAGCCCAGTAGGTTGCACGTTTATAGCAGCGTCAGTTGCGTTTTTTAAGTCCTCCAAAGTGCAGGTGTAGGGTACTCTGTGGGCCATCATCTGGTCAGGAGCACCGTAGGTACTCGCACTGTGTGTCGAAAGGGTCTATAATCCCCCATTTTGCCAGGATGTATTTGCAACGGCCTACTTGGGCGCGCAGTCTGTCTGATCGCTTTCCATATAGGCCATTGCAGATCGCGTCCGAGTGGCAGATGTTCCTGGGGTTGAACGAAGTCGGGCGTAAGTGTAGTGTACTTACAACCAACAAATATAGCTTTCTACATGTTTAAACTTCATCCGAGTCGGGGTACAACATAATTTTATTGCTTGCTTTGATCGCTCTTGCTTTCTACATTCTTCCTTTTCTACATAACTTGACAAAATATTTCTGAGGCAGTGTGCTAACTTTGCAGTGCTATAACCGGCACTGGTATAATTTCGATAATTACCTACAATATTTTAAATGCAAGATTTGCTCTAAAAAAATTTACGAAAAGAACATTTTTAACTTAGGTACCAACTGACGAATTTTGCCGGCACCGGATCGCGGGCGTGAGGATGTACGCTCCCTCACTCTTGCGCCCGTCTCCTTCGCTAGCATTACTGCTGCCCAGAAGGAGGCGACCGCATCCCATTCCATCTAGTTCCGGACCATAGCTTGAACCCGGACCCGGTGCGAGAAATCGCCGCCGCTGATCGCCTCCACGAGGACACGGTAGTGCTCCGCTGGTGTAGGGCATACCTCCAACGTGAACTCCACCGAATTCCCTGGGCGGCGGTCCGGCACAATGGTGACACCCGGGCGTTTCTTCCGCCCAATTTACCATATCCGGTGAGAATCTGTGTCATGCGGAAGGTGATAAGGACGCCATGGCGCTTCTGCAGCCATTCCTCGAAGAGGAAACTGACCGCTATGATTGTGGGGTGCCCAGAGCTGGGTTGCGATAGTCGCTGTCGCCATATCGTCATGAGATTCCGCCGAAAGACTCGGAACACCTATCTGTGGACCATACAAAAATATATTCCGTGCTGGAGTCGAACCTGCAACTCGTAGCGAGGTAGCCAATCGCTCAACCACTGCACCAACCGTGCTGTCTAGTTGAACCTGCCGTCTGTCTTTGAGAGGAGCTCCTCTGAATGCACTTAAATTGCAGAATATACAGGTTATTCCATGACAAAAAATTTCGCTGATGATAGTTGCAATAGATAATTTTGGAAAGTAGTTGCAATAGATAATTTTGAAAAGTTTGTTCATTTCAGGCATGTTGATTGCTCAACACAGTTCTTTGTTTCATTACAACCACAAGACTGGATGGCATTCAAATATGTAGCTTTTGGTCAACTTATCAGCGGTGAAGATGTTCTGAAGGAAATAGAAAAGGTACCGGTTTGGTACGAGTCACCAAAAAAGAAAATTATCATTGCTAAGGCTGGTATCCTAAACTTGGAATGCCAAGATATTACAATTAACAAAGGCACTAATCAATATCTAGAGGGTCATACTGAAAATCTCATAACCATAGGAGAGATATTTTATGAGGTAAGAGAACACAAACAAAAGTAATTACTTACAGACAATATTGTAGGTAGGTACTCGTAGGTAGGTAGGAAGGTAGGTAGGCAATAAAATCTGGACGGATCGCAAGATCCCCGTAAAGACCAAAACCAAACTGGTACGAACTCTAGTCTTTTCGATGTTTTCGTATGGTGCTGACACTTGGACGCTGAAAACAGACTGCAGACGCATTGATGCCTTGGAGATGTGTTGCTGGAGAAGGATGCTCCGTATCCTATCCCATGGACAGCATTTCGGACCAACGTATCCATATTGCGAGAACTCAAATCTCCTCGCGTTTGTCGTCCGAATGTCTTCGCAAGATTCTGTAATACTTCGGTCACATACATTGCAAGGAAAAACGGTGGCATTCACGAAAGGCTTATTATATCGTGATCGTTATTTTGAAGGGAAAAGACCTCGTGGGCGCAGTCCTATACGTTGGTCCGGCCAGATCCGCACCACTCTTGTATACAATGCTATTGACACCGCCCAAGACAGAAACAGATGGAAGAATATCAAACGAGTGAAGTAAGGAGGCCATGACCCTCCTCATTGAGAAATCAGATAATAGAATAACATAATTTTTAATCACTTTTTTTAAATTTTGTATATATATTTCAGGCATTGTTAGAAAAAGTGTTTTTAGAGGTTCAATTTAGAAGTTTACAACGAATACAAGATGAAATGATTGTGCAAGAAGAAAATGGGATTACTCCTGAGGAAGTAGCTAAAAATTTACGCACTACAGCAAGGTTAGTTATGACTAGAATTTATATCACCGATAAATTGTTAACTCCGTAAGTAATGGGCACGCCACAATTATGGCGGTAAGTCCCCTCTTTGAGGCGTGGTTGGAAAGACCTCACGGCGTCCTCACCTTCCGCATGACGCATGTTCTCACCGAACACGGTAAGTTCGGGAAGTTCCTACACCGGATTCGCGATGCCCGGGTGCCGCCACTGTGTGGACCGCCCGGAGGACACGGCGGAGGTGTGCTCCGCTTGGGCAAAGCAACGCCGTGTCCTCGTGAGGGCGATCGGCGGCGGCGATCTCTCGCGCCGGGCTTTGGTACAGGCCATGGTCCGGAGCGAGGAGGAGTGGCAGGCGGTCGCCTCCTTCTGCGAAGCAGTAATACTAGCAAAGGAGGCGGCCGATCACGTGAAGCAACGGTCCTCACGCCCCAACCGCCGCCGGGATTCTGATCCCGATTTCCGGCCACCGTAGGCGCGGGCTTGCGGACGGCGAGCAATGGGTGGTTCGCCGTCCGATCGTCCGGTAACCGTCCGGACCAAACCCAAGTCGTCGACGGCGCGTACTGTTCCACGCGCGCCTCAAGGAGATGTCAGCAAATCGTAGGGGCCCAATAGGGTCGAAGCCTACTGGGGCCACGGGTAGTGTGAAAGTGAAACCCGGGGCCCTGGGACGAAGGCAAAGAAGGAACAGGAGTGGGTTTTTAGTCAGTAAAAGTCTGACACTATTTCTCGCTCCGCCCAAGAGCGGGATTTGTCATAATATGATTTTCCCACCAAAAAAAAAAAAAAACTCCGTAAGTAAAGCTACAAAAAAGTCGTTAAATTGCGAGTCGGACTAGCGCACCGAGGGTTCCGTACAAACTTGTCTATGAAAATATAGGAGTAGTTCGATTCCCAAATCGAGTTTCGAAATTTTTTCCGAATCGAAAAAAAGAATATATTTTGTGGCGTGACTAGAAAGGGGCTGGACCAGATACGGCCAGAGGTTTTCAATGCCGTGGACAAGATTATTATTTATACTAGAAATCTTAATAATTACTAGAAATAATTATTAAAATAATATCACGTCAGTTAAAGTTCGGAAAAATAATATTAAACAATAAGTATATTCATTTATTCAGTGTTTCCTTGGTCCCTGCAACCATTTTGAAGTTTTTTTTTTTCAATTATTTCTTGACCATGGATACAAAGTCCTTTAGGCGAAATAATAAAAATAAAGATTGCATAGAATTTTCATTTTAATAATCGATCAGAACATCATTTTTTTTAACATCATTTATTATATCAATAATTAGAACAAGAATGGGTTTATCCACGGCAGGTAAAAACTATTTAATTTGTACCAATACTTAGTAACAAAAATAAAAATATGTAAATAAAATACTACAGATGTTGATGTTGAATGATACTTATTGATGAATAACTATGCTAATACTTAGAAGTCACATACATAATGTTTTTAGACGTTGTTCTATTTTTAAACGACGAAGAAAATGATTAAACAAATGAATAAATAAATGTTTGTTTATTTTGCTGTGCTACAGCCGCCATTTTGACTCTAGCAATATAAAAATTAAAACTGATTTAACTCATATCCCCCAACTTTTAGATAAACCTGTAATAGTTGTAACAGGTTTACTATTACATAAACTATGAATTGAAGTTGTCTTAATATATGTCCACTGTTGCTATACCGTGGCCAAAGTTTCTATGAATGGTGGACCATACCCTTTACGGTTTTTAACCGACTTCAAAAAGGAGGAGGTTCTATGTTCGGCTGAATCTATGTTTATTCGAATTGTCATGAGATGCACTCTGGGTATAAGGTATTTAAGTATGGCAAAAAACTTAACAAAAAAAATATACAACCGACTTCAATGTAAAAAAAACACTAAAGTGCAAAATAACTTAATTTCGGAAGTCGGTGTTAAATAACGAAGAGATAAAACTATTATAGAAACACCAACTTCAGAAATTAAAGTTATTTCGCAGTTTTCAGTGTATTTTTTACATTGAAGTCGGTTGTATTTTTTTTTTTGTAAAGATTTTTATTTTTCACTTTTAGTTATGGTACCACCACTAAAAAGTACGCTCCGTATATATATAACAGAGAACCTCCTCCTTTTTGAAGTCGGTTAAAAACCGTAAATTTCTAGTCACGCCACAAAATATTATTTTTTTTGCATTCCCAAGAAAAAGGATATTGACAGACTACTAGATAAACATCCGGACAACAAAGTAATATTTTAGGGGGCCTGTTTTTGCCGACATAGGTACGGAATCCTGAAAAACAATCTCTCCATGTCTTACGAGTGCAGACAAATTGTAAACTGAAATATGATCGAGTAAATTTATACCCTGTTACGTAGTACAGAGCTGTTAACTGAATAAAAATATGTATATGTAATAATATGTATATACTAACGGTCCCGACAAACGTTGTCCTATCCGAAAGCTGGTTTTTCTTCAGAACCTGAACTCACTCAATTATACATACAAAATTTCATCCAAATCGATCAAACCACTTAGGAGGAGTTAGATGACAAACACACTAACAGAAGAATTATATGTATAAAGAAGATATTATATAAAAGTCTTCTATTTATCATTGAATTTAGTCGTCAATTAAAGTTTCAGATCTAAAGTATCTGGCTAATGTCGTTGGTTCTGCTGTATATGTATTTAATTGATAAATAAATAAGTAAAAATATGTCTACTAACTACTCTAACTGCCTAATATTGAATGTTTTTACGATTCCATAGATTTATGAGAAAAAAAGAAGAAATAGACAAGCAAATTGAAAAAAGTGAGGGCGATCGTAGCGGAAAAACAACCCCAGCTCTTACTGTAGAAAAGGGCGAAAACAACGATTTTGACGTGGAAGAATATGAGTATCAGCCTGAAGAGTACTCTTATCAACAAGTGACTGCGGTGCTGAGCTCCCTAGTCGTGAAGCCAGAGAAGCCCTTCTATATACCTTTGACAGACGTGCCCTTCCCTGGAGAAGTTAGCTCTGAATTCGACCTTAAAAGGTTTGTTTATAAAATTGAAGATAGCGTGCAAGAGCAATTTTAAGTCTACGAAACTAATTTGTTTCTCCCATTAAGTCTACGAGATTATATGAAATTGCAAGCATGCAGCGACGCGACATCTGGAAGACTTTTGTCTGCGGATTTGGCGATAGTAGGCCGATGCAACGACGCAACTTATCGACGAAAAATTCGCGTCGCTGTCGTTCAGCACAGACAAAAAAGTAGCTGGGTAGCTAAGTTGCTCATGGGCACCCACCCTTATTCCCACTTTAGGTATTTATTAATTACATCATCTCATTGGTTTTTTCCCAACTAGCTTGGGGGCGGCTTCCAGTCTGACCGGGCACAGCTGAATATACATGTTTTTAATGAAGCAAATGCCTATCACACCTCCTCGACCCAGTTATTGGGTAACTCAACCTAGTCTATAGCCAAGTCACAACCGTTTCGTTTCGATTCTCTTTTCGTTGATCGCCTCGAGTCAGCCACCTATTCCTTTGTTCTGATTACATGACTGACCGTTGAGATGACGTCTGAACAAAGGAATCGGAGGCGTGGCATACTCGAGGCGATCGACGAAAAGAGAATCGAAACGAAACGGTTGTTACTTGGCAAGGGGGGCTGGTCTTTGTCCTTGGATAGACTGATAGTATTTATTAATTACATGCATGGCTAATTAATAGTTTCGATTTTCAGGTTGCTCCAAGGAGATTATTGTCACGAAGTCGATATAGACCTAGAACCTGGTAGGAAAAGGGTTGCTGGTAAAAAAATTGTTGAGGAAAAATCTATGTTCCGACCGGAAGTACTCGATGCGATTCGTAATACACAGGAAAAATCTGAATCCTCAGATGCATCATGTAAAATATTTTATTAGTTTTTGTTGTTATAAGAATAAAAGTTCTGTGATTTACTCAGGTATTTAGGTACTTCAGGTATAGTTTTCACATTACGCGATAACAATAACAACACGATGTCGTATGACTGGTAGTTTCATACATTTTTTAACGAAAAATATAATTATTATTCCTCTGTTAGGGGACTTTAATCGACAGTTAACCATTACTATTTGACCATTGAAAAACTCAAAATCTTGCTATCCATCGACTGGCCTGTTGGTCTAGTGGTTAGTGGCCCTGACTGCTATGCCGGAGGTCGTGAGTTTGATTCCCACCCAGGACAAATGTTTGTGTGATGAGCACGATCATTTGTTCTGTGTCTGGGTGTAATTTATGTATTTAAGTATGTATTTAGAAATATATAAGTATGTTTATCAGTTGTCTAGTACCCATAATACAAGCTCTGCTTAGCTTGGGACTAGACGGCGTTGTGTGATAGTTGTAGAATATTATATCGATGGTTGAAAAGCTAATTGATCTAAACGAAATTTTTTCCAATATTGAGTTATATACACATTCGGAATCAGCAAAATTTTCTCCGTCGTTTGAGTCAGGGTTCAATTTTTTTTGAAAAAATGTCGTTTAGGTCAATTAGCCTTTCAACCGTCGATATTATTATCGAATAAAGGCTATCTGGTTGTTTATCTGAGGATTGAAAAATCGGCCCTTAGAACTATTAACTAAGCGACTACACGCTAAGGGCACCCTCTGTGGGGTATGGACATCGGCTTAGGGCGTCGCTGGGAGAGGGCAGCAAGAAATAGGCTGAATCGAACAAAAGATAAATTATTATTATAGGGGATATTATTATTTTGGACTACAGGCTCAGCGGCGCGGACTGGAGGGGAAGGGACGGGGTTGGTTGATGTCAACTCGACATCGTCAGATAAATGAAACCACGCCCAGCGATATCGTATCGTCATCGACTAATGTGAAAACGGGCATTAGAGTAATACTAATCGATGTTATTTTTATTTACAGCCGCATCTTTAGATACTTTCGATGAGAGAGCAATCCAGAGATATATACAGTAAAAACACTGATTTACTTAATGTAGTATCTAGCTAATATCGCACCCTTAAAATTGTCGTATTTACTAGAATTAAAAGTTAAAATTTATTAAAGCTCAGTAGGTTAGTCCCACTTTTGTTTTATGTAAGGGTGCGACTTATATTGATAATATTTGTTTTACAATAAAGTATTACTTTCTTCAATTTTACAAAACAAAGCCCCTACCATGTCTTTCTGTCCATTGGTCTGTTCGCGATAAACTCAAAAACTACTGATCGAATTTTCATGCAGTTTTCACCTATAGACAGTGATTTCTGAGCAAGGAATTGACATAATATGAAGCTTATTAATAAAAATAGAATATAATAGAACAGAACAGAGCAGAACAGAACAACAGAATAGAATAGAATAGAATAGAATAGAATAGAATAGAATAGAATAGAATAGAATAGAATAGAATAGAATAGAATAGAATAGAATAGAATAGAATAGAATAGAATAGAATAGAATAGAATAGAATAGAATAGAATAGAATAGAATAGAATAGAATAGAATAGAATAGAATAGAACAGAATAGAATAAAACTTAAAACCTATGCGAAGCTGGGGTGGGTCGCCGATAGGTATAACTTTAATAAAATATGGTCCTAAAGTTGACCGCTATCTCACCTGATGGTAAGCGATGATGTGGTCGACGATGGAGCTCGCTGGCCTAGAAGTAACCTATTCACTCTTTATTTAAAGGCCCCTTGTTTGTAGCTATCAAGAAACACGGACTTCCGCAGGGAATTCCAGTCCTTAACTGTAGTTATTCTAATTAAGCTGGGGTCGGCTTCTAGTCAATTCTGATTCAGCTTGGCATCATTATTTTAAGTGGAGATACTGCTTATCTGACCTCCATAATCCAGTAAGTGGATAACACGATTCAAGACTTTTGGTCAAGACTAGTGTCAGATTGTATGGGTACTGACCCGTAAAGACTGTAAAGATCTTTAAACGACAGCCGGGGATAAAGGCTTAACGAGCTTTCCGAGCCTTGGAAGAACCTTGGTATGTCAATATGGTCACCCATCCTCGGACATACCGCGGCAAGTATTGCTTAACTTTGAATGTGGCTATTATTACATAGCTACGAAATTCTTTAACTTGTGAAATAGTACATTTTGATACAAGTGAAGAAAGTTTGGCCGAGCTGCAGGTGAAGGTGTTATGGAGCCTAGTGATCCTGTCACAAACCACTACTCAATTTCCTTGTATCAAACGAGTAAACAGGGGTTGAGACGCGACTAATGGGGGTCGTTTAGCGCCCAGCCTAATAGGATAAATACAATCAACTGTGGCGGGGGCGAGCTCGCGCACTTTTACGCGCTGCGTGTCTAAAGGATAGGGATAAGATCGGGTTTTCGAGTAAGTTTATTGAAAAATAATTAGATAATTTTATAACAAAATTTTATATCCTTTTTTCAGAGATAATGCGGATAGTGTGACTTTTGGGGGCGCAATCATAAAGGGTATAGCTGAAAGTGGCAAACAAAATTTGTTTGAACTCCAGAAAAAGTAAGCTTCTTTGCAAATGATTAATTACGTATCGTTCCCGTGCTCAAACTGTTTTTTTTTTCACGATAATTACATATTTGTGTCACATCTGTCGTAAATAAACTCTTTCTTCCTTTCCCAGGCCTGATGCTCTGATTATCGACGAGACTCTGCGTCAATATAGGTAGGTATTGACCACAATTTTAATTATCAGTGAGGAGAAAATATTTATATTTCCTACAGATAGAATTTCTATATCCATAGATCATACAAGTGCATTTGTACTTACAATACAGTCGGAGTAATTCCCAGAGCTGAAAAAAGTTTATTTTTTTAAACAAAAAATTATATGTAGAATGCCTAAAACGTTCAGGCAAATTATGAAATATTATTAATTCTATTAACTCACAACAATTATAAGTACGACGGAAGAGCCATGCACGGCAAGGCTACTATTTCTATCTGCAGGATATAATAAAGAAACCTAACACGAAGGGGATAACGGGATCATGCTTTACTTACCTAACCTGTTCTTAGCGGGCAGGCCTTTTACTTATCCTTGGATGAATTTGATCCTGATCTAATTAGGCAACTCCTCAGTTGCCGGGGTCAGTCAGACCCACTCAGTATGACACATTCAGTATTAAAATAAAAGATGTTTTATTTGCTATATTTTACAATGCCTTGACGAATATATATAGACTGAATACTTTCCTGGTAACATCATAAGGTAACCTTACATTATGTTATAGATGAATTGTCTCATTTTACAATTTTTCTGCTTAATAGAGTGGCTGAACACGATCTCAAACATGGATTGGAGAAGTAAGTTTTTTTTTAATCTAGCATATTATTCTAATAATGACATTCTATAATGTAACTGACAAAAGTATTTAGAGGACTTGCACAGGCACAGCCTTGTAGCCAAGATTGATTATCAGTAAACTGCTCTGAAATATTCAATGGAATCAGAGGTGCCGTACTACAGGTATGCCCGACCCAGTTCTCCATATTGTACTGGGATCGGTCCATCATCATTGATAGAAATAATAATTGTAGCCAATAAGTATGATGTAAAAATTGTGGTGGTGAAACGACGATGATTCGAACGATTCGTCCCGCATGGCGAGAACCTTGTGAAAGCCGATAAAGATATGCAAATCAAGTAGCTACCTATTTGAGGTCTTGAGGTTGTCGACATGTGAGATGTCGATTCAGTGCTCATTGACCCAATAGCCGTGTCTGCCAGTGGCAGGTGGGTATTGGTGGTGCTCGTGGTAGTTACGGGGTGATTCTTTGAAACCGAGAGAATGTCTCATTCATCTGGCCTAGTTTTTCCTTTACAATTTGATATTTTTATTTGCATATTAGTTTCCCCGATCACTAAATGTATCAAAGGCATTCATTTGCGCCCAGTGACTTACGACACAAAATAGGTGGGTACGAAAACTAGGCCAGATGAATGAGACATTCTCTCGGTTTCAAAGAATCACCCTACGAGATGCGACCAACCACTTAGGCTCTCTTTTGGCGGTTGGATGAAGAGCTTGATTTAGAAATAGGTACTTCTGGACACGGCTCGTATTGTTTGGAGGTTTCTTCTTCTGCAGCCTGGGTAGATCATACATAGGCACGATCAGGTACCTGCCTAATCTCAAACGAATAGATAAATGAGACGACGATTTTCAAAATGATCATAAAATCAAAGAAACTAAGAAATAAAATGATAAACAAAAATAAAAATAGGTACCTAACCTATTCTCTTTTTTTATGTAATTTCCTTTTTTTGCTTTTTTTAGAAAAGTTTCTATAGATCTACCTCAAGAGTCTGAAATTCACAAAGAAATAATCAGACGTCAGACTGGATTTGTACGTCCGGAAGATTTAGCCAGAATACGCCAATTTGAACGACCTGATGAGGATGCCAGTGAGGATAGCGCTGAACTCGACGATTATCTACCATATACTAGGTAACAGCTCTAAATAAAATCGGAGAAATAACTTGTTTATCAAATTGAGCACCAAAATTAACTTACGTAATTACAAGCCAGTTTCAGAAGTGTGAACTTGACACACTACGTCAATTGGCCGGTTTATAGCCACTTCGTCCTCGTGAATGTCGGTTATTAAGGATACAAAGTCGAAATCGAAGCTACATAAAAAGTAGCCTATGTCCTTCCTTGGAGTTTAAGCTCTTTCTAATAGGAAAAGTTTTTGACGATTTAAGTCAGTACCTTAAACGAGTCAGATACGTTTATTGCAAATAAACCAATTACAGGCACTTTTGAATTGTCAAAATGTCGGTCAGTGAAAAGAAAAAAAGTGAAGCTAAATTGCACGTTCCAAAGCGTAGATCTCTATGGAGAAGAACGTGCAAGAAACTCCATGGACACTCATATAAATCATATTTTATGTTACATAAATCTTAGTTACCTACATATTTCTGGTCGCTTCTAATATGTGAGCACAATGCAGATAAGTAATAATAATTAAAAAAATAGAAATTGAATTAAGTCCACGAGCATGACGCGTGCATCAGCCCCATTCGGCGAAGGATCGATGGCAGCACTGCATAACTGATTTTTCCAAATTTCGCTCCAGTCGGCTGTAATAAAATGTCAAAGTCGGTGTTGTAATTTGTGGGTCAAAAGTCGTGTGAAAAACTTTTTATGTGACTCGATTTTTAATTATAGCAGGAAAATAAGTTTTTTAACCACTGTTACTTAATAAACAAACAAAGATCGGTTATCCAACGCCAAATCTCTCTCATATTAGAAAATATGATGGTGGGCAAGGTCGAATTCATCTTTCTCAAGCAGTTGTTTCAACTTTGCCCACCAAAATATTACTGTTAAGGTTGTCACCTTAAAAATTTGAGATAAGTAGGCTTGCGTTACCATATTAATCAGCAATAAAAAGTGAAAACCCTAGTTCATCGTTTAGTTTTTATGCAAAACCACAAAAAAACGATTTCCACTTTGCCCACTCAAATTTGACAGGCAATATGAACGTTTACTTGTATAGTATTATAGTCCTATGATAGTTTGTATTTTTTTTTAGAATTATCCTTAAAGCTTATGTTCTTAAATTAGAAAATACCGAAGATACAGAGTTTCTGCAAAATGGGCAAACTTGTAAAAAGTACCTACTTACTTATAAATTTGGCCCGCTGTAGAAATTGAGGTTTTCAGTACATAAACATACATTTTCTTGATAGTTTTATGTATTCTTTGCAAAGATTATTACATTTGACAATGTTGTAGTACAATCACTAATAAAAAGTAACATTATTAATTAAAATATACAGTGCAGAATACAAAATCGCAAGAAATCTGGGCAAAGTCGTACGGTTTTATTTTAAGGTATACGTCTCAAAAATCCACCCTGTAGGTATAAATGTGCTTATTTTGTTTCATTTATCAATTTTAGACAAGTATCAGTCCAACAACCTCACTCGATAGCTAATATGAAAAAAATTGAAAGCCAACGTCAGTCCGAAGAAAAAGAAATAAAACAAGATGTGAAAAGCTTATCAAGCGAAGATGTGCTATCTGATGTAAGCGATGAAGAGTTTGAAAAAAGGTGAATAATCTTGACTTTTGAAATAGGTAGTTGAATAATTTAGATGTCTTCAAAGCCAGTGGCCATACAACATGAGCTCGTGACGCGATCCTTTTAGCGACCTAAACTGAACTGTTGAAAGGGATGGAGCTATATAGGGTGTATAGTTCCATCCCTCTTTCTCGCTCGAACGATTGACATTATAATAGGTCATGGTTAGGCTCCTGGTGCCATTTTAATGGAAGTGCAATTGGTACAAGATTTAAACCTACGATAAACCAAAAATACCTACGACAATGTACTTCTGAAAAATGCATATTTTCTTATAACTAATTTTTGGGTTTCATACCTCAAAAGGAAAAAACCGGATTCTTATAGGATCACTTCGTTGTCCGTCTGTCTGTCAAGACCCTTTATCTCGGGAACGTGTGAAGGTATCGAGTTGAAATTAAAACCATATACTCAGGTCTGTGGTCCCTTGAAGCTGTGAACAATTCTTAAAAACTTCTGAGTTAACGAAAAAAAAAGATACGGCCATTTATGTAGCAAAAAACGCATATTTCGACACTCTCAAGGGAATAAAATTCATAGAATCCTGAAATATGGCATGAAGCGAGGTCTCGTAGCACAAGTATAGGAAAAAATCTGAAAACTGTCCATTTGTAGGTACTTACCGTCACAAAAAAAAAACTTTCTTGCGATTCGGAAATGTCTTCGTAACTCAGGTTTTCATAGGAAAGTTTGTACGGAACCCTCAGTGCGCGAGTCCAACTCGCACTTGCCCGGTTTTTTATTACACATTTTTACAAACTCATTATGAGTTTGTAAAAATGTGTAATAAAAAACATAGTTTTATTTAAGGATCATTACCGAACTTTTACCTGGATTTTTTTTTCTTTAGAGCCAAATTTTATCTCCCTGAGGATGTACCAGAAGAGCAGAAACCAGAAAGGTTAATTATTACTTTGCTATTTTGCTATGCCTAAACATCCATATGTTCCTAGATGTTACTCGCTGGGTTTATATCAGTCCTTACGATCTGACATCTAGTCTTACCAAGGACAGTAAGGTAGGTAAGTGGTAGGCTTATATTAAAGAATCTATATACAAAATTTCATAACTGTATCATGAAGAATCACAAAGTTATAGGCTTGTTGTGTCAACAAAAATACATAGTCTCCTGGCCATCCAGGCGATTGAGGGGTGGGTTGTTTTGCACTTGCACCCAACTGTTTGCTAGCGCCTAATACCCGTTATGACCTGCAGTGACTTATGTTGTACTTTGTGTCGGTGCTGTCCAACTTGTGACCTTTTTAAATATTTTTGGGAAAAAATTAATTTGGATTAAAAACTATTGGAATCCATTCAGTTACTGATTCTGAACAAACTATATTCAGGTTTCAAAGGTAAAAATAATGTTATATCTTAGCTCCAACCCTCCTTCTTCTCGCTCTCACGCTTGACATTTTAATAAGCCATGGTAAGGCCCGTGATCGAATTCGGCTCGGGTGGGCAATTTTAATATTTTATTCACTAGTCAAAATATGTTTTACTGATCTAGTAATAACTACTACTGACTTAACATTGATTGTATCAACAGTCACGGTGTTGGATGGAAATCAGGCAGCAGTCTTCGTGCAAACAGAGATAGCGATTTTGACGGCAATAAACGGATATCTGTCCTTACGCGGCTTATCGATGAAGTTGTCCAGGGCCCGGGACCCACTTTAAAGGATTATAAGTAAGTACACTAACTAAACAGAATTTGCCGTTTTATAACGAAACGTCACTGGCGGCGGCTTAACCCGCGTGCTAGTCGAAAATGATGCCAATATACTCTAAAGATATAATGTTGTAATTCATTGGTCTACCCCTTTTTTTTTTGTTGCCGGGTTGGCAAATCCTCATGGATTTCCTTCACTTACTGACTAAAAACCACCTCGGTGTTCCCTCCCACACTTGGACCGGGGATCGTGGGAGCTGATACGCTATCCATGATCCCCGGCTAGTGCCCACCTACGCGGGCCTCCTCAGGCCCGCGGGGAGTGCGAGGTGTCCTCCCCCCGCGACGTTCAATAGGTACGCGCGTGGAACACTACGCGCCGCCGCCTCGGGTCTTGCTGGATGGGGGACGGCGGACGATGAGTCTACCCCTGCGCAAAGTGATATCCCAATCAGATTAGCCGTTAAACGTAAAGAGGTAACACACAGGTATACCGAGTTACTTTCGCTAGTTTTATCAGCGACCATGAATCATTAATTCATAGATACTCATCAGTGCATGAGAGCAGACACCGCTTAACCAAAGGAGGAGTACCCACTTTTTAGGAAAAAAAAAGGATGCGCTTTCGAGAATTAAATAAGAGTATTGTTTAACAATTAATTGTGTGTTATAGCTACCAATCACAGGTTTGTAATACCTACGCAACTACTTATCTACACTTTCTTTTTTACTTCGCACGGTTTGTGCATATAGCCGGTATCAAGTTTAAAAAATAGTCACTTTGTTTTATATTAGAAGGATATTATAATACATTCTAATGCTTGTGCAGTATCTGGCAGCAAATGTATCGACTCAAACTTCGCTAAGGTAATCACCTAGGTTCTAATTTTCTTTTTACCGAGATCGCGCCTGTTTTAACGCTTTCACATATTGTACAAATGTGGAGATACGTGAGATACGACACATCAATTTTACATGACGAATCAACTTGGCGAGTAATTAAAACAGCCACTGAACTTCACTCGAAAACATCGCTCCAAAAATCCCGTATGTCCACTTGAAATTACTCAGAAAATAATCTCAATTTTCTTCATACATTATTTACAGACCACTTTCGGAACAGCAACAAAACAAATCAGTTTTTCTTCTCACATATTCTCCAGAGAAGTACCAAAACCTAAAAAACCTGAGCGATGATTCCCGTGAAGTGTATTTACGTCGCCGTCACCCAATTACCTTGGATTCTCATCAAGAACAGAAACCTATTGATCAAATTCTTCTCTTACAACATGGGAAGAAAGTTTACCGTAAGATATCTACCGATTATGTCAAGACTATCGATCGGATCGAACAAAAAGAACAGACATCCTTGAGGAGTTTAGAGTATGCGAAAAGGCGACCAGCAATATCAGTCAATGATTACCAAAAGAAAAATAAAGAGTATCAAGAAAACCTAGCAAGAAGATCGAAGCCTTCCACTGAATCAATGGTTAATAAAAATAAAAACGAAATAATTTCTCAAAGTAATTAGGTTATTTTTTAAAATTATTTTTATTGTATAAAAAATGGAAGGGTAAACTGTCAAGTATCAAAAAAAGGATGCATAAACTACTATGTGACGTCAACGTCATTAGATTACGCGCGTAGAAAAGAGTGAGATGTTCTCACCATCACCAATATTTCAAATGTTAGTTGCTGCTATTTTATAATCAACTTTTGATTCAGTTTTTATTGCTGCTGTTTTATAACCAGCTTTTGATTCAGTTTTTATTGCTACTGTTTTATAACCAGCTTTTGATTCAGTTTTTTTGAAAGGAAAGAGATGGTGAGATGTTCTCACCATGCGTCCACTCTTCCTCGTACAAATATTTCGAATGTTAATTGCTGTTATTTTATAACCAGCTTTTGATTCAGTTTTTAGAAAGGCAAAGAGATGGTGAGATGTTCTCACCATGCGTCCACTCTTCCTCGTACAAATATTTCGAATGTTAATTGCTGCTATTTTATAACTAGCTTTTAATTCAATTTTGAGAAAGATTTATTTTATAATCTAAATCCTTAGTGCGTTCCGCTAAACCTTGCTCATTTTAATTCAATAAATTATAATGCTTATTTTAAATAAAAACAGTTTTATTAACACTGAAATAGCACATATAATTTCCCATCACAATTTTAATACTACTTGGTACAGTATAGTTACATCATCACAATGCCAACTTATGTACACCATTAAGTTTGTTCGGTGAGCTAATGCGTGTGCATAATGTACATAGGGTAGAATTCACGATATTGATATACAAAAATTATTTGGTTACAAATGCTCTTCCTGAGCGATCTGTCATGTCCCTTATGTCTAACGCCGTCGAACCAAACAATTGACACTAGAAATCGATATAAATATTCGAATTCACTGATCCACGAACCGACTAGCACCCTGCTTCGTTACTTAGACTGCACTTTTAATGTCCATGGCCGTGTCCGAAAGTGCCGCCGTTAGGCTGTTCCGCTGGCGGTCGGGGTTCATTGTTGTTGTTGTTTCCCTCTCCATTGCTTTCATTGTTGTTGCGATTCTCCAACTGTTGTTGCCACATTGATGCGTAGAAGCCGCCTTGTGCGAGGAGCGCTTCGTGACTGAAAATTAAAATAAACCTCAATGAATAACCAACTAACCAAAACGAGTGAATGTAAAAAAGCCATTCCACATTCACACACGTACATCAGTCGGTACTGCTACAGGTCACAGTCTTACTTGTCCCGCGTACCGATGTGGACGCATTGTTTACGTGTTATTTGTGTCGATTAGCGCGGCGTAAGCTGTCGCTCGTAATTACTCGCCATGAGTAGTAATCTTGTGGTGAACGAATTGCTGGCCTTCCTGCAGCAGAAGCTGGATGTCATGGACGAGGTGTCCGCTGTCCAGATCTGCGCAAAGAATTTCAGCGAGGAGGACATAGCTGCTGCGAAGTTGATGTTGTTTAGTGTGCTAAATAAGCGTGACCAGATGGTGTCCCGCCGGCGTGACGGGACTAGAAAGAGCATACAGGATATTATCACGCTGTTCAAGGAGACCGACCCTGACGACGTGCCGACGTTTGTGGCGAAGGAGCTGCACAAGCTTCCTCCAGTCACCTACGACCACGTTGATGTCACTAGCCTTTTGAAGGACATTGTCTTTCTAAAGGCCAGTCTTGCGGATGTACAGGCGAAGTTAGATGCATCCCAGAAAACCGTCGCCGATTTACGCCAAGAGTTTGGTGAATTTCGCAACACAGCGGCGGTAACTAGGTTATCAGTCGATGCGTCTAATGTAAACACGCGTCATGGAGCTAGCCTCAATTTATTGTCGCCGAATTCCGTGTCAGCAGTTTCGTCGCCAGTATGTTCGTCAAAAACCTTCGGTTTCCCCAAAGAGGTCACCGAAACGCAGCCAGGCTACGGACGCCAATTGGTCTACATCGGGCCCGTGAAGGGCCCGGAAAAAGCGTCCGTGAAGTTCCTTGCTCTGCCATACTTCCCTGCGATCGTCAGTGTCAAGCACTACCGGTTTGCGCCAGTTCCCGTTCCCAGCCAAGGAGAGCGGGGTGAGCCCCTTGTCCACTGCCACTACATCTCGATGCATACCCACGTCGGCAACTAGGAAATATTCCCTGAGACTGCATACCTCGCGGTTGTGTAGGGTCTTAGCATTTAAAAAACCTCGACCCCCACACTTCCGCGGGATATACAATCTCATCACCGACGATCGTGGGTGATGCATTCGGTATGCAGTCAGCAGTGTGCGGACCCTCCTATCCAGGGCGTCAAGTTCCGTTTGAGTCCATTTGAGTACGCCGAAAGAGTACATCAATACCGGCATGACCCAACCGTTGAAGGCGCGCACCTTGTTTCCGCCTGAAAGAAGGCTATTGAATACCTTCTTCAGGCGTCCAAAGAAACGCTCCTTCAACGATTGCTTCATGTCAGTGATATTGATGCCTAGAGCTTCCGACATACCCAAATACTTATAAGTTTCGATTGGAGAGAGGGATCTCAGGTTTATGGAATCCGTGAGTTGAGTGCCCACGGATTCCACAACCTCCCCTCGCTTTACATGCATGAGCGCACATTTGTCCACACCAAACTCCATCCTGATGGCACTACTGAAGGTTTCAGTTACCTTCAGTAGCTCCATCAGTTGCAGATTGTTGGGGCAAAAAGTTTCAGGTCATCCATGTAAAGTAGGTGAGATATTACCTGACCACCTATCTTCAACCGATAGCCTAGACCTGAATTCTCCAGCAGTGTACTTAGAGGATTCAAGGCTAGGCAAAACCAAAGTGGACTTAAACTATCACCCTGGAATATACCTCGCTCGATCCTTACAGGTTCGCTATTCCTCTGGGTATGTCGACATCCTGGATAGCGGAGGACCGTACTCCATTGCCTCATACACGACACCAGGAAGGTGCGTAGTGTTGTATCAATTTTATACAATTCCAGCACCCTCATGAGCCATGTATGGGGAACAGAGTCATAGGCCTTCTTATAATCTATCCAACATGTCGACAGATCCTTTCGGGAACGTCGAACCTGTTGGCTAATGGTCATATCAATGAGGAGCAGCTCCTTAGTACCGCGGGACCCGTTCCTACATCCATTCTGAGAAGGTGACATGATTAAATTTTTGTCAATATGACTGTTAATTTTGCTTCTCAGTATGGATGTAAGAACTATATAGACCGTCGGCAAACACGTGATCGGTCTATAATTTTTGGGCTCCGCAGTACTACCTGACTTATGGAGCAGGTGGGTTATTCCTGTTGTTAGGAACTGGGGTAGCGACCCTGACTCTAAGGCAGACTGAAACTGATATGCCAAGCGAGCGTGCGATCTTGTAAACCACTTAATCCAGAAATTGTGCAGCCCATCCGGCCCTGGAGATTTCCAGTTTGGCAACGGACGGACTGCACGAGCTACATCTTGGGGGCTGATGTCAATTGCCCCCATTTGTGGTATTGGATCGCACGCACGCTCGACCTCCCGAGTCCAGTCACCCTCGGTGTGACTGACAGGCACCGACCAGATGCTGCGCCAAAATGAATTCATGACGTCATCATCCGGCAGGCGCGTATCAGTCACACCTTGGTCCGGTCGCTCCCAAGCTCTATAAACCCACCTTTCATTTCTCCGGAATGTGCGATTCTGGGTGTACCGCTCCACCCTCCGCTTATACCTGCGGATTCGGTTTGCCCATGCATATATCTTCTGCTTCAGGAAGTCGATGCGCTCTGTGACACGGGACATATAGTCTCGGGGGCTGATGATTATTATTATTATTATTAAAGGAATATTGCCAATTAAAAAATTATCCCAAGGGAACATACTCTCGTCATAACAAGTATTCTATGTCCTATTCCTGGACATTGAAGAGGTAACAGAGACACAGACAGACAGTTATTATAGACAATATTAGTACCATAAAGAAGATTTCAGTTTTACTCACTTTCCTCTTTCGATGATTTCTCCTTCCTTCAATACGAGTATTTCATCGGCGTGAATGATAGTAGAGAGTCTGTGAGCGATTATTAATGTTGTCCTATTTGCACATACCCGCGATAATGCCGCCTGAAACATAAATAATTCATAACGTAATTATTTATTACTTTAGTCTATTCACGTTAAGAAAATAGTGATTAATCAGTACAACTGGAAAGTAAAGGCCAATAATATTAAAAAAAACTTTTTATTAAACAGTATTTCATTATTAAGTAGTTATTTTAATCATCATCAACATCATTTCAGCCGAAAGACGTCCACTGTTGGATATGGGCCTCCCCCAAGTGTCGCCACAATGAACCCCCCCCCCCCTGTACGTCTCACATCCATCAGATCCCGCAACTCTTACCAGGTCATCAGTCCACCTTAAACTATTTTAATATTTCATAATCATCAAAATTTTCATTTTTAACCCTTTGAACGCCAAGCGCAACCTATAGGAGGTATGCTCTCTACGCCGAGCCATTTATTTACTAATAAATACCTATAAATGCTAGTGATGGGGTATTCACAAATATCGATAAACCTTTATTACTGCTACTACAATCGATTTTCCATTTAAAAGTGGTAAATTTATGGAATAAATTTTACAATAGTAGCATTAATTAACTTACATACATGAAATAATCAAATTAACAAAGTATTTTAACAATTAAAACTTCACTGAAAGAAGTTTTTCAAAACAAAGCGCATCCCTAAAATGAGATTGGCGTCAATACTTGTCGCTTGAAAGCATCAATGGCGGATGGCTTCATAGAAAATACGGATATTTCAGGGATGTGGTAATGGTTAAACACATCATAATAATAAAATATAATAAACACGTTTATAGCAAACTGTTGTATTACGGATCTGACGAAAATTCATGTTCGCCACGGCAACTGATCGTATTTATGATCTGCCCATAGACATAGATTCAAATGCAACCAAAATATTCGTTTCTAATATACGAAGGCCTTTCACGGATAAATCTCGGAGGTTGGAATGCATCGACATTCACTTCTATTTCGAATTCGGATGTTCGTCTCATCATTCATGTTTCGTCAATTACGAAACATTTTTTACACTAAGTTGCCTTTTCAGCAGTTTTCTTTCTTTTTTTTGGCAAGTTGGATAGTAAAATCGGTGACAATGGTTGATTGTTATATATGTAGGTTATATATATTAATTGTATTAATAATAAAGTAACACTTATTCCATAAAAAACGCATTTTTTGTAAATTGAAGAATGTTAAAAAAATAAAGCGACAATGGTGTCTGGTGAATGTATATTTTGAGGTCTTTTCTTCACCTACAACAAGTTCAAATTTGGAATGAATACTAAAAGATCATGCTTAACTTTAGTACAATTTTAAGTGACGATTAATAAGTGACTTACGGAGAAGACTACAAAATTTAAAAAACATAGCCTATTTTCTATAATATTAGATTAAAAAGTAGCACACCTATTTGTCGCCTAAACTCGTCGTTGGCGTTCTAGCGGCCGATTACGTTTGTCGCTTGTAAGCGTCGTTGGCGTTCAAAGGGCTAAAGAATAGGTAAGGAATTCGTTATTAAAATTGATAAAAGATACGTTCCTACTGTCTGACGGCTTTACTTCAACTGGTCAACGTAAACACGGTTTTCTAATTTACTATGATTTTAATTGGTCAAAGGACGTTGCTAAGCTGAGTGACGACGATGAGTCACTATTTTCTGAACGTGGACACTGCAGCGACCTATCCCGGCTTCGCATGTGTGCAATTTATATTTACAAATTATATAAACACAAGTTAGCGGATGAATAGAAAGACGCAGAAAGGGACTTTGTACCTCGGATTTTACTTCAAGTGATCTTTATTAAACGGTTTATTATCATTCTTAGCTATAAGGTTACTGTTACCAATAAAATAGTGCTTCTGTCATGTCAACCATAGCCCCGAAGAGATTGCGATTTGAATTTGCAAGGGATTGGGTATCAGATCTTTTTACCTGTATATTTCTTTCCGTGTTAGTGTCAAGAGCTGACGTAGCTTCGTCTAGAAGTACAATTGCCGGGTCCTTCAGTATAGTCCGTGCGATTGCTACCCTTTGCTTTTCACCCCCACTGAGGCGTAGACCTCTTTCTCCAACCTGTAAATAAAAAAAACGTGTTTTCAACGTCAATATGTGTTTCGACTGACTTTCAAAGATTATTATTACAAAGAGATCTTCCTTTTTGGTTTATAATTTTTCACGAAAGCTTCTCATTTTTTTGCTAATGAGGTCTGTTGTCACCTTTATTCAGGATTTTATTTTGCTCATCATACATAATTTGGTTCTGTTTCAGAAAAGTAAAGTAACTGAAGAGTTCTGGGCTTCGTGGCCCAGAAGTTGTTAAAATAGTCAGGTAAGTGTTTTTTGCATTTATTAGGCCGTTTTAGTTAGTGGTATTGAAGCAATCCCATATGTAGATGCAGCCGAACTAAATCCATATTGATACTAACGCAACGTCCTACGTTGGCGATCCGATGTGGTTCACTCTAATTCAATGCGACGCGGCGGCACTGACTTAGTGACCCTTTCGCTTCGCTTGTCACCGTACCGCACCCACGTGCGGCCATCGCCATAGAGTATCAATCCAGCCACCGCCATAGAGTATCAATCCTAACTCTCAACGTTAACGTGATCGAATAGATATTTAGCCTTTTGAAAGTCAGTAATGGACAATATGTGATGGATTTTCTTACCTGTGTATCATAAGCATCTGGGAATGTCAAGATCTTATCGTGAATATCAGCGTTTTTAGCAGCTGATATAACGTCAGCTACCGGTGCTGTTAGTTTTCCATACTGAATGTTATACCTGAAATAAAATGAGACAAGTCTTTATCATATGTATCAGCTCAATAAGTATATTTTGGGCTTAAAATGGCGTTTACAGGGGGTCGTGGCTGGTTGGTTACAATACAAAATTTCCAACACAAAGTTGTACTGAAAAAACAAAATGCCGGCGTCAAAACTGTGTATGCAACATCAGAATCAATAAAACCTTGGTGGCGCAGAACACTGTCAAATTGTGCAACATGTTTCGCTTCACCTGAGTGCATTCTTGGGGGGCAAATTGCGGGACACTGGGCAACGTTGCAGCGTTTGGGGACATTTTGTCCCATAGTATATCTGAAATACTCTTGTGCCTGGTCGGTCATTTTAAAGATCGCGCCGTACTAGTTCAGTTCGGTCAGTGCACTAGTTCGAACTATTAGTATTAGCTCAATTCGGTCATCGGAATTTCTAAAAATGTACATTTTAAGATTACGATGATCTGATTTTAGCTCCAATTCTGGTTCGAGGCAGTAAGTTTTTCTTGACTTACCTGACAGTGTTATTGAAGAGCACAGTGTCCTGCGGCACGACGCCTATGTTGGCTCGCAGCGACGCTTGTGTGACCGTCCTCACGTCCTGCCCATCGACCAGCACAGCGCCTTCGTTGACGTCGTAGAACCGGAATAGAAGTCGCATGATTGTTGACTTGCCTGCGCCGCTAGGACCCACCTATTGGATAGATTGTTACGTGTTAATATGAAAGTATACCATTCGTTTAAAAGTTTCATAAAATTTAGATAAAATTATCAAAAAATTGCAACTACATGATGTAGCAGCAGGTTTATTGTCTTCATTCAGTCAATTAAGGTTTGTGGCGATCAATATTGACTGAGCAACTTGAATCGATAACCTAGTTACATCTTATTGCAAAAAGCCAAAAAACAAAGCTATATAGCAAAGATATATAGTTCTTACATTTATTAGAATGGACATAGAGGTCACACAGGTATGTAACATTATTGACAGATTCTTTTCAGTTTTATACAAAGTTTATATTCTGACGAAGGATAGTTCGCTGCTGCGTTGCGTGTCGCGGGTTCGATTTCCGCAAGGAACAAATATTCGTATGGCTTAGGAATAATTCCTGTTGTGGGCGAAAAGTATAAACAGTAAAAAAAAAAATTGTCATGCATAAATATAGCCTAAATAACGCGACATCCACTTACCAAAGCCACTGTACTGCCAGGCGGCACTTTGAAGCTGACGTTGTTCAACACAAGCCTCTCAGGACCGTATCCAAACGAGACGTGCTTGAACTCGACGGCGCCCCTCCTCACTAACAAATCCGGGGCTCCGATAGCGTCCCGCACATCGGAGTCCACTCGCATAAGGTCGAACATGTTCTCCATGTCTACGAAGTTCTTTTGGATGGCCCTGCGGAAGGTAATATATAAAGTTGTAGGTTAATATAACTGACGCAATACCACGAGCTTTTATGTGCGATTTATTTTACGACCTGAACTTTTAAAGGGATAGAGCTATATAGAGTGTATAGCTCCATCCCTCTTTTACGACTGACATTTTAACATGTAAAGCCCCTCGTTTAACACATTGGATGCCGACTACGGATATATCCGTTTATCTATATAGCTACGCATATACACGTAGGACTTCTATACGAGACAAGGAAGTGTGCGAGGCGGGAAGTATCAATGATGCCGAATTTAAGTAATTATATGTATACGTATTTATTCGTATACTTACACACAGAGTGCGTTATTTTTTCGGCGATGCCTTATATAGATATATCCGTAAATAGACAATGTATGTTGGCAACCGATTTTAGTCGTGTAGCCAACTTCGGCATGCAATGGGTTTGGTCACACAACTGGTAACAATAGGGCTGTGGAAATGTTCGAAAGAGTTACCGTGGCCTCGAAACCCAAAGAGTATCTGAACTAACGAAGGTGGGTTTTAGCCTTTTAGTTATTTGAAGCGTTGCTACCTCAAGGGGCCCCGAACGCAGAGAAACCACTGATTGCTTTTTAAAGTTAGGAATTGTAAAGTTTTTTATTCGATTCAAGTCTTTTGTGTGACTATCTTTATGATTGTTAAAGGTATGGTCCTCAGAAAAAGCTACCACATAAGCCTGCCGATGGACGGCGACGCTATAATATATCAATCATATCGCCACGTGGTCATAAATCAGATTAAGCTAATCTCCATTACTGAATAATATGACTTCATGTTGCTAACTATATCAAGCGTAGGGTGCGGTTATTATCTCGTTTTGATACATATTATTAAATAAGTACGATAAACAAGGAAGATTATTGTTGCAGTAAGTGATAAATAAAGTTGAATAAACTTGGTAATTAAAAATACTTTAAGGGGTAAGCGCCTTTGACAAATCAATCTAATCAAAAACATTTATTTTAAATAAATATGGATTGTCAAAATGTCGGTCAATCAAAAAAGTGAAGGTAAATTGCACATTCCAAAGCGTCTGATCTCTATGGATAAGAATGTGCAAGAAACTCCATGGACACTCTTTTAAATCAAGATAGGAGTTACAAAAAGACCCGGCGAACTTCGTACTGCCTAATAGTAAGGATCCATCTACTGGCATTACCAGCATAATTCATTTTATAATGAAATTTTAATTAGACATGGCGTGGTATTCGGATTTTATTTCATGACTTTTTTCCCTTTTTCTCACCGTTTAAACCTTCCTTGGACTATCTCGAATAATTCAAGACCAAAAGTTGCCAAATCGGTCCAGCCATTTTTGAGTTTTAGCGAGACTAACGAACAGCTATTCATTTTTATATAATTATATACATTTTCATAAACTAGTCATTTAATAGGGTTAGACGAACTGAGAGGGTTATATATTTATGAATTTATTAATATAATTCCATAAATAAATGCATGTTACAGTCGCAAATCATAGTTTAATGAACATACAACTTGGCATTGACCCGTAAAGCGCAAAAAACTTGAATGAAAATATGGATTTAGCTAGCCCGCTACACATTTTTTTTAAGGTGGATATGACATGACGATCTACATTATCGCAAGTGTTACAGCGATATGCATTTTAGTAAATTATCTAAAAGTATGCAGTAGGTATCTCGCAGCAATGTAATTCAGAAAAAGATTACCTAGTGATTATTATTTTCAAATTAATGTGCTAAATTCCAGGAGCAAGCCAAGAGTGAATAGGCAAAGTTCAAAGTCGGCCATATAATCGCTTACCATCAGGTGGGATAGTGGTCAAACGCGAACCTATCCTTACTAAAAAAAGCATTCTAACGACGACGTTTGTCAAAACTTCAAAATCTTTGATATCAACGACAGGACACTTCGACAGAGCGCGTCATTCACATGATGATAGATACATTTTGGACTTTATTACCAACTTTTCTTTTGTTTTTTGGAACTCATCAAATGACTTATTCCGTTCTAGGATGGGCGTGCCAGATTTTTAAGAGGTTAGATATTATAATAATAATATCTTGACTTGGCTCAAGAGGTTGCCGACATGTGGGAAGTGGACACAGCAGTCATTGTGGCGATAATCGTGACGGCCAATGTCTTAATAGCCGACAGCCTAGACCAACGTCTGAGGAGGCTCTCGTTGGGCAGTTGGATCAAGGGCTTGATCCAGAAGGCAGTACTCCTGGTCTGGCCGGTAGCTTGGACCCTGTTCCCGATGCCGGTGGGCAGAAATATATAAAAATGTAATGAATATGTACCTATGTAAAATTAATAGAGTAATAATATAATAAGTATACATACCTATAGTAGGTCCCAAACCAGTTGAGCGGCACATACAGCTGCACGATATAGGAAGCGAACAGCACGTAGTCGCCCACCGTCAGCTCGTTGGTTTTCACAACCATCGACACGCAGAGCAACGAACCGGCCAGTAGACCTGAAGATGACACATTTTGTTAAAGATTCGCTCACTTTTTCTTTTTCAATAAATATAGCCATTCAATAGGAAAAGACGAACTTAGAGGGTTATATTGACAAGAATATGAAAAAATATAATAGAATAAACTTTATTGTACACCAAAATAATATCATAATTTTATAAAACAAAAACTAAGGGTACAACAGTGGTGTTATCGCTATCAGCGATATCTGCCAGACAACCTTAGGATCATCATCATCATGCCGCCGAAAGACGTCCACTGTTGGACATAGCCCCTTGTCTGTACGGCATAATTGTGCATGTGCAACCTTTGTTACGGTTCGCGAATTTTTTGCGCGCAAATTCCGCTGCAATTGGCGCGTCTGATTAAAACGATGATATCTTTGAAACTCCGTTAGTTAGCTGGCTACGAGCTATATCATTAGAATCTTTATTAAATTACCTAACAGGATATATATGGTTTAGTATAATTTTGCCTTGTAATGTATTAGTAATTGTCATGTATGTTCAGTGTGAGGGAATTTTTACCAGTTTCTTGTGTTAAAGTAATTTTAATTTAAAAAATAGACCACTAATTCATAAAGTTACTGTTTTATTTTCATAAATACACTTTAGTCAACATATAAAAAACAAAAGAACAGACCTCGCCATACATTTTTTTCATATCACAAGCTTAACGATAAGATGACGTAAGTTACGAGCGGCCGGTTTCAAACAAATGAACGCGTAAACAAACGGTTCTATTCTGAGAACGATAAGCGTCTAGTGGCTTGAGTTACATTTTAATAATAATGATTGGTACACATTCATAACACAGACGAAGTCTCAGCTGTTAGAAGTGTTTAGTTTATTAGTATCGGATAACCAAACGAGCCACTTGAAAAGGGGCGCAAAAAACACCTACTCGAACTTTGGATCACTGTTTAAAATCTTTTGACTAAATTTGAAATCTAATTTAATATTCTACATTTTGAAGATATCTACAAAACGTTAATCACATAAAAAAGGCACGCTGCCTAACAAAAACATTGCACAAATCATCAATCAAAATGAACAATTTCACTAAAAAACACGGGCAAAACTTAAGTACTTGGTCCAGGATTATACAAAATATGGTTAAATATAGACACATGTAAACAAGAAAAAAATAATTTTAAATCAAAAACATTTTACGTACATAATATTATTATTCCAGTCTGTTAGCGTATTTATTATGTAAAAAAAAAAGAAAAAAAAAAAACGTCTGCGTCCACGTCGTGATCTTATTGAAATTAAGGAAGTCATCATCATCATCATTTCAGCCAAAAGACGTCCACTATTGGACATAGGCCTCCCCCAAATGTCGCAACAATGAACAACACAAAGGCGTCCACGTCATCATCTTCGAGTAAGAGGAAAAATTAAAAACATGCCTGTATGATTTTCGGATAAACTTGCGACAGACAGACAAACTAACAAACAGACAAACTTATCCGCTCGAACGGGTCGAACGTTCGCGCCAATTTTTTGTTTGCGTCATGCAAGCGCTACGTCATCTGATAACACCGGCGCCCCGCCGCGCGATTTCGGCAAATCGTTCGTAACAAGAACCTCAAGTAATGTTTTTGTTTAAAGCTTATGAATGACTCTTTCAAGTCGTCTTAAGTGTTTATTATTTTTTGGTTTCAATTTTTGTTTATAGAGCTGTAAACATTGACTGTTGATTGAAGGCATTCCCACTTACGTGAAAATACTCTTAACATTTCTGGTTATTTTTTGTTCAGTGAAATTTTATTATAGGAAGATGAATAAAAAATGTAACTATTATCTACAATAAATACCCTTTCCAATGACGTATCACACTTGTTATTCAATATTACAGTATATTAATATTAATATTTATTACTATCTCTAAATTAGGTTGGCAGCCATAATGGGTTCAATGAGATTTATTTTTTCGACTCCACTTGAAATGAATAATCGAATCTGATCTTAAATATATTACCGTTTGTATATTTTTTGGCTGAAAACTATTGTCGAATAAACATTCAACACGTTAGTAAATTCTTTTTACACAGAACTGGTCTCAAAATATAATAAATTGCGAAAGCATTCTGACAAAATTCTAGCACTGATACGAGTGCCGTCATAACCACACAGAAATAGAAATATACTTATTTTAAACTTACCCAGGTTAAAATTCTGTTACACACACATAAACTATATTCTAATTATTCACTAAATCAACACTTAACACAGTACATGTGCACACACAGACGCACGTAAACCTACTAAGTTTTCATTTCCAATACGTTCAACGTTCAACATTCAAACGTACTTAATTAATAACCTCCTATTTTTGAAATCGGTTAAAATAACAAATAAAAACCAATCAACAAAAAAATTTAAATAACGGATTTCATTATCATCATCATCATCATCATTTCAGCCGAAAGACGTCTACTGTTGGAAATAGGCCTCCCCAAGTGTCGCCACAATGAACACCACAAAGGCGTCCACGTCATCATCTTCGAGTAAGAGGAAAAATTAAAAACATGCCTGTATGCTTTTCGGAAAAAGATGCAACAGACAGACAGACAAACAAACTTATGAACCTTTACATGTGCACACACACGCGCGTAAACCTACTAAATTTTCATTTCCAATACGTTCAACGTTCAACATTTAAACGTACTTAATTGATAACCTCCTATTTTTGAAGTCGGTTAAATTAACAAATAAAAAAAAGTCTACAAAAAAATTGAAATAACGGATTTCATTATCGTCATCATCATCATCATTTCAACCGAAAGACGTCCACTGTTGGAAATAGGCCTCCCCAAATGTCGACACAATAAACAACGTTTCCGTGTCCAACTAATTCATCGTCCAGTAAATTGTACAAGGACCTCGGCTTTGATGTGTCCTTGAACTCAAAATGTGGCTCTGTGATTGGTCGGCCAATCACAGCTCTTTCTTTCGCTTTTGTTAGTTTTACGTAATTCGAATTTCAAAATGTACACAATAAAAATACGATAATATTCAAATTAAACGCCTAATATCTTTAGTAAGATACATAAAAACATATGTAATAGCCATAGTTTGCATTTTTATCAATAGTTATCGCCAAAATATTGCAAAATGTTAAGTCAGCGGTACTAACGGTTTTTCATGTTTGTTGAAATGACCATTTCTAACCGAAATGTTAATCAACTACACTGTATGAGTACTAAAAAAGGTTTAATACTTACCCAGGCATTGTCGACATCACTCAGTTCACTGACACAATCACTATTTATCACTTTTAAACCATTTTTCAATCGACAGCAACGGTCTGTTGACCGTCCCGCGCGCGTGCGTTTTAGCGAGTCGACTGGTTTATGACGTGATATTTTCTGTTCGCTTAGCTCATTTATTCATTGAAAAACAGAATAGAGTAAATATATCTGTCTAGTTTACTCTGTGCAAGTTTGAGCGGGATCAACACAGGTTTAATAAGCTTATTAAGTCAAAAAACGAATGACAGATTTAGGGGACCGCAGCGGTCCTCTCACAGACAGCCATTTTTGTAGCGAGCCGCAGCGGCGCCGCGCCACAGACGGGGGGATAGGCCTCCCCAAGCGTCTCCGCAACGACCAATCCTGTGCGTCTCGCATCCACCGCATTCCCGCGACTCTCACCAGGTCGTCGGTCCCCCTTGTAGGAGGCCTTCCAACGCTGCGTCTTCCGGTGCACGGTCGCCACTCTAGAACCTTTCGGCCCCATCGACCATCCGTTCTACGACCAATGTGCCCTGCCCACTGCCATTTTAGCTTGGGACTGCACTTAACCTTAGGACGGACTATAAGAAGTCAAAACTAAAAAAAAAAGGGACGATGGTAAAAAAGTTTTTATTCATGAAGTCGAGTTTGAGCAATAGGTACAAAATTTCGAATGTTTAATTCAAAAATCGGGGCGCGAGTCCGACTCGCATTTGACCGGTTTTTTATATAGATAGATTTCAAAGCTGGTAGTCACTTCCCGCAAACGTATAGTCGGTCTTATAATGTTCCCACTGTTGGGACTCAGGCCTCCTCTCTAGGAGAGTGAATGGGCCGTAATCCACCACGCGGGCCCGGTGCGGGTTGGTGGATGTCACATGTCTTCGAATTTTTGGTTCTAGGACATGCCGGTTTCCTCACAATGTTTTCTTTCACCGTTTTGAGAGCAGTGGTGATGAAATAAATTACACAAAGTAATGCGCCTGGCTGGGTTTGAACCCGCAACCTATAACTCGTAAGTCGCGGCCATTACCACTCGGCCACCACTGCTCCCGCAAACGTAACAAGTTTACACGTATTATTTTGATTATTAGACCTTGGTAAAATAAGTAACAATCGGAATATAAAGTCTGCAAAAAAATGTTTTCTAAAAACATATCAAAGTGGCATCAGGAACTCACGAATCATGATTGCTAAACCGATCATGTAAATAAGAATGAATAAATAACATATTTATGTTAATGAGAACAGTTTCTTAGGAAATCGGACGAACTGTTGCTGTTCTAGGAAAACGTTAAATTATTATACATTTATTGTGCTTATCTTGGGTACAGTTTGGTTTTTTGTGACTTTTTATTTTTGTACATTAAAGAAGCGGTCCCGACAGACGGTGTCATCTCCGAAAGCTGGCTTTCCGTCATATTCTATTTTAAAACCACCCACTCAAATATTTACTCAACATTTTCTTCCAAATCAGTCAAGCTGTTAAGGAGGAGTTGACCAACACACAAACGTACAGAAGAATTATATATAAAAAGCTGAGAACTTACCGGAGCAAATGATGACATTTTGTAGCGTATTCAACATATTCAGTGTTATCAGAGATTTAAACTCTTCCGTCTGAAAACATAAGCATTGGAGTCAGATATAGACGTATAACACAGTTATTTTGGATTTAAGCCCTACTGTCAACGGACGCATAGCTTTATAGACGCGGAAATTCCGGGAAAAAATTAGAAAATGTATCACCCCAGTTCGGAAATAAATGGCTATTTTATTATTATTTTAGTCTCGAGATACATTACAGCACACCCACATAACAGCAATTTATTTTAGAAATCAACCGTGGATTGTCCTTTGGTGCATACAGCTGGTATATTCGTCAATTAATGCCTATCGGAGCTTCATACACCCACTAAAAGTCCAGGACCCTAAGTTCCCAAATAAAAAAAACTGAATTACCTGATATTTGACAATGGCCTCTCTATAAGACACGACTTCATACATCTCAGCGCCGTAGTACTTTACGGTTTCATAGTTGAGCAGCGAGTCGACGGATCGCGCCTTCTGTTCGTTGTCGGCGAGGTTCATACGCCTCTGGAACTTGGTCCGCCATTCTGTTACGGCTATCGTCGCAACTGAAATATAAATGAAACTCGTTTTAATCCAGCCTTATAATATGCCTATTACTGGGACTCAGGCACGAGATCAATTGCCGGCTGCGATCTTCCCGTCCGATTATAATTTAAGTGTCTTCAAGACTAAATAAACTAGTGCGCCTCACCATCAACGTTTGCATCACTGCTTACCATCAGATGGGATCGCAGACAAGCACTAGCTTATATTATTAAAAAAAAAAAAAATGGGCAAGTGCGAGTTGGACTTGCGCACTGAGGATTCCGGACAAACTTATCTATGTAAATACTTCAATTCCCGAATGGACTCTCGAAGATTTTTCCGGATCGCAAAAAGTTTTTTTGATCCTTTGTGTTTTTTGTTTATTGAAGTCGGTTCTTTTTTTGGAAAAAAATTTTTATAATGACATTTTAATTAGAGATGGCGTTGTATTCGGTTTTTTTTAGTGATTTTTTCCATTTTTTTCTCACCGTTTAAACCTTCCCTGGACTATCTCGAATATTTCAAGACCAAAATTAGCCAAATAGGTCCAGCCGTTTTTGAGTTTTAGCGAGACTAACGAAAAGCTATTCTTATATTATTTTTATATATAGAAAAAGAAAGAAAAAACGTTTATATACTTATTTATTATATTACTTACCCTCAAGACTAATTTTGATATTTATGCAAAGACCTTGTACCAATAAAAGTGATCGACAAATCTAAATAATCAATAAGATAAAGGCAATCATTGTTATCAAACACGCGATGGATTGTAATTGATTGTAGCTTTTAAAAAATACAAAGGCTAGGAAACTGAAAATAATAGTATAATACCTACGTTTTACAGACAATTACCAGCACGCGACCGAAAATCAATATATCACACTATCATCACAGAAATATTATACAGCCGAAAGTTTGTGTATTTGCATGTTTGTTACTTTGGAAGGATTTCGATAAGATTTGGAACATGGGTAGACCATCTCCTAGATAGGATATCTTTTTATCCCGTAAGTATGTTCCCTTGGAATATTTTTATAACTATCACGCGGGCGAAGTTGCTGACAGTAGCTTGTGATAATTTGATAAATCGACATTGAAATACAAAGGACCGCAGACCTGAATATATGGCTTTAATTTCAACTCGATACCTTCACGCGTACCCGAGATAAAGGGTACGACGAGGTTGACAGACAGGCAGACAAAAAAGTGATCTTATAACGGATTCGTTTTTTCCTGTTGAGGTACGGAACCCTATAAACATTAAGGTATTTTGAACCAATAAGTTTCGCCTTAGGGTTTGTCGGAGAGCTATGAAATGCATAATTGTAGGAGTAAAAAGCCGAATACAGAAAAACACGCTGCGCTCCAAAACGGGCATCATATACGTGGGGAAAAGGGCTGCCAGGTTCAAATGTAATTGGGAGGGTCATGTCAGTCGCGCACAGAGACCGCTGGTTAAGTGTCGCCACGCAGTGGGAAAGGAAAGGAGGGAAAGTGCCCTCGAGGCTGGCCCAGAACATATACACATAACATAAAAAATGTTTTTTTAAATACAATCAATTTGAGAACCTCTTCCTTTTTTAAAGTGGGTTATTAATACGCGGTGAGACTTAGAATCGATCGTGACTTCCTCAGCAGCTTTTGCGATAGCACTCATTGAAAATAACAACGAAAAAATAAACCGATAAGAATAGGAAACAAGGAAAAAGCATGATTAAATTATTCTTTTAAACCCAAGGTCATCAAATTCGTTGATATAATTAAGTTTTCAACTCAATTCTATAATTGAAGTGTCTGTTAGTGATACCAAAATACATTTTTTTACTAAATGAAAACTACATTAAAATATATTCGACATCTATGGCAAAAATGCAATTTTTATCTGTATGCCTGTCTGTTTCTGTTTGTTCTAGCTAATCACCAAAACGGCTGGAACGATTTTGAAGAGATTTTCACCGACGGATAGCTGATGTTACAAGGAGTAACTTCATTTTCCGAGGAAACGGAGGTCCTAGAAATCAAAAAGCAACTGAAGAACACAGGTGGGTTTTAGTCAGTAAAAGTCTGACACACTCTTTCGCTCCACCCTAGAGAAGAGAGAAGAAGAGAGAAGTTATTGAACGAAATCCCAAAAAAGGGTCTACGGGATTGTTCGGAAAAGTTACCGCAGCCCAGGAACGCAAAGGGCAACTGAAGGAGCACAGGTTATTGCAGTCATCATCATCATCATTTCAACCGAAAGACATCCACTGTTGGACAAAGGCCTCCTCCAAGCGTCGCCACATCGACCGATCCTGTGCGCCTCGCATCCACCGCATTCCTGCGACTCGCTGAGTTATCGCAGTGTCATACTGTAAATAAAAGCTTGTCTACTCACGTATATAAAACACCATAGTTGAAAACACGATGAGTCCAAACCACACGTTGAACTGCGTTACGAAGTATATGACAGCCACGACGATGTCTATGAGCGTCGGTGTTATTGAGAACAGTATGTACGACAGCAGGTTGTCTATAGAGTCTGTTCCCCGGTCCATGACTCTGAGGACCTCGCCAGTCTTCCGCGACAAGTGCCACCGCAGGGGCAGGTCGTGAAGGTGTCTGAATAGTTCTAACTGAAACAAATAAATTAAAATATAGCATCTGACGGCCCACTGAATTGGGTACTTGACACATTGGCGTGGTGTTCCGTCGCTTCCGCGGACAGGTCTCACAAAACACGAAGTAAATAAAGTGCAATGTGAAGTGTTATGTTGTATTTACTATAAATGTTAGTCATCTATGGGCTAAGATACCTGACAATAAATAATTTAGAACCCTGAGGTCCTGGATCTTTGGAAGGCGTACGAGGAGCCGACACCAACTTGAAGAGGCCCTTTAGGCACTTTTAATGGAACGTGATACCAACCGACGATTATCCCTGTAAGCGCTATGCAGTGCACCCAAGGATAACCCCCAGTTAGTGAAAAACTATTGCGACATATGGAAAACAAAAACAATAGAGCTATGGTTTTTGGAGTTTAAAATGGACTGGTTACCAGGAACTATGTTAAGACTATGGCCCCTGGCTGAACAATATTATTAATACAACAATGTTATAATTATTACTATTGTATTTTTGATTATTTATATAAAAAAGTAACTAGGCAAAATCGCAAATAGAAAGATTTTTTTAAATCTGTTCAAATTAAGTAAGTTTAAAATTTTACAAATCTTGTGGAAGGGATAACTATCCAGCAACAGAAAAAGCACAATTGAAATGTGACGTCAACGGCATTAGGTTAGGCGCGTATAGACGAGATAGCGCGCCCACTCTACGTCATACAAATACGTGGAGTATGTTTAGCCAATTTTGATGCGATTTTCAGAAAAAGTTTTAGTATTTTTAGTGTTGTCGTTTAGTACAAAATATTGTACAAACAAGGTGTCCAGCAGGTCCGAAGCCTACTGGGGCCATGGGTTTATACTTCCAAAAGGGAAATCCGTGGTCCCGGAACCCAAAGGGCAAAGAAGGAAGATATCTGTAAAAGTCCTGACACGCCCTTTCGATCCGCCCTATTTCGGAAGAAGTAATTGGATGATGAACCAATTATGAATAACTGACAAAAGAAATGTTTTGACGCTAGATTTCATTGAAAAGTTTGCTTAGACAATGTAAATTTTTCTAACTCATTGTATGTGACAGTGTGTCAGTCACGATTAGTTTAATTAGCAGTATAGTGAAACACAATACCCACATGACAATGTGTGATGAAATTTCTGATTCATAGAACAATCATAATTGGATTGTGTCAATGCGTCATTAAAAATTAATCTCATTATCTATCTAGCCGGCATTGTTCTAGTGAGTGGGAAAGGTTTTTTTTTTGAGATGGGTAAGTATCAAATAATTTCTCGCTCTGGCTGGAGCTAGAGAGCGTGTCAGACTTTTACTGACATAAAACCCACCTGTGTTCCTTCAGTTGGCCTTCGCGTTCCAGGGCCGCGGTAAATTTTTTCGAACATGCCCGAAGCCCTGGCAAAGGCTTTGCAGTCGGGATTGTGGGCGGATGTATGAATATCTCTGGAAGCCCGGCTCAAGGTAAGGTGAAATGGCGGGATTTTCTAGCACCACAAAAAAAAAGACTTTTTTTTTCATATACTGCTGTTCTCTACAAATAATGCAGGCAGGGGGCTTTTCGGACGAGCTTGATTCCTATAAATTCGTCAACAAATTGCTAAAAATTATTTGTATTCTCGTTAACATATACCTGTAATTCCCTAGTGGTGTATTGCTGCACTTTGATCCACAAGAATGACCGCAGATTGTTCAGGAGGCCCATCCCTCCGGTCCCTCCGCCCTGCAGGAACTTGAAGAACACGTAGATCAGCACCAAGTCCCATCGGAAGTAGAATGGGGGGATGGAGATACTATCCACTGGAAGGAAGGTAGTTTTATTTTAGAATCTTGTTGATTATTGAGACATTTTTTATGATATTACAGTACGAACGCTCTTTCTCTTTATCATCGAAATCGCCTGATAGAAAGATGAATGAGGTCTACAATAGAACTATGGTGTGCCTAGAAGGTGCCTATTGATTCTAGCACTAAATGATGATGATCATAATGTCATCATTTTAGTACCTATGTGGCGTTATAAATGTCGCTACAAGACTTTACTAAACATGTAAGAGATATTTCTGTTAGGCGGTACGAAGTTCGCCGGGTCAGCTAGTTTGAAATAAAATGCTTTGAATCTTTATCACTTACCTATTTTTTTGCTATAAATAGGCACGAAAAGGTTCACAGCACGTCCAGCGATCAACGCAAGGACACATACGAGTACGTAGATTTGTAGGCATGCGCTCTTCCTTGGCCACAGGAAGGGCAGCAGGGTTCGTAGTTTGCCAAATACATTGCGGAATGTCGATCTGTTGTCATCTGGCTATGGAGAAAAGACGTGAAAATTATTAATTTATTCTACTTAAGTCAGTCTTAAGACTGGCTTGCCACCAAAGTCCTGCCCACCAGACAAATTGAATTATTTAATTTTAATATACATATAATATACGCGAGTTGTTAATTATAATAGAAAATAATGTTTTTGATAGTCAAAGACTTCAATGGCTAACAAACCGCACCGTTTCCAAGAGATATCCGCTCTTGTGGAAAGCCAGCCTAATTCTTGTGTTCGAAACCCCCTAGCAAGTTGTATTGCACAAGTTGACTTTTTAATAGTTTATCAGTATTTAATACTAGCTGCCACCTGGGACTTCACCTGGATATTTCCCCCACGTATTTAAAGTCGATGCCACAAAATTACCAATTTTTTAATTTTTATATGGATTTTTCTTTTATCTTTTAAACCAAAAACCCGTTCGTTTTTTCCAAATTGTTCAGCCATATAAATCAACTAAAAAAAGCCTTGGGGGTAGGTGAATGCAAAATAGCTTACGACCTTAAATATTCTCTGACCTACCAACAATTTAAACAAAAAATCATAAAAATCGGTCAAGCCGTTTTGGATAAGTTTGGTAACAAACACTGTGACACTCGATTTTATATATTAGATAAGACAAGATAACGAGGTAAATTTTCAGTTTGTTTATAATATTTATGTTTGTAGAACAACTCCAATGTAGATTTTTCTCACTAACATAGTTTTTTTCTTTCATGTGGGAAAGCCCAGGCCTTTTGGGGTCGGAATCAATTGAGAAAGTCAACTTGCGACAAAACAATACTAAAAATAGCTAATATCGTGTTTTATATTCAATCTTTTTTCAATTTTGTTGAACACTTGAGATAAATTTTATATAGCACGTTAATGGGTACCTATTGTATTTAACATACAGTTTCGGACTACTATAGGTCCTGCTTTTTGAACCAAGCCGAGAAATTGTAAGATGTTTAATTATACTTAAATAATCTTACAGGGATGTAGACGTGAAAGTATTTCGCCATTTCCTGCATGTTTGTTGAGTAAACCAGTTAAACAGTCTGAAAACAAGGAGTCTTTTGAAAATACAAGGATATATTTCCGGAGTAAAAATAATCAAATCCTGAAGCAATTAGGTACCTATAGTATGTTACGACTGTAATGGCAAGAGGTATGGATATTTTTCGAGCATACAAATAAAATTAATCGGCCTTAAAATGTTCCGACTGCTGGGACTAAGGCCTGCTCTCTAAATGAACGAACGAGTTGTCTAGAACGAGAATGAGATCTACCCTACGGCGCAGCGCAGGTTAGTGAAAGTCACACGTCTTCGAATCGACAAGCCGTTTAAAGAGTAGTGGTGATGAAATAAATTAGGTACACAAAGTAAAGCGGCTGCCTGGGTTTGGACCCACGTCGTACAACTTGTAAGTCGAAGCCGTAACCTCTGGGCCACTGCCGCAGTTTAAAATGTTTAACCGAAATAATTTGAAGGTATTTTTATCGCACTTGCCACTTTACGCGTATTTTACTCCGACTTTGAATATTCTCAATTACTTTTCAGACTGTTTACTTGTAAGTACTCACCCTATTTGAAAATGTGACATCACGTTATGGCAGTTCTAAAACGTGCAATTAATGTGACTGAGGTCAATACACTTGATAATTTAATCACCTTTACTACTTTAAATAAATCTTTTTCGGCTGTTGAAACAATTAAATGATTTTGATATGGACATGACATCTTAACCTATAAATATATTACAAAAAAATGAACGAATTGACGTGGATGACAAAAGTTATGAATGTAAAAAAAGTTTGATTCTCATAAATAAAGTTTACAACAAAAAGTTTCTATTTGTTGGTTTGTTTCACTTTTATGTATTCTCGGAGATTAAATTAGGCATTAATCTCCTTTCAATTGCGTATACGGAAAGAAGATTAAATGATTACCTACGCTAAGGAAGCATGAAGCGCTCATACAAGGTGTGTAGGTATGTAGCAACCAGATTTTGTGTACTAGTTCATACCAAGTGTTTATAACTGTTTTTTAATAAAAGAACAAGCGCTGACTGGACCCTGTCACGAAGGTAGACACGAAGTTACACACACGCTCAAACTTGGTAGGTACGATTGGACCACGAATTTGATTTGGTTCCAAATCAAATCAGTCCATCTACAGTCTTCCCGGCGACCATCTCATCTAACTACTTTAAAATGGCGTAAAAATAGTCGTGCAAGTGTTTTTTAATATAGGTAGGTCCGTCAAACCAAATTCAAGCGCGTGTTAATTAATACTATTAGTATGAACAAACTACTGGTACCAACTTGCAGTAGATCAGAAGCCTTACCAAGATGTGTCAATGGCATCATTGTTCCGTTGTGAGAAAGACATTTTGACTCATATCTGTTGTTTCTGTTTTTCTAAAGGGGTGACCAGACGGTTGCAAACTAGCGTTTCAACCAAGGTGACCTTGGTTGGTTAGTTTGCAACCGCCTGGTCGCCCCTTAAGTGACAGTTTTTATGTTTTCTTTATTTTATTTTTGTTCGTATTATTATTATTATGTTGGCCACCACTGTAATTTAGTTGTACTTTGGTGTATTTTTTGTATTGTAACGATATCTATCTATCTAGAGAGACGGACTCCTTCATAATTACCATTAACACATCATAGTACGGCCCGGCGCGGCCGCGTCCTGGCTTAAAATAGAAAAAATGCTCACCCTTGGTGGTATATTCCTGCGGTTGTCGTCCTCTCCCTCAAGGAACTCGAACTGATGCATGATGCCTGGCGCCTTCATACCGAGCACAAACATGATCATGCACGACACGTAACGGCCCACGAATAGAGCCATCTCCAGGCGGTCTTGGAGACTAAGACACACATAGCATAGCATAGCATAGTCGGCCTTATAATGTTCCCACTGTTGGGACTCAGGCCTCCTCTCTAGGAGAGGGAATGGGCCGTAATCCACCACGCGGGCCCAGTGCGGGTTGGTGGATGTCACATGTCTTCGAATTTTTGGTTCTAGGACATGCCGGTTTCCTCACGATGTTTTCCTTCACCGTTTTGAGAGCAGCGGTGATGAAATAAATTACACAAAGTAATGCGCCTGGCTGGGTTTGAACCCGCGACCTACAACTCGTAAGTCGGGGCCGTTACCACTCGGCCACCACTGCTCTCACACACACACACATAAAGACACACATAAAGACTCATAAGTCTCGAGCAAAAGTATTGTTATTATTTAAAAGCGTTTATTATTTGAGTCATCTCTTTTTTACGGTGTATCAATTACGAAATGAGAAAATCTGCGAAATTGCTTTCGAATCTACCGAGCAATGGCAGTACCTCGGCAGGTTCAACGACTAAATAAGATCAGTGAATGTCGTCCCTACTTATGCCGATACAAATGTACTAAAGCGAATATTATAATCTTTTTTTAATTGAACTGACCAATCTGAATTCTAGATTGTTAAAACTAATAAAAAAAACAGCAGATATGCATTAAAATTATAGGAAAAAAATGACTCACTTTTTCAAATGCCACCACCATCCCTCTTTATTAAGATTGAGGAAGGAAAGATTTTCTGACACAAATATCATGGCCCAGAAGACTAGTAGTACAAATCCGTGCCCTTTCGGAGGGACAGAGGGCAGGAGAAATCGCCTCTCTAGTACTGCTAGGTAGGCCGACAGGGGAAACACAACTAATGTTATCACTAAAGCTAGTATCTGTAACAAAAATATTTACTATTAATAAATTGCAGGAATGCTAGAGAACTAACAAGGAGTATGCAACAAATAAAACACACTTATGTGTCAGATTTTAAATATGTACCATCAGATATAGTAATTCTATATAGTAAACAACATTTTTTTCTAAAATAGTATATAGCATTCAAACCAAAACCGAGTCGCGGGAGGAGGGCGTGACAGACTTCTACTGACTAAAACCCACTCCCATGTTCCGGCTTTACCCTGTTCCAAGACCCCGGATTTTCCTTTCAAAAGCGAACCCATGGCCCTTAGGTTAGGTGAAGAACTATCTTTAGTGATTGACTAATGGTAGTAGCTGTATGAGAGTTCTTTTTATTATTGTCGTTGTGTTTTTATTTGAGATGAATCGCGTGCGATTGGAGAGGCTTATAATCTAGTAGTGAACTATAATGACGATTATAAACTTTTAAAAAGACTACTGATAAAATTGTTAATCTACATTCTGAAGCTTACAAAATGTTGTAAAATACATACCATATATCCATAAATTGATCCTCCTTTAAATACAAAAGCCTGTAGCAGGAATCTTATCACAGCCAGCACTGGTACAAACAACGTGAAAAACAACTGCACGGCGAAAAGCCGTGAAGTTCTGACATCCACAACTTCTGTAGCATATCTGAAAAAAAATAGCTTTTTACTACTTGTTACAAGAAAAAAACCAGCTTTGAAACTATTTCTTGTTGGGCACAACAGGAGTTCAAAGTGATGAGAATGATTTTAAAGCAATTTAAAACTAGTTGATATCAACTGTAGAACAATGAACAAGCTGTGGCAAAAATTTTCCTTTTGTATAAAAATTCCAGACAAACACACAGAATACATGTTTTTTAATTATTTTTTATTTGTTTTCAAATGATAAACTCAAGAAATGGGTCTCTGTAGTACGATTGAACTCAATCTGCCTAGTTTTTTCTATTTTGGGGTTTGTGTGATTCATTCGAAATTTAACAGATGTGGAGACAGACTATTTAGTTTACTTCAGTTATTTTCATAGTTTCAAGTCATACAGTATTTTATTGTGGGGAAATGCTGCCAATATCCAGACAATTCTTGTTCCGCAGAAAAGGGCTATTTATTAAATTTATAAATTAAGTCCCAGATACTCCCTCAGAAATAAATCTAAAATATTAATATATTGACTGTGCCAACTCAGCAATCAACCATCACATATTGTTTTTATTGTAAATTTAATTGTCAACTCTTATCTTAGGAAATAGACCTAATACAAAAATTATTTATTTAATTACTAGGTTAAACTTTCAGTAATTACCATAACTAACCATTCTTATCAATGCATTAAAATGTAATCAGATTAATTAAAAATGAACAGCCACTAAATGCCTACCTATATGTTTTATTAGATCAATTATGTAATATCAACATTTCATAAATGGTGCAGATAACAATAGATAATAAATAATTAGGCATTGTATAAATTAACTGATAACATTTGGATACTAGTGTTATCATTATCTGAGAGTAAGAATACATTACCTGGGGTGGGTTTCGGAATTAAGTATTTTGAGTTATGAATGTCCTTGGGTTAGACCCAAGGATTTTATATACCCTATGGATAAACCGGATTGATTAAGAAGCAATATTACACACTCTAAAGTGTACTATATTGCCATTGACATTAAGTTCATGTTTTATTGAAGAATTTGCAAAGGGGGATAAATGTACCAAGCAAGATAACAACAAAGAGGTGGTGTGTCTGTTGTAGCCAGATCTTAGAATTGATCACTCCATGATGTGAGTAGCCATATCATGAATAAATTGTGTTTTTAATGCAAATGTAACTCAATTAAAACTTTATTTTATCACTCATAGCACATGGCTATAATTCCAGTACCCTTATATAACTATATATATAACTCACAATATATACCTATATAATATACATATTAGTTTTTGAACATACAAGTCTATGATATAATGTATTAATAACATCTTAGACTTCTTTAGAACAGAATGTCTCATAGTACAAACTAGTCTATGGACACTAGTAGAAAGAGATAACATTTTGTATCATACTCTTCGGTATGGTTGACGTAATCAATCCAGATTGTATACAAGATTCTTGCTCAAACCCTACTTAACTTATTGAATACCCGGTGCGGGAATCCACGCAAGACACAATCGCTTTTTAATTGTGTCTCTAATTACAGCATACAAAAGATTAAATGTCAAAATTTTGACAGGTTTTCAGGCTAGAGTAGTAATACTCAATTTCAAATGCTAAAATTGAATTTGGTGGCTAGAATACCTAATACTAAGGTTGGTCAAAAATATCCTTCAAGTTTTCTTTGTTCCTCTTCAACACTATGTCTTGCCAAATAGAACATGGTTCTAATAGGTATAAATTGTGTAAAATTATTGACCCACTACTTCTGAATAAAATTAACATAATTTTCCTTTAAAAAATTCTCAGTCAATGTTAATATTTCAGAATATTTTGTGATGTCATGAGTATGAGGATTATAATATTCAATATTGTTGACTGAAAAAGGATAGTTTAAATATTTATAAAACTGAAAGAAGTAATATTAATTGCAGAGACAATAGTCAATCCAATCAATTAAAACTTATACATACAGCTTAAACTAATCGAAACATAATAATTATCATTTACATACCTTTTATACATTACAATTTGAATCAGCCCAAATACTAGTAGAAATCCACCAATGAAGATAGCAGAGATAGTCTCCATAAAACATTGGGATATTCCATGGTCTACCCATATCTCTCCTAGGGTCACGTTAGGGGGGCAATATTCCATCATTTTGCTGCAAATGTTAAAAGTAATAACCTACTTAAAAAATTATGAAGTTAAAAACAGACCTGATGACTTTAAATTGGAATTTTGCAGTAATTTCAAAATACATTATCTTATGGACATTACGCGCAGTAGTGATAGTGCAACAAATAGATAATTTTCAGAAATTCTATGGCAAAAATAATTATAAAACTTCATCAAGGAATACAATAAAACAATTTTACTTACATTACGGTTAAGTCTACAACGCGGTTTTGACTTGAAATTTCAACAAAACGCACTGCCGGCTAACTCATATTGCTTATCAAAATGCCCTAATCATTTCATTGAAAACTAATTATTAATTTATTTTGACAGCTCCGTCTACGTTTGACAGCTGATGACAGTTCCATTGACATTATTGGACTCTGGAATATTTTCATAGCGGCCAAAGTATCAGCAGTAATTCAGCCTAATTTGTCATTTTTGATGACATAGACAAGAAAACTAAAGCGGTTCATTCAAGTTTGGTTTGACTGCTTTATTTTCTTACACTCGTGTAATTGTGTTCCAGTCTCACATAGGTATGGAATTAATATATTGTATGAAGGCTAGAGTTTCCGAGCTCCAGGGTAGCCCACGAAATTCTTTCAAAAGTTTTTTTTGCAGTCTACAACTTTTTATCGGATAGTGTGGTATTTAAAAATTATAAAATCCTGGGATTTAATTGCCATGTCTAGTATGATACCGGGACTGCAGAGGAGGTATTATCAAATCTGTATTACGTACTTCCACGAACTTTAGCAACTCTACTTACTCCGATCTGTGATCATTTGATGGGATTTCACTTAAGCTAGAATCATTTACTTCTTGAGCAATAAGCCGAAAAATCTGATGAAGGTAACGATATAATATCTGTATTTAAAAAAATATTGCTGCTGCAAGACAGCAGCAACGCTCAGGAGGTGAGCAGACGTCTTCAAAGAGAATTAAATTAGGCTAATATTTAGCAAACAAACAAAAGTGGAGAATAAAGACCAGTGCTATCAAATCCTACTATACCACATTCACAATCACTCTCAGAATAGGAAATTGTCCATTTCTGATATACTTCCTCAGATCGCTCGATGAATTAGCGTTCGATCAACCCCATAATATATCTCCAGTAAGTTCCATAACATACCTCCATAAGTAGCGATATTGCTACCCAAACTGATTTTACACAGATATAATTCGCCACAAATATAACGCTACCGTGTATTAAACTAATTAAATCACTACACTGATAATAAAAACCACTTCAACTGATCAGCATACCGTTTTGAAATTGTCAGTGAACCGTCAGCGACTAAAATGGCTCCGTGTGGACCCAGCATTACTTAGCGATGGAACGAGATTTTGAAATATGTATTTTCCGATAGAACGGATATTTATGATGTTCCCCCAGGCATGTGGGCTCATTTTTAACGTTATTATTTAACAAACGAAAAAAATAAATATATTAGGTACGAAATGTTCTTTTCTTTACTGATTTTGTGTTTCTGAACGAATCGAAGAGATCATTCTTGAATGTGTGTGTGGGACATCGTATAGGCTTCGTACGTGTTTACAACACGATGTCATTAGTGTGAGTTCACAGTTCCGGATGTGTGTGTAGTCGCGGAACTCGCGGAGTGACGGGTGTTGGATTAGATTACGTTTTTAGCTATTGTAAATCATTATTTGTTATAGCTTCTTCCTGTGTAATATCTGCTACAATTAATTGCAAACTTAACGTTTATCTGTAATAATTATTTGCAAATAAGTTACGTGGTCCTATGTTAGTAAAAAATTATTCTGCGAATGTGAACGATCAGCATGTGTCACCACTCATCAACAAATTCTGTGAAACGGTGAACAGTCGCGATGTGAAGAAAGTTATGACTTTCAGCTGAAGTCAACTTGAGTTAGTTAGTGTTTGTGTTGCGGACCAGTGTTATTTATATTTTGTCTGGTGAAGGTGATAAATTGAGACTCAAAATGGCGGACCTCGAGGCTGTGCTGGCAGACGTCAGCTACTTGATGGCTATGGAGAAGTCGAAATGCACTCCAGCAGCACGAGCTAGTAAAAAGATAGTTCTGCCAGATCCCAGGTAATGTCCCTAGGCGTAAAACTACGCCACGGCACCCCGGTCGATGATGTTTACACGATTTTATGAAAGACTCCTGAACTTGTTTACAAAATTGATTTTATCATGATTTATTATGAATTCTGTTTAGACTATAGGAGAATTAATGAGATATTCACGTGAAATTACATTTCCTTGTAAAGTTTAATTAAGCAGATCACTTTTAAACCTGCAGAAGTTAGGTAGTATACTCTTAAAAAATGAAATTGAGATAATAGAAATAGCTGAACTAGTAGGACTATTTTGACAAAGTTTAAGACCATGTTAATGACCAATGTTTTCTTCATTTAATGTTATTAAACAAAACGGAAATAAATCTAGGTCATTAACATCTGTTGAGGTCATTGCACTCAGATCATGGAGTTATGACCTAATGATATCTGTGTCACAAATCTTGCTTTTTATTCATTGGTTTCCCAGCTAGTTTATTATTAATTAGAGTTTTTGTTAATATGAGTAGGTATTGTAATCCTGCTTTTCATTTTACCTACTGTGGATGAAAGGCATTCATGACATATTTTTATTGTTCCAAAATGATAATTATTTCAATAATAGTTAATTATTTTAAATTATAGAATAGGTATTAAATAATCATACATAATCTAGATTGTAATTAACATATTTTATGGGAATATGGGCAAATCAATGACTGACAAGCCTAATAAACACAATTACACACAATTTTTTATTATGGTTTACCTTTTATTAGCCTTGACATTCATAAGAGTATCAAAGAACTAACTACTGTTTATCAATTTAAATAATGAGCTAGTAAATAAATAGGTATGTTATGTTAAGTCAATTAACAAAATATATGGTTTCTAGTTTAGGTGTATAATAAAGTTTATTCTATTCTATCATATGTTTATATTATGTCAAGGAAAAATATCAACAAAAATTAGCAGCAGTAAGAATTTCATTGCAATGAAATCACAAGAAAATTTTCTTATGTACAATTAAGTACTTACTTAGTTTTAATTTCTGAATTTTTATGGTTAATGTTTTTGTACTTAGATATCCTGAAATAATTAATTTGTTATAATACCTACATCAAAATAAAATACAAATACGATGTTTATGTAGCATGAAAATTACCCATAAGTCTCCCACAAATGGAATCCTATAGTTGCTGAACTGCTGATATTCTGTGCTGTAGTTGAGCAGAAGATTTATGTAAAAACTATTTGTGTTACTTCTAAACAAGCATACTCCATCATCAAACCACATCATCACTTACCATCAGGTCAAATATTGTCCAATCATGAATCTAGCAATAATAAAAAAAAAATATAACCTGTGTTACGCCACCAATACATGGTAGACATCCCAACTATACTTGAAACCTCTACGTAGGAATCGTTAGGTCCATGTCCCTGTACGAGGCGCCGGTATGGGCACCGTTGCTGCGAAAGCAGTCGGTCATGCCAGAAGGTCATGCCACCATCCGGATGGTGCAGGGATATCGTACGATTTCCTGTGAAATGGCGAGCATCCTTGCTGGCCAGCCACCATGGCATCTGGAGGCAACAGTCATGCACGATCTGCGCGTGGAGATGCAACGCCGGGGCGAAACTCCGCTGCCGCGGCAAGTCGCGGCATGGCGGAAAAAGCTCTGGCGGGATCTCACAGTGGAATGGCGACAGCGACTGTCGCAACCCAGTGCTGGGCAAGCCACATTTGTGCGGTAAGTCCCCTTTTTGAGGAGAGGCTGGAAAGACAACATGGCGGCCTTACCTTCCGCATGACCGTAGGCGCAGGCTCGCTGTCCGAACGTCCGATAATCGTCCGGACCGAGCCCAAGTCGTCGACGGCGCGGACTGTTCCACGCGCGCCTCAGAAAGATGTCAGTAAATCGTAGGGATCCAGCAGGGTCGAAGCCTACTGGGGCCATGGGTAGTGTGAAAGCGAAACCCGAGGCCCCAGGATGAAGGCAAAGAAAGAACAGGAGTGGGTTTTTAGTCAGTAAAAGTCTGACGCTATCTCTCGCTCCGTCCAAGAGCGGGATTTGTCATTAGATGAACACCTAATTAAAAAACAAACAACAAAAACAAATTCATTGTGTTGTATTTTGGGAACTCATTCATTGTGCTAACAGCTAAGGAGTGTAATTCCCTGTATATTTCCTGATAGCTACATTTCAGGAGTCTTTAAGTCAAGAGTAAATAGGTTAATTCTAGGCAAGCATATTCCATCATCAACCACATCTTTGTTTACTATCAGGCGAAGATAGTAGTCAAATGTTAGCCTATCAATAACAATAATTAAAAAAAAACATCGTCAATCAAATTTAGTAATACAGTCTAGTCTTTATCGAATAAAAGCAATTACATGACATACATATGTAGTTCAGGAACCTGGTTTGACCTCTCAATTTTTCAACAGGAAGGAATGTGACAATTGGTCTGTTACTCACAATTCTGTTACCCTATGTAAACAGTCGACATGGCCTCTGATTCATTAAAGTGAGTCATTCGTGAATTGAAGCCACCAGCTAACAGATGTTTTGGGTCAGCCTAATTAGATTAGCAGTTTGGCTGATACAGTTTTCTACTGACTATGGTTTCAAAAGTATTTTTAAAGAGTATCAAATCCTAGTCAATTGCTAACTGAAGTATTGGTAATACCTATTAAATTACTACCAAAAACTATTACTTAGTGCTCATTAAAACATTTTCATTTTAATATTGATAGTAATGGATTGGACAATGTGTTTGGTGATGGAGCATGCTTGCCTAAAACTAACTTATTCGCTCTACAATTAAAAGCCACCAGGTTATAGATAACTTAAAACAGACTCTGGCAGGGAATTCTACTCCTTACCTGTATGCACAATGAATGTGTTCCCAAAATGTTTTGTGCATACGCGTGGGATGTCCACCATGTGCCAGTAGTACTTCGCCCTACATTTGGTAATGCGATGATAGAACAGGTTTGGAGGAATTAAGGGCGCTTTCGATTTATGCGTAATGCAACCGGCCAGTTTCCGCACATTTACCGTGCCGCAGCCGGCCGCTTGCAGTACGTTAGCAGTAAGACAACAAGCGCTAAAATTGAAAACGTATCTGGCTGCCGTGCGTTTGTATGCCAGTGATGCGCTATTCAACACCGAATTGAACTTGTGGTGCTTGTGACGTTGCCGTCCTATTGTCGACCGTTCGCCGCACGGTTGCCGCACCGCGCGCTTTGTATGAAAAAGGCGATTGTCTGTACGCAGTACAACTAACGCACCGCATCCGCACCGCAGCAGGCCGTCAAAAAACGCATAAATTGAAAGCGCCCTAAGATGCATACTCCCCGAAATGCAACCAGTAGAAAACTGACAGCAACTCGGGGTCGATGTTTAAGAATTTGAAGCTCGACGAAGAATCATTTAACCTAATCCTGACCTTAATTGTAACCATTTTCTATTATTGGTAAATAACAGGAAATGTGGTAAAATTTGGCAGATTTTATAAAAAAAAAAAGAATCTGTTTAGTCTTAACATGTCAACTTGGGGCATGAACACAAGTCAACAATAGCTTCATACAACAAAGACTTGAGAGGTGGGTTGTGGGCACACAAACAAATCATTGTATGTTCCTGGCACTGAAAATGTTAAATGATAACCAGTAACTTATCTCTGGTTGATATATCATTGACATGTCTATATTATAGCTGTATCATTGTTTGATTGATCATTACCACAATAATAATAAAACCGCATTACAAAGCTGAATAGAAATTTATTTCAGTACTTTTACAAAGAAATACATATAACAAGAGCAAGAGGCTCACAGATAGAACTCTCCAGCTTATGAAGGAGAGGCGTGAGATGATTCTGCAGTCTTCAGGCGATGCGTTCACATATCGGCAGGTCAACAAACGGATTTCGTAGCCCTTGAAACACGATGTCCGTCACTTTATAATCGGAAAAATTAAAGACGCGATTGAGCGAAATAAAGGAATCCCAAGGCAAGGAATCGGTCGGGCAGAAGCCAGCTCACGAAACTGAAGACCGAAGACGGCAGAGTCATATCCGCCAAATTCGAGCTTCTGGAAGCGATCGAGGCTTTTTATGGACAGTTGTACACGTCAATCACAAAAGCCACTGCGAATCTAGCTAACGACCCATGAGCTAGATTGACCTGACACTATACTGAAGATATCCCGGACGTCAGCCTGTACGAGATTAGGATGGCTCTGAAGCAGTTAAATAATAACAAGGCACCAGGTGATGACGGAATTACGGCCGAACTCCTTATAGCGGGTGGGTAACCGATCTTTAAGGCCCTTCAGAAGCTGTTTGATTCCGTCATATTCGAGGGAAAAACACCACAGGCATGGAGCGGAGGTGTGGTGGTACTCTTGTTTAAGAATGGCGACAAGCCCCTGCTCAAGAATTATAGGCCCATCTCACTTCTGAGCTATGTCTACAAGCTGTTTTCCAGAGTCATCACGAACCGTCTCGCGCGCAGGTTCGACTACTTCCAGTCTCCCGAACAAGCTGGATTCCGAAAAGGCTTAAGCTCCATAGACCACATACTTACGCTACGGCAGGACCAGACCTCGAAACCTATCCTCCTGCAGCGGGGTGTGAGGCATTGAGACATCATTTCTCCGAAACTTCACGGCCGCAATGGAGGATGTCTTCAAGGTTCTGGACTGGAGTGGATTAGGCATTAATGTCAATGGCGAGTACGTCACTCATCTTCGGTTTGCCGAAGACATAGTAGTCATGGATGAGACTACGGAAGATCTTAGCACAATGCTTAATGACCTCAGTAAAGCTTCCGACAGAGTGGGTCTTAAAATGAACATGGATAAAATTAAAGTCATGATAAACAACCATGTAGCACAACCCACTCCTATCAAGATTGGAGACTCTATACTCGAAGTAGTGTAGATCTAATTTCGAGAAAGAGGTCAACCGTCGAATCCGACTCGGCTGGGCAGCGTTCGGGAAGCTGCGCGGTATTTTCTCGTCAAATATACCACAGTGTCTCAAGACGAAAGTCTATGACCAGTGCGTGTTGCCAGTGATGACATATGGTTCTGAAACGTGGTCGCTCACAATGGGCCTCGTCAGAACGCTTAAAGTCACCCAAAGGGCAATGAAAAGGGCTATGCTCGGAGTTTCCGTTTGAGGTTGCCGACATAGCACGAAGAATCGCCAAACTTAAGTGGCAATAGGCAGGGCACATTGCTCGCCATACAGATGGTCGTTGGGGCCGAAAGGTTCTGGCGACCACGTACCGGAAGACGCAGTGTTGGAAGGCCCTCTGCAAGGTGGACCGATGACCTGGTGAAGGTTGCGGGAATCCGACGGATGCGAGACGCACAGGACCGTTTATTGTGGCGACATTTGGGGGAGGCCTATGTCCAGCAGTGGACGTCTAACGGCTGAATGATGACAAAAATAAACTTATGAATACTTAGTAAGTAGTACTAAGTTCTAAAAAGATTGCCTTAATTACCTAATTAAGTATATAAATAAATAAATTAATTATATTGATTGATTATTGGTAAAATAAATAAATTAAAACGATTGAACAGTTGTGATGAAAATATTGTTTTAAATTTACTTAGATTTACTTAATTGTGAAGATTTTCAAATCACAATGTGTTATCAGTTTAACATGTGTGCACTCAGATAAAAGTATACATTATATTATTAAATGCAGCAAGTCTGTTTGATTACATAAATACAAATTTTATTATATTTAACTCGGCGAGCATGAGTCAGGGTATATCACACCCAGGTAAAATTTAAAAGTAAAGCAATATTTTGAAATCTAATCGTGTGGTAACACTAGCACGCTCAGTAGCTGGAGGCAGGAGCGTGTGAGACGGGATAGTAGTGTGATCGTAGTGTGGCGCGGGGCACCGGCCGGGACACAAACTTGTCTCGGGTACGTTATACCCTGTCAAACTTTTGACGTATTTATAATACGCAAAGTTGTAATCATGAATTTTAAATGTTTTATTAGTATTTTTCTATTCTTTTAAGCTCTTTGTTATTTGTTGCTTTTTGAGAATTGTGTTTGTTGTTTGTTTGTTCGTTTTAGTTTGTTGTTTTTTGATTATTTGTTGTTTTTTGAATGATGAATGATTTACGAACTACTTTATTCAAGAAACTCAAAAAAACATGTTTTAAATTACATCCGCTAGTAAATCGAAAAACTGCTCAGTGAGTCCTTATCTAGACATACATGCAAATGTACTCGGATAACATATCAGATGCCAGGATTATCCACAAAAGAAGGATAGAGAATCCAAACCATAATTATGTTTGGAGCATGCAAAATTGATATGCAAAAATTGTGCTGATCTCAATAGTACTGATTAAGCCTATCACCAATTTAAAAAAATATATAATAGTAAGTTTTTTTTACTAGGAGCATTCATTATCTATAAGATCCAAGTTAATTTACATTCCAAAAAACAATATTTTGTTAAATTTAAATTTTCGTAAAATCGTAAACTTTACTCTTATAATTATTATTTGGTAAAGAACTTTTCTCCTTTAAATTTTGTTAATTTATTATTTTATAAAATAAAATCCACAAAATTATGGAAATAATACTAAAAACTACATTACGGTACGTTAATATAAGGGTATGCTCGCAGCGTTAAATTACCTAAGCTATTTTTTATTAAAATATTAGATAATTGAACAAGAAATCAGTTTAAATATTGAGTGTATGGCTACAACAAGTTGCATTTAGCTGCAAAAAACACTGAGTAACAAACAAAGGAAAATGAAAAAAGTTTCGAAAGTCTTTTCGCCTATCTAACGTAAACGTTATCTTTGATCATTGTTCAATATAAGACTGGTCGTGTGAAGAGGAGGGATGACACGCATATTACTAATAGAGTTAATTATGCATGTAGATGGATCGAGAGGGAGGCCAAAGAAAAGATGAATGGATTGCGTGATTGTGGGAGTTAGTGATAGTATGACGGGTGAAAGGATAGAATGCAAGAAAAAAACATGTTACGCCGACCCCAAATAACACGGGACAAGGGCAGGAAGATGATGACTTTATAACAGACTGATTACAGAAAAAACTCATTCAATTGAAAATTCGACAGATGATACGAGTTTAGGATAGCTTCCACGATTTTCGCATTTTGCCGTTGACGTGTTCAAAAGCGTGTCGTGTGTTATGAATTAGAATAGTTAAAAACCCAATAAAAGACAACGAACTCTAATATCGACATTGAGCATTTAAATAGGTTATTTTTTTGATACATTTATGCGTCCTCACTAAGTTCCGAACCAACGCTCTGAGTAGGTTTAGTTTTCCTAGGTGAATAATTAGATTGATTTGAGAGACTACCCAGTAATTACGGAATACATACCATCTTATCGTGTCTGAGTGACAAACCATGAGGCTGGCAGTAACAACAAAAATGTAACTGCTACGATTCTGATATTATATGCCTTTGTCTTCGTCTATTTCATACGTCTGGTGATCAACACACACCGATTGGTGAGTAACTACTACGAATTCCCTTTGCGAACATCATCAAAATTAAACGGAATAGTTTTCAGGAGCTCAAAAGTACTAAAAATGGCAAAATTACACAGTAGTAATAAGATGAAGAATTACTGCGTACCGTTCTTATAAATAGTTTTTACAGCACCTGTTTGAAAAGTCACTATAACCTGGGGCTGGCCCGGTGTACCCCTTCTGCTGTCGGCTGTAACTGGGCGATAATACTGTACTGAATTTTATTGTAGGTACCCTCTTAATCAATAATGTGATTTGAATATGGAACCACTACTAAACATTCGTATGAAATCGCGTGACCTTCGCCTAGATCGTTGGCCGACTAGCAACGCTCACGGTATGGCCACTGCAAGGTTTCCGGGCGCCACCACTCAACATGACTTGCTTTGAATTCTCTGGTAGTAATAACATCTTCACAGATCGATGCCGAAAATTAAGCAACACTTGCAGAGGTCGGTTTATAGATACTTTTAAACATACTGAGACTCCTCCGTGCCTCTGAAAGCACGTTAAGCTGTTGATCTCGGATGTCATCAGGTGTAGATCTTTAGGGTAGTGAGAAGCCAGAAAATCTGACACCAGTTTTACCAAGGGGTGTCGTGTTGGGTGTTACCAAGTCAGTCGGCCGCGGAGTTTAGATAGCCGCTCCATGAAAATACTGGCCTCCGGCTGCATCTGATTTGAATAGAAGTCGACCCCAACTTTGTTGGGAAAAAGACTAGGCAGATTGAAATGGCTCTTTGGGGATAAAGGTGTCTTTAGGGCTTTTTTGAATTCCTCACTCCATCTAAAATTGTAGTATTAACTTCACGACTTCGCTAATGAGTTAATCTAATCCTTCGCTCCGCTCGGGAGTTCAATATGGAATCTGTTATTATGGTTGTGTTTCCATATAACCCCCGTGACAAAAGACTGCTTTTAAATCCCCTTTCTGTGTTATAGCTACGACCACTAAGTAGTTGCCGCAAACCTTAATGGTTTGCCAACTGATGGCAACAACAGTTAAACCAACTGTCCATAAATGATTGACAATGTGAGTATGCACTGGTCGCTCTAAAGCTGTGTTTAAACTTGCGCAAGCGCAGAGTGCTATTTTTGTCAAAGTTGCAAATATAGATCGCTAGACGCACCATTTTACACGCGCGTAAATCGAATTAAGCACAGGTACTTGAGAAAATGGCGTTTCTTTGCAAACACTCAAGTTATCTATCGGAGAATGAAGATATCATTGGTTCGCAGGTGAAGGCTCTGTGCAGAGAACAGCCTCTCGGTTTTCTATCGCTTACATTCGGGGAGTGTGCATTGGAATTGTACAATTTTATTCCGCCAAGTCCGTTTCATCATTGGACCACTAGCCGGCGGCGTTGCGCAACCGGTACATGGTGGACATGGGATGTCCACCATACGTACAAAGTTTAACACATTCAGTATGCGTACAGCTAAGGAGTGAAATTCCCTGCCGGAGTTTGTGTTTCCTAATAGGTATAACCTAGGGGTCTTTAAATCAAGAGTGAATAGGTTACTTCTAGGCTAGCGTGTTCGTGGCTACATCATCGCTTACCATCAAGTAAGATAGTGGTCAAATGCGAGTCTAATGCATAATAAAAGAAACAGTTTCGGTATTGTTATACAACATTTACATTTTTTTTTTTTTAAATACACATTTATTAGAAGGTTATGCAATTAAAAATTTTGCGAAGTGGCTTAAAATAGACTGGTTAAAGAATCAAGAATTTATTTAAGAACATTTATTTCAAATAAACCATTTACAAGCACTTTGAAGTGTGAAGAAGTTAGCCAGTCAGAGAAATAATGCTATTTGCACATCCAAAGCGTAGATCTCTATGGAGCATTACGCAGGTCCTCCCTGGGTATGGTAAGTTTGGGAGGTTCCTGCCAGGATGACACTGATCCGATCATTCGGAGGTGGGTGTCATCATTATGTGAACCGCCCTGAAGACACGGTGGGGGTGTGCCCCGTTTGGGTGGAGCACCGCTCCACCGGTCCTTGTGGAAGCAGTCGGTGGCGACCTCTCCCCCGGGCCCTGGTTCAGGCCATGGTCCGGAATGAGGAGGAATGGCAGGCGGTCGCTTCCTAGTAGGCGCAACACGTTTTTTTCTTGCAACATGTGTATACTAAATACACTAGCATACTAAATAATTTAAAAAAAAAAAGTAACTGCTTTACAAACTTCCACAGTGTAGAAGTCTCAACATGTAAGAACACGTTTCACCTCGGGATTAATATAATTATTCAAAGAGAATCCCAGTCTGCAAGCCGCATAGTAAATTAAAATATGAAATAGGAAAGCTGCGTGTCGGTCTAGTCGTGGCAAATCTATTTGCCTTTTCAAGGCACCACGTTCGTTGTATAGGTTAAGACTTTCTTATTAACATAATACATTATTCTGTAAGGCCATTCTGTCTAGTAACAATATTTTTATCATTACACTGGCTCCTGCCAGGATGAGATGATGCCGTAAAAGGAGAAAATATGTTCCTGTCACTCACTGATAAAGTAGCATTCTATTGGTATTTTTTAGGGTTCCGTAGCCAAATGGCAAAAAACGGAACCCTTATAGATTCGTCATGTGTCTGTCTGTCCGTCCGTATGTCACAGCCACTTTTTTCCGAAACTATAAGAGCTGTAATGTTGAAACTTGGTAAGTAGATGTATTCTGTGAACCGCATTAAGATTTTCACAAAAAATATAAAACAATAAATTTTGGGGGTTCGTTCCCCATACTTAGAACTGAAAATCAAAAATTTTTTTTCATCAAACGTGTGGGGTAGCTATGGATAGGTCTTTAAAAATTATATTGAGGTTTCTAATATATTTTTTTTAAGTATATACTGAATAGTTTGCGCGAGAGACACTTCCAAAGTGGTAAAATGTGTGTTAGTAAGTTCTAAAATAAGAGAATGATAAAACTAAAAAAATATATGATGTACATTACCTTATAAACTTCCACCGAAAATTGGTTTGAACGAGATCTAGTAAGTAGTTTTTTTTTTTAATTTTTGCAGTAATTTTTGAGTTTATTCAAGATAGCAACTGCACGCGGCTTCGCCCGTGTGATAGTAGACTTATCACCCAGGGGTATAAAAAATAGCCTAAGACCTATTCCCAGACCTACTAAATAGGCAAAAGGTTTCACATAAATCGGTCAAGCCGTTTCGGAGGATTTCGATAACAAACAATGTGACACGAGATTTTTATACGTGTAGATTAGTATTAGATATTATTCTTCTTCCTACCACCCCATCTTAATAATACCTAATATAAATTTTAAAGTCTCGATGTTTGTTATCTATCACGCCTCAACGGCTAAACGGATTTGGACTAGGTCATTTGAATCACTGGAGAGAGCATGACCTGAATTAGGCATAGAATACCTACTTTTACGTTCCCGTGGGTTCCGACATTCCTGCGAGCAGTTACTGATTAGATCTAGTTAGAATAAACGATTATTTGTATAACGAGTATTCTGATATAATGTAATAAAAAAGGTACTCAAAAATAATATTTTCTTTTGGTTTTACAGCTTTTTAAATTATTCTTTTAACAGTTAGCTCTGCGTTTTCAGCGGCCCCATTTGAGGCAGGCTGGTACGGAGCCGAAAAAACATGCTTCTATGCTATTATTGGTTAAAAACTCTCGCAATTTTTGTACATGACAATGGGGGCCATTATCCAAAACTAGCAAAGCCCATCTAGAAAAAGTTTCCCCTCAGTTTTTCAAAGGTAAACCTAGCCGCAGTAATGGGTACGGAAAACACTTCTAACCATTTAGTTCTTACAAAAAAATCAATGTCTTACGAAAGTCTTGACGACTGTCCCGGTAATACCTATCAAAATCATATATATATATATACCAAAACCTCTCAACTGTCTGCAAAGGTTTTCTTCAACTCTAGAAAATATATCGTCTATCATAAACAACGAATCGTGCATAAATTTGATTATTTCTGTTCTCGATGCGTTTACCATCCATGTATGAAATTTTTGCATCATTTTCCATTGTACCAGGAAAATGGAGACGATATTCTTTTGTATAACTTTGTCGATCTCATTTATTTTCCTTTGATCTGTAGGGATGTTTTGGGACTGCCTTGCCTTGTTCTACTAGATACCAAAGATGCGTACATTATATTGAAGCCAACATTACTATGCAAGATACGAACTAAGCACTACTAAGTTTACCGTCGCGTTACAGACGGGCTTGTAAAGAGGTCAAAGGCACGTCTTCTCACTAAAAAAAATATGGTGGTCGCGACACGGTAAACAAAACGATAAACTAACATTTAAGTTGCGACTTCGTATCTTTGTTATATTATACATGTTATTGGTGAATTTGTGACTTTAGTGGCTACTGAAGTCTTGATTATTCAGACATATAAAACGTTTAACATTGACAGACTGAGAAAGTTCAGTGGTCGTTATTGAAATGGTGATCCCAATAGCATAGCACACTTGGAAGAATACCGATTGTGTCTTTCTTAGAACATCGTCACCAACAATAATCACCCTGATCTACTTTAAAAGCTTTAATAGGTAGAAAACCAAGTACCTATTACCTTCCTACATATAGCAATGCTTTAAACTACCTTTTTATTTGTTTCAGTGTTCGGAGTGTAATGCACAAATATATGGAAAAGAAGAATGAAGTAAATTTCGACAAAATATTCAATCAAGTCTTAGGTGAGTACAGATGACGAACCAATTGACATAAGTAATTTAGAATTTCTGAAGGCATCATGGCGTATTTTAACCTGGAAAAATGTTACTTATAGTGGATGCCTCACGGTCTTATAAAATATAGCGTGCTAAGACAAAGGAAGAAAGATAAATGCCAAGAATGTGCCAATTTCGTCACTTCCCAACTTTATTATAAAATTGATGGGTACTTAAGTCGCTAACGTACAGTCCAAATTTATAGTGTATCTGGAGGTAAATAATTTGTAGATGAAACAGTAAAAAGCTTTCCGATGGAGCAAAAGAAATATATCGTGCAATTACAGGAAGAATTACGACCATTAGTAAACATACGCATTGGTTGTGACTGTAAAATTGAGAAAGCAACTGCACGATTGTAAAGATCGCATTCATTATGTTTTGATCAACTGTATCCGTGTTCCACGATCATTGAACGGGTAATTACCCCTCATACTATTTTGATTAGTTTAAATCGCCGTCCGTTGCTAGGACTAACGGGCACAACTTGAAATGGCAATTCGTAATGTTCGCCGCTGCCTTATCTTGTTTAATGGGTGCAGTATCTTACGTTAATTGTATTGGACGTTAACGCACTATGTTGTATTTTAGAATATATATGTCGGACGTACGGGTTGTACCCTCTCCTAGAGAGGAGGCCTGAGTCCCAACAGTGGGAACATTATAAGGCCGACTATGCTATGCTATGTACGAGTTGTGGCAAAGCTTTCAGAACCTGAACGTGTTTAGCGTGGCATAAATTAGAACTATTAAACTATCGTCGTTTTTGATGTCATGCTGATTTACTCATGCACACATTTCACTCGAATTTGGGCTATGTGCGGTACCTGAAATGCAACTATTCATGTATTATATCTTTCTTAGCTTGCGGGTGGGTACCTACACTCTGGTTGCGGATGCGAACTGAAAGCTTTACATTATGATAAGCCGATTTCATTCCAACATTACAATTTTATCGAAGCAAATAGTGCTCTCTCTTGTTTAATCTTTCACGTCTCCCAAGTTCCTTGGCAGTTCGGCTTAGATTAGAGACAACATTATTGGTTGGTCGATGCTAAAAGAAACAGTGTTGTGTAAACACGAGGGCCCTTTGAGCCGTTTCTTTTCGAACGATTTACGTCTGCGCTTTTACAATTGCTTCGTAGATTGAACGAGCACTTATGTCGTCTGATCACACGTCCATGTTTGCTATTATTCTTCTTTGATGTTTGTTTTGTGTTCCAACTAAAATAACAGATTGTTTTTCTCTTAGAAAATTCATTAGTTAAAATACATGTAAATTAAAACAGTTTCCAACATATCGCTGAGGTTGCCTAAATATTCATTGTTAATATTGTTAATTTCGCCCATGCTTTGTACTCTCATGCATATTATGTATGCTCTCTGTAAACAACGGTTTCTCAGTCTACAACAAAGATAAAAATAGTGCAACGTGCATAACGTTTGTTAATCGTATGAGTTTTAACCGGTATGTACCGCAAACAGGCGTAGTACGCCATTGATTTAAGTATTCCAGGCAAGTTTAATTCAAATTCACTTTCGTAACAACTTTCTTGCGGGGATTTGTATCGTAAACAAGATTAAACGTAAGCGAGGCGAGTAGGCCCCGTCGTTGGTTCCGCACACAGCTACGCACGCCGGATTATTGTCGCTCTGCGTACAATTGCTTTCCTCCTAATGAAGTTGTCTCATGTCGCTAAGGATAATTTTCTTAGGTCTGGACTTTCTTTTGCTGAGTGCCTTTTCTTACTGCTAGCTTAGCTTATCTTATGTTATAGAAATTAAACACTGGATAGGAAATGTGTTTCATCAATATAGTATCCAGTCTAAAGCATAGTAATACAGATGATTAGAAATACGTCACTACGGTCTATTTATTTGGAGCTTGATGAAGGTAGAGTTTGGTGTTGACATAAGTGTCAATCTCTTAGATACAAATTGCACTGCAGCTGTATACTAGGCCCGTTGGGGCTTAAGTACTTCGATATCGAAGATTTCTCTCGAGAAAACATATAGGTTTATGACACACTTACAGGTCTCGGGCATTACTTGTATTACATTTGATCAACCGTAGTAACTTTACATATAATTGAAAAACTAGCCTCCCTAATCTGTTTCTATATTAAACTACTAATTATGTTAATGCACAAAGCCATTTACTGGCAGTTAATTGAACACGAAACGTATAATTTCTTTCCAAGAACAAAGGAAAAATGTTTTATTTAACTTCATTTTTAAAGATTGAACAAATGATTTAATTTTTACTGTTTGTAACAGAAACATTTGCGTGAATCGCACAGTCATCAGTATTTTATTAAAGCGTTCCTTAGTATTGGTACACAGTAAATTGCTTGTTTACGAAATGTGCATTTTCTTCGTATACTGTAAGACATAAGTTTTCTTCTCGATGTTTCCTCTTACAAGCTGTTTTACCAATGAGGAAATTGCTTTGTAAGCTTGTTAAAACAGCTTCACCGGGTCCATCAAAGGATCTATCTACTACATCTTTCGTACACGTACGCTACAAAATTTCATGTTTTAAACATAGAATAATGTTCGTGCGACACCTGGCTATAGTGCAGCTTTCTGTCAGATAATAAAATCGTTAAGAGCGAGTTTAACTCGCATACAAAAGGTTCCGTACGATTTTTATTATTTGTGGTTATAGCGACAAATGACGACAATAGAATGATACACACTGGGTGGAAATTTCAACTGCCTACGTATTATGGTTCATAAGATACAGCTCGCTGACAGACATACGGAGTGCAGAGGGTTAGAAGTAAGGTTCCTTTAGTTACCCTTCAGGTACGGAAAACTTAAAATTATTCCAGAAAATACATCTAAAAACAAAACGACAAACAATTACCGTCTTTATTATATTAGTTTTAATAGAGTCTTAGATTTTTTTTTTATTATTTATAGACTCGTGTCTGACCACTATCTTAGTTATAGAGTTAGTTTAGATTTATGACAGCTTTGAATTTGTCATACGATTATTTAACATGATTTGTTAGGATTTTGTTATATTTATTATTGAACAGAGGTATTGGATTAACTAAATCTTTCTATATCACTCGTCTTTCACTTTTTGTTACGTGTCAGCAACTTGAATGTAGGACAAACAGATTCGTCTTTTTTGAGAGTTTCGAAAGCCTAGGTGATTAGGGGTTACGTTTACGGAGATAGAGCACGGGGATAATACGAGAGGATCCTTATCTGGCCTATATATCAGTGACCCTCAGCGGATCAAAAGACAATACCATTGAGAGGCATTTCTGAAAGCCAGGAGACTATCTAGTTTCGAGACATGAGCAGCTGCGTTTTGAGTCCACATGCGTTGGAAATAAAGTTGATTGTCCTAGAAAATGTAAGGTAACATTGCTTCAGAACACTGTTTAGTTAGCTGAACTAGAAGGTAGCAGTATTGTCAATTTCTCATCCGGCCACATTTCACATTTGAATGTCCCCTACATCCCTATTGTGTTTATGACTATTTGTGTCACTATGGTTGTGATAGGTAAATTTATAGGCGATTTTTTCTGGTAGTTGGTCGTCTTCATAGAACAGATTGTTCGTGATTGCTTGTGTCTAATCATCATAACATTAATTCTGATAATTACTGGGATTAATGCTATAACCATCATCAAATAACTCCTACCACTCTGGGTGGAGCGAAAGAGAGTGTCAGATTTTTACTAACTGAAATCTACCTGTGTTGCTTTCGAACAAACTCGCAGTCCAATGTTATGAGTCTGCATTTTTGCGGGAACAGATGTCTTGACGATCTGGTGCGTATTTATATAAAGAAATCAGTATTTCTATTTCGTTTTATCATTCAGTAACTTTAAATTTCGTGGCTAAACTTCACCGACGTGACGACGTACTTCTGCATAATTAAAAGTCGATTTAAAACGCAAATGTTTTCCTTTTGTTCTACTACTATAATGCACAGATCATTTTAAACTTATCAAACTACGAGTAAAATCCAACAACGCAATACAAATATTCTGCCACAAGGCGAACAGACCTAAGCTTGCAATGAAATTGCCATTTTAAATGTAATCCAAGCGGAAATGATCTCACCAATTTATTTTTCATTAAGCCCACTTGTCCTAAGGCGCGCTTTTCTAGAAATTGCAGTAATTTCAATGATAGTCTTGATAGTTGGTCGAGAGGGCTATATTGCAGCGAGGCTCCCGGGAACAAGTTACAAACGCAATTTACGGTGGCCCCACTTCGACTTGCAGTAAATAACTTTATCGGCTGCACTGGACTGGACATAGTAGGGGCACGTCGCCGTTGTCGGCGTCACTCGTTCGTCCTTCCCTTCTAGACAATAGCTGTTTGGGTTTTATGACAATTTAACTGTTTTCTGGGATAATTTTCAACTTGACCATGCTTAGAACTGAAGTGGAGCATTTAACGCATATAATCCGAGTATCTTTTATAGCCCCCTCGAATTTAAAACTAGATGGTAAAGCTAGAGAATTGAGATTGTGTCCGAATTAGATAACGCATTAAAAAAAGAAAGAATATGGAAAAAATTATCACCTAAATTCCGTAGAACCATTAAATGTAGTTGTGTATCAAAAAATAAACACTTAACTTGATCCTTGTACCTATTCTCTGACGTCATAATGCATCTTCATGTACGGAGCGAGCTCTCAGCTTACAGGATTTTCATTCCTGTTTCACTTAGTAGGTATCTAACTCAGTTACAGTACCTTGAGAAATTACATAATGTGAAGAGCGGTTTACATTCAGCGTTACGCAATCACATGTTCTTTTACGTACTTACCGTTTTATGAAGCACCCAGCTATACCATTTTGACGCAAAACGTGGACTGCTGTCGTACCAAACGATTATTACATGTTACGCACGCCACTTATGACTAAATTAGCAGATGCCACACAATCAATTGACATCATACGTATTAATTTACATACATATGTTAAAAATACGCATGAAGCAACCTTTGAGGTGTACATGAACGTAAATAAAAACATAATTTTAACGTATTTCTGTATTGTTCCAGGTTATTTATTATTTAAGGAATTTTGTGAACAGACTTCTGATGAACCAGTGCCACAATTAAAATTTTATGAAGAGGTAAATATTAACCATGTATGGACATTATCATTTGAAGTTTGTTTTATATGTGTTACATGCGTTTTTTTTCATTGGCAGATTAAATTATACGAAAAGCAAGAATGTATTGAGGAGAGACGGCGGATCGCACGGGATATTTATGACAATTTTATTATGAAAGAACTTCTAGCACATTCGCATGTAAGTAAAAGGAAATTATGATCAATGGTAATGTTTAACCGATATTTTTTTTTGTGTTGGGAATTCATCAAATGACTTTTACCCTAGGGTGGAGCGAGAGGGTGTGTCAGACTTTTACTGACTGATACCAACTTATGTTCCTTCAATTTACCCTTTGCTATCTAGGGCCACGTTAACTCTTAAACATTCCTGCATTCGATCTGATGACGCAATATTCAACAGACAGTTTAGACTAGGAGATATTCTTTTGTCTTCTTACACAGACAATGCACTAAGCGTCTAGGCTGCTGTAGCCAATACAAATTACGTAGCGGCTACAACAGGCACGCCAGTGTCAGATAAACCAAACGAATGTAGCATAGCTGTGCCCTTTTTGTTATGCATAATGCATTATGCCTTGCTGCCATACCATATTTTATCCATGCACGGTTCAGGCGACAAAAATTATCTGAGACGTGCGTCTTATAACTTTTTTTTGCCCCAGAATCCTGAAATTCGGCATAAAGCAAGGTCTTATAGCACAGGTATAGGAATAAATCTGATAATAGTTAGTTTTTTGTTACCTATGTAACAAACAAACAAAAATACTTTTTTGCAACTCGGAAAAATCTTCGAGGTTCCATTCGGCAATTGTAGTTTGTACGGAACCCTCGGTACGCGAGTCCGACTCGCACTTGCCCAATTTTTAATTATAATATTATTTATTTATTTATTTATTATAAAGTACATATTTGACACCAAATGTAAGCACAAAAAAAAATATAAGCAATACAACAGTCAATTTAATTTGAACACCCTGACTCCTAAACTAGGAAGATCCTGTATCTTAGGAGGCAGTGTCTTCGCAAAAATAGTGGATTATTATTATAGACATTTGGGGGAGGCCTATGTCCAACAGACACTTGCCTAGAAGTAACCTTTTTTCACTTTTGACTTAAATACCCCTAGGTAGTCGTAGTAGCTATCAGGAAACAAACTCCGCTAGGGAATTCCACTCCTTAGCTTTAAGCACAATTAATGTATTCCCAAAACATTTTTAACGTATAGGTGGGCATTAGTAGCGGCGTTGCGCTACTGGTAATGGTAGACACCATGCACCAGTAGCGCAACGCCGTACGTCTAGTGGTCCGATGATGTAACAGGCTTGGCGAAATTAAATTGTGCAATTCCGATACACACTCCGAAATGTAAATGATAGAAAACCGATAGACTAGCAACTCGGCATCGATGTTCAAGAGTTTAGAGATTTCACTCGACGAGTGCTTTATTTCGAAGACTGACTCGTTTCTTAAGAGGGTCCTTTTTCACTCGCTTATCGTCAACATCGAGCATGGTTTAAAAGCTTGTTACTTCATCTAACGCAATCCAACTCGATGTTTGACGAAAAGGCAACGCGAAAAAAGAGTTTTCAGGTTTTTCGAATATTTTGCAAAACTTGTTCCAGGAAATACCTACGTGATTTTTTTAACCCTTAAAAGTTTTTGAAAAAAATGATCTTCATACAGAATCTTGATTAAATTTTCAAGGCTTGAGTAAATTATGAAGTGTATTAGTGTTTAATCATGCAAAATAGCAGATTTTCAGAGATCTTTACTGGATTAGTTTTACGCAAATTTATAAATTGATTTCAATAGAAGCCTAGATAATATCCACAGTGTTTTCAAACTATCTATTGGAAAAGTAAAACCGTCATAATCGCGTAAGAGTCGAGTTGCCTCCCCTTAACCTCCTAAAACCGGTCTTCAAAGCAAAAGTGAACAGGAATATTCGATATATTATAATATATAGCTTGCGCGTTCTATCCTCTAGCATAGCCGTCGCTTTCCATCAGGCAAGGCCAAGGTTTGGCTCATTACAAAATTAAAAAACCTTCATACATGAAATATCATGCTAAAATACAGTTGATGAAGTTCATAAATAAAGACACTGTTTGTAGAATATCAAAACGAAGCGCAGGAGCTTCGCCCACAGTCTTGTTGCTCGGCGTACGTTCGGTTTTAATTCTTGGGATTATCTCAGTTGTTCTAGGAGATTTGCACTCAGCTTCACTTGCATAACTATCTTTATGTGGATTTATTCCGAAGCTAGAACAAATATTTAGTTCAGTTGAATAGAGAACTAATATAATCCAATTGAACTGCGTGGTTTTTGCTAATAAACTTTCTATTATATTGGAGCTGTAATACTACTGTATCAAAACAGACGAAAATTCTGAAAACGCTTTTTGAAAGCCTAAAAACTTATATTATTCTTGTTCTGTCTTTTAACCCTTGAAACAAACATCGTAACTCTTTAAATTGAATTGATTTACTTTTCCTGGGCGCTGCTGTGATACTCAGACCAACGAGCAGTCTTTGTAGACCATATTTCAATTATGTAAAAGCTTCTAACCCAATGAAATGAGTGACTACAAAGTGATACGATCTACGTGGTCTACAGCGATATGGTCGCGGTTTTCGTTTTCAAATAGTTTGTAATCTAACATCAGTGTAGTTATACGCAAGTTGTAGGGTCCCTATAGATCTGGCCGACAGCCGCTTTTGTTATTGGACCTTCGTGTTTCCAAACATCGCCGCATATGGCGGTTATGTTTTCCGACATACGTCTGCTTTCTCTTTTTTTTTTTGTGGCCAAAGTTTTTGATGAAACTATAATGCTGGTTTAGTGCAAATGAAGATAAAACAACATCCATTTAGAAGTTGCAATATGCAAACTATGCTACCCGCCGTCCAAGCTGCTGTTTGCATTTTAACGAGTTTGTTTACCATTATTATTAAAATAAAATGGTTACAATTCAAAATCTGTATGAAGTTAGTATAGAAATTGCGAAACAAGAGGTCGTAAGCGTTGTATCCGGCTAGAACGACTGTTGTTTGTATAATGAGCCTCGTTAGTGGCGTGTTGGCGTGCTGCCCAAGCGCGTGAACCTCCGATAAATAGCTTAGCAGTGGTCACTCATTATTTGAAATGGTCTTTAACTCCATCACTCGATTTCATCTGCATATTGCGATAATGTTTTCCTCAGTCTCTAATGCAGATTTATCACTTTTTTTTTGAGGCGGGATGTTATCAAGTAGCTCTTCCTGCTCTGGATAGACTGAGAGGAGGTGTCGGATTTTTACTGATTAAAACGTACCTACCTGTATTCCTTCAGTTGACCTTTGTGTATCTTTTTTCAGGACATGGGACATGGTAACTTTTTTCGAAAAATCTTGCATCTTTCTACCACGTTCAGCTAAGGACATAAATAGCCTATTTCTTTATCATTACCTTTAATACAATTCTAGCTGCTACCAGCTGATTCGGCTTCGTAAAGGAAGAAAATATAATTATGCCTATGTCCAGTGGCATAGCTAGATCCTATGGAGCCCCTAATCAAAAGTTATCGAGGTTTTTTCTTACAACGTAGGCCCTACTAGCACAGAGACATGACGGAGTAGCGATAGGCTACGTCAGAGATGACCAGAATAACTGGATAGATTTCGGTCATGTAAGATCAAGACCGATGTGCTCGTTTATTGGAGCATTTTGGAATAGAAGAGAGGTTAAGTTTTTGTTGTGATCTTATGTAGAGAATACTAGAACGTACGGAGCGAGCTAGAAAAATGGAACATCCTATCATTTACTAATTATTCATTAATTACGCACCTCTCATCCATAGGAGAATTGGAGGTTGTGGATAACAAATGTAGCTTGGGGGCCTCGTATCATTGATAGGGCTGATACGGTGGTAGCTACGCCCCTGCCACTCAGTGATAAAGATCCTAATACACTACTCGATATTCAGACAGTCTTAGTCGATGTCGCGTAGTGTAATAAGGGTTAGACCGGTCTTACTCGGAACAAAAAATAAGTCACAGTCTGAATATCGTGTGCTGAATATCGCGTAGTATAATAGGCCATTTTAGTAGCAATACATAGGTACTGGTGAAAGAATTCTTAAAATCAGTCCAGTAGTTTTTGAGCTGATTCGTTACAAACAAAAATACAAGCATATAAGAATACAAATCTTACCTTTTTATAATATTAAGATTATAGATAAAATAAAAAAGTCGCTTTCCGCGTCTGTCTGTTTATCCGTTAACTTCTTCGAAACCACGATGTGACAGATTTCGATGCAGTTTTCACTAATAGAAAGAGAAAGGAAACGAGAAAGGTTTATGTTTGTAATTTGTACCCATGCGAAGCAAAGGCGGGTCACACTGGTCTTATATAAAAATCCCTTGTCACATTCTTTGTAGTTAATTCGCTCCTTGACTTGACTTAAGATCCTATGTCCCCTAGCTGAGCCAGAGGTCGTCCACAGTAGTTGCTTATCGCGACCGGTTTTGAACTTTTGTAGTTAGGCGGAACAGAGAGAGTCCTGCAAACCTCCGTTGAAAAGGGAGGATCTTCCGGCCAGACGGGTGTTATGTCTGGCGGGCAACTGCCCGCTAGATGATTTCGGGCTGTTCTATATGTTCCAATCGCACGGAGAACTTTAATTGCGCGATGCAGGATTAATTCTTATGTGACGCCATTGATGTCGCTACAATCTTTACGTTTCATCTCGCTCCATAACAATCCAATGGCCGTCGCTTTTTCCAGCGCCGCCGCGTGGTGTATCGCCAGGTTTCCCAAGGACGGCCACGCTTCCTTTCCCTTGAGGATTCAACGTCCTGTCCAACATCTGTGTGTGTGATCGCAATCCCTCCTAAGCGTGTGACCAATACATCTTCTCTCACTACTTTTGATCTGGTGGTCTATCGGGTTTCGTGACAGGTCTACGTAGATGGTCTTGGGCCAGAAAATCCCGAGGATGCGACGAAAACATTGGTTTACGAAAACCTGGATTTGGCGTGAGATCTCCTTTGTTACCCTCCACGTTTCGGACCCGAAGATTTTGTAGTAGTATTTCGCTCCACCAATGACAGTTTCTTGCAGAATACGAACACCTATGAGAAGAAAAGAAAGCTGAATTGTTTCTGCAACGACTAGAGATCGCATTCTCAGCGGGTGACAATAAAAACAAATAAGTGTCATGAGCATTGGCGTCTCTATTGATTTCTAATCAGACTAGTTGAGAAACTGTCTCAACTGCTTCAGAATATACTGGATTTTATCACCTCGTGGCCTTAGTAGATGTACAGGCAAAACTATTTAATTTTTGTTTACTTTTATATATTTGCACCTAGTGCAATCCCATGTTGTGGCAATCTCTGTCCATTCCAGGTTGCCTGGGAGAAATCGCCGAGTGCGATAAGGCTGCCAATTTATGCTGCAATTGTATGTTTTTGTAAGGTTTTCTTTTGTAAATTGTAATCTTGATTTAGCATAAACATAAGCAGCTATATAGTGTTCCCACTGGTGGGACTCAGGCCTTCTCTCTAGGAGAGGGAATGGGCCATAATCCACTACGCTGGCCCAGTTCGGGTTGGTGGTTGTCATGTCTTCGAATTTTTGATTCTAGGACATGCTGGTTTCCTCATGATGTTTTCCTTCACCGTTTTGAGAGCAGTGGTGATGAAATACAAAGTAATGCGCCTGGATGGGCTTGAACCCGTGACCTACAATATTGGTGTACAATAAAATAAATGAATAAATATTTTGACTTGCAGACAACTCTAAAGTTCTGCGTTTTCATAGGTTTGTTCTGTATCAGTAACAGTAAAATATGGATCGTAAAAGTATGCATATCTCCATTTTAGTAACACTGTCGAGTTTCTCAAATGGCCAGTTCTCACATAAAAGATTTGCAGTTTCAGTTACCTTCAGTACTGTGAAGACCGTGAAAGTTATCGTGATCGATTCCGTTCAATTATCAAAATATTTGGAAATGTGTAGAACCGTTTATCTGATATTGTTTTGGGGTAAAAGTTGTTCGTAACGGCCGTAATTACAAATCGATGTGGTTTTGTGATAGCGTTTAAAAATATATGTCTCACTATTTGTATATTGGATATCAAAGCTATTAACCCACTGTCTGTTACTATCTTAATCTACACTAATATTATAAAGAGGTAGTTTGTTTTTATTTTATTTTTTTGGTTTGTAGGAGGTAATCTCTGAAAGTACTGGTCCGATTGCGAAAACTTTTTCACCGATAGAAAGCTGCTTTATTCTTGAGTGACGTAGGTTATATTTTATGTATGCGAGCGTAGTCGCGGACAAAAGCTAGTTTTTTTATATTGACTGAATATATAGTGCCGAAACTAGGTTATATTATAATACGTAGTTATTTAATAAGATATAGGAAAATAGACTGGATACAAAAGTAGGCTATAAAAATCCAGTCTAGTGTTATTATTTTATGAATAACATTAATTTATACACCTAGGTTTCATACGTTACAGTATTCCTCAGCATGCGTGATGTGTACACATTCTCAGTAACATAATTTATTTATATCCAACCTCGATACCGTATTTGTTTATTTTTTGTAAATCATATGTATATTTTTTTTTCAGGATTATTCTAAAGAGTGTGTAGCGCATGTACAAAAATATTTAATGAAGCATGAAGTGCCACCGAATCTGTTCGAGGTATGTTGTATCAGGTTTTTAAAATTAAGAGAGTGAGAGTGAGTTACTCAGTAATCCCATCTTAATATTCTATGAAATTCATAAAAATCAATCGTTTCACAGCCCTACATTGAAGAAATCTTCCAGCATCTTCGAGGGGAGCCATTTAAATTGTTCTTAGAAAGGTACCGAACGTTCAATTCTCCTAAATTGTCATTCTTAATTTTTATCACTATTATATCGAAACCATCCTTTGTTGCAGTGATAAATACACAAGATTTTGTCAGTGGAAAAACTTAGAATTAAACATTCAGCTCACAATGAACGATTTCAGTGTGCACCGCATAATTGGGCGAGGCGGGTTCGGCGAGGTAAGAGCGACCATTAAAATATAACCCGTAAATAAATACACTTAATGCACAAAGTTAGTTACGCAAGTCTCAATGTTAGTCCCAAACCTAATATCATTAGCATTCTGTGCTTGCAGCGTGAACGTGTTTACTATATTCATATCCATCTCGACGAACGGAAAGCCGCTACGTAGGTGTAATAAAGCCGTCCTGCTCCCCCACTGGAATAGTGATGGATTTTAACGCCTGTATTTTAATATTACACTAAAGTACAATGCGATCATTCAAATATTATGTTGCGTTTTACATAATTTTACATTGTATTAAAATTAGGAGACCTGTGGGGTGGTCTTTGGTAATCGGAATAAACATTTTTGTATTGGAAATGAAGATTTAGAGCTTCATTGAAGCATTTTAGAATACTTTCAACTGGATATATAACACTAAATTTATACTAATCCTCTACTAAATATCTTTCGTTTTCTTTGTGGGCTGAGAAAGGTCTACGTTCAGCCGTAGTCTTGGATATTTATGTATTTCACGTTTCACAAAATATTCTATTATGATTGTGGATGCTTCTTAAAGAATCTTTAAAATATTTACTTACACATTGTTGTGAAGATTTATCTGATCGACGCGGCAACGTTAGGCATTTTTTACGCTTCACAAACGTTTTACATTCATATTACGAAGAAAAAAAGCTAAACGTTTCCTATATTCATTCTTTTCTTACAGTTCGCCAACACGAATGTGTGCTTAAATAATATTTAAAATAAACTGTAGCTTCACGTCTTCGTGTGTTGTACGAATCAATTCGAGCACTTATGTCAGGAAGCGACATGAAGTGCTTGTCATAAATCAGTTCACACGCGACTTCCTATTTCACAGTTCTGCACTTTGCGAAGCTGAAAATGTTCGTTATTTTTGAGTTTCTTATCCTTCTTATAGTCAACCTTTTACTCCCTTGCGAAGCTGTAGGTTTGTGAGGGCAAATTCTATAGATTATTGATTGTAATTGTAGATGGTTGTTGTTGCTAGTTAATTACGGAGAAAACTGCCAATTGCCATGTCTGTCAATTAGCCGAAATTACCCTTTTTATCCCGAATCAGAAGATCTGAAGACAAGCTTCATCATTATCTTGGACGCAATTAGGTTCCCCAGCGCTTAAGCAGAGTTAACTTTGCGGATGATATCACAATCCAATGATGTAACGAGCAGACATCCCGAACACAACCTTTTATGAGTATCTACACGTAGGTACAATTTGGCAGAGGCACGTTATGCTCACGGCGCGTACAGATAAATACCTTATTTACATGTATCTTGTATACAGGTCTACGGGTGTCGGAAGGCGGATACGGGTAAAATGTACGCGATGAAGTGCCTCGACAAGAAGCGTATAAAAATGAAACAAGGGGAGACTCTCGCCCTCAACGAGAGGATTATGCTCTCTCTAGTCAGTACCGGGGTAAGTACTTTATTACATTTGTATTTGTTTATGACTTTTGTCACCATTTCGACGTTATTGCGTGTCGGATTGTGTGTGTTCTTAAAGTTTAGTTGTGTGACGAATATGTTTCGGCAAATTGTTACAACCGCATCTTGTTGTGGGTGGACTGGACTGCTCGCCTTTTAAATCTAGTGGAATAAGTTCTTGTAGCTCGGCATACAGTTACTACCCACCGCTTTTGGGTTTCGGCGCAGTCTTACGCGACGCGCAACTTAGGGAGTAAGTAGATCTACTCAAAAACTCAAATGGCTACTATCTTTTTCCCGCTAGTTATCATTATTTCAGCAGAAAGACGCCCACTGTTGGACATAGGTCTCCCGCAAGCGTTGACACAACGATTGATCTTGTGCGTCTCACATCCATCCGATTCCCGCGCTCACACCAGGTCGTCGATCTACCTTGTGAGAGGCCTACTAACTGCTGCTCTTCCAGTACGCAATTGCCACTCCAGAACCTTTCGGCCCTATCGACCATCTGTTCTGTGAGCCGCTAGTTATATTCAACTTTGTTCTTACGACCACAAAGTTACAAGATAGAAAATCTTCGCCATAATACTATGACGACACATGCATAGAACCGCACGAGGATCGTCAAACACTCATTTTCCATAATGTCAGCTGTCTCTTCTACGTGTTCCAACAAAGATAACGATTGTTAAAACTGACACTATATTCCCGTAGTTTATTGAGGCAAAGATGACTATTGTATGGGGAAAGAAAACCTCATAAACACTACTATAAAGGATAAACAACATGATAATTCCTACTGATATAGTAACAGAGATTGTAAATATGCATTTATGTGATACTGTACAGAGAAACGCCCACTCATAACGCCCGATGTTTTTAGATACTCGAATGGAACAAAGTGCATGTTCTACTATTGTGAGATAAGCACATAGGTTTACAGAGATATCCCCCATCAAAGAGCCATTGTTGCAGGATCAACTCTTACTGAAAATAGTCTGGACAAAAATAGGAAAGCTAAAAGTGGCGAGTTTATTCGTAAATATAAACCATATGTCTACTATATTATCTACACTAATATTATTATGGTAAAGAGGTAAAGATTGTTTTTTTTTTTGTTTATTGGTAATCTCTGAAAGTACCTACTGGTCCGATTGCTAAAATTTTTTTACCGATAGAAAGCTGCTTTATTCTTGAGTGACATAGGCTATATTTTATGTACGCAAGCGAAGCCGTGAGCAAAAGCTAGTATATTAAAAACTATCACCTGTCAGTGGCTTTACCTGCGAGAAAGTAGAAAATTATTCCAATTGAACATATTCTCGGTAGAAGAAGTATCCAATGTGCTGTTCCAGAACATGATTGGTCTACCCGTGTGCCAAATTTCATACAAATCCGTTCGATCGTTGGAGCGTGATGGAGTAACAAACAAACACTCGCACATACATACATATTTGTATTGTATATACAAATATTAGTGTGATTAATAACTACGTGATTTATTATGAAATGTAGATTATTTGTTTGTATTTGATGGTTTCATGTATAAGGAAGACTTGTTATAAAATTGTGTTGTTAGATTTCTATAGAATGTAAGCGTGGACTCTGACTTTAATTAAATATCGATCAGCTGTTGTTTTTTTGCAGGATCAGAAATGCAGGATTACTCTTAAAAAAAATGGGTTTAGACGACGCAACTTTTTGATTACCTATTTATTAGACCCAGCATAGCCTCATTAACAATTGATTTAACAACTTTCCATGAAAGTGTACTTATGGAAAACTTATTTCATATATCAACTGACATGACGTTTTCAATTTTTTATCTTGCCTACAGCTAAATAAATTTTGAATTTCTATTTTATGTTGTGCGAGTCCCAAATCGGAAGTGGAAAGAACGTAATCAATGTCAGTAAAATTAGTCTATTTTCCTAAATCTGAAAAATGAAACGTTACCGCCTGTTTTTGCCTGAACAGGTAATAATTTTTTGTTATTTTAAATAATGACAGTTTTTATCGCATACTCTATACATATAGGGAGAGAGACCTTAAGTAAGCCCAATTTCCAAAATTGACAACCCAAGGCACACCAACTTTTGTGTGTCCCTCAATTTGCCTGCTGCGGTCTTCCTGTCCAACTATAATTTAGGTGCCTTCAAGGCTAGAGTGAATAGGCTCTTAATAAACTAGTGCGCCTCACCATCAATGATTGCATCACTGCTTACCATCAGGTGGGATCGCAGTCAAGCACTGGTTTATATCAAATAAAAAAAAATAAAAAAAATATGTTAGCAAAAGTGTATTTCCGATACCTACTAGATAAGGTTGCAGGATTGATCGAAAGACCTACCGTGGTCCTGGAACGCAAAGGGCAACAAAAGGGAATCAGGGGGACTTCAATTAGTAAGTCTGACACGCCCTTTTGCTCTATCTAGAGCGAGAAAAATTATTTGATGATTTCTCACTTCAAAAAAAAAGAGGTCCACTTGGCGCAAGAAAGTGAGGTGACTTAACCCCAAATAATGGGACCAGGGAAGGAAGAAGATGAGAGTGTTTCGTGTACTAAGATAATCCTGCCCGTAGTTATTCAAACAACGTCTAAATCTTAACAGCTTGCTCCACTAGCGTCCTATTAACATATTACATGTTCAGTTCTCACAAAGCTTTGTTAGCGGTGAATGCGATTTAACGGGTTCCCGAACTGAATTTTATAGCCGCTTGTTAACGTCACCACCCACAGCTACATGCAATAATACTTCCGTCTTTTGCGATCGCCCCCAAAATACTCCAAACTCTCGTATCAATTTTAATTAGTTTCAGCCCCCGAAATTTCTTTATTATTGCCTTTGATGCCCACAACACGCAGGCAAAAAATTTAAGGAATTTATTCATTGTAATGAAATAAAACGGTATGGGTCATGGGTTCAGTCCTTTGTTGGAAGGGTGTTGCCCAAATAATGATAGAGAACAAAAGTATTTTTTTTTTAATGTATGTATTCCAAATCTAAAGTTCAGAGCATTTTAAATGATGAATTTATGATTCTATTGCGCATCAAAAGCAATCGACGCGCGTAATGTAATCAATAGATACGAAACGTTTGAATGATTCGGAATTTTCTATTGATCTCACCATCGTTGTTATTATATGAATGGCATGCATAACGATGTTGTTTGTTTCTGTGCGATGGTATACTGCGACGAGTGGTTCGTTCGTTTTAATGAAATCACCGACTCGCGACAAAAATACATAATTCTTCATACGTTGTTTTAGTATCACACCACCAAGTTACTGCACAAACAACACGTTTAAATACTCTGTTATAGCCTGTTATATATTTACAGATTAATGGCGTCATAAATAATTGATTTATGCGCAGATTTATTATTGGATCAGCGTTATCAGTGGCTAATGTGTTACAAATTATCAATAAAATGTGATCGACGCCACAAAACGGATGATGCTCTATGTTCTGGACTTTATTACTTATTCTAACGATAAAATTTAATAACTGAAATAATTACCGTTTACTGCGTTCCCACCGCTCTCGCCTTCTACGAGGAAAATACCACATTACTTACAAACTATTTAAGAAACGAGTCTAATAGTTCCGACAACTTTCTCACGGAAATTAAAAGAGCACATGTTAGCAATACGGACAAACTGGCGAATACATTTAATGATGATGATATCATCCACAAAAAACAGTAGGTTACGCGTTTAAAAATACATGGAACAGGTGAAACCGAGCGTCTTGTTTAGCTCAACAAATCTGAAACATCTGCTACTACCATTAAATTATCTAATTATTGCAATTGACGTTTTTTTGCACTCGTTTAGTCTTGTTATATTGAAATACAACACCCATCTTATGCTTATTCAGTAAAGACAGACAGTCTTCAAATAACTTTCATTTTTTGTTCAAAAGCTTGAACAGCCTCGTCTTTGTTGCGTTTTCTTTTCTAAGGAAATGCTTTTTCACATGACATTCTAGGACAACTATCTTGCGCAACTCGCAATTCAATGCTTGGAACTATTCTGTGCTGCCATTGTGTGCGCTGGATAGACATCACAGTGATCTCAATAGTAAGTAATCTTGGAGCGATCTGCTAAGAAAAATAGACGGGATGGTAAAAAAGATAATATTCAGAAACAATGGTATGTGTTGCAGAACAGTTCAAGTAGTAGAATATTTATAAAAGATTGGTGAAGGCGCGAATGACCACTTTGATCTTATATACTGCCATACACACCTAGATCGACTTCCTCACGTACTCACATGTATTTATGCAAATTATGTTTGCAATTCACGCCGGCACGGAATATCATTACAAACAAGGGCAACATGGCAAAGTATACATTCTTATTTGAAGAGACCATCGGTTTATAAGCCGATGAGTTTACGTTCTCTATGTAATTGAACTTGATTCGTCTACGGAGCAACTATGTTTGTATGTAGAAAATGTCTTTTCCGACTAGATAAACTTGTAAAGCGAATTACCAACGTTTATAATAGATATATAATATTATGTCTGTGGAGTTCGGTTTTAAGAATCCTTCATCATCTTCCTGTCCTTGTCCTGTTTTATTTGGGGTCAGCGCTACATCTTCCATCTCCATCCATCTCCCATCTTACATCTTCTTCTTCTTCGTTTCTTTTTTCTTCTTCTTAAAGATTTAAGGTAGTTCCCGATGTTGTAGTTAGATAATTACATCGGGAATTTATTCACTAACAATCTAATAACATTGTGCTTTTAAAACACAATACGTTGATATGAAAATTTCGTTTTCGAGAAGCAGTTTCGAACGTCTCTTACAAAATAAGTTAGAAACGAAGTGGATTTGCTCAAACTCCGTCGGGAAAGTGCCTTGGTGTAACCACCGTGTTGTAGGTTATCCTTACCATCCCTTACTTTGTATGTACTTACCTACATACGTCTTATCCGCTTAGGTGACACGTGTGACCTCTTCTTTCGACAAAATTTTAAAGAGCGGCAAAAATACTTATGAAACCACTACTTAAAGCTTTAAACCTCTGCACGATATTGGCGCACGTTAGTTGAACAAGTTCTAAGATACTTTGCAGTGCTCCCAGCTCCACGAATAGGAGGGGTGGGAGAAAATACTATTGAATTTATTGATTTGGAAATAAAGGAAAATGCAGTAAATTGTCTTCAACGGGTTATTGGCTGTAGTGGCATTACATTATGCTATTAGTGACTTCATATATTGCTCTTGACGGTGCGGTGTTCAAAACCGTTTACTGGTTTTGTTCGTGAGTATATAGGTAAGATATTTAGGTCTTCTAAGATAGGTCCTCAAATATATACATAATTTTTGCTAAGCATATCTATTATCAATGACTATAATATCCGATTGCATATCGATTGCAAACTGCTTTGATTCGGTGCAATACAGCAGTGATATACCTACGTTTTATACGTGATATGGTATCGGGGACATAAACGATATCCAGCCAATTGGACTGAAACGAATTGGATCGCCCTCAATTTGTCGTCGTAGTACAATATGCTTCCGCTGCATTTTGTTTCGCCGTTTCATCCCGACGATTAGTGTTTTCCATGTTACATTCAGGGCTGAAGTTATATATTCACACTTACCTTATGTAACATGTGTACAATTTTATTCTTCGTGACCTAAAAGGCTTCCCCAAAGTTTAACAAGGACGTCGGTTTCCGAAGCAAAGTTTATATAAAACGAGAAACTGTCAGTCGTTCTGTTACAACATTTATATGTAGTCAACTTTCGACATGAATTTTCTTTTACTGTGACCTTGTTTTAAAACTTTATGCTGTGCGGTAATAAAACGTTTTTATTTTATGTTTACGAGTAAGCAAACTCTGGTTTATAGGACGGGACGGTCCGATCTGGATGACAAATTTTATCGATGTTCGATCATACGTGTCCATCTCAGCATCGATTACTTCTTATTTGTAAACTTTTACGATAGTTTGCTGTTTTACGTACCGTGAACCATTTATAATCACATATAATTTCTTATGGACTGGTTCGCGAATGCTATTTAAATAAAGGCTTTTTGGATGGTAGATTCGTTTAAATTTTCAACGCGTATGTAAATATATTTATAAGCAAGAGTAGGGCATCCGATAAAATCATGATTCTTCAATATATTCATTTATTTCTCCTTGTATCGTATGTTTTGCGGAGCCAATGAATGTTAGCGAATGAAATGGCGTTCACGTGGAAAAGGCGGCGCACTGTAAAGGCTTTGTTATCCGCTCACTCAGATATAATTATATATTGAGATTTGAACACGCCCCTTTCCGTTTAAGTTACATAGTCTTCAACAACTAGTAAACGTCATCATCACAGTTTACATAGGGTATTAATTTGATTAATTTATTTGGCACCGTTACTGTTCGCCGGATGATATTACAAGTAGATAGATGCTGCTGGCCATTCATCTTCCAGATATAATTCCTACTCGACTCTTACGTCAGTTGCGGTAAGTGACGGGTGGTCTGTTTGGCGAGACCACACGGTAATGTTACTTTATACGGGTTAGTTTATCATTTATGAGTGTTCGTCTGGTGTCGGGGCGGCGCCGCTTCGTCTGTCCGTGTCTCACGATCGGTTTCGGAGTTCTTCGGAGCAGGGTTATCGTTGGAAATGCCTCGTCTCGCCCTGTTTCACTGTAACAGTAATAAATGAGACCGTTATCACTCCTCGAAACATACCAGGCTAGTCTCCCAACTTTTTTGGTTGTGTTCCAGGAGGATGATATGAAAAGAAAGTATGTTGTAGGTGTAGACCTTAGAATATGTGGTGATATTTATTATATTTTGGAGCATACATAAAGACAACTATATATTGTATTCTTGTTTACTAGTGAGCAGTGACCGACTCACCAAAATTGTTTTGTACAAAGATAAATCATGTAAAGGAAATATTGTTACCTTATTTCTTGCCACCAAAGTTACCACTGTAATCAATACAATTCTGAATGTTGAAACCGCACAGCCACCGCGCACCGGCCCGGATAAACAAAGGAGTGCATTCATCACAATATGTATAAGTACTTAAATATTTCCGTCTGCCATAATATCGTGGCAGTTCCACTGTGGTTTATAGCTTTTAATGCTATTTTACATTCCGTATGACTAACAGTACTAACATCCAAGTTATATTTGTCACCAGACCTTCAAACGATTATGCCAATTTCCCCTTACTGTTTTTGTTTTGTGCTGGAGCACGTTGAAATAAAAGACATTGACCATACATGTATGGTAGTTGGACCAAGAGCTGTCCAAAAATAGAGAAAGAGGCCAAACTATGTACATGAAAAATAGTTTTTATGTTTTTTTTTTAGTTAATAACAATTTTAACGTACCCCAGCCCTGTAAGCCGATTTAAAACCGTATTTCTCTATTTTCAAATCTAATTCTTAATTCGCTTAACTCTTCAAAAGCAGCCTGAATTATTTTCTGCCAGCCTGCATGTAGTAAGGTGGTATCTGTTTGATGTATAGCTAAATATTATTTTCATGAGTAAACACAAGAAATGAAAATAATAAGTCGAAAACTAGCCGAAAGATCTTTTACTTTGAATTTGAATCATTACTTCCACGTCTGGACAGCATTTGGTCCAAACCTGGTCGATATCCTTTAATTAGGTACTGGAATTAATTTTATTAAAGTGGGTACACTTGTTTCCTGTCCCAGTTATTTATAGTGCACTGCATAATTAATCAATTACTACGCGGTGTCGCAGGTCATGTTTTTTTGGTATGGCTAAAGGTCATACGAAGCCAATGAATACGTCCCTGGCAATCCTTTGCTCTTCTTTATATAACAATATTTCTGCCAAACTTCAAAATCGTTTCCTTCGCCTATGGAAAACATCCCATTTCTACGGTCGTACGCAAAACAAAACATTTTACGTGCTAGGAGTGTTTAGCAATATATCATTCCTAAATGAAGAGTACAGATGAATAAATCATACATTACCTCATGGATCTGGATTTCAAAATACCTTCCAGCTTCATTGCTTACCTCACCGGCTTTAATCTTATTGGCACAGCCAACATTAGAGTTGGTGACGTCATCTGCTAAAAGTACCGAATTAAGTCGAAAGTAGTATGTATTAGACTATTTGTACGAATAATTTTTGAGATACACTTCTACGGGTCATGCAAAGTTCTGTAAGGTCATAACATTTTGGTCATAGTATTTTACTAATTGGTATCAATATCAATGTTGGAAAATGAGGTATCAATTTGGTACCTGTCCTTACATAGGTAATATCTATATATCTATATATAAAAGAAAGTCGTGTTAGTTACACACGTTTATAACTCAAGAACGGCTGAACCGATTTGGCTGAAATTGAATTGTTGGGGAGGTAGCTTAGAACCAGGAGAAGACGGGCATAGGTTACTTTTTATCTAGTAGAGTAGGGTAGGGTAGAATGAGGTAGAGTAGGGTAGGGTAGAATGAGGTATAGTTGGGTAGAGTAGAATATAGTAGTCATTTGACGGGAGCGATGCCGCGGGCAAAAGCTAGTATATTATAAAAACAAAGTCCCTAACCGCGTCTGTCTGCCTGTCTTTTGGCGATAAACTCAAAAACCACTGACCGAACTTTAATGCGATTTTGACCAATAGACAGTGATTCATAAGCTTCTTCATGTTTAGGTGTTTTTTTTTGGTGGTAAAATCATCCAATGACATCCCTCGCTCTTGGGCGGAGCGTGAGATAGTGTCAGACTTTTACTGACTAAAAACCCACTCCTGTTCCTATAATATTATAGAAAAAGGAGTGGGTTTTTGCATGTGCATATGCATAAGCATATATGTTATATTCGAAAAAAAAAACTTAAACGCTGCTGGGCAGATTGCTAGTTCACTATAAAATTGTCTGATGTGTTGGCATTTTTTTATGGTGACTCGTATGAGACCACTCGTCACACTTTTTTGGTAGCTCCATCCTAATAAAAAAATATATGAGCCATTGATACGAAAGAGAAGCCACTGAAATGGGTCAGCCGATCGAGAAGCCCGACAACTGTCGCATCCTTGACATAAACCCACTCTTATCGCAAGCTTATTTATGTCCACAGTCCAATTAATATTATTGACGTGTAAATATTTTATGTGCCTTACGTCTGTGCTCCCGGAAAGTATATTTTACAGTACACTTGGTTCATAGTGTTGTGTAAGAACCTGTGCACACCACGTTTTTTAAACGCGCTGTTGATGCACGTTTTAGAAACGTGCGTTGACGGCGTGATTTTATCCTATTAAAGGTCTACGTCTGATACGCATCTCTATAGCGTCTGTATCGCTAAAAACGTGATGTGCACAGGGCCTAAGGGGTCTTATGTTATAGAAAGATAGCTTGTTGCAATTGGGTACTTGACTCATTTTATTTTTTTAACCAAAAGGTAGCTTTATCCATAATCGCAAATAGGATTTTTAAATTCCGTTCTAAATTAAATAACTTAGAAACCTTTCAAATTTAGTGGTAGAAACTGTGAAGTGACAGAAACATTAGGATACGCGCGTACAAAAGAGTTAGCGAAATGTTCCCACCACGTGCCTCCTCAATCCGTCATCCTCATACAAATATTTAAACTAATTGCTGCTTTATTTTATAACCAATTTTGATGCGATTTTCAGAAAAGGATTTATTTTTTAATCTATTTTGTTGTAGTACAAAATATTGTACAAAAATTAGCACCTAGGCAAGTACCTAATTGAATCGGCTCAATTTCAGTCGCTGTCCGCTTTTCAGGTACCCTCTATACCAAAAAGGGTCTGGTTTTATTTCAACCTTATATCTAACTGCAGGGCCAAGAACTCCTGCTCTCCGTTCACTTTCTATCGGCTGCTATAATTTAGTTTTTGTCCCTCAGGTCGACTGCCCATTCATCGTGTGCATGACCTACGCCTTTCACACGCCGGATAAGCTGTGCTTCATCCTGGACCTGATGAACGGCGGGGACCTGCACTATCATCTGTCACAACATGGCGTCTTCAACGAGGCCGAGATGAAGTTCTATGCTGCTGAAGTTATATTAGGTAATTTCATCTACTTACCAATTTTTTTTTACCATAAAAAAGTCGGGGAGAGTATTTTAGTAAGTGGTTGGATATTATGTATTTTCACTGGTGGCTTCTGAGTAGGTATGTTTGACATTTGAAAAGAAAATATAGTATATGTGTGGGATGTTCTTTTTTACCGACAATCGATCAATACATAAAAGTGTGACGGAATCGTATTTCGTACACTCTTTTTTACACGAATCATCAAATGTCTTTTCTCGCCCTGGGTGGAGTGAGAGGGGAGTGTCAGACTTTTACTGACTAAAACCCATTGTTTCTTCAGTTTCCCATTGCGAGGGCCACGGTAACTCTTTTGAATAATCCGCAGCAGTCCAATCTGTCAGGTAAATAAAAAAAAATATATTATTACCCAATTTAAAGACCTTGAATTTATTTATAGTGTGCATTTTACTAATAAACTTAAAATAAAAGAGAAAGGAAATATAAAAAATCGAGCGTAAATACGATATTTATATTACATTATTTATTAAAGAAACTAGCAATTGTATGTCGTTAGAAAAAAGAACATCTTTTAAAAGATTTGAATGTAGGAGAATGATGGGATTTGATCCCGATGGGATTTCGAGGAGCACTTCCGACGTCTGGCTCCCAAACTGAATCGGACTGGGGCTGCCCTCGGGCGGCTCCTGCCCAACCTTGGGGGTCCAGATGCCTCCTGCCGGAGGCTCTACGCGGGAATCGTTCGGTCCATGGCCCTTTATGGCGCACCGATATGGGCGCCGGCGCTGCGGAAGCAGCCGGTGGCCCGCCTCCTTGCCTGCCAGCCACCATGGGATCTGGAAGCAACAGGCCTTGCTCTCATGCACGATCTACGCATGGAGATGCAACGCCGGGGCGAAACTCCGCTGCCGCGACAAATCGCAGCATGGCGGACGGAACTCCGGCGGGTTCTCATGGTGAAATGGCGACAGCGACTGTCGCGACCCAGTGCTGGGCACGCCACAATTATGGTGGTGAGTCCCCTCTTTGAGGTGTGGTTGGAAAGACCTCACGGCGTCCTCACCTTCCGCATGACGCAGGTTCTCACCGCACACGGGAAGTTCGGGAAGTTCCTGCACCGAATTGGTGCGGAAGCGACGCCCGGGTGTCGCCACTGTGTGGACCGCCCGGAGGACACGGTGGAGGTGTGCCCCGCTTGGGAAGAGCAACGCCGTGTCCTCGTGGGGGCGATCGGCGACGGCGATCTCTCGCGCCGGGCCTTGGTACAGGCCATGGTCCGAAGCGAGGAGGAGTGGCAGGCGGTCGCCTCCTTCTGCGAAGCAGTGATGCTAGCAAAGGAGGCGGCCGATCGCGTGAGGCAACGGCAACGGTCCTCACGCCCCAACCGCTGGGGTTCCGATCCCGATTTCCGGCGGAATGGGTGGCCCGCCGTCCGACCGTCCGGACCAAGCCCAAGTCGTCGACGGCGCGTATTGTTCCACGCGCGCCTCAGGGAGATGTCAGCAATTGTAGGGGCCCAGCAGGGTCGAAGCCTACTGGGGCCACGGGTAGTGTGAAAACGAAACCCGGACCCTGGGACGAAGGCAACGAAGGAACAGGAGTGGGTTTTTAGTCGGTAAAAGTCTGACACTATCTCTCGCTCCGCCCAAGTGCGGGATTTGTCATAAGATGATTTTCACACCTAAAAAAAAAAAAATTTAGGAGAAACAAAAATTAGGACTTGTATTTATTATATTACTGGCTGACCCCGGTGAACTTCGTGCCGCCTAATAGTCAATGAATGTTGTGATAAATTTTAGGTAAACCGTCAATAGGATAATGCCATCTACTGCCATTACAGAATCAGCTTAATTCATATTAAAATGACATTTTAATTAGAAATGGCTTGTATTCGATTATTTTTTTTCGTGAATATTTCCTTGTTTTCTCACCGTTTAAACCTTCCCTGGGGCCCAAGTCTGCTATTTTTTATAAATTCGTCATTCCAACACGATACCATTGTTATTTTGTTAAAGTTCATAATCTGCTGATTCATAATGATCGATCATTGATCGGTCAATGGTCTCGTAATAGAGATGTGGTAGAATGACAATAACGTGCATCACGCGCGGACGCCGGCGTTCGCATGGGGTTTGAGTGATTAGCAATGACTGCACAATGACGTTCTATTGGTAGATCACTGATCAAAGGAACTGACAAAATTTTAGCAGGTTACCGCATACGTCAGACATTCATTTGTCAGTATGTACGAGATTACCATTCTATGCCGCCTTCTTTCAATGGAGTGTCAGTGGTTGACCATTGGGAAGCCACAATGACGCCATTATATTAGTAGATTACCAAATTGGTCAAAATCAACAATTATGAAATCAATGGTAGACTATTCTGACACTATTGTAATAGCAGACTTGAGGCCCTGGACTATCACAAATATTTCAAAACCAAAATTAGCCAAATCGGTCAAGTCGATCTCGAGTTTTAGCGAGACTAACGAACAGCTATTCATTTTTATATATTTAGAAGATATATTATTAGGCATGCAAAATGATATACACTTTTAAAATAACCCGATACGTAATTGGTTTATTTTTTCAACTTTAATATTGCTTCTAATGGAAGTTTTAGCATTCTATGTTTTGCCTTACTGGGCCTTTTCCATTTCCTGAATGTGATCTGTATCTATGAACAGCTGTTATGAATGGTGGTTCCCATTATAAAATCGTAATCCACCACTACTCTTTTTCCGATGAGATAATCGGATTAACGTATGACCCATTTCTCTGCTACCCTTGCACTGAATACGGTGAAAACATTGCCGGCGTTCAGAAGCGTAGTGTGGATTAATTTAGACGTGGGTGAAGGTGCATCAGCGAGGACTTTTCTTTCATAAGTTCGAATACGAGACAGCAACTATCGTAACCCAGTATTCGACCACATCGTCGCTTTTCATCAGGTGAAATATTGGTCAAACGCGAGCCTATCGCTTCACCTACGCTTAGCTAGCCGGCGTTTTATCCCCCAACTATAAAGAATTATCACGTCATACTCGGTATGTAGCTTCAATTGCGAAGCATTACGCTATCTGAAGGCCACCCAAGTGAAACCAGCCAAAGCTACTTGTTAATATTATTGCAGTCGTCCATATATCAATATGAGTCATAAGACAAACAAACACCTATAAATAATCTCTGCATATATTTTTGACGCAGTATTCTGTATTTAAAAATTGATGCGACGAAATGAATAAATGACGTAAATAGATAAATTATTTACTTTATGGATGACATTATAATCGTGCGATTAATACACTGCATTATGATTATGAGTGATTAATTAGCACTGTCCTGAGTAAATATAAGTACTTATCACACAATATCTTTTTATAGTTTTAACAAAATTTAAAATCGCTCATGAATTAATAAATAATTTATTTCCAAACAAAACTTAATTTAATTCACCTTAGCTACTAGTGTGTTCCAGAAGCAATGCTTTACATGTGTGAAGCATTGCTTCTGGAACACACTAGGTGTGTCCTTTTCATAAAACATATACACCGCTCTGTCTGTCTGTTCGCGATAGACTCAAAAACTACTGAACGGATTTTCATGCGGTTTTCACCAATGGAAGGAAGGTTTAGGTCAAGTTAGGTTAGAGTAACCAAATTCACGGTTAGAGTAACCGAGAATTTGTAACACTCGTGTGGAGCTAGGTGTTAAAAATTCTCGGTTTGTGGCTGACTAGCAACTAAGCTTTATGGAAAATTTGACATTACATTTTTAGTTATGCGCTAACATGACCTGGGTTTACAAAACTGGGTACTTTACTGAAAATAATATTTATTCATACGACGAAAATAAACTAGGCTACGTAAACATCATTGCAGTTTAAATTACCGCCAGCCATGAAGTTACGCTTACCTAATTATTATTTTTTTTCTTTCCTAAGGTTTGGAACACATGCACAAGCGGCACATAGTGTACAGAGATCTGAAGCCGGCGAATATTCTTCTCGACGAGCATGGACACGTCAGAATATCGGATCTTGGACTCGCTTGCGACTTCTCCAAAAAGAAACCGCATGCTAGTGTGTAAGTATCCTTATCTGCATTCCGTGGTCGATTACGATGACCATCATACATACCGTAACTTCACCGTGTCTCGGAAAGAACGTTAAACCAGTGCAGGCAGGCAGGCGTCTTTTTTTTTTAGATTTTTTACAGTCGTAGTCAGAAGCCAGAACGATTGTCCCTAGGTAAACTATCGTAAGTTAAAAAGCTTAGCGATTTGATGTTTATGGCTAACCTTGTCATAAATTACTATATTTGTATATAAATTTGGTTTAGGTATTTTGGTTAGGTTTAAGAATCTTTAGACAAAAATATTGTTTATTAAGCTAGCTAGTTCTTATTAAGTTTAAATCAGAAACAAAAAAAAAAAAAACTAATTTTCAGATACGATAGTTTACCTAGGGACAGTCGAGAAGCTAAGTTTTTGAGGTTAGATAGACAGTCATTAGCATATAGCATAATCAGCCTTATAGTGATACCACTGCTAAGCGTCTATGAGAGGGAATGGGCCAAAATCTACTACGGCTCTAGGATTGATGGATGTCACATGTCTTCGAATTTTTGGTTCTAGAATTTTCACTACTGCTCTTCTGAGGTAGTCGCTTCATGTTAAATACTAGTTTTCTGCATCCGGTTAGACTAGAAGCCAACACCAGAATGATTGGGAACGTGGCCCTGGCCTTCATTGCTTAAACGCAAAAGCAATGGAATGGAAATTAAACTTAATTTGAAAAAAAATAAAAAAATAGTCAAGTGCGAGTCGGACTCGCGCACTGAGGGTTCCGTACTAACTTACCTATGTAAATAGTTCAATTCCCAAATGGACTCTCGAAGATTTTTCCGAATCGCAAAAAAAGGATATTTTTTGTGTCGTAATAACAAATTTACTGTTTTCAGATTTATTCCTATATCTGTGCTATAAGATCTCGTTTTTAGCCAAATTTCAAGATTCTGAGTCAACGGAAAGAACCCATTGTAGAATTTTTCCACATAGTCCGTTCCTGACAGAACTTATTTTTTAATATTATCTATGGCACATCGTCACCATCTGAAAAGTCATCTGTTACGATGTGCCATAGATAATATTTAAAAAATCCCGAATTTGCGATAATAAGAAAACAAACCCAATATAGATTTTACTTTTTACGCATTTGTCGGAGTTTTCAATGTTTTTAACGATTGTAGTTTTTTTACTATCTGGTCTGATTCCATCTCCAGAGATTTCGTGTCCCAGTACTGAAATTGTATTACCGTTAACAAAATTATTAAGGAAAGGCGTGAGATAGAGAAGGAGAAAACTGTGTTGGGACTGTCGCCGCCGCCGCAAGAACATGACCTTGAAAAAAATTACGAAACAAACCACAGCGCCATCAAATATCCTTAGAAAACAAGTGAGCTTTTTTGCCAACAAAGCGCTTTTAGCCTATGAATTTTGATTCCCTTGAGAGTATCCCACCCAAAAAAAAATAGTGTTATTTGCGACATAAACGGTCGTATCCTTTTTCAGTTAACTTAGAAGTTTTTTCACATCTTCAAGGGACTGCAGACCTGAGTATATGGTTTTAATTTGAACTCGATATTTCCGCCCGTTCTCGAAATAAAGGGTCTTGACAGACAGACGGACAAGAAAGTGATCCTATAAGGGTTCCGTTTTTTTCCTCTTGAGGTACGGAACTCTAAAAAAGGTACCTTGAATGGCAACAAATAGTATAATAAATGAAAATGAACCGCTATAAAAATTACTAATAATACTACCGAAACCGATATAAAAATTTCGGATAGTGTCAGATAAAGCCGTGACTTAAACGGAGTCTAAATGCTATTTGTATTTAATTAATATTATTTAAAAATTCTAATATCCGTATCCAGATCCGTAATTACAGTTCAAAATTTTCAACTCCTGCTTACAACACATTCAATTTGTTATTATTAATCAAACATATCCCCCGTGATCACGGCACAATATCGATATACAGGAATTGAGGATAATATTACTACAGGCAATATAACAACTTTAATGTGCTTGTTTAGGAATCAATTGACGTAATGCACTATGGCCATGCTAATTGTTTTAATTGGATCTTTTATGTACATCAGCCGCTCTTGTGTAATTCTATCGTAATTATTCGAATTGCCTTGACTCGTAGTTAAATGATTATTAATTAATTGTTAATCTTGGTCTATACACCGAAGACAGACGTGTGGGGAAAAGGGAGTGGGAAGTCTGTGCCCAGCTGTGGGACATAGTGGCCAGATTATTTTTGGCGATTCCCAAAGATCACAATAACATTTCAATATTTGTTTTGATCAAGATTTTTGAGTAGTGATATTATTAATAATATTTCTAATCATCTAATGACAAATTCCTCTCTTAGGCGGAGGGGGAGATAGTGTCAGACTTTTACTGACTAAAAACCCACTCCTGTTCCTTCTTTGCCTTCGTCGCAGGGCCCCGGGTTTCGCTTTCACACTACCCTTGGCCCCAGTAGGCTTCGACCCTGCGCGCCGAATCTCCCTGAGGCGCGCGTGGAACAATACGCGCCGTCGACGACTTGGGCTCGGTCCGGACGGTTACTGGACGGTCGGACTGTGAGCTACCCATTGCTCGCTGTCTGCAAACCCGCGCCTACGGTGGCCGGTAATCGTAAATGTAAGGTAGGAACTCTTAAACTAGGAAGATCCTGTATCTTAGGAGGCAGTATCTTCGCAGAAATAGTGGACGATATTGCATTGAGGAGCTTGTGCCGATGTAGTATCTCCAAGTACAGCAATGCTTGCTCATGTCAAGTCTGTGGACGGATGACTATCTTAATGTACTGACAATTCTCCATGCCTCGTTAAACATGTTAAGCCGTTGGTCCTTTGTCATTTGTAGATCTTTGACAGTCGTTATGGATAATCAGATGCTAGAAAATGTGACATCCAATCTTGCTACGGTGCGTGTTATCCAGTTATTAGGTTGTGGAGGACAGATAGACAGTCGTTCCATGTAAAATCGACGGGGGCAAAGTAAATAAAGTTATCTGCAATTTTGCGATTTTCTGATAGTTGTAGAAACTTACTAAATATTATATTACTATATATACATATTCTAAGACATGGAAAATCGTCTTTCAAGTGTCAAAAATGCTGAAATGATAATTTTTTCAACAATATTTTTGAATTTTTATTTACTAAATAAACTGCTTATTATTATATAGCATACCTAATCAGTCTTATAATATTTCTACGGCTGGGACTTAGACCTCCTCTCTAGGAGGGGGAATGGGCTATAATCCACCACGCGGACCCAGTGCGGGTGGTATTTGCTTAATCAGAAAATCGCAAAATTACAGATAACTTTATTTACTTTGCACCCGACGAAATACTGATATCCAGTTGCATCCGGTTTGACTGGAAGCCGTCACCAACTTTGTTGGGAAAAGACTGAGCAGATTGAACTTTGCGTTGGAACAGTAATTCAATATGTTTTTGTCATGTGTTCTAACCCAACATAATCATTAGTTTACTAGAGGGGCAATCCCCTACTGCTATACCAATCATACACTATCGTTGGCTCCTTTAGTGGAAGCTGCTAATTCACTGATAAAATCATTCTGATTATTCTGTGACGTACAAGTTTTACCTTGCTATGTTTGTCACATTTTGGTTTTCCGCATTTGATTGGTCAGAATATACTGAGGGACTCCCTTATACCTTACAAATAGTTGACGTAAAACCAAACGGAGCATTTTATAATATAACTAACTTCTGCTCGTGGCTTCACTCGCGTGAATATAGGTTTCTCCGTACAAACTTTGGACCCCCGCGTCAACACGAATTTTAGAAAATCCTTTCTTAGTGATTGCCTACGTCATGAAAGGAAACCTTGTGCAAAATTTCACGAAAATTTCACGCTCCTAATCCCAGTAGTTTTGGCTGTGCGTTGATATGTCAGTCAGTATCCCGTTTTATATATATAGAATAACAGTTTAGGTAATAACTATTTTGTAACCACAAGATGGAGTAAGTTTGAATAAAGATAATTTGCGGGCGAAATATTGTTATTCACAGGGTATAATTATACAGCCATCTATATTCGATTATGGTAACTAGCATAATCAACCTTATAATGTTCCTTCTGCTGGGACTCAAACCTTCTCTCGGGCCCAGTGCGGCTTGGTTGCAGTGTAGTTGGTTCGAATAGTTTAGACATGCCGGTGGTGCCACAACGTTTTGTTACACAGTTTTGAGAGCAGTGGCGATGAAATAAATTATACAAAGTAGTAGAACAGTGGTGACTCAGTAGTAACGGCCCCGGCTTACGAATTTTTCGTCGTGGGGGCAAACCCAGGCGGGCGCTATGGCAACTAAAGCAGATATTTAAAAGAAATGTAAAAATTTTACACTCGTATGATTCTCTGTAGGTTCTTAAGTGAATGTTGAGACATAGATCGATAATGGGAAAAGGCTAGGCAAGTGATTATGACTGGAATAATCTACTAGAAAATAGTGATGTTAAAATTTATATACAATAGCTACAAGCAACTGGTTCCGTCCCATAAGAATCGGAATTTTATTTTTCGTGATAAAAACCTTTTGATGTTCGGTGATAGTGTACTTGTGCCACTGTTTCAGCCAAAAGACGTCCACAGTTGGACATAGGGCCTCCTCCAAGCGTCGTCACAACGACCAGACCTGTGTACGAGTATATCAGTGAAATATTTTTTGTAATCCTATCAGCACTTAAAGTGTTTTTTTTTTTTAAACAAACATACGATGTTACCTTTCCATATATAACCGAATTTTCTTCTTCTTTCCAGAGGTACTCACGGCTACATGGCACCCGAAGTTCTTTCCAAAGGCACCGGTTACGATTCTTCCGCTGATTGGTTCAGCTTCGGTTGTATGCTGTACAAGCTGCTGAAGGGACACTCCCCATTCCGCCAGCACAAGACTAAAGACAAGCACGAGATCGACCGGATGACGCTTACCATGGTAAAACTCTTTGGATTCACTTATTTGTATGTAAACACATGCACAGATCTCAATTTCTCTCTTTCTGACTTACGCCTCTAATCTCTAATATTTTTCTGATAAGTTTATTAGCCTTTCCACATCTACACTTTTACTTTTAAGCTGACACTATTTTTTTTAATGTTTCTTTATCAAACTTAAGTAATGTTCTCACAATACTTTTTAAATAAGAAGGCGTTCATTAATTATGTGAAGTGTTTAGGCGGGGGGAGGGGGGAGGGAGTCGAGTTGAATCTCGTCTAATCTCACGTGAGGGAGTTGGGGGTCTCGTCAAGTACAACTTGTTTTTTTTTTTTGTTTTCGCAAAAACCTGTGTAATATCCCAGAAACTGGTTTAATTTTGGGTAAAACTTCACATCAATCAAACATAAGCCAACTCTTTACACCAAAAAGGTGCATTTTGAACAATCTCACGTGAGATTCGGAGGAGAGGGAAGGGTTTGGGTCAAATCTCACGATGTAGCACAATAGGGAGAAGGGGATTAAAAAATCGCCAAAGTCAGCTCATGTAATTAATGGACGCCCTCTAATCACTGTATCATTTGAGCCAATCATTAATCAATATAAGATATGATTCCATGCTTTGAAAAACAATCAATTTAAGAGCTATTTGTTTCTAAACAAATTAAGAATACGCGCTTAAGCACTTATCTAAACGCTGCTATATAAGCGCAGAATACGCTATGTTACCCCATCTATAATTGGATTAGCTTACCGAAACAACAAGTGAATTTTGTCAAAATTTCTATGATGAAAGTAAAAGATGGAATCATGTCTGCAATAGAATTACGATGTCTTCCAGAACGTGGAGCTGCCGGAGTCGTTCAGCCCTAGCTTGAAGAGCTTGCTCGAGGGACTACTGCAGAGAGATATCAACAAGCGGCTCGGATGCAAGGGACGGGGGTATGTGCACTTCATGTTTCTACTATAATATGTAAACATCTACCAGCAATACGCCGGAATCCAGCAGTACTCATATTTGACCTTGTTTTCTTACACCAAAAAATGTACTTTATCATAAGTCCAAAGCAGCATTTTTGTATGAGACGAGACTGTCTGCCATTCTTTTTGACTACTTTTTCTATGACGCACTTTAACTTTCCCAGAATTCGAACAATCTTCGTATAATAAGATATGTCATCATCGAGGAAGGAAAACTTATTTCGATTATTGATGATGAATGGTTAGCAGGACCGTTAATGCGGTTTTTTTGCAACGACGTGGAACAACGTACAAATTATTGGCGAAATTTGGTTAAACTACATGTATGCAACATACCTATGGTTGGTAGTTATGGTTTGTGTAAAGACTAGAAACTTGAAAACTGGCCAAATCAACTAAACAAGCATCTGAGTTATATATACAAAGTATTATGTACCAAATGCGACTAAACTTCTAAATCTAGGATGATTAGTTTTTACCAGACTGTGGTTAAGTCTTTGGAGGTATGCGGAACAGAGAGTCAGTCCCGCAAACCTCCGTTGAAAAGGGAGAATCCTCCGACCAGACGGGTATTATGGAAGTTGGCAATATATTCAGTATTTCTAATGATGTTTGATTTTGTGTTATGGTCGGCTTACTCCGAATCATCATAATTTTCTTTGAGTTTACTAACCCCAGTATACCATTTACTGGTCCCTTTTCCACTACTGAATACTTTATAAAGTTTTTAATTATCGTATTTCAGCGCGGACGAAGTGAAAGAGCACGTGTTCTTCGCGGGTATCGACTGGCAGCAGGTGTACCACCAGAAGTACACGCCGCCTCTGATACCGCCGCGCGGCGAGGTCAACGCGGCTGATGCGTTCGACATCGGCAGCTTTGACGAGGAGGATACTAAGGGCATCAAGGTAACAGTCGAAAGCCTTAAACAAGATCTCGTTTGAGGGTTCCGCACCTCAAAAGGAAAACGGAACCCTTATAGGATCACTTTTGTTGTCCGTCTGTCTGTCTGTTTTTCCAGACACTTTATCTCGGGATTGCGTAGAAGTATAGAGTTGAAATTAAAACTGAAAAAAAAAAAATGATACGGCCATCTGAAGGGAATCAAAATTCATAGGGTAATTCCCTTTGGCCTAGAATCCTGAAATTTGGCATGAAGCAAGTTCTCATAGCCCAAGTGTAGGAAAAAATTTGAAAACTGTAAGTTTGTAGTTACGTCACGAAAAAAAAATTAACGATTCGGAAAAATCTTCACCTGAATTAAACTGTTTTCATAGATAAGTTTGTACGGAATCCTCAATGCGCGAGTTCGACTCGCACTTGCCTGGTTTTTTTAACTATTTCAAAGAGTAACTCGCAATTAGAAATATTTTTTTAAAATCCCTTTGTTGTTAAGAAAATAAGTTAGAAATCTTTCAAATCTGGTGGAAGAGGAAACTGTTAAGTAACAGAAAAGGATACACACACTGAAATGTGACGTCACCGCCATTAGGTTAAGTGTGAACAATAGTAGATTATGTGACTAGGGGATAAAGCAGTGTCTTTAAGTCGCGGGCGGCATGTTGAATGCCGAACGAAACGAAGGTTGCTTATTTTAATCCCGATCGTTAGTGAGGGATTTATATAATTAACTCTCGAGCAATGCGAGGGAGTTAATAAAGAAAACCGAGTGAAGTGAGGAATTTAAACCGCCCAAGACATTATTTATTCACAAGATAATCTTAACTATCACTCAACATGTTTAGAGATTTGAAACAAACAAAATTCACTATTAGATTCTATAGTTTTAATTTTCTATAAAACTGGGAACTTTTCATTACTTTTTTTTTGTTAGTGGCCGGTTTGAATTTTGGATAAACTTGTTTGATGCACGTACACTTCAATTCACTTTTTTTTCCAGCCCGTTGGACTAGAGATTATGGCTAGCACTCTTGTGCATCCGCCAGCGTCAAGTTGTTATTTAATTCACTTTATTTTGACGGTTTTAGACGTTCCAAATTCAAATCTCATTATTCCCTAGGGATCGCCCATACTGCATTATCTCCCTAGGGACCAAATGAATTGCTTTAAGTGATGGTTGTATGACATATAAAAGAGGCATTATCGAGCAGGTGGCTCCTAACTAAAAAAAAAAAACTATGCCTACATTCTTCCTCAATCCCTTGCTTTAATAATATTTTTATGCTGAAGGATTTGTTTTCAGTGTGATTTTTTATTTTTATTATTTGATATAAACTAGTGCTTGACTGCGATCCCACCTGATGGTAAGCAGTGATGCAATCGTTGATGGTGAGGCGCACTAGTTTATTAAGAGCCTATTCACTATTATTATTTATTTATGTACTGTTGTTCGAAAATAAACACAGACAAATACTCTATTTTTACCTCTGCAGCTGACAGAAGCAGATCAGATGCAATACAAAGACTTCCCGCTGGTGATATCGGAGCGCTGGCAGTCCGAGGTGGCGGAGACCGTGTTCGAGACCATCAATCAGGAGGCTGACAAGATGGAGCAAAAGAAGAAGGCCAAGCAGAAACAGAAGTTCGATGCTGATGAGAAAGGTTTGGATCAATATAATACTACTCACCAGCGACCCGCTCCAGTAGGCGTGGGCAAAGTGTGTCATCTTTGCGATTGGAACATTTGTATCTGAATCACTGAAATGTTCCGAAATAGTTATACTGTATCATTTGGAACATCGGCTCAAAGATACAAACGGAACATTTGAAACATCGGCTCACAAAATACAAACGGAACATTTGGAACAACGCGAACGGCTCAAAAGATATAAATACAGACACTGACTGTTATGAATCGTGATCTGTTACGTTACGCCTTATAAACCAACAGTTTTATTTAATTGAATTTTGATTTGAGAATAATTTAAAGCAGATGATTAGTTCATTAAAATTTACACTACTTACGTTTTAATCATCATCAAAAACGTAAATAGTGTAAAATAGTGTAAATATCACTTAAAGTGAAGAGTGTTTCAGTTCCATTGTACCAAACGATGCATTTAAAACATTACTGCTGTTCCAATCTTTCGGAACACTAAAATGTTTCGGAACAGTAAGTCGGTTCAGGAAAAAGTTACACACCCCTACGCCCCAGCGACCCGCCCTAGCTTCGCACGGATGTTGAGTCTGTGCGGAAAGAGAACCGGCGTGGCGTAAAATGGAACTAACATCATGGTTTTTATATGGCGGCGGGTTTTATATTATTTACTAGTAGAGTCACTGGTAGTAACTAATCTAAAATAGTTTCAAAATATCAAGATGTTACAGTCACACTACAAACAACATAACAAAAACATTATACGCAACCTCAAATGGTTCCCACACAGAATCTACAGATCTTGAAAATTCTTGACTTTCTCTACTATAATATGCACGTAGAATAGAATAAACTTTATTGTACACCAAAATAGTAATAGTTTTACAGAAACAGTACCTTACATTTTTCATGTCTTAAGGCCCCTCGCCCATGACGGCTTTTTGTAGCGATGCTGTCGCGCGTTTTGTAAGCGCGCGACAGCATCGCTACTAATGCGCGTTAGTCGCATTTGCAAGCGCTATTAACGCGCTACAGCATCGCGACTGTATCGATGCGAACGCGCTACAGCATCGCTACAAATAGTCGCCGTGGGCGAGGAGCCTAAACCTTCTACATGAATCACTTTGTCTATAAGTCAGAACAGCATGAACTATTCAGTAAATTTTGTGTTTATCGTGTTTAGACAGACGCAGTGGGGGGAATTTGTTTTATAATATTTTAGAAAGTGTACAATGGTTGGCCTTGTCGCACAGGGCACTTTCTTACAAACAACTTTCGGAAGAGCTGAACGAAAAGAAATAGATTTAGGATTGTTATTGCACAAATATCATTATCGTGGTACCCTCTAAGTGATTTATGTAGGTGAAATAGACAGACTCTAATTCCAAGAGGTATTCCTTAATAATTGGACTGGTTGGTTGTCTGATAGAGAATGCCTAAGGCACTAAGTCTGCCTTTGTACCTTTGTGTTGCATGAAGTTATAATAAATCCTACTAATATTATAAACGCGCGAGTCCGACTCGCACTTGTCTGGTTTTTTTTGTTTTGTTCACCAGTATACAGGGAAGGTTCAAGACCAAAAAAATTAGGTAGGGCAGAGTAGGTAGGTAAGTTAGGTAGGTAGGCAGGGTAAGGTTTGGTTGGGTAGGGTAGATAGGTTGTCATTTGACGGAGCGAAGCCGCGGGTAAAGGCTAGTAAATAAATAAATAATAATACCTATCTGGGTTGTGGATCTCGATGGAAAGTTGTTCTACGTAAAAAAACCGCAGTATCCGGTTATACTAGATGCCAACATAGTTACGTGCAAGTGTGCTCATCATAATTATGGACGTAAGTTTATGATGACTGTATCGTGAGGTTTGTTATGGGAATCACAGAAAAGGTAAATTTAATTCGAATTTTGTAGTGAGTGGAGGTCAGTGGAAATACCAAATATCTTGATTTTGTATAATCTTGTGATATTGTGACGAATCATCAAGTAGGAGTCTGGGTGTTTCCCGTTTTTTAGTTCAAGTATTTGATTTGTGTTGGTAAACATTATCTTATTAGAGCATTAAAAATAAAAAAATAAAAACTCTTTTTTTTTAAATCTCAAAAGTAACATTTCCCCAACATAACTCCCAAACTACCGCTCAAAATGCCTGCCCTTCATCACTTAGGGATTTAGTTTCATATGTTATTATTAACGTTACACACACGTTACAGAATCGGACTGCATACTGCACGGGTACATCAAAAAGTTGGGTGGCCCCTTCGCCAGCGCCTGGCAGACGCGCTACGCCAAGCTCTACCCCAACCGGCTCGAGCTGCATCTGGAGAACAGTGCCAAGCCCGAGATGATCCTCTTGGACTCCGTTGAGGATGTGTCCTCCGACCTCGTGTCCGTCAAGGGAGAACAGTGTATTGTGCTGCGGACCAGGAACGATACTAAGATCGTGCTCACTAATACTGTAAGGATTTTTATTGTATTTTAACAATCAATTTCTGGATGGATTCCTATTCTGGAACGGCGCAAGAGACTCCTACTTCTCATTACACTTGTCGGATGTTTCAAAAATATAATCTGTAAAATTGATGAACTTATGCTACCCAATTTCCGATTGTCAATAAATTAGTTTTCATAATTTGTAAGAGCTCAATTTGGCTTGCAGGATGAAATCGGGCTGAAGGAGTGGGCGCTGTCGCTGCGGTCGGCACACAAGTGCTCGCAGGAGCTGCTGGCGTCCATGGCGCGCAAGGCGGGCAAGATCTACGGCACGGACGGCGCCAAGGACGGCATGTCGCTGGTGCGGCCGCCGGCGCCGCAGCCGTCGCCCGCCCTGGCGCGCGCGCCCAACGGGGCCAACTAGCATGAGCTTCCCGCGCCCAACAAGGGCGCGAAGATGTTCCGCCGCTCCAAGAGCGCGGCGCAACTCATCAAGTGAGCGGCAGCACGGCCGCGCCGCCCCGCAGCTGTCCGCTGGCCCCGAGCGCCGAGCGAGGAGCGCTCGCTCCGCTCGTTCCGCTCGCAGCGCTCCCGCACGCACAGTTGACGCGTCTCCGCGCCTCGCCGCGTGTACGATGAACTCTTAGTGACTCTTTAGGACTGCCAATTATTAATAAAATGAATGCTGATCGCATTTTATTGTTGTACGAATTAATGTGATAGGACCGATCAAATAAAAAATACGATATATAAATATATATTTCGTTTACCTCCAGTGATTTTCGATTGTGGATAAATAGTAACTTTTGTAATCGTTTGCACCGATTGAATTTTGTAATTATTAACGTAACGTTCTGGATGTTGTATTTAACTCTGTGGTAGGTATTGTAAAAATTTAATAACTTATAATTCGAGTAGATAAGCATAGCGACTACCTATATGTGTTTGTGCAATAGATCAAAAATATATTAAATGAAGTAATAAAACGTAACAAGTAATCGGTCGAGTCGGTTAAAATTAAAAATTAGTGAAAATCTTGACAATTTTAATGCAATTGGATTGTTCGTTGTGCGTATAATATAGAAGCTTCAAATTAATCGATTTATATCGTAATTAGAAATTCTAGCACTTTGGTTACGACTCTGATAATATATTGCACACAGTGAAGATGTTCTACAAGCTATGTTGTGTTGTCTCCGGTTGCTCTCTTGCTGTCTGAGTTCACTGTTATAAAAAGTTCCTTTAAATATAACGTAACGCGGAACAATTTTTTTATTTATTATAATGGTACTTAAATATAACACTTGTCTGTTGTGTTCGGAACCAACTTTTCATATTAAGTTTCTACATTATTTATATAAATAGAAAAAAAAATGTAAGTAGATCTAATAAAAATCTCTTTTTCATATATAATACTTAGAGGCAATACTTTTCTAACAACATTTAGGTGTGATTAATAACAATAGTTGTAAAGGCAATATTTAGATGAAAAAAAATAATTAAAGCATGATCAATGTCCATGAATTTATGTGGGAACCATTTTAGTTAGTATTTATTCCATAGACGATTTATTATGGCCTGGCCACAATGACATTTGTATGTTGTGTATGTTTTGTAATAATTGTATAGCAATGCAAATTTTAGTTGTTAGAGTCTGATGCAGATTTAGTTTATTTTATAATCATGATGGTGTTAAATTTGTTGCCATGATTGTTTTATAGGCTTTATATATTGTATCTTATGATTTTTCATGTTCATGGTGAGTCAATGATGGATATTTATGTAATTTAAGAAGCTGAGCAATACTTAGAATATTTGAATAGTTTACTTCTCTTATCTTCCTGCCCTTGTCTCATGTTATTTGGGGTCGGCGCAACACGTTTTTTTACTTAGAATGGTTGTCAGGGTTTTATTTTAGAAGTGGGAATTCAACCAATGATATCTCTCGCTCTAGGGTGGAGCGCCAGAGCGTGTCAGACTTTTACTGACTAAAATGTGTCCTTCAGTTGCCCTTTTCAGGGATTTCCTTTATGATGATTTTCCTGTGATGATGGGTTGCAACTTTTAATTTTAACGCTATTTCAATACTGGATTTCGAATTTATTGAGTATCTTTAGCATTGCTTTGCTTCTTACTTTGACGATATATTTACAAGTACATTGATTCAGCATGCGGGCGATGCATATTTAATCAAATAATCCATGTATAAAAAATAATATTACATCGTTTTGTTATAGAATTTAGATGCTAGTCAAAATAAATTTTACTACATTTATTGATTTTAATGAAACTAAGTAATTTATAAATATGTATAATGTAATAGCTATTATAGCTAAACAGTATTATAGGTTAGTTGTTTTCTTGATAAAATCTTTCTATTGTGATATGTTCCAAACGTTTGCATAGAATAGATGTATCTGTGACAGTAGTAATCTTCCTCCTGCTATATTTTCTTCACATACAAATATATCTAGTACGAGCTTAGTTGATATTTCTCGCGTAATAAAATACCGCTTTAAAATATTTACTTGCTATAGAAAACAAGCATGAGCTATTGGCTATGAGACGTAGTATTAATTAGCACATAAAAATCCAAAACTTGAGTTGCATTTGCAAATCCTTTATGAATTTGAAGGCCAAAGTAGTCGGGGATAATCAACATTCCGGTATGCCAAATTAGATTATAATGGTGGTAATATGATGCATTTAAAAGTTTTTATTTATTTACTGCGCACAATATTGTTCGGCCCATCTATTGAGAGCTAATAGATTGCTTACTTATGCTGATACAGGAGTTTAAATTGTAATGTGGATAGGCACCGGCTATGTCTGCATCAGACAAACTGTTACATACCTCTGTTAGAAAATATTTTTATTGTGAACCTACATTATGTGTAGTAAATTGTTTATTTAATCACTTGGATGTTTTAATTTCTGGCTAGGCTATCACTGTCCATCTTTCTGCAGATAGATTTTAAGTAATGCGGTTGTCCTACGTTCGATGCGGTTTACACGAATTTAACGCGACGTGGTGGCTGCGTTTGCTACAGACGGAATTTATTTGAAACAAGCTATTGCTTCACAAGATTTCGCGCAAAAATACCAGGCCAACTAATTGCGCCCGTTTCGCTACGCTCGTCGCCGCACCGCACCCACGTCCGTTGGGCACGTAGGTCACCGCGTAAGTTGTGTTGTCGCAATGTATTTCTGGGCTTATCTGTAAAAAACAATAAGCAAACGAAATCTCAAAATCATGGTCTCTATCCTAAAGGATGCATTCACCATTTCCTACGGTGATTCATCGTGGATGCAATCAATATACATAAAGCAACACACTGTATGCCATATGTTCACAACCTGAGACCTATTAATGTCATGGGTATGTAGTGGTTACTAACTAGTTAATCGCAAAGAAAGCCAAACAATATGTTGAACGGTTTGTGGAAAGAAACCACGTAGTACAGTCATGAGCAATAAGATAGATACATTCTCACATTTTCTATCTATATAAATATCTGATATCTAACTTCTGCCATTCAAGAAACAAGTATACGACAATTTGTTCTTAATTATATTTTATTTTAATAAGTACAGTGACAGACTACAGACTAAGACAATCAGCACAGTTAAAAATAACATACAGTACATAAATCGGAAGCCCAATTATTGCTGTACTACAGCACTCAAAGTTTAATATGCTTCAGGAACAGAAAAAACACAGTAAAGGTGTGAAAATGAAGAAGTTAATAAAGTACACCAATGTAATTTTACATTTTATATAAACAATTTCTAAATTCGTTAAAGCTGTTCAAAAACAAGTCTACCTTAGGGCATATTATATTATATTGATTGGTAAGATATACTTAACCATCAAATAGAAAATTTAGAGCTTAGTGTCATACCTTTATTTCTTGAATAGGGAAATCAAGATAAATAGAAAATTATGACGTCAATGTACTTATTGCTCGTGACTGTACTCCTAAAGCATTACTACATACCTATGGGATATATGGTACATACCGTAAATCTATAAACACCCTAATAACTCCATCATTCGCCGATACCAAACAGGATGAACACATTGTAAACCGTTTATAAAATAAAAACTCGCTACATTTGGCAATTGTTGTCACTGTCATTGAAAACAATAACAAATAATCAGCAACCACAAGCACTCCAACAAACACCAAAAATGTTATCCATTAGGAAACGAATAAGATGGTCTCGTGCTCTGACTTAGTCTACTATTTGTCACTCATCGCTTGCATAATAGCAGGTGAATTCTACAAAAATGTCGGCGATCGTTCAACAAAACGCAACTTTGGGACGGGCCTCGGCATACTCGTAACTTGGCTGATATGTGGCTCATCTATAATACACTCGGTGCTAATGGTCTGGGGAAACATTGTTATCATCAAATGCTGTAATAAAAGGTAAGTTGGTCAAATAGGCCTCATCAGAAGGCGTAGTCACCCAAAGAGCGATGGAAAAGATTATGCCCGGAGTTTCCTTGCGTGATTGCACCAAAATATCCGCAGGAGAACCAAGGTTACCGACATAGAACGAAGGATCGCCAATCTTAAAGTGGCAGTGGGCAGGGCACATTGCTCGCATAACAGATGGTCGATGGAGGCGAAAGGTTCTAGAGTGGCACCCACGTACCGGAAGACGCGACGTTGTAAGGCCTCGAGAAGGTGGACCGATGACCTGGCGAAGGTCGCAGGAATCCAATGGATGTAAGACGCACACGACCAGTCGTTATGTCACCACTTGGTTGAAGCCTATGTCCAACAGTGGACGTATTTCGGCTGAAATAATGATGGTCAAATGGTTAATCTTGTGGTCTACGTCGACATCTGCCTAGCCTTTTCCCAACTATGTTCTTGTGTTGGGATCGGCTCCCATCCTAACCAGATGCTGCTAAGTACCAGAATCATGCATGAAGCGACTGCCTATCACTTCCACAACTTAACGGCAACACTATGATATGACTGGTTGTTTACTAAACCTTTGGTTTGTACAAAACTAAAAGAAAGTGACATTATTGTTGGCTGTGAAAATAATAGTGACACCTTTAAAAATGTCTCGAATATTATTCGTATCAACTAGCTGTATTACGCGGTTTTACCCGCGTCTTTGGTTACTGCTCGGCTTCCGTGGCATATGGGTCGTAGCGTGATGCTATATAACCAATACTATTCGTCATAAACCTGGCTATCCCAGAAAGATGAGAATAGTGCGTTTAATCAAATCAATAACTTTTCTGCTTATCTTCTAATGTACAAAAATCTCGTGTCGCAGGCAGTCGGTGTTTGTTATCGAACTCCTCCGAAACGGCTTGACCGATTTTTGTTTTTTTTTTGGTATATTTGATGGATCTGAGAATAGGTCGTAGGCTATTTTTTACCCTCTTACCTTCACCCCTATTTTTTTCTTTGTTAATAATTTATATGGCAGAACATTTGCCAGGTCATGTTTGGTTTGACTAGTTTATGTGTAGATACTAGCTTCTGCCAGCGGCTGCGCTCGCGTGAAAGTATTTTTATCCATACAAACTTTGGAGCCTCGTTTCATCCCTTTAAGGGGTGAATTTATGAAAACCCCCTCTCTTAGTGCTCGCCTACGTGATAAAAGAAAACCTTGTGCAAAATTTCACACTCCTATTCCCAATAGTTACGACTGTGGGTTGATATGTCAGTCAGTCAGTTACTCCTTTTATATATACTTAGACGAATAGATAACAATATTATTAATATTACTACTCTTATACTCTCTTCCAGATACATTCATCAATTAAGCTTTGCATACACGTGGCTGTATCTAATTTACATGAACTATAACATGGATGTTACAAAAAACTACGTACTTTGGATACACCAGGTGATAGCGCTGCGCCTGGTAGGCCTAGCATTCGAAATAAACATCGCCGAGAAAACGAAATTAAATAATCACCGTTATAGTTTAAAAGGAGATGCTAAACCTTTATTACATAAAACTCAAGACAGCTCGACCACGTCTAACCAAAATATTCTGAGTACAAACCAATTTTCTAGGAGCCAAACTAGGAGCTCAGCGGTTGGATTTGAGAACGGAGACTTGTCTTGCGCACCTTTGATCCCTAGCGCAACGGATGTGATCTCATATGCCTATTATTTTATTGGCTTACACAGAGGTACCTAGAGTCTATTTGAACATTTGTTTCGAATACATTTTAGGTTCAGTTAAATAAATATAAATTTTGCAGTAGTGTAGATCAGGGGTCTTACCATGGCGTGTTAATTTATAATGTCAAGCGTGCGAGCCAGAAAGATGGTTGGTGCTACTATACACCCTATATAGTTCCATCCCTTTAGTAGTTCAATTTCGGTCATCAAATGGATCACTTTAAGAACTCTTGGTAGGGCCTCAGAGGTCGAGTTAGGGGGGTTCGAATCTGAGTCCGAACTTCTGATTGATTCAGTATCTCTGATTTCGGTTCTGATAAATCTCGCGGGATTTGCGGGATTGGGATTTTTTAAATGTATTTTTTTTTGTTTTAAGTAGTAATATACATAAACGGCTTTTTTTCGGGCTCTAAAAAACTGTAAATTTTTAGTTACGTCACAAAAAGAAACTTTTTTTCGATTCGTACTTAAATAAGAAAACAGTTGAGTACGAAGATTTTTTCGTACTCAACTGTTTTCTTATTTAAGTTTGTAAGGAACCCTCAGTGCGCGAGCCTGACTCGCAATTGCCTGGTTTTTTTATATTACTACTAAAAACAAAAAACTGTTTAAAAAATCCCAGTCTCGTAAATTCCGCGGGACTGATGACTTCAATCCCGCAGCCTTGCGGGATTGCGACTTTGATGCGAGATTGGATTCTCTAGCCCCACTGGGCTTTGGCCCTACTAGACCCCTACGGCTTTGCTGACATCTCTTTGAGGCGGGCGTGAAACACTAAGCGCTATCGACGACTCGGACGGCGAGCTACCCATTGCTTATCGTCCTTGCGGACGACACGACTCATGATATACCTACCCTACCTACTTTATCATGTCTTGTTAATTACTAGTTAGTGAACATATATGTAGGTAGGTAGTTATCAACCCTTTTTGTAAATGAAATAATAATTGTTTATTTTTTCACAGAACTTATTATTTTTCAGGACCTTATTACAGGTGGAAAACATTTAATGAACACTTCGATACTCCCTTTGGCATGCTAGGCAATTGTAGAAAAATAACCGAACATAAATGTAAAAAGGCTCTAGTGTTTACCTTTATATACATGGCGTTATGTAAACAATTTCCTGTTAAGGTATGTTGCATTATTTCTCTGTGATCATTTGTTCTGTGTAATAACTAGACATCGGAGTAGCAAGATTGAATTGGGGACATTGATCCGAAACGTATATATAAATATGGACATTCCTCCGGAATTGGTGCTTCGATCGGAATTTTATTTATTATTATTATTTTTTATTTTTTTGTTGTGACTTCGATTGTTTTTATTATTCAACATATAAATAATAAATTAATTTAGTTTAATACCTTCCTTTAAATTTTGAATTGAGTAGTAATAATATCAGTACCAACATTAACAATATTTAATTGAATCCGGTAATACCGGAAATACTTTCCGGAAAAATGCCTTATCCATGTTACAGAAAGAATTCTGTGTGCATTTATGATACAAGTACCAAAAATCAATCTATCTACTCCGATCACTGGTAATAACCACAGTAAAGATAAATAACAGTCTTCTGAAAGTAGATACCTAATAATAATATCCCACGACTTTAACACAACGCCTAGATGGCTGGGCATGCCACAATTATGGCGGTAAGTCCCCTCTTTGAGGAATGGCTGGAAAGACCACATGGCGTCCTTACCTACCGCATGACGCAGGTCCTCACCGGACATGGTAAGTTCGGGAGGTTCCTGCACCGAATTCGTGCGGAAGACACGCCCGGGTGTCGCCACTGTGTGGAACGCCCGGAGGACACGGTGGAGGTGTGCGCCGCTTGGGCAGAGCAACGCCGTGTCCTCGTGGGGGCGATCGGCGGCAGTGATCTCTCGCGCCGGGCATTGGTACAGGCCATGGTCCGGAGTGAGGAGGAGTGGCAGGCGGTCGCCTCCTTCTGCGAAGCAGTAATGCTAGCAAAGGAGGCGGCCGATCGCGTGAGGCAACAGCAACGGTCCTCACGCCCCAACCGCCGCCGGGATTCCGATCCCGATTTCCGGCCACCGTAGGCGCAGGCTTGCGGACGGCGAGCAATGGGTGGCTCGCCGTCCGACCGTCCGGTAACTGTCCGGACCGAGCCCAAGCCGTCGACGGCGCGTATTGTTCCACGCGCGCCTCAGGGTGATGTCAGCAAATCGTTGGGGCCCAGCAGGGTCGAAGCCTACTGGGGCCACGGGTAGTGTGAAAGCGAAGCCCGGGGCCCCGGGATGAAGGCAAAGAGGGAACAGGAGTGGGTTTTTAGTCAGTAAAAGTCTGACACTATCTCTCGCTCCACCCATGTCATTAGATGATATTCCAACCTTAAAAAAAAAAAAAACGCCTAGATGGCGTTTTGAAGTCACTAAGCAGAGCTTGTGCTATGAGCACTATTGAGTAGTAGACAGCAGATAAACATACTTATAATTATATATTTCTAAATATGTAGGTGCCTACATACGTATTATAGATAAATTACACTCAGACACAGAACAACTGCTATGCCGGAGGTCGAGGGTTCGATTCCCACCCAGGACAAATGTTTGCGTGATGAGCACGATCATTTGTTTTGTGTCTGATTGCTTAACTAGAAACTAGACGGCGTTGTGTGATAGTTGTGGAATTTATATAATGCGCGATGACGTCAACGCGCGACCGCCGGCGTTCGCGTGGCTCTCAATCGGTTAAATGATCGTGCTCATTACACAAACATCTGTCATAGCATCTCCGGCATAGCAGTAAGGTCCACTAACCAATAACAACCAACAGGCCAATTCGATTCAATTCATCCCACCATCTTTTTTTTTTGTTTACGTTTCCCCACACGGCCCACACTAGGAATTACTTCTGTATCGTGGGTGCGTTCACCATACAAGTAAACCGGAACAACTATCTGTATGCCATACAAATATTTGTTCCGTATAGCAATCGAACTTGTGACACAGCGCAGCAGCCAATCGTTCAACCACTGCGCCAACCGTGTGGTCAAGGGGATTCACTGTGCAGCTAGGCTTTGATCTGTCTCAAACCGAAGAAAGAACACCAATATTGCTAATTTCCGTATTCTAATGTGTTCTCACAATATATCACAGGCATATAACGAGAACGGCTTCTACTGCAGCCACGGCAGCGACTATCGCTACTTGTACAACATTCCTCAGATGATTACATACGTGCTTCAGTTCCAAATTGTGATGATGTTGTGTACCAGTGTCTTCACAGAGGCCGGCTTCGGGGTTTACCCTACAAAGACGCTGCCATTGCCTGGACACGGACCCTCTACAAAATTCAGCTTGCTTAACCTTGCGTAAGTTATATTTTACCGAATCTTGGTTACTGGTAGGCTATTACTTTGGCTTACAGGATAGATAGAATGCGTTTTATACCAGTAGTGGAGACATACATTCCCGCGGTCGGGATAATTTATACGCGGGCGAAAACGATGGCAAAAGTTAGTTAATTAAGAATAAAATCAAAAGTGTGAATATCTTCAATGAATAAAAATATGATACATAACTACTTATGGCATTATTAAATTCTAAACACTAACTTGATATGGACGTGTGCAAAATGGTACCGTTCGTTGGACAATACGCAACGCACTTTTTATATAAGTACCATATTATCTAAATGTGCGATGCGTGATGTGCGATCTTTTATTATGTTACAAAAAGTATAGGCTTAGAACGATCGATCCGTTAAAGCGATTAACCCTTTAGTCGCTTGCGTCGGATTTTCCCGACGAGGGTTTTCGTGCCCTATTCGCAAGGGTCTTGCGTTTGCGACTGGGTACTCCATTTTTTTAGCTCTTCAATCCCCATAGTTGACAGAAGAGATGACGAGATGGAGTATTTAGCCGTAGATGTGCGACCCTGGCCACAGAATAAACAATAGTACTAAGAATATAAACGCGAGAGAGTAGGTATGTCGGATTTATCCGACGTATGTGGTTAAAAGATAAAAACCAGTCCTACTAAAAAAACTACTCTGCCTTTCTAGATAACTAATTTTTAACTTTGAAACATTCCAGTTCAACAACGGAAGCGGTGGCCTTACAACAAGAATACAATTTCGCAATGTTAAGGTCTTTTCAAAACGATGCGCTGCTGATGGGACCGAGGATGAGAGACACCTTGCGAGCCTGGGACATGTCCACTCGGTACTGGTTCTGGACGCACACCTATAAAAACATGATCAAGTCGAATAAGGAAGTGAGGTCTGTCGCCTTAGTGCGAGTTTTTTTATGTACTCGATCGCGTTAAAATAAACGTTAATTTGTATTAAAACTGCGCCGAGTGCAAGTTGTTTTACGTTGAGGTACGCGATTGAAACGTTTACCGCGTATCGCTCTCTGACTGGTTTTAAAAGCTAGGAGCGGGCCAATCGGAGCTCCGACCATCATAAACGTCTCGCACTAGGCACTCTGTATATGAGCCGTCTGTTGGTAATAACGGAAAACCTTTATTTTTTCTATACTGTTTGACATCAGTGAACGTTTACGGTAACGCGATCGACTAAAAAACTCGCACTAGACCCACTGTACGTTAAGTAGGTACCAAGACTATTAATAATATCATTACGCGCTGATTATGAGGAAATTAAATAACGCCATCTGTTTGCGGCCTTTATTTTTTGAGTTGGAAAATCAACGTTTCAGGGCAACGATAACTCTTGCAAATGTGCCCGCAGCCCTTATCCTGATGTGGTCCTTACAGAACTAAAAGGATTACTTACATTTGTAAACAGAATTCAGACAATCAAATGTACTGCAGGGTAATGTTTTTGTGATTGACTTTTCACAGATCAACCTATTTGGTTGTCGTCTTCTTAACCGGACTTGTGTCTGGTGGCTTTAACCTTTTAAACTAGGCGTTTAAAGGGTTAAAGCCGCCACAGACAAGTCGGATATATCCGACAAACACTCTTGCGTTTATTCCACCAGGGTCGCACATCCACGACCAAATACTCTATCTCATCAGCTATTCTGTTACCTATGGGGTCGGAAGAGCTTAAAGAGATGCGTCGCAAACACACGACCCAAACATAGGACGCAAAAACACTCGTCGGACTAATTCGACGCAAGCGGTTAAAGGGTTAATAAAATTAAAGCCTCTAACCCAAGACTTATTTATTTATTTAATATCACTTGTACAACGTTACGGAGGATGTCCAAGGCGTTGAAACTTACAAAGTAAAAAAGTACATTTAATAAAACAATAATTACCTAATAACAAATCCATACACATTGAAGAACATATCATTTATGTTAGTATCTTTTTATTTTCTTAGAAAGAAAAAAATACATTTACATTAGGTACCACTAAAATAATATATCCCACAAAACAAATGAAACAATGTTTAGGTACTTATTTTTCATCCATCTACTCACAAAACCCTAGACATTCACGACACACATCTATCCATCTCCTAGCAAACAAGTCACACTCCGGTGTTAGAGTTAGAAGAGCATTTTACACAGAAAGCGCAACGAACGAGCGGCGATATAGCTCGTGACACTGTTTGTGATAAAGGATCAGCTAACAATCGGTGTGTTCGCGGCCTTAGGTGTTGTTTAAGTGCGAGAGGAACAAACCTTAAAACTATATAAGCAACTACGTGCCTTAGAGCGCAAAGGACAAATTGAGGAACATAAGTTGGTTTTAGTGAGTAAAATTTTGACACGCCCTCTCGCTGTACCCCGTTTCCCACCTTAAAAAAAGCAACTTTGAGCTAAGGCCGTCACTAGTGGGATAGCAAATGACGGGCTGGATCGGACGTTGATAATTTGGAGACGAGTTTAACCCCCCATTTCTGAATTGAGTAGCGGGAACTTTCTGTCAACATTTGTCCCCCCCACACTTTCACTATTACCTGACTGAACAATCGCCATCTTTTGTGTTCGATCGTTTCATCATAGACTTCATCCATCTCATACCGTCAGGCAAGATCGACGTCAAGAGCAAGCGAGGAGTAAAGAAAAGAAAGTCATTGGAGTAGGTACCTATTTATTTATCAATCATTAAGGTTCAGTTTCTTATCGTCAATCTTTTCAGAAGCGCGGTTTCGTTCCTGGCGTGGTCACTGTGGTGTGGCGCCACTATGCAGCAAATGGTTATCTGTAGCACGCTGTGGGTCCATCTGCATCTAGAAAACGAGTATGCCGAAATGTATAGCACTTCAGCGGTAGGTTGAATTTTTTTGTATATTTTTGAGAGTTATTTATTCAACAAACTAGATTCTCCAACTTTTGCAAGCGGATTCGTCCGTGTAAAAGTGGAGAATTAATCCCAAGTGAACATAATCCCGGTGTAAAAATGCCCTGCAATGGTCTATCCGTGTGCTAAATTTCAACAAAATCCGTTCAGTCGTGATACCTACCTACATACAAACTATCAGCTTTTGTAATAATAGTGTGAAGAAAACGCCAGTTCTTAATGGACGCTCATTGCATTACCTCTGCCATTTTAGAAACTAGTAAACAAGCCTAATATGAAATAGTAATTTCGTACTTCTAATCGTTTCTTGTTTGTACGTAATCATTTAAATGTTATCTGCTACAATACAACAGCGTTATAAACTTATCGCCTGTTTATCTATTGTTCAAGTACGTATCTTACAAAGTGCTTAAAGAGGTCACCTAGTAGTTTCGAGATAATATCTAGCGTTTAAATAATACTTTACGTTTCAAGTCCGGATGCATACCCTGCCTAAATCCGTATCGAAAATTCTGGCAGACGTAGCTTCCGTGTTATTAAATTATTAAATTTTCAATACACTTACACGAAAACCCGCTCTTCTCCCACCGCTTTTAGGCACGCACTAGACTGTATCCGCACTAGTGCAGAAAAGTGCGCGTGCTGTCCCCCGCCACAGTGTTATTACATTTATCATATCAGGCTGGGCGGGCGTCGAAGTCCACGAGTCCACGAGTCGCCGGTCAACCCCGTTTATTCATTGCTTCGTAAGTGTATTGAAAAAAGTCGTTTGATACACGTGCAAATTTGCCACTGCAGCCCTCGGCCCCATAACACACTCGAATTCCGGCTCAGTCGCAATGACAAACTTTCTGCACTTGTATCAAAATGTACTATTATATTGCAAACATTGTCATTAGACATAAATATCATACGTAGGTGCTGTTTTTGTACTTACCACACATTTTATCATTGCAGATGAAAGTGCCGTGGGACATCGGGTTCTCAATCATGCGTCTGTTTTGTTTAATCTACCTCACACCCTGCCTTATTCTTGACGATTATTCTGTTGTGCTTCGCTACTACAACTCAATATACTGGGTGTATCATATGGTTTTATTGAGTTTAATCTTAGCTGCAGTGGCTGTCCAGAAACAACGCATCATGTCGGCCACAGCTTTGTAGAAATCATACCGTGTGTTGACGAAAGTAATATTATATTTTTGAAAGTCATTGCTGTTTTTCATTTACCTGCAGTTTTTAGGGTTCCGTACCCAAAGGGTAAAAATGGGACCCCATTGCTAAGATTACGCTGTCCGTTTGTCTGTCACCAGGCTGTATCTCATGAACCGTGATAACTAGACAGTAGAAATTTTCACAGATGTTGTATTTCTGTTGCCAACAAATTCTAAAAAAAAAAAAAAAATATTTAAGTGGGGCTCCCAATCACAAACATGTTTTTTTCTACGATCGGTACGGAACCTTTTGTGTATGAGTCTGGCTTGCACTTTGCCGGTTTTACATTTATTGTGTTACTTGGGGGCTTTTCTTTTTTACCGACTCGCTTGTCCCGTGGAAAAATAATGTCAATATCGTATTTACGCTTGAAATAATCAGGTTATTAAATTTTTCTTTTAAGTTTATATGCAAAATTGCGTACCTAATAATTTTTTTTTTTTTAATTTTCGTGACAGATTGGACGAAATGCTTTTCAGACATTTTTTTGTAGGTAGTTATCGATAGTCATTTTTGATAAGACATGTTCATTTTTTTTCCCAGTGTGTTGAAAAAGGCGTTTGATACACATGGGCATTTTTCATTGCAGTCTCTCAGCTCCATATTTATATACCACCTCCGCTGCAATAACAACGTTTGCCCACTTGTATCAAAATGTACTATTTCCATGTAACACATACCATTATTAATTAACACAATAAGTAATTTTCAATCAATAACATTTATTAATACATCACTAATATACCTACAATTACAAAACACTAGTGCAATAAAAAGCACATACTGCAATAAGGCAAACAACTTTTAAAACATTTACGAGTTGTGCTTAGTTAACAAAAACAAATGATATAATATTATTATTATGTGATATCACAGATATCTATGTACCTAAATCTAAAAACTTTATTTCACTATGGAAGACATTCGACATTGGTCAAAACTATACCATTTAACCCCGCCAACGGTCGGGTACATCCGACAAACACTGTCACATTTATTCCTCCAGGTCGCACATTCACGACCAAATACTCGCATCTCGTCAGCTCTTCTATCACCTGTACTAAGTCGGAAACACACGAAAACGTTTGTCGGACAAATCCGACGCAAGAGGTTAAAGGGTTAATAACGATATTACATTGTTTATTTATTTCAATCTTACATAATATAACAGAAGAGTTTCTTACATTCATAATTATTCTATGTACCTATGTGGTTTATTATAAATAATTTTAACAGCACTTTTAAACATTTATTTGATATTATTTAACATTATTTTTATTGTCTTTTAAATAGGTACGCGCGCACATTAATTAAAACATTTGTATAATTATACTATGGTCTTATAAATTACCTAGGTAATAACTAAGCAATGTATCCTAATTTCCCTTATTTATATTTTCTTTAGGTTTCACTTCTACCGCAGCAATAGTTATCTTTGGGTCCTCAATAAGAGTTTTGTTCTGAATAAGTCTGAGCTCTCGCAGTTTCGGAGGAATCTTGCCAGATGGTTGAACAGCTGAAAAAAAAACATGATTGTATTTTCTCGTACAAAATTAACCCTTAACCGCCCGCGTCGGATTATTCCGACGAGTGTTTTCGCGTCCTATTCGCCAGGGTTGTGATTGCAACTGGGTACTCCATATAGGTGTGACAAAAGAACTGATGAGATGGAGTATTTAGTCGTGGATGTGGGACACTGGCGGGATAAACGCGAGTGTATTTGTCGAATATATCCGACGTAGGTGGTTAAAGGGACAGACACTGATCGTCATCATCATCATCATTTCAGCCGAAAGACGTCCACTGTTGGACATAGGCCTCCCCCAAGCGTCGCCACAACGACCGATCCTGTGCTTCTCGCATCCACCGCACTCACGCGACCCTCACCAGGTCGTCGGACAATGATAACAACATAATAATTTATTGTTGGAGTGAAACAAAAACAAATCTATCCTACTTCAACATTATGATCGTTCTCTTTCTAACCAACAAATATTGTATTTTTTTAAAAGAGTAACCTTGGAGTTTTTTGCCGGTTCTTCTCCATAGGAAACAACCAATTTGGAACCGTGCACTAGCTTCTGACGTTTTATAAGTGCCCTTGTAGGCCTATGTGAAATAAAAAAACTTTGACTTAGACTTTGTATTTAATGGTCCGAGCCCCTTGTCACCACTTGACTGAAATCCCTAGCATGGTTACTAGTCTTTCTTAGGAGCACACGTCTCACGTAATATTACTGAAACACACCTTTCAGTATATTAGGAAAAGGATAATAAACAATTAAGTATTGAAATCCTTAAAACGGTGTTTCCTTTTGTGTCCACCTATTAAACCTAACATAATTACCTCTAGCTTTCTGATATGTATCTTGCACAATATTCTGAAGCGTCGAAATTGTATTCTCCAGCGTCAATTTCAAATTGTTATTTGTTTTGTGCCACCACGCCAAGAACAGTGCGGCAAACAAGTCACCGGTCCCGGTGAAGGTGCAATCCACCTTCGGTATTGTAATCTGGTAACAGGATCCTGTAAAATAAAAGACAAGTATAAGATATTGGGTCAATTGGCGTTTATTGTAATAAACGTTATATAAAGCTTGAGTATTTTTGACATAATGGTCGCAAACGCAAAACTAGGTAAGGTAGTCATAGTCATAGTAATTTATTGGTAAGGGATTCTTACAAGTCATTTAAAGAATGTTACATAAAATTTGTCAACAAATGATTAGTTACATAACAATGTCAAATAATAAAAAATGTCAAACAAATAAAAGAAATTACAAAGAAAATAATAATAATAATACTCGAAGTCAAATTACAAATTAAAATAAAAGTCAAAACATTCCAAATTAGCGTCAAAGTTAAATTAAATTAGGGTTTGATTCCTCTTGTGTTGTCTATATATATAAAAGAGAAACTGACTGACTGACATATCAACGTACAGCTAAAACGACTGGGACTAGAAGCGTGAAATATGGCACAAGTCTTCGTTTTAAGTCGCAGGCGAGCACTAAGAAAGGATTTTTAGAAATTCAGCCCTTAAGGGGTTAAATCGGGGGTCTAACGTTTGTATGAAGAAACCTTTCACGCGGGCGAAGCCGCTGGCACAAGCTAGTAGGTAATATGAGGGAATGGCAGAACTGGTTAAGGGTTTAGCTACTAGTACATCTAGCACCACCGAAACGCATTTCCCTACGCTTCTATCCTTTCTGTCGATCTGCCGACCGCCTCGGCATTTCGTCGCATAAGGCCGCACTCCCACGCGCTTTCTCGCTCTATTAAATGACTGTTCTAAGTGATGGAGGAAGATAGAAGCATAGATAAGTGCAATTCTGTACGGCCAGATATAGATCAACTCTAAAACTACTACGCGCCACTGCTTTCACTATTTGGTGTACCTACTTATTTCTTAACATTATGGTAGTCAAATACAAAGCCTACCTACTGTAAGACCTTACCTGCTGTACTCGCAATGCCGATCATATGGTCATCATCTCCTAGATCAGTACTCGACAGGACGACAGTTTTGATACCCTTATCGTGTAGGGCTTGGATGACCTTCAGAGCGTCGTCCAGGTTATGGACTTTAAGCCCTGTCATCAGCTCGGCCTCGAACTGGTTCGGGGTGACGACATCAGCTAAGGGGACTAGGATATCACGGAAGACGGGCAGGATCTCTTCTGGCACGTACATTTTTCCATTGTCACCCATGACTGGGTCGCATACTGAAAATTTAAAACATGGTATTATTTTATTATTGTTGTTCATATTTTATTGAGTGTATCTGACGAGGGAAGAAGAACGAGGAGCAATCTTCTGAGGCTTTTTTTGCTGGCTTTGTGTTACTAGCTAGAAATTTCCTGAGAGAATAGTTTTGAGCATAAAGGCGTGGTCGACCAAGAACATTTGTGCGAAAATTAACTAGTGAATTCACGATCATAAAGACATGACGTGGTCGACAAAGAACATTTGTGCGAAAATTAACTAGTGAATTCACCATCATTTACAAACTGATGATTTTGATTACGATAGCAAGAAAATGTGCAGGGCTCAGGATTGTTCGAAAGAGTCACCGCAGCCGGCGAACCCAACAGGCAACTTAAGGTGGGCTCTATTCGGTAAAAGTCCGATACTCAGGTCAAGAGAACTCAAATGATGATTTTATACAAAAAGAAAAAAAAATGGGCAGATCATCTGATGGTGCGAAAATATGAGATTGATTGGATAATCCTTTAGTAGATAGCACAACAACCAGAGTAGGTACGTATCCGTAATTGAAACCTTACTAAAACAAACAATAAGCTGACGTAATTCGATTACTTCTACTGTTTGAATTTTATCCATGTCCAATCTGATATCATAGATTACTTACAATTCTGTACCTAAATATTTCTATGTTGTCATATTCCGTTTACAAACTGATTCTCATGGGAAGAATTTTTGTTTTCATGTCTAACTAATGGGTATCGTTTTACACTCGCGATCCGAGTTCATACCTACTTGTATATAGTAGTACAGTATTTAATCTGCTTTAAACAGCGTTTTCATTTGTGATTGCTATACAAATTTTTTACCATAATAATTGTCAAGACAGATAAACAACCAACAGAATCATAATGGGGCCCAAATTATTGATCGCCCGGAGGACATAGTGGAGCATACGGTAGAAATCTGTCCCGCTTAGGCGAGCCTCCTCGCACCAGCCGCCATAGCTGGAGACGCCCCGGGCGTCGAAAGCCGCAGGGCGTTTCCCAAAGTAGGACATGCGGACGACGAGGAATGGGTAGCTCGCCGTCCGGTGAAGATCAAGCTTGAATCAACGGCACAAAGTGTTCCACGCGCGCCTCAAAGAGACGTCAGCAGAACTCTGAAGGGGCCCGGTAGTTAGGGTGATTGCTATGGCACTATTCGTCCATTTGACTAAACTGCTACAAACACATGCGTAAAACTTGAATACAAACCTACCTTCCGCGCAAAGTTGGTTTTTACGATCCGTTATGTCTAAGCAACAGTTCTACTAAGATGAAAATTAGACAATTAGCGAAAAATAACGTCATTAGCCACTTCATATCCGTGCCTTGAGGAAGCCGTCGCGTTAGAAATAAAAATTCCGACGAGAATAGTTCATGGCAAGTTTAATTACTGATAAAGCTAGTTTACGGCATATTTTTGGCACATATGTCTACTTATGAGCATAATAAATATACTTAATGTGTTTTTAATAGTTTTTCTATAAACATCTTAAATAAATAAAGTGGTCTAATACTAGCATACCAATTTTCCGTCCGTGTGGACAAAATTGATTTTTCCACATGTACGGAAACACAATAAGGTAAGGTGAATATTTATAATGGTCATTTTACTTCAACAGACCTATAAAATACTGAATATTTTCTCAATATGATATGATCTTTATTGCTATTAGATTAGATATTTTAGTTTCCGTCCATTCCTTTGCTAGGGTTGCGCAAATAAAAAAATATTTAATGGACGAAAATTTTTTTTTTTTTTTCGTGTGGGAAAATCATCTAATGACAACCCCCGCTCTTGGGCGGAGCGTGAGATAGTGTCAGACTTTTACTGACTAAAAACCCACTCCTGTTCCTTCTTTGCCATTTTTTTTTTCCAGGGCCCCGGGGGTCACTTTCGCATCACCCATGGCCCCAGTAGGCTTCGACCCTGTTGGGCCCCTACGGTTGCTGACATCTCCTTGAGGCGCGCGTGGAACACTACGCGCCGTCGACGACTTGGGCTCGGTCCGGACGGTTACCGGACGATCGGACGGCGAGCCACCCATTGCTCGCCGTCCGCAAGCCCGCGCCTACGGTGGCCGGAAATCGGGATCGGAATCCCGGCGGTGGTTGGGGCGTGAGGACCGTTGCCGTTGCCTCGGCAACGGCAAAATAGCTTAAAAACTTGGTTTTAGTTTTCATCCATAAACGAATACTGGGATGGATGGAAAATTAAGAAATACGTAGATATTCTTTTGAAATCTTAAAAGAAATAATTAAAGATAACACTGTCTTTGGTTTGTTTAAACGTGCTAATCTTTGGAACTATATGCGAAATTGGAAAAGATGCGATAGTCAGATTCATGACGAATAGTATCTATAGGCTAAATAACATCACGATATGACTCACGGAAACGGCAGTGACCAAAGACGCCGGTGAAACCACGGGGGCCAGTTAGGTTGTTATAACTAACAAAAAAAATATACCTAAAAGATAGAGATAGAATACACAGAAGCTAAATAGTAGTATGTTGTTGATTAAGTAAAAGTATATTATAATTGTTTTTTTACTTAATAATTAACATACACACCTTTTTCTACATTGTGGTCGAAAACGAGCTCACGCTTACGATGAAAACTGTTTTTTTTGACGAAAACTAGCAAAATCCCTCCTTCTTAAAAAGTATTTTTTTATAAAAAAAAGCCGTAAATGTGTCATGTGAAGTTAAACTAAAGAAGAGTATATAAGCAATAGAAACGCACTTCAAGATATTTATTTCGCATCACAAAGCTAGCAACTCCGATAATTGGACGAAAACCAACGCAATCAACCTACCATGACCCTGAAACGCAAAGGGCAACTGAGGGAACACTTGTCGGTTAGTCAGTAAAAGTCTGACACGCCCTGTCGCTCTATCCAGAGCGGAAGAAGTTATTTAACGAATTTTCAACCATAGAAAAAGCCCAAAATGCTGCTTTTCTTTAAGGATTATTTGGTTAATTCTGATAATGTACAGAATTGGCAGAATCAGAATCAGAATCAGAATCAGAATCAGAATCAGAATCATTTATTTGTAAACATAGGTGATAATTATATACAAGATGTTATAAAAGTAGGTAGTGCGCTATGTTTTGCCAATTGACATACAAATTAGTAAGAAAATAAGTATTATGCTATTAAATTAAAATATAAATTCGTCATAATATAATTATGCAAGCAAGTAAAATTTCAATATTCATAATCAATTTCATTTCATGTCAAAACTTATAGTTAATTCAGAAGATTAATTTAGAAATAAAACAAGTAAAAAAAAAAAGTATTAAAAATGTCAAGTATAAGTAAAAATGTCAATATTATAAAATTACAGAGATTCGTCATTAATAAATTCACCTAGAGTATAATAACATTTTTCAAGTAGTAACCCATGAAGCATTTTTTTAAACTTCTGCACTGACATACATTTTATTTCATCGGGTATTTTATTATATATTTGCGGTGCAATACCAAAGAAGCTTTTCCTCATAAGAGAAGTTTTACATTTCACAAGGCATAAAACATTTTTATATTGAGCACGCATGGGTGTTTTCTTTATTGCACTTAATTTCTTGAATAAATGTGGATTCATTTTTACAAATAATGCAATTTCAAGGATGTATAAAGCCGGTAGAGGTAATATTTTTAACTTTTTAAAATAAGGAATGCAACTGTCTGTTGTTTTTAAACCACACATACACCGTACACATCAGAATAAGTAGATAAGTAATATCACCAACCCGCACTAGGCCCGCGTGGTGGATAACGGCCCATTCCGTCTCCTAGAGGAGGCCTAAGTCCCAGCAGTGGAAACATTATAAGGCTGATTATGTTTAAATGTTATGCTTGTCTTTTGGTTGTGCGTTTCAAGACAGTGATCATTGTCTTAATTGAGTGCACGCTTATCAGTAGATCATGGATTGTCTCACTAATCAAGTTATTAACGTCTTAACGTCTTAGTCTCACGTAATGAAATATTTCGTAAAACAACGTCAATATTAAATTGGCTTGTTCGTTGTTTGATAACCCATTTTTTTAATAGTGACCTTTGGTTTTATTGACTACTAGCTGTTGCTCGCGACTTCGTCCGCGTCTGTTAAGTTTCGTAGGTTTTAGGTTTTTTGCACGGTATCCTACTTCATTTTCGAAATAAAAAGCTCTAACTTACTACTAATCAGGGATGTTATATAGGTAGGTACATATATTATATGAAATTTCGGATCTGCATACGGGTATATGCGCAATTATTTTGGATAATTCGCTTCGGAGTTTCGGTTTTATATTTATTACAAAAATATAACACAAATACTAAGATTTACTCGATTATCATTTATTTGACCGGAAACAAAAAACACTCGTTTAGACTCTGCCTCTATCCGAAACCTTATATCGGTTTCGGATATTTTTTATTTCGGATATCCGATAGTTTCGGAAAAGAACTCCTTAACCGTAAGGTTAAGGAGTTCTTTATAAGGAAATCTTTATTTATTCATAATAACATCAGCTATCTACGTGAAAGTCCCGTCAAAACCGAAATCCCGACGATTCGGATGTATACGGAATAAACGCGGATGTCGCTATTTTTTTCTATAAAGGTTTATAATATGAATTTAGTCGACAAGACAAACCTACATACATACAATCTTACAGTCTCATGTGACCAAGACCATATGACCAAACGTAGGTAAATAAGTTGTTTATAACACAATATTTTTAATCAGTTTCTAATGATAGACATTAGCTAGGTAGGTACATAGTTTACAGTTAGTCTACAATCTCTTATCTATTTTATTTTATTATTATGATTGTTGATAAGCTTGATTCACAAGTGATAAACATTTAGATAATTGTTACTACCTCAATAGTTTATCTAGTTTGATCTTGCATGTCCTTGGTTTTCAACAAGAGGATGCCTTAATTTTTTGTTTACCACACCCTATGAGTGATTTTATTAATTTAACTAGCTTTTGTCAGTGACTTCTCCTGCATGAAAACAGGAAATTATCCTAAGCGAACAGATTCCTGGGGTAAAAGTATCCTTTGTACTATTCCAGGATGGTCTATCCATGTGCATGCATCTAAATCTGTTTAGCTGTATGAGTGTGAAGGAGTAACAAACATACAAACTTTTGCCTTTAATACCTATTTCAGATACCGGCATGGATCTTGAGCGCTGACTTCTACAGTTCTACTTGCGAAGAAGCACGCAGAAGTGAAATATCCGGTCTCTTTAGTGGTATGAAAAGAGATGCGGAGGCGGGGAGTGCAATCCTTGTACAGTGATTGGCTCGCCGATGTTGTACGATGCTCAAAGCGATCCTTGCTCTTTCGCCGAGCGCTCAAGATTCGCGCCGCTGTCTGTACTGGCTTACTCAGCAAAAATCGTTTTGCCATATAATTTATAAAAGAAAACTATGGGGTAGGGGAAAGAGATTAAAAAATAGCCTACGAACTATTCTCAGACCTACTAAACATTCATAAAAATAGGTCAGGCCAGAAGAGTTCAATAACAAACACTGTGACATGTGATATTTATATATTATTATTACTTTGTGATGTTTCCTCCAGCAGTTAGTCATACAAGGCTGTTTTTTAATCATTCTTTTACAATATTATATGTTTGGATTTCCATTTTATATAAATGCATAAATTTTCCTCCACTTGTAACAAATTACGGTTACATATTATGTTACAAAGCAACTGATAAGCAAAATTTTCTCTACTGGAATATGAGCTAAGAATCTGCTTAACAGGTGCTACATTCGAGACTGCACAAGCTTACTTGTGTTATATTTTGGGCTGTTGTCCGCAACTCCACGACTTAAAGTGCATCTTTTGCGTACAGATGGGAGAAATGTAGTCATTCAATCCACCCCAGCTCCTCAAGGAAGGCCAGCAGTGCCTTGGTGTTAGTTGACCATTTCACAGAGGGTACCTGGGTGTAGGACAAACTTACTTACCATAGGTCAGTTGAGGGTTCTTTTGTCTCAACTTTTTCAAGAGTTCTGCAATCTTTTTCAAAGAGTCCGGGGATCTGGAGTATCCTGTCAGGAAGTGTGTGTAATAGTCCACATCATTCAATTCTAGTCCTTCTATTAGATCATCTAATTCTTCATTCTTTAAAATATTCCCTTTGATATGTTTGTATGCTGTGTGTGTCGAGAACTGTACTGTATTTATGGAGTCAACTTCAAAGCCTAGCACCTGAAACAATACATTAGTCATTGTGTTGTTTTTTTACTTAATTATCAGTATGGAATTATTGTAATAGTACTTAGTAATATATAAAAAACGAATGTAGCTAAAATGGGGCTGGGATGACATCTGCCGCATCTTTAACAGTTCATGGGTGAAATAAAGCACAACAAGGATTACGGCAGATCCAGGCCAAGCTTGGGAAAGCAAATTTGACAGATTTCAGCAGAACAGGTCTGAAAACCAGGTGAAATGTATATTAAAGGGAGGCATTTCCACTGCAGTGGTATAGAACAGGCTGTACATAAATAGTACAGAAGTAGTTGAGCAGCTGTTCTGGCGTTATAAACCTTCTCACTTTTGCTAGAATCCCCAACATTTTGGCAGCCAATTGAGCCTTGATGCCTGTTTTATTTTTTTTCTGCTTTGATGTAAAGGCCAAGATTGTGGCTGGATGTCAACATTCTACTAAGACTCATAGGATTGTTGTTGAAGTTGGTAACTGGCACTGTTAAACCTCGGAGAGAGATGGAAATGACTTTTTCTAGAGGAACAGTAAGAGCTTGGGTTTTAGAAGCATTGAACGCGACCAAATTACTATTTTAATAGCTTAGTAATGAACTAGGTAAGTATGTATTTAACTTTAAACATAAAATTTATATAGTTGACGTTGTTTCTAACATAAAGCATTCCTAAAGAATAAAATTAATTACAAAACGAGCGCGACAAATAATACTTGGTTATAATAAAAAAAATAGTAAGTCAAGGTTTTAAAGTGACATTCAAATTCAATAATATTAAAGCATTCATGATACAATTTATTGTTTTAAAATGCTGATAGTTTTAATTACGAATGAGGATGGGTAAGATATGATGTAAGAGTTCGAAAAGAGCAAAATAAGATGGGAAGACTGTGTAAAAGGGTGGCTTGATAATAGGTGAGAATTAGAGAAGAAAATAACATGTTGCGTCAACTCCAAATTAATTGGAATATGAGCAACAGTATAACTGATTCATATTTAGAACAGCAATTAGAGTTTAGAGCTCTAAAACCTTACTTGAAGTTTACTTAAGCATGTTTGTAATAACATGATAAGGTTACCTGCAGTGGAAAAACAGCACTTTTATTTCCAACGTAGCCGTGTACCACATGGCTCTGAATAGACAGTACTCTTGGAGTAGTATCTGAAGACATTCTTGAGAATATTCACCAATTACAGTAATTATAAAATTATTTCAAGTCAAGATTTACTGCTTTTCTCTAGTGAGTGGAGCGCACAGAACGCAACGCATCAATAGACTGAGCTAAACTAAACTAAGCTATGTTCGTACTTCATTTATATTTAAAGAGCAAATATAATTATCTCAGTTCAGAAAGACATAATTGAATGATAAGAAGTCCTTTTATTTAGCATAACATGCTTATCACATTCACGAGTGCGTTCCGTTCCGAGTAATACTCATGGCAATTATTATGCAAATATTATTAGCGACTACAGCGCCAACAAACCTTCCAATTCAGTAGTCGTGTAAATGGAATAACGTTAAAAATTTTGGTATCGCTACCTTTATCGTACAAAGGTAGCGTTGTTACCAGTATAGTACTCTGTGGTTATTACTGTTAGTAGAGGTAACATTATGCTTGGTAAATTTTTCACTGACTAAGGTTATCAAAGATATTATCGGTAATTGACTAAAGGTCCAAGTGATCAGGTCACTAAAAACCAAAAAAAATGTTTTCGGTAAATAGTATCGTTACCAAAGTACCGTTAAATAGCGTTATTTTGCTAAATTTCTCAGATTACTTCAGAAATTGGTTTGATCACTTATTCAAAAAAACTTGCACCGCGTAACAATTTTTATTATTTATTACAATATATATTATTTATTTACAGTTAATATATAATAACTTACAGGCTAATAACAATTAATTAAAATATTTTTTACATAAGTAATGATAATTGCTAGCTAATAACAAGCTTCCACACAGATTGTTGACATCTTTTGACGTTATAATATAGAAGAAGAAGACTAGACGATTATTAAAAGAAGACGTAAGTTTAAAAGAACACATCGCACTGCAGCAACGCATAGTAACAAAAAGGAATCGATACTTATAACGCTAATTGTTAACATTATTTTAGTAGATTCGGTACCAAACTACCGTTACTGTGTTACCGTTAAAATTGTAATTTTATGAAAACATCGTTACTAAAAACTATACTAAAAACGTGATTTTGGTAACGTTAACAAGCCCTGGATAAACGTCATGGTGTATCTGTAACATCCATGAACGTGTTGTAGAATAATACGTCCATGGTAACATCTATATATATTCATGTTATCCTATCGCGATACGATGACCTACGTAGTATCTCTAAGTATTCTGTGATATGATAACCTTATATCTAGGATCGGTTTTGACGTGTTTAATTTAGGGCACAGAGAACTCTATAAATATGACAGATGTTATGAATGCTCAATCGAGAGGAAAAGTATAAAATAGTCTTTATCCGATATTTTTTTCAGGAAGTAAATAATGCTGAATTGAACTAGTTGAACAGTTCAATTTCGGCATAAAAAAGTCAAATGTCACTAATACGGGACAATTATGATGAGCTCGGGCGTGCATGAGTAGGTATAGTTATTGCAATATGGGGCCGACGATGACGTCAAAAAATCGTTGGTGGACGCTCAGCCCCCCTAGCCAAGTTACAATCGTATCGCTCACGCCGAACGCATCGAGTAGGCCACGCCTCCGATTCCTTTGTACTGACCACGTGACTGAGCGTTGAGATGACGTCGGAACAAAGAAACCGGAGGCGTGGCCTACTTGAGGCGTTCGGCGCGAACTATACGATTGTAACTTGGCTAGGGGGGCAGAACGGTTTTCGACACACAAATAGCGATTTTGACGTGGTTCGGAACGCGGCGCTAGAAACTTGATATTGACACTTTGACAGTGATTCAATCAATATGACAGATATCATATGTTATTTTATTACAGTGGCAACATACTGGCTTCTTTCATCGAGTGCGTTCAATTATTACCCCACAGAGTACTTTGTAACTTGTAACATACTGATATTACCCTTTTGGTTGGTGAGAAAGTCACAAGCCGAATGTCTCCAGTCAGAGAATGCCAGATATATAGAGGATCCCCACACACATCAAAAATCACACCATAATTATCATATTATGATGATTATGGTGTGATTACTGATTTGGGTAGAACTGTACTACTACTGTAGAGGAGGTTCTATGTTCGGCTGAATGTGTTTTTAATAAAAAAAAACTCAAAAACTTTGTTTCCTGACATGAGACTGCATAATTACTTTTTAAACATAAACCTTTTTATTAAAAAATTATGAGCACAAAACTCTCTGTCCTGTATTAGCCCGAAACGGTCGCAACTTGGCTAGGCCTCGACAGATCCCTCTCTAGTCTGTGCTCGACAGGCCGTTCGGACCTAGCCTGAGTCGTCGGCGCGTAGAGAGAGCAAAACTGTTGGGGCCCTGCCTGCAGGTTCGAAACCTACTAGGGCCATGGGTTCGCTTCTGAATGGAAAATCCGGAGTCCTGGAACGCAGGGCAAAGAACATGGTCATGGTTAAGAAGTATATATGTAATAAACTAGCTTCTGCTAGCGGCTTCGCCCGCGTTAATAGGTATCTCCATACAAATTTTGGACCCCCATTTCATATCGTGTCACAGCGGCAAAGGGCCTTTAACTCGTTCACGACCTTGCCGCTGTGAGCGGAAGCTAAGCGCGGGGCGGCGAGCAGTAAGATCAAAAGTATGAAAATGTTTGAAGCACGCCACGCCGCTCAGCGCCGCGCGCCCGCGTACCGATGCCGCCCTGTTCGCAGCTAATTCCGAAGTCGTTAACAGGCCGGAAGGGCCGGCTCCGTAATGCGGTTCCATACAAGAGTGCACCGTCGCGGGCAGTCGCGCCTCGCGCCCTTTTTCCTACGTAATAATAAAGTTCTCCATCGACACGACTACATGCACACCGTTAAAGTTTTGTTTGTATTCCATAAAAAAGGAACCTCTGTGCAAAATTTTAGCGTTTTAGGTCCAAGGCTGGGCATTTTTAGATATTTGTGGTGTGGGGAATCCATTTTTGTAGCCTTAGTAGGGGTGCTCTGGAACAAGGACTGTTTTTGTTGACGGAAGCTGCCATGATAGGCCTTAAGCATACTGTCCAATACTATATGGACTGCAGGACTCCAGTTTAAGTTTCCTTGACCTTTTCAAAGCTTTGATCTTGTCTCATACGATGTGGAGGTGCTCAATATACTTAACTATTGGTTTTCTCACCAAACAAGGTGGAATAATAAACTCTCATTGGAAAGCAGAGTGGGACAGAGAGATTTGACGTCGTGCAAGCAAATTTTATTGAAAGTGAAACAAATTATTATTAAAGATTTCACATTGAAACAGACAGACATTTGTTTGGTTTTGTTTATACTCAACTCACATAAACATTCTGGTTGGTATCATAAAATATTAATGTTGCATAAATGACTGACTGACCTTCAACCTGAACAATATCTATATCTTTAAAGAACATTAACACAAATTGAAACAACTACTAACTAAAACAAGAATCAAAATGGCTATTAAAGGTTTATTGATTACTGGTGCTGCTAGTATTGCTGGGTTGTTCTTGTGTCATTTCATATGCTCTTTCCAATGTATCGGTGACAATCTTCATATCATTTTCAATGCTTCTGGCCCAGTTTTCAACATCTCCAATTTCTTTGAGGGCACTACTGAAGTTTTCAACGAGAGCCAGCCATTGCTGTGTTTGTTTAGCAAAGTTTATAGCTCCTTGGTGCAAGAGTTTTGCTTCAGCATCCAACTTTTTCTGATTTAGATAAGCCTGGGCCACACTATAAGGATAAAATAAAATTATTAGCTTTTATGATCATAATTATGAATACAGCACAATCTTCGTCTTTTTGTTGCCTTGTTTTAAACTGTGATAAAATGCATTAAATATTTTCAATTGTTTAGATTGAATTGATAGTTATTAAGTAGTGTACATTTTAATGTGAACAGTTTACAACTAATTTGCTATGATACATCCTCATGCACCATTTTTGAGATGGGAACTCATTGATGACTTATTATTTTGTAATCTTTCTATGAGACTATGGGTCTACAAAGTAATTTACAAACCCAACATTGAGGTGGTCAACGAGTGCCTGGGTCAAATCGTTAGCCGCTGCAATGCATTCTTTGCGTTTTTGTTCTGAAAGCAGAAAGCAATTTAGCAATTTTATTATTGTTCCAAAAACAATTGTTTGATTGTTTCATACTTTAAATATTAACCTTGTATAACTCTTTTTGAAGCTTGTTTTACTTGATGTTCCTTTATTAATGATGATAACATAATGATAAATCAGTGGAATGTTTTCGTTTCGTTCTCACAGTAATTTCTTGGCCTGGGTTTAGCAACTTACTGCATAAATATTCTTCTTAATGTTAATTAATTAGCATAAGGATCACTTTGTTTTTCAGTTATATTTAACACTCGGTATTAGTAGCCAAAGATTTAAATCTAAGCGTAACTTTAGCACAACAATAATTACTACGATTTATTTTTAGTAAATATATTTTGAGTCAACAGAAACAGACACCAGACAATGACACTGACAACTTAGGTATCTTGACGTTTTAAACTGGCGTTGACATATTGGTTTTATGTCTTCTCCTCATTAAGGCAGGCTAAGATCTTAGATCATATCACATCGAGTTACTTTAGAATAAGATGCACAACATTCTAATATTTTTAAAGTATTTGGCAGAAAACGTATCGAGTCAGCTTTGTTGGAAAACTTCGCTGAGGTCGTCAACACTACAATAAAATTCTCAGTTCCATTTTTACCAAGATCGACCGAGACCGTATATTTCAATGATTCCACATACATATTTATCCAATTGTGCAGACGCTTGAGATACAAAACCACACCAATTTTACATCAAAATATCCACAGGGAATTAGTTTTCGAATAATTAAAACACATATTGAACTTCAGTCGAAAAAATTCCGCCAAAATTGGTTCAGAAATTGGTTTTACATTTAAAGGAAAATGTTCAAAAGTCAAAAATAGATAATGCAGATCTTAATGAATCGTTAATTGGTATGGGGCAATTAAACTTTGAAACGTGTCGAAATAGCAGGTGCTGACGGCGTCAACACTTTGATGAGGTCTTACATTTGTCTGCAGCATTGACCCTTGACAAGTCAACATCAATTCGGAAATACAATCACCATTTCAAGTTGCTGAAGTATTTCGCTCTTTGAAGACGAGTACAGGGCTAGGACTCGACCTGATTTCTGCGGTAATGCTATAGCGAATAGGTAGGTACTCCGACCAACTAAAAATAAAGATAGCTCACCATATACATAAGTTAAAACTAACAGTTGACTGTTTTGTCTTGATGGTGTGCGCCGTGTCGTAGACAAAACAGTCTTGTCGCAGACAAGTCTGCGCCGTCATAGACAAGTCTGAGACATCGTAGACAAGTCTGTTTAAGACAGTCTTGTCTCAAGTGAGCGCGGGCCCTTAGTACCTCACGAGTAGTGTTGCCAGGTCCGATTGAATTAAAATCGGGACGAATAAAAATACATTTTTTTAAGGTGGGACTTTTTTTTTTTTTTTTTTTCGGTGGGAAAATCATCTTATGACATCCCCCGCTCTTGGGCGGGGCGGGAGATAGTGTCAGACTTTTACTGACTAAAAACCCACTCCTGTTCCTTCGTTGCCTTTCGTACCAGGGCCGAGTCTTCCTTTCAGAATCAGACCCTTGGCCCCAGTAGGCTTCGACCCTGCTGGGCCCCTACAGTTGCTGACATCTCCTTGAGGCGCGCGTGGAACAGTTTAAGGTGGGACTGGGAAATCATCCAATGACTTCTCGTGTTTTAGGGTGAAACGAGAGGACGTGTCAGACTTTTGCTGACAACCGAACAATGTCTATGTTTGAGTATGGTTTCCGCATTTAGTCTTATCTGAACCATTGTACGTGGGCCATGGCGGCCATAACCTTAGGTGGGCTTATTCCAATGAACCCCACCTCTCTCCAAAAACAGATTAGGCCTCTCAGGTTTTTCAGGGCATCAATAAGGGAGCTTGGGGATCCTAAGGTTCGTGTGCGTATTTCAGTGACACCTGTGCAGTCTAGGAGCACATGCGCAATTGTCTCTTCGCCCTCCAAGCATGCTCTGCACAGGGGACTGTCTGTGAAGCCTATTGTGTGGAGGTGCTTGTGCATTGTTCGTTGATAGTCCTCGTCACCACGCGCAGGCTGCATCTATTCAGTCTCATGAGTTTTATTGAGGTGTGGCATGGCCTCCTTGGCCTGCCTGCATTCTGGTGGCGAGGACCACCAGCGCTCTGCTTGTGTGTGTTCACGTAACCGACTACACAGCTGACCAAAGGGGACCGGCACAATGGGTACGGGTCCAAAGACCACCACCCTAGATCCTCTTCTACGCGGCGGACGAATTATCCGCCGCGTCGTTATCCAGTGAGCCGCTATGACCTTTAATCCACTGTAGTGTTATAGTGTTGTGTTTCGGCACTGTGACTCTTTCCAGTGCAGAGTGGAATTCTTGTATAATTCTCGATGTGGTAGAGTTTTTGCCTAGGGATTGTAGGACTGAGGCACTATCGGAGAGTATCCGAATGCGCGGCACTCACGCCCCAGCATACGGGATCCCGTTCCAGATTTCCGGCCACCCCCGTGCCACATTTAAAACCGTTTTCTTTGCGAAATATTGATTGATTTGACTTAAGCTACACAAATTCTTAAAAAATCACTTAAACAGCATTTTTTTTGTGTAAACATTTTTCTAAAGATCAAAGTCGTTTGAAAGGAGTAGGGAAATCAAGCGAAAAAATATTATGTTGTAATTTTTTTTTACAATTATTTGTCACACGAAAAAATCATATGTTGATAATGTTGTAAGTACATGAATCTATAATAAACAGTTTTTTTTCAAATCCATTTATTAACCTAGCCGTTGCCGAGGTGTATAGACTTCAGAAAGTCACTGTTTTATAGCACAGCTCGGGAGCCAGGGTCTTAACACATAAAAATTGCAAGTTTTGGAGCAGGTGTCCCGCGTGTGATCGGTAATGATGCGGTCAATTTATAACTTACGACTGTCGCCAGCGGACTCCAGTAGTAAGCACACGATTGCATTGCATTAATTATACCTCGCTAATGGAAGAGGCCAATATCGATTTTCGCTTATCGCTTACGACGGCGCCAGCTGTGAACCATTGGAAAAAGATTTCATGCTTGTTTCATTTTACTCATTTCTGTGTATAGCTGATATTGTGTTTTATCAATAAGTACAGAATGAAGAGCTTTCAAGCTGATAGAAGACGCTTCCTTTGCGTTATATAAGAAAACTAGCTGACCCAACGTTGTTCTATTATAAATTATCAAAGAAAAAAATGGGGGGTGGGGGCAGAAGAGTACAAAAAAAAAGTGTTTATTATCTTAAAAATCTATACAATTAAGTTGCCGGGGCTTCCCAGAAGTTAATCAAGATACTACTACTAATGTGATGGGATAAACCTCGTTCTTCCGCTATTAATTAACAATTGTTTCGTTGTGCTAATTAGGTATAAGTTACACATTTTTTATAAAACCATTAAAAAGAAAAATGAAAAATTAATATCGTGTTTATGGCAGTGTGTGAAAACTAGATTGTTTTGTATAAATGTATGTTTATAGATGTGTTTATTAGTGTGTGAATGTATATTTTGTGTGCGTGTGTGTATGAATGGATGTGTGTGTGTGATTGGGCGTGTGTGTGTGTGTGTATAAATGGGGTGTGTTGGAGTATGTGTGTGTGTGTGTGAGTTGGAGTGTGAGTGTGTATGTGTGTGTATGTCTGTATGCATGTCGTTTAACCCGGAGTCGCCATAATGTCTTCCACGGCATCATAATTAAGTGTGAAGAGCCATTCCGTCAATGTCTTCTTACACTTATAAAGCTGCATAGGGTAAATGTTAAGTATGCGATTTACTTTAAAAGGGCCTATTAGGTACACTACGCGATATTCAGCACACGATATTTAGTCTTATTTTTTGTTCCGAGTAAGACCGGTCTAACCCCTATTACACTACGTGACATCGACTAATACTGTTTGAATATCGAGTAGTGTAATAGGCCTTTTATTCTCATACCTACCAAATATTCAAGATAAAAATCGTTCTAACCGCTTCAGATAATTTCGATAACAACCACTGTGTGTCACGTGATTTTTACTTATATATTATTCTAGCTTCTACCAGCGGCAATTTTGGTAGTTGAAGTCGAAGTTGAAAACTGATAAAAAGTAGCCGAATTTCATCAAAATCGGTTCAGTAGTTTAACTGTGAAAGCGTGACAGACATACACACAGACAGATAGATAGAGTTACTTTCACATTTATAATATTAGTATGGATATGGATTATAAATAAGGATTAATTATCGTCATAGCGTTAATTTGTTTTCTTATTACTACTAACTAATTGTTTTACTAGGTTCGTGTATTCTCTTTTTTTCCTTCTTTCTTGTTTGAGTACATATATGTATATATATATATATATTATGTATATTGTATTTTTAGTATTTAAATATATATTTGTATTAAATATAATGTATTATAAACAATAAATGTAATGTTTAATATTGCACCTACCACAAGTTGTCTCTGCATCACCCAAAGGTTGACTGGAAGAAAATACCATAAGGCATTAAGTACGCCTCTGTACTTTTGTGTGCATAGAATTAATAAATAAATTAATTAATCTCCAGAAAAAGTAAAACAAAATTTAGAATTTACTCATTTAATAATTATGCTTGTTACTTTTTTACATTTGCTTATATTAATTCTTCAAATTGTAAAATTCTACTACAGTCTTCATTGAAAGTTAATGCATAAATTATGCTTGTGTCCTGTCTTCACTGTGGCTGACCGCGCCATATTTCGCTTTGAGTTTCTCGTTGAACTCAGGGTCGTCCCATCCCCATAGGTGATGTGTACCGTCCCCAGTGCGGTGAGCGCGCTGCTTTATAATTTCAGGCGACACGTATTTCAAGTCGTATGCTTGTCCGATCTGTGGTAAAAAATAAATATTAGCTATGCACATACATATTTATTTTAAATATTAAAAAAAAAACTGAGCAAGTGCGAGTCGGACTCGCGCACTGAGGGTTCCGTACAAACTTACCTATGAAAACAGTTCAATTCCCGAAGTTGCGATGATTTTTCCGAATCGCAAAAAAAAATATTTTTTTTAACGTAACTACAAATTTTAAGGTTTTAATTTCAACTTGATACCTCCACGCTTTCCCGAGATAAAGGGTCTTGACAGACAGATAGACAGACAGACAGACAGATGGACAACAAAGTGATCCTATAAGGGTTCCGTTTTTTCTTTTTGAGGAACGGAACCCTGAAAAGGCATTGCGGCAACACCGCAAAATCCTTACTGTCAATATTTTTATCTACTTGTTTTAATAACCGAATATATTCGCACGGACGTGTTTTCGTGTTACGGTGCCAAAATTTAAACTTCCGTCCATAAAGTCTTATAACAAGTTTCCAGCAGCAAGTTAAAGTTTTGTGAACAGCACAGTTCAAGGATATAAGTGGTTATTACTAGCGCACAATCAGGTCGGCATTGGGGCTGCCATGTTTAACTAGTAATATTTCAAACTTTGTCTTACTTATCGAACAATGTTTACTTATTTATATATAGTTTATTGTACACCAATATAATAAAGGCGGCCTTATCGCATTCTGTAATCATAAATTTGTTTTTTTTTTTCTTTCAAGAATTGGCAACCCTACTCTCTGGCTGACCGCGCAAAGGTTAGCCTATTTATTTATCCGCTGTACACTTTGATAAAAGGGGTCGAATACATACCTTTGCCATGAGCTCGATGAACACGATGGTGGGTGTGAGCATGTTGTAGAGGGGAAGCTCAGTCGCACGGTAATCCCAAGGGAAAGTGTGGTGGTAGTTGTGGAAACCTTCCACGCAGATCATCCACACTCCAATGTTTTCGCGCGGGTTCAGTGACCTGAGAAAAAAAACATATTTTTTAAATTTTAATCTGAGGAAGAATGAATGATGTCCGAGGTGATTTCAGGTACCTAGGTACCTAGTTCAGAGGAGTGCTTTTTTTTGAGGTGGGAAATCATCTTATGACTGCTTTTACTTTAGGGCAAAGCGCGAGGGCGGGTCAGACTTTTAAAACGTTTATTTCAAATAGACCAATTACAGGCACTTTTGAATTGTCAAAATGACGGTCAGTCAAAAAAAAACAAGAGAAGCTAAATTGCACATTCCAAAGCGTAGATCTCTATGGAAAAGAACGTGCAAGAAACTCCATGGACACTCTTTTAAATCATATTATGAGTTACATAAATCTTGGTTACATATTTCTTGTCGCTTCTAATATGTGAGATAAGTAATAATAATAAAAAAAACGAATTAAAAAATAGAAATTAAGCCAATGGCTTGAAACATGAAACACACGCATCAGCTAAATAGCTGCTAGTGTGTCTTACCAAATAATAATAATAATAATAATAATAATAATAATAATAATAATAGCGGCTAAGAGATGACCAGTCTCAACTGACGGCACCCGTTCACGAGCATGACGTATGCATCAGCCTACTCAGCTCAACCATTTTGAAGGGAACCTAATGACCCAATAACACGTGCCACCATCAGCGAGACATTTGAGTGAGCATGACAAACTCTCAACTGCTATGCTCGTAATGTCAAACAAGTGGAAACCTAATACCTATGTCCCTTCAGTTGCTCTTTGCATCCCAAGTAATTTACCATGACGTGATAAAATGACAGTCCAGTACGACCTAGAAAGAGGGATAGAGCTATAACATAAGCATAAGCAAAATCAGCCTTTTCAATGTTCCCACTGCTGGGACTCAGGCCTCCTCTCTCTAGGAGAGGGAATGGGCCGTAATCCACCACGCGGGCCCAGTGCGGACTGGTGAATGTCACATGTCTTTGAATTTTTGGTTCTAGGACATGCCGGTTTCCTTCATCGTTTTGAGAGCAGTGGTGATAAAATAAATTAAAGAAAATAATGCGCCTGGCTGGGTTTGAACCCGCGACCTACAACTCGTAAGTCGGGTGTTACCACTCGGCCACCACTGCTCTCGATGATTATAGAGCTATAGGTACACCCTGTATAGCTCCATCTCTTAAATAATTCAGTTTAGTCGTAAAATGGATCGGGTTAAGGGCTCGTGGTAGCATTGAAAGACCACGAGTGACCCTTTCAGAAGTCGACCCATGGCCTCAGAAGAGGAGTGTGGCGCTTACTTAACTATGAGAGGTCATATAGTTCGAAGTCCCAATCAATAATGCTAGGTTTATAATTACATAGAAAATTCATAAAAATTTAATAGGAGCTTGATGTCTGTCCACTTATTATATAGTTGGGAAAACGCAGATGATAACAGACCTTTATATTATATCTATCTAGAGATTCAATTTTTTTTTGTTAATGTTTTTGGCTTGGATACTAAGTCTTATACTCCGGTCCTAGACAACGTCTTCTCATTAATAGTTAATTTGTTTACAATTAGAATATGGATATAAACATTCTAATGTTTTTGTAGTGTTTGGCAGCAAATAAGTATATATATCTAACATCGCTGCTGAGGTAGTTACAATAAAATTTTCAGCTCTATTTTACCGAGATCGCGCCTGTTTTATAGATTCCACATACTGTCCAGTTGCACATACACTTAAGATATAAAAAAAAAACTGCACCAATTTTACATCACAATCTAGGAATCAATTTGCGAATAATTAAAACAGCCACTGAACTTCACTCGAAGAAATCCTGCCAAAAACTCCCTTAGAGATTATAATATACGTGTTTTTTAGTGCGTTATTAGTTACGTACGTGAAAATGCCTACAAATAGAAAGATTTGATTTTTATTACTACTCCATATTTGACTAGCTGAAAAGCTATTTATATAAAGATTGAAAAAAAAAAAAACATAATTATCATTTATTTCGCCCGAAAAAACAAACAACAATCTGTCATTTAGACTCCGCCTTTATCCGAAATTATCCAAAACCTTCATATCGGTTACGGTCACGGATATTTTTTTGTTTCGGTTATCCGGGTACGGTTACAGAGCTCAATAACATCACTGCTACAAATGCTTTCCAAGTTAATCGGCTTACCCAGAATAATAACAATGTGATCAATTACAAATAGGCTGTCTAGGTACTTGATCGCTGTGTATAATTCATGTTCCATTTATTATTAAATTAGTAAATGGTTCAAGTACCCAACTAATCTGATCACTTGCGTTTTTTTAGTCTGACCTAGTTTGTACCGGGACTTGGGAGTAATGTCGCCCTTGGGTGCTCTATTTACTTATAATTGAAGATATATCATAGTTTTTTTTAATCCATTAATATTTTGCTGATTTTTTATGAATCTGTTATTGGAAGAAGAGATTTATATTGTTACTAAGGCTGAGGCTACAGTGGCCAGCGATTTGCGATGCGACTGAAAGAGTGAATTGAGTTCAATTTGGTGTGGTTACATTAGAAGCGAAAATTTAGCGATGATGTGGATTCATTACACATATGCTTTACAACGAATTAGATGAGCAATTCATGCGGCTACACTGTAAAAGGAGAAAGACAGTGATGTCGCTGCGAATTTGCTTTATTACTAATCGCGACAAGGCGACTATATAGAAGCAGTACAGAGGCGAAGTACACGTAGCGCGTGGGGTGAGCTCGTTTGGTTCGACAATCGCCCAGTAATTGTCGGCTTTGTGAAGACGTGTAGGTATTATTTGAATAGTTTTGTCAAAATCAAACCTTGTGTTTTTGCTAGAAAATTCTTAAATTAATTGCGAACTATTTTTAAAAAGGAGATTGTGTTGGATTCATGAAATACTTAAATAAAGACCTGCGTCAATTCCAAGAAACATTGAATAATATTCGCACTTGTACTTTGGTTACAAACAATTCAACGTCTATTGTAGACAAATGTTCTTTCGACGAGCGATCAAAACAAACTGATTTGAACGCGTTGCCGCGACGAGAGCGATCGCCATCTTTAGCGAGATAATTTAGCCACTAGATAGAATCTAAAATTGTTATTTTGAACTTTACGCAAAAAAATCCTTCTTGATTTAAATTTGCTCAAGTAGTGTAGTACATAATATTACTTACAAGCGTATCCATCAGCGATCAATTGTCTGTCGCCATTGACAATACACGTAATGTAGCCACAGACATATTAAGTAGCACTGTTGAACTTGTCGCGTAAGTGAGATTAGTAAATTATGTGACTAGGGGATAAAGCAGTGTCTTTAAGTCGCGGGCGGCATGTTGAATTCCGAACGAAACGAAGGTTGCTAATTTTAATCCCGAACGACAGTGAGGGATTTATATAATTAACTCCCGAGAATTGCGAGGGAGTTAATAAAGAAACCTGAGTGAAGTGAGGAATTCAAGTCACCCAAGACCAAGACAGCTTTAGCCCCGTGTTGGATACTCTACTTTTTACACCATCTGTGAGATAATTAAAAGACAATTGAGCAAAACAAATTATATATTAGAGAAATATAAGTATTCTGTACCAGTTAATCTTAACTATCACTCAACATGTTTTGAGATTTGAAACAAACAAAGTCACTACTCTAAGATTTTATAGTTACAATTTTCTTTATCGCTCCCGCGTTTTCTGTACTTTTTTTTTAAACTTTTCAGTAACCACGACCACGTTTTATTCTGCTTTTTTTTTGTTAGCGGCCAGTTTGAATTTTGAATATACTTATTTGATGCACGTACATTTTAGTTCGCTTAATGTTGACGGTTTTTGACGTTCTAAATTCAAATCTCATTATTCCCTAGGGATCGCCCATACTGCATTATCTCTCTAGGGACAGAATGACTTGCTTTAAGTGTTGGTTGTATGACATATAAAAGGGCATTATCGAGAAGGTGGTGTAAAAATTATCTAATAAATTCGCTTGAATTTTGCTTTCGCTGATAATTTGATGTAGCCGATGCTATGATTACAGTACCTACTGTTGTTCCAATCGCTTCGCAAACATCAAATATCGCTAATATTTGGCGTACAGAGCGGTAAACGTGAATTTCAATTATTTGTTTTAATCGTTCATGTATCGCCGGTCGCATCGCGGTTTAATGTAGTCTCAGCCTAATTGCTACCTGCGTTTTTATCCGCGAGATCGTAGAAAATTATTCCAAAGGAAAATACTCCTGGGATAAAAAAGTATCCTATGTGCCATTCCCGGACATGGTCTATCCGTAGATATACCAAGTTTCATCGAAATCTGTTCAGCTGTTCAGGCGTGACGAAGTAACAGACGTACACACATACTCAAAAACTTTTGCTTTTGTAATATTAGTATGATTATTAAATTAAAAACCGAGAGAAAGGTTAGGTTCAGAAATTTTCAGAAACAGTAAGAAATTGAAAACTAAGAAAGAAATTATATTTATAATATTTGGCGACAGGCACCATCAGGATCACACAACACAAATAAAATAAAAAGTGACAGTCAATAAAGAAAAAAATCATGTAGTGTGTGCCTCACGGCTGCGCCAAAACGGTTCATTTCAGCAAATTTCCTAAGCAGAGAGAGTTTCCAGTCTGTCGCTGGTTTTCTAATGAACCGTGAGTGACGAGAATCAGTAATAGGTATACCTAATGCCAAGCTTCAAACAGTTATGTATCCAGAAGTTCTTTATGGAGGCAAGAAGGACACTTGGCTGTTTATTAAGGTTCTAATCAAAATTATTTTGACTAGTTGAAACATTTCGGCTAGTGCCGACATACTTAACGAGTATAAGTTATGTTTGAGTCTGGTTTCCGCACTTAGTCGTATGCAGACCATTGTGCGTGGGTCTAGCGGTCAAAACCTTTAGTAGGATTATTTCAACCAGTCCACCTCTCTTCAAAAACTGATTAGGCCTCTCAGGTTTTTCAGGGCGTTTGTGAAGGAATTAGGGGATCCTTAGGTAAGTGTGCGTGTATCAGAGACACCTGTCCTCCTCTAAGGATGCTATGCATAGCGGACAGTCTGTGATGCCTATTTTGTGGAGGTGCTGTTTCAGTGTGCAGTGTCCAGTAATGGTCTCCGCCCTTAGGCTCAGGCTGCCTCTGTCTAGTCGCATGAGGCTTTTAATGTGGACTTTGTTGAGGTGTAGTATGGTCTTCTTGACCTGCCTACATCCTGGTTTCGAGGACCACCAGCGCTCTACTTGTATTTGTGTGTGTTCACGTAGCCATGCCGACATACTTGGACGCAGGGATTTAGTGAAGTATCTACGTTTAAAGTGCCGACATACTTTAAATATATGAAACTTTATTAAATCCCTAAAACTATGAAGATTATTTGGGAAAGTAGCATCGTTTTATTATACCGTACTTCCGATGATAAATTTACCCCCGTACAGTTCAATTAAATTCAGTCTTTTCTCGTAGCACTTACTTGTCATAAGGCCTGTATCCGAAGGTGTGCGCGAAGCTGTTGACGCTCCACACGACGTTGATCCCGCAGGTGTACCGCAAGATGGTGGGGATGAAGAACGCGTTCGTCCAGGTCTCGCCCCAGAAGTAAACTGGTATCACGGTAGGCAGCACGAAACATAGCAGCGGCATCATTTTCATGTAGTGCCTATGGGAAATAGAGAGGGATTAGTAATTCCTGTATCCTACTTCAACGGCCAGAGACAGGAATACTAATTAATGTAATCATTATTTCAGCCGAAAGACGTTCAATGTTGGGCATAGGCCTTCCCCAAGTATCGTCACACTTGGGAAAGGCCTATGCCCAGTCTCGCGTTTTTCATATTCCCGCGACCTTCATCAGGTGATCGGTTCACCCTGGCCTTATAGTGCGTTGGTCTCTCCAGAACCTATGGGCTTCATCGACCATCTGTGTTTCCTGATAGCTACAACCTAGGGGTCTTTAAGTCAAGAGAGAATAGGTTACTTCCAGGCAAGCGTGCTCCATCGTCGGCCACATAATCCCTTATCATCAGGTGAGATAGTGGTCAAACGCGAGCCTATCAATAATAATAAAAAAAAATCTTTTCTTCAAGCAATGTGCCACTTATACTATTTTCCAAATTTCCTAGATTTGCTGATTATTTATTCAGGGCTTCATTAGTGTTGTAGTAAATTGTAAGCAAAGTCTGCTTGAAATGTTAGCGTCTCGGACAAAAACAATTAATGACCAGCTTTTAGAGGGTGTCTAGACGGATAAAGCTGGACTCACTTTTTACAATCTGATAAAAACAGATGAAATTTATCACATTTACTCACTAATGGGAAGTTTACATAGGAACACATACAGATACTTACATAAGTTAAGATATTATCAGTGTGTCACAACATAATAAGAGCTCCGTTTTAAAACACGCAACCATCAACGCTCAGACTAATAACATTTCTACATAAAAACAAGTTTGAATTTATGTCGACATCAACTTAGTTTCACACTTCATAATGCCCTCGGCCCAACGCTTCGAAAATAGGGATCTACGTGATAAAATGAAAATCTCTAAACCTAAAATAAATGTTCGTTGACTTAAATTTTCAGAGAACGGGTGAGTGTGGGTGGCTGATATGTCGTGTTTCTTTATTTTATCCCCGCAGTTATAAGACACAAAGGTCTTAGAAAAATATGTTTTGCTTTTCCTTTTAATATCGAGTACAGCAGTGGCTTTTGTAAGCGTACGTATAAATACTTATATTGAAGGCGGAGGCGACGACAACCGCTCACAGAGACTTATGGTTTCACTTATAACACAGAATTCTGGAGGATATTAGATAATCGTAGAGGGTTATATTTGTAGGGACACTATTTCATATGTAGGATTTCTTTTCTTGGGTTGTAATAGGATTATTTGTTCTGAGAAATACTTTTAGTTGAACTCGGCCTGTGTTTGGCCCAAGGACAAGAACGGGCCTGAATCTTGCTATACAATCTATTTTCGTAGGATTGCGTACCCGAAGGATAACCAACGGAACCCTACTAAGACACCGCTGTCCGTTTGCCTATCTGTCAGACTTCTGTACCTCATGAACCATAATGAATAGTTAATTTTCATAGAATGTGTTGTTGGTATAGCAATAAATCGTACGGAACCCTTCGTATGCGGATCAAACTCGCACTTGACCAGTTTTTATGGTAATATATAATTTTTCTTATATTCTGATGGATGCGAGACGCACAGGACCGTTCGTTGTGGCGACACTTGGGGGAGGCCTATGTCCAACAGTGAACGTCTTTCGGCTGAAATGATGATGAGTTTTTCTTATACTTACTTCCTCTGGAACATAACTACAGGATCAGCATACAAATCGGTGAGATCAATGCGCTTTCCTCCTTCAATGACTTCTGGGCTCTTCTTGCAGCAGAGCCAGCCCATGTGGGAGAAGAAGAGGCCTCGCTCGGCATTGTGAGGGTCTGCGTCGGTGTCCGCGTACTTGTGGTGAGTGCGGTGGTCACGAGCCCACTCGAATATGCAGTCCTGGTAAAAGGAAATGAGAAAATTAGAGATTTTTGATAATTCATTCAATGTTATTATAGTTTATTAATGATGGGTTTCTCGTGTTCGATGATGAACAGTAAATAAAATTCTGGAGTCCTTTGATAAAAAATATTTAACCCCTCGAAGGCCGATTGTACATACGTCTGTACAACTTGAATGACCTAGAACGACTGGCCGGCGAACTCTGTATATGTGTGGGGGGCAGTGCATTTTGCATCGCTAGCATTACTGTTACCTTTTTTTAGGGTTCCGTACCTTAAAAATAAAAAAACGGAACCCTTATAGCATCACGTTGTTGTCCGTCCGTCTGTCCGTCTGTCTGTCAAGACCCTTTATCTCGGGAACGCACAAGTATAGGAAAAAATCTGAAAACTCTAAATTTGTAGTTACGTCACGTTTTTTTTTATGATCCGGAAAAATCTACGCACTTAACGTAATTCGGGAATTGAACTGTTTTCATAGGCAAGTTTGTACGGAACCCTCAGTGAGCGAGTGCGACTCGCACTTGCCCGGTTTTATTTTTTTCTGTGGGAAAATCATCCAATGACATCCCCCGCGTGGGGCGGTGGTAACGGCCCCGACTTACGAGTTGTAGGTCGCGGGTTCAAACCTAGCCAGGCGCATTACTTTGTGTAATTTATTTCATCACCACTGCTCTCAAAACGGTGAAGGAAAACATCGTGAGGAAATCGGCATGTCCTAGAACCAAAAAATTCGAAGACATGCGACATTCACCAACCTGCACTGGACCTGCGTGGTGGATTACGGCCCATTCCCCCTCCTAGAGGGGAGGCCTGAGTCCCAGCAGTGGGAACATTAAAAGGCTGATTATGCTATTACATATATACACAAACAAACAAAACAGCAGTGTGGGAATCGCAAAGCTTCCTACTTATGTGAAAAGTTAGTTTCGCCTTTACGAGTTTATAATATACGTAACATTGTCCCTAATGATCCTTTTGTCGACCCTTTCAGGCCCTGTGTTTTTTTTTATCTGGGAAATCATCCAATTACTTCTTCTGCTCTAGGATGGAGTAGGAGGGCGTGTCAGACTTTTAGAAACTAAAATCCACTCCTATGTTTCGACTGGCCTGTTGGTCTAGTGGTTAGTGGCCCTGACTGCTATGCCGGAGGTCGTGGGTTCGATTCCCACCCAGGACAAATGTTTGTGTGATGAGCTCGATCACTTGTTCTGTGTCTGGGTGTAATTTATCTTTATATATGTATATGTATTTAGAAATATATAAGTGTGTTTAACCGTTGTCTAGTACCCATAACACAAGCTCTGCTTAGCTTGGGACTAGACGGCGTTGTGTGATAGTTGAGAAAATAAAATGTTCCATCTTTACCTTGCATTCCAGGACTTTTCCAGTTTTCCCTTTCGAAAGCGAACCCATGGCCCCAGTAGCAGGGAGATAATCTATACAGGGTGTCTCAATACTCAATACTCTACATACATACTCCACTACTACACTCTATATGCATAATTATGTCTTTGACATCGACGCACAAACGAATACCATGGATCCAGTACATGATTCTGAAATCCACAGTGGTGGATTTTTTTGTCGGAGTTTTCTTATTTTTTTTTTAAATCTTTACGTTTTTTCATTTAATTGTATAAAATCGTTATTCTAACATTTTTAGTGAAAAAAATGAATGAATTATTTTTAATATTAAAAATGTCATCGGGGTTGATTAGAATAACGATTTTATCTATCCCGATGACTTTTTAATTAAATAATTTTTAATTCAATATTTTTTTTTGTTTTTTTTTTTTTTAATTAAAAATATCATCGGGTTTGTTTAGAATAACGATTTTACACAGTTTCAAGTATAAAAAAAGTTTATTTTTAATTAGGAAAATGCCGTCGAAAACTTTAACCACTGGGGATCCAAAATCAAGTCTTGGATCCATGCTGAAACTACAAGGACTAGGAACAAGAAATTTTGCACAAGGCTTCCTTTTATGATGTAGGCGAGCACTAAGAGAGGATTTCCTAAAATTCACTCCCTAATGTGATGAAACGGGGCCAAAGTTTGTATGGAACAACCTTCCTTCACGCGGGCGAAGCCGCTGGCAGAAGTTAGTGAGTTATAATACATAACATTGTCCCTAATGAACCTTTAATCGACCCTTTCACTTCAGGGTCTGCTTCATCAATTTACACATTAACTAAGTAAACAGTCAAGTTCTTGACATAACAGCGCAGATACTCATCATTAATTGACTTGACGAGAACTGCTAATGATTTAGACAAACGCTCTTGACGTGAGAGGCTGATTTGACAATCCTACCATTAGCATTTCCAGCAATTATAAATAATAATTGGTTATAAAATTTCCATTACTTACTACGTTGTTTAGACTTGTATAGGGATTGAATATATCTTAGAAATATCTTAGACAGTTTTGGTGGTGTGTCAGGATGGCGCAAGAAAGCCTCGTGTCTTTATAAAATATATATTTATACATATAATCATCGATTTATTTGTCCTACGCTAGAATATAAGTATATGTATATAATATTCTACAACTTTCACACAACGCCGTCTAGTCCCAAACTACGCAGAGCTTGTGCTAGAAGTACTAGACAATTTGATATATACTTGGTATATATTTCAGACACAGAAAAAAATATCGTGCTCGTACAAACATTTTCTTGGATGGGAATCGAACCCACTAACAACTATACCAACAGGCCAGTCAAAAAAAGTAAGAACAGATAAAATTATCATTAAAGAAAGCAAGAATAAGAATGAAGAAGTAGAGGTGTAGAATGCTTACCTGGAAGCCCATAGTTTGCCATAACATAAGCACTACGCGGAGAGGAGTGCGTGCCTTGAAGCACCTGTGTGTCCAAAGACGATGAGATCCTGCGCCAATTCCGATGGCGCACATTAGGTGGACGGCGAATGCTGGAATACAAGTCTGTATTTTATTGCATGTTTAACGCAACGTTATTTTATCAAGTCATGGTAAGGCACCTGCCCCCTAGCCAAGTTACGATCGTTTTGTTTGCGTCGAACGCCTCCGATTCCTTTGTTCTGACGTCATCTCAACGCTCAGTCACGTTGTCAGAACAAAGGAATCGGAGGCGTGGCCTACTCGAGGCGTTCGACGAAAACTAAACGATCGTAACTTGGCTAGGGGGGCTATTCTATTCTATGCTCTTTAGGTTTATTAAACACAGTTTCTATCAATACATTCGTGAATTTTCTATGAATTCATAACCTTGATTCCATACAAAAGCTTAAATAATGTTTCCAATCCATTAAGTAAACTAGGCACCGTAATAGTTTTATGAATCAATATATAGATACAATCAGACAGGGGCGCCGACTCCGTGGATGCTCCGGGGCTCGAGCACCCATGAGAAATAAATAGTGGGTGCTGAGCACTCCTGAGAATAGACATCAAGAAACAGATCAGTAATCGCCTTTTAGGTTACGTATAAATTATAATATTTCTTGATAATAAAAACTAGTTTAAGTTTTATATAACAGTTTCATTTTATATTTTTATCAAACATAATTAGTAATTAAGTACGCAGTATGTAAGTGGGACATTTATTTATTTGTCACTTACACACTTCGCCATTTTTTCGAGTCCATCCAATGAACATGAGCACCCATGAGGTTTTCTAAAAGTCGGCGCCCCTGAATCAGACGGTGACTCACCAAATACATTAGTCTGCCATTTAGCTGATGTGAATACGAGGTATAACCCATATACTGATGCAATATGCAGGTACAGGAACCACAATATGTTGAACCACACATATTCGTGTTTCCTGGGACTGGCGTGTTTTAGTACTGAGACATCTTTAGCGAGCCCCAGGTCCGAAGTCTGTGTGTCCGATTCGAAGACTACTCCACTGGGGACTGGATCCACTTGAGGAGGCATGATCTGGAATGAAATGTGTATTTTGTGATTTGTGATCATTAGCTCAGTTAGGTTTAGCTCAATAAGTAGCTCCTTAAGATGTTTCTGAGGGCTTAGCCAAGTTGATAGTCTAAAATCGTTAACGCTAGTAGAAAACTTCAAATGTATGACAATGACATCAACTCAACGTTAAGTCACGTGGTCAGAACAAAGGAATTGGAGGCGTTACCGATTGTAGAAAGAGATCCAAAACGAAACGGTCGTAACTTGGCTAGGCCTGCTGGGCTTTTGTTCTTTTTTTTAGGGTTCCGTACCTCAAAAGGAAAATACGGAACCCTTATAGGATCACTTTGTTGCCCGTCCGTCTGTCTGTCAAGATCCTTTATCTCGGGAACGCGTGGAGATATCGAGTTGAAATTAAAACCACATACTCAGATCTGCGGTCCCTGCTGTGAAAAAATTTCTGAGTTAACAAAAAAAAAAGATACGGCCGTTTATGTCGCAAAAAACGTGTATTTTGACACGGAATCAAAATTCATAGGGTACTTCCCGTTGACCTAGAGACCTGAAATTTGCCATGAAGCAAGGTATTATAGCACAAATATAGGGAAAAATCTAAAACATGACAATTTGTAGTTACGTCACAAAAAAAAAACGGAGCCCTCAGTGCGAGAGTCCGACTTGCCCTTGCCTAATTTTTTTTATCGTTACCCCACTCTAGTAATTACACTGCTTACCATAAGATGGGATCGCAGTCAAGCACTAGTTTATATAAATAAAAAATAAGAACCTGTATCGTGGATTCGTTCACAAACGAGTAAAACTCGCATACACGACACCCAGACCCTAAACAACTATCTGTAGATCATACAAATAATTATTCCGTGCGGGAATCGAACTCGCGACACGCAACGCAGCAGCCAATCACTCAACCACAGAGCCAATCGTGTCGTCATTACATTGGAAAGCGTTTTCCGTCAATTCTTAGCCCGGCTCCCAATATAGCCAATATTGAGAGCCGGGCTCATTACAGGGCCGATAATCTTCATTACAATAATTATCTGAAACTATTACTAAGCAATCTCTAAGAAATACAATGTAGGCAGACGATCTCTTAACAGGAACCATTCGATCCATTCGCGCACACGTATTGTCATACGTGTGTGCGAATGGATCGAATGGTTGCCGCATCGCTTTGAATTCACGTGAACCGCATCGGATCGCTTAGCAAATAAATTTGCCTTGGAAAGGTGACCCTAATTTCCTCTCTCTAAATTTTTTTTTATTGATCTGAGGCCCTACCACGAGCTCTTAATGAGATCCATTTGACGAACTAAACTGAACTGATAAAGGGATGGAGTTATGTAGAGTGTATAGCTCCATCCTACTTTCTAGCTCGCCCGCCTTACTTTTTAATACTTCATGGCAAAGGCCCCAGGGCGCCTTAACGATACAAATTAAACAGACTTTGTCTTGAAAGATGAATTGCAAGGAAGTCCAAACTTGTTCAGTCTAATAATTGCACTTGTTAGAACGCCAGATGCATTTGATTACCTCATTAAGAGTTTCGAGTCAAGTTTTTGTTAACTTTTCTTGGCGAGAGGCTAGGAGCTCATAACGCGATCCATTTCACGACCTAAACTGAACTTTTAAAGAGATGGAGCTATACAACATTAGTTTTAGTATGGTTCGATTCCAATAATTTTTACACAATGTTATATTTTTTCCCAAAAATATTTAAAAAGGGTCACAAGTTGGACACCGACGACACTAAGTACAACACAGGTCATGGTAGGTCATAACGGGTACAGTTGCGCACAACTGGATGCGGGAGCAAAACAGTCTCTCAGTGCCCGGATGGCTACGTGACCATGTATTTGTGCGGACAACCAGCTAACATAAACTTATAACTTTGTAATTTTTCATGATACAGTTATGAAATTTTGTACATAGATTATTTATATAAAAATACAAGACTCGAGTTTCGGGTTTCGCATATAATAAAACTAATGTTGTATAGGGTGTCAAGCTCCCTCCCTCTTTCTCGCTCGCACGCTTGACATTTAACAAGTCATGGTAAGGCCCTAAGTTTGTATAAAAGGCAAGTTTCAGAAAATTCAAATATTTTATCAGGAAAGAAAACCACTTTAAACGTTTCCCAATGAAAATAGTGTGAAAATCTGCAAAGTCATGTGCAAAACGATTTAGCTTTGGATAAGGAGACTTAAAATCTTAAATTTAGATTCTTTGTGGAAAGTTCTAAGAGCGGATAAGAAAACCCGATGATAATTGAAATTCAATGTGTATTACAGAGAATAATAAGGGCTTCCACACAAAACTGCGATACGAATTTCTGCTATGTTATTTCGTGCGGCAAAGCATTCGGTTCAGATATAACAATATAATATAATATTAAACAACGATCACACAACACCGTCTAGTCCCAAGCTAAGCAGAGCTCGTGTTATGAGTACTAGACAACTGATAAACATACTTAATATATAAAATACATACACATTATAGATAAATTACACCCAGACACAGAACAAATGATCGTACTCATCACACAAACATTTGCCCTGGGTGGGAATCGAACCCACAACCTTCGGCATAGCAGTCAGGGCCACTAACCACTAGACCTCAGTCAGTCAAATACAATATTTTCGCACATACAATGCGAGCTCGCAGATTTTTTACTATGCGAATGTCGCATCGCAGTTTTGTGTTTGGGCCCAAACCTGCTCAAGGCTTACCGTAAAAAGCACATTTGGTTCTTCTAAATAAATATTGCGCTGATCCCGATATGATTTCCGATACAAAACATGCTGATGATAATGATATGTTTCGAAAAATGTATTCATTATATTTTGAAGACAATTCTCCTTTAAACCAACTTCAAAAAGGAGGAGGTTATATGGTTGGCTGTGTGTATTTTTAATATTTGTTTTTTATGTATGTTCACCGATTTCTCTGTCAATTGTGGGTCGATTTAGAATAAATATCACTTAAAAATAACTTTTTTACTATGTAAACTAGGAAAAGAGACTATGATACACCTACCTCCTTCGTTGTTTAACACTGAAATGTATCTTATTCTAACTACTATTTGACACACACTGATTCCCTATTCCTATTGTCCCTAGTATTTATAGGGTACAAAGAAAATAATTTGAATTGCAAATAATGCAAGAAGTAAATCCATATAAAGTAAAGAAACTAGGGCGTTAGGTTTCGTAAGAGTTCATTGTATTGTAAAGTATATTACATACGATACACATTAACTATGTAAGGTTAATCGGTTCAGAATATTGGTTAATTAGTTCATTGGTTTTTGTTTACGAATCTGGGTGAATTTATGTGTTTGTTTAGGTAAACAAGTGACAATCGCGTGAACTCAGGTTTTCTTTTATAAAATGTTGTCGCTTTTTTAAAAAAAACCGGGCAAGTGCGAATCAGACTCGCTCACTGAGGGTTCCGTACAAACTTACCTATGAAAACCGTTCAACTCTCGAATTGAGTTACGAGGTTTTTCTGAATCGCAAAAAAAAGTTTTCTTTTTTGACGTAACTACAAATTTACAGTTTTCAGATTTTTTTCTATACTTGTGCTATAAGACCTTGGCCTGAAGTCTGCTATTACAATAGTGTCAGAATGATTAAATTGAATTGAATTTATCATTGACATCATAATTGTTAAACTCAGGGGTCAAAGTATCTTTTAAAGTCCATACAGTAAATTGTAATGGTCAAATCACATGAGAACTATGCAGATTTGTCTGAAATGGTCTTTTGAAGAAAGAACCACACAGATTTGAGTGGACCTGTCCAGTCAGTGCAAGCATTTGTCAGTATTTGTAAAGCTGAACTCAGAACTACTAAGGAGCTAAACGACTTGACGAACAATACCAAGGAAAGAACAACCAAGGGTTTTGGTTGGCCATTGGGTTGGCCGCAGAAAATACTCAAATAGCCAGACATACGTTAAAATTACTGAAAAGGAAAAAAAAAGCAATTAACATAGTTTAATCGTTCACAATTATAAAAGGAAAAATATAGTTTACAAAATGTAATACTTAGGAAAGTAAACATTGACAAATAAATAAATGTAATCATATTTATCGGATTTGGGTACTTCCGGTACGGAGTTTTCGGGGATCGGAGCCCTCAGGGAATAACCCATTGGATTTACTTACCTCTAACCCCAAAAGTACATATTAATTAACGTGAATTTATCCGACGTGTTCAAAAGAAGTGGTTCTCCAGCCCAGTTAATAGTTAAGGAAGTATGCGCAATGGCCGACCTCTCTTGTGCTCCAAATTGATTCCGCGCCCGAAGTGGCCCTTTGTTATCGACCAATAGGTAATGGAGCAGCGCTTACACTACGCTCACTATGAATATTCTAGACGTAATTTAATTTTGTGGAGGAATTGCTTGCATTATAGTATATTGTTCCTGACAAAAACCATTTTCAAGGTGAATCTTGAAGATGAGAAGAATCACGTTCAATTTAATACCGTTTTACGACGATCTGCAGTTTAACTTTTCAGTTTCCCCATTTTAAAATAACTTCCGTTTCCCCATTTTAAAAAAGCCGATTGGTTACAATCGGATTTATGATGAACCAATTAAACAAACGATCAAATTCTAAAAATAGTAGTAACTGTACTGGTGAAATTCAATCAAAATTTTTTGCGTGAAATGACCGAACACTGTGGATTTCAATTTGAGGACCGCAGAAGCGAATCGTTTTTCAAGATCGGAACCCATTTAAACCACAATACCGGTAATCGGTGGCTATTCCAGAATTACGTCCACAGCCGCTCTTTGGCCACCGGTCACTGGAGAGCTGACTAAATTTAAAATTGATTTATTTTATTTAGGTGCCTATACCTGTATTTTTTTGACGTTTAGGGTCGAGATTCAAGTGAGAGGTGACCCAGCAATTAGAGGCACAACGTCAAGTGGCCCAATAATATAAATGCCTAGGGTTCATAATGTGAACTTCAGAAACTGATATGAACTTTACTTAAAATGGTACCTACATGTTTACTCCTACTAATAATTGAAATCAAATCAAAGAATAAAAGCCTAAATTCACAACACAATTGAAGCCAATTCCGTAAACACAAAAACATAATTAACAATTGAGAGCTACACTAACGCTTCAACACAGCTTAAAACTCGATAACCTACGAATAATCCAGCCTTACAATAAATCTACAGGCATAAACCCCTTATGAACGGCAAACCAGTTAAAGCACATGCCCGCGGTAAATCGAATAATAAATAAGCTGCAAAAAGATGAAATCTTTTATCTGTATCGGCTGAAAGCTGTCATTGACTGAACACGATACGGAATTACCGTCGAGGTGGAAAAATCAGCCTGGTCTCGGTTCCACAGTCTCCTCAAAATAAAATCTCCGCTTCACGCCCCAGTTACCCGACCGGAAGATTCGCCATTCATTCCGTTCACATGTGTTTACGCTACGAATCCGGATGTATTCGAGCGTTGCGATACGCCTGCAATCTTCGCCTTTTAGCCAGATTATTACTGTTACTGTGACCGTTTTTTCTGGTTTTCGGTAATGGGTTTTCGAGCGTGCTTTTTGATGCATTTGTGTTTTTAACTGCGGCTCAGGTGAACATTTCTTTGCTTTTATAAAGAGAGGCATCAGAGTGTCCGTTTTGACATTATATCGAAATAAAAATCAATCACATAAATTATTCAGAATCTCATTTAAAACATTACTTTTTTGTGGTGGTCATTTTGTGTCTTCTATCACTCTGGGGTTTAACAAGAAACCCTGTCACCGATTATTCTGGACCACCAATAAGTATGCTCAATTAAACAAGCTCATGTTTTGCATTAAATACCTTTTCAGAAAAATAAAGTTTAAGTTTATTGATTAATTAATAAATACTGCCCCCCTAGCCAAGTTACAATCGTTTCGTTTCGATTCTCTTTACGTTGATCGCCTCGAGTCGACCACGCCTCCTATTCCTTTGTTCTGACCACGTGACTGAGCGTTGAGATGCTAGTCTAGGGGGGCTTTTATGTTAATTACTAATACGTATTGGTTTGTTGATTTATTATTAAATATATTTTTCATTGATTAATGATACAAATCAATTAATATTATGTAAAATATGATTTAGATTCCGAGTTAACGAAAAAAAAAGATACAGCCGTTTATGACGCAAAAAACATGTATTTTGACACTCTTAAGGGAATCAAAATTCATAGAGTAGGTACTTCCCGTTGACCTAGAAATCTGAAATTTGGCATAAAGCAAGGTCTTATAGCTCAAGTAAAAAAAAACTGTAAATTTATAGTTACGTCACAAAAAAAATATATTTGCGATTTGGAAAAATCTTTGTTTGAAAAGTTTGTACGGAACCCTCAGTGCGCGAGCACGACTCGAACTTGCCCAGTTTATCATTTATTGTGTACCTCCAAAATTTTCCAATTTCCCAAATATACCTTGAACACAAAAAGTTTGTGAAACACTGTTTGAAAACATACCTACTGTTGTGTCAGCAAGGTTGCTAGCTAACTAGATAGACTGCCCGGGGTGCGCCCGCTGTACTTAAGTGGGTATTGACACTCGTACCTCTTTTATGACCCTCATTAAGTTAGGTCGTTTTCGTGACTTCGATAGGTGCCCTTTTTGCTGTGATTTCTATCTAATGAGTTCTTGTGATACGAATTTTGAAGATAAGATTAAATTATGTGATTTATTTAAAGTAGGTTTGGGACATGGAGGGAAAATTTCTCATGTGGTTTGTTACTGTGCTGCGTTCCCATTGGTCGTTGCGTAATGATTATAGACTATAGCCTTCCTCCATGATGATTTCTAATAGACTGGATTGTCCTTTCATCCGGCATTGTTTAAGTAGACACATTCCGTTACATTGGTAACGGAATGTACATTGGCCGGAGAGAAAATATTAATGTTACTTTATTTTGCTATTGTTTTGTTATCTGTTTTTATTTAATTGATTTGTATTGTTTTGGACTTTAATTTAATTTGATTTTAATTTATTTAATTTTAATTTATTGAATTTGATTGTAATTCATTGACAGTGTCTTATTAATTTAATTTCAATGTATTTAATTTTATTATTTTAATTAATGTATTGATGAGTTTCGTTTCTGTAAATGGGTATATTTTGACCTGAATAAAAATTATTGTTATTAATAATAATATTATTATTAAAAATGGGATGTATACACTAAAAGAGTTTGTCAATTTTCGCATGGGTGTTAGAAATCTTTGAAATTCTCGGCTTTTACGATTATCTACTATAATATGCATGTACTTAAACATTATATGTACTTTCTTTTTTCACTTAAACCTTCCTCATGAATCACTCTGTCTATAACTTTAAACCACATGAAAATCCATTAATTAGTTTTTTTTTATTATGTATAGGCATGCATTTCACCAATATCTCACTTGTTGGTAAGCGATGATGTGGCCGACGATGGAGCACGGTTGTCTAGAAGTAACCTATTCACTCTTGACTTACAGACCCCAGGTTGTAGCTATCAGGAAACACAGATTGTGACAGGGAATATCACTCCTTAGCTGTACCGTGTACGCATAATGAATGCAAGTATAGATAGCGGCACGAATCTTGAGCGCTCGGCGAAAGAGCGGGGATCGCTTTGCGCATCGTACAATATCGGCGAGCCAATCACTGTACAAGGATTTCACTCTCCGCCCCCGCATCTCTCTTCATACCACTAAAGAGACCCGATATTTCTGCGTGCTTCTGCGCAAGTAGAACTGTAGAAGTTAGCGCTCAAGATCCGTGCCGGTATCAATACTCCTAAAACGCTTTGTTCGCATTTTTCAGTTTATCGCGTAGATACAGACAGAGAGACGCGGTGAGGAACTTTGTTTTATGTAACGATAGATTTTGTAGTTTGGTTCTATTTCTAAATAGATTCTACGACCAAGACTTTGATATTGTTTTTACGAGTACGATACTAGGAAACGGTTTACGAGCACCCTTTCCCAGCCTAATCGAGCAACTTCAATGGTAATCAGAATCCGATTCATTTACGATCTCATTGTCTTAACATAAAAAGAAATCTATTCGAATGGCCCAACATTCTTGAAAGAAATTACGTAACTTTCTACCTATCCTTGGCCTTAGCTACAATTAGTTTGGGTAGAATTCGCATTAGGCAGTCGAACTGTTTCAGTTAGGGTGGCCAACTGTTTTCGAAGAAAAATAACGTATCACATTTATTAGCAGGAAAAAAAAAATTTGAAAGATAAAAAAGTATTATTTCAGTATTTTTTTGTTTCCTTTTATGAAGAAAATTTTTTATGTGGTTCTAACACAAACCTCATTATCCTTAAATTTTTGGAAACGTATTTGTGTTTAAAAGTAGAAGCATCGATAATATTGAGTTAATATTCATATTAATGTTTCAATTTACCCATCACGATGACCGTGATCGCATTGATCTCACCGATTGTATGCTGATCCTGTAGTTATGTTCCAGAGGAAGTAAGTATAAGAAAAACTCATCATTATTTCAGCCGAAAGACGTCCACTGTTGGACATAGGCCTCCCCCAAGTGTCGCCACAATGACCGGTCCTGTGTGTCTCGCATCCATCGGATTCCCGCGACCCTCACCAGGTCATCGGTCCACCTTGTGGAAGGCCTTCCAACTCTACGTCTTCCGGTACGTGGTCGCCATTCCAGAACCTTTCAGCCCCAACAGCCCCAACGCATCACAGTAAAGATTAAAAATAGAGTAGATATTTCATAATCTTAATTTTTCATCATTTGTCAGCAATAACTGCCAGAATACTATTTAAGGATTCCACATTCTTGAATAAAATGGCTGCAAATCCGTCTGTAGGCGCCTCCATGAACATACCTGATGATAATACTTCCACTAAAATCCCGGAATCATATCGATACCCCACAGTGAAACTGGTTGACCTGAATCATGCATGGGTTTTAATGAACTTGTTGCCATAATTGTTTATTAGTGTTGCAACAGAACTCTGCTTCCGCTTTCGCTTCTGCAGAAGTTCCGCAAGCTTTTTCACTTCGGTTTCCGCTTCTGCTTCCGCAAAATTTATAACAGAACTCTAAACGGAAGAATGCAGCGAGGAGCGCGTGATTACGACTTAAACCTACTGTTATTTAGAAAAATTAAATTTTTCTTTTCTTCATAGTGTTAACACTTCCGCTTCCATTTCCACTTCCGCAAAGATTTACTTTTGACACCTGTTTCAGTTTCCGCTTCCGTTCAGACACTTGCCGTTGCATCACTATTGCTTATATCTAAACTCTTATTCGATAGCAATTTACTAACTTTTTAAAACTCCTATCAGGTAGTTAAACTTAAAATAAACAATTTTTTTCATTACTTTTAGAATTGAATAATCTGTTCACGTAATAATGTGGTGTTGCCAGTTGCCACGAAACTAAACTGTAGTCCGTAGTATCGCCTGGTCGACTCTGCGGAAATTACTAGCCGCGATGGATTCCGTCGACGCCGCGTCTGCAACGCAATAAGACCCGAGGATATATGGACGGTAACGGACTACGATATATTCTAAATATCGTATAGGAAATGGTATTAAATGTCCGACTAACACGCTTACTTACATAGAGGATTATTGAAGTGGGTTTATTTTATGTTTCGTGTTATAAATGTTTGTTTAGGACACGGTTTTGTGAACTTTCCTCATAAAGTAATATCATTTTACTTTTCCACTTTTATGAACTACTTGCTGATCCGTGTCCACTCGCTGGGTCAAACATTTGGCATTTGGCATACAAACAGTTATTAATCAGAATCTAATGAAGCATTTCACACTCAAGAATAATGTAATTTCCTATCGGTAACTCGACCACAATTATGGCTGTAAGTCCCCTCTTTGAAGAGCGCGCCTCAAGGAGATGTCAGTAAACCGTAGGGCAGGGTCGAAGCCTACTGGGGCCATGGGTTGTGCGAAAGTGAACCCTGGGGCCCTGGAACGAAGGCAAAGAAGGAACAGGAGTGGGTCTAAGTCAGTAAAAGTCTGACAACCCCTCTTGCTCCGCCCAATGGCAAGAGATGTCATTAGATGATTTCCCATCTAAAAAAAAAACATAGTTGGGAAAAGGCTCGACATCTGATTACCGTCACGTGAGATAGTGGTCTAGCGCAAGCCTATCAATAATAATAAAAAGAATAATTGATTGAATTACTGATCAATCGAATTAGTAGGTAAGTGCCTTCGACATCGTTGTTTTGCTTAAGATAAGATGCTGAGACCACCAAGCAGCGAAAATATTGTAACCATATCGGTAATTTCAGTTAGCATTCAACGTGGCAATTCTGTCTGCTAGTATTCTGTCTTCGTTTTCAGAGTGACCAGACCAGGTGACAGCAATATGGAGGAGGATTTTTCTGAAACAAGATAAATTACACAAGCACACAATAAATTTTATATGATATCATGATTTATTTATTACTATTTAATGAATAATAAATCGATGGCCGAACATAAAGGTTACACTTACCTACTCAATCAGTTATTTTTGTAGGTGGCTAATAACACTACTCAACACTAAAAAAACATCTGATGTGATATCGTAATCAGAAGTGGTACCTTGAGCTTTTAACGCGGTCCATTTTATGACCTAAAACGAACTGTTACAGAGATGCAGCTTTAAAGGTGTATAGCTCCATCCCTCTTTCACTCGCATCACTGACATTTTAACACTTCATGGAAGTCCCCAGGTTGAATAATGAAAAACAACTGCAATCATTTGCTATATCTATATAAACAGTAAAATTATTTTCCGTAAACATTGGAAAATAATTTTACTGTTTATATTGGCTATTGGTTGGCGCTAAAACTACTAAACGGATCCTGTAAAAAATTTACATTCATAATCCTTAAAAGTCAGGGCAACTTATAGGCTATAAATTACCACGCTATTTTCTATGGGAGGTGATCAATATTCCAAAATGTCGGTATTGAACGATATTTGCTGCGAGTTCGATCCCCAGTAGTAATTATTTTTGTAAGTATTAAATTTTGTCGTCTGTTTTGCATATAATATACGTTGGTACTTCGATTAAAATAATAAAACAATTTTCAACATATTTTTAACATATCATCGACATTTTTACTTCACATTTTTATAAAAAGTAATCAAAACATAATAAAACCAAACCGGCGAAACGAAAAAATACTATATTTTTTTAATTCAGCTACAAATTTAATATCTTAGACGAAAATCATCACGCTATCATCCATAAAGAGCCAAGCAGTCAATTATGACATTTATTAGGAACACATATTTTAGACAAAAATCAACGAGCAGTGGTCTCATGACTAGACTCGGCACACAGGAAAATACGACTTCGAATCTCAGATATATTTTTTTTTTGACAGTTTTTTTTACTAACATATTTTTGCGTTCTTACTTCTTTTTTATTGACAGCCTGGTTTCTAAATCAGCACTTACAAAGCAGTTTATCGGATACTGACCTTCACTTAATATTACTAAAATATTACGGTCATGTATGAGATGTCCGTTTATTGAACAGACAGCGGATTTTATCAATCCTATTTTTTAATTTTAGTTCTTACCCATATAATTGTTATAACTTTATCAAGCAAGGCCTGATCGTACCAACCCAACCTAAGGCAAGAAAAGTAAATATTTATTTAATTATTGACTGTAAAGTAACACGGCCATAGGTCAATTTCATTTGTTAAAGACATGTTTTTTACTCAAAATAGAACAACACGACAGTCATTCACTCATCTTACAACTATCTGTTAAGATCTTCATCTATTCATCCGCGAACACATCACTATCAGGTTAAGAGTCCAAGAGAGCGTTGAACGTGACGAAATAGCACCTGGATTCGGGTGACGGTTCAAGTCCCAAATAAAATGATACGTCTGTGCTTCCTGGTACGGCTAAAGTTGAACGAAGCAAAAAGTTGAAACAGTTTGTCGTGTAGTTCAGGAACTACGAAGAGGTTGGATGCATAACGTGTAGAAAATCGGCGCTAAATGATGGCTCTTGGAATTTCCAAAACTGTAGGAAAGATCAATTCGTGAAGCCCCTTACGCTGGCATAGTATCGTAGAATATGTAGAACGAGTAAAGATATGTATTTAATGCATGTCGATGTGGGACTGCAATGGAAACCGACAGTGTTACACCATGCGTCCTAATAATAGCGAGTCTTATTATTTACGGTTAATCTTTCACACAGTATGGGACCCGATGTGTGATGAGTTTGATTACGTATATCTCCGCCTTACGTCGACATCCAGTCGTTAGCTCCTTGACAGTGAGTGGTGACCAACACTGGGACAACATTGTGATGGAGGTCAGTGTCAGTCGGTAACTGAAACCGGCATGTCTTAGAACCAAAAAATACGAAGCAACCAACCCGCGCTGGGCCCGCGTGGTGGATTACGGCCCATTCCCTCTCCTAGAGAGAAGGCCTGAGCCCCAGCAGTGGGAACATTAAAAGGCTGATTATGCTATGCTATGCACTTATAAGGGGGTGAAAAGGGGGAATTTCGTTTGTATGCAAAATCTTATTCCGTGGTCCAATATACTTGAAACTTAGCACGAATAGTAACCTAAATAAATAATCAAGGTTATCACTATTTGTTTTCAAACAACCCCATAAGACGATTTAGTGGATGTTAAAGATTGTATGGAGGATTCTTCTTTCTGGAGTTAATAACCTTGCAACTTGGTACAAATTCTAACTTAAAAGAATAACTTTTAATCAATGACATTTTATTTAGTGAGATTTTTAAATATTTAAGCTCTAACATTTAATTTTGTGACCATTGCAATTTGAATTTAATAATTATGAAATTTATTTTCTGGGAAGAATACCAAATAGATATTGTAGATTACCTGATTAATTTAATTTATTTCTATATAATTTGAATTTTATAGCTACTAAAATAGTTTTAAGTGAATATTGTTACTAATCCTTATACGAGTGAAAACTTGAATTAAATGATTAAATATATTATTATTATTATAATAAAGACTGACATTATTAGTTATACAAAAATATTTTCAAAAAGACGTTTAAGTGGTGTTAAAGTTTTTACGAAAACATTCTCGCGAACGGAGTCGCGGGCAAAGTGCTAGTCAAATATATATATAAACCACAGCCAACAACCACGACTAACATAATAACGAGTACCGATACTGAGTATTAACATTCAATATAAGTATTTCCAATGCAGTACCTCACATATAAAGTAAAACACATAAAAATACTTTTGTAAACTAAATCGCGCTCATCTTTTGAAGGAACGTGCCTACAATAGGAAGATCTGGATCTAGATCCTTTCAGTGCATCTCAATGCTTTTGGATCATGTGTGAGAAATATACGCATAGGGCTTTCATACCATATGCTGTTGATCTGGAAATAATCCCTGAGACGTCTTGTACGATACGAAGGGGACATATTTTATATTTATGTGTTTACATGTTTTACGTAACTATGCTATTTGTATTGTATTTTCTTCCAAGAGTTCACAGGTTCGTATTTGAAGTTTATTTAAGGGGTTTTAGATAAAAAAAAATATACCAATTGACGTAATATCATCATCATCATCATTTCAGCCGAAAGACGTCCACTGTTGGACATTGGTCTCCCCCAAGCGTCGCCACAATGACCGGTCATCTGCGTCTCGCATCTATCGGATTCCCGTGACCCTCATCTGGTCATCGGTCTACTTTATGGGAGGCCTTCCAACGCTGCGTCTGCCGGTACGTGGTTGCCACTCCAGAATCTGTGTCAGACTTTTACTGATTAAAACCACACCGATGTTTCTTCAGTTGCCTTTTGCGTTCTGGGACTACAGGTTTCCCTTTCAGAAGTCGTCCCATGGCTCCAGAAGGCTTCGGCTCTGCTGTGTTCGTGTAAAACTTTTACTGACTTTAATCCCCCTGCGTTCGTTCATTTGCCCTTAACGTTCCAGGGCCACGGTAACTCTATTAAACAACTCCCCAGCCCCAGCCCAGTTGGTATATACTTTTTAACGATATTTATCGTAGTCAGATCTTAGAATTGATTACTTCATGATGTGGCTGATCATTTCATGTAATGGTTGTATTTCATGATATAACCGGTTAAAGCCGGCCATAATTGTTGTTTAAACGTTAACGTTTGATGATAAATCAATCCACGCTTGGCCATATCATTAATGTACAATGTCTATGATATTAAAAGGTTACCGCAGGATATATAAAGTAGGAATTAAGCATTACTCGTAAAAGAATCAACATAAGCTTAAAAATTAAAAACTCTATACAGCATTTAATTCAAAGCTTCCATTTTTAGAATACGCCATCATTGATCTCTCTGTATTCCAAGTTAGATTCCCAAAGCAGGCCTAGCTTCTTGTTGGTTTTATCAAGGGAACATGCCCGGGTAAGCTTGGGTAAATAACTGTATATATGCTTGCCCCAATTAATAGGAACTGATAACTGTGTACACTGTACCTTAACACATAAATGTAGGCACAGCAGGTGTGCCGTGTACCTATCTACCCCCCTCTCCTCTGGGAAATACGCGCGTGATGTTATATAATATAAATACAATACATGAGAAATGTAACTCATGGCTGTCTAAAAATGTATATAAATTTATTTGCTAAAAGAACTGTCTAGAAAAGTTATGACTTAATTAACATAAAAACTGAACGCGTGCTTGAGTGTTTCGGTTTATATATTGTGGATCCAAATTCATGTACATTGGTAAAAAAATATTTTGTGGGTAGTGTACGTGAATATCATGCATACTAGACTACAAAATCTGGATCACATTCGTAGGGTAGCCAGCCTTTCGGTATTCTAAAGGATGCATTTTGGAGAGTGTGCGTCAGACGGCGCTTTTTATGTTTCAATACCAACTAATTGAATGTTTTATATAGGCGTCATAGTCTTTTTTTTTTTTTTTTTTTTTAATTCGCTATAAACCAGTGCTTGACTGCGATCCCACCTGATGGTAAGCAGTGATGCAATCGTTGATGGTGAGGCGCACTAGTTTATTAAGAGCCTATTCACTCTAGCCTTGAAGGCACCTAAATTATAGTTGGACGGGAAGACAGCAGCAGGCAAATTGTTCCAGTCCCTCGATGTACGCGGTATAAACGACGAAGCAAATCGCTTAGTTCGGACCGTTGGTGTTTCAACAACGTAAGGGTGGATACTCGCCGTACGTCGGGTTGTCCGATGGTAGAAAGGAGATGGCGGAATCAGGTCATGCAATTCCCGCGCACACTCTCCAAAATGCAACCTGTAAAACACCGATAGGCTGGCTACCCTGCGCCTGTGCTCGAGGCTTTGTAGATTGGACTTAACCAAATCTGGATCCCCAATTAGCCTCTTCGCACGCCTTTCTACTGAGTCCAAAGCTGCCAGATGGCATTTTGCAGCACCAGCCCATATATGACTGCAGTACTCCATACACGATCGGACCTGTGCTTTGTATAACATTAGAAGCTGACCCGGTGTGAAGTACCGCCGGACCTTTGCAAGAACGCCTAGCTTTCTAGCAGCTACCTTGGCTTTGGACTCAATGAACCGCCCGAAATTGAGGTCAGAAGAAATTTCGACACCCAAGAGCTGAAGGCGTTCGGTGCACTCCAGGGATACATTCCGAAAAGCAGGAGCCAAGGTGAACGGACTCCTTTTGGCGGTGAACAGACATGCTTGTGTTTTGGCGGCGTTGAATTCTACCAGGTTGGTTTCACCCCACTTGGAGACTGTCTGAAGAGAGACATTCGTACGCTCCACCATAGCCTCTCGTTCGGACCGGATTAGTTCCTTACTAGCCCGAGCACCCGGAAGGTATCTCTCTACAACTGTGCTATCATCTGCATACCCATAGATACCGGGCATCAGCAGATCATTAATATGCAGCAGGAAAAGAGTTGCAGAGAGAACTGACCCCTGAGGAACTCCGGCATTAGTGGTCATGGGCTCTGATGAGCATCCATCGACAACAACTCGGAGAGACCGAGTCTGCAGAAAATACACATTCTTTATGTTTAATGCTTTTAGAATAAGATCTAATTGTCGTTTAACTGTTTTATTTATGTGAAAATAAAGAAATTTAAAATCAATCAAATCAATTAAAATTAAGAGGGCCCTTCCCTACTCGTGTATCGTCAACCTGAGCATGGTTTAAAAGCTTGTTGATTAATCCAACGCAATCCAATGCGATATTTGATAAAGACGCAACGTGAAAAACAAGAGATAACGCCTGAACGCTCTGTTGGCATTTGGTAATTTGTGTTTTACTTTAAACTAAGTATTTTGAAAAAAAAATTCGTCATTTAGAATCTTGATTAAATGTTAAATGTTTCTATAGATATATTTATGGCTATTTTAATTTTTGAGTACATTATGAAAGTTCACGTAAAATAGCAGATTTTCAGAGGTCATATAAAAACAGAGGTCTTTACTGGATTAGTCTTAAACAAAACTGTTCTCACATCTGACATCTGTGTTTCTAAAATATTTACATAAAGATGTGTAATAACGTCATAATCACGTAAGATCGGCTGTATGAAAATATATAGTGCACTAGCTTCTGACGTTTTATAAGTGATGGGCACTTATAAAACGTAGGCCTATATGAAATAAAAAACTTTTGACTTCAACTTTGACTTTATCTCGGGTTGGACGCTCTTAACGTTAGCACGATCGAGCAAGTTACAATACTCTTACTAAGGTCATCGAAAGTCTTTTTAGGAATTTTTATTCTGATACTTCGATGTTATTGACTTTCGAGTAATTTTACTGAAAGCTTAGTAATCTAGTAATAGTGTCCATAAACCTTAACTATGTAATAGTTAGTGCCTGTGGAGTTATTGTTGTCCAGGTGTCGCTCGTGGCAACAGTATCGGGGTCAGGCGCAACTTTAAAACTATTGATGATTCTGTGGACCTATGTATTTTGATAGTAATATGTCGAACAGATTCTATCTTCACTTTGTTTATTAGAGAGAATCTACATATATTAAAGAGGAAATATTGTATTTTTATTTGTAATTAATAAAATCAAAAACAACGAGATTTAAAAAAAAAAACCATTTAAAAAATCGGTCAAATCGATTTCGCATCTAAAAACAAGGGGTGGCTACAACCTACGCGCTCCCCCCTCTACAAACGCCTATGCCATAGGTCAACTTAACGTGAACTGAGGGATAATACCTGATCGACAGCACCATAACTTGATTCGAAATGAAAACAAAAAAGGTTACAACCTTTTTTGTTTTCATTAAAGAAAAATATTCATCAAAACTACACGCTGGAGCTGCCTACTAACGGTACACAGGTTTGGCGCCGTGCCACGTGTGGCAGCGACGTGTCGGATTTAAGGCCCGACTACACTGAATAGTGAGGGGTTAGAGTCGAACAAGACACGAAAGCTATTTCATTTACTTATCACAATATTCCAGATATAGAGCCGTTCTAGAGCTGTATTTTGCTATAGGCCTTATATTTGTTTATTTATTTATATGTACCTATGTACTCGACGACGGCACTTCCTCCACCGCGCGATGCGTCATATTCCACATTTAGCGTACCGAATTCTTTGATCCCTTTGCTATCCAGTGGTGTAATTAAATTTTGGATGGATGATATACAGTGTGGGTTTTGGAGACGGGAAAGTAAGGGAAGCTAAAAAAGTAAGTAAAATCTTCTTTTTACTTACTTATTTTAGCTCTACCTAAAGCCAAAAGTTTTGCCAATGTTGAACTTCAACTCTGTCACCGAAATGTTTGGGAATAGTACATTTTGATACAAGTGCAGAAAGTTTGTCATTGCGGCCGAGACGGAATTCGCACGAGCCGTAGGCGAGTGTGTTATGGAGCCGAGGGCTACAGTGACAAATTTGCACGTGTATCAAACGACTTATTTCAAAACACAAAGAAATGAATAAACGGGGGTTGACCGGCGGCTCGTGGGGGTCGACGCGCGCCCAGTCTTATACGATAAATGTAATAACATAGTGGCGGGGGAGCGCACGCGCACTTTTCTGCACTAGTGCGGAAAACCGCCTATGTCGTGCCTAACAGCGGTGGGATAAGAGCGGATTTTCGAGTAAGTGTATTGAAAAAGTCTTTGACTGTGTCTGTCATTCCTAGTATTCATACCTTAAATGGTTCCAAGCAGTCTTTTGATTCCTACATGAAATAGGATCGACAGACAGACTTTTTCGATATTTTAGTATTTTTTGCTCATGGTATTTTTTTCCAAAATCTGACAATGCAGTACAGAATATCTTACAAAAATATGGATGGTCTCCTAGGAACGTTTTCCTACATCTATAGAGGTTAAAGTCCCTTTCTTCCTCCCCTTAATGACCCACCTTAAAAATCTATATGTAGCTGTATCACCAAACTCTATCCCCGTATCCCCCGATTTATTTATCATTCGTTTTTCGAACTACCTCACACTGTAGCGACATCTATGGCGCCATATATGAACTAGACATCTATGGCGCCATATATGAACTAAACTACGAAATCCTGCATCATGCAATTACAAATAGAGTTCTCCACGCGATTTGAATATATACAACAGCCCGAAATCATCTAACGGACAGTTGCCCAGATCCGTCTGGTCGGAGGATCCTCGCTTTTCAAGGGAGGTTTTCGAGACTTTACTCTCTGTTCCGCATACCTCCAAAACACTAAGAAGCAATTTTAAAGACGTATTCACGTCAAAATGTTGACCAGTGTAATTAGGGTACAATAGATGACCACTTAATAGCAGAGTCAGTAGTCAGTGGTGTTCATTAGGTCCTCAAAATTACAGTATACACTTGGGATACTCCATATGTAGATCACACTCTGGACAAAATACGGTGGAGGTATGTTCCGCTTGGGCGAAGCACCGCCGTATCCTTGTAGAAGGTGATCGGCGGCGGGGACTTCTCTCATCCGGCCCTGGTTCAGGGCATAGTATGGAGTGAGAGGGAATGGGAGGTGGTCACTTCTTTTTGCGAAGCTGTAATGCAATCGAAGTAGGCGGCCGAAACCGCGCCGTGGAGACAAGTCTCCTGCTCTCAAAGTAGGAGATGTTATTTGATGAATAAAAAGGTTATATCCACCTAAAAGAAAGGTTTGCTTAAGTCCTATCTACAAAGCCTTGAGCACAGGCGTAGAGTAGCCAGCCTTTCGGAGTTTTACAGGATGCATATTGGAGAGTGTGTGCGGGAATTGCATAACTTGATTCCCGTCTCATTAATACCATCAACAACCCGAAGAACGGTGAGTATCCACCCTTACGTTGTTGAAACTTCTACAGTCTGGACCAAGCGTTTCGCCTCGTCATTTATACTGCGTACATCAAGGGACAACTTGCCTGCTGCGGTCTTCCCGTCCGATTATAATTTAGGTGTCTTCAACGCTAGAGTGAATAGGCTCTTAATAATCTAGTGCGCCTCACCATCAACGATTGCATCACTGCTTACCATCAGGTGGGAATGCAGTCAAGCACTAGTTTATAACAATTTAAAAAAAGGTTATATCCTGGACAGAGACAATAGATCATGTATGCGATGACGAGACAACGCTGGTTATCAAAAGGTTTTCCCTTACAGTTTGAACATTGAAAGAAAAGACCAAACAAATATCTACTTATTTTTTATTTCTGCATGCAAACTGTTAAGGAAAATGTGTGCACAGTGGCATGTTTATTTACTGTTAAGAGGGTCCAAAACCGTAATGGTGAGGAGCACTTTAAAGTTTCCAACAATCAGATTATCAGCTTTGCGTCTCTACTTGCTAATGATTTGGTCCCATTCGACTCTTACATTTAACGATAAAAGGTACCAAACAGTCTCCAAGCTGGATTTGTTTACAAAGCTTAATGGGGGACCTGAAACTAAATGTTAATTACTTTAACTAAACATGGGTTTGATTACTCCAAATTGTTTTAACATCGTGAGGAAACCGGCATGGGTTCTAGAATCCACACTGGGCGCGCGTGGTGGATTACGGTTCATAACTTCGTCTAGAGAGGAAGCCTTAGTCCCAGCAGCTGCAGCAGCAGTGGGAACATTATAAGGCTTGTTATGATAAGCTTATTTAAATAACCCAATGAACTCAAATGTTTTTATTGTGGAACTTTAAATCAAGTTGTGATTAAATGTTTTCAAAGCAGTCAAGGGAATTGACTTCTCTCGCTCTCTCGCAAGACTCGCCCTCCCACCACACGGGAGGGCGTATCGGACTTTTAATGACTAAAACCACACCTATGTTCCTTCTTTGCCTACCGTTCTAGGACGTTCCAGCCAGCGCATGTTCCCAGTAGGCTTTGGCTCTGCTGAGCCCCTACGGGTTGCTGACAGCTTTTTGAAGGGCACGTGGAACACTGCGCGCTGTCAACGACTCAGACTCGGTCCTTACGATTACTGAACGGTCGGCCGGCGAGCTACCCGTTGCTTGTCGTCCAAATGCTCCCACGTCTACGGTGACTAGAAATCGCCTGGTGCGTGAGGAAGTCCGTTACCTCACGCGTGTGGCCACCTCCTTTGCTAGCATTACTGCTTCACAGAAGGAGGCGACCGCCTGCCATTCCTTTTCGCTTCGGACTAGGGCCTAGCGCGTGATGTCGCTGCTGCCGATCGCCCCCACTAGAACACGGCGATGCTCCACCCAAGCGGGGACCTCCACCGTATGCTCCACCGTGTCTTCCGGGTGGTCATAAAAATGGTGACACTCGGGCGTTTCTTCTGCACCAATCAGGTGCAGGAAACTCCCAAACTTACCATGTCCGGTGAGGACCTGCGTTATGCGGACGGTGAAAACGCCGTCACGTCTTTTTAGCCAGTCCTCTATGAGGGACTTACCTGGAATAGAACGTAAGATATTTTTTTATGGCGGACTCCCGCCATAAAAATATTTTATATGAAGAACATGCTCTCGCTATTAAAATATAGTAAGTATCTTACGACCAGGACATGTTCTGCTTGTGTGCCAAATTTAATCCGATTTGGATTAAATTTGGCGTTCAGCCGTTAAAGCTTGAAAGAGTGACAAACTTTCACTATTATAATATTAGTGTGATTTAAAAACATGAAAGCCTATTTATAAAAATACAAATTATTTCGCAATAAACATTATAATTACAGTCAACGAGATGAAGATAAATGAGAGGCTGATTGCGCGCAGCGACCAAGCGATTTTGGTATAAAAGCCTTTTTAAATCCCTCTAGTGCCGCGTCGCCCCTCTAATCCTCCCGACGAAGGATTCCGTAGATTGGCCGCATAACTTTTTCAAAACAAATTTACATATTTCCTGGGAAGCTGTGATTGATCGTGTCAACTTACTTGAGGGTTGAGTGTCTCCAGACGTAATAATGTGAGGTTACGTGTAATGGAATGTTTGAAGAAAACATGGCGGCCGAAAATAGACTGAGCGGTCGTTTACGAATATTTTAGTGCTTTTTCTTCTTCTTCCTGCCCTTATCCCATATTACTTGGGGTCGGCGCAACACGTTTTTTTCTTCTATTTTAGTGCGTTTATTTCAATATTTTAGTGCATTTGTTTCAATATGTTAGTACGTTTGTTTCAATATTTTAGTGCGTTTGTTTCAATATTTTAATGCGTTTTTTTCAATTTTATAGTGCATTGGTTTCAATATTATAGTGCGTTAGTTACAAAATTTTAGTGCCTTAGTTTCAATATTTGAGTGCGTTTGTTTCATTATGTTAGTGCCTTTGTTTCAATATTTTAGCGCGTTTGTCTCAATATAAAACGCACTAAGCGTTTGTCGACCACATCGTCGCTTTCCATCAAGTAAGATAGTGGTAGTGAAGCGCGACCCTAACAACCTATCAACAATTTAAAAAGAAATGCTATATGATAAATGACTCGCTAGGACTTTGGCGCTAAGCTTACACTGCGGGATTGTTTGAAAGAGGTACCGCAGCCCTGGAACGCAAAGAGTAACTGAAAAAACATGGGTGGGTAGATCAGTAAAAGTCTCACATTCCATCTCATTCCACTCAGAACAAGAGAAGTCATTTGATGATTTCCCACCTAAAAAAAATCAGGGGTTGAGCTTACCACCCGATGGCAGTACGTTTTCGTCCGTAACAGGCCCGTATGATCGAGCATAAACCTCTAGATTTCACAGCGAAAACTGTCTGTTCTTAATTTAAATTCAAGCTTGAATAATTTTCTACAGTATGGAATATAGAAGCTAGCTGTGGGCGTATGACATGAAACATGTGTCTCATTCGTTACTACTGGTTCAACAAACTAATCAGGTCAAAGGTTCGAGGCACCAACACACATAAACTCGTCTCATGTAGTCGAACAATTTAAAATGTAGATTTGTTTCGGAATTTTGCCTTTCCCACTCCTTTGTGAGTTTTTGCGAGATCCCGCTTGAATTGATTAAAAAGGCATTTAATCTTGCGTTCAAGGATTGCTTATATTCTGGCTTTGACTGATGCTAACTGGCATATCGGAGAATATTCAGAGGCGTTTCGGTCGGTGTGGTTATGTATAATCTGTACATTGTAAATATACATCCGTATTCTATGCTAAAATAGCTATACACAAGACCTAGAAAGGCTTTGGTATATCTCCTATACAATTTTTTTTGGTCCTTGCAATTATCCTTTTGGATATAGGTTGTCATCATTTCAATGTTTATAAAATAATTTTGGGCGTATGATTTAAATAATCATGAATGAATAAATTAATAACATAAATGAAACCCTAACTCCCGAGCTAGATTAGGTGACTGTATTTCAGGAACTAGTAACTTCTTTCGTAACTTCTTTACAGGTGTAGAACATGTAAAGTTTTAAGTAGATAAAGCAGGATATATTTGCTTTTTTTCTAAAAATTAAGAGAGTTAAATCGTTGAACTTCAAAATTATCAAACCAATTAGCATGTTTGGATACGCCTCGTCGACCACTGCTAGAGAGATGGAATTTTCACAACTTTTCATGTAAATCAAGTGTATCAATGACTCACGGCTTTCTCATAGAAATTGTAAGCTTCCATGACCACACCTCTTTGACTCTAGCCTTATTTTTTTGTATACAATGCTCAGCCCATTTTAACGCGTTTCAATGGTTCTACATTATTGTCCAGTAGTGTAGACCCTTGAGATACAAAACTACATCAATTTTACCTCACAATGTCCACTATAAATCAATTTGCGAATAATTAAAATAACCATTGAACATTACTCGAAAAAATCCCTCCAAAAATCCCATTTGAAACTTGTGGCCAGGGTACATTGTGTCCCTCTTAAAAAAATAAATATTACGTCACCAGTGAGTTGCGTGATGGATCCATGCATAGCTAAGTGACGATGCCTATTTAGCAGGTTAGTGTTAATCGCAACTGGAATTAACCAGACAAACCGCTTAACCAACTAACCACCAATTACCGAATCAAGAAAGTGCTGTTCTATACAGGGTTAATTGTAAAACAATGGCAACCACTCAGGACTATGTTACTAACATCATAAACAACAACTTTTGAATATCAAAGAAAAGAAAAAAAGAAAAAAGAATTTATTTGGTACAGCACAAGGCACAAACATAATATTAGGTAACACGAAAAAAAAAAAAAATTAAAAAGAAGAAGCAAAAAATATAGTTGTGTCACTCACGGCTGCACCAAAATATCAGACTTCCACAACCCAGTTACTGGGCAACACGATACTCCTTGGATAGACTGATGGTCTTTATATGGACTTTCTGACGTCTGACTACCTATAATGACTGCCAAAGTTCTATGAATGACCAACGGCACCAAGCGCGTTATATGCTTTCCTAGGCAAGAAGTGTCGGTAATGTCCTAGATAAACTTAGAAAAGTAGGTACATATAAAATGAAAAAATCACACTAGCCCGGTTTGGAATCTGCAGCCAACAGGGCCATTACGACACTTCTAGCACGTAGCGTCTCTTGTATATTTTTTTTTCTTTACTGCATACGAAACATACAAATATACAACAGGACAGCTTGTGCCGATGCTGATCTCTGTGTACAAAATCTTACAAAACCTCAATACAGATATTACCATTCTGTCTCAGGTTGCCATTACCCATTGCAATAGACTGGCCTTTTTTTAAGGTGAGAAATCATATAATGACTTCTCCCACTCTAGGGTGGACGAGAGGGCGTGTCAGACTCTGACTAAAACACTACTTATGTTCCTTCAGTTGCCTTTTGCGTTCTAGGACCATGAGTATTCCTTTGATACGTTTCCCCATGGCCCCTACGGTTTGCTGGTATGTCTTTGAGGCGCGCGTGGAACACTACGCGCCGTCGACGAATCGAGCTCGGTCCTATAGGACGAGCGGATGGCCGGAGATCGCTCTTCGATTCCCGACGTCCGGGGCCTATTCTGTCGCAGCTGGAGCGTGAGGATGGTACGTTTCTTCATGTCTCTTGCGTACAGGTGATTCCGTACTCTATGTACAAACACGGCATAAAACCTCAATACGGAAATTACTATTCCGTCTCAGGTTGCCATTAACCATTGCAGTGGTCTGGCCTGGCCTACATATTTAATCTGTGGTTGAGCGCTGTACTTAGAATACTATAATAGCGCTGTTAAAGGGATTACGCGTGTTTTGTTTACCTGCTCTCCATTCAGGGTCAATGTTAGGTGTAGGGAACGCTTCACTTAAGTTTCAAAGTGCGTTATCTTTAAGGGCATGCTATTTTATTTTTTTCGACAAAAGTAAAGAATTGTTTAGTTTATTTTGTTGTCTGAGAAAGTCTAAGTTGCTTACAATCATTTCTCCAGAGACATTCTTGATAAAGCTTTGAATCTTTTGTGTTTTCGTACTTTCCATTTTTTTTTAAGTTAATAAGCCAATTCTATTTGCTAAAGTAGTAGTAACAAAGTATTCCAGAATGTTACGATTTTCATAAATGGCTTAAAGTATTATAAGATCACACTAATAATAAAAAACCGGCCAAGTTTGAGTCGGACTTCCGCAAGAAGGGTTCCCTATCATTATCTATACAACATTAGACACTATATTATAACCCTTTGTTTAATTTCATCTGTCCTGGTGTTTGTTTGTTGTAGTTGTATTGGAGACCTACTTAAATATTTGTTTTATTCTCTTTTATTATTTTATTGATTTATTTTATTTTAATCGGAAAATAAATAGTATTAACAACTAACAAAAACAATAAATTATGCAACTATAAACTAATAACATGTTTTCGCATTTAAATCGCTATGAAGAGCATACCTGATAGAGAAAAAAAAGATAATTAAAATGATGGTATGCACTTTAACAATACGCCACAATCATGATTTATTACGTCTTGCAGTGCAAAATAAAACAGTTATATTATTTGTTGTTATAGCAGCAACAGAAATACATCATCTATAGAAATTTCAACTATCTAGCTATCACGGTTCAGGAGATACAGCCTGGTGACAGATAGACGGTCAGTGGAGAGGAAATATACTACAAAAGTAGACCATAGGACATAATACTTTTCATCCCTAGAGTATATTTCCTTGGGATAATCAACTACTTTACCGCAGGTGAATTCGCTGGGCTTCTCCTTTTTGTGTCGATGTACTCTAACAAAATTTCATCTGACCAGTATTTGGCAACCTCTGCGGCTCTGTTATTGGCCTCGTATAGATCCTGAAAACTGCAGGTGGTTGTGCAGGATGGACAGCATAGCAAATGACGTATGTACTGTGCAGCGGCTCCACACTGGCACTGTGTTAGAGATCTCTATTCGCTGGTTAGTAACTAGTAATAAAAAATACGTTCAAATAAATATGAACCCTTTTACACAGGTAGATATGTTTTATGAGTTATTCATAAAACATATCTGTGAGACCATTTAAGAACCAATTATGTCACATATAGATACAAAACGGAGCTACACGACTGGATTTAGAGCTTCCAGTGTGGAAATAGGGGCGATCTATCCCGATATTACATCCTGACCGGCCCACAGGGATTGAAGGCTCAACTCCAGCCCAACAGAGAAATTGAAAAAAGAAACGGCCATGCTTTTCATATAAAATAGATTTTTTAATAGGTCTTTACCTATGAAATTGCCGTTTTTTAAAACGGGTTGCTTTGAAGTATTATATCTTTGGATTGACTTGGAATTGTAAGTTAAAATAAACATTATATTAAATGTACGTTATTCTTTTTTCGTAATTAGGTATTTATTGGTTTCTTTGTGTTTTGTATTTTCTGTAATATGGCGGTACTTATAACCATGAAAGTTAATTTAAAAAATGTTTTTTCATATTAAGAGTTCCAAAGCAGAAACTATGCATTTCAAAGGGCGTGCAGTATCAATGACGTATACCTACGAATTTCTTCTAACAAAAGAACTCTGTGTTCTTGATTTACTATAGTCTCTACGTGAGGATCTTGCAGTCCATTTGCCTTTTAAGGGGTGCCGGTGTGGGTGCGGTTGCTGCGAAGTTGCAGGGCGTCTCCCGGCCGCCCTAGGTCTTGTGAGTAAAAGGTAGCCGTAAAGTAGCATCGTCCGACCGTCCAGTAATGCTTATGACCAAGCCTGAGTCGGCGGTGCCATGCGTATCTCAAAGACATGTCTGCAAAACCAAAAGGGTCAAGAAGGGCCGATGCCTGCTGGGGTTACAGGAATGTTCGAAATAGTTACCTTGGCAAGGGGCAATTTAAGGACATAAATGGGTTTTAGACAGTAAAAGCCTGACACACCCTTTCACTCCAGATCAGAAAAAAAAAGTGATATCACGTATATATTCACCTAAGATGTAGTCAGAGGTAATAAATATTCTTTTTTATTACTTTTCCAAAACAGTAATTATAAGTTTACAAATGTGTTTGCTTTACACGACAACTTCTCAGAGCTCGAGCTGCTGCTAGCTAGACGTTAATTCATTCATGTAACTTCTGAAATTTATTTTTTATAGAAATAAATATAAGAAATCTATACTTATAATAATCTGTAGAAGTGAAAATTCTGATCATTGAAAATATCAAAAAAATTAATGGCAGTATTACTAGACCGACACCGAACCCAAAAATGTGATTAAAAAAATGTTTGTCTGTCTGTCTCTCTGTCTGTTTGTTCAGGCATCACGCAAAAACTACCAGTTCGATTACGATGAAACTTGGTATAATTATTCTTCAATAGGCACCACACTGAGTACTTTTAATCCCGGAAAAGTATATACAATAAAAAAAAAACTTAATTTTGCGGTTCGATTCCTAGACCCGATTACTGCACCAACCGCAAATAATAAGTTTGACGTAGGTTACGTCAAACTTATTATTTGCGGAGCCATATTGTATCTTAAGATAAAAATAAAAGGAGAAACTGACTGACTGACATATCAACACACAGCCGAAACTACTGCGACTAGGAGCGTGAAATTTTGTACTAGGTTTCCTTTTGTGACGTAGGCGAGCACTAAGAGAGGATTTTTCAAAATTTACCCTCCAAGGGGATGAAACGGGGATCCAAAGTTTGTGCGGAGAAACCTATTATCACACTGTCGAAGCCGCGGGCAGAAGCTAGTTACTACATAAAAGAAAATCATTCGGGAGTAACATTTCTTCTTTACTATATTTTCACAGTGAATACAGCACAACTTGGATAGTAAGACCATGGCAAGACCCTATTCTAGTGGTCCGTAAGTGTAAAATTATGATCGTGAAAGGTTCAAATGTCAAAGTTTCCAAATGAACAGTAATATTGATGGTAACTAATTTTTTACAACACCTGGGCACCTTTTATATGTCTTTTAACCGTCACCTAAAGCAAGTCATTCTGTTCCTCGGGATCTAATGTAATAAAGGCGTTTCTTAGGGAATAATGTGATATGAATTTGGAACGTCAAATCCATTAAAAAAAAAACTTATTAAGTGAATGAAAATGTACGTGGAGTATATTATATTCAAAAATCAAACTGACCACTAACAAAAAGAAACGAATAATGTATCTAAAAAAAAATGAAAGAGCGGGAGCATTATAGAATTTAAACTATTGGTTCAATTTAGTAGTAAATTTTGTGTGTTTTAAATCTCAATTATGTTTAATTAGTTTTAGTATATTATCCTTTTAATTATCTCACAGAATGTGTTAGAAGTACAATATCCAACACGGGGATAAAGGCGTCTTTGTTTTGGGTCGCTTGAATTCCTCACTTCACTCAGGTTTCTATATTAACTCCCTCGAATTGATTATATAAATCCCTCACTGCGATTTAATGCACATTGTTTTATTCCTTAGTCACATAATCTACTATAAAGTTTCTGTAAAATTCTAATTATAAAATATCATAGATCAAAATGATGTCAACTGTGTTTATTGTCTAGTGTCTATGGTGCAGCACAGTTATGCCCGGTTTGCACATGGCCCGACAGATGATTATATTTTATTGTGCGTCTATTTGGGCAGAATAAATATGTTTTCTTTCTTTTCTTTCTTTTTTTCTGTCAAAAAATTACAATTACGAGCTTTGTCCGCCAAACGGAGCCAATTCCACCCGGTTCCATCATTCCGGGGTGTGAACGTGCCGATAACCGGCGGCCTTGAGCTTCTTGGGGTAACGTTGTCATCTACCCTGAATTTCGGCTCTTACATCGAGGCTAAAGCTCAACAAGCTGCCAAAAAATTAGGGATCTTAGCCAAGGTGAGACAGTACTTCACGCCGGAACAGCTGTTCAAACTTTATCAAGCGCAAGTTCGATCGTGTAAGGAATACTGCTCTCATCTTTGGGATGGGTCTGCCAAATACCAGCTTGATGCTCTGGAGTCGATTGAGAGGCGAGCCAAGAGGATCATCGGTGATGATGCACTTGTCGAATCAAAACTCCAAAGCCTTGAGCATCGACACCGAGTTGCTGGCCTGTCGGTTTTCTATCGATTACACTTCGGGGAGTGTGCGTTGGAATTGCACAATTTAATTCCACCAAGTCCGTTCCATCATCGGACCACTAGACGTACGGCATTGCGCCATCGGTACATGGTGGACATCCCACCCATACGTACATGCGTTTTGGGAACACATTCATAATGCGTACAGCTAAGGAGTGGAATTCCCTGCCGGAGTCTGTGTTCCCTGATAGCTACAACCTAGGGGTCTTTAAGTAAAGAGTGAATAGGTTACTTCTAGGCAAGCGTGCTCCATCGTCGGCCACATCATCGCTTACCATCAGGTGAGATAGTGGTCAAACGTGAGCCTATCAATAAAAAAATAAAAAAATGTCTTAGACTTGTGATTTTTTAAAATGCATAGGTGTGCTAGACGAACGATTTTTTAAAATTAATATATGTATTATATTTTGGATTTCTGGTCCCTACTAACAACAAAGAATCCAAAAAGGCCTTTGGTCAAAAAGAAAAATAGGATGAGAACCCAATTCAAATGAACCTAAGCACTGGACTCTATTCCTCTGACAATTAGCCAGAGAATTTTTCAAACGGACCGTCTGAATTAATGACAATTAGTCCTTAAACACGAAATTTGCATTAACGCTTGAGAATAATTAAACATTCGTGCCTCAACTGTACGTTCTCTTCAATGAAAGGTTAAAGAGACTGAATTAGTTAAATAAAACAAGGATTAGCATAGTAGAAAATGATACTTTACGAAAATGGTGAATGCAGCATCCTGGTGTAACTTAAGATAGGAGCAACATGAATGACGGAATGGCACGTCATAATCATGGCAGTAAGTCCCCTCTTTGAGGAGTGGCTGGAGAGGCGTCAAGGCGGCCTCACCTTCGGTATGACACAGGTCCTCATTGGACTAGGTAATTCCGGGTGATTCCTGCACCTGATTCGTATTGCATTAGGATAAGTAAGATGTGATTATAAAGAAAAATGATTTGTACTTTTGAGTTACTTACGTAACTCAAAAACTACTTGACCGATATTAAAAATAATTTCACCAGTAGAATCCTACTTTATCACCAGAGGACGGAATTAGGTAGAGTTAAACATGTACTTACACCGAAAGAATAAATTGAATATGCCTTAAATTTCAAGATTAATTTTAAAGAGCAGATTTTTTTTATGACACTATCAGAAATATAGCAGAATAAAATTCTTCCTGCATTAATGACGAGGAGGAGGAAGTGTATAAATTTGTTAACCTTACCTCAGTTAACGTAGAGAGATCTTTTTCAATGAAAAATACTATTAAAATTGTATGTTAATTATCTTTTTTTTTGTCTTATCTATCTCTGAGGTTTATATTATATATTTCGATGTAAGTACATGAATAACTCTACCTATTTCCGACCCTTGTTTATCACTGAGTAAAGGTTATATATTTTCTACTTTCAAGCAAGCAAAACCGCTGGTAGATGTTAGTTATATATGAATAGGGAAAACACAGCATCACAGTTTTGAACATGTGCTAGAAAATATAACTTTCGTCGTTAGTGAAAATCAAACAAAAACTCATAGCAAGGAAATTTTAAGCCAATAGCAACGCAATTAAGCAAACTCAATGTATGGAATATAGACGAGTGTTTAACTCGCATAATTCTGCTTACACCTAACAACATAACACGCTAACATTGTTTGTGCAGAGTTCACGCGTTCCGGTATGCTAATATCCCTTATACGAGTATCTTCAGCTATCCGCTCTCAGTATCCCAAAACAGAATTTGCATACTTCCAAGATGTGTTTACAGTTATAATAAGGTTTTAGTAATCGTTTTTAATTTCAGCAGGAGAACAGCATAGCTTGAAGAATAGTCAAACTAAAGTGGCATGTTACTCGCAGAGCAGATGGTTGATGGGGCTGATAGATTCTGAAGTGGCGACCTCGCAACGGAAAACGCAGCGTTGAAAGGCCTCCTACAAGGTAGAACGATGATGTGGTGAGGGTCGCAGGAACCCAATGGATGCGAGACGCACAGGACCGGTCGTTATGCCGACACATGGGGAGCCCTATGTCCAACAGTGGACGTCTGGCTGAAATGGTGTTGAATTTCAGCAGTGAACCTAAACGCTTAAAATAAAATACAGGTTGTCCAATTCAACAAAATTCTGTCCATTTTTCCGATTCACCGAGCTAAAATCGGAATTCAAACTTTAAAGGTTCCATTTACCAAGGTGAGATTTAATTTTTTCCAATCCTTGTTTACTTGGAATTTAACACGTACCTACCATTACGGACAGCTGTTGTTTTTCCATTGATCATAGATTTCTTGAATAACGAATGTCTTCGCATCTACTTCAAGGTATAGATTCTATATAGTTGGAGAAATTTATTTTAAAACATTATGTGGTGAATTGAAACTTCAATAAAAGGCTAAGATAACTGGCATATAGACTGCATATACAATAATGTACTCTTTATTTGAGGTTTATTTGATTTATTTATTTTTATGATTGCTTACTTACTAAAAGCTTAGCATTTTTTTAAAAAATCTTTTAGCGCTAATTGAGTGTTCCCTTATCAACGCTCTTTTGTCATTTCATGGATTATATAGTACATAGGTTTGTAGTCAGTACGTAAGCATAATTATAAATTTATTTATGTGTTGTTTTATTTTTGTTAGCAACTGGTATAAAATGCAGATGTTATACATACATGTTTTATTTAAATAAATGTCTCCGTCTGCCATCTTTCAGACGTTCCCGTCTCGTCACGTACTTGCTTGTCAGGTGCTTCTAACTCTAGGTTTTATATTAAACTAGACCGTGGTTTTTCTTATGTAGAAAATTCTTCGTAATTTTCATTTTTACCCTTGGGGGATAAGTCGCATATGTATGTAGGTACCTACTAACATATTCTGATCAGCCTCTGTGACGTGAATTCACACTAGTAATATTTAGTTCCTACATATCAGTATTAATTTTCGTATCTGAATTAAATGCTCCTCTGACGTGACGCGATATTTCGACAACGATATTGTGACGGCCAATTTTCATAGAAATTGTTCTAAAAGTAATAAGTATATCAAAATACCTTTATATACCTATATCTAATTCTTCTGTACGTGTGTTTGTCACCTAACATCTCCTAAACGGCTTGACCGATTTGTAACAATTTTTTGTGTAGGTATATTTAAGTGGGTCTCTAGATGGTTTGGAAATATAATTGGACCCGATAGGTGACGTTCTTATTTTTATTTACCTGACAACGTGCTGGCTTTCGGGCAGGCCACCGTCTAACGGGACCGCTAGTATATATTAGCTTTTAAAACAATTTCTATGTAAATGGTTGTCGCAACCTTGTCGCATTGTCATTTGTCTGATTGTGCATATCTGCCTTAATGCATAATTTCTACTTCATGTTTCACATTATCTAACCTGACCTTCTAAAGATAATATACTAACAAATCTTATTGTGGAAACATAACAAGAAATCTCCGGAGTTTCCCAGTAATTTTCACAAAATAATGTAGAAATAAGAACAAATGAAAAAACTCGGCAAATAAATCTTGTTGAGTGTTGCGAGCGTTTCCTTAGGATGTCGATTTATCAACTAAGAATAGGAACAGAGAGTAAACGAGCCTTACCTAACAAACAAAAATTGAGATAAACGTTCTTACCGGGAGTTGAACTGAATAATTTTTAATTGGGAGTGAAAAGTGTACCTACATAATTTTATAACGGCCACCGTAGGCGCGGGCTGGCGGACGGCGAGCAATGGGTGGCTCGCCGTCCGACCGTCCGGTCACCGTCCGGACCGAGCCCAAGTCGTCGACGCCTCAAGGAGATGTCAGCAACTGTATGGGCCCAGCAGGGTCGAAGCCTACTGGGGCCATAAGTAGTGTGAAAATGAAACCCGGTGCCCTGGTACGAAGGCAACGAAGGAACAGGAGTGGATTTTTAGTCAGTAAAAGTCTGACACTATCTCCAGCTCCGCTCAAGAGCGGGATTTGTCATAAGATGATTTTCCCACCTAAAAAAAAACCTACCCTATTTTACATTATTCTTAGGGCAAATTGCAAAACAGATGGTCGATAGGGACGAACAGTTCTGGAGTGGCGCCCACATATCGGAAGACGAAGCGTCGGAAGGCTTCCGACAAGGTAGACTGATGACCTAGTGAGGGTCACGAGAATCCAATGAATGCCAGACGCACAGGACTTGTCGTTATGACGACTCTTAGGGGAGGCCTATGTATAACACACATCTTTCGGCTGAAATTATGATGATGATGATGATGACACAATTCTAGCTGCAAACGAACTGTAGTTACGTACCTACATTATACAGTTTTGTTCGTCGTTAAAAATCTCATATTGGTACCTAAATTAGCGAAGTAGGCTAATTTATCTTCACCGGTACGCCTTAGTTCTTTACTCTCCCCTTTAAACCGTCACAAGGCGCTAGGAAATAATTCCCTAGATGAATCTATAACGACTTTGCCACAACTTTTAAACTTGAGGTTCCAGACTAATGTACCTATATAGTATTTAGGTAAGAAACAAAAAAATAAGCTTATATTTTATTTAGAAGAAAAATACGACTAACAAGAGCAGCAGCAAAGTCTTACCTAATTGGACTTTCAAAAACGTATTCCCGCAAAGATTTCGTGTTTCGGCACGTCTTTGTTTTGGGGGAATGTAGAGGAAAGCCCTCAGTATGAGGTAACAGAGAAAAATTAAATTAGCCGAGACGAGAGGGCTCCGTATCAGTATGTTCACAATAGGGGAATATGCGCCATTTTTCTTTTAGTTACACATCCGTTTACTTGGGGTGCAAAAGTTTTCGGTCCAAATTGCCAATTGTCGTTCATAAAGGGGGCCGAAATTTTAGGAATCAGTGAGAATAGTTAATCTTCTAATGAAAGATAAATCTTGCACTACGTGTATTTATTTTCGAGGAATTTGGGGGAAGAAAGTATTCCCTGGTTACTGTCCATTTATCCAATGAGAGACAGTATGTCTCATTTCAGTGAGTACCTAGTTACGGGAAGGTAGGTAGGAAGTACATCATAATTATTTCACTGTAATAGTTAAAGAAAGAAAATGGATTTATTAGGCACAACATAAAGCACGCAAATACTATTATAGTTACGTATAAAAAAAAAAAACAAAAACAAAAAAGAAGCAAATATAAAACAGTTTGCCTCACGGCCGCAGCAAAATAGGTCCAGTTCAGCATCAATGCCAGACAATTAGAGCCTGACGCTGGTTTTCAACTGGACCTGAGTTTAGGACTGTGACGTGATGGATGTAAATCAGTTTTTAGTGTAATTTATAACGGTGATGTGTACAGTCACACACATACTCTACGTTATGTATGAACTTTTTTGTGTATACATATTTCTAAAGATCAAAGCCGTTTAAAGGAGTAGGGAAAACAAGCAAATAAATGTCAGGTTGTTAATTTTTTTTTGGCAAAAGTATTACTCTTACGAAAATTTCATATGTTGATAATGTTGTACATGAATTTACAATAAACATATATTTTTTCAAACCTATAGACGACGCCGTTACCAAGGAGTAGGCTTCAGAAAGTCACTGTTTTATAGCACTGCCCGGGAATACACTAGCAGCTGCGAGCGACTTCGTTGTATTGCCTGCATCGAATAAATACTATTCTATTCTATTCTACTTCGCTCGCGTGGAAGTAGAAAATTGTCCCAAGGGAACATACTCCCAAGATAGAAAGTATCCTATGTGCTATTACAGGACATGGTCTACCAGTGTGCTATATCACGCACACAGACACACTGACAAACTGCCTTTATAATATACTAGCTTTTGCCCATGGCTTCGGCCGCGTTCGTAAAATATAGCCTATGTCATTCAGGAATAAAGCAATAAAAATTTTGCAATCGGACCAGTACTTTTAGAGATTACCTCTTACAAACACTAAAAAAACATTAAAAAAACTTTACCTCTGGTAGATGTATTAATGTGATAAAAATAAGTCAACATATCACAACACGCGCTGCAGAATAAAATCCCTATAAGATTGATATTTTTCAAGCTAAACTGTTTAATGCAGGTAAAGCGATAATAATGGATTATGTAACATAAATCTTTTCTTGCCTCGCCGTGGTAAACCATGCAAGTAATCTATATAGGACAGCCTATGTCAGGGATGGCAAACTTGCGGCACGCGTTCCATTGTAGTGCCCGACCGAAACTGGTTTTAGCGTCCGAAACCGAAACCCGGTAACAGTCTTAGTTTTAGCCAAAACCGAAACTGCAACTTTCTTACAAGGATCATGTTTTGAAGGAAATATAAAGAAAACGTTATTATAATCAGTCAGTCTTTATTTTATTTTTTAATGCATTATGCATTTTAAATTTATGTACTTATTTATATTGGTTGTTTGGAGTAGGTAATAAGGTTATGAAAATCAAAAAACAGAAATGAAGTATTAATTTTATTATACAGATACTTAGGTAGGTTCCTATGTAAGTACCTATGTAAGTACCTACTCATTTTATTATAAGTGTGTTAATATTATACAATTAGGGACGTAGGTAGTATCTAACTGTACTTGCTACTTGTCATCATTTTCCTGCCCTTGCCCCGTGTTATTTGGGGTCGGCGCAACACGTTTTTTTCTTCCATTCTGCCCTGTCACTCGTCATACTATCACTTACTTCCTTTTCTTTCATATCACTCTTCACGCAATCCATCCATCTTTCCTCATCCATCCTCTTCAAATTACCATAGCAAGACAAACGATTCCCTTTCAACTTTTCGGTCACCTTGGTAATAAGTACGAGTATTAAATAAATTTTGAAACTCTGAATCCATACTAATGTTTGTTTAGGTATAGCATTAGCGAGAGAGTTAAATCAACCAAAAAATATTTAGAGTTACGTTAAACTAACGTTTGGTTGATTCTACTATAGTCTATGTATTAGTTTGTTATAACGAATTATATTTTGATGTTTACTACCTACTCTTATGCTATATCACGTAATAAAACTTATCGAATTCAAAATAAATCACAATAAAACTTACAACAAACAAAACGAAACAAACAAACAAACGACATGATTAGGCACGTTGACACGGCAAGAGGTCTTCGTCGCTTACTTGCTTGGATGGAAATTAACGCGCCGAATATGACCGAGACGCACGAGAACTCCCGAATGCAGTTTCGGTTTCAGTCGTAGTTTCGACAGGTTTGCCGCCGAAACTCGACCAAAACCGAACATTCGGTCAGACACTACGTGCCAGTGATGGCACGTGGCAATATAAGATGTTGATATGTAATTTGAAACAACATTAATAATTAAAATAAGTTTATCTTTTATTTAATTAAATAAACAATATCTGTAAGCATTAAAAGGGTTGCAAATTAAGAATTACTAGCATGAGTAGCATCCAGTTTTTTTTCCATTAAATCACTACGGTCTACTGTCCACCGACACGTAGCTTTTTAGACGCGACACGACGGCAAGACGCTGCCAGAGTTTCATAGTTTTGTATGTAAGCTTCACGCAGGCGTACACCAAGCGTACCTATACGAATACGCGTCTATTAAGTAGAGAGTAGGCCTCTACTGTTCCACGCGCGCCTCAGGGAGATGTCAGCAAATCGTAGGGGCAGCAGGGTCGAAGCCTACTGGGGCCACGGGTAGTGTGAAAGTGAAACCCGGGCCCCGGGATGAAGGCAAAGAAGGAACAGGAGTGGGTTTACTTAGTCAGTAAAAGTCTGACACTATATCCCGCTCCGCCCAAGAGCGGGATTTGTCATGAGATGATTTCCCCAGTTATAAAAAAAAAGTTGGCGGCACGTCCTAATATTTTTTCTTATTTTGTGGCACATTCTCCAATAAAGGTTGGCCATCCCTGGCCTACGTGAATCATGGCTCAATGTTCCAAAGTACATAGTTCCGTCGGCTACCGCAAAACTTTCATGTTTAATACTTCACTATTGAAGAGTTCTGTAGCAGAAGACTACGGATGAGTCGCTCTCCATCCCGCCCTAGTTACCTAATATCTATTGATTTATTTTCAGTCTAGCATGGTTAAGGAAAACTTTGTTCGGAAATCTGGACTTAAAAATTTGAACGCCAACATACTGAAAGAGCCGTGAATATAAAATTTACCATGAAGAGCTTTCCACAGTACAATTGGGAGCAGCTGCTGGCGAAACGTATCGTGTCACATGATTTAGCACATATGTTACTAAATACGAAAGACCCTTCACGTGCGAGTAACGTACGCCCTGGGTCCAAAGGTCGAAGGAGGAGAAAGTATCCTGTCACGGGTTTTGTTGAAGATCAAGCCGCCATTTCACTTAGCACACACATAAGTTCAGCCCCCCCAAGCTAAGTTAAGACTGTTTCGTTTCGATTCTCTTGCGTCGAAAGCCTCAAGTAGGCCACGCCTCTGATTCCTTTGTTCTGACGTCATCTCAACGCTCAGTCACGTGGTCGTAACTTGGCTAGAGCCTCCCTAGCCAAGTTACGACCACGTTCCTATTAATGAGTTTGGATCTTTTAAGATTTAAAGTTCCTGGATTGTAATTAATTATTGCACTTTTTGAAGAGCGCGTGGTACTAAAATGTGTCGCGCGCGTGTAGTATCTATTGATTTATTTTCAGTCGTGGTGAAGGATAACTTTGTGAGGTAATCTGAACTTAATAATTTGAACGCCAGCACATTGAAACCGCCCACGTTTTGATCAAACTTAGGTTATGTTGGGGTCTTTGCTCTGCGGTAATATTATTATTGTAAAGTTACTTTCCATAATAACACAGCGTTAGCTTATTTCATGTCAGAGAGGTCTGAAGTCTGACGAAGTGAAGGCACAATTTATCTTGTATATAAAATGCAAGAAGTATGTTAAGTAGGTAATTTAATACCTACGGTACGGTACGGTGGTATGGTTTTTTTTTAGATTGATCACTAAGAGCAGCGCTGGTCACTAATAATGTTCGAATGTTGCATTGTTTATAATTATAGTTACATGTTTACTGATAAGTCGCTAACCATATTCTTAGTTTAGAAATTCTTTATAGTAAATTTTAAATATAGTACAGGCTGTTAATCACTATTTGAATATTATTTTTTAATGACTCACTTGGTGTTAGATTACAAATGAAACGGATGGTATATATCCCACTCAGGCTAAAAGGCAACAATGTTTATAACTAATTAAATTATAAAAGTTTTATCGAAAATTTCTAGCATCGCCATAACCTGTTTGGTCACCTTTAAATCAATCAGACTTTTTCATTTATTTTCAATGCACAAACTGACCTGCCAACATCATGACTACATTCACCTTTTACCTTCCAGAATATAATTTTAATCTAATATTTAATATAATATAATAATAATATAATATCACACAACTATCACACAACGCCGTATAGTCCCAAGCCAAACAGAGCTTGTGTTATAAGTACTAGACAACAGATAAACATACTTAAATATTTCTAAACACACACATATTTTAATAATGAATACTTTATTAATTTGCAGTACATCGCATCCTTTTTTATTTCAAGTTATTTCAGTCCATTCTAAGATTGTCTGGTTGATATCGCTGTCAGCGATAAGACCGCCATTGTATCCATAGATTTAAGTTTGTGTAAAAAGTTTTGTTACTATTTTGGTGTACAATAAAGTTTGTTCTATTCTACATTTCCATAACCAACATAAAAAAAAACCGGTCAAGTTCCGTACCGTCCGTAGCAAAAAAATCACGTTGATGTATGGGAGCCCCCTAAAATATTTATTTTATTCTGTTTTTTAGTATTTGTTGTTATAGCGGGAACAGAAATACATCATCTGTGAAAATTTAAACTGTCTAGCTATCACGGTTTTCATGACATACAGAAAGAATCCTGGTGACAGACGGAAAGACAGACAGACAGACGGACAGCGGAGTCTTAGTACCTAATAGGGTCCCGTTTTACCCTTTGGGTACGGAACCCTAAAACTAAACACAGTCAGCAGTCCTATGCTACATGCACGTTGAGGAAAAAAGTCGGAAGGCGACGTCATTGAGATGGTATCGTGCATCGGAAGAGCGGCTGATTTACGTGCCTATTAATGATCACTCCCGCCGAGCGATTGATGAGCAATTGTACCGTAGAGAAATGTCGAGTGATCCCAGAATAGGAACCGCATCAAAAGTAGTTGGGAAAGAAAATTGGCGTTATTATGAAGTTGAATGTTGCTGAAATTGATGTAGTTATTGGACGACACGATTATTTTTCTGAATTGATGGGGTTTCTCCCTTTAACTCATTAGGATGAATTTGTAGCGAGCGACATCTATGACTTCATATAGGAACTGAACTACGAAATTCTGCATCGCGCAATTAGAGTTCTGTGTGATTTGAGCATATACAACAGCCCGAAATCATCCATTGGGCAGTTGCCCCAAACGGACATAACACCCGTCTGGTCGGAGGATCCTCCCTTTCAATGGAGGAGGATTTAATAATTTGACAGCATGACTGGTGCAGCGGTTGAGCTATCGACTGCTGTGCTGCTTGTCGCTTATTCAGTTAGCGCATGGAACAAATATTTATTTGACCTACAGATAGTAAGTTCCGGGTCTGGTTGACTTGTGTTTGTGAGTTTAAGTACATGTTTGTCAAAGGACACACGATACAGAAGTTTTCTAGTGTGATTTGATTGCCATCCAAAATGGTGTTAAACTTCAGTCTTTTTAAATAGAAAAACTAAATAACAATATTAAAATAAAAAATAAATATATTAAATTTTTATAATGTTTTATCTTTATCAATGTATATGTGTGTGTACATAAATATAAAATAAATTAATAATAAATAATAAGTCGTATTTCTTCTGGTTCGTCCTTAAAAAGTTAATTGGAGATACGTTAATCTATGAATACAGAACAAGCCATATTGTGGTATTGACCCACCAAATTTTTTATTATCTTCCCAAATTTAATCTCAACTCCACATAAACACAGCTGGTACTATCGACACCAATACAACATGCCCACTATACAGTCAAAAGTTAATACAGCAGCATCGGTTAAGGAAGCACGCCGGGTATTAGGGCTATAAATCACGGCCGCAGCAAATTGTTATCGAATGAGACAGCCGGCCGGCTCAGCACTGGGGGCACTGACAGGGCCCTACACTTCCCCAGGTCAGACAAGGAAATGAGGAGAAGGTCTACTTTGTACAGGCGACGCCCTGTCGCCGGTAGTATGGTCGATTTAAAAATGAAAGTAAAAATAAATTTTTAGGATACGCATAGGATGACAAAAAATATAAACAAAAATAGAAAAGAAATCTTCTACCTACTCATGTGAACCACATTTTGTTAAATTTATGTACACACAAACACTTATAAAAAAATAGGGATAGATAGAAGAGCATAAAGGTGCTTCCTATTTAAAAAGAAATTTCTTTCAGACCTGCAGTTCATAAAATGCAGTATTAGAACTGCATTTTATGACTTCAACAAATTTTAATATAAAAAGAACCATGTGCGACGAAGAAGACACCTATCTCAGAAAACTACATACACTACGTTGACCGTATTACCACTTTAATACCAGATGAGATATTAATCAAACGGATCAAACAAAACGGATAATGGAAACAAACGTTATCGAAACGAAACGCAATTAGCAAGAAAAACAGCCCCCCTAGTCAAGTTACAACCGTTTCGTTTCGATTCCCTTTTCGTTGATCACCTCGAGTCGGCCATGCCTCCTATTGCTTTGTTCTGACCACGTGACTGAGCGTTGAGATGACGTCAGAACAAAGGAATCGGAGGCGTGGTCTACTCGAGGCGATCGACGAAAAGAGAATCGAAACGAAACGGTTGTAACTTGGTTAGGGGGGCTGGTTAAAACAAATAATGAAATAAAAAAGTAAATATAAGCGGAAAATTAAATTCCTGTCCTTTCCTCCAGCTATGCTAATTGTAATTACTGGAATTACGGAAATTATTTTTTTTTCGTCTGTTTGACCTTTAGATTTGTTAGGCATTTTGTTATTTAAAACGTTGCAACTCTCAGTCATGTAAACTCATAAATACAAGACACCCAGTCCCGAAACAACTAACTATAAGCCAAACAAATGTTTATGCTGTGCGGGAATTGAACATGTGACACGCATTGAAGTAGCCAGTCGCTTTACAGTTGCAAAAACCGTGCTGTCAAAAGGTTTGTTGATCGGTAGACAGATGTGACAAGTTAACCTTCTGCTCATTCTCTACTATTCTGTGTCCATTAGCTACCCAAGTGTTTTAAATATGAACTCCAATTCCTGACTGGTATCTCTATAATGACGATTGGTGACTAAGAAAACTAAATAATGGTTGCTCCGTGGAGGGAATATGACAAGAGTTATTGAACCAATTTAGTATTTACCGTTATTGATGCTAGTAATATCGCAGATTTTCTCAGGAGAAATTAACGTGAATGTTAGTGAGGTAATCTCGTCTGAAAGTGTTTTGCGAAATCCATTTTCCAAAAGTTTTATTTGTAAATAGCTGATGCCAAAGGTTTCACCCGCGTGATATAGACAGTAAAAAATTATCCCAAACCTACGTTGTCTACCCGCGTATTAAGTCATGTAATCAGTAACAAACACACAAACGGCTTTTCGGCTTTATAATATTACAGTATTAGGTATGTTGTATGCCCTGATACTGCATTGTACTTTTGTAGATTTTTGGGACACAAATTCAAACGGCACACTGAAAAAGATACTAAAAATATCAGTTGCTGAACTAAACCTTCGTCTCTTGAGTCAACAGCATTTTATGAAGACTTTTGTATATGATCATTATCTTCCTACCCTTCATTCATACGCTCCTTCAGCGCCTCACGATTTGTTAGTCTCCTCTATGGACCCTCACGGTATTATCATCATCATTATTCACAACCTGACTTCATCCACTGATGGGCACAGGCTTCTCTTTTCTTGTGTAGATCCCCACGTGCCTGTGGCACCCTCGTCCAGGATCTACCGGCGATGGCAACGATATCGTCTACCCACTCACTGCCGATCGACCAACGTTCCTTCTACCAGTACTTGGACGCCATTCGGTTACTTCCTTACTCTACCTGTCTTCAGCACTCCTTACCATGTTCCCCGCACTTTTTTTTTTGCCGGGGTGGAATATCCTCATAGATGTTCTTCGCCTGGGGCAGGCGAAGGAATCTGTCAAACTCTTACTGACTAAAAACCACTCCGGTGTTCCCTCCCATACTTGGACCGGGGATCGTGGGAGCTGATACGCCATCCATGATCCCCGGATGTTCTCTTCCCAACCGACCCAACATCTGAATTTCATAACTCGCTTTCTGATTTCGAAAACCTTGTGGTCTTCGGATCTGAACGTCTGGACTCTAGTAGCCTTATGCCAAGCATAGAATGCTCCATGACTCTCTGTGCAACTCTCAACGTGGGGACTTACCATGATGTGTTAAAATGTCAGTCATGCGAGCTTTAAGGAGAGATGGAGCTACACCCTATAGAGCTCCATACTTTTAACAGTTCAGTTTAGGTCGTAAAATGAGTCACGTTAAGAACTCGTGATAGGACTGCTATACACAGCCTACTGCGTGTCCTTACGCTGTCGTTCTCTCACAATTATGAAGACTCATGCTTAAATGATCCTCTCTAAAAGAATAGATGACTCTAAAGCAATATACCAGCATCAGCCATTATGTAAATTACGTATAATCGTAAATAAGAGAGAATAAAAATGTAAAAGGAGAAGAAAAAAGATAAACAAGGTGATTTAAATGAGTCCGCGCACACAAAGCAACGCTCAGCCGAAAAATATACGGATCATACTGCGAGGGAGTAATTTTACTTGTTGTTCGGAGTGGCTTTTGACTAGACAATTGAGGTTTCAAGGTTTTTAGGATAAAAACATAAATCTAATTGTCTGAAGAGTTTTACAAATTCATATTATCTTGTTAACATAAATAGCTGAAAATGTGACTCACAATAACTGTTTTGGTGAATTATTAAGGAAGGAAATACCATAAGCAGTTTGCTTGGCAGAAATTTTGGTGATCAAAAATTTTGTGATGACGTGGTTTGCAATTTCCTTAATAAAATATAGCTTTTTTTGGGAGGTGGGAAATAATAACTTCTCTCGTTCTAGGGCAGAGCGAGAGGGTGAGTCTGACTTTTACTGTCTCAAACCCACCTATTGCCTTTTGTGTTCTGGGATTGCAGGTTTCCTTTAAAAATATAGTAACACAATATATCCCAAGTGTGCTACAAAATTAACGTATGTTCAAAATTCATGGATCTCTAAACTAGCAGAGTTCAGTTTTCTGAAAAAATAGCCCACTCCTTCAAAAAGCACCTACCCTTTATAACATCAAAGTCATATTTTTATGACAAATAATTTCCGCGGCGTGTCGTCGTAAAAGTCAGTTTTTTTCATCTTCATTTATGTTCTATGAAAATATCATCTGCCTTTAACATATTTTCCTTAAAAGAATGTCTTTGAATGCAGGTGTGTTTTTTATTTCATCACGACAAAGTTTGTGGGCAATGTTGTAAAGAAATACGCTGTTTGTTTATGTTTCCCCCTGGGTGATTTCGCTTTTGTTTTCTTTTAATGATATACCTACCTTTCTGAGGTTAAAATTATGAGTGTTTTGAACACACGTTTGAAGTATTTCTGTGTATAAAATTAAATTATTATTGGCTCAATACCTATAAATGGGTGACATTATTTAATTCATTTATTAAATCTAATAATAACGTTATCAAAACTAACTTACAAAATAAAAATAAAAGCCCTAAAGTACTAAAAAAAGCAATCTAAAGTACGGCGTCGAAAAACTCCTCCACATGGCTGTCGACTGGTAATGTACCCAAAAGACTGGCGGCATTGCCACCATGGGTTGAGAAAAATGGGTTCTATGGCTACTAAAAAGAGGGTTAGAAAGAGGAAGACCACAAACTACCTCTTTTTTTACGAAGAAAATCATCAAATGACTTCTCGCGCTCTGGGTGGTGCGGGAGCGTGTGTCAGATTTTTATTGACTAAAACCAACCGTGTTCCTTCAATTGCGAGGGCTCAGTAACCCCTTCGACCAATTCGCAGTCTCGGTAGGCATTGGCACTAACTGGTCCGTCAAACTTCTAACCACCAGGATGACAAATGTCCAGGATAAAAATATAAAATGAAACCGTTTTATAAAAATGAAACTAGTTTTTACTATCAAGATATATCATAATTTATACGTATCCTTAAAATTCGATTACTGATCTGTTTTTTCATGTCTATTCTCAGGGGTGCTCGGCACCCACTGTTTATTTCTCATGGGTGCTCGAGCCCCCGAGCACCCACGCAGTCGGCGCCCCTGTCCAGGGGATATGCAAAGCCTCAATCTCAACGAACCACATGCGTCACATGACAAGGAGATCCGAGTAACAGGATAAGGCAAGGATAAAGAAGAAGAATACATTGAGTTTCTAAAATTCTGTTGAAGTTTCTGTTCAGTCTATTACTGAATATCTATCTTCTTCTTCTATATATATACAAGGAGAAACTGACTGACTGACATATCAATGCACAGCCGAAACTACTGGGACTAGGAACACGAAATTTTGCATAAGGTTTCCTTTTATGAAGTAGGCGAGCACCGCCACCGAACCACGCTGAAAACCAGTGCTGTGAGCTCATCGCATAATGCGTGAGGCCACAGCTTTATGCTGAGCGTTCGTCCGTTTTGCACGGATGTGACGCATATCTTCCCTATTAATTGATAATGTTTGTTTGCTAGTTTTAAGATTGCGTCATTTGCGAATTTGCGAATAAACAGGTTTTCTTTCTTTCTTCTTCTTTCTTTCTAAGAAAGGATTTTCTTAAATGGTACATTGTATCACTATAGGGATGAAACGGGGGTACCAAAGTTTGTATGGAGAAAAATACTTTTACGCGGGCGTAGCCGCTGGCAGAAGCTAGTATATGTATACAAGCGAAATGCCACTCACTGGTTAATCATGAAATCTCGTAAATTATAACACCTACAAACTTAAAATTTGGCAGATAGGTTCCTTATAGGGTGTAGATATCCGCTAATAACAGATTTTCCGAAATTCACCCCCTAAGGCGATGAAACGGGGGTCCAAAGTTTGTATGGAGAAACCTACATTCACGCGGGCGAAGCCGCTAGCAGACGCTAGTACTCGTATATTTTGATTGGCTGACTAATTACAAAGGCTGATAAGCAATTACAAACGTTGACATGAGATTTGACAACACATTAAACTGTATAGGCTTTCAGAACCGGGTGGAGTCCCGTCAGCCTTTGAAATCGTGAGCTTGGTTATTGAGCCAGATTTGAAATCCGATCTAAATTGCTTGCATTAACCAATGTGTAAAAAGTTATGGTTTAGATTTTAAGTAGCTGTAAAAACATTTCTTTTAAACATTTTGCATAAGAGTGTGTGAATCTTCAGAAACAGAATAAAATAATATTTTCTGTACATACAAGTACATATACATTAAATTGAAGCGCCTGTGTGTAATTAAAAAAAAATTAAACGCATATGAAAGTATATTCCTATTTTTTAAATTTATTTATTAATCTTTTTTTTATTTTTTTGTATGTCGGTTTGTTCAGCTGGAATATCGCCAAAATGGATTGGCCGATTTTGATGGGATTTTTACTGTTAGATTGCTGATATTATAAGCAGTAACTTAAGCTTTTTTATTTAAAAATATGAAGACTCCGCGCAAAAAAAAATGTGTTCAAATGGCATTTTCTGTTTCGTAAACAGACTCGTACAGCCTGACTCGAATGTAGTCGCGGGCACCAGCTAATTATAAATAAAGTATAAATAAATAAGTGGAAAAAGGTAACCAATACTTCATGCAATATTATATGTCGTGACCAGATCTTAGAAATTGACCACTACATGATGATGGCCAAGTAAAACTGGCCAGATCGTTTTAAACGTTAAAGTTTGATGATATTTCAATCTTCGATTGGCCTACTTTCTTTAGACCTTTTTCATCATAGAAATCCTACATCGATGATATGGCCAAACGACATATATGAAATATTATCAAATGTTAACGTTTAAACGATATGGCCAGTTTTAGTTGACCCTATCATAAAGTGATCAATTCTAAGATTTAGTCACGACATAAATAGGTACCAACGATCATGCGGTAACAAAAAATACAGAATCTTCCTCCCTCGCAGTTATTACGGTATCCTATTATCATGATTATTACTAACTCCGTTCCAGTTAGGTAATCTCAACTCAGGTCAGATTAAAACAAATACAAAAAATGAAGCAAATATTTACCTATAAACCCCATTTATTTCTACCCAGCTTTACACTAACCGGCATTTGATAATGGAGTTACTTAGGATAAGGAAACAACGTAAATTCTCAGTAGAAAAAACCTCCAGCAAGAGTCTGTAATTTACAGGAAAATGGGAAGAAGCAGCGAGCAAGGAGCTACCCTTTGTAAAGGTTATTTTTTTATTTTATTTGCCTAGCCTAGTGCTTGCCTGCGATCCCACTTGATGGTAAGCATTGTGCAATCGTTGATGGTGAAGCAAACTAGTTTATTAAGAGAATATTCACTCTAGCCTTGAAGACACCTAAATTATAATCGGACGGGATGACTGCAACAGGCAAATTGTTCCATTTCTAAGCAAAAAAAAAAAACAACAACAACAAAAAAAACAACAAAAAATCGCTTAGTATGAGCCGTAGAGGTGTCAACAATGTAAGAGTGGACCCTCGCTGTACGTCGGGTTGTCCGATGGTAGAAAGCAAGAAAGGCCATCGCGGAATCAAGTCATGTAATTCACGCGCACACTCTCCAAAATGAATCCTATAGAATACTGAAAGGTTGGCTACCCTGTGCCTGTGCTCTTATTATTTACTAATGACCTTGTTCGATGCTTAATTGAGCGGTGAAGCTATTAATTTCGTTGCCTATATATTTTTGGTCCATTTTGGCGCAACAGCGGCATTCCGATGTGTTGGTGGGTAATTTGCGGGGTCGTCGGGAGGTCACCGATAAATCTTCATTACAGTCGCGGATAGCCGTCATGTCCGAGCCTCGGAGAGATTCCGGGCATATCGTCAGATGCTATGCTCTTGACTGATGTTTTCAATCAGGTTGGTAGTTAATGTGTCTCTTCCTGCTTCGTTAGCAATTCATTTTAGTACATGATAAATTAATTATATTTATTTTGCAAATAGGTTTTGAGGCCGATTTTTCCTAACTGCCCTGAGAAGAAATACCGAAATAAACTCAGAGGTCAATGTCGTTTTTGAAGTTGATACAGTAAATATGTCATGGTCAAGTCTTAGGAGAACCATGCAGATTAGTGTCTGAGATAGTCTTTTGAGAAAAGAACTACACAGATTTGAGAGGATCTGGCTAGTCAGTGCAAGCATTTATCAGAACTCGTGTAGCTCAACTCATGACTAATAAGGAGCTCAACGAATTGACGAAAAATACCAAAGAAAGGGCCTTTGGGTAGGCCGCATTAAGTACTCAAAAGTGCCAGACAAAATATAGATACCTATCATTAATTTCCAAGCGAAAATACTGATAATATCGGCGTACTAAAAATACTGCAATATATTTTTAATAACTGAATGCTACCACTTTCATAGATATAATATCGGAACAGCGCAAACACGTTACACTTTTCCGAATATTTCGATAATTTAAAATCTTAACGTGGTTTTAGTTTGTAAAGACTACGATAACAGCATTTTAAATATACAAATAGTGATCACTTGTTTCACAGTTTATGTGTAAGATAAGATAAGACTTTGTTGGGATGGCAGAAATAAATACCGACCTTTTTGGAATCTGATCGTATGGAATCGCACTTTCCTCTGCTTCTTTCCTTTTCTGTCACTAAGAACCGTTTTACTATTACAGTCAGTTGAGAAATGACTAGGTCTCATTTCTCAACGGACTGTAATAGTAAAACGGTTACTCTCTACTAAACCTACAAAACAATGTGATCAACATAGTTAAAAATAGAAAATAACCGACATATTGTATTTCATTTACTAGAGCGACAAATAGTGCGGGACTGCGAACGCATACGCCGGAATCGCCAAGGCAGTCAGTAACGTGCTCCTAACCTCATCATCATCTCTCTAGACTTTTCCTAACTAGCTAGCTAGCTGACTCACATGGTTTCTTGTCTAACCGGATGCACCTGAATATCCGTATTTATCATGGAGCGACTGACCCCCCCTGGGAAACCTATAGGTTGTAACTTGTACGAGTATAAACCCTTAAACAACCTAAGTGTATTTTTGTGAACGTAATTTTCAATTACAATCGTTTTTGTATCTGTTTTGTCAATGCCTGTATTTTCGTTCGGTAATTTAATACAAAGATATGCAGTTCAGAAATAAGACCTAGTCGACTTAACGTAACCGAGATATTTATTTTGTAATACATAACATGATTGAAATGGAAAGAGTATCCGTGGAGTTTCTTGCACATTCTTCTTCATAGAGATCTACGCTTTGGAATGTGCAATTAGCATCATTTTTCTGACTGACTGACGTATTGATATTTCGAAAATGCCTGTAAATGGTTTATTTGAAATAATAAGCTTTGAATCTTAAATGTATTAAGAATCTAAAATTAACTGATAAACTTTTCTTATTTGCTGCCTTTTTTGTGCTGCGATGCTGTTTTTTTATGGCCGCTTTTTATTTAAAGTTACTTATAGATTAATTAATTTTTTTTTAACAATTATATTATTGTTGTTAATCCTTCGCGAGTCACAAATAAATGTTATTTTTTCTTCCTCTTTCTTTATTAAAATAGTTTTAAGTTATCAGCAAACATTTCGAGGCTTGTAGGCGTGAAATGGAGCATGGTTCTCAGGTGTTCAATTAACGGATATACAGTTCGGAGCTGGTGTGCACTCACAATACAAATCACTGACCTAGCTGCGGAGGTCACAGCTGGAGCGAGGTCGGCCGCTATCAGTCTACATATCGTAAGGAAACGTGCATTGATTAGTGTTTTCTGTGAATGTAGATAATATTACACGTGTATTCTCCAAACGGGGAGCTGGAGAATTGGGAGATTATCCGAAGGAGTTACCGTGACCCTGGAACGGAATGGGCATCTGAAGGAACACGGTGGGTTTTAGTCAGTAAAAGTCTGAAACTCCCTCTCGCTTTACCGAGAGTGGGAGGAGTTATTTGATGATTTCTCATCTAAAATAAAGGGGTGCTGGAAAAATTTACGACGCGTCACAAATCAAATGCAAGTCTAGAGGTGCGATCGACAGATAAAATTATTTCATTCGATCATAGCAGCTAGTCTGCCGCGTTTGAGTTTTGTCTAATTATTTAATGGATTATTCGTGTAGAATGTTATATATAATGTTGCATTCTATACGAATAATCTATAAAATAATAACGAACCATAAACTTTCTTTTATATAAACAATGGTTTATAAACGATATTGTTGAAAGAAAGCAAGAAAGGAAAAGAGAAAGAAAGAAAGAAAAAAATATATATTTGGTACAACACAAGATACACAAACTCAACTATATAGAAAAAGAAGTAAAAATAAAATAGCGTACCCCACGGCTTCGTCAAAATAAGTCTATTTCAGCATAAATGTCAGACAATTAGTACCTGATTTTTAGCTGGACCTGGAGTTGTGACGTGACGGACGTACTCGACACACTACAAAGCCGTTGTTCGGACAAGTAGGTTTCTCAACATCGCTATTTCTGTCGTCAAACATTTCTACTGAGTTTTTTTTTATATTATAGTTGGGATATGTTGTTGTATTACACAAAGAACAACTATAAAAAAACAACAAGTTGTATTACAATAAATTGTAATTAATTTACTTTATATATGTTAGTCTGTAAGGACATCTATGGGCCAAGATACCTGAAAACAAATGATTTCTTATTTATTTTTTTATTTATTATTGATAGGCTCGCGTTTAACCACTATCTCACCTGATGGTAAACGATGATGTGGCCGACGATGGAGCATGTTTGCCTAGAAGTAACCTATTCACTCTTGACTTAAAGACCCCTAGGTTGTAGCTATCAGAAAACAGACTCCGGAAGGGATATTATTATTATATTATTACTGCTAATTATACTTCTGGTATAAAAAGTATCTTAAGCGCTTTGATTACATAAGTGCTATTCCCGAACATGGTTCACCCGTGTGCGAAATGTTATCCAAACCGTCGTACACACACACGCATACATAATATGTACATAAGTGTACTCTACCGAATTTATGAAGTGTATTATGCAAACTGTCGCCTTTGTAATAGTAGTATTATTGATGCTAAAGTATGCAAATAAGAACATGGAACCATCCATAATCGCTGACCTGGATACCTGGCGCATTTGTTAATATACAACAATTGTAGAGTATCTGATGTTCCGAAATAACCGTCCATTTTTGAGGGATTCGCTTCAGTCATGCGATCCTGGTACAGGCTCAGACATATTTCACTTTTCCTTTGTCTGTTCGTGTCTGATATTGTGAAGAAAAAATAAAGTTGCGGAAATAATATCTACTCTAATCGGTGGACGATTTAAAGTCGAAAAACTTAGGAATTTAATTTGAATATCTATCTTGTGGCTTTTTTCCTTGTAAAATTGAAATGTTTAAGCCTGTTCACATAGATGTGATATGTTATTTTGACCATAATATAAAAAATACAGTGGTTCTTGTTTTTTTTTTAGAAGTGGGAAATCAAATAACTTCTCCCGATCTGGGTGGAGTGAGAGGGCGTCTCAGACTTTTACTGACTAAAACCCACTCCTATGTTTTTTCTTTGCTATGCGTTCCAGGACCCCGGGTTTCCTTTTTTAAAGTGAACCTATGGCCTCAGTAGGCTTCGGCTGTGCTGGGCCCTTACGGCTTTGCTGATATCTCCTTGAGGCGCCTGTGGAACACTACGCGGCATCGACGACGTGATGGCCGGACGACGAGCTACCCGTTGCTCGCCGTCCGTAAGCTCACGCCTACGGTGGCTGGAAATCGGGGTCGGGATTCCGGCGGCTGGGGCGTGAGGAAGTCCGTTCACTCACGCGTGCGATCCCCTCCTTCGCTAGCATTACTTCTTTGCAGACGGAAGCGACCACTTGCCAGTCCTCCACGCTTCGGACCATGGCCTGTATCAGGGCCTAGTTCGAAAGGTCGTTACTGCCGATCGGCCCCACGGGATACGGCAGCATACCTCTACCGTATGCTCCACATTGTCCTCTGGGCGGTCTACATAATGGTGAGACATGGGCGTTTCTTTCGTACGAGTCCGGTGCAGGAACCTCCCGAACTTACCATGTTCGGTGAGGACCTGAGTCATGCGGAAGGTGAGGACACCGTGACCTCTTTCCAGCTTCTCCTCGAAGAGGGGACTTACCGTCATAATTATGGCGTGCCCAATGTGTAATGTACGTGAGTGGTTGTACTTAATTTAAATAAATAAAGGCATTGTAAAAGTATTTTTTATGGAGTCATACAAAGTCTGTGATTATGCAATGTGGTTCCTGCTTATGCATAATTCTTGACTAAAGAGTAAAAATAAAACTTTCAAAACTTATAACTATGACGACATTTTGCTTAACTGCGTTGTTTCGACGTTGAGTGATATTAAAAAAAAGTTTTACCAATTTCTAAGAAAAAAAGTTCATTAAAAATTCAAAAGAAAAATTAAACGCTAGACACTAGCTCAGTCTGTTTACGATGTGTACCAAGAAATTCAAGACAGTCGAATCGTGAGGGGAACTCATTAAAAACTGTCAGTTGGCTGAAGTCTCAAAGACACGGCAGTGTAGTCAAAGCTTTACAGACATACATTTAAAAGATATTCGAATTAGAGCATATCCTAGTTTAGCTGAAGTGTGCTTGTAAAGGAATACGTGTGGTGGTAGCTGGAAGAGGATATAATCACATTACAATTTTTTTTTGTCAATGGTTTTGGCTTGGATACTAAGTCCTTTAAGTCATGTCTTCGTATGAATTGTTGATTTGTTTACCATTAGTGTATGGATGTCACACATTCTAATATTTTTGTAGTATTTGACAGAAAATTTATCAAGTCAATCTTCTCGGCAAACTTCGCTGAGGTAGTCTCTAACTCTACTTTAAAATTCTCATTTCCATTTATCAGAATTCGCACCTGTTTCTATGATTCAACATATTGTCCAGTTGCGCAGATACTTGAGATACAAAACTACACCAATTTGAGATCACAATATCCACTAGGAATGAATTCGTGAATAATTAAACTGGCCAAAAACGAAACTAAAGAAATCCCATAAAAACTCCTTACATTACTTTTCATGTAGATATAAAAATATTAGAGTCGCATCTATTTCGCTACATAAGAAAATAAAAATACAAAATTCTATATCGTGGTTTCGAGTTTTCCGCTTAATTAGAAATTATACAACAGTTCGATATCAACTATCGGGCGATAGCCTGGACCAGACACAACACCCATCTGGTCAGAGGTTTTCAATGGAGGTTTATGGGACTTAAACCCTATTTTGCATACCTCAAACTAGATGTCTGTATACATTCGTTATGTATCTGTGTTTATAATATAATCAGTATCTCTAGGCTGCGGGAAAGTTCGAAAGAGTTACCGTGGCCCTGGGACGCAAAGGGCAACTGACGGAACGCAGGTGGGTTTTAGTCAATAAAAGCCTGACACACTCCACTCAGAGTGAAGCGTGTCAAAAACTAGTGCACAGTTTCAATTGGTTGTTTCATATGGAGATAAACCAGCAAAAAACTTCACGGTTACTCTTTTAAAACATATTAGTTTTTACAATGTTTCCACATTATGAGATAAATAAGGGAACCGATCACTTTTCCGAACTTTTTTTAATCGAATTTCATTTTACCGAAAACTATTGACCGACGTCTTCTTTGCTATTATTTGACATATTTTTAGTTCATCGAAGTATCATGCGTCATAAGTATTATTTTACCGAACTAAGTTTCGCTATTAGCCGAAGCCTCTTTTGAACTTTTTTCATTTTCCAAATGATTTATTTGCCATATTTTCGCCGCACCGAAACAACATTTTACGGAATTTTGGTCACAATTATATATAGACGGTTACTTGGTAGCATTTCAATATTAAATTATAGTGTCATAAAAAGTAAATATGTTGTGCTACAAAATTTAGTGACAGAAACGAATCGCTGCAAAACCGACTTCACATAGTCTTACCTCTGCCCTACCCCTAGAGTGTGGTTCAAACCCGCGTAGGCGTGGAGGGGCAGGGCGGCTCACGAGCTGAGTAGCAGGTGGTTTGAAGGCCCGCCGCCGCTACTGAGGCTGGCCAGCAAGCCGAAGTTGCGGTGGTGAGCTTTAAAACTATCTGCGACGATAAGCTCGCGTGGGGCCGCCCAAACTCCGCAGCGCCGGAGCCGTGACAGAAATAATGCTTGCTGCATGTTGCATGCTTGCTTGAATGCTACATGCCTGCTTGAATGCTGCATGCCTGCTGCATGTTGCATGCCTGTTTGCATGCTGCATGTTGAAAGACAGATAGAAAGAAAATCCTGCATGCATGCTTGAATGCTACATGCCTGCTTGCATGCTGCATGCCTGCTGCATGTTGCATGCCTGCTGCATGTTGCTTGCCTGCTGCATGTTGCATCCCTACTTGCATGCTGTATGCCTGCTTGCATGCTGCATGCTTAAAGTAAGCATCCTTGTTTGGATACTTCTTACTGGGACCAATTACAACCACTTTTGTTCATAATCAACTATATTATTAAGTGTCATTACATTTAAATAATTAATTAAACAAAATATTAAGTTCAACTAATCTAAAATTAGCTCCTGTTGCTTCAATGATGCTAGTGTAATAATTACATTTCTACGTTTGGTGAAATGAAAATATGGTAATTAAAACAGTGGTATAATACTTCGAACAAACGTTATTTCGGCTAAGTGTAAGATCGGTGAAAAGTTTTTAGACCAAATGAAACGTCGGAGTAACGAAAAAAATCGAATTAATAATAGGTCAACTGATACAATGGCAGACGTGACTTCAATGAAATAAAAAAAAATGAAACTCGGTTGAAAGGTGAAATGAAATTCGGTCAAATATTTTTCGAACTTATTTATCTCTCATACAATAAAAAAGTATGAGAGGACAGTCTAGACCCGTCAACATATCGCACCTTTAAACCAATACCATCACTAAACGAAATTTTTCAAAAAGACTGTTTTTAATACAATCTGTAAAGTTAGCACTCAGCAAACAGATGGGGTTAAAAACAGATTTTTTGAAAAATTTCGTTTAGTGACGGTATTGGTTTAAAGGTGCGATATGTAGTAGGTGCCAAATACGAACACAACAAAATTGTGGTTCAGGATAGACAACAAATCAAAGAGTTGACGCAGTCTAAAAATACGTATTCAAGATTGCGAGATGCATCCAAATTTTAACAAAAAATACTGGTGAAAACTCAGCCCGACCGTCAAGTTTGCAGCCGACTGACGTCGTGCATACTTGTCCGCTTAATTTAGACGTGGGCGAATTCGCATCAACGAGGCCTTTTTCTTTAATAAATTCGAAAACAAGACAGCGACTGTCACAACCCAGTACTCGACCCCATCTTCGCTTACCATCAGGTGCAAAAGTGGTCAAACGAGAGCCTGACAATTATAAAAAAACCCTCGTTCTTAAAAAGCCTTGGCATGCGCGAGGCCCCTTTGGGTGCGGGGCCGTGGGCGATCGGCCGCTTCGCTCACGCCTAGCTACGCTATTGGACAGTAGACTTGTAATGCATATTGGTAGCCACACACGGCCAAGTTTACCGGACGCCGCTTCAAGCGCGCTGCATACTTGACGGCTAACTAGATCAGTTACGACTGGCATATTCCTGCAGCCTACAAATCCGAAACTCTGGGACGTAGGTTACTTTTAACTAAGCATTCGTTCATGCAATCAAAGTCACCGAGATGAAGTGTTTCACTCTTCACTTCACAAAATTAATGAAGGTGACAATCAATCAGTTAACCCAGCTAAGGGCGGAATTCACCAATAAAACTAATCGCGTTTTAACATTTGGCTCGAATAATCGCGTTTAGCCGCTGTCACTAGTGTCACTTGTAAAAATACAAAAAAAGAAAAATACAGACAAGTAACACTAGTGACAGCGGCTAAACGCGATTATGCGAGCCAAACTTTAAAACGCGATTAGTTTTATTGGTGAATTCCGCCCTAAGTTAGGATCAGCTTCCAGTTAAACCGGATGCAGATGGACCAGCATTTAAAGAAACGAAAAAAAGATTTTGTACGCCAAAAAATCATATGTTTAAGATTAGCATACATAGCTTTATATACGAGGACACATTTTGACGAGGGCAAAAAAATATTATTAACAAGTCCTGTAACTTTCACTTTAACCTCTTTTCTTCTGTAATTGTAATTTAGAGCAGTGGTGGCCGAGTGATAACGACCCCGAATTACGAGTTGTAGGTCGCGGGTTCAAACCCAGCCAGTGGCATTACTTTGTGTAATTTATTTCATCACCACCGCTCTCAAAACTGTAAAGAAAAAAAATCGTGAGGAAACCGGCATGTCCTAGAACCGAAAATTCGATGACATGTGACATTCACTTACCCGCACTGGGCCCGCGTGGTGGATTACGGCCTATTCCTCTCCAAGAGAGGAGGCCTGAGTCCCAGCAGTGGGAAAATTAAAAGGCTGATCATGCTATATAATATGCTATGCTATTAGAGGTAACTAGGTACATATGAACCCATTTAGTTATGTTATCATGTTGTAGGAAAGTTTCCCGAAATAGTAAAACGAGGTATGCCTGAACGTGAATGTTTGAAACTGTAATATCATAGAAAAGTTTTGGAGCATTCCATGAAGTTTTCTTGTTGGTTACTGACTAAACTAAAGTAAATATTTGTGCCTTCCATTTTCAGATGAGATAGAAATGAAGCTGTGAAATTAGGTTCACTCCAGCATCATTTGAATGCAATAGTTATAACTAAACATTCTCAAAAGTAGTTTTTTAGGGTTCCGTACCTCAAAAGAAAAAAAACGGAACCCTTATGGGATAATTTTTTTGTTCGTCCGTCTGTCTGTCTGTCAAGACCCTTTATCTCGGGAACGCGTGGAGGTATCAAGTTGAAATGAAATCCATATACTCAGGTTTGCAGTCCCTTGAAGCTGTGAAAAAGTTAAACTTCTAAGTTACCGAATAAAATAGATACGGCCGTTTATATCGCAAAAAACGTATATTTTGGGACTCGTTTCTAGGATTGTAATTTGTGCGGAACCCTCAGTGCGCGAGTCCGGCTTGCTCTTGCCCACTTTTTTATTGTCGATAGGCTCGCACTTTACCGCTATCATTTGATGATCAAGACCCAACACTTTAGGATCATCATCTTCCTGCCCTTATCCCGTTTTATTTGGGGTAGGCGCAACTCGTTTTTTTCTTCCATTCTGTCCTGTCACTCGTCACGCTATCACTAACTCCCTATTCTTTCATATCACTTCTCACACAATCCATCCATCTTTTCTTTGGCCTCCCTCTCCCTCTTTATCCATCCACATGTAAATTCATAATTCTTTTAGCAACATGCGCTTCATCCCTCCTCTTCACATGACCATACCAAGATAAACGATTCCCTTTCAACTTTTCAGTCACTGGCGCCACTTTCAAACTTCCCCTAATATACTCATTTCTCACTTTATCCATTCTTGTCACACCACACATCCATCTTAAATTTCTCATCTCCGCTACGTGCAATCTTTTTTCATCCGTCTTTTTCAAAGCCCAACATTCTGATCCATCAGTACTTTAGGATGTGTCAATAAAATAATAGAACTTTATAAAAAGACTACAAGACAAAGTGACTTAAAGATAACCTGGTGAGAGTCGCGGAGATGCAAGACGCACAGGACCATTGGTTGTGGCGACACTTGAGGAGGCCTATGTCCGGCAAAGGTCGTCATTCGGCTAAACTGGTGATGATGATTAAAATATAGGAGGTTGCATATGTGTGTCACTGGCCTGTAAATAATCTTATTTACATATGGCTGTGAAAGATTTAAACTTATTATGGTTACGGCTTCGTTTTAAATTTTTTGAGTATTTTTTGTGCCAACTGTTTGTCGAAATTAAGTCACTTTTATCTCCATTTAAAGTCACATTTATTTCCATTAAAGAATACTTAAAGGATTTGTCTTCTATTCCTCTGTCAAAGTTACCAAGTCAAAAATGAGTAGGTAATGCTCTGACATCCGATGTAATGTGTCTCACATCTTCACCGTATGTATTTCGTTTGTATACAAGACTTCCATTAATTATAAAGTAATCCATCAATGATATAATTGATGTCCGAATGCTGCAGTAGTCATTAGGATTAAATTCAAGCAACTGTGCATAATGTGCATACATATGTGCACGTGGTGATAGACGGGTGGTCACACAAACTTGGGTAATATTAATAATATCTACATGTTACGCGCGCGTCATGTTCCTAAACGGGTGCCGTCAGTTGAGACTGGTCATCTCTTAGCTGCCAGTGACTTAATTCAATTTCTATTATTTTTTATTTATTTTTTACTTTAATAACATCATCTTATCTACATTGTGCTCACATATTAGAAACGACAAGAAATATGTAACCAAGATTTATGTAACTCATAATATGATTTAAAAGAGTGTCCATGTAAGTTCTTGCACGTTCTTCTCCATAGAGGTCTACGCTTTGGAACGTGCAATTTAGCTTCACTTGTTTTTTTTTTGACTGACCGACATTTTGACAATTCAAAAGTGCCTGTAATTGGTCTAACGTTTCTGATTTCTGATTTCTGTTAAGGCTCCCCTAGACAAGTGCATCGCGACAATGCGACAACGTGTTTATATAAAAATTGTTTTTCGAGAGATTTTATTTTGGAGTACAAAACAAAATTATTCTTATGATGTGCATAAGAATAATTTTGCACATGCTAAGTGCATCAGAAATTATACAAGGATAAAATTTGTATTTCTAATTATGAGGAAAATTAGAAATATTGTTGGAGTTACAATTTTCGTATTAAGTTATTCAAAAAAAAAAAAATATCGCCCCATTACACTAGGAATTTCTCCCGTATCGCAGGTACTTTTACAAACACAACAAAAACCCGGACCTGTTAGAAGTACCTGTAGGCGAAAAAAATATTTGTTCCTTATGAGAATCGAAGTAACAAGAAGCACAGCAGCTAATCGCTCAGCCATTGCGACAAGCGTACGACCAAAATACAAGTAGTAAAATATTTTCAACTCTTAAGAAAAAAAAACCAAGTAAGTAGTCTAAGTGCTGATAATATTGTATTTTTAACTGCTGTTTGTTATCCCTATTAAAAAAAAAAAAAACTGGGTAAGTGCGAGTCGCACTTACCCAGTAAAAAAGTATTTAAAATTGCAAAAAAGTATTTTTTTTTGGTAAGTAGTTAACGAAAAATTTACTGTTTTCAGTTTTATCCCTTTATAGATATTTTTTTTGATATAGGAAATTATAGAAAATTTGACATAAAGCAAGCTTTATGTCAAATTTTAGGGTTCTGGGTCAAAGGGAGTACCCTATGAATTTTGATTTCTTTGAGTGTATCGAAATATACGTTTTTTGCGACATCAACGGCCGTATCTTTTTTATTTGTTAACTTAGAAGTTTGATTTTTTCACAGCTTCAAGGGACCGTACTACTTGAATATATGGTCTTAATTTCAAGTCGATACATCCACGCATTCCCGCGATAAACTGTCGGTCTTGACCGACAGATAGACGGACAACAAAGTGATTCTATAAGGGTTCCGTTTTTTCCTTTTGAGGTACGGAACACTAAAAACTCAAATTCTTAAGCTTAGTTTAGACTGCAGACAACCATGGTCTAATTTTGGTGCCGTATAATAATACGAATCCATAACGTCTATTGTTACGAATAAACCGACCATTAACGGGTCAATTCTAACATAAATCGCTAACAGAATTATTTTAATTCTACATAAAACGTTACGCAATATTATGGTTCCTGTTTTAATCTTCCCAAAATCTGATTCATTGTACCAGTTGACGAGACTTAGCATTAATAAGGGCGGTGACAAACAGTTGATACAATGCGTCGGTGACGAGGCGAGTTGGGGGACGCTATCACGCGATCACTGGCGTATTTCTGTTAATAGTCCCCAATCTTATACGAGGTCCCCAACGTAGGAGCTAGCGGACTTGTCATGATTAATGTATTTCTGATGTCGTTTTATATATCGTTTAAGTTGTTATTGATTGTGTGAAGGGATCTGTGTGTAATAAAAATTTGAAGAGACAGTACTTAATGAGGGATAAATCATCTTTAACTACAGTTTCGACTCTATCAGAAAGGTGTCTCAAATAGGTACATCGAGGCAGAAAATTTATAAATGAGAGGCGTAGCAAAAGTTGTAAGTGTGACTAGCTTTATCTATAAGTGAAACTGCCGATAAGTCATGACTCAAATAGATTATCTATTTTAAAAAAAATTATAATAAGTATATAATGTTTTTTTTTTTAATTTTAATTCTTAATTTTTCTTCTGTAACAACGAGCGCTCTAAATTCATGCATATAGAAGAAAAGTGGATGTTAACCTACACACTCATTCAAAAAACTTTGTGAGATTGAACAACTCTACAAAAGTGGCGAAGTCGAAGTGTGTGGTCTGCCTAAACATGACCCGTCCTTAAGTCGTGGCACGAGTACCATAGTTTACTGTTTTCTTTAACGAATTTTCTTCCTTATGAGAGAAATATTCATGATACAATATTTCTCATCATTTCTATTATATTAAGATGAATAAATATACCGTCAAGAAATATAATGTCGTTCCTTCTAATAGATTTCGGAGTATTCTGCTACACAAAGCAGCTTAAATGTTTTTTTATTTTCTTGCGAGTCCTAATTTGCGTTCTTGCGTAATAGTTTTGAATACATTTCTCATTAATCATGACAGCGTCCCTTTAAAAACGCTTTTTGGGCTTTCTTGGAAGCACGTTGAGAAAATGCTTTGGTGTTTGAAATCTTTAAAGTTCTCGGATTTTCTCTGTTTTAGGATTCCGTACCTCAAAAGGAAAAAACGGAAAGGGTCTTGACAGACAGACAGACGGACGGACAACAAAGTGATCCTTTTGGGTTCACTTTGTTGTCCGTCCGTCTGTCAAGACCTTTTATCTCGGGAACGCGTGGAGGTATCGAGTTAAAATTAAAACCATATACTCAAGTCTGCGGTCCCTTGTAGCTGTGAAAAAATCAAATTTGTAAGTTAACGAAAAAAAAGATACGGCCGTTTATGTTGCAAAAAACGTATATTTCGACATTTTTAAGGGAATCAAAATTCATTGAGTACTTCCCGTTGTCCTAGAATCCTGAAATTTGGCATGAAGCAAGGTCTCATAGCACAGATATACCTAGGAATAAATCTGAAAACAGTACATTTGAGACTGGATTCGGAAATTGATTTCATATGTAAGTATTTGTACGGAACCCTCAGTGCGCGAGTCCGACTCGCACTTGCCCCGTTTTTTTTTTATCTAGGTTCGCGGTTGACCACGCTTGCCTACCTGTCTTAAAGATCTCCAGATTAAAGCTATCAGAAAACATAGACACCGGACTCTACGATAATATGGATGTAATATACCTAAACTGTCCTCATGAATCACTCTATGTATTAGTGAAAACTGCATGAAAAAATGTTCGGTAGTTCTTGAGTTTATCGCGTTTATACACACAGACGCGGTGGGCAACTTTATTTTGTTGTATGTAATTTTATAATAAGTATAATTTTATAAAATGTAAGAAGCACTAAAGTTTTTAACAACCCTAATATATTTCGAATTAAATTCATAACGTCAAACACATAAAACTTTCAATACAAACGCCACACATCATTCAATAAAAAAAAAACAAAACAAAAGGAAGTCCAATAAAACTAAAAAAAAGAATACAAAATCGTTTTATGACGTAAGTAGTTCACTTGCACCGCTCCCCTTGGAGGGTCAGTGTAACAGCAGGGGTCCGACGACAACCCCCAACAAAAAGGGCTCTCACAGAAAACGTCGTCCCTTTTATATGACCATCATAGAATTCCGCTCAGATGCGTCCCAACACCATACATTGCTTCGCTCACACTCGCCTCTCAAAGTCTACACATTTTGCTACAGTTACTTTATTTTCTCTTGTTTCTGGCCATTACACGGATGAAAGATCTCATTGAAGTTGTACGAGGTTTGTAAAAGCAGGATTTGTGTGTCTGTTGTAGAGTAATGCTCTTATATTGTTGGTATATTAGCTGTACTAAGATACGCTTTTGTGTGTCAGCGTGTTTATGAGGAAGCGACGCGCGACGGTCGCGCTCCAAAGGTCTCTTAGAAATGGTGTGCCACAAAATGTACCATTACTTGTTTCATATAATAATAGTATAATTATGTACGTAGAAAGTTGTTATCGCTTATTCAATACAAGCTTCTACCAGCAGCTTCGCCCGTATAAAAAAAGGGATTGCTATACAAACTTTGGAACCCCCATTCTTTCATCCCCTTAAGGGCTGAATTTAAAAAAAATCCTCTCTTAGTGCTCGCCTACATCATAAAAGGAAGCCTTGTGCGGAATTTCATGTTCCTAGGCCCATTAGTTTCGGCTGTGCGTTGATATGCCAGTCAGTCAGTTTCTTCTTTTATATATATAGATAAAAATATAGATGAGCAGATTAGAATAATTCCGCCTTATGTTTTCTTTTTTTTTTGTTCTGTTACACTCAATTATTTTTAAGCTTCTACTGTAATTTTTCATGGTGTACAATAAGAAGTATATCAATCAATTAATATGTTTTCAAATCGCCTATTATTATAAAGGCGATAGTTTGTATATGTCTGTATGGGAGTGTATATGTATGTATGTGTGTATGTTTGTTGCTCCTTCTTGCTCAAATGGCTGAACGGATTGGGATGAAATTTGTTATACGAATGGATCATGTCCTGGAATAGCATAAGGAATACTTTTTATGCCGGAAGTAAGTTCATTTTGGATATGTTTTCTATTAGTAGCTAGTACATAAGATAAATAGATAAAAATTTAGATGTTTGTTAATCATTGTCGCATGAACGCCTGAACGAATTTGCAGACTTGGCAAATGGATAGACCTTGATTAAGACATCAGGAGACTTATATCCCGTTCGTACATTCCCTGGGGATAAAACGCTTTTCACTCGGGCGAACCTATGGGCAGATGTTAGTCTACTATCCGTTTAACTGTTTGCAGATGTATTTGTTGCTTAGATAGGTACATTGAAAAACATACTCTCTCTCGTTTTTGTATTATATATATGTACATGGTTAGGTTTTAGTATAGTTTAGTTAATATTTAAGTTTTTTATGTAAGAGAATGTTTACAATTTGCAAAATAAATCCGTTAAATACTCTCTAGAATAGAATAAACTTAATTGCACAAAATAGTAACAAAACTTTTTCACAAACTTAAATCTATTGGTAGGTACAATGGCGGTCTTAGGATGGACCAGATAACCTTGGAATGGACTGTTAGAACTTAAAATTAAAAGATGGATAGCACAATCAGCCTTATAATGTTTCCACTGCTGGGTCTCAGACCTTCTCTATTGGAGAGGTAATAGTCCGCAATCCACAACGCAGGCCCAATGCGGGTTGGTGAAAAAAAGAACATTTTAATAAGTAATCTCTCTAAATGTACGACAAGAGCTCACTTTGTTTAAACGAAATATAAGATTGGAATTCAACTGAGTTATTCATAATAATATAGAAAAAAATACTTGAATAAAGTATCCAATACGTCATTCCATATGTCAGTCACATCAGACACCATATCACATCACACCGCGGCCACTTTTACCGCGACTGTGAGACCGAGCAAGTGTGACTGACAGGATAAATGCAATGCTCCTTAACACCTGTGCACTTAAATACAGATCTATACGGCATTTATAACTGATATGGAAGGAGGTATATTAAGCACGTATTTCAGTTAGTTAGTTAAGTCTGTTTTTGGCATTAACGTTTAATTAAAGTATCCATATTTTATGCTTGGAAAATTTTGGCACATCACTACCAAAAATGCGTTACATAAAATTACACACGTATTCTCTGAAGGATTGGAAACCTTTTAGGTGTCATCATCTAGATGTACAGATTCCGGCCTGCCACTGTGAAACTGAATAGCCCGCTAAACTTATGTGGCAGTGAGCAGGGCACATATTTGCTTGCAGAACAGATGGTCGATGGAGACGAAAGGCTCTAGAGTAGCGACCACGTCCTGGAAGACGCAGCGTTGGAAGGCCTCTCACAAGGTGGACCGATGACCTGGTGAGGGTCGGTAATCGGTCGGTACGGAAATCCGATGGATGTGAGACGCACAGGACCGGATGTTATGGCGACACATGTGGGAGGCCTATGTCCAACAGTGGACGCCGCGTCTTCCGCCTAAAATGTTGATGATGTTGACATCTAGGCCTAAATACTTGGTTGGCAGCCGCGCGAAATTCTAGATGGAAAACTCCAATAGAAAGAACGAAAAAGAAAAACATATATTTGACACACACCGCTTTACTCGACCCGGGTATCAAACCTAGATCCTCAGCGCTCAGTAATAACATTAGCGTTTTCTAAATCCATGAAGTAGTTACTACTTAGTAAATAAATATTCGGGTGAAGTGTATGTTTTAGATTGAAGATACTCACTTTGAACGATTGCACAGATATCTTCTATTTTTTTGAGGGCGGGAACACAAAAATAACTTCACTATCAGACTTTTACTGACTAAAACCCACTTGTATTTCTTCAGATGCCTTTTAGGGCTGCGGTAACCCTTTCGAACAATCCCACAGCTTTGAGTTTTACAGATATCTTAAATGCGAGTTTTTTTGTTTTGGTAGACAAGTGATCTACTCGTTTTCCTACTTCAGATTGCTTGAACAACTTTTAATGTAATATACTTTCCCGAATGATATGTACCTTACATGGGGGAAACATATCAGAATATTCAAAGAACTTACAAGTTCTTAACAAGGTTACATGGAACTTTGACATTCAGACAAGTCAGGGAGGATCAAGTTTCTGAGTACCTGTCATTTGAAATACGAAGTAAACAAACTGTCTAGACCTATAGAATTGTTTCATTCAGAATATTGACCAATTTAAATTAATTTTATTATTGATAATAATGTAGCGACATCTATGTCGTCACATAAGAACTAATCCTGCATCGCGCAGTTAAAGTTCTCCGCGCGATTTGAGCATTTAGAACAGCCCGAAATTATTTATCGGGCAGTTGCCCACCAGACATAACACCTGTCTGATCGGAGGATCCTCCCTTTTCGACGGAGCTGTACGAGACTTTACTCTCTGTTCCGTATACCTCCAAAAATCTTTCCGACCGAATTACGATCACGATGGTCAATCTCAACAGAGATTAGCCAAGTATGCAGGAGATATTATAGTGCACGAGTACATTGCGATCATCATCATTCTCATAGTCCGATGGGATGCCAATCCGACACGACCGGAGAGAGTACAGGCGCTGAACCAACAGCTTTACGTGCTTTCCGTTCCGTACCACCAACTTTAAAACTTAAGCAGCTACAGTGTAACTCCTAACGAAAAAACCCAATAACACTTTTTGCCCGACCCGGGAATCGAACCCAGGATCCCACGCTCAGTAGTCGCGCTTGCGCCCACGAGACCAACGAGGCAGTCAAATGGCAGTGGCAGTCAGTAGCTGATTATTCATAATATTGTGGTGGTGTAGCTCTGGTAGGCCTTGGGTTCGGGATGTTTACTTAAAGAAAAACACATTCAGGGCGTTGCAGTAATAACTTTTTTCTTCCAGCTCCTCCATTATAATTACAATTCAATCAAAGGTCATTTATTTCACTAATAATAACAACAACAATTTTTTTTTGTGTATAACTTTTCAAACCTATTCTAGAAATGCAAAATCCTTAAAAGTATAATCTATCAAGCCTATTTAGCTATTAAGAAAAATAACTCAAGCGATCTCCTTTCGATGTCACAATATCAACGTAGAAAGAACATTTGTTTATGTACGGAATAATTAATTCCATCAATATATTTTTCCATTGCATTTTTTCTTCAACAGCATTCTATCACGTTGGTCGTGTGTCGGGCAGTGATGTATGGAGCTGGTGGTTCGCGCCGCGGTCCCGCTCGGTGTGGGGGCGCGGGGAGAGCGGCGCCCGCGGGGAGAGGGGGGCGCCGACGTCACGCGCGCCTGCGCAACAAGCGACTCCTTGATGCACAGAGTAGCCAACCAACACAGATGCTTGCAAACTTGCTAAATTATTCCGCGGTCGGGGAACGTGAAATATTTTATCGCGTTCGCGGTTATGATTATGGACTAAAAATAGAACAATACGGTGGGATTGTATTTTTAAATATTGTTATTTATTTAGAAGTGGATACATTGTTTATGAGGCGAACATTTATTCAGTTCTACTATTAATTACTTTTATGTCGATGAAACAAAGAAATGATATCGTAATGCACAAGATAAAATAATATAGGTATCTATTACTATCATTGAATTCATCTGCAAATATCGATCACATCCATAAATTAGAATTCCATACTTACCAAGAATAAAAATCCCTTGCATCTTACATTACGTAACACAAAATTGACAATATTTCATCTAATCATAGCAAAACTTAATTCAAAACCAACATCGAACTATCAAACTAACCTACCATACTGCCGTACGGCAAAGGAAAATTAATCTCTAGACCGTAAGTACCCTGTGTACGGCAATTCGTGTCCGCGGCACAGGCGGGCGGCAGTCGAGTGTCTCGCGCGCGGTGCTACGACCGGGCTACGCGCTACGAAACGTAGCACTCGCGACTACGAAGCTACGAAAATTATTTAGTAGTGAATCGTGCAAGGATACTCAATTAAAATATAATTATTTAGTGCAATCCAGTTCTGTGCTACCATTGTTACTGAAATAGCTGCCCTGAATTATTACGCAGGCCAACACTATAAGGTGGGTGAATATTGAATAACGAGATATGAATAGGTATTGAGAGGTCGGATGCGAGTGGTTTGTTCTAATGTCAAGGACACGGATATTGATCAAGTACCAGATGCTAAGACCACTTTGTTTACTCTCAGTGTTTATTTTACGGGTGTATTTACTAACGAACATGTTGCGAAAACTTGCACATTTACATTTGTGAGTTCCAGCGTTTACTTATTCTGTTTCCTAGCAGTGTTTATGTCAAAAAAAAAACGATTGCGTGGGTTATATATGAAGTCAGTCTTTGAAAAGGCCGTTAAAAGTAATACGCAACAAAGGGATGGCATCCGGAGTGGGCTCGAGAATAATTTATAAGGATAGGTGCCACCTTGCGTTACAAGTTTCATGAATTAAAAATGTCGAGAATGCTTGTAAAAAAAATGTTACACAATTGTCTTTTATAAAAAAAGTTATTGAATTGGTAAGTAGTTTATAGGACATTAGTTCTGACCTTTAGGTAATTTATTACGGAGGGTCGTTGGCCTTTTGGCAGGGACATGATGGATATGTTTAGGTATTTAAAAAGGTATATGAACTCCTGGGTATAACAAATTTTGATAAACCAAAATTCACACTATATAATATTCATGTCTAGCAGTTTTGAGTACTTAATGCGGTCTACCTAAATGACCTTTTTTGGTATTATTCGTCAAGTTGTTAAGCTCCTAAGTTTGAGCTACAGGAATACTGACAATTGCTTGCTCTGGACAGGTCCACTCAAATCTGTGTGGTTCTTCCTTCAAAAGAAGGTTCTACCATTATATGATTTGACCATCACATATTTACTGTATGGATTTTAATTGTGGCTCCCATACAACAAACGTAATTTGTTTTGCTGTTTTTATAGATAATGGTACGGAACATTTTTAGCGCGAGTCCGACTCGCGCGTGGTCGGCATTTTTTTTATTGACATAAACCAGTGCTTGACTGTTATCCCACCTGATAGTAAGCAGTGTTGCAATCGTTGATGGTGAGTCGCACTAGTTTATTAAGAGCCTATTCATTCTAACCTTGAAGACGTGATAAATCGTGTCTTTTATTGTGGTCACAAATGTACAAAGCGGGTAGAAATTGAAATAAATTAAGATACAATAAGCTTTCGTAACATTCACCCACATAAAGCGATATCTCTCGAATATGCACTGTTTGCTGGACGATCGTTCTTGATAGGTTTTGATCTATCTATTTATATGTTCCTTCTTTTAAATATTGATATAAAAATAGCTAAAGTTTATTTTTTATTTTTCTAAACTATAGAAACTACTGCTTGACTGCGATCGCACCTGATGGTAAGCAGTGATGCAATGTTAATGGTGAAGCACACTAGTTTATTTATGTTTATACGGTCCTTATAGTTATTAGTCGTTTATATTTATGATAACAACGCTGTTATCTCATATTTTTTAATTTATAAATTGTCTTGAGAATTTCATTCAAGACATCGAGTTTTTCCAATTCGCCAGAGCTCATGATGTCCGAAATAAAGATTGATTATTATTATAAATAACAAAGGAATTCATCATTTTATCGTCTCATCAAATTGGAATGTTTATTGTGTTCTGAGCCTCTGGAACAAACATCAATCAATTGTTAATGACAGGCTTGACTAGTTGCTAATTATTATTTATGAATGTTTTCGAAAAAACTCACTAAAACCGTTTACGAAGTTACGATTTTACGGTTAGCTCTGATTATAACTTTGTATAGCATCAAGGTCTTTGTTTATTGGTTAAATTAATAACTAGATCTATGCATATTTTTTTAAGACACAAACGAAACCTTTTTTTTCGGGTTAGTCTTGTGGAGACTCTGAGGCACATATAAAGAAAGAATTCTACCATTTAGATATGTAACCATTAATGATGGTAGTTCTTTTCAAAGATTCGAAAAACAAATTAAGAATAACACACGATTTATTATACTTTCAACCAATGCTTTTAGTATAGACCTGCCAAGACTAATCTCTCAACACAACATTATCTAACGCCGATAGCACGCTTCGCTAAGCTTGTGTTCAGTAGATAAAGGTTCAATCTCACGACCTCGTATTCTAGAGGCCGATGACATAAACTTGTAGGTGAATATTAGTATATAATGTTCTATAATAAAGGAAATGTTGCGGCGAGGTTGCCCCGCCATGCATCAGCGGTCGATCTGCATGACGTCACATTTGCATACCGCTTCAAGACACTTTTAAACAGTCTACATCTTCAGTTTACTGTGAAATTTACTGGTGAATAGACTTTTTAACCCTCGACGGAAAAGAGGGGTGTTATAAGTTTGTATGACACTATTAGTAACCAATAGTGTGGTTTTTTAAGTTTCCAATCAAGACTTGGACTACATGTGAAAAGTAATGTTCTTTAGGCTAAGATTCACAAACAAACTATCATTAGTACAACTATTATATTATTACTAATAACGAAAAATATGCATGAAATACCAAAAAAAAACCTCTAACATCATAAATATGTTTCTTACCTCCACGACATAACTCAACAAAAATATGAGTAGCAACATTAAAATTCTCTTTCTAGATCATATATTACTGGACACCTACTAACATTAAGCATATTCCGAATGCTGATGGAAACGCCGGAATATACCGTCGTGGGTGTTGAGCAATATTTCGTTCAGTGAATTATTGTTACGGCTATACACCTCACCTCTGGTTTTATTCCTGAATTTTCTAATACCACGAACCTTAAGAAAAATTGTGGGTATCAATTTCTGAATTGAGCTACGTTTAAGAAAGATTTTTCGCTACAAAGTGAATAGGTAAATCTGTGAGCCTTTACTTTTCTTACGTGGATTTTTTCGAAGATAAATAACATGCTTTGTTGTCTTTGTTTATTCAAAGTTCGTTCTTTTTTTAGACTTTGCTGATAGCTGTAGACTAGAATATTATATTTAGTATGTTGTATTTATTTAATTTAAACATCATGTGTTAAAATGTCATTATTTATTTATGTAATGAAAAGAACAAAAGCAGATAGAAGAGCACAAAAGTACAGCTTATTTCAAATGAAATTTCTTCCAGCAGACCGGCGACAGGAGAGTTGGATGAGAGATGTAGACACAGTGTATACAAATAAGTTACAAAATTCAAAATATACTATATTTCTAAATGAAATCATATAATACATAATTATATATATCAATAACAGTATATAAAACACATAAATAGATACAATACATAAACTAAATTATAAAAATATATATCTATAAAATATAACTTTACGAGATGGTAGAGGTTTATGTTCTTTGACTAGCTTCTTGAAGATAGATACACTTTTAACGGCACGGATCTTAGCTGGAAGTGAGTTCCGCAGTCGTACCGCATGAAAAGAGAAGGAGTTGGAATAGAAATGGGTATTACGGGGTGGGAAATTAAGGTGGGATCTGCATGGGGCATTGGCAGGGCGAGTGAACGAAAAACGATCACGCAAGTAGCCAGGGTATGCAGGGTTGAAAAGGATGTTGTACAAGAGACTAATACCAGAGTGTTCCTACGAAGACGAATAGGGAGCCACTTGAGATCCTTGGGGAATTGAGAGACATTGGTCGCATTTTTTTAGGCCAAAAACAAAACGAATGCATAAGTTTTGCAAGCCAAGGTTATTCGTGCGAGTGAGAAAAAGGGCTCCTTTAACAGTTCAGTATAAGTCTTAAAACGGATCGCGTTAAGAGCTTAAGCCGAAGCCAATTAAACAGTATAAAGTGCATAAAAGGCAGAACAATAAAGTACAGATCTTAAACATAAATAAATACAGAACGATTTCTAATTAAAAACCGACATAATCCGTGCAGGGTTTTTTAGGTCTAGGTATCTACCTAATGGTTAGGGCTTTTAAAATGAATTTTAGTTTAGTTTCATGCTTTGTTTCCGTGGCAAACAACAAATTGTGAAACTGAAAAGTATTTCTGTATTAAAATGACATAAAACCATAGGTCACTAGTCAAAGTTAAAGCCATTAAATGCGGTACCTACAAGAGATATTAAGATATATTTTATTAGTACTACTAAGTCACATTTCGCATGCAAATATAAAAAAAATATATCAGGTAGCAAAACTCTACAAAATTCATGATATTTTTTTTTATAAAAAATAAAATACCTTCTCAATTCAAGACAATCAAATATATTTTTTTAAGATATTGTTACTTTACATAAGCAAAACAAAAATTCTAAACCAATTAACAATTAGATTTTTTTTTAACCAATGTTAAGTTTTATAAGTACTTACCTAAACTAAGTAAGTGTCTAAACTTGGTGCCAGCCCTTCTAAGAAGCTTTAAAAAATCTAGATTAGCGCCGACACTTGACCTAATGCTTACATTCCAACTTAAGTAAGTAGGACACACAATCTTTTAAAAATTCTTGTTCGTTGAAAAGATTTAGTTGCGCTATAATAATAAGAAGGTGCGTATGGTGTTGACCATACGCACCTTCTTATTATATGTATAAAACGGTGATATAATTTACGTCCTACTCGAAAATTGGCCCATCGTAAAAAAAAAATTGAGTACCCAATTGCTGCGCCACCTACCGGGTCCAATTGTATTTTCAAACCATCCAAGGACCCGCTGAAATACAGACACAAAATTTGATCTAAATCGGTCCAGTAATTTTATTTAAGAGGCGCTGGGTAATAACGTGATTACGACGCCGTGGCGCGCCGTATACCGGGTCCAATTTTATTTTCAAACCATCTAGGGACCCACTCAAATATACCCACGGAATTAAAAATTCATCTAAATCGGTCAAGCCGTTTAAGAGGAGATAGGTGACAAACACACGTACAGAAGAATTATAAATATAAGGATTTGTAAGAATACGTACTCGTACATGCGTTACCGGTATTTAATCACATTTCTTTTTGGGAAAAAGTCGGACTTACGTACTCCAAAGAGAAAGCCCGAGGTAAAAAGATAAAAACACAGCTTTTCCATTGAAGAAATTGGAAGGCGGAAGGATTTTATGTGGGCCCTTTTCTTACAATGACGATTGCATACGTATTACGTAAACGGTTTCATTTATAATGAGGTAGGTATTTACAAGAAGGATATAATTTTATAACACGAATTGAGTGTTAAATTTAACATTAAAATATGCTAATCAAATCTTTTTCTACGTTTAATTATAATATCTACCTACAAAGCCACAGCTTACCTACGCAAGTTTTTAACAAAACACAACTTACGCAAAAATCAAAATTAAATTCTTAATTTTGTATCTAGCCAGGATTACTCGTTTTAATTCAACGTCGCACATCGTTTGTCATAGCTACTAATTCCATGCGTTTTGCATGGAATTAGTAGGTACGTACTTAGGTGTCGTATGACGTAAACAGATGTCGGGACGTGAATGCAAGTCGTTAGGCTGAGTGCACATTACAGCTGCCCTAGTACTCAGCACGCCCTAGTGGCCCCAAGAGCAAGGCTTCATTGTCTACGTTTTCAAGCAACAGGCTTGTTGTTTCTTTAACGATTTCATAACTTGACTAGCTTTTGCTTGCGACTTCATCCGTGTAAAACTCTTATAGCTGCATAAATACCAATACCTCTACTCGTATGAACTAATCAGTTTGTGCTTAAGATTCATGCCAAAATCTTATTAATTTAGTAATGTATATGTTACCGACAATCTGTATAATTCGGTATTCTACTATACAATACCTAGGCAATGCAAAAATTGCCGGTAACCTATATATCTTTTTACTTTAATATAAAATGGCTTAAGACTAAAACGCTAATTATTTATTCGGCAAATCTGTATTATGATCGTTATCGAAAGAAGTATGTAAGGCACGAGTTAAAAAAATTAAGTACATAATGTCGTTAGATATTTGTAGTCTTACAATGAGCAGCTATAATATAACGTACAAAGAATCAAGACTAGTGACGCGAAAGCAAGCAACGTACAGTTATCTCGTGTGAGAAGCAGCTGGTCCAATTGTTGACATTCGCAGCCGCGTTTATGGTCAAAATAAGTGTTTATGGTCCTTGCGAAACCTAACTGTACTCACTTGGAAGGACATTCGGCATTTTCTACCAGTCAACCTTTGGGTGATGCAGAGAAAAATAGTGGTAGGTGGAATAAAACAGAGAGAGAAGGCGAATACAAGAATAGATATACTGATAAACAAACAACAACAACAAACAATAATACTATAACAGAATTCTTCTCCAATCCAATCAAATCCAAAAAAAAAAAACAAAAAAAAATACGATATATACTCAAATGAATAAACTAAATACCAACACTAATATAACCAAACAGTTAGTCCAAATCGTCAATTGGGAAACATTAACGCTGTGATGATACTACTCGTACTGCTAACAACTTCTTATGAATTAATTCTCGAACTTAATTTTTTTTGAATGTGTGATTCATCATAGGACTATTTTTGTCTGATAACCTCCTCAGAATGCCATTGGAGCTTGACCGCGTTCTCTCTAGCAGCGACGCTGTCTTTTTTTTTCTTGCATGGAAGTCGAGAGTTCGCGTGTATATAGTACGATAGCACTTTGTCATACGTAAGGAAGTATACTTTCGCGTTTAAAAAAAACTTTTTTTGAGGTGGGAAATCATGTAATGACTTCTCTTGCTCTGGGGTGGAGCGAGAGGGTAAGTCAGTAGACTTTTACTGACTAAAACCAAACATGTGTGCCCTTTGCATTTTAGGACCAAGAATAATCTTTTCAAAAGTCTTTCCAACGCCCTAGTAGGCATCGGCCTTGTTGGACTTAATTATAAGGATTGGAAAAAATGTGCTGAGTGTTTTACAAATGAACGTCTCAATGCATGAACGTCTCAATGCATGACCGTTGATTTTCGGTCATGTATAAGAAGACTAGTACGCTAAGCAGCCTTGGAAGTACAGAATTATTATGTCTATAAAAAGTAGTAATATAATATATCTAATAATTTGAAAAAATTAAGCCATTTTATTAATAAAACAAAAGTGGTAAAGTATCAAAGAATACAGACCTGTGAATACAGAATGTGGGTGTGGACCCATATAGCAAATATCGTGATAATTTATAGCCTAAATTTTGATCAAACATATAAGATTATTTTCGCAACATTTAAAAAAAACAGTTTAATAGTTTCTGTGGCAATTAAAAACATTGCTACACAATTTTACTGTTTTATTATATGCTATAATATTCCCACTGGTGGGACTCAGGTTTCCTCTTTACGAGAGGTAATGGGACGAAATCCACAGGCCTTGTGCGGGATGGTGGATGTAAAAGGCTGTTTACGCTATTATGTAATATTTAAATATATCGTGTCACAGTGTTTGTTATTGAAATTCTCCGAAAGGGCTGGACCAAATTTCATGAATTTGGTTTGTGTTTATTTGGTAGGTTTGCAAATAGGTCGTAAAGTATTTTGTACCCTCCTACCCTAAACTCAATTTTTAATCGCGATCTTTCTTTGATAAATCTTTGTGGCAGAGTAACATTTGCCAGGTTAGCTAGTATGTAGGTAATCCTATTAATATTATAAACGTGAAAGTTTGTATGTATGGATGTTTGTTACTTTTTCACGCAAAAACTACTGAATGGATTTCGATGAAACTTGGTACACGTGTAGACTATGTACTGGAATAGCACATAGGATACTTTTTATCTTGGTAGTATGTTCCCTTAGGATGATTTTCTACTATCACGCGGGTGAAGCCGCTGGCAGCAGCTATTATATTTGTGAATAAGTTTTGTGTCTTTAAGTAGATAAATAATAAATGTTAGGCCGGTAAGTCGGGACATAACTTAGGTTGGTTCAAAAAACTAAGTATTATACAGACTGATTTATTGGTCTACAAAGTTATAAAGAGTCCTTAGACCCGTGGTTAGGCGTGGGCAGTGAGCTATGAGATATCTTTTTACATAAACTTCACCACCATTTACATAAAGTAAGTAAACTAGATGTTTACTTACTTTATGTAAATGGTGCTATCAATAATAGTGTTTCGCAATAAACACAATGGATTTTTGAGATGGCACAGCAAGAGCAGGTACATTAACACTTGTAGCTACAAGAAAATTATATTAGAAGACTGTCTATGAATTTTCCAGCAAGAAAATAGGTATTTGCCACATTGCCAATCCACATTATATTATTTTTCTTTGTCTTCTCCTGTTCCCATTATTTGAGATCGGGTTTCCTCAATAGATATTCAGTGCCAGGATATTCTATCTTGAGTTGTCGGCTCTAGCAATTGGGCTACCATGGCTCTGTCTATCCACATTATATTCTGTATTAAATACTTAATTGCCAGTGAAGTCAATAATAAGGAAGTTTGAGAACGAACGAACGAGCCAAGTGACAAGTGACATATATTACTTTGACAGAATCCGCGCTGACGTTTGCACGAACTGAGCAGATAAAAGTACCGACCACAGAGGTCTGTGGCTCTTTCCTCTGTCGGCAGCCGTGCGGACAACGTCGAGTCTCGGGGACTGTCTCACGGCTCGTTGTGTGAAGTGAATACCTAAAGCTTTCATCATTATAAATTAGTTGTGTGTTCTGGAATAGTTTGTTTATTGCTCGATACCCAGCCATCGTCCTCAAAACAGAGTCCCTGGACAGAGCTTCAATGATGATCGGCATCCTGAGCCGACATGCTTATGTTTCCTAAGTCCTTGTATTTTCCTATTGATTTTGATGATATTTGGTAGGGAGTATGCATGAACCCTAGGGAAGTAAGTAAGGAAGATTATTTATTGTGCTTTTGGGTACAAAGTTGACTGGTCTACACTGGCCTCTCAAACCTATTAATATTGTAATATGGAAATATTGAAGAATGAACCATTTTTTTTAAAGAGCAGCCATGGAGTTTCTTGCCGGTTCTCCTTTATAGGAAACGACCAATTGGAAACGTGCGCTAGCTTCTGACATTTTATAAGTGCCCATATAGGCCTATATGAAATAAAAGAAGTTTAAGTTTAAGTTTGAAGGATATAGGCTATTTATAATAATAATATATAATATTCACACAATTATCACACTACGCCGTCTAGTCCCAAGCTAAGCAGAGCTTGTGTTATGAGTACTAGACAACTGATAAACATGCTTAATTATATTTGTCTGATTTCGCGTCCGCAATATCTGACCGTCATGTAAATAAAGTCGTGTGCAAAAACTGGTAAATATTAAGAAAATACGCATTTAGTTAAACTATTCAAATAGTCGAGAACATGGAATAAAACATACTTTCTAAATGACAATAATATGCTTTTAAAATAGTTTAAAGTACGTTTTACAGCTGCTGCCAAGAGATCAAGTCGTTAGGCAGAGTGCACATTACGGCGTCACCCGAATGCAGCATCCACCCCAGTGGCCCCGACTCGGGTAACATTGTGTTGCTTGTTCGGCTAGGCTTTCAATTCTTTAGTAGATTTTGTTGCTACTGAACAAGTATTTAGACCGTAAATCTATGTGACATAGAAATAATTTTATAGAAACAGGTCGAATAATGATGGCGTCGCGCGTCGTTAGCCATGAAGATACACTAGAATGAACAATTCGAGATTGAAATCTGAAATATATTTTAAACTGCGTAGACACTTCGACTTATCATTGATACTAAGTTTCTTTTAGGTTGTGTAATTAATTAAGTAAACTTGAGACACAACAGTAAACAGAGGGTCATGGCCATACGGATGGTGCGAGGATACCGGACGATTTCCCCCGAAGTGGCGAGCCTCCTTGATTGCCAGCCACCATGGGATCTGGTGGCAACAGACCTTGCTCACATGCACGATCTGCGCATGGAGATGCAACGCCGGGGCGAAACTCCGCTGCCGCGACAAATCGCAGCATGGCGGACAGAGCTCCGGCGGGTTCTCATGGCTAAATGGCGGCAGCGACTGTCGCGGCCCAGTGCTGGGCACGCCACAATTATGGCGGTAAGTCCCCTCTTTGAGGCGTGGTTGGAAAGACCTCACGGCGTCCTCACCTACCGTATGACGCAGGTTCTCACCGAACACGGTAAGTTCGGGAAGTTCCTGCACCGGATTCGTGCGGAAGCGACGCCCGGGTGTCGCCACTGTGTGGACCGCCCGGAGGACACGGTGGAGCATACGGTGGAGGTGTGCCCCGCTTGGGCAGAGCAACGCCGTGTCCTCGTGGGGGCGATCGGCGGCGGCGATCTCTCGCGTCGGGCCTTGATACAGGCTTGATATGGTCCGTAGCGAGGAGGAGTGGCAGGCGGTCGCTTCCTTCTGCGAAGCAGTAATGCTAGCAAAGGAGGCGGCCGATCGCGTGAGGCAACGCTCCTCACGCCCAAGTCGCCGCCGGGATTCCGATCCCGATTTCCGGCCACCGTAGGCGCGGGCTTGCGGACGGCGAGCAATGGGTAGCCCGCCGTCCGACCGTCCGGTAACCGTCCGGACCGAGTCTAAGTCGTCGACGGCGCGTATTGTTCCACGCGCGCCTCAGGGAGATGTCAGCAAATCGTAGGGGCCCAGCAGGGTCGAAGCCTACTGGGGCCATGGTAGTGTGAAAGCGAAACCCGGGGTCTTGGGACGAAGGCAACGAAGGAACAGGAGTGGGTTTTTAGTCAGTAAAAGTCTGACACTATCTCCCGCCCCGCCCAATTTCATGGAGAAATTGATACTTTAGAGCTGCATGCCGAACTGTCTCAACTTTGTGCCCCAGTTAAAATATAGCAACATCAGGAGACATAGCTTGTTCGCTGTGCCTGCGTGTCACACTGTTGTCCGAGCCTAGTCTCCTGTGCCTGGCATACTCTTTGCGGTCAACACTCTTTTGGACACGCACCCTGTTTGTGATGTGTTCGTGAACGAATGGAAGACGATCATGTCAGTATGTCTCGAGTTCTGTGAAATGAGTGCGTGAATTTTGTGTACATTAATATATTCTTTAACTTATATAATTGGCATATAACCGTTTTCGTTAAAGTAAAACAAATAAATAAATGATCTACTAGCTGCTGCCAGTATGCATGAACGTGGAAAATTGTTCCAAGGGTACACAGTCCCGGGATAAAAAGCATCCTATATGCTATTCCAGGACATGATCTACCCGTGAACCAAATTCCATCAAAATCCGTTCAGCCGTTACAGCGTGAAGCAGTCACAAACATACATACAAAAAAAAAACATCTCGCAAAACTGTTGCCTTTATAATATTAGTGTGATATTATATATATTTTACAAATATTATTATATGACGCGTTTAACAAAAATAAATGTTATTTATGAAAACGAGACATACGATTTTGATATAATATTATCTGTATTTCTAATGAAATAAACTATTTTCGAACAAAAGTGGAACACGTAGTTATACACGAGTATATAATTCAATAATACAAGTTCTTACAGTAAACGTTTATATCTAATTGCCTAATGACCTCGTTTCTCTCACATAAAATAGATTATTATTATCAGTTATTTTCTATGTAGGTTTTCTTTGTACATAATATAATACGTGTGTGATATGGACGGGTTATTATGACCGATGGGTTCTTAATGTGACCCCACGATTCATGTTCTTCATAAATAACTTTTCTTGAGTGTCTTTAATATGGAACATACAAACCAGTCTTTGGCAACCTGTACAGCCCGTATAGATCCTGAAAAGTGCAGGAGATTGTGCAGGATGGGCCGCACACCAGGTGACTCCTGTCTTGTGCAGCGGCTTCATACTGGCACTGTGTTAGAGATGGTTCGAGGAAGCACCATTTGGCCATATTAATAATAATAATATTCACACAATTATCACACAACGCCAAGCTAAGCAGAGCTTGTGTTATGAGTACTAGACAACTGATAAACATACTAAAATATTTCTAGAACAAATGATTGTGCTCATCATACAAACATTTGTCCTGGGTGGGAATTGAACCCACGACCTCCTTCAACTCGATACCTCCACGAGTTTCTGAGATAAAGGGTCTTGAAAGATAACAGACAGACAGACGGACGACAAAGTAATCCAGGATCAGATTTATCCTTTTGAGGTACAATACCCTAAAAATTGTACATCAAGCTTTGAACTCATAAGTCTTTTATACATCTTGTCATGTCGATTTTTTTCTGCGTGTTTTCCTAGATGTAATCCAGTTCATTTTCTTGTTGTTATTGTGTACGAAACATAATAAGAGGAAGAATCCATTAGCGCAGAATGGGGTCGCCCGTAAAAATGTTGATAACGGTAATAAATGTTGTGATTGGTGTCCTTTCGATATACGACTGACAGTTATTATGGGATCATTTATCGTGATATTTGAGCATATTTTTTCATCATAATATACCTACACCTACTTGATCTGGGCGACGTATGCTATTCAGCGCTGTACCTAATTTGAAAAAAATACCGCGGCTCTAGAACGAAAAGGGCAACTTGAGGAACACAGGTTGGGTTTAGTCAGTAAAAGTCTGACATTCCCTCTTACTCCACCCAGAGCGAGAGGAGTTACTTGATGATGATATTGCACTTTAGACACCTGGTCCATGATTTTATATTTTATTTTAAATATATTATTATCGAATTAGGTAGAGTAATTCATGTACTTATACTGATTTCATACAGCGAAAGCATAGTCACCCCAAAGACGTCCACTGTTGGACATACACCTCCTCTAAGTGTTGCCACAATGAACCGTCCTGTGCGTCTAGCATCCATCGCATTTCCGCAACCCTTACCAGGTCGTCGGTCCACCTTGTAGGAGGACTTCCAACACTGCGTCTTCCGGTACGCGGTCGCCACTCCAGAAGCTTTCGGCCCAACGGCTATTTGTTCTGCGAGCAATGTGCTCTGTCCATTGCCCAAGTTTGGCGATTCTTTGTGGTATGTCGGCAGCCTTGGTTCTCTTGCGGATATATTCATTCGTGATTCGATCACACGAGGAAACTCCGAGCATAGCCCTTTCCATTACCCTTTGGGTGACTTTAAGCCTTCTGATGAGGCCCATTGTGAGCGACCACGTTTCGGAGCCATATGTCATGTGGTTGCAGATTAGCTTATATTTTGGATGAATACGCAGGGTATAATTTGTAAAGATGGGATGTATGTATGTTCTAATTTTATTTGAGTGAAGCCGTGCGCGTTAGCTAGTAGTACTCGTACATTTTTGTGTATTATATAGAGCGTTAAATAAATAAAAATACAGGCCCATAGCAGTTACCTACAGTAAATGGATCATTTATACTGACCCATAGCAGTCAAGTTAATGGGCCATTTACATTAATAAACCTTTGTGAGTCTATGTAAATAAAATGTGTAGTTGTACCTACGCTCTGAAAAATTTAACAATGACCTTTCCGCGATAAAAATAAGGTCTGCATCAGCCAACTTAGTTTCTTACCAGTTATTCTGAATAGGGAATGACCAATCGGAACCATTTTTATTTTAGGTGGGTAATCATCTTATGACTTCTTGCCCACTAGGGTGGAGCGCGAGGGCGTGTCAGACTTTTACTGACTAAAACCACACCGATGTTCCTTTAGTTGCCTTGTGCATTTCAGGACTGATGACGGACATGAGTGAGACCTTTCCAAAACCAATCCCATGGCCCTGGCAAGCATCGGACCTGCTGGGCCTTACGGTTTGCTGACATCTCTTTGGCTTCAAAGAGATGCCAGCAAGTCGTCAACAGCACGTAGTGTTCCACGCGCAGGCGCGCGTCCTTATAGGAGCTACCCATTGCTCATCGGCTGCTAGCCCGCGCCTGCGGTGGCCGGTGATCGCTCTATGATTCCCGTCGCCTGAGGCGTCTCCTGTGAGGACCCGTGTCATGCGGAAGGTGAAGACGCCCAATCGGAATCGTGCATGTCTTCTGACGCTTGAATCTATTGAATTTTGGATTTATGTGTTAAAATCAGTAATCAGAAGTTAAAAGGGAATCGTTGGTCATATGAAGAGGAGAGATGAAACGCTTGTTACTAAAAGAGTTATGCGTATACATGTGGATGGATGGAGAAGGAGATGACCAAAGAAAAGATGGATGCATTGTTTGAGAAGTGATAGGAAAGAAATGGGGGAGTTAGTGATAGCGCGACAATTTCTAAATTTGAGAAGGGATATGAAAGAGATGGGAATTAGTGATAGCGCAACAATTGACAATTTGTAAATTTAAATAGAGATATGAAAGAAATGGGAGTTAGTGATAGTGCGACAATTGACAATTTGCAAATTTGAGAAGTGATATGAAAGAAATGGGAGTTAGTGATAGCGCGACAATTGACAATTTGTAAATTTAAATAGATATATGAAAGAAATGGGAGTTAGTGATAGTGCGACAATTGACAATTTGTAAATTTGAGAAGGGATATGAAAGACATGGGAGTTAGTGATAGCGCAACAATTGATAATTTGTAAATTTAAAAAGTGATATGAATAAAATTGGGGTTAGTGATAGCGCGGCAATTGACAATTTGGATTTATATAAACTTTAAAATTTTAAAATAGTTTTTGCAGTTTTTTCACATGAATTGTTGGTGGAGAGCCTGGGGGTTTTTACATCGGATTACAGTTACTGTGAATGAAATTTAAAAAAGCAAATATATTTCATCCACAGTAGATTATCCGAGGTTTTGGATGAATTTAATGCCCCAGGAACTCTGTATTATTTAGTAGTCTTCAAGTGTCCGTATGGTTCTGTAATTATATATTATTGAAATAAAATATTTTCCATTTGAGCTCTATTAAATCAAATGACTAACTAAAGATCATACCTACGTAAATATCATGAACGATACACACCCACACAATTGTTTCGACGCAGAATAATTGAGAATGGCATTGTTTTCCCGCGAATTTTAATAAATGCAATGGTTATCCAATATTCAGGCCAAATATTTGAACAAAAAACGAATGAGAAATGTTTTTATTTTGTACGTAATTAAAACGTTTTGCGTTTGTTTGCTTTTCATTGTGTTGATAGTCGGACGTGCACGTTTTAGGAAACATTGTTCGACAATTGTATTATTTGATGTATATACATTCGTATTCATGTATTGGAGTGTGTTTTGAATAAATACTACAGGTTCTGCGACTTTTACAACACAATTCACACTAATATTATAAAGGCGATTTTTTTTACGTATGTATGCATTTATGCGAATAAGAACCTCGGGGCCCTGGAACGAAGGCAAAGCAGGAACAGGGGTGGGTTTTAGTCAGTAAAAGTCTGACACGCCCTTTCGCTCTGCCCAAAAGTGCGAGATGTCATTGGATGATTACGCACCTAAAAAAAAATGTTTGCATTTATGCTTATTACTCCTTTTCACTGATCGGATTTTGATAAAAAAAATACAACACCATAGGTTATTCATTAGATAAAATATAGACTATTATAATTTACAATGGGGGGGAGGGGCAGTACTAATTTCATACGGACAAAGCCGGCGGCAGAAGCTCTATGACTAGTAAAGTTTTTATGTGAATGATTTTTTATTAACTTTTTAACTTAGTAATAAGCGGTGAAATAAGTAGATGTAGTGGTATCTAATTTGATTTGTAAACTAATAATAATATATTAAATGTAATAATATTTTTGGATAGGACTTTTTATATTTATTTTTATTTCTTTAAACATTTAGGGACTTTTATAACGCACAGCGTATGTCAGTCCCGTCGTACCCTAAAGACAATTATTACACCACAAACGAAATCAATGGATCAGGGCCATTAACTCGAACCACTTTCTCGCATCATCGGAAGTTGGCTTAGGTACTTAATATTTGTCGGAATGTACCTATATTGTTTTTGTTCAACTTCAAAGCCCTGAACAACTTACTCGTATCAGCCTCATATTGAACCCATACCATTAACAAATCTTGATTTAATAATTGTTGTCTAGTTTGTCAGAATAAAATTCTAAAATTAATTAATAAATTTGCACACCTTATAAGACACACATACAGCGCACCTATTATATGCACCTTTTTATACTTACCTGTATTATGCAAATGAACGTATTGATTGATTGATTGAATGATGCATATCTTCTACCACTCCACACACCTTACAGTTGGGACAAGTTATTTTTATCAAAAAAGCGAATTTGGTACATGGAAAAGGTCTCGATCTGAGTCTGTGAGCTGTAACCACTAATTTTCTGCTATTTACAAACCAAGGTACACAAGGAGGATAGGACTTATAAGATTGTCATTGAGAATATCAGAATCCATGTTTTTCTATATAAAGTACCCCACTGCGTCTGTCGGTCTGTCTGTTCCCAATAAAGTCAAAAACAACTTAACGGATTTTTATGCCGTTTTCTTCAATAGACAGAATTATTCATAGAGAAGGTTTAAGTGACAATACGTATATGCATATTATTATTTTAATTTTTTAAATTTGATATAAACTAGTGCTTGACTGCGATCCCACCTGATGGTAAGTCAGAAGGTCGCCTCCTTCTGCGAAGCAGTAATGCTAGCAAAGGAGGTGGCCGTACGCGCGATAGATCGGCCCTCCCGCCCCAGGCGCCGGAATCCCGATCCCGATTTCCAGTCACCGTAGACTCTGGCTTGCGGACGGCGAGCAATGGGCAGCTCGCCGTGCGACCGTCTGGTAACCGTCTGGACCGAGCCCAAGTTGTCGACGGCGCGTAGCCACCGCGTTCCACGCGCGCCTCAAGGAGATGTCAGCAAAACCGTAGGGGCCCAGCAGGATCGAAGCCTACTGGGGCCATGGGTGATGCGAAAGAAACCCCGGGGCCCTGAAACCAAAATAAAGAAGGAACAGGAGTGGGTTTTTAGTCATTAAAAGTCTGACACTACCTTGCGTTCCGCCCAAGAACGGGATTTGTCATAAGATGGTTTTCGAACCTAAAAAAAAACCTGATGGTAAGTAGTGATGCAATCGTTGACGGTGAGGCGCACTAGTATATTTAGAGCCTATTCACTTTAGAAGAAGACACCTAATAAATTATAATCAAAAAGACCGCAGCAGTCAAATTGTTCCAGTTATTATTGTAGAGCAAACTGTGAAAATGAATGTTTTGTAACACGCGTGCAAAGCGGAGTAGGTATGTGAAACAGAAAAGGAAACAACACAGCAATTTAGATTTTATTATTCAACTAGCTTCTGCCAGCGGCTTTGCCCGCTTGAAAATAAGTTTTTCTATACAAACTTTGGACCCCCGTTTCATCCCCATAGGGGGTGAATTTCGGAAAATCCTCTCTTAGTGCTCGCCTATATCATGGAAGGAAACCTTGTGCAAAATTTCACACTCTTAGTCTTTGTAGTTTCGGCTGTGCGTTGATATGTCAGTCAGTCAGTTTCTCCTTTTATATATATAGATTACCAAGAACTAAGTTAGTTCTATTGTCTGTTACACTGATATGTTTATAGGTTCCATTTTTAGTACCTACTCTCATAGAGAATACCTAAGTAGCGAAGTTCAGATTTATTACTCAAAGTTAGTGATAGATTATCCTTCTACAAGTTTTTCTAATTTAGTATAATTATGTTATTGCGTTGGAATATGATCTTGCTCGAACGTAATATGCAGGTTGTTGTTTTTATTTTTTATCTTTTTTTTTTGTTTTCGAGGGGAAACTTTGAAAAGGCGCCCGGACTTTGGGGATGAATCCGGGAAGTGTGGGATTTTTACTTCATAAAAATCACCTCGGTGATCACCACATAGAAGGGGCCCAGGGGGGGTGGTTACTTCTCAAAAGGCCATTCTGCAACCACCTTCTGAGCAATGCCTGTTACAGAACCTCCCTGAGGAAATTGAACAACGGTCTCCCCTGATCCTCAGTGTGTACGGCATCACGTGATCACTGTGCCACCGTTTTGCCTCCGTAGGGGCCCAGCAGGTTCGAAACCTACTGGGGCCCTGGGTGATGCGAAAGAGAACCCCGGGACCTTGGAACGAAGGCAAGGAAGGAATAGGAGTGGATTTTAGTCAGTTAAAGTCTGACACGCGCTCTCGCCCCGTCTTAGGGCGGGAGATGTCATTATATGATTTCCCACCGAAAAAAAACCGTCTTTCCTGGTTTGTGTGTGCATATTTGCTACATCTTCACGTTCAAACGGCTGATCGGATTTGAATGAAATTTGGCTCACGGGTAGACCATATCCTGGAATAGATTTTCGAGAGATAGAGTCTTTTGGGATATTTTTAGGGTTCCGTACCCTAAGGGTAAAAATGGGACCCTATTACTAGGATTTAACTGCCCATCTGTCTGTCACCAGGCTGTATCTCATGAACCGTGATAGCTAGATAGTTGAAATTTTCACAGATGATGTATTTCCATTGCCGTTATAATAAAAAATACTAAAAACTAAAAAAAAAAATAGTTACAATATAGTGTCTAATGTTGTAGAGAAAAATGGTCAACGGAACCCTTCCTGCGTGAGTCCGACCCCGAAGCTAGTAAATAATAAAAATAAGTCTAGGCTAACCTGAGTCATACCACCCAATCAATGAAGTATAGGTTTCTTAATACTTATAGCAATCAAAAACAGTAATTACAGAGTTCGGCTTTCCCCAATCAACACATATATAAGTACCTAGGCTACTCCCTTTCATCAAACTCAGTTTCAATCAATACCACAATCCTACGTCATGTTACATAGACGTCCTCATCACAATGTAGAGCGACCTTATTAACCTAGACATGACCTTTAACCCATTCTCAGTTTCAACTAAATCACAACACTAATATTATTACTGTAGACTTCAAGCTTACCTATCCCTATTAACAACTAACATTTAAATTTAAACTTTATGTGTTAGAAATAAGGTTCGTATTTCAATGTGTGTGAATGCAATAAGTTGGAGTAAAAAACCGTAATGCATTACCATAGTCGATGGGTTGAAAGTAAGGCGGTGTGCAGATAGGGTGCGTCGTCACGGGGTGACACGCTCGGTAAACAGGGGGTTGTTCCGCTCGCTCGGTATTAGCCTTTGTGCACATGGCAGGCGCGTCATGAGATAAAAATTTTGGTAACGTTTCGTAGCCCGCAGTTGTGATTGAATGGTTGTGGTACCAATAGATCACATTGAATAATCGTTTAACTTGTACATGTGTTTTTGAAATATTTGATTTTTAAATTTTCTTCAGTTTTGTTTTTAAATGTTAGTAATAATGTGACAACGTAAGATGTGCTGCGAGCTTCAGGAATCATAGGCCGATTCCCGGCCACCGCAAGCACGAGTTAGCGGCCGACTTACTAGCACTGCAGAATTGTTCGAAACGTTTACCCGTAGCCTGGAACGCAAAATTGAACTGAAGGAACAAAGGTGGATTTTAGTCAGCAAAAATCTGACACGTTCTCGCTCCACACAGAGCGGAAGAAGTTATTTGATGATTACCCAAAAAAGTTGTGTAGTAATGTATTTAATAGATTGGACAACATTAGCGCGTTGATTGCGGAACGATCGAGGTCTAATATTCCTCGTATGTGTCTTCCTTGCGGTGCGGCTAAGAAAAACAGTCTATTCTGCTGTTTTATAACATTAATTTGATTTAGTTTAATAAAGAGATGAATATATATCTAAGATGCCCTATAAAACAGAATGTAGTGATGCATCTATTAAATATTACGGGGTCTAATAAGCGATAGTTTTAAAACGAGGTCTTAAACGCCTCGTGCAGGAATGGAAATAAATAATACAAAAATAAGTGCCGCTGTCAACGTGTTAATCCAATGGTACGTAATAACATAATTATCAATTAATGTTTGATCGTATCTCAAAATAAGCCCCCTAACCAAGTTACGATCGTTTCGTTTGCGTCAAATGCCTCGAGTAGGCCATGCCTCCGATGCCTTTGTTCTGACGTTATCTCATTGCTCAGTCACATCGTCAGAACAAAGGAATAGAAGGCGTGGCCTACTCGAGGCGTTCGACGCAAACGAAACGATCGTAACTTGGTTAGAGGGGAAGGGGATAATAATGTGCTTAATGTTTCGATTCAGCAAAGTACTTAACTACTATAGGTAGGTATGTATTCAGACACTATTGTATTCTCAAGAGAATTAAAAGTATATTCACGACAAACCCTTTTCAGCCAAATTTAAAAGTCGAATTTGGGTTCTATCGATCGGCGTTTTTTGTTTTTTGTCACTAGTTTTATTTAACTAGCAATGTCCTTATGTTTTTTTTTCGAGTAGGGAAATTATCCAATGACTTCTTCCGCTCTAGAGTGGTGCGGAATGCCGGGAAGGTGTGTGTGACTTTTTTTAAAACCATACCTGTGTACTTCTGTTGCCCTTTGCGTTCTAGGACCTTTGGGGTTTCCTTTTCAGAAATACTCCGTGGCCTAAGCGGGCATGTGCTTTGCTGAGCCCCTACTACGGTTTTACTGACTCACTGATCTCTTTATGGCCCGGTCCGAACAATTACCGGGCGGCCGGACGTTGAGCAATGGATAGCTTGTCGTCCGCAAGTCCGTGCCTACGATTAAATGTTTTTATGTATGTTTGTTTAGGACAAATCTTGAAAATGGGACTTTGAAACAGATACTCCTAACCGATTGAGCTGAAATTTAGTATACCTATGTAACTTGAATCACAATACCTATGCATTAATATTGTACTATGGAACTGGCCTAGTTATGGAGTCGGATAATTGTCATAGGAACTATCGAGCCGTAATAAGATAACCCAGTAGCGCCATCTATGGCGCCACATATGAACTAAACTACGCAATCCTGTATCGTGTATCAATTAGAGTTCTCCGCGCGATTTGAACATACACTACAGCCCGAAATCATCTCTTTGGCAGTTGAAACATGTTGGAGTGCTTTGGAATGCTCTAAATCAGCACTAAGACTAGCTTCTGCCACCGACTTCACTCGTGTGAAAGTAGGTTTCTCCATACAATTTTTGGACCCCCGTTTCATCCCCTTGCGAGGAGAATCTTAGAAAATCCTTTGTTAGTGCTCGCTTACGTCAAAAAGAAACTGTGGAAATTTTACATTCTTCGTCCAAGCAATTTCGGCTGTGAGTTGATATGTCAGTCAGTTGCTCCTTTTATATATATACACCACTAGTTTTTAATGAGTACAAATACTTATAGGCCTTATTAGAAAAGGTCTTAAGTAAAGTCTCAATTAATAATATTCATAAACAGCAAAGTTATTAGCGTTTGTTTATATCACAAAAGATAACTCAATTTATGGAAATATTGTACAGGCTATTGATTATGAATGAATAAATGACGATCAAAATGGAAAAACACTGCGCGTAGTATTTTCTAGTAGCAATTGTTATGAATGATTGATTCTGTTATGAATTTACCAATTTGGACAAATTTTCGTGGAAAATTTTACGATTTTGTTTTTTTTACTTTTGACTACAAAAATATGATCAGTAACGAGTACGGATAGAGCCCCATTTTTTTTTGTACTAATTAAAAACTAGGGTTGTATAGATGAAAGCTTGTTATGAGAAAATGTTATTCTTTGAATACCTGCTTTCTTTGTGTTTGTGTTATCAATATTAACTTGAAATAAAATAAGTTCAAGCCACAAGATGCTTCCTACTTAACACTCAGTAAATAAACCGAGTATTTCCATTCATCTAGGTAGTCTTATATTTTCCTTTGGTATTCCTGAGCTGAGCAGACTTTTACGAGTCGAGGAGGTTCGAATCAAGAGACACTTTACTGCTCAAGGCACTCTGGGGAGTAGGTCTAAGGGTACCGCCGGGCGTCCAACGTAGAGACGTACATTCTCGATTTAGGGCATTAAGATATTGGCAGAGTTTTGTGGAAAACGATTTGGTTATTCGGTTTTGGGTTTGTGATAAATTACGTTAGTTGTATTTCGTTGTTTTCAAATAGTGTGACATTATAATAATAATATAATATTCCAAAACTATCACACAACGTCGTCTAGTCTCAAGCTAAGCAGAGCTTGTGTTATGATTACTAGACAACTGATAAATATGCTTATATATTTCTAAATACATACATATTATACATAAATTACACCCAGATACAGAACAAATGATCGTGCTCATCACACAAACATTTGTCCTGGGTGGGAATCGAACCCACGACCTTCGGCATAGAGGTCAGGGCCACTAGACACCGACCAATAGGCCAGTCAAGACATTGCAAGAGATCGCGTACCTGCTATTTCCCTTACAGCATAATGTTATTTCGTTCGTGTTTGACAAGAACAAAAAGAGATCGTTTTGATATGTCAGATAAGTCAGGTCGGCTGTTAAGCCGCTAGTCGGATTAAAAAAAAAAATATAACATAAAGTGCTTTTTATAATATAAACAAATAATAACGCACAGAAGTCTTTGATTACATAAATCAATATTAAATAATAAAAGAAGAAACTGACTGACTGAAATATCAATACACAGCCAAAAGCTCCTAGGACCTAGGAGCGTGAAATTTTGTACAAGGTTTCCTTTTATGACGGAGGCGAGCACTAAGAAAGGATTGCCCAAAATTCACCACCTAAGGGGATGAAATGGGGGTCCAAAGTTTGTATGGAGAAACCAAATTACACGCGGGCGGAACCGCTGGCAAAAGCTAGTATTATATACTTCACCGTACCGTCACTGAGTTTTACTACTTTAAATTCCATATTTTTTTGAGTTGCATTTTTATTGTCAATCGGTGCCAGCGGTTGATTTTTATCCACACTCCAGTTAGTTGAAGACAGAATACGTAGTTGTATATTCTTTATCCAACACTTGGAATGGACCGTACAGAAAATCCAATTTAATCCTGTAGATAAACGCGAAGGGTCACTCACATCTCATGTTGCCTTCAGGCTGTAGTGCTGTGCAATTCTACTCTAAACTCTGGTAAAAATCAAAGATGTTGTTACAGTACCTTCACAAAGATAGACGCTGTCGTAACCATTTGGCACACAAAATGATGGAACGAAAATACATTCAACTCAGGAAAGCAATTAAAGGAAAAAAATAAATAACGAGTTAGACGACAAAGGAACTCGTTTTCATGTTTTATTACTTCATTTACTCCCACACACGTTGCGGAAGAATTTAATAATATTTATAATAACGTGAAACCAATCTGTAAGATACCGTATAAGTTTTGAATTAAAGGAGTCAGAGTGAGAGAGAGAGAGAGAATAGAATTTGTGAATGATATTCATGAAACGAGAAGAAAAAACCGGGACAATAAGATGCAAAAAATAAACAACCACTTAAAAGTAACAAGACTTATTATACAGAAAAGATTCTGAACAATATTTTGGTGTGTAAAAGTCGTCAAGTCGAGATTTGAATGGAAATTGAAAAACTTTTATCTCTGGTGGACATAACAGGCGTTTTAAACGGATTCAAAGATTTATCTGTTCCGGAATATGCGTCCGGTTATTTCTAAGAAAAGTGAGACGAAAGGAAGAAGTATCTGTTGCTTATTGTGAACGTTTACGTGAAAGTTAACGTTGCGTTTTCGATTCATAATTTAATAGTTTGTTTACACCTAAGTCTTGCTAAACTAACTTTAGTTAAAGTAATTATAATACTGACGTAATTACTTTAACGTATTGATTTGACGTATTATAATTAGTTAAAGTAATTATAATACGTTAGTACTTTAACTATTGGTACAACCACAATGAAAAAAATACATATACTGTACAAAATAATCGACATCAAGGAAAACAAAATTGATGTAAAAGTGAAATAAAATTATGTTGAGTGGTTTTTCCAATACTTAATAACACATTGTATTGACAAATATTTCAATGTCGATTACAATAAACAAATTTGCGGTTAAAAATGGCACAATAAAAAAAACGGTTTTACTTATATCGTTTCTAACACCAACAAATTCAAAACCCGCAAAGATCGTCCTTTTTCAATTAAATAATAATTTCTATTATTTGGACACAGACGAGGCAGGCAGGCAGGGGAGCTCTTCAGTTTGAGAGCACAACAGGTACAATCGATATTTCCGGGCGCCCGAGGGGAGGCTCAGCAAACAGACGGACGAATGCTTAGACGCGACACTCTGCCTTTTCAATTATGCGCTCCTGGTACGTTCCGTAGTTACACGGAACGTACCAGTCCCGTAACGCTATGCTTATCTAAATAAATGAACTCGGATCTATATACTGCAAAGTAAAATAGATTCTGTACGTCGTAAATAAAGCCCATTTATACTTTTTGACATTTACTGTTTTTTTTTTTAAGATGGGAAATCATCCAATGACTTCTCTCGCTCTAGGGCGGAGCGAGTGTTCGTGTCACTTTTACTGACTAAAACCACACCTATGTTCCTTCTTTGCCTTTGCTTTCCACGGGTTTCCCTTTCATTAGACAACCTATGGTCCCAGGACTGTACCCGATGTAATATCCCTTATTCGATTTTTAGTTCTTCCTGGGTCGGCTAAAGTACACAATAGTCACAAATAGGTCAACTCGGTGCGCCCAAATATCGACAAGCAATTACTTTGGCGACGACAGCTTGCCGCTACCTGTTGATATTCGTAGTTTCGTGGCGAGCCCCAATCAGAAAGATAGATAATCCGGCGACGATACAATATGATTCTATCCTATTACCCTAATAGTCCCCTAATAGTACCCTCTTGCAGTTGCTAGCTCTGTCATTCGTCCATTGGCTGTAATCCGTCTACACAGAAGAGTAGGAATTGAAGAGCCTCAGGAAAAATACGCTTATGTACCCTTCTGTTAAGGGTTCATAACTCGTAGGGACAAGGGTAACGTTTACTTATCGACGTGGAAAAGGTTCCATAATACATTTCGTCGCGTTTCGCTTTTCGTAGGAAGGGCGAACTTTTTATTTGCCTCGCAGACGTGCCGCGGCAAGCGGTGCACTCGCCATTGTAAAGTGGAAGTGGAAACAATTTTTTCGGTCGGATTTTCATAATTGGTATATTGTGCGAGTACATGGCGCGTACGTCTTCAATTTACAATAACATAGACAATTTACGGTAAATACGATACGTGACACATAAATAACGTTTGTAGGCAAAAAGTCTTGATCTTTAAACGATTCAGTATTTACATATTTTATTTTTCCCTTATAATGGAAATGGGAACATGAATATCAAATTAAGGTACGCACTCGATTTTCATATCGTCTGCGCATGTAGGTCGTTTGAGGGCATTCAAATTAAAATCAACAATATACAAAATACGTTTTTGTGGTGAAGAACTGGCACTCAATAGCAATATTGCCAATTATAGCACATCCGAGTGAGTGATCACAGGTAATTTAAATTTACATTGAAGTTACCAAATTGGTTTCGTATAATTCGCTCCTAAATTATAGGAACCACTAAATCGTATTTAACTAATAATAATAGGGGCATCCTACGCGTCTGGATTTACTTGAGAAATACTCGATAACATGAAATTGTGACGGTTAATTAGTCCGCTAATTTGTTCGGAATGTTATCTTTTACATAAATAAGAGGGATCGAAACGGTACTTAAAATCGGGGGAATCTTTTGATTAATGGCGAACAAAATTGTTAGATTTATTGTTTTAACATTTAAAACCGTTTTATATAATGTTGCTTTAGATATAGAAGATGAAGAGAGAGGTGGGGAAGGAAAGAAAATAAAGGCTTCTGGTGGAAAGAGGAAAGTAATTACCAATACACCTGTTTTAAAAGGATCTTGTTAACGTTGTATCGTGTATCTTGGGGAGATATTTAAGTATGCGCATGTTTCTTTATTTTTAGTCGTTATTGTCGTATATTTTTTTCCATCTGTGGGGAAAGCGATGAGGGCCATGAAGTATTATTTATCTTAAGTCAACCGTTATCTTGAGTTCGTTGCATTTGTTCCATAGAAATATCAGCTTTCGAGCGGAAAATCGCTGGCATCTGCACTAAATATTATACGACGCGACTAATTAGGAATCATACAGCGTACATCAATTGTCGCTCGTTTGTAGATAGATAAATATATTCTTTATTGTAGGCCAAAAATACAAATTACATTAGGAACTAAAAATTTATAGGGTGTCACAATGGGCGGTCTTATCGAAAAGCGATAAGACCGCCGCGTTTGTATACTTTAAACAGGATTTTATTTCGTTGTCGTTATATTAGGAATTACTCTTGTATCGTGGGTGCGCTCAAAAACATCCCTAATTATAAACTCACATACACAAAACACCCACCTCGGAAACATCTATCTATAGGCTATATACAAATATTGGTTCCGTGCGGGGATCGAACCCGCAACACGCAGCGCAGCAACCATTTGCTCAACTACTCCGCCAACCGTGCCTTCAAACTCAGCATATACAACACACCGACAATTGCCTAATAAAGTCCTACATTGTTCGTAAAAGAATTCTTTTGCCACTCCACCTGCGATGGATGGCGCACCACATTTTGGATCATGCTGCAACCGCATCCGCAGTTCCGTCATCGCGTCATGACATCATACGCCACTAAGCAGGGCTACCGCGACCGACAGATGCATAAATAATAATTATGAACTTATACTTACATACCTATTTTATTTCGTTGTCTGCTGTTTGCTGTTAACTGAGCGGTGAATCTTGGTGATTTAAGGGCCTATTACACTACTCGATATTCAGACAGTCTTAGTCTATGTAGCGTCATACAAGAAAAAGGGCAATTTAAGACAATGTCGTGTAAAGGAATGAAACAGAACGATGAGATAAATAGATAAACATAGACTAAGACTGTCTGAATATCGAGTGGTGTAATAGGCGCTTTACTATGAGAAATTCGAGTTCAATTCCATAGCAACGAACAAATTTTGAATATGTACTTAAATAGTAAAAATTGTAACATCGAACCAGATTTTCACAGTTGGGAACTTTCCTGCGTTTATTTTTGTACAATCAAATATTTATATAATTTTTAATACATAATACTAATATTTTATAAAGAAATATTTGTATTTTGGTTTGTGATTTTATGATAAAGCTAATATTATTAATAATAATATATTTATTTGCTAAAAACACGGTATACAAGATGGTAAAGGAGAACAATTAGGAGCAAACATGTTTTGCTAAGTATTAGCATGCAAATATTTGTTATGTGCCTACATAGTAACATACAGAGCACATAGTACTTTGTAATATGATACAGAGATATTTGTCAACACACAATCATCGACAATTTTTTTTGGTATTAAAATTCTAAAGGTTATTGACTTTGAAAACCAAAGACTTAATAAACAAATCAAAACCTTTTTTTAATCTATATTTTAAACACACATTAAAATAGTTTAATAATAATATAATTAAATACAAGCTTTAAAACTTAGATAACTAGACTACAAAGCATTCCTGAAGTGGAAAGACTGACATGTTTTTTTATTTAGAAATTCGTTCCTATTGAATAAAAGCTATGCGATATTAACCATTTTTTTAAAACCACACGGAATTTATTGTAAGGCAATTCAGTTATCCATCTAGGTAATGCGTTATATATAAGAGGCGCCATATATACGCAGCTGTGTCTAAACATTTCTATCCTGGATCTCCAGGTAGAAAAGATGGTCCAGGGATCTTTAATAAGTACTGTGTAACTTTCCGCTTGTTAAAATTATTGTTAGCTTCAAAAAGTGATAAATTAGTTTTAACGAATTTTGCAGTTTCGTAAATATATATACATGGAGCTGTAAGAAGTTTTTGTGATTTAAACACGGGTCTGCATGATTCAGTCCAGTCCATGTTAAAGATAGCGCGAATACATTTTTTTTGTGCTACCAGTATTCTAGACATCTCAGAGGAATTTCCCCAAACAATAATACCATACCGAATAATAGAACATATATACGCGTGATACAATATCATTGCCGTTGGTTTAGATGTCTCTTCTTTAATTTTTTTCAAGATTAGAGGTCACATAGGATGGGTTTCCGTGCGCATTTCTTTTGATTGATTGTGTTCATTTGAAAATCTAAGATTGTCGATTCGGGATGTCTTAACCTAGAAATTTTGACACCAGTCTTGCTTTGGAGTATTTGATATCCAATTACTTACTTGATTGTGGAGGTCAGATATGCCGTCACTCTACCTAAAATAAAAGCTAAATAGTGGGCGATTCAACGCGTATGGGAATGGAACAAACAATTGAAACACTATAACAGTGGTCTACTTGACCAAACGCACGTGGGTGCAGTACGGCAACGAACGAAGCGAAACGGACGCGATTAGTTGGCTTGATATTTTCGCGCGAACTCTTGCGGTGCGGTGACTTGTTTTATATAAATGGCGGCTGAAGCATTGTCTTCATGCGCACGGATGACATGGCCGCCGCATCGCTTTGAATTCACGTGAACCGCAACGGATCGCTTCGCAACCAAATTTGCCTTGGAAAGGTGACCTTAATTTGCTCTTATCTTCATTTTTTTTATATATCTGAGGTCCTTCCACGAGCTCTTAACGAGATCCATTTGACGACCTAAACTGAATTGTTATGTAGTATGTAGGGTGTATAGCTCCATCCTTGTTTCTCGCTCACACGCCTGACATTTTAACACATCATGGTAAAACTCCAGGAAGACTTTAGATCGATGCCATAAGATTTCTCAATTTAATTAGACTCTTAGTAAAGGCTTCATGCTATACAACATTATCCATAGAGCCTGCATTTCAACCTGTCACACGTTTTAAGACCGCAACCGTCGTCGCTGTGACGCCCGTCAACAGGATCACCGCAATCAGCGCTAATGTTTCATACGATATACTACGATAGGTGTATCTGCTCTATAATTAAACCAATCAAGCACATATTCATTCCAGGATTGTATCAGATTAGTGGAGATACATGTAAGGGTATATCTCAATAGTTATAGGTGTTTTACTTAGAGGATTGGAAATCAATGAAGCGGGTTAGTTATCTCGATGATGAGTGCTTACTATACAATCATATACTTAGTGTGAAGCTGAAAATTGCAAAAAAAATGATTTTACGGCCCACCCTGGAGCATTCACTTTAAGGCTACAGCCTCCAACAAAGACAAAAAAATCTTATAGCGTTTGACCTCGACTTAAGGCAATGTATATTGGAGTGCAGCAGGGTACAGAGTAAATTGGTTTAAATAAAATGTGTCTTGCAATTTTTTTTTTAATATTTTCTGCAAACTACATGCCCCTGGTTTTCGGCAAATCACGAGGCCGTTCCAGATATTTGATGGTCGTAAGTTTCAGCTGTCTAGGCATTGCGTCCAGTTGAGATCGACGTTGAATGACGTCTAACCTGAATTCTGTGAGATTACCTTTAGGTTTTGTGTTTTTGCATAGGTTACATATAGGTGTAGCAGGTGAGATAGTGGTCAAAAGCGACTCTATCTGTTATATAAAAAATACCCTGTAAATACTTTCATATGTGGAGCTCTAGATGTAAACTACGAAAAATATGGTGAAAGAGAACATCGTAAGCAAGAGCCAATCAGTCTAGTGACATCCACCAACGTGCACCAGACCCGTGGGCTTGCAGACGACGAGCAATGGGTAGATCATCGTCCGGTCCGGTCCGAAGCCTATTGGGGCTCTGGGTTGGCTTCCAACTTCACGCTCCACCCTAGAGCGAAAAAAGTCATGGGATGATTTCTCACCTAAAAAAAAAGACAGGTCCACGTTACGGTTCCCAGCAATGGGAACATATAAGGTTGATTAATATACTATGTTATATGATCAAAAGATGCTTGTTCATTGTTCAGAGTTGCTCTAACTTTGTTGTTTTTATTTTATTATTATTCTTCCACACTTAAAAAAAATCATCCATCACAATCTATACTAATGAAGTCATTTTGTTTAATAAACTCAAAAAAGAAATATCACCGAGTGACATAGTTTTATATTTTTAAAGCAAAGCCGCTATCAGAACCTAGTTACGGTATAAAATGAATAAGTATGTCACCTGACGTAATTACAGACAACACAGGATGAAGTACCACAAATCCTGAGTGATGCTAAATGCGTCGCTTGTGCTGGCTGCGACCTGCGAGTCAGGAGTCAGACCACATTTTACTGCGACCACAAACGGTGACATCGCGTGACAGAATACAGCTAATGCTGGTTTATTTGTAATGAGAATGTGTGAGAATGCATTAGGTATTTCACAGGATGAATTTTGAAGAGTGTGCGTGACTTGATTCCGCCATCACCTTTCTACCATCGAACAATCCGACGTACGGCTGGTATCCACAATTACATAGTTAACACCTCTACGGTGTGGACTAAGTTTCGCCTCGGCGTTTATACCGCATACATCTAAGGACTGGAACAAATTACCTGCTGCTGTCTTCCCGTCCGATTACAATTTAGGTGTCTTCAAGGCAAGAGTGAATAGGCTCTTAATAAATTGGTGTGGTTCATCATCAACGATTGCATTACTGCTTGCTTTCAGGTGGAATCGCAGTAAAGCACTAGTTTATATCATTAAAAAAAAAATAGACGTGCGGATTAAGGCCAATCACACACCTATCTCCATTCTAAGTCAATTGCTCCTGCCGACTCCATCTCGACTCAGCCTCGATCAATCTCATTGGCAACTGCTGAGTGGCATAAACATCTTTAGTTCGAGACAGTATTTTTTTCGCATTTGGATAAATAATCTGTTACCTCACATAGAAACTAAAATAAACTGTAAACTCGCATAGGAACTTAAATTCTAAATCCTGCATCACGATATCAGAGTTCTCAGCTTTATTAGAACATCCCGAAATTAACTATCGAGCAGTTGCCCGAAGACATAACACCTGTCTAGTCTCTAAAAGGGTAAAAGAGAGAAAAAGGGCATGGATTCCTCACAATGTTTGTAGTTGATATTAGTATAACAAATAATAGCTAGTGCTACTCGCTATTATAGTTAACCATGACACCGTGGTGTGGGTATCGGTAAAGATTGTAATATTTCGAGACGTATTTAAGAGAAAAAATACTTTTTACAAAATAATAAAATAAAAATACAAACAACTTCAATGAAAAAAAAAAACACAAAAAAGTGCAAAATATCTTTAATTTCAGAAGTCGGTGTTGCTATAATAGTTTTGTCTCTTCGTTATTTAACACCGACTTCCGAAATTAAAGTTATTTTGAACTTTTTTGTATTTTTTTTTTTTACATTGATGTCGATGTATTTTTTGTTGTAAAAAGATTTTTATTTGACATTTTTAGTTACGGTACCACCACTAAAAAGTACCCCTCAGCCAAACTTAAATACCTTATAGCCACAGTGCATCTCATAACAGCTCTAATAATCCCAAACACGATTAGATTACATTAATTTAACGTATAGCTTTATCATCACATCAGTTCAATATATTCCCTCACCCTTTTCTTACAGTCAGTCATTGACTACACGTATAAACAAAGCAATTTTACTTGTTACGATAGTTCTGCTGTGATCCTATGAGGAGTTCTGTTCCATATCTTCGAAGTTCATGATCAGATCATATCAATAATTCTAAGGGACCAAGTTGAGAGCATAACCTTTCAAACAAAAAAATAATTTTCAAATTCGGTCCACAATTGACCGGGATATCGGTGAACATACATAAAAAAAATACATTCAGCCGAACATAGAACTTCCTTCTTTCTAATGTCTGTTAAAGAGACGCATACACTCCTTGATAGTACCTAATTAAAAAAAGATATTCGATTCCATGTGTAGATGATTTAAATGGTCCACGCTATTCGTGTAAATAATGAAATAGAAATATCTCGTGTAACATAGATATTCAACTCAGGATCGCAAGTTATTCCGACCACTATTCTCTAACTTCAAACTATTTCTGATTTAGGTACGTCGATAGATCGCAAGGTTGTAGAAAATGTCGACAGGCTGCTGATTCATCGCTTAAAAGCACTATTAAAAGTTCCCTGTTTCCGTAAAGTTTTCAAACTTGGTCGGTGTTATAAGCTACGAACATACTGTATATGTTCCCTTATTCACCTTGCGCTAGATGTATGGGTGTAAAAGTAATTGACTATACCAATACAACCTGCGAAGTAGATATCGTCGTCTTGTTATTAAAAATTATATAAACACGGAGATCGTGAGTTCGAATCCCACCCAAGACAAATGTTTGTGTGATGAACACGATCATAAATATAAACATTTACAAAAACAAGTGTACAATGGATGGCCGGTGTTATCGCAAAGGGCTATCTCTTACATACAACTTAAAAGCTAACCTAACCTAATAATATATATAATAATCAATAATTTTATATAATTTACCCGTTATATAAATAGGCTAGGGTAGGATTTAGGTTAGATAGGTACAACCCATTCCAACAAAAAACGCAATGTCGCTCACCATGTTTTCTAGGAAAAGGCAAAAAAAATTACCTACTGGATCTATAACAGAACTTATAAAGCAAATAGTCTATCGATGCCACGTCTAGCCCATCCCTAGCTCCAATATAGTTGTCGTTTGATTCATTAGGAGCCGGCTGGTGGACAGTTGATTCAATTGTGTACGAGCCGTAGGTATGTAGGGACAGGACGACACGCTGGACGAATAGCCGCGGCGCCGCTCGCTTTGATTGACGCACCTGATTTGCGTGGCTTATCTGTTTATTTATTGCCAGACAGAACCTGTAGGTAGGTAGACAAAATTTTGTTACGCGTTTAATGCTAGAACTACACTGCGTACACACGCCGATCTGGGCGCGTCGGTCTCAATACATTTTATAAGGAAACTAGACTTATAGAGCTACGCCACGCGACGCCACGCGACGTCGTTTTACGTACAAGTCAGGCGTGTTACACGTGTGCGTCGGTCTAATGTAGTTCTAGCTTAAAGGTAGAACTACACTGCGCACACGTGGGCCCCGTACGCCGATCTGGGCGCGTCGGTCTCCATACATTTTACATGGCAACTAGACTTGCAGAGCTACATTAGATCCACGCCACGCGACGTCATACAACTCGCCGCTGCGTATAAATCAGGCGTAGTACACGTGTGCGTCGGTCTAGTGTAGTTCTAGCCTAAATGATGCATATCTCAGGGGGCATGTCTGAAAAGAGGCCTGGACTAGGGAACTGAAGGACACAGGTGTGGTTTTAGTCAGTAAAAGTCTGATACGCTTCACCCTAGAGTGGTAGAAGTCATTGGATGATTTCTCACCTGAAAAAATTATGGGTATTTAATAAACTGCCTCAATGAAGAAAAGAATAGAATAGAATAGAATAGAATAGAATAGAATAGAATAGAATAGAATAGAATAGAATAGAATAGAATAGAATAGAATAGAATAGAATAGAATAGAATAGAATAGAATAGAATAGAATAGAATAGAATAGAATAGAATAGAATAGAATAGAATAGAATAGAATAGAATAGAATAGAATAGAATAGAATAGAATAGAATAGAATAGAATAGAATAGAATAGAATAGAATAGAATAGAATAGAATAGAATAGAATAGAATAAAACTTTATCGTACACCAAAATAGTAAGAAACAATAACTTATTCTATGGGTACAATGGCAGTCTTATCGCTAACAGCAATATCTACCAGACACGCTTAGGATGGACTGTAAGAACTTGACATCAAAAAGGGGGTAGACTGCGGTGTAGGTACTGCAAATTAAATTGAAGCTCTAGACAAAATCAAATTTTATCAGCGGTGACGATGGTCGCAAAGTACAAATATAAGGGATTGATCACGTAGGGGCACATCATCAGATAAGGACCAAGGGCCTTACCATGATATGTTAAAATGCCAGGCGTGTGAGCGAGAAAGAGGAATGTAGCTATACACCATATATAGCTAAATCTCTTTAACCCTTTAATAGTCGTTTACGTGGTCAGTGTGACCAGGTACCTACTGAAATATTGGGATACTCGTTGGGGGGTTAGAAAATTGTTCTAGCTGTGTATTGTGTAGTTTTGCTTATATTGTGGGTTTAGTAAACCCAAAATAAGACAAATTATTATTTATCTGGGTAAAATTAATTTTAATAGTAGTGGGGCATAATACGCTCACTGGAGAGTTAACAGTTCAGTAGTCGTCAAATGGTCTTTAAGAGCTCGTGGCCGGAGTTAACGTCGCGTTGTGTTCCATCCGCGCCTCAAAGAAAAGTCAGCATTATTAAAGAGGGCGATTAAGGCAGACGCCTGCCAGGATTGCGGGAATGTTCTATAGAGTCACCGCGGCCCTGGATCGCAAAGAGCAACCTAAGGAACACAGGTGGTTTATAGTTAGTAAAGGTTTAACACAGCGAGAGGGATCTCGCTCCATCCAGAGCGGTAGAAGTATTGGATTATTTCTCACACTCAAAGATGATGATGATCACGTGACATTTCGCTTGTCTGTCATACATTATGGTCGTGTGATAATAAATATTGCCGAGAAAGTAGCGTGGGATCGATTTTTAGGCCAGGTCAAGTATTGGGGGTTTTCCACAATAAACTATCTCATTTATGGGCTTTAACGCCCGGAGTTCAAGTTTGTTGATTTTATACCATTACGTTTACCCTTTGTTAGACAGAGGCGTAGCGTGGACAAATTTAGAAGGGGGCGAAGGCGCATCAGCGAGGTCTTTTTCTTTCATAAATTTTAAAACGAGAGAACGACTGTCGCAACCCGGTATTCGGCAACATCGTCGCTTAGTAGCAGGGGAAATAGTGGTCAAACGCGAGCCTATCAAATATAAAAAATACCTAGTTCTCAAAGAACCCCTAACTTGTGTGAGGCCCCGTCGGGTGCGAGGCCGTTGTTAGATGGGACATAGACCTTACCAGCCAAAAATGGATGTAATTTTCACTTCAGCCCATCTTTTCTGAAACAAAGGCGTGATGTTATGATAAGATTTATATGTATTAAAATACATTCTTTGCTGTGAAATAAGATTTCTTGTTGCTCTCCCTTGGGTGTCGTTATTGTGTGATTGATTACAGAGAATTTTCATAGAAAAAGGTGGCAGAGCTCCTAATTTAATTACTAAAAACATGGACGTATTGCGACTTGCATTTCATTATTCACCAAACGCCATCCATGATTTATTGTGATTGATCATGATTCTGATGAAATTTCGAGACAAACAATAAAAATACGTCACTTTAAAAATCACATTCTTGCTCGTATGATTTTGCATGTCATGCATAATGCAATTTGTCCAAATCATAATATGAACATCAAATGCATTAAAATTAAGATTGACACACCCCTACTTCAGTCATAAAAAAGTACCTATTCTTTTTACCCGACTACAAGAGGAGTGATATTTTTGGCTTGGAAGCTAAGTCCATGCCAGCCATGTTTTCTATGGACTTTTCACTTTGTTTTCCAGTAGAATGTGGATGAAACACATTCTAATTGACAAAACTGTATTTGGCAGCATTTGTTTCGAGTCAGTCTTTGCAGCAAACTTCGCCGAGGTGGTCAATACTATAATAAAATCCTCAGCTCCATTTTACCGAGATTACGCTTGTATCACTGATTACACTTTTTATCCAGTTGCGGAGACACTTGAGAAACAAAACTACAACAATTTTCCATTACAATATCCAATAGGAATCAAGTTGAACTTAACTCTATAAAATCCTGCCAAATTTTTTATTATTATTTTTTTATTTATTGAATAGACATATAAATTACATTTTTAAATATTGTTTTTAAACAAAACTCATAAAAAATACATTAAACAATATAAAAAATAGTAGCCTACAGGCTTGGGAACAGGGTTTTATTATTATTATTTTTTAAAACTTTTTCCGCGTACTCCAAATACTATCTAACTAAAAATAAAATGTACCCTCATACTTTATGCTAAACATTACATAAGTAGAACAAAAGAAAAAAACGCTATTCATGCATAGACAACAAAAAAAGAATAATACGCGTGTCGAAGCTAACCCTCTTGTGCTACGAGATAAAACAATTTGAGCTGCGAGATATCAAAGTACCCTCTCGATGCCCCAAGATGTGTCTACAATTGCATACATGCAATCACCGCGGTTGTTACCATCGACGCGTGCGCCTGACAGGGAAGTGCTTTGTGTGCCCTCGATGAATTTAGGGGTTATTTTTGTATTTTATTGTGATAAAATTGATGTTGTTGTTGTTGTGCTTTGTCTTGGCTTTTTGGGTTCTTTTTGTTGGAGTGGAACATCAAATTAAATAATCTTGGTCCTATATTATGAGAACGTCATAAAAAACTTGTAGAACAAACTTTATCCCTACTAAAACTATCTCACTAGATAATCTAAAAATATGCTACAGAATAGTAAAGTTATAAATATAATACGGAACGAATTTAAGTTCACAATAATATGCAAAACATATTAGAAGTCAAAAAATTTAAAACAATGATCTCGGTCGCCAAGTTTAACGATACAAATGTAACGAAAGGGTGGGTTTCGGAGTGCAGAGAGTAATATTGTGTAGTGTCGAGGGCGCGGGTGGGGTCGCCAATCGATACGCACCCCTGTGCTGCCGGCCTAATGCACCCCTAACGCGGTGGTACACGCCGTACACGGCGCAGCAACGCAACGGCATGGAAACCATATTCTCTGTGTCCCCAGCTTAAAACCGGGTCATTTGCATAGCCAGCACGCAGCCACCAAGCTACTTTGTTTAAAAACACACGCAGAGAAACAATTTGTGCATTAAAAAATGTTTAAATATTAACTAGCCTCTTAAACACGCCTCCGAAAGCTTTGAATGTAAAACAAGCCACGATTGCATCGGAGACGTCCCTGTGCGGTTCCGACGCGCCGGCCTGCTACTCCGAAATGATTTATATTTTATAAAACGGTTTTATAAAATAGCTGATGGTTTTGCCCGGATGAAATGTATTCCAATTTCGTCCAGTTAGAAAATTGCATTCATATTTTTTACAGCCGACTTTCGGGATTTATATTTATGTGTAAAAAATGCAGGTGAAAATATTTTCGGGTTCATATATCTCAGCAGGATAGGTGTGTCGGTGATATTTTAAGGCTTGAAACAAAATGAATATTGTAAGATATTTTTTCTGCTATGATGTTGGTTTTATTATTGATAGAGCTTGAGTGTAGTGTCCGTGCTTGTACTGCTTGTACATCATTATGCTACACAAAGAGCGCTTGGCAAGTTGGCATAAATGGATTCAATTGAAATTCTCTCCAAAGGCTTCGGTTACCACTGACCTAAAAACAAATTCCTGCATTGTTAAGACTTTCTGCTTTCAAAACACAAAGGGGTTGGTATCGGAACAGTTCCCATGCACATAAAAAGAAAATTTTTGTAACACGAAGAAGCAGTTATTAAAACATTCCTCATTTTTCTTTCATTACTTCCTCTTTGAAGTGCCGTCAGCGCTTCGCTGAAAAATTTGAGCTTTTGAAGAAACATTTATAAGGGCGATGAAAGGTTATATTAGTGTTTGAGATGCGTTTGTCTTGAGGTAATAATATACGTTTTATGTTGCCTTATTTAAAGTGAAAGCTACGAGCCCTACCGCGGTCATGTTATCGCTAAATGGCGCTGCAGTAAAAGATAGATAGTTTATTTGTCAAAACATAAGTAAGCAAACACTGAGTGCAAAATATAGTTTTATACGTATAAAAAAAAATTCGGTACCTGCTTGTCCAAGGGGATGGTGAGGTAGACCGAGACGTAACACATCGGATAAACGCAGGATGGATGAAATGGCGACAGGTCACTGGAACCACTTGTGATCCACGGAACCCCCCCAAATTGAAGTCCGTTATAAGACCTGTCATACTGTATGGATCAGAATGTTGCACAGTAAAAAAGATGGATGAGAAAAGATTGCATGTGGTGGAGATGAGAATGTTGGGATGGATGTGTGGTGTGACGAGAATAGATATAGTGAAAAATTATTATATTCGAAAAAGTTTTAAAGTGGCGCCAGTGATTGAAAAGTTGAAAGGGAATCGTTTGTCCTGGTATGATCATATGAAGAGGAGGAATGAAACGCATATTACTAAAAGAGTTTTTTTTCGGGTGGGAAAATCATCTAATCACATCCCTTTGGGCGGGGCGAGAGATAGTGTCAGACTTTTACTAACTAAAAATCCACTCCTGTTCCTTCCTTGCCATTCCAGGGCCCCGGGGATCTCTTTCGCATTACCCATGGCCCTAGTCGGCTTCGACTCTCCCCAGTAGGCTAAGACCCTATCACTAAAAGAGTTATGAGTATACATGTGGATGGGTGGAGAGGAAGAGGAAGGCCAAAAAAAACAGGTGGATTGTCTGAGGAATGATATGAAAGAAAAAGGAGTTAGTGCTAGCATAGTATAGTATAGTAATATGGAACAAGGGCAGGAAGATAATGAGTGTATGGGAGCATAATTAAGATAAAGAAATAGTAATTAATTCCACTTTGTTGAACTTACTGATTCGTGTAGTAGAGCACTATACTGTACCACTACAGTTAGGGTCATGACTCTAACATGAACAATTTTATTATTTTCCTTTAAAATGATCGTAAGAGACGATTGGGTCTTCCAAAGACATTGTGCTCTATTGAGGGTGATAGTGATCGCGTTCCCTATAGTATCGTCGTCGGGACTGCCGCCGTTATAATCTATTAAAGTCTCGGTAGCGATGTGTTTTGCTTCACTAATGTGATTTTTACACCATATGGCCTTTGAAGAGAAATTCTCAAATGTTCTTTTTTGTGCCTACAATCCTACAATGTTGATTGGTCTATGCTGCCTTCTCATACTTATTAATAATGTAATATCGAAACATTGCAAAAAAGTGTCATGATGGCTCAATGGTTTATCTATTGGGCATCTGCTTCTCACGCATGAGGTTGCGTGTTCAAAATCGGGCAAGTACCAATGTGAATTTTTCAATTCATCTATATTATATAAAAGCGAAATATCACTCACTGATTAATCACGAAATCTCAAAAACTATAACACCTACAAACTTAAAATTTGGCAGATAGTTTCCTTATATTGTGTAGACATCCGCTAAGAACGGATTTTCCGAAATTCACCCTCTAAGGGGATGAAACGGGGGTCCAAAGTTCGTATTCGTAGATCTTTGACAGTCTTTACAGTTAGATGCCAGAAAGTCTGACCATCAGACTATCCAAGGAGTATCCTGTTGCCCACTTGCCCAGTAAGTGGGTTGTGTAGGTCTGATAGGCAGTTGTTCCATGTAAAACACGGGCATTCAGCTCTAACCGGTTAGATGGAAAGCCGACTCCAAGCTAGTTGGGAGAAGGTTAGGGAGAAGATGGAAACATTGCAAAAACCAATATTTTTTTTTTAAAAGGTAAGCCGTTTTAGAGTGCTGGTAGAGTGGTAACGGCCCCGACTTACGATTTGTAGGTCGCGGGTTCAAACCTAGCTAGGCGCATTAGTTTATATTTCATCACCACTGCTCTCAAAACGCTGAAGGAAAACATCGTGAGGAAACCGGCATGTTCTAGAACCAAAAATTCGAACACATGTGACATTCACCTATCTACACTGGGCCAGCGTGGTAGATTACGGCCCATTCCCTCTCCTAGAGAGAGGAGGCCTGAGTCCCAACAGTGGGAACATTAAAAGGCTGATTGTGCTTTAATGTTAAACCGTGTAATGTCTTGTCGGTTTATCTTCATAGGAAACGACGGAAATGACCAATTGGAACTGGGCACTAGCCTCAGAAGTTGTATTAGTGTCCATGTACGACTATTTGAACATAAAATACTATGTTGAATTAAATTGTGTTATGCACTCGTTTTTATTTGAGGTGGTATTTCATCAAATGACTTCTCGCGTTCTCTTATGTCAGATATTTACTGACTAAAACCACACATGTGTTCTTCAGTTGCCCTTTGGATTCTAGAGCTACGGGTTTCCTTTTCAGGAATTCCCCGCGGTCCTAGTTAGCGGGCATCGGCTCTGTTATGCCCCTAGGGTTTGCTGACATCTCTTGATGAGGAGCGCCTGGATCACTACATGCTGTTAACGACTAGGTTCGGTCAGGTTAACTACCGCGCATAAGGTGGCCGGAAATCGGGATCGGAATCCCGGCGGTGGTTGGGGCATGAGGACCGTTGCTTTACGCGATCGGCCGCCTCCTTTGCTAGCACTACTGCTTCGCAGAAGGAGGCAACCGCGGAAGGAGCAATGGGTGGCTCGCCGTCCGATCGATCGTCCGGTAACCGTCCGGAACGAGCCCAAGTCGTCGACGGCGCGTAGTGTTCCACGCGCGCCTCAAGGAGATGTCAGCAACCGTAGGGACCCAACAGCCATGGGTGATCGGAAGAGATCCCCGGGGCCCTGGAAAAAGTGGCAAAAAAGGAACAGGAGTGGGTGTTTAGTCAGTAAAAGTCTGACAAGAGCGGGGGATGTCATGAGATGATATTCCAACCCGAAAAAAAAACCTAGGTCATCGTACCATCTTGTGGAAGATCTTCCAAGGCTGCGTCTTCCGGACAACACTTTCGAACAATAACGCAGAAATGATATGGCCAGTAGGTTGGTAGTCGTGTGTGTTCTTAATAAACGTTAATTACTAAATAAAAGGCTGAGTTGTACACGACGTCTGTGTAATTAAAACGTAGGTATGGCGCAGTAACTTGTTAAGAATTACAGTTGGGAAAAAGTGTAAATAAATGAACTTATGAATTTATTGTTGTAATTAATTACAATAGCCATCAACATTTCATTAGGATTTAAGTTTTATTTTGTGACTTTGCTACAGTAGCGCACAGGTCTCGGTATTTTTATAGAGATTAATCAGTTTCTTTTTCATGGGTGGGAAATCATCTAATGACTTTTTCCGCTCTAGGGGGACTTTCAATTCAGGACACGCTGCTAAAGGATAACGTCGCGTCGTGAGGAAACTGGCATGTACATGTAGCTGTAGAACAAAAAAAATCCAAGACATGTGACGTGGCATCATGTGGGTCCGCGTGCTGGTTTATCACTCATTTTTTCTCTTGGGGAGTAGGGGAGGATCTGTCCCAAACTAAGCAGAGCTTGTGCTGACAACTAATAAACATACTTATATATTTCCAAATACATACATAGAATTGATAAATTACACCCCAGACACAGAATTAATAAATGATCGTGCTCATCACACCAAAATTGGTCTTGGGTGGGAATCGAATCCACGACCTCTGGTATCATCAGTCAGGGCCACTAACCACTGGACCAACAGGCCAGTCATTATAAGGCTGAACTTATTATGTATGTATATGACACTCAGCAATAGGTGGCTTCGCTTCCATGGCCTAACTACTCCAGAAGAACAGACTATTACTATACTAGAACTATCAGTTTGCGAAGGTAATGGGATCAGTTCCTATCCTTTAGCGCATCAAAAATATATATATAAATATATAAACATACGTGGAAAGTTAGTTTGTTTTTTTTATAGTAATACTAACTAATATTATAAAGACGAAAGTTTGTTTGTTTGTTACATCTTCACGTTCGAACGGCTGATCAGATTTCGATTAAACTTGGTACCCGAGTAGACCATGTTCTGAAGCACTCTAGTAGAAGCTCATGTAAATACAATAAGTAAATGAAATGTGTGTAGGTGTAGCCATGATATTACGAAAACTATAATATATTGTATGTATTGTAAAATAATGACCGGTCCTGTGCGTCTCGCATCCATCGGATTCCCGCGACCCTCACCAGCCCCTCTAGCCAAGTTACAATCGTATTGTTCGCGCTGAACGCTTCGAGTAGGCCACGCCTCCGATTCCTTTGTTCTGACGTCATCTCAACGCTCAGTCACGTGGTCCGAACAAAGGAATTGGAGGCGTGGCCTACTCGAAGCGTTTGGCGTGAACGATACGATTGTAACTTGGCTAGGGGGGCAGGTCATCGGTCCACCATGTGGGAGGCCTTCCAACGCAACGAATGTTTGCGAGAAGGACCAGTCATTATGGCGACATTTGGGGGAGGCCTATGTCCAACAGTGGATGTAAATAATTTTTACAATGCATTCAATACAAACTTTCGCTTATTTAATATAATAGAGTGATAAGATAGCATTGCTCCGACGCGAGCACCCTCTACACTGCATAGACGTACAATAACTTCTTATTACTTTGGAAGTGTCCTCCTTGAATGCCTCGATAACAGGCTCTGATTTCATTTGTTATGATACTTGATCAAACAGATACACTTTAATATAGGTACTTCGAAGATAATTTTCATTTCATAAAAGCATTATCATTATCAGGAATGAAGATATATATATATATATATTTTCCACACCTGTCACACAACGCCGTCTAGTCCCAAGCTAAGCAGAGCTTGTGTTATGAGTACTAGACAACTGATAAACAAACTTATATATTTCTAAATACATACATATTAAATAGATAAATTACACTCGGACACTGAACAAATGATCGTGCTCATCACAAAAACATTTGTCCTGGGTGGGAATCGAACCCACGCATAGCAGTCAGGGTCACTAACCACTAGACCAACCAGCCAAACATGCTGTTATTATGCTATGTGAAAATATTATCCTTTTTTTCTTATGACTTTTTTCATGAGGTCTTTTTTCCGTTATAAAAATGGTGAAATATTGTTTCTAATCGGTTCAGTATGTACTGTAGGGATCGGAGATATTATAATGGCTTATTCGTGTATGAATATAGGATTTATGTCTACGAAATTACTTTTTTTACGTGATTATATATAAATCACTCGCGCCTAGCGGCCTGACAGCCGCCCTGAAATTCCTCTGACAATCTTTTTCATTTTATTTTAAAACTCGAATTAGTGTTTACGTCTTATTTATAGCTAGCTTCTGCCAGCGGCTTCGCCCACGTGTATGTAGAAATATAATTATGCCTATGTCACTTTTGTTCCGTATGGTGTCCGGACGTAAAGAATAACACCATCCCATCTCTTCCCGAGGGTGTCGTAAGAGGCGACTAAGGGACATACCAGAGAATGGGGAGCAGCATCCTCTGTGCATTACAACAACCAAACTGCGATCGCCAACCCGTCTGCCAAGCGTGGCGATTATGGCAAACCCCCCTAAAATGAAAAGCAGAAAGAAAAAATGGCCCCTAGTGCCCGGCAGCCCGTCTACTCTTGACTCCGGTAGCGGTCAAGGCCACGACGAGGCAAGGGGTGCGAAGAATCTCCGGATGAGATCTGGCTACCCATCTATAAAACGACAAGACCTGGCAACTTTTAACACGCGTACACTGAGGACTGACGAGAGGATCACCGAACTTGAGGTGGAATTGAACAGGTTGCGATGGAGTATTGTGGGATTGTCTGAAGTCCGAAGACAGGGGGAGGATACGATAATTCTCAAATCCGGTAACCTGCTCTATTTCCGGGAGTGTGACCGGCAGTCCCAGGGTGGTGTCGGGTTTATCGTCCACAAGTCCCTTGTGAACAATGTGGTGAAGATCGAGAGTGTGTCGACCAGGGTGGCGTACCTTATACTCAGAATATCATCAAAATATTCGCTGAAGGTCATACAGGTCTACGCCCCGACCTCGACACATCCCGACGACGAAGTAGAATCCATGTATGAGGATATATCAAGAACCATGCATGGTTCTAAGACTCACTTCACCGTGGTCATGGGGGACTTTAACGCGAAACTGGGCAAACGAGACGGTGACGAGCTGCGAGTGGGGCAATTTGGATTTGGACGTCGGAATCAGCGGGGACACCTACTGGCTAGCTTTATGGAGAAGGAGGGCCTCTATATGATGAATTCCTTCTTCAAAAAGCGTGAGCATAGAAGGTGGACCTGGCAAAGTCCTGACGGTGCAACTAGAAATGAGATTGACTTCATCCTGTCGACGAAAAAGCAAATATTCAATGATGTCTCTGTGATCAAGGCGGTTAAAACTGGGAGTGATCACCGCGTGGTAAAAGGTCTCGACTGATGAAGTCTACGCTACGTCCAGCACAGATCCAGATCCAAAACCCCGAGAGCTTTCAGCTCGAACTCCACAATCGTTTCGAGTGCCTAGGAAGCTCCGTGGATGAATATAACGATGGGTTCGTGGAAACTGTCCATACGGTTGGGTCTAAGTTTTTCAAGACTCACCGTACAAATAAGAACAAGAAGCTCTCAGATCCGACCCTCGAGCTAATGAAGAAGAGGCGCGAGATGATTCTGCAGTCTGCAGACGATGCGTGCATATACCGGCAGCTCAATAGACAAATCTCGAAGTCCCTGAAACGCGACCTTCGCCGCTTTAATACCGCAAGGATTAAGGATGCGATTGAGCGGAATAAGGGCTCTAAAGTATTTGCACGAGATCTGTCTATTGGCCAAAGCCAGCTCACGAAACTGAAGACCGACGATGGCAGAGTCATATCCGCCAAATCGGAGCTTCTGGGAGAGATCGAGGCTTTTTATGGACAATTATACACGTCTATCGCTAAACCCGCTGCAAATCTAGTAAACGACCCAAGAGCTAGATTAACTCGACACTATACCGAAGATATCCCGGACGTCAGCCTGTACGAGATCAGGATGGCTCTGAAGCAGCTGAAAAACAACAAGGCGTCGGTTGAGGACGGAATTACGGCCGAACTCCTGAAGGCGGGTGGAAAACCGGTCCTTAAGGCCCTTCAGAAGCTATTTGATTCCGTCATACTTGAGGGAAAAACGCCACAGGCGTGGAGCAGAGGCGTGGTGCTACTCTTCTTTAATGAGGGCGATAATGCCCTGCTTAAGAATTACAGGCCCATCTCGCTTCTGAGCCATGTCTACAAGCTGTTTTCCAGAGTCATTACGAATCGTCTCGCACGCAGGTTCGACGACTTCCAGCCTCCCGAACAAGCCGGATTTCGATAAGGTTTCAGCACCGTGGACCACATACATACGCTGCGGCAGGTTATACAGAAGACTGAGGAGTATAATCAGCCTCTCTGCTTAGCGTTTGTGGACTACGAGAAAGCCTTTGATTCGATTGAAACTTGGGCTGTACTGCAGTCTCTCCAACAGTGCCAAATTGACTATCGGTATATCGAAGTGCTGAAATGTTTGTACAAAAACGCCACTATGTCAGTCCGACTACAAGACCAGACCTCGAAACCTATCCTCTTGCAGCGGGGTGTGAGGCAGGGAGACGTTATTTCTCCGAAACTGTTCACGGCAGCAATGGAGGATGTCTTTAAGGTTTTGGAATGGAAAGGGCTAGGCATTAATGTCAATGGCGAGTACATCACTCACCTTCGATTTGCCGACGACATAGTAGTCATGGCTGAGACTACGGAGGAGCTCAGTACAATGCTTGGTGACCTCAGTAGAGCTTCCGAAAGAGTGGGACTAAAAATTAACATGGACAAAATCAAAGTCATGGTAAACAGCCATGTAGCACCCACTCCTATCAAGATCGGGGACTCTACACTCGAAGTTGTAGACGACTATGTTTACCTGGGACAGACGATCCAGTTAGGAAGGTCTAACTTCGAGAAAGAGATCAATCGTCGAATCCGACTCGGCTGGGCGGCGTTCGGGAGGCTGCGCGGTATCTTCTCGTCCAATATACCACAGTGTCTCAAGACGAAAGTCTATGACCAGTGCGTGTTGCCAGTGATGACATATGGCTCCGAAACGTAGTCGCTTACAATGGGCCTCATCAGAAGACTTAAAGTCACCCAAAGGGCAATGGAAAGGGCTATGCTCGGAGTTTCCTTGCGTGACCGAATCAGGAATGAGGATATCCGCAAGAGAACCAAGGTTACCGACATAGCACGAAAAATCGCCAAACTAAAGTGGCAATGGGCAGGGCACATTGCTCGCAGAACAGATGGCCGTTGGGGCCGAAAGGTTCTGGAATGGCGGCCACGTACCGGAAGACGTAGCGTTGGAAGGCCTCCTACAAGGTGGACCGATGACTTGGTAACGGTTGCGGGAGTCCGATGGATGCGAGATGCACAGGACCGTTCATTGTGGCGACACTTGGGGGAGGCCTATGTCCAGCAGTGGACGTCTTTCGGCTGAAATGATGATGATGATGTCACTTACTGGTATAGTATTTAACATGTGGTAGAATTGTTAAAATCGGTGTAGTAGTTTTTGAGTATATTGATTACAAGCAAAAACATAATAAAAGAATTTTTTCTCTTTATTAAAATCCCTACCCCTATTTTTTTTCTGTCATAATTTATATGGCAGCCTCAGCTAGTCTCTGTATACCTCTCGCGCCGGGCCCTGGTAAGGGCCATGGTCCGAAGCGAGGAGGAATGACAGGCGGTCGCCTCTTTCTGCAAAGCAGTAATGCTAGCGAAAGAGGCGGCCACACGCGTCGGGGATGTGCATTCCTGCCGACCCAGATTACCAGCCACCGTATGCGTGGGCTAGCGGACGGCGAGCAATGGATAGCTCGCCGTTCGGACGTCTGGTAACGGACCGGACTGTGTCCAAGTGGTCGACGATCGTAGTGTTACACGCGTTCCTCAAGATCTCAGCAAAATCGTTTGGACCCAGCAGGGTCGAAGCTTACTGGGCCAAGGGTGGTGCGAAAGAAAATCCCAAGGTTCTGGAACGAAGGCAAAGAAGGAACATAGGAGTGGGTTTTAGTCAGTAAAAGTCTGACACGTCCCTTGGCGCTCCACCCTATTGCGAGAAAAGTCTTTGGACGATTTCTCACTTAAAAAAAAGCTATAAGTCTCTTTACAATATTATATAATATAAGTATATAGTATAGAAGTAAAGAAGTACCATTAGTTCTAAACCCTCTAAAGAGGTATTGATAGAAGTGGCCTTACAGAACCTATTCTTAGAGAAACAAACTAGTTTTATTTTTTCTTTTTGTAATATTAGCTTAGAATTGACCCAAAATATTATTTTCAGGTAACGTACGGTAGATGACTCTGAAATGGATCTAGTGTAGACACACACGTGCGCGCTACGAGCAGACACCCTAGCTTCACGTAAGTAATCTGTAGCTTTGATAACGATGAGATATAGAAGGGTGTAAAGTGAAAGCAGTATTGTAATTTTCTGATGATTGTTTACTACAATCATACGTACTAAATATATAATCATATTCATATACCTATATAGGCATAATATCATATTACACAACATGTCAAAAAAATTACAAATATCGCTCTATTTTTGCACTGAGAAATAAGATTGATTAAGTTTGGGCAGTTGGTCTAGTGGTCTGGACCAATGTTTGTGTGATGAACACGATTATTTATTCTGTGTCCGGGTGTAATTTATCCATAATACAAAATAACATACAAAATAACATAACATACAAAATAAATATACGCGATACCTGTACCTAAGACTTTATGGGGTATACCCCCTTTATCCCTTGATGTACCCAACCTTGTTCGTTTTGGGCATGGTGGGATACAACAGGTTGGAGACAAGAAGGGATCTAGCGTTGGTATCGTATATCCTAGGAGTGTTCCGGGGCAACACAAACAATCCGGGTGTGTTGCAGGAAATGGGATTGTGCGTGCCCGATGGGTACGTCCAACGTCGCAGACGGCCAGATTTGTTCGCACTGCCGCGCGGTCGCACCAAGCTGGTGGTCAACGTCCCATTCTCGAGGGCAATGCGCACACTAAACCTGGTGGCTGATAGAATAGATATATTCTCATGTTCACTGAGCGAGTTCGCAAAAGTTGCATTACATTTTTTATGTTACAATAATAATAATAAATTGAATTAAATAATTGTATTCTGATAATTAATTGCCTTGTATTTTTATTTAAATTGTATGTTATATTATTTTGTATTATATTGACTAAGTTATTTTATTTTTGTAAATGTTGTGAATTGAAATTGTATGACATAATTATTGTAATTTGTATTTTTGACTACACTATCGCATTGGATTTGTCTGTAATGATAGCTGTATGTATGATTAATAATAAACAATAAACAATAAACAATAATGTGTATGTATTTAAAAATATATATGATTGTTTATCATTTGTCTAGTACTCATACTACAAGCCGTGCTCAGTTTGGGACTAGATAGCGTTATGTGAAAGTTGTGGCATTAAACAAAATGAAATATGAAATTTTATAGTACGTTACTGCAATTACCGTAAAATCTGAAAATTTTGTTTTTTTCACTTTGCACCCGTCTATATCTATAGATTGAACTCGACGCCTTCAGCATGCCTCTATTCTTGAACTTGAAATTAGTCTCCCAAAGGACTTTCGTCTTTGAGGGCACCAATAAGATGTGTCAATGAAGCGATTTATCATCCATTGCTCGACTTCGCTCACGTTACCCGTGTCAACCTGATCCGAAGACCAGGGCTGCCGAATTGTTCGAAAGAGTTACCATAACCCTGGAAGTCTGGAACGCAAAGGGCAACTGAAGAAATACGCGTGGGTTTTAGTCGGTCAATAACAGTCTTAAATTCATTCTCGCTTCACGCAGAGCGGGAGACGATTCCAACCACAAAAAAACTAAAACAAACTGACGACTAACACTTTTTCTGTGGTTCTTTAGACAACACTGATGCGACATGCTGTGGGCATAAAAAGATCGACATAAATCCAAAAATCTTTCTCAGAATTTCCAACCAAACGTGCCTGAATTAAATAATTTTGATGGCAACTGCATTTCATCTTTGCAACACATATGATCACGTGAAAATGTCAAAGTTTAAGTGCTGCCAATAAAAATAAAATAAAAAAGTGAGTTCAATTGAGGCGTGCAACCGGCGTCAACTTCGATTTCTACGGAAAACTGATTTCCTGCACGTCTAGACACGTTTCCCCCATGGTAAAATTTGTTGCAGGATGTGGAACATATTGTTTTTGAATATTAGGTAATTTTACTGAAATCAACTAAAATGATTAAACTATGTCGCCGATCGCTTGTGCACTAATTAAACTTATTTTAAACAATCACTCTCTCTATCGACGTATAAAAAAACTGGGCACAAACTTGAAAGGTAAATTGCGGTTTACGATTTATGACGTATTAAAAAAAAACTACTTACTAGATCTCATTCAAACCAATTTTCGGTGTTAGTTTGCATGGTTATGTACATCATAATATATTTTTTTTAGTTTTATCATTCTCTTATTTTAGAAGTTACAGGGGGCGGGGGGGGGGGGGACACATTCATTTTACCACTTTGGAAGTGTCTCTCGCGCAAACTATTCAGTTTAGAAAGAAAATAAAATAAAAACCTCATTAATCATTTTTGAAGACCTATCCATAGATACTACACGTATGGATTTAATGAAAAAATATTTTGAGTTTCAGTTCTAAGAAATTACCAAAATTTTATTTTTCTCTTTTTGTGTGAAAATCTTAATGCGGTTCACAGAATTTACCTACTTATCAAGTTTCAACAGTATAGTTCTTATAGTTTCGGAATAAAGTGACATACGGACGGACAGACATTACGAATCCATAAGGGTTCCGTTTTTTGCCATTTGGATACGGAACCCTAAAAAGATAGCAGGAGTTTTATTCCTCTCAAATTAGTCAGAATTTCGTTTGCCAAACAATTTTATACGTGATTTCAGAAAGTGTACATTAAGTCCAGTTGGGTAAGAATACAAAGAAGTGCACACGCAAACTAATTTGACAGGAGTAAAATTAATTCTATCTCTTTCTAATTTTAACGATTAGTAAAAGAGGACGATAGTTTAATATAAGTTTATTTGGTGAACAAGACAATTGGCGCTAGTGTCAAACTGAAGCGTACTAAACTGATTAAACTAAAGTGTGTGAATTTTGTAGTGATGCGAAAGTATATAAAAATATTTTTTGTAATTATTGTTGATACGCTCGCGCTTGGCCACTATCTCACCTGCCCCTCTAGCCAAGTTACAATCGTATCGTTCGCGCTGAACGCTTCGAGTAGGCCACACCTCCGATTCCTTTGTTCTGACGTCATCTCAACGTTCAGTCACGTGGTCCGAACAAAGGACTCGAAGCGTTTGGCGTGAACGATACGATTGTAACTTGGTTAGGGGGGCTGAAGGTAAGCGATGATGTGATCAACAATGGAGCACGCTTGAATATAAATAACCTTTTCACTCTTGACTTAAAAATCGCAGGTTTTGAAAAACATAGACTCTGGCAGGAAATTCTAGTCCTTAGCAGTACGCGTAATGAATGTGTTCCCAAAATGTTTGGTGTTTATATGTAGGTGGGATGTCCACTATGTACCAATGGGGCATCGCTGTACGTACGGTGGAAAAAAAAAATAATAGGTACTGGGAATGACAGAAAACCACAAATTTAAGTTGATAATTTGCGATTGAACGAAACTTTAAATCGCCAACACACAGTGCCGATGTGCAAGCAAATTATACTATCCATTCCAGTTTACCTGGAAGAGATCGTGGAATACGATAAGGCCGCCCATTGTGTGTTGTTTTAGTTTCATTTTATAGGTATATATCAGTATCTACAAAAAAGTACATAATTAAATAAGTAAAGATAATTAATTGGCGATGACCAATACTCATTCATTTGCCAATATTAAATAAAAAAAACTTTATTGCACACATAAATAGTAACATAACTTTTGCACAAACTCAAATACATTTTTGTATGGACTGTAAGAAAAACAAGAAAAAAAGAGGATAATTTGCGGTGGTACACTGTTAGTAAAATAATTAAAGATTTTTTTTATACTATACTAGCTGAAGATATGTGACATGTAGACCTATTCGAAGACATGTGACATTCATCAACCCGCACTGGGCCCGCGTGGTGGATTACGGCCCATTCCCTCTCCTAGAGAGGAGGCCTGAGTCCCAGCAGTGGGAACATTAAAAGGCTGATTATGCTACGCTATGTTATGCTATACTAGCGGTCCTGGTAGACGTCCTGAACGAATGCACCCGATTACAGCGCCAGCGCCTTTACCGAGGTTAATTGTATTTTCAAAACACGCGTGAGGGCGATCGGCGGCAGCGATCTCTCTCGCCGGGCCTTGGTACAGGTCATGGTCTGGAGCGAGGAGGAATGGCAGGCGGTCGCCTCCTTCTGCAAAGCAGTAATGCTAGCAAAGGAGGCGGCCGATCGCGTGAGGTAACGGTCCTCACGCCCCAACCGCCACCGGGATTCCGATCCCGATTACCGGCCACCGTAGGCGCGGGCTTGCGGACGGCGAACGATGGGTGGCTCGCCGTCCGATCGTCCGGTAAATCGTCCGGACCGAGCCCAAGTCGTCGACGGTGTGTTGTGTTCCACGCGCGCCTCAAGGAGATGTCAGCAACCGTAGGGGCCCAGCAGGGTCGAGCAGCAAGCGGTCGCTTTCTTCTGCGAAGCAGTAATGCTAGCGAAGGAGGAGGCTGCACGCGTGAGGGAACGAAGGTCCTCACGCCCTAGCCGCCGTAATTCCGACCCCGACTACCAGCCACGGTAGACGCGGGCTTGCGGACGTCGAGCACTGGCTAGCTCGCCGTCCGGCTGTTCGGTAATTAACCGGACCGAGCCCAGTCGTCAATAGCGCGTTGAGATCCTCGCGCTCCTCAATGAGATGTCAGATAACCGTAGGGGCCCAGCAGGGCCGATGCCCTCTAACTAGGACCGCGGAGAATTTCTGAAAGGGAAACCCGTAGTCCTAGGACGCAAAGGGTAATTGAAGGATACAGGTGTGGTTTTAGCCAGTAAAAGTCTGACACGCCCTCGCGCTCCACCCAGAGCGCGAGAAGTCATTTGGATGATTTCCCACCTTAAAAAAAAAAAGCAGGGTCGAGGCCTACTGGGGCCATGGGTGATGCGAAAGTGACCCCCGGGGCCCTGAATGGCAAAGAAGGAACAGGAGTGGATTTTTAGTCAGTAAAAGTCTGACACTATCTCCTGCTCCACCCAAGAAAAAAACCATTCAGGAACTCACTTAAATATACACACAAAGTTTCATCCAAATCAGTACCTAATGTCGTTTAGGAGTAGTTAGGTGACAACCCCTGTGTAGAAGAATTATATATATAAAGATATATGTATAATATTATTTAGCTATATAAAAGACATTTCCTACATAAGCTTATGTTACATATTACCCATAATTATGTGTTACAGAATTTCAAAATTACCCCATTTAAATCGAACCTGATTTAGATATTAATGAAGATAATCTGAATCACATTTAGAATGCCATCAATCATTAAACCCATTTATAGAACGAAAATAACAAAGATAGGTATGCCGAATGAAACAGTGGCAGTGAATAGAAACAGTTTTCAATTTGATGGCAAAATTATCATTCAGCATCAAACAGAATTGTTAGTGCCTCCTGAATTTAGTTATTAGTTTAAATTTATCGTTAAATAATTCAAAATGGCGCTAGCTAACCGACAATTGACAGAAAAGCTACACTCTGTTAGGTTATTTGTATTGTTTAAATACAAATAACCTAATATATATAATATATAGATAAGAATAGCTTTTCTGAGTTGGGATATCATCAAATAAGTTTTCTTGCTCTAGGTGGAGCGAGGTAGTGTCAGGCTTTTATTATTACATCGATGTGCGCTTTTATTATTATTATTAGGGTTAGTACTCGTATATTTCAGACTCCTGGGGTCCTGGACTACTGAGAAACTACAAAAACAAAGATATGCCTAGGCTATGGTATTGAGATGCTTAAGTGGACTAGTCACCACGAATTAAGTTAAGTCTATTACTAGCCCGTAATGTTAAGCCACGGCTGGGCAAAGGCCTCCTTTCATTCTATCCAACAATCGCTGTTTTTGGCTTATTTTTTCAATTATATAGAATGGCATCCATTTCGTCCTGTCATCTCCTTCGTGGTCTACCGCGGCCCCGTGTGTCTGGGCACTAATCTTATGTTTTAAGGGCACATGGTTTGTTGGGAATGCAGCAGACATGTCCTGTCCAGTCCCATTGAAGTTGGGCAGCTTTTTGAGCCACTTTTACTTAGTAAAAATCTACCTGTGTTCCTTTAGTTGCCCTTTGCGTTCCAGGGCTGTGATACCGCAGCCGTAACAGAGTAGCTAGGTTCATAGAGGGGAAGTTAGGTAGTCAATTAGGTATTCATACCTATGTAACTTCTGACTACGCTTTAAAACAAAGGGTGATCGTTCTCGGCTTTGTTGCTGTTTTATTACAAATAAAAGACTTTTTGACGTGCCCTATCCGTTGGTTGTGTAATTGTGAAAGGTGAAATTAGATAGTTTTCGTTTTAAATACCTACAAGCAGCTATGCTTTCAGACCGTTCTAGAAAACAGTCAGAATGCACACTCATTGTTTATTTTATTGGGCGTCTTAAATGTTACTGTAAGATAGCTGCTAACGTGTATGTTTATGAAAAATTAGCTTCTCCTAGCGGGTTTGTATGCGCGATAGTAGTAAATTATCATACAAAACATACTAATGGGATAAAAAGTATTTTATATGCTACTCTAAGACATGGTTAGTTTACCGATATTCCAAGCTGATGGATTATTGTTACTACTCTGTCAAAAAACACACATTGGTACCTAAAAACTTACGTCTACATACCATTACTTGATTTGTCTTCTTTTGTAGAAGAAGAAATAAATATTATGATATAATAAAGAGCTATGTCGTAATGCTAATATAACGTTATGCTTATGTGCAATCAGCATAAGCACAGAAAACCTATCACAAATACGGAAGACTGTTACATTGAATAGAATATACAACGAACAATATTACTTCGTGAAACCTACACACACACGCCTCGAAAAACCAATATGAATGAAATACGAGAAACTATTTTTGCAAGGCGGACAGAATAGCGGTCGGTTCATTTCATGCACATTTCACTGTGCGTATTCCAAGAGCCGTGGTCAGAACACGACAATAGCTCACAATACGACATTGAATGCATAAAACCAGTTGTATGACGCACACATACATCGGCTACTCTGCAGGCAGGACGGCCATTGAGTGACATTACAAAAGGTATTGTGTGCGCCGGGACTAGTTTATCTCGCGGCCATTCGCTGAGACTGTTCCGCGCTGATAACGCTCATAACGTCTGTCATTTGTATCCACCGCATCACTGATAACACGCTGCTAAACAACTCAACACCAATCTCGTCTGATTTATCATAGTCTCGTGTATTGGCACGAATTCTGAGTCGATGTGAATGTGTTTAAAGTATCTAAGGAATGCCATTCAGATTGTGGGTTCCACTCCTCGATAATACTAGATTATATTGAACTACATACCAATATTATCAGTGGAAGCAAACAATAAGATGATGTTTTCTTCATCTAGTTCCTGTAATTTATCTTACAGATACCGAAATTTGACAGTTTTACTATTGATTGTGTAGGACTAAGATAACTTGTGATATGTCAGTAGTCAACAGGCCGTGAAATCTCAATGGTCAATTCAAGTTGTCGGTGCTTACAGAATTCAATATATAGTGAAATCAGTAAACTATGCCACCTAAGAAAATATCACGTTGTCAGCAAGACCTTGTTGATTTAATTTATAAAACGGCAGAACTTAGTAACATACAACTAACAGACTATATCGTTGAGTTAGGTTGTGAAGAAGTCGACAGTTTTCTAACTGGTATTTTCAATGTGCAATTAAGAGGAATATTCGATGGACAAAAGATAAGAAAAAATTTATTAATAAAATGGCATCCAGAATCCAAAATGCGTGCGTGCTTCAGAGAATCGTACAAACGAGAATTCATCTTCTACCAACAAATCGTACCGAAATTGCTGGAAGTTCAAAATAAAATTAAAAATGCTGAAGGATTGAAAATCAAATTCCCGAACTGCATTTTGGCTTGTGCTGAATATGATAAAGAAACCATCGCCGTGCAGGGATTAAAAGAAGAGGGATTCAAGCTACGTGACAGACTTTTCAAGGCGAATTTGGATTACGTTTCACTCGTGATGAAAAATTTGGCGAAATTGCATGCACTGTCCTTTGTGCTGGAGAAAACGAATCCGAGGGAATTTGAGGAGATAGCCCGTTTGTGCCATGAGGATGTGCAGTATAATAAACCTGGGCCCGCGCCGAAGAGTATGAGCTCGTATTACGAAGCGTCAGTAAGCGTAGTGTTGGATGGAGTAGCTAAAGACAAGTTGGACCGACTCACTCCAAACATACTAACAGTTTTGTTTAAATGCACTCGGCCTGAATCCCACAGCACAATTTGTCACGGCGACTGTTGGAACAACAACATACTTTACAAAGTTAAGGTAAGAACTTGAAAATACACTAAACTGTCTCGTTGAACACATGTCATTCATAGCATATGCAAATACAGTCTCACTTGGATAGGATTTGTACAACCGTAATTTATAATAACAATAAATAATTCCAACAATAAATAAATAGTTTAGGATTAACTGATTGTTATGCTACATCAATATTTGTTTCTTACAGGGCAGCAAGCCGGTTGAAGTGATATTTATTGACTACCAGCTGGTCCGGTTTGCCTCACCGGTCACCGACATAGCCTACTTCTTGTACATGTCCACCGATGGGGAATTCCTCAGCAAACACTATGATCAAGTCCTCGACATTTACTATGGAACATTAACAGCAGTCCTTCGACACTGTAATATGGACGTTGAAAAAGTATACCCAAGGAGTATTTTTCAAAAACATCTAAAAGAATATTCTGTCCTCGGGTTAATAGAGGCTCTGGTCTCAATGATGATTATAACGGCCCCATATGAGGACGCCCTCAAAATGACTGAAATGAAATATGAACATTTTGATGAAGACGTTTGTGAAGATGAGAGCAAGGATAATACATTGTTCGTAGAAAGAGTAAACGGTATTGTGACCGACTTTTTTGAAAGAAATTACTCTTTAGATGCAATATTAGAAAAATAAAGATATCTAATGCAATGCTATAGTTACGTTTTATTTATATCAGAATTTTAGAATATTACTTCGTTGAAAGCACAGTAAAATATATTCTGCAAAATGAGGAATTCATTCGCAAATTAGGTGTTACTCGGTGTGAAATAGCTGAGATAAGCCTTATTTTCATACTGATGCGCGAAATGCGTCGACTGCGAAGAGAATTACACTAATATCGACCTTACCTTGGCCTGGGTACAGAGTTTAAATTAGTATCGTTTTTTATGTTCTCACAAAAGAAATATTAAGAATCCTTGTTCGGTCCCAACCGGCGCGGGCCCTGGAAGGAATTAATTCCTCGACGCTGCAGTTAATTGTCTGTTACAAAGGTTTTTTCTTTGAATCTCGGTCGGAACGAACGAGAATCTTTGTTGGAATGAAAATAATGGCTCCTAGAACAGATGGCGATATTTAACAGCCCATGCTCTGATGGTATTATAAGCATTTTTGAGATAATTAAATAGCTGCTTTCAATGGATTTATTTATTAAATTGTTAATAATGGCATTCTGCTGCTAGGAAAATGTTTTGTTTAAATGCTTAACATTATTGACCGTAGTACCTTTATTTATGTTATCCTTAAAAATGTGATCAATGGAATATTCAACATTAATATATAATTTCTGATGTAAATAATTGTTAATTTCTCAGTCCTTTACGTACTTTAACCTGAACAAATTAATTAGTCGTCCGTCCAAATATTAGAACATGGGTAATTGAATACACTTTAGTGGCGGGTAATTTTAGGTAATTCGGCGTTAACGATTAATTTAATTATGTGTTTGTGCCACCACAGATATCGGTAACAGTCGCGTCCACTTGTAACTAATAATAGATAATAATAATTACTGAACAGATTGTCATGCAGTTTTGACCAAGACAGAGTGACTCTTCATTCTTGAGAAAGGTTTGAGTGTATAATAAATGTATATGAAGCCTAAAAAAGAAGACATGCGGCAGATGTATCACTTGTATTAATCCCTTTGTTTTCATATCACTCTTTACACAATCCATCCATCTTTTCTTTGACCGGATCTAGGGAGATCCCGGTCAACTCTGCAACAAACTTTCGCATTTACAATAAAAAAAAGGATAAACTCAAGCTTCACCATTATAGATGGTCGACGATGGAGCATGCTTGTTTAGAAGTACAGACTCTAGCAGGGAATTTTACACCTTAGCTGTAAATATAACAAATGTTTCTAAAATGTTTTCTATAAGGCAGACAAAGACATAGTCAAAAGGTTTTCAACTATACTATCACGCGTGTAACTGGCCCAAGCAAATCGATGTGTTTTATATGATAATCTAGACGGTCTAGACAATATCTTCGGTAAACAGGTCACTGCTTACATTTTTTTTCCTAACCATTACTATCCCACTGCTTACAAAATTATGACAAACACTTTCCTTTTTTTTACGTAGGAAATCATCAAATGACTTCACGTGGAACGGGAGAGAGAGTCAGAATTTTACTGACTAAAACAATATATAATATAAATATAATTAATATATATAGATAGATATATGTATATAATATTTTTTTATTGTTGATAGGTTCGCGCTTGACCGCTATCTCACCTGATGGAAAGTGACGATGCGGTCGGCGAAGGAGCCCGCTTACTTAGAAGTAACCTATTCACTCTTCACTTAAAGATTTCCGGGTTGTAAACACATCAGGAAACACAGACAGCCGGCAGGGAATTCAACTCCTTAGCTGTACGCACATTGTGGTGGTATGTTTACCATGTACCGCTGGCGCATCGCCGTACGCCTGGTGGTCCAATGATGGAACGGGCTAGGCGGAATTAGGCTATGCAATTCCGACGCATATTTCTTGAAATGCAACCGGTAGAAAACCAACAGGCTAGCAACTTGGCGTCGATGCTCAAGATTTTGAAGCCTCGACTAGGCGAGTGCATCATTGCCGATGATCCTCCTGGCTGTGTTTCTTCAGTTGTCCTTTGCATGGGCTCCGGTACCTTTTTCGAACAATCCCGTGACCCTGGCAGATATGTTAAACGCAGGTTACCTAAAACTTCATATTACGTCATTTTCAATGTTCAGAAAAAAATCCCATTCAGGCTAAGTGAAATTGTTTACTCAGTTCCTCCGACGATATTAAATCTTACTTTGCGGTTATACAACTGAGGGAACTTTATTTTCATGTATGAAAACTAATTTTCAATGCAAACACCTGACGTGCAAGTTGGGTGAGTTATGGCAAGCATATTTCTTGGTCTTATGAATCTAAATATATACATTACAAACTCCTTAGTCGACAGTTTTTAGGATTCCGTTTCCAAAGCGTAAAAACGGAACCCCATTCGCCAAGACTCCGCTGTCCGTCTGTCTGTCACCAGGTTGCAACTCATGAACCGTGATAGCTAAAAAGTTGAAATTTTCACAGATGATGAAAACACAGTGTTGTTGTAACAGAATTAAATAAATATTTAGGGGATCCCTTACAACAAACGTGATCTTTTTTGCTCGTTTTTTGATACCGACGATACGAAACCCTTTAGGTTTTCTTTTTCTACACATCCATTATCTACTAACTGTGATGCTATACTAGTCATATTGTTGTAAATTGCTTCATTGGTCTCTTGTTTTTGGGGTTTTAGTTTCGATTTCCGGATCGGGTAAAAAATATTTATTTATTTATTTATGTACACACAAAGAATTAAAAATGAAAAGAACAAAAGCAGATAGAAGAGCACAAAGGTACTGCTTATTTCAAATGAAATTTCTTCCAGCAGACCTGCGATAGGAGAGTTAGTTTTAAAAACCTACAAGTTGATTGGTTGGTTGGTTGGAAAATTCCTAATGTATAAAAAATTATTCAGTAGCACCCCATCGTTACAAAACCAAAGTCATGGTAAACATCCATGTAGCACCCACTCCTGCCAGACGGCGAGCAATGGGTGGCGAGTAATGGTGGTGACCGTCCGGTAACTGTCCGGACCGAGCCCAAACCGTCGACGGCGCGTATTGTTCCACGCGCGCCTCAGGGTGATGTCAGCAAATCATAGGGGCCCAGCAGGGTCGAAGCCTACTGGGGCCACGGGTAGTGTGAAAGCGAAGCCCGGGGCCCCGGGATGAAGGCAAAGAGGGAACAGTTGTGGGTTTTTAGTCAGTAAAAGTCTGACACTATCTCTCGCTCCACCCAAGAGCGGGATTTGTCTTTAGATGATTTTCCCACCTTAAAAAAAACCCACTCCTGCCAAGATCGGAGAATCTACATTCGAAGTTATGGAATATTGCGTTTATTTGAGGTGTTGAATATGAATATCCAGACTAACCTGTAAATAGATAAACAGATTTAATTGTAAGTTCAAATAAAGTTGATGTTTCTTCGTTTATTTCCTACGTTATTAAATCGCTTTGTCCATTTAATTATTGCTAATCCTAATGATGCCTAGTGTCCTGCTATAAGAATCGTTATTCAGTTTCACTTATTTTTGAGATCGGCTTCATCAAATAGCACCTCCCACTCCGGGTGGAGCGAGAGAAGGTGTCAGACTATAACCCACCTGTGTTCCTTTATGTTTGGAATTATATCTATGTAGCCCAATTTACGTTATTTAGCTGGTAATTGGTTTAATGCGATTAATTTACAATTACGTATTTATTAGTTTTCAATAGCTATTTTTTGCTCCGATTCCTACTAAAAAGGGACATTTTGAACTAATATATCCAATAGAGATAGTTTTACCGCGATATTTTGTACTACGCATGGCACAATAAGAATCTTGCATTTTGTTGGATCTTGGAGTGAATATAGGTACCTTAGAAATATGAACAAATTTTAGGAGTATTGTATGTAGGAACATGATTTTGTACTTTACGTTCGTCGTGAAATTGATTTTAGTTACCTTTTCAAAATCCATATTTACCATTATTTGAGATAAACTCAATTCATAAATTTTATGAGAGAAAACATTGAAACTATTTTTATTTCTAGGCTACGATTAAAATACTGAAAATAAATTTATTTGGTTATTACTCATACTTTTACAAAAATATCGCCGTTTGAACGACATTGGATGGATACAGCTGACCTATTTTTTCAGAGGTCAACGTCTAAATCATTGACCGATATTATCGTACTTGCGATACAAAGTCTTTCTTTGATGGCTCCACCACATTGCGTGCATAAAATTAGCATAAACAAAAGAGGTCTAACGTCAGGGAAACCGCGTCTTCACGCTAAATATTCTCTAGCAGGGGTGTTCAGCCAAGGGATGTCTGTACCACGTGCAACTTGCGTTAAAGTACGGTCAACAGCAAAGATTAGGGTTACTAAACAATCTATATAATAAAGTATCCTACTTTATTTTTGATAAATATACTTTTAAATAAAAATAAAGTTTGATAATATTTTCAATTTTTACTGGGATGCGTAAAATGAAATACGTGGTTCATTAATAATCCATTTGCCTAAGTATCGAGAATACTTCAGTTACTACTATACTTTTACATTGAAATAGAACGCTTACTAATAAAATTGTATTTTAATCGTACACGATTGTGTACAATTAAAATACAATTTTAAAAGTACATAAATTAATTATTGACTAAACGTTAGATGTTATTGTTAATGTGATAGATAGATAATCACCTGATAGCTTACTATTAAAGTAAATAAAATTATTTCTTATTTACTCTCTATTCCCGCATCAGCTTTCACATTGAAACTTCTTTTCAGTAATAAATTAAAGTTGGCAAGAAGAAAGGAACAGGAAAAATCAGTTAAGTACTTGTTTATTTTTTATATTAGGAAAATAAAGAAAATTTTCAGATAACAAAAAAATTCATACTTGAAAAATTCTTTAATGTTTTCAAGAGAAAAAATAATAATGTAAATAAAATTTAAAAAAAATAATTTATTTTGTTTCTAAAGACTATTTTTTTACTATAAAAAGTTAGATACGTTATTTTTCCCAAACAAAATATTGCCAACCTTAGCTAAGATTGTAACAGGTGGAACTACGAAAAACGCCCTTATTGCTGCTAAGAAAAAGAAATGGTTGCCATATCATGAATGTGGTGCTGCCTGTACGCCAGTACACGCTGCACAAACAAAACCTTTACAAATTGAAATTGGGGGCATTTTTATTGTTTCCACAAATGAAGAGAGGGGCGATAAGAAAATATTTTTTTTTGAATATTTGAACTGTGGGGAGCGTACGTCGCGGTATTTTGATGGGTTAGGTACTCCTAACCCTCCTAAAGAGAGCGTCGTTCAAGAATTGTATTGTTAGAGCTGACACGCCTATCTTCTCTTTACTATTTTAGGTGTCATCAAGACTAGAGTGAATAGGCTCTTAATAAGCATCAACGATTGCGTCACTGCTTACCATCAGGTAGAATCGCAGTCAAGCACTACTTAGTTTATATCAATAAAAAAAAATATGACCGTGAAGACTTTTACATAATTGAACCTAATTTCATTGTTTTTGGTGCTCCAAGTCAATGCAATGAAAACCAGAGGAAATTCATGAAGCCTTCAACGTTAATTGATTGACACCAGCGTTGTCACATGCGCGAGATAATAAATGAATTATTGATTCCGGGCTTGAAATGGCCCGACATTACCGGTGCTTATACATAAGTTGGTACGTTGACATTTGCATACAATATCAGTTGAAACTAACTGTAATATCCCCTATTGCAGTTTCCACATAGTCGCAAAGGGTAACTGATGGAACACTAATGGGTTTTAGTAAGTAAAAGTCTGACAATCCCTTACACTCTACCCAGAGCGGGAGCAGTTATTTGATAATTTCCTACCACAATAAAGAAAAAAACTGACAAAAAATCATGTTTTTGGGAGCCTCACTAAAATACTCGTATTTATTCTGTTTTTAGTATTTGTTGCTACAGCAGCAACAGAAATACATCATCTGTGAAAATTTCAACTGTCCAGCTATCACGGTTCATGAGATACAGCCTGGTGATAGAAAGATGGACAGTGATGTCTTAGCAGTAGGGTCCCGTTTTTAGGGTTCCGAAGCCAAATGGCAAAAAACGGAACCCTTATAGATTCGTCATGTGTCTGTCTGTCCGTCCGTATGTCACAGCCACTTTTTTCCGAAACTATAAGAGCTATACTGTTGAAACTTGGTAAGTAGATGTATTCTGTGAACCGCATTAAGATTTTCACAAAAAAATAGAAAAAAAAAATCAATAAATTTTGGGGGTTCCCCATACTTAGAAATGAAACTCTTCTTCTCTTCTTTTTTCATCAAATCCATACGCGTGGCGTATCTATGGATAGATCTTCAAAAATGATATTGAGGTTACTAATATATTTTTTTGTATACTGAATAGTTTGCGCGAGAGACACTTCCAAAGTGGTTAAATGAGTGTGTCCCCCCCCCGTAACTTCTAAAATAAGAGAATGATAAAACTAAAAAAAAATATATGATGTACCTTGTTATTACCTTATAAACTTCCACCAAAAATTGGTTTGAACGAGATCTAGTAAGTAGTTTTTTTTATTTAATACGTCATAAATCGTAAACCGCAATTTATCTTTTAAGTTTGTACGGAACCCTCAGTGCGCGAGTCCGACTCGCACTTGCCCAGTTTTTATCCTTTGGATACGAAACCCTAAAAAATGGTTGACAACTTTTCAATAATACCCAACAAAGACTCCCATTGTTATTATTGTAAAATTCGGTTTCATAAAATGTTTTCAGCATAATTTAAACTTAAATCCTGAAAGGGAAATAATAATAGTTCATTTTAATATCAACTCTGTAAATTATGCAATTCCAAAAATGATTTACTATATCTATCAAAGTAATGCTTTCAGATGGATTATATTGAGCACATTTTACTGAAAATTTATTTATTGAAAATGGATGTATACTCTACAATTTCCAATAAGTAGATACTTACCTTCGTGTATAATGTGTTCGTGGAATAAATGTTGATACACGTATCGAATTGATGATGCTCTTGAAGCTCTTACAATAAAATTTATTGAATTGTGTTGTTAATGTAGAAAACTGGTTTTACAAAAGAAGAAAATGTATTCGTTTTTATACACTGTAATGAAATTGTACCGACGTCTATGGCGCCACTTAAGAACAAAAAAATTCAAAATTGAGTTCGTCGCGCGATTTGAACATATACAATCGCCTGAATCATCTATCGGGCAGTTGGTCAGATCAGACTTCCGTCTGGTCGGAGAATCCTCCCTTTTTAAGGGAGGTTTGCAAATTTTTTAATTACAAAGTCAAAGTCAAAAGTATTTATTTCAAATAGACCATTTACAGGCACTTTTGAATAGTCAAACGTAGGTCAGTCCAAAAAAAGAAGTGAAGCTAAATTACACGTTCCAAAGCGTAGATCTCTGTGGAAAAGAACGTGCAAGAAACTCCATGGACACTCTTTTAAATTATATTGTAAGTTTCATATAATCTTGGTTACATATTTCTTGTTGCTTCCATTATGTGAGCACAATGTAGATAAAAAATAAACTAATTAAAAGATAGAAATTGAATTAAGCCATCGACAGCTAAGAGATGACCAGTCTCAACTGACGGCACGCGTTCACGAGCATGACGCGTGCATCAGCCCCACTCAGGTCAACCATTTTGAAGGGAACCGAATGACCCAATAACACATGCCACCATCAACGAGACATTTGAGTGAGCATGACAAACTCTCAACTGCACATAATGTCAAAAAAATAAAAATATAACCTAATAAAAATATGGAGCATTTTAATCAGGTTACATTTTTATTTTTATATAGACCATGTCCTGGAATATCACATAGGGTACTTTTTATCTCGGGAGTATATTTCCTTGGGATAATTTTCAACTATAATACGGGCAACGCCACTGACAGCAGCTAGTTTACAATAAAAGGAAATACTATATACACACAGGTAGGTACTGGCTGAAAATAATTGAAGACACAGACCTAATATAAACATCGAATAGTAGCTACGTGTGGGACCTTCAGTAATTTCTGTGAAAGCTAACTAGGATAACTAGGAAAATATTTCTTCGTTGGAAGTATTTTACTTAAACATATCCTTTCTTTATATATGTATGTACTAGATGTCGCCCATGGTTATGTTCCATTGAAATTATTTATTTATTTTTATTTTATTTATTTATTTTTCCTCTTTACTTAGCTATCTTTACAGGCCTTAACTTAATGCGACAGTGCAGTTATCAACTTTTGTACTTCCCATCTTTCAAGGAATTATAAATTTTTCAACGTGTTATTTTCCAATTTTTCTTTTCTTTTAAAATTATATACTAAAGCGAACTAAACAAAATAAAAGTAATTAAAATCAGTCACCCTTTTTCGAGTGTTAACAAGAGTAACTGATTTTTATATGTAAGACGAAGATATATTTTATACAGCTTTCATACAGTTATTTCTGGTTAACTTAGAACACTAATAGGCTAAGTTAGGAACATATAGGTAACACCAGCATGCGTTGGTTTAGAATTCTTTATCAGAAAGCAGTTACCGCTTTACCGTCAGATACAAAAACGATTCCTTTTCCCACATAGGAACCGAGAAAAGCCAATAAACCGTTCAGTCATAACTACATAAGTGTGCTCATAAAACATTTTGTATTCTTCCGTATTTTTTCCATTAAGTCGGGCCTCCGTGTTATAAATAGTCGGTTTCCCGGACCCACCCATGTCAACATCGACATGTAGGCAGAGCCTTACGAAGTGGCCCCGAAGCTCAGGTAAACACGGCCTGAGGCTCTACCACGAGCTGTTAACGCGATCCATTTATTCATTTATTAAGATCGCCAACATTACAGGCACTAGGAATTTAAAAGAACATTTAATAACACTATTCAAGTCCTTCAACACTTAGACACAATCACTACATTAACATAAAACATTTTCAACACATTAGATTAGTTTTTGTATTATTTGTGTGCGTAGAGTTAGTTAGGTTTTAGTATAAATAGTTTATTTAAGTTTTTTTACGTAAACGAGTACAGCTAGTCAAACTAGGCTCTAAAATAAAATTAGAGCATTCAAGTTGGGTTTGTCAGGACTTGATTTTAAAGTCTAATGTCGAAAGGGTAGGGTAAGACGGTTGGGTCGAGGAGGAGTGGCAGGCGGTCGCCTCCTTCTGCGAAGCAGTAATGCTTGCAAAGGAGGCGGCCGATCGCGTGAGGCAGCGGTCCTCACGCCCCAACCGCCGCCGGGATTCCGATCCCGATTTCCGGCCACCGTAGGCGCGGGCTTGCGGACGGCGAGCAATGGGTGGCTTGCCGTCCGACCGTCCGGTAACCGTCCGGACCAAGCCCAAGTTGTCAACGGCGCGTGCTGTTCCACGCGCGCCTCAAGGAGATGTCAGCAACTGTAGGGGCCCAGCAGGGTCGAAGCCTACTGGGGCCAAGGGTCTGATTCTGAAAGGAAGACTCGGCCCTGGTACGAAAGGCAACGAAGGAACAGGAGTGGGTTTTTAGTCAGTAAAAGTCTGACACTATCTCCCGCCCCGCCCAAGAGCGGGGGATGTCATAAGATGATTTTCCCACCGGAAAAAAAAAGACGGTTGGGTAATATTATTCAATTACAATAAATAAATGCTGGTTATTAAATTCATTGGATAAATTTTCAAAGGAAAATAAATAAAATTATGTCAGTAATATTAAAACAAAAACACAGTAGAAATATACAAAAGTGGGAATTGATAATTACATTAGTTAGTTAGCCCATTTATGTCCCACTGCTGAGCGAAGACCTCCCTCTCCCTCTTCCACACACGTTTGTCCTCGGCCGTTGCGGGCCAGTCCCTCTGATAATTACAATACATTAATGTCTTATTCTTCTTCTTCTTCCTGCCCTTATCTCATATTACTTGGGGTCGGCGCAACACTTTTTTTTTCTTCCATTCTGTCCTGTCACCCGTCACACTACCGCTAACTCCCTTTTCTGTCATATCGCTCCTCACACAATCCATCCATCTTTTCTTTGGCCTCCCTGAATTACATTAATGTCCAATTTATTAAAATTATAATAAATTATTGAATTAAATTATATTAAGATAAATTAAAATAGGAATACAATAAAGGCAAACGGATGAGTCTAATTGGAATACAGTCAAATGGCATGAACTTTTACATGTTTAGGATTGATAAGTCAAGATAGTTTTCTTAAAGTTTTTGTCACGTAGAATTTTAGCAATAACATTGTAATCGGCCGTATATCCATTTGACGATCTAAACTCAACTGTTAAAGGGATGGAGCTATATAGGGTGTATGGCTCCGTCCTTCTTTCTCGCTCGCAGCGTGGCATTTTAACACGTCATGATGTAAAGGCCGCAGCCCCCCTGGCCAAGTTACAACCATTTTGTTTCGATTCTGTTTTCGTTGATCGCCTCGAGTCGCCCACACCTCCTATTCATTTGTTCTGACCACGTGACTGAGCGTTGATATGACGTCAGAATTAAAAATCGGAGGCGTGGCCTACTCGAGGCGATCGACGAAAAGAGAATCGAAACGAAACGGTTGTGACTTGGCTAGGGGGGCAGGTAGGTAAACGAAACAATATTATCCCCTGGAGGGATTCGATAATTGAAATCTGCTGCTAAGAAGCTAGCTTTATTTTAAGGGTTAATATCTGAGGTCCATGGAATAGTGAGCGTTTTTATGAAGGCGTCAAATCTCAAGGGTGTACTGAACTCCAGCGAACGTTTGATTAGGATCTTTTGTACGCAATGTTTTTAGGAAGGCAGCTGCAATTTTGTTGATATCGTGGACAGATAAGTTTGTATTTACAAGATTTTAGGACAAACATGGTTTCGGTACATATTTTTTTTTGTTTTAGGGTTTTTATAGAAGCATATATCAGCATTGGCTGCGGGTTCATTGATTCTGATCCATCTCCAAGAATCTGAATTCTGATTCTAGGAACTAGTTTTGTTAAAAGTGGGCTGCGGGAATGTTCGAAAGAGCTACCGCATCCCTAGAACGCAGATGGATTAGAAGGAAAACGGGTGGGTTTTAGTCAATTAAAGCCACTCCCTCCACCCTGAGCGGGTCGGAAATCATTCATTAACATCTTTAATGAATGATTTCCGACCCAAAAAGAGAGGTGTCACATTGGCTCGCAGTTGACTACTATCTCACCTCATGGTAAGCGATCGGACGACGAGCAGTGGGTAGCTCGTCGTCCGGTCCGTCCGTCGTCCGGGACCGTCTGAAAACCCGTGGTCCTGGAACACAAAGGGGAAATAAGAAACATAAGTGTGGTTTTAGTCAGTAAAAGTCTGATACGTCCTCCCACTGCGCCGTAGAACGGGAGAAGTTATTAGATGATTGCCAAAGTCAAAAAATAAAAATTGTAAGCGATGATGTGATCGGCGGCGGCGATTCAGCACGCTTGCCTAGAATCAACCTATTTACTCTTGACTTAATGCAATTTTTCAGATACTTTAAATCGCTGAGTGACTTAGGCATTATATTTTCTACTAGAACGTGAGCGAAGCCGGTGGCAGAAGCTATTTTAAAATGTAAAGGAAGTGATGACACAGAACAATTTCTTAGTTCGATTGTAATTTAACCCTTCCCGTGCGCGTAATGTCTGTTGAGCATTGACCCGTAAAATGAAGCGGGCGACTAATCCCGCCTCAGCCGTCCGGGGCGATAGGCTGTTTAATACAAAACAATGAACTTAGCGCGTACTACCAAGATAGATTCGTTAAGGATAAAGGGCTTTGGAGTGCCTGTGTAATTGTGTGTGCTAGTTCATCGATTTGCGATCTTATGTTTTGGTAGGAAATGTCTATATTCATTTGATCTCTATGTTTCGGTTAGGGTTGTTTAATATCGTTTTTTTGGTTGAAGAGACTGTGTCAAGCAGTTAAAAGGAGAGTCCTTAAGAAACACAACAACAAACAAACAAAAAGGCAATTACAGTTTTCAAAATTACTATAAATACACCGCACTGTATTAAACAAAAAAAAAAATAAGGATGAATCTAAATTGTTGTGCCTACAGTTTCACTGCGAGATATTTGCAAACCTATCGTTAATTTTGGGAAAAATAAAAAAAGAGATATGAACATTTTTTTTTCTCGAAACTATGGATAGGTTTGCAAATATTTTGCGGTGAAACTGTTAACACATCTATAAGGTTCTTCATTATTTTTTTTTGTGTAGGTAATAACTTTATAAAGTGATTGTTCCTGGATATTACTTATCTCTTGCACACAAAAGTGGTGACCCCGATGTGATCTAAAAAAGTGTGTTTTGTGTGTGAACCCCTTTTTTTGAAAAACATTCACAATATAATACAGATCGATAGTAAGGCACCCCTAACCGTACTTAACTTTGGATATCCATCCAGTAAAGACCTCCATCCAGTATCACAGCAAGTAACTTAAAAAATTGCTGGATATTTTTATATGCGATTCTGTAATTCATAATAATTACATTACTAGGGATCCAACACAGCTTCACATAAGTTTTACCAATTTTTTTTTAAATACTGAAATTCTCGACTTAGCTCTTCTGTATCTGCATGTATCATGCATTTAAACCTACCTCATGAATCACTCTGTCTATTGGTGAAAACTGTATTGAAAAATTGTTTCGTAGTTTTTGAGTTTATCGCGAACAGGCAGATAGACTGAGGCGGTGCGTGCCAAATAAAATATTTCTCTTTCTTTCTTTCTTTCTAAGTAAAATAAATAACAAAAACAAAAATTTGTAACGATAAGAAAGTAATGTAAGAATAGTAGCAGTGAAATATCACCAAATTTATTAATCATTACAAATGACTGACTCACCATTATTAAGTAATTCTTTAAACGCTCATACAAAATCTATATTATTGTACCCAAGAATGATCTTTCAATGGCCGTCTTAAAGTGGCCGAGACGAAGCCATTGAGTAGAAAAGCTATTAGATTCAATGAAAGAAATGGCGACTGCTATATTTACAATGGGCAAACTTTACAGCCAGTGCGATACTAGTGCCCATTCTATACAATAATAAAGAGGCTTATTACATTTTGACCGTGATTTTTGCTCAAAACTTTTGGCGTTCTTATTATGAGAAACTGAATGTTTCGACAACTTTGAGTTATTGAATAGTGGAGAATATTTTTATTAATTTACTTAGTTCAAAGTGTTTTTATCAATATTAGACTCTAAAAAAGTGCTATGGACTACAATAAGCGCTAAAGGACGCTATTCTTAGTTTTAACAAAACCTATAACGTATAATATTAAGTCAGAATTTAATTAAGTACTTATTAGTCTTTTAGGTTAGATTGTAATTTATCAATTATTAAGAAATATGTTCTTAATAATAAAGGAAAAAAAAAATGAAAAGTTTTTTTTATGTAGCCACAAATTTACCGTTTTCAGATTTATTCTTATAGTCTCATAGCACAGATCTATATCTGTGCTATGAGACTATAAGAATAAAGACCTTGCTTTATGCTAAATTTCAGGAATCTGTGTCAACGGGAAGTACCCTGTAGGCATACAAACAGACAGGCAGACAGACGGACAACAAAGTGATCCTATAAGGGTTCCGTTTTTTCCTTTTGAGGTACGGAACCTTAAAAAACACCCATTCAAAACTATAAAACTACTAAAAACATGAGGGAAACGTGCCCAGATGACAGGGATTTGTAAGAGTAGTTTTACGCCTAAGTGTGTTTTGTTTTTGTATAGGTATAAATTACACTAGCTGTCCCCTGTGGTTTCACCCGCGTCTTTACTGCTCCGCTTCCGTGGATCGTAGCGTGATGTTATATAACTTATAGACTGCTGTAATAAATAAGCTATCCAACACTAAAATACTTTTTGAATTCGAACCATAGTTCCTGAGATTAACGCGTGCAAACAATTAAACAAACAAACAAAAAATACTCTTTAGCTTTATAATATTATTATATTTTACTTTAAATAAAGATAACATAAAATTAAGTCATTTAAGTACTATTGAGTTAGTAAAGAAAATAGAGAATCAAGATGAATCAACTGCAAAATGCTATGTTAACCGATGCATCGGTCGTTTGAATTTCGAATCTGTACTGCTAGGAACAAAAGATCGCAATTTGAGGGAAATAGGGATTAAACTACTGCTTTCTTTTACTAACAAGTGAAAGTAGAAAGAGACGGAAGCACTTTTGGTATTTATACTCTATATGTGCAAGTATTTTGCGTGTATATACAAATTATAATGCTAAATAGGCCGACGTGTAAAGCAATTTACACCCAGAACTCCTGAAAACAAATAATTTCTGAACAAAAGAAAAGCTACACAAAGAAACGCGTACTTGTTTATTACTTAATCTTTACACCAACCCCCCTGACTACGTACAATTGTAAGTACATACACAGACGTTAATCCATTCACACATGTATACAATAACCAGCATTTCCATACATCGCATTCGTACGAAAATAGTCACGCAATTTCCACGCGTTAATTCTTAAAAGGAAAAAAAAAACACGATTGCTTTTATAAAACAACGCGTCGTACTGAGAACGGGGAAAATATTGTTCGACATACGTTGTACGTTCAGAGGGTTAAGAGCTGCGATGTTTAAACTTAACCCTTTTAGTTAGAGAACAAAGAGTGGGCCGTAAACACCCCGCTTCACCTACCCGTCAACCTATTATTGCGTACCTAAATGTTAATTTGGCACCAAAATTGTTTTCTTTGCACCTACAAATTCAATTATGCAGTCCGACTAGGAGTTTAAGTTAAATAAATAGCGCTGTACGGACGCAGACTCATGTAATTTGAGGATTACAGAATTTTTCCGAGGTCGCTCACTCTCAGAACTTTTTTAATCATGCTTTTAAATTACACACGACGTGAAGCAGACGTTGTAATGTAAATTATTTGGCGCTTGCATAAAAATAACAAAGATTCTCAAGCAATAAAGTTGGCCTATAAAATATGTAGACACTTTCAATTTCCACAACAATACAAAGTTTAAAAAAGTAGACTTAATTTTAGTCATAAAAAAAAATAAAAACATAGCAAGTATTGCAAGCCAAAACTAACAAAAACAGTTGCCCACGTCGCACCAGGGGTTACTCACCAGAACAATAGAATATCAAAATGAAAAACAAGTAACAATCACAGTCGACTTTCCTAGTTTCAAATTAAAAAATATACCATCTTCATACTTTGCGACCGGAGAAAATATAAAATGGATAAACTGTTGGGGAGGATCTACAAGCTAGAAGAGACATAGACGTGTAGGTAGCCCCTCCCCGGCGACGTTGCACTGTGCCGGGGTCAAAATTTAATTTTTCCCCCGCTAATGCCGCCTGCCCTGCCTCGCTCAAGGTTGAGTGGGCGCGAAAATTGTAACCGCACCGCTTGTAAATCCACCGTATTTGTGACTACACATACATTCAATAGGTTAATTTTAGATTTTTTTTTATCGATTTATTTTACGAGCTTTTGGTGTGAATACTACCTGGCGAATTTTTTAAAGAAGGTTCCATCTTAAAGCAAAATTATTCAAATGTAACTTATTCGGAATACAATAATTTATATTTTTACTAGCGGTCACGTTAGACGTGGTCTTGCCGGAAACCTGGGTGTAGTTAAAAAAAATAATAATTTAATACCCGATTGCAGTGCCAGCCAGCGGGTTCAATTGTATTTTAAAACCATCCAGGAATTTTCTCAAATATACACACAAAATTTCATTGAAATCGGTCCAGCCGTTTAAGAGGAGTTAGGTAACAAACACACATACAAAAAAATTATAAATATAAAGAAGATTTCTACTAAATGAAAAGTTTAATGATGTTTAATCAAACCACCTGAAAACATGATGATTAAAAAAGAAAAACACATTTTAAAAAGAATAATGAATCATACTAATAGCACTCATTTTACAAAAACCTCTAAGTATTTCATATGTGGTCGTAAGAGTCCCGTGCGAAAGCCCCATACTCGATGGGATGTGCGTTTTAAACAAACATAACAACGGCAGTAAGACATTATGAGGATACAAACGAAGAACTCACTGAAACCGGTTTCATTTTGATCTGGGAAAAGGAAATCTCGACATGTTTCATTTGGCTGGATGATAAAATATGCATGCTTTAGGCTCGTCCTTTAACCTCTAAATAACTCGCGCTGTAAACTTATCTACAGATAGTGTAGGGATATCTGGACATTTGTGTACGTAAAAGCTTGTCGCCGACACTCTTTTTTTTTTTGCGTTTTTTGTAGTTTAATGAGATGCATTCATTTTCTTTAAATTACAAACAATTTATAATCAAATATGGATACATATAATATATATGTATAATACAGTACAAATAAATATCACCATATTTAACCTATAAACATATAAATTATAAATATACAAAACAAAATTCAAACTAAACAATCATTAACGTAAACGTACACCATAAATATACACTTTCCTGTACACATTCAATACAAAAGAGAGTACAAAAACAAAAAATAATTTAAAATAATAACGTTTTCCTTCCGATCGCTCTAGAAATTAATCAATAATTTAACAAAACCAAAAATTCAATGAATATTTTTTGTCATTATTGCAAAATGTGAAATTAACAATTTAATTCCGTATAAGTAAATTATAAAAAAATATTTATCTGTGGCAAACACAAGAAATTATACTATACAGAATAACATAAACTAATAATTCGACATAAAAATGAAAAACTGTGCGAGTCCAAAAAGGCACCTAACTCAGCATATGCTGCAATATTTAAAAACAATAAATAACACAGCGTTGGTGGGTATTCTGCTAGGGCCCACTGTAATGTCACGGACACATTCGTGGAATATTAAAATAAAATAAAAATAAAAGAAATAAAAGCGATTAACACAAAAAGCTTTGAGCTTATTTAAATATGGATACGCATGGAAAAGCGTGATTTCTCAATGCTATAACTTCTGCTTCCATGTCATGTAAACTTTGACAACACCAACCATTTGTGTTGGTGTTCCGATGGTGAATAGAAGATCAGCTCGGGTTCTTACTATCATTGACGCATACGTGAATGGTATGGTAGGCAGTCTCTCGACGTTACTTTTTATATTCCTAAAGACGCTTCTTCCCTGAAATGAATAAATTGAATAATTTACAGACAATGCATAGTATAAACCACTTTAGAACCAATAACATAGAAGTGCACAAAACTTTAACAAATTCGTTTTTGACAAACATCTGCAATAATGGATGCAGGTGGAACAAAACCAAAGATAAATGGATTATATTATGTGTAAATGATATAAATGAAATGGGAGACAGATACAGTGTAAAATGCATTAATAAAGAAACTACGAAAGAAAAAAGAGACTCACGGGAGGAAAAGGGCATGACCAATTTCCACGCAATTGTTTTGCGTATATTTGACCAAGATATGGATCTTTGTACAAAAAGTCACAAAGTCTATATTCAAATTGTACCGGTGTCGGCACGAAGCGCCCACTTATATATTCGTTTAATTGCCATTTAATCTGAAATCAAAGAATAAAAAAAATACAAGAATCGTACGCCTAAGGAATTTATTGTGTATGTGTAGTGTTAGGGTTTCCTATAGTTTTTTTTTTTTTTTAGGGTGGGAAAATCCTACAGTAATGATCCTGTGTGTGAAATATTGGCCTGTAGCTTGATTTGGCAAAAATCAATTTTGCTATACCAGTCAACCAGCCAATCCAGATAACCATCACCAGATGAGCCCTGGTGCATCATTGAGATTATGCTGATTTTATATAATTTGATTGGAAGATGTGATTCGAATTATACCTACCGTTAGGTTATTGCCATATCCAGTTGTTGCATTAAAGTCAAAGTCTATGTAGTATGGACTGTGGCGGCTCCGTTTTCTGAACGTGAAATGGATAGTGTGCAAGCAGCTATTACCAGATTCTGTCTCTACTCTCTCAGGAACTATTTCTGTAGGCCGGTATGAACATACCTAAAAATCGAATATTTATGTTAGCAACTGATTGAATGAAAATGTTCACATTCTAGTTGATTTATATGTGGTAGTTATTATTTATGACATAAAAAAACTTACCGGAATAAATCGAAAAGTTAAAAATAAAAATAATAAAATCTCCATCAGTTTAGAACATTCCAAATCAACAATCACGTTGTTGTGGCACAAAAAAAATAAGTTAAATGGGAATTTAAAATAAAAATAGCATGCGATATGATCAAAACGATTTTTATTTATCGATAACAAAAAGCAGTACATTTTGTTACAGATCTACGTACCAAATCCGTGACTCATAAAGTTAATATGGGTATAACAATACAAATAAAACGATTTGATAAACATCCTCTGTCTATCAAACTAGGGGCTAATTATGACCACTAAAAGTCATCACGATTCCGTTTGGAATAAAATATGTTTTACATAAAAACTATCCATATAAAGCATTAAAAAGTGCAGAATAATTTTAATTTCGGAAGGCGGTGTTTCTGGTTTCGTTTTTTAATATCTTTTTCGTATTTAACACCGATTCATTTTTATGATTCTGATAAATAGGGCTAGATATAAAACTTACGATACATTTATTGTTTTTCAAAGTATATTTCCTCATAATTAACGCGTTTTTGCATTCGCTGAAACCATCGTAAAAAGCAGTTGGACCAGTCTTCTATAGGGACCTCTTCAATGGCTTTATGGAAGTTATGGAATACATTCACTGCCGATTCACGGTTCGTAAAACTTGTGGCTCTAAGTTTCTCTTTAATTTTTGGAAACATATAGAAGTCGCAGGGTACGAGGTCCGAGCTGTAAGGCGGATGCGTCATTGGTTCCACATTTGAAGCCTTCGAATAGGCTTCTGTTACCTCAGCGGAATGTGAGGATGCGTTATCGTGGTGGAGGCTTTTCGAAGCTTTCGAAGACGCTTTTCGGTAACTTTTTCTAAGACACTGGGCAAGCGAGTGCTGACGTAACAATTTGCAGTCACTATCCTTTCATCTATAAGCGATATTGTAGTGTAATGTCTTAACTTGCCGAATAAAGAAGCAACCATTTTTTTAAGGGAAGACCCACTCTGCCAACTATCTTTTTCTTTCGGGTTCAAAGCAGTACACCCAGGTTTCGCCACCTGTCACGGTATTACAGACAGCCAATGACTGTCCTTCATTAAACTTTTTTATAATTTTCTGGCACCATTGGACACGGAGTTGTTTCTGGTCATCCGTTAAGTCATGTGGTCTTGAGTGCAAAGCTTCCGAACCTTCAGATGCACATGTAAAATGTTTTGCACTTGACTCATTCCAATGCCTAACAAAGAACGAATTTGCTGAAAATAATTTTTTTGCCAGATTCAATAAGTCGTTGTACGGCGTCAATATTCGAGTCTGTAACCGCAGTCGCCGGCCGACCATCACGTGCCTCTTCATAGAGATGATGACAACCACGTCTAAATTCTCCAAACTACGAATACACAGAGCTGTGACATGGTGCTTCTTCACCAAATGCCAATTGAAGTTTCTGGCAACTCTCTTGTTGACTTAAGGCTCAACGATAATCATAAAAAATCATTGAACAAAAATGTTCACGAGTTAAATTCATTTTGATAGCGACCCACAATCTTCGAAAGGACGGCAAAATGAAAAAACAAATGAAAATCTCGCAAATTTAAAAGTAACATGCTTGCAAAGAGTTCCATTTTAGAATTCTATAATTGTTTTTTCATTCTTTTATTGGCCAGATCCAAAACCTCTTTAAGTATTTCGTATGTGGTCGTAAAAGTCCCGTGCAAAAGCCCCATAATCGATGGGATGTGCGTTTTAAACAACATAACAACAGCAGTAAGACATTATAAGGATACGAACGAAGAACTTATTTTTTATTGTTGATAGGTTCGCGCTTGAACGCTATCTCACCTGATAGAAAGCGATGATGCGGTCATCGATAGAGCGCGCTTACCTAGAAGCAACCTATAACCTAGAACTCATTGAAACCAGTGTCATTTTCACCTGGGAAAAGAAAATCTCGACATGTTTCATTCGGCTGGATGATAAAATATGCATGATTTAGGCTCGGCCTTTAACCTCTAAATAACTCGTGCTGTAAAATTTTATACAGTTAGTGTAGGGATCTTTTTTTCTTTACGGTTTTTGTAGTATAACGAGAAGCATTCATTATCTTCAAATTAAAAACAATTTCTTTGCAAATATGGATACCAACATATATGTATTCTAAGGAATATATACTTTACTCCATCTGCAATATGATAAGACATTTAAACCAACCTTTATTACTGTCCGTTCAACCGATTTTGACCTTTATTGCGTTGGTGGCACGAAAAATGGCGGCTGCAGAGAATAGTTGGTATGATTAAGTGGTTGGTAGCCACTTTTATACTTTGAATGCCATCCTTCTGTCTACAAAATTAAGTCAAAATGGGTTGAACATACAGTAAAAAGGTTTGTTCAAACATTTTAGTAAACATAAAACTTTACACTGACCTGCAAAAACGTTTTACAGACTAACTTACATTAAAATAAAAGTAAAAAAAAATGTAAAGTAAAAGAAATATAAAAGTAAAGTAAAAGAAATAAAAAAGTAAAATAAATAATAAATGAATAAATAAATGAAATAAAAACAAATAACACAAAAAACTGTGAGTTTGTTTAAATATTATAATGGATGTTTAAGAAAGAGCGTGAATTCTCAATCCTGTAACTTCTGCTTCCATGTCATGTAAACTTTCACAACAGCAACCGTTTGTGTTGGTGTTCCAATAGTGAATAGAAGATCAACTCGGGTTCTTACTATCATGGACGCATACGTGAATGGTATCACAGGCAATCTCTCGACGTTACTTATTATATTTCTAAATACGCTTCTCCCCTGAAATGAATAAATTGTTGTATTGTATTTTTTGTGTTGTTGTGATACTGTATTATTGTTGTATTTGTATTGTATTGTGTTGCGTTGTTGTATTGTATGTGCTCTTACAGACAATGCATAGTCTAAACCACTTTAGAAACAATAACATGGAGGTGCACAAAATTTTTAACAAGTCCTGACTAACATCTACAAAACCATATTTCTTGACTTCTATAAAAATACGTTAAATTACGAGAAGCTTTTCGTTGAAGCTTGACGTTGCTCCAGAATAGGAATTACTTCTGTTGTGGTGTATTGGCTATGTGGGTAGTCTCAAGCATAGTGACATGATGTATTTGACACCTGTCAGTGGCCATCCAGAAGTCGACTGGAGCGGTTTTGTAGTACGAATATACGCGTGTTTCTGTGTTGGTGAACCGTAAAATACTCCAATAAGTCGTACAATATACAAACTAGTGTATCGTGGGTGCGTTCACAAACATAAACTCACCCAGACTCAGAATACCTATCTGTACCTATCTGTAGGCCATACAAATATTTGTCCCATGCGGGAATCGAACCCGCAACCTTCTACGCAGCAGCCAATTGCTCAACCACTATGCCAATCCTGTCGTCAATTTAAAAGTAATGGATGCAGGCAGATCAAACCAAAGATGTAAAGGTTATGTGTGATGGGACACAGACATAGCGAAGTACGTACAATAATAAATAAACTACGAAAAAAAAAGAAACTCGACTAAGAGACTCACAGGAGGAAAAGGACAAGACCAATTTCCAGGCAGCTGCTTTGCGTATATTTGACCAAGATATGGGTCTTTGTACAAAAAGTCACAAAGTTTATATTCAAATTGAACTGGTATCGGCAGGAAGCGCCCACTTATATATTCGTTTAAGTGCCATTTAATCTGAAATCAAAGATTTAAAAAAATATAAGTAACATACGCCTCTCACTCCAGACCATGGCCTGAAGCAGAGCCTGGACAGTATTGATTCTTGTGTGTAAAATTCAATCTATTGACCCATGGCTTGATTTGGCAAAAATCCATGTTGCTATACCGGCCAGCCAGCCAATCCAGACCACCATCACCAGATGAGCCCTGGTGCATCATTGAGATTACATCTATTTAAATAAAAGCGAAATATAACTTACAGATTAATCACGAAATTTCAGAAACGATAACACCTACCAACTTACAATTTGGCAGGTAGGTTCCTTATAGGGTGTAGACATCCGCTAAGAACGAATTTTACGAAACTCTACCCCTAAGGGGGTAAACCGGGGGTTGGAAGTTTGTTACATTTACGCGGGCGAAGCCGCTGGCAGAAGTTGGTATTACATAAAAGGAGAAACTGACTGACTGACATATCAACGCAGAGCCAAAACTCAACGGGGTTTAGGAACGTGAAATAGGCTGGCTAAGAAAAGTTTTTTGGAAATTTAACCTTAAAGGGGGTTAAAATTGGGAAATTCATTTGTATGCAAAATTTTATTCCTTGGGTTTATTTGGTAAATTGGCACAAATTCTTATCAAAATGAATAAAAATGATTTTCATTATTAGTTTTTTAAAGGACTTCAAAAAGGAGGAGGTTCTATGTTCGGCTATAGTCGGTGTTAAATAACGAAGAGACAAAATTAAAATGTTTTTTTTTTTAAAACTACGCTCAATAGATGATTTTCATGATTGCCATGAAAATCATCTATTCTTGCGAATGAAGTCACGGGTAAAGTGCTAGTTTTATAAATGTGATTGGAAGATGTGATTCGAATTATACCTACCGTTAAGTTATTGCCATATCCAGTTGTTGCGTTAAAGTCAAAGTCTATGTAATATGGACTGTGGCGGCTCCGTTTTCTGAACGTGAAATTGATAGTGTGCAAGCAGCTATTACCAGATTCTGTCTCTACTCTCTCAGGAACTATTTCTGTAGGCCGATATGAACATACCTAAAAATCGAATATTGACGTTAGCAACTGGTTGAATGAAAGGATCTAAATTCTAGTCACTTGATATGTGGTAGTTATAATATGTTAAATTTAAAATAAAACATAACACTTACCGGAATAAATCGACTCCATCAGTTTAGAACCTTCTAAATCAACAACAGCGGTGCAATGGCTCACAAAATAATTTAAATGGGAATTTAAAAATAGCATGCGATATAATCAAAATGATTTTTATTTATCGATAACAAAAAGTAATGCATTTTGTTACAGATCTGCGAACCAAATCCGTACTCATAAAATTAATTTTTTAAGGATATAATCACAAAAATGTTTTCGATGCAGATCCTTTTTTAAAAAATGTGGAGGGAAATTCAAAATTCGAAAAATGTTATTTTTACTTTTAAATAACCAAAAAAAGTTTTCAAAATAATTACAAGTGGCCAGTGCGTTATACATATTTATTTTTTCGCAAAACTTTCTAAGTGGCCTAGTATTTATTATTGTAGGTACTTATTTCCTTTCTGTTTGTCGTTTATTAAGTTGCACCTGCCATGTGACGTCTCTTCACCATCACAAGGGCGACTGGTAGAAAATGCCTAAGGTATTAAGTCCTCTTTTATGCAGTGTGTTTCATTAGTGCAAAAAGATTAAAATAAAAAAAAAGATGTTTTATCATTCATTTAATATCTGGGCTGTGTAATTGTATATCTTGTCACCCAACAAATGTTTATTTCTTATTAAAACTTTATTTAATTCGACATAATAAAACACTCACCCAAGTGAACTTGGAGGGCTTCGCAATAGTTTAGGTTTAGTGTTAACAACTAAAAAGCTTTAGGGGCTGTTCGGACTTGTTCATTGTTTTACTTAAGCCGATTAGCACTGGTGTTGACTTTAAGCGGATCACATTAAAACATAGTAATTTAACTTGGTTTTAAATTCATATTTTCACTTCAGTTTAGTTTAGAGGTTAATTAATTTTACAATTAAGATTATAATTATACCTTTTTTCGAGGTGGAAAATCATCAAATGACCTCTCCCGTTCTAGGGTGGAACAAAAGTGCGTTTCAGACTTTTACTGACAAAAATCCACCTATATTCCTTCATTTGCTCTTTGCATTCTAGGGAGTTACCGTGAGGTAAATTTTTCAAATAATCCTTCAACTGAAGCTAGCCATTGTGATCACTTATTGAGTTTTTACAATTACAGTTTTACAGAATAGTAATATGACTTGATTGATGAAAATAGAAGTAGTTCCATGTTTTATGCATCAATATGAAATACAGTCCAACGCACTATTTTTGACATTCACTTTAGTAATCTTGACATTAGTGTTACTAGGCCCGTGAGGTGAATTGCGTCTCATTGCGGAGACCTGAGTCTCAGCAGTGAGGATAAAATAAGACAGATAATGTTATGTTATAAAGGTACAAAGTTATCGAGCAGACATATCGGTTAACATAACTGCGGTTCAGAATCAATATTCCACTCAAATACCAAGTTTACGTGTCAAATAAAGACGGTAAAGGAAAGCTTTCGTACGGTGCAATATAGTACGGTTATTTATAGCTTGGCCGAACTGTACCGATCGGAATACGCCATCAAAGAGTGGAGAGCCAATAATGTTTCTATAGATCGCCCGTAGCCAGCCTCCCCATATAATTACGGTCAGCGACGACCCCGGCTCGAATATTTCATAGGATTATTATGATGAGAACCCGGAGAGGGTTTTTTTGTGGTGGGAAATCAGGGTAGGGTGGAGCGAGAGGGCGTGTAAGACTTTTTCTCCTGTGTCGTTTTGACACCTGTATTCTTCAGTAGACCTTTGAGTTCTAGGACTACAGGTTTCGTTTTAAAAAAAATCCCATGGCCTTGGCAGGTGTCAGTTTTGCTGAAATTTCTTTATGGTGCGCGTGGAACACTGCTTCGCGCCGTTAGCCTCGCTCCTCGGGGCGGGCTGCACAATAGTGATATCTGTGCGTTTTCCCCAGCTGAATCTGAAACAGAAACCTTCCGAACTTGCTATGTCCGGTGAGGACCAGCCACTCCTCAAAGGGGGACTTTCTGCCCCGATTGTGGCGTGCTCAAACCCGGATACGGTACAATAAGAAAAAAAGAACGGTGAATAAAATGTAGGTGGTCCTGCTTCAGTGACACAGTAATTGGCACAATTTATATTGCACAGAATTTTCCAAAAGTTTTTATTCGTTTTCAATTGGTATTGCGATAAAGTATTTTCACAATAGCGTTTATTAAAATAATTAATTTACAAACGTGAGTGAAAAATGTAGCGTTTATTCGAAATTTAACATTCAGTTTATTAAAACTTAAAACTGCATATATCTTATACAAATAGTGAGTTGCCAAAAAATTTCATTTATTTCTTTTGGCATAAAGCCGGGCTTTTGCGGATGAATAATGTGAAAACATGAAGTATTTGTTTAAGGTTCTTTGAGAGTAGTGTTGGCCCAGTGGTAGCGGCCCTAACTTACGAGTATATATCCTTACGTCGTGGGTCTAAACCTAGGCAGCTATGTTTAATTTATTTCATCACTTTTCTACTCTCAAAACGGTAAAGGAAAAACATCGTGAGAAAACCGACGTGACCTACAATAAAAAATTCGAAGACATGTCACAACCACCAACCCGCATTGGGTCCACGTGGTGCCTTACGGCCCATTTTGTCTCCTAGAGAAGGAGGCATGGGTCGCAGAAGTGAGATATTACAAGGCTGATTATACTTAAGCTTTGTATAAAACAAGTAACTGAAATAATTAACATTCTTATCACACGCCGTTACAATCATAATATACCTAAGCATTGTATTTAAATGCACTTTTATCGCTTTTTTTTAAAGAAATTAGTCATAAATAATAAAAAATAAATAAAAAATAGCAATTTAAGCCAAAATTATATGCAATAATAATTTTGGCTTAAATTGCATGTCGAGAAGTTTCCATTTAGGCATAGAAATGCCTGTAGTTGAAGGCTCCGCTCTTCCTTTACTTTATAAATATTCAATTAGTCAGATGACAAAAAGGAAAAAATGAAATATAGAATAAAAAGGATAAAAAATACCTATTATAAAAATAGCTAAACTGGATTCAGTACCTGATTCTGAACATATTACTCTCAGGATACGCGTATATTATGTTACATGTTTTATAGGGTTCTGTGTAGATAGGAAGGTTTTTTTTTCGGGTGGGAAAATCATCTAATGACATCCCCGCTCTTGGGCGAAGCGAGAGATAGTGTCAGACTTTTACTAACTAAAAACCCACACCTGTTCCTTCTTTGCCATTTTTCCTGGTCCCCGGGGTCACTTTCGCATCACCCATGGCCCCAGTAGGCCTCGACCCTGCTGGGCCCCTACGGTTGCTGACATCTCCTTGAGGCGCGCGTGGACGCGCCGTCGACGACTTGGGCTCGGTCCGGACAAATACCGGACGATCGGACGGCGAGCCACCCATTGCTCGCCGTCCACAAGCCCGCGCCTACGGTGGCCGGAAATCGGGATTGGAATCCCGGCAGTGATTGGGACGTGAGGACCGTTGCCTCACGCGATCGGCCGCCTCCTTTGCCAGCATTACTGCTTCGCAGGAGGCAGCCACCTGCCACTCCTTCTCGCTCCGGACCATGGCCTGTACCAAGGCCCGGTGCGAGAGATCGCTACCGCCGATCGCCCCCACGAGGGCACGGTGGTTTGTAGATAGGAAGGTACATATTAATCGTCTTTTGATACCTTCCACCACCACCACGCGTCATGCTCGTGAACGGGTGCTGTCAGTTGAGACTGGTCATCTCTTAGCTGTGAGTGGCTTAATTCAATTCCTATTTTTTAATTAGTTTTTTTTTAATTATTACTACTTATCTACATTGTGCTCACATATTAAAAGCGACAAGAAATATGTAACCAAGATTTATGTAACTCATAATATGATTTAAAAGAGTGGCCATGGAGTTTTTTTGCACGTTCCTCTCCATAGAGATCTACGCTTTGGAACGTGCACTTCACTTTTTTTTTGACTGAACGACATTTTGACAATTCAAAAGTGCCTGTAATTGGTCTATTTGAAATAAAAGTTTCTGATTTCCTTTATTTTTAGATCCTATTCATTTTCAAGGACCATTGTGTGGAATAGCTTAATTTGTAAATCAATCAATGTGCAATTAGTGCGATGTGTAGACAAGGGCGCCGTTATATCTACCCATATATATGTGACTACGGTCTTATAGTTAGGTTATAGTTAGGTATCTGGGTATTGAATGCGATCATTATTTCATATCACGTTCACAGAGAGACTACGGGGCAGTATTGATTTTGGGCCAACTGGTCAATTAGATGCCGTGTCGCGTGTTTGAAGTATTTGCGGGATCATCGATAGTTATAATAACGTTCGTCTGATCACAATCGATGTATAATATGCCTCGAGAATGTATACAGATGGTTTCCAAAAGTAAAATAGTGGCATCGGTTGTGAGGAGGATTCAGGGGAGTGTCAATAGCATCCTGAAAGTCGTGGAAAAGCTCCTGTGCATCTCATGCTGAATCATTGTACGGATGAAATACCTATATACAATAATAAATATACATATAGTTTACTATACTATTCTTAAGTATGTTTTTAATATCGTACTTAGCCCAAGTCGTCAACAGCGCTTAGTGTTCTACGCACTCCACAAAGAGTTGTCGGCAAACCGTAGACCCAGTAGGGCCGATGCCTGCTATGGCCACAGGCATTTTCTGAAAAGGAAACCCGTGGTCTTAGAAGCAAAGGACAACTAAAGGACACAGGTGTGGCCTTAGTCAGTTTAAGTCTGACACTACATTCCGTTCCACTAAGAACAGGAGAAGTAATTTAAAAAAAATGTAAAAGGATGTGTACTAACAAAAATGGTTCACATGTTGATCCAAAGAAAACAATTTAGTAATAATAAATAATAATTTTAATTATAATTTAGCGTAGTTTGTCAGGATTATTAAGAATAATAATTTATTATTAATAATCCTAATAAACTGCGCTATTCGCCTCTTGTGCGCTTAGCCTTTTCCGTACTATGTTGAGACTTTTCCAGTCTATCCAGGTGCATCTGAACCCAAGTCGTTTACATGGCACGTCTATCCCTATCGACGAGCTTATCTGCCTTCCATAATCCAGTAATTGGGTAGCACAATAGCTCCTGACTCGACTGGTATCTGATTTTCTGGCTTCAAACTTCCCGTAACGCCTGTCAAAGATGTAAAATAACAGCTGGGACCAACAGCTTCACCTGTTTTCCAAGGCTTGAAAGAGTTCGACTTCTGCAAGCGTGTGTCTATTCTTAGAGTATTTTTAATATCGTGCAGATTTCATTACGCATGCGGGATTGCCCCGCGTGCAGAAAAAACGCGTATTGCCCGCGTGCGTATTCCACGCATTACAATAAATACTTGTATGAAATGAACATTTGCGGGGGTTACGCGTGCGGGGCAATCCCGCCTGCGTGATCAAAACCGCACGACATTAAAAACACCCTTACAGCGCAATTTTATGTAGTACACATAAATATTCAATGCCCATTAATCTAGGATCCAATTGGCACCGGAGCGTTTGCCTTCTACGGGAAACGGATTCGATCTCCGTGTCAGGTCAAACATTTGTACGGACAAGATGTTTGTTTGTTTTAAGTCTAGCTGTCCATGTTCGTGATTTGTGTTCGGCAGGGCACTTCGGAAATCCATTGTTTTCGTGACAGTCCGAAATGTTCTCGTGTACGTATGTTTGTGTTTATTTACGGCGTAAAGAAATAGTATGCAATTGCCTTTTTCGTAAAATTGTCGAGTAATATATAGTGTCAGCGTTTCCATTATCACAAAACGCTGTATAAATATCATTCAGATATCCGATCGATCTTGTGGGCCTAGTCAATCGGCTCCCAAGTCACATAGACTTTCGCCAATAAACCATGCTTGGGAGGAATAAAGTCGGTTATGTGGACAATCGATCACGGCACACTCATAAACATCGCGTGCCATAGTGCCGTCAGTGTCTAAATATTAGCAATATATCGACAGCGGCAGAAAGCCTTTCGAAGGTATCAACCTATCTCGACACATTCTACTAAGAAGTATCACTTTATCATATTTTTGGGAAATATTCCGAACTATTTGATTTTCCTTTGTATTGGAGATGAGACAAAGAATACAAGGAAAAATTTACCAATTTTTGCGGTTATTGACACTAATCTTTCATAGCTCAAGCAAGCGCAAGCTAGACACAAGGCTCATTTCTTGCACAAAAGTATTTTGTGGTCGGTTCCGCGTATATTCAATAATATTCCAAGGCCTATAAGAGCAAATACTGAAATAAAATCATTTAAAAAGAAACTCCATGAACTGTTAGTGAACAAATGCTATTACTCTATGAAAGACTTCTTTGCCGACAAATCACTATTAAAATATAATCTGCCCGGGTCATGATGCGTTTTGTATACATGATGAACAACTCTGAAAAACATGATGATAACGAAGGAGTAAATTAGACATTTCATTATCTTGTGTTCTAATATTATTGACATGCATGTTAACTCACTAGGTATAGGTACTTACCTACACTATATTGTACGCCCTAAGGGTAAGACATAGCCGTTCGTGGAATATTTAATTAACACCATCTGTATTATGTAAAATTACCTATGATCCACAATAAAGATGATTTGATTTGAGCTCGAACCTATTGGGACCCATTGTCAATACCGAAATGGCCATAGTTAAAACATAAAAGGCTGAGAAGTATTGTCTTTGTAAGCGCTGTTAAGTTAATCGTTTTATCTTCATGAAGTCGTATGTATATTTCTGAATTATGGATGGATTGTTCAGTACCTATCAAGAAATGTCTAAAAACTGTAAGATATCCAGCGTAAACTTCCTCACACTCATTCGCTATGTCTGTCTGTTCTGTTCTGTGTCTGTCATGCGGATATCGTCCATCTACTGTTTTATTTGATCTGTGTCGTCCATTAATCTTAATTTGCTTGGCCATCTTAGTCCCGTCTCGTCTAGGTTTTACATCGAATCATGTGCCCTGTCCAGCTCCATTTTAGATGGTATATACGGTCTAATATGAGTATACTTTGGATTTTTTTCTTATTTCTTAATTTAAGATTTTATCCCGTAGTTTAACTTCAAACGTGATTCTCTCCATTGCCCCCTCTGACACTTTTCTAATTTGTCTCTGTGATTGTCAGTAAGGACCATGTTTCACATTCATATGTTAAGTATGGAAGCATTCAACTTACACATACAAATCTTTGCTTTCATCATTTTCTTCAAGGACCGTCCGCTAATCGTATCGTCTGCCATACGTAAGCTATTATACAAGCGTGTCGTGATTGATATTAAAGTTAAAGTTTCTACTTCGTGTACGTAGTAAGAGAACTTTGATTTGTTAGTAATCAATTTCATTTTGGTATTTTCCTATCGAGGCATAGTCAGGTCCATTTATTTTAGTTTTTTCCCGTATACTGAATCGAGAAATGCTAGGTTCTTTTTTAGTAAAAAAAATATTAGTTTGTGTCCGTTAACACTCCACTTTCCATGGTCATACTTTCCCACAGTAAATTATTCAGCAGCTTCTCTGATGCCAACCTTGCTATTAAAATCGGTAAAGTTGTGTTGGCTGTCTCAAATCAGTTTCAGTTAGTGTTTGTTTTGGCTACGGGGGACGATATGGGTTGTTAGTTTTTATCTGTCCTGATAGTGTATTGGTTCTTCCATGTTTAGCGTACTTAAGTTTATCTTCTTCTATTATTTATTTTTTTATTATATAATTTATTGTACACTTCATATTGTTAACAGCTTGTTGGTTTGGTAGCCACTCTTTTTAGACTACCTACTCTATGTACTGTTTTTTTTTTTTGTTTTAAACCTTGCTCCACTCTTTTCCTTTTGTCTTGTTGCAATGATGTTTATAATTTTATGTTATTGTATATAAAAAAAGTATTCTCTTTCTTTTTGTCCACTGGCAGCTGTAGTTGCTTTCGTTTATCCATTACCTTTTTTGGCGAAATCTTCTATGATACAAATGATGAGAAAAAGCTGTACTTGTTTTTCATGTTTAATTTTTTTTTTTCCATGTGGGTGTTAAGGAGACTACAAGGTCATTGTTTAAGGGCGGCACTCAATTATGTAGACATTTTTATTTCATTACTATCTATAGGTATGTGCTCACATATTTCAAATGATTTCTTTTGTAAAATCGAAGAGTTCACATCCCGTTTTTTCTGGTTCCTCCGTCCCAAAAATGCGAGGTAATTTTTCTATGGGGTTGAATTTCTGTTCCGTTGTATTTATTTTCCTCTACAATATTTTTCATTTTCTGGTCTGATATTTACAGTACATTTTCGTTTACAGACTTTATTACTTCTAAAGCTTATTGAATTAGCTTTTTTTCAAGTTTTGACAATAATATCTCCATATTTTTGTGCATGCTTTTTTTGTACTGCAGTAACTTATCGAAGTTTTTGCTGGCAAACTTCTGACTGTTAATGTCACTCGAAGTTTGTTTTTTTATGTTTCTGCGCTGTTTTTAGGGTTCCGTACCTAAAAATGGAAAACAAACGAAACCCTTATAGGATCACTTTGTTATCCGTCTATCTGTCTGTATGTCTGTCAAGACCCTTTATCTCGGGAACGAATGGAAGTATCGAGTTTAAATTAAAACCATATACTCAGGTTTGCGGTTCCTTGAAGAGGTAAAAAAAATCAAACTTGTGAGTTAACAAAAAAAAAGATACGTTCGTTTATGTTGCATAAAACATATAATTCGACACCCTCAAGAGAATCAAAATACATAGGGTTCTTCTTCCCTTTGTCCTAGAAACCTGAAATTTGGCATGAAGCAAGTTCATATAGCATAAGTACACAAAAAATCTGAAAACTGTAAATTTGCAGTTACGTCACAAAAAAACTTTTTTTGCGATTCGGAAAAATCTTCGTAACTCAATTCGGGAACTGAACTGTTTTTATAGATAAGTTTGTACGGTACCCTCAGTACGCGACTCCGACTCACACTTGTCCGGTTTTTTGACGTAAAATTTACAGTTTGCTTTGTGTATTGTTTACAAAATATTTCTTTGCAGAAGTTGTAACGAATTCTTGATATTTGACAAGCACACTTAATAGTCACTTTATGCACCATTATCAGTTTATATTCACGTTGTTGACCACACCGAAACACAAATAATAACTTAGCCATAAAATCAATTCCTAGCTGCCCACCACATAAACGCATTCAAATCGATCTTGTTCCGGGACAGTTTCTTTAATAAAATCCACAAACAGTCAAGTGGGTAGCCTACCTACTGCGCACTTTACAAAGGTAACGTTCTGAAAGTTCACCGTGTCTCTATTTAAATAGGCACTCGCGCATAAAATAATAATGAGATATTGAAGAGCCACCTCAGGCTCTTGAAACGAGAAGTAATTAACAAAATGATTAGGTACCGGTGCTTCCAACCCTTGCGTGGATAATATTATGTAAGGATGTAACTTGGGGTGAAACTCAATTGGGTAGCATTATGTCATATTAGTCTGTAGACTTCAGACGCAGAATACCTACTATGTTCGTCTACATAAAATGAATATTTAAAAGTGGATTATTGATATTGTTATTGGAACGAAATTCCTTATCGCGCGTTGCGAAAGACTTTGCGGTGCCTAGTCTGATACCATAAAAACAAATTGTGGCGGGGCGAGCTGGCGCACTTTTTTGCACTAGTGTGAAAAATAGTAAATTGTGTGCCTAGAAGCTGTAAGAGTAGAGGAGCGGGTTTTCGATTTAGTGTTTTAAAAAAGGTTTTTGCTAAGATTGGCCATTATTGAATTTACTCATTTATTGCCTTAAAAAACATATAATTCTGAGTTTTCATGACTCGTATTGTATAGCGGGTGGCATACTATATAACATAACATACTAATAAGTACATATTATTACGCATCTGCCAACCCCTAAAAAAATCTACCATTCCTACTATTCTTTGTTCCATTTTTTATATCTACGAAGAAGATAATGGCTGCCTTTCTGTCCCATAAACAACATGTTTTTCTTCATTAAGGTGGGTAGGTTATTCAATATTTTATGTTAAAAACTGAAACAGATGGTACACGTTAATAGAGCACAATATAATGTTCTGTAATTAATTATTATAACGTTGGACGGCCATGTCAGCTTTTATTAAAAAAACTGTGCTATGATAGCTTTTATTAAAAAACTGAGTGATAAATAATTTAATTAGATTCGTTTGTGTACTGTATATAAATGGAAGATGGGAACAAACGGACACAGAGAGATTGCGAGTTTCTGTATTTGTGACTTTTCTTTTGCTATTTAAGGGCATCCAACCCGACATACATGTTCACTGTTTTTTATACAAGCGCTCTTACGCGGTTATGACGTGATTACACATATTTCATTAGATATTTTGGAAACACAGTGTCTTGTGGATATTATCTAAGCTCCTTTTTAGATCAATTTATAAATTTGTGTAAAACTAATCCAGTAAAAACCTCTGAAAATCTGCTATTTTGCATAAACTTTGACACTTCTTAATTTACTCAAAAATTAAAAAAGTCGAAATAATATCCTAATAATTAAAATTATATTATTATTATTATCTTATTAATTTGCCTTGCAAATTTAATCATGATTCTGAATGACGACAATTTTTTTCAAAAACTTATAAGTGTGTAAAAAACACGTATTTCCTGGAACAAGTTTTGTGAGATATTAATGAATGCTAACAGAGTTTTCTGGCGAGAAGAGAGAGAACGCCTTGTCTCGTTGCCTCTTCGTAAAACATTGCGTTGGATTGCGTTAGATGAAGTAACAAGCTTTTTAAACCATGCTTGATGTTGACGATAGGCGAGTGGAAAAGGAGCCTCTTAAGTGGTTGACTTTAATGCTGCTAATTTATCCTAATTTAGCTTTTAGTCCTGTGTCGTGGGTACGTTCACAAACATGTAAACTCACTTACACAAGACACCCAGACCCGGAATAACTTTCTGTAAAAAATTCATCAATTTACAAAAAAAAAAGTTTTTTTTTTAATTGATATAAACCAGTGCTTTACTGTAATCCCACCTGATGGTAAGCAGTGATGCAATCATTGATTTTGAGGCGCACTAGTTTATTAAGAGCCTATTCACTCTAGCCTTGAAAGCACCTAAATTATAGTTGGATGGGAAGACCGCAGCAGGCAAATTGTTCCAGTCCTTCGATGTACGCGGTATAAACGACGTAGCAAAACGTTTAGTCCGGACATATTATAAAATATCATTTAGAAAATTAGGTACTTAGCTCATGTATGATGATCTCGCTTTTTTTGCAAAAACCTAATACCATAATCAAAAGCTATGGGATAGGAAAATCCCCACAAAATAACCCTTTGAGGATAACACGTGTCCCAGTTATTTACCAATACCGTGTGTACACACATGTAGCTTTTATCGAACAAAGGCTGAAAAAACACGAATCAAAAATGACAGGGCGAGACCTTAATCTGTATAGACAAATCAAGCTTTTTATTGGTACATCATTAACCTTGCTAACAATAAAGAAGGTCAGAAAGCCTATTATTTATTAATTTATTACAAAACCGACAAGGCTCCTAATTTAACACACCCTGTATTCAACCCATGTACTGAGCACGCTGTATAAGCCTTGTACAGAAATATTTGGGTTAATTACTTTTCCCGATGACTTGTAAAACTCATTGTTTTTAATTGTTCTACAAAATTGTCGTTTCCTGTTGAATTCGTTTAAAACGTAAGAAATAGTACATTTTTAACAAGTATAGAAAGTTTGTCGAAGAAATACTTTCTCTGAAAATTACGACGTATTTTTTTTCATTTTGCAATGTAGAACATTTTCCAAAGTTGTCATACATTTTAGTTTTGATTTAGATGGCAGCAGGCTATCGCAAGTATTTTTTACCTTAATCACAATATCAGGCGGCGGCTGCAAATTCTTTAGATTCTCTTCAAAGAATTCTCTTCAAATCTTAAATTCAACATTTTTTTCACAAATAGAAAATATTATTTATTAGACTTTTTTCCCGCCCTTTACTTTTGCAGGTTGAAGGAGAAGCAAAGGTATCGAACCGTTATACATCCTACTTAATATTAAAAACAAAAATTCAAATATTTTTGAATTTAGAACACAGATAATTGTTAATTTGTTATACACAAATTATTGTGTAAATAATCTTATTTATTAATGATATTCTGCTCATAAACATAATTTAAATTTTCATCATATTAAAACTTTATTAAAACCTTAAAAATATGCGCCTCTTTGCTTTATGCTATACGGATTTATTGAAAAGTTCCATCGTCTACCTCCGAAACGAGATTACTTCGGAATACACATAGCATAAGCATAATCAGCCTTATAACGTTCCCACTGCTGGGACTCAGGCCTCCTGTCTAGGAGTGGGAATGGGCCGTAATCCACCACGCGGCCCTAGTCCGGGTTGGTGAATGTCACATGTCTTCGATTTTTTTGTTTCTAGGACATACCGGTTTCCTCACGATGTTTTCCTTCACCGTTTTGAGAGCAGTGAAATAAATTACACAAAGTAATGCGCCTGGCTGGGTTTGAACCAGCGACGTACAACTCGTAAGTCGGGGCCATTACCACTTGGCCACCACTGCTCGGACGAACACTATTTTAAAAAAAACGGCCCTTAGTTGACAAACATATTTAGTATTCCCTTGTTAGTATAGCTATTCTACTCGTATTTAATAACGTTGATGTGTCAAATGTCAATGGGATTGGAATCCAATCTCTAACCTCTTGTGACGAAATGCTAGGCTGTATTGATCGCAGTAACGTCTACCGGCCTTCCCTCCCTCAACAGATTACACACATTCCAAGATATTTCAACTTAATTACTTACTAGTACAGGCCGTAGGCCCTTATTTTAGCTGGTCTACAGTATTCAGAGATAAAAAGCTTTAAAAAGTAATATATAATGGTATTAATATTCCACAACTTTCACACAACGCCATCTAGTTCCAAACTAAGCAGAGCTTGTGGTATGAGTGCTGGACAACTGATAAACATACTTAAATATTTCTTAATATATAAATTACACCCGGCATAGAACAAATGATCGTGCTCATCACACAAATATTTGTTCTGGGTAAGGATCGAACCCACGACCTCCAGCATAACAGTCAGGGCCACTAACCACTAGACCAACAGGCCTGTCCGGCTTGCCCAAAGTGCTTCTTGAAAGCCCGGAGTATACCTATTTCCATGTTTGAACAGTGCTTGATATTGTCAATATCAAAGCCTATAGCTTATGGCCCTCCGACCCCACTCTTACATAGACCCATGGGACTCTGCCGACCAGCCCACATAGGGACAAAAGGACCAACCTAAACCAACTCTCTAGGGTATTAGCATTTGTTATGTCCCAAGCCCCTATAGCTCCATTGATCCACAAGCTTTGAAACGTAAATAAAATAAAGAAGGTAATTCTACTTGAAGAATACACGAGAAATTCCGTATGAGGGGCAACGATGAAAAAAAAAATGACGTCATTAAAACGGTTGACGGGTACCCAATGTTCCAACTAAAATACATTACATTTCTACTTACCGGACGATCCAATTTAAATAAAGTTAACCCCTATTATCCCGCAATAGTTCTACGGAACTTATTTTATTATTCCAGTCTTCTTACGAAGCTGAATATTTTATTTAAGCAAAAACAAAAAACAAGCTCAGTAAGTAATGAAAAGGAGAAATATGCGAGAAAGTATCAACGAAATGCGTGGATTCATGTCGAGGGCACCTTTAGAGGGCGACTCTAATTAAATTTCTGTAAATACGGCTGCATGGAAAATTTTCGTTTACTTTTGGAATTTGTTTGTCGACTGCATTTCTGAGACGAGAAAAAGTGGCCGTTTTTAAACATAGCACCCTCCCCTCAGTCAGGCATCCCTACCGAGGCGTGCCAAGATTGCTTTGATTTATTTATACTGAAAACTGTTCTTCTGAAAAAAAATCTATGGAAGTGTATTGTATATGAAAGTATATTTTTATGTTATATATTATTATAATACTCGTAATATTATAAAGAGGAAAGATTTGTATTTTTGTTTCGTCATCATTTCAGCCGAACGACGTCGACTGCTGGACATAGGCCTCCCCCAAGGGTCGCCACAATGAACGGTCCTGTGCGTCTCGTATCCATCGGACCCCCGCAACCGTTACCAAGTCATCGGTCCACCTTGTAGGAGGCCTTCCAACGCTAAGTCTTCCGGTACGTCCAGTACGGTTCATTTTTGTTTGTAATGAATAAATTAAAGAAATACCTAACTGCTTTTAAAAACTCTTTCATTGGTAGAGTGCTACTTTGTTACTGAGTGACATAGGCATTTTTACTTTCATGCCGGTGAAGACACTGGCAGAAGCTAGTATAGACTAGCTGTGGTAGAGCAAGCTGTAAATATATACACCGTCACCCAATTGTCGAACAGTGTCTCCAGTGAGTCCGTATAAAACTTGGCGGGTACGATCAAATCTGGTGAGAGGTGGGATTTGTTCTTCAGAACATTTGTTTAAAAATCAGTCAAAAAATATAATAAAGTACCTACTAATAAAAGCATAAAGTAAGTAAGTTGTGTTTTAAAAGCGTAAGTAGACATTCCCTTAAGTGCTTTCTTATCCGTGTCTTAACCTTCTAAATGAAAGACATTTTAAAATCTTCGTCAAGTTAAAACACTTTTAGTAACACTGTTATTATCCCGTCTTAAGAGATGCAACCATCGGCTTTCATTTATAAATCCCGGTCCGGAGACGCAGTGCTTTGCCCCGTGTCATCGCTCGTTACTCGACCTGACCTTATACAACCTCATAACATAATTACTGCTGAGTGCTTCCTTAAATAAATAAAGTCTTTTGTTTCGCGAAATACTTGCAAAGCTTTGCGTGACCGAGATTTGTTTGCGCTGCGTATTGTAGCACTGTGTTCACAATGTTTACATTATCTCTTAATGAATTTAGGCGTGTTTTAGGTCTATTTAATTTACATATTTACATTCAATTCAGGTACACAGAAATCAGTGTCTACACCGTGAAATATGTTTTCTTCAGACTGGTGAAATTAAATTTCGATCTCAATTCCCTAGTACAGTTGCCCCCCGGTTATAATTTAATGTACGGACAAGAGAGAAATCCATAAAATCTAATGGGAAAATTCCACGATGCGATGAGGCTTTTAAGATTTATCTTATAGTACCAAGTGCGGTACTGCCTGTTTAAGCGTTATTACATTTCGCGATATTGAATTTTATGAAATTTTAACATGCAATATTTATATAAGTGTCTTATGTAAAAAGATGGATTTATCTAAACAGTATCTTTATCGTTATATAGTGATGACATAGTGTTAGACGTAGTTTAAAATATTTATGGGATATTTTACACATTTTAATATATTTACACCTTTTTGTCAAAAAGTAGCGCGAGGTTCTATATATTATATACTTTTTTTTAATATCGCAGCTTAGATAGGTTTTTTTTTGGTGGGAAAATTATCTAATGACAAATCCCGCTCTTGGGCGGAGCGACAGATAGTGTCAGAATTTTACTGACTAAAAACCCACTACTGTTCTTTCGTTACCTTCGGACCCAGGGCCCCGAGTTTCGTTTTCACACAACCCATGGAGCTTAGATAGGTGCCTTTTTAGCTTCGTACAAATTTTTATTGTATTTTTTTTTTTCATTTAGTATGTATTTTCAGTTTTATTATGTTGTGTGAACCGCAAATAAATATTTTCCTTTCTTTTATTTCGATATTTAATTTAAGTTGATTTACTTTAAAAGAAATGAAATGAACTTATAAGATAAGGTTGGTGAAGTTTTTCTCCCACAACGTTATTTTTGTAATGTATATAAAGAACTAAGAAAAAATATTTCATATTCAGATCAACAAGTATTTTATTCATAAAAAAAAATATCCAAAAAAAAAACAAACCAGTAATTTTACCACGAAAATACGAACTTTGATGTTAGCCAATTTTTCTCACATATTTTAATAAGTGAGTCGGTAAGCTATTACATAATATTTCCCAAGTTCCGGTTGACTGCACGGTGGCGTTTGATGGGCACATAAAATGTAACGGGACCCGGCACTCCCCACTACTTGCACTATACTGAACACGCCTTTTTAGGGAGCGCCGATATTTTTAAATGCAGTCAATTGTTGGGAAACGCTTTCTTGAAATTGATAGGTTTTTACTTTGTTAGTCCGTAGTAGTTTTTGTTAGTAACGTTTAGAGTGAAAGTCATTTATTTGTATCTACATTTCTATATTATCTTCCTGAACTGCGATCATTACTAAGAAAATCTTAAGAATAAAATACATGGCACATTATTATCATCTTCCTGCCCGTTTTTTTCTTTCATTCTGTCCTTTCACCCTTCATGCTATCACTAACTCCCTTTTCTTTCATATCACTTTCCACACAATCCATCCATCTTTTCAAAGTACCTGCTCATCAATAAAAAGAAAACTGACTGAAAATATTTTGATGAAAATGTTTGTGATTAGAGTACTTTAAATAAAATCTGTAATTTTAATTTTCAAGTACCTATATCTCGCCGACTAACTGTTAATTAAGATGTCTACAACTTTTGAAAATTGAGATTGATAGAAATATTAAATAGTTGAGAGTTTATAATGGAAAAGTTTCTTCTAATGAAACTCCTTCATTATTGGAAACTTTTTTATAAATCTTAGGCAAAGAAAATATTAGTTAAAGTATCATGAAAGTAGGTCTCATCTTTAATTTACTTTTCTTAATTCTTAAATTAATTATACTTAACTTGCATGTAACTTACATATTATTATTTCCCACGGTTAGTGCGAAAGTGAAACCCAGGGACCTGGGACCAAGGCAAAGAAGGAACAGAAGTGGGTTTTTAGTCAGTAAAAATCTGACACGGCCTCGCGCTTCGCCCAAGAGCGGGAGATGTCATAGAATGATTTACCCACCTAAAAAAAAAACTTACATATTTTCAAGTGCCAATCAATACAACGATTAAAAAACATATATATATTGAATTTAAAAAAAAACCGAGTTGATCTATAAAAAAAGTTTCGTACTCAAAAATCGTTTGAAAATCAGAGACTGCAAACCTTACGTCACAAATTTTATAGCACCATACACAAAATTGTAAGTGGTAGATAAATCTACGAAACTTTCAAGTAGCTGCAGTAAATCTCTTCAGATATGCAAACTTCCAGCTAATTAGTGTTAGAACTCAAATTGCGTTAATTTATCTTCTTTGTTTTAGACTTCTGTTGGCCTAGTTTAATATAACCGTCTGCCTAGATTTCTGAAGTTTATTGGAGTCGGTTTCACACCTAGGTAGATACGTTTTATTTTATGTTTGATGCTATTTGAACTCTTTCATTTAAGATAATAAGTTTTGTTATTATTACCGCTAGCCCTTATTGTCCCACTGCTGGGCAATTATTTTCAACGATCACGGTTCCTCGCTTTCTATTCCTTTTTTATATGAATTCTATTTATTAAGACAACTTTAATTAAATTTATATTTTTAGGGTTCCATACCTAAGTCGGTAAAAACGGAACCTTTATTACCACTTTGTTGTCCGTGTTACCCTTGTAGGAGCTCACACCACACATGCTTACGCGACAGAATGTATAGTCGCCAAGCGAGACCGTGGCGTGCGCGAGCGCCAGTCCCTTACGCACAGAGGTGATGCGAACATGTCTAATAATTAAGTCGCGTACGTACCATAATATTAGGACAATAGATGTAAACCATAATGTGAACTGAACAAATAAATCCTCATTTAACTTTCTGTAGTGACTTTTAATCATACTCCCTACACAATGCTACACCGTACCCAGGATACACGTACACCACACACCACCACCAAGGGACTCAACACCCTTTTTCGAAAGAACACGCGGATGTATAAAGCTGAAATTAATATCAAATACTCAGGGTCTGCTACCCTTTGAAGCCGTGAAAAATCAAAGTACAATCAAAACAACAATACAATCAAACAAACAACAATCACAATACAACACACAACACAACAAAATACACAACCAATAAATCAACAACAATCCGATCAATATACAATCTAAAGATAAAGTCTTCTAAACTCCGTTTAGGCGTTTATTGGATTTTAGGATTTGCTAGCGAGTGTCAAAATAAACGCCTAAACGGAGTTTAGAAGACTTTATCTTTAGCCTATAGGGTACCCTTCGTTGACCTAGAATTCTGAAATTTGGAATGAAGCAGATTCGATTTGGGAACTGAACTATTTACAGAGGTAAGTTTGTATGGAACCTTCGATACGCGAGCGCGACACACACTTGAACGGTTTTTTTTAAATAAGTTTAGTTTAATTTATTACACCAATTAATATTATAAAAGCGTAAATTGTTGTGTGTATGTAGTATGTTTGTTACTCCTTCACATTTAAACTGATATCAGGATTTGATATTTGCCACATGGGTAAGCCGTGTCCTGGAATAGCATATGGGTTCTTTCCCGGTATACGCATTTGTTCGATCTCAAACTATTTACACTATTTTTGACACATTTTATTTATTTATTTTATATTATTTTGTTTGAAAAAAAAAAACACGATAAGTATTACAATATATATTACACTTATTAGTAGGAACAACAAAATCAATGTAATAACCACAACATTATCCACATAATATTAATACTTTATAAACGCAGTTACAAATTAGTCAGACAACAGAATAAGAAAAAATTAGAAGTTGTTCGACGTAAAGTTATTAGTGCACTAACTAATTACTTTACGTCGAAAAGCATTTCTACTAAGCATAAATATGTCAATCTCAATGAAATGCTCATTGTACATTTGCGTGAGCCGTCGAAGTGGTGCACGCTTACCTGCGTTTGTTCAAGGTGATGCTTAGCAAATAAACGGTAATCGCATAGTGAACAAGTTTCAAAATTCTGCATGAACGTAAGATTTGAGAATAAATGGCCTAAGGTAACCATGAAGGCTATGGTTTTCTAACATTAGTCGAGTATGAGACAGTTCACAGTCCCAGGTATCAAATTGAACCCGCTACGTGACCATCCTTAACAGATATTTGAAGGCAAGGCACGATTTCTATCGCGTATGACATTTTGCATTTTCACATTTCCAATTATCTGCTACTTGACATTTTTCCTTTTGCACTTCGTTAAATGTATGATAAAAAGGGAAGATTTATTTTGGTTTATGATGATATGATTCTATTACCATAAAAACGTGATTTATATGATTCATTGTCTGAAATAAAATCTTTTAGGGCTTTAGACAATTTAAGATTACATGTAAGTTATCTTCTGTAAAGCTATAAACCGAGCGAAGGTGATGGGAAGCGTGAGGACGAGGCAATCTTCACGCCCTAGCTACCGCAAGAGACGCCCTGAGGCCCTATAACGAGCAAAATAACGCGATCTAATTGATAACCTAAACTGAGCTGTTAAAGGGATGGAGATATATAGGGTTTATAGCTCCATCTCTTTTCCTCGTTTACACGCTTGACATTTTGACACGTCATGGTAAGGCCCCTGGGCGCTAGCAGTCGCAAGGAGGTTCTCAGCCACCGTAGGCCCCGGTTTGTGGACGTTGGTCAATGGATAGCTCGCCGTCTGATAAGGACCAGCCCCGCTCGTCAGCGCGTTGTGTTCCTTGCACGCCTCAAAGACATCTCAGCACGAGGGACGGAGCTCACTAGGACCGATGCCTGCCTGGGTTGCAAGATTGTTCAAAAGAGTTACTGCGGCCATGGAGCGCAAAGGGCATCTGAAGAAACACGGGAGCAAACTTTCCAGTATATTCATGTGTAAGGCTGCGTTTCCACCAGAGATGTGCGATGTAAATGTGTCGTGCGAGGATGTCTAGCTGTGCTGTGAAAATGTGTGGGGATTTCCACCAAAGCTGGGCGATGAAAATGTGCCTACGAGGATGTGTAGCGGAGCTGTAAAAATGGGCATTAATGTGTGGTGCGAGGATGCGTTGCGAAGCTGTGAAATGTGTCGACGGAGATGCGGTATAGTGGGAGCGGAGTAACGGAGTAACATGGTTACGTATCCAAAACCTGTGTGTTCTTCTATTGCTCAAAATTATAGAACTAATAGACTCCGTATCTTCTGCTACCATTTCGTCATCGCAAATTGTTAAGTCTAAAAGTATCTTCTTTTTCCAATTATCCATATTTATTTTGCGCACTTCTACTTCCAACAAATCCGTCTATGGACTGGCTGGTACAGTATGCGCAAACTTCGCAACACATCCATCTCAACACACATTCCTCGCAACACATCCCTCACACACATTCCTCTTACACATCCCTCGCACACATCCCTCGCTTGTTTTGTATGCGCAAAAATCTAGCTCAGCACAGCTGAGCAGAGCTGTGCTGACCGAGGCGAGGTAAATGAAGCGATTCTATTTGTTCCTTACAAAGACATCCCTCGCTACGCATACTCGCACATCTCTGGTGGAAACGCAGCCTAAGTCATTGATTTTTTCCAGTTTTACTTATGACACAGCACTTATAATGTACTCTCTGCTTTTTCTGATGAATTTGGGCCACAAACAGAGCCTACATAAAATATGACAAGGTCACAAGGCAAACTTATCAACTGAAATTACTTACAATCCCCCATAAGATTCGATATTTCCTCAACATCGCACCACTCAACCTACTTCCCTCAAAGTAGGAGCTTTCGAAACAATTAACTAAGTAGGCTAAAAGGATTCTTAATTGGAAATTTTGTATTAATCTAATTTGTGCTCCCGTTCTTTATAAAGTATCTTATACTTAAAAGTTTAATAGAACATCAGTTTTTGCCTTCGGGTTCACTCGACAGTTTAAGAGCTAAATGCTCGCGTCATTCTTACTTCTCGAGTCTTAAGTTTTACCTTCGAATTCACTTGACAGTTTAAGAGTTAAATGAAAGCGGTATTCTTGCTTCTAGAATCTCAGGTTTGACCTTCAGATTCAATCGACTGTTTAAGACTAAAATGATAAGGCCGAATCTGCGTAAAGCGGGTGCCCGCGATGGGTACCCGTCGCATGGCAAACAGTGTGTGTCGTGTGCGACGGTCCACGTCACAGAAAACGGATTATTACCTGCGCAATGCCTCTAGATCAACTTCGGTGTGCATGTAGTCGTATTGATAGAGAACTTAAAATATTAATACGTAGCAAAACACCCGCGGAGCCGCAACGGAGCACTTTTGTATGGGGCCACGCGGGCGTACGCTTTACGTAGTTTCGGCCCTTCTACAGTCTTAAGTTTTACCTTCGGATTCACTTGACAGTTTAAGAACTAAATGATAGTGGTATTCTTACTTCTGGACTCTTAAGTTTTGCCTTCAGATTCACTCGACAGTTTAATAGCTGGAAGATTGCGGCATTCTTAAGAAATTGGCAATAAGTTCAGAGCAAACATCTAGTTTTCATTAGCTATTCGTTTTTAGAAGAAAAAGATTAATTTACTATGTGCTATTTGTCTTTGTCATTATTCATGAGTTCGTGACTTATAAAATAAAAACGGTGAACCAAAACAAGATCACAATTTCATAAAAATGAGTATTTCAAACCAACATGCAACGTCTACATTCTTACATGCATTTGTTTTACCGAAAAATAATTGTTCGTCGCTGTAAACTTCAACTTCTAATTTACTTCTTGTCAAAGTGTTTATAGACATATAAGAAAACGGCCAAGTGCGAGTCAGTCTCGCGCATGAAGGGCAAAAAAACTTCCGTAGTAACAAAAATACGTTTGTTGTATGGGAGCCCCCTTAAATATTTATTTCATTCTGCCTTTTAGTATTTGTTGTTATAGCGGCAACAGAAATAATTAATTGTAAAAATTTCAACTAACTATCACGGTTCATGAGATACAGCCTGGTAATAGACGGACAGGCAGACCGACAGACGGACGAACAGCAGAGTCATAGTAATAGGGTCCCGTTTTACCCTTTGGGTACGGAACTCTAAATAAATAATTAAATAAATAATATTCCACAACTATCACACAACGCCGTCTAGTCTCAAGCTAAGCAGAGCTTGTGTTATGAGTACTAGACAACTGATAAATATGCTTATATATTTCTAAATACATACATATTATAGATAAATTACACCCAGACACAGAACAAATGATCATGCTCATCACACAAACATTTGTCCTGGGTGGGAGTCGAACCCACGACCGGTATAGCAGTCAGGGCCACTAACCACCCTAAAAGCGCATAACATTCTTGTAGTTTTGGTTTAAATAATAAATTATTGCATATCACGCCGTTTCGTATAAACAAACAAATATTAATCGTGTGACTAGAAATGAGAGGATTGCGTGCTAAGGTGAAACTAATGCCCGCCTATAGTGTAGGCCCCGTCGGCGAGTCTAGACTATGAATACGTGTGTGGAGATATAGCCAAATGCTATATATCTCCTTTGTAATTTACGAGTACCTCAAAAACATGATCGGTTGATGTGGCCACGATTGGGGAATACTTATGATCGATAGTGGAAGTTATTCGGCTGAAATGGTGGTGAATGATAAACGGAGGTCTATGCAATTTGGCTGACTTTTATCATAGTAGATTAATCGAACGGTATAGATGCCACACTTTTTGCAATCGTTTTGTTACCAGAAGTATTAATTAACGTAAGAGATAATTTTACGTTTTGCGTAAAATACCCTTTACAATTTAGGTAAAAGACCCATTACCTTAATTGATTTTATTTGTAAAACTAGCAGGTATTTCATTTTATTATTGTCTACAAATTTATGAAAAACACAAAAATTATTCTAGAATATTAGCACTTTTTGTGGATCCTCTACATTTTGGATTATCAATCCCATATAGAGGATTGTTGTTTAATTCTTATAAATAATGCTTGGGATAGATGACCCGCCGAGAAACAGGACATCTATCCTGCAAAAATTTTTATTGCATTTTGCCTTCACATGCAATCGCACAAAGACATGGAGCAGAGTTAACTAGGTGGTAGATGGAGAGTTTATCATTCGCGAAACTAGAGTAATTACAATCGGGATACCATACTCCAGTCCTCCTAGCCAAGTTACAACCATTTCGTTTCGATTCTCTTTTCGTTGGAACTAAACTCTAACTTGGCTGGGGTATCTATCCCGGATTTACCCTACATTTTGCTATCATAAGATAGTATTGGACGACGAGCAATGGGTAGCTCGCCATCCGGCCGAGCCCGAGTCGTCGACGGTGCGTAGAGTTCCACTGGCTCCTCAGCAAAACCATAAGGGCTCAGTAGGGCCAAAGCCTACTGGGGCCGTGGGTTAACTTCTGAAAAGGTTACCCGTGGTCTTATAACGCAAATGGCAGCTGAAGGAACATAGGCGTAGTTTTAGTCAGTAAAAGTCGAACATGCCATCCCGCTTCTCCTAGAGCGCGAAAATTCATTAAATGATTTTCCACCTCAAAAGTAAAAAAGATATTAAGATCTTGCATGTCATAATTAATACATTTTCCAAATATGAGGTCTAGTGTTATTTCTAATAAGTAGCGCCACTATAACTAAAGAGCTATTATTACTAACAGCTGTTCGTGCTGCATTTTTCAGTTTTGTTTGTTAAGGGGATGCAACTCGACCTACATTTTCACTGATTATGACGTTATTACACATTTTTCATTAAATATTTTTAAACACAGTATCTTGTGGACATTATCTAGGCTTCTATTGAAATCAATTTATAATTTTGTGTAAAACTAATCCAGTAAAGACCTCCCAAAATGTGTTATTTTGTATGAATTTTTACACTTCGAAATTTAATAAAAAATTAAAAAAAGCTAAATAATAAGTAATATAATTGTGTGTACAAAAATTATAAAATAAATAAATAAAAGCATAACAATTGAAGCTTTGCATATTTAATCAAGATTATGAATGGCGACCATTTTTTTTAAAAACTTTTAAGGGTTTAAAAAAAAACACGTATTTCCTGGAACAAGTTTTGTGAAATATTCGACTAAATCGAGATTTTCGTTGATTTATTAAATGCATTCGGTAATTCCGTGGAATTATCGAATTCGAACAGAGTTTTCAGGCGTTCTATTTCTTTTTTTGCATTGCCTCTTCATCAAACATCGCTTTGGATTGCGTTAGATGAAGCAACAAGCTTTTAAACCATGCTGGATGTTGCCAATAGGCGAGTGGAAAAGGACCCTCTTAAGAGAAGTTGATCAAATTATAAAGGTGAAGCCAGTTTCTATGCATCGAAGCTTTCTTATTTTTATAGATATTTATTATAAAATCGCTTTTCATTGTTATGATGTTCTGTTTCTTCCTCTTTACTAAAAGTTACGAGTACGTTCTTTTTGTTTGAGATGAGTAAATTTGTCAAATAACGTGTGTGAGTGTGTGTAGTGACTTAGACTTTCTTAACTAACCTTAACCTCGGTAACTCTTTCGGATAATCCTGCATTACTAAGAAAGGTATACTGAATATGGGAAAAGAGAATTTATTATTTATTTATATGACATAATGTCTAAAGACCTGTTCTTTGGGTGATGCAGAGTCAAATTGTGGTAGGTACTTTATTTTACTCAAAATATTATGTTATACATATAAACTATGAATATGTAGTGACATCTATAGCGTCACATAAATACTAATCCTGCATCGCGCAATTAAAGTTGTCCGCGCGATTTGAACATACATATTTGTATATAACAGCCCGAAATCATCTATCTGGCAGTTGCCGACCAGACATAACACCCGGAGGATATCGGAGGATCCTCCCTTTTCAACGGAGGTTTGCGGGACTTTACAATCTGTTCCGCCTACCTCCAAAAATACAATATACATAAATACGAATATATTGAAGCGATTGGTATTAATAGTCGTAGTTTTTGCTATGAAATAATACCGGATGAAAATCTACTACAACATTACGCACGAATTAATCATTTAGGGTAGGTATAGGCCAAACTACATTGTGTTTTGGACAATCATTGCATTATGTTTTACTGATGTAATCTAACAACGTATTATAATGATTCAACAATAAATTTTGAACCACCAGATGATAAAATATATAATTGTTTGTTGGCTTCCCGATTCCTATTAAATATAAAATAATGCCTACTGGTAATTTATTCTGTGAAAATATAAATAAATGGTTTTAAACTTCACGATCATTTTTGTTAGGTTTTACTGTGTATAGTGTAGGTAGTTCACCTGAATGTAGGTGGATCGTTACAGGCTCAATCTAGATTGTCAAGATTTTTAGTGCTTCAAGAGTAAAAGCAGTAATGCGATCGAAAGAGATGGCAGTAATCGACGATTTCCGGCCACCGTAGGCGTGGGCTTAAGGACGAAGAGCAATGGGTAACTCAGCGTCCGATCATCCGTTAAGAACCAAGCACCTCACAGAGATATCAGAAAAACTGAAGGGTCCCAGAAGCATAGATGCCTGCTAGGGCTGTGGGAACGTTTAAAACAGTGACCGTGGCTCTATAATGCAAAGGGTAACAAAAGGACACAGGTGGGTTTTAGCCAGAAAAACTCTGACATGCTCTCTCGTTCCAGTCTAGAGCGGAAGAAGACATTTGGTGATTTCGCACCTCAAAACAAAATATAAAATTTGTCAGCTGTTTCGGTACTACAGTTCTATTAACAATGTTCTTGCTGTGAGCTTGAATCCGTCGCTTCACTGGTCCGACTAGCCATCGTACTCCTGTCACCTTTGTCACATGTACCTATACGTTTTATACACAGAGGGCAATAAACTTCACCAGTACGTTTAGAACTATGGTTAGGGTTGCGAATTATATTGATTTCTCACGTATTTACTACCATCGTATTTTTGAAAGTACATTTGTTTTGGTTGTAAAAATCCTTATCATTACATTTCTATCCTTTTCTTTGTATAATTATATAAAAGGCAAAGTCCAGACATATGATTGGGTTAGGTTAGGGAAAGGTTTTGGGCTAGGCGTTGACGCCTAGCCCAAAACCTTTTTTTTCTGTGTGAAAATCTTCCAATGACATCGCCCGCTCTTGGGCGGAGCGTAAGATAGTGTCAGACTTGTACTGACTAAAAACCCAGTCCTGTTCCTTCTTTGCCTTCGTTCCAGGGCCCCAGGGTTCTCTTTCGCATCAGTCATGGCCCCAGTAAGCTTCGAACCTGCTGGGCCCCTACGGTTTTGCTGATGGCCGTGAACTTAGCAGATCATTTTCCAGCAGAGCACAAAAAAAATAGAGTTCTACTTGCATGCAGCATAGTTCTGGAGTTCCTGATACTTTTCAGGAAAAGTTCTGGTGTTTTTCCTGGAAAAAATTGAAATGAAAATATGATCTGCTAACTTCCGGTGGCAGATCATTTTTTACAAAACGAAAATTTTAAATGTGCTTTCGGTGCACAAAGGTGAGTCCTATAGTTCCTTATTACTTTTAGTAATAGTTCTGTCAATTAGAGCTCACAAAAAAATAAAAACTTATCAATCTAATTACAGCAAAAAAACAAGTAATGATCATAAAACTGACGATAATTACACAATACGACGGTTTTCACATATGATTCTAAATATTATCAGTAGTTTAGATGGTACATAAACAAAAAAAAAGCAAAATATAACGGTAATCGATTTCAAGTATCAGCAGAGCATGGTTGAAGATGTCGATTAGCAAAAATCATGAATATTTTTATTGTTGAAGTTAAAAAAATCATAAGAAACTTCTGATAGTGCTTAGAACTGAGAACTCCTTAATTTCTTATACGGCTGTATCAAGCCTATATTAAAACTTGAAAATCAAATCCAGAACTCCGACACAAGTATCAGCAGAGCATGGTTGAAGATGTCGATTAGCTAAAATCATGAATAATTTCAGTGTTACAGTTAAAAAAATCATAAGAAACTTTTGAAAGCGCTCAGAACTGAGAACTTCTTGATTTCTTATACGGCTGTATCAAACCTGTATGAAAACTTGAAAACCAAATCCAGAACTCCGACACAAGTATCAGCAGAGCATGGTTGAAGATGGCCATTAACAAAAATCATGAATATTTTCAGTGTTGAAGTTAAAAAAATCATAAGAAACTTCTGAAAGCGCTCAGAACTAAGAACTCCTCGATTTCTTATATGGCTATATAAATACTATGTGAAAACCTGGACACCCAATCCAGAACTCCGACTCAAGTATCAGCAGAGCATGGTTGAAGATGTCGATTAACAAAATCATGAATATTTTCAGTCTTGAAATTAAAAACATCATAAGAAACTTCTGAAAGCGCTCAGAACTGAGAACTCCTTGATTTCTTATACGGCTATATAAATACTATATAAAAACCTGGAAACACAATCCAGAACTCCGACACACGTATCAGCAGAGCATGGTTGAAGATGTCTATTAGCTAAAATCATGAATATTTTCAGTGTTCAAATTAAAAAAATCATAAAAAACTTCTGAAAGTGTCCAGAACTGGGAACTCCTCGGTTTCTCATATTTCTATATCAGTTCTATATGAAACCATGGAAAACAAATCCAGAACTCCGACACAAGTAGTAGCAGAGCATGGTTGTAAATAAAACTTTTTAAAATTAAAGAAAATTAGCTATGTTAGGAATAAAATCACAATAAACTTTGGAAAAGACTGAGGACCGGGAACTCCTCGGTTTCCCCTACAACTATAATCTTTACATTAAAACCAGCAAAGTCCGGGACTAGAACTCCGACACACGTATCAGCAGAGCATGGTTGAAGATTAACAAAAATCATGAATATTTTCAGTGCTGAAGTTAAAAAAATCATAAGAAACTTCTGAAAGCGCTCAGAACTGAGAACTCCTCGATTTCTTATATGGCTATATAAATACTATGTGAAGACCTGAAAACCCAATCCAGAACTCCGACTCAAGTATCAGCAGAGCATGGTTGAAGATGGCCATTAACAAAAATCATGAATATTTTCAGTGTTGAAATTAAAAAAATCATAAGAAACTTTTGAAAGCGCTCAGTACTGAGAACTCCTCGATTTCTTATACGGCTGTATTAAACCTATATGAAAACTTGGAAACCAAATCCAGAACTCCAACACAAGTATCAGCAGAGCATGGTTGAAGATGGCCATTAAAAAAATCATGAATATTTTCAGTGTTGAAGTTAAAAAAATCATAAGAAACTTCTCAAAGCACTCAGAACTGAGAACTCCTTGATTTCTTATACGGCTTTATAAATACTATGTGAAAACCTGGAAACCCAATCCAGAACTCCGACTCAAGTATCAGCAGAGCATGGTTGAATATGTCGATTAACAAAAATCATGAATATTTTCAGTGTTGAAATTAAAAAAATCATAAGAAACTTCTGGAACCGCTCAGTACTGAGAACTCCTCGATTTCTGATACGGCTATATAAATACTATGTGAAAACCTAGAAACGCAATCCAGAACTCCGACACACGTATCAACAGAGCATGGTTGAAGATGGCCATTAACAAAAATCATGAATATTTTCAGTGTTGAAATTAAAAAAATCATAAGAAACTTCTGAAAGCGTTCAGTACTGAGAACTCCTCGATTTCTTATACGGCTATATAAAAACTATATGATAACCTGGAAACCCAATCCAGAACTCCGACACAAGTAGTAGCAGAGCATGGTTGTAAATAAAACTTTTTTAAATTAAAGAAAATTAGCTATGTTAGAAATAAAATCACAATAAACTTTTGAAGAGACTGAGGACCGGGAACTCCTCGGTTTCCCCTACAACTATAATCTTTACATTAAAATCAGCAAAGTTCAGGACTAGAACTCCGACACACGTATCAGCAGAGCATGGTTGAAGATGTCGATTAGCAAAAATCATGAATATTTTTATTGTTGAAGTTAAAAAAATCATAAGAAACTTCTGATAGTGCTTAGAACTGAGAACTCCTTGATTTCTTATACGGCTGTATCAAGCCTATATTAAAACTTGAAAACCAAATCCAGAACTCCGACACAAGTATCAGCAGAGCATGGTTGAAGATGTCGATTAGCTAAAATCATGAATAATTTCAGTGTTAAAGTTAAAAAAATCATAAGAAACTTCTGAAAGCGCTCAGAACTGAGAACTTCTTGATTTCTTATACGGCTGTATCAAACCTGTATGAAAACTTGAAAACCAAATCCAGAACTCCGATACAAGTATCAGCAGAGCATGGTTGAAGATGGCCATTAACAAAAATCATGAATATTTTCAGTGTTGAAGTTAAAAAAATCATAAGAAACTTCTGAAAGCGCTCAGAACTGAGAACTCCTCGATTTCTTATACAACTATATAAATACTATATAAAAACCCGGAAACACAATCCAGAACTCCGACACACGTATCAGCAGAGCATGGTTGAAGATGGCCATTAACAAAAATCATGAATATTTTCAGTGTTGAAGTTAAAAAAATCATAAGAAACTTCTGAAAGCGCTCAGAACTGAGAACTCCTCGATTTCTTTTATGGCTATATAAATACTATATAAAAACCTGGAAACACAATCCAGAACTCCGACACACGTATCAGCAGAGCATGGTTGAAGATGTCGATTAGCTAAAATCATGAATATTTTCAGTGTTCAAATTAAAAAAATCATAAAAAACTTCTGAAAGTGTCCAGAACTGGGAACTCCTCGGTTTCTCATATTTCTATATCAGTTCTATATGAAACCATGAAAAACAAATCCAGAACTCCGACACAAGTAGTAGCAGAGCATGGTTGTAAATAAAACTTTTTAAAATTAAAGAAAATTAGCTATGTTAGGAATAAAATCACAATAAACTTTGGAAGAGACTGAGGACCGGGAACTCCTCGGTTTCCCCTACAACTATAATCTTTACATTAAAACCAGCAAAGTCCGGGACTAGAACTCCGACACACGTATCAGCAGAGCATGGTTGAAGATGGCCATTAACAAAAATCATGAATATTTTCAGTGCTGAAGTTAAAAAAATCATAAGAAACTTCTGAAAGCGCTCAGAACTGAGAACTCCTCGATTTCTTATATGGCTATATAAAAACTATGTGAAGACCTGAAAACCCAATCCAGAACTCCGACTAAAGTATCAGCAGAGCATGGTTGAAGATGTCGATTAACAAGAATCATAAATATTTTCAGTGTTGAAATTAAAAAAATCATAAGAAACTTCTGAAAGTGTCCAGAACTGGGAACTCCTCGGTTTCTCATAATTCTATATAAGTTCTATATGAAATCATGGAAAAGAAATCCAGAACTCCGACACAAGTAGTAGCAGAGCATGGTTGTAAATAAAACGTTTTAAAATTAAAGAAAATTAGCTATGTTAGTAATAAAATCACAATAAACTTTGGAAGAGACTAAGGACCGGGAACTCCTCGGTTTCCCCTACAACTATAATCTTTACATTAAAACCAGCAAAGTCTGGGACTAGAACTCCGACACACGTATCAGCAGAGCATGGTTGAAGATGGCCATTAACAAAAATCATGAATATTTTCAGTGCTGAAGTTAAAAAAATCATAAGAAACTTCTGAAAGCGCTCAGAACTGAGAACTCCTTGATTTCTTATACGGCTATATAAAAACTATGTGAAAACCTGGAAACCCAATCCAGAACTCCGACTCAAGTATCAGCAGAGCATGGTTGAATATGTCGATTAACAAAAATCATGAATATTTTCAGTGTTGAAATTAAAAAAATCATAAGAAACTTCTGAAAGTGTCCAGAACTGGGAACTCCTCGGTTTCTCATAATTCTATATCAGTTCTATATGAAACCATGGAAAACAAATCCAGAACTCCGACACAAGTAGTAGCATAGCATGGTTGTAAATAAAACTTTTTTAAATGAAAGGAAATTAGCTATGTTTTCTGAGCGCTTTCAGAAGTTTCTTATGATTTTTTTAACTTCAGCACTGACATATTCATGATTTTAGCTAATCGACATCTTCAACCATGCTCTGCTGATACTTGTGTCGGAGTTCTGGATTTGGTTTCCAAGATTTCATATAGGTTCAATACAGCCGTATAAGAAATCGAAGAGTTCTCAGTTCTGAGCGCTTTCAGAAGTTTCTTATGATTTTTTTAACTTCAATACTGAAAATATTCATGATTTTTTTAATGGCCATCTTCAACCATGCTCTGCTGATACTTGTGTTGGAGTTCTGGATTTGGTTTCCAAGTTTTCATATAGGTTTAATACAGCCGTATAAGAAATCGAGAAGTTCTCAGTACTGAGCGCTTTCAGAAGTTTCTTATGATTTTTTTTAATTTCAACACTGAAATTATTCATGATTTTTGTTAATCGACATCTTCAACCATGCTCTGCTGATACTTGAGTCGGAGTTCTGGATTGAGTTTCCAGGTCTTCACATAGTATTTATATAGCCATATAAGAAATCGAGGAGTTCTCAGTTCTGAGCGCTTTCAGAAGTTTCTTATGATTTTTTTAATTTGAACACTGAAAATATTCATGATTTTTGTTAATGGCCATCTTCAACCATGCTCTGCTGATACGTGTGTCGGAGTTCTAGTCCTGGACTTTGCTGGTTTTAATGTAAAGATTATAGTTGTAGGGGAAACCGAGGAGTTCCCGGTCCTCAGTCTCTTCAAAAGTTTATTGTGATTTTATTCCTAACATAGCTAATTTTCTTTAATTTAAAAAAGTTTTATTTACAACCATGCTCTGCTACTACTTGTGTCGGAGTTCTGGATTTGTTTTCCATGATTTCATATAGAACTGATATAGAATTATGAGAAACCGAGGAGTTCCCAGTTCTGGACACTTTCAGAAGTTTTTTATGATTTTTTTAATTTGAACACTGAAAATATTCATGATTTTAGCTAATCGACATCTTCAACCATGCTCTGCTGATACTTGTGTCGGAGTTCTGGATTGGGTTTCCAGGTTATCACATAGGTTTTATATAGCCGTATAAGAAATCGAGGAGTTCTCAGTACTGAGCGCTTTCAGAAGTTTCTTATGATTTTTTTAATTTCAACACTGAAAATATTCATGATTTTTGTTAATGGCCATCTTCAACCATGCTCTGTTGATACGTGTGTCGGAGTTCTGGATTGCGTTTCCAGGTTTTCACATAGTATTTATATAGCCGTATCAGAAATCGAGGAGTTCTCAGTACTGAGCGTTTTCAGAAGTTTCTTATGATTTTTTTAACTTCAGCACTGAAAATATTCATGATTTTTGTTAATGGCCATCTTCAACCATGCTTTGCTGATACGTGTGTCGGAGTTCTAGTCCCGGACTTTGCTGGTTTTAATGTAAAGATTATAGTTGTAGGGGAAACCGAGGAGTTCCCGGTCCTCAGTCTCTTCCAAAGTTTATTGTGATTTTATTCCTAACATAGCTAATTTTCTTTAATTTCAAAAAGTTTTATTTACAACCATGCTCTGCTACTACTTTTGTCGGAGTTCTGGATTTGTTTTACATGGTTTTTATTTAGAACTGATATAGAAATATGAGAAACCGAGGAGTTCCTAGTTCTGGACACTTTCAGAAGTATTTTATGATTTTTTTAATTTGAACACTGAAAATATTCATGATTATAGCTAATCGACATCTTCAACCATGCTCTGCTGATACGTGTGTCGGAGTTTTGGATTGTGTTTCCAGGTTTTCATATAGTATTTATATAGCCGTATAAGAAATCAAGGAGTTCTCAGTTCTGAGCGCTTTCAGAAGTTTCTTATGATTTTTTTAATTTCAAGACTGAAAATATTCATGATTTTGTTAATCGACATCTTCAACCATGCTCTGCTGATACTTGAGTCGGAGTTCTGGATTGGGTGTCCAGATTTTCATATAGCATTTATATAGCCGTATAAGAAATCAAGGAGTTCTCAGTTCTGAGCGCTTTCAGAAGTTTCTTATGATTTTTTTAATTTGAACACTGAAAATATTCATGATTATAGCTAATCGACATCTTCAACCATGCTCTGCTGATACGTGTGTCGGAGTTCTGGATTGTGTTTCCAGGTTTTCATATAGTATTTATATAGCCGTATAAGAAATCAAGGAGTTCTCAGTTCTGAGCGCTTTCAGAAGTTTCTTATGATTTTTTTAATTTCAAGACTGAAAATATTCATGATTTTGTTAATCGACATCTTCAACCATGCTCTGCTGATACGTGTGTCGGAGTTCTGGATTGTGTTTCCAGGTTTTCATATAGTATTTATATAGCCGTATAAGAAATCAAGGAGTTCTCAGTTCTGAGCGCTTTCAGAAGTTTCTTATGATTTTTTTAATTTCAAGACTGAAAATATTCATGATTTTGTTAATCGACATCTTCAACCATGCTCTGCTGATACTTGAGTCGGAGTTCTGGATTGGGTGTCCAGGTTTTCACATATTATTTATATAGCCATATAAGAAATCGAGGAGTTCTTAGTTCTGAGCGCTTTCAGAAGTTTCTTATGATTTTTTTAACTTCAACACTGAAAATATTCATGATTTTTGTTTATGGCCATCTTCAACTATGCTCTGCTGATACTTGTGTCAGAGTTCTGGATTTGGTTTCCAAGTTTTCATATAGGTTCAATACAGCCGTATAAGAAATCGAGGAGTTCTCAGTACTGAGCGCTTTCAGAAGTTTCTTATGATTTTTTTAATTTCAACACTGAAAATATTCATGATTTTTGTTAATGGCCATCTTCAACCATGCTCTGCTGATACTTGAGTCGGAGTTCTGGATTGGGTTTTCAGGTCTTCACATAGTATTTATATAGCCATATAAGAAATCGAGGAGTTCTCAGTTCTGAGCGCTTTCAGAAGTTTCTTATGATTTTTTTAACTTCAGCACTGAAAATATTCATGATTTTTGTTAATCTTCAACCATGCTCTGCTGATACGTGTGTCGGAGTTCTAGTCCCGGACTTTGCTGGTTTTAATGTAAAGATTATAGTTGTAGGGGAAACCGAGGAGTTCCCGGTCCTCAGTCTCTTCCAAAGTTTATTGTGATTTTATTCCTAACATAGCTAATTTTCTTTAATTTAAAAAAGTTTTATTTACAACCATGCTCTGCTACTACTTGTGTCGGAGTTCTGGATTTGTTTTCCATGGTTTCATATAGAACTGATATAGAAATATGAGAAACCGAGGAGTTCCCAGTTCTGGACACTTTCAGAAGTTTTTTATGATTTTTTTAATTTGAACACTGAAAATATTCATGATTTTAGCTAATCGACATCTTCAACCATGCTCTGCTGATACGTGTGTCGGAGTTCTGGATTGTGTTTCCAGGTTTTTATATAGTATTCATATAGCCGTATAAGAAATCAAGGAGTTCTCAGTTCTGAGCGCTTTCTGAAGTTTCTTATGATGTTTTTAATTTCAAGACTGAAAATATTCATGATTTTGTTAATCGACATCTTCAACCATGCTCTGCTGATACTTGAGTCGGAGTTCTGGATTGGGTGTCCAGGTTTTCACATAGTATTTATATAGCCATATAAGAAATCGAGGAGTTCTTAGTTCTGAGCGCTTTCAGAAGTTTCTTATGATTTTTTTAACTTCAACACTGAAAATATTCATGATTTTGTTAATCGACATCTTCAACCATGCTCTGCTGATACTTGAGTCGGAGTTCTGGATTGGGTGTCCAGATTTTCATATAGTATTTATATAGCCGTATAAGAAATCAAGGAGTTCTCAGTTCTGAGCGCTTTCAGAAGTTTCTTATGATTTTTTTAATTTGAACACTGAAAATATTCATGATTATAGCTAATCGACATCTTCAACCATGCTCTGCTGATACGTGTGTCGGAGTTCTGGATTGTGTTTCCAGGTTTTCATATAGTATTTATATAGCCGTATAAGAAATCAAGGAGTTCTCAGTTCTGAGCGCTTTCAGAAGTTTCTTATGATTTTTTTAATTTCAAGACTGAAAATATTCATGATTTTGTTAATCGACATCTTCAACCATGCTCTGCTGATACTTGAGTCGGAGTTCTGGATTGGGTGTCCAGATTTTCATATAGTATTTATATAGCCGTATAAGAAATCAAGGAGTTCTCAGTTCTGAGCGCTTTCAGAAGTTTCTTATGATTTTTTTAATTTGAACACTGAAAATATTCATGATTTTTGTTAATGGCCATCTTCAACCATGCTCTGCTGATACGTGTGTCGGAGTTCTAGTCCTGGACTTTGCTGGTTTTAATGTAAAGATTATAGTTGTAGGGGAAACCGAGGAGTTCCCGGTCCTCAGTCTCTTCAAAAGTTTATTGTGATTTTATTCCTAACATAGCTAATTTTCTTTAATTTAAAAAAGTTTTATTTACAACCATGCTCTGCTACTACTTGTGTCGGAGTTCTGGATTTGTTTTCCATGATTTCATATAGAACTGATATAGAATTATGAGAAACCGAGGAGTTCCCAGTTCTGGACACTTTCAGAAGTTTTTTATGATTTTTTTAATTTGAACACTGAAAATATTCATGATTTTAGCTAATCGACATCTTCAACCATGCTCTGCTGATACTTGTGTCGGAGTTCTGGATTGGGTTTCCAGGTTATCACATAGTTTTTATATAGCCGTATAAGAAATCGAGGAGTTCTCAGTACTGAGCGCTTTCAGAAGTTTCTTATGATTTTTTTAATTTCAACACTGAAAATATTCATGATTTTTGTTAATGGCCATCTTCAACCATGCTCTGTTGATACGTGTGTCGGAGTTCTGGATTGCGTTTCCAGGTTTTCACATAGTATTTATATAGCCGTATCAGAAATCGAGGAGTTCTCAGTACTGAGCGTTTTCAGAAGTTTCTTATGATTTTTTTAATTTCAACACTGAAAATATTCATGATTTTTGTTAATCGACATATTCAACCATGCTCTGCTGATACTTGAGTTGGAGTTCTGGATTGGTTTTCCAGGTTTTCACATAGTATTTATAAAGCTGTATAAGAAATCAAGGAGTTTACAGTTCTGAGTGCTTTGAGAAGTTTCTTATGATTTTTTTAACTTCAACACTGAAAATATTCATGATTTTTTTAATGGCTATCTTCAACCATGCTCTGCTGATACTTGTGTTGGAGTTCTGGATTTGGTTTCCAAGTTTTCACATAAGTTCAATACAGGCGTATGAGAAATCGAGGAGTTCTCAGTACTGAGCGCTTTCAAAAGTTTCTTATGATTTTTTTAATTTCAACACTGAAAATATTCATGATTTTTTTAATGGCCATCTTCAACCATGCTCTGCTGATACTTGTGTTGGAGTTCTGGATTTGGTTTCCAAGTTTTCATATAGGTTCAATACAGCCGTATGAGAAATCGAGGAGTTCTCAGTACGGAGCGCTTTCAAAAGTTTCTTATGATTTTTTTAATTTCAACACTGAAAATATTTATGATTTTTGTTAATCGACATCTTCAACCATGCTCTGCTGATACTTGAGTCGGAGTTCTGGATTGGGTTTTCAGGTCTTCACATAGTATTTATATAGCCATATAAGAAATCGAGGAGTTCTCAGTTCTGAGCGCTTTCAGAAGTTTCTTATGATTTTTTTAACTTCAGCACTGAAAATATTCATGATTTTTGTTAATGGCCATCTTCAACCATGCTTTGCTGATACGTGTGTCGGAGTTCTAGTCCCGGACTTTGCTGGTTTTAATGTAAAGATTATAGTTGTAGGGGAAACCGAGGAGTTCCCGGTCCTCAGTCTCTTCCAAAGTTTATTGTGATTTTATTCCTAACATAGCTAATTTTCTTTAATTTCAAAAAGTTTTATTTACAACCATGCTCTGCTACTACTTTTGTCGGAGTTCTGGATTTGTTTTACATGGTTTTTATTTAGAACTGATATAAAAATATGAGAAACCGAGGAGTTCCTAGTTCTGGACACTTTCAGAAGTTTTTTATGATTTTTTTAATTTGAACACTGAAAATATTCATGATTATAGCTAATCGACATCTTCAACCATGCTCTGCTGATACGTGTGTCGGAGTTTTGGATTGTGTTTCCAGGTTTTCATATAGTATTTATATAGCCGTATAAGAAATCAAGGAGTTCTCAGTTCTGAGCGCTTTCAGAAGTTTCTTATGATTTTTTTAATTTCAAGACTGAAAATATTCATGATTTTGTTAATCGACATCTTCAACCATGCTCTGCTGATACTTGAGTCGGAGTTCTGGATTGGGTGTCCAGATTTTCATATAGTATTTATATAGCCGTATAAGAAATCAAGGAGTTCTCAGTTCTGAGCGCTTTCAGAAGTTTCTTATGATTTTTTTTATTTGAACACTGAAAATATTCATGATTATAGCTAATCGACATCTTCAACCATGCTCTGCTGATACGTGTGTCGGAGTTCTGGATTGTGTTTCCAGGTTTTCATATAGTATTTATATAGCCGTATAAGAAATCAAGGAGTTCTCAGTTCTGAGCGCTTTCAAAAGTTTCTTATGATTTTTTTAATTTCAACACTGAAAATATTCATGATTTTTGTTAATGGCCATCTTCAACCATGCTCTGCTGATACTTGAGTCGGAGTTCTGGATTGGGTGTCCAGGTCTTCACATAGTATTTATATAGCCATATAAGAAATCGAGGAGTTCTCAGTTCTGAGCGCTTTCAGAAGTTTCTTATGATTTTTTTAACTTCAACACTGAAAATATTCATGATTTTTGTTAATGGCCATCTTCAACCATGCTCTGCTGATACTTGTGTCGGAGTTCTGGATTTGGTTTCCAAGTTTTCATATAGGTTCAATACAGCCGTATAAGAAATCAAGGAGTTCTCAGTACTGAGCGCTTTCAAAAGTTTCTTATGATTTTATTAACTTCAACACTGAAAATATTCATGATTTTGTTAATCGACATCTTCAACCATGCTCTGCTGATACTTGAGTCGGAGTTCTGGATTGGGTGTCCAGGTTTTCACATATTATTTATATAGCCATATAAGAAATCGAGGAGTTCTTAGTTCTGAGCGCTTTCAGAAGTTTCTTATGATTTTTTTAACTTCAACACTGAAAATATTCATGATTTTTGTTTATGGCCATCTTCAACTATGCTCTGCTGATACTTGTGTCAGAGTTCTGGATTTGGTTTCCAAGTTTTCATATAGGTTCAATACAGCCGTATAAGAAATCGAGGAGTTCTCAGTACTGAGCGCTTTCAGAAGTTTCTTATGATTTTTTTAATTTCAACACTGAAAATATTCATGATTTTTGTTAATGGCCATCTTCAACCATGCTCTGCTGATACTTGAGTCGGAGTTCTGGATTGGGTTTTCAGGTCTTCACATAGTATTTATATAGCCATATAAGAAATCGAGGAGTTCTCAGTTCTGAGCGCTTTCAGAAGTTTCTTATGATTTTTTTAACTTCAGCACTGAAAATATTCATGATTTTTGTTAATCTTCAACCATGCTCTGCTGATACGTGTGTCGGAGTTCTAGTCCCGGACTTTGCTGGTTTTAATGTAAAGATTATAGTTGTAGGGGAAACCGAGGAGTTCCCGGTCCTCAGTCTCTTCCAAAGTTTATTGTGATTTTATTCCTAACATAGCTAATTTTCTTTAATTTAAAAAAGTTTTATTTACAACCATGCTCTGCTACTACTTGTGTCGGAGTTCTGGATTTGTTTTCCATGGTTTCATATAGAACTGATATAGAAATATGAGAAACCGAGGAGTTCCCAGTTCTGGACACTTTCAGAAGTTTTTTATGATTTTTTTAATTTGAACACTGAAAATATTCATGATTTTAGCTAATCGACATCTTCAACCATGCTCTGCTGATACGTGTGTCGGAGTTCTGGATTGTGTTTCCAGGTTTTTATATAGTATTTATATAGCCGTATCAGAAATCGAGGAGTTCTCAGTACTGAGCGTTTTCAGAAGTTTCTTATGATTTTTTTAATTTCAACACTGAAAATATTCATGATTTTTGTTAATCGACATATTCAACCATGCTCTGCTGATACTTGAGTTGGAGTTCTGGATTGGTTTTCCAGGTTTTCACATAGTATTTATAAAGCCGTATAATAAATTAAGGAGTTCTCAGTTCTGAGTGCTTTGAGAAGTTTCTTATGATTTTTTTAACTACAACACTGAAAATATTCATGATTTTTTTAATGGCTATCTTCAACCATGCTCTGCTGATACTTGTGTTGGAGTTCTGGATTTGGTTTCCAAGTTTTCACATAAGTTCAATACAGGCGTATAAGAAATCGAGGAGTTCTCAGTACTAAGCGCTTTCAAAAGTTTCTTATGATTTTTTTAATTTCAACACTGAAAATATTCATGATTTTTTTAATGGCCATCTTCAACCATGCTCTGCTGATACTTGTGTTGGAGTTCTGGATTTGGTTTCCAAGTTTTCATATAGGTTCAATACAGCCGTATGAGAAATCGAGGAGTTCTCAGTACGGAGCGCTTTCAAAAGTTTCTTATGATTTTTTTAATTTCAACACTGAAAATATTTATGATTTTTGTTAATCGACATCTTCAACCATGCTCTGCTGATACTTGAGTCGGAGTTCTGGATTGGGTTTTCAGGTCTTCACATAGTATTTATATAGCCATATAAGAAATCGAGGAGTTCTCAGTTCTGAGCGCTTTCAGAAGTTTCTTATGATTTTTTTAACTTCAGCACTGAAAATATTCATGATTTTTGTTAATGGCCATCTTCAACGTTGCTTTGCTGATACGTGTGTCGGAGTTCTAGTCCCGGACTTTGCTGGTTTTAATGTAAAGATTATAGTTGTAGGGGAAACCGAGGAGTTCCCGGTCCTCAGTCTCTTCCAAAGTTTATTGTGATTTTATTCCAGTTCTGAGTGCTTTGAGAAGTTTCTTATGATTTTTTTAACTACAACACTGAAAATATTCATGATTTTTTTAATGGCTATCTTCAACCATGCTCTGCTGATACTTGTGTTGGAGTTCTGGATTTGGTTTCCAAGTTTTCACATAAGTTCAATACAGGCGTATAAGAAATCGAGGAGTTCTCAGTACTAAGCGCTTTCAAAAGTTTCTTATGATTTTTTTAATTTCAACACTGAAAATATTCATGATTTTTTTAATGGCCATCTTCAACCATGCTCTGCTGATACTTGTGTTGGAGTTCTGGATTTGGTTTCCAAGTTTTCATATAGGTTCAATACAGCCGTATGAGAAATCGAGGAGTTCTCAGTACGGAGCGCTTTCAAAAGTTTCTTATGATTTTTTTAATTTCAACACTGAAAATATTCATGATTTTTGTTAATGGCCATCTTCAACCATGCTCTGCTGATACTTGAGTCGGAGTTCTGGATTGGGTGTCCAGGTCTTCACATAGTATTTATATAGCCATATAAGAAATCGAGGAGTTCTCAGTTCTGACCGCTTTCAGAAGTTTCTTATGATTTTTTTAACTTCAACACTGAAAATATTCATGATTTTTGTTAATGGCCATCTTCAACCATGCTCTGCTGATACTTGTGTCGGAGTTCTGGATTTGGTTTCCAAGTTTTCATATAGGTTCAATACAGCCGTATAAGAAATCAAGGAGTTCTCAGTACTGAGCGCTTTCAAAAGTTTCTTATGATTTTATTAACTTCAACACTGAAAATATTCATGATTTTGTTAATCGACATCTTCAACCATGCTCTGCTGATACTTGAGTCGGAGTTCTGGATTGGGTGTCCAGGTTTTCACATATTATTTATATAGCCATATAAGAAATCGAGGAGTTCTTAGTTCTGAGCGCTTTCAGAAGTTTCTTATGATTTTTTTAACTTCAACACTGAAAATATTCATGATTTTTGTTTATGGCCATCTTCAACTATGCTCTGCTGATACTTGTGTCAGAGTTCTGGATTTGGTTTCCAAGTTTTCATATAGGTTCAATACAGCCGTATAAGAAATCGAGGAGTTCTCAGTACTGAGCGCTTTCAGAAGTTTCTTATGATTTTTTTAATTTCAACACTGAAAATATTCATGATTTTTGTTAATGGCCATCTTCAACCATGCTCTGCTGATACTTGAGTCGGAGTTCTGGATTGGGTTTTCAGGTCTTCACATAGTATTTATATAGCCATATAAGAAATCGAGGAGTTCTCAGTTCTGAGCGCTTTCAGAAGTTTCTTATGATTTTTTTAACTTCAGCACTGAAAATATTCATGATTTTTGTTAATCTTCAACCATGCTCTGCTGATACGTGTGTCGGAGTTCTAGTCCCGGACTTTGCTGGTTTTAATGTAAAGATTATAGTTGTAGGGGAAACCGAGGAGTTCCCGGTCCTCAGTCTCTTCCAAAGTTTATTGTGATTTTATTCCTAACATAGCTAATTTTCTTTAATTTAAAAAAGTTTTATTTACAACCATGCTCTGCTACTACTTGTGTCGGAGTTCTGGATTTGTTTTCCATGGTTTCATATAGAACTGATATAGAAATATGAGAAACCGAGGAGTTCCCAGTTCTGGACACTTTCAGAAGTTTTTTATGATTTTTTTAATTTGAACACTGAAAATATTCATGATTTTAGCTAATCGACATCTTCAACCATGCTCTGCTGATACGTGTGTCGGAGTTCTGGATTGTGTTTCCAGGTTTTTATATAGTATTTATATAGCCGTATCAGAAATCGAGGAGTTCTCAGTACTGAGCGTTTTCAGAAGTTTCTTATGATTTTTTTAATTTCAACACTGAAAATATTCATGATTTTTGTTAATCGACATATTCAACCATGCTCTGCTGATACTTGAGTTGGAGTTCTGGATTGGTTTTCCAGGTTTTCACATAGTATTTATAAAGCCGTATAATAAATTAAGGAGTTCTCAGTTCTGAGTGCTTTGAGAAGTTTCTTATGATTTTTTTAACTACAACACTGAAAATATTCATGATTTTTTTAATGGCTATCTTCAACCATGCTCTGCTGATACTTGTGTTGGAGTTCTGGATTTGGTTTCCAAGTTTTCACATAAGTTCAATACAGGCGTATAAGAAATCGAGGAGTTCTCAGTACTAAGCGCTTTCAAAAGTTTCTTATGATTTTTTTAATTTCAACACTGAAAATATTCATGATTTTTTTAATGGCCATCTTCAACCATGCTCTGCTGATACTTGTGTTGGAGTTCTGGATTTGGTTTCCAAGTTTTCATATAGGTTCAATACAGCCGTATGAGAAATCGAGGAGTTCTCAGTACGGATCGCTTTCAAAAGTTTCTTATGATTTTTTTAATTTCAACACTGAAAATATTCATGATTTTTGTTAATGGCCATCTTCAACCATGCTCTGCTGATACTTGAGTCGGAGTTCTGGATTGGGTGTCCAGGTCTTCACATAGTATTTATATAGCCATATAAGAAATCGAGGAGTTCTCAGTTCTGACCGCTTTCAGAAGTTTCTTATGATTTTTTTAACTTCAACACTGAAAATATTCATGATTTTTGTTAATGGCCATCTTCAACCATGCTCTGCTGATACTTGTGTCGGAGTTCTGGATTTGGTTTCCAAGTTTTCATATAGGTTCAATACAGCCGTATAAGAAATCAAGGAGTTCTCAGTACTGAGCGCTTTCAAAAGTTTCTTATGATTTTATTAACTTCAACACTGAAAATATTCATGATTTTGTTAATCGACATCTTCAACCATGCTCTGCTGATACTTGAGTCGGAGTTCTGGATTGGGTGTCCAGGTTTTCACATATTATTTATATAGCCATATAAGAAATCGAGGAGTTCTTAGTTCTGAGCGCTTTCAGAAGTTTCTTATGATTTTTTTAACTTCAACACTGAAAATATTCATGATTTTTGTTTATGGCCATCTTCAACTATGCTCTGCTGATACTTGTGTCAGAGTTCTGGATTTGGTTTCCAAGTTTTCATATAGGTTCAATACAGCCGTATAAGAAATCGAGGAGTTCTCAGTACTGAGCGCTTTCAGAAGTTTCTTATGATTTTTTTAATTTCAACACTGAAAATATTCATGATTTTTGTTAATGGCCATCTTCAACCATGCTCTGCTGATACTTGAGTCGGAGTTCTGGATTGGGTTTTCAGGTCTTCACATAGTATTTATATAGCCATATAAGAAATCGAGGAGTTCTCAGTTCTGAGCGCTTTCAGAAGTTTCTTATGATTTTTTTAACTTCAGCACTGAAAATATTCATGATTTTTGTTAATCTTCAACCATGCTCTGCTGATACGTGTGTCGGAGTTCTAGTCCCGGACTTTGCTGGTTTTAATGTAAAGATTATAGTTGTAGGGGAAACCGAGGAGTTCCCGGTCCTCAGTCTCTTCCAAAGTTTATTGTGATTTTATTCCTAACATAGCTAATTTTCTTTAATTTAAAAAAGTTTTATTTACAACCATGCTCTGCTACTACTTGTGTCGGAGTTCTGGATTTGTTTTCCATGGTTTCATATAGAACTGATATAGAAATATGAGAAACCGAGGAGTTCCCAGTTCTGGACACTTTCAGAAGTTTGTTATGATTTTTTTAATTTGAACACTGAAAATATTCATGATTTTAGCTAATCGACATCTTCAACCATGCTCTGCTGATACGTGTGTCGGAGTTCTGGATTGTGTTTCCAGGTTTTTATATAGTATTCATATAGCCGTATAAGAAATCAAGGAGTTCTCAGTTCTGAGCGCTTTCTGAAGTTTCTTATGATGTTTTTAATTTCAAGACTGAAAATATTCATGATTTTGTTAATCGACATCTTCAACCATGCTCTGCTGATACTTGAGTCGGAGTTCTGGATTGGGTGTCCAGGTTTTCACATAGTATTTATATAGCCATATAAGAAATCGAGGAGTTCTTAGTTCTGAGCGCTTTCAGAAGTTTCTTATGATTTTTTTAACTTCAACACTGAAAATATTCATGATTATAGCTAATCGACATCTTCAACCATGCTCTGCTGATACGTGTGTCGGAGTTCTGGATTGTGTTTCCAGGTTTTCATATAGTATTTATATAGCCGTATAAGAAATCAAGGAGTTCTCAGTTCTGAGCGCTTTCAAAAGTTTCTTATGATTTTTTTAATTTCAACACTGAAAATATTCATGATTTTTGTTAATGGCCATCTTCAACCATGCTCTGCTGATACTTGAGTCGGAGTTCTGGATTGGGTGTCCAGGTCTTCACATAGTATTTATATAGCCATATAAGAAATCGAGGAGTTCTCAGTTCTGAGCGCTTTCAGAAGTTTCTTATGATTTTTTTAACTTCAACACTGAAAATATTCATGATTTTTGTTAATGGCCATCTTCAACCATGCTCTGCTGATACTTGTGTCGGAGTTCTGGATTTGGTTTCCAAGTTTTCATATAGGTTCAATACAGCCTTATAAGAAATCAAGGAGTTCTCAGTACTGAGCGCTTTCAAAAGTTTCTTATGATTTTATTAACTTCAACACTGAAAATATTCATGATTTTGTTAATCGACATCTTCAACCATGCTCTGCTGATACTTGAGTCGGAGTTCTGGATTGGGTGTCCAGGTTTTCACATATTATTTATATAGCCATATAAGAAATCGAGGAGTTCTTAGTTCTGAGCGCTTTCAGAAGTTTCTTATGATTTTTTTAACTTCAACACTGAAAATATTCATGATTTTTGTTTATGGCCATCTTCAACTATGCTCTGCTGATACTTGTGTCAGAGTTCTGGATTTGGTTTCCAAGTTTTCATATAGGTTCAATACAGCCGTATAAGAAATCGAGGAGTTCTCAGTACTGAGCGCTTTCAGAAGTTTCTTATGATTTTTTTAATTTCAACACTGAAAATATTCATGATTTTTGTTAATGGCCATCTTCAACCATGCTCTGCTGATACTTGAGTCGGAGTTCTGGATTGGGTTTTCAGGTCTTCACATAGTATTTATATAGCCATATAAGAAATCGAGGAGTTCTCAGTTCTGAGCGCTTTCAGAAGTTTCTTATGATTTTTTTAACTTCAGCACTGAAAATATTCATGATTTTTGTTAATCTTCAACCATGCTCTGCTGATACGTGTGTCGGAGTTCTAGTCCTGAACTTTGCTGATTTTAATGTAAAGATTATAGTTGTAGGGGAAACCGAGGAGTTCCCGGTCCTCAGTCTCTTCAAAAGTTTATTGTGATTTTATTCCTAACATAGCTAATTTTCTTTAATTTAAAAAAGTTTTATTTACAACCATGCTCTGCTACTACTTGTGTCGGAGTTCTGGATTGGGTTTCCAGGTTATCATATAGTTTTTATATAGCCGTATAAGAAATCGAGGAGTTCTCAGTACTGAGCGCTTTCAGAAGTTTCTTATGATTTTTTTAATTTCAACACTGAAAATATTCATGATTTTTGTTAATCGACATATTCAACCATGCTCTGCTGATACTTGAAATCGATTACCGTTATATTTTGCTTTTTTTTTGTTTATGTACCATCTGAACTACTGATAATATTTAGAATCATATGTGAAAACCGTCGTATTGTGTAATTATCGTCAGTTTTATGATCATTACTTGTTTTTTTGCTGTGATTAGATTGATAAGTTTTTATTTTTTTGTGAGCTCTAATTGACAGAACTATTACTAAAAGTAATAAGGAACTATAGGACTCACCTTTGTGCACCGAAAGCACATTTAAAATTTTCGTTTTGTAAAAAATGATCTGCCACCGGAAGTTAGCAGATCATATTTTCATTTCAATTTTTTCCAGGAAAAACACCAGAACTTTTCCTGAAAAGTATCAGGAACTCCAGAACTATGCTGCATGCAAGTAGAACTCTAATTTTTTTGTGCTCTGCTGGAAAATGATCTGCTAAGTTCACGGCCATGTTTTGCTGTCATCTCCTTGAGGCACGTGTGGAACACTACGCGCCGTCGACAGCTTGGGCTCGGTCCGGACGGTTACCGGATGGTCGTCCGCAAGCCAGCGCCTACGGTGGCTGGCAATCGGGATGGGGATCCCGGCGGCTGGGACGTGAGGGTCGTTCTCTCGCGCGTGCGGCCGCCTCCTTTGCTAGCATTACTGCTTCGCGGAAGGAGGCGACCGCCCGCCACTCCTCCTCGCTCCGGACAGCCCGAACTCTTGGACTTAGAACGCTGAAATTTTGCACAAAGGTTTCTTTTATGATGAATATAAAAAATAACAAAGGATTCTCGCCCTCTAAGAGGATGAAACTGGGGTCCAGTTTGAAATGAGAAAACCTACTTTGACGTGGACGAAGCTGCTGACAGAAGCTTGTCCTAACATATTATAAAACAAAGTAGCCATCTCATCTTTCTGTTTGTCTGTACACGATAAACTCAAAATCAACTGAATGGATTTTCATACGGTTTTCACTAATAGACAGGACAAAATGTTTCATGATGAAGGTTTTGATGCAATTATGTCGGCATATTAGCTTCTTTCCTTACTTTATTTAATATAAATGTACATAATTATATTATATTAGTATTTTAACCATATGTATAATTTTTTACTCTTGTATTTGTAGATATCATTTTTTTTTGCACCTACCATACTGTCTCTTTACCACCCTAGGTTGAATGATAGAGAATTAAAGCCTTAAGTCCACCTATGTACTTTCTGTTGCATGAAGATTAAATAAATAAATATCTATAGCATATTATCGCAGAGAAAACTGGAGTATTTAAAAAGTATGTGATAAACAATTTGCCCGCTGCGGTCTTCCCGTCCAAGTATAATTTAGGTGTCTTCAAGGCTAGAGTGAATAGGCTCTTAATAAACTAGTGCGCCTCACCATCAATGATTGCAATACTGCTTACCATCAGGTGGGATCGCAGTCAAGCTCGGGTTTATATCAATTTAAAAAAAAAATTAACACACCCACCCTAGTTTCGCACGCTGGGGTCGGTCGCTAGTTAGCAATAAAATTAAGTTTGATGACCTTTTTCAAATGTTTACACAAAAACAAAGCAATTGTCATTCCACATTCATCAGGTTTTAAGAAAAAAAATTATGTTGATGAAGACCGTAATTTATGGCTGAGACCGTTGGGTGTTCTTTTATGCAATGGTTTTATTGAACATTTTTTCTAGTTTTAACTTTATCGAGCTCCATTTAGTCGCATGGGCACGCGAAGGTAGTATTGATATTAGCCGTAATCGAAATCTTTTAATTACATTGCCTGTAATTAAAAGATTTCGATTACAGCTTTGATTGTTTCTGTATTTTTACTTCTGAAAATGGTAAAACGGAAGCATATCGCACTTGAACAGCGCAGTGCACTCTGCGTAAAGAAGAATGCAGTGAATGTCAAATCGTGGAAAGACTCGGAATTTCTTGTAAAAGTTTGCACTACCAATACGCTTGCTAGAAAACAAGAAACTGGGAAAAATTAATACTTTATCAGCGTTCTCCGTAAACGGAGTCGTCGCTTAGCTGCTGTTGCTTTTGACTGAAATAACAGTCAAAAGTACATTTAATTTTGCCCAATACAGTTGATCAAAAGTAGTTTGAAAACCAGTGCAAACAAAGCGTTAGTTTAAAAATAAAATACAAAACGTCTTGGTTATATTTTATTAGTTAAAGCAGCTAGAATGATTACAAAACATGTCTTTAAAATAACTTACCAACCTGCTTTTGAGTGAAGATTAGTAATTTTAAAGTAGTTTTACTGGTCAAATGTACTTCTGACGTGGCGGTCAAAACCAGCTTTGCAAAACAGTCCGCAAAATCGTCTTAAGCACTATTTAACCGATAATTTTCAGGCAAAACTACTATTGACCAACTTTAACCGATTGCGAGTTTTGACTGTGACATATATAGCTATAATTCGTATCTGTGTGTAAATTGGATATGTGTGGCGTATCATATATGAAACGAAATTGGCCAATTTAGACTATAATTTGGCTATTATGTGACATGTTCATCGGTTTGAATCTAAATCAGGTGTGGCTGGTTATTTACCTGATATAGTATTGTATTTCCAGAATTCTTTCGTACATAATTTTCCTTCTTAGTGTGTCGATGGTAAAATAGACTTAGTTAAACTTCGATTTTGGTACAAGTGGAGAAAATTATTCATTGTGTGGAATTTGATGATTCAGTGACCGTGGTGGAATTTGCCCGAGCCGCAGGTGAGGGTGTTATGGCGCCGAGTGCTGCAGAGACAAATTTTCATGTGTATCAAACGACGTTTTATACAATACACTTACGAATAAAGAAATAAACTGGGGTTGACCAGCGACTACTGATACGATAAATTGTGGCGGGGGTGAGCAGGCGCACTTTTCCGCACTAGAGCGAAAAACAGTAAAATGCGGGCATAGAAGCTGTAGCGACAGGAGCGTGTTTGCGAGAACATAGTGTATTGAAAATAGTTTCTTTTTTATTCTAAATTAAATTCCTTACCTGACCCAGTATGCGGCCACGGTAATGCAATGCGCTGACGCTATCATTAGACCCCTACGTGACAGGTAGGGGCACGTGACGCAAGAATCAAGGTGGGACATGGTCTGAGCAACGCTGCACAAACACTGAAGGTTGGAACCCCCCGAGAATCCTAACCTGTGGAGATTGTTTTTGCTGCACCCGACTTGGGTAATAATGGTATAATGTTGTTCAGAAAAATATGTACAAAATTATCAACAGGTAATTTAATTTGGGTAGTCATCTGGAATAATAACTTATTCCGCATGATTTGATTAAGCGATTTTAATAAATGTTTGTTAAATGCATGATTTATGAGCAAATTAAATTCCAATTACCATTTTAATTAATTTAGGTTTTTCTTTTTTTTCAGGTCGGTATCATAATACGACACAGGAAGGCAGTGTGTAGGTAAGCTCATTACCCGGAATTACTCACTTCTTTATCTTTTTTAGGGTAAAACGGGACCCTATTACTAAGACTGCGCTGTCCGTCCGTCTATCTGTCTGTCTGTCCCCTGGCTGTATCTCTTTAATCGTGATAGCTAGACATTCGAAATTTTCACAGACAACAAATACTAAAAAACTGAATAAAATAAATACAAACGTGTATTTTTATTTGCCATTTTTGCTAAGGACAGTACGAAATCCTTCGTTGCGCGAGTCCGACGTGCAATTAGCCGATATTATTATTTTTACGTTCTTCTCAGTTTTCTATATTCCGTTAGTACGTTGAAAAGTATCGGTCAGCTGCGTTTATCCTTCATATTAGCATACAAGGCTTACCGTGACGTGACTAAAATGAAAATCCTTTTCAGCATTTTAAAATTTCGCTACAAAATTCAAGCTCCTACACATGACAAGGGTTGTCACGTGTTAGTGACGCGAAAATAGAGCTTTCATCACGCATTATGTTTTTATTTTGTAGGGGATTGTTTAAAAAACCCTCCCTCAGGAATTAGGTATTTGATGATTTGCATAAACGAAATTTTTTTGGAATTGTATAAACGAACCAATTTATATAGGCTAATTTAGTATATAGAAAATACGTTTAAGTTGGCGCTACTGTCTTTTCTTCTTCATTGTCAAACCTGGTACATCTACTAAAATTCACTTGCTAAATCTTATCTACTATTATATAGTTCAAATCTGAGTTATTTTTCAGTTATCCTATTATTTGTCTGAAGACTGAGACAGGACGTGTTGTGTTTAAAAAAGCATATTTTACTAGATATTTTATGTAACAAAGTAAAAAAAAATAGACCTAATTCTATTTTTGAATTAAAATAACGTTTACCTGTCATTAGATTTTGAACCTGCCAGCCCTATTGTCGCCATCGTACGATATTTGAACGACTCGCTAAACTGTTCACTGAAATATTATGTCCCAACAGCGGAGTCGTTCAGTGAGCGATGAGATTTTGTAGTTTGAGTTGTGTGACTACCTGTACCACCGCACTCGCGCATAAACTCTATACAAATATGTCTGTGTACACTCGCGCACAAACTGCATTAGGAATTGTTCGGTAACATTAGTTTTAAGTTTTATGCTCTTGATAAATAAACATGTTATTACGTTACAGCTACGTAAAATGTTATATTGTGTTCTTTGTTTAAACTTTCTAGAATTCGTGTTGAGTACTTTCTAAGTAATTAGCTGTTCTTGGAAATATCAATATGATATTTATTTAATGAGAATTTAGAAGTAGGTAGACAAATCCTCCTAACAGGAAGTTGATTTTATATTGCTCAAAAGCTTTGGTTTCATTAATGAAGCACTGAATAATTAGCTTAAAAAAAACAAAGACGCTACTAGCGAAAAGAAATGCCTAGTTGTATGTACTAAAGACGTAGTTTGTGTAATAAACCTAAATCAATATGGTACTAAAAATGACAATCTAGATATCAAATAGCTATTTTAGATATCAACTAAAGGGCGAAATCTAAGAATTAAGCGTGATTGGTTTTTGTTGTTAAACCATTTAGAAAGAGCTAATTGATTAACCTCTTTTTACTTAATGTTATTTAATCTGTATTCAAGATGGCCCCCAATTAATTACGAAAGTGTGCTCACAAACCAATTAAAACAACACTACATCATCATCATCATCATTTCAGCAGAGAGACTTAAACTATCGGATATAGGCCTCCCCCAAGTGTCGTCACAATGAACGGTCCTATGCATCTCTGATTCCTGCGACCCTCACCAGGTCATCAGATCACCACAATTAACACGTTATTTCTGAAAGTTACCTACAAAAACAATCATGGTTAGTTTTTTGTCAACCACATTATGCAGCAGAGCTTTCTAGCTCAATCTTCAACTCAATAAATAAAAATAAAAACAATGACAGGTTAAGAACCTTCACCATTTCTTCTAAGCTCTCTTAAAAATGTGATGTCGATAAGCAAGTCGTAAGTAAACAGGGCATAGCGACTAGCTCGTAGCGAGTACAGAGAAGGCTCAGAGTTCGCACCCTCGGGCTTCTCGTGTTGTTGGCACGAACCCGCCCACATATGAACTGAGGCGACCGGGGCCTCATTGAATATTTTCACCAAAACTTTTAAAGTGCTTGTTGAATACTGAAAAGGGTGAGTTGGGCTATTTGGGAGTACCGTTTTTTGTTCGACTTGTTTTGAAATGGGTTGCTCCTTGGCCCGCGAGATAAAAACATTCGCTGTAAACGTTTGCGAGCCAGTGATTTGTTTTGGATAGTTGTTAGTTGTACGTGTTAGTGCTGGATATTGTGGAGAGCCCTTTCAAATTCTTAATAAGTGTGGAAGCAATAGGCTATTGGTACCTTTTAAAAATAAAATAGTCTCTTTATTTTGAGTGCGGGAAATCCTCAAATAACTTCTCCCGCTCTAGGTGGAGCAAGAGGGTGTGTCAGGTTTTTGCTGACTAAAAACTACTTGGTTTCTTTCAGCTGCCCTTTGCGTTTCAGGGAGTTCCTTAGCGGCATTTTGTTGGGTTTTATGTAAGTCTCAGTTTTATCATTCAAATGAAGGAAAAACCTACCATTGTTTTCACACTATTTAAGTCGCGTCAGGTTGGAAATAGAGGATGATTATTCTACGAACTGCGAAACAAAGGCTGTTTGTTTTCCGTATTTGATAAAATAGTTTTGCAAAGGTGAAGTCTTACCCTTCAGACCTTCACAACTCAGGTAGCCTATCGATTTACGCGGAGAAAAAACAAAGAGTGGTATCAATTAAAAACTTTTTTATTAACGTAAAACAAACAAGAAAACAAAACAGACGTTCGAAAGTCTTTGATTAAAATCAACATTGAAGCTGAGCGAACTTGATTCTTATTTCAGAAGCAATACGAGTCAGATGAAAGGATCTTTTGTCGTGGATTTTTGAATTAAATCTGTTGTGATGGAGAGAAAGGTATCTGTAGAAACTTGAGTTTACAAAATAGCCCCGGTTAACACAATGACATGGATGAATGGGGAATGTTTTTTACTCTATTATGTTGCGTTGCCGAAATTCTAACACCATGCAAGTAAACTGTCAAAATACATTTCGTATGACATTTGATTTGGAATTGAAAGACGCAGCGTTCGACACATCATACACGAGGATTTTAAACGTCATTTAACACCAAAAGCAACATGGTATGTCATCAGTTTTGTACAGAAAAGCTATGGCAAAACCACGTAACTCAAATTATATTGTCTTATCCAAAACAAATTTGACGATGTAGTAAAAAGTGACCAGTGACGTTTAATTTAATTGAAATGGACATGTAAATAATATCGTAACCAGGCATATATTGATTGAAATTAAAAATGACATAAATATCGTAACCAGTGCCATTGTGACTATTAACCTACTTAATTTTAATTGAAAATGACATTCTTATGAATATTGTAACCGATTTAATGATAACCAGAATTGTATTTTATTTTATGCAATTTTTGACTTATAAATATTGTAAGCCCCATGGGTATGTTACAGCGATAAACAACAAATAATCAAAAGATCTGACCATACACCTGTAACAAACAATAAATGAATTATTATTATTATTATTATATTATTAGTCTGAGCGCGAAATCCATTTTTTTTTATCTGGTAAACTGTGTATATGCACTCCTGAAAAGTTTCAAATTTTTGACATATGTTTTATTTATACGTGAGAAATCATTAAATGTCTTCTCCTGCTCTGGGTGGAGAGAGAGGGCTTTTTCTGACTAATATTTGTTAGAACTTATGCGACGATTTGGTATTTGTTAAATGAAAGTGAGAGAACCCTCGAAGAGAGTTCCCAGTATAAATATTTGTTTTTGACGCTTCACTTTAATTATTTATAAGTAATTTAAAAGTTCAACGATTGATTGATAGGCAACCATTACTTGATTAAATGAAACAGTAAACAATTTTAATTGTAGTCATTTTCATTAAGTCTGACAAACAAAATGTCTGATAGACAGGAAAATAATTGAAAAGGAATAATTCTGAGAAATACAAAGAGATTTCAAAGTTGTTCTCCTTGATCCTCATTGTTACATCAATTATAAATTCAGTTTGAATAGGTGTTTATGAAAGTTTTATGAATCTGAAGGGTTGGCCTACTTAAACATATTGCTTTCATTTATAATTTACGTGCCGCGTAACTTTTGGTAACTTGCTCGCAAATCTGAATTTAAGAGAGTCAAGTTAATACAGAATGCGCTCAGAGTTCGAGATGAGACAATTTGAATAGGCCTGAAATTCGTTGTTTTAAAGTATTTCATCTTCATTAATTTTAAATTGAGACAGATCTAATTTTGTTCCATGGAGCATTTTCTTCTTTTTATATGTCGAATTGTACCTGTAAGGACCAAAGCTGGGTTCAAATTTAATCTGCCACTCAGCAGATCCATCTTGCCAAAACCGGCTTCTAAATTAGCTGCCAGCAAAGCAGACGAAAATCACAACACAACACCTTGTATATGACACAAAATGTTATACGCTTATCTTATGAAATTGTACGCTTACAGTCTCAGAAATCTCATTTAGCCTCGCGACGAGAGAAGCGGTATCTTATACTGTCAACGGATTATTGATGCTGTGAAACCATATCCCAAGTTTCACATAGATTGCGCCCCCGATTTAATTCCCCTTAATTACTATTTAAGGCAATGCCTGCTATTATTTAGCCCGTTCTCTTGCACTGTTTCAACTAAACTGATTGGTTAATACCAATCAGTACTATACTGAAGCTAAACCCAGTCAGGCAATATTGAACGCATATTAAGCCTTGTTTCGCCTCGTAGCTTTAGTTTTGTTGCTTATTAGTTTTCTTTGTGTCTAATTTTGTTTTCGTAAACTAGAATCGTTTTACAATTGAGATTGATGAATGTTTGTATTTTAAGATTAGTTTAGATAAATTCCGTTTTACAAGTCTGGGTAACAAAAAGCGGCTCAGTTTTGGCCTTGTAAAGATAAGCTGCGTGTGTTTGATCGAAGAAATGGTCTTACGGTCACGCGTAGGAAGACAAATGAAGTACGTAAGCCCTGGCTTAATTTGACCAACATCTTAAAAATAAAATGCTAGTCCGTCAGCGTTATTTCTTTCGTTAGGGGAAAATCTTCGTTGCCAACTCAATTACTACCACTATTACTAGCTATGAATGTATATGTGTGTCCTCGAGGTAAAATCACAGAGAAACTTAGATTGAATAATTTACGTAGGACGTAAATGTTAAGTTAGGTATGCTCCCAATTTAAGTTCGTTTATATTTTGAATCAAGAATTCCTTTCCTACGCACCTAATTCACTGGCATTATTATAACTCCAGAGGCCATTTTTCCTCATTTCAGAAGAGAATTCTCGTAATTTAAAAAGGTTTTTTTATGTTATTAGGAAGCGTAGTCCGTAATCATTACTTGTCTGACGAGGGAGGATAAAAAAGCACATTTATTAATAAACGAATCGAGTGCTCGCGGTTTCGCACTTTGTACGTAAGTATATTTTTAGCCAAGCTATAGATTATTTTAGGTGATTTTGTAATCCATTATATCATGATTTAACTAAAGCCAACAAATTGACGTGGTCTTCTTCTGAGTTGCCCTAAAGTATGAATGATAGAAATACAAATTTATTCACTGTAACATTGAAATTATTCTAAACTGTCCCACTACTGAGCAAAGACCTCTCCGAAGTCCTTCAAAGAATTCTGTTCTGATGCCACCTCGTATGCGTCCAGGTTGTTCTGCCATCTTTTTCTGGGTTGTCTGACCTCCGTTTTTTGGCATCTATTGTATGGAGACTTTTGGTCAATGGTTGCAGTGTATGCGGATGGGGTGTCCCACCCAACCCCATTTGAGCATGGCAGCCTGAGACGGCTGCCATGAATAATGGGTGTGAATAATTATCCCAGTTTCGAACTCTGTCCTGTATTCTACCTCTTCGTGACGAGACTTTTGAAACTCGGTGAGCGACCAGGTCTGAGCGTCGTAGGTTATGACTACATATCGTATGCTTAATCAAAAAGAGACGTATCTCAAAAAGAGGGTATTTGAATCTGAAAATATTATTTCAAAAATAAGGTTGAATTTTTTAATAACTTTGGAGTTACGTCACTTTTTGATTAAGCATGCGACATGTCGATCACAGCAAACTCATCAATTCATTAGCGTATTTATTTTTACCCGACTACGGCAAAGCCAAAAGAGGTTATAATTTTGGAAGGGTCTGTTCATAGCTCCTAAACTACTTATCGGAACTCGACAAATGAGGTATCGTTAGAACAGTCATAATCGTCCGCTGAAAATAGAAAACGGATGTGTCACAAGACTCAATGTGGCGCCCTCAAGCGGTCAAAAAATTAAATGTCAATAACACCAAAATAGTTTACATAATAAAAAAGTAAAAAAAAACTAAAACCCCGACTACGACAAAAAAAACGACATTGAAAAAGTGCGAAACAAGATTTTCGGGATGCTGAAATAAACAAAATTACTGGAGAAACAAGAATAGAACAAAAAGAAAAGACGTAGTCACAAGTTATATAGGTACCAACCGTAACACTTTATTTCAGCATTCTGAAAATCTTGTTTCATACTTTTTCAGCATCGTTTTTTTTCGTAGTCGGGTTATTTTTATTATTTTTGGACAGGACTTATACTAGGACAGTATGAACTAGTAAAATAAATATCATTGAAATACGTCAATAGAGTATACTTTATTGCAAACTAAAATTAAAACAAAAGTTGCGCTAATCTTGAAAGCTCATTAAAGTAATTAATTAATGACATTTTGTAACCAATTGCCAATAATTGGAAATAAAGTTTTGATTGGAAATTAATTAGTGGTGCATTTATTCATTATCTAGACAGACAATGAACTAATATGAACACAAACGCCACATGTAAATACTTGAATCAAGAGCTCATAACTATGTGGTATGGTTCATTATTTCAGAACAGTATGGACTCAGTTATCTGAAAAACAATTAAGTGTTCGACCAAAAAATATACGAAATTAATTTATCTTAAAAAATAATAGAATAATAATAATATTGTAAAGGCAAAAGTTTGTGAGTTTGTATGTGTATGTTTGTTATTTTTTCACGCTCGAATGACTAAACGGATGTCAATGAAACTTGGTACTCGGGTAGACCATACCCTGAAATAGTACATAGGATACGTTTAATTCCGGAAGTAGTAAGTGTTCCCTTAGGATATTTTCTACTTCATAAAGAAACCAATCTTATACCTAAATTAAAATTGGGGTGAATAAGAGACCAATCAAACATGTTTTATTTATTTATATTTAATAGATAGATATATTCTTTATTGTGCCCTAAAAATAAAAATTACTTTATGAGCTTAAAATTAATAGGGAGTAACAATGGGCGGTCTTTTCGCTAAAAGCGATTTTTTACAGACAGCCTTTAATTCAGGCAGATTACCATAAAATTGTTAGTATTATTTAACCTACGTTAGTATAATCTATGCTATGTTAGTATAATCGACAACAAACTTAAATATAATGCTTAATTAATTTCGCCACTTTCCGGGCACTTCAGTCTTACTAGCCACAGTACATGCACGCAGGTGCCCCATTAGGTGGCCTTCTGTCTTACTAGCAACAGTACATGCACTACACGCTGGTGCCCTATTAGGTGGCCTTCAGTCTTAGTAACAACAGTACATGCACTGCACGCAGGTGCCCCATTAGGTGGCCTTCAGTCTTAGTAACAACAGTACATGCACTGCACGCAGGTGCCCCATTAGGTGGCCTTCAGTCTTAGTAAAAACAGTACATGCACTGCACGCAGGTGCCCCATTAGGTGGCCTTCAGTCTTAGTAACAACAGTACATGCACTGCACGCAGGTGCCCCATTAGGTGGCCTTCAGTCTTACTAGCAACAATGCTCGGAAGAATGTTTTGCCCAGTTTCATCTTACACCACAATTATTATCAGAGCGGAATAATTATGTTAACTGTCCTGTATCTGCTAGAAAACAAGAGTTATATGTGCACATAATCACGTAAGCTGACACAATATCCTTTGTTATTATTTTATTATTATTGATAAGCTCGCGCTTAACGACTATCTCACCCGATGGAAAGTAACAATGTGGTCGATGATGGAGCGCGCTTATCTAGAAGTAGCCTATTCACTCGTGACTTTATGATCCCCAGGTTGTAGCTATCAGGACACACAGACTCCGGCAGGGAATTCCACTCTTTAACTGTACGCACAAACAATGTGTTCCCATGTACCGTCATGTACCGGCGGCACATCGCCGTACGCCTGGTGGTCCGATGAATCCTTTAATTAATGATTATTTTATTAAAATGTAATAGTATTACACGTTATCCTGTATAAGGGTGTTTTTAATGTCGTGCGAATTTTACCACGCAAGAAAACACGCAGCGTGAGACACGCTAGCCTACGATACAGTTTTCTGCGGGCTGCTGTGCGTTTTGGTTACCTATGTACAATGGACGACAAAGGCGCGGGGGCCCCCACGCTGGGCTGCTGTTAGGGATCACGCCCCGCGTCCCGCGTGCGTATTCCATGCATTACAATAAATACTTGAATGATAAGGACATTTATGGGGATTACGCTTGCGGGGCAATCTCGCATGCGTGAACAAAACTGAACGATATTAAAAACTTCCTTGGTTTGTGAAAGTGGTACCTACACTGAAGTGTTATTTCACGAAACGCCTACTCTATACTAATGTAACAGCTCAAGAAGGGGGTTCTTGATTGACAAAAGTTCCCAAAAAGCTTTATTGTTCTCCGAGACTTGATATAGGTGTAATATAACTTTTGGGTCGCCGAGTTTTCTTGTTGATTTCTCCGAACAAAAGTTGTATCGTCGTTCTTAACTACGACGAATTCAAATTTGTATTGACAAGGAGAAAGGGGGAAAAGTTGAATGTAGGCGTTAGCACGAAAAATACGAGCACGTAGCCTCACATGACTTATTATTAAATAAAGGGGTAAATACGTGTCTTTTGAGGCAAAAATAAACCTTTTTTTGTGTAGGAGTCTGACTGCAAGAAAGTATGTAAAGGGTTAAAAAAAATCCCTCGAAGTGGCAAGCCTTCTTGCTGGCCTGCCACTATGGGATCTGGAGGCAATATTCCTTGCACGCATGCACGATTTGCTCATGAAGATGCAACGCCGGGGTGAAATTCCGCTGCCGCGACAAGTCCACGGCATGGTGGACAGAGTTCTGACGGAATGTCAAGGCAAAATGGCGACAGCGACTCTCACAACCCAGTGCTGGGCACGACATAGTTATAGCAGTAAGTCCCCTCTTTGAGGAGTGGCTGGAAAGAAGCCACGGCGTGTCTCACCTTCCACATGACGTAGGTCCTCATCGGACATGATAAGTTTGGGAGGTTCGTGCACCGGATTCGTGTGAAAGAAACGCCCGGGTGTCACCATTGTGTGGACAATCCGGAGATTTGCCCCGTTTAGGCGGAGCACCGCCATATTTTCATGGTCGGGTGGCAACGACCTCTCGCGCTGGGCCCTGGTACCGGCCATGGCCCGAAGCGAGAAGGAATGGCAGAAGACCGCCTCCTTCTGCGAAGCAGCAATGCCGGCGAAGGAGGCGGCCACACGCCTAAAAGAATGGACTTGCTCGCGCCCCAGCCGCCGAGATCAAGTCATCGAAGGCACGTAATGTTCTACACGCACGCCTCTAGAAGATGTCAGCAAAACCGTAGAGGCCCAACAGAGCCAAAGCCTCCGGGGGCCATGGGTTCGCTTTTAAAAGGAAAATTCGGGAACTGGTAAACGCCAGGCAAAGAAGAAACATATGAGTGGGTTTTAGTCAGTAGATCCAAGGCTATCCTACAAATCTTTATTGATATCCTAACTAATATCGAGAATGCGACAGTAAAATTGTTACATATTAATGCCTAAACATTGAACTGATCTCTATAAAATTTTATATAAGTAGGTATATGATGACAGGGGCACAGAAAAAGACATTTTTTTTTTCATACACAATAAAAGTACTGTTCCCGAGGGAAAGAACAATAACTTTCGACGGCCACAATTGCTTAGGACGCTAAATGATACTAGGTATGTGGCTTTCGAAGCAAGATTGAATTATATCAGTGCTTTCAACTTCAAGTATTGTTTAAAAAAACTTGTTACACCGATTAAATAACACGGGAAAAGGGCAGGACGATGATGATTTCCTAGATTGACTAACGGCCTTAATTGATTCTTAGCAGATTCTTAATAATACAGCGCTCTACGTATCCAGTACAACAACGCGTTCTGAGTGCTCTTGGGGCTACCTCGCTTCTGTAGCGCATTAAGGAATCGGAGACGTGGCTTTCTCGAGGCGATTGGCGAAAAGAGAATCGAAATGAAACGGTTGTAACTTGGCTAGGGGGGCAGGGATGTTTGTGAAGGCGCGTGTCGATTGTTTCCCTACAATCATGCGCAAGCGGTGCACATTCCTGGTGGTTTCGACTGTCAGTAGGTTTGTGAACCACTGTTGGTTCACGTATTCAATAATTTTAAAATATTATTTTAATTCTTAATTCGTTTATTATATTTATGTATCGTGTATGTTTGTATAATTTTTATTCAATTCAAAATTTTATATAATTCTATGATCCAATATTTATTTAAATAAATAAAATAATCTAAAAAATCACTAGTTTATATGAAATAAAAAAAAATATCGCAAATGAAACCGGAGTCAAAAGTTGTAGAAATAAATTGAGTGTTACAAAGGTCATCTGATAGATGTTCAAAGTGGCAGTCGGACAGTAGAATCTAAGATTTATAATACAAGTTTTCTGTCGAACTGTACCCGTTTTTCTCTTTGTAAGATCCTTCCGGAAGTGTTTTACAGACGGTGGATACAAAACTTCGTTCTTGTTGGTTTGACAAGAGCTTTATAGATTACAGTTTTCTTTGCTATTAAAGCTAAGGAAATACTTGTTGTTGCGATATCTTACGGTTGCATTGTGTAAGATATTACAACAAAACGTATTGTCAGGCGACTGTCAATGTAACCTTTTTTAATCAATTAAAAAAAAAAGATAGCGGTTAGGCTCAATTTGATTTAATGTTTTTTTTTGTATCTTGTTCAGCGATATCTTCGTGAAATGTTAACCGAATTCGTTTGGAAGAGTTTTGCCACAGGTGAACATTAAATGAAGAACTGCGGAGATAGACCATGGAACTCTTAAATAAATGGTAGCAAAACTTCCGCGATTGCTGCGACAGCTTGTCTGATTACTATTAACATCATTTCATAACATAATATCACGCCGGTACTCTCTAAAAGGGAACGCAGTTGTGTTGAGTTCAGCGTGGTATACCTTGTCATTTCACCAATTATGTTCAAATTTTTTGTACTTGGGGTCATTAAATTGGGTTTTGTTAATGGGGTCAATTTTGATGTTTTTTTTTTGTGTTGGTTTATGTTCTGACTCTATGGTTGTCCAATAACTGTAGTTTGCCAATCCCAATGCAATCTATAAATATTTAGTCATTCCTGTAGGCACTTTACCAGAGAATTTGCTTACTATTTAGGTAGCATTGGTGGTTACCTCAAGTAGAAAGTGAATAATAAAAGTAAATTTAATTCTTACTATTATTTTGGAAGCCGGTATTTCTGGTTTTATTTCTTCGTTTTTTCATACCGAAATCATTCTTATTTTGTATTTTTTAAACGCATCTCTATTCTTTTTTGTAACAAGGTTTTTGTTCAGTAGGCGTAATAATACTTTTAATTAATTAATATTTGTATGCCACTTTGTGGCAGAACACAGAGACACTAATACATTTGTAAAAACTAAATTGTACCTGTGTACATAAATAAAATTTTTGTATTTGTATTTTGTATTTGCACAAAGTGTTTTTTTTTTTTTTTTAGTTCAGTTGTTTAACACAATGATAATTAAAATTACTGTAAGGAATCTTATATTGATGAATTGGCAGGTTATTGAGCAAGAACGGTTGTCTTTTTGTCAGAAAAAGATTTTGTACTTCAGTAAGTAAGCATCCCGCTTATGCCCGAAATAATGTAGTTAACATTTAGTTCCTGAACTAAATATACTAAAATTGTATGCTGATACCATTTCATGAATGTAAGCGTGTATAGTAAGCTGCTGTACGTTCCTCAAGTTGGTATCCGATTTTCTCGCAACTTAACAGTTTGTTTTGGCAGTGCTCCCAATCCGCACCAGATGGCGTTGGAACTCGAACTAAACTTCTCTTTAAGCATCTCCTTTTTCGTGTTCGAATTACATGCTGAGGTGTTAAAAAATACTAGGTATCAATTTGTTAGAGTTACAGTTAAATACTAGGTCTTAAATATGGCAAATCGTGTTTTAATAGGGCTGTGCTCGGAATTTTCTTACGTGATCGAATTAAGATTGAAGATGTCCGCAACAGAACCAAAGTAATTGATATTGCCCGAAGAGTAGCCAAACTTAAGTGGTATCTGCCCTTACCTAAACCTAAATAGTGTGCTAGTTCTCGTAATCGTCTAGTAATTAAAAAACGAATAATATAAATACTAACAAAACAATTTATAGCCAGAGTGCATCTCTTACATTTTTTTATTAGGTACGGAGTTCTCGTGTCTACCTATTGACTTCATCATAGATCAGTTTGCCGGTACCATTTTCATCAGAACCGGTGGTATCTTTGTCTTTGTGATCTTCCGTTGTCCATTTGTCTTCTTAATAAGCTTAAATTTAAAATAAAAAACTTTTTGCAAAAAACATCCACTTCACTATAAAAAAACACTAAAACAATCAAAATAACTTTAATTTCAGAATTCGGTGTTTATTTGTATTGTTTGTTTCTTAGTTAACAAAAAAAATACAGCCGAATTGATAACCTCCTCCTTTTTTAGAAATCGGTTAAAAATATCAAAACCTAGATATTTCTCATTTCTTCATAGATTAATTTCATTAAAAAAAAGCTTTTAATCTCAGGCATTAAGGCCCATAGTGTTAGTACTGACAATACTTAAAGTACCTACCCACACAAACTAACTGCAAATCAAAATGTTAAAGAATTTATCAAAACTGAGTTTTTATTTGAAGTCAGTTAAAAAAGGAATCCTTCTGTTTAGATTTCGAGGATAGTTTTTGTACCTAATTTCATAAGGTATTAGAACATATTCCTGGAAACCAATTTGTTTAGCCTTTTTCCAAGGGATTGACTGCCACTCTAAGCGCATATATTATACAATTATGTTGCAGTATAGGTATCAGTTCCCTAAACCTTTGACTGGTAGATATGTAAGTATGTATTTCCCAACAAGGATAAACAAAGATTACTTCCATGCGTAAAATAATATTGCCTTTATTTAAATATTACGATTGATTAATTCAGGTGCTTTAATTACATTCGGGCGCGTCCATTGATGTAGCAAATATTCCACGGTAAATATTATTGCCGTTAATTATGCCTTTAATTACTGGCATTGCAAATAATGATAGCCTCATAAGCGTCATTGTACACCCTTTTATTTTAATACTAGGTTTTGTTAGCGGCGTTGCTCGTTTAAAAGACGAAAAACGGGCAACGGCTACTGCCGCGTAACATGCGAATATAAAATTCGTATCGAGCAGGGCAAACACGTCCGTACTTGACCGCGCATTGCACTGCATTTTAAGGGGCACTGTCGCTATGAAAGAAGCGGAGGGTTGTGGCCATCCGGATGGTGCGGAAATACCGCACGGTTTTCCGTGAAGCGGGGAGCCTCCATGCTGGCCTGCCTCCATAGGATCTGGTCCTTGCACGCATGCACGATTTACGCGTGGAGATGTAACGACGGGGTGAAACTCTGCTGACGCGACAAGTCGCGGTATGGCGGACCGAGTTCCGGCAGGATCTAATGGTGGAATGGCAATTACGACAGTCGCAACCGAATCCTGGGCGCGCCATAATTATGGCAGTAAGTCCCCTCTTTGAGGAGTGGCTGGAAAGACAACACGGCGGCCTCGCCTTCCGCATGATACAGACTCTAACCCGACATGGTAAGTTCAGAAGGTTCCTACTGGGGCCATGAGTCAAGTGAAAATGACTCTCCGGGGCCCTGGAACGCAAGGCAAAGAAGGAACAAACGAGTGGGTTTTAGTCAGTAAAAGTCTGACACGCCCTCTGGCTCCGCCCAAGGGCGAGATATGCCATTAGATGATTTCTCACCTTAAAAAAAAACCCACAAAACGTTTCCTTCATATTCTAAATAGGATTTGTTATTCCAATTACTTTAAAATAAACTAATTGAATAAATGTCACGCTAATATAAAACAAGAGGAAGTAATATTATGATGATGATGATGAATTTTAAAACGGGAATAATATGCTTTAAATATGAAGTTTCTTAGAACTAGATATCATAGTTTTATGTGCAGTTTTATAAAATTACAATTTCGTAGATATCTACGAAATTGTAATTTTGTACTTTTACTTTTACTTTTAATACAATTTCGTAGATATCTACGAAATTGTAATTTTGAGAAAGAAATTAAAATAAATATTTATTACGAATAAATGAACCAAATATTTAATCATACAGCAAATTTTATGATTCTATCATATTTATGAATATTATATTACTCGAAGAAGAGCAAGTTATTAAATTTCGGAGAAAATACGGTCTGTAAAGGACGTTTTCGAGTTGAGTCTCTTGACCTTTCTTGATAAAGAAGGTTAAATTCACTTCAGTTGAATGTCACACCTTGTGAAGACTATACCTTCCTTAAATAAAATGTCTTAGCGGATTATAGTCTGTCTTCTTACTTAATTCTTAGAAACATTTTCACAATATCGAGGTGAAAACGTTCAGATAAAAATCTTAAGATCCTTTAATTAAGATCCTTTAAGGCAGCCGACCGAACTAACATGTATTAAACTTTCATCCTATATACCCCCAAATGGTTAAGTTGTGATAGAGGTGTATTCTATACTGTAATTGACGGGGTTCACTAGGGCCGATCGCCAGGGTTGTTTTTTTTTGAGGTAGGAAATCATTAAATGATTTCTCACGCTCTAGGGCGGAGCGAACGGGCGTTTCAGACTTACTTTACTGACTACAACCACACTTATGTTCCTTTAGCTGCCCGTTGCGGCCCCTAGGAACAACGGTCACCCTTTCATTAGTCGACCCATGGCCCTAGTAGGCTTTACTGTTTTGTCTGACATCTCTTTCAGGAGAGCGTGGATTACTACGCACTATCGACGACTGGGGCTCGAACCGGATGTTTACCGGACGGCCGGAGGGCGAGATACCCATTGCTCGTCGTCCGCAAACCCTCACCTACGATAGCTGGTATTCAGGATCGGGTTTTCGGCGACTGGGGCGTGAGGATGTCCGTTCGCTTACGCGTGCGGCCATCTCTTTCGCTAGCATTACTGCTTGGCAGAAGGGTGAAACTGCCGCCAATTCCCCTTCGCCCCAGATTATAACCTGTACCATGGCCTGGCGCAAAAAGTCACCGCCGCCGATCGTCTCCACGAGGACACGGCGGTGCTCCACCCAAACGGAGTACAGATCCACATGCCTGCCAGCAAGATTGTTCAAAACACTACCGTGACCCTGGAACGCAAAGGACAACTAAAGGAATATGGATGGCTTTTAGTCAGCAAAAGTCCGACACTCCTGTCTCGATCCACCCAGAGCGGGAACAGTTACTTGATAGTTTGCCAACCAAAAAAAGGTACTTTAATGTGAGAGAGAGAAATTCTAGATGGAAAATCTAAGTGCTGTTATATAGGATATCATGTTCCACTAGAAACGCTTACGCTAAATAGACTAACAAAGCAGTCGAAAAGAAAAATCATCGACATATATTTGTTACTTCGTCACGCTCGATCGGGTGAACGGATTTCAATGAATTACACGGATAGACCATAACTTGGAATAGAACTAGGATACTTATTAACGCGGGAGTATGTTCCCTTGGGATATTTTTTTACTATCATGCTGGTGAAGCAGCTAGGAGATTAATAAGTGCCAGGGCCCTGGTCCTGGCTCTGACCCCTCACATAAATTGGATCTTAATAATGGGTAACAGAATTCAACAAAACTAGCATTTGAACCAACGTTACTGACATAGCTCGAAGAAACTTAAGTGGCAGTGGGTAGGGCACATTGCTCGCAGAATAGATGGTCGATGGGGCCGAAAGGTTCTGGGTGGCGACCGCGCAACGGAAGACGCAGCGTTGGAAGGCCTCTTCCACGAAAGACCAATAACCTGGTGAGGGTCACGAGAATCTGATGGATACGAGACACACAAAACCAGTCGATGCGGGACACTTGAGGGAGTCTTATGTCAAAAAGTGGACGTCATAAAAAAAATGTCTTCTGTGTAATGTTTATTTTTCTATACATGTGTGTTTAATTGATTTAAATAAATATTATTATTCTTATATCATCATCATCATCATTTCAGCTTAAAGATGTCCACTGTTGGACATAGGCCTCCCCCAAGCGTCTCAGCAACAACCAATCCTGTGCATCTCGCATCCACCGCATTCCCGCGAGTCTCACCAGGTCGTCGGTTCACCTTGTGGAAGGCCTTCCAACGCTGCATTTTCCGGTGCGCGGTCGCCACTCTAGGACCTTTCGGCCCCATCTACCATCCGTTCTACGAGCAATGTGCCTTGCCCACTGCCACTTAAGTTGGCGATTCTTCGGGCTATGTCGGTGACCTTGCGATTATTTTTATATAACACGTTTAATTCCACCAATAATCACAGAACACACTACTACAATTTCGTCAATAAACCTTGTTAATCCAATTGTACGAAAATTCCTTTAAAAGACGATGAAATGGGACGCTCGATTCCATTGCCTTAGCGAACAACAGGCTTATAGTGGCCCAGATTATATTAATGAATCCGTGGTGGTACAGATGGATTTCCCACTTTGAACCTGATATTTTAAGGTCGTAATGTTTTGTAGTTACAGAACTAATGTACGCTAGTAACCCGCCCCGGCTTCGCACTGGTGCAAAATAAAATACATAAACCTTTCGTTTATTGCTTTTTTATTTATGAAAACCGCATTGAAATCCGTTGCGTGGTTTAAGAAGAGTTAGCTAATTAACGGACAGATATTGAAAGAGACTTTGTATTTGTTACGCAAAGATGAAATGGCGTGTGAGATATATTTTTTAAAATTTTGTACCTTTGAATATCATTATTAGATTATGAAATTTGTACGCCTTTGTAGGCAAAACATGTTGATACTTTTTTATTTTATTTTTGTAACCGTTCCAACAGATTGGTAACCAACACATGTCATGTTTTTGACAAATAAAATTTATCTTATCTTCGGTGTTTTGAGTCACGGGTCCGGCAAATTAAATATTATTAAGTCTTTCCATCCTGATTTGGAAAGCAGCCATACCCTTCGAGATAGAGATTCGAGAGAGATAAATTTTTACTGATTAAACCCACTTGTGTACCTTCAATTATCCTTTGCGTTAAAGGACCACGGCAACTCTTTTTAAGCAATCTTGCATCCCTGAAGGACATTGACCTTGAAGTCTAGATTTGTGTCCAGATTATGGCAGCAGATTGGACAAATAATACTGGATAAATATGGATGTATCTGCTTGCTTACCCTCTTAAGAGACAGATATAGCTGTGATATTTTTATAAAAAGTTTAATAACCTTCCAGCAAAAATGAAGTAGATGCTTGGGTACTATGTATATGATGCTATGAAGCGTAAGTGCAGGTAGAAGCTTAATAACCCGTTAATAATAGCACTTACACTCATGGAAAGGTGCGTAGTCTATTTTCAGCGGAGAATATCTTTACAGGGTTATGCACTACGTACAAGCTGCCTAGCTTTTTCACAAGAGTGTTTTTTTAAGGAGGGAAAATCATCCAATGATATCTCCCGCTCTTGAGCGGGGCGCGAAGATGTGTTAGATTTTTACTTACTAAAAACCCACTTCTGTTCCTTATTTACCTTACCCAGGGCCCCGGGTTTCACTTTCACACTACCCTTGGCCCCAGTAGACTTCGACCCTGCTGGGGCCCTACGGTTGGCTGACATCTCCTTGACGCGCGCGTGGAACAATACGCACCGTCGACAACTTGGGCTCGGTCCGGACGGTTACCGGAGGATCGATCGGCGAGCTACTCATGCTGCTCTGCCCAAGCGGAACACACCTCTACCGTATGCTCGACCGTGTCCTCCGGGCGGTGGTGGTCACACAGTGGTGACACCCGGGCGTTACTTTCGCACGAATCCGTTGCAGGAACTTCCCGAACTGACCATGTTCGTCAGAAACTGCGTCATGCGGAAGGTGAGGACGCCGCCATAATTATGGCGTGCCCAGCATTGAGTTGCCAGAGTCGCTGTATCCATTTCACCATGAGATCCCGCCGAAACTCTGTCCACCATGCCGTGACTTGTCTCGGCAGCGGAGTTTCGCCCCGACGTTGCATCATGCATACGTGCAAGGACTTTTGCCTCCAGATCCAATGATGGCAGGCCAGCAAGGAAACTCGCAGCTTCGCGGAAAACCGTTAACCGGTTAACCGGTATCCCCGCACCATCCGTATGGCCATGACCCTTTGACATGCGTTCAGCTGGGCCGCCGGTCGCTTTCGCAGAGACGGCGCCCACACCTTCGCTCCATAAAGGGCCATGGACCAAACAATGCCTGCGTAGAGCCTCTAGTAGGAGGCGTGTGGACCCGCTAGGTTGAGCAGGAACCGCTTGAGGGCAGCCCAAGTCTGATTCAGTTTGAGAGCCAGACGTCGGAAGTACTCCTCAAAATTCCATCGGCTGACAAGGACGAGAGCCAGGGTACTTTATCGTCGACCCGACGCCGATGTGAACTGCTCCTACCGTTAATTGGGAACGCCGTGGTGGCACGCTTTGAAGGCCGTTAAAATACATGTGCAGCGCCACCTCGAGTCCCAACTGCTGGATCCTCTCAACGAGTGTCGCAACCCCGCGTGTCGCTAGTTAGACCGCCGCCCAGTATGACTGTCCTTGCACCAGGACCAGCGTGTCGTCTGAGTAACAGACCACGCTAACTCAGTCAGGGAGGTCGCGGAGCAGCATGAAGTCGTACCCGATGTTCCACAATGGACGGTTCTAGTATCGATCCCTGCGGAACACCGCACGACATCTCTCACCGTTTCCAATCTCTCTGGTGAGGTACGTAAAGGTTAATCGTAGTTTTCTTATTTTCTGCGCAACTAACATAACAAAAAAATGAATTAGCGGAATTGAACCAGCGTGAGCAACGTTATGACGTGAACAAGGGAAATAGAAAAATAGATTATGAAGCATGGAAACTGAAAATTCTGACTGAATCATTGAAAACATTTTGGTGATACAAAATGCAAAAGGTTTTGGAAAATACGTTCGAGGGATTATTTACCATTTGAATACATTTGTAAGCAGAAAAGCTTTTTCCGCAAATACTAAATGCATAAACGTACCGTTAGTAGTGTTTTAATTCAAAGTAAAAGGTTTTGTGAAACAACTTGGTCGACTCGTGAGTACACTAATGGGCTAAACTTGAAATCAAATGAATATTCTATTAGCTTAACTATTTAATTTATATGTCTGTAAATGTTTACAGCGAGCGCTGCACAGGGTAAATAAAAATATTATTGAGCACAGTACAGGGCAAATAATAATGCTAGTAGCGTAGTGCAGGGTAAACAAAAATGTTAGTGAGCGCAGTACAGGGTAAATAAAAATGTTAGGGAGCGCAGTACAGGGTAAATAAAAATGTTAGTGAGCGCAGTACAGAGTAAATGAAAATATTATTTACCACAGTACAGTGCAAATAATAATGATATTAAACGTAGTAACTCTGTTCAGAGTGGTAATGGAACATTCTTTGCTAAAGGAGTTCGAAACATCCCACCATTTCCGTCTGGACGAATATAGTGGGCCTTATTTATAAAAAACACACTGCGCTCCAAAACGGGCATTATAGACGTGATAGATAGATAGATCCTAACTCGGCCATGACTGTTCTTCTACAACAAAAGGTATTCAGACCTGGAACAAAATGTATTTTTATGGCCATTCCTTTCCCAAAAGCGATTTACTTGCATGAGTTTATGAATTCGGAACAAGCGTTGTGCCCTACGCTGACTTCAACACCTACACAGTATCATAAACCTTTTTTTAGGGTTCCGTACCTCAAAAGGAAAAAACTAAACCCTTATAGGGTCACTTTGTTGTCCGTACGTCTGTCTGTCTGTCTTTATCTCGGGAACGCATGAAGGTATCGAGTTGAAATAAAACTATATACCTACTCAAGTCTGCGGTTTCTTGAAGCTGTGAAAAAATAAAATTTCTAAGTTATCGAAAAAAAAGATACGGTTTAAGTCTCAAAAACGTATATTCCGACATTTTCGAGGAAATAAAAATTTATAGGGTACTTCCCGTTAAACCAGAATCCTAAAATTTTGCTTAAAGCAAGTTCTTATAGCGCAGGTAAGGAATTAATCTTAAAACTCTAAGTTTGTTGTTACGTCACAACAAAAAGAAAATTGCGATTCGGAAAAATGTTCAAATCTCCATTCGAGAATTGAACTGCTTAATTTGGTAAGTATGTACGGAACACCGAGGGCGCGAGTCCGACCTAAACTTGCCCATTTTTTTTATCGTTATGATCGCTTACATAACCGCTTTTAAGCCATAAATCGCAGATGTTGCCTAGAACTTATTGCTTGGCTACTATATTTTCTAGTTGTCAGCACATATATAAAACAAATGACAACTTAAAAAATAATGATGTTTCTGTGCTAGTAGGAAATTCTATTGGAGATATTTTTTACTTCAGTAGTCTTTTATTTCTTTCTTCCATAGTCTTTTTATTTTCTTTGAATACAACGGACTGGGTTGAATTTTTGTGATAACTGAGACACAGTTTTTTTTTAATAATGTTAACTAGTGCTTGATTGCATTACCACTTGATGGTCAGCAGTAACGCAATCGTTGATGGTGAAGCGCACTAGTTTATTAAGAGCCTATTCACTCTAGCCTTGAAGACACCCAAATTATAATCGGATGGGAAGACCGCTGCAGGAAAATTGTTCCAGTCCTTCGATGTACGCGGTATAAACGACGAGCCGTAATGCGAATTATCCGAATTCCTTCACCCATTTGAGTGTGATGATGTAACAAACATACATACATAGGAACTTTTGCCTTTGTAACATTAGTATGATTTATTGAGTAAAACAGAATAAACAAAACAATGTCTACTTAATATAGGCTTTCTTTTGTTAATAGTAATTCTGCCTTGCCTCTACCATAGCAATTTATTCAATCATGGCAAGCTATACAGTGTTGGCAGCTTGCCAACCGCTGTCAGAATGAACAGCTTCGTTGCCAGTAGCTTGACGCGTAAAATTAAAACTAAAGAACTTTCCTAGAAAAACACTACACTGAAACGTAGTAAAAGAATATAAAAAGGTTTCTACATTAGATGAGAGATGCAGTGAGACGTAGAGAAACATCTATAATGCAAATGTAAGCTGAAGTCTTGTCTTGTATACTTTCAAGATAAAGATACGTTGGTTTTAAAAAGCAACAAAAGTACAAATGGAAAACGTACATTATTTTCAGAGAATAAATAATTTTGTAATCTGGAATCTTCTTATCTTTAACCTCAGATTATAATATCATAAAAAAAACTCTTTGGTTGTTCCACGGGGTGGAGACTTGGTGTTTTTTTTATGCCTAACTTAAACATCGGCTCCTCACATTGCCAATTAGAGAAATAATATATTTAAACTTAGAATACGCTTGTCGTTATGAGGAGAAACAAAGAATAAAAAAAAAATAGTACATTATATTTGATACAAGTGCAGAAAGTTTGTCATTGCGACCGAGGAGCCGTTGGCGAGTGTGTTATGGAGCCGAGGGCTACAGTGACACATATACACGTGTCTCAAACGATTTATTTCAATACACTTACGAAAAAATGAATAAACGGGGGTTGACCGGCGACTTGCGGGGGTCAACGCGCGCCCAGTCTGATACGATAAAAGTAATAACATTGTGGTGGGGGAGAGCACGCGCTATTTCTGCACTAGTGCGCAAAGCAGTCTATTGCGTGCCTAAAAGCGGTGGGATAAGAGCGGGTTTTCGAGTAATTGTATTGAAAAATTATTTGTAGCTTCTGTCAGCGACTTCACCTATATGAAGCAGAATAATACATTTTAATAAAAGTGCCGAAAGTTTGTCATTGTGACCGAGGAGCCGTTGGCGAGTGTGTTATGGAGCCGAGGGCTGCAGGACAAATTTGCACGTGAATCAAACGATTTTTTCAATACACTTTTCGGTAAGTGTATTGAAAAACATATAACCTTCATATTTATGTGCTTTATCACTGAATCATATCACTGAGTAGTGATAAAGTCTATCAGTTTTTGAGTTTATTCATTGCAAACAAAAATATAAAAATACAAATCTATTCTCTTTATAATATTATTACAGTGCAGATAGTATTATTAATCAAAGTCAGACACTTCTCATCCAAAACCCACCTGTGTTCGTTCAGTTACTCTTTGCATTCCACGATAACTCTTTCACCTATATATATAAAAGGAGAAACTGACTGACTGACTGACAAATCAACGCACAGCCGAAACTACTGGAACTAGAAACGTGAAATTTTGCACATGGCTTCCTTTTATGACGTAGATGAGCACTAAGAGAGGATTTACCAAAATTCAGCCCCTAACGGGAGGAAACGGGCGTCTAAAATCTGTAAGAAACCTATATTCACGCGGGCGAAGCCGCTGGCAAAAGCTAGTATATTATATTCCCGCAGCCAAGTCACACTCCCCTTATCATAATAATGAAAAGAATGAATAAATCCAGTTAATATAGATTTACAATCGAAAACAACATCAGTGAAAATAATTATCGGCAAAAAAGGTGCGTATCGCACGCATTTTCCCCTTAGGTGCTCTTAAAGCACCCCTCCAAATGTTATTGCAATACGTATAAATATAATTTGTCGGGCAGATCCACTCGTTTCGCTTCGAAGTTAAACGAAAAACGTTAATTATATAAAATATTCCGACGACTTTATTAAATTAGATCGCTTAAAACATCCAGTATTTATGGATATCCTTCGTTATGTAATTAGTTACACGTTATTACATTTTGAGATCAGTTACCGTTTAGATAATAATGTTAATGGAAGAAGTATTTAATGAAGACTGGCTCGAATTGAAGTGAAGTGACATGGATTAATTTGGCGAGGTATATGTATTATAAAATGGTAATTGGCTGAAATTAATTTGACACTGGGTGAATTATTTCATGTAAAGTTCACAATTAGAGTCTCATGCATTTTTTTGGGTAACTTACTTCTCCCGCTCTGGGTGGAGCGAGAGAGACCGTCTGACTTTTACTGACTAAAACCCACTTGTGTTTTTTCAGTTGCTCTTTGCGTTCTGGAACGTTCTGGGGCCGCGGTAACTCTTCGAAAAATCTCGTAGCTTTGGTAGACATCAACCCTAGCTGGCTTCATCAATTTTGGTGACAGCTCTGAGAGACGTCCGTGGATAACCAAGCGCCGTTGACCTGGGTTCGGTTCTCATTGGACGACGAACAGCCCATTGCTCTCCGTCCGCAAGCCCAAGCCTACGGTGTCCAGGAATCGTCCCGATACCTGGGGCGTTTCTTACATGAAGTGAATACTTACTTTACCAGTTACTACACGTACAAGAACAGCATCACATCACAATGCAAACAAATTCTCCAATACCAAAATACAGCTCGCCTACATCATCATAAAACAAGGCCGTTCGTATTCAAAAGGTCAGGAGGTAAAGTGATAAATCTGTGCGGCAGGCGACGCGACTGCACCCGGGTGCCGCTTCCATCTTAATTTATCTCGTGAAGGCCTCGTAGTGAATAGCGGAGTGTTTGTTGTGCCACACACAGGTTAACCGGGGCTAACCGTTTTAATGCTGCGCTCAAAAGTGACCGGTTTTTGCCGGGTTGAAGTAGTGGAGAGGTGCAAGGTGTTTTGTGAGCCGGCTGGCAAATTGTGTGGACGGTTCGCGGAATAAAGGTGGTTAAAAATGTATGCAATATATGTATATATTGTGTAGGGATATTTTATTACGTTTTTGTGAGACGCGTAGCTTTAGAAGTAGTTATACCCTCGGTTTCTGATTTGAGCATTCGAAATTGAGAATTACTCAAACTCTATTTTGCCCCGAAAACCTGCCAAAATTTGGCAGTTAAGTATGGTTTGAGACGTTCTTAACTCAAAATACTCAATTCAGAAATCCGTCCATAGAGTTCAAATATCTCAGTTTCCAACTACAGCGTAGCAACAAATACATCTCTTGAAGGTCTCAAAGTAAACATAGGAGTAGTTATTATGCCATAGTCAGGTTAATCACGGTTAACCGTTTTAATACTGCGATCAAAATTGACCGGGTTAGCGGAATTAAAACCGATGGGCGGTTTTCTGAGAGTAGATTGAAAAAATACTTGGAGTGATAAAAGAAGCTTAAATTCCAGACTCCGAGCTGCTACTGAAAAAGATATGGATAGATGATACCCTCCAATAACACATTTCTCGACCGGAAATCGAACCTATGTACATCAAGTCCACAGCAGTGCTTAGAAATTATGACCACTTAACTTATGAGACCATTTTCAATCTTATCTAGAGGTAAAGTTGGATATGCAAGGCACATAGGGCTCCCACAAGGTAGACCGATGACCTGATAAGGGTAGCAGGAATCCGATGGATGCGAGACGCACAGGACCGGTCATTGTGATCATATTTGGGAGAAGCCTATGTCCAACAGTAGACGTCTTTCGGCTGAAATGATGATGATGATGATAGGGCAGCGGGAATGTTCGAAAGAGTTACTGCGGCCCTGAAACACGAAGAGCAACTGATGGAACACAGGTGGGTTTAAGTCAGTAAAAGTCTGACACGCCCTCTCCTTCCGCTCAGAGCGGGATAAGTTATTTGATGATTTCCCACATCAATAAAAATTTGTCACATAACAGAGCATCATATCCGAGTTCACAACCACCATTATGCGCTAAGAAATGCCGTCGCAACGGCCGAAATAGGCTAGATGGCTTCATCATCAGAGTTAAAAAGTGTTTTGGTTCCAACTCTAATGTAACAATGAATTTTATGAATATTTCTGAGAATTCTGTTTTAATAAAAACGAGAAAAAGCGGAATGATAATTAATCTCTCTAATTCCAGCAGTGACAAAGCGTAAGCGGGTTGAAACAAACTTATCGCCGTTGAAACAATGAAGGCTCTAATTTTTGTGCTCACCAGTTGGCACCACTGGTGAGGTCCTTAAGCTTTTAAAAGTTGTTATTGCGCGTACGGTAGTAATGTTTGAATGAAAAATATTTCCGATACCTTAAAAATGCGATTACTCGCCGGATAAAAAGGATCATAATATATCCTATTCCAGAATATGGTCTAACCGTGTGCCAAATTTCACCCAAATCCGTTCAGCCGTTTGAGCGTGAAGAAGTAACGTACACATACTCATAAACTTTTGCTTTTATAATATTAGCGGGATCTCCAGAGTCCAGTGATCACTGGTAACAATTTGTAACTCTCAATGCCTCACAGTTTACTTGTTTTTGAATCCCCGTCGGCTAGGCGTATATTAGCTAGCTGTCATTAAAAGTTTGATAAAACCTTGTCGATTGCAAGCCCAAACGTACATGACCTTAACGGCATTTTGTTTAATTAATATACCACTCTCACTTAACCCAACATTTTAGAGTTTTAGTACTTTATTATTCTTTTTAGTACTTATATCATTCTTTTTAGTAATATAATTTTCTTTTGACGGAAAATAAGGCATCCCCAGAGTAATTGTGGCTTGTTTATTCGACCTTTTTTGATCTCATTAATTCCGCGAATGTCTCTTGTCGGTGGAAAATTCCATCTATTTGTTTTACTAAAACGGTTTTAATGGAAAACATTAAAATTGAAACAGTTCGTGTTTTGAACAAAAATATTAATTGATGGACGAAACAATGTTTGTGCACTTAACGTTTGGTTGCACAAATTATTCAAATTGAACTGATCATACCAAATATATTTTATGTATACGATATTTTCAAACAATTTATAATGTGCAGCATCATTTGCAGTTTGTATTTGTTATCCATTTGCATTTGCTTTGTGTATTCGTATATAAACATTTACCATAATAAACGCTGAATAGATATGAGCTATTTTTAAAATAGGTAATTTTTTATCCTAAAATTATCAGGAAGTATTTTATCGATGAAAAAATTACATATTTCAATAAAATGATACATACACCTTCATTGCGTCACTCGTGCGTTTGTGAGTGCGACAGAAATCAATACCAATACACTACCAATGTAGGACGTCGATGCCCATATTATTTTCCTACAATTAATATAACTAATATCTTTAAAAAAAATCTACCTTAGTGCTGGGTTCAGTTGAAAACCAGCGTCAGGCAATTACCACGCAGTTGTGGGGTTGTTTTGCTGAACTGGACCTATTTGATGCTGGCACACAATGTTAGTTTTTTTTCTTAAGTGTTTACATGTTGTTTCTACATTGTGTGTATCTGTGTACGTGTGCCAAATAAAATATATTTCTTTCTTTTCTTTCTTTTCTTTCTTTTCTTTCTTTTCTTTATTTTCTTTCTTTTCTTTCTTTTCTTTCTTTTCTTTCTTTTCTTTCTTTTCTTTCTTTTCTTTCTTTTCTTTCTTTTCTTTCTTTTCTTTCCTTTCTTTCTTTTCTTTCTTTTCTTTCTTTCTTTTCTTTCTTTTCTTTCTTTTCTTTCTTTTTCTTTCTTTTCTTTCTTTTCTTTCTTTTTGTTTATTTTCTTTCTTTTCTTTCTTTTCTTTCTTTTCTTTCTTTTCTTTCTTTTCTTTCTTTTCTTTCTTTTCTTTCTTTTCTTTCTTTTCTTTCTTTTCTTTCTTTTCTTTCTTTTCTTTCTTTTCTTTCTTTTCTTTCTTTTCTTTCTTTTCTTTTTTTTCTTTCTTTTCTTTCTTTTCTTTCCTTTCTTTCTTTTCTTTCTTTTCTTTCTTTTCTTTCTTTTCTTTCTTTTCTTTTTCTTTCTTTTCTTTCTTTTATTTCTTTTCCTTCTTTTCTTACTTTTCATCATTTTCTTTCTTTTCTGTTTTTTCTTTCTTTCTTTTTCTTTCTTTTCTTTCTTTCTTCCTTTCAATTAAGTAAAATTTCAGTGCTTATAATATGATTGTAACTATGCTTTCTAATTGGGGTACTTATACTTGTTGTATTCATATAATTTTCTAGACACACGATGCGAAAATATTTACGGACGGTTCAGCATAAAAACAAAATCTGTGTTGTGATGTGAATGTCGCCAAATGCTTATAACAAGTAGCACTTTGTGTTAATTGATACAAACAGATTCGTAATTTCCTCGGGCACAATTATTACCAATGTAAAATGTTTAGGAGCGTTAATTAAATCCTGCGCGGCGAAGGACCCACTGATTAAAAAGGAAATGTTCCCGTTGCCTCTGCCGGTATTATAGAAATTACGTCACGGTTCTGTTTTTGTGACCAATTAACGTCGAGCTAATTAAAGTATAGCTTTCTTTTTATTACTCTTCCTTGGAAGGAACTGGACATTAAAAATTCAATTTGTCACTTTGTCATTCCTTCGGGGTTAGCTTATTGTCACTTAACGTCAAGTTAAAGTGGATCAAAGAAATAGTAGAATGTTTTCATACTCCACACACTGAAGTAATCCATTTAATAAGGAGATTCTCGTAACATAATTTTACACATCTCTAGAGAATTACTAATTTCGTAAGAAGCCTCCACATTCCGAGGTGCGATTACATAAATTCTGGAGCAAATAATTTTACTTGAACATAACTTCCGCGATATTAGAGGTATTCACACGTTGCTCCTTTTTCCTTTTATGGGCACGAAGAATGTTCGAAGTGAGTTTAACTGTGACGGCGCAGTGCCGGCCCTAAAAGCGTTTTTGTGTGGAAGCCTCGCATCACCGTTCCTCTATTCAATAGGGAAATAAATTGAATTTACGAGCCGTTATTCTGAAACATTAAAGAGTTTTGTTTGATTTTTATTTTTGCGAAATTCGACCCCATTTTAACAAAGAACATTATAAGCGGGTTGTGTGTTTCAATGGAAAGATTTTCTTTATACTTCTTTATAAAGGGTTATACTGTTTCCTCAGAATACATTAAAATTAAGACACATAAGTCTTCTCTGTAACTGTACTCAGTTAGGGGAGGATTTTTCTATCTTTCTACATCATTTATCATAAGCATGAACTGTTTGTAGTCTCTCACTCCTTCACATATCCCCATTAAAACACACGGCTTGCACCTCTATTCTGGTCCCTCACACAGTCGTGCACCTTGCAATTTATTATATTCACGTTTGCTTTTACACACTGGCTGCAAGTCATGCTTCAGATACAGATTACTCCCCTTAACACAACAGTACCGTAGGCAAGTAAGCGAGTGCTCGACTCGAGTACTGGCTGCCAGTACGTGGGGAGCGGTGTTGTGATGCCCTATTACCAGCCACTTGAACGTTGAGCTTTTTAATTAAACTCTTTGGTTAAAGCGGGAAACACGATTGTTTGTGCGTTCTGCAATTAATTCTTATCTTGTGTTTTTTAATTACGATTAAACTGGGTATTAACAACACGATTACTAAGCAACTAGTTTGTAACTAGTGAATCCTACCCGCAAACTTTGGTAATATAACAAAACAGAACACACGCAAAACAAACACGTCCGCTTAACTTCTCGGGAACTAAGCCTAAACAGTTATTCAATCAATTACTGTACAAAATCTAGTTAGAAAACTTACTTCATCATCATCATTTCAGCTGAAAGACGTCCTTTGTTGGACATAGGCCGCTCCCAAAACCTGGACGTGACGACCGGTCCTGCGCGTCTCACATCAATCGGATTCCCACGATCCTCACCGAGGCATTGGTCCAACTTGTGGGAGGCCTTCCAACCAGTACGGTAACCACTCGAGAACCTTTTAACAACCATTGGTTCTGTGAGCAATGTGCCCAGCTAATCAAAATAGCAAAAAGACTTGTGTATCTAATTATCTATCTAAAAGTTGGAAAATTTTCAGCCTATACTCCTCGTGTCTGTAAACTTTACTTTTATTCAATGTTACAGAGAATAGTCGTATGCGGTAAAAATAGTAATCCGATACTATCAACTAAGTTCCCTTCGTATTATAGGCGCGCATATCCTCAATATTTAGTTATTCAGAGGCATAGTAACATATTCCAATAACTATGCTAAACGCAGTCTATATTCTCTACCAACCGCAGATGAGATAGAACTGTTATGATAGCGAGGCTGCGGGGATGCAATATCGAATAGGCATTAGTAATCTATTGAGATTCGAAGCTGTTTCTATAAATCGTATTGAAATGGAGTTAGTTTTAGACTCGACAGCAGTATTTACTCAATGGTAATGGCCCAGACATACGAGTTGTACGTCTTCGGTTCAAACACAGGTAGACGCTTCAATTCTTATAATTAATTCCATCACAATTGCTCTCCCAAATAGTAAAGGAAAACATAATAAAGAAACTGGGACGTCTTTGAACCAAAAATTTTAAGATATGTGCCATCCATCATCGCACACTGGGCCTCGTCGTGGAATATAGCCCATTCTCTCTTTATCCTTAAGAGGTGAGTCCCAGCAGTGGGAACATTATGCTGGCTGATTATGCTGATATGCTAGAAAGTGCTATCTAGTGTATTTTCATTACTATGGCCACCCCACAGGAGATGCATTTTCCTGCATAAATAGAAGAACAGGAAAAAAAATAGTTATAGGATTATAGTATAACTAGCTGCTGCCAGCAACTTTGCCATGTCAACTTTGTCATGCAGAAATTGGTCCCAAAGGATATATATTCCCGAGATAAAAAGTGTCCAATGTTTGCCAATTACTCCAAATACTTTCAGTCGATCTGGAGACAGTCTCCCCAGCTCTCACAACGCGTAGCACTTTGCTACGAAAGTGCTACGAACCGGTCTACGCATCGATCAACGTAGCAATTATCAGAAATTATGTAAATGAGTACTTATCCCCCTGCTTTTATGATAATAAGTCTAGTCTTACGACTCCCCAAGGGGTTCTTCGTTCAAACTTGGAATTCTGGGCCTACATACAAATAGCTGGTAGTAAAGCGTAAAATAAATTATTTACTGGTCATTTCTTATTAATCGATCGTGAATGGGTTTCTTTCTTAAAATCTGAATTGTTCTCGTATGTACGAGACATCATCTCTCTAACCTTCTCCCAACTAGCTGGGGTCGGCTAGGTAGCTAGCTATATATTGCCAATCCTTTAGGTATAAGTCCAACTGGTCACACCATCTACTTCTGGACCTACAGTGGTTGCCTTCAGTCAATTTTGCTGCGACATGCGGCAGATATGGCCTACATTTACCAAAATACCTTAATATTTTTTTTGGAGCTAGAAAAAAATCACATTTGTTTTTGCCACAAAAGTAACGATAAATGTTCTTTCACTTTCCTTGTCTGTGTCACACAGGTCAAAGTCAACCTTTTGAGAAAACATATATATGCATAATCTTCGGATGAACCAAAGCGTATGTCACACTTGACCGACTTCGCTTTCATCTTGAACGATTCTGCTCAACTTTTCCATATATCTTTATGAGTGACCCGAGATATTGGGTAACGTTTACCTTTGTACGTGTACCACTTTGATATACTCTTGTAGGTTTGGTGTAATGGTTCTGGTCTTGTTTTAGGGTTCCATACCTCAAAGGGAAAAAACGGAACCCTTATAGGATCACTTTGTTGTCCGGCCGTCTGTCTGTCTGTCTTTCTTTCTGTCTGTCTGTCAAGACCCTCTATCTCGGGAACGCGTGTACGTATTGAGTTGAAATTTAAACCATATACTCAAGTCTGCGGTCCCTTGAAGCTGTAAAAAAATCAAAAATCTGAGTTAACGGAAAAAAAGATACGGCCGTTTATGTCGCCAAAAACGTGTATTTCAACACTCTCAAGGGAATCAAAATTCATAGGGTACTTCCCGGTGACCTAGAATCCTGAAATTTGGCATGAAGCAAGTACTCAAAATACAAATATAGGAAAAAAATTAAAAACTGTAAATTTGTAGTTACGTCACAAAAAAAAAACCTTTTTTAGCGATTCGGAAAAATCTTCGTAATATGTAAGTTTGTACGAAACCCTCAGTGCGCGAGTCTGACTCCCAGTTTGTATTTTAAATTTTAAAACACAAGACACCTAGACCCGAAATAATTATCTGAAAAACACACAAAGATTAGTTTCATTCGGGAATCGAACCCGCGACACGCAGCCAATCGCTGAACCACTGCGACAGCTATACCATCATATTATAATTCTTGCAGGGTTTGTTTCCTCATTTCCATTCAATGGAAGAATTGACTTAGTTTGGAATCCAAGTTTCTGATCTCTGAGTTCGAAATTCATCTGAATTGGGGCGGACAGTCCAGCCTTACACGTATAGGTCTGGGCTGTCTACCCCATTTTATAAAGTTACGTAACATTATGAGGTATGCAGAGACGTTTAGGACACTGAATTTTCTCAGTCTTAGTCCCACGTGGGTACTTATACCTTTTTAGATTAAGGAGAGTTGTTTTTATAACGTTAGAAACCTTTTAAGTTAATAAAATAATGCCTTTTAGGGTTCCGCACCTCAAAAGGAAAAATGGTTGCCCGTTTGTCTGTCAAGAGCCTTTATCTCGGGAACGCGTGGAGATATCAAGTTGAAATTAACCCATATACTCAGAACTGCTGCTCCTTGAAGCTGTGTCGCAAAAAACGTATATTTCGACACTTTCAAGGGAATCAAACTTCATAGGGTACTTCCTGTTTACCCAGAATCCTGAAACTAGATCTATAGGTTATAGCACAGGTAATATTTAAACAGTTTTGTTGTTACGTCACAATAATAACACTTATTATTGCGATTCGGGAAAAAACTTGGAGACTTCATTCCGAGATGGAACTATTTACATAGGTAAGTTTATACAGAATCCTCAGTACGCAAGTCCGACTCGCACTTGCCCAGTTTTGGTTTAGTAACGCAATTTTGTATTTCTTCGTGGGAGTATCATAGTATTGATATAAACAACGGAAAGGTTACGAGATGTGGGAGAAAGCGTTGGCGGGAACGACTGTAGATCTTGCTTTTAAAAGCTTAACAAAATTTTCATTCTCCATAATTTATTATATAAATAGAAGCTTTGTGCTTCGAAACAAAGAAGGTCTATTGATACAGATTTTGTTATTGAAATTGAAAGGAAACATTAGAAGTGGCTCTTAATATTTAAGCTTTTAATTGGCATAAGAATGCTTGAAACGGAATTCAGTATTATATTATTGTTTTTCCTTGACCTTTTAGGTACAGGCTGGGGTATATTGTTATGCCTAATTATGTGACTAAACAATAGCCTGTAATATATTGTTAAAACCATTTGTCGGTAAACTACCCAATAAAAAAGAGGAAACTTATTTTCTGCCTTTAATCTGCCTTTTAATGTTCCCACTGCTGGGACTCCTGGGGCCTCCTGTCTAGGAGAGCGAATGGGCCGTAATCCAACACGTGGACCCAGTGCGGGTCGGTTAATGTCACATGTTTCGAATTTTTGGTTCTAGGATATGCCGGTTTACTGGCGATGTTTTCCTTCACCGTTTTGAGAGCAGTGATGATGAAATAAATTACACAAAGTAATGCGCCAGGCTGCAACTCGTCTGCACTCGGCCACCACAGCTCAGTAATTTTTTACCTTCTTTTGGATTATACGCTACGGGTACATAGTTAACATCTCACTCGTGTGTACAACAGCTAAGCTGTGAAGTAGTGCCGGAGTCTATGTTTTCTGATAGCTACAATTTGAAGGTGTTTAAGTCGAGAGAGAATAGGTTACTTCTAGGCAAACGTGCTCCATCGTCTGTCACATCATCTCTTACCATCAGGTAGGTAATATAATGAACAAACTCGACTTTATCAAATACTAGCTTTCGCCCCCGGCTTTGCCTGCATACTTAAAATATAGCCTATGTCACTCAGGAATAAAGCAGCTTTCTATCGATGAAAAAACAAAACACAAAAAACAAATTTTACCTTTTTGTAATATTAGTGTGGATTAAAAAAAACCCTACTTTTCTTATAAAATTAAAATGGTTCACTGTTATTATTTTCAAAATAAACAAAATATCATGTACATATTAAAATTAACCATCACAAAAAAGATCAAATAAATTAACTTTTAAGTAGCAGGCATTCGTTTTTTAAGTCTCTTTAAATATCATAAAAGATAATTAAAACCATTTTATGTCAGTGGCATAATAGTACGGGTAAAAATATGGATTAAATAATTCATTTCATTAAAATATGTTTTTTGTGACTACAATAAATTGTATGGATTTTCTTTATGAAACATTTTATGTATGGCCTATTCAATGCCAATAAAAAAACAAATATTACTAAACATAGGGTAATGGCATAGATCGACGCAATAAGGTACCAGTTGTTACTAGTTTTACATCAATCCGGATACATTTTTGTAGCCTATATTATATTACGATATATTCTTATGAGATTTTCATAGCATTTATTTGTCTTTATACGTCTCAGGGCCTTTTTTTGGAGGTAGGAAATCATCTAATGACTTCTTCCGCTCTAGGGTGCAGTTGGAAAGTGTGTCCGACTTTTACTGACAACTGAGGAACTGAAGGAAGGAGGAAGGAAGGAGGAAGGAAGGAAGGAGGAAGGAAGGAGGAAGGAAGGAGGCAACTTTTTTTTTTTTTTTTTTTTTTTTCCGGTGGGAAAATCATCTTATGACATCCCCCGCTCTTGGGCGGGGCGGGAGATAGTGTCAGACTTTTACTGACTAAAAACCCACTCCTGTTCCTTCGTTGCCTTTCGTACCAGGGCCGAGTCTTCCTTTCAGAATCAGACCCTTGGCCCCAGTAGGCTTCGACCCTGCTGGGCCCCTACAGTTGCTGACATCTCCTTGAGGCGCGCGTGGAACAGCACGCGCCGTTGACAACTTGGGCTTGGTCCGGACGGTTACCGGACGGTCGGACGGCAAGCCACCCATTGCTCGCCGTCCGCAAGCCCGCGCCTACGGTGGCCGGAAATCGGGATCGGAATCCCGGCGGCGGTTGGGGAGTGAGGACCGCTGCCTCACGCGATCGGCCGCCTCCTTTGCAAGCATTACTGCTTCGCAGAAGGAGGCGACCGCCTGCCACTCCTCCTCGCTCCGGACCATGGCCTGTACCAAAGCCCGGCGCGAGAGATCGCCGCCGCCGATTGCCCCCACGAGGACACGGCGTTGCTCTGCCCAAGCGGGGCACACCTCCACCGTATGCTCCACCGTGTCCTCCGGGCGGTCCACACAGTGGCGACACCCGGGCGTCGCTTCCGCACGAATCCGGTGCAGGAAAGGAAGGAGGCAACTGAAGGAACATATAGGTGTGGTTTTAACCACACCTATATGTTCCTACAGTTGCCTCTTCCGTACTAACAGGCATCGGCCTGAACTTTTGAGGCACGTGTATTAGAACACTACCCGCCGTCGACGACTCGGGTCTTCTCAGGACTCTGAGATAAAGAACCTGGACCTGGAAGGTGTACGAGGGGCCGAAAGGAGTTCGCAGAAGCCTCTTTTTATGAAATAATGCACCAACCGCCGATTAATCCTGTATGCAAATGCAGGTGCACCCAATGACTTGGTGATGGAAAACTATTTCGCGGGTTCTATCTCTCTTCGTTTGACCCGCTCGCCTTAAGCATGTTGCGGAACAAATCGACTTACATAAACCTAGGCGATTATACAACGATTTATACCCTCCAAAATGAGGATATATAAATAATACTCAACTAAACCGAATTTTATTATTAACTAGCTATTGCCCGCGGCTTCGCCCACGTACATAAAATATATCCTTTATCACTCAGGAATTAAACAGCTGTCTATCGGTGAAAAAATTTTAGAGATTACTAAACAAAAAAAAAACATAAAAAGAAACTTTACCTCTTTATAATATTAGTGTAGATAGGTTCGCGTTTCACCACTATCTATTTATTTATATAGGCACTAACCAACGATTTGTTTACAAAACATTGACTACACAACACATTTACGAGGACATCCTGTGTCAAAAAACAACATAATGTTATGTACAGCATTTACAGTAGGTGTTATTAATAATAATAATAATAATAATCCTTTATTATCAGGCAACTAAGGCCCATAGAAAAAATACACAAATAATCTTACAAAATAATAAACTAATACATAATTATAAAATAAACTATAACAATTATTAAATTATACTATTGCACACGAAGTGACGGCGTCGTGTTCCGCTGCGAGGTCGGTATTCTTCCACGAAATCGTCGATACACGACACCCTTCGGCCAAAACTCTCCTTTGAGGAAGGAATACCACTTTGGGGTATTAATGAATTTATTATTGTAATTAGGTGTAATCTAGCCATTGACATTACAATATAAAAATTAAAATTAAAATCTAATAGACTAACTAATAAATAAATGATATTATAATTAAATTAAATCATAAATAAAATTGCTTTATTTAATATAGGTGTAATACTGACAATTGGCATTACAATATAAAAATTAAAAATTAAGAATAAATTTAATTAATACTATCATTATATTAAATCATAAATTAAATTACATTATTAAATATTATTATTCAATCACATTATTATGAAATCAAAATATTATTAAATTACACTATCATAACTTAAAATGAAATTTGAGAGTTAAAAATAAGTAGACTTAGACGGCTGATCACAGGTTGACAAACTCACGTGATGATAGTTATCACGTGGTTGAAGATGGAGAAGGTCTACATAAAAATAACCTCTACACTTAAAAGGATGCTTAACAGTATCACCAAACGGCAATAAAGAGCAGGTTTTATTATTTTCCTGACACATCAAAAATTCTACAAAATTACCCATTTTTTTCAACAGCATGTAACAAATCGTAAATCAACTTTTTACGTGCAAAGAGTCATGTTACCCATACCAATTGTTTTCCGATGGCGCTTGTTAGAGAGATGATTTTCCCCCATTTACCCCCAATCCCCTCCACCTCTCACTATCACAAGCAGTGTGTTTATTCCGGCCTCCTACTCTTTAACGACCTCGATGCACGATACGGGAGATACCGGAGTCGGTATTCGAGTGATATTCACTGTTTATCGGTAGTTCCGCTAACTTTATATTCTTACAAGGAAAATTGTGTTCGTCGTGTTTTTAGTGGGTTAAGGTGTTTTAATAGGTTAATTGATAAAGTTTATTAGTTTTTTGTTTATTGTAGTGCGATTATTTATTAAATATGTTTTAGGCTTATATGATTTTGGACCTTGCGATTCGCTATCATCAATTGCATCACTACTCATCGATTCGCTATCATCAGGTGGGACCGCAGTCAAGCATTAGTTTATATCATTTATTAAAAAAAACCTTACTCAATATTGATTTTTGTTTCTATATAAAATTTACAAGGATTTTAAAAAGTCGTGAGTTCTTCAGGGTTTGTTTACAAGTATCGTTTAAATGCTCTATCATTGTATCATGTTTATTTTTTACATTTAGGTACTCGCAAATTAAGTACCGGAACATTTCACCTGTGTTCTCAAAATATCGAGTAGAAATGTACAATAAGAAGTGTATTATGTGGATTTATATAATACATTTTATTAAATGGCACACTAGCTTATGCCAGTGACTTCGCCCGCGTGAAAATAGAAAACTATCCAACGGAAACAACATGTGGCAAGGGTGTCAGGCGAGCGTTGGGCCATAAGAGCGACTCATTGGAGAGGCCCAAGTGGAAAACGACACTGTGGAAGACTGCATGTACAAGATGGGTGGACGACATTTTGAAAGCTGCTGGTTCTCACTGGATGGAACACTCACCACAATATAGGGAAAGATGGTGTTCCTTGGAGGAGCCCTTCACTTGCGGCCCCTCCGCAGGTGAAGGCCTCCTCCTGCTGCATAATAAGCAAATAACATTAAATTAGGATTTACTTTTTATAGAATTTTACTTTCTAATTTGCACCGAATAGGTTTAACTTTAGATTTTTATTTTACTTAAGTACTTTGTTATCTCTATTTGCAAGAAATAAAAGGATTTTTTTGTGCACCAAATTTCATTCAAATTCGTTCAGTCATTTGAGCGTGCAGGAGTAACAAACGTACCGACACAATATACACACATATATATATATATATATATATAAACTTTCGTCTTTATAATATTAGTTTGATTTCACCAGTTATGATGAATTAACAGAACAGAATGGTTTTTTTTTAATGAATTTAATGGTTTATTTGAACCAATGTTTATGTTTAATTTTGTCTTTGAATCGACTTTGTTTTTAATTGTTTAAAGCGACATATGTATATGACACTGGACATTTCTTATTTATTTATCTTTTACCTATGACATACTACTTTTAATGTGAATTTATATGACTTTAATCTTGATTCAATAATTGTTGTCTAGTTTGTCAGAATGAAATTCTAAAATTAAATAATTAATAAATTTGCACACCTTATTAGGTTATACAGAACCTTATTAGGTTGTACAGCGCACCTATTATACCTGGATGTAACACCTTTTTACACTTACCTGTATTATGCAAATAAACGTATTGATTGATTGATTGATTGATTGATTGATCGAATGACTTGATGATTCATTGATTTTAAATTATTTTATATTTCTCACTTGTACTATATTGTATACTCTTTCAATATTTCAAGTTATGTACCACTTAGATGTATCCCACCACAACAGACAATTCCACTTAAACCACATTTTAGATAACTTCACACATTTCAAACGAAATTCTAAAAGCACGTGTAAATACGTCAGTTACTCCTGATACGCTGAAACGCCACATATGCTTAATTCAATATTGATGCGGGTTTGAAACGCACGTGTACACACACACGTGTATATGCGCACGTACATCACATTCACCTGGGTGTCGTCCCCAAGGAAATTAATGTGTTGTATTACAATAAAACTTTACTGCGAACGCGACAACGTATTAAAAATGCGTGACAACCTTTTTTTGATACGAATATGTCAGCTTTGTTGGACGTTTGTGATTTGTGCCTGCTGTAAGCGGGATTTTATAGCATTCTAATTAAATATGTTCATAAAGATACCGTTACATTAGCAGGTAACCTACAACCTAAGGGTCTTTAAGTCAAGAGTGAATAGGTTACTTCTAGACAAGCGTGCTCCATCGTCAGCCACATCATCGCTTACCATCAGGTAAGATAGTGGTTAAACACGAGCCTATCAATAATAAAAAAGGTATTCGAGAGAAAGAATTTTCTTCTTTTTGAATTGATGGTTTTCTTTAGGTGGGAAAATCATCTAATGTCTTCTTACGCTCCAGGGCGGAGATGGTTGAACTTCTAATGACTAAAATCACACCTGTGTTCCTTCAGTTGCCCTTTGCGTCTCAGGCACACGAGTAACATTTTCAGAAGACGAGTTCTGAGGCCATGACCCCAGGTTTTGCTGACATCTCTTTGAAGCGCCGTCATCGATTACCGGATGGCCGGACGATGAGCTACCCATTGCTTGGCGTCCGCTTCGTAGAAGGAAGTGACCGCCGCCCATTCCCCTCGCTCTGGACCATAGCCTGTACCAGGGCCTGGTGTTAGAGGTCGGTTCGAATCGATGGTAAACTCGTTAAACTGTTTGGGCCCAATAGATGCCTAAGATTACTGCAGCATCGGTGCCACTCATTGACTCCTATAAGTGCAGGTGTATGGGCACTTGGAGTACTCCAACGAGTGGCTCATGTTTTGAGCAGGAGCACCGTACTTACATTGAGTATCCGACGGGTCTATAAAACCCCATTTCGCTAAGTTGTATTGTCAGCGGCCTACCTGGGTGCGCAACCGATTTAGTGGTTTCCATATAAGCAACTTCCAGCAGGCAGATGTTCTTAAGGTCTTCTTGACGTAGATGATGCTCTGATCAAGAGAAGGACTGTATACTGTATAGTAGAACCGGATCGACAAAAAATATTTTTCTTTGTCCATCTCCTGGGAAAATGTCACCGGCATTTGTTCCATTGCTCTTGGTGTTGTGTTTTATGTCCCCAATTCTCAATGAAGCCAACAAAAACGGCGCGGTACCCAGAAAAAAAAAATACACTAACACTAAATTCATATCGAAAAATTTGATTATATTATAAATTTACCTTGTAAAATAATTTATTGAATAAAATAAATGAATTCAATTAAATGCGATCAATTTTAATTTTGTTAACTATCGAGTAAATCTTGTTTAATTTTATTTTATTTAAATCCATAGTTTTAGTATAATTTATTTCATTGCTTTAATTATTTTTTTAACAGGCTTTTTATAAGTACTGTACAGACTTAATGAGACTGCAATGTACATAGAAATGGAAGAGTGAGGCCTTCTATTACAGGTATTTCCATACTTTAAAAAAAGCGCCTACAAAACGCTTTAACGTTGATTACGAAATAAACAAATAATTATTAAGCTAGCTATTCAGATCTATCTAAAAATTAATCGGAAAAACTTTCCTAATAGAAAAGCTCATTACCACTTAACCCGACCGGGGAATTGAATCCTGCACTTATCGTTTGGAAGCGCATTTTGTCCCACCACGCTGCCAAGACCGACAGTAAATGTTTATAGTCCAAGTAATTGTAACAGTTCTAAAGTTTGACAGTTAAAGTATTATTACGGATGTGGTGTCACGCAATTTACGGTTTACTTCATACATATAATTTAAGTTTTAATTGAACTATACGTCTAACCTTGCCTAGCCAGGTCATTAAAGTTGTGGCATTGTATTATTAGTAAAGGGTACGTACATATAACTTACATAAGTAAAACAATGGTTTACTTTAGAAACATTACACACAACAAATCGTATGTTGTATTAAACTGAAACATAGAATTATTGTAGTAAAAAGGGTCTGTTGTCTGAATAGTTAAAGACCCGTCATTTCACGCCGTTGTTATTGTTCAATTTGGGTTAAGGGAAATTTCTTAAATTGAATATGTTAAACAAACTAATTATGCAATATAACAAACAAACTATTACCTACTATTTCCGCAGCTTCACTCCCATTAACTATCCCATAGATGCCATACATTTTTGACAGTAAATAGAAGCCTACAGGGGCTTAAAGGGCGATATAGACTACTTGCGATAGAGCAGCGTTTTAACAGTGAAATAATTTTAAAAATCGGATCAGTTCTTCTAGATATTATCTATATCTATTTATATAATATAATCTATAAATATATAAAAGGAAAAACTAACTAACTAACATACCAACGCACAGCCGAAACTACTGGAACTAGGAGCGTAAAATATTGCATAAGGTTCTCTCTTCTTTTATGACATAGGCGAGCACTAAAGAGTTTTTCTAAAATTCACCACGAAAGTGGATGAAACGGGGGTCCAAAGTTTGTATGGCGAAACCTACTTTCTAGTGAGCGAAGCCGCTGGCAGAAGCTGAGTAATTATGTGTATTTTGAACTATTTATGATATTACTTTAGTTACATGTAAAACACAGGTATTCAGAAGCCGGTTAGACTGGTAGCCGACCCCAAGCTAGTTGCGAAAAAGCTAGGGAGATGATGATAATATTAATTTAGTTACATATTTATCATATTGGCCATTATATAAATATGTCTTTCCCAGCAGCAAAAAGCTAGGTAAACCTGTATAACTCAACTGTCCCCCTAGCCAAGTTACAACCGTGTCGTTTCGATTCTCTTTTCGTCGGTCGCCTCAAGTAGGCCACGCCTCCGATTTCTGTATTCTGCCGTCAGTTCAACGCTTAGTGACGTGGTCTAAAACAGAGGAATAGGAGGCGTGGCCGACTCGAGGCGATCAACGAAAAGAGAATCGAAACGAAACGGTTGTAACTTGGCTAGGGAGGCAGTACAGGCAAACCTGTCAGGTATACCCTAGCGTGTATGGCTACCTTAACTGACATGGATCGAAAAAAGTTTAATTATCTGGCTACCCAGACATTTGTAGGCTATGTAGCAAATCTTAAAATTATTTTTTGTAATCAAAAGTAGTAATGTGCTAAAGATAGCACGCAAGCTAAGAATCGAATACCTTTGTTTTCTTAGATTTTTGGCTTATTGAAAATTTTATTAATAATGTAACAAACTTGTAATACCTTTTAAAACTGATAAACTAAGAATTAACCGACACTACGTGATCAGAGGACTAGCTCGTTCTTTGCTCCCAAGAATTAGCATTGCCATTCAACGTGGCAATGCTGCCAGTCTTCTGGGCACGTTTCTGGTTGACAGCGATGTGGAGCAGTACTTCGACGCCTGAGTGCATTTTGTGTTTTTGTGTTATATATACATAGTTAGGTTTAGTTAATAATAATAATGTTATAGTTAGGTGTAGACTATAGGCGTGGGCTTGCGGATGGCGAGAAATGGGTAGCTCGCCGTCCGATCAAGGAGCTGTCAGCAAATCGTAGGGGCCCAGCAGGTTCGAAACCTACTGGGGCCATGGGTTGTGCAAAAGTGAACCTTTCACGAAACCCCTTCACGAACCCTTCAACGAATTCCTTCTTTGCCTAAAGAAGGAACAGGATTGGGTTTTTGTCAGTAAAAGTCTGACACGCCCTCCCGCTCAGCGCAAGCGCGCGAGATGTCATTAGATGATTTCCCACACAAAAAAAAAGTTGTTGACTTAGTTTAATATAAGTACAATTATACATATTTTTATAGATTTAATAAATACAGTTAAAAGCTAAAAACAATAACTAATCAAACTTCTATAATCACAAGAAACATATTTTAGATGTTTTATCACAATTTAACTTAGTAAATAAATGGTTAGCTGCAATGTAGGGAGTAACGAACGGCAAATCCGCACTAACAATGTTCTCTAAGAAGGTAACAACTCCATCACTAAGAGATTATTTACTTTGTTGAATCACAACATTGTTTATTTCGTAAGCTCTCCGACAATCTACTTTTAAAGTGTTGGTCGGATTAATTATGTTTACTGTAAATTCGTTAAAATCTCTACAAGTTTATACTAACATTTATTTATTTATTTATTAAAACTTCATGCAACACAAAGGTACAAAGGCGGACTTAATGCCTTAGGCATTCCTTATCAGTCAACCAAAGGTGGTGAAGAATACCTTTGGTTGACAACATGGCAGCTGCATAAAAAAAGAAAAGATTAATAAGAGGGGACAAGGGTTCAGGACCTTTGCGTTCTATGTTAATTTAATATGCAGGTAGGTTTTTTTTATTGAGTTGGGAAATCATCTTAATCATATAATGACTTCTCTCACTCTAGGGCAGAGCAGGGGGGCGTGTCAGACTTTCACTGGCCAAAACCACACCTATGTTCCTTCAGTTGTTTTTTACGTTCCAGGACCATGAGTATCCTTTTATGGACGCTTTACATTATCTGATAAATATCTCGGTGTTTCGGGTACCATTATGATGCACTAGGAATCATAACTATGAGGATGTCATGCTATCAAATAAAAGACAATATATTCATCTCCAGGACAGCATAAAAAAATATTATGGTCTCGTAAAAACATTCATATAAATACGATTTTACCAACGCACTAATCGAAGAAAATTACAAAAAAGGGGTCTGAATAGGATTGCGTAAGCTAAATCCAGTGCACAGTTTTAGCTTAAAAATCATAAAATAATACAGCTTATATAGTCTTCTGTATATATAGCTAAATATTTTGAACCTACATAAGTAACTTTATGATTTATGATAAAATAAATCTACTCTAAAAAATTCTTCATACATTTTTCATCGAACGCACGACTTTAGCGTCATATATCGCTCGGTCGCACTAGTGAAAGGACGGCTGTATCACTTTCTTGGTAAAAATAAATACGTCGCAGCCTGTGCCGATCTCAGTATACTGCGACTGCAAACCTTGATACTTTTTTAAATAAAACTAAGTACAAGTACCATACTTACTTTTAGAATTGAATGGATATTGATTTACTGATACAGAATGAAACTAAAAATAATATTTTTAACAACTTTAATTTAATAACTTTTAACACTTTTCACTTTTTTTAAAACTTTTTTTTAATTTGATAAGATAGTTATTAGGGTTTTAAGGGTTGTCATCTAAAGGTCATCCTGTAGCCACATATGGGCTGGTGCTGCAAAATGCAGCTTTGGACTCAGTGGAAAGACGTGCGAAGAGGCTTATTATTGATCAAGATTAGGTCAATACCAATCTACAGCCAGCCTTTCGGTATTTTACATGACTTGATTCCGCCATCACCTGTCTACCATCGAACAACCCGACGCACGGCGAGTGTCAACGCTAACGTTGTTAACACCTCTACGGTCCGGACTAAGCGTTTCGCCCAGTCGTTTATACCGCGTACATCGAAGGATTGGAACAATTTGCCTACTGTGATCTTCCCGACCCATTACAGTTTAGGTGTTTTCAAGACTAGAGTGAATAGGCTCTTAATAAACTAGTACGATTAACCATCAGCGATTGTTTCACTGCTTACCATCAGGTAGGATCGCAGTCAAGCACTACATTAAGATTAGATCATTAAATAAAAAAAACAAATTTAAAAAAAAAGTTGTGGTGTAAAAACACATCTATATCAGAAACATACTTGTATATTTGCTTAAAAACACGAAATTGTTTACGTTCGTGTGAAATGAAACATACATTGTGGTACATTAAAGTGTTAGTAACATCAGTAGAAAGGGTGTGCGCTCGTTAAAATAAACTTTATCACCTGAGCTTACTGTAATATTGTGATCTACCTGTTGTCTTTACTGCGGGTTTTCTTTGTTACAGTATTTTATTAGAAGGTAAATTAGTTTTTAATGTGCATGTACTTCATTGTACTATAGTCTATTTTTATTAGAAGGTTCGTTTACTACCATTTTATTAGATTAGATTCTAGAACTATTTTAACCGACTACAAAGAAGAAGGTTGACGAGGCTCTCAACTCGGTTTTTTTGTTACTAACTAACTCTGTCATTTATGAACTTTTCATATCTGTGTATATTGGTCCTATTTTTATTAAGGATTTTCTAAAATATTGTAGGCACATATTCATTGGTTCTGGTATTTTCATCAGGAAGTCTAGCAGTTATTCAGATAATACCATTCGATGAAGTGGAATTTAATATAAAATAAATATGAAATTTTAAAAAACGTAACTAAAAGCACTTGTTTGAAAGAGCCACCGTGACCCTGGCACGCAAAGGGTAACCGAAGGAACAGAGGTGGGTTTTAGTCAGTAAGAGTCTGACGCTCTCTCTGGCCACCCAGCGTGAGCTGTCATTTGATGATTTTCCACTGAATAAGGACCGGTACTAAGCACTAGAGTACCCAAGTCGTCGGTGGTCTATCAGTTGATCAATGAGATCGGTGACGCCGATTGTCTTGTAAACCAACTAAAAAATCGTTCTCTTTTATGAATCCTTAAAACTAGAAACAGATAATAATAATTGCACTCCTTTCAAATTAGTTTACGTGATGCACTTCTATGTGTTTTTACCCAACTGCTAATCTACACGTTCTGAAATGACGTCATGTAAAATTGTAAACGAATTTCTGACTAATTTGACAAGAGTAAAATATTTTATCTTGTTATCTGTTTTTATACGTTACTATTATATGAAAGAGTGAATGTTTAAAATAAGTTTAGTTAGTGCTAAAGAGAATCGGTCCAAATAATAATATCATAATCTCGCTACTGTGTAAAAAAAATAAGTTAATAAGTCGGAGTCCCCGCGCCCGCGTAGGTGACATATAGGGATGGCGAACTTGGGACACGCGTTCCAGCTTTGGCACACAGCTAAAAATATAATTCGGGCATACCAATGTAATAAATCTGTACTCACACATTTTGAATCACAATTACGTACGCTGTACGAATTTCAACAGCTAAATTAATAGCAACAGCTTTTTTTTTATTTCAATAAAATCATCATGTCAAGAATTTTTTGGCATAAGATTGTATATGTGTATGTATGTTTGTTCCACTCTAAAAACTTATATCCTGGATTAACCCTTTTATTTAGCACTGGTTTATATCATTAAAAAATATATAAATGGGAAAACTAAATTCACGCGGACGAAATCTCGCGGGGCAGATCTATATATATATATATATTATTTTAATGGAACATTTATACAATCGCCAACCCTGACCTAACACAACATCCATCCACCCAACTCATTAAGTACCAACGCCAGCGTTCTGTTTCTACAATCTTATCTGTGTAACATCTCTCAATATTGTTCTATGCAGGTCGACTACCCCAGGTCGTGAACCCTTAGCGCACCGGGACCGTTTTACATATGCAATTAACATTTTGACATCATCATTCCAGGGTTATCGCCCTGTTAAGCATACACTCAGGATTTCTTTAAATTTTAACCCGACATACGCCGTCTTAAGTTTGTGTTACACCAAATTTTAAATAATTTTTACTGGGAATTTATAAGTAAGTATGTTTTACGCTTCTAGTTTTATTTTAAAAGTAGTTAGTGCCCGTGACTTCATCCGCGTCGGACTCATAAAACAACAAAATGCCATTTGGTCACAATTTTTTTTTATTACAGATAGACATGCGCGATTTCAAGAAGGTTTTAACGCGAAACCCTAATTTTTTTTCTAAAATGAAAGTACTCTTTATAGCATCAGCTATCTACCAGTGATAATCCTGTCAAAATCAGTCCAACCATTTCAGAGATTAGCCGGAACAAACAGAGAGACAGAAAAAAAATAAAAATTGCGTCTGTTTTAGGTATCACATAATTATAATTTCATATACATTACGGAAAAAAGTAGGTATTATTTTGATTTTACAGACAGTTTAATTTTATTATTTACTTATGTACACACAAATACTTAAAAATGAAAATTTTTAAGTGTGTTTTTGTTTAATTTACATGCTTTGTTTGCTAAAACTTTTTTTTTTAAATTGAAATACCAACATTTTTATCGTCAAGTGCGTATGCCATAAACATTTTACAACCTAATATTTACTATAAATTGTTTTAACCTATCATTCAATATACAGGTACACAAGTATGCTTTCGACTATCCGATCTCTAATGATCATACTCGTACTCCAATCTGATGTATAAACAAAAATAAAAAACACAAAATTCTCTCCCGTCAGCAAATTCAGTTAAAAGTTAAAAGGCCCCAAACTTAATTTTGCCGCTGTTAACATTTTAATGAATAATCCACTAATTCGATTATTGACGAATTAAACTGCTGGATACTAGTTTGACCTGTTTTCCAATATTCATTGGAGTATAGGAATATTTATTTATCTTGGATGATTTTACGATGCATATGTGTATGTGAATAAAAATGTAATCACCTAGATATACCATATATATCATAGTATTTATTCATCATCATCATCATCATCATTTCAGCCGATAGACGTCCACTGCTGGACATAGGCCTCCCCCAAACAACCACGTTTGACAAACGTTAAACAAGTTAGTATTTATTAGTTTGTTATATTAGCATATATACGTATTTTATTATTATAACCCAATTTAACGATACTACATTCTATTTCAAATATCTATTATTTATTTACTGTGCATACCTACTACCACAGTGTTATCTTTTTTATCCAATGGTTGACTGGTAGAGAATGCCTTGTTGCATTAAGTCCGCCTATGTACCACCACTGTACATGAAGTTTAAATAAATAAATATACTTATACGCAAGATTTTTTGCTATGTGGGAAATCGTCGAATGGTTTCTCCCGCTCTAGGGTTTTTTTTAAAGGTTGGAAATCATCTAATGACATCTCCCGCTCAAGGGTGGAGCTTAAGAGCCTTTTGCGTTCTAGGAGCACGAGTCTCCTTTTCAGAAATTCCCCATGCCCCTATCCATCGGCCCTGCTGGGCCCCACGGTTTTGCTAACATCTCTATGTGGAGCACGTGGAACACTACGCGCCATTGACGACGGCTCAGCCCGGACGGTTACCGTACGGCCGGACGACGGGCTACCCATTGTTCGTCGTCCGCAAGCCCGCTAATAAAGTGGCACACAATGGTGACACCAGGCCGTTTCTTCTATCTGAATCCAGAACAGGAACCTCCCGAACTTACCATGTCCGGTGAGGACCTGCGTCATGTGAAAGGTGAGGGCACCGTAGCGCTTTTCCAGTCACTCCTCAAAGATAGGACTTACCGCCATGATGCTGCCATGGCCAAAGATAAAATCTACAAAAGACACTGTTTAAAGCTCAGTTAAAAATGAGTCATAAAATTACATCTAACAACCTTCATTGTACATAATTGATATCAATTCATTGTTATAAAAAGTACTATAAAACCCACTATAAAACTATCAGCCATTTAAATTCCAGATATTACTAAATGGCATGCAACATTTTAATTACCAAGCCGCTCCAACATATTAGTGGCCAGTCGTCGGGCTGTTAGCAAGCTATTACTTTGTAAAGAGGTCCACCCAGTGTTGCCCACTTAAAAAAGGATCCAGGATTATTTTATTTTAAACCTTTACGGTAATGTTAAAGGTTACAAAATAAGTTAAACATCGTGTTTTTCAGGTTAACGTTAATTTTGTTGGGGATTAACAATTTCGTTGAACGCTATTTATTTTATCAACTCTCTTATAGAGTGGGCTCTTGTTTAATGGAATGGATTAAATACGTACCTTTTGAGGTACTTAAACCTTATTTTATATATATGAATTTATTGTATCATGTAACAAACCCTTTGCTTATTTTAAATTAAAGAACATTCGCATCGCAGTTGCAATCTTTTGTCAAAAATAGTTCATATTCCCAAAAAAAAACACTTTTGTTTTTATATATTGATTGGCTCTGTGATTGATTCAAACTCTGTTTAATAACAAATTTAATAAAATGTTTAATAACAAATTTGAGCAGTGGTGGCCGGGTAGTAAAGGCCCCGACTTACGAATTGTAGGATGCGGGTTCAAACCCAGCCAGACGCATTACTTTGTGTAATTTATTTCATCACTACTGCTTTCAAAACGGTGAAGGAAAACATCGTGAGGAAACCGGCACGTCTTAGAACCAAAATTCGAAGACATGTGACATCCACCAACCCGTAATGGGCCCGCGTGGAGAATTACGGCCCATACCCTCTCCTAGAGAGCAGGCCTGAGTCCCAACAGTGGGAACATTATAAGGCCGACTATGCTATGCTATGCAATACCTACTAATCAAATATTCACTGAAAATATTTCGACGATAACATTTAAAACAAGAATCATTAACCGAATTAATTTCATAGCTCTTAACTCTCATTTAAAACGCTTTATTCAATAAACATGAAAATGGAGTTATTCATTGGAAATTTTCCTATTTTTCAAGTTTGATTGAATTTTATGATCGTTAGTAGGTATAAACGGTGTTTTATGCAGGAAACAAGAATAAAAATTACTTTTTTAGGCTTCCGTACGTAAAGGGTAAAATGGGACCCTATTACTAAGACTCCGCTGTCCGTCCGTCCGTCACCAGGCTGTATCTCATGAACCGTTATAATTAGACAGTTGACATTTTCACAGAAGATGTATTTCTGTTGCCGTTATAACAACAAATACTAAAAACAGAATAAAATAAATATTAAGGTGAATGCACTTTGCTCAGACTTAACAAGGCCACAAAATTCGTAATAGTATGCGTCCAAATAATATGAGAATAGTTAGTTTCAAAACTAAGTTATGTTAATATAAAGCATCGCATGATTTCAGACAAATTAGAATAAGATGAGAAGAGAATTTTAAGTTTTCATGGACTAAGTCACAGTTTGATGAGCTGCTCCCATACAACAAACGTGATTATTTGCTGTTTTTTACTACGCATTTGTACAGTGTTTCATTAGTGCATAAAGTTTTAAATAAATAATGGGAGTTAATAAATAAAAGTTATTATTATTAAACAACAACTGTCTGTAACATACTCTAACGTAATTTAATTAAAAAACCAAGCTCAGTCCTCAGTAATGAAAGCGACATTGTTTTGATTGTCTATACCTATAATTGTGTTGCCACAGCGGCCAGTGCAATATCTGCGTCGAGCACCTGAGCTCAAAGCACTTTCAGCGAGGTTTGCATAGGAAATTAACATCTTCATCTACTCCAGTACCCTTGCTTTATACAGCAAACTAAGCGAGGTTTTATATAAACTAAAGTCACGTAAGTTACGTCACTATAGCGTATTTAATATCGAAGGGAGGAAACTTAAAATGAGGTTGTATGAATGTTGAAGTTTTTCAAACCTCTGGAAATCAGCAAATATAAAAGATAACACCATGAAAAATTATTTTATTAAAATGGACCATTATGATCAACCGCTGGGTAAAAATCAAAACATGATATAAATTAGTTGGCTTGATTAAAAAAAATCGTGAAACTGACCCTAATTTATGGTTTCAAACGTGTATTATCTACGATATTACCTACGTCACGGTAATATTTGAAAGTTACAAATAATAAAGCTTGTTTTTCAAAAGAGTTTGGTAAAAACAAAAATCTTGAATAGTTTTTTTTTTTTTTCTAAAAATTATATCGCTGTGTCGGGGCCGCGAATTTATAGACATAGAGCCAGGGCAGTACCTACAAAATACTCTATGACTACAACCGGCTCTTAATATCGGTTTTAAGGGAACTTAAGTGGATTAGTATATCAAAGGTTGCTCCTGTCATAAGTTAGTAAGCCTCTGCGGATATTAATTTCAATCTGTTTCATATTGCTAGCTACAAAGTATGCGGGGTTTGGGAAATGGCTACTTTAAGTTATCGTTGTGATTAAGTAAAACTAATGGATTAAGTTCAAGTCGTTTATCTGGTGAATTAAATTAAACTCTTCGTCATATGTGTTATTAGAAGAGATCATGGATACGGAATAAGTTAGGGCCGATGCCTGCCAGGGTTGTTGATTTTTTGAAGGAGTTACTGTAATCCTCGCAAAAGGGTAACTGAAGGAACACTGTGAGTTTTAGTTAGTAAAAGTCTGACACTCTCTCTCACACTATCCAGAGTGGGAGTTATTATTTGATTATTTCTAACAAAAAAAAAAAGATGCTAGGTTAACCAACCTTTGCCGAGGTCGATCTATGGATGGGTGACCGTCTTAACATACCGAGATTTCTCCTTACCTCGGAAAGCACGTTAAGCCATTAGTCCTGTCGTTGCGGATTGTTAGAGTTAGTAAATCCAGTTTTACCAAGGGGTTACCAAACTGCTGGTTTTTGGAGGTTAGGGATATTGTATCCCTAACCTCCAAAACTTCACTTCCTGTGAAAAACTAGTTATACTGGAAGCCGACCCTAACATAGTTCAGAAAAGGCTAGGCAGACATCACATGTGGAGTAATTATACGAATTTATGTATTTTGGTATAAGTAGTTGAAACGTGGAGTTGCTATACTGATTAAAATATAGGAGATTGGCACTACAATTTTATGAGAGCACCGTAAAAAAACTTTCACAGCATTTTACGAAAATATTTTCCATAAACTGAATTAAATATCAACACACGGGTATTTCGCTAAAATCCTCGTCTGTAGTACGGATGATATGATCACGCTCCGACTTTATTGGATTATAACGAGATCCACCTGACATTTCAATTATACGCACACGAGCGTCACGACACAAAATAGTTAAAGTACAGAAGTCAATCTCATGTATATACTTAACTTTTCATACCTACGCTCGTCGGTAGCGCTAGGGTTGACACCGCTCTGTCCGAGCGCGACCGGGCGATAAAAACCTAATTTATATTGTAAAAATATTACATAGCCACAAAGTCATGTTCGCTTTCTCGACGCGGGGCCAGGGGCCGCCGGGGTAACCTATCTGTCCTGCATTGCATTAAAATACAAGCAAATACCCACTTACTTTGCTGAAACAACTGGTAGCTTAAAAAACTATAATTTACCATTCTAACCTAACCTAACCTCCAATCTTCGCTTCCTGTGAAAAACTAGTTATACTGGAAGCCGAAGCCGAGCCGAATACTCGAAGCCCTAACATAGTTCAGAAAAGGCTAGGCAGACATCACATGTGGAGTAATTATACGAATTTATGTATTTTGGTATAAGTAGTTGAAACGTGGAGTTGCTATACTGATTAAAATATAGGAGATTGGCACTACAATTTTATGAGAGCACCGTAAAAAAACTTTCACAGCATTTTACGAAAATATTTTCCATAAACTAAATTAAATATCAACACACGGGTATTTCGCTAAAATCCTCGTCTGTAGTACGGATGATATGATCACGCTCCGACTTTATTGGATTATAACGAGATCCACCTGACATTTCAATTATACGCACACGAGCGTCACGACACAAAATAGTTAAAGTACAGAAGTCAATCTTATGTATATACTTAACTTTTCATACCTACGCTCGTCGGTAGCGCTAGGGTTGGCACCGCTCTGTCCGAGCGCGACCGGGCGATAAAAACCTAATGTATATTGTAAAAATATTACATAGCCACAAAGTCATGTTCGCTTTCTCGACGCGGGGCCAGGGGCCGCCGGGGTAACCTATCTGTCCTGCATTACGTTAAAACAAACCATTAAAATACAAGCAAATACCCACTTACTTTGCTGAAACAACTGGTAGCTTAAAAAACTATAATTTACAATTTCATGTTGAATATAAACAACCGTCTACTGAACATTTATAATAACTTATTTTTTGTTGCTCCATTATTGCACAAAAAAGTTCGCAGACGCGTGTCTCAAGCGGATGGCACTCGCGCTCGCATTGGTCCTAACCAGACCGAGATATCGTGTCCGTGAGCGGTGTTTATGTGTGCGTTGCTTGAGCGCGCTTTGAATGTAGATTGACTTCTGTATCTATCTATTTTGTGGTCACGACGTATATGAACGATTATATTACAGTTATTCGCTCTTAGAGGGCTCATTTACATGCTTGTGTGCGGCGGGCCTTATTACATGCCTATAGCGATGGCGAATCAGTCGTGTGTAAAAAGGATTTTGGTGGGTAAAGGAGTTCACTTGTTATTTTTATTGCGGAAGTTTAGATAATTAGAAATGTAGCTTTTAATGTTCAATGGTTTATGAAGTAAATGAACCCAATGGTAAAGTTTCGTGATGTTGTTAATATCATATTTAACGAAACGGAATCACAATATAGATCAACACTATTAAATAAGTGAAAACATTTTTGAAATTCATTGTGTCGACATCTATGACGTCACATACTAACTACCGAACTATCCTACATCTCGGTATTAAATTTCTTCTCGTGACAGAACATGATAACATACAACCGTTGCCTGGAACAGACACAACAGCCGTCGGCTCAGCCCCTCCCAACCCATCCTCCCTTTTCAATTGACTGAGAAATGAATTTGTAAGTTTACGCACAATTTATTTAGGTACAGCAAAATAGCTATTAATACTAAAATACGTTAATTCTTTTACTCTGTCTTCTCACAGAATCGCAAACTTTCTAATAATATTGTCTTCCATTCATCAGCAAACGAATGTAATCCAGGGCTGGTCTCCACGAGCGCGTTGAGATGATGCAATCTCTCACTCCAGTGAGACTCACTCTCCAGAGTGTCGTAATTTTACTTAGATGATCGTCGCACCAGAAGTCAGTTAAATGCACATAAGCTTCAAAGTCGTATTAGGTAGTTTACTTACAACTAATTATTTTCGATATATATTCAAGTCTTTTTTTATTTTATCACAGTAAAAGATTACCAGAAGAACAACAGAAGAAGAGAATTTTGCAAAGATATTTTCAACTCTATAATTATGATAGCATAACGCAAGATGGCTTGATCTTTATCTAAAGTTATATTAATATTAGGTCTTTAACTATGAAATTTTCGTTTTTAAAACGGGTTCTTTTGAAGTCTTATATCTTTGGATTGACTTGGAATTATAAGTTCAAATAAACTTTATATTATAGATACTTACTTTATTCTTTTTCCGAAATTAGGTACCTACTCATTAGATTCTTAGTGTTTTGTATTTTCTGTTATATCGCAGTTCTTAGAACCATGAAAGCTAATAAAAAAACGTTTTTTCATATTAAGTATTTCCAGCGTAAAAACTATGCATTTCAAAGAACACGCAATATCAATTACGTTTACCTAAAACTTCTTCTAACAAAAGAACTTTGCGCTCTTGGTTTAATAGCTTTCGTTTTGGAAATTTTGTCTTGTTGCCGCACTGAGGAGAAAAGATATTCGTGAGGTAAAATTTCTTACGTGAAAGTGAGTAAGTCCATATACATCATCAATATTGCATACCGCTTGAGACACATTGTTTCCACGGTAGAACTCATATTAACACGTAGAACACATAAAATAATACGAGTTTTCTTATATTTCATACAAAAATAGTTGCAAGTACTGCGATATTACAGTAAATACAAAAAACGAAGAAACAAATAAATACTTAATTTTGAAAAAAGAATAACGTACCTATATTATAAAGTTTATTTGAACTTATAATTCCAAGTCAATCCAAAGATATAAGACTTCAAGCAACCCATTTTAAAAAAAAAACGGCAATTTAATACTTTAACACCTATTAATTAAATTAGTTTTTCTCTGTGGCTCTTACAAATAACATCAGAAAATATTGCACAGTGCCAGCCTCTCAGCTTTCCCATTCTCATAAAGGGGTACCTGACTAATGATGATGGTGTATTTTGTCATAATTACCATGTTTCATAAGTGACTTGCTGGTTTAGAGTAAGCGATAACCATTGAAGTGTTAAAAGCATGGGGAACATAATATACATGTGTTGGTTTTTTTTTATTTGGCTTTGTACGGTTTGGCTGTTTAGCCAATTATAATGTTTGAAAAGTATAGTTTTTGATACAAAATACAGTCAATTTGCTTTCTACTGTAGTGTCAATGAAACACTTTAGGTTTTTACAGTATTTGATAGCAAATATATCGTATCGGCCTTATCGGCAAGCTTCGCAGAGGTAGTCACTACTACAATAAAATTCGCAGCTCCATTTTGGAGATATTGCGCCTTTAAAATTTTCAATAATTACAGATATTGTCCAGTTGTGTAGACGCTAGAGATATAAAGCTACACTAATTATATTTACATTACAAAATCCTCTGAAACGTGGTCGCTTACAATGGGCCTTATCAGAAGACTTAAAGTCACCCAAAGGGCAATGGAAAGGGCTATGCTCGAAGTTTCCTTGCGTGATTGGTCCAAGGTCACCGACATAGCACGAAGAATCGCCAAACTTAAGTGGCAATGGGTAGGGCACATTGCTCACAGAACGGATGGCCTTTGGGGCCGAAAGGTTCTGAAATGACGACAACGTACCGGAAGACTTAGCGTTGGAAGGCCTCTTACAAGGTGGACCGATGACTTGGTAACGGTTGCGGGAGTCCAATGGATTGGTTCATTGTGGTGAAACTAGGAAAAAGACGTCCACTGCTGGACATAGGCCTCCGCCTATGTCCAGCAGTGGACGTCTTTTGGCTGAAATGATGATGATCATCATGACAATATCCTTTAAGAATCAGCCGCTGAACTTCACTTGATGAAATCCCACCATAAACTTCCCAGGTAAGAAGTATCCACTAAAAGACAGGACATACCGATCATAATAGTTAAACAAGAAACGGTCATATTACACGAAGGTGTACCTACCATAAATGTAGGCACACGTAAATCTAGACACCTTTAGATTCATAAATTACAATTCACGATATTTCATGTGTGTAAATATTATTTTTGTGGCGCCAAACGACAAGAATAGTCAGTGTTTCATAAAATACTGTTTTGTTTTACGAATCCGTCACTTGTTTTTATTTGCTGAAATTTATTGTGGCTGTGAAATATTTGAATTGAGTTATACAAATATACGAACACATACGAATTGTAATCAGGTAGGTACCGATAGTGTTTTTTACAAGACTCGTTTTTTGTTCAGACTCTACCCGATAAGTTAGTTATAGATAACATACCGGCTTTTGAAAAGACGATAACTTTTTTTTGATGTGTGAAGTCAGACTTTTACCGACTTAAACCCACCTGTGTTCCTTTAGTTTCCTTTTGCGCTTCAGGGCCACGGTAACAACAATTGTGATACGTAAGTAAATGACAATAAGCCATAGCATGTTTGATCGCGGTAAGCGCGACCCATGTGGCCCATCCAGATGAATTACTATTTCCTAACGTATGCCTAAATTACGACGGCTTCCATTATAGCAATCTATTAATGCCTGCAATACGGGGTTACACTAATAGGCATATTTATTACAATTGATTAAAGTTGTAACTGTAACAGCATGTAACGGCTCTCCAATACTCATTGTTAAGTTATCTCCAATTCCGATAGTTGACATAGACGGTTTACTCAACAAATCAAGCGCGCACCACGGAATTACGTCATATTTATTTATATTAACTAGGAAGGACTTCGAGACAAGCCCCTATCTAGTTAGTGAGTTTGTGTTAGTGGAACTTGCGGGTCTGTTGACGTCGGCTCCTAAGGGAACTTGCACTAACTTTTCCCGCTGACGCGTCTGAACCGCGCATTATTACAGGCACATCCACGACGCTTGGCACACTTATAAATTCTTGCGTCAAACTGTCAAGAAAGTTATTTTTCGTTGCCGTTTCGGTACCTGGAATGTGGTAAAATTCAAGCTTCAAGTGTGCTCATAATTGAAAGTTTTCGTGATCGGAAAGAAAAGGTATTTTCTGCCAGTTGTTCAATTTTCATTTTCTACTCTATGCATACCTATAGCTATAGAATCTATCGATGAAGAACATTTTCAAAGGTAGACAATTGTATAGATCGATTTCAGGCATGCGTCGTTTGGCAATTACAATGCTACCAGCGGGTATAGAGTTGATTTCCTAGCTCTTAAAAGTCAAAACATGCATATAACAAGGACACAAGTTCCCTTTACCGTAAACTACAAAGCATTGTGGCTTTATTTATGTAGTTTTCCAATTTAAAAGCAACAAGAAAAGTCGAATCGACATCGGAAAACCAAGCGATGTGCCTCGAACGTTCTCGTCGATTAAAACGAAAACATTTGACGTAGGCTTGTGCAAACCGCGCAACGCGACATTCAGAGATGAAGTTGGTTACACTATTCGAAATTCGAATGGAATATTCGTCGGAACGACTTTTACATCTTTTTTTTAAAAGTTGCTAACATTTTATATTGTTATCCTTCTACTCTTTGTCCATGAAGTTCCAACTTCAAAAAATTTAAATAGAGAGGTACATATTCTTTATTTATTTTTTAATTAAAATTCTAGTTTGTAAATACTGTAACTGTCAGAAGTGAATTTCGCACAGATTAAACAGGAAGTCTGACTTGGAGAAAGGAAACAACGTCATCTGCCAAACCTTAACTGTACTTGGGTCGGCTTCCAGTCGAACCATCAGATACTAGTGAATACTAACTTTACGGAGAGCGATTGCCTATCTGTCCTTCAGAACTCAATTATTTATGTACCTACCAAGGCTTTATAGACTGTGATGCAATCATAACCACACCTGTACTGCTATTTCGCGCAAGCATGACTCTAGATTTATATTAATAACCAACTGGTGGATACTGCTATATATCCTAGAACCGTAGTTTATAACGCACGGGGGAGACACTGCCTCCGTAGACCGGCTTTGCGACTCCCTAGAGTAGATAGTTTATTCAATGTTGAAACCATATGGCAGTTTATGTGTTTTGCGTGCATTTAAACCTATATTTTATTTAGTTCGTCTTATTAATAAAGAGAGTAAAGAGTTACTTCTCCTTCCTTTTCAAATATTTCATCACGATTTTTTTTAAGGTTGGAAAATCATCCAATGACATCTCTCGTCCTTGGGTGGAGCGCGAGGATGTGTCAGACTTTTACAGACTAAAAACCCATTCCTTTTCTTTCTTTACCTTCGTCCCAGGGCCCCGGGGTTTAACTTTCATACTACCCGTGGTTCATCATAATACTAGCACATCATAAATTGGAGCAGCAAACTCAAATTGTTTCAACTTGTCTATTAAACTAAACTGCAAACTGAATGATTCAACAATCCAGATAGCTTTGCGAGGAAGCAAATGTACCAGGCAGTTAGGAGATTCAAGAGGTATTCGTAGGGTACGTTTCTCGCGGTCTACGCTTGGTCTCACCCGTCAGGCCATCCGTATGCGAGATACGAGCACGCCTGGTTAGCGACCGCCAAACGGATTAAGTCGGCGACTTCGGCTTTCGCTAGCTTATCACTACATGCTCGTAGTGTCTCGTAAATGTCTCTACTAAAGTTTTAAGTGATTAGCTTCTGTCGAGAAATGTAGCGCCTACTTTATGTAGATTAGATCATGAAAGTGGAATTAATGCATCTATCCATGTCGTAAAACACAGACTTGATATATGTATAATTGTCGTCAGGTCCGTTATCAACCTAGCTCATTTCGTTACTTCCTTTTGCCACTTTTTTCTTTTTTTTTTTTTAATCTTTATTAAGCTTTGTCACAATATTGACTATGTCGTTTCATCATAGCCAAATTTTGAATTTTAAGTTAATTTAAATGATGTAATATATTTTTTATAGAACTCTTGCCTCGTCTGACGTAGGCTTAGCTAAAACACTGTTGCAAATACCTTTTTCTTTGTTGTCTTTATAAAAATATTTTCCGTTCAAATAAACGTCGAGTGTCGGGAGAGGAGAAAAGTGTAAATAAAGATGTTGCTCCATTTACCCGACCTCGGACACAAGGACGCGCATACCGCAGCGCAAATTATAATTATTTTCTTTTATTGTTTATGTGACCAGCTTGTCTCTTATGTTTATTTGCTCACACATTAGTATTCCGACGTCGCACGCACATATCTTCATTACAGAAACAATGGAGGAGGTCGGTTGCCGCGGCATTTCCACAAAATGAATATATAACAGGCCATATTATGCGCACTAAAGAGTTTATTTAATATATAACTAGATTGTATTATTAATGGCTTGTTTAATGCTGTTCGCATTGTTGGTTGAAGCCTTAGGGCGGTTCGCGCGTAATTGGGCGGGACCTTTAAAGCTTTATGCGGCTTCGAAAATTTTGAATTGAATGGCCCGCCTGTACATAATGTTGTTCTATTGTTGGTAAACACCTGTAGATTACCGGTAATATTACATAATACTTACTACAATAAGGTGAATAACAATATTTAACGTCAAAATTGGAAAGAAGTATTTTGATCATTGATATCATAAAAAAGTATTTATGTATTTATTCAAATGTAATTGCTTAGGTATAAAATTAGACAGGCACATTGATGTGAATAAACTTAAGAATGACATTTATGTAGAAAAAGAAAAATAATGTTTTTAATGGCATCTTTAATTTGTTTTCCGATAAACAGCCAGAAAGTAAAAATGTATAAAGTACCTATTTATTAAAATTGCCATCACCATCATCATCATCATTTCGGCCGAAGGACGTCCATTATTGGACATAGGCCTCCCCAAGTGTCGCCACAACGAACGGTCCTGTGCATCCCGCATCTACCGTATTCCTGCGACTCTCACCAGGTCATCAGTCCACCTTGTGGGAGGCTTTCCAACGCTTCGTCTTCCGGTGCGCGGTCGCCACTCTAGAACCTTTCGGCCCCATCGACCATCCGTTCTACGAGCAATGTGCCCTGCCCACTGCCACTTAAGAAACAAAAATCTAATTGCTTATAAAAAATAGACTGGCATATTGATGTGAAAAAACTTGAGAATGACATTTAGGTACTTATTGAAAACATTTTTCTTTTTAATGGCATTTAGTTTTTTTTCCTATAAACAGCCAGCAAGTAAATGATCACGTAATAGGGGTTATACAAGCGATTTTTTTTTTAAATTGTAGTGTTTCTGGCTCGGTTTTGATGAAAAACAAAACTGCATCATTGGATTTTTATAAAACTAATTTTCTTAGCCAGAAATCAAACAAATTTAGAAAAAAAATCATGTAGTGTTTTTACATTATCCTATAATGTCGCTAATTCGGATAACATTCTGAGAAGTAATGGCATATTTATATAAAAAATAATTAATATCCCTAGTAAAGTCACACGAGGTGAAATAGGAACGTAAGGGTGATTAGGAACAAAATTTTAAAGGGGTTTTTTCACGTTATTACGAAATTGTTTGCAGCACTTAAGTACCTACTGCAATTATTTTTTGCATTGCAATACAACAATAATGGAAGCTTTGCTAGAAACCAATATTAGGAGAAATTAGAAAGTCCTAATTAAAGTTTTGTTTCAATTTATCCCAGCGTTCCTATTTACCCCGTTTGACGGTACTATTTTTTCTCCGATATTCTTTTGAGAGTTTTTCGTTATTCAGATAATAATTCACAACCATTTAAAAAAATCATCCTGCATACCTTGACCACTTTTTAGTAAAGCGAATTATAATTGAATAGATAATAAACTTAGAACATTAATTGAAATAATATTTGGAAAGATTATAATAGAATAGTTTAGCGTCGAGATTTAAACTTCAGCTATTTATAGGTCTATTATAATGGAACAGTTGGAAGCTCGTCGTGTAAGTTTCGCCGTAAATATGGTCTCAGCGCGGTCCCCGCCATTTTAGACGATTCTCATCACCTGTGCTCGGGTCGTCCTTCTTGAAAAAAAAATTACCGAACATTCATAAATTAGATTTTTTGTTATCTAAAATACAAATTTTATTTTTAATAATCGTGAATTTAATTATAATTAATATAAAATAATATTATCAATCAATCGATTAAATAAATTATGTCAGAATGTGAAATATTTAATATTATAACTAAATAGTATTTTATAACAATTTAAACTTTTTAGCAGAAACTGAGAATTAGGCTGTGCGAATATTCCCTCTGTCTATTTTTTATTTATTTGACTATGTTCAGTTTCGTAGTCTGTGGTAGCGAGGCGGGGAGTTTTGTGCCGGGATTTTTTCGAATGACGTTCAGTGGTTGTTTTAATTTTTCACAAATATATTCCTTGTGGATATTGTGATGTAGTTGGTGTAGTGTATCTCAAGTGGAAAATATGTGGAATCATTGAAACAGGCTCGATCTCTACAAAATGCAGCTTTTATTGTAGTAGTGACTACCTCAGCAAAGCTTGCCGACAAGGCCAACTCAATTCATTTGCTGCTAAACACTGCAAAAACATTAGAATGTTTTTGTAGTTATATCCGCAGTCGAAAGTTTTTGTTTCCAACCTTAAAAAAAGATCCTATATCTAATGGCATTTAAAGTAACTACTCCATACGAAGACATAGCTTAAAGGACTTAGTAGCCAAACCATAAACTTTATTAAAAAATAATAAAAAAACGAAATGAGCGGGATTTTTCATTGAATTGTTTCTTCTAGTTAAAATGAAAGTTATGTCATTTGGTTTTTATTACAACTCTCATACCTACATCTTTTAGGAATCTATAATACTAACAAATGAAAAAGATTAACTACAATATATTAGGTATACTGTAGGTAATCTTCTTGATTTGTTAGCGTAAGTTGAAATAAACATTCCTACATAGTATAATTTTCGCTAAATCTTGTATTTTCATTTCAAATTCAAAGACAAGGCTAATAACCAAGTATCAGTAACCTCAAAATGGTTGTTGGTATACGAGTCTAAAAACCAAATCCCGCTGACTACGTTTTAATTAAAGTATAAAGTATTCAAAGACTGTAATAACGAGGCGCAGTGCTCCACTCTGTAGAATTATGGCTAGGAATATAGTTGGGCTGTAGTTTAGGTTGAATAACGGATAGGCTGGATATCCGGCGCCTAGCGTAGGAGCGGGTCGGACTCGCCAATTTTGTGGTTTGAGTCCTTACGAAAATATTTTTATATTACACTTTGAAATCTATTGCAGGATTTGTACAACGTCATTTTATTTTAAAACCACTATCAGGATAGGATGGTGTGGGTGTGACAGCTATCGGATTTATACAATGTAGCTACCTATCCTTTCCTCGTGGAGGCAATCGGCGGCAGCGACCTCTGGCGTCAGACTCTGGTTCGGGCTATGGTCCGAAACGAGGGAGGAATGGCAGGCGGCGGTCTTCGTCTGCGAAGCAGTAATGTTAGCGAAGGACGAGGCCGCACGCGTGAGGGAACGAACCTTTCTTACGCCTCAGCCGCCAAGATTCTGACCCCGACTACCAGCGGTAGACGCGGGCTTGCGGACGTCGAGTCGAATAGGATTTCGAGTAATGGGTAGCTTGCCGTTCGGCTGTCTCGTAATTGATCGAACCGAGACCAGCCGTCAACAGCACGTAGTGATACACGCGCACCTCAAGGAGATGTCAGCAAACCGTAGGGGCCCAGCAGGGCCGATGCCCGCCGAGAATTTCTGAAAAGGAAACCCGTAGTCCTAGAACGCAAAGGGCAACTGAAGGACACAGGTGTGGTTTCAGTCAGTAAAAGTCTGATACACCCTCCTCCCAGACCTCGAGAAGTCATTAAATGATTTCCACACTTAAAAAAAAGCTACCTATCCTTTTCTCTCACCTTAAAGATGCATATTTTCGTCCAGCTCTCATCCTACCCATGCTATGTAGAAAAGACCTAAGACATGTCCTCTTCATCGCATCGTATTCCTCATTACTACGAGTCGTGAAGTTTTCGTTAGATCAGCCTCTTATTGTTGTTTATTTTGGGTGTGTCACACCTATGTTCCTTCAGTTGCCCTTGCATTCTAAGACCACAGTTATGGCCCCAGTGGGCTTCAGTGTCTCGCTATCTGTGTTGGTCTTGTCAATTGGGTGTCCAGTTTGGAGCGGACCTGATCTCGTCTTTCTGGGCTGCGGCTTCTTCATCGTTTGCCACCAACCGTGTCAGTTAAGATGAGCTGTTCAAGGTTGTGGTAATTTTTTCCGTATTTTATAGACTAGACTTGTAAGGAGACTCAAATTGATGTAGGTACCAGTCATTTGTCTTTATTTTATGTTAAGCTGAATTTATCTCGTTCGTTTTGTAAATGTCTGTCTATTACGAACTATTCGTACTTCGATAATTTATCTTAATTAACATGTTAAACACTTTACTGAGTGGCTGACTTGTATAGTTTTATAGACTAGAAAGGTATTACCGCTCAGGACCAGGCCAGTCAGTCGCTACTCAGAATAAAAAATAATATGTCGCTTGAAATATTTTAAAAAATACACGCAGTCGAACATAGAAAAAAAAAAATATTTTATTTTTTTATATATAATATAAATAATTTTTTTTAATAGAAATTAGTATAAGTATAGAAATATGTATGCATTAATAAATGGTTTTCTGAAAAAAAATAGATAAATTATTGTTCAGCTTTTCAATTATTGGGTTCAGTGTTTTATTGAAGATTTTTATAAACTAAACCGTGGTTGTAGTTATTTCGTGCAATCCAAAGTATCATCATCTTCCTGCCCTTGTCCCGTGTTATTTGGGGTCGGCCCAACACGTTATTTTCTTCCATTCTGCCCTGTCACTCGTCATGCTATCACTAACTTCTTTTTCTTTCATATCACTCTTCACACAATCCATCCATCTTTTCTTTGGTTTTTCTCTCCCTCTCCATCCATCCACACGTAAACTCATAACTCTTTTAGTAACATGCGTTTCATCCCTCCTCTTCACATGACCATACCAAGACAAACGATTTCTTTTCAATTTTTCAGTCACTGGTGCTACTTTCAAACTTCTCCTAATATACTAATTTCTCACTTTATCCATTCTCGTCACACCACACATCCATCTTTACATTCTCATCTCCGCTCTGCAATCTAAAGCATTCCTACTGAATTATTTTATTTAACCTATTCCAAAAACATCACAAACGAAAAACGCACCGCAAAACAAAAGTTTAGAACATAGAACATAACGTGTTTTCACAGCAGCACGTAAAACTTCGACATAACTGGAGTTCTTTGAGCCCACGCCCGCATCCACCCGCGGATTGTTTGCGACGAGTGCCTTGTTTATCGAATTAAACATAACATGAGTACTGGCTTATCAAATGTTAACGTTACAAATTAATTAGACGGAGCTTTACACAAGTTGGTTTTTTGCAAAAAAATCAGTGGAGAAGGCATTGAAAAAAGGCTTTTCAAATGAATGACTGAAAAAAGGCTATTGAAACCTGTTCAAACGGAATGAATTTTACTGGAAATGTCATTCCATTTATTTATTGAAAGCAGATCAATTCAAACATTCTCAATGACGGACGCAATTCACTGTGAAAACTGCTAAGCTTTCATGTTATTCTAACATGTCACTATAAATTCTTTGCCATCTCCGTTTACGGACACTGCTCTTCAAACGTGACGTTTTTTAAAAGTAAGTGACATTTAAAAATTGGTTTAATGTCAAGTCGAGGGGCGGCTCGGCTGGCAGGCCTGGAGACCTTCTTATGCAAATCTTGAAGGATGTGCCGGGACTTATAATGAAACAGCACAATTACTTTGATGAATACTGCACTCGTGACGTGACGACCCTTGTGAGAATGGGGGAACGGTAAATTTAAATTAAATGCCAGGTAACCTATATTGATTTCAACTAGAAGAACATCGTATCCTTTAAACAAAGGCAGCTTTGTTGAATCACTATTCATTATAGTGTTTGTTTGTGTCACGTCACACAAAATGCAAAATTTCAGATTTTAATAAGGGTACTTAATCTTACAACTTACTTAATCATCAAGTTAATAAATAGTGCTTATTTATTAATTAGACCATGCTATAGCTGCCGCAAAGTTGTAATAATATATATTCCTATTTGCTCACCATCCACAGTAAATCTAAAATTTTCATTAAAGGAAGCACTCAGGTACGCTTTTATTCGTACTGAATTAAAACATAAAAAACACAAGCGACGAGCGGTAGGTAGGTACTTTACGATGTTTATTTCCATCACAGAGCACCTCAATCTCGCTCCTGAAGCCACAACTTACGGCACTGATCACTTCGCATCTGATTACTTCGCAGAATCAAATGGTCAAACACGAATAGAAACTTACTAAAACAGTCTTCAGTGAGCGCAATCTAATAAAAAAGTAGATGAGACTCCCTTACGCAGCTGGAATTTTAATCAATTTTGTGGCCAATAACTGGAGGAGGCGGGCTCAACGAGCCGCACTTCGCAAATTACCGCCTTAAAGCGTTTACTTGGACTATATTCATCAGGCTAAAGCTCCTAAATTAAAAAAAAAAAAAACAGAGTTCGTTCTTCAAATTTGCATAACAGGCTCGATTACATAAAAAAATGTTTCACGTTTGCAATAGCGTTCCGTGTTTGTGTAATTGCGTCAGGCGACAGTAACAACGACAGCAGCTGTTCCGGTGTTCAATAAACAACAGCTTTTTACTGTAGCATCGACTATTTCTCGCAGCCGACTTTATTTCAGTGAGCAGAAACACTTTTTTTTAGTGTCGGCGGCGGCGGCGCGGGCGACGCGGCGTGAGGAGGCATTGACAAAAAGAATCAGATGCTGACGTCAAAGACGAGGGCCGTTAGTACCGCAGGAGACGCCGGCGTCGACCTGAATAATGAGTTTCACAAGTATTTTGACGGAACTTTATTACGGTTCGTACTTAGCAGGCAATTAAGAGCCCTTTAGTATTTTTCTTGGTAGACGTTGTAATTAGTTCGCACGATGATTCAAAAGGCTTCCGTAGCAGAAAAATGTTTTTCATTTTATACAAACTTCAACTCGGACTTTGTGAAAACTTGCTAATAGAAATACTGAGAAGAACTGTGAATAAGTTAAATGAAACTGAATACAGCTGTAGGTAACTGAAATATTTACGTACCCAGCCACGCAACTAAAACCGTTTTGCAATATGCTGACCTAACATAACTACGAAACAATTATGAAGACGAGGAAGTTAATTCTGTAACAAGTGAAGTGCTCTATCATGAAGTTAACAATGAAATATGTTTGTTTCAGATAATTCCGGAGAGCGTCCTCATTCCGGGTTGTCATCGCCGCGCTGAAACAAAGGGTGGCGCTCGGCAAAGTGGAATAGTTTCAATTTGTATTGAAAGTTCAGTGGTGAATAGGAAGTGTAAGGAGCGCGTGGCAGGTGTCACGTGGGGACGATGAGGCGGCGCGGCGGGGGAGGGTAGCATGCCAGCGCCTGCCACGGCCGCCTGATGGCGCTAGTGCGCCGCATACTAGGCGACGCCCAGGTGAGCACCGCAGCACCGCATGCACCGTGCCGCCATGCGCGATTAGCGCGCGCCAGTACGCCACACTTCGACAAGCCATTGTTAGACCGTTTAACGGGAAACTCTTGACAACATCCTGGTACATGACATGCGGGTAGCGTGCGCAACACAACGCAGTCATGTAGCTACACACGCCACTGCCTATTTGTGTCGTAAATTGAATGGAACTAAGTAGGCAAAATTATCGCATGTTGGAAATAAGTTGGCAAATAAGTTTATAACTACAAATTGGGATATTTGTAAACCTTCTTTATGAAACCGAATAGTAGCACCACATTTTGCTGGTGATGTAAACCAAAATTACTAATAAATTTCATTTTAATACACCATAGCTTTGAAGTTATAGATATGATGTCTATAGCTTCATTAAAATGAGAGTATTATCACTAATGGCGACATCGCTATGGTTTAGTTTCGCCCCCAGCCCGCACGCCACAACGAGCAGACTTAAACGACTATTACATCAAACGGTAGCAGGTGAATTAACTAAGCGAGAGGGTCTGCTCAGATTAATAGCTACAGATATGGCGTCGTGGATGGCCAAAATATATCGCTGTTGTTCTCAAACATGTTGATATATAAACCGGATTACTGGGACTTTACAGTCATTCATTATGAAGTTGAAATCCAGTACACCTGCATAATGACATGGTAGCACATAGTTTGCGGTGAGAAATGTTAAATGATTGAAGCACATGTCAATTAATTAATTAAACCAATTAGTGACAAAATTGATAGGTACGTTGATTGTTATTCAGTACTTCAACTATTGTATGAGTGGTGGTAAGTACATATGCGACCAGTAATGTAGACGTGGGAGGAGGAAAGTTTACTAATAGCCTTCGCATATAGATAGGTTCTTTTGTTTGTATAGGATATCACCAGGGGCACCTTTACTCGTTTTGATCTCAAATACACTCATGATTTAGGCATTCAGAAATTACAATGTTAAAGCCGAAATTACACTTTCACGTGTACCTTTGTAAAGTACAAAGGGCTCTCCTGTATAGTGTCTATAATTATAATATATACATACGAAAAATTTTGAGGACTTTTTTGCGAGTTGCTGACGATTTAGACACAATATATTCGGACACAGTGTCCGATCCAACACATTTTCAATATTTTTTCCCTGACGATTTGGACCTCACCAAATTTATTGAAACTATTATTTTTTTTTTTAAAACTACTGATGCGATTTGAAAAATTCTTTCAGTGTTAGCTATTCCATTTATTGAGAAAGGCTATAAATAACATCACGCTATGGCAAATAGAAGCTGAGTATCGACAAAAAATGTTACAAAAACGGGGATAAATACTTTCTTTTGAAAGCATTCGTTACGTGCGCCGCGTAAACGGTTAAAGTTGTAGAAAATTATGTACCTACTACAAAATTGTTCCCCTTTAAAAGTTCAAAAAAAAAGTCCGCAACAGCATATGTCTACCTCTTAATGTTGGCTCACTATATCTTTTTATTGCAGTCAAATTTGTTCTTTAAATAATGCATTATTTTGGAAGGTGGTTTTACAAACATAACATTAATCCTTATCCAAATAAATACAATATTCATTCTAAGTATTTCATTTTGAACACAATGATTTGAATAAATATCTTAGGAGATATCATAGTTTTAAAATACAACATCGATGACATATACATAAGACTTTTTACAAACAAACGAACTCTGTGTTATTAGTTTATTTGCTGTTGTTTTGATAATTTTGTCCTGTTGCTGCCCAGAGAAAAAAAGTTATTTATGAGGTAAAATTTAAGTGAAAGCGATTGAAACAAAAATAGAGATACCATTCATTAGCAAAGTCCGTATACTTTATAAATATTGTAGGGATACCGTTTGACACGCATTGTTTCCACGGTAAAACTACTAAATAAAATATTACGAGTTTTTTTAAATTTCATAAAAAAGCTAGCGAATAATAATGATTTCATGCAAATATAGTATATTACACAAAATACAACAACAAGCCTTTAATAAAAGAAAATTCGTACTTATCTTATTAAGTCAATCCGAAGACAACACAGTTTATAATGACCCGTTTTGAAAAACAGCAATTTCATAGGTAAAGATCAATCATACGACCCAGTAAATTCATTTAAAATTCTGTAGTTCCACTCTTACAATTCGTGATGTACCAAAACAGCTTCTTAATGTACTTAGACTTTACAAATATTCCCAACTTCTACGTGAATGAAGTCGCGGACAAGAGCTATTAATTATAATAAAAGAAAATCAGTAAAATAATTTATTAGAAACATTTTTGACTTCTACGCGGACTAAGTCGCGGGGAAAAGCTGGTATATTATATTTGTGTCTGTCCAAATCGTCAGTGAAAAAATTATTCAAATAAAAATGTGTCAATTCGGACACTGTGTCCGAATCGTCAGGAACTCATTTTTACTATAAAATTTTAGTGCTAAGTAGTTAATAGAAACACAGTTAATTTGGCAACCGGCATTACTTATAAGAAAATCCGTGGTCTTCTACGCAGGCGATAAAATGTACCTTGACCAAATTCATCCAGGCGAAACTCCGCAAGATGGTGGACGAGCAAGTATCAGTCAGTTCCCGGGTCGATGCCGACCCCGAACCCGAGCCGGCGGACCCGCTGATCACACCAGCCAGCTCAGCTCTCGAGCGGCCCGAACTAGACCGGCCGATACCGCCCGAGCGACGCTTGCTGATCGGCACACTGGACAAACGCAACGGAGGCCTCAGCGTCGGTGAGGGCACGCTCAACAGAACCACTAGGCTGTCAATACGAAATGGGAAAGATAATCCTTTTATAGGTAAGTGTTGAAATATATAACATAACTTGGTTAGACTTATTTCTACCTCTGACTTAAGATAAGAACACAAAGGACTACTGAAAAACCAAGGGGGTCACACTCACATAATACAGTCAATAAAATTTTGACACTTCCTCTCGCTACACTCAAAGTAGGAGAACTTAATTAATAAAAGATACCCACAAAGATAGCGATGTAGATGTCGACAATTCTGTCACATGTGTAATTAAAAATCATGTGAAGTCAAAAATGTGTGATATTGGCTATAGAAATGTCATGTCATCATGTTTTTACCTTCTGATATTTCAACAGTTGCTATCGACGTTAAAATTACAATATAAATTTACCTAGCTAGAGCAAGACTCTTGGCACCTACTTGATTCAAGACTCCCAAAATATATCTGCCGTGGTTCCTGACAGATGCGCTAAGGGAAGGGACTGTCTGAAGTAAAAGTTTATAATGTTAGTGTACCAGCTGTAGCGTTGAAACAGTACCTGTATGCAAGTCAAGCTCAGTAGCTTAGTGTTTCTGGCTTCCTTTAATGGCTTTACGAGTATTTTGCAATACGTGCCTAAACACCGAGGAAAAAAGCATCTTGTCAGCAGTCAATCAAAGAACAGAAAGCACCTGAATTTGATACATAACAAGTCTTCAAAAAGTCTCACAATCAACAATAAGTACACATCCGACTAAATAATTTGGATGTCGCGGTCAAAAGCGGAAAATGTAGATCAAAAAGTATACAGAGTTTGGTAAAAACACCCCTTATATTCCGACTTGAATTCCCAAAGCATAACAGTCACTGTTTCACAGACAATTTATTATGATCAGGTAGTCAACCCAACCGGACAATTCCATATATTTTATCGTTGTGAATTTTGTGTCCGTGACCTCCTTAGCGACTACCTTTTTGTTGGAAAACTCGTGAATGTACTCATGAGGTTCTTATAGCGATTGCTGATATCAACTTATGCCCACTCCATGATAACAAAGTTCTCTCAGTATCCTTACATAATAATATTATAAAGCAGAGTTCTCAACTGCGTCTATCTGTCACTCTGCTCGCGATAAACTCAAAAACTATAAACGGAAATTCATGAAGTTTTCACCAATAAACAAAGTAATTTATGAGGAAGAATTCATTAATAATAAATGCATATTATAGTGGAGAATTGCTAAGATTTCTAACATCCCGTGCGAAGCTAGTACGGGTCACTAGTTTACATGTAATTTATTCCAGAAATAGCTTTATAAATTCTTTGTTTCTTTCCTAGACGATGACAATAAAGAGAACCAAGCGAACGGCAAGCTCGAGTCCCCAGTAAAATGGTCAACACAAAACGGTAGCGACAGTGGAACATACGCTGAAATTGGCAATGGAGGCAACAGTCACACCAGCGAAAGGAACATTCTGGACCCCGCTGACAGTTCAGAGGAGGAGGTGCCTCTACCAGATGCTACGTCACCGGGAAGAAGTAGTGATGGGCCCGAACCTAGAGCTGATATCACAGCCACACTAGAAGGAGGTATGAAAAACGTATTTTTATTACGATGCAATCGTTTATTTTTTTTAGTTCCCGCATTTTTAAAACATAAATTCGCAGCTAAAACAAATATTTTATTGTTAAACATTTGTTGGAAGTGGTATTTGTCATATTGTCACTTGATGTCAAGCATTATAAACCCGGATATTTCGGTCCACCGAAATTCGTATAAATAAAAGCGGTAACGAATTCACGTCTATCTACATTTGCCTCAATTATTTATGAAATAAAACAAAGCGGGCTGTGGAAAAGGTAAACTTGGCAGCTAGAGTTTGTCTTAAGAGTCTGTAATCCAAGAGATAATAGTTCGTAACTAGTCGAGACGGCATGTTTGTTTTGTTGATGAAGTTAGTTACAGTTAGTTTGAAATTCTTCATAGGTGCTGCTACAAGCTGAGAATGTTATGAGCGTCGTTCAACTCTGTCTTAGACTACACACGCTGAATACAATTATGGACGCCTCACTACATAATAGACGACACAAAACACGTTCACATTGGCGTCATAGTTTAGGAAAATGTTACAAAACTGTCGTTTAAATAAATGGTACTAACGAAAAAGTTATAATTCTCAACTGCATTTGAATTTGGTTGGAAAATTCCCTTAAAAATGAATTTACAAACAAAATTTATCGGACGTCACGATCCCAGTTTTAGTAAACAGAAAACAACAACTGTGTACGTTCTCTTTGTGCGAAGTCTGAAAGCTTTTCCGTAAATTTTCGTTTGAGTCAAGTTATTAAAACCTACTAAGCGCAATTGCAACTAAATTAATATTATCCTCGTCGCGAGCGAGGAGGTGACACGAACTATGTGTTGGTAAAACATCCATATATTGTGCGGGCCGTTCTCTGCAGAATATCCTCGCTGCTAATGAGCGCGCTGCCCTGGGGAATAAGCTCATTTACCGACTAACTGCACAGCCAGCCAACTCCACCAGAAAGAAACTTTCCGCCTGATGTTGCAATTTGTCATTTAATTCCTTTCTCAGTGCTTTAATTAGTAAGTTGTTATTAAAGTTACTATTCGCGACGTTTTCTTTTACAATTATGACTTTCATGTTCACATTCTGTCTTAAGTTTGTATTAACTTAAGAGTCCATAACTTAGACTGTAATATAGCCGAGTATTCAAGGTAACTTGCGCATTCATCCGTAACAATTGGTCTCGGAGACAATTGTGCAATGCTTCACCGTATTGACTTATCAGAGCAAGCAGGATAATAGGATCACTGGGACAATGTGCGCCCAAGCATAATTTATCTGCAATCTGTCTGTATTTGTTCACGATAGAGCTGGCGCTCAGCGACCAATTTGCTACTGCTCCATTTGTTACTAATCCTACAGCTTATTATTTCTTTTTCTTCGCATCCGAGTGCGGAGCTCGTACGTTTATTAATGTGAGGCAGTAGATCTCGAGCGCTTTCTCATTCTATTTGTTCCGTGGTATTAGAGGTTGTCTGGAGGAGAATAATTACACGTTGTCGGGAAAGCGTTATTTTCCCGAAGTCAATACGTCACTTGGAGAGCGATGGCACAATAAAGTAGGCGTCGCGCACACCTGCCGCCTGCCGTGCGCCCGTGACGCGTGTTACATGCAAGCAATCGATTTGTCTGGACCGGCCAGAGCCGCGGCTTTCGTGACTCGGGAAACTTTCACGATATTACAACGTTTACGTCGCCATAACCAATTCCATTTATATGACTGCGGCAGCACCGTACTTTACAAAAGTTTTCATATTATAGTACGACAGCTAATAATGAGGGTTACGACGCGAGCCCTTGAACGCTAAACAAGGATTCAACTTTGTGGAAGTAGAGCCATAAACATGGCAATGATACCGAACAAACGAGGATCGAATTAGGACGACAAGTTGACACACAATAAAAAAAAAACAATGCCAATTATTTTGGTTTTGGTACGTGTTCTTTTTATTATAATACTTATAGTTCCCATTATCTTCGAGTACGTACGCATGCAGGTAATAAAAAAGTTTTCACGTAAATTAATAAGTCAGGGTACAAACAATCGGGCGTTAATTAACTGGCTTCCGGCGGTAAATCCGTGTAAAGCAATATATTTCTCATAAAAGCCACGAAATCACTTTAAATTAAATGGGGATGTCATTTCAGCAATTAAGCTTGACATTGTGTGACGGTAAAAACAAACAAAAACTTTTAAACTAATGGTTATTTATCATTGTGCTTATTAATGTATGTTTGTTGGGTTGGTGTAGGTAAATACGCAACTCGTCTAAAGCACTTATTTTGTTAACGGGTGCAACAAATGTGTTATTCGATCCACCTTAGCTCCTCTATGAAGGCCAGCAGCACCTTGTGCCTTGGTGTTACTAACCAGATCTTTGATCTTACAGCAAAGGCGACTTTTACAATTATTCTTGATTTTGTTTCCGCCTGTTTTCCTTACAGGTGAAAACAAAATCAAGAATGCAATATTAATCATGAGTCTATTACAATATTAAAATAAAAGAAATGTAATAATTATTTCTAAAAAAAAAGATAGAAATATCTTATGTTGGTCAGACACACGACAACGAGATGATATTATATGATATTCTTCTTGTATTTACTGTATAATATAATTTTCTTGCATGATCCTGCCTACAGCAGATGTAACGTTCATTCAAATGGTATAATTCGTGATTTAGACGCGGCTTCCCCTGGCGGTCGCTCAGACCGGTCGCGGCAGGAGGAGATCCCCGCGTCTCCAGGGATGCTCACCGCCGCGCAAGTGGCCAGGAGACTCCGGATGGAAAATGAAAGATTACAGGTAGAGGTATAATAAGCTTATACACGAACCAATTTTGGGCTATCGGCTCAGTATTTTGCCGATTGATTAGATTTGCCGTAAGAACGGCTTTTGAGCTTAGAGTTCTGGCTTTCTCGGTTCAATTATTGACTTTGGTTATTTTTTGTGTAACGATGTCTATGATAAAAACAATTTAAATGGAACATTTGATTTTTAGGCCAAAATTTATCGAAACACCTAGCTAACGCTTCATGTGACCCAACTCTTGCTACTTCTTAACTTACCTCGGTCAGAGATTTAAGCTAGAACAACACTGCGCACACGTGTGTCACAAACGCCGATCTGGGCGCGTCGGTCTCCATACATTTTATATGGAAACCAGACGTGTAGAGCTACACTTGATCTACGCCACGCGACGTTGTTCTCCGTTCAAATCAGGCGTGTTACACGTGTGTGTCGGTCTAATGTAGTTCTAGCTTAAGGATTGCTATACAACACGGCAATACCGCCAGTCTTTTGGGCACACTTCTAGTCCACAGCGATGCAGATTTTTTTTACGCCTTAATGTAGTTAGGAGTTTTTATCATAGTACAGTTAGTTAAGTTTTTAATAATATTTAGTTATTTATATGTAGTATATTGTAATTATATTCTATTGAAAATAAAAATATAACATTTCAATCCACCATTTAATATTTCGTTTACGTTGTGTTGGCATTTAACTCCCCCTATAAAGATACCTCAAAGCTCTGGATACGTGATGTTGCTAAAATTCGAAATTACAAAACTAGCGGAAAAGGTGGGCAGTTCCATAAAGGTCTATGTCCAATAAACTGTCATTAGCGATTCTCCCAGCGTTCACGAATCAATTTTTTACTTAACCTTTTTTCCACTTGGCCGGACTTAGGCTGATGTTAAATAAGATACCGTGGGTTTATTACTCTCTCGATGGACCTTTGGGAAGTCGATTACGTTAATACATAACTATTTCATGATATTCGTCTATCCATATAGAATACGTGAGATGAGAACATATTTTTGCTGTCTTTATTGGTTTCTGAGAGTGAGGCGTTATATTTTGTGGTACGATATTAGATTTCTAATGAGTAACTTGGTTTTAGGGTTTCATGCAAAAATAATTAATGGTTATCGAGTATTTTTTTCAAGGTGTAGAGCGTTCCAAATAAAACGAGCGTTTCTACAGGATTTTTGATTCAAAAGAAGGCTTGATGAGACCGGAGACGACCACTTCCCTCACAAATAGGCTTACTTAAATCCTACAAAACTTTACCTTAAAGAGGACCTTACCTAGGAATATTTTTACAAGTAATTTTCACTTTGACAATTGAGCTTTTTGAACTCTGATTGTCTAATTGATTTAGATTTTGATATGTATATTCTACGTGGATTCTAGAGTATTTGAATTTGGTGTACGCATTATGTTGCTAATGATAACACAATAATACAAAAACAAAGTTATATTTACATCAGAATGGCAACTCTATACTTCAACTGGGTAGTCTATACATAAAACAAGTGAAGTCGTAAAGTTTACCAACTAATCTACGTTTAATCATAATTTTAATTAAAGTTAGAAATTAGCTGTAATTTACAATATTAAATATACCTTAAAAACACTCAAAGTTGCTAATTTACACACACATGCACACAATTCTTGTCTCTCATTGGCTAATGCCGCTTTGCATTTACAAATCACTTGGCAGATTCTGATTGGTTTACTTATGTCATCACTACACCATATTTCGCCAATAACACATAGTATTTTCTAAATCTAATCTCAAAAGATCATCAACGAGGTTATCTACACGATTCTTGCTATATTATTCGAAACAAATATTAGAAACCTTTTAACCTTTACCTATATTGTGGAAAAAATAACATAATCTTACCAGCCTCGCATAAGAAAATACCATCAAAACTTTATCGTATTTAATCAGCATCTTAGAGTACCTACTTACTACGAGATAAGCTTCTTGACTCCGAATCACGAAAAAAAAGATGAAGTCTTACAAAAAAAATATATTTTCTTTACTCACCTTTTAAGCTTTAGTAAAATTTATTTAAGAACGAGAATCAAGATTACCGTCATAGCCCGTAGAATCCCCAAACTTAAGTGGTAGTGGGTAGGGTACATTGCTCGCAGAACAGATAATCGATGTGGTCGAAAGGTTCTGAAGTGGCGAACGCGTACTGGCAGACGTAGTGCTAGAAGGCCTTCCACAAGTTAGACTGATGAACTGGTAAGGGACGCGTGAATTAGACAAATACGACATGCACTGGACTGGTCGATGTGGTGATATTTAGGGGTGGCGTATTTCTAACAATGGACGTCTTTCGGGTAAAATGATAATAATGAAAATGTTATGTTCAGGCGGAGTTAACCCGAGTGCGGCGTCTGCTAGTGGCGGCAGCCGAAAGAGGTGAAGCCGGCAGCATATTGCTCGAACGAGCCAAGTCTGACAACCAGGATGGACCACAACTAGACCCTCAACAACTTGAAAAGGAACTGCTTCTGGCTAGAGAAGCTGTAAACTGTAAGTGGTACTTTTTTAGGATTCCGAACCTCAAAAGAAAAAAACGGGACCCTTGTATGATCACTTTGTTGTCTATCTGTCTGTCAGTCTGTCAAGACCCTTTATCTCAAATTAAAACCATATACTCAGGTCTGCAGTCCCTTTGAAGCTGTGAAAAAACCGTTTATGTCGCAAAAAATATGTATTTCGACATTATCAAGGGAATCAAAATTCATAGGGTCTCGTTGACTTAGAATCCTGAAATTTGGCATGAAGCAACCTAAGTTTTTCATATCAAAACCGTGGTTAAGTTGGTCACAAAATTATTATATTTTTGCGATTCGGTAAAATCTTTGCAACTTAATTTGGGAATTGATCTGTTTCCATCGATAAGTTTGTACGTAACTCTCAATGCGCGAGTTGACTCGCTCTTGCCCGGTATGGTATGCCCGGTGTTTTGGTCATTTTTAATTAGAGCATCTAAGGATTTTGAGGAATTTTTCAAATTGTAATTGACAAATTCGGTTCAGTCATCGTAAAGTTTAGTAAACGCAGCGTCACGCAAATTCTACTGGCTAATTCTACTTTTTGCTGAACTGGGCCTATTTGGTGCAAACGGGAGGTACACAATCTTACTATTTTACATTTAGATTTTTTGTACCTGACATTGACTGTGCTGAATAAACATGTTTTCTTTCTTTGTTTATTTTTTTTCGAATCATCAAGTTTTCGTAGGTAACTCGCAAGACAAACAAGAAAGATGTGATGTGCTGTTATTAGTGTATTAGGTATCTTCTATATACTTACCGCGATTTGTTCTTGAATAGAGTAGGTATGTAGGGATCGGAAATAATAAGGCTTGCTCGCGTATTGTAAAGATTTATTCTTACGGGATTACTCGTTTACTCAAATTAAAAAAAAAAAATCATTCGCATCTGTCGGCCTGGTAGCCGGCTAAAAATGAACTCCTGACAATATTTCTGTTTTAAAATGCAAATTAGTCTTTATGCCTTATTTATAACTAGATTTTTCCAACGGCTTCGTCCGCGTGAAAATAGAAAATATATAGCCTATGTTAACTCTAAATTTTGAAAATCAACCAGTAGTTCTTGAGTTTATTAATTACAAATAAAAATATATTAATTACATATCTTTTCTATGTATAATATTATATTATTAGTATATATGTAAAATTAGTTCTCGGCCACCGTAGACGTGGGCTAGAAAGAAAGAAAGAAAGAAAGAAAGAAAGAAAACATTTATTTGGGACTCGCACAGGACAAACAACGATAAAAAAAAAAAAAAAAAAAAAAAAAAAAGTAACAGGACAGCAACGACAAGCAATGGGTGGCTCGCCGTTACCGTCCGGACCGAGCCCAAGTCGTCGACGGCGCGTGCTGTTCCACGCGCGTCACAAGGAGATGTCTGCAACTGTAGGGACCCAGCAGGGTCGAAGCCTACTGGGGCCACGGGTAGTGTGAAAGCGAAGCCCGGGGCCCCGGGATGAAGGCAAAGAGGGAACAGGAGTGGGTTTTTAGTCAGTAAAAGTCTGACACAATCTCTCGCTCCACCCAAGAGCGGGATTTGTCATTGGATGATTTTCCCACCTTAAAAAAAAAAAAAAAACCTATGGAAAAATAAATTTACAGTAAGTACATCACTGACTAAATTTTCAACAAAAAGTCGATCATTTAAAGATTTTATACGGGAAACTTTCAAGTACAAAATGTTCCATAAAATAAAGCGGCGAAACGTAAACCTGCAGCCGTTACAATAGTACTTCCAGTTAACAAAACATGCCATTAACATTATACTGTCCTGCTACATTCAGCTATTATCACAGAGAAAACATTCGTAAACATATATCAAACTAGATCTTACCCAAAAACATAATGGTCGGCTTTATGTCGGGTATTACTTTGCTAAAGAAATTAATGGCGACATTACACTACCCATTATATTTTTATGGCATTAGTTTCGTAAAGACATTAATACGAGCATTAAACTTAGCTATTTCAGTCAATAGTGAAATTTGATATCAAATTATTATGGATTAGCAATATTAAAAAAGTCACTATGAATAAAAGTATAAAGTTATGAGATAAAACTATTCAATTTTATTCGCTGGATTTTAAATCAATTCGTGGAAAATGTCGAATCATGCTTACGAAGCATTCACGTTTAAACTCACACCTAAGTCTGCTTAAGGGTGCACTAGTCGAAGGCTCGAATTTATGGATGGGAGTGGTTAAAATGAATAGGTACTATTAATTCAAAATCGTGTGCGAAGCGCTGTGATGAGCAATAAGAAGCCAGTGCACGCACGGTTACACTCCCGTAACATGCACCATGATTTATAATAAAAAGAGCGTGCACAATTTTAAGAAGAGATCTTTGGGCATATACACCTCTATTTTTTAATTAGTAGAAATATTTAAAGGGTTTATTAGATAAGGTCTTGTTGTTATTAAAGTAAAGTCTCAATAAATAATATTCATAAACAGCAAAGTTATTAGGGTTTGTTTATATCCCAAAATGTCACTCAATTTGTGGAAACATTGTACAGGCATTGGTATTAGGGTTGTATTGATTATGAATGAATAAATGTCGATCAAAATGGAAAAACAACAGCGCGTAGTATTTGTTCAATTATGAATTTACCAATTATAACAAATTTTCGAGGTTAATTTTGGGATTTAGTTATTTTTACTTTTGACTACATAAATATGATCAGTAACAGGTACGGATAGAACCACATTTTTTTTTTACTAATTAAAAAATTGTGGTGTATACGTACATTATGAAAACCAATGTACTAAATTTATTCCAAATAAAATTATTTAATTTTTTAGACAAATAAACCTATTTTTTTTTTTATTTGGTAAACAAACAATCGTACATTGTTTATAATTTCTAAATATACGGTATGCTATTAGTAAATGCACAATCCAGTAAGTTTCCACATATTACTAGATGATATACAGTACAATACAGTTTGGTAAAATTATTATTAAAATCAATATTAAAATAATTTACATGGAAATAATTTTGCCGTTTTCATAATTCATAAGCTATGAGATATGAAAATGGCGAATAATTTTTGGGCGCAAAGAAAGTTCTTTTTTACGCCTAAATATGCGTTAAATAAGTGTTGAAATATGAAAGTTTAGACACTCAAAAATTTAAAATCATTATGTAAGATAATGACGAGGAAAACTATTTATTTTCTTATCATACCATCATCGTCAAACAGTGGTGTAATCGTAATACGTTTGTATAGAAGAATTACTGACTAGGGCGCTCTTAACATTATACGTGAATAAAACTCTCTAATCTTAAGCAGATAGATAGCAGTTACATATCTACTCAAGTTGGTTTATCTACTAGCGAATTAATACAGTAAACTTTTACTACCCACTGACCAAAATTTCCCTAAAAACACTCTGAAGTTGTTTGAGTGTATGACGTAGGCACTAAATAAACATAACTTACGTACGTCTTTTACAATATTTACACAAGCATAAATATATCCAGCCAAGTTTTATTCAGAATACCTTTGAAATTAACATTCTAATAAATAGAGAGAGATTTCAGCAAACCGTAGGGGCATAGCAGCGCCGATGCCCGCTAGCTAGGACCGCGGAGAATTTCTGAAAGGGAAACCCGTAGCCCTAGAACGCAAAGGGTAATTGAAGGATACAGGTGTGGTTTTAGTTAGTAAAAGTCTGACACGCCCTCCCGCTCCACCCAGAGCGTGAGAAGACATTTGGATGATTTCCCACCTTAAAAAAAAAAGACACTATATAAACAAAACTTACGTACGTCTTTTACAATATTTACACAAGCATCCAGCCAAGTTTTATTCAGAATACCTTTGAAATGAACATTCTAATAAATAGAGAACTTACACCTACAGTGGCTTTATCTCAATAATCCGATTCGATCCCACAAAAGTGGGCAATTTGTTGAGTGCCGCCCGATGCCGGAGAAGCGTGAGTAAGCCGACATTTTGATAAACTATGCTCATAATATCTCGCAAGGTACACTGCCTTACAGACCCAAATCAGCAACCGGGTCACGTCCCTATAAGGGTGTGTGCTCCTGTAACTCGGACTGACATTTTCACAAATGTCATTATACTGACGAACGCTGTCAGAAATACGTCGGTTGTATATGTTTCTGCAGATGGTGCCATGTGTTGATTCGGTATTCATTATATTTAAGTGGTCCGTGGGTAAATATGTCTGAATTACATGAATAAGGATATTTGTTTCGTTTATGTACGGCGTGTCAAATAAGGATAAATAATTTGTGGCATTTGATATATTAAATATGCTGTTTACTATTTATTTATGTACAACGTTACGGAGAATGTCCAAGGCGTTACGGTACAGTAGAAAATTACAAACTAAAAAAATACATTTAATAAAAACGATACACATTGAAGAAAAAAAAAGGATATAATAAGAAAATTGTATTGTTGAAAAGCCAAATAATAAATAAAAATAAAAAATAAAAACAATTCTAGTTTTTGTAACATTGCCAACATCCATCGTGTTTAACAAATTTTAATGCGATGTAATATGAATTCACTAATTATAATGTACCAAGACAGACTCAAACTTTACATAATAAAGTTTATCACACCGTATACAAAAAGATTTTGAAAGTCAATATGACTGTGAAGTTTTAAACTATTTTACTGAAAATAGCTTTAAATAAGCTATTTCAGAAGTTCTTAACAAGCTAGACAGCAACTTCACCAATTTATCTAAGTTAGAGCACAGTTTTGAATTTTATTCGTTTTATATTCACCATATTGAATTTCCATTACCCTCATTTCACATAGCCATAATCGGAGAAGTAGGTCACTCTACCAATCATCTTTAGCCGTACGTCGGTTGCAATGGTTGTAAAACCGATGAAGTAAAAAATGTTTTACAACGTTTCAGTTCTTGTAAAGAATATCGGATAATAGTTATGACAAATTGGTCTGTGCAACTTCATCGAAACAGTTCAGTGAGCTAGATATAACGGTTTTTTAGGGTTCCGTACCTCAAAAGGAAAAACGAAACCCTTATAAAATCACTTTCTTTGTCCGTCTGTCCATCTGTCTGTCTGTCAAGACCTTTTATCTCTAGAATGCGTGAAGGTATCGACTTGAAATTAAAACCATATACTCAAGTCTGCGGTCGCTTGAATCTGTGAAAAAATCAAACTTCTAAGTTAACGAATAAAAAAGATGCGGCCGTTTATGTCGCAAAAAAAGAATATTTCAATACTCTCAAAGGAATCAAAATTCATAGGGTACTTCATGTTGACCCAGAATCTTGAAATTGGGCATTAAGAAAGATCCTATAGCACAGGTATAGGAATAAATCTGAAAACCGTAAATTTGTTGTTACCTACCGGAAATTTTAGTTTGTACGGAACCCTCAGTGCGCGGGTCCGACTCGCACTTGCCCAATTTTTTAGGTGAAAAATCTTCTAAAAACTTCCCCTGCTCTGGGTAGAGCGAGAGAGTATAATAGCCAGCATAATCAGCTTTATAATGTTCCCACTACTGGGACTCTGGAGTCCTCTCTAGGAAAGGGTATGGGTCACTGGGAAATCCACCAGGCGGGCCCAGTGCGGTTTGGTGGATGCCACATATCTTCGATTTTTTTGTTCTAGGACATAACCGGTTTCCTCACGATGTTTTCCTCCACCGTTTTAAAACCAGTAGTGATGAAATAAATTACACAAAGTTATGCGCCTGACTAGGTTTGAGCCCGCGGCAAACAAGTCTTAAGGCGGATCCGTTTCCACTGGGCTGACAACTCTGAGCGTGTCAGACTTTTACTGACTAAAACTTGTGTTCTTCTAGCTGCCTATTACGTTCCAGGGCCGCGGTAACTCTTTTGAACAATACCGCAGCTTTGGGAGGCACCGGTCTTAGATACAACTATGCATGGGTGTCGGCTTTCAAAAAACCTCATGGGTGCTCATGCTCATTTGATGTACTCGAAAAAGTGACGAAGTGTGAGAATAGAAGTGCACACTGATCGACCGACAAATAAATAAATGGCCTACTTACATACTGCGTACTTAATTACTAATTATGTTTGTTAAAAATATAAAATGAAACTATTATATAAAAATTTAACTGGTTTTTATTATCAAGAAATCTTATAATTTATACGTAACCTAAAAGGCGATTACTGATCTCTTTCTTGATTTCTATTCTCAGGGGTACTCGGCACCCACTGTTTATTTCTCATGGATGCTCGAGCCCCCGAGCACTCACAGAGTCGGCGCCCCTGAAACTATGAATGATTCGATCAGAATTTGAAATTTATGCGAAATTAGATTTACTGTTTAACTCGGTCGCATATCGTTCAGATTGTTTCAATTCGTGGTCGGTTGAAAGAAGGCAAGCTAGTAATGAAGTCACGTTCAGTGGGTGTATCAAGTAAATACACTTCAATGTCGGGCTGGTCGCAAACTTGTTTCATTATCGTATAGGTACGGGAGTCGACTTTTATTTGGACGAAGTAATTTTCTGTGGAAACCGGCATGTCCTAGAACCAAAAATTCGAAGACATGTGACATTCACCAACCCGCACTGGGCCCGCGTGGTGGATTATGCCCCAATCCCTCTCCTAGAGAGAGGAGGCCTGAGTCCCAGCAGTAGGAACATTAAAAGGCTGATTATGCTTATGCTTAATTTCTGTGGTATGATGGATGGTAGTTTTTTTTCTGTTATTTTTTGGTATTTTTAAAGTAGTTTTGTTAATGTCGCTAGTAAGTTTTCCAGGTGAGAAAAGTCAATTGTTTCTTTTTTAAGTTTTTAGGTTACCATACTTGTCTGATGACATTGCTAAATGTAATTTTAATGCTTGAAAAATTAGCTCATGTCATATTTCTTTGTTTGATGGATTTAATTTACGAAAATAGAACAAAGTGACCACTCATAAGTAAACAAACACGTAACGAGAACAAACGGCCGCATATTTGAGTCGGTCCTACTTACAAAGGTATACCTAATATGTTGTTTACCTTATGTAACTGTTCCACTTGATCGATGAAACCACAATCAAAGGGCTTGTTGCCTTCCTACGCACATACCACACTAATCCAGTAACAAGTTTAGTAACACAACTACCACAAAATAGATAGGTACAGAAGTCAATCTGCATACAAAGCGCGCTTAAGCAAGGTACACTTAAAGGGGTGACCAGTCGGTTGCAAACTAGAGTTCCAACCAAAGCGACCTTGGCTTATGTGTTTGGTTTGTGTTGCGGCTACATGGATGTAAACCACGCGCCAACATGTCCAGTGGTTGTGAAAGCGCGCCTCCCAACCAAGGGCATTGAAGGTCATGGATTACAACTGCAGTCTACACGGATTGAAACTAGCAAGGTCACTTTGGTTGGGACGTTGGTTTGCAATCATCTAGTCACCCCTTTATAAATCTAAATCTCTATTAATTTTAAAATCCTAAATCTCGGAAACATTAGGACCGGAGCAAACTCAAATGCCATGATGCCATCCGCTTGAGACATGCGTCTGCTGACCAGGGGTCGGAATTAGGTAGAGTTATTCATGTACTTGCATCGAAATGTTGATATTAATATGGATTTTCCCGCGATTTCTAATGAAAAATCCCGTTTGGTAAACAATAAAATAAATAATAATAAAAACCCTGGAGATAGATAAGACAAATAAAACAAATTAACAATTTTCATTAGTATTTTTCATTGAAAAAGATCTCTCTACGTCAACTGAGGTAAGGTTAACATATCCGTACCGTGTTTGTTACAAAAAGACCAATATATATCCGTGATCACGGTATTACGGGATCCCGGAATACCGGTATTGAAAGCCCTAGTGTCAAACCTAGCGCGACCGGCGTGCGTAGATAAGAAAAGTGAAGTACATACATGAGATTGACGTCTGAACCTATTTCGTGCACCAACAAACCTACCGAATGATTGTTACGTCACTCGTCAATCGAACGTCAAACCATTTGAAAGTGATTGTCGAAACTTTGACTAATGCCCGGAAGTGCAAAAATTCAAAAATTCATGAACTTTATGATTGGCAATAAAATCTGAAACCGGAACCGAAATCCAATTTCGAAACTTCCAAAGTGATGGCAATCGTCAAAACGATCGACAAGTCTCTGGATGTTTGCAGTTTGCAAAAACAGTAAAATGTAGATCAATCTTGGATGCGTTTTATTTTCCTATCAAACGTTGGAAACGTACAAATGTCCGAGTTGAGGGGATCTGCATAGAGAGCGAGCGACAAAGGACACAGGTTTCCAAAGCGAGCAGCTTTGCTCAAAGAGCTTGAATCACCCGGGATTGAGGCATGGCTCTCGTCGTATATCTCCACATACAAGCTTGTCTATCGCTTACACCATTCAATTCATACTTTTGTATTGCAAAACCAATGTAGATATGTTTTATTCTGAAAGATAACTCAGCTCACAGAAAATATTTTCACGAAATCCTTGTTCTTTTCTTTTTTACATTAGGCTTTAGAACGCGTAAAATTACTCTAATATTGACTTTGTATAAAGCATAAACATTTTGTTTCAGCTTTGAAGGCAGACAAAAAGCGGTTGAAAGCAGAGAAATTTGATTTACTAAATCAAATGAAACAGCTCTACGCCACGCTCGAAGACAAAGAGAAAGAGCTACGAGACTTCATAAGAAACTATGAACAGGTTAAATTTAATAATTTTGTATTATGAAAGCGAATATTAGCATAACCAGTAATCCAATAATGTTGTCGGGTGGTGCGAGGGAAATGCGTCGTCACGTAAAAGGGTTGGTTACCTCCGGCGCAGGGTTACAAAATTAAAAAATAGATGGGTAGGCCTTTTGTTCCAAAATATTCCAGGATCATTAACAAAGTCATTACTGTGTGAAGCCAACATTGTGGTCAGTCAATTTATTATACCATATCTTTTGATCTAGCAACGTTTGCAAGGCTCGTTATGCTCGGATAGGATCTAGGTCACACAGAACTTGCCCAGTTGTTTCACAGCTTATAGAATTTTACACATACAGAAACTTCTCAGCGAATGCTCTTATATCATAAGTTATTCTCCCACATTGTTCTGAGTACGGCGGCGAGTCTGGTAGCCTTTATCTCTTTATTAGGTTCCAACTTTTAATAATTATTCATGGAGTCTTGACTTTAATAAAGTCTTCAAGAACGCATCAAGTCTAACTACGGTCCTATTATTCTTACCGAACATTTTTTCACAAATGAGAATTACTTACAATTTATAATATGATTTATTTATGACTTTTTCCACTCTTTGCACCTCATCCTTTTTCAGACAATTTTTGCGAAGAGCTGATGTAGCATCTCCTTTACTTTTGTTTTTGTCATAGTATAGTACCACATTTGTACAGATGCGTTCCCGAGGTGGTGCGTCGTCGGCTTTAGGTGCAGAGCGAGCTGAGCGGGAGCGGGAGCGAGCGGCGCTACTTCGCCACGCGCGCGACGAAGCGGAGCGGTCGCTGCAGCTCGCCGCCGCGCTCAGTGCCAGAGATACACAACTCAGACATGCCAGGGAACAACTGTTTGAGGTAGGCTTACTGTACTAATGAAATGGTGTGTCTTTAAAACTGTTGTATGCATGGATATAACGAGTTTTCAGGAGCTGAAAGCAGATTAAACGGTACAATAATGAATGAAATTTACATTTAACTTTGAGATACTTATTGAATATATTCAATTAAACTACGAGTATATAAATAAACTCGGGTTCAATAACATACTCTTTTATCTACTGTGAAATCACCGAAACAATTTATGAGATAATTCATTCAAAACCTGTCCATTCTGCCGTGGAAGTTCGTCGATATGTTACGAAATAGTTTCTGATGAACAAATACTGTGATGAAGGACTTCCAGGAGAGGAGGTGAGGAAGACCTCACATCGTATTGGTTTTGGCATGGATGATTTTAAGATCTATTTCCAAAGTGATCTTTACCATTTTGCTGAGATAAACAATTTCATGCACATGTACAGTCAGGGATCAAAAGTGCAGTTGCACTCTACCAATGCTAAAGTGTCTAAAATTTCTTTGTTGTAGAAGTTCAATAGTCCACAATTAGTTTATTCAATACTTTAGATTCTATACTACCAATTAAATCAGTCATGAACCATTGATCCTCTTCTACAAAGAAATTTTAGACATTTTAGCATTGGTATGGTGGAACTGCACTTTTGACCCCTGACTGTACATGGTGCAGATTTGTTATTTTGATACGCCGTATTGTGATTCCTCCTAGTGTTTTTCCTATATCTTACTGTCCCACTGCTGAGCAACGGCCTCCCCCAAGTTCTTCCAGACATTGTTCTTCCGCACCGTCTCAAACTAATCCTCGTTCTTTATTCTCATAGAAGACTACAGTCACTTACATGAGAAATATGGTACCTATTCAATAGTAGGTACTTATTAATAGGATTTCCATAGATATTCTTTTTTTTTGTTCAATTTGTATAAGTAGCGCCTTTCCAGTATTAAAGGGTTATTCTGATTATGTACTCCTCATACATTGCTGTGATGAAGTGGTTCAACCAATACTAAATAAACTTTTATCGACAGCTCAGTACTATGATGAATAGGTGGCGTGATGAACGCTCGAACCAAGACCATCCATCACTCGCTTGTGTTAATTACCATTTCAAATTGCTCCGTCTGATCTAAATTGCGGGGAAAATTAAACACAACTGTTTCCTCGACTTAGTAATATAAGTGCGGTTGTTATTACACGATTTTCCTTTACGCATAATCCGGATATTAACCTGCGACCGCGGAACATTCGATACCATTACGTTGATGCGGGCTCGCAACGGGATGTCCCATTCGAGCGGACAAATCCTGTCCAAATTAAAGCCCCAATCGAAATTAATTGAAGCATTAAAAGGGTGTTTCGATGGAGGTATAACTATAACCGTGTTTGGGATGTGATGTTGGATCGTATCCCGCTGTAACCCACGAGTGTTGTAAAAGATGATTGAGGGATTACATTTGGATGGCAGAGCGTTCACCTGTTCACATTATGCTTTTGGCTTGCTAAGCGTTGTTGTTACGATTTACGAAATACTGGCCAAATATTTGAAGATGTCGTATACTGCCGTATGTGTGGCAGTAAATATTTACGGGCTATAACATGATGTGGATAACTCTGCTTGCTGAAAAATCAAGCAAAAGATGTAACACACGGTCTTTGTTTTCGCCGGAAACAATATTTTATCACACTAAGTTATAAAGGCGGAATTTTGTGAGTATATTTGTTACTTCTTCACAATCGAACGGCTGAACGGATTTCGATGAAACTTGTAACATGGGTACTTGCACACTTAGGATATGTCCTGAAATAGTACATAGAATTTTTATCTCATTAGTATGTTTCCTAGGGATAATGTTCTTCAACTGTTTCGTTACGATTCTCTTTTCGTTGATCGCCTCAAGTCGGCCACGGCTCCTATTCCTTTGTTCTGACCACGTGAGTGAGCGTTGAGATGACGTCAGAATAAAGGAATCGGAGCTTGGCCTACACGAGGCGATCGACAAAAAAAGAATCGAAACGAAACGGTTGTAACTTGGCTAGGGAGACAGCAGCACCTAGTAACCCAATATTTTCCGTATTAAACGCTGTTCAACTTCCAAAGTCTTTGCTACCAATTAATGCTCAAAGGCGCTCAATGCCTTCATGACATACATACTTAGAGGCCGACTTCGATTGAGTGTACCGACTCTAGTTACAGCTGTAGTTATATTACCCTTCCCTTCTCAATATTATTAATCTTCCTGAATTTTGAGTACCTATCTGAAATAGTATAACCAATATTTCTCTGTCACATAATAGGCTCGAAGACAGCTACAAGCAGCGGGTTGCCTATCAGAAGGTGAGAGTGTGGCATCACTCGGCATGGGGCCCCCGATGATGCTAGGGGGACCCTCCGGCTTGATTGGCGACAGGGGAAGTTGCAGTGCCGACTCTGGGGTTAGAGGTATGTACCAAATGAAATAAATAAATCAATCATTTTGGACTAAAAATGTTGTACATTTTTAAACCCAACAAACTGCGTAATAGTTGCCCGGAAAAACGCTTGTTTGTTACAATTGGTTCACATGCAATCTAATAAATTTAAAAAATACAACAGATTAACTAATAATAATAATATGTAATAAAAATAATATATTCCACAACTATCACACAACGCCGTCTAGTCTCAAGCTAAGCAGAGCTTGTGTTATGAGTACTAGACAACTGATAAACAACAACTAATAAATTAGTGGGTATTTCCATATTTTGCGACCACTGCCTTAAGCATACAGCAGAGAACTGCAGTTGTATTTCGTCATTTTGTTAATCTTCCTTCTGTGGGGTGGGTGTCCAAGTCTTATTCATCAAGACAATAGTATAGGTTTTTGGCATAGATACCTACCCGCAAATATGTTACAAGAATTGTTAAGTATAAATTTTTTTCTTGTAATGTTACTATCTGGATGCTTTGAAATAGGCGCTTGAGCCTTAAATTATTCGGCAAAATTTTCCAGCATTCATTCAAGTAAACATAGGTAACGTTGTCCCCATGGCTTCGGTGACAGGTAGCAGCGACGGTGGCGCCACCTCAGTATGCGGCGGTAACCTCTCTGACTCCACAGCGGAAGGGGCACCACCCACGCTTGACCCTTATGACACCGACGCAGCTTCTCTTGTCTCATCCGCTCATCATATCTATCAATGTAAGTTGTACATTATGTCCATAATGTGTCTCTGTTGTCGACTCCAGCTGTGCCAATACGTCAGATACACAACAGAAACCAAAATCAATTTTCATGACAAAAGTATTTCAAGTCCGATTATTTATTCTACCACACAATACAATTTTCTCTTTATATATCGACAATTTTGTTCTACGTTGCGCCACCATAATTTAATACTTAAAAATTACGCACAAAATCACGTTCTGAATGTCGAATTTCCATCGTTAATTTATGATGAATTTAACTTGGACGAATCCTTTTTAACATTGTTACATCTGCGGCATTGTTGTTATGAAGTAAAATATGATTTCCATGATTCATATGGAAAATAAAGCGGATTGCAACTCGCTCATGTTGAAAACAAGTATAATGATATCTGTCGTTGGCTGTAGGAAACGCTCTTTTACATTCTGAATAATATTTTACAGCGAAATGAGTCACTTATATATGAGATTTGTTACAGTAAATATTAAAAAAACTAGATGTTTTTTTACACATTACGAAGTGTACCATCTCATTCTTATCACAGCGAAAAATTGAAACGGCAATAATTTCCGCTGGTGAAACGTGAATGTTATTACAGAGTAAAGTTTTACAACGATGAAATCAAATTTTCTCAAACAGTTGTGCGACTACAAACCATAATAAATAACGATCGAAAACAACTTTCTTTGTCTTATTAGTTGTTATATTCAATCAGAGTTGCCTATATTCAATTCTGTATCTCTACTACTTATGTGAAACATGTACATATTTTGTAACTTGGTAACTCTCATCTTGTATGATACATATTTCTATCACCAATGTTCCAAAAACGAGACAATCCTTCGAGTATTTCAGTAGTCCAACGAAAAATTATATTAGCGGCCGTACAGTAAGTAATAACAGTGCTAAGTAATTCCAAGTTTCATTTTGTTAAAAGCAATATGCAAAATGGAACTTTTTCGAGCTGTCATTTATTATTAAATCTGAATGTTTTTATTGTTTAACAAAAATGGCAGCAAATTGAAACATTGTTAAATGCAAATGATGGAACTCCACAGTATGCTAGATATTTGCAACGCATTCTGCATTCTAAACTGTGCACAGTTTAACAACTAAAATTGCTGGAGGCAGCAGTCGATATTATACTGTTTTACGAAACATGCTCAGCGTACATTAAACAATAAAACTCCTACGTTACTATTTCAAAACGACTGTTCGGAAATTCAGAACTTCCATTTGAATTCACCATGTTTTTGTTTCATTCTTTTCATATAACCGGAACAAATTCATTGAGTTTTTATTTTGCAAATATTGGAGTGCGCTTTTACACAATATGCTTTTGTAATATCTAAAGTGATTTTCTTTTGTATAATATCTGCAAATGGAAAAAGCAATTGGTAATTTCATCAACAGCCTCAGTGGGAGGTTATGGATTTGGGAATATAGGGTACATCTGAAAAAGATAAATTTGTTGTTATTAACACACATTTATCCTTGTCTAACCAAACTCTATCTACTTACGTTTAAGATTATTTACATAACAAAGTAAAATATTGATATTCTAATATTACAAATACATTTTGCTCACATTCACTACCTTTATTCATGTGTAAACCAACCGCAAGAAATGGATATTGTTCGTAAAAGATGTCTGAGTTTGCCGCTTGATATTTTACAATCTCTCAGCCCGTTATTTATATTCCATAGCTTTATGTGCTATCAAACGATTCCCTTGTCTAATATTTGGCATACATCAAAGCTCTATCTTAGAAGGAATAATAAAATAACACGCATATTTCTGTTGACGCTTGGAATAATCGGAGCGGAAGTTGAGTTTCCATTTAAACGCGTCCAAATTACAGGACTGTGAGGAAAAAAAATATTGGTTCCACGCCTCAGTACTTTGCGCCGAACACATTTTTCTTACACGAGCCGTCGATAAATGCATCGGGACGTCTTATCCGCCGGAGGATATAAGCTTGAGTAATATAAAGTAGTTTGTGAACCTCGCCTATTTTACATAATATACGTACTCGTATAACATTGGGTTAAGTATTCGATGGCGACAATATACTGCGTGGTTCAATACGAAGAGGATCGTGAACCACATTTTCGGTTTTCATTTTCCCTTACACGGTTTGGAAATGGGATTTATAAGTGTCTTGTAAACCTAAAAATTTTTGCTTGGAGTTTATTTACGTTACCAAACGTTGTTTTCATCGTTAATTTATAGCAGAAATATGTTATGGCGGTTAGATTCCGATTCCAAAAGTTTGAAACTTCCAATTTATTTTGCACCTTCAATCCCGATTTCGGTTCCGATTTTTAAACGCAACGTATATCGGGAGGTACAAACATGCTTAATTATACTTATCGTACAGAGAATTTGGTTCCGACATAACCACTTCCGTTACTTACATCCCTAGTTTATAGGACCTCTGTATGCAAAGAATATTTCTTACTAACGTGATAATCTAACTCTGTAAATGAAGGACAACATTGTGAATTGGTTTTGATTTTTTAGTGAGCACACCTCGTGACTGCAGTCCGACTTTGTCACCACACAACAGTGCATCACCCTTCACACGCTCCATCGACGCGGGATCACTATCAAGGTTTGTATAATCCATATTATTTGTATCTTTTTTTTATATAATTGATATAAACCAGTGCTTGACTGCGATCCCACCTGATGGTAAGCAGTGATGCAATCATTGATAGTGAGGCGCACTAGTTTATTAAGAGCCTATTCACTGTAGCCTCGAAGACACCTAAATTATAGTTGGCCAGGAAAATCGAGGCAGGCAAATTGTTCCAGTCCTTCGATGTACGCGGTATAAACGATGAAGCGAAACGCTTAGTTCGGACCGTTAAAGTTTCAACAACTTAAGGGTGTATACTCGCCGTACGTCGGGTTATCCGATGGTGGAAAGGAGATAGCGGAATCAAGTCACGCAATTCCCGCGCACACTCTCCAAAATGCAACCTGTAAAATATCGATAGGCTGGCTACCCTACGCCTGTGCTCGAGGCAATCCTTTCTTTAAACTCTGATATTTTCAAAACAAATCACATCTAAGTAGTTAAATTCATTGATTAACTTATTTTTATCATCAGTATATTTGATTTTTGTTATGGATATGACTTCTTCAAAGCGTCCGGTGTAAAAAGCCCTAGAGCGACAAGGGACCAAACAATATTAGTATTCAACTGAGCTTCTGTTCATTACCACGATCTAATTCTACAACTTACCCTCAAGCCACACTGTGAAGATCTTTTTAGGTGCTCATTTCAGCAGAAAAATGGCGTTAATCCTGTTAATAGCTACGAAAAGTTTCTTCAAACGAACTTCCTTGTTACTTGGGAGTTGAAGGGCACATTCTAAGACACCTTATCATATTAAATGAAAATTCCTGCAAAAACTTATTTCGCTGCAAATGAGGTCCTATCTCTATTCGCTGACATTAGCACAATCTTGCGAATAGCCTAGCGGTCTATTAGGCCTGATAGCGGAAATTTACAAGCCAATAAGAAACGAAGCGATAAAATTCTATTACATTCACTGCGTATTTTATTACTAAAGGCGATAATATCGAATTTTGATGGTAAAATTTATCGAGTATTCCACGATTTGGGTCGCGATTCAGCAATAGTTGCTCGAAATTACGTTTTCGTCCGACTTAATTCTTTTCCGTTGCTTCGGGCGATGTCTTATTTTTAATATCTATCATCTAGCCTTGCAATATTTACGTTTTAACGAATGCTACATGGGGAATTTGTTTGCGACGCCAAATCGAATTCTGGCAAGTTGGTGTAATCACAGACCGTTCACCTGATGCATATAACAGCCCTCTAAAAGTTAATAGGAAATGGACCGATAATGTTCAGCATTCTATTACTTTTACGGGCTACTTTATTTCTAGAGGCGATATTATCGAATTTTGACAGTAAAATTTATCGAGCATTACGCGATTCGGTCCACGATTCAGCAATAGTTGCTCGAAATTACATTTTCTTCCGGCTTAATTCTTTTTCATTTTCCGCAACTGTTCGCTCAGGCTACCTTTTATATCTTTCATCTTGCAATATTTTAAGAGCCGGAACAACGGCAGCTGGTTGAAAAGGCAGTGTACAGATTGTGTCAGATCTGTATTCTACTTTTGAGTGATTATAGAGATCGTACGCCTGATGCAAACTAATAAGTGCACTAGACTTCACACTGTTGAATATTTGTGGATATATAGGTAATGCATTTTAATAATTGTAGCATTATTTCTTTAGTTTTTTTGAGGTGTGAAATCATACACTAAAAAAATAAATAATTTCTTCCGCTCTGGGTCGAGCGAAAGGGCGTGTCAGTCTTCTACAGACTAAAACCCACCTCTGCCCCTTCAGTTGCTCTTTGCATTCGAGGGCCACGGGAATCCTTTCGAATAATCCTCCAGCCCATTATTTCCGTAGCTTTTGAATTTTGTCATAGGGTCGACTTTGCTAAAAGACTACGTTGTAAAGCAAAGACATTAAATATATACTTTAAATCTCTTTGTTGTAAAGACAATGAGGGCAACATACTACTACAACAGTATTTTCTTATAGAGTAAGATACAAGTACACTACAGTAAGTACTTCTAAAGGTTTTCATTACGAACAACGTATTGTACACATAACCAATTGACACTTATTGTCAACGTGTTGACAATTATTACAGGCAAAGGAGTTTTCAGCGAGATTTGTTTAGTAGCTGTTTTAATTATTTGCAAATTGATTCCTAGTAGACATTGTATTGTAAAGTTAGTGTAGTTTTATATCTCAAGTAGAAAATGTTCAGTTGTTTAGACACACGACACAGTTTGTGGAATCATTGAAACAGGCGTTATTGTAATATTGACTACTTCAGCTTTGGACCAGCTCAGAAACTTGCTAAGAAAACTGACTCTATCCATTTGCTGTTAAATACTGCAAAAAAACCTTAGAATGTGGTATATCCGCATTCTAATTGAAAATAAAGTGACTGTATTCTGTATCTAAAACTAATTTCTTTCTAAACTTGTCACTAGCTTAATGCGCAAATCGTGCGAAGACAAAAGAAAAATATTTATTTTTATTTCGTTAGAATGAATATACAATACAATACCTTCTATGCTTCCATCAGGTCAGTGGAGCAGCTATCAAGCCCAGGTGAGTGTGAGGCGGCTCTACTAGGCGGAGTACGTGGACGTTCGGGGGCAGGCAGCAAGGGGGCCCGCGGACGTGGCTCCGCCTGGGGCTCCATATCACGCGTGTTCGCACGCTCACGACACCGCACCAAGTCGGGCAGTGCGGCCATCAGTGGCCATGAGAGTGGTGAGTTTAGAAACCCTTAACAATGAATAAAAACATTGTCGAAAGTTTTCCTAAATTTATCTTTTTCTCCAATCAAAATTATGCTGATTTGCTAAAGCTCTAAACAGACAAACTGCATGCCTGCTGCAAAGGCTGCCATTTGGATGCAGCTTAACTAGACTGTTTTAAAACCGCTAATCATTGCGACACTCGCTTCCAGCCGGCGTGCAGTTCAATTGATTTAGACCCTCATAAGAAAGTATTTTTGCTCCCCAATAATATTTTCTGTACGGTTAACGGTAGATATGTCAGAGACATTAAATAAAAATGGAATTACTCCTGTATCGTGGCAGCGTTCACAAACATTTAAACTTACATATGGTGTTTTATGATATTCAGACCTGGAACAAATATTTCGTGCGGGCATTGAAACGGCTACACGCAGTACAGTAGCCAATATCTCAACCACTGCACCAACCGTGCGGTCATCAACCATTGACCGTACATCTATGACTGTTGTTTGCCCTTTCACTGATTTAAATTGGTAATTCAGATCCTTTGACCTACTGTTTATTCCCAATCTTATTTTTAAAGGCTACCAACAACATCGGGTTACCTTCGGGCGACCTGTTTGGGTCACAAATCAATATTTTTCAATGTTTCTCAATATAGCTTGTTGTTCAGAGCCGATCTACTCGGGTACTGGTAGCACTCGCGCTTGGTCGCCTTTGGGCAGTGAGGCGGCGTTGCGAGAGGCAGCTTCTCTGCCACTATCAAGATGGCGGGCACCTGCGATAATTGCCTGGCTTGAGCTGGCGCTTGGGATGCCGCAGTATGCTGCTGCTGTTGCTGATAATGTCAAGAGTGGCAAGGTATGTAGAATACAAGAAACCCGTCCATAGATTTAGAAAGTAACGATATGGTTGTCTGTACGCTGAGTTCTAGTTGTTTTCACGTCGATGCAATCGAAACGTTTACCGCGTTTGGCTCTCTGATTGGTTAAGAGCTTGGAGCGGGCCAATAGGAGCACGTGTCGATCGCGTTAACATAAACTCGCACTAGGCACTCTGGACGCTTGCTTATAAGTACACACGGCATTTTTAATGTCTCACGAATACGACTGCTTCAGAAGACAGTCAACCGCTCCCTAAGTTAACGGACGAATTACCTGCTAATTTTGGCGTGAGAAAAGTACGCGGTCCACCCTGTCCTTACTAAATCAATGAACCGTCACTGTTAGGAAATATTGCATGGCTTGAGTTACCACTAGACAGTATTAAGGTACATTTGACAGAAATGGCAAAGGTGGCTCGCTGTAGGTACTAATAGTATGAATGAGTGTCACTGTGTATGTGCTTTCAATATTCATTTTATAACACGTCTTATCATCGCTTGCCACTAACTGATCCCTAGAAGGTAGTAATACGCCACTTGACTTTGAACCGATCGATGCGGCAAAATCATTACTGATAAAGTGTATATTCTAAGTTTCACGTAGGTACTTTTTGATTTTACAATACATCTTACCAGCACAATAGGGAGTAATGCATGCATTTTTTTAATTAAAGTAAAATATTTTTTTTGCTGTAATAAACAAATGAAAGATTTTTTTAAATACCTTCATCAGCTACGTTAAGCTGCTAATAAGAAAGAGAAATCTGAAGTGGACTTTGACGTCAAAGTTCATCACGCCCATACAATCGCCATAGAAAACGACGTTTTGACGAGAGAGCATAAGCATATAGCATAATCAGCCTTTTTAATGTTCCCACTATTGGGACTCAGGCCTCGTCTCTAGGAGAGGGAATGGGCCGTAATCCACCATGCGGGCCCAGTGCGGATTGGTATAAGGCCCATTGACGAGAGAGACATATACTTATATAAAATTGTTATACCTCATTTGCATTTCGACCAATTTTGATATCGTTTTCACTGTCAATATTCAATATTTGTATATTTATTGATAAACTGATTAGATAACCAATAATTTTATCACGCATATTCCCTAAACCACATTTGATTAGTAAGGTACGTAACTTTACGTACATTTAACAAAGAATAATTTAAATTGCACCTATAATATCTAAAACAATTTCGTAAATAATGTTTGTATGGCTTTGATGGTAGCACATATTGAATCGATATTTTCACACACATAGTAACTCACAAGCTATCATAAACGTCGTGTCCGCAGATGTTAGTAAAACGAGGTTACATATGCTCTATTGCATCCAACTGTATGAGGCTTCAAGCAGCATTAACACAAATCGTATTAAACACTTAGTACTCCATTTATTTAACCAACTAGAAAAACCTCGACACTATTATAATCATTATTCTGCAAACTTGGACAATGTGCATCATTGAAATTGTAATAATTAAATGGTTATTTTCAGCATGAATTACGTGAAAGTTAAAATCAATGTTTACATTTTCCGCCGGTCATAACTCTCGATAAAAACGACGAGGATTATATTTTCGTGTGTAACGAACGGAATAAAAAAACCATTTTCATTACCCGTAAATCCATTCATTATTCGGAATGCGCTCATTTTATTAGATCTGTATGGAAATCGGGGACCGATATACCACCCCCAGATAAATTCATGGGAGAATTAGCTTATTTATATGTTGATGTCAGACTTTTCAGTAGGCGATTCAATCTTGTAACATGAAAGGGAAATCAAAATTATTCATACCGTGATAAATTCATAAGAAACATTATTTGGTAGGGAGTGTTTAGGTATGTAGTAGAACGAGAGACGCGCATTAAGCGTCAAATATTGTGTTCTGGTTGGTTCTAGATCCGTGCTTTGAATGGGCAGGTTCTGCTCGAGCTGTCTGACGCGGACCTGGAGGTGGGGCTGGGCATCTCGCAGCCGATGCACCGCAAGAAGCTGCGCCTGGCCATCGAGGAGCGCAGGAGACCCGACCTCGTGAGGAACCCTAGTATAGGGCAGTTGACGCACGCTTGGGTCGCTGCTGAGTGGCTGCCGGATTTGGGACTGTCACAGGTAAAAAAGCATGTCGATAAAGTTAAAATAATGATATTTGACCCATTTATTATGTGATTATAATTTTAATGACTACACTAACAACGAAAAAATTGGCCTATTACAAATTCAAAAAAAAACAAGCCACCTATCATATTAGTCAGAAAAAATGACTGATGAGTTCCTGAATAATAAAGATTTATAACTTTAACTGCCTTAATTTTTCTTGTAATTGACTGAATATTAAATGATAATAATTTATAATTTCTAGATAACCTTATTGATTTGTGATTTATGTGACAATTGAGTTGTTTATGCGAATTTTGATGCCGTGTTAGTACCCAAGTAAAAGACAATATTGAAGGTATTATAACATTAAAAAAAAAAAAAATTGCATGCCGTAAAGCAGAATGTAGTGGAAACATCCAATTCTGTACCATCTCAAACTTGTACCTACATTTCTGGCAAATAAATAATTCTGATTCGGATTCTGAAGATCTTTCAGTAAAATTATTTTGCCGGCAGTATGCGGAGTCGTTCCTGGCAAACTTGGTGGACGCTCGCATGTTGGACACCATCAGCAAGAAAGAGTTAGAGAAGTACCTCGGAGTGACGAGGAAGTTCCACCAGGCCTCCATCGTGCACGGCATACATCTGCTTAGAATAATGAAGTATGATCGACAGGTCAGTAGAAAAGTGTAACAAGACCAAAAGTGGGAAAGGGAACACATATAGGAGTATATTAAAGAAAAGATAAATAACACAAAAAGTATAGATTCAGAACGACAATGACATAAATAATACTATTCATCTCATTTACAAATTACGCGGCTCGAAATGAGAAAAGCTTTCCACGTCCCTTCCGATAAGTGGGGTGAGATAACGAAAAGCAAATGAGCGATTATCCAATGAGCTGGAACAAAATGTTCCGTCTCGCATTGCCGTGCCCCGTAATGTACACCCATTAATCATCGTGCACTCCGCTCTTGCTACCTCGACAGTTAGCTAAAAACCTGTTACATCACGTTTATTATTTCCCTTCTTATTTCCAACGTTATAAATTACCCCAGCTGATCAATCATCGTTAAGTTTTTACAACATCTTTGTTTGTTGTAGGCGCTGGCTGTCAGGCGGCACCAGTGCGAGAACGTCGACGCCGATCCCTTAGTCTGGACCAATCAGAGGTTCATGCGATGGGCTCATAATATTGATTTAGGTGAATTTGCAGATAATCTGAAAGGTATGTTTGTTTTCCCGGCTTGATACTATCTATTGGCTAATGGTATCCGCGCCAGGGCAATGGGTCACGTAGTTGATAATCTTGTTACTACAGACAGTGGCGTGCACGGCGGGCTCGTCGTACTGGAGCCGTCGTTCACTGGAGAGACAATGGCGACCGCGCTCGGTATTCCTCCTTCCAAGAGCATTATAAGAAGACATTTGGTCGCTGAATTCGACGCTCTCGTCATACCAGCGAGGTGAGTCATGCACACACTCATTTAAATGCCAATATAAGAAAATATAATATTTGCTTCAGACACCAATTCAGTAATATCTATATGTATGAGATCTATCACATCAATCAACTTGCGAGTCAATGTGTTTCGCACCACTTGTATAATGTATCTATGTAAATGTTATATTTTCTTATGATGTTACATGATATGAATGAATGATGTATTACACTATTATATACCTGAATATATCTAGCAGTTTGTTTGGTGACATTGAGCACAGTATATTATTATATATTCATAACCAAATTCTTAGATTGTTTGTCCCATAACTGCATTGTTAATTGAGTCAAAGAAGTATGTGAGTGGCGAGGAGTGCAACGATGTTGTGGTGAGCCGCACAGTGCATGTACCAGTTGTTTGAGTACTCAGTAGAGAGTAGTGCACACGGCACTGCGCCGCGAGTGCGAGTCCCCTCCCGTACTTGCGCATCTGTAGTTGATTATAATGTGAGGTGCAATCCTGCAGGTATACGATATTTTGCCAGGTGGAAGAACTGCAAGTGGAGGCTGCCCGAGCATCCATGTTGTCCACAAAACAAAGATAAACCAACGAAAATCAAAAAACTCTCGTTTAAAAAATAAATTATCGCTTCGGTGCCCAAACCTGTATCTATGTAAAATTTCCTGTATCAAAATGTTTGTAAATTCGCTATTTTTACACAATATATTTTCTTTGCGAAAGAAAATTTTGTATCTACCTACCGTCAAAACTTGCTCGTTTTTTGAAACTTTTTTGATGGAAAACTTTACGAGCGGTGAAGACTGATAAGTTATCGTAGGGATCGTGGTTTGTAAGTAAAGGATATCAAAAAGTTGGAGCGATCGGACACGTTCACAGTCATTTTGTTTTGTACTTCGCCTTCGTCAGTGTTAGATTCAATGTTGGACATTGTGACCCCCTAGAGTCCCGATCTTGACGTAGATTAGATTCGTCACGTTAATGTTAATTCGAGATTGATCAATTTGGTAAACTAGTAAATGTATACAACTTAGTTGATATTATAAAGATATAAGCATGAAATGCTTCGTATTATTCATAGGGGGTAACTCATATCCCATTACCTGCATTCACTAACGTTATTGAAGAGGATTCATTTCAATTTTAAAACAGTTTTGAAATAAATGTAATAATAATCGAAGATTTTAAAATCTTTACAATTGAATACTCATAGGTGTAAAGACAGAACCATCAACATAGCTTTAGGATTATAACAATAATAGCATTTACTAATACTGTAAGATAACTATGTTTTTGACTTGTATACATTCATACTGTAAAGTTGACAACATTGTATATTAGGTTCACCTGTAACGATATCGATTGAACTATAAATGTGAATAAATCCTGATGAAAAAGATAAACCTAAGGGACATCGAGTCAGTTTCTTTTTATTATCCATCACCCTAAACTTGGCGATCCTTGCATCGAGACAGAACGGTAACGATCATTTTATCGATACATCATGAATGCCTCTCTGTCATCATCATTAGACCGCACTACATAATAATCAGACTCTGTCCACATTTTCTCCTTCCATGTAACGTTCCATTTTATTTTGTAAAGATTTTCAACACGTTGACATTTCGTGCTTGACGGATTTAGTTCTGATATTTTGATTAAATTGTTGTTGTTATTTTAATTCAAGCAAACAAGGAAGAGTACTGTCTGTTTCAAACACAATACAATCTCAATATTTGCTAAAAGTTTCAATATTGATCCAGTACTTTTCATTGTCATCCAATTCATTAATATTTACTCGTGTTCTTTCCTTTTATTTATATTCATATATTCGTACACAATCAGCATGATTCGTATCATTTCCAGCAAAGTGCATCATGCTTTTGATGTCTATGCAAAATATTATTGAATTACCATTCACTTTTTATTAACTGTCTCTTGTAGCTTCCAGTGAACATAAATCTGTGAATATGAAAAATGTTTGCGTTATTTTATCCTGCTAGGAATAAAAAATGCAGTATTGAGGTCCAACATTGCGACTGTAAAATATAAATTAACAAGAATTTGCATGTGAGCTTTTTGTGTTAGCAGATATTAAACACAAATGAGTGCAAATTTGAGAGATTAAAGCGACCATAACTAACGCATACTACGCTCTGCCTGGCTTATATGTGATCTCAAATTTGTACTGCTTTCGTTGTGTAGTGAAATCAAATTGTGATTGGTTTTCAGAAACTTGTTTGGTCACCAAATCAGGATGTTGGGTAGACCGTTCTCAAGGTCGGTTGCTACTGGATTACCAGGCATTGATCTTAGCGGGGACTCCAGGAGGCATAGTTTGAGGGTAAGAAGATAATCAAATGCTATTAAAAAAATCACGCCCAAAACTGCAGTTCTAACACTAATTTTTTTTCAGGGTTCGATAACTCGAGCACTAGGGGTCCTAAAACCGAAGCACGAGCGGACATCTCCGTCAAGTTCAAGCGAGAGCTCAAGCGTGTTGAGCCTAACGCAGCCGTACCAGATATCGTACTCACCTCCGATTGCTGTACGAACGCTGTCTCAGTTGAGCATGACGTACGCACCGCCGCCGACGCTGCAGGAGTACGAGCCGATATATACACCGCTGAGTCTGTACTCGCAGTCCAGTGTGTCGACGAGGGACAGTTTGACGAGACTTAACGATATCAAAGAGAATTCTAGTATTACTCATAGGTAAGTGATCCTTTAGAGTTATTTTTTTTTCTCTTAGTGTATGATATATAAGCAGACAAATAGTGGATGCGAGACGCACAGGACCATCAGTCGTTATGGCGACACTTGGGGGAGGCCTATCACTGTGTCCAAAAGTGGACGTTTTTCAGCTGAAGTGATGATGATGATGAACCCTTGTTTACATAGTTTAAAACAAATTCGTTTTCTGTGTCTATCTGTTTATCCACTAATTCTTCCTTTAGGGAGAGTTATAAAAACCATTAACCCAAAAAACCATAATTGATACGGTTTTCAGTAATAGAAAGAACAATAAATGAGAAAGATTTATGTTTATAATATGTACTCGTGTCAGTCCGTACCAAGTTCCTGTTTTCCGGCCACCATAGGAGCGGGCTTGCGGACGATGAGCAATGGGTAGCTCGCCGTCCGACCGTCCGGTAACCGTCTGGACCAAGCCCAAGGCGCCGACGGCGCGTACAAAGAAATGTCAACAAACCGTAGGGGCCCAGCAGGCTCGAAGCCTACTGGGGCCAAGGGTCTGCTTCTGAAAGGAAGACTAGGCCCTGGTACGAAAGGCAACGAAGGAACAGGAGTGGGTTTTTAGTCAGTAAAAGTCTGACACGCCCTGAGATGTTATTGAATAATTTTCCCACAAAAAAAAAAGTCCGTACCAAGTAAATATTATATGACAATATGAAACGACCAAAAATGGCTGGAAGGTACTCGAATTATTACCCTTATTGTTCAAATTACATGAAGTACGTGTTTTCTCTATAGAATTAGCCGCAGTCAAAGAAAAAGTTTTCCCTGTTTAGGTTTCCAGAAACGAAATTATTCAACAGGCCACATTTCTATAGATTGCATAAAACTTTAAGCGAAAGAAATCGCGGAAATTCAATAGAGGGATTCCTTTTGTTTTATTTTCTTTAGATACAGCTCGTGTTTTAAAGCCAACAGAATTGGATGACCTAATTACGTTTACAAGAGTGAGAGACAAAGGTTTGCTTCCCGACGTAATCTAACTTCAAATGTGGCACATTCTATGCTCGCGTAGGTGTTTCACTTTACACCCACATCAATTTGTAGGGATAACCTTGTTAGGCGGTCGAAATTTGCATTTTGGGTGAGGCTTAATAAAATAAGTTTGACTTATTGTTTTGTCTTATTTAGGTGGGATTATAAGTTTATGTGATAGAAAATCTCAGATATATGTATAATAAGGCCAAAGCCTAATTTAGACGTAAAAACTGGTGGAATTTGAGCCTGTAATTTCTCTTGTCATGGAAATCCAGCAGTCTCTCTTTGTTTGGAATGTTCAATTAGCATCATTTTTTTTTCTGACCGACTGACTTCTTGACGTTTCAAAAGTGCCTGATCTTTGAATCTTTGAATCTCACGATGAAAATATTTAATTGTTTTTCGTCTCTTATTTTTCCTTTCAACTTCTCTCGCTCTGGGTGAAACCCACCTGTGTTCCTTCAGTTGTCTTGTACTTTACAGGGTCACAGTAACTCTTTTGAAAATTCCCGCAGCTCTTTCTATTTATCCATAACTCTTATTCAGGCACAATGGATGTGACACGCATAGGACCGTTCCTTTTGGCGACACTTTGAGAGAGGTTTGTGTCCAACAGTGGACATTTTTCGAATAAATATTTTTGTAAATCCTTTTCCTGTATCTTTTTTCTTATGAAGTATACAATAAAGAATATAATAATAATAACTAACTATGTGAAGATCAGATCTTAGAAAAAAAATTGTTTTCAAACTAAAATTTTTAACTTTTCCTAAAGGTACGGACAAAAAGCGGACCAAGCTCACCGAGTGAGCTCGCCTCTGCCGGCCAAGTCGGCAGACGATGCGATACTGAAGCAGAAGCGACATCGGCGCGTCAAGAGCATCGGTGACATCAACGCCTGCACTAAGGCACCAGTGTAAACATAACTTTGCGTCAATTATGTTCAGGACATTGTCATTGAAGCGATCTTTGAGTGCTTCGCGAAAGGCGGTCTAAAAACAATTGATGTATCCCAACCCTAATCATAAGTCCTTAGTCTTTCGTTTTATCTTTCTTGACATAATGCAGATATATTGTCTGGTTTGAGTTATGAAGATCGGACCTGAAATAATACCTGAGCTTAGATAAAATGTCGTCGCCTCACCAGTTCTCAGACATCGCTTGTATGACAAGGCTCTAAATGTGTCCTTTACCCTAAATGTTATTTTGGTTAGAGCATGTTCCTTTCCATCCTTTCTTGAAATGTAAATCCCATTATCCTTATCTTGAATCCTCCTTCTGTATATTCAATTGTACTACAACGTATTCGAATAGAAAATTGGTTAAAATGACGTGACCCTTTGAATAGTTGAACAGAACAATATAAAAAAAAAAATGTTTTAGAAAATTATATAGGAAATTGGACCACTGTGTATCTTTAGATCCGACTGTAGGAACTATTTAATTGACTCTAGTGAAAAAAATACTTAGTCATTGTAAAAAGTATCACTGATCTTATTTTAGTGATATTATTAATTGGAGACAAGTTATTTTGTAGAGAGATGTAGTAAATGTACGGCTTGAATAAAAAATCCAGTTTCAATCAGAGCAAATGGTGAGGATCAACCAAACTGACATTTTGATAATGTCAATCAATCATTGAACGCGCTGTAGACCCGTGTTTTGGTAGCTTTAACCACAACAACGTTTACAGGAAGGAAATCAACCTACGTCAATATTGAACCCAGACTTTGCGTGGTCGCAAATATCATTTTGTACAAAGTCGCATATCAAAAACTTTCAAATGAATTTGTGGAAGCAAATAGACTGAGTTTTAATAATGTAGTTAAAATTTTTGATTGTCTTATGATATTCAGTATTACAATATACAGGATAGTAGTTTATTACGTGTAACTGTGTTTAATGTTTTCGAATAAGTTTTCACGCCGACCATTTTACTTCTGAAAGTTTCAGTATTCATACTAGGCAATTCAAAATGTTTTATAAGCGGTCTAGTATCGTTTAATATACCAAAGTTTAGATTGTAGTAGTACTTATTATAAAAACTTTGATAAGTAAAATGGGTAATATTGTAACAAGTTCACTAACCACGCTGTATTTACTTGCCGAACACTGTGATAACGCAATACTCTCACGCATTAAATAAACCCAGAGCTTCTAACTTCAATATTTTGTACCAAAGTTCATATTAAACGATTGTATAAGTACATAAACACTAGGAATTACGTAATACATTCCCATCGAGCTTCAATCCTATACTTTTGATATTGATGTGTATTCAATTTTGTTATTTTTTATTGTTTTTGAAATATTTATATTTTTTACTTTTTAATGTGATTTTCATTTTGTGATATTTGAGTTACCAATTAGTTATAATTCGTAAAAACTTTTAAAATAAAGAATATTATGTGAAATTGACTTGGCGAGTTTTATTTTCACCTGTCGAAGTTTGCTTGAATAAATTGGATAGTGAATCTATTTATAGAATACAAAGGATGTGATGAGGGTCTCAGTCAAAATATCTGAAGAAATATATTCGAAGGGAACCCGATTTATTTTTCAATTGCGTACATTGTTGGCGATGGAGGAAGGTCGTGTTCTTTTATTCGGTGCGGTAAGGGCCTCTAGCTATTTATTTAATAGCTCATTCCAAAGGATCTACAAAAGAGGCTGATAAAAGAAACTGCCCAAGTTTTTGGGAATACCAATGGCAGAAACACGCAGATCTTTACTTTTGAAGTTTTTCGGTACTAGTTGGAACTTTCTTGGATTTAGGATATATTTTTCAAAAATATCATGTCACATATTTTTTTTTAATATTGATAGGCTCGCGCTTGACCACTATCCTATCTGATCGAATGCCATGATGTGGTCGACGATGAAGCGCGCTTATCTAAAAGTAACCTATTCACTCTTAACTTTAAGATCTCCAGGTTGTAGCTATCAGGAAACACAGACTCCGGCAGAGAATTCCACTCCTTAACTGTACGCACAATGAGTGTGTTCCCAAAACGTTTTGCCGTACGCCTGGTGGTCGTATCATATTCGTAAAAGAGCGATGTGAACGACGAATACAATTCTGATTCTCAAAAGACCTTTCTAATTTACCTACAGCTAGACTGTAGGTATTTGTATCTATATACAACCACTACGTCTACATACGCATCCGAATAATTTATTCTCTCATAAAATATTGAAATGTAAATTACAGACGAAACTCTTGGAGCACCGGCAAATATTCGGGAACACTTAAAAGATTCCTCCTTCGATAATATAGTGCAGGAGCTATCATCTCAAGTCGCCAGAAAAGTTAGCCGTTCAATTATTTATAGAAGTTGTCGGCTCTCGGCCCGAGAAAGTTCGTTATAGCGTCGGCTTGACGTAACGCGAAGTATTCCGCTCATACGATGCTCTTAAATGTTTGTGAAGAGGTCCTGTAAGAGCTAATGTGTTTGTATATGCTGTTTTAGTAAGCCAAACACCTGTTTTGTTTATTTTCTGCATGATCAAAATAAAAAGGCATTGAAGTTTTTAATTTACTTCTTTATTCGATCTTAAAACTTATTCAGTACATTTTTAAATATTTCTTAAAAAATAAAATAAAAACATTAAAAAATATAAGAAATAGTGTCCCACCGGTAACGGGAACAGGGTCCAAGCTACCGGCGGTCAGGGCTCCACAGAAGAAAGGAACCTCCTAACAATACGAGCCGTATCCAGGAGTACCGCTTTCTGGATCAAGCCCTTGATCCAGCCGCCTAACGCGAGCCTCCTAAGGTGTTGGTCGAGGCTCTTAGCTGTTAAGCCATTGGCTGACACGACTATCGGTACAATGATCGCCGAGTCTACATCCCACATGTCGACAACCTCGCGAGCTAAATCAATATACTTGATTTGTTTGTCTTTCTCGGCTTTCACTAGGTTCTCGTCACGTGGAACGGATATGTCAACAATCATTGCACGCCTCTCTTTTCGGTCCACCACCACTATATCAGGCTTATTGGCTACAATAGTCCTGTCTGTCATGATGGACCGATCCCAGTATAGCGTGATATCTGAATTTACTTTATTTATTAACATAGCATAGTCGGCCTTTTAATGTTCCCACTGTTGGGACTCAGGCCTCCTCTCTAGGAGAGGGAATGGGCCGTAAACCACCACGCGGGCCCAGTGCGGGTTGGTGGATGTCACATGTCTTCGAATTTTTGGTTCTAGGACATGCCGGTTTCCTCACGATGTTTTCCTTCACCGTTTTGAGAGCAGTGGTGATGAAATAAATTACACAAAGTAATGCGCCTGGCTGGGTTTGAACCCGCGTCCTACAACTCGTAAGTCGGGGCCGTTACCACTCGGCCACTACTGCACTCACTCACTCTCACTTTATTTATTAATTTACTTTATTATTAAGAACCTATTTCATTACAATCTAACCTAAATGACTAATAAGCAGTTTGACTCTAACGTTATTTTAATAAATCTAAGAATAACGTTGATTTTCTTAGAATCTGATAATGATGAAAACATTTTGTTCGTGTGTATGCATATAACACACGAACAAATGCACAGCATTTATTACTATTATACACTGACTTTAAACAATATGTAAAACAAACTCAAAAGGTTAATTTCTCTTTGGTCTATTGCACTAGGTCCGTATTGTCTAGCAGCTGAATTACCTCAAGGTTCACATGTCGGTGCAGCCTGTGGTGTTCAAGTTGTTGTTTTAATATTTTTTTATTAAGAACTGTGATGGCCTAGTCGTTAAGGCCCTGATTTTTTAATTTTACTTTGTGGTTTCATACCCAGACACAGTTGTCTGGGTATGAAACCACAAAGTAAAATTTACTTTATGAAATCTTGTCATCACCCTTGCTCTCATAACGGTGAAGGTATCGTGAAGAAACCGTCTCAGAGCCAAAACTTCGAATAGATATGATATACGACCCAAACTGAGCGCATTGCCCCTCCCAGAGAGGAGGCCACAATCCAAGCAGTGGGAACATAACAACAGCATATCAATTTCTACATTTTTGATTATTGGATATTATTATACTTTTCTGACTTCTTAGATTGATCGGTACTAGTTGCGTTGTAAATACTTACACTGTGTCACCGCAGAACATCACGATGCCACAATTAGCATAAAACTTAATTGTTTCGACTCTGTGGGCATTGACGACGATACCTGACCAAAGCAAGCAAGTACCTAATCAAAATCTGTCAGATACATAGTCTGATCGATTAATCTTACTTTTCAATATCCTTCATTTTGAGGTTCATTGACTTGTTGATTATTCGATAGAGCCACCGCGGGCAATTGAAAGAACACAGGTGGGCTTTTGTCAGTAAGAGTCTTACACTCCTTCTCGCTCCACCAAGAGCAGGAAAAGTTATTTGTTGATTTCTCAACACACAAAAAATGAATCATTGGCTTCTCTTTACTAAGGGCCCAGACGCAAAACAGCGATGCAATGTCGCATCGTAAAAATCTGCGAGCTCGCACGACGCATCGCAAAAACTTTTGAATTGATACGCATAGTCACCCGAACCGAGCCTTTGCCGCATGAAATCGCATCGTAGCAATAGGGACTATACATACATGCATTCTTTTTTTTGCTAAATTAAAAAATTTTTAGCTCTAGTAAACTAATATGAAAGAATTTTTATAATATCTTCATCAACAACAAGCTACGTTGTTGATGAAGATATTATAAAAATTCTTTTCAAACAAAGATGTGATAAAAAGAAAGAGAAGTCCGACATTGTTCTTGACGTCAAAGTACATCACGTCTGTACGGCCACCATAGAAAACATCGTTTTGGTGAGAGAGACAAGAATCAAAATATTTATTTAAAATTGTTATCACATTTCATTTTTTACCAATTTTAATATTGTTTTCACAGTTAGTATTCCATTTGTGTATAATTGTTTTATGATAGACTGGTTAGGTAACAAATATTTTTTACATGCATATTCCCTATTCGTATCGTATCGCAGGTGTATGCGATGCGGTAACGTATCGCATCGCAGTTTTGCGTGGGAGCCCTACCAGACGTTTATCCCCACAAACCGGATATATACGACAAAAGCACCTATCAATATCTGTGGCAATATAAAGCAGTGGTTGGAGGTGTAAGCAGGGTTGTGGCGAGTTCGCAGTCGCGTCACGTGCAGCGCCGAGGGGCATTCTATCATTACGCCGCCGCCGTGGTCGCCACGCCGCGGTAATGCGGTGTTGTGTACTCTTGCACTATATTATACATAGCCAGTAGCCAGTACTGGCTCTGATACGATTCCGAAATGATAGCATCTCCCTTTGTTTGGGTTGCGGAGGTCAAAAAAGTATTTTAGCAATATCCAGTCCTTCAAGTCTGGTCAGGTTTTAACTATATTAATTTTTAATAGGTAAGTTTCTTATTCCAACTTAAAAGTTATGCATAAAAGATTTTTTTCTAGTAATGAAATCAAATTATTTACAGCGAAAAATGCATATATACCAGTGGTTTCCAATCACGTTTTTGGCTAGCTACCACTTTGTCCCTAGCCAAAAAAATTGTTGCTTGTTTGTGTCTTTGTTGTTAGTATAAATGCTGATTAACGTAGTTGAATTTTCTTCTGACTTCGTCCAGAACGTCAACTACGTTAATCTCATTAAAAAAAAAAACTTAAAACTATATATTTTTTAAATATAATATTTTAGATCTTGCGGACCATCACTGGTCCGTGGACCTCAGGTTTGAATCCACTTTAGTAAGCATTCGCTTGGGGGAGGCCTATGTCCAACAGTGGACGTCTTTCGGCTGAAATGATGATGATGATGAAGCATTGAAAACCTACAACTATTGTGGCTATTGTTTTAGTAAATAATGTTATCCTTGACGCATCGGATAATAATGATGGATTATATATATTTAGGTCAATATGACTGTACCATAATTAACTGCTGATTGACCTGATTGTTGCTTTATGGTTGATTATATCTATTACTAGCTTCTGCCAGCGGTTTCGCCCGCGTGAAAGTTTGTTTCTCCATACAAACTTCCAACCCCCTTTTAACCCCCTTAGGGGTGGAGTTTCGTAAAATCCGTTCTTAGCGGATGTTTACACCCTATAAAGAACTTACCTGCCAAATTTTAAGTTTGTAGGTGTTATAGTTTCTGAGATTTTGTGATTAATCAATGAGTACAAGCTATTTCGCTTTTAATATACATAGATTATAAATTACACATTCTTATATTCTTTATTATAAGTACACAACTTTAGTAATTAATAAAAAATAGGACAGCTGATGTACACAAGCGAGCTTAACCTACAACTGGGTTACATTGGTACAGTCAGGGGTCAAAAGTGCAGTTCCACCTTATCAATGCTAAAATTTCTTTGTAGAAGAGGGTCAATGGTTTATGACTGATTTAATTGGTAGCATAGAATCTAAAGTATTGAATAAACTAGTTGTGGACTATTGAACTTCTACAACAAAAAAATTTTAGACATTTTAGCAACTGCACTTTTGATCCCTGACTGTACATCATCAATAAAACTAAAAGTAAACACCACGCTTCATTTTCCCACTAAGCACTAAACTTTAAAAGCTAATTCCATTCCAAAAGCAAGACAACGTCGTTAACCCAGACTTTTTCTAAAAATAATCTTATAAGAGGAAGTCATTTCTAAATGGCGGGCTCTATACCGATTGATGTAAACTTTCCGTTTATGAACTGAGCAAAGTTGTGCGGAGCCTTCAAGTCTCAAATGAGGTTCCCGGCAACAAGGTGTCGTTAGCGGCAGCGCAGGCGCCGGGCGTGTGCCCGTCGTCAACTCTTGCCAACTAACCACACTTAGTTAGCAAACTGTACTTTTCTTTTCAATTTCACAAAACGACCGTAAGAACCACAACAGCTTCACAGATTCAAAATAAATTCAGATAACTTTTTTAAATGCGTGTACTAAAAGTATTGAGTTGCGGAAAAGTAGGTTGATAAAATCGATCAATAAAATCCAACCGCGCACTTATTGATAAAGCCACTCTTCACACGAATCCTGTAACGACCCAATAATGATAACCCTTATCCATTTTAGGCAGAATAAAGACGAAATAATATTTTCTTGAGTCACGTAACTATTGAGAACGCATCATTAAGTTTCAATATCGCTGAGAAAGCCCGCTTGCCGCAATCGAGTGGGCGAGACATGGAATCCACGCATTTTATACCATCAGCGAAAATTCAATCTAGAAACTGGAGTAAATGTACGCTTTGTGATAGCAGGAAATATGCAAAAATATTCCTATGAGCTCAGCAATGAAGTTGAAGCATGGTTATATTCACGCAACGAATAAAAATCTACTTGTCCAATTTGCAATGAAAATCGTACGCACCGAATACCTATCTATATCAACTCGTACACACGTACAACTAACTTGGTATAACTCCGAATTGTGGAAACACAATTTCGCGTGCTGAAATGAGATTATTATGAACTAGGTTTTACCAGCGACTTTGTTCACGTGAATGTGGAAGTCAATGCCAGAAAAAAGTAGTTCAGGTCCTTCCCTAAGCTTCAAGCTTACTTCGCACTAAATTTCATCGAAATTCAGAACTTTGTCAGACAGAGTTTTTTTTCACCTTTATACTATTAAGTAAGTATGGATAGGATGGAGACACTGTAGTATTTGAATACATTTTTCATCGAAAATTGAATGGACAGTATGATACCCGGTATGTTTTTATTATAAAATTACAATTAAATGATTTACGCACCAAATATAAGTATATGAGCTGCAGGATTGTCAAAAGAATCACCACGACCCTGAAACGCAAAGGGCAACTGTAGTAACACAGGTGTGTTTTAGTCAGTAAAAGACTCCGCCTTGCTCCACCCAGTGTGGGAGAAGTTTTTTTTTATTAAATTGATATTCTGTCACGAGAAAATAGATAATATCTGATGATTTGTGACCTATAAAAAGATAGATTAAAAGACACTCACAACTACCCAACATGTTTGCAATAATCTAGATAAACTATTTAAAAAAAACTCTTGGTAAAGTAACACAATCAATTGGAAATAGCAAGTTTTTGTTTTCAGTTAAATTTTCCGAATATTCTTTTACAATGGACAATGGTGTAATCGAACACGTCATAAATTCAATAATACGAAATATTTGCTATTTTATATTCATTACAAACACGCGGTAAAATATTTGAATGTATAGGCCATTTATTAGGGTTCCGTGGCCAAATGGCAAAAAACGGAACTCTTATGGATTCGTCATGTCTGTCTGTCTGTCCGTATGTCACAGCCACTTTTTTCCGAAACTATAAGAACTATACTGTTGAAACTTGGTAAGTAGATATATTCTGTGAACCACATTAAGATTTTCACACAAAAATAGAAAAAAAACATTTTTGGTGGTTCCCCAAACTTAGAACTGAAACTCAATTTTTTTTTTTCATCGAACCTGTACGTGTTGGATATCTATAGATAGGTCTTCAAAAATGTTATTGAGGTTTCTAATATATTTTTTTTCTAAACTGAATACTTTGCGCGAGAGACACTTCCAAAGTGTAACTTCTAAATTATGAGAATGATAAAACTTAAAAAAATATAATTATGATGTACATTACCATGCAAACTTTCACCGAAAATTATGAATTTAATCAAATTGACAAATCATGTTAGAGATTAACAATATCAACGTATTGTTTTATTTATTTCTATCCGTTTGTACATTTTTTTTTCTCAGTTTGTTTATATACTTATTAAGTTATAATATTTAGGATTAATAGTTAAGGTGTATATATAAAGTTACATTATTGATTAATAAATAAAACAATACGTTGATATTGTTAATCTCTACCGAAAATTGGTTTGAATGAGATCTAGTAAGTAGTTTTTTTTTTAATACATCATAAAGCGTAAACCGCAATTTACCTTTCAAGTTTGTACGGAACCCTCAGTGCGCGAGTTCAGTTGCCCAGTTTTTTTTTTTAATAGGCCACATCAGAAAGCTTACAGTCACCCAAAGGGCAATAGAAAGGACTATGCTTGGAGTTTCCTTGCATGATCGCATCAAGAATGAAGATATCCGCAGGAGAACCAGATCCATGGAGATATTGCCGGCATAGCCCAAAGAATCGCCAAACTTAAGCGGCAATTCATATACCTCTACGAAAAAACACCAAAATAATTAGTGTCTCTTCAAAGTTGCAACTCAGATGTATACAGAACGGGGATAATATGCATAAACATCACAAAACTCAAGATCACGTACCTCCGTTACCGAAGTTTTTGCAATAAATTATTAAACCGACTTAAAACAAACTATGAGAGGAATGGATTTAAAAAAGAAAAAAATAACCCAAAGGCGACCTGAAAAGTAATTAATAACATCCTGAATAAATATAATTCTAAATCTCCTACTGTAGACCTTTTGACCATCTCTGGGTCTAATAAAACATCCTCAATTAACGATGTCAATAGTTCCTTTGCAACTGTTGGGAAAAACCTTGCGGATAGGAATAGAAATATACAACATGACAGGTACATATGTTCCGTATGTCCGTGTTGATGCACAGCTTAACTCTCTCGTCTGAGATAAAGAGGATCATATTGAGTCTTCGTACTGCTGCGGGATGGGACGAAATCACAACCAGAAAGATAAAATCGAGCAGACAGTTCCTGGTGCCACCTATCACACACTTATGTGAACTGTGCATCTCTAAGGTAGTATTTCCGAGGTCCTTGAAGAAGGCGATAGTACATCCTATTCACAAGGGTGGGGACAGAGATAATGTGAACAATTACGAGTACAAACCTATATCTGTCCTTCCAGTGCTGTCAAAGAGTTTTAGAAAAAGTGCTTAACACTCGTTTGGTTAGTTTTCCATTATGGAAGCACATGATATTCCATCTGAAAACCAATTTGGCTTTGATGATCGGTCCATCCGAGTGGTCATCGATGGTTGCTCGTCCGGTCAAATGACCATTAACGCCGGGGTCCCTCAGGGGTCAGTGCTTTCGGCAACATGTTCTTGCTGTACACAAACGATCTGCTTAAGCCTGGTACCTTTAGGTATGCTCACGACAGCACTGTTGCTGACCGTTACACGTCCAGTGGCCGAGCTAGTGGGTCACAGATCTAGTCTCTCCGGGTGAGTACAAGTTTGAGATCCAAGGACAACCTTGGAGGCGGTCTCAGAGTGGGGTGATGCCAATTCGGTCAGGTTCAATGCTACTAAAACCTAGGCATGTGTCTTCCGATAGAAGGAATCAATTCAGCCCTGCTCCAACTTTCCAGGGTGCAACCGTATAGTCGTCGACGAAGTAATTTCTTTTGAAATAAGCAGCACTTTTGTGCTCTTTTATCTGTTTTTGTTCTTTTAGTTTTTAAGTGCTTATGTGTACATAAATTGATAAAAAAATATTGCTTAGATTCAAACTTGCTTAGTTCACAGTTAATAAATATTAAAATAAAATGTTCGATGGGGATAAGTCTCGCATAGGTTCTAAGGAGACAGTATTTTTTTATTATTGATATAAACACCAGTTTATATCAATAAAAAAAAAATACTACGCACTAGCGTGACTGCGATTCCACCCGATGGTAAGCAACAATGATATCGGTGAGGCGCACTAGTTTGTTGACATCTCAATAATAAACATAATATAGGAGACGAGATACATACAAAATTTGACGATTTTAAACCAAGACTAAATCGCGATCGTAATTATAACCAGTATCTGATGTGATAGGTATTTATTACAGAAAATAAATAAAAATAGAAAAATCAATTTATTATTTACCTCTAGCACGTGCCACGTTTAGCAACAACACTGATACTGCGCTAGATAACGCAGACTGCTAATACCTGCCACTGTTTTAATAATAATGTTAATATTTATTCATCTATATTATAATTAGAGCTGTTTATATCGGTACCTACATATGTGTCTATATCGGATGATTAGGCATTCCTGTGGTTTGACATCTCTGTATCTAACTACAAATGTAGAAAACTGAAGTGAGGTTTCACGAATGTAAGTATGGTTGTATAGATTTGAATGTTCCAAGGTGGTTGGGAGTGTCAAGCACACTGAAATATCTTGCTGATGGTACTAGATCAGCCTTACCGTCCAACTGTAATTTAGGTGTCTTCAAGGTGAATAAGCTCTCAACCTTTCGTAGGCCGTAATTAGAGACACAATTAAAAAGAGAGTGTATCTCGCGTGGATCCGCGTCTAAAACACACGAAAGGTTAAAAGATACTTGGATTTTTGAGTTTGTTTTGGTGTTTCTCCTCACGGTAGCTAGGTAACACCGGCCTCAATTAATGAAAAAAGTGTTATTTATAAATTATTTGCAATCTAAATATACGAGTAATTTATCATTTTTCCACATTTCCTACTGGTATTCTAAACGTCTGTGATATATGCACTTCAAACTAAAAGTTATTACGCATAACTCGTATCGACTAGGGGACCAGGAATTCCAGGATGACGTGCATATTGAATGCCCACGTTGGAATATTATATGATGTATCGGAGGATAGTTTCCGGTGCATCACCGTGTATAGCAGTTATGCCGGCGGGACCTAACTTTAGCGAGATCTAGGTACTTGCCTGGCATTTCAATAGATTAACCAATTTCAAGGTGCAGTGGGTTGTAATATTTGCGGAATTTCGCCAAAAGAGTCACCGTGGCCCTAATACGCAAATAGCGTTTGAAAGACCAGAATGTCTGATACAGAGACATTGCTATAATACGACCGAACCGGTGACTGACCCTTTAGGAGCTTATCAATCAGATCAAATGAAATAGAATAACCATATTTGTGGCCACACGTACAATTTAGGAGTAACAATAAATAAATTAAAAAACACTAAAATGATGAAAATAACTCCAATTTCGGAAGTTAGTGTTTCTGGTATTGTTTTTATTTAATACCGACTTCCGTAATTAAAAAGTTTGGTTTTTTCACTCTTTTTAGTTGTTATACATTTCATCATATAGGCTAGTATATACCTACATATTTCTCATGACAATTCCAACTAACCCGAACACTTCTAGGATACATTGTTTTATTATAAAGTTCCAATCTTTACCTTTCACCTTCCGGCTCCATCATCAGATCAGTTCGATAGTACCTTATAGCCAAAATGCATCTCATGACAATTCTAATAAGCCCAAAGACGGCTAGGATACGTTGATTATAATTATGGAGTTCCAATGCCTACTTTCCGGCTCCATCATCATCATCAGATCACTTCGATGATAGCATTTTCAACATAACTATTTAGAACCATTTATTTATTCATATTATCATGGTTGCTTAACTATTTTCATTGTGATATCTATGTGAGTGTGAAGTTGCGTTGGCCATTCCTGGTCTTCTTCATCTGTTTCACTTAATCAAATGTTATTTTTGACTGTACCTAAATGCTTTAGCTCTCGATAAAAATACCAAAATCACTACATGGTTGGCTATAATATTTGAGGAGATTCTCGATTCCTCATGGAGCCTATCATCTGAACTAGTTGAAAAAAAATGGGACCAATCTGGAAGCATATCCTTTTAGGAGAAAAATAAATTTGCATTTATGTCCATAATCAACCGAGTTCTGAAGTGACAAACATAAAAAAGTAATGATAAAAAAAATACAACCGAATGAGAAGAGAACCTCCTCCTTTTATTTTGAAGTTGGTTAAATAGTAGGTATAATGCCTTTGTGTTTTGTCGCAGTAAACAAGTGAAATACAAATGTTAGTAGAATATAGATATGCTTAACAGAAATGTTTACTGAACAATATTAGATAGATACACATTTAATTTATTACACACACGCTCATTTTCAATTCAACATAATTATACATATGTACACATTACAACATTGCATTATTAATGCTTCATAAGGTGTGAAATTCAAAAAGCTGACAGTTCTTGTCGAAAGTTATCTATAATAACGAAAATAAGAAAGGAAAATTGGAAAAAAAATACCGGCCAAGTGCGAGTCGGACTCGTGCACGAAGGGTTCCGTACCATACATACATTATTAGCCACTATACAATATGTTTTTTTTTTATATCCCATAACTCTAGGGTATGAATGAGACCATATCAAAGAATCGACTGGCATATGAATTATTTTTCAATTAACTTTTTTTAAGTTTTCATTTTCCATACAAAATAATTCTATGAATTCACGATTATTTATGTAAAACACTCTTACGTGAAATATGACAACGTAAATATTTAATGTAATTTGTTTATTTGCTAACTGCTTTAGATTTCATCGATGACTGGCAACGTCACAAAAGTAAAGATTTGTCATATGGGTGTAAATTTTTGACCTAAATTAATTATGATTGATGATACGAGTATCTTTAAAACCATGCGTTTTTGGACCACATATTCTAGGACTTTTAGTATTATTTTTCCTTAAAGAATGTAAACCTTGAGTTGTGGGATATCAAAAACAACACATTGTATAATAACTATTATTATTAATATCGAGTAAAACACGGTAAAAAAATCACGTTTGTTGTATGGGAACCCCATATATATATTTATTTTATTATATTTTTGGTATTTTTTGTTACAGGAGCAACAGAAATACTAGCTATAACTATAACGCAATAATGTTTTATGAGATACAGCCTGGTGACACACAGACAGGACAGGACAGTGGAGTCTTAGAAATAGGGTTCCGTTTTTACTCTTTGGGTACGGAACCTTAAAAACATAACGATTTCACAAATTGAAATGGAACATTCCATAAAATAAAATCGTCTCTATCTACATAATATCCATTACATCCGACATTTAAGCTGTTGACTGCTGCGGTATTAAAACTAGGTATCTACTTTCATAGTCTCTTATAAAAACACATGAATAAGTAATGAAATGCCAAGTAGCACTTTAAAGTAACTGAAAAACCGAACGTTTGTAGGAATAGAGCGTGGAGTAAATATTGAAAATTCTATTTGCACCGTACTCTAGTTGTTGAGCTCCTTACTAGTCGTAAGTTGAGCTACAAGAATACAGAAAAATGCTTGTACTGACTGAAGAGGTCCACTCATAACCGAGTGTTTTTTTTTTCTAAAAACCTTCCCATATTTTAATCTGAATCTTATGAGAACCAATCTCATATGATTTGACCTGTATCCTTTTTTTTTTGGTGCGAAATCATTCACTGACGTCACTCGCTCTAGGACGGAGCGAGAGAGCGTGTCAGACTTTTACTCACTAAAACTTACTCCTATGTTCCTACTTTGCTTTCGTTCCAGGAATTCGACCCTGCTGAGCCCCTACGGTTTTGATAAAACCTTGAGGCGCGCGTGGGAGACTACACGCCGTCGATGACTCGGATTGCGTCCGGATGGTTACCGAAAGGCCAGACGGCGAGCTACTCATTGCTCACAAACCCACGCCTACGGTAGACCTGTAACCCGAAAGCCTTGATTACACCTACTGAGTAGAGTGACGAGTAAGTAAAATCCTTCTCGGCCGAGACAATGAAGCGAGGCGAGGCAGTATTCGGTGTGATTGCAAATACCGAGCGGTAGGCCGAGAGCACTGTCTCGCCACTCTACTCGGTAGGTGTAATCAAGGCTAATGTCTGTTTTTGGACTTTAACCCTATAACCGATTTCGTTGGATTAATCTGAAAAATATTTTCGTGTTCATTTCGCCAGGGTCATATATTTACGACCAAATACTCCATCTCGTTTAACTTTTTAATTCGCAGTGTCACTTGTAGGTGACAGAAGAACTGACGAGATGAAATATTTGGTCGTAAATATACAACCCTGGTGAAATGACATAAGCATGTCAGATTAATCTGACAAATATTTAAAGGGCTTTGACCTATGAGTTTGTTTCGCTGTTTCTCCTCAGGGTAGCCAACTTGACAAAATTGACGTGTAAAAATGCCATTTGTAATATAAGTAAGGCAAACATTGTATTTACAGCATAATATAGTAGTGAGCAGTGGTGGCCGAGTGGTAACGGCCCCGACTTACGAGTTGTAGGTCGCGGGTTCAAACCCAGCCAGGCGCATTACTTTGTGTAATTTATTTCATCACCACTGCTCTCAAAACGGTGAAGGAAAACATCGTGAGGAAACCGGCATGTCCTAGAACCAAAAATTTGAAAGCATGTGACATCCACCAACACGCACTGGGCCCGCGTGGTGGATTACGGCACATTCCCTCTCCCAGAGAGGAGGCCTGAGTCTCAACAGTGGGAACATTATAAGGCCGACTATAGTAGTTATAGTTATTGATAATATGTATTAAAAATTAGATGGTATTTATGGTTATATGTATATATTATGTATTATTAAGTATAATTATTGGGGTTAAGGGGCCATTTGTTACGTGCAGCATTTTGGGCGACGATGGATTGTATGTATGTTGAAGGTTGTGCGATTCCTGATTTTTGATGCATATGTGGGTCGTTGTTGTTTGGGTACCGCTTCAGGCTGGTTGCCTCTTAACCCTGATTTTCTGACGGGATTTATTGCGGTCGCTGAAAGGTGCTCTGGAGTGACGCCACTTGCACATGGATTTACCCAGAATCAAATAATGTATTTAATTATCAAACAAGGGCACGGACGTCATGTCCGTGGTTTAAATGTAAGGTTGGAGTGTGTTTTTAGTCAGTAGGAGTCTGACACTGCCCAGACTGGCTCGTCTGTGAAGTAGCCTGGGCGTCCATTTTTTTTTTATGGTGAGAAAATCATCGAATGACAAATCTCGCTCTTGGGCGGGGCGGGAGATAGTGTCAGACTTTTACTGACTAAAAACCCACTCCTGTTCCTTCGTTGCCTTCGTCCCAGGGCCCCGGGTTTCGTTTTCACACTACCCATGGCCCCAGTAGGCTTCAACCCTGCTGGGCCCCTACGATTTGCTGACATCACCCTGAGGCGCGCGTGGAACAATACGCGCCGTCGACGACTTGGGCTCGGTCCGGACAGTTACCGGACGGTTGGACGGCGAGCCACCCATTGCTTGCCGTCCGCAAGCCTGCGCCTACGGTGGCCGGAAATCGGAATCGGAATCCCGACGGCGGTTGGGGCGTGAGGACCATTGCCGTTGCCTCACGCGATCGGCCGACTCCTTTGCTAGCATTACTGATTCGCAGAAGGAGGCGACCGCCTGCCACTCCTCTTCGCTCCGGACCATGGCCTGTACCAAGGCCCGGTGCGAGAGATCGCTGCCGCCGATCGCCCCCACGAGGACACGGCGTTGCTCTTCCCAAGCGGGACACACCTCCACCGTGTGCTCCACCGTGTCCTCCGGGCGGTCCACACAGTGGCGACACCCGAACGTTGCTTCCGCACGAATTCGGTGCAGGAACTTCCCGAACTTCCTGCACCGAATTGAACCGAACCTGCGTCATGCGAAAGGTGAGGACGCCGTGAGGTCTTTCCAACCACGCCTCAAAGAGGGGACTTATCGCCATAATTGTGGCGTGAGCCTGGGCGTCCATGAGGATTTCCCACTCCTTCCAAAAAAAAAAACCAACTTGCAAAATAAATATCATCTATCTATTTATGAGAAGCTTGTAGAAGCAGCTTATTATCGGTGTACAAGCAGTTGTGACAAGTCCGACGACCGTAGATACTACTCAAGTTGAGTTTTGCCACGTATAACGTAACTTTGTTGATCGTATGGAATAGTTTATCTATTGAAATCCCTTTTGTTGGCGGGAGCGTCAGTTCGATCTCAGTTATCGCAAACAATACACCGCATTTACGTTGTTCGCTCATTATGAGCCGGTTCGAACGCCACAGTTCTACAAAAGTCCCCGTGATTGGATCATTGTGTCGGTTTAGCGTGTCACTACAATTGGATGGTTGTGATTATTACTGAAATTGGTTTAATTTACGAAAATTAGACTAAATGGAGGCCAAACAAATCGAATGGATTAGTTTAAATTAATCGCTAAAACTAATATTGGAACAGATAAAGTGAGATGTTTCGTTACTGTTAATAAATGGTTCTTAAGAGTGAACAAAAGTAATACTATTGCAAAATACATATTTTATTATAGTTAATTTCAAAAAATGGCTGCTATGATGGCTTCCAAACTACTTAATTATATTTTAACTGGAAATAATTCTAGCATGCGACAGCTTCAAACTGCATTAATAGATATACCTTATATGTAATAATAATCCTAAAGACCGAACTTCTATTATGGTGGCCAATCTCAACAGATATTACCATCAGGTGAGATAGTGGTCTAACGCAAGCCTATCAAGAATTAAAAAAAATGGCCATGAACACAGGAAATATTACAATACTCAAGCGTGTGCGCAAACATATATGAGAAGTCCGATGGACTATGAGAAGTCTGATGGGTCGGCAATTCCACACGACCGCAGAGAGATCAGGCGATGGAACAATGGCTTTACGTGCTTGCCAAGGTACGGAGAATTCATACTACCAATTACCAAACTCCGGGCAGCTACAAAGAAATACCCTAAAGACATTTTGCTCGACCTAAGAATCGAATCCAGAACTCCATGCTCTGCAGTCGCGCTTGTGACTGCGATTGCAGTTGACCTCACACTTTTCGAGGTTAGACTATTCATCATCATCATCATTTCAGCCGAAAGATGTCCACTGTTGGACATAGGCCTCCCCCAAGCGTCTCCACAACGACCGATCCTGTGCGTCTCGCATCTACCGCATTCCCGCGACTCTCACCAGGTCGTCGGTCCACCGGTTAGACTATTACTAGATTGCATTCCCTGTTCCCTAGTGACAACTGAAAGAACATTCCGAGCCTAATCACCTCTTTGAGAGGATTCGACTTCCTTACTGAGCGACAAACATATCAGTATATACGTGGCTCCAACATTTGCATGGCAATTAGAACTGGAGCGGAGCCACATTACCATTTCAATTGTGGGGAATGAACGAACTGAGGAACGAACGCTGCATTCAAGTAACACCTCCGAGTGAATGGACGCGGTTGGTTGATTTTTAAGCTTTCCGTAGCACTCGGCGCTCAAAGAGCTGGTTTGTAAGCCGTCGCGAATTAGCTCCTTCACTCGTTACTTTGTTTGCTCTTATTGTGAGCGAACAATGAATATCATCCTGTCCGGAACTTTGTTAGCAGCACCTGCATCACGAAACGATGGATTATCATATTTCAATTCTGAATTTAACTTTGACTTGAGTTTGAGGAAACATATTTCATGTTTGCGGCTTATGCGGTTAACAGATTTTCCTTTAATTTTCAAACTAACTTACTTTGAAAATTAAAAAGGTTTACATTAGAAAAGAAAATCGTAATAAAGAGTTCTTCTAATAACAAAGCAAGTATTTTTAATTATCAAAAATATTACGTGAAATTGAGAACATCGTCCTGTTTTTGTAGATTAAATAGTTAAATTATTAAATGTCATTACAGTTAACTATCCTAGTATGCACAAACAACGTAACTACTCAACTATAATTATTGCCAACATGAAATATTTCAAGCATATTATAACTACGAGAGCTTCAAACTACATGTTAGGTACACTGAAAGCATAGAAGTGATGAACAACAGTTTCTGTCTAACTATTAGGCAGGCTGTATTCCAGAGAAACAATAATTTAATACAAAAGTTTTCAATCCATGTTTTGAATCACAACAGCAACAGCGCCAAATAGTCAACAAAATCGATCACTCAACTCAGTGTAATTGTGTCAAAGTTAGTTACATTTCGTAACCAGGAAGTTTACGCCTAAAGGTTTCGGGAACAAGACCCCTGGATTCCCCGGGGTATTGTGAGAGATTATGCCAGGGGTGAGTGGGCAGGATCCACCTGTGAGCTAATAACATCCTGCCGCGATTGGGTCTCCCCTGCCGCGCCAGCTCATTACTGAAATATCCCTCATTTAGGGGAACGCTTACGTCCAAGAGTTGATGAGAGGTAGCCGACATGATAACGACATTATTACTAAGTCAGCAGCCTTCATTTAACAATAAACTTTTTGAAATTCTTATGTATATTGAGGAAACGCGGCTGTCTGATAGGCTGATTCTTTTGAGGATCTGGAGCCTTTGCACCTAATTTCGTGCCTTTGTTCGAAAGCCGATGAATCGATTTCTATTGAGCTACCTTCTTTGTTTGACGTAGCGACCTAATTTTACTTCGGATTCTACCTTTTCCTTTAATTTTGGATTCGTCAGTTTTGTTTATCGACATTTTCTAATAGCATATATATTTATGTTTTGTAAGTAGATAGATGAAGTTTTGGTAAATGCTGCATGATGAAACCGAGTTTGATCTGGTTCGTTTATGTTTCATACACTTAAAAAAAACTGTAAACATCTGAGTAGGTAAGATTAATTACATCCACAAAAATGGATGAAACCCAGCTACCGCAGAATATGCACAACTGTTTGTCGATGAGGATTCTGTCCGAATCGAAAAGTAACGATTTTACGTGCTCCCGATGTGCCCGGAGAGAACTGCAAACAGCGCACGTGCTATAATCCGATTATCTACCTGTTTCACATATCTACCCGCACGGCAAACTACTGTATTTCAAGCATTGTGCTGTAAACCAGGTGCTGTGTTATTGTGATCAAATATTATATACTGCAAAGTTGACTAAAAATATGTTGTGATTTCTGTTTTGTTTTATGGACATTGAATATTGAATCCTCACTGCCCTGTAACGCAAAGGGTTATGAACAGTATACAACTAAAATAACACAGATGGGTTTCAGTCAGTAATAGTCTGACACTGCCTCCCGTATCATCAGCTAATAAAGCCCATATGTGTTTCTTCAGTTGCACTTTAGTTTCGCAGGGTCACGATAACTCTTGAATATTCCCGCAGCCTTGATAGGCCCTAGTGGGCCCCGTTTATGTTGCTACCAGCTCTTACTGGACGGCCGGACAGTAAGCTGCCCATTGCTTGCCGTCTGTAAAAGGTTGTTCTGTTCTAGGTAGGTTCTCATAAATATTCTTATGGCCGTTTATATCGCAATAAATGTGTATTACAACACTCTCAATGGAATCAAAATTCATAGGGTACTTCCCGTTGACCCAGAATCCTGAAATTTGGCATAAAGCAAGGTCTATATGACCTTGCTAAGCCATATAGATATAGGAATAAATCTGAAAACAGTTAATTTGTTGTTACGTCACAAAAACGAAACTTTTTTTACAATTCGAAAAATCTTCGTTAGGGAATTGAACTATTCACATATGTAGGTAAGTTGGTACGGAACCCTCAGTGCGTGAATCCTCGCACATACCCACTTTTTTATCATTTTCTTCAAAGCCGAACGACGAAAATGAAAATAACTTCCAGAAAAAAAATATGAATCAAGTTTCAGCCGCTCAGGTGATTTTATCATTTTAATATGAAACCTATTTATATGTAAAACACACGTGGTCACATAATTCAGGCCGGGCCATATTTTAAATAATATATTCATAAGATTCTGGTAAAAGCACAGTTTCGTCGTGGTCATCGTGACGAACAAACACCCTCGTGGGTTCTTCCATTTACTATATTCATGTCCTTTGAGAAACATGGAATTATTTACAGACCGTAGCAACGGATCGATTACAATGCTAATTTATATTATATAATCTAGCTTCTGCCAAGCCCAGGGCCTTATATCCTATGTATTATTTTAAGACATGATATACCCATACGGGTAGCACTTGGCATACGCCAAGTTTCATTCATATACGTTAAGCTGTTTAAACGTGAACGAGTAACAGACATGCACACTCAAATCCAAGCCTTAATAATATTATCTCTTACATAGTGGACCTAATGTAGCTCTCCTCTACTCGAAGCATATAGTTTAATGACCACGAGTTCTACCATCAAGGAACTGCTACTTCAGGTTAACCGTCTAAAGTCATTACAACTGAAAACTAAGGTACATTGTTTCACATAAGACGTGGCTCACTAGGACCAATACCTGCTAGGGCTGTGAAAATGTCCAAAATAGTTACCATGCCGGGCGGGAGAAGTTTTGTAATTGCAGCCTTCACGACAGCCCACCTCTGGAAGTCTTCAAGGGGAAAATTAAAGAGCATTTCCTTTCATAACTGACATAATATAAGTAGTTATTAGTATTGTATATTTTTATATATTACACTTAATTATGTAGCTTTATATTGTACACTGGATCCTACTCTCGAAAGTGATCACTTTCTATCATGCAAAAGTTAGCTGAGAAGTAACTCATAGTTGAGTTAAGCTCGCCTTTGTACTTGAATTGTCAAGTTTTTGTGTACGATAATAAAGAAAGTAAAAAAAAGCGTACAATGTTTTCCAAATAAATGGTCCCATGCTACTTGCTATCCCCGTGATATATCTAACCTACGATTGTTTTGCTTAGAAAATAAACACCTATCTTATTTTCGACGCAATACACGTTCAACGGGGATTTGAATTGATAATGAGGTCTTTAGCAAAAGAAAATGTCTACCTAAATTGCTGTGAAAATACACGTAGGCAAGGTAAACTAACGGAAGGTTGAAAAGAGTCCGAAAGAACATCTCAGTTATAAACATTGGTGCAACTTGCCTCTCTCGTGAAATAGCTCCCAAAAGTATTTTATTCCTTTTGACGTTCATAAAGGATCTTAGTATACAAAGGTTAGTAGGAACACGGATCTTCGCTTCGCTTCACACTTTCAGTAAAAAACTTGAAAGCTTCTCCTTTAGTGACTTAACTCTTTAAGGTTTTTTCGAAAGTTTCCGATAGATAAATACCTGAATAGAGACGAGCTTTTGAAGTTTAAATAAATATAAAAACGACATCCAATCAGCCGTGAAATGTTAATGATGCAAATCGGAAACAAATTTTTACTTGTAAAGCTCTTTTTTATAGTTTTCAAGGGTGGCTTTCCGGGTGATGGCGAATTGTAGCGACATCTCTGTCGGCATATAGGAACTTAAACATAAAAGTCGGGCATCGCACTATCACAGTTCTCCGCGAGATTAGAACAGTCCGAAATTAACAATCGGGCAGTTGCACAGACACAACACTCGTCTGGTCTGAGGATCCTCCCTTCTCAATAGACTTTTGTGGGACTTTACACCCTATTCTGCATACCTCTAAAGAATATTGGGATGCCAAACGTGTCCCATCCCTTGACTACAGTAACATCTAACATCCCTCATTGGAATAATCAGGCAGATCCATTCCGGTTAAGTTGACGCGTCAAAAGCCGGGTGCGGCCAGCCTGTCCCCTGTCATGGCCCGGATGTATGGGCTCGCAATCAGCTTAAACGTACCGCGCTCAACGATTACCTACATATATCTCGACATGTAGAAGGGTCATTACGAAATGAGTTTTGACACATCATGCTTAAACCTTCGCAATAATAGGACTATCTACAACAGTAGGGAATATACATAAAAAACTATTTGCTATCTAATCAGGTTATACATTTTTTTTAAATAGAATACTAACTGTGAAAACAATTGGGCACGCCATAATCATGGCGGTATGTCGCCGCCCGGAGGTCACGGTGGAGCATACGGTAGTGGTGTGCCACGCCTGGGCAGAGCACCGCCGTATCCTCGTGGGGGCGATCGGCGGCAGCGATATCTCGCGCCGGGCCTTGGTACAGGCCATGGTCCAGAACGAGGAGGATTGGCAGGCGATCGCCTCCTTCTGCGAAGCAGTAATGCTAGTAAAGGAGGCGGCTGATCTCGTGAGGCAACGGTCCTCATGCCCCAACCACCACCCATTTCCGGCCACCGTAGACGCGTGCTTGCGGACGACGAGCAATGAGTAGCTCGCCGTCCGACCATTCGGTAACCGTCCGAACCGAGCCCAAGTCGTCGACGGCGCGTAGTGTTCCACGCGCGCCTCAAGGAGATGACAGCAACCATACGGGCCCAGCAAGGTCGAAGCCTACTGGGGTCTGATTCTCAGAGAAGACTCGGCCCCGGTACGAAAGGCAACGAAGGAACAGGAGTGGGTTTTTAGTTAGTAAAAGTCTGATACTATATCCCGCTCCGCCCAAGAGCAGGGGATGTCATCGGATGATTATCCCACAGAAAAAAAAAAAACTGTAAAAAAAAAATGTCGAAATTGAAAGAAAGAAATTAATCTACGTTTCTCGCTAAGACGCAATTTTCTATGGTGGCCGTGACATGGACATGGTCTTTGATATCACAAGTTGATGTCGGATTTCTCTTTCTTATTATCAGTTTTGAAGCTTTATATCTTCTGTGTCGATAAAGATATTTAAAAAATTCTTGTACAATGCGTTCCAAATAAGAATAGGATCGATTGCCATGATGTGACGTCACGTCTTACTGTCAAATCAAAGACTGGCGAAATAGAAGAACTCAGATATAAGCAAAATTGAAGAACGGGATTCCTCCTGATTAAACTTTTTTCGTTCACAGTTCGTAAATAAATTAAATTTTAAAAATTTCTTGTTTTACTTACCATAATAATTCTTCGATTTGACAGTATGTCGTGACGTCACAACATGGCAATCGATCCTATTCTTATTTGGAACGCATTGTATATTTGTTTATTAGAACGAATTAATTTAGTAAATAATTCGACTCAGCTTCGCAAAAAAACAAAAGGCGTACTTATGTACATATAATTCAACAGAATACACAATTGTGTTTTGTTGAAATATTTACTAGGAAATCCGTCAGATTCTGACAATCGCGTGTCTGTAATAAATTCAAATTATACGATACGAAACTTCCAATACTGTAAGTAGGCACTTTACACACGAAACGAGAATTTTCATTATTTGTAAATCTGTTTTTAGCAACTAAATATAGTAGATATAGAACTTTTTTATTAAGTAGACCGTTATTCGCTATCACATAAGATGTGTGGATAAATAATTATGGCGATTATGACAATTTAACGATCTATTAATTTTTAAGGTGCCGCACCCAACGGGACCCTATTACTAAGACTCCGCTATCCGTCTATCTGTCCGTCTTTCACCAGGCTGTAACTCATGAACCGTGGTAGTTAGACAGTTGAAATTTTCTCAAGACGATGTATTTCTGTTACCGCTATAACAACCAGTACTAAAAAAATAGAATAAATTAAATATTTAAGGGGGCCCCCATACAATAAACGTGATTTTTTTGCCGTTTTTATAGATAATTTTACGGAACACTTCGTGAGCGAGTCCGACTCGCACTTGGCCGGTTTTTATTTAGTACCGGCGTAGGATTGTGAAGTGAATTGTTCTTTTTTTATTTAAGTTAATTTAAATCTATATTTTTTAGGGTGGAAATCATCCAATGACTTCTCCCGCTCTGGGCAGGGTGGGAGGGCGTGTCAGACTTTTACTGACTTAAACCACACATGTGCATCGGCATCGGCCCTGCTGCGCCCTTACGGTTTGATGACATCTCTTTGAGGAGCGCGTGGATCACTACGCGAGCTACACATTGCTCGCCGTCCGAAAGCCCACGTCTACTGTAGCTGGTAGTCGGAGTCAGAATCTCGGTGGCTGGAGCGTCAGTACATTCGTTACCTCACGTGTGTGGCTACCTCCTTCGCTAGCATTATTGCTTTGCAGAAGCAGGCCACCGCCTGCCATTCCTCCTCGCTTCGGACCATAGCCCGAACCAGGGCCCGACGCGTGAGGTCACTGCCACCGATTGCCTCCACGAGGACACGACAGTAATCCACCCAAGCGGGGCACTCCTCCACCGTGTCCTCCAGGCAGTCCACACAATGGTGACACCCGGGCGTTTCTTCCGCCTGAATCCGATACAGGAACCTCCCAAACTTGCCATGTCTGGTGAAGGACCTGCGTCATGCGAAAGTTGAGGACGCCGTGTTGCTGGTGCAGCCACTCCTCAAAGAGGGGACTTACCACAATAATTGTGGCTTGCCCTGACTGACAACGGCAGTAACACTAATTTATCGCTGTCGCCTTCAAATATGTAAGCTTGATCGTTTGTATTGTAGAATACATGATTGCCATACTATTTCATAGCCGATAGCCAAACATGACAGGAGCATTTGCGTGAACAATATCGATTATTCAAAATTAGTCCCGAGTTCTATATAGGTACAAATTGCAAGAGCTTTACTCAAGGTGTCCCTACGAGTCGGTAAATTTGTGGTTATGAGAAATAAATAAATATTCCATAAAGGGTTATAAAGTTTAATATATTCACGTTAATATTATAAAGGTAAAATATATGTACTAGTCCGTATGTATGTTTTTTTTTTTTTTTTTTTTAGGTGGGAAAATCATCTTATGACAAATCCCGCTCTTGGGCGGAGCGAGAAATAGTGTCAGACTTTTACTGACTAAAAACCCACTCCTGTTCCCTCCTTGCCCTCGTCCCAGGGCCCCGGGTTTCACTTTCACACTACCCGTGGCCCCAGTAGGCTTCGACCCCGTTGGGCCCCTACGATTTGCTGACATCTCCTTGAGGCGCGCGTGGAACAGTACGCGCCGTCGACGACTTGGGCTTGGTCCGGACGGCTACCGGACGATCGGACGGCGAGCCACCCATTGCTCGCCGTCCGCAAGCCCGCGCCTACGGTGGCCGGAAATCGGGATCAGAATCCCGGCGGCGGTTGGGGCGTGAGGACCGTTGCCTCACGCGATCAGCCGCCTCCTTTGCTAGCATTACTGCTTCGCAAAAGGAGGCGACCGCCTGCCACTCTTCCTCGCTCCGGACCATGGCCTGTACCAAGGCCCGGCGCGAGAGATCGCCGCCGCCGATCGCCCCCACGAGGACACGGCGTTGCTCTGCCCAAGCGGGGCACACCTCCACCGTGTGCTCCACCGTGTCCTCCGGGCGGTCCACACAGTGGCGACACCCGGGCGTCGCTTCCGCACGAATCCGGTGCAGGAACTTCCCGAACTTACCGTGTTCGGTGAGAACCTGCGTCATGCGGAAGGTGAGGACGCCGTGAGGTCTTTCCAACCACGCCTCAAAGAGGGGACTTACCGCCATAATTGAGTCCGTATGTATGTGCGTCTGTTACTACTTCACGCTCAAAAGTCTGAACGGACTTGAATGAATTTTGGTACACGGGTTTTTTTTTCGGTGAGAAAATCATCTTATGACATCCCCCGCTCTTGGGCGGGGCGGGAGGTAGTGTCAGACTTTCCTGTTCCTTCATTGCCATTCGTAACAGGGCCGAGTTTTCCTTTCAGAATCAGACCCTTGGCCCCAGTAGGCTTCGACCCTGCTGGGCCCCTACAGTTGTAACATATTCTTGAGGCGCGCGTGGAACAGCACGCGCCGTCGAAGACTTGGGCTCGGTCCAGACGGTTACCGGAAGGTCGGACGGTGAGCCACCCATAGCTCGCACCTACGGTGTCCGGAAATCGGGATCGGAATCCCGGCGGCGGTTGGGGCGTGAGGACCGTTGCCTCACGCGATCGGCCGCCTCCTTTGCTAGCATTACTGCTTCGCAGAAGGAGGCAACCGCCTGCCACTCCTCCTCGCTCCGGACCATGGCCTGTACCAAGGCCCGGCGTGAGAGATCGCCGCCGCAGATCGCCCCCACGAGGACACGGTGTTGCTCTGCCCAAGCGGGGAACACCTCCACCGTATGCTCGTGTCCTCCGGGCGGTCCACACAGTGGCTACACCTCCGCACGAATCCGGTGCAGGAACTTCCCGAACTTACCGTGTCCGGTTAGAACCTGCGTCATGCGGAAGGTAATGACGCCGTGTTGCCTTTCCAGCCACTCCTCAAAGAGGGGACTTACCGCCATAATTACGGCGTGCCCATTTGCTTCACGGGTAGACCATGTTCCTGGTTTCACATGGTTCCTGTATTTTTGACATTATCAAATTTTGAGATTTATATTGTAGTTTTGACATTTATATTATAATAATGTTGACATTTATATTGTAATTTTGACTTATAGTTTGTAACTTTGACATAAATCTTCTAATTTTGACATATATTTTTATCTTTGACATTCTTCTTGTACTTGTGTGACAATACTGTTTTAATTAATTTGTAATGTTGACATGATAAGATATAAATAACTTCGAATTAAATCGTCTCTAAGTTATAAAGTAAGTGAAATCCTAGGAAATTTTTACGTGTTTTTTAGTTTTCAATGTTCTAAATATTTGTACGCCGACACTTACGGCTAAACATGACTGGACTCAAACAACAAATCTCAATCTTGCATGCTACTGTATGTGTACAATGTTTAAACTAGTAAAAAATATTTTATCTTATGTCCTAGAATAGCACATAGGATGCTTTCTATCCCGAGAGTATGTTCCCTTGGAATGATGTTGTGCTTTCACGCGAGCGAAGCCGCAGTCAGAAGCTGGTATCTAAAGAAAAAGAGAATCCACACATAACACACAACAACATAAGGCTATACAGCTGGCTTTAAATGATTAGATTTCATAAACAACAAAGTAAGTCAGATGCCAAATAATAAATTTACGTAACAATAAGGGACTACGATTTTCTCTGAAGGGTACAGACATATACGCTACACCCAGATTTCGACAGTGTTCGTATAATTTCCATCAAATATATCCCCGAGCTTTTTGCCACTACCGTAAATAATTTGATTTTAATTTATTGAAAACTAGCGACCTGACCCAGTTTCCCACGGGTATTATAAAGCATTGAAATTCTCGGCTTTTCTCTATTAAAATATGCTTGTATACACTTATACCTTCCTCATTCTGTCTATTGGTGAACACCGCTTGAAAATCCATGTAGCAGTTTTTGAATTTATCGTTAACAAACAGACAGAGAAATAAACGAGGAGGAGGACTTTGTTTTTTAATATTGTATGTAAGGTTCTTTATTTAAAAAAAAAACAGTGTGACCCAATACTATGTGAAGTCTTCCGTACCGCATCGTGCAGTAAAGCTACTAAGCCTTACAAACATTTTTTTAAAATTGTCATTATCGATAGGCTCGCGTTTGACCATTATGTCTCCTTATGGTAAGCCATGATGTGGCCGACGATGGAGCACACTTACCTAGAAGTAACGTATTTACTCTTGACTTAAAAACCCCCTAAATATGGTTCATCATCATCATCTTCCTGCCCTTGTCCCGTTTTATTTGGGGTCGGTGCAACACGTTTTTTTCTTCCATTCTGTCCTGTCACTCGTCACACTATCACTAACTCCCTTTTCTTTCATATCACTTTTCACACAATCCTTCCATCTTTTCTTTGGTTAAGCTTGTAAATATTATAGTACTTAAGGCATACTGAAAGTTTCTGGATTCTGATAAATAAGACTAGACATAACATTTACGATACATTTATTGTTTTTCAAAGTATATATTCCCTCGCAAGTAATGCATTTTTGCATTCGCTGAAACCACGGTACAAAGCAGTTGGACAAGTCTTCTTTAGGGATCTCTTCAATGGCTTTATGCAACGCATTCGCCGCCAATTCAGGGCTCGTAACACGTGTGCTTCTAAGTTTGTCTTTAATTTTTGGAAACAAATAGAAGTCGCAGGGTGCGAGGTCCGGGCTGTAAGGAGGATGCGTCATCAGTTCCACATTTGAAGCCTTCAAATAGGTTATGAATGAATGTGAGGATGCATTGTCGTGGTGGAGTAGTACATTTTACATTTTTTATAATTTTACAGCACCACTGGACAGGCAGTCGTTTCTTGTCCTCCGTTAAGTCGTATGGTATTCATCGAGTTCAAAGCTTCCGAACCTTCAGATGCACATGTAAAATGTTTTGCACTTGGCTCATTCCAATGCCTAACAAAGCACGAATTTGCTGGCAAGTAATTTTTTTGTCAGTTTCAATAAGTAATCGTACGGTGTCAATATTCGAGTCTGTAGCCGCCGTCCGATCTTCACGTACCTCTTCATAGAGATGATCACGTCTACATTTAAATTCTCCAAACCACGAAAACACAAAGCTGCGACATGGTGCTCCATCACCAAATGCCAAAAAAAGAGTTCCATTTTCGAATTCAATAATAGTTTTTTCATTCTTTTATTTTAAGTGGCCAGATCCAGAGACTTTCAGTATGCCCCACGTATGCTATTACTAAACCTAAAAAAAAATCAAAACATTTTACTATCCCAGAATTTATCAATCCACGCCGAATTATAAACAGGGTAACGACTACTCAAATAAATAAAACCTAACTAAAAATAACCAGCAAATATTTATAAACAAACAAATTTTATTCTAAGTTACTTGTTATTTTTGCATAAATAGTTGTGGAATGTATCGTAGGGCAATAAAGTGCGGCGGGCGCTGCAGCCCCCGGGCGCACATTTGGAGAGCCTAGTGTAAAGCCAATCTCTGAATCATGATATAATAGGGTTTGTACCAAGAGCTGTGGTATTGTTCAAAAGAGTTATCGTGGCCGTCGCAAAAGATTAACTAAAGGATCGCAGGTGGGTCAGTAGAGATCTGACACTTCCTCCCGCACGACCTAGAGTGGAATTCGATGATTTCCCACGTAACAAAAAGGGTTTTTTCCAAAAAAAATTAAAGAACTCTGCTGTTGCACCAAATGGACAAGGTCGTTTTTAATATGACTAAGCACTCTTCCCAACTTATTCTTTTTTCTTTTTTCTTGGGGCTGAAGCACGCGTCCTGCTCGTGATCGGGCCGGTCGGTTAGTTGAGACTGATCAAATCTTAGCTGCCAATAGCTTATTTCAATTTATATTTTTAATTACTTTTTTTTCATTTTTATCAACATTCATCATCATCATCATATCAGCTGAAAGACGACCACTGTTGGACAAATGCCTCCCCCAAGTTTCGCCACAAGGAACGGTCCCGTGCGTCTCGTATCCTTCGAATTCCCGGAACCATTACCAGGTAAACATTGTGCTAACCCAGGTAAGGTTGTGTAACTCATAATATAATTTAAAAGAGTGTTCATGGAATTTTTTCACTTTCTTCTCCATAAAGATCTACACTTTGGAACGTACAATTTAGCTTCACTTTTTTTTGACTGACCGACATTTTGATAATTCAAAAGGGTCTGTAAATGCTCTTTTTGACATAAACGTTTGTGATTTCTTGTTTTAGCATATAGAGAATCAGATACTACCTTCCATCTATCAGAGCTAAATAATAGGACTGCATGATTTGATCTTCAAGGTTAAGTAAGCAACACTTACGAAATGCTGAAGTGTGGATAGGTCATCTTCCAAAATTTTCCGAGATTAATTCTCGCGCTCTGGGTAGAGCGGGAGGGCATGTCAGACTTTTACTGACTAAAACCACACCTGTATCCCTCAATTACCCTCTGCGTTCTAGGACTACGGGTTTCCCATTCAGAAATTCTCCGCGGTACTAGCTAGCGGGCATCGGCGCTGCTGGGCCCCTACGGTTTGCTGACATTTCTTTGAGGAGCGCGAGGACCACAACGCGCTGTTGACGACTGGGCTCGGTCCGGTTAATTACCGAACAGTCGGACGGCGAACTACTCAGTGCTCGACGTCCGCAAGCCCGCGTCTACCGTGGCTGGTAGTCGGGGTCGGAATTACGGCGGCTAGGGCGTGAGGACCTTCGATCCCTCACGCGTGCAGCCTCCTCCTTCGCTAGCATTACTGCTTCGCAGAAGAAGGCGACCGCCTACCATTCCTCCTCGCTCCCGACCATAACCTGAACCAGGGCCCGACGCGATAGGTCGCTGCCGCCAATTGCCTCCACGAGGACACGGCGGTGCTCCGCCCAAGCGGGGCACACCTCCACCCTATACGCCACCGTGTCATCTGGGTGGTCCGCACTATGATGGCACCCGGGCGTTGCTTCTGCCTGAATCCGATGCAGGAACCTCCCGAACTTGCCATGTCCGGTGAGGACCTGCGTCATGCGGTAGGTGAGGACGCCGTATTGCCGCTCCAGCCACTCCTCAAAGAGGGGACTTACCACCATAATTGTATTGTGCCCAGCACTGGGTTGCGACAGTCGCCGTCACCATTCCACCATGAGATCCCGCCGGAACTCTGTCCGCCATGCCGAGACTTGGCGCGGCAGCGGAGTTTCGCCCCGGCATTGCATCTCCACGCGCAAATCATGCATGCATGCAAGGACTGTTGCCTCCAAATCCCATGGTGGCAGGCCAGCAACGAGGCTCGCCACCTACCTAACCTTGGACCTTGGATAACGTGGTACACCGTTGGTCTCAGCTGTTATTTGTAGCCAGTGTAGCCTTACAATCCTTCTTGCCTTGGAGAATCGTGTTACCCAGTTATTGGTATATGTAAGTCAGATAGGTCGGTAGGTCATCGCCTCTTGTGAAATACTGGTATCTAATTTCATCAGACTGGAACCAAACACAACGTTGTTGGGAAAACGCTTGGCAGTTAGCTAGCTGTCTTTTATCCATCACACCTAGTTACTTAAATCTTCTAAAATTAATTTGAGGTATGTTGTTTTTAGGGTTCCGTAGCCAAATGGCAAAAAACGGAACCCTTATGGATTCGTCATGTCTGTCTATCTGTCCGTCCGTATGTCACAGCCACTTTTTTTCGAAACTGTAAGAACTATACTGTTGAAACTTGGTAAACTAAGTACATGTAATCTGTGAACCGTATTAAGATTTTCACAAAAATAGAAAAAAAAAACAATAAATTTTAGGGGTTCTCCATACTTAGAAGTGAAACTCAATTTTTTTTTCATCAAACCCATACGTATCTATGGACAAGTCTTCAAAAATGATATTGAGGTTTCTAATATCATTTTTTTTTCTAAACTGTTAATAGTTTGCGCGAGTGACACTTTCAAAGTGGTAAAACGTGTCCCTGTAACTTCTAAAATAAGAGAATGAAAAAACTAAAAAAAAAATTGATGTACATTTATAGATTACCATGCAAACTTCCACCAAAAATTGGTTTGAACGAGATCTAGTAAGCAGTATTTTTTTAATAAGTATTTTATAAATGGTAAACCGCAATTTGCCTTTCAACTTTGTACGGAACCCTCAGTGCGCGAGTCCGACTCGCAATTGCCCAGTTTTTTTTCTTCTGGAAAACATCAACCATCAACCCTAGTTACACACGATTCCCAGGCTTTATCGAAACTAGTTTTAATAAATACGCTACCGGGGTAAATATGAGCATGAAATCTTTCCCCGGGGCACACACCATGGTTAATTAACTCCGCATGGGACTGCGCAGAAATAACTGTCAAGCATACATTGTCTACCAATTAAGACTTTAATATAGATTTGGTAGTAGCTCGTGCATAGTAAATGGCTTTGTAACTTACGCTGTTTATTTATAGGCAGTGAATTAACGGTTGATTTGATTGGAAAAAGTTATTTGTATTTTATAAAATAAGACACTGGTCGCTTTAATTGTAGTTGTAAATAAAAATAAAAAAGAAACGTGAAAATCTTGAATTGAATATACAAGTATGATTTATTATTTGATTTTGTAATTTCAAGTTACATAAAACACAACACTGCGTGCCAAAATAAAGATGGATTGTTGAAGTGGGATTGGGTCGGACAAGTCTGCCGCAGGTCAGTTGAGCTGTGGACTAAAACAGCTAATTATTGGGTTCCATTACCAAAAATTTGCTAGGTGACATAACAGAGACAAAGGTGAAGAGATGAACTTCACTCTTACCGGAGGGATTGGCCCGTAATAGCTGAAGACAGAGGTGTGTGGAAAAAAGAGAGAGAAAGAGGCCTTTAGCCAGCAGCGGGACATAATTGGTTAATTAGATAGATTTTCTTGACGATTAATAAAACAAAATGTGTAGTTAAATCCAACTGGATTTACTGGCAAATACCAGTAACTAAAAATAAATTACGATCTGAAACTTATTCAGAAGACTACGGTTACATCAATATAACGATAGTAATACAGGAAAGTTGAAATGTTCTGCCACAAAACAATAACAGGAAATAATTCCGAAAACTTAACCTTACTTCGGAATCCACCTTTTATTTCCCGCACATTTTCCCTCAAAGCCTGCTCGCTCAATTAACCAAAAGCACCTCAGTTCTAAATAGCTTAACAACCTAAGCAGCTCAGCTATACGCAGCAGCCGTAGCAGCTAGCAAGCCATCGCAATCTTGTAACTATTACTCGTTTTTTATTCACCCTGCTTGGAATTAATCCCTTGTTTAATGGCTCGTGAATCCCACGGCTTATTTAAGGAGGCTTTTGAGCAACCTGACGAACAACCTGTATAAAACTTTGGAAGAATTACCGTCTCTTACGGGCCGGTTACACTAGGTGAGCTACTCGCTTCATTAAGAAATAAATTGACAGAGGAGAGAATGTCAACTTAACTCATGTCAATAGTCGGTACAATGCCTAATCGTATATTATATGCATCTCGTCGCTTAGATATGGTGACATCGAAAGAGTTCGCATGGTGCTATTACTTTTATTAATATCTCCTTTTTTTTCTTTTTTTATTAGGGTTTATCTGGTTTATGCTTAATAAAGAATAGGTGTTCATACTTGATAGAAAGAAGAGATGATTGTTTTATAATGTCAATGAAGTCGGCTGTTAAGCTGACAGGCGGAAAGAATTCTTTATAATAATATAAAGTTAGCTTAAAGTGCTTCTAACAATATAAATTAATAATATATTTACTGACTGACTTACTGACTTGACTGGCCTGTTGGTCTAGAGGTTAATGCCGGAGGTCGTGGGTTCGATACCCACCCAGGACAAATGTTTGTGTGATGAGCACTATCATTTGTTCTGTGTATGGGTGTAATTTATCTATATATGTATGTATTTAGAAATCTATAAGTATGTTTATCAGTTGTCTAGTACCCATAACACAAGCTCTGCTTAGCTTGGGACTAGACAGCGTTGTGTGATAGTTGTGTGAATATTATTATATTATTATTTCGTTTATTCATTAACTTATCATATAAATTACATTTTTAAATATTTCAATAAAAAGATAAAAAAACATTTAAAAATATAAAAAATAGTGTCCCACCGGTATCGGGAACAGGGTCCAAGCTACCGGCGGTCAGGGCTCCAGAGAAAGGAACCTCCTAACAATACGATCCGTGTCCAGGAGTACCACTTTCTGAATCAAGCCCTTGATCCAGCCGCCTAACGCGAGCCTCCTAAGGTGTTGGTCGAGGCTCTTGGCTATTAAACCATTGGCTGACACGACTATCGGTACAATGATCGCCGAGTCCACATCCCACATGTCGACAACTTCGTGAGCCAAGTCAATATACTTGATTTGTTTATCTTTCTCGGCTTTCACGAGGTTCTCGTCATGCGGAACGGATATGTCAACAATCATTGCACGCCTCTCGCTTCGGTCCACCACCACTATATCAGGCTTATTGGCTACAATAGTCCTGTCAGTGATGATGGACCGATATTATTATTATTATTATTTCTATTATTCCGCTAAAGCTATGCGAGCAGCTAGCACGTTGCAAGGATATATAACTAAGCTGTGAAACAGAGTATGTGGCTGAGCGGTGCGAGGATGCGTAGTGAACTCTATTCAGCTATAGGTGGTAGTTGGTGTAACCTCATTCATGTCTCATGTTCCTCAACACATTCCATATCTCGTCGATTTATCTTGGCTAGTAGTCTCGCCTAGCTAGTTTCTCGCCTATCCACAATCAAGAAATGATTATCGTGCAAACTCTCTACTCCAATTCAAAACGAATTTTAAGTTCAGTAAGTGTCTAAGGTGTAATTATGGAGTTAACAGTGCGCCTCTGAAGAAACCAGGAAGTTTTGCAAGTTCACCGGGCGAATAATTTAGATGTTCAGCATGTTCGCTCTTGTTTCTCGTACTTTGGTTAGGTACGAACTACTTACTTTTACTTTGGAAGTTCATTTTAGATAGGTATTATATGAACAGCAAAGGTAGAAGTTGTTATGTCTATCTCAACCACACCATTTGGCTAAGGTTTAATGTTGTAGCATGGACAAATATATTATTGAACATTTTAATGAAGCATCTTTTTCCAACTTTATTGTTTATAGCTCGCCGTCCGACCCTCCGGTAACCGTCCGGACCGATCCTAAGACATTGACGGCGCGTACTATTCCACGCGTGCCTCAAGGAGATGTCAGCAAACTGTAGGCGTGCAGCACGGTCGAAGCCTACTGGGGCCAAGGGTTTGTTTTCGAAAACTCGGCCCTGGTATGAAAGGCAATGAAGGAAACGGAGAAGGTTTTTAGTCAGTAAAAGTCTGTCACACCCTCGCGCATCGCCCAAGAGCGGGGGATATCATTGGATGATTTTCCCACCTAAAAAAAGGGTATTGTTAACTGTAGCTTATATTCGTATATCGGTGGCGGCGACCTTTAGCGTCTGGCCCTGGTTCAGGCCATGGTCCGGAGCGAGAGAGAATGGAAAGCGGTCACCTCCAGCAAAGCAGTATAGCGAGCGAAGAAGATGACTACAACCGTGAGGGAGCGGACAACCTCCCAGCCACCATAGGCGTGGATTTGCAGACGACGAACAATGGGTATCTCGCTGTCCAGCCATCCAGTAAAGACCAAAGCCCGAGTCGAAATGATTTCCAACCTTAAAAAAAAAACAAAAAAGGTTTAAACGATGTAATTATACATATATTACGTCATGTTGCATACCATATACATATTAATATTCTTTATAGTCCAGTCAAATTAGACCAAAAAATAGGGGTAAAGTTACAGGTTGAGACGCGATTCGGAAATCGAACATAAATGGACGTAACTGTTTTTTTTCGTTAACTTGCAAGTCTGATTTTTTCACAGCTTCAAGGGAGCGCAAACTTGAGTATATACTTTTAATTTCAACTCAATAACTTTACGCGTTCCCGAGATAAAGGCTCGTGACAGACAAATAGACACAGACAGACGGACAACAAATTATCCTATTTAGGTCCATTTTATCCTTTTGAAATACCCTAAAAACGTGCTACCTCAAAGATGGCGTGAAAACGGGTGCATAATAAGACGATGACCTTGTTCAACTTTTTGAATCATTATGTCTCAAAAACGGTGGTTCTTAGGAAAAAAGCATTGAGACATTTTTGTAGATAATTATCTGATCTACAATTTATTCGGCTAGTTTTATGATAAAACTTACCATTTTGCTAAAAATCGCAAAAAACTCGTTTTTATGACCTTTGACCTCGAGTATTTTTTTGTCCAGGTGTCTGATCGATGAGGACTTTTTAGGTTTCATTTATAAAGGTGTTTTGAACAATCCTACTAATTTTCAGCTAAGTGCATATTATTGTAACCTTGGGATGTCTAAATTGACCGGACTTAAAAATTATAATTAGTTCTTGAGTACTGTAATCTATTCAAAATCTTTTGTTTTCAGAAGGAAGAATCCTATTCTTATTTCAAATTAGTTCAATACGGCCAGCACCACAACGTAGGTTTAATAACGCGTACGTCTAAATCCTAGTTCACAACAACATCAAACAGTTAATGATGTAAATACCATAGACACACACATAGAGCGTTCGAATTACAAAATTCCATCATGGAACCACGCGGGAGTTGCGGTTCGAGTACGATAAGCTTCAAAATCAATTTCGGCGTGTTTACAGAGGAGGCGGCCGTCAAATAGACCGGTTAGGTATTTGTGGAGCACACCAGATACGCTCCGAGCCCGAATATTTAGTGCGAGGCTTTGATTGGTGGACTGATCACTTGGAAATTGTACATGACCCAGTATGTGGTGATTAAAACGCGTTCAGTTGTTGATTTGGTTAGTAATAGATTCTCACCTAAATCTAAATTCGCTCAAATCCGTTTCAGTTAACTAGGAGCGAAACATATCCTTGATTTCAGCTCGTTCGAACAATGTGTCAGACTTTTATTTGATTTTATCAATAAGATGATCGATTTTTCTTTTAGATGTTTATTTTTAAAGCATTGTCTTACGCTAGAAATTACTCCTGTATAAAGGGTGACAAACATTTAAAACCACATACATACAAAAGACACCTATCTAGATAATTGTTCCGGGTCTGGGTTACCACTATTTACCCGCGACACGCAGTACAACAACCAAACGTTCAACCACTGCGCACAACATACCGTCAAATACATACAACATACCTATCAATAAAATTCACTTCAAAGCGCAACACCTCTTCAATTGCACACTACTAAACAAGTAATCTTACGAATCGCTCAGCAGAGCTCTTATCATGCGCCATCACATCAAATCTCTTTTCTTCTCTAAGAAAGCAGGTTAAGTACAATCTGCATAAAAAAAAAAACTAAAGCAGAACACTTAACACATATGCACAAATGTTTTTCCCGAAGTGAGAGTCGCTAAGGGAAGTATATGATATGTGCTCATACTAGCAGCTGCCACCACTAAAGGCATACATGCAATAAACTCGAGCCGCTTCCCTGGCATCAAGTCCTTGAGTCTCTTGGGGCGCTCTCATTCTGCGAGAAATACGTCCCTGTAAGCTAGCACCACACTTAAACCTCTTATTAGATATTTATTCTAGGTCCCTGTTGCAGTTCTATATACCCTGTAGACTTCTAAGCATCAATGCACAAGATGATAGCAAAAGTGTTAAGTTTTCACTACTTTTAACCCAACTTTGCCTGAAGAAGGGTTATATTTTCAAATGTTTGTATATATTTATTTGACATGCCTTAGAGCCTGAACGGCTTGCATTTTAGCTTCAAATGCAACAAGCCTTTTGTGACACCTCGTCATTAGATTCACCGAGTGACACTGGCACATGAAAATTAAAAAAATATTGTATAATATCCAAATAATGTGTTCGAGGTTTTTTTTTATAATTGTGGCGTGTCCAAATGTGTTCTAGGTGACGATTTCAAAAACAGAAAATTAAAAAAAATATGATAGCGTCAAAAAATCCAACCGTAAAAATACAACCAAAAAGTTTGACACAAGTCACTTTATGCAGTCTGATGCAGTTGATGGCGTCTTATGATCCAACTAAAATAAATTCTACTAGCTGCATCAGATTGCTGAAAGTAATTTGTTTCGAACTTTTTATGCTTTCATACACAAATGAAAATTAAAATCACGAAAACGAAATAATTTTTCGTGAAAATGCAATTGAAGCGTAAAAGCCAGTAAGTACTGTAGAAAAATATACCGTTACTTGCAAGTCTTCAGGCAGTTAAATGAACGTGCCGCCTGTTTATTTATTTCCATATCTGGAAATCCGACACAGACTCTTCAGATTCCAGCCGACTGCCCACCTCTCCGTTGTTGCCGTGCAAATTCTCGCAACTACAGTAATTCTCGAACAATAGTCAAGCCAATACCAAAAATTCTATGCCCTCAATCTTCAGGTAAACTTTCTTTCATTCGGAAGCCAAAAGTTATTGAACGTGGCAAAAGTTTAGTCATTATTACAGTCTACATTCGACAGGTAATCGTTCAGACAGCTCCCGTGATCAGGGTTCAACAACGGATGAGTAGGGACGACTTGGTTCTCACTCGAACTGTTAAGCTCCGAGAATATGTTTACCTTAGTCGCCAAATGAAATGACAGATTCCCAAAATACCACATTCTAAAATATAAGTGAATAGGTTACTTTTTAGGAAGCGTATCTATCATAGACAACATCATCGCTTACCATCAGCTCCCCTAGCCAAGTTACAACCGTTTCGTTTCGATTCTCATTACGTTGATCACCTCGAGTTGACCACGCCTCCTATTCCTTTGTTCTGATCACGTGACTGAGCGTTGAGATGACGTCAGAATAAAGGAATCGGAGGCGTGGCCTACTCGAGGCAATCAACAAAAAGAGATTCGAAACGAAACGGTTGTAACTTGGCGAGATAGTGCAGAAGCAAAAAAGCATTAAAAATGATGAATGATGATGATGAATGATGAGTTTTAGATTCATTACATCATGAGATTGAATCTCTAATTACAGTTCCGAGCAACAAAACTCAAGTTTCTAACTAGTGAAAATTACAAATTAGCTTCCTATTACAAGCAGTACCTACGTAGTAAAATATTCATAAGCTCTAACAGCAATGATAGGAAAAGTTTTAGTGTTATAAACATTGATTAAGTATAACCAGCGCCACCAGGGCGGCGCGGTGACCACAGACGTGCTGTATCGTTGGATCTGCGGCTCCGTGTAACTACAGCAAGAGTTAAGTGAACGAATACTTCGGTACGATATTGTTTACAAGAATTTCAGTTACGCTCTTAATCGGGCGCAGACGACCGACAGAAAACTTTTCACGGATAATATACCGCATGAATAAAAACAATCTACCGTAAGTTCTTCAATGAAACGTTCACTTCCTTTTTTGGGATTCGTAATTATTAATGACTTTTCCCGCTCTGATCGGAGCGAGGAGTGTCAGACTCTTACTGACAAAAAACCCACCTGTGTTCCTTCAGTTGCCTATTGCGTTCCAAGGCCACTCAGGGGTAACTCTTTGTAAAAAACCTGCTGTGCTCTACCATACTGGCCGTTTAAATCATTTATAATCACCAACAAAATATATTCAAAGTAAGAATAAATCAATAAAAAGTCGCCCGTCTATCGTGTGCCTATGCAATGTTCAATGCAGCCCGTCCCTTGCTGTCCTCCCCCAGCGACGCCCTAAGCCAAGGTACGAGCCGCTCAGGGGGTACTTGCCTAGTTTTCAATTTAGTTTTAGTTTTTTTAGAAGTCCTGTCTCATTAGTTGTCTTGCATTCACGCTGAACCTATTTTGTTTAATTTTTTCGGTTGTAACTTTTTTTCAAGGTGGGTAATCACCCAATAACCTCTCCAGCTTTAGGGCAGAGCAGGTAGGCGTATCAGACTTATACTGACCAAAACCACACCTATGTCCCTTCTTAGCTTTGGGATCCAGGACCATGGGTTTCTCTTTCGGAAGTCAACCCAGACGTTATATTTTCCTACAGTATTCCAGTATCCAGAAAGTGTTTGTGTGCCTTGTGTTTGTACTGAATAAACTTTTTTTTCCATTCTTTCTTTTTATTAAGATCGCGTCTAGCTTTTCCGGTTAAGGCCCTAGCACCCGAGCAGTTCCATAAAACAGTGACTTTCTGAAACCTACTCCACGGTAACAACTAGATTAATAGATTTGAAAAAATTATATGTTTATAATAGTTTTTTGTCACAAAATTTTCAACATACGATTTACTTTTTTCAAAAAAAAATTTAACAACTTGATATTTTTTCTCTTGTTTTGCCTACTCATTTCAAATGGCTTTGATCTTTAGAAATATGTTTACACAAAAGCTGCGAAATATTGATTGATTTACATATGCTTGATAGTATATGTAAATCAATCAGTATTTCGCAAATAAAATAGATTTAAAAGTCAGCGGGCTTTATCCCGACGCAGTTGACCGGAATTAAATACACACATAGGTACTATGTGGCAGTACGAGTATGTTTGCATTTAACTCCGGCCAGATATTCAAGGGACTATACGCCTTAAGCAAGCGATAACCTCATAGGTTGACCTGCGAGAAACCAACACAAAGGGACCATTTAGAGATACAGTTTTGTGTCGCATCATATGTTTCTTACGTCACTTATTTATTCAAACTAGCTACTAAATATGAAACGATCAATCAATTTATTGAAAAAGTTATTTTGATCTTTGATTTTAGTAAAAGTAAAAACCAGTTTTGAAATTGCAATAAATAGTACTCAACAAATTCGACTGAAAATTACTTGAAAATCTTCCATCTCGCACTTAAAAACGTACTAGAGTCTTAATCCGGCGTGGTTCGGAGTCTCAATCAAAGTATTGATGAGATGATCCGCCCTGAAGCCTTCCAATAAGATTCCAATCATACTTAAGTGCTCAAGGCTTTGCAGAATCATTTGAGAAATTACTAAATAACTTTGCCGAAAATTTCTTGATACAAACTTGAAATCTTAAGTATTTCGAAACACCTTCATTCTTTTACGTTTTGCTTTTAGAGAAAAGATATTATAATGTCGTGAACTTAGGTACATAAGGTTTACAAAGAAAGACGGAAAACTTAGTCTACCCAAAACAAAGTTCTACGCTGATTTCGTAAGCAAAACTTTAAGACTAAACGAAAAGAAGCCGAAAAAACTTTAGTAAAAAGAAAATCTAATTATTTTATGTTACACAAGAAGAACGACGATACACGGAATATGATCAATAAGTTTTTTTTTATAAAAAACTGGCCGTTGTCGCCGCCTTTGATTGGATCTGTGGTGATTTGTTTGTCGAAATGGAATTCATTTTGGCGCGGAAAAAAATATCAGACGTGACTGACATGAAAATCCGGTGATAGAAATTTTGTTTTCTTTGTGTAAGCCGTGTTTGAAAGGGCGCCTCACTTTGACGGTCCCTTTTCAATGGTGAACGCTGTGATGTCTTTGTTTGATCTTGCTTGAATCACAAATGATATTATTAGGTGTGTTTTAATTCTGTCGAGTGGTTTTTGTTTGTATTTAGTTGAAAAAGGAAAAAAAAATACGACGGCATTTTTGTTATTGAGACAGTACCTTTCAAGCAAAGACATAGGTAGTCATTTATCGCATTTACAATAGTCATATGCAATTTTGAAAGTATTTAATTCGCAAATTATTATGATAGAAGTCCTGTATTTCTAGGATATTAGTACATCCATAATCTATAAAAACAGTGTGAAATGAGATCAAAGTACTTATAATTTAACTGCGGAATAAAGAGTGCCAAGGTTCTTTGCCTTCTATAACGTCGTCAACAAAGTCACACCTGCACGCACAACTCAATACCTTGCTACAGCAACTTGTTACACGTGCAACGTTCGCGGAACACGTTACGCAATAAAGACGTCGTCTGGCGATATCAAACGTAATAAATGCCGCAGTTTACGACTGGCTGCCGAGGGAGCGCGTCATTCCGGGGGAAAATATTTTACGCGCCGGCCGCGTTACCTTCGCAGACGTTCCAGTAATAAAGTTAGCTCAAAACCAGGTGTTAGACATTTCATTTCGTCTTGCCTGCCTGTGTGTCTGTTTACTTTATATAAGGTCCTATGAAATCAAGGTTTTTTTTTTTAAAAACGGATTATTTTGAACTGCGAATCTTCGGATTGACTTGGAATTATAAGTTCAAATAAACTTTACATTAAATCTACTATAAACTTTACATATTCCAAAATTATACGAATTTTTTTAAATGTCATACGAAAATAGTCAAAAATACAGCCATAGCAAAACACAAAGCCAGCCATAAATAATTAATTAGGAAAAAAGACTAACGTACTTTTAATATAAAGTTAATAAGATCATATAATTTACAAGTAAATCTGAAGATATCACAGTTTAAAATAACCCGTTTTATTTTACGCCAATTTCACAGGTAAAGGCCGTAATTCTATTTCCCCTGAGCTAACAAATATTATTGTTAGTTTATTTACACTCAGAAATGTTGTGATTAGGTTTTGACAATACAATTAAATGGCGGTCCCAAAGGATTGGCAATTTGCTAATGGATCAACGGGATTTGTTTTGTAAATATAATTCATAAACCTGAATTGTTTCAGTAAAATAATAGAAGCTAATACCACCAACCAGCATCATGATTTAAAATCAAATCGTCTGCTTTGTTTTTTGAAAATCTGTTTTTAGGGTTCCGTATCTCAAAAAGAAAAAACGGGAATGCGTGGAGGTATTGACTTGAAATTAAAACCTATAAGTTAAGTTTGCGGTCTCTACGAAGCTGAGAAAAAATCAAATTTTTAAGTTAACGAAAAAAAAAGATACGGCCTTATGTCTTAATAAAAAACATATTTCGACACTCTCGAGGAAATCAAAATTCAAAGGGTACTTCCCGTTGACCCAGAATCTTGAAATTTTGCATAAAGCAAGGTCTAATAGCACAGATATAGGAGTAGATCTGGAAATTGTAAATTTGTTGTTACGTCACAACAAAAACATATTTTGAATTTCGGAAAAATCTTCGAGACTCCATTCGGGAATTGAACTGTTTATATAGATAAGTTTGAACGGAACCCTCAGGGCGCGGGTCGACTCGCACTTGCCCAGTTTTTTTTATTAGATTATCAATCTGTCGTTCAGATTGTTTTTTTATAACGTCTAAGTTCTTACTCAAAACGTTTATAATGTAACTAGCTTCCACCAGCGGCTTCGCTCGTGTGCTCGTGTGTTTTTCCATACAAACTTTGGACCCCCGTTTCATCCCTTCAGGGGGTGAATTTTGTAAAATCCGTCATAAAAAAAAACCGTATGCAAAATTTCACGCTCCTAGTCCCAATAGTTTCGGCTGTGCGTTGATATGTCCGTCAGTTTCTCCTTTCATGTATATAGAATTTTAGACAATATTATAATAATACTCCACAACTATCACACAACGCCGTCGAGTCCCAAACTAAACAGAGTTTCTGCTATTAGTAAACAATTGATAAACATACTAATTTTCTTAATACATACATATTATAAATAAATTACACCCAGATACAGAAAACAATATAGTGCTCATCACACAAACATTTGTCTTGGGTAGGAATCGAACTCACGCATAGCAGTCAGGGCCTCTACCTACAGACCAACAGTCCAGTCGAACCAACCGTAACGTATTTTGACTGACAAATGAGAAAACAACTTGAACTGTTAACTAACACTAAAATATTTAGAACCAGTAGTTGATTCGCTAAAAAAAAAATTGTTGGGTCACATCACACTTCGACAGGAGCACAACAGTAACCAAAGACACAAGGAAAACCGCGGTCGACCGCTAGTGTAACTATAAACCAATGCTCTCTTTTAAACTAAACCACGCTCAACTACTCAAGTTAACTGCTAAAATGAAATCTAACGGACTTCATAAAAATAAAACACAAGCGAAACACACGTTAAGTACCTTGGTAAGATGTGTATATGTAGCCATTACAATTTGTGTTCAAGCGGTAGTTGTAAAGGTATATTATGTTGTAGCAAAGTTGCTGAAGCTGCTTATATTTTCTAAGGTTTATGTATTTAAGTATCGTTTAAGATTAGTTCTTTTAAGTGTTTTTTTTTGTCACTACAATTTAAATCCCTAGCAAATATTAAAATAGGTTTTTGTTACAATATGTAACATACAATTTCTATGGTCTGAAAGACTATATCTCAGCTATACCACCTATTTGTTTGTAGTTAGTAATTTATTAACTAATAAACTGTATGTATCTTGAGTCTGAATGCCCTTCTACTTTAAAGCTAAGTGTTTTTGGGTTCTGTAGCCAAATGGTAAAAAACGGAACCCTTATAGATTCGTCATGTCTGTCCGTCTGTCCGTCCGTATGTCACAGCCACTTTTTTTCCGAAACTATAAAAAATATACTGTTGAAAATTGGTAAGTAGACGTATTCTGTAAACCGCATTAAGATTTTGACACAAAAATAGAAAAAAAAAGAAAAAAATTTGGGGGTTCCCCATACTTAGAACTGAAACTCAAAAATTTTTTTTTCATCAAACCCGTACGCGTAGGGTATACATGGATAGGTCTTCAAAAATTATATTGAGGTTTCTAATGTAATTTTTTTCTATACTGAATAGTTTGCTCAAAAGACATTTCCAAAGTGGTAAAATGTGTCCCCCTCTGTAACTTCTAAAATAAGAGAATGATAAAACTAAAAAAAATATATGATGTACATTACTATGTAAACTTCCGCCGAAAATTGGTTTGAATGAGATCTAGTAAGTAGTTTTTTTTTTAATACGTCATATATCGTAAGCCGTAATTTACCTTTCAAGTTTGTACGGAATCCACAGTGCGCGAGTCCGACTCGCACTTGCCCAGTTATTTTTTTAAGTCATCGATTTAAAAAAACAAAAATTTACCAAACGTAGGACATATTTGCGGGAATGTTCAAAAGAGTTTCGATGAATGCTACCTCAACATAATTACGCAAAATATTAGAATGTTAAGGTTATTGTTTGGATTTGGAGGAGTACTATGTGTTTTTTGTTTTTACTTTTGTTGATATAATTCATAAAAAGCGAGCGTTTCTCGCCATCATACTATAAAGTTTGGCGAACAAATTATGTACAAAAACAACAAAAACTGATAAGGAATTAAATTTAAAAAAAAAATTACCGTGACACTAAAACGTAAAGGACATCTGAAGAAACACTGATAGGTTTAGTCAGTAAAAGTCAGTCATGCCCTCTCGCTCCAACTTAAAGCGCAAGAAGTCATTTGAGGTTTACCACCAAAAAATAAAAATAAGGTAGTACATATATATTCAAAGCCTTAATTGGTCCATAATTTCCAAGCAATCTCACATCAGAACCCTCCAAAATCGGGAAAATTCATAGTCATTTATCCGAGAACATTTTCTGTAATGTCGGAAACAATCTGGGTGGAGGAGTGGGCAACATTCGGTCGGCCTCATTAAGTTTAACTATTCGCTAAGGGTTCAGCAGCTTCCAAGGAACAATCCTGATGAAGCTAACGAAGATGGCGGGAAACTGAACGGAAACTATGACGGTCATGCTAGATGAAGTACCGGGGAACTTTTATTAAAAGAAGTGTTTTTTTTTTAGCTTAAAAAGATAGATAGCGTTTCGGCTCGTCGTTTATACCGCTTACATCGAAGGACTGGAACAATTTGCCTGCTGCAATCTTCCTGTCTGGTTATAATTTAGGTGTCTTCAAGGCTAGAGTGAACTTAATAAACTAGTGCGCCTTACCATCACCATCTTTTCAATACGCTTACTCGAAATCCCACTCTTAGGCACGCAATAGACAGTTTTCCGCACTAATGCAGAAAAGTGCGGGTACTCTCCCCTGCCACAATTTTATTACATTTATCGTAACGGGCTGGGCGCGCGTCGACCCTCACTTCATTTTATAAGTGTATTGAAAAAAGTCGTTTGATACACGTGCAAATTTCTCACTGCAGCCAACTTTCTGCACTTGTATCAAAATGTACTATTTCAGGTAACGGTCTACAATAAATTCTATACTCTATACCTATTTACCAATAAAAAATTCTCCGTAATAACTATTAGCAAAAAAAATAAGTCCATAACCAATGAACAATTAGTTTTAATAAACTTAATTCCAACGTCGATGGCCTTTAACTGAACCTGACAAGTTTATAATTGCAGCCCTCGGCTTTGTCTTGCAATTATCTGCATGTTATTTGCGCTTCAAAGCACATTTCATAATAATATCATGCAAATGTTAGAACTGCAGTTGTATTAGCAATTTTCAATTGGTTTAGTATATAACTTGTCGACAGATCCGTTAAGCAGTTGTAAACAGAAGTGATTAAACAAATCGAATTTAGGGTGTTTCATCTTCTTGTCATAATAAAAATAGGACATAATTGAAACAAGAAGCACATTAATCACTTGGGCGGAGCAACGAGCCCTTCCAGATAAATATATCCGCGTCGCCTCAAGATTACGGTCAATTAAACGAAAGAACTTATCCCAACTTTGATGTACCGCCGACCTGGAACTAATTAGAATTAGGCGAAAATGGCCCTACCACCACAATTCAGTTCGGGTCACCACTTATTGAGAAACTTATGCTCCAACAGGCTGAGAAAATTTAAAGGAAATCGGGACCAAAGAGGATTATATAAAAAGTTTAATTAATCATTGGCCAAAGTTCTTGAGCTCCGTTTATGCATTGCTGCCGGGTACAATGACTTTGATATATGGACGCCTTTACAGCGCTTGATTAAAACTCTGTAGCGCAGTTAATACTTTATATTCATTAAAAATTTGAAAAAGATACACAAAGAAGATGCTGTAATTAATGTTGTAAAAGCTTTAGCATTAGGCCTAAAAATTTATTACAAATTGTGAAGTCACTCCATTGTCTGACAGGGCTGCGAGATTGTTCGCAAGAGTCACCTCGGCCCTGAAACAGGGAACTGAAGGAACACGGGTTGGTGTAAGTCAGGTGAAGTTTGACACTCCCCCTCAGAAAGAGGGCTTTGGACAACTTCTGAAAAGGCCCGTGGTTCTAGGACACAAAGGGAAACTGAAAAAACATAGGTGCAATTTTAGTCAATAAAAGTATGACGCGCCCTCGTGCTCCGCTCTAGAGCAGGAGAAGTCATAAGATGATTTCACATTTTTAAAAAACGAAAATAAAAATAAAGCTTCGTCACATCCCTATTTTTTATTAAAACCGCCCATTTATTTCATTATATCACAATAGAGAAGCGAAAGAAATCAAGAAACAAACTGAAAGGAAAGAAAGTATCAAAATATTTATAGTCAAGGAGCGTACACAATGACGACGAATGCCTTGCAATCTAGAGCATCGAACGTGCGGGGAGAAGCGACCCCGATTCACCCGCAGCCTGCAACATGCTTGTCATCCCTGACATTGTGTTCCACTCTGTCTTCATGTACTCTGGCCGAGCTACATTCCAGGAAGTGTTGGGATTAATCATTCCACAATACAATATGCAAGTGAACTGGAATTGTATATAATCTATGTACATAATGCAAGATACAATTAAGTGCTATCCTGAAATCAAAATGTTATGAACTACGACATTTAATTAACATTTACTAAAAAATATATAACATTGGGGGATTTTTTGAAAGAGTTACCGTGGCCCTGAAAGGCAAGGGGTAACAGAAGGGACACAGGTGGGTTTTAGTCAGTAAAAGTCTGACACTCCTTCGCTCCACCCAGAGTGAGAGGAGTTATTTTATGATTTTCCACCAAAAAAATGGTCCCTAATCAAAAACAGGCGGTTAGTACAAGTTGTCCTTAGTGTACATTGTGGCAGGTACATTAATGAGATCTCGAAAGATCTTAATAATTTAATATAATTATATATATTTTTTTTAATATATTATGAAGGTCTTTCTAGTCTCTTCATTCTACAAATCATTGAAAGCCGTGTAGGTAGGTAATTATAATTTACAAAGCGAATATATTTCACTACGCATAAAATCCTCAAAGAAATCTTGAATGAAGGCCTCTTTTTATTACTTCCTCAGATATGTTATTCTAGACGCAAACAATGAGTTAAGATAGAAAAGAACTTAAGGTAATATTTGATATACAAACACTAAACGAACCACTTTAACAACCTTCAAAGCTCCTTTACACATAAATCTCAAATATATTTCTATAACATATTCATTAAGGTTTTATTAACCACTAGCTTTTGCCAGTGGCTTCGCCCGCGTCTAAGTAAGTTTCTCCATACAAACTTTGAACCCCTGTTTCATCCCCTTAGAGGGTGAACTTTAGAAAATCCTCTCTTAGTGCTCGCCTACGTCATAAAAGGAAACCTCGTGCAAAATTTCACACTCCTAATCCCAGTAGTTTCGGCTGTGCGTTGATAGGTCAGTCAGTCAGTTTCTCCTTTTATATATATAAAAGATTCCAGGAAATAGTGCTCAAAATGTGACTTCAGTACTCTAAGAGGCTACTATTAGACTATGCTTTATATTTACTTAGATCTAGGTAACCTATCTAAGGTTTATAAAACATATCTAAGCAACTATCCAATGTTTATAAAACATGTACCTGGATTTTTGATTCGATTTTTTGAGTGTAGTCTGGTGGATTATTAGCAAATTGATTCCTTGTAGATCTTGTGATGTAAAACTGCTGTAGTTTTATATCTAAAGTGTCAACAGTAGGTGAAATCAATGAAATAGGCGCGATCTCGGTAAAATAAAGCTGCGAATTCTATTGTATAGTATTGACAACCTCAGCGAAATTTACCGAGAAGACCGACTCGATGAATCAGTTTTCAAATGCTGCAAAAACATTTGGATGTGTAGAAATTGACACTTTTTAAATTAACAAACCGTGTGAAGCCTTTAAAAAATCTGGACAAGTGCGAGTTGGACTCGCACTTGTCCAGATTGAGATGAGGGTTCCGTACAGACTTACCTATTTAAATAGTTCAATACCGAAATGGAGTCTCGGAAGATTTTTCCGAATCGCAAAAAAAAAATGTTACGTAACAACAAATTTACAGTTTTCAGATTTATTCCTATATTTGTGCTATAAGACCTTGCTTCATGCCAAATTTCAGGATTCAGGGTGAACGGGATACGGGACCTATGAATTTTGATTTCCTCGAGAGTGTCGAAATGTACGTTTTTTGCCACATAAACCCCACCCAGTATCTTTTTTTCTCGTTAACTTAAAAGTTTGATTTTTTTACAGCTTTTAGAGCCCGCAGACTTGAGTATATGGTTTTAATTTCAACTCGATACCCCCACGCGTTCCTGAGATAAAGGGTCTTGACAGACGGGACAGATAGACAGACGGACAGACAACAAAGTGATCCTATAAGGGTTCCGTTTTTTCCTTTTGAGGTACGGAACCCTAAAAATAAACGTACCTCGAACTACTGACTGGTATTTGCTCGTAAAAGAAATATGTACAATCTAAGGTGCGTTTTAAAACGACTGCTGCTCGTCTTTTTTGCATCGTTTGTTTTAATGGATCGTCTGTCTGGGGAACATTTTATGACAGGTACGGCATAAATCGTAAAAACTAAAAGACTGTTAGTAAAACAAACGACTTTTAATTATTATTGAACGGCCTGCGGACAAATTAATATTGAATAGGTACTCACATTACCTGCAATTGCATTTAAGAACTTACTACTAATAAGGCTTTTTTTTGGAAGGTCGGAAATCATTTAATGACCTCGCGCTCTAGGGTGGGTCGAGAGGGCGTGTCTGACTTTTACTGACTAAAGCCCACCTGTGTCCTTCAGTTGCCCTTTTGCGCTCCAGGACCAACGTATCTCTTTCTTCTCCTAATCGGCCCATAACAATCCCACTACTGGGACACGAGGCTCGTCTCTGTAAAAGAAAGTGGGCCTTAATCTACCTAAAGAGCGCAGTGCGTGTTGGTAGATGACACAATACGTCTTCATCGACAATAGATTTTACTCACGATGTTTTTCTTCACCATTTTGAGAGCAGTAGCAACTGGTAACAGAAATTATTTGCCAACTTAAGTTGTTATTAATTGTCCAGTTGAACTAAAACCTAAGTTTAATAGTATGCATGACCATCAAAATTCAGCTAGTACCTACTGTGATATCTAAAAAAATCTCTTAAAAAACAAGTCTTTTAGCATCTAGGCTGGTCAATCAAATAAACTTTTGAAGAGTCATATTTTGATTAGAAAATAATTTAATTGTTCAAGTCTATATAAAAGAATGTTACAGAATTGTCCGAAAATACAAGTATCAAATATTACTGTCCGGAGTTTCTCTTCACACACACCAGATCCTATGCACACTATAGCATTCACACCTTCAGACACCATAGTTAATACAATCACTTCTAGACCAAACTAAAGAAAATCAGAACTAAAATTTTAAAAATTATTCATGCGTTTAGTCATTCACACCGCAGCCCCAAAAACAAATAGCCCCTACGTAAATCGCGTTATGCCCGTCTACCAGCAAATTGCTATGTCGCTGGCCCTCTGACCCAAACCTCTGACATTCAATGGCCGACAAACGCACAATCAAGCGGTGGACATGGCACGGATTCAGGATTCCAATCTCGCTGTTGAATGACATTACGGCGGTGTAACTGGACGTGTGGTGAGACGTCATCTGTATTATTTTGTTGCCGAGGTTTTTCTGGACAATCCAAATAAAGAATATATAGAAATAAAGATTTATTAGGAATTTTCTGATTTCATTAAGTAGGCGCCGCGGCAGTTTTCTTGAAGACCCTTTTTTAATAATGGTTGCACAAAACTGATGTACAAGCACACATAGAAAAATAAGTCTTAACACGATATCTGTTTGACAGCAACTAGATGTGAATCTTACATGTAGTTATTACATGTAAAATCAGCCACTTAACTACTATGTATTAAAAAATCTAAAAAGAAAAAAATAAATTAAAAATGATAAAATGATAATATCAACATAGTATGTGCTTCCTGATCGCTACTACCTAGGAGTCTGCAAGTCAACCTAATCAATGCTTACCATCTGGTGAGATAGTAGTCAATCGGAACAACTATTTGAATAGCCTACAGATAGTTGTTCCGGGCCTGGGTGTATTGTGTATGTGAATTTACATGTTTATGAACGCACCCATGATACAGAAGTAATTCCTAGTATGTGGCAACATTTAAAAAAATATTGTTCTTTTTAATCAATTTGTAACATGAATCATCATCATTTCAACCGTAATACGTCAACTATTGGACATAAGCCTACCCTAAGCGTCACCACAAGGACTAGTCCTGTGCATCTGGCATCCATAGGATACCCGCTACACTCACCAGGTCATCGATTATAATATGAGAGGGGTACCCAATCGACGCTGCTGTCTGTACCTAACTGGACCTTCTGTCCCGGATAAATGTAATCGTCTACAACTTCGAGTGCAGAGTCTTCAATCTTGAAAGGAGTGGGTGATACATTAGTATTTACCATGACCTTGCTTTTGTCCATGTTCATTTTAAGACCCACTCTTTTTAAACACTCCTTCATAGTCTCAGCCTATATTTACCTTCATCAGCTGCAATGCCTGACTATAAAACTGTTATAGGTGACATCATTGAATAAAACGTTATAAATCTTGTGAACCCGATGATGAATAGTCTGGCTGACGTAAATGCGTATTAGCATAACTAGAAGCCATTACTTCCACACGCATTACCTATATGTAATAGTAGCTCCGCCGGGCCGCCCGCGCCGCAGCCGGGAACAGAGCGACACAATTTATGCTGATTTTATCACCCGCCCATGTGCGAATGTACTCCCAAGGAGAATATATCTACGCACTCGACAACTCGTAAAGCGTCTACCTCACTTCTACCTATCTTAATCTATGTAACAGTTATTCGATGAACTTCACTTCCTTCGCTATTAAAAACTTCTGCGAAAAGGCATCCACTTACTTAGAATTTTCTACAAACTGTGTTAATACAGAATCCAGACAGATTTAGTTAAAGCTGAGCAGGTGATTCACCGCGTTTTATGAGTTTTCTAACATACGCCCGCTGCTACATAGAAGTAAACTACCGACACTGCACAGTTTATGTGCTCTGTAATAGCTTCACTACTTAAACTTAATTAAGGTTCGAACGAACAAACGAAATCTTTTTAGCGTTTACACCGTGGAGTTGTCTCGTTATTTTAAGCTTGTGGCGAAAACAAAATACTAACATCTCAAGTGAGTTTTAAAGAAACTCTTTGATGCCACGAATCCTTTGATATAAATTATCAGATGGAGGGTCATGTCCAGCGAAGCGAACTAAATGAAATCAAAGACTATCTCAGTGTCCTCCACTTAAAGTTTCTATCAGAAGGTTGTAGCAGCAGCTGTGACATAACCCAAAGCCTTATGAATTATTTAGAGGGGAATCGTCCTCCGGCAGCCATTTGAATTATTTTGAAGGCCTTGCTTGTGCATAATGAAGTGTCGTGGATGTTCCCGAAACTCTTTCACACGGGACGTGGGAGCAATTGGCTGTGCGCTAATTTATTTGTGAACTTGTTTGGCGGCCTAGTTCAAAGTTGTTACGTTGGAGCAGAAGCTGACCTACATGTGTATAGTAATAAGCTTAATATGAACAACGTAGGGAATTGTTGTAATGAAGTTAATCTTCAAAACGCCGTGTGCTTCATACTGAGGCCCTACCTCCAGCTCTTAACGGGATCCGTTTGACGGCCTAAAGTGAATTGTTAAAAGGATGGAGCTACATAGGGTACACAGCTCCATATCTCTTTCTCGCTCGCACGCTTGACATTTTAACACATTATGGTAAAGCCCCAGAAAATGATAGAAGTTGGAGAATTTAAAGTTGTTCAAAATTCGGTTCTTTCTCAACTCGTAATATCTGAAGCTGACGTACAAATACAAACAGTTGATTTACAGAACTTGTATAGCAACAGTCTGCAATTTCCTGTTCAGTTGATTACTGGTTGACATCAGATAAGGTCGTGCATTTGCTATTGATTTTGTTGTAAAGTTCTTGGTAAAACGTACATCGCTTTCTGTTAGCTGGGATTTTACGTTTCTGGGACTTTTTGTCCGGCTCATAATCCGTGCACTTTCATCGTTGTTCAACAAGCCAAACTGTTATTTCTCGATGCTTCCTCAGACGCCTTGTCCGGACGCTATATGCTCAAGTCCTCTCCACTTCTCATACCATCTGTCTTGCATATCCACATACTAAAACTCAAGTGGTCGCTTACATACATAAGGATTTTCTCAATTTAAAACTTTAAATATTCTCGTAAATCTCTTTAAGTCGGACCTGGGCGCTTTAACTCGTACTACTTTGACCGACTTAAGATGGATTGCACGCAATACATTTATTCCACTATTTCCGAGGCGAGAAGGGATCATTTCCTCAGATTCCTTTGTCTCAATCAAGCCACCTCGCTAGGGAAATTAACCTCAGCATAATTGTACTGGGTTTTATCATAATTCACCTCAAAGTAGTACAGATGGAGAAATACGATGTAAACGTAAGACGACAATGGTATACTATCCGGTTTACTGAGTAAAGAATGTTTAAATCATGTTCAATTGAAGAATTGATTATAGGTACTTAACATGGCGCGTATTCCATAGGATTTTTTGAGCGATTTCATGGTAATTTTATAAAATCAATCTTACGAATAATGAATAGGTTATTTGGTATTGTCAGTATGCAGATACCTTTTTTAAGGCGATTCTAAAAGCCAGCGACCTTGAGCGAACTAAATAATTTTTTAGATAAAAACAAAATATCACTACAAAAAACAAAACACTAAAACGATCAAAATAACTGTAATTTCGGAAGTCGGTGTTTCTGATATTGTTTGCTTGTTATTTAACGCCGAGTTCCGAAATTAAAGTTATTTTGATCGGTTTAGTGTTTTGTTTTTTGTAGTGAAGTCGGTATTTTTATAATTTTTTTCACATTTTTTAGTTGTTACAGCTAGAGTACCTATTTCTCATGACAATTCGAATTAACCCAAACACTGCTAGGATACATTATTTTATTATCAACTTCCCATCCACCTCTCGGATCCATCATCAAGTCAGTTGGATAGTACCTTATAGCCAAAGTGCATCTCATGAATCATTGTTACAATAAGTGTAAATTAGTTAGGTATACATACATCATCACACCCACACATACATTTTCCCTCATACACACACACTCACATCATCCACCCACACACACATCTCACATACCTCACACAAATCACAAGCGAGCGAGCGTAAAATTTCTAATAATAAGGCAAGCACGCAACATGCGCTCGAAAAAAGGAAAAGAGAAAAAAAAAGTGTACTAGTATTAGTGTAGTTTTAATGAAACATATAATTTTAAAAAAAAACTTTGTTAAGTATATAGAATATATTTGAGTTTTGTAAGCAGCTAACGCTAAGGACGCTCCTAATACAGGCATCATCATGCTTAAATGGGGACTCCAATCATAGAGTAATCTAAACTACTTGTTATAAAAATAAAACATTTTGTATAAATTCTAATAAGCCCAAACACGGCTAGGATACATTGATTAATTACGGAGTTCCTATGCCTACATTCCGACTCCATCATCAGAACAGTTCGATGGTACCTTATAGCCAAAGTGCATCTTTTGATAATCTAATAAGCCCAAACACGGCTAGGTTACATTGATTAATTACGGAGTTCCAGTCCTACCTTCCGGCTCCATCATCATTATGAGATCACTTCGATGATACCATTTTCAACATAGCTATTCAGAACCATTGATTTATTTGTATTGTCATAGTTAATTAACTATCTCCATTGTGATATCTATGTGAGTATGAAGTTCCGTTGGCCATATATGGTCTTCTTCATCAGTTCCATTTCGTCAAATATTACTTTTTGACTGTAAATGCTTAAGTTCTCGATAAAAATACCAAAATCACTATAATATTATAATTGCCTAGAATATTTAAGGAGTTCCCTCAATTCCTCATGGATGTGAATTTGAATTCATCAGAAATGGATTTTGAAAAAAATGGCACCAATCTGGAAGCATATCCTTTTAGGGGATAAAAATTTTGCAAATCGGTCCATAAACGACAGAGTTCTGAGGAACATAAAAAATACAACCGAATTGAGGACCTCTCCCTTTTTTGGAAGTAGGTTAAAAAGAGGAGGTAGCGTCACTCCCCGCGCATCGAGATGATTCGAATAATAATATGTCCTTCATTTATTAAACACAATATGAACAAAAACCGTTTAGCAAAAGATTGGTAATTACATTATTGTGCAAGTTTCATAAAAAAAACACTCAATGGTTTTTTCCTGATCTTATTGAAAATAATTCACAACAAAATCTATGAAAAACAAAATTAAATATTTGTATTTCAAATTATTAGGCAAATAGTCTAGTTTAACGTATATTTTTTCAAAAGACACGGACTAGCCGTTTAGGCATAAAGACATAATAATAACATTACTGCAGCATCACACTTGATGCACGCTACTGCACAAAAATACACAGATTTTTTTAAAGGATGCCAATATAAACTGATAAGCTGACTTCCAATTTAATTAAAAAACCGAAAAAAGTTGAACACGCATCCAATTCCAAAAAAACATCCAACATACCAATGTTATTAAAAGGACACACTCCATAAATGTTTTCAAACTAAACGAACATAGATAAGACTGGCTGGTAACATCAATGAAAACCAGTGGCTATTTGTAAAAAAAAAATCTAATCTATCGTTTGTAGAGCGGCGCATCGGTCGGTCGGTCATGACGAACGACGAAATTAAAAACGAACGCTGGAAACGATGCATATCGATTTATTTTCCCCCATTCAGGAACACAAGCGGTAGCGGGGGCAAAAGCAACAGCGGGAGCGATTACAACCCGCGCCTAAACATCGCGCCGACAACACCGCCCCGGGGTATTGCTGTTAGCCAGAAATTCAGGAACAACTAACATACAACCACCTAGCCATTTAATTGGACCGAATTTTTACCACGGAATATTCGTTACGATTTTTTTTTAGCGTCTTTTATAGTTGGGAAATTTTAATATCAGTTTGTTTTATTCTTCATAATATTGCCGGGTTCTATGCGGCAATGTAGGTACTTCACTTGTTTATTATGTTTATATAAATAAATAAGGTCCAAATGTTCACGAGTTTGACAGATAATATAGTATTGATTACGCAGTAATGAGGAGCCAATTAGAATGTAATACTATCCATCTGGCCTCCATATGACGGCAGATATAATCTCATGCTGGAGAGGGTACAAAATGAATTCGACACAAGTATCTGTCAAGAACACACGGATTAACCTACCCTAAAACAATTACATTATACACTTTTCCCCTCAATATTTAAAATGTGAGTATAAATGAGGCGACTGCAAGATCTTCGATCCAATTACGCTTAGAATTAAATAATTAAAATTATTTGCAGAAAGATATGAAGAGAGCCCATAGTGAGACTACTTGTCAAGCAAACGTTGTTGTAAGCAAGTTATTTTTTGTTGCTGTGTCTATGTTTTGTTGTTTTTTAAATAAAACATATTCATATAAATCATACATTAACGGGTAAAATAGATAAACACCGTAACATCGCATATATTAAATATCTAAATAAATTAAGTATTATAAAGCCCGCAGACTTCCGAAACAAATATTTTTAACCGGTTAATTTTCTCGCATAGATTATTAATTTCGGCAGGGAATGTTGAAAATTAATTGTATCATCAAAAGTATTATTAAACAACGTAATAATTACTTAGAAGTTATCAAAATTGAAAGAATCTCTAAATATTTGAGAAAATGTTAAAACTTATTGAGATAATTTTCCTGGAAAAAGCCAATAAAGTTGGTAGATAGTAGAACCAGTATTTATATTGCTCACGTTATTTTCTTTTTCGGAGTAGTGGCGTTTAAATCAATACGGAACGACTGCAGCATGCGTCAGAGTTTCTGCTACCCCAGCCGTACATGGCTAGAATTTTGTAATAGCAAAACTTTTGTGTTACCCGTAAGATTTTGTCGAAGGGTTTGGATCCTTCCTAGCTATTTGTATATCTGCCATACCTACTTACAATTAGACCTTCTTCAAACATTGTAAACAACGAAAAACAGCTTTCTAAAGTAACTCAATGCTTGTTGAACTTGCTTGTGATATTTCAGTTTTTTTTAATGTGGGATATCATCCAATGCCTTCTCCCGCTCTAGTGCGGAGCGCGACGTGTCAGACTTTTACTGACTAAAATCCACTCTAAAGATCCTTCTTTGCCTTGCGTTCCAGGACCTCGGGGTTCTCATTCGGACTACCTACGACCCCAGTAAGCGTCGGCCCTGCTAAGGTCCCTACGGTTTTGCCGACATCTCTTTGAGTCGACGTCGATGACTCGGGCACGGTCCGGATGGCCGGACGGCAAGCTACCCATTGCTTGTCGACCGCTAGCCCACGCCTGCGGTAATATTTCAGTTACAGCTAAGTTTCCAAGAAAGCCAAATAGTTTGCGGTCTTGCATAAGTACCGTCCTCAATCCGAAACTTAATGCAAAATATATCCAATTTTAGTTAGCTTAACAAAAACAATAGCTGCATCCGTACTGCAGTACATGCAAAATAGCTAAAATCAAAAGAACCAGCTCCATGCAGTTTCCTTGAACGGATTCCCAAAATGTTGATCTTAGTATATACGGTGACCCACTTACCGACTTAGCCAAGCAAGCAATGAGTTCTGGAGACGATTCTAATACGTCTTGTGTCAGGAGAACTGCTATTGATTTCCAGTTTCAGCTGCTGAAATATATTCTGCAATCTTAGATTATTTTGCTGTTTTGGATATGTGATCCCGGATATTTATTTGCATTGCAATTTTTGCAGCATTTCCACTCATTCTTGAAATTCTAAATTTACGGGACGTTTAAGTTTTTGATTTTTTTACTTAATACGATGGCATGGTTGGTACAATGGTTAAACAATTGGCTGCTGCACTGCGTATTGCGAGTTCGATTCCCGCACGGAGCAAATATTTGTATGGCCTACAGATAGTGATTCCGGGTCTGGTGTGTCTTGTCTTTGTGAATTACTAAACTAAACAAACATGTATTGTGAACGCACCCACGATAATATAAAAATAGTACATTTTGAAACAAGTGGAGAAAGTTTGGCATTGCGACTGAGGAGGCACTCGCCCAAGCCACCGCGATCAAACGACGTTTTAAACACACTTACGAAGAAATAAATAAACGAAGGTTGAACTGCGACTCGTGGGGTTCCCTGAGCGCCCAACCTGATATGATAAATACGATAAATTGTGGCAGGGGCGACCTCGCCCCCTTTTCTGCACTAGTGTGGATAACAGTAAATTGCGTGATAAGAGCAAGTTTTTGAGTAAGTGTATTGAAAAAGTCTTGGAAACAGCTGGATGAATGACGCACAATACTATGAAGTATGACAATAAGGAGAGCAGTGGTGGCCGAGTGGTAACGGCACCGACTTACGAGTTGTAGGTCGCGGGTTCAAACCCAACCAGGCGCATTACTTTATGTAATTTATTTCATTACCACTGCTCTCAAAAGGGTGAAGCAAAACATCGTGAGGAAACCGGCATGTCCTAGAACCAAAAATTCGAAGACATGTGACATCCACCAACCCCCACTGGGGCTGCGTTGTGGATTATGGCCCATTCCCTCTCCTAGAGAGGAGGCCTGAGTGCCAACAGTGGGAACATTATAAGGCCGACTATGCTATGACAATAAGGGGCGGCCTTTGCCTAGCAGTGGAATATAAAATCAGTCGTCTTTAAATAACAACAAATGAAGAAAGAACACATGTTTTCTCACCAGTTCACCACATACTCACATGAATAAACACCTGTAGATCATTTAGACATGAGCCCTAAATTCAAGCACCACGCAATCACTTCACGCAATAAAACAATAAGTAGAAGAACTCAACATATATAAGTCAAAGGTACCATTACCTCAGATCATGCTACCAACATTAAACCATACTAAATATTGAAGGAAACATACGATCTAACCATACATGTTATGTTCGTTTAGAAAGAGCTTTTACGTACATTCTCCCGTACTTTCCTTTCTCAGGTTCTTTGTAAGGCTTATGAATAAATAAAACAAGAAATTTCTTGCGCCAACCGCTCGGGGGTTGCAAGGGGTAGTTATTTCATTTTAAATAGATCACGGTAGCGGCGTACAAGCCAACACTGCTGTTTTAATTAAGCCTTATTATGAATTGCGGGCGGTATGAGGAAATTCTACCCGTATCATTTATTTTGTACTACCTAGTGACTTTGTAATTACTACCGTTGCGTTGTTTAGAGGTGTCATGGTAGAATTATATGCAAGTAAGGCCTACTGCGATGACATATGGCTCCGAAACGTGGTCGCTTACAATGGGCCTCATCAGAAGGGCAATGGAAAGGGCTATGTTCGGAGTTTCCTTGCGTGATCGCGTCAGAAATGAAGATATCCGCAGGAGAACCAAGGTTACAGACACAGCCCGAAGAATCGCCAAACTTAAGTGGCAGTGGGCAGGGCACATTGTTCGTAGAACAGATGGTCGACGGGGACGAAAGGTTCTGGAATGGCGACCAAGTATCGGAAAAAGCAGCGTTGGAAGGCCTCCCACAAGGTGGACCGATGGCCTGGTGAGGGTCGCGGGAATCCGATGGATGCGAGACGCACAGGCTCGGTCATTATGGTGAGTTTTGGGGAAGGCCTATGTCCAACAGTGGCTCGGCTCAAATGATGATGATGAAGACCTACTGACCACGGACGCGTAGCTTCAGAGACGCATATTCGTCATTATACGCTTGGTGTACACCTACTCACAGCTGACATACAAAACTATGAAAGTCTATCGAAGGAGCGGCAACGACACGACGGCACGACGTTGCCACTCCGTCGACAGAGTGTATGTAAGCTGTGCCCAGCACCCCTAGCCAAGTTGATAATCTGCAATCGTTAACGCTAGTCGAAAACTAATCAAATGTATGCGAATGACATCATCTCAACCTTAAGTCACGTGGTCAGAACTAACGAATAAAAATTCGTAGCCAAGTTCACATCGTTCAAAATGATAGAATGAATTGTTATCTTTTCTACGATGTTCAAAGCTAAATCCTTTGTTATTGTAGAACGACATTGTAGAACGAGAGACTTAGGCGCGTCAACATGGCTACTAACTTATCCTTTTCTACAATTACTGACACCGAGGCGTTACCGATTGGAGAACGGAATTCGACACGAAACGGTTGTAACTTGGCTAGAGGAGCTGGTGTACACCAAGCGTACAATGACGGATACGCGTTTATGAAGCTACGCGTCCGTGTACAAGCCTAAAGTGTCAGTGTGTAAGGTGCATTGGCTCACAGAACGGATGATTGCTGGAGCTGAAAGTTCTAGAGCGGCAATTGCGTACCTAAACGTAAATGTAATGCGTTGACTTCCTAAAAGACGTTCCCTTTTCTTGTGGTGAGAAATCATCTAATAACTTATCTCACTCTAGGGTGGCGCGTGGTGGGTGGTGGTAGAGCGAGAGGGTTCTAGGGGCTAAAGCACACCTGTGTCCTTCAGGGCCGGTGACTTAGTGGATCCCTGTGTGCAAGACCAGTCCATATGCTAAGACCTGGGGGAGGCCTAGGTCCTGTTTTTGAGGTGAGAAATCTTATAAGGTGGGGCGAGAGGATGTGTAGAATTTTAGTGAATACAACCGACCTCTGTTCCTTCAGTTGCCCTTTGCATTCCAAGGCCACGGTAACTCTTTCAAACATTCCGGGTGGGTGATAGTGATGAAAGTTGGCAATATAGTCATTTGCCCACTACATACGCTGTCCACACCACTGCTGGGAGTAATATTTCCTCCAGATCTTTTGACACATACCAAAGTGAATCAATAATCACTCTGCTCATCTTGTTTTAAGTCAGCCATTAAGCTTCGTAACGGCCTAGACTATTTAGATTATCATCATTTTAACAGCCTATAAATCTTCCTATGAAAACTGGCTGGTTTCAGTTTTCAGTCAACAATTTCCCTACCAAAATAACCATTAAAACAACGTGTTAGAATGTACACCTTACTGGTTTTATTATCTCCACCAAGCTTCATTTTTTATGGTTTCAAGGAAAAGTTTCAAAGCCAAAATATGAAAATATAAACCTCACAAAATGGACTTCGGAAAAACAAACTAAAACACGGTAACTGCTACTTGTCTATCACGGGTAAAACCCATAAAACGACGGGTAAAAAACCAAATGGAACGGCTATGTTGAGAGCAAAAACGGGAAATAATTTTTCGACGATTCTGTCCGTATTTTTAAAACTGTAACAGTCTAGACTCTAGGTATTTTATCGTATCTTTTTAACGTGTTTTAGTCTGTCGTTAGTATGGTTTTTTAACAGGTATTTTGTTATAAAAACTCAGGATGGAGGAGGAGAACTGGGATTTGGAAGTTGCCTAAGTACACTTTTCTTTGTGAACATGAGCGTTAAGCGCCCTCTACAGGCCAGCTTTTGAAGTATCGTGCATGAAAAGAGCGCTAACCGTGGATATGAACAAAACATGGCGTTGTAAAGGGTTGGGACAGCATTAATTCTGCACACGTCCGAAAGATGGCGCTGTTGTTGAATTTTTTTTATCTTTTTAAAACTGTATCATTGATTTCGTGATATCAAAATAGAGTTTTGACGAAGAAGCCCTCTCATAAATATAAAAAACTTTTTATAATAAAACCACAACTTTTTGAATTTTTTAGCTTTTTTTTATTGGGTGGGAAAATCATCTTATGACAAATTTCGCTCTTGGGTGGAGTGGGAGATAATATCAGACTTTTACTGACTAAAAACCCACTCCTGTTCCTTCACTTTCACACTACGCGTGTAACTTTTTAGCTGTGGTATTCAACAGCCATAGCTTTAATAGAAAATGTGAATGTACCCTGATATACCGATTACATCTGAGTTACCCTATTGAGTGTGCATGCGTGCGTGTGTGTTGCGTGTGTGTTATATGATTGCGTAAACTATACCTACATATTTATGCGATAGCAGCATTCGCTGTTGGTTCGCGAGTTTCGTAGTCTGTCTCCAAAAATCATCATCAGATCTATATGAAATTTAAATGGGACTATTTTGAAATAAACTCCTTTCGAATTCGAACCAAAAAATAATTTTGTAAATCGTGATGGAGTTATGCCCAAGCATACATAAAATAAATATATATCATCCAAATAGATAACATAACATCCTTCTTTTTGAAGTCAATTTAAACATTTGTACCTACTTATAATTATAAAGAGTAGTCGTAAACCATTAATAAAACGGGAAGACTAGTTGCGTACTTATAAGTACATATGCGTCCATTACACGATAGGTTTTGCTATCAGTTTTGCCACAGTCAATGTTTTGATTGACGAAAAAACTACCGTCTAATGCGATGATTGACGGTTGCATGGTTCTGACTGACGAAAACCATCAATCGTGACTGATGGAATTGATTGACGCCTGCATGACCGTGTACTGGACGCCTTACATATTTATCTTACTTATGTAAGTACCTTCTTCTAATTTTTACTATACGGAGTGAAAATGTTTAGGTTAGCAATTTAAAAGTTTTAACCTAACCTAAGTTAGGTTAAAACTTTTAAATTGCTTTACAGACAAATAGGTACGTTACAAAAACTTACACTACTTAATACAAACTTATTTCAAATTAAACACCATCATTAAGTACCATTCTATATTATATAATTAGGGATGTTATGGAGCTCCGTAACCGTACCCGAAACCGACACAAAAGTTTCAGATAAAGGCTAAATGATAGGTTATTACAGGTTTTTCCTTCCAAACAAATGATAATCTAGACTAGAAATAATATAATAATTGCCAGGAGAAGGTCCAGGCCAAGACCTTCCAGGCATTGTTCCCCCGCGCTGTCTCAAACCAGTCATCATTTTTCTTTTATTTATTATAATTCTAATATCCGTAGCCGAAATTATCCGAAACTAGAGAATAATCCGCAATCCACGCCTTAACTATATCCGAAACCGTTGTAATATTATTCCTATATCCATACCTATCCGTGTCCGAATCCATCATCATCTTCCTGCCCCTGCAAAAACGTGTTGCGTCGACCCCAAATAAAACGGGACAAGTTTTATTTGGGGTCGACGCAACACGTTTTTTTCTTCCATTCTGTCCTGTCACTTGTCACGCTATTACTAACTCCTTTTTCTTTCATATCACTTCTCACACAATCCATCCACTTTTTTTTGGCCTCCCTCTCCATCCATCCACATATAAACTCATAACTCTTTTAGCACCATGCGTTTTATCCCCCCTCATCATGTAACCATACCAAGACAAGTAAACGATTCCCTTTCAACTTTTCAGTCATTGGCGCCACTTTCAAACTTCCCCTAATATACTCATTTCTCACTTTATCCATTCTCGTCACACCACACATCCATCTTAACATTCTCGTCTCCGCTACGTGCAATCTTTTTTTTCATCCATCTTTTTCACAGCCCAACATTCTGATCCATACAGTATGACAGGCCTTATCACGGACTTGTAGATTTTACCCTTCAACTTGAGGGGCATCCGTGGGTCACAAGGTGTTCCCGTGACCTGTCGCCATTTCATCCATCCTGCGTGGATCCGATGTGTTACGTCCCGGTCTACTTCACCATTCCCTTGGACGAGCGACCCGAGGTACCGAAAGTCGGAAAAGATCGGTACTTATATTATGCGCTTTCCGGCGAGAGCTCCGAATCCGAAAATCCGTATCCGAATCCGAAACTTCATATTTCTAACATATCTGATATAAAGGTATAGTGTACCTATTTCACACAACTATTGACATCCAAATACACAGGTGCGCTCAGTTCCAATTTAATTATAATTACAGCACTAATAGTGTTCAACTAACGCTTCATTGGATAGAGCTAATTGCCCATTGTGTAGTAACGTCTCTATTAATTTATCCCTTACCATTACTAACAACACCGCATACTACGGGAATTTCAGTAGAGTCGAATAAATTAGATCAATTCATCCATGATGTTTTTTTTTTCGGGTGGGAAAATCAATTAATGACATTCCCCGCTCTTGGGCGGGGCGGGAGATAATGTCACACTGTTACTTACTAAAAACCCCACTCCTGTTCCTTCTTTGCCATTTTTCCAGGGCCCCGGGGATCTCATAGCATCACCTATAGCCCCAGTAGGCTTCGACCCTACTGGGCTCCTACGGTTGCTGATATCTCCTTGAGACACGAGTGGAACAGTACGCGCCGTCGACGACTTGGGTTTGGTCCGGACGGTTATCGGACGATCGGACGGCGAGCTACTCATTGTTCGCCGTCCGCAAGCCCGCGCCTACAGTGGCCGGAAATCGAGATCGGAATCCGCGGCTGGGGCGCGAGGGCCATTGCCTCGCACGTGCACGTGCGGCCTCCTCCTTTGCTAGCATTACTGCTTCGCAGAAGGAGGCGACCGCCTGCTACTCCTCCTCCTCCGGACCATGGCCTGTACCAAGGCCCGGATCCATAAAAGGTAAAATACCGCATCTTTAGAACGACCGGTCCTGTGCGTCTCGCATCCATCGGATTCCTGCGACCCTCACTAGATCATCAGTCCACCTTGTGGGAGGCCTTCCAACGCTGCGTCTTCCAGTACCGGTCCTTAAGACACTTGGGGGAGGCTTATGTTCAACAGTGGACGTCTTTCGGCTGAAATGATGATGATGATGATCCATAGAACAAACAAAATTGTACAAAAAATATCTAACAAAAAATATCTAACAAAATGGTTGAGCAATTGGCTACTGCGCTGCGTGCCACGGGTTTGATTTCCTCGCGGAACAAATAAATAATTTATATGGCTTACATCTATAAGCCTACCTACCACATATCTAAGTGTTCCTGGTCTGGGTCTTGTGTATATGAGTTTACATGTTTGTGAACGCACCCATGATATTGAACTGGTCCCTAGTTTGGGCAACTTTTTTTTTAAATGTTCCGTAATTAATACCTATGCTATCGATCTATCGCCAAACACAGGTTCACGTCATCTTTCCCCATGAGAATGAAAGAAACATAAAACTCCACTCACTATAGTTAGATCTTTTTTACATGGGTGACGTGGTGAAATGACTCCTCCCGTTCCATATTTTAGACTTTTTTTGAAACCCAACGGTGTTCAGTAGCCCTTTGAAGTCCAGGGCCGCGGTAGCTAGTTTGAACAATCTAGCAGCCCTAGACCAGATAAGATCCTTTCAGACGCAATAATTTCATCTTCTTACTTATTTAAGTCTTCATTTCAACCGCAAAATTTTATTCCATATCTTGGCAGGCCAATTCACAACGTTTAATTTAAAAATAAAACAACAACACAATATAAAGAAAAATAAACCCATTGCAGACTAGTTAAACATCAACCCTTCCAAAAATAAACCATTGAAAAGCTCACAAAGAAACGCAATTACAAACATTATAAATAAATATATTAAACACAATAAAGAGACAAAATGGCTGCCACGCTCACCTTTATGATATGCGTGTGACGTAAAGAAGACAGGATGAAATTATTGTAATGCGATCTGTAATGCACAAATCAAAGTGGGTGCTGTATGAGATGGAGAGTCCAAAGGTAATTGAGCTGTCAGATGAAATTAATGCCATTGCTTTGTGGACTGGTACAGAGATAAGCACGGCTCGTGTGCACGTCAAGTGTTCGTGCTTGGTGAGGTATGCCCTTGTTATGCGCGCGAAAGTTCGCGCCTACGCGCTATGGTCTTTTGTTTTTATTTTCTATTGGCTTTGGAACGAAGGGCGAAGGTGTCTTTTGAGCTCTTTACGAGCATTAGAACTATATTTAGTATGATAAACGAGTCAAATTAGTTTTTGAGTTTCTTTGTGAAAGGCAATCTCTGGAAATATTCTATTATGATTTTTTTATATAAGCTACACACTATTATTAAGTGTCATAACTCACGTTTTTCCCGGAAAAATGCAGTTATTATAAAAAAAAGCACAGGGAGTGAAGCTGTGTGAAAAATCTTGTCATTTCAATACCAATACTGAGTTTAGTTAAAGGCTTAACAGTTATTTTAATTCCTCATGAGGCTTACAGTGCGCTTTATGTAGATATTATGTGTATTGATTTCTTTGACTATTACTATACAGCAATTTTGAAAATCTATGTTTAGGGTTCCGTACCTCAAAAGGAAAAACAGAACCCTTATAGGACCACTTTGTTGTCCGTCTGTCTGTCTGTCAAGATCCTTTATCTCAGTAACGCGTGGAGGTATCGAGTTGAAATTAAAACCATATACTCAAGTCTATGGTCTTTTGAAACTGTGAAAAAATCAAACTCAATTCGGGAATTGAACTGTACTTTATGGGTAAGTTTGTACACACGGTGACTTTGATAGCGTAGCAGGGCACACTAACATGATAAATGTGTGCGTAAACGCTAGCGCGTGAAACACAACAGGTATTATCGTTGTGTGATACAAAGTAACTCGTTTCTACACTCACACTCTTGAAAAATAAAATAGTAGCCGTCTAAGTTACACGACTATGAAAATACAGCAAAAATTGGCTACTGTTATTAATGGCGCTGTGGCGCAATGCGTATGATACTTAACTGACGAGTAAGAGGTCCCAAGTTCGATTCCAATCGTCTGATGTAACAAAAAGTTTGCTTGTTTTTATTTTCTTTTTGATTTACCCCTGTTTTTTTTTAATAGTAATGTTATAGTTACTCTCATAATAATTAAAATATTTTGAAAATATTGTGACAAAGAAAACTGCGATAACGATCCAACTATGTTTATTACAACTTATTAATTACATACATTAAACGGAATGGTCACAATTAACGAATCTGTTCATGATTATCTTTAATACAATATATAAAGTGAAAATATTCTAAGTCAGACAAGGATGGACGTCACTTTTTTAAGTTTTTTATTAGTGACATAAATCAACATGTTATCAAGAATGAATTATGATAGATATCGCAACTCTTGATCTCAATAACAATAACATCATGTCACATAATAACAACAACAGTATAATTACCTACAGCTTACTTCTTAGTCTTTTTTTTTACTTATAACATATCAATCAACATGTTTTAAAAAATGAACTATGATAGGTATCGTAACTCTTGATTTCAATAACAATAACATGATAAAAACAACAACAACAAAAACAGCATACAGTAATACAGCTTTTTAAAAATATTTATAATTGGATTCAATTTAAATCAAAATTAATATCTAATTGGTGCACCTTCATTGTCGATTACTTCTTGTAACCTCGTTCTCATGCTAGCCACCAAATTTTCACACAGGTCAGTGCCGCGAAACGATTCCCACATGGATGACACTAAATTATCTAAATTACGTTTAGATCTCACATCAGATGAATCCCAGTTGAGCACCATGTGACCCCATAGATTTTCTATGGGGTTCAAATCGGGACTTTTAGAGGGCCATTCAATAACAGTCAAGTTTTCTTGGACACTTAACCAGTCTTGCACCATTCGTGCGCGGTGCACCGAGCAGTTATCGTGCACGAAGTAAATATGCTCGTCCGGGTATGCCACGCGCACGGTAGGCAACATAACATTTTGCAAGATGTCCAAGTAACCTTGACTGGTATTGCGACCCCCTACCTCCACTAACTCACCGGGACCCATCGATCCAGCCCCAATAACCTAACGTAATGCGACCACTAGACCTGCATGGGAGAATATTTTTCTGATGGTAACGTTCTCCATCTTTTCTCCATAATATTTTACGCCCATCCTTATCTGACTTAAAACACTTTTCATCACTAAATATAACTATGTTATTGCACCAATCAAAATCTATAAATTTTCTTGCAAACCGCATCCTTTCTTCCTTATGCAACGCCGTCAGTAAAATTTTTTTCGCAGGCTTGCGACATTTAATTTTTGCTGCTCGTTAGTGGCGTCGAACAATTGTCATAGACACGTCGTGCATAATCGCAGTGTTTCTTGTTGTAGCAAAACCGTCAGCGCTATACGTAGCAACAATATTTCGATGCAGTGGGTTGGCATCCGTATATGCAATTGCTTTTGGACCCGGACGTTTGGCATCGATTGTCCCTTCAGCTGTATATCTATGCACCCAAAACTGCACAGTTTTCCTCTGTAAACAATCACAAAATTACGTTAAAACCTAACAAATATCAACAATGTTAAATTATTTCGCATTATGTTAAGTTTGGATTTGTTACTTACCGGTAGCATTAGTCTCCTCGAAATTTCACTTATGGATACATTTTGTTTATATAATACTACTATCTCAGCCCTCAAAAGTGTAGACAAATGAGACATGTTAATTATTACTTGTAAAAAGTATCATTTTCCACAACGATTAATTATTTTTTGTCTCGGAGTAAGTTGTAGAACACACGATCGTGATAGGCAAAAGCGTTATGCCAGGTTAACTTATTATCCGACTCATTTCTTAGTAAATAACTAATAAAGTGGGTAGATGATAATATTCATACACTTAGTTTTTAAAGCAAATATTCTAAGTTTTAGCTTTAATAAACTTCGTTATCATTATACTACAATAAAATAGAAAATAATGTTTTGTCAATGGCTAGGATCGAACTCGATACACCTTTAACGGCAAGCAAGCACTTGATAATACGTGCTAATTTTCCATCTAATGAACGAAGCGAATTTTTTTATCTAATTTGTAGCAAACACATATACAAATATGTGTGTGTGTATATCGAGTAGTAAACGAGTTTTATTTTGTTTGCGAGTTGAGCTGGAGACATATTATTTGAATAGGTGAATTATTGTGGGATGGCACGCTCGGTTTTACTTCTGTTTGTATTGATACCCACAGCTACTTGATTATTGTGAACATTATTGCTGATTACCTACCCATATCATCAAAATTACTTTCCAAAGATTAAGTGTAAGTGTTTGATGCTAATTTAAATAACTATAATAATTTCATAAGTGAATGTTTGCGAAAATAAAAAAAAAAAGTTGACAATGAAAGGATTGTCAACTATTAATAATAACGTATTGTTATATTACGTAAATGATATATATATATATTATAAAATTATTTATATTACAAGTTATATACAAAAATTTCGTTAATTAATTTCGTAAATATACATAGTTTATATGTATAAAATTACAAAAATATATTTCGAATATTTTAATTATTACGAGAATAACCATAACATTACTATTCAAAAAAAACATGAGTAAAACAAAAAGAAAATAACAGATAATTGGAATCGAACTTGGGACCTCTTACTCGTTAGTTATGTATCATACGCATTGCGCCACAGCGCCATTAATAACAGTGGCCAATTTTTGCTGTATTTTCATAGTCGTGTAACTTAGACGGCTACTATTTTTTTTTTCAAGAGTGTGAGTGTAGAAACGAGTTACTTTGTATCACACAACGATAATACCTGTTGTGTTTCACGCGCTAGCGTTTACGCACACATTTATCATGTTAGTGTGCCCTGCTACGCTATCAAAGTCACCGTGTGTACGGAACCCTCAGTGCGCAAATCCGATTCGCACTTGTCCGGTTTTTTCATAATATAATTTCTTGCTCGTACACTCTGAAAGGGTACCCCTTCAGCAGTTGCGTAAAATTCACCCTTGTAGTACATCCTAGTTCCACCAATAATATTCAAGTTTGTTGAGTTTTCAATCCTATTTAGCTTTATAATTTTACTTTGCACTTTTTTATAAAAAAAAAAACACAACCTACTTACTAGAAGAACTAAAAACACCGACTTCCGAAATTACTTCTTTTGAATTTTTTTATGTTTTCTTTTTGGAAGTCGATTGTATTTTTGTTTTGTTAAGAAATCATCTATTTTTTTATCACAAAAAAATATCTTTATAAACAGTAGAAACTAAAAAAAAAAATGGTATATATTACAGGCATAGGCATAATTCCATGAAAAAATAATTAATTCTACCGCATTTAACAGAAAATACAAACCAATTTATTTAATACCAATTTCATACAGTATTAATAAAACATGTTAATAAATAAATAACAGTTATCATAATATGTTAATAATGGTCACTTATGAATATAACTATTGCAAAACAAGTAACCGGTGGCCTTACACATGTTATTTATTTCTAACTAGCTTCTACCAGCGGCTTTGCCCGCGTGAAAGTTTGTTTCTAGAACAAACTTTGAACCCCTCGTTTCAACCCGTTAGGGGGTGAATTTTGGAAAATCCTCTCTTAGTGCTCGCCTACGTCATAAAAGGAAACCTTGTGTAAAATTTCAGAATCCTAGTCCCCGTAGTTTTGGCTGTGCGTTGATATGTCAGTCAGTCAGTTTCTCCTTTTATATATATAGATTACGCTCGCAAATGAACTGCCTGAAGGGATACTCTACAACATAGTCGCTATTCGCTACTAGACAATATTTTATGTTATGTCGTAATAAGAAACACTTCTTCCTTTATGGAAACCGGTACTAAGCTATCTAAGAGTTTGATCTTAAGGGTTTGGTTCACATCAAATGCAGATGCAGCGCGGAAGTTGTACGTCCTACTGGTTTTTTTTTTTGGCTGCGTCAGTTGCCCTTTGCTTTGCCGTGGTTGTTCTTTCAGTTGCTTATTTCATTCCAGGGTTACAGTAGGTACTTCTTTCTTACAATTCGAACAATGCCGCAGCCCATAGCAACTTGACTGGCCTGTTGGTCTAGTGGTTAGCGGCTCTGACTGCTATGCCGGAGGTCGTGGGTTCGATTCCCACCCAGGACAAATGTTCGTGTAATAAGCACGATCATTTGTTGTGTCTGGGTGTAACTTATCTATAATATGTAACTATGTATGTATTTAAAAGTATATAAGTGTGTTTATCAGTTGTCTAGTACTCATAACAACTCTGCCAAGTTAACTTGGGACTAGACGGGGTTGTGTGATAGTTGTGGAATATTATTATTAACTACGCCTACACAGCGCACTAAAGATGCTGCATTCAGTGTGCCCAACCTTTAAATCCTGACGACTATCAGTCACTGCGCAGATTATATCTAATAGGACAAGAGATACAGAGCCTCACAATCCGAGGGCAGTTAGGCTAAGAGACGAATGGATACTTATGTCTCGCTAGACAATAATGACCATCATTAGGCTGCAAATCTTTGAAATATACCTTTATTATCCTTTGTACTGTAGTCGGCTTACAGGTTCAATCAAACGGAAATTCCATTTATTAGTAAGCCTAGTAATAATTCTTTGATACTTATGATGATGTTAAACCGGCCAAGTGCGAGTCGGGCTCGCGCACGAAGGGTTCCGTACCGTTCATAGTAAAAAAAACAGGGCACGTGCAAGTCGGACTCGCGCACTAAGCGTTACGTAGAAACTTACAAAAAAATTGTACCTGTTTAAATAGGTCAATTCCCGAATTGAATTACGAAGATTTTTCAGATTTTTTCCTATACTTGTGTTATGAAGTCTTGCTTCATGCCAAATTTCAAGATTCTAGGTTAACGGGAATTTTGATTCCCTTGAGAGTGTCGAAATAAACGTTTTCTGCGACATAAACGGCCGTATCGTTTTTCCGTTAAGTCAGTTGTTTGATGTTTTCACAGCTTCAAGGGACTGCAAACTTGAGTAAATTGTTTTAATTTCAACTCGATACCTCTACGCGTTCCCGAGATAAAGGGTCTTGACAGACAGACAGACGGACGGACAACAAAGTGATAATATAAGGGTTCCGTTTTTTAAACCTAAAAACGACCAAAATTTCACGTTTGATGTATGTGAGCTCTACTTAAATATTTATTTTATTCTGTTTTTAGTATTTGTTGTTATAACGTGAACGGAAATACATCATCTATGAAAATTTCAACTGTCTAGCTATCACGATTCATATGATACAGCCTGTTACAGACAGACGGACAGTGGAGTCACAGTAATAGGGTCCCGTTTTCACCCTTTGCGTACGGAATCCTAATGAAAAAGAATATATAATTTTCAATTTCGTTCATTATCTGTTTGTAAGATCATCTGATATTCAAGATGGAATAAAATAAGTGTGTAGCGTCTGTATCGAGACATTTTCAAAAGGTTTTAGAGAGATATTTCTAAGGTATCGCTTGCAAGAGCATTCAATGAATTACGAACTGAATAAGGTTACCTTTGCATGTATTCAGAGTATTCATTTTCATGCTGACTCGGGGATCTTGTTGACCCTAACATAAAATATACGAAGCGTATACGTCTTGTCATCTTGTGCAATTTGTAAGAACTGAATTGAGCAGATCTGTTGAAGACTTCGAATAATTTAATTTTAATAGACTGATCAAGACGAAGGCGAAGGAGTAGCTCGCAATGGCCGATAGACGTGAGTTGAAAAGGCCTTCGCCCAAAAGTGGGACATATTGGGCTAATTAAATTAGAAATAACCGAAATAACACAACATTATAAAGACGAAAGTTTGTGAGTGTGTGTGTGTGTATGTTTGTTAGTTCTACACGCTCGAACGGCTGAACGGATTACCATGAAACTTCGTAGACGGATAGACCATGAAATAGCACATAGGTTCATCCCGGGAATATGTTCCCTCAGAATAATTTTCGGCGAAGCCGCTAGCAGCAGCTAGTTGTCCATACAATAATAACCTCATTACACCATAATTCCCACGTCGCGTCGTGGTTATGCCACAAGTCACCGAGGTCAAGCAACACACGTGTTTGATACCAGGAACTGTCCAGAAACTTCCCATAAAGAAAGCGTGACCGTACAAAAGGTCGAGAAGGTCAATTCTTTAAAAGCAACTGCACATACTAATTTTGAGTTACTGACGATTCGGACACAGTATCCGAATCGACACAGTTTGTTTCCAATATTTTTTCACTGACGATTCGGACACCACCAAATTTATTGAAGCTATTTTAGTACAGTCAGATAAAAAAGGGTTAAAACATAATATAAATAAATTTATTACACAAACTAGCCGCCTTAAATCCAGCCTAAAATAGTTTTGGTAACGCTTTTTTCCCCATCTACACTAATATTATAAAGAGGTAAAGTTTGTTTTTTATTTGGTTGTAAGAGGTAATCTCTGAAAGTACTGGTCCGATTCCTAAGATTTTTTCACAGATAGAAAGCTACTTTATACCTGTGTGACATAGCTTATTTTATCTACGCGGGCGAAGCTGCGGGCAAAAGCTAGTATGTTATATTTTAAAACTTGTTATCTGACTGTACTAAACAGTGTGTGGCCGAATCGTCAATGAAAAATATATTGAAATAAAAATGTGTCAATTCGGACACTGTCTGAATATACTGTGTCCCAGTTGTCAGTAAGTCCGAATCTTATTCCAATATTTAAATCACGCTAACCCCTCGAAGCGCAGTAGAATTAAAACAATAACTCTGATTCTTACCTCATTAATCATCTAAGTAGCGTGCAGCCAACGCCTTAATAAAAGGCTTGACCATCATATATCATGCTCAGCCTATAAATCTTAAATATCCCCTCGGTTCATTGAGAATAAGTGCCGGATCCCAGAATGACAATACACGGGGTCTCTGATTTATTCCCGGTTGAGGAATCGAGAGATTAAGTCTACAATATGATCCTATGCCCCTACATCAGGCGAGTGTCAGAAATATATTTTATTGCAGTCTGCCTGTACTCATATTTCTTCTTCAAAGCGTTATGATATCGCACTTGACCTTTGTGGTCGATTTAAATCTTGGCTTAGACTGTGAGCACACTGGAGGCTCTACATTAAACTCTTAACACGATTCCATTTGACGACCTAAATTGAATTATTAAAGAGATGGAGCTTTCTCGCTCGCACGCTTAACATTTTACCCCGTCATGGTAAGACCCCAGGGGCCAAATAGTTGTGTCTGCCGCGGACAGAGAAGTTTTGTTTAGTGACAAAACAGATTTATCATACAACTAGCGACCAGCCCCGGCTTTCGCACGAGTGCAATGCTGATACCACCGCTACCGCTATGTCCTGTAATATCTTCGAAACTATTCAATTACTCGTAAATTACATGCTGTAAAGGGCCATATTGGTCTATATTAAATGCACAATGTATTTAAGGTACTTAATTGGATAAGGATTAAAGTTGTATTGCTTAAAATCGCTTCGTAAAGCCATTATTTCTCGTAAAAATTAAAGGATAAAAAATGGTTATTGTGGGTTATCCCTAAGAGATAGACATATACCATCGCAGACTTTTTTGTAGACCTTTTTAAAGTGTATATATTATTTGATTTTGGCCGGTAAATCGTTTGTTGCGAGTGTGCACGCTATCGTTTTTTTCATAGAGCGAAAGTGCATCTACAGACAGTCTCTGGTCTGCCCACAGCCTTACTTCTACATAAGGTAAATCCTACTGGAGAGCGATGTAGGGATGGGATGTTCTGCTGTTTCGTTTTTTAGCAAGATATCTTTAAAGAATATCAGATAAGTAGTCATAGTTTATGGTACTTATCGAAGATTTTGTGTGATTAAAAAGGGAAAGGACGTTTTTACGATAGCCTGTGAAATCTTTTCAGCCCAGTGTGGCGTGTGTTGTTAAGTTTAAATAATGTTAGAGTATTCTTTTACGCATTGGCTTTAGTTTTCTTACAATAGGTAGATTGCATATTACAATATTTTTTTCTGTTTATTTTAGCTCTCAGGCACCAATTTATCTGCGGGATGGTTTGAAAGAGATACCGTGGCCCTGAAACGCGAAGGGCAACTGAATCAGAATTAAGGAAGAATGAAGGAACACAAGTAATAATAATAAGTATTTATTTATTGCCCAAAGAAAAATAAAATACATGACGCGTTACATATCAAGTCTATGAGTTCTTTTTTACATTAAATTTATGAATAATGTCCCCTAATGCTAGGAAAGTCCTGTGTTATATTAGCAACGATCTTACAGCCAATAAACGCCTCATGCTTGAACTAGCGCACCAAAACAATTCTGTCAACTAGCCGAGGTACGGGGAACGGGGTACTACGTTCTGATTGATTCTATTGGCACGGGGAAGCGGGGTACTGCGTTCTGATTGGTTGAAACATCAGATCTATAATCATATGTATTGACAGACATGCGTCGCCTGTTATTAGACGTCTAGTGGCTGTAAGGTCGTTGTATTCGTCCGTTTTTACAATTTACAAGAATCCGGTGAACCAAACGTGTCACACACAAGTGGGATTTAGTCAGTAAAAGTCTGACACTCCCTTTTGCTTCACCTAGAGGTGCTGGAGTTAGTTTGATGATGTCAGACCTCAAAACCATCACCATTCTCCCCATACTAATCGTAAGTAATGCAGATAAAATAATTCCAACAGCTTTTTTTGAGCTCCTGATTCGATATTCAACAGGCAATTCCAACCGGCAGAGATAATCCTGATAAAAACTCGCTCTTTCGTTAATTAATTCTAAACTGGCAACACTACTGTGCTATATGGCTGCAGTATGCGCCTAGTATGATAATTACTATCTCTGCATCAAATACCTCTGTCTATTGTATGTGTTCTGCAAGAAATATTAACAGTATTAGTTATAAGGGTTCTCGTTCTGAGAAGTTTAGTTTGTTGAACTGATCATGCGAACTATCGCAACATTGCAAAATTGTACATTTTGATTCAAGTGCAGAAGGTTTTCCATTGCGACCGAGACGGAATACGCACGAGTCGTAGGCGAGTGTGTTATGAAGCCGAGGGCACGTGTATCAAACGACTTTTTTCAATACACTTACAAAGAACTGAACCAAAGGGTTGACCGACAACTCGTGAGGGACGACGCGCGACCAACCTGATACATGTAATAAAATTGTGGCGGGGAGAACACGCCCACTTTTCCGCACTAGTGCGGAAAACAGTGTATTGCGTACCTAAAAGCGGTAGGATAAGAGCGGGTTTTCGAGTAGGTGTATTGAAAAATATTTATCTAAGGTATTTGAGCAAGCAGGATTTAATACTGCAACCAAACAGGTACTTACATAAAACCCAGTGCGGGCATTTAACTTATTCAGCAATAGAATAAGTTTTGGTCCGTAGGGCATTAAAGATCCTTTGTTGATAGTGCTGATACAACAGATGACTGTCACAAACTGTTGTAATCCACGGGTAGTGTGAAAGCGAAGCCCGGGGCCCCGGGATGAAGGCAAAGAGGGAACAGGAGTGGGTTTTTAGTCACTAAAAGTCTGACACTATCTCTCGCTCCACCCAAGAGCGTGATTTGTCATTAGATGATTTACCAGTATGAATGTAATAAACAAAAATGTGTTTTTTACGGTTTTCCTTGTAATTTTATCCAATTTTCTGTTCTCTTTCAACAATTAATTTAAAAAGTAGGTAGTTCATTCAAATTGGTACACTCATTTTCGAGTTTTGTGTTTAGCAACACATCTTGCTGTTCATTTTTAGGGTTCCGTACCTCAAAAGACCCTGTCCGTCTGTCTGTCTGTCTGTCAAGACCCTTTATATTGAAAACGCGTGGGGGTATCGAGTTGAAATGAAAACCATACACTAAAATCTGCGGTCCCTTGAAGCTGTGAAAAAATTAAAATTCTAAGTTAACGAAACAAAAGATACGGCCGCTTATGTCGCAATAAAAAGTATATTTCGACACTCTCAAAGGAATCAAAATTCATAGGGACCCATTCCCGTTGACCTAGGATCCTGAAATTTGGCATGAATTCGCACTTGCGCGGTTTTTTTATTTATATACACTTACTATCAGTCCAGGCAGACATTATCCTGCCCGATAGCTGGCACGTAGTCAGAACAAGAAATTAAGAACCCGACTGCAACGCCAGTTTAGAAGAAGTCAACAAACAAGGTGAAAAACAAACGTAAAAAATATATAGATAGATTCGAATTTATATCGTTACGCCCTCCTTGCTCATAACAAGGCAGATGGCACTAAAAACGAACAAAAGTGAATTTCTTTGTTAAAAAAAACCCCAGCGCCTAATTGGTTTAGTGTGTTACAAGCAATCCGCGCTACGTGCGTGACACCGACGATGCGGTTCGGTGCGCAAAAACATCGCCCGTGAAAGCTGCGCCGGCGCAATTACTGACAGGATCGCCTCCGTTTTTGTGGCCGCGTAATATATAGGTCTTCGAAAACTGTACCACTGGGTCTTACTCCAAGCACCATCATTAGAATACCTTGTATAACCATTAGCTGCATACTGTGTTCTAATTATACTCACTCGTTATAGTTATTTTCACGGCAAAATGCATCAAATTAACCCATTATTTCTGCCGCTTCGCACACTACAGTCAACTTTTTTGTTAAAAAGTAAGCTCCGTCTCACTTGTTCATTTTTATTGTGAAACTAAACGGTTTACGTAAAAAATACCTTTTTTAAACATTATTTTTAATGAGAACAGATTCACACGTAGTTGTTGTTAAGTGGATACGTAATCTGAAAACGGTTTAAAGGATTCAAAAGAAAACTATTAAAAGTTAAACAGCTGAGATCGTGTCAGATACGTGTTATTATGTCGATTGGAAGCTTTCAATATGAAGAGATAATACTTGGTTATTTGGTCAACTTGAGATGTTTATTTTAACCAACATTTTTATTTTTGAGGAAGGCGCCGATGTCTCCCACACAAGTGCTAACACAGACAACGCCGTTTAGTCTATCTTTTCAAATAAAACATAATTTAATACATTGTATTTTAATTAGGTTAGATTAGATGTGCCTACCTTTCTGTTAATAAAAATTAAAATATACATACATACATAATCACCCTTTTAACGTTCCGACTGCTGGGACTCAGGCCTCCTCTCTAGGAAAAGGAATAGGCCGTAATTCACCACGCGGGTTATTGAATTTCTCATGTCTTCGATTTTTTGGTTCTAGGACACATCGGTTTCCTTCACCGTTTTGTGAGCAGTGGTGATGATGTAAATTACACGAAGTAATGCGTCTGACTGGGTTTGAACCCACGACCTACAACTCTTAATCTCCATTACCACTCAGCCACCACTCCTCTCCACTTTTATTTTTTTTTTTTAATTAAAAAATATATTAAATTATTTATTTATTTTATAATCCGTAAAACTGTACCTACATAGCCACAGATCCTTGTGCAATTAATTAAAGTCATTCATCCGGTTTCTAACACATCTTCAATTTCTTAAACTCTAAGAAAAAATGAATGAGGCAACTTAGAACATGCCTGGTTAATTCTAGCACTTCCTTTCTCACTTAACAAATAATAGCATTAAGTCGAGCAGTGTATGTTTACATTTTCGCTGTAATCATTCACTCCAGTGTACTTGGTCATTATCTGCAATAGAATTAATAGCATTTAAATGCTCAAATTGCACCCATTTTACAGCAAGTAATAAAAAATACGTCAGTCTAATATAAGAGCGAATTTCCAATCATTATCATGATCACAGGCACTTATTCAGATACTTTCAATAATAGTTGTAGAATTATGAATCCCAAATGAGCTTTAGGATGTGCCAGAAATGTGCTATGCAATTAAGGCTTTTTTGTTGAGTGGGAACGCATCCAATGACTTCTCCCACACTAGGGCGGAGCTTGAGAGCGTGTCAAACTTTAACTGACTAAAGCCCACACCATATTCCTTCTTTGCCTGGCGTTCCAAGACCACAAGGTTCCCTTTCGGACAACTGGAAATTGCGGAAGATCCGCCGCCGTCAGGTGACTGAGCCAGGAAGATGCGCAGCTCGAGCTATACGATGCATTGGCAGTAGAGAAATGGTTGCCAACTATGGGTACTCTGCTCTCCTACTACTACACCGCTCGTGACCAAAGCAGATTTCCATAGCAAGCATCCATAGCACATAAAAAACATAGTTTAATTGAACCCGTTTCTACCAGTGCTAAGCTACAGCTATGGACCAGTTTAATATGATTGATGGATATCAATCGCATCCATAGCTACGTAGTATATAGCACATTTCAAGTAGAAAAAAACACTGTTGATAAGTTGATCAATTGATGTTTTCCTTAAAATAAACTGATAAGATGATACTTTCGGTTGTTGATACAATCGATGATAGAGTATTAATTTTTCCCAAATTTAATAAAAGTAATAATATTCCACAACTGTTACACAACGCCATTTAGTCTAAAACTAAGCAAAGCTTATGCTAAGAGTAATAGTCAAAAACTAGACAAAGTCTCATAAACCTCCATTGAAAAGGGAGGATCATCTCACCAGACGGGTGTTATGTCTGGTTCGTGCAACGGTACAATCATTTGGACCTGAACGTTGTCCGGTGACGTAAATTGGATGAGAATGCATTAATATGGTACTATGGAGATGATCTGGAATTGGATAGCGGCACAGATGAAATGAGGAATAATATTTCCCTGAATGTCATGGACAATCTAATGAAGCTTTTATTTCGGTATTTCAAATGGCATATGCAACATCTTAAAACAGTGTTCGTTGTGAACTTGTGATTCAGCGTTCGTTGCGCTCACTTTAAGAAAACCTCGTAAGAACCTAACCAATTTGTCTTTACACAGGTTCCTCATAATTACAATTTCTTGTAAAAAACCACTCCCACCTCAATAACAAAACCAACACCCTCCAACGTTAACTTATGCGCACATTAGACTCGTAATTAACTCCCATTATCATACGCCATCTATTTCCCAGTGGATTCTAATCAGAATACAGGTTCCTCCCTACCTCCCTCCACATACACATATGTCGGTTCATTAGCAACTCCATCCATATTTACATTTATCATGTCGTGTCAACAATGACGATTTATGACGTGCAATTATTGCCGCAGCCGGGCAAAAACAGGGTGATTGACGGCCCCGATCGAAGCCGACCCCAGCCGAGCCCTCCCGACAGCGAGAACCAACAATGTTTAAGAAATCTGGTGCATTATTAATGAAGTGGACGGAGACATGAGATATGTAAAGTTCCATTAACTTTATGCATAAAAGGAAATAGTATCGGACAAAGGACGAGCCGATACCTGTTTGTTGTGTGGTATGAGGGATTCTGGAGCTAATATTTGAGTTGACTGGGCAAATATGCGCATATTGCTTTGACAGAGATAATGATTTTCATCGTCTTTAAACCTACAGCCGACGTACAATGATGATATCGTGGAAAATGAGTACTATTTTTGGAGTAGGTAGATACACACAGTGACTATACCTGCATTTTACCTAAGCTATCTTAATAACATATTTTAAATACGCTATTGTCGAATAGGTTTTGTAAAAGAATTACATAAATCTGTAATTTATGTGCATGTCTGTAATTGTTTACAAGAGATATTCTGTAAACTAGTTTTTAGTGAACCTAAAAAAAAATTAAAGAGAAAATTATATAAGCTAGTTAGATTACATTAGCATTCACATGCATACTCTTACCTCTGTAATTGGCAGCCCTTATACCCGTATAGTGTACCTTCTATTGTCTTGCTACAACAACATATTCGAACAAATATAGGACCTCAAAGTAACGGTTTGCAGTTGTTACCCTGGAACAATAAGGTGACCTGCACCTGGGGTCAGCCCACTAGTGCAGTGCTGGGTTATTTGCATTCTGTTCACTATCATTGTTCTGTAAATAATTCGCAGTCACAGATAAAGTGCGTTAGAACTTGTCGGAGTCACGTATCTGGGTAGTATAGCGTGCAGAGTTCAAAGATTACGACTATTCTAGATACAGTAACATTTGAACGAGGTGGTAAGAACTTAAGGTGTTAAAACTTAAACCCCATAACCTCTTCAAGTTAAGTTCAAGTGTAACACTTTCTTGGTAAACTTTCTAAGTAAATGTTCTTTATGACTCGTATAAGTATTTACCTTATAAAAGGGGAAAACATTTTAACATTTAATACTTTAGGGGACACAATGTTCCCCAACATGATACGCAATGCTTAATCTAAGTGACACTGCAACGTCGCAATGTCCCGCAACTTGCCTCCAACATTTTACAACGCATTCACGTGACACGGGGATATATATAGCATAGTCGGCCTTACAATGTTCCCACTGTTGGGACTCAGGCCTCCTCTCTACGAGCGGGAATGGGCCGTAATCCACCACGCGGGCCCAGTGCGTGTTGGTGGATGTCACATGTCTTCGAATTTTTGGTTCTAGGACATGCCGGTTTCCTCACGATGTTTTACTTCACCGTTTTGAAAGCAGTGGTGATGAAATAAATTACGCAAAGTAATGCGCCTGGCTGGGTTTGAACCCGCCACCTACAACTCGTAAGTCGAGGCCGTTACCACTCGGTCACCACTGCTCGGGGATATATATATATTGTTGGATAATATGACAGCGTTGCGCGTCATATTGGGAAACGTTTTGTACCCTAAATATCTTGGGTTTGAATGTTCTCACTTGTTTAAACTACTCTTAAAATAAACTGTTAGGCTTACTTTTGAAATTAGATAATAAGTTTTAATTAAACTGCATTAAGCATCACCTACTATGTTGCCCATCCTGCACAACCACCTGCACTTTTCAGTATTGATACGGGGCCAATAACAGAGCCTAATACTGGTCAGAGAAAATTTTATCCGAGTCCATCGACATAAAAAGAAGAAAGAAAGGAGGCGTGACCTACTTGAGGTATTCGGCACAAGAGAATCGAAACGAAACTGTTGTAACTTGGCTAGGGGCGCAGAACGGTTAGAAGTCCTTCTATATAAACAAGCTTCTACCTTCTCGTAATATGAACTTAGATATCTGGTATAGAGTGCCTAAGTAGGTAGCTCAGAGGCTCTACCAAAAGCTAAAGCGATCCATTTGACGACCTAAACTGAACTATTAAAGGGATGGAGCTATATAGGGTGTATAACTCCATCCCTCTTTCTCGCTTGCACGCCTGACATTTTCCACGTCATGGTAAGGTGCCAGAGCTGGACTTTCAGTAATGGTCATTATTCACTTTTATTCACGATAAGAAAAACAAATTAATACTTCAAAGAAAGAACCAATTACATTTATCGAGTTTGTACTAATACGAAAAAAACTACAATTCTATTCAAATAGCTAAAGCTAAAGTCCAAGAAATAAAAATAGGTTCACAAAACCGCCTAGAGCGAGCCAATCACGGGCAATCAATAAATGATTATTTTGTGCTTGTCCCAATAAAAACAAATGAGCAAATACTGAGCGTCCGCGGCAGTCCTGTGATTTCGATAAATATAATCCTGCCCTTCAAGGATCAATCATGAATGTGGTCTTTGTGGCCGCCGACCTGGGTGGTACGCTAACTAAAATATTTATTCAGCCAGCGCCTCACAATGGCACCGTATTTCAATGACGGACGTATGCGCCCGCGCAGCCTCTTAGCCTAAAGCATTGAGCAGCCGCACGCCCTCGCCTCCTTACGAAAATATGCTAAATGTTCGTGTTGAAATAATTGTGATTTTATTTTGTTTGGTTTTTTTTTTTGCAGCTTTATGTGTCAATTTATTGGTGAAGCCATTTTATTTAATAAACTGAATGGCTTTTTCAGGTGTGGATATAGCTAATAAACTGTGAGCAATTATAATTTATGTTTTGATTCAAAGAAACATTACTAGTATATTTATTTATCACTTCTTGCACATAAAGGTACAGCGGCGGACTTAATGCCTTAGGCATTTTCTACCAGTCAACAAAAAAACATTTATTTAAACAGATCATTTTGCAAACAGATTATTATTTTTATTTTAATGTTTACTTAATTCAACTTGATAGGTAATGAATTTTTTTTTTTGTTTTTGAAAACTATATATATGTTGGTTGTATCTACAAGACATACTTGTGCATACATAATACAATTTCTTACTTGATACTCCATTACCTATAGCAACAAGTAGGCCTTTGTTCTAAACACAAAATCTTGCAGTAAGTACTAACTCCAATTTGTACCAACTCATTTTTTTACAAATAAAATATCTTTGATAAAATACGAAGACGAGACGAGACGAGCGAAATTCTATTATTAATATTAGACTTTCAAGAATGGCAACTATCACAGAATAAATAAAGAGCAAGTTCTATCGATAGCCCAAGTTTTTACTTGACTGGAAAGAAACACTAATATAATACATATATACCGCAGTTATATATTTAAGCTATCTCATCCATCATTCCTAATTCTAATTTTAATTAATATTAAATACATTTTCTTTACATAATTTATACGAAGATAAACCATACGTGCTCAATACTGCGAATATTAATTTTATTATTGGAATTTACCTCCCGGACGGGCGAACTTGCTTGCCAAGTTTTTTTTTTCTTTCTTTAGGGCCGGCGTGACGACTGTATATATTAATGCAAGAACTAAATATAAAACTAAACACTTTCAAGGAAAAAACACTATAATAATTCCCTATTTAAAAGCCATAGGGGTCAATATTGCCTGTAGAATTTAACCATAAGAATATGTGACTAGAAACCGGTTCAGCTATGTATTAGGAGAAAAAGTTGCCCCTGTTCACGTTACGCAAGATGGGGACTACATAAAAAGTGGCCACCCTTTCAAGGGTTAGATGGTTCAATACTCGGTCTATAAAACAGAAGGCAGTGCATCACGATGCAGCTGATGTTGCTTGAATAAAGCCTTAACTGGAATCATAACTTTGTTCTAAACTAGCTTCTACCAGCGGCTTCGCCCGAGTTTAAATAGAAAATTACCCCAAGGTATTCACTCAAGGGATAAAGCATATCCTAAAGGTATGCTATTCCAGGACATGTTGTAGGGTATACCATAGAGTGGGTGTGCCAAATTTCCACCAAATCTGATCAGCCGTTGAACGGTTTAGTCCCATCCCGGCACCCATGATTTTATTAATATCACTAGCTGCACCGCGGACCTGCGGCGTCGCCGGCGTAAAAGTAGAAAAATGTTCCATATGAATATAATTCTGGGCTAAAAAGTATCCTATGTGCTATTGCATTTCCAAGACATGTCTACCCATGTAACAAATTTCATCCTAATCCGTTCAGCCGTTTGAGCGTAAAGAAGTAACAAACATACACACATACATACACTACATACACACTAACTTTCGCCATTATAATATTTTTATTCATATCACTGGCTGCTGCCAGCGATGTCGACGGCGCGAAAGTGGATAATTGTTCCAAGAAAACATAATCCCGTGGTAAATGAATCCTATCCGTGTGCCAACTTTCATTCATATCCCTTCAGCCGTTCGAGCGTGAAAAGTAACAAACATACACACATTAACTTAATTCTGATTTAATTCGACAACAGCTTCAAGTAAAATTAACATCTTGGCATCCAGCAATTCCTGAGTAAACCAACTGAAGGTTTAGTTCCATTTCAACATAAAGGAGTAACAAACATAGTCACAGACATACACACAAACTTTTGCCTTTATAATATATATAATTGTGATGTAATTAATTCAGTGTATCGCAATAGCAGTAAAGTAGCGGCTGCGCAAGTTAGGTGTTGAGAATCGTGAGAAATACGAATATGGCTATATTTACAACAGACTTGTGTATGTTACTCGTAAATGTGGAATGATATGAAAAAGCAGTTTATATTAATTAGTGTTTTTGCTCCTACAAACATACTTAGATATATTATGCAGCTACCTCGGGACAGACTTTTAGAAAAAGCTTAAGAAGAAAACCTTTTGGTAATGGTGATTTAATTGCGTGCTTAGTACCTAATTTATAGGTATGTCAACCCTAACAGACAGTTACTTTTTCAAGATTCTAATCAAGCTATAGACAAACTGAGACCACGTATGCTACACATTAGGACATCTAAACTCTTGAATTTGCCTAAAAACAGACGACTTACGTGGGATACGTCAGTTACGTGTGATAGCGTTGTGTATATCAAGTATTTGTTTTCAAGCAAAATCAAGAGTCTAGATGTCATAGTGCGTAGCATACGTGTTATACGTGGGCTTAGTTTGTCTTCTTTTGTACTTTCGAATTCTGAACAACTGAAACGTCGTGCAATGTAGCATTTTGCAGTTTAATTATGTTTGTTTACGAATTTATAATCTGTACTAATATCATAATGAGGTAAGATTTGTATTTTTATTTGCAACGAATAAACTCAAAAACTGGACTGATAACAAAAAAAAAATATTATCAGTAGAAACCTATTTTATCTCTGAGTGATATGTCACATAGGCATGAGTATGCATTTATATTTTCTACTATTACGCGGGCATAGTCGCTGGTATAAGCCAGTTTATTACATGTAAGTACTTTAAAAGGAACAATATTTGAAGTAACGTTTACTTTAGATTTTACGTATTAATGTTAAAGTACTAGGTATACTACTTTAACATTAATACGTAATAATAATAACGTATACACAGGTACTACGATTTTATCTGAGCGTTTTTATTTCTAGATATTCAATACTTTATTTCAAAACTGGGATTTCGCTATGATTATAAGGACTACATAATTATAAAAGATATTATTATTTCATTTCATTCGTTTATTGTGTATGTATAGTAGCTGAATGTCTAGCTCGAAAAGTATCGTTTCGTATTTTATGAAAAACGACCTTCGGGTTTTAATTTTATATAAATAGATAAAAAAAGGTTGCAGAAAACGAGACTGCTATAATACTGAAGACTATACTTCGTTTAAAAATTATGTCGGAGTCATCGAAGTCTTTTAGTTTTTCTGACCAAAAGCTAGCTTGAATGCATGCTCTTAACTACTAGCAAATATCTTTATCACATGATTAATTAACGTTAATCAGCGATACGTATAACAAATTTAACACAATACAATGTCAATAAAACGATCCAGTGAAGATATCGCTACAAATAATTTATTGTGCGCTGTGCATGGCGATATCTCGAATGGACACATCTCCTAGTTTTTATGCCAATAGAAGGAATCAATGTCCCATAAACGGGTTCAATGAAGACAAAGTTAGGATCTGATCTTTAATTTCTTTTACCCGGCCTTTTATATGCAAATCGGGAGCAATTTATCAGTGCGAGACATTTGAATAGGCGAGTCTCCATACCACTTGGTAAATAAATGGTTCTGTCTTGAGCGCGTCCCGAGCGCGTGCGCGACGATCACTCCGATTGATGCGCGCTGATGCATGTGATTGTAAACTGACAAGATACACAAAAGATTTCCAAGCGGATTCCAATACGAATTGTCCTTATTATCATTCCCGTATAACCTTTTACAGTAAAACGTTGTCACTGTCGCCCCGCGGCCCACTCTCATAACTTTCAACGAAAAACAAACCAAATCCTTAAGCCTTGTGAGTCAGGGAGATAAGTTTAAAAAAAGACGGCTCGGCACGTGCCGGTGGGCGACTACCAACTTTCTATGCGAGACTGGTTTGAGTCCCTAATGAGTTCTGACTTTTATATTAATAATAATAATAATAATAGTTTATTTGCATCAAGTTTTACATTTTACATTAAATACATTTAATACATACAGCTTAAAGTAATATACAATGATGTGGTGACATCAGCACCCTTACTAAGTTGCCAAGACAACTTGTGTTAAAGATGCTGGGCCCAACCCTTTAATGGATGTTTCTATTTGCATTTAGGTAAGTACATACATGAGATGCTATTTTGTATTTATACGACTGGTTTATTATATAATAGGTAAACGGACAAATAAACTATTTAAAAAGGAAATAAAATAAAACGAAAATTTGTTGAGTAGGGTAGTGTAGTGTGTGTAGGGGTGTGTGAAGGTGTGTGTGTGAGAGTGTGTGTGTATGTGTTTTTACTATATTTGTAAGTAATAGTAGCGAGTGATGATCAAATGATGATATTATGGGGTTTAACGGGAGCTGTACTGAGTCAACAATAAGCTTTCAGTGTTGTTGTAATTAAGTGTTAGTAGCCAATTATTGAGTTTCTTTTTAAATGACATTATAGGGAGTGAGTAAAAATTCAATATTTTGTTAAGACTATTGTAGAGATGAGGACCTTGAAAACACGGAAATCTTCTTGTAAAAAAGTATTTACAACGGAAGGGTTGGCATACCTTGTCTTTGCGTCTTGTAGTGATTATTTCATAGGAGGTTCTTTGATGCTGATATAGTAATATGTGTAATACAAATAATTGTCTGACTGTAAGGACTTTACATTTCCTGTATAGTTCATCAGTTGGGAAAAGGATGGACCGAAAGGTACTAACTTTCAGCACGGCTCTCTGAGCTCGTTCTAGCTTCAAAAGTACTGTTTTGGGTGCACCACCCCAAGCGCATATACAGTACGTTAGGAGAGACTGACATAGAGCAAAATATGTACACCTAATAATTTGAGGATCTGCGATGTGACGAAGACTACTAAAGACAAAAATCAGTTTTCTGATTCTTTTTGTCAGTAACTCTACATGAGGTGCAAAGCTCAGACCATCATCAAGAGTCACACCGAGATATTTAATAGTTCGACAACGTTCTAATTCTGGACATGTACATGTAGCACTGCCAGACAGTAAACATGAGTGTGCAACTAGAGCGTATGAATTTGGAGGTTGAGTGGAATTTCGTAAACTGTACGTAAGAATTTTAGTTTTATCAGTATTGATGGTGAGAAGGTGTCTTTTGAGCCAATGTAAAACACTATTTAGTCCTTTTTGTGCGGAATCGAAGGTGTCATCCCAAGTGTCGCCAGAGAAGGTAAGGACGGTGTCATCAGCAAATGCCACGATTCTTCCACTTTCCAGACTCAGATTACATAGTTGGTTGACGTAAATTAGAAATAGGGTGGGGCCAAGGACACTACCTTGGGGAACGCCGAATGTCACAGGTTCCTCTCTACTGAGGTAATTTTGTATTTTTACACACTGAGTTCGATTTTGAAGGTAGTCCCTAAAGATGTTAAGTGATTGGCCTCGGATCCCAAGTTCCTCCAGCTTGTTTATGAGGTCAGAAATCGAAACAGTATCGAATGCCTTTTTAAGGTCCAAAAAAATTGACAATACTTTTTTTTTATTGTCAATATTTTTTGTAATATGGTCGATTAGGTCAATCACAGCACTGCTGGTAGATTTATTGCGTCTAAAGCCAAATTGGTTGCGAGAAAAAAGCTTTTTATCTTCCATATAAGTCACAAGTCTTTTGTTGATTAGGCGTTCTAGAACTTTAGAAATAGAAGGTAATACTGCAATAGGTCGATAATTATTGACAAGTTTTTTACTCCCAGTTTTGTGAATAGGGTGTATGATGGCCTTCTTTAAGTACAAAGGGAAAGTGCCGGTATGGAAACAGATATTAAAAATATGTGTGAGTAAGGGGACTACTGTCAAAGCATATCTTTTTAAAAATTTTGTCGAAATATTGTCCCAGCCAATAGCAGAATCTGACTTAAGTGACATTAGTACTTCCCTAACCTCCGCCTCATCGGTGTCTAACATGACGAATGAATGTAGAGGTGAAGATGTGGAAGCAATGTTTGGTGGGATTTTATATTTACCAGGTGGACGAGAAAAATTATCAGCAAGTTCCTTCCCGATGTTGGCAAAGAACTTGTTCACTTTGTCCACCGAGAGCTGTGGTGAAGTAGAAGAAGCCAATAAATCAGTGTTGGGTATGTTTTGCTTGTCTGTATTTGTTACTCTCTTTATCACCTTCCAAATCTTTTTATTGTCCCCAGAAGCCTCACTCAATTCTCTCTTGTCAAACTCTCTCTTTAGTTTCTTAATGATTTTAGTGCAGAAGTTCCTATATCTTTTATATGTAATACTTAATATTACATTATTTGGAGATAGCTTGAGTTTTTTGTGCATTGCATCTTTATTACGCATACAGCGGAGCATACCAACGGTCATCCACGGTTTGATCAAACGTTTTTTATTTGGGATCTTGATTATAGAAGTGTGAGTATTAATGAGTCTAGCTAGAGTGGTAACTAAACTTTTGGTCGCTTCATTCGCATCGGTATGCTCATAAACTGCTAGGAAATTAGTAGTCTTCATCTCACTATCAAGAGTTTCGTAATTAGTCTTTAAAATGTTGCATGAGCGTGAATTGACACATCGTTCCAGATTAAGGCACAGCATTACAGGGTTATGGTCGGTGACGGAAGCATGTAATACTATGGTTAGTGCAGTCAAGTTAGATTTAAGCATGATGTGGTCAAGACAGGCACTCTCTCGAGTGGGGAGTGAGTGAGCAGGTAGCAGGCCATGGGAAGCTATGAGATCGAGATAGTCCGAAGTTTGGTTTGAGGATATAGTACATGCGATGTCAAGGTTAATGTCACCAATTATAACTATATTTTTATATGTAATCAGGCTTGTTAAAAGGGCGTTTAGGGATTGTAGGAAGTTACTTAAGTCTCTAAAAGATGGAGATCTATAGATACATATAATAGCCTTATCGGTGCCGATTTTTAGCACTAGACAACTAGCATCTGAGAAGTCAGGTTCTTCGACAGTGTAGTTTTCTATATTTTTAACATAAAGGACTACACCATCGTTCTGGTTTATGTGATTTTTTGTTTGATAATAAGAATAGTTATCGATACTTGGGATCGAATCATCATAACGTTTCAGCCAGCACTCAGTCAGCACTAATATATCGCAGTCAAGATTTATTCTATGGAGGAGGGTTAAGAAAGAGTCAAAGTTTGCATGAATAGAGCGAATGTTCTGAGTAATTATTTTTAATTGCTTGGAAGGGTTAGTGACATACCTAGAGCATTCTTCAGGGTCACAATTAAGTGAGGTAGAGACTGAGAGCTGATCTAAATTGCTAATAATTTCTGTCACACTATCCACTATTAAATTGTTTTTTTATGGGTGTACCAGACAGGGGCGTCATTAGATATTATGTACATACCTAATAAATGTACGAAATCGATAACGAGCAAATGTTTAAACAGACACAAAGTAAACAAGCGTATAAGGGACCGTGTAATCTTTTTAATACTACAAGTAAGAGAACTGAAAAGGATGAGTGGATGAATGAATGGATGGATGGTTGCTACTCTTTCACTCAAAAATGGCTGGACGGATTTAAAAGAAACTTGGCACACCGATAGTATAAAACTTGGAACAACACATGGGCTACCGTTTATATCGGTTCCACGCGGGTGAAACCCCGGGTAAAAGCTAGTAATGAATATGTGAGTATGAAGTAGAAAATACAGTGAGGTAACTGTGAATGTGTATATTAAAAACTGATATAATGTATAAAGTGTGTTGTGTTTGTTGATTGTTTTGTGTAGTGATTGGTTGTATAGTGTTGATAGGGTTCTAATGTACTTTGGTTTTAGTGTGTTGATATACACGTACAAAAATATAAAAAACAGAAGATAATTACTTAAAACTATGTTAAATACAGGAAAATTAAAAAGGCATGCAATTATCAGACGAAGTATCAATGTCCTAGGTAGGTCGCGTTGACGGGTGTTAGTAAGTGTATCCAGTCATTTTTCTTGTTGTTTCAGACTTTCAAAATCGGATTCCTGTGTTATTCTCTTTGCCGGCGCTCCCTCTTTCTTTTTTATGTAAACTTTGCCATGTGATGTCCAGTGATACGCATAGGCATTTAGCTTAGCAAACTCTCTTGCTTGATAGAACAGCTTCCTGGCTTTAGTGGTAAGACTCTCAGAAATGAATACGGGACTATTTCCTGGCATTTTAATGTGTGAGCTATTAAGTCGGTTAGTTTTGTGGTTGCGATTATAATTTTTAATGTTAGTTAGAAGTTTATCCTTCATTATGGTTGACGTTAATTCGACGGTAATAGGCCCAGCAGTTTGGGGTTTTCTATTACTGGTAAGCCGATAAACATCTCTGAGGTCAACTGTTTGTATTTCGGTGCTCACAGCGTTTCCCAGATTTTTTACAATGTCTATAAGGTCATCCTTTGACTCATTAGGTTTTTTAGGTACATTGCGTATTTCCAGGCTTGATGATTTTGAATTTCGCTCCATGATCTCGACTTTATCCTCTAAAAATACTACATACTCTAATGTGCTCCTCTTTTCATTTTCTAAAAGGGCTAATTTAGTCATGAGATCGTCGTATTTAGCACTCAAGAACTCAATCGTTCCTTTCAATTCTGCATTTTGAACCTTTATTTGATCCAAATTACATTTCATTACACTAAATTTTTCTTGTTGCTCCTTTCTCAAGGTATCAAGTGATGACATAATGTCTTCCCGGAGAGATTTCATCTCAATTGATTGTTCAGAGTCATGTTTACGTCTTTGTCGTAATGTGATTCTGGCCAATGTTTGTTCCGAATCTGATGTCGTCAAATCGGGCTCAGAACTGTGTTGAAGAAGAGGTTCATTGCTAGGTTTAGGCGGAGTCCGCTTCATCATTTAGAAAAAAAATTGAACCGTTGTGAATTCTACACACGAAAAAGTCTGCAAGAGTTCAGAGAGCTGTAATTTATCCGACGTAATTAAACCATTTATTTAAAAACAAATCGGTACTCAGACTAAATGAAGATTTATAAGGCAGGTTTTCCACCCACGGCTTCTTATCTTTTATCTCTTATTAATTGCTTGAATATATCGCATATCAAAGTAGCGCTCAGAATCAAAACTTTATGATCGGCAAACGCAGTTTACAATTAAAAAAACAATGCATTTCATTAAACGTTGCTCTTATGGACGCCGCAAAAATATGAGCGTTGGAAACAATTAAGATTTTAATATACAGGCTGGAGTGTCGGCGCGACGTTATGAATAGAATAAACTAAATAAGTAATTTCGATGTCAGCTAAATCATGTATGGATGCTGGGTGCTCTCGGGTTTCTTAATTTATTGTAGCAGGGTTTGTGTGGCGATCGCTGCGGTGGTAGGTGAGATAGGTCGCGAGCCGTGGGCTCGAGCCTTCGGGCACACCACCCGCGGACAATCACGACTCTTTCAATTTGCAATGTGATTCCACACGGGCAATACAGTCTAAATACTATGAATGGACGACGGACGGTAATGGTGACTATTATTTTACAACATTATTGCTCCCTTACGACATAAACACTATAAAGTTAACTTATGAAGTCCATTGACTGTATTTGTGACTGGATCTTTTATTCTATTTTTCTTGGATTTAATTTTATCTTGCTACTTTGCGCGTGGGTATCTGTTAGAAGATGTTGTTGCAGGTAATGTGAAATGTTTGTGTTATTTGACAGCGCGGTTGGCGCAGTGGTTGAACGATTGCGCTATAGCGCTGCGTGTCGCGAATTCAATTCCGATACGGAATAATCTGTATATATACAAGCGAAATACCACTCACAGATTAAATCTCAGAAACTATAACACCTACAAACTTAAAATTTGGCATGTCCTCCTTGTCGACATCCTCTAAGAACGGATTTTACGAAACTCCACCCATTAGGGGGTATAACGGGGGTTGGAAGTTTGTATGGAGAAACCGACTTTCACGCGGGCGAAGCCACTGGCAGAAGCTAGTTTATAATATTTGTATGTCCTACAGATAGTTGTTCCGGGTCTGGGTATCTTGGGTATATGAGTTTACATGATCACATCTACGATACAGGGGTAATGCCTAGTGTGGGGCAAAAATCTAAAAAGAAAGATAAAATAATGTACTATTTTATCTTTCTTTTTTGAAAATTTTTGATACAAGTGGAGAAAGTTTGTCATTGCGTCCGAGGTAGTGTTATAGAGCCGAGTGCTAAAAGTCAAGTTCCCACGTATATCTAGCGTTTGATACACATGGAATTTGAAGAAATAAAAAAGGGGGCTGAACGGCGACTTCTAGGGGTCACTTAGTGCCCACCCTGATAAGATAAAAACAATAAATTGTACACTTTTTCACATTAGTGCCAAAAACATTAAGTTGCGTGTTTAAAAGCGGTAGGGATAGGAGCGGGTTTACGAGTAAGTGTATTGAAAAATGGGTTTTTGATATGTCAACTACCGAAACAAACCAGATGCTAGTTTATTACTGGATATAGACCAAAAATTTAACACGATGACGGTGCAGGTACGCACACATAGATATACAATTACGCATCCATCTCAGTTTTGCATTCGAAATCAAGAATAATGACGGTTGCAGACCAAGATCTATAGTAACTAAGTTAGCTTAGTTTAATAAGACCATGTTACTCATTTCTTGTTTGCATATTTTACGACCTGCACACATAAACGAAAAAGTTGTAAAATTGCTAAGCTGAATTAGCTCTTCAATCGGCTTAAGACTTATATTCAGCTTACACACTATATAATATTTTAGTGTGATGGCCGTCTTAACTATTAGTTACTCCGAAGTACTCAATATTTAGTTCAATTTTTTTTTCATTGTTATAAACTAGTGCTTGACTGCGATCCCACCGGATGGTAAGTAGTGATGCAATCGTTGATGGTGAGGCGCACTAGTACTATTATATTTCAATATTTATTACCAACAATAATAAATTATTTTCAGATGGAAAATTTAGTAGTTTAAGTAACTACAAGTATAAACTGGGTTTTTGATAGAGCGTTTAACTTTCAACTGCAGGTTATTAGAGCCGAACAAGAATACCGATTTGACTATGATTTCACTGGTCGTTTCCGCTATGATGAAATATATATGTACATAATAATAATAGTAATGCCGAATCAATATTCTATGAACCTTGGAATTGAAAAACTCTGAAACGCTTTTTTCCCAAAATCGCAGCTGTATATGGGATGATATTTTATTATCTACTGGTGTGCGTTAACGTATCTTTCTTTCTTTCTATATAAAAGGAGAAACTGACTGACTGACATAACAACGCATAGCCGAAACTACTGGGACTATGAGCGTAAAATTTTGCACAAGGTTTCCCTGTTATGACGTAAGGTAGCACTAAGAAAGGATTTTCCAAAATTCAACCCCTAAGGGTATGAAACGAGTTCTGAAGTTTGTATGGAGAATCTTACTTTCACATAGACAAGACCGCTGGCAAAAGCTAGAAATCTATGAAACTATATCAATGCATTTTAAAATGTACTGTTCTTCAAGGTACAGGATTGTTTCCTAGTTTGGAGGACAGTCACTTAGGTTCCGCAGTAAATTACCTAATCAAATTCATTAGGTATTCGTAAAACTGATTCTATAAATATCACCACAAAATGGCTAAAAAATTGTAAACGAATACGCACCTTTAAGCACCTACATTAAATTAATCATTATGTACTTTTATAATCCTTAAGTGATCCTGTGCGTCTCGCATCCACCGAATTCCCGCGACTCTCACCAGGTCGATGGTCCACGTTGTGGGATACCTTCCAACGCTGCGTTTTCCGGTGCGCGGTCGCCACTCTAGAACCTTTCGGCCCCATCGACCATCCGTTCTACAAGCAATGTGCCCTGCCCACTGCCACTTCAGTTAGAATAAATATATTGCCCGCAAATCCTCTAAAGTCGGTCAAAGTAGTACGAGTGCAAGCGCTCAGGTCCAACTTAAGGAGATTTATGAAAATATTTAAAGTTTTAATTTGAGAAAATCCTTATGTATGTAAGCGAACACTTGAGATTTAGTATGTGGATATGCAGAACAGGTGACATGCGAAGTGGAAGGGACTTGTGCTTGGAGAGTCCGAGCAAGGCAACTGAGGAAGCATCGACGAAAAATTTGTTGATCGTTAGGTACTTAGCAAAAAATAATATTAACGCTAAGATATCTAATTCTTGACTTTGACTAAATTTAGGCGGAACGGTTGGACCAGTGTTGGAAGGCCCTCTGCAAGGTGGGCCGATGACCTGGTGAAGGTTGCGGGAATCCGATGGATACGAGACGCACAGGACTGTTCATTGTGGTGACATTTGGGGGAGGCCTATGTCCAGCAGTGGACGTCTATCAGCTGAAATTATGATGATAATGGTTGGAGCAGTGGCTGAGTGATTGACTACAGTGCAGTGTGTCGCGAGTACGATTCCCGCACGGAACAAATATTTTTGTGGCCTAAAGACAGTTGCTCCTGGTCTGGGTGTCTTGTGTGTGTGCTGCAAATGCACTTCGACGTTTAAAAAAAAATAGTTTGTAGTCAAAGTAAAGTGAAAAATAAGAAACATGTTCAATGCAATCGTTTTATTAAATAATATTAATACACACAAGAAAACAAACGTAACATTATAAAATTACTATTTACAATCGACATCACACTGTCAAAGTATTTAATATTTTATTTATAATCATAAATAGTTAAAATAATTGCAGATTGCTTGAGGGAAAGAAAAGGGTTTCCATTACCTACTGGTAAACACCAATAAATATTGCAACCTTTTTTAACCTGGATGTGAAACGTCAAGACCAGAAGCTAACTGCAAATTAATTAAAGGCTTCCGCAGACGGCACGTGAACTTACGACAACGCATTTTCATGAAAATTTCTCCACGGTCAGAAAAATATCATCAAAATTGCGTTTCGTTGGTAACAGTCGACGATGGAGCACGCTTGTCTAGGAGCAATGCCCAGAAGAAGAATTGTCTAGAAGAATGGTCTTAAAGACCTCTAGGTTGTAGCTATCAAGAAACACAGACTCCAGCAGGAAATTCCACTGCTTATCTGTACGTACAATGAATGTGTTCCCAAAACGTTTTGAAACATTCAGGAAGAAAAGGCAACTCTCGCGAAAGATGTTCGTAACAGAGCGGTTCAACGCTCCAACATACACGACATCCATTTGCTTTTAAAATAGCACGTGGGCGACACAATTTAGGCGGAACGGTTGGACCAGTGTTGGAAGGCCCTCTGCAAGGTGGGCCGATGACCTGGTGAAGGTTGCGGGAATCCGATGGATACGAGACGGACAGGACTGTTCATTGTGGTGACATTTGGGGGATGCCTATGTCCAGCAGTGGACGTCTATCAGCTGAAATTATGATGATAATGGTTGGAGCAGTGACTGAGTGATTGACTACAGTGCAGTGTGTCGCGAGTACGATTCCCGCACGGAACAAATATTTTTGTGGCCTAAAGACAGTTGCTCCTGGTCTGGGTGTCTTGTGTGTGTGCTGCAAATGCACTTTCGCGTTTAAAAAAAATAGTTTGTAGTCAAAGTAAAGTGAAAAATAAGAAACATGTTCAATGCAGTTTTATTAAATAATATTAAAACACACAAGAAAACAAACGTAGCATTATAAAATTACTATTTACAATCGACATCACACTGTCAAAGTATTTAATATTTTATCTATAATCATAAATAGTTAAAATAATTGCAGATTACTTGAGGGAAAGAAAAGGGTTTCCATTACCTACTGGTAAACACCAATAAATATTGCAACCTTTTTTAACCTGGATGTGAAACGTTAAGACCAGCAGCTAACTCCAAGTTAGTTAAAGGCTTCCGACACAGTTACAGACAGGCACGTGAACTTACGACAACGCATTTTCATGAAAATTGCTCCACGGTCAGAAAAATATCATCAAAATTGCGTTTCGTTGTGCCCTTGTAATTTTTTTATTATATTGATAGATCGGTAACAGTCGACGATGGAGCACGCTTGTCTAGAAGCAATGCTCAGAAGAAGAATTGCCTAGAAGACATTGTCTTAAAGACCTCTAGGTTGTAGCTATCAAGAAACACAGACTCCGGCAGGAAATTCCACTGCTTATCTGTACGTACAATGAATGTGTTCCCAAAACGTTTTGAAACATTCAGGAAGAAAAGGCAAGTCTCGCGAAAGATGTTCGTAAAAGAGCGGTTCAACGCTCCAACATACACGACATCCATTTGCTTTTAAAATAGCACGTGGGCGCCACAATACAATTGCAAATGTCAGGAGATAAAATAACATTAAATCGGACAACTCGAAAATAAAATGTTAAGCTCCAAAATGAATGAAATATTACCTACAAGTCTGTAAAGTACTTCGATTGCGGCGTGGGAAGAGATTCTTATCTTAATAATGCGTGTGCGCATAATTTACCCTTTTTAAGCATATGTACGAAAATGCAGCTTCAAAATACATTATATTCGTTACTGTTATGCTGCCTTAAACCGGGTTAAACCTGTAACATAACATGCAATGTAACACGCAATAAAAGAATATTGCTGTTCACATTGTCGCAGTGTATCGTGCAATGTAACAGAATTCCCATAGTGTGTAAGCCTTGCGAGCGCGAAGCGTGCACACCACGCGCGAATAGAGCATTTCAACCATGTCAGTAGGTTCGGTTCGTGCGCGCGCTGCATCCACACTTATGAAATGCCCCTTTCATGTTACATTGCATGTTGCGTTACAACAGTCTGTACGCGGCTTTAAGTCTGTTTCATGATGATTTGCATGACATATCCATACCTTTTACGCTTTTTACTTAGTTTATAGCGTGAAATCAATATCCATGATAATTAGTTCTGGGAAATAAATGTATCCCTTCCATATGCGATTACTGCTTTTGTATTAACTGCGCCTTCAACAGTTGCCTCCTAACAGGGATGGTTTTCATCATCATCGTTAATCTATACCTATCTATAGGTAATATATTTATAAAAATCAATGGCTGTTTGTCGTTTTTACTAAAATTTATAAACGCTGTATGACAGGTTTAGAAAAAAAAATATATAACTTTATTTGAGAAAGGTGGGAAGTAATAGGTTCTTTACCCGAAGGGCATAACTTTAAAAAATATAAGTATATAACTACTAGGAATTATTTCTGTATCGTGAGTGCATTCACAAACATGTAAACTCACATACCAACACTAGACGCCTAGAACAGAAACAAATATGTATAGGTCATACAAATATTCGTTCCGTGCGGGAATCAAACCCGCGACACGTAGCGCAGCAACCAATCGCTCAACCACTGCGCCAAACGTGCTGTCAAGGCTACTTAGCGTCCGCATGTCCATCCTTCTGTCTATCAGTCAGCGCCTTAGCCACAGAATAAGTTATAGTACAAGGCTCAGCGAACTTCATGAGTCCTCTGAGGGCTCAAGAACCACAATAAAATTGGTAGATATATAGATAAAATTTTCAGTGTGTATTTCTATGGCCGCTATACAACAACAAAAAAAAAACGTACAGAACCTTTCGTCTGCAAGTCAAACTCGCACTTAGCCAATTTAATCATTAATTCTTTCGGAACCCTAATAATCATAGTACATATAAAATGGTGACTAAAAAACCACTCTAAATAAAAAATGATAATATCCTTAATCTAAAACCACTCACGTTATTACTGGGCAACGCAAATTGCGATCGTACGCCCTGATTAGACGCAGCAATTTGTTTTGACATGTACTTAGCAGTGGGTACCAACCTGACGGTTATTAATTGAAGTGTGAATGAGATATTGATTTAATATACTAACGATTTATTACTACGACTTCATACGTATAATGAGCTCACATTTGCACATTGGTTTAGTAATAAGTAATAGTTCTTTTGAACTGTAATTAAAAATGATATTAGCATTATAAAATGAATGCTCTATGTATGTTGTTTGAACGTGTATTAATATACGTCGATTTTTCAACCTGGCGCATTTCGAGTAATTTGAACGTGGATTTTTATAAAACGAAATTGAAGAGCAGTGGTGCTCCATAACCCCGACTTACTAGTTGTAAATCGCGGGTTTAAACCCAGGCAGGCGTTTTACTTTTGTTTTTCATACAACTGCTCTCAAAACGGTGAAGGTAAACATCGTGAAGAAACCGGCGGTAGATCTAGAATAAGAAATTTGAAGATATAATATATGACCTCCACCAAACCACACTAGGTCCGCGTGGTAGCCATTATTACCACCAATTCCCTCTCTTGGAGGGGAGGCCTGAGTCCCAGCAGTGGGAAAATTATAAGGCTGAGATTATCTAATATATAAAAATCTCGTATCACATTGTTTGTAATTCAACTTCTCCAAAACTGCTTGGCCGATTTTTTTGTGTAAACTTGGTACGTTTGAGAAAAGGTCGTAAGTATTTTTTACCCTCCTACTTCCACCCTCCATTTTTTCTTTGATAATTTATACGGCAGAACAAAATTTTTTCCGGGTCAGCTATTTATTAATAAATGTGCACCGCACTGCATCTGAATCTGACTGGATTAGTTTTAGAATGGTCTGTGCGTATTCAATAATACTAAATCCAGTGCCTAGATCTAAGACTCAGACTACGTGATTTATCCAAAGTCATAAACGCAATTTCAGCCAACCTCACAAAACTCTGTTTTTCCTACCAAAATAATTTAGATCATCGAAACCAATAGTCAATTATAAAAACCGAAGCCAAACCAAACCAATTTGGTGTTGGATCAATAACCCCAAAAATTATTTACCAATGCGAACCTTTTTTGTAAGGTTGGTAATACGTTATATTCTCACAGCATCCATCAAGATCATATCTAATTACGTTAACGTATTTCAAATTACCTTTTGTTTTTGCACGGTATATTAAAATGTCGTAAAACTGTGTAATGTTAATATGAGCATGCGAAAATGTTAAATTACCTGGCTAAGTAATAATTATTTTTTATTCAGTGTGGGTAGGTAAAAGCTCTGTCTTTGAATAGACCACCGCTGTTAACCTTAGAGTGTCCACGCGGTCGCCTTGTAGTTTTTTTTTTTGGAGGTGGGAAATCATCTACTGGTTTCTGTCGCTCTAGGATGGAGCGAGAGGGCGTATCAGACTTTTACTGACTAAAACCCACCTGTGTCATTATTTGCCCTTTGCGTTTTAGGACCACGGGTTTCCTTTTCAGAAGTACTCCGGGCATCGGCTCTAATGGGCCCTTACGATTTTGCTGACATCAACATGAACACTACGCGCCGTCGAGAACTCGGGCTCGGTCCTTAGCGGACAGCGAGCTACACATTATTCGTCGTCCGCAAGCCCACGCCTGCGGTGGGCGGAGATCGCTCTGCGATTCCGGACGTTTAGAGCGTCTCCAAAGCCTTTCCTATCGCGGTCATTTGAGAATTGATTTTGCAACCCATTGGGATTGGGCCAGATGCTGGACTACATTAGTCAACATTTGACCATAAATCTTGCATAGTTTTCAAAATAATAAAGTTTGTTTTCTGAGGATGGAAAAATTCTAATTGCTGCAGTTGCTATCACAACAGTGTAAAAAGTAGGAAAAAGAGCACATATGAGCTTGCCTGTAAAAAATCATCTTGATCGTCGTAGCCGAAAGACTTCACTGCTGGGCATGAACCTCCCACAAACTTCGTCACATAGGCCTTTATCAGGTGATCAGTCCACCTTGTGGGCGGCCTCACAGCGCTACTTAGCTGCAGCGTAGAGAACAAAAAGGAGCCAAAAGTAGTGGCGGATTGAGTCAGTGCGGGACTTATGTCGCCTTTTGCATTCAAGGGCCACGGTAACTCTTTCAAACAATCCCGCAGCCGGATGAACTTGACTTCAAACCACAAACATTTTTTCAATAATAAAAGTCATCTTATTTTTTACATAAGAACATTTCATAGAAAATCGCAATGCCTATTGTGAAAAGACAATGATTATAATTACATAACATTACAGGGAAATATACAGAACCATCTCACATTCTACAACAAAACACCATAAAATTTGTTCGTAGCACAAGTATCACAATTCTTCAAACAGTTAAATGTTCACACATTGTTTAGTAAAATGGCGGGTGGCGTGAAGCACTAACTGTGCGAGTAACCCACAATGTAACAATGACGACAGTTATGATCCCACGCGTCTGTCCACACGCTCTAATATTTACTTTAGCCGTGCATTCTTCCTACTATGATTATACACGCGGAAAATTACTTCCTCGCTTATCCAGGCTATTCATTAAGACTCATTTTCCACTCAAATCGTAACATTATTCTCTTAGCAACGTTTACCGCCCTTTGATGTTCATAAATGCTCGTACAATCATCCTCTCAAAAGTGATACACTCAGAAATTTATCTTTATCGCGTAAAAAGTATCATGTATGATCATTTAGTCACACCGTAACGTATAAAGTTGAATCTTTGTGGATATCGTCACGAGCACACGAAACGTATAACCATTTATTACGCAATATATTTTTACTATTGTCCTTAAATTCAATGGTAAATGATATAAAGAAATCTGGAACGCAGTCGTATTTAAGAGATTTGAGCACTCTTTTTGAAGAAATAACATTTAATAAATATGTATTTTCTTATCGAAATATATTTTAAACGATCGGAAAATATAAAGAGAGAAGTCTAGATATAGATATACCCTGGAAGTCGCCAAAAGGAACAGCGAGAGTGCTCTCAAATGAAGTAAATAACAAGTTAAGTCCTTAGATGGTCGGAACATGGTCCTGTAGCAAGTCGGGGACAGCCGAAACAAAAGCCTATAAGTAACGTCACAGAGCAGCAGTGCCGGGACCCGTCGCAAATTGGTTTATTGAGATTGCAACTGCGATGCGCGCAAAAAGCTATGCCCCGCTTTGAACCTCACCTCACATCCTTTTTTCTACTCCGAATTATATGTCCTGTAATCAAGTCGTAATCGTTAAATAGAAAAACGCTTCGGTAACATTCGTTCCGTGGGCATTTTTATGGGTAGCAACATAGTCCGCTTGGTTCTACAACCAATGTAAGCCAATCACCGTGATGAGCAAAAAGGTTCCCTTTGATGTTGATGTACGCCTAACAACTTAATAACAGCACAGATTTCTGATTCGTATTCAATATTTCTGCAGTTTTTGTTAAAAATTTCGCACTCCAATATGAGGAGATAATAAAATATTTTCATGGAAACTGCTTCGCTGGAATTTAATAAAATTTTATCTAGATTGTACAGCCAGTAAATGTAGAATAAATTCCGGAAAATTCGAAGAGTTTCCTTTTAATTTGGGGCTGTAATTTGTTAGTACTGAGCGGAGTATTGTTAAAAAGGTTTCCAAGTGAATGTGCCCCTACATATCACCGTAACGACCACTCAATACCGCATTGTAGATTCAATTTATATTGACCACAGGGCATTTTCTCTCTTAACGCCGGTAACTCGGACATAATGTTGCGCTGCACACTATTTACGAAGCTATTTATTTCTGAATTGCGTGCAAATAACTATGCTATGTTTCGGTTCCCTGTGTTTTAACACAACTTTTATTTTTGTTCAGTAAATTGAAAGTCGACACTCTTACTTACAATTATATTGGTAAGTAACAAATAGAAAAAGATGTTTTAGTTTCTGTTTGAGAAAATTGCAATGGTAATTAAAAAAGGAGGAATAAGATTTCGTTGATTGTCTCGTCCAGTTGTTGAATGAACGTCTTGGGTAATCTGCGGGTGTACAATTAAGTATACACCTTGCCTTGTTAATGCAATGTTACAGGTATTCAAAATGACTGTGACTTGAAAGTACAATTAAGTTACCCCAAGCTGTCAATACTCACGGACATACCTCAGCAAATCCAGTGCAAAATTAACGAGTAGGTAAGTCAATTTAATGACTGACTGACTTGTTAATATAGGGTGTTTTTTACATCGACGCACAAACGATTACTATGTATGCAGTACATGATTCCCAGTGGTAGGATTTTTCGTTGGCTTTTTCCTAATGTAAAAAAAAAACTTTTTAAAATAAAACTGTGTAAAACCGTTATAAATAAATAAGACAATACGGGGCACGGTTGGTGCAATGTTTGAGCAATTGGTAGCTGTGCTGCAAACAATGGATATCCATTATAAACCATATGGCTTACGGATAGTTGTTCCTGGTCTGGATGTCTTGTGTCTGTGAGTTAACATGTTTTTGAACGCACCCAGGATTCAGGAATTCAGGCGGAAGAAACGCCCGGGTGTCACCATTACGTATTACCGGAGCATACGGTGGAGGGGTGCCCCGCTTGGGTGAAACCCCGCCGTGTCCTCGTGGAGGCAATCGGCTGCAGCGACCTTTTGCGCCAACCAATCAATCAACTTTTCTTGTCCTTTGAAACTAAAAATTTGTTTCGGACACCAATACAAGTACTATATATATAATCAAAGCTTGAAACGGATTTTCTCAATATGACAAATCAACGCGTCATGTTAAAAGCTTACATAGAGAAAGATCATCATGGTTGTTGTGGATGTTTTTCAGTCGAAAAACGCCCAATGTTGGACATATGCCTCTCTCAAGTGTCACCACAATGACCAGTTCCGTACGTCTCGTATTCATCGGATTCCCGCGACCTTCACCAGGTCATCGGTCCACCTTGTGGGAGGCCTTCCAACGCTGCGTCTTCTGGTACGTGGTTGCCACTCCAGCCCCCCTAGCCAAGTTACAACCGTTTCGTTTTGTTTCTCTTTTTGTCGATCGCCTCGAGTAGGCCATGCCTCCGATTCCTTTATTCTGACGTCATCTCAAAACTCAGTCACGTGGTCAAAACAAAGCAATAGGAGGCGAGGCGAAACGGTTGTAACTTGGCTAAGGGGCAGAACCTTTCGGGCCCATCGACCTGTCCGTAAAAACTTAAGTTTGGTGAATCTTAGGGCTATGTCGTTAACCTTGGGTCTCCCGCGAACCTTCATTCCTCACGCGAGCATAACCCTTTTCATTGCCCTTTGGGTGAATTCAAACACTCTGATGAGGACATTCATGAAATATCTATCATAGTTTATTGAACATATAAAGCAGTAGCGACTTTGAATAAACAAGAATATTAAACGGGCACATTAAGCTCGGTTTTTTTTTTCTATGGAAGCTTGTTAGACAAATGTCATTAGTTATGCATGCGCTATTGTAATCTAAAACTGAATGTAATGAGTGTAGTAATTGTATAATTACGTAGGCACTACTTAACTATGAGCTTTCTATACTAGTATTATGGTGATTCGAACTTCGTACGATCTTGTAAGAAGATATTTGAAAAAGTAACATCACAGAGTACTGAGTAACGTTTTATTTAAGTTTTTTCCTTTGAGCGGCAATTGTCCAAAACTATCACAAACATTTCAAGCACTTATATTTTTGCTTTTTTATATAAATCACTTATATTTTTGCTTTTTTATAATCACTAGCTACTGCCCGCATGAAAGTAATAAAGTCTCTGGTCTAACCATGTGCCAGAGTCCGTTCAGCATTTCGAGCATGAAGAAATAACAACCACAAAAACATACTCACAAAGTTTTGCCTTTATAATATTAGTGTGATTGACAGGTTCGAGCTATACCATATAAATATCTCTATTTATCTCACCTGATAAATAAGGAAGGTAAGCGATGATGTGATCGACGATTGAGCACAATAAGTAACCAGAAAGTAAACATGCCAACCAAAACATTCCATTAATTATTTAATACATAAAATACGGTAAATATCCATCAAATAAAAATAACAAAAAACTTCTAGCTGCAAGCTTTCATACTCGTTCTCTCCCTAACATCAACATCCAAACTTTAATAACTCGCAAAATTATGTGTTGCCAATTAAACAGGTTCCACAAACCGTGGGAAACTGAGCAAAAAATAACAATTTCATATATTTTTTCTGCGCCTAAAGCTTCCAATTAAAGTGTCAGAGTGATAACCGCGCGGAGCTGGGGTGTCGGGCTAGTGTTAGAACGTGAGTATGGCCACATTCCCACCACGCGCGTACAATTTGCAACACACGACGCCAATTAAATACATTTTTAACAATGAAACGGAGAGCCACGACGCTGACCTACGCCTCTAAGGATGAATACAATCTTATGCTGGCCACTCACCATCATGCCGCTTGATGCAGTGACTTGATTAAGCCGAACTAAGTTGCTTAAACCTCATGCCAAAATTTCTCCCCACAACGGGTTAGTTTGACTTCATCAAGCCAATTTGATCAAGGCACAGTGGCTTGATCAAGCGGCATGATAATAAGTGGCCAGCATTAAAATTGTATTAATAAAGTCAGACAACGCTGAAAACATTGATGGTTGTCACACTACAATAAAACTGTCTTAACAACCAAATATTGAAATGTTGTTTGTATGTCGTATTTTTAGTAGTTGAGTTAGTTTTCCAAGAATAAGAGTAGACACAGCCTTCATGAATTGTCAATTTGTTTGCTGTCTAAATGTTAAAATAATTTCAAGCTTTTATTTAATTTATAATATTTGTATGTTTCTTTAGAGGAAATCTTGCAAATGTATTTTAAAACAGTTACCTGAATTTTTAGCTGAATTATTATTATTAATTTTATTTAGTTTACTGAAATTTGGTATACCTATGTAACCTGGATGACCATGCCATGCTGGTCTGATGATGGAGTCGGATAGTGTCCATAGGAATGGCAGAGTAGATTCGCATTCGCATTCGCTAAAATTCTCACATTTGATATTCGCATTCGCTAAAATTCTCACATTTGATATCCGCATTCGCATTCGTATTCGCAAGAAACATGCGAATGTTTGGCGAATGTGTCTGACAAACAAAAAGAAAATAATATATTGATTGAATGGATATAGAACAACAATATAACTGATATGATTTACAATTTTATTTTTACTTTAATATTTTTCTATCACAAAACTTGCATTTCACATTTGCAGTGTCACAAATTGTGAAACAAAATGTTATCCTCAAATCATAACAACTCTTTTCGAATGAACTTAATGTAATAGCTCCGTTCAATCAGTCTGTAACGGCTCTGTTATGTTCCGTTAAACTTGGCAAAAACGAAATGTCAAATCTGTATGACATTTACCGCGCACTTTGTTTAAAAATCAACATTCGTATTCGCATTCCCGAATTTTGAATTTGATTATTCGCATTCGTATTCGCGAATGTGAGAAATCTAACATTCGTTACATCACTACTACACAGCGCACCAAGATAACCCTATCATTTTAATTAAACCTTCCTATGTGCTATTCCAGGACATAGCCTACCCGTGTACCAAGTATCATCGAAATCCATTCAGTAGTTTTTGCGCGAAAAAGTCACACCAGAATACAACAGAAAGAACAGCAGATTACTTTATGAATTATCAATTTCCTTGGTTCGTAGATCATAAAACATCATTATTGGTGAAAAGTAGATGTATTTAATTTAATATTTATATAATGTAACCAAAACTGTTTTGCTGTGCACAACCTTTTGATCGCAAGTGTACATCAAGTTTTAAATAAAGCTTCTATCTGAAAGGATTCCCTCGTAAAACCCGCAATAGACAGGTAATGCTTAGGAAACTTTGTATAGCATTTTATTCTCCTATTTATATTTTATAGTCTAGTTAACATCTAATAGAGTTAATACGCTTCTGAAGGAGAGAGCTATTAACTTTCTTTAGAATTATATTGACATAAAAGTGTGCATTAAAAAGTAGGAACGTCGTACTGGGCAATGGTTGCTTATAAGTATGGAAATAGAAAGGTTCGTAAAGGTCTTGTCATACTATTTTGGAACCGATAATTACTGTAAGTAATATCATCTTTGTGCCTTTTTAAAATCCTTATTAAGGGCCTTTATCATAATACTGACTGCGTCGCTCCCTCGTAGCTAAATTTGGAATATTTTTTTATGATAGTAAAAAGATCAGATAAGATAGCTCTTTGACATAAGTATATGTTTGGCTAGAACACTATTTTTAAACTTTCTTATTGTCATTTAAAAAGCTAATTCTATTGAGCCTGAATAGAATACAAATGTAAAACGAAAAGTTTAGTGTTTAGTACGAAGACGTAATTTGTTAGCATACCAAACCTCTTGGTTCACACGTTGCACTAAAGACTGGAACACTAATGAGAAATTCTCATTATAAGTCGCATGTTAAAGTTCGCCGAGCATTTGCAAGTGAAATAAAAGTGGGAACAGCAGAGCTGGTTATTGGCTCTCTAACACCGATAGTGGGTTCAATAGACGGGCTCGGGACGGCTAACGAAGGAGATGCGCTCGCGCCGATAAAGGCCGCATTTCAATAGTGCATGCGTTGTGCTGCGCCTGCGACACTCGCACTCAACATCGTGCAGCCTTCATATTTATTGCGATTGTGTAAGATATTGTGCTGTATTAGAAAATGGGGATCTTTGTAGATGCTTTTTTTATATGCTTTTTATTATTCTCGTCTATTTCCTTACGTATCTGAGTCCTGGTCTTACTTTTCGTTTTGATGATTTAATTTCTTTCAACACCTCAGTAAATAGTTATTAAGTTAATATTATTATTTATTCAGTTTTAACCATTATTCAAGTTTGTTATAATAAGCTGGTATAGTAAAAGAAAGAGAAGGTTCGCTGTCAATGCGAAATTTGCCCAAAGGCATTAAGTTTTCTATTCAACGTTGAATAGGAAACGTAATCAGAATTATCCAAGATTCTATTCTTTGTACTTTACATTTTAAGAGTTTAAACTATATAAGTTCTTCTTACTATAAAAAAGATTAAAGTTCTTAAAAAAAGAACTATAACCGATGTCAAGATGCAGCATCAATCACGTTGCGAAGCTTGAGAAATTACTTGTCTTTATAAAGATAAAAAATACAACTCAGCGACGTTAAGTATATTATTGCCTTTATTTACCTTCAACCATCAGGCTACTTACTTTACTAACACATAATTATTTCTTCGAACTTATATTGGTATATTTTACACCTGGATTGAAACCGCAAATTGTAAAATTAACCTTTTTTTAAAGCACAATAGACCGCTCGTTGCGGGGATATAAGTTGTTCTTTGCCAATGCACAGGAAATCGTTTTATGCTCCGCTTGATTACACTCAAAGGGTAACTTCAGAAGCATCCTTCAATCCCACTCACATTCATAAAATATATATTGCATAAGTGCAATAAAAGCAGCGTGTTGTTACGCAGTAATCTAAAAGCAAACAGATGCATTCATTTGCATTAGAATAATAGTAATAACAAATGAAATTGAATCCCTTGTTATACGAAGATTCTAATTATTAGCAAGACTTTACTTGCTTCAACTACCAAGCACGTTATTAAATAAAACATCGAATGGTATCTCTATTTTTTCATGTTGACGCCATAATAATTTTCTTTAAAGTCAAACAGAACGTTGGATGACAACAAATGATTTCGTAATACTTGTTAATTGCAGGCTTAGCGACGGGTCGATATAAATACGATAAGCAATTACAATGAGACACAGGAGCTGTACCACTTGTCAAATTAATACTGCAGATGTAATCAGAAGCTATTGAAAAAGCGTTTAAAACATGATGTGTTTATTAAATTGTCGCAAGTTATTTACGACTTTTACGAGCGAGCAAGAAGTCGCGTCGTGTATAATTATTGAGAACACGCTCGTTCTTACTGTAACTTAAGTTTGCTTTTATTCGAGGCGATCAGAAAAAACGTCAGTTAACAAATGTGTCATTTGTTTTATTTTATATTGAACAAGCAAACTAATGTTGTCTAATAATGTTTCCACTGTTTTCTGCGCACGCAATTAACTGCGGGTAAACGCAATAAAATAATACACAGGTTTAGTTTTACGACCTCGTGATATTACAGGTTATTCTTACACTGGGATATAAATAGAATAATATTGTAATATTTATTCAAGCTCTGGTTTCTATCGGTGTTATTATTCAAATGACGCTGAGGAGTGAAGTTGAGTGAACTTGAACGCGACATCCGTGTAAACTGCAGTCCCACGAACACATAAGTCAATCCATAATTATAGTGCCTGCCGTGTATAATCGATCTAAGGTAATTAAACAAATGGCTAGAGGGAACGAGTCTCGTCCCTTGAGTTGCCATAAAATATCTTGTTCCGCGTGAGATTGCTACAATCTCATCTTTTTATAGTAAAACTAGTCGCGTTTAGAAGTGCGTTCACGTTGCGTATTTGCAAAAGAAAAATTGCAAGTTAAAAACTGGTATAGAAAACTAGATTTTCCACGTCTCGGCGTTTAGAACGATTAGCCGGCAGGGACGCATTGTTGATACACTATCAGCTGATAGCGCGCAGTCCGGCATGGTAGCGCGGCCAGAGCGCATGCGCGCGCGCACCCCGCCACCACGCAACCACGCACGCGCATCGAGTAGGCTCCCGACACTTCATGAATGAGACTCTTTTATCAATTATCGTAATGGTATAATTAGTAGGATGCCAGTGACCGGGCGGAAGTTCGTGCGTGTAGTGAAGTACCTGCTGGTGGGCGTGACGGTGAGCTGCGTGAGCTGGTTGGCGGTAGTGAGCGAGTGGTCCGGGGGGCAGCCAGAGCTGCGCGCCATGTCCACCATGCGCACCATCGTGGCCTACTCCGAAGGCAAGCAGGCCGAGCTGGACCGCCCCACGCCGGTTACCTGCAACAGCTTGCCAGTTTTCCCGAAGCTATACCATATTGTTAGTCCTCATTCAGTACTTTTCCATCTATTTTATTCAATTTATGCGATCCATAGCGCTAGTGCACACTTAATATTTATTCATTCCATAATGACTGAATCAAGACATTCCGAATATAAAATAGCAAGTCGTAAAATTCTAGATTATTCGCTTTAAGTGCAAAAAACATATCCTTAAGTAGGAATAATCTGAGTAAAAAAACCGAAGTAAAATATAAATTAACAGATATTTAATATTTTATGAGGCGCACCTGGAGATAAACCACATTTTAATGTTAATTTTTATGGTCGTAATTTTGTGAAATATGTTGAGTAGGTAACGAACTTTATAAACTTTGTTTTTTTTTTTGTTAACTGAATACCTACCTACAAATATATAATATGCAAATTAACAAACAACCAGAATACAAACAAGATATCTCACAATAAAATACCACCAAACTGCAATAAACTAACTAAGTAAAGCAATAAATAATATTTATGTGTCATCCAATACGGTGTATTAGGTGCTTATCTTGTATAAAGATTTCGACGAGAATTTAATTATTTCCTGTGTTTTCTAAGGATTTTTCTCGAAAACACAATAAATCAAAAATCTAAACCTATTAATGTGTAACAATCAATTTTAAAGAGAAATCTCTCATAAAAATATTAAGTCAGTATAATAATCTCAAACCAATAAAAAAGTAATAATACGCAAGAGTGAATTCCATCGAATATTATTCAATTAAAACAGCCTAACAACATAGTGAAATTAGAGTTCTAACAGTGCGTAAGTCAACAATGGCTATTTATAGGATAGCAAAATAACAATAATAAATTATGATAACCAGCATTAGAACATCTATTTTTGGAAGAAATATTGGTTAGCTTTTTGCTTTTCGATTGGTTAAAACAAAGCGTCAAATGGCATCATTTTTCATTCAAACCGTCAATATCTAAGCTTCACATGAAATAATCTTTTTACAAAAAAAAATACAACCAACTTCAATTCTTAAAACTTCCGAAAATAAACTTATTTTGCATTTTTCAGTGTTTTTTTACATTAAAGTCGGTTGTATTTTTTTGTAAAAAGGTTTTTTATTTTACACTTTTTAGTTATAGTACCACCACTAAAAAGTACCCCTCAGCCATACTTAAATACCTTATAGCCAGAGTGCATTTCATGACAATAATACCAAACTCGGTTAGATTAAATTAATTTATTACAGAGTTCCGGTGCCTAACTTCAGGCTTCAACATCAGATCAGTTCGATATATTCCGCCTCTTCTTTCAGTCAGTCATCGACTACACGTACAAATAAAGCAATTTTACTTATTACGAACGTTATGCTGTGATCCCACAGAACTCCTCATCTGTTTTATATCTTCGAAATTCAGAACAATAATTATATGGGACCAACTTGGAAGCATAACCTGTCAATAAAAAAAAATATATTTCAAAATCGGTCCATAATTGACCGAGAAATCAGTGAACATTAAAAACATACATTCAGCCGAACATAGAACCTCCTCCTTTTTAAAGTCGGTTAAAAATGACTAGGCAATGTTAGAACTTTACTGACGATAAAGTAAACAGTACATCATGCTGCACGCCGCCTCATCATATCGCGTATGCAAATATCTTAGACAATAATGGATGAGAAAACCTCTCCAAAGAAACACGATGCATTGTCGCATCTACTTTATATGCAGCAACATTTCCTGTTCCCGCACTCACACTACACTATTTTTAGAATTTACCGTAAACAGAACAACACTCAACTTTATTTATATTTAATGAGCAATCTGATATCTTTGTACCTTAAAAGGTATTTTAAAAACCTCGCTGAACTTCAAAAGAAAACTCCTTCTTCGCTAATAATGTAAAATGTTGAAAAAACCAACAAATATTTCGGAACGTCAAGTCGGTCGTCAAGTTAATAAACAAAGTGTTCACCCTCTCATGCGTTAACTGCACAGCTTTTCTTATTTATTAATACAGTGGAACAAAACTGAAAGATACAAAAGAGCGCGCGTCCACCTACAGACAGATAGACATAAAAACATATCGTTTCTTATTTCTCACGTCATCTAAACAAAATGATTGCTATAAACAAATTGTCGGCGATAAGAATCGAGTGGTATCGCACAACTGGCGATAGCCTCCGCGCAGCGCAGGCGAGCCCGCTGGTTTTATTTCAACTCGTTTTGTGTAGCGATAATCTATTCCGATGCTGGTCACGAATGGAAAATAAATCGAAATCAATATCCTCTACGGGCATTTCTAATAGTATGCCGCCACCGGCACGCTGCCTCTGCCTGCTGCTCCATATACTATAGCCAGATATAATAGCAGATAGCCGGTCAGATACCGACATAGTTGCATAGTTCCGATACAGTAACCAGACATATTTGCATGCATAAATAGAAATAGAAACCCATTTCCGGCAAATCGCCCGGGGTCGGTAACTCTTGACTTGCCTTATAGGCAGGATCTTCGCGTGCTCGTGCATGCATCATTTCATACCGAGAATATTTTACAAAGCATAAATCTGCATATCGAGAGATATGGTATGAAGGTAAAAATTGCCAACGGTAACGTGAAAATTTACTAGCATGTAGAAAAGATGTATAAAACTTACGGTGTTAGTTATAAGTAATCGGTGCAAAGTGAGGCATATTATTAGGTTTGATTACCTATATATACTTATCACAGTAGACTCAAACACGAAATAGGCGAGCCTGCATGCAATGTTACATGGTTACATCCGTTTAGCAAAAATTTTTCTTCGCTATAAATGAAAAATGTTATTCGTGTGCACAATAGGATAAATTCCATTTATAAATAATTCGTTTCATTCTTTCACCATACGCAAAAAAAAAAAAACAAAAAAAATCTATGCGCTGTGAACACTGGCCGCTAAGATAACAGATGGCATATTTTGGATTAAAAAATACGCGTAGGTGCTTCGCAGTCACCAACCGATTAATGTTAGAGTAATCCACTTGGTGCTTTGGTTAACCGGCATTAACATCGGCCATTAATAAGTGCCGCCGCATCCAGAGCCAAATGATCAGATTAATCTAATCCAATGATAAGCAACGTTATTGCAATTACTAAACTTGTTTCATAATTAACCAGGTTGGTGTCGTTTACAAGTTCTGCTGCAGTTTATACAACTTTAAGTTTGTCTTGTAGTTTACTTTTTTTTTTCGTCATGCTAATAAACTCAACTATTTATAAAATAGAAACTAGCTCTCCCTATCTCTTTTAACAAAATGATGTTAAAAACTTTTGTAAACATTTTTATTCAAAATATTTGTTAGGAATGTCACATTCTTCCAATCTATGTTAATAGGAAGAATACACAAAATACGTTTGCGTTAAACCTCGTTAGTTTCGTTTTTATGACACGATTTTCGATTTTTAAATTATCAAAAAATTACTTCATATGTGCCAGATGTGCTGTTTTCTTTTGATAAGTCTAGCTATGTTGGAAGAATAGGATTCCGGTTGTAACCTGAATCTTAATTCTACAAAATCTACGACTGCACAATAATATCACCACACTGTACCACCCACGACCTAGACAGAAAAGTAATGTCTGCGCAAATTTTATTAGTGGTGCGGCAGACGATCTTTAATAAAGATTATCATTATCTTCCTAAGCATTTCTGTCACGAAAATGTCTGTTAGAACAAAATTGATATTTAATACTGCAAAAAAATTGAATAGCTCACGATTTTGGTTCGTTATAAAAATGTGATTTACACATCGCACCTCGGACTTATTTCTTGGTATACTGTGTAGGTGAAGAACTGAATTGATTACATACTATTAGTGTTAAGGTACAATAAGATTGTACAGATGCGGTCGATATTTGGTTCGTGTGAAATAAGGCCACGTATTTTGTTCGGTATATTATTACATTTTATTGACGTCATTATCTTTTTATGGCCTCTCTTTGTTTCATTTGTCGTTGTAACACCAATGAAGTTTAATGTTCTCACTAATGTACGTGCAAGGCGCAACAATAAAACTGGGTTCGTAATAAATTACATTTGTATCTATTCAAGATTCTAAACTGTATATAAACTCACTCAAGAGATAAAATGAAACAAAGAGCGAATCTATAGTATTTATGTTGAACTCAATGCTCATTTATTAAAATCTCATGAATCTTTTATAATCCCAAATTATTATTTCGAGACCATAAAGATGTTATAAAATCTTGTCTTAAAATATTCAAAGAAAATACATAAGCTTAAATCGTAATACAGGAAAACAACATCATTTATTTTTAAACACAGAGTCACTCCTTATCAAACAGGACTTGATGTGCGAACCATACAATTACGATCATAGGAACCCACACCTTCAAGTCCAGAAGCGTGACGAGACGGGTCTGTATAATTACGCAAATATCCAGCAATATGCAAACATTTTCTAATACCATTCCCATTTCCTATCATAAACCAATGATTATTAAAACCATAAAATCATCAAAGCATAACGTGCACTGCTTCAATATCTGCCGTGATGATCCTACACGTGAAAACTCAAATTGTGATGAATTTCTCCTCAGACAGTAGACTAAAACATCAATTAAGTCATCTTTACCAACCATCTCTCTCTTTGAGCCTACATACCATTACGTACTAAAAAACGACTGTTCTTGTGATAATTAGTTCTATCTCTGTTTGATGAAAATAGTGCCCAAAAACAAAAACAAATACCTAATAATCCATTGTTGAGTACAAAAGTCTAAACCATCTTATCACCTAGCATGGAATTTTAGCTTCATAAATTGTCCTCGAAAGCTTTTAAGCGGTATATCAATTTTTTTTTAAATTCTAATGTTTTTTTTCATCGAAAAGCTTGAATCTTTTTACACCAGATAGGCTCATTGGAAAACTCGCACCTTTATTAGAACAATGAAAAATAATCCCTATGTATAGATAGGGATTATTTTTACTTAATTTATAAATATAGAAGTTACTGGTAATTTGTTTAGAAAATTTAGGAGACTATTTATCTAAACTTCACGCGGGCAGTCGGGAAGACCGAAATCATTCTTGTACAAAATCCCTGTTTTCCAGAAATTCACTTCTGTTGAGTTATCGCTAGCTGACTTCCGAGGGCAGTATAGTACCTCATGGTAGGTACGTGACGGAGAACGGTGCCAGCATGATATGAAATACTTACAGTTATGAATCACAATAAAACTTTTTACTAACACTTTCTCAGATGACTGGGTGATAAAAAGATCGGCCTATATTTTAAAAAACTATTTTATTTGTTCAGTCGTTCAGTAGAGCATGCAGAGATTTAAATATAGCTCAAGTATTTCAATTTACCTGTGAATAGTTATGGTGCCATTATATTTATTTACTTTTTTTTTAACAATCAAGAGACTAAATGATTTTCTATGTCATAAACTTGTAAAATAATTGAAATTATGATTTCTATTAAAATAGCAATTTTTATTATGTTTAAAAACGATCATTTCGTTCATCATTTTTTTGCTTCATATCATTAAATCTTTTATAGTTCACCATGAGCGTTAAAAGGAGATCTAAAATTACCATAAAAAATGTTTCTATGCAGAGGTATAAAAACAGATAGATGTACCTACGTATATATGCACTTCTAAAATGGACCTACACCTCGCATCGTTAGTGGAAATAGTAATATTTCTTTTTTGAGCGTCGAAAGCTCGGGAGAGTTCCCATCTGGTTGGCGTTGCATTCCCCTTATAAATCAGTGCGGGGCAGTAAAACCAGGCGTCGGGCGGGCCCGTGGGACGCGGCTAGCTTAGACTTATGCAAATTAAACCGACGGATACATAGGCCTCAGCATCAAATTGCAGCAAATCTTAAATCAGCTTTATGGCTTATTATAATTTAGCGCTTACTTCTGCGCGGTACTTTATTCGCTATAGACGAGGCCGGAGTGCCGTCCGCGGAGTATTTATGCACAATTGTGCCAACCTTTGCCGTTCTGCCATGCACGTGTCTCTGAATAGAGCGCTCGCGTTTAGTGCCGCTCTTTACATTTCGTTCAGTAAGGTTTACCTCATGCACCGAGCCAGACATTTGCGTACAGTTATCTATGTTGTAAATTGTTATGACTTTACTGTATTTCCATATTCCTGTTTGGATGTTAACTATTGAAATCGTATGTTAAAATTTGTCAATATATTTACTGTAACATATCTTTTATTGGAGACTAGCTGACCCGACAGACGTTGTCCAGTCTTAGCAATGAACTGTCAACCGTGCCGACATTAAATAGTCGTCGTAGTTTTCTGAAATTTTATAATTTTCTGTACAAATTTCTTATTTTTTCTTTCATTAGAACCTTTTCTTTACAACAACAATCACAAAAAAAAGAATTAGCAAAATTGGTTCAGCCGTTCACGCATGATTACGTTACCAAGATAAATAGGGATTCATCTACACTAATAATATAAAGAGGTAAAGTTAGTTTTTTTGTTTGTAGAAGATAACCTTTAAAAGCACTGGTCCAATTGCTAAATTTTATTCACCGATAGAAAGCTGCTTAATTCCTGAGTGACATTGGCTATATTTTATGTACGCGGGCGAAGCAGCAGGCAAAAGCTAGTTTTTATATATATAGATTGTCTTCTAAGTAATTCCGATATAGACAGCTGTGGGTCCTGCACTAACGAACCACGAAGTTATACTAATAACCGAGTAATTGCCAAGAATCGCATCTTTGAGATTTCAACAAACACATCAGCGATAGTGGGAAAGCATTAATTATGAAACAAATCAAAAGCGAACGTTTTGTTTAATGTTAGCGAATCAATCTTTCACGGAGAGGTTTATGGCTAAAACCATAATAATAAACTGAGTCATAAAATATTGTTAGGGTTTTTATGTCTTCTTTCATTTGAAAATCGAAACTAATAAAAATAATGCAATTTCTTTAGCTACCTTAGCTTCCCACAAAACCATGCAGAGCTTAAAAAAGAACCTGTTATTAAACGCAATAGGAAGAATAAAATTTGTAACCGACCCAAACAATTTTAATTGATTAAAATATGGATATTATTAAATTTTTAGTGTGATAATTTTATAACAATTTCAATTATCTAAAAACTGGTACTATTAACTTTTATGTGTCGGTTTCAAATGCTCTTATAAAATAAAGTGTATTCAGTAAGGCTGCGCATGCGCATACGAGTCGATTTTATTGCCTCGTTCACACCGACTTCGGTACAATCCACAAATAATAGTAGGCGATGTGAGAATTTAATTCAGCACCGATTTATTTTACTTTACTTTGCGAAGATCTGGCGATAAGCGTGCTGTTTACACTTAACTTGCACATAAATAGTACAACAAAATAAAATGTGACGATTTTCTTATCAAAATAACTGTTTGGAGTAGAGGTAGATTCTATAAAAAATCTACCTCTTCTTGGGTGGCATGACCATAATGAGTATTTTTGTTACCTACCTGTGAAAATCCTCATCGTTGCTCAAATATAGGTTCTCTAAGGTTCTAACTTACAAACATATTTTAATTCCTTATTTGAAACAAAATTAATGGCATTTAGATTTTTGTTCATTAAAACTGAATATTTTCTATATGGATGTAAGTTACGAACTAAGATAAAATAATATTGAGATTGATTCGATATATAGTGAAACTAATAGTTAATAGATAATGTAGACAGATAAATAATTATGCTAGATTAGCTTAGAATTCGCTACACTCTGCACCTTTAAGCACACCTGCATTAGACATCAACGCGTTCCGGTAACCAATCATACATTTTTCTTCGAACTAATCCGGCCAACCAAACGCCTACAGGAAAACTAATTCGACCAATGAGAAACGTCCCAGCAAACTAATTACAATTAGCTACGCTGCTTCGAGGAACACCGTGAAGAATCCTTAATATCCGGTCACCCACCTACTAATAAGACTCATTGGTCCACAGTATCAAACATAGCTAATTATCTCATTTAAAACATACCCAGAAAGTACGGTGGGAAATATGTAATAACATGGTATAAAAAGTAATTAGATAACCGTTCGTAGAAGTGAGTATTAATCGTATTTAATTATTGTGTCGAACTTTGTACTACAGCCGTTATTTATTAACTAATAGTTGTTTCGTTTTAGCGTAGCTATAATGGACGTTGACTTACCAATATTTATTGTTCAATATAATTTAGAAAAAAGGACAAAATAAATACAAATAAAACTCTTCAAAGTCCTGATTTAAATCTATTTGAAAGATTTATTTAAAAAAAAATGTAATGCCATACTATTAATTGTTTTTTTTAATTTTCGCTGGACATGTTTCACCCTTTTGATTGATACCCATATCAATCATCATCATATTATAATAGATGTAGAAAAAAAGCAACTAGGATGCCATCTTTAGGAATCCGCCATATTACATTTAGAGTGACGTCACTTAGCAAACCATATTGTCCAAACTAAACATGTCTGCAAAATTTCAGTTCAATCGATTAGAGGTAACTTCAATATTCATTTGCAAATGCACGATTTGTAAGCAGAGACAAACATTAAAGAAAAAAAAAACAATATCGCTACTCAAAATTTTAAAAAATTTACTCACTCATATAATTGTAAAAAAATACACTCATAAATACTAAATACAAAATAATAATAAATTCAAAAAATACTATCTACAACAGTCTTGTTAGAGAAAATCTAATTAAAATTGTATTCATATCATCAGTAAGTCGTCCCACACTTTATAATATATAATGGCAGTAAAACCGCTCGATCGTAACGTAAGTGTCGTACTCGTACCCCGAGGTCTTCCCTAACAGTATCACTTTATAGACCCGCCATTTATATTAGATCCATTAATGCAAACGCTTTCTAGGTTATTAGGAATGCCCTGACGATAACACTTGTGTATATATTCAGGAGCATCAAGTAGTAATGTAAGTATATACACATAAGTAACATTCTAAAGCGATTTTCTCCTAAAGTAAATACTATTATTAAATACCTACTTGTTACGAAGTATTTATTGACAACAGAAATACCTCATCGTTTCAGCCGAAAGACGTCCACTGTTGGACATAGGCCTCCCCCAAGTGTCGCCACAATGAACGGTCCTGTGCGCCTCGCATCCATAGGATTCCCGCCACCTTTACCAGGTCATCGGTCCACCTTATAGGAGGCTTTCCAACGCTAATAGATAACTCTAACGCTAGAATATACCTATAAATAGCTAAACAAAACAATGCCTTATTTTAAATTATTTATAGAGCAGTAGTGGCTCAGCAGTAACGGTCCCGACTTACGAGTTGCAGGTCGCGATTACGAACCCAGCCGCCTGGCTGGTTACATTTCTTTGTGTAATTTATTTCATCATCTGCTCTCAAAACGGTGAAAGAAAACATCGTGGGGAAACCGACAAGTTCTAAAAACAAAAATTCGAAGACATATCTACCAATCCGCACTGGGCCCGCGTTATAGATTACAGCCCAGCCCCCCTAGCTAAGTTACAACCGTTTCGTTTCGATTCTCTTTTCGTCGATCGCCTCGAGTCGGCTACGCCTCCGATTCCTTTGTTCTGACGTCATCTCAACGTCTCACGTGGTCTACTTAAATGTTTTCTCAAGTATTTTTTTATGGAATTGGTCCTATTGGCAGATTCCTCCCTCGAGCGCCAATTGTACATGCTTAATTGTCGTTTTGTACACACGGGTGTACCAAATTTATTCGGCCGTAAATGTTGGTCTCTATATCTTCGTTTTTCCTAGAAAAATTCAGAAAAATTTTTTTTTCATTACTTTTTTTTTAGATTTTACGTAAAAACGCGCAATTACGTAATAATAATACCCCCTATACGCGCGAAGGGTTTTTTAACCCTTCGCGCGTATAGGGGGTATTATATTTGATCTTATATGGGGTATTATATTTGAGTATAATATTTGATCTATCAATTAGATTTCCAAAAAATATTTGACTAGTGTTGTTTATTAATTGTTAATTTAAAATTTTCTTTTGTCACGATTTGTTTCAGTGCGTGAATTATGCACACAGTTTTTTTTTTCATTTTGAGATAGAATATCATCAAATGACTTCTCCTACTCTAGAGTGGAGCGAAAGAGAGAGTGTCAGACTTTTAATGACTAAAACCCACCTATGTTCCTTCAGTTTCCATGATAACTCTTTTAAACGTTTCCGCTGGTGACTGTACAATTTACAGGACAATGAACTGTATATATAGGCCACATGTACCTACCTGCCATATTCAAATGCATCTACTAACATTATAAATATTAACGATGTGCGCGTGAGTCGCGACTGGGTCACAATGTCACTTGAATTACTGGCCTCTGAATACTTAATGTGAAATTACAATAATTGTACCGTCATCCAATCTTGAGGCCTAAAATAAACAGTACAATTAAGTATGGAAATAGTATATTTTGATACATGTGGAGAAAGATTTCCATTGCGACTAAGGCGGAATTCACACGAGCCGTAGACGAGGCTCAGTGACAAATTTCCATGTGTTTCACAATACACTTACGAAGAAATGAATAAACGGGGGTTGAGCGGCGATTCGCTTAGTACCCAGCCTGATACGATAAATTTAAATTGTAGCGGGGGCGAGCGCACTTTTCGCACCAGTATGGAAAACAGTAAATTGGGTGCCTAAAAGCGGTAGGGATAAGAGCGGCTTTTCGAGTGAGTGTACTGAAAATCAACTTTACGCTATACCCGTCAGAAGTATATAGCTTCCAGGAAGGACTACGGGATGACTCGAAAGAGTTACCGCGGCCCTGAAACTCAAAAGGGAACTAAAAGAACACAGGTAACCCACCTATGTTAGTCAGTAAAAGTCTAACACTCCCTTTCGCTCCATTCAGAGGTGGAGGAATTATTTAATAAATAAAATACAATCTCTAAATAAAAGTATAAATATTCAGACAGATGCGACACGTTGATGCGCTCATGATGACAAACAAGCGATTGCTATGAAAAATTATCTTCGCATCGATATTGCTTGGTCGCGATGTAGCTGTCAGTAGTGCACCAGACGTTACAGGTCTAAAAACATATAAGAAAATAATCAAAACTGTCCTGTTGAAAAGAAAACTTACTATACGCTGTAAGGACCGCAGATAAATGGTTTATGCACAATAAACTAAGATTTAATCCTATCAAATTACTTAGGGGCCCAGCAGGGTCGAAGCCTACTGGGGCCAATGGTTTGCTTCTGAAAGGAAGATTCGGCCCTGGTATAAAGGCAACGAAGGAACAGGAGTGGATTATTAGTCAGTAAAAGTCTGACACACCCTCCCGCTCCGCTTAAGAGCACGGGATGTCATTGGATGTTTTTCCCACAGTTACCAGTCTTCCGGGAGTTCATGCTAATATTACGTTTAACATAAAACATGTTACATTGTTTCAGGACCGCAGCTGGCGCGGTGAGCGGCGTAGTGCGCAGGAGTGGCAGCGTGTCGCCGGTACGCGTGTGTCGCTGTACGCCGCGTACTACGACGACAGAGCACCACAACGCTACGTGCGTATTCTCGCCATGTTTCGCGGTACGCAGAAAACAATAAGTTCATTTCTAGGAGATGGTGGGATGACCGACCTAGATGTCTTCCTTATAAATTGGAGAGAATATGTGTAAAATCGTGATTGTGGGAACGAATTGAGGGAGGTCTTTGCCCAGCAGTGGGACAGCACGGACAAGAAATAATAATAATAACCCCATCACCGTACCACTACATTGACGTCGTGGTGATTGAATCCTGGGTCCGTTCCGGTAGAGTTTGCTTTGCCGTAACATGCCTATTGTTAATAAGTTCGATATATATTGATTATTATATTATTATAGTTAAACCTATTATGAAACAATCTGTGGAGTAGCATCGTTCGAAGTTCGAGGCGTCTTTATTTTAGAATGTTATTTTTAGTGGCTCCACATAAGTCAGGCATATGAGTTGACATTTAAATACCTACTGCATAACTCGTAAATATTTTTTGTTCTGATGTAATTTACTAAAAGTTATAATAGAGCTGTAAACTATTATAATCAGAATTGATACATTAATTAGGGACACAATCCTCGTCGTAAGTAGGAATGTAATTATAGCGATGGTCGTGACACGTAACGCCATCTATCGAGCACGATGTTTAACTAATCTGACATTTTACAAAAAATCCCTTATTTACTAATGTACAAAATAAATCTGTAATAAATATTGCAAAAAATACTATGTATAATACTACTTGAGTAACTACTTGACGGATATGAGAATACTAAGTTCATACATAATAACTAGCCCACCCCCTATACTTAACCACTTAAACAATAACCACTATCACTTAAATAATAAGATGCAAAGTGTACGTCTATTACTTGTAACAAAGTGTACCTACTTATATGGTGCATCCAATTTGTGCCAGTCTTCCTGCAACATTGTATGACCGCAACAAAACATTAGTGCCTTCATAATTGACAAGACATCATCACATGCACAGGGTTAGTGACACTTAATTAAAAGTTACGTACGTTACATGAATTATTCAAGTTCCACACGTCGCCATTTTTTCGCAATTAGTCTCTATAATCGTAGTAAACAAAACTGGTTTAGTAGGTTTTAGTAACTCGTAATCAAGCTCACATGGTGTGCTTAGCAGTTTATGATATTAGATGCGTTAATGCAAATGCAAATAAACTCAAAAAAAAATATAAAAGAGCACGCAAACCACTTAAGATATCAAATGTATTCTAACCATATTTGTTGAGTTTGTACTTTTCCATCAGATTTTGCATTCCTTCTCGTTTACAAGATGTTATCTGGTTTCGCCACACGCAAGCGCATCGTGGATTTCATGCTTTTCAAAGTTTTAATTTTATTCAGAAACTTAATCAGCAATTAAGTTATATTTGTTTGCGCGCTCGCACGCGCGTCGCCGCGAGCGCTCCCGTCCTCCCGGCGAGCCTGCCTGCCTGCCCGTGCAGACACGTGTAATTATATTCTTCCTACTCATACGTCCCTCCCAAACGATTCAAGACGATTATATACATTTACCCTAAACACATATCGAAATATGCAAACAACTCTAGTTTCATGAGAATCAATTTTAAAATAAAATTGTCTACATAAAATTTTATGACATAAACATGCATGCGCGAATGTATCGGACAATGCAGAATTTATTTAACACGCCCCATAATTTCACACCCTGGGCGTTTTTTACTTCTTGAGTTCTTATTCTGTTTTACAAACCACATTTTACAAGCTTAAGCTGTCCCCTATAATCCACATTTATATGAAAAATATCAAAATCCACCCAGTAACTCTCAAGATTAGCTCCAACAGACAGCTTACTAAAGATTTTACTGCCTCGCCCACTTTTACAGAAAAAATAAATAAAGGCCAAGTAAACAAAATAATCTCGGTCAATAAAGACATCAGGGAAATCTCAAGTACTGATAAACCAACGCCATAATTACCGGAGTCTGTGATAGCCGATCGCCAGTCCTTATTTTCTCTGCACACAAAACAAAAAGTGGCCACGTTCGCAACTTAATCAAGGGAGGAGATTTTTATTTTAAGATGTGTGCTACCAATAAGTCACGTAGGATGTCTCATTAAAGTGGTGCTAGTAATAGTTTGTAGAAGTATTTTTGTAACACATTAAAGGATTTAAAGTAACAAAACCTGGATAGAAAGTGGTGGGCCGGGCGAGTGGCGACAGAGCGCGCCCGATAAGCTCACACTCATTTGTCACTGGAGCGAGCGTACGCGTCGTGTAAATTCCTTCCCGGCCGAGATAAACCCACCCAACTCCTATGTTGTGGTGAGGAATGAGAGACGGATTAAACACTGCCCTTCCCGCTGCCTTTCGCTTTTACGTTTTGTATTTGGTTTGGTAAGATTGTTTGTCGATTTTATAGCTCCCTTTTGCGGTTAAAAATAAACGTGCCTATTGAATTCAGAATTCAGTGGTTGGCTTTCAACTCTCCTGTTATTTAACAATTTTATTTTAAATTGCTTTGCAATATGAAACTTTTAGTTAGTACTGCTAGGATTTGTTGTGATATTGTTGGTTTTGATTTGGCAAAAAGTATTTCATTTAATTATTCTGTCTCTCTAAATTGTAATACTACATTATGAGTGCAACAGTTTAAGTGAATTGCAATGATGATACATCGCAATTCATCTAAACTTTAAGATTACCATGAAGTCAAACAACTGTAAATTCCAGCCACCTATAAAAACGACGTTAGTTTCTACAACAAAAAGGGAATTGCTATCGTCGCCGTCTCCACTAGGAAGGCGTTCCATCCTGATCAGGCAAGCCTGTAATTGAAGCACCGTTTTAATGACAGTTCCTCGCAAAGTACCGCAAGAGTACCCGAGGAAATCATTTCAACAAATTACTATTATATAAGTCCAAGTAATGCAGTTCCTCTATATAAATTATGAGTGTCGGAAAGATGGTTGAAACGGTGCCGCGCACTTTCCGTTCACTCACATCTCACTTAACTGTAGGAATCATTTTATTTTCTCATAATAATTGTTATATTTATCTCCGTTTGCTATCTATCCTTAGAGTCAATTCTAGACGTTGATTTCATACGAGATGTTTTCTCACATTTGTATTTCTTTCACAGGACGTAATTATTCAACGGAAGAAACACTGTTCTGTCAAACACGTTCGAGAAACGGAGATTTAATTGAAGATACAGTCGAAGTTGTCGCAGCGAAGCCTTTGGAAATATGGTGGCATAAGTGGGACATTACGTTATCAGAAGTTGATACCCCGTTGCTACTGTCGTGCCCTCTAACTGAACCTCTGTATGGCCCGTCAATAGTATCAGTGGTAACAGAACCCTGCAATGATCCTACGAATGCTTTCCAATTAGAACCCGATCAAGAAAAAAATAAAAGGTCGAGAATGTTTACAATTTGTGTCAAAGATATGTACTTTGAAAAAGATATATCACAAAGCTTAATTGAATGGATTGAAATCAATAAAATACTTGGTGTAGATTTGATAGATATGTATGTAGATGAAGTCACAGAAAAGACAAAGAGAGTTCTACTTCACTATCAAGATAAGGGTCTTGTCAGACTATTCCATGTTCCTATTAAACATAAGTCGGAAAGGTCTCTTTGGCAACGAAGAAGAGATCATTTAATATCTTATAATGATTGTTTATATAGAAATATAAAAGAATCTGAATACATCGTTCCACTAGACGTTGACGAAGTAGTTCTGCCAAAAATCGCAGATACGTGGCCAGAGTTACTCAATCGTCTAAATAAATTCGGTTGGAAGTCTTCAGAACGTTCTTCTATAGCGATACAAAACGTATTTTTCTTTGATTCCATGCAAAATATTAATAAATACAGCAAGGATGACAGAGGAGTCAAGAGCAAAATTTACGTTAAAAGAGACGATGTACGGATTAAAAAATCTACTGATTTAGAATTAGTTGAAATAAAATTAATATCCGATTCAAATAATTTAAGAAATGAAGTCATAGATGATAATGAAGGAGACGAAGTGCTATATGAGAAGTACAAATCTAGATGTGGTATTGAATTGCCTACTCCTAAATTAGTCAAACACATAGTAAGTTCTGCGATGATCAGTCCTAAAGGAGACTACACCAAGAGCTGGATGTTGACTAAAAAGGTTTTAACAGCATTCAACCATTACCCTTTGAAGAGCCTCGGGGCGTCAGGGTCCGTTGGCTGGTCAGCGCCCTTTAGTGAAGTGCAACTCAATCATTACAAGGTGAGAACTGAAATTAAGTACTATTTTATTACTCTAGCCTTTGTCTTTGCCTAGTGAGTAATTGCCGTACTAATTGCTACACACGTGAGGAAAGCCATTTATGCGAGATAAAAAACCAGTTATCTTTAGAATTATTCATAAAAATGCAAAACAACGTCTTAAAGAGGGAAATTGTTTGCTTATGTTTGTCCCCAATCTCTGGAAGTATTGATCCGATTCCAAAATAATATCTCTGATCACTGATCGGGCAAAATCGCCGACTGTTAAAGACTTTATATTCATCCTGCACAAATACAGTCTTGTGGTATCTATAATTAGTAACGGGAACGAATAATTCAAATCTGTTCAGTCGAAGACGTGTATGTATAGTTTTCCTAACTGTGTTAGAACAACAAATGAACACAACTTTGTCTTCAATGAATTCCTCCGTGTTCACAAATAACAGTACCGCTAATAGCAAAGGATATTTAGCTCACGTTTTCAAATATTTCTCTAATAAATAAGGGCATGTTGTGAGGTTATAATCACGTTTGCAGGAGTCGTGCAACACGACGGTGGTGGTCGAGTGCGCGTGGTACTGGCGGAGCGCGCGCATCGACCGTTCTGCGCTGCGCCTGCGTCGCCGACTCACGCGCAGCCTCGCCTCAGCCATCTGCACAGGAATAAATGATATCTGAGAAATTGTCGTTTCATTTTAGTATTAAATCTTTAGTCATACGATAGGTACCATTGTTGGCAACTGGTGATTTTTTTTTATCTGAGAAAGCTTTAGAGGTGAGGACTGTGACCCCTGGCAATATCGACCTCTGCTCAGACTTAAGTCCAGACGAAGTTTTTATAAAACAAAATTCAGAATAAATTATGTTATTGTTTGACAAATCACGCTCTTGGGCGGAGCGGGAGATAGTGTCAGACTTTTACTGACTAAAAACCCACTCCTGTTCCTTCGTTTTTCTAGTTTTTTACTCATTTCTATAAATTTAATTGACATTATTATAACCTGAATCTACTTCAATGAAACGTATGTATATTAAACATTTGTTTCACTAGAATTTCAGATTTGCATCTTAAGCTCCACATTTTTTACGTCCTAATCTCAACATAAAAATTCAATTCAATATCCTTAAAATTGCATTTGTATGCAAACACATAAAATCAGTATACCTACAACAACACATAGATGGGTACATAAACAAGCATAGGCACTAAGCTCCACACGATCAAATGCCTGTATTATGCAAAATGCTGGACATTCCCAATATGGAAGGATAACAGATATTTAAAATATAGAACTGGGTCCTTACCATGATGTGTTAAAATATCAGACGTGCGAGCGAGGAGAGATAAAGCTATACACCCTATATAAGGTGACTGGTAATTAGTGACCGATACTTAAACACGTGATTGTACTTATGATTACAAACAACTTTCCCAAAGAAATTTTTTATACTAATTTATTGTAGCGTAGCGCGCTCGCGTAAAGTACCAAAATACCAGTCTTTGGATATTATTTGACCAAAACGTAAGTACATTGCTTACGTCATTGATAACGCGAGCGCGGGCGCCGCGCCGCTAACAGCTGATCGGGTGAAGGCGCGCGCGAAATTCAAAGTTTCAAACAGCGGTTTTGTTATTGTGATTTAACTAATTAGTATTAAAAAAGTTTCTTTGGGAAAGTTGTTTGTAATCATGAGTACAATCACATGTTTAAGTATCGGTCACTAATTATATACCAGTCACCCTATATAGCACCATCCCTTTAACAGTTCAGCTTAAGTCGTCAAATAGATCACGTGGTAGGGTCTCAGCACGCCTACTGGCATGTGCATCCAAAGCACATGAAAAAAGTATTTCGTAAATATTTATGAAGAGAATATAAAGGCATCCATCAGACGTAAAACACGATTGATGGCATTGTCCAACAGATTGACCATAAATGGATCTGTGAATTTTGATTTAGATACAAATTTTATGGCATGTGGAATGTGGACGTCAAATATTCAGGAAACTTCATGTGTTTATGCCAAGTTTTTATTTAAATTGCACTATACGATTTAAACTAAATGGAAGTTCGGAGCGAGTCGCTGCGCAATAGAAAATTTATGTGACAGCGTGGTTGAGAGGTGGAGCCCTGCATAGCCACCATTAAGTTCAGCACCTAGATGAAACTTTACTTCAAACCCTCTATAGAATCTTCCAAAGAAGATAGTAATTTAAGTCATTCGTCACATTTAAATAGAACCAGAGTACCAAATGGATTAAAACTATGATGTAACACCAGACAGTCCATTCACCTTGAAATATTGACGAAGGCAGACAATTGGCAGACCAGGCAGACAAAATTATCTATGAAATATTTATTCATATAACAATCGGGTTCGGTAAAACAGGATGAATCCAACTTGCCAGGCATCATAGAATGAATTGCGGGATTGATTTATGATTGAGCTACCACGGCCCTGGAACGCAACAGGCAACTGAAGAAACACATCAAAAATAGGTTGGTTTTAGTCAGTAAAATTCTGACACTCCCTTACGTACCTTCGAGAGCGAGAGGAGCCATTTGATTATATCCCACGTAAAAAAATAGGATTATAGAAACAAAAGTTTGAAGGGGATATTTACTTCAGTACCACACTGTTGATTTCTAATAGAGCATCGCTTTATTTACAGCAGAGATACACAGACCGCGGCCTCCCGGCAATATGCCAGTGGCCCGCCAGCAAACTAGATCTTTCCAGATCACAAATAAATTCGGGCGATTACAATCATTTTCCAAATTACAAGAAAATGGCTGAAAAATTCAATAAAACTGCGGTTAATCTTAGCTTGGTCAAAAAGTTTGATATTTTAATACAAACTTTTCGTGAACGATTTTCAGAGTTTCACAAAGTTTAACCACTATTGGACAAAATTTAGCAATCCTTTCACCATTTCAGCTGAGACAATGCAGTTAGAATTATTCGATATACAAAACGATCATAATTTTCACAAAAAAAAAATCAATGAAGGGGACTTGCTGAACTTTTAATAATATAATAGTAATAATATATTCTACAAATATCACTCAACGCAGTCTCAAGCTAAGCAGAGCTTGTGTTATAAGTATTCGACAACTGATAAACGTACTTATATATTTCTAGATAGATACATATCGTAGAATTCTCCCGCTAGTATGATTCACCCCATTTTACTGTGTTACCTTTTAGTAATAAAATTCAATTTCCTTTTACGGCACACGGAGGCAGTGGATGTGGTTTAATATTGTGCGGAAATTACTAGCCAAAGCGCCCGGAGGCACGTAACTTTAATTTGTTAGTAGTAAAAGAAAACCCGTAGGTTTGGGTGCCTGGCGGCTATGCTCTCGACTCCGGCCGCTTCGACCCATCAAGCCTAGCCAACCAAAGAGAGCTTAAAAGTTAAGGGAAGATAGACATTCGCGAGTTACCTTAACTAATATAAAATAAACCAAGGTACATGTTTATTAGGAAACTAGCTTTTGCCAGTGGCTTCGTCCTCGTGCCAATAGGTTTTCCATATAAACTTTGGACCCTCATTTCATATACAACATTATTTTTAAATTATACGAAACCTGAATATAGTTTGTTCAGAATCAGTAACTGAATCTATTCCAATAATTTTTACACTATGTTATATTTTTCCTCAAAAATATTTAAAAAAGGTCACAAATTGGACACTACCGACACAAAGTACAACACAGGTCATGGCAGGTCATAGCGGGCATTAGGCGCCAGTGCACAGCTGGGTGCGGGAGCAAAACAACCCCTTAGTCGCCCGAATAGCCCGGTGACCATGTATTTGTATGGACAACCAGGTACAAGCTTATAACTTCGAGATTTTTATGATACTGTCATGAAATTTTGTACATAGATTCTTTACATAAAAATACTAGACACGTGTTTCATGTTTCGTATATACTAAAATTAATGTTGTATTTAGGGGGTGAAGTTTGAAAAATCCTTTCTTATTCTTTGTATACCTACATCATAAAAAGAACCTTTGTGCAAAATCTCAGCGTTCTAGTTCAGATAGTTTGGGATGAGGGTGTTGATGAGTCTGTGAGTCAGGAGTTTGCCATTTATATACACAGAAGATAACAAAATATGTGTATTTAAATGACTAAATCCAATCACCAATCATTAACTAAGTATGAGTGTGTATAACATAACTATGTATATAATTATATACATACAAATTCAAGTACTTAGGCGTTAAATTACTCCTCCACACTACTGTCATCCGGGTGAGCCAGAAACATGCCCAAAAGAAAGGCAGCATTTAGTATTTATTGTCACGTTGAATGGCAACGTTTATTCTTTAGGAAAAGGATGAGCCAGCCCCTCTGCACACAAAGTGCGGTCAGTCAGCTAGAAATATCTTTGAAAAAGTGAGGTATGATGTGCACTCGGACCCCATCACTTAGTAAAAGTGTTTCGAACTTAAACGGGTCAAAATAATCTATATGCATATAAAAAGAGAAGGCCTGTCTCACTGACTGATCAACACCCAGCCTAAACCCTTGGACCTAGAAAACAAAATTTTTGAGGAATAAAAATGAAATTTTTAATTTTATAATTTTTAAAGAGGTGAAAAGGGGTTTCATGTGAGTGACGCCGTGAGCACAAGCTAGTTACTGATGAAGGTTACAGTATACTATAAAGAAGTAAATTTTTTTGTTTGTTTGTAATCTCTGGAGGTACGGCCTCGATTACTAAAAATCTCTGGTACACTGTAATCAGTCTACTTTCGAATCCTGGAAAACGTACAGTTCCAACAGGAGCGAAGACAAGGGAAAAAAATAGCTTTTTCACTAATAAAAATTATGAAGACATCAAAAACAAGATAAATCCCTGTTTAACGAACCTCTCTACAACTAAGTTAACATAATGTTCCCACTGCTGGGACTCAGGTGCAGGAGTGGAAAAACAAGTTATCCCCGTCTAACGATTCCTGTTTCTACAACTAAGTTAAATCACAATAATTTTACGTAAATGTTTATGATGGCACATGTTGCGTAGCATGTTCAGTCAGGCAAAAAAATACCGTCGGGGAGTAGTCGTGTGTGACGAAATAAATCGGTAATGTGGCTGTAATGACGTGTCCTCACACTCGCCGCATTATCTAGATGGTACGTGACGCCACGGTCTGTCACACACTCACCCATAGATTAGGGAACCATTCTCTAAAACGTCGCAGTACAAATGGCCAGCGACAGCTAGATTCGTATCACAATCAAAGTTAGAATCTCTCCAAAAAAGGTCTTTACCGAAATGCATAACTTTATTTATTTTTACTCAATTTCGTTTAAAGAATTACTCGCCGTTCTTATTTTGTTCCATTTTATGTGTACACAATTTTGAATTCAAGGAAATCAAACATTGAATAAAAGTTCTTCTTGCTTTTATTTTTCCATATCTAATCGTAAATACTACGTCGTTGTGCCGGGCACTACACGCACCGGCCGCGTCGCGTAATGCCCTCGTATCTGTCTCTAGGATTACACTTTACGCACCTCAGTCGCGCTGGATGCCCGGCGAACAAATACTCTTACACCAGCTACATGTTATTACCATGTTCGCCTCCAGAATGTAAAATAACACTAAAAATCACAATAATCAGCATAAAAGCGTTCCAGTCGAAGTGCAATTTAAATGTCACTTAAAACTCCAGGTATTTATTGAGGTTTTACGAGCACTATCTTTGCACACGGTGTAAAAAGCTGATTTCTTTTACCAAATTAAGGCGTTAAAAGTATTTAGGAAACATTAACGTTTTATAAGCTCTTTCGATAAAGTGGACCATGCATTATGCAACAGTAAGAAATTCATAACATCACATACCTACACGGAGGTGGATAAATCTCGATGCCTTTGAACCAGTACAAAAGAAACATCAGAATTACTAAGTACACATTATTCAACTACTCAGTGATTCGTAACGACCGTTCATGCAACTGGATACGAAATATATTCATACAAAGGTCAGAAATAAACTCGAGCGGAACAATAAGACGGACTGGCTGTTCGTAGTATTTTAGCAAGTAGAGCCGTCACTTCATCCCTCGTCTAGGGTTTCGAGCGGAGCTGAACTGATTCATTTACAAGGACAGATAACATCACCTAGTTTATTGGACATTGTGCGTACGTTCCGATGGAGCGATAAGCTGATACCGTGTTCGCCACGGTAATCAATTACTACCGCCTACCGACGCCGTACGCGCTCCCATTCAATAGCGAAACGTTTTTATTGCCGCTCCCGACGCCGTGAAAATTAAACACTCGTTACTTTTGCAGATGCATGATAAAAGTACGATTGAATTTAAAATATTATATTCAATTTACTTTGTTTATTTAGGACTGAACTGAGAGTTAATTTATACCCTTTTGTATTGGCGACTTTAATGCGTCTTGAGACTTGACGCCGTCGCTTAAATATTACTCGGTGACTGCTCAAAATAAGTATACAAGAGAGCAAATAACAGTCGATGGGCTAGCTTAGGTGTCGGTCGCATGGAAGTTATCAATCATAGAGGTACAACTGGTGTAATCAGCATCACAGCCATCATCAAACTACATCCGAACGGTATTTATGGAATTGAAACGTGTTTCGTTCGACACCCGTCAATCATGCGACTCAAATGGTTGGTTAGACGTGGAGATCTTACATAAATTAGATGTCAGAGATGAACGCAGTCGATAGACTATCATTTGGAATTACGAAAATAGCATTCAAGTACTTTAACTGAGGCAATCATTTGATGGACTATTCATTTTCTTTGTATCAATTGAGCAAGTTAATGATGAATAAGAATGTGAACCTGTCGATGATCAGAAACACATATAAATAAATGATAAGATCGATATGTGAAACAATACTAGCAGTATATCGATAATGAAAGAGGCGGTAGTGATGTGGCTCATTGTCCAGCAGTCGATAGGATCAGTCCACTTACTGCGCGCGATGGTAGATAGTGCGGTGTCAGTGGTGGCCATTACAATTACGATGCATCGCATTTTAGTGATGTCATTTCGGTGCATTAGCATGAGCAAAGCTCTTGTGCGCCGACGCATGCGCCCACTTAAGGCCAGGATGCAAGTAGCAGTGATTCACAATCAACTTACAGATGCAATCGCCTCACTCACGTACGTACCTAATGGCAATAAGCACCGTTCCTTGACGCATCCGAGGATTTACTTGGACTTAACAAGAATACTTTGACGAATAAAAACTATAGATATAACCGCAAGAAAGCCTGTTGTCAATAAAACATTAAATGAAAATTAATGTTGACTATCAAGACGTATAGTCTCTTTCTACCTTATTTGATGATAACAAGCAAAACACTGTCACCCTGATAGCTATTAGGTACATCTAAAATGGTATAAGAAAATTGATGGTCCTACGTCCCAGCATTAATAACAAGCTAATCATTCACGGAGTTTCATCTGGGCATCATTAATACAGTTATAGCTATGCGGGAAAGCCTGGGGTAAGTACATTAATAGCGTGTCAGTCATCGTTGATGAATGCCTGGCAATCCATGTATCGACTTGCTGCGATATAGGTGGCCCATCTATTGCCACGAGCTAGTTTTTAATTTGATTTGTTAAGAAAGGTACGTGTTACAACACCGGTTTATATTTGTGATGTCGATTATAAGGGACGTATTCAAGTACTAGGTAAGCTTCAAATGGGGGTGGGGCAGACTTTGATTTGCTTACTTTGATGATGCGGGGATCATTATGGTGATTCCTTTCTTTCTTTTTTTATAAAAACGAACACAGCAGCTAATTGATCAACCACTGCGCCAACCGTGCCATTATAATAACTATAGCATTAATCATTTTTCATTCTCTTTTTCTGCCTTTCTGTAAAATTAAAACAAATTCCTTATCATGAATGTCAATTTAACTGTTTACATAAGCTTAGGAGGGGTAAGAGCTTTGCTTACTTGCTCATCATCATCATCAGTTCAGCTGAAAGAGGTCCACGTCGACGACTTCAACGACGTGACGTGGACGTCTCTTGGCTCACAACTCTTGAATGGCGTCACTTGGGGGACCAAGTGTCATCGTAAAGACCGGTCCTGGGCGTCTATCATGAGACCTTCACCAGGTCATCGGTCCAACCTGAGGAAGGCCTTCCAACGCTTTCTCTTCCGGTATTTATATCTAAGTATAGATGAAAATATGAATCTACAGGAGTTTCCTTAACTATTTAGTAAACAGATTTATTTCCATTTAAATTTATAGTGCAGTACAGGAAGCACACAACACACACACAGGATCACAGGATCGGTCGTTGTGGCGACGCTTGGGGGAGGCTTATGTCCAACAGTGGACGTCTTTCGGCTGAAATAATGATGATGATTAGGATGACATTTAAGAAATCAGAATCACATCATGTCTAAGCTTGCATTAAACAAAAAAGGTAAAAAATATCTAAAAATAAAGCTATCTAGTCTATTTATAACTTTATCTGGTTTCTGTTACATAAATACACATTTTTTTTTAATTAATATAAACCAGTGCTTGACCGCGATTGTACCTGATGGTAATCTATGATACACATCTACTTTCCTGTTTTAGAAAAGTAGATGGTGTTTCCAATGAGCACTATTCAATTTAAAGCTCGTAAAGTGACTTTTTTTTATTAATTATAGGCTCGCGTTTGACCACCATATCAACTGATGGTAAGCGATGATGTGGTCGACGATGAAGCACGCTTGCTTAGAAGTAGCATATTCACTCGTTACTTAAAGACCCCTAAGTTGTAGCTATCAGGAAACATAGACTCCGGCAAGGAATTCCACTCCTTGGCTGTACGCATAATAAATGTGTTCTCAAAACGCTTGTGCGTATGGGTGGGATGTCTACCATGTACCGGTGGCGCAACGCCGACATCACCAAAATTATAATAGGATGCTTTTCTATTTTACGTCACATGCATATTATATCCTGTATTATGTATGCAAGTAACAATACCAAAAGTGAGTAGGAGCTATTATATCATTCACATACTATCTATGATTGATTTATGACGCAGACATGAGTCAGGTTTACGCGCTGAATACCAAGTGTCTCCGCTACAAGTACTAAATTATCTTTCTTACCTTTATTGACAGATACCTATTAATATTTCTTAAGACGATATTTTGAGAAGGAAGACTACACGCTGATTTCAATCTTCATCTTATACGATAAAGTTGAGTTTAGAGTGATCAAACTTTAGTATGACAAATATCGAATTTGCAGTTTCCATCTTTCAAGTAGCAGAGTAGTAAATTATAAGTAAATGACATACGAGACAAGACTTGTAAGGCTGGATGCAATCTCAGCTACTAGGCTCCTCCGAAGATAAACTACATGATAAAAAGAATATTCAATAATGGACTGAGCTGAACCGATTTTTTATGGAGTTATCTAAAGAGTTGTGATGAGGAGAATTTTTAAAAAATCCAAAAAAATATTATTCAAAAGTTTGATGAAAAAACACGATAAATTACAATCGCATTTTGGTTTAGTCCCATCTCGGCAATCAGATACAAATCCCATCTTGTCACGGTGTCCTCACCTTCCGCATGACGCAGGTTCTCACCGAACACGGTAAGTTCGGGAAGTTCCTGCACCGGATTCGTGCGGAAGCGACGCCCGGTTGTCGCCACTGTGTGGACCACCTGGAGGACACGGTGGAGCACACGGTGGAGGGGTGCCTCGCTTGGGCAGAGCAACGCCGTGTTCTCGTGGGGGCGATCGGCGGCGGCGATCTCTCGCGCCGGGCCTTGGTACAGGCCATGGTTCGGAGCGAGGAGGAGTGGCAGGCGGTCGCCTCCTTCTGCGAAGAAGTAATGCTAGCAAAGGAAGCGGCCGATCGCGTGAGCCAACGGTCTTCACGCCCTAACCGCCGCGCCGCCGGGATTCCGATCCCGATTTCCGGCCACCGAAGGCACGGGCTTGCGGACCGCGAGCAATGGGTGGCCCGCCGTCCGACCGTCCGGTAAGCGTCCGGACCGAGCCCAAGTCGTCGACGGCGCGTATTGTTCCACGCGCGCCTCAGGGAGATGTCAGCAAATCGCAGGGTCGAAGCCTACTGGGGCCATGGGTAGTGTGAAAACGAAACCCGGAGTCCTGGGACGAAGGCAACGACGGAACAGGAGTGGGTTTTTAGTCAGTAAAAGTCTGACACTATCTCCCGCCCCGCCCAAGGGCGGGGGATATCATAAGATGATTTGCCTCCGAAAAAAAAAAAAAAAACTCGTAAAAGGTGAAAATGTGGCTATTTTATTTACCACATAATTTTACAAATATATAAATATAATTATAATCATAGAAAATTATTTGGTAATTTTTGTGTGACAAAAAATATCGTAAAATTTAAAGTCGTATATAACGCTCCATTATATATAGCATAATGCTATATATAATGCAGCATAACATAATGTATATATGTTATGTTTGTCCTGTACTAAGTTAAGGTGTGCAATAAAGTTGTATAATAATAATAATAATCTGTGGCCCGCCTGTCAAGCTGTCAGTCATATTTTTTCCGATATTTTTTCAATTTTATTTAATATATTAAATCATGCTAACAATAGTGCAAATAAGACTAAATAAAACAACGAAAAATACGTATCTATCCAAATATACCAAAATACATATGCAATAATAACATCCGAAAATTACAAAACATACTGAAATATGACAAACGAATATGCTGACTAGAAGCCGGGCAAAGCAAATAAACACACACCCAACATCTTCGGGTTCGTCGCTCAGCTCCGCCTCGCAGCCGCCGGGACCAGCGCCGACCGTGAGTCCAGAGATTCCGGTCGCTGCAGTTGCGTCGAGCTCGAGCGACGAATACTTCTCGCCGCCGACGACACCACCACCTGCGCGTCGGCGAGGAAGAGGCCGACCTCCGGCCAGCTTAGGACCTCGAGGCCCACCGGCCTCTGATAGGGATTGTATCCAACCTTCGGTCAAAAGGGGGATTCGAACCTAATGTAACACATAAAGGGAAAACTTGCAGTGGGGTTGCGGCCGCTGAAGCTTTCGCAGAATATTTCGCGAGTGTTTTCCAAACTGAAGTACCAAAATTAGATCCGGAGAATGTAGCCCATCCTTGCAAATGCAATGTCAGTAACTATATTAATATACTCAATTTCACTGAGAATGATATAAGCAAAGGAATAGATAAGATAAAATCTGATAGTTCAATTGGTCCTGATAATATTCCTCCATGGTTCCTAAAACAGGCTCAGAAGTTTCTTACTTTGCCCCTTAGCTACATCTTCAACTTAGCATTAAAAACTGGAGTTTATCCATCCCAGTGGAAATTGTCGCGCGTTACTCCTATACCGAAATCTTTAAATAAATCATCTGTAGATGAATATCGCCCGATAGCTATACTATCTTCTGCAGCGAAAGTTTTCGAAAATGTCCTGCACGATAGTATTTACAGTCAGGTGAAACAGCATCTTTGCAATGAGCAGCATGGCTTTCGCACTAAAAGGTCAGTGAACTCTAATCTGCTGACACTTGTTGACTCTATTTCCACCAGTCTTGATCGCGGACGTCAGGTCGATGTTCTCTACTTTGACTTTCGAAAGGCATTTGATAGAGTCAACAATGACGTTCTGCTATCAAAGCTCAGTGCGATAGGTATTGCTCCTGGACTTCTCCGGCTTCTTGCAGACTATTTACGAGATCGACAGCAATTTGTGAGACTAGGACTATACGAGTCACTTCCGTATCACACTCGCTCAGGAGTAAGCCAAGGTTCGGTGCTTGGTCCTCTCCTTTTCATTTTGATGATCAATGACCTACCTAACGTTATTAAAAATGTCAAATGCCTCTTATATGCCGATGACTTAAAACTTTTCTACGAAATAAAATCCGAGTTTGATTGCCTGGCCCTGCAAGCTGATATAGACGCAGTGTATAAGTGGAGTTTGGATAACCAAATGGACTTTAATACCTCAAAGTGTTATGTAATGACTTTTGGTCGAATGCGGCACCCATTATGCTTCAGATATAAGCTTGATAATGATCTTATTGCACGAACTGATGCTATGAAAGACCTGGGAGTCACATTTGACCAGAAACTCACCTTTCACAACCATATAACATCTACCGCCAAGGAGTCCTTTAGACGTCTTGGTTTTGTTTTAAGAAACTGTCGCGATTTTCACAGTCCCCATGTGATCAAACTTGTTTTCGGTGCATTAGTTCGTAGCAAGCTTGAGTCAAGTGCGTGCGTTTGGAATCCTTTTGAAAAACAATATATATTAACTTTGGAAAAAGTGCAAAAAGCATTTCTAAGGAATCTTTATAAACGGCTTTATGGCTATTATCCTTTTTTATATCCCACAAAATTCCTGCTGGGTTACTTGGGTTTCAATTCCTTAGAAGCTAGACGGTCACGCGATCAGATGATTGTTGCATTCAAAATACTCAGGGGAATTATAGATGCTCCTGACCTACAAAACCTTATCTGTAATTTGTATGTGCCAAACAACTACAGCCGTGGCAGGAAGCATCGGCTCCTGGCAGTTCCGACGTGTCGTACAGTTGCTCACTCCAAATCACCCATACCGCGGACACTCTCTGCGCTTAATGCTCTCCTAGACAAAAACACCGATTTTGATATGTTTGGTGAAGAATGGAAGATGATACTGTCAGAATGTATGAAATTTTGTGAGATGAATGTATGACTGTGTGTAATATTTATTAAATAGGTCCCCTTAAAAGTCCTGCGTGACTTCTGACTTGTCTGTTTTTAATTTTTAACTATTGTTTTATTTTGTTTTTCTGTATGTGTTTAAATGGTGTAATTGGCTTCGGCCGTTCTGTTTAATTAAATAAATAAATAAATAGGGTCCCCGCTGCCGGTGGAAGTGTGCAGCGCATGCGATGGACACAATCCATTAACGAAAATGTCATGCGCTCATACTTTGGGGCTACTGAGGGGGGAAGTAACCTGACTGCGTACCGTGGTCGGATGCTCTCTCTGTTTCAGGTGCTTGAGCCAGCTGTCAACGTTTCGGCCCAACGACTATCGGACCAGGTGCGGGTCATCCAGCGTAACCGTATGCTGGATGATGCCGTACTTGATAGACTTCGCCTCGAATCACGGAGTAGCCGTGTCTCACCGTCTTCGCCACAGGCCGCGGTGCAACTGCAGCCCAATGTTTCACCGCGACCCGACTACGTTGGAGAGGATGATGATGACGGGGCTATATCCGTGAGTACCCAGTGCAATGTACGTTTGAGGAGCGCTTTGGAGGATGCATTCCGGGAGTACCGCTTCACACCGGCTGAGCTTAGACCTAGATTACCTCGTTTGCCCATGCATAAGAAAAATAGGGCGCTGGTGTGTGCTCTGGATTCGCAGCTATCAAATTGTTTTGATAGCAGCGAAGACCTTACTGATACCCACTCGATCTTGTATTGTGCTGCTGTAGCGGCATGTCGTGTAGCTCGAGTCAAGTTTCCTAACAGTGACCGAGTTACACGACCACGACCAGCTGTACCAGCTTGGCAGTGCAGGATCGAGCGCCGTATCGGTGAGGCCAGAGCACTCATAGGCAAGCTTATCTGCTTCAGGGAGGGCAACTCTCGCCCTAGGGTGATGCGCTTTGTGAGGCGGGCGTTCTCGGGGACAGATATTAGTCCTCGAGATTATCTACCCCATATCACAGAGCGTATCGACTTCCTGAAGCAGAAGGTCTATGCATGGGCAAACCGTATTCGACGGTACAAGCGGCGAGTGGAGCGGTACACCCAGAATCACACGTTCCAAAGAAACGAAAGGTGGGTGTATAGGGCTTGGGAGCGACCGGACCAAGGTGTGATTGATACGCGCCTACCGGATGATGATGCCATGTGTTCATTTTGGCGCAGCATCTGGTCGGTGCCTGTCAGTCACACCGAGGGTGATTGGACTCGGGAGATCGAGCGAACGTGCGATCTTATACCAGAAATGGGGCCAATTACCATCAGTCCCCAAGACGTAGCGCGTGCAGTCCGTCCGTTGCCTAACTGGAAATCTCCAGGGCCGGACGGGCTGCACAACTTCTGGCTTAAATGGTTTCAAAGATCGCATGCTCGCTTGGCAACCCAATTCCAATCTGCCTTAGAGTCAGGGTCGCTGCCCCAGTTCCTTACGACAGGAATAACCCACCTGCTCCACAAATCGGGTAGTACTGCGGAGCCTAAAAATTATAGACCGATCACGTGCTTACCGACGGTCTATAAAGTTCTTACATCTATTCTGAGAGCCAAAATTAATAGTCATATTGAGACAAACTCCATCATGTCTGCTTCTCAGAATGGATGTAGGAACGGGTCCCGTGGTACTAAGGAGCTGCTCCTCATTGATGTTGCCATTAGCCAACAGGTTCGTCGTTCTCGAAGAGATCTGTCGACATGTTGGATAGATTATAAGAAGGCCTATGACTCAGTTCCACATACATGGCTCATGAGGGTGCTGGAGCTGTATAAAGTTGATGCAACTCTTCGCACCTTCCTGATGTCGTGTATGGGGCAGTGGAGGACGGCCCTTCACTATCCAGGATGTCGACAAATCCGAGAGAGCAGCGAACCGATAAGGATCGAGCGTGGCATATTCCAGGGCGACAGTCTGAGTCCACTGTGGTTTTGCCTAGCTTTGAACCCCCTCAGCACACTGCTGGAGGGTTCTGGCTTGGGCTACCGGTTGAGAAGAGGTGGTCAGGTTATATCTCACCTTCTTTACATGGATGATCTGAAACTTTTTGCCTCCAACAACTTGCAACTGATGGAGCTACTGAAGGTAACTGAAACCTTCAGCAGTGCCATCAGGATGGAATTTGGTTTGGACAAATGTGCAGTCATGCATGTAAAGCGAGGAGAGATTATGGAATCCGTGGGTACCCAACTCTCGGATTCCATATACATTAGATCCCTCTGCTCAACCGAAACTTACAAGTATTTGGGTATGTCGGAAGCGTTAGGCATCAATGCCGCTGACATGAAACAATCGTTGAGGGAGCGCTTCTTTGGCCGCCTGAATAAAGTGTTGAATAGTCTTTTATCAGGCGGGAACAAGGTGCGCGCCTTCAATGGTTGGGTTATGCCGGTTTTGATGTACTCTTTCGGCATACTCAAATGGACTCAGACAGAACTCGACGCCCTGGATAGGAGGGTCCGCTCACTACTTACCGCAAATCGGATGTATCACCCACGGTCATCGGTGATGAGGCTGTATATCCCGCGGAAGTGCGGGGGTCGTGGTTTCTTAAATGCTAAGACCCTGCACAACCGTGAGATATGCAGTCTCAGGGAACACTTCCTGAAAACCGACGTGGGGATGCACCGAGATGTGGTTGCGGTAGACAAAGGCCTCACCCCGCTCTCCTTGGCTAACGAGAACTGGCGCAAACCTACAGTAATGGATACTAATGAACGCAGGGCAGTATGGCAGGGCAAGGAGCTTCACGGGCGTTTTTACCGGGCCTTACATGGGCCCGATGTAGATCTTTTAGCGTCCGTATCCTGGCTGCGCTTTGGTGATCTCTTTGGAGAAACCGAAGGTTTTGTCTTTGCAATTATGGACGAAGTTATGATGACGAACAACTACCGGAAATACATTGTGAAGGACGGTACGGTTGACATCTGTCGGGCATGCCACCGACCCGGAGAATCAATCCGACACATTATTTCTGGATGTTCTCATTTAGCTAACGGAGACTATTTGCATAGACACAACCTTGTAGCCAGGATTATTCACCAGCAACTTGCTCTCAAATACAATCTTGTGGAATCAGAAGTACCGTACTATAGGTACGTGCCCGACCCAGTTCTCGAAAATGGCAGCGTCACATTGTATTGGGATCGATCTATCATCACTGACAGGACTATTGTTGCCAATAAGCCTGACATAGTGGTGATAGATCGACTAGAGCGTCGCACAATGATTGTTGATATAGCGGTCCCTCATGACGAGAACCTCGTGAAAGCTGAGAAAGATAAACAAACTAAATATCTTGACTTAGCTCGCGAGGTTGTCGACATGTGGGAAGTGGATAAAGCAATCATTGTGCCGATAGTCGTAACGGCCAATGGCTTAATAGCTAAGAGCCTCGAACAACATCTGAGGAGGCTCTCGTTAGGCAGCTGGATCAAGGGCCTGATTCAGAAAGCAGTTCTCCTGGACACGGCGCGTATTGTTAGGAGATTCCTCTCTCAGGAGCCCTGACCACCGGTAGCATGGACCCTGTTCCCGATGCCGGTGGGCTACTATTTTTTATATTTTTAAATGTTTTTTTTTTATATGTATTAAGAAATATTTAAAAATGTACAAAATATGTATATAAAATAAATAAAGGAAATAATAATAATAATGCTCCATTTTGCATAAGTCTTGTGGTAATAAAATGTTAATCCTGTCGTTGAAGTCAATTTGAAAATAACTCTGTTTCAAGCTTTAATATGACCAGGCACATTTATTTGCATAATTCATATTTAATTTGGCTGAAGTACAGAACACGGCATGCAGTTAATTCAGGCAAAAACGCTAATGAGCGATGTGGCACGTCCTGCACAAACGCAGGCGACGAGACGTGCGCCCGCGCGCGCTCCCGGTCAAGCCGACGACGTCTCTCCAGATATTACTCAGAAGTTCACCCTCACAGCTCCGTAATTCCACATAATAACATAATTACATTGTTGTCGGCAGTTCCTTCAACATTTAACAAGTTTTGTGTAAAATGCAAATTAAATTCGTCATAATTACCAAGGGCCCTTCAAAACATGTTCAATATTCGTATTTTTGCAGCGTTGTATTTTTATAACAATTTGCTTCAACAACAAAGAACTTCAGTGCAACTCAAAAAAGAGTTGCTTGAACTCCATCAAAAGTTGACAACCAACAAGGAAAATAAAAACAGCAAGACCATCATCATTCTCAGGTACCGACAGGCATTTCCAATTTGTCATACTATAAAAGATCATAAAACAGTCAAAAAGAAACAAAAATAAAGGACATGTTTTCTTATTATAATAACTACGAATTGGCGTCGAGTTATATTAGCCCTCGCATTTAGAGTCGTCATTAAACTTAATTTTATTATAGCAGACAACCGCCGTAAATGTCGTTGTTAGACAACGCTTTTAACTACACGCCACAAAAAAGCCAGCCCAGTTTACAATAGTGCACTAACAATCACTGTAATGACGTAGAAGGTATGTGAGCACATAAGTGGCAGACACCCGGGAGAAGTGCCCTTACCTCCACGCCTTGCTATAGGACATTAAAATTGCAAAACAGCCAGTTTACAACTTGACATGAGTCTATTGGTCACCATAAAACGAGGGTAGTTAGTTTCACAAGTCCTACAGGATCGTATATTTGAAGTAGGTCCTCTTAAACTAAAGCTTATTAAACAATTAGCAACTTTTAGCATCTTAGTAAACATTGCCCATTTGTGTATACTTATAACAATTTTGTAGGTTTGCACAATATCTTTGCTTTACTCTTTGCGGTACGAGAGTACATTTACAGCGACTGTATAAACACATCAAAGTTCCAATGACACGGCGCTAATGGTCAAGTCATGGTTGATTGCGTTCCAAAGGCTGAGAATCGCGATCTTGCTTCAGACTGCCCGTATTTACAACGTCATCTTCGGACCTCACGGACGAAGCAAAAGGAAAAGTTTTTACGTAACACAGATTGTTTCAACGTTTGAAAAGGACTGTAATAAAAAGTAAGAGCCTTTTGTAATTTTATAAAATGAAACTTTCTTTACTTCTGATTAATCCAAGATTCAAGACAATTTCGCAAAAAAAATTCTTCTTACTCAACAAAAAAATTGTTTAAACATTCAGATTACACATTAATGAATATGATTTTCCGTTGCAGTGGCTGTCTATCCAGACTGGACCGGGTACATGCAGTCAATGCACTATTGAAATTTATCGTATCCTGCGAATCTACCGCCTCCGAGGCTAGGAAGGGTCGACGACCTAGGAACGGCGTTAGGATACCTAGGTCGGTAGGTACAGTTTAGGTGCGCGGGCTGGATAGCACGACGAACCCGGATGCCTTGCATTTATTATACTATAACATTTACTATTGAACGGAACGAGTCACATAAGCGCTTCTCGTAAGCTATGAGAGAGGCTTGATGATATTGTTTGCTCAGGGATAATAGTTTTATCTTAATTAAGTAAACTAAGATAAAGTTTAATAACAGTATACAAAGTAAAAGTAGCAAATGTGGCAGTGAGTAGGGCACATAACTCGCAGAACGGATGGTCGATGGGATCGAAAGATTCTGGAGTGGCAGCGCGTACCGAAAATTGCAGCATTATAAGGCCTCCTACTAACTGAACTGATTACCTGGTCAGGGTCATATGGGAATGAACGCAAGATGCACTCGACCAATCGTTATAGTGACACCTGGGGGTGGCCTATATCCAACAGTGGACACCTTTTGACTAAAATGATAATGAATGATGATACAAAGTAAACTAATTTACTTATTATGTTGTTCATCTTGTCTGTGATGTTACCTAAGAAACACTTACGATATATTTTGCTCGACTGGATAATAGGATAATATATAATACTATTGAAGGAAACACGTAGTCTCGCACAGACAGGTGACTGGCAGTTGAGCCACAGTACAATTGATTTCGTCTCAGTCCAACAGCATTTCCAACAACCGGCAATGTAAGCGAAACTATACGATACACGTACGAGTGCACTCATTAGGAAGGCACGATTGACTCAACCAAGTTCCTTCCTCTGTTGCAAATATCTGACTTCACGCGAAGCAATAACCGTCTAACTGTAGTGGCAAAAGTTTAAGAGGACTATAATAGAACCTATAGTGCGGCCACTCTTGGACGGCATACAAAAGAAAAGATGCGCAATGACGCAAAATATAACTATTTTATTGATAGGCTCGCGTTTGTTCACTATTTCACCTGATGGTAAGCGATGATAGAGCACGTTTACCTAAAATAAACTAGTTCACTTATATAACCCTAGGTTGTAGCTATCAGGAAACACAGACTCCGGCAGGGAATACATTATGAAGCATTTTTTGATTAACTAAAAATCTATTGATTTGAATATATGATTAAAACACTATAACGGTAAAACTTTGCTTGTAGAATAATCTGACAAACAATCAGAATTATTGCATGTATATTAGTCCGGTTTCTAATCGATAAAAGTATTTTTAGAGCCATCCTCGTGACTTTTTTCCTATCGTCCTAAATCAGCTGTATTATGTTTTAAACACACTATCTATCTAGCATTTATCCTAAGAATAACATATATTTTTCTGATTCTGTTTACTGCAGGGAATCATATAAGTGCTTTTGTGAATTATAAAATTTGCGATTAGCTCCTGTAGCCCTCTTAAGAGAGTCCTTTTCCACTCACCTGTCGTCAATACCGAGCATGCTTTAATAGCTTGTTGCTTCATCAACGCAATCCAACGCGATGTTTAATGAAGAGGCAATGTATAAAAAGAAAGATAACGCCTGAAAAGTCTGTTAGCATTCGGTATTTACGTGATATACTCGAACATTTCACAAAACTTGTTCCAGGAAATATAATAGGTGTTTTTTTTTAAACCCTTAAAAGTTTCTCAGAAAAATTGTCGTCATTCAGAATCTCGATTATATGTGCAAGGCTTCTATTGATGTACTTTTTTATATTTTTAATATATGAGGACATTATGGAGGGCCAAAGTTTACGTAAAATAGCAGATTTTCAGAGGTCTTTACTAGATTAGTTTTACACAAACTTAGGTTTTGATTTCTATAGAAGCCTTGATATTATCCACAAGATAGCTGTGTATCCAAAATATCTGGAGAAAGATGTGTAATAACATCATAATTACGTAAGAGCAGTTGTATGAAAATGCACCTCGTAAAGGTCGCTCTTAAGGAAAAGTTGTAGATGTAATGTACACTTAGTACGGAAGCAAAGTTTTCAAGAAAAAGTTACTTTTGAAGCACGGTCCTGACTGCCTTTCCGGTATTTCGTGATGCAATAGTTTTATATACGTAATCATATTCAATATTATTGATCCGGAAATAGATCAGTCCTACGGAAGCTGACACAATTAGATACCTAAAATGCTTATTCAATGGATTGGTTGCAGCGAGCTCGGCAATTTTGTTACTTGTAGGTAAAAACTGCCAATTTTGGGTATTACGTATCTTGTTACGATGTTCTAAAATCACTTAGTTATTTCTGTGTTTTAACCGAGAGAGATTACTCAGAGATGTAGGTATTAAGTACCTGATACTTATTACCTACATCTCTAAATAATATTGAATATGATTTATAGTGAGTTGATGAAGCGACATCTATGGCGCCAAATATGAACTAAATTACAAATCCTGCATAGTGCAATTAAAGTTCTTCGCCCGATTTGAACTACAACAGCCTGAAATCATCTCTCTGGAAGTTGCCCAGATCAGACAAAACATTCGTCTAGTCGGAGGATCCTCCCTTTTCAATGAAGATATATGAGACTTTACACTCTGTTCCGCATACATCTCAAGTCATCCAAACTCAAAGCCTATCAAACACTTATTGTACTTACTGTTTTTTTTTTATTATGGATAGGCTCGCATTTGACCACTATCTCACCTGATGAAAAGTGATGATGTGGCTGACGATAGAACACGCTTGCCTAGAAACAACCTATTCACTCTTGACTTAAAGACCGGTTATAGCTATCAGGAAACAGACTCCAGCAGGGAATTCCACTCACATTCCACTCCTTAGATGTTACGCATCATGAATGTGTTCCCAAAACGCTTTGTACGTATGGGTGGGATGTCCACCATGTATCTGTGGCGCAATGCCGAACGTCTTGTGGTCCGATGATGGAAGGGACTTGGTGGAATTAAATTGTGCAATTCCAATGCACACTCCCCGAAATGTAAACGATAGAAAACCGACCGGCCAGCAACTCGGCGTGGATGCTCAATGAAATTGCTTCATTACTCAAACACTCTCCCGATTTTATCTCTTCCTTATTATAATCTCGATAATCCCATACTGTCTTCCTACTTGGGCCAATGCACTCAATAGGAAGTAAATTAAACTGCTTGAAAGTCAATATGCCATAACAATATATCACGGAGCATGAGGCATTAATGTAATGATGGTAATTCCGCGTTAGACCATAAAATGGCCAGCTACGTCCAAGGAAATTCAATGTAACGATTTTTACATGTTAGACGGTATACATAAAGAGCTAGGTACAGAGGCATGTAAGTAAACTCAGGTAGTAAAGTCTGGGTTATTGGTACAGTCAAGGTTCAAAAGTGCAGTTGCATTCTAACAAAAATAAAGTAATAATAATATAATAATATTCCACAACTATCACACAATGCCATCTAGTCTCAAACTAAGCAGAGCTTGTGCTATGAGTACTAAACAACTGATAAACATACTTATATATTTCTAAATACATACATACATATTATAGATAAATTACACCCAGACACAGAACAAATGATCGTGATCATCACAAAAACATTTGTCCTGGGTGGGGATCGAACCCACGACCTCCGGCATAGCAGTCCGGACCACTAACCACTAGACCAACAGGGCAGTCAATATAGTACTTATCTAAAATTTCTTGTCAAGCAATTAATAAATGATCCACAACTGATTTAATTTACTTATAGTTTAGAATCTAAAGCTTAATTTTAACTAGTCATAAACCATTTACCCTGTCTCCACAGATACATTTTAGGAAATTTAATTTGTTGGACTGTTGTTAGTCTTAGTTTTTAGATTTAGTTATTAGACATAGTTGTTAGATTTAGTTGTTAGATTTAGTTGTTAGACTTAGTCATTAGACTAGGAGAAGTACAACTCGTATTCTAATCTAGTAGTGCTAAATATCAACGTTTGTATGCAGCAGCCTTAACATTCTTCTTTCACTTAAAACTGCTCAATTATCTTTAATGTTAGCTAATCAAGTGAGTGCTTATCTTTTTATTTATTTATTTATTGACACACCAACGACTTATTCACTAATTGTTTACAGTAGATGTTTTGACATTCTTGTATTGTGCGGTGAATTCGTCACTTATAGGCGTGCACGGCACTTAACGGTAGTCAATATCAGAAGTTAAAAAATAAAAGATGACAAAATAAAATAGTACTAGTTATTGAATTAGGAACAATAAAAAATTTTGAACATTAATTAAACTGGATTATAAAATCAAATATAAATTAGAAATTAAAATAACAAATAAATTAGGACACATTGATTATAATTCAAATAGATTGTATTGTCAGACATTGAAATTAAAATATACCAAAAATCAATAACATCGATAAAGTTGAAATACAAAATCAACATTAACATTTTAACATATGAAATTTCTCATTAAAATAACAGAAAACCTAAAAACCAAGTGAAAACAAAAAAAATAAATAAAAAAAATACAAATTGATTAGGACACATTACATTAATTACAAGTATAATAGATCTTTTAAAGTGTATTTAGAACTACAAAGGTAGATACAGTTTTTTATTAGAAGTAGCATCCTGAATAAGAACCACTGCTCTTATTCAGGATGCTACTTCCTGAGCCGAGGCCGAGTGGTAACGACCCCGACTTACGAGTTGTCGGTCCCGGGTTCAAACCTAGCCAGGCGCATTACTTTGTGTAATTTATATCATCACTACTCCTCTCAAAATGGTGAAGGAAAACATCGTGAGGAAACCGGCATGTCCTAAAATCAAAAAATTCGAAGACGTGAAATTTACCAACTCGCGCTGGGCCCGCGTGGTAGGTTACGGCCCATTCCCTCTCCTAAAGAGGAGGCCTGAGTCCCAGCAGTGAAAACATTAAAAGGCTGATTATGCTATTATATGCTATGTTATCCTGTAATATAAAAAAGAATCTTACTTTGTAGGTAGGTACTATATGCATTATTATTCCCAGACCAATAAAACATTTATTCAGAAACAACGCGATTGCAAATTGCTCATTTTAAAACAAAGACATGGCGAGATTTTGTTCTACCACTCATTATACTTTGTAAATAATCTGCTTCTATAATAGTATCTGTATAATGGACAGAGCCCACCTTGATGTATCATTGGTTAATGTTCTTATACAGAACATTTCCATAAGCGCCGCATTTAGGAACAAGCCCTCGTTTCACATAATAATGGGTTCCATTTGGCTCTCTCTTGATAATAACTGAAAATTGTTTTATTACACTACACATCCCATACATCATAGCAGACATTATGCTGTAACATTGGCTGTAACATTTATGCTAAAAGTACACGAGAAAGTAATGCTTCTGTTTTACATAACATGCCAAAGTGCCTCTGATATGACTCAAGTCTTAGATTTACCATAACAAGTCTTGGCAAGGTGATTTATTTATAACCATTAAACGTCTGCGAAACTATAATGGATAAGGAATACTAAACGTTATCATATTAAAGATGCTAATTCATGAAACTGTAGGTATAGGTATCGGCACGGATTTTGAGCGCTCGGCGAAAGAGTAGGGATCGCTTTGTGTACGCGTTTTTTTTTTAATGTAAACCTATTTTATTTTATTTTTTCTTTTAAGTATTAGGTAAAAGCAAAAATAAAATAAAATAGGTTTACATTTTTAAAAAAAATCTTTGCCTACTAGGTACTAGGTAAAAGAAAAATAAAATAAAATACGCGTTTTGTTTTTAATGTAAACCTTAAAAAAAACGCGTACACAAAGCGATCCCCACTCTTTCGCCGAGCACTCAAGATCCGTGCCGATACCGTACTCTTGTTACTAACACACGTCACAAAATGACATCTCTCTTGTAAGTTATAAAGGAGACAGAACAATATACAGGTAAAGTTAGTCAGGTTTTTAACGAATGTGTAGTTATTTATATAAGTATATTGTAGTAAGGATTTGTGTTGTAAATAAATTTACTAAATATTAATGATAACACATTTATTTCCAGACCCATTGACACAAATAAGTATAATATAATAAAAGATACAAAAAGCAAAAATAAATCATTCCAAAGACATTAATTACAATTATATTGCTAATTATAGGCTTGACATCATATTAGTTAATTGAATCATAAAAATTGAAAACTAACAAAGGCCAATTTTAATTAAATTTAAAATTTGATTTATGATCATTCTAAATTTATAATTATTCTAAATTTATAATTTTATTAAATTAATCAGGCGCTACTTAAACTTACACGCGAAATATACAGGCAGGATAATAACGTTCTTTGTGTTCCTAATAACTACTAATATTATAAAGGCGACTGTTGGTGAGTGTGGCGGTATGGTTATCACATCGCCGGGCCTTGGTACAGGCCATGGTCCGGAGCGAGGACGAGTGGCAGGCGGTTGCCTCCTTCTGCAAGCAGTAATACTAAGCAAAGGAGGCGGCCGATCGTGTGAGGCAACGGCAACGGTCCTCAGGCCCCAACCGCCGCCGGGATTCCGATCCCGATTTCCGGCCACCGTAGGCGTGGGCTTGCGGACGGTGTCCGACCGTCATGTAACCGTCCGGACCAAGCCCAAGTCGTCGACGGCGCGTATTGTTCCACGCGCGCCTCAGGGAGATGTCAGCAAATCGTAGGGGCCCAGCAGGGTCAAAGCCTACTGGGGCCATGGGTAGTGTGAAAACGAAACCCGGACCCTGGGACGAAGACAACGAAGGAACAGGAGTGGGTTTTTAGTCAGTAAAAGTCTGACACTATCTCCCGCTCCACCGAAGAGCGGAATTTGTCATAAGCAGATTCCGACTTAAAAAAAAAAAAATGGTTGTCACATCTTCACGCCCGGACGGCAGAACAGATTTCGATGAAACTTGACACACTGGTAAACTTTTTCCCTTAGGATAATTTTCTACTATCACGCGGGTGAAGCCGTTGGCAGTTCGGTCCATAGGGAGCGGTATAAATAGTGAAAAACAGGGCAAGTGCAAGTCGGACTCGCACACTGAGGGTTCTGTACAAACTTACCTATGAAAACAGTTCAATTCCCGCATTAAGTTTCGGAGATTTTACCGAAACGCAATTTTTTTTTTACTTAACTACAAATTTACAATTTTCAGATTTTTTCCTATACTTGTGCTATGAGACCTTGGCTCATGCCAAATTTCAGGATTCTAGTTCAACGGGAAGTACCTACCCTATGAATTTTATTTCGCCCTTACTTATCTTTTTTTTATTTTGAACTCAAAAGTTAATTTTTTTCACAGTTTCAAAGGACCGCAGACTGAGTATTTGGTTTTAATTTCAACTCGATACCTCTACGCGTTTCCGAGATAATGGGTTTTGACAGACAGACAGACAGACAGACGGACAACAAAGTAATCCTATAAGAGTTCCGTTTTTTCCTTTTAACCTTAAAAAAATAATCTAAAAACAATGTCTAGTTTTTACTAAATTCAATTCGTAAATAGATATTACTCGCTATTATTATAATGCCACGGTAAAATACAATTGGAAATCAGCAAACACACAAAGAGAAAAAGTAATAGTACAAGTTTCTTTAGCCCGCGCTGTTTGAGAATACATAGTAATAAAATAACATTAAAACTTCATCATGATTGTATTCGATTCACTGGGTAGGCTCCGTCCCACCATCTGAAGGCAGTCCTTGTACTATGTCTATTGAAGTGCTAACTACGGTTTCATAATTGTTAGTGATTGATTTGTGGACCTGGGAACGTTTGAGCTGCTTCTCATCCATTCAATTTAGAATATTTGTATTGGTAACTGTACCATTACGTTAGTCACTTGATTACATTGAGCTAAAAAACTGTCAACTAGCTGGAGCTATAATATTAAAAAAATCGGTCAAGTGCGAGTAGGACTAGCGCACCGAGGGTTCCTTACAAACGTATGGTAAATATGTAGTTCAATTCTCGAATCGAGTCTCAAGATCGAATCGCAAAAAAGTTTATTTTTTGCGACGAAACTAAAATTTACAGTTTTCAGACTTTTTCCTATACTGTATTATGAGACCTTGCTTTTGGCTAAATTTCAGGATTCTAGGTCCACCAAGTTATTCGCAGGTGAACCAAGGTTGCTGACATAGCACGAAGAATCGCCAAACTTAAGTGGCCTTTGGGGCCGAGAGGTTCTGGAGTGGCGACCGAGTACCGGAAGACGCAGTATTGGAAGGCCCCCTACAAGGTGGACCGATGATCTGAAGAAGGTTGCGGGAATCCGATGGATGCGAGACGCACAGGACCGTTCATTGTGGCGACACTTGGGGAAGGCCTATTTCCAACAGTGGACGTCTTTCAGCAGAAATGATGATGATGGTGATGATGAGTTCTTACAGTAAGCCAACGAAACACAGATAGAAGAGGACAAAGGTGCTGCTGGTGGTGGTGGTGTTGTTATTCTAGATTTCAGCCGCACAATAATCTCAACACAACGTCTCACGTACGTTTCTCTCTCTCTCTTGTTACAAGTAGTAATTTAAATATTTATTAAAACACACATTTATAAAAAATATATTAAATACATAAAAAATAGTAGCCCATCGGCATCGCGAACAGGGTCCAAGCTGTCGGTGGTCAGGGCTCCTGAGAGAGGTACTGCCTTCTGGATCAATCCCTTGATCCAACTGCCCAACGAGAGCCTCCTCAGATGTTGATCGAGACTCTTTGATATTAATCCATTGGCCGTCACGACTATCGGCACAATGACATATTATTATTTCCTTTATTACTAATGTTGTCTGCAGCCTTTCATACTAACTTTACACATCAACACACAATACATCAAGGAATTATATGTAGCTACGTATATTTGGTACGGTGTGAGAGAACTGCACAATGTATCCTCCGAGTGGGCGGACTGCGCTAAGTGAAATAGGAGTTGACGCCTCTGAACGTCGGCGTTAGTATTTTATTTCATTAGGCTCCATGTTTATGCACGGGCCCTTCCTACACACTCTAAAGGGTGAGCCAGACGATGGACAGACAGATTTATGGTGTTTAAAAACAGCTACATTATTTAAATGGATACTTCGATAACTTTCCAAGACAATGCGAAAAGATTAACTAAAAATTATTGTGGGTTAAGCTCGCCTGTGTAGGTACATCAACTTTCCTATTTTTTATTATCTGTAATAGTTGTGTACAATAAATATGAATATGAATAAAAGAAATGTGACATCCCTATTTTGTATGTGGGAAATAATTAAATGACAGTACGGTTGGTTTTTTTTTTTTTTTTTTAAGGTGGGAAAATCATCCAATGACAAATCCCGCTCTTGGGTGGGGCGAGAGATAGTGTCAGACTTTTACTGACTAAAAACCCACTCCTGTTCCCTGCAGCGCTTGAGTGATTGGCTGCTGCGCCGCGTGTCGCGGCCCACGATTCCCGCATTGAACAAATATTTGTATGGTCTATAGATAGTTGTTTCGGGTCTGGGTGTCTTGTGTGTGTGAGTTTACATGTTTGTGAACGCACCCACAACACAGGAGTAATTAATAGTGTGTGTAAAACCTTAAAAAAAATATGAAAAGAATTACTCATACTGAGTGATCAGACTTGTACAGAGTAAAATTCACCGTGTTTATTCAGTTACCCTTTGTGTTTCAGGGCCGCGATAAAAGAATCTTAATCTCAAAAGAAACCAGCAACTCCGGCATGCATCAACCTTAGTAGGCCCCGTCAAAATGAAATCGAAAAGATAGACTTAAAGAAATGTGACATCCCTGGAAAATCACAAGGAATTCATCAACATTATTTCTAAGTTCCTCGTTTGTTAACTTTAGTACCTATGAGTCGGGGTAATTCGTTTGAGCATTCACAGAAGTTGACGATTCGGAAGTGCAAACTGTGGTCGTTCACCACTACTCACCTCTGTGGCATACACATAAGGCTATTTACTTTAATGAATGCTGTTTGTATTCCTCGCCACACTACATTCACTCGTTGGTTAGACTCTCTACGAATAGTGAGATATGTAATACAATAATGTTGCGATAAAAGAACATAGGTACAGAAAACATGGAGCCTTTGACATGACATATTATTAATTTAAAAGTGATTTTAGGATAGTCTTAATTCATTATCATACTTTTACAATAATATTATAAATGCGAAAGTTTGTGAGTATGTACATATATTATGTGTAGTAATCTACGTCAGAACGGATTTCGATGAAACTTCGTACACGGGTAAACCGTAAAAGGTAACAGCTAAGAAGCGGAATTCCTTGCCGGAATCTGTTTTTCCTGATGGCTACAACCCCGGTATCTTAAAGTCAAGAGTGAATAGGTTACTTCTAGGTAAGCGCGCTCCATCGTCAACCGCATCGTCGCTTTCCATCAGGTGAGATATCGGTCAAGCGCGAACCCATCAAGAATAAAAAATAAAAAAAACCATATCCTGCATGTTAGCACATAGGATACGTTTTATCCCGGAAGTATGTTCACTTGGGATAATTTTGTACTATCACGCGGGCAAAGCCACTGGCAGCAGCTAGTAACACATAATTCGATATAAAATACCCTTGACAGAGCACGTAACTATTTACTAAAGGTGTGTATTTCTATTTCAAAATCTACTAACACGTAATTTCCTTTTTTACTCAGGAAATCATCATATGACTTCTCCTGTTCTGAGTGCGTGAGCGAGTGAGATTCGAGAGTCAGACTTTTACAGAATAGGACCCGCAGTCCTGATAACGCAGTTGCTTAAGATTACCTATGTTTCGAAAACTAAAAGTGGAGAAAATAGTAATCAAAACAGCCACACTTTTGCCTGAAACACTTTTTGTACGAGAAAGACTTCGTGAGCCTTATTCTAAATAAACTCACTCATACCAATGACTTTATGATATTAAGTCACGAGTGAGACACACGCATTGCGAATAGATAACATCCAGTTTGAACCAGCATGGGCCAGTGTGGGTACAGTTACAATACATGTTAATACTACCCACACCATGTGCAATGTTGCCGGAAACATTTAACTATCCCTCTTAAAGTAAATATCTATACCAAGCCAGTGAACGAAGCTTGTTTATGTTGATACTAAATGTCGTAGATATCTTTACTTAGTTGTGTAACCACAGCTACTGCTATCGCTTCTTGATACTAAGTTACAACGTATTTCAATTTTGCTAGATCCTGAGATAGTGCGGTTGATCGATTAATTAAGGCGCGCACGCTATCCATCTATGTTAGTTGTGGATGGATTACAACACCGTCAACGAGGAATTTATTTTAAAACTGGTTTCCTCACGTAAAAGTAGAAAATAATCGTATGTGCTGTTCCAGGACAATATGTTTTACCCGAGTGTACTACGCCAAATCTCACTAAAATTTTTAAAATGTATGTATAATGTAATGTATATATAAAAGATGAGTAGTGGTGGCGCAGTAGTAATTGCCCCGGCTTACAAGTTGTAGATCGCGGGTTCAAACCCAGACAATCATTACTGTTCTCAAAACGGTGAAGGAAAACATTGTGAGGAAACTGTATGTCCTAGAACCAAAAATTCTAAAGCATTTGACCTCCACGAATCCGCACTGGGCCCGCGTGGTGAATTACGGCTATGGCTTTCAATACCGGTATTCCGAGATCCCGCAAAACCGTGATCCCGGATATAAATAGTATTGCCTTTAAAAGAGACTTTGACCTCTGAGTTTTTTCGGTGTTTCTTCTCAGGGTTGTCAGCTAGGGAACACCGGCCTCATCTAAGTTTATATTTACGAAAAAATCAACGTAATACTTTTTTTTAATACCTATTAGCAACATAAAAATTATCATCAAAAAATTTTTCTCTATCTACCTATAGGGAAAATATGATTTTAATTTGTTTTGTCGTATCTGTCGGATAGCTGATGTAAAGAAGACTAACTTAAATTACATTTCATTCTTTCGCGGGAACATGATTACACAGAATATGTCTTCAAAACAGTTGAATAAAATTTTACTGGACTTTCACTGGGATATAGCTAATGTTACAGTGAGGAATGTCTAGTAGGCTACTTTTTATTTTGCCTCGGGACGATCCCAGGCTGCGTTAGGCTATCATTATCATCATTTCAGCCGAGACATTCACTATTGTACATAGGACTCCTCCCCCAAGCGTCGCTATAACGACTGATCCTGTGCGTCTCACATCCATCTGATTCCCGCGACCCTCTCCAGGTCATCGGTCTACATACCGGGAGGCCTTCCAACGTTGCGTTTTCCGTTACGTAGTTGCCACTCTAGAGTTGCCTTTCGTCCCCATTGACCGCCTGTTCTGCGAGCAATGTGCCCTGCCTACTGGCGATTCTACAAACTATGCCGGTAACTTTTGTTCTCTTGCCGATATCTTCATTTCTGATATAATCACGTAGGAAAACTCTGAGCCTGAGCCCTTGATGAGTCCCATTGTGAGCGACCACGTTTTGGAGCCATGTCATCACTAGCAACACGTACGGGTAGACTTATATAGACTTTTGTTTTTAGACACTGGGGTATGTTGGACGAGAAGATACCGTGTAGCTTTTCGAACGCTGCCCAACCAAGTCGGATTCGACAATTGACCTCTTTCTCAAAGGTAGACCTACCCAACTGAACCGTTAGGGTATAAGAAATAATAATTTAGACAGTACTTCATTATATTCTACACATATAACTATCTATTCATCACGATTTAACTGCGTAACTCACCTTCTTTCTTTCCGAGGAATAAATATATATGACTTTGTAAAATCTTCGAACTAAACAAACATTTTTTTACACGATTGCCCCAAAAAATGGAGAGTAATGTTCTTAGAGAGAGTTTAAGAATACAATCGATCTACTTCAGACGCAACTCAGTAGTTCTCAAAATGAACTTGAGAATGTCATACTCGAAAACAACGAACTTCGTAAACAAAATGATAAATTACTCAAAGATAATGCAACTTTGAAAGGATTCCTGAGCCTACCAACACAGAAAGAAAATAGAAGTGTAGATTTAGTAAATACAAGAAATGTGCAGACATCCTCTTTCTTGCACTTAGATATGCTAGCCTTCTCTACGCCACCTAGATATGCGGCTTCAAGTAAAACCAACACAAAATCGCAACTCTATTGCAATATCTCGCACCTACAAAAAGATATCGCAGATCTAGAGGACCAGCCGGAAATGAAATAGTAAACCTTAAGGATCAAATTTTAAATCTTGAGAAGATAGTAAAGGAAAAAGAAAAGAAAGAAAATCATAAGGAAGAAAACTTTTCATTGGATGTTCTGAAGGAAAATCGTGTGCACAAAATATATATCTGTGGCACACAACAATGCGTTGGACTTTCTTCTGCATTGATACGGTCACGAGTGGATACACCCTACGTTAAGTATACCGTCACGTCTGAAACAAAACCACACGCGCTTACCAGTGACGTCTTTAAAAGCTGTCAAAACATTAAGTTATCGTATAATGATAAGCTGATAGTCTGTGTGGGCGAAAATGACTATGACATAAAGATTTTATCTTCTCAACTTCGACAACTTCTCAGTAAATTCCGTAATAATAATGTCATTGTTCTGAGTCTACTGAAGAATATGTATATAAATGTAAATGACTTAAACCAAACTTTACGCAATATTTGCAATGAATACAAAAAATCTAGTTTTGTTGATTCTAATTACAATTTGTTTAATACCTGTAAATCTATAAATTATGTTATTGACTATGACGACTATGAGAAAAATATTTAAATGTTAAAGCACTAAAGAAATTAATATTGCGTAACCAACTAAATCTCAAAAAAACTGTCAATAATTGTGAAGTCTATCGAAAAGGAACAATCCCATATTACTTTGCAAGAAAACAGTCTGCACACGATGCCACAAATGAACCCGGCATTGAAAATCCTACTACTACAAAAATGGGTACTATACCTTACTATTTTAAGACTGAAGGCAGGAATAAGCTTTTTCGTTAAAAACAGTGGTGAGTCACAGATCTTTAAAATATTACACCAAAATATCGCTAGCATTTTATCTAAACAAGAAATTTTAGAACTAACGTTGCTAGAATTACGAGACGCGCATGATGAACCCGATATTTTATGTTTTTCTGAAACTTTTATGCGTGCCGGAAACGAAAACTTTCTCAAAATAAATAATTATTCCTTGGCAACTGCGTTTAGTAGAGACCAACAGAGAGGGGCAACCTGTATACTTGCAAAAAGGGGCGTTACTTATAATGAGCTTACTTGCGTTAAAAAATATTCGACGCTTAAGTCTTTCGAGGCCTGTGGCATTGAAATCCCATTGCATAAATTATTAATAGTATGTGTTTATAGAACACCAACATCTGACCCCAACGTATTTCTTAATAAATTGGACCTATTGATGGGTGAATTACTCAAAAAATATGGGACAAGTGTGAAATTAGTTATTGCAGGTGACTTTAATATAAATACTCTCAAACCAGGGAAAATTACTACCTATCTAACAGATCTATGTAATACGTACAAGTTGCAACTTCATATTAATGTCCCTACTCGGAAAGATTCGTGTATAGACCACATAGTAAGTAACATCAAGACTTCATCTTCCAAAGTTTTGCCTCTTCACTTATCTGACCATGACACAGCACAACTGTTAGAATTTCCAGTAAAAGAGCAGAGTTCAAAGTGCAAACAATACTTTATTTATAAGAAAGATTACTGCACCAATAATGTAAATAAATTTAAAGAATGCCTCAAAAATATTTCATGGTCAGATGTCCACTTAGAAACTGACACAAATAAGGCGTTCAATCAATTCCATGACTTTTTATGTTTGTTATATAGCATATGCTTTCCAAAAATAAAAATAAAGATTAAAAATTCTAATGCATTTAAACAAAAATGGATAAGTAAGGGTCTTAGAAATAGTTGCAAAACTAAAAGATTTTTACGATATCACTATTACAAGAACAAAACATTATCACACAAAATAAGATATAAAAAATACTCAAATATTTTGAAAAAGTGTATTGTTAAATCGAAAATGAACTCTAACATAAATTTTATAAAAAATAGCAAAAATAAATGCAGAGCAACGTGGTCAGTTATTAATCATGAATTTGGGAATGTGAAATCAGGTATTAATAATATTTCTGAAATACAATCAGATAAGCAAGTTCTGACAAACCCTACTGATATAGCAAATGCTTTTAATAATTACTTTATTGACTCGACTAATACTTTGACATCCAATAATCAATATTATTATAATGACACTAATTTTAAGTCAATTCCTAACTCCATGTTTCTTAGATACATGACTGAAGATGAAGTCGAAAAGGAAATAATAGCATTAAACAATACTAACTCCGAAGGTTATGATGGAATAAATACAAAAATAATTAAAGCGTGCAGTACAGAATTGATTCCCATTTTGACATACTTAATTAATCTCTCGTTTTCGTCAGGTATATTTCCTGATGCCCTGAAATTATCAGTCGTAAAGCCGCTGTACAAAAAATACGATAAAAAGGACGTCAAAAACTATCGCCCGATTACTCTTATTCCCATATTGTCAAAGGTTTTCGAGAAATGTATGCTCAAGAGACTTGTCGACTTTTGTAGCAAATTCGATATTATAGCAAACGAACAGTTTGGATTCCAAAAGCAAAAGTCAACCACACAAGCAATATTTACTCTTGTGAGCAATATCCTGAGTAATCTAAATAATAATAAATTAACAACAGGTCTTTTTTTCGACCTATCTCAAGCTTTTGATTTTGTAGCACATGATGTATTATTGAGATAGTTGGAAATCCTGGGAATAAGAGGAGTTGCACTGCAGTGGATTTCGTCTTACATAAGTGATCGAAAGCAATACGTTGTTATAGACAATGTAAATGAAGACTTACTTACTTCCTACTGCTCTGATTCTAGGATAAATAAATGTGGCGTCCCTCAGGGCAGTGTACTAGGTCCCATATTGTTTTTATTATATATAAATGACATACCACTGGTGTCTAATCATAAATTTATATTATTTGCAGATGACATTTCAATTATCGTGACATCTGATAAAAAATCGATTTCTGATCATGAATTAGATATTAATCATACTATTGACAAAATTTTACAATGGCTACAGACTAATAAATTAAAAATCAATTTAGAGAAATCAAATTATATTCAATTTAATAAGTCAAAATATGCCAAATACAATTTTAAACTTAATGTTGACAGACTTAAAGAAGTAGCACAAACCAAATTCTTGGGTGTGCTCATAGATCAAGACTTAAACTGGAAAGGACATTTAGATGATTTATGCAATAGGATTAATAAATTTACTTACGCCCTCAGACAAGTAAAGAACGTAACAAACGTAAAAACGGCAATCACTACATACCATGCATATATTGAATCAATTTTAAGTTACGGGCTTGTTATTTGGGGGAACAGTACGGATAAAGACAGAGCATTCGTTGCACAAAAGAAGTGTATCAGGGCCATTTGCGGACTTCGACCTGACGAATCCTGTCAGTCATACTTTAAGAAGTTAGGTCTGTTACCACTTCCTGCACTTTACATATACGCAATCTGTAACTTTGTCTATAGTAATAAGGGATTGTTCAAGAAAGCTTATGAAGTAATCTCTCGTCCAAGGGATCCAGACCGACTTCTAACAGAGGATAATCCTAAATCAGCCAAGTATGCTAAAAGCTGTCTTGTGATGTGTGTACGCATTTACAACAAAATCCCGAAACAATTAAAATGTATAAATAATGCAAATTCATTTAAAAAGAAGCTGTATAAATGGCTGAATGGACATAATTTCTATGACATTAATGATTTCTTTGACCTAAAATTATAATATTGTATCCATCTATTTATTTGACTCATTTTACTACTTACTGTTGTTTTGACCTAAAATTTTTGCATGCAATTGACACATATACTGTGTAGCTAAACATGTGGACATTGTATTTAAATAAGACTAACACCATTATACCATGTTTAAGGCAAATAAAGTTATCTTATCTTATCTTATCTTATCTTATCTTATCTTATCTTAATCTCCACGCGAACGTAGAAGGTTAAGTAGGTAAACTATACCTACTAATATGAGAGTTTGGTATTACTATTTTCAGAAAGTAACCATAATAAAGACTGACTCGTGAAATAGAAATATAGTTTTTAAAATTTAATTATTATCCTAATTGACCTGATCACGGTATTGATAATAGGTACTAATACCGGTATTGATACCGGTATTGATACCGGTATTGATACCGGTATTGATACCGGTATTGATACCGGTATTGATAACGGTATTGATACCGGTATTGATACCGGTACTGAAAAATGTCGGTATTTGAAAGCTCTAATTACGGCCCATTCCTTCTCCTAGAGAGGAGGCCTGAGTTCTAGCAGTGGGAACATTACAAGGCCGATTATGTTATGTTATGCATGTATAAAAGATAATAATTAAAGATTAAAACGTGATTTATTAGTGTGTTTTTCAGATTATATTCTATATAAAAATTATTAAGCATATTCATTATTCATATTTCTATAGAATAAATTTATGCTATGTTTTGAACGCTCCATCTAACAAACATTTGATATTTTGAACACTTATTGTATTGATTGTACGATATATTGAACGTTCGATATTATGATTATATTTGGAATTCAATTTAGCATAATACACCCGTTTTACCTGTGTGCCAAATTTTAACCAAATCCCTTCAGTCGTTTGAGCACGCAGGAGTACCTAACACACACACATACATACAAACTTTAGCTTTTATAATATTATTGTGATAACGAACTAGCCTTTGCCAATGGTTTCGACCAAATGGTTTCGTGTGAAAGTCAAAAATTATCTGACATAAATGAACAACCGGGATCAAAATCTTTTGGCCTACTTCAGTTTAAAGTCTAGCCGTGTACCCTTCCAACCAAATACTTAAATATCCCTACGTACAGATTTTTATAATCATGATAATATCAGACGGACTTTGTCATTGGAATTTTAACCATGGAGTTTCGGGCCGGTTTTTCTCCATATGAAACGACCAATTTAGAACCGTGCACTAGCTTCTGACGTTTTATAAGTGCCCATGTAGGCCTATGTGAAATAAAAGTATTTTAATTTTTGAATTTTTTGAATTGGTCCCCAAGTGACAATATCCGTTTTAGCATAGCTTAATATAATCAGCCTTTTGATGTTCCCACTGCTGGGACTCAGGCCTCCTCTCTAGGAGAGGGAATGGGCCATAATCCACCACGCGGGCCCAGTGCGGGTTGGTAAATGTCACATGTCTCCGAATTTTTAGTTCTAGGACATGCCAAACCGGCATGTCCTAGAACTAAAAATCGACGATCCTCACGATTTTGAGAGCAGTGGTAATGAAATAAATTACACAAAGTAATGCGCCTAGTTGGGTTTGAACCCGCGACCTACAAATCATAAGTCGAGGCCGTTACCACTCGGCCACCACTGCTCCATGTCCGTTCTATTAACATTTTAAAGTTGTATAGATTCACAACTCGAGAAAACCATCATTTAAATTTTTAAACATTGACTAAGTAAATAAAAATATCAAACTCGCAGTCGCAACACGTAACCTGCATGTCAACGTTACGACGCTAGCGCATTAACATTATGATCCACATTACCGATAACACACCACATCTCAAGAAATCCGTTACTAAATATGATAGCAAGAAGTTTATACATAGTACCTGGGCATTATAACGGGTTGGTAATGACAGCTGCTCTGTAAGTTCTATGGACTATGGACCAGAATTATGCAAAGCACTGAGGCCCTACCAAGAGCTCTTAACATGTTCCTTTTGACGATCAACTGAACTGTTAAAGGGATGAAGCTATATAGATTTTATAGCTCCATCCCTCTTACTCGCTCGCTCGCGTGACATTTTAACACATCATGGTAAGAGCCTCGGAGGCTGTGTGGATGACAGCAGACCGCAAGGTTGTTCCCCGTTATCTAATGTTACTAAATAGACAGTTTGAGGACGTTCGTTTTCTTCTGAATAGATACAGGGTGTCTGTTTTATACCATTTCAGTTTAATCATGAATGAATGCGTGTTTTTACAAAAACAATATCTAATATAGCGAAAGCTGAACACTAAAGTTTAAGTAATCGTCACAAGCTTTTCTATTCTGTATGATATAAATCTGATATTTCTATAACACTCTTAATATTAGACCGATTCTAAAAAAGAATATTTTTGAAAATACAATTTAAACTAATAACTGCAAAAAAAAAATAATTTTGGAAGTTGGTGTCAAAATACGAGTATGACGAAACAAAATTAGAAACTCATTACAACACAGGACACACACACGTAACGTTATTTTGCAATTTTATTTTCTTTTTATAAATATTGAACTACTTAGGTTGTTGATATTCCTATGATATATGTCATTCACGCAATTTGTAACTAGATTTTTATGTCGTATTATAAAACTCGCGATTACCTCCTGTAATCCTCCTTAAAAAATACTCTTTAGTTCTTTAACGTGGTGAGGTATTACTCTTCCTAATAGGTATTGTGATATCTTAAGGGGTGACCAAACGGTTGCAAACCAACTTCCCAACCAAGGTGACCTTGCTAGTTTCAATCCGTGTAGACAGCAGTTGTAATCCATGACCTTCAACGCCCTTGGTTGGCTTGGTAGGCGCGTTTTCCCAACCACCGAACGTATTGGCGCGTGGTTTACATCCATGTAGCCGCAACAAACCAAACAGATAAACGAAGTTCACCTTGGTTGGAACGCTAGTTTGCAACCGTCTGGTCACACCTTTAGGAGATTGCATTATTAATATATAAAGAGTTTGCAGATTTAGAATAAGATTTAAAATTGACAGGAAAGTGATTGAATTACCAGTATCTAATCATACTCATACCAATAGGTGTGGAATTCTTACAAGAATATATATAAATGTCGTGGCCAAATCTTAGAACACTTCGTGATATGACTGACCATTAATTTCATGAAATGGTTTTCTTGATATAGCTGGCTAAAACTGGCCACATCGCTTAAACGTTAACGTTTGGTGTTATGTGAATCCACGTTTGGCCATACCATTAATGTAGGATGTCCATGATAATGAAAGCTTTAAATAAAGTAGAAACTTATGTATTGATTCTGTAAGAACTAATATAATAAATAAATAATTATATATTTTTCCTGTTGTAAGTCCAGAAGCATTATCAAGTGCAAACAGATTTCCTTAGGTAAGTACTAATAGGTTAAGTATCTATAGTAAAAATATGCTCCGAAAGTTCTTATATTACTTGATGCGCCTACTGTAAAGTATTAAGATGTAGATGTCCAACTGTGAATCAAATAAGACATTTTGTGTAGGTACAATAAAATTTATATCTTCTAATAGAGGCTAAAGTTCTTATAGGAAGCTACCTTACCACCTTACTGTGCCATGTCGACCACTAAACCATCACCAATCAGTATTTACGAAATATATGGTATCTCTTCTATCTCTACACGTGTTTACGTCGCTTATACGACTATGCACCGACGTTGCTACGACTGCGCTACGACATTGCTACGATTGCACTACGAGAGTGCTAGGATTTTGCTACGACAGTGCTACGATTGCGCTACGACAATGCTACGACAATGTTACGATACCGTTACGCCACCACCTATCCAGCTACAGGGGACATGAAATTCCTACTTATTAACCTTAGAAAAGTATACCCCGATAAGAAATAAATCTATCGGTACCTTATTATCAGGACTTCATAAACCCATATCAGTATTACATTACATAGTAGCAAAGTGCACTGGAAACTGGAATTTTCTCATAAAAAATAGATGGACAAGAATAACAAATAGGTAAACCGTAAACCAATTTATTATTTATTTTATAGGGGATAAAAATTAGCAGGTAGTGGTCAGTTATGGTGATGCACGCGGTGAGGAATATATACCTACTCCTAACTAATTCTACGTAATGGCATAGCTGTACCTTCTACCTAATGAACGAATGCCTAAGCTAGGTTATAACACTTTTTATTTCCCTGTCTAGACTTAGGATTGTTAGGAACAGTTTCTAAGTATCAGTCAAGAACCTCTCCAGCCTTTACCGTTAGACATCCTGCCCCACAGGTTTTTCTCTGTGCCATCATTCGTCCTTACTAATAGATTTCCTATAGATAGTATGGGGAGTGATAACAAGTAACTTTTACATTTGCAGTTGGCTTACAAATCGGAACAATTTAAATACTAATTTTTTTTTGTTAGGAAATCATCTAATGACTTCTCTCGGTCTGGGGTGAAGGTGGATTCCTTATTCAAACGCTCTTGCAGACAAGTTACATATCTACTAAATAGACATTCATATTTCTTTACTTATCACGTATGCACACATACAGTACCTTCACTACATTTACACACTACCCTACACTTACTTCTCAATAACACTTTGACTTTGACTTATGGGGTTACATTTAAAAAGAGGCTTATTTCCAGGTATAGGAAAATAGTTATTTTCACCACAGCAACTCAAACAAGTAGGTTTTGCTGCTTGAAAACAGTGAGCAAAACTCGATTTTGCTCACTGCGTGAGACAAAGTAACTTTTTAATTATTTAGCCATACAATTCAAAACATTCGAACTGCACTGTACTCTGTCTCTTTCTCGCCCTTATAAAAAAGCGAGTGAGAAAAATGCCATTTCGAAGTTCATTCCGATTTTGAAATTCCACCACAAAGAAAGATACGTTCGGAAATGCGTAATAAGTAGAAAATATTAGTAAAATATAAAATTGTTTTTTTTTTTATATAAATAAATTATTGAATTTTAAATTTATTATTGTATTTGAACAAAAATAAAAGTACCTGAGTACTTATAGCAGCAGATAAAACTGGCATTTAACCTTTAAATAATTATTTCTAGTTTCAACATTGACTGTTTTAGAACGTGCTTTAAAAAACAGCGGAAATAAAATAGTGGCAAATAAGATTAAGAATGTTAAATTAATTGTAAAATATGAGCAAAACTAGCGACAGAGATAGTATTTTTTTAATTGAAATCATTATTAAATCTATTACTGTTAATTATTTTATTTCCCAAGTAATATGTGTTCTCGCTGCTGAAGTGAAAAATTATGTGTGTAACACGAGAGCCGAAATACACGTTTTTTTGCGACATAAACGGCCGTATCTTTTTTTCTCATTAACTTAGAAGTTTGATTTTTTCACAGCTTTAAGGGACCGAGTCTGAGACTGAGACTTGGGTATCTATATGATTTTAACTCGATACCTCCACGCGTTCCCGTGATATAGGTACCCTAGGTCTTGACAGACAGAAAACAAAGTGATCCTATAAGTGTTCCGTTTTTTTCCTTTTGATGTACGGAACCCTAAAAACACTAAAAAGTGCAAAAAATCTTTAATTTCGGAAGTCAGTGTTTTATTGTATGTTTTGTTATTTAACACCGAGTTCCGAAATTAAAGTTAGTTTTGCACTTTTTAGTGTTTTTTCCATTGAAGTTGGTTGTATTTTTTTGTAAAAAGTTTTTTATTTTACACTCCTCAGTCAAACTTAAAGCAATTTTACTTGTTACAACAGTTCTGCAGCTGTGATCCAAGAAATTCAAGAGTTCCGTTCCATATCTTTGAAGTTCATCATCAGATCATAACAATATTTTTATGGGACCAACTCGGAAGTATAACGTTTCAAACAAAAAACTAATTTTCAAAATCGGTCCACAATTGACGGAAAAATGGATGAACATACATAAAAAAAAAAATAAAAAAATGCATACAGCCGAACATAGAACCTCCTTCTTTTTGAAGTCGGTAAAAAAGAAACTAACCTCTCTTTTCAATTGTTACTCACGGTTGGCGCAGCAGTTGAGCAATTGGCTGCTACGGTGCGTGTGTTGCGGGTTCGATTCCCGCTCTGAATAAATATTTGTATACTACAGATCTGGTGTTTCAGGTTGTTCCTAGTCTGGGCGTCTTGTGTATGTGAATTAAATGTTTTTGAACGCACCCACGATGCAGGAGTACTTCCTAGTGTGGGATCTATTTACTTCTGGACTACGCCTCTACCTCTATTTACTTCTAGTCAGCTACCTACTAGCCCAGTAGTTAATATCACACCTCACAGGCACGAAGTTTGGGGTTAAACTTGATATGACTGACTAATGGTGTAGCTTTTACCTACTTTATAAGTTTTAGTAAAGGAAAAAATCATAAAGAAAATTAAATAAAAATTGCTTACCCGCCTTCAGTAAACGTCATCATTTGTGCTCATGCTTTCTCTGTATGACAAAAAGTGTACCACAGTTGTGGAACAGGTCTAGACAAAAGGAGACATAAAGAAATCTTATTTAATTACTAGCCGGTGCCCTTGTAAAACAGCACAACTCTATTTAAACACAATTTTAATAATATTTTTTTTTTGCGCAACCCTAATTCTTTTTCCAAAACTTTTTACAAAAAAGAAGTAACCGTCTTCACTAAAAAAAACACTAAAACGATCAAAATAACTTTAATTTCGGAAGTCGGTGTTTCTCGGTATTCTTTGTTTGTTATTTAACACCGACTTCCGGAATTAAAGTTATTTTGATCCTTTTAGTGTTTTTTGTTTAATGAAGTCAGTTATTTTTCTTTTGTAAAAAGTTTTTTATTTCACAGTTTTTAGTTACGATACACTTATAACCAGAGTGCCTATTTCTCATGACAATTCCAATTACCCCAAACACTGCTAGGTTACACTGGTTTATTATGTGTCGACCTTTCACCTTCCGGATCCATCATCATCATCAGGTCATTTCGATGATACCATTTTCAACATAACTATTCAGAACCGTTTATTTATTTGTATTGTCATAGTCGCTTAACTATCTTTATTGTGATATCTATGTGAGTATGAGGTTCCGTTGGCCATTTCTGGTCTTCTTTATCAATTCCACTTCATCAAATGTTACTTTTTGACTGCAAATGCTTAAGTTCTCGATGAAAATACAAAATCACTATATATGCCTAGAATATTTGAGGAGTTCCCTCGATTTCTCATGGATCCCATCTTCAAAACTGGATTTTGAAAAAAATGGTACCAGTCTGAAAGTATATCCTTTAAAAGAAAAAAAAATTGCATATCGGTCCACAAAAGCCGAAGTTCTGACGTAACAAACATAAAAAAAACATACAACCGAATTGAAAACCTCCTCTTTTTGAAGTCAGTTAAAAACAAAATCGATATAGCCGTTTCGGAGATTAATCGGAATAAACAGACAGACAGACGAACTAGATATATACGAACTGGGCAAGTTAGGACTGGGGATGAGTACGGACAAAACCTATTTTAGTAAAAATCTGTATCATATTAATTTGATATTACAAACAGACCCACCAATTTTATTTATCTATTTATATAAAAGGAGAAACTGACTGACTGACATATCAACGCACAGCCGAAACTACTGGGACTAGGAGCGTTAAATTTTGCATAAGGTTTCCCTTTACAACGTAGGCGAGCACTAAGAGAGGATTTTTTGAAATTCATCCCCTAAGGTGATGAAACGGGGGTCCAAAGTTTGTATGGGAAAACCTACTTTGACGCGGGCGAAGCCGCTGGCAGAAGCTAGTGTGTGTATAAATGTATACATTTATCCAATAATAGTGCCAGAATCAATATTTGAGATGTAGTCACATGGAAATTTGATTATTTTCTAAGATTGTTATTATTACACTAGCTAGAAATAATTCTCTATTGTAGTGTTTATTACAGTTAGTGCGGAGCGCTAGCAGAGTGACACATGATGGAGACCAAAATAGAACCTAAAAATAGATGCCAAGTGTCTCTCATCTCAATACACATTGGGCCTAGTTAATTATAGAATCCAAGCTAGCTGCAGTTCATAGATATTATTACTCCGCGAATTCTGTGCAGAAGATACCAGTCCCTAATTTCGTCGCAGTTGCAAGCGGTTCCATGGTGTAATGGTTAGCACTCTGGACTCTGAATCCAGCGATCCGAGTTCAAATCTCGGTGGGACCTGCACTTTTACTGCTGCATCTAAGTACGGCCACAAATAAGTGTACGATAATTTGTTCTTAATTACCTAGCCATCAAATAGGTATCTTAGTACAAATTGTCGTAAAGTATTTTTTGAATAGCAAAAGTTAAGACTGATAGAAAATGTGACAATTGTTATAGATATATTCTTATTGCTCATGACTGTAGATATAATGATGGTATGTAAGTAGGTATTATTTTATATTATTGGACTCATGTTGATAAGTGGGTATATCAAATTTACGAAAATATAAGTTTTTGAAGAAGAATGGAGGCAAGCGGCTACCCGCTTGCCTACCTGCATAGGCACCTATCTACCTCTACAGCTTCTTACGAACATCATCAAATGAAGATCACCATCGATGACTACCGTTTCACATACCTAACTGGGTACATTATTTCGTAAGCAATCGATATTAGAAACAAAATAAATTCCTATAAATTACCTACCTAGGTACTTATTCTACATAATATGACATCGCATAACAATAAAGTATTTAACTAAAATAAAATCACAGAGGAAGTCTAAGCTACGATGTTGCCTAGTTACCTAATGATAAACACAACAATGACAGTGAGTGCTTAGCACAAGGTGTGCTAAGCTTGCTTGACTGTGAAGTCGTATAAGTATACAAAAGTACAGAATTCAAAGAAAAATAAGTGTTCGTTTGTCTTAGTGCAATGCAGCCAAACAAATTGAAGATTTTAATGATTGGACCATCAGAGGTAGATACCTAATCAATAATTTCATCGTCAATTGCAAGTACCCATTGCTTCACATAAAAGTACCTACTATCTTTACCCATAACTTCTTATCTAGAGTGGAAAACCTGCATAAGCAATTCTTCCATAATCTAAGCATATCAGTAAATGAAAACAAAATATGCAGTGAGAACCTACGGTTTTGTTTCAGAGTGGTAAAACGAGAATAGCCAACTTCATATCAGATTCAATAAATATTGAAGAAGCTGAAGCACCTCGGCCCACACAAGGAGTCAGAATAGTAGAGTTCGAACTTCCCAATCTGAACATTAATGGTAAAACAACAAGCATCGATATCGAACTTTGGGACTGCAGCGGTGACCATAGGTGAGGATGAATAATCCAACCCCACCTTCGTACCTTACTACCTATAGCAATATTGAGAAGGTGAATCCATCATATAAAATCGGAAACCTTATAAAAGCGCCATCCATCGAAAGAAAGCTTCAACCGATCTATTGATCAACAAGTTGTTAATTTATTAACAAAGTTGTTTATATGTATAAATTTTACATCAGATGGCAGCCGGCCGGAACTATCGTCCTTTCACTTCACTCGTTTGGATAACTTAAGTAGGTACCTACCTAAAATCCAACTTAGGCAGGCAGGTAAGGTACCTACGGTGGCATAGATAACGGCACGTATCTTGAGCGCTCGGCGAAAGAGCGGGGATCGTTTTGCGCATCGTACAATATCGGCGAGCCAATCACTGTACAAGGATTTCACTCCCCGCCCCCGCATCTCTCTTCATAACACTAAAGAGACCCGATATTTCACTTCTGCGAACTTCTGCGCAAGTAGAACTGTAGAATTCAGCGCTAGCAAGCAATACGGAATGGCTAGATACCTATGATTTTTCATGTTCACAGGAATGTGTATGTATCTAAGAGTAGGTGAAGGTCTAAAAACTTTTTGACTACCCATGGCTATTTTTCCAGGTTTGAATCATGTTGGCCAGCTCTAAGGGTTGGGGTTCAGGGAGTCATATTGGTATGTTCTCCTAACACAGCCCAAGCAGCGGCAAGAGAAATGGAACTTCTTTATAACTACTTTGTCTCGCAGCCTAAGTTATCGGCAAAACAGTGCGTTGTATTTTATAACTGCACTGATGATCAAGATGAGATGGATTCTTTAAATCTGTGTAAGTTTTTGATAATTAAGTCAGTTTTTGTATGGACACCTTTTCTTTGTTTGATGTTACATAAAATATTTTCTTTCAGCTCCCACATTTTCAAAGGTCTCCCAAGTTGCAGTCAATTTAAAAACTGGTGGCAGTCGTTTGAAAATAGACTTTGCGAGCTATATAACTTCAGTTTTACAATCAATGAATAAAGACAGTTCGTAATCTTATCTCCTCGAAGACTTTGATTTCTCTCCACTCCATACATACTTACGTCATCCCAACACTCGCCGATGATAGATAACATAACTGGAATACATTAAATTCATCATTGATGGACATCATTTCAGCTTCCCTAAAAACAAATGCATAGGGTAGGGTAGGTACATAAATAAGAAAACACAGTCAAACCCTTGGTTTCTGAAAGGCATTTTCCATTGTTTGCTTTTTTTCTTTGTCGTCAACCTACCATTAATCAAGTGTCATAATTTTTTTTGCTCCAAGATGGATAATGTTAGCAATGTGAGTTACATTTATGCGATAAATAATGTTAGCTTTGTTCCTCAGTTAGTGTTAACTAATTACGGAACAAAGTTACCACACGCTGCTCATAGCAATTACGTGTGTTATGTTTGAGTTAACGTGTACATATAGTTCAAAGTATGGATATCGAACTCATGACCGCTCACGAACTCGTGACTCATGTTGCTGTTTAGTCAACAACAAAATTGATTACACACACAGATTTATTTCATAAAAAATTTGATCAGCTTTCAAAAAAAGAGGGTTTGCGTAAAGGGGGTCCAACTATTTTTGTACCGTAAATTCCTTGCTTAGAGAAACCAATAGCTATTCAGTCTTGAACGCACAACGCTACGGTATGCGATATGCGGCATGCGATTTCGGGCACGCAATCCTACTCATCGCTGAAACATACTGCGACGCAACAAAACACCATTCAAGACGATTTTAGGGTTCCGTACCCAAAGGGTAAAAACGGAACTCTTTTACGAAGACTCCACTGTCCGTCTGTCTGTCACCAGGCTTTATCTCATGAACCGTTATAGCTAGACAGTTGAAATTTAAACAGATGATGTATGCCGCTAAGACAACAAATAAAAACTAAAAAAATATGTTATAACATTATAGTGTCTAATGTTGTTTAGATATGATACGGAACCCTTATAGGATCACTTTGTTGTCCGTCTGTCTGCCTGTCTGTCAAGAGTGTCCGGCACAGTATACCACGTAATGGTCAAGAATCACGAAACTAAATCTTGACGTAGGTATCTATAAAGTCAATCAAAATGGCAAGTAAATGTCCCGTTTCATATACCTACCTAAGTCCTAACCAAAGGGAACAACTAAATGTAATGCAATTAAATACCTACTTTTTCATTTCGACATTCAATTTAGATGTCGCCTATATATAACCACCTGTTTAAGTCAATAGCACTTGGATCCATCTTACCCAATATGTACCTACATTTATTATCATAAAAATTAATTCATGTGTACCTAAGTGTACCTATTTCTAGACAATATCTAATCTAAATGTATTTTTATTAGGCTTAATATTCGTACGTTGCAAAATGACATCATAATTTGTCAAGAATACAATATTAATATATTATTTATTTTATTTGTCATAATTTGTTACTAAAATATAACAAATTACCAGTTTTGTTAATAAAGTCAATTCATTTAAATGGGACAAATTAAGTTAATTACGGGTACTCCACTGACGTATGAGAATCGAAAAAAGTTTTATTTTCCATTAACAGGGAGTTTTCGTCATTTTGTATCGATTGCCATAACATCAGTTTCGCTAGTTTATTTAGGGCTGATTTTTCAATGGTCAGATAACTTAAACTGACGAATAAAAAATGGCGGTTTGACAACTTTTGTATAGAAAATATATTTTTATTCCACAGTTAAAAGTTATCAGACTATTGAAAAATCAGCCCCTAATTAGACCATGTGCCATAGAATGTAAATACAAGGAGCAATGGAAATAACTGAAAACATTCTTACTTCCCTAAGTTTACAGTCATTGCACTCAATTTAATTAACGTATTTTACAATATAAATGCAACCCTGAAATCTCGAAATAAGAGCTGCTCAAAATGTAAGTCGACAAAACATCCTAAACTGATTTAACTTTTTCGCGATTTCAGGGTTCCATTATTAAAATAATTTGTTTATAATTATGAGTACAGTTATTTCTTTTCAGTTAGTTCAGTTACCCTTTTGTATCAAACGAAACAACAATAGCGTCTTTGCCTCGCCTTTTCGAAAGCTTTCCCTACCTAATATAATAATTTCATATTTGTGTGCTGAAGTATAATACACAAATAATAATAATATTGAAAGAAAAGGTATAAAAATCAAGACATTGATAAAATATAAACATGAATTTATTTTAAAGTTGAGTAGGCCCGTCTTTATGATTTTCATTACAATATTTACCTAATATTAATAGTTCAACAATCTAGAGGTAAGTTATTATTGCTTGTCCACTATGACCGAGCACAGTATCTTTCATCACATTTGATTAATACAATACTTACAGTTTGTGTTGATTGCTATTTAAGAATCGAAACAATAATGCATTATGAAAAAAAAAACATATAAATCTCGACGCACGCACTCAGTCTTAAAACATTTGGCTCTTATGATGAGTTATTTTCAATAAACTTAATTCAGTATTTCAAATTATTATTTTACATAAATGATACTGAAATTGATCAATTACCTGCTACTTAAAACGTATTTACAATATAAAAACGACCTTGGACATTAAACTAGACACGTAACTTTACCTATACCTACCTACTATTAAAATACAATGTACCTCTAAAAGTCTGTCATTATTAATATTATCACCTTGATCACATTTTGCTGCATGTGGAAGGAGTTCCCTAAGTTAGCTAAAATAATTTATTACGTTAACTTTATGGTATAACAAAGCAATGAGAGACCTATAATACAAAACTTAATTTCTATCATTCTTCCAATTTCCACGATCATTAAAGTTTTTTCGATCTCTATGTCCTCTACCAGAACCGCCACGATTCCACCTGTCGTTGCCGCGTCCTCGATGACCTCCTCGATTCGGGAACCTTGGATAATTTTGATCACTATCCATAAAGTTAAAGTCATTACCGGGGCCCGGACCGTTAAATGGCATGTTCCCAAAGTTATTAGGTCCACCAAACTTATTAAAATTGTGCGGAATGTTTGGAGCTATTCCTAGTAGCCCGGGTGTCGGACCACCCCGTGGATCTGGCATCGATTGATTAAATCCGTGCATATTACCTAAATTCATATTATTCATACCTGCCATTCCCATTGGTGGAATATTCATCATATTCATGTTCCCACCATCCATTGCGCCCGGTGGCATATTGCTGTTCATACCGAATGCAGTTTGATTAAAATTAACAGGTGTTTTGAGTAAGGCTTCTTTGTGTTTTGGTAAATAGGAATACTCACCATTCTCGCCTAAGGAAATTCCCAAATTGTTAAATATATTGCACAGCACACTATTACCTTGAATGGAAGCTAGATCGAACTTCTTTCCGGGTAGTTTTTCTTGTTGATACTGTTTAATCATTTGCGTCACAGGTGCTAAATTTTGGTTTACAAATATTTTTTGCGTCGAACTCAATTCCTTATACCAATTGGAGTTTTGGAGTATTGTTTGCAAATCCAATGAACTGGACTTCTGATCTTGAATAACGGTTTCAACAGCGTCTTTAGGTTTCCTTCGAGGGTCAACTCTAGGGCCAGTAGATGTCGTTGTCGTCGTGGTCTTAGTAGACTTTTCACTATCACTATTAGACTCGTCAAGAGATAGTCTAAAAACTTTTCTAAGTCTAGGATCTACTAATGCCTGTGACTTAGCAGTACTATTTCTAATATCTGTGTAGTCTGGCCGAGGTATATCGATTAACACTACTTTATAAGGTATAGGGGGATGACTATTGATTGATCCATTTATCTCTGATGCAGGTGTGTAATTTGGTAGAGGCTTGAACGGTAAACCTAAACGAAAATCTATATCTCCACTAGTTTGACGCAAATCGGTATCGCCAAAAGTAGGAAGACTAAAGTCCGATTTCCGCAAATCAACATCAGCTCGTCGCCTGCCGTCTGTAGGCTCACCATCTATACACTCATAAATCGATACTCTAGGAGGTTTTTTAGTTGTAGTCTTAATAGGATCACTAACTTTTTCCGGAGATCGTCTAGCTCGGGGATCCCTTGGTCTATTGTGTGGTGATGCAGCACCCTCAGAACTATTTCCAACTTTATTTTCTTGTAGATTATTTTTCATTGTGTTCAGCAACTTTGTTACCTCTTCACTTATATCTATTTTAGAAAGATCACCAAGCCTACTTAAGACAGCGGAAGGTTCTATAATCTGGGGTGTCAGTGGTGTGGAAGCCTGTGGAGAAGGCGAAGTTTGTATCGGCGATGAAGCCGGAGACTTTCTCTTTGTTCCTTTTTCTTCGTCACTTGAATACCATTTTTCATCTATTAATAAATTGTTGTCCTCATCATCCGTAGTCGAGCGTCGATGTCTCTTTTCAGGATTTTTAAACAAAGGTTCTGGCTGAAGAAATCTTATATCTGTATCACATTCTTTCATTACGAGATTGTCATCAGCAGTAGAGTGTAGAATCCTGGGACCTTCATCCGAAAAAGGAAGCACCCTGTGATCTACGTCTTTCGATTCGTTTGCGATGACAGGTTTTTCAGTGTCATACGACTCGTTAGAAATATCAATATTTTCCTTATCTTTAGATGCGAATTTTAGAGCATCTTTTGTATATTGATCTATATCTATCATATCCTTACTCGTCTGTGACTCTTTTTGACTACCCTTACTGGAAGAGGTATCTTCGGGTACAGGAAGCATTACAGGCGGCTGAAAACGCATATCAATATCTTTTCCAGGTAAATCAGACGGTGCCGCAACATTACTAGGGACAGGTACGGCCACAGGTGGCACCCTCAAATCCAAATCTTTACTACCAGTCGTTTGACCCATGAACTGTTGCGGTTCATTGTTTATGAGACCTAACTTTTGTATGTTCATTGTATTTAACTGGATTTCAGTTATTTGTTTTAGAGATAATCCAATGCTATTTAGTTGTAGTACAGTCATTTGACCGAGTTGATCTAAATTCTCTATACCCATTTTCGTAAGCTCTATAATTTGCCGAGGTGTCAGAACTCCCGTTAGATTCTTAATGCTAAGTACATTACTTGAATTTGTATTATTACTTGGCGGTGAATGAACATTGAAATTTTGATTATTTGATAAATCATTTTGCCATCTCGATTGTCGCACTTTTGGTGATATTTTACTTTGCCTGTCATTAAAATTGTATTGATTTCCTTGTAATGAGTCAGCTGTGTTTTGAGGGTTTGGTATATTTAATTCAAAAAGCGATGGAATGTTGGTTTCATTACTCTCTGGTGTGTCAGAATATTGTTGTATTAATTTTGCTTGAGTCGTTTGTAACATTTTTAATGCCCCTTCTCTGTTGAGTCTTGGAAAATCACCTAATATTTCTTTAGGAGCCGATTCTATGTGTTTTAAAAGTATGTTCTTTAAAGCATCAGTTAATGGTTTTCCATGAGCGAATTTACATTCATCTTTGTAGATACACGGAAGCCCAGTATGATAATATTTACATGGAAAATCAGCATGCATATATAAACATTTTTCTCTCTTTGCACAACAATCCATTAAATAAAACTTGCACAGTTCCATTTTTCTTGGAGGTTGTGCATCATGTGAATAAACGCAGTCATCACCTTTATGGCATTTACCTTGCATATAATATAAACAAACACCGTCGGGGTCTTGCATTGGATGATTACTTCTTCTCCTATCATTCTTATTGTGTTTGTTACGATCACGCTGTCTGTTATTCCTTTGCTGCCGATGGTGCTGCTGCTGTCCCCGAGACTCCTGGCTACTATCAGACGCGTATGAATCTCTATCATCATCAGCATAACCATCAACAGGAGACTGCCTATGAACAGGAGAAGCACCCCTTACACACATCATTTCGCTTTCATCCATCTCATCCGAAAATTCTTGTTTTTTACGTTTTTTACCAGGACCGTCTTTACTATCGTATTTCTTCCGTTTTTTAGGTTTACGACGTTCATCAACGTCATCTTCATTTAGACCATCTATACCCTCATTTTTGCTCATAGCTTTCCTGATGGCTTTTTCAATGTTACCAGCAAAATCATCTTCTGTAGGACTAGAATATTTGCGGTTCTTTTTACTTTTATCCTTAATTTTTTGTTCCTTATTAGACTTTGATTTCTTTTTCTTACCTGATTTTGAATAATAAAAATCTTGGGACTCAGATTTTTCTAGCGGTACTTTGTCGTCGATAGTCGGCACAGTTTCTATACCTTTCTCTTCAGTTGTTACTTCAGTTGCTTCTTCACCTTCACTCTCAATCTCTCCATCCTCCAAGTCTTCTACCTCTGGGTTCATCACTGCTTCAGTCATCTTAAAAGTGTCACTGAAACGAGATAAAATTGCAAAGTCAATAATTGTTTCTAATTCTATTCTCTTCAGAAATCGTTACTATTGTATTAATTTGGAACAATATTAACTTCTATTCGTAAAGTGAATAATCTATTGTAAAACCTTTCAAGTACCTACTTAAATATTTCTGCGATAGTGATACTGGTCCATAAAATTATTGTTTACATCCTATCTAATGCGATATGGTTGAAACGATAACAATAACATAGAAAAAAAATTTTGAGTGGCAATGGAAAGCTATGTACGTATTTAGTAGCTCACTTTAGTATCATTTATCATATTATCATCTATTTTGCGTCTCGAAAAACCATACAATTTGCCTAACTAGTTCCGAATAATCTAATCGTTGCCTTATGGAGAAAATAGATGGCGCTTGTACACATTTCAAAGGGCAGTGGAAATGTTTGTAGGTATGTTAGCCGCGCTATTAATATCAATATGAGTAGGCAGGTGTGTCTACTATCACCATTTACCTAAATTCTATAAAAGAAATTTAGATAATGACTAGCATGCATAATAAATAATTAACAAATTACAGCAATATTAAAGAAAAATTAGGATGTTAAATAAGGTCACCTATTGTTAAAATAAAAGTGTCTATAATAATAATAAAGGCTTCATACAATTATCCCTTTTTTGTCAATTTATACCACAATAATTAGACAAAGAATATTAAATTTAGTAAACGTCGTGAAAACAGGGCTATTGCGGTCTCATAGTGAATATTTTCAGTTAGTCTGTCTTAGTACCTACCTAATAAAATTAAGTTGTTAGGTATCTGTGTATTTTGGAACAAGCATCGTAAAAAGTACTTAGAATAGTCGCCATAATGATTCATTTATAGCGTCACCAAGTGATAAAAGTTTTAAACAAGATTTTTTTTAGCAATTGCGTATTATCAATATGGGTAGGTGTATGAGTAATGTAGCTAGCTAATTCGAATTCTCTGTAAAATTCAGGAGTCATGGTCAAATCCACATTAGGTACCAGCATTCCTGCCTCAACTTAAGTCGCATTTTTAGCATGTTGCGTGATAGCATAAAGACTTTCATAGCTCTTGAGAAAAAGGGACAGCAACAGTGTTGAAAATACTAACAAGTCTGAGTGAAACGGCAAATAGGTACGTCATGCAAGGAAAATCTACAATGTCATACTCGCCATTTTTACCATAGGTATTAAGCGACCAAATTAAAGAGACATATAGCTTGAATATTTTAGCAATTTAAGGAACAAAACACGTCACAGGATTTAAGAGTGAATATCGACCTAAACTCTCAGAAAAAATAATAGGTATCGGAAGCAAAAAAATCTTACAGAGGAAACTCACACTATGACATTCACATCGCACGTAGAAATGCTTAACACGCCCTTTGTGACTGAGCAAAATTAAAAATATACAAATGTTAAGTAATAGTTTGTTGGTTAATAAGTGTAATAATCTTCTAATCCACGAGAATAAATCTCGATTTTCTTTAAATACTATACCTAATATTCGTCGGAACAATTAGCATTGGGAATGTATCCAAGAATCACAAAATTACTAAGTGTTGCGCAGTTTGAAATTCAACATGTATGGCAGAAGTCAGTACAATAACTGTTCTTAGCCACTACTTTCAAGAGTAATTTAGGTAGATACAGCCACACCAAGTAAGCAGTGGGTGGCCGTTCACATTTCACAATATCTAGCTGCGCGCTGCGCTCTCGCTACGAATTGAATGACGTCAGCCTTCTAGAACGGCAAGATTATCTGTCCTTCCTTTCATCGAGGTCACGAGGTGTATAACGCTCACACACACTAGCACAATATCGTAGTGGTCGATACCTACGTGTAAATATGGCGTATAACCTACATACACTACCTAGTCATTTTAATTTAGTAGCATTATAATGATTAAATTTGAACGTAGAATGATAATTAAATTAATAAAAAAACAACATGTTCTGTGCAAGAAATGAAGAAATGAGCAGAATATAAGAAAATTAAATATTACCGACACCAAATAACCCCTAAAAGGCATAAATAATAATTTACAAAGATACACAAATAGATACATTCGACAAAATAAGACTTAAGTACGGTACGGTTGGACCGAAAGTATATAAGTAATAATATCATGCACAAAATTAAAGTTATTAGGAATAAGATGTTTTAAATCTTATTGCTGTACTTGTGTACGGCCATGGCTGCCAAGCAGACTTGTCGCTTTATTATAGCCGCCATTTTGGACAAGGCCATATTATTAGATTGATCAATAACGAGTGATACGATTACCGATTTGCAAAATACTATGCATTTTTCCTTCAAACGCGTCTTAAACAAGAATGTGTAACGTAGATGGATGTTGCACGTGTATGGTAATTCCTTTAGCTGACCAAGCACTTAATAAAAGGGGACACGCATTCTTAAAATGGCCTATCGAGTAAATAATATTAATTGTTACCAATCTTACATTAATGAACGAATCACTATAAGCGACTACTAAACGCCATATAAAATGTAAATTTCTCGGTCATGTCCTGCATAAAGACGTAACGATTCGAGTACGTTAAATTGATATCGAACGACGACTGTAGCTGAACAATGCGGCGACCAAAATTTATTTAGTTTCAGATTTTAACACGCTGGATATGGAAGCGCTAGTGTTGCAGATCAACACGCCCTCTGTGGTGCTAAAAATAGTGTAAAATTTCCGCTCATTAATGTATTGCTTTACTTTATTTAATACAATTGATGCTTTTTACTCCTTTATTATGTAATTAAAATTACTATATAAATTTAAAATTTCGTTACATATAGCTTAATTCTTCATTGGATGTCTACATTTTAATATAAAATTAACAGTAGCTAAATTCATCGTAATAGTGTTGCAATAATTAAAATATCCTTAATATTTCTTACAATTCTTACAAGCTAAAAAATTTAAGTAAACATAATTTTGTACAAAAATATTTAATGTAAAACGATAGTATTTATCAAAAAAAGACATTTATTTTATAAAATAAAAACATCGAAAATATAATAAAATATTTTTGTAAAACATCTGAAAGCTGTAGCTGTATTTCAAAACCGAATGTAAATGTCATCATGATCATCGAATTCGTACTGTCATTTTTATTATCAATTTTGTGATAAGTCAGCATTTCACGAAAATACAAAATTTTGATATTCGTACAGTTGTTATCCTCTCGAATTATTTCATTAATACATACCTAGTTCTTTATAAACAAAATGTTATTAGACGCTGAATGTGACTGTGTATTAAGCAAATTTTAATAAATAAGTTGATATTGTTAGTGCTCATCAAATTACAAAGAAACTTTTAGGATGTCCGAACCAAATAATCCATTTGCTGCGCTGTTAGGAGCATCTGAAGTATCACCTGCAGTTGAATCACCTCGTGTTGACGACAATGCAATGTTTCAAACTACCTCCAAAATATCGCCAGGCGCCGAAGAAACAGAAACAATAAATAACATAGTGGAAAACGTTTTCCATTTCACAATAAATCCCAACTCTGGGGAAGGCTTCCCAGCAGGAGATAGACAACTAGTCTTTTTAGAGGAATTGGCAGAAGCCACTAAGCCCCAAGTGTATTTAGATTTAGAAGCATTAGAGCAAGCTTTATTTGAACGGTTACTTCTTACAGACATTGAAAAATATGTTATACCGAAAACAAGTAGAGTTTACAGGGAACATGTTGTTCAAAAGCAAATCTTCCCATACTTGTTCAGTTCTATTCAGAATCTACAAAGTTATGAGCAGGTATCATCCCCTGTTGTCCAGACTGCTGTGCAAAGGATGAAAGAGCTTATATTCCGGAATGCAGTAACTGCTCTAAAACAACCAGCATTGTTTGAAGGACAAGACTTTTCAGTTCAACTTCTGGAACTTTTACAACATGTAGACCCACAATGCCACACATTTTTTATAGATATAGTGAAAGCATTCATGTCTGATGGTAAGCTACTTTTGTATTCTTTTTAATCAATTAATTTACGAGTAAACTAATGATTGATTGCTTAAATTTGATAATAATATATAATTTCTCTTTTCAGAGGACCCCAGCTGCCAAGAACAGTTGCGAGATACAATGATTCCTGTGTTGAAGCGAATCCACGCAGATGTCAACAAAGCTAATTTAATTAATTTACCTATTTATGTGCTGCCATCTTTACAACTTTATGCTGGTAAGTGGCAGATTTACTAATTTTTTTTATCTGCAACCATAAACCCAAATGTAAAAGAAAGAAAGAAAAATGTTTTATTTGGCACACATAGATACACCCAATGTAGAAACAACGTGTAAACAGTTATAATAAAAAAGAAAAACATTTAAAAAAAAATTGAAATGTGGTTAAATTGGATGGATTGAGATTTTTTTAATGTTATCAAAAATATGTTGTATGTTGATGGACACGGTTGGTGCATTGGTTGAGTGATTAGCTGCAGCCTTGCATGTTATGGGTTTGATTCCCCCACGGAACAAATATTTGTATGGGCTACAGGTAGTTGTTCTGGAGAAGAGTGATATGAAAGAAAAGGAAGTTAATGATAGCATGACGAGTGACAGGGCAGAATGGAAGAAAAAAACATGTTGCACCGACCCCAAATAACACGGGACAAGGGCAGGAAGATGATGATGACAGGTAGTTGTTCTGGGACTGCGTGTCTTGTGTATTTTATATATTTCCAAACACACCCACAATACAGGAGTAATTTCTAGTGTGGGGCAGCATATTTTAAAAAGAAGAAATGTCTTTTTTTTATTTATAATTGACTAAACATCTAGTTACTTGAAAATTAAGGCACAAGCATTATTACTATTATTTGACTTGCTGTTTCCCGTGAATACGTCGCGTTTACTTCAGACTTGAAAAACGGTAAAATTCCATTTAGTCACAATTTGAAGAAGTGTTTATTGCATGGAACCCTATTTCTTTTTCTAAAATAAAAGCAGCTTATGTCACTCTTTAAAACATCAGTACCAGTAAAACTCCCGTCAAAATCAGTCCAGCCATTATTATATTAGACGGAACAAATAAACAGTCACAAATTTTTTTTATTGCATTTTGGTTGCAGTCCAAACATGTAATGCATATAAATGTTGTTATGTTGTTGTTGTTGTTGTTGTTGTTGTTGTTGTTGTTGTTGTTTTATTTAATTTAATGTATAGCATTTCTATATATTTTTAGCAAATCAGTGGTTAGCTCCAATATTATTGGAGGCATGTGAACCTAAGAATGAGAGCAATGGAAGATTCTACCAGGATTCAGTAATTGGTGCTTTACTGAGTCTCTCAGTTCTTCCCAGAAATGCATCATTAGCACATGACTTCTTTGACAATCCTATGGATCAGGTAAAGATAAATAATTTCAATATATAATTTTGCGATTAAACTGTTGTAAGTAATTAAACTCAGGTTGAAAGTGGGTGTTAGTTAACTTTGTCACTTGTTATAAAAAAAAAAAAAAAAAAAAACTAAAACAAAATGTGCTTATTAAAGACTAAGTGATGCCTAACAATAAAAAAACAAACTTTCAGATGACTAGGAAACCTCCTTTTTTGGAAGTTTGTAAATAAAGAATAGATTTGAGTAGCTTCAGTAAATACACAATGTTTAAGCTAGAGCTACATTGCGCACACGTGTGCCACACACGCCGATCGGTCTCCATATATTTTATATGGAAACTAGACTTGTTAAGTGCTAGTGTTACACTTGATCCACGCCACGCGACGTCGTTCTACGTACAAATCAGGCGTGTTACACGTGTGCGTCGGTCTAATGTAGTTCTAGCTTTAAGAGCATAATCAGTGAAATAAATAAATAAACAATGATATAAATAAGCTAAAATTTCATTATTACAGGCGGCAACATCAATGATAGAGACTTCAGTTTGGAACGCATCATCTCACCTAACAAACAATTTACACAGAATATTCCTAACTATTCTCAAGGGTGGACCACATTTGAGGAACCGTTTATTGTCTTGGATTGGAAAGTGTTTGAAGTCAAATGTTAGCCGAGGAAAACTGTGGAACGTGCAGGTTAATAGTGCTTGCCTTATATAAGTCTATCATCAGTTTTATGAGTACTGATGTAAAGCTCACACTTGTTAAATATGCTACAGTTCTTGGGCCATATAATGTGGTTTTTTTGCATACTTTAAGCCTTCTGTTAGGCTTAAAGGGAGCAAAGGGCAAAGGAATGGGCTGTCCTTGGAGTTTCTTTGAGTGATCGCATCAGGAATGAAGATATCCGTAGGAGAACCAGGGTCGCCGACGTAACCTGGAGAATCGCTAAATTTAAGTTGCAGTAGGCAGGGCACATTCTTACAACAGATGGTCGATGGTGCCGAAATGTTCTCCGCGCACCGGAAGACGTAGCATTGGAAGGCCTCCTACACGGTGGACCAATGACCTGGTGAGAGTCACTGGATTGCGATGGATGCGAGGCGCACAGGACCGTTCGTTGTGGTGAGGAGGTACTTGGGGGAGGCCTATGTCCAACAGAGAACGTCTTTCGGCTGAAATGATAATGATGATTAACCATATCCCATTTTATGGCTAAAGCATAGCTAAAAAGAATTTATAAAGCTTTATAAAGTACTACCTTGGTGTATTTTTAGTATTAGCTCTCCCTGGTTATACTGGGTTTCCTTTCTTTATCACAATTTCTGGCTTTTTTCCAACAAACTCATCCTTACATTACTTGCATAAATTAACAAAATTCCTTTGTTTCGATTTCAGCATGGCGAGGTCAGCGCGGCAACTCTAAGTACAGTGTCAGATGGTTTTATGCTAAACTTGGGAGCAGTGTTACTGCACCTTTGTCAACCATTCTGTAACTCAGCTGATGATCCTAAGGCACTCAAAATAGATCCTACATATGGAGCTGTATTGGTATGTGATGTTTAATTGAATGAAGTAATTAAATACATGGAGATATAAAAAAATGGATTTGAAAATCGAAATTGATTTTTCTAAGCAATCCATACTCCATTCGAAGTAAGATTAGACATTAAAAAAACCGTTCTTACTGTCCGTTCAACCGATTTTGACTTATATTTCATAGGCATAAGAAAGGCATTAAAAGCAAAATACTGGGCAAGTGCGAATCGGACTCGCGCACTGAGGGTTCCGTACAAACTTGAAAGGTTAATTGCTGTTTACGATATTAGAAACCTCAATATCATTTTTGAAGACCTATCCATAGATACCCCACATGTATGGGTCTGATGAAAAAAATTTTATTGTTTTTTTCCTGTTTTTGTGTGAAAATCTTAATGCAGTTCACAGAATACATCTACTTACCAAGTTTCAACAAAATAGTTCTCATAGTTTCGGAAAAAAGTGACTGTGACATACGAACGGACGGTTCCGTTTTTTGCCATTTGGCTACGGAATCCTAAAAAGTGTTTACAATACCAACTATTTACTGCAGCCGACATTTATCATGCCACCAACACAATAAAAGTCAAAATCGATTGAACAGACATTAAAAAAGGTTTGGTACGAATGGACTATAAGTGCTCAGATTGCTTAGAAATATCAAGTGCTACAAGTATTACGGAGCATCGACTGATTTGGCTATTTCTTTTTTTATTTTCGACTTGGCGTTCGAGATAGCCGACATTCACGCGGATTATACTTATGGATACAACTTCCAAGTGTTCTTTTACCATGATAACAAGAAAATGACGTTCTTCAATTGCATCAATTTCAGAACTGCGGTTTCTGTTTCTGTTAAATAATAAATAGGCGAAGGTCATACGGCTGTGAAACAATAACACAAACTATTTTTATTTGTCTATGTTAATAATGTTATATTTTCTATAAATTCAATATAATTGCAAAATATAATGTATAAATGCGTATATAACAAAGGGTACATACACCGCATACGTAATATACACATCTTGTTATGAATTAGCAAGAGAATGCAGATTTTCCTAAGCGATACTTTACAATATTTCTACTATTATTATTATTCTGAAATCTGAGATACATTTTTTTTGCGACGGACCTGGGGTTTTTTTTTTATATGGGATTTAGAGGATCTACTTTCAATGACACAGCTTGAACACTGATTAAAAAAGAGATAAAAATGTGGTTTTTTGGCATCAGCACAATAAATAATTCTGGCCAAGAAAGCCAAAAACAGTAAATTGCTTTTGTTGCTTTAAATATCACACTAGTATTATAAAGGCGAAAGTTTGTGAGCGTGTGTGTATCATTGTTAATTTTAGGGTTCCGTACCTCAAAAAGAAAAACGGAACCCTTATAGGATCACTTTGTTGTCCATCCGTCTGTCTCAAGACCCTTTATGTCGGGAACGCGTGGAAGTATCAAGTTGAAATTAAAACCATAAACTCAGGTCTGCGGTGCCTTGATGTTGTGAAATTAAACTTCTGAGTTAACGAAAAAAAGATACGGCCGTTTATGTCGTATTTCGACACTCTCAAGGGAATCAAAATTCATTCATACCCTATGAATGAATTTTGATTCCCTTGAGAGTACTTCTCGTTGACTTAGAATCCTGAAATTTGCCATGAAGCAAAGTCTTATAGCACAAGTATAGGAAAAAATCTGAAAACTGTAAATTTGTAGTTACGTCACAAAAAAACTTTTATTCATTTCCGAAAAATCACCGTAACTCAATTCGGGAATTGAACTGTTTTCATAGGTTGTACGGAACTCGCGGTGCGCGAGTCCAAATCGCACTTGCCTGGTTTTTTTTTCACGTTTGAACGGCTGAATGGATTTCGATGGAACTTAGTATACTGGTAGACCATACCCTGGAATAGCGTATAGAATACTTTTTATCTTGGGTGTATGTTCCCATGGGATAAATTTCTACTATGACGCGGGCGAAGCCGCTTGCAGCAGGTAGTGAGCAAATTAATATTTTTATTACAGCCTCAAGAATGCGCAGGGAAATCAGTGCATTTAGATTGCCTGCACAATGAGACATGTTTACTGCCACCGAGAGTAACTGAAGATGACCAGTCAGTCAAGCGTCCTACAGCTGAAACTTACAACTTTGTCACCGAGTGCTTCTTTATGACACAGAAGTGTATTGATTTGGGTGAGTGACAGTTTCTTACAAGCATTTAAAGGGAAAGTACTGTATTTTTTACTTTAAGTATCGCATTGAGTTTAAACGTCATTTTAATTTTAAATAATATGTAGTGCCATCTATGATGTCACAGAGGAACTAATATTCGGCATTAGAGTTCTCCGCGCTGTTAGATTATACAACAGCCCGAAATCAACTAATACTCAATAGGACAGTTGCCCGGACCAGACAAAAGATGCGTCTGGTCGGAGTCAGTGGTGGATTAGCTATATATCAAGAGTATCAAATGCTGCAGGCCCCGCGGGTTCGAGGATCCTGCACTTGAATGAAAATAAAATCTACTCATATAAATATAAATATATCGAAATTCGAATACAGCTGATTATTATTTCATTGAACATGGTAGTCAATCTCTTAGATTTCCCTCATTACCGTACTTTCCACGTACCTTACCCAATCTTAAACTCCACAGGGTTATTGGTGGTTGAGATAAGAATGACAAGTATTTAATAGGTCTACACAGGGGCCCCTTGGTCGAATTTGCTACAGGCCCCACGCTGGGTTAATCCGCCACAGGTCTGAGTATCCCTCCTTTTCAACGGAGGTTTGTGGAATTTCACACTCTGTCCTACATATCCTCTAAAAAACCCATTGATATTTTCTTCTATTTTTTAGACTGCTTTAAAAAAAAATTGCAAGTAGCTATGTTTTATTTCATCAAGGTCGTAACTCTTTACAATCGGTATCTTGATAATTTGATTTCTATGTTTAACTAAACTTCCTATGTTTGTAACTTCAGGTGTCCGCGTGTGCGCCGAGAAGCTATGGCGATGCGGCCAGGAGCTCGGGCAGGCCCAGCGCGCTCTCGCCGACGTCTCTGCTGGGGCACACCACCTCGTCGAACCCATGAGGCAAAGGGCACAGCATCTCATGGCCAAGTAACTATTCATTACTTTAAAGATGGTGGTAGTTTAGACATATATTGTAGTGTTAGAGAGAATAGAGCTGAAAATCCGGAGTCACACACATATTTCACACAATGGTGCCAAAGGCAAAATCTGCTTAAAGATTGTCTTTCATGTTTTCGTAATCGACGCACGCAGCGAGTAATCACGGATGCACACTAACTCCCTCAATTCGAGTTAGATTTAAGTACGTGTAAACGAGCAAGTCAAAGAAAAAACATACAACACAGTCACTAAATTTCACTCGAAAAAACTCACTAAAACTCTCAAATATAAATTTTGGAAACCTCCACAGATTCGTAAGTCTCCGCTGCGCTTTACTAGAGAAGGAGATGCTGACGAACTTGAACCGTTTGCAAGCGACGACTTGCACGTGGCTAGTGCAGGTAGCTGTCAGACCAGACCCTGAGACTCCTCAGGCTTGCTATGCACCTATGACCATGGTGCCCATACAGATGCCGGTTACGACACCGCCACCTGATACTTTGAGGTTTGTATGCTCTCAATTTACGCTTTAGACAAATTAGAACCTTATTCAAAGGACACAAGTTGTATTTCTTGAAGCGGATTGCAAACGACCACTTGCAAATAGCCATCAGATCTGTAGTTTAATTAATTATATCCTGCAGACCAATAGGCACCCTATACAAAGGTCAGAAGTTATATTCATTTGGAGCCGCTCGCTTTTTATTACTATGCTGTGTACTTTCTGAAATTAGATTGGATCATCTGACTAAACTACAAACTCTGTCTCTAATCCGTGGTCTAACGCGTCCTCAAATTAAACCTTTTCGTTTTATTCCAGCTGAACCGGAAGAGATCAAAAAAATAATTCTTTCCATCAAATCCAAGGCGGTAGGATGTGATGTGTATTATGATCGTTACGATCCTCGATCACCTCCTACCTGCCATCTCCCATATTGTAAATTTTTCCCTGTATTCCGGAGTATTTCCCTCCTTATGGCGTAGAGCCTATGTTCGTCCACTACCCAAAGTTTCCAATCCTACTCTTTCAACCCACTTCCGCCCAATTTCTATCCTTCCTTTCCTATCCAAAGTGCTTGAGGCCTATGCCCACAAACAACTCTCAAGTTTTGTGTGGTATAATTCACTCATAAGCCCTTTCCAATCTGGATTCAGACCGGGGCATAGCACTGTTACCGCCCTCCTTAAAGTGACTGGCGATATAAGGGCAGGACTTGAAGACACCAAAGTCACTGTACTAGTGTTGGTCGATTTCTCAAACGCCTTTAATACCGTCAGTCACGAGATCCTCTTAGCTATTCTGTCCTATATTATGGTCTCTCCCGAAGCGCTGGAATGGTTCTCTTCCTATGTTCAGGAGCGTCAGCAGTCAGTTCACGTCGGAGATTCTTCATCTCGCTGGTGTGGGCTGGAAGCTGGCGTTCCTCAAGGCGGTATCCTTTCTCCTCTTCTGTTTTCTATTTTTATTAATATCATTACTACCGAACTTCAGTGTTCGTATCATCTGTATGCAGATGACTTGCAGTTGTACTGTCAAGGGAAAGTCGACGAAATATCTGCCGTTATCGATCAATTAAATAGGGACTTAACAGCCATAAAAGCCTGGTCCGATAGGTTTGGTGTTGCAGTGAACCCCAATAAATGTCAGGCTATCATCATTGGGAGTCCTCGAAGCATCGCTAAAGTGAATAGTGCAACATTGCCACCAGTTCGTTTCGACGGTACGATCGTCCCATTTAGCACCGATGTAAAGAATCTGGGCTTGCGCATCGATAGTACTATGAACTGGCGTGCTCAAGTGGCCAGTGTTAGTCAGAAGGTTACGGGAACGTTGCGGGCTCTGTATCGGTTGAAAAATCTGCTACCATCGAGTACGAAGACAATGCTTGTGCAGACCTTGATTTTTCCTATCATCGATTATGGTGACGTGTGCTACTATGACCTGAATGCGGATCTCCTCAACAAGCTTGACCGTCTTCTAAATTACTGCATTCGATTCGTTTACAATCTACGTAAATATGATCATGTTTCAGCGCATCGGTCGCTTCTAAAGTGGTTACCCATACGTCAGCGCAGAGAGCAAAGGGCGCTTACTACCTTGTTTTCATTTCTTGATTCTCCTAATTCCCCTAGTTACTTAGCTCCTCACTTTCAATACATTTGCGCCAACCACAATAGAAATCTGCGCTCATCTCATAACCGCCTACTTCAATGTCCCACTCATCGTACTGACTTTCTTCACTGTTCTTTCTTTGTTCAAGCTATTTCTTTGTGGAATGCACTCCCCCGGGAGATTAGGATGGCAACAAATCGATTAACATTCAGAACCAAAGTTCGCGAGCTAATTCGTAAGAAGTTGGCAGTAGTGTCATCACAGCGTTAATGTTTTCAAATTGTCGATTTGAACTAATTGTTTGACTTTATTAGTGTAGATATATATGTAGATAGTTTATTAATTTGTATATGTATTGTATAATTGTATAATATTTATGGTTTATTAGTATATCTTTTCTTGTACCTTTTCGCCTTTTCTCTCTCTTTTATACACTATTTATCTCTGCATCACCCTAAGGTTGACTGGTAGAAAATGCCTAAGGCATTAAGTCCGCCGCTGTACGTTTGTGCATGGAGTATTTAATAAATAAATAAATAAATTATATAAGTATGTTGGTGCTGGTGTTGGTTGGTGTGTTGGTGTTGGTTTTTTGGCTCTTTTTTTAGATATTCAAATGCACTTTTAAGAATATCAAAAGTGTTACGTATAAAATCATTATTACCTACGTATGTATGAAAAATACTATAAATACACATTCCAGTGCTATTTAATATTCCTGTTCAACAAATCACTGCATGTTCACTTTAGTATATTGAGGATAACCTCTCAGCAAAAAAAAAAATATAGAAAAAGATGACTATCATTCTTTTTATTTTTTCTGTGTGAAAAAAATACCGCTGACATAAAAAAAGCACTGCAAAACAAAACAACAACACCATACCACTGACCATTGTTAAATATAACTATTGGAGTCCATCGATATTATCGTTTTACTTTCCAGGCCTCACGACACGTATTAACTAGTCGATCTTTATTAACATCCACAGATGTGTCCCCGAATTCGTCCTGGAGAACGTGGTGGTTCTGATTACGATGGCGCGTCGCACGGTGGGCGCTATTACCGAAGAGGCCGATATCGCCAGCGTATTGCGACCTGCCCTTACGCTTGTACTGACCTTCATGGGGGATTCTTCACGCACATATAACCCACATCTCAGGTATGTAAGTCCATCTATGACTAGCACAAATTTTTGCAAAAATTTTGAAAGTCTGCTTTCTCTCGCTCCGCCAAGAGATGGTTGGGTTATTTAAAGATTTCCCACAAAAAAAAGCTGTAACTCCTTAAAGTCATCGTGTGTATTTAGAATTTCGGAAACTTTAAATTGCCCGTATCAGACTTTCTTTCCAGCCAATAAACTATCTCTATGCAAAAATTTACACTGATCCGTTGCTTGTTACTGAATCAAAGTAACACAAACCAGTAATAAATCGTTTCCGCTTATAATATCAATTAGGTCAACTAGATATCGGGTAAGGCGATCACTGAAGACACTACCCTCATCGCTACCTTATTCAACGTACGCTAATAATATGGTTATATAAAGACTAGCTTTTGCCCGCGATTTCGTCCGCGTAGAAGTCGAAAATGTTTCTGTTAGGATTCTTGATTGATTTTGTTTTATTATATATATTTTACATGGATACCTATGTGCAAAGAGATATGCATTTCTACATTAGTACAAAAAATACGTTTTTCGGGTCTATCTATCTATTCACTAACTGGTCCTTCTTAACTACGCATCGAATTTTGATGCGATTACCACTAACATAAAATAATGATAACCGTGGAAGATTTGTATTGTGCAAAATGAAGGTTGGTCCTTATAAATAACAGTGCGACAATTAATTGTGTCGTCGCTTTATCATAACACATATCGTCTCGTATACGTATAAGCCACGAGATAATACTAGCACACCGTATGATACTGTCTGATAACAATTCATAATAATAATTGATGACAAATTACTTATATCTATATCTATCTATCTTCTATCTGCTCTGCTTAGCTTGGGACTAGACGGCGTTGTGTGATAGTTGTGGAATATTATTATTATTACCTATATATCTATATATATATAAAAAAATGAATAGCTGTTCGTTAGTCTCGCTTAAATTTAATAACGGCTGGACCGATTTGGCTAATTTTGGTTTTGAAATATTCGAGATAGTCCAGGGAAGGTTTGAATGGTGAGAAAAAATGAAAAAAACCGAATACAACGCCATCTCTAATTAAAATGTAATTATAAAATGAATTATGCTGTTCTGGTAATGCCAGTAGATGGCGTTATCCCTACTATTAGGCGGTACGAAGTTCGTCGGGTAAGCTAGTAAATTATAAAATATGAAAATCAGGATTAATCACTCACGCTGAGCTGATTTGGATGTAAATTGGCACATGGGTAGATCACAGTCTAGATTAGATATTGGATTTCCTGCTTCCATTCCTGCCAGGACTACAGGATTCCTCGAAAGACTTACCGTGGCCTGAGACACGAAGAGCAACTCAAGGAACTCAAGTGGGTTTCAGTTAGTAAAAGTCTGACACCCAGAGAGGGAGGAGTAGTTCCACTGAAATAAGAAACAAATGGAATATAGGATACTTCCATCCGGGTATTATGTTCCTGTGGGATAGTTTTCAATTTGAATGCATGTAAAGCTGTTGAAAAATGCTATGTATAAAAGACCTACGGTCTTATACATAGCTGACAGCAGGACGAAAATATGCATCTTTAAGATGAGAGAAAAGAATAGGTAGCTGTCGCCCACACTATCCTATAGCAATTATAGTGTAGTGATTAACAACAACGATTTGTGTTTCAGAGCTCGACTAGCAGAATGTCTCGAAGCCATGCTACCGAATCACCCAGATGACCAGCAACCTTTGAGCAGCTTAGCGTCCTTCTACAGGGAACAATTGTTCAAGGAACACCCACATCGATTGCAGGTATAATATGGAGATTATTCTTTTAGAATATATCTGCGGTAAAAAACAGGATTGGTGCCCTGACATGTTGACACGAGGCCGTAGCACACCACGAAAGAGATGGCGGGACGACCTGGATGTCTGAGAATTGGAAAGAGGAAGCGAAAAATTAAATTTTGGTTTGCTGGAAGAAAACTCAACTTTGAGTTAAGCTCGCCTATGTACATGAATTCTGTTATCCACATTTTTTTGTTATTTATCATAGTGTACAATAAAGAATAAAGAAAGAAAGAATTGTGATGATTGAAAGGAATGGAGGGACTCACTCTCACGCCAATCCACAGTTATGCCAACCTCAACCAGCTTCTAACTGGAAGAGGTACGATACCTCCTCTACAGCAGTGTCATTTAGTATAGGACTATCTGGCTATAAAAAACTCAGAAGATGCCCTTAACCAACGGTCAACAAGGCGCGGTGGCGATTTCATCCTTTAACAACACAAATAAGAAAAACAATACTTTAAATCTGTCATGTAGTCGTGACCGTGGCGTGCGGGACACATTTTGCTTTGCTTTGTCATTTATACATGACTGGGGCAACCAAAAAGTTAAACCGAACTTTGCCAATCCACCTTTTAACCGCTTGTGTTTTCGTGTCCTATTCGCCAGGGTCGTGTGTTTGTGACTGGGTACTCCATCTCGTTTAACTCTTCAATCCCTACAGGTGACAGAAGAGCTGACGAGATGGAGTATTTGGTAGTGGATGTGCGACCCTGGCTGAATAAACGTGAGGTGTTTGTCGGACATATCCAACGTGGGCGGTTAAATTGTTAACACCATCACACTCGAGCTGTCCCTTGTATAGAAAACATAAAATCATGTTAAATTACGCATAATATTCTCTGTGAAATTTACAGCTAGTTCCCTGCCTCCTGGACGTGTTCGTGGGCATCGAGATGACCGGCCAGAGCGTGCAGTTTGAACAGAAGTTTAACTACAGGCGCCCCATGTACCTCGTCATGGACTTCTTGTGGGAGATGGAGGAGCATAGAGATGCTTTTACGTAAGTAGCTAATTAGTTAGAGTATTTACTCTAGAGTTTTTGATCATTTTGGCTAGAGAAAAGAAAGCTCGTCGCTAGTCGCTATTATTACATTTCAAAACATTATAACTTCCAGGCGACTAGCAAAAGAAGCGGAATCCAACATGGAGGCGGTCCATCCGCCGATATTTCTGCGGTTCGTGAACCTTCTCATGAACGATGCCATCTTCTTGCTGGACGAGGCGCTTGGGAACATGGCGCAGATACGCACCATGCAGGCTGCACAGTATGTATTGCCTTATTTTTTTTAGGGTTTAAGACCCTAATAATTCTAATAATTCATTAGATTTTTCCTGTTTAGATCCACGTTATTTTTTAAACTTACTCGGTGCTTTTTTGACTGGTCTACAATGGCCTCTTATAGGTATGAGATTAGTGTATTTAGGTAATTATAGAATCAATTATTTTTTCAAAGAATGTCATGGTGTTTTTGGCCAGTTGTTATTCATAGGAAACGAACAACTGGAACCGTGCACAAGTTTCCGACGTTTTATAAGTGCCCATGTGAATGCCTACAACACTTAGGCACGTGAAATAAAATCTTTTGTATTGTATTATTAGAATATGTCAAACAAGTTATAAACACAGGTAAAGTACATTTGTAAGAAACGCTTTTTTACGTATTAGTTCACCATATTCAGCATTTTTATTATGTAAATATTTGTTATCAGTGCATGATATTCTTTTGTTACATTTTATATTAAACAAGTCGATGTCTCCGGGCAATAAGTCGGTTTTCGCAAAAATTGGTTTTTCTATTACCGACTTTATTACTCAGTCATCGTTCATGACTTGCACGGAGACATCGAAGTGATTTCTCGCGAAGTCACGAATTTGGTCCCGCGGCCTATACTGCAAGAATTGCACATCTAATCTTACACAATGACAACAATATCCACAGAGAATCAGGCACGTGGGCGAGCCTACCATCCCAGGAGCGAAGTCAGAACCTGTCTAACCTGTCCCACATCGGCATGCTGGCGCGCTTCGACAACATCCTGGGCCGCGACACGATCCGCACGCTGGTGCGCCTGAGCGCGCACGCGCCCTACGTGTTCTGCCACCCCACGCTCGTCGAGCGCATCGCCTCCATGCTCAACTACTTCCTCATACATCTGGTGGGACCTAATAAGAAGAATTTTAAGGTGAGTCTTAACTTTGTTTTTTACTTTAAAAGAAATATCTATTTCTAACTGTAATGGTTCAAATAAAAAAATATGACTAGTCAAAATTTTTTTTAAATTTTAAATTGCAACTGATATGACCATAGGTGTATCATTATTATTTGAAGGCTCCGTATTTCGAATTTGAGAGTAGAAAATTTCCATCAGGTCTAGATTTTCAGTTGCATCTTAGTAAAATTTCTCGAAAATTGTATGAAAAATACTTTTAGATGGCACTGATAGTATTACAATTTTGAATTGATCGTGTTATTTTAACTGTATTGTAAACCTTTTTCTTTAATTAGCAGCGCAGAGTTCTGATGTGGTTCTGATGTTGATTCACTCAGGATATCTAAAGTAGTTTAGATATGCTAATTTAGTTAATTTTAGGCAATTTGTTTTGCTTGTCAGTGTTGTGAATACGAGCCAAAAACGTAAAAAAAATCCACTGATGACTTTTAACAACGTTATAAGTGTATTTTTTTGCTTGTTTGGTGGTTTTTAAGGTTAAAAATCTCAAAAATGGTATGTGATTACGGACTTTTTTTAATACAGATTCACCTTTGGTATACATTAATGTATAAACTATGTAACTATTCAGAACCATTCATTTATTTGTATTGTCATAGTCGCTTAACTATCTTCATTGTGATATCTATGCTAGTATGAAGTTCCGTTGACCATTTTTGTGCTTCTTCGTCAGTTCCACTTCATCAAATGTTACTTGTTCACTGTAAATGCTTAAGTTCTCGATTAAAATTCCAAAATCACTTTATAAAATAAATAAAAAAAAAAAAATTGTTGATACGTTCGCGCTTGAGCAGTATCTCACCTGATGGAAAGCGACGATGTGCTCGACGATGGAGCGCGATATTAAACTAAGGCTTACTGTAAACGGATGCGTAGCTTCATAGATGCGTAAACGTCATGGTTTCACTTAGTGTCGTGGGTACGTCGTGCCGTCGTGTCGTTGCCGCTTCGTCCACCTAGGTAGGGCTAGCCGGAACAGTGGCCATAACCCCCCAAGCTCGGGGGCCCCCAAAACCTGATCAACAATCTTTTTTGAACTAGCGAAAAATTCTGCCACCTTCGAAATCTTTTTGCCCCAGTTCTAGCTACGCCACTGACTTCGTCGACAGTTTCTTAATTTTGTATGTAAGCTAAGCTGTGAGCAGGCGTACACCAAACGTATAATGACGTATTGTAAATGACGCGTCTATGAAGCTACGCGTCCGTGGACAAAATCCACCTAATTCTTCAAATGTAAATAAACTAACACCCGACTCTAATTATAGTGCCGTTTACACAAAGATAGACGTAAGCGAGTACTTTAAAATCCTTACGATCAGCAATCACAAATCAATTTGACTTATCTATTCCTATAATCTTTTTTCTCTGCAGGTAAAAGACATGAAGGAGTATGAGTTCGAACCAGCCAGCACGGTGCTGGACATCTGTCGCATGTACGTGGAACTAGGCAACAACGAGCGCTTCTGTGCCGCCGTGTCTGACGACGGACGCTCGTACTCGCCGCAGCTGTTCACACTGGCGGAAGCTGTGTTAGGTAGGTCACTTAAAGGTACCGGCGGGTGAGAAGCTTACGTGTATGCTAAGGCGGGAGAATTGCTCCCATATTGCATTTTTATTTCGGGCTGGTATTCGCAACTTCACATCTAAAGCGCGTTTTTTCCATACGAGTGGGACAAATGTGTCATTCAATCCACCCCAGCTCCTTATGGAAGGCTAGCAGCGCCTTGGTGTTACTGGTCATTTCGCGGAGGGTGCCAGAGTTCTCGAAGCTTTTGCCCTGTATCCAGCGACTACTCGGTAGCTTAGAAACAGATGAGCTGCTGTCTCGTCCTCCTCCATGCAGGCTCTGCAGAGTGGGCTGTCTGTAACTTCTATGACAGATTGTAACGGCCGTGACTTTGCGCAAATGAGGTTTAGTCAGTCGTAGAGCCTGTTTTGTGAAACGGCCATCAATCGAGGGAAGTGCCTCATGTACGCGGTATAAACGACGAAGCGAAAAGCTTAGTCCAGATCCGGACCGTAGGAGTTTCAACAACGTAAGAGTGGCTTATGCTTATGCCAAGGGTGGCTACTCGCCATATGTCTGGTTGTCCGATAATAGAAAAGAAATGGCGGAATCAAGTCATGCAATTTCCGCTCACACTCTCCAAAATGCATCCTGTAAAATACCGAAAGACTGGCTACCATTCCAAGTTCTTTAAAATGGTCTTCTTGATAAATTCAATACCGCGGGATAATGCTACTTATGAAAATAGGTTTGTCGTTGAAAACTTATTGCCTTCAATGTTGACGATTCGGATATATTTACATATTATTCTAAATTAAATGGAAAACTTTATTCCTCAGCGCGAATTGGTGGCGGTGGCCTAATAGGCTCACTACGAGAAGTGGCGACTTGCGTCGAAAGGTTCGCAGTGCAGCGCCAACGAGACGAAGAGATCCTTGCGAATGCGCCCGAGGAGTTCCTCGACCCCATCATGAGCACGCTAATGATGGACCCCGTTATACTGCCCAGTTCGCGCACCACCGTCGATAGGACCACCATCGCACGGTAAGATTTATTATTACTTTTAGCGTAGCGATACCAAAGTACCGGCTTTGCCTGCGAGAAAGTCAAAGTCAGTCACTATATAGCCATGTGACAGTTTCATTCAAATTCGTTCAGTCGTTGAGGCGTTATGAATTTACAAACATATTGACTTACACATAACTAACCCTTATTTTACACACAACTGATGACATTTCTGTTATATTCTTTGGATGCTTGCGATTAGTACAAGACTAATTATGATAACGATAATAATGTCAACTGTTGAGGAGCCATTTTATTGACGTTATGTATAGTGGCTAACTTGATTACAGTAGACGAATTCGATGAATCGATTCAAATGTAACACAACTGAAAGATTATCACACTAATATTATAAAGGCGAAAGATTATGAGTGTGTGTTTGTATGTTTGTTACTTCTTCACGCTAGAACAGCTGAACGGATTTAGGCACGCGGGTAGACCATGAACTGGTATAGGATATAGGATTATTTTTATCTCTTGGGACAATTTTCTACTAATAAGCGGGCATAGCTGCTGTTTTTTTTTTTGATGATTCAGTAGGAGTAATCATTCTTATCCAAGTTAAAAATATAATAAAGTAGAATAATATGTAATAATATAACCTTTTTGTTTGTTTCAGACATCTCTTGAGTGATCAATCGGATCCGTTCAACCGCTCGCCGCTATCCATGGACCAAGTGAAGTCGAACACGGAACTTAAAGAAAGGATTCAAGCGTGGATCACTCAGCAAAAGAACATTGCTCAAAACCCGACCAGTAACGAATAAAAGACAAATATAAATAGGTTTTTGTATATTTTACTAGGCAAGCTAGTAATATTTTAGGTTAGTTTAGACAGTAGATTTCGTATTGACGGCAATACTATAAATATTGTGTAAGGGCGCTTGATAAATGGGAACTTTGTGTGATTTGTGTCAAGTGTAAACAGTGTTATTTGTATCATATTTTAATTAGTTATTTTTCAATTATTATTGTAAATTTTAGTTAGTTATCCAAGTTTTGGTACATATCAGTTGCAGTGATATCTTGTTTATTCTATATTTATGTTTACTATTTGTGTTTACTTCAGTTAAACCGTTCAATTTAATTTTATTGATGTTAATCCGAATGATTTAATTGGTTGCATTTCATTTATTGGATAGGTACCTACTAATTTGATAGTAAAGTTTGTACCATCCACTTATATTGTGATAAATTACTATTTTTCAGTCTTTATTTTAGTATAATAAAAGTAATTAGACATAATTAATATATTTCTTGAACTCGGCCTCTTTCTTTTTTTTTTTATCAAATCCATCCAATTTAAGAAAACTGGTTCCAAACAATGATGATTCTCATGAGGTAATATAACATAGCGACACGACACGCTGTTTCCTTGCCGTGATAGTAGGGCATGAAAACTGAAATGAGAAAGGAACAACCCAGCCGCCACTGGAGATCAGCAGCCGCCCTGGACGTCGGGAGTCGCAGGGCCATTCACGGCCACCGTAGGCGCCGGGGTTGCGGACGTAGCTCGCCTCCGATAAGGCCAGGCTCGAGTTAACGGCTCGTTCCACGCGCGCCTAAATTGATATAAGGATGAGAAACGGGGCCCCCGAAAGCCGATGCCTATTAAAGCTACGGGATTGTTCAACAGGGCTACCGCGATCCTGGAACGCAAAGGGTAACTAAAGGCAGGGGCGCCGGCTTTTAGAAAACCTCATGGGTGCTCATGCTCATTTTATGACTCGAAAAAGTGGCTAATTGTGAGAAGAGAAAGGCTCACTGATCGACATTTTGATAACGGATACCGACATCAGTAACTGGCATCTGTAGCCCGCATCGTTAATATATATTAAATTGAGACAAAATCACATACATTGTCCTGGTCCCAAACTAAGGTTTTCCCTTGTACTATGAAAACAAGCAACAACGAAGGTACCACAAACACCCAGACCCGACACAAATATCTGTTTCATCAACAAACATTTGTGTTCTTGCGGGAATCAAACCCGCGACCCTTGCGTCTCAACCGGCGCTCTAAACCACTGCGCTAACGTCGGGTAATGATAAAAGCCCATCCCTAAAAGGCGATTACTGATCTGTTTCTTGATGTCTGTGCTCAGCACCCACTGTTTATTTCTCATGGGTGCTCGAGCCCCCAAGCACCCACGGAGTCAGCGCCCCTGACTGAAGGCACACGAGTGGATTTTAGTTTCGCTCCACTCAGAACGGGAGGAATTATTTGATAATGTTCAACTTCAAGTTTAATGGGTATGGATCATTGACCTTGATTTCAATATTATTTTAGTGCATATGGTACCTATCTAAAACATTATGCAATATCATTACTAATATTCTAGTATATAATTTCTTCATTTACACAATGTTTTAAATTATACCACAAATTATAAAACTTTTGTAAAAGGTTTTCACTTTTATTTCGTGAAACGAGGAGGCCATAACAATCTCCAACAGCGAGCATAGACAACCTAGTTGACATGGCGGAATAATCAGCTGTTAATTGCAATGCTAACGATTAAGTTGAATAATTCTCATATGTAATAATTAGTTTAGTATTTTCTCGAGTTTTAACTCATTCTAGTTTCCAATAATGCAAGTCATACATATTTTTGATCGTGTAATTTAAAATTTCTTGTAAGAAAAAAGGAATGGCGCGATGTCCCTTGTCATCTGTCAGCTTCATTCATTCATCCATTGTGCAGAAAAAATGTGACTTGTTCGCTTTGTAATTTTGTTTTTATGTAATAAGTGGTAGTTGAATATTAGATCCACCCGTTATTACATCCCATTACATTAACGATAGTGTTGATTACCATATTGCATAATAAGAACAGTCGTAGTAACACAACGGCCTGTTTTACTGTGGCCCAAGATTATTCCCTCTACAAAGAGCTTGGTGCGGCGTCGGCGAATGAAATACTTATTTTTCTTGCGCAGTGAGTTGTTGAGTGTGTCATTTGATGAAGAAATAGGGGTGTTTATAAAATAGTGAAGTGTGAAAGGAAGCCAGGATGTCAGGCCGGGTAAGGAAGCAGTCGGACTGTCCTGTGGGCAAGCAGGGCCCGATGCGGGCGACGCTGCCAGTGTCGTCTGTCATGAAGAGTGGCGGGCTCAAGAAGAACGCTAGCAACAGCCCGACATTGTCGCCCACGAATGCGTGGCGCCGGATATCACCAGATCACGCCCTGTCTGGTCAGCGAAGCCCTGGAGCTGTTAATTACAAAGGTATCACATAACTACGGATCGCCTATTTACTTACAGTATACCATGATAAGCACATAAAACAATTTACCTATAAATAGCAGTTATATCATTATAAATTAGCCCAAGAAACAAAAAAATAATTAATGTAAACATGAATGCTGATATTCTTACAATGGCCAATTATGCACATTAGTAACTGGTGTAGGCTAACAGTAATGTTGTTAATTAAACTCATGAATCACAATTCTTATGAATTGTTAACCCATGGTAACAAGTAATCTGTAATGTCTAATGTTTGTAGTAATTTACATGCTTTGTTTCCAAAGACCTATCGTCAGTGATAATCCAATACTGCATAACTAACAATGTTAAATTCCGTGTATGTACACTTTCACTGATTTTACAGGAGAGCCAAAAACTCAATATCTAAAAACTGTGGCCAAACTTTGAATGAACTTGAGTATAGGTCCGTTTCATTCTCCTTGGTTCATTAAACCCCAAGTGAATACCGGCGTGTGCTTGCTCGTTGTCTTTCTATTGTGTCTCTAATTACGGTACTCAAAAGGGTAATTAATCTATTGTACTATTTCTAAACTAAATATTCCCAATAATTTATTTACAAAGTCATTTACGCTGTATAGTTTCAAACTATTCTTACCCGTATTTACCCGTTATTGTAAATGAAAAAAAAATATACCACAACCTCAATCAATCATTTTATTTAATAATATTAAGTATTTAAATTATTAAGTTTAATCATAAATATGACATGATTAAGGAAGAATAAAAGATATTTACCAAGTGCAAGTATGAAAAATTATCAAAAGTGATAAAAAAGCGACATTATTTCTTCTATAAACTAACTGAGCTTATAAACTGCAATTTCAACTATACTCCATCTATTTAGGTAATTAACTAAATGTAAACCACCATGTGGCAGGACCATTTTGAAACTTTGAAAATAAAAAATAATATAATTATTAAATAAAATTAAACTTTTCAGCAACTAAGAATGAGCTGATTGCATCAGCTCAATCAGTATATTGTAATTTTTATTTTATTAAGAATTTTTTATTTGTTTATTAAAACTTTTTGTACTAATAAAGACACTGTACAGAGGTGGACTTAACCTTTTCACGAGCATTAGCAAAATAAAATAGTCAAACCACTTTTTAAAAAATGCAACAAAAAACTTACAAATTCTGAGCATTGGCAATTACTTTACTAAATAAAGTTACAATTTGGCATTGGCAAAGATATTGCCATAGCCCAAAAAAGGAAGGAGTAAGCTAGGGGTGGAAATCTATTGGCATTGCTTTACAAATGTTATTTTACAATGTTTAGAATAAATAAAACCAAAATCCGAGGCGTAAATAGTATTGCTTGCGAAAGGGTTAATGCCTCAGGCAATTTATACCAGTCGACCTTAGGATGGCGCAGAAACAACATGATAGGTGCAACTTAATAGAAGATAAACAAAAGAAATAAGAACAATAATGAATACATAATTACCAAAAAGAATGTCATTGAGAAAAAATGTATCCAACCAATGAAGACTGTAATGAAAAACGACTGGTTGCCATCCTTATGTTCAAATGGAATGCATTCCAAACAGACCCCTAGACAAAGAAGGAGAAGTGGATAAACCCAGAGTGATGTGAGCGAGGGACATCTTGGAAGGCAATTATTGGTAGAAGTTAAATAAGAAAGGGAGAAGGCTTATCCAGAAAAGAAAAAAGGGGCATCAAGGCCCTAGGCACTCTATTCTGTCGAATGGGTGACCTTTTTAAAAGTGATCAATGGATACATGATATATCATACTTACGTAAGTTGAAGAAAAATCGAATGCAGTTATTCAGAAGGTGGCCAGGCATTCAGATCATGGTAGTACACATTAACCATAGTTAATTATGGGAAAGATTGGAGACTGTACAAGCATTCCCTTTATGTGAACTGCAAAGAGATTCTTCAGTCGAAAGGGCGAACGTAATATTCCGATGACTTTTTGACTAATATTTGCAACCTAATTCCGCCAATCAAGACAAGTTGACATGCAGACCAAGATCTTTCTCGCAGCAAACGGGATCACTGTGTTATTGACGAGGTCATATACAGTGTCCAGATATTCAGTTTTCTCAGACTATGGCCCCCATAGTCCCAACTATGATAGCCTGATGCATCGCCTCGTTGGTCTCGTGGTCGCAAGCGCTACTGCTGGGTGAGCATGAAGTCCTGGGTTCGATTCCCGGGCCGGGCAAAACTTGTTATTGGGTTTTTCCATTAGGAATTACTCTGTAGCAGCTCGCAGTTTGGAAGGTGTGACACCCTCGTGCCTCGAAAAGCACGTAAAGCCGTTGTACGTGCGCGTGACCTTTTCGGTCGTGCCGGATTGCCGTCCCATAGGACTATGAGAATAAAGAAACAGAGAGTGCGTACTTGTGTTTGTTCACACACTTGTGCACTATCTCCTGCGTACTTGGCTAGTTTAAAATTCAAAATTCAAATAATTTTATTTCGTATAGGCCTACATGGGCACATAAAAAACTTCAGAAGCTAGTTCATTTTGCAATTTCTATTGTGCCTGGCCACCATGATCGAAATTCGGTCTGGAGGATTATAATACCAATTGGCGCAGCTAGGTATGCGGTTTTCGTGTCGTAACTTTTTCGTCGAAAGTTCCGCGGTATTATTATTTTTGAATTACTCCTCCTCCTATGGGCCGATTTAAAAAATTATCTTACAGTTCGATGTCAATCACAATTAAAGCCACGAAATCTCATTTTTGCTTTTTTGTATTTGATAATGTTAGTTACGCGGTATTGGACTATCACCGACGCTATACCTCCATCTTCTGAATTAAGATTTTGAAGTCAAGTACCTATTTGTTAAACTCTACTTTGGCCTGAAACCCTGTCAAACTTTGAAGATAAAGTAGGGTTTTGTAAGATTTTTACATTATTTACTCCAATTACTGAATTTGGTAGTTTCATTTTTATAGTCATCACCTAGAATAACCCCATTCACATCTCATCATTACATTTCATTAGAATCTCATTACCTAGAATAACAGGCACCATTTATTATTATATAAGTTATGTCCTTCAGCAGGAATGTTGGATCAAAAATTCTTTATATTTCATTTATTTTCCTTGTTGATTGATTTAAAATAGAAACATTTAATCACCAAATAATATTATCTTCTCACTCCTTTTTTTTTATCGTAATTTCAGCAAACTTGCAAATTTTTCAATTAGGGTGTTGGTGCCATATTCCATTCATAATCATGTTTTACTTTATAAAGAGATCAAGTGTTTCTATAATTATACATTATTCTACTAACTGCATAAACCATAAACCCTTCGGATTTATCTTAGTACTCTGCTAGCTTTTATAGAACTCAACCTAGTCTCATCTCCTGGCTGATCAATAAGAATATCAACATCCATCACTTTATTTGGACCACAATCCATAGTAAATCATCTGTAATATATACTAGCCACATTGGAGGTTTCAATCCATTTCTTTCTCGACATCTGTATTATATATGGAATCCATCCATGATTTATTTATGACTTAATAATGAGAATAAGATTGTAAATTAATGTAATGAACCAGTATTCATTAAGCGTATGAATTTTCTAGGCAAGGGCAGGTTCGGCGCCAGTGTGATCAGGCGCACGGCATCACTTGACACACTCTATCACAAAGGACAGTGGTCCAGGGACTACTATCTACACGCTGGCCAGTTACAAGTTGATAAATCTACACAAGTATGCAACTATTTTTATACTGAAATTATCAATGGTTTGATGATTAGGAAATTCCTATTTTTTTTTACTAGTTGTTGCAGTTATAGATAATAATATTATGTTTTATAAAAATGTTATTATAGCAGCAATTTTATCTGCTTGCCTCTTTACAAACAATTAATAATACATTCAGCTTATTAAAGAAGTTTTGGTTGGCTTCAATATCTATTTTGTCAGCAAAGAAAATTAATTGGGCTGTTTCAAGTATTGACCAAAAATTAACTAACTGAGCTGCCTTTAAATTATTAATAATAGTAGTTAAATATCTTTCCAAGAAAATTAATATATATATATATAGCAGCAAATTGTGACTTAGAATTTGGCAAGCTGTATAATTAATTTTACTAATATTTTTTATTTTGTATAATTCTGTTGGCAATCTGTATAATCTGGTAAATATCCAATAAATTACCTAAATAATGCAGTTAGGGGCCGACAACTGTGTTAAGTAAAACATGTTGTTGTAACCTCATTCCTATTTCTATCAGCAAGGTCGAAGGAACCTAATATAAAGGTATTGACAGCAGTTTCTTTTGAATCTAAACTATCTGGGTGCACTACATACTTTATTCCTTTTAATTTGCAGTTATAGAATCCTGCTAACCGAATGTATACTTATTTCCTTATATTCCTTGAAACAAGTGCTGGCCAGGAAATGTTTTAACAGCTGGAAAAAACATATGATGCTGTCAAAATAACGATGCTCTTTCTAGCTGACAGAATATTAAAAAGAAAATTTAATTACTTTTTTACAAATCAAGGTTGAAGTAGGCTTCTATTGTAACAAGATTTTGCTAAATACCAGTAACTCTAGGAATGACTGCCTGATCTCCAAAATCCAGATCTCCATTAACTGGGTAACACATTAATAAATAAATATAAATACCCAAAAAAAATAACTGTCAAAGATTAGAAATGACTGTTGGGGCCAAAACCATGCGGAAGAGTCTCAGCATGTTATGGATGGTTATTCATCTGAGACAGACTTTGGCAAGCATGGTTAAACTGGATTGGCTGTTATTGAGTAATAAGTTAGACATTGACTGAGTAGTCACAAGCTCCTTATAACTGTATCAATATAAGATTAAAATAGAGATCTTTCAAAATTAACAAGTTTTTTATTATTGGTAACTTTTTGAACAGACTGATGATGGAGGTGGAGCATCAGGCCGCTCCTCCCGTAGTTCAGAGGATGACAAGCTTGACCGTTTTCTTCGCAGTCGCCTTCAACGACCACACAAACCATCTGCATCTGGAGACTATTCAAGCAATTCTATGAGCACTGCACTTTGTGAGTATTTTTTAATACAATTCATTCTTAAAAAATATTTCTCTAGTACTTTTCATTGTATTATTAAAAACTTAGGGCCAATTAGACCCCATATTCTGTTAAAGACACAATTTAACAAAAAAAAAATTTGAGTACCAAACTCGAGTTTCATTAATTAATCACAACTCTATTCGCGATAGCATTAGACAGAAGTTAAAAAAGGTTGTTTTAGGGTACACAATGTAATAAAAGTACAACATATGTATTTTGTGCTTTATTACAGTTAAGATTGATGCTGAATTTATTACAATCAACTTATATTCCGAATTGTTATACTTAAATGAATTCATTTGAACTATCCATATTCTGAATTTATGAGGCTTTTAATTACATAAATTATTTAGTTCTACTTATACTACTAATGGACATGTTATAAACCTATAAGAAGCAGGGATTGTCAGTACCCGGAACATGTTTCATTATAATATATAATATTAATTATTTCTATTTGTATGAATGTTAAATAATTAACTTGTTGCTTTGTATTGTGTACAATTCATATGTTTTCTCAAGGGGGAACTTGAAGATACGCCATTTTTGAAAAAAAAATTAAAATTGTTTATTTAAAAAAAAGTTAACTTAAATTTATGTAGGTAAGTTTAATTTTTTTAATGAAACCATTATTCTAAAACTGTTTGAATTTATCTCAAAAAATAAATGTTGTACACACCTGCATCTATGAACGTCTTTTGTCTAATGCTATCGTGAATGGGGTATAACATATTTAATTAAATTCCAGGGTCCCGTTTTGGAGGCAGCAGTGTTCCGCTGAGACCAGCACGGTCATCGGTTGAGGGTCTCAACCAGGAGATAGAGAGACTTGTGCTGTATCCAGCCAGTGGCACACAAACTCCACATCTCGACCGGCTAAGAGATAAAGTATGTACTAATTTATGTTTTAATTTTTCTATTTTCTATGTTATGGACAATTTATTCAAGGATATGTTTTTAAAATTATAAACTCTGTGCGTGAAAGTAGCCTTCCCGAGAAAATAGAATGGAAGAATTTTAAAAATTTAACGTAATTCAAAATAATATATATTTTATTGCCATTACAAATCTCAAGCACACTGTACAGTAAGCACTTTGTTATACCACAGAATAAGAAATAGTACAAGTTATACCTTAGCTGCCTAACCCTTTCGCTACAACTCCTTTCGTAAATCTATTGAAATAAATAAAATTGAAGTGTCTGTTTGTAATAATAAAAATGTGTAAAATTTTAATTTATATAACAGTTTAGTACTAAATGCATATGAACATATATTCGATACCTATAACAAATACGCAAAGGTTAAAATTTTAGGGCAAGAATTAGGGTTCCAAGCAAAAAAATTCTTTTTTTTTTTGCGATATTATTCCGTCATCCAAACATCATTAATGATTGATGGAATTGATTGGCGCCTGCATGACCGTGTACTGGACGCTTAAGGCACACGGCAGGTTTTAAGGTAGGGGGTAGTCGGGAGCGTAGCACCAGGCAAAAGCTAGTTTCAAATAAAACAATAGTTTTTCCCTTTTCAGTTTAACTTTCCTTCTGTTCTATGTTTACAAGATATAGTTGTGTATTGAAGTAATCAGGAATTGCAACATTTTCAATGTTATTTCACCATTTGCACTACAACCTTTGTTTGAAAAATAATATCCTCATCTCTTCATTAAATAGCCTACAAAATCTGTTAATAAGAAACATGTTTATCTATTTTTTTTTGCTAATATTTGTTATTATTTGTGATGCCGGAGCATCAACCCGCAATGGGCCCACGTGGTGGATTACGGCCCATTCCCTAACCTAGAGAGGAGGCCTGAGTCTTAACAGTGGTACATAAGGCCGACTATGCTATGCTATGTGATGCTGGAGAGGACATTTTGTTTCTAAATATTTTTTGAGTGGAATGCTTGCTAAATATTGTTACATACTTTATCTGTATATGTTAACTGATAGTGTGAGTTAACTCACAGCAATAATGTTTTCAATCTTGTTATCTCCATATTTGACATGTATGTTAAGCACAGTGGAGTGAAGAAGACTAATATAACTTTCTTCCATTGTCTTCTGTTTACAGGTTACTCCAGAAGGCCATCGCGCGCCACTCGCAGAACTTCTTCGGCGTTCCGTCAACACGCAGACACCGCACGATCTGTGTCACACTGCTCATTCATCAGGTAATATCTACCTATCAGTCATAATGAGCTTTTACTTTTTGAAAGAAATTAAAATAGACGTAATACTGAATTTTACTCATTTTCGGCCCTGACTGCAAGGAGTATTATGTTTTAATATTACCCTTTTTACTAATACAGATTACTTATCTATCTTTCTTTTATTTATTCAACAATTTTTTTTTTCTGAACCAGTTTAGTGAAAACACTTTTTTATTATTTAGAGGGATTCAATTTATTTGGAAAATTACTAAATATATCTAATATTAATATGTTTTACATAATTGGATATTTCCCAGGGTTTATTTTGATACTGAACAACAAATAACTCTAAAAAGAAATCTTTTTCTGAAAACATGGTCAAAATTGGTTAAAAGTAGCAGCAATTAGCATTTCTAAATAGTAAGTGGAAGAGTGGGGGTGAGAATATCTAGCTATCTCTTCTGTAAACACGTAACCTAATGGCGGTGGTGTCACATTTCAATACGTGTATTTATTCTGTTCCTTGACACATCAGATATGAAATGTTTCTAACTTAAAATTGGACAGATTAGAAAAATTCTTGCTATCGCAAATAGCAAGATTTTTTCCAATCTGTTTAATTTTAGATCAAGTTACTTTTTGATACAAATTAAATTTAAAAAATTAAGTCAACTCCCCAATTATGTTTGTAGTTACATATGAGTGTATTCCAAGTATCTAAACAATACATTGTGGGCATAGATCCACCGTCGCGGGGGTCTCTCTCAAGCGGTGGGTCCGCAGAGCTACTGGCCGCAGGTCTATAACTAACTATAGCTTTTAGACAACCCCTCCCCGCAATTAATAGTTAAAATGCACTAAACAACAGAATAGTTTGATAGTCCTCAAGCATGTGGTTTTTTTATAATATACTTTGCTTATTTGCTTCTATAGGAATTATTCAGTTTTGTAGAAGATACAATAGCAGTAGATAAAATAAACTGAAAATAGTTATTATAATTTTCTTGAACTTGCTTTTCAGAATATTGAATGATTAGTTCCAAAGAATTTTGATGGTGTACAGATTTCTGTTTTAAATAACTGTTATGTGTTTCAGGCGGCAGTGTATGCTCGTCACCGGATCTCGATGGCTCTAAACTAGGTACTTCGCCGCAAATCAATCGTTTCTTAGCTCGTGAACCTCCCGATGGTTGTGAAAAGGTAACATTCTTCTCTTTGGTACAATTGTTAGAAATAGCGTCATTATATGTCTTACTTTTAATTATACTATTGTGGTTAATTATTATCTGCTACAGAACAATTAAAACAGAAAAAATAAAACAGAAAATTAAATCTCCTAGGGGAATTTTCTTGAAGATCACATAGTTTTTATATTAATTCGTGTTCCAGGTGAACCTGAAAGCGGGCGAAGGAGCATTCTCAGAATCAGTGTCGGTGATGAAGCCGACGATACCGGGCTTCACGCTGCGGCCGTCGCTGGGCTCGGCCTTCCAGCCGCTGCAGCCCGCCCAGCCGCCGTCCCCGCCCGCCTCCAGCTCGCACTGATCCACTGACGCAGTGCCGCACCGCCACCCGCACCCCACCAGTGCCCACTCCACGGACTAGAGGGTTCCTCATCCACCAAACTCGACATTTTATTAACATTGCGTTCAACTAACCCTCTTATTAAACGTCCTATGTTCGTTGAAGTTGATAGTTACGAACTATTTTCAATTTCACGTTAGTTTGACCCTGTTATTGTATTTTGTGGCATACAAATCACTTATGATAATATGACTATGTTGAAGTTGTGGAGCTAGTGGTTTATTTGTACCATAGCAAAATAATAAAGTTTCCCATAGCACTGCAGAAATGCTATAACTTTATTACAGGAAATAAAACGTGTTAGTGGCATCCAAAGTTTTATCACTTTTACATTTAATACACGTCTTTAATTAATATGTTGTGACAATAATAAACATTCTTTATATTTATTGTGACTAAATATCAATGTCTTTTGATACACAGAGTATTGAATGTTTGTCAATTTCCATCTAATTTCGAACGAGAGTAAGAAATAGGAATGTCCCTGTGTAAATTGATCCATTTTAGATTTGCAATTACTTAGCACAAATTACTACTTTGACAAACAGAGCAACCAAAGCAATTTAATCGCAGCATTAGATTCACTAACGAAGCCAAACAAATGGCAAAAATATTTCATAAATACGAGTACCTATATATATTATGTATTAGTTTGCCCTGATATTATTTTAATGAATTACATTAGGTAATGAGGGAGCTATTTTTTTTCTAAAATGTTTATTTAGGTATTTTAGCACTCACTGCTCCAGCTTAATTTTTTTACATGACTGGATATATATTTGATCTCATTTTATGTATTATTTTAAAATTATGTACATAACACTACATGTTGCAAGCATAGAATTTTAAAGTGTTATAGTATGATAAGTCATTTATTATTTTCAACATACATAAGTTTTTGTTAATTTATAATTGAAAAAAAATTACTTCGGACCAAATTTCTGTAAGGGCCAGATCGTCTTATTTGTGGTAATGGATATATCGGTTGCTAGAACAATTTTCCAATGCAAAAGAGCTTTAACTTGTGGGATTTGATAAAAGAAAATGTAAGTAAGAAAATAGACTGAATTTTTAAACTTTACTCATACTTTGATACAGGTAACTTGACTTTATTTGTTACGTAGTGTAGACTACTATAAAGTGCCTATTATGGACATGCTTACTTGTTTGTTTACTCTCCAATTAATAAAACTAATTCACTAGTTCCCTAATTTGTTTCTGAAATCCGGTCTTTGTTACGTTTCGTCAGTATCTGTATCAGGTACATGAGGCATTTGTTCGTGTAACGTTCATTTAGGGAAGTTTGGACCGCACTGTTCGTTTAGGGAAGTTTGGACCGCACTGTTCGATTAGGGAAGTTTGGACCACACTCGTTGGATTTCTCATTTTGGCCAAAATGCATTTTTATCATCGAGACTGATAATGTAGTATGTTTGACAACTTACACATAAACATAGTTAGATCTGCTTTTGGACATACGCAATTATTTTTTAAACCTTTTTTAAAATTCGACGGCAAATGCATATATATATTTTGGATGGCTCACCTTTGGAAATATATAGTATTTTAAATCTTATCATTGCTCAAACAAAATTTTTATTAAGAGCCACACGAAATGTAACTTAGTGATTATAATATTTCCAGTTGCTGATGTAAATTAGTACCTATTGATTATATTGGTTATTCAATAAACAAATGTGATAATGTAAGAGAAACGGTCGAATCTGAATGTTGATCGTGGCTTGACAACTTTCGATACTGGTGTGTACTAGTGCTGCTTTCATGTTTTAACATGCTGCACAAAATTAACAGTATCCATAAGTTGTGAAGAATATCGAAGGTGCTGCGTAGTGACTATAAGTGTGTACAGACTAACCGACTTGTGACAAAGGAGCAGGGTGTTTGGGATGCGATTATATAGTGTAAGCAATCGCACTTGACGGCAGAAATCATTTTCGAATTGACTGCGAATGTGACAAACAAAAACCTGTATCTGACGCGATGAAGAAAAACATTTTGGAAGTGTACAAAAAGTATTATCATCATTCATTTTAACACAAAACGATTGTGTGTACGTATAAGGATTATAAATTATGTTGTATAAAATGCCACTACAGTCTGTAATGATTTGACATTAATAATAGTGAATAAATATATTGTGCAAAAACATGAGCATGGAAGAAGAGCCGAGCCAATATTTAAAATCCGGATTTCTGTGTAAAATGTTTCTGAAATAAGTGCAATACATAGCTGTAATTCGAATAAATATACAAGCAAACAATTTACGATATACATTTTGAGGGTTATGTATATTTAATTTGTTATTGTCTTCATGCCTTCATTGACCCACATTTTCAGTTGCTCGATTGTTGTTGTGGAAACACATTTTCTGTAAAGTAAGCTTTATGATTATGTTTGCATTGCTTCCTAACAGCTTCCATGTCGCTTCTAGACTCCCCACACTTGGAATCCAAAACAATATTATGCTTTACTAATAAATAGACTTATGTCACAGGTCCAGGTTGTAATTTAGGATTTATATAAGCCTCTCCCAATGTCGTTACCTAATTTAAGGTTTAGTAAGTTTTAGTAAAGGACCCGGAAAATTATTAGCTGTTAAATGTGTGCTATAAAACGGTCCCCTTACTGTTTAATTTAAAGTAACCACTAGGATGTGGGCATAAGTTCCTAAATAAAGATGTTTGTATTGCCACCATTATTATTTTAGACTGCTGGTTTGAGCACAGTATTTCGAAGACATCTTTATTTAAGGACTTGAAATGTTTTGAAAGTACATAAAGATATTTTTATATGTTCAGGGTAGGAGAAGGGTGAGTTGTACCATAAAAGTAATTTGGCTAGGACCTTAGATTTGATAGTTCTTTTATAGATGGTTAATATTATTTTAAAGTTTGCTTTTAGATGAATGATAAGTTTGTAATTTTTATTAATACAATATTAGATTAAATACTAACATTTAAACTAAACCAAAAGTGCCCATTGAGATAAGTTTATAATTCAAGCAAGCCTTTTGTTCGGCATTTTGTTAAAAAATAATGTTTAGGCAACAAAATTAGAAATTAAGAAAAATTATCGAAGGATTGTTGAGTTTTAAGTTATCTAAAATTGTTAAGGTTTATTGAAAAAAAAATTCTTTAGTTTTTTTACATGATAATGTTCAACAAAGGGCTTGTTTAGTTAGAGGCATTAATTAACATCAATATTAATAGTATCTACTTTTAAGTAATAATAAGAATGGTTTTATTATAGTTTTGTTTCAGAGAAGAAATTCTAATTACTATTTTTGTTTCCAATATTTTATCACTTTTATCTGTTTTCACTGTAATGTATCTTGCTGTATTGCAGACATATCCAATATACAGACTGATTTAAATTATTGTTTCTTTTTTATCCTCTCAAGGTTGATTGATATTCTGTACTAAAATAGTGAGATGAAGGCAGGCGCGGTCGCATCAACAACAACAATAATGCAATATTACATATATATAAATTAGATTTTATTGCACTCAATATACAACAAATGGAAGTCTTCTATTTTTATTGGTTTTATTGTCAAATTGCAGATAATATTTGAGACGTCTAGGGCTATCTCAGAATGAATATTTAAAAGAGCTAAACCTGTCAGCCTCTTCTTATCTCTCTGATGTCGCACCACTTATAGGAAATTTGCAGTAGAATATAAACAAAAGAAAGTAAACAGTCTGCCGAAAATATTCCTCGTCATTTCCTTGATAACAATCGCGAAGCGTCGGCAGAGGCGCAGTACGAGGCTTTATAATAACTATATCCAGATTTTCAGCCAGCTCTTGTGCGTCGAAAAATAAGTCGTGACCTTCAGCGCTTACCCGTTTACATAGCAAAACGTCCAGAGCAACTGATACTTACTACCTCTTCATTTATCCGGAGCGTGGAGGTATGGCAGGCAGTCGCCTCCATCCGCGAAGCAATAATGCTAGCAAAGGAGGCAGCACGTACACGCGCGAGGCAATGGCCCTCGCGCCCCAGCCGCCGGAATTACGATCCCGATTTCCGGCCACCATAGGCGCGGGCTTGCGGACGGAGAGCAATGGGTAGCTCGCCGTCCGACCGTCCGGACCGAATCCAAGTCGTTGACGGCGCGCTGTGTTCCACGCGCACCTCAAAGAGATGTCAGCAACCGTAGGGGCCCAACAGGGTGGAAGCGTACTGGGGCTATGGGTGATGCGAAAGAGATCATGGGGCCCTGCAACAATGGCAAAGATGGAAAAGGAGTGGGTTTTTATTCAGTAAAAGTCTGACACTATCTCTCGCTCCGCCCAAGAGCGTGGGATGTCATTAGATGATTTTTCCACCCGAAAAAAAAAACGGATTTTTCAATTTGACCTGTATGACTACGATTTTGGGTAGTCACGTGATCACGTCCCCTGTGACCCCCTTTTGGACCGCGCATGGATGAAGGTATGCTAAAGATTATTAGTCCTAATCATCAATCAATGTCGGCTTGTGCATTGCAGATATTTTGATGATGATTTCATTTCACTGTAGTCTTTATTTTTGGTACCCACTCCAAGACAAACTCTAATTTAAATGGCCTAAAGGTAAGTGTCAACAATAGCACTGAACTACACACCACAGATGTTGTTCATTCACAATATTTTTTGGTAACCATTCCACTAGCTGGTATGCTGATAAAATAATATAATGTGTAATAAAACAAATTATTATGCTTTAACCTGTTGTATGCCAGAACGCAGATGTACGCGGGACACAACGGCTTTCTAATTGTGTCTGTAATTCCGACATATGAAAGGTTAAAGATAATGTTGAAATTACCCAAGTTGACAAAGGATTTGTAAAACAACAATTGTATAGACTGTCATGGCCAGATCTTAGAATTGATCACTTCATGATATGGCCAACTAAAACTGGCCAGATTGTTCAATGTTAACATTTGATGATCACATTGTATCTTGGTGTAAGCTGAACCTAAATCATAACAAAATCATAGTTGTGCACAACAGACCAAATGTTATTCTTTGTTATCAAAGTATTACCTACTACTTTAACTAGGTATAAATAAAAAGATATTTTGTTAAGTCTGAAATTGTATTTTAGGATTATAAAATAGATTAAAACTTATAATGGAATAAAAAAATTACATTAATTTTACTAGTACTGCAAACTTCTTTTAGTTTGTATGTCATCCAACAATATTCTCAGTTCTTCATCTTCAAATCTTCCTTCTAGAGATGGTATTAGAGCCTTGGCTTCTTCAGGTGTCTCTGGACATAGGTTTGCCAAGCTTGCTACTTCAAATTTATGTAGTTTTTTGGATTGAAGTAGACTGAAACAAATTTTTTGTTAAATTTTAAAAATTGTTACAAAATCTATAGCTTGTTATGAAATTAAAAACTTGACCATGTATTCCAAATTCTTACTTTCTAACAGCTGCTATGGTTTCTTTGTTTTTAAACTTCTTGAACATGTTGGTGTAAGTGAGTGTCTTCATGAAAACCTCCGAGAATTCTTGTTCCTCCTCCGCAGATTCATTTTGTGCTTTCCTATGTTCCAGCAGCATGTCAACTTCAGATATCAACAAAGTTTCAGCATTTTCAAACTCTGTAATGAAGAGTCAAGATTTTTACTCAATTCCCTCTCGATTATGCTAAGCATTATTACAGGGTTTCTATAATTACAAGGACTTACTAGGTTTGGTCTAACTGATTCTAGCAAGTTTATAGAATAAATAGATCTTACCTTTAGGAAACTGTAAATCTGCTGCATCTTCTTCTACAACGTCTTGTATAGGTCCAGCCATTATGTTATATTCAGGCTTTATGGGGAACTTACACACAGAAGCAGATAAATCTGAACGTGTAATCCTCTTGTAACTATGTAGGTAAACGAGACCATAAAAGTAAAAGCTATACGGCTAAGTAGAGCTATATCAAATTACTTTTCAATGAAGAATTCATGAAATTTCCTGAATTTCACTGATAGATTTAGAGACGGAAAACGCCGCTTGTTTTGCACACGCTTCTTTGCGTTTCTTTCTTGAATTGAATGAAACGAAACCTTTTTATGACATTGACATTTGTTTCGTTGCTTGACACTCTCACTGTCAAGTGAGAGTCCCTGTCTTCCGAATTGCGTCAAAAGCGATAATATCGCGAATCCAACCAAAGCGCAACGTCACAATTATTACTCAATAGCCCTTATATTTTGTGACTATTAAATTAGGTCGAATTCGCGGTATAATCACTTTTATCGCAATTCGGAACACGGGGAGAGTTGACTGTTTGACGGCGCGTTCCGTATCACGTCAAAAGTGCTTTTTTTTGTGAATGTTTTTGGCGTGGATACTTAGTTTTTTAAGCGAAGTCCTTGTTTGAACAGTTCATTAGTTTACCATTACAGTATGGATGTCTATACATTTTAATGTTTTTCTAATATTTGGCAGCAAATGTATAAAGTCAACCTTCTCGGCAAACTTGCTGAGAAGATAGACTGCTGTTGAAGGTTGAAGTTGAGGTAGCCAAAAGTATAATAAAATTCTCAGCTCCATGATGATTCCATTCATATTGTCCAGACAGTGGAGATACAAAACTACACCAATTTTACATTACAATATCCACTAAGAATCAATTTGCAAATGATTAAAACAGCCACTGAACCTCACTCGTGAAATCCCGTAAAAAGTCTGTCAAAATTGCTTTTGGCATGGCGGTGTCGTGGAAGTGGTCGATTGTGAAGTAGCTAAAAGATTTTTGGTGTTCGAATTGATTCATGAAGAACACCGTCCATACAGAACAGCAAAACAACTTTTATGACGTCATGTGTACCATACGTCACGTCATTAGCTACAGACGCAGACGCAAAAGCAGTGCTTATGCTGCAAGTTTTAATTTTTTTGATTCTAACCAACTTCAAAAAAAAGGAGAAGGTTATCAATTCGGTTAATTATTTTTATATGTTTGTTACCTCAGAACTTGTTTATGGACCGATTTGCAATTTTTTATTTCCTAAAAGGATATGCGTCCAGATTGGTCCCATGTTTTTCAAAATTCAGTTTAGATGATGAGATCCATGAGGAATCGAAGGAACTCCTCAAATATTATAGGCAACCATATAGTAATTTTGGTATTTTCATTGAGAACTTAAGAATTAACAGTCAAAAAGTAATATTTGATGAAGTGAAACTGGTGAAGAAGAACAGAAATGGCCACCGGAACTTCACATTCACATAGATATTAATCACAATGTAGATAGTAGCACCTATGACAATACAAATAAATAAATGGTTCTGAATAGTTATGCAGAAAATGGTATCACCGAAGTGATCTGATGATGATAATGGAACCGGAAGGTAGAAACTGGAACTCCATAATTAATCAATGTATTATAGCCGTGTTTGGGCTCATTAGAAAGGTACTATCGAACTGATCGATGATGGAGCCGGAAGGTAGGCACAGGAACTTCGTAATTAATCAATGTATCCTAGCCGTATTTGGGCTTATTAGAATTGTCATGAGATGTACTTTGGCTATAAGGTACTAACGAACTGATCTGATATTTTTTACACTGGAATTTCGTAATAAAACAATGTATCGTAAGTGTTTGGGTTAATTGGAATTATTAAGAGAAATTGGTACTCTGGCTATACGTGTATCACAACTAAAAAGTGTGAAATAAAAACTACTTAAGTACAAAAAAAAAAATGACCGACTTCACTATAAAAAAAAAACACTACGATCAAAATGACTTTAGTGAAGTCGGTTATTTTCGGAGAGAGAGTTGTCTTGATTGAACGTACCAAAAACTCTCATAACTGCTATAGGGACATGACTTGAAAACCATACATTAATCAGAATGCTTGTAGGCATTGTGGTCGCTAATATCAATTAGCTGTGCTCGGAACGGACTCTTTGTTAGCAACAAAGAGTATAGTAAATATAAGGGTTAGCAACACTGAACAAGCTGACAGTTGACACCTTGACACTAGAGATGGGTCGTACTAGGCAAATCTTGGACTAGGTGCACCTAGTCCAAGTCCGTACAAATACTCGATCCAAATACCTGTTCCACCTAGTCCACCTAGTCCATGAAATACGCATACTTAGATTAGATGCTTAGTCTTTGCGTAACAACGATACGTGTAGTACGTACGTACGCAGTAATGAATTGTAATCTTCCCTTCATACTTTGCACAGGCTTAAGACTGTCAACGTATAGATTTATCTTATTGTTATAATTGCTTTTTGTTTTGTATTTTTTAAAATCACGTAACTATAATTATACAATCATTGCTTTTGTTTTTTTTTTTAAAATCACATAACTATTTACAATCATTGTTTTTTTTTTTAAATCACGTAACCGTTTACAATCATTGGTTTTTTAAGATACACGTAGAAAATCAGTCTTTGGAATTGACACTACTTCCTTGGGGACCCATTTTTCAAAACAATAAACACATTAATTAATGTCTTATTAAAAATAGATCTAAGTTCTTTAACAATATATTAAAACTTCGTTACGAAAACCGATCACTAAATAAGTCCCATAGAAGTTAGCGACGTCGAGCAGGTATCATACGTCAATCGAGATCACATTCGCACGAGTCCGTACTTGATACTCGACTGCATCATATAGTCTTCATTCGCATCGAGTATTGTCAAAGTATCTATTCTACCTATTCTATAAAGTCTGCCTAGTGCCTAGTCCCGACTAGTCTCGATCTCGAGTATTGACAGACAAGGATGGAAAGACTGCGGAATAGTGTAGTTAAAAAAGGACAGAATATATTCTTCCACAACACGGTGCGCGTCGCGTAACTTTTATGCCATTGATATATGGTTCAAAATCAAACGACTGGCACACGTATGATCTATGTAAATACGAGTGCGCATTGCGTTACTTTTATGCGTTTTGAATTAAGGTTCAAATTCAAGTGACTGACTCATGAATGATTTTGGCAAACATGGATGAGCTAGGACTATGCTGCTATCTCGCTTCACCGCGTCACGACGACGCGGTGAAGCGAGGTAGCAGCATAGTCCAGTACAGTCGGTACTTCGATTCGCGCGGGCCGCGGGTGCCGTGCACTGCGTAGGCACAGTGAGACTAGGTGGATCAAGTATTTTAAAAGTTAGAATAGGTGCAGCCTAGTCTCGTTAAATACCTAATCCCTGGATCTGTTCTAGTATATACGCTTCATCTCTACTTGACACTAATCAACCCCGCGTTCCGAATTTCGATATTATTGATGAAAAAACGCGGACGTTCGAATTGACAGTCTGTCCTGTAATCAAAATCGCCTCGTATAATAAAAAACTAAATAAAATGTCTGCAGTGGAGTCGACAACTTTAAAACCCGAAGTCTCACCTCACAAATTCACACCTAGAGGTAACATGAGGGCTTCATATATCTCACACAACAACCGCCACAACACTAATATTAGAAACAGGTGGTTGTTACTAGTAATTTACTTTCGAAATCAAATTAATATAAATCCTAACTTCTCATTTTAGAAACAAGTAAAATTCAGCATCAAGAATTATCGAAGACTGTGTTCTCCCACGTCATAAACCTGCACAGTCAATTATCTGCCTGGGGTAAAAACCGAGCCGAAGGTTTTCGACTGGTAAGACTAGTACGGAACTTAAATTTGCCCGAATGTGATGAGGATTACATTCCGAGTCAGATGGGCCCATTGATGGACAGCTTGTTGGATACTTTGAATGCATTACAATATATTGTGAAAGGTAAATTCTGCATGTACCTCTTCTTCAGTCATATCAGCTGCCTTGCACTGCTCTCTAAGCATTTTAATAGCCATCTATTTTATGTCTGCAAAGAATTTAATTATTAACTTTGAATTTAGCTTTATGTGTAGATATATAGTATTATTCTTGAAGCATGATGGGCATGCAGGATAAGATGTAAAGTTTTCACAGAAAAGTACCACTTTTGAAGTCTATGTAGGCCCCTTAATCCCCTCCTGAGCAGGTATCTGTTCTTAGTGCTATATTGAAATTTTTAACTTTCTCCTGGATCAAACAACATATTCACACTTCAGGCAATTAACTCATCACAGGCAAATATTCAGTTAGTTTTCACAGCACCATAATTGGTTAGTTATAACAAATTATTAAGTCTACTGTCAAGTTAGTCATAACATTTATTTAATTACTAGCTATTGCTTCATCCTTGTGATAGTAGACTTATCACTTAGGGATATAAAAAATAGCCTACATCCTATTCTCAGATCTATCAAATATACACAAAAAAAAAGCATTAAAATCGGTCAAGCCGTTTTGGAGGAGCTTTGATAACAAAAGCTGTGATACAAGATTTTAATTTTTAATTATGACTTCACACTAAAGAATAGCTTCTATATTTTTATTTTAAAATCTTTAATTGTTACAGAGATAAAACTGGTGAACAATCAACTACAAGCACTGGCAAAATTGCAACAGTCTGGTGAACCAGTGCTTGTGACATGGTCTGTTAAACTAATATCAGAAAAAGTAATAGTCATGTATGAAATGGCAAAAAAAGAATTGGAATTGCTGGAGAAAGTAACAGGTATGTAATATTTTATTGATACTTTGTTATTTTGCTATTAAAGGCCTTCTAGCAGCATGATTGTGCTGTTGGCAACAAAATATAGATTCCAAGAACTACTCAGTTTTAGATGAGGAGTAACTGACAGAAGGAAATAGTCCAAAAGATAGTACAGGTGTTTGAAAATGAAAATATAATAATAAGTTCTGTTTTAATAAAGTTGGAATTATTAACGAAGGAACAGGAGTGGGTTTATAGTCAGTAAAAGTCTGACACTATCTCCCGCCTCGCCCAAGGGCGGGGGATGTCATAAGATGATTTTCCCACCGGAAATAAAAAATCCTGTACATTTATTACTATTACAATAATAGCATTATGATTACCTACTGTATTGTTCAACTTTGAAGACAAAAATAACATTTGATATTCTCAAATACAAAAAAGTCCCAGTGTTACAAGTGACAAAAAAATGTCTATGACTTCTAAACAAGATGACATTCTTTTAGACATCAAGGCCAAGTATTTCAAATTTATTATCAAAATGTTTATATTATAACATTTTTGTAAATAATTTGTTTCAGAGAACATAGGACATTGCCGAGATGCAAATATGCTAACAGTTTATATGGAGTCATGGAGGCCTGGCACTTATGTTTCTTCAGACCATTATTCATATCTATTTTCGGAAGCCCTTTTACCCCCTGTGTCTTGTCCTTCTTAACTTATTTTAAGTTATAGAATATTTATTTTTTAAGTTATATTGTATTTATGTTAAATGTGAATTATTTAATAAATAATGTTGTTAAACTGTTATTTGGTTATTTTATACTGTAGGCTTTTTATAATCAGGCATGTAACATGTGTAGTATCCACTACATATTAACATTTCTATATTTACATAGGTATGATATAAGTATCTAAATGTTATAATTCATGTTTCTGAACTGTTTGAAGATACTTAAATGGTTTTCATAGGAAACTATCTCACCTACTTTTAGCGTAGATAGATAAATGGAACAATGATGTTTAAAATAAATTATTTTTTATGAACACCTTAAATCTGTCTGAGTGTGACCACTGTGTAAATTCTTTTGAACTGCTAAATGGAAATTGATGCGGTCTTTACCTGATCTAAAACAAATATTCTGGACATTTAAATAAACCAATATTTTACTCTGACATTGCAATCGAATCTCGATGTTTTGAAATGTTATTTACAAATAGTATCTAAAAAGTATTACTTAGAAATTAAAGTTAAATAGTGTGTAACTATTAGCATAGTCTAAAACCATCTTTGGACTGTGATTAGTGTTCAAAAATAAATAAATGCAACTAAACACCATAAACCTACCTAATTATCTAAAACGAGACAAAAATATCCGAATCTAATCCGAACAGGTACCTACCTGTTATATCGATCCCGTTACCTACAGTTTATTACCCTTTCAGAAACTAATTGCAATGGTTTTAATAGCAGATGACCTCGGCATGACCATTAATTTACATAAGGCTATTTGTTTAGAGATGCGATAGCCGACGAGGCGGGTTGTCATGGCGACTTTTAACAAACAAACGCTGGTCGAATGGAAGCTAAATACAAAATTAGCCTTATTACTTATCATCCCTTTTTTACTTGATCTGAGTTATCATCATCAAAATTCCAACCTTGACTGACCTGTAGGTTTAGTGGTTAGTGGCCCTGACTGTCATGCTAGAGGTCGTGGGTTGGATTATTCCCACCTAAAACTAATATTTGTGTCATAAGCACAATCATTGTATTGTGTCTGGGTGTAATTTGTAAGGTTGGTAAGGCAAGCGCCTAGGATGCCTGATGTAGTAGGTCAAACTGCCAATTGTCTGTAGGTAGGTACCTTCTGCTGACCATCGATCCGGACAGATGATGTATCATAACACGTTCCTCACCACTTGGAACTTTAGATCATTGTGTATCGTCCTTCTCCCTACACGACTGCGACTCACGTGTTGAACGGCGAATGTGGCGTTACAGGTCAGCAGATTGGGATGAGATGCTGCACTTCTTTACGTCTTATTCTTGGCAGCAGGTCTATTTCACTTCTGAAAATCCGTCGAGCTGTGCGGATGCTATATCGGATGTGGTACGTCAAGCGTTTCTCACCTGGGTTATCGCTCGTGACCGGCTCCGGATCTGAGCTCAAAGAAGAGAACCTTCAAACATGCTGCCAATTCCTATAAAAAGGCAGCAAAGTTAAATCTCTAAGATTCTTGGTCTATATAAAAGGTCACCACGCGTCATTGAATATAATCTACAAGACTACTTAATCCATCGGAATATTTTTTTAGAACAAATGTAGTACCATTCTGTCCTGTCACCCATCACACTATAATTAACTCCTTTTTCTTTCATATCACTCCTCACACAATCCATCCATCTTTTCTTTGGCCTTCCTCTATCTCTCCATCCATCTACATGTATACTCAGAACTCTCAGTAACATGCGTTTCATCCTCCCTCTTCACATGGCCGTACCAAGACAAACGATTTCCTTTCAACTTTTCAGTCACTGGCGCAACCAAAATAAATAAATAAATGTAGTACCTACTACTGTTTAATTATAGGAAGTAGTTCTTGATTTGCAGCTAATAGGGCGGGTCACTATAATGGTTTACAAACACCCCACGTTGGTGTTGAACTTGTGTTCGTAGTATACTATTTAAAGTGTTTCAAGTTAGCCATTGTAACTCATAACCAGTTGAAGATTTTTCGGGTGCTTTGTCGAAAAGGTAGGAAAAATATAAAACTGATTTTTGACAAAATGCCAAGGTGCCCCAAGTAGTGTGAGCCCAGAACTCAACAATTTCACGATCCGCCCCTGAGTACCTACTAGATGGGAGTTATTGGAGTGCCATCATCATCATATTAAATAAAATTGAAGTGTCTGTAATATCAAAATATTTTTTTTTACTAAATTCACATAAAGTAGTAGGTATATCTGATAGGTACCTAGCAAAAATTCATTATTTTAATTTTTACCTAAATTATAGTTGGACTGGAAGACCGCAGCAGGTTGTGGGTTTGTTCCGTTGGTTTGTGTTGTTGGTTTGTTCCGGTTAATCTCCGAAACGGCTGCATTGATTTTGATGGGATTTATAATAAATAACTAGTAGATAGCTGATGTTAAAAAGAGTAAATTGGTTACTTATTATTTTAGAAAGAAAAAAACTTGTTGAGGTAAGCAAATGGCATGTGCTGTTTTGCGAGTCTGCGCGGACGAAGTCACTGGCTCATAAATATGTAAAAACCTCAGAACCCCTGAACGGATTATTGTAAAACCTTTACGTGTGCATTGTTAAAAGCTCAAATGGTTACCCATCAAAGTTTTTCGATCTAGATTAGCTAAAGCATTTAATAAAAAATGAGAATAATTATGCATAACATGTTTTTTTGTGGTTTGATTCACATTTAGACATACCTACCTATCTAAATAATCGGATACGTACCTATTTCAGTATTTTAAGGAAAACCCGGCCCTGGAATGCAAGGCAACGAAGGAACATAGGAGTGGGTTTTAGTCAGTAAAAGTCTGACACGCCCTTTTGCTCCGCCCAAGGGCGGGAGATGTCATTGGATGATTTCCCACCTATAAAAAAAAGCGTTTCTGCATAAATTGACCAAGTCAAGTTTAAAAGTAATATGAAAAGCTATCGGCACCCACTTGCCTTACGAACCAGTGTACAATGTCATGAATATTCTCATTACCTACTACTTACGTATCGAAGGACACACCAAGACAACAATGTCACAGCCAAAATGTGGCTTCACAAATTGTGCCGGCATGCATATTCTTTGAAGCCAGATAAGTGTAGCCTAGCTTGGATTAGCAGCCTAGTATCAAACACCTATTAATCATTTCGAATCGAAAGGTTTATGAGGAGAAATTTAATGTCAAAATATTGGAAGTATATAGGTACCTACCTAATAGGTGTTTAATATATACTTTAACTTTATGCCAACGTTATTCAGGAAATGCCTGTGGTAGAATTGAAATTGCCGTTAAATGATCATGCTGCAAAAGGAAAAAAAGAGCTATCGTTGAGGAATCTGTCTCTTGTCAGCAAATTGCATAAGCCACATACTAGAATGCTCCAAGTGCCCATACACCTGCACTCTGGAGGACTTGATGAGTGCTACCGATGCTGCTATTAATGTAGCCACCTATTGGGCCCAAACAGTTTGACGAGTTTACCATCGAAACGAAAAGAAGAAGAAGAACTTAAAATTCTACAATCTTCATTAGATAGGGATTAGGTAAACAAAACTTCCGTTGATACGGATATCATATGCGTAACATAGTAAAAATTTTATGTCATCCTAAAATATGCAAGTCGTAACTTTACGCAACAATCTGACAAGCTATATCGGCGTGCATATTTATTATTATAACACCTATTTCGGTTTACGGCTAACAGATATAAATAGAACACGGAAGGAAGGGCCCGGGTACCGTGTCCCTGCTTCTGACGAAAATTGACCCAAATTCGTGAAGCAAGGCGTTACCAGCTCCCCGGCTGTCATTTCACGCTCAATTTACTTTCTGCTAAGCACATTTCCGAAACGATATATTCGAAAATTTAACATTTATCTATTTGTATCTACTTATGAAGAATTTTGAAGCGAATAACTACCTAGTTGAATGTTTTACAGGCCTTCTACCTAAAGATCGGTACTCAGCTACCTACTTAGGTACTTAAATTGTGCAAAGAGTACCTAAACTTCTCCAAATTAATTAAGTAATAGGTGTGTTAAGTTACTTAGGTTGATGGTGGTACTGGAAAACTTCACACTACCAAATCATTGAGCCTTCAAAAAATCAAAAACTACGAAACAAATCCTGCACGCAAGACAAATCTTGCGTTTCTTAATTTGCAGAAGTACCGATTCAAATTCAATCAGAATTAGTTACTTACTAACGAGCCACAATTTCAGATATATAATTAATACTCCCACCTTTAAAAGACATTAATGAAACAATATTTTAACTAATTGATCTGGCAGTTTTACACTGTAAAAATGTTGACCACAATGGAGTGGTTGGTTGTGTTGGATGGTCAGGCAGACACGAGGTACTGTGTATTTATTCTTTACACCACGTCAAGAAAGAGTTCAGTGTATGATGGAGTGGTTAAATTATTTTCATCTTTATAGAAGAAAATATAATGATGAGATCAAAAGAGACTTCAAGAAAAAGATATTAGAAACTGACTAGAGCACAGGTAAATACAAAGTAGTGCATTTCTCTATCTTTATGAAGTTTAAAGTAAAAAAAACTAGGTAAGCATACCAAATCGTTAATTATATTATGGAATAAGAATAGCTTGCCAAGAAAAAAGTTTCCTTCCTACGACACAAAGCGACAATTCGGTTCTTAAATATCGAAATAGGAATATTACAATAAATAACAAAGTTTTAAATTATGTAAACAGGAATGACGTAAGAAAACTAATAAAAAAGGGATCAGATTCTTGAAAGACGATTTGGAACGTAGACTACTTACAAATTTTTCAAACAGTTACTAATAATGCTTTAGACATGGGTAGGTAATTTATTTTTCAAAAATGATCAAATAATGCCAGCCTAATTATTTATTATTATGGTCAAAAATTGGTAAACAATAACAGAGTTGACTGAAAGTGTCAGAAGAGTACGTACACTTTAACTTAATTTTGATTAAGTTACAATGTAACTACACCACTAGAAAACAACACGGTTAAAAAGATGGTTGTTATTGGAAATTATCTACTAGTTAGGTACGACGAAATTCTCCTGACTAATTAAATAATCCTGATTAAAGATAGGTAATAATGACGTATAAGAAATTCCAGTAGCATCGTTTTATAATGACTGCATGCTTTTAGGAAGGCCTTTTCCCTAACCAAGTTAAAATTGCTCAGCAATTTCCATTTTTACTAAAACAGATTCTGATGGCAACTATAGACCTATTTCCGTCCCTGCTTGGGCAGAGCACCGCAGTGTCCTCGTGGGGGCGATCGGCGGCTACAACCTCTTGCGTTGGGCCCTGGTACTAGCACTGAGGAATGGCAGGCGGTCGCTTCCTTCTGAGGAGCAGTAATGCTAGCGAAGGAGGCGGCCGCACGCGTGAGGGAACTGCCCTCACGTCCCAGCCGCCGGAATATCGATCCCGATTTCCATCGTAGGCGTCCGGACCGAGCCCAAGTTGTCAACGGCGCGTAATGTTCCACGCGCGCCTAAAGTCATCATCTGCTGACATCTCAGCAGATGGGTGAATGGCCCAGCTGGGTCGAAGCCTACTGGGGCCATGGGTTAAGTGAAAGTGAACCCCAGGGCCCTGGAATAAAGGCAAAAAAGGAACAGGAATAGTTTTTAGTCAGTAAAAGTCTGACACGCCCTTACGCACCGCCCAAGTGCGCGAAAAGTTAGCCATAAAAAAGACCTATTTCCATAGTTACCTATATTATCAAAAATCATTGAAAAAATAATGAAGGGGGCAGGCTCATGAACAGAAAGCGCAGTATATTAAATGATCAACAATTTGGGCACTACTTTTGTAGGAACTACCGATGTTATTGAGGCATTTATCAGCGAGGTTGTTTGTAATTTAAAGGACAAAGTGTAAGAACAAAGTGGCAGCTACTTTTCAAGATCGTAGTTCTGCTTACGACACGGAAGACCATGATGTTCTATTGTCTAAGTTGAAAATACGTATTCCAGACACAAGTCTATTTTTGCTTATGACACCAAATCAAAATATCTGCAAATAATTAAAAAAAAATAAGTTAATACTGTTCCGGAAGGTTAAGAAATTGTCTAAAACGGATTCTAGCAAGCTGTGCTATTAGAAGTCTGAGGGGAACTTTGCCCTAATTTAGAATGGTATGCTTTGCTTCGGTTGAATCTGGGTTTAGACTGTGGTTCAGATATAAGGTACCTACTGTCTCCGTATAGGACCACTCAATTTGAAATCATTGTAAATTAAATAAAAAAACGTATTTAAGCTAAACAACTGGTTTATATATTAAAGTGTTTATTGAAGAAACATTTTCAATAATAGTATTTTGTTTTTATGTGCTCACAACAGAGAAAAATCTATTGTTTTAAAACATAGTCAATGGGTTATCTTAGGACGCTAGCAGCCCAAGAAATCCCGTTTTTTTTTTTTTTTATTCTTGATAGGTTCGCGCTTGACCACTCTCTATCTATAGGGTGACTAGCAATTAGTGTACGATACTTAAACTCGTGATTGTGCTCATGATAACAAACAATTTTTATTATGGGAGCAAAGCCGACATCGCGAAAAAATTATCAGCGGTTCAGTACATTAGGGAAACATAACTGTACTGAACAGCTGATTTTTTTTCGCGATTTCAGGTTAGTTCCCATAGTAAAAGTTGTTGGTTATCATGAGCACAATCACGTGTTTAAGTATCGTACACTGATTACCAGTCACCCTATATATCTGAATTAATGAATATCTATGTAATATCAAGGTTAGCAAAATTTTTATTCTTACAAAATACATTTAATATGCAGTTTTATTTATTTAGTCTAGTTAATTAGTCAAAAATTTGGCCTTGGGCCTTTTTATATCTATAGAAACTTAAAATGGCCTTAAAATAAAAAATTATTATTAGTGGCACATATTTTGAGATTCGTTTCCTTTGTGCGTTATTAAATAATAATAGTAATATCTTCTAACAGAACATAAATTTGAAAAAATGTGGGCTATATTAGGAATATTAAAAACGATTTTTTACTTTTTCCTTTATATTTTAAAGGTCTAAATTATTTTTTTGTTTCATGGCATTTTATTTTATTTTTTTTGTTTTATCATTTATTACATACCAAATGTAATATTCGATAGCCTAAAAAGCCTGGGCCTTATTTGGGGTCAAGTTGTGGGAACTTTGTTATATGGCAGTAAAACTAATATAAAAATTAAATGGCAACAATGACAACATTCAAATTAACCTAGAGTGGAATGTTATTCTTCTTTTTCTTCCTACCCTTATCCCATATTACTTGGGGTCGGCGCAACACGTTTTTTCTTACATTCTGTCCTGTCATCCGTCATGTCACTAACTTCCTTTTCTTTTATATCACTCCTCATACAATCCATCCATATTTTCTTTGGCCTCCCTCTCCCTCTTCACCCATCTACATGTATACTCATGACTCTTTAGAGTGGAATGTTATTACTATTAGTAATAAGATTCATCAAATTAAAATGTAATATTACAGTATTGTGCTGTAATAAAATTATACCTAGGTGAGTGAAGTTGTAATACGTGCACTACTTTGATGCGATGGTGACAATTGACAGCTGTGTTCAGTACGCGATTGATGTGATGATCTTTGCCTTTCGTTTAAAAACCGGTTCTACAAGATTTCCGCAAAATTCGAAAATATTTTGACCACCGAAACTTATGTTTTTTTTTAAAGTGGGGCTTGATAAGAGCTGGGCCATCTTCAGGCACAGTACCTTAGTATTAATACCCAATCAGCATTTGTAACAAAAAAGAGCCTTGAACAATGCACCGCATGACACCGACCGAATTGTGAAGATACAATTTCATTAGACTTAAAATGTTGACAGAGCCATGCCTCTATATTCTAGTGTTGCTAATCAATTTGCACAAATTTGAAACTGATGAGCAAAGACAAGCTGGTTGTAGCATTCGCAGGAAATACTTACCCAATACCTACTTGCAAAATTGAATGTTAATCATCACCTCAAGATATTACTCAGTTTTTTAACAATAAGTTGCCTTTTCACTGAATTTAAAAGTATGAATAGCTCAAACTTATTTAAAAACAAATCAAAGACACATTGAGACAGGGCTGTAATAGTATCAATGAATTTCTTGATGTCAAACGACAACCATAATATTGGACCTCTGAATACAGTGTTAATCATTATAGTAAACTTTTAAATGGAATTTTTCGATTGCTGCTATTCATATTTTGAATTCGCTGTCATAAATGAGACGTATATTTTATTATAATATTATTGAATTTGTATCCATAACGTTCTTTAATATTATTTGTTATTAAATTAATCATTGATTGTTTTTAATTATTAAGTTATATTTGATTTTTGTATGTTTTTGTTCATTATTTAAAGGATGTATTTTTTTAATAGTATTGATATATTTATTATACTCCACAACTTTTACGCAATGCCTTATAATCCCAAACTAAGCGGAGCTTGTGCTATGAGTACAAGACAACTGATAAACATGTTTATATATTTTTAAATACACACATGTTATGGATAAATTACACCCAGACAGAGAACAAATAATTGTGCTCAACTCATCACACAAACATTTGTCCTGGGTGGGAAACGAACCCACCTCCGGCATAGCAGTCAGGGCCACCTGGGCCACTAACCACTAGACCAACAGGCTAGTCCAATAAAAGGTATTCAGCAGACAGTATACCTACCGATTTTACACAAAATGACTGCCTATCCGACCTCTACCTGCAGAGCAGATATCTATTCATAATGAACATGCCAGAATGCCTAGGTATATTTAAATTTTTTAAACAATAGCACGAGTTGTTGGTATCTATCACATTATTTGTTTTGTCGTTTTAGTAAGGAATAAACAAGGTTGTTCGGTTAAATTTATTGCAAATGTAAATACTGGAATATTTTAATTTTCTAAGATATCGCCAAGGGAACACTAGTTCTCATTGGTTCTAAATAGTATGTACTTCGCCTATCTAAAGCCTGGCTTAATTTTGCACAGCAGGTGCAGAAAAATCTCATAGTAGGTAGTATTTCAAGCCCATAATGGAATTAAATCAAAAGTTTTTTAATTTGTTCGTCATCATAACATTATATAACGTCACGCTTGGCTGTATTTCTCGAAGGATATAATATAATAATGTATAACAATCTTTTATTATTAGGCAACAAAGGCCCATAGACAAAATACACAAATCATTTTACAAAATAATAAACTAATACATATCATGTTCTGGGGCTGGCCCTAGGCCAGAGCACTTCGACCCTTCTTGATCTTTTGTGCTAAAACTAATACATAAAAGAAACTATAGCAAACTGTAAACTATTTCACACAAAGTGCCGGCGTCGTGTTTCGCTGGGAGGTCGGTATCCTTCCACGAAATCGTCGATACACGACGCTCTTCCGCCAAAACTCTCCTTTGAGGAAGGTCTCCAAATGGTGAGTCAGAACCCGCACCACAAACGATTTAAAATTAGTGTTATGGCGCGGCTCCAACTGTACGACTCTCAAAGTCTAGTTCGTCTTCACACGTGCATACCTATTCCACGATCTCTTCAACCTTTGTGGTGTGATGTAGTCTCGAAACGAACAGCAGTGTCGTGGGGATTGCTGGACGCACCAGAATGTTGGATCCTGCCAGCGCGTAACCGCACTGATTCTGACACGTAGGCTTCTTTTTCTTCTTCTTCTCTACATTTGTGAAGTCATCCTAATCGCTCTGCTTGTCCCCTTTTGTTTTACCTGCTTGCCGCGTTGTTTGGATATGGCAGAGATGTACCGCTTTGCGGTATTGTTCACCGTGGCCTTGGAACGCAAACGGCAAACGAAGGAACGCCCTCAAGTAGATATCTGATGAATTCCCATACCAACAAAGACTAGGTTGAAGGCACATACCTACAACACAGTTGAAACTTAGACAGTAAAAAGTTACTTAACAGTTACTTATCAATTTAGATAATAGAGGACAGTAATGTTTTTATACAGGTTACCTTTTATTTTAAGATGGCGACCTTGGGGGAGTCCTAAGATAATAAATATATATTACTGGTTGTAAATGTAAGAGATACATAGTGAGTACTTAAGCTGTCGGTCCAAGTGACGAGCTGAGCGTTTTCATTGTCGTGTTTAAAGAAGTACCGTACTGATTTGGTTTTGAAGGTTGCGTATTTATTCTTATAACAAAACAAAAAGAAGACGTGATTTATGATGACTGAAAAACTTTGAATTTTCACAAAAGATATTTGTTCGTGAGTGTTCAGTTATAAGAACAAGATATTTATCACAACATTTTTGTTAAAGTGTTTTGTGGAAATTCTCCATGATTCCATTGTAGATAAGACATTACACGTCTCTCGGATATAGTTCGGCTCCAGGCAGAGAACTGAAAAGAAATAACGAAAAAACATTTATTGGAGACTCGCCCTCTATTGAATAACTTAAAAATAAAATGTCAAAAAGAAAAAAAAGACCTGTGTGAGGCCAAAAGGCGTCTATATGCTGCGAAGCTGAAGAACTGCTCTGGAGTATGCAAGGATCTGAAAACTAATAAAAACCGGGCAAGTGCGAGTCGTACTCGCGCACTGAGGGTTCCGTAGAAACTTACCTATGAAGAAAACAGTTGAATTCCCGAATTGAGTTACGAAGATTTATCCGAATCGCCAATTTTTTTTTTGTGTCGTAACTACAAATTTACAGTTTTCAGACTTTTTCCTGTATTTGTGCTATGAGACCTTGCTTCATGCTAAATTTCAGGATTCTAGGTTAACGGGAAGTAACTTATGAATTTTGATTCTCTTGAGAGTGTCGAATATACGTTTTTTGCGACTGTAATAAACGACTTTAATTCTGAAGTTTGATTTTTTCACGGCTTCTAGGGATCACAGACCTGAGTATATGGCTTTAAAATCAACTCGATACCTCGATGCGTTCCCGAGATAAAGGGTCTTTTTTTATAGACAGATAGACGGACAACAAAGTGATCCTATAAGGGTTCCGCTTTTTCTTTTTGAGGTACGGAACCCTAAAAAAAAAAACTGAAACTGAATGAACGCGTTCTGGTTAAGTAATCACACCTATTCCACAATTTCTACACAAAAAGCTGTTGTTCCCGTAACATTCTGCTGCTTACTCAAATAGTACCCATGTTATCAATATTTTTTAGAAAATATTTTACCATGGATTAAAGTGATTGCTAATTCCATTTTTAGAAAAAACCTTGTATTTAGTCGGTACTGGTTGGTACGCTGTTGGGTTTCAGTAGCAGTAGAGAAAAATTCTCTATGTCTCACACTGATATCTCGAAGTAGCAGTGTTTACTTGCGCGGCTTGGCTGCGTGCGCGCATGCTAGATAGCTTCATTGTTCCCTTGCTTATGTCAACAGCTGACGACGCTGACAGAACGACAGCTACTGTGGAATCGGCCATGTTTATTTTTCTTTTTGTAAAGGATTTCTTAAAATAATATAAATGTTTTTATCACATTATTTTTATGATGACAGAAGTGTCGGATGATTTTAAAGATTATTTTAACTGAAGGTTATTTAAGATGCTTTTAAATGTGCTTTGATAATTGATTTATCAGGAAATAAAATAAAAGGGAACAAGAAAAATTGGACAGCAACTTTATGCATAAGGTATGCATACCTCCACCATCCCATCCTCCTCCTATGCGTGAAATATGATTACGATAGTTTTCAAAATAGGTATTTTATATGACTATTTTTCATGACTTTTCATTTTATATAGTTTTTCTTTTTTTTTTAAATATATACAGAAATAGTTTATATACCAAAAATGTACATATACAGTTCTTTATTAACTAGAAAAAACTCTCTTACCATGACAAAATCAAAATACTTAAGTTGTTTATACAATTTGTAACTACTCCATTATCTTCGCTGTTCGTTTTCTTAGCTCAACCTATAATTTCGGTTAGCGCTCAGTTTACATCATTTGTAGAGTGGTGACGCTTCTAACTACATTCATTGGCTTTCTTCTATTACGAAAGTGAATTAATCTATTTTGTCTTTAGAGATGTAGCCCTTTATTGTTTTCACCGACTCGCGCGGTAATCTTATTGCCTAGATTTGTTTTTTTTTTTTTATTATCCTTTTAAAACTTGATAATCGTGTTTATTGTGTAGTTAGTATATTAGATGTAAAGATTCATTTATTTTTGCACACTCTACAATTTGCACAAAGTCAGCATCGTAAGCTTATCTTCAAGATTCAAGAATGGGTCACTTCTTGAGAAGTGCGTACGTGCTTGGCATGGGGAAAGATTACGAAGGTAAGGACTTGATATTATTTTAAATGTATTTTTTGTTGGATATAAATTCTCGTTTCCTTATGTTAGTGTGTTCGTAACTACTTAACGTAGCTGTGTATATTGGTGCTCAATTTAATGTGTTTTGTTTGTTTAGTGGACGTTTGATGGATCGATTGAGTTAAACGTTTTATTTTGTTTACCTATGTTTGCGTACTATGTTTTTTACTAACAGTAGGTATATAGAATATCATCCACAAAACACGCACTTGTAGCACTATGAGTGCAATATCCTGTCATACCATGCGCTTTATCATACAAAAACGTACACGGACCGTTTTGGAAAGGCTTCAGTTTTGTCAGCAGTCTGTCAATTATAATGTCACAGTCACAGCTGTTATCTCCGGAAATAGCACATGCTGCGGTGCTGCGTCCCCTCCGAGTGACGTAACGTATCGCGTCAATCGTGTGCTTAATAAAAATATATGGCATCGGTTATGTACACAGGTATGTCAGACACAATCCTGATGTGTTAAATTATGCATTACATATGATTACATAACATCACGACTGTATCCCTGGAGAGTTAGATAAAGTTGTGTTGTATTAACTGTCACGAGCAATAAGTTACGTACCTATGTTATGTACCAAGATTCGTCAGCGCGTGTCGCGCGTTTGTTCTCCACCCCGCACTCTGTGAAATGAACCTGTGTGTATCATTGACCGATTGCCCGATAACGAAATGGCAATTTTCATTAAACCTTACCTCCTTAACTTCTTTGATTAAGTAGCTTGTCATTATTCGTAATACCCGGATATTTTGAAAAAAAAAAAAACGATTTATTGAACATATACGAGTACCTACATTGTCACATTGTGTACCTATCTTACTTCTGGCATTCAAGAAATAAGTCTACGACCAATTAGTTCTTAATTACCGAAACGTCAAACAGATAACTGTGACTGTACACCTTATTTTCACAGTTTTCTAGTATAGCTGGTGAAATCTATAGGTCTAATACCCTGTTGCCTTGGGCACGCCATAATCACGGTGGTAAGTCTCCTCTTCGAGGAGTGACTAGGGAGGTATCATGGCGTCCTCATCTTCCGTATGACACAGGTCCACTGGATTCAGGCGGAAAAAATGCCTGGGTGTCACCATTGTGCGAACCGCCCGGAGGACACGGTGCAGCACACGGTAGAGGTGTGCCCTGCCGTTTCCTTTTGGGGGCGATTGGCGTCGGTGACATCTCGCGCAGGACGTGAAGGAATGGCAAGCGGTCGCCTCCTTCTGAGGCGGCGGCACGTGTGAGGAAATAGACTTCCTTACGCCCCAGCCGCTAGGACCCCGACCCCGATTTCTAGCCACCGTAGGCGTGGGCTTGCGGTCGGCGCGTACAGTATTCCACGCGAGCAAAAATATGTCAATAAAACCGTAGGAGCCCGGCAAGGCCGGAGCCTATAGGGCCATGGGTCGACTTCTGAAAAGGTTACCTGTAGTGGCCGTAGTCCTAAAGTGTAAATGGCAACTGAAAGAACATAGATTTAGTTTTAGTCAGTAAAAGTCTGACATGCCGTCGCGCTCCGCCCTAGAGCGGGCGAAGTCATTAGATGATATCCCACCTTAAAAGAAAAGATATCTCAAACCTCACCTTAAGTAAAAAATACCCTGTTTTCTATTCACGTAAGGATCTAATGACCGCGTCAATGGACTCAGGTTCACAATTCGTTTTTTTATGTAGGTATGGGCCCTCATCACTCCAAGGGGCCTGGACCAATATGGAAAATTCTTTTTTGTTTGAAAGGGTATATACTTCCCAGGTGGTCCTATAGTTATCAAGACTGGATCTGATGATGGGATCCTAGAGAAATCGAGAAAACTTTTGAAAATTTTTTAGACACACTTGTATTGTAATGGTTAATATTCTTTAAAGGTAGGTATGTGTCTATAGAAATTCCACATAATTTCGGTTGTAAAAAAAGTCTTCAACACAAAAATGTTAAAAAGAGCAAAGTAAGTAGTATTTAGTCGGTGATAAATAACAAAGAAACAAAACTAGAATTACGTTTTTAATTTGAAGTCGGCTTATTTTTTTGTAAAAGTATTTTATGCCCATCGCGAATCTATATGATACCTATCTGCCTACTATTATTAAAAGTAGACGACTAAGTATTAGTCAGTATTACATCTAAATAAAATACTTTTTAAATTGCCAGTAAACGTACCTAAATATTAGCACTGTTCCCCGCGTGTCTACGTTTACTTGGACTTACTTTTATTCGTATCGTAAACGCCAATCTCGGTGCAGACCGAGGTCAGGGTCAGGTAAATTTAATGTCCACTAATTTAGCACTTTCGTTCTCATGGTCGCGACAGTGACCGTTTATCAGATTAAGATTAACAATACGGACTCTTGCAGGCCTTGCTTGCTCTGACAAACAAGTGGCATGATTGTGTGGAGAGAGATTCGATGATAGCATGACATATGTCTTGGTTTATATTAGAATAGAATGGAATAAAAAGTTTATTCAATTCTATAAACCAACCAATAGTACACCAAAAAAGTAATATAACTACAAACTTAAATCTATGGGTATCATGACGGTCTCATAGACAGCGATATCTACCAGACAACCTTATGATGGATCGTAAGAACTTTGTTCATTAGTACCGGTTTCCAATCTGAGGTCCGCAAGAACTAAAATATTATTATGGTCCGCGAAAAGTCTGTTTTGTTTTGTTTCCAACCGAAAAGTAGGTTTACCTAATTTAAAAATTTCTGTCTGTATGTTGTGTTTTCTATGATAATGCTTGTTACTTTTGCTTTTAAAGAATAGATCAAAGAGATATAGGTAAATTAGAATAGGTGTAGATGTAATAGGTACTGTAGTTTTGAATTTATGATACGTTTTCTTTTATTAACAAGTTTGCTTCTGGATTTCTTGTCTCTGCTACAAAGAAACCAAAGCGGCCACTGCTACGCTACTACTTGTCACCATCATCATCACTTGACATCATGTTATTTGTGCGACCGAGATAGAGTGATGGAACTATACATTCTATATATAGCTCCATCCCTTTAACAGTTCAGTATAGGTTGTAAAATGGATGGCGTTAAGAGCTCGTGGTATACTGAAGACTAATTATTGTAGATATTTTAAAACAATCAAATCAAGTCGCACTCTCATCGCGACAGTAACAATCAATGTCGAGAACTTGTCAAAACGTAAGGAAATTTGGGTACTTTTTGTCAAAATTGAGACTGAGATTAGAATGCGAACGTTGCTTAAAAATACGAGAATTGTCACTCTTGTGTCAGTTTTGTCAGATTGTGAGTTTGTGGACAACTTACTAGTGCCCCATTTTTATTTCGGCGGGATTTTTTCGGGTGAAGTCAGTGACTGTTACAGTCGATTATTGGCAAATGGATTCCTAGTGGATATTGTGATGAAAACATTGGTATAGCTTTGTATCTCAAGTGCCTGCACAACTTCTTATATGGAATCAAACATTGAAACAGGCGCGATATCGGTAAAATGGAGTTGAGAATGTTATTGTAGTATTGATTACTTTAGCCTAAAAGACTGACTCGATACATTTCGAAATACTGCAAAAGCATTATAATAATAATAATAATAATAATAATAATAATTTCTTTATTTGTATTGAATGCAGGTGTTACAATAATGGTGTTATATCTGATATATGTGTACCCAGTACATTCTGCCGGTTGGCATACAAAAATATAGGTTAACTTACAAACTATAAAAACTAGGTACAGAGTTGAAGGTAAGCAAAATTACAATTCATCATTAATAAAATCGGCAACAGAGTAATAACATTTCTCTGTCAGCAACGACGTCAAGAGTTTTTTGAATTTTATTAAGGGCTGATCCTTAATACAATTTGGCAATCTGTTAAATATAATAGGTGCCATACCAATAATATTTTTTTTAAGTAATGCAGTGTTATAACTACCAGTACATAATAAACCCTGATATTTTGATCTCATAGTAGTAGTTCGCTTCCTCGTATCATTCAATGCTGGAAAAAGATGCATGTTAGTTTTAACGAAAATAGCTACTTCGAGAATGTATAAACTAGGAAAAGTTAGTATTTTGTGTTTCTTAAAAAATGGAATGCAACTATCTGTAACCTTGAGATTAAAAATGGATCGTATGCACCGTTTTTGGGCTTTAAATATGGACTCTCTTTCAGAACAATTACCCCAAAATATTACACCAAACCTTAGAACAGAAACCACCAAACCGTGATATGCTACCATTAAAGTATCAATGTTAACTTTCTTGGACAGATTGTAGAGAGCATACGCAGACGTGCTTAATTTTTTGCAAACTTCTTCAGCCTGTGGTTTCCAGGTTAATTGACCGTCAATCAATATACCCAAGAATTTTGCCACGTTAACACTATCAATAGTTTGTCCCTTATAATTAATGCTTAGGTTTGAAGGAAGAATTTTTTGATAAAAATGCATTATATTTGTTTTATTAAGGTTTATGATAAGATTATTATTGTTGAGCCAGTTTATTATTAATTTTAGAGAATTATTAATTTCATTTTCATAAAGCTCTTTGTTGAGGCAATCAATTAGGACAGTACTGTCATCGGCAAATAACACACAAGGGTACGGAATCTGTCGGGGCAAGTCATTAATATATAGCAAGAATAATAATGGCCCTAGAACGCTGCCCTGTGGAACGCCATATTTAATTTCCCTCGGACCAGACAAATATTTAATCTCACGTTTTGATTTGGCGCATAATTTAGAGATTTCAGTATATTGAACACGTCCACTTAAATATGATTTTATTAGACGTAGAGCATTCCCTCGTATACCGTAAGTTTCAAGTTTGCCCAAAAGCTTTTCATGGTCCACATAATCAAAGGCTTTGGTCATATCGGTAAAAATGGCACAAATTGGTATTTTTTTATCTACATTACCCATTATTTTATTTATTAGATCGTATATGGCCATGTTAATATTTTTATTTTTACGAAAACCTTTTTGTTCCTCACATAATATATCATATTTTGACAGAAATGAATAAAATGACTCATAAATTACTTTTTCAATGATTTTGGAAAAAACGGGGATCAAAGCTATTGGCCTATAGTTAGTCATGTCTTCTTTATTGTTCTTCTTGAGGAGTGGTTTAACTATTGTGGTTTTAAGACTATCGGGGAATGTTCCAGAAAATATGCTTGCATTAATAATGTGGCTTAGAGGGTTAGCTATAGTAGAGTAGACAAATTTTATAACGGTAGTAGAAATACCGTCATATCCATAACTCTTCTTGTTTTTTAAAGATTTAATCACCCTTATAATGTCTTGAGGGACAACAGGGTCCATAAAAATAGAGTGAGGGTTATACGTTATTCTTGCAGTATTTTTAGTTGTGTTCCGGGGGGGGTCTGAGATCTGATCAATAAAAAAATCGTTGAAAGATTGAGCTATTTCATTAGGATTAGTTAATATTAAATCATTTTTTTTTATTTTTGTTATGGGCTCACTAATGGATTTTGTACTATTTATTATTTGCCAGGATGTTTTTGATTTATTTTTAGAATTTTTAATTAGAAAGTTGTTTTGTGCTCTCTGGGTCAGTTTGATAATTTTTTTAAATCGTTTAGAGTACTGTTTAAATGTCGTTTTATTTTCGCTAGTAGGATTAAATCTTTGTTTCCAGAGTAATTGGCGTTGTTTTTTGCTGCAGATTCTGATACCTCTAGACAACCATTTGATTTTTTTTTCAGATCTTAATATTACTGTTTTAAAGGGGAAGCATAGATTATACAGGAGTTGAAATATTTCTAAAAAGTTATCATAGGCTTCATTAGGGTCCTCTGTGCTAAATACATCAGAAAATGATAAGTTACGGAGGTGATTATTAAAGATAATTAAATTTTCTTCAGATATGTCTCGTCTTGATGTTTTCCACTTTTTAATTGGATGAAACTTACTAACTTTCATAGTAAATATTTGAGCCGTATGGTCGGATAATCCGAAGTCTATTACTTCACTTTGGCAGCTTTGTTTTGAATTGTGAGCAAAATTATCTAGACAAGTTTTACTGAGGGGTCTGGTCGGTTTATTTATTTCTAGCTTCATATCAAAGTTCATCAGAAAATATTCAAAATCCATGCTGATTCTGTTCTTTTTAAGAATGTCTATATTAAATTATTAGACATCCGACGATTATTAGACATTAGACATCCGGTACAAGTCCGTATCCGTGTACGCCCGTTACCTCCATATGTTTTATAATATTAGGAAGTATTGGGAAGTATAGTGAGATTATAACATATCACATTGTGATTACACATCAACCCCTTCAGCAAGCAGGTTGATTTGACCAAAATCTCTTTGATATCGTCTCGTCTCTCACGTGCATAAAAAGTAAAGTGGTTAATTCCTAAGGGTCGTTGCGAGATTGTACAAAAGAGTTACCGTGGTCCTGGAACGTAAAGGGTAACTGAAGGAACACAGGTTAGTTTAGTCAGTAGAAGTCTGACACTCCCTTTCGCTCTACCCAGAGCGAGAGGAGTTGTTTGAAATTGTTCACCACAAAAAAGGGTCGTCACACTATTTCTCTCTTTTTAAATGTGGGCAATGATGATAACCAATATTATTACAAACTAGCTGACCCGGCGAACTTCGTACCGCCTAACAGTCAATGAATGTATGGATTACTTACCTTTTAACTAAACTTATTGACCAAATTATGGTATCTTAGCCGTGTGCAGCGCCCCTTAGTGAACTCCACTGCGGGTGACGTAACCTCCGACAAACTTATTATTTGCGGTTGGTACAGTAATCGGTTCTAGGGATCGAACAGCAAAATTAAGTTTGATTTTTATTGTATATACTTTTCCAGGATAAAAAGTACCCAGTGTGGTGCCCAGGATATTAAAGAATAATCATACCAAGTTTCATCGTAATCGAACCGGTAGTTTGCGTGATGCCTGAACAAACAGACAAACAGACAGACAGACACACCAATTTTTTTTTAATGTCGATGTCGATCTAGTAACACCCCCTACCATTTTTGTTTTTGATGTTTTCAATGTACAGAATTTTCACTTCTACAGATTAATTATAGGTACTCGTATGTATAAATAGGAAAGACATACCTACTTTTTATAAATTAATCTCTTCGACAATGGTAGGTATACCTATCTATTATTTATTCGAATGATAAGATTTTAGTTTTTATACGGACGGGTAAAAACGTAAAGATCAAATCTGAATGCCATCATGATAAAGGTCAGTGAACTGAGTCTGTGGAGATGTTGACTTTCATCAATTTGTTGCCACTTTAGGTAACGTTTGTGGATTTTATATCTTATGTTCGTCATAGACACGGGGTTTCGTTTGTTTGACCGACAAATAAAATGGAGGAGGACGATTCGAAAATATTTAAATTTTTTTATTTAAAAAAATTGCCTGAATTACTGCTGTATAAACATGTGATTTCACATACACAAAACTAGTGATGCAACGGAAGTGTCTTAACGGAAGCGGAAACGGAAACAGATGTCAAAAGTAAATCTTTGCGGATGCGTAAGCGGAATCGCTTATGCGCAGAATGAATCAAAAAAATATAATAATAAAGAAACTCGTTGCGACACGTTTGTGTACTGCCCGCCCCCCCACGCCTCCTCGCTGTATTCTTCCGTTTAGAGTTTTGTTATAAATTTTGCGGAAGTAGAAGCGGAAACGGAAGTGAAATAGCTTGCGGAACTACTGCAGAAGCGGAAGCGGAGCAGAATTCTGTTGCAACACTATATAAGACACCCAGACCCGGTACACCTATCTGTGTGACCACAAAAATATTTGTTCAGTGTGGGAAAGGAACAGGGACACGCAACGCAGCAGCCAATCACTCAACTAATGCGCCAATGGTTTTCAATGGGAAGTATGTTTTTATTTTGTTAATATTGGTATTTAAACTCGCGATTGACCGCTATCTCACCTGACGATGGAGCACGCTTGCCTAGAAGTAAACTATATTCACTCTTGACTTAAATACCCCTAGTTGTAGGTATCAGGAAACAGGCTCCGGCAGGAAGCCAAAAAAAAAAGAACAGCCATTTCGTTATTCCCTCTTATACCAAAATCGTTTATTGACTATTTTTTACCAGTTTTTGTTTAAACATTTCACACATTATGAATTACTCTTGTATCGTGGGTGTGCCACAGATCCAGTATAACGATTTTTAGGCCATACAAATGTTTGTTCCGGGCGGGAATCGAACCCACGACACCACTGCGCTAACCGTGTCGTCATTTATGTGCCGTTGCTTATTTTATGTGTCATTTTAAACAGGTACGTAATTTTTTTTTCTTTTATATGGGAAATCATCAAATAACTTAGTTCTCTAGCTCTGAGTGGACTGAGAGGCAGAGTCAGGCTTTCATTGACTAAAATCCACCTGCGTTCTCACAATAACTCTTTTGAACGATCCCACAAGGCAATCCTAGTCCATAAACGTTTTGGCCAGTTCAGGAGGTTCCTGCACCGCATTCGTGCGGAACAAACGCCCCGGTGTCACCATTGTGTTGACCGCCCGGAGGACACGGTGGAGCATACGGTGGAGGTGAGCCCCGCCTGGACAGAGCACCGCTGGCGCCGTGTCATCGTGAGGGCGATCAGCGGCAGCGATCTCTCGCGCCGGGCCTTGGTACAGGCCATGGTTCGGAGCGAGGGGTGGCTGGCGGTCGCCTCCTTCTACGAAGCAGTAATGCTAGCAAAGGAGGCGGCCGCATGCGCAAGGGAACGGCCCTCACGCCCCAGCAGCCGGCATCCCGATCCCAATTTCCCGCCACTGTAGGCCCGGGCTTGCACGGCGAGCAATGAGTAGCTCGCTGATGAATGATTTTTGTGTGAAGTTATCAGTATTTTGGCATCAGACCATACTGGTGTGGGTACGACCCACTCACTCTCTATACATGGTGGATTTTTGAGTTTAGAATATCTATAAAAGTTATGGTTGGAACGTTTTCCTGTAACTATAAAGGTTAAGGTACTTGCCCTTACCTTCCCTTCTAAAAAATCCATCCTATGGCTACATGGGACAAGAACCACAATCCTCTTTTCACAACAGAATCATGATAGCATTGACACGTTGTAGTAGAGAGACAGATATTATTAATATTAGTCTGTTTGTCCCGTTGCAGGGCAAAGGCCTTTCTCCCCTCCTTCAGACAGTTGCGTTTTTTTTAAAAGTTAAATTAAGGGGATACACAGTTGTGCGTTGATATGTCAGTCAGTCAGTTTCTCCTTTTAGGGTGGAGTAGGGTAGGGTAGAGTTGGGTAGAGTAGAATAGTGTAGTCAGTTGACAGGAGCGAAGCCGCGGGCAAAAGCTAGTGTAGATATAGTTCCATCCCTCTTTCTAGCTCTCACGCTTCACAGTTTAACACGTCATGGTAAGGCTGATCGGCTGTCGATAGAAAAGAAGATCATCCCATGCGGGTCGGGGGTCTGACGTCATCACACAATGATGCAGGTGTAAATGGGGCAATCTTACGTGATTGGCTAGAAACCTTAACATGAATTGGCCCAGCCATGCGTGACTGGTATGATAATGTGTATTTGGCCTTACTTTTAACGTTAATGTAGGTACATGTTTTTCCTTTAAGACACTAGTCAATACTTTTTCCATACAAATTTCGGGGGGTATTACTCCACAGCTTGACATTCTATATCCAAAACAAAACAAGATATCGTTTTATCTTCTTGGTAATTTTGTCTGTGTGGAAACAGAAAATATAAAAAAAAAAACGAGCTAAAAAGTTATAAGCCAACCAAGTTTCAGCAGAGCAGTGGTGGCCCAGTGGTAACGGCCCCGACTTACGAGTTGTAATTTATTTCGTCACCATTGCTCTCAAAACGGTGAAGGAAAAACATCGTGAGGAAACCGGCATGTCCGAGAACCAAAAATTCGAAGACATGTGACATCCACCAACTCGCACTGGGCCCGCGTAGTGGATTACAGCCCATTCCCTCTCCTAGAGAGGAATCCTGAGTCCCAACAGTGGGAACATTACAAGGCCGACTATGCTATGCTAACCACGTTTCTGTTTTGATGATTTTAACGCAACTTTATGTGTAAAAAAGTAACAAAAATCGTATAAAATTTCCAAAACGAAATCGGTACCGACAAAGCCTAATTACCGAAGAGTTCCTATACAATTGATTGTAATAGATTTATGTAATGGGTTGGGAGTGCGACCCGTCGAAAATTTTCTTAGTTTTTCTAGATGAAAAATGATGTAATTGGAGTAGTCTGAAGTATTTTTTCAAGGAAATTATCCAGGGGAGAAAAAAGTGAATATACATAAGTAGCTGTGCCACGCGGTTTCATACACGTCTTTGGTTAGGTAATGCTCTGCTCCCGTGGGTCGTATCGTGATGTTATATTGCCTATAGCCTTCCTAAATGAATAGAATAGAATAGCATTTATCCGACGCAGGCAATTCAATAGGCAAAAACACAAAATAATAAAAAAATTGTACAGAAATATAATACAATTGCGCTGAGCGTGCCACGTGCCCAAACCAAAAAGGTCGCCAACTCAGCAATATTGCTAGGCGTCGATTAACATCATGGTGATAGTATCTAAATCCGACTTTTTTTAAACTAACAATTTTAACTTAAAATCGCTTTCCTGTAAAGTTTACTCAATGTCGCTTAGTAATTTTTGCCTTGCAAGCGTCGATGTGTGTTTTTCAGCCATTTTCTTCTTCGACAATAAAGCGCAACTAGATAACTTATCTGTATTAATTGTTTCACTTATCACGAATATTGTTGAATTTAAGATCAAATACTTATAAACTTATATTCCGCTATATATTTGCTAAGTCTTTAGTATATAATGTGACGCAAAAAATAATTCCACTGTGCTTTGCGTGCCTTGATAAAATGTAAGGTAAATACGTAAAACAATCACCTGTCTTAGATTTAATGAGGTTGCTGAAACCTAGTTTAGTTAGGTATATTTTTTATGATACCTATTCCTATGCTGTAGACACATGACACACATTGTGTCAACTCTGATGTGATAAACGTTGTCAACTGCGATAAAAAATATTTTTGTAAAATAAGCAACGGAGATTCTTTTTCTTTGTTAGCTAGTTTGTTACTTGATATGCACCAGACGTGAAGTATAGTGTATCTAGACACTATAGAGACTCGAACTAGATTTATTAAGAACTAGCAAAACTACATTTATTAAGAACTAGAAAAGTTGTCCTTTTGGAACGCAGATGGAAGATATTCTGCCTGTTCTCTTAGGTTTAAGTGTTTTGCGATGAGGTGATGATTGGAGGATTTTTTTATTTCAGCTAATCAAAGTACTGGCCCAAATTATCTATACAGTTTTGCCATTTTGATGGCAGTTTGTTTATCCCTTTACTGTAGAAGTCTGCCGGACGGGAGGCGATGAAGTCAGCGAAAGCGTTTTGTACTGCATCACGGGTGTTGAATATTTCCCACTTAAAAAATTGTCAAAATTTTGAAAAAAGTAGAAATCTGTTGGGGCAAGGTCCGGTGAGTACGGTGGGTGACGGAGAGCTTCCAGCTGTAAGTAACTCTTGTAGCTTTGCGATGGTCAGTCGTGAAGTGTGAGCTCGCGCGTTGTCGTGGAGAAGCAATGGGGAAGAGCGATTGACTAGTCTTGGTTGTTGAATTGCGAGCTTCTCCATCATTGTTTGCAATTCTTGGCAATAGACATCTGCCGTCACTGTTGTGCCATTCGGTAAGAAGCTGTGATGTACAAGTCCGGCACTGGTCCATCAGACAGTCACCATCATCTTCCTATGAGTAATCTTTTTTTTAGCGCACTGATTAGGTGCTGTACCCGGGTCCACCCACTGAGACGAACGCTTACGGTTGTCGTACAGGATCCGCTTTTCATCGCAGGTAACAATTCGATTAAGAATTCCCTCGTTTCTATGCCAATTCAGTAGTGCTATGCATGCTTCGACACGTAAATCTCGCTGTCGGTCGCTTAGTTCGTGTGGCACCCACTTATCTAGCTTTTGTATCTTTCCGATTTGACGCAAGTGCTTCAATGTTGTTTTGACACTAACTCCAAGGCCCACACCAAGCTCAGCCGTAAATTGAGATGGATCCGTTCCACTATCGCCTTCAATTCGTCGTTGTCGACAATATTTACCGGCCGACCGCGAGGCTCGTTCTTCAACTCAAAATTTCCAGATTTAAAACGATTGAACCAATAATGGACTGTGTTTATGCAAGCAGTGTTATGCCCGTACACGTCGTTAATGTTTCGTGTTGTTTGCGCAGCGGTATTTTCACGTAGGAACACATATTCGAAAATTGTACGAATTTTCAGTTTATCCATAGCGCCAAAAACTACAACAATGTCACAAAAACAAAAAACTATCTAAAAACAAATGACTGAAATTGAAATTAAATTAACACGTCTTTCGAATAAAATTTATTTGAATTTCGAATTGCGCGCCAATCCAAAGATAATTAATTCTGAAAATGCTGGTTATAGAATCTCCAATTACATAGGTAAAGACCTATTATTTTATGTTTTTATGGACTATTATATTATTTTACTATTAAATTATTATTTTACATTTTTATGCACATATTATATCTTTTTTTTATGCACCTGCCATATTTTCTCTTCACCACCCTAGGTTGACTGGTAGAGAATGCCTAAGGCATTAAGTTCGCCTTAATACTTTTGTGTTGTATTAAGTTTTAATAAATAAATAAATATATAAGCCTTTTAAATAATTTCATTTTACTAAAGTTTTTACTGAACCAACTAGAGTAACTCCAACCTCTGCAACTTGTATTGATAATGTTTTCTGCGATTGTGATTATTAAGATAAAGCTATAGTAAATTATCTTCCTTCTGATCATAGTGGACAAACGGTAGGTAAGTTTTAAGATTAAATTTAAAGCAGCCTTCGAAAAAAAATTAATTCCATTTAGGCCAATTACATTTGGCAAATTAACAAAATTTTATGATGACATACAAAATAAGTTAAATGTCACTGCCACAACATTGATGATGCCAAAATTTTTTATGACAATTTCTTTTCAGCGGTAGGTACTGAAAGAAGCTAACACAGCTTTTAAAAAGAAGTCGAAGAATATTTTCCCTAAGTTTGTAATTATAGACTGGGCGACTAGAGGTATTAGGATAAGTACGGAAAGACCATGGATATCCGGGAAAAACTATATGAGCTATGTGGGCTTAACTTCAACTCTGCAATTTTTAACAAGTATGTAAATAAATATTCTAAACTTTTTAGAAATTTTTGCAAGGTATCGAAGACCCTGTTCTTTAGTAACAAGAAAGAAAAACCTTTTTACAAAAAAAAATAATAAAAAAAATATCAGACTTCACTAAAAAAAACCATTTTTTTTTTTGTAAAACAGTAGATTATGTATATAATTAACTCCCGAGCATCGCGAGGGAGTTAATAAAGAAACCTGAGTGAAGTGAGGAATTCAAGCCGCCCAAGACAAAGACAGCTGTATCCCCGTGTTGGATACTCTACTTTTTACACCATCTGTGCGATAATTAAAGACAATTTAGTAAAACAAATCACATATTAGAGAAATATAAGTATTATTAATTACAAGTTAATCTTAACTATCACTCAACATGTTTTAAGATTTGAAACAAACAAAATTCACTACTCAAAGATTCTATATGTAGTTTAAATTTTATATAACTCTCCCGCTTGTTCATTACTTTTTTTTTAGAAAATTGTTCGTAACCACGTTTTATTCTGTTTTTTTTTTTTGGTACTGGCCAGTTTGAATTTTGAATAAACTTGTTTGATGCACTACATTTTCACATAATGTTGACGGTTTTTCACGTTCCAAATTCAAATCTCATTATTCCCTAGGGATCGCCCATACTGTATTATCTCTGGTTGCTCTCTGGTTGTATGACATATAAAAAGGCTTTATCGAGTAGGTGGTGTAAAAAGATTTTTATTTCCCATTTTTTAGTTGCGATACACTTATAACCAGAATGCCTATTTAGTAGTCTTTCTATTGTATGTCTAATTACGCTACTCAAAAGGTTAAATCATATAAACCCTATGACAGTCATATAGGTCTTCCGGAAAATAAAAATCCACCACTGCTAGACTGTATTGTATAATGTAGAAGTTTTTTTTTTTTTCAAATTTTGTGAATGTGAAGTACAATGCAGAAATTTATTTTATTAGGTTACAATTTGTTTCGATATAAACTAGCATGGCAGTTCAGAGTTTGTTATGCTCACTCAAATATCCCGCTGATGGTAGCTCGTGTTGTTGGGTCATTCAGTTCCCTTCAAAGTGGTTGAGCTGAGTGGGGCTGATGCACGCGTTTAGCTCGTGAACGGATGCCGTCAGTAGAGACTGGACATCTCTTAACTGCCAATGGCTTCTTTCAATTTATATTTTTTAAATACTGTTTTTAGGGTTCCGTACCTCAAAAGGAAATAAAAACGGAACCCTTATAGGATCACTTTGTTGTCCGTCTGTCTGTCAAGACCCTTTATTTCGGGAACGCGTGGAGGTATTGAGTTGAAATTAAAACCATATATTTAGTTTTGCGGTACCTTGAAGGTGTAAAAAAACAAAATTCTAAGTTAAAAAAAGATACGGCCGTTTATGTAGCAAAAAATGTATATTTCGACACTCTCAAGGGTATCAAAATACATATATAGGGTACTTCCCGTTGACCCAGAATCCCGAAATTTGGCATAAAGCAAGGTCTTATAGCACAGGTATAGGAATAAATCTGAAAAAAGTAATTTTTTGTTACGTCACAAACAAAACTTTTTGCGAACCGGAAAAATTTAGAAACACCAATCAGGAATTGAACTATTTACATAGGTAAGTTTGTACGGAACCCTCAGTGCGCGAGTCCGGCTCGCACTTGCCCTGTTTTTTTCATTATTTATTGACATTGTGCTCACATAATAGAAGCGACAAAAAATATGTAACCAAGATTTATTAACGCATAATATGATTTAAAAGAGTGTCCATGGAATTTCTTACACGTTCTTCTCCGTAGAGATCTACGCTGGAATGTGCAACATAGCTTCACTTTTTTTTTACTGAACGACATTTTGACAATTTAAAAGTGCTGTTATTGGTCTATTTGAAATAAAGTTTCTGATTTCTGACGCAAAGCCGTTCCTAATCAGCAGTTTCGTCTCTGCGCTGATATGTCTGTCAGTCAGTTGCTCCTTTTATGTATAATATAAAGCACCTACTTGGTGATATACAACTTGTATGTCGGGGCCATTACCACTGGGCTACCACTGCTCTCAATTGCATTTATTAAGTATGAAATGTCAGTTTTTCTGCTAGCTAATCAATATTGTTCAAGTAGGTATATAAATGTCAACGTGTCTAAGATTCATAAATTATACAATTACTGCGCAAATTTGCAGTAATGACTACATAATAATATTTGCATAGTAATAAATGACTACAAGTTTGTTAGATTTTAGTCAGTCATTCGCGAGTGTATTCTGATAAAATTCGCACATTGCCTAAGGAACTCTATTCACACCTGCATGACGCTTGTCACGAGGAGTCCATAAGGTTGTTTTTATTAAACATTAGGTATTTGATTACTGTTTGTGCACACGTTAGTAATGATATCAGCAAACTAGCGTCACTTGGCCAATTTGCGATTGAACGTTACTATCAAATAACGGGCGCGTAGCACCTTTTTTTCTGTAATATTGGATATCTTGTTAAATATTATTGTTTGTATTGTTTTAAGTAAGTACCCCGACAAGAATATCTTTATTACCCAATATTTTTTCAGTTATTTATAAGCAAAAATATATTTGGAAGTAACACTCGTTTTTTTTTCTAGAAACGTTTCTAGTTGAAAATTTGTTATTATAATATAGAGCAAGCTAACGCTTACACTCACATCAGCATATGCTGAAAATATAGGTATAATTCCCCCACCCAAGAAAAACGTATCGTGTCGTAAACACGAATTAAATTAAACTATTTATCGTGCCAGAAAGAATAATTAGAATTAAAATAACATTTAAAAAACGAGTAAAACCGGCTGGTATTTAATTTGAAATAAAACATTTACCATTACCGTGAATTTCAGTTTATATTGCTTATCAATATGGAATTAGGCACTTAACGTGTCTCGTTCGCTGTCCGCGAAAATTTGTCAGTTGTGCGAAACGAAACACTGTCGCTAGTCCGCCGCGTGCAAGACCGTCGCGAGATACTTTAGTACTTTGCTAAGTCACTTATAAAAATGGCTCCACTATAGTAGACAAACACGGGCCGAACAAACGCTTGTCTACGGGCGAGATATAAATCTGTGTGATAGTGTACCGCGACTTCGATAATATGTATGGAGGTTGTAGGAATGCCATCGTGAGTACTATGTTTTATGATGCTTCGATTAACGCATGATTAAAACGCATGGAAGTCAGTGTCACTAATTTTAATGTCTGTTAATTCATTAAGAAAAATAGGTACCTACTATAAATGCACCATTGTATTCCAAAAAGATACAAAAAGTTGTACTTTTTTGTAAATTTTAGTTACAATTTTTTTGTGAACTTTAGTTATACTTTGTTGTGACTTAACTTACACTTTTTTGCGAACTTTAAGAGTTTGAAAAAACACTTTTTACGTAGCTATTATTTCTCGACTGTTTAAATTCAAAAAATTATTTCGATTCAAATTGCGAGATTTAGGAACTTCTAAAAAGTTATTTAATCCTATCATTATATCATTTTATAATTTCTGTAAGCTTTTCGGAGCTCTTTCTTACTCATCTTTTCTAATTATCTATTGAAAATTTCTTAGATATATATTTTAGGTTTGCTGCAAGAAAACCCAATTGTGGGTTAAGCTTTTTTAAATAATTTGTTAAGTATTTTATGTACAATGAAGAATATATAAAAGACAGTTAACTAATTCATTATGTCTTTCCTTTAGGTATTAACTTAATTCTGTTGTTCTTTCTTCTTGGTAACGTTTATCTTTTTAAATTAACCAATTTACTTGCAAAATAGACCCATATTCTAGCAAATAGTTTAAAAATAAGTCGATACTTTTATTACAAAAATGCATCTAAACGCGTACAGCGATAGCAGCCCCTATAATTCTCGAATACGTAGAAAAAGACCTCGATAACTTAGTTTTTTAATATATAATGCTATAAGTTGTTTGACATCATTACGCTATTGAGGTTTGTGGGACTGGTTGCCCTTAGCCACGTAGGTATAATTTAACCAGCGGAGTTTAACCTTAAAGGTAGATCAACTTTACTTAATGTCTACTCGTTGATTAATTTATCGAAGCCTAGATTCAATGTGGAACCACTTTTTGTGTCGGCTTTTCCGAATAACATAATTACTGTCATTAATACTAGGCAGCTACTCTAGGTAATCACTTTTTTTTCGAGGTGGAAATCATCCAATGACTTCTCCCGCTTTAGGGTGAAACTTTTACTGACTAAAATCCACCTGAGCCTTTCAGTTGCCCTTTGCGTTCCAGGGCCACGATATCCACGATATTTTGTATATTCTCGTTGCCCTAGCAGGCATGGGCCCATGAGCTCCTACGGTTTTGATGACATCTCTTTGAGGTCCGCGTGTCATCAATCATTTGCGTCAAAAATATTTAAATTGACTTCTATGATTTCTTCATCTTTCTTATCTTAGGTTATCATGTTTGAGTATTAGATATTAATAACTTCCAAACGAATCCCCTTTTTATTTTGAGGGTAAGAAGTCATCCAATATCTTCCCGCGCTTTGGGTGGAGCGCGAGGGAGTGTTAGATCTTAATTGACTAAAACCCACCCGAGTTCCTTCAGTTACCTTTTGCTTTCCAGGCTCACGGTGACACAAAATTTAAATGTTTTTATTTCACATATAGGCATGGGCTTTCGAATAACCGCCCAAAGGAATCCATAAAGATATTAACTTAAATAATTTTATTGTGATATGAATCGAGTTTAATTAATATCGTATAACTCGTATTCATAGGAATTTAAACCTAAAAATAGTGACAGTAAAGCAATACAATAGTCGCAATCTCGTTACTACGGTAATCTCAGTCGTTAAGATGAGTTTAAGTATTAATAAACCATTTCACTTTAATTTATGTGCCATTAATTAATTTAATTATGTGAATAGGTACAATATTAATCGTGTCTTAACAACGTTTGCTACCAGAGTTCAGATGGATAACAATAACTTGTAGATGGGTATTTATTTAAAGGTTACGTACAAATTATAAACATCGATAAACAAGTGACGATCTTTCGAGAACATCACTGAGTGATATGTCAACCTGTTTTGATTTATTATCCAGGAATTAATTGATTAAATACAACCATAAAAAACGTCATTATTATCAGTGATAACAGTAACATACTTGCTACGTAGTTGAATTATGACTATAAATAATTGCAGTACGTTATGTAGGTACAGACACAGACAATGAATCAAGTACTTAAGATTGTAAATAGTTGTAAAACTTCGTTTAGTTAAACTTCAATGATCCATGCGTATTTTTATTCAACAGTTATTTACGAGATTTCCTTGCTGGTTGAACGAACCACGTTAACGAACAAGGAAAGGTTGATAGAGGTGACGAACAACAGCCATATTAGTCAGAAAATATTGGTTTTTCCATAAAAATTCTCACATCACAATGTCACCCCAGAGATAAATGACAGCAATGACTAACATCCCTATTTACGAGTACATGACTGAGCTTCAAATGAAATGATGAATATTTTAAGACTTAATCGATTTCAAGTGTACCGTTATTTTTGTTACCAACGTTTACAAAAAAGTACTTGCCTTCTAATCTAAATAAGTTAGATACTAACGAAAGTAAATTGTCTGGATAACTAGGTAGTTTTTAGAATAGAATGCAGACAGACATTGTTACAGTTGAAACACAATCTTATTATTGTAAAAAAAAAACCGCTACGAAGATCTTGAGCTATTTTTCAAGCAATTGTTTCAGTAAACTCACAATGCTCTCAGCGTATTCATCATTAGCGTTGTATTCTACCAGTGGAAGAATGTTTGTAATCTGATCATTATTACTAGGGGTCGTGGGGCCTGTCCAAAAGACAGGAACCGCGGTCTTAACTTCCACAAACCTATATATATATTTTAATAGTATTTTGGGACCACATTAAAGTACAGTTACCAAAAGAACTGTATGTATTTATTTTATTTTTGTTACCAAAATAAGACATTACTGAAAAAAAAAAATTGGTGGAAGTTGTTCCCAGTCCAAAGAGCCCCACGCCCCCTTGTAATTACTGTTAACAAACATATGTATAACAAACAGAATTAGATAAGTACCACTTTATAGCATTCGTTCAGAAAACAACAGTTGAAATTGCGTCGGTGTCGGCAGCATATACCTTAGTATAAAATTAAGTACGTTTGTCAACATAATGTTCATGGCCACTAAGATTTATTAGCATAATGCTGTCAATAGTGCCGATACGTCTTTAAAGTGATAAGTGGTGTATCCCGCCACAATAGCTCCGCAAATAGAATTAAAATAACTGACGAGTAAATTGTAATCTACTTTACCTCTTTACAATATTAGTTTGGTTTACAATAGTTTTAACTGAGTCAAAGTCAGTACCCCACGCCTATCTTAGTACAAAATTGAGTGTATAATAAATATAAATTATTAGCATAATGCTATCAATAATGCCGATGCGTCTCTGAAGTGTTAAGTGGCGTATCCTGCCACAATAGTTTCGTAAATAGAATGAAAATAACTAACGTTGCAGTAAACCGTACTCAGTACTTAGGTAATCAATTTCAGATCGTACTTAGTTCTGACGTTTGTTCTACTTTAGTTTCAGTATGATAGGTTGTTGATCTTTTATTGTAGGTAATGGAATTAATGCCAACAACATGCTTAACTTTTTACACCTGATACATATTTCTTGCATTCCTACACCATTCGTAGGAAAAAATGCGTTTATTTTGGTTAATTGTATCCGAAACTTTACACTCTTTTCAAGCTGGTTTTGGTAGCTAGATATGGATCAATTCATTAGCTCAGATAGGTAGCTTGATTTGAAATCCTATTTCAGTGGATAGTTGATTCTGAAAATGTAAGACTTGTGGTTACTCTGGTACCTTCTTACTTAACTAATAAGAGATTTCAGGGAAATTCACACCATCAGTTGGCGCCGCTTAGCCGAGAGTCTTCTTCTTTTCTATTCTGTTTTTACCCGACTGCAAGAAGGGTATGTTTTTCGCACGTATCTTGTATGTATGTATGAATGTGTGTTTGTATGTAATATTCTTTATTACCTCATATCTTCCAAACCGCTGAACGGATTTACATAACTAAGATGTCGTTAGATTCGTCTTGATAACCCAAGTGTTCTTAGATAGATGACATTAAAAAAAAACAACATGACGACTGTGAGATGCCATCATTTTAAGCAAAGTTTTTTTTTTTGTTATTGCAATATGGGTATCAAGTTGAAGGGCTCATCATGAGGATGTGCTCAAAATGGTATATCATGACCATATTAAAAAAATACAATAGGAAATATGTTGTTATCTATTGGCTGTTACTCGCGACTTAGTTACTCCCTTTTTTAAGGCAATCGTGTAAAAAAATTAATCGTCCAAAAAAAAAGTAAGTTCAGAGAATATATCTCTGAACTTACTTTTTTTTTTGGACGATTAATTTTTTCTCCCCTGGGAACTAAGTCCTGTTCCCGCGAGAAAATGAATAGTAGCCTAAGTTACTCCTTGTACCATCAACTAGCCATAATTATGGTGGTATGTCCCGTCTTTAAGGAGTGGCTGGAGAGGCGTCACGGCGTCCTCACCTGCCGCATGACGCAGGTCCTCACCGGACATGATAAGTTTGGGAGGTTCCTGCACCGGATTCAGGTGGTAGAAACGCTTGGGGGTGTTGCCGTTGTGCGGACCGCCCGGATACGGTGGAGCTTACGGTGGAGGTGAGCCCTGCACGGTCGGAGCACCGCTGTGTCCTCATGGGGCAATCGGCGGCAATGGTCTGGCGCGAGGGGAAATGGCTGGCAGTCGACTCCTTATGCGAAGCAGTAATGCTAGTGATGGAGACAGCCGTAACTCCACTCCAACTACCACCGTAGGCACGGGCTTTCGGACGACGTGCAATGTGTAGCTCGCAGTCCGGCCGTCCGGCTATTGTCCGGACCGAGCCCAAATCATCGACAGCGTGTTGGGTACTACGCGTTCCTTAAAAAGATGTCATGGCCCAGCAGGGCCGATGGCTACTAGGATCATGGGAGGACTTCTAAAAAGGTAACCCTTGGTTCTGGAACGCAAAGAGTAACTGAAGAAACCTAGTTGTGGTTTTACTCAGTAAAAGTCTGGTCCAACGATTACTAACATGAAAAAAAGCTTTCTCTCAGTGAAAGTCCCGTCCCAATCTGTCCAGCCGTTTCGAAGATATCTTCTCTTCGGGAATCAGATGATGCCTCCTCTTAATAACCCTTTGATGTTAGATGTCCGTCAGTGAAAGTCCCGTCAAAATCGGTCCAACCGTTTCGAAGATGTACACTCTCCCTGCGTATAAAGATTTATGTATATAAAAAGAGAATTAAGGTACTCGTTATAACATTAGCTACAACCCACATTCAAAGTTCTGACTAAAATCATCCCATCTAATATGGGTCCCGACTGTTGCAGTCTGTATGTTTTATATTAGAATTTATAATGTTTTAAAATAAAACATAATAAATTCTAATATAAAACGTGTTTAAATTAATGCAATTAAATTGGTTTCTACGCTACTGGACTGAACTTGTTTTTTCTTTTCATTTTATATTTACTGTTTTTTTTTTAATGTCTGATGTAAATTGGAACAGCAAGTGTACACTATTGATAACGAAAATGAAAAAGGACAGTAGTTTATTGTACATACACAATTCTTCGATTAATATAGTTCAACTTGAAGGGTTAGTATTGAACTGATCTGTTTTTGGAGCAGTGATGGTCGAGTGGTAACGGCCCCGACTTACGAGTTGTAGGTCACGGGTTCAAACCCAGCCAGGCGCATTACTTTGTGTAATTTATTTCGTCACCACTGCTCGTAAAACGGTGAGGGAAAACATCGTGAGGAAACCGGCATGTCCTAGAATAAAAAAATCGAAGACTGTGACATCCACCAACTCGATCTGGGCCCGCGTGGTGGATTACGGTCCATTCACTCTCCTAGAGAGGTGGCCAGAATCCCAGCTGTGGGAACATTGAAAGGCTATTATTTTATGCTAGGCTATGATCTTCTTTTGAAAACGTATACTTGACGTTGACGTTGATGTGTAACTAATGCCATTAACATAGCGTTTTGTCAGGTGCCTGGACTAACTCAGTGCTGCCACCTGGTGACCGTCGTTTTAGAAAACTCTTATGCGTTTAAAGTAAATTTTAACAGTTACCGATGACTATTGAATTTTATCTTCTGCTATTGCACCACTCCATCACGTAAAATTTTAAAGTTTCGTCAAAAATCGTCGTTGTTCGTCATCTGCTTTAAACATAGCTATAGAGTGGGTTGCATCAAGAGCTACGGTTACCGAAGGTTTTCGACAAAATTAATTTTGACAATAGCAATGACCATTGGTTTTTTAAAATCTGCTGTTGCACCATTTAAACTTTTGTAAAAAAAACGTAATTGCTGGTCATCTTCGCTTTCAACTTAGCTATAGCTCTTGGGCTATTCCCACGGCGACTTTTTGTAGCGATGCTGTAGCGCGTTCGCATCGATATAGTCGCGATATTATAAAGCGTTAGTAGCGCGTTGGCATTTTTTCTATAGCGCTTGCAAATGCGACTAACGCGCGTTAGTAGCGATGCGGTCGCGCACTTACGAAAATGCGCGACAACATCGTTATAAAAAGTAGTCGTGGGCGAGGGACCTTAACTACCTGAATGTTATCGTTACTCGTGACGTCAATCTCACTATTGCTAAATTGGAGCAATCAGTATTTTGCTTAACCAGAGATGATAACCAATGCCTCATTGGTTAAAGTTAAGCTAGTTAAGATACCTACAGTTTTAATTTCAACCCGATACCTCTGCGCGTTCCCGAGATAAAGGTCAAACAACAAACCAAGTGATCCTATAAGGGTTCCATTTTTCCTTTTGCGGTATGGAACCCTAAAGATGATTTCGATTTGCTTCGACATTATCTAGCCTTGTATGAAATCAAAAAAGTAAAAAAAATATATGAAATTATGTGCATTGAAACTTCCATATTTTGATACTAGTTGGCGTATCTTTAGACAAATAAAAACGTATGCAGTAAGAAAATGGCAAAATAGTTTCCACACAGAAGAAATAAATTCATCAGGTTTTTCATAATAGTTAACTAGCAGCCCAAAGGTCTATTCATAAAATTGTATGCATTCTTTTTGTTATAAATTAGCGTATGTGATAGAGGACTATGTGTGGTCTAGTTTCTTGTTGGTCATCTAAGCATTTCTATCTGTCGCACTAGATATTAGATGAGATAGCATGTATTACTAGTGCAACCGAGTATCGAACATGATACACGAGATTGACCCAATTGTACACGAAAATTAGAACTTCTAAATACAATCTAAGGAGTAATTTTCCCTTATCAATTTTCTTGAGGCGTGACAGATTTTTATGTGACAGTTGAGGTCGAGTTAGCTATGCTAACATAAGATAACTGCTAACCCAATTAAAAAGTTTAACACATTCAATCAGGTCTTAGAACATCTAGCTCGTACCTACCTACAATTATTTAAAAAACATTTAATAAATATTTCCTAAAATTCAATAAAATGCAAACGCAATAAGTATTCGCGTTCAATAAAACATAGTGAGAATAGAGGCAATTTCAAGTCTCCGTTCCTTACATTTGAGCAAGTGGCTGGTATTTGTGTACTGACGGTTGTTCACACGTCAGGAACAAACATAGAAGCCTGCACAGAAGGTGAGAGCCGAGAACAACGGCGAGGCGAGCGTTATCACGAACGCACGACGCGTCGCGACAAATGAGCGACTTACCGTACTATTGTCAATAATAATGACCCTATGTGTTATTATTCAGCGTCAATCGTTTATCTCATTTGTGTCTGGTCGCGAAGACTTAATAACAAATCAGTATCGCATAAGCGTTTAAAGTGGCGTGGTGTTCGTGTATGCCTACAGTGTCTGTGTAATTAAAATTCCGCAAAAGAAAGTAGTGTTTACATAGACGACAAGTGTTTAAAATGGAGTTTCAATATTACGGGAATTTCGACCGTTCGCCGACGCGCAGGATTCCAGATCAGCCTTGGTGGGATGAAGAAGACACTCTGTCTGACAGACAAATCAACGGTAAGAGCCCACAACTAACTGTTTAAGTGCCTTATTCGTATAGAAACAGCTGCCATTTACGACTGTTTGCATTAAATAAAGTTAACAAAACATATGTAGTTCAGTAATTACAAAAGTTAATCATAGTTAATACTAGCATATGGAACGTGTTTTGTGTACCGTCTCTTATCTCTCCGAAATTGGGACGTAATGAGGCTATTTATCATGCTATCACACGAGAAAATATGGTACAGGTATGTAAACACGGAACAGGTGCACACAGTCTGTTGCGTTAATTTCACACAATCACTTATAGATGGCGTGAAAAGTGTAGTATTAACGTGCAGGTATGCATATGTCTGTCTAGACGGTACGGGAAGTGAGGGTGTATCGATTGGACGGCGGGATAATTTTAGAAAAGGTCCTGCTTTTGATGGAAAGCCGCAGCCATGTGCACGGATTCACAACAGATTCTGTTCACATCACACTCCGCTTGTGTTGTTGTTGTGCTGAAAACATCTCACTCCGCTCTTAATGAAATTGGATACATTTTCTTAATTGCTTTGGTGATTTTTGTCAGTTAAATATTCGGTAAACATTTTAACCTCAATTTACTTTGTGACGAATTTTATCAAACTAAGTTACCCAGTAATTCCAAGTTAAAATATCAAAGTCATTAATAAGTAAAAAATATCTTTTATTATGTTGTTTGAAAGAAAGATTTTATACCTATATCTTAATTAAATATTTAGATAGTTTAGCAGACTGTGCATAAATCGTATGCAATTTTTTACTTTGCACGTCATCACATATAGCAAAATATGTAGGACATTGTTCTAAATACAAGATCTTGCAGTAGGTACTGAATTCCAATTTGTGCTTACTCATGTTTTATAAATAAATAATATTCAAACTAGGCTGGGAGCCAGTACTTTTTGAGGGTCAAAGTTTACATAAATCCAACCCCAAAATTGTCCGGCCATCACCACTTCCTAGGTTTTTAGCTAGAACGAAGAAGTGGTGCAACAAACTCTCTATTAATATACCTGACTAATATATTTGTAAAAATTGACTGTATAAAAATACTTTAATATAACTTCTTAGGCGCGCTGAGCATTTTATTTTGTGGGTATTGAGAGACTGAGCCGTCACGCTTGGTTTTGTAACGCTTGTACGGGTGAGGTCGGCTCGAGTCGAGTCGATAGAGATTTTTGTATTTGCTGAAGTTAGTTTTCATTTTTCTCGAGTGGTCCTAAGCATACATCGTTTTTTATGGTTCCGTAACTCAAAAGGAAGAAACAGAACCCTTATTGGATCACTTTCTTGTCCGTCCGTCTGTCCGTCTGTCTGTCTGTCTGTCAAGACCCTATATCTCGGGACCGCGCGGAGGTATTAAAATGAAATTAAAACCATATACTCAAGATTGAGTAGAGCTGACTAAGTTAACGAAAAAAAAAAGATATGGCTGTTTATGTCTCAAAAACGTAAATTTCGACACTCTCGAGGAAATCGAAATTCCCAGAATCTTGAAATTTAGCATAATATAGGCTTATAGCACAGGTATAGGAAATAAATCTGAAAACTGTAAATTTTTTGTTACGTCACAACCAAAAATAAAATCGCGTTTCGGAAAAATCTTCGAAACTCCATTCGAGAATTTTTAATAAAAAAAGGGATTACCACATTTTATCGGGGAACCATCGAGTGCCAATTGGTATTAAAACACTTGGTATTTTGTGGACAAATGCAGCTCTCAGAACATTGGAATTTACCCAAAGACGATAGTTCTACCTCATTTTACGATTAATATCTGACTCGAGTAAAAATAACACGTAAAGTCCTAGACAATAAGTAACGATGATGATACATCGATAATGATATGACATCCTCTAAAAACAACTGTCATATCACGAAAAAACAGGTTTTAAGTAAAAACATAATTAAACACATTGTTCTCGTGTATGATTTGCTTTTCTTTTCAACTTTTTATGTTCCGTTTAACTAAATTATCTTGTAGCATTATCTGACTAGAAGTATTAACACTATATTCATAACGCCTTTAATGAAGTATACTTAACATTAAATAGCTGAAGAGTTTTTTGTTTGTATGAACGTGCTAATCTCAGGAAGTACTGATTCAAACTGAACATTATTTTAGTGTTGGATAGCACATTTCTGGAGAATAGTTATAAGTTAGATATATAACATCACACTACGACCAATAGGAGTGGAGCAGTAATCAAAGACGCGGGTGAAACCGCGGGGAACAGCTAGTCGGTAGATAATCAAAATCCGTTTTTATTTAAACTGCATTTTTATCTTAATACCTGCTTATTATGTCTTATGACGGTTTGTTAAAGGATGCGCGATGTGTGTTTTTACCTGTTTCGTCATTAATTACTTCAGTTTGTCAAGTTCGTCATTAGTCGTTTGTGAAGTCAGTTGGTATAACGTCTTGGGTAGGTATTTTTCATTTCCGCGCCTCCATCTTCATTTTTATCAGTTAATAATGAAATATCTGGCGGTTCGTCGATGTTATCTGTGAATGTTGACTTAAAAACATAATAAAGTGCTAAATTGGGTACTTGGTGTCTGTTATAATGGTACGTACCTACTTTTAAAGTAATCAGTTCCAAACATTGAGAAAGCATTATCATTTTTAAAGCAAATATAGCAGTTTATTTTGACCTTTCAAATTGATTTTTAACTCTTTTCCAAGTAGATAGTTCCAAACTTGCTTGCCGCATGTATCTTCTGTGACTAATACATGAAAAGATTTTTTTTTAAACTCTGTCCATTCTCTGCTTTGGTCTACTCGTGTTATTATTATATCTAGCCAGTCTAGCCTATACTGTCCCATTGCTGGGCAAATACCACCCTCCATTCCTTCCATGGTTCCCGGTTTTGAGGCACTTCTTGCCAATTCCTAAGGAAGACATCCAGGTCGGGCTTGCGGACGTCGAGCAATGGGTGGCTCGCAGTTCGATCGACCGGTAACCGTCCGGACCGGGCCCAAGTCGAAGGCGCGTACTGCTCCACGCGCGCCTCAAGGAAAGGTCAACGTACGGTTTTAGGGGCCCCGCAGTGTCGAAGCCTATATTGGGGCCATGGGTGATGCAAAAAGGAATCCCCGGGGCCCTGGAAAAATGGCAAAGAAGGAACAGGAGTGGGTTTTTAGTCAATAAAAGTCTGCCACTATATCTCCCGCTCCGCCCAAGAGCGGAAAAAAAACACTAAAATATTTTGTACAAGCAACAAGTATTTTTAATACCAAAATTCTAGTTCCCAAGGAAAAGCCTTATTTGTGTTAGAGGTACCAAGATTTTCACGAGCAGTATAGGTACCTACATATTGAGGTCTCTTTATCTGGACTATGAATACAGGTTATTGAATCATTCTAAGTTTAATTTCTGCATGTCCAAATTTGAAGAGGAGTTTTCTTCTAACCCGGATAATTTGTTAAATTAAACAAATACAGTAATTCAAGTCCTCAATAACTTCGGCCGAATAAGCGTAATCGTTGTAGTATTGAAGGACGAAAAGCTCCGACGAACCCTCCGCGGCTCCGACAGTCGAGTTGAATCTATTCAGGTCAGTACATTACCCCCGACGTAGGGTTGAGTTGCGAGGGTTGACTCTAATCAATCCTCGCCCGGAATAACGACTTTCTTCTTATGCCTCACCAATATTGCCTTTTACTTCTTATCATACCTACAGAATTTTCTCAAAGTATTTTCTTTTACAAATTTCAAAAGGAATGTTTTTTTATTTTTTTCGGTTACGTAAAATTTCTTATCGCAAAATCAAAACCATTTCTGTAGGGTTGGAAAAACGGGCATTTGTAAACATTACATAGAAATACAACTGCTAAAGATTTTCCTGAATCGAATAAAGTTATTTGTACATTTTGTTGCAATATTGGTTTCATTCTGGTGCGAATCTAAAATACCGTTTAGTTTATTTGATTTTCGCTACTCTGTTTATATTTGCATATTAATATAGCTTTAATATCTATCATATTTTCTTTTATTATACCAAGGGTATATATTCTTAGGATCAAAATTAAAAAAACATGGGTACGTTTTATCCCTTTAGGGGATAAATTTTGGGAAATCCTTTCTTAGCGCAGGCCCACATCATAATAACTATCTGCGTGCCAAATTTCAGAACAATCCATTCAGTGGTTTGAGTTGTGTATTGATAGATCAATCAGTCAGTAACGGTTGCCTTAGATACTATATATAATATATCTAGAAGAAGATATGAACTTAGATTTTTATCCGGCTCGAAGGACTATTTGGTGACAGCTTAAGGTTGATTGTCAGTTTTAGGTGTATTTTTTATTGTTTTTAAATAAAACTGACAACTATTTTGTAAAAATAACGTAATACGATCAAATAGATATTAAAGCTATAATATGCAATTTATTACCCATATGTGTTTCTTCAGTCCTCACATACCACTCCTTTGACTCATGGAGAAAATTTGCAACAAGAAACAATACTGGGTAATTTTGAAATATACCACCGCGCTACAACTATGAGTTCCCGTTCCAACACCTGCCATTTGTCGCACATTTAGATTCTATTATTTAAACTATGGATTGCTAGCAATCATTTCCTTTGTTACGGCCGGTAAATTGGAATAGTGAAGAACAAAGACCGTACCGGTTTCTTTTGATATTTCTGACCGCAAGCACGTCACAGTTTCGGTTCAATGACTTACAAAATTTTCAGAAAAATTAATTTAAAAATTTTAGCCACTGTTTACCGTAGACGATCTATATCTAGTATAACTATTGTTTGGTTTAAGTGTTCACACATTTCTTTTTTCTATTTATCTTTTCTGTCACAGAGCTAGGCATAGGTATCCCTCATATTTTTCTAATATTCTTTGCGTTTTGTCTTCTCTGGCCAAGAACTATTCAAATTGTCACGCCATCGTTTTCTGCATGTTTTCTGGACCAGCAGCAAGATTTCCACACACACGTTCACATTACATTTCATTCCTGTTTCGCATTCATATTTATTGAGTGCAACTATACTTTCTTTCTTAGTAAGAATGAATTTTGATTAACGATCTATCTTTTTTTAGCATTAACAGGTCCACATTTGACCATATCATTTAGATTATGTGGTCGACGATGGCGTGCGCTTATCTAGATGTTGTATCAGGAAACACAGGATCTATCTGAATTTCATTGTCCGCGCTTAGTCCATGATGGAAGGTGTACGTGGTGTAATGTTCCCCGCCACTATGCGCAGCTTGGCTCTGTCTCCTTCAGAAGGTTTCTGGTTAGGTTTCTGTTTATGTATGATATGATGATGACAGGCGCTCGCCTTGGATTGCCTACAACCCCTGGCCTAGTGCCAAGGACCATCAGCTCTCCACTTGTATGTAGCTGTGTTTTTGTAGCCAACCACGCAACTGACTAAAGGGGATTGGCAAAATGAATTCGAGTCCGCCGATAACCATGCCAAAACCACTCCTAGTCAACTCAGCAGCATCATTGCCTAGTAAACCACTGTGTCCTTTTATCTTCTGCAGTGTCACGAGCCAAATGTGATGATTGGTCGGATAACTGCAGTGTATATAGTAAGTGTACATTCTTGTGTCTAATCCAACAAATTGTTAATGACCGCTCGGTTTTAAACAAAATCTGTTTTATAAGTATAAACTTGTACAAATGAAACCTATTTTGTGAATTAAAATAAGTATTTACTAATCTGCTTATAGCATATTATTCATACAAGCGATCTATGTACATAATTTTAGAAGATATCGCAGGTTTTGTAAGTAACCCGTTATTTTTGCGGCCCAGTGTATTTCCAGGGCTTGACACATGTGATTGCATAGTGTGTTTACGTGAGTGCCGTTTATTATTATGGTTATATCGTCAGAACATCCCACGGTAAATTAGACTTTATCGTTGATTGTTTTGATGAGGTTATGTGCGACAAGGTTCCATGGTAGCGGCGAGAGGACGCTCTCTTGGGGCTTCCCTTTGCCATGATGGCCCTTCTTGTGTTATTTATGTGCTGACTTGTACTGGTCTTAGTTTGACATCCAGCCACTTAGAGGCGAGTTCACGCCGTGTCTCTCGATGGCTGTGCTAATGCTCTCGATGTCAATGAAGATAGCCTGCCAGTAAGGAGCATTTGTGGACAACATGTTATGTAGTGCGAATTCCTTTGATTTTCCCGTGGAGTAGTTGTGCTGCGTCACGATTGCAATCCTTTTTATTGTTTGATTTTATAACTTCAGAACTCCTGACAGAAGTTCTTGTTTTTCCTGGTGGTTCTGATTTGTTTTATTGTAGTCTCGTAGTCTTCTGGTAGTGTTGACTTTATGGCTTTATTACATTGTTAAGGTACATACCATGTTTCTGAGTTCAGCGCTTCACCAGGGGTTTCTATTACCATTGCTGTGTTGCGCCTCGGAGCGGAATTTAGCTGCGACACATATACATACATATATTATCGATTTTAATAGTGAGATTTCAATAAAGTTATTGTCAGTTGACAGTTCCCTAGCGAGGCGATTTAATTTATTCCTTTGTGGAGCGAGCGATGCGAGCCGTACCGGTGATGGCGGGTCAAGCAATATCCATCGCAGTAGCACAGCGCTTTTAATTGAAAAATGTCTACTCAAACAAAGCGGATTGAATTTCTATCGCACTCGCCAGCAATGTTCGCTTCCATAAATAAAAGGTGCAGTGAGTTCTTAGCAATAAATTAAATTAATGTTAGGACATTTACACAAGCCCTCTCGCCCCATCCTAGAGCGGAAGAAGTTATTAGATGATTTTTCTTCTCAAGAAAAGGAGTAACAACAGATTAGGGTATGTTATTTTCTGTGTAACCTGTATGTGTTTTTCTGAATAACCTCTAAAGTTATTGTGATTCCTATCCTTGTGTTAGAATGGATTAAAAGAAAAATATCGAAACATAACAAAAACGTATATTTCATAACTCTCAAAGGAATCAAAATAGGGTACTTCCCGTTGATCCAGGATTCTGAAAGGCATAAAGCAAGGTATTATAATACAGGTATAGGAATAAATCTGAAAACAGAAATTTTGTTGTTACCGACGTTGGAGCACGCTTGCCTAGAAGTAATCTATTCAGTCTTGACTTTAAGACCCCCTGTGTTATAGTTATCACGAAACACCGCCTCTGGAAGAGAATTCCACTCCTTAGCGGTAGCCACAACTAATATGTTCCTAAAATATTGGAAGGGAATTTAATTATTTCTATCACAAAGTAAATTAAATTACTCAAAATAGAAATGGTTAAAATTAAATTAAATTGCATTAGATTATAATATTACTACTATATAATACTAGCTAGTGCCCGCGGCTTTGCCCGCGTGAAAGTAGGTTTTTTCTTATAAATAAATAGGTTTTTTCTTTTCTTTAGGGAGTGAATTATGGAAAATCCTCTCGTAGTGCTCGCCTACGTCATAAAAGGAAACCTCGTGCAAAATTTCACGATCTTAGTCCCAGTAGTTTTGGCTGTGCGTTGATATGTCAGTCAGTCAGTTTCTCCTTTTATATATTTATATAACTATTTTTATGTAATGTGTACGACATAGGTATAAGAATGTCTTACCAATAAAATACTATGACTATGAACTCTATTGAAACCCGACAACATTATATTTCTTAACCTATTAATACAATTTCCGTTATGCAACCAATCATATTTCATTTGAAAGTATCTGATGTTTATTTATCTCCCTTGAACATACATAGGGGTTATCTTTATTAAATAATGTTTTATGTAATTGCATTTGATTCGTGGACATAAGTGTAGATCATGTGCAGATACATACCTATATCGTATCTAAGATGGTACTATGATCGTTACTGTAGCATCGACGTATCATGACCGTACTATCTTAATAGCATTTGATTACGTTTTAATTTTTATTTCATTGCCTTTGAGAAATAGCCATTAATCTAAATAATTGTGCCTATTAGAGTACGATACGATGATTGGGCCTCACACGCACAAACGCTTTCTATAGAATTAATATTTTCTTTCAAGAATTTTCATAAAAAATGTATGCGGTAAACTCATATTTTTTTAACACCATCATTTCATCTTAAACGTCCACTGTTTGACATAGATCTCCTCCAAGTGTCGCCACAACGACCGGCCCTGCGTCTCGCATACTTCGGATTCCGATGACCCTCACTGGGTCATTGGTCTAATTTCTCATCATCTAGTCTAAGTACAACTGTAATAAAGTAATTAATTTCTAAAATTAGCACTAATTTTATCAATTTAGCTCGGAATATTCTTGACCTAGTCGCAACAAGCACTTAAAAGGACCTATTAAGATAAATGGCTGTTATGTTTTTATTTCATGAAATATCAGACTCGCTTCAAAACTGTAGTATTGAATCGGACACTAATATCAAGCAGATACGATACTCCTATAAGTTTATGAGTTCAACTATCTACAAACTGTCTATTTAGAGAGTGAGTCAAGGTTTCCGTTTGCAGTCGGTCCGTTGAACACATCGTCTAACTCGGCTTTATAAATAAACAACATTCTCCGTTAACAGATAGGTATTTTAGCTGTTACTAGGAAACTACGCGAAAACACCGTGTGGAGATACTCGTGAATACTTGATAATTACAATGGATACTTTATGACTTGGGTTTTTCTTCTGTGATTTTTATAATTTCTACGAACAGTCATGTTTCGATACGTCATACTTAGAGGATCCTGCTTATATGTCTCAGATCACGTAGCCAATGGCAGCATAGTAGTCTTTTAATATCTTCTGTAATAATAGAAAGTAATATGATCTAGGGAAAGACTTATTTTTACCATCATCTGTACGATTGTGTAGATATTTCGTCTTTATTCGGCCGACTGGAGGCGAAAAATCTTTTCTTGATGCGCCTCTACAATTTTTATTGAAAATCTTCTTCTTATCGAATCGAAGATAAACTCCCTAAACTGTTTGAGGTGGCTAAGTTAACTGCAACATCGGCGGCACTTCTCCAAAATGTAGGTGTATGGGCACTTGGGGTACTCCAACGTGTGGCTCAGGTTCTGAGCAGGGGCACCGCACTTACACTGAGTATATCCGACGGGTCTACAAAACCCCATTTCGCCAAGTTGTGTTTGTAGCGGCCTACCTGGGTGCGCAACCGATTTAGTGGTTTCCATATAGGCCACTGCAATTCACGTCTAGGCGGCAGATGTTCCCCGGGTTTCAAGAAGTATTGAAAATAACATATCATGTTTCTCTTGGCTGTACGGCATGTACGAGGCAGACTAAACACATCCACTGAATACAACCAATTTTTTTTTTAGTTGTTTAGTAGATACGTATACAAAACCTGTTCGTATTGATTATGTTTTGTTTTCTTAGGTGCCTATACCTATCTACCTTCTAGAGTTTTATGATATACAAACAGACACAACAACAACTTACAATAGTAGCTAGACCTTATTTTTCCTTAATCATTAACTAGAAAAACCTTGTTAGATTGATTGTTTTTAATTATGAAAATAAAATCGTAACTAGGTAAACTCAAACATAAAATTAAATAACTCAGTCGATTGTCTGTTGTAATAAATTTAATTAGCAGAGGTAAAGTATTGTTTTTAATCGTTTTCAATTAATTTATGTCATTTTCCATTACTAGTACTGGTTTCAGAGGAACTCAGGGTGCCTAGTGCGATCGACATGTTTACCGCGTTTGACTCTCTGATTGGTTAAGAGCTTGAAGGCTAATTCACATGCGCGCCAATTTTTTATTTCCGAAAAATTGTGTATGGTCAGCATCATACCTATATATCAATTCTTATTAAGTTTTTAATAATAGTATGGCATAACTGTCTATCTACTTACAAACTACTAATCAGATTAGAGTTGGATACCAAAGTAATGTAGTAGTAATGGTCCCGACTTACGAGTTTGTAGGTCGCGGGTTCAAACCCAGCCAGGCGCATTGCTTTGTGTAATTTACTTCATCACCACTGCTCTCAAAACGGTGAAGGAAAACATCGAGAGGAAACCGGCATGTCCTAGAACCAAAAATTCGAAGACATGTGACATCCACCAACCCGCACTGGGACCGCGTGGTGGATTACGGCCCATTTTATCTCCTAGAGAGGATGCCTGAGTCCCAGCAGTGGGAACTTTAAAAGGTTGATTATACTATTGTAGGATACCAAAATCAATAGTACGTCATAAAGTCATGACGTAAATACTTAAAAATCAATTAAAAATCTTGAAATCACGCCATGTTTTACGACTGACACATCACCGTCACGGTTTTTCGTGACGGTGATGTGTCAGTCGTAAAACATTCTCTTTGAGAAACGAAAAGTATACGACGCATTGTCCACGATTTGAGCTCGCTCCGGACTGTAGCCACGTCGTACGAAATTCGTCGTTGATGTTACAAAGAGTAACTTGAGCTACTTTTCATTTTCATACGGTAACAGGACTTAATTCCCAGGGGGATATAAAAAGGGGAATAACGAAGTCGCGAGTAACAGTTAGTAGATAACAAATAATATATATCCTAGTAAGTTTATTTTTAATATGGTCATGATACAGCATTTTAAAATCCTCATGGTCATTATCTTCCTGCCCTTGTCCCGTGTTATTTGGGGTCGGCGCAATACGTTTTTTTCTTCCATTCTGCCTTGTCACTCATCATACTATCACTAACTTCCTTTTCTTTCATATCACTCTTCACACAATCCATCCATCTTTTCTTTGGTCTCCCTCTCCCTCTCCATCCATCCACATGTAAACTCATAACTCTTTTAGTAACATGCGTTTCATCCCTCCTCTTCACATGACCATACCATGACTAACGATTCCCTTTCAACTTTTTAGTCACTGGCGCCACTTTCAAACTTCGGCTAATATACGCATTTCTCACTTTATCCATTCTCGTCACACTACACATCCATCTTAACATTCTCATCTCCGCTACGTGCAATCTTTTTTCATCCGTCTTTTTCACAGCCCAACATTCTGATCCATACAGTATGACAGGCCTTATCACGGACTTGTAGATTTTAACCTTTAACTTGAGGGGCATCCGTGGGTCACAAGTTGTTCCCGTGACCTGTCGCCATTTCATCCATCCTGCGTTGAATAAAAATAAAAATTACCTTATATTATGATGTCTCACAGTTGTTATATTGTGTTTTTTAACGTCACCTATCTAAGAAAACTTTGGTTATCAAGACGAATCTAACGATATATTAATTATATAAATCCGTTCAGCGGTTTGGAAGATATGAGGTAAAAAAGAATATTACTTACATATAAGATACGCGCGAAAAACATAACCCTTCTTGCAGTCGGGTAACAATACATCATGATTCTAAGAAAACAGCGTCCTCCGAACTGGCACAGTTTATTTATTGCATGATGGAATCTACACATTATCTAGACTAATATTATAGAACTGAAAAGTTTAAAAGAAAGAAAGAAAAACACTTATTTATGACTCACACAGGACAAACAACAATAAAAAGTAACTTGTATAACTAATTTAAAATAAAAATAAAACAAATTAAAAAGATAAAAAAAAGACCTGAGCGAGGTCACAAAGGATCGTATCCTAAGTTTAATCATGAATTTTTGTTTGAATTGTAGAATTTTTTAAGTGTTGGATAGCCTATTTGTCGAAGTAGGCTATATAGCACATACTACAACAAATAGGAGCGAAACAGTAACTAAAGACACGGGTACAATCACGGGGGCAGCTAGTGGTATTTTAATACAAAAGACTAGCGTTAAGTGATTACGCCACCATTATTATGTTGAAGAGTATGCTCTCATTACACATTACTAGTAATTGTTATCGAACACTAGAATAACGGTCAGGTGTTGTGTTATATCTCCGCGGTATTCATGACAACCCAGTAAGTATTTGTGTGGGAAGCATACCTATCATATGGATTGATTTAAAACAAGTAGATAGGTACGTAACCGTATAAATAAAAATTATAATCCTTCCCAGGCTAAGAACACAAAAAGGATTTAAGTAAATTAATTTTTAAATTCCATAAAAAATCTCTAAGGACGTTTTTTTTCTGTCAGTAAAAAAAATATGATGTAGGAGTATCTTGACTAAACAGTCTAGCAAATTAAAAAATATATATTATTATTATCCAATTTAAATCCGTTGAATAATATGAATTATTCCTCTGTGGTAATATATACTGATAATAACTAAAAAATTTCAGGCGTCAACGACATTTACATTATTTTTCTAAGAAACAAGCGATTAGGTATCGATACAAAAGGAGAACGTCCCTATAAAACCCACAATAGCGTCCTGGACTGTCGAATCGTGTCTTGTGAGTAGCTCGCCCTATAAACTCTCGATTTGTAGCATTAATTACACGGAGGCACAATATGACACATCATATCTGAACAGAACCAGTTTAAGCCAAGCCAAATAAATCCTAAGCGCTCATTGTTGGTGGCAGATACATGCTCAACTTATTGGTTCACCAGTCGCTCCCGCCTGTGGTGTATTATTCTGTGCCCATATTATACTCTAAAAGCGCTAAAAATCTTGGCATGCATATGGACACTAAACTATCTTGGGAGGTTCATGTTGCTGATGTCAATAAGAGGGTCTTTTATTTTTTTCAGTCTCTTAAACGTCTCCAAAAATTCCTAGCATTTCATACGTGAGATACACATATTCTATCTTATCTCTATATTAACCTGCACAATCCTAATGCTCCTCAATACCTTCTTTCACAAAGGCTTTGAGTATCTTGTCCTGAGGGGCAAGCCCTTGTGCACCACCTCTTCTCTTTCGTATTCCGCGTCATGCTTCCAGTCGCTACGATGGCTCCTTTACTGTAACTGCAGTGCGTCTTTGGAACTCTCTGCTACACTATCTTCGCGACAGCGTCAGCGTCTTCAAGAGTAAACTTAAAGAGCACTTCCTTTCATTATTGACATAATATGGTATGTATTAGTATGTATATATATAGTATATTAACTTTAGTTATACAGGTTTATGTTGTGCACTGAACCCTATCCTCAAATATGTTCTCTTTCTATAACTCGAAAGGTTTGCTGAGAGAAAACTCATTGCTGAGTTAAGCTCGCCTTTGTATATGAACTGTCTGTATCACCATATATTATGTTACGTTTCGTGTACAATAAATAATTAAGCTAATCTCGCATTCTATGCCTAGGCATTTCGTACATTGAGAGCCCAGCTAATACTCGACATGTATAGTCTTTCGTGTTGTAGCTAACACTAGGTTACCTTATTGAAATCATAATCCTAAATCTTCAGGGAATGTGGACAAAAAATAAGTTCGTAATAATTCTTCAAAACTTTATTTTTTACGCTCATTTTCTTGGTTACCGGAAAAATCGTGTCAACGTGGCACAAAAACCAATAGAACTGGGTAACTTTTTAATTAGATGTATCTGATTAAGCGACTGGATACCCTTTTAAGAGTTCTTGATTGGCCGATATTTATTATTACATCTATTATATAATCCCCACAGCCACAGTCTAGACAATAATCACTTCGTATTCGTTTGTTGAAGAGGAAGGTCAAAATCGAAGCTTTTTTTTACAGCCTCAATGTGTATACTGGTTCTTACAAAATAAAAGATAGCAAACACACAAGATTAGTCAGTTATAATATACGATCTCTTAGTATTTAGTGAGTAAGTAATAATTGCGGAAGTGTGCACTGTGCAAGTTAGTGTGTTCGTGAGTTTGTCATATTATGAACGTTGTTGTAAAAAATATCATTATTTTAGGATCAAATCAGATTCTTTTATACAATAATGGATTCCGCAATGGGTGAGTAGTGCTGTCAAGTGTGACATATCCCAAGATGATGAAACAGACAACAACCTGTTACAATTTATATTAAAGATCCTTTTATATAGTAGAGGACCCGTCGTTGTAGCCATAATTGATTTATGATGCATAGAAGGGAACAGTATGATTACAACATGCAAAACGTGTTATGAATTTTAATTAAACGCGTAAACAGCCACACAGCATGTTTTAACGGCACAAGAGTTTGCTATAAATACCCATATTTTTGTTTGAGGACGACAGCGTGGCTTAGTGCTGCTGAGTGAGTAAAAATCTTACCCCTGTACGAACCAGACAGTCAAGGACCTCTTGAAGGCTTTTTCGAGTAAAATTTTAAGATGGCGGCGGCCTAGTAACCGATCACTCTAATAATAAAATAAATTTATATCACCGTTTTCTTCTACTAAATATGTTTTTGGAAATAGTTTTAAAATCAACACAAATGTGATTGAATCTCGAGACATGCGACCACGGCCTGGGCATAAGTAGGTACGTCAAATTTGTTAAAAATAAATAAACTAGTTTATATTTCTAAAGGTGCGTTTACGCTTACGAGCCAAGCACGAGCGAAGCCGCTCTGCTCATCGGTGTTCCTGGCGTCTAGTGCAGACGTGCAACGGGCCTCCAACGATCTCTGTCCTCGAACGTGATGCAAATTCCTTTATATTCGTCTAAAAACCGACGATTGGCGGAGAATAGTCGAGCCGAACGCCCGGTGCGCGCGTTCGGGGCTTGTAAATCGATCTATACTATACGGATTGGTCGACTCGAAAGCGTAGACGCACCTTTAGGATGCTTCTAGATTTGGCGATTGACCTTGACCAGTCGCTACCTCATAACATTATCGTAGGTTGATCGATTAACATAATCTGGCTGCCATGTAGGTACTAAATCGATCTTAACGGTCGATGTCATCGATAGATATCATTCTAGTCTAATTGTACCTATATTAACTAACCTACTTACTACTTTGGGATATATAACATCTTATCTAATATCTATAATCAACCTTACATTTCATATACAGGAAGAGAGAGAGAGAAGAGAGAAGCGTGTGCGGATGGCCATATCTGAAATCATTTAAGTTTTCATCCAAATTAACTGCAGCCTCCTTAGACTCTGCGGAAATATTTTAAAGAGTTACCATGGCCCTAGAACGTAAAGGAAAATAAAAGAATCATCAATCTCTGTTAGGTTTTCGTCAATATAAGTTTGACACGCCCTCTTGCTCCATTTTGGGCAGAAGAAGTCATTTGACGATTTCCCCCCTTAAAAAGACTCCTTTGACTACTTTTTGCTTTTAGTCATAGTCGGGCTTGGCCTTTAACGCATAATTAGGGAATTCAGCCTTTAATCACACTAACTCAAACAGAACTTACCAAGGGGTTTATTAATCGTTAGCTTATTTCCTTGTTTCAGGTAAGTGATGCGAGTTGGCGACGCAGGTCGGATAGTCAGGACAGTACCCATGGTGGGGCCATGGCTGCCACACCACACTTCCACGTCTGCCAGCTAGGTATGTACTCGTACTAGAACCTAGAACGAAATAATAAACAGTCCTCCAGATAGCTACGCTCTCTGTTCACTCACTCATAGTCAGATATGCAGACAATTCTAATCGATCGGAGAGAGATCAGGCGACCATCGACTTAACGTGTTCTCCTAGGCACTGGATGAGAATCACAGATTGAGAAATTTTTAAATGAAACCCAAAAACACTACACAAATACAACTCGGGTTAAAATCTAGAACTATGAAGCTATAGGACTTGTTTCTTCACTGCCAACCAAACCAGAACAACGTCTCAGCCGGAAAAAATCTTATCGGCAAGTCGAGTTGTGAATGTGAAGGCCATTTTTTGTTGGTAGCGTGATCTATACGACAATATTTTATGTGACAGGCTAGTATTTTACTAAGCTAGTCGGTAGTCAGCTGACTTCGTAAGCGCTTGACTATTCTATACTTAAAGATCTTTACTCATGGAAGGTAAAGATGGATAAGTTTAACAATGCGGTTCGTGCAGTAGTTGAGCAATTGGCTGCTGCGCTGCGTATAGCAGGTTTGATTCTCGTACGGAAGTAATATTTGTATGGATTTTCAGTTCCCACCTGGAACTGAAAATCTGTAGAAGGAAATACATTTCCGCATTAGATAATAAACATAAAAATAACTGTTTGTGCTTAGAATATAGTGGTTATAATGACACGTAACATCGTAGTGCATTTCGGCTATAGCAACATCACACACACTTACACCCTGAGGGTTCCGTACAAACTACAATTCCCGGATACAGTCTCGAAGATTTTACCGAATTGCAAAAAAGTTTTTTTTGTGACGTAGCTGTAGGTAACAACAAATTTACTCTTTTCAGATTTATTTCTATACCTGTGCTATAAGCTCTTGCATTATATGCCAAATTTCAGGATTCTGGGTCAACGGGAAGTACCCTAAGAATTTTGATTTCTTTGAGAGTATCGAAGTTTACGTTTTGTGCGACATAAACGGCCGTATCTTTTTATTTGTTAACTCAGAAGTTTGATTTTTTCACAGCTCCAAGGGATTTTTTTTACTTTAATTTCAACTTGATACCTCCACGCGTTCTTGAGATAAAGGGTCTTGACAGACAGACAGACAGACGGACGGACAACAAAGTGATTGGTGATAAGGGTTCCGTTTTTTGCTTTTGAGGTACGGAACCCTAAAAAGCTGCCATGCAGCATATATAAAAAAAGAACTTATAGAAAAAAAAAACATTATGACATGCACACATTTACGTGTGATAAATAGTAGAGGTCAGTGCATGCATGACAATATGACAGGACATCTTGTTGTTCGTTCAAAAACGAGTTTATTGATTTTTAAAATTCATAAGGAGGCACGTAGGTAGGTATTATTGACATAATATACGTACCCTCATCAACTTTAAACTAAAACATCATTAATACAAGGATTCTATTTATGGTAATGTTGTTTAATCTATATACTTTTCTATATTTTTGATCCCTTGACGCTAAAAAAATATCCCAGCAAAATTTTGTTCGAGCATCTGCCATTATGGATACGAGACGCACAGGACCGTTCATTGTGGCGACACTTGGGGGAGGCCTATGTCCAGCAGTGGACGTCTTTCGGCTGAAATGATGATGATGATCTGCCATTACTCTTTAAGACGTTTTTGGCTATAATGCAACCTACAATGTTGCTCACGGATACACAAAATGTATAAATACGATTATAATCGCTAGGAGTGTTAACAAGTTGTAACAGTGCATGCAGTTAGTAATAATATTATAGGGACAGTAAAGCATTGTTCAGACCAAACGAATTATCGGTCGCTGACTGAGAGCGCGCGTTACGCAGGTTAAAACTTTCTATATATAACTAACTTCTTGTTCACACCGAACCGACTATACGCTATTACGTAGTGCGTTATTGCTGACTCTCGGTGGCCGATTATTGTATTACGCATAGCAAACCTACTCTTTATTCACAAAAGTAACACATTCTACGCTGTAGCGTATGGTTGGCTTGGTGAGAACGCATACTGCAGACTGAGTCCACATTCACACTGACAGAGAGCATACTCACAATCGGCGGCGAACAATATGTCTGGTGTGAACGATGCCTAAAAGTAGAATTAAGATGAGAGAAAAATTTACAAGGAGAACACACAAGGACATTATTTGAAGAAAGAGCTGCAGATGAAATAATCATAAGGAAGATTAACTAAAATATTGTGTAAGAACACAATATTTTAGTTAATCTGGTGTATTATATTAAAACTATGACAAAGGGATTGACGTGGGTAATCTGTACATCCAAAAGACGTCATAAAAACATCACAAGACTCCGTAATTGTGAACTAATGAGCTTAAGTATCAGGAAAATGAAAAACGCAATCAACACGATACAAAACCAATACTAAGAAAAAACCGCTTCGGCTATTGTTAGAAATAAGTTAATCATGCGCGTCATTAGAAAGATGATATCATTTTTAGTTTGTTCACGGAAAATCAAATTGAAAAACCGACTCTGTCCGTTGCTGTGTTTTATAGTTTCCTGATCTATGATCTTCATTTTTTTTTGGCTTGTTTATTGTAGACGTATTTAGCGACATCTATGACGCTACAGAGAAACTAAATTTCATACAACAGCTCGAAATCAACTCTCGGAACAGATACAACACCCATCTGGTTGGAGGATCCTTCCTTTACAACGGAGATTTGTGGGACTTTACAAATGTCCCGCCTACCTTTAAACGTAGAATTAATCTGTTTCACTGCGAATAAATCGGTCATGACGTACGTTGGTACAAACAGATGCATCAATTGGGTTCCCTCTCATATTAAATACCTTAGAAAAGGGGATAACAAGTTAGACAATGATATCCGTATTTTAACTCAATGATAAGCAATAATCCTCTGAGAAAAGTTGCCTAATAAGCAAATCTTTAATTAATTAGAATTTCAAAATATGGGAAATCGTCTAATAACTTCTGCTCTTGGTGCAGCAAAAGAGGTCGCACCGGTGTTCCTTCAGTTACTTTATGCGTTCCAGGTGACTCTTTCGAACGATCTCGCAGCTCTGAGACCCTACCACGAGCAATTAACCCTATCCATTTGACGACTTAAACTGAACTGTTAAAGGGATGAGGCTTTAAAAGGTGTATAGCCTTCCCTCTTTCTTGCTCGAACGCTTGTCATTTTAACTTGTTTGCCTGTAATTATGCCAAATAAAATTCTGCCATCTTAAAAGTATACCATTGTAAATTCGGACACATAAACATTCGGCCAAACAATAGTTATGCTAAATAATTTTTATGCCTTAAAAATATTCGATTAAAGAAGATTATGGCAAGTGTGTTATGCCATATAAAGTTCTGGGCATTAAGATTCTATCAGATAGATTTCTGTTCCACCCACATGTTGTTGTTTTTTTGTTTCTGTTGTTGTTGCCTTAATACGTCATGGTAAGGCACTGGAACAGTGGCCTCACATATCAATTTTCTATTCCAATATTGTCCAACTAGGCAACTCTATTAACCGACCATTACCTATGATGTCATTTGGCTATAAGTAGTTGTGTTAGTGGTAATTTAATAAGCAAGTTTAAGTAAACCTACTAAACATATAGACACGTTGAATCGAGAAAATAAATATACTTAATTAATGCACGTTTGGGTCGTTTCTCAATCTTTTCTTTCTTATTTTAAGGATTTTTTTTTTTTTTCGAATGTGAAAATGAACATTTTTTTTTTATACTAAATCCAAAACGTAGATCATTGACGTGGCTCAGATGGCTGCCAAGCTTAAGTGGGACTGGGTTGGACATGTAGCGGTGGGCTAGTAAAACACAAAATTGGTGCCCTGAAATCGCACAATGGGGTCGTGGCTGACCAAGAAGGAGATGACGGGACGACTTAGATGTCTTCCTTAGAAATTGGCAAGAAGTGGCTCAGAGCCGGGAACATTGGAAGGAATGGAGGGAGGCCTTTGCCCAGTTGTGGGATACTATAAGTTAGGTATAATAATAATAAATAAATATAGTAATCAAATAAAAAATAATAAATGTACTGAAATATTTGAAAATATAAAAAATTTGAAATATACTAATATTGCCCTACCCTAGGAACGACACCTGTATCGCGTGGGTGCTTTCACTGACATGTAAACTCACATACTTATACAATTAACGCCTGTTCTCAATAATCTATCGGAGAGTAACTTTAAACTTATATTGAAATGCAGGTAAGGACGAATAGTATGAGCGGTCCTATCTCTAGTGGTCTATCCGACCTCCCGACGATAGATTGACAGCTTTGGTAGGAAACGCTATCCGTCGGTAGGTTATAGGACAGCAAGTAAGGACAAAAGGATAGATTTCTTTATCTTTAGTAGCTGCAACTGTAGATAGATAGTTTATTGAAAATGGACGTTAGACACTCAAATCCAAAACCACTATTTGCAGGACATACAAATATTTGTTCCATGCAGCAGACAATCGCTTAATCACTGCGCCAACCGTGCCGTCAAGTCAAATCATATTTATTTGTTGCTAGAAAAGAAAGAAAAACATATTATTTTTCGGGAAAGACGCAATCTCAGTAATAACTTGGAGATTATAAACATTTTCTATGAAAAATATTCGCCACGTCCGCGCAAAATGGCCGGACGATCAGTATAATGCCGTGTCACACGTCACACGCAAAATACTTAGTTTGCTCAGCTCTTGCTTGTGCTATTAGGTTAGTTAATTAGTTAAGTTCCACTAATAGTAAACCAATAACAAATTTAAAATATATATATATATGTTTAATAACATTTTCCTTCATTATCAATAGGAAATTATTTGAAACTGCTTTGTTTCACTACTCATATAAAAGCATATTTTTTTTATAAGGTTAAATTTAATTTAAAATGTGTAGAAGATTGCATGTATTTCTCAAACCATGATTTAATCTAAATTGTATTTTTATTTATTCCATATATTAGGTCTTTACCTATGTAATTGGAGATTCTATAACCAGCATTTTCAGAATTAATTATCTGTGGATTGGCGCGCAATTCGAAATTCAAATAAATTTTATTCGAAAGACGTGTTAATTTAATTTCAATTTCAGTAATTTGTTTTTAGATAGATTTTTGTTTTTGTGACATTGTGGTAGTTTTTGGCGCTATGGATAAACTGAAAATTCATACAATTTTCGAATATGAGTTCCTACGTGGAAATACCGCTGCGCAAACAACACGAAACATTAACGACGTGTACGGGCATAACACTGCTTGCATAAACACAGTCCATTATTGGTTCAATCGTTTTAAATCTGGAAATTTTGAGTTGAAGAACGAACCTCGCGGTCGGCCGTTAACTATTGTCGACAACGACGAATTGAAGGCGATAGTGGAAGCGGATCCATCTCAATCTACGGCTGAGCTTGCTGCGGGCCTTGGAGTTAGTGTCAAAACAACATTGAAGCACTTGCGTCAAATCGGAAAGATAAAAAAGCTAGATAAGTGGGTGCCACACGAACTAAGCGACCGACAGCGAGATTTACGTGTCGAAGCATGCATAGCACTACTGAATCGGCATAGAAACTAGGGAATTCTTAATCGAATTGTTACCTGCGATGAAAAGTGGATCCTGTACGACAACCGTAAGCGTTCGTCTCAGTCGGTGGACCCGGGTACAGCACCTAATCAGTGCGCTAAAAAAATATTACTCATAGGAAGATGATGGTGACTGTCTGGTGGACCAGTGCCGGACTTGTACATCACAGCTTCTTACCGAATGGCACAACAGTGACGGCAGATGTCTATTGCCAAGAATTGCAAACAATGATGGAGAAGCTCGCAATTCAACAACCAAGACTAGTCAATCGCTCTTCCCCATTGCTTCTCCACGACAACGCGCGAGCTATCACTTCACGACAGACCATCGCAAAGCTACAAGAGTTACAGCTGGAAGCTCTCCGTCACCCACCGTACACACCGGACCTTGCCCCAACAGATTTCTACTTTTTTCAAAAGTTAGACAATATTTTAAGTGGGAAAAAATTCAACACCCGTGATGCAGTACAAAACGCTTTCGCTGACTTCATCGCCTCCCGTCCGGCAGACTTCTACAGTAAAGGGATAAACAAACTGCCATCATCAGATAATTTGGGCCAGTAGCCAGATTAGCTGAAATAAAAAAATTACCAAAATTTTTATATATAAAATTATCATACAAATCTCCAATTTCATAGGTAAAGACCTAATATTTTAATTATTTTACGCAAAAATTTAAGGTACAAAATAAAACATTGTAGCTTAAATTTTTTAATTCGTTAATTCTTCAATTCGTATGTTTGTACTTTAATTATATATAAGAGAGGGCTCGATGTTTGCCCTTCAAGACATTGCCATTCAACGTGGCAATGCCGCCAATCCTCTGGGCACATTTCCGGATGACAGCGATGTGGAGTACTTTCATGCCTGAGTGTATTTTGTGTTTTTGTGTATGTACTTAGGTTTAGTATAAAAACTAACTTAATATTCAAGTTTCTTATGTACATATATTAGTAAAAATAAATAAATAATGTAAATAATAAGATATATATTAATGAAATAACAAAGATCAAAAGAAAATAGTACAGTGAAAAAGATCTGAATCACAGAAAAATAAGTTAAGAGCGTCCTTTTCGAGGAACATTTTCATACAACCGCTCTTACGTAATTATGATGTTATTACACAACTTTCTCTAGATATTATGGATACACAGTTATCTTGTGGATATTATCTAGGCTTCTATAGAATCAAAACATAAATTTCTGTGAAACTAATCTAGTAAAGACCTCTGAAAATCGGCTATTTTACGTGAAATCATAATGTACAATATATTAAAAATATAAAACGGAAGTACATCAATAGTTGCCTTGCACATTTAATCGAGATTCTGAATGATGACCATTTATCTGAATAACTTTTAAGGGTTTAAAAAAATGCGTATTTCCTGGAACAAGTTTTGTGAAATATCTCGAATATTTCATAAATCACGGAATTACCGAATTCCAACAGAATTTTCAGGCGTTATCTTTCTTTTTTTGCATTGCCTCTTTATCAAACATCGCGTTGGACTGCGTTAGATGAGCAACTAGTTTTTAAACCATTCTCGATGTTGACGATAGGCGAGTGGAAAAGGACCCTCTTAAAATCACTGGTTACGCGAATCAGCTTCAAAAACAAAGATACAAAATAAATGTTTCATCAAAGTCCGCTTAAAATAAATAAAATAACGTGTTATTTATTTTAGTTGCTATAAAATGTATATCCTGTTTACAGTGTAGGTCGGTTTCATTGAAACTTCAAAAATATAAACGTCGATACGTAATATAAAAGATACTAAATTGTAAAACTGTGTTTTGATTACGCGCTTAGAATTGATCCAGAATCGATAAACATTGAACCCGTGGGTAATTATTTAACCATAACCTTACATAGTTAAATTAGCAACAGTCTAAAACTACAGAAGAGCTAGCTTAACGAAGGAAAGTGGCCTATTATAATAACTAGCTTATAATAAATTATTGATGAGTATGGAACGCTTTGAAGATAAATGATCAACAACTTTTGTGTCTGTACTGTGTATATGCATAGTACAGAAACAAAAACTACTTTCTCAGTCTCACAGTTTCAGAACGCTAACATCACGACTACGCTCTCTACACAATCACAATTGCTTCCTACAGTCTCACGGTTTCAGTTTTGCGATGACCATTTTGAAGTAAAATAATATATAAAATGCTACTCGTACATATTCGCCTGTGTACGAAATTCAGATGGGGTGTTAGACTGAAGCGTCCTTAATCCTAAGGTTATTAACGGTATTAACATTTTCAGATCGCATTTCATAGTCTTCATAGCCTTTTGTTTACGATACAGACTTGACAAAACATGTTTGTGAGAAACAAACTCTTTCTTTTGTATCTTCAAAATCCAACATAACTCAAACCTGTAAGGTCAACCTATACACTTAGCGGAAGCTCTTGCAACTAGTAGACTAGTGTGGGGACGAATGGTACACAGAAATAACTGTTAATGTCAAATGACTATTATTGTCTCTTCCCACATTCCTGTTAAAGGCTTATCTCCGAAGCCGGGGTTGTCTCCGGCTTTCTAGATATCGGTACGATTGTAGTACACAACATTTTATATGACGACAATGAACCTCTATATCAAAGGGTTATCGGTAACGACACCAAGGTGGTCGCTGAGGCCTGAGTCTTGAAATTTCTTCGTTAATATACCACGAGGGAAGGTATCATGAATTTTTGATATGATATGGGTAAAAAAGGCAAAATTCTTTACGGATAAAAGGTCTAAATTCGATAATAAACGTTGGTTAACCTTTTAATAACGGGTTCCGATTCCGACCCAGTCAGTCCTTACGAATTAAGTATATATAGTATTTTTTATTAAATGACCATCATTACTTGACCTTGGCAGGGCGACCAATTATTTTTTTCTTTTTTTAAATATGTTGTGTTGTTATTTAAGATAAAGCGTAGGACGGTGTGTTATTCCAATTACAGACATAGTCCTATACTTGTAACAGCCGTAACTGGTTTCATTCACGATATCACGACATTCGACCGTTAATAAATGTGAATAAAACATATTATACGATCTTGTCTCCAAAGATTCAACATTGTATCAATGCAAATAAGTAAACTGGATTGTTGAATAGTTAATTCGAAGAATTTAACTAAATTAAAATTAGGCATTAGTCTGAATAGGGTATTTTTTTTCTGGGTATTATACCACGTGTTTATTAATACATTTATTTTTTCTATTTGATCCACTATTAAAAGACAAAATTCTCCATATTAAAGAAGATAATAGATCTCTAAAAATTCATTTGCAAGAAAAAGTTCTTCACTATTTTCCATATAATTTTTAACGGACCTTTGTTCACCAACTGTTCGATTATTAATTTCCATATATGCTGCAGAGATGTAGAGTAGGACTACAAATACTGTAGCATAACATATTATGGATAAATTCCTCAGTAGTAAAGTACTAAAGATAAGGATGTAAACTCATTCATTAGCTATATTTATCAGACTTATTAACAGTTTTAAAGTCGTCTGTTGCGAGGCGCTCGTAAAACACTACGTCATCACAAATCACTTCCCGATTTCTATAAGAGACTGAGTGGCCTTCACTCTCGATACAAACGTATACGTAGGCTTACTGACTACATTTTATATATTCTATAACTTGCTAAAATGATTTAGAACGCACATTAAATATATGGTTAGAATGTGTTAATTAAATCTTAATAATTCAGCAAAATTTCCTGGTAATTTTGTGGCTTTGAGCCATCGTATTATTGAAATATGTTGAGCGGTGACAAATGAACAGTTCGCAAGATTTATATACCAGTTTTTTTGTAAAAATATTTGCAACTGGCCTCTGTGGATTTCCATAATTATTAACGATTTTTTTTAAAACGATTTTGCAGTAGAGTAAATATTTGAGGAAATAAAAAAGTTTGCCAGACCCTAAACTTTTATTTACTGTAGAAGTTTTTCCTCAAGAAGTTAAGAAAACGCAGATGGTCATTTTAAAGTAGTTTTAATAATAGGGGTTAAAGTATGATATCGCCGTTTTTTAAAACGGGTTGCTTTGAAGTGTTTATATCTTTGGATTGACTTGGAATTATACTATAAGTTTAAAAAAACTTTATATTAAAGAAACGTTATTCTTTTTTCAAAATTAGGTATTTATTGGTTTCTTTGTTTTTTCTGTAATATCGCAGTTCTTATAACCATGAAAGCTAATAAATAAACGTTTTTTACATATTAAGAGTTCCAAAGTAGAAACTATGCATTTCAAAGGGCAAGCAATATGAATTACGTATACCTACGACTTTCTTCTAACAAAGATCTTTCATTTATTTTATTTGAGGGTGGAGTTCTCTTGGCCATTTCAGGTCTTTTTCATCAGTTCCACTTCATCAAATGTTACTTTTTGACTGTAAATGCTTAACTTCTCGATGAAAATACCAAAATTACTATATCAACTATATAGTAATTTTAACCTAGAATATTTGAGGAGTTCCCTCGATGCCTCATGGATCCCATCATCAGAACTGGATTTTGAAAAAATGAGACTAATCTGTAAGTATATCTTTTTAGCAGAAAAAAATTTGCAAATCGGTCCATAAACGACGGAGTTCTGAGGTAACAAACATAAAAAAAAAATTAATGATGATAAAAAAAACGAATTGAGAACATCCGCCTTTTTTGAAGTCGGTATAAAACGTCTTCACTACGCTAAACGATTTTTATCGTTTAGCATAGTGAAGACGTTTTATACCCGCGAAGTCTTGCAACTGCTGACACGTGAATCTTTAATACTGTATCATAATCTGTACCCGTTCCAAGTAAGAGTTGTCAGGAAATTCTTTATTATATGAGCTAATTAGATGTGAAAATTGAAAAGAAAATGAACGTGGCGTTATCACATACCGCGATTTTTTTATTCTATCTGATGTTAGGTACGAGTAGGTATCAGGTCCGATCGATTGCTCTACAGCAATATGTGAGTTTTGGACACCTATATACAGTATACTTAAACTGATCATTTATTTTTTTTCTCAAAACAGGACATGTATTCATTAGTTATCAGGTTAACAATGAAATTAAACACTTATTTTTAAGGTTATTTATTTAGAAAAAGTGTAACATAATACAATTAGTGTGCAATATCCAGTCCAATGTCCAGTGTCAATGTTCATATTGATTAATTATTATTATCATAAAAAACGGTGAAAAAAAAAAACAATTACCAACCAGCTTTAATAACGCAAGGTTCCTCTTCCGCTTGTGTCTGACGAGCTACATAATTTAAAATAGTTGCGCAGTTTTGGAAAACTATTTGCGTCCCGGAGCTTTGTTTGGGTACGACGCGACGGGACAGGTGACCGAGAAAAGCATATGTATGTATTTAATATTATACACTGTTTGTCTATTTATTAAGTTGCACCTACCATGTTATGTTTCGGCACCAACCTAAAGTCGACTGGTAGGAAATGCCTAAGGAATTAAGTAAGGCCTTTGTACAGTGTTATTATAAATAAATACCCGTGCATATTCCATGCATTACAATAAATAATTGTATGAAAAGGACATTTGCGGGGCTACGCGTGCGGAGCAATTCCGCAAGTGTGATGAAATCCGCTCGATATTAAAAACACCCATAAGAGGTAAATTTTGTAAAATTCTCCCTTACTGCTCGCTTACATCATAAAAGGAAACCTTGAGTAAACTTTCACCTTCCTAGTCCCAGTAATTTCGGCTGTGTTGATATGTCAGTCAGTCAGTTTCTTCTCTTAACTAATATTATAGTAGATAGAAAAGAAAAAAAAAATAATCACTGACACAAATTATAATATTTGACAGCAAGTTTAACAAATAGCCAAGCCTCTAGACACCTGGGGTTAGTTACTAGTTTTATCTCAGTTCAACTAAATACTTGTAATTACAACTAAAACATAGGTCATATAAAATTACATACATTCAAGTCGATTAAATTATTGACATGTGCGAACTGTCGTGTTGTAACAGAAATTTTTTTTGATTATTCATTCACGAAAGATTAATACGACTATCATGTTCAAGTCAGTTATTAAATGTAAAAAAATACGGAAGTCTTTTGATTTAGGCTTTATATCTTGCTATCAAATACAAATTAGTGGCATTGGTTCTTCCGTGGTATGGTTTGTAAAATAATATATGTTAGAAGGAATGATATTGTATATGTTAGTAACGTTGCGTTACAAAACATCTTTATTTATACTGTTTTTTCTCCTTCACGGCAGTGCCTGTGCATAATTAAAATAAATAAGTACTATACGTACATATACATACCTCATTTTAAAATTCATGACATAAAACTAATCACAAGAACAATAAAATAGTCAAGCACATCCGTTTGCATTACCATGATTCAGTATCAGTGAAAAACATTTTCTAAGAACTGTTGATTAGGAAAAAGTCAGTAGATATGTATCATCTGTTTTCATCCCACGCATAGTACAGTCATCCGAATGAATGCAACATCAGAGTATTGGTAAACAATCACAAGCTGATGCCACCTGGTTGGTACGTATCACTCAGAACTGCCATGATGGCATAGATGACGTACTAGTGGTTGAGTGATTAGATTCTGCGTTACGGGTTGGTTGTCTGCTACGAGTGGCACACTGCAATCACCCACGCATAGTACGCTACGGGTTTGCTACGCGTATTATGCCAACGGTCTACACGATAGCAGCTACGATCGTCTACGCGCAGCACGCTACGGGTGTGCTAAGCGTAGTAAGCTACAGCCTAGCTAAGTTACGACCGTTTCATTTCGATTCCCGTGCATCAAACGTCTCGAGTAGGCCAGGCCTCCGATTTCTTTGTTCTAACCACGTGACTGAGCGTTGAGATGACGTCACGCTACTACGACGCTACGCGTAGTACGCTATGGGTTCGCTACGCAATACTCGCTACGATCGGATACGCGTAGTACGCTACGGGTTTCCTACGCAATACTCGCTACGGTCGGCTACGCATAGTACGCTACGGGTTTCCTACGCAGTACTCGCTACGATCGGCTACGCATAGTACGCTACGGGTGTGCTAAGTGATACTCGCAATGATCGACTACGCGTAGTACGCTACAGGTCTGCTAAGTTTTACACATTATAATATATAGTTTCGTAGTACTTGCTACGGTCAGTTCCGTATATGGCGCCATATACGGAACTGACCGTAGCAAGTCTGCTTTACGTAGTGTGCCAAGGGTCTCCGGTCTACACGATACCAGCTACGATCGTCTACGCATAGCATGCTACGGGAATGCGAAACGTAGTAAGCTACAGATATCCTACGCGGTACTCGTTCCGTTTGGCTACGCACAGTACGCCAATGATTGATTACGCGTAGTATGCTACGGGTTTACTACGCGATACTTCTTACTATCGGCTACGCGTAGTACGCTATGGGTTCGCTACGCAATACTCGCTACGATCAGCTACGCATAGTACGCTACGGGTGTGCTACGTGATACTCGCAATGATCGACTACGCGTAGTATGCTACGGTTTTGCTACGCGATACTTCCTACGTTCGGCTACGCGTAGTACGCTACGGGTTCGCTACGCAATACTCTCTACGATCGGCTACGCGTAGTACGCTACGGGTTGCCTACGCAATACTCGCTACGATCGGCTACGCGTAGTACGCTACGGGTTTCCTACGCAATATTCGATACGATCGGCTACGCGTAGTACGCTACAGGTCTGCTAAGATAGCTACGTTATGCATGCTACGGTTAGTTATACGTACAGCGGGACTGGTACGCTATACACGCTACAATCTGATATGCGTTACATAGCACGCTACGGATTCTCATACTCCATGCACCGCTGCAATATAACAAAATGAAAGATTGTTCTGCAAACTGTGATAATAGGAAAGAATTCGAATGTAACGGCGAACGATTGGCTATTGGGTTTTTCAAATGTACCCCTTTTTTTATTTTTTGAGGTTGGAAATCATCCAATGTACACTTACTGTGCAGTCGGTGTCGATGGAACATGAACTACGTGTTCCATCATTAAGGAAACGTATAGTAAATGGATAGCATGATATTATACCTATAGACTATTCGTCTTTCGGCTGAAATGATGATGATGATGATACCTATAGAACTAATAAGTCTGTTTCTTTAATAATCTTGTGAGATTAAACCAGAAACGCAACTGTGTCTTTTTAAACAGCTTCTGGAATTCTATGATGAGATTACAATCATACTCGTACATTGTTGGGTTATTTGAACAAACGTCAAATTCAATTCAATTAAAAAAAATTAGTTCACATAGACCTACATGGGCACTTATAATACTTACAATACTTAAATGGGCCTGTGTTGTCAAATGTATAAATAAAATATTATTTTTATTATTAAAACGACAAAAGCTAGTGAGCTATAGGAAGAAGTAAGTGTATATGTCGCAGTTTTTACTCAGACCTCATCACCATTCAGACCGTCAGTTGAGCGGCGCCGTTTAGTAAAATGGCTAGGCTGTTAATTGAATGGCTAATAAAGCTCCTGCCAACCAACTAAACAATCAACCAACTGGTTGCAACATATATACTTCTAATGTTAAAAAAAAACGCAGCCCCACACTAGGAATTACACCTATATCGTGGGTGTGGAGCAATAATCTGTAACATACAAACATTTGTTCCGTGTGGGAATCGAACCCGCCACACGCAGCGCAGCAGCCAATCACTCAAATACTGAGCCAACTGTGTCGTCATCGGCCGCTTCTAATGCTTTAGTTAGATTTTTTTTGCTGATATAGATGTCAAGAAAACAGCAGAAATTACACGTGCACTCGTGAGAGAAACACACAATGGACATATGTTTTTAAACAGTTGGAATAGTTTAATAACATTATGTTATATCCGAACAGATTACTCAGAGCGGACCTAATCGTAAATATAACTATAATAAACTAGCTATCTCCCGCGGCCATTCCTCTAATATGGGCCACGGGAGTGACCCTTGGCCTTGTTTCATAATAACTATCATAAAACAAACACTGTCAGATTTTAATAATAATTTAGACAAATTAGAAGTCTTGAAATCAAAAATTACATTTAAATAACTCCAATTTATGAGTTACCGTCATTGTACCCATAGATTTATACTGGGGTCATGAGTTCGCTTCTGAAAGGAAATCCCGGGGCCCTGGAATGCAAGGCATAGGAGGGGGTTTTAGTCAGTAAAAGTATGACATGCCCTCCCACCCCGCTCCAGAGAGGGAGAAGTCATTGGATGATTTCATACCTAAGAAAAAAAGCCCATAGATTTAAGTTCGTGTGTCAGATGTGTTACTGTTTTGTTGTACAATAAAGTTTATTCTATTCTATTATAGTAACATTTCTCTTTCTTTTTAAGGGATTGTACGTTAACCTGCACAGGAGAGCGGATCACGATCTGTTCTAGATCGAGACAATAAAACCGAGTTCATGAAGAGTGGATCTGGGTTAAGAGAGTTAGTAGTTGTTATATTTAGTGGTTCTTGTGGAGTTAGCGGAGATTGTCTTCATTTTTGATAATTATTGAATTACTCCTCCTGCTCTGGGTGCAGCGAGAGGGAGTGGCAGACACTTTAATTGACTAAAACTCACCTATGTTCCTTCAGTTGCCATTTGCGTTCCAGGGCCACGGTAACTCGTTCGAACATTCCTGTAGCCTTAGAGATTTTCTGCCCGGAACCGGAAAGGTTAGGTGCATCAAACGGGATCAAATTTAAATAAATACAATATTGATAATAATTCACGTTTGTCTTTCCTTATTTCACTTACCGAAGCCATGTAAATACAGTTCCGTACCTACCTTTTTATTTTTCATTTCCCCGTTTCTGTAGATACGGCATTTCTGATATGAGCATTATTAAATGTTGAAGGTGAATAGGTAAGTGAAGAATGTTGAAATAAAAACTCAATATACAATAATGTACCGGAGCCTATATTAGGCATTGTGATCACGCTTCCGGACTCACGTACGGCCGTAGACATTCGTAGAGCGTTGAACTCTTTTGTACCACAATATTTTGACTAGATTTTATTTGTCTCGTAATTTATGATATTGCTTGTTTACATTCACTATTTGCTATATCTAATATACCGACACCTACAATAAAACGAGCTAAAAAAATATATTTCAGTGTTCGACTTCTTACGATGGGCTAACGAAACCGCGGTAGCAAATTGATACACAATCAATTTGTCTGAAAAATTAGTAACTAGCTTAGCCACGGAAATTACTTATGTAAATCATCTCTGGACGCAAACTGTTCCGCATTTTTCAGTGCCTTTGGTTTCGTCGATTCCGTCAATCAGCGCTAATAATCACATCGTTACTCGCGAAATCTGCGCATTTCCTCGGTTTTATTATATATCCGAGTGAAGTGTTGTCGGCGCTGGCGAGGCTGGGCCGCGGGCGCGTGCACTCGGCGGTCGGCGGCGGCAGTAGCACGAGGGCGCCCATACCGGTCGCACGTCGCGCTCTGCCAGCTCGCCGCTCGCACGATGTCCGCCGCGGCCCCGACCGCGCGCGCTCGCTCTCTCCACAACGGTACACAGGCGCGCGTCTGAGCCGCTAACTGACATGTTTACACCGCCACTGTTTACTATTACATGAATAAAGTTTTTCTCAGCTGTCCACATTAACGCGATCGTGTGAATGCGCACCGGCTGAAGGATTGCGAAACTGTACAAGTGAAGTTTAAAAATACATTGGCACTAGTGCGAAGTGACGTACATCGAGATGTGTGCGTGCAGCAAGTTTTGCGACTTCTGGAAGAACTCATGCGGAGCAGGTGAGATCCTCGGCCACTTTCTAATGCCTGCCGCTCGTGTGCACGCGCCCTATTCCTTTCTAAACCGACACTGTTGGCAAAAACTTTACTAAACTTGTTTGACAATATAAAGTGAAATCGTATCCACAACCGTCGACCAGATACCGTCGTTAGTTCAAAAGAGACGATCAAACTGATTGAATCTCAAATATTGTCTGAATTAAGAGACGCGTCAACGTCCTTAGTGTATCAGAAACTAATTGGGTCCGTGCCCATACATAAATTGGCTTTATTAGCTTCGGTTATATGATGAGATTGACTTTAAGGAAACAACAAGGCAGACTTGAATAAAATTATAATATGCTAACTATGTACTTAATAAAGGAAATAATTAGCTGCTGACATGACTGTAGGTGGTTTTTATATTCCTAGTCTGTTGTTTCCGTCTTTATCCGCATTTTTACAGCAGTCGGTAACTGCAGCTTGTTCAATAGAACTCGGAAATTGACAAAATGTATGACTAATTTGCATCTAAAACATTTCCAATACGAATGATATCGAAAAACGTAAACAAGCGAGCTGCCAAGGCAATAAGCGATGAGGGCATCAGTTTGCTTAGCGTCTAACTAAACAACAACAAATAGTTCCTCACTATGTCTGAATGATAATGTGATCATGTCTCTTGCGTGAAGGCTTTAATGACATTTGGTAATTAATATTCCGTGGCACAACCTTGTAATTTATAATGATTAAAAACAGACAAAGCTTGCTAGGATTTAACAAAGATCAGTTATCATGTTTAAGTACTATTCCTATTTAAAATTGCATATTATAACTAAAAATTTTCTAAAGTAGATCCGTAACCATATAGCACCCTTTGCGGCTACCGAATTCAGGACCAAGCGCATGGTTGCCGCGCTTCCAACCACCCGGCCACACGTGCTTGTTGCATACATATAATTATCTGATATACAGATAAGAACAAACCGTTCTAATGTCAAATCGTGAACCAAAAACTACATTCACATACATTTCACAACACGAACTAAAGTCACGTCACGATTGATCACTATCGCCATTATTATAATACCAACTATACATATGTTTGTACGTCCGGGTCTGGTTGGCTTCGGAAGGATTTGGTTAAGTGAATGTACTCTCAAGGTCTGTGACGTCACAAGTTTCTGGCTGGTCGGAAGGGAACTTCTATGTTGGCGTAGTAACTACCGTCTCCGGCTGGATAGCGTGGCGGACAGGTTTATCATCAGACCTTACCCGATGCATCACGTTACACCTTGACACTCTTGCCAGCGGTAATCCAATATGAATGCAATATTCTATTTCCCACATCGACGGTCTGTTTCGCAGACAAACAATAAGGTTGAAAGACATTGAAGCACCTAGATTATTCTCAGAATGTCTGATCTTTTTTTTTAATTTAGCTCAGAGTTGCGTATAGCCCCAGGTTAGTATAGTTTAAGATAAAACCTTCACCTTTTCTTTTTTTGTGATGGGATAACATCAAAGAACTACTCGCGTTCTGGGTGCAGCGAGAGGGAAAGTCCATTCAGTTGCCCTTTGGACCCAGGCCCACGATAACTCTTTCGAACAATCCTGCAGCCTTAGCAAAGTTTTTTCCCACTATCCTTTTTTGAAAGTTTTTCTCTTACAACAAGGAAGTGGATACCTGTTGAACGACGAAATCGACCAGTGCAGGTGCTATTTTGTTTAGTCTAAAGCTCTAAAGCTAGAACCACACTGCTCACACGTGTGCCACACACGTCATCTGGGCGCGTTGTCTTATATGGAAACTAGACTTGTAGAGCTACACTAGATCCACGCCACGCGACGTCATTCTACGTACAAATTAGGCGTGTTACACGTGTGCGTCGATCTAATGTAGTTCTTAATAGTTCCATAACTATTGGATTTTTCAACTACAGTCTCCAAAACTCAAAAGTATAATCTGCAATAAAGCACTTACTACTTTAGAAAGAAGGAAGATTTGGCAGATTAGGCTCGCTACCGGTTTTATCTTTGATTTGTTTTTGATGGTATGCGGTTATCCTGTAGCATTCTAGATCACATTAACATTAAAGTAATATAGTAAAACTGTAAATCTACTTTTCTAATTTATTCAAGACGGTTTTACGCGTGGGAATTATAAATGTATGCCGTATAAACATCATTAGTCGAGCTGAAATAGTATGTTGTTCAATCAAATAAAACATTTTTGATTTCCTAATACACTGTGAGTGTCGAACTATTATTACTTGTAATAGTGTTGGGTTCTTCGTTGCCATAGAAATGTATGTTAATTTTGTTTCTTTCTTGTCACGATAGTAAGGTCAAAATAAGTTGAATGTTCTGCTGTAGACTAGATTTGGCCACGGTTTCGCTTGGTCGGCCAACGGAAACGAGAGCATTTGGCTATCACGGTTAAGGAATGATGCATGGCCTTATAAAGTTGGTATAAGTGCCATTAATGTTATAATTATTAGGTATCTTAGATCGCTGAAAGCTTTACTTCACGAAATTCCTACAAATAATTATGAGATAATAATTTAGAGTTAGGTTAACTTAATAGAGCAGTGGTGGCCGAATGGTAACGGTCCCGACTTACGAGCTGTAGGTCGCGGGTTCAAAACCCAACCAGGCGCATTATTTTGTGTAAATTATTTCATCACCACCGCTCTCAAAACGGTGAAGGAAAACATCATGAGGAAACCGGCATGTCCTAGAACCAAAAATTCGAAGACATGTGACATCCACCAACCCGCACGTCGCCCTCGTGGTGGAATACGGCCCATTCCCTCTCCTAGAGAGAAGGCCTGAGTCCCAACAGTGGGAACATTATAAGGCCGATTATGCTATGCTAGGTTAACTTCTTGTCTAACGAGGTTTGGTTGTATAGAATGTGAAACAATAATGTATGAATTGGAATACTCTAGTTTTTCACTGGTTTGGTTAACGTTAATCTACTTTATACACAGAGCTGTGAACAGATTTACTGCATTGTAGTTAGTAGATATAAACTCGCATGCTACTAGCACATTTAGTTATAACGGTAAACGTTATTTATAAGAACTCTGATGACCTTCAAAATATAACATTGCAGTCGCGGTCAGTTCTCATAAACTCGATTATATTTTTTAATACAATGGTTCTTGGTTTCTAAGATTGTTTTAAATTAATTGTTAGTATTACTACTAACAGTCATATCGCTCAAACTCGACCTTATTAAAACAGACAGCTATTAGTAATTTTCTTCGTAATAAGAGAAATATTATATTTGTAATTGTAGAAAGTTTCATTAAGAAGAATAGCCTTAAAAACCAATTAGTTAGGTAGGACAACAATAATAAAGTTGAGCTCTGAAAAATACGAGTGCAAAAGCAACATACCTACTTTATTCGCTTTCGTAATAAAACATTACAGCCAAAGATTGGCAACAATTTTTTTTTTAAGTGAAGCTTGAGAGAGTGTTAAACTTTTACTGACTAAAACCCATTTGAGTTCCTTCAGTTGCCCTTAGGGTTTCAGGGCCACGGTAACTCTTTTTCCAATAAATTGGCTACCTGAGATTGGCAACCATTAGGACTCATGTATGAAACCTCATGTATGTAGCTGTTAATTATGGCGGTAAGCTTCTTCTTTGAGGAGTGGCTAGAAAGACACCTACCGCATGAGGCAGGTCCTCACGAAACCATAGGAGCCCTGCAGGGCCAAAGCCTGCTGTGACCATGGGTTCGCTACCGAAACGGAAACCCGGAGTCCTGAAACGCAAGGCAAAAAACAAGGGACTTAGCTTTTAGCTGTGAATAAGCCTGGTTAAATCTTAATTAGTGCTAAACGACAGTTTGCTAACCTGTAACCGGCAAAGAATATAAAACCCAGTCGACGGTCGCAGGGTGATAGATGTGCCTCATGCCTCGTTTGGACTTGCCACTCTACTTGCGTGAGACTGGGAAACTAGGAACACACGGATGGATGTTTGTTTTAAAATAAAACACGTTCAATATTTACACTACGTCTTTTAAAGAGTACTAACCCATGTTATGGAAAAAAAAAATAGTACCTTTTATATCATTTAAAATCTTAAGTAATAAAGTCATAAATATGTTGCTTAGGATACTTTATCGTTTCCTTGATCCAACTGTTCATGGATACTCTGTGGATATAATCAAGAATTCATTACATTATTAATTATTACTTCTGTACAAGAAACGTTTACACTGTAGTAAGATTCCCTCACATCATTTTACCCTTATCGATAAATACGATTAATGTGCATACGTTACCGCTGCCATTGTCACTCCTTGACATTGACTGAGATAGTAACACTTGACTGGAAAGTTTTTCCGTGACCAAACATACCTACAATAGGTATCTCTTTAGTCGTTTATCATCATTGCATAGCATAGCATAAGTGTTAGCAGCCTTATAATGTCACTACTACAGCCCACTATTGGGACTCAGGCCTCCTCTCTAGAAGGGGGAATGGATCGAAATTCACCACGCCCGGCCAGTGTGGATTGGTGGATGTCGCAGGTCTTCGAATTTTTTGTCCCGGGACATGCCGATTGTTTCACGATGTCTTCCTGCACCATTTTGAGAGCAGTGGTGATGAAAAAACACAAAGTAATGTGCTTGGTTTGGTTTGAACCCACGACTCGTAAGTCGAGCCCGTAACCACTTGGCCACAACCACTCATTGCATAATCGTCTAGATTGTTCAGCTCACAAATAATTGTTGAAAATTACTGAGATTTCTTCCTAAATCTTCGTTAACAACTAATTCGGATGACCCCAACTTTCAATTTACACTTATATAACTCGTTCAGAAATACAAGTCCTGTTGATGATGCGCTAATGCACCACAATTTATCAACCTCTCTCGAGGTTGGCTGACTTTTCCCTGTCTGAAAGTGGGCCGTTGACGTAACGTGAGCAATTATTTCCCGAAGCTAATCTCCATGTAGAAGGAGCTTTGTTTATAGTGTGCGGTAACATTGGAGCTTGTTCGGCGGCATATTATGGATCGTGATACAATGCCAGCCGCAGCCGACACAGGACGTGCTCAGAATCGATTAATAGTTTTTCGGATTCTTTAATAAAAATATAACTCAGGTTGCTAAAGTAATATAAAACCTAAGTTTTTTTCATTGGATACAATTTACAAATGTATTTAGTTTCCAAATACTTGTAAAGGATATAGTGTCGTGATAAGCTTATAGTATCGTGACGTGAGACATCAAAAACCTACCGACGTTTTCGATATATTGCAGTATTGACAAAAAACCAGAAGGTTATTGAAATCAACAAGCAGCATTCAAGGTGACGATAACCTACTAATCGTTAATTACTTCACAGCGACCTTTTTGTTTTTACCTGGCGGAATAAATAGCGGAAAGTGTACGTACCCAGCTATCCACTGTTTCGGCAACAGGGCAGAAGTGCGCGTCGATCCCTGCGATTTCTCTTACTTTGATATCGTGCCAACATTTACAAATATTTGTGACATTTGCAGTGTAAATAATTCTGCCTTCATACAATTCTTTCTCATTTTCTACGCTACATTGCTACCTAAATAGATGGTATTTACCAGTCTTCATTTTACACTAGTGCGCTATTTTACATTAGTAACTCCCAATATTCCTTGGGATTAAATGTGTATTCTAGTATATTATAGACTACTATGAGGATTTCTGAGCATAAAATATATGTATCACCTTTCTAAGCTGTCTAGTAATCGACATAACAAAGCAATATTCTTTCCCGCTCGATTATGTTTCGTGAAAATCTTATCCACTGTAAATTGTTGTATAAACATCAATTCTTCTGTTATCTAATCTAAATATTTTGTGCGCTACGCATAAATCATCTATGTATAAATCAATTGTTAGTCGTTGAGCCGATTTTCAGTATTGGCGAGGCTAACTCTCTAAAACACAAAACAGCTCCGACCGATTTGAATGACTACTTTTTACGCTCTAATATCGGAACACTTTAAAAAAAGTACGGGAAGTCCATAAAAAAAAAAAAAAAACAGAAGAAAATTTGGAACAATAACATTGGTAATTTTGATGGAAATCGTCTCTTAAAGGAGGGAATTACTAATTTGACGGAGGTAAAACCGCGGGCGATTACTAGAACAGGATAAATTGTAATGCAGGAAAAAATAAATTTCGTCATGTCAATAATTGTTCTTCTATAAAACAATGGTGAATGATAACAAATGTTTATATTAGAAGGAGAATTATTGCAGGTAATATCTACTTTTGCTTTCGTGATAAACCTTGTATTAAGAATAGAAATATTTTTCAATCAATTAAATTGAAAATGATTGACGGTTGCGTAAATATCAAACATTAAAGTAAAGTCGTTATTCGTATCGCAAACAACTTAGCTATTAATGTTTTCAGATATTGTAATGTATCAAGATGGCTATTAAAATGCACAATGATTAGTATGTATTCAATAATCTCATCAACATTCTGTTTACTTAGCACGGAGGAAAACCGTTGAAAAATAAAAAAAAAATCCTGTAGATAATATGGTAATAAAACCAGTAGTTGTGTTTTATGTGTATATTATTATTTTTTGAGGTGGAGAATCATTAAATGATAAAAACCCGCTCTGGGTGGAGCTTACTAAAACCTACCTGTGTTTCTTCAGCTGCCCTCTGTCTTCCAGGGCCACAGTAACTCTTGCGAATAAACACGCAGCCCTGTACCTAGAATATTCAATGACATAAATGTACCTAGAATATTCAATGGGGCTGTTAAACACTTTGAATGCATTAATTTCCAAAATATTTAAGTTGAAATTGATTGTTAAAACAATAAGAAAGAAAACTTTCAGCAGTTTCATAGTTGAGATGGAACAAAATAACAAAAGGATTAATTATAATTTATTGACCTAGCCAAAAGCCAAGGCTTTAGTGTTGCACTCCGTAGTACGTAGCGGACTGGCGACTCTATGCTTACTGTTTACTTATTGCATTACTTGACATTGAGCACCTTATCCGATACAGTTTGTAATGGCATTGTGTGTAGGGATGTCCCCTTTTGTTTAAGTGGCTGTTATAATAATTTGATGATGTCAAATATCTTATTAAGAGTACCAAGTAAGTACCTTATTAAGAGGAATAATTAGAATTAGGAAATCTTATTAACTAAGTGTCAGACATTTTCAATTGAAATTACTTACCTACAAAAGTTTTCACAAAAAAAAAAACAATGGTAAATAGATTTCTTAATTTTTAACCTGTTTTTGTGTTTAGTTATTGTACCACTCAGTAAATTATAGTAAATTGTCAGTTGATTGAAATATACAAAAGAGAAAATGCATTTGAAACACTGGCACTACTCTACTTTAAAATGTAATAATGGCATTGAAGATGCCAATCTCGCGTGCGAGGAAGCCTTTCAAATAAGATCCTGTTGGAATAATATCCGCGCCATGCAATATTCATTCCATTTCTCACGAGAATAGATTTTTATGGAGCCTTGTGTAGGTACTTAGCACACACTAGTAAAGATAAAAGTAACGTTAGGAAAAACTGGCAATCACCTTAATTGCAGTTGTAACCCGGATTAGGAACCCCTGTATGCCATAAAATGTTATCATTGATATTAGATTTAGAAGACCTTGGGTTTTCACTTGTATCACATGCCTTTTCGTCAGCGTCATAATGCATTCAGATCCTTGTCGTTTACTGTCGATAAACAATACAGTTTCTAGTATCATCTTTATTAAATTCGTGTATTGAGGTTGATAAGAAAGATGAGTCTTGAAAATATCTATGACTTTAAACTCTAAAAAATTTAAAAAGGTTTTATGATTATGAAACACACAAAATTATAAGTACCTAGCCTTTTTTTGTTATATTAAAAAAACATGTATTCTATAAATGACATACCATCATAAATTAGAATTAATGTTACCTATATAATTGTGGGGTCCCCAACCGATCATAAGACGTGGCACCCCATACGACGTAAAGTGACCTTTCGTGTCGCTCGTAATTAATGACTTTTACACGAGTTGCGCTTCAAGCGCTGATTTTATACGTTGCTTTCAGCGCTTGAAACAATGTCGTCATCAGAGTTATTATTTCTGATCAGGTGCAATCGGTCACAGACGATCGGTTCGTTCGAAATCGTCACCAAGACGGATTCATTGGTCACAGTGACTGCTCGTGACTGCGCCTGCACAGCACAACCGTCTCAATCTTAGCTATGCGTTTTGTTATTAAAGCAGGTTAACGACCAGGAGCTACCCTTAGTCCAGGCATTTTGATGCGTCAACTGTTGGTCGATACCTCAATATGTAAAAAATTGCCTCGTCGCGTCGGTCTCGTAATCGCAAGCACGACTGTTCAGCGTGGCGTCTTTTTTATGGAAAATCATCAAATGACTTCTCCCGCTCTGGGTGGAGCTAACAGAAGTGTCAGACTTTTACTGACTAAAACCCAGCTGTGTGTTTCTTCAGTTACCCTTTGCTTTCGAACAATCCTGAAACCCTTGCTGGTATCGGCCCTAGCCCCTGACAATGACTGGCCTGTTGTTCTAGTGGTTAGTGGCCCTGACTGCTAAGCCGGAGGTCGTGGGTTCGATTCCCACCCAGGACAAATGTATGTGTGATGAGCACAATCATTTGTTCTGTGTCTGGATGTAATTTATCTATAATATGTATGGATTTAGAAATATATAAGTATGTTTATCAGTTGTCTAGTACTCATAACACAAACTCTGCTTAGCAGACGGCGTTGTGTGATAGTTGTGGAATTTTATATTATTATTATTATAATGTTGCTGACTCTTTGAGGCGCGCGTGGCACACAAAGTTCTATCGACCCAGGCTTGGTCATTATTGGAAGGTGAGCTACCCATTGCCCAGTGTTCGCAAACCCGTGCCCATGGTGGTCGGAAATTCTGCTGCTATTTATGACGGCCAAGGCGTCTCCTGTGGTGGGACCGTGAGGTCCCGGTTTATATTCCCTAGTCAGGTAAAAAGTACTTGTGAGTATTTTTTTGTTTAGAATTACTCTGTAGAAGCCCGGAGTTCGAAACTTGGTGGTGAAACACTACCGTGCCATGGAAAGCACGTTTCCGTTGATCTAGCTTGCACCTGATATCTCTCCGGTCGTGTTGGATTGCTGTCCCATCTCATCGGACAATGAAAGTGTTTGCGTACACACTTGTGGACTATAATATCGTTTGCGTAGTTGACTAATCTCGATTGAGATTGGTCATCTTGGTGATACGTGGAAGATTAGTAAGGTAAGCGCGCTCCATCGTCGACCGCATCGTCGCTTTCCATCAGGTGAGATAGCGGTCAAGCGCGAACCTATCAAGAATAAAAAAATATATAGAATAGAATAAACTTTATTGTACATCAAAATAGCAGTAAAACTTTTAAACAAACTTAAATCTCCTGGTACAATGGCGGGCTTATCGCTGACACCAGACAACCATAGGAAAAACTGGATAATACCAACTAAGTGACGAACCCGACTGAACTTAGGTCTTAGTCGACAATAACCCTCTTTAGGGTCACCTAAATCCAATGACTGTGTTTTAATTCTCTTTGCCTAAATCAGACGATGACTGCAAAAAAATGAAACCTTATCTTAGATATTCTCACAAAAACATGTCAAACCGGTTCTGCAATATCGTGAGTATCGAGACAATGTGATACAATACGATTTTAAGATGACCATAAAATGAAGAATGACGAGTCAAACACGTCTCAGGAAGCAAATCTCAAGGTTCTGATCGATGTGTTAAATGCAAATCGTGATTAATATAATTATTGTCAATGTTTTGACAATGTTTTTCGGTTAACTTGTAATATTGATTTGATAGAATTATAATTTGTTAATACAATTATTTCAAGGGGGAATATGTTCTCTGTCTTAATAGATGGGTAGACTATGTCCTGGAGGACATGGTTCATCCAAATCTGATTGAGCGGGAATGAGTCATAAACATACACGCATATATGGCATATAGGGCAACAGAAGAATACAGGCGTGGTTTTAGTTAGTAAAAGATAGACAAACCCTCTCGCTCCACCCCAGAGCGCGAAAAGTCATTAGATGCCTTCCCAACCTAAAAACAAAAGAAACTAACGTCTTAAAAAAATACCATTTAACAACCTAATAACCATTTAGATACTTTCATATTTAACAGACACTGCGCTAAAGCTTTTGTTTTATGCCGAGAGCACCAGTCACATAACATTATATACCACGCGACTGGGATGTTGAATACTGAACAACATAAAAGAAAATTTCAAATGACAATAACACTAATAAATAAATTGTGCCCACATGAAGCAGCGATCATTCAAATGGTTGATATTGATTGTACAAAATGATGCCTATGTCTCATTGATAACACAAAACAATGCTTTGTTTGTACTAGTGGACTCTTGGAGAATGTCTGAGGTTGTTTCAGCGCTCTGTGACTATGTAATCATAGAGTTAATGGAGCATTTTGATTGTTATGTAAGTTCTAACTATCTGATTTATGTCAATGTCCCGTGGCCGAGACGGGTAATTGAGAGGTCGGTACATGCGGAACAAACAAGTGTGAGTGCAATATTGGTGCAAAACATTTAGCGGTGCCTCTTCACACTGTTGGCGACCAAACATTTCGACCGTTTTGACGTTCCATTCCAGAAGAGCGTCATTTGTTATTTGCAAAATGAACAACATTCCAACGATTGGCGCGTTGGGCCAACCTCTAGAGGCACTCATGTTAGCCAATTTTGACGAGCTGTATAAAATCAAGTTTGTAAATGACACGAGCGTGTGAAGGTGAGCGACGCCTGCCGCGGCGAGTCTAGTTCCGTGACCTGTTGGAGACGAAGAGATAATACGAGTCGTATAATTAAAACTCCTTAATAGAATAAAATAATAATATAATATTCCACAACTATCACACATCGCCGTCTAGTCCCAAGCTAAGCAGAGCTTGTGTTATGAGTACTAGACAACTGATAAACATACATATATATTTCTAAATACATACATATATAGACAAATTACACCCAGACACAGAACAAATCATCATGCTTATCACACAAACATTTGTCCCGGGTGGTAATGGAACCCACGACCTCCGGCATAGTAGTCAGGGCCACTAACCACTAGACCAACAGGCCAGTCTTTAAGTGTATCCTCAGAAAACAGATTATGTACAATTTTAGAAATCACACACAGGATAGTTTTATTTATATTTCTCTACTCAAAAAGGCAATTTCTACAAAGTCTATTAGTCTACCTCCGTCCATTTAACAATTTCATCTACATATTTACAAGTTAGCCTACGTAAATCTAGAACAGTCTTAATTCACATAGCCCAATATAATACATTTATTGTCTGACATATGTTGCCCCATGATCTGTCCGTTGCATCTGTCTGGCCTATGACCCATTCTACTAAACTGCAATAAATTGTTCTAATGAGCCCGTGATCCCGTCTCCAGACCACCAACGACTTAATAAGAGTCAAGGAGAACAACTTTCATTTGATTGTAAACTAGAACAATGCTTTACAAAAACTTGGCTTTATGAAAACCATTTAAATGAACAAATTGACCGTCAATTAAACTGATAATAGAATTTAACTACTGAAACGTTATTCTTCTAGGTTGTACAGACAGCTGGATTAATTGGGTGTCCCTCTCACAATAAAATACCTTAGAAAAGTAAAGCGGTTTACCAGTTGATGACGCTGACCGTACCTATTTGGGCTGTGAGATTGTTCGAAAGAGTTACCCTGATCCTGGAACACAAAGGGCAACTGAAGGAACACGGGTGGATTTTAATCAGTAAAATACTGACACTCCCTCACAATTCACATAGAGTGGGAGGAGTTATTTGATGATTTTCCATCTCAGAAAAAAAAGTACCTATTTTCTTTGAAGGCTTGTGATTTCACTTCTTGGTCTCAAATGAATTCGACCAAGTATTCCCTGTTATTATAACTGCACACTGTAGTAACCCAGTCACTGTGTATATGGGTCATGGGCAAAAACGTTGATTGATTGAGGCCGAATTAAGAAATATTGCTTCTCTTATAAACTTGCAACGGTTCTATTATAAATCTCTAGTCACTATTTTTTTTATAACACAGTTTTAAAAAACCAGTTTCAACTACACTTTGGATTTAATTTACTTTTACAGTACGTAGATAAATATTGCGAGAATATGTTAACGGTGAAAAACGATGGAAAACGGTGGTTAACGGTTCTCCGGATTAATCTGTTGACTACAACTTGGTACGTCATATCCCACCACACACCACTTAAATTACTATGGTCAAGCAAAGACTTCAAGTGAAAAATCATAGTTCAATAAACTCGTCCGTTCTTAAAAACGGTACAAGGTTTTCAGAGAAAACAAAACTCTAGTAGACTTTAATTGTAACTAAATTATAGTTAAGGCACATTCTAGATAATTACTTTTATTCGGAATTAAAATAATTAACGCCGGCTAAAGTACCGCCCTAACGTCGTTGCTGGTATACACCAAGACACAAAGAAAGGTCACTTGTAGTGAATAATTCATTCGAAGAAACAACGGCCTATTATAAAGGATATAATAAGTTAAGTTTACCTCTGTCTGTAAATGTGGTCCTAATTTCTAATGACGTGACACGACACGACGTGATGGACGAGCTGGTTCGATCAATCCTCCATAATGATCCACGTCTCACCGCAGTGGCACACTTGGTGTAAATGACTTATGAACGTTTTTTTTTTACACATCATTGTCGTCTAAGCTAATATTTGAAACTGACAGCAAAATAAAGTTTATTTTCAACTCTTAATTAACATTTTTCATAAATACTTACATTATTACCAAACATACCGACTTACTTTGTTTACACAACGTATTTCAAAATCTAAAATTACACTCAACAATTTGGTTTTCGACATCTCCTCATTAGTACGAGCTAAAAATATTTCTTTTCACAAAGTACTGCTAATTGTAATGTAAAATTTGATCTATCTATAATCTGCTTTGCATTCGCCTGTATCTTTCCAACAACTTTGCTCTAAGGAGATGTTAATTTATAATATCTATATATATCTCCAGATCCTTTAGTTGGTTGCTAACTGCTGCAAAAGATCTCTGCACTATTAAAATTACTACTTCTTCCACTGAAATAGTCCAAACTGTTGAGATCGCCTTACTCATGCCATTTCTTTGCAATTTGTTTCGTAATAAGTATCACTGACCGCTGCATTATTAGAATTTTTCAATTTAAATACTTTTCGCTCAGTAATCTTTCAGTTTTAAATAAAAAAGAAACCTATACAGTGACATAAAAGTATTTTCTAATACCAGTGTTATCTATGCCAAGGAGAATCGGAAAATTTCCATTAAACAAGGTAGCAGCTAGATAATAATGAAAGGAGCACCGATTGCTGATTGATGACAAAATTGATGATTTGTAGGAATTAAACACTTTCACTGACGGTTTCTCTTTTTGAGATTGACGGCAATTTATTGTTTTATTAGAGAGATTGGTTCGTGTTTTATTTATTATCATATGTAGGTACTTTTTTATTATTATTGATAGGCTCGCGCTTGCCCACTGTCTGACCAATCTCCATGGTTCTCATGTGATTTGACCATTACATATTTGCTGTATGGACTTTAAAAGAGACTTTGACTCCTGAGTTTGTTTCGGTATTTCTTCTCAGGGTAGTCAGCTAGGAACACCGGCCTCATCTAGTTTAAACTGATAAAAAAATTACATGTAAAAGTGTTTTTTAAAACTTATTTGCAAAATAAATATAATTTATCATTATCATTGTCTCCCTGATGGTAAGCAACGATGTGGTCGACGATGGAGCAGGCTTACCTAGAAGTAACCTATTCACTCATGACTTAAAGACCCCTAGGTTGTAGCTATCAGGAACCGGTACTAATGCTTTTGTAAAACTATGTCCATCGACGATGGACATTTGGAGAGACCAAACAAAATATACGTGGAAGTCTCCCAAATGTAGTCGGTGAACTATAAAGTATTTGTGAAAACGTAACCTACCTACTGCCATGCGTTTATAAATTAACAGGGAATATGGAAAAGACATTTTAAGAGTATAGATACTAGTTCCCTTAGCAGGGCTAGTTCGTCAATTAAGGGTTATCTTAATCCTTTAAACCTAAACAAAACCTACTTTTTAAGGCTGACTGTCGTGCAAAGAAAAACATTACAATAAAATATGCTTAGTAAACATGCAAGCATTTCGATTGTCCATTGTTACAACGTGCTATACAGGTTAGGTTTTATCAGCAATAATACAGAATTAAAATAAGGTAACGTGATTCTAAAATAATTATATTATTGATTATATAAACAAGTTAGCTGGTAACCAAATGGCTGATGCTAATAAACAATCATCAAGTAATAAACATACTTAATTATTAGATGATGTTTCATGCTCACTTATAATTTATTAAGAGTGGTACTGAAATCATTGCTAGTGATTATGAAGGTGGGTGCTGATACCTCTTTTTATTAAATAATATAAATTACACCTGATGGTAAGCCCTACACCTACTTTACTTTGATTGGTGGTAGAGATGTTGGTGCACTGGAACAAGATAATTGAGAGTATTAGGAAACCACTGTTTCCGTTGTGGAGTTTGTCACAACCCTATACACCACTAATTTTTAATTAGTACAAATACTTCAAGGGCGAGAAAATATCCTGTAATTATTTAAGTAAAGTCTCAATAAATAATATTCGTAAACAGCAAAGTTATTAGCGTTTGTTTATATCCCAAAATATCAGTCATTTTATGGAAATATTGTACAGGCTATTGATTATGAATGAATAAATGACGATCAAAATGGAAAAACACTACGTGTAGTACTTTCTAGTAGCAATTGTTATGAATGATTGATTCGATTATGAATTTACGATTTGTGACAAATATTCGTTGGATAAAATTGGAACATTTTGGGATTTCGTTGTTTTTAGGTTTTTGATTACAAAAATAATTATAATTAGTAACGGGTACAAGATAGAACCCCTTTTTTTGTACCAACTAATAAAAAAATAGGAGTTTAGACTCCTTAGAAATCCTTCTGTGCTTTCTCCGAAACACAGAAGGATTTTGGTGTTTAAAGGATGGTGACCCATGCACAGATCAGCCTTGACAAGGGCTACTTGGCTTTGATTGATCCACCTGTGCGACTTACATCTAGTGGTTCAGTTCTTACGTAAATTAGGTATTAAGGTAGGTGCCAGATAAATTTGGAATAAAGTACATTGACCCTCTTACATTTATTGTCATTCCTGCCTTGAATTAATGTCTTTCGAGATCCTTTACAAGTTCCGGTAAATGAAAAACAGTTCATTGTTTATATTTCTGGTACCTACGCAGAGAAATTAGGAAAAGGTCGACGTATTTTATTCGAAATTTATCTGGCGCGAAATATAGTTACATCATGAAAGCAAAAGCGTATCCTACCTGCGTTAGCTAACACCTAATTGGTTATGATCAGCAACAACACTACATGAAGCCATCCGAAGACTGCAGATTACGTGAACATGCTCCGTCGAAGCCGTGTTTTATCCCAGAATTAAATTAAGCCGACGGATTTATCCACCGCCATAGACACTAAGCGTACACTTGACTGGCCGGTTGGTTTAGTGATTAGTGGCCCTGACTGTTATGCTGGAGATCCTGGGTTCGAATCCCAGCCAAGACAAATGTGTAGCGAGCACGGTCATTCGTTCTGTGTTTGGGTGTAATATATCTATAATATGTATGTATTTAGAAATATATAAGTATGTTTATCAGTTGCCTAGTACTCATAGCACAAGCTCTGCTTGGTTTCGGACTTGATGGCGTTATGTGAAAGTTGTGGAATATTATTATATTATTATTCCTTCCAGGCATCAGGCTCAGAAGTCGCATAGAAAGGAAAATCAGTTCTACTTTCGGGTTATTCGCTACGAAATACTTATTGTCTAAGTACATATACCTACTTTGCTTTGTTTATTGTCGAAACTATGGACAAACACATTACCGTGAAAATATTTTACCTGTTTGTGGCGAACGTAGATGGGGGTGCACTGGAACAAGACAATTGAGATTACGGAACCCACTGATTCCGGGTCATGTGGGGGTTGACGAAATTAGTGTACTGAATAGTATTTATTTATCATCTTACCAGCTGTTCCCCGCGGTTCCAGCCGCGTCTTTGGTTATTGGTTCGCTCCTGTCCTTCTGCCCTCGATAAATGAGCCATCCAACACAAAAAGAATTATTCAATTCGAACCAGCGCATCCTGAGATAAACGTTTTCAAACAAACAAACTCCTCAACTTTATAATACTAAGTATAGATTTCAGATGTCTTGGTGTCTGTCTGTAATGAAACCTTGCATGTTAAATTTGACCTACTTCCCTGTTTCTCATTGTGCAGAAATTTTGCATGCATATGTATATAGAACGACAATACAATAGTATTAACGTTACTACATAACGTAACACCTACTGATTTTTTTAAGTTTATTCGTAAAAAATCTACTGAATCGGAATGACAGCAACATCAGTCAGTGCAGAGTAATATATTTACTCATAAATAATGAACTAGTCCCACGGGAAGTTTAAAAAATGTCCGGTTCGCGTGATCGAGGTCGTCCCTTGTTGAAACCATATACCATGTCTACAGACAACCAGTTGATCGTACCCTTTTAGAATAATGTCACGAATGCGATCCTAAATTTGAACCATCCGTGCCGACCTGGAAAAACTGAATTGGTCTTTTTTATAGCAGAAGCCACAGTATAAGCATAATCGGCCTTATAATGTTCCCACTGCTGGGACTCAGGCCTCCTCTCTAGGAGTGAGAAATATTAAAAGTATATTATTATTATAGTTACCCTGTATTGTCCCACTGCTGGGCATAGGCCTCCCTCCTTTCTTTCCAACAATAACGTTTCTCTTTTCAATTTTTTTAAAAGAATATAAAAGAAAATAATAACAAATTCGTTTTCACATAACATAGGTGAAGATTTAATAAATAATCTTCGATTGTTGATACCAAAGTACCTTGCTACATTTACGTTTTTTTTTTTTTACGAAATATAATAAAAATTGAAAACATGTGTAATTTTTTCCCACAATGATAAATAATGTTGTGTGAAAAAGATTAGCACCGTTATTTTTTCATTGAAATTATACTTTATTAACATTAATCTTATGTAAAAATCTTAAAATTATAAAACTAAAAATAATTTGTCTCGTTCATAATAACATACGATTAACGTAATAAATACTTTAATGAATAATACAGACATAATTAAGCATGAATAATTAACATGGCCAAAGCAAAAACCTTCGATCAAGGTAAATTCTTCTCCATACGGATCTGAATAAAACATCCTTTTATTAGGGTTCCGGCCCCTATTTTTTAGGGTTCCGTACCCAAAGGATAAAACGGGACCTTATTACTAAGACTCCGCTGTACGACCGTCTGTCTCACTGTCCGTCTGTCACTAGGCTTTATCTCATGCCGCGACAGTTTTTTTTATAGATGATGTATTTCTGTTGCCACTATAACAACAAAAACTAAAAAACCGGGCAAGTGCAAGTCGGACTCGCTCACTGAGAGTTCCGTACAAACTTAAGTACCCATGAAAACAGTTCAATTCCCGAATTTAGTTACGAAGGTTTTTGCGAATCGCAAAAATAGTTTTTTTTTGTGATGCAATTACAAATTTACAGTTTTCAGATTTTTTCCTATACTTGTGAAAGAAAAAAGAAAATATAATTTATTTGCACAAACATGGCACATAACTTATATATATATATATAACAAATCAATAGGAAAGAGTGAAGTTATGTGACACATCCGCGCAAAACGGCCAGCGCTCAGCAAAATGCTGTTCTTTTTCGTTAACTCAGAAGTTTGATTTTTTCACAGCTTAAAGGGGTCGCAGACCTGAGTATATGGTTTTAATTTCAACTCGATACCTCCACGTGTTCCCGAAATAAAGGGTCTTGACAGACAGACAGATAGACGGACAACAAAGTGATCCTATAAGGGTTCCGTTTTTTTCCTTTAGAGGTACGGAACCCTAAAAACCAAATAAAATAAATATTTAAGGGGGGTCCCATACAATAAACGTGATTTTCTTAGTGTTTGTTTTGCTACGGACGGTACGGAACCCTTCATGTGCGAGTCCAACTCGCAATTGACCGGTTTTTAATTGTTATAGAGTTTATTGTACCATATTTTTTCGAATTCTGAATTCAAATAAATATTGCCGTTTGGATTAATTCAACTTATTGTCAAACCTTCCGTAAAGTCGTGACAATAGTCCTTTTAGTGATCCGGTCACGAGCTCTACATGTTCCATTTGACGACCTAAACTGAACTGTTAATGGGATGGAGCTATATAGTGTGTATAGCTCCATCCCTGTTTCTCACTCGCACGCCTCATATTTTAACACGTCATGGTAAAGGCCCCAGAAAGCGTATATTGTTGTCTTGTACCTACGAGCATAGTATAACAGCTCCGCTAAAAATAAAGCAGACTAATAATAATCTCGGTATATAAATAAAATGTTATCTACTGTAATTTTCAAAATCGGTCCACAATTAACCTAGAACATTCATAAAAAATACATTCAGCCGAACATAGAACCTCCTCCTTTTTGAAGTCCGTTAATAAAAATCTACGAGTTACACGTAACTTTTGAATTTTTAAACCTTCGGTTTAATTACCCACCACCCCTTTTAAATAAAGAGGGTTTACATTCGAAGTCTGACTTGATAATTTGAAGTTAAGAACTTGTCAAACCGTACTTTAATGATACAGTTTGACAGGTTTACAGACTAAATAAATTAGAGCTCGACAAAAGGGTACCTACTCAACTTCAAATTCTTAACGCAATGACGAGGAGTTGGCTTAGGTACTTAAAGTTAGCAGCGAAAGCCACATTGTACCCGCAGCCCCTGACCCAAGTGTGCGAGGGGACATCGGGCTGGTTTTAGTCAGTAAGTCTGACAGACGCCTCTACTGCCCAAGGTGGAGGAAATCTATGTGGATTACCACATCGAAAAAAAAAAAACAAAAAAAAAAACGTTCGTTTTATAAAGTAAACCATGATCTGTCATTTTATGTAGTGAGTAGCTTTTGCCAGCGGCTTCGCCTGTGTGAGTGTAGTAGTGCAGTAGGGTTTTCCATACAATTTTGGAACCCCCTGTTACATCCATTTAGGTGGCTGTTCATTTTGGAAAAAAAATCTCATGACTACCTCATAAGAACTATCTGAGTGCCAAATTTCAGTTCATTGGTTTGAGCTGTGTGTTGATGGATCAGTCAGTTAGTAATGGTTGCCTTAATGCCTTTTATTTATACATATATTTAATTAGGTACCTAATTTAATTATGCCAATGATATTATAGCTGTTTTTTAAATAACCCCATCAAAACCACATTATAAATATTAAAAAGTTTGCGTGTTTTATAAGTTGCTTTTATCGTATATCGAACCGACATGGTCACGTATGACTTTTGTTGAAACAATTAAATTTATCTAGATGTGTAGTTAGTTATAGTGTTGTTAATTGTACTCGGTTATGTACCTATTTTAAAATATAATTGTAGGTACCTATAAATATATAAGTAATGAAGATATACGCAGGAGAATCAAGGTTACCGTAATGGCCCGAAGAGTCACCGAGTTTAAGTGGCAGTAGACACGGCTCACTGCTGGAGACGGTGACCGCATACCGATAGACGCAGCGTTGGAAGGCCTCCCACAAGGTGGAGCGACGACCTGGTGGGGGTCGCAGAAATCCGTTGGAGGCGAGACGCATAGGACCGTTCGTTGTGGAGACACTTGAGGATAGCCTATGTCCAACAGTAGTCGTCAGCTGAAATGATGATTATGATGATGACAGTGAGTTTTACGCAAACCATGACCATTCATCATCATTTCCCTGTCCTCGTTCTATGTTACTGAAGATCGGCGCAACACGTACGTTTCTTTCTTTATTTCATTCCGTCCTGTCAACCGTCACACTGTCACTAATTCCCTTTTCTTTCACATCACTCCACAATCCATCTATCTTTTCTTTGACCTCCCTCCCCCTCTCCATCCATCCTTCCATCAAGCCACAACGAATATGAACGGCTAATGTATAACGTCGACTTTGGACTCCAACAAGTGATCGATGAATTACCTCCCCCACACTACAGCATACATTTTTAATGAGACACGCTATTATGGACTGACCTGCTGTCTCGCATTAAACCATTCACACAAACATGGGACATTAATAAAGTCACACTAATGTATATTATAAACATAAGCAGAAGCATAATCAGCCTTTTAATCTTCCCACTGCTGGGACTCAGGCCTCCTCTCTCTAGGAAAGGGAATGGGCCATAATCCACCACGCGGGCCCACTGCGGGTTGGTGAATGTCACATGTCTTCGAGTTTTTGGTTCCAGGACATTTTCCTTTCGATGTTTTCCTTCACCGTTTTGAGAGCAGTGGTGTTGAAATAAGTTACAGAAAGTAATGCGCCTAGCTGATAAATATTATAAACACGAAAAATTATAATGTGTGTGCACTCCTTCAAGCTTAAACGGGGCTTCAGGCTGAACCCACTTGTGTTCCTTCAGCTGCCGTTTGCTTTCCGCTGTCACTCTTTCAAACATTTCTGCAGCTGGTAGTATATCCTTTTGGGCTGTTTTCCTACTTTCACGCGAGAGAAGCCGCTGACAGAAGCTAACTGCACTAAACATAATGCCATATTTACCTTTTCTTGTACAAATGATATGAGTATTTCAAAAACGCTTGTTACGCCAAGTCATTGTTCTAATTTGAAGGTCAAAAACATTATACTTATCTAAAATTAAATTCAGGTGTCGTCATAGAAATAAACTAAGGGGTTAATATAGTTCTTCTTCATCTCAAGACCAAGAAATACAGTTGAATAACAGTTGTAGTGTTTTTTACTAGTGAGTAAAGTTTTAACAGATACGTAGGTACTTAATCAAATTTTAGATACTGTTTCTACTCAACTAAAAAAAACTTTCTTTGTGGAAGTCAATGTTAGGTATATTCCAAAAAAAAAAATATCATTAGCTGATCAAAATTAGTATGGAAGGTTTTATTTAGACATTGACATTCTTGAAGAAACTTGTTCATTTCTTCACAAGCAAAAGCAGCAAACCTCTACCGTATGCTCCACCGAGTCCTCCGGGCGGTACAAGGTACACTACCTAGGTTCTATACAGTCTGTATTTAATGCACTAATATAACATAAGGTAGGTAATTTTAATTGGTTTGTAGATAACTTGTGTAAAATGTATTTTTTTGGTGTAATAAATTGTTATATTAAATTATTAGGGATAGCGTCACATCTTTTAATACATTATAGGTAAATTTGATGACTCTAACTGTATCTAAGATCTAATCGTTCGTTTTGAAGAAAGCTACAAGGTAACTCTACTCGGCCGCTTTGACCCGAACAGTTAAGGTCAATGTTGCTAATAATTTAATAAATGCTACCGGCTGCCTCAATGGAGTCAATCAAATACTTCGTGTGTCGGTAATTACCGAGGTTATGTCCTCGATCTTCTGAATGGTGTGAGGTATCCTACTTGCGAGTATTCTATTGTACATACCGTTTCGACTTTTGCTGCGACCATGTTAAGTCGATCGGGAGATTAGATTCACGTATGGAGCTTAGGTAAATATTTCAATTCTCGAATTGAAACACACACACCAGTATCTCAAGACGAAAGTCTATGACCAGTGTGTGTTGCCAGTGATGACATATGGCTCCAAAACGTGGTCGCTTACAATGGGCCTCATCAGAAGGCTTAAAGTCACTCAAAGGGCAATGGAAAAGGCTATACTCGGAGTTTCCTTGCGTGATCGCGTCAGAAATGAAGATATCCGCGGGAGAACCAAGGTTACAGACATAGCCCGAAGAATCGCCAAACTTAAGTGGCAGTGGGCAGGGCAAATTGCTCGCAGAAAAGATGGTCGATGGGGACGAAAGGTTTTGGAATGGCGACCACGTACCGAAAGACGCAGCGTTGGAAGACATCCCACAAGGTGGACCGATGACCTGTTGAGGGTGGCGGGAATCCGATGGATGCGAGACGCACAGGACCGGTCATTGTGGTGACATTTGGGGGAGGCCTATGTCCAACAGTGGACATCTTTCGGCTGAAATGAACAACAATTTTTTAGTTTTCAGATTTATTCCGCTACCTGTGCTATAAGACCTTGCTTTATGCAAAATTTCAGGATTCTGAGTCACCGGGAAGTATCCTAAATTTTGATTCTTTTGAGAGTGTCGAAATTTACGTTTTGTGCGACATAATCTTTTTTTTCGTTAACTTTGACGTTTGATTTTTTCATAGCTTCAAGGGACCGCAGATCTGATTATATGGTTTCAATTTCAACTCGATACCCTCACGCGTTTTCGAGATAAAGGTTCTTGACAGACAGACAGACAGACGAACAGACGGACAACAAAGTGTTCCTATAAGGGATCCATTTTTTTCTTTTGAGGTACGGAACCCTAAAAAGAAGCAACTTTTGACTACGTCAACTCTGTTAATCAATTAAAACAGGCAACAATAATTTCTACACGAACGTAAACACTAATAAACTTCCTAAAAGCTTAGTTGTGTAGTGAGAACGACAACGGTTTTATATAATGAAGAACTGGGTCACCGGAACAGGCTATAAACTAACAATGCGCTGTATTCATTCACATGATCGTTCGCGAAATGCCCACCTGTCTTTATTCTCTACGTATTTCCATTAACACCAATTCGAAGCAATGTGATACTGCACTGAACTCAAACGAAACGCAATTAGAACGGCCGAGGTGAAACTAACATTTAGCTTTTGTTTACATTGACTTTGACAACCACACAAACGCTAATTTGCGTGGGGCTTTAACCTCTTTATCTGCAATACGTGAAAATACAGAAAACATCATAAAAAAACTATAATAGAATGACCTAAATGTCAACTGGCGAGTGTATCTATATGGAGTCATTAACTCCGGGCAGAAATAGAGCTGAGCCCGAGTCGTGAGTGATGCACCGAGTCCACGTCCACGCACCGCGCCGTAGCTGTGACTCACATAGGTACCAAGGAGTCTTCCTACAACACCGTATCGTGACCGTTTCAGGAACGTAACAAGGAAACGCACGCGACGGTATTGTTTGGTGACGGAACGGTCTAATGTGCATAGGTACTTTTTAATACAAAGATTATATTTTTGCCTCATTTATGTGCAAGTATCCACCGCAGGGCAGTTATTTCCGTACCCATCACCAGCAGCCAACTAATTATTTATTAAGCATTCTAAATATACATTTCTATTGATGCTAACTGTGCCGATGGACAAGAGTTTTCGATCAACAAAAGAATACACTGCAATGCGATGACACTTTCATACATTTGTATTTGTGTGTTTTTTAATGGGTTGTTTACTTTGAGAAAGTGTTTATACCTAATTCTTTTGCATTTTCTAATAATGTATGTATTTAACCAGTCACTCTAGCCAACGTGCTGCGTCCGTCCGCGCTATAGAAATATAAAAAATAGAGTCGTCCAAACCAATTACATTTGGAACGAATAAGCTGATATTTAAAGATATGAAAATTAGCAAGTCTATTTTTGAAGTTATTTTAAGAAATATGAAACTTATTTGGATTATTAGCGTATAATAGGTAAAAAGTTCGGTTGTGATGCCTGAAAATTAGCACATTTCGTCTCAATACCTATAAATCCGTCGTAAAATTTCCATTGTGACTTGTAAGTTAAAGTACCTAGATATAATTATATCATATAATGATTAAGTGGACAATATTAACAAATATGTACTATCTACAACCTGACTTAGATTGCAGTTTGTATTATCATAATAACATTTTGTTTTGTCGTTTATTCTTAATTCCACGTCGTAATAGTTTCTATTCCTGCGTGAAACTAAAATCAAATATTTTTAAGTCCATTGTGTTGTGTACAGATTGAGATTTCTTCTAATGTTCACGATTTACTACGCCTGATAAAACTTGCCAGTTTAATACGTGCGGTAAAGCCCACATTCGGATGGCAAGACACTCTCGTAAACTGACGTCAGATTCACGGAAATTCTTCTCGAATTCCTTTAAAATCTGCTTTGACACGTTGAGAGGAAAACTGTGGGAATATCTTTCAATTAACGATATACCTTTCGATTCAATGCAGTTTTTTGTATAAAATCCCATATCTTTACTTTATGATGTTATAATTGCGGAAAATTGCTAAGATAAGGTAATAAAAGTCGTTAAAACCCGCAGGTAACAACGTGGGCAGGAAAACGACACAACATTTATAATATCTTGATTACCAGTTCTATATAGATAAGCAGTCATTTAGATGTGTTCAATCAAAAGATTTAAACGTAATTAAGGTCTAAGTACTCGTACTTCTTCTTTTGGTCTCAATGGTAAATTTCTTAAATGGTTTAGGCCCTGTAGGTAGCTTTAAGTGTTACGTTAACTGCAGGATCGGCATTCATTAAGTCCTCCAAAGTGCAGGTGTACAGACACCTGGGGCACTCCAATCTAAATACTGAAACTTGGAGAATCCAGTAATAATCTGAGTTTTCTTGACGTATTACTTAATTTATCTTCTATGATTGTATAAGTATTAGGTACGGCTATAAATACGTGACTCAGGGCACGAAGATCATACTGCTGCAAGGGAATTACGGTTAATCATAATTCCTCTTAAACAGATACGAAGATAATAACACAGCTTATGTCATACACTTATGTAAATAGGTATGTTTTTAATTAATGTTTAACCAATGATTATTTTAAGTAGGTAAGTCATAAGAAATACGTCAAAGTAGTCAAAGGTAATTCACAAAACATCTTAGTAAACAGGTTTTATTTTTCTGAAAGAGCCTAAAGTTTTTTCCGAATAAGTAATAAACACATATTGCTAGAACAGATATCTATAAATATCTACATTATGTGAATAATAAGTTTAGCATAAGACGACTGGAACTAACGTTGTTATTTGCCAATCTGCGGCCTCGCGCAAAATAATAACTACAGAATGTATTAAAATCCGGTCTTTATACAATTAAACATCAGTAATATTCGTCTAGAAAAATAGACATAACTCATACGTAAAGGTCAGTTGACCCAGAAGTGATATGTTAAGACCGGCGACTTGATTGTGACGTAACTTGGTGAAACTTGGGGGTGTTTGGTGACGGCGTCACGCGTGACGTCACAACATGGCGCCGATGCCGGCTGTCAGCTGGCGTAGCCGGCGAGCCTCGTCGCGAGCCATACAAATGTGGTGGAGCCCCGCCACACGCCTCCATACGTACCTCGCACCTCGTCACAGCCACTCGCTGACTCGCAAGCTCGCTGTCAATGTCTAGTGCTCCTTATCATCACAATTAACTGATAACTAACAAAACATAAGCGTTCTTTGACGTCACAATACTAGTTATTAATTGTTTCGTTATTTTAGAGAAGTGACATTACTGCTGTGTTTAGTGCTCATACTTGGATTGTGAGAAGATATTTTTCAAAATTTACCAGTATTTGGTATCTGCCTTCGGAAGATCAACAGGTACAATACCCAATTACGTTTATCACACCTGCTTTTTATAATAAAAACCGGTTTTAGATTTTTTTTTTTTTATAACGACATAGCATGGTATATATTTCAACTTAATAACTGAACAAAGTTTCCTCATACATTCGGTTCGATTTTTTTTTTTTGTTACTATACTACCACAAAATTGATTCTCAAAGCTTCACAGTTTTGAATTTTAAGCACCTACAAGCAAAATAAATAAAAATATTATGCATAACCATACAATATACAAGTTTACCGGTTACTCTCATCTTAATTCCCCGAATTTAAATGTGAATCATCATACAGACACAAAAAAATGACAGTTACGTGCGGATAGTTTTTCATGCTGTTCAAATAACGGTCACTTTGGTGAACATTACCTGTGGATTAAGGTTACGACAGACATTTTACGAATTGCGCAATGTCGCTATCATTATGGCAATTTAACCACATGGGTGATTTTCCGCATTTTCTCTTTGATTACTTGATGATGAGGATAAAGTCATCTGAATGCCCGTAGTCGGTTCCTTGAATATTTTTTACGGGTTTTCTGCCATGAAATCTGTTCATCCTTTTCAAACAAATACAATTGTAATCAACAATGCTTCGTTTGGTGTCATGAGAAAATCTTGCGGACTGCGATGTGTATGACTAAGTCGAGGCACTTTCTACTCTGCTTTAACTTTCGCATGACTATAATTTACTTCAAAAAGCAACTAAAACAAGTAAAAAAGATATAAGATGTATCTGACATCAGATATATAATATCTTAGAGACGTACATAAGCGGCAGACTTCACAATTAACATCTATACGACAAGATACTTTGATAAAACCATAGTCACTTTTATTGTCTTTGTCAATTCTGAAAAACAAAAGGCTGTACAAATTTTCACACAACCTTTGTTAACAACCTTCCTACACAAAATATGGTTTCAATCAATTTGATACTTGGACAAACGCTATTGGTGACTTTGGACGATCATTTCATTTCAAGCGTCGCAAAAAATAAAACAAAATTACTGATTACGCAATGCTTGCTTACCATTTATTGTTAACATGCTTATGTAACAAATCGAACCTAGATTGTATACACATGTGCAACGATAAAGCACGGTACAGCACAGAAGTTAGCTACTTAAACAATAGAGTCTGTTATACTAAATAATCACAATTCAGTGCCGATTATAACACGGCTTTAACTTTTTGTATTGCAGCAACGGTCCTTCTTAATAAGAACCTTCTGCAAAACAGTAGAATCGCAAAACGAAAATGTGGAATTTTAATAAGAAATTTACAGAACCATGCAATGTGCAAGTGTGTTAAGACCTTGCAAATTAGAGGTTGCGTAGTGAGCGAATAAAACTAAGATTAAGGCAAACAGATGACTAGGCTCGGGATTTTCTCGAATGAAAACGTTTATAAAAACAACAAACACTATTCATTTTGGCACACACCCAAACGTGCGTGGTCTGCAAAGAGTTCGATTTGTTTTCATTTTATCAGTTCCATTCATTTATTTCAAGGATGCTACCATTATATTAATGTTTTAATGGATTACGAGTAGATAATGTCGACATATGGTTGATGGAAAGTTCTCCTTGGACCGTAGCCGGAAACATGGTCGCGGGCGTGCGGTGCGCTTGCGCCTCGCGCCTGGTCGTCCTAATGCAACGACCTGTTGGAAGTCAAACATCGCCTTAAACGTACCTTGATATTTATTTAATCTTCATGCATAAAGTACAAAGGCGGACTTAGGTAATGCCTTAGATATTCTCTACCATTCAACCTAAGGTGGTGAAGAGACAATATAATGGTAGATGCAAAAAAAATGAGAGATAAGAAAAGATAATAGAGGTGAAAGTAAATGTGTGTGGTCGTGGTGAATGTGGTGATGGCAGGGGCGGGTTGCCGGGTAGGTGATAGAGATATTCACACGAGCTAGCACGCATTTTGGTCAAACAATGACGTTTCTCGCTTAGTTATCAGTAAGTAACCGATCATATTCACACCGGAACGTTTCGGGTTATACAGGTATAAAAACTACTTATCAAGTTTTTACGTAGGTAACCATTAGTCATCAAAAGTAGCTTGCAAAGTTACGCAATATTTCGTGAGTAAGAGGAGCTTAAGTGTAAAACTAAATCCTGTTTTCAAGAATAAAAGGTTACTATAGTTTTATTAGACTATAAATGTACAATTTATAATTTAATACCTATATTTCTCTGAGCAATATTTTTTATTTATTATTTTCCATTTCACATTTTATTAGAAACCATAACGCGCGTTGATATATGCTCCATATTTATATGCTTATAATATAATCAATGAGTGAACTCTCATGAATAGTAAACCTGCAGTCATAAAACTAATAGGTACTACCTAACTAATTGCCTTATTTACACTTACTTTTCTTTCGCATGTTTTCTTCTTCATAAGGTTTTTCCTAAGGGAAAACCGATACACGAACAAGAATCCCTAAGCCTTATTTTCCTATTAAATATCCGAGTTCGTGTTTTGTTGGTGTAATCAAAGATAATTTTTCTCCGCCGCCTCTCTTTCTGTCAAGGTGATTTTGTTTACCTTCAATCTAATCGAATCAACGGCAAAAACTGCCACACGGCAGTTTTAATCTATTTTTACAGCATCGTGTACTGAAAAGCAAAGTTTTTTATGTTATGATCGCTGTGAACACAGTTTTTGTGCGGGTACTGAAATCATTAAATGAAATACTCGTGTTAACTATAGCTCACTTACCTATTGACAGCAAAAAAAACTAAATTCAACTTAGAAAAGAGTTTAGTTTTCAAGGTTCAATACGAATTTGTCAGTTTGTGCTGTTGTAAAAGAAGTCTACTGCAACTAAAATGTACCATTTAGAATCACTCAACGAAAAGTTACAGTTTTGACAACCAAATAAGTACGTGTTTCTTGTACAGCCCACTAACCTGAATACACGTGAACTTCACGCACTTTGTCTAGTATATTTAACTTATTTGTAACTTTGTCGTGACAACGCATCCTTAAAAGGGGGACATCATAATTCAAGTGAAAGTGGCAGACCCCATTTATGGCGGCGAGACGCGTGCAGAAGACTAAATCCATTATGCTTATGATGCCATTGATATTCTCAGCGGCCACTGAAAGCGGAGTGCCCCTGGCCATTATAAGATAAATGGTCGCGTTACAGCACTTGAGTGCAAAGTTTCCTGACTCCTTAGATGATGTAGTACACGCCGCGACGCGCGACGCACCGGGCTCCCGGTGTAGAAAGTAACTCGGCAACAACAACACATCTGGTAGTTCAGAGTAAACTTGGTCTCATAAGTAAACTTAGCGAATAGCCCATTGACTGGCTCCAGTCAAAACAATATATTATTTAAGTACGTGTAAGAATGTTTACGCATCGTTCTGTGGTCGGAGGCACGTTCTGTTTTTCGTCTTAAGTTCAAATTGTGCGCGTTAAGCACAGCTGAGCGCGCGCCGTGTGCTCGCTGCACGCTGCAGTAAAAGGTTCAACCACAGAGCTTGAGACTGGCCAGCACGGCGAAGGTTAAGGCAACATATCGTTTCCGGGTCGAAAGGTCAACGGCTTGGTACGCCTTCAAGCCGTTGGAGCGGTTAAAACACGTCATCATAAGTCAGCGATTAATATTTTTTACGTTTTAAGAGTTAATTTCCGTCCCCTTCGGCATTGTATCGCATTCATCAATTATATTTCTAGTAAATAATAAAGTAGGCACACTCACACGATAACTATTGTGCTGTATTGTTTCTTTACTACGTTACGCAAATGTTAAACTTTATAATATTCTTCACCTTTTTATTAGCAATCATCATATGACTTCTCCAGCTCTGGATGGAGAGGGCATGGTAGACTTTTACTGACTAAATCTCATAGTGTTCCTTCGATTGTCCTTTGCGAGAGCCACGGTAACTCTTTCGAACAATCCGCAACCCTAGCAAGAATATTCTTTACCTGTGTGGAGAAGGTTGTCGAAATTCAAAGGGCGCTTTCAATTTAGACGTTTCATGTCGGACCGCTGCCGCACGTGTACCGTGCCGCAGCCGGCCGGTTGCAGTACGTTAGCAGTCCGACAACAAGCGCCTAAATTGAAAACGTATCTGGCTGCCGTGCGTTTGTATGCCAGTGATGCGCTATTCAACACCGCACTATTCAACGCTGAATTGAACACGTGGTGCTTGTGTCCTGTTATCGAACCGGCGCCACACGGTTGCCGCACCACGCGCTTTGGATGAAAAATACGATCGTCCTTACGCAGTACGACTAACGCATCGGCACCCTCAAAAACGCATAAATTGAAAGCGCCCTAAAGTTTAAATAATTCAGTAACACACCAAATAATGGTGAGTATCGGTTTAAAGTCATTGCATTGCGCCATCGACGCAAAATTAGAAGGTCACGAGCACAACGCCAGCTGTACAAACACAACTTATAGTAATTTAACAAGAAAGACTTTAATTTATTACCCTTTGTTAACGTTGGAGGAGACTTATTGTCATGAAAATCAATAACACCTATATCATGTATATTTTTACTAAAGAAATGGCAATTTATTATTAGTTATCTGATATCATAGCAAATCTTGGTATAGGTATACTTTTCTTATTACATATTTTATGAAGAAACTACTCGAATGATGATGAAACATCATTTCGAGTGGTAGTACACTGAGTACACAGTACTTAACACGTTATTCAACCATACACCGATGATAGCTAGTTCTACAAAGATAGGCGAATATACACGTATAAGTTCCGTACCAGTACCTTACTAAAAAACGACTGGAAATGGTAGTACGAGTATTGTACTAATTAAATTACACAAACTCATTGGTACTTACTTTAATAACATAAACAAATCACATAGCAACAAATAACATTATACTGATTGGTTTTTTATCTTTGTTTTCACGGAAACAAACACAATTTGGATGACCTGTCTAAAATAAATTGTACGTAATCGATTTTATTTTTTTATTTTATTTTTGTCGTACAATGAATAGAATATCCGTTTGAAAACTTCGTAACCAGCGCATCATTTTTACTGTTCCATACCTTTACCTTAATAGCGGAATAAACCTTACCTACTTACTATAATGATACCTGTAGCACCAATTATATTCAGAGAATCACTCAAGTCTAAGTGGATGTGGTAATTATGCTTCTACAAGACCGCAACAAAGCGCGCATTTTTTATTAACAATGCGTAATTTAATCATTAAGATTTCTTAGATATAAAATGTAACAATGATAAAATTACAATTTAGCCTAACGTTAATATTGTCCACCAGTTTGTTAAGTTCTTTTCAAAACACATGTAGGAGTTCAGTGGCTGTTTTAATTATTCGCAAATTGATTCCTAGTGGATATTGTGATGTAAAATAGGGGTAATTTTGTATCACAAGTGTCTACACAGCTGAACAATATGTACCCAGAATTGTTGAAACAGGTACGATCTCGGCAAAATGGAGCTGAATTTTTTTTATTACTTCAGTGAAGCTTGCCGAGAAGGCTGACTCGATACATTTATTGCCAAATACTGCAAAAACATTAGCATATGTTAAATCACATTCTAACCGAACTCATCTGAAAACATGGATTAATGGACTTAATTTCCAAGCCAAAAACATTATAAATGTAAAAAAATATATATTAATAATAAAAAATATTAGCACGTATACTGGCCACCTGTAAAAATCTGAGTTAAAATTTCAAATAGCTAATAAACGAAAAAGTATCGCGAATAGGTAAATGTTTGGAGTGTAGCGTGCAATAGGGAACTTAATTTTAAAAGTAAAATAGTTAATTTTGTACAGATAGGCATCAGAAGCTTTTAGAATCACAATAATAGAGTCACGGAGGATGCTCAGGCGCAGAGCACCGCTACAGTTTCACGGCGCGTGCGCCGACCGGTGGTACAATCCCTAGCGACCCCACACAAATTGCCCTACCGCCATTGTCCGGAGCAAGATGGCGTAACCACCGTTTTAATAGTAATACCACCTCTTTTGTTACAAAACTCATGTGTAATCTGACGAAATATTTATGTATCTGTTCTTTTGTTTTAGGTAAGATATGCCTTTATGCAATGAAGTGAAGTGTACCGGACGTGGACGTATAGAGGTATTTCGATATCTGTCATCTCATAAAATTACTTGTATATACATAGTAGGCGTAATACAGTGGCTTTTATTCTTAGGTCATCAGTCAGGGTTTGAAAGTTCTCCGAAATATAAGAAACTGGCCAAGTGCGAGTGGTACTCGCGCACGAAGGGTTCCGTACTGTCCGTAGCAAAAAAAATCACGTTTGTTGTATGGGAGCCCCCTTAAATATTAATTTTATTATGTTTGTAGTATTTGTTGTTATATCGGCAACAGAAATACATCATCTGTATAAATTTCAACTACGTAACTATCACGGTTCATGAGATACAACCTGATGACAGACGGACAGGCAGATAGACATACCAACAGCGGAGTCTTAGTAATATGGTCCCGTTTTACCCTTTGGGTACGCGACCCTAAAAACCAACGGCTCAACCCTGAAACAATGAAAAAAAAAACATCTTTTCTCTAACCTTTTTTCTCATTGAGTAATGTAAATAATTTGCAAATGAGTTCAAAGTCACCTAGTATTTTAATAGGCTATTGGAACATTATATCACACAAAAAGCTTTCTGTTTAATATAATTCAGTTTTGCCGCAGTCAAATTATTTAGAAGGATGACACCTTTAATGCATGACGTGATACGTATAAAGGATTTTCCTGTACCAATTCAAATGCAAAATATCCAACTCAGACTAGTTATAAGAATTCAAATAAATAAAATTTCATATAGCGAAATATAAATTCTGTCACCCGCATTTTAGATTTACCTTTTTTTTTAGATTATTATCCTTAATAGCTGATTTACATACATATTATGACTATGTATAATATGTAGGTGTTCAAGACTCATGAGAAACACTACATGCACAAATAGATTTAGTTAAGACCACACCAGAAAAGTCACTAAAAGGATATACTTACCTAAAAAACAATTTTAAACAATTAAAACTGGTACTATTAAGCCAAATCTCAGAATAGAATAACTTCCGCGTTTAAGCTACACGCATAAAATGTTGATCTGATATTTGAGCTAACGCAGTCATACGCAAATGATCTCGGTTCCTTATTCAGTAGACGTCCACCCACATTTGATATGGCACGCATGACCATAAAAAGTGCGAGACAAAACATCTATCAAAAGACATCGATAAGTAAACACAAATTGTAGCAGATGCAGAAACTATCGATAAATTTAATCATTCAAGATAATATACACTTTAGTAAGTTTTAATAAGGTACAATTGTTTAATACAATAAACGATATCCACATTAATCCCTTAGCTCTCAAATTAGGTCGACATAATTATTATCTATCCGCATAGCAAACTTTATCGGTTTATCATAGACGGCCTGCGGGAAAAGATAAGTGTCCTAGTTTTTGTAGACTTGACGGCGCCTACGCTGCTCTATTTCGTAGACCCTGCTACGAGGATTAACGAGTAGTTCCGGGTATTCATATAGTTACTCATTAATATTTTAAGGATTGCTTACATCCATTAGGTATACATAGTACACAAAAAACTTTATTCAAAAAATGACAAATTATAATTAATCGACAACATTAGTCTGCATGAAAAATGACAGAAAAGCCGAACAAAAAAGATTTAGAAAGTAAGAAAGCTACAAATTATTTAATGCTATGTGAGTAGAATATGAATAAGCTTGGCAAATGAACATTAACGATTATTATATAACCTCCTTATTCATAAAACTGACATCCGTAAACGCACTATAAATCTTGGCTGCCAAACTCGAAAAATTCATCAAAATGAAAAAAAATACTTGCTTGGTTCCAAACAAAACAAAGGTCCTTGTATTTGGCGCCAACCCGGCAAGGTTTAAATGTTAAGAGGCGTTCGTCAACCGTTTCCCTGTCCCTAACTCCGGCTCGGGAACGGTCAAAGCCCCGGCTAGGGGAGGCCCCACTTAGATACTGATTTCAATGAGACAGTGAATAAAAGGTTATCGCTACAAAACAATGTAACGGTGTCAAGTGCCAAGCTTTCCGGTATCAGCTCGCTTCTGAATTTAGATATTGAACGGTAGGTAAATAAAGTAGGTATTGTAACTATGTATGTTTATTTATTGTTTTAACTGTCGAATCGATATTAGGTATACCTCCCGAGTCGTCGATGGCGCGTAGTGTTCCACGCACGCCTCAATGAGATGGCAGCAAAACCGTAGGGACCCAGCAGGGCCGATGCCTACTAGGGCCATGGGTTAACTACTGTAAAGGATACCTGTGGTCCTACACTGTGAACATAGGTGTGATTTTAATCAGTAAGGTCTGACACGTCCTTGAGCGGGAGAAGTCATTAAATGACTTCTTCCGCTCTAGGACCACCTCTTCTTAACAAACTATAGCAACGCTGGGAGTTTTATTGAAAAACAAGCTGTCCCTCGCGGTTTCATCCGCGTCTTTGGTTACTGCTTCGCCTGTTGGTTGTAGCGAGATGTTACATTATGCCTATAGATTTTCTCGATAAATGGACTAACCAACGCTAAAACGATTTTTTTTTTTATTTGAACCAGTAGTTCCTGAGATTAGAGCAAAAACATTTATTTCATAAAATCAAATTTTAATACTCGTACATATGATTAACTTTACAGCCAGATTATGTCAGCGTAATTAAAAAAATATCTTCATTGTAGGTGACGTTGAAAACAGATTATCGAGTAGGTATCTAGCTAGTGGTATTTTATTATTAGACAAAAAGTTCGATGTAAACATATTATGTAAGATACGAAATGACATAAGATCATGTAGCATATTATATGCTTATGTAAATTTTATTTGATTATCATAATTTAAACAAAATATTAAAGAAGGACGTGTATACTATTTGTTAGTCATATTTCTCGAAAGACCTAGACCGTTTTCAAGGAAAAAATTATTTACTCAGACTGAACCTGCTTTTATTATAGTCGAAAAGGATACTAAATATTTACCTATCTGCTTACACTAGTAAACTATAGAGGCGTAAGTTTGTGTGTTTGGTGCTTCTTCACGCTCGAACGGCTGAACGATTGTGAAAGAAAGGCAGTCAAGTAGACCATGTCCTGGAATAAGCACATAGGCTACTTTGACGCGTCCGAAGCCGCTGGCAGCAACTAGTTAGAATAATAACAGGAAATAAGAGCAAATAATGCAATGAGGGATTTATCATTAAATAACTGTATTTTCCTTAAATAATAAGAAATATGCCTCCAAAATTATGTATACTTAATTAAGTCGTTAGCCGCATGTTAACTGCATTTTTGAGTAATCACCTAACAAATAAAAACTATAATAACGCTCATTGCAATATAAATAATACGTTAGCTTCGGTATTGGTCATAGATACTGCTTCATAAAACAAAAGAAAGTAAAATTAATAAAAACAAACGTTTAGTTTCTACATTACTAGTTCATATTCTCATTTACCTGCCTAGGTCGGTAGCTAGGCAGGTAAATGAGGATAAGAACGGGTAATGCAGTAGTTTAACGTTAAAAACTACGTGTATACCGGTGTAATAAGCGGAAAAACACACACACACACGAGGTACACGAGGGATACTGTCCTGCTGCGGTTTCGCACAACTGCGGTATACTGTACGAGTATACATACATAATGAGTCGGAGACCACACGTCGCCGGCTCGACTGTAATGCGGTATGCTGTGGCATGCCCGGGGTTGTGGAAATCTTGCCCACTAGTCGTGTAGCGTATACCTATCAGTACTGTGTCTAGACTGTGTCTGTCTACTTGTACTCTTGTAGGGTGATTGTAGCTAAGATTTACTAAAGCTTTTTTGCATGATATAGCTTCGTCTTAAGCATGTTTATTGCAGGTAGCTTATGCTAAAAATATGCCTTTGTGAAGTAAATGGTAAATTGAAAAGAAAAATAAATCAAATAGTGATTTTCAGCCAATTTCCAACTATATTTTGAATATCAAACAGAAAGTGACAATTTTAACCGTAAAATAATATAGACGTGACTCAAAATTAACTTCAATAGGTACCAATGAACCTTAGTTCAGCGACTTTTGAACTAAACTTACTCAGTTCAGACATAAATGCTTTTAGAAGAATGATGACAAATATAAACAATTTTAAATGTATTAGACAAAATACTGATAAACATACCTATTATGTGAATAGAGATATGTACTCGGAAAGAATTTGTCACTACCATATTAATACCGATCTATAGCATAACTAAAACTTCGGCCTACCTACATCAGATATTAAAATAAAAAAGATAACATTTTTATCAAGATAAACCCGAAATTATGGAAATACGCACGAAAGTTTCCACTAACGTTAGATATGGTTTATTGTTTATCCAGACTTCTTTAATTAGTCTGTTTTTACTGGACCTAGCCACATTCCGGAGTTTTATTATAAACTAGTTTTTGCCCGCAGTTCCGCCCACGTACATAAAATATAGCCTATGCCACTCAGGAATAAAGCAGCTTTCTATCGGTGAAAAAATTTTAGCAATCGGACCAGTACTTTCAGATATTACCTCCTACAAACAAAAAAATAATAAAAAAGAAACAAAAAATAATAATATTAGTGTAGATTAGTGAAAAGAAGGAATTACTGGGTTGTCAAATAGTCAAATACTAAAATCTTTATTTCACCATTTTCCTGAATTTACAACGCTGAAGGTTATCAAAACAAATGCAAACGTAGATATTTCAAGAATTGTTTTTTGAGCTCTGAGCCAAAAGTGAAGTAAATAACTAGGTAGGTAGGTGTCTTGGTTGTGTTTTAAAATAGTCCACTTTTTACGTGTTGGTTCACTGAACTTATCGGTCACTGCCGATCACCGACATGGTTTCAGATAATTGTCACAAAGCACTAAAAACTTCTATAAAATAAATCAATCACATCATTGTGGTTCTTCTCACTGGGCAAACAATATTCATTTTTTTTCCTCTAAATTCTATGGTTTGGGGCCAAAAACCGAAACGGAATCTTGTTTATCAAATAGATACTCGTATTTTAATGTAAATAAAACAAACGTTCTTGGCATTGGAAAGTTATTTCACATCCTAGTCAGCTATTTTGACCGTGAGCTGTCACTGTGTCATGTCTTTTAGTTTATTTTAACACTAAATATGCATAATCAAGTCTTATTTCTGCATATTTAAAACTTGATTACGTGCAGTATCAGAGCGAAATATAATAACGTACCTATCTTATCGAGCCTATTATGGATCTATTTTTATCTCAATGTTTCATTTAACCCCGAGCGAACGCCGGCGTTCGCTCGGTCATTGTCTTTCTATTTTCTAATTACGCTACTGAGGTTAAGCAGCAGTTGTAGCTTATAGGTGAGCTCATAATCAAAGCACTTATTTTAAATAATGCATTTATAAATCATTATTCATTTCACTTCTGAATTATCAAGAAGTCTGTTAGTCAAAAAATTAAACTGCAAAGCACATTCCAAAGCATCTATAAGGAGAATAACGTACACGAAACTCTATGGACACTCTTTGAACATGAAGTCGTGTTCGAATGTATTACAAAAATCCTGGTTACATATTTCTTGTCTATTTCTGTATAGATCAAATAAAACGTATATTTAATTTCAAATTTTAATCCAAATAAAAATTGGCGTGTTGAGGTCCACGCGTGCCTCAAGGAGATGTCTGCAAATCGTAGGGGTCAGCAGGGTCGAAGCCTACTCCCCATTAGGCCATGGGTTAAGTAAAAATGAACCCCGGGGCCCTAGAACAAAAGCAAAGAAGGAACAGGAGTGGGTAATAGTTAGTAAAAGTCTGACACGCCCTCTCGTTCCGCCCAAGGGCGGGAGAAGTCATTGGATGATTTCCCACCTTAAAAAACCTCAAATAAAATTCCATTTAATTTGTTTATTATTCTTTGGCTGGTCAACAAGCAGCTACGTCGTCGGTTTATAAAAAATCTGAAGGACACGCGATTAGAAAATCATAAGTTTTACTTATTCAATGAAGAAACTTGATTGACAAGTTACTATTCTAACAAAAATAGTATTAACCTGAATATAGAAATAACTAATTCAACAGGTTTTATTCGGTCCAACGAAAATAACCGATCATCATGAAAGCGTGTCTACAAATAAATTAACTATAGATATATTTATTCATTTAATAACAATATAATGTGATATACCGACGTACGAGCAGACGTGATGAAGCTTTAATGTAAGCTCAAGTCCGTTTTAGAGTTTTATAGTTTTCATAGGAATTTTTCACAAGTGAGTTTACTGCAAATTAGACAAAAGCTCGCATTTGGTTTCATAAGTTCTTTAAAAAACTTTAAAATTACTGGCCTATTGGTCTAGTGGTTAGTGGTCCTGACTACTATGCCGGAGGTCGTGGATTCGATTCCCACCCAAGACAAATGTTTGTGTGATAAGCGATCATTTGTTCTGTGTCTGGGTATAATTTATCTATAATATGTATGTATTTAGAAATATGTAAGTATGTTTATCAGTTCTCTAGTACTCATAGCACATTCTCTGCTTAGTTTGGGATTAGATGGCGTTGTGTGACAGTTGTGGAAACCATATTATACTCAAGTCTGCGGTGTGCTGAGATACGGCCGTTTATGTAGAAAAAAACGTACATTTCGACATTCTCAAGGGAATCAAAATTCATAGGGTGTTTTTCGATGACCCAGAATCCTGAAATTTGGCATAAAAGCAAGGTCTTATAGCACAGTTATTACATAACAAAAAAAAACTTTTGCGATTCGGAAAAATCTTCGAAACTCCATTCGGGAAATGTACTATTTTCATAGGTAAGTTTGTATGGAACCCTCAGTGCGCGAGTACGACTCGCACTTACCCAGTTTTTTTCCACCGACAACGCTTGTCTCTTCGAAAAATAATTAATGTACCTTCATAACGTATTTAGGCTTGAAATGGTTAAATTTCTCAATTTTATTTATGTGTTAAATTAGAAAATAATATTTTACCTTTCTTCAATTTGTGTGACAGAGTGAACGAAATACATCTCCATCACACTTTACTGTGATCGATTGTCGATAGAAAGAAAAGTAGAACGTCTCTCATGTCTATTGCACGTACGCCATTTTGCAGCACATATCTAAATAGATGACAAAGCATTTCGCGAAACTATATGCAGCGGTCGATAACTGTGTCATGTCATGTCATTGGATAGACAGTCGTGGGAATTAAAACATTACAATCTGCCAGATAGCCTTACTTTGCATAAGTAATACCTATACTTAACTTTTTGCTGACCGTTTTATGCTACTTAGGTACTTGCGCGATGAACTAACGACTTTTCTATATAGGTTTATGTCATAGGCTGGTCATCATTTTAACTCAAAGTTGTCCTCTGTTGGACATTGGCCTCCCCCAAATGTCCCTACAAATGACCGGTCCTGTGAGTCTCGTATCCATCAGAGTCTTGTGACCCTCACCAGGTCATCGATCCACCTTGTGGAAAGTCTTCCAATGCTGCGTCTTCTGGTGCGCGATCACCACTCCCGAACCATTCGGCTTATCCACCATCTGTTCTACGGGCAATGTGCCCACTGCCACATAAGATTGATGATTCTTCGGGGTGTATCGGCAAACTTGGTTCTCTTACGGAGATCTCCATTCCTGATTCGATCATGCAAGGAAACTCCAAGTATAGCTCTTTCCATTGCCCTTTGAGTAACTTAGGCTTCTGATGAGACCCATTGTGATCGACCACATTTCAGAGCCATTTGTCAAGTGTGTTGATTAGACTTTCGTCTTGACACTGGTATATCGAACGAGAAAATATCGCGTAGCTTCCCGAACGATGCCCAGCCGATCACTACAAATTAACTAAGTAATAGGCTTTGTGTTAACTGCTGTGATTTATCAACCGAAAAGCAAGAACCAATAAATTCTGTTGATATTTGAATGAGACAAACGATTTTATATTACGGGCTTTAAGAAAAAAAAAAATAGGTACACAGAGCAATAAAACTATAAATAAATAAGGTTCAATGATAATCATGGGATTACCTAGTAAAAAAAATACATCACATTTCAGTGAGTAACGTAACTACTTCAAATGTATCGTACATGCAGATTTGTAGGAAAGTGACCAAACACAATCTTACGAGTGGAAATTGAAACCCACACAATGGAACATAAACAGAGAAAGATTGGTATTTCCCAAAGATAACTTGAAAGTAATAACATAGTGTAGAAAGCATCGATTACAGGCAACTACTATGGTAGTCGGTGTTTAGGTACCTGATCAATAAGTGGCATAATAATATGTCATTACGACAAACTAAAACAAACATCGGTACGAGGTCGAAATAAATGCATTACCTACCGCACGTAAATTATGCCGTTTTCAAACAAAAAATCCGTCAAGATTTATTTGATTCTAATCTCAAATAATTTAAATGCTCATGGTGAAGGCCGGTCTCCTAGCAGTGGGAAACTTTTTTTGTTAAAAATGTACAAGTTGTTAGCTGTCTTTTGAATGCTTATGTGGTAATAGAGCATGAGTAGTCCTTGAAATATAGTTTAATTGCATTTGCACTAATGTATTGGCCAAAAAAAACACGCTCGAAGGAAACCAGAAACGAATAACAAATACCTATAGTTAATTGCGTGTGCTATTGAAATGCCGAGACCCAGCTCAGCAAAGTGAATAGGTACGTAAAATTAGACACCATGCGTATTATTATAATTTTTGCCTTCAGCTAGTCTTGTATTTAGTTTGTGCATTCAAGGGACACATAACATTTATATTGATAAGATAACCAAGGATTGACGATGATTTATGTGTGTGTCGTGTCTACGACACCACAGTCTATCAAACAAATATTTCACTAATGCGCTCAACGATAATATTGGAACTTTGTTTTTCTACACTATCTTTTGTAAGAAATGTAGATACCAGCAACCGTAGAACGTAGGTGTGAATGGTGCCATTTCTGTGATTAAAAAATAACAATAGTAGGAACACCGTTATTCAACTATTGTGTAGGTTTAATCCATTTAGCGAATATTATCGCTTTAACGAAATGGCGCGACCGCGACGCCGAAGCCCTACGCCGCGCGAGTGGGCGAAAAGACCGCTTACAAGTGTTACTGTGCTGCAGTGGCCCGATACTTTAAATCTGACAATAATTATCGTAATCGGAAACCCATCAACCTAGGGGTATTATGGTTATCCTCACTTTGACATTGCCGTAGATATTAAACTGTTTTGCCCCTCACTAAATGGGTTGACTTTGGCTGCATAATAATGATGACACTCATTAGTAAGTATCACTACCGCAAAAAAGAAAGGCCACTGACCAAAATATTCAGTGTCACAATGGTGACCTATTATCATATCGCCGTGATCTGCCTGGCGTCGCATAACCGATAAGATTACACCAAGTTCTTAGTGATTTTTGCTCAGTAATATCTGATAATCGAGATGAAGTGTACATTTACATATCTAAGTAAATAGAAAATAGTTTCCTTTTGTAAAACAATTACAGACGTCACATTGATAATCCGCAAACAATTTTTGCTTTATATTGTGTAATTAGTTGATTTAACAAATCGATATTACTGAGCCCGGAATATTTTCCATGGCTATGGGAACAATATTCCCGTACGCGCTCTACGACGCCGAAATGCGACGGAGAGGACACCCAGTAATTTGTGAGTAATTTGATCGACATAAACAACTTTCATTTTCTAGAAAAAGGGACTCGGCTATTCCCAGTATTTAAGTCAAGTTGTTACACTCTAACTTTGTTACTCCTGTATCTTAGGAATGTTCACAAACAATCGAAACAACTATCTGTAAGCCATACAAATATTTGTTGCATGCGGTAATCGAACCCGCGACACTCAGCCTATCCAGCAATCACTGCGCCAACCGTGCCGTTCATAATTACGTAAACTGTTTTCAACCAAATTTGTAATTATCTTCAAAATATTTATTCTCCAATGCTTAGAGAATGACTTGATACACGCAGCAAAAGTTATTACTTACATATCAAACGCACGTTTAAAGACATGATTCATGCGCATTTGACCATTTTTAAACAATAGTTACACCGTGTAAAAATGTATGAGTGTACGGTTTTGGTAATTGAGAACGCAATAACATAATAGCAATCATCCTTATCGCCTGCAGTTAGCACGACTGCAACACTCACTTCGTAAGTTCGTACAGTAGCACACGATTAACAGTCGATTACTGCTCGTATTGCTACGTTATTATCATGTTTTTAAAAGCCATAAAACATTCCATGTATAACAATGATATCGCTGTTTTTTTTTTTTTGAGAGAACACTTAGTAGCCAATTATTGACTCTCATATCGTCATTACGCCTTCGCAATTTGGCATGCCTCTATTTTGTAACTCTATTTATTTTTCTTTGTTCTATCTGACTTGCAATTAGAAACTTGCTTCCGCTTCGTGAACAGCACTAATGAAATAAATAACGTCATGTTTCTGCAGAAATTGACACAGAGCACGAACAATTTAGGGAGATTAAACATTGCCTTCTGCGAGATTGTGTACAAGATTCTTTAAAGATCCTCATCTCAAATTTCATTTAACCGTTTTTTATGTCTATGTCATCTACGTACAATAAAGACCCCAATAACAATTTATTGGCGTCTAAATTAATTGATGTGTTTGTACGCGTGGCATCTCGCTGACTGACCGACGCGTGACCGCTCGGCGCCACTCCAGTGCGCCGCGAACTTGGCCCACTTCCCTGAGAGACCATTGTCTCCTCGCTAACCTCGATCATCGACGCTCGAGAACCTCGAAATTATACCTCATAAAGTATTCCTCAACGCCACCTCGCCCGAAGCAATTGTTTCCATCCACGACTTTTCCAGAATCACGGATCTTTGCACAACCAACATTTACTGTATAGAAAAATCCATTATCCACGTTTCGTGTCATCTAATTGTGAACTTTCCCAACTTTCGTTTCGATCACCGGTTCGTGAATATAGAATCCCGTTATTACGCCGTGTCATTGCCCCAGTAAACTACATGCTATACACTTTCCACGATTTGATGAGTTAACAGTTTCGAGCTTCCGGAACTACATACCTACTTCCTGTGACCGGCAGCAAAATGTCGCTAAATGAAACAAAAGCGAAAGTTATTCATTGTCCACTGTCTTAGAAACAAAAGTCATAAACAATGTAGATTGCCGTTTATCATCATTATCGTATTCATTACACTTTGGAGTCGAATGTCCAAACCAGTTATTTGATTGCAGGCTACTGAGCTTAATCCCGACCTTCCACTATAATACCACAATGTACTAACGATCCGATTTTGTATTTTTCCAGGCATGTCCCTAGACGAAGGCAGACAATCACAGAGGCCGTATAGGTATGGCATGGTGTTGCTGTGCGCCGGCGCGCTCATAAACTGGCTGGGCCTAGCGGAAGACTACGCGGAGCCCGTGCGTTACGTGGGCGTGGCCTGCATCGTGGCAGGAGCCCTGCTCATCTGCGCCGCTATGTGCTGCTGGCTGCAGTCGCCCGCGAGGCAGCCGCAGGCCGACCGCGCGTCGCCTGACACACATCAAGTGAGTTTTCAAGTTTTGCATCAGTTGTTTTATAACAGTTACAATTTATAAAGAACGTGAATAACTATTTGCATGTTTAATCTCACTCACAGTTTGTCCCAGAGAAACACTCTAAAGACCATAAGTCAGAATCAATACGCAAAAACAATATAGAATTCACGATGGTGCGTAGGACGTCGCGTAGGCCAGTGTAGCGTTGCGTAGCGCCGCGTAGCAACTTGTAGTAGTATCAAACTATCAACTCTCCCCCGATTTCTCATGCATAAGCATTTGAAGTTGAGTATTTCTCACACTACTTTAGCCTGAAAACCTTCCAAAATGTTGTATTAAAGTAGGGTTTGACATGTGCTTAACTCAAAATACTCAATTCAGAAATACGCCCGTAACACTTACCTAATTAAGTATGAAGATGGATAAGAAACGTCTCTAACAATTTTTAATTCTTATTTATCTCAATTTCAGATTGACGACCCCATCCACGTAATATCGATGCCGGATGAGGAGACAATGCAGCAGAAGCCTCCAGACTACGACACGGTGGCGGGCGCGCCACCCACCTACGACGACGCCATCAAACTGAACCCTGCGCGCCTGCTGCCGGCGGGCAGCTCGGCGCGCCACGACCTGCCGCTGGACGCCGCCGTCATCCCCGGCCAGCCAGACGCGCTGGCGCTGGGCAGCCCGCTGGCTGCGGCCGCCGTGCCCGTGCACCGCACGCCCGTGCCTAAGACGCCTCCGCCGCCCTACAACCCCACGCACGCCATCAGATGAAAGCCCGGCCGGACTACTTTGTTACTTTAAATCGACTGCTGTTTCATGTGATGAGACTCGTATATAGCGATTAGTCCACATTGTTGACGTTCCAACAATGTCATGGTATTATATTTATATTGTACGTACATATCCTAACATGAAACTATTGTTTTTATTTTACGTAGATGGTCGAGTAAGAGCGTTGCGTACTTATGTGATAATAGGGAAGTTATTATTAGTTACTTATTTCCTGCTCTGTACATAATTATGAAATTTTGTAAAATAGCGTTTTGTTATGTACCTATAGTTAGGCAGTTAAGTGAAAACTCTTCCAATAATTATTTTATAAATTGTGTTCCAAACAGAGCACCTCTGTGGTTCCAAATAATTGTAAAGTAGGATAAGTCACCGGAACACCGCCGTGAGCGGGTCGGCCAGTTGACGAGAAGCGCCCGAACATATCTGTTAATGATCAATTATTAGTACCTATTCAAGCAGTAGTAGTGTCCTACTTCACTGTGCCATTTATTCAAAGCCCTCTGCATGTTCTCACTGGTGTGTAGCGCACATCAGTATTATTGAATACATCTGTTTCCTTAGCTCATAGTTTGCTCACGAGCCTGTAGATATAAGACACACTACTATCACTGTTACACGCAAAAGAATGTACCTACACACAATCATCGTACAGGTGAACCCGACAGCATGTGACGAATTAGAAATGTTGTTCGAACAATGTTGTTAAAATAATAAATGAGTAGATTTGATATTTCATTGTTAGCTTGTCGTTGTGATATGACCGTTAGTATCATCGTTTTAGTTGACTATCGCGTTTATAATCTTAGAGGAGGTATTATTGTTTCCTGTTCCGATTTGTCTATTCTAGTCTTCAAATTAAAGCATATTTACTTAAATATTCTGTTAGATCATCCAGTCAAGCATAATAATTTGTAATGTGTACATATTCTGATTGCACAACTTGAAGATTTCAAACAGAGTGACGCTCATTATAAGTGCTTATCGAATTGAAATAGGGAGACACATGCATCGGCCATCAAATCTTTACATTGGGGCATGTGCTAGTCACAATACCCAATAAAACTTCTTAAAATTATACTGTATAATTATATTGACCATTGGCATGTTAATTGCAGTTGATTTGAAGTTAATAATGCAGTAAAATTACGAAATCGAAACCAATTTTATCGGATACTAACGAGTTGATAGTCGATTAGGAATATAAAAGTTTAAGACTCGAGAATCTTTTTCATACCGGATCTCGTGGCCTAACCACTTTAGGAATAGAATTGCATACCAAGCAAAATACATTATTAATATCATCATTGACGTTATACACAGCCGTGTGCTTTCGAATGATAAAAAATGGGACCAATACTGTTAATAAATAATACTTAAATCGTGTGCTTATACTAATTGATTCAAATAGCGCGTGCCTGCAAGTCTTTACGAGGATTTTACAATGCTGAAGTTGTGCATTTATTATTTGTACATTGTACAAAGTTCGGAAGATAAGAGTGTATATAAACAAAAAAATTAAATGTTGTTGAGAGAAAAGAACTTCTGTTTTATTTTTGTTATTTCGTAACCTGTGCACCATAATTATAAGTTGCTACGTTAGACAAACTATTTACATTGCCTAATCGATTAAAAACGCAGATCATTGACGTGGCTCCAAGCTGGCCAGCTTAATTGGGACTGGGCTGGACATGTCTTTCGCATGCCGATCGAAAAAAAATTGGTGCCCTGGGAACAATGGAAGGTATGAAGGGAGGCCTTTGACCAGCAGTAATACAGTTTGTGCTAGAAATAATAATAATAATCTAGATCAGAAATGCCGAGATGACAGAAAGAGGGTGCTTTTCCTCCAGAAATGGGCTATGCTACGAAGATGTGAAAGCTAAGCTACGCTATGTAGCGAGGCAAGTAAGATGCGCCGCCGCGAGGTAGCTGTGCGAGGAAAATGCGCAGCTCGAACCGTGCCACGTATCGACAAAAGGGAATGTGTCCCTGTATGGTGTGTTACTATAGGTTATCTCTGTACATAGCTACACCACTCGCAAGAGTCGCAACCATCCATAACACATCCGAAGCATGCTTCCGTAGCACACATCCATACCCTTATAAAAAACATAGCTTAGTTAAAATGGTTTCTACCAGTCCAGACCAATGAATAACATTAGTGGATATCAAACGCATCCATAGAACATAATAGCGCATCTCTGGTGAAAAAGCACTATAAAGACTGCAGCATACCATAGTAAGCAGGTAGAGTTTAGAAAAGATATATACCTACTAACGAGCAACTAGGTATTTATCGACTCAGTTTCACTCAACCCCACCACACAACGACGCATACACCATTGTGAGCCAGTTGGTATGTCTATACATAAAAAGGTACCATATGGGGTATGCCCACAGACCTTATTGAGACCGTTATGTAGGAAAACCAATTCTCGAATTTTAAAACAAACGTTTAAGTCACATTATCATCTTCGCAGCAATCAATTTTATAAATATGTCATAATCTAGGGGGCAATAGATGCTTTCGATAGTTGTGACTGCCATGGGAATGTAAACGTTCTCTGTTTTATTAAATGCGTCAATAAAATTAACAACAAACGAGGAAACAGACTGCAAGGGACGGCAGAAGCTGCCCCTGTATACCTGCCGTTGTTTGACAAACATTCTAAAACGCTCTCGTGTGACCATATGGAACAACATCCCCCAGAGACGGCAACGTACTTAGCGTATTTAAATATCGCAACATATGCTGAGTTAGGCGCCTTTTTGGCCTTGCACAGATCATACAGTTGTTTTTTTATATTTAATTCTACTGTATTCTAATTCCAATGTATTCTACTGTATTTTAATTTTACTGTACGCGTGAGGTACGAATAAACGTTTTTTCTTTTTTTCTTTATAAATGGTTACAGAAAAATAAGTTATGTTTAAAAATATATCCATTCTATTCAAATATATCATCACCCTCATAATGTAGATCTGCTTACTTTTTCATGTGTTGTAGTACTTACAGAGCTCTTAAAGATACATCACTTTTACGTACCTTATGGACTATCAAAACCTACACAAAGGCACAATGTATGTGTGTGTACTATGTAACTCTGTAGATCAGCTTTTACAAATATTTGTGCTATGCTACAAACGGGAATCAAAACCGTGACCAGGCATAAATTAATCACTCAGTCATTGTACCAATCAAACTGTAGACAGGCACACCTTCAATAAATGAATAAAATAATAATGCTAAAAATATGTGTTTAAATTGTACTTTTATACGGTTAGGTAGTAAAAGGAACTAATTAGGTTAGATACAAGTCTGCAAGACTTCTTTCGTAAGACGTACTACCTACCACTCTAAAAGTCCACTTGAGCCCGACCAACTGTGATCGGTTCTATAAATCACAGAAATATAGAAGTCTGTGCTTTCTATAAGAAATTGTTAATAACCCCTTGGAGTATAGAATTGTGCTCGAAGTTAGTTATAATCACTTTCCCAACTATCTGAGCTATAGTAGACAAATTTTTTTTTTAATTTCCCATGGTTTTATAGGTCACAGACAATGTGTAAATTACACTCATATTCTAATTAGTCCTAGAGTTGACAGTAGCAAGTCGATGACATTGACACACACGCTGCTCTGACATTTGACAAGCGACAACCGCGACAACAATGAGCACCTTTTGGTAGAAACTGATTACTGATTTTTAAATATTTATTAAAAACGTGAACTATATGAGTAAAACGTATTTTACAATAAAATTCCAAAATAATCATAATCTATGAAAAACATGCCGGTAGAGATAAACAGCCTGATAGAGGGATGGCTGGAATTGGAAAGCGACCCAGGATTGTTTACCCTATTGTTAGAGGATTTCGGAGTAAAAGGTGTTCAGGTAGAAGAGATTTATGACTTACATAAACCCTTGGAAAGTCCAGTCTATGGGTTTATCTTCTTATTTAGATGGATAGAAGAGCGACGCTCCCGCAGGAAGTTCGTAGAACAGATTGAAAGTTTCGTTCGTGATGAGGAGACTATTAACAACATTTTTTTTGCGCAACAAATGGTTCCAAACAGTTGTGCCACTCATGCCTTGCTATCCATATTGTTGAACTATCCTAATCTTCATTTAGGAGAAACACTGAGCAGATTAAAGGTAAACAATACTTGTTTTTGTTTAACAATATAAAGGGTTCATTGTTATTGCTGCCATAAAATTTAACTTAATCCCTTTTGTTGTCCCTTCCATAAACAGCACCACACTCTGGGAATGAATCCTGAGAACAAAGGCTGGGCCATTGGGAACACACCAGAGTTGGCCTGTGCTCACAACTCCCATGCAATACCACAGGCTAGAAAAAAGGCTGATAAGAATGCGGGAGTGTCCACTGGACGCTTCACAGGTATGTATAAGTTATAACGTTTACTATCAGGTAACTGGTGTGTGCTACTGTGCTAAATAAAGAAATACATATATTATTTAGGCTGGAAAAAAGGGCAATTTGCATTTTTTTTATACATTGTTCTAACATTCCAAATCCATCTTCACATTGTAAACACTCTCTTACATAAAACTTAAATATTAACTAAACTATTTATACTAAAACCAAACTATGTACATATAAACTATAATTACTATTATACTAAACCTAACTATGTACATATAATACAAAAACACCTATTACACATAGGCTTCGAAGTACTCCTCCACATCGCTGTCATCTTCACATTATTCCCTTTCTAATGAAACTGATTTGGGGCATATAGGTTGGGTAGTTTAAGTCTATAATGGAAATAGATAAAAACAATTTCTGTGTTTTATTTTAACCTTTTGTATGCTGTAATTAGAGACACAATTAATTCATTTAACCCCGAGCGAACGCCGGCGTTCGCTCAGTCATTGTCTTTCTATTGTGTCTCTAATTACGCTACTCAATAGGTTAAAAAGCGATTGTGTCTTGTGTGGTTCCATGTCTAAAACACACAAAAGGTTAATGGTAATTTATTCATTCAAAAGAAATGAGAATTTATTATTTAGGCAAATGATACTTTCCTTTACAACATGCATTATGAAAGTTTTCATTTATTGTCAACAACTTCTAAGGTCCAGGTCATTGAGCTATTTTTGTCACTTTTCTAGGTGAAGCATACCATTTTGTCTGTTTTGTGCCCATCAATGGACATTTGTTTGAGTTGGATGGCCTTAAACCATATCCCACTGATCATGGACCATGGGCATCTGATGAGGACTGGACTGATAAGTTTAGGAGAGTCATGGCTGAACGACTCGGAAGGGATGCTGGAGAACAAGTTCATGATATCAGGTATTTTGGAAAAATTATAAATAATTTATTGCAGTTAATGTTTCCCGCTATCTTTGCCTTTATGTTTATAATTAGTAATCTTCATACTATTAAATCATATTATGATAAATTGAAAATAATAGTTGTCTTTGTTAAATGCGAAAGTAATTTTGTCTGTCTGTATCTAAATCTCTGCACAGATTTGTATGAAACTTAGCACAAGGATGGACCATGTCTTGAATTAGGACATAGGATCTTATCTTGATGTGGGGCTGGCCCTAGGCCAGAGCACTTCGACCCTTCTGGATCTTTTGTGCTATTCCCCTCCCTTCTACTCAACCCCTAGCCCTCCGTGCACCTTCTTCATGATTCCCAGTATGGCCTTAATGGGGCTGAGCCTGTAGTCCTCTGGTCAGGTCAGGACATAGGATACTCTTTATCCTGGGGATTATGTTCCCTTGGGATAGTGTTCATCTTTCACATAGGAGTGCAACCACAAGCAGAAGCTAGTCTAAAAAGAATAACTTCAACTGAACTTTAGGCATAATTTATTATGATCAACTTAATCTAGAATGTTATTTCATATAAAAAATAAACATGAGTAAAAAACACTGGACAAGTGCGAGTCGAATTCGCGCCCGAAACAGTTCAATTCTCGAATGGAGTCTCGAAGATTTTTCCAAATCGCAAGTTTTTTTTTGTTGTGACGTAACAACAAATTTACAGTTTTACATTCCTATACCTGTGTTATAAGACCTTGCTTTATGCAAAATTTCAGGATCCTGGGTCAACGGGAGACATAGACGGCCGTATCTTTTTTTTTCGTAAACTTAGAAATTAGATTTTTTTACAGCTTCAAGAGACCGCAAACTTGAGTATAGGTATATATATGAGGTTTTAATTTCGACTCAATACCTCCACACATTCCCGAGATAAAGGGTCTTGACAGACAGACAGACAGATGGACAACAAAGTGATCCTATAAGGGTTCCGTTTTTTTCCTTTTGAGGTTTGGTACCCTAAAAAATATAAAAAAGAACAAGCTCTCTTAGCTTGTTCTTTTTTATATTTTTTTATTACTTATTAAAACTTTAAATTGAAATACTACAAAAGCAGACTTAATTGCTTTGATCATTTTCTACCAGTCAACCTAAGGGTGGAGCAAAAACATAACATGGCAGGTGCAACTTAATAGAAGAAAATGAAAAAAAGAGGGATAAGTAAAATACTAAATTCATACTTAGACATATACATACAAACAGTATTATTTTTTGGTATTACAGGTTCAACTTGATGGCAGTTGTGCCTGACAGAAGGTTAGCACTGACACAAAGGCTGAATGCACTCGAACTCAATCAGAAGAGAGTAAAGGAAGCAACCTCGAAAATCGGAAAGCACATGCGACATTTATTATCTAAACGCAGGGAAATTAATGGTACAAATTCTTTTTAATTAATTGGGGTCGGCACAACACGTTTTTTTTCTTCTGTCCTATCTTGTCAGCCTCTTTCATATTACTTCTCACACAATCCATATTTTCTTTGGCCTCTCTCCCTCTCCAAATCTAAAAACACTTATTAGAATATCTCATAATATGAATAAAAGGAAAAGGTGAAATGCACAAAAACGTAGAAGTTGAATAAGAATGCAATTAGAGAATCATAATTAATATTTTTTTTAATCTAAAATTTTACAGAACATGGCGAATTGTTATCGGAAGGCAGTAACGAAAATTCCCTCAACGAAAACATCGTGCAGATCAGTGAGGAGACAATATTGACGGCTTTAGAATCGTCACAATTGCAACTGTATGACGTGGACTACACTCGACCCATGACTATAGAGATTGGAGCTAATGATCGTCCACAGCAAGACAGCAGTATTATTTTAGGTAAGGGAAATAAGAAACATGAAAAATTATGCATATAAAGCATCAACTTGAAGCAGTGAAGTATGATCGAGACTGAATTTAGCTACAGGCAAACAACGCTACTAAACAATCTCGATTATTTATACGACTTCTTTAACGTCATTATCAACATATCAATGAGATTTTCGCTTCATCTTTTAGGAATCAATATGTTAAAAATAAAATATCTTTTCCAGTTGATCCTGTAGAGCAGGGCGCAGTTGTAAAGTTCGTAACAATCAACAGAGACAATCAAATAGTAGGGGATGTAAGTTTGTTCAATTATTTATCAACCAAATTAATTATTTGGTACCCCATCATCTTTTAGTTTCATCTTGTGTCAATCAAAAAGTCAATTTCGGTTTACAATGATATACAATTTCTATGTATGTATCATAAAATTAGTTTTAAGTTTTCCTTTTCACATCTTTCAGTTCAATCTTGAGTTTCATCATTAGAAAGGTAGTCTTAAAAGTTTATTTTTCAGCTATACCCCACCTCAATCACAGCCCTAGTCAAAAGCAACGATTCCCCCATCCTGGTTTGTTGTGAGACAGAACCTGATCAACCTATCAAACTGAGGAAGTTATTACTGACGCATTCGGAACTGAACGCTTTGATGAGCAGCATCGTGAACGAGGTGCAGCAATGCCAGCAGGCACTCAATGATGAGAATGATAAGAGAGATATGTATAAGGTGAGAAAGAGTAAAATTATCAACATTATTCGAAAATTATGCCACACAAATTTGCTACTTGAGAATATGAACCAAAATATTTGACAGTACTCGTAACTTCTATAGTCTATTCACGTCAAGAAAATAGTTACTCATGAGTTCAACTGTATAGTAAAATCGTATTCATATGGGCTAAAAATTAAACCATTTATAATAAAGCAAACTTTTTATTACACAGTATTTTTAAATATAAACTAAGAAATTATTTTAAAATTTTATTATAGTTGTCAGAATTTTCACTCTAATTTTTACGAATAGGTGACCAAACCTATTCGTAAAAATTAGAGTGAAAATTCTGGACGTTCTTCTATCAGTTTTAGAAATGAATAGGTATTGAATTTTCTGATTAATAATAGTCCGATTGCCAAGTCAATCTAGGTCATCAAGGTCCCACTGAATAAATTAACCGACTTGGTATTACATGGAATCTCACAACTTTTTACGGTAGAAAAACTCAGTTGCGAGACTTGGTTTTTTTACAAGTTATGTTTTTGATGGCATCTCATTTCTTTTTGTAGATTCTTTTATAATAAAAATATACAGGTACACTCATTCATTCACTGCAAATGTAACTTTGTAATCCTATATATTTAAATGGGATTACAAAGTTATTTATGCAGTTGGTTTATCTAGAAAACAACTGAAATTGCAAAATGTTTAAATTGTATTCTAAATTTGAATCTTCTATGTCTGCTAGGCTAGAAGTGCCTTAGAGTTTTGATGATCGGTCAGTCAGTGAGTGACAAAATTAAGAAACTTTGACCAGTTATAATTCTTACTGGTTCAAATTTAATTAAATTTTAAATATACCGTGTTTATAGGTACAATGCCTGCTTGGTTACTGAAAATTCAGGCTTCTATTGTAATACACAACGAAGTTATAGGGAATCGAAAATGGCCTGAACTGTTTCGAGAAAAGGATGGTACGGCCGTGCCTTCTTACTTTCTAATTTACTATGATCTAATTGGTCAAGTGGCGTGGCTAAGCTGAGTGACAACCATGAGTAACTATTTTCATAAAGTGAATACACAATAAAACATTATACATAATATATTGCATACCTTTGCTCTTCTATACTATCCCTCTTTAAACGATTCAGCCGATAGCCGAAAGTAGACACTCATTTACCGCCTCTTCATTTCTTTTTCCGGTGTGGCACATTTCGCATCTACATCATAGGTATGTAAACAACTTCGACCTCAATAGACATCTCCAAACAAAAACTAGAAGGGAACCCTCTTTAAAGTGTAGACAATGCACCTGTGGTGGCCTCCTCGTTTGCCCCACTACTCAAAAAACGACCAACACCAACCTTCGGTAAACCCTATTATTACCTCCGTGTTTCAGGTGGACGACTGTCGTCGCACACACAACTACGACGAGTTCATCTGCACGTTCCTATCCATGCTGGCAGAGCGCGGTGCGCTAGGTGAGCTAGTGGCGGCGCAGCTGGAGCGAGGTCGCTCCTCACGGGCTCGTCGCCGAAGGCCCAGGCCCCGCCCGCGGGCCAGACCAAGACCTAGGCCACGCGCACGGAAATAATATTAACACGCGACATTAACCCGAAACTTTATATTGGTTGAGAGAGTTAGAGTTGGCGGAGACGCCATTAGCAGCTGTAAAGTTCAAAAAACATTTTTTTTTGCTTAGTCGCAGGTTATATTTGTAAGCAACAAACTTAGGAAATACAATTCCTTCTTTTTCTGGTCGTCTTAAAACCTCGTCGTCTGTAATCGCAAAATGTATGACGCCAGCCGTCTCCTTGTTTGGTCTATATGCAGACTTGTTTTGAGCTTCATCAAGTACTCGTATAAGTACAATTTTTTTATTATTGTTTATAATGGTATTCATTTACGGGTTACCATTTAAGAACATGTGTTAATTTACTGTCTGTGTAATTTACATGTGTAATTTACTGTGTGTGGCTGTCATTTAACGGGTCAGCTTGAAAAGATGTTTTGGTCAGCTCCAAAATGTGTTTTATCAGCAGACAAATAGAATTGACCTGCTTCTAGTGGTCAATGGCATATCTGATATGCCATTAAATTAATATCATAGTAAGTTGAATAAATCTGCAGCAGTATAGCAGCAAATGTTTGATTTTCTAATATATTTTTTTTATGTTTATATAATATATATTATTGTAGACAAAATGATACCTAGGCATTCTATATAATGCCGTTTGTTCAGCGTGCATTGTGCTAACGACTGTTGTAAGATAAGTCAAGAAACCCCACTGCGTAAGACTCCTATTTCTATCTGCAAGGTTTAAAGGAACCTAACGTGAAGGGGATGTCGGACCTTTGTGCGCTCGCTCACTCTACCCCCAACATCCCTTCATTCCCTAACCATCGGTTTCCTGTTGCCTAAGTTCCTGGATGGTTATAACCATGCTGACCAAACAATTTTCCACTGACAAAATAACAATTTTTCTGCTGGCCAAATATAAAAAAAAAACATTCATTAACTTACATACAAGGTATCCGTGACCACCGCAAGCATCTCCAATCGTTACCAAATTTTTTAAACAATTTCTACCCGAACAAAAAACATAGTACCTTACTATTTTTAGAGAAAATCGAATTTGTAGGTGGGGTATTTATTGTCATGCAGAGTAATAATTTTCGTTTGTGGCAAGCTCCTTAAACTTAGAAACTACATCCAATATCGTAGTCCTGCGGACCGAGCGTGCCATTTTAGGAATCCATCGTTGAATGTTAAATGTTATATTTCAGAAGATTGTTGAATGTTATGTTTCAGAAGATTTTTTTTATGAAATGAATCGCACATAAAGTTACTCATTATTTAGCCTTATTACGTAGCCTTAAAATAGCTAAACATCCCTTTTTTTCGTGGTGCAAAGTGGTTCTGCGGACGTTGATTAGTTGATTTGCTCGAAAACTACTAAGGTGTTATACTAATATTTTTTGTTCAGGTACTAATCAGTAGTATTATTCACTACTAGCGACCCGCCCCAGCCTCGCACGAGTGTCAAAAATCTCATGAATCACTTGTCTATTGCAAGTAGCAGGACTACTATAACATCAATTGCAGTGATATCTTGCAGTATTTCATTTAGTACGCATTTATGTAAGGATATATATTAAATAAAATGAAGTGTTTTTTTAAAAACGATTTTTAATTATCATACTACGAACAGCGCCGTATTTACATGGTCATCATATTGTTAAAGAAATGTAACAACAACGATTGATTATTGTTTGCTTAGGCACGTACTTCATCGAACAACATTCTTATATATTTAGCTAACGAGCACAGTACGATGTGCGTATCGATAATCGTCTTTTCATGAATGTGCTGATAACACATCATTCAAGCGGCTTATCGACTAGTCAATCGTAATTCATCGAACATATTCCACACATATTGATAAAAATATATGTTAGTGATGTGAAATGACTGAATGTCACAAATATCTCAAACAGACATGACTTTGACGATGGTTTGTCTGGCTTGGGAAACGACTTGATCGATACGCATTAACGTGCAATCTATTACTATAAAAGTGAGTGGTAACAGTATACACACATACACAAGTATGGCTTGAAATATTTAAAATACAGATGTAACCTACATGACCGAATTGACTCAAAAGCACAATCTATGAAAACCCATTACGCTATTTAATTAGGTCATTACAACAACATGAAAAATTAACCACGATAATTGCCAACAGTTATTGTAATTGTTAACTATAATTTTTTCGATAAATCATTATGTTCAACACAAATAAAACATCTATGATTATTGAAAGCTTATGTTTCGATGCTACGATTAACGACAAACTGATTTCGAAAGGCAAAAGTACTCATAAAATACATATTTCCCAAAAAACATTCATTCATAAACATTTGTTCATTTGGCGTCACTGACAAGACAACAATACCGATATAAGAATAGATGATTTATATTATTATAGAAGTATAACATGAATACGCCGTAGCTACGCGTTTCTTCCACAAGGCTAGTATATTACATTACCTATAAATCGATGACAATTTATTAATAGTATCATTATTCATTATATTACACTCGCTAATTTATGCCTTGTTGATTAGATCTTATTTTTCGTACCAAACAGACTTGCAAGCCGAAACTATATTGCCAGTTACAATTTCTTTATTGCATAAAAAGGCAAGTAACTCGATGATAAACATGCTATATCACAGACTAACGAAAATCATTATACAAACTTACATGCACTACATTCATATTATGGCACTAACAACTAAACCTGAAACTAAAATGTAAACATTTAAGGCAGTGTTTGTAAAAATCATGCGAAACTCATTCGAGCTGTTCATGAACTAATCCAATTTGCATGCAGTTTACTCAAGGACATTGACTGATTCACTTCATAGCTCCGAGTCACAGACTCGAACCATGCAAGTTCTGTTACATTTCAATCACAATATAACTGAATGTCTACTGCTACAGGTGTTTAAACAATATACTCCCGTACTAATTAAAAAATAATAATAATACTCGACAATAACAATTCATAAAACCATTAAAATATGCAGGGTGAACTTTACAAGTGGGTGTGGTTGGCCAAATACATTCTGATAGCGAAAAAAACTAAATTGATGATGATGATAATAATGACGATGCAGTTTTAGTTTTCATAAAAATCATAGCAATTTGATAAAAACTAAAATATGTATATAAGTAATATATACAGCGTGTGTTTTTTTTCAAAATCAACAACAGTTCAATTCCTAGTTAGGAAAATTGATTTATCAAAAATCTAGTGATGCAATTTTAGTTTTAATCAAAATCGATCCCGAAAATCATTTGAGCATTTTTTGCTACTCCTAGTTTCAGATTCCGTCATCCACACACACTCGAAGTATCCATCCTGTATACGAAGGACAAATTGGCAGTAGCACCAGTTACCATAACAGCGACGCACACGGTCTCAGGTTCACAACCAAAACTTATTGCTATTATCACTACTTGAAATTGCACTACTTTGGGTGTAGATAAAATTGTGAATCCCAAACGGAAGCGTAAAATTAAAACTAGATCTGCGTGATTTGAGCGAAAGGTACGCACATGCATCAACTACTGCACTCCGCGAGAATTCATTCCAAATAACACTTAATTATTTGATCAAAATAATATCCTCAAAATTTACTAACAAAAAAAATCTACATCAAACCTTAGCACACTATTCACTACCGCATACATTCATAGATAAGGAACGATATCATCAATCAATAATTATATTAAAGTAACAATGTATATAGTTAAATGTCCAATATGAGTGGAACATGCGGCGCGCGCGGACGTCCTCGCGCTTCAACTGTCCGCGTCGCGCAGCTCGCCGCGCAGCTCGCCGCGCAGCTCGCCGCGCAGCTCGCCGCCCAGCGAGCCCAGCGCGCCGCCGGTGGGCAGCTCCTTCAGCTGTCTTTTTTCGATTTCTGCCTTGAACTGCTCGATGTCTTGCGGACTGCAAAACATTCAATATTGTTGAATTGTTCTAGGCAAAAAAAAAAACGATATGCACTGAATTAAAGAGAGGTTAACACAATCGTAATCGTTCGATTAACCTTACCCGAACGAGCGTTACATAGCCAAGCGTGACGGCTCAGTATCATTTAATACCAATAAAATAAAGTGCTCATAAAGAAGCTTTCACTCAAAAAACATTGATTATAAAAGATACAAAATTAATTGCCTTTTTTGGAGGATTTTGCTTGAATTTATCGCAAAAGCATAATTGTTTGACAGCTTTTGGCTAAAAGATTATCACTGCTGACCTTCTTTAATAAACATAGGTTCTTCGCAGCTTTGTGAAAAAAGAGTAAGAGGCCTTGCTGATCAGTGGCTCAATAACGACTACAAAAAAGATACCTGATCTGCACAAAAAGTATGCCGTTGATGAGGTTGAGCATGTCGATGACGGAGGCCATGCCGGGCGGCTGGATGTGCAGCGGCGGCGGCGCGGGCGCGGCGTGCGGCGCGCGCGCGTAGGCCTCGGCCAGGCGCTTCTGCAGCACCACCGCCTGCTGCGTCAGGTGCCGCAGGCACTCCGAAGACTCGCGCGTCTTCTCGTGCTTCTCGCCGAGCTGTGCGACCATTCATTCGATTACAATCAAAACTTGACGATACCTAACGCGTGCACAGGGGCGCCACAGTAAATTATTACTTATTTTTCTAATTCAATTCCAGTTGTCATGTCGTTTAGTTTATATTCAATTCTTCTATCGCACACAACTGCTTTCGGAGTTTGCAATCTGAACTGTATACTTGCCACTTACACGTAATAAAACGAGGAGGTCTATTTTCTTTCAAGAAATTCTTCTTGAAAGCAAACTCAACTGTGAGCCGTACACTGCTCTGAAGAAATGAAATGATGAGGTTAAAGTAGAGTATTATTTCTAGTCACCAGCTGTTTGTATATGGAGTAGGTCTCCTTCTCGTGCTGCAGCGCGGCGCGGAAGTCGCCGAGGCAGGAGAGCGTCCGCGCCAGCAGATGGCGCGCCACGGCCGCCTTGAGCGAGCGCGCGCCGTGCGTCACGCACGTCACGGCCAGCGCGCGCTCCGCGAAGCGCAGCGACAGCTCGTACTCGCCCACCGCGTGCAGGATCAGCGCGATGTTGCTCTGTCGATACATATATACATCTCAAAATAGACTACACACGGCCTAGACCGACTTTTATACATACACGATAGCGTTGACGTAAATGTTCCCTTATGTAAAACCTTATAGTCACCAGACAGCACAACCAAACTGGAACTAAGGCCATTGACCGACTGAATAGTTATGTGAGGTATCTTGCAAGACAAATACCTAGTCATACGCGTAAACTATGTGGAAACGTAACGCGTGTTGTACGTTTGGCTAGGAAACAGATGGCCTATAGAAAGTCTTTAAAATGTTCACTTCTGTGCATGTATGCATTGGTCATATTTAATTTTAATTTCCTACCGAAAGTGTTAATAGCTACTAGATAAACATTTGTTTAATAAACTTACATCAAGTAACGCCATTTCTGGATGATTCTCGCCGCAGACGAGTAACGCTAGGTAGCGCGCGCGGTACAACAACTTTAGCGCTGTGCTCACTTGGCCGTTAGCGAAGCAATACAACGCTAAATGGGACTGGAAACAATACAATAGTTATAGCACTGTCTATATTAACTCACAGCCAGACAACACTAGCGTACAGTACGGTCAAAATATGTTGACCACACTCTGAAGTTAGGCGTTCCGAACTATGTGCATACACGAAAAAATACATTCACTATTATGATTCTTAAAAAGAATTACTGCGCAGCCAAATGTTCGAAGTTCGGAGCGGTCAAGATATGTCAGCCATACTGTACTAGAGATAGCTAAAGATCCAAATAGGGTCGTTTACTACTATCAAAAATTAACATATATTAATACCTACTTTTAAAGAAGTTTTGTGCTAATAAAATACAATTTGCGAAAAAATGGAGAGCTAGAATTTTAGAAATTATACTTTTTACGCAAATCATTGTTTGTGAATGGTACGAAGTTAATTTATGATGTATCTTTAAGTGATACAACGAATATTCGCAAGAAATATGTGAATGTTTGGTGAATGTATTTGACAAAAAAAAGAAAATAATATATTGATTGGATAAATACGGAATGGTATTACCATTCCGTATCTATCCAATCCAACTGATATAATTTTATATTTACTTTAATATTTGAATAAAGAAATGATTATGGAACAGTCTTGAGGTAGGCAACTATAGTGTATTTGCTTTAAGAAAATAGTGACGAATTGGGGTCACTCAGCTTAGCCACGCCCCTTGGGCAATTAGATCATAGCAAATTCAAAAACGGTGTTCACATTGACAGTCCTTAATTCTTAATTGTGCACAAAACTTATTATTAAACACAGTGATTTGACAATACAGACGCGACTCTTAGCAATTTTAAAATTCTTGTTTAATATAATAAATATTTGAAGATAATGTCTAAGAAAAAGTTTGCTTTAATGTTAATCGTTTAATTTTTATTCCAATAAGAATACGTCTTTACTTGGCAGTAGCACTGATGAATCACTATTTTCTAAAAGTGAATAGACTATATATATTAGAAATACTTTCTTTTTTATTGTTAGTCCAATTAAATTATAAACAAAAATCTTGAAAAGTAGTCTGTCATTGCTATCTATGTTTGAGTTTTTCAAACAATTAATTTAATAGATACTTTGGGTTATCCTTAGATAACCCAAGTATACCCCCCCCCCCCCCCCATACTTGGGTTATTTTTTTTCTTGTTTTAAATAATCTTTAATTCTACAGACCACCAGATTTTTGTACAATAATAGGGGGGAAAATACTTACATATTCAGTAATAGTATACGGATGATCAATTCCATTGACCCTCTCAGACATTAACACAGCTTTCTGCTGGTATGCCATGGCGTCCCTGTGTTCGCCAGTGACGTAGCACAGCCGCGCCACCATACGCAGACACTGCGCGATCTCACCGTGCATGGCTCCGTACACGTTGTTGAGTAGGTTCAGTGCTTCGGCGATGAGTTCATGCCCCTCGGATACGGCGCCCGCCTGAATCTTGTTCTGGCCGGTAGTGTAGAAGTTGTATGCGTCTGAAGCCTGCAAAGAAAATTGAGTTATGAATTATTTACCTCAGAAAACATTGGGTCATTATCATTTTGGACGAATCAATATACACTTGTGTAATGTATTTTTTTTTTTCAGTGTTCAAAGTTTTCTTGCCGTTGTACTTACACGTGGATTGATATGTTTGACGACAGGGAAAATATTCATGATATCGCTCGCAGTGAACGGTGCCTTATTCTTGCTATCAAAATCATATTCGCGTAACATCAACTGAAGGCCTACTTTGAGCGCAAATGATCTGTAAATAAAAAAAAATGTTTATCGTTATATGCTTTAAATAATGTGGGAACAAACAGGATACGATAAAAAGAAAACAAAAATAAGTTACCTGAGAAGTGAAATTTTTTGTAAACCATGTTTCTCTATGACGGAATCCATGCTCTCCGCGTTAAGTTCATAGCCCCAGTATGCCTGTAAATAAAATTCTATGAGTTCTAAAAACAACTAAATGAGTTGTAACCGCAACCGAGCGATGGAACGATGCCTTAGATGGCAAATCTGTAAAATGAATAGAAAGGTATCTTTGCCTAGAAGTGGAACAGACAGAAACAGAAATTCGGTTGCACTTGTGACTTTCAAAGATTCAAACAGTAGGTTTACTAATATGTCACCGAATTATTATTGCAAAAATCGTAAATTTCGCGAAACTATAAAATTTCAATGACCAACTTTTACAATTACAATAAATCCATCAAAATTCGGTAGATGATAATATATCCATGTCTTATCGAGAAGAAATAATTTACAATCTCACGCGATTTATTATAAACTGGCCAGTGTTTACAATAACCCGATGACATCTATAGTCCTCTGTAAAAGCTAATAGTTTTATATAGTATAGCGACCTTGAGCTCCTGCTTGATCTGCGTGAAGAGCAGCTTGGGCGTGAGGTTGTGCCAGTCGGGGTGCGGGTCGGGCGGCGGCGCGTTGTGGTGGCGGCGCGCGCGGCGGCCGCGGCCGGCCCGGGCGGCGGGCCGCGCCGCGCCCGGGCCCGCGCCCGCGCAAGGCGCCGGCGCCGCGCACAGGCCCACCAGGCAGTTCAGGAAGTGCGCCACGGCCGCGCCGATGCACATCGCCTCGCAGCCCTGCACCAAAACAAATATTACCTCTGTTTACTTGGCTAATCTATAAAAAAACTGAGTATCGTCATGTTGTAGACATGTTTGTGTTTTACATAAATACGTATACGTAATTCTTTTTTCATTAGATATCGAGTGGTAAGATTAAATTTTGTAGATAATGTATATGTCGAAGTCGTTTCATATAAAACAACGTATTACAAGTTAGCGCGCGGGATTGGAAAACTTCCCTATAATATAATGCGGCGACCCCACGTTCAGTCAGATTTTAATTCGGCTAAAAGAAAATACACCACATTGAATGCACACTTCGCGCTCGTCAAAACGACTCATCGTTTATACGCTGCTTTGAAAATTTTAGTTCCCATAAAAACCACAAATAACAATAAAAATAGCGTTACAATCGACAACGGCATCACTTTGGACAAAATTAGTGTATTTTAAAAAAGTAAGTCATGGACAACAATAATTTATTAATGTATTTGTAACCAAAATAGCTAGTAACTTAAGACGTCTAATCGAAAATTGGAATTTTAGGGCACCCTGCCTCACGGACACTACCGACCGATTAGACTAGAAGGTGATTATGGTGGTTAAATTACTTTAAAAGAAAGAAAGAAAAACATTTTATTTGCCGGAATAAAACGCAATCTTTGAACTAAATCTAAACATGCCAGAGACATACCGACGATACCGCACCGTTTCCTTCCTCCTTACTTCTCCTTCTCCTTACTGGCCCGCCACCATGGAATCTGGAGGCAACAGTCCTTGCACGCATGCACGATTTGCGCGTGGAGATGCTAAGCCGGGGCGAAACTCATGGGGGACCAGACCCAGAGCTGGGCACGCCATAATTATGGCTGTAAGTTCCCTCTTTTAGGAGTGGCTGAAAAGACTTCACGGCGTCCTTCCGCATGACGCAGGTTCTTACCGAGCATGGTCAGTTCGGGAAGTTCCTGCACCGGATTCGTACGGAAGTAACGCCCGGATGTCACCACTGTGTGGACCGCCCGGAGGACACGGTGTAGCATACGATAGAGGTGTGGTGGCAGGGGGTCACTTCCTTCTGCGAAGCATTAATGCTAGCAAAGGAAGAGGCCGGGATCCCGATCTCGATTTCCGACCACCGTAGGCGCGGGCTTGCGGACGGCGAGTAATGGGTAGCTCGCCGTCCGACCGTCCGGTAACCGTCCGGACCAAACCCAAGTCGTCGACGGCGCGTACTGTTCCACGCGCGCCTCAAGGAGGTGTCAGCAAACCGTTGGGCCCCAGCGGGGTAGAAGCCTACTTGGGCCACGGGTAGTGCGAAAGTGAAACCCGGGGCCTTGGAACGAAGGCAAAGAAGGAACAGGAGTGGGTTTTTGTCAGTAAAAGTCTGACACACTCTCTCGCACTGCTCAAGAGCGGGAGATGTCATTGGATGATTTTCCCAACAAAAAAAAAAGGATTTAACCTCCAGAAATAGGGGGCCTCCGTCGACCCTACCCAAGCTTTTTTTTTTGATTGTTCATAATTTATAGACACCTTACACTGACATAATACACTGAATACGGCTGCGATATGATTATTTAGATCGATCACCAAACGGTATCCCCCGATTTTTTTATTATCAAATTTCGGAATTTTATGAAAGAAAATTCCGATGAATAGTAAAGACTTATTCACGACAAAAATCAAACATAATTACAGGCGTACCAAGGTATGACATCTCAAATTACATCACGTTATTATGATACCCCTCACGCACCGCGCAGCACCGTCTCAGCCAAAACATCGGCGTTAATTTCTAAATATAATACACCGTATTTATGTACGTATCTAGTTTATTTTACATTATGAAAAGACGTCACTAAATTTGGGCTAAAACAACAATTAAAATAATATTCCACAACTATCACACAACATCATCTAGTACCAAACTAAGCAGAGCATGTAGTATGAGTACTAGACAACTGATAAACATACTTATATATTTCTAAATACATACATATTATAGATAAATTACACCCAGATACAGAACAAATGATCGTACTTATAACATAAACATTTGTCTCGGGTGGGAATCGAATCAAAGACCCCTGGCATAGCAGTCAGGACCACTAAGGACTAGACCAGCAGGCACTGACCTCTACTATATACCACTGAATAGGCTGTTCCATATGTTTGACCGCTAATTTTTTGTGCATATTTGAAGCGCCACTTGCGAGCGTCCAGAGAACTAATTTTTACTTATTATGTTTATGGCTGTATTACTAAAAACTATTTTTGCATTTTGAATTAATTTCGTTCGTATTCAGTGTTATTCTTGCTTCACGAATTATTAAAAAACATTTGAAAAATTAGGTCATGTGTAAGTGCGACATTATTAGTTTTAGTACCGTAGACACTCGCCAACACTCGCTACGACCGACAGCGCAAAAATGGCGAATATCAAACGGGCACAAAAGCACTTTGACGGCCGCCAGTCCAGTGTGGTAAATAATAGAGGTCAGTGCCAGCAGGCCAGTCATAGTCAAATGATTTTAATTTAAATTAATAAAGCTCATATTTTTCTGGGCAGCATGACATTGATCTACCAACCTGCAGGTACGCAGTATAGATGTGCTTGGCGGCACGGAGCAGCAGCTCGCCGACGGCGATGGCGTGCAAGTAGGAGAGGTGCGCGTGCGGCTTGAGCGCGGCGGCCACGCGGCCCAGGTAGCGCACGTTGATGCCGCGCGCGTGCAGGGCTTCTGTCAGGCCGGCGCCGTCCATCGGCGCTGATGTGTGCTCCAAACATTCTCGAACCTAGAAAAGTAACAAAATTCAGAGGTTCAGACAAACATATAAACACCCGGGGATAATACAACTTATCCAGCTTTACAATTATTAAACTATCATACTAAAAAATCAGAGATGGTGGTGCCTTTTTTCTATTACGTTTGAGGTATATTATGTGTTTTTCTATTTTGAGTTTAACATTCTTTTCTTTGGTTTCCTACAAAAAATATTTCCAAATTGATGCTGAAAGGGTTTAGAATTCCTAGAGCATGATTATCATTTTATCAACCGCCCTAAGAAGCAGTGTCGATTGGGCTCATTTTAATTGATAACACTGATTTGCCTTTTACACATACTAACTAACAAAGCAAGTTAAATAAAGGTGTCTTCAAGGCTAGAGTGAATAGGCTCTCAATAAACCAGTGCGTCTCACCATCAACGAATGCATCACTGCTTACCATCAGGTGGGATCGCAGTCAAGCACTGGTTTATATTATTAAAAAAAAAAAGTAAACTCACAAAAGCCGGTATCTGCGTGGTAAGCAAGAAGGCGGCGGCCTCCTTGACGAGGTGCCTCTGCTTAGCCAGCTGCTCGGGCTCGGCGGCGTGCTTGATGCCGGCGGAGTACACGTCGGGGTTGAAGCGCACGTCGAACTCCGACTCCTTGAGCGACGCAACAGCGCGCGCCGCCGCCGCCACCACCGCGCGGGAACGTTCCCCTGCTGTCAATAACAGATTAGTGTAATTTTCTCGTCCCGTAACTTTTCCCCTATAAAAAGCCATCAGTCTTTCCGAAACACAAGGTAAGCTGCTATATAATCCTACTGTCAAGGCGATGATGTATTTAAATCTTCAGTTCCATTGAAATTGAATGCTGTTCTAAAAAATAGAACTATTCCTTTTTTAGAACAGAACAATAGAGACAGAGAACTCTTCTTAATATGGGCACAAAATAAGTAATATTACAAGTACAAAATTTCACTCTTCGAAAGAAAACATTCTAATATAAACCTACTAACAACGTTAATAATGTTCATAAAACATTGCACGGCACAGACGTGACCTTCATTAGATTTGCCTGCCGGGCGTAGTTGCGATCGTAACGAGTCAAAATGCACCTTAAGATCACGTATCGAGAGTCTCTTAATATGCCCATTAAACGCCTTTGAACAGGCTGCTCTTGCTATAGGGTGGGTTAGGGGTTGTATGTTTTTGAAAAATGTGGAATAGGTAATAATAAAATATAATTAGATTTTCTAAAATTATATGGTAGACAGGCACCTAATTGATACCTACCTACCTGTTTACTTATATCCATATTTTAAAACGTATTTTTAAAAGTCATCTCATATAAGTGTCAAGAGATTGTTTGTAGACCTAAGGTGTACAATTAAATACATTATTTTGATCTATCTCGTAGAGTTCAGGCAGCGGTTGAAATGTAAGCGCAAAAATTTTTTACGACTTCACATTAGAAACCTTTAAAATTATCAGTGTTTTTCTACTATATTATTAAAAAAAAACCGCATCAAAATCCGTTGCGTAATTTTATCGATCTAAGCATACATAGGACAGGCAGCGGGAAGCGACTTTGTTTTATACTATGCAGTTCATGCTGGTAACAATAACAACTCAAGTTATTTCCATTTGAAACTGATGTGTTCGTTTTATTCGTAAAACCAGTTTTATATAGTGATTGATTAAATTTTTACTTTTGGAATTCACAATGTTATAATAGCTATCTGATTGATGTTTTAAGTTGTCCCTAGTCTTCTGCGGTTAATATTGTTTAATGCAAAAAAAATAATATAAATTAATAGATTATGGAATAACAAAACAGTATAAGAGGTATTTTTCACGCATAATAAAGTATTTTGAACATAGAACTACCCGTATTTAGAAAATAATTGATTAAAATTAAAGGAAGGCGAAAATTCTTATCATGAAAACAAACTAAATGAGGCTTCACTTTTCCATTATATTGTAATACTGCCTATGTAAATTATGTTTATCTCTCTTTAGTTAATATTAAACTATTCTTTTAAAATAGATGGCGACGTCGTATCGGAACACTTATTTCAAGAAATTAACCGAGTAATACCTACATTTAAAGTAGTTTATAAACCACCTGCTCGATAATGGCCTTTTATATGTTATACAACCATCACTTAAAGCAAGTCATTCTGTCCCTAGGGAGATAATGTAGTATGGGCGAGCCCTAGGGAATAATGAGATTTGAATTTGGAACGACAAAAACCATTACCTACTTAGAAAAAAAGCCGGGCAAGTGCGAGTTGGATTCGCACACTGAGGGTTCCCCCGTCCGTATAAACTTACCTAGGAAAACAGTTCAATTTCCGAATTGAGTTATGAAGATTTTTCCGAATCGCAATTTTTTTTTATTTTTTGTGACGTAACTACAAATTTATAGTTTTCAGATTTTTTCCTATGCTTGTGCTATGTAACCTTCCTTCATGCAAAATTTCTCGGGACTTAATTTTATAGTTCAGATTAAAACCTTCATTTCTATCGGAATTCAACATGCCACCCGCGACTTAAAGACCCCGCTTTAGTCACATAATCTACTATTATATTTGGTATTCGTACTAGTAATTTATTATTATGTAAATAAATAAAACGATTCAAGTAATAACCTGAAATCTAAAAAATTCTATCTTTTTACAGAATGAAGTCTTACGACAAAGGTACTCGTTTAGGATTGGTGCAACACAATAACGTGTTTAACAATTTTATATTAGAACAAGAATCAGAAATTGAAAGACTTTTCAGCAGATTCAAAATGGATTATAAATTCCTATACCTTCTGATATTTTAACAGATGAAATTGTAGACACTTTTCCTAGTATTAATCTATATATATATATATATAATCTTTAGCACTTTCTATGCGCTATGCACAGTATAGCGTAGTAAAGCGTGTGCGAAGTGGGCCCTCACCCACGGTCTCGCACCCAAAAGAGCCTCACGGGTGCCAGGGCTCTTTATGTTTGTATGTGTATACTGCAGGCACGTCACGACGCTGCTTCACACAGCGCCGACTCTTCACGACATACCGGCGGTCAGTCCCCGCCAGGTAAGACCCCTAGGGGAAGCCCGGCGGGAGACGACCAGCGACGAATATGCGCTTGTTACGAACCTACAGTAGGAAATGTGACCCCCGTCTTACCCGCTTCCAGAGCGAGCCGGTTACGGTTCAAACCGCAGGGACGTTTTCAGTATGTGTGTGAGCGGCATTGTATTGTGTTACATTAGTATAGTTAGCTTGCGCTATCTATTCGGTGCGTGAAACACACATACAAACAAACATATAGAGCCGCGCTCTTAAAACGCCATCACCTACTAGGCACCCCGACGACGGGTCCGTAGTAACCGGTAGGACTCCGCGGCCAGAGGGCGAAGCCCTGAAGCCGCCTGCCACGCCCCCCGACGGGGACGTAGCGAAAGCCACAGCAGGGCTCTTTAGTAACGAGGGTTTTGGTTTTATAATTTATAGACTCGCGTTTGACCACTATTTTACCTGATGGCGACGATGTGGTCGAACACTGGGTTGAGTTGCGACAGTCATTGTCTCATTTTCGAATTTATGAAAGAAAGAGGCCTCGCTGATGCGCTTTCGCCCATATCTAAAGTTCACGCCGTAGTGTGGACTAATAAATAAAGAGGCGTACCTCTGGCTATGCATAGATAGATATCGATATAAATAAAATAAAAAATAGCGAGAGTCAAATTAGTGCAGAAATGTATATATCATAGTCAAAACTTGACTGGACAAAAGTACTTTTAAAGGAAAAAAACCGACAATACTGCCTGATTTTATTTAATTTTTTTTTTTTACTGCACACACATGTTGATCAGTAATAGTTTTTATTTGCAATACTTACAATCACTTTCTTGTTTATCTCCTCCACTGCAAATAGAATCTGTTATGCTTTCTACAATCTTCTTAGCGACGTCGGTGTCAATGTCAGAGTAATTCTCATTCAGAAGTAACTCATCATCTTTCTTATCTCCTTTCCCTGCTTTATCATCATCGACTTCCTTTGTTTCTTTTGTTGCTTCTTTGGCACTTTCTTTCTCTTTCTTTTCTACTTTTTTTTGTTTTTTGTCTTTAACCTCTTTCTCTTGGCTCTTGGTGTCTCGTTTCACCTCTTTAGTTTCAGTCTCATTGGCACCCTCTTTAGTGTCAGTCTCTTTGGCTTCTATAGATTTTTGTGCGGCATTGTCGCGCTGACGTTTTGCGGTCAGTTGTTGTAGATGGAAGGCGGCGTAGCGGATGAACATGAAATAACGAGCCCTGAAACAGATGTGCTGTTAGAGCTTATTCAGAACGACAATATTTACAATTTCTATTAGTACAATAATACTTACTCGACAAAACTATCCACTAATTCCTGTCTGAGGCAACATAGTTTGTGCTTGTGGATGATTGGAAAGCCCATTGTTTTGATGTCCTCCCTCAGTTCGTCATCTTCCACTGAAATTAAACAAGATACGTTACAACGGCCTACATTCTTATTACTGACAACTGTGAAAAACGATTTTTTCATGAATATCATAAATTATTCTCGTGACATATCCATTGAGGAATGTGTGACGGAAATTTTGGCATCCTTACGTCTGTAATTCTTAATAAATTTACGAGTAAAGTTGAGATCAAAATACGTAATACATAATATGTCTCATAACTCGCATTATGAAGTAACTTCCGATGCACATTGCAGTGCCTTACGACGTTGTTGCGCAATATTTCGATTTTGACGTCAACACTTAAATGTGACAAAACTAAGTATACTCAAAATATTCATGGAGTGACTGTCAATGCTACTTACACTGCAGGAAGTTGACATCGGGCGGGAAGGTGCGTAGCAGATCTAGAATGTAATGTCTCCCATCATTGCCGATGATGCCCTTACACTCGACGCTGGAGCATAGTTCAACAGTGTCCCCGTTGGCGCTGATCACTGAGTGCGGCATTATCTTCAATTGCTGACCCGCTTTACTTAGCTGGTGAGAGAAAATTTTAATAATATTAGTAGTGACTAGCGGCTGCTAGCGGCATCGCCCACGGGAAAGTAGAAAATCATCCCAAGGGAACATACTCCCGCGATAAATAAAAAGTATCGCTATTCCAGGACATGGTATACCCGTGTACTTCATCCAAATCCCTTAGTAGTTTCGGCTTGAAGGAGCAATACATACAAATATACACACATATTTACAAACTTTTGTCTTTATAATATTAGTGTATACCAAGCCCGAACATTGTTATCTGGGTATTAATTATTGGGTAGGAGGTATTATGATCTGCGATCTAGCTTTCTGCACAACACAAACACTGGTTAACATAATGCTGATTTTCAAACTTTATGGGCTTCTGACTAGCCATAAAATTATACAAAAAATTCCAGCAATGATTTTTTGTGACATGTGTCAAGGGCCTTTTATATCTCACTCGTAAGTGGCGTCAGCCACTTGAGGGAATCAAAACAGGCTCTAGAAGCGAAATCCAGTCTGGTATTTAACTGCTATTCTGTCTATTTAAATATCTAGTTACACAGTATAAACTCACCAGCTCCATATACTTGGGGTGCGAGAGCACAGTGGTGCCAAAGTCAATGCTGCCATACACGACGCTCTGTTCCTGTTCCTTCTCCAAGATGCCGGGTATGATGGACTGTGCTGTGACTCGGTAACCGCGGTAGTCTACCACCACAGTTCCTAGAGTATGTAGCCCGGCGGTGTCGACCGCGCTGTATACACGGACGCCTTGGAGATCGTTGCGCTGTTTAAAATGAGTTTTAATTAATTACTGACTCTCTTAGAACAAGGATTAAAGCTGTACAAAATATAATTAAATGATTTCGCAAATTTTATTTGAATTGAAGTTTTAACTTAGGGACGCGGAAACTTTTGAAAGTGTTACCGTGGCCCTTAGAATGCAAAGGGTAACTGAAGGACACAGGTCGGTTTAAGTCATTAAAAGTCTGATACTCCCTCTCGCTACACCCCAAAAGCGGGAGAAGTCATTTCATGATAACCCAACTAAAAAAAAAAAACTATGGTAACTTAAAGATTGTCCCGCAAATATGAGTTTAGATTCTTCTGTGATTTTCTTTTATAATTTAGCACAATTTAATTAGAAAGGTTCCCAGATAGTAAATGAAACTTGAAACAATAACTTCAGGCTTATGGTGTAAATACAACATATAAATCTTAAAATCTATTTGGTCTTGACACAGAAGTACTCGCACACGATACCTTCACAGTATTTGTACTTATATCAACGATTACCATGTCGTAAATATAATAATACCAAGTTAGAATTTTGCATTGCATTTAAATTCAATATGGTTGCTAAGGTCACCGTTATTTTGTGTTACAAGCGATTAAGTGGTTTATGATTTTTTTTTTCCGTTCTGCTGCTATTTCCTCTACATTATAATTGCAAAATAGATTCTACGCATCAGTAATTGTGTCTTAAAGGTCTTCTTTAATAAATTTTAAAGACCAAATTGAAGCGTATTTAACATTCTTTAGTTGTCTCGATGACTGAATACATCTGACAATATTGTTCTAATGCATATTAATATGTATTTCCTATCAAATTGCATTAAAATAGCCTGTACGAGTGATGGAACATAATACTTTCTGTCTTACGCCTCTGGGCTGCCAATGTAACAACAGGTTGATGATAGACTTATATTTACCAAGAAATGTTTATGTAAGAGCTCATCAGGCCAGATTTGGAGAGATCTTTACGCCGCGGAACATAAAGAAGCTTACCGGTGCAACGAAAGCGGCAGCATCGCCGCCTAGGTCCTTGTAGTGGTCGCGAACGTCGAAGCCGAGAGAGAAGAATATGTTGTTCCATATGAACATCTGCATTTTGGGCTCCTCGCCGGGGTTGATGGCCATCACGTTGCCGTCGACCACGGCCATTGCGCCGCGGGTAGCAGCCGCTACGAAGTCGCTGTGCACCTATGTTATTGAAGATGATTAGACCCGTCTTAGTCAGTTTAACCAGAAAGAATATACCGTTAAAATACATATAGAACACGATTAATGCGGTTAAGTAATTGGCTATCATTTTCTTGACATATTTGACATTATATTCATTCATCCATTTTTTTTTTTTTTTTATCTATAAGCGCATATTAAAATAATTCCATTAACATTTGGTTTTATCTGCAGAATCACATTATATTACATATTTCAATAATTTTGAGAAAAGATAAGGTACTTAATATATTGGATTAAAGCATAACCTGAATGTAAAATTAATACTTAAGTTGAAAGGTTAAACATACACGACTCCACAATACATAGTACATCTTCGCATGTTTAACTGATATAAATGTAACAAAGCAAACTAAACAGCACACTCGTCATTAATAATGAATCTGTCAATGAAAGTTACTTAACAAGTTGCGTGCGATGCTCGCGTGTGGAATGAATGTGTGTATGTGGTACTAACCTTCAAGAAACTAGTGTAAAGTGCACAAAGACACTATTTTAAACTTTCAAATCAAGTAAAAACTAAATTAGAGTAATAAATTACTTGTTAGTTTTCTAGGCTACATTTTTACTAATTTAAGGGCCTGGTTATTATTAATTAACCCTTAACTCCTTGCGTCGAATTGATCCGACGAGTGTTTTCGTATCCTATTTCGCCAGTCTTATCATCTCATTTAGTCCTTCAATTCCTATAGGTGCCAGAAGAGCTGAGTATTTGATCGTTGATGTGCGACCCATGCAGTATAAACGCAAGAGAATAGTCAGATATATCCGATGTTGTCGGTTAAAACGTTAAGGATATGAAAAAACTAACCTTGAAGATGGCTCGCTCGCGCAGCAAGCGTTCGGGAAGAGTGGAGCGAGGCAGTTCGCGTGTTGTCTGCAACTCCTCGTTCCAGTCACGGGTCTGACCGGGGATGTGTTCCTCGTAACCCAACTTTGAGGAGAATGCTGTAGGACAATGACAAATCAATAAAACGTTGGCGTTTTTTATACACGCGTTCTATGTGGTGAGCATCGCCCGTGCATCGACGGTACGCTTTTTGCCTTCAAAAAGCTGAGCTAGTTGCATTTGCAGCGCGACTACGCTCGTCGACGGCGCTAAGACCTTGAGCACGTGAATACCAAGCCAAACCGCACACAGCCTTTAAGCAATGTTCTACTTTAAGTGGAAGTCATGAAAGAGCCTTGAAAGAGCCTTTGCTAGTAGTTAAATGATAAAAGTTGTCAGAAATTCCAAAGTCTGTTTGAGAATTTAAGAGTAAGTAACGTGAAATCAAACATTTCTTTAAACAAGTACTTATATTGCCATAAGTAGTCGTTTAAAAAAATGATTAATAGTCTTTTTGACAGATACAAACTTATTACCATAAGCTACAGAACTACTGACTGGCCTTTCAACTCGCCTACGAAATAAGAAGGCATTAGACTTAATCACTATCAGCTACAAGATTGATGTTGATTGTGCATAAAACTTTTCATGTGTGACAGCTACAAAAATATATAAAAACAATTGTAAAATATACAATAAAGCACTTATTATAATTCATATTTTTGTTCATGACATTTCATGTTGCATAGAAGATAAACAAATTCCTAATTGGAACTCTGCCTTTTGAACAGAAGACGCAACATGCAATTATGCTGCATACAAATAATAAAAACTCAACAGAACAAAGTTCATGTACATGTGTGCTATTCTATTCATTACAATGTCATTTTCATTACGGAAATTAGTGGCGTCCGTTTATGCATGGCGGGTATATTTGGCTTTCAAATGATTTCCCCATAGTGTTTTGTAATTATGTAAAATTATACGTTTTTTGTTACTGTTCTCCGGGCTTGTAAGAATGTGCGAAGATATTTGAAATTCAAAACTAAACATATTTTCTGTCGCTCAACGTTTCTGAGGTGTAAAACAAATTTATAGTGTGCTTTCCTGGTAATAGCCCAGAGGCAGAAATATTCCCAATAGATAACACAGCATTGAATCAATTTGTTGTGTACCGAGCATATATTTGCTACAGGAAAACTCCCAGTAGGTAGGATAGATAAACTTGTGAGTAATCTTAGTATTATTATTTGTTCATTCAAAATTTTACGGGACTTGGGGAAGAAAAATTAAGCAGTCGAACATTAATATATTCTTTTCCTTATACAAGCAAAAACAAAAAGTACCTGATTGATCTCACACACTGTTAGTAAAAGTAATAGCCGATTTACCGTTTAAAATTATTCATGTAGAAATGGTTCAACTGATTTACTTGTAATTTTCATGTCCATTTCTTGAATTAACACATAGGATATATTTTATACTTGAAATTCGAGTTCGAGCTCCCAACTTCTAAATAGCCATAGTGTAATTTTTACGCGGATAAAAAGTTGAGCTTAAATAAAACTTACTGTCTTCAGCACGAATGGCATCGACGGTGTGATCGAGCATGGGGGACGCCCATTGATACACCTGGTAAGGCGTGGCCACCCTCTCGAAGGGATGCTTCTGCATGCGCTTCTTCTGCACCAGCGCAAAGTTGCGCTTGAACGCCGGTGACACTATGCTCAGCAGCTCGATCAACGAGTGGCATAGCAACGACGGAGTCGCCGGACGGGGGTTGAACACTTCTTCTGTAGACCTGTCCATTCATCGTAATTTTACTTGTTACCCTAGAATAAGTCAGTCAAAGTCCATTGTCGTTGAAGACGACATAGGTTAAGACAATGGTGATAGTCGTCGACCCAAGGGTTTACGTTTAATTGATAGCAGTCCGATGACCAGCAGAATATATGTTGATATCGGGCGCAAAACATAAGCCCAAGATAAAATATTCCTGTGATGGTGGTCAAAGTCCTTGCCGAGAACTAAAAAGCCTAATATGTCGTAAGCGCTGTTCAATAAGGGTCATAGCAACACGTCAATTTTAGCATCGATGCTGGCCAACGAAGTCGCCAAAAAGTAATGCATCATTTATGCAGTAGCATTATTGATGTTATCCTAATTCTTACTCAGATAGTACCCATGCTACACCAGTAACATTTTAACTTCAATTGACGCATTACCATGACGCAGCCTTATACATTATCTACTTCAATTTAATGAGTCACCTCATGGGATTATTTAGATAACTACAGACAAATTATGACATCTACATGGAATTTGACCAGTGTTGTGTGTTATCTTCAGTAATTCAACTGACTGAATATTGAGAGAATAATAAATTGAGAGCTAACGTGCGCTGCAAGGATTTACATCATAGAAGGATAGCAACATGTGCTTCATCAAAAATATGGAAAATTGAAATAGAATCTATAAATGAATAATGAAGGTTTATCATGTTGCTACTTGAGACTGTGGCAATCGATACTTGTTATGGAAAAACACCTGTTTTTTAATAAAGAAAATTTAACAATTACTGGTTAAGGTAGAATCCTCTAGGACACGCCGTGATGTGAAAGTGGCGGTCTTCAAGCGTCACCACATGCAGGTAGAGTAGGTCTCCGCACATCTTGCGCGGCCCAGGAGGCGGGTTCCAGCCCGATGTTGTTAGGACCTGGCAGCAAACGTCATCCGGTTAATAATAGTTCAGTCTGTAGTCATACTTTCAGTTCAGAACTCTCAGCTATGTTAGATTGACAAGTTTTCTCCTAAAACTTAATCATCTGAGAAAAAATGCAATTAATTCAAGTTTTGAATTTGTTTTGAATATTATTAGTAAATTCTATGTTAATTGTGCCAGGGGTCATTCCTGTTTCACAAGTTTACCTTCAAGCATTGTGGAGCCTTATTCTCTTTGGTAAGTCCTGGATGCAGTGGCAGTAATGGTCGCTCGGAACTACCCGGCATTATGTAGTCCGGAGGAGTGCAGTCTACACTCTCAGGACGGGACTTTTTCTTTTCTATAACATAACAAAATTATAAACATCAAGCATAGTATACTCTGACATAATAGTTTGCTTAATATCAATAACAATGCATTATATTTCATACGCAAGGTTTGTTGTTTATGTGCCGTGACAAATGCTCAGTTAACAATATTAACTCATTCGTTCGTAAACGTATTATGAGTAATGATAAAAATGTTGCATTATGTGCTAATACTAATTTGTCCATTATTTTCGCGGTAGGACAAACAGTTAAATTATTCTTTAAAACCACTTTTGAAATATGCAAATAGGTGCATCTTCAACTCAGTTTCAAGTTTACCTAAAATGTCTCCTTGTGTGATGACGTTGAGGAAAGCTAAGGAACTGCATTCTTGACCGGCGTAAGCGTCTGTGTAGTCTATGGACTTGAGGAGATCACGCACATGACGGACGTGGATGCGAGCCTCGCGCATTGTGTATGGTTCTTCTACCACCTACAAAAAACATTAAATTAGGTTCTAGATTTATAGTATAGATAATGTGAAAATGCGTTTTGACTACCAAAACAGACCACAAGCTGCGTACTCTTCAAGCAACACTTATCTTGACACTCATTCATATAAGCTTCCCAAAAAGTAGAGCACGGCAAAAATAGTAAAATAAAAAGATTACAACGCACTTTTATGACGGATCCCTCTTTTAAGCCTTCGATATTCTTGAGCTCCGCAAAGTTGTCCAAAGTGACACCATCTAATTGTAAAGAGAAACAGGTCCTGTGACACGAGTCTTCGCGGTCCATCAATACTTGATGGATTTCTTGTACAAGCTCCATACTAGAAACCTATAAAAAAATTGTTAAAATCATTGTTGCTAAGGGTGAAGTCATTTACGTTTTTATATGTAATTAAATAAGATCTCACCTGAATATCTAACGGCTCGGCTCCAGGGCTCACAATCTTCACAGTGAAGCCCATGTCCTGAATAAACACAACTTCGGCATCTCTCTTCTTCTCATCTCCGTCTTCGCTTGGAGAAGACTCTCTGTCTCCATCTCCATTCAAAGCTTTACTACTCTCACCGTTTACTTTATCCGTACCGTCAACTTTATACACAGTACTGTCATCTTTCGTATCTTTTTTCTTTTCGGTATTTTTGTCTTTCGCAGGTTCCTTTTTCTTTTCCGAATCACTCGTTTTATCCGTCATTTTTGTCTTTTTATCTTTCTTGTTTTCTGATACCTGTTTTACTTCAGGCTTATTGGGACAAAAGACTTTTATTACTTCAGGTTTTTCTTCAGACTCAGACTTCAGACTTCTATTCCTTTTGTGATCATCGGTGTCACTGTTAATTCCATTAGAAACTACTATAGTATTATCACTACTACTAATATCACAATCTAATTCTTTTTTTGGGTCACCGTTGACAATGGTGTCAGTTTTGTCTGTGCCATTTAATATTGGTTCTTTGGTACCTATTTTCTCATCTTTACTATCATTACTGCTGGGTATTAGACTTTCTCCGTTTACTTTCATTGTACAATGTCCAGATTTTGGTTGTGATAACTTCTCATCATTAGGTTTTATCTTCTGTGAATCTGTAAAGTATTAAACATAAGGTAGAGCAAGAAGTCAGGATAAAACATTTGCTTATGCTAATATATAATCATGCAATGCCCTCAGGTATTAAATGACACATCGAACGGGAATGAATTGCCAAGTGTGATAGTAACCTGTACTAGGGGGGAAAGGCGCGGGTGTGTTGTTGATTAGTGGCGAAGGTGGTTTGCGCGCCGCAGCCGCATACGACACACGTGGTGACGCCACGCTGCCGCCATCGCCCTCGTCTTCTGTTCGCCCGTTAGGCGTACTCGCGTGCCCATTACTACATACCACCGGCTTTACACAAACTTCCTTCTTATCATTCTTCATTTTTGCCGTTTGTTTATCTTGTTTTTCAGCTACAACAAGGAAATATTGTTACCTTGGTAATAATCTTTCTAATTAAAATTTAAAGTTATTTAGCATCGTTTAGTTTGCTACGCTAATCATAATTATTAGGTATCTATTGAATGTATCTTGGCAGCCTGGCTTATTATAGAACTAAGAGCTCATATTATGTAGAACAAAAATTTAAATTTGTACTTGTTATTTCATAGTACCTATAACTGTAGCTGCCGAGGTTCAATCATTTGTAAAAACAGGCATCGAAACAGGTTTTTAGGCTAACAGCGGTAGTAAGCGCACACGGGAGCGAGACGTGCGCGCAGGGGGCGCGCTGGTTGGACTCAAACGCGCATGTCTCGTCCCGTGACGGGTGCACACGTGGTCTGCGCTGGCGCACCGCCAACTATCTCCAGCGTCGAGTCAATAATAGATGGCAACGGGATGCCGCCAACAATAGACGCCATCGATGTTGTCCATACGCATCACCAACTTACGCGCAAACTCAGTTTGACCGCGTATTTGTTTTTATCTATCTCTTGAACGAGACCGAAATATTACAGTAAATACTCGTAGGTTTTAAATAATGCATTGCAAGAACAAATGCTATAAATTTTACAGAGCCAATCATTGAACAAATAGGTAAGTAATACGAGACGCTTAGAAAAACTATTGTTTTTTGTCATATAAATAAATCATGTTAAAATACAATATGCCGTTATTCTACGTCCTACGTTATATAAATATATATAATATCCTCTTGTCCGACCGTATATTTTACACAAATGCACGTACTTAGTAGCTTAACCCAAAAACTTATTTTGTAACACAGTTATTCATATGACAGTGATAACACTACCATAATTAATGCAATTAAGAAGATAACACTGCCAATATTAAAAAAAAAAAAATCATTTCAAATTTCTGTACGCAAAAATGTGACTTGGTATGCTTTGCACCTCATTGCGTTAATAACATATAATCACTTTAATTTCTAAGACTATATACAGAAAATATTATAAAACAGCAATTCAGGAAGATAAATTTTATCATCGAAATTATGTTATCTTCCATACCTTAACCAAACAAGATAGCAACATAGCGCCTGGGATTCAAGATAAGCAGGAAATCAAAATTTTAGATATGTGCCGTTGACACCATTTCTTTGGCTTGCTATCGTTCAACAAACATGTGTGTAACATCCTATGCATGTCATGAGGTGATCAAGTGTCTAAGCTAACTATAATACAATTCGAATATTTCGAACAAGTGCTAAATGCTTACTAGCGAATGGAGTCTGTTTTCATTTCAACGTCCATAAACTCGTGTTACAGTAATTACGTAAATCCTACTGGAATGGGTTGCGAGAATGTTCGAAAGAGTTACCGTGGCCCTAGAACGCAAAGGGCAACTGAAGGAACACAGGTGGGTTGTAGTCAGTTAAAGTCTGACACGCTCTCTCGCTCTACCCAAAGTTATTTGCTGATTTTCCACATCAAAAAAGTACTACTTCAATGTCTAGTAGAATAAGAGATAGAACACCTACTACTAGTCCTTGTAATCGCTTATTTGTTACTTCGTAAGTTCGTAGCTAGCAGCCATATTACTGATTATTCGGGCGAAAATTAGATTTAGGTATTAGACTAATCTGCATAAATTTTCGTTAGTGTATATATATCACTATTAACATATTTCCATCTTCCCCTTAGGATTTTCAAAATATATTCGTAAATCTTGCACATTCTATATGACTGATAATTCAGTGTCAGTATGGGTTTAAGCAGTTATCTAATAAAATATACAAGATCAAATCTAACCTTGTTGCTATATAATATACCTAAGTAGCACTTTTATTGAAAGTGTGAAAGGCTCGTGGCTAAATAATACGAGACGCATGAATCAATCTCATCAGTCATCAAGCTCAGCAACAGTTGTCGAGATCGATCCATAGATTTGTATTTTTTTTTTCTAAAATATTTCTGTTCCAATCCGTTTTTTTACTGACTAAAAACCCACTCCTGTTCCTTCGTTGCCTTTCATACCAGGGCCCAGTTTTCAGAAGCAAACCCTTGACCCCAATAGGCTTCGACTCTGCTGGGCCCCTACGGTTTGCTGACATCTTCTTGAGGCGAGCGTGGAACAATACGCGCCGTCGACGACTTAGGCTCGGTACGGATGGTTACGAGACGGCCGGACGTCCGAGCTACCCATTGCTCGCCGTCCGCAAGCCCGTGCCTACAGTGGCCGAAAATCAGGATCAGGATCCCGGCGGCTGGGGCGTGAGGTCCGCTCCCTCACCTGTGCACGTGCGGCCTCCTTCTTTGCTAGCATTACTGTTTCGCAAAAGGAGGCGACCACCTGCCACTCTTCCTCGCTTCAGACCATGGCCTTTACCAAGGCCCGGCGCGAGAGATCGTTGCCGCGATCGCCCCCACGAGGACACGGCGGTGCTCTGTTCAAGCGGGGCACACCTGTACCGTATGCTCCACCGTGTCCTCCGGGCGGTCCACACAGTGGTGACACCCGGGCGTTACCTTCGCACGACGTTAAGCAGATGGACCCGGCTGCCATTTTGTAGATCTTTGAAATTCATTACGTGGTACAGAAGCCTAGAGAGTCTTGCCAGACTGTATCCAACAGTATTGTGTTACCCAGTAACAGATTTTTGGACAGATAAAATGTCAGAATATATGCTGAGTTGGGGAAACGATAGGCAGATAATGATGTGCAAGTTTTACGTCAAGGCGCATGGACGGAAATCTGATTTAAAATTCAGATAAACACCGCGTCTGTTGTCTACGGTTCGAGCAGCAACTGCACTGAATCGATCAATAAATTATGCAAACAGAAACAAGCTCGTCAGCGCTGGCGACGATCACTGTATATTTAACCTTAGATCATCGATTATTTTGTGCTCTCGTGCTCTCATTCCTTGACCTTACCTTTGTATTCTTTAACATACACTAGTAAGACACAATCTTTACCTACACATAATCGCACAACTACATAAACACCGCATCAGGCGCGAATTTCGCAAAAATTTCTTCATTAAGTACAAAATATAAACATATTTTTTTCAGACGTTCAGACAATAATTTGATGTGTTATGACAAGATATTTGAAGTTTTCAAAAAATCTTCCATGTTTGTTTTTCTACAAAAAAGGTAGAGCTCGACTGTACCTAGGTATCAATATCCCGTTATCTAAGATTACAAAACTACGAACCCTTTTGGATTCTGAAAGGTTGAATGAACTTCGTTACCATGTGTTTCAAACTATTAATAGTAACTTAGTTTGTCTTGTACAAACAGTGAAGGAACAGCGTTGTATTTGTGGCCGATCCATTTTTACCTCGTCCTTATATTTTTAAAGTGCAAGAAGTGCACACATGTACACATACTTTAGAATGGAAAGTTAGTCCCCAGCCCTCAGCAGTCGCCTTCGTATTATTATGAATTTATAATGAATTCCATGTTCTTTGTGTTGTTTGAAGTGAACCGTAAGTAAGGCGTGCAGGTTTGTTAAATATGCTTCAATAAGGAACAATAAATGGGTAAGGGACAGGGAATGTGGGTTCCTATTCATGAATATAAATCACTCAAATACAATTGTTTTGTCGATATTTTTTTGTCTGGCAGTATACGTCGAAAAGGTTTCGCCATGTAAAATTTGGGCTTAATCCTTACGACCAACCTTTTGCTTCATTTCATGAGCATTAAAATATTTCCGGCCATTTAAATTGACGGAACAGTTTAATTTTAACTGCTGACTAACTAAACGCCTAGTGTATTCATTGAGCGCCTGTCGAAAAAACCCGCATAATATGCTTATATATGTAAGTAAATATTCTTCTGTTTGAACCATAGGCACCTTCGGTGCATGCATTGATTTTTTATTATTTATTACTTGTACCGATATCGATAGGACTAATTTTCAAGATAGATAAATTTGACCCAGATATATCAGAAGATGGAATATTTTTAAACGAATACGGATAACTTTCTTGTCAAGAAAACTACAAGAAGGCTATGCTATTATTGAGCAACGTGTTACCTACCTCAAATTAGGAGCTCACGACGTTTGTAGCAAGCAACTGGCAACAAACAAATTCCGTAACCGGACACGAATTATCACTAAACGGTCACCACTACCAGCAACCAACCAACCAACTTTCAAAAAAAGGAGGAGATTATCAAGTCGGCTGTATTATTTTTTATGTTTGTTACTGGTACCTCAGAACTCCGTCGTTTACGAACCAATTTGCAATTTTCTTTCCCCTTAAATTAAAATGCTTACAGATTGGTCATTTTTTTAAAATCCAGTTCTGATGATGAGATCCACGAGGAATCGAGGGAACTCCTCAAATATAATAGGCAACCATATAGTGATTTTGGTATTTTTATCGAGGACTTAAGCATTTACAGTAAAAAAATAACATTTGATGAAGTGGAACTGATGAAGAAGACCAGAAATGGCCAACGGAACTTCATACTCACATAGATATATATAACAATAAAGATAGCTAAGCAATTATGACAATACAATAATATAAATAAATGGTTCTGAATGTTGAAAATGGTATCATCGTTGTGATCTGATGATGATGATGGAGCCGCAAGATAGGCATCGGAACTCCGTACCTAATTAATCAATGTATCCTAGCCATGTTTGGGCTTTTTAGAATTTTCATGAGATGCACTTTGGCTATAAGGTACTATCGAACTGATCTGATGATGGAGTCGGAAGGTGGACACTGGAACTTCATAATAAAACAATTTATCCTAGCAGTGTTTGGGTTAATTGTAATTGTCGTGAGAAATAGGTACTCTGGCTATATAAGTAAGTGTATTGCAACTAAAAAGTGTTTTTTTTTTAGTGAATTTTTTTTTTTTTTTTGTAAAATTTTTTTTTGTTGGTTGACATCTTCAGACATGTATACACTGTTTTAAACAGTGTATCTGTTTTGAACAGAAATATTCATAGGGTTTTGTGTTTTAATATAACTACAGCGCGTGAGTATCGTGATTATGCAGTTTTCTATATAAGAATATTAATGAATTACATACTTACATAAATGATAAGTGACTTACAAAACACGTTGCGTAATAAACTTAGCTTTGCATTAAATCTATCAGCCGATGCCTAATAGTCATTCTTATCACATCACATAAAACCTTATCAATCAGTCCATTTGTATACCTACACCAGATCAATCTTAACTACATTTGCCAGACTTCATTTTTTACGTCATTGCTGCTCAAAATAAAACAATAACTACATGTAATGATAAGGTTATATTATGACAGACGCTTTTTAACCTCTTAACCCTATAGAAGACTACGCAAGAATAAACCGTTGGCGAGCATACTGTTCATAAATTCATGAATCGATACGAGTACGTCCATCATCAGATATATAGGTTTATATGGCATGTGTACGTTAAGCTTGAAGGGTGGATAGATAATTACACTTCGGATAACCTACCACTAGCATCGCCAGGCGTTCGGATAAAGCCGGATACAGTTAATACTTATTGGTTTCGTGTTCAGCCAACTTAGGTGTCCAGCCTGTCCGAGTTTTAAAATTAGGCTTTTTAAATTTGCCCTTTTTAACATATTTCATGTGTGTCACTTTGTATCGCCAGCGCAAGCCAAGCGAGTTCGCTACTCGTACTAGTTTAGTAATAGTTACTGCTAACTAGTATTGCAATTATTGAAATTAACATTGTGATGAATATCGAATGATTGCAATAATTATAAAGAAGACTGATTCATTTAATTTTATTATTAAGTGCAACCTTTTTCCCGCGACTTTGTCCATGTGACTGTCAGTTATTGCGGACACCAAGTCGAAATGGAAGTCAGATAAAAAGTAGCCTATACCCTTCTCAGGAGTTCAACATTATGCTCAGAGATCTACTTTCACGTTTATAATATTAGTACGGATTTTAAGAAGATGTAATGGTAAATGATAAAAAACTGTTTCATTTAAAAAATAATGTCGTTGAATTTACCTAACACTAATACTAAATTTTAAGAGTATCCGGCCTTTTTTTGCAAATGTCCAGCTAAAATCTATCCGGTTTTTCGGTTTTAAAACCTGGCAACCCTACATGTCACGTTAACAGACAGTGCATGATTCATGCTTTCGAACTGCCACAAGTGTTCAACCGTATTGTTACCCATTTTCTAAGGACAAAAAATTACATAATTATAGACGGCTCCAGTGGAGGCCATTCAGTCATCTTACTGTAGCTACTGTTTAAAAAAACTGCTCGTAATTACTCGTATATCAATTCAGATGAGGCTAGAACTCTTTATCGTTATAATGGGTATAAGGTTGCGGGTAGACTAATATTATATACATATTTTACAATATGTACCTACTTAAAATTAATTTGTATTAAATTACCTGGTAACATATTCCGTACGGAAAAAAAAATACAGATTTAAAAAAGAAAACAATACAATTACTGATGAATTTGTAAGGAGTAATTTTAGGGCGCAGTCCGAAGTAAAAATTGTAGGAGCATAATCATAATCAGTTTATAATATTCCCACTTCTGGGACGCTGGCCTACTCTTTAGAAGAGGTAATGGGCCGTAATCCATCACGCGGGCCCATGAGTGCGGGTTGATGGATGTCACATGTTTTCGAATTTTTGATTCTACGAAATGCCAGGTTCCTTACGATGTTATTCTTCACCGTTTCGAGAGCAGTGGTGAATGTGGTGATAAAATAAATTACACAAAGTAATTCGCCTGGCTGGGTTTGAACACGGAACCAACAACTCGTAAGTAGGGGCCGTTACTACTGGGCCACCACTGGTCCTAAAAAGTTTAGTAATCGTGCATTTCTGTCGTACATAACGCACAAAACGTAGCAGTCCTGTTGGCAGACACTGTGAACTAAAAGAAGTGCACTGCACTGAGTCATAAATTTTTCAAATAGCAGTTTTGTAGTCCTTCATTGGTCATTTTGCCCACCGTCATTAACCGAACCGCTCAGATTTGCGTAGCTAATAGAACAATTAAAGTCAGTCGACCACAGTTACTTTCAGACTGCTGTGACCGTTGACTGATTTGATCCACCGACCACGAAAGCCTACCGCGGTCTTTAACGCTCCATTTGCCAATGCTGTCTGTAGTGGTTTGCTCCAAGTATTAATCTTTCTTTCACAGATTTTGAAGGCCAGCCTGATTCTACAGACTTAAGTCTTTAGCACATTGTACTGGGGAGGCGATCTCTCTAACTTTGATAGACTCTACTAGTATTTGATAGCATTGACTCTTAGCTTCAAGAAGATAGGTACAACACCACAGCTTCCACTTTTAATTCATGAAAGGTTGCCTTACGCATTACCATGACAACAAACGACTATGCTAAATATGCGAAATGCTGACTAGTCAAGTAACCAAAAATCTTCTGTTGATTTCCCTTTCGACGTTGCATATTTTTCTCATTTAAATTTACCTTATAATATTTCATCAGGATAAAACGGCTTTAGAGTACTTCTTTGCAAGCAGCGGCTCTTTTAGGAAGGCAGCCTAAAATACCACAGCTTCTTCGCATAATAAGACCCATGTTTAAGGTATTCGTTCATTAATAGTCGAGGGGCGGGATGGAACTCTCTACAGGTGTCTGTGTTTCCCGGGTCGATAGCTTTTAACTGAGAACTTACGAGCCGTGAGTGTGTTAATAAGTAACTGTCCTATTCTAAGCAAGCATAGAGGACCATCGTCGATATTGGTCATTGTTCTGTCGCAAGTAGTAAAAATATGAAAAACAATTAATTTCCAGCAAAAAAAGGAACCAGCAACGTGACTTTTGACCGACCGTTTGTTATTTAAGCTGTTAGTTCGCTTGTCAAGGTGTGCCTGACGCAACAAAATTATTATCTAGTTTTTTCCTTGGATTTATCGGTCGCTTAATACGAACTAGTTTCGCCTATTGAATATATCGAATTGGGCCGTAACGCCTGGAGCTTAGATACTTTTATTTTAGTAAGTACAGACTTTGGAATTAGAGCCTGAAACTACGCGACGAGGTGTAACATTCATATAGCTGTAATTTTATAGAAAACTTCGGTACCAGAAATACCTAACAGACTTCTAATTTCTACATCAGCGTTATATTTATATTTTAGGGGGCGCTGGAAAGTGTCAACCTTTTTATTGTTAAGTAAATATAGTGGTAATATCTTTCCAATGTTCTCTGTCAACATTTGTGATAAAAAGTTATCTAAATGTAGATAACTTTTACAAGCAGAAAAATATTGAATAGAAAAACAGGTCGATACTGATGTCCAAAATTGTACTTCCCTCATCGACATGACGATATCGAGTATCTCGATAATACGTTAACACCACACCCTAATTATTTTTTACGTAGTTACTATTCCTTACATCAATTAGGGCAATCATGATCACGCTAATGTAGGTCTTCCCCAATTGAATGTTGATTGCTGAACAAGAACACTGTTCCATTTAATGGAAATTGAATTCTCTTCAAAATATTTTTTTATTTAGATAATAGGTCATAATCTTTCTGATATGTATGTATTTAAAAATAACTTGATAATCTTTCATGTGTGCAACCTAGATTTTCGAATGAAAGTTGGGGATTTCGTGAGGCAAGATTTTTGCAATACCTAAAGGATGTCTGGTAGAATTGATTAGGATGCTAGAAATAAAAATGTTATATTCTAAATTAGCACATAGACTATTTGGCACCTAAAAAAAACACAAACACAGCTATTATGATATGAATAGAATACATGTTTTCAAAATTCTTAAACTAAAGACAAATAAAATTTGCAAGTAGTTTAATGTGGTTTTAAAACATGTAGGTATCAATGACAACAAGAAGCTATTTAAATTATGCATGCCTGAGCTAGATCTTACTGTTTACACTAAACAAAATGTTTGTGCTTCTCAAGAAACTAGGTCAAATTAGATTGAAGATGCTATGTGCAGTATGTACTACTATACCTATCACATATAAACTTATAAAGTAATTTATATAGTGCTTGTTAAAAACATACATGCAGATTGTATTTTATATTTATTTTTATAATGTGACAACAGGTTATTTGCAAAAAAAAATCTACATATACTTGCAAAAGAACTGTCTTGAGCTCCAATGATTATTTGTAAAAAAAAAACAGAGGATTTTTATATAGTCACAGTCAAAACTGTAAATTGATCAAAACCACTTTTAACTGCATGAATTTGTCAGAAGTATTTTTGACCAGTTACTCAAAACCTTTGGCTGGTGGGTTTTGGTGATCATTTTAAAAACCTTTTTTGTAGTGATTCTAGATATTTGTACATAACTAAAACATTTAATTTTTTTTAAAATAATGTAACAACATTTTAACTTAATAAGTCATGACTGAAGTCAGTCAAAACTAGTTTTATTTAACAGTACTGACAATAAAAATGAACCCTTTTCTAAGCCAAGCACTGTTTTTATGAATAACTATGAATAAATAAACTAATGCATTGGAAACAATCTTGCCCTTAGAGCAATGAACATAATGCAATGTGATAACCCAGTGTCTTCTGGAGAACTAGGTGAGGTCAGTAACTGAAACATATATATTTGTAGCATTATCTATCTAGTTGTTAGAAAAATATTATTATCAGATAGAGACTACATTTAACTGCCAATTACCACTGAATTATAAAAAATAAAACCATTTTTAGTCACCAAGCCTTTTAGTATTTACAATCATATTTTGATTTATTGATTTTCTTGTCCCTGGCCTACATAAAAATAGTGTTGATTAAAGGTTTTATTGCAAGAAACCTTCACTAAAGTGTCTTTTATTTTTTAGTTATTCATATTTGTATTTAATTTCAATAGAATGAATTTCGCTAGTGAAAAGTCTAAGTAATTTAATACTGAACAATAATGAGAGATGTGAGATATGTTAAATGAAATTTTTAAATTAACATGTCACACTCATCACCAACATTAATAAATAATAGTGTACTGGAGGTCATTATAGGTCACAAAGAATGTATTGTTGAGAATAATGCTATTATAAATATTTATGGTTAAGGCTAAATAATAAAGCATAACACAATCTTGTTCTAACTACTGATATCAATGAACCTATCTAAAAACATTAACTTTGCCTTTCTACTAATGACTAGCTGATAACAAGACACATTTTGAATGACAATATTGAATAGGAGGTAAATGGACTTACAACACAAACTTAAACATAGTTTGTATGAACATGTAACATAATGAGAAGTTGTGTAATAATTTACATTTCAAATAAGTGCACCAAGGTCTCGTGAACTATAATCTCTATGGCCAAAAGCAACAGTATAGATTTATTGAAAATTTTATGCATTCATGGTATTACAGTAGTACGCATGTCATGAAAATGCATAGCGTTTTCGTAAAAATCAATGGATCACATGATTTATCGAATGAAGTCACATGACCAAAATGCACATATTAGGAGCAAGCAATTATTATAACATGGAAAACTGATAGTAGCTTTATAAACCGTTCTCAATGTTACATAACTGAGGGCATGACCATTTAATACTTACCATTGTTACCATTACCACTGCCACTCTTGTCGCTCACGGTATTATTCGCTGGACATTTTTTCACTTTTTGAGGAGCATTTTTCGTGGAGTTATCATTCACTTCACTACCGAGAGCCATCACAACACGAGGAATCAATCCGGTTCAGATTGACCGCAACGAACACGGCTCCACTCAGCTGAAAGAAGACATGCGGTAGACTTAAGGTTCAATTTGGACTAACAAGATTTCGAAATTCAGTATAACCCGTCAAAATATATAGTACACAGCTTCTTAACATAACTTCAGACAATGTTGTGCCTACACAATATTATAGGTTTATAGCACAGTTGTACCCGAGGATAAACGTCATTTCCATCACGAGTGAATTGACTAGAATGCATGTTTCATTGCTGTCTAGGTTAATAAAATTGTTTGACGTTTTGTTGGATATACAGCAAGCTGTATCAAACAATCCGTTTGTACGTAATATGTTCGTACTATTTTCTTTCCTCTTCTACAAAAGAGACATCTAGCGACAAGCAATCGGATTTTTAAATCAATGACGTCTATTTGATGACATTTCCATAGCGTTCAAAATTAAACATTCACATTTGATGGGTATTTTATTGTGTTCTATTTTATTTATTTTTAGTTTTTCAGAGAAGTGTTGTGACCCAGGCAGGAGATATCTGATCCTGGCATTTATGTCGTATCGGCCTCGGTGAGGGTAAGGCTTTGGTAAAGCTTGATCCACACACAGCTGCAGCATGTATAAAGAGTTTTGATACTTTAATTTATAATACATAAGTATAAAATATTTCTTTTCAGGCTTGAGTAAAGAATGTAAAGATACATTTTTACACAAGAACCGTTTTTCGGTGCGGTTTATATCTGCCAATGAACTGCGGCTTGGTGACTGTGTAACATAAGCTTTAAAACTTTGTCATAGACGTCAAACACAATTATTTATTCCTTTCTTCGACGTCTTCAGTTGAGACGTTTATTATCTGTGTTTCCAAATACTGGCAACCTCTATGAAAATGTCAAACAAAGCAACAGCCAAACGTAACCAAAATAATTTCTTGAAAAAACAATTTTGTAAGGAAAATAAACTATTTTCTTAGGTGTTTACTACAGTTTTTATACTGGCGTCCGAAAATTATTCTAAGGTTGTATTACTGGGCTGTTTTAAAATAATCAGTCATTTGTATTGGATATATTTGTTTGTTTTCTAGATAGAAAGCAACATACCCGCCTGAAATAAATAATAACTGCACTAAATTAATGATTTTGATGCCGAAATCATTCAGCAATCAAGACTTAGTAATCCTGATATATTATTAAACGTGTCTGAATGATTTTAATTACAGAAAATGCTAGACGGGTGGTACTGCCGCTCTATAGCAAACATGCAAGCAAGCGAGGCGAGTGTGAGCAATAACGCTCCAGCGGAGCCCCCGCAGTCGCGTGACTCTCACAAGGAATATTCTAGTGACAGCAGCAGTGAGCCTGAACCGGAACCTAATTACAGGGCTCAGTACATGGCATTAAAAAAGAAACTCAAGTATCTCATTTATGTAAGCTGTGGTAATTTTTTTTCACAAAATATTTAAGTGGTTTTTATACACCCACATTATGATGTGAGTGTGAAATACTATTTCAATATTTTCACTTTAAAATTTTATTCTTGTACATATATTATGGGACTTCTAAGTTAGGACTTATGAATCCCATAATATATGTTCAAGAATTTGAAATAATTGGTGTCAATTGATTTTATTGAACCACAGATATTTGCTCCATTAATTCATCACCAAAATTGTATCTTTTTAGGAGAATGAATGCTTTCAAGATGCCCTTAGATGTAGTCAAAAAAGACTGTTGAAGGTATCAAGAGACCGCAGTTTTCTTCTTGATCGTCTGTTGCAGTATGAGAAACCAGAAAGTACCACATCTGAGAGTGATGACACAGAATCTTCAGATGATCCTGAATACTATCGCATGGATGTCAAAAGGTACAAATAATATCTACATAGTATATATAAGCAGGTAGTCAATTTGATGATAAATATCCCCTCGAACGCCCATTGTACATACATCTGTACAACTTGAATGACCTTGAAAAACGCTTAATTGTTGTTTTGTGCACTCATTTGCATGATTTTTTTTTTTAGCCGAAAGCATTGGTTTCTATATCTTAGTTTTACCTAGAAAAATCTAGAAAAAGTTTTTTTTTTTTTTTTGTTGATTTACGTAAAAACGCGCCATTACGTAATAATAATACCCCGGGGCACTCACGAAGATATTGAAATGTGCGAGAGCAGTTGTGACCAAGTGGTAATGGCCCCGACATATGAGTTGTGGGTTGCGAGTTCAAACTCAGCATATTAACTTGTGTAATTTATTTCATCACCACTGCTCTCAAAACAGTGAATGAAAACATTGTGAGGAAATCGGCATGTCCTAGAACCAAAAATTCAAAGACATGTGACATTCACCAATCCGCACTGGGCCAGCGTGGTGGATTACGATTTACGGCCTATTCCTTCACCTAGAGAGAGGAGGCCTGAGTCCCAGCAGTGGGAACATTAAAAGGATGATTAAATACTTATGCTTATTGAAATGTGCTAGTATTATATCTTCTTAATTTGAATAAAAAGTGCAGCTTGAGTTCATAAAATGTTTTTTTATCTATTTAGGTGATAGATAAAAAAAAATACTCGTTAACATACGCATTTTGTGACTGGCCTGTTAGGTGTTCGCTCGATTCTCACTCAAGAAAAATGTTTAATAAAAAAAAAATTGATAGGCTCACGTTTGTCTATCATCTCACCTGATGGCAAGCGAAGATATGGCCGACGATGGAGCATGCTTGCCTAGAAGCAACCCACTGACTCTTGACTTAAAGATCCCTAAATTGTAGCTATCAAGATACACAGACTCAGCAGTAAACGTGGGCAGTCTGTCATCTTTGAGATTGGAACGTTTGCATCTCATGAATCACTGAAATGTTCCGAAACAGTGAAATGTATCATTTGGAACAGCGTGCAGCAGCTCAAAAGATACAAACTAGAGATGAAACATACATACTGGAACAGGGTTTTTGGAATGCGTTTGTGCACCACGTAAACACGTCTCAAGTTTAGGCGTATGGCGTCTGACACGTAAATACTTGATGGACTATTTCTTTTTTTTTTTAAGTTGGGAAATCATCCAAATGACTTCACGCGCTCTGGGTGGAGCGAGAGGGCGTGTCAGACTGTTACTGACTAAAACCACACCTGTATTACCCTTTGCGTTCTAGGACTACGGGTTTCCCTTTCAGAAATTCTCCGCGGTCCTAGCTAGCGGGCATCGGCCCTGTTAGGCCCCTACGGTTTGCTGACATCTCTTTGAGGAGCGCGAGGATCACTACGCGCTGTCGACGACTGGGCTCGGTCCGGTTAGTTACCGAACAGCCGGACGGCGAGCTACCCAGTGCTCGACGTCCGCAAGCCCGCGTCTACCGTGGGTGGTAGTCGGGGTCGGAATTACGGCGGCTAGGGCGTGAGGACCTTCGTTCCCTCACGCGTGCAGCCTCCTCTGTCGCTAGCATTACTGCTTCGCAGAAGGAGGCGACTGCCTGCCATTCCTCCTCGCTCCGGACCATAGCCTGAACCAGGGCCCGACGCGAAAGGTCGCTGCCACCAATTGCCTCCACGAGGACACGGCGGTCTCCGCCCAAGCGGGGCACACCTCCACCGTGTCCTCTGGGTGGTCCGCACAATGATGACACCCGGGCGTTGCTTCCGCCAGAATCCGATGCAGGAACCTCCCGAACTGGCCATGCCCGGTGAGGACCTGCGTCATGCGGAAGGTATGGACGCCGTGTTGTCGCTCCAGCCACTCCTCAAAGAGGGGACTTATTGATGGACTACCTAGTCGATGAACACGATTAGGTGTAAAAAACGTGCAGAAAATACAATTTAAGAAAGAAAACAATAAAAAATAGAAAAACCTGAAAATATGAACCTAGATGATTAGAAATTGATTTTGTAAATAAAACGAATTGCACCTTCTAAATACGCCAGCTTTTCTTTTTAAGTATATAAGTTTCTTTATTTTATTATAAAAAAACTAACAGTCCTAAGCCTGTTAAACCGAAAATACTCCATTACTTGATCGTCTCGATATTACTTATACGTCCGAAGATTCGCTAGATAAGGAAACGCCGACGACTCGTGGACCTAGATTTTAGAATAAGTATTTCGGCGGACGCGTACTTCTAAAACTCAGTACGCATTCTACTTAGTATAGCTCACATCTAATTCGAACGGAACATTTGGGACATCGGCACAAATGAATCGTGATCTGTTAAGGCGCGTCATAGTCACACTGAGACAGAAAAATTTTAGATAATATTCGTATCATTTGGAACATGGGCTCAAAAAATACAGTCACTGACTGTTATGAATCATGATCTGTTACGTCGCGTCATCTACTATATAAAAATAAGTCGGGTTTTCCTTCCTGACGCTATAACTCCATAACGCACGAACCGATTTCCACGGTTTTGCATTCGTTGGAAAGGTCTCGGGCTCCGTGTGGTTTATAGCAAAGAAAAGAGTAGGGTAGAGTAGGGTAATTTTTTTTCTTTACTAAATCCCGCTTTTGGGCAGAACAACGTCTGCCGGGACCGCTAGTACCTATACACTAATAGTTTTGTTTAATTGAATTTTGATTTAAGAATAATTTTAAGTAGATGTTTTTAGTGCAGTAATTAATTATATTTACGTTATTTACGTTTTAATTTAAATTTTAAAAAGACTGTAGGTCACTTAGGGTAAAGAATGTTTCAATGTTCCAATTGTTCCAAATTTGCATTGCATTGCATTTAAAACATTACTGCTGTTCCAATCTTTCAGAACACTGAAATGTTTCAGAACAGTGAGTTGGTTCAGTTAAGAGTTATACACGCTTATCCAGCAGGGAATTCCACCCCTTAGCTGTCACGGGTAGTGTGAAAGTGAAATCCGGGGCCCTGGGACGAATGCAAAGAAGGAACAGGAGTGGGTTTTTAATCAGTAAAAGTCTGACATTATCTCCCGCTTCGTAAAAGAAAAAATAAAATAAAATAGGTGTAAATTTTTTTTGCCATAAGTATACGATGCGCAAAGCGATCCCCACTCTTTCTCTGAGAGCTCAAGATCCGTGCCGATACCTGTACATTTAATGGTCCGATGATGGAACGGACTTGGCGGAATCAGATTGTGCAATTCCTGTGCACACTCCCCGAAATGTAAACGATAGAAAACCGACAAGCTAGCAACTCAGTGTCGATACTCAAGGCTTTGGAGCTTCGACTCGAGAAGTGCATCATTGCCGATAAACCTCTTGGCTCGCCTCTCTAGTATTAGCAACTAGTCTATTCTTTATTTGAACTAGCATTCGATGCATGCGCAATGGCTATGAAGTGTCGAACAGCGGGCAATCGCTGTCCTCGTCTGACTAGTGATGTTACGCGCTTACTCTCTTTCACTCTACTTTCAATATTTACCATCTTAACCAGTAATAATAATAATAACAGTAATAGCTAGCAACCCTTAATTGCGGCCAAATTTAATTAAGCAGCCGGATATCATATTAAACAGAAAAATAAAACTACAAAAAAAACGAATTCTCTAAAAAAAACACAGAGGATCAAAATAAATTTAATTTTGGAAGTTGGTGTTTCACGGTATTGTTTATTATATTGTTTTGTAACACAGAACTCTGGTAATTCTGAGTACGACCCTGTTGCATCCTGCACTTAGTGACATTTAGTGTGAGATAGTTACGTAACTACAAAATAACATCGACAGAACGAGCGAGTAGTTTTACTGTTGACTGGCAGATGGCAAATAAAGAAATGGGCGGAGTCTAACACCCTCGCACCCCGCAAAATGTCACACGTTGTTTCTTAGGGAAATCTTATTACAACATCTCCTTTTTGTACTTGCTCCGTGTGGATTTTTGTTGCTGCTGTAACAACAAATACAGAATAAAATAAATATTTAAGTAGGGCCCCATATTATGCTACGGACGCGAGTCCTCGCACTTGGCCGGTTTTTTGTTTACCTTTATATTTATTGCTATAGTAAATAATTATATTTTATTCATTATTTTTGCAGAAAGAAAATGGAAGCCAATGCTGCCAACCAGAACATGTCAGCAAGCTCTTCAGTTAAGGGTTCAAGTGCAATAAAAAGAAAAAGGGCTACTGTTCCAAAGAAGCCACCCAATGCTAGTCATCTTGTAAGTGTTGTTACTGTATTATTTAAAATTGTTTCAAGCAGTTAAGTTGCACTTGTGTAGAGTAAATAGGTATAGTCATCGGCAATTTACGTGTCCCAAGCCGTAAGTATGTGCTTGTATGCAAACTTTTGTTTTAAATGCTATAGACTAGTGCTTGATAGCGGTCACACCTGATGGAAAGCAGTAATGCAATCGTTGAAGGTTTATCTTGATCGCGCAAGGTGCGCACTAGTCTATTACGAGCCTAATCACTCTAGCCTTGAAGACACCTAAATTATAATCGGACGGGAAGACCGCAGCAGGCAAATTGTTCCTGTCCTTGATGTACTTACGCACTCTCTAAAATGCATTCTATAATAGACCAAAAGACTGGCTACCCTACACCTATGCTCTAGACTTTGTAGATTGGTCTTAAGTAACCAAATCTAGATCATTAATGAAAGAAGACACTAGTCTTCGCACGCCTAGCCACTGAGTCCAAAGTGACAAGATGGCATTTTGCAGCACCGCCCATAAATGGCTGCAGTCCTCCACATAGGATCGGACCTGTGCTTTGTATAACATAAGAAGCTGTCCCGAGAGTAAGTAACGTCGGACCTTTGCAAGAACACAGAGTTTCTTAGCAGCAGCTACCTTATCTTATTGTGGGGCTGGCCTTAGGCCAGAGCACTTCGACCCTGCTGGATCTTTTGTGCTATTCTCCTCCCTTCTACTCAACCCCTAGCCCTCCGTGCACCTTCTTCATGAGTCCCAGTATGGCCTTGATGGGGCTGAGCCTGTAGTCCTCTGGTCTTGGAAATTGCCCAGATACTCTAGTCTTTTGGGGCCTAGTGCTGCACAGTGCAGCATATTCTCCTCTGCCTCTCCACAGATCCTGCAAGTCGGGTCGCTTGCTAGTCCCATGTTGTGGAGATGTTTGTTGGTGGCATAGTGCCCCGTGAAGACTCCTGTGATTGTTCGGAGCTGTGATCTGCTGTACCTCCATAGTTTTTGGGTTCAGGCCTTATCTATGTCATTGAGAAATAGCTTTGCATGCTTCTGGCCTGTTGTGTTGCGCCAGTGTGTGCTGTGTATTTCCAACGCAGCCCTTTTCAATGCTTGTTGATGACCCTTGGTGAGAGTTCTATGAAGGGTTCCGGCCCGTATAGGGGTGTCTCGGATCCTTGCCAGAGTGTCGGCTCTTTCGTTGCCTTCTACTCCTGTATGACCTGGCACCCAGATCAATCTGACCTTGTTGCGCCTTCCTATCCGATTTAGTATTTTAATACAGTTTAGTACCAGCCCAGAATCCACTCTATTGGCCGTGAGTGCCTTAAGTGTTGCTTGGCTGTCGCTTAAAATGTAGACAGTGTTCCCTTCGGTGCCTCTGTCTAGTATTTCCTATGGAGAGAACGTTTTCGCTATGGAGACCCACTTTTCTTGAGTGAACAGGGAAGGGATGAATAAAGATGGTAGTTGAGCGAAGTGATGCGATGTCAAACCCAACAACACAACCAGAGTGGCTGCGCCAGTAGGGAGTTGATATAGAAACTGCGGGGCCGCCCGAACACACTTTAGGGTTCGCCATCGGGTCCTCTCGTCCGACCCTGGGATTTTTCGCAGTTGGTGGGGCAGCCCTAAGCGTGTGTCTAATGCACTACTCCGGCCCCTAACTACCTGCGGTCAGCCAGTGGAGCACCGTGCTACGGATCCCGCTTTCCGATAAAATATTAACCTTAAAACCCATTTTAATTTTTTCCAGCACCAGTCCAGTGGTTCAATGCTGTCAAAGGTATCACCGGCGCTGGGTTTCGGTCTGTCCGCTGGTGATGGCCACATGACTCCCGAGGAAGTAGAGCGCCACCTACAGTCCCGGCAGTCATATATGGAGCTGTTGCCTGAGCGGGCGCCACCTACTGTGCCAACTGAGATGTTTAGCAATGATCCATCACTTGACAGGTAATTCGAAACTTGGCTGCCAATACTTAGCATAGCATAGCATAGTCGGCCTTTTAATGTTCCCACTGTTGGGACTCAGGCCTCCTCTCTAGGAGAGGGAATGGGCCGTAATCCACCACGCGGGCCCAGTGCGGGTTGGTGGATGTCACATGTCTTTGAATGTTTGGTTCTAGGACATGCCGGTTTCCTCACGATGTTTTCCTTCACCGTTTTGAGAGCAGTGGTGATGAAATACATTACACAAAGTAATGCGCCTTGCTGGGTTTGAACCCGCGACCGTGAAGTCGGCCACCACTGCTCTCTACTTGGTGTAATTAAAATAAATCAAAACTAAGATGCCTTAATTAATTTTGACTGTTATAGATTTTTATGGCAAGTAATAGATACCTACTTGCCATAAAAATCTAATACTCTTTAGCATTCTAGTATTATTTGTTAGTTATATTGTTAAAAATAGAAGCAGTTTAATCGATTCTACTCTTGTTTTTGATGAAACAAGTTTTAGATCTTGTGTTGTCTTTTTCTAAACTAGCTGTTACCCCCGACGCGTGCAGCTTAAGAACATTATTATCCTTTTTTGGGGAAATCGTGTAAAAAAATGGTATCCCGTTCGGAGATATTCCCATCCCAGGAATTAAGTGCCAAAAAATAAAAAGTATCTTAAATTGCTCGTTATAATATCAGCTGTATCCTATTGAAAGTCCTGCCAAATTTTGTTCAATTGCTTCGAAAACGCATCGCGCAGTTTAAAATCCTGTTCTCGCGGGAAAATCAAAAGTAATCCAAGGTACTCCTTGTGACATCAGCTATTTGTCAGTAAAAAATTTCGTCAGCATCGGTCCAGCCGTTTCGTATCCACCACCCCAGAGAATTATAAAAATAACTAGTAACTTATACTCCATTCACGATAGCATTAGACAAAAAAAAGGTTCATAGAAGCAGGTGTGCACAACATTTATTTTTCGAGATAAATTCAAACAATTTTAATAAATAATGGTTTCAATATAAGATTTTAACATTACCTACATAGATAAATTTGATTATTGTAAGGTACATACTAAGCACTAGGTAAATGAAATGGATTATTTAGGGTTCTGTAGCCAAATGGCGGATTCCCGTCAAAATCGGTCTAGCCGTTTTGGATATTAGCCGGAACAAGCAGGCGCTTCAATTTTATTTATATGTATAGAGTAGGTTAAGCTAGATCAGTTTCTTTCAATATTTTTGAATACGTAACCTTATTTAAATTGATAAATAGTGGCGACCCCTAAGACCGTAACATTGCGGTCAGCAGACAGGCGCACTGCGCTCTTGTGACCACTTTTTAATTAGGACGTCTAATTCGAATATGTTTCAAATCGCACACAATTTACGTGACAAAAATAGAACAAAAATTGAAATAGTATTCAAGCATAAACGGGCATAGTTTTATTACTGAATTTTTATATTTTCCTGGCGTAGGGTCAGTAATCCTCACATTTCACTTTTATCTCACTCGCGACCGCTTCCCCCTAAACAAGACCTACCTAGGGGTTACGACCTACAGATTGAAAAACATGATTGTAGCTAGACGCTTCGATTTGTCCCTTACGATTTGTTTCCATAGAAGAAAGTATTTTATGTACCTACTACTGGCTTCTGTCAGTGGCTTTCCCCGCATGAATTGTGAATTATATCATTACTTCCGTTATAAAATTCTATATCCTTTTCCACGACATGGTCTACCCGTGTGCAGAGTGTCATCCAAAACCGTTCAGCCGTTAAGACATATAAAATTAAAAGAGCAATAAACGAAGAAAACGAAGGTTTGTGTGTATAATTTGCATTCATGCGAAGCCTTGGTCTGATCCGAACGTAACAGAGATGAGATGTAAGCATTTTTACAAGCTTTTTTGTTTGTCTGTATTCAAATCTTGCACATTAAATTTGATCCACTTCCTGGTTATCCAATGACCTGAAATTTTGCATGCATATGTAAATCAGATGATAATGCAAAATTATTATGACAAGGAGCTGATTTGATGATGGAACCCTTAGATGGCCATAGGAACTCAGTAATTAAACGACACCACCCCATCGAGTTTGGACTTGTTTGATCAGTCTTCACGAGAACCTACTTTGGTGCTAGATGGTACCGAGGGTCTGATGATGGAGCTGGAAAACGGCCATAGGAACTCGGTAATAAGCGAAATAAGATAATCCTATCGTGTCTGAGCTTTTTGAAATAATCTTGATGAGTAGGTGTTGTATTTGTACTTTAATTGAGACCTTCTTTAAGGCTTTGAAAATAAACTTCCATTTGATGTTAATGTCGATGCAGATGTTGATATTGGAATGACTACCAATAAAGTTATAAAAGATTTAGTGCAATCTGAGTGTTTAGAAGAAACTTTAATTCCGACACATAAAGCTATAGGTATGTGTCGGGATTAAAGTTTCTTCTAAACACACATTTTATACCTTGGAAACTAAATTACAAACACAAGACAACGCGCATTTGTGGCGCATTACCGCGCCGCTGTCGCTTGATTTTGGCATTGTATATTTTTGTTATCATATTACTAGCCAAGTATCCGTAGGCGGTTGACAATAGACAGAACAAAAAAAATTACTTCGACCTATACAGCACAAAATGTGTATATGAGCAGTAGCTACGACGTGACGCCATTGTCACCCGGAACGAGGCGCCTTTACGAAACGGGCCTAGTGTTATTTGCAACTATAGCTAACTGCTAACTCATGTCTTACATCAAAATAATTTAAGCAGTACCTGGCCGATTATATGGCGCACTATTTTCTTTTTTCAACTGGCAAACAGAAAGGTGATTTTATCAATTTTTGCAGTCGGTTAATTTTATAAGACAGTTATATATAAAAAAAAACGACTATTGAACGGCATCTCTGTAACCCCATGAAATGACGGGCAGGATTATTTGACCAATCCAACAATATATTATATTTTCTTTATTTAACTTTTTTAAATATTTTCTAACATAAGTGACAATTAAAAAAATAAAAGATTAATTTTTTTATTGTTGTTTCAGTGAATCAAATGATGTATTGGAGAATTCACCAAATGTGGAAGAATGGTTTGATTAACAAAAAGTTACTATTATTTTAAGTGTACTCCTATAATTATTTTTGAATATAAGTAATACTTATTATTTGATGTTTACATTGAAAACTGCTTGGACTTCTAAATACTTCTTTAAATAAAAATGCACAAAATACGTATTGGATAAATATTTTATTTAAGAGTTACAATAATGGGTTTTGAAGCGCAAGAACAAACATCTATCTGTTTCAGAATCACACCCACTTTGTGATAATATATTACATTTTTTGATAAACACACATATATACGAAGTGTACATGTATCAAATAAGCATATACATTCTTTTAAATTTCATAATATACATAAATGTTATGGGTACCACATTCTTAACAAGATTAATAAAAACGTTTATAATGATATATTAATTTATTATTAATGTTCTCTTAACAAACCTACCATGCAAAGAAAACTTAGCATGCTTGCTACTAATAAATTTATAACAACATTTTATGTCCATAATACTAAAGTCCCTATATCTAATCTCTATTTTGTGGTACATATGAAAATAAAATCTTCTAGGTTTGTGAGATTCCTACTATCGACTCAAAAACATAATATGGTACTCAAGACACACCAACACATTTTATTAATCTCTAACAAACAAGTACATTCAAGATGTCATGAGTATGAAGCTGATATACTAACACACATAATTTTGCAGCTTTGGATTTTGCAAAAAAAAAATTGATTTTTGTGAAACTGGTACCATTAAAATAATCATTGGGATACTTTAAAAATAAATTATATTGTTAAAGATTGAAGCCATTAACACTATGACTCATAAAATACAATTACTTTAAAAACAATAAAAATAGGCCTATTATATAGGAATGTCTGTGAAGTAAGTATGTTTAATATTTTTAAAACTTTGAGAAGCACCAGTCATGATAGCATTGTTGATTACAGATGACTATTGTATTCAGGACAATGCTACTGAAGATCTTGAAATAATTTTCAGAATGCAGAATAATGTGTAAATAGTAAAGAATAAGTAATCTTTAAGGGGATTCATATTTTAGTATTTATATGTACAACAAAAAAAAAAAGAGTAATGCATGGTTAATGTACCTAATAGAGGAACACAAGAATGAAAATGGATGTTATTAACAAAGTTAATACTGTATATCAGCTTCCATTTGGAGATATTTATTATTGCCATTTATATAATTAACTATGAGTTAACAGGAACATTAAAGGAAAAAATTAAGGGGTCTGTTTTACAATTGCAATGAATATAATAGTGTACCAATGAAGGCTAAATACTACATACAAGTCTAACTGGAAACAATATTATATCTCATAATATTTGATACGAGTTATATTAGATAATTTTACAGATAGAAATATTATACTCATCAGTGTTAGTTGATATTCATTGAATAAGCATGTTTTTAAGTTTGTTGTAAACCAGCAAAGCTGCTGATGAGTATAATACTAAATGAACCAAACAAAATTTTGATACATGATGACATTAACAGCCAAATAGTTACTTTGGTATGAATTATAATTTTCTACATTATACCATAAATACACTTGAATATATCTAGAAATATGCGAGACAACAGTTTAATCTGTGACACTAAATAGCTACCTATTCATCGCCCAAACAAGACACTATAAACCATGATAAGAATCTCATTTATCCTCTATATTTACAAATCAAGCAGCATTTGGTGCAGATGTTGAGCCATACACAAAATATCATGTAAACATAATTGTAAAATCCATTAAGTATGCTCCAGACTGCTGATTATGATTAATGTTAACAGATGACAAATAATATTTATCTTTATATACTAGGTACTACTAATATCAAATTAGGTTTTACGAATTGAAGTGTATTGATTTACAAAACGCGATGAATGAGGTAAATAAATTCTTAGCATATTATAATATTGAATATATTATTGTTAAAACATGAAAGTAAGTATTCCTTGTCTTTTGAATATCTTATCAAATATTATAAATCGCAGTTTAAATTTTAACTAAAATAAATCTCGGTTTACAAAACACCTAACTCTATATTAGCAATAAAATAAATCCAAAATTGTACACAAGAGATTTCATTTCATTTCATTCTAAGTTCAGTGCAAAGTTCACAAGTGTTTTGCTTCATATATTTTTCGAATTGTACGCATTATTATTTTATCAACTCTACATATAAAGTGACTGTGAACTTCTAGGCGATTATAACACCAACTCCATTGTCTAACAATGTTGTTCATATTTCATGGTTCCTTGTAAAAACTTAAAATTGATCTGCTAGCAGATTGCAAATTTCATGTGAGACTGTTTCCTTGCTAGATCTTACAGTCAGTCTAAACATTTGAGCTTGTTTGTTAGGTTCCAATCTCATAAGACATCCTACTTGCTGCACTCTGGTGTGAACAATACCAGCACACACAAAGTTATCAGGATTAGGATCAATTCCATCTAGCAACTGCATACCAAACCCAGCCAGTTTGGTACGAGTTGCAGGTATATCAATAGAACCTGAAGCTTTGAATATTTTTTGTGCTCGCTGTTGCTCCCCACCTAAGTTTTTCCATCTGGCAAAGAATGATTCACCATTCATTTCAGTTGGTTCAAAAAATTTGTTCAGTGTAAGTGGTAGTTTCATAGTAATTTTTTGTGGCACATTATTGTACACAAAAGAAACAGACATACTTGGAGCATCAATAAAATCTTCAATGCACTCAGCAGTAAGCATTTGCTGAATCTGAGCACCTGCTTCTAATATAGGTTCCATGGGCTTCATCTGCACATTTAGCTTGTGCAAATCAGTCCAGTGCAGTTCAGGACGAACAGTCTGAATAGGAAACTGTGTTTTGTTGCCATAAAATAAACCAATTCTTCCTAAATTCTGTCTGAATTCACTTTTGACTCCAATCTGGATAAGGTCATTTTCAAAGAGGACTCCATTATTCTTGAATAAGAATTTTTTGATGTTGTTTTGTTGAACAGTACTAGGACTGATTTTTGGGGCTGTATACAAATCTCCAAGTACATCAAGCAATCCATTTCCAGTTGCTGGAGCTGAAGATCCTGGAGGTGTAGACAGTCCAAGCAAATCAGCACTTGAGCTGTTTGTATTATTAGTGGAGTTAATGATTGCAGTGGGTGCTGCTGTAGGCTGGGGACTTTTTGATTCTCTTACATCATCTGGTATGCGACCCGGTTTTTTCTTCTTCAAAACAGCCAGAATAGAAGATTCCCTTTCTGGGAAAGCAGGCATTTCTTCCAGTACTGTTGCTAGCACATCAGCACTGGCTACAATACTTAATTGTAGATATTCAGAAGCCCTTTGTTGTAATTCAACATCTGAGGACCGTAAGTTAGAGTCTGCACGAAATACTTCTTGAACGCGATTTTTTATTTCTGGGAAGAGATTAACAAGTTTGATGTATGTAGACAACAGAAGTGCTCTTGTTGCTGCTGAGCATAAATGGTATTTTGAGTGTAGCAACTCAAATTGAACTTGAGGTGAGGATCTAGTATCACCAGCAATTAAATTACCAAACTCTCCAAGTATATATCCACCAACCTTAACCATATTTTCATGACAAGTTGGTGCTTGAAGTGCTTCAAAAACAGTTTTTGCAGCATAACCTTGAACTTCTTCTCTGTTGATTACAATCTGAATGACTCTATACCAAACTTCTTCAGATACATAATCTCCAGCAATTCTTATAAGATTAAGAATCACATCAACATACCAGGTAAAATCTGTAGCGTATTTTTCAGCCAAAATGGCTACTTTCAATACCATTTCTTCCCTTATGGAATAGTCAGCAGTTTCTAAGTAAGCTAACATTTCTTGGACAATTTCTTCAGCATTTGTCTTATCACACATTGCATATAGCAAGTCCACTGCTTGCTGTCGGACTGAGACATCCTTTTCCATTTTCATGGATAGAATAACAACCTCTTGATGTTTTTTGACAGCCTCATGAGAAAATTCTGATGTAGCAAGATGGCACATGGATTCGAGGGCCAAGTATCTCAAATTTGTCTCACGGTTGCTAAGGAATTGGCCAAGTTGGTTGCATGCACGAACAAGCAAATTAGGTTCACTATCATTGTGTATAATTAGGCTTATGGCCTCAAACAATACTGCATTCTTAGCATTTGAATGTTGTACTTTTTTAGATTTAGGAGGTTCTTGGGCCTTATTGAAAATGGTTTCCAAACACTCAGACAGGCGACCTCTGACACCAGGCTCTTCAGATGGCGGAGTATAGTTCTGAAGCAGACGCAGCAATTTGACTGAAAGCCAAGGTGCTGGCACAAAGTAATATGTATAGTCTTGAAGATCAGTGTAACTAGCGGTAACAATCCTACTCAGTCTAGCAACAGCCAGTGTTACGCAACCTTTGTACTCTTCTGGATTCTTTTTAACAAGAGCATCAATTAGAGATGTTGCTGCTGTTACAACACCCATGTGTGGGTCATTCAAAAGGTGTATGATTCGAGAAGTCCACTCACCTCCAGGGATTATTTCTGGTGACTTTCTGAACAGTCGTAACAAGCATAGAGCAGCAGATTGCTTGACCACATCCATTGTATCTCCTGAGACAAGAAGTTTTGGGATTTCTGTGCCAAATGCTTCTGCCATGTCTTTGCTGCCAATGTTGGCGATACATTGCAGAGCCAAGTTTACGTGTATGGGATTACGTGACTGCAGGTCATTTTTAATGCTCTGAATGATGAGCTTAATTAGATCACTGTTGGTGTTGACCAGTACTGATATGAACAAATAGCCTATTTGTTTTTCGGAATATTTGTTGGATGAAAGTAAGTTGACTGCTTCCATATGACCAAAGTCGATATCATGACCCAGCAAAAAGATGAATAAGAGTTTACATACATATTTCTTTTTTTGATATCCATCAAGGGTTTTGTCACCTTTGAACTTACTTCTTATATTGGCCAGTTCTTTATTGATCCTCTTAATTTCCGCTTCCTTGCTTTTACAATTTCTTATGTCTGATATGAAGACTGCGAGCCCTCGCATTCCATCTCCCCTGACGGCAGGCATATTGCCAAGTGACTTATCGAACACCAGTTTTATGCCTTTTCTTTACACTTTTAATCGAAATATTGTCTCCAAAATACTAACATTAACGTATAAGATGATAAAATTGTAGATCGGCGTCGAATTACAACTAATCAATTAGCGGCCGTCATTACAATTAATCGGAAAAGATAAGATTTCTTCTGGTGGTTCTACAACGCCTTCCTTTTCCATAGATCCATTTGAAACGTCAGACTAAGCTTATTGTTTATGGATCAATATTGTACGCCAATCAAAGGGTGCTCAGGCGTTTATAGTCACTATAAAGAAGAAAATAAAGTTTACATTGGATTATAGTAAATTTTGACATGAAATAAGGTCGGTAATATATCGAGGTCTTCTAAAAGTGAAATTCAATACCTAGTCTTCACTACACGGCTTGAAGTGAAAAAATAAACTTAAAACAATTTTAAGCAAAGCTGAAAGAACCAAGAAAGCAATAAGTACACCAAATACTAAATAAAATCCTAAACTTATAAAAATTGCCATTGTAGATAATGTTGTATCGAAGTTATGTCTACATCGCATCAATTTATCATGTTACCTAACCCAAAAGGAGGGTTTTTTTTTAGATGGGAAAATCATCTTACGACAAATCCTGCCTTGGGCCGAACGGGAGATAGTGTCAGACTTTTACTGACTAAAAACCCACTCCCGTTTCATTTTCACACTACCCCTGGCCCCAGTAGGCTTCGACCCTGCTGGGCCCCTACGATTTGCTGACATCTCCCTGAGGCGCGCGTGGAACAATACGCGCCGTCGACGACTTGGGCTCGGTCTGTACGATTACTGGACGGTCGGACGGCGGGCTACCCATTGCTCGCCGTCCGCAAGCCCGCGCCTACGGTGAACCCAAAAGGAGGGTGATGTTTTTTCCCACTCTATTGCTCTCAAGAATGTTTTATACAAGGTGTCTCAAAAGTAAGTTCACATTTGCTTATCTTATTACGCGAAAGCAACTATTCTGAGGGGCGCGGGGGGTATGTCAGTCGGTAGTCTGGCTCTTGGGAATTTAGTCGCTATGGAGCGTTTCTCTGGTGCGGACCGTGCGTTGTGCGTACGTGAGTTTTACAAAAACGGTAATTCGGCGACTGTAGCGCGTAGAAAATTCTGCAGTATTCGACATATTCGTCACTTAAATGATGCGCCTAGCACTCGTCTCATTGCAAAATGGGTTGAGAAGTTTGAAGAGACTGGGTCAACTCTGGAGAAACCAAAATCTGGGCGACCAAGAACATCAAGAACAGCCGAAAACGTGGACAGTGTTACTCAGTCTATTCGAGATGATCCAAACCTCTCGATTCGGAAGCGTGCTGTTGCTTTAAATGTGCACAGATCTTCATTATGCCGCATTTTACACAAAGATTTAAAGCTGCACCCGTACAAAATTCAGTTAGTGCAAGAACTGAAGCCTCAAGATGCTGGTCAGAGGCTTGCCTTTGTAAATCAGATGATTGAGCGCTTTCCAACGTTCACCAACATCTTGTTTTCCGATGAAGCCCATTTTCACCTGAATGGGCATGTAAACAAGCAAAATTGTCGTTACTGGAGTGCAACCAACCCAAAACAAAAACATCAGAAACCGCTACATTCACCCAAAGTCACCGTATGGGCAGCGATGTCGGCGCGAGGAATTATCGGCCCTTACTTTTTTGAAGATGGAAGGGGACGCACACTCACAGTGAATTCAGAGCGTTATGTGGAGATGTTAGACGAGTTTTTCGTACCCCAACTGCAAAACTTTCCTGGTTACAACCAAAGAACATGGTTCCAGCAGGATGGAGCAACTTCACACACGTCCAACAGATCTCTGCCTCGAGTTCGAGAAATTTTTCCGAACAAATTAATCTCCAGGCGAGGTGACATAAATTGGCCTCCACGGAGTCCCGATTTAACGCCTATGGATTTTTTCCTGTGGGGTTATGTCAAATCAAAAGTTTACGCTAATAAACCGACTTCCCTGGCACAATTAAAAGAAAATATCCGTCATGAAATGGCAGCCATCACGGAGACTACCTGCCGAGCTGTCATAGGCAATTTTAGTGCCCGACTAAATGAATGCCGAGAGCGCAACGGTTTACATTTGGACGATGTTATTTTTAAAAAATAAATTCCCAAACAGTGTACTTCAATATAAAATAAACATTTTTTCAATAAAGCTAAGACTTTTCTTTTAAAAAAAGATTTAAATGTGAACTTTCTTTTGAGACACCTTGTACTATAGGGCAACTGTAGGTTATACAAGATTCTTGATCACTCTCACACTCTATTTTTGTTTTTGGTCTACCTCTCTACCTAATTATTCTCTACTCTATGGCTTGTCTATGGCTGTCTGTCCAATGTTCATGTTCGTTCATCAGTCACGAGACAAATGTAATAAAAGCCTAAAATACGTCTTTTAATGTACAAAACTTAATTTTAAATTTGTGTTGTAGATAAATATGACTTTTAAGTGGTGTAGTTCTCTAAAAATGTTTTCGGTAGTTTCATCTGATCTCTTGTGAAAGGCTGGTGTCAAAGTACGACTCAACTAATGAATGATGCAGTCTATTTTCTGGACAGGGAGACTGCTATCACGTGCTTTACGAAATGGACTTTCGAATTTCTCAAGTGCTACTGAACTAAACGTTTCGACAAAAAAACACCCATATTTGGTATCGGTTGTGTGTGGTTTTCCCAAAGACATTGCTAATGGTAGAACGCGCAAAGGACAGTTCGGTGACGACGCATGGTTCTCCACCAATTCCAGCAACGCGGATGTTATTGGTAAGACGATTAAGTTTTAATATGTTGTTTATGTAAGTACTATCATTGCTTTATCTATTTTCGTCCAACTTCTTGACATGCGCTTTATCATGGTTAAAAACTTACTACGTTTTAATTGTTCGATTATCTCACCATTAATTAATTACTTGTTATTTCCTTTAATATTCATTACAAGTAAGTTGATATCATTCACAAATTCGAGTAACTCGTAAAAATGTAACCAAAATGCATAAGGATAAGATCTTATCCCTCCCCTGACTGAAATGACCCTTTGACCTAAAACACTCGAAACGGAATTACAAACAAAGCACGGAAATTTAAGTAAATAGTGTTTATTGTATCTTTAATAAAATAAAATACTTCTAAAATCAATTTCATTGCATGTACCATAATAAAAAAAAATCTTGATGAATATTATAATTCTTGCTATGTTGTGGAATATATGTTGCAACTGACCTTAATTTACCATTTGGTTTATTGCCTACCCTATAACTAAATGGCCCAATTCAACTAGTGGCCTAAATAATATTTAGGAGAACAAAAAATACCTTGGGCACCCCCTCACCTACAGATCAGGGTCAAAGGGAGCTTTGGGGCATTTGTTTGCTTGCTTTGCCCACTCACTGACGCCCCTATCATCTCCGTGTGTTAGGTTCCTGTAAATCTTGTAGACAAAAAGGAACCATTGATTGATTTTACAAAGATCTGAATGCATAAAATATTCTTTAAGACTTGCCATGGCTCCTCAATTATTTCAGCTAATCTATTTAGGTCTGAAGTTATTTTATTTTTAAATGGTGTATTGCAATCTGTTCTTCTTTTAAAAGAAATGGACAGTTTTTTGGTATAAAAATGATAATTTCTTTTAAGCAAAAAGTGATCTATTGATAAAAAATCAACTTACAATCTTATCAAAGCTCAGCAAAAATAATACCAATGGTATCTACCTAGTTTAATGTGAAAATCCCTAATTGTTTTATTTTTGCATTTGTGGGATAACGGTAGGAAGATAATAAAGTGGTATTATGGTACATAAAATAATGGGGAAATATTATAGATCCCTATCAGCTGTAATGCAGAAATATAAATAAACACATATACTTACTATTTCTAATAGAAAATTTCTTATAAGAAAATATAAAATGGAGTTATAGTTTTTACCAAAATTGAAGCCATTATAAGATAAGGTCAAAAGATACATATTTTGACCTTATTTTATAGTGTTTTATATCACAAGCTAATTGTAACTGTTCCACTGTGGGGCAAAGAAAACTTTTCTGTTAGGAAAAACATCAGTTTCAATATTTCTAATAGATAATATATTGTATGTTTTTTTTTTTAGTTTGGAAATCATCAAATTACTTTTCCTACTCTGGGTGAACCAAGAGGGTGTGTCAGACTTTTACTGACTAAAATCCACCTATGTTACTTCCGTCCCTTTCCATTTCAGTTTCCCACTCCAGGGCCAAAAAAATTTGAACATTTCTGCAGCCCTTTGTATGTTGACAGGTGCAACAAAATGTCTTTTACATCCCATATAGGAACCTTTGCATTAACATATACATATATTTTAGATTGCAGGGTCTGCTGAAAATTATGACTGGTGATGACCAAAGTCATAATTTAACAGATGAAAAATAGACAATCACCATTGTCTACAAATGCTAACAATCACCTTTATTTGTTTGTTGATGTGAATATTTCTATAGTATGTTGTTGTTATCAGCATTTTTGTTAATTAACATGAGTCATATGTAACTGTAGAGATTAGCTAGCTGATTTAGTTAACAACATTAATTGCATGAGACGGCAATTTTTGTATTGTGATGTTTTAGTACTGACAATACACTTGATTAAACACTGTGCTCATCTCAAATGGAAACATGTAACAAATTATCAGCTTACTGCAAGAACTTATTAACTGACAAATAAAAAACTTTGAATAAGGCCACTTTTAGTTACTAATAGTGTTCTTTTTTAAGTTTCACATATATTTCTGGCTGTTACTTACTCACTCATTAACTGACAAATACAAAACATACAACTACAAAACTTTAAACTTCTTTTAGTTCCTTAAAGTTGCTTTATTCAGAGTTTTGTATTTGTCAGCTAATGAGTTCTTGTAGTAAGCCAACATAAATATTATACGTAAATAATTATTAAATCTTTATGGAAAATATTATAACATGTAAATTTCATCTATGAATCCAATCAGTAATTGGTTAAAATCAAGAAAAAAAGGAACATCTATATTTGTTTCTTGATTTTAACCATTAAGGCCTAATAATTTTTAAACTACATTGGCATGGAAAAGTTACTTAATTTTTTTTTTTAAATACAAGCACTTAATAGTTATGTTTAATAGGTGTGGCAGATGGTGTAGGAGGATGGCGTGCTTACGGCATCGACCCCGGCGAGTTCTCGTCATACCTCATGAGAACATGCGAGAGGCTCGTCCAGATGGGGCACTTTAAGATGTCAGAGCCAGGGGACCTGCTGGCCAAGTCCTATTATGAGTTATTGGAACATAAGAAACCAATTCTAGGTTTGTTAAAAACATTATACAAAAACATAACTTGTTCATTATTCATCTATAGCTATACCCTTTAGTCGTGATTGGTCCAATTCGCGATTGGTGGAAACAAATTACCAATTCATGGTTGATCAAATCCACATTTCGTCAAATTTGGTTGGTTGAATTTTTAAGAACATATTAATACTAACTACTAATTATTGGCAGAAGTTAGTTTGCAACTATCTAGTTACATATAGGTCTAACCAGTCTTAAAAGTGTGAGTGAGCCTAGTAACTAATTTAAAAACTAGTTATGAGTCATATAGTCATATACTGGATCAAAAGTTGACATGACACTCTTATTTTTTCTTCTATCTTCTTTATTATCTCTGCTAGCCATGCACGATGAATGGCTCTGAAAAAGCTCACCTTGACCAAATTAGATAAAGATAAGACTATACTTTTGAAGTATAATTTAATTGTTAAGATGTATTCAAGACACATTCATTATATTGCAGACAACTGTCTCAATTGAACAATACAAAGTCCCCTTTTATTTTCCTTGAGTCAAGTAGCAAATAATGATCTGAGGCAGTGTTCAAGAAAATAAATAACTGATAAATGCTGTTTCTGATATGTCAGCTAACAGACACATTCATAATATTTTTTATTCATATTGTCAATTCCTGTATTTCACTTGTCCTTCTTAGAACTTTATAATTATGTATGTAGTCTTCTACAAAATAACAAATTTTTCTATACCTACTTCATGATAAGGCTTTTGATTTGAATAAATGAGATTTGTCAATGACATAATAGAATTTGAACATAAGTAATAGGATAAAAAATTAAAAGTACGAAAAAATAATACCCAAACAGATATAATAGTGAATATGAAATTGATAAACTAGCATTTAATGTTTTAGTTTCATATGGACACATTTTTTCTTTTACTTATAGGAAGCAGCACGGCATGTGTGATGATCCTAGACCGGTCGGAGAGCGTGATGCGCGCGGCCAACATCGGCGACAGCGGCTACATGGTGGTGCGAGGCGGCCGCGTGGTTCACCGCTCCCACGAGCAACAGCACTACTTCAACACGCCCTACCAGCTCAGTCTGCCGCCGCCCGGACACGACCGGAATGTGCTAAGTGACAGGTACACACCTAACATTTCAGCTCCATATTCATTGAGAAATTATTTAAAAGTAACAAGCCGACTTCTGAAAACGTGAAAGTGGAAGGTGAGAAAGTAGGTACCCTATTTTCGACATTATGCGAAGATAAATACTTTTTTGCTGTAGGCACAAGGTGCTCATTAGGATTTTGACTTTCAGTTTGCTATTTCTTTCCTTCCTACTAATACAATATTATGTAGATGGTTTCATAACAATAGTATTTTCAGCAGATATTCTCATATGTATAACAACATTGCAACAATGCTCCTAAAAGTTAGTACACAACACCTATTTGACTTGAGGTAAACTACGCGAGTGGTACGAAATCATGATTATTTTAAAATGACATTGTACTGACTATCCAGGGATTGTTATTTATGTGTTTATCTCGCGTCTACTTATTTGATAAAAGAAGTAGAGTGCGTCATAATTTCTTGATAATAAAATCAGAATTAGAGCGAAAGGTTACTTCAATACTGATAATAGTGTAAATAAATACTACGGAAGGCTTGAATGTCTTATACGAGTAACTCTAAACATATTTCACTTTAGGTAACTTTCTTCCTTCTCCATACGAATTGAAACTGTATGCCTATTTTTGCTTAAGAATGTCGGGCACTTTACGATAGTTTGGGCGAAAATTCTTAGCCACGTATTGTTGACAGTTTTCATTTGGTGTCGTGCCAAATTTAATTTTTTAAGTGTGCTGTTATATTTAAAAAATGCTGCAGCTTTGTACCTAAATTCGTTTGACTGTACACGTCCGCCCACCATTCCAAATTGCATAATTAGGTATTTTGTCCGCCTGGATCTCTATCCATCTGCTATGAAGCGCTGTAAACCAGAAATTTGGCTTCTGGGTAGATGGCACCGAGGTTAAATGTAATTTAGGTACCTACATTGTGAGCTCACAGTCTAGCTCAGCTAAGTATAAAATGATACAGCGATGAGACACTCTTTAGAACTGTGAAGTAGTGTGTTATGTAAATATTAGTCTCCTTCCTAAACATGTGCCGAGCATCATATTAATTCTGTGGCCTTAGTGAAAAGGGGTATAAGTCCGATTTTGTTAAAAATGAGTTCAATTCAATTTTTAAGTGTATGGCTCCATCGACGAATGTCCGATGATTTTGACAATGTCAAGGTATGAGGTGGAAATGGTCGGTACTTTGACAAGAATACTGTTGACTATTGATCAGTTTTTAAAACGATGGCATCTATTGGTCATCATCATGCTAAAAAGGGACATAACAATTTTGGTTAGTACACATAAAACAATACAAAATCTATATATATAAAGTCGTGTTAGTTACACTGTTTATAACTCAAGAACGGCTGAACCGATTTGGCTGAAAATTGGTGGGGTGGTAGCTTAGAACCAGGAGACGGACATAGGGTACTTTTTAACGAGTAGGGTAGAGTAGGGTAATTTTTTTTTTTTACTAAATCCCGCTTTTGGGCAGAACAACGTCTGCCGGGACCGCTAGTTATATATATTAGAACATGAAATAATTACATACTTTAAAGGGTGACTGGCAATTAGTGTACGATACTTAAACACGTGTTTGTGCTCATGATAACAAACAATTTTTATTATGGGTGGAAAGCCGAAATCGCGAAAAAAATATCAGCTGTTCAGTACATTAGGCAAACATAAATGTACTGAACAGCTGTTTTTTTTTTTTTTTTTCGCGATTTCGGATTTGTTCCCATAGTAAACGTTGTTGGTTATCATGAGCACAATCACGTGTTTAAGTATCGTACACTAATTACCAATCACCCTATATACAACGTGTAACAAAAAGGGTATATACATACCAAGTGCACGGCTTCTTGATAAGATAACAAACGATACGGGAAGGGTTTTTGAACATTATATTTACATGGTAGGAAATTATGAATTATTTCAATACACATGATACCAGAAACCGAACATTTCAAACTGAAATCAATACATCACTAGCAAAAAGTCAGCTGATCGGTGTCAGTGAACTGTTCATGAATAAAAACAAACCTCTTACTCCTGGTACTTCTTCAAACAGTGGATAAAGGGTTCCGGATGTTTATTTTTCTTAACAAAATTTTTCAAAGGAAAATAGTTTTGAGAAGAAAAATGTTTTTTTTTTTAGTTGAGGAGACTAAGTAGATAAGGGTATTCGTGTGGTTATGGAATAATTAGGTATCTATCTGGTATCTACGTGAAACAATAAGAAATACCTACTTTTTTATTGTTTTACGTAAATAGGATAGCAAACAAATGAGTGAACGTAACAATTGTCGACAAAGTAATCAACCATAGAATTGAGTAGGTACCTACAACACACTAATAATACTTTTAATTTAGTAACTACATTCCTACAAATGTTCTTACGTACCTAATTCTTTTTATGTCGGTTACCATACATAGTAGGCACTTATTTTGCGAGAAATTAATTACTTGATTAACGTGCGAAAGACGCCACGAAAAAGGATTTCATATCATAATATTTGAACCCAAAATATCATTTGTAAGCAACTTATGTCTCTCCTAGTACAAATAAACTCCCAGTGGGTTCCGTTCTTGAATTTAATTTAATTAGAGGACTTTAATAAGTTGGTACTTTTTTGCAGAGTTGAGATGATTTAAATCATGGATTTTAATAAGTAATTTAAATCTCAATTAAAATAAAATGATATAAAAAAAATCGTTGATTTAAATCGACTTTTTTGTTATAACACAATTTAGTTTAACTTAAAACGCATACATTGATAGTGATACACTCTTTAAAATAATGTTTGTGAACAACAAGCCATGCCAAAAACTAGTGCGCGCGCCGGGCAGCTCATTAAATTTTTCAAAATATTAGACACGCAAGCGCCGCTTTTAGAGGAGACTCTAAGTAGGTAAGGGTATTCGTATGGATATGGAATAATTAGGTACTCGTACCTACCTATCTGGTATCTACGTGAAACAATAAGAAATACCTACTTAATTATTGTTTTACGTAGATAGGATAGCACCAAACAAATGAGTGAACGTAACAATTATCGACAAAGTAATCTACCATAGAATCGAGTAGGTACCTACAACACAGTAAATAATACCAAATTTAGTAACTACATTCCTACAAATTTTCTTACGTACCTAATTCTTTTTATGTCGGTTGTCATACATAGGTAGGTACTTTTTTTTTCGGTGGGAAAGTCATCTTATGACATCCCCCGGTTTTGGGCGGGCCGGGAGATAGTGTTAGTCTTTAACTGACTAAAAACCCACTCCTGTTCCTTCGTTGTCTTTCGTACCAGGGCTGAGTCTTCCTTTCAGAATCAGACCCTTGGCCCCAGTAGGCTTCTACCCTGCTGGGCCCCTACAGTTGCTGAGATCTCCTTGAGGCGTCGTCGTCGACGACTTGGGCTCGGTCCGGACGATTATCGGACGGTCGGACGGCGAGCCACCCATTGCTCGCCGTCCGCAAGCCCGTGCCTACGGTGGACGGAAATCGGGATCGGAATCCCAGCGGTGGTTGGGGCGTGAGGATCGTTGCTTCACGCGATCGGCCGCCGCTAGCATTACTGCTTAGCAGAAGGAGGCGACCGCCTGCCACTCCTCCTCGCTCCACGGCCTGTACCAAAGCCCGGCGTGAGAGATCGCCGCCGCCGATCACCCCCACGAGGACACGGCGTTGCCCTGCCCAAGCGGGGCACACCTCTACCATGTGCTCCACCGTGTCCTCCGGGCGGTCCAAACCGTGGCGGCACCCGGGCGTCGCTTCCGCACGAATCCGGTGCAGGAACTTCCCGAACTTACCGTGTGCGGTGAGGACCTGCGTCATGCGGAAGGTAAGGACGCCGTGTTGCCTTTCCAGCCACTCCTCAAAGAGGGGACTTACCACCATAGGTAGGTACTTAGTTTGCGAGAAATTAATTACTTGATGGACGTGCGAAAGACGCCACGAAAAAGGATTTCATATCATAATATTTGAACCCAAAATATAATTTCTAAGCAACTTATGCGTCTCCTAGTACAAATAAACTCCCAGTGGGTTCCGTTCTTGAATTTAATTTAATTAGAAGACTTTAATAAGTTGTTACTTTTTTGCAGAGTTGAAATTATTTGAATCAATTGATTTTAATAAGTAATTTAAATCTCGATTAAAATCAAATTAATTAAAAAAAATCGCTGATTTAAATCAAAACTTTTTTTTCTTATAACGTAGAAATTAATACAATTGTATTTTCAACTTAAACGCATACATTGATAGTGATACACTCTTTAAAGATAATGTTTGTGAATAACAAGCCATGCCACCTAGAGCGAGTGCACGCGCCGGGCAGCTCATTCAATTTTTCAAAATATTAGACACGCAAGCGTGCGACCCACGCCGCTTTTAGAGGAGACTCTAAGTAGGTAAGGGTATTCGTATGGATATGGAATAATTAGGTATCTATCTGGTATCTACGTGACAATAAGAAATACCTACTTTTTTATTGTTTTACGTAGATAGGATAGCAACAAACAAATGATTGAACGTAACAATTGTCGACAAAGTAATCTCCATAGAATCGAGTAGGTACCTACAACACAGTATGAACTAATACCTTTGTCATAGATACTACCAACAAGTACAAAGTAAATGAAACCTGTCAAAATACTGTCAAATGTTACGAAATAATATCATTTTTTTTTTTTCTAAAAAACTACGCTTGCGCACATTAAGTCTGCGTAATTACTTCTTAGACATAAATAAACCTTTTCTACAAAAATATTACAAGCTTATAACTCAGCAGCCGGTATGGTACAGTTTAGCCAGTTTAGTCTTAATTTATCTTTTCAAAATAAATGAAAAACATGCAAAAGTACTAGGAGTCCATAAGAAACGAGAATTGTTATTGCTGAATTTAACAGCGGATTGCGCAATCACAGATCCCTAATTTCCTTTCAGTATGATATTGAATGCGATAAAATATTGTGTCCTTGTCGCACGCGCCACCTGCGTGTATTATGTGAGAGAGATGGCAATGTTTCCATCGTTCGTTCGGCTACTCCCTTTGGCGGCATGCGGCATCTTTGAGCGCGCCGAAAGGCTAGCCTAAAGTGAAATTAGGTAAATAAATAAAGTAAAATTTTGCATTAGTGGACGACCAATAATCGTACATTGCAGTCGCATATCCGGTTCGGTGCTTGTGATTTATTGTGATTGTGACAATCGTATGATGGTGTTAAGTAATAGTGAATATTATGAGATGATGTTGTGTGTCGGAAGAGAGGACGGTAATGTGCGAGCTGCTCGCGAACTTTATCATCGCCGATTTATCGAGGGTAGGCCAGAAGCTGAGCGTCGACAGCTTCCTTCGGTGGCGTGTTTCCATCGGATGGTACTTCGTCTGCACCAAACCGGTTCCTTCCACGCTCCTGGTTTAGGGGGTCGCCCGAACACTACCGATCCAGAATTTGAGGAAGCCGTACTGGAGCATTTTGAAAATAACCCGCGTACTAGCACTCGGCGAGCTGCATTAGCGCTGGATGCCTCAAACCATATGCAAGTATGGCGAGTGTTGCACAATGACGGTTAGCACCCATACCATTTCCGTCGCACCACACTACGCACGTGATGTTCGGGAGCATTTGGTTATGCGCTTTCGTCAGTGGGATCGGGCGCGGTAGCAGACACGTGGCTTGGCCCCTGCGATCCCCAGACCTAACTCCATTAGATTTCTTTTTGTGGGGATACATTAAAAACATTGTGTACGCAATGCCGTGTGATACAGTGGAGCAAATGAGAGAGCGAATCGAAGCCGCTTTCAGGACAGTAACACCAGACATGCTACGCAATGTTCAGGTGGCCATGCACAGGCGAGCGGCCTTGTGTATACAGTACCACGGTCATCACATCGAACCACATCTTTAAAAATGTAAGTTGAATTATTATTTTTCATTTTAATATTTACTTTGCTCGGACTATGGAAAAATATTTCCATTATTGAATGTTATTATTTATTTGTCATTTTTTATTTTAGTTAATTTTTAGTCCGCCTTTGTACATTGTTTCTTACTAATGCATAAAGTTTTAATAAATAAATAAAATAAATAAATATTTTTTGAGGCAAAATTTTAGGTAGACAGGTACTAGGCGAACAAAACGTCTCATGCAAGCGCGCGCCGCGGGCAATCTCTATCCCTAGCTATTGTGTAAACGGGGAAACCCCGTTTAAACAATGGCGATTGGCCGAGGCTGGGCCCACGTGTAAACGCACCATCAAAATTAGGTAGACAGGTACTAGGCGATCAGATTTACAGAAGAAATGTTTCGTAATATTAGCAAGTGACGTGGAATGTTATTGACCCTCGTAGTGTCGTGACACGTTTGTTATGATTTGAATTCAAGAATCATACGATACCAAGAATTTGGTATCAATTCTTTGAGTTATTTATTTTGGGCTGAAACTTTGTGTAGAGATTCTATACCACCTATAATCTTCAGCGCTTCTTGATGTATATACCCTTTTTGTTACACGTTGTATACAAGTACTGGCTACAACTGGATTTTATTAATATTAATAAATTTATAAAGAATTTTTACTGCAGGGTTATGGGCTAAAGATAGAAGGAAAGAAATGTTAAGTATACAGAAATGTTCAGAAAAAAATAATTGAGTTATTTTGTGTAAAAGGGTTCAACTGACACCAAAAAAACTGCAAAAGTCGGTTTCGAGTGAACGGAAAAATAAAAAAAAAAAACGTTTCGTGTTTAAAACCAAATTATGTTAATTTCATCCAAATTATATGTTTTATCACCCACTTTTTAATCTGGTTGGTGTTTATTAATACAGCAACACTTAGTCCTTAAAAATGGTTTAGTTCATAATGATTTTACTATACCTAAGTATATCCGTTTCCAATAAAATAAAGGGAAAAAATATTTATTTGCATTATGTGGTAATTCAAAAAATCATTCCAAATGCTTACCCCTTTTCACTTGTATGAATTATCATTTAACTTATGGGAGAAGGGTATAACTTATTTTATACCCTCAAGGACTTCATTTTGTAGTTGGTTATAAGTCATTATCTTAAAAACGATTAACTTTACATAAAAAATAACCCAATAATAATAAAGAGCATAAATCGTTTACCTGTAATAAACATCACATTTATTTCATTAGGTAACGGTTAAAATGTCACACGAGGTCAAACACGAATTTGAAGCGCGCTTAGTGTTCTTTGCGTCTTTTGTAAAGTTGCATTTTTGGACTTAGATCCCTTGAAACATCTTTGTTACACTTGACGACAAATCTATTATCTTAGATACTTAGGGCGAAATTCACCAATAAAACTAATCGCGTTTTAACGTTTGGCTCGCATAATCGCGTTTAGCCGCTGTCACTAGTGTCATTTGTCTGTATTTTTTTTGTTGTATTTTTACAAGTGACACTAGTGACAGCGGCTAAACGCGATTATGCGAGCCAAACGTTAAAGCGCGATTAGTTTTATTGGTGAATTTCGCCCTTACTAATCAAGTTATACTGAGGTTCTAATCATTATCCGCTATTTTTAGCAAGCCGAGCTCTACACGCACTTACTGTTATGGTACCTGATGCAAAGATTTACAATTATGTAAACTTACAATAATAAAATTACGTAACCGTTTTTAATCAAAGTCATTAAAAATGAAGTGCTCATTAATGAACTTTTATGACCTTGTTCTATCATGAGGGTCAAAAGATACTCAAATGTCGGCCGGCGGTTTCCCTTATCACTAGAATTAGCAGTGAGTAAACATGGACAATACGTTACATTTTATCTCATCCAGATTTAGTCTCCGCAGTCATAAGACTCATTATGCTTCCACCACGAGACTAGTAGTCATGTGCTCATTCCACATACAACTCTTGTATTTCTGTATGCACTAATATTAGAATTTTTAGCTCATTGGATGTTTGCCAGATCTTTAAACTCGCGCGTTCTCTTAAAATTTATGGAATTGTGTTTACTTGTTTATTATTGGCACGATTAACGAAAGAATTTGTTAAATTCTCATAATATAACTCGAAATGAATTCAAAATGTGTATTCACGCTAATTATTATGACGTCACAATGTGAGAATGGAATAACTGTGAGGTTATTGACACTATTATTTAATTACATCATTGACATCAAATAAACGACACACTGTCGTCACTATTTATAGACTTCATATGTCATTGCAGTATTTACATACATACATAGTATACCTATGTACATCTTAGAACTGAGCGGTTACGTCTTGGCGCCCCAATTACGTGCCACGACATTATGTAGATAACTGAATCAAGAATAAAGTCCAATGTTTTTTTTGCACGTGAAGCTGTGCTCTGTTGTACCTACTTCTCGTTATTGTATATTTATGTATACTTATTTTAAATTGCGTCGTTTTTGAAGCACTATGTTGTTACAATGGTGTGTAGTGTGGCTGTTATAGTTTTCAAGATAATAATGTAAATCTGTAGTAGCTGGAGCTATTGCACAGTTGCAGCATGACTTTTTAGTACTAAACACCATACCAGACCATAAATGTTGCACCCATAGTCTCCTTACTACAATTTTATTATTATACAAAATCCCAACCGCGTCTATCTGTCCGTCTATTCGCGATAAACTCATAAACGACTGAACGGATTTTAATGCTGTTTTCACCAATTGAAAGAGTGATTCCTGAGGAAGTTTTAGGTGTATATAGTACATGCATATTATACTAAAGAAAAGCCGAGAATTTCATAGATTTAACCACTCGTGGGGCAAGTTGGTAATAGAAATAAAATATGGAACATACGGTTCGACTCAAGAGAAAAGAAAAAATAAGAAAAAAAAGGCTCAAAGAGAAAATAATATTATATTTACCTACTATCGTTAAGTTCATACAGAGATAGTTATTTTTTATGTTTGACCTTAAACCTATTTACATACCTCTAAAACAGTAATAATAATAATAATGAAACGAGGGTGGCATGCTGCAATGCTAGACTAATGAAAACACCCCATTTTTATTGTCATCATAAGCTATAGAGACGTCAAAAGTATTATTTTTTAATATCCTATATTGTCCAACCGCTGGGCAAAGGCCTCCCCCAACTTTTTTCAGGAATTGTTTTCTTGAGCCACCTCAAACCAAAAGTATAATCATAGAAGTAGGTGTTTGACACTTTCTGCGTAGCAAACATTCAACATCACACCATATTATCACTGCATTCACAGCGCGTTGTTTACATAGTGATCATGATTACTTACTGCGTGGATGAATCGTACCACTTTTACTCTTATTTATAGAAGGTTAAAAGGTATCTCTTAATGGTGTCTGACATCTTTCAGTATCATTACCCTGTCATGCACTCATGCTTAAATGCCATGCAAGCCAGCAAAGATAGAAGGAAAACTTAATATTAAATTACAAAATATCTACCTTTCTGCAATTCGCTGACATTCTGGATTTTCGCAATTGTAACGAAATATTTATAAAGTAGTAGTAATAAGGAAAACGAACGAGTTGACCCTGACTAAAATACATTAATTTGCTAGCGCCAAACTAGACTACGTTTTTAACAAACCGAAGAAAGCTTGTTTTCTTTTTTGGTTGTCATGAAATACTGCATGAACTATGACAAAATGCAGGACTTATTTGGTTGAAATTCCGGTTAATAACCTAATGAAAATATAGACTTATATGAATTATATTCAACAAGATAACAGATTGTTAAATATGTATCCAACATCTTAATTTTTAGGCCAGAATCAGCGGAGACGTCAGAGTTCTCAGTGGAGTGCGGTGATGTGATCTTGGTGGCGACGGACGGCGTGTTCGACAACGTGCCCGAGCCCGTGCTAGTGGCGGAGATGCGGCGCGCGCAGGGTTTCGCCGGCGATACCAAGCGCCTGCAGGCCGTGGCCAACTCCATCGCGTGGATGGCGCGCAACCTGTCCTTCGATGGCTGCTACATGTCGCCTTTCGCTAAGAGCGCACGACAGAACGGCATTGATGCCATTGGTGAGTTATCAAACTATCCTACAACAAAAATAGGGGTTATTCGGTCTTCGTACCGCGTTCGCAGTTGGTCCCATTTGCACTTGGTCTCATTCGCACTTAGTCCCATGCAAGTAGTTTGTAAGGGAAGAAGTAGGTTTGTAGACCAAAGTGTTATATAACATCACGCTACGACCAATAGGAGTGGAAGATCAATGAATAGATCTTTTGAGAGCTTCCGTTGCGTAGGCTGCATAAACAGTTAAAGTTACGCAAAAAATAATGTATCACGGAATTGTTCGCCTTTAAAAGTTATTTCGTATCCTAATTTATTTTCTCCACTGTTTTCTCTCGTTAAAACTTCTGAAACTTAAACTTGTTCGGAATTTCAACTTCATCACATGAATGCTACGTCATGGCTAATTCTATAATTATTTTGTTTGCAGGGGGAAAACCAGACGACATAACGGTGCTACTTGCTATCGTAGCGCTATGAAAATGTCCCCATGTGATTTATGTAGCTAGATTCTAGATACATTTTTTGTTCAAGATTACTACAAAATTTAGTTAAATAATAGTGATAAATAACGAAGCCAAAAAAATTAAGATTGGACCCTTTTTTAAATTAATCTGTAACATCTTGGTTTAAAGTAAGGGAGGTGCCCACTTTATTTGATTCATTGCGATTTATTATGAGACAGATTTGTTTCTAAAAATCTGTTTTGTATGTATATTTGTTGTTTAATTATAACATTGTGCATAGTAATGTGTAAATACTTTTTGTACTATATGACTTCAGTTTTTGTTACGCCAGATATTTCTGTATGATCTCAAAAGTTTCTGTATGTTTTATGTAATGTAAAGGGCCAGGCCATGTAGACGTCAGTAGGTCACCTCCTAAGCTTGATTCTGTCTACCATGTTAGTTGTCAAATAGAATTGTTTATTCAATGATATCGCGCTGTGTCGCCGCGTGTAAATTATTGTGATTTACATGAAGCTGTTTGATGTTGTTGTAATGCTGAAAATAAAATGCTGTTCACTTGGTGTAAAATTTGAAAAAACTCTGTATGTAATAAATTGGGTCAGCAAAAGTAAAGTGATCCGTGACCAACATTAATTTATCTTTGAAACAACAGACCTACTTCTATTATCAGATATTTTATGAGTTTACATAAACTTACTACAATTTGATAGAACACCCCATATACTGTTGACTTTTTAGTTGTCTTATCAAAAAGCTGTTCGCGATCTGCACTACACTGCTTTAATCGATAATATTGAAGTCAATTATGTATATGGATGTGATTGCTACTTGGCTCGAAAACACTGTGAATCCTAAATTAAAATTAAATATTGTCATTGATGTCGATGATACAGAAGCAGTATAAAAGCACTGAAAAGTAAGCTAGTATGGGTCAATACATTGTGATGTTAATTTTCAGAACAAACTGTATTTAACGTGAAAAAGTATGCGGCTAATATATGTATTATGCCGCCTTTCTGATAATTTTAATTTTGTTGGCCTGCTTGTAAAATAGTAGAATATAGTTTTATAATTGTGTGATTACGACGTTGATGAGTATGTCCTTCTTAAATATTTGATTTTACAATCAACTGTGTTTTGGAATTGAACGCGAGTTTGAATGAAGACTGAATACAACTAGAGATACTGTTCTTGTTGTTACTAGTAGTTTTAATAATGTTACGAAACTATATTTGAAACGATCACAACTAACGGTTCTATAATAAGACACTTTATGTTCTTTTATAAATTTTTATGTAAATTATATGTGTAATGATTGTATGTCCCTATATTTTTTTTCCAACGACGATTTAAACCTTTATCGCAGCTTTTATAATTTAATTTGACACAATACACACTCTTTGGGTGTAAATTCTTGCTATAAATAGAAATCGCCCAAGTAATACCTTATTACTTAGTTAATAGCTACAATCATTATGTAAAGTGCATTTGAAGTTTATTTTAATAATTGAAATTACATTACAGGTAAAACGAAGCTTATATAGCTCGCTCTTTGCTCTGTAAATAGTTTATCGCGAGCTGCGTAATTCTAATAACGGCAGAAGTTGTTCGTATTTATGGAAGAGTCAGCAAAATTTATGTGCGCACCATAAACTTAGAACAGGATTGGTTTTATCCAATTGACTTGTTATTTCCATGCACTGTACTTTTGGACTCTGCAAGCTTCGTTTTAGCCGTGACCTTAATATTCAGATGTCGCGTTAACCAATTTAGTGAGAGTTGTTCGATATAGGTACCAAATTGGTTAGCCAGATTAACCATGGCTTACAATTTGTAAATAGAAATCAGTAGCAAATGATATCTTGAAAGTAGATTATCACGCTTCTATTAAAGTATGTCAAGGTATTGGCTTGTAAGTGGTAATTGATCAAACGCTTATCGACTTTGACTTATCAACTGTAACCGTGTTTTAAAATTCACCATGATATTGCGTGAATATAGAATAAACAATTCTTGATTTACGATACAATCTTTGATTACTTCACCTGATAAAAATATTCCTGTGATTAAAAACCTAGCGACTCGCTCCTGCTTAGCTACGTCTAGATGAGACACAGTTGATTAAACTTTCATCATCATCATTTCGGCCGAAAGACGTCCACTGTTGGACATAGGCCTCCCCCAAGTGGTGTCGCCATAACGACCGGTCCTGTGCGTCTCGCATCCATCGGATTCCCGCAACCCTCACTATGTCATCGGTCCACCATGTGGGAGGTCTTCCAACGCTACGGCTTCCGGTACGTGGTCGCCACCCAAGACCCTTTCGTCCCCATCGACCATCTGTTCTGCGAGCAATGTGCCCTGCCCACTGCACTTAAGTTTGGCGATACTTCGGGCTATGTCGGTAACCTCGGATCTCCTGCGGATATCTCCATTTCTGTTTTGATCTCGCAAGGAAACTCCATAACCCTTTCCATTACTCTTTGGGTGACTTTAAGCTTTTCCGATGAGGCCCATTATAAGCGACCACGCTTCGAAGCCATATGTCATCACTGGCAACACGTACTGGTCATATCTATGCTAATATTATAAAGCTGAAGAGATTGTTTGTTTGTTTGGCTCGCTGCGCGAGCCAAACGTTAAAACGCGATTAGTTTTATTGGTGAATTCCGCCCATAGTACTTCTGGAAAAACCTAGATGATGATCGTTTTTTGCATACCCCGAACGTTTAGAGATTTAAAGGCAAAATCCTAAAAAACCGAAGTAATCTCGAAAATTATGCTTAGGACATTTTAGGTTTTCTTCTGATAAATAATACAGAAATAGGGAGTCTTTCCTATGATGATGGCGAAGCCCTTGTGAATTTAAACAGAATTTTTTTTTTTTTGCTTACGACCAGCTTTTGGACAGGACTAGGCTAAGTCTGTCGGGACCGCTAATAGATAGATAATATTTGTAGGCAATCTGTATAATCCGTTGGATATTTATGTATAGAATACCTAGGAATTCTATACAATATCAATGTTCAGTTCTCATTCCCACGGTTGCAACCATTTCCTTCGTTTGCATCACTGCTTCGCAAGAGGTGAGCGTTTCCCATTCCTTCTCGCTCCAGACCATAGTTAAAACCAGGGCCGGAGACGAGAGGTCGCCGCCACCCAACGCCTCCACGAGGACACGGCGGTGCTCTGACTGGGGACTTACTCCATGTGGCGCAAACTTTTACCGTGTAGTCCACCGTGTACTCCGGGCGATCCGCACAATGGTGACACCCGGGAATTTCTTCTTACCAAGTCCGAAACCGTCAAACGGGGTGAATAGGAACGCAGGGGTGGATAGGAACAAAACTTTGGTTAGAATTTTCATTTTTGTATTTAATATTATTGATTTCTATCAAAGCATCCGTTTTTATTTCAATTAAAGAATAAACAGGAGTACAATAAATGCCGGGAAAAATTGTTAATTAACGCGAAGATTCCCTTCAAACTTTTGTTCCCATTCACCCCGTTTGACTAAGTATAGCTTCTGAAACACTCATTTCCGGACGTCCGATCAAGAGCCGCATTAGGTGGAAAGTAAAGATGCCGTGGCACCTCTGTGGCCACTCCTCTAAGAGGGGTGGCCACAGAGAGTGGTCCTCCACGCGCCACTCGTACGTGTATGCAAGGACTGTTCCTTCCAGGACCTTCAAAATCCACGGTCGCAGGCCGCTCGCCGGCAAGGATTGCATTACGTACTAATAAAAAAAAACTGTGGCGTAGGTATGTCATGCTGGGTATCTGTGACATCGACACACAAACGAAAGTCTACCATGAGTACCAGTACCTACATGATTCTGGACCCCCCAGTTGTGGAATTTTGAATTGTCATCGGGATTTATTAGAATAACGATTTTATTTACCACTAGCTTTTGCCCGCGGCTTCGCTCCCGTCAACTGACTACTCTACTCTACCCTACTCTACTCTACTCTATTCGATTTTTTCTCGCCGTAATAACCATCCTTGAACATCAACGAACATTTTAAAAAAAGAATTGGCCAAATTGGTCCAGGCGTTGTTGAGTTATGCGCTTACCAACACATTTTGCGATTCATTTTTATATTATAGATAATGACTTTTTTTTTATATATTTATTTGTTTAAACTTCATGTACAGTAGTGGTACATAGGCGGGCTTAATGCAACAAGGCATTCTCTACCAGTCAACCATTTTTGTTTTTTTTTTTTTTGCTAAGATTGTCATCGGGGTTGGTTAGAATAACGATTTAACACAGATTAAATTTAAAAAAAGTACTTTTGTTTTAATTAGGAAAAAGTCGACGAAAAATTCCACCACTAGGGGGTCCAGAATCATGTACTAGATCCGTGGTATTCGTTCGTGTGTCGATGTCAAAGACACCGTGTATATGTAATGTAGTTGAATCACTACCCACTTCCGACTTAGGGCCGGTTTCTGAATTGTTTTTAAAGTTAGGAGTGTGTCAATCCCTGTTTTGATGCGTAAGTTTGATAGGTTTTCAGGCTAAAGTTAAAAAAGTACTCAACTTCCAAGTGTGTACAACACAGATAGTTAATTATTGCTATTTCGTGATATGAACATAATGCAGATTTATAGATTTTCATGTTAAAGCAATTTGAGCTCTATAACTACAATAAGACAATTTAGTATTTCATAATAATTTGTATTCACAATTAACAGACCCTTATCAATAAACTTTTTACACAAAATACATTAAATCAACTCAATGCTAGTGACGTAATTGTTATCACTTGGGCATATTTTTTTTGTACAAATATTCATACTTCTAATGTCTTCACTGTATAATCCATTACCCAAGAGAAAACATATTGCTTGGCATATAAATGTAAATAAAATGTCTATTATACTAGTTACTTGAAAAATGTATAGATTTGACAGAATAGGTCATATTGTTAGAAGGAAAAAATTAGCATAGAAACTTTAGGCTCTGCTCAAAAGCTTGGAGTAGTTTGTATTCATATGGAAAAAAACACTAAGTTGACAAAGAGCAATACATGAAAATATAATAGAAATCATAGACATTTTTTTAACAGATGTTTTGGCTTTGAAATTGTATCATTTTGTTGTTTATATTTCATGTACAGTATAGTAACCAATAGATCAAGCTTATCTAGCATCCTCGTCTTCATTATCATGGCGGCGCCAGTCAAAACCTCCTGGTCGTACATTAGCTAGTTCTGGGAGTGGATCATAATCTGGTTCAGGGGCGGGATCAAATAACTTTTTCCTGAAATCAGTAGTTACGCATGAAAATATTTAAAATACTTTGTTAAGCATGTTAATAAATATTTGTGTAACTAAGTTCTGCATTAATAATTCATACTTACAAGAACTTTGGTGTCTTCAATATTTTCTGACCCCCATTCTGTCTTGGTAGTACATCCTCCATAAAAAAATATATATGGCCAATAGCCATACCCACTAAATCTACTGATATTGCATTTCCAAGTAGCACTGAAAAACCCAATAACACCCAGGGAAGATATGGAGCCTGAAAAAAAAATACAACTTCATTAAAAGTACTATAAGACTTGTTGTATATGTATAAAGCAGGTAGGAGGTACTTCTCTTACAAATAAAAAAAAAAACAGGTACCTACATAGTTAATTACTGCTTTGATGTCTTGGAAAATAAGTGCATCAGAATGATGTACCAAAAAAAAGCATAAACCTTACCTGAAAATTCATGAGGCCAAAGAAGTTCATCCTCACAAAGACATTTCTTCGCGACCATACATACACTATCATTATAGTAAATGCTTGTCCTAAAAATAGTAAATTCACAAAGAAAGCACACAGCTGTTATAAACACTGTTAAGGAAATTTAACAATATTTGGCATCATACAATTATCTTTTATTTTTAATTGGCAATGATGATACCATTTTGAGCCAACTGTTACATCAGTGAAATTGAAACTCAATAACAACCTTTGTATTTCACTTAGTATACAATAACATGCAGTGAGAACCAATTGTGTTGTCTTTTAGCTACAAGAGAGGCCTTCCAGCATCTCAGTTCTGTTAAAATGACCTAAAAATTTAGATAAATGTTCATTGACTTGATTAAAAAGGATACAATCATCAAGACACCTCCAAACACAAACATTACAACAAAATCAGCCGTTCTTCCTCGAAAGGAGCCCTCTTCCAGCATTCTACAATATCTGTAGGTGAATATCATGTTGAAGAAAAAGTTGAACCCTAAATTCCCAAAAAACAGGAATGTGCTTATCAGCCTCCATAATTGGTATTTCCTTAGTATTAGATTAGGATTAAAATATAGTTGAAATGGTGATACTAGGTCCAGTTGCTGAAACAGAAAAATATAAATATCAATATTTTTAATGAAGTATAATTATTTCACCAAAACTCTCTTGTTAGGTAGTCACAAAAATGAGATAATGACTCAGCAAATGACACGTATAATTAAATAAACAAATAAGAAAAGACGTACGACAGCTAGCGTAGTAACAACACAAGCCGTAGTATATGCCCTGGTCACAGGAGGTATGAGCATGTATTCCTGGAGAAGCGTCTGATATGCCATTTTCCCGTTCAATTGTTTTCTTTTTACACTTCAACGTTCTAAAGGAAATTAGCTAAGATAACAAAGTCACAGTTCGACTCGACATGATTGGGCCACATCAGAATTCAATTGTTCACAATAGTAACAATCATGATTATGATTACAGGAAATTAAACTGTGCAGAAACTAATCTTCACTAAGCTCCCAAATAAAACGTAATTCAACACAGTAAACGTTATTTAAAGTTTACAGTCATCTGTTGTTAAATAATTCGAAAAGGAGTACTCAAATTCTTGAAAATTCCCAAAATCTACAACAGAAAATTGACTGACAGTCGTTCCCAAAGATGTCATGACAATTTTCATAGACAAACTCCTAACTTTTGATTTTCATTCTGGTAATCCTGAAAATAGTGCATCGTCTACATCTTTGTGAAGATAAATCATTGATAGAAAAATATATTCTAGCTAGGGGGACGCCAATAAATAATTCTACACTTTCGTATTTAGGGTCCAGTGGGAGATGCCAGAAAATCGTAGGGGCCCAGTAGGGTCGAAGCCTACTGGGGCCACGGGTAGTTTGAAAGCGAAACCCGGGCCCCAGGATAAAGGCAAAGAAGGAACAGGAGTGTTTTTTTTTTAAGGGTCCTTTATTCGGTTCAAAATCATACCAAAAAAAAAACGTGTGGTGAACGGGTGAAACCACTGACCTTTACTATGTGAAACTGTCTTTTCAGTAAATGTACCTACTCCAAAACCCGTTCCCGATATAGAAAATAACCAAGGTCAACCCTACCACAATTTACTGTATTTATCGTGTTCGGTTGCCTTTATTCCCATCTGCCCACTTTAATCTTGCCACCGGGCCGTGGTCAATGGTACAAATTAAGCCAAAATAAAATTGGAAGGGCGCTGCCTCCTGATATTCAGGCCTGCCTAGTTTGGGTGTCAGAGACTTCATAAACTGTATCAACCTTATAATAAAACAATAAAAAACGTATTATTATTAATTTATTATTCCGGTAATTGAGGGTTGTGACTCATGACCATTAATAATAGGTCTTTACCTATGTAATTGGAGATTCTATAACCAGCATTTTCAGTTTAAAATAATACTTGATTCAAGATGTACATCGACACAAGTTAGGATCAGTTTATGTATTCCGAGCGTAATAGAACCGAGGGACCCGCTGGATGGATGAGGCGATTAATCGTAATTTCTATTAAAATAATTGTGGTAAATTGGATTTTGTCAGTACATTCGTGAGGCTGGTACCTACATTGAACAAACAATGCAATGCTACTAGTTTTTTCGGTCTAGCTCGAGTGGCCCAATGTACCCAGCTCACTGTCACTTAAGTTTATCTTCACTCTTGATTCGATCATGCAAGGAAACTCCGAGCATAGCCCTCTCCATCCATTGCATAATAATTATTATTATTATTGTTCTTTGGGTGTCTTAAAACCATCTGATGATGCGCATTGTGAACGACCACGTTTCAGAGCCTTAAGTGGCTACTACTACGCACTGGCAATATAATATTCACATAGACACCCAAAATATGTAGTTAACTAAAAACCTTGATTAAGCTTATTCTTAGTAGGGTTATTAAGAATAAGGTTAACCGAGGCTACACATATTAAAATTAAGTAGCTTTAGCCAACGATCTTCTATTCTGTATTTTACTTGGAGGAAAGTCTAATCCACCACTTTTTTTTTATTATTCATGATAGGTTCGCGCTTGACCGCTATCTCACCTGACGGAAAGCGACGATGCGGTCGACGATAGAACGCGCTTACCCAGAAGTACCGCTACATAGCTTAGAACCTATTCTAACTATTTACTAAACTCGCACCCTGAGGGTTCCAAACAAACAAACAACACAACACAAACAACCGTACAAACTTTAGGTAAGTTTGTACGGAACCCTCAGGGCGCGGGTCTGGCTCGCACTTGCCCAGTTTTTTTAAAATATGATTCACGGGCGTTATTTAAAATCATCAATACAACCCACCCTTTCAGTGTTCGTCTCTTACCCCATAGTGTGACATGCCCTCCTGCTCCGCCTAAGGGCGTGAGAAGTCATTGGATGATTCGGCTATTTCACGAACTCATTCAATATTTTAAGACGTTACGTTACCTTTATTGTAACAGCTACTAAACATATAATCTTCTAATACTTATGTAAAAATCTCATGTCAGTGTTTGCTACCGAACTCCTTAATAATAATCAATTTATCGATTTTTTTGTGGTATGGTAGGTCAGAGAATTGGTCGTACTTTTTACCCTCCTACCCCCGGTTTCATTGTTTTCTTTGATTAAATTATTTATATGGTAGAAAAACGTTTGCCGAGTCAGCTAGTAATATGATAGCAAGTGGAAACAATAAATTGGGATATCATGTAATAATTATGAAAGGATGCATTATTTGTAAATTGCAAAACATATTTATATTTAACTAGCGACCCGCCCCGGCTTCGCACAGGTGCAATGCTGATACTAAATATACTACATAATGTCTTTAAATACAACATTCACTCCTTTTTTGTCATTAGACTATACAAACATGTTTTCTTTCGAGGTTACTCTTGAAAAAGCGACGTATAATTGGTCATGTGAAAAACACTCAACAACCGCTATGTCCCTGCATTTTAAATCTGTAATATCTTCGAAAATATTCATTTAAATTATATGCTGTAAATTATCGGGCCATATTGATCTTTACATTAAGCACATTGTATTTACTTAAGTTAATTGGATAAGGATTAATGCTGTGTTGCTTAAAATGGCTTCGTAAATATGGTTATTGTGAGTTATCCCTAAGAGATAGACATATATCATCACGCTTTTTTTTGTAGAATTTTTTAAGGTGTACAGTAGGTATACCTTAACACAACACCCTAAAAACACCACCGGTAATACACCTACGTAATAAATAAACGGGGGTTGACGACTCGTGGGTGTTGCTTATTACCCAACCTGATACATAATTGTAATAAATTGTGTCGGGGGCGAACCGGCGAGCCGCGCACTTTTCCGCACCAGTGTCGGAAAGTGCGCGTATTTTACATGGGGCCTAGATTAGAATACGTATTATATAGAAATAAAACAATTAGTCAATATAACAGATATTTACTATAACATAATAAGCTTAATATACGAAAACAGATGCTAAGTCATCATAATCATAAGTTCTCTTCAAGAATAAATCTAATAAAGATACTCCAGAGATATGACATAGACCTGTATTTATTGGTAGAGCTGTTAAGCTGATGTTTAAAGATTGGCCAGGTTCCAGTGGCCCAAGCTTCCTGTTTGAAATTCCACACCAAAGAAGACTAGAATCCTGAAGTGAACGTAATTTTAGAATTAAGTCTAAGGTTCTCTCACTGGCATTGACTATTTTGCATTGAAAATCAAAAGGCTCCTCCACAGACACTTTACTGGGCAATTTTTCAAATGTCAGCCTGATATCTCCATAGTCAGGGGTCATTCTCTGCAGTTGACTAGTTTGCAACCGCCCCTTTTCTCCTAGGTTAGACCTCCACACAATATCCAGTTTTCCAATATTTTTAGCTGCAGCCAATAGTTTTATTTCCTTTGAAATGTTTTCTCTTGGTGTCAAACAATACAGATACTGACAGCTTTCTTGTGGTTGAAGTAAAGTAACATCTCCAAACACAGAAATTCCATCGTCAACTTCATTTAATGATTTCACATTAAACTGCTGTGAGCTTTCCAAAGAGACCTGCTCTAATATTATGGGCCCCGATGTTATGTTTTGCACTTGAGCTTCAAGATAGACATCATCAGACTCAGCATTGTAAAACTTAGTTTTCACATCCAATGGTTTCATAACTTCAAACTTAAAGAATTTCCTGAATGATGCAAGTGTGTTATAGTTGGACATGTATGTAACTTCACAGACAAGAATGTGTGTGCCAAGATCCTTGACTTCATGGTGTATGACATCACTTAGTGTTTCATCTACATCAAGCATTGTAGGAGAGAGGTTCTGTTGAGTTGTTAGTAATATTCTCTGGGAGTTTGTCTGCAGATCAGCTTTTATGGACACACTTTGTACAGGATTATTTGTTTCATTATGGACGCAAACATAACACGAAAAGGTTTCACCAAGATAAATATTACCGAAACTTTGTGGAAGTAATAGGAACTGGCCAGCAGAAAGGGTTTCCATTTGTGTGACAGAAGTAGCATCGTCTTTGAGGTAATTGTTTAATATATTACCTGGCAAGTCTTTAGAATCGCAAGTTACGATTCTTGGGCTTATCAAAGCAGGTTTCGTCAACCTCATCACTTTCAGTGCGACTAGATGTTCTACTACTTCCTTTGGATCCATTTTTATATAATTAATAATAGTTAATAAATACAACAATGTGGTGCCAGCGTAACGTAATTGCTTTTAAAAATAGTCTTAATAGGTTTTATATTAAACAGATTCTAATAGTATTCCTATGAGAATTCCACTTTTGTTGATAACTGTCATCAGCCACATAAATGTCACTGTTTTTTTTTTGCCAAGTTTTTTTTCCTGTTTACCCCTTATATTAAGCTATAGTCGTTCTACCATATCTCCTAGTTTTTCGTCCATGTTTTTTTGCGTAATAAGTCTTCCGTCTTCCGTATTCGAATATCTTAGTTGTTTCTTTTTGTTTTACATTAGAACGCGGGTGTAACACATTTTAATGTTTTTGAAGTATTTGGCGGCAAATGTATCAATTCAGCCTTCTCAGCAAACTTCGCTGAGATTAGTGATGTGCCGAGTACGGCTTGACTCGAGTCAGACTCGATGCCTGCTGTGGACTCGCTGACTCGAGTACAAATTTATTTTGATTCGAGTACGCAAGACTCGATTCCAGGACTCGAGTACGCTAGACTCGATCCCAGGACTCGAAACCAGGATACGAGTCCAGGATTCGATTTCAGGACTCGAGTCCATAACTCGGGTCTAGAAATTCGAGTCCAGAAGTGTAGTCTAGAAATTCAAAACCAAAAGAGTCCGTTATTCATACTTTTTAGAATAAAAAGGTAAACTTCAGACAGCATGTAGTTTAGGTTTAGGATAATGATGATTTCTTGTTTACTCGATTCCAGGACTCGAGTCTGAAAGAATCGATTCTGAACTTACTGACTCAATTTTATTATGCGAGTCCAGCTGAATCGAGTCTAGCATTCGAGTTAAGTTGACTAGCTCGTACTCGATCTGTGTTTACTTAGCTTAGTTATTTTTTATATAATTTATAATCACTTGATCAATAAAACCTACGATTATATCAAATCGTTAATACTTCTTTATTTTAACATCATATCTTATTATTTCATTACTTCCACTTAAATTCTAATACACGCTACAAATAAATTAATATTGAGGAAGGCCCTGAATATTTATTTATTTAATAACACATACAATTGTTTTAACAAGCATACCCAAGATAACAAATGTAGTTGCAAAATAGCCGCACTCAGAGACGCCACCCACAGACTGATCCAATATTCATTAGTGAAGTAGGCAACATACATACATGATAGTCGATGATCAGTCTCAAGCAGCGCCCTGAAGAACTGGCACAAGTTACACAGAGGACAACACACTTATTGTCACCCTCTGAAATTCCGCCAATGTGGAAGAAAAAATATCCAACCGCAGACAGACGTTATTAAGTATTTCAACCGCCCGAGTCACGGGTGCGAACTTTAACAGATTTGTGCGGGCTACCGGGACTTTAAACAGCCTTTCTCTCGGTCCTGAGCGCAGTCTACTGTTTGGAACGAGCAATCTCAACGATTCCAGTATTTGTGGATTATTTAGGATACCCCGTAAAACCAAAAACACATACTTTGTAAGAGCGAGATTGCGCCATACCTCCAACTTATAGTAACCAACCATCCCTATAACAAAGAGGGTTGGATACATAAGTAGATAGAAAGGGTATACGCAAAATTGCCTCATGTATAAATACCGAGTAAATTTATTCTGCATCTTTTCCACAATCATAGAATATTTACTTTCATAAGGATTCCAGATGATAGCACTCGTTTCCAGGTAATAATATAGAAATGAACGTTCTGTAGCTTCCTGCTTCCCGCTCAGAGCTCTGGATAGGTCGTCTGTACATTTTAGTAAGTCTTACCTACGTTAGAACAGAAAAAAAAAACTTGAGAGGTGTCAAGGGACACCCGGATGGAACGAAGTTCTTTTCGATTGATTAGTGAAGGAATTGTAATAAAATTTTATTTCATTGGACATAAGTATTAAAGAAACTATTATTATTTTTATTAAGTAGATTGACTTGTTAACGATTAAATGTACATAGTACGCAAGCACCTACAAAAATCTGTGCTATCGGGGGACTGCTATCCCCCGACCTTTTTGTGCCCCCTCGACTACCATGAAAACGCATCCATGTCAAAAAATTTAAAAACGTTTATAGCCGCCATCTTGGATTTACATTTTGATCTCATTATCGGCTTTAACACCCTCGAAAACCACGAAGACGACACCCATGTCAAAAAATTTAAAAACTATCATAGCCGCCATCTTGGATTTAAATTTTGATCTCATTATCGGCTTTAGCACCCTCGATAACCATGAATACGACACCCGTGTCAAAAAAATTTAAAACGTTCATCATAGCCGCCATCTTGGATTTACATTTTGATCTCATTATCGGCTTTAACACCCTCGAAAACCACGAAAACGACACCCATGTCAAAAAATTTAAAAACTTTCATAGCCGCCATCTTGGATTTACATTTTGATCTCACTATCGGCTTTAACACCCTCAAAAACCATGAAAACGACACCAATGTCAAAAATTTTAAAACGTTCATCATAGCCGCCATCTTGGATTTACATTTTGACCTCACTGTCGGCTTAAGCACCCTCGAAAACTTCAACTCGAAAAAATGGCGGCCACAGCCCAGAGGATAAGAGAGAGAGAGACAGACAGAGAAACATGCGACGCCGCACAGCTTACAATAGCTTACTATAGCAAAAAGTGCCGTGACAACTTTTCGTAAGAAAGTGTCGTGACAACTTTTCGTAAGATTTTTTTCCGTCTAGCCCCCTTTCACAACGCGCGATAAGGAACTTTGTTCCAAAAACACATAAATAATTTCGCCCGGCTAGGAATGCGAATGTGGGACGCGGGGAAGTCGTGTCCCGACTCCTGACTTAGGATGTTGGATAGACGGATGAGCCGTTGTATTTATTATAAGATACATCAATTTTACAAACCAAAATCAACACCGGCCACAAAAAAAAACACGAATGTTCGAACTTCGAACGAGCAATGACCTTGAAACGCGCTCTCAAAACACATCATTCCACCGACAATTTATTGTTGACAGAAGACTAGCAATGCCAATCAAAGATATAAGAGATACAATAGAGCGGCTATCAGAAAAAATGTCTTAGAAAAACTGTTATCCTATGCCTCAGTGACGCCATCTGGCTTTGAATAGCAAACATAATAATACGCGAAATAAATTTGTCAAAATTTATAATTATTTAACTATCGCTCGGTAGGTGGCCAGGGGCCTTTCCATGATAATGTTAAAATGTTAGTCGTACGAGCGAAAAAGAGTGATGGAGCTATACACCCTATACAGGGTGTCAGGGAAACGCTTCCGAAAACGAAGACAGGTGATAGGGCTACTGATTCTCGATACGATACCATCAAAAAATCAGATTTTTTTTTTAACTATTTTACCTATTTTTTTTAGCATTTTTCGTACACTGTGCATTGAGAACAGTTAAATGAAACCATTATTTGCAATTAAACACATTTTGTTTTCTTTACAACTCTAACAAGCAATGTATCAGCTGACGCTTGCGTGTGACCTCAAGTTCAAAATACGCGCGCGCTCTCCGACAGCCGCGCGGCCGACGACCCCAAGTCCACGCGCGCGTACGTACGGAGGTGAAGGAGGAAGCGAGATGGACATAGGCTAGACATGGGTCGTACTTGCAAAATCGAGTACCAGGGCTTCCAAGTACGTCCAACATCCACCATAAAAAACCAGGGCCTAAAACCAGGGCTCGAAATACTTTCAGGTGTTTTCTATCTACATCGAAAATTGATCCATGACTTCATACAAATAAGAAGTACAATCGTGTATTCAAAAGCCCTGTTGGAAGAAAAAATACTAGCATAGGAAATTGATCCGTGACTTTCCTAAATAAGGAGCAAAATCGCGTTTACAAATAAATACACACAAAAAATACACAAACCAATAAAGTAAAAAAATACTTGCATACGAAATTGTTCCTTATACTCTTACTGATAAATGATCGCATTTGCGAAAACTAACGCAGTTGAGTACCTACGTAGTTGAGCGTAACTTTTGTCGGGCGGCATCGAATGCAGGTGCAGGCGGCATGTTTGATCTTCATAGTACTTCTTTAGTAATCTAGTTATTACTACTACTTATTTAGTTCTTTTCCGACTCGGTTCGTGAGCGAACGTGCGTGAATCAATCCATAGCCATTGAATCGTATTTGTTACTGTTTTGTTAGTTTTGTGTTTAGTTATTATTGTTACGTTTTTAGTGCTGTTTTATTGTTTTTTAGTTTAATTTTTTGTGTTTTTTAACAATGCCTGACGCATACGTGTACAGTGCTCGTGAATACGGCAACATGTTGATGTGTTTAGGAGAAGCCCGTGGCAATGCTTCTCTAGCGTTGAGATTTTACCGAGACAGTTTTCCGAACGTCCGACATCCGTCTGATAGTCGCATGATAACGGCTGCTTTTCAAAGAGTCTTAGAAAATCGACCAATTGCGCCGATGGCGGCAGGTGGTGGACAACAAGTGAATGTTCAGACCGAGGAGCGTATTTTAAATGTGATTCGCCAAAACCCACGGCTGGGCACACGAAGTGCGGCGAAATTATTGCGGCGCCGGGGCGTATCGACAGTCTGTCACTGGACAGTTCACAAAATCTTGCGCCGGAACAGAATGCGGCCCTACAAAATTCACAAAGTACAAGCGTTGCTACCCAACGATCGCGTTCGTCGCCGTGCGTACTGTCGTTGGCTGCTAGATCAACAACAACGTGCACCTGGCTTCATTGAACACATTATCTGGATGGACGAGTCCACATTCACGAGAAACGGGATGTGCAACAGGAGGAATGCCCATGTATGGTCAGACGTGAACCCGTCCGCCACTCAAGAAACCGGCCATCAGACCAGATGGTCTGTCAACGTATGGGCTGGTGTTTTTAATGGACGCATTCTAGGACCAGTGTTTCTACCGCAGCGCCTCAATGGACCAGCATATCTTAATTTTATAAATGTACATTTAGCTGATATGCTAGATAGTGTATCGCTGGCTGAATTTCGTCGAGCATGGTTCCAGCACGATGGCGCTCCACCGCATGTTACGCGCCCCGTTCGCGAGCGTCTCACTGAGCTTTTTGGTGACTGCTGGCTCGGAAGGATGGGGCCGCACGCCTGGCCAGCTCGTTCACCCGATTTAACACCTTTGGACTTCTTTTTGTGGGGGTATGTGAAAGAAAGAGTGTTCGATCGGGAATGTGACAGTGCTGATGAAATGCGGGGCAGAATAGTGAGCGTTTTTAATAAACTACGTGCAGAATGTGTTGAGGATGTTACACTGATGCCTCGTGTTCACGAGTCTACACAGCGACGGGCCCGGCTATGCATTGAAATGGATGGCGCGCAGTTCGAGCCAAACCTTATAAGGTCGCAAAGGATTTAAACAGGTACTTAAAATGCTTCTGTCAACTTAAATGTGAACTACGAATGCGATTAAAATCCAAAATTTTGTGAAGTGTTGTAGGGGTAGGCATTTTGAAAGTGGTTTTTGTAAATTCCGTATTAAATCCGTACGGCCGCTGCTCGAATTTTGCGGACAGCGGGTGGCGGCGACGGCGGCGCGGAAACGGCGCGGGACGTATTAGATCCTGCCGCTCCCGCGCCGCCGCCGCCGCCGCCCCGCTGCCCGCAAGATTCGAGGCAGCGGCCGTACGGAGCGCTCGGCGCCCGCGACGCGCGTTGGCGCGACGTTGCCTTGCGTGTCAGTGACCTCACGTTTTGTACGCTTTCCATTGCGTGTTTGCGAAATATGAAGTCTTGAAAATAATGAATTTAAAGCGAAAGGTTAGTGGTATCCCTTTGCATATAGGTTGTATATAATCTACGTTCTGGCTTCGGAAGCGTTCCCTTACACCCTGTATAGCTCCATCCCTTTAACATTTCGATTTAGGTCGTAAAATGGATCACGTTATGAGCTCGTGGTAGAGCCTCACTGTGTGATAAAGGTAAGGTAAAGCTTTTCAGCAATAGATGGCGTTATCACAAAATCAGCAAATATTCTTGAACTAATTCTAAAAATTATTTTAATTCTAATTCATTACTTCGTAAATACCAAAAATATTTACGAAAAGGAACCGAAGTTAGGTGCAGTCATTTTATCATAACAAGATTTGCAATAGCGTAATGCGCAGTTCGGCATATTTTCTCCGAAAATGATTTTCTTTACGTGAATAGAGCGGATACAAACACGACTTGACGTGCAGGGGTGTCATACTAGACTGAGCTGGACTGAGCGACTTACGTAGATTCTTTAGTAGTGATTCTTCAATTTTATCCTTTTGAGGTACGGAACCCTAAAAACGCGCTAAGTACACTACCTCACAGGTGGCGTGACGGGCGTGACCGCGTGAAAACTTGTGCATATTATGACGATGACCTCTTTCAAATTTTTTGAATCATTATATCTCAAAAACTGTGGCTCTTAGGAAAAAAAGTGTTGAAACAGTTTTGTAGATAATTATCTGAACTACAATTTTTGTCTGACCTAATTTTATGATAAAACTTACCGTTTTGCTGAAAATCGCGAAAAACTTGGTTTTGTGACCTTTGACCGAATCGATGAGGACTTTTTAGGTTTCATTTATGATGGTGTTCTAAACAATCCTACCAATTTTTAATTGGGTACGAACACTCTCTGTGGTCTGTGGGTGCGAATTTGTAACCTTGGATGTCTAAATGTCTAAATTGACCGGACTCATTGACCTAAGAAATATCAATGACCCGACTGTAAATAATGGTATTTGTAGAAGAGGCACCACAATTTTGGCAATAAAACGTGCGAACTAATAAAACGTTAAACGCTGGAGAATATTTAGAGAGTGATAACAGTAAATAAAAATAAAAAATATTAAAGTTCTAAACAGTAATATGACAATAGAAAGAAAATCGTTCAATGTGGTTGGTGGTTAATGTCAAACACAGAGTAACTTTTTATGTCAAAATTGTCAAATGTCAATCATTAATTTTATGTCACTGTCAATTGACACAAAACTATCGTGATTATTTTGTGGATATTTGAGAATTTATTTGTGCGATTGCTGATTATTGAATCTGCTAACGGAATAGTGGTTTTTATTTGATCAAAAGAAGATGGTGTTAACAAAGGAATTTAGAATTTGCATGCCGATGACAGTCGAGGAGGTACTTATTCACTTTGGTAGTACTTTAATACGCAAGATTTATATTTTATTACAGAAGCTATGTGTATTTTTTCAAATTTCAAAACCGTAACTAAGTATCAGTACTGCCCCATAAACTCCCGTGTGTCCAATGGTGCAATATTATATTTTTGTGTTTAGTTTGTATTTGCGACATAAACGGCCTTGGAAAGATTAGCATTTGATTTGATAGTTCTATAGCTATAACATTGCATATGTATGGCTTCAGATTGATGTCTGTAGTGCGTATTAGTTTTCCGTTTGTACTGTCTCTTATGATTCACTAGACGTTAATTGCAGGGCACAGCTATCACTTCAACCTTTTATCATTTTAATTGATCACTTCTTATCGCGAATAGCAAATCATGAAAGCGAGGCTTAAAGTTCATACTTATAAATTATGTAAACAGTGGTGCCATAAAGATAATTATCAGAAGCATGTATATGAATGCTGCACTTTATTCCAGTACCGTATAGGCCAGCTGTACATGATAGCGCGGCATAGCTTCGAGCAGTCCAGCAATGGAGAAGGTGTGGAGGTAGTGGCTAATGAACAGGTCACTGATGAAGTTAATGGAGTGGGACAATATACTGAAAAGAGAATACATCTGTCTAGGTGTGTGGTTAATTTTGAATTAGTTGTTATCGTGAACATGATGTACAATTATATTTTCCCCTTAACCCTTTCTTTATTGATTATCGTAAATCCATGTAAGGTGTGGCTAAAGGTATGTGGGAAATGCATATTTACAATTTATTATCTTATCCTGATCTGAATAGATAAGCTTGAAATTTACGAATTTGTTGTTGTGGTATGATACATGTTTGTATTTAAGTAATGATAAAAATTTGAGTAAATGAGGCCATTGATTCTTTTAGTAAATAGGAAACATGATTTTAATCATGCTATTACAAAATGGAACTTCCTGTATAATATAATGATTATAATTGCTTTTTCCTTGTTTTACAGTCATTTACCATATTGGGTCCAGTCACTGATACCAAAAATATTTTATGTCACTGAAAAGGCATGGAATTATTACCCTTACACTATAACAGGTAAATATATTTCTAATAATTTTATTTGATTTTATTTGCCTCACATTAACTTATAAAGAAAAATAAATATACCTATGTAAGATTTGTATACTACATTGTTTCCTGCTAGTATATTGGTCTCCTAGTTAAGTAAATGTTAGTTGCTTCATTTCATTTTATGTTTCTGATTAACATGACTATTGATATAACTGTCCAGGTTCTTTTTCTTTTTTCATTTCCTTAAGAAATTTATGGACCTTTAGAACAAAGATGTTGAAGTCTTGAACAAAATATTGTCTATGATTATCTTTTTATAAATATAATCTTATCTTTCTGAAAATGATTCAATTACTATTTATTTAATCTTATGAATTACAAATATTTCTTTTTGTATTTTTCATGTTGCTGAATCTTCACAGAATATACAGTAAGTATTTTATTTCTAATATGTTTATATATAAAAACTATTTATTAAAGTTGTATTCTTTAGACGAAAACGAAATATTGCTGATTGTAGCTTAGCAATTAATTTTATAAAATGTATATTTTTATGCCTTCTCTAACATGTTTAATTTTCCAGTGCTCCTTCATTCCAAAGTTTGCTATCTCAATTCAAACAAGATATGAAGATAATAATGGGACTACAGAAAATGTGAGTAGTATTGATAAAAATATTTTTTATTAGGTACTACAAATGAGTAGAACAATTTACAAATATATAAATGCTAGATGATGACCTATATAACAGTCTGAATCCGAACCATTAAGGACCAGTATTTCGGATTTCAGTAAACAATCACCCTCGAGATACAGAAAATTTACAAACCATTAGGTGCTAGCATTGTAAATTGTAATTCTAGATAAATACAAAACATAATCTTGACAAAAGGTTGACTGGTAGAGAATGCCTTGTTGCATTAAGCCCGCCTATGTATCACTATTGTACATGATGTTTAAATAAATAAATAATCATTTGAAAGAGAAATATGTGGATGGATGTGTTTTGTTGATCTGCGACATGAGCAATAAATGTAATTTTATTTTATCAAAGTACTGACAAGTTATTTATATTTATTTCTAGTGTTTGGGCATGAGTCCAGAAGAGCTAGAACAAAGGGAAGTAGACTTCCTAGACATAGCGTATGATGAGATCAAGCCGCATCATTACAAGGAGGCAGAGGATCCGAAGTTCTTCAAATCGGAGAAAACTGGTCGAGGGCCTCTCGTGGAGGGCTGGCGGGATACCCACCAGCCCATCATGTGCTGTTACAAGGCCGTCAGCGTAAAGTTCGAGGTGTGGGGCCTGCAGACAAGGGTCGAGGAGTATGTTCAAGCAGTAAGTCCTTTTTAGGTTTTTTTTATTAACTTCTGAAGACGTAGACCAAACTGCCTTGGATTGTTCGGTTCCTAATATGGTACCAGTGATTAATAAAGAGGCTCGTGACTCTCGTACATAACAACAAATCACAAAATTGCGACGCGTCATTATTTTATTTTTGTACACACCAATATAGGCCACGTATATGTACAAAACTATTAAGTAGATACTGCTTATTGTTATGGAAATCGAAAAGTAATTTAAAGAAATAATTATTTTTTGTATATGGCAAATCTTACTTGTTTTTATTTATTTGTATGCGTTGCTTATCTCTATCATCTATATATATAAAAGGAGAAACTGACTGACATATCAACGCGCAGCCAAAACTACTGGGACTAGGAACGTGAAATTTTGCTTCAGGTTTCCTTTAATGACGTAGGCGAGCACTAAGAGAGGATTTTCCAAAATTCATCCCCTAAAGGGATGAAACGGGGATCCAAAGTTTGTTTGGAGAAACCTACTTTCACGCGGGCGAAGCCGCTGGCAGAAGCTAGTCTTTATATATAAGGAGAAACTGACTGACTGACATATCAACGCACAGCCGAAACTACTGGGACTAGGAACGTGAAATTTGGCACAAGGCTTCTTTTTATGACGTAGGTAAGCACTAAGAGAGGATTTTCCAAAATTCACGCCCTAAAAGGATGATACGGGTGTCCAAAGTTAGTGTGGACTAACCTAGTTTCACGCGTGTGAAGTTGCTAGCAGAATCTAGTAAATCATATTTTGTCTACAGGCGATTCGAGAAATTCTGTTACTGGGTCATCGCCAGGCGTTTGCCTGGATGGACGATTGGTTTAACATGACGCTAGAAGACGTAAGGGACTACGAACGCGAGATGCAAGCGAAAACTAATATGAAGGTATGTTAACAGATCGCGATCAAAGTACCTATAACGTTTTATTAATTTTAGATACTAGATGTAATGATAGCCTTATTATTCCGAATCAACTCTCTTTTTCATCTTTGTTTTTATAGAATGTCTTTTAATTCAGCATGCCTCGTGGCAAATTCCTCCTCTAACTGATTCCACTGTACTCGACGAAGAGCCACTCTCCTCTAGTTGGGGCTCTACAGGCAATTTTAACTCATCCTCCTATCTCATCAGTTGTTTTCCCCTACTCCGTTTCTCGTCCCTGGAGTACCAATCTGACACTATTTTGCTCCACTCCTGATTGTCTCTCATCATAGCTACAGCATCAGTATGGTTAGCAACGAAGCCGCTGGCAAAGTGCTAGTAACTGTATTTAAACTGCACAACAAGCGGCGACAATAAGACTATGTCGACTTAACTACTTATTCTCCTCAATTCGACTTCAGTGTTTTTTTCCTTACGCTTCTGGTTTTTATATAACATACCAGTATCAAGGAATAGCTTCTTTTGCCTTGGAAACTAAATGATGAATTGTCATTGGGTTAACTCAAAAATAATATTTACTTCTTAAATCAAACGACATGCTCAGCACTTTAACTTCCGACCAGATCAACGAGAGCATAGGTTCTGCATAACAACCAATTTTTTTTTTTCAGTTGAAATCGACTACAGATGCCGTCGAGGCATCTAATGAGGACAAGAACTCTGACTCTTCCAAACCACAAACACCGAAGACTCCCAAATCACCGAAGAGTACGAGCAGCACTCCTACAGCTGAAGGTCGGACGTGGTTCACCTGGTCTTAAGCCACATCACCACTAGGAAGGGCTTGAACACTGGTCACTGATCTCTGTTTAGTTAATCACTGTCTCTTATGCTTGTTCACGATATTCTTGGTGAGTCGAAACAGCTCTTTAGTGTTCTTAGAACAAAATAGTTTAATATTTATAGTTTACTCTGCATCCCTTAGCTTAAAAATAGCTAAAAATTTACACCTTTTAAAGTACGAGACTGGTTCAAGCCCTTCAGAATAATGTTGATTTTGATCTCATCTTGCTATCACGACAAGGTTTGATTTTGTCGACTTGATGTGTTCACCTAATGCCTTCGAAGTTATATCTTCCATTACGGTTTTTCTTTATTATTTCACAATTAATTACATACAATTTTGTTCCTAGTTATTTTACGTGTAAGTTATACTCATGTTCAAAATGGTGTTAGTTAGACAATATTATTTAGTAAAACCTAAGGGATACCTTATTTTAGGGAATTGTAATTGAACCCTGCTTGATATAATAATGATATGTAGTACATAACAGCGGCGGATGAGTGCGTGGAAGTAGACAGTGATCAAACAAAAAGGATAGGTGGTAAGGTGCCTTTTGAACCCCATGAACAGTCTCCCCTGAGAAACATATTTTCATATGTAGGTAAGTGCTAACATAAAAAATCGTTATCATTACAAAAACAACTCGAATACTGTTTCCTATATGATACTGAACTGTTTCCTATGTATATATTATAAATGTATACTGACGTCACACTAAAGGCACCTCAGATATTAAGTAGTCAAGTACATAATAACAATACTTATTGATGTAGTGGTGTATTTTTTGAGATTGACTTTGATAGAGGGAAATTGTTCTCAATATGTAGCCATATAACTGTGTATCTGTATTTTCCATTAATGATTGAGTTAAAGATTATCGAACTAAGACTTCAGCCACAAGTATATTGAAATATTTTGGCGATTTTTATACTGCTATTGACATAATTTCTATCTAATATGACTGTGAACCCCCAGGGGAGCTCTATTCCTATATTACATTCTTTACTTAAATTTTCATATTTATATTAGATTAGTTAATGTATGTTTTAGATGACTTTATGTTAGATGTTGTAGAGGTTATTAGGGGTCATTCATAAATTACGTTACGGTAGTTTAATACTATAACAAAGCAATTGTATAATCATAATAAACAGATAGACTGGGAAAAAAATAAAATAAAAATAAATATAACAATATATATATATTATATTTGTATAAATAAATATTTAAAATTTTGCGTTTTAATACTTAGATATAAATTTTGAAATGTGACGTCACGAAACTACTCTTCTTCTGTCACACTTCGTCGACCCCCTTCCCTCTTAAAGATAGATGTGATTTATGGATGGTCCCTTAGTTTGTTGTCTTTATGGTGTGTTAACTAGTAACCTTTCAACAAGGTATTTACTTAGAAAATGGTTGTATTTAAATAAAGTCGAATTATCTACAGAATTTTGTAATAAGTAAGAAATAAACGGGTATGTCGAATAAGCTGGACAAATGTCATAGTTCCATGGAAGGAAATGATTTCAGTGAAAAACTAAGTGTTGTAAAATGTAGTTATATGCGTGTTATGTGTGCAATAAGCGGTGTAATGTTATAAAAATATAAATAATTGACCAAAGTTCTCTAAAAGATACTGGTTTTTATGTTAGATGGCTATATGACTCAATATAATAATAGTTATATTTAAAACAAATTGAGCTTGAACCTTGAATAAATATTTATTATTGTAACTGCTTGCTTGCTGTGATGGATTGATTTGTACTCTTACGATATTAAATACGAAATAAGTAATATTTGTGAGCCAGCCAATATATGCCAACGTGTGTTTCTTTCGTGGCTTCAATCGAATAAAACAGTTGTAATAAACTATAGCAGTATTGAAGTGATAGATACCAAGGGACATACTTTAGTGCACTGAGGACAGTTGTGGACAAGCGGGTACTTTTTTGTGTTTGTATTTGTCCTATATTTTATACTTAACTACAAATAACACTCAAAATAAACCTTTTTTTGAAAACAGCATTAAAATTCGTTATTAAATGAAGCAGGAATTTAAATATTGATAGAAGCAAAAGTGGGGGCGTCGTGGGAGCATCTCCCTCTCACTATCTCTTTTGTACGCAAGTAACACAATAGCGGTGACGTCACTGATCACATATCAGCTTGTGTTTGATACGAAAAATTCTTTCTATTTCCGATTTAGCATATAGTTACTTTTTGATACAGATAATTTTCGAAAATGACACAATTATCCAATTATTTTAAACCCCACGATAGGATGATGTATGCATGTTGGTATTGGCTGGCCAATATTTGTGTCGGGTTTGTTTGAAAGGTTGGCCTCCATTAATTAGTTCAATGCGTTCCGCTTGATAGCTCGGTCTTAGATTTATATTTTGTACTGTGAATTCTTATGAAGTTTTTTTAAACCTCAAAACTGTATTGAAATTATGGCGTCCACAAAAAATTGTGTTACTGTTAATATTGTACATAATTGGAATTATTAGGTCACAAAAAACGGCTATAAATACTAATTACTTTGGCGAGTTATGTTTCAAATGTAACTTCTCGCTTAATATTTAATGTACTTATGTGTTGTCGAACAAATATAATGATTGTTTATCAATGATGTTGGTATTATTTAACTTTCATTTTATGATTAAAGACGAGTGATCCATTTTGGTAGAAATCGAGCGGTGAGGCGGCAAATCTAATTCCATTGATATATATGTACTACGCACAGGTGCAGTGTCTTCTATGCACCTTGATATTGATGAAATTAGTACAGTTTTGACGTTCATGCAGTGTGAGAGCAGCGCTTATAAATTCAAATTAAATTGAATCTGGACGTAAATAATAATTCTGAAGTAATTTTAGTAAAATTACTGGTTTTCCAAGCAATATATTAGCTTCTAATATCGTAATAGTATGTTAGAAACCATATTATTTTATTAAAAAGCTATCCCATTTTAGAATCATAGACTAAAACATGCAGATGTTCACTCCCAGAAATACGATTTTTACCTACAACTGGTTTAGTTTACAGACTTGCATGGTGTTTTATTCCGTTTGTTTTTTTTTTTTAATATTGATATCAATGAATTCCGTCAAATTCAAAAATTATGACGTCGTGTGTTTTTTGATACTGTAAAAACTCGCATGAAATGTCAGCAAATCATCGGGTATCAGTGTTCAATTCATTTTTCTTTCTTTCTTCTTTCTTTTCTTTCTTTCATCGATAAGTTTTGTACCTAGATTGGGCACGCCACAATTATGGCGGTAAGCCCCCTCTTTGAGGCGTGGTTGGAAAGACCTCACGGCGTCCTCACCTTCCGGACGCAGGTTCTCACCGAAAACGGTAAGTTCGGGAAGTTCCTGCACCGGATTCGTGCGGAAGCGACGCCTGGGTGTCGCCACTGCGTGGACCGCCCGGAGAACACAGTGGAGCACACGGTGGAGGTGTGCCCCGCTTGGGCAGAGCAACGCCGTGTCCTCGGGGGCCGATAGGCGGCGGCGATCTCTTGCGCCGGGCCTTGGTACAGGCCATAGTCCGGAGCGAGGAGGAGTGGCAGGCGGTCGGCTCCTTCTGCGAAGCAGTAATGCTAGCAAAGGAGGCGGCCGATCGCGTGAGGCAACGGCAACGGTCCTCACGTCCCAACCGCCGCCGGGATTCCGATCCTGATTTCCGGCCACCGTAGGCGCGGGCTTGCGGACAGCGAGCAATGGGTGGCTCGCCGTCCGATCGTCCGATAACTGTCCGGACCAAGCCCAAGTCGTCGACGGCGCGTACTGTTCCACGCGCGCCTCAAGGAGATGTCAGCAAATCGTAGGGGCCCAACAGGGTCGAAGCCTACTGGGGCCACGGGTAGTGTGAAAGTGAAACCCGGGGCCCTGGGACGAAGGCAAAGAAGGAACGGGAGTGGATTTTTAGTCAGTAAAAGTGTGTGCACTATTTCCCGGTCCGCCCAAGAGCGGGATTTGTCATAAGATGATTTTCCCACCTAAAAAAAAAAAAACTACCTAGATATCACGTGCAGATTAGTATTCAAATATACATTAGGCTCAGTTGAATTTGTAGTCTTATGTGTGATATTGCATTACTGATATTGAGATTTCGTCCTTCATCTATATATATAAAAGGAGAAACTGACTGACTGACATATCAACGCACAGCCGAAACTACTGGGACTAGGAGCGTGAAATTTTGCACAAGGCTTCCTTTTAAAACGTAGGCGAGCACTAAGAAAGGATTTTCCAAAATTCAGCCCCTAAGGGGGTAAAAAGGGGGGATTTCGTATGGATGCAATTTTTTTTTCGTGGGCCAATTAACTCAAAACTTAGTACAAATATTAACCTAAATTAGTTATAAAGTTTACGATATTTTTTTTTCAGTACAACCCCCCAGTGCAAGATTTAGGGGGTGTTAAAGTTTGTATGGGAGAATCTTATTTCTTGGGTTAATAAACTTGAAACTTTGCACGAATATACTTTTAAATAAATAATAAAGATACGCATTAGTCGTTTTCCAAAACTACCCTCAAATTACGGTTTAGGGTCGAGTCAAGTGTTCTTTAACGTGTTCAGGATTTTTGAAGTCTTACTGCGCATCCTAATTTACTCGCAACTCGGTGTTAGAAATTAGAAAAACAAGCTCTAACAGAGCAAATAGCGATTATTTATTTTACGGAAAGATTTTACATAGTGGTTTATTTTACTCAAAAATGTGGGTAAAAAAATAATTTAATATGATACTTTCTCGAACAATAATACAACATTCATCCCTGTATTGGTGAAATGTTATCATCCATGTTTGTACAAAATATCTTATTCTTTTTCCATTGTGATAACCCAATCCTATAATCACGTATCAATTATGTGATTTATATTCGTACAACGACATCTACTGACACGAATTGGTACAAACGAAATTACAAAACAATATTTTTTAAACAGTCTTACGTAACATTTTGAATAATAATAAAATTAAGATAAGTAACTGGATGTAAGATTTAGTTGGTATGGTATTTTCGAAGTTTATCGTAACGGTGAATTGTATGTAAATGCAGGTACTCCAGGTTACCCGATAAAACGTCTTCGCTTTACACAAAATGTTTCAAATGGTCATTTCGATGCTTACTTTTTATATGAAGAACTTAATCCCACAGGCGTTGTTAATTCTGACGAGGAAAACATAAATGTGAAGAAAACGAAACATGGTGAAGTACCTGATATTGTGCCACTAAATTCCTTAGATTCATATTCAGTCATTTCTACGGACATTCCTTCACAGTCCATGACGGCATCACAAAAAAGAGGACCATATATACAGACAAAACAAGGAAGATTCAAGTTAGACGAGCTCAGAAAATATACTCAGAAAATAATTCTTTGGCACACTGGAAAGCTGTATGCAATTATCAAAAAAAAACACACCGAAATGCCAAATGAAAAATAGCCGCTGAAAATTACCAGCAAGCGCATCCTGAAGTACACAGAGCAGCGCAGTCCCGCTTCAATATGCGTGTTGTTACACGGCCATGGAAAATCAAGTATCTTTTAGGAATGTATAAACCTGAAATAAATTACGAAATTGATAATGTAGTCAATTGATGATATGAATCATAAATGTTGTTGGAGTAATGCGTTTAAATGGAAGGACGAAACTCCTGCGATGTGTTGCAGCAGCGGTAAAGTTGAACTCAAATTATTGAGTACACCTCCCGAACCCCTTTATAGTTTGATAATGGATCTCCATCCTGATCACAAACATTTTATTTCGAAGATTCGTAAATACAACAATTGTTTCCAAATGACGTCGTTTGGTAGGAAACACGTTGGTGGAGATGGATATATGCCAAACTTCAAAGTACAAGGGACAAGTTTATCAAGTTTAATTGGCAGTTTATTGTCAGAACCCGGTCAAACAGTTCAGTTTTTACAAATTTATCGTGGGTGAAGATGAAAGAGAAGCAAATTTAAGATGCTGGAATTTCCCGCAATTAAAACCAAATTTAATAAAACAACTGCAAAAAATGTTGCACGAAGTCAATCCTTATATCAGGGTTATGAAGAGTACCATTGACGGAATTCCTTCCTCCTGTAAAACTTTCAAGTTAGTTATACATGCCGAAAAACAACCACCACACAAACGAATTAAGTTGCTTTGGTGTTATTAGATCAACAGTTCGAGCGTCGCGATATAATTAGTGAAATACATCGCTCATACGATGCTTTGCAATATCCTGTAATGTTCAGCCACGGAGAAGACGGTTATTCAATTGATATTCCACAGCGAGACCCGATAACAAAATTACTTCAGAAAAAGACAGTTTCAGCATCGAGCTTTTATTCATACTACATCATGGTCAGGGAAAATTAGGAAAATTACCATCTTCACTTTGATGCTCATTTTAGCCAATATTTGGTAGATTAGTACGCAAAAACTGAGAGACTGAATTTCATTAGAAATAATCAGGCAAAGTTACGCTCCGATAGCTATATCCACCTTAAGGACGCCATCGGTAGACAAGATGTTGACGCTCATCAGCTGGGTCAAATAGTGGTATTACCGTCCTTTTTCACCGGTGGGCCGAAATACATGCACGAGCGAACTCACACACTATGACTTATGTACGTCATTACGGTCACCCAGACTTATTTGTCACCTTCACGTGCAGTGATGGATTAACCCTTAATCAAATTAAGCAATTGCCTAAGGCATCACGTCTGGGGGGGCACCAGAAGAAGCACAAAAAACAATCCATCCTTAGGGCATCATGTCTGGGGGGGCACCAGAAGAAGCACAAAAAAAAATCCATCCTTAGGGCATCACGTCTCACTCTCATGTCACCAAAAACCACACCAAAAAAAGTTTCTAGGACTAACGGGTTTTAAGTCGACATAGAGTCCGACCTAGAGTCATAACCTCGCTCCCGCTTGCCCACTCGCTGCCCGCTAATGCATTCGGCAATTCAAATGCACCGGAATTGCGATCAGCCAATCACAAACCACCCCTACCCCGCGGTCCCCCCCGCAAATCTGTGTCAATCAAATATTTTGTTTTTTGAGTAATTGTGCCAGCCGGTTTTTATGCATACGTATTAATAGGGGTTAAAGTATGAAATTGCCGTTTTATTGTAATAGGTTCTTCGAATTGACATAAAACCTTCATGGTTTGAGATTTTTGAGTGAAACTTTTTTCACATAGTAGGTACCTATGAAGTTCTTCTTTTAAGAATAACTTTTTACAAAAAATAAATAAAATATTAACCGACTACACTAAAAAAAACACTAAAAGAATCAAAATAACTTTAATTTCTTATGTATTTTTTGTTTCTTATGTTAAGTTTTTTATTTCACACTTTTTAGTTGCGATACACTTATAACCAGAGTGCCTATTCTCATGACAAATCCAATTAACCCAAACACTGCTAGGTTACATTGTTTTATTATGAAGTTTCTGTATCTATCTTCTACCTTCCGGCTCCATCATCAGATCAGTTCGATAGTATCTTATAGCCAAAGTGCATCTCATGACAATTCCAATAAGCCCAAACACGGCGAGGTTACATCGATTAATTACGGAGTTCCAGTACCTACCTTCCGGCTCCATCATCATCAATTAACTTTGTTGATACCATTTTCAACGTAACTATTCAGAATCATTTATTTATTTGTATTGTCATAGTCGCTTAACTATCTTCATTGTGATATCAATTTGAGTATGAAGTTCCGTTGGAAATTTCTGATCTTCTTCATCAGTTCCACTTCATCAAATGTTACTTTTTGACTGTTTGCTTAATGTCCTCGATGAAAATACCAAAATAACTATATGGTTGCCTATAATATTTTACGGAGTTTCCTCGATTCCTCATGGATTCATCATTAAAACTGGATTTTGAAAAAAATGGAACCAATCTGGAAGTATATCCACTAAGGGGAAAAAAAAATTGCCAATCGGTCCATAAACGACGGAGTTCTGAGGTGACAAACATAATTTAAAAAAAAAAACTGAATTGATAACCTACTCCTTTATTGGTAGTCAGTTAAAAAATTTGCAACATTCGATTATCGACATTTCAAGAAAGATAGATACTTCGAAAATTCGAGTGATTTTTGAATACGAGTTCCGACGCGGAACTAACGCGGCAGAAACAGCTCGCAATATCAATGTTGCATTTGGAGAAGAGATTGCTGATGAACGCACCTTGCGATTTTGGTTTAAACGCGTTCGTGATGGAAACTCTGATTTGAAGAACGTACCACGTGGAAGACCACCCACACAGGTGAATAACAATGAATTGAAAGAGATAGTGGAAGCCCATCCGAGCCAAACTACCCAGGAATTAGTGGCATGGTTTAACGTTACCTTACCAACAATAAAAAAAATATGAAAAATGGGTGCCTCACGATTTGACTGATCTGCAGAAAGAACCGCGTGTTGAAACTTATGTTGTCCAGTTGAATCGATACAGAAATGAAGAAATATTGGATCGAATTGTGACATGTGATAAAGAGTGGATTCTTTACGATAACCGTTAGCAAAAAATGCAATGACTGACCCCAAGTCAAACGCCTCAACAATGCCCTAAAGCAAAGCTTACCAATAAAAAGGTAAAGGTAACTGTTTGGCAGTCTCAGCATGGTGTTATTCACTATAGCTTTCTCCGATCTGGTCAAGCAATAACGGCAGATGTCTACTGTGCCAAACTCCGAACAATGATAGCAAAACTAGCAGTGAAACACCCCGACTCATGAATCAATCTTCACCATTATTGCTCCATGATAACGCGAGACCTCATACAGCATGAGAAACCATTAACTCTACAGGAACTGCAATTGAAAACCATTCGTCACCCTCTCTATTCTCCAGAACTTGCTCCAACGGACTACCAATTTTTTTTCGTGATTTGGACAATTTTCTACTTAATAAAAAGTTTTCTTCTCAGGAGGCAGTACAAAATGCTTTCACACAGTTTGTCGAATATAGATCACCAGGGTTCTATCTCAAAGGCATAAATGACCTTACTATTAGATGGCAGCAATGTATAGATAATAATGGTAATTATTTTGATTAAATAAATATGTTAATTAAAAAAAAAACGAATTTCAATTGAAATTCTTTTTTTTTTCATGTTTTTCATTTCATACTTTAACCCCTAATAAATAAATTATGCTTTGGTTTTTTATTGTTGTCGCACCTACTCCACTTCCAAGGTACGTTACATCTAATCACCTTATTTTACAAAAAACTAATGTTTTAGGCGGTAAAGGTTTAAAGACCAATTCTAGTTGACACACCGTTAGGGGGGCCCACGGGCGCAGATTGCTTAGGGCATCAAGTAGTCTTAATCCGTCACTGTTCACGTGCAACCCTCGCTGGAAAAAATTAAAGAAAAATTGTTTCCAGTTCAAATGTTCTTTTTAGTTGCACCAGGTGGGACTGGTAAAACATACCTTATCAATTTAATTTTAGCAAAAGTAAGAAGTACTTGCGGAATCGCTTTGGCGGTCGCGTCTTCTGGGACACCGCCGCACATTATTAGTTATTGGACGGTGGTCGAACTGCACACTCTGCTTTGAAATTGCCCCTTAATTTATCAAATGTAGAGACGCCAATGTGCAACATTTCCAAGCAAAGTAATCTTGCCCAATTGTTACGTAAAGCAAAAATAATAGTCTGGGACGAAAGCACAATGGCGCACGAAAGAGCTATTTAAGCATTAAATAGAAGTCTACAGGACATACGAAGCAACGACAACTTAATGGGTGGTATGACAGTATTGCTGGCAGGAGTTTTTTTTTTCGCCAAACGTTACCAGTTAAAAACGATACCAAAAAGGACACGAGTGGATGAAATGAAAGCATGCATTAAAAGGTCTCACATAAGGCCCTATACTAAAATTCTTAAATTAACGAAAAATATGAGAGTACATCTCAGAGGAGACGTCTCTGCAGGAGAGTTTTCAGACCTTTTACTTCAATTAGGAAACGGCAAGTACCAAGAATTAGATGGGGTTATAGTCATACCTGAAAAATTATGCGCGGTAGTAAGTACAGTCGAAGAGATGATTGAAAAAATTTCGAAAGAGCTATATTGACGCCTATAGTGTATAGTTCAATAGACACGGTGGTAAATGCAGACGAAGCAGTCCACTGGTTGAGTTTCTGAACACTATTAATCCAGCCGGCCTTCCATACCATATACTTGCACTGCGTGTGGGCACACCCGTGATGTTGCTTAGGAACTTGAAGCCTCCGAAGTTATGTAACGGTACTAGGATGCAAGTAAAAGCATTGCATCGCAATATTGTTGAGGTTATTATTTTAACCGGGTCTGCCCAGGGAGAGACAGTGTTCTCTCTCTCAATAAATCACAGGGCCAAACCCTTAAATTTGCCGGAGTTGACCTGCGCCAACCCTGTTTCTCGCACGGGCAGTTCTACGTGGCATGCTCGCGCGTGAGCTCACCTTGCAGTCTGGTGATTCTGGCAGCGCCCTCTAGAACTACGAGGAATATTTTTTATAAAGAAAGCTTATCTCATTAAATTGTGATAAACTTTTCTAATCTACTCTTTAAGTTTAGAAGTGTTTTAAGGGTTGAAGTCCAAACGCGATGTGCGTGGACGTAGTCGCGGGCAAACTGCTAGTACACTATAATTACACTTTCAAGCTATGATATTTAAGTTGAAAAAGATTTTAAAAAAAGTTTTAGCTGCAGAAAAAAGTATAAAATTACAACAGAAAAAATAAATATCTGTAAAAAAAGGAGGTGAATCTTTAACTGGAATTGTTAAAGATTTTAAAGATAAATTTACCGTTGTTGTTTGTTTTGTTATTAGATATTAGCGGCTTATAGCTGTTCTTCAGCATGATGATTACAATAAAGGGTTTCAATATTTTACGCGATTTTGAATTTACTTATTTATTAAAGAAGTAGAACGTGGTTTTTGAATTTACACTAACGGGGACTATTATTAAATTTTGAAATAGAGTGTTATACTACGTAGTAATAAATTGTAGGCAAAAAGCTGTGTCACTTCTGTGGTATAAAAATCATGGATAACATGTATCCATATAGATTTTTATACCACAGAAGTGACATCATTACACTATGTTGAACGAAACACGTAAGTGTCGCGAAATTCATGGCGCTTAAGACATTTTGGTCGTGAAAAAAGTATCTCTAAAAGCTATCTAGGCGCTGTATGTTTTAATAGTTTTGTTAGACGACATAATGCCAATCTAGCGCTGCAGCGAACTTTTGTTTTGACTTTTCAGTATTTTGACAAATAGTTTCTATGAACGTGCTTGTCTATCGCTAGAATATAAGTCGATGTCTAATTCGCAACAGTTGAAGCTTGTTCAGCTATTGGACTATAATTTGGGTCGTTAACAGCGGTTTCATAAATTACCACACTCTTATTGTGATGTAGACCAAGAACGCCTAAGCTTAAACCTTGGACCGTTATTGTTTTTTTTTTAATGATTTGCCTTTTTTAACCAACTTCAACAAGGGTGAGGAGGTAATTACGTTGGAAACCATCATATATAAATTGCAAAGGTCCGGTGGTACTTCACACCGGGACAGCTTCTAATGTTATATAATACGCAGGTCCGATCGTATATAGGGTACTGCAGCCACATATGGTCTGGTGCTGCAAAATACCATGTAACAGCTTTGGATTCGGTGGAAGGGCGTGCGAAGAGGCTAACTGATGATCCAGATTTGGTTAAGTCCAATCTACAAAGCCTTGAGCACAGACATAGGGTAGCCAGCCTTTCAGTATTTTACAAGATGCATTTTGGAGAGTGTGCGTGGGAATTGCATGACTTGATTCCGCCATCTATTTAATTTTGTCATTCTCACTATCAGATTAAGCAATATAGTTAATATCAATTAAAAAAAATGGGCTGAATCTAGGCACGTCGCGAAGGGTCACCATCGTCGATCGCCTCTACGTGGGCATTGGTGGTGCTCTGCCCAAGAAAAATATTTCGTGACACTGCGGACAGAATTCTGGCGGGATCTCATGGCGTGATGGAGACAGTGACTATCGCTACCTAGTGCTGGGCATGGGACACTCCCTCTCGCTCAACCCAGAGTGGAAGAAATAATTTGATAGGTATTTTTATTATTACCACTCCAAAAAAAGGGATGGGAACGAAATGATCGATACCGATATTTTCCAATTCTGTTAATTTCTTGTGATTTTTAGTAATATTGGGTACACGAAATTTAACTCTCACTTTTAAGAAGCCCACGTGCAAAGCCGTGGGCGACGGGCCGCTTCGCCCATCTTTAGCTACGCTACTGGTAGCGCCTCTCCAGCAACTCCTAAAAGAGGAGAGTTACCGCCGCGATTGTGGCGTACCCATCAGTGCGCGTCTGATGGCTGATATGATAATGATGATGATAAAAGCAAAAATATAGGTGGGTGAGGCATTTCTATACCTACTCCTTAGTCCTTTTCCTTTCTATGTCAGTTATCAAGGGCGCAAATTGAAGGCTACTGTTAATTGACCTAAGAGAAAACTCAATCGTCATCTATATAAATGCACAGAGCTCGAAGCACCTGGGACCAACACTGTGCTGCGGCTGCCAAAGAATGGACACCAGCGGAACTACCTACTTAATTAAAAAGATTTCGAAGTTATGAAACAGCTTTTATTTATAAAAAAATAACAAACACCTAATCATTTTTCTTGTATTATCTCCCGTATCCATGGTAAGTGCGCTCTGATGCTAGCGTAGACCCCTGGAAGACCTGGCACTGCGCAGCTTGTACCATAACTACTCACTGCTTCGATGAAACCTCCGGAACAAATGAGCGGGGTTCCCGAATCACCCTAGAATATAAAATAGACAATCTGAACGGCTGCTTATAAAATATTATCGCAGAAAAACATAAGACAACGTCACGCTTGTATGTCCCGGAGACCCGGAAGGTTAGGCAGACGTGCTTGATAAGTGACATGTTTGTAATTTTGTAATACATAACATGATTGAAAAGAGTGTCCATGGAGTTTCTTTCATATTTTTCTCCATGGAGATCTACGCTTTGGAATGTTCAATTAGCATCATTTTTCTGTCTTGCCATTTCAATAGTGCCTGTAAATGGTTTATTTGAAATTAATGCTTTAAATCTTTGTGCACCTTTAGTTGACCATCCTTAAATTACATAAGTCAAACGTTAAGGGGTGGTTAGAGGATCGACGAAGTGTGACAGTGACAAAGTGTGGGAATAAGAGTCATAAGTTTATTGATGTCACATTAAAAAAATCTATATCATGTATAATTAAAACACGACTAAATATAAACGAAAAAATTTTAAATATTTCCAACTCCTCGTGTCTGTGATGTTGTTGAGTGTATTGTCAATATATATAATTTGAAACGTTTTAATGTTGATTTACTTAATAAAAAAAATATCTGAAATCCGATTTCGGAACAGCTGTTTTAAATATGTAGTTACTTAGGTAGGCACCTAATAAAGAAATGTGACATCACACTAGGGTGTCTCGCAAATGTGACCAGCTGTGATAATGACGAGGGTAATGGAATGATGAATGGAGGGTAATGACGAGGGGAGTCATGGAATTCGTGTCACGTAATTTATGAACGGCCCCTACGACATAGGCCCTACCACGAGCTCTTAACGCGATCCAACGACCTAAACTGAACTGTTAAAGGGTGTATAGCTCCATCCCTCTTTCTCACTAGCTCGCTTGACATTTTAACATGTCATGGCAAGGTCCCATTTATGTTTTTAAGTTCCATGAAATGGGCGAGCATATATTGCCATCAATCGCTAACAAATCCAGACTCCGGACTGTTACTGAGAAATTACAGATGGAAAAACCTAATCCCCGACCCCGACCCAAAAAAAAATTACAAAGATTGACTCGACACTATACCGAAGATATCCCGGACGTCAGCCTGTACGAGATTAGGATGGCTCTGAAGCAGCTAAAAAACAACAAGGCGTCGGGTAAGGAAAGAATTACGGCCGAACTGCTGAAGCGGGTACAAAACGTGTCCTAAAGGCAAAAAAAAAAAATCAATTTTTCAGCACAAATCGGCAATTTCATACATTAACTCCAATATATAAGAATTTTACAAAATATCTACTCAAGAAGCACTGCACAGATAAAGCAGGATATAACAGGAGAGGAATTTCCCATTAACAGAGGAGTTCATCAAGGGGATCTAATCTCACCTAAGCTGTTCTCTGCAGTTCTTAAAGCAATATTTGGAAACATGGATTGGGATAAATACGGCCTTAACATTAATGGTGAGAACTTAAACGGCGAAGAAATAGAATTCGTAAACTAATTTATCTATCTAGGACAACTGATATCCCCAGAGGACACAATGAATAGGGAAATAAATAAAAGAATCGCCAACACTTGGAAAAGGGTTTGGTCACTACGCAAAGTTATGAAACATAAGGACATCCCTATCAAGGATAAAGGAAAAGTGCATCTTACCCTGCTTAACATACGGCTGTCAAACATGGGACTTAACTAAACAACTTTTAAACAAGCAGAACGTTTGTCAGAACAGCATCGACAGAAGCGTAGTCGGGGTAAAGAGAAAAGATAGAGCAAGCCTGGATGACATTATATACAAAACCAAATTTAAAAATGTAGAAAAGGTGTTTAAATCTCTGAAATGGAAATTTACAAGTCATATGTTAAGAGATAAAAATGAAAAATGGATGAGATTAATAACAGAGTGGTACCCAAGAGATAGAAAAAGAAATAAAGGACGTCAGACGACACGATGGGAAGACGAAATAAAAAAAAAACTGGTCAAGAATAGCAAAAGACCGAGTAGAATGGAAAGCTTTAGAGGAGTCCTTTGTCGAAGGACAAGCTAAACCGGTTGCCGATAAATAAATAAGTAAATAAATAAAATAAAAAATAACTATAAATAAAATGTTAGAAAATAATACTTTTAATTATAAACTAGTTTTAAGGCATGTGCACTCATTGTGTTAGAAAAAGAAAAGCAATAAAGGCTATTTTTATTTCATTTTTTTATATCGTAGGGTACCTACTATTTATGAGCTAAATTTTAAGTACTTATAAGCCCAAGGAATAAAAATTTTCATACAAACGAATTTACCCCTTTTCACCCCCTTAAAAGATGAATTTTCAAAAACCCTCTCTAATAGTGCTCGCCTATATCATAAAAGCATTGTGCAAAATTTCACATTTTTAGGTTCGGCTGTGTGTTGATATGTCAGTTAGCTAGTTTTTCCCTTTAACCTAGATTTAGGTATATATAAAGGAAAAAAAACCGTTTTTGAAATTATTAAGATTGTCAATAAATGTAAAAAGGTACTTTATGGAAAAATCTGGCGACTACCTTACTATCTATAACTATTGCTCCTACAGAACGTTACGCGTTAACAATGCATTAAAAACAAGATTTACGAGCAAAAACCTCTAAACCCAAAACAGATTTCAATAAAGTCTAAAACAAATGACTTTGAACCTCGCAATTCTGACTTGAGCTTCGAAACTGGCTAATCCCGCCGTCGCAGTCGTTGGGGTTGTTCAATTGGCAAATAAAGGTCGAATTTACTAGTTCTAGTCAGTAACGCTGCAATGTAGCAAAATAGTTGGTACCAACTGTTCTTATCAAGTGCTCAAAAACTGTACCTACAAGATTGTATTGTAAAACAATCTTGTACAGTTTTAACTTTTCGCTTAGCTTAGCTTTAGCTTATGGTATTAATTGTATCCAGGTTTGCTGTAGGTACTATGGGATTCTAGTCGATAGGAGTCCGACATAACTCTGGATTCTCTCAAGGCGGAGAGGATCAAAAAGGAATTCCCCACATAAAAAGTAGGCCTTTCACCCGACTTATCAATAGATACTTGTGTCAATACGTTATCAGCTAATGTCGTTTCGTCGCCGCTCGCGACATTACGACAAGGGAAAGTACTTGGCATGGTCTAGACATATCTATCTACTATTGTATATAAACACAAAGGTATATTTTTTAAAGACTATAAAGGGGTAACCAGACGGTTGCAAACTAGCGTTCCAACCAAGGTGACCTTGCTAGTTTCAATCAGTGTACCTAGACAGCAGTTGTAATCCATGACCTTCCACGCCCTTGGTTGGGAGGCGCGTTTTCCCAAACACCGAACGTGTTCAGTGTTGGCGCGTGGTTTACATCCATGTAGTCGCAACACAAACCAAACACACAAACCATAAGCTCCAACCAAGGTGACCTTGGTTGGAACGCTAGTTTGCAACCGTCTGGTCGACCCTTAATTCAACAAATGCTATCTACGTTACGATACGATCGTTTATATCTTACTTTGCAGGTTAATGACGTCTCGCTATGCATGTATAGTACCTACCTTTAGACCCAGTTTCCGTATCGAGTTAAGCTGGTAGTGGGTAATCTACTTACGTAAATAAATACATACGTCATGTTCATCCTCCAAAAAATAATCGTTAATTATAATAAGATACTGCACTTGTACAGGTGATTACACTGATATATTTAGAAACAGTAATGAAGATGAAATGAGTTAATTAGTTTGGTTGACAGTACCTGGCAGGCGTCTACACCGTCGCCAATAGCGCACATCATGCCGCTGTCGTGCCGCGGCGCCAGGTGTGGGCCGAGGGCTCTCAAGCACTCGTCCATCGACACTATCCTCAACGTGCCCGCCATCAGCCGCTCCGAAGTCTCCATTGTATCCAAGTCTCTGTATCCGTACCCGTATATTACACATTCACCTGAAATGTGGCCGATGTCCTCTATTAAAGGACTTGAATAATATCTGAACTAGACGATCTAAATATTAATGTGACCTTACCCAACCCTAATAACTGCAGATGTGTTTTATATTTAAATACAACGCAGAGTGGAATTAATTTTAGATTTTTACCAACTAGGTATGAGCTTATTTAAATATTTTTTCACAAAATCTTCTTTGTGATGAAATATCTGAAATTCAAGCCGAAAAGATCTTCAAAGTTATATAATGAATAAAATATAAGTTGCACTATATAGTTAAAACAAAATATGTGTTGTTTGGAAAGAAACTAAATGAACAGACGTTCAATTCGGAGATACATATGTGTTACACCTACGTCCTTACACTATCAGACAATCACCTGATAACCCGAACGAGGATGTAGGCAGGAGCGAGTGGTTAAGCCAGGTGACGTCACGGAGATGTAGGACGATCCGCAACAAAGCCACGTCATGCCCTCTCGTGATCCTGAAACCATATAACGTAACTAAACGTGGTACTGCAGCGCTGACGCGGATTTACTTCAATCATAATCCCTGCGCGACCGGTCCCCCTGTTTGTTACTCTTGCATTTTTTTATTAGACTTGTTTTGTGCTATGTAAGGCGATTTAGAAATTGATTTGATTTGCTGCTGTGTGACTTTTATGTCATGATTTTAAAACGGTTAGGTGTAATTGCTACATAAATGGCATGAGTACCTATCACGCTGCGTAGCAAGGTCTTGCTTGGGCCTTTTTGTACACTTTATACCTTACTACAAGAAAAATTGTGCAATCGCAGTATTTTTCTAGTTATGTACTTACATAGTAGATGTGTCAACAATAAATAAATCCAACAACTAAAACAGTCGCGGCCCTTTGGGCTGCAAACAAACCCCAAGAAATGTCAGGTCTTGGTCATCGGCGGCAGGTTTATGCGGAACAAACTCGATGTTGCGTCGCTGTCTTCTGTCTGTTTGAATGGAGATTCGTACTTATCGTGGACGGCCCATGTCGCTGAAGTCAGTCGCAAAGTGCACTACACGTTCTATTCGTTAAAATGCCTTCAGAGTTTTTTGCCCTTGAAAACCAATATTTCCCTCGCCCAAACACTCATTCAGCCCATCATTGTCTACGCTGACGCCTGTTTTTTGGATGCCTCCGAAGAGCTTTTAAATAACCTTGAGCGTTTGCAAAATATTTGTATTCGTTTTGTTTTTAATCTTAAAAAGTATGATCATGTCTCAGGCTTTCGTAAGATACCTACTCAAGTGGCTCCCTATTCGACTTCGCAGGAACTCTCGGTTATTATGTCTACTATTAAATAGCAGACATAATATCCGAGAGTTCCTTCTTCATAACCCTAAAACGCCTTCTTATTTGTGCACATATTATGCATATACGGATTAAAATCATAAGCCTTCTTTTGGCTTCACAGTAGTCGGATAATAAGTGACTTACGGATCATACGACGGGTGTCTGATAATCTCAACTACTTCCGCTCTTGGAATTGGCTCGCCTCCTTTAACACAGTAGTTGTTCAACAGCAAAATGTACTGATCTTCATTTTTGAGCACACAGTGGGCTGCCGTCACGGCGAAGTGAGAAGAAATAAGTGTGGCCCCACATAAATGGCTCAGGTTGGTTGAATTTTGTAAAGATGCAACGCGGGGCTGTGTGCCTTGGAAATAAAAAAAATATATTTGAAAATACAATCGACTTCAAAAATACAAAAAAATAAATAATTTCGTAAGTGGTGTGTCTGATTTATTTCTTTGTTATTTAACGCTGATTATTGAACTTAGTTTTTTTGTGTAAGAAGTTTTTTTTTTTTTTTTCGCTACTGTGCAAGTTCTGTAGTCTATCTATCTATCTATTTATGTATGGTTTTTTGCACTTAGTCTTATGTGGACCACTGTACGTAGGACATGGCGGCCATAACCTTAGGTGGGCTTATTCCAACCAGCCCACCTCTCTCCAAAAACAGATAAGGCCTCTTAGGTTTTTCAGGGCATCAATAAGGGAGTTCGGGGATCCTAAGGTTCGTGACACCTGTGATGTCTAGGAGCACAAATATTATATATAAGTTCTGTAGTATATAAGGTACCTATAGAATACAACTGTTACAAGGGTGCAGGATCCCATCATCAAATACTGGCCTGACAACCTCGGGACTACCTGGGAATACCACCCTGTCAAACAAATTAAGAATTTTCCAAATCACTTCAAGCTTCTTCGAGTAATCGGGGAACATATTCAATAAAAAATAAAAGATACTGATGACGAATTTAAAAACCTATTTTTTTTTAAGTTTATTAAAAATTATCTAATTATCAAAATATCGGTTAGTTTGTGAACACAAGCTTTTCCTGCGGTTTTGCTTTCTTAGCCTTTCCTACAAACAGTTACTGAAATAATTTTGTAGAAACTAACAAATAATCTTAACTAGTGTAAGTTTGAATTTCTTATCATTTGCATTTCGTTTTTTTCCGTCTAATTACGAACTCGAGCAGGGCGGTCATAAACGAGCATGATCACGCGACGAAGTTCAAAAGACTGTAAACATGAAAATGTCCACGAAAATTATAATAATTCGTATTTTATGTGATCTTCAGCATATTTTTAGAGGTCGTCGTAAATGAGACTATAATTTAGATTAGTAACAATTTGTGATTTCAGTTTTACGATGTAATTATCGTGAATTTGAATCATTTGTTGGCTTGACTTTCATAAGACCTTGTAGATTTTAGCTATTCTACGAAAATCAGCTGTGTTTATAGATAATGCACACATGCGATTCCGGAACAACAATCTACCTACATCCAGAAATATTTTATTTCGTGTGGGATAGGAATCGAAGTCGCGATTCGTAGCAACCAATCGCATAGGATTAAATTAAAACGCACTACGAATAAATGCAGCCGGTTGATAGAATAAGTAGTTGAAAATGCACGAAAACTCAGTCGGAAAACCGTCAAATCTTGGAGAAACACGCACTGTCGGCTGAATTTCGTAGTGAATCACACAAAAACTTCGTCGTCGTCGAAAACCAAGACACGATTCTAAAATAATTCCCTGAAAATCAATGAAATCTACAACAAATAATTGGTAAATAAAATACATTTCAGATTCAGCTGCTGTCCATACCCAGCTTCGTTTTATATCATAATGCTAAGGGCATCCACATTTCCAAAACCGAATAGTCACTAAAAGCACCATATTTCTCTATAGCTATGATATATGATTTATAGATATGATTTTTAAATATTTGCATGATAATGACAGAAAAATATCGATGACGGGAGCAATGACAAAATCATCAATGATTTTATTATGATTGAAGTGAAATGATGGTGTTACTTCAATGATGAGTGCTGAGTGAATGACCACGGAACGGTTTAGTAAAATTTTCATTACAGTTATTTAGTGGACATGGGTCATATTTACAAAATCTAAGCCAAGGTGCCAAGGCTTTCAATTTCGTCGGCCTCTAAGTTACTTAGTGTCATACAGATGTGCGGTCTCGGAACGTCGAAAATCGCAGCGCTCGAGACGGCCCTTTCGAATCACCGTGATGGGTCTACACTAGAGGAGCCGAACACTAGCGGAGCACGAGCCGAGTTCTAATTGGTTTCTTTTTCTCGCGTTTGACCACCATCTCACCTGATGGTAAGCGATGATGTGGTCGTGGTATATTGTCGCTCGTGCTCGGCTCCTCTAGAGTCGGCGCACACTATACGAATTTAAGGTTGTCTCGTGCTCCGTTCGTGCTCGGCCCCTCTAACGTTAACGTTAGAGGGGCCGAGCACGAACGAGCATCTTTAGATCATTTCATCCGAGTAATGCAATGCTTATTTTATTATTGTTGTTATTATAAGATGAAATATATGATTTTCAAATATCGACGATATTTACTTGTCGAACCCAATTCTATTTTTTTAGTCCCTAGAATTCCTACAGTATAAACCTTAGTTTGAAAAGTCTTAGTTATGAGTATTTATTGTACTTAACAGACGCACGTTGAGATCCTATACTCTCTGAAGCTGCGGCTTTTTGTTTTACGTTCTGTGTTTACCGCCTGACCTCTACAGTCCTCAGGGAAATCATTTTTGTTCAATATAGTTTTATCAGTGCAAGGGGTGTAGATTGTAGGTAAATAAAATACCCTGTTAATCCCTTGGTGTAAATAAAGCACATAATACCCAGTCAAATGTGATAAACGAGACAGGCTGCAAAAGAAAACATTCCAATTTTAATAAGTACCTACTGTATTAATATCCTATAAATTGGGTTTTAACTCATGAAATTACTGTTTTAATATACGGGTCACTTTAAACTGCGGTTAGACTTGATATTCTAAATTCAAATTTTATATTTAAAGTGATTTCGTGAAATTTATATTTTCGTACATTTGAAAATTGTCAAAAAAAAAAAACAATTTGGCATAAAGAAACAACCAGTGCCACACTAAAAAAAAAACTGGGCAAGTGCGAACACGCGCACTGAAGGTTCTGTACAAACTTACTTATGAAAACAGTTCAATTCCCGAATTCAGTTACGAAGATTTTTCCTATACTTGTGCTATAAGACCTTGCTTCATGCCAAATTTCAGGATTCTAGGTCAACGGGAAGTACCCTATGAATTTTGATTCCCTTGAGAGTGTCGAAATACACGTCTTTTTGCGACATAAACGACAATATCTTTTTTTTCGTTAACTCAAAAGTTTTTTTTCACAGTTTCAAGGGACCGCAGACCTGAGTATATATATGGTTTTAATTTCAACTCGATACCTTAACCCTAAATAAAGATAAAGGGTCTTGACAGACAGACAGACGGACAACAAAGTGATCCTATAAGGGTTCCGTTTTTTCCTTTTGAGGTAAGGAACTTTGAATTTCGCGGCTTAACCTGGAGCATTCACCTTAAGAGGGTCTTTTTTCACTCGCCCATCGTCAATATCGACTATGGTTTAAAATCTTATTACTTCATCTAACGCAATCGCAAAATTTCACGAAAAGGCAACGTAAAAAATTACAAAAAATTTCTTTGTACTACTACTAACACTAATTTTAAAATATTTTACAAACAAAGTAGACCATATTGTTGTCTTATCTTAAATTAAATAAAAAATAAATAAAAATAAAAAGAGAGATAACACCTGAAAACTCTGTTAGTATTCTGTAATTCCGTGATTTACTCGAATATTTCACAAAACTAGTACCAGGAAATACGTGGTTTTTTTTAATCCTTAAGATTTTTCGAAAAAAATTGTCGTCATTCCTTCCGAATCTTGATTAAATTTGCAAGTCTTCTATTGCTGTACTTTTTTTACTTCTTTAATTTTTGAGTAAATCATGATGTGTCAAAGTTCATGCAAAATAGCAGATTTTCAGAGGTCTTCACTGGATTAGTTTTTTTTTAAAACCATTAGAATTCTGGTTCAGCTGAATGCTTGTACAGTCGAGACACAGTTGCTTAAAACACAAAAAAAAAAAATTCAGCCGAAAGACGTCCACTGTTGGACCTCCCATAAGTATCACCATAACGACCGGTGGAAATAGACTAGTTTAATACCAAGATACTAAATACCTTTTCTTGCTTTTTTAAATGAAAAATCATCAAATAACTCCTTCCGAGTCCTCTTACTCCGGGTGAAGCGAGAGGAAGTGTCAGACTTTTACTGACTAAAACCCACTAATTTTCTTTCAATTGCCCATTGCGTTGGAGGCATTTCGGTAAATATTTGATTAAGGAATATATAAATGCAATACCACAGTTAACATATTTAGCTCCAATCACTCTCTTGACTCTTCCACATTGCACGAACAGACAAACACTTAAAACTATTTCAACAACTGCAATAAAACCTAACGTATTTTTACCGCACATTCTACTAAACATAATGAATACGAGGAGTTATTTAGATAATAGGTACCCTACGTACGAACTATTAAGAAATGCGACTAAAACTCTTTAAACAATTTACAAATATTCAAAATTGATTATAAATTGTAATTTGTATGTATGTAGACTGTTAAAATGATAATAAAAACTATTGTGGAAAGTCGTGACGACATGAAACATTACCGGAGTATGTAAACAGGTGTTTAACCGAGCATTTATAGCAGTCTGGTTGGACATCAAATATTTTTCAATGAAGTGTTTATTTATCTTGTAGAGTATGATAAATCATTTCGACAAGAGTGTGGTTTCAAAGGAGTTTAATGCTATAAAGCTAATTCTGATTGCGCTTTGATTCCGTGGATATTATCTTGGCTGCTTTTCACTACCACTTGGGTTTGATTGTACACAATTCAGATACAACCACAAGATTTCTTAGTATATCTATTCTACTAGCTGTTCCCCGCGGCTTCACCCGCATCTTTGGTTACTGCTCCGTTATGGCTCCTGTTGGTCGTAGCGTGATCTTCGAGAAATGAGCTGTCCAACATTAATGGGCATTCCATAATTATGGCGGTAAGTCCCCTCTTTAAGGAGTGGCTAGAAAGACCTAACGACGTCCTCACCTTCCACATGACGTATAAGTCTGACACACCCAAACAAAACAACATCTCTCGATCTGCCCAAGAGCGCGAGATGTCATTGGATGAATTTTCCACCTAAAAAAAATATTAATAGTACATTTTGATACAAGTGGGGAAAATTTGTCATTGCGAACGAGGCGGGTGTCATGGAGCCGAGTGCTGAAAATGGCGGTTTTTCAATACACTTCCGAAGAAATAAATAAGCCAGGGTTTTTTTATGGTTTTTTTTTTTAGGTGGGGAAATCATCTAATGACAAATCGCGCTCTTGGGCGGAACGGGAGATAGTGTCAGGCTTTTACTGACTAAAAACCCACTCCTGTTCCTTCGTTGGCTTCTTCCCAGGGCCTCGGGTTTCGTTTTCACACTACCCATGGCCCCAGTAGGCTTCGACCCTGCTGGGCCCCTACGATTTGCTGACCTCTCCCTGAGGCGCGCGTGGAACAACACGCGCCGTCGACGACTTGGGCTCGGTCCGGACGGTTACCGGACACACCACTCCTCCTCGCTCCGGACCATGGCCTGTACCAAGGCCCGGCGCGAGAGATCGCCGCCGCCGATCGCCCCCATGAGGACACGGCGTTTTTTATGGTGGGAAATCATCCAATGACTTCTTCCGTCAGACTTTTACTGACTAAAACCCACTCCTGTTTCTTCTTTGCCTATGTTCCAGGGCCCCCGGGTTTACTTTCACTTAACCCATGGCCCCAGTAGGCTTCGACCCTGCTGGGCCCCTACGATTTGCTGACATCTCCCTGAGACGCGCGTGAAACAACACGCGCCGTCGACGAATTGGGCTCGGTCCGGACGGTCGGAAGGTGGGTTACCCATTGCTTGCCGTCCGCAAGCCCGCGTCTATAGTGGCCGGAAACGGGGATCGGAATCCTGGCGGCGGGTGGGGCGTGAAGACCGTTGCCTCACGCGATCGGCCGCCTCCTTTGCTACTGCTTCGCAGAAGGTGGCGACCGCCTGCCACTCCTCCTCGCTCCGGACCATTGCCTGTACCAAGGCCCGGCGCGAAAGATCGCCCCCAAGAGGACACGGCATTTTTTATGATGGGAAATCATCCAATGACTTCTTCCGTCAGACTTTTACTGACTAAAATCCACTCCTGTTTCTTTTTTGCCTTTGTTCCAGGGCCCCGGGGTTCACTTTCACTCAACCCATGGTGAAGTAGGCTTCGACCTTGCTGGGCCCCTACGATAAATAAACGGGGGTTGACGTTCGGTTCGATCGTGGGGATTGCTTAGAACCGAGCCAGATACGATAAAATGTAATAAATTTTGGCGGGGGCGAGCTCGCGCACTTTTCCGCACTAACGCAAAGAACAGTAAATTGCGTGCCTAAAAGTAACAGTTTTTCGAGTAAGTGTAATAAAAATTATATTTAAATTCTAAAATCATTAGTTTCTGAGATTAGCACGTTCAACTAAACAACCTTTTCAGCTCTATATTAATAAAAAATATAGAGTCTAGATTTATTCAATATCTAGAATAGATTAAAAAATATTGTTTTTACACCTAAAATTACGGAATATAAAAGAGCAAACTTTACTTACCTACTTAATTTTAGTTTTTTTGTATAACAATCCTATAAGTAAAATCCAATCCAATCACATTACACATAAATTGCTACTTTTAACTTAAGTACTTTATTTCATGACTACTAATTACGAGTACAAAACAAGTGAGTTAACTACACCAGTGAGGCGGCATAATTTATCAATAAAATAAAACGAAGGCAGTTTTCATTGTGTTCAAAGCCTGATTAAAATTAAGGGTAGCGGTCGAAGGCCACCCTAATGTTATTGTTATGTTCTTTATCACGGCTGCAGCGCTAGGGAATACACGATAGCAATTTTTCGACGAAGGCCCAAGCTTATTTTCGTTTTCCTTTGTAGGCACTTTGTCAAGGTTTTATATAATATTTTGTATGACCTTATTTACAGTGTATTCGATGCTTGTAGAAGATTCCAAGAAAGTCTATTAATTAGACAGGCATAAGGTTATTAAAAGTAGTTGTGACCTTTCTGGCTACTCGTGCTACCAAGAGTTCATACACATTTTACATTCGGTTTATAAGGTAATTATGATTTCGGCGTAAAAGAAAGTGGTTTCAGGCCAAACTCAAATGTTCGGTCGAACACAGGTCACCCTTGACAAGTCATTACTCATTATGAACCCACGCAGGTAGGTTCCTTCCTACCTAAACTATAACTACCCATATCATGTAAGTACCAATCAAAAACAGTAACCTTGGTTTATTGTCTAGGAAACACTGAAATGAATGGGAGTGGAAGTGATTCGAATCGTAACGTGTAAATCAAAGAATAACATCACTATCCCAGTCAGTTCTCGTGTCTGTTTAAAATCAAATGCTATGTTAAGATAAAGTGCTACAAATTAGTCTGAGTCGGCGTTGAGTGAGCTTAAAATAGTATTTCTATAATTATTTAGTGTTATTGTTGTGGTTCGCATGTGATGCCAAAACGTAGTGACAACAGACAGGTGGGAGCGGGCAGCGGGCAGCGGGCAAGTCGAGGTTTATGTAACGCTCGGCGCTCGAGCTCGGCGCGTTAGTGCACGGCGGCGCTCGGCAGGCAGGCGGCAGTGTCCGCGCCGCACTCATGGACCGGGCGAGCGGCAGCCCGCCGCCCAGCCCGCCCGCCACCGGCTTCAGCGCCTTCTGCTCCGCGCTCTCCGACACGCTCTCGGTACGTACCCACCGCGACACTACCCGCCACAACCGACACCTACACACTCACTCGTCATTTATTCTTTATGACACCCCGCCATCGTCCAAAACGCATTTTGGCGCCGATTCGTTTAATCCGTTCTCGATAAATTACGAGAATCGAAGAAGAGTGTCGCGCTGCGGTCTATTTTGAGGCGCACGTGGTGCCCGAGGTCGGGGAGCGAGGCCTCGGCTTCCGCCGCTGGACATCAGTGAGGAATCAGAATAAAAGTCATGGAGGGAATAAAAAAATGTAAACAAGTTTATTATTAGAGTGCTCGTTGAGGCCGGGTCGCACGGTCGCGATTTGTCCGATGGCTGTGATCTACAGAAATACCCGCGCATTAAACGCCCGCCTGGTGCGACGTACAAAGGCCGCGCGACACCGGCCGTGCTCCTGAGCGCTCAGCGACCCTGCAGCCACCACCGGCGCCGCTCGTGCCTCCGCAGCCACTCTCCGCACCCGCTCCGCCGCACCAGCCGCGCCGCCGGCACCACATCCATAGGTACAGAACTAATCCAGCACCTGCTAGTCTAACCTATGGCATTTCCGTATTTACGACTAAACTGCACAAATAACAAACGAACTGGTTGATCTTTGAAAGTGTTGGTGTTATATTGAAAATCTTGTGTTGTGATACAGTGACACTCTTAGAAGCATCAGAGTAAAATATAGTTTTGAGGAATTGTTCAGAAGATATTATGTTGAAGTATAGTGGTGTAACTGCAATAAGTGCGGTTTGTTTATCAGTTCGTCTGCGGCGCGGAGCGCCCGGCGAGCCGGTGCTAGTGCCGGTTGAACGGAGATATTTCAAATAGTAGAGGTGTGACTTTGGTTTTCGATTTTAATAATGAGTTATTAAAATATAATTCAGTCGCATTAAGATTGAAGCGTCCAAGCTTCCTCGGTAAACAAAACATAACAAACAATTGAGAAAAGTTTAAACTCTCTCGTACGTTACGTTACTCCGCCCTATTTACCTACTTGAAAATTAGCCTCACAATATATAAGAAGAGCATCTCAGAGTACACACAAAATTAGTGAATAAAAGACAGTAATTTTGATTAGGCAATGTAAGTAAATAATTTTCTCTATTCATTTCTATCAAAGAAGTCTTAATTATAATGAGCACGTGTAACTATGTAAGTAAGACGTAGGTAACCTTTACGTACCTATTTGTCATACGAGGGTGTATTTATGTGTTTGATCGTGGTGCAAGGTTGGTCCACTGGTTTGACCTTATCGATCGATGACGTGGCTCGCTGCTGCTACGCGCTTTCTTCAATCAACATTAAGAACTTCCGATAAAACCTTAAACTTTCCGCCGACGTTACTAAGACTTGTGTATTATTACATTTTATAAAAAGGTTAATTTTATCGAGTATTCGCTAATGACGGTAGTTTGTATGCTAATAGAACTTGCACTAAAGTTGTTCAGAACATTATTGTTCAGAAAAAAATTGTCTGTTTACACAGTGTTCTCGTAGTTATCGATCCAGGTTCTGCTGTGTCATATAATATACGAAATAGTGAAGGTTGTGTAAAACTTGGTTAGATTTTTGATGATGCCGCCAAATGCAGTCCCTGTCAAGGTATTTTTTAAAATTATACTAAACGTATTTATGAATAAGCCACATTTTAGAAAAATCTATGCAAAAGTGTTTCTTTTTTCGAGCTTTACTTGTTTAATAATTTTATACATACATAATATAGTAGCTAATTGTGCAGTTTCAATCAAGCTGAGCAATAGAATATGATGCTCTAAATATTTTGTCAGCTATAATGTTATTGTGCATGTTGCAAGGCATTAGGATTACCACAGGTTATACTCTTTTTCACATGAATTAATCAACCCTAACAATCATATAATGTGACTAGCACAAGCAGAGATCATTTTATGACTGACTGTCAAATTATTCTCACAGCTTTTCTTACAAGATAATTCTTTATATTTTGTATGGAAATAAAGTGCACTTAGCTCTTTTATAAAATTTTATTGTTACAGTATTTTACTAAAATTATATTTTATTCGATTACCTAATAGTAAACATGACGGGTTTGCTACAACTCATTCAACATCTAAAATTGGTTATCAAAATAACCTGCTACGGGGTCGTAGCAGATTTAAGGGACAGTTAGCATCATTTTTTTCTGACTGACTGACTTCTTGATGTTTCAAAAGTGCCTGTAAATGGTTTATTTGAAATAAAATGCTTTGAATATTGAATCTTTGAATCTTGAACCTCATAAAGTTCTACGAAAAGATCTTTTACTACAAGACTACTAGTAGGTTAGTTTACAAAGGTCATTCTGATACTGAAAAGTTCTTTGTCACTTCCTTCTGTTATATAAAAGAACAGAAGAGAAAGCGGCAAAAAGTAATGTCTTGTTCATCCGCATTCCTTTACGATGTCTCAAAACATTAAAGCGTTCTAAAACCAAAGTGATTTATGTTGCGGATTCCCGCACATTAGTTTTTAGGGTTTCGTGCAAAGAATGTAGAAACCCAATTATGAAACCCGGTTTCGCCTAAAGGCCAATTCTCGTGCTTAAAAAACGTTCAAATTCCATTCACAATGTTATTTCGGCGTCAAACAATGTTGAAAAAAAAATAGTCAAAATGTAGGGAAACTAGAAGTGTTCTTAACTGAATGGAATGAAACGTTCCTTATTAAATACGTGAATTAGAGGGCAATTCATGTATTATATTATCAATTTACACTAGGTAGTTGTGTAGAAATATAAATAGTATAAATATAAACAGTATAAATGCCACTTTACAGTATTGTAAACTAGAGTAACTATTAATAGTTATAATTGATAAGTATAATGTAAAATAAGATAAAACTTTAATTGCTTAACATCGCGTATACGTATTCATACGTTTCATTAGCTATGTAGTCTACCGTACCATCTACGGCGTAGGCCCTCTACGGCGTAGACCTTCTACGCCGTAGACCCTTTGCGGCATCATACAGGGTCTTGTCCATTGAGCCTACGCTGCGGATTCACAGTGCGGTTATTAATTCGCACTTGCCTGTTATTTTTGTGGCAATACTGGAACATGTGTGGCATCTGTTTAGTATTTAAATTATTATTTCAGATAATGTGAAGAATTTTTCATTTGGCCTCACTACGTACGTTGTGGATGAACCTTTTTAAAAATGCGTAGGATTTGTTATGTTGAGCCGAATCCAATTTGGTCGCATGAGAAAGAAACACGCGTCTCTGTAAAACTGAAGATAAATAACTTGTATTAGTAAGTCGTTACCGGTTGTGCAGTGGAATAGCATTTGGACAGTGTTTCATATCAGCCGGTACACTTCGAACATTATAAATAGAAAATAGAGAACACAATCGGGGAACTCGGCCACTGCTCCTGCTATTTCTGATCGGAACTTGTCCCGAAATCAAGAACACGGCCAGGTTAACGGGAACTAGTTGACGATGAATGTGCGCTGTCACTGGGGGCACGTCATGTTCCGGAACATACGTGTCGGCTTACAGCGATTCGCGAATTGTGTAAGTCTTTCCACTCACATTTACTTTTACAAAAAAAAAAAACCATTTTCAGCTTATATTTTTTATAGCATAGTATGCATGAAAATTCGCTCTATCTATATCATGAAAAGTATTACAATAAACGTACTTAAAATTCATAAGGTATTGCGATAAGTAATCTTGGTGCGGGTAAAAGTTCAAAAACCTTTAGAATATCAATGACGTCCATAACTTCGATCAATTAGGAGAGCGCCACTCACCTGAATAACAATGATCTCCTGTTTGATAACCTTGACCTAGATACAGAAGGTCATTGACATCAGTCTGTGGGAAGTACCTGTATCTTCTAATATTAGTACGAGTAACGCTATTTTAATGATCACAAATATACTTAACGTATTACGGCTTACGAGAATAACTTCTCAACAATAACGTTTAAGTGGAAACTGATGCAACCTCTGAGCGAACTTGTTATTATGCGAGTACTTTACAAAGGAACTAAATTATAGACCAACATTTTGAATTTTACGTGTAATAAATCAGAAATCTCACAAACACTGAACACCAACGTTGCTATAGTTACACGAATAGCGCATTTTATATTATCTTCCAAACTTTATTTTGGAAAAAGGCCAATTTATAAAGTAAGGTAGGTACCATGAATTATGAGACGGTAGGATAGTATTTACATAGCTTGAGTAGCCATGAAAATATTTTTGTTTAAAAACTACCGGAATGGAGAGATATTTTCTTACTAATGAATTCTGTCATAGCAGTGGTGTATTTTACAACATTGCCAAAAGTAATCTGATTTTATAAAATTAAACCAAATTTTAGATTTTGTCTCAGCAATTTAGCAGACTATCAATCATTTTAATTAACCTGTATGTACCTAAGTAATATCTAGCAAAATGTCTGTTTAATATTTTAAAAGCTTTCTCATAGTGTAGCGGAGAATGTTCAGAAACATTAGTGAACAATATCTGCTAGGTGGGCCGTTTATTTTAAAGGGGCTTTTTATTAGCTGAATAACTATAAATAATGCATTTAGTGCCACTTGAATTACGATAATAGAGGCTCGAAAAGCTATTTCACAGTCATCAACACTTATTAATATCATTTATGTTTGTATTCATAGTTAAAAGTGATCGTTAAACAATAAATATGTTCGTTTAATCTTGATATTAAAATTACCCATTGTCTCATGATATTACACGAAATGGTTTAGTAACAAAACAGTAGTTTATTTTTTATCAAAACAAAACATTTTCGATTAAAAACGTGTTTTGATTACAAACAGTTTCCTGGACAGTGTTTTCAATAAAGTAATATCGGGAAAAATATTATTTTTATTTGAAATTTTATAATGACTGTAACAGGTATTCCTGAAAATTTCCCAGAATGCAAGGTTTTCGAGAATTAATGATATTGGAAAATTTGATATCACGAATGCTTGTAAGCTACAAAGGTATCAAATCACTTCACTGTAAATTAAAGTGGTTCAAAGAGTTTGTAATCAAGACCACATTTTGTAATTACATTTGTAAGTGACTGACAACCCATTAAGATAGTTACTCACCCACTCATTTTGGTTTGATAAGCAGAGGTGTAATGATTGTATGTTCTCAGAATGTGACATTTTGGTAGAGTAGTTAAGTGTAGTGGTTGCTTCACGGTTCCGTCAAGACAAACTCTAAGCTTTAAATAATTTGTCAGAAGTTTCTTAGTGTAAAGTGAGAATATTTATTTCATAAATAGGCAAAAGAACTTAATTTTTTGATGAAGATTATTTTATGTTAATATCATTATTTCTGTCGTTACAGGGCATGGCTACTACGTCGAGAAGCAGAAGAAAAGTAAGTTTTATTTTGATTTGATTTATATATAACTTTATTTTTAATAATCCTCTCATAAACGCCAAAAACGCATTGGGTTATGTCACATCTCTTGATACGTAAGGAGGTGTTTGTTTGTCATACTACAAAATATAACAACTGGCGTCTCCGCAATGCGTTTGTTTTCTAAGTAAAATTTTAGCGAAGGTCTTTCACTGCTTCGTATCGTAAATAAGAACAAATTAAACTGGCTAGGTCAGAGCCGTGTTTTAATGTTTAGTGCGGTTTCTCCAAGAATCCCTGGAGGACATACCTATGACATTTGTTTGTTCCCCTGAAATGTTGAGAATCTTTCAAAGCGTCGCCCAGCACCGACGCTGAGGGTCGGCAAGTATGCATCGTATGTTTGTGAACATTTCACAACTATGTAATTTGAAACATTCCTCGCCGGGTTTGGTCATTTATTTGAAGGTTTTGAGCAGCTCAGTGCTCCGCCTTGTTACAAAGGGTCATATATAACATGTAACATGAAACTAGGTGCTACGAACTGACAGACATGGGCTTAACGATGACCTTTCACTTCATTTGTGCTAGATGTACCTATTAGTGGTGGTCACTGGCCGCATGAAGGTCGACAATGCAACGTTTTATGTGAACATATAAAATAATTATTATATTCGAAGCATGTCATAAACGGTGTATTCATATAACTGTCAAGCTCGTCGTTTAATTTAGCAAACGTATAATGGAGTGCCGCCGTCCACTGAATGCCAAATCAAATAAGAATTCTCATTATCAGAAAGCTCCAGCACTCAAGGCGCATTGTCTGTTTGTTGTGAAGTCGTACAATTGGGTCAGTGCGGTTCGATATCTTATAGTATAATTATTCATGAACAATTATTTTCGTGCGTAATCTTGCATCTGTAACGGTTTCGGAAAACTATTTTAATTTTAGGATCGCCTTGTTTGATGTGAGTGTTGTTTAACAATGAAACGGGTAGATTTAACGTGTTCTTTGAAGCTTTGTCTACTCATTTTAGTACCCGATACATCGCAGCTTCGTTTATTTACCTACAGAGAGTTGGGCATGTCACATTTTTTCACAAAGCGGGAGGTGTTTACTGGCCAAGCGCGTCGCGAGTTGACGCCGTGCCAAGCTTGACACGAGCTATTTCAATGCGAACTCCACTCGGTCACACTTGCACCCCACCATGCTTTATGCTACTAATCTCTCTATCAATCATTACGCATTCATTTTTATTTAGACTATGCTTCCTTTTTCTTATTTTATGAATCGCAAGTATATATAAATTTGGGTCAATGTTAGTGAGCTTACGTATAAATCAGTGCTATTTGTATTCGTTATTATGATTTACGATTAATATTATGTGCTCATAAATAATTTGAAAGCCGTAATTTCCGTATAAAAATAAAATATATCGAAGAGCGCAGTTTCTCAATCGGTGTTAGTTTGTTTACTAAAGCTATATTCGAGTTGATTATGAGTACGTTGTACTTATATTTAATGAGGTCGTCACAACTCACTTACTACGATTTGGCACGGTTAGGTATCGGCCAATATGAACATATTGGCATCAGGCGCAGTGATCACGCGCGAGCTATGTCAAGGTTACATGGAATGCCTAATTCTAATTTATTATAAATAGTTCATTAATGCAAATAATATACTAAATTAAAATTAAACAGAAAATACCACACAACACAATATTAAATACTTAAACACAAACATACCTAAACCCTACACATACCTAAACATACTTAAGACTGCCTATTGTACACTTATTTATATAAATGTTTGTCCTGTATTATGTTAAGGTGTGCAATAAAGTTATATAATAATAATAATACCTACGTACTAGAATATTCCTGAAACTATATTAGCCGTGAGTTCCTGTCGGAGGACTTCCCTCCGTGTATCATTTCATTAGTTCGATCTTTGTGCATCTAAACATCTATTCCTTATTGCATATCGTAGTAGACATTTATGTTAAGAAAATAATCCAAATATTCAATAAATGCAGGAACGTATAGGGCAGAGATTAAAGCTGTACCAATGACCATCACATAATATGTACTTTTAATGTCAATTTGATTCTAGTATATACCTTACCAAACTACATAAAATACTGGAATAACCACAACAATGCAATATTCGGTCGTAAAGCATGGCAGCTTGCATTAGTTTTAGTACCTATTTCTGACTTTATAGTTTCTAATTTATGTATATCTACTAAATATTTCGGAAACAAAACAGTCTCTCATCCGCACTTTGTTAACACGGAAAGATTTCAGGTATTCATGGGCAAATCTTTTGCTCCAACGAAGGTCTATTTAACTTTGTCTGGTCTTTTACTTCTTTATCATCAATTTGAGAGATGTTTTCTGAAGGCAAGCGATTTGTAAATGAACCATGTCATTTGTTCCTTATTTTTTATTTGGTCACGTTATAATCGGAATAGTTAGAAGACACATGACACACCTTATACTATAGATAACTAGCAAGGCGAGTTTTATTTGGAAACTGGTAGAGATAAAAAAATTTTTAACCAATTAATAACTAACAATGTTTGTGAAAATATAGATATCTACCTATCAACTATAAATACACGTGTAAAGCATAATGACTGTTATGTACACTCGCCGAGGTCCCGGAAGCGCCACACTCTCTCTGACAACTCCAGCACTTTCCGTAAAACTTGCGAAGGTTCCGCTGAACTTGGGCCCTGACGCGCCTTTACTTCGAGGTCACCTGCATACTTCATGGATAGTTCCAGGAGTTGCTACATGAAAAACACAGTAGTATACAAACTTATAGTACATCAGCACCTACGTAATTTCATGGACTAAACATGATCTTGGTTCCGAGGGTAACTTTTTGGAAGTTTGTTTAATTGTTCAAGGGGTGTGTGTACAGTAAGTAACTAACTATGGACTTTGTCTGAATTATAAGATTTTTTATTTCTTTAATTACGGTTTTTTTTAATCTGAGTTTGCAGACCCCAGTAGAGGTTGTAAGGATGTTTAATTTTCGCTCTTATGATTACGATGAAAGGTGATACGCTAATGTGATAATTATTTGGCACAACATAGTGCAATAAATAAAATGTCATGTTTTGTCTGTTGGATAATTAGAAATGTATTTAAATTTTCACGCAGCAATTTGTTTTGAAAATCATGACACTCTTTTAGTCATAATTATTTAGAACTCAAGTTTAGAAGGCGTGACGCATCTATTAAAATTGTATGTCATGTAGGAAGCATACTTGAAGGTAGGCAGTTATTATTAGGTGGGCAGGTAGAAATGTCGGAGCTGAGAGCCAAATGCAGTTCTAACGTTACATTTAGAGATCACAATGGTAACGACATGTTCCTATAAATAGTGCATCGTCTGCGAACCGCCAGAACAGTCCATTTCACTACATCGACTACATCCAGAACGACGGACAATCACCCACACAACTATGAGTCACGTACGTCCCATCACCATCATCACCATCACCCCTCCTATATCACTCATTTTATTTTACACCATGACTGTGTAGACAAGCTTATTATTATTTTCAAGAGATAAGCACGCTTTATTGATCAGACAATAGCCCGATAAAACGAATGACAAGATTGATAACACCAGCAAATTGATAAAAAAAAATCAGTATCAGTTAGCATTTATTTTCTTACATTACTTGTTAATAAACACTGCGCGCTGCTTGTGTTTGCCAGATTGTGTAGAAAATATTTGTTGAATAGTGTAAACAATTGTGTGTATGTCTGATAACAGTGCACTGTTTGATTCACAGCAGGAAGATGAGAAAAAGAATAAGAAGAAACAGTCGCCGGTGGACGACCGACCCGTAGTCCCGGCGCCCAGCGAAGCGATGCTCAACAGTGAGTCTAATATTACACTTTACATACTTTTTAAAATTCCGTTCTTCTTAACCAATATATCACATCACCTACTTTTGAAGTTTCAACGGCGACACAGGCAAGACAGAACTCTGTAAATAACGATCATTACTCAAAAGTTTGGATATTATTTAAAAGTAAAAGTTTCCATTTTTCAAATGAATTTATTTTCATTCTACAATTTTCTCTTACTCGCAATGACATTTCATGAAGATAAATTCTTTAAAATATTTTCACCGCCTTAGTTTTGAGTGACAGTGAAAATGATATGTTACCTATATATTTTTATATGTTTAGTGGTTCATATTAGAAGCTCGTCATAACTTGATATTTTAATTGATGTTTACATTTTGTCGCGTCATGGATTGACCTGAAATATGTGGGTTTGGGCTAATTGTATGATCGATTCATCCACCTACGCCAGCTGGCAGGACGGTGGCAGTGTGTGGCACTGCTCGGTGTTGTTTACCTTTGTGTTGTTTGTTGACATCAATCAGAACTATTGTCGTCACTTCCATGAACTTCCATTGTATTGGTTACATTTTACTTCTTTGTCTGTTGGCTTTCTTTTTAAAGGTTTGCTTTGTCTTTTGTGTATAGAATTATTCTTTCGGCGCAACATTGTTGGCAAAACGTCTTAAACTAACTTACCACCTTTATGCGATGACATATAAACGTAAAATAAAAAGACTTTATTTTTGAAAGTTGTATAATTTAATAAGTTTCGAAAATCTTTTTATTTTCGTTGCATCCGATTTTACTTTTTTGATGGTGAGCATCAAATCTTATCTTGTTGCAGAGCTAGGAGGAAGAATGACGCACATTACATTTTTAGACTTACTTACGAGCTTGTTATCTATTGTTTGTTGAAATATTCAATGACTTTATAGGAAGACTAGCTTCTGCCAGCGGCTTCGCCCGCGTGAAAGTCTGTTTCTACATACAAACTTTGGACCCCCGTTTCATCCCCTTACAGGTTGAATTTGGAAAGTCCTCTCTTAGTGCTCGCCTACGTCCTAAACCTTCTGCAAAATTTCACGTTTCTAGTCCCAGTAGTCTTGACTGTGCCTTGGTATGTCAGCCAGTCAGGTTCTCCTTTTATATATATAGATCTTACTAACAATAAACAGATAAGCTAATCATGACAGTGTTTAATTGCTGATTCATTTGGACACGAACGGTATTACGTACCAAGACACCAGTCGTCACTGCAGATGTTTTATTTATAGTAATCAACGATTAACCAAATTGATTAATGGATATTGAGTGGGCGGGTAGTTTAATGAGAAAGATATTAATTTCGACAAAGATTGATTTAATAAATTAGTACTTGCTTAATCACGCTATCGACATAAAGTTCAAATAAAATGCTACTTTAAAATTAACCTGAAATGGAGTTGTTATGAACATTTTATATTAAAAAAAAATACAATGAAGCCGGAATCGTGCAGTCGTGCAGTTTACGTATCACGGTAACAAAGTACCTAACTTATTAGTGCATGTTAAAACGCAATTTCGATTAATAACACTTTAATCGTACCTAATTGAACTAAATATAACAATAATTTGCTACTTCAGACTTAAGTAGTGTGTATGTAGATCAATTATAAGACTCGAGGATTTTTCTAAGCTGTTTTCACTGGCGTAAACTTTCTAGTGTCGAAGATTCTACTGGCTTCTTATTTTAAATTCTTTTAACGCTTGGTATCACAGACGCTGACACAAAGTGAGACTTTGCAACTGGAAAAGTTTCTCAAAGATGAAACTTTCCAGCGGTAATCGAGTTGCCAATTATAGTTCTGTCTTCGTAACTATGGACGTGTTTCTGAATCACCTGCGGGTTTTCATGTCGTGGAAACATGCACTTTCGTTTTTCAATTCGTTATGAACTAACATTATTTGAACTCGCGTTGGATTGTTAGTTTTGTTGTAACAAATAATGAGTATATTGACAACAATATCATTGTGGACATCTTATAACTTCTAACGATGGTTAGAACAAATGACCGATACATTCAATTTATTTTCGGTCTTTAAATTATTATTTCTGCTCACAGTACGGTTGCTGTTCATAGATACATTTTGTTCTTTATCTATCGGCACCTCCGTTGAGTTTGTTGACGCGTTGAGTAATTGACTTTACTAAATCTTCGTCAACATGCTTTGTTGGTCTGAAAACTACCGTCACGATATTTTTTACAAAAGTAATTCTTACGTAATGTCAAAAGAATTTGCAATTTTCCATTGCTCCACCCGTAAGTACCATATAACTTAGTCATATCTGTATGGCCGTAATAATGTACTGATTTTTCATCATGGCTTTTGTAGGAAATTTTTCCCTTGTTTATTTCTACGTGTCCAAACTGTTGGGCTGCCAGTATATAATTATAATCCATTACCTACGTGTTTACATGTAACGCCGTATTTATACGAAAACAATACTAAAACGTTACCCTATGTAAACATTAGCTACGTCAACTGTTCGACTGTACTGACACAGTACCAAACTCTGTTTCCCTGAGAATACCATCAATCAACATGATATCTGCAAGTAAACATTGTGTGTCCTACGTAACGTTATGGTCTACTTGCTATTTTTATTGCCAGACTAATCCCGGCTTTAGAAGATCAGAACACATGACCAAGTCTCCTATTAGTAAATCCGCGGCTAAATCTCTTTTGTTGGTTGTTTTACCGACCATAATAAAACATTATTTTAAAATGTAACACAATTTAAGATTGTACAGTACAATTTATAAAGTTATATATCAGCCAATAGTATTCCAAGACAGTGTCAATGACTGAGTTGTGGAGGTCAGACAGACAGTCGCTCCACGAAAAGAACTGGTATTCAGCTGCATCAGGTTATACTAGAGAATCTGACCCCAAAATAGTTGAGAAAGGGTTGGGCTAATTTTTATTATACCAACACATTTAATTTCTCAGCAGCAGTCCGGAGACTCCAGAGTCTAGATATATGCCCAGATGATGGTAATAGACTCGCCTCCTATTACATATGTCTGAAAATCATCATCATCATGTCAGCCAACAGACGTCTACTGCGGGACATAGAATTTCCCCAAATGTCGCCATTACGACCGATCCTGTGCGTCTCGCATTCATCGGATTCCCGTGACTTAAAAATAACTGGCGAAAGGGTGTAGTAGGTACAGGTACATTTTTGAAATAGGTATCTCTGTCTAATTTTTTGGTGAATACTGGCAGAATGTTATGGGTTAGTATTCCATCTACGAGTAGCTTTGATGATTCTCGTCTTTGTTTAGGTGTTTCGAATTGACGATCTTTTGCCACATTGAATGTATTTAATTAAAGTATACTTACGCAGCATAGTATAGGATAGTCAGCCTTATAATGTTCCCACTGTTGGGACTCAGGCCTTCTCTCTAGGATTGGGAATGGACCGTAATTCACCACACGGGCCCAGTGCGGGTTGGTGGATGTCACATGTCTTCGAATTTTTGAATTTTTTTTACTTACGCAGGTGTATTAGAAAATGTTATTGTTCTTCGTCATCTCTCCAATAACACGGTGAGCATTAGCATTTGCAGTACTAGGAACTTTAAAAATAATCAAGTAAATCAAAGAAAATGAGTCGGAGTCGAGAAAAATCTCGTTTCTTAGAACATCGTATATAGGTGGGCGATATTTGTGGAACAGGCGATACGCCGGGAATAATACAGTGTTTAGAGTTAGCTGGTCATTATCACCAAACATTCCTGCATAATGTGTTCTAATTTAACGAGTTGCTAAGCGGTTACAGATTATTTGACTTTTATTATTAGGATAGGTTAGGATATTTTCACATGAATAAAATAAAAATAAACTTGGAGTTTATTTTTATAATGTATGTAAACACACATAATAAAATACAAAAAGAAGGAAACAGAAAATTAGGTACAAAAGTGATGCTTATTTCTATAGAAATCTTTTGGAGGTAGCCGGAACAGAGAGTAAAGTCCCGCAAACCTCCGTTGAAAAGGGAGGATCCTCCGACCAGACGGGTGTTATGTCTGGTGGGCTACTACTGCCCGATAGATGATTTCGGGCTGTTCTATATGTTCTAAACGCGCGGAGAACTTTGATTGCGCGATGCAGGATTAGTTCTTATGTGACGTCATAGATGTCGCTACATCACTCCCCTCCGGAGATCGGAGATCGATGGTTCTTGATGCTTCTTGATGCGTGCCAGGCCAGTAGTAGGTTGGTTCCAGTGGGTCGGAACCGAATGCCGCATAGTTCTCGGTGAGTCGGAACTGTCTGCGGTGATGCCCCAGTGAGTCGGGGTGGTGCTATCCCAGTGAGTCGGGATGATGCCCCAGTGAGTCGGGGTGATGATGTCCCAGTGAGTCGGGATGATGCTGCAGGCTCCAGTGAGTCGGAGTAGTGCTGCTGGCTCCAGTGAGTCGGAGCGGTGCTGTGCGATGTAGTGGCTTGACTGCTTGCGTCGACCAGGAGAGGTTCTTCATAGCTCTTCATGTGACTGGCCGAAGGTGCGGTGTGATTAGCCAAGGTCGCTGATGAGGCTGAGGGTGATGACCAGGTATGACCAGGTAGGCATGCTGGTGGTCAGGATACCCTTTAAAGCCGTGGGTGCTGGCTGTATGGCTCGGTGCTCGAAAGCTTGAGGAAGTGATGATGACGTCACGAAGTAGTTGTTGCACGAAGGCTGCGCTGACGTTCTTTGTCGAGGGTCACCAGTTTGGAGGTAGCCGGAACAGAGAGTAAAGTCCCGCAAACCTCCGTTGAAAAGGGAGGATCCTCCGACCAGACGGGTGTTATGTCTGGTGGGCTACTACTGCCCGATAGATGATTTCGGGCTGTTCTATATGTTCTAAACGCGCGGAGAACTTTGATTGCGCGATGCAGGATTAGTTCTTATGTGACGTCATAGATGTCGCTACAATCTCTTTCACCAAGCCAGTGAAAGGAAAGTTGGAAAAAAAAGAAAAGTACAAACAAGAAATAATATAATAACATACAATATAAATATATACATACACATAGTAGTTTGTGGGAGGCCTACCAACGCTGCGTCTTCCAGTACGTGGTCGCCATTCCAGAAACTTTCGTCCCCATCGACCAACTGTTCTGCGAGCAATGTGCCCTGCCTACAGACACTTAAAAAAAAAAAAACTTTGGGCTATGTCTGTAACCGTGATTCTCCTGCAAATATCTTCATTTCTGATGTGATCACGCAAGAAAACTCTGAGCATAGCCCTTTCCATTGCCCTTTGAGTGACTTGGTAAGGGTCGCGGGAATCCGATGGATGCGAGACGCACAGGACTGGGCATTATGGCGACCGAGGCCTATGTCCATCAGTGGACGTCTTTCGGCTGAAATGATACTGATGATGATGACATAGTAGTGCAGGGGCGCCGACTCCGTGGGTGGTCGGGGGCTCGAGCATCCATGAGAAATAAACAGAGGGTGCAGAGCACCTCTGAAAATAGACATAAAAAACAAATCAGTAATCGCCTTTTAGGTTACGTATAAATTATGATATTTGTTGATAATAAAAACTATTTTCATTTTTATATAATGTTTTAATTTTATATTCTTATTAAACATAATAAGAATTAAGTACGTAGTATGTAAGTAGGGCAATTATTTATTTGTCGGTCGATCAATGTGCAATGTGTTCTTCTCTCACACTTCGTCACTCTTTCGATTCAGCAAATGACCATGAGCACCCATGAGGTTTTCTAAATGCCGGCGCTCCTGTAGTAGTGTTGTAAAACAATAATTTACCTGCATTCGTTTAAGTCAGGTCAATGTCAAGTTGTATGTTGTTTAAAATATGATTGGCGGGTGTAATATGAATTTATTTGCGGAATTATAATCAGCCTACGGAATTATACAACCCTCTCAGTTCGTTTTACCCTATTGAATGGCTATTTCATGACGATAAATTAACCGCTATGCCATAGTGGGAACGCGGCCTAAGGCGAACTGAAAAAGTTATATTTACGATATTAATTATTATAATTCCATAAATAAATACATATTACGCCTGCTAATATATTTTAATCAAGGTACAACTTGAAATTTTACCCTAGAGCATTCACTTTAATTGGTATAAAATTACAAGAGAAACGCATAGCTATCGCTTGAGAAACTCACCGACTGTCGCCGTCTCCAATTCCCTTAAAGATTAGGTCGATTACACAATTATGTTTTCGAGACACCATTAAAATGAAGAGTAGTCTGATAGATGTGTCCGCTAAATATAACGCAGAATTCGGAAATGACGGCATAAGACGACCGCACGTAATAAGAAATGATGTTACATAAAGAGCATCAGACGGAACGAAGAACGATGGAATAGTCAAGTTTAGACGCAGACGCATGTGTCGGGTGTAGTTTTAATTTCATTACGACTATTTTTGCAGTAAATTTGAATAACAGGGAGTTCAAGGAACCAAATTTTTTTAGGGTTCCGTACCTCAGAAGGAAAAACGGAACCCTTATAGGATCACTTTGTTGTCTGTCTGTTTGTCTGTCAAGATCCTTTATTTTGGGAACGCGTGGTGTTATCGAGTTGAAATTAAAACCATATACTCAGGTCTGCGGTCCCTTGAAACTGTGAAATCAAACTTCTAAGGTAACGAAAAAAAGATACGGCCGTTTATGTCGCAGAAAATGTGTATTTCGACACTCTTAAGGGAATTAAAATTCATAGGGTACTTCGCTTTCACCTAGAATCCTGAAATTTGGCATGACGCAAGGTCTCATAGCACAAGAATAGGAAAAAATCTGATAACTATAAATTTGTAGTTACATTACAAAAAAAAAACTTTTTTTGCGATTCGGAAAAATCTTCGTAACTCAATTCGGGAATTCAACTGTTTTCATAGGTAAGATTGTATGTAATCCTCAGTGCGCGAGTCCGACTCGCACTTGTCCGATTTTTTTCGATTATAGGAGGCCATTCATTTAAATACACATTTTCCTAAATAACTAAGTTTAATGTGACGTTGTCTCATTTACAGAGGACCCCACGAATAAACTCGAATGTTTGCAAATAATCGTATCGTAACTTGTCCGGATCTATAGGTACTTGTTTTGCTATCGAATCCGTACTAAAAATTACCTACCCTTTACAAACATAATATAAAAAAACAAACTATTTGTATACATAGGCACAAATGTTATGAAGAGGAAAGATTTCTATTTTTGTAGTGAATAAACTCAATTTTTTTTCAAACGATTTAAAATTTTTTTTCACCATTAGAATAGGTACTAATTTATTACTAGGTGACATATGCATATTATATATTCTTTCATTCATGCAGGCTTCATAAAATGAAATATGTAAACATAAAAAAATCTATTAATATATCTCAACTGTTGAGGTTTATTAATTTCAGTAACTGAGATATTTTAATGTGTGGGCACGCCACTATTTCGGATAAATGGACCTCGGAAGAGTGGTTCGAAAGGCGCCACGGCGACCGCAGTTTCTACCGGACGTAAATCCTCACCGGATACGGTTGGGTTCCTGTTTCGGTTTCAGCGGGAAGACGTGTTCGGATGTTATCATTTTACCGATCGCCCAGCGGCTGAGCCTACGATGGAGGTCTGCCTGGCTTGAGCAGGGGCAACATCTTGCGTCCAGCCATGTTGCAGGCCCTGTTACGGAGAGAGAGGGAATGGGAAGCAGGCTACTCCTGCTGCGAAGGGATTTGACAGGTGACTCCCGGTCACTGTAGGTGCAGATGTGCGAACGTCGAGTAATGGGTAGTTTACCGTCTGATAAGGGCCAGGCCCAGGTCCAAGAGATGTCAGCATGAGTGACGAGGACAGTAAGGGTAGATGCCTGCCACGGCTGGAATATTGTTCGAAAGAGTTATTGGAATTCTTTTTAATTATTACTAGCAGAGGCACATAACTAGGCTTCACTGTATTAAGGTAACCATAAATAACAAGTCACTAGGAATCTTTATCTTAACTAATCTTACAGAACATAAAAAAATACATATTATAAAGAGCAATCGTACATGTTTGTTTATTTATTGATTGTGTTATCTATAATACTCCGATTACGAAAATTTTTACATTGGGAGAAAGCTTAAGATAAAGACATTATTGAGTGCCATAACTTGTTATCCACGTAAAATGTATTTTTTGAACTATGTTGTACTTTGAAATATGTTACGGGAGCGATTCCATGGTAAAAGCTAGCTAGCTTCCGAAGTTGTAGTAGGTTGCATAAAAACCGGTCAACAATTGGCCAGAACAAAGACAAGCCCTGGAACGCAAAAGGCAACTGAAGGAACACGGGTTTAGTTAATAAAAGTCTGACAGTCTTTCTCGCCCACCTAGAGCTGGAGGTTTTTCTTGATGGTCTGTGACCCTAAAAAAAAAGTGTTGTGAAGAAAATAATGTTATACATTTCGAAAAGTATTATTTTTGAACGATTTATATGTATATGAACATAATTGTATTGTTACACATTTTCTTTTAAAGTTTCTCCGCAACTACGCTGTTGTTTCATTGTTCGAGCCAAGGTCGAATAATACTATCAATCTTTCTACAATACACCTAAATGTTTTTAACGTCAAAAGTTCCCGCAGTCAACAAAGGTATTCCGCAGTAAATGCACTTTTATAAATATATGAGATATTTCTCGCCTCGTATTTTTCAATCCTGATAGTTTCATGTTTTGTTTCAAGAGTTTTCTTCCAAAGTTTAATTTTGTATGTGTTAGTGCCACTTTAACGTCTGTTGGTGTTTTCTTTCCTAAAGTCTTATCTAGATAGCAATGGCTCAAAATAATTTAGTGCTGAGATAAAACAGGTACACGTCACAATGTTAATCTTTTGTCAATATTGTCGGGTATGTATACGACGAGACGAGACGACAATTTTAGTGAAAACATGTTGTAGATAGCGGCACCACATCTAGATAAAAGTGGTGATAAACATAAGAAGTGCCCAAATTACGAGGAACTACAAAAATATAACGAACTTGGAAATTAATACTGATTAATAATTTAGCAATTGTGATGGCTTTGAATAGGGGCAATGATTTCTGTAAGTAGCTGATGATTTTACCCTCGTTCGTCTTGCATATGTAGCGTTTCTTCATATTTGATACATTACACATGTTGGCTCTTGTGTTATCACGTGTCGTGTTCAGCACGTATTTGTGTAAACATGTTGAATCTACCTTGAAGGTACGAGTACCTTTAACTTTTTATGTACCATGTTTGCCAACAGTCAAGACGTAACGTTTTTATTTTCACAACCTCTCTCAAAATTCTGGATTAATCTCAAGCGTTGTCTGCGAGAAGACTCATAACTTTGGAGGAATATAATTTTAGGCGCATATTAAATAGCTTGGTTGCGTTTCGTTGGGATTTTCTCAAATTCAAGCTCCTGGTACTTTACATTGTTTACGCTGCTCTGGACTTAATTGCTACTTGAAATCGGTTACCTATCATAAGTTCGAAAAATATTTGACCGAATTTCATCACCTAAATCTTTTCAACGATTATCGTTTTGATTTTTTTATTTCATTGAAGTTACGTCAGCCATTGTTTCAGTTGACCAATTCGACATTTCATTTGGTCGAAAATCTTTTCATCGATGTTAGACTTAGCCGAAATTATTTTTTTTCGAAGTTTTTTTTTTCGAACATTCATTTACCACTGTTTAATTACCCTATTTAATCATTCAATCATTTTATTTCATATAGGGTGACTGGTAATTAGTGTAGGATACTTAAACACGTGATTGTGCTCATGATAACCAACAACTTTTACTATGGGAACAAACCTGATAGCGTGAAAAAAAATCAGCTAGTACATTTATGTTTGCCTAATATATTGAACATTTGATATTTTTTTCGCGATTTCGGCTTTGCTCCCATAGTAAAAAAAAATTGTTATCATGAGCACAATCACGTGTTTAAGTATCGTACACTAATTGCCAGTCATCCTATATATGTAAGAAGGCATACAGCATGCAAGCAGGCATGTAGTATGCAAGCAGGCATGCAACAGGCATGCAGTAAGCAAGCAAGTATGTAGTATGCAAGCAGGCATGCAGCATGGAAGCAGGCATGCAACATTCAGCAAGCATTGTTTCTGTCATAGCTCCAGCGCTGCGGGGCTTGGTCGACCCCACGCGAGCTTATCGTCGCGTCGCAGATGGTTTTAACGCTCACCACCGCACCTACGCGGGCTTGAATAGGGGTAGTGTAGACTATATAGTGTACTCTAGGGGTAGTGTAGACTATACTGTGTGAAGTCGGTTCTGCAGCGATTCGTTTCTGTCACTAAATTTTGTAGCACAAAATATTGATTTTTTACGACACTATTTTAATTTAATAATGAAAATGCTACCAAGTAACTGTCTATATATTTCTGTCAAAAATTCCGTAAAATAATGTTTCGGTGTGGTGAAAATATGGCAGATAATTCATTCGGCAAATGAAAAAAGTTCAAAAGAGGCTTCGGACAATAGAAAAAAGATATTTTGTAAATCGGCGAAGTATAGTTCGGTAAAATAATACCTATTCGACACACGATACTTCGATGATCTAAAAATATGTCAAATAAAATGACATTCGGTAAAATGAAATTCGAACAAAAAAACAAAAACCGGAAAGGTTATCGGTTCCCCTTGAAATCTTTACTATTTTACTCTTAACTTTACTTATATACAGTTTAGATTCAATTGTAACTCGTCATGGAATGAATACATTATCGTGCTACGCCGTAGCCATCAACGTAGCACTATTTTGTAACTAAAAAAATAAATAAAGGGAATTTCCCTACTCCGTAGCTTTTGTGCATTCTATGATTGCACGCAATGTGGGTTCTATAATGCCAAGGCCCTAATTTGATACTTTGGTGGGAGGCTCATAAAGTTTTTAGTACCAGTTATATTTTCAGTTGTTGCGTTCAATATCGTCAAAACAGTTCGACGCTACACGGAACAAGTAAAAAGGGGTTGTGATATAATGGCTGCAAGCTACCATATTTTTACATGGGTGTTCCATTTTCCTGTTTCTGTTACGAAACACTTACATCATTGTAAGATGTCTGTGCTACTTACTTGTTTGTGCTATTGAGCTATATTTTGAAAACTTGACTGTTCTTATTTAGTTGAATATTTGCTGGTAACGTAAATTTACGCTTACAATATTATGTGTTAATTGTAACCGTCTGTTCAAATGGGAATTACGCAAAAATCATTTATTACCTACCTCTATTAGCCTACTGCCATCTATTTTTTTTGTTCCTAATGAGACAGACCGCTTTAAATCTCATCTGATGGTAAGCGATTCTGATAAGGATGGGTCTATCGCTGGTTACTTACGTACTGCATCTAGCTGATCACAAGTTCAAAGAAGAAAGCACTGAGTTCCTAACTGTCAATATGTTGTTCTAGATCTGCGCACGGCGTTCGGTCTTCTCGACCGTGACAGCGACGGGCATGTCACACCCGCCGAGCTACAGTTCATGCTGCGCAACCTCGGCATCACGGTCAACGACGACCTCATCGCCGAGCTCATCAAGGATGCCAGTAAAACTGGTGAGTACCACTTCTTCTATCCACTTTTAGTCCGTCACACCAGGAAATGGAAGGGCTGTTATTGTATAGCATACGTATAGGATACTATGGTCTTGCTTAACAGAAAATTAAGAGATAAGGGCCGGTGGTAGGATTAAGATCTTGTTTTTGTAACCCTAGAAAGTTTAGAGATGTGGTCTATGCTTTTGCCGCTGGCATCATACTAATATTACAAAGGTAAAAGTTTGTGCGTGTGTCTGTCTATATATATATGTTTGTTACCTTTCATGCTGAAACTGCTGAAGAGATTTAGAATACTTTTTATCCCGAGAGTACGTGTGTTCCCTTGGAATAATTGTCTGCCTTTCACACGAGCGAAGCTGCTGGCTGAAGCTAGCAAATCATAATTAAAATTTAACGACATATTCTTCACGTAATAGAAGTACCTAATTATCTTATTAAACCGTTTATGACTATTCTATAATTCAGTCTGTCATTATTTTGTTCTCAATACCCTAGGGGAGAGATAACAACGTACGCCAGTCGCGTGCGCATCCTTGACAGTAAACCTGATGCTAATCTTTTAACCACGACATTGAATGAGCTATTCTCATAACTAAGTCATAACCAGCAAAAGTAGAATAGAGTCAATAAATCTTCTACAATGCTGACATTGTCAAGGCACACAGTTTGTTTCTATTCCAACGTGCTATTCCGTTGGCTAGCCAACGCAGCTTACGTCATGAAAATTACGTCCCACGCTCAGCTCGCATGCAAGAAGTCCATCAAACTTGGTAATGGAGCGATGGGCGTAAATCGGAGCCGTTTGCTCGCAAATGACACGGCACCGACCGCCCTGTCGATCATAGCAGGCAGGGTCGCCATTATCTTCTGTATAATATAGTAAATCACTGTATTCTGAGGATATTTATGCCGTTGATCCGTCTATACCTATAAGCTACCATATTAAGGTACCTTAATAATGTCAGTGATTATTTTTAATTACATAGTAGCGGTTAGATATACTTATTTATTAGGTAATCTTAGACTTTTGGTAATGAGCAAAATAACTAAAAAAATAACGAACAAGTGATTTAAAGCTTTTGGGACATGAAGGATAGAAAAAAGCATTTTTTAAAGACCGAAAGAACACAAAAACTAAGCAAGGGAAACTGCATCAGAACGTCAATTTCTTATACACATAAGTACCTACGCCTAGCTGAAGGTTTTTATTATAGGTAGGTAACAACAAACAAAATTGTTTTCTTTAATAAGTTGATTTGACTTTATCCGCTAAAATAAATATTTATGTGCGATCGTCGTGTTTTATGACTCAATATCGTTTGGGAGGCACGCACGCTTCATATATATTATGTACTTATGTTGAGGTTACGGAAGCTTACATATGAAAATTCGAGACGATAATGTCATTTATCTAGACGCAATTTCCTTCGCTTAGCCTTGGAACGAATTCATGACGCAGTAGAAATTACTAAACGAACAGCTTTAGAAGAACCCGGACGAGGGTTGGATATGTATTTTTAGGAAAAAACCGTTTTTACGATCTAATTAGTGACGATACTGTGTTTCTAACAAATCGTAAAGTGTCCAGATCTCAGTGCATGGATCTAAATTAACTATGTATTAAGACTAAAATATCTATTTTTTACTTTGAATTTCTGCCAACATAGCACATGTTTTTGACATATAATAAACTCCCAGAGATATTGCACTGTTTTATGTCAGCAAATATACTGTGACTACAAGTTGCAATACAGTTATAAAATTTATAGAGAATTAAAAGTTAAATTTGTACATTACGTTGATGTATGGCGTAATGTTCAGTAATTGCTAAAAGAATGTTGAGGTAGAAATATTCAGGGACTATGAAAACTTTCGGTATCTACTTATAGCCTCATTAGAATACTGCGTGAGCCAGTAAGTTTTATAGTACAGCATGAATAAACAAAGCCTGATTAAATCGATGAGGCAGTTAATTTAGAAGGTTATTGTAAAATGGCGTGCGCGCGTAAGGTAGGGGCTTCCGGCGCGCGCGACCCTCACCCTACTGCCGGGCTGACGGTGCTTATACTTACACTTACCTGCGCTTTTCCAAGTCGTCGTGACGTAATTGATAAAGTTCCACTTGATCACCCACTACTGGAGTGCCTAATTGGCTATATAACTTGCTTCATTACTTTGCGTGCCCCCAGATATACTCTGTAACTTTTAGTATTGCAGACTTGCGTCGTAAGCTAAAGTGATTGACGGCTTTATAGTGGCTAACAAAACTTATAAATAAAGCATGTCCTGGCTTTGTTGCTACTAAACACCGTAATATTCACTCTATATTTATTTTCTAATGTATAACAGTACTTACATACAAAAACAGATGAAATCGAGGGTGAATGATTGATTATTTAGATCAATAATTAAACTTACCTAATGTATAAACTCAACTGGGTACCCACATTACCTTATTTTTTTACCTTTCTACTAAAAACTAGCAGCTCAACAGCTACTAGTTTTTAGTAGAAAGTTAGTAGCAACGTACTCTCCATAAGCAATTCTGGGAATCCCGACAATATTTCCAGAGATTAGTGGTTGTTTCCAATCTTATCTTATTTGTATAGCTGATAAAGTTATACAAAGATAAGAATGGAAACACAGAACAAAACATATTAAATTACTTTAAGACAGTTCAGGGCTCGTGCCCGCAACGCGGCAGTGGGGCCGCCACACCCGCTCTATTTAGCATCGCGCCCTGATAATCTCTTGATCCAATCAGATTGTATCCAAGCCTCCACGAGGTTAACATTCTGAACACGATACAAAAACTGTCCATTAATGCTATAAGTCACGTTCTGAACTGTGATTTATATATAACTAACTTCAGCTTCCAGCGGCTTCACCCGCCTGAAAGCAGAATCTACTTACTCTTACACTCAAGAGAGTTTTATTATTTTTTTTCTGTGGGAAAATCATCTTATGACATCCCCCGCCCTTGGGCGGGGCGGGTGATAGTGTCAGACTTTTACTGACTAAAAACCTACTCCTGTTCCTTCGTTGCCTTTCGTACCAGGGCCGAATCTTCCTTTCAGAATCAGACCCTTGGCCCCAGTAGGCTTCGACCCTGCTAGGCCCCTATAGTTGCTGACATCTCCTTGAGGCGCGCGTGGAAACAGCACGAGCCGTCGACGACTTGGGCTCGGTTCGGACGGTTACCGGACGGTCGGACGGCGAGCCACCTTTTGCTCGCCGTCCGCAAGCCTGCGCCTACGATGGCCGGAAATCGGGATCGGAATCCCGGCGGCGATTGGGGCGTGAGGACCGTTGTCGGCCGCCTCCTTTGCTAGCATAACTGCTTCGCAGAAGGAGGCGACCGCCTGCCACTCCTCCTCGCTCCGGACCATGGCCATACCAAGGCCCGGCGCGAGAGATCGCCGCCGCCGATCGCCCCCACGAGGACACGGCGTTGTTCTGCCCAAGCAGGGCACACCTCCACCGTGTGCTCCACCATGTCCTCCGGGCGGTCCACACAATGGTGACACCCGGACGTTTCTTCCGCACGAATCCGGTGCAGGAACCTCCCGAACTTACATGTCCGGTGAGGACCTGCGTGATGCGGAAGGTAAGGACGCCGTGTTGCCTTTCCAGCCACTCCTCAAAGAAGGGACTTACCGCCATAATTATGGCGTGCCCCACTATGTATTTTATGTGCTATTTCAGGACATGATTTATCAGACTGCCAAATTTCATTTAAACCCGTTCAGCCGTTTGAGCGTGGAGTAACAAACCTATACACACTGTCACACACATACTTTATATTACTATGATAGGATGACAATAACTAAGCTGACTATAACTACGTATAGTAAAAACTCAAACCTGCATATATTATGTAAGCTAAAGGGGTGACCAGACGGTTGCAAACTAGCGTTCCAACCAAGATGACCTTGCTAGTTTCAACCCGTGTAGAAAGCAGTTGTAATCCATGACCTTCAACGCTCTTGGTTGGGAGGCGCGTTTTCCCAACCACCGAACGTGTTGGCGCGTGGTTTACATCCATATAGCTGCAACACAAACCAAGCTCAAACCAAGGTGACTTTGGTTGGAACGCTAGTTTGCAACCGTCTGGTCACCCCTTAAGAAGCCGATCCTAACCACTTTAAATAAAGCAAGACTCTACCTGGGTAGGTAGGTAGTTTAAATAAAAAGGTTTCGTCGGAAGACAATAAAGGTGCAGCGTAGCCACAGGTGGCGCTCAATTCCCTCATTCTTGTCTACGTAAGCCTCGCTGCCTTTAAACGTGCTTGCACATCTGGCACGCTTTGTATAAATTTAAATAAATTACCTACAGTATACACGAGTTCTAGATGAACCCCAAATAAAATGCAGAAATAATTATTTAAGTTTATTAGCACGAGTCAACTTTAATGAAAGTAAGTAGCATAAAAATATATTAGGAACGCAAGAATGCCTGCAATAATAAAGTTTATGAATGACGAGGTCTGACTTTATGGCTAAACATTGATAATGACTGTTATAATTAACTGAGCTAATGCTGTACGGGGGCCGTCGTGAAATGCTGACGTCATGACTTTAACGACTTTTCCTGCCAACGCGTTAATTAAGATTTAACGACTTAAAGCCCTTTTGTTAATTGTCACATAACATTTTGTTACATATTATTTGGGCACGATTTAATATTATTTTAATGATATGGTGGTGGCTGGAATCCACGTTTATTTTCTCGTAAATCTTTATCTGTGACCCCAAAAAGGTTTCTGTAGGAAGGTAACATTTGGGTGGGTATGTTGAAAAACATTACGAAAGAAAGTCGTTAAAACGTGTGACTGTTTATGTTTGGTAGGGCTTTACAGTGGGGAAACACAGCCCGCTTATTGTTTCTTATTTATTCTGTACTAGGTGTTACGCTGCGTACTCGTTCGCGTGGAGTTTAAGAACATTCTACAACATTCAGTCTCCTTTTTTGGGGCAAATTATTAATTCTTATAACACAAGACATCTAAGCTTTCTGTTAGTGAGTCCCGTCAAAATCTGTTTACCTATTCATTTTGGAGATGTGTCTAAAAATATAAAGTAGCTTAAGTTACTTATTCTCACACCCTACATTCTACAACCAGTGAAAGTCCCATCAAAGTTTGTTCAACTAAGTATTTCGAAGACGTATTCCGTAGTTTGAAATAAAGTTCTCGCAAGAATATGAATAGAGGTAAAAAAAAAATGAAAGGTAGCTTACGTTAACACTTGCAACGTCAGCTATTCAGAAGTAAAAGTTCCGTCAAATTTGGTCCAAACTTTTGGGAGGTTAGCCGGAACAAACAGACAGATATGAAGATGGACATACCTAGACGAAACGAGAGACAAAATTGAAAAAATAAAATGCATTCTTGTTATAGGTATCGAATATACTTTCATATGCATTTAGTAAAATTAGTTATTATGATACATATTACAAACAGACACTTTAATATTTTATTTATATGTAGATATATTTTTGTATGTATAAAAGATGCTTTGAGCATGTTATGCAACACGACAGATTTTTCTAGTCATGTGCGGAGGCGGATGAATGTTGCATCTTGACAGCGCTTTACGTTTTATTACTAAAAACAAAATCCGCAATGAACTCTTGATACCTCTTTGCTTACTGGTGATGGCCTTATAGGTATATATACAAATACGATTTCAGCTTCCTTCAGCTGTGGTTCTTTATAGCTGATAATATCTTCTTCCGTGAAAGGTATTCGCATAGCTACTTTCCCGAAACGAGCTTGTCGCGTACTTGAAGATGTTGGTAGAATTACAAATGTTACTAATGTTTTTTTTAATTGTTTCTGAAAGTTTTTGTATCGCTGCGTCATAGTATGAAAAAGTAGCAGAGTAGGTGCTTAAAAGTTATCCAGCTTCTTGGACAAAACCAATTTCATCCACGTGGGCAACTTCTATTTAGCCAATTAAATAAAGAAGATGTTTATTAGGCACCTTCAGTATGTACAAAATACAATAACGACACTATTTACAACTATGTTTTACAACAAATTCCTTTGTTGTAAAACAGAGTTGGAAATGTATTTTCAATGAACTTTGGCACCAAATGTAAGATTTAAATTGTTTATTTATTTATTTAAACTTCATGTACAGTTCTGGTACATAGGCGGACTTAATGCAACAAGGCATTCTCTACACTGGTAGAAAATTCCTTGTTGCTTTTAGCTAACCTTTGGTTAAAAAGACTACAATGTGGTAGGTGTGCCCAATAAATAAATTTTAGATATTTCGAGTAGAATGAAGTACTTATCATTAAAATTAGATGTTTATAATAATAAAATACATAGATATACAGGGTGTCTTTAACATCGACGCACAAACGAATACCATGGATCCAGTACATGCTTCTGGACCCCCACTGGTTAGAATAATGATTTTACATAGTTTAAATTTAAAAAAAGTACAGATTTTTTTTTAAAGAAAAATTTCCACCACCCATTGGGAGGTCCAGAATCATGTACTGGTTCCGTGGTATTCGTTTGTGCGTCGATGTCAAAGACATCGTGTTTATTATATATGCTAAAATTATAACTAATAAATACTACGATAAATATCATAATTAAGAGAACTCAAAATATAATAATTATGACACGTATATCTACTACACGCGTATATGACGTAAAGACAAATTGCGTACAGTAGCTAGTAAGACTCATCTTATGCATGACTATTCTTTTGTATGGCTACACGCATCTTTAATAATATTCCGGGGCCTATCAGAATAATTAACGGATTGAAAAAAATTAAAAAGAGCCTCCATGATCTGTTAGTAGACAAGTGCTTACTACTCTATAAAAGACTTCTTATTGGACAAATCACTGCTCTAATATAGCCCCCTTAGTCATGATGCGTTCAGCCTACTTACTGTTGTGTACCTACCTACCTTAGTTCGTTTCCTTTGGTTTTATCTTTATATTTTTATGTGAAATATTAATAATTTGTAAAAATAATGTACCTATATTTCTATATGACTATTGTATGCCCAAAGGGCAGGACGTAGCTTATCTATTTAATTATTTAAGACCTGTATTATGTACAAACCTATGATCCACAATACAGACATTGAAATTGAAATGACGAAGACCAAACTAAGGTTGAGAGGAATTATAATAGTAGTAGTTCCGAATTTAAGGCTTGAAGGAAAATTTACTGTGAGGTGTGTGGAGTGGCAGAAGATATGCATCATTTGTTAATGGAATGTGTTCAATTTGAGGCTGATGGAGTAAGTTGTTAAGGGCTTTGAATTTGATCAAGAACAATATAGTACATTCCACCAAATATTAAGTAAGCCGACTTCCGATGTTGCGAGAAAGTTGTTCAACTTTATGGCCCTGATTCATTGATCTCGTGTAATAATTGTATTAGGTTTCGATAGGACTGACATACGCTGTGCGTTATAAAACTCCCAAAAATTTTTAAATAAATAAAAAAGAAAGAAGAGCACAGTAAAGTAATTAATTAATAATTAATTTAATATGTTTACAGTACTTAGTTATTATTTTTACATGACAGGAAACGGCCTAATAGATGAAAACGACTTCATGCAGTGGGTGACGAAAATACAAGCAATACAAGGGATGGACGTCACGACGAGCGGCGGCGACTCCGAGGAGGAGATCACACAAGATCTACTCGCAGCATTTAAGTAAGCTCCTCAAATTACTCGATAATTTAAGGAAAAAGTTTGAAATTAAAACCATATAGGTACTCAGGCCTGCGGTCCCTTGAAGCTGTGAAAAATAAAACTTCTAAGTTTATTTAAACTCATCTATCTGTCGTAATAATGTAGGTTTCGAATCCTGTTAGTAACCGGGACTGAAACTTCTTATTCAAGTAGGTACCTACCTAGATTCCGGAACCTGCACGAACGGTAGAAGAAGTGGTATTTTATCACGTCGTGGCGTCGTATCGTATAAATAATAGAAAGGCAAAATAGGGAGGTAAGTAGGTAGCCACTTCACACGATATTATCATTGATAAATGGAATTGCTGAACGGATAACCTTAATGCCTTCTGACCTTTCCGTAACTACATACATTAATTATACAATTGTGGCTTGCAAAGTTGCAATCATATAGCAGGAAACGTGATGATTTGCTCGATATTAGAATTTTTAAAGAAACCAAAGCCACCGTAGCAAGTCACATAACGCTAGCACAACACCCCAAATGGCTGACTGATTACAATCTTTTTAGGGACTTTCTCAAAAACAGTGTAGCAGCAAAAAGTGAAAATTTTGCGACATACTAAACAAGTCATACAAATTGTATGGGTTTCTCTGCCTTCCCTTGACTCAATTAATTTTTGAAATTTATAATACAGAAAAAAACACTTGACCAGGCTAATGACAAAAGGCCAACAGGCTAAATAGATACGTCCAAGTTTATGAGAACATTGTGCCAGTTGGTGAGGGTACGTATGAAAACACGTAGTTTACGAGAAATATTAGTGTTCTTTCATAGCAAATAAGCATTAATCGAAATTATAGATATTAAACATTCGATTCATTCGTCGTTACTACACTTCTTAAAAAATAAGACATAAAAACAATACGACAATACGAGTAGGATCCATTAGAAGGTATCACTTTCTGATTTGATCAAGGTTAGGTTAGATCAGGTTAGTAATACAAATATTAAGCCATTGACTGGAACAATTTGCCTTTTGCTCTCTTCCCGTCCATTTATAATTTAAGTGTCTTCAAGGCTAGAGTGTATAGGCTCTAAATAAACTAGTGAGCCTCACCATCAACGATTGCATCACTGCTTACCATCAGGTGGGATCGCAGTCAAGCACTGATTTATAGCAAATAATAAACAAAAACACGACTAACGGTACTACGGTCGCTCCACATCCCACATGTTGACAACCACACGAGCCAAATCAAGAAAATTGATTTCCTTATCTTTACAGATTTTCACGAAATTTCCATAATGCAGGACGGTTACGTCAGCAATAATTGCACGCCTCCTAGTTCGATCCCAGAGCAATGAGATAATATGAGGCAATATCAAGAACTGGCTTGGACATATAGATAGCTAAAGTACAGTATTTCCGATTCCACAAGAGTATATTTCAGAGCAAATTATTGATGTCTATATAGCCTATGCAAGTACACTTCGTAAGTTAGATGGGATAAGGTGGCGGAACGATTCTCCCGGACGGGGCATGCTCGAGAGTTGTCAACTGTGTTGTGTTGTCTTGCTCAACCAATCTCCGGTTACATTAATCGGGTTCCTTAAAGAGGTCACCGAAACGCCACCGGGTTTTAGACCTAATTGGGCACATCACAATCGGAGCGAGAAGTCCCCACTTTGAGGAGTGGTTGAATAGGCAATAAGGCGGCACGGCGCGATGTCTACTAGGGCTGCATGATTGAACGAGATTGTTGGAGGAATTCAGAAATTGGCGAATAGGACTGTTACCCACCTATCGAGGTGCTGAAGACCATTTCTGAGGAAAAAGTTTCTCTACCTCAATGCTGAATCCATCTCCAGCTAAACGATTGCATGTGTATTTCAGGGTATTCGACCGCGACGACAATGGGTACATCACGCGGGACGAGCTCCGGTCGGCCCTGGAGATGATCGGCGAGCCTGTAACCGACGCGCAGCTCAACCAGGTACTGGCCCTCGGAGACATCGACCACGACGGCAGGATCGACTATGAAGGTAACCCCCTCACATTGCATAATTAAAGTCAAATACTAAAAGAACCGTAATAAACCCATAGTAATGCTGCTTTAAGATAGATTAGACTTTAAAGTAAATAGTAAAAAAATCGAAGTAAGGCCAACATAATTTTTCTTATATGTTTTATATTTTATAATTTCAGAGTTTGTGAAGATGCTGTTGTAACGTGTACCTCGTTGAATAAGACCTCACTAGATATAATGGTAGTGTTAATGACGTGTGGTCGGCGCCGAGTGGTCTTGATCTGATCGCATCGCGAGGGTCGGCGGTGGCAACGACAGCCTCGCGGTCGCCGGCAGGGGGCGGCCCCTGTCACGTGTTGCACCCACGAGGATTTCTACATGTTCGCGGACCGAGTGGGAGTACCTACCCAGCAGTCGACAACTGTTAAAATTGTTGTACATAGGAGTAATTTTGTAATTAATAAAATAACAAATATTTAATGTAGTTATACCTACTAATTTAGAATATTAAAGTTATGTATTATTAAATATTTATATACCTACCTAAAGGTAATAATAATCATATATTTTGCATACGTAATTTGTTTTTCGAATATGTCTAATAAAACATGGCCTAAGTAAACTCGATCAATAATTTTATAATAAAAGACATTAGGTTCAACTGGCAGAGTGCTATTTTATGTAATAAACGTACTTGTTTCAATAGATAATATAAAAAAAATAACGGTACAAATATTTCTATTCATTTACCTAACTAAATCAAACGTATTTGTGAAGCATGCTATTTATCTATATTTCTATAGCTACTTACTCTTAGCGTTAAGGCCCTAGCAAGTTAGCACATTAGGCAGATCATTTTTGTTTATAAAATAAATCCATGGTCTCCGATTCCGTAATAAAAGTAACAATTATCATAGAATTGACCGAAGTCATCAATGTTATAAAATCTTACGTGGAATGCAAAACTGTCTACTCTTCTTACAATATTAAAACAAAAAAATAAAATGAAATTTTATGGTTGTGAATGATAAGTTACACCAGAATTGTTATACATATTTATGAATTAAAGTTGTATAAGTACCTACTGATATATTTATTTTTAAATCAATCATTACGAAGTTTGCACCCCATCAGGCCCACTGAGAATTGCAATTCCAAATGGAACTTATGTACCTAGGCACATTTCCATATAAGTAATTTGGTCTCTCGCTGCGGTTAGCCATACAAAAACTAGTGCAATGATGGTGTGAAAAATCGTAATAATAGTTAGGTTAGGTACTTAAATATCGCATTCAGCAACAGACCATCTTCAAACCGTAGATACCTTATAAATAGCTTCATCATTGTTTACGCATACAGGTATGTTCTCAACTACCTATTAGTATTGTTACCAACTGGCTTGGTTTTAAATATCTTTAAATTCGTGTAAAAACATTAATATTCAGAGTTTAACGGAAATGAGTGGTCATATTTTAAATACTGTTTCTGAAAATTTAACAATAATAAAAATACCTTTCCTCTCTCCGTCATGTCATTATGTACCTAAGTATATCTAGTATAGTAGTTATTTATTGTATAACTGTATGTAAGTAATTCGTACACCACGAACAGCCTGTGTATTTTATTTTCTCTGTCAAATCCTAACAAAAGTTATGTGTTAAAAATCCCTATTAGCGATAAGAGCATCTTTTGTTACGCCCTATTAAGTTTCTTCTCTAATTGAATATTTTTATGGAGTGTTGGTCATTATATTTAAACATTTAGTACCTACATATATCTACCTATTTTCTTCAAGAATAACATAGTCAATTCTGAAAATTTAATTGGATCTAGGCTCCTAATTTTGATCAGCTGATGATAACTTACTAAGACAGTACCATTTATTTAGGAATTATTATGACAGATTAGATGAAAGTTGTTCATTTACGTGGGCAGAAGAAGTACTGATCTACTTAAGAAATGACCACCCGTTTCAGTTTCACTCTGTATAATGCCTATAAAACCTTTAATTTACGAGCCTTCGAAAGGCATGTGATGTGGAATGAGTGATTAATAAATCTTGAATTTGTTACTTATTTATTTGTAATTTATTAATAATTTTATTTTTTATAAATTCAATTCATTCTGCACCGGCGAAAAACTTAGACAGAAAGTCACCTGGCTGACGTTCAATGCTTGGACTCCAGTGCCTCATCATATGACCCTTCTGCTGCCACTGATGGGTTATTTCTTTAAGCTCGATGTAGCCCTAGAACACACCAGTTTTTAACAGCAGGTCTAAGCACACCTAAGTCCACCAGAGGTGTGGAAGGCTAGAAACAGAAAGCGGTACTTCTATCTGGTGCTTGATTGGCTGTACGCCAGTGTAAGCCTGGCCACAGAATAAGCAATAGTACAGCCTTGCTTGGTACCTACTTTTTTATACATAGGAAAGAATCTTGCCCATCACATTGTTTCATACCATGATCGTGCTAGGAAAGTATTGAGCACGAAAATAAACACGATACGGACTATTATGATCACTAAAACGTATCGTTCCTGTGTGAAACGGGTTTTGTGTTTTAAGTTCTTTCATATATTTGAGTCTATATAGAAACAGCACAAAAGAAACTACGTTAAATAGCTGTTTGTTTAGAATGGTCATTATGGTCATCATATGCGAGTGACCATACGGTTATACCGTATGCTCTCCCTTTTGGCAACATTTCGTCATCCACTAACACCATCGTGTGCCATGATAACTTGTACTGATAGGCTCCGTGCATGCTACGCAACGATGGTTGGAGACGGAACGATCGAGTGGGCGGACCCATTAGACCGTTTCGTCCAATCGACCACAATGTTGCATATTTATATTATTTCACCCGAACCGTTCCTAGCACGGTCATGGTATGGTACGATGAAGCGTAATAGGCACCAATATCCTTAATAGGTGTCACTGCCTCGTCAGTCCAGTAGCTAGCCTAACTGTCACGAGTCATCAAGTCTCGGGGTCGAATTCCGGAATAATACGAATACGTTCTCAGAAAGAAAGAAGCATGAAACACATTTATTTGGCATACAGATACACACAATAAAGTATCTATATAGAAACTTAAATACATCAACATTGCGTGTCTCACGGGTTATTAGCCTTCTCTTTGTGAGATTGAGTGTGCATTATCACCAAGACAAGTCTGGCTTTAAATTAATGAAAGATTCTTAGAAGGATCAGTCAAAACGTTGCTAACACAAAAGATCACGGTGGAGCACACGGTAGAGGTGTGCCCCGCTTGGGCAGAGCACCATTGTGTCTTTGTGGAGTGGGAGTGGCAGGCGATCGCCTCCTTCTGCGAAGCAACAATGTTACCAAAGGAGGAGGCCTCATGTGCACTGGGTCGTTGGATTCAGCCGAAGGTCTTCGTGTTTACCTAAAGTAGGTAAGTGAGCTATAAAAGCCGTTGGCCTTACGTCTGATCTCCATCAGATCATGTTGGATTGCCGTCTATGAAAATGAGGAAAGAGTTCACGTGTGTCCGTACTGATATTATATATGTGAAAGTAACTCTGTCTGTTACGCTTTCACGGTTAAACTATTGAACCGATTTCGATGAAATTTGGTACGGATAAAATGATACTGCTTGAACTCCAGGGATCTTCTTGTTTTCAAGTCGATGGTAAACTCGTCAAACTGTTTGGGCCCAATAGGTGGCTACATTAATAGCAGCATCGGTAGCACTCATCAAATCCTCCAGAGTGCAGGTGTATGGGCACTTGGGGCATTCTAGTATGTGGCTCATGTTTTGAACAGGAGCACCGCAGTCACATTGAATATCCGACGGGTCTATAAAACCCCATTTTGCCAAGTTGTGTTTGCAGCGGCCTACCTGGGTTCGCAACCGATTTAGTGCTTTCCATATAGGCCACTGCAAATCGCGCCCAGGCGGGAGATGTTCTTGGGGTTTCAAGAAGTCAGATGGTGGTAGGTGATGCCCTTCCCAAATCTTTATTCTTTCCTTGGGAGGCGGGTCATCGATAGCCTGTGTGCTACGCAGGAAGCTCTTCCGACTCCTAAGCCTACTTGGGGCTGTTTTGTGTTCGAAGAGGGGATGCCGGGAATCGGACTCTTGAATTTTCTTTTCAATCGCGCACGCGACATCCCTACGTACAGCAGGTGGAGCAATACCAGCCAACGGAAAAAGCTTATTAAGCGGAGTCGGTTTAAGGCATCCCGATATAACTCCAGGGATGGACACAGGCTACTTTTTATCCGTCTTCGACTTCGTGTCCGCAAATACTCACGTGGACGAAGCCGCGCAGTACTCGTAAGTCATAAAAGTCATCATCATCATCATTTCAGCCGAAGGACGTCGTCTGTTGGACATACCTAGGTCTCCCCCAAGTGTCGCCTCACATTGTTTCATACCATGATCATGCTAGGAAGGTATTGAGCACGAACAACCACACAACGAACGGTCTGCGTCTCGCATCCATCAAAAATAACCATCCGTTCATAATAGTAACCAGCTTTAAATTTTATTTTCTTAAAAACCCCTATTTTTCAAATACCTACCTAATTTCATTTAGAGAGATTGATGCCGAGTAATATTTATATCTCACTAGCTTTTGCCCGCGGTTTCGCTCCCGTCAACTGACTATTCTGCTCTACCCAACTCTACACTACTCCACCCTACCCTACCCTAATCTACCCTACTTTTTTCTTTCATAAGAACCTTCTCCTGACAATAACTCATCATCATCATTTCAGCCGATAGACGTCCGTCCGTAGGCCCCCTAAATGTCGCCACAACGAACGATCCTGTGCGTCTCGCATCCATCGGAATACCGCAACCTTCACCAGGTCATCGGTCCACCTTGTAGGGGGCCTTACAACACTGCGTCTTCCGATACGCTGACAATAACTACCCACAACAAAAAAAAAATAGTGAAATCGGTCCAGCCGTTCACGCGTGATGTCTTGACCAAGGGTAATAGAGATTCATTTTTATATAAATATAGATACCTATAACATGCAAATAAAGCTAGTTCAAATGGACGGTACGGTTGGCGTAGTAATTGAGCGATTGGCTGCTGTGCTGCGTATCGTTAGTTCGATTCCCGCACGGAACAAATATTTGTATAGCCTATAAATAGTTGTGCTCGGTCTGGATGTCTTGAGTATGTGAGTAGTGCGGGGCAAAGTTTAAAAAAATATTGTAAGAATGATGGTTACCTTGATTACCAGCAAATCTATGATTCGAACATCAGTGATACAGGAGTTTTTATAAAAATACTCCCGTAACTTCCATCGGCAGTCTTCTTCGTTTTTCGGAATGTCGAAATATTTAACTAAAAGTTACAAGTTTTTTACTAAAGGTGAACATTTCAAGTTGTACAGGTACACATTGGGTTATGGTGCTACAACAATCTTTCTGCGCTGCAAAATGGCATACCCGTCATAGATTCAATTCATGACAATTACTTACGAGCCTGTATTCCTTAGATTATTAAGTATCTCACTTCTCTAATGCATAATCAGCATCACAATATTCCTACTGCTGGGACTCAGGCCTTTCTAGGAGAGGGTATGCGCCGTAATCCACCATGCGGAGCCAGTGCCTGCTGACGCATAAATGTGGATCTAATATAGTTCTAGTTGCCATATAAAATATGGGGGGTATGGAGTATGGAGACCGACGCGCCCAGATCGGCGTACGTGGCCGACGTGTGCGCAGTGTAGTTCTACGTTAATACTTACTGATGTACGGAATGTATCTATAAAAAGCCCTGTATAATCCAAGTGCCCGTCTACGAGCATCACTGAATTCCTTAGACATCAAAGGTCTCACGACTCTTGTTGTCATTTTGCTTAAGATTTTCTTGATTGAGGGGAATTTTGTAGCGTTGTCAAATCTGACAGATTGTAAAAGACATTTGCTGACATATATTTTTTTTTAATGTTTGTATTCCTTAAAACATTTATGGTTCTCACAAGAAGTTGTAGCGGCATCTATGACGTCACATAGGAATTAAACTACGAAATCATACATCGCGTAATTTGTTCTATGTGTGATTTGATTATACATATACTACAGCCCAAAATCATCTATTGAGCAGTTGCCCAAACCAGACATAACATCAGTTTGGTTGGAGGATCCTCCCTTTTCAATGGAAGTTTCCGGGATTTTACACTCTGTTCTGCACACCTCTAAACAGTAAACATTATGAATTTTTTGTATAAAAAAACGAATAAGCAATTTAACTAATGAACTGTATTAAAACTGCAACAATGATGATTTGAGTTCTCTATTTTTTGTAACATATTGTTATATAACTTAGTGTATGTTAGACTATTTACATATTCCCATATTTATTTATTCATTTCCATTGAAGAATTTTGATAGGAAATCTTTGGGTTTAGGTTCCTCTGTGGGCTTGAAGTAGTTCATAACATGACCTTTTTGTTTCCACATGTTCACTGTCTCCTTAAGCTCCATTTGACCCTGAAAAAAGTACATTTAGTTATTTATAGTATAAATGGTAAAAACAATTTATTTGAATGAAATGTTTATTTAGCACACAGATCGATAATTGTATCTAGGTACAAATACTTATAATCTTAATTAAAAAAAAAAAAATTCCTGACACTGGATTTCAGCTGAACATTATATCTGTTTGAATTGTGTTTAGATATAATTGCAACTTTCCTCATGCAGCTAAATATAACAGAGTAGCAGTACTCAAATTTGTGAAAAAAAAAATATAAACATAAATATGTTATATTTTATGTGGATTGGTTTTGTTTTTCCCTAATAACAAGTATGCTGGAACAGATTATTTTAGAAAAAATAAGCATCGCCTTTGCAATTTTTGCTACTTCTTGCCTGTTTGTTTTATGTGTGTACCTTATAGTTTTTAAATTAATTGTTAATCAAATACAGTTAAACGGGGGTAGAAACGAAGGGGTGAAGAGAAACTAAAAATGTAGGTAAATAAACGCTTTCATGAAAACTAGTAATCCACCCCAGCTTTGCACAGGTGCAAATTATATACACAATCTTTTAAATTTTGCTCTTTTCATTGGTTAAACTACAACAAACTTTGTTGCATACTTTGGAAGAAAGAAGTGGAGAAACAGACAGCCGGTAGACAATTTTGTTTAAAACTTTTTAGAGATGATTTATTTCATAAAGATTACCTTGATAACAAGCATATCAATAACTCTGATGTCAGTCACATCTTTGTTTTTAATGAATAATTCCTTTAGCTTGGCACGGCATGCATCTTCTGTCTTCGGAATATCATAATCCATAACTGAAATGGAATATACAATGTTATTACAAGTGCCATATTATCAAAATGCACAAATATTGCTTGAACTGCCTGTTCACCCAATCTTCAAACAGTTCTTGTTTCTCAAATTTTGAAGAATTTTGTGTTCTGGAGTCACAATATGTGTAAATTGTATTGAAATAATATTCCAGCAAAATGATTTCAATAACTAATGCTGCCTGAAGCTTAAATTTTTTACGCCCACCAAATAAGAAGGGTTTTATGTTTCAGCAGTAGTTGCAAGCATTTTAACTCTCGTACGAGCGAGTATGACTTCACAACAAGTAAACAATAAGAACCTCCAAGAATTAAATATCTAATCAAAACTATGAAGAAGGCAAGAAGCAGCATTGATGACATAACAGGCTACTTACCCAAGTACGGGATCTGGCGATACCAAGCCTTGTACAGATTCAAAACTCTCATTTTTGCCTCCGCATGGTTAAGGGAGAGTACTGGCCTTACGGTCTTTGAGCCCACTTGTATGGCTTGCCTCGCAGACATTTTTGTAACTAAATTATATTTCGCGTCGTAATTTCAAAATGTTTTGATTTTGACAATGACAACTTCTCACTTTAATTTGACGTTCACTGAAAGTGTTGTTAGCCTATAAAAAGATAAGTAATTTGTGGCGGCAACATCACCATAATTATACAGAGCACAAACTAATTCCATGCCCTAATAAGGTCTTTTACATGAGTAGGATGATAGCACAACGAAAATAAGCGCTTGTAGACATCCGTTTCTTTCAACGGATAACGGACCGTGTTTTTTACCGAATTCCGTGTTTTTTTACCGAATTCGGGGTGGTGTATGGTTTATAATGTGTGTGTACATGCATCGGACATCGGTCCGGCTAGCAATTTACACCGGATATACTATCTATTGCGTCCCCTCGGTGCGACGGACACTAATCTGGCGTAAGAGAGCGATCATCCATGCCAGTTTATTGGTGCGTGTTGACGTTGCAGAGTGCCGGACATATTGCCGGTTTTCTGTAAATTGAGTGCTGATTTTTTTCGGTGAGAAAATAATCTTATCTGCATTCTTAAAAAAATGGATGATAAAGGTTTCCTTCTTCATCCGATAATATATATCCTACAACCAGAGCAGCACGCACTTTCCGGAGCGGAGCGGAGAATTAGGTAGCTCATCCCACCGTCATTGGGATGAGGAGTCGTCGTCGGGTGGATTAGAATATAGAGTATAAAGCCATAAAATATATATATACCTACCAATCTATGTATATTCTTATTATGGAGATTCTGAGAATTTGAGTTGAGAGTTGGTTTTTATATGGCTGCCGGATGAGTGCTATAAACGTGTACTATGAATCAGCGCTATGGATGTGCTAGGTATGCAGGCAAGGCACTGTCAATACATCGGATAGCTCGCGTTGCGCATCTTCATACTTCTTCTTACTCGCCCCGCTACATAACTTGCCAATAGTGGAAAATCAAAGTCAAATATATTTATTTCTTACTGTTACACATACGTATAATGTATAATGAAATGGACACAGTTTCGAAACTATAGCTTACATGTTCTCGCAGCATAGCTGCATAGCACATATTTTCTGGTGGAAAAACACCCTTGCGGATTGACTGATTGCGGTAGAGTCGGCAAAACTACAAATAAAAAAGGATTAGGTGTTCTTAATTGTATTTTTTTATTCACATTTTTTAGGTCATAGGTACCTGTAAACTTACAAGTTACAATTTATAGCAAAACAAAATACTACCCCTCAAAAACAACGTGACAAAAAAAAAATAGCTTAGTATTCAACAACTAAACATTATCTGTATAAATACTTACGTAGATAATTTGGAAGAAAAAAACATGTTGCGCCGGCGCCGACTCCAAGTAATATGGGATAAGGGCAAGAAGAAGAAGAAGAAGAAATACAAAGGTCCTGCTCTGTCTGTACTCTTCTATCTGTATTTTTTCTTTTCGATTTTAAGTGTTTGTGTGTACATAAATAAATACGTACATAATTTATATTTTTGCTTATGAAACAAAAACTTTCTAGAACTGATGACATGAATCTCAATAATTTATGCTTTATCGACAGAATTTGCGATGTTCGCACGAAAGCCATTCATTATGGATTTGTAAAATTGGGGTAATTGAACACCACACAGGCTACTTACTTCCAAGTAAAGTTTAAATTAACCACGTTCTCATAAATCAAAACTTAAATACATTTTAAAGGACGACCACCGAACGGTTTGAGGCGGGAATATGATTATTCTATTCTTAACTGCTTGCTGCTGTTTCAGTTTAGCTAATTTCCCAAAGGACACGTCTTAGCTCCCCATTTCGGAGTACGCTCTGAGCTGTAGGGGTTAACCATGTAGATATCTTTACTTCTTCCAGACATGTAAGTGAAGAATATATCTCTGTGAAAAAATAAAAAGAACGAATGTAAACTGGCTCCTGTTTTGGTAACTACTCCTTTTTTATTTTTTGTTTTTTATTTGTGGTAACAACTAAAACTAAATAATTAGTGAGCCACTTCTCTGGTAAGGTAGGCACTTTTAAGAATTATCATAATATACCTACTCATAATGACTGTTTGGGATCGGCAAAAAAATGTTAAGTAGTTACGGGACTACGCGGTAGTTTTAATATAACTATCCCAATTCAAAAAGGATAATCAAAATTGGTTAATATTTGACGCAGATATCAATGAATGAAAACAAAAAAAAAAATTGGAATAGAAAACTAAGGAGGTTTTCTATTCCAATAAATGTTATGTTGAAGTCGGTTAACAAATGAGGACAGTTCCATATACCATATACGAGGTCTAAGTGACTAAGCTAGTCACTACCACGGAAACTTAAATGGAAAAAAATTGAATGGATGGAATTTAATGGATTTTTACAAATGTTTGTCCTGTAATAAATTAAGGTGTGCTATAGAGAAATAAATAAACAAAATTCAACAATTAAAAAAAAATGACTAGACTTACAAGAACGGTTTGTTAGGATAATAGTCATATTTAGTTGTAGGCCACCATAGGCGTGTTTGTTCCACCTGCTTCAGTCTATTTCTCATTGTAAAATTATGCAACAAAATTTTAAACTGAAAAAAAAACTTGGTATTTAATGTTTGTTTGTTCGTATGTAGGTACTGACTCGTTTGCGAAATTTCTTTTTCAATACACTTACTCGAAAACCCTACCCTCTTATCCCTACCTGTTTTAGGCACACAATTTACTGATAAAGTACACGTCGAAATTTGTCAGTGCAGCACTCGGCTCCGTGACAATTCTCTCTGTTAGAATTCCGCCTCGGTCGCAATGATAAACTTCTCCACTTGTATCAAAATGTACTATTACAACACACTCACTCGCAAACCCGCTTCTACCCTTATCGCTTTTAAGACTTGCACTAAAGTGTATTTCACTTTAGTGCGGAAAAGTGCGGCAGATAACCCCCTGCTACAATTATATATTATACTAGCTTTTGCCAGCGGCTTCGCCCGCGTAAATATAGGTTTCTCCATACAGACTATACGCCCGTTTCATCCCGTTAAGGGCTGAATTTTTGAAAATCCTCTCTTAGTGTTCGCCTACGTCATAAAAGGAAGCCATGTGCAATATTTCACGTTTCTAGTTCCAGTAGTTTTGGCTGTGCGTTGATATGTCAGTCAGTAATAATTTGTAACTAAATATTATATTTATGAATTATATTTATTATTTTCAAGTAAGAGTATTGAAAACGTAGTTTGATAAACGTAGTGCACCAACTTTCATTGCTGTTTGTCGGCCCTAAAATAACTTCGCCTTCGGTTCGATCGTGTATTCCACCCGGCTCCCATGTCAAACTCTACTTGCATCAAAAAATACTATTTTAAAATTTCAACACTCCTACCGCTGCTGCTTTTGCTGGCAATGTACTATATAACGCACTAGTGCCGAAAAGTACGGCCGCCAGTCCCCGACTTATTTATTACCTAAATGTTTTCTAACAAGCTGGTTGTCAGGTAGCCCTCACCAAGGCACAAGGCAGCCATTTCTTACAATAATTTTCTTTCTTTCGTCGTTGATGATATTTTTTTTTCGGTGGGAAAATCATCTTATGACATCCCCCGCTCTTGGACGGAGCGCGAGATAGTGTCAGTCTTTTACTGACTAAAAACCCACTCCTGTTCCTTCGTTGCCTTTCGTACCAGGGCCGAGTCTTCCTTTCAGAATCAAACCTTTGGTCCCAGTAGGCTTCGACCCTGATGGGCAGTTGCTGACATCTCCTTGAGGCGCGCGTGAAACCTACGTGCCGTCGACGACTTGGGCTCGGTCCGGACGGTTACCTGACGGTCGTCGGTGTTGGAAAATAAACTTAATATGGTGTTGTTTTCCGACGACACTTCTTTGATTTTTAATCTAAATAGAAGGACTAATAATCTTGATGACGAAAATTACGCCCTACTGCAGGGCCAAAACTGGTACACTGCTAATAATCTAGTTTTTTTTTTTTCTGACTGACTGACTTCTTAACATTTCAAAAGTGCCTGTAAATGGTTTATTTGAAATAAATGCTTTTGAATTTTTGAATCTTTGTACGGCGAGCTACCCATTGCTCACCGTCCGCATGCCCGCGTCTACGGTGGCCGGAAATCGGGATCAGAATCCCGGCGGCGGTTGGAGCGTGAGGACCGTTGCCTCACGCGATCGACCGCCACCTTTGCTAGCATTACTGCTTCGCAGAAGGAGGCGACCGCCTGCCACTCCTCCTCGCTCCCGACCATGGCCTATTCTAAGGCCCGGCGCGAGAGATAACCGCCGCCGATCGCCCCCACGAGGACACGGCGTTGCTCTTCCCAAGCGGGGCACACCTCTACCGTGTACTCTACCGTATCCTCCGGGTGGTCATCGCAATGGTGACACGCGAGCGTTTCTTCCGCACGGATTTGGTGCAGGAGCCTCCTGAACTTATCCATGTCCGGTGAGGGCCTGCGTCATGCGGAAGGTATGGACGCTGTGTTGCCTTTCCAGCCACTCCTCAAAGAGGGGTCTTTCCGCCATAATTATGGCGTGCCCAGTCGTCATTGCAGTCTCTCGGTGCCGAAACGGCCTCGGCTCGGGCGATTATTCTGCATCGGTTGTATGCCAACTTCTGCCCACTTCTGTATATACTATCTCAACACATTTCTCGAAAACTGGCTCAGTGGCTCTTGCCGCACCACTTTTAGGCTGGCAATGAAGTGTATTAGCCCACGTTCGGAAAAGTGTGACGCTCATGGCACCACCAAAATTAATTTTATTAGGATGTTCGGCAAAAAGTCCCCGGGCCATTTCTCGCCATAAAGTGTTACCACAAATATTATTTTTATGTAATTTTATTTATTTTATCGAGTTAGTATGTAGAAAAACGGCTTTTGTTCACGTGGATAATTGTCGTTGCAGTCTCTCGGGTTCATAACGACATTTTCTTTGTCTCAGGTAGGTATATATTCCGCGTTGGCTGCAATGAAAAAGTTTTCCCACTTCCATCAATATTTATAGTCCTAAGATGTAACACTAGAGCAAAGAAACGTAACCCTAACACACACAGTAGATGCAGTCAGCCTCAATAGTGCAATAGATACTTTTAATTCGTTGTTTTTAGAGTGTGACGGTTTGTTAGAGTAACAAAGTACATACAATACACAAAACTGCGATGCGATGCGCTGCGATGTGATGTGATTTCGTGCAGCAAAACATCGGTTCATGTGCGATGCGATTCTATTTGCAAGTTCTTGCGATGCGTTGTACGAGATCGTAGATTTTTACGATGCGACCTCGCATCGCAGTTTTGTGTTTGGGCCCTTACGTACCCGTACCTACCTATTCATAAAAAAATATCGTTACCAATTTCTGTATAAGTTTTCGATGAGACCAGTTAATATTTTTCAGTTGCTTTAGAGTGAACGGTATTCTGAATGCGCGAGCTCTGAAGTCTATGTGCTTTAAGTCGAGCCATCGCCGCTGCGTCTGTAGCATCATTCGTTCTGTAGAAAAAACAAGAAAAATAAAATATATAGCGTCTACTTTGCGGGTTTGTCAAAAATAAGCGGGCAAGAGACTCGGTGATAGCTAGTTAAGATAGTTTTTGTTAAACGAGAGTACGTCATTGTTTCCAGACTATAGGTGCGTAGGTATATATATATATATATATATATTTAAATTTAATTACATCTAAAATTGCTTGAGAGCCAATTCAACAAAATCGGGGGAAACAGTTTGATGTTGCAGCTACGTATCTATCATCTCCATCCAAAATTTAATTAGGTACACCACTGGATAGCTGAACTACTGGATAGCGAAAGGATCAAAGAATTCGGTAAGCTAAGTGAGAACTTATCGCGCGTGGTTGAAGCGCCACCATTTTGAGGTAATTTTGCTGCGTTTCGAGATTTATATTTAATATAACTTTTGACTCCGACGTTCGTTTAGATTCCAATCATCAGCTCTCGTCAAAATCTATTGATTGTATTTTTTTATTATTAATGATTATTTCGCGCTTAACCACTATCTCACCTAATGGTTAACGATGATGTGGTTGACAATGGAGCACGCTTAGCATAGCATAGCATAGTCGGCCTTTTAATGTTCCCACTGTTGGGACTCAGGCCTCCTCTCTAGGAGAGGGAATGGGCCGTAATCCACCACGCGGGCCCAGTGCGGGTTGGTGGATGTCACATGTCTTTGAATTTTTGGTTCTAGAACATGCCGGTTTCCTCACGATGTTTTCCTTCACCGTTTTGAGAGCTGTGGTGATGAAACTCACAATGAATGTGGCCCCAAAATCCCTGTTATTTTAGAAATGTTATACAGGAAGAGGTACTTTACTAACTGTGGTGCTTTGGTTCCAATTTGCCCCTCACTCGGCGTCGGGCCCACTCCTGAAGATTGTTCAGCAGATTTGCTTGAGGTAAGTGAGGAATCAACAGTGGTGTTTCCGAAAGATCAGCCAGAAATGCCTTGAATTATATTTATGCAATATAAATAAAGTGTAACAAGTTCGAAATAAAAATTTAGGTAAAAAAATATCATACCGCCAGAAGTTCACTTTTTTTCAATCCACTCGCATTTAAAGTGGGCTCTGATGCTACTTTCTGTAAATCAAATGTTAATATATGAAGTGGAATAATAAATAGATTTTTATGGATATTATTAGATGTTGAAAGTTCTCACCGATGTTTCATCTGATCTAAGTCCTATAGCAAAAGTTTCTTTGATGAAATCTTCCATGGGGTCCATTTGAAAAACTTTAGCGTGATCGAACCACAACGGTGCATGTTTCGTGGGAGGATAGAAATACTTTTCCTTGTTGCTTAAATTCTCGTTGTAGAAATCGTATAAATGACCACATGTACATTTGGACTTCTGCAAATACTCCATTACAGCGGGCTCCCTATAATTTTAGGAACTATGGTTATAGACGAGGAGGCAAGCGATAAAATGCTGCAAGCATTTTCTAAAGGTTAATAAAAGTTTTACGCATTTGGCGCGACTGAGTTTTGTTGTAAAAACAACTATACTCTACTACTAAATTAATTTCTAAAACTTGAAAAATAATTTACGAGCAGTATTAATTAAAAATAATGTGTGTGCTTCAGTGCCACGTTAAAGGTGTAAAAAATCGTGTAGTAATTTCTATAATTTGAATTTAATAGATTCAGCGTTGGAAGACTTTTACAAGCTGGACCTGGAGAGGATCGCGTGAATCTGATGGATACCTACGATACACACGTACAATACCGTTCGTTGTGGCGACTCTTGGGGGAGGCTTATGTCCAGATGATGATGATGAAGAGGATGAATTAATAGACAGGTGAATAATATTATCATTATTACAAAACATATTAGTCAAAAAATGCTTGCATTTTTTGTTTTGTTCACGTCCTGGATTATTAAATATCCCAGCCTCAAAATTCTGGCCCGATAATGGGCACGAAAATATACATTTTAAATAGTTAAAAAGCCAAAATCTCTAGTTACCCACATAGGGTTTAGTTTTCAATAGTTAATATACTATGGTAAGTACTTATCTACAATCTTGAGAACCTACATGTTAGGACCTGTTTAATTTTCTTTGTAGGTACCTACCATTTGTCTCTCGTGAAATTCGACTTATTTGGTTACTTACCATTTAGCCAAACAGTCGCAAGTATGATCACATTTATCTATTACTTCTTTCGGATATCTCCAATAGCCGTCTATGCAGTTGACGCATTCTCCGTTACGGATGGCTATGCCATCGTTAATAGCGATGTAACCAGTTGGCATTACAGCGACGTCTAAACAAATCAAAATTAATGCCTTCTTATAGTGTTTTAGGTACAAATCTACTACTTTCTAGGAACTTTCGCGCGTGGCTTTACCTACGTGCTTATGCTCCGTGCATACGTGCGAGTCCCTGCATCCATTGACCGTAGACTTTTTAGGGGGCCAGCAGAAGGCATCGTCAGCCCTTCTAGACGCGCGATTCACTTGGTGCTGGACGGAAGAGCACTTGTAATCTCCCCTTGCCCTTTCCACATTTCACGAGATAGACGAGAATAAGCAGAGACATTGTGGCGAATTGATTCTCGCTGGACAGGGATGTTCCCGATTTAGAAGCGTGCCGTCCTTCACAATAATTATCCGCTAATTATATCGTCACGATGATTTCGCTCATAATTGCACAAAGAGGTCGTCAAACTTAGCCAGGCTACGGATGCTAATTGGATTACATTACATAATTAAAAACTGCGTAATGAATGTCAGGGTTCCTCACAACGTGCTCACGGGGCGAGGGGCCCCATCAGACTGCTTGCCCGTGCCATTTTGCACGCTCTGCCACCCTATTGTTACGCCAATGGAAGACATCAACCTATGCATTCTTCAATTGGCTATCTTACAGGCCAATATGTCAATGATAGATTGGCCGTAATCCACCACGCGGGCCCAATCCGGTTATTAGAGGTGGATATCGCATAATTATCTTGAAATTGTTAGTACTATGATATTGGGGTTTCTTCAGTATATGTATAGTCTTTTTTCATCGTTTTGACTAGTGATGAAGTAATAACATGAATAGTGACGCGCGTGCTTGCCTGGGTTTCGAACCCACAACCTACCGATACGTCTCAAGTCGGCGGACACGTTACTAACAATCTTTCTTTTATACTTACTGCGATATACCTATCTATACATAAGTAGATATCAATGTATGTAAGCACAGTGACGTATATGCTAGCGAGAGTGAAAGAATACTAACTAGATAACAAGTATCGTGGCTTTCCTCCAAAGAAAGCGACGCCTGAGATCTGGTACTGGACATTCTCGTAAGCGGCGTGGTACCGAGGCTTGGCTCTCATCTTCAGCATACGCAGTTTCATCACATAAGCACACATCTTTGGGTCGGTGTTACCTGAAAAATACAATTATAATTATGAAATATTGCGAAAATTAAATAAAGATGTCCTACGATGCGGATGTACTTGGTATAAAGACACGAAGTCAGCGGGCAGCGGAGCGGCGGCACCGGTGGAGCAGGGGCGGAGCGTTGAAATGCATAGATTTATGTGATGAAACTGGCTGCTAAGGCTGCGGGGCGGGAGTGGCGCGGGGAGCGGAGTTCGAGCGGTGCGCGCCAATCAAGCGGTGCCCGCGCGTCGGCATTGGCGTAGTGTTGTGCTAGGCATTTTATTTTTTACTTTTGGATGTGATGGAGCAAATTATTTTGGCGATTTTTGATGAGACAATGATTTGGAATAGCAAAGATTTATCTATACTAATTCTGCTACAGTCATAGAATTGATCGTAGCACTGTCTCTGTTCTTTATTATTCCGATGAAACTCGCGTTTTTGTGTCCTTGCCCAGTTGTAGGGATTAATAAAATTTAATAAATCTAATATTACGAAGAAATTCGTAGCACAAAGATGTCGCCGCTGTTCAGGCATTTTATACGCGAACAACGACACAAATCTCTCGTAACACAACACTACGGCGCTTTAGAGACGCGCGGACTGCCCGCGCGCTGGCTTCGTGACCGGATCAATCAGCGTTAACGCAACGCTCCGCCGCTCCGCTGCCCGCTGACTTCGCGTCCGTGGCCTAAAATATTTTTTCACATATAAAAAAAAAAAAAATAAAATACACACACATACATACACATATGTAATTTAAAAATTTTCACGCCAAATTGAATTTTTTCATATTTTTCTCATATATTTCTTTTCATTGAAAATAATGACGGGTGCCGTATTAAATAACAAACAGTTCCTACTTACTAGTAAATAAAAAATACTTACGCAAAGTACTTGGTGGTTCCCAAAATTTATATTTACAAATTCTATCTTGTTGTTTCGCCTTTTTATTTCTTTCTTGACGTTTCTCCAACTATCAATGAGATGAAATCAGTAACGCAATGAAAAAAGTGTGAATTTTTAATCTGTAGTACCTAATAAACAAAAATTGTATTACAACTTATACACAATAGATTTTTAGGTATATATATACTCACGAATTCTTTACTACTGCATAATTTTTCATAGCTCTGTAAAAAAAAGTGACATTATTTAGCAAAAACTTAAATAATTCAAGAATCAAGAGATTTGCACCTAGTAGTGTACCTACCTATTCCGTAAATACTCTACCTGGCTGTATGTGTACCCTATGATAGCGTGTAAAACCTGTGTAGGTTATCTCACCTTCCTGCTATCACGATATTACGAGCAGCATACTAGCTGAATACAGGTCGAAGCAGGGGCGCCGACTCCGTGGGTGCTCGGGGGCTCGAGCACTCATGAAAAATAAACAGTGGGTGCCGAGCACCCCTGAGAATAGACATCAAGAAACAGATCAGTAATCGCCTTTTAGGTCATGTATTATAATTTTTCTTGATAGTATAAACTAGTTTCATTTTTTAAATTTTTATCAAACATAATTAGTACCTAATTAAGTATGCAGTATTTAAGTAGGACATTTATTTATTTATCGGTCGATTAGTGTGCATTTCTCTTCTCAAACTTCGCCACTTTTTTGAGTCATCAAATGAGCATGAGCACCCATGATGTTTTCTTAAAGCCGGCGCCCCTGGGTCGAAGCGTATGTAAAATATGTAAATGGAATCATCGAAATAAAGAAATTGACAAAACTCACTTCATCGCTCCTAAGTTTCAACTTATAGCCAAGTGGCAAAGGTTTTTTCTCCTTCTTAGGTTTATGGTTGGTGTAAAGTGGAACGTACATCTTTTGTAAGTATTCTCCGTATTTCACATCCGGTTGGAAATATTTCTTTTTTTCTACAAATAATTGACTTGTCAGTAAAAACATTTTGTTAGCAAAATCGGGGGTTAAGGAGTGACAAAATGTGACAGGTAAGGAAGACCATTAGCAACTCTAATTAGCTCTTATGACGATTTTTATATAATTCAGAGCCTGCAATGGGCAGGGATTACAGCTTACTTTATGTTTATTTTGAAGTGAACATAAAGGGAACTATAATCTAGCTAAGTTCAAACGGTGAGAATTAAAGTGAATATAGCGCTACGCAGATCCTTTTTGTTTCCTTGCCCGGTTGTAGGGATTAATATATTTTCCCTACAATTAATCTAATATTACGGAGAAGTTCGTATCACAAAGATGACCCGTTGTTCAGGCATTTTATTCACGAACAAGGATACAAGTCTCTCGTAACATAACACGAAGACGCTCTAGCGCCGCGCGTACTGCCCGCTGGCTTCGTGGCCGGGTCAGCTTATAGCTGCGACAAGTAACTAAAATTTAATAAAACTGGGCAAGTTGCATCAATTAACAGATAAATCAGTTCCGTTCCTTTCCGTTTGCAGAACACATGTATCGTCTAAGTATGTTCGAGGTACCTCTGAAAACAGTTCTAAAGAATTCGTAAAAAAAAAACATTGTACCTAACTAAATAATCGAAATAAGTTTTACTCACTTTTCTGACGTTCTATTGATACGGATTCATCATAGTGAGTAACACGGTTTAGTGTTTCTATGCACTCTTCCATATCAACAAACACTAAGCACGATATGAGGATCCTGGCATCCATGTCGTATGCTAAAATTAATAACATAGGTTATATGGCTGATACTTAGCAATCAGGTTATAATTACTAGCAGCAAGCATCACGCATAAAGTACTAAATTACAGGGTAGACTATTTAAACCTAATTGATTAAGGTGGGAAATCACTTCTCGCGCTCTGGGTGGGCGGGAGGGCGGGTCAGACTTTTACTGACTAAAACCACACCTGTATCCTTCAATTACCCTTTGCGTTCTAGGACTACGGGTTTCCCTTTCAGAAATTCTCCGCGGTCCTAGCTAGCGAGCATCGGCCCTGTTGGGCCCCTACGGTTTGCTGACATCTCTTTGAGGAGCGCGAGGATCACTACGCGCTGTCGACGACTGGGCTCGGTCCGGTTAGTTACCGAACAGCCGGACGGCGAGCTACCCAGTGCTCAACGTCCGCAAGCCCGCGTCTACCGTGGCTGGTAGTCGGGGTCGGAATTACGGCGGCTAGGGCGTGAGGACCTTCGTTCCCTCACGCGTGCAACCTCCTCCTTCGCTAGCATTACTGCTTCGCAGAAGGAGGCGACTGCCTGCCATTCCTCCTCGCTCCGGACCATAGCCTGAACCAGGGCCCGACGCGAAAGGTCGCTGCCACCAATTGCCTCCACGAGGACACGGCGGTGCTCCGCCCAAGCGGGGCACACCTCCACCGTATGCTCCACCGTGTCCTCTGGGTGGTCCGCACAATGATGACACCCGGGCGTTGCTTCCGCCAGAATCCGATGCCGGGACCTCCCGAACTGGCCATGCCCGGTGAGGACCTGCGTCATGCGGAAGGTGAGGACGCCGTGTTGTCGCTCTAGCCACTCCTCAAAGAGGGGACTTACCGCCATAATTGTAGCGTGCCCAAAACCTAATCGATATTTAAGTTGCACATTGCCAATGTCGGGTTGGTGATTAGGTTTGCAATGTCCATAAGTATCCAATTTTAAAACTAAATCTCTTGCACAGATAACCTTGGATTTCCAATAACAGTACAACAAAAATGGACGAAAAAGGTAACGGCAATAAAAAAAAACAAAATGACCAGAAAAGGGAAAAGTTTTGACTGCTGTTGGTGGATGAAGAACAAAGGCGCTACTGTACCGGTTGAGCAGTTCAAGCAAAAATTACCCATAAGATGGAATGGTGGATGTATAGACATTGCTGATAGTACCTATGTACATAGGTACTTCACATGATTAGCTATCGACTGCATAAAGCCATCATGTATATAGCCTTGATATATGAAGGTTTTTTTAAGCTTTTAATAAACGTACACGATAGTAATTCACTCGGCGACTTCTTGTAAACTGCTTGGTAGAGTTTCCAAAAAAAAACGCCAGGATCCTCGACGCACGCATCCATCGCCTGCATCAATACTTTCTTCGGAAGTTTAAGCGTTATTCCGAGATCAGATAAGTTCTGTCGCATGCGACGAGGTATATCCTCAAGCAAATCTTGGTGAATATCGTCTTTCACATGGGCTAGAACTTCCTTCTGCTGACTGGAAAGTTCGACGTACCATCTGGGGCCAACTTCCTTTTGTAGCCTTCTTTCCTTTTTTTTAGCTTGAAATATGCAAGAAAATAATATAAGTAATTTAAGAAATTCAAAACTCATTCTACTTATTTGTTTTATCTACATCAAACATAAAAATCCTAATTCTTCTTTTAGCTTGGCAGCTGATCTCAATGGGATTTATCACATACTTGTAATAAAATTCCGCATAATTTAAAAGAATACTCCATACGCATATTTAAAACAAAATTGACAACATTACCTACAATTAGAAAAATTTTATTAATGACTTCTTGAAGTTTTATAACTTCTTGTAAAAAAAAAAATAATCTTGTAATTGACATTTTAAATGATAATAATCGACACTAATATTTTAAAAAGGTATTTTTTTTTTGTTTGTAAAAGGTAATGTCTGAAAGTACTGGTCCAATTGCGAAAACTTTTACACCGGCAGAAAGCTGCTATATTCCTGAGTGACATACGCTATATTTTATGTATGCGAGCGAAGCCGCGGGCAAAAGCTAGTTTGTTACAATTTCTAGATAAGCCCATTGATTTGTAATCGACTATTTATGTGACAATTGAATTTTTTATGTGAATTTTGATGCGGTAAAACAATTATTTTGTGTGCCGTAAGGTAGAATAAATAATTCTACGTTGCTGGCAAATAAATCATTCTGATTCTGATTCTGTGCGCCACACAATAAGTTTTGGGTACACATTTATTGCGCGTACAGGAGTGAAACTTGCTGCCGAAGTCTGTATTTGCTGCTAGCTACAACCTAGGGGTCTTTAAGTGCAGGGTGAATAGGTTACTTCTAGGCAAGCGTGTTCCATTGTCGACTACATCATCGCTTACCATCAGGTGAGATAGTGGTCAAGCGCGAGTCTATCAATTATATTAAAAAAAAAGCATCGCCGCAGTCGAGTAAAAATGCAAACCAACCTTCAGTATAGTAGTGGTATCTAAGATCCTTAAGAAATCGGAGCCATTTCCCCACTTTCTCGTTGTACGGCTTTTTGTCGGAATTTTCTTGCATTTCTTTTTCTAGATAAACCCATACAGGATCTTTCTTGGCGCCGAAGATGGTCTAGAATTGAAGGTTTCAATAAAGCCTTGCTACTGATTTTTTTTAGGTGGGAAATAATTCAATGACTTCTCCCAGTCTGAGTGGATCGGGAGGGCGTGTCAGACTTTTACTTACTGAAACCGCACCTGTGTTCTTCTTCAGTTGCCCTTTGCGTTCTAGGACTAAGGGTTCCCTTTTCAGATAATAATCCCCTACGGTTTGCTGATATCTCTTTGACGAGGGTTCGGTCCGGTCGATTACTGGACTGCCAGACGGCGAGCTACCCATTGCTAGACGTCCACAAGCCCGTGTCTACCGTAGCTGGTAGTCGGAGTCGGGGTCTCGGTGGCTGGGGCTTGAGGATGTTCGTTGCTTCACGCGTGCAGCCTCCTCCTTTGCTTACTACTTCGGAGAAGAAGGCGATCGCCTGCCATTCTTCCTCGCTCCGAATCATACCCTAAACCAAGGCCCAGCGCGAGAGGTCGTTGCCACTGATTGCCTCCACGAGGACACGGCGGTGCTCCGCCTAAGCGGGGCACACCTCTACCGTATGCTCCACCGGGCGGTCCACAAAGTAGTGACTCCCTTTCTTCCGCCTGAATCTGATGCAGGAACCTCCCGAGTTTATCACGTCCGGTGAGGACCTGCGTCATGCGGAAGGTGAGGACGCCGTGACGCCTCTCCAGCCAATCTTCAAAGAGGGGACTTACCGGCCTTATGTAACTTAGGTAACATGACTGCTTAATAATTTGCATAAAAATCTGTATTTGCAACACCTCTTCTGCAATTCTTCGATGCTTTATGTCTTTATGTATATAGCTTAGCATGAAATAGGTAGAGAAGAACGTTCTATCATACATAAAAAGTACTTTGTGGCTAAATCTTAGGAATGGATGCTGAAAGCTGAGCTTAAATTACTTAGTTACCTTAGTCTGGAGAATTTTCTGAACCGGTGGCAATACAAACTTCCCCATCGTAAATAACTAACAATTTGCAAATATCAAATTCGAAAATATTAACTAACACATATTATAAAAATTTAAAATTTTACATAAAAATTTTGGTAATCATGAAAGATAATCTTGAACTGGTTTGGTTAGTCTACGGATTCCTATATTACTATACTATTTGGATTCATAGTTGTGTCGTGTCTATTGTCTATATTTATATGGTGCCAGATTTATTTGAGGTTTTAGTTTTAATAAATGCTCAATGTAGTTTTTACGAGTCGTAGCCGCGTAGTTTATCTAGCGTTTATCTACAATCTAAAGGCGTAGCCGCGCAGCGAGAAGCGTCGTACTACGTGTTACAGCGTAGCCGAGTGTGCTTCACATCGAGTGTCCGAAGTGCTATTATTGGCTTCAACGCGTAGCCGAGCAACCAGCAGGCGCATCGTGGTACGACGTAGCTGCGTAGTACTGGCTACGACGTAGCTGCGTAGTACTGGCTACGACGTAGCTGCATGATACTGGCTACGACGTAGCTGCGTGATACTGGCTACGACGTAGCTGGGTAGAACTGGCTACAACGTAGTTGCGTAGTACCGGCTAAAACGTAGCTGCGTAGCGAGGACCATCGCATAAGGGCACGGACACGAAGTTAGCGGAAGCGGTGCAGCTGCGGCGCGTTCCAATGCATGGAAGTAGCCTCGAAAGCAGAGGCACGAGCAACGTACGAGCGTTGCGCGCTAGTCAAGCGGTGCCGCGTTGCATTGGCGTAATGTTTATATTATACAACTATTTCACAATCAATTTTAATATTACGAAGAAATTTTTATTAAAAGGATGTGATGAACAGCGCCACTGTTCAGATATTTTTTACATAACACGCGGTAGCCGCGTATAGTGCACTATGCATCGAGTGTCAACCTACCGGCTACGACGGCGCGGTGTAGCACCTACGTCGTACTATGAGCTACGGAGTAGCAGGTGAATTACAGTGTGCATGCACACTTTCACACAGTGAAGTGTGCATCTAGAGTTAATATATATATATATATATCGGAGTCTGTTTCCTGAAAGCTATAAGGGCCGACGCTGCGTTACGCAGTCGCCCGCGCGATCCCGTACAAAAGTACACCGTCGCGGCGAGCCGTCGCGCAAGCACCTGTCGCGGGCAGTCACGCCCCGCGCCCGTTTTGCTACGTAATAATAAAGTTCTCCATCGACAAGACTACATGCACACCGTTAAAGTTAAACTAGCGACATTGCGAAGGTAATAATCCGGTTTTTGCTACGGAGATCCCCAACACGACAAACGCGCATAGTTACGCGACGGGTGCCCGCGCTGGCTCACTTAACGCAGCGTTGGTCCTAACCTAGGGGTCTTTAAGTCAAGAGTGAATAGGTTACTTCTAGGCAAGCGCGCTCCATCATCGGATACATCATCGCTTCCCAACAGGTGAGATTGTGGTCAAGCGTGAGCCTATAAATAATAATAAAAAAAATAAGAATATAAAAAAAGCGTAATTAAGTAATGAATTTCCGAAGTCTAGTTTGTATGGAACGACGCACCTATGTCGTACTATGAGTTACGGAGTAACAAGTGTATCACTGTACATCGATTGCATCACTGCTTACCATCAGGTAGGATCTCAGTGAAGCTCTAGGTTAATTAATTTAGCTATTTTAACATACTGATTATAATACTTGTTACAGCTAAAAGCATTGAATTTACTTTGGCTTACAAGTAACTTCAAGCAAGCATGCAGCATGCATGTAGCTTCTTCAAGCATGTAAGAACATAAGTTAGTAAGTGTGAGCCTATAAATAGTAAAAAAAAGAATTCAGTAAGACTATAAAAAAAAGCGTAATTAAGTAATGAATTTCCGACGTCTCGTTTGTATGGAACGACATAGCACCCATGTCGGTCGCCTATAAGCTACAGAGTATGAGTGAATTACTGTACATCAATTGCAGCATTGCTTACCATCAGGTAGGATCTCAGTGAAGCTCTAGGCTCTCTAAATTTATTTAGCTATTTTCTATTTAAACATACTGATGATAATAGTTGTTACAGTTAAAAGCATTGAATTTAATTTGGCTTACAAGTAACTTCATTCAACTGTATGTATTGAAATAGGAAGCTATGCAAATCAGCCTGGTTCAAGTAAATGTTTGAAGAAACAAGGCTGAATCCTCCTCCTCATCCTCCTGTCTGGGGTCCACTCTTTTGAGGAATGACTATTGCTATTAAATAAAATAAATAATACTGAAATAAAAGTAGGTATTTAAAATGTAAGTTTATTTATTTTTAAATTCACTTTATTTTATCTAAATGATAAAATAGGTATGCATTTGTTTTATGACCTTTTTCCTTTAGATAAATGGAATTATTTTGAGGATCCCTCAGTATTTTTTATATGCAAATTTTTTGTTTTTTCTAATATTTCTTTATATGGTGGATTTATGGGACTTTGAACAGGCTCTTTGTATTCATATGAGGTTTGGCCTTCCAGTAGCAGTGGATATGATGTATCAGAATCATAGGCACTCAAATCTCCACATGCATTAAATGGTACTATGAACCTGTTAGGTCCTGTGAATTGATTGAAATCACAATATTTGTGATCTAATAATGGATTCACCATGTTTGGGACATACCCTTTAGGTGGCTGATAGTTTTGACACACAACAAAAGCTTCTATGCTGGAATTCCTCGAACTTCTTGGTTTAGAAACTGTTACATATTCGAAAAATTGCTTAAGTTGTGAGTATAAAAGAGAAACATCTTCCCCTCTGAATATCTTAGCCACAAACACACCACCTATTTTTAACACATGTGTTGTTATATTGAGTGCTGCTAATAACAGTTGCGATTGTACATATTCATCAATGTCATGAAGTCCTGTTACATCTGGGGCTCCATCACAGACTACTAAATCAGCTTTGAGTCCTTCAAATTCTTGAATTATAGCGTTTGCAGTGGAAAGTTTTGTAATATCTCCCTGTATCTGTATTACTCCAGGTAAAGCCGCCATGGCTTGCAAGTCGACAGCAACTATTTTAACATCGTCAACACTACTGGCATTTTGTCGCAATTTCTTTGTCAGCACCTGGCTCCAACTGCCAGGAGCCGCGCAGAGATCCACAGCGCGTGTTACACCATTGAATATATTGTGTTCTTCATTAATTTGTAACAGTTTAAAAGCACTTCGGGCCCGCCAGCCTTCTTCTTTAGCTAACCTATAATATATATCCCTTTTATCTTTAGATGTTTTTCCCATGGTTATTAATCTAACAATATTGTTAATATGATGGCAATGGCAATTTAGATTTTTTTCACTTTTTAATATAACCAATATATTTAGTAAATACTTTTCCCTCTAGTTCTTTCATTCACATTTCTATTGTACATTTACAATTTTACATGGTTGGTTGATAGATGAATGACACTGACAGCAATTTTTTTTTTTTGGCTTAGCTGTTTGTGCATAGCCAGTGTCAACTTTAGATAGTATTTCGTTATGCGCTCGCCTTGAGCTATCTAGTCCCATTAAAAAACTTGAACAAACATTGTTCTTCTGTTTGGTAATACTTATTAGTTCCAGACTTCCAGGTTATTTTTATTTTCTTCTTTGGCTACTGAGCCGGTGTCGACTATTCTGCCCTCAGAATAATAACTAAAGCTTTAGTTATTATTTTGAGATTCTGCCAATGTCAGGTTATATTTTTCTTTTGGGCAACATGTGCCAATTATTTGACACATGACAATGACAACTATCCCGGCGTTCCGAATTGCGTCAAAAGCGATAATATCGCGAATCCGATCAACGCGCAACGTCACAATTATTACTCTTATATTTTGTGACTATTAAATTTGGTCGGGTTCGCGATATAATCACTTTTATCGCAATTCGGAACACGGGGTATGACCGATTGTACGGTGTTACCGATTTGGAGACTACGTTGTAAAAAATGGCGACTTTAACGTATGGTTTAGCGACAAAAATATTAGCGAGTTATTAATAACATGACTATGAAGTAAATAATTATATTGTAAAGTCCCGCTAACCTCGGTTGAAAAGGAAGGAACTTCCAATTAGTTGGGTATCATATCTGGTCCCGGCAACTGACTGCTAGTCAATTTCGGGTGACTTGTTCGTGAACTCGCTATGTAATGGATACGTTTTTAGTCAGTTAAAATTTTCAAGTAAATTGTTAAGTATAAGAATAGGTAGATTCGGCAACCGTTCTCCGAAGACCGATTCGTCTTTGGATTGTTCGTCGACAGGACGATTCATTTATTTCCGTTTCCCCAGCAGAATCTTTCATCTATGGGCGTTTCACCGACAGGAACTTTTATCTCGGACACTTTCGCTGACAGGCCTTTTCAGCTCTCGGATATTTGATAACACGACGGTCTGTAGTAAAAAGAGTAAGTTAGGGGCTTATCGCCCCTAACTTACTCTTTTTACTACAGACCTTTTCATCTACGGAGAATTAGCCGTCAATCTTAAGACAAGCGATATTACAAAAAATACACATTTCTACAGATTACTAGTGTCTTAAAACATAATATGCGTTTTATTTTTAAGGTTCAATTTTCTAACGACTTTTCCTACTCTAGGGCGAAGTGAGAAGGCGTGTCAGACTTTTACTGACTAAAATCACCACACCTGTGTCTCTTAATTACCCTTCATTTCGTTCTAGGACCACGGGTTTCCTTTTCAGAAGTCGACCCTATGTGCCCTATTGTGTTTTGGCCCTTTTCTAATGAGTCTTAGTATACTCGATTTAGTTAACGACTTTCTTTCTAGCGACTTGGAACTTTTGGTAACACTGGCTATGACAAATTATGAGATTAGTGGAATGTCTCTTTAATCTGTGATATAAAAATTGAACCTTTTTTTTTGGCGGGATTTCTTCGATTGAAGTGCAGTGACTGTTTTAATTATTCACAAATTGATTCCTAGTGGATATTGTGACGTAAAATTGGTGTAGTTTTGTATCTCAAGTGTCTGTGCGACTGGAATAATATGTGGAATCATTGAAATAGGCGCGATTTCGGTAAAATGAAGCTGAGAATTTTATTATAGTTTGAGCTACCTCAGCGAAGTTTGCTGAGAAGGTTGAATCGATACATTTGCTGTCAAATACTTCAAAAACATTAGGATGTATGATCCGCATTCTAATGTAAAACAAACAGAAACAACGCAAAACAACGGAAGACTTATTACGCAAGAAAACACGGACGAAAGACTAGACGATATGTTTGAACGACTATAGCCTTCCCTAAGGGGTAAAAAGAAAAAAAAATTGTTGGAACCTTGAACCATATCACATATTTAACCATAGATAAAGAATTTATTTAACGCCTTAGATTAAATTAGTACCTTTACAGTTATTTTTGTTTTGTTGTGCTCACTTCTTCTTGTCAGTGTTATTCTGATAGTATCCCTTTCTAGTCTGTGGTCTTATTCTTCTATTCAGTATCCCTCTGTCCTGTGTTCTATAATTTGTGCTATAATTCAATAATTCTATTCTTGCTTTAGCCCGTCTCAAATTATAACAAATTTATTTGGTTTTTTAACTGCCGCTAAAAGCCGCTGTAATCATGGAATACTTCAGTGGCTCCAAGAAGCTGTTATTATTTATTTTAGAAGACTGGAAATTGCTTTTATTTCTTACCGTTTTATTCGCATTGTATTTTTACTATACAAGCACTTTTGACTTTTTCGAAAACAAAGCTATTCCATATAGGAAACCAGTGATATTGTTGGGTAATCTGGGACCTAGATTAAGAGGTACCCAATCATTTCATGAATTTCAATTGGAAGCATATAACAACTTTAAAGGAAATCGATATGGAGGTATGTTTGGGACTTCAGTTTAGGAATTATTTGGATATATTGTTAAATGGTAACTCAATTTATGATTCTTAGAGTAGGTCTTTCTCAGGGTAGTCAGCTAAGAAACATTGATATATAAAAGTGTTTTTTAAACCTATTTGCAAAATAAATATCATTTATCACTTAACAAAACTTTTTCCATATATCTAAGATTGTTTTGTGAATTATTTAACAGCACTCACTGTTTATATGCAGGATTATTTGAAGGGAGAAGGCCTGTTTTATATATAATGGACCCAGACCTAATCAAGGCCATAACAATACGTGATTTTGAGCACTTCACTGACCGAAATTCATTGAGTGCAAAAGAGCCCAAGTTCTTGAGTCGTTCACTACTCAACTTAAAGGTATTTGGTATACTTAATAATTATTTTTACATATAATTAACCTTTTGACCGCTACACAAATAAAGCAAAAGTGTGCTCTAAGCACCAAGGTATGATTACATATTGTTTTTTTTTTGTTATTATGCTAATATGGATGAAATAAATAGTAAGGAGTTCACATAATATAAATTGGGATGAGTCTAACACATAATTAACTATACAAATAAGAAAAGCAACTTTTTTGCAAGATTGATTAGTGTCTAAACTGCGTAGCGTCTGTAATTTAATTATGATGTGGGTGTACTGAACACATTTTGCGTTGTCATGTATATAATATGACTAGCAATTAAAAGGTTAACTTTGTGAAAATTATATGTATAATTGATTCTAATTATGTTGGTAATCTTCACATAAATACAAGTAGGTAATAAGCACTTAAGTAATCTATAAGCTAAAAAACTGTTTTTTTGAGTAATGATCTATTATTTAGCGTCTAGATTATGTTGTAAAAAACACTGACACAATTTAGTTAGAAAGATAAATAAAATGTAAAATTAGACCCATTATGATATAATTAGTATCCAAAAAGACAAAACATAATTTTTTCAGGGATCAGAATGGAAAGGTATTCGAAGCACATTGACGCCAGTCTTCAGTTCAGCACGCCTAAGGCACATGCTTCCTCTCATTCAATTATGTTCAAAGCAAATGGTTGAATTTTTGGAGCAATATGGTAAGTTCAGTATTATAATTATGAAACCACAAACAGACAAACCTAGTTTAAATCCCACTGCTGGGCAAATACTTTGCCTTTCATCTTATGTTTCTTGTGCAATATCTGGCCAATTTTGACCTGGCATATAAGTTCCAATTATATTATGATGAAATATAGGTAATTGGGTCAGAAGTCTACAGTTCAACTAGTGACTTGTGTCTATATACTTGTATGACATGTGTAGACTATTAGTATAAAAGTGAAAGTCTATGAAGATGTTTGTTACTTAATCAAACATTAATTAATGCTGATTGAATTTGAATTGAAATTATTTCTTAAACACAGAATGCAGATGCAGCAATATTTTTTTTTTTTATAAACTTAACAGTAGCAGCACACTTATACAAGTTATAGACAAATATTTGTATACAAATAATAAAAAAAAAAGAAAAAGTCAATTCATGTTAATTTTTTAATCTGAATAAACAGTAAAAATATTTTACTGCATTTTTGTCAATGACCCAATAAATCCTATGCCTCTCTAAAAATAATACATTATATTGTAGCTCTTGATGTTTAACCTTTCGTATTATACTTATAATTACAGACACAATTAAAAAGTCATTGTGTCCCACGTACATTTACGTTCTGGCATACAACAGGTTAAAAGTAATGTATTCAAGCCTCTAACGATCAAAGCATGCACAAGTTTTTAAATAAAATTGCACAATGTTAAACTAAAAACACAATTACATTACAATTTATAATTATTTACTACAATAAAAAAAATCGGTCTTCAATTGAAGGTTACAAAATTTTTTAAATGCAACAGATCAACAACCTTTATGCTAGATGTATTTCTAGAGCAAAATGTTTAAGTATTAACTAAGTATACAATCATATTTACTGTTATACATATCTGTGATCATAATAATTAAACAACATCATTGCTTTTAGATAAGAAAGATGTAGAGATGAAGAAAACAATAGGACACTTTACATTAGAAGTAATTGGAGCATGTGCATTTGGGATCAAGTGTGATGCCTTATCAGATGAGAATGCTCACTTCTTTAATGTAAGTAAACATGACTGTTTTATACCTTTGCACTTAGGTACATAATTTAACTGATTACACTAGGCAAAAACTCATACCTTATTTTGTAAATACTTATGTTCCTATTACCAGGAAAATAACCATTTACTTGTTACATCACATAAGGAAAACAATAAATTCTCATTTTTAGGGTTCAGTCTATACAAGTAGGTAACTCTATAATTTCACCCTGTCAATCTGTTTGTCCTTCGGCCCCTTCTAAATTTGCAAATCTGAGTTTGCCTGTATAAATGGGTCTATGCTAGAAAAGCACAAACCTAGCTCAAATTCGTGTAGTGTGTACCGAATAGAGGAACCGGGCTCGAGCGACACTACACAATTTGAGCTCGGTTCGTGCTCGGCCCCTATAAAGGTGCATTATGGACTCATTATAAATTGAGTGTAATAATCTATATATATAGTGATCAATTTCTAAGATCAGGCCACGACGCCTGCTCTTAGAAATTGATCACTTCATGATATGGTCAACCAAAACCCAGATCATTTTAAACATTTAAGTTTAATGATATTTCAATCTTCGTTTGGGCTATGACTGACATATCAACGCACAGCCGAAACTACTGGGACTAAGAGCGTGAAATTTTGCACAAGGTTTCGTTTTATGACGTAGCACTAAGGGATGAAACGGGGGTCCAAAGCTTGTATGGGAGACCTACTTTCACGCGTGTGAAGCACCTGGCAGAAGCTAGTATTTTATAGGTTGATTGGATATTTGTGTTAAGGTAAAAAAATATCATTCTAGGTGGCTGAGAAGTTTGACTACATGCCTTTGTATAAAAGACTGATGTTATTCTTCTTCCTAATATTTATGCCGCAAATGATTAAGTTTTTAAACTTTTCATTTCTTAATTTGGAATCTACAAATGAGTTAGTAAGGATATTGAAGGCGGCAAAAGCTGAACGACGAAAATCTGGCGTTAAGTAAGTTATCTTGTTGTATTATGTGCCTACTCACGACTGGCCCTGGTTCGGGCCAAGATCCAGAGCGAGAAGGAATGGGATGCGGTCACCTCCTTTAGCAGTGATATGAGCGAAGGAACTCAAAACTCAGCTGCCGCCACAAGAGACGCCCCGAGCGTCACAAGTCGCAGGGTGATACCCGGCCATCTTGGCTCTACGCGCACCTCAAAGTGATGTCAGCAAAATGGACGGGGTCCAGTAGGGCCCATGCCTGCTAGCGCGTTTCGGCAATGTTTAAAGAGCTACTGCGGCTCAGGAACGCAAAGGGCAAATGAAGAAACATTAGTGGGCTTAAGTCTGACATCTCACTCCACCCTAGAGCGTGAGAAGTCATTTAATGACCCAACACAAAAAAGGTAGTTACTTTATGATAAATTAATCATTAATTTTCTAATTTTTTTTTTAAACAGGAAAAGTGATTTCCTGCAAATCTTGATTGATTTTTCTGAGAAAGAAAGAGCTGAATCCGAACAAACGAAATCTGATATTCGTAAGTATTTTTTATATATTTTTAAAATAACTTTTTTTGTAATACACAATGATCAAAGTAAATTTATTCATTCATTTCTGTTACAAATTATAACAATTTACACTACTTACAAAATGTGTCATTTGCGTTGTTGTTCCATTGTAAATATTATGTTACGTCATGTAGGTATATGTACCTACAGTATTAGTATAGTATACCATCATTAACAAACACACGATAATATAATACATTATTACGATCCTTCATAAAGCGCCTATTACTCCATTCGATATTCAGACAGGCTTAGTTTAGTCATGTTTATCTATTTATCTCATCGTTCTGTTTCATTCCTTTACACGACATTGGCGTAAGTTGCTCTTTTTCTTGTATGACGCTACATAGACTAAGACTTTCTGAATATCGAGAGGTCTAATAGGCGCTTAAGGAAGGAATTATGTAACAAATTAACTATTTTGAGTACAAAACTTCAGAGAATTTTGTCCTACTAGTGTATATGGGATTTAGGGGTGGAGTAAATAGAACCGTGTCCTTTTATAATAACCATCGATCTTCGTTTTCCCAACTAGCTTGGGGTCGGCTTCCGGTCTAACCGGATGCGGTTGAATAACCGTAATTTACATGGAGCGAATGCCTATCAGACCTCCACAACTCAGTTACTGGGCAACACAATACTTCTTGGATAGTTTGATGTCCAGACTGACTTTTTGGTGTCTGATTATCTGTGACGACTGTCAAAGATCTACGAATGACAACCGCACCCAACGGCTTTACGTGCTTTCTGAGGCACGGGGGTATTTTTTAGGTGGGAAAATCATCTAATGACAAATCTCGCTCTTGGGCGGAGCGGGAGATGGTGTCAGACTTTTACTGACTAAAAACCCACTCCTGTTCCTTCTTTGCATTCATCCCGGGGCCCGGGTTTCGCTTTCACACTACCCGTGGTGAGGCACAGGGTGTAAGTAACGTCCTAGATAAACGTAGAAAAGTACATAATACATATGAATTGAAAAATTCACAATGGTACTTGCCCGATTTCCAAACCGCAACCTCATGCAAAAGATACAGAGTTTATTCGGCTAATTTTGACAAGGAGACAGTCTTGCATTATATAAGAGCCTTAAGTGCTAGGTTTTTTACAAATTTCCTGAATACCACACTAGAAATTAGGATTTCTTGTGTCGTGTATCGATTGTGGAAATATGAATGCAGCCCTAAGAATGAGAAGTCTTTGAAGATATGAAGGCAGACGAAAGCTATCACGCATTGCGACACCTACGTTGGTATCGTGAACGTGTGCTCAAAAGAAGTTAAGAAGAAGAAGATGTTGATTTGATGTTGACAATTGATGAGGAAGCCTACTCCTTTCAACGCAACTTCACCAGGTATTTATTTCAAGATGAGGCACTGTCACGAGCTCTTAACGCAATCGATTTTACAACCTAAACTGAACTGTTAAAGGGATAAAGCTATATAGGGTGTATAGAACCGTCCCTCTCATTTTAACACGTTATGGTAAGGTCCCAGATGGTTTTTTACACGCACATTCCCCACAAAATCACACCACTGGGTTGCTCAGGGTCGTAATTGTAATAGTTATTGCCAAGTGACTTTAATAGTCATTGACTTAATATTATTATTGTATAAAGCCTGTACTGTCCTACGGCCTCGCTCCATTCCTTCCATTGTTCCTGGCTTTAAGCCACTTCTTGCCAATTCCTAACGGCCTGTTTACGACTTCGTCGGTCTAAGCGGCTTCAGTATGCGGGCGCGCGGCGCTATGAGCGGCGTCTCGTGGCGCCGTACTTCAAACATTTTCATACTTTTGAATTTATCGCTCGCCGCCCCGCACTTAGCTACCGCTCATAGCGGCAAGGTCGTAAACGGGCCGTTAGGAAGATATCTAAGTCGTCCCGCCATCTCCTTCTTGGTCTGCCGCGACCCCGTTGAGCGATTTGGCAACAATGCTTCTCAGGTACAACAATACTGTTCATATTTTCCAGATTTAGACGAAGACACCGTAGACGCGCAGTTATTACTGTTCCTTATCGCTGGCTATGAGACCTCAAGCACCTTACTGTCCTTCGCTATCCACGTACTGGCCACTAAGCCGGAGCTACAGGACAAGCTACGAGCCCATGTCAAGGAAATGACTGAAGGAAAAGAATTGGACTATGATCTTATTGCGCAATTGCATTACCTTGATGGATTTTTGTTGGGTAAATATAAAATTAGTGTTTCTATCTTAAACTGCTATGACGTATTGTAGTATGAACAATTTACGTTCACACGCGTTAATTAAAACATTATACGTCTTAAAGATAATTGGCACTCATGTAACTTATTTAATTTTTTATTATTAAGTTTGGGATTTAGTATCAGATGCCTTGAAATAAAACACAAATAATTAAATTAATGACTTTTCTGGTAAAATACTATTGTGTCAAATGAACATTTTTGGTTTTTATTATACTTGTTAATATTGGTTGGTATCCAAGTGCGGATCCAGCCCTCAAAAAAAAATCGACGATGAAGTACCTGGGACTTGTCCTCGACAGTCGGTGGAACTTTGTGGAGCACTTTCGACGTCTGACTCCCAAACTAGAACGGACCGGGGCTGCCCTAAAGCGGCTCCTACCCAACCTTGGGGGTCCAGACGCCTCCTGCCGTAGGCTCTACGCGGGAATTGTTCGGTCCATGGCCCTTTACGGGGCGCCGGTGTGGGCGCCGTCACTGCAAAGGCGACCGGCGGCCATACTGAACGCTTGCCAGAGGGTCATGGCCATCCGGATGATACGGGGATACCGCACGATTTCCCGCGAGGCGGCGAGCCTTCTTGCTGGCCAGCCACCATTGGATTTGGAGGCAACAGTCCTTGCACGCATGCACGATTTGCGCGTGGAGATGCAACGCCGGGGCGAAACTCCGCTGCCGCGCCAAGTCGCGGCATGGCGGACAGAGTTCCGGCGGGATCTAATGGTGGAATGGCGACGGCGACTGTCGCAACCCAGTGCTGGGCACGCTACAATAATGGCGGTTAGTCACCTCTTTGAGGAGTGGCTGGAGCGGCAACACGGCATCCTCACCTACCGCATGACGCAGGTCCTCACCGGACATGGCAAGTTCGGGAGGTTCCTGCATCGCATTCAGGCGGAAGCAACGCCCGGGTGTCATCATTGTGTGGACCACCCAGAGGACACGGTGGAGCATACGGTGGAGGTGTGCCCCGCTTGGGCGGAGCACCGCCGTGTCCTCGTGGAGGCAGTTGGCGGCAGCGACCTTTCACGTCGGGCCTTGGTTCAGGCTATGGTCCGGAGCGAGGAGGAATGGCAGGCGGTCGCCTCCTTCTGCGAAGCAGTAATGTTAGCGAAGGAGGAGGCTGCACGCGTGAGGGAACGAAGGTCCTCACGCCCTAGCCGACGTAATTCCGACCCCGACTACCAGCCACGGTAGACGCGGGCTTGCGGACGTCGAGCACTGGGTAGCTCGCCGTCCGGCTGTTCGGTAATTAACCGCACCGAGCCCAGTCGTTAACAGCGCGTAGTGATCCTCGCGCTCCTCAAAGAGATGTCAGCAAACCGTAGGGGCCCAGTGGGGCCGATGCCCGCTAGCTAGGACCGCGGAGAATTTCTGAAAGGGCAACCCGTAGTCCTAGTACGCAAAGGGTAATTGAAGGATACAGGTGTGGTTTTAGTCAGTAAAAGTCTGACACGCCCTCGCGCTCCACCCAGAGCGCGAGAAGTCATTTGGATGATTTCCCACCTTAGCCCTCAAAAAATGTTGTGGACACAGCTGATAGCCACTGGAAAATCGGCCAAGTGCGAGTCAGAGTATGAACTCGCTTAGAGGAGATGTTTTCAAAATATATAACACCCATCACGTGGGTAAAGCTGAGTCAACAATAATATATGAATAAACCTGTAAAATGTTTGCTCACAAAATTAAAAGAGTAGATAGCATCATAAGCATGAGCGTGAAAATGTGACGTCACAAGCCTATTATGGTTGTAGGCATGCCTATTGTGCCCATAACGGAGGATCCGCGCTTGTTGGTATCTTCCAGATAATAATACTGCACAATAAGGTCTGAACTATAAGATTTCCTTTCAGATTTTTGACTTTTTGTTTTGTGTGGTTAATAAAATTCTATTTTAAAGAACGTCGCATCTCGGTGTGAGCTGACCCTAACGATCTGTTATCAAGGTGCTAGTTATGTGTATTTTAAGCTGTATTTATTTTTCAGAAACATTACGCGTGTTTCCCCCAGTAGCCAGAGTGGATAGAGTTTGTACAAAAGCATACACTATACCTGGATCATCTATACAGCTGCAGCCTGGTAATGTTGTTGCCATACCCCTGTACGGCATTCACATGGACCCGCAATATTACCCAGAGCCGAAAGAATTCAAACCGGAACGATTCATGAATGAAGACAAGAAAGACAGAGCGTCTCATTTATATCTAGCTTTTGGTGTTGGTCCTAGAAATTGTATAGGTAAGGATCGAAACAAGATCATCATCATCTTCTTGACCTTATTTTGTGTTATTTGGAGTTGGCCAACTCGTTTTTTTTTTTTTTTTTTTTTCATTTTATCCTGTTAGTAACAGTCAAGACAGACAAGTCAAGCTATCACTAACCCAGCATTCCAAATTGCGATAAAAGTGATTATATCGCGAATCCGACCAAATTTAGTAGTCACAATTAAGGGCTATTTAGTAATAATTGTGGTCAGATTCGCGATAATTATCACTTTTCTCTCATCTCGGAACGCAGGGCCACTCTCTTTTCTTTCATATTACTCCAAGCATTAAAACAAGATAACTAATGTTAAAAAAAAAAAATTGAAACAAGTTTTCTCAAAATTTACCATCATATTGTAATGTAGTTTTTTTTCGTGTTCTTCTCAGTAAACCCCAAACTATTAATTGATGCCTATAACATCATAGGGGTAAAAAAAACTAGAATGACGTCACTTCGCTAAGCAATTATTGTTAAAATTGGTTAGAGTTGCTCGATTTGATCTCAACAAATACATAAACATACAAACATTGCAAGTTAAATAAAAATTTGTAATAAGCTATATTATCACGAAGCGTGTTTTGTCACACTCCAAAATGATCATCATCATTTCGTTCTAGGCTAAAAATAGTCATCTTTCCGCGCGAGATATCTACAGTGACGACACAATTGTGTCTCAACGCGCATGTTAGGTCATCGACTTTACAGTCTCGAAAATTATCATATATTATGATAGTTACGACGGGTTATTCTCTGTGTGCCCCAATCTCCGAGAGCCCCGTACTGGAGGTAACCGAATGAAATCAACTATTAGGATTTTTGCATGTTTTGAGACTTAAAAGTTAATAATATACCTAATCCTTTAAAAATAAGCATTTTTTATTTTTACGTGATGTAAAAAAAAGTGAAACTACTTTTGCACGTTAAAGTTTATTTATGAGTTATCTATTTAGTATACTACATTAAAAAAATACTTAAAAGAATATTCCTTATAGAGCCTACCTAAGGTTTGATTTTCTGTATTTAAAAAGGAACTATGTATTGTAATAATAATTAAAACCTGTGATCGCTCTAGGACGGCCTATATTGTATTCTCTAATTAAATGTACTTATTTTAGTAATCTATTAATAAAATTTTGTTTAACATCTGCTGATGGTACTTTTAAGCTGATTTTTATTTGAGTTTATCGAGATAAAATCAAATCGGGTGCATCCGGTGCGGAGCTCTCGGGGATCGGGGCCCTCAGAGAATAACCCGTTACGACTGCGTCACCTCATTAAAATAGGTACATAATGTTTACATTATTTTCTTATCACATTGTTACAGGACTGAGATTCGCGATGTTATCAGCGAAACTGGCGATGGTTGAACTAATAAAGAACTTTAAATTTTCCGCGTGCGAGAAGACGGTTGACCCCATTCAGTTTGATAAGCGGGCTATTTTGTTGAAGGCGCAGGGAGGCTTATGGGTGCGCATCGAAAAATTGTAAAGTTTTTACTAAAAATAACTAAGTTTGCGCAAATTTAATTTTAATACGAATATTTTATATTGGTACATTTAAAAAAAATGATTTAATTAAGTACAAAAACTCAATATGAAAAGACAGACCTTCCTAAAATGTTCAACTACCTTCATCGGTAAATATTGATGTGGTTATCATTATATTTATTTGTTTAAAAAGTTGGCTGTTATAAAAATAGTGCATTTTTGACGAAACCGAAACCCAAAAGGGTTAATAATGTTACAATGTCGTCATCGTTAAAAATGTTTACTTTGCCGCAAAAATCGCGGTTATGTAATTATTATTATTATATATTATTATTAGTCTAATTAAAAAAAAAGAATAACAAAATATACTCATGCAATGTTTTAAGAGAAAATAAGTTACCAAAAGAAAAAAAAAATATTTACATTATACCTACTTACTATTAACGAAAACAGACATTATACTAGAAAAAAAAATTACCTTTTTGAATACTACAGTATTAATATTTTTTTCTTGTTTATATTATAGTTATGGGTACAAATAGATTAAGTTTATAGTAGAATACTTAGGAGTACTAAAATCTCGCTTGAATACATAGTATTCATATTTACACATGAGACAACAGCTTTTAGTTAAAAGTTTTTTTTTAAGTTTTAGATGTTTATTTTTGGTTATGGTGTTTTTATAAATGCTGCTATAAAGAAACCTATTGAATCCCTGTAAATGGGTTCAACTGATCTAAGCTCACTTTTTTCTGGACCAAATCTTTGCACTAATAATCTGAAATTAAAAATGTGCATTAATTAATTTATGTACACACAAACACAGTCAGTCACTGTTAATCTGTATAATCTGAAATTAAATTAGAAGTATGTAAATATAAGTCTAAATAAATGTGATCATTCAGTGCCGTAAGATATACTCAGTACAAAAAGGCATTTAAAATTTACTCATTTGCAACAGATTCTTGCCAATACTGTTAAAAAATTAATAATATATGTTTTAAAATAAAAATGTTATTAACAAACCTTTGTTCATCATTTAGACCTTTGTTAGGTAATCCTGGACCACCAAGAATTGGTTCTGCAACTACAAGTTGTAAACAGGGGAACTTCTCAAGTGCCCATGCTACCATGCCTTCATTTTCTTCAACTGTGATAGTGCATGTACTGTACACCAATTTCCCACCTACTTTCAGAACTTTAACAGCCTATGAAGTAAGATAAAGTCAAATTAACGCCGGATTTATGAAGTAGTGTACACTGATTTATTTTTAAAATTGTTTACTTACTTCTGCCAATAATTTTCTCTGTACAAACTTATAAGAACTTATCATTTTTGAAGTCATTTTATTAATTAATTGTGGTCTTTGACCCAATCCACTACAAGGGCCATCTAATAGTACTTTATCAAAACTGTTTGGTGGAAAAGGTGGTCCACTGTTGATTCCACTGCTGTCTTCTGAGCAACATTTAGTGGAGTCATATGCATAAGCAATAACAGAAGTCACTCCTTGGATGTCACAGCTTTCCTTGATTTTTGTAGCTTTCTGTGCTGTTTTATCTAATGCTATTATAAATGCCTGAAACACAACATACAAATATGTTTTTTGAATTACAGCTAATCAAAAGTGCCTACTTGTGGATATGTCCTCTTAAACTCCTTACTTGATCATTTGCCATTTCAGCCAAATGTGTTGTTTTGTTGCCTGGAGCTGCACACATATCCAGAATATATTCATTGGGCTGAGCATCCATAACCCAACCACAGATAATGGATGGCAGATTCTGCAGAAGTACCTCTCCTTTAGGATAAATTGTTTCATTCACCACTGGCAATTTTGATTCTGGTAAAATGGTATGAACTGCTATACCACTAAAAAAGAAAGGAAGAGAAAAATGAAAGAAGAAATACTTACAAAAATTAAGAATGTTTGATATTTGAACAAAACCAGCTACTTATATGTGTATATTGGAGAGAAAATACTTGCATGTTTCTTGTGATTACTGAAGGGGATGCTTGAGACTGAATCCAATTTCTTTTGTATATGTATACATACAAACTAATAATATTATCTGTACCTGGGTTGGACACCATTGTCAAATAAATCAGCTCGTAACATTTTCAGATACCCTGTTCCTACATACAGCTTTTTGCCTTCATATTGTACTTTGAGACCTCTTTTACAGTGACCTTCTAAGTCTCCATAAATATCAACTCTTTCTCCTAGCTGGCAGTCTGAAATAATCGACACATATAAAACACTAGCTTTTGCCCGTGTACATAAAATATAGCTTATTTCACTCAGGAATAAAGCCGCTTTCTATCAGTGAAAAAATTTTAGCAATCTTTGTTTAGTGTGCAGATTAAGAAGATCACGAGCATTGTGATATCAGTTCATGATTCAACATTCCCCTACTTTGCTATACTTTCTTTCAAAAGTACACCTTTAGATACTGTCTCTTCTAGCATTACAGAGTACTTTTTTCTAGCACTTTACACCTTTCCCAGCTATTTTATGCTATAGTGAGCTATGAGCTAGTATATCTATATATATATATATATAAAATGAATCCCTATTTCCCTTGGTCACGCGTGAACAACTTTTGGAAGGTTCTTATGAAAGAATAAATTTAAAAAATTGGTAGTAGGGTAGAGTTGGGTAGAGCAGAATAGTCAGTTGACGAGAGCAAAGCCATGGGCAAAAGCTAGTTTCCTTATAATAGCTGGCCTGATTACCTACTGATTTCTCTACCTTAAGAGGAAGCTCTTAGTATTATTCCATTAAATATTAAAATAAATTACTCACTAACAGGTAAGCCCATAACCCCAGGTGCAAAGACATGAGCTCCTCTCAACACAGCCGCTGCACACAGGGCATCTACTATTACTTCCTTCCCAGTCTTTTCCAAAGTAACTTCATCAGGCCATTGCCCAAGTATGAGACAATCTGGCCTTATATGGGAAAATTCTGGTATATGAGTTGTATGAAGCTCTTTGCTTTGCTGTAAATAAAAATAATAATAATCATTTTATACTTAAACATTTTAAATTTTAGCATAAATGAGCATACTGTCTTGAATTTGAACGGGTGCTTTAAAAAATAAATGTTGTAATATTACTAGGTACTGTTGTAAACTTACAGCTAACAAAAAGGTTTGAAGAACAGTAGCATCAAACTTTTTTAATTTATTTATCCTAAATGTTGTGTATTTTGGGGACTGCAATAACCAAGCTTTCATTTCAATATTCTCTAAAATTTCCATATTAATATCCATTCTGAGTGTAAATGATTTCTTCTTTGATCAGGCTTTCTTATGTATAATGAAAAGAAAGAAGAAAACACTATGTGTTCAACAAACCTGTGCTAATTTCACAGCACAGAGTACTATTTTATAGCTGATAAGCTGAAATTTCACAGGCTTATTTAGGGCGCCTTCAAATTAGCCGTAAAGTGCCGCGCGACGGCAGCGTTATTCCAACGAACGAATAACGAAGTAGCTGGCCGCGCTGCCGTCGCGCAGCACTTTGCGGCTAATTTGAAGGCGCCCTTACGCTCCCTTAGGGCTATATTTCACCGGGACACCATGGCGGCACGACCAGTCGTCGCTACCTACAAAATTTCGTTGGTAGTGGTTTAGTTACGCAACCAATTTGGCGTCGCGACCAACTCGGACGCATGCACTTAAGGTCCATTTTGATACTGTCTTAGTGTGGTGTAGCGATTCTGGTGTCTGTATGAGGTCTAGTTTGGTAGCAAAGACTACTATAGTATGTAGCTTACGGACACCATGGCAGCGCAACTGGTCGCGCCGCCGTGGTGTCCGTCCCGGTGAAATATAGTCCTCCCTTACGTTACGTTTCGTTTACACAAGCACTGACATAATTCAACTCTTCAATTCTTCATTAATTATTGGGATTATTAGCATTTGTTTGTTATTGTTGTGTCCACTGTCAGTGTCAATCGATCATGGCTGTCAGTTGTCAAAGAATGTTCCACGCAAGGATCATGTATACCGTTCCGAGTCACGATAACATCACTGAGCTGAGGCCTACCACGAGCTCTTAACGCTATCGATTTGACGACATCCTAAACTGAATTGTTATATTCCCTATATAGCTCCACCATATTCAGCCTTTTGTATCACATAGATTGAACTCACGGGCTAAAATTCGTATTTTCAAGTAGTACTTTTTACATCCATAGGAGATCACGGAAGTAGTATATACTACAATCATTTTCTGTCAAAGTTTTCTGCATTGGGAGGATTTTCTCAATCCTCAATCTTAAGATCTGTTGTTATAACTAATAACAGATCTTAGTTCCTTAAGGCACGGATTTTAGGATTTTAGGTATCTCAGAAGGAGCCGGTAGTCTGTAAAAATACTCTCTAGAAAATAATAAACCAAAAAATGGCCGTGTGTAAGTAACTTAATACAATACTTAAATTATTGAAGGATCATGAATGATGAGAATTATGAATGAACTTGCATTCACCATTTCCATCTTATCCGATTCTCAAGATTGAAGGACACAAAGCATTCTATATTGAGACTCAAGTTTGTTGAAGCCTTTGAAAAATATCACCTAACCCGCCCTCTGCAGAGTAATGAGGCAGATATTTGTTTGACGAAAGTGTGGAAGCCATTTACATGTGTTTCTGCAAACATTTCTGATACACTGAACTAATGGGCAGCCCCATCAACATTTAGAACCCGTTATTATGATGAACAAGATGCATAAATTCAAAAACGGATTTCCGTGACACGTTGCATAAAATGCGTCTGAGAAATTCATACTCATAGGGATGATGGTGGAAATACTTCATCTCCGAGCCACGTCATTGCTCGCCACTATTTATAAAAGGCTCAAAAAAGTTTCTTCCACTTAACTACGCAACCTCACAAGTTATAAAGCTGTGTTTTTACCCGACTGCAAGAAGGGATAAGTTTTTCAAGCGTATCTTGTTATTGTGCTTAGACGGGTCTACTTGGCTCTACCTCATTCTAGTAGTGTTCACCGTCTTACCGCAGGTGAGAACGACACGATATCTCTAAACAAAACTTTTAAAACTAATAAAACTTATTTTTTGAAATGCTTCAGTCAAAATATTATAATTTGTATTGTTAATTTATGTAATGAACAAAAAATTTTCTACCCACCGTGATATTTCAAGAGATGTAAAGTTAACAAAATATTTTTTTTTGATGCCCTATAACTTGTTTTACCCTTTTGTAAATATTATTATTTTCAGCTTGTATATATACCTATTAACTTATAATATTTATTAGTTTAGAATTTTTGATAATACATAGTTGTTTCAAAAGAGAGAATAAATGATTTTTTTATTGTCACTGGCCACTTTTTTCCAATACGTGGCATAGGCACGAACAACTTCCACGTTCGCCGCCATTTTGACATCGAGCGAATTGTATAGAATCTACTGATTTAAAGCTTTTTTTCTTGATTGTGTTGAAATTGGAATCTGAAAATGTAAGTATTTCATCTGTTAATGCTTATTTACTGTTCTATATGTTGGATTATCTTATAAAAGCTGTAAATTGCCTTTTGTATACTTTACAAACCGAGGGTGGTGACCGCAGGAGAGACCAACAGCGGTGTCGGTCAATCTTTGTTATAATTCATCCCAACTAGATGTTGTATTTACCGTTACTGTTAATAATTATATAGTCATAATTGATTTGTGGCATTATTTACTACTCAAGTTTTGTCGTAACTAACGAGGATAGAAAACATTCTACGTCAAATTTCAGTAAGGACCTGCCATGTCATTATCATTGATTGAAATAACGTGCAGACTTGACGGATGACTCAGTACGGATAAAATGTTGAATTTCTAATATTATTTTGTTATTTCAGACTAAACGCAAAGCTTCAAAATGGGGAATATGTTTGCGAATTTATTTAAAGGCCTATTTGGCAAAAAGGAAATGAGAATATTGATGGTTGGTTTGGATGCTGCTGGTAAAACCACAATCCTATACAAACTTAAATTAGGCGAAATTGTTACGACTATTCCCACGATTGGTGAGTATTTCATGATTCAGTTACATTCACATTGTTTAATATTTAATTTTTAATTAGATTTAAAAGTTAAACCTTTTGTTGATTCATTTCATCATTATCAGAGTGATGACACAATAATGAGTTTCTTTAGGATTCTACTATTCCTTGTGTCCATATGCTGTAGATTTATTAATGCATTGAAGTGCTTTAAAAATAATCGACATAAAATCACCAGCTGTGTTGGCAGTACAATATGGCTAATTGATTTTGTATTGATTTTTATCTTGTAAAATTTTACTCAACACTCATAAATCAAGATAACTAATTGCTTAACATTGTGGTAATAATGTGTGGTATCTGGATATAAGAAGGAAGTTAAAGTTCATTTTTATGAAAAGTTTCTTTTTAAATACTTGTGTGAGGGAGACATATATATGAAGACTAGAAAGCTAGATTACCTATACATATTAATAAGGTATTTTATGGAGGTGTTTTTTTTGGGCTCGTTACACACAGTATTTGACACTATCAGTATAGAAGTTTTATGTTTTGTTGTGCAGCCTTTTCTAAACGGTGTCTGAGCCGGCTTCCAGTCTTTAAATGTAATATTTTCAATTGATGAACTGTATGTTTCTTCCAAAGATGATTCATAACAATTTAGTACACCACATAACTGGAACTGTTTATAATAGAAAATTATGTTAGGAATGCTTGACACAAAATTATTCTACTCAAAATGATGTTGTACACTGTAGCATTAATTCAAATATGAAATTGCATTACAATCAATAAAAACTTTATTAAACTATTAAAAATTGTGAACAATGTAATATTGTGTTGCATAATAATGATTTTACAATTCAGGTCAACTCATTGTTTTATTACTCATACAGGAATTTCTTTTCCTTTTCCCCCATTGTATGGTCATTAACAGGAATTTCAACATCTGTTTTCTATCTTTCCAGGATTCAATGTGGAAACTGTAGAATACAAAAACATCAGTTTCACTGTGTGGGATGTTGGTGGTCAAGACAAAATTAGGCCACTGTGGAGGCATTACTTTCAGAACACACAGGTCAGTGCAATGATTATTCAATGTTTTTAAACAATATGTGACTTTTTTCAAACATTTTTTGAGGTGGTGATTAAATATTTTATCAGTTTTCTGAATTGTTACAAAATATGTCCGTGAGTAACCAATGTTTAAAATATATACTGAATCTATGGAGTATTAACTGGATAAGGACAAATTATTTGATTTATTAATATGTTTGTATGAAACAAGTTGGACAAAGTCTATTTGCTTTGTTGGTAAGGAATCAACAAAGCAGGGTTAGAAAATGTTACATATTTTGTTAGTAATCTGTCATTATTATAAGATGTGATAAACAATGCCTTGAGAGTGCCTCTTGAATACATTTGTGAAAGTAGGCCATTGATTCTAACTTAAACTTACAGCTTATGGTGATTTCACTTGAGGATTTTTTAAACTAAGAGAGAGCTCTTATACTTTGGTTAAGCTTCATGTACAGTAGTTGTACATAGGTGATGCAATAAGGCATTCTCTTCCAGGCAACCTTTGGATTTAAAAAGACTACACTGTGGTTGGTGTGCACAATAAATAAATAATAGATATTTTAAATAGAATGAAGTATTATTAAAATTAGATATGACTGATAATGTATCCTATATTTTCTAGGGTATACACCCTACAAAATGTGCATTTGTGATTTTCTTCATCATTCAATAATTGAAAAAAAAATCTTTTGCTATTTGTTTTCATCTACACATTCATTAATTACTCTTTATGGGTTTCTATCTGTAATTGAATTTTGTTCTTAGAAAAAGACTAGATCAATAAGCTATCTACAATTTAGGTGACTCATCAGTTTGAATAGACTGATAACCAAGTGCTTTCTTGCCCTAATGACATTAAAACATTTTAATTAATATGCTTATGTCAATTTGCAGTTATAGTGGGTAATTTATTAAAGAAGTATTTAATTTTGATTGTAGTTTAATAACAGATGCGTATTACGACCATTATAATTAACATATACATAGAGTTGATAGGATGAATATAAATTTGTCTAATATTTTAGTCGACGCGTTAACCTTGGCGTTTATTGTTTTGATAATAATTATTCAGAGGATTATAACATGAATGTGATATTTAGGTGATAAGGATCGCCTGCACAGTCATTTTTATTAAGTTGTAATTGTCTGTTAAATAGAAATTCATTAAGTTGCCTGGAGAATTTATTTCAAATTTTTATTATGGCAAACTGTTTTACTTTCGGAAATGAATAAAAAATGTGAGTGAATAAAATTTCTTTAAAAATATTTAAGCAGATATAAATAGTGTTGATGTTCTTGAAAGTAATATATATATATTATACATTTTTTAAGATCTGCTAAAAAAGGGTGTAGGTATCAAATTCTTAATTAACATCATCATTATTCTTCATTCTCATTCTTTATTAATCTTGTTCAGGATGTGATCGGTACGCTCGTCGTTGACCGCGTAGCTTACTAGCTTCAATGTTTATACATTCGTATTGCAAGAATGTGTCGCCTGCGAATACAGTTGTGAGAACCTTGTATTGTTTTTGTCACACAAAATAGTGTTGAATGTTTTTTTTTTATTTCAGGGTCTCATCTTTGTAGTAGACAGTAATGATCGAGAGCGTATCGGCGAAGCACGCGAGGAGCTCATGCGAATGTTAAGTGAAGACGAGCTACGAGATGCTGTACTTCTGATCTTTGCAAACAAACAGGTAAGTCTCTTGTGCATATTTTATTTAGCTCTTTGTGAGTATTGTGTCCCACTGCAGGGCTTCCCTTCCAATCTTCCCATTTTCTATGTCCCTAGCTATATCTGGCTATTTTTTAGGCAGGAGATCACCTTGTCATACAATTTTCTTAACACTCTCAAAATAGATCCAGCAGGATTCATTTAAAAAAAAATAACTCAATGAAAAAGTCCTGTTATTAAAGCATTTTTTTTAGTTTGCCTATTCGGTCCTACTCCTGAGCAAAGGCTTCACTCCACTCCATCCATCTTTCGTGGCGAAAGACGAAAGAAAAAAAATATTCATCCCTTTTATTTTAAACAATATGCTTCTTTATGAATCATTAGGTACATGAATCAAATTGTTTATTTTTATTAGCCTGTGTGCCAATAAGAAAAAATGTAAACTAATATAAGAATGTGTTGTTAGGATCTGCCAAACGCAATGAACGCAGCTGAGATAACAGACAAGCTGGGCCTGCACTCGTTGCGCAACCGCAACTGGTACATCCAGGCGACGTGCGCCACCTCCGGCGACGGCCTGTACGAGGGCCTGGACTGGCTTTCCAACCAACTCAAGAACGCCAACCGCTAACCGCATGTGCGCTACCAACTCACAGACAAATCTGATTACTGAAAGAGACTATGGTTTAAGATATGTTAACTTTATTTGCTATTGAATATTGAATACAATGTATTATGTGAGTTAACCTGCGAATGCATTACTGATATGCGTCACCCGGTGACCGATCGAACATCGCATTCACTCCGAACCACTTGCGTTCATTCAACGTTTAAAATTAATTTTGGTATTGGGTGGTAAGTGTACAAATAAACCACGCTACTTAGCAATGTGGTTTTAGGGTCCACATTATTAGAATGCGCTGTTTGATCGATCCCTGACGACGTTGAACAAAAAAAATAGTGTGTAAAGACGATACAAAATTATTGCAGATTTGTTTTCAATATAAATATTCGAAGGAGCAAAATGGTGGTACCTAGACTCGCTGAATGATCGTGCATTGTGATGTGGATAGGTTTGTAGCTGACTCGTGATAAAGTGAATCACATCATAACATGTTTTATATGTATACTATGTGGAATAAGTTGTCGCAATAAAGTATTTAAAGTTAATTCACAATTGATGACTTTAATTGTTTAGTTTATGATACTAGTGTCCTACACTTTACGTTGCGTAGGTAGGTACAGTAGAAGCAGTATTCGGAGGCGTAGAGTCTGTCGGTCACCGGGACGCGAGGGCGGCACTGCGCACGCGTCCTATACACATCGCTTTGTGACTTTGGGCATTGATAACCCAAGTTCTTTCTGTTTGTCACCAATTTTGTGCATTATTATCACCTGACCTATAATAACGACGGTAGTTTATTTTATGGAAGTTATCTAGGTAGTTTAAGCTGTTATGTATTTTACATCCAAAACCATTTCGTACAATTCTCGCTTATTCAAACGGCTCGTTGTGATTGACCTGCATTTACAGTCAACAGCTTCTCACGACGAACCGAGATTAATTTGTAATTTAGGTATAAATATGTATTAGATAAACGGTGTCATTTTGAGAAGTGTTTCCGCCTACAGGGAACAGTGCTCAGAATTCTCAGTGGTACATGCTCTACACAATTAATTGTAACTTAGCATTTTTATAATTATTTAGAAAAAAATGTTGAAACACAGTAACTTTGTGGCAAGTGTGATGGAAGGAGGTTCTTTTTTTATTTTTATGAAAAACAAGAAATAATGAAAATGCGATTTGTGACATTCCGGTTTATCTTATGCTGTATTATGGAATAAAATTTATCCTCACGAATGTTTCATTTTTTGATTTAATACATTCTGAATTTTTAACATGCTATTAACTGCAGAAGCCAGCTAACAAACCTTTAATTATGATAAGTAGATCTAATGATTGGGTTTGTTTAAGCCGCCAATAGATTTTAGCAGATTACAGATTATAAAACATAATTGGTTGTATCATGGTTGAAAGCAATATGCAGTTTAGGATCAATCTGTAATTAAAATGAAAAACATAATGAATTATGTAAAATAAAAAATAATAATTAGAAAATGATGCGAAATAAAAAAATTACAAACGTTGCATCCCGTTAAATGGTGCGGCTGCAACCAGCTAAATGAACATTTATCATAATCTTTTACTAACACCTTACACATACCCGCTAAATTGAAATATTGAGAGTTGGTTTGCTAATCTGTCATTAATTATTTCTGTCTCGTTCTAGTCTACAGATAAAGAAGCGCCGGGGAACGCTGTTCTGCCCCCCTAGCCAAGTTACAATCGTATCGTTCGCGCTGAACGCTTCGAGTAGGCCACGCCTCCGATTCCTTTGTTCTGACGTCATCTCAATGCTCATTTGTTCGTGGTCCGAACAAAGGAATTGGAGGCGTGGCCTACTCGAAGCGTTTGGCGTGAACGATACGATTGTAACTTGGCTAGGGGGGCTGTAGGTTGGCAAGTTAATCCCCAGACTGACTGCGTTTCAGCTGCATTCCGTTTCCAAATATGCAGTTAGAGTGCAGTTAGCATGACTGCAATAAAATTGCAAACCAATCTTGCAGATCGATTGAAGTCTGAGTTGAAAGCCCTACAAGTTCGAAAGTGCAGTACCGAGTTCGATGCATCAAAATCTCGAATTTTCAGCCGCCCTACAAAGATCATCTCTCCACTATGCTGCTGTCGCTACTTATGTTTGTCAATTCCGCAGTCTTTTCATTCGTTATACCCTAGAACTCTTCGTTCGTTTGTGTGTGCATACTCAGAGGGAGCGCCTTCTTAGGCTGTAGTTAGAAATATGAGGAAATAGTTTTTTACGGGGCGCCTTAGCACAGTTCAGTGCAGTACGTAGCGCCTAAGTGCAGTAATAAAAGTGTCGAGACTTTTCCTGACTAAAAATCCACTCCTGTTCTTTCGTTGCCTTTCATACCAGGGCAGAGTCTTCCTTTCAGAAGCAGACCCTTGGCCTCAGTAGGCTTCGATCCTGCTGGGCCCCTACAGTTTGCTGAAATCTTGAGGCGCGAGGTCGGACGGCGAGCTGCCCATTGCTCGCCGTCCGCAAGCTTGAGTCTATGGCCGGAAATCGGGATCGGGATCCCGGCGGCTGCGCCGTTCCCTCGCGCATGCACGTGCACGGCCTCTTCTTTGCTAGCACTACTGCTTTGAAGAAGGAGGCGGTCGCCTGTCACTCCTCCATGCTTCGGACCATGGCCTGTATCAAAGCCCGGGCGCGAGAGATCGTTGCTGCCGATCTTCCCCACGAGGACACGGCGGTGCTCTGCCCAAGCGGGGCACACCTACCGTGTACTCTACCGCGTCCTCCGGGCGATCCACACAGTGGTGTCACCCGGGCGTTACTTCCGCACGGATCTGGCACGTTCGGTGCAGGAACTTCTCGAACTGATTATGTTCGGTAATAACCTGCGTCATGCGAAAAGTGAGGACGCCATGAGGTCTTTCCAGCTACTCCTCAAAGAGGGTACTTACCGCCATAATTATGGCGTGCCCATGTTATTTACTACTAGTGCATAAATTTTTAATAAATAAATGTAACTGCTGCCTCCTTAAAAGTGAAAGTGGCTTGAGGCGGGCTGCTCCCGGGCTCCCACATCCCCACTATGTTACGCCAATCATACCGATAGTACTATTTTCCGTTTCTTTTGCTCTCTTTTGCAGAGATAGATCTAAGTTTGTCGTTTGATGCAATTTAAGAATTAAAGCTGAAAGACGCAAGAGAAAATCTTAGCGTCTCGTGCCTTTAGTTACCTGGTCTAACATTGACCAACACAGCATCTATTAAGAGACTTTCATATTTTTAGGGTTCCGTACCTTAAAACGAAAATACGGAACCCTTATAGGATCACTTTGTTGTCCGTCTGTTTGTCTGACTGTCAAGACTCTTTATCTCAGGAACACGTGGAGGTATCGAGTTGAAATTAAAACCATATACTTAAGTCTGAGGTCCCTTGAAGCTGTGAGAAAATCAAACTTCTAAGTTAACAAAAAAAAAAGATACGGCCGTTTATGTCGCAAAAAACTTATATTTTGACACACTCAAGGGAATCAATATTCATAGAGTACTCCGTTGACCCAGAATTCTGAAATTTGGAATAAAGCAAGGTTCTATAGCACAGGATGTTTGATGATGCACAACATGTTGTTACGTCACGAAAAAAAACTTATGCAATTCTGAAAAATCTCGACTCCATTCGGGAATTGAACTTTACATATGTAAGTTTGTACGGAACCCTCAGTGCGCGAGTCTGACTCGCGCTTGCCCAGTTTTTTATGTTTTGCCCACTTTTGCACCGGTAGAGAGGTCAATCAGTGCCCATGGTTATCTGTTATTTTAGTAGCTATGTATGAAAACAACAAGCACGATTTATGTTCCTATTTATAGGTACATGTTCATATGGCTAATATGAGATTTTGCTATAACCGTAAGAGTAGGCGCTTTAAGTTACTCATATCTTACGCCAAAAGAAGTGGTTGAGCAAGTCGCTGCGCTGCGTGTTGCGGGTTCGATTCTCACACGAAACAAATGTCACGGTTGTCTTGTTTTTAGGATTCCGTACCTCAAAAGGAAAAAGCGGAACCCTTATAGGATAATCTTGTTGTCCGTCTGTCTGTGTGTCTGTCTGTCAAGACTAGAGATGGGAAAATTTCTTGAAATTTTTCAAGCATTGAAATTTTTCCGAAAAATTTTACCTTTGGTTGAAAAAATTCATTTAGAGATATAAAAATTTGAAGTGTGAACCTTAAATGTAATCTAAATAAAGCAATTTTATCATTTATCAAGCGTGCAATTACATATTAAATATCAACAATCCATTGTTCGAGATCAACAAAAAAAAGTATAATTTTAGTGACGCATAAAAACAATTTTTTTTCGAAACCGCCTTTGAAGCCTACTATCACACTCATCGATATGTGTATCCAGCCCGTTCTAACCTAGGCCTCCGATTCCTTTGTTCTGACCACGTGACTGAGCGTTGAGATGACGTCAGAACAAAGGAATCGGAGGCGTGGCCTACTCGAGGCGTTCGACGCAAGCGAATCTAAGCGAAGTGGTCGTAACTTGGCTAGGGGAGCTGGTCGCGCCGAATAAGAAACGCCACTCTGCACAAAAGCGGTCATGATCATAGACGTAAGAAAAAAAGCTGCCAGGCTAAAATAAATTTGGGTAGGTCACGTTAGCCGCAGAGCCGAAAGCGCCAAGTTCGACCTGGGAGGAGGTGGCGGGACAACTTAGACGTCTACTGCAAGGGTTAGTTCATGGTAGCTCGAGAAAGGAATACCTGCAAAAATTTGAGCCTTTGCCCAGCATCATAATTCATCATTTCAACCAAAAGACGTCAGCTTTTGGACATAGGCCTCGCTCAAGTGTCTGCACATCGACCAATCCTTTGCGTGTCGCATGCATTGGATTCCCGTGACTCTCACCATGTCATCGGTTCACATCGTGGAAGGCGACCGCGTACCGGAAAACGCAGCATTAAAACTGCGTTTTCCGGTACGCGGTCGCCACTCCAGAAACTTTCCGTCCCAAAGATGAGAGCAGATACACGATCGAACTTGCGCTTGATAAAGTTTAAGCAGCTGTTCCGGCGTGAAGTACTGTCTGACCTTCACGAGGATTCCCAGCTTTTTTGCTGCCAGTTGAGCCTTTGCTTCGATGTATGGCCCAAAGTTGAGTGTTGACGTCAGCGTAACACAAAGAAGATCAAGATGGTCGAAATCACAGCACGGTTACGCCCCGGAAAGTTAGAGCAGGGCTGAACGAAAGTAGCAGCATTGAACTTGACTAAATTGGCATTGCCCCATTCAGAAACTGCCTCCATGTACAAGTTTAAGCGCTCGACCCCTCGAGCCTCCCGGAGAAACTGGATCTATGACTCACTAGCTTGCGCGCTGGATATGTAATTCTCAGCAACAGTGCTGTCGTCTGCATGCCCAAAGGTACCGGGCTTAAGCAGATCATTTATGTGCAACAAGAACAATGTTGCCGAGAGCACTGACCCCTGAGGGACGCCAGGCATTAATGGCTATTTGACCGGACGAGCAACCATCCATGACCACTCGGATGGACGGAAGGCTGCGATCCAAGCACATAAACCAGCAGGTAAACCGAAAGAAGGAAGCTTACTAATCAGGCTTTCATGCCAGACCCTATGTAAAGCTTTCGAGATATCGAGGGAGACGGCAAGCTGTGGATGGCATACGCTAGAAGATCACCAGTTGACCGATTTCGCCGAAAGCCGTATTGTCGGTCACTTAGGAAATCTTATCATCTTATACTTATTAGCTTATATCTCATTAGCTTCTAGGTATGTCAGGAGCTTAGTGTTGAGTACACGTTTCATAGTGTTACAGAGAATGGACGTTACTGAGATTGACATGCACTGGTCACAGATAGATTTTCGTCTTGAGACACTGATATGTTGGACATGAAAATACTGCGTAGCTTTTCAAACGGTGCCACTGCCCAGCCGAGTCGATTCGGGGTAATGGTCTAAACCATTAACCTCTTTTTCAAAGTTAGACCTAGTTATCTGGACCGTCTAACCTAGGTGAACGTTATCGTCCACAACTTCAAGTGTAGAGTCTCCGATCTTGATAGGAGTGGGTGCTACATGCATGGTTGTTTACTATGACTTTGGCTTTGTCCATGTTCATGATAAGATCCACTCTTTCGGAATTCGAGCACTGTACTGAGGTCGTCGAGCATTGTACTGCGCTCCTACATAGTTTCAGTTATGATTACTATATTGTCGGTAAACCGAAGGTGAGTGATGTACTCGCATTGGCATTAAAACCTAGCCCTCTCCAGTACAGATTTTTAAAGATACCCTTCATTACAACCATGAACCGTTTGGTCCTGAAGTCGGACTGACATGGTGGTGTTTTGTAAAAAAAATTTAGCGCTCCTATGTACAAATAGTCAATGGTGGAGAGACTTTTCTTTTTCTTGTAGTCCACAAACACTAAGCATCCCGGCAGGTTATAATTGTCGATCTTCTGTATAAACTGCTGCAACGTATGGATTTGGTCTACGGCGCTGTTGCCTTTTCCGAATTTGGCTTGTTCGGGAGACTGGCAGTCGTCAAACCTGTGTACGAGTCGGTTCATGATGACTCTGGAAAACAACTTGTAAAGACATTGCTCAGAAATGTGATGGGCATTCTTAAGGCAGGGCATTGTCGCCCTTCTTAAAGAAGAGTACCACCACACCTCTGCTGCAGGCCCATGGTGCTTTGACCAGAAGTAAAAAAGCTGAATTAAAAAAAAAAACAAATAATTAATTTTTAGGGTTCTGTCTGAGTGAATTTTTGTGACATGGCGGTAAAAATTTGTTTTCATAAGCGCTCGCATCATTTTTTTTTTATTTACCCATATAGGAAGGCTAAGATATTTTGATCATACTGCCTAGTCTTGCGTTTATGTTTTCTTGCGTGAAAAGTTTTTATGATAATGTCTCTCGTAGTGACAATAGAATACAGATGTAACATTTTCTAATGATTTTGTAGTACCTATTTAATTTTATTTAATTAATACAGCCACTGAACTTCAGCGAACGTCAGAATTTTGTTTTTTTGCGACATAAACGGCCATATCTTTTTTCTAACTTTTACTCAGAAATTTGTTTTTTTCACAGCTTTAAGTGACCACAGACATAAGTACATGGTTTTAATTTTAACTCGAAACATCCAAGCGTTCCCGAGATAAAGGGTCTCAACAGACAGACAGGGCCCTAAAAATTTATTATTAAACATTTTCTAATGATTTTGTAGTACCTATTTAATTTTATTTAATTAATACAGCCACTGAACTTCAGTGGAATAAAAAATCACGCCAAAAACCGTTCTTGGCTCTCTTAAGACCCTCGCCACGGCTCGGGTGTAAATACCGCCTCGACGGTAATCACTAACATTACACACTTATATCATAATGTACTATTTTCACATATGTAATTTGAAATTTTTGACGCCAAAGTGAATTTTTTCATATTTTTCACGTATATTTCTTTTCATTGAAAATAATGACGGGTGCCGTATTAAATTCCGAGCGCAATGAAGCATATCAGAGTTAACTCCTGACTGGACGAAGGAGTTTAGAATTTAACTCATGAGCAGGTACAGAATGTAATCTCAACGCCAGATCTAGAGGGACTACAAATATTGATTATGCACCCTCGCCACGGCTCGTGTCTAAATGTCGCCTCGACGGTAATCACTAACATTACACACTTATATCATAATGTACCATTTTCACATATGTAATTTAAAGTTTTTCACGCCAAAGTGAAATTTTTCATATTTTTCACATATATTTCTTTTCATTGAAAATAATGACGGGTGCCGTATTAAATCCCGAGCGCAAAGAAGAATATCAGAGTTAACTCCTGACTGGACGAAGGAGTTTAGAATGTAACTCATGAGCAGGTAAAGAATGTAATCTCAACGCCAGATCTAGAGGGAGTACAAATATTGATTATGCAAGATCTGCTCATTTTCCTACTTTTTGAAAGAAACTGGCTTCTTATTAGGAAAATTAAAACACGATGAAAATGGCAAACCATATAAGAAATAGTAAATTTTTATACAAGTAGAGACACTTTGTCATTGCGATCCAAACGGAAATCCCTCGAGCCACAGGCGAGGGTGTTATGGAGTCGAGAGCTACAGTCACAAATTTCCACGTGTATAGTCATCTAATCACTGATCTCTCGCCCTTGGGCAGAGCCGGAACCCCTTGTCAGACTTTTATTGACTAAAACCCACTCCTGTTCCTTCTTTGCCTTTGTTCTAGGGCCCCGGGGTTCAATATGTTATATTGGATCGATCGATATGTTATATTAAACAAGCGGTTTACAGTGCCCTTCGTATCCAATACAATAACACGTTCAGGGCGGTATTGGGGCTGCCCCAATTCTGTATTGCCTCGGTCATGTTTGCGGAAGCGCGCACCGATTGTTTTCACACTAAGCGCAAGCGGTGCACGTCCTTGGGGCGGAGGGTGCGGGGCAACTCCAATACAGTTCCTGCGATGATTGCCGGCAGATTTGATTGCCCTTATATCGGACATTGCTGTAGCAGACATGTTGCTGTGTGTAAAATGAAAAGTAGCTTAAGTTACTCATTACATAGGTAACATTAGTTATAATAAGTAACTTAAGCAAAGTCCCGTTCAATTTTGTTCAATCATTTCGAAGACGCATTCCGTAGTTTGAAATCCCGTTCCTGCGGGAAAAGAAAACAAGACTTTCTTCTTATCTCGCTCTCGGGCAAAGCGAGAGGGTGGGTAAAACTTTTACTGACTAAAACAACACCCATTTTCTCTCAGTTTCCTTGCGTTCTAGGATCACGTTTCCCTTTCAGAAGTCGAATCTTGGCCCCAGTAGGCTTCGGCTCTGCTGGGCCTCGAAAATGAAAAGTAGACTAAGTTACTCTTTGTAACATCAGCTATCCGTCAGTGAAAGTTCCTTCAAAATCGGACCAGCAGTTTCGGAGATCAACCGGAACAAACAAGCGGATAGGCAAAAATTAAAAAAATTGCATTTTAGTTATAGGCATCAAATACAATTTCATTGCTATTAGTAAAAAAAAATCTTTTGATAATAGAAACAGACGCTTTAATTTAATTTATATGTACGAGTATGTATAGAATAGATACGAATATCTACGATCTTCGATAATATTATCAAGATACACATATAGAATTATAACCCCCCTTTTTTTTAATATAGTTGGACATACCTAAACATGAACCAAAAACTGTAAAACGATTATTGCAGTCGTTCTAGAATCCTAATACTGCCTACTCGTAGGTCTGGGGCCTTACCATGATATTAAAATTACTGTCGTGCGAGCGACAAATGTTGCAGCGTCGTGCCGTCGTCGTGCGATCGTCGTGTTGTCTTCGTATCGTCTTCGCGCCGTCGTCGAGCCGTCGTCGTGGTGTCGTCGTGGTGTCGTCGAGCCGTCGTCGTGGTGTCGTCGAGCCGTCGTCGTGGTGTCGTCGTGGTGTCGTCGATCCGTCGTCGTGGTGTCGTCGTGGTGTCGTCGTGCAGTCCTCGTATCGTTGTCGATACGAAGGCCTCAGGCCTTAGATTAACTGAAACGCTAAAATAAAAATAAAAAGCATTTATTTCAGGCAACCAATAGCACCCATACAGCTATTACAAAACAGAACACACACATATAAGGAAACACATAATACTATCGGACACAGTCAGCAACATGTCTGCTACATCAATGTCCGATATAAGGGCAATCAAATCTGCCGGCAATCGTCGCCAGAACTGTATTGGAGCTGCTCCGCAACCTGCGCACCACTTGCGCATGGTAGTGTAAAAACAATCGGTGCGCGCTTCCGCAAACATGCCCGAGACACTACAGAAGAGGGGCAGCCCGAATACCGTCTTCAACGCGTTATTGTATTGGATGCGGAGGGCACTGTAAACCGCTTGTGTATAGAAAACCCATAGGCTGCACGTGTACAATGAAGTACAAAAAGCTTTAAAAAGTGTGATCTTGACTTCATTTGAACACCGTTGCAAGTACAAACAACAAAACGATTAATCATCGTAACAACGATATTAAATAATATCATTGTCATGACGTCATAATCAATTACAACTTTGTGTAAAGTAGATAACAGAATTGTAAATAGGCAAACACTAGGCAGACTGGTTGGTAAATATCTCATTCAGTATAAAATTTCCATTTATATCTCTATACGTCACAAGTCGTAACACGATATATTGAGTTGTAGAACCTTGTGTGGGTGTTACTACTGATATTAATGTCTGTTAACTGCTTCATTGGTCTCGTGGTCGCAAGCGCGACTGCTGAGTGTGGTCTTGGGTTCGATTCCAGGGTCGGGCAAAAATTGCTGTTGGGTTTTTTCATTACGAATTACTCTGTAGCAGTCCGGAGTTTGGAAGGTGGTAGTGTGACACCCTCGTGCCTCGGAAAGCACGTAAAGCCGTTGGTCCTGCGGCTGATCTCTCTCTGGTCGTGATGGATTGCCATCCCATCGGACTATGAGAGTAAAGGAACAGAGATTGTACCTGTGTTTGCGCTCACACTTGTGCACCATAATATCTCCTGTGTACTTGGCTAATCTCTGTTGAGATTGGTCACCGTAATCGAAATATGATCGGGAGGATTATCACTAATGCCCGTTTCACTAAATAATAGGCGACATCTAAATCATAGACGGGCACTGAAATAGTAAGGAAAAGAAGTAGTTCATGGTGTATCGCGCAGCAAACAGTGTAGCGTTGCGTAGCTCATAATTTAGCGTTACGTAGCTCATTGCGCGTATCGTAGCGCTCGTAGTTCACAGTTGACAGCGTAGCACTGTAGCTCATAGTGTCACGCGTAGTATATATTGTAGCGTTGCGTAGCTCCAAGAACGTAGCTCATTGTGCGTATCGTAGCGCTTGAAGTTCATAGTTTGCAGCGTAGCGCTTGTGTAGCAACGTAACGTAGCTAGCAACTGTGGAAGGCTACCCTAGGCATACATAATCATTATTCAGAGTATATATTATCGGAATACCCAATTTGATAATAAAAATAAAAAATATACTAGAGGTAGCGGGCCTAGCAGGGTCGCAGCCTACTGGGGACATTGGTTGCTCAAAAGAGAACCCCGGGGCCATTGGTTGCTCAAAAGGGAACCCCGGGGCCCTGGGACGAAAGCAACAAAGGAACAGGAGTAGGTTTTGGTCAATAAAAGTCTGAGACGGCCTCCCGTTCCGCCCGAGAGCGGGATTTGTCATTAGATGATTTTCCAACCTAAAAAAAACCATCACTCGACATGTTTTAAGATTTGAAACAAACACTACTCTAAAATTCTATAGTTTTAGGAGATTCGTTAGTTATCACATTTTATTCTTTTTTTTTGTTAGTGGCCAGTTCGATTTTTGAATAAACTTGTTTGATGCACCTTTTAATTCACGTAATGTGTTTTTTTTTTCAATATAATGGTTTTTGACTATTTTGGTATCGCCCATACTAGGGTCCCGGGTTTCGTTTTCACACTACCCATGGCCCCAGTAGGCTTCGATTCTGCTGGGCCCCTACGATTTGCTGACATCTCCCTGAGGCGCGCGTGGAACAATACGCGCCGTCGACGACTTGGGCTGGGTCCGGACGGTTACTGGACGGTCGGACGACGAGTCACCCATTGCTCGCCGTCCGCAAGCCCGCGCCTACAGTGGCCGGAAATCGGGATCGGAATCCCGGCGCCGCCGGGATTCCGATCCCTAGGGCGTGAGGACCGTTGCCTCACGCGATCGGCAGCCTCCTTTACTAGCATTACTGCTTCGCAGGCGGAGGCGACCGCCTGCCACTCCTCTTCGCTCCGGACCATAGCCTGTACCAAGGCCCGTCGCGAGAGATCACCGCCACCGATCGCCCTCACGAGAACACGGCGTTGCTCTGCCCAAGCGGGGCACACCTCCACCGTGTGCTCCACCGTGTCCTCCGGGCGTTCCACACAGTGGCGACACTCGGGCGTCGCTTCCGCATGAATCCGGTGACGGAACTTTCCGAACTTACCGTGTACTTACCTGCGTCATGCGGAAGGTGAGGACGCCGTGAGGTCTTTCCAACCACGCCTCAAAGCGGGGACTTACCGCCATAATTGTGGCGTGCCCAAATGTCGAGTGGCGGTTAAGATTAGCTTGTAAAAAATACTTATTTATATATCACTGATATATAATTTGTTATAGTAAATTATCTTTTAATTATCTCACTGATGGTCTAAAATGTAGAGTATCCAACACGGGGATAAAACTGTCTTTGTCTTGGGCAGCTTGAATTCCTTACTTCACTCAGGTTTTTATATTAACTCCCTCGCAATGCCCGGGAGTTAGTTATATAAATCCCTCACTTACGTTCGGGATTAAAAAATAGCAACTTTCGTTTTTTTTTTTTTTATATAAACCAGTGCTTCACTGCGATCCCACCTGATGGTAAGCAGTGATAAAATCATTGATGGTGAGGCGCACTAGTTTATTAAGAGCCTATTCACTCTAGCCTTGAAGGCACCTAAATTATAGTAGGACGGGAAGACCGCAGCAGGCAAATTGTTTCGTTCGGAATTCAATACGCCGCCCACGACTTAAAGACACTGTTTTATCCCCTAGTCACATAATCTACTATTTTATTCCGAGAGTATACTTTTGGATAATTTTCTACTATCACGCGCGCGAAGCCGCTGGCAGTAACTAGTTTGGAATAAAAATAAATGGAATCCTTCTAACCCTTTATTTGCAACAATTGTTTAACAAACATCCAAACTTCTGTATTTACGAGCTCATAATTTATTCTAGGATTTATTTAATATTCTAGAATTTATTGCAATATCTTGTGTTGATCTACGGGTTTATCTGGATTGGCCAATAATCAGGCATTACTAGTAAAGTGTACTTTCGTTTGCAGTGAGTCATTGCCACAGGGTTTTGTTAAAGACAATATACACTGTACATACTACAATAATTAATAAATATCTGTCTATAATAAATAATGGATAGCTACTTTTAAGGCCGTCACATTAAAAATTGTTAACATTGTTGTTGTTTGTTGTAAGCAGTACTTTTGTACTATTGTCTATTTTATTATATTATCTTTTTGTATGTACAGAAATAGTAAAATAAATAAATAAATAAATATTGTTTTTCAAATTCTCAAAAATGATTCGAGTAATTAACAATCAGAAGAAAAAACAAGTTTTGCATTAAAATTCGGTTCATAAAATAATTGTTACTAATTTTACCAACGTTCACTAGTAATACAAGAAAAAATGAAACATTCAAAATTGGAGGTAAGTTTGACAATGTGAGGATGCGAGACGCACAAGACCGTTCGTTGTCGCGACACTTGGGGGAGGCCAAAGTTCAGCAGAGGACGTCTTTCGGCTGAAATGATGATAATGATGATGAAGTTTGACGTCATTATTTCTATCGATAATGTTTTTTTTTCTTAAATTTTTTTCGGAAACAACACAGTTCTCAAAAGCATAGTCAAGATTAACATATTATTATTATTATTACCATAGCATCAAATTAGTTGATGAATTTTTTTTTTTTTTTAAATTAACTATGTTTGCATTTTTGTGAATGAGCCTCTTAACGTTGCCTGCCAAAATGCGGAACAATTTTGAAAAGGAGCAAGTAAGTTATTACTGAAACTTAATTATTAATGTGAGTGTGTATGAAATTCTTGATGGGATAAGATTAGACATAATATATCAAATAATATAGATACAGAACACAGACAGATTTGAATCATAGTTAATATCTTGACTATCCTTTATCTACTTGATTCCTCCTATAGTTGTATAATTTTAAATTTATCTCAAAGCAGTTTTTTTATTACTTTTAATGTAATTTAACTTTATGCTATGTGATCACGACTTTTTCGTAATTTACGGTACAAGTGCTCGCCTATAAGTGACAGATACACCACTTTTTTATTATTATTGATATGCTCGCGTTTTATCACTATCTCATCTAATGGTAAGCGACGATGTGGCCGACGATGGAGAAATCTTGCCTTAAAGTAACCTATTAAAAGAAGTTTAAATACCCCTAGGTTGTAGCTATCAGGAAACAAGACTCCGGCAGCGAATTCCACTCCTTGACCGTATGCACAATAAATGTGTTCGCAAAACGCTTTATACGGTATGGGATGTCCACCAATTTTTTTTCCACCTATTATATTGTCAAACCAGTAAGTGAGTAGTTGGTGTGTTAATATTTAAATAAATAAATGTCTTCGGAGTCAGTACGGTACTGTATTACTGATATTAACAGTTTTTATAGCGATTCAGTAGTGTTGTACTAAGTATTGATATTCCCGTTTATATTCTAAAGATATGAAATATTTATGATACGACTAGTTGGGCCTGCTGCCAAATACAGTTCTGCATCAAATATATGTAAGTAATTTTGTGAATTCTTATGAATGTGTTCAACATGTCTGAATTCGACGCACATCGCAGCGGCGAGACAAAGCAATAACAATTTTTGTTTTTTTATGACAGACGGTAAATCTGTGGACTCGTAAAATCGGGGATAACTCAATACCACAGTAAATTCAAACAGAAACAAAACATACGTTTAGAAACCCTTAAACTTTCTATAAATCTTAGATTTTATGTTATATTTATATCTACTATTTTGTAGACGGCAGTAGCTAAGGGCTATTAGGACTATTAATAAATGTTTCTTTTTAATATAACGACCGATGTTGATGTTGATGACTAAAAATATTTGCTCTATAAAAATGCTTAGAAAAATCGTAAAATTATTACAAATATATTTTCACAAACTGAATTCTCGCTAAACTAATTTTTTGTAAAGCTTGCTTAATGTTTGTTTTGGTTCACGATGATTAAAGATAACGCATTGAAAAAGTCTTTCGAACATTGTATCATTAATGTCTAATTGTGTTTTAATGTCCTGACAAGACTCGTGAAACATATTGCTTTGGCTTCTACCCATTCTTCATTGTAGACACATTTTTCAGATGTCTTGAATGCACAGACACATTTTTACGAAATCTACAAGTACTTTTTGCACGTAGTTAGCTATAAATTCAGATTTTTTAAATAATGTCTACTTCAAAACAATTGCTAGCGTTAAAAATTAGTTTAATAGACATCTTGTTTATGAAGAGAAACTCTATGTGCATCTGTACTTTGAACAGGTGGCTTTTTAGTAAAAAAATTTCAATGTGATCTTTTAACATCAAGTCTTTGGATATAAAAACAGTGGTAGGAATTAAGTTGTCATAATAATCGGCACTTAATAATGGTATTGGTGCGTGTGGGGCGGGCGGCTGGCGGGCGGGGCGGGGCGGCGGGGCGGGCGGATGACAGCGCTGCATTTTCCCCGCCCGCACCGCGAGATTGCCGCGTTTTCCACGAGGGGCACGCCGGCCCCCTCGCCGCATCAGCCGGGAAATCGCGCGGCGCTCGGCTCAGTCCGGCTCAGCCGTCGCGCTACGACGACGCCTCCGAGTCGCGCGCTACGCGAACCTGCGCTCGCTGCACTTCGCACGACAGAGTGCGCGCGCCGAAATAGTGAGCTCGTGGCCGGGAGCGGTCCCGCCGTGACCGTAGTACAGTGAGCATCATGCTGCGCGCCGTGCTGCGCGCGCTGCTGCTGCTGGCGCTGGCGGCGGGCCCGGCCAGCGCGCGCCGCCACGCGCCCGACCTGCGCGAGGACGAGCCCGCGCGCCGCACCACGCGCCCCGCCGGTGAGTGCATCACAGCATCATGCACCCGCGCAAGCCGCACACCGACCGCTGCCAACGATGCCGGCCGACGTAATTAAATGCACATCGATCTTGTTCACCTGCCCAGCGTCAGCGCGCCGCCGCCGCCGCTCAGCGGAGCGCTCCCGGCGCATAGGGAAACAGTGAACGGCTATAGGCACGTGTGTTTATGTAAATAATTACATTCCGAGGTTTCCGCACCGGTCTGCAGCTACTAGATCAATTAAAACGCACGTACGCATTAGTCTCAGGGAGTTGACTAGCGGTCGCTTGTGCTTTAAATTGTTTATCGACGTTCGTATCGTTATCAGTGAAGCCGATACCTGCTTCGGTACTCAGGGATAATAAAAACAATACCACGTGAGAGCCGCTGACTCTCGTCTCAACAATATCAACATTCGGAGAGAATTGTCGAGAGCTTCTATTTTCGGAGAATGATACAATAACTAATCTGTTATCGGACAAAGACTCTTCAATGGTAATCTCGTAAATAACTATATCAATTTCTGTCAATGGATCGCTCCAAAAGGTTTTCGCGGTTTTTGGAACTAAACTTTTATTAAACGAATAAATAGTATATAATATTTAAATAGTACGTAATTGCAATAATATTGTCTACGTATAAACAATTGATTATGTGAGGCGATATTGCTATGGAAAACAAGTTTCAGATAGAACTTAATTTCTAGAAATAGCTACATAATAAGCCTGAAAAGTAGAAAGATAAGCGGCTTATCTCTAATTAGCTCAAAGTGGAAAATGCTGCTAGTTGCATTATACTCTTTGCCTAATGAGGTAATTATTACAAATTGATTAAACATGCTCTACAAACCATCAACAATATTTCCAATAAAAATTGAGATGACATCGTTGATATAGAAATCGATTTTATTATTTTTCAGTAAGCCACACTTATTGATGAATTAAACCCAAATCTGATAAGATTTCAGTAGGTACGAGTAATATCAAAATATTATCACAAGGTCGAAAGTGAAAAATAAAATCGCATTGAGCATGATTTCATAAAGCTGTGTTGTCTTTCTGTTGTTATATCATCATCAGCTACACGGAGCACATGTACGTACGTGAATATCAATGTCGTATGATTTCACAATCTTATCGTATTGTGTTGTGACGATTGCCTCAAACGCACATAAGATTTTATGTAGGTACATATGTTAGCTTATATGTCCTATTACTGCCATATCGATCATGCAGTTGAATGAGTTATTCTGTTGCATCAAGTTATTTTAAAACTCCAAATGATAATCGTTTTCCAGTTGAAAGTTATTTGCTATTTTAATTTTTGTCATTACACTGTAAATAGTTTTGTAGATGTAATAGATAGATATAATATGACATTATTACATTTAGTTAATTTTACAGCTTCCTTGTTAAGCCGGGAGTAATGTCATTGCTTTTATGATTGGAACAGCTAGGCTATCTAAGCTCTGCTCGTCGGCCGAGCTGCCGACGTGAGTCACGGCGACAGCTTTCATTCATTTTCCGGACGTGATAAAAGTTACAAATGTTTGCCAAGATTGTATTAACAAGTCTGCCAAAAATTGTATTACCGAGAAGAGAAAAAAGTTGTGTTCGTCTGTGATGTCTAGACAGGCGACCGAGACAAGACGTGACGTGACGAGAAATTTTCAAGCCATTGTCGACGTCTTGACGACCTTTTTGGCTCGTTTTATATAACTGCCAGGTTCCGGGTGAGCTCTTAAAACATTCTCTAAGAACTGTAACGTAGTCATTGGTCTTGTAAGTTATAAGTACATAGAGAGCGTTGTCGCGTTTGCGTGACGTGTGATAGAGTGGGTGTCGGCTGAAAGGGCGCGCTAATTTCAGGTTGGAGGCTTGCGTAACTGTAGTACAAACGAAAACAACGCGGAACGGCAGCACTGGCCGCTCGTCACCTGACAGCTTCGAATGTCACTTTTCTGATTGATTGTGATGCGGTTATCAACTTAGTTATTATCAATCGATATACTTATATCTCCATTCTAAACTATGGCTGTTTTGTAAATAAAAAATATTTCGTCTCAATAAGTGAATTCCTTCAACAAAATTGGCAAATTAATTCAACGACTGATATGCTTCCAAAAGCTTCGCGAGTTCTCAGAAGGGGTTTAACGGACAATAGGCCCAATTTATAACGCAGATGGATACAATTTTCCTAATCATTATTTATGATAGAGGCGAAGGTAGCAGTTATAAAAACCTTGTCACATCAACTATTTCAGCATAAATTCCCAGAATAGGTAGCTTCTTAACAATTATTTACCCTACACACAAATAAAATAAAAAAATGTTCCCACTATTGGGAATCAGGCCTCTCTAGTAGAGGGAAAGGGCCGTAATACACTACGCGAGTCCAGTATGGGTTGGTGGATGTCAAATTTTCGAAATTTTTGGTTCTAGAACATACCAGTTTTCTTATGATTTTTTCCTTCACAGTTTTGAAAGCAGTGGTAATGAAATAAATTACACAGGTAAAGCGTCAGCCTGGGTTTGACCTCTCGACTCCGTAAGTCGGGACCGTTTCTACTGGGGTTCCACAGTTGATTAAAAAAAAAACTCTGAGCTGTATTGACTGTTGGTCCGTGAAAATGTGCGGAAAGTTCCTATAAGGCTTTAAAGAGAATGGCCCTGAGATAAACAGAACATAATCAACTGATGTTAAGACTTTGTTTGGCACTAAATAAATAACAAGAGCAGCAGGAAGTGCCGACCAAAACATCACGGATCGTTAAGAAACATGAAAACAAAAGTACACTTTGCGCATTGTTATTTTTAACACTATGATCGAACCTTATCGGGCTGATCTCTTAACCCGAAGGCGGCGTGCCATCAGAAATACTTTTTATACTCTTGATAGTGGATAGGTATTCGATATTTGTTGTTCCATTGACTTTTAGTCCGTGTCGGTGATTGCTTTGGGATCTGATGTCATTTATATTTTTGTTGTGTTACATGTCTAGCAAGCCCCCGATTCGCCAGTTTTTGATAAAGCGATTCCTCATTATATTGGCATCCAGAGGCGTAGCGTGGTTAAGTTTAGACGTGGGCGAAGGCACATCAGCGAGGCCCTTTTCTTTCATAAATTCGAAAACGAGACTGCGACTGTAGCAACCCAGTGTTCGACCACATCGTCGCTTACCATCAGGTAAAATAGGGGTCAAACACGAGCCTACCAATTATAAAAAAAACCCTCATTCTTCAAGGGCCCTCGATTGTGCGAGGCCCCTTTGGATGCGAGGCCGAGGGCGAGAGCCCCACTTTGCCCACGCCTAACTACGCTACTGTTGGCATCACTGTAGTTAGGTCTGCCCTGCCATGGCGAATTGTATGATAATAAATAATATTATCTAATCTAACCACTGCGGGATTACCGGGGCCCTGGAATGGAAAGGACAACTGAAAGAACTCAGGTAGGTTTTAGTCAGCAAAAGTCTGACACTCCCTCTTACTCAACTTACAATTGGAGAAGTTATTTGACGAGGTCCCTCCTAAAGAATAAATCTAATTTAACTAGCATGTAACGTACCACCACTGCAGAGCAAAGATATGCCTCTCCCATATCCACAAAATACTGTCTTATGTTAGATTAGTTTTTTTGTGATTTAGGTCTGGTAGTGAGAATTTAATAATAATTAATATAATATAATATTCTACAACTATCACACAACGCCATCTAGTCTCAAACTAAACAGAGCTTGTGCTATAAGTACTAGACAACTGATATACATACTTATATATTTCTAAATACATATTTAGAAATAAGTATGTATATACATATTATTGATAAATTACACCCAGACACAAAATAAATGATCGTGCTAACCCGCAACCTCCGGATTAACAGTCAGGGCTACTAACCACTAGACCAGCAGGCCAGTCAGTAATTCAAAGATAGAATATTCTTCTTGCGTTGCCTCTCAATAAGAAGTTTGATTGTTCGCTCTACTTATAATTATTAATAATATTAATATAACATTTTTCCGACGCACTATGGGCGACGACAGCACAGCCTCCCTAGCCAAGTTACAACCTTTTCGTTTCGATTTTCTTTTCGTTGATCGGCTTAAGTCGGCCACGCCTCTTATTCCTTTGTTCTGACGACGTGACTGAGCGCTGAGATGACGTCAGAATAAAGGAATCAAAGGCGTGGCCTACTCGAGGCGATCGACGAAAAGAGAATCGAAACGAAACGGTTGTAACTTGGCGAGGGGGGCAGTTTGCGCAATGGTTGAGCGATTAGCTATTGCACTGCTGAAACCATTATTTGTATGGCCTACAGATAGATTTTCTGCCCCTGGGTGTCTTGCGTATATGATTTAACATGTTGGAGTAATTTCTAGAGTAGAGCAACGTTTTTTAAAGAGAAAAAATATCCGACGGGTTACCTTCCTCCTATTTTACTGGTTATTTTACTGATTAAAAATGAAGTCATTGTAATCACTAAAGAAAAACTTATAGGTGGTATATGGCTCTATTTGGCCTTCTATAAAAAGAGACAACTAGTATTTGCCTGGTATATTATGTGTGTTTTTGCATTCCAAGTTCTATATTAAACATTACAATCGTTAGAATGAGGTCCAGTCCCAATAATGCTAGATCCAGGATCCATCAAGTTTTTTGCTACTTTACAATCTTTAAGGTCGGTAGTCATCTTGAGTCTTCTTAAATATAATAATGTGTATTGTTTTTAACTTTCCGTGACGTTTTGGGTGCCTAATATTGCGGTCAAGAAATGAAATGTCCGATAAAGGAGTTCTTTGTTTACTTTTCGTATTAATCACATTTTTTGTCCCGCGACTAAAATAATGACCGTATGAAGTCAAGCGACTCATATCGTAATTAAGATTAAAATTATGATGCTATTCAGCTTTACGTGTGAAAACTACCTACTTATGTGATAAATCCTCACAATTAAACAATAAAATATGTAATTAGCCATGTTTTGGACGTTAGAAGCTATATGCACAAGCTTTGCGCTAGATAACAATCTCAGCTCTCAAACGCAGAATGTGAAGTTGTAAAGTATGCGAGTTATTAGCGGATACCCAACCCTTATTTGTGGAATGTTTTAAATGCGCATTTATACGCAAATATTATATAAGATTGTTTGCGTGCACGCAGTCGCATCGCGCGCGGAATGAAAATGTACTCGCGCTTGATTGCGCCTCATTGTAACGCCGCACCGCGCCGCGCCGCGCCGCGCTCCGGTGTCATTCACTAATTGTCGCTTTACCTACAAGTATTATTTTACAATCGCCTTCTCCTGTATCGGAATTCTACCGGTAGGCCATTTGAATAAACTGTTTATACCTATACATTACTCTATCGGATCTAGATAGGATATAAAAACTGACATACCAAGCGAGTAGTTAAGTAGATGTGTGCTGCGCTGCACATTACTTAATGCGTCTTCCATATATTATTACCTCGTATATATGCGCATCAAACGCAATTGATAGATTTATAGACTATCATCACCATTAGGATTGCTCGCTCACAGCCATATGTGAATGTTGCCGACTCGCCGTACTTTGATGAAGTAAGGTTAATTTAGCAAGTTACAATCATATTGCATGGCGTCACTCGTAATGTCGTAAATCGTGGTTGGGTTGCGTTATGTCCGCGGCGCGGGCGCAGCGTCGCAGGACACTTACGTCCAATTCAGTCGCTGGTTCATTGCCCCTCGGCGTAACAAACGACCCGCTGACTGACGTCACATCATTACCATTGCACTCAAATTGCATTACTCGAGGGCTACATACATACATAGGTACGTACGTAAGTACGTGCATATCAGCATACCGTATGGCCGCATCATTCTAGTACACAGCCACATTAAGTTTTACTACGTGCAAAAGCAAAACCGGAATAAAACCATAAAATTTTATCTGATGATAAAAGATGCCAACGCAAAATTCATAGAAGTTAAAATAATTAGCGTGCGAAACGTGAGGTTCCTTGACATGTGGGGGTTTTGTGTGCGCGCATAAAATTGTTAAATACGTTGTTTTTATTGGTTCTTACCTATTGGGAATTAAGTTGGACATCTCTCATGGCCTGTTGTTCTAAGCAACATGAAGTGAAGAACTTGAAGAAATCTCTGCATGCGCTTTTTGCGCATTAGATATGATGTTCAATTACAATAAGCATGGTGTTTGACCGCTGCGTGTTCCGCGCACAAATATTAGCGCACTTAATTAACGCCCGACGAACTCCCTTCCACGAAATTAATTGGGGTCAAAGAATTTGAGTGCATACATCTCAATTAAACCCGACGCTACACCGGGAGTCACCGCCACATCGGAACATCAAATAATTCAATATATTCTAATCGCAGTAGACTTACTCATATGTCCTCTAGAAATAAATAACAGCATGTTGTTCCTAATCCCTGACGCCTCCTGCCAGCATCCGCAGACAATAGACATTAATTTTCAAAGGCGCGATATAGGAATGTCGTCCGCGCAGGTAGAATTTTTGGCACCTTTATGATCGTATCCTGACGTGTCATAAGCCACCCACGGCCCTCATTAAGCCGGTAGCCTACAAAGGCGCCGGGTCGCCCATAATGCTGTCGGATTATACGCAGCGAGCGACGGGCGGGTCGTCGGCCTGCGCTGCCCTCGCGTGCTACAATTGCACACAATATGCCCCGTGCGACCCGCCAACCAAAAAGTTAGAAAAGTATCGCACGCGGGTGGGACGCCGCCGTGCCGCGCCGTGCCGATACCATCTCGGCGCCACGCCGCCGCCGCGCCGCGTGCCGGTGCCACCTACACCTTGTCCCAATCCTTAAATTCGATCATTTTGTGGCTGGAGAATTTAAAGCGTTCGAGATTGAATACGGAGAAACGATAAATGCAATTCGGAACTTTGAGCGATCCGATTTATTTTATGGTCATTTTTGGCGTGGAGCGTTCGGATCCCGCAAACGACTCTGTTTATCTTTATCGATAATAAAAGTTTTGGATAATGTGACGTGTCGGCTTGCGGGGTGCGGGTGTGCGGCCGACTTACGGGGCTCCTCCCACGTACGGGTCTCGTTATGAACTTGAATTAAATGAATGACGCAGTTGTATGAATGGCGCGGGAATGAATGTGAGTCGGAAGTGCAAGCCGCGCTTCAGCACGCTAGCCCATTGCGCCGCGCACGTGCATCCGCCGCGCCGCCGCGCGCCGCCCGCGGCCGCACCCGCGCTTCTACAGCGCAACCTTACACCACCGCGTTTGTCAATCCTCGCCATACTTAGTTATAATTGATATAACCTAACTTCTTTGAATTTCTTGACTGGCACTTTGAATTTAAGCAAAGTCAATAATGTCTGTGGCTTTACGTCCCGCGCTCGCGACAAGGGTATAAAATTTCATCAACGTGAAGATAAGAACAGTTGTCGTAATAATTAACATGATACAAATTACATATAACACTCGTGTACGAGTAAGTAATTTGCATGCGATTGTCTCGTAAACATCAGAGTTCACTGCGCAATATTTTAATTATTCATACTGGGGAATGAATAACGAGACCCTTAGTGTTTGAGTTAATACTAACGTGCGATGTATAAATGTGCGTAGTGGTCTCAAGTTAATTAGGACGCTGAGAACCGTGGCTAGGTCATGTAGGACATTTCTAATACTAGTTGAACAATAGGTTCGATAGAGTTGATCGTTGAGCAATTGTTGAGTTTATAACTTAATTGTGTGTGATCCCAGGTGTGACGAGCCGTCGTCATTTGTTTACCACATACACACGCATAAATTAGTAATTAATTATTATAATGCTAAAGTGTTCTTATCATAGTGTTTATGTGTGAATAGGACTGCAGTGGCAAGTCTTAGTAAACTGCAGATTTACTCTAGTCATTTTGCTTATTTAATAGTATCCTGATAACTTAATTTGTATTATTTGACATCTATCTACGCAATGGCATTTCTCTTTCCGTGACCACATCTGAGTCACAAGCTTATTGTTGAATGTTTTTTTTGTGTGTAGAAGTCGTTTTAAAAAAATGTAGTCACAATTAATTGTTAAAAAGCTCCATAATAAAATAAAGCTTTCAGTTAGAAACATGACGTGTTATCACGTGACGTTTTGAAATATATAATTTCGTAGACGCTGCGTAGCCGCTACGCAACTCAGCCGCTACGCTCCTCAGACGCTACGCAGACGCTGCGTATGCTACGCCAGCGTAGCATTGTCGATGCACTAATTCTACTTTTTCCTTCGATGTAAATTATACTTCTTGCAACACTAAATGAGAAAAATTGTTGAGCCATAAAAATATCTATTGCATAGGATATTTTTAGTCGATACCTATGTTGATATAGACTCTTTATTGGTTTTAAATTACTTCCTCTTTTCACTGATTCAGGTAAATAGGTACATTAAACAATCCCGACTTTTAATTATTTTATTCAATCAATTAACTTTCGTATTCCGAATTACGGTAAAAAAATACCATATTTAAAAAGCTATTATGTAAATTAATGCGAATAAAAATACCGACGAATACTTTTTGTACGCATCAATGCTGTTCTCATTGCGTACTTATCACCTTGAAAAATAAGAAGAAGTAGGAACTGGAACCTGTCAAACGTGCCTATCATAAAATTTCCTCGTTTCTTACAAACATACTCGCATCACAGTTGACTAACTGGTGGCTGACAAACAGACCGACAGACATTGCAAATAAAACCCGACAGGATGTGGCTATTCGAGTGTTGATTGTTTGTTTAGAAGTTAATTTTCTTTACAGTACCAATTGGCATGAGAATCGTTTGCGTTTGCTTGGGAAAACAAAAGATGAGCACTTTATTATTTGTATATCTGTCGGTTGGTACACATTTGTTGGCTTTATTAGTTGTACATTTTCATAATCATACTTTGTCGACGTGCCGGTATGCGGTAAGTCTGATGGAGGCATTCGTGTTCAAGAAAAATACACATTCATCGCTTAATCAACTATTATTATGGTTGAATGCTAAAATAAAACAATCGAATGAAAAGTAGAAGCGGGTCTATAACTTCCACGTTAACGTCTTGGCTGTCCTTTGTGGGACAACATGCTTTCATTAAATAGTATTGTAATCTGTATTTACATAATTGTTCTTTGTCTCCAAATCGGTGGACCACAATGACTTTATATGAACAGTAACATTTGTACAAAACCGTCGCCGATGAGTATTTCGAAATAAAGTACAAACACGCTGCCATTTATGAATCCAGACTCGATAAATATTTAGCCGCGCTCAGTTCGCGCCAAATGGTGCACTCACAATCACTCACAGAGCTCCTTTTGGCGCCGAATGTCAATTTCCTAGAGATTGGCCATTGCCGGAGCTGTTCGAGCGTCGACAACAAACACGACTGTGTGGACGCGAGCTCACGAACCTCGCACTTATTGCAGATGCACTAATGGCCATAATCGTGCGCCGACAGTTTGTTTATTCACGCAGTACGTAATGGATCCGAGCACTCTTCTCAATCGGTCGGGAAACGTGTTTGGATAAATGCTAGTGTGACTTTCATATCCAAGCTCTTGAGCGCAAAGCCTGTGAGTGCCTATGTGTGTAAACTATGTCCTTATGCGTGAGTATTTTAAGTTATGTTGTCAAACGACTTAGAGCTGTTACACAAAGTATGCGTTACGTTATTACCTTTCCTGACAGCAATGACACTTGAGAGTATATGTTCACTTTAATACAAAGTAAAGTGTTATAGAGCTGTCTGCGAAGTAGGTAAGCAGTCAGGCGATCTTAATGTCCAGTGAATCTGAATGGCTTTTTGATCTACCGTTTGAAACTCATACAGGTTCTCTACGCGTATTTTTCGATTAGGCTACGTTTTCAGGAAAACTTTTTATTTAGACGATGCACTTTAAATTACATTGTATTTCGTAAAGTTGAATTAATATTGATCAATTCTACAGCAATGTGTATAGGTGTATCTATAACACCTATAAAAAACTTCGAGAACAATCCGTTCTAGATATTTAATTGAAATAACTAAACGATCATCCTTCCATTGTTTTGAAATATGTAAATGTAACATAGTTTACAATCAGGATAGTGTTTAGTCATTTGGACCGCAGCTAATACAGTCGTGGCACAGCTATTTATAATAGTGTCCGAGTACATAACATAATAGTGTGTGCACGTGTGTAGTGTAGTTACAATCAGGAGCGATTGATTGCGGTGTAGAGTATCAGCGGCCGTCTCGCAGTCTGCGGGCCGCGTCGAGGGCATTCTTCACTAATCCTATATTGTGGAGATAATTGACGTTGCCGCGCGACTGCGTTCACTCGCTCCCAGGCTACTTAGCGAAAAAATTGGAACATCTGTAGTAGTGCGTTTGGTGTGCGATACATACATATCGTACATAACGCACGTAATGACAGTGCGACGACCTCGCGACAGGGGCGCATGAGCACAGCTTCGCGCTTGATGAATGTTTTCCTGCTATAAAGTATATACCATTGTTTTACAGTGTTCATGTTCGATGTTCCAGAAAGAATACAATGTAGACATGCTTTATGAGACTGAAAACAAATCATTGAGCGTGAAGTACTCATGTGCCTATCGAGTTGCACTGGGACACTGAATTGAATGCCTTTGTATTGGTGCGGTAAAACTGTGGAACAGCAAAATCAAATAGGTATGCTAATATTGATGATAGAGTCCTGACTGGTACATGATACCTATTCGAAATAAAGTTACAAAATTACATACTGTGAAATTGTCCGATAGAGTTACTGTGGCCCCTGAACGTAAAAGAATTCCTTCAGTTAGGAAAACGGGTAGGTTTTGAGTCGGTTAAAATCTGACACACTGAAGAAGTTACCTATTTGACAATTTTCCACACAAATGAAAAAAATCGGGCAAGTGCGATTCGAACTCGCGCATTGAGGGTTTCGTACAAACTTAGCTATGAAAACAGTTCAATTCCCGAGTTGAGTTACGAAGATTTTTCCGAATCACAAAAAAAGTTTTTGTTTTGTGACGTAACTACAAATTTACAGTTTTCAGATTTTTTCCTAAACTTGTGCTATGAGACCTTGCTTCGTACCAAATTTCAGGATTCTAGGTCAACGAGAAGTACCTACCCTATGAATTTTGAGTCCCTTGTGAGTGTCGAAATACACGTTTTTTGCGACATAAACTGCCGTAACTTTTCGCGTTTCCGAGATAAAGGTTCTTGACAGATAGACGGACAGACGGACGGACAACAAAGTGATCCTATAAGGGTTCCGTTTTTTCCCTTTGTGGTACGGAACCCTAATTACGAAACTTACCAAAGTAAGGATTTTCTAGAGTTGTGTGTGACGTTTTTCTTGGTCATCAGGAAAATGGTTTACAATTGACGACCTATGTGCTGATGTGCGTCGAGCTGCCGTCGCCCTAACTACACATTAGTTAATAAGTTGTATCAACTGCTTTTATTAAAACCAATCTTTATGCTAATCATTTACATAGCTGCAGTTGATCGTGTTAGTAAAGTGGGAATTTTATGAATATAGTCACTATTTGAAAGTTGCCAATACAATTTCACAGATATAGTTCCTTAGAAAAACTTCTTTATCATAATTTATTTTGCTATTCATTGGCAACTTATAATTATTGATAATTTTCGCGTTAAGTTGGCTAAGACGAGAGCCTGTGGCTAAGATGACAAGTCAAAATTACAGGCTGATCAGTCTAAATAGGGACAGTCGGTCCGGTTGTACAGTTGCGCTCCTTAGATGGGCACCGGCGGCGCCCGTTTCTCTCGGCGGCGCGGGCGCAGCGCCGTGCTCGCTGAGCGGCTCCACGCGCAGATAAAGGGCACGCCTACTCTGACGACACTTATACATGCGCCGCCGACACCAGCATGTGGCGAAACGCACAAAAACTTTCATCTCTATTCTAACCTACGCTCATTCTAGTAGACCCGAAATAACAATACTCGCTCACATTAATAGCCGCATCAAAATAGATCCTAAAGCAGAATCCGATGAATCACTATTACAAAACGCTAAGAAAATAAAAATAATGATAAAACTGTCGCGCGCTGTTCGCAGCGAACGGCTCTTAACTAAAGCTCCTAGACCGCGCACTGTCAAAATATTGTCAAAGTGAATTCCACGCGTCCAATATATTAGGTATAATGATTTTCCACTTGGCAATAATCCTAGCGATTTATTTCGATCTCAGTAGATATTAACCGCATACCGCATATATCTAGACGAGGCGTCATTCGTGTTCGACTAGGTTGTTGAACCTCCTTTTATTAAGGCTGACAAAGGCGGGCGAATAGAGAAGTTTAGCACTTTCAGTTTTAGGCAATTATCGCGCGGCGACCGGCGGCAAAGTGTCTCATTGTCACGCGATATATTTAGTGGTGAGGCGTCGCGGCGGCGTCACGCGACGCTGCGGATGCGTCTGTCCGCACCCGCACGCGTCCCGCGCACCGCGCCGCGTCTGCTGCAGCCCCCACGGCCCGAGCCAACCAGCGCCTGCACCAACAATTGGCAAGGTCCCGAGTCTCGCCACTTAATGAGTGCGAGACGCGTTTCCGCTGGACCTCGTAAACGTAATCTATTTCACGAGCTTGCCTATTGATGTACGTCAAACTTTTCCTACTGACAAACAATGACGCTAACAGCGTATCTATACAGTTTCCTAATTACTTTTGAACCTGACTTTTATTAACTATGCTCGTTGACAGTGCTCATTACTTTTTATGATAGCTTGATCTTCTACCATTTGAAACCATCGAGCGCTTTCTAAACGGCTACCTAGTGTCTTTCATATGAGAATCTGATTTGCTTAACGTTGATAAACGAGCGAGATATAAGACCGGGCCCAGCGACGACGACGTTACTACAAGACTAAGGCCAGAACTTGATGGTCTATTTTTTATGTAAAATATTTAAAGAATGATTCATGAAAACACCTATTTTATACCCCATAATTTATGTGTAACATAAAAGTGTTTCAAAGATTTACATTTCATTTACTTTTTTTCAAGATAACATATTTCTCGGAACTATTAGTGCTAGAGATAAATTTTCCCGTCGCGATAACGTCTGAGAGTAAATAGATAAGTACATTTCCACCGTTTGACACCTGAATGGCGTGTCATTGCATAACAATGATTTATGTGTCGAGTCATTGACCTCTAGTTATCGCCGCAGAAGGCCGCCCCCGCCCAAGGCGCACCGCCTAACTATTAACCTGCCCAACGTGCGATATTAACTGTGCGTTCATATTCATTTTATTATAATATAACTTTTTTTTTCTAGTAGCAGAAGGACTATAATAGTTATTTTGGGTCAAGAAAAGACTATTTCTTTTTACACTTTATTTATTAATTTTATTAATATCTTTGGCAGGGAAAAGGTATTTGCAAATGATTTATTTTAATATCACTGAAATATTTATTATTGTCCTAAAACCGATTTCAGTAACCAAGCAATAATGTTGTGTACAGGTTTAAAGGGACCCAAGCTTTGAATTCTGGTGTTATGTTTCATTATTGTGAAATTTTGATTGTTATTTATAATTTTTACATAATATTGAAGAGTGATCGCCACTCGAAGCACAGAAGCGTTCATTATGGTGACCCTTGGGGGATGCCTATATCCAACAGTGGACGTCTTTCGGCTGAAATGATGATGATGATGATTGAAGAGCGCAATATAATACAGCGTGGAACACATTGGTCACATAGGTATATATTCAGCGGGATTCTTCGAAATAATTACCGCGGCCATGGTACACATAAGACTACTGAAGGAACACGATGGGTTTCAGTCAGTAAAAGTGTCACACTCCCTCTGGTTCCGCCCAGAACGAGCGAAGTTATTTGATATTTTTCCGCTTTAAGGTTTTGCAGTTGTTATGCTGGTTTCGGTAGGAACTTATCACTTAAAAATGTACTGTAGAGCATGACTGTCACTTGTTGCACTCAATCTCTCACCTGACATGTCGCCTCCACGGCTTCAGTTGACTTCAGCACTATCGTGTCGCTGTCAAATTGTTGTTGGTAAACACTTGTAATGGTATCGATAAGTGTGGATGTGTGATTGGTTACATTGATTGAGACGTCGACGTGTCAGCACTTCGGCAGCTATAATATAGCAGTGACAAGTAAAGCCGCAGTGAGTCACACGCGCCACCTGGCTGTGGCGCGGTGGTCGCGCGGTAGTCGCGCGGCTGTGGCGCAGCGCGGCTCGGCGCAGCGGCGGTGGCCCCGCCATATTTTTATTTGTCGATATCTGTGATCGGCGCCTGCTCCATTAGTCATGTGACAGTATCGACACGAGATCGGCTCTCTCGACCCTCTTTAATTCCAGTCGACGCCCGCGAGACTGCACTCGTGGTCGTATGCAAATTTACACGTTTGCGGCCAGCTGATGAATGATGTAGGTACTGACACGATCCTGTCCGTCTGTTGCTGCGAGGCCGGCGCGATAAGCTGCAGATATTGTGCCCTAGACGAACGTTTGGGAAATGTTTCGTGACTCACGATACAATTCGTAGTGCGGTGGACATAATAAATAGGCAAACGTTTTTTTGAAGGTCGACTGAACTAATTTTGTTTACGAGAGTACGTAGACCTTTGATGAGATCATTTATAACAATTGTACATAAATAGTGTCGATGGGTATCGGCTGCGCTGGTGCGGCGATGCAGACGCTTGTTGGCAGCCGGCGCCGGGTCAGGGAGGAAGTTGTTTTTAGAGGATCGTAGTGATTATGATTGACACTAATTGTGATTTTTGAAAGTTAGCTAATGTTTCGAAATGAAGCAATGTAGTGCATGGCAGCCCAGGAATAGTATGCGTCGGCGGGTGAGCGCGGGTCATTGAGCTCGCTGTGAGCTGTGACTCACCGCATGCGACATACGTAGTCTCTATCACATTAATACTTTCTTATAAGGTTGTCGCGTTTAAATAATGCATGTTATGCAACTGGTTGCAATTTGTGCTCTCTTGCGCCGCGGTAAATTGTTCCACGGTCTCACGCCTCCCGCACATACGAGTTACTATAGATGCGAACATTACGTACATATTTAACAGTTTTATTTAGGTCGTTAGCATTTTATGTAAAAGAATTGTACGATATTCAGAAACTTGCGTTGAAATGCAGTTTTAAATGCAAGGTTTCTTAAGTTTTTGTACACAAGAATTTGCCTTACTTTTTGTATCGTCCTCGGTCGGTCCCTGCTCACTCTCCTTGACTTTAGTATTTTCCTCACATCTGACACTTACCGAATTCCATTCACTTACTGTATTTTTTCCTAGAAGCTTTTGTTTACGGTTATTTTTCCTGCTGTATGTATGTATTTGTTCTCTTAGAGATTCATTGATTTCCCAAGTAATGATTGAAAATAACAACTGGTAAATCGTTGTGCAGTGCTGTGAGTACCTACTCTTTGGGGTTATACATAATAATATCTCCTTGCAGAATACGAAGAAAAATCTGTGTTTGAGTGTCACCAAAGCCCCGAAGGGCGTGAAGGCACGCGGCACCTTGCGCCTTACTCATATCAATTCTATCTTAAACGAACGGCTATGTCGCATACCAACCGAGGGATCTTAGGATTTATGTGCCGGCACCGCTAACAAATCTAATGACCCAGCGATGTATGACGGTATTTCGAGTAAATTCACGTTTATTGGGCCCCATACCGTTTGTGCTTGTAAGTTATGGCACACGTGTGGAGCGATAATTATTTTGGTGAGTCGACAAGACAAAATGTAATGTTCAGAGCCGACACAAGAGCAGCATTAAAGACATTATCGTGTTATCGATCAGCGTCCTTAAAGCGGTTTGCAATTAGTGTTACCTTAAGCGATGCAAGTGCGGACCTCCCGCGCGCCCGACGCCGGCGCCGCCTGCTCCTGCGCCCGCGCCGCTTTATGAAATTATCACTAAATTGAGAGATAAAACTCGCTCTTTCTGACGCGATAATAGCCGCCCCCGGCAGCTGCGTTTTCCTATTTACGTCTCGTTTAACGTACATTCTGATCAACCTTTTGATGGAAATGTTATCTAAGTCATTCAGGTATTTATGCTGCTGCCACAACATATTTTTATATTTTTGTTCTTCAATTTGTTCAAATCATCAATTTTTTTTATTATTTCTCACCCGCGGGTAGGTAAAGTAACTTTAGTTAACCTACGGCTGGATATAACTATGTGGGTCTACTCCTCAAGTTGTTTCAGTACCTAACGGTTTGGCCAGCAAGGTCTACATTGATAACAAAGTATGTATTAAAAGAAAAGTGCTATTTCCAGTAAAATAAAACTGTTGAGTCGATAACAAAACGGCTTTATTGATCATTTTACTTATTTTCCGCTCCAATTTTCCGTGAAATCCCAAGTTACAGTTGTAAACATAGAAAACTCAAGATTAGTAAGTAGGGAGGTAGGTAGTATGTATCTTATAATAATTTGAACAAAATTTAGTTACATATAAGAGCCACATGCGGCATAAACGGCCAGCCGGTATCGCATAGGGCGTTGGGTTGCCTTAAAAGGCACTGTCACTTACAAGAGGCCTTTCATAACACTTAATAAGATGCAGTGCGAGTGTAAATTTCGTGATGGATCCGTGAGAGCAGTCACGAGGCGCCCGGGGCCGTGGGACATGGCGACTTTGTTTTATTTTCATTGGCTTATGTAGTGCCGGCTGCTAATTACACGGCGGGTTGCTTTTTAACGAGCACTCATTCAGCTTAACGGCACGCGCACGCGCGCCCGCGCCTGCACCGCCGCCGCCGCTCGCGCCGCGTTTCACGTCACGTTATAAATATGACCATGCTTTTTAATACCCACTCGCATTAGCGAAATTCGCTTTGCTGACTGCCGACCCAAAGTACGATTCGCATGAAATTGCGGGCACGCACGCATTTAATTGCTGCAAATATCAACTGTGCTGAGACCATTCATGTTTACTGGAGGAGGCGTTCCCTCCTAGCGGCGATGTAGCCAGTGCTAATAAAATATCCTCTGGTAATGTCAGCGGAAACTAGACTGTAATTAACGACTATTAGTGAGCAAGACGGCCATTTCTGATATTGGAGCGGTAACTTGATTCGCTTCGTCTATATTTTAATTAAAACCCGTGTCATCAAATTAATATCTATATGATTAAGTAAACAAACAAAAATTTAAGAAAATATGTTTCGTGAGACATCAGACGTTCAAGGTAGATCAAAATCTAGAAGAAAACAGGCGGGAAATTAGATTACTGTCTTTAATTTCAACACAAAATAAATTGTCTTGAAATTTCTGTGATTTTTAACGACTTAATGTATGTTGGTCCATAAATTTACTAGCACATTTTACGTGAATGCTCAGACATTTTACGAGGTATTTGATAATAGAACAGAATGCGTTGAAAACTGTTGGGACAGTGTAATTCGGTCACAGCGAAATACTGCTACGTTGATATACAGGTATGAGTCCCTCATAAATTAGCGTTAGTCATACTAAACACACACAGTTTAACAGATAACACGGAAACAGAGCCACTTCAGACGAAGTGATGGGTGGCCGGCCTGTGCGACAAACTTAATAACAGTTTACACATTGTCACAATTATGTTCTTTTACGATGAGCAACTCACCGTCCGGCCGTCCGGTAATCGACCGGACCGAGCCCGAGTAGTTGACGGCGCGTAGTGTTCAAAGAGATGCCAGCAAAACAGTAATGGCCCAGCGGGGCTGAAGCCTACTGAGAGCATGGGTTGACATTCGAAAGGGAAAGTCGGGGTCCTAGAACGTAAGGCAAAGAAGGAACATAGTAGTGGTTTCGTCAGCAAAAGTCTAACATTTCGCTCCGTGCTAGAGCAAGTGAAGTCATTGGATAATTTCCCACCTTAAAAAAAATATCCTTTTAATTTTACAACTACATACAAAGATAGTAAATAATGACCGACCTTGCAAATTCGCTCGACCGCTTGACTCACTTGCTTTTAATACGATAAGATAGTTGATAAGGTTCAGTACCCAATATAATATATGGATATGGTTAATCATGATAAATCTATAATTAACAATCATACAATTATTATCATGATCTCGTAGACTCGAACATAAAACTGATTGCTCCATGTTTCCCTAGAAACAGACCGGTCATAGATACCTACTTCAAGCTAATCTATATATTATGTAAAAGGAGAAACTGACTGACATATCAACTCACAGCTGAAACTACTGGAATTAGGAGCGTGAAAACCACAGAGTTTTCTTATAAGACGGGATTTTCCAAAATTCAGTCTCTAAGGGGATGAAATGGGGATTAAAAGTTAGTATGGAGAAACCTACTTTCACGCAGGCAAAGCCGTTGGCAGAATTTAGTTTCCACATATATTGACAGTTCGTATACAAATAGTACATATATAATTCGAAGTGTAAAGTCGTGCTACTTATTGTTAGCAAAAGTGCAAAAATAACGTTCGTGATTGTATATTTACAACATCCTGAGATCATCCACTCTCATATACAAAGCTGTTTTAACGTATTACGTTTGTTACGGCAGTTTGTACTATATTGATAGTTAAATAATTTATATTTATATTTGTTTCACGTATTTGTTAACTGAATTGAGCGCTTACTTCGAATTTAGGTTACGATTATCGATTGTTTTAACAGCACATAAATATTTCTGAGTTAAATTGAAACAATTTCGGTCGCGAGAGCAATATATTATTTACGGCAAAATGTACGTTTGTGGATGATGGTGTAATGTAAAATAACGATAAAGGAGGTTGCGCGAGAGTGACGGCTCGCTGACGGGTGGCGTCGCAGCGCTGCGGCCGCTCGATATCGATCTCGACTCGAAACGCAGCCTTCCAAATAGGGAGTCCTCTGCTCCCAAATAGGCACTGGTCGGCCGACGCCGCCGCCGCCGCCGCGCAGCTATCGAGGACGCAACACCGACCCCTCGCCTCCTTTCATTGTCTACGAGTTTTTTTGCCCGCTTTACTACCAATATTGTACCATGGCCGTTGTCCACATAGAACATACTGAGAACCGAACGTCTAGGTGCCGAGCGAGCATTGCGTCACTGTAGATAATTGTCCAAGCTAAAGGTCGATTGGTCATCAGTTCCTTTGTTATTTGACGTCGGCGGTCGAAATAAACACTGTAGTATGTTTCACTATGATGCGAATTACATATGCATAAGCAAAGTCGCATTGCGTACATTAACATGACATAATAACGCATGTAATGTTAGGTTCAGCCGCTCAGGATGAGCTCCTCTAGCAAGATGAACGGCGCGCGCGCAGAGGCGAGTGAGCTCGCTGAAGTTGTTGGCTGGCGTTCGTAGTGACACCCACAGTCACCACTCGAGCCGAGCTAATATTTCAAACTTTATTCAACAGGGATTTTATCTTCATTTCAGGCATGTTTATGCGGGCATTTCTCTTAACGAGTAACTGCGGTTACCGAGACTTCACTGTCATATACGGTCTGAGCAACCAGACGTGGTCGTAGTGGCAACACAACCTTGAATGTAATCCTTAGGCCGCAATAAAAAAACGAGAGAAGAGTCAATAACTCTGAGCTGCAGCCGACGTTTGAGCGTCACTATTAATTGCAAATGGACTACAAATGGAGGTCAATTGGAACAAAAAGCATTCGTGTGGGTGTATGTCAGCGTATTGTTCAGAGATTCGTAGATGTAGCCATCAGTCTTGCGGAGAATGTGGCAGATTTTAAATAAACTGCAAAGGATTATGCATGCGTGCACGCGGGCGGCCCTGAGGTATCGCGGCATTGTATTCAAATCCGGGCGCGTCACCCGCACCAGCGCGGGCGCAGGCGCACAGGCGAGCGGTGCAAGACGCGAAGCGCCCGTGTCGCCTATTACTCAAATCCGCCGACACGCCCTTCGCCCTCCATTTGTTATCATCTTTTCATTTTATTTTGAATCGAGCAACAAACTAATTATAGAAAGCGCCTTTGTAACAAGAGTTTTTCACTTGCGCTCGTAGGAGCTCGAAAGGGAAACGTGTCGGTGTGGATTTGACGGGAACTGAAAGCGACTTTATGTGCTGTCAGTGCGCTTATGTAGTAAAGTAACGCTTGTTGTCGATGCGAGTGGACGGGGTCCCGCGCACTCCGCTGCACCTAACACCCGCTGACGTATCATTCACTAGGACTTCTATTGAAACTTGAGCTTGACATGAGATACTCCAACGCCATGGCTAGGGCTGCTGCCGGCAGCTTATTGTAACTATGTGCAAGCCGTGCAAGCAGGAAAATTGTAATACGATTATTTTATATATGTTTATTGTTGTAATAGAACCTATTGTATCTTTTCAATATATTAGGTTTTTATCTATTAAATGGTCCTTTTATGAAACTGCATATTGTGAACTGCAACTTCAGATTAACTTCGAATTAAATAAGTTCAAATAAACAAACTTCAAACTTTGTATTTAAGACATGTTATTTCCAATTTAAAAACAGTTATTTATTTGTATCTTTGGGTTTTGTTTTATCTCATACTAGCTTCTGCTAGCGGCTTCGCCTGCGTGAAAACAGGTTTCTCTATGCAAACTTTGGACCCGCGATTGATCCCCTTAGAGTGTGAATTTTGGAAAATCTTCTCTTAGTGCTCGCCTACATCATAAAAGGAAACTTAGTGCAAAATTTCACGCTCCTAGTCCCAATAGTTTCGGCTGTGCGTTGATATGTCAGTCAGTTAGTTTCTCCTTTTATATATATATGTAGATAGACCACAGTTCAAACTGTCATCATCATCATTCCAGCCGAAAGACGTCCACTGTTGGTTACCCAAGTGTGGCCACATTGACCAGTCTTGTGCGACTCGCATCCATCGGATTCCTGCGACCCTCACCAGGCCGTCGGTCCACCTTCAGTATCCTATCTTAACGTGCCATGTAACGCTAGCAGGTCACGTCAAATTGTGAACTATGTGTAATGTTAGGGTCACCAAAATACAGGCTTCACATAGTTTGGGACCCGTTGCTAATTTTTATACCATTGTTAGTTTCATTTTCTCTCAAATTGATGCTAAAATTTGTAAACTGCGTTAAATAAATTATTAAAAATTATTATATTATACCCTGTGGGAGGCCTTCCAACGCTGCGTCTTCCGGTCCGTTCAAAGTGTTCTGTATGGTACTGTTTTATGATGTACTGTTTCATAAAACGAAATGTTCGTAGGTTTAAGACCATGTTATGGAGCTCCGTAATCGCAACCGATATAAAATTTTTGGATCGTTTCGGATAAATAGGCGGAATCTAAATAACATGTTTCGAATTTCAGGTTTTTATTTCATATGCCCGGGCAAACAAATGACACAGAAAAAAAAAACTCAAATCTTACTATTTGTATTTTATTTTTATAATTCTAAAATATTCGTAGCGGAAATTATCGAAACTAGCTTGTTATGAAAATATGATTTTCATTGAAAACTTATATAAAAAATCATAGCACCATACGTCTTATTTAGGTTCTGCGTTAAATATTTTATCAAGATAGCATCTGTGTTGCTTCAGTGACAGTATTAGGGTATAAACCTAAATGAATCCTAAAGTTGAGTTTAAATTTAAATTAGGGCGGGTTGTGGCGGCCGCGGAGGCGCCTTGTCACCAAACACGTATAAATAACGCTTTTAGCTCGCCGGCCAACTGACTCTTTCGCCACATTTCTCAAATAATAACTTCACATAATTATTATAAAAGCAATACGATTCTTGAAACTCGTATAAATATAAATCATTCCGTTAATAACAATAATTAAGTAATCTTATAATTCAGTAGATATTGTTTCCAGTGATTATATTATTATTGGTCTTTCCTTCCTTATATCAGAATGGCACTTATCACGACACTACGTTGATAGGAGTTTTGCGAAAAGTGGCGAGCGTGGTACCCACTATTGCTTTTCAGATTATCTTGCCTGATTAATGAGTTTACTAAATTTAGATATCTGCTATCGTTATTAAGATTATGCATATTTATTACGTGTCTAGTAAATTGAGGGGTGCTAATTAACTAAAAATTTCCAGCGATTGAATCTACGATCTCAACCCGTAGGTCCGAGCGTAAATTTCAGCAGAGATTTAAGGAAAATTTTCACGTTATTTAAATATTGTATGCAGCATTAAATTACCCCAACTTATCTCTAAAAAATTACGCTTTGTTAGCAACCAATAATAAACAATCGTATCGTACTCAACTTAAATAAAATTTACCAGCGATTGTTAACGCTCTAGACCCGAGCGTCCACGTAGATTTCAGTAGAGATTCTCAAGTTATTTAAATTTGAATGCAGCATTAGTTACCCCAAGTTATTAATGAACTGTAACTTAAAAAAAAACACGACGCTATGTTTGAAACCAATAAGTATTATATAACAATGGAATCGTAATGAAAAACCTACTCAAACTTTTCTATTCACCCAATTAAAGTTCTCCAATTAAAGGTATCTTTTTTAAATAACATATAATTACTTCTATAAAAATGGAAAGATTACCTAAAAAAAATACCAAAAACTTAGGGATTATGCTAGGTCTACGCCTCTACGGGATTCGTTTTTTGTGTTCCCTATTTTCTTTAAGTTTACTTCATAATGCTGTTTACTTTGTGGGAAGAATGGGCTTATGCTAGAAACTGTATATAACTACGGAATTAAGTACACGGTTCAATCAAATGTATTTCTAAGTGCAAATAACAGTTTCTCTTTAGATAATTTAATCTGCATAGTCCAATGTATATTATTGTTAACACTCAAGATGCAGGCGTAGTGCAAATACAAGTGGCAAGTTCTCTGGGGAAAGTCGGTACGCAGCGCATTATCCAATTCAAATGTAAATACTGAATAAACTGCCGTTTCTATTCCTTTTAGCGTAGCACCAACTTCTTAGCCGTCACAAAGTCTTTATTGCTTTAATTTTATGATAATATTTGAGTGGAAATATGAAAACAAAATCGATAAGATAATCGAATTAAAGTTGTGCCGCTCGGCGACACGATTACTTGAGATGTAAATGACATGGTGGGCAACTATGCATCGGATATGTGCACAACAGCCCACCCGCGTAGCCTACGTACTGTCGACGCCATCATTACCAGACCAGCATGCAGTCATTTAACCTTGTTTTTGACTTAATACTTTAATAAGACGTCATACTATTTGCTTGTAATTATAGGTACTCCTAGAATCGATGATGTTCCAATTTAAAGTACACGGTCGCCAATAAATTACCAAGGATTAAATTCTGATTGGTTTTCTGCTTCAGAGTTTACCCGAAAACGTTAAGTGGGATTTATGTGACATTTATAGCGGCGAATTAAACTCTACTAATGCAGTCTAATATAATCGATGTGTTTTGGTTGATGTGTTCTTAGAACGCAAGTTTCTGGGAGCTATAATATCCAATCAAGTTGTTTATTACACACGTAACAGCACGTGTCGCTGATTTTCATAAATGTCGTGACGCTTCTATTTTGTTTTAAAAAAAGCATAATCGGCTTTATAATGTTCCTACTGCTGGGACTCAGGCGTCCTTTCTAGGAAAGGGCCATAATCCACCACGAGGCTCCAGTGCGGATTGGTGGATGTCACGTCTTCGAATTTTTGATTCTAGGACATGCCGGTTTCATTACGATGTTTTTCTTACCGTTTTGAGAGAAGTAGATGAAATAAATTGCACGAAGTAATGCCTGCGCCTGGCTGGGTATTTTGTTTACTTCGTACGATATCGGTAAGTTGGCATAGCGCATCCGTGGCGTGTCAGTGGCGTGGCGTGGTGTGACGCGGGCTTCCTAGTCTGGGCTTCGCCATGTTACTGTTTATTAACGCGAACGCTGGCGTCTCCGCCCGCCCATTAATCTCCATATAATTAAATGATCAAGTAAAATTATATTTAGACCAGGAAATGGGGTCAAGCCCACGACACGCGGCGCTATTTCTCGAGTCTCGCCCTGTGGGACCGCGCTGGTAACCTCGTGAAAGTTCAAAGATACGTTTCGTAATGCTGCTAACAGTACCTTATCTTACATCTAACTAGTTGACACGAGCTTTAAAGGAAAAGTGACGCATACAATCTGTATTACTATAGCTTTCAGTATACCTAGAAACGTTCGCGGTTACTCTGTATCTCTCTCGTACAACCGTGTTTAATTGAGCTTAATCTTGAAATTTAATTCAAATTACAAGTAATAATACGACAACAACTTATTAACAAGATTAAATTAAATTTAAATTATGAAAAATAATATCAATATATTTTATACAGCGATATCTGTCTACTGATTTACCTACTTCAAAATATTATATGGTAATTTTGGGTTCTAAGGCACCGGAATTTATGAGTTAGGCACGTTAGTTGTTATTAGGGTCTTAATAAGACCCTGAATAAACGTTAGCATTAAATCAAATACACATTACTGGCTGACAATATTCTGTGCGCTGGTTTTACATAATTTTTGCCATCATGCGCAAGAGTAGAGGTCTGCATAATTACTCAGACATTATTATGAGGCTTTCTACTAGGTCTGATAACGGTGCCACAAAACCATTAATGAGTGTACTCGCCTGGTGAAATCGCCGAGGAAAAATCTCAAGTCTTATTAACATAGTAGTAGAGCTAGTTTATTCATAATTGGCGGTTGTGCCCTCCCCGCGTGCGTGCGTGCGGGTCCGCCCCGCGCATGCGCCTCGCCGTCGTGCGAATAAATTGCGATCATAATATCGCGCGACGCACACCCAGCCCCGGCCACAATTAAAATTTGCATTCCTGCGTCTGATTGATAACTCTGTTGAGTAAGTGAGGCGGTATTTGATTTGGGTAGGCGTAGCCAAAGGTAGGCACAACTATTTGCCATTAAATCTTGTTTGCAGCCATGCCCATTGCCCATGCGCCGGCATTTAACTCATGAGTCGAAACTCCTTAAAGTAATACTGATGCGTCTATCCCACAACAAAATGACGAATCGATAGGTATAAGCGAGGATATAGATGGCACATACGCACTGCAATTATTGTGTAAGAAAAAGGATACAACCAAAAAAAGATTTAACGTTAAGGTGACATTTCATAAGTGTCTGTAAATCGTTTATTTGAAATAAACGTTTCTGATTTCGGATGTTTGGTTCAAATGCCAAATCTCCTTGTTTTCTGGTTTAAGCATTGGAAGTTGAGTATTTCTCAAACTCTACTTTGTTCTGAAAACCTGACAAAATTTGGCATTTTCGTAGGGTTTGAGATGTTCTTAACTCAAAATACTCTGGTCAGAAACCCGCCCATAGACCTAGATGTTTACATATAGATTCATAGTTATACCTATATGTATAAATCGTAATGTATCTCCATCCGCGCGGCGCTATTTTGATTAGGATTACTCACAACTTCGTTAGGTGACCTTACTACACATAAAGGACGAGACGTTTTATTTCGACAGAAAGTAATGTCCCGTCATTTGTTTTCTCTGTGAAAACTATTCCGAAATGACAGATATATTATTTTCCGTGAGAAATATAATATGCATCGCCGGCTAAATCCGTGGTTCGATGGCGACATATGTTCGCAAAATATTTTTTAAGTTTTGTTTTTATGAGGTGCAACTGTAAGACGCGCTCGCTCCCCAAGCATCCGTAGAATGATACCCAATAAATTATATACGATATTTTTGTTGAGTAAGTTGGCTCACGTCCACTGTTTGCTCCTGGACATTTTTGTTATCATATTCAATAACAAGCCATAGTAGCCAACGTCTTGACGAGCTGAGCACGATGTAGGTACATATATATGCAGAGCTGAACACTGAAACTCGAAGCTCGCGCCGCGTTCCCGATATGGTGTCCAACGTCGCATTAACAGCACCTTGTACTACTTAAGCTGTCTACACCTCGTAAAACTGTCGCAATATAATAGTGTTCCAAAAATTATCAGAGAATAAAGATCACGCCGCCGGACAACGTAAAGCGCTCAATAAGGAAGGAGAATGATTTGTATGATTTTTATGGTTCCTACTAATTGGTTCGACAATGTAAACGGCCTTTACGTCGCCTTCTTGCATTTTAATCAGGATACACTGGAAATAAACATATATAAGTTGAATTATGGACATATGGAACGAGAAGAACCAGTCACAATTGCGACAAGCAGGCGCCAAGCCCCGTCAATGAAGTCTACAATAATAAATAAAAGTTGAGGGAAACGAGACTCTATTAATACAGACACAATTTATTCTCCGAGATACCGACTGATGAACGTTACTACCGTCGTGTTTTGTTTTTAATGAATTATAATGTTTTAAATATCTGTTTAATTGAAAAGTTTATCTAAATTATCAGCATTAAACACATGAATATATTTCACACATCACAACTAAATAAGAAATGTTGAAAGATATAATTTATTTTTGGTGTTGGACGTAGCTGAGGCGTCGAGAAATATGTGGTGCTATCAATAACTAGCAGGTTCGATATGAGAGGAGCATATTTATGTGCCCTTTAATTTAAATAGGATAAAGTCGGTTATGAATCGTAAAGGACCACCGGCGAGAAGTTAAGGAGAGCTGTCAGTAAAGGGAATGGATATGTCTGTAGGAGCAGGAAGGCGGCCGGTGCAGATGTCGTCAACCTTGCAATGCATATTCCATGTACATAATGTAAGCGAGGACGATTACACTCGAGCACAACTATAAAACGGCCTATTGCCATGATAACATCTCCGCAGATTTAGCGAGAGACGCTGACGCCTCGGTGTCGCCATTCGCAGCACCGTCATACCGATCGCACCACGAATTACCTTAAGTAAAACTGCCAATAAGTATTTTATTAATGAAATCGAGATTCCTTAAGTGTTTAACCAATACCGATATCGATCGATAAATTAGTTCTACTATGTAAATATTATATTCTACTCTTTTACTGTAAATGTTATATCATCTGGTTAGTATCTATTAATAGCAATTATGCATGGCTGGTTTGTTTTTCTTGCATCGCGTTCAAATGTTTTTATAAAAAATAATTTATTGTTAGCCAGGAGCAACAACGATGACACATGAAGAGCATATAACTACGCGAAATCTATGGCATTTTTTATTATTGAATTTATTAAGCATTTATCATTCAGCACTGTCAGTTATGCATGCAGTAGTTTCGAGAAAACATCTAAAAGTAGATGAAAGTTTTGCTGTTGTTAACTGTTTGGCATGACGTTTTTTTAATACGTAATAAAATTAATAGCAAAACAAATGTCTCTTTATTTTTGCCAATGTTTTTCGAGCTAGTCTGAGAATAAAATTAAAGTACCTATTAGTTGGTTGCTTCTGTTGTTGGTCGCAAGTTATGACGATTATAAAGGTTTAATCGAGGACAGGCGTCGCGTTCGCGTCGCGGCGACTTGTCGAGTTGAAGCTGTCCGACTCGTGCTTCGATAAATAAAGTGCATGTAATAATTTTATTAAACACTACACAGACTGATTGAAAGTCCCAGCTTCTTATTGCGATTTATCAAAGGAGAATCTTAAATTAAATCGTTTTAAAAGAACTCATGTTGATTTTTCTTTTTTAAACTTTTATGTAGGTAGGTACAATTTCAATATTTCGGTAACTGCAATTTTGGGTCGCAGTTTCCGTGAACATGTTTTTAAGTTTTGAGCTTGTGTCTAAGTTAATTCAAGTATTTAATAATCGCATTCCATATTTTTGTGGCAGATTTATTATCCCGTCTCTCCCCGACTATCATCCACATCTTCTGCAGCTATGCAGGAGATGACATCATTAACAGTTTTTATTGCACCAATTATTTTGTCTCGTTTTTAAATGGCGCTAATTAATGCAGTTCACACGTTTAATAATTAAAAAACCTTTTACTGGTTTGCACGACATGAAGAATTCGTGAGCATAATTTTGCAATTTTCTAAGAAATTCCAACTTGTATGGCGACTTTGTGTAACATACTGGAACAATACGTTTGATGTGAAAGAATTTTATCGAAGTCGGGCCAGCGAAGTGATTGTGATGTCACACAATGTCGCATCTTCTTGTTTCCTTTCAAAATGCCTGTATTATCAGATTGCATTGTTAGAAGTTATTGTTTTTCTCTTATACCGTTTAACGTGAAAATAGTGTGGTCTTTACCATGGGAAAGAGGTGTAAAGTGTTTTTTAACGTATGCGATTTATTGAATAAGATACGATTTGTCATGCTCACTCAAATGTCTCACTGATGGTGGCACCTGTTATTGGGTCCTTTAGTACCCTTCAAAATGGTTGAACTGAGTGGAGCTGATGCACGTGTCATGTTCGTCAACGGGTGACGTCAGTAGCGACCGGTCATCTTTTAGCTGCCAGTGGCTTATTTCAATTTCTGTTAATTTAGTTACTTTTTTTCTTTATCTATCTACGTAATGCTCACATAATAAATATTTAACCAAGATTATATGTAACTCGTAATATGATTTAAAAAAGTGTCCATGGAGTTTGTTGCACGTTATTCTTCCTATAGATCTACGCTTTGGAACGTGCAATTAAGCTGCACTATTTTTTGACTGAGCGACATTTTGACAATTCAAAAGTGCCTGTTAATGGTCTATATAAAATAAACGTCTGTGCTAATTAAATCTGATGCAATTATAATTGAATATAGGTACGTTTAAGTTAATACAACTATTTAGATGATGGACCAATTAATATTTATTTATGAATGTAATCTGAGAACTTGGATGCAGGTGTTGGAGACAAAGCGAACAAATAATAATCGACCAACTCGCCGGCCGGTCTAGCGAATTTAAAGTAAATTAACAATAATTAATGTGAGATGATGATGTCATTATTTTTCGCGTCAATATTCATAATTTTTAATTTTAAGATGTTGTTTTTTTTTCTATACCAGCTGTCGATATTGTAAGCTTATGTAAAGTCTCAGTTTTAAGATAATAATTTATCGGAGTATGTGTTTCCTTTTTTCAATGTTCGTAAGGCCACCCAAGTACTTTATGAATAAGGATGCAAATATCTAGTTATTTTAGAGGACTATCTTGTGGGTTTTACGAATATATGTCTTCTCCCGCTCTAGATGGAGCAGGAAGGCGTGTTAGACTTTTACTGACTAAAACTACACCTTTGTCCTTCAGTTGCCCATTGCGTTCTATGACCACGGGTTTACTTTTTGAAATTACCCGCGGCCCTAGTGAGCATCGGCCCTGCTGGGTCCCTACGGTTTGTTGACATCTCTTTGAGAAGCACGAGGAACACTATGCGCTGTCGACGAGTTGGGTTCGGTCTGGATGATTACCAGACGGCTGGATGGCGAGCTACCCATTGCTCGTCGTCAGCAAGCCAATTGGCTGGTAGTCGGGGTCGGGATCGCGGCAGCTGGGGCGTGAGGATCTGTGTTCCCTCACGCGTGCGGCCGTCTCCTTCGGTAGTATTACTTCGCAGAAGGCGGAAACTGCCTGCCATTCCTCCTCGCTCCGTACAATGGCCTGTACCAGGGCCTGGTGTAAGAGGACGCCGATCGCCACTGTTATTTTGGTAATTAATAAGAATTAAATTGAGTTAAACAAGAAGATGAGTTTGACAATGACAAGTTTTATATTTCTTCTATAACCATAAATAATATCTAAACAACATCCTCCTCCTTAAAACTAATAAATTGTATAAAATAAATGTAAATACATCATTTTAAGAATAGCCATAACTATTGGGAGGACGTCCAACTCATTCCGATGAAGTAACTAGTAAACCCTGGTCATTCACATGCATCAATCAACAACATGATCGAACCTGAACAGCAGGTTCTCAGACTCTGCTCTTGCACTGTACTCTGAGGAGGTGATAATGCTGGTATGGTAACATCACTGACTGGTATCTCATATTATATACCTGACGATGACGTAATCGTCAGATATATAATATGGGATGATATTTAATGGTTTAATATGGAACCTACTTCTCACGAAAAACTTATTATTTGAAAAAACTTTGTATAATCTGTCGTTCTACTTTTCTCTAACTTCCCCTTCTCTCCAATTGTTACCAATTTGGTATAAAACCTTTTCACCAATGGCCAATGATCTCAAATTCCTCTTATTTCCATTATAATACGACTGGCTAACCATTTGTCTCTCCCGCAAAATATTTCTCAAACTAGTGCAAATATGTGTCCTAAAATTTATTGACCGCATTGGCACTATCCCCCTCTATTTTCTGTTAAAAAAGTTCTCAGCAGGCGATGGAATCTCTTACCATCGGATCATTAAAACACTTCTTTAGTAAATTAACTGTCTGTATAGTCCTTTCAACCATACCATTTGACTGAGGGTACTCTGGACTTGAAAAAACATGAGTAATATCCCATGCCCTACCAAATGTAACTAACCATTCACTTGAAAACTGCGAACTTCCATCACTAACAAAAATTTTAGGAATACCGTATCTGCTGAAAATACTCTTTGAATTATTGGTAACAGATTCACTAGACGTACTAGTAAGTAATGAAAGCTCAGGAAATTTCGAAAAATAATCAACAACTAAATAAAAGATAGCATTTCCCATTATAATAATAATAATTTATTAGTCCAGTGTTACAGAATGTATCTTAATCTACTAAAGTTATGTTACTTATGGGTATTCACAGTAAACTCGCTCGGTCATTGTCTTACTATTGTGTCTCTAATTACGCTACTCAATAGGTTAAATTGAACTGTGGTCCCCAAACTAGGCAGTGCCTGTATCTTGGGGGCCGGAGTTACGTTTAGTTACATTTAGTATAAGACATGCTAATTGGTAAATTTCATAATTGTAACAAGTTTTTTTTTGTTTTTTTAATCATGAATGTAAATCAAATCAAATACCGGTGGCAATCTGCCTACCGGAGTAAAAGTAAAATAACATTAACAAAATAAAATCAAATAAGTTACCTGCAATCTTTTCCCACAAAAAAATCGGATTATCATGGCTAATTAGGGTCTCCTTGCGACTGTTATTGCTAAATAATCTGCAGGTTCGGCATGAAGAGATTAAATTACTAATATCATTAAGCATACTAGGCCAAAACAAAGCATCCTGAGCTCTCAAAACAGTTTTTGTAATGCCTAAATGGGGATAATACAGACGACCAAGCTTTGCCTTTAGAAGCTTACCAGGTACAACAATATAATTATTCTTAAAAATTAAGTTTTTCTTCCAAGTCAAATCATTCCTGACTGTCCAATACTTCCTGATCAATTCGGGTAGTAAACGTTTATGAGAAGGCCAACCTTCCACAATATATTTTGTATGAAGCCTCAACTCCTCATCTGAGCAGGTCAGATCTTTAACCTTTTTAACTGATTTTTACTCGCATTAATACAACCAACAACATTATTAATTTGAGCATCTATTACCTGAGATTCCAGATCGATTTCACCTGAATCACTACTATCATAGGACCGAGAGAGAGTATCTGCCAAATATAGTTCTTTAGCTATAGGAAGCTAACACTTCTCTTAAATTTTGAAAAAAAATATCATGTTCTTTTGCCCACGAGAAAGCAAGATCTTTTTTCAATAAATTCCGCATCAGCGAGTTAACTGAAGCAAAATCCGGTATAAATTTAGACACGTAATTAATAACACCTAAAAATCTCTCTAACTCTTTCCTGTCTTTCGGACTTTTCATCGAAATAATAGACTAAATTCGACTATTGTCTAATGTTAAACCCTCGACACTGATAACGTGTCCAAAATACTTAACCTGAGATAAATTAAATTTACATTTAGCCTTATAAAGTTTCCCATTTTTTGAAATAAACCTTTCTAAAACGGCTCTTAATCATCATAGTCTTAGTCATCTTATCATGTTCTTCTTCCGAGGGACCCCAAATTAAAGTATCATCTATAAATACTGCAGTGCCTTCCAAATTCCTTAAATTTCCCGTATTCACTGCTGGAATACTTCAGAAGCACTACAAATACCGAATGGCATTCTTTCAAACTTGTACCTACCAAATGGAGTGTTAAAACAATATAAATAAGAGTTAGCTTCGGAAAGCTTGATATTCCAGAGTGCCTAGTGTGAGTTTATTTTACGCTAACGCAATCGACACGTTTATGACGTTCGGCGCTCCAATTGGTCCGCTCCAAGCGCTTAACCAATCAGAGAGCCATACTCGGCAAACGTTTCGATCGCGTTAACGTAAAAACCACTCGCACTCAGCGCACTGAACCATTTTTAACGTCTAACGTACTAAATACAGAAGCACCCGCTAATTAAGTAAATTAGCGGGTAACTTCTTCGAAAGCAAACTAAAATGCTGCCTCATAATGACTTTATTAAGACCTTTGGGATCTTTACATAACTGGAGTTCGCCATTGGGCTTTTGAATACAAGAGAATTCACCCAAGCTGTGGGATGGGTCACCCTGACTATGACCCCTAATTTTCCATTTTGTCTTGGTTTTCTTTTTGACGAGGCTTTTCTTTTAGAAAGATTCCTCTAGCCATCCAAGGCTAGAGGAATCTTTCTAAAAGCATGAATAATTGGAGTAGCATTCTCTTTAGTCTTAATATCGTACTCCCCACTTACATAACCTAAACCTTCAAACAAGTCTTTAAAATCATTCATAAAATTGGTACTTTTCTTAACAACTCGCAAAGGTGACACAAGTTTTAACTCTATGGCCGATTTGAAACCCGAAATATTGGTTGAACGAGCACTTACAACGAAAAACTCGTGTGCTTCACCATGTTCCGGGCGGTTCACACAATGGTGATACCCGGGTGTTTCTTCCACCTGAATCCGACGCAGAAACCTCCCGAACTTACCATGTTCGGTGAGGCCATGATTATGGCGTGCCCAAACTTGGTTTGGATTTATGATTTGGTGGATTTTGTACGACCCAAATGTTTGCCGAATTCAATAAGACGGGCAACGAGTTTGTGCTTTGACTCTTATTACCTTAGCTGATGGTTATAATCAGTCTGTAATTAACATGTATAATATATATAACCCCTAGTTCGTCTGTTGTTGCAAAACTAAAGAATTTAAGTCAATTCAGTCTCGAATCATCATCATCTTCCTCCCCTTGTCCCGTCGAATATCGACTGAAAATAAAAATATATGCGTACAGACTCTGTATTCGTAGGTACTATGATGTTAACATACAGCCAGGCGCCGCAGTCTTTTTGCACATTTTATAAACCGTTTTTGTATTATTTGCAGTTCACCTCGTTATACAAAAATAGTGTGAAGCCAAGTATGTAGCTATCTACATTCAATTAATTTAGTAAGGAGTTCGCCGACAGTCAGTTTAATTAGTTCTATAAGTTGCCGACAAAAAACCACGCAGTTCTAATACTGTACGGATTTAGAGCTACTAAAGAACATGGAGTAGTTTATAGTTTTGTAAATAACGCGGTCCATTATAACACCATAAAGCTATTTGTTGCACCGGAGGACGCACCGCCGCGCCGCTCGGGAATGCAAGCGTGACCGCCGTTGATTCATACAGATTACTGATGTGTTTATTAAACGCGTAATGGCAGTGTTACAGTTGATTCATTAGAGCGAGTGATCAGATCAATGTGCCACAGTAATTCTTATTAGCGGCGGTAGACACCTGTCGGCGACACTCGATACTCCGCGCTTTACATAATACTCGCGCCTTGCCGCAGCCGTGCGCCCGCACCGCCCCCGGTCAACACCTGAGGACGAGCACCCAGCCCACCTACCCGACCACCGATCTACCGAATCACACCACACACACTATTTTTATAGCCATGACTAGTACTTGCATGGGAGTGTCAGGAGACGATGTCAGCCGACCTACAGAAATAATCTACCTAAAGCAATGCCGAGCTAAAATGGGACAGTCTATTTTTGTACATTTCAATATGGATGTAAAATAAAATGTCTCTTTGAGTTCTGAAAAAGGAACACAGGTAAAGGACTTTGCCCATGTTATTTGACTAATACAGGCAACATTGAAATGAATCGCCGAGTTGTTTACGGTAACAAACAGTTTCACTTTATTGTTGATACCAAATAAGCTTATGTCTCAGTTTGGCGCAAAATAAAGAACGTTAAGAAAAGTATGGAGCTATAGGATAGTACAGCTATAGTTAGCAGTCGTGGGTTGGGTATGATAGCGTCACAACCGAAGTATACGTAATATTAAGTGCACGCCAAGGGGCGGCACAATGAGCAATCATTCAGCGTGTGGGTGTGTGTATCTAATGATACACTGATACTCTGATCAAAGTAAATTGACTGATCTGCGGCGACTCGCCTACACTGCGCCCCGCGTCTACGGCTGTACGTGCTTCCATACCACAGAGTACTTTTTATGTTCCATACTGAACCGTGCTCTGTACGATAATACTATAAAATAAAACAAAGTCAACTTCAGCTCGTTAACAGAAACACCGATGCGAAGGATGTTGTTGAATTTATTAGTGATGATGAATGATAATCTGTGCGGCGGTATCGTCTCGCGAAGTATTTTCACCGTCGGAGAGCGAGTGTAAACTAGTCAGCGTGTCGGCAGAGCGAATGTCAAAATATCCTGCTTAAGGCTAATTCAGAACGAACAATTTATGCGCTGCCCACGCGCGCTGAAATACGGCGTACGCCTCTTTCAACCCTTTTATGTAGAGAATTTATTGAAGCGACTTGCGCACACTTCAATGAGCCGACCATATTCTTCTGGTTTGACGTGCAGCTCATACTTATCGTGATCTATGCGATGCTATGAGTGTGACACAATGAACTAACCCTGAACCGGCTGAGCGAAGCCGACCGAACATGCCACGCTCTGGAGATTACAAATTGTACCACGATGATACATCTATGTAGACACATACAGACGACAGAAATTATTGACAAAATATGCAGATACATTTATACTTGTATGATGAATTCTTGTGGTGCATTATAAGGATTGAAAATGTACTCTCATAAATGTGATGTAAATATTTACAAAAGAAAGATGACGCTTCACCTGTCTGTAATAGACTAAGGTGTAGGAAGGTACCATAATAAGTATGAAATCCCGAATATTTTCAATATACGGCCGATAAATTCAAAATAAACAGCGGGTCGTATCGAGTACATTCCATAAACAGATCGTGAAAGAAGCATAAGACGGGCGTCGCCAATACTTCATTTCCCTGGCGAAGCGTTTTTGGCTCATCGCCAACGTTTCCGAGAAAACGAAAGGAAGGTTACGCGATGTCTCGCCTCACTTTATATGCCTAAATCATGTCAGAGATAATATTTTATATACATACATTCAAAAGTCCAGAAACACGCGCGGCTTATAAAATAGGTGGTGTGTGAACGCGAGTCGTTGTCGGTGTCGGCAGCCAACGCTGCGCGCCGCGACGCGATGCGGCGGTTAACGATCGAGTAGGTGTGACGGTAAATAATGCTTTTTTGGCACTCCACGAACATGAAAGGAAAAAATAATAAACAAGTACTTTCTTCTCGAACTGCTTTCATAATTTGCAATTTAATGAAATTGACGTCCTTGTGTAAATTCTGTAATAAAATATGGATATAATGTCGAGCGTATCGCGTCGCGCATCGGTAACGCAATGCGTATTGATCGTTGCATCCTGAATATGGGTCGCCGGCGCATCATCGGCGTCACCCCTTCTTCCTCATTACGTAACGTGCTCAGCCACAACTATGCTCATGTCGTCTATCTCCTTTATTGCCTCGTCGGTCGTCCACCACTTTTTATAATCCGCGTGGTTACACCACTTATTGTATTTTTATTGTAAAATGTGGCGCATGTCAGTCTGTCCACGGTTGTCAGAGTTTGTAACATTTTAAAAGCTTTGTTCGAATTTTAAATTCTGTGTAGATGAGCGACAGCGTTAGCGTAACTACTTGACTATTTGTAAATGGGCACCAGGAGCAATATGTTCTCACGCAACATGTCCCATCCGTTATCAGTGCACTCGGAGTGAGGTTAATTAAATAGTTACGAGAGGAAGATAATAGTGACGCCTGTAGAGGCCGGCACCTTATCGACCCGACGCATCTGATAGTGAATCTATCTGCGACACCTAATCGCTTGCTGTCGCTTTGCTGCGAGATAAAGTTACATAACTATTAAGTATATTGAGATTTTAGTGCCTTGATAGGCACTTTGATTTGAAATTGTTTTACTTCGAGCTTTTCAAATTCTGTTAAGCCTATTGGTCTTTGGTATTGGTTGGTATTGGTCTATTGGTTTTCTGGTGAGTTTAACATCTGGTGAGTTTGATGTTCTAGTAGGGTCGTAATTGTCGGTGTAAGACTCTACGATGCCAGGAAACTGACATAAAAAAGGCGGGGTCGGCGGACTACCGCATCAGCATCAGCTTGTAGAATTAGCCAGTTTATGAAATATTGTATATTAATATAGTCTTGATTACACAGCTTGCAATAACCACTTATATTTAATTAATATGTTTTTTTTTAACTGCTTCACAAGAGGAAATTACTTATGTATTACTCAATACACCAAGATCTGGAACAACTATTGGTAGATTAAACACATATTTGTTCCGAGCGAAAATCGAAACCACGGAACGAAGTGCCATTAGCTTAACCACTGCGCTATTCATGTAGAAAAATTTATCTTAAGAATATTAAGAAATGCCTACTTAAGGCAGTGCACTAAAGTATGCTAACATAACACAGCATATCCAACGGCCATGACTCAGGCAGAAGGAAGGATTATCGCCTAGGTAATCCGCCATATGGGCCCAGTGCGGATCGGTGGATATCACATTCATGTCTTAGAATTTTTTGTTCTAGGACAAGCTGGTTTCCTCACGATCTTTTTCTTCACCGTTTAAAGAGCAAGTGTGATGAAATGCCACATCTCTTGTAACTCTTAGAGACTGGCCTCACTTTTTGAAGTAAAATATATTATTATGTGAATTAAGTTACAAAAAATAAAGCGCCTGATTGGGTTTGAACCCGTAACCTACCACTCATAAGTCGTGCTCGTAATCACTAGGCTACCACTGCTCTCTTTCAGAAATCCTAATGATTAAACTTTTTAGTATGTGTCAAAAGGTAGGCAGAACACCATCCAAGCTTTTTGATACTATGATACGAATGTATGCTAAAGAACAGTATGACCAATGTTAACGACTGTTGAACTCTGATGTAATCTTTCCCCGCATACACAAAAGACCGTCATTTTCCATGCCGCGTATGAACTTACTCACATTAATTTTAACACTACGATGCAATTTTTATTTTAAGATGTTCGCTCACAAGTTCGTTATGTAAATGCAACTTGTTAACCCGTGCTTGCAGGCACAACTGCTAACATGTAAATCAAATAATATAAAGTAGAATTAACGGCGGATAAACCCGAAAATATTAGCGAATAGACGTGAATCGCGTAGCAAGCTTAAGTGTAGTAATCCAAAACTTAACTTAATTTCAAATCGTCATCATCATTACAGCCGAAAGACATTCACTGATATAAGTCTCCCCCAAGTGTCACTCGGTCCAATGCGTCTCGCTCTCGTATCTATTGCCACAACCCTCACTAGATCAACGGTCCACCTTGTGGGAGGCCTTCCAATACTGCATCTTCTGGTATGCGCTCGCCACTCCAGAAACTTTCGATCCCACCGACCATCTGTTCTACGAGCAATGTGCCCAGCCCACTGCTATTTAAGTTTAGCGTTTAGCGATACTTCGGGGTATGTCGGTAAACTTGGTCCTTGTGGATATCTTCATTTCCGATTCGATCACGTAAGGAAACTCCCAGCAAGCATACAGGAATGCATATAATCTTAAATACAATTTAATTTGATTTAAATAGCCCATAATGTCCCACTGATGGGCAAAGGCCTCTCTCTTTCTTTTTAAGCGTATAATGGACCCAGTAAGTGGTAATTTTAGGTCATGTGGCTTTTGATATGCGGCAGATATGTCCGGGTCACTTAAGAACTGCTATTTTTAAATGACCCCGGACATGTTTGCGGAAAGCTGCTGCTTTCCGGGCAATATCTGTGGTTTTACTACTAGGCCTCCTACAAGGTGAACTGATGCCCTTGTGAGAGTCGCGGGAATGCAATGGATGCGAGACGCACCGAACCGTTCGTTGTGGCGATACTTGGGGGAGGCCTATGTCTAGCAGTGGACATCTTTCGGCTAAAATTATGATGATGATGACGACTAGGACATAGAGCTGAGGAGGAGTTATAGTAGTGGATAGAGCAAGAGCTAGCCCCCATGCTAAGAATTATTCAGGCACTAACCGATTATATCTACTGTATTATCAATTCGTCACATAAATCTGTGCAAAAATAATATCTGTTGGACGATAAAACTTGTATGTTTTTAGCTGTAATTCATTATTTACATACGAGATAAACGGTAATCCTACGTACCTATATTTGCTTCGAGTTTATAGAAAGCTAAATGATCGTGTTCATTCACTGTTTACTCGTACTGTTTTCTTTAGCGCGGTATATTTTCAGTGTTGAAACGTTTTCTAATCTATGAAATCTGATATGTTCAGCAATATTATTGAAATTTATGTTGTTTTGCAAAGGTTTTCAATTTGCGAAGATTTTCTTAACTTTGAAGTACCATTCTCGGGTTACTTTATGACTATTGTTTCTAGGTATTTTGAGGTTGTGCTGTGCTAAGATGTGTACCTCTAGATAAAAGTATTTTAACTATGCATAAACAATCGATTTTTCGTACTTATATGGTGCCTCTGCCTTTGTTACAGAATGTTTATTCGGCAAACAAGCAATGGAGCTTGGCTCCAAGTGGTTTGCGGACCTGGGCCCGCCGTTTGGCGTCATGTACTGCATCAAATGTGAGTGTATACCGGTACGTATTCCCAAAACATTGCACCAACTATACTATGTTCATTTTATAGTGATTTTTGTGACATGTCATCAACCAATAAAACTGCGTATGTTCTCATAGTGTACATTGATGAGTTCGGTTTGAACTCGACTACAACGTTCAGTTATTTCGTTAATAGAATTTAACTTTCGATTGATCTTATACCGCACCCCAAAAAGAACAATTAAATCACGAGTAGTATGTGTCTTATGAATCATTATAAAATGGACGAAGTATAAACAATATGACATTTAATAAGACTTAACTATTGACACAAGTGATGTGTTGCAGGTCCAAAAGAAAAGGCGAGTGGTAGCTAAAGTACACTGCCGGAACATCAAGAATGAGTGTCCTGAACCTTCTTGTGACACTCCAGTTCTGCTGCCCGGCAGATGCTGCAAGACGTGTCCTGGAGACTTGAACTGTAAGTGCTTTTGATTTCTATTTTTTTAACATAAAAGTGCTTTTAGTTCATGTTTAATGACTTTGCTTAATCTTAATTTAATAATAATATAATATAATATTCACACAACTATCACACAACGCCGTCTAGTCGCAAGCTAAGCAGAGCTTGTGTTATGAGTACTAGACAACTAATAAACACACTTAAATATTTCAAAATATTAGATAATTTAAACCCAGAACAACTGATTATGCTCATCATATGGGAATCGAACCCACGACCTCCGGCATAGCAGTCAGGGCCACTAACCATTAGACCAACAGGACATCCTTTCCTCGAGATATGACAACCAGGATCAACGTCTTATGACGGTCCTTCCCTATCCGGCTATCGTCATCATGATCATAGTTTAAAAGCTTGCTGTTTCATCCAACGCAATCCAATGCAATAGGGCAATGGACATAGCCCTTTCCATTGCCCTTTTGCATTGGATTGCGCTCGGACTTTCCTTGCGTGATCGAATCAGGAATGATGATATCCGTAGGAGAACCAAGGTCACCGACATAGCACGAAGAATCGCCAAACTTAAGTAGCAATGGGCAGGGCACATTGCTCGCAGAACGGATGGCCGTTTCGGCCGAAAGGTTCTGGAATGGCCACGTACCGGAAGACGTAGCGTTGGAAGGCCTTCTACAAGGTGGACCGATGACTTGGTAACGGTTGCGGGAGTCCGATGGATGCGACACGCACAGGACCGTTCATTATGGCGACACTTGGGGAGGCCTATGTCCAGCAGTGGACGTCTTTCGGCTGAAATGATGATGAAGAATCCAATGCAATGCCTGGTAAAGAGGAAACGTGAAAAAAGAGAGATAACGACTGAACGCTCTTTTGGGATTCGGTAATTCCCTCGTTCACTCGAATATTTCACAAAACTAGTTCCAGGAAATAGGTGTTTCTTTAAAAACATTAGTAGATTTTGAAAAAAAAATTTACTTTCAGAATCTCGTTTAAAAATGCAAGGTTTCTATAGATATATTTTCTGTCTACATTTTTAATTTATGAGTACCTACATTATGAAGGGCCAAAGTTCACGCAAAATAGCAGATTTTCAGGGTTCATTAGTGGATTAGTTTTACACACATTTAAATTTTGATTTTAATACAAACCTATATACTATAATAACCACAAGATATCTGTGTTTCCAAAATATCTAGAGAAGGATGTGTAATAAGGTCATAATCACGTTAGAGCGGTTGAATGGGAATGTATCTCGGGTTCTTTTTTTTTTCGATGGGAAAGTAATCTTATGACATCTCCCTCTTGATGTATCTCAGGTAAGAGTCTTTTAACGAGCCTTGAGACACGGGGGGGTGTCGATACTAGCTGGGTTGTCCAACCCATCCAGCGATCTGCCTTAGCAAGCGTTACTTAACTAAGACTTGAGACCTCTTGGGTTGAATAAGATTAATTGAAGAGACCGTTTCGCGATTAGAAAAGTATTGATAAAGTTGAACATTTGCATTCGAAATTTGAAATAAGAAACCGACCAAGTGCGAGTCGGACGTGCAAACGATGGGTTCCGTATCATTATGTACCAGTTGCTGTTATTAATATCGAGCAAAAAACGGCTTTGTTAGTGGGACTCCCATAGGAGTAGACTTAAATATTTATATTATTCTGTTTTTAATTCTTATAGCGGCAAAAGAAATAGATCATCTGTGAAAATTTCAACTGTCTAGCTATCACGGTTCATGAGATACGGCCTAGTGACAGACAGACGGACAGTGTAGTCTTAGCAATAAGATTCTGTTTTATCCTTCGGGTACGGAACCTTTGTCGCTTTCGACTACACTGTTAATTTTTTTTACATTCTTTGATAAAAGGAAAATACTTGATTAAGCTCATGCGCGGAAAAAATGACGATATTTACCATCTTACTTAAACCGCCTTGACGACAGACGACCATAGATAACAATAACCACGATAGACCTTGAAGTAATAAGCTGTGTTTTTTCAGTCTAGTGGGAATTGCTCATTATAATGACATTGCATATTTTTCAATAGCACTCCTAATTTATAGAGTCAAAAAGTCACAAGATTGACGTGATGTACCTCTTTGTACTCTCAGTTGTTAAGGAGAGAAGATTGGGTCACTTCTAAAAACGATACCCAAACTGTAAGTAGGTACTCTTAAATAGTAAGAACTAAGAAGTTTTCTTGAAATTGCAATGATATTAAAAATTATTTTTATTTACCTACCTACCCAAAGACTGCAAGTAATTCATTAAAAAAATACTATATTTACTATTTACAATCTTGACCCTTGTCCTGTCACAGGCAGTGGTCTCACCACCGACGATGAAGAGAAACGAGTAGAACTAGAAACTATAAACGAGTTGGTAATCAGCGGGAAGCGAGTGTGTAGTTTCGATAGTTTTGTCGCCGGGCTATAAGCGAGAGTGCAAGTGCGACGAGCGATTACTCGCGCCACTCGCCTGCGGTCGCTCACAGTGTGGCCAACGTAAGCGATTTGTCGCCATTTAGAAATAATCAAGCGAGCGAGCATCGCTGAACGAGTAGAGCGGAGTGAGTATTTTTTTGAAAGCTCGTCGCTCAGCGACAAAACTGGTAAAGTGAGTCGTCGCCGGCAGTGTGGACAGTCAGAGAGCAACTTTTGATATATGAATCTCTTTCGTTTACAAGGAGTGTACATTTATTGTGCGTTTCTTGAGAAAGAAAATCGCTGATAGTAAGTCGTTTTCTCGCTGGCGGTCGGACCACTGCCTTAGCTATGAACTCTCAAACGCGTGAACTGACAAACGCTTTTCGATATCGCTTTGCAAAAAAATTAAAATTATCTCGCAACTTTCTTAATTTTTCTTTTATAAGAACCTTCTCCGGACAATAACAAAAGCAACAAAAAAAAAAAACAGCCTATAATAGAGATTAACTTTCATATATATATTTTATATTTCATATATATTTCAGATAGATTATATAAATTAATAGAAAAGGTGCTAAGCACAAGTTTCTCTTGTCATTATTACCTTACAAAGACTGTTAAGATTTTTTTTTTTGTGTTCAGAACTTGTTTAATTGCGACTCATAGGAAGATATATACGTTCAAAGTTTGTATCGATCGCTACAATGCGATCGATACAAACTATTTGCTACCGTGAAAGAGCATCGTGATAGCAATAGGTCTGCGGCAATCTAGACGGTGACTTGAACAATATTAATGACGCGAGCGCAGTTCGGGCGGCGACTGTTTAATTAGGCGCAGTCGTCACGGGAGCGCGCCGAGATACCCGCCGATAACACTATCGCGAACATGATAATGAAATAAGAGATAAGTGAGGTGATCGCCTGACGCCTCCACGCCTGCAGCATCGCCACAATGGACGTGTGCTCACTGCAACCACGATTTGCATCTCTAAAGAACCGCATCTTGAAAGGTTAAACAATAATGGATATACGCCTCATTAGCCTCACTCTGACGTCATCTCAGTGATTTGGACAATTTCATTTCCTAGTTATATGATGTCATTTTTTACAACCACGTTCATAGTAACACGGCGCTGATGTCATGCCTTACACTAGACATCTGATATTTATCCTAAACTTTACCAAACAGGAGCGGTCGTTTAATAGCTAATAAAGTCTTTAGTTTTGTCTTAATAGACGTGTTTCGTTTGTTTTTTCATCTAATATTAGTGTAAAATGATTTATAAATATTGTCATCTCGATTACGTTGGAAACGTATCGGAGCGGCAACAGGTTAGTGAGTCATGGGCCATCTGTCGCGAAAACTATCCACACATGTGGAAATCGACTGGACGACATATAACTTTATGGACTTTTTGCAAGTGTAGCCTCTTTGATGGCCGCTATTAATATGCCATTTTGGTGTGACCTGCTTCGCGTTTGTAACACGACACTTTCATGATTTTAGGTTATTAAACACGTCGGTATACCTAAGAGTTAATTAATTATTTTATAATGATCATTATCATAACTGCTTTATTCGATATCTAAAGTTGATATCAACATTATCTTAGATTGTTTAAAGTAATACAACCTATCAAGCTATAGTGTGTACATTAAAAGTACATTATGACATTTAAGTCATTACTATCTTTGTAATGTCGCCCTCAACGCAAAGGTTGGGTATAATTCTTGATTGTCGCCACTCATTATCCCATTAAGTACATTTTTAATGCAATCGGCAAATTTGCCGACTTTAAAGGTAATTGCAGAAAATAAGAAAGTATGCGTATGCGCAGTGACAGGAACTGGCGATGACAAATGACAGTGTAGCGGCGAGCGGCGCGGCTCCCACGAGCGCACTCATCAATATACATTAGGTAGCAGCACACATGGACGCGGGACGCCTCCTGCCGCGCACCCGACACCGTGCATCATCATCTTCCACTTACTCGTAAATTCGTAATCAATTCGACAAAACATAAATAATTCTGTCAAATTATTGGCATGGCGTTATCTGGGATCTTCCGTAGCCAGTGGCGACAGATAGTGATTTACGAGGTGGGTAGTGCGTGGTGCGGAGGCTGCGCGCGGCTGCTCGTGACGGCGGTGCGCGGGTTCAGCCGCAGCGGCGACGCCGCCGACGCCGCGTCTGCCCGCCCGCGTCTTCTCATTACGACTATATTGAGAGCATTACAATGGCATTACTCAGATGCACTGGGCGCTGGTGCACAAATGGCACGCGCTGGGCCCCCCTGCGCCCGCGCTGAGCCCCCCTGCGCCCGCGCTGCTGCGAATATAGCTGCTGCTGCTGGTTATTCCGGGCGCGGCCGTCGACCCGTCGCCGCGACGCCGTCTGCTCGCCTTTTTAGCGAACACAACGTACAACACACATTTTTTGCGAACAAATATCGCCGATGTCAACGTACGCGCTCTTTTACTATATTTACTAAGTCATATTCCAAGAAAAAATGTGATATATTCGGTCCAATAAATGTCTCGCCAGTGTTTTTACTTTCATCGTTAAATAGGTTCCCCGTGGTCGAGATTCATTTAGCATACGGCGTGATATGTAAACAAAAGTGGCCGTTCTGTTAGAAACGATTAGAGTTTTGAAGAATTAACTGCGTCTATTTCCTTCTCGTTCTGGTTGCACAATGTCTGGTAAATTCAAACAACCACTACTGGCACAATGAATTAATTGTGATTCCGATATGGTTTATAAGCAGTTAAAGGCTGGCATGGCGGAACTGTAAGCCGGCCGTAAACTCTATCTGAGGCTCGTAACTATAAAACGCATCAAATCTGATTCACAGCCTTTGTGAGAACTCCAGTTGGCGGTCTGCCGGCCCGCTCCCGTAATTATATAGTTTATCGTGCTTTTAATAATTCCTCAGTACCTTACGAACACAGTAAAAACGGATAATTTTTAATTAAATCTGAGCCAGGTGTTGCAGTCATAAACTAAATGAATTTCATGCCTTTAGCAAGTTCGCAATGTCAGTGAAGTGAGAGTTATTCTGAGCTAATATATGTTTCAAAGAAATTGTGTTGATTTATTTGTTTTTACAATTGTATAACCACGATTTGACTGTGTCGTGTTGGTGTTGAGAAGATAATTTTATGTTACTAACTACATGAACATATTTGTCTACGAGCTTATTTACATACGCTAATAAATAACTTAGTAGATGTACCTATAGAATAAGTTGACTATCTATTAAGGAAAATTGGAAAACGAAAAAACAAATAATATTCAAAAGAATCTAGAAGGTTCCTGCATGAGGGCTGTATCCTTAAATGTGCAAAACTTTCTACTTTGCTTTCGTATGTTGGTACAAATGTTGTGGGAACGGTAAACGGAACATATGCGGGTAGAATTGCATTATGTTTAAAAATACATATGAAAGAACGACTGAAGTATGCTGCTGCAAGGGAAAAGATCGTCAAGTAGTATTGTTATATGATAGGATTGGTGATAATATGACGGGTTCAGCCACGGTTGCGGAAATGTTCGAAAGTGTCGGGTTTTAGTTTTCAGTAAAAGTCTAACACTCCTGCTACCCAAAGTGGTCCCAAAGCGGGAGAAGATATTTGATGACTTCTCATATAAAAAAGTAGTATTGTGTAATCTCAGAAGAAATGGCAATTTATATAATCTGTATCATTTGTCATTTTCTCTGTGCTTATTCCTCATTTTCATCTCGTTTTTACTTTCAGTAATGCGTCGACGGACACATTGCTGATTAAACGCACGTACTTCGAATGACTGATGACATGTAACTAAATATTTACGGAATGTATTAGCAACTGTTTCATAACAATCTTGCATTGATTGTAATAACTTTATCTTATGTTTTATTTTAAATGTTGTACCTACTCTATATTAAATTGATATTGCGGTAAAACGACCTAATTAATCAGAGTTACAAGCAAAGGTCAAGTGTCACATTATCGTAAATAATGTCAAGTCTATTTATACTTAGGAAAAGAAACTGTATGTGTTGATAACCTGAGTGTATGTAATACGGCTGAAAGCTTGCGCGCGTGACGTCACAGTGGCGGATCTCGTGGCGTGCAGGAGCGGGCGGTGTCGCACGCGCCGTGCACGGTGCACGCGCGCACAGGCGGTTCACGGTTCAGCGCGCGGCGCGCCCCTCACCACTCGATCACGAGTGTATCTAATTCAGTGTACAGCAAGTGCCTCCGAGGAATTTGTTTTGTGCACGCCGATGCACGATGCCCAGCACAATCGACGTTTTATTTTTGTGAAATCGGTGTCTCTCGCTGCAACACATTCCTCGGCGCATAATTTTGTTCGAACCTTTTTCACCGTTTACTGCGTAAAACGCTTTGATGTCAAAATGCTCTCTTTTATTATTAAGAGTGCCACTGATGCATGAACGTCGAGCGTAGACGTGAGTGGACATGGATGATCGTTAATTTGAAATATATCTCCGTGCCGCCACCGCGAACTTGGCTCAATGATATGATTACTTTTGTAGCGCACTCAACATTCAGGCGGACGTTATCGTAAATGCTCTGAATGGGGATGCTTGTTGGCTGTTGGCCGCAAGCGCACCCGTTATTATTTTAATGTCAGCTAATGAGGCAGTGTTAGGTGAATGCGGTTTGTGGGCACGGGGCAGGCTCACCATGAGTAATAGCGAGTGGTTAGTGGTGCGAACTGTGCGTGACTCGGCGTGCCCACCGCACCGACGAGCGCGCGGTTCACTGTGGCGCCAGGCCCTTTCTGATTACCTTAAACATTAATCTTTTGATTAAACTGGGTCGTTTAGTTCTTTATGTATACCTAAGCGACAGTTGAATATCTAGTTATCGAATTACTGGCCACGCTCCCTCACCGATCCGTTCAGAACTGTTTGCGCAGTAACATTTCTCTTACCTCGCTTTGCTAAAAGGATGGCTGAGGTCGGAGTCGTAAAAACAGAAACACAAGTAGTATCGGATATTCGCTGACGTCATGATTTTCGTAATTTAGTACGTGTTTGTTGAAATAATGCGAAAACGTACTTGCGTAAATAGAGAACATACGCGATGTGCAAACAAGGCGGGCGGCGTCGCGACGTCCGGCGCCAGCGCCGCGGCGCCGGGCGCGTCGCGAGGACACGCGATCTACGACGCGAATACTTATTTCATTACACTAATTACAATATTTTTAGTGGCCTCCAACCTCTGGCGACAAACATCATCTGTAATCTGATCACATACTTAACGAGTAGGTACTACTTGCGTTTCATGAAAGATTTCCTCAAGTTTTACACTGTTTAGAGCTTGTGTAGACATTTTAAATGACAGATTTTGTGTTTTAATACAGCTAAGTCTGCTTGAATTATAACAACCGAGGTGCAGTCAAGATTTAGTTAAATGAAATCAAATCAGCCACTTGAAGCTGCACAAACAGACAACAGTGCGCACGCGTTCATTCGTAACTTATAGTTAATTGGCTGTTACAAGATAATTTTAGAACATTAATAATTTTGTCAAGACGCAACATTAGTGATGCGCCGTGATGTCAACGCGTACGATAAATCCTTTTATCTAATCATTATTGTTATTGTTATTACTAAGTAGATAGGTACAATGGAAACAGTGACGGATAGTGGCGCCAGCAATATGCGGGTTAATGTGAGCACGACTCTTGATTTTATTTCGCACAATACGACACGAGCGACACTGCGCAGGTTTACGCAGTAAATCAACTTGATAGAATATTAGAATTCCAAACGTGCCATGCCCGTCTTTTTTACAGTAAGTTACTGTCTTTGTGATTGGATGTTCAGCTGGCAGGTTTAAGTGTTTAATTTGTTCAAAACAAGCAGTCATTGTATTGAATAGCAACTATTAATCACTATAAGAATCATTTAAAGCTGAGTAATGGAGCTTGTTTCAGTCGACGTTTTTTGAAACGCCTTTTAGTGTTCATTTGTCAATTTGTTTTGCTTCTGAGGCAACCTTGCTAGTAAATCCAACGTTCGACTCATTTCCTTTCGAAGTTTCTTAAAACAAAGGTTATATTGAAAACTAAACATCAGAATTGCGTCCTGTTTTCGCAATTAATTACATAAGCAATGCCTAGCCGTTGTATCGTTGATTGATTATGTGTAGGAGGTGGTAACAAACTTCGGGCAACAAACATTACAGTGCGTTGTGTGAAGATGGGGTATATTCGACTCGCTGTCCAGGTTGGACTGTGGATAGCCTACGAGTGGTTATCTCAGCAGTGAAATCGCTGGCGTCTGCATTTATCAGCCCTAGTGTGACTCTCTATGATATGAGTGCGTTGCGAGAGCTCACACCACTTAGAGGTGTTATTAATAAAGACTGCGATTGTCGTGTTCTACATTTTTAATGTTTATTACAATATGTTACGATGAATGAATGAGGTTGAGCTGAATGAATAATGTTGAAGTACCAAGTTATATAGTTGGTTCATTGAGTGACATGTTGAGCTGCCCGCAACTTTAAGCTTTGGTTTAGATTCGGTCATCACATGTTTGTACTGTTTAAACCCTAAAACAAATTGCATATATATAAAAAGACTTTGATGCAATAAAAATGTAAGAGAAATGTACCTAACAGTTTGACGTTATCGATTTGTGCACAATAATGAAAGGGTCGTATTAACTTTGTGGGGACTTCCCCATAATGATTCTGATGTGACGTAAATGCCTTACAGTATCGTCAACTGTGAAATGTTGTTATTTTTCAAAAGTTCTGAGCAGTGTGTAAGATCTACATTTTGAATATTTGAATTCAAGGGTGCCTAAGAGTAATATCTAATAATAGCGGTAAAAGTGAGAAAATTCGCAAAAAAAAAATTGCCTACAAAACTATATTATTCTTAAAATGAAACTTCGAACTTTACTCTGTCTCTACAACATGCAAATTAAAATAATATTTTAAAAACATAAATGACAGATTAAGCGCGAGCCATAAAAATGGTCCGTTTAATGTAATATTGATAATTTAATATTAATTTAATTCATATTATTTAAATTTATTCGTTATTAATGCTGTATTTATACTGTTTTTAAGGTTTGGTCGACATTCACTCATTGGCGGTGTCGTCGAACCAATATCGTTATCTTGTTGAACTATGTATAGGAATATTGTGGTAAGTATTTAATCATATTATGTAGCTAAAGGACCTCTATTACGACATTACTTGTATTCTTGTAAATTTCAAGTAGCGAGAGTGCGTCAGTAACCTTTAAGATATAATAGTAGAGACACTGCACTATAATAGCTTTATCGGAAATCATCAATTAACTTTTGGTCTGGGTGGAGTGAGAGAGGGTGTCAGACTTTTAATCACCAAAACTCACCTGTGTTCCTCTAGTTGCTCTTTGCGTTCCAGTACCACATTAACTCTTTCAAACAATCCAGCAGCCCTAGCAGGCATTGCACATTAATAGCTGGGACGTTTATTTTTTATCGACAATCGCTGGTCTCCCTTGAAAAATAATGTAAATATCGGATTTACAAGGAAATTGTTAAGATTCTTGATTCTCTTTTATTTTAAAGTGGATGCTGTATGGTAGCTCGGAAAAGATAGATGAAAAACGATTGCATGTAACGGAGATGAGAATGTTGAGATGGATATGTGGTGTGACGAGAATGGATGCAGTGAGAAATGACTATGTAAAGCTTGAAAGGGAATCGTTTGTCTTTGTATGATCATGTAAAGAGGAGGGATTAAACGTATGTTACTAAAAGAGTTATAAGGATGGAGAGGGAAAGGGAGGCCAAAGAAAATATGGATGGATTGTGTTAGGGGTGATATGAGAGAAAGAGAGTTAGTGATTGCGTGATGGGTGGCAGGACAGAATCCAAGGTTACAATAATTCGCACCCAGCTAAAAATTGGTAGGATTGTTCAAAACACCATCATAAATGAAAAAAGGTAAATGAAAACCTAAAAAGGTCTCATCGATCGGAACCCTAAAAACGCGCTAAGTACACTAACTCAAAGGAGGCGTGAAAACGGTTGCATATTATGACGATGACCTCTTTTACTTTTAGAATCATTACATCTTAATAAAAACGGTGGCTCGGAAAAAAAGTTTTAAAACATTTTTGTAGATAACTATCTGATCTACAATTTTTGTCTGAGCTAATTTTATGATAAAACTTACTGTTTTGCTGAAAACCGCGAGAAACTCGTTTTTGTGACCTTTGACCCCGAGTTTTTTTTTGCATCGGTCGGATCGATGAGGACTTTTTAGATTTAATTTATGATGGTGTTTTGAACAATCCTGCCAATTTTCAGCTGGGGGGGACTTATTGTAACCTTATCCCTATTTTTGGTCTAATTCGACTGGACTAAAATAATACGGGACAATTTGATTTTTTTTTTTGCATTTTACAGTTCAGTGTTAAGTTATAGACACGTTGATTAAAATATGATGGGCGATCGTAACACGTATTTATTTATGAAATAAAATACATACTATTATTCAAAGGATTTAAATTGGATAAGAATATTGTATCTGAATACTTTTTTTTATTTGCATGATAGATTGGACGAAATACGCCTCCGAAACGTAGTTGTGCCGTGGCTGCCCTTTCTCACATAAATCGTACAAACGCACATAAATCGTACATTCTGAACAAATATTTAAATGCTATTATAATACTAGTAGACTTAGGTTTACTCTAGAGACCTAGTATTTGCCTTACACGTGGAGAACTGACGCGGAAAAAGTTTATTACATCCTCTGTTCTTCATTGCATGACCGATCCTTCTGCCTTCTGCAATTTTTTTTTGACGTATATGTTTTTCAGTGGGCAGGGCATATTGCTCGGAGAACAGATGGTCGATGAGGCCGAAAGGTTCTGGAGTGGGGACCGCGTACTGGGAGACGCAGCGTTGGTAGGCCTTCCACAAAGTGGACCGATTACCTGGTGAGGGAAACCGAAGGATGCGAGACGCACAGGAACGGTCATTGTGGCGACACTTGGGGAGGCCTTTATCCAACAGTCGACGGCTTTCAGCTGAAATGATGATAATAAATCAATATTACCATTAAATATCTCTTAGAACAATCCCATTCTACAATAATATTTCCAATGTTATCGCTAGCAGTACTCTGTAGAACTCAGACAGAGAGTGTTATTACAAAAGCGTATTTCTGAGAATTGCCAATCATCGACTGAATGGCACTTCAATTGAATATATTGGCTGATCATTGATTAGCCCACATACGAGCTGGATGCACTTCGGACTAACTTATGACTGACATTACGCGCCCACATCACAACAATCACGCCATTCAAATGTTTAATTTTTATATTATGTGTGATTTCATGATGTATCTACGAGTACCTACTATATTTGTTGAAATAATAAATAATTCAGTCCATCACCACCAACTCAAGCATCAGCTTTTTAAAATTCGTTTGTTTTTCAAGTGACCATTTGTATTACTAAATCCTAATTTCCTAATTTAATTCAATTAGCCCTAATAGGCTAATTGAATTAAACAGACAAAGTCAGCAGTGGGACATAATTGTCCCACTGCTGGGTGAAGGCCTGCCTCTCCCTTTTCCACACACCTCTGTCTTCTGTCATTGCGGGTCAGTAAGAGTCATGCTCATCTTTTCACCTTCGTCTTGGTCTGCCGCAATATCGCTTTGCGTTTAATGGGAGCCAATAAGTGGCTTTTTTAGCCAACAGCTCATATGACATGCGGCAGACATGTCCGGCCCAAACTCACTTAAGAATAACAGCTTTTCGGGTAATATCTGTGACCTTAGTTTTGACGCGCAGTATTCTGTTTTTACATGGTCCGAAATTCGAACCTTTAGGATACTGCACTCCATTGCTCATGAGCAAATAAATAAGCCATAAAAAATACGGGTTGCAATTAACATTGGACTTTACATACTTCACAAAAGAGTTTTTTGTGCCAAAATTTGACAGTTAAATCGCGAATTCTCAAATTCAAATTTGAAGAGCGATTCCACAGTGATGTGACGTATTTAACGTAGCATCACTGTGGAACCGCTCTTAGCTTTTCTGTATATTTTATCGCTTTAAGTCGTGATTAGTTTACGAGCTAGGAGTGGAACACCGACTCGCAAGGCGTGTATAACGTGCGTAAAAGGTCACAAGCGAGACGCGAAGGCTATTCGGAAAGTGGAGTGGCGCCGGCGCTGGCGCAGCGTTCTAAGCAAATTCGGTAGAATGCACGTGCGCGCGCGCCGCACAGCTCTAAAAGGAAAGTAAGGATTGGCGAGTTTCTTATTTTCACAATACCTTGCTTCTATCACTTGGAAAGAATGTCGTAGGCTGGAATTTGAGAGTTTGTCGGAAATGGAGATGACTGCTTTGGTGACCGATGTCCGCTTTTGCCAATTCTATTACCTATGTTTTTTCTACTTTGGTCATATACCCTTGAATAGATTCCTTTAACTGAAATGAAGATTTCTGATATGTAGGTAGCTTTTCTTAGCTTTCTATGTAAGTAATTAAATAATTGTAATGTAACGTAGGCTTTATAATTTAACGATTTTTTTTTCATTTTAAATTAATTTTAGTCACAATTTCAGAACTTTTTGTTTTATTTACCTAGATGCTGCCTGTTCTGTCCCATTCCTGGACAAAGTCTTACTTCCATTACTTTCATCTTTTACGATTCCTTGCTTTCTCCTCCTTCTACTTCATAATTTACTGAAAATAATTAGGAAAATATAATACGGTAGGTATTGTCGCACTCTGGGACGGTTTACTTGAGGTACCGGACTTTTACTTCAATGAGATGCTTGATATATATTATTAAAAACTTTTGATAATTTTCTTCAAGATTCAATATTAGTACATCGCGCTACAATGGTTATGTCCGAACTGAATAAAACTAGACATTTCTTTGTTCTACTCAATTTTCAAACCTATTCTAGAACAACAAAATCCTTAAAAGTATATTTTACATGCCAGTTCGTTAACCTAACTCATGCGATCTCCTTTAGATATCACAGTATTATATTTTCCTAATTGTGAAAAAGAAAGCAAAGTGGTCAAAATAATATACATATAGCTAAAATGCTGACAAGCTTTCCAAGAAAACACTATTGAGAGTCTATCCTATAACCAATAAGTTTGAAATACTTGACACTTTAATTATGTTCACTTAGTGTGTTTCCAATATAATGAATATAGAGGTTTAGTTAGGCATATTTAAGTATAACAAGTTAGTAATTACCTATCAATAAAGCCAGCCGTTAACATATTGATTCATGGATTTCGATTAAAATTTCATAATCCATTTAATGAAATAATCGTTAAAAGGCAGTTAACACAGTTGACATAGAATTAAATTTAGTTTAAGTGTACTGCATTCATGTTAAGCAGGCGCACTTGTATTCACAGTACTACTAGTTTGTACTATCCTATTCCTGGGAAAAGGCCTCCCATCATTACCTTTTAACAATCATATTTAATTAATAAAGATAGCTTTCAGCGCAGCTTTACCCACGTCAAAGTACAAAATAGAATAATAATATTCACACAACTATCACACAACGCCACCCGACGTCTAGTCCCAAGCTAAGCAGAGCTTGTGTTATTAGTACTAGACAACTGATAAACATACTTAAATATTTCTACATACTTACATATTATAGATAAATAGAACTAGCATTCTACTGATAAAAGAATTTTTTGTATGGAGTTTCTTGCCGGTTCTTCTCCATAGGAAACGACCAATTTGGAACCGTGCACTAGCTTCTGACGTTTTATAAGTGCCCATGTAGGCCTATGTGAAATAAAAAATTTTTGACTTTGACTTTGACTTTGACTATAAAATCGGTCTAGAAGTCGTTGACTTTATTCATTACAAATACGGATTGCATTCCATATGTAAACATCTCAATCTTACACAAACTAAACATCAAGACTAGACTGTTAGATGCCTGTTTGTGCAGAGTACTAGAGACTTTTGGTGACACGTAGCCAGAAAAAATGGCCACAAACAGCGTACCGTAACTAGCATGGTTGATGGCAAACGACCAAGAGGCCGCAGCCCAAAAAGATGGGCAGCTCAAGTCCACTCTACACTGGACACACGCACGTCGCACTTCATCAGAAGAGAGAAACTACAAATTTTTCCTCTTTATAATATAAAATAAAAATCTTTCCTCTTTATATCATTATTATACAGAAGTACCTATAATATCTAGCCTGCGCAGGCACAGGTGCGACCACGAACAAAAGTAACTGAAAGCTTGGTCATTATCCAAGTACCCAAGGACGTCACACAATCGGGCGAACTCATAAACGGAGTGTAAACGTTAATACATGCAGTTTTATGGCATACGCGTGCGCGGCTTATGATGGAGCGTTAGGCGCCATTTCCATACCATTTCATTGTTCATAGAAATGTGGCGCCGCGAAACGGTCACTTGTTCATATGCAATTTTATTAACCGTCGTTCGCGAGTGCTGCACGCTGTTCTCTCCGAATCTTTAAGGCCACTTGAACGCGACATACTCTTTTTTATAGGTATGTGGGAAATCATCAAATGACTTGTCCCGCTATGAGTGGAGCGAGAGGGAATGTCAGACTTTTACTGAGGTTTCTTGATAAGGAATTCAGATTCGGAAACCTAAATGCTCTGTTTACATAAAAAATGATATTTTTTCCGTTTGGAAAAAATAAGAACGTGTGCGCCTTATTGAACATTTTGTATGTAAGCAGATCATTTAGGTTTCCGGATTTGATTTCCTGATCACATCAGGAAACCTAAATAGGAAACCGAATGTTTGCAACCGGCCAAAAACCCATCTGTGTTCCTCTATTTGCGTTTTGCGTTCCAGAACCACGGTAACTCTTTCGAGCCATCCTACAAAACGTGACATCCTTTAACTAACTGTGTACTAATTTAACATTTCGACGTCTGTTTACGTGCTCCAAATTCTCCTCATGAATATTCTTAAATTTGAGAGGCTTTCGGCTGTTATTCTTTGTAGAACCCGAATCGACAGAATCAATAAACATCGCATTACTCAATCATATTTACGGTAAGTGCACCATCCGATCAGGAACAACTGACTCATGAGCCATTTTTGAATGTGAATTAGGTCGCATCGAGATTTAAGTAGATGCGGTAATGTGCTTTTAAAATATTCCAGAGGGAATGTGCTCAGCTACCTGTGTACGATAAACATATGGAGCGCTGAGCATTCGTTTGGCGTGTCAAATTAAACTTGAAACATTAGATGTAAAGTAAGACAGAAGCGATGGCATGTATGTTTATTGAACTATGTTAGTGCGAAAGGTCGATGAGTGGAATTTATAAACATTTAAACATTGTGCCTTGAATACTACACGAGTCGGTCTATGGCGCGTCGGCGATGAGAGATTTATCCATAAAACTTACCGAACGGTATCTCGAGCATCAATTGACTTGTACGTTCTGAGAATTGATGTCTTTACAATGTTGCATACAATGCTAATGTGTTTTTTTAAGAGCGATCCTACATAATGGTAACTACGCTACTAGACTTCTTAATTAATGACTACATCATGCACATATTTCAATCGTAAAAAGGACATTTACTAAATTAAATATCCTATGAAAGATAGATAGAATTCATTTATCTAAGACACTAGCTGACAAGGCAAACGTTGTTATACCATATAAATTTATTAAAGAAAAAATGGTGGGTTGTGGTAGGAGGGTAAAAAATAGCATATGACCTATTTTCAGACCTACTAAATACACAAAAATCATAAAAATTGGTCAAGCCGTTTCAGAGGAGTTCAATAACAAATATAGAAAGAAAAATATTTTATTTGGCACACGTACACAGATACACACAATGTAGAAACAACATGTAAACACTTAAGATAAAAAAAAAAATATAAGAAATATCGTGACACGAGATTTTTATATATTAGGAGATTAATCTGATTTGAAGTTAAATCAATAAAAATAAGGTTATCTCAACGAGCACAAAACTCCACAGTTCAAGATCCGTACTGTATATAAATGTTATATTTAAAACTGAATCAGAGCCGTGCTCGCATGTAATATACGTCTTGACAGTGTTATTTAAATAAAAAGGATTAAACACAAGCGTGACTGCTAATACTAACAAATAGGTCACAATGTCTCACCAGATTTATAGCTCCGACAGGGTTCTAGGCGGTCACACGATCAGATTTCAATAGATAACGACTATAATAGGATTATTATCTGACAGTAACTGTAACGTTATATAAATTCACGACCGTAATCCGGACGGAGATGATCGATTTAATATCCTGGGGAACCCTAATAACTTTTCATGGTACAGTCACGCACTTTTTTTTCTTCTGTGTTTATTTGCAATCAGTCGTTGACTATAAGCAAATTTGTGAAGTGCGTTGCGTCATGCCGTGTGTGCCTTCCAGTGTAGACCTCCTCCTCCCAGCTCCTCAATGGAAATAGCTAAACATGGTCTTGGCAGGCTGTTTCAAGCAGGTTTTATGCTTGGTACGTATTAGTTGGTCTGCTAGATCATTTCCTAGCCCTTCTGTTCAACGCATTTGGCTGAGAATATATTGTATGTGACAATTTATTATACCACGTTTATGTCTGCCACTATGTGTCTGATTTTCTCTTTGATGTGAACAAGAACACAAAACAAGAAATACTGTCGTAAGTATTATTAGTTCATAAATTCCTCGAAGTTAATTCGCAGGGACGCAAAGAAGTCCTGAATAGCTGTTTCTAGTTAATTACAAGATAAATGGCAACTAGTTATTAATTTCAAAATCATAGCCAGATATTGGAATTCTTGATGCCAATATTTAGTCGCCACTGAAGATACGTATCTAGGTATTTAATTCCACGTTATGAAGTGGCTATTAGTAGCAATCTCGACGGCGCATGGTATTAAGAATTGCACTGAGTCTTAAATCGTCAACTATCTGATCAAAATATCAGTCGCTCTATTTTGTGAGCAGCCGATAAGCATATTTCTAGTTGTATACATATTTAGATAAATGTTAAATTTGCAGTCACTGACTTAGCGCCAATTGTCTTCGAGTTGCAACACTGTTGCTACATTTAGTGTTGCACAACGGCGTCTTAGTACCCAATTGACGGATCGCTGTCATAATAAACATCATAATCATTATGGTAATCATTTACACAAGTTAAACAACGTTTCTGTCAGTTCCCTTCACATTTAACCCTCTGATCAGATCAATAAATAGGCAAATATAATTGAGGCGATAAATTCATGTGCATCGTTGTAATATTAAGCTGGACAATTAATTTTCATGGTAATCAATTGATTCTCGCAATTACAGGATTAACCTGTGCCCTGAGAAACTAATACAAGCGTATTTTGAAAGAGGTGCGTTCAACACGAAAATACAATTTATCTATTCAACAGAATTGATTAATAATAATATGTATATAATCAATATGATATTAAAGGTTGTTCACACTCTGTTAATCTTTTTGAGGGATTAATTTTGTTGTATTTGTAGGCCTGAGCGCGCTAGTAGGAAAAACATAATGATCAATGGTTAGTATCAAGGATGTTATGGAGCTCCGTAACAGTGACCGAAACCGATATATAAGTTTCGGATAAAGGCCGAATCGAAATGGCTGACTACGTCAGGTTTTGTTTCTTTAGGTCAAATCTTGCAATTATTATTTTCATTTTACAATTTTAAAATTCTAATATCCGTATCCGAAACAAGCGGGTTATCCAAAATAATTTCATAACCCTATCCGAAACCGATACAATAGAAGTCGTATAACCTTAGCTTCACTTTTTTGATTGACCGACACTTTAACAATTAAAAAGTGCCTGTAAATAGTTTATTTGAAATAAATGTTTTTGATTTGACTTGATTGATTGTATCCGTATTCAAATCCGAATTTTGTATCCGTAACATCGCTGGTTAGTATTAGCACTAACGAGAAATGTCTTCATAAATCGACTCTACTTGAACTAGTAGTACACTAGATTACGATATAACTGTAACGTGTTTAAAGTGAGAATAGATACATATATATAAGTATAGTAGTAGTAGATACATACATTACTATATATTTATTATTGCTATTATCGTTTAGGAGATCATGATCAACAGATTCTGACGGCTTGACTATAAATATTTTTAGTTACTATGTAGAGATAAAAACTTGGCCTCGTTCGTGTAGTACGTAGGTATGTTTTGAGTAGTATATAGTATCTAATACTTTCATTATGTGCAGTTTTTATAGTAGTAATGGAACATATTTCAAAACGGCCAAGGAAAGCATCGTGAGGAAACCGACATGTCCTAGAACCAAAAATTCGAAGACATGTGACATTCACCAACCCGCACTGGGCCCGTGTGGTGGATTATGGCTTATTCCCATCTACTAGAGAGGAGGCCTGGGTCCCAGCAGTGGGAACATTAAAAGGCTGATTATGTTATGTTTATGTATATTTATTATATAGTACTTGTTTACCTTTTACCGTAATTAAATGTTGCTGGTTAGTTTAGTTTTCTAATTTTTTTTTAAATTTCTTACATTAAAATTAAATTACATTTAAATATTAGGTAACTTTATTTTTAATTGTGGTCTATTTTGTAAAACGGTAAGAGAGGTAAGACGAATCTAAACTTGGGAAGACAGCAAACCACTAAATACTTATCAGCTACATTGACAGATGGCGCAACGCCGCGGTCGAGCGATTGGCTCCGCTGTATGTCGTGGGTTTGATTCCCGCGTAGAACAAATGTCTAGTGTGGCACCCACCGTAGTGTTTGGGCGATGACGTTTAAAAAAAGTAATTGAACTGCTTTCCTTAATGTAGAAAATAGCAGTAAGTAAGACTATCCTACGATATGATGCGTTATAGTAACATACATACGCATCTATCATAAAAAAGGGGTAAAGCAGAAAGGGATTTTCGTTGAGGAACTTACCAAAGGGTTTATTTAAGTTTTCCAATCGTATTGTCTCATTGATCGTAGTCCCTTGGTTAGGTAGCGGCAGTCATGTCATTGAGCGCAGAAACTGTTTAGTGTAAGTTTATTTATTTAATTAGAATAATGTTTTCTAATCGCGCATCAGTAATGTTTCCTATCCAAAGCTTTCACATGTAACAAATACACTTAGGTATTATCTACGCAGTAGGTACCTACAGCGTTTTCTCTTAACGTAAACAACACCATATTAGGTTTGAAAATAGTGACGACATTAATGATTATTTCACGTGATTACCTCCATGATGTGATGAACGGACACCGCTTAATAAATTATAAGTATATAAATAGTAAATACTCATATAACATTATTTACTGCGGTAATAAAATACAGTAGTATTTTATAATGGCAGTCGTTAATTTATTCGATGTCACTTCTTCGTAAGAGACAATATCTAGGAATGGCGATGAGGTGGTTTGCAATGGAGGTCACGGAGGTGCTGGCCAGTGCTGGCCGGCTCATGGCCACGCTGGCACCATCGCGCCGTGCAGCCGGGAAGCGCAGGCGCAGGCACAACGGAAGCCATTCAGGAACCAACCCACCGTCGCTATTATTGTAATGTGTTCGAACTCTGTCAAGATCAAGGTTGATTGTTCTGTTAACGATCCTAAATCAAAGAGTTGTACTCGCTGTAGTCCAAGTTCAGTTATTTAAAGAGTTTCTACAGCATTTTTAATTTTCTTTTAAAGGACTATTAATTATATAATTCAAACAAGTTGACAGTACAAGTGTCATAAAAAAATATTTTATAAAGAATTCTTGAATAGGCTTAAATGAAGTCACTGATAATATCCAATGAGTAAGCTTTCATTCGATACATTAAATGTTCTTTTTCAACATACTTTGTTAATGCATTATTTTGTACAAATAATTTAATGTCTCAATTTGAATGTAGAGAACCAAAGCTAAATGTATGAAGGCTCCACATTGTTACAACGGGTATCGGCACATTTATTTATAATTAGGTTCTGAATGAACAATACATCTGCAACGAACTCATCTTGACGAGCCATAACAAAGTCCATTGTTTGTTTTCCAATCATTGTTTTGTTGATATGACCCGGCGGTGTTTTTAATCTCAGCTGACCTTTGTCTATGTTCGTGTCTCACATTTGCGTACCTACGCAGTGATTCAGTGATTTGTTAAATCACTGCTCTGCATGGGCGGTGACAGGGTTGCCAAACACGAAATATTTGTGTCTTTGCAAATGAAACCGCACACGGTTTCATATTTTCCAATAAAAGTTGTGTAAAAGTACTCTGTACTAGAAATAGGTGTAGCGCTTACTTCAATCAGTTTATTCTGCAAATGAAAGTTAATTTTCATATTATCTTTTAACTAATTAATAGGTAATAATATATTAATGATAATAATATAATAATGTGTCAATTTATTTAAACGAAATCTATCTTACATAATCTAGTTTTAAAATAATATACCACATAGTTACTCATCATTCATTGAAAATATTATTATCTTTTTTGTTAACACAGGTTTTTATAAAATTTTTGCATTCCATTAAATTTTCGTCATAAATTTATATAAATTCTAATTTTAATTTATATTTCAATACATTTTATTTTTACTACAAAATATAGAGCAACAAATTCCCCTATCTGCAGAGCCTTATAGGGAAACCCCTAGATTATAGCAAGATCAATTAACTGTATGTGTTCATCAACAATTAAAGTGTGGAATATCTAGATGGTAAATCACGCCATTGATGTCTGCGCCGTGGCACGACCTTGGCCGTGGGAAGGTCATGGTCAACTGACTAAGAGGATCCTTATTTGTAACGTTTTATTTTTTAACTCTACAATACCGATGCAAAAAGGAAGGCTTATTTCCTTTGAAGTATGAGTTGGCGCCCTGCGTGATAAATGATGCGACGAATGACAGATTCTATACGATTTGATAAATTAGCAAAAAAAGATTATAGTTTTCTTGTTAATGACCTTAGTACTTGTAAAGGAGATTTAAGATTTTAGAAAACTTTTTTACAAGGCAGTAACAGCATTGGAAATTATTTATTGAAAAGACACATACAAGTTTATAAAAGTTAATAAAATATAATTACTTGGAATGAGGTTCAGGATTCGTTTTCCGAGTCGGGCAAAGAGTTCTTGGATTTTTCCATCTGGAATTTCGTAGTAGCAATCCAGAATCTGGATTGGTGCACGGTTCGTGAAAGGAAGGTCGCCCCCAAGGACAGTGGACTTAAATGTGACTGATGGAACATTGGTGTACTATAGGGACCACGGATATCTATGATAGGGACATAGCTTATGCATGTGCATAATCAACCTTATGTTCCCACTGTATGGACTTAGCCTTCCTCTCCAGGAGAAGGAATGGGCTGCTATCCGCCACGCGGGCGCTGTGTGGATTGGTGGACGTCATGTCTTCGAAATTTTGGTTTGAGGACATACTGATTTCTTCGTGAGCTTTTCCTTTACTGTTTTAAGAGCAGTGCTAATGAAATTAATTACATAAAGTGCCTCTCTGTAACTCGTAAGTGGAGGCCACTTCCACTGGGCAACCACTGCTACAACTCTGTAATTTTACTAAAATATTTTAAAGTGAGAATCTTACGTTTAGTTTAGGCTGAGCAAATAAATTAGTCCAGACTTAGTCAGGCATAACAAGTGTTGGTCCATTCTAAAATAAACACGCTAATGAAGACGAATGACTTAGACCACGTGTGCTCATTAGCTTTAGCAGAGACTTACTCAACAAACACTGTACTTAATTAATGTTTATTAATTATTAGCGTTTTAGTCGCTATATATGGACTTTCTGCTATGTGAACATGTTGTTAAACAACTTTATTTGATATCTGTTTGTATATTTTGTGTAAATTCAATTAGCTGTGCGCAATATGTGTAGGGAAATACTACGCAGCTTGTTACACTGTTCGTTTAAGATTTCGCGCAGACTGAGACGGGCACTAAAATAAACCATCGCTTGATAGATTGGATAAAAAAAAAAATATGGATTTGCTCAAAATAAATATGTGCGTGTTGTGAATGGGCCTCATCAGAAGGCTTAAAGTCACCTAGAGGGCAATGGAGCTAAGCTTGAAGTTTCGTGATCGGATCAGAAATGAAGATAAACGCAGGAGGACCAAAGTTACCGACATAGCCCAAAGAACCACCAGACTAAAGTGGCAGGGGGTAGGGTACTTTGCTCGCAGAATATATGGTCAATGTGGCAAAAGGCACCAGTTGGACTAAAAACTGGTGAGGGTCGGAAATCGGTCTGGATGCGAAACCCATAGGACCGTTCGTTGTGGTGACGCTTGTGGGAGGCCTATGTCCAGTAGTGTCCTGCTGAAGCAATGATGATGACAAGAATTGTGAACCAAAAAAGCTTTTGAAATGTCCAACTCCTTGATTTTTTAATAATAAGGGTGAAATATTAAATATTGTTAAATACGATATTAGCAACTTGGATTGCATCAAGAAACAATAAAATTAGCCGGATATTGCTATTTTATTAGTATTATTGTAATGTTTGATCATAACTGTTATAATAAAGTAAACAATTAGTTATTTATGTTGCAATAGCATAATAATAGTAGACTATTTAACTTAATGATTTGCAATAAAAATAAATGTATTTATAAGTCGTAATGGGAAGCTAACATTGAAAATGTGATATATTTTCTATTTTAATCGCTGATTTGATTGAAAATAATGGAATAATCGATGGCGTTCGTGATCTTTTAGCAGGTACTTAGTTTTCATTGTTCTTACAAGACAACTTCCTATAAACTATTTAAGATTGCCTTAAGTCGGACTGATTGAGAACAATGATACAAACCAGTGTTTTGACTATGGACATAATTGTTTTTATAGGACTAGCTCGGTTCATGCCCGGTCTAGATACCGTTGTCAATTTATTTCTGATAGAGGAACTTTGAAATGAACCACGAATTGTCTTCTATTCTTATCATAATCAATATTCTAATGTCCCCACGACTGAGACTCAGGCCTCCACTCTGACTGGGCTGTAAGCTATCACTAGCACCCCTTGTGGGTTGGTGGATGTCACATGTTTTCGAAAGTTTTGATCTTGGACTTAACAGGAATACATCGTGAAGAAACCTTCCCAATGTATTCTTTCATCGTTTTAAGATCAGTGGTGATAACATTATTAACACAAAGTAAAGCGTCTGCTAAAGCAAGTCGGTGTAAAATAAGAATATTCTTATTCTTTATTAAATTATTATTTTTATTTTTTTCGTCGAAAATGAAAATGATGCCGACTTAATAAACAACCAATCTCCACATGACAACCAACGACAACAAAAAGACGCGAGCATTCCTCTCTGATTCAGCAAACGACAGTGAAATATGTACACTGACACGCCGACTACGAGCACGCCGCTACGTGAAGTTCCTACTACGCATGGTATCTAAACGCAGCTTTCCACGTAGCATCTACTACAAGCGTAGTTGTATGCGTGGTATCTAAACGAGCACAGTTCTCTGCCTAGCACCTATTACACGCGTAGTTCTACGCGTGGCAACTAAATGCCCGCAACTTTCTGCGTAGCACTCGCTACGCTCGTAGTGCTGCCTGTAGCAATAACATCTATGAATTCTCGAAAAACCCCAAACTGTTGAAAGGAATTAAAAATTCTTTTCGGATAACTGTAGTAACAAAAGCCACCCGAAACTAGATTCGTGTAATAGGATATTAATTGAAAATGTTACCGATTAAATCAGTAATACATTATCTTCGCTTAAGTATAAGGTACAAAGTACTGTTAGAAAATCAAAGCGATACGTTGCGATGTGCATGTCCTCACGTATTAGCCTAGTTTATCAGTTCATTGTACCATACTTGTGTCTGTTATGCCATTTAGCACAAGAATAACGATGATCTTATATGTGTGCGAACGACGACCCTCAGAGGTAAAAAAATACGATTTCGTGATGACATACAGAAATAGAGAAAGTTACTAACATATAACTCGATAATATTCAATAATCTTTTATCATTTGTTTTGTTACATATGAACGAGAGTAATGTATTATACTTTTGCATATAATTGATCTTTTTTAATAGATGTAAGCTACATATTTTCAATGTAAGGAACATATTATACATTAAACATCTTTCAAGTCACTTAAGGATAAAAATAACATTATTATCGTGCATTTTATATTGTAAAGTAATATTGTTACGTCGTCTCAGAGTCTGCGGTGTTAATAATGTGATTATAATTTAAAATATGTCGTATGTGGAGATAATTGCTACGATATGAAGCCTGGAAGTCTGCGTCGCAGGATATTCCGGTGACGGCGATTTCCCCTTAAGAAATACGCCAGTAGGTATTACCCAAGCTATGACAACTAAATTGATAAAGAAGTAGGTGTGAACGCAGAATTGAACGATGTTTTGCACTGTCCCTACTCAGTATTGCAGGTCGTGTACCCGACCTAAGGTACTTCGCCCAGGGAAAATCTCACGCGAATTCCTTTTGTACTTCAAAGTAGGGCTGTCAATACTATGAATGGAGATCACGATTTTGACAGATGGTATCAATGACTGGTTAACATATGGTTCTCGTAATTAACGATGCACGGTGGTATATTTTTTATAACTTGTATATTCAGAGCGGATCGTGCGCCGCGGCCTTGCGCAGCCGATACTGCGATGATAGATACGCCGTCATTCGCCAATCAGCACTCGTCCGCCTCATTTCTAATTAATTCCATCAACGAGACCATCGCCCGCCATTACACTGCACTTCATAATTTGAATGTAAGCTGTGTAGCGTATAGAACTGCACTTCCTTCTAAATCTGTCCACGCCATACGCGTGCTAATACTTCATATATTAAATATAATGCCTTCAATATTTTATCCGGCGCGACGCTTGAAAATTATGATGTACTAAAATATTTAGAACGTATATAAAAATCTAAAAGTAACTATAGGAAACTCGTGGTGATGTGTCGCGGGTGTTCGAGTGTCTCGTCTGCGTGTTTGTACAGTTAAAAGAGCAAACAATTTTATGGGTGCTTAACTTAAAATGTGACGGAGAAAACGTAAAGAGGTGTCTGTTTCCGATATTTGTTTACATCTTATTATCTTTGAGTGCGAGTTAATGAGCGATTAACTGGCCACGCAAGCAGCTAGGCAGGAAGCAATTGACATCGGGAAACAGTAGCCGCTCTTAGTTTGTCGTTATCGACTGCATTTTATTTTTGCTAAAGATAACGCATGTATTGATTCATTATTATTCTATCTATGTATTAATGTAAGTGTAGATAGAGAGAAATGCAAAACACTGCTGTCTCTGGCGGCGAGGCGCGAGCAAGGCTGTAGGCGTAAAATGCAAATCGCTTGCGTTTCACCGCAGTGCGCAGGACAATGCGCCGGAGTGTTGCGCGTCTTGTAAACAGCACGGACGTGGTCTGTTGTTCTACTTTTTTGGGTAAACGGTTGTCCGTAAACGGTGGTGCATAAGCCGCCGCAGAAATACCGCGGTCAGTACAATGGCTCGTTCGCCGCCGTACATGGGACGCGCGGGCGTGAACGCACAGATTCTCCGTGTTCAATGTTTCCCAAACTACCTACCCATTTCAGTTATTGTTGTGAATCACGCAGTTTTGGTTTTACGAAAACACAACTCAGCGCGTTTGCCAGTGGGCGTAAGTTTGGAACAAATATTTGTTATGCATTCGGATGTAGAGCACGTCACTAGCATTAATTTTCACAATTCGAGCAACTAATGTATGTACCGGCGCGCGGGTCGAAACATTACATCGAGATGCATCCAGAGCGCCGAGGCGAAATTATATTTTATGGAAATGGATGTTGAATCGAAGCCAACGCTCGTTGCATTCTTACAGCGCGACAGTTATGCGGGCGTGTGTGCGGCACCGCGGCGGCGGCTCGCTCCACGCGGCGCGGCGTGCCTATCGGAAACAATAAGACCGCGCCTTGTGCCATAAACATTCTTTGCCACAATCATTACGAATATAACCTATAAATTAGCACAAAGCCGACTGCGAACAACTCGCTCGCCGTCGCGGGAATTTGCAATGAGGGCCGTCCGCCCGAGAGTACCGCAGCCTCGGTGGAACTGCCGCCCCGTGTCAAGCGACATCCTCACCACTCCTTCAAATATTACAACCGCATTATGGATTAGTCATCGAGCTTACGCCTTCGATTCAATTTATAGAGCCTTAAATTATGCTTACATTCTTTTGTTATAGGCAACTAACTCGTTTGCTCCACCTTAAAGTGCTTTGATTTCAATATCGCTTCAATCACCCTACCGCTTTTGTATCTACTGTTATGTAATATTATACCTACCAACAATCAGAAGCCAACTATTATCGAAGAGAATTAAGATGAGATTGAAAATGAAGAAATAATTGATATAATACAATTAGCGGTGCTATTTTGATTCGCATAGATATCTTTGTACAACTCTTGATAAGAGAATCGCACATATAGCAGTTATAACAATGGCACGCGTGACGCGATATATCAATGTTATCTACGAGCTTGTGTGACAAACATTTAGGTTAATGGTTAATTAGGGCGAGTACTTAGTGTAAGATTGAGAAGTAGAATTGATTCTACGAGATTAACGCGCCGATATGAATCCGTGCGATGTCGTCGGGGAAAATAATGAAGAATAAAGTTTCTGGCATAGTTACAAGTAGTGACAGGTACGTGGTTTAGATGTCGAGGTGACATGAGCGACGGTGTTTTCAGTGGAGCGTCGAGCGTGACGTCACCAGACGCGTCGTCACTTTGTTCAGAATAGTTCCGGCGCAGCGGCGGCGTGCGGCGCGACCCCACACGGCAAATGAAGTTTTTCAGTGTAGTCGAGGTCAAGGTATGCGTGGACGCGCCTGAACGTTCAATGCTACGTTCGTGTAACTTGTAAATATTTAACATACTAACATACCATTGCATTCGATAAATCGATTTTGATGAATGATTCGCCCGTGTAACTGTCATAGCGTAATGCATAATAAATCGATTTGCGGACAGTTGATATGTGTTCGATTGGAACCGAATTACACTTGCGTATGCAAAGTATTTGTATAATTTATCTAATCCGCTCTTAAAAGTCATATAAATATGCGCGGCGCTTACTTAGGAAGTACGAAACATGGAGCTGTCTCGAGACGTATATATATAGCTGCTATTGATTGTGCAATCCTTGTTAGAGCTGGCTCACAGCACTAGCAGCGGTGCGCGTTGTCAGCACTCAGTGATCCGTCTGCTGGTGACGGAACTCGGCTTGTTACGACACGACGTGGCGCCTGAACACTTCATCATTATTTCTGCAATACAAATGTACAAAGCTTTTTCATAACATTACTATTTTCAAGAATCTTATTTATTTCAAAGCATTCTCATTCTAGACATCGTAAAAAATTTAAGACGGTCTAACGAGTGATGTATCGCACATCAAAAATATAAAAGATTTTTGTGATCACCTATACGCTTGTTGGAATACGTCTTAATTAATGACAGATAGTCATACAGAAGTATGAGTCTGTGGCGGCCGGCCGGCAGTGATATCTGGCAGCCGTCGCACAATTTGAATCGTTTGTGTGATATGACATCGAACGAGTTTTATATCTGGCCCCTTTGAACCGATTTAGTAGTGTCGTGCGCTTCTGTGCAGAGTGCTGCGTCCGCGGCGAGGCGGCGCCAGGTTACATCACACTATTGGAAAACTCGGCGCGACGCAGAGGACTAAACGATAGGCCGCGACCAGACTAGAAATGAAGCGATCACGGCTCTAGTCGCAGCACGTCGCGGCTTCGAGGTTGCTTTTAAAAGTTTAAATTTACGCTAAACGACATTAATGAGTGGTATTGGCTGAAACGCTACGTGTCGCTCTGTTCGCACTGCGCTGAGCCGCAGTGTGCGCTATGCAAGCGCATAAATATTCATACGGGCACAGCGCGACGAGTGAGCCAAGCTTGGCCGAGTCAAAGGTGTCCGGCGACGATCGCACACTCTCTACTAGGGCTGGCCACTAGCCGCATTCTTGTACCACAGCATTATTATTCAAGTTCACTAGATCAATGAGGAGATTTACAGGAAAACTCTGTCCAATACGGAACTAAGCACTGGAGTGCGACTGAATCGTGGAGCAATTGATTTGTAAATGTCGGTTTTGTACATCAGGGATAATAGGAATACCTGTTTTCAAATATAATAAGGCAACACTATATACGGAGAGCAGAAAACACAAGATGTGCATGAGCAAATAAACAATAGTAGACAGATACGTCTACGGTTGTTCTACTATGCCGCTAGTGCTGCTATTTGTCACTGCTAATGCATTTTAATGGCCAGCAACATATTTTACTGAATGTATTCATACTTCATGCTCAGATATAACACGTTGGTAATATTCTAACTAATAGTATAAATACCAAAGTGGAATGTTTGTTATTTGATTACACAAACACTAGGACAGGGATTAATGTAATTTGGTAGTATGTTGCGTTAAACCGAATATTTATATTAACGAGTGGTATTTGTAACTTATTTTTTTGGATAAAGAATTTTAGAGTGGCTCTACGTACCACAGCTTGATTGTTTGCATACGCAAACAATCAAGCTGTGGTACGTAGAGTCTAGTTTTGTCACGTGTGGCATTAACGAAGAGGCAGGTAACGCCTAGCCGTCGGCAGCTCGGTACATAATATAGCAACTGTAACGCGTCCGATAAACATGTCGTCAGCCCTGTGTATCGGCGGCACATTCCCTCGCCGCCATCTCTCCGAGCGCGCTACTCTTTGTTGTGCTTGCAAATATCCTAGAGCTACTCATCGCCGCCTTGGCGCCATTTGCAAATAAATTTAGGGCTGTCTCGGATATGTAATGAATTTACAGAGTGAATTATGAACGGCGCCGGAGCGTGCCTGATCACAATCTGGCCGCGTATTCTCGGTATATACTTCGGTATATACGTGTAGCGCGTAAACAGGTCCCTCATCACTATGTTTACTGGTCACTATATACTTGTTTATCATGTCATTCCCCTGTCCACTACCAATGATCAGATAACAGATCAGATTTATTAGTCTAACTCGCGTTGTTATTACACATACAACTATACGTAATGCGCTTAAACATAGATATTGACAAGTCGCAATATAATTATGCCATTATTGATATTATATTACAATGTGACATTTACATGTTTATTAATACCAGGAGCACTTATTCTATTAAAGTAATTACTTCTAAAGACACATAGTTATTGAAAATTGACATTTAAAATTAATGGAAAAATATTGGAAAATGTAAAGTGTTTGAGTCGTTAGTTATAAGGGTATTGTACATTATGTTAATGTAGTGCTTATTAATTTTGAATTATTTACTGATACTTGTTCGGTAGGTGTCTCAAGTGCACACCTGTATCGTTATCTTAGCTTATAAACTACTTACAGTAAACAGCTCTTCCGTGATTTTTTGATTTGATTTTCCTACTTAACGGTAGTGAAAATGAAATTTCTACTACCGTTAAGTAGAAAAATCGGTTTCGATGGATATTCGATAAGAGAGCAACAAAGGAATGAATGACCGTCTGAAATCAAATTGTTTGATACATTTACTGTTTTCAGATCTATACACTACTAATTCTTAATTAGTACAAATACTTTAAGGGCTTTTTAGAAAAGGTCTTATTATTATTTAAGTAAAGTCTCAAAGAATAATATTCATAAACAGCAAAGTTATAAGCGTTTGTTTATATCCCAAAATGTGACTCAATTTATGGAAATATTGTACAGGCTAAATATTCTATTGATTATGAATGAATAAATGACGATCAAAGTGGAAAAACACTGCGCGTAGTATTTTCTAGTAGCAATTGTTATGAATGTTGATTCTATTATGAATTTACCAATTATGACAAAACTCCATGGACAATTTTGGGATTTAGTTTGTTTTTTACTTTTGACTACAAAAATATGATCAGTAACGGGTACGGATACATCCTCAGTTTTGTTTGTAATAATTTAAAAATAGGGGTGTATTTGGAAACGGATTGCTTTAGCTATTTTTTTTACAAATACACTCAAGAAGGTATTTCAAAAGCCTTCTTGAGGTATCTACCAGATAGGAAAAGCGTATTTAGATACTGTAATAATAGGATTGGTTCCTATTATAAATAACCTATCTGCTGACAGCGGCTTCGCCCGTGTGATTGTAGAAGATTATTATTATTATTTTTTGGATAAAAGGATCCTATGTGTTATTCCGGGATATGGGCAACCCGTGTACCAAATTATATCTATATCCCTTCAGTGGTTTCAGCGTGAAAGAGTAACAAACGCTTGTATGTTTCACAAAACAACAAAACTTCAGTTATTGGCCACTATACAGTTATAGGCCATTTTAACTTTGGCGGCCTATAATAAGTAATAACTTAACATATAGTAGATTCAAAACTGCTTTAACCCGTAGGCAGTTTTGAATATACTATTCTGGTAGGTAATTACTTAATTAGACCGTCAAAGTTGAAATTACCAATAGCTGTTTAGAGGCCAATAACTGTAGCATTTACCCTATTTTTTTCTCTTTGCATCATCATCATTTCGGCCGAAAGACGTCCAGTGTTGGACATAGGCCTCCCCCAAGCGTCGTCACAACGAGCGGTCCTGTGCGTCTCGCATCTATTGGATTACCGCGAGCCTCACCAGGTCATCGGTCCACCTTGTGGGAGGCCTTCCAATACTGCGTCTTCCGGTACGTGGTCGCCACTCCAGAACCTTTCGTCGCCATCGACCATCTGTTCTGCGTGCAATGTGCCCTATCCATTGCCACTTAAGTTTGGCGAATCTTCGAGCTATGTTGATAACCTTGGTTCTCCTGCGGATATCTTCATTTCTGATGTGATCACGCAAGAAAACTCCGATCATTCTCTTATCAACACTCAAATGAATCTGGTTGTATCCCTTTTTTTTAGGTGGGAAAATCATCCAATGACATCTTGCGCTCTTGGGCGGGGCACGAGGGTGTGTCAAACTTTTACTGACTAAAAACTCACTCCTGTTCCTTTTTTGCCTTTTTTGACTTTCACACTAGCCATGACCCCAGTAGGCTTTGCTGACATTATCTCGAGGCACGCGTGGAACAATACTCGCAGTCAACGACTTGGGCTCGGTCCGGACGGTTATCGGACGGTCGGACGGCGAGCTACCCATTGCTCGCTACGGTGGCCGGAAATCGGGATCCCGGCGTCTGGGGCGTGAGGGCCGCACCCTCGCACGTGCTCGTGCGGCCTCCTCCTTTGCTAGCATTACTGCTTCACAGAAAGAGACGACCGCCTGCCATTCCTCCTCACTTCGGACCATGACCTGTACAAAGGCCCGGCGGGATCTGGTTGTATCTGGTATCGGCATATGACTCCTTGCTCCATACTTCTCTATTAGTCGTTATTTCAATTTAAAATTACTAAACACGGGCCCTACCATGAGGTCTTAACGCGATCCATTTGACGATCTAAACTGAAATGTTAAAGGGATGGAGATATATAGGGTTTATAGCTCCATCCCTCTCTCTCCCTCGCACACTTGACATTTTAACACGACATGGTAAGGTTCTAGTTCTTGCCCGCGATTTCATCGACAACAATGACAATGACATGGGATTTAATTTTTTTGCAATGAGCTCTTATTTTTTTTCTTACATAAAAGCAGCCTAAGTCACATCTGCTATCTGGCATTGAAAGTCCTTTCAAAATCGATCTAGTCGTTTCGGCGTTTATACGGAATAAACAAACAGACATAACTTAAAAAATTGATGTGTATACTTTCTTAATAATCTTTTATTTTGGTATCACAAATAGACAATTCAATTTTATTTATGTTGTACATGCACATAGTGTCCAACTTCTTAATATTCTACTAATGTTTTAAATTTTCAAAAATACATTATGTAATCGTGAATAGTTCAGCTCTTGGGGAACACCTTAAGGCTCATAAACTGTGATAATCAAGCTTTATCAGTTATCCTGATTTCTGAAAGAAGAGAAATATCCAAAAAGGTAAAGTATTTGAGAAATACTAATACATTTGCCTGAAATCCTGTCAAACTTCTTGAAGTTAGGTTTGAGACATTGCAAATACGCACTTCAGAAACCTGTCTATTTTGGGTTATACAGGGTGTTTAGTCCATCGTGGGCCAAATCGAAATGGTCGACGGTAGGGGTCATCTGCTATCATTTCAGTCTCCTAAAAACTTCTCATGCCCTGTGAATTTTCATCGACTTTTTTATTGTTTTATGAAAATAAGACCCAAATTTTTCATTCAAATACAAATTTAAAACAATATATAAGTGGTAGACTCTGAGTTTTAATTTTATTTAGATGTGTATTGTATTAGAGTACTTTTAAATTTAAAATTAGTGACATTAGCTATCTAGTTTTTTTTAAATGACTTGCAAAGTGTTGACTTATATTAAAGCTGTTCATGTTACAGCTTTTTACATGGCTAATAGCAGCTCGGCCACCACTGCTCTGACTGTAAGAACAGTGGTGGCCGAGTGGTAGCGGCCCCGACTTACGAGTTGTAGGTTGCGGATTCAAACCCAGCCAGGCGCATTTCGCTACTTTATTTTACATTAATTTCTGTAATTTATTTTATCACCAAGCTGCTCTCAAAACGGTGAAAGAAAACATCGTGAGGAAACCGGCATGTCCTAGAACCAAAAATTCGAAGACCATGTCACATACATTCACCAACCCGCACTGGGCCTGCGTTGTGGATTACGGCCCATTCCCTTTCCTAGGGAAGCTTGGGCCCCAGCAGTGAGAACATTATAAGGCTGATTATGCTATGCTTATGCCTATTACCAAGTCAGTGGGACGATATGAAATGAAAAAAGCTGTTTTAGAGATATGCGGAACAGGGTGTAAAGTCTTGCAAACCTCAGATAAAAAGGGAGGATCCTCCGACCGGGTGTTGTGCTTGGTGGCCTGATTGTTAAATTCGGACTGTTGTGTACATGCTAATCGTGCGTAGAACTCTGATATCGCAATGCAGGACAGTCCCTGTGTGGTGACGTAATTATTTAAAAATAAAATTGTGATTACCTACATAGCAGCCGTATCTGACATTATTTTCCAACGATAACGCACAAACACAAAAAAAAAGAAAAAATACCCGACTGCGTGAAAAATAACTTTAAATAAATACTGAAAAGAAAAAAACAAGTTCAGTCCAGTAGCGTATGAACAAATTTAATTTTAAAAATATAAAATAAAACAAATAATAAATACTAATACGGAACATATTGACTGCAGCAGTCGGGACCCATACTAGATGGAATGAAGTCTAAATTATTTTAATGGGATTTTTATCTAAGAACACTTGCACAAGGCGCATCTAACGATATCTTAATTATTTAAATACGATCAGCAGTTTGGAAGATATGAGGTAATAAAGAATAATACATACATACAAGATACGCGCGAAAAACATAACCCTTCTTGCAGTCGGATAAAAATCATAGCACGAAGGCGACTTCGCTTTTGTATCTGACTGCCTTGTTTTTGTAAAATTTACACATGGATTTCAAAGCGGGTCAGACTTTTACTGAAAACCCACTTCTACGATCCTTCTTTGCCTTCCATTCCTGGACCCCGGGTTTACCTTTCAGAAGCAAACCCATGGCCCCAGTAGACTTCGATCGAGATAAGATACGATCGAGTAGCAGCAGTCTAAAAACCTTTTTTATTCATTTGGGTTATTTTATTATTTATGCTAATTTTCAGGTATATGGGCCCAAGGAATAAAATTTTGCAAGCAAACGAATTTCCCTCTTTTCATTCCCTTAAAAGTTGAATTTTCAAAAACCCCTTCTTAGTGCTCGCCTACATCAAAAAAGAAGCCTTGTGCAAAATTTCAGATTCATAGAGCTAGTAGTTTCGGCTCTACGTTGATATGACAGTCAGTTAGTTTCTCTTTTTATTATAATATATATATGTATATATGAATTCTTAAATGTTATCTACAGTACTAGAATACAAGAAAACCATGAAACCTTTTACTAGGTCATATAGAGTGTCTGCCCGAAACAAGTTTTTTCGGCCAAAACCAAAACCGAATTTTAACTTCGGTCGCAGTTTCGGCCGAAATTTAAAACGAAACTTCCATAAAAATAAGGTTACATTTTTGTAGGGAAAAAAAGTAGTCAATCTTAATCAGTCAGTCTCTTTTTATTTTTAAATTTCATATTAATTATTATTATGTTAGATTTATCATTCTGTCTGATATTTGAGATACAAAACAATATTACCTTTTACCTAATAAATAAGGTACTACAGAACATGTTCGATCGCAGCAGGAAACCTCTCCGATCCGACCGAACTTTCGGTTCGATTTCAGGTTCGGCCACAGTTTTGGCTGGATGGAAACTGAAACTCGATTATAGAAGCCGAAAACGAAAGTTTGGTCAGATACTAAGTACTAGGTCATAACAAAACAAGCAAATTCCAGCCTACCACCAGTTTAACTTAATAACCTCGATTACTTGAAACTTACAAGTCTCGAGAACACTAAAACCATTAAATCAGGCCTTACATAAACCAAACTTGATAATAACGCGTAATGTATGCACTCAGTTCTAGTTAGGGCAACAATATAAATATATTAGTACAATACTCAGCCGATGCATTTGGGTTTACGATCATTTAACGATCGTACATCGACAAATCGGGTACCAATCAAAGTGTCGCACGAAATGTCAGTGCTCCCTCTATTTCTGTCCATAGCAGACCCAACAAGAAAGCTATGCAAAACGCAAATTCTACCGTCGCCGTCTAGACGCTTGCGCCGGTCCTGTTACGATTGAATAACATTTGATCCAATCAACCCGAATGGACGGGTCGGGGAGGTCTTGCGAACAGGCCTGTGACGCCGACGCACTCACCATCAATTGATCCAACTTAGAGTTCTCATGAGCAGCGGCGGCAGGAGAAAGTACTCATAACAACAGGGAAACATTAACTTTTACTTAAAATAACATTTCCTTCCGCTTAGATTTCACACGATTATGATTACCTATAAATGTAAATTTTATTTGTTTTTATAAGGCATGATCTCCGTTTATAGAATAAGCACCTTTCACCACTTACTTGGAAAGTAATTTTATCGAATCGATATCAACCATACACATATTTTAGTACACTATTGCATTTCATTAAGTCAGTGTTGTTTTTCTAAGCGCTGGAAAAGCCTTCTGCGTACAGGCTAAACCTTAAAATACGATGTATCTTGTTCCCAGCGGGTGAAACTCGTCCATCGATAAATAGCAACAGATAAACTTCTGATATATTAATTTTTAATAAATATTTTCCCTTGTTCCAGCTCCCGATATCGTCCAAGATGATAGTCCAGTCGTCATTACGACTGAAGAAGACGAAAAAAACATGAAATGTAAGTTCCATTTAATTTTTTAAACTTCTTAGCTCTGAAATCCCATTACCGTATCAAATAAAGAAAAATATTAATTCTATGGTCTAGATTTCGCATCGTTTCTGACTGGGCGGTCTCCGCTGTGCGTGCGGCGGGACGACATGTCCGGCGTTCCGGTGGCTTCGGGGGTGGCTACCGCGCGCTTCACGTTCCGGCGCCGCCACCTCTACTGGTCCGTGCTGCTCAGCCCCTCCATGCAGAACCAACCCAGAGCCGTCGCCTTCCTCGACCGTGAGGGGCGCGTGTTGCTCGAACAGCCGCTCAAGAAAATACCTGGCATTCATGCAACTTATGAAGAAAAAACTGATAAGGTAAAGTAATTATTGATACTATACATCGACCGATTCCATGAAATATTGAAGTAGATACTCATTAAATACTTGTTATAAGTTCTAAACCTAGGAATTCGTGTTGTTTACAGCTGTGCGGCGTGTGGCGCCGGGTGCCGCGCCAGTACAAGACATTGCTGCGCGACGGCGACCTGCACGTGGCGCTGTTGTGGGGCGACGCGCGGAACAACTCCATCGACAGCGCGCTCAGCGGCAGAATCGACAGGTAGGTAAGGAATAGGAATTTTAAATGAACACCAACTTTGTAAATGCCGCTGCCTTAAGTTTTATTAGATACCTTATGAGTAATCTCCAACAGTCTATAAAATCGGTGTAATAAATATCATTGCAAGTAATTATTCCTGGGAATCTATGAATGGTGGTACTGTTCGCCTTGGATTGTAAATTAAATTAGACGCGTGATTAACGACGGAAATCTTTAAGTCCACCATTAGAAATAATTCTGGGAAAAAACCTAGACACATGTTTTATAATAGGCTGTTAGTGGTATTCAATTGATTCGTACCAGTAATAGCTTTAGCGCTATCGAGATATTTTAGATAGAGTCGATGCAATAAGCGCATGTACTGTTGATATTTTGAAATATAGTAGATAGAGGAGATTAGATTGTACTTCTCGGAAAACGACATTAATTATTTTGACCTTCTTTTCAAATAATTAATCTTACTTAGAAAGAGATTGAGGAAAATTATTATTATATCGGTTTACTAGGTCAGTTTCGAAGAAAATAAATCGTAATTGTTTCGGGATTTCAGATTGGATTTTCCCTAATCTTATTTGGATCGGGAATGTAGTAAAAGTTCCATTTTAGGTATCCTGCGCTATCGTCAGAGATGTTCACAACACTCTTGGAGCCAGAACACCCTCCTACTGCTATCGGTGAGGGTGCCTGTCGAGACTACCCCGCGAATGAATACGAGGACGGCTGGTGGGGGGGCACTGCCGTCATCACGGCGGTCGCAGGAGCCACGCCTAGCCTCTACCTGGCTCTGGTCTTCAATGGAGTCTTCCCCAAAACCGCTGTCACGTCGCATCTCGTCAGAGTGGTTCTAACACTGCCAGAAAAAAATCAGACCATCATTGATCAGGTATATTCATATTTATTTATATATTTAATTACAAAATACAGTACTTACTAAGGTCACGATGTAACCAAATTTTAACACAAAACATTTGGAAAGTTTGGTTTGAAACATTTGGTTCTTAATTGGCTAATTACTACCAATAAACGTAAATTATGTCGTATTAAGAGTTCATGATATACTGTTAGTGTTTACTTTTGTGTGTCCTCGTCTCAAGAATATGCTTATTGTTTTCAGGATGTTAGTACAAAATAATAAAAAAACCGAATTGTTTTTTAGAGTAATAAAGAATGCAGGTCTTAGATAAATTAATGTGTTTTTCCAGGTGCAGAGGGTAAGCAAACCCCATTATGACTTTAATGTCCTGGAGGTTTCCACTCCAGTATCGGCTGCAGAACTACGGTCTTTGGCAAGAGGTCGATTGCTTCTTAGTGTGGAAGCTGTTGGTACTCCTGAACGGAGGATTGTGGGCAGTGTGAGACAGAAGGCAGCTTGTGAAGTGTACAACGCACCGCTAGTGTCTGAGCGGTTGTCAGCGACACCAGCTCCTGAAGGGCTCGCCTTGCTTTACATTGACAAAGAGGGATCTCTCGTCTATGATATACAGGTAAGCAGACACAGATTTAATTACGAATTGATCATGCTCTTATTAGCCTTTTCCTATCTAGCCAGAAACTGGCTTTCAGTCTAACCGAAATGAATACCCGTTTTTTACATGGAGCTACTGCCAATCAGACCTTCACAAGCCAGTTACTGGGCAACACGATACTCCTTGGATAGACTGATAGTCAGACTTTCTGACCCGTACTCTAACGACTGGAAAGATTTACGCATGATAACCGGGACCAACGGTTTTACGTACTTTCCGAGGCACGGAGTGTCAGTAATGCCCTAAATAAACTTAGAAAAGTACATATGAATTGAAAAATTTACATTGGTGTTTACCCGGTTTCGAAACCGCAACCTCATGCAAGAGAGGAGGGTGTCTTAATAACCAATTGGGTCATCACGACACACTTCATTGCATTACTTTATGAATTGATGCGAATAAAAGAAATGTGTAAAACAGTAAGTTTAAATCACGCAAGTAAACTCAGGAGATATCGTTTTGCAATTAGCGTTCAATGAAAGTCCTCAACGCACACATGCGCAGATAAATTATAACTAATTACAAGAAAATCTAAGACTAGTGACTCTCTTGTGTTACTACTGGTTATGGTAACGAATGATTGTTAATTCAACGTTCATTTCTTTACGAAACCTATAACTTGCTAAATCTGTTCCATCATCGGACTACCATAGGTTGTGCTAAAGTGTAATCCGAGGCCCCGGAACGAAGGCCAAGATGGAACAGGAGTGGTTTTTGGTCAGTTAAAGTCTGACACGCTCTCCGCCCAAGAGCAGGAGAAGTCATTGGATGATTTCCCACCTAAAAAAAATCATCGAACCACTAGACGTACGGCGTTTCGCCATCGGTACAAAGCGTTTTGGGAACATATTCAGTATGGGATTTCCCTGTCGGAGTCTGCGTTTCCTGATAACTACAACCTAGGGGTCTTTAAGTCAAGAGTGAATAGATTTCTAAGCAAGCGTGCTGAATTGTTGTCCACATCATCGCTTACCATGCATAATAAAAAAAACCTGTGTAAGCGCCACTGCTGTTAATGCATTCTCGTCAATTCTTTAGCTCAGATTAGCGCCATCAACTATTTTTTCCACTCAACATTATCTCTCAATTAAAAAATATGTTATTATTTCAATGGCCTAACTCGTTTAAATTAAAGGAATTTAAATGGTTCTGATGATGTTTATCATTTAAATCCAAATTGCCTGAAGAGGCTCCTTAATAGGTTACTTGAGGTCGTTAAGAAGCACAATTTATTAGATTTGTATTGGACACAAGTGTTGACGGTTACTTTAATTTTGTTTGAATTAAGTTGTTCCTCAAAAAGGTGGTTTTAAAAAGAAGCAGGTGGAACCATATTTTATTTCTTTTTCATTTTAGCTAATACTTTTTCTCAGATGGGTAAAGACCTCCCCCAAACTCTTCCAGGTATTCTGTTCTCGAATCACCTCGAACTGGCCCTTGCCAAGTGACCCTTGGAAGGAGTCCAGGTCATATCGCCACCAAGCTTAATTATCCTATTTAAGTCGTTGCTGAACCTGTATACCTACCTATCATTTTTAGGGTTCCGTAAGCTAAGCAGGCTAACCGGAGCCACATTGGTCTTGCTCATTCATTTGTCGCTTTTACACAAGAGTCTTGCGGCTGAATCGTTGAAGCTACAATTTTCATATTTTTCTGATAAATATATATAACTGACCCATATCCTAAAATATTGTACGATTATAGATATATATTTCGTCAAAATCTGTCATCTATACTCACTAATGTTAAACCTGCAGAGTTTGTTTGGTTGAACGTGGTAATCTCAGGAACTACTGGTTCGTAAAAAATGATGTTAGAGTTGGATAGCCCAGTTATCAAGAAATAATATAGGCGATATAACATCACGCTACGAATAATACTAGTCAACCATAGACGCGGGTGAAACCGTGTGGGGACAGTTAGTAACTTATATTCCTCATTTATTTGTAAAATGATTTGTATCCTCTTCTACAGGTTGACAATTTGGGCATAACGGATCCCAAGATTACGTTGGTAGAGGAGCAAGGCAAACGCCACTCTCAGGTAGAGATTCTGGACACTCGTATCGGAGTGCTGGCCAGACCAAGTGCAAGGATCTTCCAGCCGTTGTATGAGGAACAGCTCGCTGTGCATATCAGTGCTGATACTGGTAAGACATTTTTTATTTTCTTCTATTTGCGTATAATTCTAGGTTGTCTCAAGTAATAAGGTATAGTGGTGAAAATATGAGTAACTAGAAGACTGCACTTGGTCGACCAAGAGTTAGGCAGAAAGGTTTTTACCTCATTGGGATTTATTTATTTATTCATTCTTTATGCACACAAAAGTACAGAGGCGGACTTAATGCCTTAAGGCATTTCCTACCAGTCAAACTAACGGACGACTACGACGACGACGGACGGAGTCGGTCTAACAGTCGGGATTGATCGCTTAAATTGTTTTTGGTGTTAGTAACTACACAGATACTGGATTCATGGCCAATTAACTGCAACAGGCTCATACTCAAATATGAGAGAATTTAACATAATCAATAAAATATTAGAGTAGATTCAATTAGGCCTTTGTCGAATCTTCCGAAAAATACAAAGTACGCACGAGATATTATAGTGCACAAGTGTGTGCTCAAATATAGGTGCACAAGACTTACTGTTCCTGAACTCTCATAGTAAGATGGTAATCTGACACGACCAGAGAGAGATCAAACGCAGGACCAACAGATTACGTGCTTTCGGAGGCTCTGGGTGTTGTTACATCACTAACTTCCAAACTCCGGGCTGTAATAGAGCAACTTAAAAAAAAACAAAAGTATTTTTTGACCGATCCGGGAACCGAACTAAAGACAGCACGGTCTGCAATCGGGCTAGCGACCAGGAGTCCAACGAGGCAGTTAAATACATGTTATGTACCTCAAGACGTAAGATGAAACAAAGACAAGATAATTAAAATGAATGTTGAGCTAAGTAGTTTGTCGGGCACTCAATTGAAACGAATGTCTGATCGAGTTTGCCCCTATTAAGATGTGCCTCGGCTTTGTTAAGCAAATAGTCTGAATTAATAATGTAGGTACAGAGATTTGAGTGAGATACAAATCTATCAAGGAGATTTAGAATGATTAATAACTGCTCTTGAAGTTTCCTGGAGTCAATTGGTAGAACTATTCCATTTTCACGCCCGTACAGCTGCTTAACCTTTTACCTAGCGCAATTTGGATCATGTATAGATAGAACACTGTTTTAATTTTTTAGATGGATCTGCGAAGTACCTTGATGATAACAGATAGCTTGATGTGCCTGGGTCTATTGAGAAACGATACAAAAAGATTTAATAATAATAATAATAATAATAATAATAATGCTTTATTGAGACTCAGAAATATCAGATAAGACATTACAAAATATCTTAGGTCTATTTAAAATTGCTTTCGACACAGAATATAGCGCAACTGGCATCTTAGCTAAGTTACATAGTAACCTGTGTTAAAGATACCAGTTCCATTTCCCACAGGGTTACATTATATTAGATTATTTCTTAGATTTAATAGTATTTATAATTTAAAATATCAATAAACGGAACATAATTAATTTGATTTAAGTAGGTAATACTAATAATTTTGAATTTAATAAATTAATAAAGCATATGCAACATATTTAATTAATTGATAATTATGTAAAAAATAATAATTGAGAATAAAAACTTAAGAAAACAAGGAAAACTTTGTATTTTGGTTAGTTTGTGTGTGTGTATGTGATGTGTTAGTTGTATGTGTTTATTTGTGAGAGTAATTGTTTGGTGCGGGTGGTTTGTTACTAGGCCATAGAACTTAAAAGACTTTCTGTCTCCTGATAAGTCAAGCAAAGGAGCCACTTAGTTAGTTGTTTTTTACAGGCGAGGCTAGGGAGATGGTGGACACATAACAGTTTATTCACTCTGTTATACAAGGTCGGCGCAAGGAAGTAATTGAACCTTTTCGATTTGGTGAAATTACACTTTTTGGTATCGCAAATTAGGTCCTTGCGCCTTTTATGGATAATTTTGAACGGGGTTGCTGCATGTTGAATAAGAATAGTATTCAAAATAAAGAGTTGCCTCACAGTTAAAACTTGACAACATTTGTAAAGGTCCGTTGTCGGAAATGAGATCTTTTTAAAGTTGCTCACTTTTAAAATCGCCCTTTGTGCTCTCTCTAGCTTCAGTAGCAATGTTTTTGGCGCACCACCCCAAGACGATATGCAGTAATTCAGAAGAGATTGGCAGAGTGCAAAATAAACCTGTTTGAGGAGGCGGGCATTAGCTATGTGGCATAGAGTTTTAAATATATAAATCAATTTCCTTATCCTATTTTGAAGGAGCTCGATGTGTAGTGTAAATGACATATTACTGTCTAGAGTTAAGCCTAGATATTTGGTATCGGCTACATGTGTTAGTCTGGGACAGTCGCACACTTGATTTGGGAACATGGAGCACGAGTGGGCAATAAGAGACAATGTGGGTGGAGGTTGGGAAGACTGACGGAATGAGAAGGTCATGTAGTTGGTTTTTTCAGTGTTTAGGGTCAATGAGTTTCCAGCCAGCCAGGTTTTGATGATATCAAAACCGAGCTGTGCCCTACCAAAGACTTCCTGCCACGAGTCACCAGTGAACGTAAGTGCAGTGTCATCCGCAAACGCCGTTACCTTGGTGTCGTTTAGTTTTATTTGAGAAAGTTCATTAATATATACAAGGAATAGCGTTGGCCCGATCACACTACCCTGTGGGACTCCGAAAGTTATAGGAAGATCGGCACTAACGAAGCTATCGATTTTAACACACTGGGTTCTGTTAGTGAGATAATCGCACAGAATAGCGAGAGCTTGACCCCTAACGCCGATTCTCTCTAGTTTGTCAATCAGCAGGGGAATAGAGACTGTGTCAAATGCCTTAGCGAGGTCCAGGAAGATAGTAAGGACCTTTTTCTTGTTGTCAAGATTTTTGACAATATGTTTAGTAAGGTCTAATACCGCATTTGAGGTGGACATCGACACAGCAATAATGATGCATTTGTCGTCTTAAAACTCCAAAGTCTCGAGCATCGACGTCGAGTTGCTAGCCTATCAGTTTTCAATCGTTTACATTTCGGGGAGTGTATGTCGGAATCGCATAATCTAAGTTTGCCAAGCCCGTTTCATCATCGAACCATTAGAAGCACGCCGATGCTCCACAGATTCATGGTGGACCTCCTACCTAATCGGTTTCGATTTTGACTTTATTAGTAATAAATGCTCTTTTCAATCAATGGCAAATATTGACTAAAAAGAGTACCCTGACAACCGCATGAGTACTGAGTACTGAGTACCCCAAATTATTGAAAATTCTGTGTTTGGTGATTTCAAAACTGAAAAAAATATCTCTTCACAATTACAGTGTAAGGTCAGTAGAGGATCGTTTAACATTTATAAACGTTAAATTGTTGTTTCCAGGACCTCCTATCCTGAGAGGACGCTTAACATCTCGGATGCTACCTGATGCTGCTGGGTCCGGTCCCGCCCTGCTGCGAAGAACGGGACAAGTCCGCCTACCAGCCAACATGGCTGGACTGGCTTGGCTGTCCGTTGATTCGCTCTGTGGATTGTATTATGAGGTAAGAAATAAAGAAATATATTTATGTAGGTTGTAGAAACTTAACATTCTGATGTTAGATTGTTTTATATTAATAATACCTTCAAATCTCACAAAGATCGTCAGAGTTATCCTATATTTACCATCACCATCTTAGATCGGTATAGTATCGTATATAGTATAGTATCGGTAGATCGGTTTATTTATACCTCTACAAATCTTTAATTAGGTCTCAACTAGAATATGCAGTACCCGTGTGGAACCCCTTCTACAGCAAATATATTGAGTGTATAGAATGTATACAACGTAAATTTTTGAAGTCTGTGCATTATCGTTGTTTTAGAAGTTGTTATCTCTCTTACAGTGAATTGCTTAAAAAATTTAACCTGCTCTCTTTGAATGCAAGGCGTACTTTTCTTGAAACTACATTTCTGTATGACTTATGTAATAACTGGTATGATTGTTTAAATATTATTAACAAGTTGTGCTATATAGTGCCCAGAACATGCCAGGGACGCGAGGTGCGCGCACGGCCTGTATTTGCCACTACTATCAGTCGAACAAACGCTGGTTTGCGTGCTCCTCTTCATCGCCTTACGAGCAATTTTAATAAAAATTTCAGCGGTCTAGATTTGTTTTCTGAACCTAAAAGGAAATTCAAAATAGCTTTACTCAACTTGTTAAAAAATGAATGTAATAATTAATAATAGGCCAGCTCTATTGTTTGTGAACCATATTGTAATTTTAAAAAAAAACTTTTCGCATTCTCACAAAAAAAAAAAAAAGTTACAGCTCTTGTCAAACCAAGTGTCTCACGTTTTTATATGTGGAGAACGTTGTTGATATCACATGTATAAAACTACTTCTAAGCCTTCTTTCTGTAATTTCCTATGTGTTATTGTTTGTTTTCCCCAATAAATAAAATAAAATAGTTGCGGACGGTGAGCAATGGGTAGTTCGTCGTCCGGCCGTCCGGTAACGGTCCAGACCGAGCTCGAGTCGTCGACAGCGTATGTACTTAACGTGTACGTGAACCGTAGGGGCCCAGCAGGGTTGAAGCTTACTGGGGCCATGGGTTGTACGAAAGAGGACCCTGGGGCCCTGGAACGAAGGCAAAGAAGGAACAAGAGTGGGTTTTAGTCAGTTAAAGTCTGACAAACCCTCTCGTCCGACCAAGAGCGAGAGAAGGATGATTTCCCACCTAAAAAAAAGATCGGGACAGTGAAACTTACTCTTTCTTTCACTATTATGGTACCTGTTTAGTTCTCAATGTATGGTAATATTTTTCTACAAAAGCTGACTTTCATGTCCATAGACGGTGGTAACAGGCGGCAACGCTCGGTCCTGGTCATCTTGGTGGCTGGAGTCACATGCAGGCGCCGAGGGTGGAGCGAGAGAGCTGGGGGGTGAAGAGGGGTGGGTGCTGGAGCCAACGGCCGCTGAGCTGGTCGCGCTGCATGTGGGAGCCTCGTACCTGGAGCTGCGCGCGCACGACAACGTCACAGTTATTCTGCGCACGCGAGTACCACAGGTGAATATTTAAATAAAATGAACATTATGTTATGGTCTGGAAGGTTCAGTTTACTAAAGTCGAACCACCAAATTTTCCAATTAAAAAAACATTGTTGGATAACCGATTGGTGACCGAGTTACATTCATTCGAAATAGTTAATTAAAAATGAATTCATGTAAAGAAATATTTTTTATTTACTACCATTCAAGATAAGCTAAACCTGTAATATTTCCAAAAACATAATTAAATTTACAATTAAGATAAGACTTAGCTGATTTTTATTTAATTGGTCTTAAAATTTGTTTGTGCTGCATCAGATCGGAATATCAATAGGTGAGTTGATGAAATACTAAGACGTTAATTTTAAGTGTTTCCTCCTCTTGACACCTCGACTCAGCCTCCTCAATCAAATTGATGCGTAAAGCTGGTTTTTTTTTGACATAATCAAGGTTTTTTTTACGTTGTCATGGCGACTGAGTCAAGTTTAGGGGAAGAAGCTTTCTTCAAAAGAACTGAAGATATGTATGACGGATCGTCAGAATCAGCCACTAGGTTGGTCTATGTGGGTATCGAGAAATAAATAAGAATGGCTATAAATTGAATCACTTTAAAGATAGCGGCACGAATCTTGAGCGCTCGGCGAAAGAGCGGGGATCTCTTTGCGCATCGTATAACATCGGCGAGACAATAACTGTACAAAGATTGCACTTCCCGCCCCCGCATCTCTCTTCATACCACTAAAGAGACCCGATATTTCACTTCTGGGTGCTTCTGCGTAAGTAGAACTGTAGAAGTCAGCGCTCAAGATCCGTGCCGGTATCTGTACTTCTCAATTCAATTCAATACAGTGAACTATTATTAGGTACAAACAACTAAATGTAAGACAGTTCCGATGCGTCTTCGAGCTGCGACGGCCTGGTTGAGTGTGTCTGCCGTCCTGGCGGGTTCTCTTCAACCTCGCAACAAAACGGAAACGCCTGACTCTGCCAGAAGCGCACCCACCCTTGTTTTACTAGTTGCCACCAGATGGCGTGCCTTGTTTTGCTGTCAACAGATCAATTGCTGTATGCGACATACTACATGTTATACTGGAAGAGGTTCCAACCCAAAAGGCCGTTAACTAAAAGAGATTTTTCGGTGGTTTTCAGATAAGCGTGCCACCATCGTGCTTGCCAGCTGTCCCAGGGACCTCGGACAACGAGCTCAGTGCCAAGTACACACCAGGACCTCTCGAGGATCAGATCACGGACTACTCGCTATTCCGCCTCAACGTCAACTATTGTACGCAGAGAGATAAGTTCTACAAGTTGGGAGAGACTTGGACAGATACTGAGGTAAATCATAGAACTTTTTATTAAATATTCAACGCCGTTAAAATATGTTTAATAGTTTTGCCGTTTGTTAAACTTTTGTGGAGTTTGTGATTAGAATAGTATTCAGAACAGGGTGAAAAGTCCTGCGAGCTGTTAACGGCTGTTATATCTTTCTATCTATTCGGGCAAATGCCAGATAGTGTATATGTTTTAATCGCGCGGAGAACTCTAATAACACGATGCAGAATTTCGTGATTTAGTTTCTATGTGGCGCCATAGATGTCGCTACAATAGCCTCACGGATCGATATTCAAGGATAAGCAACGCTTGCTGAAGTCAGTGTTTGGAAGAGCAACCATCTTATCATACCGAGATTCCTCCGTGGCTAGGAAAGCACGTTAAGCTGTTGGTCCCGGCTGTCAACTGTAGATTTTAGACAGTAATTATGGATAGATAGAATCAAGGGAATTCAACACTAGTGAAGCAAAGGGGTTATCGTGTTACCTATTGGGTAAAATTGGGTTGTGGATGTCAGTTAGACAGTCGCTCCATGTAAAATACGTCTAGCTGTATCCGATTTAACTATAAACGTACATCGTTGGGAAACAGTAGGCACATTTTGTTGATAAATATCATAAATCATAATTATACATTGACAAAATATAACGCAATATCAGGAAATTAGTTCTTTGCGCGCATAGATATTAACATTTTTTATTAATGGCTTGTTGGATTCAAGATTTTGCTGAAGTAGTAAAATTGCAAAAGCGAGAAAAAAACATTATTCCTGAAAGAATTGTTCTTTGGTTGCAGACTTGTTCAAAATGTTGGTGCGTGCTGGGTATTCCGAAGTGCGAGGCGGTGCAGTGTCCGCCTGTGAACTGCCTCGTGCCCACCATCAAGCCGCCCGGACAGTGCTGCCCTATCTGCACCAGTGAGTATCATCATAATATGATTATACTGAATTCTGTCAAGCAAAAATAGATTGACTTTATTCAAGAATACTGAAACATCTTAGGAAAGACTTCTTTCCTTAATTTATATTAATATATATGTATGTATAAATTGGCTAAATATATATATTAATTAAGTCATAATAACCACAATAATAAAAATACATTAATGTCTAATATAAAAGAATTATCATTTTACAATTAAATTAAATGTCAATCGTCAATAAATAACCCGTATATATATTATATTAAATATAAATATGTATGTGTATTTTAACTATATGTATAGGTAATATTTTTTACTCTTGTTTTCTAAATATATTTTTATTATATTGTCTCTTCACCACCCTAGGTTGACTGGTATAGAATGCCTAAGGCATTAAGTCCGCCTTTGTATTTTGTGTTGCATGAAGATTAACTCTATAAATAAGATCGTTCCATCAAAATATAAAGGATCAGAAAATAACTTTGTATGAAATACGTACTATTCTCCATCTTTTGCAAAAATCGGCTAATCTAACTTGACATGACTTTTTTTTGCAGACTCTACGACAGCAGTGTGGTCAGAGAACGGTAGCTGCGTCCTTGCTGGCCAAAGTTACGCGCCGGGCTCGTCGTGGCACCCCTACCTGGTGCCTGGCGGGTACGACACGTGTGCCATCTGCACGTGTAACTTCGCCAGTCGGCAGATCCAGTGCCCCAGGGTGAAGTGCCCGCCTTTGCGCTGCAGCGAGAAGGAGGCCTACAGGCCCGATAAGAAAGCCTGCTGCCGCGTATGTCCAGAGGTGATCATCATCAAATATATAAAAAATATAAGGCTGATGAGCATTCCGCTGTCAAACAGTCTATGCTCTGCAGACGAATGTTATAGCAAGACATTTACTCAATCCTCAATTTCTTTACTCCAGTAGCTACAAGGAGGCATCCTTCAAAGATTACCACAGTTTTCCAACAATATATTTGTTTTAATCAGGTGAAAGCAAAGAAGCCAGACGAAGAGACTCCAAAAGACCAGGGAGCGCCGCGCACTGCTGAGGAGATCCTGGCGGAGGGCGGCTGCAAATTCCCTGATGGGCCACTGCCCAATGGCAAGGAGGTTCACCCCTCCATCCACTCGCACGGCGAGCAGCGCTGTGTCACGTGCCGATGCAAGGTGAATACTAACTTAGTAGAGAAAACGATAAACTTATAAAATTGATAAGCCAAATTTTGCGCAGCACGTCTAGATTATGATTCAAAGGCAAAGATGTACGAACATTTTCTTTCTTTAATTAGAGGTTAGAGTTGTTGAGGGTCTTAGTTCTGGGGAGAGATTGAGCTGTGTGCTAAACGTATATTTTATTGTGTGTTCTAGGATGGGGAAGTGACGTGCATCCGCAAGCGCTGCGGGCGCGCGGCGTGTGCGCGGCGGCGGCGCGTGGACGCGTGCTGCGCGTGCACGCGGCACCGGCGGCAGCGCGCGCCGCGTCCCGAGCGCCCGGCGCCGCCGTCCCCCAGCTGAGCACGCCCCGCCCCTCCCCGGACACAGTATTACTGCGCCCGACCACCCCGTCTATACCCCAGACTGCTCGTAGGCTAAGTGAGTGAGCGCGTAGCTCTATAGACTGACATATTTTTATGTACTCGTGCGATTCGAATGTGTCTCTAGTTTTAGATTGCGTCATCGGTGGCGCGCCGTCACCGCACCGAACGACTGCGATGCGACTCATACGAAACGCTGACTGAAAGTTTCGACTTTGTGCCGCAACAAGGTGCGACTCTTGTTTGCACGAGTATGAAATGTACAGAATGTAATGTTCTCTGACACCCGAACGAGAAATGAGTAGATAGATTCGATTGTCTAATTAAAAATACGAGGCTTGGCCAATTAGAGGTTAATGTCACCATCGGAGTGTTGTGGACTGGGTGTGTTGGGTCGCGTGCGGCGCGGTGCGGCGGCGACTCGGTAGGAGGCGGTAGACGGTCGGCCGCGCGAGGCTCGGAGTCGATCGACGACGGACGGTAGCTTTACTGTGTATTATTTTAACGGCGTTGAATATTTACTTACCCACCGGTATTTTAATTGGTATTATGGTAACCCGAAATTTAGGCGCATTACATGATCCGATACTGATTCGTATTATTTTAGTGGTAGGGCTCGATCGCTCGGTCGTTAGACAAGGATTGCGAGCGCGGTCGATAACAGATGTGCCATATTTTCTTAAATGTAAATATAAATTATAATACTACTTATGTGCATATTTATTTACGTCTCTATTTTATATGATACGGGATAACCGCACGTTTAGGTAATCATGTATGAACCATCACAAATGCTATCTTATTGGTCGCCTTGTTTGTGCATTTGCTTTTAGTTTCGTATATCTATATTTAATACCACACGTAATGATCGGTACTTCTATTACCTACGTTACTTTATCTAGTTGTAGAGAACTGGAGAGGAGTATTTAATGTTATTTTATAGACAATAACAATCGACATAATTATTGGAATTGATGTTGTTTCAAGATATTATTACATAATGAACTGTAACCCCAGTGGTTGATGCATTAGACATGCTTTCAGAAATAATATAATCACTGTTTGAGTGACATGTAATTTAAACTTGTGGAACTATGAAGTTTTAATACTTATACTTATTACTTACTTATCAATAGACTATTTTACGTTTGTCTAATAAAATTTTGTAAATATTAATATGATTGTAGAGTCTACATTTCAATATAGTGTATCCACAGATACCTATCACGTATTGTACCGATATAAAACAATATAAATAAGGTGTAGTTTACGCAAATTTCGTGACTAGTTTTGTTTAATTACTAGGTTAACGATTTAGTTACGTAATTAAGGAAGCTAGTCCAAATGTTTCGATGTGATGGATGTGAATGCCATGTAGCTAGCGATACGTCTGTTTTCAATACTGATTACGATAGGAATTTATTATTCTTAAGTTGTATCTGAGGCCTCATAGTCACTAGGTGTAAAAACATTAGCGTTAAGTAGGTATGTTCACGAGTTAGGGATTGAGACGCCTTTTATAAATATAACATTTGCGCGGGCGCTTGAAGGCAGCTTTCTTCAAATTGACATTGGATTAATTAAAAGCGCTGTAGTTTTTACATCACGTGGAAATGAGACCTGAAGTAAATATTGTGCCGTGAGTGCACATTTTTAGTAATTTGATTTTTTTTTTGAGAGAGTCCATTTGCCAAAAAGATCTTGTAAATTATTTTTTTTCACATTTCGTTGTGGGTTCTAGTCCAGTCAAAATTTTGAGGAGTTGTTGTATTATTTTAATGTTACATTGGCTATTATTTTATTTTTATTTGACATACGAGAATATCACTCGACTAAGCACAAGAGTTATCTTGGTTCTAATATATTTTTTGTATAATCTAACAATAGAAAAGTAGTCACCTATGGCTTGCGAATAACATAACTAATAGCCATAAAGAATACTATGAACTCGCTTGTATTGCATTGTTTTTCTATTTAATAAATCACTGCATTCAATACCGATGTAATGGTATTATAACGGGATGATATTCATTTTATTTTTATTTATAAATCTTTAGATTGAAATCGAAAATGTTAACTTCTTTGAAAAATTAAATTATTTGTGATATATTATGATATCACACAGTTTGGGTTGTCTAGGTGCATCCAGTCAATAGTTTGTAAACCGTCATACATTGATATGAAATAAATGACCTGTGAACAAAATATGTCTTTAAATTTTCCCATCTAGTTGTTTATTTGTCCACGTGCTGCTGTCAGCGGCTTTGCCAGAGTGAAACTAGAAAAGATATCCCAAGGAATAAAATATCCTATGTGCTAATTCAGGACATGGTGTAACCTTGTACCAAATTTCATCCAAATCCGTTCAGACGTTTGAGCTTTCAAGAGTAACAAACATATATAAACATACACACCCACACATACCTACAAGCTTTTGTTTTAATAATATTAGTCAATCAATCAATCCATTTGTTTTATAATATTAGTTTATCAATCAATCAAACCATTTAATTCAAATAAGCTATTTACAGGCACTTTTGAATTGTCAAGAAATCAGTCAATCAGAAAAATGGAGCTAAAGGCACATCCCAAAGTAGATATCTAGAGAAGAACTTGCAAGAAACTCCGTTGTATGACGTACCTATTCTTCCACTTATCAACTACACGGTAATAAGGAAAAAAACAAGGATCTTAGAAGTGGCGGGCACTATTTATTTTTTCAGATTGTATGGATCTGACTTGGGACCCAAGTCTGCTATATTTATAAATTCGTCATTTCAACGCGATCCCATTGTCCTTTTGCTAAAAGTTCGTAATCTGCTAATTCCTAATGATCGATCATCGATCGGTCAATGGTACTAAAGTTGTGGTAGAATGACAATATATTCGAGCTTATTAAAAGCAATGACTGTACAATGACGCTCTAATGGTAGGTCACTGATCAAAGGAACTGTTAAAATTTTTAGCAGATTACCATACAGGTACGTCAGATATTCATTTGTCAATATGTACGAGATTACCATTCAATGCCACTTCTTTCAATGGAGTGTCTGTGGTCACTGGTCTGGTTGACCATTGGAAACTCATAATGACGCCATTATATTAGTAGATTACCAAACTTGTCAAAATCAACAATTATAAAATCAATGATAGACCATTTTCATACTATTGTAATAGCAGACTTGAGGCCCAGAATCTCTGCGACAGTATAAGCAAATAGGCATTTATTTTTCATCCAAATATATTGTTTAATATTCTTATCAACTACTCATTACTCTAAATTAGCCGTTTGAGTGACATATAGTAAATCATGTCTGTAAATACCTATATTTTTTTTGGCTACTGTCACTGCAGCGCTACCACGTGCTCTTGACGCGATCTATTTTACGGCCGAAATTGGACTGTTAAAGAGATGGTGCTATGTAGGGTGACTGGTAATTAGTGTACGATACTTAAACACGTGATTGTGCTCATGATAATAATTTTTATTATGGGAGCAAAGCCGATATCGCGAAAAAATATCAGCTGTTCAGTACATTAGGCAAACATAAATGTAAACAGCTGATTGTTTTTCGCGATTTCAGGTTTGTTCCCATAGTAAAAGTTGTTGGTTATAATGAGCACTATCACGTGTTTAAGTATCCTACACTAATTACCAGTCACCCTATGTAGGGTGTATAGCTCCATTCCTCTTTTTCACTTGTACAACTGACATTTTAACACGTTTTAGTACGTCCCTAGAGCGTGGATATCCGCTGCAGCGCATATAACATAGCCATTACAGTGTGTCTGATTTTCTTATACTTTTAAAGTGAGGATTTCTTGAGTGCCCGCAGAGTGTCCGCCATGGCTTCAGCTACTGAGTCTGCGACCTGTATCGTAGAGTTGACGCCCATGATGCCGATGCGAAGAGCCTTGCCCACGGTTGGGCCTAGACCCGCGAATATCAGAATGTTGTGCCTGTTGGAAGTTGAATATTTTTTTATTTCATCATTTTTTTTATAACATTAAGGGTGTTTTTAATATCGCGCAGTTTTGATCACACATTCGGGATTGCCCCGTACGCGTAGCCCCCGCAAATGTCCATTTCATACAAGTACTTGTATTTATTGTAATGCGTGGAATATGCATATGGAAGCGTTTTGTTGCATTTTGAAATTCTCTGCATGCAGTCCAATCCCACATGCGTGATGAAATCAGCACGATATTAAAAACACCCTAAGTCAATTACAGGTCCGCACAGGTAAAAACAGAAAAAAAAGTAGTAGAAAACGTAGGATCACTAACAAGCAAGATAAAAAAAGAATATATCAGTTTAGTGCAATTGGCATTATGCACTTTTTTAAAAAGTCAGCATTCAGCCGAGTACGTGCAGAAAAGGTTTTGGTTGTAAACGGGTAAAATGAGACTCTTTACAAAGAATAAAGTCCTGACTCGCTCGTACCATGTATGAGTTCAGCTTGTAGTTATAAGAGGAAGAAAAACTTGATTTTCAAAATTATTTCACTAGTAGAAATCTACAATACGAATTGGTTAAATGAATTACACATAATCTAGTTGACTTCCACAGTGAAGTCACGGGCAGAAGTTTTGACAGAATGATTGGTGCAGTGCTTGAGTAATTGAGGCTGCTGCGCTGCGTTTCGCGGGTTCGATTCCCGCATGGAAAAATATATTTGTATGGCCTACTGATAGTTGTCCTGGGTCTGGGTGTATTGTGTATGTGAGTTGTACATGTTTATAAACCCACAATACAGTGACTACTAAAGTGGGGCAATATTAAAAAATAAATTTAAAAAAAAACTCGTCGACGAAGCGAAGCGGACTGGAGACTTTGAACAAAACCTAATATTTCAAGCTTTGCGCTCAAATGAATAGGCAGCGTAAGCGTGAGAATCTAATTTATATTTACAATTAAGTATAGTCACAGTTTGTTGCCCCAAAAGATAAAGCAAATCGCCATGATTGAAAGTGATTGCAACTATAGGTACCTACATAAGTCGTATCAACCAAGAACTTTATAAATTTTAAACGACCGGATAAAACTCTGATTACTTATTTCTAATAATAAATCTATTTAATAAACCTATTTAAAACAGTGACATGCATAATTTTTCTTCAAAATTATGTTATCTGTTAATCTTATAAAATTGTAGTATAAATTTGATAAAAAGTTATAGTTCCTCGGAGTGTAGTCTTTACGATCATCTGTTTATTTGAATCAAGCGAAAACACATCGTGTTGAAATGATGCCTCTTCATTTTTAGTACTAGCAATAAAAATACTAAAATAACTTAAAGAGCACTTCCTTTCATTATTGACATAATATTAGTAAGTATTAGTATGTATAAGATAATAAATAAATATGTTAGACTTAGTTATGTAGCTTTATATTGTGCACTGGATCCTACCCTCGAATGTGTTCTCTCTCTGTAACTCAAAGGTTTGCTGGAAGAAAACTCATTGGTGAGTTAAGCTCGCCTTTGTACATGAACTGTCTGTATCACCGTGTACTATGTCATGTTTTCGTGTAACATAATGAATAAAAAAAAAAGTCTGAAGATGTCAGCTCTTTTTTATGGGAAATCATCAAATGATTCCATCTGATGTGGGTGGTGCCAGACGGAGTGTCAGACTTTTACTGAGTAAAATCCACATATGTTCCTTCAGTAACTCTTAGCGTTCTAGGGCCACGGTAAGTTTTTGGAACAATCTTGTAGCCCTGACAGATCGGCCCTTGTGGGTCCGCCGTCCACCCGGGCCTGTTCTTAGCTGTTAGTAGTTGCGAGTAGATACATATATGATAATTGCGAAACCAAATATCTGGCACTTACTTTGCTCTCATATATTTCACGAACTCCACATAATCATATCCCTTAGGCAGCTTCACAGTCGTGACGGTAGCCAGGCGGTCCTCAGGCTTTGGGATCAGGAATTCGAAGGAATACTCCCGGAGACGCTTGTGGAATCGAGCAGTGGTGGCAGCGTGACGGGCCCAGGATACTGGTAAGGTTTCCTTGGCGATCTCTTGGAGGCAGCACCGGAGGGCCCAGAAAAGGGGTGGACTGAGAGTGTGATGGTATCTGAAGGAATGAATTAGTTAAATTAGCTTACGTTTTATTTTTTTTACTTTTGATAGGCAAGCGCGAGCTTAATCTCTATCTCGCCCAAGCGACGATCTGATCAACGATGGAGCACGCTTGCCTAGAAGTAACCTATTCACTTTTGACTTAAAGATCCCTAGGTTGTAGATATTAAGAAACACAGACTTCGGCAGGGAATTTTACTCCTTAGCTGTACGCACAATAAATGTGTTTCCAAAACCCTTTGTGCGCATGCATGCTTGCTGAAATCTTAGAATTTGGTATAAGACTGACACCTTTACATATTTATTCTAATGAGCAATGTTACTAACATAGTTTTAAGTTCTACTAACATATTATGGATGTATCTAACATAAATAATAATAATAATAAACTGCGTTGCAGAATCCTACCGCTTGGCAGCTGGTGAACATTATGACTATTGAGTGAGATATTTTTTCTCCGTAAAACTAGAAAAAATATTTTATCCGAAACGGTGGCCAATATTGACGACAAAGCTTTGTTGATAGAGTTAACGTATTCATGATAAAAATGAAAACTTACGTTCTAGTGTTTCCGTAGCAGTTCCATTGTTGCGCTAACAGCTTCATGTCAAAGTAGAAAGGTGGATCGTGCTTCCTGCTCTTTATTTTTGCCCTGTAAAGAAAAGCAATTAATGGTACCTGGATATTGTATTATTCAATTATTGGGTTGTGAAATGAAGAGTGAAAAGTGCCAGATAGGAAGTCGTTTCTTGAAAAATATTGGCATGCAGCTGCGTAAGAATGGAAGTCGATTATAACATATTTGGGACATCACTCGGGAAATTGATTATGTAAAAATTATCTGCTTGATAAAAATGTATGCATCAAAGGCCCTAAAAATGGTGATATAATCTTACTCGGCCCGGGCGCTGAATGCTACAGGGGATATCCCAGCTGGTCCACTGAAAACCTTTTGAGTAGAGGAGTAGACTCCATCGATTCCCCACTCGTCCATGAAGAATGGAACTCCTGCCAGAGATACCACGGTGTCCACCAGAAGTAATGTTCCATATCTGAAAATAACGAGAAAGAATAGGTATAATTATAGAGAAAAAAACATTAGTGAGTCTCGAAGGACATTTTGCATGAGAAGCAGAAGTAGAAAGTAACTCAAACCGAGAGAATCGCTTAAAGAACTACGGAAAATGTTCGAATATTCGTTTGGAATCGCCGAAAACTTTTTATCTTAACTTTTACCGCGCCCGGTATTTTCCACTGCATGCTAATTGCAGACTCCTTCACAGGATGCAATTAAAGAGTTTTCAACTCGAACGTTATTCCGAGAGACCTAGATCTAAGTAAAAAGCCAAGTCAGGAATGAAAGAGACAACGAGTGTAATTAAATTGTCCCTCAGTGTTCCTCGGGCAATCAAATAGTTTTTCTGCTAAAGTTCGCTGCTTTTTTAATTTGGAAGTGAAAGGACGACAGGAGGAATGGTTTCAGCTCAGATTGGATAAAGCCCGGATTGTGGTTTTTACAACAGTTCGTTAAGCTGACAGACAGGGAGCAAAGATGGGAGGGATAGATAACTAGCGTACGCTAAAGTTTAGTGATCTTTTGATTTGGGTGATGTGTATTCAGAGTGGCTAGTGTTCATTGGTTTTACGTTAATGCGATCGACATATTTATAACTACTCCAAGCTCTTAAACAATCAGAGAGGCAAAGTATAAAAACCAATATCACGCAGCGCACAGTTCTTAAGTTTTTCCAGTAAACTTAAAACTGTTAAAAAAATGTCAAATGAACTTGCTTTAAAATGAAATATAGGTTACTAATATAAGCATAAGCTTAAAAAAGCCTTATAATGTTCCCACGGCTGGGACTCAGACCTCCTCTCCATACGAGAGAATCAAACACAGGGGTCCAGTGCGGGTTGGTGGATATTACATGTTTATAACTTCGATATGCCGGTTTCTTCACAAAGTTTTCCTTCACCGTTTTGAGAGCGTGGTGTTGAAATATAATAAATTAAAGTAACTGCCTGGGTTTGAACTCACGATGTAGAACTCGTAAATATACTGTGTACTAATGTGCTGTACTACTAATACTGGATTACTAAGAGGAGAAATGTAAAATATCAGTTGTGCATAACGGATTTTCTCTCTAGGTCATCGGTGTAGTACTTATATAAGCCGTGACGTGCCGTTCGAGCCTAGACTTAACTCAATAACTACGAGGCAACTTCTAAACCTATTGTATTAGGTACTCTCTTATCTTATTTCTTGACTGGACTGGTGACCAGTTATTATCGGTGATTCTATTATCCTTTATTTGCCAGTTCAAATAACAGAGTCGCATTTTTGAGCTGATCTCTTTGTTTGTTACGTTGAGAGAATGTTTGATTAGTATCATTTTTAGGGTTCCGTACCTGAAAAGGAAAAACGTAACCCTTATAGGATCACTTGGTTGTCCGTTCGTCTGTCTGTCTGTCTGTCTGTCAATCTCGGGAACGCGTGAAGGTATCGAGTTGAAATTAAAACTATTACTCAGGTCTGCGGTCCCTTGCAGTTGTGAAAAAATCAAACTTCTGAGTTAACGAAAAAAAAGATACGGCCGTTTATGTCACAAAAAACGTATATTTCGACACTCTCGAGGGAATCAAAATTCATAGGGTAGTTCCCGTTGAGCCTGAATCCTGAAATTTAGCATGCAGCAAGGTCTCATAGCACAAGTATCGGAAAAAAATCTAAAAACTGTATATTTGTACCTAGTTACGTCACAATTGTTTTTTTGCGATTCGGAAATATCTTTGTAACTCAATTCGGAAATTGAATTGTTTTCATAGGTATGTTTGTACGGAACTCTCGGTGCGCGAGTCCGACTCGCTTTTGCCCGGTTTTATTTATTTGTATCATTAATTGACTAGCGTTTGACCTCTTTGTCATCTGATACTAAGCAGAAGGTTTTTTAAACTGTCTAAGGTAAACAGTAAACCCCAAGTAAGTGTTAAGTAAATCTTAATAAAACAATTTCTATTAATTGTTTAATTTAGACTCATTAGTAGGACAAAAGATTCTATTATATTTTACTTAGCAACATGTGTACTTGGTATTTGAGATCCGAATCGAAATTAATTTGTCTTAGTCTTAAATTAATAAAATTTTATCTCGATTCATAAAACGGTCAAAGAAATTGCAAGCAGTTAGTAAAACAACTGACTGCAGGACTAAAAAAATAATATTTATTTTATTTATTAATTCTTTATGCACACAAAAGTAAAGAGGCGGACTTAATGCCTTAAGGCAAGGTTGACGGGTAGAAAATCTACCAGTCAACCTTTTCCCATTCGTAAAACTTCCTTCCTTATATCCCACAATCCTAACTGGCCATTCGTGCTCAAAATAATTATTTGAAGCTATTAACGTTTTTTTTTTCACTAATTTGTTCTTAATGATTTAATAGTTCGCAGCTTTTATATTTTTTCATTGGAACCGGCCATTATTTTTAAAACGTCATTTGTTGACGCACCTCATTTTTGTTGTAAGTTGAAGTAACAAAGGCCCCTCGCCCACGGCCACTTTATGTAGCGATGCAGTAGCATTGCTGTTGCGTGTCCGCTTCGATACAGTCACGATGCGGTCGCTAGCTGTTTACGCTACGTCGCTAACGCTTCTGTCATGATGCAAACGCGATTACGGCACAAAAATGAAGTTTTTGTATAGAGAATGTTTCACTCACGCGCCACCCTCCCTCTGTTCTCTTTCCGATGTCGACCGACACGGTCGCACGTTTGCATCAATACAGTCGCGATGCTGTAGAGCGTTGGCATCGCTTCTTTAGCGCATTGCAAATGCGACTAACACGCGTTAGTAGCGATGCTTGTTTATGAAACGCGCGACAGCATCGCTACAAAAAGTCGCCGTGAGCGAGGGGCCAAAGAGGTGTGTATGTATGACTTGAGTTTTGCAATAAATATAAGTACTCGTAAATGTTTGTAGGGCTTTCTGGCGGGCTTTTTTGGAGTATAGTTCAGTCACTGTTTAATTATTTGCAAATTCATTCCTAGTCAATTTTTTTTATAGGTCGGACATCATACAATGACTTTTCACGCTCTAGGGAGGAGCGCGAGAGCGTGTCAGACTTTTACTGACTAAAACCCAACCATATATTCCTTCTTTGCCTTGCGTTCCAGGACCCCGGGTTTTCCTTTCAGAAGTGAACCCATGGCCCCAGTAGGCTTCGACTTTGCTGGGCTCCTACGGTTTTGCTGACATATCCTTGAGACGCGCGGACTCGGTCCGGACAGTTACCGGATGGCCGGACGGTGAGCTACTCATTGCTTAACATCCGCAATTCCACATTCCTATTGGATGTTGTGATGTAGTTTTGTAACTCAAGTGTCTTTACAACCGGAAGCCGGAGTCATAGAAACAGGTGCTATATCGGTAAAATAGTCCTGAGAATTTCATAGTAGTGATAACTACCCTAGCGAAGCTTTGATCCGCATTTGAATGGAAAACGATACGACTATATTCTGTATCAAAAACTAAATAAGTGCTTTTTAAACTTGCCTGTGGTTAAATGTATAAAATTTGACTTCACACAGACAAAAAGATTTTTCTTTTTTGTATTTTCGAACCGCTGGAAAGCATAAAAGCTAAATTCAAAAGTGACTATAGGATATTAACTTACTTGTGACAAAGATCACCCAAGCCTTGAAGATTCTGTACTGTGCCCGTTGAGGAGTCACCATGGGTGATGAAGAGAGCAGCTGGACGCAATTTCTTCAGTTCAGGCTCCAGTTGTTCGGGACTGAAGGTAACGTTTAGTGGAACACTGACCACCTCAGTTTTGATACCTAGAAAAAATATAAAAATGACAATATACAACATTATTTTTAATACATGCGAAACCTGAATATAGGTTGTTCAGAATCAGTAACTGAATCGATTCCAATAATTTTTACACCATGTTAGTTTCCAAATATTTAAAAAAGCTAGTTGGACACTACCAACACTAAGTACAACACAGGTCACGGTAGGTTATAGCGGACATTAGACACTAGCGCACAGCTGGATGCGGGAGTAAAACGACCCCTCAGTCGCCTGGGTGGCCCGGTGATCGTGTATTTGTGCGGCCAACCAGGTAACATAACAAGCTTATAAATTCGTGTTTTCTCATCGTACAGCTGTGAACTTTTGTACACAGATTCTTTACATAAAAATACTAGACACGTGTTTCGGGTTTCGCATATACTAAAACTAATGTTGTATAAGATTATGAAAGGGTGGAGGATATTTAATCTTGTTAAAAAAAAATTAGGAATAAATAGTGCATTTAAATTAGTTTAAAGAAACACAAGTTTTTTGAAATCTAATAAATGTCTCACGGAAATGAACTGGCGAGTTTCGTACCGTTTACCGTGTACCTGGTTACATCCAAATGATTTAAACTTCCAAACTTTTATAATTATATTAAAATAAATTTAAGTTAAATAAATATTTTTACAAATAAGTATAAAAAATTGTCCGCCATATTGGAATTATTGTGACATACTATTAATTAGTATTTTTTTAAAATAACCAATTGATACCCAAATTATGGGGTGCATAAAAGCCCTAGATTTAAACTAGCCATGCATGGTCATTCAAACTGAATATGTCTGTCTGCCTTTCAGCTCAATAGGATCGGAGTAATAATTAAAAACGTTAGAAAAATTAGGGGACAAAATGTCATGTCAGTGGATACAAAGTATCCACCGACATCCGACTCTTAATGTATCTGAAGCTTTAAAATTCATTAAAAATATTTTTAACTTAAACATATATACTAACATACAACATATATACTAACATAACTTTGCAATATTTGTATTGCAAAGTTATGTTAGTATGTAAACAAACGCTTGATATTTTAGTGGAGTTTCGATTTATATTACCGTATCTATTAGCTATAATAAAGGCGCGCTGATCCCATATTCCCCTGGAAGCGATGAGCAAGGTTTCTCCAGGTCCTACCAGGTTGCTGATCACAGCCTCCATGCCGGAGTGGCCAGATCCACTCATAGCCAACACCAGCTGGCTACGTGTTTGGAAGACGTATTGCAAACCAGCACGAATGTCATCCAGGACCTGGAAAAGACGATATATGTTATTAATCCACGAAAAAGCCATTTTTTGCATGCGCATCAAGCTTTGCTTTTTAATGATATAATTGAGTTATTAGAAATATGTTATTAGATTTTTAGAGTTTCGTACCTCAAAAGAAAAAACAGAACCCTTATAGGATGACTTTGTCGTCCGTCTGTCTGTTTGTTTGGCTGTCAAGACCCTTTTTCTCGGGAACGCGTGGAGGGACCGAGTTAAAGTTAGAACTGCTAAAGTTACTGTTTATAAAATGCGAGCTGACCCGTGCCCGCTTCGCTGGCTGTGAAATATTTTTGGGGTTAAAAATATTATTAATTACAATTAAATATATCCTATGTCACTCAGGAATTATGTAACTTGATACAGTTGATAGAATTTTCAAAATCGGTTCAGTAGTTTCAGAGATTACTTCCTACAAACAAAATTACAAACTTTACCTCTTTATAATAATGTGTAGAAGTTAAATTAAAAAAAAAAACCTACGAGTACCGAGTACTTAGTATACTGTAGACGAAGTAAAAAATACTTTTATGGGACTTTCACAGACCAATCCTTGAATCTTACTAATTACACGCCCCTTTGTATCTACCTTGGCAGGAGCTTGAAAGTTCTTAGAGTAAATGCAACAATTACTGCCAAGGCAGAGATAATGGAGCCTTTAATTACTGCGATTCAAGGGCATGTCTGTGAAAGTCCTATAAAAATATCTTTCACTTTGTCCATAATACAGTAAAACTTATTCTAAAATTAAATTAAATTTTCTATTAAAAATTATTTATTTTGATTTAAACAATAATCAAGTTGACTTTCTCCTAGATACTGTGTTTCCATTTTTTTATGAGCAGCAAGGAATTGTCAGGGTGCCGAGATGGGAATGTTTCTTAAGTATAATCACGGCACCCATGAATTAATTTAGAATTTATGGGTGCCGAGATATTGGGGGATCTATTAAAGGTTTTACCCACTGTTAGAACTTCACAGATGAAATGCTAATTAGGATTCTATGTTCGTAAGTGCCAATTTGCCAATAACACAGCGACTTTTAAAATCTAAAAGAAATATTAAAGCCTTCTTATTCAGAATCATATTTCAAATACGTATTCAACGAACAGGCTTCATTAAGATCGAATACAAAATATGAAAAGAAAACCTCAGCTCATATTTGAGCTTACTCTTGAGATGACAAGGGCTGACCTTGGTCGACCGTATGTTTGCCATCCCTTATATAATGGGAACAAACTCAAAAAGGTTGTTTACCCCTCAAAACACTCAGGAGTATTGCGGTGAATGGGATTCTTGTTACTCATGAGCGAGACCTTACTTTATTATTCATGTAATTTCACCTGAATACATAAGAAACCAAGGTTTTGTTTTTACATAACAGCCGCGTATTGTCGTACCTAAGTACAGAACAATAAGGTCACTTAGAGTTTTCGCAGGTCCCCAAGCTAAATAAAAATTGGGAAGCCAAATTATCTCACATTTTGTGACAATTCAGGTTTTCACCTTTTGGTTGGTGAAAAAGGTCAATGTAATAAAAAGACTATAGTAGGGATTCCTGAACTCTGAATTCGAAATAAGAACAGGGAAGATAGTCCGGTCAAATAAGACCAAAAAATGCTAGACGAGAACAACCAGAGATAATGTGACGAATTGATTCTACTCTCTAGTTTGAAATTAAACAGAATAACAACATATTCGTGGAATAGGCCTATCGGGGAAACTCCATTATAAAAAAACAGGGCAATTGCGAGTCGGACTCGTGCACTGAGGGCTCCGTACAAACTTAAAAGGTAAATTGTGGTTTACGATTTATGACGTATTAAAAAAAACTACTTACTAGATCTCGTTTAAACCAATTTTTGGTGGAAACTAATAAGGTAATGTACATCATATATTTTTTTTAGTTTTATCATTCTCTTATTTTAGAAGTTACGGGGGGGGGGGGGGGGGCACTCATTTTACCACTTTGGAAGTGTCTCTTGCGCAAACTATTTAGTATAAAAATGATACTAGACACCTCAATATCATTTTTGAAGACCTATCCATAGATACCCCACATGTATGGGTTTGATGAGAGGACTTTTAGATTACATTTATGATGGTGTTTTAACAATCCTAAACAATTTTTAGCTGGGTGCGAAATTTCGTACCCTCGGATGTTAAAATTTACTGGACTAAGAGAAATATTTATTTATTATTATTTAGGGGGCCTTCGGGATTGTCTAAAAGAATTACAGTGGCTCTGAAACGTAAAGTGCAATCGAAGGTATATAAGTGGGTTTTAGTCAGGAAACCTTTGACACTCCCTCTCGATTCACTCAGAGCCCACCCAAAAAAAAGGTGATTTTCTCGCAACGTCCGATTCGCATCAAAAACCTACTCGTATCATAGTAAGGTGCTTCTAGTTCACACGACGTGCATGAATGCAATCACAGCTGTAAATGATCCACCAAACCGTTAACCATTTACCTGACCATCGCAGAAAACATAAAAAAAAACTTACGTTGAAGAACTCATCACAGATGGGCGAGAGAACAGGCTTGCTGAGTACCTTCTCGACGGAAGGGTAGTAGTCGCAGGGACCTGGTCCACACAGCAGTGGCTTCACTATCTCACGGTCTACAATCCTAGGAGGAGGAACTATGAACTTGTTTGAAGACATCTTGGGAGATCTCGCTGAAAAAAAAATATGGTGGTTAGGATGCACAAGGGATTATAATAAAATAAAATAAAATTAATTGCTTTGAATAAAAGCTTTTAAAGAAAACAATAGTCTTACTTTTAAAATATCTACTCTGGATAGACACTTTGATATTTTATGCAAGTAGTTAACTGTATCACACCATACAATGTTCTGGTACAGACAATTTTATACCTCGTCTTTTATCACTCGGGTATAGTCATGTTTATGGTCATTAAAGAGATAACATTAGTAATCTCAATAGGTACGAAGAAGAACATTATGGTGTAAAACAGTCGTGTCGACCACTTTTAATTTCCCGTCTCATTTGCATTCAGATATAGGTTCAATTACTTGCTCGCTTGCCAGAAACAAGCATGTCTCGAGTGAAACTACGAGTATCTCGCACTCAGTGACCGATATTCGGCGCAAGTATTCGTGAAGTTTGGTTACCGGAATCGGGTTAATGTTTAGATTTAGTGCTAATAGGGTGGTTGTAAATTTGCTACAATGTTCTGGCGCTATCGGATGGCACATTTGGCAAGTGCGCCGCGCCCGGGGCTCGCGCCGCTTGCCAGCCTCATATTTGTTCACATGCTATCGTTGCTAGCCTGCGGTTTAACAATTGTTTTTATATCCCAATTTACCAACAATTCACAGTATGTTCGTTTAAAAAAAAAACAAACACGAATGTATTTAAACGTTTAAATGTGCCATAGATAAGGGAGGTCAAGAGTGCATTTGGCAGCGCGCTTATTGACATGATATTTCATCGTTTCCGAGCTGGGAGCGAGGTTACATAAGACTGAGACGTGGGATGAAGATCGAACGAGCGCAATGTTGTCTCGACAAATTGATTCGATTCCCATTGCGACTGTCGAAGCGATCCCGGCTTCCCGGCGGGACCGAGCGGAGCGAAAGACGAACGACCGCTGCCGGGACCTTCACGCGCGCAAACAACGTGGGACCGGCAGGAGTATCAGCGTCTTGTAAGCAGCGCAGCGCAAAATGAGGCGTGAATATTTGTTTGTATTTGAACTTGTATTACTAAATTTGTAAGTGGAAACATATACATCATACCACATATAACAACATATTTGACATGCTTCAAATTACCCAATAAAATATAAAAGGACGAATAATTACTTACTGTAGATAACAAAGGTCGCACTCACTTTGAAATCACTGATTCGTAAATTTCTTTTGTTCAGTTAGTTTCTAATCATAATGGGAACTGTTGCTGTGTCCCTCGCCGCTGGCTAACGAGAACTGACGATAAACAGTGGTCATTAGTTTATGTATATCGATATAATTTAATGATAATAGTTTACAGTTAAGTTTTACTTACTCAGGACAGATATAGTGATGAGAGAATAAGACATTATCTAATGTCATTAGATAAATCGGCTCTGTATAATTTAATGAAGATATTTCCTTTTTTTTAAAAAAACGTGGTCCTAAACTAGTAATTACTCCAGTGGGTTTTTTGAGGTGGGTAATGATCCAATGACTTGTCCCGCTCTAGGAAGAAGAGGGAGTGTCAGTTGCTCTATGAATTCTAGGACAATGAGTTTCCTTTTCAGAAAATACCCGCGGCCCGAGAGGGCATCGGCCCTGCAGAGCCCCTACGATTTTGCATTTTTTTATTAATTCACAAATCTGCGAAATTAAGACATCATATTTTGAACAAAGGCATCTACAAAAAATACATAATAAAACGAAAACGTCAGAGGAGCCGAACACGAGCGGAGCACGAGCGAAGCTGAAATTCGTGTTAGTGTAGTTTGACTTTAAAGAAGCCGAGCACGGGCGACTGACACTACACGAATTTGAGCTCGGCTCGTGCTCAACTCGTGCTCGGCTCCTTTAGCGTAGACCCTTATATACGTATGTAAAAACATTTGGTAGAAATATATTAAATGGATTTTACACTTGTTCTTTTTTACTGTTCCGTAATTGTACTTGCTATAGTATGTGAGATCATACATTATGTCACATCTACATAATATTATGTATCCGGATATATAATGTATAATGTTAAAGTGAGTTTACATGTTTACACAAACATGTAAACGCACCCACGATACTGGTGACGACAAGTAATCGGTAGCTCGTCGTTCTGCCGGCAATCGTCCGGACCGAGCCTCTAAGCCGTCGTCGACAGTACGTAGAGTTCCATGCGCTCCTCAAAGAGAGGTCAGCAAATCGTATTGGCCCAACAGGGCCGATGCCCGCTAGATACATGGAATCGGTTCTAAAAAAGATATACTCATAGTCCTGGAACGCAAAAAGCAACTGAAGGAACATAGGTGTGGTTTTAGTCTGTAAAAGTCTGCCACGCCCTATCGCTCTATCCTAGTGCGGGACAGTTTTAAGATCCCACCTCAAAAAAGCCCTTAAACTGGAAGTAGACCATAAGATAATTATTTCGAAAAGGGGTAGGTAAGTGCATTGTTTGGTGTGTTCTTTTTTAGTTGAAATGATTACATATAGCATAATATAGCATAATCAGCCTTTTTTATGTTCCCACTGCTGGGACAAAGGCCTTCTCTCTAGAAGAGGGAATGTGTGGGTTCGTGAATGTCACATGTCTTCGAATTTTTGGTTCTAGGACATGCCGGCTTCCTCATGATGTTTTTCTTCACGGTTTTGAGAGCAGTGGTGATGAAATAAATTACACAAAGTAATGCTGCCTGGCTGGGTTAAAACCTGCGACCTACAAATCGTAAGTCGGGGCCGTTACCACTCGGCCACCACTCTTTGTAAGTTATAGGTAGAAATGATTACAAGATGTACTATTTCATTGTTATTACTATTTGATTTATTATTATTGTAGATATTTTTATTAAGAAAATCATTAAAGCAGCAATACAAATAAGTACATTTTTATAAAGAGTATCACATAGTTTCTTGAATAAACGTGTATTAATAATCATTTTGGCGGACGAATAGCTCGGAGGGTGTCCGCCATGGCGTCTGCCAATATGTCTGCTACTACGGGTCTTGCGTTGACTCCCATGATGCCCACCCGCAATGCTTTGCCCACCGTGGGGCCACGGCCTTCTAGGACGAGAATATTGTGCCTGAAGAAGTCAAAATAGTTATATTAGAGTGTATGAAAGAAAAGTGTAAAATCTACGCTAAGATGAGGAAATTGACAGCATATACGAGCAACAAAACAGTTTGATACTTTAACTTCATCGCTTACCGAATATGACTAAATAACAAAGATGACACCGAAAATAAATTGTAGATTACTTCATTGAAAATAATAGTTAATAGGGTATTTTATTGTGTATGAGAAATCATCAAAAAGTTTAAAATTGAGATAGTTTAGGCAATAAGCAATGCAAATGTTGATATTAGTTCATAAAATATCAAAATTCATTTTAAAAGCCGTTTTAAAGTTTTCACTTTTCAATCTGATTTTTTTTTAATAAGCGTAACATTAGCCGCCGTGATATCACGTCATAGGTAAATGATATTTATTTTGCAAATAGGTTTTTAAAAACACTTTTGAACGTAAAAGTTTTCGTCAGTTTAAACTACAATAATAATATGTGTGTATGGTGTTAGCTGGCTACACTGAGAAAAAACACCGAAACAAACTCAGGGGTCAAAGTCTCTTTTAAAGTCCATAAAGCAAACATGTAAGGGTCAAATCATATGAGAACCAAGCAGATTAGGGTTGTAGGGTTCTTTGGACCGCGACCGCGGTCCCAACTTGAGCAAAGAACCACACAGAATTGAGTGGATCTGTCCAGTTAGTGCAAGCATTTGTCAGTATTCGTATAGCTCAACTTAGGCCTACTAAGGATCTCATAGGGTCATGTAAACTAAAAAGCGTCAATTGTCAACTGATGAAATGACGTCTTCATGTTATTTTAATTGTTAATGTTAGCGTATTTGTTTACATGGCTAACTGTCGTCATGACCACAGAGCAACATAGCGTCTAGCGTTTTCGTCCAAATCGGTACGAAAATAAAAAATGTACTCGTACATGCATTTTTATGGCAATTATTGAAAAAATAAAAAAAAATGTGTTTTTATTTTGTAGTTAGATCGAAATGAGACACTTTGCAAAAATTGGTATAATATCCTATTGAGCCAAAATAGTATAGTTACTTAATGATTAAGGAACTCGATCCATTTATTAGTCGCGAAGATTTTCATAGTTTCACGTATGTCTGACCAAAAGCCACCAATTTTCCACTAGCAATAATTCTAAATGTAGCAATGCTTACTTCTCCCTCATGTAACCAGTAAACTTCAAGTGATCAACTCCTGGCGGAAGTACGACAGTAGTGACAGTAGAGAGTCTGTCTTCGGGCTTCGGGACGAAGAACTCGAAGTTATACTCCTGGAGACGCTTGTGGAAGTGCGCTGTGCTGGTGTAATGGCGGTCCCAGGACACTGGCAAGGTCTCGTTGCAGATTGACTGAAGGCAGGCCCGGAGAGCCCACAGCATTGGTGGACTCATTGTGTGGTGGTATCTGAGAAAATATGAAGACAGAATAAGATAACATAAAAATAAATGGAGTAATGATTGTAAAACCTCTGTGATTGTGCAAATTGTGTTTATTAGCATTATATATACCTACTATTATACTATACCTAGTATTAGTATACTGTACCATTTTAAACATTTTGCAGCTTCAAACTAAGGTAAGACCGGCGCTACATTTGACTCAGGTGTGAATACAGCTCAGTAATAGTAGTAATAGCAGCTAAAAAATCAATTAAGACGTCAGACAAATTTAATTGTAGCTTAATTCTGATTCTGGAAATATATACAAACATTTCTAGTAAAAATAGGACTAAAAACACTTACTGTCTTGTATCTCCGTAGCAGTTCCACTGATTAGCCAACAATTTGACGTCGAAGTAAAAAGGAGGTTCATGGGTCCTGTTGTTTATCTTTTGTCTAAAAGAAAAACAAAGCCTGGGTTACAAACTAATACCATAAGAATTGGGTGTACAATATTTTATACTCAACAAAAAATAACACTAAAAAGAAATCTTTTTCTGAAAACAGCGTCAATTGGTTATTAAATGAAGCAGCAATTAGCATTCAAAAATTAGTTTGAAGAAGAGAGGGGGCATGATGGGAATATCTCGCTATTTCTTTTGAGTATACGTAACCTAATGGCGCTGACGTCACATTTCAGTACGTGCTTTTTTATATTGTTATTTGACAGTTCCCCTTTCCACCAGATTCCAAAGGTATCTAACTTGATTAATATTGAAGGAATTTGAAATTTTTTTTCTATTTGCGATTTTAGATAAAGCCATTTTTTTATACAAACAATAAAAAAAAAATAAGTCAAGTACCTAATTAAACGTGATTTGCCATATTATTATTTATAGGTAGGTTAATGGTATTTTTTTAATGATTTCTTACTCTGCTCGGGCACTAAATGCTACAGGGGCTATTCCAGCTGGTCCACTGAACGCCTTTTGAGTAGAAGAGAATACCCCGTCTACTTCCCACTCGTCCATTAGGAAAGGGACTCCAATAAGTGACACCACGGTGTCCACCAGGAGCAGAGCTCCATATCTGAAAAGTTGTTCATCAGGAATTTAGAATTATTGCTTACAAGGTACATTATTTTCTAAAGGCAAATGGAGGTCTGTGTAGAGGATTTACTACTGTGTGCAAACATAACTGGCCTAAACATAAGTAAAAATTGTCCTGGTGTTCTTTTATGGCGTCTTAATTTTTTCTTTAACACAAATGGCCAGCTTCTGTTACATATGATTGTATAACTAAATGGAATTTTATATCTGGACAAGTCTCAACATAGTTAACGATCACGTTACTACCGAATTCAGTCTCTTTGATATTAATGTTACGAGAAGGCAAACTTTATGTCCATAAATTCTTTAACAGGTCTATGCTGAGAAATGGTAAAATAATCTTTAATTTTTCCATGAAAAATTGTGTTTTCAAGGCAAAATTTAAACCGTGTCTGAAATATGTAATTTCAATAATATTCATTATTTTTCAAGTTGTGTCTTTCAAATTGACGAAGTTTCTTTTTATCAGCTGGCAACTTAACAACCAGTAGCTAATGTCAGTTTCGCTATTAATGCAGGCCCTGGTCTGCGAAATGAAAGTAGTTTTTCATAAACAGATATGGAAGTAGCATTTGCAGTTTTTATCTCATTGTATAATATTTAAGTAACAAAAATATCGTTATTACACTACAATTGCTATAGGACGGTGCGGGTGACAGCTGTCAGATTCATACAATGTAGCTACCTGTCCTTTTCTCTAATCTTAAAGTGGTATATTTTCATCCTGCTGTCATTCTACCCATGCTATGTAGCCTACCGAGGCCAACGGCCTGATTCTGAAAGGAAGATTCGGCCTTGGTACGAAAGGCAACACAACAAGGCACATGAGTGGGTTTTTAGTCAGTAAAAGTCTGACACTATCTCTCGCCCCACCCAAGATCTTCCCACCGAAAAAAACCCATGCTATGTAAAAAAGACATTAGGTACTATTGTTTTCTATCTCGACGTTCACTTACTTGTGACAAAGTTCGCCCAAGCCTTGCATTTTCTGAACGGTTCCGGTCGAGGAGTCTCCATGGGTGATGAACAGGGCAGCTGGACGCAATCTCTTCAGTTCCGGCTCCAGTTGATCCAGAGTAAAGGTAGAGTTGATTGAGGTTTTGGTCACTTCAGTTTTGATTCCTGAAAATATTTGGATTACAATTATGTTATGATTGGCAAAAACTATAATTATAAATGTATTTGCATTTTACAGTAACTCATAGTTAATTAAAAACAGTCGCAACAGTCATAAGTTGTGACATTTTTTACGTCTTATATAGTCTAATTATAATATTTTAGTACAAATTGGCATGACGATTGACATTGTTAGTAAAATTGCTATCAAGTAAGTAGGTTCGTTGAAAACTCGCAATAAGACCACAGGTAGACTTAATGAAATGTAGAAAAAACTATTTACCTAATCTATTGGCAATAATTTCCGCACGCTGATCCCAAATGCCCCTGGATGCGATTAGCAGAGTTTCACCAGGAGCCACCAGGTTGCTGATCACTGACTCCATACCAGCATGGCCAGCGCCACTTATTGCCAACACCAGCTGGCTTTGGGTTTGGAAAACATATTGTAAACCTGCACGAATGTCGTTCAGAACCTGTAAATAAACGAGAAGGATTTAGTATTACTTTAGGTACTTAACATCATGGCTTGATTCGAATGTAGGTAGACTTGCTAAGGCGGTGGCCCTAGAACGCAAAATTGACAAGGATCTGCACGTCTTGGGGAAAGTATACATACGTTATAAAACTCATCGCAGTTTGGTGTGATGACCTGCCTGCTGAGAGCCTCCACGACGGAGGGCCAGTAGTCACAAGGTCCCGGGCCACACAGCAACGGTTTTACAAACTTTCTGTCCACTATCTTCGGAGAAGACACCCTCAAGTTATCGAAAGACATGGCTTGGAATCTAGAAAAACATAAAAATAAAATATTTGATTTGATTTAATTTGAATGGCGTACTTAAAACTTTACCTAAAGCCAAAAATGCTACCAATATATAAAGTTCTTTTTTATAGGAATAAAGTACTATAGAGCGTCCTTCATCATTACCTCTTTATAAGAATTAGAACCAATGGCACATAATAAAAAAGACAAAACACTATTTCGGGTTTAAAATGAAAAGATTGGCAAAAAGATTTTAGCCTGCGTGAAAGCAGAAAATATTTTTAGGTCACTGAATGATAAAATTGCATTTAGCTGGTGAAAGAATTTTTAAAATCGGTTAAGTAGTTTTTGAGTTTATTAATTACAAACAAAAATACAAATCTTTCCTCTTTATAATATTAGTAAAGAAAGAAAGAAAGAAAAAGAATTTGTTTGGTACAGCACAAGGCACAAACACAATATTAACACGAAACAAAAATAAAAAAGAAGCAAAAATGTAGTTGTGTGCCTCACGGCTGCACCAAAATAGGTCCAGTTCAGCATGAATGTCAGACTACTAGTGCCTGACGCTGACGTGTGTATGGATATTATATCCGATCGGATCCCTATAGAATGTATATGAATCCAATTTTGTTTTTTAGTATCATCAATAGCTACTGAACAAAATTTATAGTCTCATACTTTTCAACCACTTTTCTATTAGCTAAAAGTATTCAATTTACTTACAAAGTTACTGCGAGTCGTAAATCGACGCAAAATGGCACTACAACACAATACAAACTATGGGAAAAATATTCGAAATTAGATTTTAATACTTTTTTAACATCAGTGTAGACAACTACTCGTGCTGAAGTGTACCGCACAGCTGGCTAGTCCTAGCAGATGATAATAATGATAATAAGTAAGTAATTATAATTTTGTATTACATACCCGTACTCATTGTATCAACTAATTGGTGTATAATTATATAGATTACCGCGTAAATAATGACAATTCTATTTTATAAACAATGACTGATAGAATATAATAATCTATATTGTTCATCAAAATACGCGTAGTAACAAACTTTTTGCGAAGATTTTTTTTTTTGTTTTCGGTGGGAAAATCATCTTATGACATCCCCCGCCCTTGGGCGGGGCGGGAGATAGTGTCAGACTTTTACTGACTAAAAACCCACTCCTGTTCCTTCGTTGCCTTTTGTACCAGGGCCGAGTCTTCCTTTCAGAATCAGACCCTTGGCCCCAGTAGGCTTCGACCCTGCTAGGCCCCTACAGTTGCTGACATCTCCTTGAGGCGCGCGTGGAACAGCACGCGCCGTCGACGACTTGGGCTCGGTCTGGACGGTTACCGAACGGTCGGACGGCGAGCCACCCATTGCTCGCCGTCCGCAAGCCTGCGTCTACGATGGCCGGAAATCAGGATCGGAATCCCGGCGGCGATTGGGGCGTGAGGACCGTTGCCTCACGCGATCGGCCGCCTCCTTTGCTAGCATTACTGCTTCGCAGAAGGAGGCGACCGCCTGCCACTCCTCCTCACTCCGGACCATGGCCTGTACCAAGGCCCGGCGCGAGAGATCGCCGCCGCCAATCGCCCCCACGAGGACACGGCGTTGCTCTGCCCAAGCGGGGCACACCTCCACCGTGTGCTCCACCGTGTCCTCCGGGCGGTCCGCACAATGGTGGCAGCCGGGCGTTTCTTCCGCACGAATCCGGTGCAGGAACCTCCCGAACTTACCATGTCCGGTGAAGACCTGCATCATGCGGAAGGTAAGGACGCCGTGTTGCCTTTCCAGCCACTCCTCAAAGAGGGGACTTATCGCCATAATAAGGAGATGGAAACAAGCGATAGGGAACAGACACCCTCACGGCCCAGCCGCTGCGACTGGAAACGCCCGGGTATCGGGAGTCCCAGAGCGATTTACGGCCACTATAGGCGCGGGCTTGGCGGTCGACAAGTATTGGGTAGTTCGCCGTCCGACCGTCCGGTAACCGTCCGGACTGTGCTCGAGTTAACGCATAGTATCTCACGTGCGTCTCAAAGAGATGTTAGCAAAACCCAGCAGGGTCGATGCCCGCCAGGGCCATGGAGAATTTTTGAAAAGAAAACCCTAAAATCTAGAACGTGAAGGGTAACTGCAGGACACAGTTGTAGTTTTAGCCAGTAAAAGTCTGACACGCTCTCCTGTTTCACCCTAGAGCGCGAGAAGTCGTAGGATGATATCCCAATTCAAAAATAAAATATAACTTTACACATAAAACCTATGGGTAAGGCATGGTATGGTCATGATAAACTGCTTTGTTTTGCATCATTGACATTGGTTTAAACCTTGTTGTGTTTCAGTGTAGCGTTTACAGAACTTTCTTTACGTGAGATATCATCAAAATAATTGCTTCTATCGCTCTAGCTGGGGCCCAAGTCTGCAATTTTTATAGATTCGTCATTCCAACACGATCCCGTTGTCATTTTGCTAAAAGTTCCTTATCTGCTAATTCATAATGGTCGATCATTGATCGGTCAATGATCTTGTGGTAGGATGACAATATCGAGCTGTCTCGTAACAAATTAAAAGCAATGACGCTCTAATGTTAGGTCAAAGGATCAAAGGAACTGTGAAAATTTTAGCAGATTCCCGCATACGTCAAACATTTATTTGTCATTAGGTACCATTCTATGCCATTTCTTTCAATCGAGTTTCAGTGATTGGAAAGTCATAATGATGCCATTATATTAGTAGATTACCAAACTTGTCAAAATCAACAATTATGAAGTTAATGCATTCTGGCACTATTGTAATAGCAGACTTGAGGCCCTGGGTTAGCGAGTGTCAGACTTCACTTCACAGTCGTCCATTGCGGTTCAGGCCCGCGGTAACTCTTTCGAACAGTCCCACAACCATGGCAGGCATCAGCTCTAGAGGGCCCCATCAATGGGGCTGAAAGCTTTTTGAGGCACTCGTGGAACATAACGCGACGTCAACCTGGGCTTGATCCTTACCAGACGGTAAGCTACACATTGCTCTCATTGATCGATAGCCCGCGATAATGTGTTTACAATTAGAGAATATGCTCATCATTTATATATAGTTAAATAAAGTCTAATTTAAAAGAACTTTAAAACAATCAACACGAACAACATCAATCAATGACGAATTTAGCTTCAAAGCTGATAGTTATAAAGAGAAGTTATTTCACCATGATTGCCTTTATCACTAAAGTGCGCCCCCATGCCCTGTGACCCGTAAATACTGCTTGTCATTTAGTTTATAGAAAACATCACACCATAAAGTTATATGAATGTCAACACTTGCGGGTAATATTAAGATAAGATAAAAAACAAGAATACCGTTTCGCGACATCGTTTTATAATATTTTCTGTTTTGTAATAAACGCTTACTTGAATGGAAATAAACTGTCGGAAATCCCAAATTTGGTTACGCTGAATTTATTTTTCTGCAATTTGCATTACTACAAGTTTATTATTTCATTAATTTTACATGCATGTGTGATTATGTGTATGCAATGGAATGTGTGGTAGAAGTAAGAAATGAGTAGGTATATTAGAGGAAGTTTGAAAGTGGTGCCAGTGACTTACAAATGTATACACAATATAAGTCACACTGTGACGTAGTTTATAGTTCTTTTTTTTCAAAATTTTTTGACAAATTCGATCAAGTAGCTATCGAGATCTCCATGTCTGCTCAGTCCTCCACGTTACGTTCGCGCGGCCAAGTTCAAACTTCTCTATTTCTAACTAGCTTTTTCCCGCGACTTCGCCCATGTATATAAAATATAGCCTGTCTCTCAGGAATAAAGCAGCTTTCTATCGGTGAAAAAATTTTAGCAATCAGATCTTCAGAGATTACCTCCTACAAACAAAAAACATAAAAAACAAATTTTACCTCTTTGTAATATTAGTGTAGATTTGAGAAATTTTAGGTTTGTTTCCTTCGATTGCGACAAATTCCGAGAATTTTTTCGGCGAAGTTCTTTTCTGTTTAGATAATTTGGTGCAGCAATCGAAATGTACACTGTTCTGTCTGTTGGTTTGTACGTTCTAGTGCCTCTTTCGAATAAAGCGAGAACTACACTAGACCGATGTACACGTAGACCACGCCTGATTTGTACGTAGCGGAGCGTTGCGTGGCGTCGCGTGGCGTCGCGTGGCGTGGATCTATTGTAGCTCTGCAAGTCTAGTTGCCATATAAAATGTATGGAGACCGACGCACCCAGATCAGCGTACGTGGCTCACGTGTGCGCAAGGTAGTTCTACCTTAATCCCGCAAATAATCGTAGACCTAAAGTCTGGCACCTTTACTCTCATTGTTCACTTGCCTTAGCAACCTCTATAATAATAATAATAATAATAATAATAATAATAATAAAATTTATTTCAGAATTACTTCCATATATTGTTAGTAACAAAGTTCTTAGCCTAGTGTTAGTAAAGCATAATAAATTAATAATATTATTGGAAATATATTAGGCGCTTGCTCTCGCATGTAGGCCTATCAAATGTGCCATCAGTATCGAGTCCCATCGGCTGGCACACGCGGTCAGGATGGCGCTGGGGCCGCCGCGCACCCGCGCCAGTAAAGACGCACTTCGCTTTCGTATGACAGCGTGAAAGCCGTCTACGCGCGCCTCCGCGAACATGCCACTCGCGCTACAGTACCGCGGCAGCCCCATCAGCACCCTGAACGCGTTATTATATTGCACACGTAGGGCGTCGTATGCTCTCCGCGTGTATTCGGCCCACAAACTGCACGTGTAAAAGGTCTGACAGAAAGCTCTAAATAGAGTGACCTTCACTTGTTCAGTACACCGTGCGAATCTGCGAGCCAACATATTACAGCGAACAGACAACGCCCTACGTTCCCTCTCCACATCCATGTCATCTTTAAGGTCCTCGGTGACCCAGTGGCCCAGATACTTGAAGTGAGTGACTTGGCTTAATGGTGTACCATAGAGTGAAACGGGAGGTACCACTGTGACCTCTTTTCTTGGTGCTTTAAAAACCATAACCTCACTCTTTTTTACATTGTATCTGAGCCCATGAGCCTCCGCGTACTCTTCACATATACGGAGTAACTTGCGCAACGCACCGATTGAAGGGCTGAGCAGCACCATGTCATCCGCATAACTGATGTTATTTACGCAAATTCCATCTATATGACACCCGATGCCCGTGCTGCTCAGCTCCTCAATCAGGCGGTCCATATACAAATTAAATAACTTCGGTGAGGTCAACCCTCCCTGCCGCACCCCACACTCCAACTTATACTCATCCGACTTACTAGCCGCCCACCTAACAGTATTTTTCTGATTTTTGTACCAGTACTTAAATATAGATACGATTTCAGGGGGTAGACTAGTGTCTTGAGACATTTTTGTCCATAGCAGGTCGTACGAGACCAAGTCGAATGCCCTGGACAGGTCCAGGAAACACGCGTATACTGGTGTTTTACGCGCGGTGTAGTATCGCACAGTCTGCTTGAGGCACAAAATCGCACTTTCTGTGGACAGACCAGTTCGGAAACCGAACTGACCATCATGCAGTTTTATATGTTTTGTTAAATGGCCGTCAAGCAAACTATCCATTACCTTCGCTATAACCGTGGCTAAGGAAATAGGCCTGTAGTTAGACCTGTCCGAGACATTTCCGGTCTTGTTTTTTACAATGGGGACAACAATGGTATACATGAGATCATCAGGCAGGTAGGAGTGGTTAATACACAGATTAAATAGTAAAGCTAGGACTCTAGGCAAGTGTACCCCAGCAAACCGCAGGTGCTCAATGCTGAGGCCATCATGACCTGGAGATTTTCCTCTTTTCATAGATTTGATAACTAAATCAACATCCTTTGCAGTAAACCTTACATTGACATCTCCAGGTATAGCCCCAGCATCAGACACCGACATCATTTCAGACTGTGCAGGAGTCACAAACGGCTCAACTCTGAAATGCCGCTGAAATAATCCTGCGATGTTATCTGGCTCGTGTTCACCTTCGACGCTCACGGGTCGGCTAGGCTTTAAATTCAACTTGTTCGTTGATTTCCAAAATTTTGAGAAGTTATTATTGAAATGGTGTCGCGCAATTATATCCATTTTAATTTGTTGTTGGTTATTCTGACACCATTTCAATTTCATTTTTCTATAGGTCTCTTTAGGTTAATTTCTTTATATTTTCTATAAAGGTATGATGTTTATTATATAAAACGATCTTTCACCATGATTGCTTGCCGTTATCATTAAAAGTTCGCCCCCATGACCTGTGACCCGTAAATACTGATTGTCATTTAGTTTATAGAAATCATCAAACCACAACTTTGTCAACACATGGTTTACTTATAGAAAAGACAGCAAAATATATTTTTTTGAAACAGTAATAAATACATATGTACATGGTTTAATTTTTTGCTTGAATAGGTATCCGAAGATGTAATTTTTGTAAGCAACATCACGTCTGGGATTCCCGAAGGGTTGTAGATACACACGCGATACACACAGATATCGTGAACAAAGTTTTTAAGCGCAAATTGTTAATAGAGAGCGCAATTGATGAAAAAAAAAACTGAAAGGGCAACTGAAAGAACACAGGCATGTTTTAGTCAGTAAAAGTCTGTCAGACTTTCACTCAGTCGTCGACAGGATCCAAGAGTCGGGACTCGAGGTGGCATTGCACAAGTCTGAGGCCACGTGCTTTCACGGCCCTCGGAACGCGCCACCACCGGGTTCTACTAACGGTAGCAGGAGTTCATATCGGCGTCGGGTCGTCGATGAAGTACCTGGGATTTGTTCTCGACAGCCGATGGGATTTCGAGGAGTACTTCCGACGTCTGGCTCCCAAACTGAATCGGACTGGGGCTGCCCTCAAGCGGCTCCTGCCCAACCTAGGGGGTCCAGACGCCTCCTGCCGGAGGCTCTACGTGGGAATCGTTCGGTCCATAGCCCTTTATGGCGCACCGGTGGGCGCCGGCTACTGCGGAAACAGGTGGCGACTGTCGCGACCCAGTGCTGGGTACGCCATAATTATAGGGGTAAATCCCCTCTTTGAGGCGTAGCTGGACAGACCAGGTCCTCACCGGACATGGTAACTTCGGGAGTTTTCTGCACCGGATTTGTGTGGAAGAAACGCCCGGGTATCACCATTGTGTGGACCGCCCGGAGGACACGGTGGAGCACACGGTGGAGGTGTGCCCCGCTTGGGCAGAGCAACGCCGTATCCTCATGGGGGCGATCGGTGGCGGAGATCTCTTGCTGGCTTTGGTACAGGCCATGGTTCGGAGCGAGGAAGAGCGGCAGGTGGTCGCTTCCTTCTACGTAGCAGTAATGCTAGCAAAGGAGGCGGCCTATCGCGTGATTCAACGGTCCTAACGTCCCAACCGCCACCGGGATTCCGATCCCGATTACCGGCCATCATAGGAGCGACTACGGCGAGCAATGAGTTTTTTTTTTAGGTGGGAAAATCATCTTATGACAAATCCCGCTCTTGGGCGGAGCGGAAAATAGTGTCAGACTTTTACTGACTAAAATCCCACTCCTGTTCCTTCTTTGCCTTCGTCCCAGAGCCCCGGGTTTCACTTTCACACTACCCGTGGGCCCAGTAGGCTTCGACCCTGTTGGGCCCCTACGATTTGCTGACATCTCCTTGAGGCGCGCTCACCGTCCGACCGTCCGGTAGCCGTCCGGACTGATCCCAAGTCATTGACGGCGCAAATTGTTCCACGCGCGTTTCAAGGATATGTCAGCAAACCTTAGGAGCCCAGTAGGGACGAAGCCTACTGGGGCCAAGGGTCTGCTTCTGAAAAGAAGTTCGGCCCTGGTACGAAAGGCAACGAAGAACCAGGAGTGGGTTTTTAGACAGTAAGAGTCTGACACTATCTCTCGCTCCGCCCAAGAGTGGAATTTGTCATTAGATGGTGTTCTCACCGAAAAAAAAAACACCCTTCTCACTCCACCCTGAGCGAGAAAAGTGTTTTGATGATTTCCCACGTAAAAAAGGGAAATAGATAGCGAGCCCTTGCCATCAACCGATCACAGATAAAGAATGAACTGCTACTTTGGAATTCGTGGTGGTATAACACAATTATCACTTTTCGTAATCCAGGAATCGAACTCGTAACCTCACGTTTAGCAAACTAACGTAGCATAAATATACTAATTATAATGATTTTAGTATTCAAACATTTTCCTAGCTTTTTCCCATTTTTAGGGTTCCGTACTTCATAAGGAAAAAACGGAACCCTTTAGGATCGCTTTGTTGTCCGACTGTCTGTCTGTCAACACTCTTTCTTTATCTCGGGACTGCGTAGAGATATCGAGTTGAAACCGTATACTCAAGTCTGTGACAAAATCAAACTTCTATGTTGACGAATAAAAAAGATACAGTCGTTTACGTCGCAGAACACAGGTATAGGAATAAGTCTGAAAACAGTAAATTTATTGCTGCGACACAAAAAAAAAACATTTTTTGCGATTCGGAAAAATCTCCATTCGGGAATTAAACTATGCGTTTACATAGGTAAGTTTGTAGGGAACATTCAGAGCGCGAGTCTGACTCGCCCTTGCCCAGTTTTTTATGTTAGGATTGGCTTCAGTCTACCCGAATGCAGTTGAATACAGAAAGCAATCGTGGATGTTTGAGTAAATACTACAAAAAACTGGACTTACTTTGTACTTTAAAATATCTTTGGAATAACTAGTTTTATCTCAAAATTTGCTTTGCTGTTTATCTGTAATTAACCTTTAGTCATTATAAGTATTGACGTAATCTATGTTGTGTACCCATATGGCACGTTATTTCACCATGATTACACTCACTTATCTCTAAGAGTTAGATACCATGACCCTTGGTTGCCCCAGTGGGTAAGCAAGGGTCATGATATTTGAAAGGAGTTGGACATGTCACTCGCTATAGATAAACCTTAGTATCACATCATGCTTCGAGATTGTTCGAGAGAGTTACCGCGGCTTTGGAACACAAAGGGCAACTGTAGAAACAAGGTGGGTTTTAGTCAGTAAAAGTCTGACACTCCCTCTCGTTCCACCCTGAGTCATCATCATCATTTCAGGTGAAAAACGTCCACTGTTGGACATTAGCCTCCCCCAAGCGTCGCCACAACGACCGGTCCTGTGCGTCTCGTATCCATCAGATTCCCGCGGTCCAGGTCATCGGTCCACCTTGTGAGAGGCCTTCCAACGCTGCCTCTTTCGGTACGCGGTCGCCACTCCAGAACCTTTCGTCTTCATCGACCATCTGTTCAGCGTGCAATGTGCCCTGCCCATTGCCACTTAAGTTTGGCGATTCTTCGAGCTATGTCGGTAACCTTTATTCTCCTGCAGATATCTACCCTGAGTAGGTAAAGATGATTGATAATTTCACACCTAATAAAATGGTATTTAGAGATCGTAGTAGCCTCCTAGCCAAGTAACGACCGTTTCGTTTCGATTCTCTTACATCGAACGCCTCGAGTAGGCCACGCCTCCGATTACTTTGTTCTGACGTCATCTCAACGCTCAGTCACGTGGTCAGAACAAAGGAATCGGAGGCGTGGCCTACTCGAGGCGTTCACGTAAATTTCTTTCGAGTTTACTTAATAAACTGATTGCGTTTAAAATTAAAGTTTTTATGTTTTTTTAACTAACTTAGCAGGGCTGTTGAAAATTATTAGTAAACTTGGAAACGTTACTTTTAAAAGTAACGTTACTATTTCGACAAAAAAAATCTTATATTTTCTTGAAACATTAGTAATGTCGATTAAGAACATGTCACTAGCAAAGACACTCTAATGGTTGCATTCATCTAAAATTCTAAACAAATATAATAAAAATGGTCGCATTTTGGTAAGATTACTACAACCGAACGAGGAAAAAATAGGAAGTTTTATATTGTCGCTACGACGTAGCCTATAGCGATGACGTCATGGTTACGCTTGCTACGTCGTAGCACATCATAGCACGTGGGACCGAATGAGCGTAGATTACGTAATTTACGCAACTCAAAGTGAGTCTGAAGGACTGTCCACCTAGCCAAGTTACGACTGTTTCGTTTCGATTCTTTTGCCTCGAACGCCTCGAGTAGGCCAAGCCTCCGATTCCTTTGTTCTGACCACGTAACTGAGCGTTGAGATGACGTCAGAACAAAGAAATCGGAGGCATAGCCTACTCGTGACATTTGACGCAAGAGAATCGAAATGAAACGGTTGTAACTTGGCTAGGGGGGGCTAGAACACTTTGTCTGCTGCGGTCTTCTCGTCCGATTACAATTTAAGTGTCTTCAAGGCGAGTGAAGAGGCTCGTAACAAACTAGTGCGCCTAACCATCAACCATTGCATCACTGCTTACCATCAGGTGGGATCGCAGTATCAATAAAAAAAAAGTCGCTGAAATTCGGCATCCGGTTACGATTTCTAATTTGATTGATTTTGAGCGATATTACTAAAACTATTTACGCTTGAGATGAATCTCACCTTAATTGGCTCCTCAATCTTATTCAAATGAAAATGCTAATGGCTATATTCATCATCATCATCTTCCTGCCCTTGTCCCGTGTTATTTGGGGTCGGCGCAACATGTTTTTTTCTTCCATTCTGCCCTGTCACTCGTCATGCTATCATTAACTTCCTTTTCTTTCATATCACTCTTCACACAATCCATCCATCTTTTCTTTGGTCTCCCTCTCCCTCTCCATCCATCCACATGTAAACTCATAACTCTTTTAGTAACATGCGCTTCATCCCTCCTCTTCACATTTCACATCATTCACATTCACATCACACACATCATCATTCACATTTTCATTTTAATTTTTTTTTTCATTTCACATTTTCTATTGGCTATATTATTCGATTATTTTCATACCTGACTTTGTGATTCAAAAGATTATTCCCGATTACCAAAACAATTTAATTTTCTAAACTACTAATCGCATTAATAGAAGTTGGTAATAAGTTGTTGAGTGTGGGCGACCGTAAGTACAGTTACATGGAACAGTGCAGCTTCTGATTAATAAAGAGGATTTATTAACTCTGTGCTGCCAGAACTTTAGTAACGCTGGCTTCTGACGTGAGCTACGACAGTTTTATGATCCCTAGAGTGTTGAGAGCTTATTTTGTCGTCAGTAGTTATGAAATAAAAAGATATTCATCTTTTATCGTCTTATTTATGAAAGTACATAAAGTATTTCTTGACTTCGGTGAATAGACATAAATACTTAGCGAATCAATTAAATTAAAGAAATAAACTGACCTCATGGTTTAGTGGTTAGTGGCTCTGAATGCTATAATAATAATATCTTTTTTATTTCAAATAACAATTGACTCAAATACAATATAAAAAAAGAATAATAATCAAAACAGTCACAATTAAAATCATAATTTGTAAAGTTAAAAGCCAAATCATATTATAAAATTAATACAAATAACTTAATTTAATTAAATTGAATATATTTCTATACAATTAGATAATAAAATAAAATTGTAAATATATAAATTTAATCAATAAAAATTAAACTTTTATTTTATTTTGCATTTTTTTTTTATAATGTCACATTAACTGTATATTTCAATAAAAACACTTAACTAAATTAAATAATAAAACTATGCCGGAGGTCGTGGGTTCGATTTCCATCCAAGACAAATGTTAGTGTGATGAGCATGATCTGGGTGTAATTTATCTACAACATGTATGTATTTAGAAATTTATAAGTTATCAGTTGTTTAGTACTCATGGTACAAGCTCTGCCTAGTTTTGGGTCTAGATGGCGTTGTGTGATAGTTAAAAAAAAAGTAATCAAATAAAAAAGTTTAAAAGACAGCAAATGGATCACAACAGCTTTATTGAAATGTTATAAATATTTCCGGAAGTAATGTTTCAATATTTACACCTAGGAAAACAAAATAACTTCTCAAAAAGAATTCCCATAAATTATTTAACTTTGAGCAAAACCTTTCATTTCGTTGCCTTTTAAGGAACGAATATTTTAAACAGCCGTCACTAAAAGCATTTTATGTCGAGCTCCGGGAAGTACCCCGGAAAGTACTTATTCATCTTTCTATAAACAAATATAAGCAACGAAACAAATTTTAAATTAAATCCCTTTCTCTCGTCGAGTTAATGTCCCGCGAGAGTTTTCTCTGGTTTTAATTTCCGGAGTGCTTTCAGTGAGGAAATAGTTGGTTGGGCAAACACTGCCCACCTCTCTTCAAAGGGCAGCATTAAACGCGTCTTTATTAAGTTATTCCTGTCACTTGTAATATGTGTAGCGTAGGGTGTTTAAATCTACCTACATATTTTCATCATCATCATCATCATTTCAGTCGAAAGACGTTCACTGTAGGACATAGGCCTCGGTCGGTGCGTCTGAACGAACGGTCCTGTGCGTCTCGGTACACCTTGTAGGAGTCCTTCCAACACTGCGTCTTCCGGTACGTGGTCGCCACTCCAGAACCTTTCGGCTCCAACGGATATCTGTTCTGTGAGCATTATATTTTGCCCTCTCATATCTAATATTGTATTATGGAAATATTCTACAATAGAAACAAGATTTTTTTTAAATAGTACCCAGGGAGTTTCTTCCTGGTTCTTCTCCATAGGAAACGACCAATTGGAACTGTGCGCTAACTTCTGACGTTTACAAGGCCTCACCTTCTAAGGGGATGGAACGGGCTCCAAAGTTTGTATAGAAAACCTACTTTCACCCGGGCGAAGCCGGTGGCAGAAGCTAGTTTATAATGAAAGATGATAAAGTGATATGAAAGAAAGGAATTTAGTGATAACGTGACGGGTGACGATACAGAATGAAAGAAAAAAAAGTGTTGCGCCGACCACAAATAAAACGGTACGAGGGTAGGAAAAGGTTGATGATGAATGAAAGATGATGTCAGTCCAATAACGGCTCTTACATTCTACTGCAGTTAATTCACTCAAGGTCGTTTTCAATGACTTTTTCGTCGATTTAGGGGGATATGTCGGCAATTACTTTCGTTATAATGCTGTTACGTTACGGTTTGTTGGTATAGATGCGTCCCTTAGGAAAAATCTACAAGAAACAAACACAGGCGTTAAGGGGCAAGATATTGGCAGCAAGATGATTGAATTGACCGTAATTTTCCATAAAAAAAATCGACACGACTTGTTGTTTCCTTATAATACGGTTGTTCTCAACTGAACAATTTTAACGCTCCAAGCAGTAATTAACAATCTTGCCTTGCCCATGGACTGTATATCTGAAATATTTTTTTTTATTTTATTTTAATTCATATTTTATATTAATTGTTTCAAGCTAACATTTTTCGTCAATATTGATAGTCGTCTAAATTATAGTCGTTCAAGCATAGAAGCTTCGATGTGGATCACTTTTTATAATAGAAATAAAGTAATAATTTCAGTCTATAATTCTCATTGCAAGGTCCACCCTTATCCTTATACAGAGATGGCATAAGCGTCAATCATCACGCTTACAGTACGGCCAAAATATCTTGACCACCCTGAACTTCGAACAATTTTAAGAATCTTCTTGCAAATGAGTATTTTTTGAGTATGTGCGACAATCCGGAACACAAAATTCAGAGTAGCCAATATACTGTACCTGTTTGTATTCAAGGCGGTAAGTGATTAAGGTCTGTTATATAAAACTAATACAGTGGCTACACCCGCGTGAAATTAAGACGACCTTTATAAAAGATAGCCTACGTTACGTTAATCTTGGATTTAAGCTATCCTGCCCTCCTAGCCAAGTTACAATCGTTTCGTTCGCGCCGAACGCCTCGAGTAGGCCTGAGCGTTCAGATGACGTCATAACAAAGGAATCGGAGGCGTGGCCTATTCGAGGCGTTCGGCGCGAACGATACGATTGTAACTTGGCTAGGGGGGCTGGTACTAAACGTCTAAATCTGTTCAGATATTTGAGCGTGAAGGCGTAACACACACACAGTCACACATGCTTACAAACGGTGTGAAGATAAATTGTATAAAATAACGAATAAATTTCCACAGAATTACAGAGTCCGTTCTTGAAAATGCTGCCAAAAAATAGCTACAATAAGACACAGCAACAAAAGATCATTAAGCTGGTTACACATCGATACTCAACGTTTGCTGGTGAAATATAGCGTAGCAGTCGCGGTAGCGCTGAGTGCATTAGTCGATGTAAGACGCGCATTACTGTGTGCCCATTATTTTCACACTTCGTTTGGCAGCCGTCGCCATGGCCTGCTGTTGCCGCAATTTTCAGTTAGTCGACTAACTCCTGGCCGTGTCGTGAGCCGTTAATGTACTGGTTAATAGTTCGCAGCAGGTTTTACGAGTATGTCAGCTTCTCTGCTTCTACAAAACAACTCATAATTTTCACGATGTGGACGTCAATTAGGGTTTTCTCTTGTCTTTTGTTTCAGTGTTCTGTTACGGTCAATGCTGGCATTATTTGTTGTGTACCTAACGGAAAACTTATTTTATTTCTAACTTTGCAGCTTACACTGTGCCAGAGGAGTAAAAAACATTTTCTACGATGATTAAAGTAGAATGAGTTTAAGACAGCAGATTTTTTTGTCGACAGCTTCTAAGCAAGCTAATATGAAAGTAATTTTATTTGTCAATTTGTTTGTTACGTTTTATAGCATTTAAGTGTAGCGCTATAAGTAAGCACTTTAGTTAAAGATATGAACAGTCAGAATTATGGATGGATTTTGAGGCAATAATTTGACTAAGTTCGATAAAGTTAAATTTCAGATTCAGGTACAATGTCCTTGATTTAATAATGCTCCTATACACATTTTGGGAGTATGTAGAACAGTGAATAAAGTCCCTCAAACCTCCGTTGAAACCTCCGACCAGATAAGTGTTATGTCTGATGGGCAACTGCCCGTTAGATGATTTCGGGATGTCGTATATAGACAAATCGCGTGGAGAACTTTGATTGCGCCATGCAGGATTAGTTCTTATATGACACCATAGATGTCGCTATACACTAAAAATAAACTAATCTAAAAAGGTTGAGTTTAGCGCCATCTAGTTAAAACACGACCACATATTTTTTTTTCATTCGGGCTTCTAGCTTTCATCATAAGAAGGATGCTCAAAGGTAACCCGTGAAATTCAAGAAATTATAATTCCGTAAATAATACATGTTACGGCGGCCAATCATATTTTATCAACATACATCTTGGAAAAATTTACAAATTAAGAAAAAGATAGGACTTAGGAATAAGAAAATGTTTTTATAACGACAATACATTCCATGCGGATATCTTCATTTCTGATGTGATCACGCAGGGAATTTCCGAGCATAGCCCTTTCCATTGCCCTTTGAGTGACTTTAAGCCTTCTGATGAGGCCCATTGTAAGCGACCACGTTTCGGAGACATATGTCATCACTGGCAATACGCACTGGTCATATGAGTACATAGACTTTCGTCTTGAGACATTGTGGTGTATTGGATGAGAAGACACCGCGCAGCCTCCCGAACGCTGCCCAGCCGAGTCGGATTCGACAATTGACCTCTTTCTTGAAGTTAGCCAACCCAACTGGACAGTCTGTCCCTGGTAAACGGAGATATCCGCAGGAGAACCAAGGTTGAGACATAGCCCAAAGAATAGCCAAACTTAAGTGGCAGTAGGCAGGGCCAATTGCTCGCAGAACAGATGGTCGATGGGGACGAAAAGTTCTGGAATGGCGACCACGTACTGGAAGACGCAGCGTTGGAAGGCCACCCACAAGGTGGACCGATACCCTGGTGAGGGTCGCGGGAATCCGATTGATGCAAGACGCACAGGACCGGTCATTATGGCTACACTTGGGTGAGGCCTATGTCCAACAGTGGACGTCTTTCGGCTGAAATGATGATGATGATGATGAATACATTCCCTTGAGATGATTTCCGACTATCATGCGGGCAAAATTTCTGACAGAAGCTAGCTAAGCTATACAGTTACTGAGGCTTATATTGCAGCCACAAACACTATTACAATACACAAATGCATTTAATGTTCTATCTAAAACTAAATAGCTATCGAAGCAATGGTTATTATATTGCAAATTGTAGTATTGAACAAGAGTATTGGTATCTTGTCTATGTTCGGAATTGCAATTCTATTTGCGAGGTCGGCTTGCTGGCTTCTGTAATTAATAACAATGTCAATATTCGAGATGGCTGTAAACACTCTAAACGCCAAACTACTAAGTTACAGGTACGTAGAGGTATACGTATGTAGGTATGTGATCAGGAATTTTCCACCAATTAGAGCCTGCGGTATTCTGTTGTATTTGGTAATGATTAGATTATGTATAGGTAGTCACGACACTAATGATAAAAGTGGGCATATCTATATATATAACAGCGAAATATCACTCACTGATTAATCACGAAATATCAGAAACTGTAACAGCTACAAACCTAAAATTTGCAGGTAGGTTCCTTATAGGGTGTAGACATCTGCTAAGAACGGATTTTACGAAACTCCATCCCTAAGAGCGTAAAACGAGGGTTGGAAGTTGGAAACGTTCGCGTATGAGAAACTGTTTAAAAAAAGTAGTTTACCCGTTTTGTCACCAGACGGCGCTTATTAACGTTAACGCGTAAATAAAAAAAAATAAATGTGGAAAGCATTTCTTTTTAATAATAATTTCTGTATCATTTGGCAAGATACTTATTACATGGAAAATCATCAAATGAGTGCCTCTCGCTCTGGGTGGAACGTGAGGGATTGTCAGTATTTTATTGACTAAAACCCACCGGTGTTTTTTCTGTTGCAAAGGGCAACTGAGAGAGCGAGGACCACGGTAATTCTTTCGCAGCCCTAATGTTTAGTAAAATACTTACTTTTTTTTTAATTCTGACTTTACAAGGGGTTCAGCGCACATTATACCGGGTGTCCACTTCATCTACATTTTCTTTTCATAATTACATTATAATATAGGTAGCTCCCCACTCTCCCCCAGCCACCTGCAAGTTATGCGCCTCATCACACGCGCGGCGTATCTTAATTCTTAAGTGACACAATTATCCCCGCTCCACTCATTTACATAATATACAGATTTAGCCAATTTGTGATTGCACTCACAAATAATTTCCATTTAAAATGCAAGTCTACTAAGGATGAGATCGCGGCTCGCATGCAAACTGTACTTTGATATTCTTAGAATAGGTAATTAAGGAAAAATTAGCATGAATTAATTTTAATAAAATCGAAATACGTTTGCTGTTAAAAATTTTAGGGCAAAAGTTAATGTAAGATTAGAGGCTTTTTATTTTATACTACTTTTTCTCGCTCTAGGTTTCAAACGTTTACTGACTAAACCTTTAGTTGCCCCCTTTTTTTGGTGGGAAATCATCCAATGACTTCTCTCGCTCCTGAGCAGAGCGGGTGGGCGTGTCAGACTTTCACTTATTAAAACCCATCTCTTTTTCTTTTTGTTGCCCTTTGCTTTCAAGAGCCGCCGCATAGGAATTAAAATCCTGCTTTGGGATATTACAGTTCAACTCAAGCAAGCATCAAACAAGTTTATTCAAAGATCAAACTAATCAGTAACAAAAAAAAAATGTGGTTACTGAAGTCTCTGAAAAAAAATAATATAAAAGAGCTGTGTTATAGAAAATTAAAACTATAGAATCTTAGAGTAGTGAATTTTGTTTGTTTCAAATCTCAAAACATGTCGAATTGTAAATAATACTTATATTTCTCTAATATTTATATAATTTGTTTTGGTAAATTTTCTTTTAATTATCTATTATATTTATTATTATATATATTAATTATATAATTATAGGCGGCTTGAATTCCTCATTTTACTCAGGTTTCTATATTAACTCCCTCGCAATGCTCGGGTGTCAATTATACTAATCCCTCGCTAACGTTCGGGATTAAAACATAGCAACCTTCTTTTCGTTCGGAATTCAACATGCCGCCCGCGACTTAAAGACACTGCTTTATCCTCTAGTCACATAATCTACAATTATAATAGTGTAGCAGTGTCCCAAAAGCGTTAGGAGGTAATACCATAAATTGACACATTGGTTTAGTTAGGAGGTGTTTTCACAGTTTTATTTTAAGCAGTTGCAATTATATATCCGCTTCGATAATTTTATAAAACATGCGGAAACACAGATGAAAATTTTATGCGCTTCTTCTTCTTTTCGTGTCGATGTACTTTAACTATTTTTTTCTGACCAGTATTTGGCAACCTCTACGGCTATTTTATGCGCTAAAAAGTAATGTTCTCGAAAAACGTCAGTTAGAAGGTATAGGCATTTCCCCGTCAATATCCATTTAGTTTACAATTGTTTTAGTTTTTAAAACGAATTAAAACAAAGAAACATCTGCATATCTTGTTACAAATATTAGCTTCTTGTATCAAAACAAAAGAAAATCTCACAGTACATGGTTGCTAGTTACGCATGTTAATTACAGTTAAAAACTAATTGAATCTTACGCCAGTCTCGAGAAATAACCGGAGACTTGTAAAACGTAACTGCAGTATGAAAACTACGGTTAACTTACATTAGAGTTATCAAGTACGGTGCTAGTTTAGAATTTCTATTATGAGACTTCGTAAAGGAATAATAAAGTCGAAAGATCCTGCGAGTTTCCGTGTTTGTTTCCGACTTCTAGTTTTATTGTTAGTCATATAAAAGTAAGGATGTCTAGAGATAAATATGATTTTGCCTTGATCTTATGGGTTGATTCGACGGCGCAGTGGTTGAGCGATTTGCTGAGCTGCCTGTCGTGGGCTCGATTCCCGCATGCCAAAAATATTTGTTTAGCGAACACAGATAGATAGTTTTTTTATGATGGGAAAATCAACTAATGGCAAATAACCCTTGGGCGAAGCGGGAGATAGTGTCAGACTTTTACTGACTAAAAACCAACTCCTGTTCCCTGGTCCCGGGTTTCGCTTTCACACTATCTGTGGCCCCAGTAGGCTTCGACCCTGCTGGGCCCCTACGATTTGCTGGCAACTACCTGAGGCGCACGTGAAACAATACGCGCCGTCGACGACTTGGTCTCGGTCCGGACGGTTACCGGACGGTCGGATGGCGGGCAACCCATTGCTCGGTCTTTCCAACCACGCCTCAAAGACCCCGACTTACCGAAATAAATAGATAGTAAGTTTACTAACGTATGTTTAAATTTTTTCTTAATTGTTTACTAACCCATATGGATGTCACTTATCCGAATTAAAGTTTTTTTATTGTTTTATTTGTAATAAAAAGCTTTTGAATAAATTTGAATGGACTAAGAATTGGAATGTGGCGCCATTGTAACTTTTGTTCAGTTCAAAATTGCCTACCCAACGATATAACACACGTACCTATTGGAAGCTTGGACGAGATTTCTGTTTTCGTTTTAATAGTATATTCTGATACAAGTGCAGAAAGTTTGTCATTGCGATCGAGGCGGAATTCGCACGAGCCGTAGGCGAGTGTGTTATGGAGCTAAGGGCTGCAGTGACAAATTTGAAATGAATAAACGGGAGTTGACCAGCGACTCGTGGGGGGATACATGTAATAACATTGTGCTGGGGGAGCGTACGCGCACTTTTCTGCATTAGTGCGGAAAACAGTCTAATGAGTGCCTAAAAGCGGTGGGATAAGAGCGAATTTTCGAGTAAGTGTTTTGAAAAACTGTGACACACCAAGAAGAAGAATTTTTTTTTATTATTTTCAGTAGGTATGTCTATAGATATTATGTCTGTATATATCTAACAATCATACTAATATTTTTAAGCCGAAAGTTTGTATGTATCTATGTGCGTTTGTTTAGCAAAGGCTGCACGTGCATGCGCGAGGGAGCTGCCCTCATGCCCCAGTCGCCAGGATCCCGATCCCAATTTCCGGCCACTCGTAGGCGCGGGCTTGCGGACGGCGAACAATGGATAACTCACCGTCTGTCCGGTAACCGTCCGGACCGAGCCCAAGTACTACACATACTGTTCCACGCGCGGTGGAGACACGAGATGTCAGCAAACCGTAGGGGCCCAGCAGGGCGAAGCCTACTGGGGCCAAGGGTTTGCTTCTGAAAGAAAAACTTGGCCCTGCTATGAAAGACAACGAAAGAATAGGAGTGGGTTTTTAGTCAGTAAAAGTCTGACACACCCTCACGCTCCGCCCAAGAGCGCGGGATGTCATTGGATGATTTTCCCACCTACAAAAAAAGTGTGTTTGTTACTTCTTCAACTTAAACGGCTGAACAGGTTTGGATATTTGACCCACGAGTAATCCACGTCTTAGAATAATACACATATTGGCAGGAGTATGCTCCCTGTTTATATTTTATTTTTTACTTTCAAACGGGTGAAATCGTCGGAAGAAGCCTGTATCATATAATCAATTATCGATAGTTATGACATAGTACTTGATTTAACACCTTATTTACACAACTGGCCATTTTTATTTACAACCTTAAACACAGTAAGTGTGTAATGTCTCCGGCATAATCGCGTGAAGTGTAGTTAAAACTTTTGCACTTGTTACTTAACAAATGTAGGTATAATATAAGTTGGAGCCAAGTTTCGCAGCTATGTCGGCCGCGTCTGTGACAAAGATTTCAGGCTTGGTTTTATGAGTAACATGTAACAGTTTTAATTAAATAACTCCCGTGATTACTGATGAAACAATTTACTGAGCTGCTGTAAACCCCGTTTGTCTGGCGCTCGAGGAATTTGTTTAGATTAGATAGACTATGTTGCTAGAACAAAGACGATTTCTTCAAATAAACAACAGTTACTCCGTATAACTCGACATCTAATTTCTCACGAAGATATCTGGTGTTTCAAGCGCTGTCAGTTTTTTCCGTGAAATCGAGGAATGTTAGACAATAAACCGGCGATCGGCCCCCAGGGCGCGGGCGCTTGAGTACAAATCCAATTATTTCCCGTGGCGCCGCCTGCCGGTGTGTAATTGATTTATTTGCTCATTTCTTGCACATACAACCTATCTTCGGAATACAGACACCGGATTATTCTTTGCTCTACCGGTATATCGGTAAACGATAAATTTAACTTGGTTCCATAGCAAACTTGGGTCAAATTCGAGTACAAAACTTTACGAAAGGGGTTTAGGTAAGAAACTTCAACAAGTCATAAAGATTGTGGAAATAGAATGTAGCTAGAGTCCTACATATTTGTTCACGTAACCTTTTACGTGAAGGAAATGAAATATACGAACTAAGTTTGAAGTGATCCTTATAATATTTGATACAGGATGTTTTGTGCCAAGGAGTAGTTTCTGTACATACTCAATGTTGAATCGGCAATAATATTGAAGAGATTCGAAGACTGGTCACGAAATGAAAGTGGAAGCCTTACAATCACAGAGAAAAAATAAATGACGTGGTAGTCCTATAATCCGTACGTGAAAACAGGCGAGCCATAGGTTTTATAGGGAAGGAGGTTATCGATCGCGGAGACCATCCAAGTGGACAGAGCGTGGGCGTGGGCAAACCGTGGGCACGCCTGGGCGCCCGCGGCCTGCCGTATTTAAGAACGCATTTAAGGGGCTTTAGTCCGGACATTGACGGATTGCCGCCACTCTAGCTTAGGTCCCGCCGACCCAACCGCACCGCACTGTCCAATTGACGTTATAAATTGATTCCTGCGATCCTATGTAACATTTTTAAAAGTTGTTCCGCCTTTTTTCACTTAATTTAGTTTAAGATGGCTCGTTTTTGTGTTGATTCTCTTGTTTACTAGCTAAACTGAAATGAGAGTTTTATTTTAAGGTGGAAAAATAACTTAAAAAAAAAGTTATGGCCTTAGTGTTATAGGAATTCGCAATATTTATTACTTAATTTATTTTCAGCACAACAGAATCTCCCAAGTGTCGCCTCAGTGAACGGTCACACTTGGGGGAGGCCTATGTCTGACAGAGGAAGTCTTTTGGCTTAAATAAAGGTGTTGACAACATAATCATTACTATATTATTATGGGAAGTAGGTATATGCACGTAGATAAAAATGTTTCAATAGTACTTTAGTTAGATAACTAATACATATTTAAGTGGGATTAATAGTTCCGATATGATATAACCGTGAGCGGAATGATTTCAAGTTTTTATTTACAATGTCATCATGATATAAGTGGTCATTATAGATAAATAATGAAAGCAATATTTATTGCTGAGTGTTTCTGGAAATAAATCGGGCCCTGTAAGGCATGAGAGATTGAATTTCTTTTTGAGGTGGGAAGTCATCAAATCACTTCTCCCTTTCTGGGTGGAGCGAGAGGGAGTGTCAAATTTTTACTGATTACAACCCCCTTATGTTCCCCAACCACCGCCGGGATTCCGATTTCAATTTTCCGGAGGCTCGGGCTTGCGGACGGCGAGCAATGGGTAGCTTGTCGTCCGACCATCCGGTAACCGTCCAGACCGAGCCCAAGTCGTCGACGGCGCGTTCTGTTCCACGCGTGCCTCAAGGGGATGTCAGCAACTGTAGGGGCCCAGCAGGGTCGAAGCCTACTGGGGCCAAGGGTCTGATTCTGAAAGGAAGACTCGGCCCAGGTACGAAAGGCAACGAAGGAACAGGAGTGGGTCAGAAAAGTCTGACGCTATCTCTCGCTCCGCCTAAGAGTGGGGGATGTCATAAGATGATTTTCCCACAGAAAAAAAAACCCTATGTTCCTACAGTTTCCATCAGCTTTCCAGGGATGCGGTAACTCTTTAATAACCCCACAGCAGAAAGAGAACCTCCTTACAATAAGAGAAGAAGTTGAACTCGGAAGCCAAAAAGTGGCGGTAACTCAATCACAGCGAGTTTTGAGAAAACTGTATACTGGTGAACAAAACAAAAAAAGAATTATTAAAATTGGTCCAGCCGTTCTTAAGTTATAGAATGACCAGGAGAAATAGGACTTCATTTTTACCCGACTGCAAGAATTAAACTAAACTAAAAAAGGTTATGTTTTTCGCGCGTATCTTGTATGTATGTATGTAATATTCTTTATTACCTCATATCTTTCAAACCGCTGAACGGATTTATATAAATAAGATATAGTTAGATTCGTCTTGATAACCCAAGTGTTCGTAGATAGGTGATCTTAAAAAAACCCAACATAACGACTGTGAGATCACAATTTTTTTTTTTGGGTACTGCCTTTGATACCCATAAGTGTCAAATTAAAGTACAGTCGGGACCCATTAAAATAAATCTAGACTATAATTATTCCATCTAATATGGGTCCCTACTGTTGCAATCCATATGTTCCGTATTAGGATTTATTATTTGTTTTATTTTATATGTTTAAATTAATGCAATTAAATTGGTTTCTACGCTACTGGACTGAACTTGTTATTTTCTTTTTTTCCTTTTTAAAGTAATTTTTTACGCAGTCGGTTTTTTTTTTAAATTTTTATTTAAATAGAAGTATAAGTGAGTATGGATATTATTTAACATTCAAAATCAAAGTCAAAGTTTGGTTATAAAAGTTCTTACAATAGTTATATTAACTATTACTTATTGTTTACTCGTAGTTTATTGTTTCAATAAACTAACATTTATTGTTCCAATAAACTACGAGTTTTTCGACGACCTTGCCTGATGTAAAAAGTTTCTAGTTAGAAAATTAAGAAAAAAAAACTAAAATTTTGGGATACTACTTTTTAGCTTCTGAGAGTAAGAGCTCGTAGTATACGAATTCTGATACAAGTGTCACAATTTATGGATTTACAATTTATTTTGGTTGATGCCAGATATTGAGATATTTTAGCCTAGGCTTTTAAATGTTAGACCAGCATCAGCCGAAACTACCAGGTATCGAAGCAATAATAAATTGCTGAACCGACATGCGACCAATAAGCCTCAAGAGGCTCTCGTTAGGTTGCTGGATCAAGACTTTAAGAGCTTTATTCAGAAAGTGGTACTCCTGGAGACGGTTCGTATTGTGAGGAGGTTCCTCTCTTTGGGATTCTGACCGCTGATAGCTTGGACCCTTTTCCCGATACAGGCGAGCGTGTTTTTAGGGTTCCTCAAAAGGAAAAATGGAACCCTTATAGGATCACTTTGTTGACCGTCTGTGCGTCTGTCTGACTGTCAAGAGTAATCTCGGGAATGCATAAAGGTATCGAGTTGAAATTGAAAACCATACACTCAAGTCTGCGGCTCCTTTAAGCTATGAAAAAATCAGACTTCTGAGTTAACGAAAAAAAACAAGATATGGTCGTGTATTTCGACACTCTCAAGGGAATCAAAATTCACAGGGTATTCCCGTTGATCTAGAATCCTGAAATTGCATGAAGCAAGGTCTCATAGCACAAGTATAGGAAAAAAACCGAAAACTGTAAATATTTACTTACGTAACACTTCTTTTGCAATTCGGAAAAATCTTCGTAACTCGATTCGGGAATTGAACTGTTTTCATAGGTAAGTTTGTAGGGAACCCTCAGTGCGTGAGTCCGACTCGCGCTTGCCCGTTTTTTTTTAGTATTTAAATCTGTTCTTTTTTTAATAAAAATATAATTAGTATCGCCAAACTTAGTGCCAGGGCACTTAGGGTTTAGGGCAGGGCTTAGTGGCAGGGCACATTGCTCGTAGAACTGATGGTCGATGGGGCTAAAAGATTCTGGAGTATCGACCGTGCAACAGAAGACGCAGCGTTAGAAGGCCTCCCACAAGGTGGACCGATGATCTGATGAGAGTCGTTACAATGCGATGGATGCGATACGCAGAAGACCGTTCTTCGTCGCGACACTTCTCCCCCAAGTGTGCCCCAGTTATGCTTATGTCCAACGGTGGACATCTTTCGACTGAAAAGGTGATGATGATGTATGTTAAAAATGTAAAAACGAAATTATGACTCAGTCTACATACAACATTAGTCGACAGCAAGATGAGATTGATAACTATAACATAGTTTTGGGCTTTCAAAAGTTCATTTCTATCATCTATATTTTACACATGCAATATTACACTAAAACTCATTAATTTAGGCACATACGTTTAAATCTTTCAACCATTTCCATTTCGCGGGATGAACTCGGTTTTAATTTAGTGTATTGCGTTGCAATTTCATTTAATATCGTCTATGAATAGAGGGCAACTTTGTATAGGATTGCATTGTCCACCAGACTGTATTTATATATGTTTATATATTTATATATGTGCTGTACATCAGCATTATGTACAGCAATGCTTTGTCATGTTTCATGAAACGTGTCACCCTTTGAAAGTTTGTCGCGTCAAAATAATTGTTTTCCATAATATGAACTCTGCTATCTGATGAAATTGTCTGACGCTTTTAATTGTTCGTGTTGTTGGAATGTAATATTTTGAATTTATTTCACTAAAAATCATCTAGAATGTGTCAAACAAAGGTTTCTACCATTGTCCGGACTAAGATGACTGGAATGAACACAAATGTGGGTATGATTGATGCAACGTACGATATTTATTTATTTATTTTTAATTGATACAAACTAGAGCTTCACTGCTATCCCGCCTGATGGTACTTAAGCAGTGATATAATCATATTTACGCCAAACTTAAGTGGCAGTGGGCAGGGCACATTGCTCGCAGAACAAATGGTCGATGAGACCGAAAGGTTTCAGAACCTTTGAACCGTCTCTCACCGCGCACCGGAAGACACAACGTCGGAAGCACACCCACAAGGTGGACCGATGACGTGGTGGGGGTCGAGGGAATCCGATGGATGAGAGACGTACAGGGCCGTTAATTGTGGCGACACTTAGAACTGCTGGACATAGGCCATGTCCAGCAGTGAACGTCTTTCGGCTGAAATGATGATGATGATATCTATAAGAAACTAGCTTCCAGTTTTATTATTGCAAATGTCCTTACTGAACTGAAAACTCTCGTATGCCCTAATCCAAGCCATAATCTATCTATGTGCTTGGTGTCATCAAAATCCGTTCAGTATAATTATAACAGGCACTCTTTAGCCTTTCTTTAACCAAAACTTGTCTTGGGTAGCGTGACTGTTCGGAAAAGTTACTGCGGCCAACTGAAGGAACGCATGTGAGTTTTTGTCAGTAAAAGTATAGTCATCAGTTGTCTAGTTCTCTTAACACAAGCTCTACAAGTTTGGGATTAGATGGCATTGTGTGAAAGTTGTGGAAAAAGTATGTAAGTAAATATCGTGACCCTGGAACACTAAGGGCTAATTAAAAGAATACAGTTGGGTTTTAATCATTCATTAAAAAAAAAAACCGGGCAAATGCGAGTCGGACTCGCGCACTGAGGGTTTCGCCAACTTACCAATGAAAACAGTTCAATTCCCGAATTTAATCACAAAAAAAAAAGATTTTTTTGTGACGTAAATACAAATTTAGAGTTAACAGGTTTTTTCCTATACCTATTTGTGCTATAAGACCTTGCTTTATGCCAAATTTCAAGATTCTAGGTCAACGAGAAGTACCCTATGAATTTTAATTCCATTGAGAGCGTCGAAATACGTTTTTTGCGACATAAGCGGCCGTATCTGTTTTTCGTAAACTCAGAAGTTTTTCAAAGTCTAATGGATCGCGGACTTGAGTGTATGATTTCAATTCCAACTCGAGACCTGCACGTTTTCCTTAGATAAAGGGTCACAGACAGACGGACAACTAAGTGTCCTATAAGCGTTCCGTTTTTTCCTTTTGAGCTACGGAACCCTTAAAAAAAACTAGTCTTCATGTATTTCACTTATACAGGTTAGTTATTTATTTATATATATGTTACCGCTAATGTGTGTAAATCAGTTACAGAGTGCCGATTAGCTTGTTAATCTGCAGATTATCTGATTGAGTCCGTTAAAGAGGAAAAATATGTTCAAGTTCTTACATTAACTAGATAGTCTGCAGATTTCCTGGATAATCTGCAGACTAACGACCAAGCAGACAGTTAAGTTATAAAACAGGTTCTTTGATTGAATAGAACATTAGCATCCATTATAATTATTTAATTTCTAATAATAATCGAAAGTTTGATGACGTTTGGGGGGACAAAAGTGTTTCGCTCACTGCCTTTCGCGATTTAATGATGTAGCATCAAAGTGGAGATATCTGCTACTTTAAGTAAAATTTCGCACTTTAACGGATTGCACCCGGTAATATACAGATTACCTAGTTAATGTGTATATTAACGTTTTCCGTACTTAAACGGTAACATATAGTATGTTACTAGCGAATAGCTGAGACTGTATCCAGGTAACGCAGTAGTGTTTACGTTTATATGTAGGTAGTTGTTACGTAGTCGTAGCTATGTAGTTCATGCCTGCAAGCTACAGGCTAACAAGCTGCTGTCAATCTCAGCACAGCACTGTAACTGACTGTGAAAGCTATTACAATGCCAGGCAAGCACCCTGTTACATTGGTGAAGTGTGAAGACGGGAAGAGCCCAACCATCGGTTTTTGGAAAGAAATTAAAATAATATGCGTAGCCAATTGATGTGATTGGCTTTTAACTGTGTTTTGAACTAAGCAATGTAGCTAACTTATTCTTTTTTTTGAAGTTAGTTTGTGTTAAAGACTAGTTAATATTTTAATTTTATTTTGTTGGTTTAACTGTGCTTGTTTCAAATATATGCTTTTCTTTTTTTCCAAATTTTGTGTTAGATATTAATACTCGTAATATAATGTATATTATACACTTAGATCTTCCTGTATATTGGTGAAAACCGCATGAAAAACTTTTCAGTACTTTTCAAGTTAATCGCAAGCAGACAGACAGATGCAAACTGGTGGGGGGCTTTGTTTTATACTATAAAATAATAACTATGTTTATATAATGTTTTTTTTTTTAAACAACGAATAAAATAAAGTTCGTTATTTTACAAAACATTAAATTTATATGTTATATTATAATAAAAACCACAAAAAAATATTTCTACGAACTCTGAGTATGGATAATGTAAGTTTCAAAACACTACCGGAATAATTAAGGGCTCAACTAAATCAACAGATCGCTATTCATTATTTATAAGGTTATATTTCAGATAGTATCAATCTTTTACGATTACCAACGCTTTATTGTACAATTTTTCCTTTGCTCAACGGGGACTCACAAAGCAGGCTCGTTGGCAGCTCGTTCAATACACGTAGAGTCGATCGGGGATCACATCGCAGCCTATGAGGTTACGGGGAGGTTGGGGATTTGTAACCTGTCGCCTTATGGGCTATATACTCAACCTTATTGATACATAGTGAAGTGTGTTGTTTATGTTATCGAGACGTAGCTTATATCAAAAACAACTGCTATTGTACACCTGTAACTAGAATACCTGATCTGTTTTTGCCAGTTGATTTATTTAAGCAGGAAAAAATGTCTGACCAGTTTTTTTTTTTTAAGGTTGATCAAATAACTTCTCTCGCTCTAGGTGGAGCAAGAGGTAGTTTCAGATTTTTACTGCTTAAAACCCATTTGAAGCTGTTGCTTCAATTGCCTTTTGCGTATCAGGGCTACGGTATTTACTTATTTACTTTTTCCACAACGCCACCTAGTCCCAAACTAAGCAGAACTTATGGTATGAGTGCTAGACAACTGATAAACATACTTATATATTTCTAAATTCATTTATATTATAGATAAATTAAACCCAGACACAGAAATAATGATCGTTAAACATTTGTCTTGGGTGGGAATAGAACTCACGACCTGCAGCATAGCAGTCAGGGCCACGGAAATTTCTTTTGAACAATCTTGCAAAGATTGACACAGTTGATTGTTTAAGCAGGACATTATAATTATTATATAATATTTAAAAGTTGACACACTTACATGGATGATTATGATCACCAAGTCTTGCTGCGTTCAACTGATAAATCAGATTAGATCTCTGGTCATCAATTGTAAAACGAATCCCTTCTAAAAACAGTTAATATCATTACATTACATACATTTAATTGGTAAAAATGTCATGACCAATGGCTTAACGTGCTATACGAAACACTGAGGGGTCTATTATCATCCGACACTTGAGAAAAAAAACCTATGTCAATATAGAATCACAAAATTACCTACTGATGATCTGACTGATGTGCAAAGTTCGCGCGTTATTTTATTATTGAAGCATTGTGGGTAACAAGTAATTTTATAGTTTTTATCCAATGTGACACATAATTTATTTTATAAATATTTATGTTGTTATTTATAAAATAGTTATTAATGTATTTTATTTCAACAAAATTATACACCAGTAGATATAATACGAAGAATCGCCAAACTTAGGTGGCAATGGGCAGGGCACATTGCTCGCAGAACGGATGGCCGTTGAGGCCAAAAGGTTCTGGAATGGCGACCACGTACCGGAAGACGAAGCGTTGGAAGGCCTCCTACAAGGTGGGCCGATGACTTGGTAACGGTTGCGGGAGTCCGATGGATGCGAAATGCACAGGACCGTTCATTCGTTCGTCTAGCAGTAGACGTCTTTCTGCTGAAATGATGATGATGACGCGCTGGGTATGTAACGCCCAGCAAATGCTGAGGTGGCCACCTTTTCGGTGCGGGCACAATCGGCGCATTCTGTACTTTTGTTCTTTTTTTAATTTTTGTTTGTAACTATTGTGCTGTGACTGTCCCGAATAAAAGTATTTCCATTATATTCCACATATCTATTTCTTTATCTTTACATAATATCCATATCTTTACATAATTACTTATTATAAAAAAAGCTATAGGTACTGTGCTATATTTATCAGAAACTGACTGTTACCATCGACTTCGCCCGCGTGAAAGTTGATTTCTCTATATAAACATAAACTTTGGACCCCCATTTCATCCCTTTAGGGGCATACATTTTGGGAAACCCTCTCTTAGTGCTCACTTACGTCATAAAAGGAAACCTTGTGCCAAATTTCACGTTCCTAGATCCGGTAGTTTTGGCTGTGCGTTGATATGTCAGTCAGTCAGTTTCTCTTTTTATATATCTACTAGCTTCTGCCAGCGGCTTCGCCCGCTTGAAAGTAGGTTTTTCTATTCAAACTTTGGACCCCCGTTTCGTCTCTTTAGGAGGTCAATTTTATAAAATCCTTTCTTAGTGCTCGCCCACGTCATAAAAGGAAACCTTGTGCAAAATTTCACGCTCCTAGTCACAGTAATTTCGGCTGTGCATTGATATGTCAGTCAGTCAGTTTCTCCTTTTATATATACAAATAATCAAATCTATGATATCAGGGTATAATCGAATAAAAATAACAAGCAAACCAAAAGATGTTTATCATATCTTTCTTTCATTATTTCCTGTACTTCCGCCAGATTGTCAGACACTAGCAGTTAATAATTCATCAGGGCGAGCCTGTGACCCCGTGTGTGCGGACAAATTAATAAATTATCGCTACAAGGGACTCGGATGCAATTTCCCGTACAAACCAAGTCGCCGAAGATCCCAGGGGAATATAACACTCGTATGATTTATTCCTTTGCATGTGAGCTATATTTTCCTCCGAAGGCTCGTAGAAAATGAGACTTAAATGAGGCCGACATATTGTTAGTGCCGCGAGAGGCGTATCAAATAATATTATTATTTGCTACTAACGTTGATATAGACTTTTAATATATTTTAAGTAAATTATTAATATATATATATATATATTTATTATTAAGCTGTTTACTCTCAGGAACTACTGACTCGAATTAATGAAAAGAAAAAAAGAAAAAAAAATAGTGCTGGGTAGCCCATTTACCAAAGAAGGCCGCTCCGCTAAATACAGGTATACCGGTATTTAGCGGAGCTAACCGAAGACGCAGGAGATACTCCGGACCACCCAGAGGACACGGTGGAGCATACGGTGGAGGTGTGCCGCGCTTGGGCGGAGCACCGCCGTGTCCTCGTGGAGGCAATTGGTGGCAACGACCTTTCGCGTCGGGCCCTGGTTCAGGCTATGGTCCGAAGCGAGGAGGAATGGCAGGCAGTCGTCTCCTTCTGCGAAGCAGTAATGCTAGCGAAGGAGGAGGCTGCACGAGTGAGGGAATGAAGGTCCTCACGCCCTAGCCGCCGTAATTCCGACCCCGACTACCAGCCACGGTAGACGCGGGCTTGCGGACGTTGAGCACTGGGTAGCTCGCCGTCCGGCTGTTCGGTAACTAACCGGACCGAGCCCAGTCGTCGACAGCGCGTAGTGATCCTCGCGCTCCTCAAAGAGATGTCAGCAAACCGTAGGGGCCCAACAGGCTCAGGCAATGCCCGCTAGCTAGGACCGCGGAGAATTTCTGAAAGGGAAACCCGTAGTCCTAGAACGCAAAGGGTAATTGAAGGATACAGGTGTGGTTTTAGTCAGTAAAAGTCTGACACGCCCTCCCGCTCCACCCAGAGCGCGAGAAGTCATTTGGATGATTTCCCACCTTAAAAAAAAAGGAGAAACTCCGGAGTACAGTTATCTAATATATAAAATTCTCGTGTCACAGTTTTCGTTGCCATATTCCTCCGAAACGGCTTGACCGATTTTGATGAAATTTTTTGTGCTTATCCGGTATCTATGAGAATCGGCCAACATCTATTTTTCATCCCCCTAAATGTTAGGGGTAGTCCACCCCAAAATTTTTTTTTTATTTTTTAGACAAAAAATTATTTATATGGCAAAACAACGTTTGCCGGGTCAGCTAGTTTTAAATATATAATTACAATGATTAAGTAACATTTGGAAAGTGGCCATCTGTTGTAATTACTATGAGGGTCTTTATTGAGCCGATTAAAATTAATTTTATAATGATAGTTGAAGATAATTGAAAAGAAAAAGGGGTGCTGATATTCTAATGAGTAAAAATTACGTTAACCATGTATGAAGTTGAAATGATATGAATTTTATTGAAATACTTTGTAGCGTTTATGTTTTTCTAGCTTTTATCCCGCAATCTCGCTCAAGCAGCCTATCCGTGGCATTTTCCGGGATAAGAAGTTATAAGGATACACTATTTCCGAGTATTATGACACTTTACCTGTATCCGTGATGGAATGTCTGTGATAGGATCAGTACTATCATAGGTTGAAAAGTTCATTGGTTTAGATTTATTACCTTCTTCAGTGGTCAAATATTACGATTAAATATACCAATCTTTCTTACAACTTGCGGCCTTTATTTTGAGGTGGAGATCGTACTGACTTCCTCTGCTCTAGGGTGGAGCGATAGCGTGTTAGACTTTTACTGACTAAAACCCACCTGTGACCTTCAGTTGCCCATTGCGTTCTAAACCCACATTGGACTCTTCCGAATATTCCTACAGCCCTAGCAGGCATCAGCTCGACTGGGCCACTCCAGTTTTTCTAACATTTCTTTGAGGCGTACTCTATCGACTCGGGCCAGACGGTGAGTTACCCAATGCTCGTCATCTGCAAACCTGCACTTACGGTAGCCGGAATTAGCTTTGCGACTTCGGACCAGGACGTCACCTATGGCGGCGGCTGGGGCTTGAGAATGTTCGCTGCCGCACGGTTGTGGCCATTGCCTTTGCTCGCATTACTTCTTTGGTCGCATTTCATCTCATCTTGGACCATGGCCCGAACCAGGGCCGAGCGCGAGAGGTCACCACCGCCCTGTGGCCTTTGCACGATTTTTTTTAACGTACACGTCATCATTTCATCGGATTCCTGCAACCCTCACCAAATCATCGGTTCATCTTGTGGGAGGCCTTTTAACGCTGCGTCTTCCGATACGTGGTGGCCACTCCACGAGACGCACAGGACCGTTCGTTGGTGTTCACTTGGGGGAGGCTTATATCTATATATCAACAGTGAAAGTCTTTCAGCTGAAATGATGATGATGATGATGACACGTCAATTTGTACTAAAACTGTATAAGCGTCGTCTGGTAAAAGTAGTAAATATATAATATAATATTTTTTTATTGATATAAATATATATTAAGTATAATTTAACGTGCTGAAGTACGTTATAAAACACGCTCTAGGCACTCTGCAAATACGGGCCCAGCAACTCAGCTTAAACCATAAGCGGGTGTGTGGAAGCAGACAGAAACGCGATGTCGCGTGCTCGGTCGCAGCTCGTATCAACCTGGTTCAGAACCATGTTCCATTTATCATTAGTTTTAAACTGTTCCAACTTATGTGTTGAAAGTCGTGTACCTATTACGTGATCGTAAAAAGCATTAGGTGTATTGTGAATAAATGCTTCAAGGAATAAGGCTTTGGATTTGAATCTACTTGCGAATCCACTTGAATTTGCCATCAGGTCGCATAGAAATATGAGAAAAAGGGGGCAATCCCGCTCAAACCTTTCTGTATGTCTCGTCGTACTAATCGAGAGAGGGATTTTAAGACTTTTACTGACTAAAACCCACAATAGATATACACTTGGGAGCAAATAAATCGAGCCACTACCTTTTTTCACGTAAAATGGTAAATATTTTTGGTAATATGGAACGTATCAATTCGAACTATATATCGCCTAAAAGTTTAGTTAATAACCTTTACAATGAGGGTAAATTATTGAATAATAACCTTATTGAATGATAAATTATTGGCTCTGCAAGAAAAATGGTAATTTTGATAGAAAATTTAGTAGGGCTAAAACAGTCCATAAAAACAATAAAAAACAAAATTATTGCAAAAAAAATATTCTTAATAACTGGTATTACCCCCCCCGGGCCCTGATACATTCTTGTAGCCTATTAGTCATCGATCTGATCAGCGTTACGATGACATATTGTGGTATGTTCTCCCACTCTTCAAGCACAGCGACTTTAAGCTCGGGAATGGATGAAACAGCGGGAACCCTGGCTCGGACTCTCCGTTTTAGCTCGTCCCATAGGTGTTCGATCGGGTTCAAATCGGGACTTCGTGCTGGCCATACCATTTGTTGAATCCCGATCGCAGACAAGTATTCCGTAACGATCTGCGCGGTATGAGGTCTCGCATTGTCATGCATAAACAAGAAATTTTCTCCGACAAAACCAGCATACGGCATTACGTGGTTTTCAAGAATGTCAGTTATGTATCGGTCAGCTGTTAATCCACGTCTACCACTGCCATCGTTGGCGGGGTCGACGAAGACAAGTTCCGTTTTTCCGTCTAGAGAAATTCCTCCCCACACCATACAAGAACCACCACCAAAACTCACCGTTTCTCGAATGCAACATTGGGCAAATCTTTCACCAGGACGTCTATACACTCGGTTTCTCCCGTCATTGCTAAAAAGACAGATTCTTGACTCGTCAGAAAACAAAACTGACCTCCAGTCTTCTAACGTCCAATTAATGTGTTCTCGAGCAAACTCCAAGCGAGATCGGCGATGAGCTACAGTCAATTTTGGGCCAGTTGCTGGTTTGTGTGATGTTAAATTTCGTTCTTTTAGTCTTCGTCTCACTGTCCACCTACTGATTGCGACTCCTCGAACGTCACGTAACGCTTGCTGTAGCTGAACAGCATTAAGTCCACGGTCGCGCAACGAATTGGTTGCAATAAAGCGGTCGTCACGTTCTGTTGTTGCCCGTGGTCGGCCAGTTCCAGGTCGCCGAACAAAAGCACCAGTCTCCAGATACCTGCGGTATACCCGCTGTACCTTTGAACGACTCAAATGAAGTCTGCGTGCCACTTCACGTTGTCCGTGTCCAACCTCAAGTAAAGCTACAACTTGGGCAGCTTCCGTCGGTGTAGTATCCATTTTATCAGGTTATTTTGATTACACAGACACAGATAAAGACAACAATAACAAGTAATATGGGTATGATTAACAAAAACCTCAAATTTAATCTTTTCTTAACAGAGTACAATAAAAATGTCATAAGCAAATTAAATGCGATAATTTTATTCTACCCTTTAAACTTTAATAAAAATGAAATTTTGACAACTAACTACCCTCATTGTAAAGGTTATTAAATACCCTTTTAGGCGATATATGTTTCGAATCGATGCGTTCCTTAATACCAAAAATAATTACCATAATGCGTGAAAAAGGAAGTGGCTCGATTTATTTGCTCCCAAGTGTATATTGATAAATAGATATACTCTTTATTGCATAGCTTTTCTTTATTCCTTCAGTAACCTTTTGCGACGGCCATGATAACTATTTCGAACAATCCGCAGTCCTAGCAGGCCCTGACCCAGACCCTGGTTCTTACCGGATGGCGAGTTAGCCATTGCTTGCCGTCTGCAAGCCCGTGCCTACGGTGGCAGGGAATCGATCTGCGACTCCCGACGCCTGGGGCGTCTCCAGTAGGGAAAATCCTGCAACCCTGGCAGGATATTATAATACACTGTGTTCAAAATGATTTAGTGGGTACCTGGAAAATTCATGTGGTTACAAACTAAGATAAACTTCTTCGTTTTAAGAAAAAAAAAATTGGCATAACGGAAAGAAAATAATGATGATGATTTTGCTTTTTGCCGCACATTAATGGTCTGGTATATATATCTACTGCTAATTGTCTATCATGATTCACCTTCATGTTCAAATGTCGTCGGTGCTTTATCCAGTGTATTATATCAAACCAAAAGTTCGAAATCTTACTTTTTTAATAGAACATCCTCATGAATAGTCTCGGTCTGGGGAAAATGGACTGTTAGGTCGGACTCCAACCAACTAAAACCCCACAGCTCCTACTGATACAAGTAAATTCACGTGCACCTCCGATTGATGGGCTGCTGGAACGTTTGAAATAGGAACCGTGACCCTAAAGCGTAAAGGGCAAATAAAGGAACGTAGACTGATTTTAGTCAGTTAAAGTCTGACTCTTGTTCCACCATAGAACGGAAGAAGTCATTTGATGTTTTTTCACCTCAAAAGAAAAAGCGGGCCCCAATGCCTAGTGACACCGATCCACCGACCGCACATATTCCCAAAATTTCAAATAAGACGAGCTCTATTAGGTTTTAGCGAAAAACCGAGCACAAAATTGTCTTGAAGTTCAGTTAGTAAGAGGTATACAAAGGCAACAATATATATGTACAGTCAACAAAGGAGATAAGTAACCAGGGTAGTCAGATAATGTTGAAGTTTTTATGGAAACCGATGGATAGATATATATATTAATAAATTTTAATTTTACTAACGAATTGTTTATTTACTATGCATTTAAGTCAATGAAACGCGTGTTTGGGCGATTAACTGCTGCGCTGCGAGTCGCTTATTCGATTCGCGCACGGAAAAAAAATTGTATGGCTTACTGATAGTTGTTCCGGTTTGGGTATCTTGTGTGCTTGGGTTTACGTATTTGTGAATGCATCCAGGATAAAGAAGTAATTTCTAGAGTGGACAACGTTTTTCTAAAAACAAAAATACAACGTTTTTTTAAGTGTCCATCATATACATCCATAAGTTTCCACGATAACTTCAACTAGATCTGACGACCCTGGTTACTTATCTCCTTTGTTGACTGTACATACGTAGCAATATTAAACACAGCTTTGATTACGCTACGGTTAATATCCCGCTTATAATGAGCTGCTCTTTGTGTAATTAGCTACTATGGACGCCACTAGAAGATCCTTTGTGAGGTGCGATCCACCTTTATGAGTGGCTAAATGAACAATATTTATGGATACCGTGGGATATTACGTGCCTTGTCTTATTAAAGCTATTAATGTACAGTACTGCAAGTAGTAGAGTTGGCCTAGTAGCAGCCCCGACTTACGAGCCGTACGTTACGGGTTCAAACCCAGACAGGTGCTTTATTTTGTAAAATTTATTTCATCACACTTTCTCTCAATACGGTAAAAGAAAACATTGTGAGAAAACTGATATGTCCTAGAATCAAAAAATTGAAAACTTGTTACATTCACCGTATGGTGAATGTCTGTATGGTGAGTGCGGTATCGCACTCATGTGTGTTGAATTACAGCTAATTCCTTCTCATAGAGGAGGCCTGAGTAGGTTCACGTTCAGCAGCTTCGCTTCCAATTTTTTGTTTTTTTTTTTTTATATTATAGGAGCACACCTGATAGTAAACGATGATGTGGTCGACGATGGAGCACACTTGCCTAGAAATAACTTATTCACTTGACTCACGCAGACCCAGAGTGGACCTGGCAGGAAACATGGACTCCGACACGGAATTTTACCGCTTTGATTTTTTTAACTCCTTTGTGTTTGTGTGTACTATATTACGATGCAATTATTACGATGGTTATAAACTTAGTTTGGCTATGTGAACACATATACGATTTGTTATAGGGTGGTATACCTTCACATAGAGCGCGGTCAAGTTATTATTCACAGGAAATGATGTCAATACGACATATGCGATCAATGTATAACCATGTATGTTGTTATTATGTGGTCTATGTGGTTACCTATGTACATGTGCTGAAGATTACTGTTTGATATTAGTAGATTATGCAAACATGTTCAGCCAGGACTGCGAGAGTGTTCGAAAGAGTTACTGCGGGCTTCGAACGCAGAGGGTAACTATATGAACATAGGGGGATTTTAGTTTATGAAAGTCTAGCACACTCTCTCGCTTTACCTAGAGCCGAAAGAGTAATTAGGTTATATACAATTCAGAATAACTGGAATATTACTAATTCTTATGCTGTTTTGTTGTCATAATGTTTGATATACTTTTAAGATGTTATCATTGTTTGCTGTCTTTTTTGGTATATAACTTCCATTAATTAAGTTGGAACGCCGGAGTCTATCTTCTAGGAGGTGGGCGCTAATGGCTGCGACACATTTTTATTTTAAACTAATGTAGTTATTAACGAGCACTATATATTGTAAAAAAAATTATGTTCTTATAAATACATTTATTATTAATATTTATTATTATAACCCACCTCAAAAAAAAAAGTGTGAACAAGGAAAAATCTCTTCAGGCATGACTTTACATATAAGTATTGACTTCTTTATGTGTGCAAATAATGAGCCATATTTTTTTATAGATTTGTAAGTCATTGTTATTATTAGCTACCAGCTGATGTTGATAAGGATAACAAATAATTATTAAATTACTATAACTACTTCTGGTTTATTCCACCATCTTTATAATAATCAAAATCAAATGGTAATCAAAATAATCATTTGGTAATCATAGTGAGGAACTCATAGCTAAAATAATGACAGCCGCACGGGTCGACCTCCAAGGTTAAGCAATGCTTGCCGAGGTCGGCCCGTGTCTGGGTGACTATCCTAACATGTCGATTTTTTTTTAGATTCCTCTGTGCCCCGGAAACCACGTTAAGCCGCTGGTCCTAGTTGTCATTTATATAATTCTTTAACAGTCGTTACGGATAGTCAGAAGCACACTCAATACATAGGTACTTCACTTCCACTCACATACTCACCCAAAAGCACTTGAACCCTTTTTATTATTGATTTAATTCTTTATAAATACATCTCTTACTTTTTTATCTGGTTTGTTAATTTATATTTACCTGTGAATAATTTTTTCCGAACTCGAGAGGCAGGGTCCCAAGACACAGAGAATCCTAGTGTGGGATATAGGGAAGTTAAAAGTAGCATTTTAGTCTTTTGTGTATCGCATCATTGTCTATTTAATGAATCTTATCAAAATTAACCAAATAAAGTTTTTATTTATTTATTTATGTGCCGGAAAATCTTACCAAGGAGTATATTAATTGTTACCCAATCACTTGTTGCCGTTGGGGCTGAAAGTTTCTGGGGTGGCATCCGCATACGGAAAACGCAGCGTTGGAAGGCTTCTTATAAGGTGGACCGATGATGACCTGGTAAGGGTTGCGGGAATCCTATGGCCAGGCGCACAGGACCGTTCATTGTGGCGACACTTTAGGAGGCCTATTCTGCTAAAACTGATAATGGTGATTAACTGTATTATTCGATTATTTTTATAACTAAGTTTATGTTTCAAGAGTTTATTTCCGATTACCAAAACATGTCCATGTCCAACAGTGGACGTCTTTCGGCTCATGATGATGATGTTGAATGACCTGACTGTGGAGCTAGGTCAGATAAGGAGTCGCTCCATGTAAAATATTGGTATTCAGGTGCATCCGATTAGTCTGGAACCCTAACATAGTTGGGAAATGGTAGGTAGATAGTAGATACCTACTTATGACCAGAGGTCGGACTTAGGTAGAATTAAATATGTACTTACACCGATTTCATACAGCGAAAGAACAAAGTGGTTATGCCTCAAATTCCGAAATTAATTTTAAAGAGCGGATTTTTTTTATGACACTCAATGAAAAATACTAATAAAAATTGTATGTTAATTATCTTTGTTTTATTTGTCTTATCTATCTCTGAGGTTTTTATTATTATTTAATTGTAATATTGTTGGCCGCACGGGATTTTTCATTAGAAATCCCGGGAAGATGCATATTAATATCAACATTTCGATGCAAGTACATGAATAACTCTACCTAATTCCGACCCCTGCTTATGATTCATAATCATAGATAATATTTATTTTATTTCAATAATAAAATATCAGGAATGACAAGAAAGGATGCTCTACAATTGACGTAATCGTGCATACCTTCTAGTGATGATTTATGAGTGTTTTATTTTTGTTGTATCATTTTATCTTACATTTGATCTAGAGGATAATGATCATATTTATTTTGACTAAACAAGTAGTTTGATATTTTTAGGGTACCCTAGTTAAATGGAAAAAAAGTGAACGATACAGAGACAGTATTATCTTTGCTGTGCTTAACCATAATATGGCACATTCACCATAAACAACAGACCCCTACAAGACATTTACAACAGAACAACCCACAACCATCCAAATTCAGAAAAATAAAGTTAACTGCGTAACAAATAAAATAATACTTTTATGCTCGAGTGCCTCACCCGTGGTTTGTTATCAGACGTCTGGAGCGGCGCATAACGACGACCAAAGACAATGTTCCCCTTTGTATTCCACTCCATATGTACTCGAAATAACAAGGGCTCTATTTTCAATTCCTTCACCATGTTCTCAACCAACTCCGTGGTTAGGGTGGGCCCTTGAAATGCATAAAGACTTTTTGCATACGCGAGCAATTTCTCTTTTTCTGTTTTCCTCACGTAAGTATGAACGGAATGAATTTCAAATTGAATATTGAGATTTCATTTGAAATTTAAACACGTAGGGAACGGTTTGTAATGTGCATCTGATGGAAATCCGGTCTCTGGTATCAATTTCCTGATACTGAATGTGTACATTAAAATCTGAATTCAAATCGGACTGATTGTGTTACATATTTCAATTTGAAAAGTGGTAGGTAGGTACGCATAGATTCAATCAAATAATATTACCGTGACGGTGGAGACGCTCCGGCGGCGCTGTCAGCAATTCTGTGCTGTGTGGGACCGATCTATTTTCTTAAAGATAATCTCGACATTTTTAAAAATGTGTAGAGGTACGTTTACGTATCCTGTAAAATAACAAAGTTCCATTAGCCACAACCACTTCACTGTATGTTTTTATTTTTATATCTCTGTTTATCCACACCACCAGTATATACTGGTAACACTAACTTGAACATATTTTTACTAAAAAAGTGGACCATATTGTTGTCTTTTCAAATATTATTATTATTATTTCGTTTATTAATTTTCTGTACATATTTTTAAATATTTCTTTAAACACAGATAAAAAACATTTAAAAATATAAAAACATGTTACATACGATGTATGTTTGTAGGTCAAGCAAATCCCACATATTATTTATATCTATAGGTCAACATTGTGTTCGCAACGTTTGATTCACAGACCAACTTAGCTATTCTATATAAATTCGATGGAAATACATACACACATATAAACAGGTACAGTATTATCAACGTCAGATATGAGCGTTTTATGTAAAGGTAATGGATAAGCGTTTAGTTGAATCTTTTGACAAATTGCAGCGTCGTCGGTGGCGTCATAAAACAAAGCAGGGAATCGCGGCGCTTACAACAATCGTCAAGTTAACGAGCGAGGTGTATACTGGTGTCACGGAGTATAGAACACTCCAGAAGCTAAACCAGAATACGGATACCAGCATGAATCTTGAGCGCTGACTTCCACTTGCGTAGAAGTGAAATATCGGGTTTTTTTAGTGGTATGAAGTGAGACGTGGGGGCAGGGAGTGCAATCCTTGTACAGTGATTGGCTCGCCGATGTGTATGATGCGCAAAGCGATCCCCATTCTTTCGCCAAGCGTTCAAGAGTCGTGCCGGTATCTGTAGCTATAATTATATACGGAGTGTTATATCTCAAATAAGAACAAAATATATTAGGACAAGACGCGTAGAACAGATCATTGTGGCGACACTTAGAGGAGGCTTATGTCCAATAGTGAACATCTTTCGGCTGAAATGATGATGATGATGATGATATCAGCACATTCTCTCTCGCCCTTTTATCAAAACGAAATATAAACATGAACAAAATAGAACAAAAATGTTAGACTGAAGGCGTGTAGTCCCATCCAAAGTTTGTCAGTAAAAAATCATTTTTAGCGATAAGACCGCCCATTGTGAAACCCTATTAATTTTAAGTTCTTATTGTAATTTTTATTTTTGATGTACAATAAAGAATATATCTATCTATATATATCTATCTATATTTTTTTTTTTAAACCTTGATCTTGCCGTTACCGAGGAGGGCTTCAGAAAATAGCTGTTTTATGGCACGGTTGGGGAGCTAGAGACTTAGCTACGTGCCTATTAAAACTACGTTAAGACATGGCACAACGCATTTTAGCACAAAAATCGACCGGGTGCAGTCTGCCTGTAGTTTACGAGGGATCGTAAAAATATACGAAAATTATAGAAAGTTATATGATTGTAAAGTCACGTTGCGGGATATTTAGAAGTAGCTCTCGACAACTACACTGTGGCTTCTGGTTTCTTCTTTATTGTGTGACCATCGCCTAACACCCAGCGGTTTCACCACGACAGATTCATTAGATATTCCACTGCAGCGACTGTTCTAATGTTCCGTTTACACGATTATATTAGCAGCAGTAAAACTGGAAATGGTGATTGGATTTATCTGGAAGGATATACAGAATACAATATAGATATAACGATTGTAAATATTGTATTGTTAGAGTAATTATAAGCTTTTTTTTTTCGTAATAATTATCTAGCTTTCATTCTGGTTACAGTTTAATGGTATAGTTGTTCTATCCCACCAAAACGGTTTGGTCATGAATATGTGTGTAGGTTCACGTACACTTCAGGTGTAAGTTTATCTAAACTTTCTATGTGCGTCAGCTTATAGCGATCGGTCTCATAGGAAATATACAGACAGAAACACTGTGCATGAGAGCGTTGATACACGTGCATATAACGCTTTCATAAAATGAATATGTATAAATATGAGTTTCCATATCTACCTCAGAATAATGAAGGAGTTCAAAGAAAGCTACGGAGCTGTAGGGCCCAGTAAGTCTGATGCCCGCGAGGTCCATGGGTATATTTGAAAGGGATACCGTGCTCCTAGGACGCAAAGGGCTACTGAAGGGCACACCCATCTGTGACCTTCAGTAGCTCTTTGCGTCCTAGGAGTTTTTAGGAGACTTTAGTCAGTAAAAGGCTGACACACTCTCTCGCTCCATCAGAGAAGTTATAGAATAATTTCTTAATGAATTACGCAAGAACGTTTGATCTAAAAAAAACATTTTGCAGTACGTCTTTTCTAAGAATTAACAAATTTTACCTCCAATAAACTGTTTTTGGAGGTAAAATTTGTCAATTCCTAGAATAGAACAACAACAATCAACGTAAGACGATGGGCGGCTAATAAGCTCTCCATTTTTATTCCCAGATGAGCGAAGAATTCTTATTAAGAGCAGAAAACTAGCACCGTCCCAGTTAAATCAGCTGTAATTCTTCCGGCGAATGTTCGCCAAGCTTAAACAACGTTTATAAATAATAGTGAAGACGTGTCCTAACTTGTAACTACATTGTGTGGCTCGCCGGCGATGTTGAGCGGGTGTGGCCAGTCTGGTCGTTAACCAAAAGAGCTCCAACTACTACGCACGTTTCCATCATAGACATCGCATTTATAACTATAATTTTCCTCCACTGCATGCTAAATGGTACTCGCGGTAACTACGCGTAAACAAAAGTAAACAAAGCTATTACCTTCTATAATAAGTTTGCACAACTTTATGAGCCATAAGAATTATTGTACGGGCTTACAGAAAGCCAGCAATGGCAGAATATTATACGCACACACGTGAACGCGTTATTACCGTTCTTATACAAATACCTCCCAGCAATAATGTTTCTGGCATTCACAAACTTCAATAATTATATCCGACATTCGGCAAAAGCAGATTAAGTGTCGAAAAACGATGAAAACTGGTGAAATTTTGTTGAATCTTTACGATTTCTGTAATTGGGCCCATTGTGCGAGTGAATTTCTAGCGACCTTCTCGCATTGAGCGGAGAAGTTGAAAGTAATAAACTTGTTCTTTGGATGAATTGCCTTATACAGAAGTTAATCACAAGAGAGTGGGCTGGCATCGATGGCCGAGAGAGATCGCCACTCGACAAATAATGTTATTATATGATGTCACTGTCGTTACCCGGACAACTGGCGTCCGGACAGCGGACAGCCAGTGATATTAAACCACGTTCAAATGGCCAATTAACGTCGGTAAACAAGACAATGTAAAACTCTGACACAATCCCCAAGTAAACAATAACACCCATTACTGTTATTTGTTTTGGAATTGTGAATTGATAATATGTTTATACATTGGGTTTTAATTCATAATGGGCGAGTTAGGCATGTTTCATTAAAATATCTGTAAGATACGGGAAATTAGAGAAACAAGATAGACACTACTCAGAGTGATATTTTGTCTACCCTACGAATAAAGAACACGACATATTTCTATAGAGTATGTGAATCATATACATATACGTACGTTTCTGTCTTTATGATAATTTATTAAAGCTGATCGAAAGTTACTTTGTTTACTTATTCTTTTAATTATGTGTCCACTTGCTACGGACCTGAATAAATCAAACGGTTTTGCTTATTTATCTACAGGACACACAGTGTGCTTCACTGTGTCCTACGGGCGGTCCACACAATGGTGACAACCAGTCGTTTTTTCTGCACGAATCCGGTGCAGGTACCATGTCCGGTGAGGGCCTGCGTCATGTGGAAGGTAAGGACGCCGTGACGTCTTTACAGCCACGCCTCAAAGAGGGGACTTACCACCATAATTATGGCGTGCCCACGTTTGTTACCTCAGAACTCCGTCATTTATGAACCGATTTAATTTATTATTTGGTAGAATATACTTTGAGATTGGTCTCATTTCTACCAACAGTTCTGATGATGGGATATATAAGGAATTGCGGGAACTCTTTAAATATTAAACCATGTAGGAGTAGATACGTATATCGATTTTGGTATTTTCATTAAGAATCAATTGATGAAGTAGAACTACTGAAGAAGACTAAAAATGTACAACGTAATTTGACTAATACACAGATATCTCAATTAAGATAGTTAAGTGACTATGACGAAATAAATTTAAATAAACTATGCTGATGACCTGATTTTATGGTGAAGCCAGAAGATGGGAACCGGAACTCGTTAAAAAACTATGTATTCTAAACATGTTTGAGCCTTTTGGTATTTTTATGAGTTGCACTCTGGTTATAAGTTACCATTACCAGATCAGTTCTGATCTGATGATGAAACCGGAAGGAAGGCACAGGAACTTCGTAATGAAACAATGTATCCCTGCCGTGTTCTGAGTGAAATGTATTCTGGCTATAAAGTACCATTGAACTGATCCGATTATGTAGCCGGAAGGTTAGCACTTGAATTTGGTACAAACAAATTGGTTTTCTAAATTTTTATATGATCGTAATATAATGCAAAATCTTTCCAAATTCATTTCATTCCAATATTTCTATATTTTACTATTATATACTCACTGGCTGTGGTAAGTTCTGGAGGTTCCTGCACCGGATCCGTGCGGAAGAAACACCCGGGTTACCATTGCGTGGACCTCCCGGAGGTCACGGCGGAGCACACGGTGGAGGTGTGCCCCGCTTAGGAAGAGCAACGCCGTGTCCTCGTGGGAGCGATCGGTGGCGGCGATCTTTCGCGTCGGGCCTTGGTACAGACCATGGTCCGGAGCGAGGAGGAGTGGCGGGCGGTCGCCTCCTTCTGCGAAGCAGTAATGTTAGCAAAGGAGGCGGCCGATCGCGTGAGGCAACGGTCCTCACGCCCCAACCACCGCCGCGATCCCGATCCCGATTTCCGGCCACCATAGGCGCGGGCTTGCGGACAGCAAGCAATAGGTGGCTCGCCGTCCGACGGTCCGGTAACCGTCCGGACCGAGCCCAAGTCGTCGACGGCGCGTACAGTTCCACGTGCGCCTCAAGGAGATGTAAGCAAAACATAGGGGCCCAGCAGGGTCGAAACTAACTGGAGCCAAGGGTCTGATTCTGAAAGGAAGACTCGGCCTTGGCATGAAAGGCAACGAAGGAACAGGAGTGGATTTATAATCAGTAAAAGTCTCACACTATCTCCCGCTCCGCCAAAGAGCGAGGGACGTAATAAGATGCTATTCCCACCGAAAAAAAAGCAACTATCTGAATTAAACTCCCCAGGTTAACTAAAACAGTGGTTGCTTCGTTGATACCGTCAACGTTAAAAAACCTTCAATTTCACCCCCACATTAGACCCAGTTGTGTGTCGTTATAAAGCACGGGGCAGACCATTTGAGCTCGCTGTCGCTACTAGGATAACATATTATAAGGGATACTGCCTGTTATTTTTATAGCAAGTGCCCCTAGCGGACTACAAATCAAGATAACAAGCAAAGATAGAGGCCAGACGGAAACATTTACACATTGTCCTATGTGTTTTATTCAGGACTACTGAATAATCATTTACGGTAGGTAACAATAAAACAAATACATTGTGGACTAAGCTTATTTGGTCGTGCTACTGTAATCTCTTAATATCCTCTAAAGAAAGTATCCATCCATTCTGCCATAAACACTCAAACTAAGTAAGGTTTAATACACCTATAATATCTTAATCTCTACCTAGAATCTGAGCTCATATCGGATTTAAACATCAGTTTCGTATTTTTAGGGTTCCGTACCCAAAGAGTAAAATGGGATCCTATTACTAAGACTCTGCTGTCCGTCCGTATGTTTGTCCGTCTGTCACCAGGCCCCAGGTCTCATGAACCGTGATAGTTTAACAATTGAAATTTTCACAAATTATGTATTCATGTATTGTTTTATGTTGTGGTTGCTGCTTTAACAACAAACACTAATAGATAATGGTACGGAACCCTTCTCGCCAAGCACGAGTCCGACTCGCACTTGGCCGGATTTTTTATATTTTCATAGTATACGGATCTAGACTGTAACAAAACAAGACATAAAATTGTTAGTTAGTTGTGTTTTCCTTGAAAAGGAGACGCCTTTCTTTCAGTAATAACTTTGAAATGATGATAGCGCTGCGGTTAGGGAGTGGTTACTTAACAAAATGTCCTCGCTTCCAATAATCCTGTTGATTTACGGTGGGTGGACAATTCCTAGAATATCTTTTAAATTTTGTTGGAAGGGTTGAAAGCAATATGTTGGGGGTTACAGCGCGATTTTGTCAAGTGAATATTCGCAAATCGATTCCAAGTGGATATTGTGATGTAAAATTGGTGGAGTTTTGGATCACTTGACTAAGTATTTATACAATTGAATAATAAATGGAATCTTTGAAACAGGCGCGATTTTGGTAAAATAGGGCTAGCATTTGTTTGCAGTATCTTGACTACGTCAGCGAAGCTTGCCGAGAAGGCTGACACATACTGCATCATAGAGGCTTCATTCCGTCTGTACAACCGCATTTAAACGGAACACAAAGTGAGTATGTTTTTTTTTTCTAAACTTGCAAAAATAAATAAAAATCAAGGTTATATGTAATGACGTAAGTACCAAACAATATAAGAATCGATAGCTTTACAATGTTTGAACTTATAAATATGTTTATTCCAGTCAATAGTCAAAATAGGACACATAATAGTGGCCAGCTTAACCACAATGAGAACTCAATTTGTACGTAGCGTGACAGTTTAATTACCTTGGGTTAATATCACATGATAATAACGTTATTGACTACGAGTGTGAACTACTTAAAATATTGTATTCTAGAAAAATATCTATTTAGGTGGTTTCTTTAATTGAAGTAGCGATTTTGTTTAGAACATAGATTTACTACCTTAGCTACAAACTATGTCTTGGGCAGAGCACCGCCGTGTCCTCGTGGGGTTGATCGGTGGCAACGACCTCTCACGCCGGGCCCTGATACAGGCCATGGTCCGATGCGAGGATGCATGGGTAGGCAGTCGCCTCCTTTTACGAAGCAGTAATGCTAGCGAAGGAGGCGGCCGCACGCGTGGGGAAACGGCCCTCACGCTCAAGTCACCGGGATCATGATTTCCAGTCACCGTAAGCGTAGGTTTGCGGACGGCGAGCAATGGGTAGCTCGCCGTCCGGTAACCGCCCGGACCGAGCTCGAGTCGTCGACGGCGCATAGTGTTCCACGCGCGCCTCAAAGAGATGTCAGCAAACCGTAGGGGGCCCAGCAGGGTTGAAGCCTACTGGGGCCCTGGGTTGTGTGAAAGTGTAACGCGCGGTCCTGCAACGAAGGCAAAGAAGGAACAGGAGTGTGTTTTAGTCAGTAAAAATCTGACATGCCCGCTCACTTCGTCCAAGAGCAGAAAAAGTCATTGGAAGATTTCCCACCATAAAAAAGGCCTAGACCGCAAAGGGCGCCTGAAGGAAAACAGATGGATTTTATTCAGTTAATAAAAGTAGTCATACTTTAACTTTAACTCTCTCTCTACTTCCATGCGTTAACATTGTATTTTCTTCATTTTTTGATAATTTATTTAAAAAAAAAAATTAAGTCTACCCGCTTTTTTATCAGTCGGAAGTTTACGGACCAAGTATAATAAAAGTAAAAAATTCTTTCTTATATTAAGCAAACAATAAATTATCTACGGCATACCTACCTACCTACTACTACACTACTTATTCTTGGAGAAATAATGAATATAAAAACAGGCAAAGGAAATAAAACAATTGATTTTCCCTCTTATATTACTTATACAAATACAATTGTTAAATCTGAAAATAATAAATGAATATCTACTGTATTTTTATACGACAAACTGATATATCTTCCATTCTCGTTATTTATTAAAACAGTTGGGGATGTGTATTTGCTCAGCAAACATTGATCTATGGAACTTTCCCTTTATTTATCATAGAGATGAAAAAAATAACGTTTATCAGTCAAGATTAAAGTAAGTTATTAGACGAAAATGAATATAAAATGGTTTTATGGGTATTAACATATAAGCTATAATCGATAATAGTGCGATGTACTAATTTGATAGTTTTTCAGTTCGATTAGGGAAAGAAGGCTAGAGTAGATGCAAAACCAGACAGAAAGTTAGGAGAGAAAGATGACTTCCTGTTCGTCTCTTTGTCATACCGAACAATAAAAAGCGAAAATCGAAAATGGTAAATCAAAGTTATTACACAGGTTTTGGCATGTCTGCAAGACAAAAACTCGAACTGCTGCCAACATCGACTGAAGTAAGAATGATAGTACAAAAACGGCTTTGAAATCTGCAGCTACGTAGGAACCCATTTCTAAATCAAAGTAGTCCTGCAACTTGGAAAATTATGAAAGGGGAAATGGTTTTTTACAGATTATGTGCCTTATTTAGGTACTTAAATGATGTTTTTCAGCGCACAGACGCATATCACAATTTAATAAGTTTAAACATATAGGTTATCTTAAGTAAGACAATTTTTTTTTGTATTCTTTTGTGTTTATATTTTTTGAACAATGTATATTTTATAAGAAACAACAAATAACAATATTTTTTTTATGAAAACTTCGTCAAAGTTGGATAAATAAAAGAAGCAGCAATTAGCATTTCAAATATTGGTATTAGCATGATGTTAATAGTATATAAATCTGACTATTTCGTCATTATTTACATTATTTATCTAAAAATTTTAACTTTAAATCACTCTCCAGTAAAGTTTACTCAATATCGCTTAGTAATTTTTGCCTTTCAAGCGTTGCATTAAAAACGGATTTCAAAAATTCTATCATATTTTGGTTAAATGTTTTTCGCACGTATCTTGTATGTATGAGTGTATTTAATTATTTATTTTATAATTTATGTACACACACATATATATTGAAAAAGATACAATATTATAAAAAAATTACAAAGGTATCTACTGCTTATTTAAAAAAAAAAAACTTCTTCCAGCAGACCTGCGAAAGGAAAGATCAGAAGAAATGTAGACAATAGCGTGTAGAAAAAAGAAGAATTTGTGAAAACATAAAATTTATACATAATTATATAATTATCACACTAGAGAGGAAATATAGTGTTCTTTTACTTGAGATTTTAAGAGTGAAATAGATTTCAAATCTCGAATGCTAGGTGGTGTATGTATGTACGTGATATTCTTTATTACCTCAAATTATTTAAAACCGCTGAACGGTTTTATATAATTATCATATCGTTAGATTTATCTTGATAACCCAATTATTCTTAGATAGGTGACGTTAATCAAACAACATTACGATTGTGATCCGCTATACTACAGAGTAAAAATTTTTTTTTTTGGATACTACATGGATATCAAATTAAAGGACTCATCATGAGGATTCAAAAACATATCATGACCATATTCAAAAAATACAATAGGAAATATGTCATTTATTATCTGCTAACTGTTACTCGCGACTTCGTTACTCCCCTTTTTGAAGCAATTGTGTAAAATCGTGTTATACATTTCAGAGATATATTACATAAAACCTGGGAATTAAGTCCCGTTCCAGCGGGAAACTTAAAAGTAGCCTCTTGTAACATCAACTATCCGTCAGTTGGGCACGTAATAAATTCAAAATCAAAAAAAAAAAACTAATTTTTTTTATTTCACATAGGCCTACATGTACACTCATAAAACGTCGGGACCCATTAAAATAAACTAGATTATAATCATTACATTTAATATGGGTCCCGACTGTTACAGTAAATATGTTCCGTATGTTCTGTATTAGAAATTATTGTTTGTGTTATTTTGTGTTTATGTTAATGCAATTAAATAGGTTTCTACGCTACTGGATTGAACTTGATTTTTCTTTTCAGTTTTTATTTAAACTTATTTTCGGGTTTTTTTATTTAAACTGAACTAAATAGAAGTAAAGACCTTCGCACGGCAGAGAGGACTATGTTTTTCTTAACCGCACCTCAAGGAAGACATATACGAGGGGTATTAGACTTCGTTCCACACTAAACGTGTTAATCACAGCTTACTGGAAAAACATTGTATGAAGTGTACCACTCAACCAATATTCCCAAAACTTACCGCATCACACAGATAAAAGCAAGAGCAAGTGTCCGTTGCTAACTTGGCAATTTATTGCATCACTTGCATATGTAATCAGTGTTAGGTTTGGTAGTACGAGCAGCTCTGTGGAATATGCAAAGCTTAATCCAGAGAATGCGTGTCGGGGTATAACGTACAGTGACGGGCAAAGCGGATAAATGTGCTTCCAGAATTTAGTCGTTGCTACGAACACTTCATTTGTCGGGTCTACTGCGGTATTGTGTTAATATCTTTGTGTGGTTTCTTTGGTACAGTATTTGAAGTTGAATTTAATGTTTAGACTTATAGCTTCAGCTAGCGACTTCACTAGTGGAAAGTTATGTTTCTTCATACTAACTTGGGACCCCGTTTCATTCCCTTAACTACTTTATACCATTGTTCCATGTTATTTAGGGTAGACGTAACACTTTTTTCTTCCATTCTGTACTGTCAACCGTCACTATCACTGACTTTCTTTTATTTCATTTCAATTCTCTAACAATTTATCCACCTTTTTCCGTCCATAGGTACGGGTACTTATTCGCGTTTGATCCCTCCTCATCACTACAGGTTACTAATATTGTAATTAAATGAAGTAGTAAATAGTTGGTATTTTACCAAACCTAAAAAGAAGATACAATCCGAATACCTATGTTTTTTTTTGTGGGGGGTAATCATCTAATGTCTTCTACCGCTCTAGGGCGGGGTGGGAGGGCGTATCATACTTTTACTGACTAATCCAAAACTGTCCCATCAGTTACCCTTTGCATCCCAGGACTACGAGTAACAATTTCAGAAGTCGAATCCTGGCCCCAGTAGGCTTCGGCTCTGCTGGGCCCATACAGTTTTGGTAAGATCTCTTTGAGGCGCGCGTGGAACACTTTTTTTTTTAAGGTGGGAAATCATCCAAATAACTTCTCGCTTTCTGGGTGTAGCGAGAAGGCATGTCAGACTTTTACTGACTAAAACCACGCCTGTATCCTTCAATTACCTAGGACTACGGATACACTACGAATCCGACTTTTTTTTAATTGATATAAACTGGTGCTTGACTGCGATCCCACCTGATGGTAAATAGTGATGCAATCGTTGATGGTGAGGCGCACTAATTTATTAAGAGCCTATTCACTCTTGCCTTAAAGACACCTAAATTATAATCGATCGGGAAGACCGGAGCAGGCAAATTGTTCCAGTCCCTCGTACGCGGTATAAACGACGAAACGAAACGTTTGGTCCAGACCGTAGAGGTTTCAACAACGTCAGGGTGGATACTCGCCGTTCATCGGGTTGTCGTCGGCTATATTTATAATCTCAATATGTGTCACTAATGATTAGTGTATGTTGATATAAACAAGAAATTGAAATATCTTAATTTTTAAGTTCCTTCATCATCTATTTATATTAAAAATCTGTTATCTGTGTTCAAAGAACCTCTACACGAAGCATATTTAATTAAGTCTTCATTCATTAAGAATTTCGTCGTCCAGAACGTACTAATATATCATAAAAGGATCCTTAATCTAGATTAACACAAACAATGGTGAGGTAGGTATTGTGAACATCTGCCTAAGAGATAAGTGCCTACCGAAATAGATCCAATATTCTTAATGGAACTAATACTTGATTTTGTTTTGTATTAGACAAAGATATCTAATATTTGTTGTTAATTTAATGTAACTATTGTAAGGACTGTAGGTCAGGCTTGAGATGTAGGCTCCTGAGATCTGGTCTAGCTCCATTCAGGAGCTATATTATAGCTCCATTCAGGTACAAGTTGGTAGCCGACTGCACGCAGCAGCAGCAGACGACGTGTCGCAGCGAAACTACTGGTTTCTCTATGAAATTCCCTCCGTAGTTAGCGACATGACGGTAGCGACGCGTCGTCGAGCGGCAGACGGCAGTGTCGTCCGACCGCAGATCAGTAGTGCCGCTGACGCCGGAGCAACGACACGTCGATTATTCTCGAACACGTCAGACATCTTGTTTCACGGAGCATTCGGAACCTACTGGATGTCATGTGCTGTTGCCGTCTGCAGTCGGGTTCGAAATCATGACTGCAGCGACATGACGCTACGACGTGTCGTGACGACATGAAGCGACGACATGTCGTCTGCTACTGTTGCGTGCAGTCGATTACCAAATTGTACCTTTCCTTTAACAGTTCAGTTTAGGTCGTCCAATGGATTGCGTTAAGAGTTTGTGGTAGGATCTCTGCCCACCTAGCCAAGTTACAACCGTTTCGTTTCGATTCTCTTTTCGTTGATCGCCTAGAGTCGGCCTCGCCTCCTATTCCTTTGTTCTGACCACGTGACTGAGCGTTGAGACGACGTCAGAACAAAGGAATTGGAGGTGTGACTGTTGCGGATTGTTCCAGGTATTATTTTAGGGAGAAGATTGAAAAAAAGACTTGCTCCAGGGAATGTAAAAGTGTATATATTAATAAAAACAATATGTGGGTAAACCCATGTAGAAACACACAAAAATAAAAAATCGCTGCAAAATCACAGTTTGACCGTCTGTGGCAATGTGCCTTCGAGTAGGCGTTCTAGCGGGAACATATCCCCGGGCGTTGAAAGCCTGCCTTTCAACCACTATCTTCTGACTCTGGATACACTGGCAACGGACAAATCTTGCTAAATGATCTGCGTAACAGACCACTAGAAGTCTTGACGTCAGCAACTCGAACTACGCCGTCTGTCCCTGGATATGTGGCAATAATCCGACCCATTTTCCACTTGAGTGGGGGGAGGTTGTCTTCTTTAAGGAGGACTAAGGAATTCAGCTTGAGGGAGCCCTTACATGCACGCCATTTCGTCCGAAGTTGGAGCTCAGATATGTATTCGTTGCTCCATCGCCTCCAAAAATGCTGTCGGAGAAGCTCAATGCGTTGAAATCGAGTTAAGGTGTTGATGGATTGATCTCGATAATCAGGTGACGGCAGTGAAGTCATAGGACGTCCAATCAAAAAGTGTCCGGGTGTGAGCGGCATCAGATCCTCAGGGTTTGATGATAGCGGTGTCAGTGGTCTGGAGTTCAATATTGCTTTAACCTGAACCATCATGGTATATAGCTCTTCGTAGGTAAGATTAGAAAGGCCCAACACTCTAGTTAAATGATGTTTGGTTGATTTGACACCAGCTTCCGCAAGGCCAGCAAAATGAGGAGAATACGCCGGTATAAAATGAAAGTTAATTCCCTCTTTAGCCATCTCCTCGGCAACCGAATCGCAGTTGGATTTAATAAATTTAGAGAGATCATTATATGCACCAACAAATGAGGTGCCATTATCCGAGTAGATATTTTTCGGCTTTCCTCTACGCGAAATGAACCTCTTTAACGCCATGACAAAAGTATTACTGGTCAAATCACCGACCAGTTCAAGATGAATTGATTTTGTAGAAAAGCAAACAAATATAGCTATGTAAACTTTAACTAATTTACAGCCACGGCCTTGACGAACAGCTGACTGAATTGGACCTGCGTAGTCCAAACCTATGTTTTCAAATGGAAAACTTGCTAGAAGTCGCTGCTGTGGTAGATCACCCATAATTGGACTGACTGTTTTACCCTTAAATCGGCAACAACGTACGCATTGCTGGCAGCACATTCTAGCTAAACTGCGACCTCTTATGGGCCAGTACGTATCTCGTATAGTCGCCAACAGTAACTGCGGTCCCGCATGAAACAATCTTTTATGCTCATAATTAAAAAGTAATTTAGAGAAGTGATGACTAGAGTGAATAAGTACCGGGTGTTTTTTATCGTAAGGGAAATCTGAGTGTTGTAACCTGCCACGGATGCGCATTATCTTATTCATCTAGAAACACGTTAAATCGGTTTAATTCACTTTTCTTAGGTAAAGGTTTATTATGAAGTAACAACTTGTAATCTTCAAAATATTGATTCTGAGAAATACGTATAATTAAATTTAAAGCCCTATCTAATTCATTAGTAGTAAGAGGACCACGTATAGGTTGTTTCCTACAAGCGTCAATAAAACGTAAAACATAGGCTACTGCTCGTTGAAGTCTTAGCAAGTTTGAAAACCGTGTAAAATTAATCAATTCATTAAAGTCATAATCATCATGTAAAACATGTAAGGTGACATCAGATTTAATTTCAGGCAATACTTCATTAAAATTCATTATTTTAGAAGGCCAATAAGACGTTTCGTTCAATAAAAACTTTGGACCGGACCACCAGTCATCTAAAGTGGGTAGTAAATCAATTTCTACTCCACGAGACACATAATCAGCAGGGTTTTGGTCAGTTGGGACATGTCTCCACTCACAGCCATCAGTCTTATCTAAAATCTCGGCAACTCGGTTGCGAACGAAAGGCTGTAATTTATTCGGTAACATTTTGAGCCACCCTAAAACGATAGTGGAGTCAGTCCAAAAGAACGTACGCCGCGCGCTGACTCGTAATGCAGCAACGACCTTTTCATAAAGGCGAACACCTACCAGAGCACCGCACAGTTCGAGCCTGGGGATGGTCGTTGGCTTGAGAGGCGCCACTCGACTTTTAGCCGATAATAAACGCACTAAAATCTGACCCTGACTGTCAACACTTCGAACATAAAGGCAAGCACCGTATGCGCGTTCAGACGCGTCGGTAAAAATATGAAACTCTACGTGGAATATGAATCTCATTTAATTTAGGAAAATTAGTAACAATAGCATTCCAAAGCGTATTAATCTGCGGTGGCAGCTGTTCATCCCAAGACAGTTTGTGTAACCATAATTTTTGAAGCAACATTTTCATAACAATCACACATGGAGCTAATAATCCAAGCGGGTCGAAAACTTGTGAAATGATCGAAAGCATGTCACGTTTTGTAGTATTAAAGTTAATTGACTGACTAATTGGAAAACAAAGGGAGTCTGACTGGGGCTGCCAACCGAGGCCTAAGATTTTAGTTGACTCAGATCCACCAATATTCAAATCAAGTGAAGACTGGGGAAAGTCGGAACCAGTCACTAATTGCATGTCATTAGACTTCCACTTTCTTAAATTCATCTGCGCTGAAGCGAGAGTTGAAGTGATTTTATGACGTAACGCTTTGACCTGTTCAAGGTCATCTCCTCCCGTCTAAAGGTCATCGACATAAAAATCGTGTAGAATGACCTCGGAGACCTTAAATCTAAACCTAACTGTCGAAGACACCGAGTTGCTAGGTATGGAGCGCTGGCCGTGCCGTAAGTGACGGTGTTAAGTTGGTAAGCTTGTAATGGAGATGAAGGATTATCACGCCAAATAATTTGCTGAAGATATCTATCATTAGGATGAACAACTATCTGCCGGTACATTTTCTCAACATCAGCAGCTAGGATATAAACATGTTGTCTAAAACGCAACAGGATCGATAAAAGATCATCCTGTACCACGGGTCCAACCATTTGAATATTATTAATTGAAGTACCAGTTCTGGTTAAACTACTTGCATTAAACACCACTCTTAATTTTGTGGTGGTGCTGCCTTCGCGCAGAATCCCATGATGCGGAATGTAACACGCTTGATCATCAATGAATTTACATTTAGACATATGACCTAAAGTTTCATATTCCAACATGAACTCTCTATACATTTTACAAAATTGAGTTTTAGATTTGAATCTGCGTTCTAAAGAAGAAAAACAGTGTTTGGCTCTTGTCAAAGATTCACCTAATTGACTAGGAGAACATTTTAAAGGTATTCTAACACAAAATTGACCATTTTCCAAACGAATAGTATTTTTGACAAAATGTTCTTCACAAAGCTTTTCTTCTAGGGAATATGGTGACGAAGTACACACTTCTTCAAGTTGCCAAAACTTTGTAAGTTGTTGATCAACGCTACGATTTAATTTGTCATCGCAATCTGTATTTACCTTTATAAAATTACATTTTGAAACTTTAGATGAAGCATTACCCTTAATTGGACCAGAGACCAACCAACCTAATTTAGTCTCACAAAGAATTGGTTGTCCATCACCGAGTTTTATTTGCTGTGATTCTAATAAATCCCAAAAGATGTCAGCACCGAGCAACATATCGACAGGAGCCGGTGAGTGAAAGTTGGGATCAGCGAGACAAATATTAGTAGGAATTTTAATTTTTAACAAGTTAACAGGTGTACTCGGTATTTTATCTGTAATTGAAGGGAGAATGAAACAATTGACATCAACACTAAAAGTATTATTTAAAGATTTTACTGATACAGAACACATTTGATTGATGAACGATGACGAGTTGTTGATACCTAAAATAGAATTATTCACAGACTTAGCAGTCACACCTAATTGGTGGAATAGTCTTTCTGTCATGAGACATGATGTGCTGCCACTGTCAAGCACAGCACGAGCAATATATTGCTGACCATTTATCCCCATGACCTTGACTAACGCAGTGGACAATAACACGTCACCCTGTTCAACGCTCGCCGACAGTGACAAGCCGGTACCAACAGCTGATTGAGTGGAGACATTCGCACTGCTATTTGCGTCGTCACTGCTAGATGAAGCACCAGTGGATTCTGACCTTGAGGGCTTAGAAGCAATGTCAACATGAACTAAAGTGTTATGCTTGCGACGGCATCTTTTGCAACCAAACTTCTTACAGCTGTTTGCATAATGTCCGGGGTTAAAACAATTATAACAGATCCTATATTTAGGTAATAATTTCAGACGAGATTCATTATTTAATGACAAGAACTGAGCACAATTGCTTAATTTATGATCACCGTCACACATGACACAATTTTTAAGTTTATTAGAAGTACCATCGTCTTGTTTACGGTTATCACAAGAATTCGGTTTACTAGAATCCTGTGCCATCATTGTTCTAACATGTTTAGCATGTTTACCAGTATTTGAGTGTTTATTAGACGCCGATGACGCTAATTCTAACGTTTCTAAGATCTCAGCACGGTTTTTAATGAAAGTAATGAACAATGTAAATGTAATTTTTGAATCTTTAGCAAGGCAACCTTTATACTCTTCCCATTCACGATAAGTTTTACTGTCGAACTTGTGTGTGATAATATAAATGAGTAAAGTATCCCAGTGTGAAACAGGTTCTCCTAGAGATTCAAGGGCACGTAAATTTTTGTTAATAATATCAAGTAAATCTTTTAAGTTCACTGAAGACTCCTTTTGAAGAGTGTCAATTTGAAATAAGGCTGAAATATGATGTTGGATAAGCAGGTGCTTGTTATCAAACCGCTCGCATAGCAGTTCCCAAGCTACCGAATAATTGGCAGCAGAAAATTGAATTGAGTTGATCACCACAGCAGCAGAACCTTCTAGTGACGATCTCAGATAGTGGAATTTATTTATTTCGTTCATATCGTCGTTCGAATGAATAAGACTTACAAATGTGTCGTGAAACTCCAACCAATTTGTATAGGAACCACTGAATTTCGGTAACTGAATAGTTGGTAATTTAACAAACGTATGATTATTAGAACGCGTACTTCCGTCACCACTTTCGTTGGAATCTTTTTTCCTAATATTATAATCAAGTATTTTCTGAGCTTGAGCTAGGGTTTTGTAATAAAGAGATTCAAAGTCGCTACGTTCCAATATCTGACTATCCAAATTATCAGTAGTACACTCCAGTAATAACTGCACCTCATCATATTGAGTGTACAATGCCTCGAGTTTTATAAAACGAAACTGCAATTCGCTTACCTCAGTAGGGCTCAAAGAAGAAGGATCCAACGTATTTAAATAGTTCACAAATACTGTAACCTTTCCCTTAAAACTTGCCCGTTTTCTAATAAGTTCCTTATCCTCTGGCATTGCGTTAACTGGTGTTATCAACCTGGAATGTATACAAGTGAAAAGTTATAGTAACGTTTAAAATACAATGACAAATGATGTTAGCCTGTAAAATACGTATAAATCCTAGCAATAATATCCTATAACGTCAAATTACTAAAGTAATTTTAATGAACTATACGTATATATGTTTATTTATTACCAATCACAATGAAAATTACACTAATCCTATGTCTACATGTGCTAACTTAATGTGATTACGTAACTGTTCCAGTAGATCATTTTAAGTACATTGCAAAGCAAAATAATGCAGTTACTTCGAATAACTACTCTTTAACAATGTATCAGTAATGAAAATGAGCATAAAAATACTGACCAGTTGATAATTATAACAATTTATAATCACTCACAGACAAAGAAAAATGACAATAAGTATTTTGGTACTAACCTGATGAATACGGCTAACTTACACTAATAATACCTGGTAAAAGAGTGTTGGGTGGACTAACATAATAAGAAATACGCCTCTTTGTAGCTATTAAGTATCCATACCACGGAAAATTCCAATATCCTCTGAATGACGCAGCAAATTTGATCGGCCACACCTGTGCGTTAATTTGATTTTCGAATCCACCAATTCTTTTGCAATCCTTGAATTGATAAACTGAACGGAGTAAATATTCTTCAAAACTCCACATCCGGCTCGAAGGACCATGTTGCGGATTGTTCCAGGTATTATTTTAGGGAGAAGATTGAAAAAAAGACTTGCTCCAGGGAATGTAAAAGTGTATATATTAATAAAAACAATATGTGGGTAAACCCATGTAGAAACACACAAAAATAAAAAATCGCTGCAAAATCACAGTTTGACCGTCTGTGGCAATGTGCCTTCGAGTAGGCGTTCTAGCGGGAACAGTGACCGACACGAGGTGATCGATGAAAAGAGAATCGAAACGAAACGGTTGTAATTTGGCTAGGGGGGCTGGTGTTTATGAAGAGACTTCTTTTCTCTAATATTATGAAGAGGAAAGATTTGAATTTTTGCATGTAGATAACACAATATGGCACAGCTGACTGGCTAGAGTCTAGCCACTAGACGACACCGTGTATAATAATCACACTAAAAGGCGAAAGGGTGTGTGTTTGTCACTTCTTTACGCTCGAATGGCTGAACTGATTTGAATTGAATTTGTTTCATGGGTAGACCGTTGCGCCACTCGGAGTTTTGAAGCTTATTTCGGGGTTTTTTAACACTTCTCCATTGACCTTACAGTCTTCTTTACAGAATTGATCCTTATTGATTCTCGTTAGACAGGGTGACCCACTTTCACCTAAAGCTGTTGTGTGCTTTTTTGCTGTCCTAGAGTCGATCTTTAGAAATTTAGATTGGGAGAGAAAAGTCACCTACGTTTTGCAGATAACATTGTAGCTTTTGCGGAAAACTGTACCAAACTCCGAGATTACACACGAAAGCAAACATGTAGGTCTGACACTTAATACTGAGATAACCAAAATCCTAACAAATGGGTAAAGAAAGACTATTTTAGTAGAAGAAAACTTCATACGTAGAAGAGTACATATACTTAAGACAAATGGATACGTATCAATAGTGCAGGCAATGAAATCCAAAGACGCTTATCTATGGCATGGAAGAGATATTGGAGCTATAAAGAGATAATGAAAAATAAAGAAATAAAAGTATATATAAAAAGAAAACTCTAAGAAGTAACAATACTCCCATGCTTAATATACGGTTGCCAGACCTGGGCCTAAAGTCCAGCCCCCCTAGCCAAGTTACAATCGTATCGTTCACGCCAAACGCTTCGAGTAGGCCACGCCTCCAATTCCTTTGTTCGGACAACGTGACTGAGCGTTGAGATGACGTCAGAATAAAGGAATCGGAGGCGTGGCCTTCTCGAAGCGTTCAGCGCGAAACGATACGATTGTAACTTGGCTAGGGGGGCAGGTCAGAAAGAGGATGAAAATAAAATAGCCATTTACCAAAGAAAAATGGAACGAAGTATGTTGGGTATAAAACAGAGTGAAAAACTGGACAACAAAACTTTAAGAGGCAAAACAAAATTAATAGACGTGATTAAAAGTATACAGGTTACTTAAATAGAACTGGGCTGGTCATATCTGCAGATTGGAGAAATGGAGTGAATACCCAGAGAAGTAAGCAGAATTAGGGGCCGACTAAGGAAAAGGTGGGAAGACATTTTTCGGGAGAGAGTTGGACCAGGGTGGATGACTGTGGCTAGGGACAGGAACCATTGGAAAGTAATGAGGGAGGCCTACGCCGAAGAGGCGTCTACAACTTAGAGTGATTTATATTGTATAGCATAATTATTATAAAGCAGGTAACTAAGTGTAAAGTGTAGAATTAAGTAACTCAATTAATTTAAGTAGTAGAATAAAGACTTTTATTTTTATAATGGGTAGACCATGTCCTGTAATAGTAAATAGGATATTTTTTTAGATTATGTTACCAATTTTGTACTATAACGATGGCGAAGAAACTATAACAATTGTAAAAATTAGTTTTTGTATTAACACTAGTTAGAAGTGTCCCAGTCTATAAACGTTAGCAGATATGGAAAATTAACCACACTTTCCACTAAATGAACCAATTACGTGTAACCTCAAAATAATTCACCATTGCCTAAGTGCATACACGCAAATTTATTACCTCATTGAATTTTACATGAAAATTTAACAATACTTAAAAGATTAGAGCAGCTAGGAACAAAGGGAGGTGACCATTACGCTTCACAAATGGCCGATAAAAGAAAGCATTAAAGTTTTTGCGGTCACCGTGGCTTGACGACATTGTCGTGTAACAGTTTTTACACCGCCTCCGTCGTTTTTGCTCTGTTCTATCAGATTTTATTAGAACTATAAGCAAGAAACTTACGTCATGACTTGCCATTATTACTCGTATTGTAAACCACTCGCGACACTCGCTACAGTTTCCCAAAAAGTAAATTTAACCAAAATCGAAAATAGTTTTTATTTTAAATGGTTTTTCGGAAAAGGGATGCACAGTGACATGTGACGCCGAGCGGTCCTGTGCGTCTCGTATCCATCAGATTCCCGCATACTATTTCTTATACCATTATATTAAATACGAATTGCTGCTTTATTTAATATATAATTTTGGATCTTATTTATGAATAAAATAATTTATAAAAATAAATAAAATAATTCTATCTATTTTTCACCCAATTGAATCGTGTGCTGATAATTTGGTATTAATTTGTGTTTAATTGGATTAATTTTGTTTGCTTAATTTATCTCTTTATGGTGATATTGTCGCTAGATGGCGCTAAACTCAATATGTTTAGTTTATTTTGTTTTTAGTATATGGGAGCATTATTAAATAAAAAAAATGGTATTTGCTATAATCAGACATTCTACTTTATTGAACTTAGTCTAATCGTTGCCTCAAAATCCACGTAATTCTGACTGTTCCTATCTGTTGAAACTGTGTCACTGGGAGTTAGTAATCTTTTATAATTTTTTCATATATTTTAAACTAATGTAAGCCTGAACCAGATTCTTTCTGTCATTCGTTTTTCTGTGCTTTACCTTACATTACTGTGAAATAAAATAGACTAATAAATGCACTGTTTTTCCATTGAAAACAATACCCTTATTCCCCCACACACCACAAGCACGCCACAAGGGTGGAAGACATCTTGAAGAACGGGCGCCATAAGACACGAGGGTACAGCTGCTGGAGTCACACCGTAACATCAATTTCAAGGCGTTCGTGGTCCGAGTCACGAACACTTTTCTGCCTCTCATGTTGAAGGAAGACTTTTTTCGCTTCCGCGGACAAGTGCCACAGAACAGCACAAAGTGAACAAGTGCAGTGTGAAGTGTTACTGACGTGACCAGCATAGTCATAAGTCTTGTTTATTAACAATAAATTGTAGGTATTTAATTTACTTTATATATGTCAGTCTTTGAGGTATTTATCTAGGGGCCAAGATGTCTGAAAATAAATGATTTATTATTTATTATTAGTATATTTCTAACTAAAGTGCTTGGGTAAAGAGCTATACTTTTACTAAAGTTATATAATAACTAATTTCATTTACTAAGCGCTGTTGTTATAACTTGATACACTTCATTCAAAGCAGAATAGATTTCATAACAGCACCAACCCTCTCGCAGTTTGTAAGAAAAACTATTCCGGTTTTCTTTGAATAATGTAAAAACTGACTCTACATAAGCAGGTGCAGTTTGCAAACTGTTATACCTAATGTAAGTTTTTATTAAAATGCAAAGTAACAAGAATATTATTTCAATTGTAAGTGGCTAAGTATTGTTTCAGTTTGTTGCCAAGTTTATCGCGAAATCACTTAAAAGAGCTTCCAAGTACAGGTAAGAGAGCTCAATTTAATTAAAAGTAGTTCTGCCGGGATTCGAACTTACACTTTCTGGCAGTAGTGGATTGTCTGCACTTTCTATGGCTGCACACATCTATATACTGTTGATTTTTTTACTGCGATCCAATCTATGGAAGCCTAGTGTGTGGGTCAATAAACTCCTCCAAAACAGCTGTACCGATTTTGGTGGAATTTTGTGTGTTTGAGTGGGTTCTTGCTTGATTGAAAGGTTTTTTCTAGTTTGAAAACCTACGTCCAGGGAGGACGTCTGTCGGTACCGATGTTCCGAGTATATAATACAAATATAAAAGGCAAAGTCCTTATTCATTCACTGACTCGTCAACGCCAGGCCTGAACTCTTGGACCTAAAACGCTGAATTTTTGCGTAGAGGTGCCTTTAATGAGGTATACAATGAATAAGAAAGGATTTTTCAAAACTCACCTCCTAAGGGAATGAAACGGGGTTTAAAGTTTGTATGGAGAAACATTACTTTTAGGCGAGCGAAGTTGCTGGCAGAAGTTACTCTACACTAATATTATAAAGAGGTAAAGTTTGTTTTTTTTTTTTTTTGTATATCTCGGGAAGTTTTTTCACCGATTGAAAACCGCTTCATTCCTGAGTGACATAGGCTATATCTTGTGTACGCGAACGAGAATGCGGGCAAAAGCTATTTAATAATAAACAGTCTGTTACGAAATTGGTGGAGCTTCTGGCAGTCACACGAATAGATCTTCAAGGTTAACCCTTTAACCGCTTTTATCCACTTGCGTTGGATTGGGCCGAAGAGGAACGAGGGTGTTTTAGTGTCCTATTCGCCAAGGTATTTGCGACTAGGTACTCCATCTCGATTAGCTCTTCAATCCCCATATGTGACAGAAAAGCTGACGAGATGGAGTATTTAATTGTGGATTTGCAATCCTGGTGGAATAAATGCGTTTGAAGAAGAGTATTTGTTTGTCGGATATATCCGACTTAGGCTGTTAGAAGGTTAAGCAACGCTTGCCGAGGTCGGTCAGTAGATGCGTAACTATTTTACCATATCGAGATTCCTCTTGGCCTCGGAAAGCATGTTGAGCTTTTAGTTCCGGCTGTCATTTGTTAACTTTACGTATAGTAAGAAGCTAGGAAATCGGACACCAGGCCCCCTAGTCTAGTTACGACCGTTTCGTTTCGATTTTCTTGCGTCGAACGCCTCGAGTAGGCCACGCCTCTGATTCCTTTGTCCTGACGTCATCTCAACTTTCAGTCACGTGGTCAGAACGGAAACAGAAAAGTCGTAACTGGTTTAGAGGGGCAGTCTTGCCAAAGGGTATCGTGTTAACCAATTACTGGGATATGTAGGTAAGATATTATAGGTAGTTGATGTAAACATTGATAGCCAGCTGCATCCAGATTGGTTGGAAATCGACCCTAACACAGTTTGGTGAAGTCTAGGCAGATTGATAGTCTGTTATAATTTTGGTTTCCAAATAAAGTAAATTAAAACCCACTCATATGTTCCTTCTTTGCCTGCGTTCCAGGACTCCAGTGGTCCTAGCCAAGTTACGATCGTTTCGTTTCGAATCTTTTACTACAGTCGGTAACGCCTCCGATTCCTTTTGTTCTGACCACGTAACATAACGTTGAGATTATGTCATTCCCATACATTTGAAGTTTTCTACTAGCGTTAACGATTGTAGATTATCAACTTGGCTAAGGCTTCTGGTTTCTCTTTCAGGAGCGAACCTATGCTCTGCGTGGTGAGGCGCGCGTGGATTATAATTTTGGCTATGCTTTTCAAACATTTCCTTCATGGAATTTTGAAAAATTGTTTGCAAATCTTGTAGGATTGTTGAAAGGGTTGCTTTGAACAAAAGGTCCTACATTAAGGTCAAGAGAACCAAAGTCGTAACAAGTGGCATTCCTTATTCTCAAGTAGAAGTCGGAAAATGCAGGATATTCCGTTATTGCTATTTTTGCTAGGTAATTCTAAAACCTAACTGATATAATTGAAGGAATGCTGCTTTATGTATAGCTGACCTGATGCAGTAACTATGATGCAGTATAGCTACTGATAGCTATCTGTGGAATAGTCGGAGGTTGTGGTAACATTACTAATTGACAGCAGTGTAGACAGCTGCTGCGAACGGTCAACACGGCTGAGAGAGTCACGCCAATCAGGAGCCGAGGGATTAACTTAGTTCAAGTGATGTCACTAATTCCTCTATTTTTGATTCTACAGGCTCGATAAATAATTAACTGAACAGAAAGAGTATCTCTGTTTTTCACGTTGCTTGCATATTTACGTTTTTTCTGAAATTATTAATGACTTGCTTTTGACAGCGGCTTCACCCGCATGAATGTAGGTTTCTCCATACAAACTTTGGAACACCGTTTCATACTCATAGAGGGTGAATTTTGGAAAATCTTTTCTTAGTGCTCGCCTACGTTATAAAGGCGTCTTCAAATTAGCGGCAAAGTGCCCCGCGACGGCAGCGCGGCTGCAGCGCTACCGCCGCGCTGATTTGTTATTCCATATAAATAATACGCGCGGCCGCAGCGCGGATGTAGCGCAGTAGTCGCGCTGCAGTTGCGCGTTTTTTTGGGCCTCGGGTTTATAGATGCCATGATTGTAATTAGGTACTATAGTTTCACGGATATATCTCGTGCTATTTTATTTATGTATCGAGAAGCTCTCCAACTACCACTTAGATGACCGTGTCCGAATGTCTTTGTTTTTTTTTGACAACTATGTTTATTGTCTAGTGTAGGTGCAGCACAGCTATGCCCGGTTTGCTCATGAGGGTTGCTGTATTTTATTGTTCGTCTATTTGGGCAGAATAAACATGTTTTCTTTTTTTTTGTGTGATTACATGTAAAGGCTAGGTGTGATAAAAAATTTTGTGGGTTAGATGTGTTCTTCATTTGGGATCAAACTATCCCCTAATTTGGGATAGATGTCCCAAAATTTAGACGTCCGCAAAAATTGCTAATACACTAGAAATATCAAGGATATTTCTTTTTAACTTTCCATAAATTTCTAGATAGAAAACCAAAGTAGATGCCAGTTCTACAAATAAAATATTTTGGTTTTTGTACTGAGAGATAATTATAGTGATTACAAAAAGTGTGGCAACTGTCCCCGTCTTACCCTAGTCATGATCTACAATCCGCACCTAGCAAGAATTTCTAGGTATATTTCCTTATCCTCAAAGATAGAAAACCACTTCGCATAATGAAAATGTATCCCTCAAAATGATGTTCATTAATTTTAAACCCACCAATCCTCTTAGTAATGTATCAGTTTTGTTAAAGGACGAATAATTTAGGTTAATGATATTTCATATACCTCTATTATAGTTGGGGATACTGTTTACTAGCTCCTGCCAGCTGCTTCGACCGCCTGATTATAGAAAATTATCCCAAGTTAACATAAATTCGAGATAAAAAATACTATATTTATTTATTAAACACTATAAGCACAAACGTACAGCGGTTCACTGTTGGACATAGGCCTCCCCCAAGCGTCTCCACAACGACCGATCCTGTGCGTCTCGCATCCACCGCATTCCCGCGACTCTCACCAGGTCATCGGTCCACCTTGTGGGAGGCCTTCCAACGCTGCGTTTTCCAGTGCGTGGTTGCCACTCTAGAAGCTTTCGGCCCCATCGACCATCCGTTCTACGAGCACTGTGCCCTGCCCACTGCCACTTTAGTTTGACGATTCTTCAAAAATACATATCATTCAACTATATAATACATACACAAATTAATAAATTATCTACATATATATCTACACTAATAAAGTCAAACAGTTGGTTCTTATCGACCATTGGAAAACATTTAAGCTACTGCCAACTTTTTACGAATGAACTCGCGAACTTTGGTTTTGAATGTTAATCGATTTGTAGAAGTACGGCGTCGAAAAACTCCTCCACATCGCTGTCGACTGGTAATGTACCCAAAAGACTGGCGGCATTGCTACGCTGAATGGCAATGCTTATCCTTTGGTCGAAGTAAAAGCCAGCCCTTGGGTCACGCGAAGTGCCAACAAGGCGGTTTGAAAGTTCTTTAAATAATTTGTGAGCACTCGGACCCCACGATCCGAGAGTTTCAACCCCAAACGGCTCGAAAATATAACTACCAACAAGGTTATTATATTTCCGCCACTTGAGGTTCTCTGCAGCCGCTGCGGCAGCACTGGCACAGCACGACGAGCTAGGGAGATGAGATGGCGCAAGAGTATCGACACAAGTAGCGTCCCACACTAAAGGCCTACCCATCTTCCATGGAAATAAAGACATACCGTTCGGTCTTTTGCCATCGTCGCGTGCCAGGCCATGAGGTTCCAATACGGCCGGAACGCCGACGGTGACAAGAGCACGGCGGATGATGTCGTTGATATTCGCGTGTCGCGCTATGCGACCCGCACTTCGGCTGCATGACAGACCGTGGTGTCCGAGGCTGTTGACAACTTCGCTACAGTGGCAGCGATGAGGGGAGCAACAAGGAGCGCCAAGACGAAGGGAAGCAGCGAGGCGGAAGGTAGTATCGTCGAACAAGGTGCCTATGTTCGACGACGGTAATGCATGAAGCCAGAGACCCGACTCCCACTCCCTCACAGATAGCAGGCGCAGTCGCACTCTGCAGTTGTTTTTCGACGCCGTACTTTAGATTGCTTTTTTTAGTAGTGTGAAGTAGTTACAAATATACACACATACACTCACAAACTTTCGTCTTTATAATATTAGTGTGACTAGCTTTTATGCTAAGGGCTTCACTCACGTTATACTCCGGAAATATCTCAAGGGATCCGAGATAATTATTATCTATCCGTGTACCGAGTTTCATACGAACCGTTTAGCCTAGCCGTTGAGGCGTCATTTATTAACAACCATCCAAATATTTAATCTTTTTAGGGTTCGGTACCTCAAAAAAAAAACGGGAACCTTATAGGATCACTTTGTTGTCCGTCCGTCTATCATGACGCTTTATCTCGGGAACGCGTGGAGGTATCGAGTTGAAATTAAAACTATATACTTAACAGTTACTCTGGAACGTAGAGGGCAACTAAAGCAACACAGGTGGGCTTTAGTCAGTAAAAGACTGACACTTCCACTCGCTTTACCCGGAGCGCTATAAGTAATTTGATGATATCCTACCCAAAAAACTAAAATGAGTACCTACTAAATAGGTATCATCATCATCATTTGAGCCGAAAGGCGCCCACTGCTTCCCCAAGAGTCGGCACAACGAAAGGTCCTGTACGTCCCGCATCCATCGCATACCCGCGACTCTCAGCAGGTCTTCGGTCCACTAAATATGTACCTATAATAAAATACAGCATACGGAAATTGAACAACATGGGAAGTCTAAAAGAAACTTAAAAAATAAGAAACTGTAAATAGCACTTTACTGCAGAGCCTGGTAGTAAATACATTGATATTCAATTTAGTTGGCAGCCAACGTGTAGACGCAGCTCCCTGCCATCAATCACCATGATTCAATAAAAGAACTATTTATTCTGTGTATGCTGGCAATATTTTCTCAACACCTGAATGCCTGAACGAGGAAACGTATGTGCGAGGAAATCAATCACAAATCTTGTTTCAACCCGCATATTTGACGGAAACCACATTTGTAGGCAGTCAATATTTTTCGAAGGCTTGTTGACTTGCATCATTATTTATTTTTACACCTTTATACACCAATTTGAAAAGGTTAAAGGAATAAATCTATGGTAGATGATAAAATGTATTATTTTTCATATTTTTTTAAAACTTTTGTTGGCCATGCCTACTGATTTTTTATCAATGAATATTAATATTGAGAACTAAATAAAGATAAGACAGACTTTGGATAGGGTTTCTAAGTATCATAATATCATGACACACAACTATTTTTTGTCTTTGGTTTTTTTTTTGGCGGGAATTTTTCTAGGCAAGTTCAATGGCTGTTTTCATTATTTGCAAATAGATTCTTAGTGGAGATTGTGATGTAAAATTTGAGTAAGTAGTTTTGTATCTCAAGTGTCTACACAACTGGATAATATGTGATCACCGAAACAGGCGTAGGTAATCTCGATAAAATGGAGCTGAGAATATTAAATAATTGACTAAGCTCGACTCGGCGAAATTTGACGAGAAAATTGAGTTGACACCTTTGATTATAAATAATGTCATCGATATATACTTATTTACTGCCAAATACTACAAAATCAGAGAGAGAGCAGTAGTGGCCGAGTGGTAACGGCCCCGACTTACGAGTCGCGTAGTGTAGGTCGCGAGTTCAAACCCAGCCAGGCACATTACTGTGTGTAATTTTTTTTTCATCACTACTGCTCTCAAAACGGTGAAGGAAAACATCGCGAGGAAACCGGCATGTCCTAGAACCAAAAATTCGAAGACATGTGATATTCACCAACCCACACTGGGCCTGCATGGTGAATTACGGCCTGTTGGGACTCAGGCCCCCTCTCCTAGAGAGGAGGCCTGAGTCCCAACAGTGGGAAAATTATAAGGCGGACTATGCTATGCTATGCTTTACTACAAAATCATTAGATTGGGGATGTTCCACAACAAAATCAAGTGACTGTAAAGTATTCAGAAAAAAAAAATCTTTACAATCCTGACACTGGTTAAATACCTATAATAAAATAGTAAAGTAAAAAAAAAACTGCAGAGAAACTAGTCACATATTTTGTTGTTGCTGTTCAATACCCATAGCATTTAATACCTCACTTTATTAATCAGATTTAATTTTAACTTTATCCGAGATGAGTTTGACGAGTGATTATTCGAAAAGCAATAAATGCGAGTTGACAAGCGACTCATAAAACAGAGCCGAGGTTCGCAATGGGCCATAAAACGCCATTAAACGATTTGCGGTATCCCTGCTACGCTGTTAAAACAACAATGTTACTGCTACTCCGAGATACCGATCGAAAACACTACCCACATGCCTCTAAGTCTCCATAAAACTATTTTTTACAGTCAGCACCAAGTAAATACTATCCTAAGAGATAAAATTCCTAATCCTCCCTCACAACTTTCAGCGAAAGGTAGTAGATAATCCAAATATATTGCTGTGGGATTCTACGCTTTATGAAATAGCTATGATTGTATGTAATAGAAAATATAAAGCGTAACCGTTTCACAGATATTATAGTTTAATTTTATCCTTTGTAATGGGAGATTGGAGTTGTAATACACATTTCGACAGATATAAAACTTACTATGGAAATCAAATGAGTTCCTAGCGTTGGAGGGAAAGTAGAAATTTCCACGCTGACTTGCCATATTAGAGCGCAGTATAACGTGCTAAAAGCCCATGTAACAAGAGTATTATGTTCAGCCATTTCTTTACCGAGACAGCTATTGTTCCAGTAGATACGCCAATCTTATGCGAGATTACGGCCAAGCGAAATATTCTTTCGTCTATATGAAGAGGGAAAATATCTAGTTTACAATTTAAGTAACGAATTAGGTCGATGCTGTATGTGCAGACAGTATTTTGCTTCAGCCAGGGCAGCGGCATTGTTCGAAAAAGCTACCGATGACCTGAAACGCAAAGGGCAGCTGAAGAAACAAAGGTGGGTTTTAGTAAGTAAAAACCTAACACTCACTCTCTCGCCACCTAAAGTTGGGGTTCCGGTATTGTTCGAAAAAGTTACTGCGGTGCTGGAACGCAAAGGGCAACTGAAGAAACAAAAGTGGGTTTAAATAAGTAAATGTCAGGCACTCCCTCTCGCATCACTCAGGGCGGAAGGATAAGATGATTTCATACTTCAAAAAATAAATATTTTGCTTCAAATCATCCTCAAATGATAAAATACTTCGTGCTTGTTGCTTATTAAATGTGACGTCAAACAGATGTAGTAATAAATTGCCAAACATTCACCGTTAGGACCAGGATCGTTGCCGGTAAATAGGCAGAAGTAGATGTCTGATACAATTTTCCGTACAATTTACAAATTCATCATCATTGAGGCGTCAATAAACGAGTTGGAGAGTAAAGGTCTGATGTCCCATATGCGATGTCGTGTGCGTAGCTATTTCTTTAGTTCTCTTATGTTTACGACGTTAATGCCAGCGGTGGATTTCCGCCCTTACTGGATCCGGAAACTGACGGAGCAGGGCGCATCCGGAACGTCAGCTTGTTTGCTACCGTCTTATCTCTGATGTAAGCCTCACGTGTTTATTTTCCTTTCTGATCTTACTTGTTTGTGTTTAAACAGAATTTTGAAGCAAGTATCTTCAGGTAGAGTAGGCCGGGTAGGCGTGTTCTGACAGCAATTAACCAGTGAGCAAAGAACCATAGATCACTCGCGTACTTAATGAGTATGTGCGTCTCTCAAATTCGGTGAATGGTTAATTATAATTATTTACACTTAAATTATATTTCTTACAGTACTTTTTGTCATCCTTTTTTAACTTTATTATAATTTTTATATGTTTTAGTTTGTTTATTTTTTTATTACCTACCTTTAGTCTGCGTGAGTGTGTCCGGGGCATTAACAAGCCTTATTAGAATACCAGCGCTGCGTTATTCAGTTTTTGTTTTAAATATCGAAGCATAATGCTGAGATAGCCTTTTTGGCCTCGCACAGGTCTTGTTTATCATTTTAATGATGTATTTAATTATTTTATTTTATTTTAAGTATTTATAGATTAGTTACTTCTTTTTTTTTATTGTAGTTTGTCCTGTGCGAGTCATAAATATATGTTTTTCTTTCGTTCTTTCTTTCTAAATTAAGTGCTCGATTTCATTGTCTTTATACGAAGGATTAACGCTTACCCTATTTTCCTGTCTAGACGTTTCTATATCATGACAGTTAGGTTTGCCTCTCCCTAACGAATCGGGAGGCTTACTTTGATATTAATTCTCCCTTTCATGCTGTTCTAACAAATACCAGACGGCTCTCATAAAGTTGTAACGCACTTATTTTCGTTCCCTCGGTGCTTATACCTACTCAATAATCATAGATCTTCCCCCTTGTTATAGGAAAACTTAAACCCACTACGACGAAGTTAATGAGGTGAATAAAAAAAATCCCGCTTATTTGTTCCCAACTTCTCACTTGAAAGTTGGGAAGTGGATCGAGATTCGGGACAGTCAACACCATAAGATCATAACTCAACGCAGACATTCAGCGAACTCGTCGTGTAATCTCATTTGACGAAACAAACAAACTTTCTTCAAGTGTCCAATATGACTTGATAGATGATCAGAGTATTCAATAAATACCACTATTGGTATCGGGAAAATCGTAATAAGTAATGTAGGAGTATTTCATTGACACAGATTCAGTATTGGAGGCTCGGTGAGTCAACATCACGTATCTACGATAAATTGATTTGGTAGCAGATGTGCACGCCTTCTACACCACCAGACACACCACTTTCCTTAGATTATTATTTTTAAGGTTTATTTTGTACGCGTAAAACGGAGGCGTGAGGATGAAGCTGGCTGGGAGTCTTTATCCACTGTTCTACTCGTATACAGTCCTGTATAGTAATTAGTGTGATATCGTTCGAATCAATGATGTTTTTGTAATCTTACTTACTTCCTTTATTGTCTACGATAGGATTTAACATTTTAAGTTAACAAAATGAAGCTGCTGATGAACAGCTGACAATGACTAGTCTCTTCCCCATTCTTTGTTCATTTATTTCAAGCCTTGTCACGAATAAAGCCCCTATTTTATTGCACTGACGTTGCATTGGCTACATGAAAACCTATTAGGCTTAATGAAGATGATCTGCACAACTGATGTCAAAACGTTATGAAGTACCTAAACTTCGTGACTTTCATTATTCGCTTCTAGGGAACTTTATGTCGAGAGGTAAATTGGGAACTACCTTTTTCTCAATCGCCAGTAAAAAATATTCTGATACTGAAAAAGCTCTAACAGAACATAAACAGAGCCGCAATTTATTAGTGTTGAAGTTTTTTAGAACAACTTAATAGTTTGTGTGCGATGACTTAGCGGTTCGCGGTGCGGGTAGATCGCTGGTGCTCGGCGGTGTTCGGCGGTGATGGATGACGCGACGTCCCTCCAGCCCGGCTTAGGACTCATTGAGGGGGGATTATATCGGGACGTTGACGAATTGCTACTACTTCACACACAGATAGCACTATTCAATCGATTTAAAACTTCACTCGCTGACCAGCGGGGACATTTGTCGTAGGATTAAATGGTTCTACACGTCATTGAGTAGACGTTACCCCTAAATAATGTTGCCAATTCTATTCGTTCCTGCATTGAACATCCAGTATTTGGAAATACAATAATGCTCTTGTAGCTCAATTTGATGAGTTATGTGAATAACAACAAAAGTCATTTTCATAAATCAAACATTCGGGATCGCAATAAAAATATCGTTTCAATGTAATTTTCCTTTTTTCAGTACAATATATGTATCGGCAGAGGTACAATAATGTACAAATAGTTGCTGCCATTGTAGTTATTCAAGTCCAAACGAGGCGGCGATAAGGCGCTAGGCGGCAAGAATTAAATTTCATTTTGGGGCTTATGAATTTATGTGAATTGTTGGTAGTCTAGTAAATGTTGTAACTTTCGTTTCGGCTCGACCTAAAGGCGGGAACTTTGTTACAAAACAAAATTACAATGGGAGGCAGTTTACAGCAGAGTTCCGTCGGGAGCGTGCACCGATCAAAATGTAAACGGGATTTTCGCTTTGCGCCGAAATCCTGAAAGTTTAACAAAATCCAAACGATTATTGATAATAATTTATTGCGATGCCGACCTTTCGCGAAGGAAGGCTATATGGAAAACAATGTTAAGGTCATTCGGGAGCTGAACGAGCCACGGATGGCCGGAGAACGTGACTTTTAGCTCGTATTGCTCGTTTATTCGGGTATTACTCAAGTAATTCTGTTGGCCATTTACTTAGCGATTTGATAAACGTTGAATATTTTTGCTGCGCTGTTCCCTTTTATACGCAATCAGGTTTCAAGTGGGTACTTAAGTGGAAATTGATCGTGTTATAGGTATCTACTGTTATAGCTGATAAAACCAGCTCTATACAGAACTGAAAAAAATGTAGATCTATACTAACCCTCTATAACATTTTAATTTTAGCTACAAGCAGCAAACAGTTACGTTTTCCTAAAGAAAATTAAGGTTTCTTGAACTTTTTTACTCTTGCTTATTTTAAATGGCTTACAAAAAAAGAAAAACTGTTTGTTTCAGAAACTCTTTCATAATTCCGTTGGTAAATAATATATATATTATGACGATGATTTAGTTTGAATTTGGATTCGTATTTTTTATTTCTTTAGTGGAAGTTTTTTATGAGTTTTCCTATAAATTCTGGTATTTCTTTTATTGTGAAACCTTAATATTCGTGTATAAGAAAAATAAAAGGTAGTAGAGACTATGGAAACTGTTAGTTGGTATAAAAGTCGACCTCATAAAGTGAAAAGGGAACATTTGAAGCATGACACGCGACTAGTCGGGAACCTGTAACTTGCAACATTTTGCACATATTAAAAAAAAAAGTAGTTGCGATGTAGGTTTATAATTTCAACAGTATTTTGTAGTTTTCTGCTATAGTTTAATTTGAAATATAATGTAACATAATACACACGATAACTTGTTTATGATTTTGACCTTGACTGCGTTCTATAAAAAAAAAAAACTTCGACGTGTTTATTCCGTACCGACACCTACCTACTTTGAATTGGTAGTCATAATTCTTTTAAACTTTCCGGCAAGGAAAACATAATTGTTATTATTTGAAATACATTGACAGGCGTAGGGTAATTAATAAAGTCATGAGTTTGTTTATATTACGCATAATAAGTACTTACTAATACTTTTAAACGTTTATCTGTATAGCAATCATATTTTCTTTCCATAAACCTATAACGCTCAAGCGGTAAAACCTACAATAAAAACTAACTGATATGAAACGGTTATCGCTTGCCTAGGAATTATAAAATTTATTCAAACTCGTGTTATTGAGGTCACAGGTAGTTCTAGACTCGTAGCTTTTATTTCTGAACGCGGCGTCATAACGCCTTACGGCCGACAGTTTACGATGCAATACGCACCGCTGCCACACTTTGCTTGTAATTGAATCGCAGGCGCTTACTATAAATGTGGATTTGCTGGAGTTCTAACACCAACAAACAATCCCGTGATCCACCCTACAAAGTTTAAAAGTAAACTGAATGTTTTCGTTCAAGTTTTCTGGCAGTTTACACATTTTGTACTGTGGATGTTTCTGAAGCGGTATCTTGGCCCGTTTTATCCTGAAATATTGTATCCCTGACGTAATCTTATAAGGTACTAAATAATCCTCTATGTTTCCTTTACTAAGCTCTTTTAAAACTTTACCTATTTCAAGGAAATCCTTCTGTATAAATATGTAGTTTACATTGAATATCATAAAAACTTTTCAGAGTTAACACGGCTATAGTACCCATATAGGTATGTACCAAACTTACTTCTTGCTTCAAAATGTTTTACAAAGTGCACTTTCCTTTTAACATTTAACAAATTAAGTGCTTAAAAAGTTTATAAAATCCAGCAGAAATGCATTGCATAATGGGTCAGGGAGTAAGTCGCCGGACTAGTTAGCCAATTGCGGCAGAAGCTAACCACGGCTCAACCCGCCAGTATTATTTAGCCTACGTTCAAAAAGCTCACTTACCTCGGACTTTGGTAAGTATTTACGAGATTACAAATAGACTAAAACCAAAGAGTTTTGTATAGAAACCTATTTATAGACTGATAAATTAATTAGTTTCTACTATTTACTTAGGGTTTTAGAGATGTCAGATACATACAAGTTGCCTACTCTCCCGTAAATTAATTACGTAGTTGCTTGTAATCTAGGTCGTCTGTCTAATTTTGGATATCAAAATATCCAGTTTCTTCATAACTAACTTGCGTATATAGAGCAGTTTTCATGTACCTGTATGATAATTCATATAATATTATGTTGCCTAATGGCAATATACCTATAATATTACTGACGTAATATACACCACTAATTTTTAATTAGTGCAAATACTTCAAAGGCTTATGAGAAAAGGTCTTGTTATTATTTAAGTAGTCTCAATAATTAATATTTATAAACATCAAAGTTATTATCGTTTGTTTATATCCCAAAATGTCACTGAATTTATGGAAATATTGTATAGGCTATTGATTACAAATGAATAAATGACGATCAAAATGGAAAAAACACTGCGCGTAGTATTTTCTAGTAGCAGTTGTTATGAATGATTGATTCTGTTATGTATAATTATGACAAATTTTCGTGGACAATTTAAGGATTTAGTTTTTTTTTTTTACTTTCGTTTACAAACGCATGATCAGTAACGGATACGGATAGAGATCCATGTTTTTTGTACTAATTAAAATATAGGGGCGTATAGTGGTGCCTAAATAAGTCTAAACAAAATCAATTGGACATTCGCAATAAATGTGAGCAAAAATAGCATCAACCTCTTCTCATTGTCTGTTAATATACCAAGTAAACGTTATTAATTGTTATTCTCAGTTCTTATGAACGCTAAAGTATCTTTTCTCACGTTTTATGATTTTAATTAAGTACTAGATACACAACCGATTTTCTTTTGTTTTCATGTGGTCTACAGATTATTTAAATGTTATAAAAACTCTTCCTTATTCTGGTAATGTACTCTTTCTTACAGCCCTGATTGAATCAACATAAAAGTAAAATTTTTAAGGGACTAAGTTTATTAAAAAATAGCTTCGGCCAGCGGCTTTGCCCGCTTGAAAGTGGGATATTATATAACCGTGTCACTCAGTGATTTTTATTTTTTTCGGTTTAAAAATCATCCAATGACATCCCCCGCTCTTGGGTGGAGCGTGAGATAGGACTAAAAACCCACTCCTGTTCCTCCGTTGCTTGTCATACCAGGGCCGAGTCTTCCTTTCAGAATCAGACCCTTGGCCCTAGTAGGCATTGACCCTGCTGGGCCTCTATGGCTGCTGACATCTCCTTGAGCCGCGTGGAACACAAAGCGCCGTCGACGACTTGGGCGCGGTCCGGACGATTACTGGACGGTCGGACGGCGAGCTATACAGATGATATGTGACTTTTGAACGTCTTATTTGATTAAAGTTTTCTCATTATCGACAAATGGTACAGAAATAGTTACTTAAGCATAAGTTAATAGCATATTCCTAGTTCTCGCCGCTAAGCAATAAGTTTTGATGGTATCTTTAAAACTTTTATTTTGTTGCAGAAAGGTAAAAATTTACGAACTTTATACTGACATTTATACGTTTGAACCCCTAATTTTAAATGCGAAGCCGACAGTATAAAGGTCTGCAATGCACGTGTAACACGAACCCTGTTTAACCCTATCAATAAGTGCAGGTATATACATATGCCTACCTCTGTATTTTCTGTAACCCTCGTTAATGTACGGGCTGATATTAACGAGGTGTATTGGGACACCAACTCGTCAGCGCCCTTCCTTTCATGTGAGGACGTCAAACGGGGGCGTATCAGAACTCGCACAAAACATCCGATAGTGTTCTTTACGCTTACAGAAGAAGCTAATTTTGCTTAAGTGGGCTACTCTGAGCGCGCACCGCGGCAGGGGCCCGCCTCCCTGACGTGGCCTGTGTTTGACTCCCGGGCAACGCTAAAATGGAGCTACGTAACTGCAATTAGTCAATTTTCTCATTCTGACGAGGTGTTTTAATATGGTTTCATGTTTTCTTTTACAGGGATTTTTTTTTGTGTTTTAATGTTTGCTTATATAAAAGTGACATTAACATCTTATGGTGTTACTGTGTGTCTTATCAGCAGGCTTAGAGAAATGAGTTTTCTGTTAGCATTCACGCCAAATGCTAAATACAAAATGTATGGTAATGATATTTCCAACGAAGAAGTCACGTGACAAGTGGCGTGACAGGTACAGAAATGTTTTTTCTGCCTGTAGGTGCAAGAAATCCCTACATAGTATAAAACAAAGTCGCTTCCCACTGTCTGTCTCTATGTATGCTTAGATCTTTAAAACTACGCAACGGATTTTGATGCGGTTTTTAATAGATAGAGTGATTCAAGAGGAGGTTTATATGTATAATACCTACATGTATAATATAGTAGAGAAACACTGATAATTTTAGATATTTCTAATGTAATGTCGTAAATAAATACATTTTTTGCGTTTACATTGCAAACGCTGCCTGAACCCTACGAGATAGATCAAAATAATGTACAAATTGTACACTTTAAAAAGGTCTACAAAAAGTTCGCAATGGTAATATATGTCTTAGGGATAACCCACAATAACCATTTTTATCCTATACATTTTGCGAGAAATAATGCCTTATTTACGAAGCGATTCTAAGCCATACATAATTAATCTTTATCCAATTAAGTACCCTAAATACATTGAGCATTTAATATAAATCAATATGGCCCTTTACAGCATATGATTTAAATGAATATTTTCGAAGATATTACAGATTTAAAATGCAGGGACATAGGTTGCGGTAGTACCGGCCTGTCGTCTAATAGCAAAAAAGCTGTTAACGTTTAATATATAGACATTCTGCCTGATTATGTAGTATATTTAGTATCAGCATTGAACCCGTGTAAAGCCGGGGCGGGTCGCTAGTAATAAATAATATGTTTGATTTGGAAGATTTTGGCCTGAACAGTGCGCTGAGTTAAGACCTCGGAGCGGGCCAATCGTAGCGACGAACATTATAAACGTGTCAGTCGCGTTAACGTAACATAAACTCGAACTAAGCTCAGAAAATGAAGATATCCGCAGAACCAAGGTTACAGATATAGCCCGAAGAATCGACAAACTTAAGTGGCAGTGGGCACATTGCACGCAGAACAGATGGTCGATGGGGACGAAAGGTTCTGGAATGGCGACCACGTACCGGAAGACGCAGCGTTGGAAGGCCTCCCACAAGGTGGACCGATGACCTGGTGAGGGTCGTGAGAATCCGATGGATACGAGACGGTCATTGTGGCGACATTTGGGGGAGGCCTATGTCCAACAGTGGACGTCTTTCGGCTGAAATTATGAAGCTCTCAGAATCTGGTTTCTTACAGATATTCGATGCGCGGTGCTTTCCACGACTATTCTATTAAGTTCTAACTATAACTAAACATTCCAAATTTGATAAACAGGGTTAGACTTATAATATACGGAAATTTGACAAGAACTGGGCAGGAATTAGAAAGAAAAAGATAATAAAACTATAAGCAATATGAATATAATGGAAAGCTAGGTGATGTTAGAAGTAGGTACCATTAATCTATTGTCAGCATTTTCGTTACTGTAAGAGACCAGTAGGACCGATGCCTGTTAGGAGAATTTCTGAAAAGGAAACCCGTGGTCCTAGTACACAAAGGGCAACTAAAGGATTCCGGTGTAGTTTTAGTTAATAAAAGTCTGACTTCTTGCTCAACTCTAGAGCGGAAGAAGTCATTGGATGATTTCCCACCTCTAAAAATAATTTTTTTTTCGCTAAAAATTGATGTTGATAAAATTTATCAGTTCGTCTTCCAGCGCCATATTATCGGCGTGAACACTTGAGCTGCCAGCGATGACGCGCATTGTTTAGAAGTAAGCACGCATGTGCTCTTTGTTCGCGTGTGCAATACTTATGAATTTCCTAGGGGAAGGCGTATTGTGCTGCACTACGATAACAACTCCACTATATAGTTTTAATACGAGTATATGTACCTTTGAGTGATAGGCACTCAGGGCGCAGGCACTGCCTGACTGTTTTATTTATGAAGGAAAATTAAAAATATTAGCTAGTTTATAGCTTTTGATATCATAAGCATATATGCATAAGCAGTCCTAGCAGTAGGAACATTAAAAGGCTGTTTATCCTTTTAATGTTCCCACTGCTAGGACTCAGGCCTCCTCTCTAGGAGAGGGAATGGGTCATAATCCACCACGCGGGCCCAGCAACACCACGAACATCACACCAATATTGTAATGGCAAAAATATACACGGAGTCTTTGACATCGACGCACAAACGAATAACACAGATCCAGTACATATTCTGGACCCCCCGTTGGTGGAACTTTTTGTCGACTTTTCGTAATTTAAAAAAAAAACTGTAATGTTTCAAATTTAAACGGTGTAAACTCGTTATTCCAATCAACTCCGATGACATTTTTTATTTTAAAAGTAATTCATTCATTTTTTTCACTAAAAATGTTAGACTAACGATTTTATACAGTTTAATTTAAAAAAGTATTTTTTTTTTTAAATTAGGGAAAATACCGACGAATAATTCCACCTCTGGGTGGTCGAGAATCATGTACTGGATCCATGGTATTCGTTTGTACTTCGATGTCAAAGACACTCTGTATATTTAAAGTTATGTGTAACAAAAAGGGAAGATCCTTCGACCAGACGAATAATTTGTCTGGACCGGGCTACTGCCCGATAATTGATTTCGGACTGTTGTGTTCTTATTGTACAGAGAATACTAATGCCGCAATACAGGATTTTGTGGTTTAGTTTCTATGTGGTGACTTTTGTCACAGCCCCCCCCCCCCCTCAAGCCAAGTTACAACCGTTTCGTTTCGATTCTCTTTTCGTTGATCGTCTCGGATCGGCCACGTGACTGAGCGTTGAGATGACGTCAGAATAAAGGAATCAGAGGTGTGGCCTACTCGAGGCGATCGACAAAAAGAGAATCGAAACGAAACGGTTGTAACTTGGCTAGGGGGGCTGGAGTATGTTTCCTTGGTATAATGTGCTACTTTCACACGGGTGGTACCCAAGCATATTTTGTTAAAAAGTTTTGTAATTGAAAAATAAATGCTGCGAAAACAATGTAATAGTAAAAGTAAGTTGAGTCTGGAAAATTCAAGTGAAGGAAATTCTACGCCATTATCAGTTTCTATATTATTAGAAACTCAGTGTCAGTGTTTGTTAATAGTTATAACCATCGTGCATTGGAAATTTCTACAATAAATTAAAAAAAAAACATTACTGAAATAATCAATCTATAAGCTAACATAGTAAATATTCAAAACGTAGCGTACAATTCCATTGAAGCTGAACAAATAAAATAAATCACAGTCTCCTGATACACTGTCACAGTTTCTGAAGATAAAGACAAAGCTCTTAGAGCTGGGGTTGAAAACGTTCGTATTCCCACCGGACCCACAAATGTAGACTTTAGTACAAACTAGTGCACTACAAGGCTATACGTTCTCACTTGCACAGGTTGCAAATGTTCAGGAAAACGGCAAATGGCTACATCATGACGCATTGGAGCGATTTAAAGACATAGGTTTTCTGGTCCTCTAAATCGAGTAGATACTTATTGGGCTCATCAACTGAAGAGGTCGTAGGCACAAGCTTGTGGAGGATGAGCAATGTGTTGCTCGTCGTCCGATCTTCCGGTAACCAAGTCGACGACGGTGCGTACTGTTTCACGTGCGCCTCATAGAGATGTCAGCAAAACTGTACGGGCCCAGCAAGGCCGATGTCCACAAGGGCCGCGGAGAATTTTTGAAAAGGAAACTCGTGGTCCTTGAACTCAAAGGGCAACTGAAGGATACAGGTGTGGATATAGTCAGTAAAAGTCTGACATATCCTCACGCTCCACCCTAGAGCGCGAGAAGTCATTGGTTGAGTTCCCACCTAAAAAAGACCCAAGACTGAAATTATTTTTTTTATGGCTGAAACGTAATCGGGTTTGCCAACCAAGACATTTTCAAATTCCGTTACTAAGAACTTTTCAGGTGATTCGGAATATTTTCGTGTCCAACATTCTTAAAGTTTCTAAAAGTAACTTTTCATGCGGCCCGAGATGTTTTCGGGCCCCATAAGCTTAAATGTTTTCAGGCCCAGCATTTCAGGATCGCTAACATTTTAAAGCGCCGCGTAAATATGCAGATTTTAAACTGTTACTCAAGCCAGTTTTGTTCGGATTACGGCTAACTTTATGAGACCTAATAAAAGAATACTTACGGTTTTTGCTGACTTATTTAGTGTTGCGAATTTTTCGCTGAAGAGAAAATAAGTTTACTGAAGTGGAAATCTGAATTATATTACATTATTATATAAGCGTGTAATGTGAGTGATTGTGGTCGAGGCGGTATTTAGACCCGTGCCGTGGCGAGGGTCTTAAGAGAGCCAAGAATGGTAATCATTAATTACTCATGTGTGTCATACGACGTTTTTCAATACACTTGTGAAGAAAACAACAGTAAAACTAGTAAAATTTTCTGTGACATGGCGTTAAAAATATGTTTTCATAAGCGCGCGCATAATTTTTTTTTATTTACCCCTAGAGGAAGGTATTTAGGTCATACTGCCAAGTATTTTTATTTTCTTGCGTGAAAAGTTTTTACGATAATGTCTTTCGTAGTGACAATAGAATACGGATGTAACATTAAAACGAATGATTTTGTAGTATTTAATTTAATTGAATTAATACAGCCACTGAAATTCACTGGAATAAAAAAAATCACGCCAAAAACCGTACGCATTTTAAAATGGCGGCGATAGACCACAAAAAAAAAAACAAATTTTATTTGAATGAAATAAATAAGTAAGACACTAATTTATATACTATGAACGCAATAACTTAATGTGAATTTTATTTGAATTCAAAATTTGTTTTGCAAACAAAGAGGTTGAACAAAAAGGTTTTAACTACATTATAGCACTAGTGCGTAATGGTAATCAAAATATTACAGTTTGGTAACGAATGCCATTATATAGCTTCTTTTTTTTTTAATGTGAATGTGAGAACACCGTGGACTTCGCGAATTCTTAGGTTACTTCCTATTACGACTCACTCTTTTTTTTTAAAATATTATTATTTTTATTGTGCTTTTGGGTACAATATCGACTGGTCTACACTGTTCTTACATAATGTCTATTAATACTGTAATATGAAAATATTGTAAACAATCATTTTTTTAAAAGAGTAACCATGGAGTTTCTTGCCGGTTCTTCTCCATAGGAAACGACCAATTTGGAACCGTGCACTAGCTTCTGACGTTTTATAAGTGCCCATGTAGGCCTATGTGAAATAAAAAATTTTTGACTTTGACTTGACTTTGACTTTGACATTATATACCTAAGTGCAGTGCAATAAGAGTCACTTTCTGAGCAAGTGTGTTGAAAAAGAATGTTTTATGATTAATGCTGTTTTAAGCGGAACTCAAGAAGGTTTTTGATTTTTAGGGTTCCGTACCTAAACCAGCAAAACGGAACCCTTATAGGATAACTCTATTTTTCGTCTGTCCGTCCGATCCCTGACTATAATAATATATTTAATAAAGAGTATTTTAACCATTCTATCTTTCTTACTAAAATCCCTCAGCTATCCCTGAAAACTATTATTCTCATTTTGTGTCTCTCTAGAAGGAGCTGTTCCCAGCTCGGGACAGGTATAGCTACCAAATATTTTCCGATTAACTAAAGAACGTTTACATTACCCGAGATAGTAGCACTATTTGGAATTTATTGCCCCGTTATAGTGGCAAGTGCATCCCGGCTGCCTTCAGGGCTACTCCCGTTAATGATCTTTTAATTTAATTATTTTGTTTGATTTTTCATATTTTGATAAATAACAAGATGTAAAAAATGTAGCTACACATATTATTTCATTTTATATGAAATTAACAGATACCGTTTACTAGTATTAACAGTTACCGGTTAAGTAGATAGGATAAGGCCTCGTGGGCGCAGCCCAAAACGTTTGTCCGACTAGATCCGCACCGCTCTTGGCTCTACGGTTTACAATGCCCTTCACACCGGCAGAGACAGAAACAAATTGAGGAATATCATACGAGTGAAAGTGATGAAGCAGGGAGGTCACGACCCTCAGCATTGAGGAATACGACGCAAAAAGGGGTGGTGGGGATGAAGGCCGTTTATTCATATACTATTTTCTACCAGTGGCTTCGTACATGTGAAAGTGGCTTTCTTCATACAAACTTTGGACATTCTTCTTCCTGCTCTTTTCCCTTATTAGGTACTTGGGGTCGTTTTTTTCCATTCAGTCCTGTCACCCGTCAAACTATCACTAACTCCCTTTTCTTTCCTCACACAATCCATACATCTTTTCTTTGGCTTCCCTCTCCCTCTCCATCCATCTACATGTTTACTCAGAACCAAAACAACCGATTTCCTTTCACCTTTTCAGTCACTGGCGCCACTTTCAAATTTCCTCTAATGTACTCATTTCTCACTTCATCCATTCTCGTCACACAATCCTTGGACCCCCGTTTTATTCGAATTCCCTATTCGAAAACTCGGTGCAAAATTTCAGCGTTTTAGGTGCAATGGTTAGGGCTGATCGTTAAAGAGTCAGTGGATAAGACGTCACTTTGCCTCTCATTTAAACAGATCTCATTCAATTCGGTTCCCAAAGACAATCTCCACCGATGAGGGTTTTCGAAGGGCTCCGATCTCTAGTGTTTGTCCGGTTTTTCTCCGCAGCCCATGTCCCACTTTCCATCTTTCGTTACGTGCTCATGTTTTCATGTTGGGATATAACGACTGCGTCAGCGGACGGTATTGCCGTGGCCGAATTTTGAGCCAGGCAAGGACATTAATTATAACAATAATAATCGTTTATTTTCTCTACATAAGTTACTTAATGCTAGGGTTACAGTGGAACACGAACATGGAATTAACTTTGTGAGAGACTATGGTGCCTGTGATAGGTCTCTATGAAATGTGTGTTACATCGCACCAGGGCTATCTCGACTCATAATTGAAAAAAGAAACTATTTTTTGGCATCGACAGGCTAAGAAGAAGAATTCGGTATAAACAAGTAGTATATATGTAAATAGTTTTACAAAATGGCATTAAGTAGATATATCTGGCTGTGTTAAAGTTAACATATAAAAGTATAGTAGATTTCCTAGCTTTTGGCAATCCGTAACGATTATATAGACAAATGTCATGAGGAATCTCGATATGTTAAAACGGTCACCCATCCATAGACCGACTTCGGCAAACGTTGCTTAGGAGTCCTTCTTAGAGATCGAGTCATGTGGCTGTAAGTATTTTAGCCACGACCTAAAAAAATGTACCAAGAAACATAAATAATTCTTGTCAAAAGTAGAGCCGATCACGTAAACTTGTAACCACGTTACTCGATATATTTCTGTACATATGCCGAGCATCGAATACGGCGACATTAAGTGAAGTAGTCGACATACTGTCGAGCAGGGAGTTCAGCCTGACGCGAAATTGATTCAGTGCGCGACGTGAGCCGCCTTCACAACAGCGCGATTCAAATGTAAGTCAGCGGACGGTGGCAGACGGAACGAAACTTTATGTTGACACCTAACAAATTTAATTAGACACTCCGCTTTAATGCCCTCTCCTGTACGTGAAAGAAAATGTTTCTTGCTTACGATTAGCTATTTTGTTAGAACTGTAAAAAACTCTTTTAATGACAACTTTTTTGTTGTAACTGTTTCATTGATGTGTTGATAGGTTTTAATGATTTACTAGCTGTCACCCGCGTCTTTGGTTACTGCTTTGCTCCCGTGAGTTGCAGCGTTATGCTATATATTCGACTAGCTTTTGCCCGCGGTTTCGCCCGCATACATAAAATATATCCTATGTCACTCAAGAATAAAGCAGCTTTCTATCGGTGTAAAAATTTTCGCAATCGGACCTGTACTTTCAGAGATTACCTCCTACAATTAAAAAACAAACTTTACTTCTATATAATATTTGTACAGATAACCTTTTTTCGTAAATGGGCTATCCAACACTAAAATATTTTTTAAAGGCGAGTATTCCAACAATCAAACCAACCCTTATTTTTTTTAATATTATATGTAGAATAGATGTATGATATAATATATAAGCATAGATTAATAATTATTATTTAGGTACTTTATTGTACACCATTAAAAATATAAAATAGATACTAATTGTCTACGACACATTCGCTCAAGCTCATTTGTTCATTCAATCAATATTCATACAGTTCGTTCGCGTGAAGCCAACTTGCCATTGTTCATTACCTACGCTAAAAAACTTAATTTTTTAATTGTTAAAAAAGTCCAAGTAAAACCTATTTTTCTATAAAAACTCTTTGTTTAATTTATTATAAACACTAATCATATTCATACGCTTGGCGGTCATAATGCATTTCGTAATCTCTTTGGCAACCTGAAATTGACAGTAATTATTAAAATTGATTATTTTCACATGAAGCTATGTGCTTGCGACAAGCCGGTGGGTAAGGTCTCTAACGTACATATAAGTGAGTCATCGCGTTTGTAAAGTTATATAAACATCATTATCGGAAAAATATTGAACGGAAAACCATCGTCAGCTTTATATTGTTTTCTAAATCGGAATCAGTAGTGCCTGTCGCTTCCGGCGATTCAGCTTGTTTTGCGAGAAAATCCACTTTTTCTTCTCTCTGATTCTTTCATTTCTTTTTTATGCCATCATTGTTCCGTTCTTGGGGTGAAATGTAGTCATTTATATTTTCAGTGGAAATAGCATGTATCTAATGGGCATTTCATTTGTTATTATTGCTAACATAAACGATCTGTTTCAGATAATAATATTGGATTGTTATTTAATCCTCTGATCCTAAGCGGCCAACGATCTTAGTAGGTACTCGATTGGAATTTGTAAGTAGACGAGCTTCGGGCATTTTTGTTCCGAAAGATGATTAGACATTTTCCATTTTTATCGAGAAAAATCTTTGCTTTATATTGTATTACTTAAATATTGATTCGAATACAATTTTTATAATAAAGCCTGTTTTGCCTTCACAAATATTTGTAACTCAATCTTGCCTAGTCGGGAAAATAAATCACAACCAGATTATCTTGCATCGCTTCGCTACGATATGGCATCGTCGCGTATAGTCTATGTGCATATCTATATCATAGCTGTCAAAGTGTTTATAGGTTCTAATGTTATTTTTGAGGCAGACTTGGGGGAGCGATGGGGCACACACTCGTCGGCTGATTGCCGTCGCGCCGCGCACGGGGGCCATGGAGGTAGCACTGCGAGTGCCCCACTTGAAGTAAATTACAGTCTACTGTGCGCACTATCGGATGTTTTGTGCGAGTCGCGAAATACATCGCGGCATGGTGTGCATCACACGAACGTAATCTAGCCGCCTTGGGGCGCGAGTCCCGCGCAAATATCGAGGTATTTCGGTGGTATTCAACGCATTCATTCACGTCGTGTCGCTAATGCATGCTGTATGTTTATGCATGTGTGAATCGTTAGTTGCCAAGTGGCTTCTATACTTGGTAACTTTAGCGCTTGTTATGTAGGTGTCTAATGTACTTAATTAGCTCGGGATATTCATGGGTCTGAGTTATTCTCTGCTTGTTGTTTTGAGCACTGTTTTCATAGTCCATTACGTTCTTTCATGTGGTCAAAAGACATAGGCAGCATCTTATCGCCATTCTGTTTGGTGTGTTGAAAACCTCAAAAACTAAATTTTTTCCTTTGCATTGATATTGACCTTCATTTTAGAGGCTTGTTTTAAGTAACCGACCTCTCACCACGTGATGGATGGTTTTAGGGTCGCTCGCTTCTAGACAAAAAATTACGGAGATAAATATTATATTGTAGTTAAGCTCCTTAGGGAGCAACACATAGCTAGCTTTATTTTACACTGCAACATATTCTAGAACGAAAATTAAGGCAAGTATTAAACTCAATTTTACCCTCCTCATAGATGAGAAATTCATTTTCAAGTTCCCAGAAATGGTAAGCAGCTTTAAAGTAGTGTGAAATGAAGATGCTTGTTATATTTCATACTCTTCATTTTAACGTTACCTATATGAAGTGCTAGGTCATACCGGTGACCCAGTTGATACGTTCGCAATTATGAAACTAGGTTAATTTGTACATGTCAAATGTAATCAGAGTCCCTACATAATTGCTTATTTAAGACTATTGATTCATATTAACAAACACGATGCCCACTGGCCACCGCAAAAGTGAACAAGTCAATCGACAAAGTACGTCTTCATCTATAATTCCTGCTTTTGAAAGTTATCTCGGGTTTGGTATCAAACTTTCTCTGAAGTGTGACTGCTGACCCAGATATAGTAGTTGTCCGTGAAGTTCCTGATCTATTATGCAATTGAACTCTTGATTTATAAATGGTTTGATTTTTATGAGTTGTTCTGTAACATGATAACATAAAGCGTATGCCTCAGTTTTATAATGTTCCGATTACTAAAACTCAGGCCTCCTCTCAAAGAGGCGGAATTGGCCGTAATCCACCACAGTACCCTGTGCAGGCTGGTAGATGTCGCATGTGTCTTTGACTTTTGGTTCTACAACATGCCGGTTTTTGGTTGGTTGAACCAATATATAGAACTCCTAAGTCGGGGCCATGTTTACTGGGCTACCTCTGTCCAAACGTGGTGAACAACTGTCTACTTTTAGTAACAGCAATAAAATACTCTAACGTTTAACATCAATAGGTAAACTTTTAGCCGAACAGGCACGTCCATCTCACACGATCTTCCAACACATATTTCTTTCCAAATAATCGACGAAGAATACCGAATAAAATTTTAAAATTCGCTACACCACGTCCGGGAAAAGCGGAGAGAAAATCGCATGAGCCGGCCCGTTTCGCACCCATCGGCGATACAGAAATATTTTCCGTTTAACTAACACCGACCGTGTCACAGGGTACTAACATGATTTGAAATTTATTTCCCGGCCCCGACTCGCAACGCGATTGCACCTACACTGGAGATCACAGCGAATAAAATGGCATCTAATAATCGTTTTCACCACTTTACCGGAATAAGGATGTGTCTACACGATAGAGGTGGCGTGGCAAACGTTTATGGGGTGCTGTATGTTGCCCACTTAAGTACTGCTAGTGTTCGCTGATAATGTAGCCACGTTTCGTTTTCAACAGAGAATGGGCGCTTGCCTTGTTTAAATATGGAATGCTTTTTGTTCTTTTTAGAGGTGAGAAATCACGAAACAACTTCTCCAACTCTGGATGGAGCGAAAGGGCGAGTCAAACTTTTACCGTCTAAAACCCACCTGTCTTTCTTTAGTTACCTATGCTTTGTAGGGTCACGGTAACTCTTTTGAACATTCCCGCAGACCTAGCAGAAGGAGCGAGGAATGTTAGGTACTTGTAATTGATAAGACACGTTAATGATGCAAAAAAAAAGTTATGGTGACTACACCATAACTTTTTTTTGCTTTTTTTTTAACGCGGTCACTAGACCGCGTTACGGAAGACGTTAAAAGGCAAGAAGGACCGATGACCTGGTGCGGGTTGAGGGAATCCAAAGGATGCAAGGTGCACAGGACCGATCATTATGGCACTTGGAAGAGGCCTACGTCCAACAGTGGACGGTCTTTCGGCTGAAATGATGTTAATGATGAATTAAAACTGTAACTTACTTCTCTATACTTTGAGACGAGGAAAGTATTTAATCTGAAACATTGCGTTATGGTTTTTTATTAAAGCGTGTACGCAATGTAGTGTTAACGATACATGTTGTATGTTCGCTCCACATGTAAGGCGAGTTGTCGTAAAACAAATTAATTGTTGTAGTAGCAGTATTTCTCTAACGTCAGGCGGTAACTTGTTGTTTAAAGTTTATTAGTATCTACTACATACCGTTAGGAACTATTTACCTATATAGTAAGTTCTAAAGTACCTAACTAGCCCGTAACGGGTTGATAATGTTAAGTTACTAAAACTTGCAGCTATAATTTAATTCATTCTATTACAAACTTGAGTCTAACTTAAAAAATATGTAAAAGTGTGACCCAAAACGTGTGAATAAATAAAAAAAATGTCTTTAAAAAAAGAACTTTTAAAATCTTTTTTGTATTACATTTATTACTTGTGGTATCCTTCAGCTATATAAATATATAAGTATGAAAGTTCTATAAATAAACTTAAATAATACAAGTTTGCCTATAAGAGTTCCCTCGATTTCTCTATATTCCCATCATCAAATCCTAACCTGATGGCCATGGTACCATCTGGAAAATAAAAATAAATATACTTCTCAAACAAAAACGGGAACATATCTACATTAAAACAAAAAAACCTGAGATGAATTGAGAAGCTTTACTTTTTTGCAGTCGTTTAATGAAAAGTACCCGAGTTCTGTTGTTCTGTCGAAAGCTTCAAATACTTATATGTAATATTATTTTAGCAAGTTGCAAGTTCCCCGTCAGAAGCCTCACACAGTGTGGAAATAGGAGCTCGCCCGTTGTGCATACAGATGTACTTACGTATGAATATGTAACAAGCCAGCTGAAAGTGTGCATCACGTTGGATATTTTAGTGCTCGATTGATAGACTCAATTTAAATGGTTAAATTATTGGCGAGACGAGTGCTTTAGTGCATTACCGTGTTCGCACACACGAGGCAAACTTCAAAAGCAAATTGCACAAGCACGGTACATTTATCTCCGCTGGTTGAACGATGAAAGCTTCCATTACGAACGGTATCGGAATGGATATATGCTCTTAAGGTTGTCTTTAGTTCGTCAGCCTGGCGGTGTTGTGCGATCGATTTCGTGTTTTACGTCGTCGAGCGCGAAGATTGTCGTGTATCAGCGGCCTGTGACGACAATGTACCAATGCCTTATCAACGTAATGAGCCCACAAGGCGATAATGTGGAGCATCTCACGGCGCTGATGACGGCTTGGTCACATACCGGATGACTTAATCTTTATCTAACATCGCTTTAGATTCTTGTCGCGTTATCTATGTATCCATGTCCTACAATGTGTTAGTTCTGCGATGAATAAGTTTGATCGACGGGTCACAGTATCTTATGATTAGGAATCTTATGTTTAAGTTAGTTGAGCTCCGTTACTGCGGATGCATTAGTTCATACTCCAATTAATTTTGACGCTTGAACTTTGATAATTACTACTTCTTTTGTTCCCAAAAGAGATGAGATCTACGCTTTGCAACGTGGAATTAGCATCATTTTTTTTTCGATTGACTGACTTCTCGACAATTACAAAGTGCCTGTAAATGGTTTATTTGAAATAAATCCTTTCATTTGGATGATTTTGATATTGACTTTAATGTTTACTTACTGCATAAAGTGAAATAATTACGTTGGTCACAAGTTGTTAAACTGTAGTTTGAAAGCTAGAATACGTAACAATAAATGTTTTTCAGAAAGATTACCTATCAAAATATAAGCTCCATAGGTCCAACAAAAACACTATAACTTAATTTAGCTGATGTTAACAATGGAGTCACGTCAATTTTAAACTTCCCGCCATTTCTAGGGTTGTGCTAAGTGAATCCATTTGTTGTCGCTAGTGATGGACGGGCACGCATGACAGCATAATGTTATGTCATAAATATTTTCATGTTTGTTACTTTTTTACAGAAATACGACGACAACGAACTACTACCGACTGTACTACGACTTCAAAAAAGAAGTTTCTGTTTTCGAGTCATATGTCGGTATGTACAAGTATACTTGTAGGTACCTATGTCAGTGATTTTCTCAATAATTAGGTACTAATCATACTAACTTAGGATGCAGTTTTTGTTATTTAAATGAATATTTTTTGGAAAAGGATTTAGTAAAAAACAAACAGATTAGGGTCTAATTAAGATTTTCGGAAATAGACTGATAACTAATAGCAAATGGCCCGAGATTGCTGCGTTTATGTGTTTATGTATTGTTTATACCACTTCAGAACATCACGCCGATACGCTCTGATGCGGTATGCAGAAGTGTAAAGTTCACCCTGATATAACCTTTTTTTGTACTACCTGCATTATCGAATAGTGCTTCGCAGAAGGAGGTGATCGCTTCTCATTCCCTCTTGCTTCAGACCGTGGCCAGAACTATGGCCGGATACGAGAGATCGCCGCGGTGATCGGGTTCCCGTGGAAACAGCGATGTTACGCCCAACTGGGGTACACTTCCATCGTGTGCTTCACTGTGACATCCGGGCGATTCGCATAATGTTGACATCCGGGCGTTTCTTTCAGCTCAAACTAAACTAGGTACATCCCGTAACCCTGCGTCGTAGAAAATGAAGATGCCGAGAAGCCTCTATAGCAGTGGCTGGTTTCACGCACGGCACGATCGCAGCGGTATGTCCCCTCTTTGAGAAGTGCCTCAAAAAGAGGTCATACCGTTGCGATCGTGCCGTGCCCAGCGTAGGGTCACCATTCATGTGTATGTGCTAGGACTGTTGCCTTCAAATCTCTCAGCAACAGGCCGGTAAGGAGGTTCTCCGCTTCGAGGGATACCGTGCGTATCTCTGCATCATTCGGATGGTCATGACCCTTTGGGGCGCTTTCAGCTTGTCAAGTTGTTTACCCTGGTGCACCCTAATTTCACAAACACTACGAAGGTGTAGATTGTCCGTAAGTAGCGTTTTGTAATTCTTATACTATATTCCTAACCGTAGAACTTACCAACTGTTTAGAACAAGAGAAAAATGTAGTTTAATATTTAATTGTAAATTATCTTTTATCTTTCGGAGGCCGGTTCTAATTTATGCAAAAAAAAGTATTTTTGGATATTTATATCAGCCGGATTTGGAACCAAAGAGCCGTAGAAAGATAGGAGCTTATTGACAATTAGTTATACCTATTGTAGACTCAAAAATTATGATTGTGTATATTGTATGATTTTTGTTTTGATTGAAAGACCTATGTTAAAAATACGAAAGTAGCCATGGCCATAGCATTGTGTTTTGGACATTCAATTGTATCAATTTTTTCATTACTGTGGTTTTTTTCATATTTTACGGTCAAATATAAAGTATCTTTCTTACTTTAGGTAATTTATCCTGCATTTAGTATGTGTTTCAAAAGTGCTTAGTGCTTAAATATAACGTACCTAAGAGATGTAAACAAATAGTATATTTACCATGAATATAGAGGTGCCTGGTGTGGAACTAATGAAAGTGCCTCCAGCACATACAGGGTGTTAGTTATCAAAGTTAATTTTCTAGTTTGCCCAGTTAGTTTACTTCGTCAATCAAGGTTGAAAACTTGTAACCATCTTATTAAGACAATGTCGAATTGGAAATTTTAAGTGGATATTATTTTGGAATAGGTCCTGTAGACGAATATCACTCGTTATCAAACTTAATCCAATTTGTCTTTGTGGCGAATTGAATTACTTAAGTTAATTGTGAATTTTATTGTAGGTAAAGTTTGTAGAGCCGTGTCGTCGGCGGTGGCGAATTGTAAATGTTGGGGAACGGACAGTTTACATTGTTTGTTTTGGTTAGTTCGGCGAAGATTGTGTTTTTGTAATCGAAATAGTAGGTATTATAGTCAATGTTTCTATAAACATACGACTTTATTATTGCTTCAAGATTCATTTAATCGTCAGAATATGGTACATAATTATGGTCTTGAAATAAATTAATGGTCTCATCACATTATGCCACGTGTGGTGTGCAAATATTTGGTAGGAACATAAATCATTAAAAAATATATATATATATATGTTAAGTAATGACTTAGTACGAACAAAAATTTACAATTTATGGCATGTCAGTAATATTCAATTGCTTAATTTTTAATTGTCCGACTAAGAGGTAAATAAAAAAATAAACTAGCCAAGTGAATTGAACACGTTTCTTGTTTGGGTGGTGGTAAGGCATTACAAAGGGTAAATGGTACCTCCTTTATCCCTTACCACCCAAACCACCCGCCTTTTAATTTTTACCGTGCCAACAAAGTAATAATTCCAACTCTTTACCTCTTACGGTTTATGAGATACAACCCGCGTACAGACAGACATACGGATGGACAACGGAAGGTTTGTAATAGGAACTCGTTGGTACCCTTACGGAATCCTAAAAATGATTTTGAGACCTTGACAAAATATTATCCGATAAATTAATAATAATATATTTTTTTTTAAATTTAATTTTTTGATTATAATGTATTTAATTTGATTTTTATTTATTTCATTTAATTGTAATTCATTGACAGTGTCTCATTAATTTTAATTTTAATGTATTTAATTGGGTTTAATTTTGGTTATTTTAATTAATGTATTCATGTGTTTTGATTATGTAAATGGGTATATTTGACCTCAATAAAAATTATTATTATTATTAAATTAGGTACTTTTTCCGTGGAATGTAAAGATAATATTTCACTGAACATCCAGATGAAACTAGTGGTGGTCATGATTCAACTCACTGTAATGTAGGCAAAACAAGTAGCCAAGCGACCACCTGTGCCGCTGTGCCAATGCCGCGAGCGCTACAAAACACAACAAGCATCATTTCCTCAATTCCTGACAATTTGTACAGAAAGAAACAAGCTTGCTTTTCATAATTTCTCGAGTTTTACCAAACAGAAAACGATCCAGTATGCTGCCATTAGGATCTTTTCTTTCTTATTGAGAAATGCAGATTGCGAATGAGTTAATAAGTATTACGAAATGTTGAATTAATAGTACATTTTGATACAAGTGACGAACATTCTGTGTGATTGCGACCGAGGCAGAATTCTGTTCTGTATCAAACGATATTTTTCAATACATTTACGAAGAAATAAATAGCATTTGCACACTTTTCCGCACCAGTGTAGAAAATAGTAAACTGCGTGCCTAAAAGCGGTAGGGATAAGACTGCTCTTATCCCTAACAAAAAACCTGTTTTTTTGAGAGTATTGAAAAAAATATATAAACCATACTCAAAATTCACATAATCGAATCACAAATTAAAAATTTAATTAAAAATCTGCTGAAATCCAATTACTACTGACATTGTACATAAATATTAATAAAAAATATATTTATATCACGAAATGATTTTATAAAATTTATAACGAAACATCACAAATTGGGTCGCATTCGTTAAACAAGAATGAATCCAGCCTTCATTGATTTTGATGTCAAGTGGACCCGTGCTGAGTACAATGCCGTACAATTTATTACTTGATTGAATGGCACACAGATGGTGTTTACACGGTAATTAAGAACAATATGCAGTGCTGTACCACGGCTCGGGTAAGCCCGGATATGAGGTCGGTTATCCATCATGTTGGTAGTAGGTCCCCATAACATTCTCGCATCTATATTATGGGGCATGTACGAACAGTACATTGGCATAATACAACAGCTACCGTTATTTATTCTTAGACAATTGGTAATGGTTTTTGTTACCTATTTATTTATTTATTATTAACACACACAATTGTTTTTGCTGGTTTACAAATGTAGTCACATAATAAATATACGAACTGAATAATTATTAAAGTGGTCAGAGAAACTGTCATTAAAGCTATGTTATGTGTATGGATGTGTTGCCTACTCGGTCTGAACATGAAACGTAGATACGGCTTGAATACGGTAAATACTGAATGAATACGGTAAATATTAACTGGCCTGTTGGTCTAGTAGTTAGTGGCCCTGACTGCTATGCCGGAGGTCGTGGGTTCGATTCCCACACAGGACATATGTTTGTATGATGAGCACGGTCATTTGTTCTGTGTCTGGGTGTAATTTATCTATATTATGTATGTATTTAGAAATATATAAGTATGTTTATCAGTTGTCTAGTACTCATAACACAAGCCCTGCTTAGCTTGGGACTAGACGGCGTTGTGTGATAGTTGTGGAATATTATATTATTATATTATATAATGACTGCTGATCGATGTGTCATAAAGAGAAAATACTTGATGTGCCAATATCGAAAAAAATGGGATTGGAACAAGCCTGTGGCACTATACCCAACCACATAAACGCACAATCGTCGTTTCGTTTTACTCTTGACAGAGTTTTACAAGTCACTTACCTATCTCTCTTCATTTGGTTCTGTTAGATGACAGTCTGACGCGTTCATGAACTTCAACAGTATTAACAGATTTAATCTGATCGGTCTACCTCATCGCTGATATCATACTCTTTTCTCTTGAGATAGGAGCAGAAAAATGATGATATCTAAAGTGAAGCGTATAATAAATTCACTTACCTGGTCTACTTCTGCAATTTTCAGTTATATCGAGGAAGGCAAGGGTCACAAGATATTCACTTACAAAAGTTCTGACGTTGTAAAAAACATATACCTAACTGGCATAATGCCTTAAGCCTTATAAACTGTAATTAGAAAATCAAGTCACAATCATAATAATACAAGCACTGGAATATTACATATATGCGCTTAGGTAGTGTTTTTTTAAAAACTAGTTATCCTAATTTGACATTATATATAAAATGCTGTATCATGGTGATTGAAGACAAAATACGTCTTGATAAAACCAACTCACAAATCATAGTGTGGCCATTTTAGGAGCAAGAAACGACACACAAATGATTTGCAAGGACAATTTAATGTTAAAAGAAAATTGATTGAGATGAGATGATTACTCCAATTCAAATAGGACAGAAAACGAAACAGAAATCCTAAATAATTAAATTATTCAAGAGCATTTTCCATTTACCTTACATGTGAGAATTAACCAAGGTGAAAGTTTGTGTTTTTTTTTTTTTTTAAGGTGGGAAAATCATCTAATGACAAATCTCGCTCTTGGGTGGAGCGAGAGATAGTTTCAGACTTTTACTGACTAAAAACCCACTACTGTTCCCTCTTTGCCTTCATCCCAGGCCCCCGGGCTTCGCTTTCACACTACCCGTGGCCCCAGTAGGCTTCGACCCTGCTGGGCCCCAACGATTTGCTGACATCACCCTGAGGCGCGCGTGGAACAATACGCGCCGTCGACGGCTTGGGCTCGGTCCGGACAGTTACCGGACGGTCGGATGGCGAGCCACCCATTGCTCGCCGTCCGCAAGCCTGCGCCTACGGTGGCCTGAAATCGGGATCGGAATCCCGGCGGCGGTTGGGGCGTGAGGATCGTTGCTGTTGCCTCACGCGATCGGCCGCCTCCTTTGCTAGCATTATTGCTTCGCAGAAGGAGGCGACCGCCTGCCACTCCTCCTCACTCCGGACCATGGCCTGTACCAATGCCCGGTGCGAGAGATCACTGCCGCCGATCGCCCCCACGAGGACACGGCGTTGCTCTGCCCAAGCGGGGCATGTGAGTGTGTGTGTGTATGTTGGTTACTTCTTTACGTTCGAACGGCTCAACAGATTTGGATGATATTAGGTACACGGGTAAACCATGTCCTAAAATTGGACACATGATAATTATTATCCCGAGATTATGTTCCCTTGGGACAATTTTTTATACTTTCACGCAGGCAAAGCCGCTGGCAGCAGCAAGTTTTATATAAACCCATTTTCCTTTTGAAATATGCTCCTTCGTTGAATATATGAATATTAACACTGTTTAATTATTTCTGTGTAATATACTTAACCTTCAAAATAAGTGTCTGGCTTCATAATTCGTTGTAATAAACACCTCAGGGTATGTTGTAACTGTGTCTACGCCCAAAATTGAAGTAACGAGAAACCTTTGGGGAAATTAGTCGTAACGATCCTTTTCTAAAACGATTTCGAGTAAAAAGTATCAAGACTTTAGTTTCAGTTGTTTTGTGAAAATAATAGGTTTTGTTTTAATTTGAAAAGATGGATGAAGAAACAAGGAGTTTGATTTATAATGATTGATATCAAAGCTACGTTTTGAGAGAAATAAGTGGGATATATTGAATTTAGTTATGTGCTACAATTTAATTCGATGATTGCAGTTTTTGTTAGGGTTCCGTACCTAAAAAGAAAAAAACAGAACCCTTATAGGATCACTTTGTTGTCTGTCTGTCTGTCAAGACTCTTTATCTCGGAAACGCGTGGAGGAGTCAAGTTGAAATTAAAACCATACACTATGCTTATTTCCACAGTATTATGTCTTATGGCATTTTACTGTGGGGATCTGCAGCTGATGTAGACTCAATTTTCATATTGCAAAAGAGAGCAATCCGGGCTATTTATAAATGGGTCATCGCGAGATCCTCAGAAATAAATTCAAAGAAATCGATATACTTACTCTGCCCTCTCTTTATATTTTAGAAAGTATTTTGTACTATCGTATAAACCTAGGAGTTTTTAAAATTAGAAGCGTTTCTCATAGCTTATAGTAAACACGAAATTGTATTATCCAAATGGAGATTAGCTAAGACCAGCAAGTCATTTTTAGTAAACAGCATACGCTTTTATAATATGTTTTGATTATCTGATTTTTATTTCTTTAGTAAATAAACTTGAAATTTGGCAAAAATTGTAACGAGAACTGTTGTTGTTAGTTTTTTTAAACAACTTCAAAATATGGTTTAGGAGCTGTAAAGTTTTATGAAAAGATTCTCGACAACAAAGTCGCTGGTAAAGTGCTAGTAGACTATAAAGTACGAAAAAAATAAACAGAAACGTTACGCTGACCTCAAGTGAATGACAATGTTTTTTTTAAATTATTATTGGTATGCTCAAGCTTGACCACTATCTCACCTGTTGTAAGTGATCATCAGGTCAACGATTGCAAACACTTGTCTAGATGTCACCTATTCGCACTTTACTTAAAGACCAGGGGTTCAAGTCAATTTTTATAAATTCGTTATTCCAACACGATCCCATTGTCATATTGCTAAAAGTTTGTAGTCTGCTAAATTCATAATGGTCGATCATTGGTCAGCCATTGTTCTCGTAATAGAATTGTGGTAGAATGACAATATCGATCTGTCTCCTAACAAATTAAAAGCAATGACTGCACAACGACGTTCTAGGACACTGATCAAAGGGAACTGTCAAAATTTTAGCAGATTATCGCATAAGTACGTCAGACATTCATTTGTCTATGTACGAGATTACCATTCTATGCCATTTCTTTCAATTGAGTGTCAGTGGTTGGTCCTTGGAAAGTCATGATGATGCCATTATATTAGTAGATTACCAAACTTGACAAAATCAACAATTATGAAGTTAATGATAGACCATTCCGACACTATTGTAATAGCAGACTTGAGGTCCAGGTTGTAGCTATCAGAAAACACAGAGTATGGTAAGGAATTCCACTCTGTAATAAACTTAGCAAAAATGTGTCATGAATGCATGATTTCTCATAAAGTGAAAAGTTCACATATGGCTTACGTTATAATATTTACGTCAGCACGAAGTAACCTCATTCGTTTGTGAGTTATGTGTCTACAAACTTTTCATTTGTTTGAGTTCATGATCAAAAATAACTTTGCCCGTATATTTTAGAGATTAAAAGCTTATGAATATCCATTTTAGTTCATTCAATTTGTATTATAAGTTACTAGCTTAAAGTCGAAAATACTATAGTTATATTATTATAGCCTCGGTCGCTCAGTGATAAAGCACACATTAAGTATTTATAAATTCAATTTAGTAGTTTTTGAGTCTAAAAGTACAAATAAAAATAATAATAATACAAATCTTTCCACTGTACAATATGAGTTTATATTTTTTTTTTTTGTTAATTAAAACAACATAAAACGGCTTGCATTCTCTATGATGTTAAACGTACGTGCTCCATAGTAAAATGGTGCTGTCCTTTTTAACTTTGCATGCTTTTATTATATTGTTTAGTTCGTTTAGTAACTTAATTTTTATATGAGAAACGTTTATATATGTTTTTAATAAGGTATACGGGCATATCACGATGGCAGGACGAAGTAGACAGATTTCGCCAGAACTGGAAAGAGGAAGTGTAGGCCCGCGAAAGATGGAGTAGAGTGAGACTTTTGCCCAGGAGTGGGAAAGAACAGGTTCAGAAAAAAAAAAGTAAACCTCTAATCTCCCTTTGTGTCATTGGTCTCGTGGAGGCATGTTTTTATGGAAAATCATCAAAAACTCTAGGAAGATTCCTAGAGTTGCATGGAAGCAGCTCTTTAGGGAATCCGTGAAAGTTTTCACCCAATATAGGATATATGTAAGTGGCGGACAGGTGGACCAAAATCGTCACCTACTGAATAGCTGAGAGAGGACAACATCGTCGAGGTCGACCGCGACCAAGGGGCTGTGTCGATCTGATCATATTCGCAGGGCAAAAATCCCGGCCCTGGTATGAAAGGCAACGAAGGAACTAGGAGTCGGTTTTTGTCAGTAAAATTCTGACATGCCCTAGCAGAGGGACGCAATGTAGGCTAATTTAAAAATAAGTAAGTGGCAAAACCTGGGTGTACTAAATGGATGGAATGGACTTTGGTAACCTTTCGCACAATACAGGTCTGAATTTTATATTACGTACTGGTTCGCATTTTATAAGATACGAGAACTATTTATTTATTCCGTTCTAATAATAAATACTATAAATGTATCATGTTTCATTATAATTATCTAAAGGGCCTCTGCGAGTTCCTCGTACGCCTTCCAAAGGTCCAGGACCTCAGAGTCCTGAGATAAAAAAAAAACTGTAATAAACCTTTCTTTTTTTTCAAACCTTTTAACTTTTCGGTTACTGAGGAGTTGACTTCAAAAACTCACTGTTATAAGACACTGCTCGGGCACTAGCGCCCGATTTGCAATTCAAGAAAAAAAAATATTTACTTGAAAAGGATTCCTAGGCTGGCCTGAAATAGTACATTGTTACCCTAGGGGTGAAAGTAACTTTGAGAGAAGGAGTTTTGCGTCCGAGTGTAGTGAGGTCGCCAATAGTTCGAGGGTCTAAATAAGTCTTTATCCCGAGGGTAAACACTGTGCTTTTCATTACGAATACAAGGAAAGTAAAAATCAAATAAAAAAATCTTGTAAAACCTGAGTCGTCGTATGACTTTAGGCAGGTATCTTTCTTCTGATTTAAGCGGTAAAAGGTTTTCCTTCTTCTTTTATAAAATCTGGCGTTATATCCACATTTGAATCTGATGAATTTATCGTGTTAATAGAAAACTCTTTTGTACGGAAATGTAAACAAAACTCTCCAAACTCAAAAGAACAAACGAAGATCGGATTACCGGATTACCACTTTCCCGCCTATTTTGTTTTTTTTTTTCTGTGGCCTGCCAGCTATTCAGCTTTTATTTTTCATTTTCATTATTGAAAAAAAATAATATTGTTTATTAAAAAAATAAAATAAAGTAAGAATAGAATAGAATAGAATAAAACTTTATTGTACACCAAAATAGTAACAGTAGTTAGTAAGTATTTTAATATAGAAATAGTTGAAAAAAAGTCACTTATAAAATATATATTCTCTAAATAATACTTATCTTTACATTATTTCAACTTTACATCGCGCTGCAATTGACTGGCTGTATAGAAAGTTGGAATTTGTATTAACACTATAAGTTCATCAGATTCAAATATGGATTTAACGCTTGATTTCTTAGAGAGAAGAGGCCAAAGCGGTAGTAGTAGTACCTCACTACGCTCGGACGCCAAACTCCTTCTCGGGACTAAATAAGTTACTTTCACCCCTAGGGTAACAATGTACTTACCTACCTTGCGCTTCCATACAAGTTCTTTTTTTCCTTCTACTCTTACACATGATGACTACATTTCCAACTCTCCTTTCGCGGGTATGCTGGAAGAGATTTCTGTAGGAATAAGCATCACCTTTGTATCTATTTTTCTGTTTCCTTCTTCATATCTTTTATTATATGTGTGTACATAAAGTGTTAAACAACTAAAATTTAGATATCTAAACTACTGACAAAAACGTAGAATTTTTATAATCAAACAAATAGTAGTTTTGTGTGTGTCTATTTAGGGCTACGGGTTTGTCTGACAGAGTTGCTTTGGAATTGAAGGAACACAGGTAGGGTTTAATCATTAAAAATCTAACACTTCTTCTTGCTCCACCCGTAGCGGACGCAGCTATTCAAAGATTTTCCACCAAAAAAAATCATAAGCGCATATCTGTTTGTGTGTGATTTATGCAGCATAGCCAACTTCAGGTGACATTTTCATTTAACGAATGTCAAAAAAATATTCAAAGTTTATATTTCACATAGGCCTACATGGGCACTTATAATACGTCAAAGTGCATGGTTCCAAATTAGTCGTTTCCTAAGTATTGAGTAAATCATAAAAAAAAAATGCAATATTTCCATAATACAGTATTAGCAGATATTATGTAAATAAAGTGTAGACCAGTCAATATTGTACTCAAAAGTACAATAAAAATAATGTGTATGTCAATACAACTGTACCCATTGAACAGTTTTCTATAGATTCGTTCATTCGTCGAAGCTATTCCACAGTTAGACAATGTTATCTTGAAGACTTAACAAATTTCCAAGTGCGAGTAAAAGCGTTTCTATTTAATTAAAAGTTGTACCGTAGGGAACCAATCGGCTCGCCTCTTGCTTTGTGCCAAATGATGAATGGAAAACCCTATTGCGAAGTATCTTTGTTTGCAAAATGCAGGATGTATTTTGAATAGAATTATAGATGTTAACTGTGTAGTTACGCGGAAAAGGTTTAATTATTTATTTAAAAATTAATGTACTCGCATGTTATAAGAAAACAAGATGAATAAAAGAGAAAAATAATTACAAAAGTGATATTTGTTTCTGAAAAAATCCCACAGCACAGCAAGTGTTGGGCACGCTGTAATGTTGGGGTTCCTAAAGAATTGGTCTCAAGGAAACAACCACATGCGTTAAGTACTATTTATGGAGTGCAATCCATGATAAATCGAATCGTCGTATGTGAGGTATATTCCTAATTCAGCATATATATAAAGGAGTGTACTTACTTACTAAAATAAGAGAGCGAGAGAATATAATAGGTATTATTATATTCTACACTTCAACGCCATAATTATGGCGGTAAATCTCCTTTTTGAGGAGTGACTGAAAAGATCTCACGGCGTCGTTACCTTCCGCATGACGCAGTTTCTCACCGAACATGGTCAGTTCGGAAAGTTCCTGCACTGGATTCACCTGAGTCACCACCGTGTGGACCACCCGGAGAACACGATGGAGCATACGGGAGAGGTGTGCCCCGCTTGGGCAGAGCACCGCCGTGTCCTCGTGGGGGCGATCGGCGGCAACGTTCTCTCGCGCCGGGCCTTTTTACAGGCCTCGGTCCAAAGTGAGGAGGAGTGGCAGGCGGTCGCCTCCTTCTACGAAGCAGTAATTCTAGCAAAGGAGGAGGCCGCACGTGCACGCGCGTGGAAGCGGACCTCACGCCCCAGCCGCCGGGATCCCGATTCCGATTTCCGGCCACCGTAGGCGCGGGCTTGAGGACGGCGAGCAATGGAGCTACCCATTGCCGTCCGATCATCCAGTAATCGTCCAGACCGAGCCTAAGTCTTCGACGGCGCGTATTGTTCCACGCGCGCCTCAAGGAGATGTCAGTAAACCGTAGGGGCCCAGCAGCGTCGAAGCCTACTGGGGCCAAGGGTTTGTTTCTGATAGGAAAACTCGGCCCTGGTACGAAGGCAAAGAAGAAACAGGATTGGGTTTTTAGTCAGTAAAAGTCTAACACACCCTCGCGCGCCGCTTAAGAGCGAGGCATGTCATTAGATGATTTTACCACCTACAAAAAAAAAAAAAGTGCAAAACTGTAACATTACCAACTAAAAAAGAAAATAACTTTAAGACAATATAAAAACAATGTAAAGATATACTAGCTACAGCCAGCGACTTCGTCCGCGTGAATGTTGATTATTGCGGACGGGAAGTTGAAGACGGATAAAAAGTAGTGCGCCTTGGAGTTTAAACTTCGTCTGTACCAAATTTCATAAGAATCGGTTCAGTAGCTTAACTTTGAAAGCGAGACAGACAGACAGACAGGCTTACTTTTTTTTAATCTATGTTCAAAATCGCAGTATACATTTCATTTTTATACTAAAAACCACAAAAGCCTTTACTGGCTTATATATGGCTAGTGAGTTCGGATAAATTAAATTATAAATAGGTTAAATAGTAAGTGAACTTGTGTTTTACTTTTGAATATAAGTATTGTTATACTAATTCTTCATTTGCAAATTTTCTTTTTTGTTATGTCAAACCAGTGAATGAGTCGTTTGTGTGTCAATATATTTTAACCATTATTTATTTATATATTATTTAAATAAATAATGGTTTAATAAACGTATGAGAGGTAGGTATGTATATAATAAAATAATCTTTATTTTCCTGAGATGTGCGATGTTCGTACAAATATCGAATCAATGTAGCTAATCGGATTGATTTGTGTCACCATCCGAAAATATATGAGGCCGAGATTATTATTAAGGACTAAGGAAATTAAGTGTTTTATTAGATCAGTAAACACTGGCTGTAGGCATTTGTTGCTATAGTATTTTTGTTACACGTGTCTTACTTAATTCTCTATTTTGCCTAAGATAGCAAGAAATACACATCCTTGACCTTTTTGGATGGGAAAATATCAAATAACTTTTACCGCTTTGGGTAGAATGACGGAAAATAACCAAAAGAATTGTTAAACTAAATAAGTGGCCGAATCGGCTGGGCAGCGTTCGGGAAGTTGCGTGGTATCTTCTCGTCCAATATACTCGTACCACAGTGTCTCAAGACGAAAGTCTATGACCAGTGCGTGTTGCCGGTGATGACATATGGCTCCGAAACATGGTCGCTTACAATGGGCCTCATCAGAAGACCTATGCTCGGAGTTTCCTTGCGTGATCGAACCAGGAATGAGGATATCATATCCGCAGGAGAACGAAGGTTACCGATATACCGAAGAATCGCCAAACTTAAGTGGCAATGGGCAGGGCACATTGCACGCAGAACGGATGGTCATTGGGGCCTTAAGGTTCTGGAATGGCGACCGCGTACCGGAAGACGTAGCGTTGGAAGGCCTCCTACAAGGTGGACCGATGACATGGTAAGGGTTGTGGGAATCCGATTGATGCGAGATGCATAGGACCGTTCATTATTGCGACACTTTCTTTCGTGTTTACCCTATATTGTGTTTGTGCCTTGTGCAGTACCAAATAAATTCTTTTTCTTTCTTTTCTTTCTTTTCTTTTTTCTTTCTTTCACTTTGGGAGGCCTATGTCCAACAGCGGACGTCTTTCGGTTGAAATGATGATGATGATAATGAAATAAGTGGTAGTGGGCAGGGCAGATTGTTTGTAGAATGCATAGTCGATGGGGCCGAAAGGTTTTAGAATGGTGACCACATACTGCTTTGAAAAGCCTCACACAAGGATGGCAAGGTTAGGGTCACGCGAATCCGATGGTTGCGAGAAACACAAGACCGGTCGTTGCGGAGACGCTAGGATGAGGCCTATGTCCAACAGTGTACGTCTTTCGGCTGAAATATTTATGATGATGACTTGTGCTAACGTTAACATACAAGCAAGGGTAGTAACTTGTCTGATCAGCCTACACTAGATCACTGAAATAAATGGATATAAAAAGTATTTGTGTCTCTGTGTGGAATGGTTAGCTTCTTACATTTTAAACTCTTTTGTAGTCCACACAATGTCTGTCTCCATGAAAATCCTATCGTACATATATGTCTCTTACACATTACGATATGCAGACGACATTAAAGCGGTGCTCAGCCATCTCCGGGACTACCATAAAGTGCTTTGTCGTGGAAACTATGGGCGAAACGATTGCCATGGCGATCAGGAACTGTCTCCGTGTAAACTGTGTACTTGTACTAACTACTGGAAGAAATACCTTATACTTACTACTGGAAATAACCGTTTGAGGTGAATGCCTTCAAAATGAAAAAAAGGCCTTCAAAATTAAATACCAATTGCCAGTGAGTTAATATTAGCATTGTTTTTTGTTTTTACTTTTTTAAGTTAAACATGTTACTAACGATTTGTTCATGTATAAAGTACTAACAAGTTTTGCTTAAGTCGTTTTTTATGTATTTTACCAACACTGTATAATATGGACACTAGTCTGAAGTTAAATAAATAAAACAAAATAATAAAATGTAGTTTTGAAAAATAGTTTAGAACAAAATGCAATTTTGAGGTAGTGTAGAGGAATACTGGCAGAACTAGTATTCGTAGAAAGACAAAAACATTTAGATTCAACGAATCATTTACGTTTATCGTTTCCACAAATGAATAAAACCCATTACAGATATAATAAAAGCCTGACAGTAACACCAAAACATCTGACAAGGAGACGTAAATAAGACCTTTTCTTATCCTAATCTTAAACGAAGCCAGCAATTTGCAGGAAATACAAAAACCTGTAATATTCAGTAGGAAAGTTCCATTTGTAAATAATTTTATCCATGTATGTGCCCGAATACAATAACAAATTGTTTATAGTGTATTATTGTCTGTCGGTTAGTGGCCGTTGGAAGAGGCGGGAGGGACGAACCTCCCCTTTTATGGGGCTATAGCGGATCAAATGCCCTGGAAGTGATACACACAGTGATCGTTTACCCTTTATTACGCTCTATGACTATAGGTACGCACCACAATGAAATGGATTTAAAATTTTTTTTAACCGACTTAAAAAAAAACTGGGAAAGTGCGACTCGGACTCGCGCACGGAGGGCACAAACTTGAAAGGTAAATAGCGGTTTACAATTTATGACGTATTATAAAAAAACTACTGTAAGCATGTGTTATTCCATACCTCTTTTATGTTATATTAAGTCGTACATTGGTTATCGATTAATAATTTGGGTATTAGTTACCATTAAATAATACATAGTAGCTGCAAAACAATACTAAAATAATTTGAATTATAAGAAAATGTTTGTAACGGCCGAGATCGCAATGATGGCAACATCCCCTCCCTATACCTACAAAAGGGCATGTCGCCATTATTGCGGGCTCAGTTTCTGTCCGACGTTTGTGGAGTTAACAACCTGTGATTTGCAAGTAAGTTAAATAATAAATTGAGGATATTTGATGTTTGATAATATGTTGCTTCTATGTTAATAATTGTGAGTAAAACTATTAGAATATTAACTATAATTATTAATAAATGTGTAACGTATCGCTTATGAAATGTTATTTGTTCTTTAAAAACCTGTTATTAATATTGGAAACATTAAAACCCACTGTATAATGAACTAGTCTTTTGAATTATCCTACACTACTAATTAGATCTTGTTCAAATCAATTTTCGGTGGAAGCTTGCATGGGGTTACTTAACATCATATTTTTTTTTGAAGTTACAGGGGGGGGGGGGGGGACATTTTACCACTTCGGAAGTGTCTCGCTCAAACTATTCAGTTTAGAAAAATTTATTGTTTTTTTTTTTTCTATTTTTATGTGAAAATCTTAATGCGGTTCACAGAATACTTCTACTTACCAAATTTCAACAGTATAGTTCTTATAGTTTCGGAAAAAGGTGACTGTGACATACGGACGGACAGACAGACAGACATGACGAATCCATAAGGGTTCCGTTTTTTGCCCTTTGGCTACGGAACCCTAAGAAAGAGGAGGTTATCAATTCGGTTGTATTTTTAATTTTTTTTTGTGTGTCAGAACTCCGTCGTTTATAGACCGCTTTGCAATTTTTTTCCCACTATAGGATATGCTTTCAGATTGGTCCAATTTTTCTAAATCCAGTTTTGATGGCGAGATCCATGAGGAATCGAGGGAACTTCTCAAATATTATAGGCTATACAGTGATTTTGGTATTATCATCGAGAACTTAAGCATTTACAGTCAAAAAGTAACATTTGATGAAGTGGAACTGATGAAGAAGATCAGAAATGGCCAACGAACTTCATACTCACAAAGATGAAATAAGTTAAGCGACTATGACAAGTATGAAAACTCAAATAAATATATGGTTCTGAATAGTTATGTGGAAAATGGTATCATCGAAGTGACCGGAACTCAGTAATTAATCAATGTCTTTGTAATTACTCTGTAATTCAACAATTCTAATAATCCCAAACAAGGCTATCCTAGCCGTGTTTGGGCTTATTAGAATTGTCATGAGATGCACTTTGGCTATAAGGTACTATCGAACTGATGTGATGATGGAGCTGGAAGGTAGACACATGAAATTCATGATAAAGCAATGTATCCTAGCAGTGTATGGGTTAATTGGAATTGTCATGAGAGGCAGGCACTTTAATTATTAGAGTATCGCAACTAAAACAGTAAAGTAAGAAACTTTCAACATAATAAAAAAATACCGCATTCACTAAAAAAAAAACACTAAAATAAGAAACAAACAATACCAAGAAACACCGACTTTCTAAATTAAAGTTATTTGGATCCTTTTATTGCTTTTTTTTACACTCAGTCAAGTAATGAACCATATACAGGGTGGCCAAACCTGATGTACATTCAGTCAGAAAAGTATCGGGAATGGATGATTTGTTTATGGTTCCTAATTCAAATTTTTGTTTTTTTTTTTGTTGTTGGTTGAGATTGTCACAACTGTTTTCCATTTTGGCACGGAGTTTGAGTTGCATTTGTTATTTATATTAAATACAGTTCTATTTTTAGTTATATCATATCTAGTGTGTATTGCGAATTTCATAATGGACAAAAACATCGAACAAAGAGTTTGTCTTTAATTCCATAACCAATAAAATTTCGTGTTTGGAGTCACTGAAAATGTTATAGAAAGCTTACGGTGAATCGAGTTTATCAAAAACACGTGCTTATGAGTGGTACAAAGCGTTCAAAAGCGGTCGAGATGTGATGGAAGATTTGCCTCGCTCTGATAGGCCATCAACGTCTTTAACTGAAGTTAATATCGCAAAACTGAAGGAAATACTTAGTGACTGAAAAGCCTCATTGAACTTTGAGAGAGATAGCCGCCGAACTTTCTGTATCTCACGAGTTGATCCGTACTATTTTAACTAATCATTTGAGTATGAAAAATGTTACCGTTCGGCTAGTCCCAAAACAGCTGAATTTTCTCCAAAAAATCAATTGCATGAGAGTCGCTGAGAACATGCTAGAACGAGTCAATTCCGACCCAACATTCATGAAACGACGTTACTTGTGACGAGACGTGGGTTTACGAATTTGACATGCAAACTAGTCATGCATTTAAAAAATGTTTTGATGATTGAATTATTTGTTGGCGTAAGTGTATCGTTTCTAAATTTGGACGAATAACATACATTTTGTGTATTATTGATCTTTTCACGGTACTTTATTGACAGAGTAGTACTTCCATTATGTAAGTATATTTTTTTATTATACAATTATTTTTTTTTACTTAGGACATTTTTCCATGATTGTAACACTTAGCTTTGTCTCAGACTTTGCAATTTTGTTCTATTCTATTCCAACAGAAAAAAATAAAACAGGGTCTATCGTACTGTCTGTGTGAACTATGATATTAAAACAAGAGTGTAAGTCTAAACTTCGCTAACAAGTTGTTTCACAATTTGTGATACTGAAAATGTGAAATGCAATTTGTGTGATAGAAATACTCGTATTATATATATTTTTTTTAATTTTGGTTGTATATTTTATCGTTTAGTTGTGATTTTGTTTATATTTTAATAAGACTATTAAGAACAAAAGTGAAAGTATTTCTAATTTAGTTGCCCACCACAAGATTGTTCCATAATCATTTCTTTATTCAAGCATTAAATCAAATATAAAATTGTAAAATCGAATCACTTATAATATCATTCCATATCCATTCAATCTATATACTATTTCCTTTTGTTTGTTAAATACATTCGCATTTTTAACTAAAAAAAAAGTAGCACAAAGCTACAAAATTTGGCCACAAATCGAAACGGTGACTAAAATTGTACATATTTATATATTTATATCTGATTTGACCACCCTATATTATAGTATGAGACAAAAGAATAGCAAATATTCGCATGGATCGGTCAATGCCATTTCATAAATGAGTCTTCGTCACAAAATCTAAATTACGAAGGATAACAAAAGTGTCTTTCATCGCAGGCAAATATATGAATGTTTGCTCGATATCTACTTCGTAAGAGCGTCGAGCGTCTTGACCGGCCGAATAAATTTGAAGGAAAGTATATATTATTCATATTCACTCAACGACGCCAATCTCCTCGCCCTTTTCAATGAAACGGGTTTTACATAAAAGGAAGAGTCACATAACTTGTATATGCAAGGGAATACACGGCATTCTGAGGACACTTCAAAGACCCAGTAAAGTATATTATCAGGCACTACGTCCTCGAGATTGTTGAATTGCCTTCAATTTCCTTTCGCAAGTGCCTCTTACACTGCCCCAATAATATTGTCATGCAATAACGCATTCAGCTCACAGAGAATAAAGTGCATCTACTTTTTTTTTATTAAGTGAAACTCTCGTTTTTGTCTAGAATTGGTTTATGGAGGGCAACGTAATTCGTCTCGTCATGTTCGCGTTACGGTTTGATAACTAAGATTTAATTTAAGGGACGTGCCGAACTAGGCTCAATGTACATAATAGCTGAATCTGAACTGTTTTCAGATTCAGCTATTATGTACATTGAGCCTAGTTAGCTGAACAATTTTGAATTCTACACCAATATATAATTCATGTTTTTCATAACCATAAGTAGAAAAAAATGGCAGAGCATTTTTGTGAACGACGCAACACTAAATAACGATGACAGAAATTAAAAATAACGCGCCACTGCGATCCCTTTCAAATTATTTGGGGAAGAAAGTGAAATAAAAAAGATAGATAAGAAAATTATTCGTCTGACGCGAACAGTTTCCGGTGGCTGGCCGCAATTTATTCCTCTCACAAACACGAACCGTGCTGATTCAATATTGACACTGGCTGGAGCCTCGCGTACCTAGCCTATTCCCCAGTGCTGCAGATAGAATCTAACTTCGAAGATACGACTTTGTAGCCGCTTTTTAAGTTGCAAGCATACAGGGTATCCCTTCGAATACAGTTTCTCTCCCTATTTGTTTATCTTGCGATTGCTACTGAGACGCAGGCGGTGCGTGCGGTGGGGTGTCACTGTGTTTGTTTTCAACTTCTTTTGTTTCCTAGGAACTCTGAAATGGTATGTTTACGAAATAAACAACCACACATCCGTTCTTCTTTCATTTTTATCTCTATCTTTTCGTAAAAATCCCTGAGAAGTAAATTAGAATTCTAGTCGGGGTAACCGTTATTAATTACAAGGTGTTAAAGGAATCTGAATAGTAATTGATTAGCGCGTTGTTCTATCTGATCGTCGCCATTCTCAAATAGATGCGATCGCTCAAAGTCAACGTTAATCCTCTCTTAATGAGTTCAAAAGCAGCAATTGTTGAGAGCGGCTTACGTTCTGTGACCGACCCTCCGCTGGAGGACTGCTTCAGCTATCTTCAGACGGATTGAATCGCATTACATAAATCCGAAATTGTTCGTAAAATTTGCATTTGTTTAGGTCGTATTCCTGATGGTGTGCCGTGTGTTTTAGTTTTCAATACTCAATTATGCTTATAGCTAGCAACAATAAATTCACGTCATCCAGTAATTTAGTGTGTGTCTAACAGGGACAGTAAGTAACAAAGTTGTTTACGACTAACATTCACAAACCTCAGTGACATTTAAGTTTCGTGGAAACAGCTAGAGCCAGTAACTGTGTGGTGATTGTGCTCAGTGCTCAGTGCACACACTTGTGTTATGTTGTCAGACAAACGTGCCGCGCGTTCGGGAACGGAGCGATGTCGGCGACACGCGAAAACTGCATCAATCATAAGGAGGGCAGGACAATGGAGCTTTTTTATCGGGAATCCCGTTCCAGAGGGAATCGTCTGTGACTCCATTTCACATTTGTCACATTACCTACCCACAAAATCTGTCGTTTTCGCCTTTTTTGGGCTCGTTAGAGATTTGATGTCAAAAGTTTCACCCAAATGAACACGCATTGTGGGGACGCAGCGGGTTATTTTCTTTGTAATTTGATTTCGTTTTCATAGGAGACGGAATAAATGAGAATATTAATTTGCGCAAAAATCTGATTGTCAATGAAAAATGATATACTTTAAATTTAAATTTAGGTTGTTTTAAGTTATTTAATAACTAGTTGACCCAGCGAACTTCGTATCGCCTAACAGTTAATTAATGTTTTATATCTTTTGATATAGTCTACCGCAATTGTAATGCTACACACAATTGTAATGTATAAAAGTGATCTACATCGAAATAAATCTATAGAACTAAAAACTTCTACAAATTTATTGTATCTCTTATTATAATTATAATAGATACCTGCTCATAAACTTTGATATTTCCAACTCGTAGGTTATAAAAAGATGTATCTAACTTACATTTTTGTTTATTCAAAGCGAAACAAAGACACAAAGTAAGTCATCAGATACGGCTGTAGGCTTTGGAAAGGATTTCTGTACATTGTTTATCTCAAGTCCTAAGGGACAGTTGGAAGGAAAGAGGGACATCTCCGGCTAAGCCGCCGTGATTTACCAACCCATGCTGTACCCATACAGAGGCACTTGCGTGATCTTATTTGTGTTGTACTGTTATAGTAAAATGAATGCTCAGAGTATCGTGGACTGAATTCTGTACCAACGAGTCTATAGTTCGAGAACTGGGCATCAAGCAGCGTTGATCATCTTTGGTACAGTATCCTCACCTTTTTTGGTCACGTATGCCACCGAAAGGAGGTGGCTATTGAGCGACTTGTGGTCCAAGGAAAGGTTGAAGTTACCAGGCCATGAAAAAGATCACCTATGAGGTGGACTGACCAGATAAAAGTGGCAGTAAATAGCTCATAATTACTACATGAATGCAAGAGGAAGGCGAATCATCAGAGAGGAGTGGCGGCGTGTTGTGAAGCTTGCCACCAACACCTGAAGTGATGACCACGACCACTCTGTCAAGAGTGATACAGACAAAGAAGAAGTTATAGTAAAAAATTTGAGAAATAAAGCAATACAAGAAGTTGCGGTGGTTTAACTTATCAGTTTGTTGCATCAAATTACGTGTTGAAAACCGGATATTCTTTCTAATTCTTTAAATAACGGGATAAGTACAGTCATCGTTTCACCGAGGCGTTTTCGCCTCGGTGAAACGATGACAGTTAGCGGGAAAAGTGCAGGAAGAACTCCCACCATTTTTGGTGGGAGTTCTTCCTGCACTTTTCCCGCTATTCCTAGCGAAAGCACTGAATTGAACAGGTCTGAACCTGATAACAAAAGTGTGTGGGAAAAGGAAGAGAAAGGCCTTGACTTTTTTTAGAATGCGTAATCATCAATGTAATTGTCTCACTTTAGGTGGCGTGAGAATAAGTGTTAGAATTTTACTGGCTTAAACCCACCCGTGATCATTAAGCTGCTCTTTGCAATCCAGGGTTGACAGATGATGACTAAAGAAAGGCTTTGAAAGTATTTATGACTACCAACTATATCTTGAACTGCTGCTTCTAAAAAGGATGTCTATAAAAACCCAACTAAAAGCTTACCAATTAAATACCCGCTACCTAATAAGCTTACCAAAAGTATAGACCCGTAAGGCTATACTTTTTAAGTGTACTTTGCTGTGCAGTTGTTACTGTGAACGAAACAATTTAAAATAAGTGGCCAATATGCCCTAAACCAAATCAAACATTGTTATTAACACAATAGTGCCTATATTTGTGTTGTTTTGTCTTGTAGTGAGACAGCTAAACTAGCCGATTTAAATAAATAATCATTGTTATCTAACCAAATGCCTTTGGAAACCGTCGTGTTCACAGTTGACACTTAAGGTTTGCTCATTATAAATCACCTTCCCGGCGTACGGCTAGATTTGCTAGCCAAACGGTGAGAATTGGGACAGTAACTTGTCTGCCACTATAATTCCTGACTGTATGTATTTTAGAAATATTATTTTCGAGTTCTGCAATGTTTAAACAACTAGCTTTTGCCCGCAGCTTCATCCGCGGAACATAAAATATATAGCCATGTCACTCAGGAATAAAACAGCTTTCTATTGATGAAATAATTTTAGCAATCGGACCAGTACTTTCAGAGATTACCTCCTATAAACAAAAAAAAACGAACTTTACCTCTTTTTAATATTAGTGTAGATGAAGTCTAGGTCTTTCGATTGTTATGATATATTGTTATCTTGATTCTGGTTATTATAAATAATATTGCCATGTTTTTTTTAGTGTGTCTATAATAAAATACACTGATCTGCAAAAATAACGGGTCACATAGAGCAATTGTAAAATCGCCATAAACATACACCTACTGCTCAACTGAAAATCACTATTTTTTGACTGACCTGTTGGTCTAGTGGTTAGTGACCCTGACTGCTATGCCGGAAGTCGTGGGTTTGATTCCCACCCAGGACAAATGTTTGTGTGATGAGCACAATCATTTGTTCTGTGTCTGGGTGTAATTTATCTATATATGTATGTATTTAGAAATATATAAGTATGTTTATTAGTTGTCTAGTAGGTACCCATAACACAAGCTCTGCTGAGCTTGGGACTAGACGGCGTTGTGTGATAGATGTGGAATTATTACTATTATTATTATTATTAAACAGATTATTTGAGAACGTCCTCCTTTTTTGGAAGTTGGTAAAAAAAATCTTTTGTTATGAGGGTTCCTTCTAGCACTGTATGACCATATTGGCTATCCATTACCTGTCATTGAGGGTTCAGTACTAAATAAAACCTTTACAATGCAGTTTCATGAAGGATCGGTGAGGCAATAGAAGTGTGCTGAGTACTAGTATGTAGACTCGAGAACTGTAGAGGGAAACTTTTATCGTTATTCATGCCATGAAACAACACTTGAGTCGCTTTACATCGTGTGATTGATATGTTCTGTTATATTTTTAAAGTATCAAGAATTTTAAAATTCATGGCTGCAGTTATTTTGGTATTTTTGTTTCAGTTGGACGAGAAGAGGTTTTTTATGATACCAGTAATTTTATAAAAGTATCTAGAGAAAGCTATTTTGGTGTTTTTGTTAAGAAAACTTAATCGTCTTTATTTTCATCAGTAGTATTAATGCTGCGGGAATTTTCCAAAGAGTTACCATGATTCTCGAACGTAAAGGGTAACTGAAGGACATAAGTGGGTTTGACATGATTTGATGTATCCGCATTTCAAAAAATATATGAGTATAGTTAATTAAATGACTGTTAATATTATGAACTCATTCAGATATTTTTTTAGTGACTTTAAAGGTCAATCGTCCTTTTACATTAAACTTACCTAGTACCTAATCAAAGTTTTTTTTCTTTTTTTCCGATGTATTTATACAGGTATTTGTAAAACACTGGCAACTTCTCAGGCTGTGTTACTATCATCATAAACAACAACTTTTAAAAATTTATCATATTTTAGTTCATCAGATTTTTATACAAAAATGAAATAACCGTGTTTATGTAACGTACGATAACGTTTATTCGATAACCCATGAAAAGAAAACACAACACACAAAAGCACGATTACTTCAATGTAGGAACAAAAACAAAAGAATTATAAAACTACAAAATAAAAAAGTAAATTAAAAAAGGATCTACATCTATGGAACAATTTTAAACATGGAACAACCGACATGCGGTGTGAGTTACTCCAAGTTGCATCAAATGGGAGGAAAATAACAACGTGTTCAAACTCGTAACACCCAGTTTTTCTGCGAGTCAATAAGGATCGATTTCTGAAGGCACCAAGTGTTTTTAGAAGATTAGAAGCGGCAAAACTCACCAATAACAAATTAAAAGATAGTATCGTAACTGCATGTCTAATGAGCAGTCACGATATTATACGCAGGTAGGCAGGTGCAGTGCCGTAACTAGGGCAGTGCCGGCGGTGCCCAGACAGCGTCCTGTGTCTGCCAAAACTAATCAAATTAAGAACAAGTTTTGTATCATTCATTTCATTAGAAGGAGGTTACTGTTTCCCCTTACCTCTCACTCTGTACCATGGTTTGATTGAACTATTTCCAGATGCCAAGGTCACCGCGATTGATCGTCTCCACGAGGGCACGGTGGGGTTCCGTCCAAGAGAGGCAGTTCCAAAAACCGGCACCGGGCGTATAAAAATCTAGTTACGGTACTGGGTAGGTGTAAGTCAGGGCGATTAGAGCCGGCTTGCGGTTACGAAGGGCCTGCCATTGGTCGCCGCGCCGCGCCAACTATTTATGAGTCCAGATTAGGGTCCCCCACAAACCGACACAATTACTTTTGCACTGCGTTAAATTAGTTAAACTGACGATTATTCCACTGATAATTGCTTTAGCTTTTAGTGTGTACTTATCTTTACGTCAGATCAAGTGAAACTAAGCGCTGTTTGCCACGATTTCTGCACAGAAAAGGGTAAAGAAATATACCTAGGTAGCACCGGTTCGAGACTAAATCATGTATTCCGTTGTACATAATGTATGTAAAAGTCACTGAAATTCATGTTTCTAGTTAAGTGAACCGGAAATATTGCTAGTTCAAATAACTGGAAACATAATTTTCATATTTGTATTCGATTTTCCTCTAATTAGGTAATAATTGTAGTACGCACTGGTTTATATACCTACTAGTTTTTGAAAGAAATACCGTAGTCCTGGTAGGGGCCCAGCAGAGTCGAAGCCTACTGGGGCCATGGGTAGTGTGAAAACGAAACCCGGGGCCCTGGGACGAAGGCAACGAAGGAACAGGAGTGGGTTTTTAGTCAGTAAAAGACTGACTTTATCTTTCTCTCCACCCAAGAGCGAGATTTGTCATTATGACTTTCCCACCTAAAAAAAAAGTCCTGGGACGCAAAGGATAACTGAAGGACACATGTTGATTTTAGTCAGTAAAAGTCTGCCTCTCGCTCTTTAGAGCGGGAGAAGTCATTTCAAGATTTCGAATCTCAAAAAAAAAATGTGATTGTCATTATTTATTTTGTATGTATACTTAATACAACATCAAGATAATAAAGAAGGGAACCTTATACTACAGAACATAAAATTGGAGCCCTTATCGCATTCCACGGTCTTTTCCAGGCAATCTGGAATAGACAGAGCCTGGATGTAAAACGGAGTTGCACTTGAAACCATCAAGTGTAACCCCGTTACACACAAAAGAGAAGTGAATAAATTAGTTGACAGAAATAAATAAAGTATATATATGCATACGTACTAAATATCATATTAATATTTTAAACGCGAAAGTTTGTGTTTGAGTATGTATGTTTGTAATTTATTCACGCTCGAATGGCTGAGCTGATTGGGGTAAAACTTGGGACACGGGGGCCCATGTCCTGGAATAGCAATGGGATACGTTTTATACTGGGAGTTTGTTTCCTTAGAACAATCCTCTACTTTCACGTGGCCGACGCTGCTAGCAGCAATATTGTCTTGCCCATACGTTACTAGCATAGCATAGTCCGGTTTATAATGTTCCCACTGTTGGGACTGAGGCCTCTTCTCTAGGAGAGGAAATGGGCCGTAATCCACCAAGCGGCCCCAGAGCGGGTTAGTGGATGTCTTCCAATTTTTGGTTCTAGGACATGCCGGTTTCTTCACGTTGTTTTCCTTCACCGTTTTGAGAGCAGTAGTGATGAAATAAATTACACAAAGTAAAGCGCCTGGCTGGGTTTGAACTTGCGACTTAGAACTCATAAGTTGGGGCCGTTACTACTCGGCCACCACTGCCTACAATACCTTACTAGCTGCGATTAAATTGAATACAATTAAAAAAAAAAACACGATCACAGACAGATTAAAGTGGTATAATGACCAATAATGTTCCTTTGATTAATTACTTCATTCGCAAACACCACAATGTAGCTACACTGCATTGTTGCAAATAGTACAGCACAACTCGAGACTAGCTAATATCCCTAGCTCGAAATCAAATGCCAAATTGCCTCAAAGACATTCGTAACAGCACTGATTTCCTCACCACAAACAAATGGATCCGCATTTTAATCCAATGGCAGTGCGACTCGGTGGCCCGCAGTTAGCGTGTTTCTCCTGTTATGTTTGTGCTAACATTTACCATGTAAATCTAAGTGTTGGAGGGGCTGCCAAGAGATCGCGTGCATACGCCGCCGAGCGAAGACGTCTGTCTTCCGCACGTTCCCGGAATTTGTAAATTATTCTGTTAGAATAATGTTATTAGGAATTTTGGTAGAAGATATTTTTGAAAGTTTAGGTTTTTTTATGTCCTAACTTCGAACAAATTGAGTGACACCAGGGCGAAAGGTTGTATGGATTTGTGTGTGTGTGTATGTTTGTTAATTCTTCACGCTCGAACGGCTACACGGATTTGGACCAAATTCGGAACACTGATAGAAAGTGTCCTGAAATGGCACACAGGATCCCTTTTATCCGGAGAATAGGTTCCATCGGGATATTTTTCTACTTTTACACGAGTGAACCGGCTGACAGAAGATTTTACAACCTTTTTTTTATACCCCACAACTCTAGGGTACGAATGAGACCATATTAAAGAATCAACTGGCATATGAATTATTTTTCAATAACTTCGAAACCACGCATTTTTGGACAACATATTCTAGGACTTTTAGTATTATTTTTCCTTATGGAATATATATATGGCATAGTCGGCCTTTTAATGTTCCCACTGTTGGGACTCAGGCCTCCTCTCTAGGAGAGGGAATGGGCCGTAATCCACCACACGGGCCCAGTGCGGGTTGGTGGATGTCACATGTCTTTGAATTATTCTAATATAAACCTATAGTTATGGGATATCAAAAACAACACGTTGTATAGTTGCTAGTAAATTCTGACTAGGTATATGCTAAGAACAATGTTACTAACAATATATGGAAATAATTCTGAAATAAATTTTATTATTATTATAAATGATATTTATTTTGCAAACAGGTTTTTTGAAAACACTTTTACACGCCAATTTTTTTTGTCAATTTAAACTAGATGAAGCCGGTATAGGTTATAATTTCGTCTTACCTAACGGATTAGTACAGAATAAAGTTGTTCCAGCGATATGTATCAAAAACAGTAAAGTTAATGACAGTGGCTGGAAGATCATATGCATAGGTATATCCAAATTCCATTAATTGCGTTCTGAGGTAAAATACCTACCCCTCAAAGGGAAGCAACCAATTAATTCAGTTTCCATGTCTATATCTAGACAGCTACAACGAAGTATCCGGTGGAACGTTGCTATGATCACACATTTCGTTAGCAGATTGGTCGCTGTATCATGGTATTAGTACTCAAAGCAAATTATGAAGGCCTTTAGTCGCTATAATCACCGGTCCGAAGCAGGGGATATTCGGGCACATAGGTTATCTACTCGTCGAGTTCGGTACTGAAATATATACAGTCAGGGGTATGCATTGCACTTCCATCAATGTTAAAAAATGTCTAAAATGACTTTGTAGAAGAGGGTCTAAATGGTTCATGCCTCATTTGTTAAGTCTAGTTTATAGTTATTGATTAAACTAGTTGTGGACTATGAAACTACTACTACAAAGAAATTTTAGACACTTTAGCATTGGTAGAGTGCAACTGCACTTTTGACCCCTAACTGTACATGCAAAAGAATCATGCCCATTTGTTACCCAAAAAATGCAGAAAATGTAAACTACCAATCGATCCTAAATAATTATGAGTAGAATTATGATGTTAATTTGAAATCTTATAAAGGAGTCCATAAAAAATAAAAAATAGGATTTTTTGTTGATTACATTTCAGTTTAAGTGACATTTATTCTTTTTATTAATGCTTGTTGCTCGGATACAGAGCCTTTTGAGTTATGTCTTCACAGTATAATTATTTTTACTTATTTACATCTAAATTATAAACATCTAAATTGACCAAAAATAATATTTGTTAATTTAGATGTTTTACAATACATTGCAATGATGAATAACAGTGTTTTCTCGGCAGATATTTTTTTCACTGTAAATGGAGTTTTTATGTTACGTTTCCTTTCAAGCGCGTATTACTTCTGCGGTTTATTGATCAAAATAGAATAACAACAAAATTATACAGTAAAGACTACGATGAACTCCTTTTTAGAAAAAAAAAACAGATCAGCCATGTCACAAATGTAGCCTAAACTCCCATTTTCATCTAGTTTAATGGTGTTGTAATTATTTTTAAACAAGTGTTGATACATAAATCGATCGGATTTGTATTATCTAAACCGATTATTTTTCTTCCCCATAGAGGAAACGTCTTGTACATTTTAGTATTATCAAAGAAAAAGCCTAGAATATACATATTACATAAGTAGGTATCTACAATGTTTGAATATTTTTTATTATTTTTATATGGTAACTTGGCCATAATTATACGTCGCATACTAATTATTTCTATGCATCAGTTCCATGTCCGAGTCTTTTCTTTTTGTATTTCAACGGGTTTCAAGAAGAAATCTTATGAAAAAATAAGACGAAATATATTTTATTACAATACGTTATAAAATATACGAGTATTTCTTCGTATTTGTACAAAACCCCAACGGCTTAATTTTGAGCAGTTTTTTAGAATAGCTTATGATTTTCATGTAATTGTATCCAGTGTTGCTGTAAGTAACTGCCATCTCACCTGATCTCATCTTGAATACCTAATCCCGCTTTTTGGCAAATACTTAGAAGAGTGTTTTGTTACGCGTCACACAGACGAAACAGCTCAAAGGTTCTCGAGTACCAGGCACTCAGGCCATCAAAGGATTTCCCAGGAGTGTGTTTAAGGAACAAAATATGGAGTATCCTAGTAAACAAAACAAAAAATAAGGGCGATCGTTTTAAAATCGCGACTTAATGATACTCATGACAATAGAGAGAGAGCCACTCGAAAAATTCGATGTAGCGCAGTACACGCAGCGAAGTTTTTCCAAGAAAATTTTAGACATAAATTACGTCACATACGTTCTTATCCTCCATTATTTGGTTTCACTGAAGTTTCCGGCTGCGTACATTTTTACAATGTTTTGGAAGCTGTGTAATTTGTCTCGACTTCTCGAGGCATTTTGATGCGGTTGCGAGTAATTTTAATGTATGTTCGTGAGTTGCAGAGATAAAAAATAGCGATATTTATTTATTTAATTCTTTATGCACACAAAAGTACAGAGGAGAACTTGACATTTTCTACCAGTCAATATAAAGTGGTGATTTCTGTTTTGATGAGTGGTTCAGCGTGTTTCAGAATTTCACTCATACTGCGCACCTACTCTTGACGTCGATAAAGTTGCACAAAATAGAATTGGTCTACTGCACTTATTTTCCGTTCTTTATTTGAACTTTTTACGTCACATGTTAGGGGATTAACAGGAGCTTCTTAGTAAAGCAAGCACGTAAGCACTAGAGCTTGGTTTCAACTTACAATCCTGAAAGGATAAAACACTTCTTAGATACTAAAACCTAATTTAAGAAGTCCTTACTCTTAAACAGAATCTGCCCAACATTAGACATGTCTGGACTACACTCACCATCGAACTACCATAATTCGTCTACTACTGAATAAGGGCCTTTCCTAAATGTGAGGTCAAACAAACGTAATATTGTGAGTGAGTTGCGTATTTTGCTTTAAATTCAGCTGAAACATTTAACTCATTGTATGTCGCCGTATAGCATGAACAGGATGTTAGTATAAAAAAAGGTTCAGCGTAAATTACGCGACTCAAAAAACGCCGCTCACAACTTACAAAATCACCTGCGTTTAGCTTCACACAAAGGACCAGTTTTTGTTTTGATTATAATTTTTTTTTTTTATAAATTATAAAAAAAGTTGCTTGTACTAGGAATTATTCCTGTATCGTGAGTGCGTTCACATTTTAAGGTTTCCAGACCCAGAACAAATATCTGCACGTCATACAAATAAGTATTTATTCCATGCGGGTATCGAACCTGTCGCGCGCAGCGCAGAAGCCAATAGCTCAACCACTGCGCCAACAGTGCCGACAAAGTGTCATTGATAATGACACTTCTCCACTCTTAAATTATTAGGTGTATCAATTTATCAACGTAGCATGCACATTTCCAGTCACAGTTTCTATACATCTATGATACACTCCGGAACTTTTACTAACCTATACGGAAATTTTATTGGGTCAAGTTTCCTGCTGTGATTTTACAAGAACAACACGGATATACCATGCTGCGAATATTTCCTATATAAATCCTTTCATGAAAGGAGCGCATAAAACTTCAATAGGGATGTTCGAGCAATCGATTAGTCGATTGAAATGATTCCGCGACGGCCTTTGTCGACTAAAAGACAAATTAATCGAGTTTGCGATTTGATTGAGTTGTGCTATGTACATAAATGGGTAAACTGCAAAGTAATTATAGATCGATAGTGAAATGGGGACATCTGTCGGGATAGATGGTTGGGACGTGTGTGTACTAAATTAGAATGTGTGCCTTTTTCGTATGTCCGAACATCATAATTAAACTGCTCATTTGTTTATATTCTTCAATAACGTCTACCAGCTGCTTCGCCCGCGTGAAAGTAGGTTTCTCCATACAAACTTTGGACTCCCGATTCATCCCCTTAAGGGCTGAATTTTAGGAAATCCTCTCTTATTGCTCACTTACGTCATAAAAGGACTCGTAGTCCTAGCAGTTTCGGCTGTGTGTTGATATGTCTGTTAGTCAGTTTCTCCTTTTATTTACATAGATAATCAAAATGATTTTCATAAGAAGGCTGATTGGTCTTTTTCTTGCTTTTTTGCAGTTTCTCTAAACTCTAGGTCAGATTACTAACCTAACCTAGTCCCTGACCACTGTTCTTTCCTATGAACCTCATTTTAAAACAATTCTCGAGTTTCGTTTACATTAATCGACTATAGGTAATTACTACGATATACTTGCCTATCATTCAATACATCGTAACATCATCACGAAATGAGCCTCGGATCGGTAGGGATCAGACGAATAACTATAATATAGAACGTTAAAATGATTACCAAACTCTTTTTTCCGGGTCGTCTCTCCGCAATAAAATGAGGTCGGTACATTTTATTGACAAGTTTAGTTCGCCTCTAGTTAGGTAAAGCTAAGCGCTTGGGGCGGTTTCGAACCTATTCCGGGTCATGGACTTAACATTTATCGACAGATTTATTTCGTTTTTCTGCTAAAATTATATGAGAAAATGTTTCGTTTTGTTTGTTACGTTAAAATTTCTGTGTAAGGAATTGCTCTTTTATTCAGATTGCTCTTTTATCAGAATTCTGTATTCTTGTTTTCTTATCTTTAGGAAGATAGTGCTTAGGTGGTAGTCCAGTCTTGCCAAGGGGTATTTAGGGGGCCAGCTTGGCAGTCGCTTCGCGTAAAATACTGATTATCCAGCAACATTCGGTTTGACTAGAAGTTGACCCCAAAACATTGGGGAAAAGGATAGGTAGGTAAATTTTTTAGGGTTCCGTACCTCAAAAGGAAAAAAACGGAACACTTATAGGATCGGTTTGTTATCCGTCTGTCTGTCTGTCTGTCTGTCTGTCAAGACCCTTTATATCGAAAACGCGTAGAGGTATCGAGTTGAAATTAAAACCATATACTCAGGTCAGCGGTCCCTTGAAGCTGTGCAAAATTAAAACTTCTAAGTTAACGAAAAAAAAAGATGCTTTTGTTTATGTCGCAAAAAACGTTTATTTCGACAATCGAGGGAATCAAAATTCATGTATACAGTAATTCTCGTTGACCTTAGAATCCTGAAATTTGACATGAAGCAAGGTCTTATAGCACAAGTATAGGAAAAAATCTGAAAACTGTTTTGTAACTACAAATTTACAGTTTTAAAGTAAAGATAAAAAAGTATGACTTATGAAAAGTATTTTTTTTTGTGATGTAAGTAACTACTTACGTCACAAAAAAAAACTTTTCTTGCGATTCGGACAAAATCTTCGAGACACCATTCGGGAATTGAACTATTTATATAGGTAAGTATTTACGGAACCCTCAGGGCGCGAGTCCGATTCGCACTTGCCCAGTTTTTTTAGATTTTACCAGTATAAGGTAGAAAAACTTTGACCTACATGAACAGCTTTTAAAATAATCTTTAAAAGGAATCCTTAAAAATACCAAGTTATCCTACGCCAATTGAACGTAGCAAGGAGATACAATGTCACGTCCACTCAGAATATCTTCTATAAAAATACAATTCCCTGAGCTAGGAGCACATGGTCACGTGGGAGGTTAAACAACTCACTGAAGTATTTCTCTACATTTTATATTAACTGAATTGTCTATACTATGAAATCTCGTGCACCAACACACCTCGAGGACCGCCGGAGCCTAAACGAGGAAATAGTGGTCGTAAATCACGGGAAATTCGTTCTTATTGAATTTCCTTTTGTCGGCGAACGGAAGCGCCGCCTAGGTTTTTGCTCCTAATGGACGCTTCGAGACATGGACGCTTTTTTGACCCGAACGCCTACAGGTCTGGCCCACCAGGTTTATTGTTAGTGCGAATAAAATTAAACAACCATTTCTGTATTTCTAATATTGGCTGCACTAACAATAGCATTATTTCCAGTTAATGGTTAACTGCTATTTACTGTGTACTACGCAGTATTCTATTCACCGTCAATGCTTTATTAATTCTAAAGTTGAAACATTTTCATAGAAATTGTGTGAGTAAGTTACGAGTGTACGATTGGCTAAAACATCATACATCAATTAGTGTGAATTATGGGTTTATAACATTCCGAAAACCAAGCTAATAAAATACTGGAAGTAAACAATAATACTTACTTCAGCACTTTTCAGTATTTATCGGGAACATGTTCGCAATTATGGAAATTGCTTTGATACCTTTTTTTTATGCAAAGGCTTGCGTTTGACCACTGTCTCACCTGATGGTAAACAATGATGTGACCAAAGTTTTTTTTTTCGGGGGGGGGAGAATCATCTAATATAATCCCCGCTCTTGGGTGTGGCGGGAGATAGTGTCAGACTTTTACTGACTAAAAACTCACTTCTGTTCCTTCTTTGCCATTGTTCCAGGGCCCCGGGGATCTCTTTCGCATCACCCATGGCCCCAGTAGGCTTCGACCGTACTGGGCATGTAAGGTTGCTGACATCTACTTGAGGCGCGTGGGGAACACTACGCGCCGTAGAAGACTTTAGCTCGATCCGGACGGTTACCGGACGATCGGACGGCGAGCTACCCATCACTCGCAAGCCTGCGCCTACAGAAATTGGGATCGGAATCCCAGCAGCTGGGGCGAGAGGGCCATTGCCCCGCGCGTGCACGTGTGGCCTCCTCCTTTGCTAGCATTACTATATGCTCTACCGTATGCTCCACCGTGTCCTCCGGGCGGTCCACACAACAGTTGCACCCGGGCGTTTCTTTCGCACGAATCCGGTGCAACCTCCCGAACTTACCATTTCCGGTGAGAGACCTGCGTCATGCGGAAGGTAAGGACGCTATTTTGTTTTTCCAGCCACTCCTAAAAGAGGGCCCCTCTTCGGTAAGTCCTTACCGTCATAATTATGGCGTGCCCAGCACTGGGTTGCGACAGTCGCAAACGCAGTGAAAAACATTAAAAATAATGCAGTTCTTATGTCCTTAAAGATATTATTGAGTCATACTAGGTACTTAGTTTCTCCAAAGAAACTTTACAGCATTGAAAAATTAGGTCATCTGTGCCGAAGCGTAGATCTTTATTCGAAAACTTTGCAACTTTTATCGACTTTTATTCGTATCTTCGATCTAACCTTAATGTACTTCGCCCTATTGAAGCTATAATGGCTATTTTTTACCCAACTGGACCAGAAAAAGGGTTACGTTTATTGAGTGTATGTATGTATGTAGGTATCTATATTTCTCTGGCACGCCCTAGAGCCTGAACGGCTTGTATAGATACCGGCGCGGATCTTGAGCGCTGACTTCTACAGTTCTACTTGCGCAGAAGTTCGCAGAAGTGAAATATCGGGTCTCTTTAGTGATATGAAAAGAGATGCGGGGGCGGGGAGTGAAATCCATGTACAGTGATTGGCTCGCCGATATTGTACGATGCGCAAAGCGATCCCCGCTCTTTCGCCGAGCGCTCAAGATTCGTGCCGTTATCTGTACTCGTAGCATTTTAGCTTTAAAGGTGTCGATGTCATTAGATTCGGCTCAGTTTTTAGTGACACAAGGTTTATAAAAATCCTGACCTCAAAAATCGACCACTAAGTTCGAAACAAGTCACCTTAAGCAAGACGCAGTTGATGGAATTTATTTTAATTTAGTCATAATTTGACGTCATCAACTGCATAGAACTGAATTTTTAGTCGATTTTTGCGAACGGGTTTTTTGACACTGATATTTTTTTTTAAATCTGTCAAACAAGTCAGGCATTGGTTTCAGAAGCTCACAGTTTTATGTTGATCCAAGTTACGCCTTGCAAATCTTCGCAAGTGTAACGGGAGCCACCGATTTCGCTCAAGTTACCAAAGTTATCCGGTTTTGAAAATCTCAGAGTTTTCAGACGAAGGAAACTAATTACTATTCTAGAAAGTTTTAGTCTCAATCAGGCTCTTTTTAGGAGTTTCATAACAGTGGCGAATCCTGTAAAACTTGGCCTGTTTAACGTTCGGCCCGCATAGAAATAGGGTTTAATTTAATGCTAGCTAAAGGTAAAGTCATACCTTTATTTTCATGTTAATTTTTGTTTGTAATATTGTGAGTTTTACCCAATAGAATGCGAGTGTTACTTTGTAACAATCAGATTATATTTAGAACATGTAAATATAAAATATCAATTTATTTCATTTGTGTAGTTTGTGTTTTATATTATATGTATTTACATAGTTAGGTTTAGTATAAATATTTTGATTAGTTAAAATTTATTTAAGTTTCATATGTACCTAAATATTTATTAAATTAATTTCATCACTACAATCTATATACATCTATCTATCTTATAAATCATATACGTATGAATAAAATTGGAGTGTGTTTTTAATATATAAAAAAAAAAAAACTAAATGCCTATAAAAGTAAATTCGACACCTATAACAAAAATGCAATTTTTAAAAAAAATTGTCTATCAGTTTGGTCTGGCTAATCTCTAAAAGAGGCTGGACCGATTTTGACGGGACTTTTAATGGTAGATAGTTGATGTTTTAAGAAGTAACTAAAACTAATTTTATTAAAAAAAAATAATAAGGGTTTCACGCAAAAAAAAAACTTCTTGAAATTATGACCAAATGGCATTGTGTTGTTTAGGAATCTGACGCGGACGAAATCGCGACACCACCTCGTCATAATAATTAAATTTTATGCGATATGTATCATTTGTGTGAGGAAATTCATATTTATGTTTCAAATATGTTATAACTCGGCAAAGTTATTAAATTACTCCTGAAAGTCGTAAGGTTAAAAAAACCCTTTGGAAAGCGTGAAACACATTCCACAAAACGAAGCACACGTGCAAATCTTAATTGCACGCGCCTAAGCCGCACTAGTCCAACGAAACGTTTACACTTGACGTTTAAAAATATTACTTTTGCATTTTAAAAACATTTATTTAGAAAGAAACGGACTCGAAGCGAAATAATGAGGCGACGCGTGAATTTACCGAGAGCTCGTAGTCGAGCTGCGGAATAGTTGATCGGCGCTTGCGCTCGCCTTTTGTGCTCGCTCGACCGTGACACGAGCACCAGGAGCCTGGAGTGAACGAAATGTTATGATATCGTCACCTCGCCGAGTGCCGAGCTCGGCACGTCATCCGCGCCGAAAAGAGCGGGCAAATTAAAAAACTTTCCCGAATTTAAAACCAAACACACCAACTTTCCGTTTGAATATCAGCCTTTCCCCTGTGGTTTTATAATCGCGTCCCTTGCATATTTCCGTGTTTTTAAATTATTTAAAACTTTTTTCTTGTTTTCTGTTCAATTGAATGTGCTTGCCACGGTTGCTTGGCAGGTTCGGTGATTGAAATATGGCTCGCAGCTTTGTGTTACCGAATACGTCAAATTCTTCAAACGGAAAACACTGTACAAAGCCAAACCAACGAGAAACCAAATATTTGTTGTTAAGTTCTTTAAAATTTTGAAAATAAATCAGCGAACTTCCCCAACTATTGTATAGAAGTCTGAGTCGGTAGACGGTTTAGAACGGGCATTCAGCGCGTCGTGTTGGGAAGGGAGTGTGACAGAATTTCAGTAGTAAATCTTTGGCGGAGCGGGTGAGGCGAGGCGAGGCGAGGCGAGGCGGCGCGGCAGTCGTACGCGACGGCACGCTATCTGTTGCGACATATTTGGCAAACGCGCCGGACTCGCAGCCAACTGTGACAATGCCTTCGTAGGTAAGACTCGGGAACTTATCTGATCGGCTGGCTTTTCAGATTAATACCTACTTACGATTCAACATTTATTTTTGTATAAGCACATTTCACATTGGCATGTTAACTTTGCGAAGTTTTAGAGCGTGTGCAGTTTTCGTTCCATCGAATTTTCAAAGTTTTGTTTTACAACTTTTCGCTGCAAAGTTCGTTGGTTTTCGTTGTTTGAATCCTTCCTGCTACACCGGTCTTCGAATTAGAAACTTGGGCAGCCCACCCACTTACTTTTACCTACATTTATTCCAATTAATACGTTAACTATATATAACTATAACTGTATTCTAAAAAATAAGGACAGAAAGGATGACACAGCAGTTCGCATTTAGCAACTTCGATCTATACTTAAAATCTTGTACAAATCTGATGTTAGTATATGGTTAAATTTAGGCATCCAGTTTTCGTTCAATTTTTGCTACACATACTTTAATGGTAGTTTTGAATAAGAACGTTTAAAGTAACTTAAAACTTTGAATTTAATACCAAATTAATTGCGTATTAATTTGGTATTAAATTCAAAGTTTTAATTTGCTTATGCTTAAATTACGTTTCAAGACAGAACTAAAACATTTCTAAAAAACAAAAGACATTTATAAATAGCCTCGCCTCGTGGGTTAAAAATAACATTAGAACGGTATCTCAATCTAAGAGATCTGTATTACAAATCAGTGATATAAATCTTATGACTGTCACCGCATTGTCTAATTGAATAATAAACTCGCTATACATCATATAACAAACGCAGCGTCGAAAAGAATAGAGGCACTGGTCACGAACACCATTATTTCATATTGTGAGCATATTTCTATATTATTTATGCATCTGTGGTTCATTTCGATCGTTCATTTCGTACAGATAACCGGTCGTTTTTGTGAGGCCACGAAACTATCAGAGTTGCTCACGCGAACGGGCAATCATGGCTGCTGAAGTACTGAATGAATGAATGCAACAAATCGAAATGGTTTAGGTGGGAAATATAAGCCTACAAGATAGGCGATCTCGTCATTAGTTTTCGCTTTCTCGGAACTATTGTGTTGCGGTTTTATTAGGAAGGAAAACTAAGTTTTTTGTTGATGATCGTAGTTTTATGTGTGTTTGTTTAAAAATAATAATAATATCCACAACTTTCACACAACGCCATTTAGTCCCAAATTAAGCAGAGTTTTTGCTATGAGTACTGGACAATTGATAAACCTACATAAATATTTATAAATTGTGGTGTGATGAGAATAGATTAAGTGAGAAATGAGTATATTAGAGGAAGTTTGAAAGTAGCGCCAGTGACTGAAAAGTTGAAGGGGAATCGTTTGTCTTGGCATGGTCATGTAAAGAGGACAGATGAAACGCATGTTACTGATTTATGAGCATATATGTGGATAGATGGAGAGGAAGAGGGAGGTCAAAGAAAAGATGGATGGATTGTGTGAAGAGTGATATGAAAGAAATGGAAGTTAGTGATACCATGGGCAGAATGGAAGAAAAAAACGTGTTGCGACGACCTCAAATAACACGGAACAAAGGCAGGAAGATGATAATGATACAGCAACATTTGTTTTGGGTGGGAATCGAACCCACGACCTCTGGTGTAGCAGTCAGAGCCACTAACCACTAGACCAACAGGCCAGTCAAGTTTAAAGATGCTACGCTGCTGCAACTAGCAGAAGCGTAGTACATGTCGTAGCAGGGAATGGCAGTTGGCCACGGTTGTTGAAGTGGCGTAGCATTGCACGCTGCGACAACATGTCACAAGTTAAAGATTTAATAATTCAATCACTGTCATAAAAAAATAATTGTGAAACCTATATATTTAGGATTCCGATCGTTCGAATGAAAAAAACGGAACCCAGATTCCCATCAAATCCCACATATGATCCTTCATTCGTGTGTCTGTCTGTCACTGCGTCTGTCACAGCCAATTTGCCACAAATGTACCTACTAGCTTGACCAGTTGAGTGGCTCAAACGAGTACGTGTAAAGTAAAAAAAATAATATTTAAAAAATGAGGATTACTTTTGGCGTGGGAAACAGAAACATAAAAAATTCAAAATGTTAAGTTATTTAAGAAAATAGGTCGTTGGAGGGAATGGAGGGAGGTCTTTGGTCGACAGCGGGACAGTACCGGTTAATAATAATAATAATATCACATTCCATTAAAAGTGACTAAAAGGCCTCTGCGAGTTGGTTTCGGCTCCTCGTACGCCTTCCAAAGGTCCGGGATCTCAGGGTTCCGAGATATACTGATACATATAATAATAATAAAAGAAAATACATATCATTTTTACCACCTCCTTTAACTACGGCGAAACTGTAGGTATGCCGAATACTCAGCTTAAACATAAAATAGATAAATTTTGCGGCTTAAAGTTTAGAAAAAAAAATAGTTAATAAAATAAGTAGTTCTTTATTAAAAGATTGCAGGAAAAACTATAAAAGTCATTCTTTTCCTAAAATAGTTTTAAAACAATATGTTTTTCCGCCCGGAATCCTTTACATGCAAGTCTGAGTTGCTTTTCGCTGGCTTTTTAATGGTTGTTTCTTTTACTTTATTAATTATAAAGATTTTACTGTGTAAATCGAAAGCTTTTATATAGTAGTTTGCGATGCTCATAAATCATCAGAGTAAAGGCAGTTAGCATTTTTGGATAGCTAAGTCATTATTTACTTAAAACTTAAACAATCTAGAATAGTGGTCCTTTTTATAGTAAGGAATATAAAACACCGTTCTCAAATCCGTCTCTCTATAAAACATGTTGAAGATTCGCAACTGTGAGTGTTTTCGTAAATTTTGTTTTGCCCCGCGCTATTCTAATTTTGGTTATCGAGGTCAAGCAAAACAATAAGTACCCTCTGGCCAAAACTTTCCTTATTTCTTTGTTTGTTTATTAAAACTGTGAGGAAAGCACTAAACTTTGTATAACTTGACGTTTTGTTTATTTGCAATTTCATTTAGTGGCTCCTTTACTTGTTTATGTTTGTTGTCTACCAACTTTGACGAAAATAATATTTGACTTACTGACGATTTGGACACAGTATATTCGGATACAGTGTCTGAATTGACACATTTTTATTTTAATATTTTTTTCACTGACTATTCGGACACACACTGTAATACAGTCAGATAAAAAGTTTTAAAATATAACACATGGGGAAAATAAGCGTTACCAAAACTATTTTAGACTGGATTTAAGGCGGCAACTTCGGGTAATAAATTTCTTTATATTATATTTTAAATCTATTTTTTATCTGTCTGTACAAAATAGCTTCAATAAATTTGGTGGTGTCAGAATCGTCAGGGAAAAAATATAGAAAATAAAATGTGTCGATTCGGACAATGTGTCCGAATATATTGTGTCCAAATCTTCAGTAACTCTAACATTTGATTGGTGACTGCTAAGTATTATTGCATGAAAAATGAGTTTCTGTTTGTAAATATACTCGTATAGAAGCCATTATTACAAATCATGGTGGATACAGTAATAATCTTGTTGCCAACTAAAAGCAATAATAAATGTCAGAACTAAAGTAGGAACCCAAATATTGGAACTATTAATATGATTAGTATTTCTGGGACCTCGACATACATATTATTATTTATTTTGGTGGTTTAGGTATTTCGAAAAAGTTGCTTTTAAAAAAACACCAAGAAATACAAGTTCTTGGTGTTTTTTTTTGGTGTGGTGGCACCACGCGGGCCCAGTGTGGGTTGGTAGATGTCGTTTTGAGCGCAGTGGTGATGAAATAAATTACACAAAGTAACGCGTCTGGCTGGGTTTGAACCCGCAACCTACAACTCGTAAGTGGAGGCCGTTACTACTCGGTCACCACTGCTCTCAAGATTCGGGAGCAGTAGTGATAAAATAAATTATACGAAGTAAAGTGTCTATCTGGAGTTGAATCTACGACGTGCGACTCGCAAGTCGGGGCCGTTACCACTATGCTATCACTACTCAATCTACTCATATTGTAATAAATTATTTGGAACAAATAATTGACACAATTCCGCATGCAAGTCAATGTCACATGCTATGTTATAATTATATAGTTATTTACAAGTTTCTAAACCCTGTCTCCTATTCGAAGTCAAATGTCAATCTTCATATTTCAAGTTTGCAGCTCTCAGACACTTGCCAACTCTCGTCGACAGTAAATAATTTTAATCTAGCTTTAAATCTTGACTGACATATTAAGCTCTTTATGTAAAATGGGTCTTCAAGCATTTTGTCCCGACTTGCTTGAATTCCTGTATACAATAGTAGCTCCTAATAAAATCTTTAGAAATAGCAAAGCTTTGAATAGACTAAAGTTTATAAACATATATTTAAATATTCAAGTCCATCAGATCTATGAAAAGGAATATCATAATACATTTCTTTACAAGTCTGTCTGTCCATCGCACTTGGTTTGTGGTCTCATTACACATTCTTACGATTTCATTTGCTTACATGACTCGTCCATCTTGAGTCTTTTATTCTTGTGACATGTTCTCTCATTTACATTTATACGCTTTATGAATGGTAGTGAATATCGTCTTTATAGATATTTTTCGCTCAGTTGATGCGATTATGAGGCTGTAAGGATCTTGTACGGCCTTATATATTCGTATAAGATATGTGTGATTACTGATTCGTAATAATTTTTAGTTTGTGACGATTAGTGGAGTTCAAGGAATAACGGTCTCGATTTACGAGTTGTAGGTTGCGAATTCAAACGCAGCCTGGCACATTACTTTGTGTGATTTACTTAATCACCACTGTTCTCAAAAAAGGTGAAGGAAAACATCGTGAGATAACCGACATGTCCTAGAACCAAAAATTCAAAGACATGTGACATCCATCAATTCGCACTGAGCAAGCGTGGTGGATTAGGTACGGCGCATTCCCTCCACTAGAGATGAGGCTTGAGTCCTAGCAGTAGGAACATTATAAGGCTGATTATGCTTATTTTAACTTAATATTATATATCGTGCATAAAATTCTCTAAAAACTCTCAACTGTCAAAAACAAAACTTCTCAACTACAAAACCAAACCTAATTCAGAGCAGAATATTACCATAGTTATTTTTTTTATATTATATTTATGCATTATTTCAGGAGCCCCACAAAACAACTAGCAGTAATAGAAATATTATTTCAAGATGCTTCAATTCACTAATAAGCAAAGTTTTACTTATGTGAACCCTTCAGTTGTGGGGTTCACGTCCCCTGAGCGCGTCCCCTTCCTGCAGATAAAAATAATAATGGTAACATTTATCAAGAGACATTTGAATATGGCGTCTTCTCGATATGTTTTATGTGGAAAAACACGGTCGGAAGAGTACTTCTCATACAATGAAACGAAGTTACCAATAATTGTGGTTTTTCTTCGGTAAAGGAAGAAAAAAAAAACTACAGCCATTTGTTTTTTTTACCTTGGAAATCATCCAATGACTTTTCTCGCTCCAGAGTGCGGCGGCAACTAAAACCACATCTGTGTCCTTTAGTTGCCCTTTGCGTTCTAGGACCATGCGGACGGCGAGCAATGGGTAGCTCGCCGTCCGATCGTACGGTAACCGTCCGGACCGAGGCAAAGTCGTCGACGGCGCATGCTGTTCCACGTGCGCCTCAAGGAGATGTCTGCAAATGGTAGGGGCCCAGCAGGGTTGAAGCCTACTGGGGCCAAGGGTCTGCTTCTGAAAGGAAGACTCGGCCCTTGTATGAAAGGCAACGAAGGAACAGGGGTGGGTTTTTAGTTAGTAAAAGTCTGACACGCCCTCCCGCGCCGCCCAAGAGCGCGGGATTTCATTGGATAATTTTCACAACAAAAAAAAAAGGACCACAAGTTTCCTTTTCAAAATATCTTCATGGCCCTAGTGGGCATCGGCCCTGCTGGCCAAAAGCTGTATCTTGTTTGCTGTTTTCTTCGTAAAATCGTCGACTAAAACAAAAATATACCGTTCTAACCCTCAAATACCTCGTAGCAGCCGTTAGTATTGTAGCTATTTACCTATAGACGGCAGTAATAAAGTAATTTAGCTGACGCGGCTGCGACGGAGGCACGGGCCGGCGTCCCGACATGAATATCAACAAGGGAGCCTGCCGTCATCGTCGCCTTTATGCCACAAACTTGGGCAGACACCCTCGCCATTCACACTGTTAGTGATAAACAAAAAGCTTGTAATTGAACGTAAATATTCTGTTTATTCTATGTTCTACATTAAATTGTCAAGTGAAGTCGGGTTAAATGTGTTTTTGGGGTGGGTAACTCGCATTGTGCTTCAGTTTCGCCTGTTTTCTGAATAACTGAGTTAAAAAGATAGAAATGTATGGAAATGTGTCATTGTGTACTAGCTTCTGTCAGTAGCCTCGCCTGCGTGTAAGTAAAAAATTAAACCTTGGAATAACACTAGCTTGTTCCCGAGATAGAAATCATCCTATGTCCTCTAGTGGGCATTGCCGGTGTGCTGAATTTTATTCACACTCGTTATGCTGCTTGAGGATGAAGTAGAACATACAGATGCACATACACATGTGTACCAAGCTCCTACTGCTGGAACACAGGCCTCCTCTCTGGGAGAGGGAATGGACCGTAAACCAGGAGGCGGGCCCAGTGCGGATTGATGCATGTCTATCTACACACACATACTCAGGTACATACGAATTTCACCTTTATAATGGTAGTGTGATCTGCACGTAACAGAAGGTCAAACTGACGAAGCGTTATTTCACCAGTTCACAGTCAGTTCAGTTCAGACTTTTTCATATTCGATGGGCTTTTGCATAGCTATGAAGTGCGATATTCCAACATTCGAAATCTAGTTTGTTAATTTCTTTAAAGGCTTTCAAATCGGATTTGTCCATTCGTTTGCGTCATGAAAGCTCTATAGAGAGATTTGTAGTTTTGAATCTAAGCTCTTCGTCAAAGGGATCTTGGATTTTATTATTTGATGGATGTAATCACTCTAATGGGAAAAAATGCTTGTGGAGTACAGGATTAGTGTAATTGTAATTGATAGTAATCAACAAAATAAAACTGAGTGTTCTAAACTGTGTTAAGACTGTTAAGGATTTTGTTTTTTTTTTTGTTATATTATGTGGTCTCCGTCATAATTATTAAATTTTGAGTTCTCTTTTATTTTCACAATTTTTAATTCATTTTTTTAAGCATAATTTAAATATATATATATTTATATATTTTATTATTATGAAATCTTAATGATACTTAATACTATTTCAAATATTATTTATTTATTGTACCTGAATCTGAATCTGGTGGTCGCAGGTGGACGCAGTCGCTGAGGCCAACCTGGGAAGAGGTAGACGACGTAGACGCTTACTGTAAGGGCCAGTCCTCGAACCACCTCGAACTACGATGTGCCTTGAGAAAAGAATACCTGAAAGAGGTTGAAGGAGGTCTTTGCCCAGCTGTGGGGAAGTATAGGGTTAACAAAAAAATAAAAATTCTGCAGCGCTGTTTTAAGGAATAGTTATTTAACCAAAAGGTTTACTGGTAGAGAATGCCTGATTGCAATTAATTCTCTTACTTACATAAAGTTTATTTGAATAATAAATAAGTTTTTATTGTTTAAAATATAAAATAAAATATAATAGTATCACTTATTGTGTCGCATGGTTTCTCACCCTTACACAGTTATCCTCTAAGATAAAGTACGTGATTAGACTCTCCAAATATAAACCTTTTCATAGACTGAATATTGGCGAAAACACCATCAAAAATCATTTTGTTTGCGCAACGGATTTTAATGGGATTTCCACTGTTCCGCTCCGTAATACTACGGTAATCAAATAAGCTACAAAATCATCATGTCGAGGAGGGGTGGGTTTTTTATCAATCAAGCATGTTGCATGCGATCTATATACATATTAATATACTAGCTGCTGGCACCGGCTTCACCCGCGTGATATTGGAAAATTATCCCAAGGGAACATACTCCCGGGATAAATCCATACATCCATACATTTATATATCCATACATCCATACACCCATACATCCATATATCCATATATCCATACATCCATACATCTGTACATCCATACATCCATACATCCATACATCCATATATCCATATATCCATACATCCATACATCCGTACATCCATACATCCATACATTCATACCTCTATACATCCATACATCTATACATAAAAACTTTCGCTTTTAAATATAAAATAAGTAGGATGTAGCTATCGGTATGTTTAGTACTTTGTGTGAAAAATAAGTGCTCATCATTGTGTACGAGTATTTTCAGGTATCGGGGAAAAAAGGATAAGGTTTTTCTGTGTCTTCGAGATGATGGGTTATTGATTTTTTTTGTTATTGAGGTGAGAAATCATCCAATAACTTCTCCCGCTTTTAGGTGGGGTGAGAGGACGTTTCAGACTTTTACTGACCAAAATCCACCAGTGACCTTAAGTTACCCTTTTAGTTCCAGAACCACGGTATCTCTTTCAAAAAACGCGCCATAATGAATTCACGCAATTATTTCACATAGTCACCAGTTGTGTATACACTTGAGATACAAAACTACACCAATTTTCTATCAAAAAACCACTAGGAATTAATTTACGAATAATTATAACGGCCACTGAACTCCACTCGAAAAAATCCAGCTAAAACTCTCGTATCTTTTGAATCTATAGTAAGCATGTTGAATTCCTCTTTTGTATTTTGATTGGTACCTTCTATTATCAATAAAAAAATATTCTTATAGCCAACTTTAAAAATGTATATATCAGAATTAGATCAGATAATGTGACGCCTTATAAAGAAATTAACTCTCCAGCGTTTATCTAAAACGCTTCACACATCCAGAAATACTATCCTATCCTGTTTTACCAGTTTAAAAGGGTACTTAACGATGGTATTTGAGGCCATGTTCAACACCAACTAATCTAGCCTACAAGAAAACTGCAGTATTCAAATGTAATTCAATTATGTAGATAATAAGGTTCCGGACAGAGTGAGAAGGCGGCTGCGAGTTATCAAATTAATGAAAGCGCCGCCGCCTGTGTCCGTACTGACTGAAGTGACTGCGGCGGGTTGCAGCGTGGCGTCACAAAATGGCCTTGGTGAAAGCAAGCGATCTTCTTTTATTTTACACTGAAAGAACAAATCAATATTTGAATTCAAAATTCGAGTTCTGATATCTAAATTTGAATCCACAAATTACTATTCGACCATCTTGAAAATAGGACTATGAAGTTGATACTTGAATTTGTGACGACGTACAAGACTTACCTATTAAAATTATCTCGAAATATAAACTTAAGTAAATGTGTATTATAGGTTATAGCTTCTACTGCCCATTACAACAACATAGTCAAAAAAAAAATTATAATTAAATTAAACCAAAATAATTTAAAAATACTCTTTGTACTGAAGGGGCACAGATATTCATTAAGTTTAGAGGGGAATAGTGGCTACGCCTTTGTTGCCTTTTTTATTTTCTTTACTACTACTAACATTTTGGCATATTTACAATTTCTGACAAATGTATCGTACCCTTGTTCTACCAAAGTTGCGAAGTGATGCACTGTGACCACCTAATCGCGACCGCCACCGCTCTCACATCCGCCTTAGCCACCGCGCCTCCACTCTGCTCAAGGCCTAACGTAGGTTTATTTTTGCAGCAAGCTCGTTTGGCGCTAACTAATGAGGTTCTATCCAGTAACACTACTTAATTCACACCTCAGTAGACCTTACAGGATTTATACAGGAAATGGCCTCGGGGAATTGCTCTTTTCACACTTTATTAGTGTATGAGTTATTTTGTTTGTGCGAGTACTATGTTCGCACTTATCTGTTTTGTAAAATACTAATTGAAGAGATTTTTTTTTATTATTTCAGAGAGTCGTCGTTCTGAATACAATGGAACGTCGTGCTTGAAATTAAATAGGAAAGTATTATTTTGCTACTTACTTTTATACGCCAATTAGATGATATTTTAATTGTTTTTCGTAACAAACAGCTGTTAAGCGACGCCATTTTTGAATTTTAGTAGTTATTTTGTACATCTACCCGGTGTATTTGTTTGAATGTAAAAGTTAACTGGTTGAAAATACTGAATTATAATAAATCAGTTTATATACCTTACGTATTTATTCCATATTAATATTATAAACTAGCTTTTGCCAGTGACTTTACCCGGGTTAAAATAGAAAATATTTAGCCTATGTTACTGTTGTTGTTATGTTAAAGAATAGAATAGAATTAACTTTTTTTTTAAACAAATAAATAATAATACCATAAACTTTATTGTACACCAATATAGTAAGGGAAAAAAGCAAGAATGAAATAGAGAAAAAAGCTTTAAGAAAAAATGAAGAAGATTTTTCTTTGTTTCTTTTCTTTGGAGAAGAATTTTGGAAATCGGTCCAGTGATTCTGGAGTTTATTCGTTACATACCATAATACGAAAATCCAAAGATACAGAATTAAAAAAATCAATAAAAATCTTTTCACTTTGTAATATTAGTATCAGTTGTGCAAGTACCTATTTCTGTCTGTTACGCTTTTCGGTTAAACTCTTCATACCGATTTTGATAAAATTTGGTACAGAGTAAGCTCTAATCCCAAGAAAAGACATAGACTAATTTTTTATCTGGCTTCGACTTCACGTACGCTATAGCCGACTTCCACGTGGACCAAAGCCCATAGAAGTTAGTATTCTATTCTTACCTAATAAGCACATTATATTCTCTAATTTTCTTTTCGCCACAGACTTAAATGACTTTCAAAGTTTTAAATAGTAATTCGGTGCTGAAAGTTTATTTTCAATTTAATGAATAAAAGCTTTAATTAAAACTATAGAAACTCTAAACTTCTTTCAAATTAGATCGTAAATATATTAGGATTTTAAAACGAAACACATGTTTTGGTTCTCGAACTTTGGTAAACTCATTCTACAATTCAGTAGCATCTTTGCATGCTGTATGATGTGGATAACGACGTTTTAGGGCTTCTAAAAGAAGATAATAGACAATTGTTATCGCTTGCCTAAAAGTAATCAGTTAGATATATAGTTAACAACATAGGCATAAAAAAGTTAACAATCGGGATTTTTTTTTAAATTTTTCTTATGGAACGTATGCCCGAGATAAAGTCCTATTCTAGGACACGGTCTACCTGTGTACCGAATTTCATCTAAATGCATAACATAGTCGGCCTGTTCCCACTGCTGGGACTCAGGCCTCCTCTCTAGGAGAGGGAATGGGCCGTAATCCACCATACGGGCCCAGTGCGCGTTGAATGTCACATGTCATCGAATTTTTTGGTTCTTGGACATGCCGGTTTCCTCACAATGTTTTCCTTCACCTTTTTGAGAGCAGTGGTGATGAAATAAATTACACAAAGTAATGCGCCTGGCTGGGTTTGAACCCGCGACCTACAACTCATAAGTCGGGGTCATTTGGCCACCACTGCTCTCTTGGCCACCACTGCTCTACTACTTCTGCATCTAAATGTATTCAGACGATCTTAATGATGTCAGTGTTATTTGCTAGACTTACTTTGCCATATCCAGTTTATTTTCAACCTCCGTGTACTTCACTACTGAGGTCCTACCACGAGCTCTAAACGCGATCCATTTGACGAACTAAACTAAACTGTAAAAGGGATGGAGCTATATAGGGTGTATAGTTCCATCTCCCTCTCTCTCGCTCGCACGACTGACATTAACACGTGAAAGTAAGGCCCTTGAATGAGGTGATAACTATAACGCGTTACAAGAACTAGTTATTGCCGTCATTTGTCGCTGACGTTAATATATGCAATCGTTATTGATATCTGCCAATAAAATTTAACTATAAAGTAGAGCTCATAAAATTCTATACCTTACTATAATGACTATTATTTATGAATTTAATAGATATGTTATCTCAAACTGTAGTTTTTAATACCAGAAGGGAGAGATAGAGATAAATTTATTACGAATTGAATGCCTTTATTTGAGGCGTATTAACATTGTTATTGTTGAATTAATTTTAATTAATTGAAAATGTTAATGTATTTATCAGAGGTTGGTAATTGCATAAGTGCGTCTACCAGCCAAGCTTGTTGACTTGAATGTGTTTTAATAAAAAAAGCAGTTCTTAAGTGTTTAATGTTGCAGTTTGTAACTTGAGAGTCTGCAACTTCATATAAAATGTAAGAAAAAACTGTGGTATTTTTATTTACATAAACTTTACTACTTTTTCTGTAGTTACGTATAGGATATAATAATATCTACCTTTTTTTAAATGAGTTTTCATTATATAACTGCTCCAGCTCTGGGTGGATACGGGGCTCCTGTTCCTTCTTTGCCTTCGTTCTAGGGCCCCGGGGTTCTCTTTCGCAACACTCATGGCCCCAGTAGGCTTTGACCCTGTTGGGCCCCTACGGTTGAAAAACCTCCCCGCCGTCGACAACTTGGGGTCGGTTCTGACGGTTACCGAACGGTCGGACGGCGAGCTACCCTTTGCTCGCCGTCTGTAATTCCGCGGATTAAAACCAACCAGTGTCTTTCAGTTACCACGTAAGACCACGATATCTCTTTAAAAGAATTCCGTGGCCCTACTGGGCATCAGCCCTGCTGGGCCCCTACGGTTTTGCTGACATCTCTATGAGGTGCGCGTGGGATACTACGCGCTGGCGACGATTCGAGCTGGATCCTTAACGGATGGCCAGGCGACAAGCTACCCATTGCTCGTCGTCCACAAACTCGCACCTACGGTGGCTGGGGATCACCTTGCGACTCCCGACAACCACATAAAAAATAGCAAGCACTGTTATTCGAAACACGCTTTTTATGTCCAACATCCAACATACATATTACTCAGTTCAAGTTGTGTACAATAATTACACACTGACCGAGGGACCGGACGGGAACAGTGCACAAGTAGTAATAATTTACGGCTTACGCGTAGTTACGGGCCTACGACCATAATAACCACTTAGATGCTACAACTTCACCTATCCTGGTACCTAATAACGAATTTCTTACAAGTCTGTGCTGTGTTGTCTTGTGTACCGTTCATTAGCGGCTATGTATGTGCACACAGGCTACACAGTACATAGATCTCCATTACGATAATTTGAAAAGCAGTTCCTGTTAAACCAATTCCTTGTTTCTGAGTTAATTTTGGAAATGCAGACTCTATTTATTGTCTTGCTTTGTTGTAGACGAAATTTTGCGGTAAATGTGTTCAAATTTCGTAATGGGCTTTTCATAAAACATTGTGTTGTGCAGTTTTTGAATTTTTTACACGGCTTTTAACCTTTTAAAACCCGAAATATACGGACTAAAAGCAAAGTTAAGTGAAAAATTAATAAGAACGGAAATGGAAAAATAAAGGCGATAGCTATGTAAAAGTGGAGGCGTCGCGTCGCTTAGTCAGCTGTTAATGGCATTTGTGTTTACGTGCAACCAGACGATGCCGACTGTACGCGGAAAATTTTGGGAAAGACTAAGTTGGATGTGACGAGCGAAGATGCCAAAAGAAAATAATACTTATTAGCCTCTCCATAGGTAGAAATTTGTTTGTCTGCTTTGCAAGAAGTGTGACTTTTGGGTAGCAAGTCTTTTTTTTCGCAAGGATTTTCATTGCAGGGGTATTTTTTTTTTTCTTATAATGTGGTTTTTGTCTAAGGATATACGTACTTGTACAAGTTAGAGCTATATAGAAGTTTGAATAGTCACTTTTTAATTTGTTCCGTAACTGTTTTACATTATTGTAAGTTTTTTAATTATACCAATTGAAGTAGTTATTAAGGTTAATTTGTTTATAATTAAGTTTGAATTTATATAATAACCGGCTTGAGCAGTGGCGGCCGAGTGGTAACGGCTCCAACTTACGAGTTGTAGGTCGCAGGTTCAAACCCAGCCAGGCGAATTACTTTGTGTAATTTATTTCATTACTACTGCTTTCAAAACGGTGAAGAAAAACATCGTGAGGAAACCGGCATTTCCTAGAACCAAAAATTCGAAGACATGCAACATTTACCAACCCGCACTGGGCCTGCGTGGTGGATTACGGCTCATTCCCTCTCCTAGAGAGGAGGCCTGAGTCCCAGCAATGGGAACATTAAAAGGTTGATTATGCTAATAACCACCATCTTCCAGCGGCTTCGCCAGTACAAATATAGAAAATTATCCATGTGGAACATTCTCCTAAAATAATAGAATTCTACGGTCTAGAATAGGTTCTAGGTCGGTCGGTCCAAGGCATGATCGTCATACACACACATGTATATATATATATAAACTTTCTCCTTCATAAAAATAGTGTGATAATGAGGGTGGCGCCAAAAAATGTTATATTCCTACGAAGAAATCTCGCATTTTATATCACTCATATTAAATCAACAAGTTCCTAAATTGAGCGAGGTTCAATTAGCTTTATTTGTGTATCATTATAAGTTCTTATAACTTACAAATAATTCTAAACCAAAAACTAACTTAAGTAACTCAATTAACTAGTTGAAAATTCTATTTTCAAATCTGGAGCAAGAAGGTAGGTATTGATTTCATTCTTATACGTTTTGATTCGCTGAATCCAAATTTGTTCACAGATTAAATCTGTCACGTCCAGTTCTTGGGATATTGCTATTTATATAACCAGTATTGGCATATTATATACGTAATTCTTTACAAAAAAAGCCACCTAAAAAGATAGTAGAAAATTGTCCCAAGCGTATACTTCCGTGATAAAGTCAGGACATTTTTAACAGATTTCGAAGAAACTTTGTACATGGGTAGACTTACCCATGTACAAAGTTTCTTCGAAATCTGTTTAGCCGTTCGAGCGTGAAGAAGTAACAGAGTGTGATCCGGTCTTGGTTGTAGGCTCTAAGTTCGTCCGTCTTCTTTACAATGCGTTCCAAATAAGAATAGGATCAATTGCCATGTTGTGACGTCACGTTATACTGTCAAATCGAAGCATTAATATGGTGAACAAAACAATTTACGAACTGTGAATGAAAAAAGTTAACTCTGATTCCAGTTCTTCAATATTGCTCGTCTCTGAGTTCTTCAATTTCGCCCAATTTCTTGCGATGTGACAATATGACGTGACGTCACAACATGGCAATCGATCCTATTCTTATTTGGAACGCATTGTACCTTCGTCTGCTGTGCTGTTGAGATGTCGAAGTGTATTTGAATTTTAAATTACATATATACATACAAGATACGCGCGAAAAACACAATCCTTCTTGCAGTTGGGTAAAAAAGAATCTATGACAGATATCTAGGTTTTTTTTTTTGAGAACATAAAAATGATCTTTAGTTTGGCCTCACTTTAAGTTCCTACGTATTTGCATGGAACTTGGATGTGCTACACAAATTATGACTAGACAAATAGATTCCCCGTGTTCAAATATATTAGGTCTACATTAACATTTTTTTGTTCTTATTTTTTGCTACCCATTTTTTATCTTCTTAAACTTAGAATAATCCAAGGATAAATTGCAGCAATGAAAAAAAATAGGAATGACAAGGGCAATGCATCACTTAAATAAAACAATAAATAGTTCTAGTATTTTTTTTCCTTTGATAAATTAAAAGAGATATTCCTACCGTACGGAATATCCATATTTTAATAGCAGAGTGCGCTTTTAGCTTAGTTATCAAGTCGGCACACGCAATCCTACAATCAAGCTTGAGACCACAATGAATGCATATCGAAACTACATTTTAGCACCTCGACAATACATTCATAATGCTTTTCCGTGATTTTACGAAACATTCAAAAGAAGGAATTGCTTTCTTTTATGTTTAAAATCGAATTTAGGTCAGCGTGTATTTAGTCTTTGTTATTATAATCGAGCTCGTTAGCGACTTTCTCTCTATTGTCAATTTATACGAGTTTTTCTTTTTAATAAAAAAAAATAAATGTTTACTGGAAAGCAAAAATAAAATGGTTTAGGTATCTCTCACTATCTCGGAAAATTGGATGCTTGATGAAAAACCGTAAATTCGCTGAAAGAGTCAGAAGTATCTAGAATTGTGCTGATTATGTATCGTAGTAGCAATACAAAGTTCCAGATCGGTAAATAAAATATTTCTGACAAAGAAAATAGGATTATAGCTAATGAATAGTAATATATTAATAATAATATAATAATATATTTATTCAAAATTCTTTACAGGATAAAGTAATACAGTCTTAAATATAAATCTTAATTCTGAGTCTTACGTGCCTGAACTAGGAAATCCTGTGTTTCAGGCGAAAAGAGCTAAAATAATTTAAAATTAACAAATAATCAAAAGGATTTTATAGTACAATACAAACGTGTAAAAAATCTGTAAAGTAGGCAAGTTATCTTATACTATTAATTTATAATGTTACCAAATCTTAACTTCTAGTTTCTTAACTAACAAGATACTTAAACTAGGTCAAATATTGTATAAAGACAAAAAAATCACTTTAGCACAATCAGTAAATTCTTTGTATCATCGTAGGACATTCTTTGAAGAGCCTCCTTAAGAATTCTCTTACAGTTAATTTGATTTAAGCTATAAATGTTTGCTTTCGCGTTCAACCTATTGTAGAGGAGAGGACCGAGAAACAGGTAAAATTTTGATGTGAAAGCATGTTTGGTATGATTTTGAGGACAGACTAGGTCTTTACGTCTTTTGTTAGTAAACTCCTTGCTATATGTTAGATCTGCGTGCTGTTTTAATACAATACCCATTATAAATAGCTGTCGGACTGTTAGTACTTCACATTCTTTGTATAGGAGGTTAGTGGGAAAAAGGAATGGGCGAAAAGTAGCCACTTTGAGAATTGCCCTCTGAGCTCTCTCGATGGTAAGTAACAACGTTTTACCCGCTCCACCCCATGTGGTAATACAGTATGTTATTATCGATTGACATAAAGCAAAGTAGACTTGTCTAACTATTTTTGGGTCTGCAATGTAGCGTAACTTTTTAAAAACAAATATCAATTTACGAATTCTATTATTTACAGCTTCTATATGATGTTTAAACGAAAGTGTTTCATCGATTATAATTCCAAGGTACTTAACAGTATTTGACATTTTAATATTGGGACAAACACATTGGTTATTTGTGCTAGATGTGCAGTTATGAGCATACAATGTTGAGGTAGTGCCAGTTAGTTTTTGCTTGCGCATCGAAAACTTGACGTAATTTGTCTTGTCAGCATTTAAAGTCAGTGAATTATTATGAAGCCACTTATTAATAACATTGAATCCGTGTTGCGCAAACTTGTAAACATTTTCTTCTGAGTCAGCCGAAAACAAAAGAGCAGTGTCGTCAGCATAACAAACGATATGGCCGTGATCTAAATTTAGATTACAGAGATCGTTTATGTAAATTAAAAAAAGTGAAGGCCCTAAAATACTTCCCTGGGGAATTCCGAAAGCTGTGCTTTTTTCATCATCGCTGATAATATTACCAATCTTTACACATTGCGTACGTTCTTCTAGATAGCTCTTAAATAGTTTCAGCTGCGTTTCTCTAATGCCTATGGCTTCAAGCTTGCGCAACAAAATGGAAACAGAAACTGTGTCAAAAGCTTTGGCGAGGTCCAGGAATATTCCTAGGGTGTGGTTACCTTTATCAAGTTCTTGTGCTAGATAGTTAGTTAAATGGTGTACAGCATCATCTGTAGACATTTTAGGTCTAAATCCAAACTGCCGCTTAGAGAGAATAGATTTATCCTCCAAATATTTATAAAGCCTGTTGTTTATAATCTTTTCTAATATTTTAGACATAGAAGGCAGTAAGGAAATAGGCCTATAATTAGTCACTTGATCTTTACTACCTGATTTGTAAACTGGGACAACAACAGCTTTTTTTAAGCACTTGGGGAACACACCTGTAGTTAAACATTTATTAAAAATGTAAGTTAACGGTGGTACTAAAAGGTCTTTGAATTGCCTTATAATTTTATTAGGTATGTTATCCCAGCCAACTGCACAGTCGTCTTTTAGACCCATAATAATCCTTTCTACTTCCGTCTCGTCAGTATCAAGTAACACAAAGGATGATAAGCTAGTGCTAGATGCAAACAATGAGCTTGTTAGGTACTGCGATTGTCCCCGAAGTTTTTCAGCTAGACACTTGCCCACATTAACAAAGAAATTATTTGCAATGTTCGCAGTTGTTAACTGTGATGAATGTGCCTGTAATAAACCTGAAGAAGACTGATTCTGTTTTGAATTATACGTCACATTTTTAATAATTTTCCAGATCTTTTTGTTATTCGTACCAGCCTCTTTTAGTGCTGTGTTATCGTAATTGCGTTTTACTTTTTTTAGGAGGTCGTTACAAAAGTTACGATATCGCTTATATGACAGTTGCAATATTAAATTATTCGGATTAGCTTTAGCTTTCATATGCAGTTTATCTCTATTTTTCATACAACGTATAAGACCAGCCGTGATCCATGGCTTTATGTTGCAGTATTTGTTCTTTAACCGAGATATGACCGTGTTCTTCTGAATAGCATTTTGCACTTTTTTAATTAGGTACAACATACAAAACTGCGGATCATCGGAATTGTAGACTGGGACAAAATCAATATTGCATAAGTCTTCTTCAAATTTATGTAAATTTAATTTAGAGACCGTGCGAGAGGCCACCTTAGGCAATTTACAATTAAGAATGAGTAGGGTAGCATTGTGATCGGTTATTGTTGAATTAGTTACAAGGGTAAGTGCAGGGAAGTTGGCCTTGAGCATTATATGATCCAAGCAGGAGCCACTTTGATGTGTAGGAAGCGTGTGAGCGGGAAGCAAACTGTGGAACGCGCATAGGTTCAGATATTCCTCAGCGGAAGCGTCTGCACTTCCCGGAAGAATATTGATATTAATATCTCCAGTTAAAATGGTATTTTTGAACGATGATAGGTTCTGCAAGGTGTCGTTTAGAGAGTCAGTGAAATTTTTTATATTCGTAAAAGAGGGAGATCTATATACAGCTAATATCGCAAAATCTGCTCCAATTTTAACCAACAATCTGCTACAGTCGTGCATGTTTGGCTCTACGACAGACACATTTAGATGATCTCTTGCATAAACTATCACCCCATCGTTCTGATTGGAAGTTGAGTTACTCTTATACATACAATATCCCGGAATTTGTGGTATGTTATATTGTTTAGCAAGCCAACATTCAGTTAAGACAATAATGTCACAATTTATGTCTAGACGTTTTAGAAAAATGCTAAAATTATCGAAATTCTTAAAAACACTACGAATGTTTTGGGTTAATATGGTTAATGGACTAGAGTAAGAGGAGAGATATTGCTTGCAGTGTTCAACGTCACAAACTTGTGATTGAGATACAGAGAAATTATCTATGTCACTAATTAAATGATTAATCATATTAAAATATTAATAAAAATAACAACAAAGGCCAAGAAGAATCGTAATTTACGGCGCTCTTAGGCGCCTCCATAATCAATAGAGTTTATGTACCTATTTTCTGCCATAATTTTCGCCGGACAGTCCGCTGCACTTGTCTTATGATTGCTTGGCTTTTTAAAGTGCATGCAAGTAGCGCATTTTGGTTCCTCTGCCTTTTTAGTGCATTCTTTGATGGAATGACCCAATTCACCACAGTGGCCACACGTGTAGGCGGTCTCCCGACATGATTTAGCCGCATGTCCGTACTGCTGACATTTATAACAACGTGTGACTAGGGTAAAGTCTCTGACAGGGCAGGAAGACCAATTAACAAATACTCTGTCTTTACATATCAGGGCTTTACGTATCTGAGCAGAAACTTCAATAATAAAGTTACAGGTGTCTGCATCCTTCTTACCTGACTTGTGGCTCAGCTTAATGGAGGACAAAAAGGTCTCGAGGCTGCAATCCTGAAGTTTATCGGCTAGATTTTGGTTGAACAGACAAGTAAAAACTTCCTTCTCTTGCATGGATGAGGGCACTCCGATAATTACTACTCTAGGTTTTCTTTTCTGAGGTTCGTCGACTGTAAGGCCTGAATTTGTTGACTGCATCGATTTTTTCACCTTCTCAATGTCGTCTTTTGTTTCAGTGCTGATAATGACACCGCCATTTTTTGTCTTGCGTAGTCCTCTTACTTGCAGTTTCATCTGCTCTGGGCATATAATTTTTTGGACAAGTGATTTTGTCTCCTCACTGGACTTTAGTTTGTCGTTTGGATATATGGCCACTGAACTTAAATTTAAGGGCTGAATAAATTTGTTGGTACCTTTTTTCACCATATCAGCAAAGGAAGATCCCGTATTTGGCTTTATAGAGGCTCCAACTGTCATCTTAAGTTCTTGCAGTTGCTGCGACAGATCTATTTGGTCTTTAAGTGTATGCACGGTGGAGTTTGCCATGACTGCTTTCATCTTGACCGACTGGTACTGGACAGCCATCTGTGACGTGCCGTGACCAATTTTTCGGCATAAGGCACTTATGCGCATTTTTTGTTCAGTATTTAATTTGCCTTCTGATGCAATAGTGCACACTTCGTTTAGACATTGCTCAATAGTCGTCATCCAGTTTTGTATTTCCGGCGTTGAAACCACTTCCATGACCTCGTTACTTCGGTTTGGCGTCTGAGGGTGAGATGCGAGTGCGGGCACTGGTTTAGGTGCAGCTGTAGGCACGGGTGTAGGAGGTGGACTCCGAGCACATCGGTCACCCCGGCTGAAGGGGCTGCTTGCCATTGTGACACAGTTATTGGCTTGGTAACACTTCACACATTATTTATTTACGTAAGATAACTAGTACATATTATGACTACGTTTGACACAGTTATCCGGTCAGTAGGTAAACCAGGTCACGAATCAGCAAGTTTTTATTTATTAATTTTAATAATTCTTCGGCACGTCTGTTCACAACAAAGTACAATAAATGTCCAACTATAATATATAACTATATAGTAAATGATAAAGGGCGCTGGGAGTTGGGAGGAGGGTGCATTTTAATATAGTGGTTTTAATTTATTTCATAAAATTATTAAAAAAGCAACTGAAAGTGACTTGTTTCGAACTTTTTTGTCGTTTTTTTGCGGTTTGGTTTTTTGACTCTGTCAACTTTTTTATTGTTCGGATGTTTATATGTTTGGTAATGAAATCAATCACGTCTCAACAGCTGAACAGATTTGGACGAAATTTTGTACACTCCTGGCCCAGAATTAGTTTAAGAATACTTCAATATATTTATATGTTCATATATTGTCTTATATATATATAATAGCTATATTATATCTGTGTATAGTCTAGTATATAATTTTAATCCAATATTTACTTTATTAATTTATCGAACACCGCAGACTACCCCCTTTTTCTATTTCAAGTTCTTACAGTCCATCCTAAGGTTGTCTGGTAAATATCGCTGTTAGCGATAAGACCACCTTTGTACGCATAGATTTAAGTTAGTGTTAAAGTTTTGTTACTATTTTGGGTGTACAATAATGTTTATTCTATTCGACTACTGGGAAAAGCTAGTCCTATAACTTAACTAATATTATAAATGCTAATATAAGTTTATTTGTATGTTGCCCTTTCAAATATTATTTCTACATATTAGGCGATGTGCTGAAATCGAGTTCGTACTGTTGCTCCTGTCACCTTCTTCTTTATTTGTCAAATTAGTTCTATGTCTGCATTATGCGACGTGCTGAAGATGCACTCCATTGAAAACAGTTCTACTGGCGGTGGCCATAGACAGAAAATAAAATGGGTAGGCTCATTGAAGAACCAATATTTCCAGAAAATGTTAAACATATGAAATCAAAGAAATTCCGCTATCTAGATAAGTTTTATTCAGGTGACCTTATCCGACGCTACTAGAAGCCATATTGAAGAGAAAGAAGCGAGTCTCAAAATGGGAACGCCTCACAGCCCTCAAGGCAAACCTGAATAGGCATCTTTTAGGCAAGCGCCACATCGTTGCTTACAGATGAGACTGTGATCAAAGCCTTTAATGCAGCAAAAGAGATACACATAACAAACGGAAAAGGTACTCAAAAAGTTTCGGTGGTACTTAAAAGTATACACATCAAGGTAGCGGAATTGTTCGAAAGAGTTACTTCTGTAGCCCAGGAACGCAAAACGGCTACTAATACTCGAATGTCTCTCGCGTCGCCCAAAGTGTATTTTTGTATTTTTATGCACCTGCCACATTTTCTCTTCACCACCCTAGGTTGACTGTTAGAGAATGCCTAAGGCATTAAGTCCGCCTTTGTACTTTTGTGTTGCATGAAGTTTTAATAAATAAATAAAGTGAGTGTAATTATTTGATGAATCGTCCACGAAGGGTTCCTTACTCTATACAATATTAGACATTATATTAAAACATTTTTGTTGGTTTTTGTAGCGGCAACAGAAATACATCATCTGTGAAAATTCCAACTGTGTAGCCATAACGGTTCATGAGATACAGCCTGGTGACAGATAGACGGACAGTGGAGTCATAGTAATAGGGTCCCGTTTTTGCGTTTTGTGTACGGAACTCTAGAAGTATAGAAATTAACGACACAGAAGCGAGAAAATCTAACGTACTAATAGAAATTTCTCACTCCAAATTTTCGTGTGGGTGTATTTAATATCTATTAAAATGCAAATAGAATATAAATGTTTACAGTGCAAGCATTAATTAAACCTTTCTCATCATTAGCATTTAATAAATATTCAAGCAATGTAATTTTTATTGACATTAACGTCACACTACGAATACGCCCAGTGAGAAACTTAATATTGCAATCTATTTGATTTAAACACGATATCTGTTTCGTCAATAAAAAAAAGTTTTCAATAAAAATGATGAGATACTGACTAACACAGCCAATAACTCGATACGTTCTTTTAAACGTTCATAAGTATTTATTACATTTTTAGGGTTCCGTACCTCAAAAGGAAAGAAACCCTTATAGGATCACTTTGTGGTCCGTCCGCCTGTCTGTCTGTCAAGACCCTTTATCTCGGAAATGCGTGATGGTATTGAGTTGAAATTAAAATCATGTACTCAAGTCTGCGGTCTCTCGAAGCAGAAAAAAACAGATTCCTAAGTTCACTGAAAAAAAACATACGGCCGTTTATATCACAAAAAAAAGTATATATACACTCTCGAGGGAATCCAAAATTCATAGGGTACTTCCCGTTGACCCAGAAACCTGAAATTTGGCTTAAAGGTCTTATAGCACAGATATGGGAATAAATCTGAAAACTGTTAATTTGTTGTTACGTCACAACAAAAAAAAACGTTTGCAATTCGGAAAAATCTTTAAGTCTCCATTCGGGAATTTAACTGTTTATAAAGAAAGAAAGATTTTTTATTTGGGAAATTATCAAATAACTTCTCCTGCTCTAGGTGCAGCGAGATAGCGAGAACGTATCAGACTTTTACAAAATATACCTAAACCCACCCGTTTTTCTCTGGGTGGGTTGACGTTCGAAAGGGAAACCCGGGGACCTGGAACGCAAGGCAAAGAAGGAACATAGGAGTGGTTTTAGTCAGTGAAAGTCTGACAAGCCCTCTCGCACCACCCTAGAGCAAGACAATTCTTTGGACAATTTCTAACCTAATAAACAAAAACATGTTTCTCCAATCGCTTTTTACGTTACAGGGCCGCAGCCAGCACGTATTTATGACACTGGACCCTCTATCTAAATATCTCTACAACAGAGCCTCGATTTATTTCTAAACTGATATTGATAAAATAGTTAAACAAAAACATGCACATTTTATTCCGCATCACTATTGCTCTTCGCCATAGTTCATTAATGACATAAAAGACGAAAGCATGGCGCGACGCCGAACGGCGGACGCGGACGATTGACGGTGCACATGGGAACTGTATGCTAATTCACTCCGCCGTATTTCGGCGCACTGTCAACGGGTAACATAGCCTTCTATACCTGTCCTACGGCCACTAGGTACCCGTACGTGGACGAAATGCAAAAACTCCGAACAATCGGATGTTTGCTCACGAGCTTCGGTAAAAAAACTGCTATTTTACTTGTGTGAGAATCGTTCGGAATGTAGTGTATAATTCGACTAGGGGCTAGGGGTATGTCATATATGACGTATGTTTTAGAGCTTTGGTGTTTTTATCTGATTCCGATTCAATGTTTATTTTGACTTTTGACTGGTCTTTTGGTCAAGTGGTTATTGGCCCTGACTGCTTAGCCGGAGGTTATGGGTACCATTCCCACCCAGGAAAAACGTTTGTGTGATGAGCTCAATCATTTGTTCTGTGTCTGGGTGTAATGTATTTAGAAATATTTAAGTATGTTTATCAGTTATCTACTACCTACTCATAGCACAAGCTCTGCTTAGTTTGGGACTAGATGGCGTTGTGTAATAGTTGTGAAATATTATTATTATTATTTCTTTAGGCACAAAAAAGTACAGAGACCTTTGGATGATGCAGACACAATTTATGGTTGGTGCAATATAAGGTGTACCCACACACCTTATATTGCACCAACCACAATTTGTAAGGTGTAATGTTCTTTTTAAGCAAAGCAATATTCGATGGTTTATTTTCATTTTGCAGTGGTGCAAGAGTAATAGTAGTAGTAGAGTAGTAGTAGAGAGAGCTAACAAATTATACTAGGAGAGCATTCCATAATCAACCTTTAATATTCCGACTGCTTGGTCACCGGTCTCTTCTTTAAGAGTGAATGGGCCATGATCCACCACGCGGGCCTAGTGCAGATTCTTGGATGTCACATGTCTTCTAATTTTTGGTTCTAGGATATGCAGGTTTTCTCACGATATTTCCCTTAACCGTTTTGAGAGCAGAGATAATAAAATAAATAAATATACAAAGTAATGTGTGTGGCTGGGTTTGAACTCGTGACGTACAACTTGTAAGTCGGGGCCACCACTTGTCCATACCAAGGAATTTAAAAAAAAAAAAAAAATTGACTTAAAAAGAGGAGGTTCTGAATTCGGTTATACAGTCAAACTTGAGTACCATCAGTTTGCCCTCCTAAATCCTCTATAGGTGAGAAAAATAAACCTGTATAAGTGACACACATGTTTTGTGCGTGAACCTCTTTAAGTGAGATTGCTACTTGCTCTTTAAGCGACAGTTAAACCTATTTAACATTTGCTATTTATGACGACTCATTCTCAAATTTCCAGGAACTCTTATTCTATTCGAATTGCTAAATGTGCATCTGTTATTGTTTTCTATAGATTTAGGAACTTACATTGTATTTGAACGTCCAAATGTGCGTATCGACTTATTGTTACGCTAACTACAGTCAGTTCATAAACAGCAGATGCGAAGAAAGTTCATGTAGGTACTTTATCATAATGATAAACTAAAAATTGCGGATGCTTCTCAATGCAATCACACATTTTGGATAAAGAAGCGGAGAAAATTCCAAAAAAAAAGCTTTAAAAGGATTCTTCAAATATTTTTTGAATATGTGGCGGTTGATCAAACCATATTTGATAAAATTTGTGAACTTGTAAAAATGCATAAAATTTAAAAACATAATCGCCAAAAAAAACAGATTTTTTAAAGTAAATGTTGTAGGATTATGTAGATGAAACATTTATGTTTAGCTATTATTTTAATAAATATACACACACATATTTTCTTTCCAATTACGCAAAAATAGCCATATTTTTATATACCTCTTTATGTGAGATAGACCCCTCCTATAACTCTGTAAGCTAGAAATTCGGATTAGTGAGAAACCTTTAAAAGAGAAAAAGATATCGCGTTCCCTTGAGCTCTCACTTAACCAGGGGCCCAAGTCTGCTATTTTTATAAATTCCTCATTCCAACACGATTCCATTGTCATTTTGCTATAAGTTCGTAATCTGCTAATTCATAATGATCGATCATTGATCGGTCAATGGTCTGGTAATAGAGTTGTGGTAGAATCGAACTTATTAAAAGCAATGACGTTCTAATGGTAGGTCACTGATCAAAGGGACTGTCAAAATTTTAGCACATACTGCACACGTCAGATATTCATTTGTCAATATGTACGAGATTACCATTCTATGCCACTTCTTTCAATGTTGTGTCAGTGGTTGACCATTGGAAAGTCATAATGACGCCATTATATTAGTAGATTACCAAACTTTTCAAAATCAACAATTATGAAATCATTTAGACCATTCTGACACTATCGTAATAGCAGATTTGAGGCCCTGGTTTGACTGTATTTCATTTTTATTTTTTTCGTATATATAACGGCAAGGTTTGTGCGTGGTGCAAGTGGCTGCGGGTGTGATTCCCGCACGGATCAAATATTTGTATGGCCTACAAATAGTTGTTCCGTGTCTGGCTATCGTGTGTATGTGAGTTTACATAATTATTTATTTTTAGTGAAGGACATTATTTTTTTATATCTAAAAACTATACTTATATACTTACAATTTATTTTAAAACTATATGCCGTGTTATAAACTGAAGATCACATATATTATTGAAATAAGGTTGCAAAGTATAAAGCTAAAGTATACTTATAAATCATCATCATCATTTCAGCCGATAGACGTCCACTGTTGGACATAGGCCTCCCCAAGTGACGCCACAATGAATGGTCATCGGTCCACCTTGGCCTTTCAACGCTGCGTCTTCCGGTACGCGGTTGCCACTCCAGAACCTTTCGGCCCCAACGGCCATTTGTTCTGCGGGCAATGCTATAAATGCTCATTGCCACTTAAGTTTGGCGACTCTTCGTGCTATGTCGTCAATCTTGGTTCTTCTGCGGATATCTTCATTTCTGATTCCATCACGCAAGGAAACTCCTTTTTTGACTTTAAGCCTACTGGTGAGGACCATTATGAGCGACCACGTTTCGGAACCATATGTCAACACTGGCAACATGCAATGGTGATAGACTTTCGTCTTAAGATACTTTGGTATGTTGGACGAGAAGCGCAGCTTCCCAAACGCTGCCCAGCAGAGAGAGACCCAGAGTCGGATTCGACGGTTGACCTCTTTCTCCAAATTAGATCTACCCAACTGGACTATCTGTCCAAGGTAGACGTAATCGTTCACAACTTCGAGTATAGAGTCTCCGATCTTGATAGGAGTGGGTGCTACATGAATTTTTATCATGACTTTACTTTGGTCCATATTCATTTTAAGACGGGCCACTCTTTCGGAAGCTCTACTGAGGTCATTGAGCATTGTGCTGAGCTATTCCGTATTCTCAGCCATGACTACTATGTTGTCGGCAAACCGAAAGTGAGTGATGTGCTCGCCATTGACATTAATGCCTAGTCCACTCCAGTCCAGAACCTTGAAGACATCCACCATTGCGGCCGTGAACAGAGAAATTACGTCATAATGGCGTTTTCGTACAAACACTTCAGCACCTCGAATCAAATTTAATAAAGAATAGTATTGTTAGCTAATTTGTGGGACTCGAAAAGCATTTCTACAGTTGGCTTTTAGAAACTTGATTCGAAAAGGTATACCGGTACAGTATATCTTATAGCTTCTTGACCTTTTTCTTAATTAGCTTCTAAGCTAAAGAACAATATTCGTGCACTATAATATAACTCTATCCTCTTAATTACAAACAAGTCTGTCAATCAGTTGTTGAACTAAAATAAAAAAGTCAATAGCCGTGCTAATGGCTGTCCAAGCGCTAAGCAATAAATAATTTATTCCGGCTACATTTCTCCACTCATTTTTTATGAAGCAACTAAAAGCTCGAATAAAACCGACAAAGAATAAGTTCATAAAGAGATTTCCTCATAAATTATAAAATTGTTTACAGAGAGAATCTAAAGCATTTACTTCAGTACTAATTTCATAATGAAAAGTCTTTTCTTGGTTGAAAAGAGTCGGCGGTAAAGTAGTTCCATGTAATCCCTTTCACTAACAAACAAGTACGATGGAGCTGATATTAAAACATAATTCTAAACTTCTGTGAGGTTGAGGCGGCGTGTAAGAGGTAAGCGGTAATTAAAACAAACTACCTGGGTACAGTTTACCAATCATTGTTCAGTGGAAGTTCACAAGCAAGCAACACTAACATTGAGATTGATGAACAGTTGATATTAGATTAAAGTGTTTTGAACGAGGATTAATAATCTCTCGCTTTGAACATGAATGTCGAGGAAGCTACGCACAAAGCCGACATGGAAAGGGTATTAAACTGTGGCTTCAATAAACGGCCCAATAAGTTATGTAAAGTGCGGGTGCATCGCGTTACATTACAACCCCTACATGGGTCCGGGGTTGGGACGCATGCGCTCGCACCGCCGGCCGCGCACGGCATATGCGGAATATTAAAGGAGGAAAGAGAAAAAAATTAACTTGTGAAGCCATTTTCGTCTATCGGCGGCCCCCGCGCGCGCCGTAGGGTTTCTGTGATGCAGGCAGAGAGGCTCGCGCGGCCGCCGCGACTCCACGCCGCCGTACGACCGAGCGCTCCCGCACTCGCCGCGCCGACTGGTCCGCCCGCTCCCGTGATTACACCGTGTGCGACACATTATAATTGTGCAGTGTTTTTCTGACTTTTGAGAAGCTTTCGCTACCTGGACACAGTGCTACTGTCCCACTAACTAGGAACTAACTTTTAAGTGAGTTTAACTTAACTGTGAGTGTAAGTTTTTGAGAAGTTTATTTTTTATCTTCCTTAGTGATACGTCATGTAAAGTGAACTTAACTATATTCTATAGTCGTGTTTCATGTGCCGCGTCTGTTTACTTGACAAGTTTAATGCGAAGTAGCAGTTACTCAGTTATTTGGTAAAGTTGAAACTTTGATAACTTACTCTACGTTTGTCTTCGTATATATTTTGTGTTTCGTCTGACTCAAGTTCAACAACTTATGATCGCACCCTCTAAGGTATTGTATTTACTATTAAATTATATTTTGTATTTATTAGTGTTGTAAGTATGTAAGTAGAATTTGAATTAGTATTTAGTTTTTGACTACACACATTTTTCCAAGGAGACGTAGAATTACTTGGTCAACAATTTCGGTGTATTTGTGTAATGTCAACAATGTCTTTTGCATGCACAATTTTATTTTGCACAAACGTCTATGTTTTTATTGCTTTACCGTTTCTGAATATTCTGTTTGAGCTCTAATTAGTGATAAAATGTTTCACCTGTTCGCGCATCAGCTGTCCCTTAGAACCGGCTGCGAATTGTATTTGAAGTTCTCGAATATTTAAAAAAAACTTTACTCACAACACGGGAACACCATAGAGGATAAAACAACCATAACATGGAAGAAACTATCCTCCGACCTCTCAAAAAGTTTTAATAGCATTCTAAGGATATAGTAAATCAAATCTTTTATTTATGAAGTAATTACAGTGCGACAGAGTGCACTCTAAAATAGACGTGTATAATAAAAAATCCATACTCCTCCCAATAAATTATCGGAAGACGTTCTTTTTATTGGAGTAACGAATGGTGAGATGAGTAATGGCGTAAGTTTGTCCAATAAATCATGCTTCCCGAAACTGTGAGGAGCTTCCGACGTTGGGGTAGTATTTGGCAAGAACAACCCTCACTTGTTAGTTTTGTATCATACACTTATCGGGACTGCAATCAATGATGTAGAAAAAAAGATTGTTATAGTCTCTGTAGACAATCCACAGACGACAGAAGTGTATGAGAAGCTTATAGACGAGGAATCGATCAATAGCGATAAAAGCCTCAAATTACCAAAGCAGAAATAGCACGGAGGCAATATTGTAAATGGTACTTGAAGCCCGTTTACATGAATGAAATTGAAGTCCACTTACGCCACGCAATTTGTCATTGTTGGTCATGAAACACGATGGATAATAATAATGCTAATAGAACATGAGCAACAATATGATTTAGAGTTTAAATGGTATTGTTAAAGGGTAGTAAAACTGGTAATTGTAGAGAACCGATTCTGTACAAGAAAATGGAAGTGCTAAATGGTACAATGGCCGATGGGCCGTGAAATGACACGTCGAGTGAACCGATAGCATTTGATGAACTATTGTTTAGGAATGTAGCGCTGGGCGGAGGCGGATTGGACTCGCACTTAGATTTTGTGTAGACAGACGTTCGAAACGTAAATTGGAATTTAGTTTGGAAGTTCTTTTGTTACAGTTTATCTCGTAGATCAGTTATAATAGGAATTCTAATTAGAACAAATTCACTGTGATTAATTATATCAGCAGTGTATTTTATATTATTCATAAGTATGTCAAATCTTTAAGGCAAAATTAAAATTTATTAATGAGAAAATTAGACTGATGTGGCTTGCAACGGTAACTTTAAAATAATGGCTGTATAGTTTGCTATTATTTCAAAGTTACTTGAGCTTCCGCTCGTTCACTTCTACTCATATACTTAATCAGGCAGATATACGATATGTCTATTATCATCAATATCAAATTGATTGGACTCGATCACTATTAAGGCAAGGGTGGATTATGAATATCGGATATCAGACTAGAAATTATCGATAGCCATAAAAAGGCGTTCCCACGTTGCCGGAAGCAAGCACTGGATCGCCACGCTTCGGTACTTCGCTCTTTCACTATTGTCCCTTTGTCCGTACTTAGCTCCGTCAGCCCGTCAAAAGAGTGCCTCTTTATTCCATGGATCTAGTTTGCCGCACTTAATTCGTATTGAATCATTCGTTCCACAACATTTTTTTTAACATCGATCGCACCGATAACTCCCCCAATGTCGTGTCGTGCATTCGTAACAAAATTCTCTACACCACTTACTTTATCATATTTTTCAATCGGCGATTTGCTAGCTTATAATTATATACCCGTACCACAATAGTTCGTAACGTATAATTTAAAGCCTTATTATGGAGCTCTTAATTAGTAATTTCCTAGCCGGGCTTATGGTTAGCCGCCTTCATTTAGTTGCAACAGAGTTCAAGAACATAGCGGCCAGCAACACTAGTGAAATTTGCATTCTTGCTTCGCTCAGCCGACATAGCCTAAGGACCACCCGCGTTGAACTGCCTCCGATTCAATACCAACTTTATAACATCGAGATAGAATTTTGAATCAAGATTCTCGTTTCTCATCATACCTATCGCTTGCAATAAGACGGTCTACAATCTACTCGCGTCTACTCGCGCCAATTTCAGTATGCGTAGCGGTTGCATATTTTATGTTGGTATGTCCATTTTTCATTTCATCTGTTAAGAAACAAAATCAACGTTAAGTAAACAAAAAGCAAAACGAAGGGCTTTAATTTGCGGTAAACATCTTTTCTCCTGCAATACCGTAAATAGAAACACTCAGCAGGATTTTTTTAATCTTCGTCCAACATCTCGAATAATACAGCTGCAGCATTCGAATCTCATTAGCAAGTGAAACAAGAGAAAAAACTCAGAGCAATAAATTTTAGCAAGGCTCAAGTGGAAACGTTTACGGTTCCTTTTAATTTGGTTGGCATTGTCGAGGCGTCCCGCTGCGCGCCGCCCGTTGGATTTCTTGCTAGAATTCCAGCTGTTCCAAACATTAGTTACTTCTTATTAGTTGATTACGAAAACGAATTAAATGTTACATTTCATGATTAGACTTTATGAGGTTGTAATTCTGATAATTTTACATTAATTAAATATCACTGTCACTACACGTGTAGACAAATATATCAGAAATAAACCAACAAGTTTCTATTTCCTGTAAATAAAAAAACACCGGCAGATGCAAAAGCGACTGAGACTGAGGATCGCGGAGTGTATCATAAATCAAAGTGGATTTTATGATGGTATGATGGGACCAATAGCTACCTCTCTCGACACATTTCGAGGAAGGCGTGTTTATTTTAAATGATTGAAGTAATTCCAAGGGTCTGGAGGGGCCGCAGCTGAGTATGAGATCGATGACGTTGCGCTTTCTGCCGCGCCGTTGCGAGCCAAGAGCCCACAGATAATATTAATACTAGCCAGCTATCGATGGCGGCGATAAACTTGTTTGAGTGTGGAAAGATACTATACTACTACATCAATCATTCGGTAGTAATTGAAAACATGCAGCTGCGGCTTTACGATAAAACAATAAATAACCTTCACGACCCGAGTACCGTAGAAAATGTTCATTTCATTATCGTTATTCAGAAATATGTTCTTTATTCCGGCGTTAAAGCAAGCGTTACTAGACATTTTATGACCGCAGCGACACGTGTTTTGCAAGAATCCTAAGCAACTGCGTCCCAGCTGTGAGGAGCAGAACGTGCCGTTCTGGGTGCACATTAAAATTCCCACACATAAAATTCAATGATAAAAAAAGGTTCACCCGATGGCCCCTTTCCTACTCACAACAAACAAGCAGGTAAGCGAATCTTTACGAGCCCAACAAAGTGAAATATGCGCAATCCGGTGAAGGATTTTACATCTTATTACTGCCGCGTAAAGAGTCAGTTTATAGAAGTGAAATGTAACAATGATCTCTCGCAACATTTGGATAGAATAAAAACGTTGTTTTCTTTTCTATTCTCCGACAAATATGGTGCTATGAAGTAAAAAGCCCCATTGGTTTTGATAGGGCTTTTGGAGGTCTTTGGTTGGCAACCCCATTATTGCGGTTGATTGTACCTTATACGGTTTGCTTCCTCGATGCGTCCGTTGCATTTAGTGTTTTGATTACATAATGGGAACTAATGAAAATGAATGAGTCGGGTTGGTTGGGACTCGCATCCGCTACGGGAAACAAAACGGAATAATGCATTATTTGTGTAACTACCATGTATAAGTCATTGATTCTGAGACCAGGTCTGTTTGCTCTACAACCAGATATTTCGAGGTCAATGACAATGCACATGTCAGGAATTGATATTCGTGGTTATATGAATATCAACATACTTCGGGTCCCCTGTATCGATTCTCATCAATAATAGTTCGTGACTGGATTTCGGCTAATCATCGTAAGAGCTTAAACCGGCTGTGACAGCGTACTTGTAATGCATTCCATTGTCGCGCCGCCTCATCTGATACAGTGAGGTGGTCGGAGCAATCAAAACAGAGTAATGTGATAAACTATTACGCATAGCCCACTTAACCTCCACAAAGGTAACGTTAAGGTCGTTTCAGAGGTTAATCAACGCGCTTTTGTGGACAAAAAAAGGTCAAATCTTTCCTTTCTAGTTACCTACCTAACTAACAATGAACTTTTGTAGTTCTAAAGAAAAATGATAAAAGATATCTCCGATTGATTTTCGGTGAAACGCGTTTGAAGATACCAATTACGTTTTTATACTGTTCACAGTGGATTGGCATTGTTAAGAATCTTTGGAGCTTTCTAATAAAGCTGTTGTCCCTTCGCTGCACGACTGAACGGACTTTTAGGTGTGAGCTTTTTATTCCATCTTAAAAGCAGATGCATATATTATCATAACTATGTTATCTGACAACAAACAGTATAAAGTACACGTTTGTTGGTGTGAATTAATTTGTTCAAACACAACTCCGTTATAAAGAATGTTTAATGCAAAGTAAACAGAATTCTAACAAGTTCTCCGTCAGTAGGAGTTGTTGCTTTAGTTATGGTATATTATAGGTGTTTTGTTTACACTATTTTAAAATTTCAAATAAGTTTGATGGCGGGGTGTCTGAGGTAACTGGTTGCGGTGAGCCACGTTGCCACGTTGGCTACGTTCACTCGTCCAGCGCTGGGCAATCAAAACAATAATGTTATGATAGGCGGCAGCGGCGGACTGTTTACTTTAAACATTGCCTCAGCCGCAGTAAGATTATATTCCTTGTAATGCTATACCTAAGGGCTGTGTGCTTTACCTCCGTCCCATTGTTTAACAGCTCCGCACTTTGTTTACACAAATTACTTTAAACAATTCGGTAAACATCAGCCATTTCATAACAGGTAGTTGTCTGCGATAATAAACTATTAATCTTCCGTTCCACCGACGTAAGCGCAACATTCTAAACGATACCGTGTTGTGTTCAGTTATAAATAACTGAAATGTTATTTATATCTCTTAATATGGAATAATAGTCGATGAGGAGTTGTCATTAAATAATTTTTACGATAAAACGAAACGTAACGGCTATGTAAGTAATACACTCGTTAACCAAACCGTTCAATGACTGCGACTAGTCTCAAATAATACTAAACGGGTTGCCTCAGAACAGTTTTTTGAGCAAACGGCTCAGTCATTTCTATTTAAAGTGAGATAACGTTCACTTCGGAATTTAATGTCAAACATAAAAATCGACGTAAAATGTTTATAGCGTGACGTAAATAATTATTTTGTTATTTAACAACAAACATCGTAAATAGTAATTCTAGAAGGTACTTTATTACATTCTTGACAAAGATATTGATTCGAACTCAATCAAGTCGTAAACTGTACGTGTTAATGGCATAATCAAAACTTCCTAAGTAACACGAAAGCCGACTCCACGAGAGAGACATACTCCAATGTAATTAAATTGTTTACATTGAAAATCGATTATTGAGTTCAGTTCGGGGTGTGTGTAAGTTAGGTGGCTATAACTCTGAATTTCGTGCAGTTGACTTCCGAGCCCCGACGTGCGAGGGAATCGAACTTTACTGCCTATAAACTCTTTATTACCCATTGTCGACGATTATTACTTAACCCTCATGACTTATGAACTAATAAATTCGATCTTTTCATGCCGATCGTGCTTCGATTTCACTCGTACGAGCTTTCGGAGTAAATAAAGAGCGCCATTTTGAAGTTTCATCGTTATCAAGTGAAATAAAGATAGGTGCTGGAGCACTCGAGCAATGATTAATGCGGCCCTGCCTTATTCGGTACCGAGTCGGGATACCGATTGGATTAAATAAGAACATTAAAAGCGTGCAATGCCGCGTGCGTGAATCAATAGATTAGATGGAAATAAGCTTAAAATATCTGCGTATGGTCTGGCTGTAAATAACTTGTTTGTAATTGCAGACCCGCGATTGTCTGCTACTATAAGGAGGGCGGCGCGCTGTTTGATAGCAATCTCGCCAGTACCAGCCACCAGCTCGGCTCCCCTTCCTACCATTTGCGTATCGGAGTACTATTTGCGTGTTACCGTTTTCGGTCATTGCTTTAGTAATACACTGTCAGTGCGCACAATATGTCATTGTAATAGACTACATAAATATTCTGAACTAAGTTGCTATTAAACCTTTTAAGCGCGGTAATATTATCATGAGGCCACAATAACATTGCATTATTGCACAAAGGATATGAACAAGAGAGTATAACATATAAGAAGGACCATTGGCTTTATTGAAAGCAGTGCTTGCTTTATACTGTCCCCCGCTTTCTGAGGCATAAAGTTATTTTCACAACAAAGCACGCGGAGCCTGTGAGCTCCTTATATTGGACCTCTCTTGAGCCGACCCATTGTAATCTTAATGCCGTATTATATTAATGCGATAAACATCTCCAAGATCTCTGTGCTCATTTTTTTCCGTGAATTATAGTGAGTTTAATATTGGCAGGGCACAGTTTGTTAGACGAGACGTTTCTCTGGTTACGAGGTCTTATCTTCAATCGATCCGAGGGGATCCAATTCTATGAGCGAGTACCTATTTTACGATTTCTGCGGTTTAATTTCTTTAACGGGCTCTTTTGAAGAGGAATTTATTTAATAACTCATCGAATTCAAGTAAGGCTTGAAGCTGCTCTGAATAGCATAAATAATGGAGATACCGACGTCATCTCATCAATGTCACATGCTATTAAATATGTATAATACGGAGCGCATTAAAACACTTATGTCGGATGACAAGGCATGAAAATCCGAATTTACTGAGCATATTACTATGGAGCGAGAGAACACGGCGAGCCACGCACAATGTAACTTTGTGCCTTCCCTGAATAATTGCCGTATTTAACTGTGGAGATTTAGTGTCCCAGCTTGCATCACAATGGAGTATTTAGTCCGTGAAAGAAACTAAAAACTATTGTTTGTCGCGCCTGAGACAAAATAATCGCGAACATTTATTATGGTGTTCCTACATACTACAATACAAAACTCTTACAACGAATGTATTGGAAAACCAATATATGCGATTTGATTGGTTTGACTTGAACATACATAAAGTAATACGGAAAGAGGGTATCTTAATCAAGTTTCTTAACTTTGGCCGACATATTTGCTTTGTGCCGAATAAGATTGAATAGCTTTTTGGGCGATTGCAACGGGCCTAGGGAGGAGCCGCATTATTAGCATCTACGATCACTCAAAGCCTTGTATCCTGATTGAATTAAAGAATACCGAAAATCCTTGATCGATAGCCACATTGTCCGCATCGAGGTTTGTAACCTACAAAGTTCCATTAAATCTGCCAGTTTGCTAACATTAAAGATTTAGCTGTTGGATATATTTACATGATTTAAGACTACAGTAATAACTACAATGCTATATTGCCAGAAATATTTCATACATCAATTTTAATACTAACCGACTAGCCAACATTAATTTCAAATAAAACTGTGTTTCTCACAAAAACTGTTAAATTAGCGTTCATAAATCATAATACGCTTACGAAAACTTGGTTCTCAGCCAAGATCAAATGTTTTCGTTCAGACGTACAATGGAACATTGAAATCATGACTGTATGGTGTCACACCATATTTATTTAATGGGGAAGGTCATTACATTTGGTACTTTCGAGTAGCCTGTTGCAGGGTTGGCGCTTCATCGGTCACGAAAGAAAGAATAACATTTTATTTGCGGAAAACGACGCAATCTTAGGACTAACTAAAAATTATAAATATTCTATAGGAAAAATATGCGCCACGTTCGCGCAAAACGGCCGATCCCTCAGCATAATGCCGTGACTACACGCAAAATGCGACGAGTCTACAGCGCTGGTTTTTAGCGTAGGCCAGTAAAAGGCCAGCGACAAGCCACGAAGCCATTCCTACCTTAAAACATACAAAAAATAACACTAAATTATATCCCAATTCCTAATCTAATTCAGTAGATATTTATTTGATCTATACAAACACTTAAATCGCTACCATCGAAAAAACCATTTCACCATCCCAGGGCGCCTTGAAAACTGGGCCAAATCCTGAGAAATGCATATTGATGGCAGCCCTTAACCAGTACAACGCCGCTTTGTCCCGTTGAGTAATCGTCACAACTTAGCTCCTCGAATTTATGTCCCATTTATACTTCAACCATAATGGAATATTTAGGGGTGCGCGAAAACTTTTGCACTGTACGACCATATTTTATTTACAGTGACATGTGAATGTTATGTTTTTTGTCCCGAGTCACACCCGCTGAAGGTTCACGGTGGATATTGTTGGTTAGTTTTTGATACACCTGGGTTTATGTAGCAGGGTAAAGTTTTGAAGGCTGCGGCACTGTTTGAAAGAGTTACCGTGGCTCTGGAATGCAAAAAGCTACTGAAGGAACACAGATGGATTTCAACCAGTAAAAGTCAGACGCGCCCTATTATTTTACCAAGAACGGGAGAGGTTATTTCCCGTTAAAAAAAACGACAAAACAAGGGTTAACTATGGAAAGTAATTTCTGAGTGGCCAAGATTTTTTCGGCACATGCAAAATATTAAAAAAAGAATATTATTTTGTAAATTTAAAATTATTTTAAGACAGTAGGTACTTACATACCGTGTAAGTACTGTCTATTTTAAGACAACGTACTTATTAGCAGATACAACGTACAATCAACGTACGTATTAACGTAACGATTTTTTTTAAATATCAACTACTAAACCATAAACCATCAATTTCAAACAAAAAGCAAGCGTTTAACTTTAACAGCGGGCTGGATACTGTCCGCTCTTCAGTAAATTCTACCCACAAAATGAGTGAAGACAAAGTATAGTTTGTAACACCAGATGTTATGCTAATACCAACAAATACTCAAAAAGCTAGAGGATTTGAGTTTCAACTTTGAGTAGTTTTTAATGTACGTTCGAACGTTCTAAAAATATGTAAATTCTTAATCTCATTTCATAGAGATAAGATTCCATAGATTAACATTTAAAAAAAGAACTTAAAGCGTAAGCTTTAAGAATTGACAGATCTATGCGATGAATTTACGATTTTTATTATTGGTAGCGTTGACTAAAATTTATTTCTGTCATTTATCAAAAATGTAGACACTGCGTTTTATTTCGTATAACATTTTCATACTCGAAAATATATAATATAGAGTCATAAATAAGTTATGAATACATTTCTGTATTAACGATATTCGATAACTGGTCATCTGTTTCTCATTAAAGTTTACTGGTTTACATCTTCTTTTCTCGTGTAGTTCGAAGTAAAATGTTGAATAGTGGTAAAATTATTTAGATACGAGAATTAAGCAAAGATTGGTGCTCACAATCTTTAATAATCTTCACAATATTAATCTATATATATAAAAGCGAAATACCATTCACTAATTAATCACGAAATCTCAGAAACTATAACACCTACAAACTTAAAATTTGGCAGGTAGGTTCCTTATAGGGTGTAGACATCCGCTACGAACGGATTTTACTAACTTCTCCCCTAAGGGGGTAAAACGGGGGTTGGAAGTTTGTATGGAGAATCCTATTTACACGCAGGCGAAGTCGCTGGCAGAAGCTAGTGCTGAATAATTCTATTAAGATTTTTATTTAAGGTGTCTGTCTACAGACAATGCTTGTAGAGGTTAACAACGAGTAAGACGTTTACAAGTCACGTTTTTGCCAATTTAAATAGCAATAAAGAGCTGGTTTCTAATTCAATTATGATGATAATAATAATGTTTTTTTGTTAGTTTTTTTTTAAGAAATATAAATAAATAAAATAATAATTATTATTTATCTATTTTCTTTCTACAAATTACGGAAAAATTAACTAAACAGTCTACAATGACAATACTAAAATAAATTTGTGGAAGACTGGTGCCTGAACTAAATTCAAGATGGTAAGTAGAAACTGGTAAAGTAGTTTATAGTAAATGATGCTTTGTTTGTCTTTGCTGTGTTTTTAAACAGTAGGATTGTTATCACCAAAAAATATTACTTTTGAGTATCAAGAAGGATTTTGGTATGCAAACATGTTTTATGGTTACTGTGTGTCGGTTAAGGATAAGAAAAATCGATCAACAGAACCATAACAAGAAGAAGGAAATCAGCCATTACCATAGATTTTTTATTATCTACATCAGACGCATCAGAATGTTTTTAGCATTTTTCTAGATAACTTTCTTTCCAAAATAAACCATATCACAAAAATCGTGTAGGCTAGTGTAATTAATCTCGCAGGAAAACAAAGCGTTACAAAAACAAAACTACATAAACTAGCAAAGAAAGATTGCACACATTCGACTGAATTTATAGCACTCTCAAGAACTTATGAAGTGAAGTTTCGTGAAAGAGTATAAGGGCGTTATATGAGAAGAATATCTATACTAAAAGTACCAAGTTTTCTGTGAAGGTCGCTCTAATACATACGCCTTTGACATTCTGTCCTTTGTGTAAAGTACCTACTTCTTTCTATGAAAGTACTTAGGTAATCTACATATTTCATGAGTTCTGTACTTATAGTAGAGTATGTTCATTTTTGATATTAACGAAACAACGGTCAAAGTTTTGGAAGACAATACTATTATTCATCTTGTTCTACGCAGTTGGACTTGACAGGACATTAGACTAAGTATCAAGCGAATGTTTGTACGCAACCGACTTTTTTTGAGTTGGGAAATCAAAAAATATTTTCTCTCACTCTAGGTGGAGAGGAAAGGGAGTGTTCTAGACTTATATTGAATAAAACCCACCTGTGTTCCTTCAGTTGCCGCGGTAACTCTTTCGAACAGTCGTGCAACCTGTAGGCAATCTGTGGGTCTTGAAATTATGGTTGAAAATTTTTTTGTTTACCAAGGTTACCAACATAGCCCGAAAAATAGCCAAACTTAAGTAACAGGGGACATTGCTCGCAGAACAGATGGGGCTGAAAGATTCTGAAGTAGCGATCGCGTCCGCGAGGATGCAATGCTAAAAGACCTCTCACAAAGTGGTCCGATGGGCTGAAGATGGTCGCGGGAATCCGATGTATGAGAGAGGCACAAGACCGATAATTGTAGCGACACTTGATTGAGGCCTATGTCCTGCAGCAGCTGAAAACATTGTTTTTTTTACTTAAAGTAAGTATTCATATCTACGCATTAAATTATAGAATTGTAAAGTTAGGTAAGTACTTTATTAAATACAGCTATCGTATTCAAAGAAAATGCTGCATATAGATTTTAAAGTTATTTAACCTTCGACCACCGGTCTTTGTTTCATTTCAAAACAATGAATCATAATTATCATCGAATCTGAACAAAGAGTCTTCGTTGGATTGATCAGGATTCGTTATCGGGAAATAATTATTGCTGAAAAGCGCTTCCCACGGTTTTAAGAACATTGGCATAAAAGTCTTTTATCGAACTAATAAACAGGCTCCATTCAGGTGTCCTTATTCTTTTATTACTGCAATTATAAAATAAAGATAAAAGAAATAAAGTCAGATAATATAGTTTTTTTTTTATATCGATTCACGAATTATTTTTAAATGTAATGTAATATCTGACATTTTTCTTTTAATATTTAATGTTGTTATATGAAGTTAAAAAATATTTTTACTGTCGCTATGACCTTTATTTGTTAATATGGTGATTCTAAATTGTATATCTTAGTAAATAAGTTTAAGGGAAAGTTCAAAACCCGTATTAGGCGTGTCCTAACTAAAAAAGCGTATTACAAGCTTAAAAACTATGTCGAAGACACACTTGTTTGGCAATGACTGCTTCTGCACATGTGGCTCCCTGGTAACTCATAATATTGTGTAAATGTATCTATTAACTTCTCCACATTTGTTGTAATATATACTTCTTTTTTTTTCTTCTAACACATTACTTTTGCAATATTTTTTATATTATTAGATGCAAACCACTATAAATTCGTTAGTAATTTATTTTGTTGACATGTCATTTATTGATAATTGTAATTATTTATTTTTCTTTCTTTTTTTATATAGCCTCTTTTTATAATGTGAATGTGAGAACACTGTAGACTCCGCGAATTCTAGGTTACTTCCTTTTACGACTACTTTTTTTTTAATATGATTATTTTTATTGTGCTTTTGGGTACAATATTGACTGGTCTACACTGTTCTTACATAATGTCTATTAATACTGTAATATGAAAAAAGAGTAACCATGGAGTTTCTTGCCGGTTCTTCTCCATAGGAAACGACCAATTTGGAACCGTGCACTAGCTTCTGACGTTTTATAAGTGCTCATGTAGGCCTATGTGAAATAAAAACTTGACATTGACTATGACTTTATGCTATTCTAGGATATGTTTTACTCGTGTGTGAAATCTTTTTCATCCAAATCCATTAAGCAGTTTGAGTGCGAAGGAGTAACAAACTATATAAAAAAAATGTTAGTACGATAACAGGTGGATATGTATGTCTGGAACGCGATTTGACTGCTGTCAGTCTGGCGGAGCGTCGAGGCGATGGTCTGCGCGGCCACGTTGAACGGCAGTTTTTCTGAACGTCAATGGAAAGCGCACCACGTATCTGGCGAATCGCTTTTGTCCCAAGTAATCATGTCCCTTTTCATTTTGAAAATAATTAGTACCATAGAAGAAGTGATTCCCTAATTAGTGGTGAATAGATTTTAGTGAAGTTCTTGTAAGGAAGATATTTTGTGAGAGTAAATAACTTTTAATTGTGACTCGATTGACTTTTGTTGGTGCTTACCCACATTACCACTTATTGAAGACATAAGACCGATTCTGATAATGAAAGGCGTCTGCCTTTATATGTGATTCTTTTGTACGTGTGTTTGTCACCTAACTCTTTATAAACGGCTTGACCGATTTGGATAAAACTTTGAGTGCCCCCCTGGACAGTTTGAAAATACAATTGGACCCAGTAGGTGGCGCTGCAATCGGGTTCTAAACTTATTTTTCTTACGTACATTCAGTGTTCAGACAGGACAACGTCTGTCGGGACCGTTAATAATATTAGATATAAATTATAATAATAAAGACACATAGCAATGTAATTTTGATCATTACCATGACAGAACGGTGTTGCTCAGTTCGATGTTCGTCCACGTTATTAAATCATAGTGTGAAGTTCCCCCGCTTAAGTCCCCGACCACAATGTACTGAGGTTTCTCCTTGAATAAATAATGAGTGGAGCCACGTTAAGCCCCTCGTCCACCAGTCAACACTTGACAAACTTGTCTTTAACATATCTAATGTTGTGGAACAAACTTTGATGTTATGATTCCGTTTTGCAGACTATTTCTTTACTGGAGACTAATCTAATTAGCTGGGCTAGATTTTCACTTATAGTTTACAAAAAAATATCAGTTGCATTATAATTGGTATGATTGATTCATTGTACGTAGTTATGATAATGACTATGACAGCTTTTATTAACAATCTTAAATATACCTACATTATATTTTATTTCTCTATGTCACCGAAAAATTGCAATCATAAGAGATTGCAATAATTTTTTATTAGTTTATCATAAATCACATCCAAATTCATTAGTTTCTAACATAACCGTGTCTAATTTAGATTTTAGTTTACAATTTCTCGCGATATTTTACAATCTTACAGCGTTCGCAATTTTCCAGCGACATACACATAAAAACAGTAATTTTTATATTAGATACCGGTTTCTTGATTGTCTTGCTTTTCAACGTAGTCCTTCCCAAGTATTGTCAATAATGATATATCTCTTTTTTTCTCACTCAAGTCATTCTGGCCACTTTTTTGATGTCATCTTTCCAACTAAGATTTTGACAACTTTAATTATCTTTCTATATCTACCTAACCTAACCATCCTTCTTTTCTGTCTTAGTATTTATACGTAGTAAGGTTTAGTATAAACATTTAGTTAATATTTAATTTTCTTAATTAAGAGTACATAATAATATATTGTTACTAGCTACTCGCCCGCGTAAAAGGAGGTTTCTCTATAAAAACTTCCAAACCCCGTTTTACCCCCTTAGAGGTGAAGTTTTGTAAAATCCGTTCTTCGCGGATGTCTACAACCTCTAAGGAATCTACGGAATTTTAAGTTTGTAGGTGTTATATTTTCTGAGATTTCGTGATTAATCAGTGAGTGGTATTTCGCTTTTATATATATATATATCTAGATTCACTGTTTATTATTATGATATTGTATTATATTTATTTTTTTGGGAACAAATAAATATTTTTTATAAATAATATTTTTTACTTCTTCTTCTTTATTCTTTTTTACATATATATAAACACTTAACATAGCACACAGTGATTTGACAATTCATGTACAAAGGCGAGCTCACAACAACTCAACATAGAGTTTTCTCTCAGCAAACCCAAGTTATGTTTATAAAAGTTACACTAATATTTGTTAACAATTTATTTTTTCATCCAAAAGTATCAAAACTTTTTAAAAACTTTAGTCAAAATTTCGCAAGGTGTCAAATAAGAGTCTATAATAACATTTCAGTACACTTAGCTTAATTACACACAGGGCTACATTACACTTAATTCATTTCAATAAAAGTTTTCACCTGCTCCAATAAAAACGTAATAAAACGCTGTCAACACTCAGACAGGAATGTTTAATGTTATTTTATAGCTTTTTAATTAAGATATAATAAGAAACTTGAGTAGTAGGTACAATTGAATACGTTGTAGGTTGGAATATCAAGAAAATTATGTTGGAAAAGAAATGTTATTTGTTTCTGAATGGGCAGTGGAATCTGCAGATTTTAATCTGTTTTTTATTTTTTACGTTATCGTCAATTCTTGCATTTGTTATATTACTTGATTGGATCATTATTCAATCGACCGCCGGGTCGATTGAATACGGGTTTCATAATGTTATATTAGCCGATCCTTCATCATCATCATCATCATCTTCATTTCAGCCGAAAGACGTCCACTGCTGGACATAGGCCTCCCCCAAGCGTCGCCACAATGAACGGTCCTGTGCGTCTCGCATCCATCTGACTCCCGCAACTGTTACCAAGTCATCGGTCCACCTTGTAGGAGGCCTTCCAACGGTCCGTCTTCCGCTGATCCTTAGATGTGAACATTTTTTGGGGTAGGATATCATTAAATAACTTCTCCCTCTCTGGGTAGAGCGAAAGAATATGTCAGACTATAACAGATTTAAACCCATCCGTGTTCCTTCAGTTGCCTTTTGCATTTCAGGGTTTTGGTGACCCTTACAAACAATCCCGCAGTACTCGCAGGTAGATTTGAACACGGACTATTGCAGTGTGTGCACACACCTATAACTTCGTGATCCCTAGCGTGACGTATACTATGTAAATTTTATATCGGTACGGTATATCACTATATCTACAAGAACGGAAGTACGTCGGCGAGTGCTAAACTGTGGTCGACCTGATGGATTTATAGTGAGGGGCGTGACACTACTACCGACTTATAGTGTCTAGGCACTGGGTTATTGTGTAACACGTTAAATGCTTTAGCTGCTAAGCAAATGTGATAGAACAACCCTATTTTACCGCACTGCATAATAAGAAGGAACGTGGATATGGGGCCTTAATATATCATGAACATGTCTTTAAAGTCAGTCGTCTCCAGCAAGATCAGGAATTAAAAGTTATATGACATTGCTTGATGGAATCTTTATATATAAAAGGAGAAACTGACTGACTGACATATCAACGCAAGGCCGAAATTAGTGTGACTAGGTGTGTGAAAATTTGCACAAGGTTTCCTTTTATGACTTAGGCAAGTACTAAGAGAGGATTTTTGATTGAGGGATGAAACGGGGATTTTTTTCTGTTGGCAAATCATCTTATGACATCCCCCGCTCTTGCCCGGAGCGAGCGATAGTGTCAGACTTTTACTGACTAAAAACCCACTCCTGTTCCTTCGTTGCCTTTCATACAAGGGCCGAGTTTTCCTTTCAGAATCAGACCCTTGGGCCCCAGTAGGCTTCGACCCTGCTGGGTCACAGTTGCTGACATCTCCTTGAGGGATGAAACGGGGGTTCAAAGTTTGTATGGACAAAATTACTTTCACGCGGACGACACCGCTGGCAGAAGCTAGTTAGAGATAAGAAGAGAAGAAAAGAGAGTGAGAACCAACAAACAGAAGAAAAAAAATTATAGCATGAACATAAAATGATGCAGAGAACTTGAAGAAGCGTGAAAGTTATTGCACATAAATAATAAATTGCGTTCAGAAAGCAATACTGCAATAATAAAACCTATCAAACATTTCATAGAATTTAATGCCCACAATATCATATTATGGCATTTCACAATTGAAAATAAATACGCTTTTTACGTGTTAAAGTAACATCATAGCATGTGACGTCTAGTTATTGTTTGCGATCAGGCGTGGTCCGTGGTGGCGTGGTCCGTTTAATTGGCCAACAGCGCACGTTGCAACGTGGCGTGTAAGATAACACTAGGGAGTATAAAGCGGGGTACAAACTGTTGTAACGTACCATGCAATGTAACACGCAATGAAAGAATTTGCCCTCCACATTGCCGCAATGTATCATACAATGTATGTAATCGTCTAAGGATCGTCAAATCCTACTCGGCTGGACGGCGTTAGGAAAGCTGCGCGGTGTCTTCTCTTCCAATATACCACAGTGTCTCAAGACGAAAGTCTATACCAGTGCGTATTGCCAGTTTGGCATATGGCTCCGAAACGTGGTCGCTTACAATGGGCCTCATAAGAAGACTTAAAATCACCCAAAGGGCTATGCTCGGAGTTTCCTTGCGTGATCGAATAAGAAACGAAGATATCCACAGGAGAACCAAGGTTGCCGACATAGCACGAAGAATCGCCAAACTTAAGTGGAAACGGGCAGGGCACATTGCACGCAAAACAGATGGTTGTTGGGGCTGAAAGGTTCTGGTGTAGCAACCGGAAGACGCAGCGTTGGAAGGCCTCCTACATGGTGGACCGATGACCTTGTGAAGGTTGCGGGAATCCGCTGGATGCGAGACGCACAGGGCCGGTCGTTGTGGCGACGCTTGGGGGAGGCCTAAGTCCAACAGTGGACCGTCTTTCGGCTGAAATGATGATGATAATCATACAATATAACAAAATTCCCATGCGCGAGCGTGAGTTTTCCACACTCATGAAATGCTCCTTTCTTGTTACGTTGCATGTTATGTTATAACAGTCTGTAGCCGGCTTAACACGCTCTGAGAGTGTGCAGTATGCATCCTTTCTATATCCACGTTAAAAGGCTATTTTTAACTCAGCCCGGTTATACCACACTGTACCATCCACTTGCCGAAGCATGGCGACAATTATTAAACGATAACAGTTCGGATATGGCTTTCCTGTGCCTGGGTCGTGGGCATTAAAGATAAATTATGACAATCGCTCGGAATTTTAGATGCGATAAGGTGAAACGTGAATTGGAGATAGGTATTGATAGAACTTATTAAGCTCAGCCAATGTACTCTGTATTGGCAGGACAATATATTCAGATATTAATAACCAATATTGATTTTCTTTTCTCATTTGATATTTCTCTTTTATTTTGACGTAAGTACAATATGGTATCGAAGTTATTAAATTTCAGAAATTCAATTCCGATGTGTCAAATATACGAAAAATATGGCGTGTATTGTAAATAATGTTTTAACTGATATTTTATAAAAATCTAAATGAAATTGAAATTAAAAAAAAAAAATCTTAAAGACGAAACTACAGAGTTCTGGTAAGGTAATTGTAGCGAAATAGTAATGGCGGAGCTTGAAGACTGCAGACGGAATAATTTGAATTTGCATAAGTTTGAATAAAACATTAATTATATTTAACTATTATTCAAACAGATGAAACAGTTGCGCGGCAGAGTCGATACAGAGCGAGTTATAGAGTTGCAGTTTAACTTTAGTTTTATATGTTCAGTCCATACTTCGTGCGCTTGGAGACTTACCAACGTGGAAGGTGTTTTAGTGTTAATATATTCTCTAGTTTAATACCCTGCATTATGAGGATCGTATATCAAGTTTATATTTCAGTAAATATAGCATCTGTCTGCGGAATGTTCGTTCTGAACTTTGATAATCAAACTGTCGCAACACAAATCAGTTCATCGGATCTTGTATCAGACAAAGCCCCTAAAAAGTCGACACAACGTTACACGAGTGAGCGTCACGTCAAAGCTCTCTTTGTTCTTTTTGAGCAAGACGTTGAAGATAACCTGTGTTCCTGTTTGAGTGGCATGTCTGGTCGCTCGCGTGCTGAGCTCAGATCCATTAATGTAGTCAGCCGTGTGCTGCCGCCAACAAACAAATTACTGATGCAAACACGTCGCAACACGCGAGCCAGCCTTGAAAGCCTTTTGCTTGCTTTGTCAATTTTGTTCCTCGTTCTCGTTCCTCCCTCCTCTTCGTATCGCCTTCGAGTTACTCGCCCGAATAATTTGATAAATGTTATTGTTATTGGTAGTGCCAACAAAGGTAATTGTTTTAGAGTTTGCTCACGCTACTCTGTGTACACATTCGGGGAATCATTTCTGAATACGCGCTTGTTTGTTGTGCACTTAGTTTGTGAACGGATCGGACGCTGCGAATGATTAGGTTTCAATTTTTTTAACAATATTTGTATTTACTTTTTTTTTCTGTGAAGCTCTGTTTAGTTTCTTTGAAATCAATTTTTTTAAATATTATTCATAGCCTAGCGTTTGACCACTATTTAACCTCATAGTAATCGATGATGTAGTCAAAAATAAAACACGCTTGCCATAAGTAACCTGTTCACGTTTGATTTATATATATACCCAGGTTGTAGCTATCAGGAAGGACAGCAGACTCCGGAAGGGAATTCGACTCCCTAACTGTACGTACAATAATTCATTCATCTTTGTCATGCTTTTAAATTTTCTTGTAAATGTCGACTCACTACGTCTTCTTAGTTACCAATTTAACCAAGAAGAATATTGCAATTATCAACCTACACACTTTCAAAGCTGGTAAGTTTCCTCATTTTTCAGTCGAGGCACATCCTATCAGTCATACAGCAAAGCTTTGAATATATCTTTGAATCGTAGCGACATCTCTTGCAGTCCGCTACTTGTAACGACGGCTTCATGTGCAGGGTGTGACGTGAGCACGAGAGAGGGGGAGGTGAAGGGTGGTGGATGGGGGGAGCTGGTGTAACATAGCTCTACTAATTTCGCAGTCTCATGGTCTCGAGCCGCCACCGCGCATTTGCCCGCCTGTTGCCACAATCCCGTCTTACTCAAAGGATTAGTCCTTTTAAGCAAATAATAAAGAAATTACACGGATTGAATCCCTCCCTACACACACGTTTATTATTTAACATAAAATTTTCCTTAAAATTCGCAAACGAGCGTGTTGTGTTTTTTGTTTCGCAGAACGTGGGTGGTCAATTATTAGCTAAATTATTACTGTCGGAAATTAACATTTGCCAAAGAGCCTTGCTGATGTAATCGTCGAAAGATTAATTATTTCTGAATAGTGTTTGTATAGAGCAATTTTAATAATGGGGCAATTTTTAATATTATTTTTCTATTCAACAAAATGTCGAAGTTGAATTTTGTAAAGGTAGACTAACACAAACGCTTCTCATTTCCGTAGTGCGACAATGTAATTCAGAGCTGCATAGATTGTTTGTTGCAGTAGTCGCTCGCGGCGGACTAGCACATAAAAGCATCGATCTATTAGTAGCTAGCTGAAATAGTGGCAGTGTGTTGTAGCTGTGGCTGCCCGGGCCTGTCAATTAGGAGCAGCGCTTCGCCCGTCGGCGTCGCCTGTCACAGACCGAACTGTGTGAACATTTAGTTGGCTCGACTGTCGGATATTTTTGGAAAATTTTGAATTCGTTCAGCGCTGTATTTTGTGCTCTATATTAAGGTCTAATTAGGTAGGCGATGGCTTTTATTAGGATACAAATACTTACTAGTTTTTCTTTTGTAATATTAAAGATAAACGCATTTTAACACATAAAACATTTGATTACAACTTCAAAACTATTCAAAAGTATAACACTGCGAAAAAGGCGCGTAATTCTCTGCTCAGTTGTCAAAATGCTAGTGCACTGGTGATGAGACTCGGCAACAATAGTGTTGTTGCGTGAAAAAAAAAACAGATCCTCGCACTTATCCAATACTTTTTTCTAGTATCATATGATTCCTTTAACGTGTAGGTTAAACTCATTCGACGAACTTCATTTTTTTTTTCTTAGTAACAATACAGCACCATTACTAACAGTACCCTTCAATTTGAATATTTTATAGTGTGCTATTGTTCCGCTGGTTGATTCGTTAATGTAGTTTTGAACACCTCACAATACGCCGCTAACGCCGGATGCGTCTAATTTCGAGGCGTCCACTATTACGTTCGGGTGTACCGTACACGATAGGTAGATACGCCATGATAGCTACATAAGTGGTTTCTAGTGTCACTTCTCGAGACCCTTGCGTAGCCATTTAGTGTGGGTACTTAGCTTCACCAACATTTTAGGTAAAGTACTTACAGATGTTGGACCTTTCCTGACATTACATTTGCACAATACTGTACCAAAATTACGTTACTTTTGTTGAGTTTTTTGGTATAAAAACTCGTAGCTTATTGAATAAATAAAACTCGTAGCAATACTACGATGTTTTGTCGTAGCCCGTAGCTCGTAGGTCGTTGTTTGAAAATATCAAGACATTTTTTCTTTGAGATCTGTCTCTTCCGACATATACACAGTAAACATTTTTTCAGAAGCAAGTAGTTACGAGATTGGAAAGTATTCGCTTTAGAAAAAATATAAGCAACTTAAACATGTTTAGATCGTCCTACTTGTATTGTAACTTTCCTTACCCCGCGAGGGTTTCACAAATCTTGGGGTCCACAGGGGAATAGTACTTTTCCAAACGATAACAAACAACTTTACGCGAACAACTTCTGGAAATTTGATCATTTTGTGAACCTCATACATAATAAATAGTATTCTTTCTTTAATCAAAGTATCGAGAATATGTGTTCGGTATTCCGAAATGGCAGGATACGGGTTGAAGAGTTTATTCACCTTACAGGGGCGTCACTTGTAAGGTTTCAATATGTGTAATATATTGAAAATCGGTAAAGTCTTATAGATCGCATCGATTTAAATAGCCTGTTATTTGGATTTCACACTGATATTTACTCTGTGGTTTGTTAGTTTAAGTTATAATTCCGTTTGTCGTGTCCGGTTCCATTCGTTAGGTAAACTTTAATAATTACAGTAATTTGGTTTGTGATGAAGGACATCTGTCTGTATAAAATAACACGGTGGGTTGGTGTTGACAAGGATTCCTACTTTATTGTTTACTTACCGGTGCCGACAGATTGAGTTACTAAGGACCATAAACAATTAAGTTTTTCCTTTTATATATTTTTTTTTTTCGAGGTGGTACCTACATCATCTAATGACTTCGTTCAGGGCGGAGCTAGAGGGCGTGTCAAACCTTTACTGACTAAAATTACACTTATGTTCCGTCAGTTGTCATTTGCTTTCCAGGAATACAGGTTTCCCTATTAGAAGTCAACCCACGGCACCAGTAGGCTTCGACCCTCTATCTCACCATTAGGTGCTTTTGCTTTTTTCATAAAAACAGCAAAAGCGGTGTTACAAATGTTTGAAATTCTCAGCTTTTCTTTTCTTTATCTAATATGTATTATACACTTAAATCTTATGAAACACTCGGTCTTTTGGTGAAAACCGTATGAAAATCTGTTCAGTATTTTTTAAGTTAGGATAGTTTCAAAGTCTCTTTGTAGAATTATGATGGTTTTTGTCCTGTTTCAATTACCATCATGTTCTATCAGTAGCGCCTCAGGTAAACAAGTCTTTTCTGGGCCTGAGTATGATTTATTACTGACGTAAGTAAGTGCTATATTTTGCTGGAGTATTCAGATTTTATGATCTAATAAATTATGATGGTTTTTTTTTTCGGTAGAAATATCATCCAATGACATCCCTCGCATTTTAGCTATTTTACATTACGCTGGACAAGCCGCTGAGTAGTCAAAATACAAATGTCAAAACGGGCCTATTATTTTTGGACTACTTTAGTTAAATAATCACACTAATATTGTAAAGGCGAAAGTTTACCTGTGTGAGAGTATGTTTGTTACTTCTTGACACTCAAACGGCTGCACCGATTTGGATGAAATATGTCCCAGTGCTATCACGCGGGCAAAGCCGCTACCAACAGCTAGTATTTAATTAACTTTTAAACATATATTTTGTAATATCTTAATACACAGTTTTAGTTAAGACTTATACTGTTACTAAGGTATCTCTGAGAATAAACCCGAGAGAGGTATAGCTGTAGGCTAAAAGATAAAAAGAGAGCTTAAGTATCCGGATCTTTCTGACTCATTCCAAGTTTCTGTACATTTAGGTCATAGAAATATAAAAAAAAATAGTTAGGTCAGACGAAACGTGTTCAAGTTATATGATTTTTGTAGAAACCTCCTTAGTCATCACAGAGAACTCGTGCCAATAAAGAGACATCAAACGTTGACTTAGCGTCGCTATGCCACCACAAATACTTGTCATTCCGATCAACCGTACGACAAGCGTCCTCGAAAATGCATCCGCGCCATTGAATAAAGAAGTCCACTGCAATCCACTCACGTAGAAGTACAAACGGACAGACAGAGTGATGCGTCACGTGCACCCTGGTGCTCTCTTTGCCCGCAACTTCAATTTAGTTAAAAGTAGTAGCTGAGTGCAGGCGTGATCTAACTTCTCTCCGCGGCAGGAATTTGGTCTTGCTTTTTCAAAGCCCGAACAACTTTATACCACAGAAATGCGGTGACTGGAAGCGGTGCGCGCTGCTACCAAAACTTCAGCGTGCTCTGTTATTATACGATTTTTATTACTTTGCTTTTCAGTATACATTTCTGTGACGACCATAGACATTTAATTTAGATAGTAATTAATTCATTGCTTTTTAATTAAAATTATTAATTATTTACGTGACATGTGTCTAATTGAAAAACTGTCGTATAGAATTATATGGATGTTGTATTTTAATGAATTACTCATGTAAACAACATAATAATCAAACGTAGGTATAAGCAGGATAGAGCCTACGAGACTATCTTATTATCTTGAGAAGGAAAAAACCCAATATTGATCAAAGTTCTTTTTTATATCCAATACATTCACCACATACCTTCGCGTGTTCGTGTTAAAAAAGCGTCTAATTTGGAGTGCGACGCATCCACAACTGAGACCGTCTCTTGTTTTATTTTAGGAGACAACACTCGACCAACGAGAAAGTTTTTCCACGGCGTATATCAAAATGTCTTTTGCTAAAGCCAGCTAAGCAGAGCAGACTGCTTTCGTTTATAATTAATTTTGGCTGCAAACTTTACGCCACGAATATCTTTGTAACTCCAAGTTACTATTTTAGGAATTTAATACATCCTTGTTTTGTGGCAAGCTCTCGAACCTCGCCAATTTAAATATCTTATAGGGGAACTTTTGTTTGCGGTAATTCGAGAACAATCTTTACGCAAGTATATAAGTATGTAGCTAGAAAGTAGTCAAAATAGTTTTATGGTAACTACGACGACGACGCTGAACTATAGTGGAAAATTTAGTATCTAAAAATGTAAAAAACAAACGATATCCTCGAACAGTTTAATAAACACGTAATTTATTCATGATATCGAATGTAAAATATGTATGTATCATGTTAAAACGACCTTTGTCGATGTTATCACTAAACCATCCATGTAGCTAGTCGGTTTCGAGTTTTTTCGACAATAGCCGAAGCAGCGACATGTGTTTCGTCAGCCGGAACCGCCCTCCGATATTAACATACTATTACCGACTGTATAAAAAAACCTTTTTAAAACTGTGACATGACAATGATGCGTTAACATTCTGACAATGCCCTGTTAGAGGTAAAATGGGAAGTGCGTCCATTTAAGTAGGTATTCACGTTCGAGGCGTGTTTACAACGGGTTCGCTTCTATACAATATTCGGGCGCGGTATTGCTTAGTCACAGCGCTGCGGAACTTGTTGCCTTAACGAAATTTTTATTAATGATCTTCGTGCCTCCGAGGAAGTCTGATGCGCGTGTAATTCGGATGCGGTCTATTTGGTACACATTTGTTTTCTGTTTAACGAACCGCGCGCATAATAATATTTCACTTTGTACTATCAATCACGAGTCGACGCGCGTAAATATCACTGATAAATATTCATATAGCTGTTCGATTACTACTCATATATTACCCGTTACATTCTCACTCACACGGATTATGCGGCAAGAATTGCTGATATCTTAATAAATGGCGCCGTTAAATATTTTGTCATGACGCGATTTATGAGGAGAGAAGCTTAAGCCCATTCTATATTAAATTAATTCCTTTTTTACGAGTGTCGCCTCCTACGCGTGGCTTGACACTATTCTAGTGGTATGTAACTTATAATAATTTAATGCATGGCCGGCACATTAAAATCCATTGAGTGTCGGCGGAGTATCAGAGAGCATTCAATCAACCAAAAGAACCAGAAATAAAATAAAAGTTTATTGTCGTTTTATACGCAGAATATTAACTTACAGCATATTAAATATCGCGCTTTATACGCTTTATTCATTTATTTTGGCGGCTCCGAACATACCGGAATAGGTAGGTAATATTCCAGTTACCATGAAACTAATGAATAAAGAATTACTGGAGATCTCATTTATGAAAAGGCGATCTTTTTACCTCTTCAATATTCTCTCTCTTACATTTTGTTGCTACACAAATGATTGTAATTGTGTCAACAGAAGAGAAACAGAAGATAATTGCATTTGAAAATGGTTTCTCATCGATCTTCAAAGTAATTGTTATTTACTTTTACCTAATTAAGTTAAAACGTTTTACAGGAAGTTGATTCTAAATCCACTGTAGACAGAAGGCCTCCGAAATCATTACAATTTCGAAAGAAATCCCACTTATACATTTTGGAATACTAGAAACGTGATGTGGTGGTAACCAGAGGTCGAAGAAGAAGAGCTTCTTTAAGACCTGGAAGAGCAGCTAACAAAGAAGTAAAAGGGGAAGTAGCATGTGCTACGGACAGCGATTATTATAGCCAGTTAGAAAATGCTTGTAAGGCAAATAAATACCAAATAGCAAGGATGTACAAATATAAAATATCTACATCATCAACAAGGATGGCCTTGTGCTCATGTCAGACGCCGAGGTAAAATTGCAAGATGATGGAAGTATTATTTTTTACTCCATGATCAGATCAATACATTCGAGAAACCAGCCCCAGTAGATACTGCTGAGGAGCCAGTAGCGCTGGCTCCACTTTCTGTGGAGACGATAAGAAAAATAGCTAATAACAAAGTGAACGGGCCTGGTAATATCCCCGCAGAACTGTGGAAATAGTTGAGCAAAAATGGCGTCTTGCTCACAAACTGTAAAAAATGGAATAATCACCGAATGGAGGAAGAAGTAAAGTTGACAATTGACTCTGTGTAAATTATGCACCATAAAGTATTATAGGAAAGGTTATTAACAAAACGTTTACCACAATTAACAGCTGTAACCGAAAACCAATGCAGTGTTGTAGCAGGAAGATTAACTCTGACGCGTTTCGCAACTTTGGGATATTATTAGGAAACCATAAATTGCATAAGAAGGACGTCCGCAAGAAAGGAGTGGTAACTGCGGCGAGTTTTAGATAGCAGCAGGTGTACAGCAAGGGTCGGCTTTGAGCCCATTACTGTTCAACCTTGTTATTAAATATATTACAGCAGATCTCCAGAGCATGCCACCTTGAAAACAGATGATAGCGTCTTTCTGAGAGTTAACCAGAAATAAATAAAAGTCAATCTGCCGTGGAGTCTGCTGGATTAAAAATCAGTCGAAAAAAGGCGGAATAGTCTTTTTCCGGCTGATTTTTAATCTAGCGTCACTTTGAAAATTACGAGATCAGCCAAATCTAACAAAAGCTCTACGAAACACACCTGGATTCTAGATGGCTATGGTAAACAATTACACGTGGGACACTTACCCCGCTATACCGTCAACAGATGGAGCATAGAGGCGACCCAGTGGACAGGACCCAGTGGCAAGAGATGACAAGGGAGACCTAAGAAACGCTAGACAGATGATATTACAGCAATGCGGGAAAAGAATAGATAAGAGATGTCGCACATAGAGAAAACTGGAATAAGCTAGAGAAGGCCTATACCGAAGAAGGGGTTCCTATCCGTAATACGGGTAACAATTATATTATTTATTTTTTTTATTCCACAACTATCACACAACGCCGTCTAGTCCCAAGCCAAGCAGAGCTTGTGTTATGGGTACTAGAGAACTGATAAACATACTTATATATTTCTAAATACATACATATATAGATAAATAACACCCAGACACAGAACAAATGATCGTGCTCATCACACAAACATTTGTCCTGGGTTTTTTTTTTTTTTTTCGGTGGGAAAATCATCTTATGACATCCCCCGCCCTTGGGCGGGGCGGGAGATAGTGTCAGACTTTTACTGACTAAAAACCCACTTCTGTTCCTTCGTTGCCTTCGTCCCAAGACCCCGGGTTTCGCTTTCACACTACCCAAGGCCCCAGTAGGCTTCGACCCTGCTGGGCCCCTACGATTTGCTGACATCTCCCTGAGGCGCGCGTGGAACAATACGCGCCGTCGACGACTTAGACTCGGTCCGGACGGTTACCGGACGGTCGGACGGCGGGCTACCCATTGCTCGCCGTCCGCAAGCCCGCGCCTACGGTGGCCGGAAATCGGGATCGGAATCCCGGCGGCGACTTGGGCGTGAGGAGCGTTGCCTCACGCGATCGGCCGCCTCCTTTGCTAGCATTACTGCTTCGCAGAAGGAAGCGACCGCCTGCCACTCCTCCTCGCTACGGACCATGGCCTGTACCAAGGCCCGACGCGAGAGATCGCCGCCGCCGATCGCCCCCACGAGGACACGGCGTTGCTCTGCCCAAGCGGGGCACACCTCCACCGTATGCTCCACCGTGTCCTCCGGGCGGTCCACACAGTGGCGACACCCGGGAAACATTTGTCCTGGGTGGGAATCGAACCCACGACCTCCGGCATAGCAGTCAGGGTCACTAACCACTAGACCAACAGGTCAGTCGCCGCAATATTAGTAAGAAAAATACAAGTTATTTAAAAAAAAAAAAGAATGTTAGGATATTTTAGAGTTTTTAAGGATAAGAAATAAAAGGCTTTATTATTGTTATGGTTAACAATTAACAGAAAGCAGGTAATTCGGATGTTTTGACGATCCAGCACATACCCGTTTTGCAATAATTGTCGAGGAATGAGCATGGGCGACCCTAAATGAGAGGATAAAGCTAGGAAAAAATATAATTGTTTGAAAATTTAAAAAATGCTGTGTATACCTTTAATTAAACTTCAATTTATTAATACTATGCCCAATATATCCGTTGACAAAAGACACTGAAATGCAGAATGTTTTACTCTTTGTCAAGAGAGCCGACTTACATTAAATGATTAAATTCAGGGTCATGTCGGGGCCGTTACAAAATTATTCCTACTTAAAAAGCCTTTGCTTAATTAACGCTCCGAAGATTTATCACGGGTCAATCTCCGCCATTTATTTTATGTGGGTTCCACCAGTTGGAATGCCTACTAAATATTCAACAAATAGAAATGTCCGTTTGCAAAATCGTATTTTATATGATTCAGTTTAAGTAGGGAGGTCAGATTGAGGCGATGTACCTAGAGTTTTATAAGAACGCTTCAGTGTGTTTCACGAACGTTTTGAGTCATCGCTTTCTATATTTTGTGCAAATGGGTTTTCTACACGTTTTATGTTGGAGTCTAATTTTTCCGCCTAAATTACTTTGCCTTCTGGGTCGTCGAGAAACCTTTTACGTAATATAAAAGATGCGGCCACTCAACGTTAGGTACTAATGATGTTAGGTTAGTAGAACATTACCTACAGTTCACACCTTGAGAAATTCAGATCGCGTAAAAATAATAAAAAGTGAATAAAATCGATATTTTTTCATGTTGCGATGTTATATGGTTCTTTCTTCAAAATACCATTGCAGACAAATCTGCATGGTTTTCATGTGATTTGACCATTACATATTTACTGTATGGACTTTAAAAGAGACTTTGACCCCTGAGTTTGTTTCGGTGTTTCTTCTCAGGATAGTCAGCTAGGAAACACCGGCCTGATCTAGTTTTAAAATGACGAAAAAAAAAAAATGACGTGTAAAAGTGTTTTTTTTTTTAAACCTATTTACAAAATAAATATCATTTATCATTTAACACAAGATTTACTTAAGTATTATATTGGAGACACGATTAAGCCACACAACTTTATTCGAATTATATCAAACAATGTAATAAAAATAGAATTACTTAAAAAATACTTGTTTGTTGAATTCTTTTAGGAAAAATACCATTCGTTTGGAAGACATTAAGAATAATATGATTACATTATATTCACCCGGGGCTTGTTTAAAGCAGATGGTCCACAAAATTAAATACCACCTGTAGTTTAGTGGACCAACTCGACCAATGATTACGGTAGGTTTGACTCTAATGGTCCACTAACATTACAATTTATCGTTCAGACTATTTATTTGAATTCAAATCGTATCAAGGAACGAGTTTTGAATTGCATTGATTTAAATATTTATAGAGTTTGTTTACTTAAATTATGTAATTAAAATTTAAATAGGACTGATCTAAATGTCGTTTTTGACGAAGAAAGTAACACTTGATAGAAAAACGTCATGGAATGTTTTCTGAGTGTAGGCAGTGCACAAAAGCCTAGGCACAGTATAGATATGGAACAGTACAGAAACTACCTACAATTGTTCGAAACGGCTCACTCACACAAACAAACGCATCGACGAGACTCCTAAGCGGCAGCATTCGCTACTGACAGGACCGCGAGAAACGTTTAAGAGTCTCGGCGATGCGTATGTTTGTGTGAGTGTGCCGTTTCGAATATTTGTAGGTAGTTTCCGTACTGTTCCATATATCTATACTGTGGCCTAGGTGCTTATTATTATATCAGTGAGAAATATCAAAAGTTAATGGCCGCTTGTCCGCCGGTTCACTGCTCTTTGAAATTAATTTAAAGTGCATGGGTGGGGTAATTATGAGGGCAAGTAGCCATTATTGTAATAAACAGATGAATCATCTCGCTATTTGCGCGATAATGTTATACATACAGGTTTTGTTATTTTATGATTAACGAATAACATATTTATGAAAGCTTTTAGAAGAGAAAAATGAAAATTGAATAAGTGCAATAAAGTTTTAAAATGCTCGCTCCAGTGAAATTACCTTTTAAACATAGATAATGCTCATGTTTAGCTCAGATGCATCACGCGTAAAACCGGGTTTAACTATTTAACTGCCGGTTTAGAAATATTTGGAATGAAGTTCGGATTAAGCGCCAGTGATTTAATATCCATAAAGCCGTATGCACACTCCTAGGAACCGTTAAATGGCTTTTTTCTCTTGATATGGACGTTTGTTATGTTTATGGTAGTCATTTGATGGCTTTTATAGTTCGTTCGTTGCGAATATCATAGCTATTTAGAATATTTAAACCTAACTTTTATTATATACCAAAAACTGGATATTGTATCATGTACCGTGTAGCTGTATCGTTGTAAACTCACATTCACAAGTCACCCAGAATTCAAACAACTATCTATAAGCTATGCATATATTTATTTTATACGGCAATCGAATCCAAGATACGCAGCGTAGCAGCCAATCGCTCCACCACTGCGCCAACCGTGCCGACAATCTATAGTTATCTTCGTAACGGATTTGTGCTGAGGCTGGTTTATTGCTTGTGTTTGAGATAGCAGGCTCACTATAAACATCTTGATTCTACTTACGTTTACAGAAAGTTTAGCGAAAAAAAGTTTTTATGCTGAAGGCACTGGCCACTTGTAATTATTTTGAACACTGGTTATTTAAAAGTAAAAATACCATTGTTCGAATTTTGAATTTCCCTCCACATTTTTTCGAGAGCCAAATCAAATTACGGGATGATAATTATTATTATTACGGGATGTTACGGATATTCATCCACTACTTTCGGATAATTTCGATTACGGATATCAGAATTTTAAAATTATAAAAGTAAAATACAAATAGTAAGATTTGACTTTTATTCCTAATCTAGATTATTATTTGTTTGATCGGGTAACACAAACAAAAAATTGTCATAACCTGTCATTTAGACTCCACCTTTATCCTAAGCTATCCGAAACTTTTATATGTATCGTTTTCGATATTTTTCGTCCGATCGCACTTGGCCGGTTTTTAGTAAAATGTTAAACTGGTTGCTAAAAATATGTCGATCTATATATTTTGTATACGTCCCTTCGGGTACATAATAGAAATTGGGATGCAAATAATTCTCGTTTCTTTTCATAATGTGAGGGTTCTTTAGAAAATGCTCACGTCTTAGCATTGAATGCGTTAATTATTTTCCTTTCCTTTGCGAATTGTAGGAGCGTGGCTTTGTTAACGGTGTGTAAAGATTAAAGCACGAGATTGGCCACGCCCAGCGCTGATTGTTAGCGGTGATTGGTCGAGCGCACTCTTTGTTGCACGCCGCTTTGTTTAACATCTCAAATTAGCGATGACTTACCTACGTTAGTTAGTAGAAAGTTGCACGAAGTTGCGTGGGCATGCGATGGCAGAGAATATAGTACCTGCCACGAGCCAATCACTGGCTGCTCAGTTAGTTTGTTTTCTTAAGATTGTGCTTCTTAACGTCCGTCAGCGAGGCATCGCCTGCGCATTAGTCAGCTTCAATTAGTTAGATAGTAAAATGAATTAAATTCTCAGTAAGGAGAGATGTATTTAAACTTGTAAGAACATTTAACTTCTTTACGATGACCAAAGCAGCAATATTGACAACCATAAAAGGCACACACACAGGTATTTAAGGCCTTTACCATGTACAGTTATAAAAAAAAAAAACTCGCTCGCGTTCATTGAATGGCTAGGCTTATAAACGAGGATAACTTTCAGTCCAGCTTAGCCGGTACTTTATATTTACTGCGAAGCACTTTAATTATGTTTTAATTTTATAACCGGCAATATTGTGTTAAAACAATTAACTGTCTGATTTATAATCATAACTTTGTTGATTACGGCATCGTTTAATATTAATCGTTGGTGAAATTCATTGAATTTAATTTCTGGTTATAATTTTTTGCACGTGGCTTCTGTTAACAAGTGAATTATTAATTGCGTATGGACTGATAATTACTTCTCATACGATGTACCACGACGTGGAGTTGTAGTGGCCCAGTGTTAACGGCCCCGACTTTACGAGTAGTAAATCGCGGGTTTAAACCCAGCTAGGCGCATTACGTTGTGTAATTTATTTCATCACTATTGCTCTCAAAACGGTGAAGGAAAATATCGTGAGGAAACCGGCATGCCTAGAACCAAAAATTCGAAGACGTGACATCTACCAATCCACATTGGTCCTGCGTGGTGGATTAAAGCTTTCACTTTCAGAGAGGATGCCTGAGTCCCAGGAGTGAGAATATTATAAGGCTGATTATGCTATGATGTACCATGTCCCATGCTTAATCATAAATAGGCATAACTCAAAAATAAGGTATTTGAGAATTGAATCACAACACATAAGTCTTATGATTCAATCTTCAAATACCATTTCATTGAGTTATTTCGTTTTTGGTTAAGCGAGTGACGTACCTGTTTAATTATTCTCAAAAGTATAATACAGGGTTTCCTTGCGTGATCGACACAGGAAAAAAATCATGAAGAAATGAAGATATCCGTAGGAGAACTCTGGTTACCGACATAGCTCGAAGAAATGGCAGTGGCAGAACAGAAGGTTGATGAGGCCGATTGGAACGCCTTCCACAAGGTGGACCTAATGACCTGGTGAGGGTCGCGGGAATCCGATGGAGGCGAGTTGCATAAGACAGGTCGTCATGGCGATGCTTGGGAGAGGCCTATGTCCAGCAATGGACGTCTTTCGATTGAAATTACTATGATGATAAAACAGACAGGAAATTGGTTGCCATTTTTAGGACAAGAAATCCATATTCTAATCCGTAGAGGCGTAGACTGAAAATCTCATGCATAGTTTTTCCCAACAATTGATGCATATATAATTCGTCCTTGGTGTAATCTGCGTAACGTGCAATAATACCAAGTATTTCTGCGAGAATAACACTAAATATTATATTAGCGATATAAAAACAAGCCGCGGAGACAATGGCTCCCATGCGTCATGCCCGGAACAGGTGCACCAAGCGACTGCTTGCTGATTTATTGTAATTTATTTACTTTTTATAATGGAACCTTCGCGGTTCCTGGTCTCAGTCATTCAGGCGTGGTCCCGCAGTGAATAGATTACGTTTAAACGTGATTGTCCTGTGTGAGGGCGTGCTAAGTTACTTTTGGTTGAAGCACACGTTCGTTCTCAAGCGTTCCATTTTTGGAGTCCTTTTAATAATGTAGATCTGAATGATAAAGCCATATTAAGAGTTATAATTGAATTTAATGTCAGACCAATTCGTTGGTCCAGACACAAGATACAGAACGAGCGAAAAAAAGAGGAAAAAAAATATCTAATTTATTTACTTATTCATCATCGATTACATGGCTGTAAGACGGCCTCTGGGCATAGGCGTTCCAATCTCCCATAAAGCAAAGTTTCTCAGGCAGAAACAGGTCCTTTAATTGAACCATGTTTCTTTTTTAACCTTTTGATCTCAAAATCTTGTAGATAGGTACATTAATAAGTACTTGTCCTTGTGATGTCTTTTAAAACTAACTCAGGAACATAAATAACTTCGTTATTATAGTTAAATGATCGTGGGTGATCTCATCGCGCTCGCTGAGAGCCGACTCTAATTGACATGAACCGCTAAGAAGACCGAGGATATTTGCCAGGGATTCTAAACCCTACCATTTACTTAATTTTTTAAAGGATACGCCATCACAACAGCCTGGGAGTGGCTTTTGCTAAACTCATCTAGATTATAAGGTCAGTAATAAATTATAAATTTTTAAATTATCATTACTAAATAATATTGAATACTCACGCTAGCGCCAAAAAGGTCTAGTTCAGCGAGAATGCCAGACAACTACGAGGTTTTGTGATTGAGAGTGTACGGATAAAAATGAGTTTACCTAACGGATATTTAGTAATCAGTGTCAGGTGTAAGGTGAATAAAACATACATAATTATGTTAATGTGTGGTAATAAACAGTTCATATTGCCACGACCACTATGGTGAGAAAACACATGGGTGATGGCGTGATGTTGTTGCTATTAGTCACCAAGACCTGGATCTGGACCGTAGTTACCGTATCTTCGCATACTTTTACAATTCGTATTTAATCTGATAAAGTCACAATGACTTTAAGTATCAGCATCAAAAACCGTACGGAAAATGAAACAGGCTGAACGAAAGAGGGTACCCAACGTATATCCGTGGCCCAAATTACACAAAATAAAAGCAGATAGTTGTGTCTTTCGAGTCCGTTCATATTGTATACTAGCTTCTACAGGCGGTTTCATCCTCGTGAAAGTTTTTTTCTCTGAGAAGTGGCTGGAAAGACCTCACGGCATCATTACCTTCCGTATGACGCAGGTCCTCACCGGACACGGTAAGTTCAGGAAGTTCCTGCACCGGATTTGTGCGGAAGCGGCGCCCGGGTGTCGCCACTGTGTGGACCACCCGGAGGACACGGTGGAGCATACGGTGAAGGTGTGCCCCGCTTGGGCAGAGCAACGCTGTGTCCTCGTGGGGGCGATCGGCGGCGACGATCTCTCGTGACGGGCCTTGGTACAGGCCATGGTCCGGAGCAAGGAGGAGTGACAGGCGGTCGCCTCCTTCTGCGAAGCAGTAATGCTAGCAAAGGAGGCGGCCAATCGCGTGAGACAACGGTCCTCACGCCCCAACCGCCGCTGGAATCCCGATCCCGATTTCAGGCCACCGTAGGCGTGGGTTTGCGGACAGCGAGCGAATGGGTGGCTCACCGTCCGACCGTCCGGTAACCGTCTGGACCGAGCCCAAGTCGTCGACGGCGCGTGCTATTCCACGCGTGCCTCAGGGAGATGTCAGCAACTGTCCCCGCCCAGCAGGGTCGAAGCCTACTGGGGCCAAGGGTCTGATTCTGAAAGGAAAACTCGGCCCTGGTACGAAAGGCAACGAAGGAACAGGAGTGGGTTTTTAGTCGGTAAAAGTTTGACACTATGTCCCGCCCCGCCCAAGAGCAGGGGATGTCATAAGATGATTTTCCCACCGGAAAAAAAAACCCTCGTGAAAGTTTAAACATATATCCTAAGAGGATATACACCCGGAATAAAAGAGATATGATCTACTTGTGTGTCAAATTTGATCCAAATCAGTTCAGCCGTTTGAGCGAAAAGGAGTAAAAACATACTCCCACATCATTATATATATGTATAAGTATAATTCTTCTGTACGTGTGTTGGTCACCTAACTCTTTCTTCCTTCTTCCTTTTTCTGATGAAAAGCCAGTTTTCGGGCAGGACAACGTCTGCTGGGACGGCTAGTACATATATATGTTACCGGCAATCTGTATAATACAATACCTAGGCATAGTATAAAATACCTCAAACGTGTAGGTTATGTATAAAATATTATTTATTTTATACTTTAAAGTATGTAATGGACAATAATATTCATAATACATATTTCACACATTACCTGGACGCCCCAGGTATTTTATACATTGCCTAGTTATTGTATAGAATACCTGAATTATACAGATTGGCGGTAACATATTTATATAAACATTCATCTTTATAATATTAGTGTGATGTCCCTAGAACAGACTACTTAAACCGTATTACCATGGGCTGTTCAGCTGTCGTGGTCATGGACCATCATACACATTAACTTAATAGTTGTAATTCTTGTTATTATGGCCATGAAATGATTCTCAAATGACGAACAGGCGTCATTGTGGAACTTTTTGTAAAGCTTGTCACCTTCTCTGCAATTTAATGGACTGTAATACATGTCCCAGCATACGTTTTTTGCGTGACTCGATCGTTACAATGACTTTTGTGTTTCAATTTTGTTTAATTACACTAATCAGCATACAAAGGTGCTTTGAAGACGCGAAATTATCGCTTTTTTCATGTGGGAAATCATCTAATGACTTCTCACTCTCTAGGACGGGGCGAGAGGGCGTGTTATACTTTTACTTACTAAAAGCACACCTATTTTCCTTCAGTCGCCTTTTGTGTTCTAGGGCCATGAGTATCCCATTCATACTTTTCTCTGTGCCCCAGTGCGAGATGATAGCTACGGGTTGTTGCATAATGTCAATAATAAGGCAAGTTTATAAATGAACCGTGATAAAAACGATTAGCAGTTCCTAGAATTTTTTTTTATCTACATCTGGAGAGAGAGGAGGACCAAAAAAAGATAGATGGATTGTGTAAGGAGAGATATGTAAGAAAAGGGAGTTAATGTAAATGTAATAGTAAATGGATTGGTCGATTTGAATGTGTGTACATTTGAGTGAGCCCCTGGATGGTTACAAAATACAATTGAACCCAGTAGGTGGCGCTGCGATCGGGAACTCACTTTTTTTTCGCAAAGCCAGCTTTTTGACAGGACAACTTACGTATGTCGGGACCGCTATAGTCATTATATAAGATTCTTACATAAGTCTATGAACTATACCTACAAGTAGGGAGCTTATGATTCATGTGTTGTCGGTCACCCAGAATAAATGTACCTAAGCTACCTACGACCGGACTACAATTACCGATAAATGAATATTTTATGGGTATGTACTTTTTAAATAATTCATACGTTGCTATCGTTATTCGGCGGGACATAGACCGGCGACTAATACATATTTAACAAACCTTCGCCGGCCCGTAATAAAGACAATGAAGCGCTTACGTGGCTCAGCGAAATAAATTCCAGCTCCTCAACGAAACATTGCAATTACTCGACTCAATGAACGCAAATCGATTCAGACGATGCTTTACGACCTTGTCGATTCTCGTTATTGTTGAAAATTCAAGTGTAAACTTTGATATTTTGTACTCTCAGCACCGGCAGGCCGAAAGGCACTCATTTGTCGTCCCATAATAAGATCGACCACTCTCCACAATAATAAATAATTTGTTTAGAGTAAAAAAAACCTGCAAATGGGCTTTAAGCCTATAATAAAAACAGAGATATGGCGCTGGTGGGTCGGATCGAGAAATGAATTTAGATTACAGGTTAACGCCGACTAAGTGTGGGTTGCCGCTTCACCTGTGCTTGAAAAAACATCGGGTAAAAAACGGCCAGCGGACGACTCCTCTCCAGTCCGTGAGCTCGAGAGCTCGCCCGTCACACGAGCCGGCCATTTTAGGCGGACGCTTGTCAATCTGCCGGCTTATTATGAGTGTTACCGTATTACAAAAAGCATTTCCAAGTTCGTAACTGTTCACTTTTTATAACAACAAAGTATGAGAAATCTTCAGATAAGATTAAAACGTTTTTTGTCACTTAATGTTTCTTTAGCCATTGCTGCTTAACGTTTTTAACTCAAAATATACGTCTGGCTGATTTTGATGAGGCGAAAAACTTCGCTACGAACCCAGCAAAATACAATTACACGTGTAAACCCAATATTCATAAATGTTATTTTCCAATAACATGCTGTAAAATAATAAAAAAAAGCTGATCGTTGGCTGCCGAGCGCGAGCGAGCGGCCGGCAGCGTCGCATTAACAAACAGTGAAAATAAAAGCCTTCGACTGAAATTAATAAATTTTAATTGCATAAAAGTACAGGTTGCCGCCGGGTTTAAGTGGTAACCGTGTACCATTCGCGTCTATATGGAGGAACACGACAGAATTAAACGTTACGTACAAATAGACGATGATGGATGCGCGCCCATTATGTGAGAACGTTCTAAATCACAGCCTACAATAATAACAACTCAACCGGTTCCTACGTAGCATTAACTGAACGTTTAGACTTTGATTATTATTTATGAGAGGGCAATAAAAAAGACACGACAAACTCAAAAAGTACAAAGAAAAACTTTTTTATAGTAAAAAATAAAAATCCGATAATCCCACGGTGAGAACTGTTTATGACAAGTGTCTCTTAAATCGAATTTTACACCGCTCAGACGTGTACAAGTAAAAAATCAAGTCGCGATGGCCTTCGACACTCAATAACACGAACATCGATTCACAACAGAAATAAAGGCATGTCCACACTAAGCGTTATATTGTAGTGAGTAGTGACCCCTCTCGGTGCATCGGAACCGGTTGTACGAGAGGAATAGTTTCGACGTGAACGCTATAAGCACGATCATTAAGCAGCCATAGACGCTGCAGGACATACCCAACCCGTGACTAAATATGCCCACGCGTATAACTTATGATGCTTCAAATAATTCCCTTGTCCGCGCCGCCTCGTGAACCGATCATTTTCTTTCGGAAGCAACGTTTCATAATTAAATTTAACGCACGGTTTACGCAGACGCCATATAATGCGATTATAATTGACTTATGATCAAGTTTCAAATAAGCTTGACGCGGACCATTTTAGAACGTGGTCCGTCATAATATAACTCATTACAGGGGTGACTAGCACCGGATTAACTATGTCCGATATAGAACAGATAACTTTTATAATCTCCAATAACGATACAGGCTTACAAATTAAGCGGATCACTCTTGTTCATGTTTTTCAAAGGAAACACCACCATTTTGATTTGACGTCGGAAGAGTAAAAATAAAATGGCGTCGATCGCGTATGAAAGTAAATTAAGTTCTCTTTGACATTCATTAGTTTCATAAAAATACCTCTCTAACTGAGAATAAAAAACCGGCGAATAAAAGCTCGTTAAAATCACTCGCTATTCGACCCTAAATAAAAGTTTCAAACGTACTTTTTACCTACGTGGATAAAGAGAGGGCAGGAAGTGAAGCGTATTTAATCATTACAAGCGCGGCAGTCACTTTTTCATCTCCTGAATTAATTTAAAATTTGATTCTATTAACATAATAAAATAAATCAGTGAGTGGCCTCAGGCAAGAGTGAAGAAGTAATCTTGAGTGGGGATCTCGGAGATTTGAGGTCGAGAGGTTAATGTTGATTTGTTTGTACAATTGTGTACATGTTGTGATACTGCTCGTTACCAACCGACGTCTGTCGTGTTGCGGACTCTTTGAGCCGGTTAACGTTTTTGTCTGTGGTCCGAGACAAAAACTAATACTGTGGTGCCCGAACAAAGGTTCTGGTAATGAAAAGGTGATGCCAACGTCCAAACACGATCTCCAACAGTTCTTGAGATTTGAAGTAAAAAATATTACGGCGCTTGTTATAGAATTAAATTATAGACGTGAGTAATGTTTTCGATTAACATTTATTTTTTGGAGGAGACCATAATCACATAACGTATTGCAGATTTGTCTGTGCCGTTACTGCCTAATGGCTGTTATTATCTACGAAAATGTTGAGTTTTAATCTTCTTATTTCTTCTACTTGGATTTCAGCTTTTTGTGTAAAGCTGATTTATTTTAATTACAATAAAAGTTGTATACTTAAGGAACTTGTGGTTAAGATTGTTGAAACCGCACCGGTCGCTTTCAAAGGTTAAGCAACGCTTATAGAGCTCAATCTATGGATGAGTGATCATCCTAACATAATTTCGAGGTTCCTCCGTGCCTCAGAAAGCTCATTAAGCCGTTGCTCCCGGCTGTCATTTGGTTACTTTTGATTGGCCTTACAGATAGATAGTCAGAACTTCAGAAGCTAGGAAATCCGTCACCAGTCTTGCCAAGGGTTATCGTGTTACCCAATTCCTGGGTTGTAGAGGTCGGATAGGCACGTATTTAGGAAAAGGCTAGAAAGATTGAGTATGTCGTTATCCTCTTGATACATTTTTATTTTTTATTATTACTATTATCCTAGTGGCAAAGGCCCTCTCTCCATTCCTTCCAATGATCAAGATTTCTCGCTTCTTTCTCCAATTTTTACGGAAGACATCCAGGTTGTCCCACCATCTTATTCGTGGTCTACCTCGGTCCTGTGTCGCTGTATCGGCCCTTAGCTCGTCAGACATGTGGTAGACATATCCTGCCCAGTCCCATTTAAGTTGGAACGCAGTGTAGTGTTTCGAACGTGATCTGTGATGACACATTTTAAATTATTCAGAAAAAGAACTAACGCATATTTCATACGTTTCGTGCTTTCTTATTTACAACAACAACCCGCTACAAGTTTATAATACGTAGTAAATCACGGAATTATTAGATTTATGCACATTGTGCTGGGAGCCGGTGCACGAATCATTTATAAGCTCTGCAGCAAGTCCGATTTACAGAGTTAAAAGCTAAACACAGGGAATCAAGCGACCTAAATGCTTTAATACAGAACAGATGGGTGTGTGAGTGACCAGCGAGTGCGACAACGGTGCAAGTGTAGTTGGAATACAAAACGGTATTTCATATTATGTACATACTTATACGTATGCGATTGTACGAACATACTTATTCGAGGAAGAAACATCACTATTCATATTCAATCATGGCTGTAAACAAATTGTAGGAATATAGGTACTTGTATCGTGTAATAGTGAAGCCACTACTATATTTATTTCTGTTCAGTTTATTCTGTTTCTGAAATGGGAATGTGACATATCAACTAAGGTTGCTTATTAGGAAAATGTTATAACTGATACTCGGTCTATACCGAGTATATCTGGCAACGTATAGCTATCTATACGTTGCCAGATTTTCAGGTTGTATAAAATTGCTAGCGGATTCGCTCGCGTGGAAGAAGAAAATAATCACAAGGGAACATATATATTTATTTCCGGGATGAAAAATATTCTGTGTACTATACCACCTGTGTGGTAAATTTCATCTAAATTTATTTACCCGTTTGCGCGTGAAGAGGTAACGAACATACACACTTACTAACTTTTGCCTTTATAAATTAGTTTGATTGTGATTATATTTTTCTGTAAGGAAAATTTTCAGCTGAAAATTAAAACTAAGTATTTATTTGCTATTTTATAAGTACTTAAACGGTCACCCACCTAATGCCAAAACAAAAACCTGTGAGTGTCCGATAACGCGATTGGGATCTGAACCTACTTTTTCCATTACCTACAAATCCAAAAGAAAATCTAATGAGTATTTTGTTTTCAATTAAGACTCCAATTTATCCAATTATTTACTGGGATTATGCGACATTACTGAAAGTGATATAAAAAAATAATAAAGGTTTGGCCACATTATCACCGAACAGTGTCTTCAACGTGAAACAACGCGCCGGCTGACTGCGGCACTCTACCGTATCGTGCATACATTCGTGTATACTTGATACAGTCTAATAACATAGTAATGCCGAGTACCTTGTGACCGACTGATACACAATTTGCAGCCAAAACCGAAATCATAACCAAAAATTCGGTTACTCTTCTAGATTCGGCTGTAACTGAAACCGAAACACGCGTGATAAAAATTATACAAAATAACACACAAAAAATAAAAATATTGCTTCGATATAGTTATGCCTAACTAAATTTTGAAATAGTTATGCGATAATAACTTTCATAAAATACTAAATGAATAAACTGACTACACAAAACCTGTTAATCACAGACGAATAATAGGTACTAACAATCAGTTCTAAGGTATCTATCACAGCCGTTAGTTATAGAATATTTGGCCTCTTTTTGGCCGAATCTGAAATTCCACCCGAAACTATTTTTTTAGGCCGTAAACGAAACTGATTCTTCTAAACTGCATTTCTGGTGCCGAGCCATGTTAATGTCATAATAATCGTATCAAATAATTATCCACTTGGTTATGTGGCCATGCCCTTAGATAAACTAACTGCAGTCTCAAAGACAGTGAGTATATTATTTTCTACTGTTTTAAATATATCTTAATACGTAATAAAACCCAGGATATTACAGATATCGGATTGTAAGTTCATACTTTGATAAAGCAAGTTAATACAAAGTTGTCGTGAATACAAAGTCGTGGTTGCAGGTTTTATCTCTAGCGATAGTAGAATATACATGAGTTCAGTTGCTTCCATATAAATATCTACCTAAAGAAGACTTGGTTCTACAGTATATTTGCCACAACAGAGGAATTTGAAAATGCAAATTTTGGATGTATTTTTCTAACTCACGAATAATATAAAAGATATTGATTGGAAATCAGAAGATAGAATGAAATCTTTGGTGTCTTTTCTGCCAACGTAAGAACTGCATACAATTTTAGAAACAAAAAGACTAAGATACTAAGAATTATTCCTATATCATGGGTGCAGTTTACAAACATTTAAAGTCACACGCACACACCCAGAGCCGGGACAACTATCTGTAGGCCATACAAATATTTGATCGGTGCGGGAATCGAAGTGCGAATCTCAAGACACGCAGCGCAGCAGCCAACGGCTCAACAACTGGACCAACCAATCCACTGGAAGACTGAAAGAGATCGCGGAATGTGATAAGGCATTATATGTATGTGTTTTATGGTGTACAAAAAAGTCCATACTAATTCAATTCATTTCACATTTATAATAGAAAATATATATTCTATTATAAATGTGAAAGTAACTCTGTCTGTCCGTTACGCTTTCATAGTTAAACTACTGAACCGATTTTCATGAAATTTGGTGCAAAAGCTACTTTTTATCCGTCTTTAGCTTCGACTTCGTATTGCTGATGGACAACCAACATTCACGCGGACAAAGTCGCTGGTAGAAGCTGGTAATAAATCATAATAATAATAAATACACATAAAGGCCAAGTTGATTAGTTGGAGTACCTACATTATCATTCTAGAGCCTCACTGGTCCCCTGTGTGTTTACCACATTCGCCATGACAGTATTACAAACACAAAACATTCAAAACAACTCTAAAATGGGAAAACCACATCCATATCTATTTAGCGGTCGACGTGATCAGCTCGGCAATACAAATAGAATTAGTGAACGTTTGTTAAATTTTGTATTTTAGATTGATAACTCATTGAAAATATCAACAACTCTGTTATATTAGTCAATACAAATGATGAACGTTCCGATTAAATAATGTAGCTCATAATAACAGTAGTTCGTTAAATGTTAAATATTGTGCTATTGATAAAATTTAAACGCAATAACTGGTATTGAGTTGCACTGATAATCCTTTTACGAGGAATATTAAATTAATACGTACAAATGATTTTGATATCCGCTTGATAAGCTTGAACGCGTTATTGCAAACGATGTACCTAACTTAATTTAAAGTATGTGAGATATTTATTTAACATTATGGCGTTGAGTTAGTAGAATATAATAGACATTTAATAACGTTAATTTGTTCAGAAAAAACTTCCAACATTGTGTCAGCTGCATTCTATTTGTAAACCAATCAAATAAGAAATAAAGTCTCAGTGAAAACGAGACAGTCCGTCTGCGCGGATTCAATAAAACGCTCCCTGTTCTTAATTCTGTCAGGGGAATCTAAAAATAAACGGACAGAAGCCGATTCCACGTTTTTCCTGACATTCTGCCCATCTGAAAGAAAATAAGCTCAGTAAGTAGGCACTACTCTACTGTTTTTATATCAACAGTGAAATGCGCCATTAATAATTTCAACACCACCAAGGAAAACATTGCTCTGCCCATAAATATCCCCCTTAATGGCAAAGTCCGTAATATTTCTTCCCTCATCTACATTACTTCTGCAAAAATAACAAAATAGTGTTCGCAGATTGCCACAGCTCGATAAGCCTTGGTGGACTGCATAGAATGAGGCACTTCAGGAGTGTACCTTTGTTATCTGATGCGGACAAAAACGAATCATAATGCTACGGATTAAGATTGCTTTTTGTGTTTAAAGTTTTTATCTGGCAGTTCCACAGAGGTACTGATTTGTAGTCGAGATAGGCACGCGAATGATGCTCTCGGTGGCCGCAACAAGGACACAACTACAATAAAACTACATATTACTACGTGCAGATAAGGAGCGTCCACCTCTTACGACTCCAGTTATTTTTATGAACATCACGCTTGCTCACACGTAACGTTTCACAACGTCGACTTATGGACTTATGATGTGTTGAAAGGAAATATTAGTTGTCATATTTTATTTATTGAGGGCACACCGGAATATAAATATGTATGGGAATTAAGAAGAAATGCGACCGTTTTCCGTTGCCCATAAATCTGCCACGAATGTCTCTGAAGCAACTCATTAGTAGTAGGTGGTAATCCGAACTTACGTATATACACGTACAAAAAATCTAGAACATTCGTTTAGTGCAGATTATTATCATTGCGGTTTACACGTAATACCAAACACGGCACGTTTTGTATGTAGATACCTCACAAAACGATTAGCATTACGGATTCAAATTAGCAGTCGGAGCGCAAAATAAACACATCACCGTGCCGTGTCCGTCAGCGAGTCGCGCCAACTCCACCATTACATATTTATAACATCTTACATAGAATCAAATCGCTGTTAAATTTTCATATCCAGCCAGCAGTGGGGCTAACGTACGGGCAATCGCGTCACTACTACCATATTAGACAAGTTTTCAATGAATTTTAATGCGGTCCAAGATGCCCTGGACTTGGGATCGGCCATTCAGTGTGGTCGGGTGCAGTGATTGATCGAATGTTCAAGTAATCTAACCTTACATTGATTTAATCGGCGTTTCTTGTGATTTTATTCGCTATTCTATCGTTTTGTGCCTTTATGTCGATGATAATGAAGACGTGTTTACCTCCATCAAAGATACAAAAGGCGCTGTTTTAGAGTCAATTGTATCAAGCTTCAAGTTAAGGTTAGCACCGTTTTCCTCATTGCTTTTTGCTGGTTATAATTAAATTCAATAATTAGCAAGCAAAACAGGCAAGCTCAATCATTGTGAGTGTAATAATAGCATTCGTTCCTGTCTGACGTCTGCTCTGCGTAATAAAACAAGCTTTTCGTAGCGGGTTGGGGGTTCTAGCCGGAAGCCTCATGATATAATAGTCATAGATGTCTCAAATGTGTCTCGCTCTATTGGACCAAGAGTTATATGATGATTTAAAGCGCCGACTTCTGCTGAGCTTGAAACCCTGGGTTTAATACCCAAATGCAAATCTTATTGGGTTTTGTCTGAGTGGTGGTTTAGAGACTTTTATTTGTGTCTAGTAATGACAATAAATAGGCTTGGTAGTAAAAGACTTTAATGATAAATTACTTGTTATTTGAGAGTTTGGAAAGCGGTTTGGGAGTTTGTCGTTTTCGCCTGTGTCCTTTGAACGCCTCTGCCAAGCTCTTCAAAGAAAACAGGCGTAAGTTGTGAGAACTAGCTTCTGCCAGCGGCTTTGCCTGCGTCAAAGTAGAAGTGTATCCTAAAGGAACATACTCCTGAGATAAAAAGTATCCTATGTCCTATTCCAGGATATTATGTACCCGAGTGCAAAATTTCACTAAAGTCCGTTTAACTGTTTGGGTGTGAAGAACTAACAAACATACACACATGAAAACAAACTTTCGTCATCTATTTATGTTTCTTTGTTTTGTATTGTGTTTCAATATTTAAATACAATAACTACGGGCAGAACACATTTCAGTTCGATAGAACTATATATATTATAGAATCGGTTCGATGAAGAATTTATTTATAGTTAATGGCAGACCTTCTTGGAATTAGCCTTCTTGCTGAACACTAAATTGAATAACATTTCCTGGGAATCGCACTTACGCAGCATATTGGAATGGACATAATCACTTAGCATTTTAATTTAGGTAGGCACTTATTTATTTGTTTTCTTTTTATTGGAATTTGGATTATACTGGTTCTTGTTTAATAGTCAGTTTTTTTATATATTTTTTTAGGTGGGAACATCATCTAATGACAAATCGCTCTTGAGCGGAGCGGGAGATAGTGTCAAACTTTTACTGATTAAAAACCCACCCCTTTTCCTTCTTTTTTTGATGGTGTCGAATCATCAAATAACTTAAGGAATGAGAGAGAGAAACATACTTTTACTGACTAAAACCCACTTATGTTCCTTCAGTTATCTTTTACGTGAAGGGCTGTGATGATTCTTTCGAACAATCTTGCGGTCTTGGAGTCTGATACCATCATACAAGATTTTTTATTTATATCACACTATGTGATAGAAAGAAAAGGGAGTTAGTGATTGCGTCACGCGTGACAGGACAAAATGGAAGAAAAAAATGTGTTACGCCGACCCCAAGTAACATGGGACAAGGGCAGGAAGACAATAATGATGATCACACTAATATTATATAGGCAAAAGTTGGTGAGTGTGTGTATGTTTGTTACTTCTTCACTCTTGAACGGCTGAATGAATTTAAATGAAACTTAGTAGAAAGGTAGACCACGTTCTGGAATAGCAAATACAATACGTTATATATCGCGAGTATGTTTCCTTGAGGCGAAGCCGCTAGCAGCTACTAGAACTTTATAATTATATAAATAATACTAATAACACCTTAGGAGGCTCGCGTTAGGCGGCTGGATCAAGGGCTTGATTCAGAAAGCGGTACTCCTGGACACGGCTCGTATTGTTAGGAAGTTCCTTTCTCTGGAGCCCTGACCGCCGGTAGCTTGGACCCTGTTTCCGATACCGGTGGGATACTATTTTTTATATTTTTAAATGTTTTTTTTTTTTTTTTAATAAGGTTTAAAAAATATTTAAAATGTAATTTGTAGGTATTTAAAAGTAATAAAGGAGATACAAATAACTCTTTTGCAATTAGTCAGTTTCAGGACCCAAATCTTTCTAAATTCAGACACATAACAAACGTCATCTGTGACGTTAGTCAATAAGGTATATTGTGTACCCATAAAAGCTTTTCCACAAAGTAATAACGATACTTACAAGAAACTTATAAACGTTTTGTTTATGTCCATTTTATAGTTTAATAACAATTTTACAACTCGAAACAATAAGCGGCTTTTATAATAAAACACTGAATGTCTTAAACAAAATCCATTTATTTTTAGTGACATATTGTCCTGAATGTGACCATTGTTTTGGCGTCGTAAAGTTGCGCGTGTGTGCAGTTGTTAGGGCTAGCAAGCCATTACTGTATGCACTTTGTAAATATTCAAAGGATAATACACACATCGTGTGCCAAGAATTACTGGTGAATGACTTGATTACTAATACTGAGTTGTGCAGGAATTCTGATTTGTAATTCTACGGTTAACTCACTTTAAAGAGATATATATCCTTCTGTATTTCTCGAATGACAAATCAATTTATTTTATTTCAATAGCCTTTTAATCCTGATGATTCCTCTGTTGTGGTATTTGTTGATGTTCTTTGAATTTGTGTTACAATGTATCCCAGAGTTCAGTGTGCCTCTTGGCTCCACACTCACGACTTCCTTTGCTCTCAGTCCTTTGCAACTCTTCGCCAGTTTTGGCGTTGTTGGCCACTATTTTGTTTACCGCTTCTATAGTACCATTCTGTTAAGAATTTGCTCCATTTGTCTTAGGCCTGCGGTCTCCGCATACGACCCAGCCATCTACATTTAATCTTAATAAGAATTTCTGTCACTTTTGTTCTAGTTTTTATGGATGAGATCCTATCTCTGTCTAATTTCATGATTCCCAGCATGGCTACGTGGCTCTAACTGTGTTCTAGCATATTGCCGTGGTATTTGGAAAATTTCCAAGTTTTGCTTCCATAGTTAAGGCAGGGGGGAATATAGGTGAAAGCGAGAAGATTATTGCTGAGATCAGATGCTTTCAGTCAAATCAAAACATATACGGACGTAATTCCGGACTGGCTCTCTGGGGACAACCCTGCCGTGCTCGTGTGTGAGTGGGTCGTGTATGCAGATACTAATTTCGCTTTCGGCGACGTCGACGTTTAACATTTGGAACGCGGCGCGAGTTTTAATTTGTGATCAATTATGCGAGGGCTCTGTTATTTATCGTTGTTTTATTTCATTTGCCTTCTCACAACGGCCGTGGGTGGTCCGATCACGATTTTCGGGTTGCGATGTTCACCAATAACTTCCACTGATTGCGCCACAGAGTTAGCAATGTGATAACAAGGTCGTTTGTGCTCGGTTAAATGAAAAGGTATCTTAAGAATGATCATATATTTTTTTTTGTTTTATAATTTGAATGGTTTTCATATATTTTCAATAAAGATTAGCTTTTATGGGAATAAAGCGACCTAACTTCTCGCATTATAAATCCAAATGGATACAAAGTTTGTTTGATACCTGAGACCATATAATTATCTTCCCACGCTTAAGATAATTAACCAAAACATAAAAGGTGGGTCGAAAATGTATTTATGAGCAAAATTTCGTGTGTGAAATTTCCGCGGTTCCAGTTAATTTTATCGTCAGAATTACATACATATATGGTGAAAATTTAATTTTCCTCTGAATTATTTAGCTTTTTGCCATACAGATAAACATAGCTAATTTCCCAGAAGTACAGTAATAAAGCAAGAAAATGTTATTGCGTATAACTTCGAGAATTAACTTTTGGAAGGCTTGATGTTGTATTATTTTTTCCACTTTTATTGTTGTTTGGTGAGATGAATTTGAGTTCCCTGGACGATCTTGGGTTTGAGCTGTATCAAACGAGTAAAGCTAATACTAAAAAAATGTTTTCTTAAATGTTGTTCCGTTCGAGGACTTCTCCTGAGTTTGTTCACAAGCATGTAAACTCATACACACAAGATATCCATACCTAAGACCAGATTTGTAGAAAAAGTTAATAGATTCTACAATAAAAAAAGGCAAACTATGTTTTTTCATAGCTATATCAACAGGAAAATAGCAATTTACTTGAATTATACTTCTTGTGCCACCCCTTTTCTACAAAACTAACTTCTGCCAGTGACTTCCCCCACTTGATAGAAGGAAATGGTCCCAAGGGAACATATTCCTGGGATAAAAAGTATCCAATGTACTATTTCACCACGTGTGCCAGTACTGTGTGTAAATTTCATCCAAATCGGTTCATCCGTTTGAGCGTGAAGAAGTAACAAACATACACACATATGGACATCGGACAAGCCGACGAACGGCGAGTATCCACCCTTACGTTGTTGAAACCTCTACGGTCCGGACCAAGCGTTTCGCCTCGTCGTTTATACCGCGTACATCGAGGGACTGGAATAATTTGCCTGCTGCGGTTTTCCCGTCCGATTATAATTAGGGTCTCTTCAAGGCTAGAGTGAATAGGCTCTCAATAAATTAGTGCACCTCACCATCTACGATTGCATTACTACTTACCATCAGGTGGGATCGCAGTCAAGCACTAGTTTATGTCAATAAAAAAAAAAACATAATATATAAATTCTTCTTTGTAATTTTATTGGGACTCCTGTCCAGTTTCGGACAATTCTACAAAACTGACTTATTAAGTCATAATCCACTGTGCGGTAAGAATAAGACTATTTAAAAAATCGATGCTATCCAATAAATAAACGCGCGTCTATTCTACAATGTTTCTGATCTCTTGCGTACAGCCATTTTGTTATTCCGAGCGCATCGGGCGCCCCACGACCGGTTAGCGGTAAATTGTTCCACGTAATGTGATTCTAATTGAGCAGCTAATTCCTACTGAGCATACACTCGGTTAATTAGCCATTGCCCCCACTGAGACCGCTTCTTGTATTGTAGCAGCCTTTTTGTTGCCACTAAGTCGGCTACGTAGCTTACTTGGCGGCAGAGATTAGGCTGTTGGTACTTACACAAACAGCGGAACTTTAGCGCAGTTTACAAATTTCTGAGCAGATTTTAGTTGCTGTGTAGCGAATATATTTTGCTACGAACGGGTCGCTCTCTGTCTAACACATTAATGAATGAAAAACAATAGCAGAATAATCCTTTAAATGAGATTTAACTGACAAGCAAAAGTGAATATAAGCTTTAAAGAGCGGCCGCCAGCGGCTTTGTATGTTAAAATGAGAACAACGAAACATTTCTAAAAGAGTTTTTGACTTTTCCCGAGCTCGAGTTTGTTTTATAATTATGTCGACAAAATAAAATGAGGAATTGTTTAACGTTTTAACTAGAATCAATATTATCTTTTGTTACCTACCTGCCTTTTGTCAATAAAGATAATCTTATATTCATAATTAATTCATTTATAGACAACATTGATCCAATGATTAGTAAAAAAGTTGACATCTAAGGGCCTGTGCACACCACGTTTTTTAAACGCGCCGTTGACGCGCGTTTTAGACACGTGCACCGATGGCGCACTTTTATCCTATTAAAGGTCTACAGGCTGCGACTGACTCGCGTGCGTATCGCGTCTATATCGCTACAAACGCGCGTCAACGGCGCGTTTAAAAAAAGTAGTGTGCACAAGCCCTAAGTGTTAGCAGAATTTAAATCAGAAATGGCAGATATCAATAATTAGATATAAATTGAATTTCCTAACCCTTCCAACGGCACCCTAATTTGATGCTTTAGTTATATGGTCAGTCAAAACCAGCAACCACCGCCAGAATGTCATTGCCGCCAGCACGAGCCCTACTTAAAAAGGAGGCGACATTTTTGTGCAAAAAGGGAATCCATTTGTACGAGCCTCCATGAACATACCAGATGTGTTACAAAAACGTGGGACCTCAATAGTATCCTTAAAGCGTTGTTATATCGGACTCGCAAGGTGTTTTTTCGCGAATATGTTGTCCATAAGCTGCTGCAATACAAATTTTGAATAATATTTAATTTTGATTAATAGAATATTCTTAACCTGCTACGAGCAAATTATAAATTTTATTTTAAACAATATATATTTTTGTACATTTTAATTATACAACAGAAGAGTTCCATAATAGCTTTGTACAGATTATAAAATTTCATAGACCGAGTCCTTTCGATGCTTGATTTGTTCCAGACAAAGCTTTATGGTTGGATGAAGGCACATCAGAAATAATTTTCCTTGTGTTTTATAGCTTCAAATTACTTCGATTTTATTGGAGATGTTGTACCCAATTATCGGTATATAATAATTGTGCGCTGTTCTATCATTTTCCGCTTATTGCCCGAGTCCAGTTCGCTCAATAAAACTGGTCACGTGCTGCATGTTATGCGCACGTTTGGTTCTGATTTGGCGAGCTCCTAGTTTTACAAGGATCGACTGCCGATTGACCTCCTTTTCGATAATAATGTGCAGTGGCTATGACTTTATAAAAATACAGGTGGAAAATGCCAAGATTATTACAATTATGGCAGCTTTAACTACACTGAGAGAATTTTGCAATTTTAATCATAGACAATTTGGCCTAAATCGGGCACAAAATACAACATACGAAACAAAGCTACTTTATTATACAATAATAAAACTGCGTGCATACTACACCAATGCTGCGGTTACGCCAATGCGCTACAAAAGCGTAGCACACTCACGTAGACATCTACAAAGCCTCTACAAATTTCCGACGCAGCGACTACGACGCGTCCACGCGTCAGCAGTTAAAACGCGTTTACGCAGCGTAAACGCATTAAACAAACGAAGACATTCTATAGAATATATAATTAACATGGCGTATTTGATGCGCGATGTGAATGGCTTATGTTTTGAAGATGAGATGACTAGAGCTTAGTGCTGCTTGAAAGCGTACGACAGGTGAAGTTGTAAAGTGTATAATTTAAAGGGCGCAATACAGTCTAATGAGCGGTATTCAGTACACTGAAGAGCACTCGTCACCGTTTTCTCTCAGCGTATTGTTGTTAAAGTGGATTTAGAAGTAAATAACATACGCATGGATGCCTTGTTTAATGTCAGTGGTAATAGACTCCTCTATTCTATTTGTAATGACAAAGTTATGAGTTCCATCCGGTACAAGGTTTATTTTCATAAATTCCATTTTTTTTTTAAATTTCAGTCGGTTGAAAAGATTATAATAAGCTTACTTGCTTTTAATGGCTTTCTGTAATAAGTAGGTAATAATTTTATGCATGTGTAAAGCAAGACTTGGAGTCTTTTTTAATCATAAACATATCTAAACAAAATCAGCCTCGTAATATTCTCATTGCTGGGACTCAGGCCTCCTCCCTAGGTGAGGAAATGGATCGTAATTTACCACGCGGGCCCAGTGAGGGTTGGTGAATGTCACATGTCTTCGAACTTTTGGTTCTCGGACATGCCGGTTTCCTCACAATGTTTTTCTTTCACCTTTTTAAGAGTTGTGGTGATAAAATAAATTACACAAAGTAATGCGCCTGGTTGGGTTTGAACCCGAGAGCAACTACACGTAAGTCGAGGATGGGCAACCACAGCTCTTCAGTAGGTATTTTTAAGAACTAGATATTTACTTTTCTAATAATACTCCACGATCACCACATGAAGCTTCAAAAGGTCTCATCTAGTTTTGATTGAATTTAGTAATATTTGTTCTATTTGCTTCGGTTCCTAATTTGTTTGCTTAGTACGACTAAACTAACAAACCTATGTTATATGTCGTTACCCTTACCCCCGGCCTTAGTGAAACCTAGATTCAAAGATTCAAGATTCAAAGCATGTTATTTCAAATATCCTATATTATTTTCTTCGCCTATATTATTAAAGATTTCTAAAATATAGAACACAATCCCTCAAAGTTTCTCCCTCCCACTATTACCTCTCATTCGTCGTTCTCTCTCATCGTTTTCATTAATGACGTATTAAGAGGCTGTGTAATCAGCTTGTTACCGTTATAACTAAGACTTCACAAGAGGAAAAGCGAAGGGATTCTGTAATTCGCGTAATAAACGAAAATTACCCTTTGTTCCCGGGTACCAGGGGCATATAACCTATAAGTAGCTGTAACTAATTGTATTCGTATACGTTAGTCAGGAGCGATTATATGGAATTATGATTTGTTTTATTTAAATAAAAAATCGAATAAAAAAATCTTAGCCTGATACTTAATTTATTTGAAAAATGAATTATATTGTCAAATTTATAGTCCAAAAGCGTTCAGTTCGAGCACAAAATTTATTTATCTTCAATTTGAAATTGACCTATTTTCTAAACAAAGATCCTAAAATGCTTTTAATCCTAAAACGCAAACCTTTTTCGTAGGCGGAGCCCCTAGCACATTCATTTAATTTAAACTCAAAGTAATAAGTTTGACTTACAAAATGAAGGATTGCGTGTTCAGCTAAATCACAATTTAAAACAGAAATAATTAATTATGCACAAGCAAGTCGCTATTATATTTTGATAAACGTCTACAGCAAACTGCATGTTGGGTCCATATTTTAACCGTAAAACATGCAAAGCCTTTTACAGAATATAAAGAGCCTATTAGACTGTTAAGTATGAGTCAAAATAAGGTTCCAATTTGAACAGATCAGATAAAAACAGTGTGGGGATCAGGGAGAAGCCACAGTCGACCGGTTACCGGCCGTCCTTGTAAAAAACGAACGACTACCGGTACCCAGCCGGTAGGAAGACGGTTAAAAAACCGTAGCAAATGTGAATACGATCTGTGATCCGAGGGTGTAATGTATTCTGGGATTAACATGAATTGCTTTTCTCCGTAACCCAGGGTTGGTTCGCTTCGACTTTATGTTTTGCTGATCATCATTGAAGTCAACTCGATTGGTAAAAAAAGTAAGACATTAAACTAAGGATTCAGTTATTTTAACGACAGTTATATGACTATCTTTTCTCTAAACTTTCAATTGCTTAATTACCTCAACACAGATAATTTTTGACCATTACATGTTTGCTGTATGGATTTTAAATGAGACTGACTCCTGAGTTTGTTTCGGCGTTTCTTCTCAGGGTACTTAGCTACGAAACACCGGCCTCATCTAGTTTAAATTGATTAAAACAATTGACGTGTAAAAAAGTTTTTTCCAACTTATTTGAAAATAAATATCAATTAAAATTAGGTAAACATCATTGAATTTAACACAATTATTTGTAAAGTATGTTTAAATTATTTACTATTTAATTTTTTTATTAATGTTTCCGGAATTTTCGCAATGTTACATTCAACATCCAATGAAGCATTAAAATTAATAAATCAGATAATAAAACCATATCAATTGTTATGTATTAAGCAGAACTGCAGCCGTCGAGGGGGTTAACTGAAATGCGTTAATGAATGTAACTTGTTTAAAATTTATTTAAAATTGGGCCGTTTTTACGTGTATATAAATTTTAAATGCATCCTACTCGATGACATGGCCTGACATCAGCCCCTGACTGCGTAATATTTACGTTCTGTTGTTAATGAATTATAATTTTCAGCTTACTATTAAAATATTTTTTGTAGGTAGTACTATGACAGTAAATTTACATAGAAAAGTTTACGTAGAGGTTGTAAATCAAAGTTCTAAGATTAAACTGTTTGTCCTTTGTTTCAGATCATTAAGCGTCACTTATATCTTTGCTTCTTGGACCAGGTAAGATGGAGATTTTAAGAAATACGTGAATTTATTATTTTGATTTACAATATAAACGTCTAATCATTTCTTAATGGTGAAAACAATATACTCATCGTGACTACAAACGTGATGAATATTTAAAAGTTATCCTCAATGCATCAAACTGCGTTTTATCACAGGAATTGTCTGTTTATTTATTTTTCATAACAACACGTTTACGTCAACAAATTTTAGAAAAAAGATAATTATCTCAGTATAAACTCAACGTGTGTCAGCAATCATTTGTACGTGACGACCGTGTTTAAGTTAACTTTTTACTGCTCACCGATGGCTAGAGGTGATCAACAAATGAATTTATCCCTGAGAACCGAGCTTTGTACGTGTTCGTTTGTCACTCGGTGACATCGCCCAAGCCCCCGCCCCTAATTAGTACAGAAATAACGTCGAGAGATTTGTCAACTTCCGAACCTTTATGGCATTCCTTTGAGGTTAACTCCCAATGCCGTCGAACCCATACAACATCTCACAGGTATCCAAATAGATCGTTAACTCACTGTGAAATATTATTTTGAACTTTGGGGTGGTCCATGTTGATACCTCATATTATTTAGTAACATCGCGAGAATAAATTAATCTTGATTGTCGAATCAAGTACTCGTCTACGAAGTTTTGTTGTCCAAACTTTCTTGATGGAAAAAGTTTAAATATAACCTAAGTGCTTTGTTTTAGAATCAAATTGTTGGCAATAGTTTATCTAAATTGCTTTTCGCTACGCTTAATCTTTGTCACTCGCCCTTGCATATAAAAGTATTTAATTATTTTTAAATTAACCTACAAACATTTACATGAAGATCTTCATATTTAAATACAATTTATAATAAATTAAATAGTTAATTGGAGTTATAAGAATAATAATTTATTACATATAAAAAATACATATTACATAGTTAATCTGTGCTTTTGTAAGAGCAGTGGTGGCCGAGTGGTAACGGCCCCGATTTACGAGTTGTAGGTCGCGGGTTCAAACCCAGCCAGGCGCATTACTTTGTGTAATTTATTTCGTCACCACTGCTCTCAAAACGGTGAAGGAAAACATCGTGAGGGAACCGGCATGTCCTAGAACCAAAAATTCAAAGACATGTGACATCCACCAACCCGCACTGGGCCCGCGTGGTGTATTACGGCCCATTCCCTCTCCTAGAGAGGAGGCCTGAGTCCCAACAGTGGGAACATTAAAAGGCCGACTATGCTATGCTATGCTGTGCTTTTAATTATGATAAAATTAGAAATAACTATTTTGTTTTTAAATTGTATTTTTAAAAGTTTAAGCAAACTTTTAACAATGTTAACATCGGTAAAAAGATTTGTCGGTAACAAAATTAAGCAACTCAAACTTTTGCACCGAAACTGAAAGTCAGTCTGGTCGTTTACATTCGCATTATTCCAAATTTCGTTAAAACAAAAAGAAAGGGTTATACAAAAATGATAAAACTAAGTTTTCCAACGTCAATATTACCGAGAGGAATTAATCTGAAGCTAAAAGGGAGCCCTCGAAAGTTATCTGGGGAAGCTGGAGCGGGGCATGACTTCACAATCAAATGTCAAACAAAGTTTTATCAGCACAAAGTTGACAAATAAATTCCCCGTCCCGCAAGAGAACTTTTCTCATAGTCGACGCGACGAGACGTGATCCCGCCGACTATATCGACCATCTCTCCTTTCCTTGACGTACGCAGACTTCGTGTTTTTTCCCGCTACAATAATAGCTGCAATTTATAGTTATGTACCTTTTACTTTGACTCAATTTTAAAAAACAAAAAAATACCCTCCATTTTTGATCCAAAACAGCTAAAGATAAATATTTCTAACATGCAACAAGGTCCTATTTGTGGATGTCCGTAAAATTATCCGTAAAAACATGTCATCTTTGTTATTAAGATAATTGTCTATCCTGTCTTAAAACACAATGTCTCAAATCCACGTACAGCGCGTGGGGTAGCCGTGTCACGCGACTAATCCGTAGTCCCATAAAATCTGTTAGGCTCGGGACTCGGGGCGTCGAATGAGGAACGACTGACAAGTACGCCCACCTTGTCTGACTTGTCTTCTGTGACAACATGTTTCCAAGGTTTCCTCACTTATTATTTCTTAAAATTATTTTTGTGAAACGCCTTCTGAATATCTTGTTAAGTCTCAATTTGAGAAGGATTGATTAGAAACGATTTTCGCTTTGTTTAGCACATATTTTTTCCACTTTGTTAGAAACTAGTCTAACTGGTTCATTCTACATGTCTGATTTAGATATTATAATGAACGCAAACAAGCTCAACAAAAATAGAAGATAGGTATATTCAAAGAGGACAAACAAGAACATTCTTATTTGTACGGAAAGACGTCGAGATGTCAAGAATCCGAACTTGAAACATACTCCGAGCACCCTTCCTTTCAAACCGCTCCCTAACGAGCCAATGAGCAACTCAGCTCGGAAAGAAGATTCAGTAAACAGTAACTTACAGGTTTCGTGTTACATTCTGAAGAGTTCATTACATTATATTGTTTAAACTCCAGTTAAGTATGCTTAAACAGCTGTCATTTGTCAAGTGCTGGCCAAAAGTGATGGATGGCACGGGCGTTTCCGTTCGACTTTTAAAACTGGGGACTGTTGTAATGGGCCAGTATTGTTATTTCAGTCGTCGGAAACGTAACGAACTAACGTATGGGAATGTTAAAAGTGACGGGGCATATATATTTTATAAGCGTCCATTTGTCTGGAGGCGCATGTGTGTCCGCCCTGTGCGCTGAAATATTTACGAGCTATTAGCGCAACAAGAACAAATACGTAGCGAGATGCGTCTCGGAAGCGGATCACAAGCGTCTCTTAGCGCATCACTGATTTAACACCACTACAGAATTAAGCCTAAGTAATTAATGTCGCATCTTCTGCTATATTCGTACCTTTTGAAGTTAAGACATTTATCAGTAAATTATTTTATGTTAAATGGCGCGTTATTGATCTTTGAATTGAAACATTATAACGTTCAACAGTTAAACAAAACACGTCCATTACAGTATTAGGTATACGTAAACAGTTTTATACGGCACAATTTCCTCCCATTATTTCGTTGTTAAGCTTGAAAATAGACGGTCTGAAAACTACGTCCATTGTGTTTTTTATCCCAGAGTTCGAAAAAAACTACGTGTTCGATGCAAGAGCTTATTTGCTTTTTAATTCGACGAACAAATGTGAGTGGGTACGAATTAATCCCTGACGCCTTGTTAAGGGTGATGTACGGCCAGTATTAACGCAGTAAGTAATTCAATTTCACGATGAAAATCTGTTTAATGAGCCTAAGTTAATGTGTCCACTGTTAACAAATAAAGGCGCAGCGCACTGACAAATTGCTTAATTTTATTAAGTGGCGGTACACTTGGGCTGAGTGCAGTGTTTGTTCGCTAGATGTATTTACCGCTGCGACTTCGAAAGCGACCCTCGCTCTACTCGCGGATCATAATGTACAAATTCACTGAACTGCTACATTCGCCGACTGCGACAAAGAAACGGTAATGGACCCTCATATATATGCTAATAAACTTTCCAAATGCGTTTTAAATTAAAATAATCCCGAATTTATATGTAAATTTGTGACCGCACTTTGTCCTTCGCGGCTTCTCGTTCCGAAATCGATTACATTACACGGATTCGAGCTTAGATCCGACTCAGATAAGTTTAATGAAGGGTTTACTAAAACGGAGATCCTTTACTACAATCCACTCGATTGGGGATTCTATCGCTCTCGATTTCACTCTTACTAAAACAAAAACTCGGCTAAAACAAAGGTACGAGGTATAATTTTTGAACCTCCTAAAATTGTTGTTTTATCGTTGTCGTGTCGTAGTCGGTCGGCACAAATGTAGTTCTATAACAGATAATATTAACGATATTTTTATTTAGCTTTCCATTAAGCATACCAGTATTATCTTAATTTTTATGTGGTTAACCTTTTAGCTGCGTATTATCTTATAATATAAAAGCTCAAGCTTCAAGGTTGCGTTTACGAGACCACCCGCACATTCCGACTAGTTTCGATCTAGATGTGTCCGTATCCCCCCCCGTGTCAGTCCAATTAGTCATGATTAACTTAAATTTATAGGTCTGTTTAATGGTCCATTAACGAAGTCACTAGTATCTAACGACTTCTTATTGTGAAGCTACAATTCCATAAAACACTTTCATCCAATTAAACAAGACGCTGATATTTGATCCCAATACGTTGGTTGTCACTCTCTATTAGAGTTTATGGCTTAAAAGTAATTGTATCAGAAATATGGCTGGTAACACGAACGAACCCCTCATCCCGTAAATCACTAAAGACGCAACATTAAAAGAGTGAGGTGTGTTTTATATTTTTCTCAAAGAGAAAATGTTTAAGCTTAATTTGAGCAGACATTCAGTAAGGTTTCATTTCGTTGAGAACGTGAAGTGGAACGTTTTGTTTGAGATATTGCACATTTCGCCACGCTCGCCTCTGTGTTTGTACGGGCGGTATCTTACTATATTTTGAAATGCCGACTGTTAGGTTTTTGTATCAAGTAACAAAACACGCGATCGCAGCCTTTTATTCTGAAGTTTAGCCGTTTGTATTTCAAGGAAAATGTTGTTATTTGGTTCAAGTACCACGAAAGTGCCGATTTGCTGGTATTCATCAACTTTAGTTACATGTTTTCTCTTGATTGTGTACCTAAGTGTTCCTCATTTATAATGCCTTGTTAGGTGTAACGTAGCATCATCATCATATTCCAGCCTAAAGACGTCCACTATTTGACATAGACCTCACCCAAGTGTCTGCACAACGAGCGGTCATGACACGTCTCGCTCGCAACCAACGGATTCTCGCGACCATCACCAGGTCATCGGTAGTGTAGCGTTTAATCAGTTTTGTTTCTATAAATGATATAAACTAGTGCTTGAATGCGATCCCACCTGATAATAAGAATCGATGATGATGAAATGCACTAGTTTATTAAGAGCCTATTCACTCTAGCCTTGAAGACACCTATAATACAACTACAAATTTTTCCACCCGAAAAAAAAAAGAAGAAAATGCCTATAATACAATCATGATATCCGAGATTGACCCGTGCGGTTGCTAATACTTATAATCTGAGACGTAGTCACAAACTCCTCTGCACAAGTTTTAAAATATAAATAAATATCTAAATATATCTCGCTTTTTGATAACCTTTCTCCGTTTACATATTATACGATATTTTAATATGTTGAGACGGCATAATGGCGCCTAAAAATATACGTTGACCATCGAACATGGTTTTAAAATCAAAAAAACTTTATGACAGGTAATTTTATCAAATGCCTAATCCTTTATTTTGGTTATGGTAGATTAATGTTTAGACTTTACAGAAATGGATGCTATAATCGAATATTATATTAGCCACGTAAATGTTGGCATGTAAAAATATGATGGTGCTGAGCTGCTTATATATTACATGATAAATGGATTTCAATTTATACTGTGACAGCTTCAGAGGAAAGCTTTCGGTAACAAATGCTTATGTTTCGAATGCACGCGATGTATAGGGCTGAAGTAGTGGGTATAACCACCACACTCACGTTCCGCGATTATGTAAAATGTAATTTAAACCCTGTTTTGGTGACGTCACTCAGTAGTTAACAAATTAATGATCGTTTTAATTGCAGTTATGTGTGTTAAAGTGGTTCTAAATTGCTGATGAATTTGTATTACTTTAGACTGTTCTATATGTCTCTAGATATTTTGTCTGCCAACTGTAAACAAAAATCTTCTCTTCGAATCTTTTTTCTTTTTTTTTTAAATTATAGAACTTATGGAAATGAAAAGAGCTGCAGATAAAATAAATCTGTAAAAATGTTTCCTTTCTTCAGAACTTGCATATAAAAATCTGTTTTTCCGTGCCAGTTTATTGGAACGAATAAAAACCATTATCTTAGAGCAAAATTATAACCAAATGTACTTAAGTTATGACCACCATAAGTGAGCAAACAGAATCGAACCGTTATTTTGGAATCTAGAATCAGGGTAGTTATGAATATGAAAGTTCGGATCTGGATACACTACGGATACGGATATATAGGATTAATATTATACCGGTTTCGGATACGGTTACGGTTATGAAATTATACTGGATTATCCGTTACTTTCGCTTGCGGATATAAGAATTTTAAAATTCATTATCTCCCTAGCCTTTTCCCAACTAGCTTGGGATCCGCTTCCAATCTAACCGGATGCGGCTGAATACCTGTGTTTGACATGGACCGACTGTCTATTAGACTCAGTCACTAGGTGATACGAAACTCCTTTGATAAACCGATGGTCAGACTTTCTGGCGTCTGACTACCTGTAACGACTGTCAAAGATCTACTAATGACAAACGGGCCCAACGGCTTTACGTACTTTTCGAGGCACGGAACAATTTTAAAATTATAAAAGTAAAATACAAATATTCGAATCTTGACTTATAGTCTAGATTGTCATTTAGACTCCACCTTTATCCGGAACTATCCGAAGCTTTTATATCGATTTCGGTTACGATTACGGATATTTTTTTATTTCGTATATACGATAGTTTCTGTTGCGGTTACAAAGCTCCATAACATCCCTGCCTAGAATAACAAAACCATAATCTCAACAATTTTGAGCACGAAAAATTGAATTGTTAGTCATAACTTATGAAATTTTAACGTTTGTCGTTTATTTAGAAGACGAAGGGTGACTAGGCGCGGGCTCTTCTAAGAAATATTTCATTAATCACTACCCTATACCTCGGGGTAGACGAATATGTTAAGGTCCCTTGAACATCTGGAAAGAAAACATCCGGTAGAAATATAACATACTGCCGCATGCCGCCTGCGCCCGCATAGAGTGCCGCTGACCTTGCTATGTACATTTAATCTGAAAAACAAACCAGCAAATTTTTTTTGTACAAGGATATTTCTAAAGATCAAAGCCGTTTTAAAGGAGTAGGGAAAACATGTGAAAAAATATCATGTTGTTATTTTTTTTTTTTTGCAAATGTATTATAGTCATACAAAATGATCATATAGAGAGCAGTCATGGTGGTCGAGTAGTAACGGCTCCGAATTACGAGTATAAGTCGCGGGTTCAAACCCAGCAAGGCGCATTAATTTGTGTAATTTATTTCATCACCACTGCTCTCAAAACGGTGAAGGAAAACATCGTGAGGAAACCGGCGGCGTGTCCTAGAACCAAACATTCGAAGACATGTGACATCCACCAACCCGCACTGGGCCCGCATGGTGGATTACGCCCCATTCCCTCTCCTAGAGAGGAGGCCTGAGTCCCAACAGTGGGAATATTATAAGGCCAACTATACTATTCTAAAAAATCATATGTTGATAACGGTTTAAATGAATCTATAATTATTTTTTTTTTTCAAATCTCTAAACCCAGCTATTTCCAATGAGTAGGCTTCAGAAAGTCACTTTTTTATGGCACTAAACGGGAGCAAGGGCCTTAAACCGGAAGACGCTGAGAAGCCACCGACTTTTACGTTTTCAAACGTTGCCATAATCCTGATTCACTGAAACGACACGGGACGGAAATAAATCGTACCTATTCTCGAGTCCCGAAGGTCATTTGTACGACGGTAATTTATGGAAGAACTCGTATATGTAAATAGGAGTGTAGGTATTTCTTAGCTATTTCGTTATCAGCATGGATTATCTTTATTAGGAATTTATTATTTCTGTGAAACGATTTCGTGTCTCAATGTAAAGCGAACGTTCGTGGTTTATGTGTTTTTAATAAATAGGATTATCTAGGAGGCCGATAAAAATATACATTTGAGTTAACAGAAAAATCTAGTAGAAATAATAATATAGTGAACCTAAACGAAAACCATTCACGAATAATCGTGAATAAATACAAGAGATATATTATTATTCTTTGCTTGAGTGATTTTTAACGTAATCTAAGTAATGGTATAACCAATATTATGATAGGCAATTGAAATAAAATACACCACTCAAAGTAAAAGTCAAGTTAAAAGTTTTTTTATTTCACATAGGCCTACATGGGCACTTATAAAACGTCAGAAGCTAGTGCACGTTTCCAAATTGGCCGTTTCCTATGGAGAAGAACCGGCAAGAAACTCCATGGTCACGGTTTACTCTCGAGAAAAAGAAAGAAAGAGGAGGACTCTTTAAAAAAAATTTTTTTTTACAATATTTCCATATTACAGTATAAGTAGATATTATGTAAGGACAGTGTAGACCAGTGTCGATATTGTACTAAAAAGTACAATAAAAATAATCATAATACAAACTATTTTTTTAATTAGTACAAATACATATAGGGTTTATTAGATAAGGTCTTGTTATTATTTAAGTAAAATGTCAATAAATAATATTCGTAAACAGCAAAGTTGTTAGCGTTTTTTTATATCCCAAAATGTCACTCAATTTATGGAAATATTGTAAAGATTATGAATCAATGAATGACGATCAAAATAAAAAAAAACACTGCGTGTAGTACTTTGTAGAAGCAATAGTTATGAATGGTTGATTCAATTATGAATTTACCAATTATGACTAATTTTCATGGATAATTTTGGGAATTCGTTTTTTTTACTTTTACTACACAAATACTTATATATATTTTTGTACTAATTAAAAAATAAAAGTGTATACAAGAAATAATGGCTACGAAAACTATAGGTACCTATATTTAGTTTCAGAAATATAGATAGATTTTTAGTGCACGAAAGGTTCCGTACTACAATATTAAAATCGAGAAAAAAAACGTCTATATAAAAACGTTTCTTGCACGAGAACCCACATTAATTTTTAAATTTATTACTTTTGTTGTTATAGCAACAGAAACACAAATTCTGTGAAAATGTCAACTCTCTTACGGGTTATGACATACAGCCCGCTGACAGACGGACGAACAACAGATGAACGGACGGGTAGTAAAGGCTAGTGAAAGGGTCCCGAGCACCCTTCGGGTATGGAACCTTTTTTTTAAGTGGAAATCATCCAATGACTTACTACTAGGGTGGAGCGAGAGGGCGTGTCAGACTTTTACTGACTAATTCACACTCCTATGTTCCTTCTTGGCATTCGTTCCATGGCCCCAGGTTTCTCTTTCGCACAACCCCAGTAGGTTTCGGCCCCCACGGTGGGTACGGAACCCTAAAAACACAAATAACATATTCGTTGAAATCGTTCTACCGCCGGCAAGATATCAGAAACGCCACGTTAATTAAATTCAGAATAAGAACACGCTCAAGCATTATTCATTAAAACAAATGAACGGAACACGACCGTTGACACAACGCAGCGGTTACCGATCGCTAACAAATAACTAGTAGCGTTACTATTAACTAGTAGTATTGTGTTACGAAAACCAACAGTCGGTAGTTAATCATACGTTATCTGACAACGATCGGAATCTAGTACAACGTAGATCATAATTAATGCGCGCAGCGACCAGTGAGACGCCTGGTCAGGAAGCGTTTTGTCCGTATCGCAACCACCATCTGTTGGAACCACCGTCAAATGTGTTTAGGCACCCTTAATTACCACTAAATCCAGAAAAAAATGGAATAAAAATAGTTCTGATGATCATTAAGGTGGTTATCGATCCATCTCGCTAGTAGGGAATTAAATACTAGGTTGGATGGTTTGTTTGGACAAACCACTAGGATGGGGTAAAAAAGTACCTTCATATGTTAAAATGGTGTCATTCGTGTAAGGATTTTTTCTCCATATATTCTCACTATTTAGATATCATCAAATAACTTCTCCCGCTCGGACGCCTTCCGAAGGTGCAGGACCCCAGGGTTCTGAGACATAATAACCCATATAATAATAATAATAATTTATTGGACTGCAAAATTTTGTACAAGCAAACACAAAAAACAAAGACATTTTTGGATAATATAAATAATATGTTAGTAGTATTTGTAAGGAATTCTGGTACCCTAGGAAAGATTTATGTTTTGTTATGGGTACCAGGATTCTCACACTAGCTTTACAGCGTTTTTACATCAGAAGCCAAAGAGTTAAAAACGAAGACAGCCCTTGTATGTGTGTGAGTGTTAAGTATGTGAGTTGTGACATAAGGAGTGTATAATTATTTGTGCACTGATGAAAAATTGGGAAATTACAATTTAAAAGGGTTTCTGTTTTGTCATAGCTCTGCATCTGTAACCAGTCATATACCCTCGCTTTACATTTCTGTAATTCGGAGGAATGTATGGAGCATTTTTTGTTAGTCATGTTACATTTTTTGTTATTTAGATACTTAGGTAGTCCGTTAAGTGAGTACCCTAATATTCAAATCTGAATATAAACGTCTTCAACAATATCGCTGTGAAAGTTCCGTGAACCAAAAGCGCCTTTGTAGTCCTCAAGTGATCATCAACATCAGAGAAATAGGCTCTACACGTAACAGAAATCATCCAAATTGACAGGATTCTTTGAATGAACGAATAAAATTGTATCTCCTGACATCAAAACGTAAAAGTGCTGTAGCAGAATCTTTCATAAGCTGATAGTCGGTTCACCTCGAGTTTTTGCTGTACAGAGGATTTCACCTTACGAAGTTGACCCTTCGTTTCTTATTCGAGCCGTCTCGACAACCCTCGCCGTCAGGGGCTATAAATCATAATTTATTTCACGATGAGAATTCTTAAATAAACAAACTCATAGGCACAATTTAAAACAATTACTGTCTGAGATTTCATTTTAAATTACAGGATCATTATTTTGATGGAAAGATGATTTGAAATATAAAGGCCTGCCTCGAATAACATCCTAATATTTATGTCGGCATTTTCCGGAAGATTTTCCGTGCAGCCTACACGAGCGTGGCTAAGGGGAGTTAGGACCTGGATCTACTACAAGGTTGAACAAAGTGTATCATTTTCTTGAAAATTCAGGGGCTGGGAAAAGGTTCTCGGCTATATATTAATAAATTTGGTTACAAAATGAGGCAAAAGTAACGTATGTATTTGCTTTTTAAACAATAAAACGTTTAAACCAGAGATGTTACTTAAGTTCGAATCCGATTACGAAAGTTCGGAACTTCCGATTGATTTTGCACCTTCGGTTTCGATTTTGGTTCCCATAAATTTTAATCGGAACTTATATCGAAGGTACCACAAGTTTATGTTTGTCACGCGAGAAGCCGGATCCCCCGTACTTTCTGTCGATTCTTTCACTTGTTATTTGGTTTCGCATTTGAAATGCTATGAGTTCACTCTTTATTTTATTTATCCGATCTTTTAATTAGTTTTAGTTGTGTAGCGTTTGACGCTTCTACCTCCGCCTCCGCTTCAATTTCGGTTCCAATTTCGACAAACCAAATTTAAAAACTCCGCTTCCGATTTCGATTCAAATGTAACCAATTCCCTTACATCCCTAGTTTAAACATACTAAGCAATATAGTGTTAGTTACCTTCGTATAGTATCTATGTAAGATATTTTACGGTTGAGAATCTAATAAAATGAACTTGCACAGGGAAAGCTTTACACAACTTCGAATCCAATCCATCAATTCATTTCGCTCATTTTTACTTCTTTTTTACAGTGAAAGAATGATGTACGCATGTCAATATAGAAATATGCGCCAAACCAACGCATTACGTATCTCTAACATTCCCCGAATTGTGCCGAACGTGAGCTGGGAGACAAATTTGTTCGCGCATACATTTTCCTTAAGAAAGGACATGGAGAAAGAAATTTTCTTAAAGAGAAAACTTTTTATACAAGTAACATGATTAGGTTGTATGTAGGTACTTGTCAGTTTGTAAATTGCGTCACAATTGATAAGATAGATAACGTTTCTTCGTACATGTTTAAGTAAAGTAAATTCACATGAAATGGTGTAGATGTAGTTTTAAAGATTCAAAAGCATTTATTTCAAATAAACCATTTACAGGCACTTTTGAAATGTCAAGAAGTCAGTCAGTCAGTCAGAAAACATGATGCTAATTTCACATTCCAAAGCGTAGATCTCTATGGAGAAGAATGTGCAAGAAACTCCATGGACACTATTTTCAATCATGTTTTGTAATTACAAATATCTCTGTTACATGTTTCTTGTTGCCATCATGTGAGAACAATGTCAATAAAGTAAAAATAAAAACTAAATATAGATATTAAAATAGCAACTGGCAGCTAAGAGATGAAATTAAAAAAAAAAAAAACATTAAAGAATAATGATAATAGTTTCAAAACTAATCAATTTGTACACCCCGGTGGTAGTGGAGCTGGACCAGCATTGAGCCAAGTATTTTAATCTTGAATATAATACTCCAACTTATAATATACTTGCCTGCATAGTGCGTTTAACACAAGATTACACAGCTAAATTATACAGCTCCCAGTGTATCGCATACCGATCACATATTTTTAGGCTAATTCATTGCTACACACCAACAAAAATGTCGTATAAAAATTGCTACAACATATAATAATATCATCCTTTCTCATTACTTTGACTTGACGTATATTCAGCCATCCCTTACTTCACTGGTATCCATCTCACGAATTGCCTATGGTTTGCAAGGCGCTTTATCCGTATGAAAAACTTATAAAAGAAATGTGGGCAGAATTTCAAGTCTACGGTATATTCGGTGCGATATTTACATAGGATCGTCAACCGTCACTATGTAGCAATATGTCAAATATTTTCTTCTGGAACTTTCCGTTTACATATATTGTTACTGCTTGTGTCCTCGTACATTCCATTTTAAGCCAGCTAAAGTTTTTCTCGCTTACAAAAAAGCCGAATAAGAGCTAAAAGTGTTTTTTTTTAATGATGATGATAAACTAGTGCTTGACTGCGATCCCACCTGATGGTAAGCAGTAATACAATCGTTGATGGTGAATCGCACTAGTTTTGTAAGAGCCTATTCACTATAGCCTTGAAGACAACTGAGTTATAATCGAATGGAAAGACCGCAGCAGACTTGCAAATTCTTCGAATACTTCGATGTACGCGCTTTATTATTACTTTCAGAAATTGCGTGCAAATCAATGGTACATAAACAAAAGCAATTTTTATAAAATAATTAGTGTCTGTGCGACAAAGGGCCAGCGTGCTCGAGGCGAGTAAACACTCGGATGTGAGAAATAATAATTCGCTTTTCATTTTGTTTCATCATTGCGAAGCTGTGGAGTTGCTCAAAGACCTGAGGGCCGTCGATGGTGGATGAGTGGCTTATACTTTATTATTCGCTCGCACTGAGTCGCACTCATGGGGGAATGTAAAATGAGGTCGCGATTTATCGGAACACACTCGGTTCTTTTGCGTGCTGTAGGTAAGTAAGTACAAACAGATAAAGTCACTTAGTCATTCATGAATCATTTATAATAAATACCTAAGCTTTATCGACTCCTTGGAATGATGTAAGTGCTAAATTAGTTTTATTTGGTCGTAATTTGCTTTCATTTTAATCTTTTTAAGTATGAATTTACACACACACCTTCTAAAATGTTTGTTACGAAATAACAAACTGAACAAGATCCTGAATTTAACAGGAAGGAACAGAATTATAGATGCTGTTCAGTTTAATTACCGATGGCCAGCCAATGCGTAGAACCACAGACCACAAATTTCTTATAGTCCGTCTTAACAGTACCAGAATAATAGCCGTTCTATAAATATGAATATCGGACAGTGACCGCTCCAGTTCAATAAATAACGATTGATATTTTTTATACACATTCAATTAACTCTCAACTATCAATTACAATTGGAGTAGCCATATTTTTTGTTTAGACGACCGCAAAAAAAGTATTAAATTTTTTGCGGTCGTCAAAGAATAGTAACCGGATCAATATAATAATAGACTTGCGTTTCGTTATATTGACAATAAAATACGCTTATTAACTTTAATGCATTTTTATTTACAGTGACATTTATAATGTCAAAATTACTGGAACTCGTATATCGCCATGACACGAGTGTCAATGTGCCGTGAAACTTACTATCACGTGTCCCGACATATCCATGCGTAAAATCCGTAATAAAATTTTCGTGAACATGAAACGAAAATCCGTCAATATAGCACGGAACAAGTCACAGATTTATATTATGTGGTCGATTTACATATATTAGGACCAACGTGGATAAGAATAATTGAAACAAAACGAGTGACATTTCATTTCGTATCACGCAATTCGTACAGATTACAGTGGGCTCTGTCGCAGTGAATTACGATGTTGCCCCCTCGTTCTTAACGCCACATAATGTTGCGTATTTTATTATTGTGAGATTAACTAACGGAATACATTAGGCACACCTACATTATGCATGCCACCTGTTATTTGAGAAGTTATTACAGTCAATTTATTTAAAAGAGTTAATGTTAACAGTTATTTGTGTATCCGATATGGCGGACAAGGCACCAAGCTCATACACCTTTTAATTTGTAATGTCTGTAACTCACGTTAGATAAACATTTTTATGAAACGATTAATTAATTCAGAATTAGGGAACTTATAAAATACAAGTGGAAAGTTTTAACTGTTATTAAATAAAATATTTGTGTAACTAAAACGGTAAGTCGTTTATCAAAATATTTTTTTTTACTAAACAGTAGATACAAACAGAACATTAATTCTGATGGTACTGACATTACTATGTTTTTAACTAGCACTTTGCCATCGACTTTGATCGCGAGAAAGGTTTCATAAAAATTAACCATATTTTGAGGGTAAAAAAAAAACTAATAATTCTCTAATTTTAGTAAAATGTATAACAAATACCTACTGTTCTTTATAATGCATTTGACTAAAATTTTTGCTGAGTTTCAAGTTTATTAACCCAAGAAATAAACATCGTCCGTACAATCTTTAAAACCCCCTAAATTGTTCTATTGAAGGTAGTTCTAAAAACGAATAATGAGAACCTTCATTAATGGCTTGGGTTCCTAATTGTGCTTACTCTCAAGTTTATTGATATGTCGTGGCCAGATCTTAAAATTGATCACTTCATGATATGGCCACCTACAACTGGCCAGATCGTTTAAAACGTTAAAGTTTGATGATATATCAATCCTCGTTTGGCCATAATATTGAAGTAGGATTTCTATGATAATAAAAGGTCTAAAGAAAGTTGACAAAACGAGGATTGACATATCACCAAACTTTAACGTTTAAAATGATCTGGCCACGACCGATACACGGAATGTGATTTTATAAAAAAAAAGAACAAAATTTCCCATTTTCACCCCCTTGAAGGTTGAATTTTTAAAAACCCTTTCTTAGTATTCATTGACGTCATAAAAGGAAACCTTATACAAAATTTCACGTTTCCAGACCCAGTAATTTCGGCTATGCGTTGATATGTCAGTCATTCTGTTTCTCCTTTTACGTGATAATTCACATCACAGACAAAATTATTACACATCTTGAAGCACCGTATATTTTAAGATACACAATCTAATTGCCCTACAAATAACAATCACGCAGGAAGCAATATGATTGAAATACTCTATCATACGCTGTCAAACATATAAATCTAACGCATACATAATTATAAGCGTTATCAAGGGTTCAAAAGCCGTTTAAACATCAATGAGAGGACATAACTCACCTTGTTCTATTTCAACAAATACGTCAGTAGCTCAGGAAACACTCTGGGTTAGTCACGTAAGGGTATTCAGCATTCGTACCTTACTTTGGGCAGTAATTGAAATAAAGCAGGTGACGTTAGTACGGTTTGTCACGCACCCTCTGATGTATTGTGCAATGTTACGTAATGTAACGGGATTCGCGAGATTATCGCGACTGATGTTATAATTTAGACTTATATAATATAGAATTTTGACTTGGCGAGACTTAGCTGTGGCTTTGCTTGTTTGAAATAATAATAATAATTTACAGAATTTACAGAAGGCCTCCTTGATACGGCTCACATTGTGAGGAGGTTCCTGTCTCTGAAGCCCTAACCACTGGTAGCTTGAACCCTGCTCCCGACACCGGCGGACTACTATTTTTATATTTTTAAATGTTTTATTTTTTAAGATATTTAAAAATGTAAAAAATGATTATATGAAAAAAGTAAATTATATGCAAATAAGAAAAATAAAGAGATAATAATAATAATTTAAATTCAGTACAAAGTATTTTATCATCTTGAACCAGTAATTAGGATCTCATCTTGGTTCACACCCGTGAGATTCTAAAAGAACACTAGGTATTAGCCTGAGAAAAATTGCCTAAAAAACTATAATAATAATATTCCACAACTATCACACAACGCCGTCTAGTCTCAAGCTAAGCAGGGCTTGTGTTATGAGTACTAGACTGATAAAAATACTTATATATTTCTAATTATATACATATTATAGATAAATTACACCCAGACACTGAAAAAAGATCAAGCTCATCACACATACATTTGTCCTGGGTGGAAATCGAACCCACGACCTCCGGCACAGCAGTCCGGGCTACTAACCACTAGACCAACAGGCCTGTCGAAATAAATATATCTATACCTTTATGCAGCTAAGATAATCAATTTTTTTTGTCCATTTGAACCTTTTCTTCTTTCTTGCGAGACCGGATCAGGAATGCAGATATCCAGAAGAAAACATAGCCTGAAGAATCGCCAAACTTAAGTGTCAGCGGGCAGGGCACATTACTCGCTGAACAAATGATCGATGGGGTGAAAAGGTTCTGGAGCGACGGCCGCGTACAGGAAGACGCAGTGTTGCAAGGCCTCCTATAAAGTAGACCGATGACCTGGTGGAAGTCGCGGGGATTCGATGAATGAGAGTCGCACAAGACCAGTCATTGTGGCGGCACTTTAGGGAGTAAGAGAGACAGTAAGATAATAAGAGCGTCGAACAGCGGACGTCATTTGGTTTACAAAATCATATTTAATCTTTTCATTATTTTTTCGAGGTGGGAAATCATTAAGTGACACATCCTGTCCTATAATGGAACGAGTGGGTGTGTTGGACTTTCGCTGACTAACACCCACCTATATTCTTCAGTCGCTCTTTGTATTCTAAGACCACGATTCCTTTTTCTAACATTCGAGTAGCCCTAGCAGGCCTTGTTGACACCTTTTGGTCCTTAACGGATGGCCCGACGTCGAGCTACCCATTGCTCGACGTCCGCAAACCCGCGCCTTAGGTAGCCGGAAATCACCCTGCTACTCCCGATACCAGGGGCGTCTCAGCGCGGCCGAGGCGTGACGATGTACATTCCCTCACGGTTCATCCATCTGTTTCCATGCACAGTGGCAAAATAATGTCATGTACTCATACATTTATATCGCTGTCCCCTCTTAAAAGCTTTCAGTCGTTAAAATGCAATAACATTACTTTTAAAGGAAACATTTGATTGTGACACAATCGGTGAACATAAAAAGAATATTTGCGGCCAATAAAATTAATGATATCAATTAGTATATCCGTCACCGATAGCGATTCCGATTTTTACAGAAATGTATTGGGATTTTGTTATCTATAAGATATCTTTAAGTGGTAAAACAGACCTTAAGTTATCTCACTTATTAAGGTGATAAGATAAGGTTAAAACACACCATTAATTATGTTGAAAGAGCTTGTAATCACAGGTGAAGCCGACGACAAGCTCTACCGTAATTAGAGAAGTTACGACTAATGCAATACGAGCCTTAAAGAAGGCATTACTTTGACGACATTAGTCAAGGGGTAAGCTGCTTATTGCTGAATGTTATGACTATAATTGCTGACTTGGCAAACGATCTTCTGCCATATAAATTAACAAAGAAAACAATAGGGATAATAGGGTAAAAAACAGCCTACGCATTCATCTCAGGTCAACTAAATATACACAAAAAAAAAAACAGACAACCCGTTTCGGAGGAGTTCGACAGTGCCGTAACCAGGACTGTACCAGCGGTGCCCAGACACTGGGCGCAGATTCTGGAGGGGCGCAGGAATGATCAAACCAGGGATAAAGTTTTATATTATGCATTCAATTCTGATAAAGTAGCATTCTACTGGTGAAAGAATTTTGAGCTTGGTGACATTAACCCTTTAACCGCTTGCGTTGGATTGGTCCAATGAGTGTTTTCGTGTCCTATTCGCCAAGGTCGCGTGTTTTGACTGGATACTCCATCTTGTTCAGCTCTTTAATCCCCATAGGTTACAGAAGAGCTGCAGAGATGGAGTATTTGATCGTGGATGTGCGACCCTGGCGGAATAAATGCGACAGTATTTTGCACATATATCCGACATAGACGGTTAAAGGATTAAAACGTTTGTCAAGGGTCGCAGTTATATAAGCACGCACCGGGCGTATAAAGAGTTAGTTACGGCACTGGAGTTCGATAACAAAAGTACGTAACGGATACGTTTCATTAGGTATGTTTTTTACTAGCTATATCTGTCCCACTTGTGAGCAAAGGCATTCCAAAGTCCTTCCCTATATATTTTTCTCCCGAGCGCCGTCTCGATTCGCCTCGTAGTACGCCCCTATATCAACTTAGTACCTATTTCTGGGCCATCCTTGAAGGAGTTTTTCAGGAAATTATTGCCCAGCGGTCATTGTGTATGTGTCTAGCATAACTCACCCAACTCTATTTGAACCGGGCACAGGCAGCCTTTTTGCCCACGTCTAGTATACCGGCTGAAAAAGACAGTGTGTGTCCGTATTCGGTCTGATTTTTTTTTTGTATCCAGATTGCCATAGCTCTCTGACAAAGCTCAACATTATGTAACTCAATTCATAATTTTTGAGTCACCTTTAAAAGCAATTAAAATTAAATTAAATAGGTACTCAAGAAAATATCCACTAATTTCACGATAAAGTTTATCTACTTCAATTTGCAAGATAATAATTAATTAATAATAATTGAAATTTAAAAGCTGTGTTGCAAGCTCATATAATATAATTCCGAGTATAGATTATAAACTAATTAAAGCCTTTTAAAGTTAAGTAACTGTTCCAGTCAAAAGCCATTTGAGATAAATGTTCATAAATATTTATCCCCGTTTCAAGTCATTGGAATTTCCATAACCTTCCTTTCAAGGATTATCACAAACGCTTTATAGATAGGATCTCTCCTCGGTACCACATCCGTCGCAGACATGAAGCTTGACAGCCAAAATAATGGACCCAATTCATTAACCGATCTCTCAGTAGAAGACACGATGAAATTTTAGACCTCTTATTGTTAGGGCCCGGTGCTATTGTCGACGCCCCCGAGGCAAGTTCACATGTAGCCAGGCCCTTTGTACTTCAGATCTGTCCCTGACGTCGGCCTGTTAAGATAAATGAAGCTTTCACAATTATATTCAATCCAAATGACGAGGATTATATGCTTGCAGTTTCTGATACTGACGGTTTATAAGCAGAGAATGTTTTATGATAAACATGGGTGACTACAGCAAAAACTCCGTGGCCATTGATCTCTTTCCATCTAGTATGACAATCGTAACTACGACGACTCGAGTAAGATTCGATCCTTGAACTTTGGTATTGAAATATAGACGAAAGACAAAGTTTGATTCGAAACGAAATGATTTTGTAGACTCAAAATGAACAAAAGTTGCTCGTTCGTCGAGTTTGGGCTATTGTTTTAGGTTTCAGAATTTGTAAGTCAATTCGAATTGATATAGATTCGGCCAATCAACTGTTTTACAAGATATATTAATATTTTGATCCTCTGTTCATCTACAAAGGCCAAGCTTACTCAAAGTAAGTTCAACTTGCTAGCAATTCAATGTAGCAAGTGAATGTGACTCAGTTTGTGAAAGTAAAACATGAAATACAAGCAAAGCCAGACGTATCAAACAAAACTTATAAAGGAATATAAATAAGCTAATTATTTCGAAACACTTTCAACAAGAATCACGAAATATTATAATCGTTTAGTCACCTCGTTGAATAGCTAACGAGAATTGGGCGTTTAAAAATGTGGACAAAAAATGTAAAAAGCTCGGACGTCAGGAAAGAGTGCTGCCACTTTTTGAAGGTCTTAAAGAAATTGTGGCGCTAATAATGTGCTACAGTTTTATGGCGGAAGCAATAAAAAATAACAAGCAGAAAGGAAATATATCTAGATGTAAGCTCGCCCAGCAGGTGTCAAGAAACAGTATTAGTTGTTGAATTATAAACATGATTCACACCAGCTTACAATTCCTAATTGATGATCGGTGGGGACCGGTCTGGGCGTCTTAACGGCTTATCCCATTTAAAATCAATGGCGCGATAACGTCCTCATGCATATTCGTCTACGTAATCATAATCCAAATGAACGATTAGAGTCTCGTGCGCAGCGTGGGCGCGGATTAACCTTCGCTCGAAATTTAGTGGGCTCGCCCTACAAAATTAAAAAAAAAAGCTTTATCTATATACCGCCGGCGTAATTATAATGCCGTAAGTCAGGTGACGGGGCTTTTTACAACGAATTAGGCCGCTATACAAACACTTATTATTATAGATGTATATCACGTTCTGACACACATTTTTATTCATATTTACAATGCTTCGGTCGCCATACAAGAATTTTTGTATTAGTATCGTGTATTGAAATTCTACGATTGCGTTGCGATCTTATAAAATATGTATATTTGAAATGTGTTGCGCGTTTTACTCGTGGATAAATAAAAAAAAAATATATATATTTTTATTAAATACAAAATAAACATTTTATATCATAACAAACAATTAATTCACTGAAAATACTAAAGCTGAAAGGTAGAAACTTAGGTTGTATAATGAGATCTGCTCCAGGTGCCTACAAAATGAATGTACATATATCTTACAATAGTGTTTAATTCCGTCCGTATGGTTTTAAGTTTAGGCTGCCTCCACAGGTCGCCTGCCTAGTAAATTCATTACTTAATTTAAAATGCTAATGGCTTGTCGTCTGGACGCCGGGTAGATGAATAATGTAATGAAACAACCGATTCCGATCTAGAAACTCTACGATGATTGAAGTCCCTGTACTTATAAACAAATGAATTGAGTTCACAATGGACAGACCAGGGATTCAGGATTACCAAGACTAGGGCGTTTAAAAGAATTTCCAACGTCCAAACGCTCTCGCAATATCTGAAGTGAACAAATATTTATTCAAGATAAATATTAATTTCTTTTCGATTTGATAATATTTCTACATGTTTAGTAATATTATACTGTGATTATGTAATTATAGGATGTAATGAATAACATTAAAACAAAATTAATAATGATTATTATAACTCTCAGATTTTTAATTTCCTTCCAAATCGAACGTTCATTTTTTTTCATCTTGCTCAAAATATCCATAATTTAGCTTAATATTCTTGACAACGATTCACATTAATCGTGGAACAAATTTTAAATACGTCTCGTATAATCTGTCGAAAACAAACATTTACTTCATAACTGAGTGAATGTTCAATAAATTATTATCGGTGGTAGGTTAATATTTATGCTACAACACGTAGACGTAATTATACCCGTTGTGACAGGAGGTTATCAAACACGGGACATAAATAAACAGTAAACTAGGGAGGAAAGTGGAGATTTATTTGCACTCTGTGTAGGTGTAATTGTGTGTATATAACTCGTAAAGTGCTGTAATGATTCGGTTGGTCACTGAGGCAGCTGTCAGCGACGTCAGAGTGACGCGATTGTTTATTAAGAAATATGTGACGTTTATTGTAAGTCAATAATCCCGCATGTGGGTGGGGGCTCTATTATATTATCGGTCAATTGAGCCAGTCTCGTGACGGTCAAGCTCTCACGCGCTGAGGACTCCTCACTAATCAGTTGACGTATGCCTTCCTCGTCATATTGACATAACGACATTTTTATATCAGTTTTATTATGTTCTGCTTCCATCATGTCTAACGTTTGTGTCTCGTTTCTTTTTCAGAATTGGACGGATAGAGTGCAGCTTAAAAATGTCATAAGGTAATTTCTTTGTTTTTTTTTCTGTTTTGTGAGTTTTTGTTAATAATAATAACATAATATTTAGTTTAAAAGTATCTAACGTAACCTCACGAGTTAACCTCGGCCCCTGGCACGCTTTCTAAAGGGCCCCAAGGTCCTGAGATGTATAAAGCCATAATAACATCATAATAATAGCATTTATTTATTTTATTGCAAAAGTTGCATTTATAATTCACAAAGCAAACGATGAATAATTTAGAAAGAGCTCCATCTAAACATTTTTAAAACAACGGTCAGGCATAAACTATAACTTAGTCAATATAAATCCAAAAAAAAAGAAAAATTCACAAAGCAAACGATGAATAAAAAGAGGTTCATCAAACATTTTTAAATTTAGAACAGTCAGACATAAACTATAGTCAACATGAATCCAGAAAAAAAAAAGAAATAAAAAGTGAATATTCAAGGATATCCCGCTCATTGTCATGTTGCGAAAACACCGGAAAATAACTTGAAAAAAAATCCCATAAAAGTTATAATGGTCCTTACGGGTAATTCCCGACAAAGTTATCCAGGTATTTTATTAAAGCTGAAAGAAGAGGATTTTGGAAAACATAAAACTTTCAACTTCATAAATAATATTACATTGAAGTCAAACATAATGGAGAACATAAAAATAAGTTGAGAACAGCCACTTGATATTGATGCGGAGTTGGTGCACAACTTTGATTTATACGCCAACTCTCTGAATTATGTTAGTCTTGCCCTTATTAAATCACTTCATTGTAGAATCCAGCTATCAATTCATGATATTTATAAGGTTCTAGCGCTTCACTAGAGATACGCAGACTATTTCACTATAACTGATAATGTTTTATAGAAATTTAACGACTGTGCAAATCTACTATTATACTATACTGAACACATTCATAATGCGTACAGCTAAGGAGTGGAATTCCCTGCCGAAATCTATGTTTCCTGATAGCTACAACCTAGGGGTCTTTAAGACAAGAGTGAATAGGTTACTTCTAGGCAAGCGTGCTCCATCGTAGGCCACATCATCCCATACCATCAAGTGAGATAGTGGTCAAACGCAAGCCTATCAATAATAATAAAAAATACATTCTATTACTTTTTATAATTAATAATGAAGTCATATTTGGTAATTTAATTTACTAATGAATCCCTCCCTTAATTTAATTTTCAACTCTTAAAAATTTAATTATTCTTTGTTCAGTTAACAATGTTATCAGTACGTTAGCAAAATTGTTGCTATTATTTTAATTACACATAAATCAATTGTAACGAAATATGTAATATTAAACCGCAAATATATTGAGTAGTGAATTTTATTTGTTTAACCAGTACCTGTACTGTACCTGTGTTTACTGTTGTTCCCCATTACAACCACACGCTTGAATCTAATTTTGTCAATATACCTACTTACGAAGAAATGAATAAACGGGTGTTGACCAGCGACTCGTGGGGGTCGACGCGCGCCCAGCCTGTTACGATAAATATAATAACAATGTGGGTGAGCACGCGCACTTTTCTGCACTAGTGCGGAAAACAGTTTATTGCGTGCCCAAAAGACGTGGGATAAGAGCGGGTTTTCAAGTAAGTGTATTGAAAAAGAGATTATCGAATCATTGCTAAGAACATTCTAGAAAAATCAGTTCATACATTTAGGATCTACGATGTCAAATGCCACGTCAAACTTATAACGGAATAAAAACACTGTTGAATTATATTTTTACTAATATTTTAATTAAAATATCAAATAAACTGTAAACCACATACCCAAACCACAAAAACAATTATTTTAATTGCACCCAATGAAATAGCCAATCGTATGGCATAGCCGATACTAATAAAGTACCGGCCACTAACAAAAACCATAGAGCTCTAATTTTAAATAATACCTAATAACACAGATCGTGTACTATAGACTACACAGCAGTGATAATGCAGTCTGTGGCTTTGATGTTGTGGAGACGTTAATTATAAACTGAACCTACTCTAACATAATCTAGAAAGTTCGATTTTTTATGTGTGTATGTTTGTTACTCCTTCACGTTCAGACGTATGAACAGACTTGTATGAAATTTACCACACGGTGAGCAGGTTCTGGAAAAGGTAGAACATAGTATACTTTTGATCTGAATACAGACACAAGCTCAATAATGCTATTTAGGTCATTATGGACGAATCCTAATGTAATATCAAATAACTCTTAGAAGCATCACGGCTAAATACGAATTTGTTTAGGTATACCTTTTACATTACTAAAAGGACAAGGTGTACCTACACAAGAATTACTGGAAGAACGGTCTACTTGCTCAGTAATAAAAATTCTGGAGAGTCAGCAAAGTGGATCGATCTCTTCCTAGCATGACGAAAACAAGAACTCTCCAGTTCTAATACTAGCCGGAAAAGCCTATGGAGTCAATTGTCGCATCTGTGCTTCGATAACAGTGATTGTGTGGTTGTTTGGCGCCGCGTATTTACCGTGGACACACGGCTCGGGCGCTCCGCCTCGCCCGGCGCCCGGCGCCCAGGGCACCCGGCCGTATGTCAACCGCTCCACTGCAGATTATGCTCTAATCCCCTTTCTCTCAACTAAGCCGCTTTCATTGCTTTGTGCTGAGAATGTTGCCGAAGCCCGTCAAGTGGCCCGAATCTGTTTAGACCCTGTGATGTATATTGTACGCGCCACTACACAGCTTTATTGAGTGATAGTTGTACGCTTCGCTAAACTGTTATCATCTCAGCCTTTACCGCATTTTGCCTCAAGCCCAGTTGCTCTGTTTTCAAGATAATTTATTGTTCAGTAGGTAAGTTATGGTCAGGATAAAATATATTCTATTACTGGACCAGGAGATAATATATCCACAAATGGCAAGTCCCGTTAATTGATTCAGCCTGTGTATTGCAGACAAACAAGCACGCTCCTATAATATTACAACTGGATTCATAATTTATAGGATGTTTGTGTTCTTCTCGTCTACACGCGAAACAGTAATTAAATGTATCTCAGAAGGTTCAATATCGATAGTAAGTACTTCGTCTGGATAATAAATAGAAAGCCTATAAGATAAAAATAAAAGGAGTTAACTTTGTACTTGGAAATTCTTAGCTGAAACATTTTACTCGATTCATTTTTACTTGAGTGAATTTCTCTCAAACAAACCTATATTATTCTTTTGGTTCCTTTATCAATAAAGAATTGAACCTGTTGTTGGAGTAACAATTCTTTGGGATAACAATTAACTAGTCAAATTGAATTACCTATTATTAATTGAATTATTAAACCCAAATAACTGACTGCGCATTATGACTTGGTTCTGTGAATCATAATTTGATCATCTAAGTTACTATTGTTTTGTCTAGTTACAGCGCAGGTTGGAATTCGATCTATTATTGTTTCAACTGGATGCTAAATTTAGCTACGGTCGAGAGTAAGACGGAGACGTGATGTTTGATGAAATTATGAGAAAGTATGGAATAGAATATGCTCTCTGATAATTTGTGTAAACATTTATTGAAGTCTTCTTGCCTTTTATGAGGCGGGCAATCATCTAATGACTTCTCCTGCTCTGGGTGGAACGAGAGCAAAATCTAAGTCTTAGATTTTAACTGACCAAAACCTACTCGTGCAGGTCCATATCGACGCGTGCTTGTAGATGACGAGCGGTGGATATCTCGCCGTCTCGCCGTCCGGTAATCGACCGGACCGAGCCCAAGTCGCAAATAGCGCATAATAAACCAAGCGCTCCTCAAAGAGATGTCAGCAAACCGTATTGGCCCTACAGGGCCGATGCCCGCTGGGACCACTGAGATTTTCTGAAAAGAAAGCCCGTGGTCTTAGAACGCAAACGGCAACGGAAGGACAACAGTGTGGTTTCAGTCAATAAAAGTCTGACACGCCCTCTCGCTCCGCCCATAACGGCGAGAGTGGGAGACTCTCGAAATCATCCAATGACTTATCAGCCATTTGATGAATACCTCAAAAAAATCCGTGTGGGTCCCCAGGGTCACAGTAACTCTTTTAAACCTTCCTAAAATTAGCGTTATGTAACAAAAAAATTAGAATAGATCAATGAAACAAACCCCAGTAAACTGGTACGGGACACGAAAAGGGCATTTTTCGCGACATCACGTAAAATAACCCCCGCGTAACAAAATGTCAAGTCGTAATCGATGGAGACCTAATGTGGGTTTAATGTGGCCCCGAGTCGAGACGCGTGTCCCAGCATCGCCCGTCGAGATTACGCCATAATCCGCTTTCTTTGTGCCTAAGTCACTCCGGCCTTTCCTGGCTAAGCTGAGGACGCCATTTGGCGAATCAATTGCGATTTACTGTGCTTTGAACGCATTCCACATGTCAATTTATTAAATTCTTTGTTGCTATCCGTAGTTTTGTATGTAGTTTTTTTTTATGGAACATGTCAATTGAAACCTGTTCTAATAAAAGACTGCTAGTTGCCTATGGTAGCCTGTTGGTCTAGTGGTCAGTGGCCCTGACTGCTATGCCGGTGGTCGTAGGAGCGCATCCAAGAAAAATGTTTAGGTGATGAGCATTTTAAAAATTTCTTAAAAAAATTAAATGAAAAAAAAAACTATAAAATTTTATTATTATTTACTAAGGTCAATATTTTGATGCTCATTTATAGAATCAGAAGGCTACTTAATAACAGCCAGATGGTTTAAACAATGCATGCCAAGCTTTGTATAAGGGTCGGTGACCATTTTAATATACCAAGACTCTAAGTCAAGCCATTGGTTCCGGCTGTTATTGTAGAACATTATCGTACAGAAACCGTCATGTCCTAGGACCAAATATTCGAAGACATGTTACATCCACCAATCCGCACCGGGCGTGGTGTATTACGGCTAAAGGATTTGATTATGCTGTTCGATAAATGTGTCTTTAATCTAGTAGCAAAGCAGAGTTGTCGTTCAAATGCTGTTAAACACAGGGATCCCGGGATTCCAAGATGCGGCATCCCGGGATCCTGATCGTATATCAGACCCGATAATTTCGGGATTAAATTTTACTAATCGCTTCATCCAGAGTAGCAGAAATTCTTTGAAGACATCCCACTTACAAAAAGAAATTAACGATTTTACGTTAATAATCTGATTTTTTTACAATAACTTCAACGTATCTGAAAATGTATCTGAATTGCAAACTACATTAGAAATACATAATTATGTATTTAAATAAGCTGTGTAATAAAACTTTAAAGTTGAGTACCCTTTCGCGTTTACGAGGTTTTAGTCTAAGGCAGTGGTTTTCATACTTTGAACCACTGGTGATCCAGCAAGAGTCTAAAAACCAAACTATTCGACCATAAAGTTACATTGATGCAAAGTGATTTTAAGTTTCGATCAGTTTTGTGTTTTGAATGAATTTGATTGTTACTTGGCATGCTCCAAGGTTATCTAAGTTATATCTCCATTACATCTCCAAATTTTTGTAAGTTTTCTTCTTTTGCTCCCTGCTATCAACAAAATATCATAGTGGTCCCCGGTCAAGAAACAGGAAACACTGCTGTTGACGATATTCTCCTCAGCTTAGCTAAATTAGTATTTTTTATTGTTGACTAGCTTTTGCTTCACACACACACAATTACACTTACACTTTACATTAAATTATATTTACATATGTTTACATTAAAACATAAAAAATGTATTATTATTATATTAAAAAAAAAAGTATATCAGTATCAGTGTAGATATGCTCGTATTTTATTGTTGATATGTTCACATATGTACATTCAATAATCAATTATTGAATGTACATATGTATATCACCTGATGGAAAGCGACGTTTGCACTCCAATTCACAGTACCTACAACCAAATTATCAATACATAACGTAGACACAGCACTAGTTATGCAACGACCTCGTTCTGACGTCACACGACAACCGCAGACGCGACAGTTGTGGCTCTCCCTAATCCAGACAACTGACAGAGAGAAATCCTCGATCACAATCCTCACTGATCCATTGTCAGCTTCACCACAATATTACTTAATACACAGACACTAAAAATTGCAGGTAATATGTATTTTTTGAAGTGCAAATTTACAGTTTTTATATAAAAAAATGCTTAACTGTAATTATTATTATATAAATACTGACTAAAAAAATTCCAGGTACTATTATTTGAGGAGTAAATTCACTGTTTTTATTTATTAAAAAAAACACTTAACTGTCATAATAAATGAAAAAAATTATACACAAAAAAAAAGAGAATAAGTATTGCCATCCAGCATCGTGGCAATGCCGCCAGCCTTTTGGGCACATCACCTGTCGATAGCGGCGCGGAGGAGTTTTTTGACGCCATACTTTAGATTACTTCTAGTTAGTTCTTCAGGTTTTTTTTTTTATTTTATTTGAAGAGCTGAAATACCTCGGATAATGTTATCCGAGGTTTGAAATTGAATTATAGTTCCAATAATTGTTATTTCAACAGGTGGGAACGAAATTCGTGGTATAATATAAATAGTAGGTCTTTGAAATAGAACAGATCTCTATATGAATCAAGTTCCAAGAATGAAATTTCTTTGAGAAGAAAAAAAAATATCACACCTAATAATATAAAGACGAATGTTTGTGAGTGTGTGTGTGTGTGTGTTTGGTAATTCTTCACATTCATTCATTTTCATTTCAGCCGAAAGACGTCCACTGTTGAACATAGGCCTCCCCCAAGTGACCCTCGCCACAATGAACGGTCCTGTGCGTTTCGCATCCATCGGATTCCCACAACCCTTACCAGGTCATCGGTCCACCTTGTAAGAGGCCTTCCAACGCTACATCTTCCTGGTCGCTATTCCAGAACCTTTCGGCCCCAACGGCCATCCGTTCTGCGAGCAATTTGCCCTGCCCATTGCCACTTAAGTTTGGTGATTCTTCGAGCTATGTCGGTAACCTTGGTTCTCCTGCGGTTATCCTCATTCCTGATTCGATCACGCAAGGAAACTCCGAGCATAGCCCTTTCCATTACCCTTTGGGCGACTTTAAGTCTTCTGATGAGGCCCATTGTAAGCGACCACGTTTCGGAGCCATAATTCTTCACGCTCGAACGAAACTTGGTACGTAGGTAGAGTATGTCCTAGAATAGCATATAGGATTCTTTTTGTCACGGGAGTATGTTCCCTAGAAATAATTTTTCTACCATAACGCGGGCGAAGCCACAGGAAGCAGCTAGTTGTAATATAACACGAAAGTTATGTAAATGTATAGGTAAGTATGTGTGTGTGAGTATGTTTGTTAATCCTTTACGCTAAAATGGCTGAACAAAACTTTGGATAAAACTGAAGAAATGGGTAGAACATTTCCAGGTTTAGGACAAGGCATACTTTTTATTCCAGGCAAAGTTGCAGGCAGAAGCTAGTTATTGGATAATATTCTCTGATACTACCAAATATAAACTGGTAAATAAAAACCTAGAAAATAGACATTTAAATAATTGTACTAGTATAATAATTGTAGTAGTGTTTAAAAACAAATTGTCAAACCTGCAATAAAAAAATAACGATCGTGTTTTTAAACATCTTTATACACGGTGGTCGGTAAATGTTTAATACATAATTACGTAGGTACTGAAAATTACCTACCTATCAATTTTTTTCACCAGACTGTACATAGTTTCTTTCGGATATGGCCCTCATATGCTTTCTTGTGTTTACTTTGTTGTCGAAGTACGAAATCATCAAATATCGACCCGCTCTGAGTGAAAGAATGTCAGACTTTTACTAACTAAAACCCACCTGCGTTCCTTCAGATGCACTTTGCTTTCTAGGGCCACGGTAACGCTTTTGAACATTAACGCAGCCCTATTTTTGTCCTACGTATAAACCATCATACGGCAATATTTCCATCACCACCTCGATCAACAGCTGATTGTACGACAGTAGAAGATATTTGTAACTGTCAAGGTCCAAGGTCTTGTCGCATCTGGCCACCGTCACGCATGAGAAGGAATGTTCTACAAGTAATTCTTTCAATGCAAACAATAATTTAGAGTTTCCGTTTTTACAAAGCTCAGTTATTTGTGAAACGGCCCGGTAGGCACACGTGTTTTCCTATGTTGCAAACACATCTGTGACTGACCATGATACTGTTCTGTTTTTCATCGAACTTTCTAAACCTTCTTTAACCCTTCCGTTAAAATGCAGAACGACTAAAATTATTGACTACGCTAACATTGAAACAATGCTTGCGCAGTCAGATTTTCACCCACTATACAGTTTTGAAAATGTTAATGAAGCTACTAACTTCTATATAAATACGCTCAATAAGATCATACGAGAAAGCACGATTCAAAAAGTTGTGCCATGTCGTAAACGGTTGCAAAAGCCGTGGATGACCCCAGGTCTTTTAAAATGTCTCCGAAACCGCGATAGACTGCACCTAAAATTAAAAAAAACTCCAGAAAATGAGGTTCTAAAAGTTACATTTAAAAGGTACAGAAATTATTGTTCCATGTTGCTCAAAACTGCAAAATGTAACTACGATAAAAAGCTTATTCATAACGCAAAAAATAATAATAAAAAGCTATGGGAAGCAATAAAAACAATCACAAACACTACCAAACAAAAAACACATGCATCTGATCTTTTGTCTCCTTCTGACTGTAAACGCTCTGTAAATGAAGTCAATACCTATTTTGCGAGTATTGGGCGTTCACTAGCTGAAAATATAGCTGTTCCAACTACATCCTTACGACCTCACAACTCCGACGATCACAAAACCTTTGTCCTCTTACAAACAGATGATTCTGAGTTGGATCATTTAATTGACACGCTTAGGACTGACTGTGCAGTGGGCTCCGATGGCGTGTCGGGTACATTTCTTAAAAAATTCAAACACATACTTATTCCACACATGACATATTTATATAACCTGGCCTTCAGCACAGGAGTCTTTCCTGATGCGTTCAAGCTGGCAATCGTTCATCCCGTGCACAAAGGCGGCGACAGAGACAAACCTTATAATTACCGGCCCATTTCAATTCTTCCTACACTATCCAAGCTACTTGAGAGGCTAATGAATAACAGGCTCGTTAAATACCTTGAGCATTATCGTCTTTTGTCTCCTTGCCAATACGGTTTTCGTTCAGGAATCTCCACCAGTAGTGCGGTACTAGATCTCACTAATAACATCGTTAGTCATTTGGACAACAAAAAATGTGTGTTAGGCATCTTCCTAGATCTGGCAAAAGCCTTTGATACCATCTCTATTCCTAGACTCATAACTAAGCTCGAGAACATAGGTATCAGAGGTGATCAGCTCCTACTTTTTAAGAGTTACCTTACAGGAAGACGCCAATGTGTCAAAATTGGCGAATGGATGAGTGACGAACTCCCTATAACCTACGGTGTGCCACAAGGTAGTATCATTGGGCCGACCCTGTTTCTTATTTATATTAATGACCTCTGTCGTCATAAGCTTACTAATGGATCAATTTTTACTTACGCTGATGATACTGCCTTAATATTTCATGGTGATTCCTGGGAGTCGACATTCCAACATGCACAAATAGGAGTTGATACTGTAACTGACTGGTTGGCACAAAATCTGCTAACCCTAAATGTGGAAAAATCTAAGTATCTTACCTTTTCCCTGTCTAAATCTGGTAAACTTTCGTCATCCCATTTTTCTTTGATTGCACACTCCTGTAATGCAGCACAAACACCATGCAGCTGTGCTCATCTAAGTCGCACAGATACTATAAAATACTTGGGTGTCCAGATAGATGACTCTTTATCATTTTCGAACCACATAGACTTACTTACCTCCCGACTTCGTAAATTGATATTTATTTTTAAGAACCTTCGCCATGTGGCTGACGAAATTGTCCTCAGACAAGTTTATCTCGCCCTCTGCCAGTCACTTGCCCAGTACTGTATAGTTGTGTGGGGTGGGTCAGCAAAAACTCATGTGATAAGACTGGAACGTGCCCAAAGAGCGATCCTTAAAGTTGGGTGGTCACTTCCTTATCAATTTCCTACCACGGAACTTTACAAAACCTGTAAGGTTCTCTCCATTCGGAAATTGTTCATTTTAAATTTAATTTTAACAGTCCACACTCGCATTTCCTTTAATCCGGATAAGTTTAAATCCCTGAGACGAAAGCATACAGTTTGTTCATCCAACCCTTCTCATTCGAGGCTAGCTCAACGTTTTTATAATTTCCTTGGTCCCTATGTTTACAACAGAGTAAATAAAATCTTACATATGTATGAAATGACTAAATATAAATGTAAAACAACAGTAAGGAACTGGCTCCTTGATTTGGACTATGAAGACGCAGAAAGTATCATACAAATCATAAAGTAAATTTAATAACATTAATTATAAACACATACACACACATACACTAAACACTACACACACATTTCAATAAAAATATCCCTCTTCCTTCACACTTAACATGTCTATCTCTCAAATATCATTTACCATAATCTTACAAACATAAGATTCATGTTTATGTGCCGCAAACTGCGATAATGTTTAAAAGGGTGTGAGCCTGGAGATCTGTCTTACAGGTCTCGAACCTAGTTCAGACTCCAGCTCTCACAAAGGTTTTTTAGACTTAAAGAAAGAATTGTAAAATAAACTTGTTACAATGTACCTTTATGAGAGAAATAAATGATATTTATTATTATTATTATTATTATTATTATTATGTGTTTGTTATTTTCACAGAAAGTTTATTCTGTGTTTTGTTATCCAACAAAATTTAAATAGAAATAACACCACATGTCGGACTCAGGGACGCGTATCCTTAAAATTTGTTTGTCTTAGTCCCAGGCAAAACAAAGGCTACGAAGAACCGTTACTGTGAGAAAATTTATCTGTTATTTCTGTTATATTCATACAGTTTGGAGACTGTCGGTTAGTGACGAATATTAATCATTATTTTACTGGCTTGTCCGTCAAACTGTAAACAATTGCCCTGTTTATTGATGTAGTGAACCGTTTGGTAGACTTATTCAATTTAATGTGTATTGTATTCAATTGTGCGACATTACATTTAATGAAAGGTAGAGTCGACTTTACAGTTTTCATTTGGAGCAAATGTGTATGAAAGTTTAATATTTTCATTTAATTTTGAAGACAATGTCTAATGTTGAAATTAATCTACAAAAATACTTTTATTAGACGCAAGAGAGACTAGTTGCGAAGAATTGTATTTCATTTTTTATTCTGCTTCGTTTCAGTTTCAAAGTAAAGAAAATTAAGTATCAACGATTTTTAAATGAAATAATAATAATTACTGTAACTGTATAAAGCGTTGGAAGTGGACTTAATGGCGTAGCTTCCGGCGTGCGCCCGCGCGCCCCAAGCCACGGAACTTCAATTTCCGCTCCAAAGCTGATTTTCCCTTTATGACAGCAACACTACTTCTATTTATTTACTTTTTATTAAGATGCTTATTGACAGAATTTCGTATTCAATACTTATACAAATTGGAAAGGACCATCATAATAAAGAGAGCTGTCATTTCTTTGATCTTAGAGGGGTAAGACGGAGTTTAATGACACTTTCGACTGCCATCGTAGACATTTATCGATATTTACGACAGGTATAATTTTAACGTCATGTCATATCAGTTCATTTTAATTCCAAGCTTTGTCGTTTTTCTCATAAAACTAGCAGCCCGCCCCGGGGGTAATTTTTTTTTTAATTCTTGTCTTTTCTCTACTTTATTAAGCATGTCTGTCAGCTAAACCTTCCTCATGAACTATTTTGTCAATTAGTGAACTATATGGAAAACCGTTCAGTAGTTTTTGAGTTTATCGCAAACAAACATACAGACTTCTATCTATCTATTAGATTCTGGTTTCCTAACTTAATCCTATTTGGATAATTGTGCGTATACAACAGACCGACTTTTAAACAGCAAGTTTAATAAGTATGTAAGAAAGAAGCAAGCTGTATGAGTTCTATTAGACTCATAAGATTTTTCCCAGTCATGCAGCTGTCAAACATCCACTACACGACACTCAATAGATAAAATGAACGGATGATTAGCTTACAAGTTCATTTCTGATTTACCTTCTTTAAAATTCTAATTCATTTCAGTACTTAGTAATGGAACATAATAATCCTCCCTCCCTCTCCCTTCGTCCTCTCCGTCTGTCCCTTCAGTAGTTGTCAAGCTCCACCTTCGTCTTAATCTGCCGCGTGTTCATTCAAATTCTTTCTAAATCCTATATTGATTGTCTTATAAGAAAATGGCCAAAACATCTTCAGATACCCCAGGAAATTACTTTTACGACTTCATTGATTTATCGTTCCCCAGAATATGACAAGTCCAGATTGTTGGGACCTGTACAAACGGTACAGGTCCCAACAATCTGGACTGTGGTGTCGCGCAACATATATCTACTAACTACTAATACACTAGTAGGTACGTATGTCTCACATAGTCATCGGAATACTCATGCTTCTGAGCACGACTTACGAGTATAAATCTGTCGTGAGATCGTGTATTAATCGTCGTATTTGGTGAATAAATTTACTTTTGTTTGAATTTGCTTTTGCGTTATTTATTCAGTAGGACGACCCCGGGCCACAGTTGAGAGATACTCCGTTGTTTACATAACATTTTCGTTCAGCCGACTGTTCGCCCCACGTTTCCACCGACTTGAATTTATCAAGTATTTAGTTTGGTATTATAAAGGGTACCTTTTCTTATTGATTTTTCTCATCTTTGTATTTTATCATTGATGTTCTTAGTTGTTGGAACTCGAGTATTTTCTGTTGTTTGCTGAACTTCTACTATTTAATTACTAATCATTTACATAAAAGTTTCCAATGTAAACCGAATTAAAACCATTTTAAAAACAATGAACAAAGACCAAAAACAATATTCTTTTTTTGAAAAAAAAAAAAAACGTAGCACATAAAACAATTGTGCTGTTTCACGCAAATTTTGCTAGAAATTGCAATGCCGCGCATAGCATGCGAATTGTTACAAATATAGCTTTATTTATTTTATTGACGCCCTCACAATGTGGCGTATAAGTTATAGTATTGATGTGTTTACGATTTGTGGTATATTTCGCTGATGGTCGTACTCGGAGGCAGCCTGTTGCGTGGGCTCTGATTTAATGCGATCGATCCCGCCACAATAGGCGTCTCCTTGCCACAGGCTACAGGACTACTGCCCACACTTCGCTTGTTTGCCGTCATTATAAAGTGCTGAGGTGTCTACAACGTCTTCACGTCGCGAGGGAATTGAAACTCACATTTTATACAGCTAAAACTACTGAGTAAGATCTTAAAAGGAATACATTTTTAAAGGAAAACTTTGCAGTGTTATTTTTATAAGAATGGACCACCTCAACGTGCCCTCTGGGTGTCCTGAAATTACTAGATTATTCACGGGTAGCGGCACCTGTGTACATACTAATGCTATCATTCTGCGCTGTCTATGAGGCACGTTGATTATAGCAATATTACTCAGAATTGCGGCAGTAGCTTATAGGAACGGTTCATGTTCAACAGTAATCAATTATATGACGGTTTGATGATGATAAATTGCTATATCTAGCTAAATTATTGCCTTCCCCATAATGTAACAAAAATGTTATAAAATTAAGGATAATAGAAAAAAAAAACATGTAGAATAATGAGTTCACTAATGTTTTATGAAAAAAATGAAAAGTCCTGCAATAATACCAAGGTAAATTTTCGATTGGTCCTACTTACCTAATCAAATTACCCGTTTATTGTATTTTTTAACATACGGGAGGTAAATTAATAGCTAAGTTATATTATGCCAGTTCTTTTATCTTTCTTTCTTACATAAAAGACAAGAGTAAGAGGTTTTATTTGACTTGCAAACTTTAATATGAGTATGTTTCCTTAACAGTACAGAAAAATTTGGTGTTCTTTTATTTCGTTGGCTTTATAAAGTACTATGCGAGTTGGAACAACTTTTTTCCTGTTAGTTGAGCAAATCCACCGAATCCTAACTGCATCACAAACCTGCAAGTCGGCTTTAACTAAAGCCACACCACCATTTAACTTCCCCTTGGGAATTTCGTGACAAAAACAAAACAGAATCACCATAAATAACTGTAGGTACCTTATATATTTACATATTATGTTCTCGCAACAAGCAGACTGAACACTTCCTGTGTACTCCACAATGAATGCATTTCCATAATAAAGAAATGGACGAAAGCAATAAATAATTGGCAACGTTTTGGCAATAATACCAAGGTAAATTTTCGATTGGTCCTACTTACCTAATCAAATTACCCGTTTATTGTATTTTTTAACATACGGGAGGTAAATTAATAGCTAAGTTATATTATGCCAGTTCTTTTATCTTTCTTTCTTACATAAAAGACAAGAGTAAGAGGTTTTATTTGACTTGCAAACTTTAATATGAGTATGTTTCCTTAACAGTACAGAAAAATTTGGTGTTCTTTTATTTCGTTGGCTTTATAAAGTACTATGCGAGTTGGAACAACTTTTTTCCTGTTAGTTGAGCAAATCCACCGAATCCTAACTGCATCACAAACCTGCAAGTCGGCTTTAACTAAAGCCACACCACCATTTAACTTCCCCTTGGGAATTTCGTGACAAAAACAAAACAGAATCACCATAAATAACTGTAGGTACCTTATATATTTACATATTATGTTCTCGCAACAAGCAGACTGAACACTTCCTGTGTACTCCACAATGAATGCATTTCCATAATAAAGAAATGGACGAAAGCAATAAATAATTGGCAACGTTTTATTTCGTTCATAACGTCGAATATAATAAGAAATTACAACACCTATTTCGCATTCGAAATTAAGAAACACTCTTACTGTAATGAACGAACGGGGACGCCATTAAAATAGCGGATCATAAATAATTCAAGCGCGGGTTTGGCGTCGTTTCAAGACATTTCCACATTAAATTTCATGAGAGGTTCATTTTTCCGGTGAGAGACGCGTGCGATCGTGCGCGCGCCCCGTCGCGCCTCCGCCCCGCCAACACAACGACGCGACCACTACTTGACGTGTAATTGACCATTTTGTCTGATTACCAAATCCGTTGCCTCTGGAATTGTACCATTCCACTGATATATAACCCATTCACCAACATTTTTGAACACAATCAATACAACAACGCTTAACAACGTAACCTTAAACTTTCCCCGATTTACTTATACAAACGACAACAATGCGCAATTCTCAAACAATTCTGTCTTAAGTATTTCCAGTCGTGGTGGAAGAAATCTTATTTGTTCGTTTTGTGTCGTCGCCTGCACCGCCCCGCGCCCGCGCGCCGCCAGCGCTGCGCTGACGGGGACCACTCGCTTCATTTTTATTTTTACGTCGTAAACCAAAGTCTACCGAGTTATGAACGTTGATTTACATGTTAATGGTCTCTGCAGCGACTGTCGAAATTTCATTTAGTGTGGAGCTACTCCTCATACGAGTGCTAGTTACTACACACCCGAGGGTGCCACGCGGTGCGGTGACATTGTGGAAACGGCCATCCATCATGCTAGTATCAAAATTTGAAGTTGACATAAAGTGGATGAGAAAATGATTGATGCGTTGGCGACTCTCCAAAGCCATTGGCACTTACCGAAACTAAAGCATTAATTGAATAAACCCTTCGTAATTAGGTATGTGAGCACAAGGTTTCAGAGCTATTTTCGTTCTAAAGTTATTAAGGGGCATTCCTAAAAGTTTTAATATTAATATCGTGTCCATTATTTTTGTGACTAATGTTTATAGAAAAAAATAATTAACACATTGTACCAAACGAGCCTGTCTGTTTTCATTTATTTGTAATGTTTACCGGCACGCCATCCACTAATTAACAAATTATACCTTAACGGAATGCCTGACTTAAAGAATAATAAGATTTGTAGTTTTAACCGAGACCAAATCAGTGCAGAAAACTTAAGAAAAATGCAAAAAAAATTATACAATTTATGTATTTTAGAGATCTTCAGGCGTTGTCACATGAATCGCTTTTGTCTGATGTCACAAATATAGATGTAGACACTCGTACAGTCGGCATCCCACAACTCTGCCGATTGATATACTCGCAAGAATGAAAGGTCAATGGGAAAGGAGATCTTAAAATAGAACCCTTCTCTGTGTGTTATTGGAATTCCGATGAATACAATTTGTATATTCCGTATTTCATATGAATTGTTAAAAGGTAAGGCTATTTCGATTTTATGAAATGCATGAAATGAACAAAATATTTCCTGAAAATCTGCTAAAAAAAACGTTTGAAATCAGAATCAAATAGTAACAACTTATTTTTCGAGGACAAAAGTTCTATTCTAGGAACTTAAAAATATTTATTTGTATGTAACTTTTGTTATATGAATCGCGATATAATCTGGAACAACTCCCATTTCGCAATAATTATTCAGTTTCAAAGCAAATTCTAGGTAATACCACTGAATCATTATAGCAAAATACTTCAACCAAATATACCGAACGGCTTGCGCTTCTACGAAAGTGAGCGTGTCGTTCTTAATGGTTGCAACTGTACTTGCGTACGTGATCGCATGGTCCTGAAATGATTACATGTAATGTATCGTAGTTTGTACTACCTACCGACCGTCGTCCGTAAAATATTCCCCGAAGCCATTACTTTAAACTTCATATGCAAAGGGGAGATTGCAAATTCACGTGTAACAGTCTAAAAACATTAGTTTGGTGACTTGCACGTGAGTCTACGATATGTTAATGGTTTTGTAACGCTTAGCTTAGCTTACTGTTTGTGTTGGAAAGAGTTTCGTTGGGAGTCTCGCGTGTGATGCGGGTATTGCCCGGTCTGGCTTGCATTTTTGAAGCGCAAACTCTTTAGGCACGCTGTGCACTTTATTTTGTGGGTATTGAAAGAGATCAGTGCTGAAACTGGGGCAGTGCCAGCGGTGCCCAGGCAAATGGCGTGAGCTTTATAGAGGAGCGCAGAAATTATCAAACCTGTGTAAAGTTTTAAGCTTACACACAATACCTATAATATATCGTGTACATAACACGGTTGTTGACGCACCCTACCAGAACTGCTGATTCTGTAGATGCTCAGGGCTCCTGCACCCACAATGTAAATATTGGGTGGTGGTGGTGGTGTTATTTGAAGCATCATGTCACGCGGAATTTTAATTAATTTTTCTTTTTATTCGTTCGTTCGTAACTGCTTAAAAAAGTTTTAATATTACCCATATAAGATTTGGGCATACCACAATTATTGTGGTAAGTCCCCTCTTTGAGGAGTGGCTGGAAAGACAACACGGCGACCTTACCTTCCGCATGATGCAGGTCCTCACCGGACATGGTAAGTTCGGGAGGTTTCTGCACCGGATTCGTGCGGAAGAAACGCCCGGGTGACACCATTGTGTGGACCACCGGAAGGACACGGTGAAACATACGGTAGAGGTGTGCCCCGCCTGGGCAGAGCACCGCCGTGTCCTTGTGGGCGCCGTCCGACCGTCCGGAAACCGTCCAGACCGAGCCGAAGTCGCCGACGGCGCGTAGTGTTCCACGCGCACCTCAAGGAGATGTCAGCATCCCTAAGGGCCCAGCAGGGTTGAAGCCTACTGTGGCCATAGGTTATGCGAAAAAGATCCCCAGGGCCCTGGAACAATGGTAAAGAAGGAACAGGATTAAGTTTTTAGTCAGTGAAAGTCTGTCACGCCCTCCCGCTTCGTCCAAGAGCATGTCATTAGATGATTTTCTTACCCGAAAAAAACTCGAATAAGATTAAAACTTTTTTTAAGGAAGGTAGTTACGGCACTGAATGAGATTGAGTCGTCACGAAGCAGAAGGTGTTAAATAACGAAGAGGCAAAACTATTATAGAACCACCGACTTTCGAAATTAAAGTTATTTTGCACTTTTCAGTGTTTTTTTTACTTTGATGTCGTTTATATATTTTTTTTTTGGAAAAGTTTTTTATGTATTATTAACCTCGCTTTGATGAAGTTTCACTTTTGCTGTTTGTTAATTATTCGTAAATAATATATAGCTTAAAAAATTCAATTTATTGTCTTTACATTGCTAAGTTGAAAATAAAACAATCACACCGCCATGAATTGTTAAATAACCAGAAACATTACTTTTAATTACATTTAATTTCTCTAAAACGGTCATTTATTCAATGTGATCGTTATCACAGTTTTATTACAAAGCCACAATCCCGTAATAAATTCCCCACACATAAACATTTACCCCTTTGGAGGATTTATTTGATTGTTTTCATGACTTGCATGCCTCCCTTGCTCGACTGATAACATTTTTTATGTCCAAACTACGCGGAAAGAGGTTACGACGACCCTTTCGTTGATCCATGAATGACGAAGTACTTCTATGGGATCTAAATCACACCCTGAAAGTATTATCGACGGAAACTGAAACAGCCAAGTCACTGGTTAAGTTGTTTTCTTCATTTGTTTGCTATTAAATTCGAGTTCATTCATAATTATTTAATGTAAGCTTAAAATACTTAAAAGCCTGTCATTCTTGTGACGTTTAATCAGCCTGTGAAGCATCACCGCTCAATTTGTAAAGTGTCAAAATATACAGATTGATTAAATTATTTACAAAGGTGGGTTCGGACGTGAAGGTGAGTGGATTCATTAGTCCACGTGACTTGCAGTGTAAAAGCGAATGTCACCGAACGCGCCGCCGACCACTCCCGAGTTCCCGACTCCGGCCTATGGCGAGTATGGCGACCACCGGTGACCGACCCACGGTTTTACTGCTTTTAAAATACAACCCGGATTCACCGACTCCATTACACTAATTACCTTTCGAATTTAGACCACTCATGTTTATTTATATTGTTTGTTTTGTCCAAACTTTACGGCTCTTATAAAATTTTAAAGTGTCCAAATAGTCATTTTGGTTGAGCCACCTATAAAAATAAAAACACTCCGGTTGTTAATTGACTCAAAAATCGACTAATTAATAATATTTTAAGTCTTAATTATGCTATAAAAATGAAATTAAGCCACTACCGTGTTGGTTATTAATTCGAGTTTATCAGATTTTACTTGGAACGAGTTTACGAAAGTTTTTTAACGCCGGCACTTCATCTGATGTAATTTAGCAGGCTTTGTATAAAAACTTGTATTTATTATTAAACTTTCCTTGTCTTTAAAATATACATAGGTATGTGCTTTGTCCTATCAGGGTTGTTTAAAAGAGTTTTCGTGGCCCAAGAACGAAAAGGCAACTAAAGGAAAAAAAGGTTTTAGTTAATAAAAGTCTGACACACCCTCTCATTTCACCCAGATTGGGAAATGTTATTTGATGATTTTCCCCCCAAAAAAAATGTAAATAGTGAGCAGTTCTTATCTTTACAGCGTTATCGTTGTGAGTTATAACGTCTATAGACTTTCACCTACTGTCGCGTGCACTTAAAATTAACGGTATCACTAAGTACACGCGGGGGTATCACCGGCACATTGTCGATACTACTGCTATAAAGTCGAGCCTCATCACACTATTTCGTAATTGGATCGTAAACTTCTGTAAAATTATTACCTGCATTTTACTAGCTTGCTTTCATGACCGTTTTATATGCCTACTGACAAAATTTCCTTTACAATCGTATGCACACAGTTTAGACGGAACAAAATTTTACTGCATGTAAATTTGTTGTATAAAAATATTAAACCAATATAAAAATGTTTCAACAATTTGGTTAGCTTTCTTTTCTTTACGTTCAAATTATAAGCTATAAAATGTCACCATATTTTTCAATTTAATATGTTTTAAAATATTTTATCAACGTGTTGGGGCGTTAGGCGATATTTTCTTCGATAACTTTCGATGTTAACCTATTTATGAAATATAAATGGTGTTTTTCTCGAATGCTGCGATGGATAACGGAAGATTGGGTAATATATTTCAACATATCGTTTATCTGGCAAAATGTATAGCTGGTATATTTCAGCTAGATAAGCTGGGACCCTCTAGTTGATGAACGATTAGAAAGATAAGTTTCAATATAGCTTTGCTTTCTTATATAATATAATAATATCCCACAAGTTTCTTTTTTAAAATTTGTTAAAAATGACGAAATTTTCGGTTTTGTATATTATTAACATCATGGTATCTAAATCGGACTTTTTTAAACTAATAATGTTTTTTCTAAAAAATTTAACTGTATATCACTCTCCTGTAAAGTTTACTCAATGTCGCTTAGTAATTTTTGTCTTTCAAGCGTCGATATGTACAGACCAAGATACATAATTAGATTTTACCCAGCATAGCATAGCATAATCAGCCTTATAATGATCTCACTGCAGGGACTCGAGCCTCTCTGGAGAGAAAGAACATTAAAATTATTTTTAAATTCAGTTTCTGAGACACATTCCTAAAAGTTCTAATATTAATATCGTGTCAATTATTTTGCTAACTTATTTGTATAGAAAAATTTAATTAATTCATTGTAACAAACGAGCCTGTTTTCATTTATTTGGATTATTCACTATGTCATCTAATAATTAACAAATTATACCTTAAAGCATTGCATGACTTAAAAAACCGGGCAAGTCAGACTTACGCATTCAAGGTTCCGTACAAACTTACCTATGAAAACATTAATTCCCGAATTGAGTTACGAAGATTTTTCCAAATCGCAAAAAAAGTGTTTTTTATTTGTGACGTAAATACAAATTTACAATTTTCAGTTTTTTTCCTATACTTGTGCTATGAGACCTTGCTTCATGCCAAATTACAAGATCCTAGGTCAACGGGAAGTTCCCTATAAATTTTGATTCCCGTGAAAGTGACGAAATACTTATACGTTTTTTTTGCGACAAAAACGGCCATATCTTTTTTTTTCGTTAACTCAGAAGTTTGATTTTTTACAGCTTCAAGAGACCGCAGATTTGACTAACTGGTTTTAATTTCAACTCGAAACCTCTACGAGTTCCCGAGATAAATGATCTTGACAGACAGACAGACGGACAACAAAATGATTCTATAAGGGTTCCGTTTTTAATTTTGACACACGGAACCCTAAAAATTAATAAGAAATGTAGTTTTAAATGAAAAAAGAAAAATGCTTAATCAATCATTTTCAAGCTTGCAATATTTTTTTGATAGACACAAGATAGATCAGATTTAGCTAAAGAATACCTACTACAATTATGTTAAGGATGTTTTAATGTACTTACTTGTATTTGTGTGTTGTGGTTGACCACCTGGGTTTATTTTTGTAGCCATCAGCTTGAAATAAGTTTGTCTGTGAATTAAATCTGAGAAACTTTGATATAGGGTAAACCAGCCATACGTGCCCCAGTCGGTAACGTGCCTCACTTGCCAAAAGGATACGCATTTAAAATTGCATAAACTATACAACGCAAGTAATTTACATCCCGAGTAAGGTGGAACAAGTGAGTTTCAAAACAAAAAAAATAACAAATATTAGTAATGTTATTACGCAATTTAACTACATATGACAAACATCAGAATCGTAGAGAACGTAGATCTACAATTCTACATTATCATATTGCACCGACAGATTGATGCCAAAGGTCGCAAGCCCGAATGACGAAACACGCTTATAAGTTATGAAGCGATACTCATATCAGTATAAACGCAGCTTTATATCGAACGCGCGAATCATTTTTTAAAGCACCTCGCATTTCTCACTTGATGCCATCGTATAGATAGGCTAATTGTAAAGGGTCGGCTACAATCATGAATATTGCGCGCCTGACAATTTGACACCGCGTAGGCTTCGTTCTGATTTATAACCGGCACACAGCAACATCGTGCTGAATTCCTCACATTTACAACTGAATGAACTAGTCAGTTTTCAACATATGTATGCTAAGATAACGTCATTAGACAGCTTCATCTGTCAGTTGAGGCGTGACCACCGATTTAGCGGAGACGCATCGATTGCCGCCCATTCGTGGTGGCTAATACTAGATTAATTATCTCTGTTTACTATACAAGTTTCGAATGTTCGAGGGCAATGAACTCTAAATTTGCACCTCGGGTTAAATGCTGATTTTATGTCCGAGCCACGTCGGCTAGTTGACACAAGCTAGACGTTACAATAACATTACTATTTTCAGTCAGCTGTTTGAGTTAGTTCTCATCCAGCGCGCAAACTAATTTATTCTAGCGTGAGTTCACACAGCCGGGACCACGAGACTCCGTTTGTTCATCGTGACTTAAATTAAAAATGTCATGAAAAGTCGGAAGTTATGAAAGTATGCATGTGTATTTAAAATATAAACGTCCATGCAATCTAAGCACCATGATGGTTACAGTATCTTGTTATTTCTCAGTTTAATTTAAATATGTAAATTTTATTAGGCATAATACAGACTGAGGACTCTTGAATTGCAAATGAATGTGACATTACGTTTTATAGGCTGGTAGCCAATTCGCCGGCTCGTTTCCTTGGAGCTGACGGAAAATTTTCACTTAGAAAATGCCCTCAGATTTAGTGGTAGTTCAATGGATCCACATCGAAGCGATCAACCATTTGGATTAAGCAATCGAACATCTGGGAAGAAACTTTGAATTTCACAAAGTTTAATTTTAAACATAGTCGCTACATATTATCGGGCTATTCGTGTAAGTAATTTTGTTGTATGTAGTAATTTACGATAGTCTGGGCATGGGAATAGGACTAAAACAGACAATTAGATTTCAACAATACGGTTTGTACACACAATGAACAGTTTTGGAATTAAGTTCTCAGCATAAATAACAAACATAATGCTATTTAATTTGTGGTTCGATGTCTGAAAACTGGATTAATATTATAGTGAAATGATCGCTCAATATTATATTAAACAGCGATTTAATAGCTCGCAGTGAGCGATAAATGTTGTAATCCTCTAAAGGCAGACGATAATCGCGCTAACATTCACCCAATACATATTTAATGATAAAGATGAAAGACAGATTTTGTAAAGCTTAATTCCATCGTTGAGCTTTGGAAATATTTTCCCTTTCATATAAAATGATCCTGACACAAATCCTTAAAAATGTGTTATTGGGAACCACGGGGACGGGAATATTGAAGGTAGTCACGCGTCCCACCTTAGGAAAATCTTGCCGTAAAATAAATGGACGATTTCATAATCCGAGACGTTATATAAAATGTTGAAAAACTATTTTTGAAACGAAAAGATTTTGCAACGATCGTTGCAAAACCTTTTCGTTAAGTAATTCTCTAATATAGTTTGGTTGATTTTAAGAATATAGTATTGTAGAGTATTTTACGAATTTAGGTAGATTCCTGGATTTAAATGAGATGTTTTTTTATCCAATATGTGTTTGATTCTAGTAGCAGTAACACGTTAGAAAATATTAAGTAGTTGGAAATTATGTTCTTTATGATACACAATAGCGCAACTCAATTGTGTCTCTGGGCTTTCATATCTTCTGCTTGCTTCTGTCCGCGACTTCACCCGCGTACAAGTATAAAATATTTATCTATGTCAATCCAGGAAGTTTTGAGTTTATTCATCACAAACATAAATATAAAAAAAAATTTGACGACAATATAAAAAAAAAACAAAATAGTGTAAAATAAATTTAATATCAGAAGTCAATGTTTCTAGTTTAGTTTCTTTGTTATTTTACAGCGACTTCAGACAGTAAAGTGTTGTAATGTAAAAGCTTAGGAAGAAGCGTTCATGTCAACTATAATTCCTCATATGAACGATCGAGCTATCCATGTCCCTTGAGTATTATGAAAACTGCTAGTCCCAAGCAAGAATATCGTAACAAATGTTGTATATCGGAACCGATTTCGGAACTGAAGTATTTTTTGGTTTGTCGGAATTGGAACTGAAATCAGTAGCGGTGGCGAAGGCAGAAAAGTTAAATGAAACATTATTAAAACTATTGAAAAATTCGGATAAGTATTGATGAAGAGCGAATTAAAAACTGTACACCACATTCCAAATTCGAAACAAAACAACATATTGTGAAAGAGTAATCGACAGAATGCATGGGGGTGACAATTTGCCCACGCGACAAAAACTTGTTTGTTTCTCCGACATTAGTTCCGATTAAAATTTGTCGGAACCGAAATCGAAGGTGCAAAATCAATCTTTAGTTCCGAACTTTCCCTGCCGGAGGCTCTACGCAGGCATCGTCCAGTCCATGGCCCTTTATGGGGCGCCGGTGTGGGCGCCGTCACTGCGAAAGCGACCGGCGGCACAGCTGAACGCATGAGGGGAGTCAGAGGGTCATGGCCATACGTTTGGTGCGGGGATACCGCACGTTTTCCCGCGAAGCGGCGAGCCTCCTTGCTGGCCAGCCACCATGGGATCTTGTAGCAAAAGGCCTTGCACGCATGCACGATTTGCGCGTGGAGATGCAACGCCGTGGTGAAACTCCGCTGCCGCGACAAGTCACGGCATGGCGGAAAGAGTTCCGGCGGGATCTCATGGCAGAATGGCGACAGCGACTATCGCAACCCAGTGCTGGGCACGCCGTAATTATGGCGGTAAGTCCCCTCTTTGAGGAGTGGCTGGAAAGGCAACACGGCGTTAATAAATAAAAATAGAATGTTAATATTATGTATTAGTTTATTGTTTTTAAGATTGTTATTTATGTATAGTGTCTATGGGCCTTTGTAGCCTGAAATAAAGAGTTATTATTATTATAATTATTATTACCTTCCGCATGACGCAGGGCCTCACCGGACACGGTAAGTTCGGGAAGTTCCTGCACTGGATTCGAGCGGAAGCGACGCCCGGGTGTCGCCACTGTGTGGACCGCCCGGAGGACATGGTGGAGCATACGGTGGAGGTGTGCCCCGCTTGGGCAGAGCAACGCCGTATCCTCGTGGGGGTAATCGGCGGCGGCGATCTCTCGCGCCAGGCCTTGGTACAGGCCATGGTCCGAAGCGAGGAGGAGTGGCAGGCGGTCGCCTCCTTCTGCGAAGCAGTCATGCTTGCAAAGGAGGCGGCCGATCGTGTGAGGCAGCGGTCCTCACGCCCCAACCGCCACCGGGATTCCGATCCCGATTTCCGGCCACCGTAGGCGCCGGCGGTGGCTTGCCGTCCGACCGTCCGGTAACCGTCCGGCCCAAGCCCAAGACGTCAACGGCGCGTGCTGTTCCACGCGCGCCTCAAGAAGATGTCAGCAACTGTAGGGGCCCAGCAGGGTCGAAGCCTACTGGGGCCAAAGGTCTGATTCTGAAAGGAAGACTCGGCCCTGGTACGAAAGGCAACGAAGGAACAGGAGTGGGTTTTTAGTCAGTAAAAGTCTGACACTATCTCCCGCCCCGCCCAAGAGCGGGGGATGTCATAAGATGATTTTCCCACCGGAAAAAAAAATCGAACTTTCGGAATCGGAATTGCACCTCCGTAGCATCTCTGATCTGAGGCTCTATCACGACCTCTTAACGCGATCCATTTCATAACCTAAACTGAACTTTTAAAGGGATAGAGCTATTTATTTATTTAATAGGCTTTTCAACAATAAGTATCTACGCAATACTCTAAAATTTATACATTATTAACTTAACTCTAAGCGCCTCATCACTTATGGAAAAGCACAGCATGCTCTACATTATGGGCAGATAATAACATAACTAATTGATTATAAAAGTACAACAATACATTAAGAGTTTGGAAAAATAATATCGAAAGATTATAATAAAATAAAATTATTGATTAAATTGTCTACAATAGTTTATAATGGATAAAATTAGATTGCACAGATTGAATTAAATTAGAATAGATGAAATTAAGTTTGATTACAATAAAAATTAAATTTCATCATCATCATCATCATCATTTCAGCCAAAAGACGTCCACTGTTGGACATAGGCCTCCCCCCAGCGTCTCCACAACGACCGATCCTGTGCGTCTCGCATCCACCGTATTCCCGCGACTCTCACCAAGTCGTCGATCTACCTTGTGGGAGGCCTTCCAAAGCTGCGTTTTCCGGTGCGCGGTCGCCACTCTAGAACCTTTTGGCTCCATCGACCATCCGTTCTACGAGCAATGTGCCCGTGTGTGTGTGTGTGTTTGTGTGTGAAAATTAAATTTGATTAAAATGAATTAAATTGATATTTGATTAATGTAAATTAGATTTAGCTATAAAGAGTGTATAGCTCCATTTTTCTTTCTCGCTTTACGTTTTTTACACGTCATTGTAAAGCCCCTGAACCACGTACTACAATAATAACGTGTTGAGTGCGAATATCTTCCCTTACTTTAATGTTAATATATTCAACGGTTACCTAGCATGTAAACTTTGCTCTTAAACTCACTTTCACTGAGATGTTTGTGTTGCTTACTAAAGGTGTATGAATATTTACATCCCACCTTTATGGTGCCTTATGTAAATTGTACTAGTTCCTATGACAATTTATTTTTTCGATTGGAAAATCATTAATGACATCTCCTACTCTTGGGCGAAGCTTGATATAGTGTCAGACTTTTACTGACTTAAAACCTACTGCCGTTCCTTCTTTAATAATAATAATAATAATAATTCACAACTATCACACAACGCCGTCTAGTTCCAAGCAAAGCAAAGCTTGTGTTGTGAGTACTAGACAACTGATAAACATACTTATATATTTCTAAATACATACATATTATAGATAAATTAGACCCAGACACAGAACAAATGATCGTGCTCATCGCACAAACATTTTTCCTGGGTGGGAATCGAACCCACGACTTCCGGCATAGCATTCAGGGTCACTTACTACTAGACCAACAAGCCAGTCAGTCTTTGCCATCTTTCCAGGGCCCCAGGGTTCTCTTTCGCATCACCCATGGCTCCAGTAGGCTTCGACCCTGCTGGGCTCCTACGGTTTTGCTGACATCTCCTTGAGGCACGCGCCTTATGTAAATTGTACTAGTTTCTAAGATTGCATCAGACTATTCGGCAGTAGATCTATCTAGACTTGCGTTATCGTTTGCAATACTTTTTTTTGAATGGGAAATCATCCAATAATTTCTTCCGCTCTGGGTAGAACGAGAAGGAGTTTCAGAATTTTACTGACTAAAACCCACCAGCGTACCTTTAGCTACCCTTTGCGTTACAGGCCTATGATAACTCAGCAGCCTATCGTATGCAACGCTTAATGCAGTCAAATTAAAACTTTTTTCTTGATGAACTACAAATACGAATCACAATGTGAAAATAAACAAAAACAAACAGAACGTACGTATTATACGTGGTAACGTATAATTAAAAAAAAAACAGACTGATATGTTCAACTGTGTTAAAATTCTGTACGCAGCACCGCTTTAAACTAAATAAATTAAAACCTTTTTACGTGGGTGTCTTGTACCCGCTGCGTACCCAAGTTATAGGATCAAGCTCAAACAAAACACTAACTTAAATCAACCAAGTACCTAGAGAAACGTTTGAAAAGACTTTATTATTATAATAATAACACACTCAATTTCGTTATTCAAATATAATAGCTTTTCACACACGTATCAGCGTTTCGAAGCGCGTCCCTAATTTCGGTTGCAAAGCGTGTATAACTGGGCTATAATTGTTAAGACGAAGTAAGCCTATTCGTTTGTGATGTGTTCTTAGCTTTACTGAATTTTAACGAGTCACCCGACCTGGTGAAGGATCGCGAGTTCGCGGAATCAGGAATGTACAGTCGAGGGCTAAAATATGTGACACTTGGCGATCTTGCGTTTTGATTCCAATTTTAAAACACGAAAGAAAAAAGAAAGAACTTTTATTTGTGACTCGCACAGGACAAATGACAATAAAAAAGAATTTTAACTATATACTTAATCTATTAAAATAAAATAAAAATTCAACAGTAATAGACCTGTGCGTGGCCAAAATGACTCCTATCTCAGAAAATAAATAAATAACGCAGCGCTGTTATTCTGATAGGGCCTGGACATTAATACAGTCTTATTAATAAGAATCTTTTAACTTTTAAGTAGGTAGGTTTAACTTCAACAATGAATATATTAGCAAAAATCAGTTTAGACATTTTAAAATAAATTATTAAGTAGTGCTTAAGACTAAGTTATGTTAAGTTTTATAAGATTATGGTTAATAATCTAACGATAAAAGTCTGGGTTAGTACGTTTTTAATAGCCAGTTATGCAAAAAAGACTCATTGAAATTGTCTAAATGTTTTCACATTTTTGTCGTTGACTCTACACAAGAATTTGTGTTAAAACTTTTGACTCGCTTCATTATTTAAAGCTTTGTGGTATATGATTCCAAAATTCAAATTTTCGTTCCATCGTTTCATCTTGTGTTCATTTACATAGCCAAACATTTTGTATTTTATTGTGCTTACTTATGTTGTTGTGTCCATGTTTTGTTTACAAGCCGAGCTTGTTATTTGGTTTTGTTTTTTAACGAAATGTCTTCATAAGTGTACACAAATCAACTTGAACATGATGATTTAATTTTCTTATACACATGGAATTGGATCGAAGACGCATTGACTAGAGATTCTATAGTCGTTGTAGTAACAGTAAAAAAAAATTGAGAGTCTTATAGACGACCTTTTTTCATAGCGCCTACATAGCCTGCGGTTTCGCTCGCGTGAAAGAAAAAAGTTATCCCAAGGGAACATAATATATCTATAAAAAATTGCTGTCTTTTTCCAGGGTATGACCTAACCGCGTGCCAAATTTTGTTCAAATCTGGTCAGCTGTTTAAACGGAAAGGAGTAACAAACATACCCACAATTTGCCTGCTGCGGTCTTCTCGTCTGATTATAATTTAAGTGTTTTCAAGGTTAGAGTGAATAGGCTTCTAATAAACTAGTGCGCCTCACCATCAATGATTGCATCACTGCTTAATATCAGGTGGGTTCGCAGTCAAGCACTAGTTTATATCAATAAAAAAAACACATTTTTTTTTTGTAAATTTAATTTTCGTCTTAATAATGTTAGTGATATCATTACAAATTAACAAAGCGTCCTGAGTTTTCAACAATATTATGCAAAACATTTTGATACAATATTTTACTTGTTGCAAAAACCACATGAACCAGACAAGCGTGTCGACAGAAAAAGGCTAAATGAAACCTTTTATTACAGTTAATTTATTTCCACAAAAAACGCTGTAAGTTTAAACGATACAACCATGTGTTTACATTCATTACATTTAATTTATATCAGATTTAATTTACCTAACAACTAAAAAAAAAAACAGTGAATAAATTGCTTTAGCTTAATTACACTTTGAAACTAGATTTTAAGTAAATAAGTAATTTTCTATTTCTATATAATTAATTTAGGAAATTACTTTTGTTAGGTTTTTTGTTTTTTTTTCGGTGGGAAAATCATCTTATGACATCCCCCGCCCTTGGGTGGGGCGGGAGATAGTGTCAGACTTTTACTGACTAAAAACCCACTCCTGTCCTTCTTTGCCTTCGTTCCAGGGCCCCGGGGTTCTCTTTCGCATCACCCATGGCCCCAGTAGGCATCGACCTCGCTGGGCCCCTACAGTTTTGCTGACATCTCCTTGAAGCGCGCATCGAACACTACGCGCTGTCGAGAACTTGGGCTCGGTCCGGACGGTTACCAGACGGTCGGACGGCGATCTACCCATTGCTCGCCGTCCACAAGCCAGCGCCTACGGTGGTTGGAAATCGGGATCGGGATCCCGGCGGCCGTACTTTCGCGCGTGGGGCCGCCTTCTTTGCTAGCATTACTGCTTTGCAGAAGGAGGCGACCGCCTGCCACTCCTCCTCGCTCCGGCTGCACGAAGGCTGCACTGACGTTCATTGTCGAGGGTCACCACGCGAAACAAGGTGTAAAGACCCGAAAACCTCAGTTGAAAAAGGGAGGACCCTCCGAGCAGATGGGTGTGGTGTTTGATCCGAACAATTGCTCAATAGTTAATTTCGGGCTGCTGTATATATTCTAATCGTGCTGAGAATTCTAATACCGTGATGTAGGATTTTGAATTTTTAGTTCCTCCCTGGCGACTTAGATGTCGCTACAGATACTTGATGGTAGATTCCAATATATGTTTTTTAACTCAATGGTTGACTGGTAGAGAAAACCGTGTTCTGTTAAGTCCACCTGTGCTTAAAAAAGAGAGATCTGTTTTGTAACCTATGTATCACATCTGTACATAATGATACTTAGTTCAAATAAAAAATATACACCGTGTCTTCGACATCGACGCACAAACGAATACAGTCCAGACAGATCCAGTACATGATTCTAGACCCTCCAATAGTTGAAAAATTCGTCAGCATTTTCCTAATTAAAAAAAAATCTGTACATTTTAAGTTTAAAGCGTATAAAATCGTTATTCTAATCAACCCCGATGATACTTTTAGTAAAAACAAATTATTAATTATTTTTAATTATAAATAAAATACCTAATATAATAATAAATAATATAAAAATATCTAATGAAAAAAATGTGTAATTAATAACGTCATAATCACGTAAGAGTGGTTGTATGAAACACAGTGAAAATGTAAGTCGAGTTGTATGGACAATTAAGCTTCACTTGTTTTTTTTTGACTGACTTACATTTTGACAATTCAAAAGTGCCTGTAATTGGTTTATTTGAAATAAACGTTTCTGATTTCTGATTTCTGATGCCCTTAACAACAAAACAAAAGACCTAAGGAGACCAGCTTAATCTACAAAAGAACTATTACTTACTTAAGGACAGTATTAGTAGTCAAATAAACTGTGAATGGTTACGTCCTGCAGAGATATTTTCGCACATTTTATTAACTACTTTCTTAGCAATAAAACGTGGAGATCTCTCTCAAAGGGCACTTAAACCGTTCTGCGTTGAGTGTCGCATAAACCGGCCGATAGGTACCGGAATTAACTGTTCTCTATAACATTTGTAAGTAATAGTTTCGAAGGCTCAACCCTAGTCTGTTTAATTACATTCTGAGCGAACAGCGGCATGATATGGGCTACTTCATGGCCAACATTAACGAAAATATGTATATACTAGCTTCTGCCGGCGGCGTTACTCGTGTACCACCATAAAACTCATGACATGTAAATAGTTAATAGCCTATATGTATAACTCAGGGATAGTGCAGTTACATATTAGAGAAAGCATTTTTAGAATCGGTTCAGTGGTTTCAGAGATTACCCCGAATTTTTCAAAACCATACTTCAGTTAGGAGTTTTTGTCTTAAGAGTATATCTCTATGTACTTATATAATTATTCTTCTAAACATATGTCCTCCTAAACGGTTTGACCGATTTGGATCGAATCCTATGTGATTAGGTTCCTAGTCATAAAAAACAATTGAACCCGGTAGGTTGGGGCTACAATTGGGTCCTCAATCTTTTTCTGTCGAAAAGCCAGCTTTTGGTCATGACAATGTCTGTCGGGCCTGCTAGCAGTTATAGTTAGTTAAGTTTTTAGTCATTTTATTTGTTTATAAGTTGTATCGTTCAGATCATAAAATACCTACATTTTTCATCAAAACAATAAAAAAAGGGATTTTGAATAACGTTACTTGTTTGTGTTGTGTATCTGTAATACACAACACACATATAAACAATTTGTATTGCTACCTACCACCATTTGTCACTGCTTCACCCAAAGGTTGACTGGTAGAAAATGCCTTAAGGCATTAATAGTCCGCCTCTGTACTTTTGTGTGCATAAAGAATAAATAAATAAAAAATGTGTCAACTACCCAATTACATCGTATTCAGAATCATAAATAAGATCACGGATTGAATACTATTAATAGACACATCTTAAGAATCATCATCTTTATTAATGGACTTTCGTCGACCAATCAGCTCGGCGCTTATCTCGGCTTTGCTTCATCTCAGCTTTTAACTAAACTTTCATTTGTTACTTATTTATTTCCGAAATTCGAGCACTTCGGGAATGGAACATAAAATAAACAGAATTGTCGCGAAAAAGGCTCAGCTCGTTTTGAATTCAAATCTCTGAACGGCGCCGTTCAGTGTAATAGCTTTCTTATATGTGTTGTAAAATGTACCACTTTAGGCTTTTACTTATATGTGGGTACTAACTTGAACATTCAGATCACAGATACGGAAAGTAGCCACCTACTAACTTTCGGGTACCATAAAGTATTGAATGTAAGTCAACGCTACATTAACTAAAAGTGCAATAGGCTGCTCCTAAAAGTAAATTAGAGAATGATTAGAAACCAAATCTGGAAAAAAAAAGTTGAAAGTCAATTTATTGATTAAAAAATAAACCTTTTTCGTGGTTATTATTAATGATTATGTATGACACCCCCTAAAGATATGAGATATGACTGGAGCCTGCAGCATCATCCCACTCATCCGACTCACTGGGACATCACCCCGACTCACTGGGGCATTATCCCGACTCACTGAAACATCATCACCCCGACTCACTGGGGCATCATCCCGACTCACTGGGACATCATCACCCCGACTCACTGGGGCATCATCCCGACTCACTGGGACAGCAACACCCCGACTCACTGGGGCATCACCGCAGACAGTTCCGACTCACCGAGAACTATGTGGCATTCGGTTTCGATCAACTGGAACCAACCTACCACTGGCCTGGCACGCATCAAGAAGCATCAAGAACCATCGATCTCCGATCTCCGGAGGGGAGTGATGTAGCGACATCTATGGCGTCACATAAGAACTAACCCTGCATCGCGCAATCAAAGTTCTCCGCGCGTTTAGAACATATAGAAAAGCCCGAAATCATCTATCGGGCAGTAGTAGCCCACCAGACATAACACCCGTCTGGTCGGAGGATCCTCCCTTTTCAACGGAGGTTTGCGGGACTTTACTCTCTGTTCCACATACCTCTAAAGCTCAGCCAATGCGCCAACCCCACTTAATAATAATAATAATACTGAATTCATATTTCTTTTTAAATTCCATTTCCTGCAATATCCTGCTGTAACAAACGAACCACAATATTATTTATTAATAAAAAAAAAAAAAAAGTTTTATGTTTGTTTAATCGAAAATCGGAAAGGTATTAAAATTATTTAAATGGGTCGGAAATATTTCAGCAATTAAAATGTGAATGGGTAAATATCTTCGTTGGTATTGAACATACACGAATTATTTCTGAACCGATGCTGTAGTCATTATGCAGTAATATTCAATCTACTGCATGACCCACTTTGATGTACCCTGTAACTATTTATTTTACAGCTTAATTTTATGTTAACAAGCTCTGTATGATATACTAGTTTCTGTGCTGGTAGAAGCCACTGGGTTTTGTCGGCTTGAAAGTAAGCTTCTTCATACAAACAGCTGATTTGACCCCTTTTCATCCAATTATGGAATATTTTTTGAGGTGGATTTTACTGACTAAATCAACACCTATGTTCCTTCAATTGGCTTGTGCGTTCTAGGAGCACGGATAACCTTTTCCGAAGTTGACCCAGGGCATCTTACAGGTCATCATCGCTTGTTTGTAACTTTGTTTCTAGTTTACACTTGTCGTTCAATCAATAAACAGGTATTGTAATTAACACAGTTTCGAGTTGTGAGTTATATTAAGCTAAGAAAGTTATTATAAATAGTTGTTTAGAACTTTATTTTTGTATTATGGCGCTGGGGAAGAAAAGTGAAATAAATAAAATAAATATCACCCAACACCGTCTAGTCCCAAGCTAAGTAGAGCTTGTGCTAGGAGTACTAGACAATTGATAAACATACTTATTTTTATTTATTTATTTATTTATTTAATAACACATACAATTGTCTTAACAGGCATACCCAAGATAACAAATGTAGTCGCAAAATAGCCGCACTCAGAGACGCCACCCATAGACTAATCCAATATTCATTAGTGTAGTAGTAGGCAACATACATACATGATAGTCGATGATCAGTCTCAAGCAGCGCCCTGAAGAACTGGCACAAGTTACACAGAGGACAACACACTTATTGTCACCTTCTCAAATTCCGCCAATGTGCAAGAAAAAATATCTAACCGCAGAGAGACGTTATTAAGTATTTCAATATATATATTACTTACTTACTTATATATTTCTAAATACACACATATAATAGATAAATTACACCCAGATACAGAACAAATGATCGTGCTCATCACAAAAACATTTGTGGTGGGTATCGAACCCATGGCCTCCGGCATAGCAGTCAGGGCCACAAGACCAACAGGCCAGTCTACTAACTTAAACCTTTCTGTCTACTGCTGGGTAGAGGCCTCCCCAAGTTCTTCCAGACTTTATTCTCCCACATTTTTTCAAACCAGTCCTCGCGGTACGCATCCAGCTGCTAACTTACAAACGTTTCAATTTAGTCAAACATTAAATAAATTTCGCTGTATCAGCCATATATTAATAAAAGTACAAATATAAATATATGTGAACCTCAAAAAAAGGGTTTCTCTAGGCAAGAAGAACGTGACCTATCTTTTTAAGGTAATCAAACTCAACAAAGCATCTCTGACACAAATGTATAACATTACTTACTTATGTAAATACACTTAGATAAGGTTCAATCTTGTGATAAAAATATTTTGATGAAAAAGTACTTCAAAAATTCGATTGAAATTGGTTTACGTAGTACAAAATATAGCAGAATTCGCCTTTAAAATTGTTTTCTGACATTTTCAAGAATATGTGCTGAATAACGCCAGAGCTTGTATAGCCTTGCATTCTCCTTTGGGAAATAAATGCGAGGTTCGGATCATCCTAATCATAAGCTGTATTCTGGGAAACGGCTGCTAAACAACAGCTTTGAAAGATTTTTCGCAGACAGGCACGAAGCGACTATGTGACAGCGTTTTGATAGAATCCAGTGGTCGCTCGGTAGTCGAAATGATATTAGTTTTCTGAACTCCTTCAAAATTTTCTTCAAATCTTTCAATATCAACCCTCACCCTTATATGCTAAAGTAGAATTTCAAGTTTTCTTTTCACGTGTTATGTAATAATAATATTTTATTCATATGTCACAATAATTTTCCACCTATTGAGGTAGGAGATACCTCAATAAGTAGAAAATTAGTGTGCTTGCATAGCGCGTACAGCCCCCCTAAACAAGTTACAACCGTTTCGTATTGAATTCTGTTCTCCAATCGTTAACAATCGTTAACGCCTCGGTGTCAGCAATTATAGAAAACGATGAGTTAGTAGCTATTTTGACGCGCCTGAGTCGGCCGCTCGTTCTAAGATGTCGTTCTATAATAACAAAGGATGTAGCGTTGAACTTTGTAGAAACGATAACAATGCATTCTATCATTTTGAACGATGTGAACTTGGCTACGAATTTTCTATTCGTTTGTTCTGACCACGTGACTTAACGTTGAGATGATGTCGTTCCCATACATTAATTTGATTAGTTTTCGACTAGCGTTAACGATTGCAGATTATCAAATTGGCTAGGGGTGCAGGGATATTTGTCGGTTAGTACTACGCCCCATGAAAAGTATGTAAACCTCTGCCAGTTGACTTCGGCCCCTCGTACGTCTTTTAAAGGTCCAGAACCCCAGGGTCTTGAGAGATTTGAAGACATACAAAATAATAATAATGACAAGACATTTTTTTTATGTCAAATGGGTATTTACACATAGATAGAAAAAATTACAAAAATACACAAAGCACAAACAAAAATATTCCAATAACATTAATTACAATTATATATTTGACATCATATTAGTTAATTAAATCATAAAATTGATTGATTGATTCAGAATGCCCGGTTTTTATTAAATTAAAATCAGACCAAAATGAATTATACTATACTATACCAATCCAAATTAAATTCAATAACAAATAAATTAAATAGCTACTAATGCAAGTAATGTTTTAAATTAATACAATATGATTCAACTGAAAGCCCATTTTTGAATGACACGACTTGTCGCCTTGTCGCGTCGTGACATTTACGAGACACTTAAAAACTCTCATCGGATAAAATAATTCTGATATAAAACACCAATTGACTAATAACGCCAGCATACCCCACAGCCAGTCAAGTCAATCATAGACCGTAGTTAAGGAACGACAAATTAAAACGTGACAAGCTTTCATTAGGTCGTCACCTAGTGAGTCACCAGGCACTTCATGCGACAGACGGTACTTGATACATAAATAATTGGTTCCCAGTGTGGTGCCACTGAACTGTAGAGCATCTTACAAATGGTGCACTGTAGACCTGTACCCCATTAGTGGGGGAATGCGAACAGTTTTAAATAAATCCTGAAGTTTGGTTTAAGGCGGGATATCCTCGAGTGAAAAAATAAAATAAAAAATAATTTTAAAGCGTTTATTAATATGGCGACATCGTTTACACAAAAAAAAATACTTCTGCCAAACTGTGAAGCAGTTTATTTGAAGTTGTGGCTTCCATAAACAATATAAAATAAATATGTGTAACATTAAAATTTGTACTTTTTCAACAGATATAAAGAGTTTAACAAAAGGACATAAGACTACCTCAAAATATTACATTATTTACTACAATTTATCAATCGTAATTGTTTTTACCTATGAACATTTGACAATATTTATTAAAAAGATATTATTTTTAAAAGACATCTTTGTAGTACAGCTACTTTCTAAATCGAACGATATGTTTTCGTTAAACCCCAAGCAAACGCCGGCGTTCGCTCTCTCATTGTCTTTCAATTGTGTCTCTAATTACGGTATTCGAAAGGTTAAAAACTGTTGGAACAAAGCTTTTTCTACATCTTTGTCTATAATACGAGTAATTAAGACACGTGAACTTTAGTGGCTGTTATCATTATTGGCAAATTGATCACTAGTGATTACTGTGACATAAAATTAATGTAATTTTGTATCTCAAGTGTCTACACAACTAAATAATATGTAAAATCGTTGAAACAAGAGCGATTTCGATAAAAAGGAGCTGATACTGTTATTGTAGAATTGACTACCTCAACAAAGCTTACCGAGAAGGCTGACTCGATACATTTGCAGCCTAATACTGAAAAACATTAGAATGTCTTCAATTCGTATTGTAAAGGAACTCACGCACAAACTGTGCGAATCCAAAAGAAAAAAAAAACAAAAGAAAGAAAAAAACAGAAGTTACTGGTTTTATTTAGTCTCGTTTTCGAAACTTTTGATTAGGTAGGTGCTTCCAAGAAACTTCACATACAGTTTTATGACATAGGCATCCTTCGAGCGTAGCCACATCCACCATCTACTGCTTGCGTCTTCCGGGACTAGATCTTCACTCCAGAACCTATAGGCTACTCATTGTAATTCGCAATAATTATACCATTGTCGTACAAGTTTAGCTATTCTACGAACAATGCATTTATAGTTAAGTAGCTTCTGCCAGCGGCTTCGCTCGCGTAAAATTAGCTTTCTCCATACAAACTTCCAAACCCCGTTTTACCCCCTTAGGGGTGGAGTTTCGTAAAATCCGTTCTTAGCGGATGTCTACACCCTATAAGGAACCTACCTGCCAAATTTTAAGTTTGTAAGTGTTATAGTTTCTGAGGTTTCGTGATTAATTATTAAATGGTATTTCGCTTTTATGTATATATATATAGATTTTAGGGCAAATGACTAAGTCAAAATCTAACTTTTAGTCAAAATACAGAGCCTAAACTGCTGCAACTAACATTAACAATGTTGCAGCTGCTAAACAAATATTTTTACTAACCCCACACCAGATGCGTCCAAACCTAACTCACACATTCTATAAATATTTAATCAACAATTTGTCAATACCGCCATTTAAAACCGGCAAGAAAATATCGCCAGAAAGGAATTATTACGGACGGTACCGACCAGTCGACCACATGAGTCCAGGGTACAGAACTTATTATTTATAATGATGGTCGAGGGGTGCATAGAAAATGAAAACACTTATTATATTTTTATCGCCTGATGGAAATTATTATTGTACGATATTCAGTTGGTGCTTATTCGATTTTAATCTTTGTTTTTATTTTGTTCCCTAAAGTATGTGGTTTCTAGGTATCTTATTTCAATATTGTAGAACTATACCGTTACAAGAAACATTTTAGCCGAGTACAGGAAGCCAAGTGAGCCTAATGTAGGACAACATTTAAAAAAATATATCGATCTTAATTTGATTTAATTTAAAAAAAAAACATTATAGTTTCTGGTAATTGTAAGTACTGATACTAGTTTTTATGCTTTGTGTATACTTACCAACTTTGTCTGAAATATCAGATTGTTATTATTTTATTTATTTATTCTTATTTTTATTGTTTATAGGCTCCCGTTTGACCACTATCTCACCTGATGATGTGGCCAACGATGGAACACATCAATTGCAATTGTTTCCAATAATGGTGACCAAAAATTTTTTTTCAAGAAGATAACAAAGTACTAAATCAAATGATACCTGTATTCTCTGTTTTTAAGCTGGGATTAAGGTTACGACCATTACTTTCAGATTACTCATACATTTTTTTCAAGTTTAACATAACTTGACTAAACAACAAAACTTTACGAAATTAAAAAAAAAAAACTATGGTTCAAAATTATATAGCTACTTAAAACCATTAGTGGATATAACCATTACAGTGCAATGTCAAGTTTTTAATGCGCACTTTTAATCCCCTAAATTAATGTCGGCAATTAGTGTCAGTAATACTGTGTAACAATAATAAATTTCATTGCAATTACGACGCTGTTATGTGCATTGCATGATTTTTTAACCCTCACAAAACGTAATATATTCTTAAGCTTAGGGGAAAGCAGAAAGGGGAGCTAAAATGTGCTTACAACGCAGTATGAGAACGCAATCGTAATGTATCGTTCTGTCACTGTATTCCAATTCGACGATAAAATTCATTTTTTATGTATACTACATTGAATCGATCAATATTTGGTTTAGACGGAGGGTGCCGATCGCACCTGCAGCGTTCAAGAAAATGTTTTGAAGCAAAACAATATTTTGTTCGCAGAGATACAAAAGTGTCTCGAAAATTGCCATAGAGCGAAAGTTAGGCCACAGACCGTCGTTTGGGCAATAGAGGCGAGCTAAAACCCCGGGCGATGCGATGGCGGGCGATGTAACAAATTATAGCGGACGGACGGTCAACGGGCTCTTTACGATCCGCTTCCCAGCGCTGATGATGATTTAGATGCAAGGAATATCGGGCGGAAGCGCGATAAACCGCGGGGACCGTCGCTATGGCAACCGAGGGTGTCACACCCGACGCCGCGCCGCCCTTGCTACTAGTTCACGGACACTTATCGTTATAGTAATAAATTGGTCTGGAATTCCAGCAATAACATCCGAGCGAGACGCAATAAAAATGTTGATTTTGAATTTAGTTATTATGGTTAGTACTGTATTTGTAGGCGATAAATCGAATTTTGTCACATCGAATTTGCATTGCCGTGTAGAAAAATATTCACATATTCAACGAAGTTAGTTTGGATAAAGACGATTTCATTTTACACAACTGTAATTTATCTCCTAATATACCTTCATCACTCTTAATTCCCGTAACAAAGCAGACGTGACATTTCGTCACATATCACCAAGTAACAAAGCTTCTAAAAATCCGTCATATAAAATGTAAACACGGCACAAAGTCCCCGATTTATTACCCGGCGACTGATGATGATATATCGACGTCGGCTGCTGTGTTGATCGTCACTTACCCTACCCTTATCACGCAGCACATAATTTCGAATTCATTGCCCTCGGCCCCGCCGCCGGTGTCGGTCCGTGGCTTTTATTAAAAAGAAAACATTTCATATTTTTGTCTAATGTTCCGTCAAATAATAACGGTCTTTCATTTTTTACAGGTACTCATTGGATATGAGACGATGAGCCATGGAATCACGCAGCGCGCCGCCGAGCCCCGACGAGCCCGGGGAGGCGGTGTACGACAATCACTGTGGACGCTACCCGCACCCGCCCACGCTCCAGCGAACCTTCGCCAGCTGTCGCGAGAGCACGCGGCCGCGCCCGCACCACCGCCATGCCACCTCCGAGCCCGCGCGACCAGACGACCACGTGCAGCAGTCCTTCGTCACGGCAGAGGTTCACGACTACCCCTCCTCAGAATCTGGCATCGCTGCCGATTGCCCACATGCACATACTAGTAATGCTGATGACAGCCCATCTTACGACCGCTCGGACTTCGAAGGAAACTCCAGCTACAGTCTAAGGCACACTCCCGATTATCATCACACGCTAGACTGTAAACATAGGCCTATTGATTACAATCGCAGCCACACACCTGATTATAATCATGGTCATGGATCAGATTGCGATCGAGGGCACACGCGCTCACAAACATCACGTCGGCAACATAGGAAGCACAGACGAGAGGAAGATGATGGCGCACAGTCTCTTGATGAACGCTGCGCAAGAGATCTAGATGAAATCTTGCCAGCGAGACTAGCCGCTGTAAATTTATCACGGGAACCGCCCCCTCAAACTTGGAATAGGAGCAACATCGCAGCCACTATGGAACGATTTGAACCGGTCGACTATTCCTATGCTTACTATGACCACCATTTATCAATGCCTTCATCATCAAGGAAGGTTAACCGTCAGCGAGGAAGGGGTGGCATACCGCGAGATCGGTCATCTCGACATAACTATGTGACGAGGTACGGCACTGAAGAAAACATTTATGAAGAAATCACCGATGGATCGAGGACGTGTCCCAAACATAGATACGCTCCACGACAGTCACTAGTTTCTCTGGACAGAAGTGTTGTTGAGGAGGAAGTTCGCCGAGTAGAATCGAGGCACAAACGAATTTTGGGCGAGTTAAATCTTAGTGTAGAAGCTATGCTCATGCCGGAATGCGAATCTCCCGACTCGGAGCGGGCTGAAGACAGAGACAATATCGAGGAATTGTTGCGAGTTGGTCCGACGGACGAGTTACTTTCGCCGGCAAGTTGTAATCCACCAGACTTAGACAGTGGCTTTAGTGGCAGCAGTAGCGGGGCAAGTTATGTAGGTAGTTTGCGTCGTAAACCTACGGGATCAGTGCCGCACTTGCCCGCCGTGGCGTACGGCACGCGCGGCGCCGGCGTGCGTATCCTGGGGGCGGACGAGTGCGGTCTGCGGTGCCCCAAGGACATACCCTCACCACGAAGCTCCAGCTGCGGAGATGCCAAAGCTAGCGGGTTTTGGAACAAAAAAGCCTGGAAGAAAATATCAGGTTTCTCTAGTTCCAACAGCATCAACAAAGCCGGATTAACTGGTAAGATTAATATCAATTACTACAATCACTTTTTTCTTCTTCACCTTCTAGTTTTGCATGTAAACGTTTAAGCAATGTAGCTGTTTTAGTTGTCTTAGTTTATATTGAGTTCATAACTTCTGTATTTAGCTCAAACTAAACTTAAAACATAAAGCACATACTCCAAACATTCGTCGTCGCCACTTAGGAAGTTCCACGATACACAGCGTAGTATAAACATAAATCCAGTACAGAAATGCATAAAGCATAAACTTTCATTCTCCCATAAAACGTGAATGAATCCTAGCGGTATCAAGTCATGAAAACCCTGAGAGCATCATTTCTTTTTTTATTTTGGCCCGCTTTCGTCCGCCCATAGGCGTTTTTCAGATGGACGCGCGCGCGTGGCTCTGTGTTTGTTGTTTTCATTTTGGTTTAGTTGTTTGTTTTGTTAACGGTGCGGCGTTTTGCATTGCAGGTCTGCTCGTTAGGTACACTTTCCGGCGTAAGTCCGGCTCGCAGGGCTCTCAGGGCAAGCGGCGTGCCGAGCCCGTCCAATGCGATGCGTGCCTCTCACAACGATGTTAGCCGCTCTATGGTAAGGCTCTCCGCCAACACACTTGTCACTTTGCTGGCAGAAAGTAAACTGGCTTCCTCTCTAATTAGCTGGGAATAATACCTGATATAATAAATAACTTTCTACCAGTAATTATAATAAATAAATATATGATTAATAATATGAATAACTGCTGTAATTGGCAAATGCGCGTCCATTTCAAAATTGATCTCTCATAGAGAAATTCATTACATCTGATTTTTATTTAATTTATTTTTTTGTTGTCATCTCACAAATAAACACAGCACAATTGTACACTTAACAATGTAATTTTAAACAAACAAAACTACTTAAAATGATAAAGGTAGAACAGATCGAATCGGTCGGGTCAGAAACGATTAACGAAGTCGATACAAAGTTCCCTCATTAAGGTATCGCAGATATTACTTCTGGCTAACTTCGGCTTAAGATAAGTATTGTTCCGCAAGAGCCGAGACAATAGCGTGCGCTACCACTTAATTAAACCTCGTCGATACGATATAAACTATGAACAAACGGAAAGTTTCCATTTTCCCCGCCAAGACAAACAACAGTTCATTACAAAGAAGACCATAGATACAATTTAAAATCGTTCACATTGAAATGTCTTGGTTGCAGATGACGCGTGTAGGCCAAGCAGAGCTAAATCCAGAACAGCCACTATACCATACAGGTTAATAAATACTTATTACTTACTGTTTCTTCGTTGACGTAACTTAAACATACATAGCAACTAGTTTACAACATGCAAACTAAATTGTGAAGTGGAAAATGTTCGTGTAATTTCAATAGTTTTCCTTTGTTACAGCTACTCCAACGGAAAACTGGTGGTGCCGCTGGATTCCCTAGCACAGAGCTGAGGGGCCGGTCCCCCGCGGCATTCCCGCCTCCAACTCCTCAGAGGGACTCCTCAACACCGCAGGACAACGATGAACAGCAAGCTAGTGACGTAATGCGAAAGGGGAACTCTTCGTAAATCGTGTTACATTCAAGAAGAAACATTCCATTTAAGCTCAACAATGGGCACCATTATGTTGTCGACACCTCAGCGAGTCTCAAAGACAAACTGTTCGAAGGTGTATCCAGTGTAAATATAATAGTGATGAGACGTTGAATATAACTGTAGGACAAACGAGGAGAGTATACGTTGAAGTGATAGAAACGCCTAAATTAATTATTTGTATTGTTATAACGATCGTTTCATAGAAACGTAATGACTACGTTGTTGTTACTTATCAATTTTTAGTAGTTAATAGGTACATGAAAAGGCTGACAAAGTTGAATCCGATTTTGTACATGATATGAAGCTGCCATGTTAGCTAATACTTCAGTTTTGTCTACCAATTTGGCGTTTATCTGCGAGTATTCTATATCAGAAATATTAGATAAATGTAATTCGATATAAGAAAATCTACTGTTCTAAAAGCTACAGATTTTTGCCCAAAACATGGTGCTTTACATAACACTAATGTAACATCTATCACTTGTTTCTTTACCGATCTTGTAAAGTATTTTCATGACCCGAGCTACGAAATTTTTAAGGTCCAATCTATTTATTTCCAACATGATAAAATGTGTAAAAATTTTTTGTTTCATAAAATTTTTATAACGTTTATCTCATTCGGCAAAAAATATTGTTAATACATCGTTAGTACATAGTTGTATATATTTTGTAAATACATGCGAAAAACATGGTGCACTATTTGGTTTATAATAATTTATGTAAATAGATAATTATTAATGTACGTAAACAGTCACAGTCGTAACGCTTTAATTATTTTACATGCATTTCTCGTAAACAGTTGAGTGTCCTTGTAATAAGAGTTGGAATTAAATGAAAATGTCAGTGAATATCGTATTTTGTTTTTGTGGAATATTTATTGTATAAATAAATAACTGAATAACTTATTCATGGATATATAATGCTGTGTTGTTTTCGAACACTAGCCTTTATAATAGTTTTTTGGTATTAAGTCGCTGATCGATTACATTTGCGTATTCGGCGCGAGGCGTCCTTTGTATTCGCGGCAGTCGCTTAGCTCAGCCAGTCTCAGATGGAACACCGGCTTTACGTGTACAGATTTTGACACATGGGAATTATTATGCGCGCTGATTTACAAACATAAATAAAACTGAACGACTTTCACTCTACGCCACATGTTGCCAAGTAATTGTTCATGATTTTGTATTATATGTAGTTACCGATCACAGATGTTGCAGCATGTTTAAAATATCCTTCCTGTAAGCTTATGGCAAGTTAATTTTCAGATTATACTCTTGTTCTGGTTCCCATACCCACTATTATTTATATCCCATTCCATAGCCGTCCGGACTACCAAAGTGAAGGAATAGAGATTGCACCTGTGTTTGCATAGCACACACACTTGTGCACTACACAATATCCCCTGCATACTTGGATAATATATGTTAAGATTCACTACCGTGATCGATATTCGATTGAAAAATTATTATTACTATTCTTCTAGATACAAGTGTTTTCAATTAGTTTTACTTTCAATTTATCTGTGAATTTTCTAACCTATAAAGGCGTAGAGTGAAACGCTTTTATCGTAATTAAGATTTTATAATTTATCATCAATGTCACAAGAGCAATGTAAATACGTAGTAATAATGTAAATTTTCATTTTATCAGTCAGTGATGGAGTCTTACTTGTAACTACATATTATTATTCTAAGCTCGACTGATACGACGTAAAATAATCTCAATGTTACATGATATAATATTACTTTAATTGTCTGTAATTTAGTGATCGTGTTCAAGTCAAAAGAGATTTTTATTAAATAAATTACAAAAAGTGTTCATTCTTTTATTTTACGAACAGGAACCTGTAGATTATCAACAAGAGAAAGGGACCCGCTATACCCGTACATAGTATATTAGCAAAATATATATGATATGAATAATACAATGAGTGCACAAACGCGACCTAATTTACCTATGCACTCAGTACCCAGCTGTGAGACTGCCTTATTTTTATTATATATTATGGGAATACTCATTCACTGGGCAAAGCTTTCATCTCGCAAACCGGAGAACAAACCCTAAATTCACCACAATACGCCTTCAATGAGTATAAAATTTCGCCCTGCACAGTAGGGAGCCTCCAGTCCTTTGTGCCTCTCGACGGGTTAATTGTTTAATTGGCAATAAAAATAAAAAACAGAGCGTACATAATCTTTGTTCGAGTACATGCAATACACAGCTGCTTATTAAATGATTGTTTATTAAATCGCGAACGATGAAAGGTAGAACTTATAGGTAGATGTAGTAGGCTCCATATAAATTTGCATACGGATCAATTTTCGGAGTAAGTTTAAAGGCAATGAATTCGGAGTCACAGGTGTTACCAGGAAAATAAATCAAGCACCAGACGCTCCTCGAACTATAAATGGTTTTGCTGAATATTTCAATTGAAATTACAGAGTCAGGTCACAAGCGTTAAGAAGTTGATCGTGTCTATTGCATTAAGAAACCATTGACTAGAGAAATGTCCAAGCAAAAATTCTAAAATTCCTCGCTGAAAAAGTTTCAAGCGCAGCGCAGGTTCTATGTCCTTGCTTAATTAAGTTGCCAGCAATACAAAAGACGATAAATATACTTAAACTTATTGCTGGACTACAATGAATAATGATTAAACTACTGAGAGCACTTACCTTAGAGTTAAGACCACTTTAGCCAACGTAATAGAAAATTACACCACTTACAAAATATCGAACAGGTCGAAACAATCTGAGAGTTCATCGATTACTTCTTAAGTGAACTTGAACATGGCAGTTACTCATCTCATTTGACTTTGTAATATAAACACAACGCCAGAACATGAATCAAAAATATTCAATTTGATCAGGTGAATTATGTATACGGAAAGATATAAAAATAGCTTAAAATACCTTGCTTAATTTGGATTTATTTGACGTTTGTATCAAAAACTCACAAAGAGACCGTACAATCGAGGCTGTCCTTTATTAATCTGTTGTTAGTCCCATCCGAGCGGTTTCTATGTCGTCCAATTAATATCAATATAGCGTGCAGGGATTTGAGCATACCATACAGATGGCGGGCATTACATGTCTCGAATTGTTTGTTTGAACGAATGTTCGGCTCGATAAATTAGAGTCGGGCACACAGTGAACCTCGCGTCGGATGAATTCTCGTGTCGGATGTATCGCGGATCGGATGAATGCCGTATGTATTGACATTGATATCGCTGTGCCTTGATGGATGTACGGGAATCTGTTTGCTCTGCCGTATCGTTTGTTAGCACTAATAATTGTCTGTCACGGATACGAGAGGCGCACTTATCTTGTTTGTTTAATTGAAATGCTATTGTGGCGGCTTTTACTATAGATTTGTGGGATGTATTCATAATAGTTTCTGCAAATGTGTTTGCTTTGTGACTAGTAATACAATTATATTTCCCAGAACAAAGAGATTAATGTTGATCTAACTAGGCGTAGCCGCAGCATTGAAAAGCCTCCCACAAGGAGGACCGATGATCCACAATGATGGTCGCGGAAATCTAAAGGATGAATCATCGAAGGATTGGAAAAATTTGGCTGCTGTGGTCTTCCCGTCCAATTATTATTTAGGAGTCTTCAAGGCTAGAGTGAATAGGCTCTTAATAAACAAGAGCAATTCACCATCAACGATTGCATCACTGCTGGGTGGGATCGCAGACAAGCACTGGTTTATTTCAATGAAAAAATAAAATATTTGGATGCGAGACGCACAAAACATTATGGTGAGACTTGAAGGAGGTTTATATCCAGCAGTTTTTAAAACAGGTTGCTTTGAAGTGTTATATCTTTGGGTTGACTTGGAATTATAAGTTCAAATAAACTTTACATTAAAGGTACGTTATTCTTTTTCCGTAATTAGTTATTTATTGGATTCTTTGTGTTTTGTATTTTTTTTAATATCGCAGTTCTGCCTATCTAATCTCCATAACCCAGCTTTTGGGTAACCCGATATCCCAAGGGAAGGTCTTGAAGGCAAGACTGGTGCGAGCGACCAACGGTTTAGTGTGCTTTTCACGGTGCGGAGGAATCTCGATATGCTAAGATGGTCACCCATCCACAAACCAACCTTGGTAAGCGTAGTTTAACATTGGAGATTGAATCTGTTATCAATTAGCTACAAGCTATTGAGATCTACCCCAACATGGGCCGATAACCAAGGGAGGATCGCGGGAATCTGATGGTTTCGAGACACACATGACCGTACATTGTGGCGACATTTGGGGGAAGCGTATGTCCAACAGTGAATGTCTTTCGACTGAAATGATGATGGTGATGATGAAGCTATCGAGCAAGAGATAGACTGAGGCCTCTACCCATTATCTAGTAAACCAATAACTCGTTGGTCTCGTGATCGCAAGCGCGACTGCTGGGCATGGGATCCTAGGTTCGATTCCCGGGTTGGGCAAAAAGTGCTATTGGGTTTTTCCATTAGGAATTACTCTGTAGCAGCCCGGAGTTTGGAAGTTAGTGGTGTGATAGCCTCGTGCCTCGGAAAGCACTTAAGGGCGTTGTACCTGCGCGTGATCTTTTCGGTCGGTGCCGGATTGCCGTCCTATCGGACTATGAGAGTAAAGGAAAACCGAGTGCCTGGGAAGGAAAACCAGCTATAAAGTCTTCTGCGTACTGGGCTATAATCTCTATCGAGATTGGTCACCGTGATTGAAGTTCAGTCGGGAGGATTATACCTAGTGTAAATCATCATTAACATCATTTCAGCCGAAAGATGTCCACTGTTGGTCATAGGCTTCCCCCAAGTGTCCGAAAGTCCGATCCTGTGCATCTCGCATCCATCCGATTCCTGCGTCCCTCAAAAGGGTCACTACCTACGACCTTACTAGTTTCTGGAGTGGCGACCACGTACCGGAAGACACCGCGTTGGAAGGCCTCCCACAAGGTGGACCTAGTAAATAATATCATGAAGTATTCATAAACCTGCCGATGTACCAACGCCTAAGCTACACAAAATAAACGTCCACCAATTACCCAAAGCCAGCGCGAGCTCTAATTACTACTCAGTACATAAAAAAATAATTTTCAGTTAATTAAGGCTCCGAATTAACGGGCAGCATAAACAAGTCCTCATTACCCACTAATCTCCTAAGCAAGAAGGAACGTCAGTGTTAAATAACCTTAAATATAATGGAGCATTACCATTAAACTGCTCCACTTCGGCCCAAAAACCGCAACACGAAATTAATATAACAAAGTAGAGATAACTATGTATAATGAACGGGCTTGTAACAATAAACGCCTCTGGGCGTTGTTTTTGTTCGGGAATCCTCGGAGATAGGCACTATCTGCGCGGGGTAAGTTGGCCTTAAGTAAACATTATTTGACTTGCGATAGTCCGACCTCTCCCGACCTCTCCCGATCTCTCCCGACCTCATCCTCGCCTCTGGCCAAATTAGTTCTTAACACTAACATCAAAGTAGGCAATAACAGTGTTCGCTAGTTGATGCGAGTTCCCAATTTGTTCTCTGACTGTGAATTTGGTATGTGTGTCCAATTTGTTAGCTTTTTAGTATTATTAGGAGAGAAAAGCTAAGGAGCGGAATTCTCTTCCGTAGTCTTTGTTTCCTGGTGGCTACAACCTAGGGGTCTTTAAGTCAAGAATGAATAGGTTATTTCTAGGTAAGCGTCCTCGACTGAATCGTCGCTTTCCATCAAGTGAATTAGCAGTCAAGCGCAAACTTATCAACTAAAAAAAAAACTGGGCAAGTGCGAGTTGGACTCACGCACTGAGGGTTCCGTACCTATGAAAACAGTTCAATTCCCTTATTGAGTTACGAAGATTTTTCCGAATCGCAAAAAAAGTTTTTTTTGTGACTTAACAACAAATTGACAGTTTTCAGATTTTTTCCTATACTTGTGTTATGAGACCTTGCTGAATGCCAAATTTCAGGATTTTAAGTCAACGGGAAGTACTTTATGAATTTTGATTCCCGTGAGAGTGTGGAAATACACATTTTTTGCTACATAAGCGGTCGTATCTTTTTTCCGTTAACTCAGATGTTTGATTTTTTCACAGCTTCAAGAGACCGTAGATTTGAATATATGTTTTTAATAACAATAATAATATATTTATTCAGAGGTAATTTGGTAATTTTTTTAATTTTAACTCCATACTTTCACGCGTTCTCGAAATAAAGGGTCTTGACAGACAGACAGACAGTCGGACGGATAACAAAGTGATCCTACAAAGGTTACGTTTTTTCCTTTTGAGGTTTTTTTTTAAGATAGGAAAATCATCTAATGACAAATCCCGCTCTTGGGTGGAGCGAGAGATAGTGTTAGACTTTTACTGACTAAAAACCCACTCCTGTTTTCTCATTGCCTTTATCCCGGGGCCCCGGTAGGCTTCGACCCTGCTGGGCCCCTACCGTTTCGCTGACATCTCCTTGAGGCACGTGTGGAACACTATGCGCCGTCGACAACTTGAGCTCGGTCCGGACGGTTACCGGACGATCGAACGGCGAGCCACCTATTGCTCGCCGTCCGCAAGCCCGCGCCTACGGTGACCGGAAATCGGAATCGGAATCCCGGCGGCGGTTAGGGCGTGAGGACCGTTGCCTAACGCGACAGGCCGCCTCCTTTGCTAGCATTACTGCTTCGCAGAAGGAAGCAACCACCTACCACTCCTCCTCTCTCCGGACCATGGCCTGTACCAATGCCCGGCGCGAGAGATCACTGCCGCCGATCGCCCTCACGAGGACACGGCATTGCTCTGCCCAAGCGGGGCACACCTCCACCGTGTGCTCCACCGTGTCCTCTGGGCGTTCCACACAGTGGCGACACCCGGGAGTGTCTTCCGCACGAATTCGTGTGTGTCACCATGTCCGGTGAGGACCTGCGTCATGCGGTTGGTAAGGACGCCATGTGGTCTTTCCAGCCACTCCTCAAAGAGGGGACTTACCGCCATAATTGTAGCGTGCCCATTTCCTTTTGAGATACGGAACCCTAAAAAAATAGAGGACTAATTTGATTATTGGTTGTGTTTTAGCGTAATGCTAACACTCCTACATCACAACTTTTAACACAACGCTGACTACGCTAACTCATGAAAAAACTGTGGAAGACGAAGTTGCATAATATGGCTCAAGAGTCGGTTTGCATGAACTAAAAAGTTTAAATTATATATTACTCTTTGCATCAGTCGCCCACCACCTGCGCAGAACAAGTACAATTAAAAGCTTCTAAGAAACCAGCTGAGCCGGGAGACTTATTCTGAAACATAGAAAGGAGACCTCAGTGCATCTCGTTAGTTGCGAGCTCATGCAACATTGTGGCTGAAACTGAGATAAAGTTAACAATGATAAAGGAAATAAAGTTATTCTTGTAGCAGGTGGCCGGTCAAACTGTAATTAGCTAACTATTTGCTCTGAATCTAAAGGTTAATTATTCTTCAATACACTTCCTCGAAAACTGACTCTTAACGCACTACAATTATGGTGGGTTCAATATGTCAAGTATTACCCTCTTGTTCTTTTTTTAATTTATCACAACAAGGGCTTTTCCTTTCCAATGTCGTCACGATTAACGGTGATTTTTGTTTTAAAGCAGAGGCGCACATTTTGAAGGTTTTAATATTTAATGAAAACTTTAATTTTATTTATGAACAAAATATCGTAAATAAAATGATTATCTGTTTTCTAAATTTAAAAACATTTGAATTTCTATTTTCAATATTACGAGTATATTAGGATGTGTAACCGTTTGATACCTTTGCTTCTCCTTCAACCTGCAAAGGTTAAGGGGGGAAAAAAGTATAAGTATCAAATACTAATATCTAAATTATTAATTTGTGAGCATTTGTGTTATTTGTGAAAAAAAAATTGAATTTAAGATTTAAAGAGAATTCTTTAGATGCTACGCCACCAGATATTGTGATTAGAGTAAAAAATACTTGCGATAGCCTGCTGCCGTCTAAATCAAAACTAAAATATATCCCAACTTTGGAAAATTTTCTTCAGTACAAAATGAACAAGAATGCGTTATAATTTTCAGGGAAAGTATTTCTTCGTAAGTGTATTGAAAAAATCGTTTGATACACGTGGAAATATGTTACTGCAGCACTCGGCTCCATAACTTTCCCCTCGCTTGCAATGACAAACTTTCTCCACTTGTATCAAAATGTAGGTACTATTATCGTTTTCCGGAAGACGTAGCGTTGTAAGGCCTCCTACAAGGTGGACCGATGACTTGGTAATGTTTGCGGGAGTCCGATGGATGCGAGACGCACAGGACCGTACATTGTGGCGACACTTGGGGGAGGCCTATGTCCAGCAGTGGACGTCTTTCGGCTGAAATGATGAATGATGATGATTATCGTTTTCAGTCGTTCAATAGTAAGAGTTGGAATACCGGAAGTAGTAAAGGAAGAGACTGCAATATAATGTTATTTAACGTCAGACTTTTACTGACTAAAACCACACTTATGTCTTCAGTTGCCCTTTGCGTTCTAGGGCCACGGGTAACCTTTTCAGTAGTCATCCCATGGCCTCAGTAAGCATCGGCCTGCCCATTGGCACCTACGGTTTTGCTGACATCTCTTTATATGATCATAAGTAAATTGATAGAAAACTCTTCAATAAGATCGATTGAACATTTTTAACTTTTTCTGTGTCTTTCCAAAAGGAACTGTGTATTTATCTAAAAATGTAAGGTAATCAGAGATTTATTCCATTAAAAAAAAATGCAAATTGACTGGTCATAATATGTTAAAAGTTAAATGATAAAAAGGAAAAATGGACGGGTATAATAAGAATAATGGTATCCAAGAGATGGAAAAAGAAACAAACGACGTCAGACGACACGGTGGGAAGATGAAATAAAAAAAAAGCAGCCCGTCCAGAATGTACAAGAATAGCGAAAAACTAACGTTGACTGGTAGAAAATGCCTTAAGGCATTAAGTCCGCCCCTGTACTCCTTTGTGCATAAAGTATAAAAAAAATAAAGAAAAAGTAGAATGTAAAGCTTTAGAGAAGACCTTTGTCGAAAGACAAGCTAAATCGGTTAACGATTAAATTAATATTATAGTAGTATTTATTAGTATTAGTAAGATAAAATATTATAGAGATAATACGAAGCTGTCGTTGCGCGGTTGGATCAAGGGCCTGATACAGAAGGCAGTACACCTCGATACCGCTGGCATTGTGAGGAGGTTCCTATCTCTGAATCCCTAACCACCGGTAGCCCTGCCTCTGAAGCCCTAAAACCACCGGCAGCTCGGACCCTGTTCCCGACACCGGCGGACCACTATTTTTAGGGCTCCGTAGCCAAATGGCAAAAAACGGAACCCTTATAGATTCATCATGTGTCTGTCTGTCCGGCCGTATGGCACAGCCACTTTTTTCCAAAACTATAAGAGCTATACTGTTGAAACTTGGTAAATAGAAAAAAAAACAATAAATTTTGAGGGTTCCACATAGAACAGAAACTCAAAATTTTTTCATCAAACCTATACATGTGGGGTATCTATGGATAGGTCTTCAAAAATGATATTGAGGTTTCTAAGATATTTTTTTTATATACTGAATAATTTGCGCGAGAGACACTTCCAAAGTGGTAAAATGTGTCCCCCCCCCCCCGTAACTTCTAAAATAAGAGAATGATAAAACTAAAAAAAATATTACCTTATAAACTTCTACCGAAAATTGGTTTGAACAAGATCTAGTAAGTAGTTCTTTTTTAATACGTCATATATCGTAAACCGCCCTCACCCTCAGTGCGTGAGTCCGACTCGCACTTGCCCAGTTTTTTTTTAAATATTTTTAAATGTCTTTTTTAATATGTTTTTTTTTTTAAAGAAATGTATAAATAGAATGAAAATAAATAAATGGAATAACAATAAATCATTTTTCTCCACTGTTTAATACTACTTTATATTTATACCATCAATCACTTTAAGTAACTCAAAAAAAAAAAACTGAAAGCAAATTCAAATAACACGTCAGCAACTGCGTTCTAGGTACATAATGTACGTGAGGTAACTTAACCATTCCCCACAAACACTGTGCATCCTACATTTTTGCTGACAGGGATATAAAGTACTTCCAGCAGATACACTTGTGCTGGGCTGAATTATTGCCGGCACGTGGATGCAGGCATGCAAACATACTGGAGGGGATCTAACTTGAGTTCGGTGGCTCTCTAGTACATTCTGATTAGGTACAACGTGTGTTGTGTTAGAGAGCAGTGGTAACGGCCCAACTTACGACTGGTACTTCGAGGGTTCAAACCCAGGCAAGCGCTTCACTTTACGTAATTTATTTTATAGCTAGTGCTATAAAAACGGCGTAGGAAAACATTGTGAGGATACGGGTATGTCATAGAAACAAAAAATCGAAGATAATGTGTCATTCACCAATCCACACTGGGCCCGCGTGGTAGGTTACGGACCATTCCCTCTCCTATGTAGGAGGTACTCATACCTCCTATATAGGAGAGGGAATGGTCCGAGCAGGAGACATTATAAAGCGGATTATGACTTAGATATATGAATGTAATTTTAACTATAAGATAAAAAAGGGGTTCGATACCCGCTTGGAATAAATTCGAGTATTTGTATGACCCACAGTGAGTGGTTTCGGGTCTGAGTATGTGAGTTTATATGTCGGTGAACGCACCCACGATATAGGGTATTTCATATTGGGACCACGGTGTTAAAAAAATAATCTGTTTATTCTGCCTGTTGGTCTTCTGGTTAGTGGCCCTTACTGCTACGCCGGAGGTCGTGAGTTCGATTCCCACCCAGGACAAATGTGTGTGTGATGAGCATGATCATTTGTTCTGTGTCTGGATGTTTATCTATAATATGTATGTATTTAGAAATATATAAGTATGTTTATCACTTGTGTCGTACTCATAACAAAAGCTCTGCTTAACTTGGGACTAGACGGCGTTGTGTTATAGTTGTGGAATATTACTATTGTTATTATTTTATGTATCAGTATATCTCTGAAACCTGAGGTCCCAGACTTTTGGAAGGCGTACGAAGAGACGAAACCAACTCGCAGAGACCCTTTGTGATATGATAAGCCTGAAATGTGATACCAACCGACGATTATCCCTGTACGCGCTATGCTAGTGCACCCAAGGACAGCCCCCGCGCGGTTGGTGAAAAACTATTGCGATATATGGAAAACTAAGACAATATAGGAATATTAAGTAGACTGGTAACCACAAACTATTGTAAAGACTATGGCCCCTGCCTGAATAATGTTATTAATATCCATCGATAAAAAGTCAAGGACAATCCCGGAAGTACGGTCAGGATCCCTAACAGCACCTTACTGAATTGTACATCTTTCTCCCGGGCACGTTTGCTCTTGCAAATCTCCACTCAAGCCAGCCAATAAAGGCAACTGGTGATGAAGAACAAGAATTCTCCCAGGAGATCGGTTCCGTTGGATCGCTAATGCCCAACAGTTCGCCACAAAACTGCCCTGCGGATTGTATCTCTCTTCATCTCCCTAGGCATGTTACGGCATAGCAAACGCTACCGATACAGACCTAGGGTTTATTGGAGCGTGCAAGCCCCACCACGACGTCAACGTAAGGATACAGCGATGGGGTTATTATTATTATTATTGTACTAATTACAGTACATCGTGATAATTAAGTTCATATACATAGATGAGCTTAACTCAAAGTTAAGTTTTCTCCTAGCAAACTTCAAGTAAAGGAAGTCAAAACTATCTACTTGAAGTCTGCACTCTAATGCAAACGCGAAGCGATGCGGCGCGAATAGAACCAACTGATTCTCTATTGTAGTGGCCTACGTGACCGACCGCACAAAAGTGCGATGCAACGACGAGCGAAGCGAAGCGGACGCAATCAGTTGGTATGATATTTTCGCGCGATCTCTTACGGTGCGGTGATTTGTTTTGTATAAATGCTGGCTAAAGTGGCGAATTCGCGTGATCCGCATCGAATCGCTTCCCAACCGAAATCGCATTGTAAGATGACGCGTGAAGTTCACTCTCACATTTAAGTAAACTCGATTTCAGCTCATGACACACCCGTACAATATGCAATCAGCCCTACAATGCAATCCAAAATTACATTCGTAGACGAACAAATAGACACACTTTCAAAGCATGGTCATGAATATACAAATCTTGTTGAAAATTATGTAAAACTTCAAGTTCCGAAAAGGCACAGGCTATGTCAAACAACCTCTTAATTTTGCAGTCACGTAATACACGCTAATGAAAATTGTTCCGCGACAACTGACTTTGGGAGCGTTTTATTTCGCGTTGGGCACATCAAAGGAATCTAATTGGACTTCCGACTGTGTATTTCCCGTTCAACATACAGTCAACAAGGGATAATCAAATTTTATCCCACGATAAACATTATATTCGGTATTAATTTCAGCCGTCAAAAAATTGGTTGCACGATGTTTATTAAAAATGTTCGGTTCAAAGAGAGATCTACTCATATGCAGCAAGGAAATAATTTATTAAACTCATTTTTATTTACCAGAACGAGAACTGGATAGGGCAATTGGGAAACCATATTTTGAATAGGTTGATTTTTGATTTCAATGCAAGGTTCCAATGATTACGGGAGAAAAAGGTTTATTTTTAACCAATAAATTAACAAGTCTTTTTTAGTAGGTTTGGTTATTATACATCACTAATTCGTTTTTGGGAGTAGTATAATTTACTTTTAGTTAATTCAGCGATGACTCATACTCAATACTTCGGGTACCACGAATACCCGAAGTTATTGGAAATACATTTATTTTTTCCTACTCATTTAATATCACATAATATCGCTAAGTAACAAAATAGAGGCTAAATAATTGAACACATAAACACAGTGGTGGCAAAGTTAAGTTGAAAAGCTTTCACATTATGAATTTTTAATTGTACCACAAAGAGTTACAGGGTTCCGCATGTAGCACTCACAGTTTGAATTTCGACAATTAATTCAACTGTCTGTATTGCTTCACCGTGCTTACATCGACATTTATTTCCAACGTGAAATAACAATTAAAGCATTGATGAAAAAAAAACGAAAAGTTTTTATAGTACATCGATTTTCATAGGGTTTTTATTTACAAAGGGGTCTTTTATTAACAAAAACATAAGTATATTCAGAAAATTTAATATTATGAATAGATTTTTGTTAACTTCTATTTCAAACATATTGTTTGTTTTACAGCCATAAAGATACCTACTTTAAATATATAGTCAATTTCAACTCTTCATTAATGGCATTTGTTCCACAAATACCAGACACTTCAATTTTGCCAATAACAGTAGTGCATGCAGTCTATGAATAGACCATCAAACGCTGGAGAATATTTAGCAGATATAAAAAAAAAAAATTGTTCAAAATAAAAGAACGCAGACGCAGTATGACATTTTGATTACGTTTACATTACAGAATATTGGAAAGAGTGAAACCGGTAGAGAAATAAAAAAAAAATACAGTTACTACATAATTTTATTAATTTCAATGAATTTGCATAGATTTCCGGATAACTTGAACTTCAGTGCGCATAGACACTTTCTGTCAGTCTGCTTTTACTAAGATCCGAAAAGCCACGACCATCCAATTTTCATATTAACCTTTACGAAAAATGTGATAAAAGCTCCATGGAAGCGTTAACCAGTAAAGTAGGTGTACAATGAAAATCTTATTAACTCTCTTTATGCATCCGCCAGATAGGCGAATGCAAAGCAAATTAACATCGATAAAGATCCGAGATTTACTAGTGAAATAGTAACAATAAATTGTGCTATCACCTCGCATAACTTTATGGTCGGTTCCTTCGCAAATTGCAACCACAGAGTATGAGTGTGTGTTTGTGCACCTGTAGGGCGTGTGTGTCAGTGTGTCACAAGGAGTAAGGGATGTAACTGAGGTCATTTTAGCGGATACAGAAGCGGAATAAATAATTTAGTATTCATCATCATTTCAGCCGAAAGACGTCCACTGTTGGACATAGGCCTCCCCCAAGCATCGCCACAACGACCGATCCTGTGCTTCTCGCATCCACCGCACTCCCGCGACCCTCACCAGGTCGTCGGTCCACCTTGCGGGAGGCCTTCCAACGCTGCGTCTTCCAGTGCGCGGTCGCCACTTTAGAACCTTTCGGCCCCTTACATGTTCTCAAAGTTTCTTTTCTAGAACTACCCGGTTGCAGCAGCCGGAGCAGTGGTGATGTTATAAATTACACAAATTAAATTGCCTGCCTGGTTTTGGGTTGATACTACTGGGGCACCACTGCTGACGGCATTGCTATGGAGCAAACTTTGACTGGCCTGTTGGTCTAGTGGTTAGTGGCCCTGACTGCTATGCCGGAGGTCGTGGATTCGATTCCCACCCAGGACAAATGTTTGTGTGAAGAGCACAGTCATTTGTTCTGTGTTTTGGTGTAATTTATCTATAATATGTATGTATTTAGAAATATATATATGTATTTAGAAATATAGATATAAGTATGTTTATCAGTTGTCTAGTACCCATAACACAAGCTCTGCTTAGCTTGGGACTAGACGGCGTTGTGTGATAGTTGTGGAATATTATTATTATTATATTATTATAAACAAATCGACGTACGGTGAGAATCTACCCTTACGTTGTTGAAACCTCTACGATCCGGACTAAGCGTATCGCCTCGTCGTTTATAACGCGTTCATCGAGGGACTGGAACAATTTGCCTGCTATTCGATGCCTGCTGCGATCTTCCTATCCGATTATAATTTAGGTGTCTCTGTAATAAACTAGTGCGCCTTGCCATCAAAGATTGCATCACTGCTTACCATCAGGAGGAATCGCAGTCAAGCACTAGCTTATATCAATAATAAAAAACAAAAGAAATATTCTACCAATTTTCTTTTGTGCACCTCCGGTTAAAACCCGTGGCTTTTACTGGAGATCTGAATCTATAAGTGGATGTACGATTTCTCATAGAAGTTCCGCATATATGGAGGCGGAGGCGAGATTTCATTACTGCCCTACAAGGAATCATTGATTGCGTGAATGTGTGTGTGTTTGTGCGCGACTTACGAACTCATCTGTATCACCTAGTACCTGCTACAGATTACTAGGCCGCAGGACATTCTTGTAACTACAGACATCCTGTCACATTATATTGATTTATTTTCAAATGTCTTGTCTCTGTACGGAATGCTAATGGTAGCCTTTGAATTGTTGCCGCTTATAATGAAATTAGTTTTCAAACTAGGATATTATTTCAATAATTTATGTTGTTGTTACTTTTAGCAACAAATTATGTCTATATTTGCAAATAATTTGGATTAAAATACATCATATTGCTGGAACCACACAATTTGCATAACATTTAATTTATTTTGACAAAACGAGTGTATATAATTACTATTGGTTGCCACTATGATTAAAATTACAATCATAATGACACAAACAAACAAATAGCTCACCAAAACATTTTAATCTTTACATAAAATGATACCGTTAAAATGTTAACATAAAACAAAAGTAGGGAACTAGGTCATTTGACTTGTTGATATTATGATCAAAGTTGTGTACCCCGTAAACCCTTTGGATAATAAAAGCTTCAAGTTAAGACCTCCGAATAATTCGAAGTCACAAACTTAAGATTAAGTAGACTTGCTGACATTACGAAAATGTTTCTAGGTACACAGCAGTGCGTCAGCCAAGTTTGCAAAGCAAAAGGTCGACACACTGGGCACTGCCGGTGAAAAGTGATTTGACAGGCATCGATTTCTCATAACTTGACCATTTCCGATTATGCATGTGTCAATTATGTGTGTACTCTCTTCTTATTTCCAAATTTCAATACGAAATCTTGCCATTCACAAGATGATGACTAACAAAATTGGCTATTTTTACCACTTGCTCATCAAAAGGTTAGACTAATTGCCGGTGAGATGAAAACTGGCATTGAGATAAGCTATTGGAGGTACATACAGTATAATGACAGAAATAACCAAGATAGGGGTTGGTTTAGAAGACAAATTTATTAAAATAAATGTTTAATAAGTAAAATAATAGGTAGGTACTGTTATTATAAACGATTTACTGTCAGTAACCAAAAACATATTTATAAACTGGGGCCTTACCATGACGTGTTAAAATGTCAGTCGTGCGAACGAGAAAGAGGGACAGAGCTATACACCCTATATAGCTCCATCCCTTTAACAGTTCAGTTTAAGTCGTAAAATGGATCGCGTAACGATCGCTCGCCTCTATACGCGATATCAACATCGGCGTGGGGTCGTATCTGAACCTGAAGCTGGATTTGGAACCAAGAAACAGGACTTATACTTGGGAAAAAGTAATGATACATAAAACACGAATGTGAAAAAATGCCAAGTTTCCTATACTGACTTCACATACAAAAGAAGTCAAATCTAACTGTATACCAAGTTTTCTCAAAGTTCCTTAAATCATAGCTCCTATAATGTACGATCTTCTTCAGTTACTTTAATAGAAAATTTTATGTTCGTTGATACTTAATAGTGTGACTTGGCAATTTGAGATGTCATCATCATCATCATCTTCGTGCCGTTATCCCGTGTTATTTGGGGTCGGCGCAACACGTTTTTTTTTCATTCTGTCCTGTCACCCGTCATGCTATCACTAACTCCCTTTTCTTTCATATCTTTGGCCTCCCTCTCTTTCCATCCACATGAATATTCCAAATTCTTTTAGTAACATGCGTTTTTACCCACCTCTAGACATAACCATACCAAGACAAACGATTCTCCTTCAACTTTTTAGTCACTGGCGCCACTTTTAAACTTCTTTTAATACAGGTACTCACAGTACAGGTTTACCATTTGTTTCTCAAAAGTTGAAATGTATTTCACTAAAATTGTTTTTAAATACAAAACACAAGTAGGTGAATAAAAACTTGCTAAATCGCACTATTAAGTCCTCACATAATTCTTTCACATTTATGTTTTTGCTGTGTATAAATATAGGCTAATTACTCTATCACGATTTTAATTTGATAATAGCAGTTCTATGTTTCTGCACATTTTTTTTTGTAGATGGGAAAATCATCCAATGACATCCCCCGCTCTTGGGCGCAGCGGGAGGGCATGCCAGACTTTTACTGACTAAAAACCCACTCGTTCCTTCGTTGCCTTTCGTACCAGGGCCGAGTCTTCCTTTCAGAAGCAGACCCTTGGCCCCGTAGGCTTCAACCCTGCTGGGCCCCTATGGTTTGCTGACATCTCCTTGGGCGCCGTACACGACTTGGGCTCGGTCCGGACGGTTACCGGACGGTCGGACGGCGAGCTACCCATTGCTCGCCGTCCGCAAGCCCGCGCCTACGGTAGCCGGAAATTGGGATCGGGATCCCGGCGGCTGGGGCGTGAGGGCCGCGCCCTCGCAAGTGCACGTGAGCCGCCTCATTTGCTAGTATTACGTTTCTGCATGGTTTACTAATGGACATCAATATACGGTCCCCAATTAGAAATGTAGACAGTTTTGTACAGCATTACTAATTGATGCAGCAACACAAGGCTTTCTACTCCAAAGGACGCAGGGTCAATTCCGATTCGGAACTAAAATTTACTAACTTAGTCTATCAATTCCGATTCGGAACCAAAATTTACTAACTTAGTCTAAGGTTACTACATTCACAGAAGAGTTAGTAAAACACACACGTTTAAAAAAACTCCTTACAACCCTTGAAAAAAGAACACGGCATAAAATTTATCTAGGTTATAAAAATTCCATAGGTGGATGTATAGTTTTTCGGTCGCTAGACGTATTGCTGGCTGTGTGCCAGATCAAATACCAGTTCTGAGGCAACGGAGGCATGCCTAGGGACGGGAACGACACTTAAATTTTAGATTTTTCCTACGTATTTGTGACGCGTTCTATAAAATCATGAAAGTACTAAGTGTCTAAGATCCTCTCGTTTCTAAAATAAAGCTGCATTTATTTATTTAACTATTTTAAATTAAAGGCTTTATTAACACCAGCCTCCTGTGCTTAGCCCAATTTATTAGGAGCCGGTGCAACATGTCTAACATTTTTAGGGTTTCGTACCTCAAAAGGAAAAAACGGAACCCTTATAGGATCACTTTGTTGTCCGTCCATCTGTCTGTCTGTCTGTCAACACCGTGTATCTTAGGAACGCATGGACGTATCGAGTTGAAATTAAAATCATATATTTCTACAGTCTACGGTCCCTTGAAGCTGTGAAAAAAACAAAATTCTAAGTTAACGGAAAAAAAAGTTAAGGCCGTTTATGTCGCAAAAAACGTGTATTTCGACACTCTCAAGGGAATCAAAATGCATAGGGTACTTCACGATGACCTAGAATCCTGAAATTTTGCATAAAGCAAGGACTTATAACATAAGTAAAAGGAATTAATCTTAAAACAGAAAATTCGTGTTTACAACACAATTTTTTTTGCGATTTGGAATAAACTTCGAGACTCCAATCAGGAATTGAACTCTTTACATAGGTAAGTTTGAACGAAACCCTCAGGGCGCGAGTTCGACTCGCACTTACCCAGTTTGTTTAATAACCATTTTAAATTAAGCGTTTTATTGCTACCAGCCTCGTGCACTTAACCCTATTTATTTAGAGCCGGCGCAGCATACCTTCTTCATCCATATCTCAATTTTCCTTTTTACATCTCACTAATTACCTCCTTTCCATTAATTCTTTTCTAGAGAAGGTACTAATTGTTTCGCTATACAACCATCTTTATTCCACCGCTGCTCATATTTTCATTTCTCTTCATGTAGGTGTGTGTGTAACTTTATCTATCTATTTAGATTATTTTATATAATCTATAAATATAATCTAGAAATACCACTCACTAATTAATCACGAAATCTCAGAAACTATGACACCTACAAACTTAAAATTTGGCAGGACTTCTTATAGGATGTAGACATCCGCTAAGAACGGATTTTAAGAAACCCCACCCCTAAAGGGGTAAACGGGGGTTGGAAGTTTAGTATGGATAAACCTATTTTTACGCGGGCGAAGCCGCTGGCAGAAGCTAGTTATAATATGTATATAAAAGAAGAAACTGATAGATATATCAACGAATAGCCGAAACTACTGGGAATATAAACATTAAATTTTTCACAAGGCTTCCTTTTTAGACGTAGGCGAGCACTAAGAGGGGGTTTTTGAAAATTCAAATATTAAGGGGATGAAAAAGAGGAATTTCGTTTGCATGCATAACATCATTCCGTTTGCAAATATACTTGAAAGTTAGCACATACAATAACCTACATCAATAAAGGTTATTATTGCTTTTTTAAAACTATCTTCAATAGATCAATTTAGGGGGTTTTAGGATAGTTTTTAGTAGTTGGCTCCCATAAGGTGGACCGACGACCTGGTGAGAATCGTGGGAATGCGGTGGATCGAGATCGATACGCACAGGATCGGTCGTTGTGGAGACGCTTGGGGGAGGCCTATGTCCAACAGTGGACGTCTTTCGACTGAATGATGATGATGATGATGAGGATAGTTTGAAAGATTAATATATCTTGGGTTAATATATATAACACTTGGCACAAAATGTAAACAAAATTGATGGTAAATACTGTAGTTACACAAAACTAAACAAAAAATAATGTGTTGCCAACGAAGTAGCGGGCAAATTGCTAATATATCTATATTGTGTGAAAATGAAACCCTGGGACGAAGGCAAAGAAGGAACAGGAGTGGGTTTTAGTCAGTAAAAGTCTGATACTATCTCCCGCACCGCCTAACACCGGGATTTGTAATAAGATGATTTTCCCACCTAAAAATAGTATATCTATATTACCTATGTATGTCAAGAGAAATGCCACTTCGATAAGTCAAAAAAATATAATAGCGTGTAAAATATCTGCAGTACGTATCTGACTGCAACCTGTCAGAAAAGCAACACAGAGCGATTTCAAAACATTTGGATGCAATTGTAACGTTTCCAAGTCACAGTACACGGTTAGTGAGCTCGTTCTAACAAGGTATGCAAATATGAAAGGATAAATAAGGCTGTGGTTATAAGGCAGCGGAACGGGTAGCGTTTCTTCTCCCGTGATGAAAATTGTGTAGTCAACTTAGCCAGTGGTCTAGTTGACTACATAGTTCAATTACTAGAACTCACTCCGATTCGATATTTCAGTTAGTTCCATGCTGAGTATTTTTTTACACATGGTAATGGTTTGTAACTAATACACAATCAACATATTTATAAATCATTACTGAGTCTGGAACCAAAACTGTAATAAAACATAAAAAGAGAGTCGATTAATTACCTACGTGACGTAACCCCCCTCGGGTTAGATATGAAAATGCGTACGTTTACCCCGTTTGATATTTTTATGAGAAATAAAGCTACAAGTACCTAAAGCCTATATAGTATATTTAGTAACGAGCACGGAAAAGAACTCATCTCCTCTCTTGGAGAGGAGCCCTGAGTCCCAGCAGTGGGAACATTACAAGTCCGATGTTATGATATGTTAAAATACCAAGAATTTCAAAGTCAAAGTCAAATAATTTATTCGCATAATATGGGTACATGAATGTTACATTATACAATATAACAGTAAAGATCCTCATATTCACCATTTCTGGTATGCGAAACTTAAAATAATAATTAAAAGGAATGGTTAGGTACCTATACATACTCTTAACATTTAATTACTTGAAATCACATAATATTAACATAACTAACTATTATTGCACTAATAGGAACATAGTGAGGAGTTACAGTAATTTTCTATTCTTATAACTAAGGTATTCCTGGGTCGTGTAAAAACATTTATCGACTAACCAGGAGTGCAATTTTTTTTCGGAATAATGTAATGGGTAAATCTTTCAGGTCACTCGGTAATTTCTTAAATAATTTAATTGACATGGGATAACAGTTTCTTCGATACAGATCGGCTTTTATATTGGGTAAAGGAAAGCTACTGGGATAACAGGTATTAAAATTACAATAATCACCAAAGGATTTGTATAGGTACTGATGTGTTTTAACGAAAACGCAAGACTCAAGTATATACATGGATGGTGCTGTTAGCAAGTTTAGTTTTTTTGATTGGCTTTTTCTTCTCTAATCTACCTATCTCAAGTTCTATACATGTGAAAGCGGGCGCTTTCCGCTCAACATTCGTATAACCACTACCTAACTTCGACATATTCCGACGAAATGCTCGATAATTGACTCAATAGACCTGCGTGTCATTAGCGCACTAAAGAATGACCAAAGAATATGTCACTTATGTCGTATATGGGCTGGAAAGCCAAATTGAACGTGTTGGTTAGGTTGGTCCTCATGGGAGATGGCGGTAGATAGAACTGTTAGCATATTCATACGCAGCATATTTATTACCTGTGGTCCTCATTTTTTTGTGTTAGCTTTTGAATACTGAATTGATTATCAATATTTTTTTATTTATCTTTTACATCTTGGAGCTATCCATTGTCAGCATTTAGATCCTTTAAAAGGTTTAAGACGAGCTGAAGCCAACTTGCAAAGACTCTTTGAACAGCTTTACATGGAATGAGACGTCAATCGACAATTATCTCTGTACGCACCGGTCTATATATTTCACCGGGACACCATGGCGGCGCGACCAGTTGCGCAACCACGGTCCACCCAACCACACGGACACCGGGTGAGTAACTCTCTATAGACTGACTCTCTCTCTCTTGTACTGTATACATTATGTTGGTAGCAGCGACTGGTCGCGCGGCCATGGTGTCCCGGGGAAATATAGCCCTTAGACTATGGGTTTGAGTTACTTTGAGTGTTTACCTAGAAGTATGGTAAGGCTATGTCCAAGTGTGCATACGGTGAAAGTCTACTCCGCTTGAGCGGTGCACTGCAGTGTCCTCGTAGAAGAGATCGGCGGCGGAGACCTCTCGCGTAAGGCCTTGGTCCAGGCTATGGTACGGAGCCCAGGAAGGCGGCGCGTGGTCCAAGCATGCTTCAAAGATACATCTCTTTCTATATCTTCAATTGCTTTTTGCGTTCCAGGACCGCAATGACTATTTCGAATAACTCCGCAAAACTGGTACTCTGGCTATCGGTTTTAGTGGACTCTGTCAATCATGCTGATGTCATGCTGTTACTATGGAAATGATATCAATGTAATGAAATGCAAAGGGCATCAGAAGGAACACGGGAGAGTTTTAAACAGCAAAAGTCTGATACTCCCTCTCGCTCCACCCTGTGTGGGAAAAGTTATTTGATGATTTCTCACCTTCAATGAAAAGCTTATGTCCACGGCCTGACCAATGTTATTATATCCTAACACTTGTATAAAATCACACTCACATTGACCTGTTAAATGGTTAGTACATAGTATGGTTATTATAATGCGAGCCTGTAACAAGAATTATTGAACTCGCTAAAAATGCCAAGTTAATTAAGTAAGGAATATCAAATACAAAGTTAGTCAATATTGATCTGTTCAACATAAATAGCATTGCACTAGCACGCCTTCTCCGATGTGAAAGAAAATTCTTCTAATGAAAATTGCCATTCAAAACTGATACCTACACTTATGTGTAGGTTCAACTTAATTAATTGCCATTCAAAACCAATGTCTACATTTATGTATAGGTTCAACTTAATTAATATACTCAATACTAAGAGAATCTCTTGAACGAAGTCTATTCTCGTCCAACGTTCAAAAGAAATTGAAACCTTACGAGAGATCAAATAGCTACATCGACCTACGTATTTTTTAATTATAAAGTTCATATTACTTATTCAGCTTCCCGTAGATATTATCCAGGATCACATAATGTACTAAGAACTGAAGCAGCTTAATTAATCATTTCGATACCGTGCCTAACTTAGTACATTGTACAGACAAGTCTTCAGAAACAACAGTCTTCAGAAAATCTAGACAGTAAGTCTGGATTTTCTGAAGACTGTTTTTATAAGCAAGCGAATTTAATCTCTATTGTTAGGCAGATAGGATCCTTTTTTAGTTGAAAGAATGAATTAATTACACATCACCAAAAACAATGCGTGTTTTATTTCTCTTGATAAAACAACAAGAATTACCTTGGTAATTAAGTATTATTAAAAAAAGAACTTAATAAGGCGCTTACTCTGTTGTAACGAAATATTCTATCTAAATAATTGAATATTATGTTACAGTAGCTACTAGAATAATGTTTTTCATAAGACAGTTGAGAAAAATCAATACTGAATTGTTTTTAGGGTTCGTACCTCAAAAGGAAAATACGGGATCCTTATAGGATCACTTTGTTGTCTGTCTGTCAAGACCCTTTGAGGTATCAAGCTGAAATTATAACCATATACTTGAAGCTGTGAAATTCAAACTTATAAGCTAACGAAATCAAAAGATACGGCCGTTTATGTTGCAAAAAACGTTTATTTCGACACTCTCAAGGCAATCGAAATTATGAATTTCGATACTACTCCCCGTTGTCTTAGAATCCTAAAATTTAGCATGGAGCAAGGTCTCATAGCATAAGTACGGAAAAAAATCTGAACATTGTAAATTTGTATTTACGTAACAAAAAAAAAATCATTTTTGCGATTCGTAAAAATCTTTGAGACTCGATTCGGATTTTTTTTATATAGGTAGTTTTGTACGGAACCCTCAGTGCGCAAGTCCGAGTCGCACTTGCCCGGTTTTTTTATCTTTGTATATATATATAGACTAGCCCTTGACGATTATCTCAACTGATGGTAAACGATGATGTGATCAACGATGGAGCACGCTTACTACAGAAGTAACCTATTCACTCTTGACTTGAAGACCAACTCTGGCAGGGAATTCCACTGCTTAGCTTCCTATGGTGTTCCCAAAACGTTTTGTATGAATGTGTGCACCATAAACCGGTTTTTTTTTTGGTGGGTAAATCATCCAATGACATCCACTCCTTTTCCTTCGTTACCTTTCATACCAAGGCCGTATCATCCTTTTAGAAACAGACCCTTGGCCCCAGTAGACTTCGACCCAGCTGGGCCCCTACGGTTGCTGACATCTCCTTGAGGCGCGCGTGGAACACTACGCGCCATCGACGACTTGGGCTCGGTCCGGACGGTTACCGGGCGGTCGGACGGTGAGCTACCCATTGCTCGCCGTCCGCAAGCCTACGCCTACACCATATACCGGTAGTGCATCACCGTTTTCACAGAGCGCCCACCGGTAAGCACCGTATCAGGCCGATTTTATGTGATCTGCAGTGAACGTGCAAAGGTGGAATGAGAGCAAAAGCTTTTACATTTACAGAATAGCAGTACTGATCTTATATAGAAGCAGTCATAATTAGACCAGATCCTTTCGCAAAGGGTCAGTCAGTCCAGGGCAGCGAGAACATTTGAAAGAGTTTCCGTGGCCCTGTAATTATAGGGGCAGGTGAAAGACACAGGTGAGTTTTAGCTGGTAAAGTCTGACACGCCCCGTCCGCTCCACCTTAGAGTGGGCGTCATTTGTAGATATTCCACCTCAAAAACAAGGGTTGGCTCTGAGTCTAACTAGATACCTTTACTAGGGTTGTGCCCGGGTGCAGTGTTGATACCACCACAACCGCTATGTCGCTGCATTTTAAATCTGTAATATCTTCAAAAATATTCATTTAAATTACATGCTGTAAAGCGCCATATTGATCTATATTAAATGCACAAAGTATTTTAGGTACTTAATTGGATAAGGATTAATGCAGTAGGTGTTGCTTTTTTTTTCATTGGGAAAATCTTCTTATGACATCCCCCGCTCTTAGGCGGAGCGCGAGATAGTGTCAGACTTTTACTGACTAAAAACCCACTCCTGTTCCTTCGTTGCCTTTCGTACCAGGGCCGAGTCTTCCTTTCAGAATCAGACCCTTGGCCCCAGTAGGTTTCAACCCTGCTAGGTTCCTACAGTTGCTGCCATCTCTTTGAGGCGCGCGTGGAACAGCACGTGCCGTCGACGACTTGGGATCGGTCCGGACGGTTACCGGACGGTCGGACGGCGAGCCACCCATTGCTCGCCGTCCGCAAGCCCGCGCCTACTATGGTCGGAAATCGGGATCGGAATCCCGGCGGCGGTTGGGGCGTGAGGACCGTTGCCTCACGCGATCGGCCGTCTCCTTTGCTAGCATTACTGCTTCGCAGAAAGAGGCGACCCCCTGCCTCTCCTCCTCGCTCCGGACCATGGCCTGTACCAAGGCCCAGCGCGAGAGATCACCGCCGGCGATCGCCCCCACGAGGACACGGCGTTGCTCTTCCCAAGCGGGGCACACCTCCACGGTGTGCTCCACCGTGTCCTCCGGGCGGTCCACACAATGTTGACACCCGGGCGACGCTTCCGCCGTACGCCGTAATTACAGCGTGCCCAGCACTGGGTTGCGATAGTCGCTGTCGCCATTCCGCCATGAAATCCCGCCGGAACTCTTTCCGCCATGCCGTGACTTGTCGTGGCAGCGGAGTTTCACCCCGGCGTTGCATCTCCACGCGCAGATCGTGCATGCGTGCAAGGCCTTTTGCTGCCAGATCCCATGGTAGCTGACCAGCAAGGAGGCTCGCCGCTTCGCGGGAAACCGTGCGGTATCCCCGCACCATACGTATGGCCATGACTCTCTGGCACGCGTTCAGCTGGGCCGCCGGTCGCTTTCGCAGTGACGGCGCCCACACCGGCGCCCCATAAAGGGCCATGGACTGGACGATGCCTGCGTAGAGCCTGCGGCAGGAGGCGTCTGGACCCCCGAGGTTGGGCAAGAGCCGTTTGAGGGCAGCCCCAGTCCGATTCAGTTTGGGAGCCAGACGTGTCGGAAGTGCTCCTCGAAATTCCACCGGCTGTCGAGGACGAGTCCCAGGTACTTCATCGTGGACCCAACGCCGATGCTGTATTATGCATGTACTTTACATAAAAAACTTCCTCTTGGATCACTCTATCTATTTAAAAAAACGCATAAAAATCACAGTTACAGAAGCTCGCACCGGGGCGTATACAAGGCTAATTACGGCACTGGCTGGCTGCACCTAAATACCAGTATAAGACTAACAAGGATTCCTTTTCACAATAAATCAACAATATTAGACAAAGAGCCAGTAAAATGAAACTGAATTGAATAGGACTATTCACATACATAGATACAAAGGGTTTATTCCATTTATTCAATACTGATTGAACCCAACATTTCTTTGAAATTCAACGTATATCAGCATCAATGTTTAAATATACAGACTAAAATAATACTGAGAAAGCTCTCGGTTAAAATAATGCCAGATGTTGTACTCCATTAAGATAACACAATCGTTGTTTTTATAATATCTGCTAAGTGAAGGGGTCGGGTTACAATAATTGTTACACTTATTTGTTATTCAGTATTTATTTTAGTCATTATTTGTATTGTAGGCATTAGGGCCAGGTCAGCCTTGGAACTCAAAGAGCAACTGAAGGAACACGGGTGAGTTATAATCAGTTAAAGTCTTACACTCCCTTTCGCTCCATCTAGAGCGAGTGAAGTTGTATAATGTGTTCTAACTAAAAAAAAAATATAGAAGGAATCAGAATTCAGAGCAGATGTTATAGATTTTAGGCCAAATGTTATTATAATGTGTATATGTACCAGGGCTTTCAGTATTTCTCTACATTGGTAAAAACTGGTAGAGTATCTTCTGAATTTAACGGTTGTGCCGTCAAATTCAGAAGATACTTTACCAGTTTTTTCGACACCCAAAAAACGTTTGTTCTCTTAAGATTAATTAGCGTAAATATTCAAACTTAGCAATCAAGCTGAGCGGTATCTTCTCGTCCAACATACCAGTGTCTCAAGACGATAAAGCATATGACCAGTGATGATATATAGCACTGAAACATGGCCACTTATAATGGCCCTCATCAGAAGGCTTGCAGTCACCCCAAAGGGTGATCGCATAAGTAATGAAGATATCCGCAGGACAACCAAGGTCGCCGACATAGCCCGAACAATTGCCAAACTTAAGTGGCAGTGGGCAGGGCACATTGCTGGTAGAACGGATGGTCGATGGGGCTTCTACAGTGGCGACACACCGGGAAACGCAGCGTTTGAAGGCCTCCCACAAGGTGGACCGATGACCTGGTGGGAGTCGCGGGAATACGGTGGATGCGAGACGCACAGGACCGTTCGTTGTGGCGACACTTAGGGAAGCCCTACGTCTAAAAGTGATGATAGTGATGATGAATCAAACTGTCCGTCATATCTGCAACTTAAGGACGTTTAAGTCAAAAGTGAATAGGCTACTTTTAGGCAAGCGGGCTCCATCGTCGTACAGCGTGACCATATTATCACTTACCATTGGGTGAGAGAGCGGTCAAATCAAACGCGAGCCTATCAATAAAAATAACAAAATAAAAAATATTTAAAAAAGGCAAACTAGATTTAAAAACAGTATTCCAAAAAAGCAGCGACCCAATTTAGGTTTTAACAATATGTTACAACGTTGCCTACAACGTTCGGTCCCAACAGCAATTTAGAACTCATTATTTATTTAAAACGCGCGATCCACACACGACCGAGTTATGTGATTAATGATTCTGCTGAATACCATTTCAACGCTAGTGGAGAACTGGGTTCTTAAAACGCCAAAGTGGACGGCCAAGTGCCGAAATTTGGGTCAAACGACGGCCTGTATCGCAGACTCTTCTCCGACCAAATGTCGCACCTCATTTTCCGTCACCGCGCCGGCTTATATTAACAGAAAACTTATGTTCCCCCTACGTTACACTCAAAGTCAACTTTGTGTTGTAAGTGTGAAGGCTACATTTTCAATACAGCTGTAAGGTATTGTGGGGCAGGAAAAATTAAGGCACTTACTTTGAACGCCCAGTTTTGATGAGTAGCGCCAAAGAACTGTGTTTTTAAGAGTCTTAAATACCTATGTATGAAAAAAGCTACAAAGGTTTTTAATATTCAGACGGTGTAACGTACTTCGGGTGGAGTGGCGTTGGGTTTCCGAAGTTGCAAGTGAAGGGCCGGCCGCCGGCCGTAAGGACATTTTCTGCTCAAGATACTTTTTATTCAATTGTTACGAGGCGACGACAAAAGTAACAAAATATGAGTTTCGTGGAAATTCTGCTTGTTTACGTTATGTTTTTATTGCCTTTTGTGTTAAATTGAAGAGGTGAAAAAGTCGGAATAACCACAAGAATTACAATGTTCTTGGAAGCCACAAGAAAATAATTACCTTTACCAACCTGGTACTCGTATACTGAAAGAAATAAGAGCTTCATAAGAATACATATAGGTAATATGTAAGTATGGCTTATATATGTATACCTTTTTCTAGGATTTTTTTTAAGGTGGGAAATCATCCAATGACTTCTCTTGCACAAGGGTGGAGCGAGAGAGCGTGTCTGAATTTTACTGACGAAAACCACACCTATGTTTCTTCTTTGCAAAGGGTTTCCCTTTCGGAAGTAAAACCATGGCCGTAAAGTAAATCCACGGCTCCAGAGTGAACCCATGGCCCCAGTTCTTTTGCTAGGTGGGAAATCGTCAAATAACTTCCCCCGCTCTGGGTGGTACGAGAGGGAGTATCAGTTGCTTTTTGCTTTCCAGGGCCGCGGTTACTCTTTCAAACAATCCCAATAGTAAATTCGGTCTTAACAAGACAATGTAGATAACTAAGAAAGAAAGAAAGAAAAAAAAAATTGTTACACGCACAGGACAAACAGCATTAAATAAAAAGTAGCTACATAATTTATAAATACTTAACTTAAAAACTAACTCACGAACGTTGTCAAATCTGTATAATACGCGCTTACTGTCATTATTTACCGACTACTATACTAGTATCTATATATTTAAAAGCGAAATACCAGAAACTCAGAAACTATAACACCTACAAACTTAAAATTTGGCAGATAGGTTCATTATAGGGTGTAGATATAACCGCTAAGAACAGATTTTACGAAACTCCACCCCTAAGGGGGTAAAACGGGGGTTGGAAGTTTGTATGGAGAAACCGATTTTCATGCGAGCGAAGCCGCTGGCAGTATGTCATATTTGTTACATCCTATTGTGTCGTCCAACAGTCACTTAGTCACAAAGGCAATGAATTTATGTTTTGTATGACTACTGGTATTTAATTTGCCTAAACTCACATCATCAGGGTGATAGCTTAACTAAGGCCGCGTTCCCACTATGTCGTAACGGTTAATTTATCGTCGGACGACTATCGTCTCTAGCTGTTCTCATTACACAAGGGAAGAAATTTTAAACTTTTTTAAACAACTATCAAAATTTTACTTATTTCGATTTACAATTGCCTAACATAACTAGTAACTGAAAATGAATTTACTGTAACTAATCTAAATTTACAGATGAAGCGATACTTAATTTTTTTTTTTAATATATTTTAAACAATTTATATAAATTAAAAATTTTAACATAATGGTATTTATGTTAAGTTGTCTACTAATACAAAGTATTTTGAGCTAAAATTAACAAGTCTAAAATGGTTAGTGATTTTTTTTTTGCTTTTTGAACGATGTTGAATTCTCATTTTCGAGTAACCAACAAAAATCTACCATCATACCTTTTTTTTCGGCGGGAAAATCATCTTATGACATCTCCCGCCCCCTTGGGTGGAGCAGGAGATGGTGTCAGACTTTTACTAACTAAAAACCCACTCCTGTTCCTCCGTTGCCTTTCGTACCATGGGCCGAGTATTCCTTTCAGAAGAAGAATCATAGCTGGATCCTTGGTATCTTATTTCTATTGTTCGCACATCTTAATAGAACTTCTCTCCTTGTTCATCACTCACTACACCAAGATTATCAAGAAAAAAAGTCTAAATTTGAGTTTAAAAACAGGTTTTGAGCAACACTGCATCCAAATTTTTGTTACGACTGATGCAGTTCATTTACTAAAAGTTGATAGTTATTGCCGAGAAAGCCTTTGATGACTGCAACAAAACATTTCCATGTTTGTAGTCTTTTTTTATTTAATTTTTATGCAAACTAAAGATTCACCGTCACGGTTTAGTCATTACAATTTTTTATTGTTTTACGACTGTCCTCCAAACCGTTCCCACTATTATGACAATCTGTTTTCAACGCAAAAAAGTCATAGACGACAGTTAATCGTGTCATCCTATAAGTGAACAACTCCATTTTATACAAATTACGACACTTAAAACTACACGATTATCTGTCGTCATGTCAAAGTGGAAACGCGGCCTAAGCTGACAATTGCTTCAAAATAAATAAATTGAAGCAGTGGTAGCCTAGTGATAACAGTCCAGTATCACAAGTTGTACTTTGTGGAGTCAAGCCCAGGGCAGGCGCATTATTTTGTTTAATTAATTTCATCACAACTGCTTCTATGACCAATATGTGTCCCAGAACCAGAAATTCGAAGACACCGACTTCAAAAAGGAGGAGATTCACTATTGGTCGAAATCTTTATTTTTATTTTTTATGCATGTTCCCCGATTATTCGTATACGCCTGGACCTATGGTCTCAAAGTCAGGATCTGATGACGTAATCCTGGAAACATCGAGGGTACTCTTTAAATATATTATAGACACGCTTGTAATATAATAATATAATAATAATAATATTCCACAACTGTCACACAACGCCGTCTAGTCCCAAGCTAAGCAGAGCTTGTGTTATGGGTACTAGACAACTGATAAACATACTTATATATTTCTAAATACTCTTACATACACATATAGATAAATTACACCCAGACACAGACCAAATGATCGTGCTCATCACACAAACATTTGTCCTGGGTGGGAATCGAACCCACGACCTCCGGCATTGCAGTCAGGGCCACTAACTACTAGACCAGCGAAGCAGTGATGCTAACATAGGAGGCGGCCGATCGCGAGAAACAACGGTCCTCACGCCTCAACCGCCTCCGGGATTCCGATCCCGATTTCCAGCCACCGTAGGCGCGGGCTTGCGGACGACGAGCAATGGGTGGCTCGCCGTCCGACCGTCCGGTAACCGTCCGGACCGAGCCCAAGTCGTCAACGGCGCATACTGTTCCACGCGCGCCTCAGGGGGATGTCAGCAAATCGTAGGAACCCAGCAGGGTCGAAGCCTACTGGGGCCAAGGGTAGTGTGAAAGTGAAACCCGGGGCCCTGAGACAAAGGCAAAGAAGGAACAGGAGTGGGTTTTTTGGACTTGTCATAAAATGATTTTCGCACTTTAAAAAAAAAATGAGTACCTTACTATAGATATCTAAACACACTATTTACTATAGAAAAAAAAAATTGTAAGTAGTAAGGTGTTAGTAAGTGCGATATAGCTATCCATATTGGCTTAGTCGGCCGCTCAGTGTTAAGTAAACATGGCTAATGGAGACACATGCTTTTGCTGCGCAAATAAGTAACGTCCTAAGCTTAGGAGGGTATTATTGAATCTTACGATAACATCAGAAAAGAAAGTGTGATTTTTTATTATTGATTTAAAATAAGTCACTTGACCTTTCTTGTTAACGTCTTGTCTATGCCTGAATTCGTTTTTTAAAAGCGGGTACATACTGTTAAGCTAAAACTACACTGCGCATACAAATGCCACACACGCCGATCTAGGCGCGTCGGTCTCCATACATTTTATATGGAAACTAGACTTGTAGAGCTACACTTGATCCACGCCACGCGACGCCACGTGGCGCTACGCGAGGTCGTTCTACGTACAAATCTGGCGTGTTACACGTGTGCGTCGGTCTAATGTAGCCTAGACTAATAGTATATTGGGTAATGGTTTTATGGTCTAATGTGGTCTAGCTTTACCCGTGTTTAACTATGATGCCGTCAATATATGGGAAGATGATTATCCTAATAAACTTTGCAAGAGTTTTAGAACCTTGTTTTTATATGGAAAATCATCAAATGACTTCTTCGGCTGATGGTGGAACGAGAGCTACGATAACTCTTACAAGTAATCCGCAGCCATGGCAGGCATCGTAGAGGCCCAGCAGGGTCGAAGCCTACTGGGGCCATGGGTAATGCGAAAGAGATCCCCAGGACCCTGAAGGAATGGCAAAAACGAACAGGATTGCGTTTTTAGCATGTAAATGGATGATTTTCCCATAATATTGACTTTTGATTGGTCACACACAGTGAATAAGAGCAGTATGTAGTTTTAGTAAAATATATACTGAAAAACCCTTCCAAATAGCGAGTACTAGAGTGAACTGTGAATGGGCGAATTTCAAGAACTTGGCATCAGGCATCGCCTATCATCGCGCAGTCGCGCATTCCGAACTTCTTCGGCCATGTATCTCGCCGTGGTAATGACTCCATAGAGCGTCTCGTAGTGCAGGGCAAAGTTGATGGCACCAGGCCACGTGGTAGATCACCAATGAGATCAAGGCCGCAACTAAGTGCTCGGTTTATGAATGTACTCGGAAAGCTGCAGTCTGCGATGAATGGCGCCGGTTTACCAAGATGATCACTCATCGTGATTCACAGTGATGACCACGATCACTCTGGCAAGAGTGTGTCGACTGAGAAGGAGAGCGAACTGCGAACAGATTTAAAAATAGACCCCCAGTACATTATACCAGGCTAAGTCAACTTACTAATTTGTTTCCGAACATGTTAGCAGCTAAATCTAATTACGGTACAACAAAAAATTGAATTTGTTCAGAAAACCTGGAAAGCAATATTATGTAATTTAGGTAAACAATACAGAACCTTTATTGTAGTCTCATAAACTAGAAAATTAATAAGACGGCGCAATATTTCATTAATTTATAAACGGTCTCTTCGTTATTATAAATCTTATTTACTTTCTTAGGAAAAAATGTAATTTCCTTAGCGTTTATTTGTTTAATGTTAAGATAGATTGCTGAGATAATTACATGGATATTAGAATAGTAAATATTAAGTCCTGAATTCGATGCGAGCGAATGTTTTAGAAATATTATATGAATGTAAAAAATACCGGCCAAGTGCGAGTCGGACTTGCGCACTAAAGGTTCCGTAGTGTCCGTAGCAAAAAAACTGCAAAACATCACGTTTTTTTTATGGGAGCCCCAATTAAATATTTATTTTATTCTATTTTTAGTATTTTTTATCTAGCTATCACGGTTCATGAGATACAGCCTGGTGATAGATAGACGGACAATGGAGTGATAGCATTAGGGTCCCGTTTTTACCCATTGGGTCCAAATCCCTAAAAACACATTATTTATGTTTACCTTCCTCCTTGAGAAAAACTAAATATTTCATCTCAGTTTTTGATTCAACCACGTTTTCTAGTTGCCTTTCGAAATTAATATTCATTATGCTGCTTGTCGAAGCTTATAAAAGCCAATAAGCTGCAGGCAAGTCATAAGGTGTTTCACCCCTCAATATCAAACACACCGACTTTTCTCGTCATAAGGCGTTCGTGCAGAAATAATTCAATCAACCAATAAAAAGGTGTAAGAACAAAATACACTTTCCAAAATTGTTTTAGTTCAATCGAGCGGTACACGGCAAACGTTTCACCCTCGGTGTCAGTCAAAAATAAATTCGCGATCGACAGGCATCGCTACTTCCGGTAGGCATTGGCGAGCGGCTTCCGGCATCGATCGCCGACGGATACAGCTATTGACCCCCCATAATAGTGCCAGCGGCTGTTACACCTACACCAATATTACTCTACTCTTTGCCAAGCACATACCCTTAATCAAAACACTCTACTGCGATAAAAATAAGGACAATAATCCCCCGGCAACATCCTCCCCTATGTGACAAGTTGTGTGCCGTGAAAACTTTTATAACACCGCTGTTATGTACGCACACCATAGGTATCATTTTCGTATGCAGCAATCGTGTGAGCAAGTTTGTTGCGGCCGTGTTATGAGATTGCGCGATCACGTGCTCCAAACATCTCTATAGGGTAAGATGTGGCAGCAAACGTACAACATCTGTGAAGCTCCGGGTAGCCAGGGCTAGCCGACAAACAAACGAGTAACGACTCTCTGTAACCGCCATACTAGCTTCAAACTTCGGAGCCCTAGGGGTCCCAAACAGCCGTATTTCTCAGGAAAGCCGTTGTTATTTAGAACAACAAGGCAGATACGTCTTAGAATGGGATATTGGACTGCCGAATTCAGCGAAACTGACTTTGTTGAGCAGACTTTACATTTAAAGCGGACTTTAATATTACAAGAAAGGCAATAAATTGTAGCAGAAAGTTGGGCTGCTTTATTTCATAAGAATTATAGAAATGTCGTAGATTCGGAATACCTACTATTGTAGAAGTGACCTTTGCTACTGGAACACGTATAAATTCGTAATCAGCATTCACATCTTGAGGTACAACATGAACAAATGTTTTATTTTCCATTAGCTTTGCTATCAATAGATGACCTTTGAAGTGAAAGTAATAAAGCTTGATAGTATTTTTATACTCAAAATTAAGGAATAAAAGAATTTCTCATTGGCCACCCCATCCAACCTTCGAAAAGTAGGTAGAAACTAGAGACCCAAAGTTTCGTTCACTTCCAAAGAAATAAAGAAATATGCGAGACGGAATCTCTCGGCGCGGGTCGCCGGGTCGCGTGTCAGTTCTCAGCAAGACGTAAAATTAACAAGCCTCGCACCCGACCCCGTTTGTATCAGCTACTGTCTAAATTATAGTGCCAGTGTCTTTGACTTCACGGTTTGCTTGTCTTAAGAACTTTTGTCTTACTTAGGTACATAGCATCGTTTGTTTCATCTATAAGTAGATCCTTGAGAAGTTCCATTTCAGTCGTACCTACTTCACAAAATTGTTTTGGAAAGTCACATTCATTTTTATTAAAAGTAATGGTATCGTTTAAACTCTGGTCAGAGAAGAAATTCATCACATAATCAGACAGCGAAATCTCAATGATCACAAAAGTCTAAACCGTGAACACCGCCCATTAAATACACTTACAGACTCAACTAAACACACGTTTCAACCAGATTAATATCAGTCATTAATCAGAATTCTATTTTCTGTGTTCCAACACTGGGTGGTTTGTCCCCGCACTAATTTCCCGTGCTAATAAGCCGTGAAGGAATCGTCGCGTGCGCACCGCACACGTGGTCGCCGGATATACCGGCCATGCAATATATTAGGCCTGTCATGTCATAGCTATTCCCTTTTTGCTCTTAAACCCGGTTATAAATTTGTACTAAAGCTCCCAACATATCGGAATCCCCTTTTGCTGAATAAAGAATTTATTAAAAATGTGATGAAAGAGGCCGTTTGTTAAAATAAGTGGAGCATGTCTGTTTTGTGTTTTCTTTATTATGATATGTGTTCCTTCGTGTTGTAATAGCGTCTTTAGTAAAGATTACAAATTCACTCGTTACGCATGGTTATTAACTAGACGATTTACGAGAACGAAAGACGTATCATATATTAGTTAGATATACTTTATTGTGCACCAAGATAATAAATAACACAATTGGAAACCCATACTGAAAAAAGAACAGAATGGGCGATCGAATTGCATTCCATGTTTTCTTCCAGGCAACCTGGAATGTACTGAGAATGTTTGGATACAAAACCGCGAACAGGGTTAATAATAATATGCCTTTTTTTTTTGTAATAGAAAATAAAATTTGGATTTTGGACTCTAAGTATTATCATTTTTTTAATCCACCAACCATATTAACTTTTCAGTTTTTTTTCTATTCCTATGCAAAATAAAGCAGCTGACTGTCAGCTACGAGGCGCAGTTGTGACGTGCCCTTTACCGTATCCTCACTGACGCGTGCGCTTCCAGATGACTGAGCAAAAGTCACTTGTTGGCAAAACAACTCTGCACTTGCAAAGATTAGGATAGTCTGTAAGCAACGTCGTGTGTAAAAAAGAAAATTGGTGCATAACAAAATTTAACCTTACAGATGACCGACGGCTCTTGCCAACTCACTATGTGAATGAACTTGGCAGAACAGATGAGAGAAAGAGACAAATTATGACTTCATTTGGAAAAAAACGCACTACAAATTAACTCCTCAGTACAATAAATCAACGTAAAGCTAAAATATGCACCACAAACGCAATCAGTTTTGTGGATAAAACAGCTCAGGATTCACAAAAACTTGACAAAACCTCAAACAAAATGTAATGACACATAAAAGATTATTTCAATCCATTATAAATACATATGTTGTATCTATAATTTATAATGTACGACAAACAATATAGCACTCATGAACGTCAAATGAATTACAGATTGACCAGTATAACTTGGTAGTCTGTGGTGGCGCAGCTATGAAAGGAGAAGTATCAAAATCAGTACATTAAACTTTAAGTTCGTCGTTTCGCCGTCTGTCAAGATATAGTGGACGCTCTGTTTAGCTTGTAAAGCTCCGACCACCCGCGACTCCAAATATGATTAACAATCACTCGTAAAATACTATAAATATAAGAGTAACATTTATAACATTAGTTTAAATTGATTATTGTAATAACGCGAGATGAAATGAACATAAACAGTATTCTTTGTTTCACTCCAAGATCAGGGTGAAGAGAACATTGTGATGCTCTTCAAAAAAACCATATTATAGATGTAAGCAACACAGAAAGTTCAATGCTTCATTTAACCTACATGTCTGATGGCTTCGTGATTAGTGATTATTTCTTCTATTAATCCCTTTAAAATTGTGCTGATAAAAGATGCTCTACCTAATTATATCCTAGCTACTGAAAGAAGTTCCAAATAGAATGTTACTCCATCTATCAATCTGGTCACATGTAACTATTGTCAATGAGCTTAAGCTTAACTAACAATGCATGTAGTTAACTAGTTACATAGCACAGGAGTATCTGGACATAATACAATTCACAGTGGCGTTGTCGGTTTTCATTCATTTCGCTTTGTTGCAAAATTTCAGCAACCGCAGTCCTTCGCATCACACAGAGCTAATCCAATCGATGTTTATGGCATTGTCATATTAAATATTAGGGTAGTTAAACACGGATTTACAGGTTGTCTGCATGCAGTTTCAAATATTGATGCAACGAATAATTATTTAGTTTTATCATTGTAAACATAATTATATTTTTGGCAGTTTTAGATCCATGCATTTGTTGCATGGATCTAAATAAATAATATTAATAAATAATATATCTTATAAATATTAATAAATATAATAACATCTGTAATAAATAATATTAAATTAATCATTCATTTTTAAAACATCTCGATTCTCGACGATCTTCTCCGAAAGTTTAAGCTCTTTATTAAACTAAATTAACACTCGTACGTCACCAGTTAGATGTGTCTCATGACATACTAACATACCTACATTGTGACCCATGGCTGAGCAAAGGCCTCCCCTGCCCATTCCAGACCTCTGTGTCTCGGGCGATCTCTGGCCAAGGTTAAACCGTGATCATGTTCATGTTTCTGGTGTTAAAATTATAGCTATACTTCTTATATAGCTCCATTACTTTAACAGTTCAGTTTAGATCGTGAAATGGATCACGTTAAGAGCTTGTGGTTAGGCCACTGATCGTCACCACGATTAAGGTGTTGCCATCAAGATCGACTACTATGAAGGTTTTTTTTAGGTGGGAAATCATCCAATGAGTTCTCTCGCCTTTGGGTGGAGCGCGAGGGCGTGTCACACTTTTGCTAACTAAAACCCACTCCTGTGTTCCGTCGTTGCCTTGCATTATAGGGACCCGGGTTTTCCTTTCAGAAGCGAACCCAGGGGAGTAGGCTTCGGCTCTGCTGGGTACCTACGGTCGGCTCGGTCCGGACGGATACCGGACGGTTCGCATCTACGGTGGCTGGGGCGTAAGGGGCGTTCTCTCGTATGTGCGGCCGCCTCCTTTGCTAGCATTACTGCTTTGCAGAAGGAAACGACCACCTGCAACATCCGGATGGTTATGACCCTCTGGCATGCGTTCAGCTTGGCCGCCGGTCGCTTTCGCAGCGACGGCGCCCATACCAGCGCTCCATAAAAGGCCATGGACCGAACGATACCTGCGTGGACACACTGGAAGGAGTAGTCTGGACCCCCGTTCCCCCGTTGTGAGGGCAAAATTAAAAAAAAAAAACACTGAAAAGTGCAAAATTACTTTAATTTCGGAAGTTGGTGTTAAATAACGAAGAGACAAAACTATTATAGAAACACCGACATCCGAAATAGTTATTTTAGTTAAAAACCAATATTTTTTGAACTCAAATAAAACTGAGGGCAATGGTCCTACAGCGTTGTTGCATTAATAAAAAATGTTTGTAAAAACAAGTCCTAACAGAATATAGTATTTTTTTTTTCTTTGGTTTTTAAATTTGAACCAAAAATGTATGGACCGTGGGTGATCTCCTTTAAAAAGCCAAACAAAAGTTAGGCTGGCCGGACTAATTATTTTGGCCGCACACGCAATGAAAAACCAAAAAGCCTGTCTATGTTCTGCTGACAATGCTGTACCAATACAGGTATTGAGTTTTACTTTTAATAATAATACTCGAAGTAGTTGTTATTTCCATTAGATTAAACACTATTCAGCTTCACAAAATCCAAAATTTTATCCTAAAGTTCTGACCCACAAGTAATTTTATATTCAAAAAGTTTCTGCAACTGCTTTAGGGCGTTTCAAAACTTAGTCGATCAAAACAGTTAATTTTGTGGTAACTGTAACAAGTAAAACTATAGGGCGATTTGTTTACTTAACAATAACAAGATACTTTACCGAAGTATTATAGTTTGTTTACTATTTAAGGTAAGTTAAACATAACTAACTAACATCAGTGGGATCTGAAACCAAAGACTACCGCTTAGGAAGCCACGGTTTGCTAAATGCATACAAACTCGTGTATTTAGAACTATATTTTGCTTATATAACCCTGTATATGCAAAATAATATCAGCAAGGTTTTTTTTTTCATGTGGGAAAATCATCTAATGACATCACCCGCTCTTGGGCGGAGCGAGAAATAGTGTCAGACTTTTACTGACTAAAAACCCACTCCTGTTCCTTCTTTGCCATTTTTTCCAGGGCCCCGGGGATCTCTTTCGCATCACCCATGGCCCCAGTAGGCTTCGACCCGGCTGGGCCCCTACGGTTGCTGACATGACATCTCCTTGAGGCGCGCGTGGAACTCTACGCGCCGTCGACGACTTGGGGGTCGGTCCGGATGGTTACCGGACGAAATATCAGCAAGGTGAGGGTAATATTCTTGTATACATACGTAACTAAAAATACATTATAGTATAGTTTTCAGAGTCAAGAGAATCGCAAAGCAGAAGGTATGAACCCCAACCACATGTTCTTAACGCGATGCATTTAAGGATCTAAACTGAACTGTTAAAGGGATGGAGCTATATAGAGTGTAGAGCTACATCCCTCTGTCTCGCTCGCACATTTGATATTTTAATACGTCACGGTAAGACCCCTGATGTCTAAAAAACTAGGTAAGTGTGAGTCGGACCCGCGCACTGAGGGTTTCGTTCAAACTTACCTATGAAAACAGTTCAATTCCCGAATTGAGTTACGAAGATTTTTCCGAATCGTAAAATAGCTTTTTTGTGACGTAACTACAAATTTACAGTTTTCAGTTTTTTTTTCTATATTTGTGTTATGAGACCTTGTTTTATGCAAAATTTCAGGATTCTAGGTCAACGGAAATTAACGGTATTCCGTCTAGAATCCTGAAATTAACCTATGAATTTTGATTCCCTTGAGACTGTCGAAATACGCGTTTTTTGCGACATAAACGGCCGTATCTTTTTCTTCCGCTAACTCAGATGTTTGAGTTTTTCACAGCTTCAAGGGACCGCAAACTTGAGAATATGGTTTTAATTTCAACTCGATACCTTCACGCGTTCTCGAGATAAAGGGTCTTGACAGACAGACAGATAGACAGACAGACAAACGGACGAAAAACAAAGTGATCCTATAAGGGTTCAGTTTCTTCCTTTTGAGGTACGGAACCCTAAAAAGAGAAACAAAACTAATAAAATTATTTCTTTGGCTTCGCAGGCAGTGTATTTAGCCAGTGTCTAATTTAAGTGTCTATTTTTAGATACATAAAACAGTCACTTTATTTTTCATTAGAATGCGGATGTGACACGTTCTAATGTTTTTGCAGTATTTGGCAGCAAATATATCGAGCCAGCCTACTTCGAAAACTTCGCTGAGGTAGTCAATACTGCAACAAAATTCTCCACTGCTTTTTACAAACATTACACATGCTTCAATGATTCCACAAATTGTCGCGTTGTTTATAAAATCTACTTACACATCACAAAATCGACATGGAATCAAATTGCAAATAATTAAAACCGCCGACAAATTTACTTGAAAAATTACCGTTAAAAACTGCCTCGCTAAATACATTCGAAATTCCCCTTTGACTTTTTTTTTCTGCTAAGCCTGTTTGCCTAAGTTACAAAGACACCAAATAAAAATATTACTATAAAATGTTCACAAACCAAATGAAAACATTTCTAGAGCTATATTTTATTAAAACGGTTCTATTTACTAAGAATTACAATAAAAATAGAGCCAAAATAAGGTTATTTAAGCTCGCGACAGTCTGTCTGAAGCACCCACGTCCTAGGTACGGTTTCATTATAAGGCAGCATCGCGAATACCGAGAATACCGGCTCGCTGTACCTTGTAGCAAACTGCTGTAAAATGGACATTCTTTTTGTTGAGTTATCCTTGTAATTAATTTTAATAAATAAGCTCGAGTGTGCATTGTTAACAGGGGTATGAGATATAGTGTTACAAAATGATTAAAAGGCACCGTTTTCTTTGCTTGAAACCTTTTTAATCCTATAATAATTTTAATTTTTGGTATGGTAAGTTCTCGGCAATATCACGAAAAAGGTTAATTATTAAAGTTGACTTTTCAATCAATTTATTCAATTCGCAACTACCAAACAATGTATATTTTAACCGAGTTTCTAAATTTATTTTATTTTTTGGATATGTACCGACATAATATGTTCCCCTATTACTCGGACAAACCTGTTCAGGTTTGTCCGGGGGGACAAACCTGAACAGGTTCTATAGGGGGACGGGGATTTGGAAATAGTTATTTGTGCAACAAGAGAGCAAAGTTGTTTTTTGCTGTGAGTGCTAATTTTGAGTCCCGAGCAAGTGAAGGATTCTTTGATTGAATCTCGAGCGTTAGCGAGTGATTCTACAGTAGAATCCTGATCGAGGGGAGGGATTCAAAGGCACGAGATGCAAAAGGTTTTGCTCTCGTGTTACACACATAATTTTTCACTTCAGCAGCGAGAACACATATTACTTGGGAAATAAAATAAATAACAGTAATGGATTTAATAATGATTTCAATTAAAATAAATCCTAAGTATCTCTGTCGCTAGTTTTGCTTATATTTAAAATTATTTTAACATTCTTAATCTTATTTGCCACTATTTTATTTCCGCTGTTTTTTTAAAGCACGTTCTAAAACAGTCAATGTTGAAACTAGAAATAATTATTTAAAGGTTAAATGCCAGTTTTATCTGCTGCTATAAGTACTCAGGTACTCTTATTTCTGTTCAAGTACAATAATAAATTTAAAATTCAATAATTTATTTATAAAAAAAAAAACAATTTTATATTTTACTAATATTTTCTATTTATTACGCATTTCCGAACGTGTTTTTCTTTGTGGTGGAATTTCAAAATCGGAATGAACTTCGAAATGGCATGTTTCTCACCCGCTTTTTTATAAGGGCGGGAAAGAGACAGAGTATAGTGCAGTTCGAATTGTAAGGCTAAAAAAATAAATGATTAAAAAGTTACTTTGTCTCACGCAGTGAGCAAAATTGAGTTTTGCTCACTGTTTTCAAGCAGCAAAACTTACTCGTTTGAGCTGCTGTGGTGAAAAATATTATAGACTTTGATTTTTGAAGTGCTTGATTTGCATTCAGAAAGTACCGTTCAATAAAGTGGAAATGATGAGGAAGGCCAAAGATGGCTTACGGAATTTCACAAACACACAGATTTCTCGATTAAGATAGTAAGGCCATATTTGAGCTTATTAGGGGGCAAAAAAGCGGCTTGGCCATAGCATCCATTTCTCGAAATAGTTCTGGTCGTTTTCAACCCCCTATAACTTCGTTGTGTATAAAACTAGAAGCCTGAATTTTCAGTAACCAAGCAAGCATTGTATAAACACGGTATATTTAAAATATCATTTAATTTGAACCAGCAGTTTAAGAATTATAACTGGTCAAACTTTCTTAATTTTATCACTTACTGACTAACCGAACATCAAAACTCTAAGGCACATCTAGCAGACATAAAAAATTCAAAGGAGAATGCTCTGGTTTCAAAAAAAAACCAGTTTTGGCGGAAAATATTGATATTAATAAATTACTGATACTGACTTGGCAATTGTACTAAGCAATCTAATTCAATATAATACGTTTTACTCGTGAGATACATTTCGTTTTCATGCGAATGGCAATCGCAGGAAAATAAAATGTGTCTCAATCTATTTATTTAAAACATAAAAGATTTGTAATATTGATATGGTCACTATAAGATGTTGCAAAAGGTCCCTCAACTAGGGATTCAATAAATATACGATATAAAGATACAACCGACTTTAATACCTATAAAAAACATTTAAACGTGGAAATAAAGAACTTTTACAAAAAAATATAAATACATAACTTTAATTTCAGAATTCGGTATTAAATAACGAAAAAAAACAAAACTAGAAACACCGACCTCCGAAATAAAACTTATTTTATGTTTATGTGGCAAAAATGATTTAATGAAAATATTGCAATCATGTTGAACATTTTTTATTCTGGCTGGGTTTGAATATTAGTTCAATATATGTATAATGTATATTCAGAACCACTATTTAGCATCACTTAAAAAGTTGTAGGTACCTACTGATATCATAAAACCAAAATTTAGAGACAAATTTTATCATTACCAGAAAATTAGGCCTTATTAAAATATATACCTACGTGCCCATAATGGTACTATTTCATCAGGACGAAAAACTTCATACATGGCTCACGGCAATTTTTCCAATTTGAGTTCCATTCCACTAGCGAATTGGACGCGTCCGTCGAATCGAAAAGGCTTGTTGAAAATTTACATATGCTGGAAAATAGATATGTATGTATGGCGAGCTCAGTCGGTTGGAGGCAATCAACCCGACGCAAATATCACTGGACACTGTTCTTATTTACATTCAAGTTTTAAATAAACAAATGTTTTAATTGCCGGCTATTTACAAGTTTAAAAAAAATCCAAATATTAATATTCTGATTGATAAAGCACTCAACTTTCAGCGACTCACAATTTATATTTGTTCTTTATTTATTGATATCTCATTTAAAAGCAAAGACTTTCGTTATTATACTAAGTTAAATAACACTGATTACAGCGTCGTCCCATTGACAGTAACGACTTGTGTAATACGAGCCATTTAGCAATTACGAATGAGAAGGAGTAACGTTTGACTGGGGAACATAACAAAAAGCCGATTGCTCATAGCCATATATTAAGTTAATGGGTTCTGGCACTAAGCACGCGCTTGACTTTAACGATGCGGCAGAAGAGGCACGAATAAATTTAAATTGGTCGGTTGGCGAGCGCGGCTTCGACCAGCGGTCACTCGGCCTCTCACAATGCAGTTTAATGCACACGTTCACGTACACTTCAACTTATTATTGCTCCACAAGAATTATGAGCGTGCCTACTACGTTGTTCACGTCTTAAAAAAAAGAACTTTACTGTGTTTCCATGTCAGAGAAATAACTTGTCAAGTGCGAGTCGGACTCGTGCACTGACTGGTCCGTATAAACTTACCTATGTACCTAAATAGTTCGATTCCCGCATCGAGTCTCGAAGATTTTTCCGAATCGAAAAAAAAATAATTACAAAACAATTTTCGAACTTTTTACTTTTTTGTGCTATGAGACTTTGCTTTTTAGATTGCGTTGATTCAATCAACAGTTTGTCTTTTTCACTGCTTCAAGGGGTTACATTTCTGCGTATTTGATATTAATTCAGCTTAATATCTCCAAGCGTTTATGAGAAATAGGGTCTTGACAGACGGATAGATGAACAACAGAGTGATCCTAAAAGGGTTCTGTTTTTGCCGACTGGGGTACGGGACCCTAAAATCGCAAGAAAGTATAACCTAATTCAAATACACGTACTTAATTTCCTGCTTGTCTGCAGACTAGAAACACGTAGCGTTTGATTTCAGTAGAAAAATACGTTTGTTGTCACCAGTACCATTAACAGTTCCATGATGGAACTACGGATGTTTTTTTTAAATAACTAGTTCCATTTTAAAATAATTTGGAAATAATGGACCTAATGTTAAATTTTATTATCACTAGTTCCACATTACTTTTTATTATTTTAGGCACTATTGAATTTTTTTAAGGGTGGAAAAACACTGGAGGTAAAAACACTTGCAAAATTTTTGGAGGTTTAAAAAACAACGAACGGAAAAATATATTGAGAAAGCGAGCCATCTAAAGTAGTGTGCACATTCGCGGAGACGGTGAGAATCGAAGCCAAGATTGGCTTGCTTTTACATTTGTTTCTGAGAACTGTAAAATGAGTGCTACGCGAGGCAAAACCACAATTGTTGAATTATCCATGTTACCCTTCTGGTTTGGAATTAAAATATTGGGAACAAAGCCGATGCTACCTTTTTTCGGTAAGTTTCAAAATGGTGCCCACTTTGGTTTTTTTTATTTAATTTTGGAAAATAGTAAATCAATAAGCCAAACGCTAGCCTTGAACCGAAACAAGTACAAGTCTTTTCCTTTTTTTTGAGGTAGGTAATTATCTGATGAACGTCATCTCCTGCTCTAGGGCGGAACCGCAGGGCGAGTCAGACTTTTACTGACTAAAAACACACCAATGTTCCTTCAGTCGCCCTTTACGTTCTAGAGCCACGAGTAACCTTTTCAGAATTCTTCCCATGGCCCCAGTAGGTATCGCTTCAAGTAAGTCTCGAAAGGAAGCGTTATGCCAGCATTGGGACGATACCAGGCAACCGCAATCAGCGATTTGCCACTTCTTTTTCCTATAATACTGTAAAGTAATTCGGTAAACTTTTTTTTTATTATTATTTAGTCACACAACTATTACACAACGCCGTCTAGTCCCAAGCTAAGCAGAGCTTCTGTTATGAGTACTAGACAACTGATAAACATACTTAAATATTTTTAAATACATATATATTATAGATAAATTACACCCAGACACAGAACAAATGATTGTGCTCATCACACATACATTTGTCCTGGATGGGAATCGAACCCATGACCTCTGGCATAGCAATCAGGGCCACTAACCACTAGACCAACAGGCCAGTCAAACTGCCTGCTAACATAATCTATATAAAGAGGAGCAACTAACTTACTGACATATCAACGTACAGCCGTAACTACTGGGACTAGGAACGTAAAATTTCGCACAAGATATTCTTTTATGACATAGGCGTGCACTATTTTCTAAGATTCACCCCCTAAGGGGAAGAAAAGGGAATCAAAAGTTAATTTTAATAACTTAAGTAAACAGATAATTTATTCTTAGTCTTATTTTACGGAAAAACATTCAGGGGCTCGATAAGTTAGTCTAATCTAGAAAAAACCTGAAAAATTAAACCTAAAATTTTTCACGTCAATTTCTGTAACCCTCATGAGGTTTGAAATATAAGTTTAGAATAAAATAGAAAGAATTATATTGTAAATACCTACACCAAAATAATATCAATTTTACAGAAATTTGAATCTGTAGGTACAATGGCGGTCTTATCGCTAACAGTAATATATAACAGACAACCTTACAGCGAGCAAAAAAAGGGTGGCTCGCCGTCCGACCGTCCGGTAACCGTCCGGACCGAGCCCAAGTCGTCGACGGCGCGTACTGTTCCACGCTCGTCTCAAGGAGATGTCAGCCACTGTAGGGGTCTAGCAGGGTCGAAGCCTACTGGAGCCAAGGGTCTAATTCTGAAAGGAAGACTCGACCCTGGTACGAAAGGCAACGAAGGAACAGGGGTGGGTTTTTAGTCTGTAAAAGTCTGACACTAGCTCCATACGGATACTGAATATTATTATTATATTATGTAACAAATATTAAAAAAGAGAGAAAGAGACGAGTTTTATTCTCAAAAGAATTAATCTTCATTTATAACAATAACATTTTGTAACTGCATTAATGAATTAAGTATTTTTGTATAACCTTTCCTGTTTATTATTTTGATTTTACTCAACTTTGCTGTCTAATTAATGTTTTGGCCTTTTGTAATAAAGTCGGACAAATGATAAGGGTAATCGTTTGTTTGTTTTTTTAACAAACAGGAAATGCTGGACTCTGTCGACATAACCTATAGAAATGTTTAAAAGAATATCTAGAATGAACGTAGAAAAGCAAAATCAAGGATGTGGCAGACGTGGATCAAGGTGGTATTAGTTCATGGACTTCTGCAACCTCTACTCTTTCTCTCTAATATTACTTGAATTTATAATACTTAGAACATTAGTAACTTATTCAAACGAAAGTTAAACTAGAAATGTTGCAAAATTCTACAAACTAGGGCTTGACAAAAGAAATTCAGATAAACAAAAAGATCTTTCCTCCAATATTACCTACCTACCTATCCTATTATGACCTATTCTTTAACTTCTTTTTTTTTACTTTAATTCTATCTAGACTTTTTTAACTTTTTTGAGGTCAGCTTCCAGTCTAACCGGATCAAAGAAGATGCAGCTGATTTTACCAGTATTACAGATTACGATAGACCTCAAGATCGACTCGTGTATTTTTTTTTTTTTGAGGTGGCAATCATACCATTATTTCTCAAAAAAGCTACCTGTGTTCTTCAATTACCTTTTGCATTCTAGGACTTTCCACGGTATTTCTTTCAAATTCGGCACTACTGAACCCCTACGGTTTTGCTGACATCTCTTTGAGGCGCGGGTGCATGGAACAATTCGCGCCCTCGACGACTCGGGCTTGGTCATAACTAGAAAGCAGGACGGTGAGGTACTCATTGCCCAAGCCCGTGCCTATATTTCCTCTGAAAGATCGACCTGTATAGCTGTCATTACTTAACCTCGAGCTCTTCTCTATAGGACCAAAAGTTTTCTTTTTCTTCCAATTACTAAAACAAACTTGTAAAAAACACAACGGCCGCAGTTCCCTTGCCTCACTAAGTGATTATGCATGATGCATCACAGCCCCATATTACTCGTCCATCACATAGCCGTCATACATCAGCCCGTAACGTAATAACTTATGAATAAATAACATAGCTGCTAAATACAAGCTATGAAAGGGTCTAAAAATATGCAGCGAGAAACTCATTTGCCTGGACTGTTTTTAGCCTGTGTCCGTGTTCGTGGCAAAAGTTTCAGCGGTCTAAATTTATTTCTTTACACTGGTTAAGTTATACAGATACTCGTTTTTGACTAAAATAATGAACTAGCTATGTTATTTCTACATTTTCATGCTCCGAAATAGACTATAGAATAATATGACCCCTATTAAAACACAGCCATAATACATACAGTCATAATATCTCGGCAACAGTGTAGTTTTTAGTAAAATAACCTTATAAACGGATCAGTAGGTACCAGTTTCAGAAATTACCTATTTCTAACGTGTATTAAAAGAAAAAAAGAAAGTGCACGCATTTCCAAATTTATATTTAGAACGTATTGGTACATATAAGGCATACTGAAAGTTTCTGGATTCTGATAAATAAGACTAGATATTTTTTTTTTTTTTCGGTGGGAAAATCATCTTATGACATCCCCCGCTCTTGGGCGGGGCGGGAGATAGTGTCAGACTTTTACTGACTAAAAACCCACTCCTGTTCCTTCGTTGCCTTTCGTACCAGGGCCGAGTCTTCCTTTCAGAATCAGACCCTTGGCCCCAGTAGGCTTCGACCCTGCTGGGCCCCTACAGTTGCTGACATCTCCTTGAGGCGCGCGTGGAACAGCACGCGCCGTTGACGACTTGGGCTTGGTCCGGACGGTTACCGGACGGTCGGACGGCAAGCCACCCATTGCTCGCCGTCCGCAAGCCCGCGCCTACGGTGGCCGGAAATCGGGATCGGAATCCCGGCGGCGGTTGGGGCGTGAGGACCGCTGCCTCTCGCGATCGGCCGCCTCCTTTGCAAGCATTACTGCTTCGCAGAAGGAGGCGACCGCCTGCCACTCCTCCTCGCCTCGGACCATGGCCTGTACCAAGGCCCGGCGCGAGAGATCGCCGCCGCCAATTACCCCCACGAGGACACGGCGTTGCTCTGTCCAAGCGGGGCACACCTCCACCGTATGCTCCACCGTGTCCTCCGGGCGGTCCACACAGTGGCGACACCCGGGCGTCGCTTCCGCACGAATCCGGTGCAGGAACTTCCCGAACTTACCGTGTCCGGTGAGGACCTGCGTCATGCGGAAGGTAATGACGCCGTGTTGCCTTTCCAGCCACTCCTCAAAGAAGGGACTTACCGCCATAATTACGGCGTGCCCAAAGACTAGATATAAGACTTATGATACATTTATTGATTTTTAAAGTATATTCCCTCGCAATTAATACATCTTTGCGTTCGCTGAAACCACTGTACAAAGCATTTGGAACGCATTCACAGCTGATTCAGGGCTCGTAAAACGTGTGCCTCTGAGTTTGTCCGGTTCGGGCTGTAAGGAGGATGCGTCATCAGTTCCACATTTGAAGCCTTCAAATAGGTTTCTGTTACCTTAGCGGAATGTGAGGAAACGTTATCATAGTGGAGGAGTACATTGCTTCGAGGCCGATTTTCGCGAACTTTTTGTAAGACTCATAAAGACTAGTTAAATTCATTTTGATAGCGTCACACAATCTTCGAAAGGACGCCACAATGAAAAAACAAATGACAGCTTCGCAAATTAAAAAGTAACATGTTCGCAAATAGTTCCATTTTCGAATTCTATAATTGTTTTTTCATTCTTTTATTGTAAGTGGCCAGCCAGAAACTTTCAGTATGCCCCACGTATACAAATAATGTCGTGTTTTTATATGGCTTCCCCTGGTTAGTGCATTTAGCCTATTATACAGTCCCATTATTTTTCATTAGAACGGGGATGTAACACATTCTAATGTGTTTGCAGTATTTGACAGCAAATGTATTGACAGTAACTAGTCAGCCTTCTCGGCAAGCTTTACTCCATTTACCGAGATCGCGCCTATTTCAATGATTCCAGTGTCTATGGGTAGACGTGGGTCACAAAGTTATACTAATTTTAAATCTCAATATCCAATAATTTAAACAGCCACTGAACTTCACTCGAAAACATCACGCCAAAAACTCCCTTTTAATATTCTATGACTAATATTAATGAAATAGAATGAATGAAGAAAAAATTATAATGATTGATGAATGAATTAGATTAAAATAGGTATTATTTTATTTAGCAAGTAACTGTTTTTGTCACTCAGCAATATTGTAGTTCTCAGTAAAAATTGGTATCTTTATTACCGGATAATGTACTTCCAGACGTTACGACTTTTAAACATATACCTACATCACCGGAAAATTACAAAGACCGTAAGATTGTTAAATATCTTGAGATATTGTAAACTTTTATCTAATTAAGACATGGTCATGTTGGAAACTTGGATGTGATTTAGGTAAAATATACAAAACGTGTTTTTCATTTTATCGTGAAATAATATTTTAATAAAAATGTATGGCAATCAAACGGAGTCAGTGCAATTTCCCAGTGGCATATACAAACAGTTTACTTCATGAAATTATTGTTTAGATTAGTTTAGTTTCGAAAACAGTAAAGGAACGTTATTATGCGTTACCTAAAATACGTAGCGTTCTAAATATAAATTTGAAAATTTTGGTACACAAATAATGTCGTTACATAGCTCTCAATTACGTCACTCACCCGAATCACGCTAATCCGCACAGCAACATAAAATGCAACAGAAAATTCAGCTAATGAGCGACTGCTAATTTCTTTTAAAGTCTTTATTATGTTGAGCTTATCTGTGGCTGGCGGCTTCTGCTGATTTTTGTTCTCTATCTCCGGAACCCAGGTACGGTAATTAACCACGACGCTACTTCAATTTATTGCGGGAAAATTATCTTTGTTGACCCACGCGCCTCTGTTAAGGTGCTTAATTTTTTTCGCTCTTTGTAAGCGTTTTTCATATCCCTCCGTATCCGTCCTTTGTTTGCAGTGTCTGTTTATTAATTTGGTAATGGAACGTGAAAATGAACGGTTTGTTTTAATACGTTTATAACATGTTTAATTTGTAACGCCTCGATTAGTTTTGTTGTATGATGCATTTGTTGATTGATCGTTTGCTGTATAAACTGTGTGGGTGAAGCATTTTATAATCGCCTCATCATTCGAGTGATAGTCAATATTGGTAGTAGCTACATAGCATTTCGGACTTTTTGTAATTCTTGATGATTTTTTGTATAGTTTAGGTAAAGTTTGAATATCGTCTTAAAGCTTGAAATATCGTCTAAAATAACCTATTAACGGCGCTAAATAAGCGAAAGCCTCTCTGTCATATTTAGCCTCAAAAACGCGAATAAAGCACGGGTTTATTAAAGTAATCATAATTTACCTTTTGAGTCCCTTTAGGGAAAACCGCCTGCTATGTACGTCATCAACGTAGCCTAAATCTACTGGTGAAACGAGTGGTTTGAGGCCGGCCTTTTATTAGGCAATGTTGCTAAATATAAAGGATTTCCACGAAGCGTCTGATGGCAGCACAGCTTTTTCACGGACACTCTGTTATTTACTCGTTATAATCTTCATTAGTTTTTTTGCTATGTTTACAGACTCCTTTCCCTTTGTACCATGCTCTCCTGGTCTATTAAGTATCATCCAGGTCTTACCCAGTGTCTTTCATATTTCCTTAGTCAATAGATAAATGTCTGAACGAAGTCCCTATCTATATAACATTATTTTTAGTATATACGAAACCTGAACATAGTTTGTTCAGGATCAGTAACTTAATGGATTCCATAATATTTATACACCATGTTATATTTTTTCCCAAAAATATTTAAAAATTGGACACCACCGACACTAAGTACAACACTGGTCACGGCAGGTTATAGCGGGCATTAGGCGCCAGCGTACAGCTGGGTGCGAGAGCAAAACAACCCCCCAGTTTCCCGGATGGCCCGGTGACCATGTATTTCTGCGGACAACCGGGTAACATAACAACTTTGTGAGTTTTCACGATACAGTTATGAAATTTTTACATTGATTCTCTACATAAAAATATTAGACACGTTTCGAGTTTCGCATATACTAAAACTAATGTTGTATATACCTAAAGATGTGGCAAAAACGCAATAGCAACAGTTTTTTACATAGACACACTATAAAGCATAAGCATAATCGGCCTTATAATGTGTACTGTTCCATGTAATGTCCTAGAACCAAAAATTTGAAGACATGTGTCTTCAAATTTTTGGTTCTAGGACATGCCAGATTCCTCACAATCTTTCCCTTTACCGTTTTGAGAGCAGTGGTGACGAAATAAATTACGCAAAGTATTGCGGCTGACTAGGTTTCAACCCGCGACCTACAACTTATAAGTCGGGGCAGTTACCATTGTGTCATTGCTCACCACACTATAAATTACTCATTATAATGTTCATTGTCCTTGTGGCACCCAGTGCTGACTGTCTATACGCCATATTTACCTGGTAAGTATGGCATATACTTACCTGGTATGCGCGAGTCTCATTGGTTTTTCCTGCGACCTTTCATTATAATAATACTTTTTCAATACAAGTAAATGGCCTATAAAACTTATCGATACCAGTTTTCATAAATCAATTTATTTAAAAAAAAAAAAACGAAATACATAGTCAGAAGTTCAGTATTAATACGTAAACGGTATGACCCGATTAGTTACTCCATGACGCGGAGTAACTACCCGGTCCCATTTCACATGTGCACTGGCCTATTGCCATATGTGCCATGATTTCCTGGTGCGCGCGAGTCTTATTGGTCTTTTCTGTAGACTTTTATTGTGATTTACTCTAATTACATGTTAATGCCTGAACCAACAACCTACCAAAAACAATAACTGCAAAAAGTTAATTAAATAAAAAAACAAAATCGCAATAATGACATACAAACTCAGTATTAATAGATCAATGGTAGAGCCCAATTAATGAATGACACGACACGAAGTAGTTTCCCGGTCCCATTTCACATGTGCACTGGCCTATTGCCCTTTTTGCCATGATTTCCTGGTACGCGCGAGTCTCATTAGTATTTTCTGTGGAATCGATAAAAGTTATTAATTTGTATTAAATAAGTAAATTGAAGTTAATATCTGCACTATAAACTTATCAATGCTATCATCAGCCAATTAATTAAAAAGACGAAAACGCAGTAGTTAGGTGCAAGCTAAGCATTAATAGATCAAAGGTAGGGCCCGAGTAGCGAGCGACACGACACGGGAGTAGCTTCCCGGTCCCATTTCACATGTGCACTGGGGAGCGGCCCGCCATTGGAACACTAATGCAGCGTGCATTTTTAATTCATGTCAAGAGTCCCGAGGCGGTCGCTCTAAGTGCGGCCATGGCGGAGTGCCGGATAGCGCCCGTTTACGGCTACTGAGCATGTCACGGCGGTAAGCAGCTTCAGTTAGCTATTTTTATACTTTGCCGCGAGATCGACGAACTAACCCTTTAGAGTTTTAATTGTGGAGGGTAATGTTCAGTTGTGCGGGAGTTTTTTTTTTAAGCTTTGTAGGTTTTTCAGGCGACTGTGTCTGACAGAAACGAAGGTTTATCCGATGTTTTATTGTATCATTTATAATATATAGTTTTATTTTTGTAACGAAAATTGTTAAAGATATTTAATGTTATATTAATAAAAAGCCAATCTATTTACGATCAGTTGAAGATTATTACAATTTCCGAACATAATAACTTTTTCTTTGTGCTTGACTTCGATAGATTTACCGTTTACTTCAGAATGAGGCTAAAATATTTCTAGAAAACCTACAACAGAAACTAAGGTAACCTAGATAGGTAATTACGTGTATTTTCTTACAAGAAAACTTGTAACAACAGACAAGATTTCTCTTCATTAATATCAAATTATAACGAGCTTAGAAAACATCTATGTTTTAGTAATAATTTACTTTATAAAAATACCAAATGGAAAGTTATTGAATACCTTTCTACTTTATAAAGAAGATCAATGGAATCAGTCAACCGAAGGAAAATAAATTAAGTAGGTAGAGACTTGTTGCCTTTAAAGTATCATTAATTTAAATGTCAAGAGCTTTCAAGGTATCGCGATGATGCGATGGAAATTATATTATTTCTAGAAAACCGTAGTCGTTAGTCCGAGCGTAGAAATAATAATTATAATGGTATAATTTCTTAGTGATTTGAAAAGAAAATATATACTTTTTCTTCACCTTTATTCAGATAATGAGTTGGGTTTAAGTGAATAAAATACAATTCGCTTTATTAAACCCATCTGTTATCTCAGTCTAATATTAATAAATGATCAGCCTCTATTAGGGGCTTCGCTCGTAATAGTAGGAAACTATCCTGAGGGGCTGTCATCATAATCATTATTACAGCAGAAAGACGTCCACTGTTGAACGTAGACCTCTCCCAAGTGTCGCACAATGACCGGTCCTGTGCGTCTCGCATCCGTCGAATTCCTGCGACCCTCACCAGGTCATCGATCCACCTTGTAGGACTAACTTAATTTTTGGAAACAAATAGAAGTCGCAGGGTGCGAGGTCCGGGCTGTAAGGCGGATGCGTCATCAGTTCCAAATTTGAAGCCTTTAGGCTTCTGTAACCTTAGCGAAATGGGTGGATACGTTATCGTGGTGGAGGAGTAGGTACATTGCTTCGAAGAAGCTTTTTGCCAACTTTATCTAAGACTCTGGGGAAGCAAGTGTTGACGCACCAATCTGCTTTCACTGTCCTTTGATCTTCAAGCGATACTGTAGTGTAATGTCCTGATTTGCCGAAAAAAGAAGGAAACATTTTTTACCAACACTTCGACATTTCCTAACTTTCGTCGGCAAATCTTCAAAAGCATTTCACATTCTGCTGACTGGCTTTTCTTACGGGTTCAACGCAGTACACCCAAGTTTCGCCACCTGTCACGATATTATAGACAGCCAATGACTGTCCTTCATTTAACTTTTTTTCATTTTAAAGCACCACTGGACACGCAGTCGTTTCTGGCTCTCTATTAAGTAATGTAGTATCCATCGAATGCAAAGCTTCCAATCCTTCAGATACACATGTAAAATGTTTTGCACTCAACAAACAGAGCACGAATTTCCTGGCAAGTAATTTTTTTGTCAGTTTCAATAAGTTGTCGTACGGTGTCAATATTGGAGTCTGTAACCGTAATCGCCGGCCGACTTTTACATACCTTGTCATAGAGATGATCACATCCACGTCTAAATTCTTCAAACCAAGAATACACAGAGCTGTGACATGGTGCTTCATTACCAAATACCAATTGAAGTCTCTGGCAACTCTCTTGTTGACTTAAGCCACAACGAAAATCATAAAAAAAATCATTGAACGAAAAGGTTCACGAGTTAAATTCATTTTGATAGCGACACACAATCTTCGAAAGGACGCCACAATGAAAAAACAAATGATAGTCTCGCAAATTAAAAAGTAACATGCTCGCAAAGAGTTCCATTTTCGAATCCTATAATTGCTTTTTCATTATTTTATTGTAAGTGGCCAGATCCAGAGACTTTCAATATGTCCCACATTTTAGTGTAAGAAGTGGTATTTATTTCCTACTTTTAAAACTAGATAAGGTCGATGTTTCCTATGAATAGGTACATATAAAAACATTATTATGGATCAGCTAACACCCTCATTAGGTATTACTAGGGTAACCTAGTATCCCTAAGTGTTACGAAAGTCAGTCGACGGTGTCCGTGAAACCATAAACTAGCAATATAACGAGCGAAGGTCGTGCGTTTACTGAAAACTTACGACCAGGTCGATGAGACTGTAAAATGTTATAACTTATAAGTTATAACCACGAGGAGCTTGTGGTTAAGTAATAACAGTCGCTCAGGTCGATATCCAAGGTTAAGAAACCCTGGCCGAGGTCAGTTTATGGATGGGTGACCATCTGAAGATTCTCCCGTGACTCGGAAAGCATGTTAATTCGTTGGTTCCAGCTGTCATTTATAGACCTTGACAGTTGTTACGGATAATAAGATGCCAGAAATTTGATAACAGTCATGCCAAGAGGTTAACGTGTTACCCAATTGCTGTGTTTCGGAGGTCAGATAAACAGTCGTTCTATGTAAAATACTGATATCCAGCTGCGTCCTGTTAGGTTAGAAATCGACCCCAGCATAGTTAGGACAAGGTAAGACTAGTTTATATCGTGGTATCTTCTCGTCCAATATACCACAGAGTCTCAAGACGAAAGTCTATGACCAGTGTGTGATGCCAGTGATGATATGTATGGTTCCAAAACGTGGTCGCTCAAAATGAGCTTCATCAGAAGGCTTAAAGTCACCCAAAGGGCAATGGACAGGGCTATGCTCGGAGTTTCCTTGCGTGATCGAATCAGAAATGAAGATATCCGCAGGATAACCAAGGTTGCCAACATAGCACGAAGAATCGCCAAACTTAAGTGGCAATGGGCATGGCACTTTGCTCGCAGATCAGATAACCGTTGGGGCCGAAAGGTTCTAGAGTGGCGACCACGTACCAAAAGACGCAGTATTGGAAGGTGGACCGAAGACCTGGTGAAATTTGCGGGAGTCTGATGGATACGAGACGCACAGGAGCGTTTATTCTGGTGACATTTGGGGGAGGCCTATGTCCAGTAGTGGAATTCAATCGGCTGAATGAATAAATGAATGATGAAGACTAGTTTAAGAGTTTATTATTCATTATTTCAGCAAAAAGACGTCCACTTCTGGACATAGGCTTCCCCCAAGTGTCACCACAACGAGCGTTTCTGTGCGTCACGCATTAATCGTAGTTTAAGTGTTGGAGAATGAATAAATTATCGCATGTTCAATTTTCAATGTTATGTTTAATCTTTGAACCTAATAAGAAAACTTGACCTCCGAATTTCTAGGTACAGTTTACTGAAAAGCAAAATAGTACATTTTGGTACAAGTGCAGAAAGTTTGTCATTGCGACCGAGGCGGAATTCACACGAGCCGTAGGCGAGTGTGTCATGGAACCGAGGGCTACGGTGACAAATTTGCACGTGACTCAAACGACTTTTTTCAATACACTTACGAAGAAATGAATAAACGGGGGTTGACCGGCGACTTGCGGGGGTCGACGGGCGCCCAGTCTGATACGATAAAAGTAATAACATTGTGGTGGGGAGAGCACGCGCTATTTCTGCACTAGTGCGGAAAGCAGTCTATTACGTGCCTGAAAGCGGTGAGATAAGAGCGGGTTTTCGAGTAAGTGTATTGAAAAAAAAATATTTGAGCGGATGTTACAGTTCAAATAAAGAAGAAAGAAAGAAAATATGTTTTTTTGGCACACCATGAAAAAATGAATACTAATAGGAAATGAATACTGCAAAAATGGGTTCCACTCACAGAATATTTGTTTCATTTTATTTGGGACAAAAAACAGTTGCATGTTAAGGTGATATCACAGAACTATTAGATAAATTACTAAACATATAACCGAAACTATTTTCGAAAATAACTTAATAGGTACAACCATCAGACGACTAAGTTTGGAACAACGCACAAACAGAACGATACTGTGCGTAACTAAATGGTATTTATTTTAAAACAATCATACAAAGTGCAATACCATGAATAAATGTGGAAACAACCACGCAGCCTGCGTTGCACAAGCACTTGAATTTCAGGAAAAAAAAAACTAAAATGTTACGATCAGTTTCGAGTGCCTGAAGTTACAAGTGTGTGAGTAAAATGTTTTAATTGCCAAACTTGAAATCGTTTTTATGTACGGTTTTAGTACCTACTCCGATTTTACATCTAAAAATGTACCGGCTATTTGTGCGTTCGGAAAATCTGAGGGAGATTTGCATTTCAGTGTCCGGATACGCGTCCGTCCGATTTTGTTTTTTTTTTTACATTCGCTTTTCGTACCTTAAAAATATATCGTCTATAAAGGACAGTGAAATATTGAGTTTCAAACGCAGTTTTTAGACATACGCGGAATTATTCAAAATAATAACGTTACACGGTATTAAAATGTGGGTCATGTGAGCAGTGAGCTTCAGGTATGCGAGCAGATTTTTTTTTTAATTTGATGTAACACCGAGGAGGTGTGACGTGAAATCTGGAGCAACATTTTCAACTGAATTAAAGGGGTTTGTTTACTTTGCTTAACGAAACATCATTAATGAAAATAGTATGAAAATGTCAGAAACATGGTAAGATTTTGTGCGTTTGCCAAAGAGCCGAAATTAAATTCATTACGTGGAAAATCCATTGACTGTGAACACGCTAAAAAAGAGGAAGTAGAAAAAGAAGCAAGCAACACCAAGCGTCCAGAACTCTGAAACATTTTGTCGTATTTTCCATTTACAGTACCTGCCATAGATTACAATCTGAAAACTTTATAAACGCCGAGTAGTTTGAAGATTACGTAGATACAGAAAAAAATACGTGACCACTTCAAGTTTTAATTAAAAAACTTTCTTCTCTAAGTTTTTTGCGTGTTTCGTGCCGTGTCGGTTACGCCACTAAATTGTTTCTTTATGTGAACCTGCTTAGGTAAATAACTGAGCTGAGTCGAGTTCTCCTTAATTAGTCAGCTCTCTATTCGCTTAAAACCCTCTCATTAAATTAAATAAGTATTTACAGAATGTAGAACAAAGGCAATTTGAATGAATTTGTCAGCCTAAGTTAACAATAGGACTCATGTTCTGGTTTCGTGAATCTAGCTGTCTATTTTAGGCTCCATACCTCTTGCTATTTTATCCAAGAATAATACAGCCTCCTCTCACAGAGGCAGTGTTTGAACTCATAAATTAATATCAAACTAAAGTCTTCATAACATAGATAAAATGAGGTTTTTATCACAAAGTATCTCTGAATTGTTACTTCAGATTGTATCATCCTTAATTTCTGAACGTGTAGGTAATAATGCTCTACGAAAATCGACCAATCTGTAACCCCAACACCTACCAGCACATCAGACTATAATCACCAGTTCATGAAAACTGAAAAATTAGTAGTAGACACAGTAGTTCACGTCAGAACCTTTATTTGCGGTTGATGATTAGTGAACAGGTGGACACCTATCTAGTAAAAGAAAATTGAAACGCTCTTTTTCAAAGGGAAAAGACTGAAAATTTTCATGTACATAAAACAGGTAGCTTTGCTTCATTATATCCAAAACCAAGTCAGAATAGTAAGCTCTTCATCACAGTATCAGTAGCGTTTTGATAAACATGTTTAAGTAGGTATGTATTCACAGCATAGGTGTAGTGTGAAGCAGCAACTGTAGGTATGCAATGATGTGCAATAGCTCGACAAGGTAGCGCACTGTAGTTGAAATGTCAACAGCACGCTACGTTCACCGAGCAATAATGGACTGTTTACACTGTCCAATACACGCCCTTATTCCAACTAAACGTTGCCAACTCATCCACGTGCTGGCACCCACCCTAATGGATTACTACAATATTGATAATTCACTGAGCCACTTGACAGTTCTATCAATTAGTTACTTCTTATGAGTACTCGACCAATACACTTCATTATTAAAAAAATTTTTTGTGCAAACCCAGTTGAGTCAATAGGCCTAAATCGGGTTAAAATTGTGTGTTTGACGTTTAATTCAGGATTCATCAGACTGCGAGAAAAGTAAACGAAATGTCGGATTATTTCGAGCTTAAGTTAATTATATTTCAAGTTCGAAATTCGGTCATGGAAAAATGTAAAGCTCAAATCAGTGGAAACAAACAAAAGCGTGAGGGCTTACTTATTTCGATACCATTGAAATATAGCACTGAAAGTGACAAGATAAACTACACGCGAACTTTGTAACGACCTATGAGCGTACGTGTGAACGTAGTCGCGATAAATCCAGATCATTAGACCGCATCAATCCGAAAGAAAAAGAAAGCCCATGTTATTTTGTTTTAAATAAAAAGATATGTGTCGTCGTGTCCCTTTCTTGAACAAGAGTGTCTGGTATGTTTGTTCCATAAGCTGGCAACATTAAGTAAGCAGCGTGGAGCGAGCGTGGCCGGTTGGGCGAGCGTGAGACTCCACACAAACGATGAATTATTGCGTGTCATCAATTACCGGACAGACACGACTCACACCGATGTAAGACTCGTGTTCCTGGATATGGCTTGGGATAAATGGCCAATAATTCAAGTGAGAGAAATACTTAAGAGCACTTTCTGAGGTATGTTATTAAATGATGTATTAAAAGGAAAAAATGTAATCTCGTTTTAATTATTGGTACATAAAAGCAGAGGCCAGACTTCGTGGAACCTTTTGGAATCGTAACACTCTAACCTTCGTGTCCTTTGTTAAATAACAAATATAATCACATGGCGCCTTTGAATTTTAGGCTTACGTACCTATATCAAGAGACGTCAAACTATACGTGTGTGTCCTATTCAAATATGGGCCGTAACTAAATAAACAAGTTCAAAACTTTATCATTACATTTTTATTTAAAAAAAACTCATTTTTTGCTTATATAACATCATCATCACTTTCCTGTCCTTAACCTATGTTACTCGGGGTCGGAGTAACTCGTTTTTTTCTTCCATTCTGTCCTGTAATCCGTCACGCTATCACCGACTCCCTTTTCTTTCATATCCCTCTTCACAATGTCCATCTTTTGTTTGGCCTTCCTCTCCGCCAACCACATATAGGTATACTCATAAAAAAACATATCATATAAATAAAACTAAAACAACACTTTGGGACAAACCATTTTTCTGGCCGTTGGTAAATCATAAAATAACATCTCCCGTTTTAGGTGGAGCGAGAGGGAGTGTCAAACCTTTATTGACTAAGACCCAACTGTATTCCATCAATTACCTTTTGCTTTCCAGTACCGAGGTGACTCTTTTGAACAATCTTTTGGGACAAACCCATCATACGATTACCAACAACTGCAACTCATGAAAAGCAGCATCATCAATCATGGGCACCAGAAATGCCGACGCATCGGCATCATCATGAATCTCGACGAGTCTTAGAGAAACGATTCTATAACCTATTCTAGGTTATCACACCATGAAGTTGATCAGAAACAAATTGCACAGAAGTAAGATTTCCATTTCCCTCCATAATATATCCTTCAAGGGCGGTTATGCAATTGTGGGTACAGTAGGCATGCCCACAAGAATAGTGGATATCGATACTCTAATACCTTAATAACATTAACAGCGGCTCAGATTCGGTAGCTCATCTCATTGAAGCTTTTGGCCAAAATTATAATAATAACTTCACAGTATCCTAATTTTCTTACTACTGAGATGGTGGAAACATTGTTTATTGTTTATTATTAAACATACATACAGCTATCATTACAGAACAATCCAATGCGATAGTGTAGTCAAAAATATAAATTACAATAACGATTTCATACAATTCCAATTCACAACATTTACAAAAACATAGTAAGCGGGCTTCTGTGTAGTTAAATATTAGGTACTATATATTGTTAAAAGATAGAGCTTTTGTAAAAAAAAACATTATCCCGCCTAGTGGCTTGACAGCTGGCCTCAATTGTCTGACATATATGAAAAATCTTCTTTTCTTCTTATCAAATACGAACGTCTGTTCTGCCGCGCTTATGATAATTACAGTAAGTCGCAATTTTGGTCGATGTAGAGTTAAGTATATATTTGAAATGTAGAGATTGAGATCTACATTTCTGTATATTTAAATCAATATCGACCAAAATTGCGCCTTACCGTAATTATCATAAGCCCGGCAGTGTTCTACATAAAGCTTAAACCTTAAAAAGTATAATTATCTTGCCTGTTTGTAAGTTAATAAAAGTAATAGCAGCATGCGAACTCATTCGATGACACACTACTGACTAATCTGGCGGTCAGCGTAGCTACCACGGAGAGATTGATTTCACGCATGCCTCAATAGCACAAGAATGATTATCGGGGTATTCAGCTCCTCTAAATATACACAAAGATGGATTTCGTTGAAATTCAAAGTCCGTGTCCGTGGTTCGACCCATACTTGGCCGATTTTCGGGTAGCCGTGACCACAATCTCTTATGAGGGTGGATCTGCCTTATTTACGCCGCAAAACCCTATCATACCTTATTATGGCACTTTCAGTAGTTCTATACAAGTGACTGTTATTGTAAAGCGGTGTTTACATCATCCTGCTTTATAGAACCTGAACGGCTGTGGCACGCAAACAACGCGATGTTTGTTCTATTGTACATCCAATACGTTTGTCTTGTGACGCCATTAATAAGGAGTATTGGCAGAGATAGATTACTATTATGAAGGAGTTTCACCAGCGTGCTCTTAGCCTTGGATGACGCGGGCTTTTTCTCAATGAATATATTATTGCTAATATCGGAAAGTGAATTGATTTGATTTCATAAGGATTTTTTGAGGGTGAAAATATTTTATTAATATTTATGTTGACTAATATAAACTCATGCCTTTTCCAACAGAAGTAGGCAACAATTAAATAACGCCTCCCACTTGGGTAGAGCAAGAGGGAGTGTTAAACTTTTACTGACTAAAACACATACTTGTTCTTTCAGTTGCCCTTTTTATTTCAGGGCCGCGGTAACTCATTTGAACAATTCCATAGCACTCAATATGCTTTGGAGATCTTTAACTGGTACTACTTTTGCGTTGACTAACTTTGTGATTTTTAACTAATTAGTATATGTAAATTCTAGTTTATAGGTTTTTTTGAAATTGGACATTTTTTTTTGTAACACAATTAGAACAAGTACAATTACAAGGTGGACTGACGAGCTGGTGAGAGTCCCAGGATTGCGGTGGATGCGAGACGCACAGGATCGGTCGTTGTGGCGACGCTTGGGGGAGGCCTATGTCCAACAGTAGACGTCTTTCGGCTAAAATGATGATGATGATGACAATTACATGAAAAACTTATAATTAGTTTCTGCAATCGGCAAAACACATTCATTTGAAAGTACAGTATTATTCTACCCCCGGGATAAAAAGTTACTAATGTGCTTTCAGAATATGATCTACCCGTGTGCCAAATTTCAACCAAATCCATGGAGACGTTAGAGCATAAAGGAATAATAAACAAACAAACACACATCACAAAACCATCACCAGATACAGCATATTCAGCCTTTTAATGTTCCCACTGCTGGGACTCAGGCTTCCACTCTTTAGGAGAGGGAATGGGCCGATGGATGTCACATGTCTTCGAATTTTTGGTTCTAGGACATGCCGGTTTCCTCACAATGTTTTCCTTCACCATTTTGAGAGCAGTGGTGATGAAATAAATTACACAAAGTAATGCGCCTGGCTGGGTTTAAATCCGCGACCTACAACTCGTAAGTCGGGGCCGTTACCACTCGGCCACCACTGCTCTCTCGGCCACCAGTGCTCTAAGATACTGAGAACTGCTGCAAGATACCTATTAGTGTAACATTAAACGTATAATCTATTTTAACTTTATTAAAACCCATTGAATTTATTTTCGGGCAAGTTTACGCAGGTGAAACTGCGACATACTTCAAAATAAAGTCGGAAACACTGAAATGTCGACCCAGTTTCAGTGAGATTGTTCTTGACAGGTTTAATTTTGGCGTAAAAATTTAATGCTGGCGAACTATGAACCTTTAAATTCGGTATCTTCGCATTTCGAAACCGTAAAAGTCATGAACAGTTTCAGGATACCAAAAGCTTTGTGAAATCACAAGGTGCAGGTTATTTTTGAGAAGTTATACTTCCTCCATAGTTACAGATAAGATATTCAAGACGATATTGATGACCAATTATATATATAATATAATATTCCACAACTATCACTAATCGCCATGTAGTTCCAAACTAAGTAGAGCTTGTGCTTTAAGTACTAGACAGCTAATAATATACTTATATATTTCTAAATCTAAATACATACATATTATAGATAAATTACACCCAGACATAGTACATTTATTTGTCTTGGCCCTTGGGTGGCAATCGAACCCACGACCTCCGGCATAGCAGTCAGGGCCACTAACCACTAGACCAACAGGTTAGTCAAATCTTATACAAAAACATTATGACAAAATTCAGTTCATTCAACCTCTATAAGATTATTTTAAAAGCTCACACATTATGTGTGTGTGTGTGATAAGTAGTTTTATTTTCGTAAATGTATTTTAGTCGTTTTTCATACTTTTATAAAAAAAAACAAATTTAAACATCGATTTCTAAGTTTTTTACTACACTAAATAACAAACTTTAAATCTTGTCATGTGCTAGATTTAATTGCATTTAGTGTTCCAAACGCTTTTTATGACTCATGAACGAGTATCAATGGGTAATAATTACTTAACTCGTTTTCAGAGCACCAATTTCCTCCAACCGACTATAAAATGTCTGTTAACAATAATATCAAACTCTATGAAAACATTGTAAAGTAACTAGACCAACCAATTATCTGTGAACCAATAAAGTAGGAATACCAACACGCAATATGTTGTTACAGCTTGGTACTACGTAAGCAATTAAACAGCTTCGTATTTAAAACTACACTAGGGTCATTTTCCACTAGATTCGTGCGAGGTAACTAGGCGGAGCGAAGATGTGTAGCGACGCCACCGCTTTGTGAAAGTCTGTGTGCGAAGGTCATACGTGATTTGAGGATACGTAGCGGACTTGTTTCAGCTGTGTGGGCACGCATTCCTTACTCACATCTTTCATTTTTGTATGTAAAAATAAACATACATTCAGCCGAACATAGAACCTCCTCCTTTTTGAAGTCGGTTAAAAATACCTAGTTTCGCCCGAACGGCGAGGAATGTATGCTAATTAATGTATGGAATACATGAAAAGAGCTATTCATCATCGTATTACTCAATAACACACCGTCTTTCAACTCGCTACCTCACACATCTTTGGCCGTTTTCACATTAGTCGGTAACGATAACGACACGATATCGTGGGGCTGGTAGTCGCATACATCTGACGATACCGTAGTATGAAGCAACCAGTCTTACGCTTAATTGAAATCGGCCTTTATTGGAAACAGTGACACATTTTCACAGCGCTGCTACGTATCCTCGCTAACTCGCACATCTTTGGTGAAAAGCACCCTTAAACAGCGTGGTATTTAAAACTACGCTATAAACGAGATTGTAAACCGTTGGCCACAAGCACCCTATTTCCCTTAGTTTTATACAATTTGTGAAACTATTAACAGTTCGTTTTCTTTCAGGGCTTTTTAATTACTGATTGTTTAGTAGGTAATCTACTGATATTGAAGTATTCACTTATCACGAGACGTTTGCGTCGTATTTGGTAAAATTACTAAAATAAAGTGATATTTCCACAGTAATGAGGAAATATGCTGGCTCACTACATGTCTGCCATTTTTCATGGCGTGCAAATAATTGGATTAAGATTCATTAAGTATGCCGAGCTCAAAGCTGATTATTATTTGTGAGTTTCAAACCATTACTTTATTTAACAATCAAAAAAGATTGTTTTTTTAACCCAAGGGTAGATAAAAAATACTTTATTGCAATAAGTCCGCTTATATATCACATACATAAACATACATAAATACTGTATATGAATTTTAAAGAAATAAATAAGATACTCAAAATTCTGATTGTTTTATACTCGAACATATTACAAGGGCTTCCTTAGAAGTAGACAGACCAATCCGCGACTTATAAAACCCAGAAGCTCACTCACTGAACCTAGGTCACCAGGTCACCAGGCGCGAATAAAAGGTAATACTATTACATGAAGGGTCGCAAATAGTCACATAAAATGTACTAACGTGATCCCATCAGCTCAAGTGCGAATTCGTCGCAATAAAAATTTCATTACACGCATGGTTGGGCCGCGTACGAGGCGCGCGATACGACCCGTTACATATATTTAATATTGCGAGCCCTTTATTAAAATTGTATCGGGTTTGTCCATGGGAGATCATCGTGTATCAACTGATGGTTGGATTGGATTTTTTCGTCGGGTTCACTTTGATTGTTTATTCGGGCAAGTTAATTTTATTGAATCTTTTTTACAGAGGCTGTTATATTAACGAGCAAAATACGATTTGAAATTAGAAACAGCGAGCCTGGTATCAAACTGTGAAATGTCGGTTGAGGCCATGGATAGAGGATACTGATCAGAGTGGGAATCTCTTCCTGACAATATTGTGTGTGGGTGATGAGTAAGTTTTTTTTTGAGGTGGGAAATCATCCAATTACTTCTCCCGCTCAACAATAAACGTTTTTTTTCTTTCTTTCTTTTTTCTTTCTTTCTTTCTTTGTTCGCTAGGGTTGTGCGGGAGGGTGTGTCAGACTTTTACTGACTAAATCCACACTTATGTTCTTCAGTTGCCCTTTGAGTTCTAGGACCACGAATTTCCTTTTTAGAAATTCGCCGTGGCCCTAGCTAGCGAGCATCGGCCCTGCTGGGCCCCTACGGTTTGCTGACATCTCTTTGAGGAGCGCGTGGATCACAACGCACTGTTGACAACTGGGCTCGGTCCGGTTAATTACCGAACAGCCGGACGTCGAGCAATGGGCTCGACGTCCGCAGGCCCGCGACTACCGTGGCTGGTACTCGGGGTCGGAATTACGGCGGCTAGGGCGTGAGGACTTCCGTTCCCTCACACGTGCAGCCTTCTCTTTCACTTGCATTACTGCTTCGCAGAAGGAGGCGCCCGCTTGCCATTTCTCCTCATTCCGGACCATAGCCCGAACCAGGGTCAGACGCAAGGTCGCTGCCGCCAATTACCTCTACGAGGACACGGCGGTGCTCCGCCCAAGCGGGGCACACCTCCACCGTATGCTCCACCGTATCCTCCGGGTGGTCCAGTGAGGACCTGCGTCATGCGGAAGGTCAGGACGCCGTGTTGCCGCTCCAGCCACTCCTCAAAGAGGGGACTTACCGCCGTAATTATGGCGTATAGTATAGTATAGTATAGTATAGTATAGTATAGTATAGTATAGTATAGTATAGTATAGTATACTATAGTACAGTACAGTATAGTATAATATAGTATAGTACAGTATAGTATAATATAGTATAGTACAGTATAGTATAATCAGCCTTTTAATGTTCCCACTGCTACTACTCAGGCCTCTCTAGAAGAGGGATACTACTACTCGAATTGAAAAAACAAATAATAAACATCTAAAATCACGCTAAGTTTTAAGGCCATATATATAGATAAAAGTAAAAACTGATTTTTCAAGATTCAGCGGACGTATTTTCACGCGGGTGAAGCCGCTGGCAGAAGCTAGTAATATCATCATTATTCATCATCATCTGTTGGATATAGGCCTCCCCCAAATGTCACCACAATGACCGATCCTGTGCGTCTCGCATCCAACGGAATCCCGCGACCCTCACCAGGTCATGGGTTCACCTTGTAGGAGGCCTTCCAACGCTGCGTCTTCCGGTACGTGGAAGCCATTCCAGAACCTTTCGTCCCCATCGACCATCTGTTCTGCGAGCAATGTGCCCTGCCCACTACCACTTAGGTTTGGCGATTCTCCGGGCTATGTCTGTAACCTTGGTTCTCCTGCGGATATGTTCATTTCTGACGCAATCACCCAAGGAAACTCCGAGCATAGCCCTTTCCATTGCCCTTTGAGTAACTTTAAGCCTTCTGATGAGGCCCATTGTAAGCGACCACGTTTCGGAGCCATATGTTATCACTGACAACACGCACTGGTCATAGACTTTTGTCTTGAGACACTGTGATATATTGGATGAGAAGACACCGCAGAAGGGTGTCCACGAAGTTAGTAATATACATATACATAATTATGTTCATGATAATTTCAAAACAAATGAATTTGCTCACTGATACCATTGTGTGTATGTGGTGTGTTGGCACAGACTGGAGAGTGTTGGCCTGAAATTGAGTAGAACCAAAACGAAATACTTGTTCTGCAATTTCGGCGGTCTCTCCAATCCAGTGCCTTTAGCTCTCGCTGGAACACCCATACCGATCTGCTCCGACTTTCGGTACCTCGGGGCACTCGTCCAAGGGGATGGTGAGGTAGACCAGGACGTAACACATCGGATCAACGCAGGATGGATGAAATGGCGACAGGTCACGGGAACAACTTGTGACCCACGGATGCCCCTCAAGTTGAAGGGTAAAATCTACAAGCCCATGATAAGGCCTGTCATACTGTATGGATCAGAATTTTGGGCTGTGAAAAAGATGGATGAAAAAAGATAGCAGAGATGAGAATGTTAAGATGGATGTGTGGTGTGACGAAAATGGATAAAGTGAGAAATGAGTATATTAGGGGAAATTTGAAAGTGGCGCCAGTGACTGAAAAGTTGAAAGGGAATCGTTTGTCTTGGTATCATCATGTGAAGAGGAGGGATGAAACGCATGTTACTAAAAGAGTTATGAGTTTACATGTGGATGGGTGGAGAGGGAGAGGGAGTGATATGAAAAAAAAAGGAAGTAAGTGATAGTACGAAGAGTGACTGGGCAGAATGGAAGAAAAAAACGTGTTGCGCCGACCCCAAATAACACGGGACAAGGGCAGGAAGATGATGATGATGTGTATGTGATTTTATAAGTGAAATCCATGAATGACTACACTAGTTCATACGCAGTTTTAAAATCAAGAAAAAATGCTCAAATTTACTTTATAAATAAGACAAATTTCACATTGTTTGTTCATACCAAATCCAAGCTTTAAAAGTAAAAGGATACAAATAGAATCGAAAAATATGTTCAGAATATTTTAAATTGAATATTGCAAAGGTATTTTTTCGATACCGTATTGAATATATAATAATATATGCTGAGTTAAATAAACATATTTACTTACTATAATGTAATTTCATGTTACTATGTTCGACTAAGGGACTAAGAAATAAGATAAAGGAAAGGGATGTAGGAATGAAGCATTTTATTTATAAGAACAATGAACAAAGCACATGTTTGTCCCGTTCTTTGCTGGTTCTGTAATTAGTTTTCGTACCGAGAGCCGCGGTAGAACTCAGTACTAATATATTTTACCGCAGGCGTGAGGACGACCAAAAATGGGTAAGAAAGAAAGAAAAATATTTTATTTGGCACACATAGATTCACACACTGTAGAAAAGCTCGCCTCCTGGCCGTCCAGTAACCGTCCGGGCACAGCCCGAATCGTCGACAGCGCGTAGTGTTCCACGCACGCCTCAAAGAGAATTCAGCAAAACCGCAGGGGCCCAACCGGGCCGAAGCCTACTGGAGTCACAGGTAGTCGAAAAGGGAACCCAGAGGTTTTGGAACGCAAGGTAAAGAAGGAACATAGGTGTGGTTTCAGTCAGTAAAAGTCTGACACGCAATCCTGCTCCGCCGAGAGCTGGAGAAGTCATTGGATAATTTCCCACCTTAAAAAAAGTAGGTACTATATTTTGATCTACATAAAATGTGTGTATACAGGTATGGATATGTTATGTAATCATCACCATATCCTAATCTTCAAGAATTATAATACTTTTAATAAATTGTCGCCAGACCTAACCAAACTGCTCTAACGAACTCATAGCTCGATCTATTTCGATCCGAACGCCATTTATCGAGCGTTGGGTCAACTTTGGTTTTGTATTAATTTGTACTGATGAAGGTATTTGACCAAGCGTGGTCATTAACAGTCAATAAGACAAAAGCAGTTTTGTTTTTATTTTATTTATTTACAGGACAATAAAAAGCTACAATATACGAACATATACACTAAAATAACAGTACAAAGTTGATCAGAAATTAGTTGTCATTTTTGGGGTTATGTACCTAAAGGGTACAACGGGACCCTGTTACTAAAACTCCGCAGTCCGTCCATCTGTCCGTTTGTCTCATGAACCGTAATAGTTAGACAGTTGTTTTCACAGATGATGTATTTCTGCTGCCGCAACAAATACTAAAAAACAGAATAAAATAAATATTTAAGGGGACTACCATACAACAAATATGATTTTCATGCCGTTTTTTGCTACGGACTACGGACTTCGTACGAAACCCTTCACATATGAATAATAATAATATTCTACAACTTGCACACAACGCCATCTAGTCCCAAACTAAGCAGAGCTTGTGCTATGAGTACTAGACAACTGATAAACATACTTATATATTTCTAATTACATACATATTATAGATAAATTACATCTAGACACAGAACAAATGATCGTGCTCCCTATCACACAAACATTTGTCTTGGATGGGAATCGAACCCACGACCTCCGGCATAGCAGCCAAAGCCACTGACCACTAGACCAACAGGCTAGTCGACTCCGACCAAGTGCGAGTCAAATCCGACTCGCACTTGGCTGGCGTATCATATCGAATAAAATGATTATAATTCTAAAATGCAACTTCACTGTCATTTAACGTCAATATAAAACTCTCAATTTTAAAATTACAATCAAAAATGTTGTAATTAAAATTTTAATTGTGAGGCGTAGACAAAAGCCCTCAGAGCCCAACTTAGGCCCGTTGAGTAATTAACTAATGGGCTATTAAATTCAGTCAGAAGTCATTAAACGTGCCGTGTGAAGTGTCAATGAGGACGCGATTATGAGAAAACATGTTCGCTAAAATTTATCAAATTCAATTTTGAGTTTGATGACACAACTTCACGTCGACGGCGCCTGAGTGCACATTAATTACTTTTATAAAGTAGGTACTAATACTTGGATAAGAATTAGTCAGGTATTATACAACATGTAACTGGAATAGTACACACACTAAAGTATATACCTCAATTAGAAAATGAAGTTACAATCAGAATTAAACCACTGAAATTTTACTTAAATGTACTTAGGTACTGTTTAAATCCATGATTCTCATATGGTTTTTATTTTAACCACTAGCTTTTGCCAGCGGTTTCGCCCGCGTAAAAATAGGTTTCTCCACGGGTGGAGTTTCGTAAAACTCCATTCTTTGCGGATGTTCACACCCTACAAGGTACCACCCTACAACCTACCAATTTTTAAGTTTGTAGGAGTTATAGTTTCTGAGATTTCGTGATTAATCAGTGAGTAGTATTTCGCTTTTATATATACATTCAGTCAGAAAAGTATCGGGAATGGTTGATTTGTTTAATAGTCCAAATTCAAATTTTAGTTTTTTTCTTTTTGTTGTTGGTACATTGGCACAACTGTTTTCCATTTTGGCGTGGAATATAAATAACAAATCCAACTCAAATAGTTGGATCTGTTATTTACATTAAATACAGTGCTTTTAGTTATATCATGTCTAGTGTGTATTGCGAATTTCATAATGGACAAAAACATCGAACAAAGAGCTTGTCTTAAATTTTGCATCGCCAATGGAATTTCGTGTTCGGAGTCACTGAAAATGTTACAGAAGGCTTACGGTGAATCGACTTTATCAAAAACACGTGCTTATGAGTGGTACAAAGCGTTCAAACGCGGTCGAGATGTGATGGAAGATTTGCCTCGCTCTGGTAGGCCAACAACGTCTTCAACTGAAGTTAACATCGCAAAAGTGAAGGAAATAGTGACTGAAAATACTTTAATTAATCATTTGGGTATGAAACATGTTACCGCTCTGCTAGTCCCAAAAGACCTGCATTTTCTCCAAAAACTCAATCGCATGAGAGTCGCTGAAGACATGCTAAAACGAGTCAATTCTGACCTAACATTCATGAAACGCATTGTTACTGATGACGAGACGTGGGTTTACGGGTTTGACATGTAAACTAGTCAACAAGCTTCGGAGTGGCGCCTTCCAACTGAACCGAAACCGAAAAAACCACGCCAAAGTCGATCAAAAGTCAAAGTCATGTTGACTGTTTTCTTTGATTATCGCGGTGTTGTACACTCGGAATTCTTACCGGAAGGTCAAACGGTAAATAAAGAATATTATTTGAGCGTTATGCGGTATGTAAGAGAGCAAATTCAACGAAAAAAACCAGATTTGTGGAAAGAAAATTCTTGGATTTTGCACCACGATAATGCGCCTTCGCACAAGGCCTTTTTAATTCAAGGAATTTTTGACCAAACACTCAATTTTTGACGTCACTCAACAAATACTATCGAGCAAATACCATATTTACGAGATATGGCTCCAGCTGACTTCTTTCTTTTTCCTAAACTCAAATTACCACTTCGTGGCACCCGTTTTCAATCGGTAGAAGACACAAAGGAGAATTCGCGGCGAGAACTGAACTCAATTCCGGAAACAGCATTTAAAAATGTTTTGATGATTGGATTATTCATTGGCGTAAGTGTATCGTTTCTGAAGGAGCATACTTTGAAGGTGATAAAATAAATTTGGATGAATAACAAATATTTTGTAATGTTGATCTTTTCCCGGTACTTTCTTGACAGAGTAGTATATTAAATATTTACTCTTTCCTAGAAACAGACATTTTCCACCACTTTAAAAAAAAAAGTGACCATGGAGTTTCTTGCAATTCTCCAATATGGAACCGTGCACTAGCTTTTGACGTTTTATAAGTGCCCATGTAAGCTTATGTTAAATAAAAACATTGAGAATTTTGAATTGAATTGATAAATAAAACTTAGTTTCAACCTGAGAACTACTGCTGTATCGTGGATGCGTTCATCATCATCAATTCAGCCGAATGATGTCCACTGCTGGTCATTAGCCTCCCCCAAGTGTGACCACAACGACCGACCTAAGCGTCTCGCATCCATCGGATTCCCGCGATCTATGCCAGGTCGTCAGTCAACCATACGTTCGAATTCACTAATATGTAAACTCACAAACTATCTGAAGGCCGGACAAATATTTTAGCGGTTCGGGAATCGAACCTCAGATATATATGTAGCGCAGCAGCCAATCACTGATACGCTCGGTAAAGACCTTTTTCAAACAAGGTGGTAGTAACTGCCTAATAGGATTTTGTTGGGGTTGGGTGGAAATGAGTGGACTGCATTTCTATAAACGGTGGTATATTGCCGTTAAATCCATATTCCAAACTACAATGATCTCGGACAAACAATAATTATTCATTAGGTTCGAGGGGTGTCGTCCGTCGCGGCGGTGTCCGTGGAAGCGAGTGTCCGCGGTGCGCCGGATAACGGTGTCGCCGCCCGCGTCTCAGTTCCCCGCTGCCGATGAAGTATATGCACGCCGCCTGCGCATGCAGACCGCGTCATTGGTCTGTTGGGTTCAATTCCCAACAGCCAACCACCACCAGCCAGCTTTTATTTAGTTTCACCTGTCCCGATGTTTGTATGTCTGTAATCAAATCTTGCAAATTAATTTTGATCCACTTCCTAGCTACCAACTGAGCTAAAATTTTGCATGCATATGTAAATCAGATGACAATGTAAAATTATTATGACATGGAGCTGATCTGATGATAGAACCGGGAGGTGACCGTAGGAACTCGGTTAACCCTATCGTAAATGGTATCGCGAATGGTCTTGATGAGTATTAATTATATAGATATATACCACGCTATAAAAACTTGCTATAAAAAAAAAACGATTTTCATTAAAAACTTGTTTATGGTTAGATTCGTTATTAGTACTATTGATGATTTTAAACAAACTTTGATTCCTAAACCTCGTAATTGCAAACAAGTAGATACTTACTGCTGAGGAGCTGGGGCCTTATCATAAAGTATTAAAATGTCAAGCGTGCGAGCGAGAAAGAGAGATGGAGATGGATACACCCTACATAGCTCCATCCCTTTAACAGTTCAGTTTAGATCGTTAAATGGATCGCGTTAAAGGAATGCAACTCGACATACATTTTCACTTTTTTTTCATACAACCGCTCTTACGCGTTTATGACACATTTTTCATTAGATGTTTTGGAAACACAGTATCTTGTGGATATTGTCTAGGCTTCTATTGAAATCAATTTATAAATTTGTATAAAACTAATCCAGTAAAGATCTCTAAAAACTTTGACACTTCATAATTTACTCAAAAATTTAAAAAGTATAACAATAGAAGCCTTGCTTAATCAGGATTCTGAATGACGAATTTTTTTTTCAAAAACTTTTAAGGTTTTAAAAAAAATACTTATTTCCTGGAACAAGTTTTGTGTAATATCCGAGTAAATCACGGAATTACCGAGTGCCAACAAAGTTTTCAGGCGTTATCTCTCTTATTATTTCGCGTTGCCACTTCATCAAACATCACGTTGGATTGCGTTAGATGAAGCAACAAGCTTTTAAACCATGCTCGGAAAAAGTCCCTCTTATGAGCTCGTGGTAGGGTCAGGGACACAATTCTGTTATTTTTTTAATTTCGTTATTCCAACACAATCCCATTGTCATTTTGCTATAATTTTGTAGTCTGCTAAATTCATAATGATCGATCATTGGTCTGTCATAGATCTCGTAATAGGATTGTAGTAGAATGACAATATCGAGCTGTCTCGTAACAAATTAAAAGCAATGACTGTACATTGACATTCTAATGGTAGGACACTGATCAAAGGAACTGTCTTTAGCAGATAACCGCATAAGTACATCAAACATTCATTTGTCATTAGGAGTGGAGGAGTGACAATGGTTGACCATTAGAAAGTCATAATGACGCCATTATATTAGTAGATTACCAAACTTGACAACAAAATCAAAACCTACAAAATCAACAATTATGAAGTCAATGACAGACCATTCTGACACTATTGTAATAGCAGACTTGAGGCCGTGATCGTAGCTAAAAGTACTCGCTCTGGCGCATTCTTATGGGATTTTTCTTTGCAGCTAGCACCCATAATTTAAGTCAGTAGACCGGTAAAACTTAACCAAACAAAATGCGTAATAAAAACATTTTTACTTACGGGTATAATAACTCTGCGTCACGCATTATATACTTGTTCAATTGTTTTATGGGTTAGTTATGACCATCATTAAAAAGTTGGTACTTTTACGCTGCAGTAACTGTTACTCAGTTAAACGACACGTGATTATACCGAAGAAAAATATTAGGCATAATCGTCGTAAGTATATTCAAACCCAAGATTTATTATATCCCGAAATGATGACGACAATGTCTAGACCTTGTGGGATCGCTACAGTACTTAATCATTTTTAGTTATATTTTCGAGCCGTTTGAGGTTAAAGTTCTCGGATCGTGGGGTCCGAGTGCTCACAAATGTTTAAAGATCTTTCCAATTGCTTTGTTGACATTTCACGTGACCCAAGGGATGGCTTTTACATTGAGATTACAGAGGATAAGCATTGGCAATGCCACCGGTCTTTTGGATACATACACCGATGCGAAGGAGTTTTTCGACGCCATAGATTGTTTTTACTTCGTAGTAGTTATGAGGGGTTTTTATTTTATTTTTTTATTAAGTGTATCATCATCATCATCATTTCAGCCGAAAGACGTCCACTGTTGGACATAGGCCTCCCCCAAGCGTCGCCACAATGACCGATCCTGTGCTTCTCGCATCCACCGCACTCCCGCGACCCTCACCAGGTCGTCGGTCCACCTTGTGGGAGGCTTTCCAACGCTGCGTCTTCCGGTGCGCGGTCGCCACTCTAGAACCTTTCGGCCCCATCGGCCATCCGTTCTACGAGCAATGTGCCCAATTAAGTGTATACATATATTTATATATAATGATAGTTTAGTGTTTTTAAATATGTAAATACTTACTTGTAAAATTTAAATAAAAAAATTATAAAATCATTTGGATAAGGCAAGAAAATTCTTGCCTACATGTAATAAAAGAAGAGCTTTGGTGAAATAGAGTATCCTGTAAAATCTTTATAAAATAATCTATAAAAGAAATTTATACAAGCGCCCAGCACACAGTTTCTGTATAGGTTTGGATGTTTGTTACTTTTTTACGCTCGATCGGCTGAATGGATTTCGATTAAACTTACGTTTTGGAATAGCACGTAAGATCTCACTTATCTTATATATCCATAGGATACTTTTTATTCCCGGAGTAAGTACCCTTGGGATTTTGTATAGTTTACTATTACGCAGGGGAAGTCACTCTCAGCAACAACTTTTTCAGAAAATGAGAAAAATTTGCAAATATAAAAAAAAAATGTGCAAAAATTGCCATCAGAAAAGAAAATACCTACATCGAATCGATGATTGACTGAACTTATTCAGGGTTAAACACGAAAGGACAAACATAAATTAGTTTCCTATCTTCAGAGTACACCGTTACGCGCCTGATAGGCATTCCTCCTCGCACAGATCAGAAAGCAGCGGATATCTCCCCTTATCCGTAGCTGAGCACATAAAGTATTGATCCATCGCCTTCACCGAATTGTGGGATGGTAATAACGAGACATTATTGCCTAAATAAGGAGCCGTATGCCTCATAAAATTCAACTTCCTCGAATCTGTGAAATAATCAAAGTATTATTGAGCCATAAATCCTTATCTTCTCTTTCAACGGTAACGTATCGCGCCGACTATGTGAATATTTGATAAGTTTTCAACTTACTTTTACGACCTACTAATATTTGGAATTTCGAATATGCGATGTACCGGGTAGCTTTTGATATAGGAGTCGCTGTAACCTAGGCTTTCTATCAATAATACACTGTTATAGTCATTCAAGGGGACAGTCGTCAGCGTTATGCTAAAAACAACGTTTCGTAAGTACTTTTTAGGGTTCCGTACATCAAAAGAGAACAAAGGAACCCTTATAGGATCACTTTGTTGTCCGTTCGTCTGTCTGTCTGTCAAAACCCTTTCTCTCAAGAACGCGTGAAGGTATCGAATTGAAATAAAAACCATATACTCAGGTATGCGGTCTCTTGAAGCTGTGAAAAATTCAAACTTCTAAGTCAACGAAAAAAAAAGATATAAAAAAATAGATAGCCGTATATTTCGCAAAAAACGTGTATTTCGACACTCCCGGGAATCAAAATTCATAGGGTACTTCCTGTTGACCTAGAATCCTGAAATTTGGCATAAAGCAAGGTCATAATGCACAAGAATTGAAAAAAATCTGGTAACTGTAAATTTGAAGTTATGTCACAAAAAAAAAATTGCGATTCGGAAAAATCTTCGAGACTCCATTCGGGAATTGAACATAGGTAAGTTTGTACGGAAACCTCAGAGCGCGAGTCCGGCTCGCACTTGCCCAGATTTTTTTTTCTTTGCCCCACATAGGCACATCTAAGGAGTGGAATTTCCTGCCGGAGTCTTTGTTTCCTGATAGCTAAAACCTTCTTCCACAGGTCTCGAAGTCAAGCGTGAATAGGGTACTTCTAGGCAAATATCGTCGCTTACCTTCAGGTGAGATTTTGGTCAAACGTAAGCCTATCTCATATAATAAAATAGCGAGCAGTTTTCGCAGAAGTGGGTTTTCTGTTTTATTCCTAATTAAAATAATATATTTCTAAAAAATATTTTTTTTTCATTCATGTAACTACTGATCTAATAGAATAGTGGCTATAAATATATTTTCATTTTTTTTATAGTTATGGAAGAACAGACACTTTCCTGTATTTTTACAGGAAAGTGTCTGTTCTTCAAAGGCAAATGGTCGATATCTCACGATGTTCATCTTGAAAAAGCTCAATTTGTTCCGTAGCCAATTACTCAACCAAAGTGACACCAACCTATCACCAAGAATGAGGATTTTCCAGGAATCTCATACGGCGAGTGTCCACCTTTACATTGTTTATAGTACCTGAACGGTCCGGACTAAGCATTTCGCGTTGTCGCTTATGCCGCGTACATTGAAGAAATCGAACAATTTGCCTGCTGCGGTCTTCCCGTCCGATTATAATTTAAGTGTCTTCAAGACTAAAGTGAATAGGCTCTTAATAATCTTGTGCGCTTCACCATCAAAGATTGCATCACTGCTTACTAATGGTAATCGCTGGGATGGCTGTCAAGCACTAGTTTATATTAATTAAAAAAAGAATCATGTGCCTATCTATTTTCTGTTACATTATTGGACTATTTTAATGTACAACACAGCAACTGCTGTACAACAGCAGAAGTATATTGGCTGTAAAGCCGTGTGCCCCATGGGCTGATGTCCAAAAGTATTTGTACTGACGCATAAATACTTTTTTTTGAAAATGAACACTTTCTAGGATTGAATTTTCAAAAATTCTACGTCGCTGATCACCTTCTTCACAATAGAAACGAAATAACATTTTATGCTCCCAGATTCAATTTATGCGTTCTATCTGTGAATTTAAGAATTTTATTATGTAGATCTAATCAATTTTAAAAAACGCTTAAAGTTACAGTAACGGCCACTACGGTCTCTGATACCAAATCTATCGTATAGAATTTCATAGCACAGTAATAAATCAATCAATCAGCTATAGATGGTTTGTTAGAGCCGTACCGAGTTTGTCCCCAGAGCGGATGGGACACCATCTTCGCAAGGGAGTGTAATCGCTAGCAGTGCAGATTTTTGACAAGACTTACAAATGATCGTGCTCATCACAAATATTTGTCTTGAGTGGGAATCAAACCCACGGCCTCTGGCATAGCAGTAAGGGCCACTAATCGCTAGACCAACAGGTCAGTTTGGCACTATTATTAAAAACAATAAAAATATTAAGCAAAACAACAGCCTGATTTATATTATAGTTAAGGTACATATTATACATATTATAAAAGCTAAAATACCAAAAAAAAAAACAATAGATAACCTAATTCGTATCTCGCTACCCTCACGCTAATAACAAATACCGTAAGAATAAAAAAGACGAAGAATTTCACAAATTACGAAATTGGACATCAATCTCGTCGATATCCATACAATATCTACGGAGGGATCGCAATTCCAATATATTAGAGTCATATATACATATATACAGCTACTTAGGTACTTTTAAAGACTCTCAGTGGTAACGTTGTCCCTAATGAAATTTACGGGCATACCGAAACATCTCAATTTTGCCCTGCCTCTGCCGGTAGGCCCTCAGGCAGTCTTTTCATCTTGCAGATTAATTTTAAATTAAATAAAAATAAATTAGATTAGATTTAAATCCTTCGAATCTGTATCGTCGCCGTTTTTATTTAATCGCTTTTCTAACTTTTGGTAGCTTTATGTAATATTTTTACGACTATGAATTTCGGTCTTAAAAAATGGGTAAGTAGATAAATTGGTCTAATTAACGCCTCAATTAGTAAGGTGGTCACCGATTACAATTTTTTTTTTGTTTAAGGTGAGAAATCATATAATGACTTCTTGCGCTCTAGGGTGGAGAGTTCGTGTCAGACTTTTACTGACTAAAACCACACCTAGATATTCCTTCAGTTGCCTTTTGCCTTCTAGGACCACAGGACCAAGTTCTCCCATGGCCCTAGTAGGCATCGGCTTTTTTAGGTGGGAAAATCATCTAATGACAAATCCCGCTCTTGGACGGAGCGGAAGATAATGTCTGTGTGACTTCTACTGACTAAAAGCCCACTCCTGTTCCTTCTTTGCCTTCGTCTTAGGGCTCCGGGTTTCACTTTCACGCTACCCGTGGCCCCAGTAGGCATCGACCCTGCTGGGCCCCTACGATTTGCTGACATCTCCATGAGGCGCGCGTGGAACAATACGCGCCGTCGACGACTTGGGATCAGTCCGGACGGTTACCGGACGGTCGGACGGCGGTCTACCCATTGCTCACCGTCCGCAAGCCCACGCCTACCTGCTGGGCCCCTACGGTTTTTCTGACATCCCTTTGAGGCACGAGTAGAACTAGGCACCGTCGACGATTTGGGCTCGGTCCATATAGGATGAGCAGCACAATACTTCTCTATTTTCAGTCAGTAAACTATTTTGACGAATATCTGACCCTAGTCTTGCCAAGGAGTATGTTAGCCAATTACTGGGTTATGATGGTCAGAGACAGTATGTAAGATATTGGTATTCAGCTGCATCTGCAGACTGAAAGTCGACTCTAACTTAGTTGGGAAAATGCAAGGCAAGAGACTGAAAGGTGACTTAAAGTCACCCCAAGGGCAATGGAAAGGGCTATGCTCGGAGTTTCCTTGCGTGATCGAATCAGGAATGAGGACAACCGCAGGAGAACCAAGGTTATTCTCATAGCACGAAGAATTGCTAAACTTAAATGGGCAGGGCACATTGCTCGCAGAACGGATGGTCGTTGGGGCCGAAAGGTTCTGGAATGGCGACTACGTACCGGAAGACGTAGCGTTGGAAGGCCTCCTACAAGGTGGACCGATGACCTGGTAAGTGTTGTGGGAATCAGATGGATGCAAGACGCACAGGACCGTTCATTGTGGCGAGTGTCACTTGGGGGAGGCCTATGTTCAACAGTGGACATCTTTCGGCTAAAATGATGATGATTATGAAAGCGAGAGATGATGAAACTATTGTTGAATTACCTCTTTCTCTTTCTATTGATTAGTCACTTATGTAAGAAAGAAGAAAGAAAGAAAAATATTTTATTTGGCACACGTACACAGATACACACAATGTAAAACAACTTAAGATAAAAAAAAAACCCTGAAGAAAATAAAATAACTAACATTGTGTGTCTCGCGCCTGCACCAAATAGGTCCAGTTCAGCAAAGATGCCAGACAACTTCGTGGTAGTTGCCTGACGCTGGATTTCAACTGAACCTTATTTGCCATATGTCACCCAGGAGTAAAATTACGGACTGCGAGATTTAACCAAAGAGCTACAGCGGCCCTGGAACGTCAGCTACAAGCGCCCAACAAAACGCTTATTATTTTAATGACTAGCTGACCCGGCGAACTTCGAACCGCCTAATAGTAAAGATAACGCCATCTACTGGCATAACCAGAACAGCATAATTCATTTTATAATGCCATTTTAATTAGAGTTGGCGTTGTAATCGATTTTTTTTTCCAATTTTTCCCACCGCTTAAACCTTCCCTGAGCTATCTCGAATATTTCAAGACCAAAATTTGCTAAATCGGTCCAGCCATTCTCGAGTTTTAGCGAGACTAACGCACATCTATTCATTTCAGCTATGTGGCGCCAACTGGCGATGTAAATTTGACTGAAAACTCTCATTGGAAGAATATGATTTTAGTAAGCAAAAGTCTAATCCCTCTCGCTCCACCTAGACCGGGAAAAGTGATTTGATGATAACCAACCCAAAAAAGCTTAGAAGATAAAATTACCAAGTTTTATAAAAAGTTCAAGCATCTACAGTTATGGGCGTTTACAACTAAAAACAAACTCACTAGAATTCTCACCGAAAACACACAGCTATCTACAATCTACATAGCCTTAATCAAACACATGCGATTAAAATCGGAATAAATGTAGTTTTGTTGCTAAAACAAGGCACGGATTACCAACATCCGCAGTGGAACGTTTGTCTGCCAATGTGTATATAAATAAACAACGACGAGCAATTAGCGCTGAATATTGAGAGAATGTTATAAAAATAGCGTCGAATTTGCCATAGCAAACATTTAATTTAGCGGGCCTAAATTCGTAGATAACGTAGGTACAGTTGTGGACTAGAAAAAGATTAAGAGGAACATAATATTAAACTTAACAAAAACAGACAAATAAGGGATAATGACTTCTGACTTTGTTTTAGCTTTCCTAAATGGAACAGCTTTTAATATTGACGTTGGTTTAGGTAAAAATAACTGAGCCAAATTAACATTTGAATTTAGAAGAGAAGGCTCTCAAGATTAATCGTTCGTTTATGAGAATACAGGCACAAAAACCCAAAAATAAAAATAAAAACTAGTAAACAACTGCAAATATCGAAAGCAAAATATAGCTACTATAGACTGCTATCTATTACGGGCTCAGATATTTCCGAAGTTTCGGCCACTATTTTCGTAGAAAGAGCTTTTATGGACGAACCCGACCCGTGCAGATTGTCCGCATCGCGATTGCACTGGATTACAAACCGATGAAAAATTCCGCGAGTACAGATAGAAAATCGCAAATTGAATACAAACGTGGTTCGGTAGAGTCTGAACCTAGCTTTGTTTTGCATTGTTCTGAACACTTTTGTACTGTTAGACGCGTTGTGAAGTATTCATTTGTAATAACGTTTCGAGTTATGGCTGCAATTTACACGGAGTGTTTGAAAGATTGCTTGTTTCACCACCTTCTTCTTCCAATTAAATTCCCTACGTGGCTCGAAGTGTACGAACTGTTCTGTATTGTTAAATTCTTTCACGAATATTGTGAATGTCCACAAAAATACCGGCTGCAGCGTTTAAAGATATCATCACTAGTCTCTGAATTGTTGTCACACTAATACTAGGTACATATATATAAAGGTGAAAGTTTGTGAGTGTGTATGTTTGTTAATTATTTTTTTATCGAAATTGGGCACACGTGTAGACCATGCCTTGGAACAGCACATAAGATACTTTTTATCCCGGGACTAAGTTCCCTTGGGATTATTTTCTACTATAAAGCAGGTGAAGCCGCTGGTAGCAGCTAGTTAGGAACATTCATTGTGCGTACAGCTAAGGAGTGGAATCCTTGCTGGAATCTGTGTTTCCTGATGGCTACAATCCGGGAATTAAGAAAGAGTGAATAGGTTACTTCTAGGTAAGCGCGCTCCATCGTCGACTGCATCGTGGCTTTCCATCAGGTGAGATAGCGGTCAAGCGCGAACCTATCAAGAATAAAAACAAAAATAGTATTGCTATAATACTAATTATATTCCACAACTACGCCATCTAGTCTCAAACTAAGCAGAGCTTGTATGAGTACAAGACAAAAACATAATTATAATTTTCTAAATACATAGGTACATATTATGGATAAATTATATCCAGACACAGGACAAATGATTGTGCTAATCACACAAACTTTAAACATTTGTCTTGGTTGGGAATCGAACCCACTACCTCGTCTACCTCCAGTATAGCAGTCATGGCCACTCATAATATTGATATGACTTATTACTAATTACATACAATATCAATCTTTATATATATATATATATATATATGATTTAATTTAACCACTAGACCAACAGGCCAGTCAAATCTCTAAAAACCCATCTATCCCATTGAGTGGTGGTAAGTGTTATATAACTAATGCCCTAAATCTATCTCCTTTCAGTCCATCCAAAGGTTGTCTGTAAGAAATTGCCCTGTGCGATAAGACCGCCTATTGTACACTTATTTTTAATTATGTTTTTCCTATAATTTTGTTTATGTGGTGGTATAATAAAAAATATAATAAATAAATAATAAAATAAGTGAATACCAAAGAAATAAATTCATCAAAACGTCAAATTCAGAACACAACAACATCGTTAAGCTTGCTTTCTTCCCTATTAACGAGCCAAATCGCGTGCAGCTATTTGCGTCCGCGCATGTCAATAAACAAAACTGAGTGCAAATTGTGCAATTGTAATGATTTATAGCCCAGTTAATGTGGCCCAGGCCTAATGTAGCTACATCGACAGTTCGACACCTAACATTCAGCGACTGACATTAACACATCACAGTGCATTAGCTTCCGTCTAATTTGCCAAGCTGGACATAGCCCATAGCCTACTGCAATAATTGTTAAATAATCGAATAGCTAAACAGACATAATATTGAAGTAAATTGTGCTTGTAGGGTTGTATTTACTAGGGTTAAGAGATTGTGAGAAAGAGTTACTGTGGCCATAGAACGCACATGGCAACTTAAGAAACACAGATGGGTTTTAATCAGTATGAGACCACCTAGAGCCAGAGTGGGAGGAGAAATTTCATCAAATTCAAGGGGAATCAACATTCTCCCCCCCCCCCCCCCACCAAAGAGAGTGTATTTATTATAATAATAATAATAAACAGAAAAATACACATAGAAAATTCAATTGATAAAAACAGTTTTGGCAAATAATAACTGGTAAATACAGTAAAGGAGTTTCGTTGGTACTTGAACTAATGAAAAGCATTGTATCACAGGCACCAGCATCTTTCATAATAAAGGATAACTTTAGCTTAAAAACAGTCCAAAAACGATTTACACAATGACATTATAGTAAAAATTTGAGATACAAAGAATAAATATAAATATAATAATGCAATAATTTCAAAAACCATTTAATAATAATATTGAACAAATAATATTTTTGAGAATCATATTTTACACAGATTAGCAGGCCATTTTTGTGTCCACACATGATAGGGCGCGGGTGTGTGACTATGTGTATCTGTGTAGTGTAATGAATGGTGTGTGTGAGTGAAAGTGAGCGTCGTATGATCTAACGGGTTGGTCTAAGGAGGTCCTCAGTCTCCTGTTAACTTAATTTTAGTAGTAGATTCCGAATTTCATTTTTACATTTAATTTTCGTTAGATTGTAGATGTATGTTATTGTTGTTGTATAAACGATAGCTAACCATATGAAAGCTTCTACTGGCGAGGGCAGTTCTATGTGGTAGTATAATGCATATTAAGTTAAGTCCTTCCTGCGCTTGTTGAAGAGTACTTAGTAATTTTTACGCACGGAACAAATATTTGTATGGCCTACAGATAGGTAAGTGTTTCGGGTCTGGGTGTCTTGTGTCTGTGAGTTTACATGTTTGTGGACGCACCCACGATACAGCAGTAAGTGTGAGGCAGTTTCCGGACGTGATAAGTTCGGGAGGTTCTTGCACCGAAACGCCCGAGTGCCACCATTGTGTGGACAGCATACGGTAGAGGTGTGCCCCGCCTGGGTAGAGCACCGCCGTGTCCTCGTGGGGGCGATCGGCGGCAGCGATCTCTCGCGCCGGGCCTTGATACAGGCCATGGTCCGGACCAAGGAGGAGTGGCAGGCGGTTGCCTCCTTCTGCGAAGCAGTAATGCTAGCAAAGGAGGCGGCTGATCGCGTGAGGCAAAGGTCCTCACGCCCCAACCACCGCCGGGATTCCGATCCCGATTTCCGGCCACCGTAGGCGTGGACTTGCGGACGGCAAGCAATGGGTGGCTCTCCGTCCGACCGTCCGGTAACCATCCAGACCGAGCCCAAGTCGTCCACGCGCGCCTCAAGGAGATGTTAGCAACCGTAGGGGCCCCACAGGGTCGAGGCCTACTGGGGCCATGGGTGATGCGAAAGTGATTCCCGGGGTACTGGAAAAATTGCAAAGAAGGAACAGGAGTGGGTTTTTAGTTAGTAAAAGTCTGACACTATCTCCCGCTCCGCCCAAGAGCGTTGGATGTCATTAGATGATTTTCCCACCTGAAAATAAAAATTGTGAGGTGGTTTCATAAAAAAATCGAAAAAAAAAATTTACAGATAAAAAAACAAAAAGCAACATCACTACTCGTAATAAACCTAAAATTTTGACATTACCCTATATTAAATGAATTTCAGGCATCTCCGATTTACAGTTTATGCTGACAAAAAACCGCGAATATTTTCCATGCCCATATCACAAACAAAGATTTAAAAAAAGAAAAACAAATATTTTTATTCAGAGTGGAAGCTCAATCGGTGCACTATTCATTTTAGCGAGATCATGTCATGCGTCGGGAATCGGACTGAATCGGGAGAACTCGGACGTTCATTCGTGACACAGAATAGGACAGAAGGTCGACTTTTACGACAAGTGAAATTAGGCGTAGGAAAGCATACGTGCGGCGGTCTCGATTACGTAAACATAAAGAGTAGAAGCAATACTGTCACAAAATAGCCTACTCTGTAAGAAACAAAAACAAAACGTTTTAAGAACACAATTATTATGCGTACAGCCAAGGAGTGGATTCCTTACCGGAGTCTGTGTTTATTGATAGCTACAACTTAGGGGTCCTTAAGTCAAGAGTGAATAGGCTACTTCTAGGCAAGCATGCTCCATCGTCGACCACATCATCGCTTACCACCAGGTGAGATGGTGGTCAAATGCGAGCCGCGAACAGTGATTATGACCCAACGATCATACAGGCTTGTGACCAATACCTGTCTCTTTTCAGTAGGTCGTAATGAAACTGCAGGCCTGAGATGTGGCCCAATCAGAGTTCTAGAAAAAGACAACTACTGGTCGCACGATCGCTTAGTCTCTCACACTTGTCTACCCGTTTGAATGCAAATAGAGTGTGTTTAAGTGTGAGTGCGTTTTCACTCACTTTACGAAGCTGACCTTCTGTATCTATCTGTATGGTATTCGGGAGCAACAATATCGGGATAGCGTGCTCACTCCATTAACATGTTGGCAATAAACACGCTCCGAGTAACACGCCCGCGTTTGCACAACACTAATTCGAACATAAAACAGTGATAGAATAGATCATTGTCCTAGTATTGCGATTTTTGGGGATGGACGTTGTTTTTTGAAGTGTTTGTTGTTTGAAACACACACAAAATTTGAAAGAAAAAGTTTTGTCCCTAGTTAATTCATATCCCAGCTCAGCGCAATATAAGGGCTAACATTTACCTATTCAACAAAACTTAACTCTTGCACCGCTAGGACCTTCATCATTATCAGTGCCATAGGTGATAGGAGTGGGTGCTATGTGGGTATTTACCATAACTTTCGTTTCGGAAGTTCTACTGAAGTCATCGAGCATTTTACTGAAGTTCTTTTTAGGCATGACTACTCTGTCGTCAGCAAAGTGTTGGCATCGTGTCGAGTCAATTTAGCTTCTGGGTCGTTTACTGTAAGAGATTTGCAAGTGTTTCACTGGTTGATGTGTATAATCATCCATAGAACTCTCGATGTCCATTAGAAGCTCCAATTTGGCGAATATGGTTCTGCCATCAGCCTGCTCAGCCCATAGTCTAAAGACTACAAAATGATCTTTGCCCTTCCTTCACGAGCTCAACAGTAGCATCACCGAGCCTCTTATATTATAGCGACTTGACGAGTCTTCTTGACGAATTTAACACAACCGTATGGACACTTGGTCAGTTTCCACGAACCCATCGTTATATTTGTCCACGGAATACCTAGTGCCTAGGGCACTCGAAACGATTGTGAAGTTCAAGCTGAAAGCTTTTGGAAAGGATCTAGAAGTAAAAACAAGTATCAACTAATGACTGCACGCGCACAAACTAACTATGGCAAAAAAACAATACTTTTTAAAGGAGCACGGCTGTTTAACGATTTTCCCGAAGAATTGAAGAAATGTGATAATATTAATATGTTTAAATCAAAATTAAAAAAAAAACATGTATATAATATATGACGTCACCAACATACCAGATGTGAACATTACAATACTTCTAAGCTGTTAATTGTATCTCATTTTAAACGAACTGCAACTGTTCTTATGAGAATAAATTCTTCAAACTTATTTGGATCTGTGCTGGATGGAGGATATAGTTTTCATCAGTCAAGTTCGACGTTCAAACCCAAATTGCTCCTCTCGCAACACATCTTCATTTCGACTCCCCCAGATTCTTCATGATCACAATGATGTGAGTTTTATAACCATACATGGTTCTAGATATATCCTCATACACGATCTGTACTTCGTCGTCGAGGTGTGATCTCATTCGGGGACTCTTTACATCCCTTGCCTTGCTGTAACCTTGTCCGCTACCGAAGTCAAGGGTAAGGTTTTCATAGTGCTTATCGTAGGGTTGCCATAATGGCAACGCTTGGCAGGCCAGTTGGCACTCATAGTGTGGTTGTTTAAAAAATACGCAGAATATGTCATCATTCTCTACTAGTGAGTCCATTAGTCGCCTGTTACGACACTCAAGAGAACTGATGGATTGGAAGTATTTTTACATCCGAGAACATACGGATGCTAGTACTTATATTATTATGTCCACGGGTGTTGGGAAAGTGAAACCCGGGGCCCTGGGGCGAAGGCAAGAAAGCAACAGGAGTTTTAATCAGTAAAAGTCAGACACGCCCTCGCGCTCCGCCCAAGAGCGTGGGTTATCATTGGATGATTTTCCCAAAAAAAAAATAAGTACGTACCTATCATTGTCTAAAAGATGATTTTCAAAGGTAATTTATTTATTTTTTTGAATCTTTTTCTAAGGCATTTCATCCACTCAACTCATAGCTTGTTGACATTACTCGAGGGTTTTTCCCGTTATCAAGGCGACTGAGTCAAGTGGCGTCCCTTTATTCAGTCTTGGAATATGGGCCTTATGTCCCCCTTCTAAACTTCGACTACCTTCAAATTTGCTTTTTTTTAAATAATACACTAGTGCTTGACTGCGATCACACCTGATGGTAAACAGTGATGCAATCGTTGATAGTGAGAAGCACTATAGTTTATTAGGAATATTTCTACAGACATACTCTCACGTCTCAGGTTCAAGTAAAGCTTAGAACAATGCGCCGAAGAATGCATTCCCATCTACAAACAATTTTTAATTTAGCAGAAATCAAGAAAAAGTTCCAATGCTACTAATTCAATGATTGAGACAATCAATGAAACGAGTGGGAACGAATTAAAGAAACAATACGAACAAAGTTCTACAATCAATCAATTAATTAGAATTACCTTTAAATTACGTTGTGTACCATGGAAGAATGTTGATTACTGTACTGTAGTGATAATTTATTTACTACCTAAAGGAATTCTTTGAAGATTTAGACCCCTGCCTCACTGGGACGCCATGGCGGTTCTGCCCGTTCACGTAACTAAGAAAATGCATGCAGTTCTATGGTGTGAACCTCACCTGGGCCTCAAGTCTGCTATTACAATAGTGTCAGAATAGTCTATTTGATTTCATATTTGTTGATTTTGACAAGTTTGGTAATCTACTAATATAATGACGTCATTATGACTTTCCAATAGTCAACCACTGACACTCCATTGAAAGAAGTGGTTTAAAATGGTAATCTTATACATGTTGACAAATACATGTCTGACGTATGCGGTAATCTGCTAAAATTTGACAGTTCCTTTGATTAGTGACCTACCATTAAAACATCATTGTGCAGTCATTGTTTTTAATAACCTCGATATTGTCATTCTACCACACCTCTATTACGAGGCCATTGATGATGATCGATCACTATAAATTAGCAGATTACGAACTTTTAGCAAAATGACAATGGAATCGTCATACCTACTTGTATTGTGGTGAAAAGTGAAGAAATAGTGAAAAATTGTTTTTCTTTTTCTTTTAGCTCGCACGATTTGTGTGTTAAGCAAGTTCAGAAAGTATCTATTTAGTTTGTGATACAGAATGCAGACACTTTTTTCCATTAGAATGCGGATGTAAGCGGGTGCTATCATGACAAACTTCACTTAGGTAATCAATTCTACTATCAATAATATCTACCGATATCGCACCTGTTTTAATAAATTCACATATTTTTCAGTTGTGTAGACACTTGAGATACAGAAGTATACCAATTTAAATCAAGGCATTAATTTGCGAATAATTGAAACAGCCATTGAACTTAAAAATGCTGCCAAAACCCCAGTGAAAAATTTATAGCAAACTGTTTAAAACAACAAGTAATCGCGATTTCTATATTGAGAATTAGTTAGAAGTTGAGATTTTTTCAAATTCTTCTTTAACTTCAAAACTAGTCAACTTGTGGCTTTAAACTAGGATTCAAGCCATTATCCAAAACTCAATTCAGATGGCAGCCCGAAAACTATGCTTTGGAATGCAAAGGGCAACTGAAGAAAGACGGTGAATTTAAGGCAGTAGGTACTGTACTTGATGATTCCACGTACAAAATAAAACTGAACGTTTCAAACAGCTGCTGAAGAATATTGTCTAAACACGATCAAATGTAACTAATACACAATTGAACGTGGTCGTTACTAAAGTAGCCATTTCTTGTACCTACATCTTAACCTTAATCACAACTCATTTCTTATTCTTTCAGAAGCATGTTTGTACGTCCTTCTAAGAGACGCACGACTAGTGCAAATTTCTCTAATGTTTTCACCAAAAACAAAGAAAAAATACATATGTACTTTTAGGTTAAGAAAGGTCGAAGGCTTTTATCTAAATACGATACCCTAAACGCTGTACTTAGGCTAGTCAAGAAAGAAATAACATTTTAGGCCCAGAATACACTCACAATGGGACCGGCTGCCGATAGATTTACTGTACTAACCCGCCAAATGTGTCAACGCTTATTTATTGTACCCTATCTTCTCAAATGTACGTTGAGACGGCAGGGTAACGTTCGTCTTGGCTCAAGCTCGGATCATTCTCTAAGATGTTGTGTCAGTTTCCCACTTTATGTTTTACGATATCGGCCTCCCGCTGCTATGAAAAAGAGAGTAGATATCTACATCAGCCTTTACCATCAAGTTGTAAAAAATTAACCGTAGCAAATGGCTCGTAGGCAAAAACTCGTGGACGATGAGATAATAGGCTTACGCTCGAAGCTGCTACGAGCCTGAACGACGCTCTAACGTAGCTTAAGTACTCACTTTCGAACACTGCCCTGACTGCAAAACTGTTGAAAATGAATAAAATATAAAACCAATAACGTACCTTCAATATATTTCGTGGATAGTTTATAGAGAAGCTAAAATAATATTAGCCACACTTGTGCTTATCGAAATCGGTATATGGATGGTTGACTATCTTAACATATCGAGATTTCTCTGTGCCTCGGAACGAATGTTAAGCCGTTGGTCCAGCTGTCATTTTTAGAGATTTGGCAGTCATTATCGATAGTCAGAAGTCAGAAAACCTGACAGTAGGCTGGCCAAGGATACTCCTTAGTAAGACATGTTATGAAATAACTGGGTTTACGGTCAGATTCGGGTTACCATATATTGTTTTTTTTTTTCAATGATATAAACTAGTACTGGATTGCGGTCCCACGTGATGGTCAGCAATGAATCGTAGTGCAATCGTTGATGGTGAAACGGACTAGTTTATTAAGAACCTATTCACTCTAGCCTTGAAGACACCTAAATTACAATCGAACGGAAAGACCACAACAGGCAAATTGTTTCAGTCCTTCGATGATCGGGTTCCATATATATTCAAATTGATATAGGTATGTATTTGAGAAAAAAAACATTACTATTTGCCTCCTTTGTTTTGTGAGCACGAGGTTTTATGACTATAAAGCCCCGTGCTCAGTACCACTGCTGCACTGATGTGCAGTCACTGACAGTCGTCACAATATGATTATTCTGACGACTGTCAGTGGTGCTGCGCAAAGGCCTCAAACATGTAATTCTGAACACTTTTTTGCTTTACCTCTGCTGGTTTTAATTTCTAATTAAAGAAGACTGCAGCCAATAGCCACGACTGATGTATGTCTTCTTAGCGATTTCTACTGAAGAACTCTCCACAACCAAATAATAATAAATAATGTATATTAATAAATTAACCTTTATTCATACTAACAGAATACTTGGCTTTCATAACTCCAGACACGTCGACGCACAACGTATCGCCAAGCTTACAGCGATTGCGATCACCCACGCTGATAAATCCGGTAACACGTGCGAACTGCCTATAATCACAGTACGTAACTCCTCTACGGTAAGTGAGTATTAAATAGTAAAGTGTCAACTTTTAGTACAATAATGAAATTATCATCTATTCTTAAAAGATCGATTTCCTAAAGATCGATCCGTTCAGAGGCGCCGACTCCGTGGGTGCTCGGGCCTCGAGCACCCATGAGAAATAAACAGTGAGTGCCAAGCACCCCTGAGAATAGATATCAAGAAACAGATCAGTAATCCCCTTTTAGGTTACATATAAATTATAATATTTCTTGATACTAAAAACTAGTTTAATTTTTATAAAATGATTTCATTATAAGTTTTTATCAAATATAATTAGTAATTAATTACGCAGTATGTAAGTAGGACATTTATTTATTTGTCGGTTGATCAGTGTGCATTTCTCTTCTCACACTTCGCCACTTTTTCGAGTCCATCAAATGAGCATGAGCACCCATGAGGTTTTCTAAAAGCCTCTAGATCCATCGGTTGGCTACAATGCACATGTATATCAAAACATATCAAGACTAGTGAGTAATAGGATGTACAATATACACCTAGAAAATAACTTGAGGAAAAAAGGTGCTATGAACGGTTTTAAATTATTATTCAATAATAACATGATTGCATTCCGTAGTAAAAAACTATCGACCCCGATTTCAAGTTTATGAGATCGTTTCACAAAATCGATCTATTTTTTAAGATCGATAAAAAAAATAATCTCAATCTATAAAATCGATACTTCGATTAATCGATTTCAGATCGCCATTTCTAACATTTGCTTCGCTATGGTTCCCAGAGCTCCTTAGGACTGCGAAATTTTTCGAAAGAGTTGCCGCGGCACTGGAACGCAAAGGCCAACTGAAGGAACGCAGCTGGGTTTTTATCAGTGAAAATCTGACACTTCGCTTCGACCAGAGCGGTAAAAGTTACCTGATGATTTCCCACCCAAAACAAGGGCTCTATGATATTCGAGTAGGGACAGAAAAAAAAATAGTTACCTATGGTAAGCGCCAGATTTTTCATGTATATTGACCCACCTAAAAATTACATACTTAATTTCATCATCATCATCATTTCAGCCGAAAGACGTCCACTCCTGGACATAGGCCTCCCCCAAGTGTCGCCACAATGAACGGTCCTGTGCGTCTCGCATCCATCGGACTCCCGCAACCGTTGCAGACTTAATTTAAAAAATAAAAAAAAATCGTAAAGCAGTCCTTAATTGATATTTATCGTGATTATCTTACTTTTTCTTGTATTGAAAAACGATTCACTATTATTGTTCACCTACGAAGAGATATTCGAGAAAAGTCAATATACTTATGGCAAATTTATCTGGTTTCAACTACAGATGTACATAGTTTAGAAATTAATTCTTACCATACATTTGAAGACCTGAAACTATATTTAGTTTAACTAAGTATACAATGCGGCCTAACTGCTTAAAAACAAATTTATTCATACGTTAGCTAACTTAGACAAATATTTAACTTTGCAATTTTAACTTGAGATTTATTTAAACTTGTTAAACTTTAACTTCATTTAAGTTAGACAAAACACCTTTAATTAAATGTTGTTAATTTTCAAACTGAAATCATTGAAAACAACAAAGTTAAATGCCAGGTTTTAGGATAACAACAAACACCGGTGTTATTCGAGAATATTAATAGTTCACAGTTATTCTGCCTTAGGGTTTAATACTAAAAAGGGATAAGAAGCGACCAACCCCTTATGTTTTAGAAATCTTTGATATTTTTTTATTTGGTTCTCGGCTTTTTCTACTCTATGTAATATGCTTTCAAACCTTTCCCATGAATAACTCTGTCTATTGGTGAAAACCGCATCAAAATCTATTCAGTAGTTTTTCAGTTTATAGCGAAAAGACAGACAGACAGACGCAGTGGGGGATTTTTATTATTATGTAAGGATAAGGATGAAACTCTCTGACGAAGACAGAGCGTGCCTCCTGACATATCTAGTATTAGAAAGAAAGAAAGAAAGAAAGAAAGAAAGAAAGAAAGAATACATTTATTTGGGACTCGCACAGGACAAACAACGATAAAATAAAAAAAAGTAATACTTAACTTAAAAATAATAACAGAAAACAATATTAAATAAAAGACCAGTGCGAGGCCAAAAAGGTATTAAGCACAGATCCAGCAGAAATTGAACACCAGTATTTAGTTATGGAGTTTTAGAAAAACCCTGCTTACGCTGGAGAGGAAAATACTAGATGATGGGGAAAGTACACATTTCTCTTTAGAGTTTAATGGTAATTGTATAAGATAAGACAGCCCCGCTGTATAATATATTTTTTATTATTAAAAAGGCCCTAAATATCCCCAACCGACCACGAGAAAGAGGACGATCAGTTGCCACTTGGTAGTTAAATATGCAGAAAAAATCCAGAAAGCGAGTCTGAGAACACAGACGAACAGATAAGCTCGCTCTTGACCACCATCCTACTTGATGTGGTCGACGATGCACGTTTCCATAGTAGTAACCTATTCACTCATGACTTAAAGACCCGCAGATTGTAGCTTTCAGCAAACACAAACGCCAGCAGGGAATTCCAATCCTTAACTATACGCACAATGAATTGAATTAAGCACTTCCGACACACACTCCCCGAATTAGAACCGGTACAAAACGGACTAGTAACTCGTCTTCGATGTCAAAACATTAAAGATTCGATGAGTGCATCATTGCCAATGATTCTCTTGACTTATTTCTTAATTGACTCAAAAACATCAAGCTGGTATCTGGCAGTATCCGTCCTAAAGATGAAAGTTGTTCTCCATACACGATCGAACTTGCGGTTGATAAAGTTTGAGCAGCTGTTTTGGCGTGAAGTATTGTCTCACCTTTGCAAGGATTCTCAACTTTTTGGCAGCCAGCTGAGCCTTTGCCTCGAAATTGAGTGTGCATGTTAAGGTCACTTCAAGGAGATCAAGATGGTATCAATAGTGTTTACCAAGTTTTTCAATAAAAGCCAATCATAATTAAATAATTAGAAAGAATGTCTCCATTTACAAACGAAACTTAGTGCTTAAACACACTATGCCGAAGATACGCGACGTATTCAGCTGACATGACACACCTTACGTGCAGAACTTACGCGGCAGAAATTCAGTTGCTAAACTTTGTGTGTATTCAGTGTCTCGAGCGCTGGCGTGGCGTCGTGTGTTTATATAAACAGCCGGATAGACAGACGCAAAACAAAGTGAACCTGTTAGGGTTCCGTTATTATTTTAATAAACACAACGGGTGGACACGCGGGGAGCGAGCATGCCTTACTCCCGCTGCTCCCCGCCCCGGATCTTCATCGGCAATCGAACCGAACTTCGATCGCGTATAATGTGTGCTCTACAGAATACGTTGCCGCCAAATTGCCGTTGAACTTACGCCGTACGAAAGTTCGGTTGTGTGCTATAACGCAACGTAATTTCGGCATAATATGTCGTCAGTAATTCAAACAGCATTGCAGGCGTAATCATGCCGATTTTCGGTCGCGTACCTTCGCCATAGTGTGTTTAGACCATTATTTCTCAATACTTTTGCTAGAAAAAGTTGCAACCATCTTGGCGGCGTGACAACGCAACGGCCTGCCCTACCTTTTGAGAAAAAGGTCAGGAAAGAGCTATCAACATAAAGGAAATACCTACCTACTTACCGTCACGCTTGTCGTAGATACCCGCAATTTCCACAGAGCAAATTCTCATAATTCTGACATACGACCCAACTTGACCTGGGTTTCAGAAAATTCATACTTTCCTCGCTCGACCGGCCATAACGGAGCACTTAAACCCAGCAGACCGGAGACGTCATAACAATAGACATACATATAATTTTCTACCTATACCTAGATAGGTAACATCATGTATTTCTTTTGAAAAGTTTTCAAGAAATATTTCTAGAGCTAGCGCAAGATATATACGAGGTATTGTCGTGTCGGTCGACGGCAACGCATTTGTTATTCCATTATTTCCCTTATTTAATACCGCCGTGATAAATATTGCCGCATTTTCGAGGGTCGGATTAAAATACGAAAGAGTTGAGTTTCGTGATGGCAAAATTGTAAAAAAATAACGATAACATGAAGTTATTTCAGTTTTGTGTGTTGACTAATGGCTTAAATGTCGGAACATATTATGATATTTCTGAATACTCTATGTGTTGTTACTAATAATAAGTTTCTCCCTATAGATACCAATTTTACAATCATTCAAAATATAAATAAAAGGGACAATATATCTTATAGGATAATAATCTCTAAGCAATTTACTTATTGTACGGGACTTTATCAAGATACCTCAACTAACATTCCTCCAAACAAATATTACCAAACCTGTATTCAATATTATAAACAAATATAAACAATCAATAACCATCAAATCTCTTAGATGAGACAGACGATGGTCGTAATTGCATTAGATATATCCTAATACAAACAGGGTTCCTTTTGATTTCCCCATCGCGCACACTCGCTCGACTAGATGTCACATAATACGTATCAATCGCGGGAACAAACACCCTGAGGGAGGCCATGTAGTGGAAGAGATAACACGTCCCCCCTCCGAGGACTTACCCTCACCTACTGATAAAACAAAATGTTACGCAGAAATGTGGACAATTTTTTTGTTTTACATGTAACATCGTTTGGTTTTTTTTATAAACTTGTACGTTCTTCAGTAGATCTGTTCAGTGAGATTTTAGGTAGTAGTAGCGGGAAAAATTATTAATAGCGTGCTATTTTTAGGGTTCCGTACCTCAAAAGGAAAAAATGGAACCCTTATAGGATCACTTTGCTGTCCGTCTGTCTGTCTGTCAAGACCATTTATCTCGGAAAAGCGTGAAGGTATCGAGTTGAAATGAAAAACTCAGGTGCAGAGCTGCAGTCCCTTGAAGCTGTGAAAAAATCAAACTTTTAAGTTAACGGGAAAAAAAGATTCGGCCGTTTATGTCGCAAAAAAAACATGTATTTCGACATTCTCAAAGGAGTTAAAGTGCACAGGGTACTTCCCATTGACCCTGAATCCTGAAATTTTGCATGAAGCAAGGTCTCATAGGTAGGAAAAAATCACAAAAAAAAATTGTGATACGCAAAAATCTACGTAACTCAATTTGGGAATTGAACTGTTTTCATAGGTAAGTTTATACGGAACTCTCGGTGCGGGAGTTGGACTTGGTTTTTTTATTTTCTAGGCTCGCACTTGACTACTATCTCACCTGATAGTAGTGATATTATGGTCGACAGTGGAAAACGCTTGCCTAGAAGTAAACTATCCACTCCTAATTCAAGGTTATTAATGTAGAGTAGATTCAAACATGGAAAAGTAATTCAATAGGGTAAAACAAAGTGATAGTATTGTAAGTACCTATTGATGATTTTAATGACTATAATTTCGTTAATAAATACATAATAAATACTTGTTACGACCGCAAAACATATTTTAATCGATATACAACTTGACATTGACCAGCAAAATGCAAAAAGCTTTCGCGGGCACCCTTGGAACATCCCTCTAAAGCTAGAACTACACTGCACACACACGCCGATCTGGGCGCGTCGGTCTTCATACATTTTATATGGCAGCTAGACTTGTAGAGCTACACTTGATCCACGCCACGCGACGCCATGCGACGTTGTTCTACGTTCAAATCAGGCGTGTTAGGTACACGTGTGCGTCGGTCTTATGTAGTTCTAGCTTTAAAGACCGCTAGGTACTTAATAGCTATAGAGAGATACAGACTAGTATAAACACACAAAATGCAGAGCCAATTCCAGTTCTTTAGACTGTCTTATAAAATAATCAGCCTATTCTAAGCTAGGCTCCCGCAACTGGATCACAGGCCACCAACACTAGAACCAGTTCCGGTTGGTAGATGACACATGCCGCTTTCCTTCCAGTGTTTAAGTACTCCATTTCTATGCTTGATTTCATTTTCACAATCCCTAAAAGTTTTCTATTAATTAAAGAAACAATAACTCAAAAAGATAATAACCTACCCGGTTGCTTTTGTCTGAACACAACCATTTTCCTTTTTTCTACAGAATCGGAATCAAAAAAATAAATCTCGTATTATATAATAATCATTAATCAAAAATAGACCGTTTTTAAAAAGGTGTACTTTTCTTCTAATAAATAAACACGGCACAAAATTATGGCTCGGGGCTCACTCAGAGAAATGAAATTCATTTTATTGCGGCTACTGAAGCTTTCATACTTTCATTCAAATACAATTTGGCTAATGTAATTGCTGGGAGGTGATTCCATTTCACCAATGAAACGAAATATCTATTCAACATTTTAGGATAAGTTTAACGTAAAACGAATTAGCGGACATAATTTCTTATTGCGCATTAGCCCACGGTAAAGTGAATTAAAGGCCACAGTGATAAGATTATGTCGTAATTTTATTTTAATTTTATTTATAGCTACCACCCCTTGCTATTAAGGCAGTCGTATAACTTGAAAGAAATATGTATCTTAGCTGAAAAAAATGTTTCTCATGAAAGATGGTTTTCGTGAAATTCCGTACAAGTATTTTGGATTGACCAATTTTTTTTTATTGGTTATATACCTACTTATAACCGCTCCGATTCCGTGGGCCCAAGCTTGATGTTAAAGATATTATAGCCGAAAACCCATAGAGAAAGATTTTTCTAATCCCACTGATATTTCTAAAAATAAGCGCGTTTAAACAAATAAAAATACTCATTCGCTTTATTATTGATTTATTCTAGATTCAACATCGGAACACAGAATGAAGAAAGCAGGTTCACCAATTGAGTCAGCATAATTTATAATCCCTTTATCACAAACTATTCATTAACAAAATCTCCAATCCACTATGACACCTCTAAAACCAGTTTGTACACATATTAATAAACCCATAGATTGTATTACCAATACACGAATACACCCGAAGTTAGCCGACTAAAACCGAAGTGGTTGAGTTAACAAGTTACTCTTCGAAGACTGCAGTTTGCAGTCTGCATAGGATATTGTGCCACCCTGGTATATTGCAACAATAATTGCATTACGTAAAGCTGCAATGCAAACTGTAAGCTTTGCGTCGTGACCTAGGAATCCAATCTGGAATTATAGTGGGACTGACGGTTTGTGACACTCTTTGCCTTGTGGACGTTTGCTTATAAAGTTAACGCTGATAGTAGTGAATATCTTGATTCGATTTTGTTTTATAGAAAGAACCAAAGTATGTTTTTGTTTAGAAAATGAACTTTTTGCGTCGTTATCTAGACCCTTACTTTGGAATATGTTTAACTGCCTAACGCAGTTTCTTAATTTCAAGTGACGTTCTCATTACTCCATGACTGCGTCAGCAAAGGGTTACCATAGCTGAATACTCAGCCAAAAGTTATATTTAACTCTAGCCGGTCAAATAGTAATAAAGTAATATTCTAATGGTGAAAGAATTTTTACAATAGGTTCAATAGTTTTCAAGTTTTTATTACAAACAATAACACAGATCTTTCTTCTTTATAATCTACTAGCTTCTGCCAGCGGCTTCGCCCGCGTGAAAGTAGGTTTCTCCAATCAAACTTTGGACCCCAGTTTCATCCCCTTAGGGGGTGAATTTTGGAAATTCCTCTCTTAGTGCTCGCCTATGTCATAAAAGGAAGCCTAGTGTAAAATTTCACACTTCTAGTCAGTCAGTTTCTCATTTTATATATTTATTAGATAACGAATGAACCCAAAAAGTAGGGACTGGCCGATTTTAAAAACTTTATTTTAACATATTTTCTACGTAAGGGTGAAGGCGCTGGTTTTAGCATAAATACACATTTTGGTCTATAACTGCCTATACGGAAATATCTATGTATGGCTCAACAATAAATCGCCAAAAATCTTAAATATCTTTCATTTCTGTTGATGTCACAACGTACGAAAGATGCTCGTGTGCCTATTCATGTGTAAAAAATGCTTTGCGACGACGAAGGTTGGCAGGTTTTTGTATCTAGGCCGCTAGGGATCCTAATCTAACGGAAGGTACTTCTATCACCCTAATCCGTCAAGTTTTAGGCCTATGAAATAAAACCTTGCTCAGGAACGGGTCAAAATCTAAATCAGGTGAATAAAAGCTGGATCATTCGGCCAGTCTCTTCTCTCTTTATTGCTTGAGGACTAAATGGGCGGCCTATAAAACTTAGACTAGCCAAATTAACTTCAGGATTTGCACAAGTTTAGTACCCAACATAATTTTACGATCGACCGAAGATGTAAAAGCTTAGATCGGTGCTGTTTTCTCGTGCCTAAAGTCTTTTTCAGTTTCTTAATTCAAATTCAAAATATTTTATAATATTTCACATTAAATAAAAAGTCAGTTGCTAGGTCAACGGTTCTTATTAGTCGTTTCTTAAGGAGAAGAACAGCCAAGGAACACTACAGTGACGCTTTTAAAAATATTGCTATTAAAAACTTGAAGTTTCAGCTTTTTTTTTAAGGTAGGAAATCATCAAATGACTTCAGTGACTTTAGCGCGAAGTGGGATGTCAGACTTTTAAACCACACCTATAGAATAGAATAGAATAAACTTTATTGTACACCAAAAAGGTATTACAACTAGGACCACAGGTAACCTTTTCAGAAGATGACGCTTGGCCCTAGTAAGCTTTGACCCTGTCGGGCCCCTACGGTTTTGCTAACATCTCTTTGAGGCGCGTGTGGAACAACTCGGGCTTGGTCAAGATGGTTACCGGACTGCCGGACGGCTACCTATTGCTCATCGTTCGCTAGTCACCACCGCCAATCGCCCCCCAAGAGGACACGATGGTGCTCCGCCTAAGCAGGGCACACCTCTACCGTATGCTCTACCGTGTCTTCCGGGCATTACTCACAACGATGGCACTCGAGTGTTCCTTCCGCCTGGATCTGGTGCAGAAACCCCCGAACTTACCGAGTCCATGGAGGAACTGTGTCATGCGGACACCTCTTCAGTCACTCTTCAAAGACCACTCTTTGAAGAGTAGCATAATCATGGCGTAACTCTACTTACCGCCATAATTACGGCATGCCCAAATCAAGTTTCAGCTAAAGCATCAATCATATCAAAGTAGCTGAAGTATATAAAATCCCTCTCCACATAACAGATATAGTATAGAACACCGCGACGTGTCCGCGTAAATATATAATCAACCATGGGGAGTAAATTATCGGGAATCCCTCGACGAATCAATGTTAAATTGCACCAGCTCCGGCCAATTGTGCCTTAATAAAACGAGCCAGAACGGCTAAATAAATGTAGGTATTCCATTGATTCTGAAGGTGGTAAACCGGCTTGTATTTTCCACTTTATAAATGAGTTTAAAGCTATACCGTCGAGCCAGTCTGAATTAAACCATAAAAAGATTTTACGGTCCGATTCTCACCTCCAATTTACTTTTAATTCATATGAGAAAGGTAAATTATGCTGTTAGGACCTTGCATAATGTTTCACTATGTACTGTTCTGAGGGCACTTTATAACGTAATACTGGGTTGACATTCAAATAAGGTAGGCAGCTGGCAGCTACTACAAAAGTGGGATAAATATTAAAACAAGCCAGGTTCTAGGAATGTAAGTAGACGCGAAGTCTACTTACATTCCTAGAACCTGGTCTTAAGGTCCAGCCTGGCTAGGCGTTCCTGTCGATCCGTCCTACATAACCTAGGTATTTGTCGATATAAGACCATCATAATAGCAACAAGTAATAGTAGAATACATAGATCACTGTACAAAATTATCGCGAACAATGTGTCTTATGAAATCATAGCTTTGCATTCAGTTGTAAGACAACTAGATTAAAAATGGTTCGTATTTAATGCTTAGTAAAACGTCAGGACTCAAGATTTTTCGTTCAGTTTAGCAGTTATTATCTGGAACTCTGAAAACTTGTTAGGTATTCAGAAAAACTTTCTAGCTGGTTTCGCTTGCCTTTTTAAAAGTCAGCAAAGTTTTCTGCGACATCTGATTTTAAATTATTAAACTTAAAATCAGATATCCCAGAAAACGAACCTAAAGATGCATTTATCCATCACTCGCTTTATTTCCATGTTAACACAGCAAAACCAGGACATGACAACAAATTAGCGCCTGTGACATATTAAAAGCAGCAGTTCGCATCGACGTCACATGTAACTATACAAACTGTACAGGAGATGATATCACGTTCGCTGAACATGTAAGTTCCATTTAACACCTCAGAACCGGGCGAATGGCATAGTAAACTCGAATGGTAGTCACGAAATGGTATCATTAGCTGAATTACACACGTGACCGCATAATTGAAAGGGACCCCAGTTGCTTACGAGCGGGTCAACCTGGGTGCAAGACCGATGTGAATAATTTGCGAAACAATTGGCCCTCAGGTGTATCGCTGGCTGTTGACTGAGGAAAATGGCGGTGAATGAAGATGTATTGAACAGATTTCGAAGTAGGGCAATTGATTTAGCCGGATAGTATAATGGTTGCGTTTAGGTCAGAGAATTTAAATTCTATGAGTGTAAAGACGTTGTTACACGTGTATGATCCGCCCGGAGGACACGGTGGAGCACACGGTGGAGGTGTGCCCTGCTTGGGCAGAGCAACGCCGTGTCCTCGTGGGGGCGATCGGCGGCGGCGATCTCTCGCGCCGGGCTTTGGTACAGGCCATGGTCCGGAGCGAGGAGGAGTGGCAGGCGGTCGCCTCCTTCTGCGAAGCAGTAATGCTAGCAAAGGAGGCGGCCGATCGCGTGAGGCAACGGCAACGGTCCTCACGCCCCAATCGCCGCCGGGATTCCGATCCCGATTTCCGGCCATCGTAGGCGCAGGCTTGCGGACGGCGAGCAATGGGTGGCTCGCCATCCGACCGTCCGGTAACCGTCCGGACCGAGCCCAAGTCGTCGACGGCGCGTGCTGTTCCACGCGCGCCTCAAGGAGATGTCAGCAACTGTAGAGGCCTAGCAGGGTCGAAGCCTACTGGGGCCAAGGGTCTGATTCTGAAAGGAAGACTCGGCCCTGGTACGAAAGGCAACGAAGGAACAGGAGTGGGTTTTTAGTCAGTAAAAGTCTGACACTATCTCCCGCCCCGCCCAAGGGCGGGGATGTCATAAGATGATTTACCACCGAAAAAAAAAAAACACGTGTATGATAATTGTAGGTAAGTACGTTATATAAACAAAATGTGAAGAGAAGACTGTATCTAAAATGCTTTTTCCTTAACTCAATTAAGTTTAAAAAAGCATACTAAACTGTTTCTACATACTTTAATCGTTGTTCGTCCTTCCGACCCAATGTTTTACGTCAATTCTACATGTAAAAGTTTCTAAAAGTAAACACAAACAAAAACACTTCCAAAACCATGTTTTCTACGAAACACCAAATCCGTCAACAAAAATTTTGTTAGAATAAGTAAACTTACCAAACTGCTTATTTAATTTCCTTCTTCATTTTACCTCAGAGAATCGTAGTCAAAATTCTGTCACATTTCTGCCCGTCAAAAACTTATAATTGAAACAATTTGTTGAGTCGATGACGTCATTGCGTTGACGGACCAATCGTCATCGACACAGGAAATTACAAATCTAATCAGATTGTTCCGAGTGAATGGCGTCAAGTGACGCGGTCCCGATGTGGTCCACATTACCCATGTTCGATTCCGGAATCATTTATTTACATTTAACCATTTCACATTTTGTTATTGATGTCTTCCTTTAGTTTAAAATTAATGCTAATGTATTTTTCGAACGTAAATATTAATGATCACGATGAAATCTTGTATAGCTTTCCGTGTGAGGATTATTAGAAGCGATCAACAAACGAATACCAAATTGATTTATTAGACCACGGGACTGACATAATGACATGCCATTTTGTTAACTATGAATATCCGAAACCACGAGGCGATCACGTACACAGCATTGGAAGGCCTCCCATAAGATGAACCGATGACCTGGTGAGTCGTTGGGTACGCCATAATCATGACAGAAAGTACAATCTTTAAGGAGCGGCAGGAGACGAGCTACGGCGTCCTCACCTTTCGCATGACGCAGGTGCAATGCTAGCGGAGGAGTCGGCTGCACGCGTGTAGGAACGGACATCCTCACGCCCCAGCCACCGCGACACCGACCCCGACTAGCAGCAACACTAGGTGCGTACTTGCGTACGTTGAGTAATGAGTAGCTCGCCGTCCAGCCGACTGGTAAACGTCCAGACTGAGCCTAAATAGTCGACAGCACGCAGTGTCACAAGCGCTCCTCAAAGAGATGTCAGCAAACCGTAGGAGCACAACAGGGCCGCTAGAGTCATAGAAATTTTCTGAAAAGGAAACTCGCGGTCCTAAACCGCAAAGGGCAATTGAAGGACACAGGAGTAGTTTTAATCAGCAAAAGTCTGATACACGCTCGCGCTCCACCCTAGAGCAAGAGAAGGCATTACATGAATTCCACCTCAAGAAAAAAAACAGAACTAGTCGTTGTGTAGACATTTGGAATATATTAAGCAGAGGACGTCTTTCGGCTAAAAAGATCTTATGTGATGTGATGATTTGATAAACATTTTTTTTTATTTAAAAAAGTAGTTCTTGGCACGGTTACGCGACCCAAGGTTCAATTTAACCTCCACAATAAATGATGGCATCTAAAGCAATTACTGTTGCAAGATAAATTCTTATTTCCACATAGAGCTTCTTACAACTCAGCTGCAACGTGTTTCTTTACAAAGGTGTGTTGACCTCCAGTCAGAGCAATATTGCGCTGAATTTCAAGTTGTAGCAATAGTAAGAAAGTTGTGACAGCACACTTTCCCATTTTCTACGAACACAGTTGTTTCCATATCCCTAACTTAACTCTTACAACTTGAGTGGAAAGATAAAGAAGCAAATACACTTATTTTCCTCGTTTCCCGTCGGAAAAACCGCACGCATTAAGATAGAATCCGGCACATAAATAGCCCCAATAATCAGATGTGACAATGCACATTAACCGAATTAATACCATATTTAGATCAGAGTATGGAGCACAATCATTAATTAGATTAACTAACGGGTCAGTGAACGCGATTGATTACGGTCTTGTGTTTTATCGAACCCTTTGATAATGACATTAGTTATGCGTATAACTAAATCTTATTATGGTTTGGCAACAGTCCTCTGAATTATACTTTGAGCCATACATTAGACTCATATTTACAAACATATAATAATAGCTTTTTTTATTCCTTACACAGATTTTACAATCATATACATTATCCATTTTTTTCATTGTCTTTTTACACCTACAGCCTGTGGGTCGGATATTCGCAGCGAGCATACAGCGACCTGCGTGTCAAATGTAACAATGCTCTCAGGGTACTGCTGGGGCTGCCGTAGCGTTGCAGTGGGTTTTTACTAACATTGTTACTAACAAAATATGGACCTCGTCCGAAATAAATGTTTTATTATTATTATATGGGTTAATATATCTCAGAACCCCCCAGGGTTCTGAGATATATCCTGGACCTTTGGAAGGCCTACGTGGAGTCGAAACCAACTCGCAGAGGCCCCTTTGACGTGGTATCAACCGGCAATTATCCCTGTACGCGCTGTGCTCGTGCATCCAAGGACAACCCCCGGTTGATGGGAAAATATTGCAACTTATGGAAAACAAAAACAATAGGGCTATGGTTTTAGGATTCATTAATGGACTGGTTACCAGGAACTATGTTAAGACCATAAGCCCCGCCTGAACAATGTTTTAATTGCCATCGATTATTATTATTATTATTGCTTGTGTTAGTACCTATTTTGCTTATTCTAAATTTTTTAATATTGTGTTCTGTTATAATTACCGCTCTGGCGGTGAAAGCCTTCTGCATTTCTCTCCATTATGCTCTATCCCTTGCCAGTCTGCTTCAAGTGATTCTAGCCGTGGCAACTATGTCATCACTCCATCATTTGAACGGCCTGCCTTTTTCGCCTTTACATACAGCAGGACATAAAATCCAACAATAAATCACTTTAAACGAAATTACTTTTTCCAAAGACAATGAAGTGTTCTATCGCAAAAGTTCTTTTTTACATTTCTTAGAAATGTTACACTCATTAAAACTTGTCTTCTTTTTTTGAAAGCTATTTGGTCTTTAAAAGAATAAAGTTGGTAATGAGATATTTAATAATAACACACATATAAATCTTTAAGTCAGTTTGCTGAAGCACGTGCAACGTGTACCTACAGCTTGCTAAGTACGCAGACGAAACTCTTTCAGACAAACGCAGCGCGGAGCATAAATTCTTAAATAAACATTTTATAAATATAATTTTAACGTTTAACGGCATGAGCTTTAATTAAGTAGCAATGTTTTCAAAGGAAAGCTCTCGCTTTGAGGTCTCTGCCGAGCTCCGTAGGGTCTTAATTAGTGTTAATCTTAAGATAATAAGCCACGTGTTTTCACTAATTGGTGTAAATTGAAAGAGTTGGAAATCCCTTTGAGGAAAATTTGCAAATTTTGTCATGGCGGCCTCCGGGTGCCGGGTCAAAGCAACATGTCGTTACTTGTCTGTTTAATTGCCTCACTGATACTTAATGAATTACATTACCTACGCAGGTATAAGGGACAGATCCTGATTACAGCTACCTTTAACAGTTTGATTTAAAGGGACGTTGGTAGGTATAGTTATAGGTATACCACGTCAGAAAACGCAGGTAGGTGTTAGTATTAAATAAATCACTTTAGATATATGTTATTACAAAGTAACTCAATCCTAGTAGAACCTAACAAGTCTGAAAACTACTATTTAGATCAAAGGACTGACCCTCTTTTGACCTTCAGTAAAGAAGTTTGTTTTACAATTTTACGCAGACTTTTGAGCCCACGGAAAAACCAAGAAGGTTGTCCCTGGTTTTGTTCTAAATAAAAATCGATTTATTTTAGATACCTACATCTATTTACAAATAATTATTAGATATGTTAGAAACAAGCTGAACCTAGTGCCACGGCACCGCTTAGGTAAGTACTATAAAGGTTAGTAAAAAAAAAGAAAATTAGTTCTGGCTGGATTTGAATACACATTCGAATTTGGAATCAGTTTGAAATGTAGAACGTGTCGATTTTTCAGTACGGGGGAGGATTATTTTGTGCGTTCTAATGTAGGACTTTTTTAAAATTAAATATTAAAATTTATAAAGTAATCCCTAGGACTTCGCACGGCCTACTCACATTATTATGCCGCCGCCTACTATACAATAGTAGGTCTTAATATCGTGCCGCCTCCACAATATTAAGACCTACTAGCTACCGTCAACAAGGCAACACCGCCTTAAAAAAATGGGTAGTATTTAACTGTTCCTCAATTTATTCCTGTTTTCTACTACAAAATATTCACCAAAAATATTTATTGTGCACTAAAATATTATGCTTTTCTGGGTAGTTTCCCACCCTTTCTATCCTAACCTGTACCAGTCGATCCCAGAGTGTGCCCCAACTCCGTTAATAATTGTAAAAAGTATTTGGTGTACCTACAATTAACATTTTTAGTGATGAATAGGATTTTTGATCACAGTCAAAAATATTCCAAAGAACCGGGCAGGTGCGAGTAGGACTCGCGCACTGAGGGTTCCGTACAAACTTACATATGAAAACAGTTTAATTCCCGAATTATTATTTTTTTTACCTTGAGAGTGTCGAAATATACGTTTTATGCGACATAAACGGCTGTATCTTTTTTTTCGTTGACTCAGAAGTTTGATTTTTTCACAGCTTCAAATATGTCTTTAATTTCAACTCGATACCTCCACGAGATCCCAAAATAAAGGGATCCTAACAGATATACACACAACAAAGCGATCCCAACATGGTTCCGTTTTTTGTTTTGAGGTACGAAACCCTAAAAACTTACCTCAATGATCAAAAATAATGCGATTCACTCTGAAAAAAAATACACGTACCTAACTACAATATATTATACCAATCTCTGCCCCTACAATAAAACTGTAAGATAGAAGAGACAGGGACACGACAATATAAGTAGTCTGTAAGTACGTGGGCGTAACAAATAATGTCCCAGAGTTATAAACAGTTCCAGACGTTATAAATAATACCCTATTTCAGCCTACTTGGCTAAAAGGTAGCCTGGCTTTCAGACTATTTTTCGCAAACATGGTCCCTTACAATGGTACCGTACAGATGTTACACGCCGAGAGGGGTGGCTTAAAATTATAATGAAAAAAATATATATTTAAAAAAGGTAAAGTGCGAGTTGGACTCCCGTGGAGAGGGTTTCGTACGATGAATATTTTAACTACCATTTACATTACATACAGGTATGGATAAATTATAAAGGGAAATGGCTGAAGATTTAGTGGTAGAAGGTATTCTAACATCAAATTTTTATTCGTCTGTAGCGACATCTATGGCGTCACATAAGAACTAATCCTGCATCGTGCAATTAAAGTTCTCCGCGCGATTAGAACATAATATATAGAACCGCCCGGAATCATCTATCGGGCAGTTGCCCACCAGACAACAACCGTCTGGTCGGAGGATCCTCCCTTTACAACTGAGGTTTGCGGGACTTTTCACTCTGTTCCGCATACCTCCAAACGTCCTTGAAATTATTATGTTTTTTTTTGCGATTTGTGGCTATCCTTGTGCTCAAACCTCAGTGGGTTCACAAAACTTTTTGAAGCTTGTTAAAACAAAATTTATTGGCATTCAAACGTTTTTGCGAAAATAGTTCTTGCCGACTCAATTTTTTATTTCTAAATCTCTGAACATAGCAATTACTCAAAAATGTAAAGACAGTCCCCTAAGAGTAGTTTTTCTGTTGCTACAACGGTTAAGGTGCCATCCTTATTGCCCTGTCTAAAAAATGCATCCTGTATATTGATGAACGATCACCTGGATAGCCTGCAAAATGTCTAAGTTTTTAACATTTGGCAGGTCAGTGTCTTTAAAAATAAATACATTGGTATCGTACAGGTTCTTATGTATATTTAAAGTTATTTTATATCCTTCATAGTGTTTCTGATCCCCACAACAAGCCTTTTCATTTAATATTTTACACGGTACTTACAGTTTATTCTATATTGTCCCCTAAAAGTCACCCTCATATTTAACATTTCAACTTGACTGGTACAGTAGATTTGGAGCACATTGGCTGTAACAGACAAACAGACGGACCCACGTGTGTCCGTCTGTGTTTTCATTCGGACGTACAGAACCCTAACAACTAGAAGTAAAATTGTGAGGAAAAGCTATTAAATCTCCATGACAAAAATAACATTTTGTAGATACAAATTGTTAAACCTACCTGTACATATTTAGAATACTTATATTTGATATCTTTAATGTTTATTGTTCATTGTTACAGTAAATGAAGAATACCTTAAAACTATTATACAATGATTAATATTGTCTGTAACTAATTAGTAATTATACATATGTTTAGATGATGGTCCCCAAACTAGGTAGAACCTGTATCTTGGGGACCTGAGTTGAGATAACTTTAATCTATAATAGCATTGTATCAGGTGGACATGTAGAAATTCGGTTTATTTTTTTATATTTATCGAAGAGGTTTTTGTAAACAATGAAACAACAAAATGAATAATAAAAAGTAAAAATCTATAGTCGATCTGTTGATAGAGTTGATCTTTTGTAATTTTTACAGTACCTAAGCACTAATTTGTATGAGTACCAAGGTACCATATTTTCTTGTTTAAAATCCTAAATAACTCAACTATAAATCATTTTTCACGCCACCAAGAAAGCAGACGCATATTTCCTAATTTATTTAAGAGGGCGCGGCGCGGCTTACATCCTTAAATATTTCAACAATTTAAAACAGGCGCTTCTTACAAAAAGATCTCATTTCGTAACCTAAATTATTTTTCTTTCATGATCTTAGTCGGATAACACTAGTACAAGATAGTATAATAATTGCTGCGTAGACATCCTTTTAATTAAATGTAAAAAGAGGCTTCGCATGTCCCGCCCTCGGCTCTCGTTTATACAAAACAATTTTAAGCAAGAATTACCATCACGGATTTACGTAACAAAACTAAAGAGTTCAAAATTTCGTGTAAACAAAGCAAAATAATACGAAATTGAATCAAACCTCAATCCGAAAATTCAAATCAAACTTTAAACGAACTCATACATGCTTTAATTTAATAAGGTTCCACGTAAAACGAACTCATCCCATATCACGAACTCAGATCGAGACCTTATTATTTTAAATGGAAACAGTAATGTATTAAAGCATCCGTATCTCACACCGTTACACTTCATTAAATTCGGGTCAAAACAATATCATACAGTACATTAGATTGTTCGATACGTGCGGAGTGGTAATCAGGTTTGGTACGTAAAGGGTTGTTAGTTACGTGTCGGTGTGAAAGTTGCCGACATCGGCCGTCAGAAACAAAGCATCGTATGGAGGAGCGGGGTTGATGTTCCGGAAACTGATAGAATGAGCCGCCGCCGCTCGCTGCTCGCTACTATTTGCACAAGAATAATACCGTAACGACTCCCCTCGAGAGACAACGACAAAATGCGCAATTTGTTGAATCACTTGTCGTGACAATCACAGATGCGGTATTGAATTGACGTGGTACGTATTATCATGTGGCGTTCAAGTGTTTGAGGATTATTACGCTGCACAAGTTTGACGATTGACTTGAAGTGCCTACTATCATATTTATCATAATTATATATCTACTTACACCTCTAAAGTAATAAATATTATAGCTTAATAGGAATATATACAAACTAAAAATAATAATATGTACAAATGGGTAGAAAAAGAACTCAAGTCATCCACATCAGTACCAATGTGTAAAGTACCCAAAACGCTGGCAGCATTGCCACGTTAGATAGCAATGCTAATTCGTTGACCGAAGAAAAGCCCAGCCCTCTGGTCACGTAAAGTATCAACCAGCTGTTGGCTAATATCACGAACCTGTCTTATTGTATTACTTCACGGATGGCATCTGAAATGTCCCATGCTGGATATGGACCCTTCAAAGTCATATTCTTAATGATTTTATTTCGTAGAATGGGTAATTTGGTCATTAAGCCGTTGTTGCAATATTATTGCTCTTTCAGTTACTGAAAACCACATCAAAATCAGTTACGCCGTTTTGGAGGAGTGGTGAGTTGGTGTGGCGGGTTAAAACCCTGGCAGGCGCATTTCTTTCTGTAATTTATTACATTACCACTGCTCTCAAAACGGTGAAGGACAACATCGATCGGAAACATCGTGAGGAAACCGGCATGTCCTAGAATCAAAAATTCGAAGACATGTGTGTGCGTGCGCGTTGTCTATGCCCTCTCATAGAGAGAAGGCTGGAGTCCTAGCAGTGGAAACATTATAAGCTATGCTTTGCTTAACAGAAATACAGATAGACACAGAAAACGACTTTATTTTATACAATGTAAGGAACAAAAACATCCCCGAATTAAAACTTACGATCAATTCTCGGAAACCATTAGCAACCTATGTAAACTGTATCTTCGAACACTTAATCATCAAGCTTCACTTCTAAGAATACTCGGCTTGCTACTCAGTGGCTAAAACCTTTTAAAAGAAAAGAAAGTAGTCTTTCGAAGTTCCCTTAATGACTAAATTGCCGTGGTAGGGGTGAAGGGGCTTTTTTCATCGATTCGAGGAGGTAGGTGCTCAGCCTAATCCTATTTCAAGTCTGTACGAAAACAAGGACTGTTTCAAGACAAGTGGCAGACAGTGTAATAACAATGAAACCACCTTCAGTAGATCTTTTTGAAAGTTCTAATTAAATGGTGAACTACTTTTCAGTTTGTTTATTAGTGAATCTTTACGGGTTTAGTGTTTAAAGTTTTACAGATTTGAAACCTGTTCATTCTTTCTGAATTCTTCGTAGTGTTTAATAGTTTTATATTTGTTTCGGTGTTGGCCGGTTAGTTTTTTCTAGGGCTACAAAATTGTTCGAAAGTGTTACTGTGGTTCCAGAACATAAAGGTAAATTGAAGAAACACAGGTGGGATAAGTCAGGAAAAGTCTGACACTCCTTCCACCCAAAGCAGGAGGAGTAGTTTAATAATTTGACACCTCAAAAAAGGCTAACTAGTATTTTGAATAAGCTTCAAAGTAGTAGCTAACCTTGTGATGAGAACATCGGTCAAACTATAAATATTTCTCATTTTCATTTTTAGTACGTTCTTTTAACCGTTGTATTACAATGCCTTATTAATTGAAATAGGTAATTTTATATACTAGCTTCCTTATATTGGTTTAGGTACCTACTAATAACTAGATAATAAATAAAATAGCACAGTTACACTAACCTTGGTAACTTCATCTAAGGTATGGAGTTCGTTGGCAAGCCGCCACGGAATAGTGCAATTTGAACAAATTTTAACACACCATATTTATGCCAAACCAGGTCGAAAGTCATGTTTTGGCAGAGTTTTGTCACAATTAATGAGTTATATCGCTCATTGTGGTTATAATGTGACTGTAATTTTAATGAATAAACATTTTTATGTTCTTCAAAGAACGTGTATGTTTAGAACATACTGAAGTAAATCGAAATATGAATGAAAAACAAACCTGAAAAATCATCTTCATATCTGCACCGATTTCAGACAAAATTGCTGAAGAAAAATACTTGTGCGCGATCCATACGTTCACTCAAGCAGCAAATGATTGCTACAAAAACACCTCAGATTCATGAATGAGGTACTTCGGTACATATGATACAGTTTGCATGTGCAGGCGTGATGAGGCGCCATCTAGCCGTCTGCGCCGGAAACTGGTCTCCAAGACGTTCAAACCTCATTGAATCGTATGCGCAATTTGCCGATTGAACCTTTAGGGTTGGCCTTTTGTGAAAATGCTCCGGGCCGGACCGACCAGACTAATATAATGACGGTAATGAAATATAACGATGTCTATCACCCCTACCTATCGCTTGCAGACTCGAAATGATAGAGGGTAAATTTCAGAGGTTGGTCATCGCGATCATTGATTTAATTAAGCCGTTGTGAGCAGAAATCTTGTTATAATCAAGGGGAACAAAAGTTTAAATCGTAACAGTATTTTCAAACGAAGCGGATGCGTACATATATAGGTATGTATTGTGAAAATAAATGGTTTTACAGATCAAAAATATTGGGCGCACGTAACGTTGGTACCAAATATTTTCTCTGCCCGTTGTTCGAGCGTAACGATCCGTACGTCAGTGCATTTTCAATCAGATTTATATCGGAGCGGATTAAAATTTTAACGAGTTGTCGTCACACAGGCTTTACTCGTCTTTGTGAGGACTGCCTTTGTTATAAAAGCTCTATTTGACGGTAAAAAAGGAAACGTGAAAATAACCTTTTTGGTTTCCATTGTATAAATACAAGTGGGTGTAATCGTTTTAAATACAATATTTTGTTTACAACTCAACCCAGTTTAGACGTTGGCGGTTTTGAAAATTTAAAAGCTGACAAAGGCTTTAAAAGCAAAAGTAATGTAAAATGTAACGTTTTTTAGGGTTCTGTAGCCAGATGGCAAAAACCAGAACCCTTAAGGATTCGATATGTCTGTCTGTCTGTCCGTCCGTATGTCACAGCCTCTTTTTTCCGAAACTATAAGAGCTATAGTGTTGAAACTTGGTATGTAGATGTATTCTGTGGACCGCACTAAGATTTTCACACAAAAATAGAAAAAAAAGCAATAAATTTTGGGCGTTCCCCATACTTAGAACAAAAACTTATATTTTTATTTTTTTTCATCAAACTCATATGTGTTGGGTATCTATGGATAGGTCTTCAAAAATAATATTGAGGTTTCTAATATTTTTTTTTTCTAAACTGAATAGTTTGCGCGAGAGACACTTCCAAAGTGGTAAAGTGTGTCCCCTGTAACTTCTAAAATAAGAGAATGATAAAACTAAAAAAAATATGATGTACATTACCATGCAAACTTCCACCGAAAATTTGTTTGAACGAGATCTAGTAAGTAGTTTTTTTTAATCCGTCATAAACCGTAAACCGCAATTTACCTTTCAAGTTTGTAAGGAACCCTCAGTACGCGAGTCCGACTCGCACTTGCCCAGTTTTTTTTTATAGAAATAATGACCGTTATACCTTTATTTTTAAGGAAAAATATATGTAAGCATGTATTATTCTATACCTCTTTTATGTTATATTAAGTCGTACATTGGTTATCGATTAATAATATGGGTATTAGTTACCATTAAATAATACATAGTAGCTGCAAAACAATACTAAAATAATTTGAATTTAAAGAAAATGTTTGTAACGGCCGAGATCGCAATGATGGCAACATCCCCTCCCTATACCTACAAAAGGGCATGTCGCCATTATTGCGCGCTCAGTTTCTGTCCGACGTTTGTGGAGTTAACAACCTGTGATTTGCAAGTAAGTTAAATAATAAATTGAGGGTATTTGATGTTTGATAATATGTTGCTTCTATGTTAATAATTGTGAGTAAAACTATTAGAATATTAACTAGAATTATTAATAAATGTGTAACGTATTGCTTATGAAATGTTATTTGTTCTTTAAAACTTGTTATTGATATTGGAAACATTAAAACCCACTGTATAATGAACTAGTATTTTGATTTATCCTACATATATTACACGGCGGAAAGTTTTTCAGTCACTAAAATAATCAAAGCGGTTATAGGCAATGTAAATTACATTTTTACAATCGTCTAAAACATTAACCACGCCATTTTTTTTTTATCAGACATCACCAAAAAACTTATTCTGCTCTAGTGGAGCAAGAGGTCTAGTGTCAGACTTTTACTGACTAAAACCTTCATGTATTCCTTCAGTTGCCCTTTGCGTTTCTGGGCCACAGTACCTTTTCGAACATTCCCGTAGCCCTAGCAGGTATCGGCCCAAATAGGCCCAATTAGGCACCGTCCGTGCTGACACCTCTTTGAAGCACGCGTGAAACAAAATACGCTGTTGGGCTTAGTCCTTACTAGACAGACGGATGGGCGGACGGTGAGCTACCCATTGTTCGTCGTCCGCAAACCCGCGCCGGTAGCTGGAAGCAACTCGTGACTTCTAACGCCCGGCGTGTCATTTGCGTTTATCCTCAACACTAGGATACAGTTAACACGTTAACAATGGCCCTCATTTTTGTATTATATTCATTCCTGAAGAACGGGGTGTTTAAGATCTCGTTTGAAAACTGTCATTATGGCGGTTTTTTTAGGGGCTTTTTGACTAACCGCGATACGAAGTCAAAGTGACCCCGTATTTAAAGTAGATACACCACTGCATTTCTGTTTTAATATATATCTTATATAATATATCTTATATAATATCATCTCTTTCCTAAACTAAATCAAATTGAAGTTATGGCCTCCGCACAGTAAAAAAGACTATGTTTTTCTTAGCAGCACCGCAAGGAGGACACACAACACACATACGAGGCATATTAGACCTCGTTTTGCACTGAACATGTTAAACTTACTAAGTAATTTATGTACTGTATAATGTTGCTCACCCAATTACATTGTATACCTGTAAAGCTTGGATATCATCAGTGTGTTATCAATTTGTGGATATAATTATTGAATTTATCGATAACCATCTGGCATTGATGACCATGACTAAGATACTATACGTTAATATGTAGCTTATACACGGTACTAATTAACATTGCACGGACTTAGATAAATACTGCGGCGGATTTTAGGCTTAAAGGTTTACGGATTATGACTTCTGTGGATTAGTACCTACAGCTTCCTTTATATAAACGAAATACAAATAAATAAATAAATTTATTTATTATCCTAGTTCATGATAGTGATTGGAATGAAGCTTGTCTTCGCGCTGAGTTAGCTTTACAGGCTACTATGAGATAGCTCACACCGAATTTGCTCACCCATAACTTGGATAAAACTAGATTTATTACTCTTAGTCCACGGAAGGCATCTCAGCCGGCTTCGCCCTTTTATCTGATGGCTCATTCATGTCATGCAATGAGAAGTGCAAGGTGTGGTTGTACCAAAGTTAAACGCACGGATTTCATAAAATACCTTGAAGTCTGGGTCGACAGCGCGTTGACATGGATTGAGCAAATAATATAAAAGTAATTCGCTTGTACCTAAGGTGAGGAAATTAATCTTTGTTTTTAAAAATCTTCGGACCTCCGTTAATTTTCATACCCTGAGAACGTTCTACTTTGCTCTTGCTCATTCCATTTTAGCGTACTGTATCTCTGGTTGGGGTGGTGCGGGTACACGTATGCTGCTGCGTTTAGAATGAGCGCAAAGGGCAGTCCTAAAGGTGGTGGCTTACAAACCCGTTTCCCTAACAATGAATTGTATTATACCCTATGGAAACCGCCCACAGTAAGACACTCTTTTGTACTGAGTACGGTGCTCCGAAAGCACTAAAAATTGCTGTTTGACCCTGATTTAACCAGAAAAAAGCGTAGAACAGACAGAGTTTGTCCGACGATTGTGGTTAAATTGGAGATTGTCCGTCGGCAGTTTGTTTTCTGCGGTGCCGTGCTTTACATTAGAGTGAATAAAATACTTAACATTTATCCATGTTCTTCCCTGGACTGCAAACGGCCCCTGGACGAATGGCTCCTCACTCTCGCTTATGAAGGACTGGAGAATCTGATTAAATCTCAGTAATTAATAAAACCCTTTTCTAGACATGCACGCCACATACACGTAGCATGGAGTGGTGTTGTATGGAAGTGCCACATTCTACATTCTACACTTACACTTTACATGTAACACTACACGTACAAATAAAACTCTACAAACACGACACTGTACAAACATTTTAAATTTCTTTTAAACTAACTATAATCTTAATTTAATTTAATATCAATGTAATATGTTTTGTATTCTATAATTTGTCATTTGCTATTTTTTGTATGTTATTCATGATTCTATTTTAAATATTGTTTATTTTTTTTCTCTTGTCATTTTCATTATGTAATTTGTTAATTGATTATAAGTATTTGATTTTCTTTTGTAAATGGAACGCTGTCGTCTTCCTCCTGGAGGTGGGCGTTAATAGCTGCGACACAGTTCCTAACTACTATAGCTATTTTCGTATGAAAACCATTTTTGTAAATATTTTTTCGGTTTCAATAAAAGGTAATAGTATTAATTTATTGACCATTATTCTATTTAACACTCTTAACCTAGGTTAGAAAAAAAAACCGGGCAAGTGCGGGACTTGCGCACTGAGGGTTCCGTACAAACTTATCTATAAAAACAATTCAATTCCCGACTGAGTTAGGAAGATTTTCCCGAATCATTTTTTTTTATGACTTAACAACAAATTTACTATTTTCAGTTTTATTCCTATGCCTGTGCTATAAGATCTTGCTTCATGCCAAATTTCAGGATTCTGGGTCAATGAATTTTGATTCCCTTGACAGTTTCGAAATATACGTTTTTTGCGACATAAACGGTTGTATTTTTTTTATTCGTTAACTTAGACCTTTTATTTCTTCACAGCTTCAAGAGACCGCAGACTTAAATATATGGTTTTAATTTCAACTCAATACCTTTACGCGTTCCCGAGATAAAGGGTCTTGACAGACAGAAAGACAGACAGTCGGACCACAGTGATCCTATAAGGGTTCCGCTTTATACTTTTGAGGTACGGAACCCTAAAAATGTAAAATGACTTACGACCATTACATTTTTTTTATTACAATTTTTATTTATATACATAAATACTATTATATATAATATACAATGAGCTATTTTGTGGACTGCGGTATTGTTTGAAAGACTTACCGCGGCACTGGAACGTAAAAGGCAACTGAAGGAACGCAGGTGGGTTTTAGTCAGTAAAAGTTTGACACTACCTCTCTCCCACTTGGATTAAATTTTTATGTTTATGATTCCGGGATCTTTTTTTTTTTTTTTTTTTGTGTGTGGCCTCTCGCAGGTCAACCTAGGAGGTTGTCGGCTGCTTAACCGGACTTGCCTGTGGCGGCCTCAATTCAAGAATCAAAGCCTCCAGCCAGGGCTTATTTACTAAACTTAAAAACTAAGCGACTACACGCTAAGGGCACCCCCTGTGGGGTACGGACCTCGGCTTAGGGCGTCGCTGGGGGGGGACAGCAAGGGACGGGCTGGATCGAACAAAGATTTTATTATTATTATCGGGGAATTTTAAAACTACGGCTCAGCGACGCGGGCTGGCTCGAGCAAGGGACGGGGAGGACGTTTACGGGAATGTCGCGGCGGGCCTCGGCGGCGAGGACGGAAGGACGGCGGTCTGTATTGTCTACGAACTGTACTTGTTTCCTTACGGCTCTCTTGGAGCAGGGTAGTGGGGTCATCTGGGGTGACGAGAGTATGCCTAGGACGGCGAACCTTAGAGATGCGGGAGGGTTCGTATCGGGCTGCCGATACTATGAGGGGGTTGCGGTGTTTCACAGCAGTATCGAAGAAACGCTTGCAAAGGCGTTTCATGAACTGCTGGATGGTGGGGATTTTGAGATCTAGATGTAGATTCTCATTTCGGACATAATATGGGGCACCGAGAATTTTACGGAGGGTCCTATTTTGAAGGGTCTGCATCCTATGGAGGAAGCGGGGCTTGGCGTGTGCGAAGATTGCACATGCATACGTCATGATCGGGCGGATTACTGCAGTATAGAGGCGCAGCTTGCACTTAAGTGACAGTTTGCTGCGGGCAGTCATGAGATAATGGAGCCTACCTTGAGCGAAAGCGGCTCGCGAGCGAGCCTGCTTTATGTGCTCGGCGAAGGACAAGTGTTGATCGAGGATCACTCCGAGGTACTTGGCTTGCTTCTCCCAGGGGATCGGCTTACCGTACATGGTGATCGGAGGGGGAGGGGGGATGGACTTCCGCTGTTTCGAGTAGAGAACAGCTTGACTCTTATCAGGGTTAACCTCGATCCTCCATTTCCGGAACCATTTGCCCAAAATGTTTGCGGAGGTTTGGAGATTGCGAGCGATAACTCTGGGGTCACGACCGGTGTAGTAAATTGCCGTGTCGTCGGCGAATAGAGCCAACTGGGCCTTTTTACTTTTGGGAATGTCGCTGGTGAACAGCGTGAAAGCTAGGGGGGACACTACCGAGCCTTGAGGGACTCCAGCTCGAATGGGGTGGGGGGAGGAGAGGGCTCCCTCGATTCGATAGCGGAAGGTGCGATTCGACAGAAAGTCTCGCATGATGAGCACGAGACGGTCTGGCACACCGAGTTGATATAGCTTATATAATAAGCCATTGTGCCAGACCTTGTCGAATGCTTTCGCTATATCGAAATACAAGACACCCGTCATCGCATTACGCTGGAAGCCAGCGCTTAGGTGCTCTACGATGCGGTGGACTTGGTGGACGCATGAGTGTTCGGTACGGAACCCGAACTGCTCATCAGGAATGAGACCCTTGGATTCGGCAAAATCTTTGAGTCGCTTATAAATAAGCCTCTCGTAGATCTTACCGAGAACATTGAGGAGACTGATGGGGATTCCGGGATCTTAGAGATTTTTTTTTTTATTGAAAGTTTATGCTTACGAGTTGGTCCCATAGAAATATTGTTATGATCTGACCATGAACTTCGAAGATATGGAACAGAACTCCTCATAGGATTACAGCAGAACTATCGTAATTAGTAAAATTGATTTGTTGAAACGTGTAGTCGATGACTGATAGAAAGAAGAACAGGAATATATCGAAATGATCTAATGATGAAGCCAGAAGTTAGGCACCGGAACTCTGTAATAAATTAATGTAATCTAGAAAAAGTGTTTGGAATTATAAGAATTGTCATAAGATGCACTCTGGCTATAAGGTATTTAAGTTTGGCTGAGGGGTACTTTTTAGTGGTAGTACCATAGCTAAAAAGTGTAAAATAAAAAACTTTGTCGCAAAAAAAACATTGTCGTAAAAAAAAAATTGTTTCTTTAATAGTTTTGTCTCTTCGTTATTTAACACCGACTACCAAAATTACAGTTATTTTGCAATTGTCAGTGTTTTTTTTTACATTGAAGTCAGTTGTATTTTTTTTTTTGTAAAAAGTTTTTTTTGTAGAATAAAGAGAAACCATTCGCCTTGCGTGTAAAAAAATATTTAATCAGAATAACACGAAAAGTAGCAACTGAGTATCACGTGAAGGCTTCATGCCAGTATTAACTAAATATTACCCAGCCATATAATCCGCATCTTGGAAAGTAATCTATCTTAGGAAAAACATCGACACGAAGAGAAAATTACCAGCGAAGGTCGAACATGCCGAAATTCGTCAGATGAGAGAAGTTTCAGCTCCGAACGAACCTTTCGCTATACATGTATGTAAAGTAAAACTTATTGTATCGGTTTTTGTAACCTAATTGGGACTTGTTGTACAAGTTTGGTGTTTTATTCAAAATAAACGAAAAACTTTTTTGTTTATTTGACGGAGGTGCCTCTATTCTCTATGGCAGGGAAAATTTAAACGTATAATCAGGCTCATAGTCTATGCTCATTGTCTCTCTGTGCAATTAATAGCCAGACCGATCATCGGATGAACTGTTAGTTTTTGTTAGCCATTAGTGCGGGGCCCTGTCATTTATAAGTAAAATGATCGTTTAGTTTGATTGATCAATCAATCTCGCAGATTTGAATAATTAAACCAAAGTATTTCAGTTGGTAGTTTAGTATTACCGTCAATCTAAAATAACGAACTTTAAACTAAATAACACGTTCAAATATCACTCGCCCGGGTACCACCATTGTGTGGACCGCCCGGAGGACACGGTGGAGCATACGGTAGAGGTGTGCCCCGCCTGGGCAGAGCACCGCCGTATCCTCGTGGGGGCGATCGGCGGCAGCGATCTCTCGCACCGGGCCTTGGTACAGGCTACTACTTGGTACTATCTCACGCTCCGCCCAAGGGCGGGGGATGTCATTAGATGATTTTCCCACCCGAAAAAAAAAACGTTCAAAAATCGCTATATATAATAAACGCTGAAAAGTTTTATAGTGGCGACCGCGTACCGGAAGACGCAGCGTTAGAAGCCTTTTCCACAAGGTGGATCGATGACCTAGTGAGGATCACAGGAATCCGATGGTCGCGAGACGCATAGGACCTTTGTCCAATAGTTGATGTCTTTAGATTGAAATGATGATGATGATGATGATGATGATGGATAAATTAACATAAATGACGTAAAAAGCACCATACTAAATAGTCATTACGCACTTAATTTTCTTTTATGTAATTCATCTAATACCTACTGGTTTTATTATCAGTGTAAATGATAATGAGTTTCTACGGTTTAATGGGCTACCGCAATATAAATTAGTTTTGGGACGCTGCAACGCACCAGTTATTGCTTTAAACTTAATTAATTTAGAAATGGAATGATTATCTTTGTAATTTGTACATACCTAATTATTTTGTACGTCTGTTTGTCACACAGAAATGTTAATAATAAGGCAATAGAATTGCTATCTTTTACAATATTGTCTTTTATACGTGGACGCGTGTCGTCGGTTCGCAGAGCTACCAACACATAGACAAACAATAAATATACACTATCACCTACACATGCATTTTGCATTGTAGCAACAAAAATTAAACTTTTAGAGATGACATTATACAATATTTTCTAAAACGCATGGTCTCAGGAGGCGCGGCACCTGTAACCAAAAACACCAATAATAAACGTGAGCGAAAAGCAAAGAAACATATCGCGCGCTCACTCACACTTGGAGCACTTGTGTTCTACGAGACACATGCGCGGCGACAAGGTCACGCGTCTTTGTGACTTTTATTGCCATATTATTAAGATTTTTCATTCATAGTTTATCACTTAACTCTTCCTATACGGCTCAACCGATAGCATATATTTGAATGAGTCCCTGAATGGTTTAAACCCGGTATATAGCGCTTAAATCGGGTCCTCAATTTTTTAATCTGACGAAAATCTTGCTTACGTACAGGACAACATCTGTCGGGACCGCTAATATGAAATATATTATTACGGTGGAACTATTCTAAACTCCACTGGTTAATATTAAATTCATTATTCCTCAAGTCCACACCTTCACTTCCGGAATTAATGGACGTCCGTGAAGATTTTATTATCTCTAGCATCGTTATCACTTACTGGTCTCCGTCTAAGTAGATAACTAATCACCAATTCGAAAAGAAGATGAAAATAACTTCACCATACACTGATAAAGAAGTAATCATAGACTAAACCAAAATAAAAGGCTGTATGTCGCAACGCCACTCCCAAATGCAGATCTATATTGTATGAAGGAGAATATCATCAATAAGTATTAATATTTTCAATAAATATTTAGTAGCCAATACCAAGTTAAATCGAGGCTTTACTAGAGTTACGAACATAGCCGTTTGCGGGCTCTTTCGGAAATTGCGGCCCTCCAACGCTTGAGTCGTGATATATTCGGGCTATTGTTGGTCCCAACGGTGGGCATTTGTTATTCCAATGCTACCGTTATTTAATGCGCCCTAGATAAATATTGTGAACCCTTTTTATGTCCACGGATACGCAATGTGATCTAATTTTGGAGGAATTTTATAAAAATACGTCTTGTGGAAAAATGAGAGGTTTCTATCGTGTCATTTGACGAGAATGATTGCTAGATTTGTCGCAGCCGACGCTGAAATTACTTTTGATATTGATATCTTTACGTAATGAGGATATTACTCGTATGTTTTAGAAAAGAAAGCGCCCTTTCAGAGGTTGATGTTAAGATATAAATGTGCTTTTGTTGTTGTGTCACTGAAAGCGATGTGTCGCTAAGAGTACATGAGATTTTCCGCGAACTCGATAACAAACGTTTTAATTTATTTTCTTTATTCATTCATTATATATATAATTTAAATTTTTAAATATTCCTTTTTTAACAAAATCATATAGAAAAAAAAAAACATTTAAAAATATAAAAAATAGTAGTCCGCCGGTATCGAGACAGGGTCCAAGTTACCGGTGGTTAGGGCTCCAGAGACAGGAACCTCCTCACAATGCGAGCCGTATCGAGGAGTACTGCCTTCTGTATCAGGCCCTTGATCCAACCGTGCAATGACAGCTTCGACAGATGGTCGTCGAAGCTTTTGGCTATAAGGCCGTTGGCGGTCACGACAATCGGCACAATGACAGCCGAGTCTACATTCCACATGTCAACAACCTCGTGTGCTAAGTCGAGGTATTTAATTTGTTTCTCTTTCTCAGCTTTCACGAGATTCTCGTCATGTGGGATGGTGATATCGACTATCATTACGCGGCGCGCTAATCGGTCTATCACTACTATATCCGGCTTATTGGCTACAATAGTCCGGTCAGTAATGATAGACCGATCCCAGTACAACGTGACATGGTCATTTTCGAGAACTGGGTCGGGCACATACCTGTAATACGGCACCTCTGAATACACTAGGTTGTATTTCAAAGCAAGTTGCTGGTGAATAATCCTGGCTACTTGGTTATGCCTGTGCAAGTACTCGCCGTTAGCTAGACGAGAACAACCAGAGATAATATGTCTGATAGACTCACCCGGACGATGGCATGCCCGACACACGTCAACCGTCCCGTCCTTCATTATATATCTCCGGTAGTTATTCGTCAAGATGACTTCGTCCATAATTGCACAGATAAAACCTTCAGTTTCCCCGAAAAGGTTGCTGAAACGTAGCCAGGCTACGGACGCTGCAAAATCTATATCAGACTCGTGAAGAGCCCGATAAAAGCGCCCGTGGAGCTCCTTACTTTTCCATACTTCCTTGCGGTCATCAGTTGTAAGTACCACAGGTTTGCGCCAGTTCTCTTTAGCCATGGACAACGGGGTGAGTCCTTTGTCCACTGCGACCACATCTCGGTGCATACCCACATCGGTTTTGTGAAAATATTCTCTGAGGCTGCACACCTCGCGGTTGTGTAGGGTCTTCGCATTTAAAAAAACTCGACCTCCACACTTCCGCGGGATGTACAGTCTCATCACCGACGACCGTGGGTGATGCATCCGGTTTGCGGTCAGCAGTGTACGGACCCGCCTATCCATAGCGTCTAGCTCGGTCTGAGTCCATTTGAGTATGCCGAAAGAGTACATTAAGACCGGCATGACCCAACCATTGAAGGCGCGCACCTTATTTCCACCTGACAGAAGGCTGTTTAATACCTTCTTCAGGCGGCCAAAGAAGCGCTCCTTCAACGATTGCTTCATGTCAGCAACGTTAATGCCTAACGCTTCCGACATACCCAAATACTTATAGGTTTCGGTCGAGGAGAGGGATCTAAAGTATATGGAATCTGAGAGTTGAATCCCCTCAGATTCCATAATCTCCCCTCGCTTTATATGCATGACTGCACATTTATCCACACCAAATTCCATCCTGATGGCACTACTGAAAGTTTCAGTTACCTTCAGTAGTTCCATCAGTCGTAACTTGTTGGGGGCAATGAGTTTCAGATCATCCATGTAAAGGAGGTGAGATAGAACCTGACCACCTCTTCTCAACCGATAGCCCAAGCCTGATTCCTCCAGCAATGTGCTTAGAGGATTCAGGGCTAAGCAGAACCAAAGAGGACTCAGACTGTCGCCCTGGAATATTCCCCGTTTAATCCATATAGGCTCATCGTCCCTCCGAATCGATCGACATCCTGGATAGCGAAGAACTGTGTTCCATTGCCCCATACATGACTCAAGGAAGGTGCGTAGAGTTGCATCTATTTTATACAACTCCAACACCCTCATGAGCCAAGTATGTGGCACAGAGTCATAGGCCTTCTTATAATCTATCCAACATGTCGATAGATCCTTACGAGATCGACGAACCTGTTGGCTTATGGCCATGTCTATGAGGAGTAGCTCCTTAGTACCGCGAGACCCGTTCCTACATCCATTCTGAGAGGCAGACATAATTGAGTTGCTATCAATGTGCTTGTTAATTTTCGTTCTCAGAATGGACGTAAGAAGTTTATAGACCGTCGACAAGCATGTTATCGGTCTATAATTCTTGGGTTCCGCAGTACTACCTGTCTTATGGAGCAGATGGGTAACGCCAGTTGTTAGAAACTGAGGTAGCGACCCAGACTCTAAGGATGACTGGAATTGAGATGCCAGAAGCGCGTGTGAGCTGCTATACCATTTTAGCCAGAAATTTTGCAGTCCGTCCGGTCCTGGAGACTTCCAATTCGGTAACGGACGGACTGCTCTGGCCACATCTATTGGGCTAATGACTACTTTTTCCATTTCTGGTATAGCTTCACACACGCGCTCGACTTCACGCATCCAACCATCCTCAGTGTGACAGACGGGCACCGACCACATATTGCGCCAGAAAATATTCGTGGCGACAGCATCTGGGCGGGTCACGTCGGTCACATTTTGTTCAGGTCGCTCCCAAGCTCTGTATACCCATCTCTCATCGCTCTGGAACATGCGATTCTGCGAGTACCGGTCGACTCGCCGCTTATACCGTCGAATACGGTTGGCCCATGCACAAACTTTCTGCTTCAGGAAGTCGATGCGCTCCGTGACACGAGATAAGTAATCTCGAGGGCTGATTCCAGTCCCCGAAAATGCTCGCCTCACGTAGCGCATCACACGTGGTCGTGTATTGCCCTCCCTGAAGCAGTATAGTTTACCAATGAGCGCTCTGGCCCCATCAATACGCCTCTCAATCCTACATTGCCAGGCAGGTGCGGCAGGCTTTGGTCGAGTAGCTTCGTCACAACTTGGAAGTTTTACGTTGGCTAAACGACATGCCGCAATAGCCCCGCAATAGAGGATCGAGTGCGTATCAGCGAGGTTTACGCTGCTCTCGAACACATTCTCAAGCAGCGAGTCCAGAGCACACACTAGCGCCCTATTTTTTTTGTGCATAGGTAACCGGGGTAGACGAGGTCTAAGAGCGATCGGAGTCGATCTGTACTCGCGGAGTGCATCCTCCAGTGCGCTCCTCAGTCGATCGTTGCACTGGCTACTTACTGTGACAACCCTATCATTTGCTTCATCATCAATATGGTTGGACCGCGACAGGATTGCATCTGTAGTCTGTGGTGCATCAGTCTGTGTCTGTGATGGAGTCGAGATGATACGGTTGTTCAGTAACTCTGAGCGCAGCCTATCAAGTGCGGCGTCGTCCAATCTGTGATTTCGTTGGATAACCCGCACCTGATCCGACAATCGTTGGGCCGTGACATTGACGGTTGGTTCCAGTTCCTGAAACAGAGACAGCATCCTAACACGGTACGCAGTGAGATTAGTTCCTCCCTCTGTAGACCCATAATATGCGCGCATGACATTTTCGTTCATGGACTGAGTCCATTTCATGCGCTGCACACAACCACCGGCAGCGGGGACCCGGCTCGGGGCCGGTTGGCCCCTAGGTCCCAAGCTCTTCGGTGGCCGGCCTCTCCCCGGCCGACGTACAGGTGTTGGCGACGTCGGTGGGGAGAAATACTCGTCGCTCGAGCTCGACGCAACTGCAGCCGTCGGTGACACTGGTGATCCGAGGTCCGGCGGCGGCGAGGCGGAGCTGAGCGACGAGCCCAGGGGTGAAAGGCGTGCGCGTCGGGTAGCTGATCTGGTCAACATAATCATAAATTTTCTTTCATGGTGTATTTCATTATTTCGTTGTATTTATGTTGATGACATCTGTCATCTGTCTGGTAGGTATGCATATTTTTCTTCTTTTTTTGATGATTGTCCCTTTATTCACTTTGGTTTTGTAGAGTATTTATTGGGTATTGCTATTTGTTAGTAATTGCTGTAAAAAATATGTAGAAATGGGCACAGGAATTAATTTTTAAAGAAATTCAATGAATTCAATGAAAGAAAAGAACTTGTTGACGTTGGGTGTTGCCAGTTATTATTATTATTAATTTATTATTATTTCGCTTTATTTCCGTGTATTTCCGAAACAATTAAACAACAAACGTAATATGATAAATGTGCCTCATATTGTTTAACATTTTTCTAATAATAAAGACATGAAATCTAAAAGATGTAGAAGATACGCTGTGAAACAGTTTTCTAGTACTCAAACCGAGATGATAACTGACACGTATTAATTTTTTTCCAATTGTATTTCAAAACATCCAGTGACCCACTCAAGTATACACACTAAATTCCATGTAAATTGTAAATTGATCAAGCCAGTTAGGTGACAAACACACGTACAGTTAAATAAAGAATAAAAAAAAACGATGGCTATGTTTATAAATATTTTTTTCATATATGACATATTATTGAGTTTTTAGTGGCACGGCCGTACCATCCTTTTCTCGAAACAGTTCAAGCCATTTTCGGTCCCCTATAACTTCGTTGTCTATGAAACTAGAAGCCTGAATTTTCCAGTGAATGAATCAGTGTACCTGTATATTTATAATATAAAGGAATCTACAAAAAGAAATGAGATGCCATCAAAAACATAAGTTGTCATAACATATTTGGTATGTGTCAGTTCTTCTACCGTTAAAAGTTGTGAGATCCATGTAACCATGAAACCAAGTTAGTGAATTTATTCAATCCGTACTTAAGGGACCTTGATGACTTATATTGACTTGGCAATCGCATGTATATCACAAGTAATACGTCATCATCTTCCTGCCCTTGTCCCGTTTTATTCGGCACAACACGTTTTTTTCTTTCATTCTGTCCTGTCACTCGTCACGCTATCACACCCTTTTCTTTCATATCACTTCTCAGACAATCCATCCATCTTTTCTTTGCCCTCCCTCTCCCTCTCCATACATCCACATGTAAATTCATAACTCTTTAGCAACATGCGCTTTATCCCTCCTCTTCACATGACCATACCAAGATAAACGATTCCCTTTCAACTTTTCAGTCACTGGCGCCACTTTCAAACTTCCCCTAATATACAAGTTGTTCCCGTGACCTGTCACCATTTTATCCATCCCGATGTGTTACGTCCCGGTCAACCTCACCATCCCCTTGGACGAGCGACCCGGGGTACCGAAAGTCGGAACAGATCGGTATGGGCGTTCCGGCGAGAGCTAAAGGCACTAGATTGGAGAGACCGCCGAATTCGCAGAACAAGTACTCCGTTTTGGTTCTACTCAATTTCAGCCAACACTCTCCAGTCTGTACCACCACACCTCCAATCTGTTCTGGACCTCTAGGCCACTTTCGGCAACCAGCACAATGTCATCAACAGCCACATTGAAGCTGCCAGTGGTGCCCACTGATCAACTACACATACTTCCCAGGCACACCATTCTCCTTAAGGGCCCACCACAGAACCTCACGAGGTACCCGGTCGTATGCCTTTTCGAGGTCAACGAATATCATGTGCAAATAACGAAGAGACAAAACTGTTATAGAAACACTGACTTCCGAAATTAAAGTTATTTTGTTCAGTGTTTTTTTTTACATTGAAGTCGGTTGTATTTTTTTTTGTGATTTTTGTTTATTACGGTAGAAGAACTGAGTTGCGAGCCTTGGTTTTTTTACACGTTATGATGGCATATTTTGATGGCATATAATATATGTTTTTACACCACCTGCTCAATAATGCCCTTTTATATGCCATACAACCATCACTTAAAGCAAGTAATTCAGTCCATAGGGAGATAATGCAGTATTGGCGTTCCCTAGGGAATAATGAAATTTGAATTTGGAACATCAAAAACCGTCAACAATAAGTGAATATAAAATGTACATGCATCAAACGAGTTTCTAAAAAAAGGGTAAATTGAAACTATAGAATCTTAGAGTAGTGAATTTTGTTTGTTTCAAATCTCAAAACATGTTGAGTGTTATTTAAGAATAATACTTATATTTCTCGAATGTTAAATTTGTTTGACTAAATTGTCTTTTAATTATCTTACAGATGGTGTAAAAAGTAGAGCATCCAACAAGGGGATAAAGCTGTCTTTGTCTTGGGTGGCTTGAATTCCTCACTTCAATCAGGTTTCTTTATTACCTCCCTCACAATGCTCGGAAGTAAATTATATAAATCCCTCACTAACGTTCGGGATTAAAATTAGCAACCTTCGTTTCGTTCGGAATTCAACATAAAGACACTGCTTTATCCCCTAGTCGCATAATCTACTATTTCTTATACAATGTTTACTTTCCGGAAATAAATGACTTATGAAGTCAGTAAGATAACGAAGTGGTAACATATTTTTTAAAGTAAAAAAAAATATTGAAATAACAAAGGAAGAAGCAAACACAAAATGTAACGTAGTTAACAGTTGGTGTGACTCCGTTACAAAGCGGTTTCCTCCCCGCAACTCCGATATCCGCCTCGCTCACTAAGTTGCTGAACAAACTCCACTTCTATCACTTTCCGGCAGAAGGTCGCCATTTGTTATTTATTTATCTTATTCAGCACCTAGTTCTGAGACAATTTGAAGTTGTGGAGCGAGAAATATTGTTTAATTTGAGGTAAAAGGCGGTGAGAAGACGCTTCGGAACGTAGACCCTCGTATAGTGTAGAGTGGACATTAGAATCTTTCTGTTTCAACATCTTGGTTAGTCATCTATAGATATGAAAGCAAAAGGATTGAAAGAAAGCGTCCTGGTTGAATGGGGAATATGGAAGAGTAAAACGAACATTACAACAAACAACAGCAGAAGCACCTCAAAAAAACCCTTTCTTTTAATTTTATAAATGTTATATATAGGTACTAGCAGTCTTTATTTTATAAATCGGCGGCCACGAACTCTCACGCCGGGCCTTGGTACAGGCCATGGTCCGAACCGAGGAGGAGTGGCAGGCAATCGCCTCCTTCTGCGAAACAGTAATGCTAGCAAAGGAGGTGGCCGCACGCGCGGGGGAACAGCCCTCACGCCCCAGCCGCCGGGATCCTGATCTCGATTTCTAGCCACCGTAAGCGCAGGCTTGCGGGCAGCGAGCAATGTTCGTGTTTTGTTCGTGTTCACCATCTGACCGTCCGGCAAGCGTCCAGACCGAGCCCAAGTCGTCGACGGCGCGTAGTGTTCCACGCACGCTTCAAAGAGATGTCAGCAAAATCGTAGAGGCCCAGCAGGGTCGAAGCCTACTGAGACCATGGGTTCGCTTCTGAAAGGAAAATCCGGTCTTGGAATGCAATGCAACGAAGGAACATAGGAGTGGGTTTTAGCCAGTATAAGTCTGATACGCCCTCTCGCCCCACCTAAGGGCGAGAGATCATTAGATGATTTCCCACCAAAAAAAAAATACCATTCACGGACCCACTCAAATATACAAAGTTTTATTCAAATCGGTCAATCCGTTTAGGACGACTTAGGTGACAAAGACACGTACAGAAGAATTATATATAAAAATATATACTTTATTAAATAAATATATACCTATATTTCTATATATAGTCAACGGGAAGTACCATATGAATTTTGATTCCCTTGACAGTATCAAAATATACGTTTTTTTGCGACATAAACGGCCGTACCTTTTTTATTCGTTAACTTAGAAGTTTGATTTCTTCACAGCTTCAAGGGACCGCAGATTTTCAATTTCAACTCAATACCTCCACGCGTTCCCGAGTTAAAGGGTCTCGACAGACAGACGGATTACAGTGATCCTATAAGGGTTCTCCTGTTCCTTCGTTGCCTTCGTCCCAGGGCCCCGGGTTTCGTTTTCACACTACCCATGACCCCAGTAGGCTTCGACCCTGCTGGGCCCCGACGATTTGCTGACATCTCCCTGAGGCGCGCGTGGAACAATACGCGCCGTCGACGACTTGGGCTCGGTCCGGACGGTTACCGGACGGTCGGACGGCGGGCTACCCATTGCTCGCCGTCCGCAAGCCCGCTTACTTTTGAGGTACGGATACCTAAAAAGAAACAAAAAAATAGTGGAATAACAATAAAATTAATTGTTATTATCACGTAAACAACTACGTAAACAAACAATAATTAACCCTTACTTTGAGATAATTTAAGATGATGAGCCATTCCGCTCCTTGCACGAGCCACTGGGCACGAACAGACGGCCTTATTATAGAATAGTTACGTAATGCGTAATGAACATTTCACGCTTAGCGTAAACGATCTAAATGTTTATAATTACCGAGCGCACCCACCCAACTTAATCGTTTAACTTCAAGCATTATGCTCCGATAGAAACGTAATTAACAAAACGATATTAAGTGGAAATTAATACAAGTTCTCTTTACAGCTACAAAGCTCGTCAGAACTCGAGGTCGGCTGAAACTTGCCTTAGCGTGTTTTGACCATCATAAACTTACCCTTAAATTCGACAATATCCTATACTCAAACCACCTTATATTTACGGTTACAAGGTTCAATTTCCCATGCGGTTTGCGGATGCTATCAGCAATGTAAGATGGTAGGTGTGAACAAGTGGAGCTAACTGTCATTGTCATGCCTGGCCTTTGTACTAGCAACGGGGCTAACTTAATCCACGCTCATGTCGACGCGCAATTGACTTAGTCAACCTAATTTGTATTTAAACCATATTTCAACAGAAGACAAAATTGTTTTTTTAGGGTTCCGTACCTCAAAAGGAAAAACGGAACCCTTATAGGATCACTTTGTTGTCCGTCCGTCCGTCTGTCTGTCTGTCAAGACCCTTTATCTCGGGAATGCGTGGACCTATCGGATTGAAATTAAAACGATATACTCATATACGATATAGTCTGCGCTCCCTTGAAGAGTGAAAAAATCAAACTTCTAAGTTAACAGAAAAAAAAGATATGGCCGTTTATATCACAAAAAACGTGTATTTCGACACTCAAGGGAACTAAAATTCTAGAGTACTTCCCGTTTACCAAGAATCCTGAAATTTTGCAGAAAGCAAGGTCTTATAACACAAGTATAGGAATAAATCTGAAAACAGAAAATTTGTTGTTACGTCACAAAATTTAGATTTGGAAAAAACTTCGAGACTCCAATCAGGAATTGAACTCTTTACATATGTATGTTTGTACGGAACCGTCAGGGCGCGAGTCCGACTCGCACTTGCCCATTTTTTAGGATAGCACAACATTGGAAACTTTTGTAAAAAGTACCCATTGTCGTTTGCCTTTGAATTGTGTCGTACTGGTCCTACGTGCACATATACACGATCCCCGGAAAGTATACAATAAAATGAGTGGTATTTTCCAAGAGTCTGTTTTATTTAATCGTTCCTTTGATATCGAACGAATAAAAGTCAGATTACCAGCACAAAGGAGCTCCTATTGAAGCTGTACGTTGCAGCTTTACAAAACATATTTGAGTATGAACGGGCTTCATACACAACACAACACTGCATTCTACTGTAAAAAAATAGTGAAAAAATCCTTGTATTTACTTCTATCGCCCAATAACATGATGAGTTAAAGAACAGTAAGGAAGAAGACCAGAACTGTGATTTTTTAAAATTAATATAATGGACAGGACTTGTCTGCCGCATGCCCGACTAAATAAAACTTGTGTGAGTGCCTTGACTGATAAAGTCATGGTCGTGGTTGCCAGATTTCACTTTAACTGTTGGGCGGTATATAAATTATATATCTGTACTATAATGCTGTATCTACCCCCTAGCCAAGTTACAACCGTTTCGTTTCGATTCTCTTTTCGTCGATCGCCTCGAGTCGGCCTCACCTCCGATCGCAGAAACGATGCGTGGGCTCGCGAAAAATGGAAGGAGTTTAGGGAGGCCTTTGCGCAAGAGTGGGACAGAACAGGCTAACAAAAAAATTTCCTGAGAACTTCCTCCTTTCTTTGAAATTGGTTAAAAAGAAAATTATAGTGCTAATTAATATTATTCAGCTGGCACCCATCCTTCTTCAAACCTTACCACTACGTAAAAAGGAGTCAATGACTGCATTAACCCCTTTTTTCGTGCGACATCATCAAATAAGTCTTATTACCATGTCCGGTGAGAACCTGCATCAAGTGCTAGACTAAAACCTACCTGTATACCTTCAATAGCCGTTTGCGTTCCAGGAGTGGTCCTGGAACGCAATGCCTGGTCACTCTTTCGAATAGACTCGCAGCCCAGTCTACCCCTACTTCAATTTATTCTAAGACATGAGACTAACCTAACTACCATCCATCATACAGCTCTCACTCGATACCGATGCTATCATCCTCTGATACATGACCTCTCACAAAGGAGCTGTAACTCGAGCATAATATGAAACACTAGATTATCGAGTAATCATCGTGTTTAATTACTTACTGCCCATGCATAACAACCTATATTATCAATACGTCAAAACTTTGGTGTGTATTTATTGTAATAAAACTGAAAATTATCTTCCCTTTCTTGTGACGATGTTTTTTAAACATCCAATGACTTCTTCCGCGTTAGGGTGAAGCGCGAGGGCGTGTCAGACTTTTACTTACCACACTTATGTTCCTTCTTTGCCTTACATTCCAGGACCCCGGGGTTCCCTTTCGGACTACCCATAGCCCCAATAGGCGCCGGCCCTGCTGGACCCCTACGGTTTGGCTGACATCTCTATGAGGCGCGTGTGGAACACCACGCGCCGTGGACGACTCGGGACTGCCGGACAGCGAGCTACCTATTGCTCGTCGTCCGCCAGCTATCGACTCCTTGTAAAGATATGAATTGCATTTTAAAACTACGTCTGCGTAATACTGAGACTTCAAAAATGCATTGAAAGGTTTCTCTATTGAAAACTGTGTGGCGTGATGTTACATGTTTTTTTTTTTTTAACTACGAATTACTAGAAACTAGAAATACTTTGAGTTTGTGTCCATACCACTAATAGACAAATGATATTTTATTTTGGAAATAGGTTTTTCATTCAATTTAAACTAGATGAGGCCGGTTTTTCCTAGCTGACTACACTGAGAAGAAACACCGAAACAAACTAAGGGTCAAATAACAGTAGGAGGAGTTTATATCGGCGTCGAGTCGAGGATGGAGTACTTGGGACTCGTCCTCGACAGCCGGTGGAATTTCGAGAAGCACTTCCGACGTCTGGCTCCCAAACTGGATCGGACTGGGGCTGCCCTCAAGCGGCTCCTGCCCAATCTCCCATAGATTGGGCAGGAGCCGCTTGAGGGCAGCCCCAGACGCCTCCTGCCGGAGGCTCTACGCAGAAATCGTTTGGTACATGGCCCTTTATAGACCCTAATGACGATCCGGATGGTGCGGAGGCACGCACGGGTGTCACCAATTTGTGGGACTGCCCAGAGTACACGGTGAAGCATACAGTAGAGGTATGCCCCACCTGGGCAGAGCACCGCCGTTTCCTCGTGATGGCGATCGCTTGCATTATATATTTTAAAATTACACAAAACACATGTCCGAACGATACAACTAGTATAATCAGCCTTCTAATGTTCCCACTGCTGGGATTCACGTCTCTTCTCTATAAAAGGGAATGGACCGTAATCCACCACGCGGGTCCAGTGCTTGTAGGTGGATGTCACATATCTTCGAATTTTTGGTTCCCGCCAAACCGGCGTGTCCTAATGCCAGTTTTCACGCGATGTTTTGGTTCACAATTTTTGAGAGTTGGGATGATGTAATAAATTATACATACTAACCGCCTGCCACAGTTTGAACCCACGACTAGCAGGTCGGGGCTGTTACTACTAGGCCACCGTAACAAAATATGCATATTAAAGAAGTAACAAAATATAAACAATAAAACAAACAACGCTACTCTGAGTAAAAATAACTTAGTCTTGTTAAAAGAAAAATACAAAGTGAAAACGGGACCATCTTTCATTGCCAGCAATAATAACTTTACGATGATTACATTCTTAAATACAGGCACAACACTAAAATAAAAGAAGTGCAACGTTAAAAAATAAGTGTTATTAATATAGAAAAGCAAGGAGAATGCAATCATCATGATGTATTACTACCCCGCCTACACTTTAATTCGGGTAATCGGGTAGTTGTCTAGTTAAAACAAATGATTAATTACTATGCATAGCACGTGCCCACATACACGCAACCAACGTATTTTCTAAAGCTATAAATAATCTACTTAATGTGAATGCTCCAAAAAAGCCTGCAAAATTCTAAATTTAGAAAATTCGTTTGCATGTAAATTGCATTTCAATACTTAATAGCCACCATTACATGGTGGACATCCCACCCATACGATACGCACAAAACGTTTTGGGAACACATTCGTTGTGTGTACAGATAAGGACAGGAGTAGAATGGGATGCTGGAAGTCAAGAGTGAATATATATATGTAATATTATAATTATTTTTATCGTACTTTTGAGTACAATATTGACTTGTCTACACTGTCCTTACATAATATCTACTAATACTGTAATATGGAAATATTGTAAGAACCACAACAATATTTTTTTAAAGAGTAACAATGGAGTTTCTTGCCGATTCTTCTCCATAAGAAACGACCAATTTGGAACCGTGCTCTAGCTTCTGATGTTTTATAAGTGCCCATGTAAGCCTATGTATGTGAACTGTATGTATGTCTTAACAGTTTTTTTTTTTTTTAATTTTTAATAGATTACTTCTAGGCAAGCGTGCTCCAACCTCGACTTCATCATCACTTGCCATCAGATAAGATGGTGGTCAAGCGCAAGCCTATCAATAATAAAAAAGAGTATAGTAAAAAAATATTGATGGTAATAGCATATGTATGTATTTACACAATTATACTCATTAAAACCGTAACGTAACAACATTTTATGCGTACAACTAAAGAGTGGAATTCTCTGCCGGAGTCTGTGTTTCCAAATAGCTAAAACCTGGGGCGCTGTAAATTAAAGACTGAATAAATTATTTCTAGGCAAGCGTATTCTATCGTCAACCACAACGTCGCTTTCCGTCATTTGAAATAGTGGCCAAGTGATCCTATCAATAATAATAAAAATAATAAAATGTACTGAAACTGAATTACTGCTACATAATTACTACACTTATTGCTTTTTTAAAACGAAAACCAGTTCAAGATCAAAACTAGACTCCGCAGCTGCGATCACGGGAAAATGTCTTAGACATTCATAAATGAATTTGATCTAACAGATTTTTATATCAGGGTAACCGATTATGCACAGGGTTCTATAGCGTCATCTATGGCGTCACATAAGAACTAATCCTGCATCGGGCAATTAAAGTTCTCGGTGCGTTTAGAACATAAATAGAACAGCCCGAAATCATCTATCGTGCAGTTGCCCACCAGACATAACAGCCGTCTGGCCGGAAGATCCTCTCTTTACAATGGAGGTTTGCGGGACTTTACGCTCTGTTCCACGTACCTCCAAAGTTCTATCATTACTATGTATACTATGTGCTATTCCAGGATATTTTCTACCCGTGTGCCAAATTTCATTCAAATTCGTTCGGCCGTTTAAACATTAAGAAGTAACAAACATACACAAACATACTTTCGTATTTATAATATATGTGTGACAGACTACCTCAGAGGAACTTGCCGAGAAGGCTGACTTGATGCAGTTGCTGCAAAATACTGCAAAAAATCGCATTCTAATAGAAAACAAAGTGACCACCTGGCTAAATGAAAAAATCACGCGAAACTAAAACAAAAAGGAAATCCTGTACATTTTAAAACCTCTACGGGAGAGGGACTGGGCCGTAATCCATCATGCGGGAAATTGGTGGATGTCACATATCTTCGAATTTTTGGTACTAGGACATCGGTTTCCTTACAATGTTGAAAATATGTTTAGGCCCTCTTAATAAAATCTCTTTAACAGCAACTTACTTAATCTACACCAATGCACCCCCAAACTGTGCCACTGCATTTCCCTACGATCAGAACCCTAATATAAATTCAAAGTCTCTAGTCCTTTAATGAAGACGGAACCACAAGCCGAGCTAAGCTTAGCTACTAGTACATCTAAGCTGACGGTACACTGGGTACAGTAGGCTTAAAGCTGTTTAACTGTTTAACCGCATTAAGGGCCGGGCTGTCACTCTTAGTACCGCATGCTCAGCTTTGGGAGCTAACTTAATGTGATGCCGACTGTACCTAATTATATTTGTACGCTGATACGGTCGGTGAGGGTAGTTAACGGGTGTTTGTTGTTTGTATAAGTTTAGTTCAAAGTGAAATCTTGAAATGAAGTTTTACTCAAAGCCATTGTTTGAGTAGGTATCTATGTAATCCTCTTCATCCAACCCCTCCTCTTGATTGAATTGATTTCAATCAATAAAATAAGAATTAAGAAATTTGATTGATTGGAACAGAGGATTTTTTCATCGTACTAGCTTCTGTCAACGGCTTCGACTTGATTCCACCATCTCATTTCTACCATCGAACAACCCGACGAACGACGAGTATCCACCCTTACGTTGTTGAAACCTCTACGGTCCGGAACAAGCGTTTTGCCTCGTCGTTTATACCACGTACATCGAGGGACTGGAACAATTGGCCTGCTGCGGTCTTCCCATCCGATTATTATTTAGGTGTCTTCAAGGCTAGAGTGAATAGGCTCTTAATAAACTAGTGCGCCTCACCATCAACGATTGCTTGACTACTTACCATCAGGTGGTATCGCAGTCAAGTACTAGTTTAGAACCATTTAATATATATATATATATATTATAGTGGTTAATACCACTAGAGCAAGAGAGAATATATATATTTATCTATCTAGAGTGCAACCTCTGTTTACGCACACTACCTATATAATTAGTGCATGCAAACACAGGTAGCACTCTCTGTTCCTTTACTCTCATAGCCCGATGGGACATCAATCCGACGAACCGAGAGATCAGCCGCTGGACCAACGGCTTTACGTGCCTTCCGAGGCACGGGGGTGTAGGACCACCAACTTCCAAACTCCGGGCTGTTTATTGAGAAACAGAACATCTCATTTTGAGTTTTATACTTCGGTGCCTTGGACCCCATGCTCGGCAGTCACGCTTGCGTCCATAACACCAATGGGAATAGTGTAGTTCACTACCATTGAAAACATGACAGTTATGGACTAAGTGATTTCAGAGATAATCCGCTGGCGAATAAACAAACCATGTTACCTTTATCATTTTAGTTTATATAAGACATAAAATGCCGATTATGACCGGGAGAAAATAAAGACAGGTAGGCAGGCAGGGTTCAGTCATCCTCCAAAAATAAAACACACTAGCACACAATATTATAAAGGTGGAACTTTGTGTGTACATATAATAATATAATATTCACACAACTATCACGCAACGCCGTCTAGTCTCAAGCTAAGCAGAGCTTGTGTTACGAGTACTAGACAACTGATAAACATTCTTAAATATTTTTAAATACAAACATATTATAGATAAATTACACCCAGACACAGAACAAATGATTGTGCTCATCACACAAACATTTGTCCTGGGTAGGAATCAAAACCACGACCTCCGGCAGAGCAGTCAGGGCCACTAACCACTAGACCAACAGGCCAGAAAATGTCAGTCAGTATGTTTGTTATTCCTTCACACTCAAACAGCTAAACGGATTTAAATAAAATTTGGCACACGGGTAGACTATGTCCTGAAATAGGACATAGAATACTATTTATCCCTGGAGTATGTTTTCTTGGAATAATTTTCTACATTCGAAGCCGCTGGTAGCAACCACTAAAGACATAAAGTGCGGCAATCATGCGCGAAATAGCCTAATCCATGACGAAATTAATAAACTCCGCCGTTCCTTACAACTCTACAAATAAAATAAACTATTACGTTTACTCAAATTACTTTTCTCCGTCAACCCAAGCAAAAGATACTCTATTTTCTCTCCAACAAAGCATAATTCACATTACTGCGTTCTCATAAAATAGTAAATTAGCCTCGAAATATCGCTTATATACTTATATATTTTGTACCGTAAATACACAATTTGCCAGTGGAATGGTTGGCATTGCGACGAGCCGGCGATAGACGCAATAAGTCAACAACGAGGATCCGGGAAGGCCAGGGGTTTCTTATCTAAAATGAGTCGCCCCTGGACACGCTCCCTTGACGACAGGATCAACCATATATACCCACTTAAGTACATGACATATAAGTTAAATGCGACATACGGTCTGTACTTTCCTTCCAAAAATGTTGTACAGCGGTGCCAAAACGCTGATTACGTATTTTCTACAGCTTAAGTTCCCGTTTCTTGGTGCCAAAGTCTTGTGTATTTATATATTTATGAGGGTTGTAAATGCTGCACATTATGGTAAGTGATCGCAGACCGAGATTACTTGTAAACTATAACATTAACCATTGTATATTTAAATATAAGTTACTAGCTTTTGCTAGCGGCTTTACCTGCTTGAACGTAGATTTCCATCTCCATACAAAGGACCCCCGTTTCACACACATATACCCACACACTGATGCAGACCACTCATAACTTTAGAATGTCATTGCGAAACACTGTTCCTTAAGACACGGGATAACCTATGTAACTTAAGGGACAGAATTTAAATTATTGGGTACAGATTTCTGCAACATCTAAGTGTTTTATGAAATTTTTTCTCCACCATTTAAAAAAATTGTATACATAATATACATAAATTCTAAATTATACATTCGAGCTAGACCGCGGTCGTGAATGTACGTAAACTACCGTGCGCTACGAATATGTCGAATATATATATTTGTTTGTATCCCCTTAGAGGGTTAATTTTGGGAAATCCTTTCTTAGCGCATGCTTATGGCATGCTAAGTTTCAGAGATGATTCAGTCAGTAACAGCAACCTTTCATACAATATTATAGTTCAAACATGCACGTTTGCAACAAAGGAACAAACATTTAGGTACAAACAAGAGAACTTAATTAATTTTCCTCATAAGAATTGATGAAACGATCAATTTCGCTTACACTAAACCAACCGCAGTTTAATACACTGTAATTGGTGTTTCTGAGTTTAGCAACACACGTAAGCTCTACATTTAACATTCCTAACTGAAAATCCAACGCATTCATAATATCGAATGTAGACACGCATTCACTGTAGCCACTATTAGCCTTTCATGAGAACACGACACATTCACAAAACAGACAGCTTTTCATTCCTTTGAAATTTGAAACGTTACCCAGTGGCCGAGATCAGGAACAAGCAGCGACTTTACCAGCCAACCCATCGCCTCTCATCAGGGGCGGATCGTGAAATTGCTGGGCACTAGGCTAACACTACTTTGGGACTAACCTAAGTAATCAAACTAGATTTTTCCTGAAGTGTACCTTTTCGACAACGACCGATCAACACAGAAATGTCTAAGTGGATGTCCTAATGAGACAAGAAACGTTCAACTGGTTATGAGTTACTATGGCCTACTTTAGAGTCTTTAAATATAAATATACTTTAATTACAACTTAAACACCAACGTTGAGTACTTGTAAACCATTGTAGTGACCCGCCATATTAGCAGTGAGTCACGGAATACTTCCTATTAAACAGTACTATATTAGTTCTAAAAAGATTTTTCGAGTTTTCAATGAGGCCAGGAGGCCCTTTATATCCATGGGGCCCTAGACTGCAGCCCATTTAGCCATTAGGTAGGTCCGGCCATGCCTCTAATGAAGCAGTAAATTCTCCAAAACGGAAGTTTCTCTAACAGTATGCCATTTCAAAACCGCATCAAATATTATTCACGACGGGTTTTACACTATGAATAATGGATAGGACCCCGTGCCCAGCTTAGTGTCAATGAGATCACGCGCACCCGCTCCCATATTGGATTATTGCGAATAAATGACAAAAATGGTTTTCGATCTAGCACCGCGCCGGCGGCGTATACAGGATTCGTAAAAATGCAATTTATATCACGTAGGATATCGAAATGAACGAGATTTTCTCTCGCGAATTCATTAAGTTCGCTATCTTTGAGAGGGGTTCGTATACTTAAAAATACATCGGTATAGGTAATTATGGTAAAAAGATTCGGTCGGATGGCCCGCAGCAACACAGGTAAACATCGCCTCGTATTTTCCCTCCCTTGTAATTGAATAACGGCCCCTGCTGGCTCAGCGGATGCTCACAAAAATAATTCTATTACTGCCTTCTCTTTCTTCTGCTCTCACTTTCCATAAAATATTTCAAGAGCAATATTAACTTTCGTTGTATATTGAAAATTTATTTAAAACTAGCTGCCGCAAGCGGCTTCGCTTGCGTTAAAGTAGGCTTCTCCTTTCTATCTATCTCCAGACAAACTTTGTAGCCCCGTTTCATTCCCTTAAGAGGTGAATTTCGGAAAATGCTTACTTAGTGCTAGCCCGAAATTTGTATTTCATAAAAGGCTACCGTGTGTAAAATTTCACACTCTTAGTCCCAGTAGTTTCAGCTGTGTGTTGATATCTTGATATGTCAGTCAGTCAGTTCTTTTATATAATAACTTTATTTAACCATTGTTACAAGTATTTTCTTAAAGATAGGTACAACATAATTACTTTTGATCTTACACGAAAGCAATACTGTAGTGTAATGTCCTGCTTTGCTGAAAAAAGAAGCAACCATTTTTTACCAACACTTCGACTTTTCTTAACTTTCGTCGGCAAATCTTCAAAGCGAAAGACATACTCTACCGACTGGCTTTTTCTTTCGGATTCAAAGCCGAACACCCAGGCTTCAACACCTGTTACGATATTATAGATAGCCAATGACTGTCATTCATTAAACTTTTTTATCATTTTACGACACGCAGTCGTTTCTGGTCCTCCATTAAGTAATGTGGTATCCATCGAGTGCAAAGCTTCCGATCATTCAGATGCACATGTAAAATGGTATGCATTTGGCTCATTCCAATGCCTAACAAAGCACGAATCTGCTAGCAAGTAATTTTTTTTTGCCAGTTTCACTATGTTGTCCTACGGTGTCAATATTCAAGTCTGTAACCGCAATCGCCGATCAACCTTTACGTACCTTCTCATAAAGATGATCACGTCCATGTCTAAATTCTCCAAACTACGAATACACACAGTTGCGACATGGTGCTTTATTACCAAATGCGTTGACCAAATTGACGTATCTGGTAACTCTCTTGTTGACTTATGCCACAACGAATATCATTGAAAGAAAATGTTTACGAGTTAAATACATTTTGATAGCGATACATAATCTTCGAAAGGACGCCACAATGAAGAAACAAATGACAGTCTCGCAAATAAAAAAGTAACATGCCTGCAAAGAGTTCCTTTTTCGAATTCTACTATTGTTTTTATATTCCTTTATTGTAAGAGGCCAGATCTAGAGACTTTCAATATGCTCCACGTAACATAGCATATTCAGCCTTATAATGTTCCCACTGCTAGGACTCAGGCCTCCTCTTCTGGAGAGGGAATGGGCCGCAATCTACCACGCATACCCATTGCAGATTGGAGGATATCAAATGTCTTCGAATTTTTGGTTCTAGGACATGCCGGTTTCCTCACGATGTTTTCCTTCACCGTTTTGAGAGCAGTGGCATCACCTCTGCTAAAACATATAAAGTAATGCGCCTGGTAAGGTTTGAATCTGCGACCTGTAAGTTGAAAACGACCACTGGTTTGACAAACTATAAACAAAATAAACTAAAAATTTTGAGCTTAACGCCATCTTGCGAGAACAGCATACCAAACTCGAGCCCGTAGCTTTTACCTTAATGCGATTTGTGTCTGTGATTCACAGAATTGTACAAAGCAGAGAATTTAGTTTGTTACTGGATTATACTCTCAATATCCGTTTAGTCCATCCTCTAGTTTATTTAGTTATTTCCAAGTAATCTATCTATTATTCTGTTTCATTATTAGTTTGCTTACTACTTAATGAACCCTCGAATCAAGTATTATAAGAACTTTGAAGAGGTGTTTCTTGTCCAGTTATTAATTTAGATTTATTACGATGGTTATTGGACTATAAATATTAAAATCAAGCGAATCCAGACTTTAAACAGATTCTTCCATGACCCAGAATGTCTTAGACGAGATTTCACAATGACCATACTTTTTATTGGGCTAGGAAATCTTGAAATAAAGTTCTGAGTGAAGCGTGAGGGACTGTCAAATTTATATTGACTAACACACCTGTGTTCCTTCTGTTGCCCTTTCCTCTAAAACATTACTTTCAGAATATTTTTTATATTATTTAGATCTCAACCACCTTAAATTCGTTACTAATTAATTTTGTTAACATCTAATTTATTGGTAGTTGTAATTATTTACTTTTCCTTGCTTCTTTTATATTATAGCCTCTCTTTTGTAATATGAATGTAAGAACACTGTAGAATCCGAATTCTTAGATTACTACCTATTACGACTCACTTTTTTATTGTGCTTTCGGGTAATGCATTGACTGATCTACACTAACCTTACATAATATTTATTAATCCTGTAAAATGGAAATATTGTAACATCAACCCTATTTTTAACTAACTTCAAAAAGGAGGAGGTCCTATGATCGGCTGGATGTATTTTTTTTTTTATGTACGAGTATGTTCACCGATTTCTCGGTCAATTGTGGACCGATTTTGTTTTTTTTTTTTAATTGATAGGTTATAAGTAATTCCAAGTTGGTTCCATAGAAATATTGTTGTGATCATGAATTTCGAAGATATGGACAGAACTCCTCATAAGATCAAAGCAGAACTGTCGTAACAAGTAAGATTGCTTTATTTATACATGCTACTCGATGACTGACTGAAAGAAGAGAGGGAATATATCGAACTGATCTGATGATGAAGCCTGAAGTTAGGTACCGGAACTCTGTAATAAATATATATTCATATATATATTCAGCCGAACGGAGGTTCTATACCTCCTCCTTTTTGAAGTCGGTTAAAAAGAGGAACCATGGAGTTTCTTGCCGGTTCTCTTCCATAGGAAACGACTAATTTGGATTCATGCACTAGCTTCTGACGTTTTATAAGTGCCCATGTAGGCTCATGTGAAATAAAAATATTTTGAATTGTTTTTTTTTTTAATTTTCTTAAAGTATTTGAGCCGCAGCAACTCTTTCGCGCAATCCCAAAACCCGAGCACAATAAAATAATTACCCCAGTGATCATATCCTTTTACATTTCTACACGTAAAGACACTTGATATATAAACTTCGTAATGAAAACTGAAGCTCGGCTCTGAAATAAAACTGGTACCAATTAAGGAAAACAAGGTGGTCGTGCCTTCGTATTAATAAGCTTAATTAACGGTTAAGGAGCGAAGGAGGATCATTAAAGGCGTCTAGGAACTACTTACTGTAAAGCTGTGTCGTTGGTGTATATACTATAGTTTAGGTATAACTGTTTCTTTTTTTATGGTTGAAAATCATCTAATGACTTCTCTCGCTCTAGGATAGAGCGGGAGGATGTATAGACTTTTACTGACAAAAACCACACCGCAGGCGGTCGCCTCCTTCTGCGTAGCAAAAGAGGCGGCCGATCGTGTGAGGCAACGCCCCAACCACCGCCTCATTCCGATCCCGATTTCCTGCCACCGTAGGCGCGAGCTTGCGGACGGCGAGCAAGGGGTAGCTCGCCGTCCAAATCGTCGACGGTGCGTATTGCTCCACGCGCGCTTCAGGGAGATGTCAGCAAATCGTAAGGGCCCAGCAGAGTCCAAGTCTACTGGGGTCACGGGTATTGTGAACGGTGGAGGTGTACCCCGCTTGGGCGGAGCACCACCGTGTCCTCGCGGAGGCAATTGGCGGCAGCGACCTTTCGCGTCGGGCCCTGGTTCAGGCCATGGTCCGGAGCGAGGAGGAATGGCAGGCGGTCGCCTTCTTCTGCGAAGCAGTAATGTTAGCGAAGGAGGAGGCTGCACGCGTAAGGGAACGAAGGTACTCACGCCCTAGCCGACGTAATTCCGACCCCGACTACCAGCCACGGTAGACGCGGGCTTGCAGACGTCGAGCACTGGGTAGCTCGCCGTCCGGCTGTTCGGTAATTAACCGTACCGAGCCCAGTCGTTAACAGCGCGTAGTGATCCTCGCGCTCCTCAAAGAGATGTCAGCAAACCGTAAGGGCCCAGTGGGGCCGGTGCCCGCTAGCTAGGACCGCGGAGAATTTCTGAAAGGGAAACCAGTAGTCCTAGTACGCAAAGGGTAATTGAAGGATACAGGTGTGGTTTTAGTCAGTAAAAGTCTGACACGCCCTCGCGCTCCACCCAGAGCGCGAGAAGTCATTTGGATGATTTCCCACATTAAAAAAATAAAAGGTAGTGTGAAAGTAGTGAAACCCGGAGCCCTGGGACGAAGGCAAAAAAGGAACAGGAGTGGGTTTTAGTCAGTTAAAGTCTGACACTATCTCTCGCTCCGCCCTAGAGCAGAAGAAGTCATTAGATGATTTCCCACCTTAAAAAAAATGCGGTTGTCATCTCTGTCTATCACTTCTCTGAAGGAGCTTTTAAAGAATATAACGATGGTTTGGTTGGTTTTGAGTCATTTTAAAGTGTCGGTTACACTCCTCTAAGGTCCTGACTAAGTGCGTCGCCTCGTTGTTTATACAGCTTACTGCGAAAGACTGGAACAATTTGTCCGCTGCGGTCTTTCCATCCGATTATAATTAAGGTGTCTTCAAGGCTGGAGTGAATTTATTTATTTACTTATAGTTTAAATACAGTAGTGGTACATGGGCGAACTTAATCCAACACGGCGTTCTCTACCAGTCAACTTTTGGATTAAAGACAACACTGTGGTAGCCGTGGTAGGTATGCACAATTAATAACCTAGTGCGCCATAATAAACTAGTGCGCTTCACCATCAACGACTGCATCACTGCTTACCATCAGGTAGGATCGCACTCAAATACTGGTTTATATCATTTAAAAAAAAAAACTATTTATAAAAATTATAAATTTAGATTCTTTCTTCTAATAGAGTTAACAAAAGTATATAAAGCGATCAAAATGTCAAACTAAATCTACAAACAGGTGCGTTGACCTCGTAAAAAACCTCGTAGTAAAATCTATGGGAATTGGAAAAAATTATGGCGACACAATTATTAACCCAGGGATCGATGTCGTAAAAATAAATGATCAGTTTTATAGCGTCGGCGAGAGTCCAATTTTATGATGTGGGAATTTCAGTAGCCTCATGGTATAATATTACGCTTATCTCGCGACCGTCTCCGACTGGGTCGGGAATAAATCTACTAAAATATAATTTAAGGGTAGTTTTAGTTTTATTAGACGTTGTTCGGGCACCTTCGGCCACTCGGCAATCTTCGGCTGCTGTCGTGAGACATCGGAAGTCGGCGAGCGGCGGTGAGAGGTGCGACGTGTAAAACGCAGGCCTTCGGACCACTTGGATCACTTTGCTACCGATATCTGAAGACGACGCGCGCGCGCACTTCAAACGCTTACCAACATCGAACTTTATTTTACCTATTCGGGAATTACATTCATTTCAAATTGCAGTACATTTTCTTAAGTTTAGTCTTTAGATAGATTAAAAAACATACATTCAACCGAACATATAACCTCCTCCTTTTTGAAGTCGGTTAAAAATTCGTTAAGTGCGGTACAAAATTTCACATTCTGGTCTACGGTTTCTAGTTATAAGCAAGAAATCGTATCCAAAATCGTAAAAGGTAAGAATATTTTAAATCGGTTTATTATTAAGTAAGTTAGAAACCTTTCAAAAGAGAAAGAAGAAACTATCCAGTAACACCGCTGAATATAAAATGATAATGTGTAATGGTAATATGTGTCTAAAAGAGATAGATGAGATGTTCTTACAACACTTCTTCTCATCTTTCTCATACCAATATTTAAAACGCTAATTCCTGTTTCATTTAATAACAAATTTTGATGCAAACAGAAATAGATTTCTTATTCGAAGTTTAGTACAAATTATTGTACAATAATAAATACAGGTAGATACCCAATTTCGTTATAATTAATTAGATTTCAGAATGCGAGGTAATTTATCAAATGATCAATTAAAACACAAAATGCAAATGTAAATTGCCTCAAATTATTATTTAACGTATTTATCTACATAATAATAAAATAATAATATTCCACAACTATCACACAACTCCGTCTAGTCCCATGTTAAGCAGAGCTTGTGTTATGAGATCTTAGACAACTGGTAAGCATACTTATATATTTCTAAATACATACATATTATAGATAAATTACACCCAGACACAGAACAAATGATCGTGCTCATCACACAAACATTTATCCTGGGTGGAAATCGAACCCACGACCTCCGGCATAGCAGTCAGGGCCACTAACAACTAGACCAACAGGCAAGTCAATTGAAATAATTACCAACATAATAATATGGACCAAGTTCTATCACTGTACAACGACTATAAGAAAAAACAAAATAAATATAAATCGTAAAATCTAAATCGACGAATAACTTTCTCAAGTGGCGCGTTGCCGAGACATAGACAACATGTGTAGTGTACGCAGCATAACGTTACAATTACGTACACACTTCGCACGATATTCGCACATCGCACGATATGTACGCGCCAACAAATTGCATTCCTCTCCTCACAGCTAGATATATTCTGCCTTGCCGTACAAAGGGGATATGACACGCGTTATAAATTGTCTATCCATAGTGCCGGCGTACCGGTTGCGGACACGAAAACATTAAAATGACAAATTGTTCATCGCTGTGATTCCATTTTTCACGACGAAGGAGGTACGCCTTAACATTACGCCGTGGAAGTACTACGTATATTAATTCGCGCAATTTAATTTACGTCAACGATTGACGTAGTAAATTGACGAAAAAATGCTCCAATATTTTTTTCCATAAATTTCTTATTGATTGCCCGGTCTACGATTGATTTGTTGAAAGTTCACGGGTTTCTGAACACTGAGCATAATAACCCCGGCATTGGCGGAGCTTTTCCTAAATATTTTTGAGTTGATGAAGTATTTGTTTACAATAAGAAGCTTAAAACTGGATCGACTTTAACTGCTCTCTTTAATTACCAGTTTATTGACTTTATTGATGTTACATATTTATTTATTTGAGCAATGAAATTTATTCGTTTGATCCTGGTGAAGCGATTGAAATATTTTGAACTTAGAACCAATTTGTCGATCAAAAGGGGACATTAAGCTCCTAATTATTTCAATCTCAGATCAAAATCATCAATAACTGGTAGCTGAGTTGCTGGTCTGTTTATTTAACGAACAGAACTCATATGAATGAAATAACGTGCTCTCAGGAACATGCTCACGGAACAGCACTTACAGTAGCATAGTTACATTTCAATAAAGTATAAACAAATCTAAGACAAAGAATAAAATCTCACAACACAATTTGTCAAGTCCCAGACGGTTAGAGCGGCAGCAACAGTCACAATACTAGTCCTGTACGAACAAATTCGCATTTAAATGCAACTTAAAGTTTGTCGACTGTGCCCAGTTAGGCGGGCGGCACACGAGCGAGTGAACTCGTTAACGGTAGCTTAACTATTTCTTCAGCGTGTAAAATCATTAGGGCCTTTACACACGTAATATTTATGTGTAGACAAGTTCGTATCGGTTCCGACTGTTGAACCGCTATCGCTTGCGAGAGTGACGTTAGTAACATGTGGCTGGCTGTCACACCGTTGTGTATAAAGGTGACAATTATTGACCAGGGCTGGAGAGGACTCTTTCGAACAATATATCGAAAGAGTCCTCTCAGACCTCGGATGCAAGGGGAACTGAAGATACACGGGTGGATGTTAGACAGTAAATTCTGACATTCCCTCTCACTCCTCCCACAGCGGAAAGAGTTATTTGATGATTTACCACCTTCAAAATAAAAACTGGCTAAGTGCGAATCGCATTCGCGCACGAAGAGTTCCGTACCATTATCTATACAACATTAGACACTATACACATAATATAACCTTTTTTTTGAAAAATCACGTTCCTTTGTTGTATGGGAGCCCTATTTAAATATTTATTTTATTCTGTTTTTAGTATTTGTTATTATAGCGGTAACAGAAATTCAGTAACATCGTCTGTGAAAATTTCTACTATCATGGTTCACGAGACGTTCACGGTACAGCCTGATGACAGACAGACAGATGGACAGTGGAGTCTTAGTAATAGGGACCTTTGGATACGGAATCCTAAAAAGGTGAAATAATTGATGATACCCAAAAACGGTTTCCAAATTGATCTCCTTCCGTGGTGCTTACGACCTTCTGATATTATAATTATTTTTTTCTAACTTTCTAGTATTACAAACATAAACATATACTTCGTATGTAACAAAGTTTATGTCAAACTGTGTACGAACAAGGTTTTAATAAAGCGTAAAGTATGGCAGCTAGTAATTTATTCATCTCCTGTTTCTTTACTTCGACTATACTTTACAAGCTCGACGCTTATGCACTTAAATTGTAGTTGAAATTGCGTAGAAGTCCCGTGAGACAAAGGCATGCAAGTCAAACATCCAACTAGGTCACACTGCAAAAAATATAAACTGTTCCCCCATTCTTGCAAAGAAAGTCTTCTCGAGGAAGAGTGCACAATATATTCAATGTTTATTTTCGAAATAGTTTCACATAAACGACGCATTATTTCAGAGTTTTCCAACTGAAAGCACAAATCAGTTACAAAGTTGCGCAAGACGCGTATAGTTGAGTCGTAAAGGCGGGCTGCTATCAATCTGAGACGGTACTAAACATGGAACACGAAAGAAATCACACAAAGCGACAAACGGATTCGTGATTGCCGAACCTTATCTGTGACATAAACGAATGCCGTAAAACGATTATCAGTCATCTACGACGTTTGTGTAAACACGACTCGGCCGTCCGCGTCGCCCGCCATCATCCTCATGTAAACAACAGGCTGTAAACGAACAAGCAAATATAATTTATTGGCGACAAAGCGCTCACAACGGTGACATTACCGCTCACATAAAATCGCTTAAATTCAAATCGTCGTGTAGGTCCCGGCGCGGTCGCGCAGGATTGAATCGCTTAAGCGACAATGTCGTTTCGGTTCGCCTCAAATTACTCGAATGGGTTTTCGATATACCGCCCATTTGATGGGGAGCCCTTTTAAGTTAGATGAAAGCTCCTGGCGCAAATTGTAACCACTAGCCGTAATGGTAACACGTACTATCTATTAGGGCACCACTCTATAGGCACTTGAGATGAAGAAAGTATCACTTTGGATATACCTTCCAAGTAGCTCCTTGTTAATACTGTATTAATAGGAATACGGTTTTATTTCTTGGATCTTCATATAGCCTCTTTTATATAATGTGTATGTGAGAACACTATACTCTGCGGATTCATACATTATTTTTTATTTCAATAAAAAAAATTTTTATGTTTTTTGTGTACATTGTGTTACTGTCTACACTGTTCTCGTATGAAAATATTTTCAAATTAATTATTTTTAGGGTTCTGCACCTGGGTCGCCTTCAAATAAAATACCTATTTAAAATTGAATTGACTTGATCCATAAAATTGCACAGATTTCTTGAAAAAATAATGAGTGAGCCTAAAAGTTTATACAACCCCATTTTAACAGAGCGTCGATTATAACAAGGCGAAGTTTCATTTAACTTAAAACTGAGGAATAAATGAAGAACCATTTCTTGTTGTCTTTCAGTCCTCTGTAAACTCTGATGGTCCGAAAAACTAATATTTTGCAGAAAAGTTTTTATTACGTTTGTTATGATATCCTCGAAGTAGGATCCTGCGATGAATTTGGAGATCCGCTTCGTGATTTCACTAAAAACACTTCGAGAGTGCCGCATGCCGTGGCTCGTGGCTCGACTCGTGCAAAATACTTGAGTTATATAACTTTATTCCTGCCACTCCTGTGACGGCTCCAATTTATTTATTTTGTTTTTTATTCGTGGAGTTTCGGTTTCGTGTATTATGTTAATTTTAAGCTATTTATTTTGGGGTTCCAGTAAGGAAAATGCAGAACTATAATTAAAAACGAAGTAGAATAATCATTTCATTTTGACTTTTATACACAGCTATCTCATCTTACTAATATTATATATCTATAAAGCCGAAAGTTTGTGAGTTTATGTAGGTGTGTATGTTTGTTACTTACGCTCGAACGGCTGAACGGATTTTGACGAAACTCGGTATAGGGGTTAGACCATGTCTTTGAATAGCACATAGGATACTTTTCATCCCGAGAGTATGTTCCCTTGGGATAATCTTCTACTTAAACGCGGGCGAAGCCGCTGGCAGCAGCTAGTTATATTATACACCACTAATTTTTAATTAGTACACATACTTAGAGAGCTTATTAGAAAAGGTGTTGGTATTATTTAAGTAAAGTCTCAATAAATAATATTCATAAACAGCAAAGTTATTTGCGTTTGCTTATATCCCAAAATGTCAATCTATTTATGCAAATATTGTACAGGCTATTTATTGATTATGAATGAATAAAAGACGATCAAAATGTAAAAATACTGCGCGTAGTATTTTCTTAACAATTGAATTGATACGAATGATTGATTCTATTATGAATTTACCAATTATGACAAATTTTCGTGGACAATTTTGGCTACACAAATATGATCAGTAACGGGTACGGATAGAGCCCCATTTTTTTACTTTTGACTTCACAAATATGATCAGTAACGGATAGGAATAGAGCCCCATTTTTTTACTTTTGACTTCACAAATATGATCAGTAACGGGTACGGATAGAGCCCTATTTTTTTTACTTTTGACTTCACAAATATGATCAGTAACGGGTACGGATAGAGCCCTATTTTTTTTACTTTTGACTTCACAAATATGATCAGTAACGGGTACGGATAGAGCCCTATTTTTTTTACTTTTGACTTCACAAATATGATCAGTAACGGGTACGGATAGAGCCCTATTTTTTTTACTTTCGACTACACAAATATGATTAGTAACGGGTACGGATAGAGCCCCACTTTTTTGTTCTATTTAAAAAATTGGGGGGTACACCAGCTTTTACCATCGGTTTCGCCCACATGCTCACACTATCACGTCAGTTCAGTGGCTATTTTAATTATTCGCAAATTGGATAATATATAATATAATGAATATTGTCGTGAAAATTGGTATAGTTTTGTGTCTCAACTTCTCAAGTATCTGGACAATATGTGGAATTATTGAAACAGGCGCGATCTCTGTAAAGTGAAGCTTAGATTTTTATTGTATTGACTACCTCAGCAAAGTTTTCCGCGATCGCTATGGCCACTAGTGGTGATTGAAGAGCCATAATTAAAATAGCATGCGATTAAATACCGAAACTAAAGTAATTACAATCAAGGGCAACTATAGAATAGAATAAACTTTATTGTACACAAAAATAGTAAAAAAAAATTTACACTAACTTATATCTATGGGTACAAAGGCGGTCTTATCGCTGGCAGCGATATCTACCGGACAACCTTAGGATGGACTGTAAGAACTTGAAATAGAAAAGGGGGGTAGTCTGCAATGTACAGCAAATTAATAAAGTAAATATTAGATTAAAATTATATACTAGACTATACATAGATACAATATAGCTATTATATATAAAAGATAATATACAAACATATACATCGACACCCGCAACGAACAAGGTTGTAATATTAATTCAGTAGTTTTTCAAAATGAACCTAAAAGTGATTGTGCCATGTTTGAATTTTGTTTGGACTGTAATCCGAGATACTACTTTGTTCGATGCGGATGTCGGTCATATCGTCACCCTCCCGGCTAACTGTCCTAACTAGCAAATTGATAATTTTCCAGGGCAACCGTTTTTCGGTCGGGCGTTACAATCATGTTCCTGTAGTTGCGTTAGTTGTGGGTTTATCAATGAATTAATACGTTTTTATTATTGCTCTTGGCTTATTCTTTAAGCTAGTAGTGGCCCTAAAGCCCTAAGGTATCTATTTATTTATTTATATTAATTTGAAGCAGATACGTCTCTCTGTGAGAACTTTGTTTCATAACTTGTGTCTGTTATGACGTGGTTATTTGGTATAAAATATAAATAAAAGTTTATTAATATCATATAAATTTATTAAAAGCAATAGTAAAGTTCTTTCGTAAGCTTAAAAAGTTACAAGTTACAAGTTTTAAGGACTTTAAAAATATTCTTTTATTACATTTTTGGCAATTTGCTAATTTATTTTTTTGGCTGTGTACTCTATGTTTAAACTAGTACCTAATGAAATGAATTTAAACTCAACTTTATTTCAAATAAAGTGTATTTATTTAACATTTAAAGTCTATACCTACTTGTGTAACTTATCATGCTTATTCTAAGAACGAATGGTCTTATAATATGTAGTGAAGTAATGTAATATCACAATCACTCTTTGCAAAAATATTAATCTTTAATTGGACTTGCTTTACCTAGAATTAAAGCGTCAGTTAACATTCTTATTTACTGAACATAGGAACTAGAAATCAGGTTAATATTTATGTTATAGGTAAACAACCTCTTAATATTAACGTAAGAGCTAAATTTTAAAATCCACAACCAGCTAGTAAATTGAAAAATAGTAAAAAATTATCATGACATGAGTAATTAGTGAGAAAGTGATGAATAAAATGCCACTGGCTCCGGCAACTTAATGACTGGGGTGTCTCCTATTGTTAGTGACAGCGTCATTTTATTTTCCATCGAAATTTTGGGCGGTGTCGGATTAAGAAGTCCTATAATCTCTCTTAAGAACACAGAGACCTGTCTCCTAAGAGAAAGAGAACGTGAAATCTCTTCACCGTGGCTATTCTTAAAAAATCGTTTATGGTTCAGTTTTCTTGACAGAAAATTCCATCATTTCTGTCTAGTTCAAGTAGCGACCCTCATCGTCTTTACGGATAGAAAGCATCCATAGGTCGGGTGAAATTTTTTTGAAGTCTCGGAAATCAGTGTATGTGAGAACATTCACTACGTACGGTTTATGTGCCAATCTAAAAATTGGAGGTAATTGGCTAGGTACAAAAATGTCCTCACTTGTTTTCAGCGGCCGATGGTGCTGTGTACGGAGTCTCCTTCGCTTTGTCCATGACATGGCACGGAGCAACGTAAAGTGATTTCTTGAATATTTGTGGCATTGTTTATGACATACTCTTTGCATCTCTCTTCGCCCATAATTCTCGTCTTGATACTAGCAGTGCTACTCCACCGACTCTACCTCACTGCAACACTTTGATGCCCGAGGTTCGCATAAGGAACAGAGAAGTTTTGAGAGCACTGTGTCGTCTAGACGTGAATAAAACGAGTGGACCAGATGGTATACCAGCAATAGTTCTCAAGGCACGTGCACCCGAGTTGTCTCTTGTTGCCTCTCCATACACTTATATCGCCTCTCATTTAGGACTGGTATAGTGCCCAAGTTCTGAAAGTTTGCCAACGTGCAACCCGTGCCCAAAAAGGGCAGTCGTGCCGATCCTGCCAACTATGGGCCGATTTCAATAGACTCTATACTCTGCAAGATTATGTAGCGTGTATTGAACTGGCGCCTCAAGGCATACCTGGAAGGTAACAATCTCCTCAGTGACCGACAGTACGGGTTTCGCCAGAATCGGTCTACTGGGGACCTACTAGTGTATACTACTCACATGTGGGGCGAGGCCCTCGAAAAGAATAGAGAAGCAATTGCTGTCTCCTTAGACGTCTCGAAGGCCTTCGACAGGGTATGGCACGCCAGCCTTTTGAGTAAGCTTCCAGCATACGGCTTTTCCCCTGCTCTGATTAATTGGGTAAAAGACTTCCTGAGTGAACGGTTTCTCCGAGTTTTAGTCGATGGATGCTCATCAGAGCCCATGACCACTAATTCTGGAGTTCCTCAGGGGTCAGTTCTCTGCAACTCTTTTCCTGCTTCATATTAACGATCTGCTGATACCCGGTCTCTATGGGTATGCAGATGATAGCACAGTTGTAGAGAGATACCTTCCAGGTGCTCGGGCTAGTAAGGAACTAATCCGGTCCGAACGAGAGGCTATGGTAGAGCATACGAATGTCTCTATTCAGGCACTCTCCAAGTGGGGACAAACCAATCTGTTAGAATTCAATGCCGCCAAAACACAAGCGTGTCTGTTCACCGCCAAAAGGAGCCCGTTCACCATGGCTCCTGTTTTTCGGAATGTATCCCTGGAGTGCACCGACCGCCTTCAGCTCTTGGGAGTCGAAATCTCTTCAGACCTCAATTTTGAGCGGTACATTGAGTCGAAAGCCAAGGTAACTGCTAGAAAACTAGGCGTTCTTGCAAAGTTCCGACGTTACTTCACACCGGAACAGCTTCTAATGTTTATACAAAGCACAGGTCCGATCGTGTGTGGAGTACTGCAGTCACATACGGGCTGGTGCTGTAAAATGCCATCTAGCAGCTTTGGACTCAGTGGAAAGGCGTCCGAAGAGGCTAATACAGTAAGGTCGATGCCACGATGGAATTTTTGTTCTGCCTACTGAATCCATCAGCAAACAGGTAAACAATATTGATGCCTTTTGCGTCACTCTTCTTGAGAAAGTCATACAAAGAAGTCGAAATTTCTGACGACCCTCTTTTGCTTGCTCCTTCATGCCATGTACAACACGAACAGGCTCCAGAATACATATCATAAATTGAGAAATTGTAGGTTGAAAGACGACGTTTATGAAAAACAGCATTTTCATTGCTAATAGGCAAGCTTATGACTTGTTGGAGGTCAAATGCAGCACATTGTATTGTGGTTGGGTTCTGCTGTGATGCTATTTTACATTTATTTCTTTCTGATCTAAACAAAGTCTTCTCTTGTTGATGCTTCAGTGTCACTTTACAAAGAATTTTCGACTGAATAGTTTGGGGTCAGTCGCTATACACCCACCCGTACACCCCGTGCGTATCGCAGTGTGACTTCACTTAATGCTATGGAAATAAGCTTCATATTTGTAAAAAAGCTTTGATCTATACGACGTAAATTTAAAATAAAATGTGTAAACATCGTAGAAAAAATTCTAACTAAGTGCCGTATGTACATACTTCAGTCATTTGTAATCGTGACGAAAAAAAAAAATCTTACTAACTGTAGTATGTTCATACGACAGGTAAAGAGAATATTTTTACCCTCCTTTTGCACTTACGCAAAACAAAATACGTGATTATCTCCTAAACGGTAAACGGCATCGATACGACGATTAGAGAGAACTTATTCGAAACAACGTTATGAACACGTAGGTAATGTCAGTGCAGATACGTCAGTTTGTGAGATACGACGGTTAGCGGGGAGGGCGACGATATTATAAGTTACACAATTACTATCCGGCTTTCATCCTATTTCACTCGCATTCTATGGGAAAAAAGTGTAGAACTTAATACTTTCTAAACTCGACGTTGGCTAAATGCACAAACCATGCTAAGCCAAAAGCCAAAACCAATTTCAGCCACCCTCCACTGCTTCCCTTACTAGTACAGAGAAGCCAAAGTAAACACCACAATTTAATTTGTAAAAGGTATAGCACATTATGCTATTTTCTTTTATTGCTAGGGTACGTTTACGTGCTTCATTTCCTTTACGGAGAAGGTAAGATCCAATCAGCTGTTCGGAACTAGCGTCTGTAAGAGTGTAACCTAAATAGGACGACGTTTAAGTACGAAGGAACTAAAATAATGTACTGGTAAACGATTGAAAAAGGGTTTAAAGAGCTTTTTATTTGTTTTCTAAAACGACTAGGGTTTATTTTGTACCTGTTTGTTTGGTTTCCAGCTTGTTTATGAAATAATTAGCCATCCGCAGCCGCGTCTTAGGTTACCTATAGTGCCGTTCTTTTTAGTCGTAGTTTGATCTCATATCTTTATATAACATATATTACATATATATATATAATTCCTCTGCACACGCGCATTCCTCTGCATTCCTCTGCACAAACACACGCAGTGTTTGTCACCTTACTCCTCCAAAACGGCTCGACCAATTTGGATGAAATTTTGTGTGAAAAATTTGAATGGTGGATGGTTTAAAAATATAATTGAACCTGGTAGATGGAGCTGCAATCGTGTACTCAATTTTTTTTTCAGACAAAAAGCCAGCTTTCCGGCAAGACAACGTCTGCCGGGACCGCTAGTGGCCAATATAAATGGGCTATCAACACAACAAAAGATTTTTATTAAATGCACCATCCATTCCTGAGATTAGCTCGTTCAACCAAACAAACAAACTCTTTAGCTTTGTAATTTTAAAGTATATAGTTTAGAGAGTTTTAGATCCTGTCAAATCCGTACGTAAAAACCCCTAATTAAAATTGTTTCAAGCTCAAACCTACCTCACATTTTGGCCGTATAACAACCCAGAGTAACGGGGTAACCCGCAGTATATTATTACATGATATTTAACCCAGGGAAAATCTATTATTATAATTAATCATAGCAAGTGTACCGCTCAACTTTAGGGCTCACGAATGATTGGCCCAATAAATTGTGCCACAAACATGCGCAAAACATCAACAATTTCAGATACCGACTTGACAGCAGCAAATTAATGAACACCGGTCACAGCGGATTTATTAGGGTACAGAGGGAGTGTGCTCTCATCGATTACACAGCTCCACTCATTCCTAGCTTTGGTTCAGTATGCTCTTTGAAGTACCAAACGGGTTAGTGCTTACACAAACGTTCTTCTTTCAAACTAGCTAACCGAGATTTCTCTAGAGAATCCAATCGGGATTATCGTCAGTTATTGAACGAACTCTGTCCGTTTTGTACACGTCATTATTTTTTCAAATAAAAGGGTAGATAGAGAGATATATACTCCTTATTGTATACCATAAAAGATTCAGGTACAGTAGGAGCTTAAAATTAATAGGGTGTAACAAATGGCGGTCTTATCGCTAAAAGCGATTTTTACAGACGACCTTTGGCATTTAAAGATTGACAGAGAAGGAAAAAAGATACGCAGGTAGACTTTGCGTACCTACTAATTCTAAAACATATACAATACATAACTAATAAAATACAATCAATATATATTCATCATTCATCATCATTTCAGCCGACAGACGCCCACTGCTGGACATAGGCCTTCCCCGAAATGTCGCCACAAAGAACGATCCTGTGCATCTCGCAACCATCGGATTCCCGCAACCTTCACCTTCACCTTTTTCTTTTTATTAAAATTATTCATATATATTTGAAAGCGCGCGTTGGAATTGCACAATTTAATTCCACCAAGTCCGTTCCATCATCGGACCACCAGACGTACGGCGTTGTGCCATCGGTACATGGTGGACATCCCACCCATATGTACAAAGCGTTTTGAGAACACATTCATAATGCGTACAGCTAAGGAGTGGAATTTCCTGCCGGAGTCTGTGTTTCCTGATAGCTACAACCTAGGGGTCTTTAAGTCAAGAGTGAATAGGTTACTTCTAAGCAAGCGTGCTCCATCGTCGGCCACATCATCGCTTACCATCAGGTGAGATAGTAGTCAAACGAGAGCCTATCAATAATAAAAAAAAATGCAGAGAAATATGTATCTACATAATTCTATTCTAAAGGATTTTAGGACAAATCAATCACTTTATTTGGCAGTAGAGAATCGCCTGATTACATTACTGAATCTAATACAGTCGACTGGTCTTTACAAGAGCAATTTGAATATAGTGAATATTATTAAGAACGTGAATAGTTACGATTCCATTGGCACACGACCGAGCTACAAAATTACCTAAGCGTGCGCTTCAACTAAAAGCATCTTATTTAGTATTCAAACTTAGTATGGAACCTTGCCATTCAAATTGAGATATACAGGGTAGTGAAAAGACTGCTTAGTTGTACTACAGTGCGCCTGAGTTGAATGAAAACATTTCTCCAAACGCTGTTAAGAATACTTAAATGTATACGAAATTCGTAATAAGACAACTTAATAAAGTGATTCAACTTTGTAATACAATTTCGGATTTTCCAGTACTACGTAAGCACTGGACAAGTTTTACAACAACGTAGTAAAAGTTGTGACCACTCCATCACTACAGTTAATACTTAAACATCCACTTATTACACGGTAACGTCTACATTACTTTTTATAACTATTTCCAACTTTTGTGACATAAATCCTAAAACCAATATACAATATAATATCCCGTACCAAAATAGACTGTGAGAATAAAGTTTTACAGTCAATGTCCGTAAACTTCGTGTTTTACTAAAAGACTAATAAAAGCATTCACATTTCACCAAAAGCTCTAGAAGCCTATCGTCAGAAATATAGCCCATAAAACGGACTATCAAACGTAGCCCATGATAAATGTGTGACAATTCATAAGTTTTGTTCGTGAACCGTTTCTAAATCACTAGAATGTATACTTTTACTAAAAACGAACGATTCTTGTATTGAATAACTCAGAAAAAGCCTTAGATAAATGGGCCCATCTATTTCTCCAAACGGAGCTATTTGTGATCTGAATTGTAGATTTTCAGTGTAGATAATGTTTGAATATATTTCACGGCAGAAACGAATATATATATAGAAAACGGAGAGGCATTGCCAATATTTACAATAATTGTTGGGGATATGAAGTTGAAATCTCGACAAATCCCCAGCTTGAACAAATGCCCCGCGATCCATTTATGCTGTCCTCTGCGCTGGAATCACGTCCGTGCGAAGATTTGCCATTCTCTTCTTAGTGTTGTATATTTGATAAATATATAACTCTGCTCCTTTACAGAATGTATTGCTGAGCTTCAATACGTTGATAGGGTCGATAATTTACACATTACTTTAGAATCTCTAAATCCCTAAACTATGAACTACAAACAGCTCTAAAACATCTATCGCGCGGTCGTTGGCTTCGAAAATAAATTGATTTGTTTACCAATGTCGTAGTATTTTGTGACATGATTTGGCAGTTAGCAAAAGCTGAAAAGTTAAATAAAATATTGACGGTAGTTAGTTAGTGAGTGGCAAAATAGTTTGTTCTAAAATGTATAGCACGAAGTCAGGATGTATTTTCACGGTGTTATATGCGCAATATTTACAGTTTGAACTTTCCCGAGGGTAGCGAGCACTGATGAAGTTTGCACCATAACTTTTTTGTGGTCATTGAATTTGTTCGCCAACCACTCGCCACCAAGCCATGGAACTTTGATGAAAACTTATACTTTGCTACGATACTTCTTCCCTCATTTGTATGACTTATATTGCAACTTTGAACTTGTAATTGTTTACTTAACTAACTTGGGATATATGTACGTTATAAAATTTATACAAAATATTTCCAAACCTAAAGAAAGGCATTGTCATCTTGACTGACTGTTGGTCTAGTGGTTAGTGCCCTGACTGCTATACCGGAAGTCGTGGGTTCGATTCCCACCCAAGACAAATGTTTGTGTGATGAGCACAATCATTTGTTCAGTGTCTGGGTATAATTTATCTTTAATATGGTAAACCAGGCATACATACCTAATCGGTAATGTGCCTCACTTACAAAACTAAAACACGCATGATGCTTATTGAAACCGATTCAGGTTAGTTTATATAAGTATGACGGCGATGTAAAATATATATATATATATTTTTATGTAACTTTAAAGGCGTGTCTTAGTTTTGCAAGTAGGGAACGTTACCGACTGGGGCACGTATGTCTGCTTTACTCTATCTATTTATTTAGAAATATATAAGTATGTTTATTAGTTGTCTAGTATTCACAGCGCAAGTTCTGCTTAGTTTGGGACTAGATGGCGTTGTGTGAAAATTATGGAATATTATTATTATGTTTCAAAGCTGGTCGTCATTACAGAGCAAGAGAAAGAGACATGGAGGGACTCGTTAAGTAAAGCTTGCAAAGGTTGGTCTATGAATGGGCAATCATCTAAGCCATTGATCCTGTGTATCATTTATAGATATTTGAGTGAAGTATTTCCAAAGAGCTGTCGTATTAAACAGTTACTGGGTAGCAGAGGTCAGATAGGCACTAGCTCCGTGTAAAGTACTGATAGCCAGCTGAACCCGGTTTCCCTAGAAGCTAGCCTCAATATAGTTAAAAAAAGGCTAGAAAGATTTTGATTACAAAACAAGGCAAGTGAATTAACGCACTGTTGAAAAAATCATAATTATGGTTTGTAGACAAATGAATTCGGCTATCTGTGGGGTTACTGGTACTTATCGGCTCTCTTTAGCGTTAATAGTAACTTAACTTATTCCAGTAGAACGTAATAGTTTAATACCTGAAGAGGTCTGGTAGAGCCGGTGCCTGCTAGGGCCACAGAAACGTTGAAAGAGTTACTGTGGCCCTAGATCCCAAAGGGCGATTAAACGAACATAGGTGGGTTTAGTCAAAGTAGTTGTCTGATACGCTCTTTTATCCCACCCCTGAGCGGGACAATTCTTTTAGTGATTTCCCAAATCAAATACAAAAAGAAACGCTCTAATTTTCCCTTAATTATTTAAGAATTATTTTTTTTTATGTTTTGTCATTGGTTTTACTAGATTTTTCGCCTCGGTTTCTTCGAGTGAAATTTTTTGCAAATATATCACACTATCACATCCTATCGGGAATACGTCGAGTTACCAATAACCTTGTGTAGATAGTGCTTAGCCCATAGCGTAAGATTGTCCACATGCTTTCGGTGCATTCTAGCTTTTACCAGTGGCATTGCCCGTGTAAAATAAGAAACCTATCTTATGGGAACATAAACCTGGGATAAAAACAAATATATATCCTATGTGCTATTCCACGACATGGTCTACCCGTGTGCTAAGTTACCTCAAATTCAGTTTAACCATTTTAGAGTGAAGAAGTAACAAACATACAAACTCACGCCTTTAAAATATTAGTATAATAACCATTAAAACAGTTAACGACACTTATTTTCCTTTAACAAAAAATAAATTTTAATGTTGCAAAATACACAGAAACGAGTAAATGATAAAACAAACCCTATTTACATTTATAATTCTGGAAGCTCATTAGTAAGATAAAAGCGAACTAGCCACCGTGATATTGAAAGCAACTTCGTCATCATTACAATAAGAGGTTTCCTTTCATTTTCAGGTATTAGACGCCGCACATAACGCCGACCGACGAAAGACGAAATCATAAAAGCTTTTGACAGCCCACCGTAAAAAAATGACAAAGAGACTTCATATGAAGAATCTTCTTTTTATTTAGGTTTCGAGTCCGCTCGTAAAATGTGAAGCCTACTAATAAAATGTATGCTCCAAGATTGTATTCAACTCTCCCTTTTTGTAGTACCGACGAGCGTTTTTAGAATAACAAAAGAATTTAATTCGGGCCCGCGCGCAATTTCCGTATGTTTCCATTATTTGCTTCCTCCTTTTGTGAATGTCAAACTACATCAAACATTCTATGATAGTTTGAGATACACATTTTTAGGGGTTTGTACCGCAAAAGGAAAAAACGTAACTCTTATAGGATCACTTTGTTGTCCGTCTGTCTGTCTGTCAAGACACCTTATCCCTTAGACCCTTTATCTCAGGAACGCTTGAAGATATCGAGTTGAAATTAAAACCATATACTCAGGTCTGCAGTCCCTTGACGCAGTGAAAAAATCAAACTTCTGAGTTAATGAAAAAAAAATGATACGGCCGTTTATGTCGCAAAAAACGTTCATTTCGACACTCTCAAGGGAATCAAAATCCATAGGACACTTCCCGTTGACCTAGAATCCTAAAATTTGGCATGAAGCAAGGTCTCATACCACAAGTATAGGAAAAAATCTGAAAACTGTAAATTTGTAGTTACGACACAAAAAACAACTTTTTTGCGATTGATAAAAATCTTTTTAACTCAATTCAGGATCTCTGATTCTCTGTTATCATAGGTAAGTTTATACGGAACCCTCAGTGCGCGAGTCCGATTCGCACTTGCCCGGTTTTTATTTTTTTAAACGTGTTATTTTGTTAAGCATTTTTTAAATATATAAAAATTGTTTTGTTTTAAACAGTGTTAATTTTCTTTAAACAGTTATTTTAACAGTATTATATTTTTAAACAATGTTATTTGAATCAATGTATTTTTTTATGGCAATTTAGCCGGTTTCGACTATTCTGCCAGTGCTTACGTTGGGTAATTCAGTTTTTCTGTTCAATCAAATCAAATCTGACAGATTAGATGGCGACAAGCGCCTTGTCTAAAGTGCGAGTTTTGCAAGTATTACAAGCAAGATGTAACGAATCCCAACGTGCTGATGTGTGCTTTACAAGCTACAGGTATCGGGTGGATACAAGGTTCAATTCAATATAACTTGAACAACAACGAAAAACCAAATTTTGTATCAAGACACCAATTTAAAAAAATCAAAAGGCAAAATAAAGTGGCTGGAAAGACCTCACGGCATCCTCACCTTCCGCATGACGCAGTTCGGAAAGTTCCTGCACCGGATTCGTGCAGAAGCGACGCCCGGGTGTCACCACTGTGTGGACCGCCCGGAGGACACGGTGGAGCACACGCTAGAGGTGTGCCCCGCTTGGGCAGAGCACCATCGTGTCCTCGTGGAGGCGATCGGTGGCAGCGATCTCTCGCGCCGGGCCTTGGTACAAGCCATGGTCCGGAGCGAGGAGAAGTAGCACGCGGTCGCGTCCTTCTGCGAAGCAGTAATAGTAGCAAAGGAGGAGGCCTCACGTGCACGCGTGAGGCAATGGCCCCTGGCGCCCCAGTCGCCGAGATTCCGATCCCGATTTCCAGCCACCGAAGGCACAGGCTTGCGGACGGCGAGCGATGGGTAACTCGCTGTCCAGCTGTCCGGTAACCGAGCCCAAGTCGTCGACGGCGCGTACTGTTCCACGCGCGCCTCTAGGAGATATCAGCAAACCGTAGGGGCCCAGCAGGGTTGAAGCCTACTAGGGTCAAGGGTCTGTTTCTGAAAGGAAGACTCGGCCCTGGTACGAAAGGCAACGAAGGAACAGGAGTGGGTTTTTATTCAGTAAAAGTCTGACACAATCTCCCGATTTTCCAACCGAAAAAAAAAGGCAAAATAAAAAATCTTTCTAAAGCTGCCAGGATTATTCTCTCTTGATTATATCCTTGAAGAAACCAACCGAGAAGTCTCATAAACACCCTTCTTAACGCTAACAATGGCCCTTAGACCCCAAAAACGTCTTACTGTTAACTAATAGCACTTTCTGCGATAATATTTCTTTGATGTAGCGCTAGGGAGCAATTCTAATCTAGCCACGTTGTGTGTACAGTTGCCAGTCGCGCAATTATGTACTGCTGAAGTGTCGGAGATCCAATGGATATGAGATGTTTAATTGAGATGAAATGCCCGCCCCAGAGACCACAGCCCACAACTTAGTGATCAAACTACTATGATACCTAACTGAGACCAATTTATAAAGCAACTACGATTTAAATGGAGTTTCACAAGCTTCCCAATAATTAACTGGAAAATAATTAATGTTTACTGCTTTGGTTGTTGAGGTATTTCAACTATTTCGGTTACTCATAGTTCCATTAATGCCTTATAATTTCACTTTTACAAGCTTTTTACATGTTTTTATTTAACTTGTATGTTTGTTACATTATACGTAGATAAAAAATTATATTATATACCTACATTTATTTTCTTAATATTTACAGTATTAAAAAAAACACTTAACTTTCTATATTAGAATTTAAAAAAAAAAAACCTTAAGAAACAACTAGGAGTAACCTAAAGTTCTAGTTAAGTTAAGTTAGTTAAAGTTAAGTTTCGCTAACTTTAGATTACTGCAATAGTATAAATACATCATCAGTGAAAATTTCAACCGTCTAGCAATCACGGTTCTGACGGTTCATGAGATACAGCCTGTGACAGACAGACGGACAATGTCTTAATAATAGGGTCTGGTTTTTCCCTTTGGGTACGGAACCCTAAAAACTATGTCACAATAAATCCAAAATGTTTTAATTTTTGTTAACGTTATCTTGTTATTTACGAAACGCAGAGAATTTAATTAGTGTCCTACCCACGCACTATGTAAATATTTATTGCAATGAAGTGAATTTATTTTATTGAATTCGAGTGAGATTGTACGATAAAAGTTTACAAACAAAAATCAAGTTCAATCAACCGGACGAAACATATTGTAGCGAGTTCGGTAAATATGCAAGTATTGATACAAATTTTTGGAGCATGATACAAAAAATGTGTTATTTAAAAATTCCTGTTCTTTGAGCTGAATGTAGCACACTGCGGGAGAACCAAGGTCGTCGACACGGGCAGGGCACATTGCTCGTAGAACAGATGGTCGATGGGGCCGAAAGGTTCTAGAATTGCGACCGCCCACCGGAAAACGCAGTGTTAGAAGGCCAAGATGGACCGATAACCTGGTGAGAGTCGCGGGAACGATCATTGTGGTGACACTTGGGGGAAGCCAATGTCCAACAGTAGACGTCCTTTGGCTGAAATGATGACGATGATGATGATATAGCACACTGCGCTACAGTCTATAGGCTATCCAACGCAAACGCTATTACGAAGTGATACGGCGCGATCGAATAAACAATTGATACTTTATTGTAGTGGCTTAAATAACCAACCGCAATGGAGTGCGGTGCGGCGACGAGCAAAGCAAAGCAGACGCGATCAGTTGGCTTGATATTTTTGCGCGAACACTTGCTTTGCAGTGACTGGTTTTAAAATGGCGGGTGAAACGGCGACTTAGCGTGAACTTAGGAAAGAGCCACCGCGTCGAGTTGAATTAAATTGAACCGCATCGCTTCGCAGCCGCATTCGCCTTATCACCCACGTAGGATACCGTGTTACTTTTCTACAGAATCATAAATTGAAAATATTAATATAGTTTGATACTTACTTATGAAATATACTTCTTTTATAGTTTCTAACTTTCATCAAAGCAGTCCAAAGTTTTTTTTTGCAATAGTTAAGCAAGTCGATTTATGCACCATAGTCTAATATTTTATTCAAGAGACGGCTTCCGATAAAATTAAGCCTCTTTGCTGATCATCGTGGCCGAGGAAGTATTAGAGTAGTCTACTTATAGACGAGGCTTCTTGGCCTCATTTACAAAATCAATCACTCAAATTTCAAAAAGGTAAAAGTTATATGTATAAATGGTTGTTACTCTTTTATGCTCAAACGACTGAACGTATTTGAATGAATAGAATATAATAGAATAAACTTTATTGTACATCAAAAAAGTAACTCAACTTATACATAAACTTAAATCTATGGGTACAATGGCGGGCTTATAGCGATAACAGCGATATCTATCAGACAACCTTAGGAGGAGAACTTAAAATAATACAGGTGGTAGTCGGCGGTGTACTGCTTAAAAATTTATCAATCTCTATATATATATATAACACAATACATCATTATAAATATATACATACATATTATAATATGTTACACAATTTCATTAAAATAGGGATGAAAAAAAAAGAAACAAGGAGAAAAAGAAAGAATAAAGTATGGTTGGTAGAAGAAATTAAATTATGTAGAACCAGGATAGTGTTAGAGTGAAAGGAAATGGTTTTTAACTAGTTTTTTTGAAACTGACTAGTGATTGAGCTTGCCTAATTGGTAATGACAACGCGTTCCACAAACGCACCGCCTGGATCGCAAACGACTTGTCACAAAACTTAAATGAAATTTGGCAAGCGTGTATTTCAGGTCCTGAAATAGCACATAGGATACTTTTCTATCCCGGGAGTATTTATTTTATTATTTATGTAAACATAAAAATATTAGGTACACAAATGGAAACGGCAATTTCCATTTGTGTACCTAACATTTTATAAATATAAATACAAAGGAAGTACTTATTCCTATGGTTTCCTCCAAGAGACCTGCGACTATGTAAGTACATGTGAATATGTTCTCTTAGTGCATTTTCCTACTTTCACGCTGGCAAAAACTAGTGAACAACATAAGGGTAGATACGTATCTAGCGTGCTGTAGAACATAAAACCCTTTAGAGTATTAATTATAATAATAATAAAATAAGTTTTCGCGCTTTGGTGAAGCAAGACAGAGTGTCAGACTTTTTCTAACTAAAACCCACCCGTGTTCCTTTAGTTGCCCTTTGCATTCCAGAGCTGCGGTAACTCTTTTGAATAGTTCCGCAGCTTTGCATCAATTTTCAATTTACTTGAAGACATGAAAAATATCCACGGTTCTATCATTGGAAGCTTTTTCGTAAATAGACCGTACTTACTTCCAGAAATAAAATAACTTTACAAGTAAACAATTTTACTTCTACAAAAAGGATTTTAATCAGTTATTAACCAAACAAAACAATTCAATAACAATTAATCGAGGTGTGACTGCTAAACAAATAATTATAGAGAGCACTCGAAGGTATTTTTAATTCCCTTAATAGACCAATATCCGATAATGTCAGTAGAATTTGTAAAACTGTCTAACAGTTCACTGACGCGTTGTTGAAACAGACACTTATTAAATGAAGTGCTCCCATATCAAACCGGTTTAGTCCCATTTCGGCACGTTCCCATCTCAGTACTTTCCCATCTCGACACCTATAAATTAATTATTATATTATGCCCACGAAAAAATACCATCTCGGCATCCTGATATTAATCCTTATTAGGTATTATTAAAATAAAACTTATTTAATAAACAGTAACTTTTGAATTTTAAAATGTTTGAGTTAAGAGCGTTCACTCGAAATTACGCGCTATTTGGCCAAAAACCATGATTTTCAAACCCGTTTATATCCATTAATGAATTATTGTACAAACATGTGATTTACCAATAACATTAGTAAATATTCTTGTCTAAATAGTTAAGTAGGATTTTATTAAAAATAATAGCACACTTGTGAACTATATTCACATATGTAAATAGAGGTTTGGAAATTTTACTTTCAGAGGCAATTTCGAAGCTTGACAACTTCTAAAGTTCTAATAGAATTAATAAACAAAAAATACAAAACAGTAACTAGAATCCTTAACAAAATAGTTATAGAAAAAGATTTATTGATTTAGTTTACTAATTAAGAAAATTTAAATAAAAACATTGTCAAATTATTAAGAAATTATAGGTAAATAAAATGATGATTTGCACAAATTTAACTTAATTTTATCATTATAATAACAGCTTATTCTAATAGAAAAACATGTGTTTCAAAACTTACTATATAAAATTTGAATAAAAATAGCTTTTTCAATTTTTAAAAAATATTTTAAAAGGACCATAAATATCGGCGCACGAGCGTCTCAAATTCAGTCGCCCAACAAAATTCATCATCACGCTCGCGCGCCGAGTTTTGTGATATTTATTAAAAATCGACAAAGCTATTTTTATTCAAATTTTATATAGTAAGTTTTGAAACACATGTTCTTCTATTAGAATAAGCTATTATTATAATGATAAAATTAAGTTAAATCAGTGCAAATCATCATTTTATTTACCCATAATTTCTTAATAATTAGACAATGTTTTTATTTTAATTTTCCAAATTAGTAAACTATATCAATGAATATTTTTCTATAACTATTTTGTTAAGGATTCTAGTTACTATTTTGTATTTTTTGTTTATTAATTCTATTAGAACTGTAGAAGTTGTCAAGCTTCGAAATTGCCTCTGAAAGTAAAATTTCAAAAACTCTATTTACTTAAGTGAATATAGTTCACAAATGTGCTATTAATTTAAATAAAATCCTACTTAACTTTGTAGACAAGAATATTTCCTAATGTTATTAGTAAATCACATGTTTGTACAATATATCAATTATGGATATAAACGAGTTTGAAAATCATGGTTTTTGGCCAAATAGCGCGTAATTTCGAGTGAACGCTCTTAAGAACGTCTCAAACCCTACTTGAACGCCAAATGTCAGAATTTCAGTTTAAATTTGAGCTTGAGATATAATCAACTTCAAACACTTACTTAAAATCAGAAATCGAGGGTAAGTGTCTATTTTATAATTGTGTACTTATCAATGATTCATGACACGGCCAATATGGAATTATTTTGTGGCCAAAATTGATAAATTCCCGGGTGCTGAGTTGGGAAGTTACCGAGCGGGGACTAAAGCACCAAACCATCCAAAATATGAATCGAAGGGAACAGTAAACACTTTTGTTTAAAAAGTTTAATTGGTACAATGTTTCGCACACGTCGGCTACCCAAACATGGGCAAATTCTAACTGCGGAAATGGATATGTTATTTGAAAAAATAAAACTCTGGTTTTAATTGGTGATTTCATGTTTCCAAACGGATAGTATTCCTCTTGAATTTGCTGTTTGGAAACTTTCTAAATATTAACCCACCCGTGGCATAAAGCAAAGATAACTAGTTAGTGCCTGGGAGTTGGTTTTATTTGTTTTTGATATTGAAAGCTTTGCTTTAGATATACGGTCTGATTTGAATTACGTTCAAATGATTGTTGCATTGAACGAATTTAGTTAGATATTTTTAGTATTTATTATTTATCGTTTATTTCAGGCATATTAACCCATAGCAATATTATAGAATTAAATAAAATTAAAATTGTCATAACATAATGAATTAATTAAATTAGATTAAATAAATTATTGGAACATTGATAAAATTATTCATAAATTATTGAATCACATTAAATAAATTAATTGATAATATTATTGTAAATTATTATCATTATCATTACCATAATTAGCATTAATAAATCAATAAAATTAACAACGCCTAAGCAGGTACACACTATGACTATTTTTATTTAAACGGGTTGGTTTTGTAAATTCTAAATTTAAACATCGTAAATTGTACCTATCTATAGAACACTAATTAAACCTACGTGAATGCGAGTAATTTATTTCTTAATCCGATTGGGTATTAAAAAAAAAATAAACCTATTCGGTCGTAGGATAATCCCAGATCCAATAAATTGAAAGAAGCTTTTGTGAGCATTTTACATGCTTGCCAGAAATCTACGACAGACGGATTTTATGATATACTCGTATATTTATAGAATTTATTTCGATGAAGAATTGAAGATACAATTTAAGCAGCAATTACAGCCGTTGACGAAACTGATTCTTATAGGTACCTATATATACCAGATCGCAGTTGTATACAATTGTGTTGTGTTTTTGTATTGTATTGAGTGTTGTGTTGTCAGTTGTGTTCAGTTGTTCAATTCTTATAAATCATTCCAAAATAAAGGAGATGTTTCATTTTTGTATGGGGCTCCGGCCATAACATGAACATTTTAGCGAAGCTGGGAAACTTACACCTGAATAGAATAAAGTAAATTTTTTTTCATAATATCAAATGGTTTTTATGTACAAAATATAAATTAAAAATGTTTGACGTTTGTCCTAAGAGTTATGACAGCCATGACAGGTCGTAGAGATGACGTTTACTTAACCTATAGATTTGTTTTGTTTTTGTTTATCAGAACTAAACTCATAAATAGTCTAAGATCAGATCTTTCTAATAGAATACTAGACAAAAGTGGCTCACCAAAGCACGATCAAATCTTTGAATCATTTCATAAATAAAAAGGGACAAAAGTCACTTCGAGCGTTCGGGCGGTTATTTTGAATTCGTTTAGAAACACACTTCAAAAATGGGGACTAAAGATTTTTGTAACGATAAAATGGTCACATTTAATTATGTTTACTTAAAAAATATGTAGAATAATAGTAATTTCTTTTTAACACTACAAGAATACACACATTTTTTAATTATTTTCTACGTAACATTGATTTGATGAGACATGATTTCAGAACGAATGAAGTCTGCAAGCAAACGAGACGCCATCTTGATTAAAACATGGCGATAATAATTGAAAAACTATTATTTTTTGTACACAACAAATTAGGCTTAAATTCACCACAGAATATTTTTCCTCAATTTATGGTATTTTTTCCTCTTTTTCGATAAATGTACCTACATCTGATGGCCGAAAATGAAACATCTCCTTTATGTCATCAACTTAAGTTGTAAGTTACTGCTATTGAAATTTTCTCAGAGAACTGATAATGAATTGTTCTTAATCACCATTCTAGTCGAGCCATAATAACATATTGGCACTAGTAGTCTGGCATCGACCCTCGGTTAGTGAAATATATATGAATCAGGGGTTTAATTTGTATATTGGTCGGATCCGAAGTTGGCAAGGTGCCATCTACACAGTAGTGAAAGTCAGGCTCCAGGGCATAATAGAATTTTAAAATATCGATTTTCAATACCTGTATGGACATACACAGACATCGCTAGAGACAATTTACTGTGGGTCGATGCAGCCATATGTTATTTGCCTGTAGGAAAATAAGTCTGTAAAGCATGTCCAATTTTCCACTGCTGGTCATGAATCTTTTCGCTTCTTCTTTCTGCCATTGGTAGGTAAAATATATGTAGTAAAAAAAACTTTTCCAAAATAAAATATAACCGACTTCGAAGTAAAAAAAAAACACTGAAAAGTTCAAAATAACTTTAATTTCGGTATAATAGTTTTGTCTCTTTGTTATTTAAAACTGAAATTAAAGTTATTTTGCACTTTTCAGTGTTTTTTTAGTTCCGGTGCCTAAATTCAGGCTTCATCATCAGATCAGTTCGATATATTCCCCCTCTACTTTCAGTCAGTCATCGACTACACGTATAAACAAAGCAATTTTACTTGTTACGATGGTTCTGCTGTGATCCTATGAGGAGTTCTGTTCCACATCTTCGAAGTTCATGATCAGATCATAACAATATTTCTATGAGACCAACTCGGAAGCATAACCTTTCAATCGAAAAATAATTTTCCAAATTGGTCCACAATTGACCGAGAAATCGGTGAACATACATAAAAAAATAAATAAACAACATACATTCAACCGAACATATAACCTCCCCCTTTTTAAAGTCGGTTAAAAAGAGTTTTTTATAATAATAATTACTTATTTATTCCACAGACAACAAAAGATCCATAGTGTTAGTAAACAATTGCCTTAAATCTAGTGTTAGTTTTATATTATAATTATCTACTTATACTATTTTATATTATTGTAAGCATTCCACACAGAAGATGACTCCAGTTTCATCTTCTCCACAAAATGCCCAAAAAAAAAAAGGAGGGAGAAAGCACACTCTCTGCGACTGTTTTTAGAATGCTGTTGCTACTGGCCCGGGTTCTAGCCGCCAAAGATGCTAGCTTCTTTCGAATGACCGCATGAAAGCCGTCATTTCGATTCTGTGTAAACATCTCCGACGCACTACAGAACCGATGGTGGTTTATGGTGGGAAATCATCCAATGACTTCCCCCGCTCTAGGGCGTTGCGGGAGGGTATATCAGACTTTTACTGACTAAAACAACACCTGTATTCCTTGTATGCCTTGCATGCCTTGCATTCCAGGACCCCGGGTTTCCCTTTCGGAAGTCAACCCATGGTCCCAGTCTCCGGCCCTGCTGGGCTCGGGCTTGGTCCGGTTACCGGGCGGCCGACCGGCGAGCTGCCCATTAATCGTCGTCTGCAAATCCACGCCAACGGATTTAGTAAATAGGATATTCCACACTTCAGGAGTTTATAAGTAAGATAAGATAAACACAAACAAACATCAATTCTGGGTAACCTAAAATTAAACTGCCTGTCAGAAAACCATAATAAACGATCATTTCAAGGCGAAACGACTCATAAACGTGATAATATCATATTAAATTAGTACATATTTCTCAAGGGTGTGTTGAAATATTCATGGCAAGCGAACGCAAACAAAACGTATTAAGATCCACCGATTTCTAGTTGTAGGAAGATCGTAGATAGACTACTCTCGCCGGTCTATTGAAGTAGTTTGTGACAATTCGCAAGTTTGAAGAGGAGCGTGGCAAAAGCGATCAAACGCCATAGGTCGTCGCCGACGGAGGCAGCCTGTGTAGTTATAACTTTGTGCTTATGTAAGTAACTGTTGTTTTATATCGTGGTCAGCGAAATTGGAAAAAGTTGCCAAGCGTTCTTGTTTTGTGCCGGTTTATTGGCAGCGACGCAGTGAACAAGCAATCTTTAAGGGGTATTTTCAAATAATGTAGACATTATCAAGTTTAGTTTTGCGTGATATTTTAACAATAGTGGGTTTCAGTCATTAAGATAATTAAGAATAAATAGTAGGTACGTAACTCAATTGCTCGCAGCAGTTGAGAATTTGTAGTGGAGATCTCATCAAACTTTAGCATTGAAATAGAGTTTGAATGTTCCTTAACTTTCTCTTCACAATTTGGAACTTGAGTTGCCAAGTGATTTGCGCGGGACATCCTAATTTTCAGGCGCCTGGTGACGCGTCCTGATTCACTCTTGATCGGGACGCCAATTGTCCCTATTTTCACTAACCTCCTTAGGCACATAGGAATCGACCTAAGTACACATTAAAACTTAAGTTTGTTGTTTGAAGCTGGTTCAAGCTCGCTTCGCTTGTATTTGAGTACTACATACACTTGTTATTGAAACTTTATTGCGTTAGTCTACAAAATAACTCCTGTCGCTTTATAAATGGTCAAAAGAAAACTTTATCTACCTGTATAAGGCCCCCACTTTGCTTAAGTTTTCGAGCTCGCTTCGCTCGCTCTTCAACATTCTCGAACTTATACTTCCTTCATGTCATTAAAAAAAACCTATTCCTGAGTTAAGAGATGGAGTGCAAACATTTACAAGCACGCCACGCTCCCTCTAGTATCATATATATTTTACTGGACCTAGCAATATTCTTTTGTTCCTGGTTCTTATTCAAATCGATTCATTTATTACGTAGAATATGTTTTATGTTTGCTACTGCACTAGTATAACTAATATCATTTATGTTGCTCGCTCTTACGTTTTCTTATTTCTTAAAAAATATTTTAGTCTAATTTATTCAAAGGATTAGGAGCAGTGGTGGCCAAGTGGTAACAGCCCCGACTTACGAGTTTTAGGTCGCGGGTTCAAACCCAGCCAAGCGCATTACTTTGTGTAATTTATTTCATCACCACTGCTCTCAAAGAAGTGAAGGAAAACATCGTGAGGAAACCGGCATGTCCTAGAACCAAAAATTTGAAGACATGTGAAATCCACCAACCCGCACTGGGCCCGCATGGTGGATTACGGCCCATTCCTTCTCCCAGAGAGGAGGCCTGAGTCCCAACAGTGGGAACATTATAAGGCCGACTATGCTATGCTATTAGTAGTAGGTACATGTTGCACCAAAACCTAACTTCCGATAATATGTTTACCTTCCATCCCGAAAGACTCACTGAACAACACTAATCAGAACTGACAAAGCAAGTAAATTAAAAAAAAGCTTATGATAAACTAAATAAACTTCCATTTATCTGATATAAAGCTTGAATATCTAATTTACCCAGTCGCCCGTATTCTGCTAGCTTACAAAGAGAGCCGACCCACAACAAACGTCATTTACAGTTCCAAAAAATATTCTTATCTACGTAAATACAAATTTTTCACGTTCCTGAGGTCGCGACGTCACGTGTGCCTTTATTTCAATACATTTTCGACCACGTGCGTCGCCGAAATAAAAACGTGACGGCGAAAGTGTAAACAGGAACACGGGAGGTAGATATATTATTTATGTGATGGTTTTTGTATAATGTTTTTATTTTTTAGGTGTGTTCGACAATTTTGGAAGAGTTAGGTGGAGAAAAGTAGCATATAAAAAGCATAAATAAATAAAATACAGAAAAATTCCACCCATATAGCTGACATTGGTGAAAAGACTGTCGTGTAAAATTGTTATTTATAACCAACTAACTGACCCGGCGAACTTCGTACGGCCTTGTAGTCAACGAATGTTGGGATGATTGACCGGACGATGGAATGACTGAGACATATATGATAGTTGCTGTCATTTTTCGATGGATTTTGATATTTTTCTAGATATTTTTTCACGTGCTTCTGATATTTCAATAGCTATTCTGCTATTCGAGGCTGCGACGAAATCAACAAAGCAAAGATCTTTCAAATCGGTCAAGCCATTACTGAGTTATAAATGATGAAACTAACACGACTTTGTTTTATGTATTGCAATTGAAAAATTTATTTAAACTTTATGTACAAGAAAGCATTATCTCTCATAGGCTCTCCTTCTAGCAGAGACGGGTAAAAATACCACCCTGCGGTATCACTAATATTCGGTACTTATAATATTTATTCATGTACCTGCATCGAAATGTTGATATAATGTGAATCTTCCCGGCATTTCTAATGAAAAATCCCATGTGGCCAACAATATTACAAACAAATAAATAATAATAAAAACCTCAGAGATAGATAAGACAAATAAAACAAACATAATTAGCATACAATTTTTATTTGTATTTTTCATTGAAAAAGACCTCTCTATGTCAACTGAGGTAAGGTCAACAAATTTATACACTTACTCCTCCTCGTTATTAATGCAGGAAGAAATTTTTTCTGCTATTTTTCTGATAGTGTCATAAAAAAAACTGCTCTTTAAAATTAATCTCGGTATTTGAGGTATATCCACTACATTCTTTCGCTGTATAAAATCGGTGTAAGTACATGTTTAACTCTACCTAAATCCGACCTCTGATAGTAATAAAGTACATATATATATATGCTAAAACACTAAATTAATAAATATCAAATCACTATAATGAAGTGAACTCAAAATACAACAATTATGACGAAGACCAAACTAAGGTTGGGAAAATTTTAAGTAGCATTCAGTTTCCAATTTTAGAAAATTTACTCTTTTCTTTTTTTTTAATGTCAAGGGAAAGGACATTCTACAGTCAAAATAAATATAATTTATCTTTATTTTGATTTAAAATTAAACGCTATAAATAAAGCAATAGGTTCTGTAGGGATCGGAGATAACAAAAACACATTATTCTTGTATTAGTGTAGGATTTATTACATTACTATGAAATTACTCTTCTCTTTTACATTATAAAAAAAAAAATACGCGGTTTGCCTCCCTTGATAGCCGTCTTAAAATCTTATCTAACAATTATTCTTTACCTTAACCTCGAATTAGTCTTTATTTATAAACAGCACAAAATAATTCGGTCACAATTTCAACGAAGTTTTTTTTGCGCGGAGCCCTAATTCTTTTTCTGAAATAAAAGCCTAAAATACTACTTATAACATTAGCTATCAAGGTGGACCTACGAGCTGGTGAGAGTCGCGGGAATGCGGTGGATGGGAGATGCACAGGATCGCTCGTTGTGGCGACGCTTGGGGGAGGCCTATGTCCAACAGTGGACGTCGTTCGGCTGAAATGATGATAATAATGAACATTAGATATCTACCAGCGAAAGTCCCGTGAAAATCGGTTACTGAATATACTTTTTCTACGCATTTAGTAAAAAAAAATTGATATTACATACAGACACTTCAGTTTAATTTATTTTAGGTGTTTAGATGCTCCATTGCTGCTAAAATCTAAAGAGGTCCTGATGAAAGAGTATCAACAATACTTAGATACGAATCTACCTCTTTATTTGTATCATCAATCACAAAAGAAAATGGAAAATTAACTTAACCTGTTGTATTAAAAACAAGAGGAAAAACAATTGAGTAATAGTAAATTACTCAATTGTTTTTCCTATTGTATAAAACATTTTCTTTATTACATTTATTTTTCTTCAGCTATAAAACTAGAAAATAAACAAATCAGTTTGATTTTAAAAACAACAATGGGCTTATAATTGAATCTTATACAGCTTAAATGAATTATATTTACATTTAATTTCCTTCATATTTTCCTCAACAGTACCGAAGGCGAAACAAAACTTCCTTTCCACGTGACCTTCAATGAAAACAACTCAATTTGAGAAACTTGGTAGGTACTTACTTACATTTGAACTGAACTTTCCTCCACTGTTACTTACAAAAGAACGAAACAACACGAGGCTTAGTTCAGTAATCACATTGCTTGGATCGGATTATTACCACATCTGTTGCTGAATCCCTTAGCTCTCTCAGCATATATTTCATGCTATCCAGGTCTTTAAGGTGAAACAGTCACTATATTGAACGGTTATTTCATGAAAGTCATTTATTAGGCTTAGCTGTGCAGAAAGGGTTTTTTTTAACGTGGGAAATCATCCAATTACATCTCCTGCCCTTGGGCGGAAGGGCGTGTCAGACTTTTACTGACTAAAACCTACTTCTGTTCCTTCTTTGCCCTCGTTCCAGGGCTCCGGCGTTCTCTTTCGCATCACCCATGGCCCCAGTAGGCTTTGACCCTGCTGGGCCCTTACGGTGGTTAACATGTACGTGAGGCGCGCGTGGAACACTACACGCCGTCGACGATTTGGGCTCGGTCAGGACAGTTACCGGACGGACGCAAGCCCGCGCCTACGGTGGCGGGAAATCGGTATCGGGATCCCGATGGCTGGGGCGTGAAGGCCGCTCCCTCGCTCGTGCACCGCGGCCTCCTCCTTTGCTAGCATTACGCTAGCAAAGCATTATGCTAGGGTTGTATAATTGATGATTTTAATGAATAGAATTCCGCAAATAAATACATGTTACGGCCACAAATCATATTTTAAAAACATAAAACTTGACACTTACCTGCAAAATTAAAAAATCTTAAGATAATTTTAATTTCGTGGGCTTTTTTATTTTTTTTTATGTTCTCTCTCACTCTACTACTAGGCGTTTTTAGCGAATCAGAAAATACCACTTACTTACTTAATAATGCTCAAAATACACTAAAAACCAAATAAACTAATTATGTTGAGCTTAGCGCCATAGCGGGAATATGGCCATACTCGAGCCCGTGGCATTGACCTCAATATCATCTGTAAAAGACGTTAATTAATACGGAAATAGCCAATATCAATAACATTTAGGTATCGTTTGTGTTTCCTTTTAGGGGTGTTCAAATAATGGTACCTACACTAATTATTTCCTCTCTCTCTTTGTTTAGTTTTATCTCTATTATTTGGGGTCGGCTCTCCTCGTCATTCTGCGCCCGTCCTATTTGTTCTAACATGTTGAGACATTTAAGACACAAGGAAAAAATAAAAGACGGTTATCACACTAATATTATAAAGGTGAACATGTGTATAAATGTGTGTGTTTGTATGTTTGTTAATCCTTCACGCACAAACGCCATGTCCTTTAATAGCACTTATAAAAATTTTATCTTATGAGTAACTATGTTCCCTTGAGATATTTTTCTACATAAATGCAGGCAAAGTCACTGGTAGAACCTAGTGTAATATAAGCATAATCAACCTCATAAAGTTCCTATTGATAAGACTCCGGCCTTCTCTATAAGAGAGAGGAAGGGAAAATTAAAAGACAGCTCTTACATCTCAATATTGACAAACCAAACCCCATAAATATTCAACAACCAAAAAAAAGATCATCAAACATATTCAAAAGGGAAGCTAAAAGATTTGTACTTTAATTAAATGCAAACCACTGTATAAATCGCGACGAAAATCCACTTCAAATTCCCTTAAAGCTGTTAAAAAATGTTAAAAAGCCTGCCGTTATAATTACATGGACCTTTTACTCGCTGTTTAAAAGAGCACTCCCGTTTTATACGACCGCTGGGAAACCATGGAAACACTGTTTTAATAAAATACCTTAATCATTAAAAAATGTATGGGGATTAAGAGCTATGTTTATTTGGCAAGGTCATATCGTTTAGTGAGCTTTAAAACTTTTGTGTTCATGATATTTTCCTTTCACTTTGTTGGACCCCCGAGTGTAGTGACGGGTTACTTGTTTTTGTTTAAATTGCTTTTCTTTTAGGCGAGTTTGAAGTCAAAAAGTTTAGAATTATGTTAAGTCGGATGTTACTCTTCCCGTAAATGAGAAATTACAATTGAACAAACAGGTTTAGAGGACAATTGCATTTTTCAAAATATAACTAAAATGTTTTTGCCAACATATTAATCAGTATTTTTAATTACTTACTTGATATAGTAATTATAATTATGAAAATATATTTTTGAAAATGCAATTGTACTCTAAACCTCTGTTTGTTCAATTTGCATCAGGTACTGCTTTGGGAACGCCATAATTACGACGGTCCCCTCTTTGAGGCGTGGCTGGAAAGACCCCACGGCATCCTTACCTTCCGCATGACGCAGGTCCTCACCGGACATGGTAAGTTCGGGAGGCTCTCTCGGACTACATAGAAAAGAAAGGGATGCACAAAGACACAATGCGTGCAAAATATGAAGCAAATTAACGATTTACTAAAACTCTACAGATTTGATTATAATATTAAAACACTATTACAGTAAAACGTTGTTTGTAAAATAATTTGAAAAATAATCAGAATTATTGTATGTACCTATATTAGTCCGATTATTAGTCGATAAAAGTATTTTTAGAGGCATCATCGTGATTTTTTTCTATCATACTAAATAAGACGAATTATGTTTCGAACACACTGTCTTTCTAACATTTATTCTGAAGAATAACATATATTTATTTGATTATGTTTACTACAGTGACGCGCATTATCTCCTGTAGTCCTCTTAATTGTACAATGCAGATTTCGTAGAAACGAATAAACTACTAGCTAAACAAATTAATTCCAAATCCCCCTCATTTTAATGAAGGAATAACCTCCCTGCACACGTCTTTAAATACGTTAAAATATGCTATCGCAAATAAGCGCATACAAATTAGTTGTAGTTCAATTAGGGAATGTAATTAGGAAAGCTGCGGCGTGCAGCGGCAGTTCGTTCAAATAATTACGATATTGATGTGGAGCGGCTCGATTCCTACCTAATGAATTACCTGCGAGCTGCAAATTAATTACAAGCTCCACTGCCTCAGCCTCCGAGGACATTGTCGACTACGATATCGAAATGACTTAAATGATTTTCAGTTAATTATACCATTTAACTAATTGAATCCCCCGACATACCAACCACGAAGCCATAGACACATGTTTAGCTTCAACCACGAAATGTGCACAGATAGGCAAGATGTCGACGCCACTAAGCAATTTACAAGTTTTTCAAATAAAGCGCATAGATATGCTAGAAGTTCCGCTTATCGCCAATCTTGAACATAAAATTGGTATCCGACAACACAATAGCAATACGACGTCTTACCCTCAGCGTCGCCCTTCCGATTCTTTCCCCAAGGACCGCAATGCTGACGTGCGGATAAAGAGGGGAGATAAAAAATTGCCTCACGACTGTGACCACGCAGCTGAGCCGGGGGTGCATGTGCATTCCCGCCGAGCAATTTGATAAATTACACCAAATTCAAAGTGATGAAATTTCCCTATGAGAAGATTACATACCGTGCCACTTTACAAAGCAATAAAACCTTTGCAATATGGGACCACTTTTTTACAACATTACGTTATTCGAATTACTGCTTCTGGAAACAAAAAAAATGTCTTATCGAAAACCATAAACAAACAAATCTTAAATTAAACATATTCGTCCACATTTTGAACCACTTATGTTTTTACTACCGTATTATCAATTCATAGGCCGTAACATAAGTGTCTATATTATTATGAATAAAGCAGCGTTTGCATCGACCCTAGTTATAAAACTGGAATGGCGCTCGTAAAACGAAGCAGTCCTGAGTTGTCTTACCGATCCGCAAGAGTTTTATATTTCCTATAAAATATTATATTCTGTGGAGCGTGCAATATTCCAACATTCTACACAGTGAGATTTTCAGTCTATTCTAGTCGTGTAAGAAAGTGCAAGGAGGTTGAGGAGCTAGGTATTCGTGCAATCGCTTTATGAAGCGGGGCGACGGCGGCGCAAGCACTCAATTGATTTGCATCGTGGACTCCCGGACAAAGCAGCGCCCGACCGACGCGGAATCCCGCTCAATTCACTCCTCAAACTAAATCGGCAGATTAGAATTCGAGCTGTGAACGAGCTGCTACAAAGAATTTCTTTTAATCAAATGAATGTATTAAGATTTTCATCTCTATACAATTGCTATGTTCCTGATGAAAGGAGATAGAAGAGCTTTTGATACTTTAGTTCGCTAAGCACGCACGAATTAATGGAAGCGAAAGTGAGGAAAAAAGAAAATGAAGTTTTCACGAAGCTTAATTCGACCCGTACCTAAATATCTATCGCTCTCTATCCTTGTAATTAGGATTAGAAAAAAATACGAAGAAAAAGCTGATTCCCAAAACATACTACCCTGTCACAAATGGCAGGCATTTGTGTGTTAATAACGTTCTTAATTTCCACATTAGCTTATTTTGCCAATTAAATGCGAATATTAACAGTTGAACGAACATCATAGTGTTATGAAAAACAGTTGAGCGGGGTATTAACAGGTTGCGCTTGCACAAACAATATCAAACGACTATTAGGTACTAGTGGTTGGTGTAAATGAGTCCATTTATATTTCCTTTCGGGGACAATGGCTTCACCCGGCGATATTGCCCTCGAGGACAACAGGAATAAGTAGGAAAACGTAAAAATATCTAATTGAATTTTTCATCTTACTCTAGGATTCTCAGGCGCTTTATTAAACTCGTTGAATAGTGAGCTGCGAGGGGCAATCGGAGCTCCCTTGATTTGCATTACCGGGAGAAAAGACACAAAGCACTGGCAGGAATCTAGGAAGGAATTCTGCAGTCAAAGGCGCCTGCAAAGAGCCGGCGCTGCCCGGCGACCTCTCGGACACGACACTTGCCAAGTGCCATTGTGACGAATTTGAAATTGCAGATTATACCAGAGGAACTGCTTATTTTATTCATTCAAATATCCTGCTATAAGATACTGTGAATATTTTAATGCATTAATTTTGATGTTCATGTAGTTGAAATTAGTAATCGCAGAACCTTTTGACTTGCTTACCGAACTATTTCGTAGCAAGGTATTCGCAGTTCGGACTAACTCGGCTACATAAACAGCAGCAACAAATATACAAGTTATCATGTAACACAGTCGTGTTCCATATACCCGCTGGCTTGTTTGATTTATACACCATTTTATTGACAATGATAAAGGTCTGCATTGGTACTGACATTTCGTTATGTCGGGGTGAAAAATGGCGCGTTGTCAGTATCGCAATAAACCGATCTTATGTCGCATTAGCTTGTTTTTGTCACAAATACAAGATCATTATCTTAGAAATCCGGAGGAGGAAAGTTTTGGGACATGTTCTGTATATCGGAATTGCATCGATTTATTGTATATGGCCGTGCCGTACATGTTGAATAACTAAAATAGTAAGTAAGTGGGAACCCTAAGGGTTCTTAGGGTTCTCACTCACCTACTATTTTGTTGTCCTTGAATTTTGAACTATCGCGCTTGTAATCTGTATAACTTAGTAACGGTACGATGCGAGAGGGAATGGGAAGCAGTCACCTCCTTCTGCGTAACAGTAATGCGAGCAAAGGAGCATGCTCATGCCCTAGCCGTAGCCGCAGGAGACATCCCGGGTTTAGGTTCGCAAGGCGATTCCTGGTCGGCCTGAGCGTGCTTGTCCGGTAAGGACCAAGCCCGAAACAACGGCGCATTGTGTTACACGCGCAAAAAGATGTCTGCAAATGGACGGGAAACAGCAAGGGCCATACCTGTTGCGGAATAGTTAGAAAGTCTCCCTGGAACGCAAAGGGCAGATGAACACAGGTATCACACAGGTATCTGTAATTTATTATTGTATGCCTGTCTACCAGGACATAGGAACTATAATTTATTATTATCTAACCTTCATAAGGTCTTTAAGATTACTGACGTTATTGTGCTTCGGGTCAGATTATAACCTATTCCCACAATAAAGACATTCTGATTCAGATTCTGACAGGTGGATTTTAGTCAGTAAAAGCCTGACACTCTGTTTCACTCCACCCAGAGCGTGAGAAATCATTTGTAGATTTCACACCTCAAAAAATAACCTCCTTCTGCGAAGCAGTGATGCTAGCAAAGGAGGCGGCCGATCGCGTGAGGCAACGGCAACGGTCCTCACGCCCCAACCGCCGCCGGGATTCCGATCCCGATTTCCGGCCACCGTAGGCGTGGGCTTGCGGACGGCGGGCAATGGGTGGCCCGCCGTCCGACCGTCCGGTAACCGTCCGGACCAAGCCCAAGACGTCGACGGCGCGTATTGTTCCACGCGCGCCTCAGGGAGATGTCAGCAATTGTAGGGGCCCAGCAGGGTCGAAGCCTACTGGGGCCATGGGTAGTGTGAAAAGGAAACCCGGACCCTGGGACGAAGGCAACGAAGGAACAGGAGTGGGTTTTTAGTCAGTAAAAGTCTGACACTATCTCTCGCTCCGCCCAAGAGCGGGATTTGTCATAAGATGATTTTCCCACCTAAAAAAAAAAAAAAAAAAAAAAAAATAAAGCCATGCCGCCACAAGTTAACTACACTTTTAGTATTCTCACACACTATTTTGTTGTACCTATTTGACTTTTGAACGGCAGTTCTTGTAATCTGTGCAACTAATAATAATAAATCTATGTAAAAGATATTTGAAACTGAACATGTGGGATCAGTTACAAATATAATCCAATCAAAATAAATGTGAGGGAAGCGAAGCCATACGTAACAAGCTTATCTAGAATTACTTACAATATTTTAAATTATTTCCCAAATTACACAAGTCAATTACAGGGATGCTTCTTACAGTGGCTTCCAATTACGGAAATAATATGTTTGTTTAAGTTTCCATGAAAAGGTGAATTAATAGTTTTCTGATACAAGAATACCGTTTGTCGGTTATTTAAGATTCGCAGTTAATAAACATTAAAAAAATATTTACATCTATCAAATAAGACGGATACTGAAATTTTATCAGAAAATGTTGAATAATGTACGGTGACGTGAATAAAGCTGCACAAATACTTTTTTCTAGTCGACATACCTGCAAATTCTGTGATTTACAGCATGTGAAGCGTCCAGTTTGCGGTCAGCAGCCATTTTTATCGTCACCACTAACGTTCGCGCGTCGACTTAATTGCTTTACTGTCGTAACTAAATCGCTGCAAAACGTTACTGGTTACTGGAATAGACGCTTAGGAAAATGTTGCAGGTGACCTGTGGCAAAATCTAAACCTCACACTTTTTTAACTGTTCGTAATATGCTACGAAAAATACGGTTACCACTACGTGCCTGCTACGCACTTGTTACACACTTGCTACGCACTTGTTACGCGCATGCTACGTGCTTGCTACACACTTGCTACGCACTTGTTACACACTTGCTACGCACTTGTTACACACTTGCTACACTCTTGTTACGCGCTTGCTACGCACTTGTTACACACTTGCTACGCACTTGTTGCACACTTGCTAAACTCTTGTTACGCGCTTGCTACGTGCTTGCTACGCACTTGCTACGCACTTATTACACACTTGCTACACTCTTGTTACGCGCTTGCTACGTGCTTGCTACGCACTTGCTACGCACTTGTTACACACTTGCTACACTCTTGTTACGCGCTTGCTACGTGCTTGCTACGCACTTGCTACGCACTTGTTACACACTTGCTACACTCTTGTTACGCGCTTGCTACGTGCTTGCTACGCACTTGCTACACTCTTGTTACGCGCTTGCTACGTGCTTGCTACGCACTTGCTACGCACTTGCTACGCACTTGTTACACACTTGCTACGCACTTGTTACGCGCATGCTACGTGCTTGCTACACACTTGCTACGCACTTGTTACACACTTGCTACGCACTTGTTACACACTTGCTACACTCTTGTTACGCGCTTGCTACGCACTTGTTACACACTTGCTACGCACTTGTTGCACACTTGCTACACTCTTGTTACGCGCTTGCTACGCACTTGTTACACACTTGCTACGCACTTGTTACACACTTGCTACACTCTTGTTACGCGCTTGCTACGTGCTTGCTACGCACTTGCTACGCACTTGTTACACACTTGCTACACTCTTGTTACGCGCTTGCTACGTGCTTGCTACGCACTTGCTACGCACTTGTTACACACTTGCTACACTCTTGTTACGCGCTTGCTACGTGCTTGCTACGCACTTGCTACGCACTTGTTACACACTTGCTACGCACTTGTTACACACTTGCTACACTCTTGTTACGCGCTTGCTACGCGCTTGCTACGTGCTTGCTACGCACTTACTACGCACTTGCTACGCACTTGTTACACACTTGTTACACTCTTGTTACGCGCTTGCTACGTGCTTGCTACGCACTTGCTACGCACTTGCTACGCACTTGTTACACACTTGCTACACTCTTGTTACGCACTTGCTACGCACTTGTTACACACTTGCTACACTCTTGTTACGCACTTGCTACGCACTTGTTACACACTTGCTACACTCTTGTTACGCGCTTGCTACGTGCTTGCTACGCACTTGCTACGCACTTGCTACGCACTTGCTACACTCTTGTTACGCGCTTGCTACGTGCTTGCTACGCACTTGCTACGCACTTGTTACACACTTGCTACACTCTTGTTACGCGCTTGCTACGTGCTTGCTACGCACTTGCTACGCACTTACTACGCACTTGCTACGAGCTTGCTATGCGCGCCTATGCGTTGGCTACAGGCGCCAACGCGCATGCTACATGCACTTCCTTAATGCCTACCAGGTGGCTATACACTTGTTAAATTAGGCGCGTGTAGCAAATACATGTTAGACGCAAAATTCTTTATATTTCTGTGTTTCCTGTTTGTGTTTTGCTACTGTTTAATAGTACCAATTGTCATTTTGTTTTTTTTTTAAACGGATTACATTGGATTACAGTACTTAAATCTTGTAACAAAATGATTTTCGAACAGTCAATGTATTAGCACCCTTATGTTCCAGATTTATAGATGGCAATAATGCAGAATGGTGACACGTTAGTTTCATCAGTTACGAAAGCCTGAATAACGTGTTTTCGACAGTTGATACTTTAGTACTTTCTATAAATTCTCTTATGTTTTATTCCGACCAAAGTATGTATTTCTTGGTTACTGGGTTAAAATTTACTTCTAAGCAAAAATGCTCCATCGTCGGCCTCTTCATCGCTTACTATTCGCATTTTTTTTTTATTATTTTTTTTAATTATTGTTATAGACTCCTGTGACAGTCTTACAATCAGTTGAGAGCAGTGGTGGCTGAGTGGTAACGGCCCCGACTCACGAATTGTAGGTCGCGGGTTCAAAACCAGCCAGGCGCATTACTTTGTGTAATTTATTCCATCACCACTGCTCTAAAAACGGTGAAGGAAAACATCGTGAGGAAACCGGCATGTCCTAGAACCAAAAATTTTGTAAAAAAAATTGACATTCACCAAGCCGCACTGGGCCCGCGTGGTGGATTACGGCCCATTCCCTCTCCTAGAGAGGAGGCCTGTGTCCCAGCAGAGGGAACATCAAAAGGCTGATTACGTTATGCTATGCTATGCTAATTATTGTTACTATTTTATTTGTTATTTGTGTGTATTTGGTGACTTTTGCCAAATAAATATGTTTTTTCTTTTTAATTATTTTTGGCATCGGTAATGAAACTTTTTTTTAAAGTCTGTGAGTTTCAATGTATAGTTTTTGTGAGAAACATTGTTGTACTGAATTTAACAGGCCCTATCAATAAAAATATTTAATGAAGCAGTATTTTAACCAGAATAATAACAGCCCCCCCCCCCCCCCCCTAGCCAAGTTACAATCGTATCGAAAGCACCGAACGCCTCGAGTAGGATTCCTTTGTTTTGACGTCATCTCAACGCTCAGTCACGTGGTCAGAACAAAGGAATCGGAGGCGTGGCCTACTCGAGGCGTTCGGCTCGAACGAAACGATTGTAACTTGGCTAGGGGGGCAGGTAATTGCAAAATCTAAAGAAATTGTAGAAGCAAATTCTTCTATTTACAAACACAAAGAGGAGAATACAATTTACCATTTTGATTTGAACAACAGCAGCGATGAATCCGTCCAGTGTTACCATATTCAAACATTCTGTGTTATGCAGATTACACCGGTTCCTACTACACGGATTTTCATAGCCACGCCTGGCAACTTCAGAAAGTAGATACAGCGCAGGTGTGGGAAACTCGCCTTCACAGGAAATTACGTAATACATACATCATATGCGTATTCTCGTTAATTCGCGTAGTGATTGAAGAGATGCGGGATTGGTACTAAGGATTGGGGTGTGTGGTACCTTGTTGTTATTAGTTGGTACTTTTGAGAAATGTGAGGGTTGGGTTTTGATATTTGGTCGCTTATGAAACTAAACTATTAAACTAATATTAAAAAGTCGAAAGTTTGTGAGTTGTGTATGTTTTTGTTTGTGCAGCTAGTACACAGGTAGACTATGTCCTTGAAAAAAAAACACACAACAAGCCCAGGAGTATGTTTCCTTGGGATAATTTCCCATTTGGTGACAAAAACCTCTGATAGTTGCAGAAACTTACCAAATATTCATATTCTAAGACATGGAAAGTCGGCTTTCAAGTGTCAAAAATGCAGAAATTATAGTTGTTTTTTCAACAAAAAAAAATCCTAAATAATTGCTTATTATTCACTTATTAACACTAATTATAAAATCGCAAAATTGCAGATAACTTTATTTACTTAGCACCCGTCGAAGTAGTTTAATAAGAGGGAAAGTTGTTTTTGTACTGTTTCAAAACTATTGTACAGTTATTTGACATACGTACCTGTAAAAAATGCGGCACCTTATAGTCTGAACCGAAATTCTGCTGGGCGGTCAAACTGGATACTGCTACTTTGTTTCTTGTATTACGGAGATACAGGAGAATATTGTGTGTTCTGCATCTAGGTAAGTATAAAATAAATAGTTAAGTAAATGTGTAGTTAAACGAGAAATCCGAGAATGAATTAACCAGTGCGGATAAACTTTTTTAAAACATTTTGGTTGAAGTCTCAGAAATACGTAACAATGCACAGCACGTAGGGGCCCAGCAGGGTCGAAGCCTACTGGGGCCATGGGTAGTGTGAAAACGAAACCCGGGGTCCTGGGACGAAGGCAACGAAGGAACAGGAGTGGGTTTTTAGTCAGTAAAAGTCTGACACTATCTCGCGCTCCGCCCAAGAGCGAGAATTGTCATTAGATGATTTTCCCACCCAAAAAAAAACAATGCACAGAAACGAAACTTTAATTTATCCATAGATTGGACACTTTTTCTTTGTACAATCGCAGCCCAATAGCTTTTGTACAGAACACCATTTGTTGGGTCAGCTAGTTCTTCAATAAAGGTAATGTGATAGATTATGAATGATTGTGTCACGAGAAAATACTTGGTACAATTTCTGTATCAATTGCTGGGTCGTAGAAAGATGAAATAAATGAAGGTCTACATATCTACGTGAAAAAATAATAATGTATTACGATCAAGAAAGACGAATTATCCGCAATGATCGATAGAGGACATGACACACACACATACGCATCTACATTTACAAACATACGGTAACAGATACATTTCAGAGAACAATGTTTTGTTCTGATGTGTACATATATGAAGGGCGGACATAAACGTTATTTTTTCCTTATTTTTTATCATCCAACAAAAAATCCAATATATTTTTTTATTTGTCGACGAACGGAAGAATCCTCGACCTCTGTTCCGTTACTTTTGTCGTACTGTTACCGAAGAATCGGTGGGAAAGTCGGAAAAGTCACAAATATTCGAGCCATTGGATTTTTATAGCTCAACTAAAGTGATATGGGGTTTATGGGGGCCTCCAACCATGACTGGTGTTACACGAAGACTGGCAGTCAATTTAAAGTAAGTACCTGTTCTCTGCTCATACAGTATCCGCTATGACCCTGTCGTAATGTTAGTATGGTGTTCAAGTAGTGTAGTTTGAAAGTGAAAGGAAGCAATGTTTGTAGATACTAAATGGGTTATTTTGTGTAGATGTAATGTGTGTGTGCATTTTACGAGTATTGAAAGATATTTATTTCTTATAACTTAATATAAATAGAATGGCTTTGTAGCGACATCTATGGCGTCACATAAGAACTAATCCTGCATCGCGCAATCTAAGTTCTCCGCGCGATTAGAACATATAGAACAACCCGAAATCATCTATCCGGCAGCTGCCTACCAGACATAACACCCGTCTGGTTGGAGGATCCTCCCTTTTCAACTGAGGTTTGCGGGACTTTACTCTCTGTTCCACATACCCCCAAACTGGTGACGCTCGACAAGGAACGTCAGCGCAGCCTTCATGCAGCTACTACTTCGTGACGTCATCATCACTTCATAGCATAGCCATACAGCCAATACCGACGGCTTTAAAGGGTATCCTGACCACCAGCATGCCTACCTGGTCATACCTGGTCATCACCCTCAGCCTCATCAGCGGCCTTAGCGAAGCACACTGCACCTTCGGCCAGTCACATGAAGAGCTATGAAGAACCTCTCCTGGTCGACGCAAGCAGTCAAGCCATTACACCGCACAGCACCGCTCCGACTCCCACGGGTAGTGTGAAAGCGAAGCCCGGGGCCCCGGGATGAAGGCAAAGAGGGAACAGGAGTGGGTTTTTAGTCAGTAAAAGTCTGACACTATCTCTCGCTCCACCCAAGAGCGAGATTTGTCATTAGATGATTTTGCCACCTTAAAAAAAAAAAAAAAAAAACCGCTCCGACTCACTGGAGCCAGCAGCACTACTCCGACTCACTGGAGCCTGCAGCATCATCCCGACTCACTGAGACATCATCACCCCGACTCACTGAGGCATCATCCCGACTCACTGGGACATCATCACCCCGACTCACTGGGACATCATCCCGACTCACTGGGACAGCACCACCCCGACTCACTGGGGCATCACCGCAGACAGTTCCGACTCACCGAGAACTATGCGGCATTCGGTTCCGACCCACTGGAACCAACCTACCACTGGCGTGGCACGCATCAAGACGCATCAAGAACCATCGATCTCCGATCTCCGGAGGGGAGTGATGTAGCGACATCTATGGCGTCACATAAGAACTAATCCTGCATCGCGCAATCAAAGTTCTCCGCGCGATTAGAACATATAGAACAACCCGAAATCATCTATCGGGCAGCTGCCCACCAGACATAACACCCGTCTGGTTTGAGGATCCTTCCTTTTCAACTGAAGTTTGCGGGACTTTACTCTCTGTTCTACATACCCCCAAAGCTTTATAGGCGGTATATTTTTTAAAGTCGGTTACTGTGTGACTTTTCATGTCAAGAGCTCTCTGTGAATTAGGTATGAGAAGATTTTAAGCAATGGTGAGGGCTATACTCAGAGTTAGGCGTGGGTGTCATCTTTGCGATTGGAACATTTATTTACATCTGAATCACTGAAATGTTTCGGAACACTGATATGTATCATTAGGAACATCGGCTCAAAAGATACAAACACAGACACTGACTCTTATGAATCGTGATCTGTTACGTCGCGTCGTGTATCATGAACATAAAAACAAACATAAACATTTGGAACAACGGCTCAACGGAACATTTGGAACAAAGTCTCAACGAAACATTTGGAACAACGGCTCAACGAAACATTTGGAACAGCGACTCAACGAAACATTTGGTACGCGGGCGTGATCTGTTACGTCGCGTCATATACACAAAGATTTATTTCATTGAATTTAGATTTAAGAATAATTTTATGTAGATGTTTTTAGTTCAGGTCAATAATTATATTTACACTATTTACATTTTAATTTGAATTTTATAAAGTCTTCAGTTAATTTAAAGTAAAGAGTGTTTCACTGTTCCAATTTTTCGGAACAGTGAGTCGGTTCAGTAAAAAGTTACACACGCCTACTTGGGGTTTCCTTGCGTGATCGGAGCAGAAATGCAGATATCCGAAGGACAACCAAGTATACCCACATAGCTCAAAGAATCGCTTAACTTAAGCGGCCGTGGGCAAAGCACGTTGCACGCAGAGCAGATGTTCGATGTGGTTTTGTTGTGGCAACCCGCACCGGAAGACGCAGCGTTGGAAGGCCTACCACAAGGTGGACCGACTTCCTGGTGAGAGTCGCGAGAATGCAATGGATGCAAAACGCACAGGACGGTTCGTGCGTGTGGCGACACTTGGGGGAGGCCTATGTCCAGCAGTGGACGTCTAGCAGTTAGAATGATGATGATGGGTAATAAATTAATGGGTAGTCATATTTTAGATATCTACTTTCTTCTGGCCGTAGAAATTAAGATCTTTCTTTGAGAAAGTCATGCCCATAAAAAAATTGTATAGTAGAACCAAGGTATGACCAGGTTGGCCTAGTGATCAAGATAGCCTTTAAAGCCGTGGGTGCTGCTGGCTGTACGGCTCGCTGCTTCGGAGTTGAAGCAGTTTAGAGATTTATGCGGGACAGGGATAAAGTCTCACAAATCTTTGTTGGAGCATCCTTTGACCAGACGGGTGTTATTTGGTCCGGGTAAATATCCTGTTAGTTAATTTAATTTTTTTATAGATATTGTTCTAATCGCGTGGAGAATTCTGATACCATAATGGAAGATTTTAAAGAGGAATAAAACTTTTCCCGTACATTGCTGGCATGTATTTCTTTTTCTTTTCGCCAAAAGTGAAACCTTGCCCATACCTTAAAGGGCTGTATAATAAATCAATAGCAAAAAGAATTATGTCTACCAGCCGTAACCAAACGAAGTCAGAGACTATTTAGTATATTGCTATAGTTTGTTATCAGACGTTATTTTTGTTAAATAAAAATACTGTGTGTCTGATATTTCAAGTTTACCATTGCTAAATATAGTTTTAGTTTTGGTTTTTATGGTGAGTACGCATTAAATAGTGTCAATCACTATCACAACACTAACGCGTATCTTTTCGATTCGTTTATCAATATATTTTTTTTACTATTTTTAATGATGAAAATCTGCGAGTGTGGAAAAAATACAACAGTAATAACCAATTTAATCCATTTTATCAATGGAAACCTCAAAATATTACGTATTATATTTCTATCTCATTATAACATAACGAAAATAGTTAATACCTGACAAAAATATACTAGCAATGCTTCTAAACCTATCTTCGTCCGGTTACGGTTTAAAGACTTGGTTTTTTTTGCTATTGATTCCTGGTATTGGCCTCTAACATATAACCTAGGTTTGATTTTTGTCGAAAAAAAAAAGTAAAACATGCTAATAGTTTGCTTTGGCTTTTAGTGCCTATTCGGAACTGGCTATGACTTTATTTCTTTAGGCAGAAGCAGCATTAAAAATAGAACCACCTACTTCCGTAGCACCTCTTTTTTTGAGGTGAGAAGTCAACAAATAACTCCTCCCGCTTTGAGTGGAGCGAGAGGGAATGTCAGACTTTTGCTAACTAAAACCTACCTGTGTTCCTTCAGTTGCCCTATGCGTTCCAGGGCCGTGATAACTCTTTCGAACAACCCTGCATTCCGTCCGTTGCACCCTCACCCTATGACAGTAATTTGGTGTGATTTCTACGTTAAAGTAATTGATTGGCAGCAATACGGCACGGTTATGAGGAACAGATATACTTTGATATATATTATATTATAATAATTATGCTTTTTGCATAGCATAATCAGCTTAATAATTTTCCCACTGCTGGGACTCAGGCCTCCTTTCTAAGAGAGGCAATGGGCCGGAATCCACCACGCGCCCGAAGTGCCGATTGGTGGAGGTCACATGTCTACAAATTTTCATTTTCCTCACGTGTGTTTTCTTTCACCGTTTTGAGTTTAGTGGTAATTAAATAAATTATACAAAGTACCTGGCTGGGTTTGAACTAATAATAATAATAATAATCATTTATTTGCAAACAAGTGACACTAATTACATAAATTCTCTGCCTCCTGAACTAGGTAGTGAACCTGTATCTCAGGAGACAGTTCCTTCCCTATACATATTACAATCAGTTTACAAACAAACAGGGCCAATTGGTACTTATATCAAGAGTCCAAAAAAATGTAATGAAATAAGACACGTACTTAAAAAAAAAATATTGATCGTGATATAGATAACAAAAAAAATTAGTAGTATATAAATAACAATTATACAATGCTTACTCATGTGAGCGTGTGGTGTGGTGTGTTATTCATGATGTTGTGTTTTTGTAGAGAACTCGCGAACTACAAATCATAAGTCGGAGCTGTTTTCACTGGGCCACCACTGCTCATGCTTTATGGCGAGCCATATCAATTTACACACCGATTACCAGTAAGTCCTTCAATCTCATATAATATAAGTACGAGTAATTAGTCTCTAAACACTGTAACCCAATCTTTAAACAATCCAAATTAAAGATAATCCCCTCCAATTATATATAGCTACCTACATAAATGTGTGTAGACAAGTGATGTAATGAATATTCGCATTCGCATTCGTGAATATTCATTCGCACTTGTTTTGACATTCGGATTCGTATTCGCAAGAAACATTCGAATGTTTGGCGAATGTTTTTGACAAACAAAAAGGAAATAATTATATTGCGTTAGCGCAATGGTTAAGCGATTGGCTGCTGCGCTCATGCACAGCATGCATTATGGGTCGCTTGTTAGGCGTGGGCTTGCGGACGGCGAGCAAAGGGTAGCTCTCCGTCCGACCGTCCGGTAACCGTACGGACCAAGCCCAAGTAATCGACGGCGCGTAGTGTTCTATAGGCCTACTAGGGCCATGATATTCTCTTCTGAAAGTAAAACCCGGCCCTGAAATGAAAGGCAACGAAAGAACTAGGAGTGGGTTTTAGTCAGTAAAAGTCTGACACGCTCTCCCGTTCCGCCCAAGGGCGGGAGACGTCATTGGATGATTTCCTATATATATAAAAAAATAGGTCGCTTGTTCAATTCCCGCCGTAATTTATTGTAATTATAGTTAGTGTTTTTAAATGTAAGTACCTATGTAACAAAAGTTCATAAAAAAATATGAATCAGTTAATAGAATGCTAATTCTTTTTACACAAGTTAGGTACCCATTTAAATGAGCTATAATAATTGTATATATATATATATATAAAATTTCTTGAGTAAAAGGTAATTGGTACTAACACTAGATAATAAGTCATACAAAAAAATTTGGATGCATTGAGGAGTGATATGAAGGAAAAGGGAGTTTGTGATAGCGTGACGAGTGACAGAACAGAATAGAAGAAAAAAACGTGTTGCGCCGACCCCAAATAGCATGCAGGGCAGTAAGATGATGACTAGATATAAGTTATATAACAATATGTATTAAGTTACTAACATTCTGTCAATATTTTTGTGTCCGAAATAAAAAAAAACCGGTTAAATGCGAGTCAGACTCACGCATGAAAGGTTCCTTACCGTCCGTACCAAATACGGCAAAAAATCACGTTTCTTTTGTATGGAAGCCACATTTTAATATTTAGTTTATTCTTATTTTAGTGTTTTTTGTTATGGTTATGGCGGCAACAGAAATACATCATCTGTGAAAATTTCAACTGTCTACCTGTCAAGGTTCATGAGATACAGCTTGGTGACCAATAGACGGACAGTGGAGTCTTCGCAATAGGGTCCCGTTTTTACCGTTTGGGTACGGAACCCTAAAAATAAATTCTATTCTATAATAATTTGCGCCGAAACAACAACAGTGTGGAATACAAGAACTTGCTTATTATGTGTAGCACAATGTTGTTGTTATAATGTTACTCGGCGAACAACAAACAACCAGCGTGTTTCCATGCTGCGACTCGGAAATTAATATATTTACATACAAGAAGAGGTTACATACTGATTTTCATTTAGTTTGAGAAGGAATTCTAATGTGCTTTTTTATTAAACTTTTTTTATTAGAAATTAAGATTGAAATTAAGCAAGCGGGGCACACTTCCACCGTATGGTCTACCGTGTCCTCCGGGTTCACAAAATGGTGACACGTGGGCGTTTCTTCCGCCTGAATCTGATGCAGGAACTTCCCGGAGTTACCATGTCCTGTTCCGCATGACCTTCGTCATGCGGAAGGTAAGGGGAAGCTAAGGACGCAGTGACTCCTCTCCAGCCACTCCTCAAAGAGTGGACTTACCACCATGATTATGGCATGCCTTCCGAGTCTTTGTTTATAAAGAAAAAGACAAAGACTCGAAAGGCCTCACACAAGGTGGACAGATGACCTGGTGAGGGTCGCGGGAACCCGATGGATACGAGACACACACAGGCACATTTGGGGAATGATGAAACGTCCGCCAATCTGATCTCTACAAACACTAGATTCACTACAGGTGAAGGATTACGCGAATCAGAACTTAGAAATATTAGGCAGTTTTTTATATCATACTCTTTGATAGCGGCTGCCACGCTACCAGAGTGTGGGCTGACCGGCGAGCAGTCTGACATAATAGTACATTTTGATACAAGTGGGCAAACGCTGTCATTGCAGCCGAGGTGGAATATACGCCAGAGCCGAAGGCGAGGTTGTTATGTAGCTGAGAGACTCCAATGACAAATACTCGAAAATAATAAGCAAACTTTATAAACAAAATATTGTGAGTCATAGATTGCGTTTTTTTTCATGCTGTTTATTAACGGGTGCCACACTACCAATGGGGGCTGACCGGCGAGCAGCCTGATACAAAAAAGAGAATAAATTGTGACGTGCATTAACCGCCGTACTTTTCCGCACTAGTACGAAATACGCTACATTGCAAGCCTACAAGTGTAGGTAGGCAAGATCGTGTTTTAGCGTGTGTTAAAAAAAAAATCTTATCGACATAATATCTTATTTCCCTGTAATGCCAAAGATATTGCTCGTTAGACCACTAACAAGAAAGGTCAAAAGCGCCAACAAAACACAAAATACGACGGTCATCACAATTCACGAAGCACTTAAGAAACATAATCCTCAAAACATCAGCTCGTCGGACAACGGAACCCTCAAATTAACTTAATTGCAATCGTAATTGGCGAGCGCAGGGGACCACAGTCAAGGAAAATATTTATATTTCTCCCTCCCTCCATGCCGAGATATTCGACCAATTTTACCCCCAAATTATAACATTAACCCACAGTTTCTGAAACGTAAGTTATAAAGAGTTACAGTGCATTCCATGTAATATACTCGTAGTTACCAGAAAAAAAACCAGAACCTTAGTACACGGTTTCACGTGTACTAAGGTTCTGACGTTTTATAAGTGCCCATATTTTCAATTTTGAATTTTCGAAATTATCTACTTGTACTCAGCTGCTGCACCCGGATAGACAGCCGAGATATAAAATATCTCGGCTTTCACCGAGATGTAAAAGGACATTGATTTGTTGTCAATTGTTTTGATTGGCTGAATTAATTGTCGACAGCCAATTACAGAAGCATCCACGCACTTGAAAATTGGTCTCATTAAGAAAGCCAGCGTTAAACGCCAGGATAGCCCGCGAAATTCAATTGTAATTTGATATAAACTAGTGCTTGACTGCGATCCCACCTGATGGTAAGCAGCGATGTAATCGTTGATTGTTAGGCACACTAGTTTATTAGAGCCTATTTACTCTAGCCTTAAAGACATCCAAATTATAATCGGATGGGAAGACCTCAGCAGGCAAATTGTTCCAGTCCTTCGATGTAGGTACACGGTATAAACGACGAGGCGAAACGCTTAGTTCAACAACGTAAAGGTTGATACTCGCCGTAAGTCGGGTTACCCGATGGTAGAAATGAGATGGCGGAATTTTCTTAAGTTTTTTCCATTTCGCTAACTATATGGAACGACTTTTTCATGAAATATTTTATGCTAAAGTGTTAGACGATAATTCCATAAATAAATATGTGTTACGGTCACTAATCATATTTTTATGAATATAAAGCCTGACACTGACCTGAATTTCGCGGGCTACTTAATCTCGCAATCATTTCCGTTCGAGAAACTGGGGGTAAATATTAGAATACTTCGTCGAAAGTTATATAGTACTCAACAAGTGTTCCGAAACTCGGTTCCTAATTAGTTTTATTCCTTTACAGAATAAACCTGTAACATAAAAGTTTGCTAATGAACGTTACCGGCACATAATTAGTTAGGTTCACGAAATGTTACGGGGGACCCGCATTTTTTTTTGGAGTATGTTTCCAACCTTAGGTGCAGATGTTGTTTGGGCGGCAACTCTAATATGAAATTAATAAATAAATTGTGTTTCATTTTAGCATTTATGTGTTTTTTATTATTATTATTTCCATTAAATATTATTTACATTTTTAAATATTTCTTTAATAAAAAAAGAAAACATTTAAAAATAAAAATAAAATAAGTAGTCCACCGATGTCGGAAACCCTGCTTCCGATATCGGTGGACTACTTATTTTAGCTAGCAGTAGTTAGGGCTCCAGAGACAGAAACTTCCTCATAATGCAAGCCGTCTTGAGGAGTACTGCCTTCTGTATCAGGCCCTTGATCCAACCGCGCAACGACAGCTTCGACAGATGGTCGCCGAAGCTTCTGGCTATAAGGCCATTGGCGGTCACGACAATCGGCACAATGACAGCCAAGTCCACATTTCACTTGTCGACAGGCTCGTGTGCTAAGTCGAGATATTTAATTTATTTCTAGCTTTCACGAGATTCTGGTCATGTGGGATGGTGACATCGACTATCATTGCACGGCATTATTATTATTATTATTATTATTGTAACGAAGATGTATGTTGAGGATTTGTGGTGTGACGAGAATAGATAGTGTTTTTTATTTTTAATAAAAGCTTAGCCCCTCTCTAGGAATCACTCCTATATCGTGGGTGCGTTCATAAACATTTAAAATTGCATACCTACACAAGACATCCAGACCCGCGATGATCCGCGACACGCAGCGCAGCCAAGTCAATCGCTCAACAGCGCCAACCGTGTCGACAAAAAAAATAAAAATATATATATTACGGGAAGTTTACGTTATACAACGGATGCCATTTTCGCTATACGCCAACTGTGCGAGAAATACAGAGGTGCGCATAGAAACTTGCACTTGATTTTCGTTGACCTCGAAGAGGCATACGACCGGGTACCTCGTCTTGAGGTTCTGTGATGGGCCCTTAAAGAGAAATTAATGTGTCCTGATAAGTATATGCAGGTGATCCGAGCGATGTACAGTCGATACAGAACCCAAGTCCGGTCCACAGTGGACACCACTGGAAGCTTCAATGTGGCTATCGGCTTACATCAAGGGTCGGCTCTCAGCCCTTAGGTACCTCTGATGATAATGAACGCTCTGACGTCGGACATTCAGAAAGAGGCTCCCTAGTGTATGCTGTTTGCCGATGACATTGTGCTGATTGCCGAGAATGGCCTAGAGGTCCAGAACAGATTGGAGGTGTGGTGGTACAGACTGGAGAGTTTTGGCCTTAAATTGAGTAGAACCAAAACGGAGTACTTGTTCTGCGATTTCGGCGGTCTCTCCGGTCCTGTGCCTTTAGCTCTCGCCAGAACGCCTATACCTACCGATCTGTTCCGGCTTTTGGTACCTCGCTTTTTCAAGGGTATTTTGAGGTAGACCGAGACGCAACACATTGGATCAACGCAGGATCGATGAAATGGCGACAGATCACGGAAACTACTTGCGACCCACGGATGCCCCTAAAGTTGAAAGGCCTGTCATAGTGTATGGATCAGAATGTTGGGCTGTGCAAAAACTGGATGAAAAAATATTGCATGTAGTGAAGATGAGATGTTGAGATGAATGTGCGGTGTGACGAGAATGGATAAAGTGAGAAATTAGTATATTAGAGGAAGTTTGAAAGTGACGCCAGTGACTGAAAAGTTGAAAGGAAATCGTTTGTGTTGGTATGGTCATATGAAGGGGAGGGATAAAACGCGTGGTACTTAAAGAGTTCTGACTATACATGTAGATGGATGGTGTGAGGAATGATATGAAAGAAAAGGGAGTTAGTGATAGTGTGACGGGTGATAGGAAAGAATGGAAGAAAAAAACGTGTTGCGTCGACTCCAAGTAATATGGCACAAGGGCAGGAAGAAGAAGATTAGAGGAAGTTTAAAAGTGGCACCAGTGACTGAAAAGTTAAAAGGTCATATAAAGAGGAAGAATAAAACATTTGTTACTAAAATAAGTATATACTTGTATATGGATGGAGAGGGAGACCAACGTAAAGGTGGATGGATTGTGTGAGAAGTGATAATTATGAAAGAAAAAGGAGTCAGTGATAGCGTGAAAGATAACAGGACAGAATAAAAGAAAAAAACGTGTTGTGCTAAACCCTAATAATACGGGACAAGGCCAGAAAGGTGATGATGAAGTACCTAACCTGACTGTATGAGCACGATAAACTCAAAAACTACCGAACCGATTTTCATGCAGTTTTCACCAATAGACATTGTGATATACGAGTAAGGTGACTAAACCAACACCTGTGCGAAGCTAAAACTGATCGCTAATATACAATTCAAAACTGGAGAAAATTAAGCAGAATATTATCAGATAGCAGTCTTACAATTTCGCTGATGACGCATAATTTGGCAGCCAGTTCCCCTTCCTACTGTTTACACGTCTATTCAGTAGACAATAGCCTCGTAAATTAAAACAACAAACCCAATAACAGTAAGTTAAGAAGCTAGGGTGAGCCACAAAACGTGTTTTGTTTCAATTTTATTTTCCAAAGCGAACAATTGGCGCCGGCTCAATTAGTATAATCTAATTAAACAGAAATGGCGTCGGAGTGTTTGAAATAAAAGAAAAATATTATCATTCGCTCCGAGAAGGCTCTACAAGATTGTCAACGAGTGTTAATAGGCTATTCTGAGCCATTTCCACAGTTTATGCAAAGGGTTGGACAGTTTTATTCGCTTCGTTAACGGAACTGGAATGACAAGTCTGTATTTATTTTATTTTTTTTATTCCATTATATCCGCTGAAAGCACTTAAACGAGCGCTTTTGTGAAATGGAACTCAGTTTTACGTGTTCGCTGTTTTTATTTACATGATGCAGACATCTTTTATTTATGTAAATAACTTTTTTATTTTCGTTCTAATTAGACGGGGGATAATGCGCAAACGAAGCTGATGATATCACACTATATTATAAAACACATTATATTCATTATAAAAGTGTTTTTTTTTATGTAAACACACAAAAATTTCGCTAATATTTGGATAATGTGTGTTACTCCTTCACATTCAAACAGCAGAATGAATTGAATGAATTTATGAATGGATGATATTTAGCTCACGGTCAAACCATCTCCTGGACACGGTCCAGCCTTGTTGTTATATCATCATCATTATTTTAGCCGAAAGTCGTCCACTCTTGGATATAGGCCTCCCCAAATGTCGCCATAACGACTGGTCCTCTGCTTCTCACATTCATCGTATTCCCGCGACCCTCACCAAGTCATCGGTCTACCATGTAGAAGGCCTTCTAACACGATATGAAATATGATAATTTTTTAAATCTCGGGAGCAGTTTCTCTTGGGACAATTTTGTCCTTTCAAGCGAGTGAAACCACTGAAAGAAACTAGTCATTAAAATAAACGACAAAACGGTGAAGACTTATAATAATATCAGGCAATAACTGTCCCAAGTTCCATGTTCTATTTATATGGGCAATAAATATAATAATATAACTAAAACGAGGAAAGTTCTGCTAATGAATGATACGCGGAAGTATTAACTTATCCTAATTATCGTCCAGATTGTTCATTATGTTTACCAGAGCTTTATGAAATTAGCTTCTGATGACAACAAAATCATGTTTTAGTACCTAATCAGTAGAATATGATTTAATAAGAGTACAGTAAGTGATTCAAGTTAATATAATATAATATTCCACAACTATCACACAACGCCGTCTAGTCCCAAGCTAAGCACAGCTTGTGTTATAGTACTAGACAACTGATAAACATACTTATATATTTCTAAATACATACATATTGTAGATAAATTACACCCAGATACAGAAAAAATTATCGTGCTCATCACACAAACATTTGTCCTGGGTGGGAATCGAACCCACGTTCTCCGGTATAACAGTCAGTGTCACTAACCACTAGACCAACAGGCCAGTCAAAATTAACCGTTTCTATGATTTTATGCAACGATGTCGTTATCGAAGTTATGTGATCCACAATACAAGCTGCTATATTTAATTTACTACTTTTTCATTTTATTAACTACAAACTACAAACACTACAAACGTTCGCAAAGCGTTTTGAGATGAGAACACATTTATTATGCGTACAGTCAAGCAGTGGAATTCCTTGACGGAGTCTGTGTTTCCTGATAGCTACAGTTTAGGTGTCTTTAAGTCAAGAGTGAATAAGCTACTTCTAGGCAAGCATGCTCCATCGCCGACTACATCATCGCTTACCATCAGGTGAGATGGTGGTCAAACGTGAGCCTATTATTAATAAAAAAAAAAAAAAAAAACAAAAATGCGATTGTTTCTTCTTCGTGAATTATGAGATTAGGATCAGATGTATGTATGCATATATTAAGTAATTTATTTCTATTTACTTTTATATTTGCACCAAGTGTAACCCTATTTTGTGTCCTGGCATTCCCAGTCCCAGTCCAGTCTAGGTTGCCTGGAAGAAACCACGGAATACGATAATGCAACCGATGGTATTTCAATTAAGTTAAAATATATTATCTTTATATAGATAAATATATAATATAAATACTGAGTTGTGAGTTTACATGTGGATTGATGGAGATGGAGAGAGAGACCAAAGAACAGATAGATGATTGTGTGAAAAGTGATATGAAAGAAAAGGGAGTTAGTGATAGCGTAATGAGCGACAGGACAGAATGGAAGAAAAAAACGTGTTGCACCGACCCCAAATAAAACGGGACAAGGGCAGGAAGATGATGATGAAATACTGATATTTGTGTTTGAGGCTAGCTAAAGGCACTTTTTAAGTGAGAAATTTTCTTTAAAAATTTCGTGACAAATCCGTTTATAGTGAGGGGAGCGAATAGGCTGTGAACAGTATGATCTGGCGCCCATCCCCCCTGAAAAATGACCCTAGATACGCCAATGGGTAGAGACAGGCAAATATCAGGCTCTAGATAGAATCCTAACGTTGAAGGTTGATGAATTAAACATACTGCTGATCAGATATCGGTTGCCACAATGTTTCATACATCTACGCATGTTCCCTACGCTACTGCCCAGTTAGTAAGCGGCTGGCTTACGGCGGCGGTGGACGCAAAGCCGTTCGTTTTATAAAAAACTGTGTCGGTACTTGGTTCCTCAGTGACCTCTCGCGCCGAGCATGGCCATGGTCCGGAGCGAGAAGGAATCTGCTCCTTCTGCGAAAGTAGTACTGCTATCGAAAGAGACAGACGCACGCGTGAGCGAACGGACATTGTTACGCCCCAGCCGCTGCGACGCCGACCCCGAGTACCAGCCACGGTAGGCGCAGGTTTGCGGTCAAAGAGTAATGGATAGCTCGGCGTCCGGCAGTCCGTTAAACGTCCGGACCGAGCCCAAGTCGTCGACAGCGCTTAATGTTCCACACGCTCCTCAAAGCGTAAAGCGCAGGGACCGATGCCCGCTAGGGCCCCGGGGATTTTATGAAACGGAAACCTATGACCACTTTCAACCCAGAGCGAGAGCAGTCATTGAATGGTGGGGGGGACCATTCAATGACTTTAAAAAAAAGCACTTGGTTCCTGCCGGCCTACTTACACCTAAACAGAAATCATATAGCAATCGTTCGATTTTCAGTAAGATTCCCTCACTAGTCACAAAAGTGCTCCCGTCCCGAAATCCCTCACATTCGCAGCTAAAACATGAAGATACGATCGTTGTAATATCCGGTCTACATCTTAATATCCGTTTACATCTATCAGCCACTTAGATGTCTAACTTCGCCTTAACTAGTTGTTCAACGAAAATTTGAGTACCTGTTCAAGGTTAAGATGTTATAAGATATAGCTGTTAGGATCTTATGAGAGTTCATTTGATTTCAACAACTATTTGACTACATTTTCTTTTGTCTTTTGTCTTAATTATGCTGAGGTTTCTCTATAAAGTGTGACTTGACAATGCAATACAGTGGGAGTGGTCGTGCCTAAATAATGACAGCCACAAGTGTCACACACACGCACACGACACACTTGTGAGTACACGAGTATCTCCGAGGTTAAGCAACACTTACCGAGGTCAGACTGTAGATGGGTGACCATCTTAATTTATCAAGATTCTTCCGTGCCTTGGAAAGCAGTAAAGCCGTTAATCTTTCGCCTGATCTTTCCTCGGTCGCGTCGGATTGCCGTTCCATCAGAATATGAGAGTAAAAGAACAAAAAGTATAAGTCGCCCAGGGCCAGCCCCATAACAAGATAAGTATCTGTATTTGCCCACAAGCTTGTATATTATAATATCGCCGCTACTTGACAAATAACTGTACGATATGATTGACCACCGTGATTACAATTCGGTCGGGAGGATTAGTCTGATTAATAATAAATAATAAACACTTATTTCGGACGAGGTCAATATTTTGTTACTGACAATGTCTTTAAAAAACCGGGCAAGTGCGAGCCGGACTCGCGCACTGAGGGTTCCGTACAAACTACCTATGAAAACAGTTCAATTCCCGAATTGAGTTACAAAGATTTTTCCGAATAGGAAAAAAAATCTTTTTTGTGACGTAACTACATTTACAGTTTTCAGATTTTTTCTATACTTGCGCTATATGACCTTGCTTCATTCCAAATTTCACCAAATAAATTTTGATTCCCTTGAGAGTGTCGAAATAAACGTTTTTTGCGACATAAACGACAGTAACTTTTTTTTCGTTAACTCAGAAGTTTGATTTTTTCACAGCTTCAAGGGACCGCAGACCTGAGTATATGGTTTTAATTTTAACTCGATACCTCTACGCATTCTCGAGACAAAGGGTCTTGACAGACGACAAACAACAAAGTAATCCTATAGGTAAGAGTTCTGTCTTTTCCTTTTGAGGTACGGAACCTTAAAAACAAATGTTAGTAGGTATTAACAACACAACTACACTACGACATGAAACCGCACCCATCTTTGCATCATGGAGGAGTCCCAGCTTTCTGCAAAAACACTCAACCTAGTGTTGGCACCGCCACGAAAGCAAATGAGTACGGAGGCGCATCTTTTCCTGATAATGGCGGCAAAGCCATCAGATCACGTGATTGAGCGTTGAGATGACGTCAGAACAAAGGAATGGGGGCGTGGCCAACTCGAGGCGATTGATGAAAAGAGAATCGAAACGAAACGGTTGTAACTTGGCTAGGGGGGTAGTACAGGACAGGACCGAATAAACAGGAAGACATCAGAAAAAAAACAGTTGTTTTCTTTCAAATAAGTTTCCAAGAAACGTTACCCTGTTATCATTTGAATCCCATGAGGAAAGTTATAACAATTTACACCAGATACCGACTTCCGCAAAGGTCGCGGCATTTGCACACCCACGGCTTAACAAATATTGTGGCTGAGAATGCCTTGAGCACCTTATTACCTATTACAGGTTGAATCTCAACTTATATTATGTGGTGTGAGAATAAACAACCGCGGTAAGGAGAAAATATCATCTACAAATTATGATTTATGGGATTTTCAGAAAAGCTGAAGTATAAATTCATCTATATACTGTGTACTGTATACGAGATGGTGGTTTTTAGTTTGGTCTTTAGAATGAAACTTTCTCTGTCTGAGTGATGTCTACCAATATTAATTCTAAGCTAACTAATAATTTTATTGATTTATTGTGTTATTAATGTATGTATTTGCATTGTTTTAGCCTGTAATCTAAATTGTTTCAATTTATATGTTTAATTTAATTGTAGATAGTAATACTTAAATTGTTATGTTCATTTTGATTGTTGTTTTGTACTTTTAATTGTAATCGAGTCGAAGTTTTACTCGAAGTTAAAAATATTATGTAACTTGTACGCAAAATTTTCGAATGACATCATTCACACATACACACCATAACCCACGGATATATGCCATAACCATCAGTTTGAACGGGACCATCTTATGGAACTCAACATTTTTAGTTGGTATTTTAATCTAGAGTCAATTGAGAAATGAGCCAAGGGGAGAATCATTGGTAATGATGCAAAGTCGAGTTCAAGCTTCAAAGTCTTGAGCTACTAGCTTGCCGGTTTTCTACCGGTTGCATATCGGGGAGAGTGCGCCGGAATTGCATAACCTACATAATACAACCAAGCATTCCGTCATCGGACTTCCGAACGTACGGGTGATGCACCACAGATAGACGTGGACATCCCACGCACGAAACGTTTTGGAAACAGCTAAAAATGGAATTCCCTGTTGTAGTCTGTGTTTCCTGATACCTACAACCTAAGGGTCTTCAAGTCAAGAGTGAATAGGCTACTTCTAGACACACCTGCTCCACCGTCGACCACATCATCAGTGGTCGAGCGCGAAAGTCATCATCATCATCATTTCAACCGACAGACGTCCACTGCTGGACATAGGTTTCCCCAAGTATCACCACGATGAACGGTCCTGTGCATCTCGCATCCATCGCATTCCCGCGACTCTCACTAGGTTATCGGTCCACCTTGTGGGAGGCCTTTCAACGCTGCTTCTTCCGGTGCGCGGCCGCCACTTCAGAACCTTCGGCCCCATCTACAATCTGTTCTACGAGTTATGTGCCCTGCCCACTACCATATATTGTCGGCGACCTTGGTTCTCCTGTGGATATCCTCATTCCTGATGCGATCATGCAAGGAAACTCCGAGCATAGCCCTTTCCATTGCCCTTTGAATGACTTTAAGCCTTCTGATGAGGCTAAAGTAAAATTTAATAGATACTCAACCACAATTACTTAATTCAAAAATCAACCATTTATCAAGCTTTTAAACCTGATAAACGTCCTGAAAATCAAATAACATAAATCATCCAATCTTAACCTTGATAATTTACCCAAAATCGCACACAACGATCTTACAAGATCTTAGTAACTCACACAAGCAAATTCCTATACCTTCGATACCGAAGCTGAGAGGGCATGGTACCCTACCGGACCCCCATAACCGCGCCAATATTACGTAAGGGGGTGTAAATTAGGGTCCCAAATACCGCTTTATAGAGATTGCCTGTCCGTTTTGGGAGCAAGTCACGTAATAATACGGTGGTGGACCTAATCGTCGAATACGTTGTATCGTGTGTATTTACTGAACGCATTTCGACTCCCCAGCGATTTGACTGTTTTGTAACGTCCGAGCTTACATGCAGTTTATTGCATCGCCCTTTAATTTGCCGAAGTTTGGGAGGAACAAATAAAAATAATGTGACTGGGCTTTGTTTTGTGAACACTGATTTCTTGTTCATTTAAGTGGTATTTTTGTAGGATTCCGTACCTCAAAAGGAAAAAACGAAATCCTTATAGGATCACTTTGTTGTCCGTCCGTATGTCTGTCTGTCAGTCAAGCCCTTTTATCTCGGGAACCCGTGGAGGTATCGAGTTGAAATTAAAACCATATATACGGACTCTTGAAGCTATTAAAAAATCAAACTTGTAAGTTAACGAGAAAAAAAGATACTTCGGTTTATGTGGCAAAAAATGTACATTTCCACACTCTCAAAGACATCTCTATTCATAGGGTACCTACTTCCCGTTGACCCAGAATCCTGAAATTTGGCATAAAGCAAGGTCTTATAGCACAAGTATAGGAATAAATGTGAAAACTGTAAATTTGTTGTCACAAATTCAATATAATTTTTTTTTGCGTTTTGGAAAAATCTTCCGAAACTCCATTCCGGAATTGAACTATTTACGTAGGTAAGTTTGTACGGAACCGACTCGCACTTGCCCAGATTTTTTTTATATTGGTGGGAAATCTTCAAATAACTCCTTCCGCTCTTGGAGAAGCGAGAGGCAGTGTTAGACTTTTACTGTCTAAAACCAACCTGTGTTCCTGCCATTGCCCTTTGTGTTACAGAGTCGCATTAACTCTTTAGAACAATCCCGCAGTCCTAGCAGTCCCCGTTATTATTGTTGACATCTGTTTGCGTGTTATACAATGAAAAAGCGTAACAATCATTCTTAATGATAATTACATTTATATGACGCGATGACTATTGACACACCTACATGTTATGTCTCTATACCACTCTAAGGTCGACTGGTAGAAAATGCTGGAGCATTAAGTCCGTCTTTGAATAGCGTTTCATTAGTGCATAAAGATTTAAATAAATAAATAAATTACTACTGAGATGTTGACTAATAGTGAAGAATGGGGATAAATAAACGTGTTACGCCGACCCCGAACAAATTGAGACATGTTGTCCAAGTATATTGCAAGAGAATCTAAATGATGTTCGGTCGACATGCATTCCTAAATGTTCTATCTTCCTATAATATTCGTGTTCTGTCTTGTAATAGTCAAGATAATAAATCATCATTCAGTTTTGTTCTCAGATACTGTGGGTAGAGTTTTAGACAAATTAATAAGCAACAACCTGAGTTATTCTACCAAGCATATTAAGGCATGAGTTAAAACTTATCACTCACTAGAAAAATTATTTTTAGTGTTGGTTCCAATAACCAAAAATTTTGTCTCTAAATAAATGAATATACATTAACTTAATTTTAATACATAAAAACATTCTATAGCCTTATATATATTACCTACGAGCTGTCGCCCGCGGTTTTACCCGCAAAACAATGAACAAAACATAGTAAATTGTTTCAAATAACTTCTCAGAAATCATTCCAGCCTTTTATGTAATCCGTACGTCCGTATGTCCGTAAGAGTAATAGGCTAAAACTGGCTAACCGGCTAATAGCTAACACTCCGGTAGGCTAGGCAGCTCGTTACCCAATCCGACGGCTGTAGCCCTGATACGTTACACGATCCGAAGTCCATCAGATTGACTTCCGAGATCGAACTGCCTGTGTACTGCATTCACTACCGCAAACTTTTTATAAAATGTACGTGAATTTTTTGGGAGTAAATCACACTAATCATCGATACTAATCAATGACCTTACAGCCACTAGACGCCTCATGCTTGAACTAGCGCAACAAAACAATTCTGTCAACTAGCCGAGGTACAAGGAACGGTTTCATACTCAAACGCCTGAATAGATTTTAATGAAATGTAGCACACTAGTAGACCATGCCCTGAAATAAGACATAAGATACATTTCGTCTCGGACATATATTCCTTTGGGATAATTTTCTATTTTCACGCAAGTGAAGTCGCTACCAGGAGGTCGTTGCACATAAACGCATCCATTTTTGTCGAAAGGTTCAAAAACATGGTATTTCAATCCAAAATGAAACAAAAAACAAAGTAGCATCGAATGGAAACATTTTTGCTTTCAACCCTTCAATTTAAATAGCGCATGACAAAGCTCAAACAACATTGTAAAACAGCAAACAATCATTACTCATGTCACCCTTGTCACACGACGAATCAATAGCACAGCAATTACTACACTAATAGAGACATATTCCGACAAATACTTTGCCCCGACCGACTCACCTGCTGGTTCCCATACAAATCCCGCAAGCCCGCAATCATACAACACAAACATGGCAGCATAAATGCTATATAAAATAAAACAATGATGATAGAAAATGTTCCTATTTCACTCTATTTTTCTTAGTTTTTCTTCGCTTATCAGACCCAGCATGTCTTAGAGAGCTGTCTGTTACACCGCAGCAGATTCCGACGTCTGTGTTATAAATAACCAAACCTTAGTTATTAGCAGCCATACTGTTATAAACTTGTGCAGATTCTAAGAAACTTATATATAACTATAGGAAAATATTATGCTGAGGAAAATGTTAAGCAAGTACTTCGCGTAGGTTGCAATATTCCCCGGAAAAGTGATTATAAGTTAAGGAAATTCGCTTAGAATATTATGTAGAGGTTTTTAAGCTCTCTCGGAGTTTTGGTTTGTGTTTGTTGACTGGACTTTAGTAAAACGTTATTTAAATTATATTCCCTCTACCTGTCTAAAATCTGCATTTCATTTAGATGGTCTACATAATTTCAAAAATGTAATCATCAAGCCATAACGTTAATCAAGCTTCGTTAACTAGAAAAAGCGCAAAAATAAATGAATTATTACTTTGAAAATGCACTTAGGACTCGTGTCAAATCCCATTTTCAATTCCCCTTGATAACATCTGCGCAAAAAATTGCCGCTAATGATTTTCTTTGCGCACCCTTGAAGCTGCGATGCTACAATGTTACAGTAGGGTATGACACACGGCCTAGTCGCGTGTCAGTTGACAGATGGGCTGAGCAATAGATTAATGGAATATAGCACATACCATAGACGCGTGCGGCCGAAACGGATTTCTGTCAAAGCTGTCACTAACACGTGCGCAAGATGCCGTTTTCACGCCTTTTCTAGCACATGTTCTTGTAGGTTTTTGCGGATCGTTGGTTTTATTCATTGATTAACTTAAATTTATAACTCTCTATTCAATTAAACGAAATCCTTAGAGACTTCCTAAGATCAAGTTGATTATCTTTATGGTAAAGATAACTTAATGATAAACTGGATCTTGGGAAGTTTCACAGAAAACTGATAGCTTTCCGTTACATTGATTGCTGAAAATCTTGCGTGACCCACCCCTTTGTGTATAATTTAACTTCCAAAGCTTAAGTACTTATTCTAAATGTACTTTCCTATCTTATTTGCTAATGTTCTTATTGCTGACAACCGGTACCTTCTTATTAAAGTCTTCTCTATTTATGCCAACAACGGTCATTAATCCAAGATTTTTCCGCGTCAAAGTTATCTTGATGATTGATCGATCTCTACCAAAGCCAGACATACCTAATCATAGAATCATATTTGAAATATTTCAATAAATTTACGAGCCAGAATTTATTCATCACACACCAACAGTTCTAACTTCTAACTCACAGTGATTACATATCGTAATTTAAAATACCTGTAATTTGCTGTAAAGTTAGACAGGTTTATATTTTAAAGTCCTAAAGCTGGCCTAAGCTGGAACACCGAATAAATTGCTCAATTTATCTTTTTTTGGCAACTGTACACGGGTTCGGTCTATTCGTATCTGACTATTATATATTTCGCTGTCTAACCTGAAAAATAAAAAGTTTTGAACTTTACCGTATATTGATCGTGTAGACTTGATAAGAAAAATGTAGCATCATATTTTTTAAGCCCACAAAAGTAGACATAAATAAAACACAAAGCTATCCTCAGCTAAAGTTTACACTCACTACTACTACACACTCACCACACTCACTTCACTTATTCATTTCTACTATTTTCTATTCCGCCCACAGCAATAGATAATTATGCAGCTCCTATTCTTATTGAACTACTTATTATAGAAACAAGAATCCTACTTTGCTATAATTAATTTTGTGATTAACACTCACTTCGGCGGTGTAATAATAAGGTTTATCAATACTTACTCAACATTTTCTCTTCTTCATGGCTATGAAATAAGTCATTATTATCTTCAACACTCGACCACTTATTGACGGGCCTGTTGTCTAGTGGTTAGTGGCCCTGACTGCTATGCCGAAGGTCGTGGGTTCGATTCCCACTCAGGACAAATGTTTGTGTGATGAACACAATCATTTGTTCTGTCTCTGGGTTTTTTTTTTTTTTTTTTTTTTTCGGTGGGAAAATCATCTTATGACATCCCCCGCCCTTGGGCGGGGCGGGAGATAGTGTCAGACTTTTACTGACTAAAAACCCACTCCTGTTCCTTCGTTGCCTTTCGTACCAGGGCCGAGTCTTCCTTTCAGAATCAGACCCTTGGCCCCAGTAGGCTTCGACCCTTCTAGGCCCCTACAGTTGCTGACATCTCCTTGAGGCGCGCGTGGAACAGCACGCGCCGTCGACGACTTGGGCTCGTTCCGGGCGGTTACCGGACGGTCGGATGGCGAGCCACCCATTGCTCGCCGTCCGCAAGCCTGCGCCTACGATGGCCGGAAATCGGGATCGGAATCCCGGCGGCGATTGGGGCGTGAGGACCGTTGCCGTTGCCTCACGCGATCGGCCGCCTCCTTTGCTAGCATTACTGCTTCGCAGAAGGAGGCGACCGCCTGCCACTCCTCCTCGCTCCGGACCATGGCCTGTACCAAAGCCCGGCGCGAGAGATCGCCGCCGCCGATCGCCCCCACGAGGACACGGCGTTGCTCTGCCCAAGCAGGGCACACCTCCACCGTGTGCTCCACCGTGTCCTCCGGGCGGTCCACACAATGGTGGCACCCGGGCGTTTCTTCCGCATGAATCCGGTGCAGGAACCTCCCGAACTTACCATGTCCGGTGAGGACCTGCGTCATGCGGAAGGTAAGGACGCCGTGTTGCCTTTCCAGCCATTCCTCAAAGAGGGGACTTACCGCCATAATTATGACGTGCCCAGCACTGGGTTGCGATAGTCGCTGTCGCCATTCCGCCATGAGACCCCGCCGGAGCTCTGCCCGCCATGCCGCGACTTGTCGCGGCAGCGGAGTTTCGCCCCGACGTTGCATCTCCACGCGCAGATCGTGCATGCGCGCAAGGTCTTTTGCCACCAGATCCCATGGTGGCTGGCCAGCAAGGAGGCTCGCCGCTTCGCGGGAAACCGTGCGGTATCCCCGCACCATCCGTATGGCCATGACCCTCTGGCAAGCGTTCAGCTGGGCCGCCGGTCGCTTTCGCAGCGACGGCGCCCATACCGGCGCCCCATAAAGGGCCATGGACTGGACGATACCTGCGTAGAGCCTCCGGCAGGAGGCGTCTGGGCCTCCGAGGTTGGGCAGGAGCCGCTTGAGGGCAGCCCCGTTCCGATTCAGTTTGGGAGCCAGACGTCGGAAGTGCTCCTCGAAATTCCACCGGCTGTCGAGGACGAGTCCCAAGTACTTCATCGTCGACCCGACGCCGATGTGAACTCCTCCTACCGTTAATTGGGAGCGCCGAGGCGGCGCGCTCCGAGGGCCGTGAAAACACATGGCCTCGGACTTGTGTAGCGCCACCTCGAGTCCCAACTGCTGGATCCTATCAACGACTATCGCAACCCCGCGTGTCGCTAATTCGACCGCCGCCTGGTACGACTCTCCCTGAGCCAGAACCAGCGTGTCGTCTGCGTAGCAGACCACGCTGACCCCGTCAGGGAGGTCGCCGCGCAGCACGTAGTCGTAGCCGATGTTCCACAAGGACGGTCCTAGTACCGATCCCTGCGGAACACCGCACGACATCTCTCGCCGTTTCCACTCTCCCTGGTGACCAGGGTAGATGATGTACCTGTCCGACAGGTAGGCCTCGATAACACGACAGAGGTAGTCGGGCACCCGGTGATACCGGAGTGCCCTCCCAATGCTGCTCCAGGGCAGGGAGTTGAAGGCGTTGGCGATGTCCAATGACACCGCCACGACACACCTGCCCTGGGACACCGCATCCCCCGTCGTGAGAGCTCGTACGCGCATGATGGCGTCCACCGTAGAGCGCCTCCTGCGAAAGCCGAACTGGCCGTCCGCCAGATCCGGCCCCACCCGTGTTAGGTGCGCGACGAGGCGGTCTGCAATTACTCTTTCAAAGAGCTTGCCCACCTCGTCGAGCAGCACAATGGGCCGGTACGCGGACGGAGAGTCCGCAGGGCGCCCCGGCTTCGCGATAAGGACCAGTTTCCCCGTCTTCCATGGAAGTGGGAATTGGCCCCTCTCCATGCATGCGCTGAAGAGCCCTCTTAATCGAGATCCGAGAGCCTCCATGGCCAGGACCCAGGCTTTACCAGGCAAGCCGTCGGGTCCTGGGGCGGTATTCTTGGCGCTCAACCTTCTTACCGCCACACTCATCTCTACCTCGGTCACATCTGGAGCATTGTCGTCGTCGTCGCCATCGTGGTCCGCGTTAGACACTGCTGGTGGCGGAGCCATGAGCGGGGGAGAGTGTTCCCCTCGCGCAGGGAACAGATTGCTCACCACACCCTCCACAATCTGGGGCCGGAGACTCTGCGTGAGTGGGGGAGCCCAGGGGCGGAGTTTTTCCCGCACCACCTTGTAAGGGCGTCCCCACGGGTCTCCGTTCAGAGTCCCCAGCCACACATTGCGGGCCTCCAACTTGGCCCGCTTTATTTCCGCTCGGAGGGTGCGCTTCGCCACTCTGTATCCCTCGTACAGCTCCGCCTCTCTGACCTCCGCATCCGGCGGGCGGATGCGGCGACTGCAGTGTCTGGCGTACCGGCGCCGTGCGGCATTGCATGCATTCCGCAGTGCCGCAATCTCCGGCGACCACCAGTACACCTGGCGCCGGGCACGTCCTGGCCGGACTCGGGGCATTGCCACGTCGCAGATTTGCGACATGGCCTCCCGGAACCACTCTGCCTCGACGTCGATGTCGACAGGCCTGTCCGGTGCTTGCACCCAGGCCTGTACCATCGCGGCTTCCAGGAGAAGCTCCCGGTCCAGCTGCTTCAGCGCCCAACGCGGACCACACGGGGTCTGTGGGACCGGCGCGATCGAGGTCTGGGCGGAGACGTCAAACCGAATGTACTGGTGGTCCGAGTACGTCTCCACCCCCTCCATGACGCGCCAGTCGACGACACGCGGTGACAGAGCAGGGCTGGCGAACGATATGTCCACCACTGACTCGCCCTGCATCCGCACACACGTGGGGACAGAACCCCGGTTTAGGACGACCAGGCCTGTCTCCAGAGCCCAGTTCTCCACCATCCGACCCCGCTGGTTCGTGAACCGGGAACCCCAAGCCAAGTTCTTGGCATTGAGGTCCCCGCAAACGACCACGGGGAGGGAACCAAACCCAGCGACGACGGCATTCAGCTCCATAAGGGAGATGTGGAGATCGGCGAGAGTTCTGTTCGGGGACAGGTAGACGCCTACCACTGCAATGTCCCCGAACCGTGCTGCCACGCAACCCCGTCCCCTCGTGACAGCCTCGAGGGTCGGGGTACCGGCGGCGGCCGACGAAATTAGGACCACCGAGCCGTCCAGGTCCTGCACCCAGTCTCCTCTGGGCAGGACATAGTACGGCTCGGAGACCACGGCGATATTGATCGACCACTGCGCCATGCTCTGGAGCAACAGATCCTGAGCGGGGGCGCAGTGGTTGATGTTCGCCTGGAGGAGACGTAATGAAGCCGTTATTGGCAGTCCATCACAATCTCCTCCCGAGCCCCACGTGAGGGCCCTGCCGCGGTGGTTGCGGCGGCGACAGCAGCAGCAGCCAAAGAGGAGGCTGCGGTGGTGAGGACATCAGCGGGGGTGGGCCTCCCGACCTTGCCTTTGGCCTTGGCGGGGGGGTCGCAGGACCTGCTCCCAGCACGGTGGTCGGCTGGCTTGCCTGCCGCCGCACATGCGTAACAGTGCGGCGTAGCACGGCATTCAACTGCCCTGTGACCGGGCTTACCGCACTGGAAGCAGCGGTCACTGCGGTCCACCTCCGCGGCACAACAGGCCCCCACGTGGTGCCCCACGTGGCAGCGATAGCACCGCAGAGGTCTGGGCTCCAGCAATTTCACCTGCGCGGAGACCCAGCCCACCAAAAGCCGTCGGCCCTCCCCGGTGATAGTCTTGGCCGCCGACACGGGGCAGCTAACCGTCATGGCTCGCATACCCGTGCTGTCAGCGCGGATGGTGCCCGTCCGAACCTGCTCGGCAGTGCATCCTCCCGCCCCGACGATGGCGGCCACCACCTCGTCCACCTTGACGGAGTCGTCCAAGCCCATGATGCGCATATCAATGCACTTGGTGGGCCTGGACACTCGGGCCTCTTCCGCGTCCAGGGATGCCCTGATCCTTGCGGCCAGGGCATCCGCGGCGGGGCCACTGGCCGCACCAGGGACCTCCAGTATTCGGGCTCCGGTTACAGTGCGCCTCATACGGAAGCCCCCCGAGGCTCCGAGCTCCTCAAGGTGGGGCATCACCGCCTGCTTCGCTTTCGCCATGACGGCGTCATACGTCACGCCCTTTTTTACCGCCTCTGGCTGTAGTGTTATAACTACAGCCTCGGAGTTCGGGGCGCGAAGTCTGGCCGCCATGGCCCGCTTTTTGCGCTGCTGTCGCCTCGCGCGCTTTTTTGCCGCCCTAGCCGCCTTACTTTTGGCGCCGACAACCGTCCATTCGGCGCCAGCCGTGGGTTCTTCAGGCAGGGGAGGCGGCAGGTGCGGCCTGGTCACCGCCGCGGCAGGAGGTCCCGCCGATTTAGCGGCAGGCGCCGCTCTGCCCTTCTGCTGCCGCTGCTGCTTGGCCGGCGGGGCCGGCCTCGCAGGCTCCGACGCCACGGCCCCGCGTCTGGTTAGTCCCGACGGGCCCGCCGTGGCCACGGCGGCAGCATAAGACGCCGCTTTTCTCTGGCCAGAGGCCGCCAGCGGAGGACGCAGGACGATGCCCTCCAGCACGGAGAGCTGCTGCTGCATCCTTTGCTGGAACTGTTCCTGCTGTTGCTGTTGCTGCTGCCGGAAGGCAGCCAGCTCCTGCCGCACCAGCACCAGCAGCTGGTTCTCCGGCTCGGACTGGCTTGGCCCTTGCCCCTGCTCGCGTCCCCCTGCCTGTCCACAAGAGTCGCCCTTTGGCAACTCTTGCTGGACCGAGACCTTTCGGAGCCGAGCATTGTCGGCCCGAAGTTTGGTGAGCCCCCTGCGGATTGGGTCCACCACCTCCTGGAGAGAGGTCCTGGCCTGGGAGATAGCGCTCTTCTTGGAAGTCCTCTCCCTTTTTTTGGCCACGCCATTAAGAGCGGATGCCAGGACCGACTCCAGCCTGTCGAGTGCCTCGTCGATGGCGGTGTCTGGCTCACTGCCGGACGGCCCTGAGAGGTCCGTCCCAGCGCTGGCAGCTCCAGGGTGACGCCCCTCCGCGGTGAGCCTGTCAGCTCGCTGAGCGGACTCTTGAGCGGTGAGCCCCCTCCCCTTGCCTCGCGCCCGACCCGCACCCCGACCATTGGTGGGGATTTTTTTTCGGGCCGAGCCCATCTCTGCGTCGGAGGACGATCCATCCCCCGATTTGGAGCGCTTCAGGTAAAGACGCAAGTCCCCACCAGAGTCGCCCACAACCTCCTCTATCTCCGAGCCCTCCGAGCTCCTTCCGGATGCCGCGTCGGACTCCGACCGCGCATCTCTCTCATTTTGGTTTGGAAAAAATTTTCTATTCATATTAGTTCCCACGAGTATTAACTTCGGGTACTGGCTCAAATAACGTGGTTCGCACTAGAGACTAATTTAGCTACCCATTAGTCAAGCTAACAACCTCCCTCACGGTGCGCCGCCGCTTGGAGGTTTGGGGTGATTTTTTATAGAGGTTGTCTTCCTCGTGGCCCGGGCGTTTAAGCCAAGACCCTCGACCCCCATCAAAAGTCAGAAACATGACCTTGGACAATCTCTGGGGCTACGAGACTAACGGTGGCAGAAGGAGGAGCAAGTCTTCCTCCTGCCTGCCCGGTGGCAGGGTAAGTGCACACCGAGCCCGCTCTTACTTCGCCACTGTGCCCTCTGCTATAGCAGAGGGACACGTGTTGAAGCGATCCTTCGGACAGAATATTCGCAGGCGGACATCGAGACCCCTTAGGCAGAAGTACCCAAGGGGAGTCGTTAGCCGCCTCCCAGGGTGCACCGTCCCGCAGACTGGCCTTCACCTCGGACGTATCCGCAAGGGAACTACAGCCCGCGGGCACTCGTGGAGGTTTTCTGTCGTAGCACCCCGTTCTGTCTCTGGGTGTAATTTATCTATAATATGTATGTATTTAGAAAAATATAAGTATATTTATCAGTTGTTTAGTACTCATAACACTAGCTCTGTTTAGCTTGGGGCTAGACGGCGTTGTGTGATAGTTGTGGAATATTATTGTATTATTATGGGCCTTGATGCTGTCATGTATAGCAAAAGTAGTAGTAGCCTAGGTACCTTGTAAAATAATAACCTTTTTTATTTAAGTTCCTATTGTAATTTTATTTTTGGTGTACAATAAAGAATATATCTATCTACTTGTCGTTTTTAGAACTGTAGGTAGTGTACCATACCTACTTATTATTTATTTTCAATTTCAATTTTCAATTATCGCATACCTCATTCCAGTACAGGGCAACAATTCTTCCCATTCCTTTGTGGTAAACATAATTCAATTCTACCAGTCACCATTGTGTGGCGGGTAGTTTTTCTTCTTTCCCGAAGTCCAGGCCACAGACTATATACGTCGGCGGCGGGTCCGCGTCGTTGCCAGCCGGTCATTTATAACGCCTCTATTCAGCCGATCCGCGATCCATCCATCTATCAGGCACATTGTTCCTCTGTGTGTGTATTTGAGGACCTCTATTTAGTGACATTCGAGGAAGAAATTCTGTTAGAGGGATTTTAGTATTGTATGAAGAATAGTTCCGGCGTAATTTTTTTCGGGGAATGAATTTTCGTAAAGAAGTTTAAGGAAAAATTCTCTTTAATTTTCATAAAATACACACATAGACATATTTTGAAAAAATACACGTTTTCAATGAAAAAACTACCTTAATAAAGAATACCTAAGATATCAGATGTTTTCAACATCCCTCAATACCTCAATATTAAACGAGGAATTTATTATTACCTACTTTCATTTTCATTTATAACTTAATAAACGAGATTAGCTATTTCAGCAGGAGGGCTGTAAGACTGCGTTTATAGAAAAGAGATGAATATGAATTATTTTCCGATAAAATTAGGAGCTTACAAATGTACAACAACTCTACCTACCGCTTCGGAGACTATAGTTTTTATTAGTTTTACAAACAGGTACATCTTGTGACCAACACAGAAACTACTCAGTACACCAGTCTCTATATCACTCTCAGACTTTCTAATGACACAAAAATCCGGTAGATGGCGGCTAAGTAAACACCTCCTTACTTAACATAAAGATGGCAGCACTTTCAAGTTAAAATCTAGTAACTGAAAACTTTGGAACTGTGAACTGAAATAGCTAAGTATGAGATTTAAGTACAATCAACAAAGTATAAAATACTTGGATTTGACTTAAATTTACATTTTTAAACAATTTCGAAGAAATTGACTTCACAGTGTTTCTAGAAATGTTGAGCTAAACTCATTATTGGCTCATAAAAGCTTTAAGGTTCGTAGAGGACTTGAAACACATTGTAGAAGATGGTATTATTTATCAAGTCACTAGAAAAGGATAACTTCAATTTTTTTTTATTTATATTTTTATTTCCCCTAATTTATGTTACAATATTGTTATTGTCACATAACGAAAACCTTTCTGGGTTTATTTATGTGATGGCGAGCCGTTCATTTACCTAATTATGAAAAAGTAATGTTATAAATGCAATAATAATAATTACCTGATTATTGTACATTAAACTTTTGTGTCAAGAAACGTTGCGATTTGTACTTTTAACTTTTCGAACTTGTTTTATATAATGTAACGGTTTTTTGGTACTTTATATTTGTGTCTTTGTATCTTTGCTAATAAAAATATTACTATTTCCTTTATTTATTTAATACACATATTAATTAATTTTTTTTTTTATTTAAACAAAACTTGTTAAAAAATATATTTAAAAATATAAAAAATTTTAGCCCACTGGCATCGGGAACTTATTATTATTATTATGTTTATAAATCAGACAAAGATAACAATACAGTTAAACCAAACACACGCTCATCAGAGAACGACTAACATATAGCTACTACTTAACAAAAGCCCATACAATCGTCAAAAGCTACAATTGTTATCGCCCAAAATAATAGAGTTAAGCACACACTATCACCTGCTCAACTTCCCACTTCCCAGATTCCCACGCATTGCTCGACAAACGGGTTACCAACAATAACTTGACGTAGGCTGACTACCTGCTGAACGCCTGAACCTGTGTCTGTGCCGCGAACGGAATGTTTTGACGTAACAGCTGGCTGGCTGTTGTAAGACTGGAAGCCTGTTGGCACACCCACTACATCGAATAGTACTGCTGTAAACTCTAATGATTTGTGGCATATTTATTGGTATTGGTTACGGCATAGGCTTCGAGGAATTTGGAGTTGCAGTGCTTGAGACGGATGCAAATGATAAAGTTGTCAGGAGAAACGGTTACCATCATATTATATTACCCACAAACTATTTTACGTAATGTAGAGATGTCTGAACATCAAACAAAAAAACAATTAAAAACACTCTCATAAGTACATTGATACTGTGAATAATACTATGGAACCTTACCTAACCACACACTATTTTTCATTACAAATAGTGTGGTCCTAGACATATCTGAAACGTTGTTTTTAAGAGCTTTGGTAGTTGCGATACAGTTTTTAAATTTTGCAGCTATCATCGTTTTTCTTGTAAATACCTAAATATTGTCAAATAGTTTATGTCCCAAATATAAAAAATGTTGTTTTTTAATTATTTAACTAATCCTAGCCTTAGTTATCCTATTTTATGGGAAAGGCGCAACATGTCATAATATATGAATAGAATAGAATAGAATAGAATAAAACTTTATTGTACACCAAAATAGTAACAAAAACTTACAAACTAACTTGTATGGGTACAATGGCGGCTTTGATATCTTTGTATAAAATTTTCCACCATCTCAATATTCACCTCCTTCTAGCCGCACTACAAGTTCCTAATTCTCTTTACAATTGCCAAAAGTCCAGAGCTGTAACCAAGTAATATTTGTACAAAGAGTTTCAAATTCTCAGTACGTTCAGTTTGTCGAACACGATATAGACAAACTACCTGTCTCTACCTGTTCCAGGAATGTATGACTGATAGTTGTAACAGCTGTTGTAAGACTGGGAGCGTAATGGCGCACCCATCACGTTACATCATCGATTAGTGCTGCTGTTCATTCTAATTAGTTATTTTATGGTCTTGAGCTAAACAACACTACATAGATATATGTATATCCTCAAATAAATCAATAAGGAAGTACTTATATAGTTCAAGAAGTATTATTTAAATATCTTCTGTGATCAACCAAGAGGAAGGTAGAGGGAGGAACTTACTCCTAGCGAAGGCTGATCAAAAAGGCCGACCCGCAGTGTCAAAAGACAAACGTATGGAAACAGGAAAAAGGAAGCATATGCCCAGCAGTGGGACATAACAAGATTGTTAGAGCGGCCAGCCCGAGATAAATTTGCGTAATTATGACGTTATTACACATTTTTCGTCAGATATTTTGAAAACCCAGATATCTTATGGATATTATCTTAGGCTTTTATTGAAATCAAAACTCAAATTTGTATAAAATTAATACAATAAAAACCTCTTAAAATATGCTATTTTACGTGAAATTTGGCCCTACACAATGTACTCATAATTTAAAAATATATAAAAAATATATCTATAGAAACTTTACACATTTAATCCAAAAGAGTTTTCAGGCGTTATCTCTTTTTTTTTCGCGTTGCTTCTTCATAAAACATTGAGTTGGATGAAACAACAAGCTTTTTAAACATGCTCACGTTGACGATAGACAAGTGGGAAAGGGCCCTTGACAGTGTATAGCATCGTGATATATTAAATAATCGAGAATAACTCTTGAGACAGCTATACCTTCGAGAGATCGTAAAAACCGTAGAAAGAAAATAATTACTGTGCTTAACAATATAACTAAACCGGCATTCCACGCTATTAAGCTTAGCTAACCGCTTAGCATTAAACACTTGTACAATAAACTGTATTGCCAAACATAGCAAGTTAAATATCTAAAGTTATATCGGCAGCTCGTGATTGAAATAGAAAGTACTTATCTATGGGTGCTATACACACTTCAATTCATTTAAAATATTACCTATTACATGTTTATCTGTCGATATATCATTATTTGTGCATATACGAAAAGGTAGCCTCCAGGCACCCATTACTGCTGATAAGTATGTACAATGATGCAAAGAGGCCGTGGATGACATATAGGAGAAAACGTGGATTAGTGACACCAATCTCAGATAGCAACCTCTGATTTGACCCGAAGCATTCTTATAAGGAATCCGCCCGTTAGTCACTCGCCATCGATTACGGTTGCCACAGACTGAGCACTACCAATCTCAACAGGCAACCAGTCGCGATTAGTTTGCATTATTCTAAACTATGACCTCAATAGTAATTGGAGTCGTGTATACTTCAAGTTCAATGAATTTGTACCAGCCTTATAAAATTTTATTGCCTGTGCAGCTATTTCCAATTGTTTTATTTTATTGATCTATTAAATAACCCAATAACCACTATAAAGAACATTTGAATTTACGGTCATTTTATAATCGACCCATTAACGGAATTTATTCAAATTTAGCGACCATCGCCACAGCTTTGCATGTTGCACGCTAATTGTCACTTTTAAGCTCTTTTTTGCCATACAATTACTTGAATCATGTTCTTGAATATGTCTTCTTCATTATACGCGTCTTACCAACGACCATAACTGTGTTAACTGTGTATTAACCCAGTAGATTTATTAAAAAAGCGTTGTGATACTTGTCTCCGGGAGCATTGATAGCCAATGTTAACGGTCCTGACTTACTTGTAGTAATCGCGGGTTCTAAGCAGGCGCTTTACTTCGCTTTACTTTGTGTAATTTATTTCTCAAAACAGTGAAGAAAAACATCGTGTGGAAACCAGCATGACCTAGAACCAAAAATTCAAAGACATGTGATATTCACGAACCCGCACAAAGCCCTCATAGTGAATTACCCCCCATTCCCTCTCATAGAGAAGATACCTGGGTCCCAGTAGTGTGAATATTAGAAGGCTGATTATGCATTATTATATTAAACTTTTCTCGTTGCTGGCAGCCCTGAAACTTCAACGTCTAATCTCCATAAACGATATCCCAGCGAGGATTCAAAGGTAACATTCAAAGTCGGCGACCGAAGCTACGCATGTTTGACTTATATCTGCGAATGTATCTAAAATAGAGAGTTGGACTCCGTAACAGTAAAGCACCGGTTTTTATGGCGCCGGCGTTCCCCTAGCAGGCTAGTGAGGTGACTCACTGATTCTATGTCAGTTTAACTGTACTCTTCATCAACTTTTATTTTACGCAGATCTAGAAACAATCGCTCCACCAAACAGTGCGAATGTCAACTGCATATAACAAACTCTAGAAATTGTTCTCATTTCTTAAAAGAGAAATTAAATAATAAAATGTACTTTTATTGTTTCTATGATTGAGGTGAGGTATGAGAAGTGGCTCAACCCAATGACAATTGAATGAGAAAGGTCTTACAGAAATATATACCGGTTGCTTCTACTGATGAACGTAAAGAGTTCAGAGTTCACGTTTGCATAACATTATTGGTGATCACGTTACAGATATATTAGAGTCATTCAATAAGGTCCTAAGCGATAACGAAACTGCACACATGCAGCGAAAGACACAATCCGCAATTTATTAATGTCAGTGTGCTGTTCTGGGCCATTGAACGGGTCAACTGAATGGCGGGCCCACGTCTGGATTCAAACTGATCTGTTTTTAAGTTGAACAAATCAATCAACATAATGCTTCTTATTCTAATACCGATTTGAAAGATAGTGATAACCGGATATTTCACCCAGTATGACCTACAAAGCCATAAATTGACATAAATTTCGAAATAAGCAATACATAGTAAGTGTGCAAGTGTTATAGACACTTAATTTAGCAGTAAATACATACCAAACTTTCAATTTTTGTTGATTGTGTGTCGTGCGTGATAACTTTCGGGCAAATGCATAACATTAAAATTAGTGACTGATTTGTCAGGGGTGTCTTCTAAGAATAGGAACCGATAAAATAAAAGAAACAAACTGGTGGATATAGAACGAAGACAACAACAGCATCGATTAATAATGATGATAAACTTTCAACGAGTAGAAATAGAAAAGCAGACGACATTATAATACATTACATTGGTTACAATAATAGGTGCTGTGTCTCGAACCATCCTGTGAATGAGATTAGTCACTCGCTAGCTATGTGGGTTAGTATTTCTGCAATTTGTGTCTCGACTGTTGACCTTTCACTTATCTCTAAGACGACCCCCTCATTGTATGGGTTATTAATAAATTTCATATTATAATAGTTAGGTTGCGGTGTGTGGAGTGAACGGCAGCCGATGACCAAACCTCAGGTTCGGCCTTCGTGTCAGCTGTCCCACCCACTTCTATTGAGTCATTCTCGACATCGCCCACTGTCTTTAAGTTACTCCCCGTCATTAGCATAATCTTTGTATTAATGTTAACGGCTTCCACGACCTTGATGCCTATACTTATTTTGTTAATTATATCAATCAATATCGTTTATATTTGCACGTACAATTTGACTAATTGTTTTAGTCTCTCTGAGCTTGCTAATGGGTTTTGCGTTAGCGCAGGGGACCGTTAATTTTTAACATATCTACGTATTGTAGACGACTTCCTCTTTTTTTTAACTAAAAAATAACTATTTCTAGCGAAGTGTACGATCTAATATGGAAGGCCATTTATTCGACGATGCTTCAACGACATAAGTTATGATGTCAGCAGTCATGACATGAATATTTTAGCGGCGCAACCAATTCCAAGTATTCTTATATTTAGGAAATGTTTGTGATTCCTAAGTTAAGGATGCACAGGTTGGATTATTTGTTCTTTTCAAAGAATGTTGGTTAAAATATTTTCAAGTCTCTGAAGTTGCAACTTCCTAGCATGGACTCAAAAATCAGTGTGACCACACACCGTGTCTCCTACTTTAGGTAATAAGTGACAACTCACGTCGCACCTACAAAAGGGTGTTATATTGAACCAGATCTTGATAAGATACTGGTACACCTGACTGGCAAGTATAAGTTGGTATGTATGTCATAACGAGTTGTTTCATAGCCTCAGTTTATACAGTGGATCCTGTCCGGTTTTACGACGTCCGGAGCATCAAGTCAACGGACGCAAGTGCGCAAGTGAAGCTCCAAAATTAGCCAGTGCGAATGCCGACCACGTGATCGGCGTGGCGGGCCCGATGCCCGGTGAGATAATAATTGCGTGTTTAGACGTGCTAAGGGGATAATACACACGTGACGACGCGAATTCATGTGTGAATTATAGCGTTTTTGCACTTGAAAGGATAATTGCTTCATCTCTAAACGTTTTGAACAATAAATGCGAAATTTATACGGAGTACGGAGTTCAAGTTTACGAGGGTAAGACACTTATTCGCATACTAACTACTATCCTGTCTCACTGAGATATTTATCAAGCTTCATATTTCGCAATACTTCGTATTCTTGAAGTCCTTGTACCTTAGAATGTAGAGGTGTGCCAAATAAAATTTTAATAATGTCTAGGCCAAGACCTTTTCAGGCAAATGCGGCCCCCGTGCATGTTGTATGAGGCCCCAGTTGGAGGCCTTACAACACCGTCATTCATGAGTTCCTCGTGGCAGATTATTGTACATTGCCCCTAAGATAAACGGGAGTGTGGGGTACACGCGGTGGGGGGGAGTATGCGCATGAGCATGAGTCAGAGTGGATTCCATGTCAATGTAGCGCCGTTGAACTTGCGATTATAATACACTTCGTCGCGCAACTTAATTGGTGCTACGGTTTTTTCTGAATGACTGAGATTAAAGTGGCCCCAATTATACTTTTATATTCAATTACCCCTTTATTAAAGCGTGCAATGATTGAAAAATGATTGAAAAATTTAATCAATTTTCTTGGACCGCCACTTTCTGGACTTGTGGATTTCTCGGTAAAAATAAAAATAACACTAAAGTATAATTCCTTTAACCGCAAGAGAAAATAGAAGGCACTAAGAGTTTACGATTTTACGCAGGAATATTTTATGTATCCGCGCTCTATATGGGTAGCACAAGCTTTCAGTTTGAAGGTACGTTACGTCAGAGCATCGATCAGAATGCAAAAAACGTACAAGACAAGACAATCGGACACCGACTAGTCTATCACCTGTCATAGTAATGAGAGGGTCCGCACGAAGTATTTTCTAATAAGGCGACCATTACGAAACACAGTGTTGTTATTTAACAATTAGGTGACAATTCAATGAGGTGAGAGACACAGCGGCGGGTTTCTGATACTGTTTTCTCCGAAGCGTGACGGCCTGTCTTATTAACATTCCTGTCCATTCAGATTTCAGACACTTGTTCTGAGTGAACATGTTGATGAACAAGCGAAATCTATCGATACACGCCCACGTCTATCAATCAAAACAAATATACGATTTCCGCATGAATTTAGACTGCGAAATTATATTTTTTATAGTACCATTATGCAATTTGTAAAAAAAAAAACAAGTTATAAATTCCATGCCTATTATTTGTTTCACCGAATAAATTTCTTCTTGATTGAAACGAAAGGTGTTTGTTATCTAATTGATAGTCTTAATTGACTCATCACATGGTTCCAAATCAGTAGAAACAGTAGTAGACCTGATCAATCATTTTCTCCGTTGTACGAAGATATATTAAACTTTCATAGTACTTTCACAGTTGTAATGACGAATGAGATTGTTTGCTCAAGTAAGACTGACCAGTTTTTCTGTATAAAGAAAAAAATCGAGCGCCACGCGTAACGTATCGTTAATTATAGAAACTGGAATTAACCTCACTCAGTTGTCGTAATGGTCTCTCGCACGCATTGTTCAGAGAGGCCTTTATCAATATGTTTTCATATGCGTAGGCAACTTACCTTCACTACGGGGAATTGAGTTCACGTAAACGCTTGGATGTTCGTTTATAGATTTATCATGGTCACGTGACATACATTCGACTCTTTTACTGGAAATTAATTAATAAAAAATATCTAAAAAGTGATCAGTGGTCACTTCGATAAGTAAACCAGTGGTTTACTTTGATTTCACTAGGTTATGTGAAGCATTTTATAAACATTTCAGATTCGGCCATTGAGCTGCGAGATTCTGCTTAAGTGTTACTAGCACTTTGGAATGCAAAGGGCAACGGAAGGAAAAAAGGTGGGTTTTGGTCAGTAAAAGTCTGTCATTCCATCTGACTCCACCCAGAACGGGACTATAGGAGGAATTTAGATGATTTCCCACACTAAAAATTAAAAAAAACTTGTCCGTTCACAAAGCGACTATGTAACAAAAATATTAATAAATAGTTGCGAAAACAAAAAGTGGCACGGACTCATTACGTGAAGTAAGAGGAGACCGCCTTCCACCATGCGGAACGATGGAGGTGTTCAACTTAAAACAATTCAATTTGATCAGGTTTTTATTATTATAAAACCTATTCGAATAGCCGTGTGAAACAATGAGATTCCAACCAGTATAGGCTAACTAAAACAACGATCTTCATGTACCTTTCATTCGCTTCTAATAGTACCTAATCGTATGGTGCGAGTAGGTACATCGTTTAGTCTAGAAATGTCAATCAAATATGTATGGATAATAATAATAATATAATATTCCACAACTATCACACAGCGCCGTCTAGTCTCAAGCTAAGCAGAGCTTATGTTATGAGTACTAAACAACTGATAAACCTATTTATATATTTCTAAATACATACATATTATAGATAAATTACACCCAGACACAGAACAAATGATCGTGCTCATCACACAAACATTTGTCCTGGGTGGGAATCGAACCCACAACCTCTAGCATAGCAGTCAGAGCCACTAATCACTAGACCAACAGGTCAGTCAAATTGATAATGGATGTGTATTTTATAATGTTTAACACATTCGTGATTTAAAAGAGACTTCACCTTCTCGAATCTATGGTTTTCATTTCTCTCAAAGTTTGAAATGAAAGAGACTAAGATTAATTCATTCGTAGAAAGGAAACTCAAGATTTTCCTGAAGAAAAACAAGCTCTGGGAAAAACCAATTATAGTTTTCAGAGGAAAAACCTATTCAGTGTTTTCGAATTCGATTTAAAATTAGACTGGAAAATGACTTAATTCGCTGGTGTTTCATTTGATGGTAATTTAAAGAATAATAGTGAAACTTTTTTTAGGTGGGATTTCATCAAATAACTTTTCCCAATCTGGGTGGAACAAGAGGACGTGTCCGACTTGTACCTACTGACTAAAACCCACCTGTATTCTAACAGTAACCCTTTCCGTCCCAGGGCCACGGTACACACACAACAACAAGAGAACAGGAGAATATTCTCACGACTTAACTCTTTGGGTACCTACCTCATGATTTGAATGACTGTGATTCGTTTCTTCCTAACAACAAGATGGGAAAACAACCAGCGATGCAACAAAATCGTACCAAAAGGCCCCTTCGGTTATTATGACCTCATACAGTTCTTATAGCCAACAAAGCCCTTGAAATCGAGAAAAATAAACGTTATTTATTTTGTGCAGGGTCAATACTAAATGTAAAAATAAGATTAGGCGTGACTAATGCCTCTCAAGGAGCGGACTGTTTCAGACTCTGGCTCGCAGTCAATGACTTCCAAATATTTGATTCACAGCGGCTTCTGCAGACAATTTATAACATTATTTACTTGAATTTAAAATAAAGATCGTGTTATAATAAAATGAAGAATATATCTGCATTAAAATATGACAGGCGTAGTCCAACAGGCAAGCTCACTTATTTATTTATCTTCTTGCTTTCAATAGGTTGAAAATGTTGGAACACGGAGAAGGCGGCACAAAGCCAAGAAATCGTTCGCATATGACGTTGTTTTCAAACAACACCTTTATAGAATGACCATGAATCCTTGAGTACGCCTCTCGTATTATTATATCCTTTGATCTGGATTATTATCGTGTAAGATACGCATGAATCATTTGGTATTCACGCCGGACAGTATTCTGTACCACAAAGTAAGTATTCCGAATTTTTATTGCTCGAAATGATATTGAAATCCGTTCATCAATTTAAGCGTAACGGACCAACTAAGCGTGGTGAGCGTTCCGTTTGCGAAAATCAAGGAATCTCGATCATAGACCGATGATCGTAGCGATTCAGAGCACTTGATTTTAAAATTCAAATGAATGTAGCGGCAATTTAAAAAGACACGATAATGTGTTCATTATCAAATAAATGTCGTATATTTTTTTAGAAGTGTAAATAGAGAAAGCAATAAAGTTTTATAGTCTTGTTTAATATGAGTGAGTATAGTAGTACTCGTCCGGTCTCCGGCGGACGCGAGTCGGAGCGGCTCGGCCGAGATCGGCGCAGCGGTCGTGTAGGGCGCCGCGATGTGCGCACACGCCGGAAACCGCAGGTTCGCAGAAGCGCCGCGTGTAAATATTATTGCGCCGAACCCAGTGCCGCTCTTTAATAACGTGGCGAAATGCAGGCCGCGGGAAACATTCCACTGTACCGCTACACGATGAGATATTGGCAGGTTTTTGACCGCCACGCATGTTCATCGACAAGAATTTTCTTTGTCGTTGAAGTTCTGAATGAGAAAGCGAAAATACTTCAGCATTTCTTAACCCAAAATACCACAAAGAAACGGCACTTACCTCATAGTTTCCATATTATATAACTATCTACGTAAAAGCTGCAGATCATTCAAGAATTTATCAATGAATAGAAAGGGGACCCATCTTTCTCAAAACTGGGCCAAAGCAAATGTTTCGTCGAAAAACTGGAAGTAGATTTAACGGTGCTTTGTCGAGACGGTCCGCGGCTCATTAAATAGCCGTGCGTTATGTTTGTTCCTGTGTGGAACTGTGAACTTAAGAACTTTGATGGCGACCACATCTAGAAATAATCTAACAGCAAAATTGCTTAGAAAAGCAAACAGCTTTAATAAAACTCAATTTATCACTAGAATAGCATATTTAGTTAGACGTCATACTAACTTGGGCTCAAGTGGTTTGCCATGTGTGGATTCTAAGAGCTGGTTTAATGTACTAAGGCGACGTGTACACGCGTTTCCCCGGAACGAGTGAAGGTATACACGTGTGGACAATGGGGATGTGTCGTGTGTCGACGCGTCGCCGACAAAGGCACGAGGCACGAGGCTATTTGTCAGTCAAACCTACACAATCACGACCGGCCCGACGCACATACAAATGAGACGAAGCTTCACAGGATATGTAGTACAAAAAGACTCAACTCTTGTTCCAAAGTCAACAAGCTTCGCCTAGCCTTCCAATACAAGTACCTAATAGTATAGAGAAATATGAAGGTTTATGCAACCATCTTTATTGCAACATCAGCTTTGATCCCAAATATTAGAGAAAGTAAAATATTTACGACCAATGCAATCGTAAAAAATTCTATCATACGCATCGTAGATTTTTGTTGGAGAAACATTTAAGGGAGAGAGAGCTATAAAGCTGATTTAAGGGCTTATAAATTAAACACCTTTCGTTTTAACTTTCTTTAGATACGCCTATCGAATAGCTTGTATTAGTTAATGTTCAACAACCATTCATTACTCATAAAGAGGTCAAACTTTAGTAACGAAAGCGCGTGTAGCTTTTTAAATTACTTTTGTGTATTTGATTAATTTTACACTTGGCTCTCCACATGAGTTCGGGTTACTATTATAATAAGTGTCGTAGTGGTGTATCGCTGTGTTCCCACATATTGTCGAAGCATGGTAGATAGCCGGACAGCTCAACGGCTCCACCGGCTATGACTCACCATCGACTGGAGGTCAAGAGCACGCCGCGCCGACTGACTACCTGATGAGCTTAGCGCTTGCCACAAACCAACCTCACCACGCTTCTGCCATCCATACACAAATTTACGTTGAATTATTTGCCGTCGGTTTATCACTCTCTCACTTAATTAATAACACCTTTAAATCATCACGAATCGCAATCGCAAATGAAATGTATCTTAATTTGATGCGAAATCATAAACAACGATTTTCTGGTCTTCAACTCTTAAATACAATAATAAAGTATAAACACTGGATGTTATTATATTGTTCTTTATTCATCAGTGTAAAATAAACAACTTGATATTCAACCAAAACAAAATGTCAAAAGATCCGGTAATAAATGTATTCATTCATCAGGCTTACATTGAATGCACGCTATGCATCTCATTTGTTACTACAAAGTTCAATGTTATTATACTGTAAACTTGTAATAACTTTTAAAACAATAATTGAAAATGACCACTAATATCATCGTGAAATATGGAACTAGAAATAGACTACCTAAAAACGAAACCATGATTTTAATAGTGTTGCAGTTGAATCGATTGAGTGGTTTATCGTTTATACCAGACCGTCACGCTCTCCGCAAATCGTTTTATAATAAAGGACAAACTAGCCACGGAGTATTCTCACGATCGTCAAGTGTGATCTTTATATGAATAGCGACGGTGTGTGGCTGTGCGGGCGGCGGGCAACTCCCGCCCACGCTGCCACTCGCGCCTCGGGCCCCGCCACACGTGACCAACGGACAGGAACGTCATTCTTTACTTATTATTGTACGAGCACTCCGAACAGAGATCGAGTACCGTCGGCCCTCATCGCTCGCAGCTCAGGAATGCTTGATAGGTGAAGCATCGCTGAAGATTTGCATTACTGTCATTCCCATCCGTCTTGTACTACTCGTACCTCAATGGTCTACAATTATTGTGAATGGAACGGTTGAGAACACAAAGCTTCAGAAATGCCCATTACTTGTAATCACAGAAATCGACAGGCGTTTTCAGTTCGATGGTAAATTATAGGTCTAGACGTGAACCGATAATGAATACATCATTAAGTAGTAATAACGCGTTTAACGAGTATATCCGTAAATGTGAATAGTGTGCCATTATTCAGTAGTTAATGCACATCTACTCACTGTTCGTGGAATAATTTCAATCGTAATTATAGCTGCAAACAATTTGTTTGATCTTGTTCGGTGCTACAGTACTCATACCATTAAAAAACATTGAGAGTTTGTTTATGCTTTATGTGCATTCTCGGAGCCAGTGTATTATAAACAGATGAAAATTACATTATTAAATTAATGAGCAGGGATATGAGAGATTTTTCGCGGGATTTTTCCTAGAGGATATTTTGATGTAAAATGGGCGTAGCTTTGTATTTCAGGTGTCTGCTGGACAGCATGTAATCATTGGTGGTATACTGATAAATCCTTGAAATTGACACAATCCACACAGTAAAATGAACCTAAGAATTTTATTGTAGTGTTGATTACCTCAGCAAAGCTCGCCGAAAGACTGACTCAATACATTAGTTCTAATGGAAAATAAAGTAACTGTATTCTTTCTATTTATAAAGTACTAAACATTTTCTAAACTTGACACTGGCTAAAAGCACAAACCGCACGAAGCAATTTTTATTTTTTATAAAATTTGGGATATATGAGTTGTTACTTTGAGTTCCATTAGAACGTGGAAGTAACACATTCTAAGGTTTTGGCGGTATTAGGCAGCAAATGTATCGGTCGCTCACTCTCTCAGCTCTATTTTACCGAAATCGCGCCTTTTTCAATGATTCCAAATAATATTGTCGAGCAGCGTAGACACTTGAGATACAAAATTACACCACTTTTATAACACAATGTCCACTAGGAATCAATTTGCGAATAATTAAAACAGCCCTGCCCCTTTAGCCAAGTTACAACCGTTTCGTTTCGATTCTCTTTTCGTTGATCGCCTCGAGTCGGCCATGCCACCTATTCCTTTATTGTGACCACGTGACTGAGCGTTGAGATGACTTTAGAATAAAGGAATCGGAGGCGTGGCCTACTCAAGGCGATCGACGAAAAGAGAATCAAAACGAAACTGTTGTAACTTGGTTAAGGGGGCTGACCGTCACTCGAAAAAATGTCTCCCAAAAACTCAGATTATGAGTTACATATTAACTGCAACACACTTCCAAAAACAAAGTGTCGTCATCATAAAATGTAATAGCACAACAAACAGTTATGACAGTTGAATACACTTATCTACAAGAGAACATCTGTTCTATGCTACTTGTAACAAAATAAATGTCGTTGCAGATTATTTATGTGATGTCGGGCTTGCGACATGGTACGTAACTCTGCGATACTATCACCATATTCACTGTGTTACCGTGCTACGGAAAGTGAGATTTGTATAGGGACTTGGAAGATCTATGAAAAAGTGGCTCAGCTCCGGTGGGTCTTGTTAGTGCATGTCGTTAAAATTTGAATGCCTTTTTACAGCGCGGGCGCAGCGAACAAACCTGCTTGCGTCGAAGGATCGACCACACACCTCGCTTATTATATCATAGAGCATCGCGATTGCAACGACGAAACTATTAGTCTTCCTAGCTTATGCCAGCTAGATGTCAAAATGTATTTATTTTTATATTAATTTTATTATTTTATACAGATTTTCAGTCATCATATAAGTAGGAAGGATCTAAGGCTTATTAGACCACTACGACTTATTTAAGCTTTTTGCTAAACCGCTGAACCATGAAAAACTGAAACGCGAAAGGTAACTTAAGTAACACGGATGGGTCGGAAGTCTAACATACCCTCTCGCCCGACCTGGAGCGAGAGAAGTCAACCCACACACACACCTCAAAAAAAAAGATTAGCTCCCAGTCTAGTCGGATGCACCTGAACAGGTACCAGTATTTTATATACCTTATGCAGCTATTTAGCTGACCTCCAAAACCCAGTTGCAGGCCGACACGACACCCAAATTTCGAAACGCCACTAAAATTAAAAGTATTTTTTTGTTCTTCGCGAAACCTTTAATTAAATTTAAAAGTAAATAAATTATGCTGGTTGTGTCAACAACGATGCCTCATTATGTCTTCATCAGGCGCAGAAGATAGATCGGCACCTTTGTCTTACCTTAAATAACTTCATGTATTATGTATTACGTTAATTTACAATTTTCGAAATCTTTTTTTTTAATTAGCAGTTAATTTAATTAAGTGCTTGATTATTGTGGAATTTGTACGAAAAATAACAATGGAAAACCATGGCCCCAAAAACCTGAAAAATTACTTTGACCTGTTTTCAAATAAGCACCTGTGTTCTTTTTAATATTTAAGATAATTAATTTATCGTCGATGATAGTATCCTGAGAGCAGTTGTAGCCGAGTAGTAACGGCCCCGACTTACGAATTCAGAGTTCAGACCCAGCCAGGCGCATGCATTACTTTGTGTAATTTATTTCATCACCACTGCTCTCAAAACGGTTAAAGGAAACATCGTGATGAAAATGACATGTGACATTTACCATCCCGCACTGGGCCCGGGTGGTGGTTTACGGCCCATTCCCTCTCCTAGAGAGGAGGCCTGAGTCCCAGCAAGCAGTGGAAACATTACAAGGCTGATTATGCATAAATATTATAGTTATTATGATAGTATCCTATTTTATCATCATCATCATCATCATTTCAGCTGAAAGACTTCCACACATACATGTTGAACATATGTCTCCCCCAAGTGCGGCCACAATGAACGGTCCCGTGAGTCTCGCATCCATTGAATCCTGCGAATCTCACCAGATCATCGGTCCACCTTGTGGGTGGCCTTCCAACGCTGCATCTTTCGATACGCGGTCGCCACTCTAGAACCTTTCGGTCCCAACGACCATCTGTTCTGCGAGCAATGTACCCTGCACACTGCCACTTAAGTTTGGCATATCTACGAGTTATGTCGGTAATCTTGGTTCATTCCAGCGGTCATCTTCATTCCTGAAGATCGTTTATTTATTATTATGATGTCATCCATTTATATGTAAACAAACATACAAATAATACGTATGTTTCGTATACTTTGTAGGTATATTTTTTTATGACATAACCTAGTGCTTGCTACAATCCCATCTGATGGTAAGCAGTGATGTGATCATTGATGGTAGAGCGCACTAGTTTATTAAGACAGATTTTTCACACTAGCCTTGAAGACACCTAAATTTTAATCGTACGGGGAGAGTGCAGCAGGCAAATTGTTCCAGTCCTTCGATGTACGCAGTATAAACAACGACGCGAAATGACGGACCGTAGAGGGGTCAACAATGTAACAAATATGTTCCCTTGGTACCATTTTCCTATTTCACGCGGGCAAACTCGCTGTCAGAAACTAGTTAAGTTTATAAACGCTTCTCAAAGATCATGTACGAACATCAAATCATTAGCGAAGGGAACAAAGAAAGTCTCCTTTTCAGCCGACTTTAAAAGAGGACAGGTTATCCGGTTATAATTTTTTTAAAATTTTTCCTTACCTCAGAACTCCGTCGATTATGGACCGATATGGAATTTTTTTTTTTCTTAAAGGTTATGCTTCCAGAATAGTACTATTTTTTTCAAAATCCAGTCCTCACAAGTCCTCATGATGGGATCCATGAGGAATCGACGGAACTCTTCAAATATTATAGGCAACCATATAATTATTTTCATTGAGAACTTAAGCATTTACAGTCAAAAAGTAACATTTGATGAAGTGGAACTGATGAAAAAGACCAGAAATGGCCAACAGAACTTCATACTCGTATAGATATCACAATGAAGATAGTTAAGCGACTATGACAATACAAATAAATAAATGGTTCTGAATAGTTATGTTGAAAATGGTATCATCGAAGTAATCTGATGATGATGATGGAGCCGGAAGATAAGCACCGGAACTCCGTAATTAATCAACGTATCCTAGCCGTTTTTGAGCATATTAGAATATTCATGAGATGTATTTTGGCTATAAGGTACTATCGAACTGATCTGATGATGGAGCCGGAAGGTGGAAGGGAGACACGGGAACCTTTTTTTTAATTGTTATAAACTAGTGCTTGACTGCGATCCCACCTGATGGTCAGTAGATGATTAAATATTGAATAAGAAAAAAACAATACCGTGAAACACCGACTTCCGAAATGAAAGTTATTTTGATCCTTTTAGTGTTATTTACTAAAGACGGTTTTCTTTTTTGTAAAAAGTCTTTTATTTTTGGTTCAATTTCAGAAAAAAACCTCTGCTCTTAATAATATCAGCTTAATCCAGAATCAATTTACTCTTTTTATACGCCGTAACACTTTGAGTGCTAACACTAACAGCATATAGATAAGAATGGTAACGGATTGGTAATGTTATGGTCCTAAAGTAGGCCGAACAAATAATGATAACACCAAGCCCGCCATAAAGATAAGCAGTTGGCGAAATATTTCAACAGGTACCGGATCAAAAATAGTTTGGCCCAACGATAGATAAAAAGTACAAAAATAAACAGAGATAGAAATGTCTTCTCCTATATTTCCGTCATCGAGCTGACAAAAGATAGTAAAAGGTAGGATAACACCGATAGTGTCCTACAGTACAGTCTCTTGGTACCTACAAGAAGCAAAAAACCCGATGGATACTCTTTTAGAAGTTAACTATTCAGTCTCGATTTATAGACACCCAGGTTGTCACCCAGGAATCACAACGTATTCCGCAGGTCATTCTACTCCTGAGCTATAGGTAAGATATCCATCGTGAACCGGTGATGTACTGCCTTACGACTAGTGATCCGAAGTGAGAAAGCACTTGGCGAAATAAAACTATGCAACTCCGACGCTCTATCCCCGAAATTCAACAGGTAAAAAACCGACAGGCTAGCAATTCTGCACAAGGTTCATGTTTAGCGTTACACACAGACATAGCAGGTATTCACGTCGATAATGATGATACAATAAATATTGTCGTAACAAAACAAACATCATTAAGAAAGATCTAATCTCGAAATCATTACGCGAAAGTCGCTATCGATTTTCACGGAACGTATGCCTGGAATGTCATTACAAACTAAAACATACCACCCACGGCTCGATCGATCACGTTGCAAAGTATTGAGTATTCTGACGAAATACCAGAAATTTTGCCAAGTACCGCGACGTTCACACACTTTCGCTGAGACAGTTTGGAGTCGTCTCATGTGGGCTTGGCCAATAAAATAAGACCTCGGACAAAATACATAATGCATGCAGCTATTAAAGTTTTTAAACCCGCTGTAGATCACTTAATAATGGACGAGTACGTACAATATTACAGGCTGGCCGGGCCACCCAAGGAGTTCGCGGTGGGTTCTCTTGTTTATTTCCTATTATCTTATCTTGCCTTAATGATCAGTAAGGGTCACATCGATGGGTTTCTGTACTGCGTTCGAAAACTAACCTATATCATGCGTTTGTTGAACAGATGGGTGATTTTTATTCATCATAATGAATGCGTAACTTCTAATGTTTTGAAAGATTTTGATGAGGCTTTTTCGAAAAAAGATTGATCCAAGTTTTTATAGTCTAGCGTGCTTTTTTTTTAATCTATTTGAAGTTCGACGATATTAAATCATTTGATATTTTAATAAACGTACTAGCTGACTCGGCAAATTACTGCCATACAAATTATTAAAGGAATAGTGGGGTGTAAGAGGGAAAAAATAGCCTACAACCCGTTCTCAGACTTACAAAATATACACAAAAAAAAATCATAAAAATCGGTGAAGCCGTTTCATAGGAGTTTGAAAACAAACACGACAACACAAGATTAGAGTTATTTATGTAGATCTATATTGTAACCTGGATTCTACCCTCGAATATGATCTCTCTCTGCCACTCAAAGGTTTCAGTTAGGCTCGCCTTTGTACATGAATTGTTAAATCACTGTATCATACACAGTGATTTAAGTTTTGGAACAATAAATAATTAAGAAAATAAATATAAGATTATGAACTACAAAAGGCACAACAGCACAAGAGCAAAGGTATCAGAAAAAGGCAAGCACGCGTATGATCAATACGAAATGGGCATCAATTCTTATCCATTACTTTAAACACAGTCTCAAGAATCATCACTGTAGCCTACTATAATTTTAAAGCAATCTTCAAAATTATAGTTACTGACCACGACGTTAGTACACTTGATATATTAAAGAGCACATTAAAGTTTATTTATTTCGACATGCAAATATTCTTACATGAAGCAAAATATTTATCGTACACTTGAGGAGGTCGTTCAGGCTCTTCGGTCTCTACATTATGCAATACTTTGTGACCATGACCTTTTTGTTGACTGCTATCAAGTGCTCCTGGTATATTTTTAGTAAAAGTATTTTTTCTGTCAATATTTTCTTGCAGTAGTGCGTGCTTGCACATTTTTCGTGAAGAGCAACTATTAATTTTCCGCGACGTTATGCAAATATTTGCGTTTTACTCAACACTCTTAAGGATCGTATCTCGGTCTTCACAGCATTGTTATATCATGCATGCACCATGAACAAACGGTATTTAAACTGCGAAAGCAAAGATCTCACGAGCGAGGTTCTACGTCATTTGACTACGTATGTTTCACATTTACAAACACTCGGTATTGCACCCGCGCAACTTCAGCCACATGAGAATTCATTGACGAAACGCCGAAAGCAGTCGACAATGGGAAAATATTTGCTTATTGATCGATCGGTTCGAACGCATATTTTCACACAGCAAATAGAACGGTGCTGACAGTACTTTGTTCTTCGAGGAAACACGGTTCATAAATTAGTGTAAGCCACGAAAAAACGGGTGTTGGGCAATTTAAGTTCCTATTTTTAGCTTTAAATAAACAGTTCGTTCGATCGTTTAAAATTGTTGTGGGTTAAGTCGAATTTAAGATTAAACGCATTTAGTGTGTTTAAGACTAATTTTGTTAGTCAACCACGTACTAGGTGTTTAGGCACTTAATGTAATTATACCCTAGTAGACACGAGCGATACGTTTTGACAAATGACTGAACATTAAATCGCTTTGCAAATTGTCGATTAACGTATGATCAGTGATCAGCCTTGCGTGCAGACTCCGCTTAATTATGGCGTATCAACTCGTAGCTCCTTTAAATGCAAAAAGTTATGACAGTAATAAATTGGTTATTTCATAAAAAAAATTATATACTGGATATTATTGGTACAACTTAATAAAACTACAAACGAACGTGTTGAATATTTCCAGTCTTTTTGTGTTTTGCTTGATCGTTAAATGGGTATAAATCGTTTAGTATGACAGTTGAGTTGCTTCTTGCTTAAAGACATGGAATGCAGCAGCAGTTTGTACCGGGTCATTTTGTTATCCATCGACTATATTACAGCAAGTGACTATTGCATCAGAAGCCGTAAGAAGTTTGCGCGCCAACTATGTTCCTCTCACTCCATCAGGGCTACCTCTATAAAACATTTAATAATGTCAACATTTACCAACTTATAAAGAAGTTCTAAAAGAAAACAGGTTTCTTTCTGATGTAGGTTTTTGTTTGATGCAGATAATTTCAATTTCACAATAATTCTCAGTAGACATAGTAAATTGCCAATTTCATTGTATTTTTTTCCAGTCGATTGTTATCGTATAGTTCATCAGATAGAAGAGGCCTCAAAAGTATTCGAAGTTTTAGGAATTTTAAAACTTTCGTCAATTAGTTAACATTCCATTGACCTATGTGATCTTTTTACATTTGAAAAGCGGAAAAGCGTGAGTTTAAATACAATATTTATGTTGTCCATGCTTTTGGGCACTATCTTGCCTTAACCTTCAATAAAAATATGTGATCAATGTTGAATATGTAAAAATATATAACACCGAGACTAATAAACATTTAAGATATACAAGGCGGTCAGCCAATGGCCGCGGTTACCTTGTTTCTTTGTCGTTTGCCGCGCTCTACATATCTGCGCAGGCGCACACGCATATTTGACAGCCCTATTTGGCAATATTGACTCGAGCATTTAGCAGTGTACAAGCAAGTAATCTGTTCCTACGCTCACGTTTGCTTTACGAATGTAAATATTCAATTTGCAATAAACTAACTGACATTCGCCTGTGACTACTTAGCACTTTCTGTAATACTTTGTGTTATTTAGCAATACTGTTTGCAATTCTCATAATACAAAGAAACTGGTAATATACAGAAATTTACAACAAACATACATCTTTTTACCGTTCATTAGGTGAAGTAAATAGACGATTTTATCTTTTAAAGGTCATTTTAGCCACCTTGGTCAAAGTCAACTAAACTGCATAATGTTTTTGTCACTTCCGTGGCCATTTGCAGACCGAAAACATTACCTTGACGATTAAGCTATTACGTGATTGGCGCAATACAAAAGCCGAACACTCCTACTCGGAAATAAGTTCACAATGATTTCTTTAATCATCTGCAATTTCCGACGACCCAAATACAAAAGAAAAGTGAAACTGAGGGTCATTATCAGAGGTGATTGATGTCGTGTCATTCAATAAAGCACATTTCTACATGAAGGAGATTTATGCTACGATGTTAAAATTAAATTTTTCACCGCCGAGAATAAATGGTTTGTTCATGTATGCTTGGCTTGAAACTACGTTGCCTTTTCACTAACGTTTAAACTTTAAAGACAATGAGGACATTGGACTGCCCCAAAAGTGTGCGCTTGCAGTGCTTTTACAAGTGATGAATATTTACGCAAGCAGTGAGTCGACGTCGACAGTGACATTAATTTACAGCGACCTCGACCTTGCCGCCGACTGCTCCCACTGATTGCCGAATGCAAACTACGCAAAATTTACAATAAAACACGCCATTTCGAAGCACCCACATGCACTACTTTATTATTCCACAAACTGGGACGCACACGATGTAAATTTTGATAGCCTTTAACTTTTATAGCCAGAGGTTTTAGCTTAAGGCCGTCCTGTTTTTATGTTTTTTTTTTTATTGCGAAAAATATTTTGATTTGCGAATTAATTAATAATCTGTAATGCCATAGCAGTAAATCAAAGTAAACACGCAGTGTTGTAAAATTCCCATAGCCAATGCGAGTACAATGTAAGGTTTGCCAATAACTGCAAGTAGTTGTAAGGAAACTTTTTGCTGGCGAGACCTCGGTATTTTATGTGTTGGCGATGCAGTACGGGTGTACTTCAACTGGAGCTGTATCATTAAATGATAACGAAATGGATGTCAACAAAGTACCAATCTTCTATTTGTCATGGATCGTGATAGGATCACTTGCACAGCTTCCACCGGCCGCGGACAAATTAATAGGCCCGTCAGAGTTAAATGTTATTGTGTCAAGGCTATGAAGTTTTATTTAATTCTCCACTATTTTATGAATAGTTGACCCAATTTTAAAATACATTGTTACACAATTTTATATTGTTAAAACTATTTCAGTGGCTGTATTATTTTTGTTTCCTTTGATGCATGCACAATGTTACAGATTCAAAATATCTCATTCCCCTTTTTTTACCTTAAACTATCTTTCTTTTCAATAATTTATTTGTAAGCATTTATAATACATAATTTAAATACAAGTACAAAAAAAAAATATTCTTTTGGGCACACTTCCACTGACAATCATCTAACAACTTCTCCCGCCCTTGGGTGGAGCGAGAGGGAGAGCCATACTTTTACTAAGTAAAACCCACCCGTGTTTCTTCGGTTGCTCATTATGATCCAGGGCCGCAGTGGCTCTTTCGAACAATCCCTCAACCCTAGCAAGGTACTCTGTGACCCTAGTAGACCCAGGAGGACCCCAAGTAGTATATAAGTACACATATACCAGAAACAGACACCCAGTATCGCTTATGGGCTCTATTCTTATGCAAATAAAATAATATTTACCTATCGAAAACGTCCTCGCAAAAATCGTTCGAATGGAACTAGTTATTCAGTTATTGCTATTTTTAGATAAAACACCCCAAACATTCATGTTTAGGCCGCTATGTCACGTGTTATCACTAAAGACATCTGTTCTGCCCTCAGGACAAAAAAGTGTGACTGTTATTTTTTGTTCCACGTCTGGCTGGTTCACCTTCTACTCACCTTCATTCATTCTGAAAGTATCTCATGACAGCTACAACGAAGACCAAGGTTCTATGTGGGTTGGAAATATTTTCACTACTTTCTTAGATCATTTTTCATTGAAGAAACAATGCATCTTAACTTGCCGCCTACACATTAACATATCGTTTAAAACATCTTAACAAACTGGTTGACATTAAAATAAATTAAAAACATAACGAAATAAGTTGTCCAGTCAATGCCATGTTTAGGAAGTTGTACATGCTTCCTCTTTAGTCGACTGTACCGCAAAACAAAACAGACATTTTATTTACATTCCTTTGAGCTCTACATTAACTTTCATTTGCTGTAAGTGCAATGTTTAAACGATGTACGTGTTCGCCATTATCGGGGGGCTCATAAAACACCTACACACTAATTAAAATCCCCTTTATTTGACGTATTACGTTGTCTGAAGAGATCACAGCGTACTTACATAATCGTGGAAAGTGAACCTGTCCAGAATTGCCTACCATTCGCGAACAATTGACGCTTCATCGAAGTTTAAATTTGGAAAGGACAAAAAGTGGTTCGAATATTTACAGAAAGTTGTCGCAGGACAGGGGGCATCGCATTCGCTTTCGTCCATCGAGTATGAAAGTACTGTATTGTAGTGCTATCCGGTTTTCTGACCTTGGTTCAAAACAACAAAACCAAATACTTATGGCAGGCGTGACTACGCTATATAGAGCACAAAAAGAAATCACTTGCGAACTTTTTTTAGCGAACTAATCTCGAGCAGTCTGATCTAGTGAAAGTCCACACTTAGCTGTACAAATATGAATTACTAACTATTCATTTGTTACTTCTCTATTTCAATTAACTCTCCTAACGAACTAGCAACTCGGAGTTCAACACTCCCTTGAAGCAGATAATTGAAAAACTTTCCTTACAAGGTACCATTCGACCATTTATTCCAATCGATTGAACAGAAAACTCGTTACATCATTACAATTCATAGATTGATGACTTTTATTCCGAATATTCGCTACTGTTTATATTTTCAGAAACACGGCAAAATATATAGAGTCACGTCTAAAAATACAGCCACATTTATTTCATCATTCACCTTATTTTCACCTGAGCAGAATGTGTTCCGTGAACGCTGGTTTCTAACACTTAAGATAAATCAACTAATCGTCCAATTAGAGCCAAACATCTTTACACAGATGTTATACGAATCGTGGAATTACCATCACGAGCGGTGCAGTTATGATAGACGTTGTAACGTTTCACACTATGCCGATGAGTGATTTCACATAGAAATCAAGTTACTGCGATAATTATCGATTCAATTTATTACCTGAACTATAAAATCTTAGAGGTCGACGACCGAAATTAAATATATATGTATATACATATATATCGAAGCTCGCTATTGAATGGAGAATAACGCCTAAAGCCTTTTAACCAACCGAAGGCGTGGTCTCACAATTTCTCTATAAGTTTACGTCTTCCACGTTATGTAACATTCAATTACGAACCGTAATGGGTATATCTTTGACAAATTATCAGCGGCCGCTCCAATGTTGGGACAATGCCAACTTTCCTGGAACCTCATCATCATATAATAAGTCTATCAATCAACGAGATTATTCTATTACAAACATGCTTGCATTCAAATTAGCGGAGCGTGACCGTCGTCACACAACAATAGGTGTGGGGCGCGGGTGGCGCTGGAGAGGCACTTTCACTGCTCGCTCTTATCAGCAGCCTGGGCCCCTGGGCACCTGGCTCCGGAGCAGGCCGGATACCCAGCGCGACAGCACCCGCCGTGCCCTGTTCAGTACCACTACTGACCAACTAGCGTTACATAACCCAACAGGATGACGTCGTTACGACGTTTCCACATTTCTTTAGCTACCTACCTTCTACGGTCATTTAACTAGACTTCCGTAGTTTTAAGTCGAAATGTGCAAAAAACGCTGGTTGCAGATTCTCTTAATGTTTTTCTAGACCCTATAAAGAACCGCCAGGAAGGGGAACATTAACCGCATTTGAGGTGTGTCCGCTGGTCTGGAATTAGCTAAATCACGGAATCACCATAAACATAATTGACTTCTGGAGAAAGAGAATGTGTTACAACCATAGATCTCACCTTTGATCCAAACAGTCTCTCTGGAATGCGCCAACATAGCTTTACAGACAACTAAGAATTGAAGTCCGCATGGGCATCAACGGCTATTACCATTAAAACCTGTCTTAAAGTGTCAACAGCCACCGGCTTTGCGCTACTACTTCAGAAGGAAACTATTTAGGTCTCCAGTAAAAACAATAATAAAGTGGGCTAACGAGCAGTCATGATTTCTTTAATTACGAGCTCATATTCATGCTTACGTGAACACCGTAATGTTAGGTATCAAGTGTAACTTACTGTGGTGCATAGTTTTGTGGTTAAAGCCGGCTAACACGAGTCTAGTTATATCTGGTAGTGAGTCTTTGGAGGAGTCTCTCACTGTGACAACATTTTGTGAACAGTTTCAGCCACATATCCTCTCCTGCTCGCGTGTTCTGCCCCCTTGCTTGAATCAATAATTACCGTAATCTGACAATAATTTACTCCTGAAGGGCCGTTCGTGTGTTCCAGTAAATAGGCAGTAACCACAGTGGGTAGCCTCCTGTCTGTACATATATGCCCATCCGTCAACACATTGAGCTGAACATGTCGACTATCCCACTATAAATGTAAACCTGCAGGTATTCCTTTTAACGAAAGAACTGCTGAGGGGCCTGACTGGATGCCGGCCCAAAAATTGTGACCCAAATGCCTGTATATAAAATTACAATACTCGCCAGCCAGTTTACTTATTGCCTTGCTTACAAGAACTATAACTGGCCTCATGTCAGTCGGGCTTTACGTCCATGTCCACACTTAGTATGCCATCGCCGTGCCCGCTCCGTTAACCCTCTTATCTTCATTGCATGCGGCAGGCCACACAAAACACCGTTACATGACTTTATGCAATCAGAACTTCCATCGCATAAGACCTTAAACTTTTATGCCGCTTTGCCGAAACGTCTGCTAACTAAGAACTAAGCACCGGCCGTTTGATCTTCTTCCGGTAACAACCTTGTCTGAACTAAACTACTTTGTACTTGACTTTATTTGGTTCAACCAGGAAATTAAGCTGAGAGCTGGATTTAATTGCTTAGCAACAAGACGACAACTAAATCAACAAAAGATGGAATGAGGTGGAACTTAACTTCGTAACAGATCAAAGTCGAAAACAGATTCTTGGGTTGAAATAACAATAAGTCAGTTTTTACTTTTATTAATCGCAGTAATACTTTATAAGTGCGTGGTCTTGAAGCAAATTATAAGCAATAGTGGGACCACTTTTAGTCATAAAACGCGACCTATTTACTTAGTATCAAGACAAACATTCCTTATTCCGATTGTCTTGCTCTGTTTATATACTGCGACGATACAATGAATGCAGCCGCTTGACACTGCAACCAAAGCACTGACATAATATCCGGCTCATTGAATTAAATTAAATGACAATCACACCGCTGAACCATTATCCACAATAGGTCAAGGAGACCACACAAATTCTTAGATTAAAAACAAATCAAGCAACTATTCACGAGAATAGTTTAACTGGTATTCATTCTAAACACACAGAAAACAATAAAGTCGCAAAGGTATGTGGCAGACGCCAGTGTATCACACGCTCCATCGACGCCAGTTGATATACGTATTCTGTTCCATTCGACCTGGATTTCCTACGAAGAATACAAATAGCTCAACCAATAGATAGAATTAATAGACTGAATCACGTCTCGTAATACTTAGGTTTCTGTGTCGTCTATTGATTCTGTTATGCAATGTTCATATCACACATATTCGAACTTACAAAGCATAGATCAAAAGAACCGATGTTTACTTTCTGCTGCTAAACCAATTACTTGCGACAAGTTACTAGTATTACGACACTGTTACGCCCATAGCCTTCAGTGACTAGATAACTAGGCACATCAGTAAGACATGATAACATCAGTCGAGAGCGAGACCATTTCCATTTGCCATTTCTTCAATTGGTTAGTCATGCAAACGTGCAGCAATGTTATTAACTTATCGCTTCTCATTATCTAAACATTACACTTCATAAAAAAAGACTATTTTCTTCGTTCAACATTCACTATTCAGCGACCAATCACTGTAATGTTTCCGAGAAACTTTGGTGTTGGCACAGAAGCAAATTGCTGAGATCCTAATTACAACATACATCCTTCTCTAAAGATATCTCAATTAATTACAACCGGATTTATGATCGGAGAGCTCATACTTGTAGTTGACACTTTGACATGTACATACTTGAGACATTGAGAAAGATAGCACAGCCTAGAAAGCTCTCGCGGACGACGCTGTTACGTCCAGCGGAGGAGGTCGCGGTTACAGCACCCACCTGCCTCGCACCGCCTCCGCTATTCAACGCGTAAGAAAGCAAAAGAATATTATAATTTAAATAACAGTCATAATCGAGGCATTGAACTTGCGTCCATAGACGAACAACTGATTAATCCAGAATACTTTCACTCGAACCGGCCAGTTATCGCGCGAGTAAATTTGACTACGAAAATTATAATAATTAAGAGAATTGTATGGACAATGAGTCAGCTAGCGATGCTCGATAAGAAGCCGGCAGTGTCATCGGCTGCGGCCATTGTATCCGATGAACTTTCGATCGCTGATTCTTTGTAAGTACAGAAAGAAAGCGGACATTTTCTTTTACATAATGAGACGGATTATAATTCGCACGACTCTCATGGGAGCGGACACTAAACGGATTTCTATTCTAAGCCCATACGGTCTGTTAGGTTAGAGAGTTTAGAGACAATAACCAATGTTTCGCAATCGCCTACAAACTGAGCATGACACTGTAAACGCGGTAATAGTGTTACGGAATATTCGCAAATTTTCAATACAATAGCAGTGTTAGCGAAGCTTATGCGTTTCGGTAATAGCCAGCTAACAGTACTATCCGAGCTACGAGATATTGTTCTTGAACTAAATACGAGATTCAAAACACTTCACGGCTACGTGTAACGTCTACATTTTGATTATTGTTCAAGTTTGGCAAATGCTAGTAAAGTTGTTATAAGCACATTGTTATTCATACAGACGCTTTGGGTCTGTGTTAAAATTAATTATGACATTAGTTGTGACTGTATCATTATTTTCCATAAAATGAGATGAGAGGTAAAAAGCGAATCAAAATGAAAGACTATTAGTCATATTTACGAGCAAAGGCACACCTCCCACGTTAAGTTGAAGTGCACTATTAAAGCATAAATTAAAAAGTCCGATTAGCTAGTAAATTGAACGCATAGAAATTATGTATGGTTACGCAACGACACTACATGTAAATCACCTGTAATTACTATAAATGAAATAGTGTAGGTAATATCAACAGGTGGGCCTTAGGCTCTATCTTTTCAATAAAGAGTTACGCAATCTGGATATCGTATTGGACCCGTCCAGAAAGTTGATTGCGTAAATTATTTACTACAAAGATTTTTAATTTAGTCCGTGAATGTAATAGGTAATGGTTTTCACAGAATCGATTGCTTTCATGACACTAAGGTCAGACTAGGAAAAGTTGTGGCAGCGCACGTTGTGCCCGTTGGTAGAACAAAAGATGTCGATTGGTACGAGTAGCATTGCCGTAGCATTGCCGTAGCATTACCGTAGCGTTGCCGTAGCATTACTGTAGCATTGCCGTAGCATTGACGTAGCATTGCCGTAACATTGCACCAGCGTTGCTGTAGCAGCATAGTAGCTTTGTCGTAGTTTTAAACGATTAAGTACTCGTAGGTATATGATAATTTACTGTACACTTAAATTATAGTATTCCTGTGGTTATAGTTTTAAGGTACAATAATATTTAAAAAATAAATAAAGTAATGACGTATAATTTAATGAAACATTTGACTAGCTTTTGTCATCAAATTTGACATTTTCATTTTCACTGTTGACATTTTCATTTCATAGCACAAGTCCAAACCAAAAACCAAGTAAGGGTTTTTTCCTTTTTTGATATTATCCTACGTTACGTTACATCCTTCGATAGGACACCGAAATACATACACAATACAGCATATAATTTTAAAAAATGTTGATAAAATAAATAAAAAAAACCGGGGAAATGCCACGTACAATGGTCCACATAGGACTAAGTGCGGAAACCTAAAATAGATAGATAGATAGACCGGGCAAGTGCGAGTAGGACTCGCACACTGAAGGTTCCGTACAAACTTACCTATGAAAACCGTTCAATTTCCCAATTGAGTTACGAATATTTTTCCGAATCGCAAAAAAAGGTTTTTTCATCCCCCTTTCTCGGCAAGAGTATTTTTGCTCTTCGATATCTGAGTGCAAAAGCCGTTTTTATCCGCTAAAGGATAAAGTAAATTGAATTTAGAACAACATTTGCACTAAGTATTTTTTTTTTTTTTTAAGGTGGGAAATCATCCAAATGACTTCTCGCGCTCTGGGTGGAGCGCGAGGGCGTGTCAGACTTTTACTGACTAAAACCACACCTGTATCCTTCAATTACCCTTTGCGTACTAGGACTACGGGTTGCCCTTTCGGAAATTCTCCGCGGTCCTAGCTAGCGGGCATCGGCCCCACTGGGCCCCTACGGTTGCTGACATCTCTTTGAGGAGCGCGAGGATCACTACGCGCTGTTAACGACTGGGCTCGGTGCGGTTAATTACCGAACAGCCGGACGGCGAGCTACCCAGTGCTCGACGTCCGCAAGCCCGCGTCTACCGTGGCTGGTAGTCGGGGTCGGAATTACGTCGGCTAGGGCGTGAGGACCTTCGTTCCCTCACGCGTGCAGCCTCCTCCTTCGCTAACATTACTGCTTCGCAGAAGGAGGCGACCGCCTGCCATTCCTCCTCGCTCCGGACCATAGCCTGAACCAAGGCCCGACGTGAAAGGTCGCTGCCGCCTATTGCCTCCACGAGGACACGGCGGTGCTCCGCCCAAGCGGGGCACACCTCCACTGTATGCTCCACCGTGTCCTCTGGGTGGTCCGCACAATGATGGCACCCGGGCGTTGCTTCCGCCTGAATCCGATGCAGGAACCTCCCGAACTTGCCATGTCCGGTGAGGACCTGCGTCATGCGGAAGGTGAGGACGCCGTGTTGACGCTCCAGCCACTCCTCAAAGAGGGGACTTACCGCCATAATTGTAGCGTGCCCAGTGCACTAAGTATAAGAATTCAAAACATCATTAAACCTATTTACTTCTACCTCCATGGTGCCAAATTTATGGTTTATTCCATTTTAATACCAACAAACTAATACCACTGGTATTTATTTGCTCCCATTATTTATTTTCTATTCTGAACGGATACCTCTCTTATTTATCATACAACTATTTAATTTCTTAAAAATTCAGACTCGGTACCTCCTTGGTGTACTTATTTGTAATTTCCTTTACACACACCATTTTCTTTTCACGTCATATTGTTAGTTGCAAACAAGAAACTTGAAAACAAGTGAAAAACGTAAAATGAGTGATTCTAGCGACGAAGAAAGTTTATTTGATGCCAACAGAATTGACTAAAACTGTTAATAACGCGCAAATGAGCTTTCTCCCTCAACAATCACGCGAGAAGTATTTGAAACAGTACGATATGTTTAACACGTGGCGACTAGCAAAAGGAGCCAAAACTTTCTCAGAAAACGTTTTGCTGGCATATTTTATTGAATTATCCGAGACCAAGAAATCAAGCACTCTAAGGAGTACGTATTCTAAAGAAAAAATAAAGATGAAAAAAGACATACATATCGATACCAATCCTAAATTTGTGGCATTTTTAAAAAGAGCCTCGTCTGGTCATCATCCAAAAAAATTTAAAGTTTTCACAGCATCTGAAACTGCAAAGTTTCTTAACGAAGCACCTGATTCCGTATATTTCGCGGCAAAAGTAAGTCAGTTGCACATTCAGTATCTACTACTAATCACTGTCTATTAATCAACTACTTAACTTAATCTAATACGTACTTAGTAAATGGGCATAATTATACATGCATAGCAATTTTATTAATTTATTTACTCTTTACGTTATAGGTTGTTCTTATTATTGCATAAACGGAGCATGTCGAACTAATGAACTAACACAACTTAATGTCAAAAACATTGGAAATCATTCAAATAACTTAATATTAATTTATTTACCTAATACAAAGACAAAAAGAGACCGCAACTTCGTCATTCGCAAGGAATACGTAAAAATTGTTGAGAAATATCAAGCCTTACACCCGATTAACATTCCAATCAATCGATTTTTCTTCAATACCGCAACCGCAAATGTGTCAAACAGCCCAAACAGTCAAGACAGGGCTGATAAAATTGGCAGTATCCCACGAGAAATAGTAACTTTTCTTGAACTTCCAGCACCCCCGTTGTACAGGGGTCATTCCGGGTGTTTCCGACGAACTTCAGCCACAGTTTTGGTCGATTCAGGAGCTGATCTCCTGTCCCTTAAGCACCATGGAGGCTGGAAGTACAATGCGGTTGTAGAAGGATACGTAGAGGATTCCATCCAAAATAAGTCTAAAATATGTAAAGGCATCGTAGGAGCCATTACACTGAAAGAGCCTCAGTCAGATCCTTGGACTAGCCCTTCTAAATAAAAAATAAGCCGTTACGAAACACCTAACCATCGCCCTCTCGCCAACGTTTACGCAAAGGGAATCCGCTGAATCTGTACAACTATTAAGTATGACAGATAGTTTAATTCTCAACATGAATAACTGTAGCAACGCTACTTTCAATTTTTCTTATAATTAAAATATAATTCAAAGATTATTCTGTAATACTTACCTTATCATATTGTAATAGTTCTAGTTAATACCTAAACGGTTTTTTTTTTATATTATTATTTATTTGGTATACAAGAGTGCAAAGTTGCTTTATAATCGTGTGCTCAATTTTGATGACCGAGCAAGCGAAGGATTCTACGATTGAATTACTATTGATAAATTAGAATTTTGAGCATTAGCGAGAGAATCAAAAGAGCACGAGGTGAAAAATCTTTGCACTCGAGTGCAACATGTGACTCTTCATCCTAGCTCAGCGAGGAAATTAATAAATAAATAAAAAAACATTTTCACCCCCCTATCTCGGAAAACTTGTAGTAAAACCGCGCAACTTAATTGTATTGCTATAACAAAGACGCATAAGTCAGTTTTTACAAAAAAAAACCGGGAAAGTGCGAGTCGGACTTGCGCACTGTGGGTTCTGTACAAACTTACCTATGTAAATAATTCAATTCCTGAATCGAGTGTTGAAGATTATTCCGAATCGCAAAAAAGTACTTTTTTTACGATTTCAGGTTTCTAGGTCAACGAGAAGCACCCTATAGACTTTAATTTCCTAGCGAATGATGTTAACTTAGAAGTTTTAATTTTTCATTGCTTCAGAGGGTAGCGGACGAGTATTTGATATTAATTTCAGCTTCATACCTCCACGCTTTTTAGAAAAAAAAGGCTCTTAACAGACAGACAGACGAAAAGACGGATAACAAAATGAACCTATAACTAAGTATAAGAGTCCTATTTTTACCTACTTAGGTACGGAAACCTAAAAACTGACTTAGGTGCTACCAAACAGTTAATTGGCTCTTCTGAAAACACCCCGATTTTGACTCACGTGGCTTAACTAACTTGATAACTTAACGTTGATAACTTAGGCGACGTTTTTTTAAGACGTACTACACTACTCCTAGATTTTAATTTTAATTAGGATTCATTAAATCCCAGTTGTTGCGAAGTAAGTACCTACATTACCAACGTGAAAAATGAGATTTTGTCAGAATGCGAGATTGTTCAAGAGTTACCACGGCCCTGGGCGCCTGGAACGCGGGTAACAGTCTGATAGTCAGTAAAAGTCTGTTACTCCCTCCGAGTTATTTGATGATTTCCTAACATAAAAAAGTAAGTTTTTGTCGAAATTACTAAGATTTTTTCTCAGCAACCGCTTAACTAAAGCAAATATCATAAAGATTTACTTAATTAGGGTAATCAAACGATCAACACTGAGCTATGATAACACGAAAACGATGATATAAACTTCCTATCAGTTTATTACATAATATGGCGGATAACGGGGAGCTATAAAAAGCTAACAACAACAAAGTAAGAGCATTGACCTCCGCCCCTAGCGCCGACCGTTACCGATTGATAAGGCAGGTTAAATGGTCCGTGCCACCATGAACCCATAACAATGCTTCTCTATTGATACACGCCATTCAATCTGCTAATGCCCCTTTAATTGGTTGACTGATTTATCTGAAAATAACCGGACTTACTGCTCCGAATTCAAATACATAATTTAAAAATAAAAAGTCCTCCAATAGGTACGACGAGACCAATCAAATTATACAAATATCAATCCAATTTTCCGACTCTATAAACGAGTTTTTTATTATTCTTTTGTTTATTATTGAAAATTAAATAGACAAACCAGTTTCATTAATTCACCATCTGACAGCTAATAAATAAATTAAAACAAACAAGTTTGAATGACTTCTTCAAACATTCACCTATGAAGAGTAGATGTTACTAATGACTAATGGCTACGTAAATATCAAAAGGTAATATATTTTTAGATCTAACTCGGCAGTCACGTCCTATTCGTTACTTTTAGCTCTCAAGACGAACACATGAAGCGCAGAGTTCAACAAATGCCGCCACTCAACCGTCTGATAAGTCATCGTCTGCCGCCGAAAACTTGGGACAATATGAACATAAAAAGTTTCAAGAAAAAATGTGTTCATGGTGTGTTTCCATTGCCTCATACAGGACACTGGAAATCTGGGAAACTACGTTTTTATTGATTTATTTATGCAGTCGGCCTATGTAGAGGTTCCTACTTCATCATTGTGTTTTCTCTTCTTCAGTCAGAATGGTTTAAGTAATATTGCAAATAGCGATGGACATTGATATCCATCCAATATTTTCATGTACTGTTTGACACTCTGAAAAATTGATTATTGTTCCTTCTCCACACTTACAAATTCTATTCTTTTTACATTTCTTTCTTTACTATCTTTCCTTCCGCTCCAAACCATTCAAAAAAGTTAGGTGTGACTAACCTCAGACCATTGTTGTACATTTAAAGACAGCCCTTTGTCATTGTCGATGGCCTGACAATGCTTAATAACCACTTTATTAATTATATACACCTGGCACCAAGCTGTCTGCTGTACCTGCATAATTAATTATTCCATTACATAACTCTCTAATGGTTCTTAGAGCAAATTAGCAAAACAATCACCTGCTTAATGGCCTTTCAACGAATATTAAACGAAAATTATTTAAATATCCACTATTCTTGAACAAACAAAATGTCGTATTCGAGTGTGTCATGGTAAAAAACCCCATGAGTGGCAGTCAACTTTGAATCGACGGAAGTCGCCGGCACGACGCGATATTTTGAGCAAGGCGCGTCGAGTATGCGACTTGTAAAGGTATAAATAAAATGTAGCCCCATGCCATACCGCTGGCAATGGCGTTCTGTAATGAAGATTGAAGGATTGTTACTTCACTTATGGAGTAGACAGGGGTCCTTAATTGCTTATCATGTCCCATCTACCTATTCTTCTTGTTAGTGTCGATGATTCTTGACCGTTATCAATAGCTGATCAGGATCAGAACACTGGCCACGTACACAAAATTGATACCGGCTTTAGACCGCGTGATTTCGCGCCATTCGATTAAACGTTATTTTACTTATTTACAAACTACTTGAAGAAATTTAATTGTTTACGATCTTGGATAAATTTCCTATAAATAGAATGCGTAATATTTTATAATATATGCGGACGCCGGCGTGCGCTTGGGCTAAGAGTTTAGTATCCTACAGTGCTAAAGACAAAACACAGTCTCAAGTGCAGAATAGAAGAATATTAGAAGGTGAGAAGTTATCTGTGTTGAGTCGAGGCTCCACATCAACATGTTAAACATCTCCATTTGGGATACATATCACAAATATTTACCCACTTGACTTACGGGTAATAGTAGAAACCTTTTAAGTACATACTACTAACTTATTTTCGCTTACAAACAAAACTTTCTTCATTATGTTAAAATGCAAATTGTTCATATTTTACCTCGCAAACACTTCTAGCAAATTACAGCCAATTTGTTTAGCTAAAACTAAAAGCAGCAACATCGGTTGGTAACGGGAAAAGAATGGTAAGTTCTGTGCCATACGTGACAATAAATTAGGAATTATATGTTTTGGTAGGTACCTATAACGTAACATAGAATCATGAGCTGGAAAAACGACTTAGACTCTACATTATGATCAAAATTCCAAATACATATATTATCTTCATTCGAACTTCTTGACTTAGCCAGCTGGTGATCAAGTAAACATACTTTTGAAAGCATAAAAAAATAGGGCAAGTGCGAGTCGAACCCGCGCACTAAGGGTTCCGTACGAACTTACCTATGTAAATACTCGTAGTTCAATTCCCCAATTGAGTGTCGAAGATTTTTCCGAATCGTAAAAAAAGTATTTTATTTTCTTACGTAACGACTAATTTACTGTTTTCAAATTTATTCCTATACCTGTGCTAGAAGACCTTCCTTTATGCCAAATTTCAGGATTCTGGGTCAACGGGAAGTAGGTACCATATGAATATACGTCTTTTACGACATAAACGGCCATATCTTTTTTTTAGTTGACTTAGAAGTTTGATTTTTTCACAGCTTCAAGGGACCTTAGACCTAAGTATAAGTTTTTAATTTCAACTCGATACCTCCTCGCCTTCCGAGATAAAGGGTCTTGACAGACAGACAAACGTGCAACAAAATGATGCTATAACAAGGGCTCCGTTTATTCCTTTTGAGTTACAGAACCCTAAAAAAGGACCACCAATAAAAAAGATTTACCTGATCTGAATGTATTTAATGGGATTTTCGCACTGAGAACAGCTGTTCTACTGGGATTATTCCAGTTAGTACTTTCAGTTTCCTATTAATCCTGTGGGTTTTGAAGTTAAGAATAAAGCTAGAACTACACTGCGCACACGTGTGCCACACACGCCAATTTGCGCGTCGGTCTCCATATATTTTATATGGAAACTAGTCTTGTAGAGCTACACTTGATCCACGCCACGTGACGCCATGCGACATCGTTCTATTTAAAAATCAAGCGTGTTACACGTGTGCGTCGGTCTAATGTAGTTCTAGCTTAAGGTTGCTGTTTCGAAATAAGCTTCTTAAATACAATGTTAATAAACTGGTGTCTAGTAATATGACAATCGTAGGCGTACAGTCTTTAACTTTAACATAAAGTTACAGAAACGTCCATTATGTGTCTCTAAGTTTAATGCTTGTACAACCGTTAGGCATGTTGACAAACGGTGAAATATTATCCGACCAGGCAGGTACCATTAGCATTTATCCTTGGACCGAAATAGAAAGGATATCCGTTCGAACTGTGTGAACTTACATTAAATACATTATTTATCTAATATAGGTACTTCTCCATTGTGTTATTTACATATGAAATCAATAGATATTATTTTTATATTCACACAACTATCACACAACACCGTCTATTGCCAAGCTAAGCAGAGCTTGTGTTATGACTTTATGAGTACCTACTAGACAACTGATAAACATACTTAAATATTTCTAAATACTTAAACAAGATAAATTACACCCAGACACAGAACAAATGATTCTGATCATAACACGAACATTTGTCCTGGGTGGGAACACGACCTCCGGCATAGAAGTCAGGGCCTAGTCAGGCCTAGTGGTTAGTCCACTAGACCAACAGGCCAGTCAAACTGAAAAAATTGGAACCGCGTAATGACAACCAAAGTTTATTCAACTACCAATAAGTCTTTGTACCTATCTAATTTGTTTAAATATTATAGCGTTCTATTCAAAAACCGAAACAAGAATACGAGGATCGAAATTTCCGGTCCCAATGATGAGTTGAACTCCACTCAAGGACGCACCCAAACCACACCCTACTTCCGTTCTATGAATTGGGGTAAAGTTTATTGTTACCTAGCGAGCAAAAACAGAAGCAGATGGTCCTGAGCGTACTGACAGGACCGACTAGCGAATAAGCGAACAGGTAAATAGAATCTTCGTCATATCACGGCTAATTTAATAACCAATTACGTTGTAAACCGTTTAAAGTGAGGTCAAACTCAAAGTTCGCAGAATCCCTTCCCTGTTTGCCAGTAGAAAGGCACGAAACACTATGATCAAGTTGTCGCATTAACACTTCACTTTCCCTACAACCCAGAATTTAAAGCATTTACTCATCTGCCGGCAAACTACCAGTAATTACAGGCCCACAGGGGTGGTTATCCGAGCCCTGTAATGATAAAGGAGAAACTCGTTACACTCCCTGATAGATCGCCAATGAAGGATCACTTTCTCGAAAATTAAATGAAAGTCGGCCGTGTGAAATTATTTTTTTCGAAAATATGCATTGGAGGCATATCTCTGTCGACGAAGGCCAACCACAACTGCATGCTGCGCGTGCTTTCATCAACAAAACAGCTGCTTGTTTATACATACTACCATTCGCGCATCATACCGCGTTCCAGTCGACTACGACTCACCCGTCCACTTCTATGAGTATGATAGTTCGATGAGGTGCATCTACAATCTACCTACATGATCAGTGCAAGTAAATTGCTCCATCGTCTGAAAAAGTTCTCACGGTGAGAAGGATATACGGAACATTATGTGATGGTGTGTTTTGTTGTAAAATGTACACCTTTGTAGATGTTTTCGTTAATTTTGTTGGTTCTCATTAGGCTATTTGCAACATTGTTAAAGCATATAAAATGTTATTATAGCCTTTCAAACTTACTGTCTGCTAAAAAGTTTGATTTGTTTGTTGGTTACGACATTTAGACAGCTGTTTTAAAGAGGTCAATCTCGATCAATAAATCTGTAATTGAATACACCTGTAATTTCAAGCACCAAGCGCATTTTGATAAAAATCTTTGTTGCAGTAGGATACTGAACGCAGACGAATGCAGGTTCAAAATAAAATAAAATGAACGTAACGTAATAATGAAATGACTTGCGAGACGAGGCGGGAAGGATAGGGGGCGCGGTAGAAGCGGTCGCGTGCCCCTCCACCCGCCCGCACACCCGCTGTCCCCGCAGTCAAGCGAGAGGCGACAGCTAGCCAGCTGCGCGTCTTGTGTTTTTCGGATTTTGCGGTGCGATCGACGTTCCTTTCTTATTTTGTTGTTATTTATACATAAATGTTATAAAGTTTTTAATTAGACAAGATACGCGTGTGAACTTTTTGTATGCAACACTGGAACCCAAACATCTGTGAACTTTTGCAGTGCGTTTTGTGACTTTTAAAAGTGTTCGATACATGGATACCTGTCTTTTGTCTGTAAAACAGTGGATTATATGAGAAGTGGTAGTATTTAGTTGTTCAGTACCTTATTGTCAGATCTTGTGCCCGTGGACCCAACAGTGTGACCAGTGATTGTTGTCGTGGCCGGTTTCCAGTGAGGAAACTTTCCAAACGTGCATAAAACAGTAGGTAATGCTTTCCTAGCGAATGCGGGCCCTGCCTGCACGCATTCCGTAGGGAAGCAAGTGCCGGCAATAAGCATTTTACGGTGAGTAAAGCGCGTTCAAGTTCATCGTACTTTGACCTAAAATTATGACAGCGGATGACAACGCCTGGTGACCAGCTCAGTGTCAGATGTCAAGACGTGGTATCGTGCGGTGTGTCAGCGTGTGAAGCGTACTAGATTTATTACGATTGCACCAATGATAGTACGTGGAAGTAATTAATAAACTCGAGTGTGCTCAGTAAATCATCTTTGGTGCAGGGCGAAACTAGCTCAGTGGGCTTAATTGGTTGCATAGAGTCACCAGCTGGCACGAAAAATACTGGTAATTGTAAACAAGTGGTAGTTCCCTTTATTGAATAACTGTGGTAGTTAGGCAACTCCCCTACTTGTCATTGTTCCAACAATTACTATGCACATCACTTGATTTGTGGAACAGAAAACCTGTGCAACTTTTCAATAATGAGTTATTGTTTTTAAAATATCATCACTCCTGAAATCACTGAAGAATTAAGTATAGGTGTTCTTTAATAAAAATGACCATTTTTTTTTTGTATCACTGATTAAAGTCAATGTACCAGGTCTGCTTTTGTCCAGCACCCATTTTTATTATTTTCTGTTAATAAAAGAAATTATGAAACTTATTATTTATTTATTACTTGCTAAAATGCTAGATAAGTAACCCCTGGGCTGAATATAATTCACAATAAAGGAAAACAGGGAAAAAATTATCAACAATGTTAAATAAATAAAAGGGTTAGGCTTCTGACTAAAATCAAACAATTGATAAAACTATGCAAGTTCTTATCTTATTTGCATATAAAGCAGGGTCATAAGATTTCTACTGAACTAAGCATGTCTCATGTAGGTAGGTATCTATTGTATGCAAGTGTGTATTGAGGACACAGTACTTAGGATTCTAAATAATTAACCTAAACTTATAATAGAAAGAGGTAAACATATCAAATAAACCATACATTACTCATATAATTTAAATATAAATTATTTGTTTATTTATAAGTATTTTGAATAGCAATGAGAAAATTAGGAAGATTCAGATTTATTAATTCATATGAATATAAGTATAACTTCTATAAATTTTAAATATTTCAATAAAAAAATGTAAAATATTAGTATTATTACTAATTAGTCTTATTAATAAATAAACAAATCTCAAAATAACTGAAAAAAAAGAAAAGTAACACAAAGATTTGGACACTGAATGGAATTTTTATTTTGTCAATTTACTTACTTCAAAAATATCACAAGTTTATAGTAAATTTATTTAAAAAAAAACTACTATAGTACTTATATAAAAATAAATGATCTATTCTTGTCCATTGGATTTTGAATCTGAAAAGAAAGGCCAATTGTTCAAGTAGGTATGTTATTTTCCTTCCTGTAATTCTAAACATAAATATAAAACACATTTTTGTATGTAATGCCATAATAAATAGGTAGGTAACACTAATGTGGTACTTCCTGTAGCCACAGTTATTTTTGGAAATAGGTCTATTCCACAAATTGATACAAATAAATTAAGTTAATTAATTTAATACCTCTTTCCTCATTACGGCAAAAATCTATTTGATACTATCACTCCACAAACAGAACTTTTATTGATAATAAAACAATTAGTATTCATTGTGAATAGTGATTCATTAATGTAAATGATAATATTATTTAACTATTTAAATCAGTCTTATTTCCCTCTATATATGTATAGTGGACCACCCAATCTAAGTTTGTTCATCAACTCACATTTTTCTTTAAACATTATGTTTTTAAGACACTTGAAAGGTTTGAAACAAGTTATTTTGATAAACCTCTATAGAAACAGATGCTATTTGTGTTACACTTTTATTATCAGTCCACATGTTTTCAACTTTTCAGAATGCACCCCCCCTCCATAACATTACTTGTTTCTCTCTCTTTATTTTTATTTCCATGTTTACTAAAGGAAACATTCTTCTTATTTCAAAGTCTCTATTCTTTTATTTTGATAAAGAAGTCGAACAAATGTTTAGTCATGAAAGTAATCATTTAAGATCCCGAGATAAACAAGTCATTATGAAAGTTTTATGTAATGCATAATCTTAGTGATTCAAATTGGTATCAGTAACATAATACAATATAATGTAACATGTTACTGTTATCTATAACATGTTTCTCTTTTTGACCCATTTCTGCTAAGTATGTACCTACTCTATTTTCATCAGCATGTGTTGAAGGTTGGTATGTAAATAAACATTTTTAAATAATGTTAGCATAGATTTTACATTGGTCCTAATCATGTTGCCTAAAGTGGAAGAACTTTGGAACTAAGTTTTTTTCTTCATTATTTATATGTTCACATTTGACCACAATCTCAACTGATGGTAAGCTATGACGCGGTTGAAGATAGAGTGAGCTTGCTTAGAAGTAACATATTCACTCTTTACATGAAGACTTAAAAGAAAGGTGAACACTGTTCCTTCAGCACCTTGTGTTCCACATGCACCCTAAAGAGATGTTAGCAAAATTGAAGAGGCCCAGTACAGGGCCCAGGGGGCCGATTTCTGCTAAGGTGATAGGAATTTTCGAAAGAGTTACCATAGCCCTAGAACACAAATGGCAACAGAAGGAACACAGGTGGGTTTTAATCAGTAAAAGTTTGACACACCCTGCGAGGGTGTGTCAAATTTTTTTGAAGTGGGAGAAGTTGTCTGATGATAAACAACCTCATAAAAGGCTCTTTCTTCTCCTGGCTTTATTCTTCATCTCAGTAAATTATTATATTATGGTTCATAACCTCTCTAGCCATAGCATCTTATAATGTCAAAACATGATGTGATTTTGTCTTCCTGTTCGCCATTATTATTATATATTTTAAATATTATGAATTTATGTCTTTATCTTTGTACGAAGGAGACTGGTATGTAAGTAAAAAATAAACTTGTCATTAAACTTTACATGTACTAAGTAAGATTGTTATTGCATTGTTAAGATTTCTAAGCAACTTGAAATCCTTGTGTTTTTACAGTAGCTAGGTACAATGTTTGTTTCTGAACTACTTACTGTAAAGACAATGAATGAGATCAAGTAGTTGCTATAATGATTTAAAAGTTGTTTTTTATAATCAAGTTTCATCTATTCCAAGAACCTGAAATGCAAATTGGTTTATTTTAATTTAGGTCCATTCAAAATATTAAATGCATAATTAATCAATTTGTTTGCAAGCTAATTTTATCTTTTTTTTATTTGGGTAATCTTTGGTGTTTTGGCTTACAAAAATGCAACTACAATATCATTGTAACATAGCCAACGGCTATGGTGTATGATTTAATTAAACTAACAATCCTCCTGACTAAATTTCGGTTATGGTGGCCAATCTCAACATAGATTAACCAAGTACACAGGAGATATTATTGTGCACAAGTGTGACCGCAAACACAGGTGGACTCTCAACCTTTTTATCTCATAGTCCGATGGAACGGCAAGCCAACACAACCATAGTGAGAAATTAGGCGCCTCATTTTAGGATCAATGTCTTTCTGAGGCATGGGAATGTCACACCACCTACTTCCAAACTCCGGGTGAAAACTTATAGCACTTTTCGATCGGGAATTCGAATCCGAGGCCCTACGCTCAACAGTTGATTGCGACCATGAGACCAACGAGGCAATTAAAGTGCAAAACCCATATTTTTTTGTGAATTTGGAATTTAATTCAAAGAACAGGAATATAACATATTTTAAAGCAACAAACTCCTTAATATTTTAATTTAAAACTTTAGGAACTAAATACATATTCCTTTGCAGATTAACCCAGCGCGAGGCCTGTAGTATTAAATACTTCTCATTCTTATCTCATTCACAAAATACCGCGTGTATTTTAAGATTCCAGGGAAATCGAAGAGATTTATTATCATATTCAATGAAATTATAATCAGCTGTATTCGGATTTCGATATAGACTAGATTTTTTTTGCGTTCAAGTGCAGGATCCTCGTACACGCCCCCGCCACCGCGCGGGGCCTGTAGTAGTGATGTAGGAGACTCAGTTGTTTAAGGTCCTTAAAAAAGACGACTTTATTTAACACGACTTAAGTCTGAAAAGAAGACTTGAGTTTCCAGTCTTCAATAATAAAACTCAGTCTTTTAGTTCTCTAGTAAAAACTCGAGCTGTTTTCAATAAGAATCGCGCCTGAGTCGTGCTAGACAGCTCAAGATTTATGGTTAAAATGAGATGGAAATCTTTTGATTGGATAGTTTATATTTTATAATCCCTGTGTTATAATTAGTCTCCAAATTATAACAATGAAGTAGACAGGTATCTACTATAATCAGATTTTAGTAACCAAACCTAAGAAATAAATATTGTTTATATTCATTTAAGCAGAAAAACAATGAAATAAGTAAACTTATGTGTTTTCTGTCATAAATAATTATGTATCAATAATATGGTGCTCTAAAAATTAATAGACTTTATTCGTATTTTTAACTTCATTTCATTCAATTTCTTGAATTATATGCTCTGAAACAATTTCTTGAAGTTCACGATAATAGGAAACTACTTAGATACTATATTAGTTACATTTTTATTCGCTACTAAGATTTATAATAGCTATATTATTTATTTTGGTAAGTAATTTCATCACGAGACTCCTGAGTCGTTAAAGCGTGAGTCCTTTTAGTCTTATTAAACTTTTAAAGTTACAGTTAGTTTTTTTAGACCTTTTTTTTCGGATGGGAAAATCATTCTATGACATCCCCCGCTCTTGGCGCATCGGGAGATTGTCAGACTTTTATTGTATAAAAACCCTCTCCTGTTCCTTCGTTGCCTTTCGTACCGGGGCCAAGTCTTCCTTTGAGAATCAGACCCTTGGCCCCAGAAGGCTTCGATCCTGCTGGGCCCCTACGGTTTGCTGAAATCTCCTGGAGGTGCGAGTAGATCACTACGCGCCGTTGACTACTTGGGCACAGTTCGGACGGTCGCACGGCGAGCTACCCATTGCTCGCCGTCCGCAAGCCCGCGCCTACGGTGGCCGGAAGTCGGGATCGAAATCCCGGTGGCTGGGGCGCGAGGGTCATTGCCTCACGCATGCACGTACGGCCTCCTCCTTTGCTAGCATTACTGCTTTGCAGATGGAGGCGACCGCCTGCCACACCTCGCTCCGGACCATGGCTTGTACCAAAGCCCGGCGCGAGAGATCGCCGCCCCCGATCGCAGACACGGCGAGTCTCTGCCCAGGCGGGGCACACCTCCACCGTGTGCTCCACCGTGTCTTCCGGGCGGTCCACACAATGGTGACACCCGGGCGTTTCTTCCGCACGAATCCGGTGCAAGAACCTCCTGAACATACCATGTCCGGTGAGGACCTGCGGCATGCGGAAGGTGAGGTCTTTCCAGCCACGTTTTAGTCTTTTGCCTCCAAGACTTGAGGGTTAAAAGACTAATCTACTCGTGAGTCTTCAAAAATGAGTCTAGTCTTGTTTTAAAAGACTTAAACAACTGAGTCTCTTGCATCACTAACCTGTAGCATTAACTACTCTTGCTATTGGCTAATCCGCCACTGTATTACGTATTCAAGTCTTGAGTTCCTTATACTTTATTCTGTGTTCAGTTTTCTTGATCTCGCTTTATATTTGCTGTAAAAAAAAGAACAATTTGATAGTAACATCAAATAGCAATAGGTAAGCAGATTATTAATTTGTCCTTGTTTGAAACTGAACTCATTGAAATGAATCTACCTAGTTGTTTCAAACATATATTTGGCCATTACACAAAGGCTGATCATACATTTATCAGCATCAATTCCAGCATGAAGATGACATTAATTCGCGTTGCGTGCAAAAAATTACTGAGGCACTTGCGATGATGTTATCGAGTATGTACGTACAACACGAAACAAAAAACGGCTCGAAGATTTAGTTGACCAACTTTCGTCAGAATGAGAAAATTAGGAGGGAAGATTAGGGATCTTAGTGGAAGCTTTGAATAATTGGGTATTAAGCCATTTATTTTATATAATAATAAATAGATATTTTTTATTTAAGTAAGTACTTTTACAAATTAATACATTAAAAAACTTAGAAGTACCTAGTTCGAAAAAGAATGGCTTAATTACTGATATAAAAATTAGTTTAATCTACACATGTTTATAACGAATTAACGACCATACTGAAGCCGGTTGCAGAAAATAATACTGCATAGCTTTTTTATTTTTTGGGTCTGGAAATGATCAAATAACTCCTCCCGTCTGGAGCGAGAGGGAGAATGAAACTTTTACTGACTAAAACCCACTCGTGTTTCTTAGGTTGCCCTTTACGTTGCTGCAACGTTGACTGGGTGCGCTAGGGTCGATGCCTGTGAGGTCTCTGGGATTGTTCGAAATAGTATATAATAATTATAATATAATATTCCGATGGCTCCTAAGTATACTGAGTCAACTAACAAATTTTGAGAATTGCACTTTTCAGTGTATTAACAACAATTAAATCATTTCCTATTAACCTGTAAAAAATAAAATTCATATCTCCATAAATAACTAAAAAAAAATAGCGTATACTGGATCAAGTATACTAATTTATTTATTTTATACTCAGTATACTGAGTCAAGTGTTTGCTACCAGCTTACAACAGGCCAATCCCAATAGATAAAAATAAACACAAAGATTTAATGGACATATTCAATGTGACTGCGGTGCTCCTGTTCAAAACATGAGCCACATACTAGAATGCCCCAAGTGCCCATACACCTGCACTCTGGAGGATTTGATGAGTGCTACCGATGCTGCTATTAATGTAGCCACCTATTGGGCCCAAACAGTTTGACGAATTTACCATCGAATCGAAAAGAAGAAGATGCAACAAATTGGTGATACCTAAGGAATATCACTTGTTTTTTTCTAATTTAATTAAAAGTGACAGCAATAGAGTTGAAAGCGATTCAGAATAATTAAAAATATAATTTCTTTTTTCTTTTTGTAGATTTCTTTTTTGTAATTATTGAGTACTTACCCCATAAGTTAATTTTTGAGACTGATTTTATTCTCAGCAATAAATACTAAGTATAAGGATAATTGTATACTTACTGTGATTTTTTTTTAATGTAATTAAGAAAGATTACTGTTCCTAAACTATTGTGATTTCAAACAATTAATAAAATAATTCCCCTATTTTACAGAAACGTGCAATTGATACAATCAATATTTTGTATTATATTGTTACCTAAGACTAGACCAACCTAAGCCTTTGTTTTTATCATGTCTAGCATTGTTGATTTTTGTTAATTTTATAGATATCCTAAAGTTGTTTTAATATTACCAATACCATTTCGGATCTCGAAATGGTTTTTGAATCTCTTTAATTAAAATATTAAACAATAAAGGCGTTTTTTATTATTTTATCTAAATTCTACCACACTTGACTCAATTTAAGGTTGGTTCACTTTTAAAATTATGTCCATGTATAGTGAGTCAACTTATTATATTTTAACAAAATATGAATTTATGACACAAACTATATTATGTAAAAAATCCAATAAGTAAATAAAAATATTTTTTGCCACACTTGTTAAGTAATTTTTCCGAAAAACGTAGATTCAATAATGCGACGTATAAAAATATAAGTGGTAGTTGATCCATTTTTAATAAACAAAAAATCGCCGTATACTAGTATATCTACATTATCTCAGAAATTAATAAAATAATATAAAATTTATTTTGTACAGATGAAAGGTTTTATTATATTTAATTCATTTTGATTAGTTATTTTTCCTTGGTTGTATTAACAATTTTAATATAACCATTCGCTCTTCTTATCGCCTTCCTGTAAAGTTATTAGAAGTATAGTTGACTCAGTATACTTAGGAGCCATCGATTCACACAATCCCGTCTAGTCTCAAGCTAAGCAAAGCTTGTGTTATGAGTACTAGACAACTGATAAAAATACTTAAAAATATTTCTAAATACATAGTACATAATATAGATAAATTACACTCAGACACAGAACAAATGATTGTGCTCATAACACAGACATTTGTCCTGGGTGGGAATCGAACCCACGACCTCCGGCATAGCAGTCAGGGCCACTAACCACCAAACCAACAGGCCAGTCAAAAAGTTAGCGCGGCTCTGGGACGCAATCGGCAACTGACTAAAACCCACCTGTATTCCGGTGGGTTTTAGTCAGTAAAAGTCTAACACTCCTTCCGGCTCAGTCATTTGATGATTTCCTAATGAAGCTTGCGAGTAGTTTTTCAGACTTACAAAGCTTTGTTCACACAGTTCGCTGTCTGCACAAAAAATTGTTTTATTATGGGAGCAGTGGTGGCCGAGTGGTAACGGCCCCGACTTTTGAGTTGTAGGTCTCGGGTTTAAACCCAGCCAGGCGCATTACTTTGTGTAATTTATTTCATCACCACCTGCTCTTAAAATGGTGAAGTAAAACATGGTGAGGAAACCGGCATGTCCTAGAACCAAAAAAAAATATCGAAGACATGTGACATTCATCAACCCGCACTGGGCCCGCGTGGTGGATTACGGCCTATACCCTCTCCTAAAGAGAAGGCTTGAGTCCCAGCAGTGGGAACATAACATATAAAAAAGGCTGATTATGATATGATTATGATGACAAAAAATTATGTTTGCCTCGTATGCAAGCTAGCAAGTCGAAACTAGCTTTACGTTTGAAATCGCTTTTTCACATTGATAAAAAAATCAAACGACATTCATCCAAGTCTGTTTATGTACGACTTTGTTCGTATTCAGTATGCCCATTGCCCAATGAAGCCCGTTAGGCAGTCAGTAGCTTGTTTAATCATTTCGATGTTACATCTTTTCTTACCACCAGGTGAAATAGTAGTCAAGCGAGAGCCTGTCTAGAATAAAAAAAAATGGGATATCTTTATCTCTACATAGTTTTCTTTTTCTTCTTTCCGTGTCGATGGACTCGAATTTTTTTTTTCTGGCCAGTACTTGGCAACCTGTACAGCTCTGTTATTGCCCTCTTATACTACATACTCATAGCTTGTATGTATGTATATAATATAAAACAAAGTCGCTTTCTGCGTCTGTCTGTTTATCTGCTAACGCCTAAACCGCGCTACGGATTTTCATGAGGTTTTCAGTAATAGAAAGAGCAATAAAAGAAAAAGGCTTGTGTGTAAAATTTGCTCCCGTGCGAAGCCAGGACGGATCACTAGTTAATCATACATATTAGACCAGCTGACGTAGTCAATTGCTTGTTTATTGTAGTCATTTGCGTGGTGCAGGTGTAAGGGCTATGCACTAGAGAAGTTGACCCAGTGTCTGATCATGTACATCACACTCACACTTGAATCAGCAACAAATAATAGTTCTTAAATGATTATAAACTAACTTACTCCGTCGCCTTCGCTCCTGTGTGGCTGGCTATCTTGCAGGAATCACGTATTTTCTAGTTCGAAGCACATTCAATGACAAGTAGTGTCAGTGACAACGTTTTTTTAATTGTGTCAGTATTCGCAGAGATTATCTTTACAAATTAAAAATAATTTTGACTTCATATTTTATCATAAGCTAGGTATCTGTTAGCAGTTTGCCTGCGTAAATTTACAAAGTTATTCCAAAAAAAATGTAACTGAAATTTGGCTCAAGAATCTACCCGTCTGCCAAATTTCATCGAAATCCGTTTAGCCGTCTGATTATAGATTTGAATAGTCTACCTAGCTTGCTACTCTTGCACACTAAATACAAGTCTAAAGAACGTATTAATCGTATTCAATTTCGCTTAATTGACGAAATGGATAAAAAGAACATGTGACCATATTACCTTGAGCATTAGTTGATTTGTTGTTTATGGATAATTTTCTATGAACTATGGTGTTGAACTGGTGCACTGCACGCACATTGAGTATCCGACGGGTCTTTCGCCAAGTTGTGTTTGCAGGAACCTGGGTGCGCAACCGATTTAGTGCTTTCCAAATAGACCACTGCAATTCACGTCCAGGCGGGAGATGTACTTAGGGTTTTAAGAAGTCGGATGGTGGTAGGTGATGTTCTTCTCAAATCTTTATTCTTTCTTTAGGTGGTGGGTCAAGGATAACTAATGTGAGTGCGGCGCCCCTGTTCAAAACATGAGCCACACGTTAGAGTACCTCAAGTGCCCATACACCTGCATTTTGGAGGATTTCATGAGTACCACCGACGCTGCACTTAACGTAGCTCCACCTAATGGGCACAAACAGTTAAACGAGTTTATCATCGATTCGAAAAGTAGAAGAACTATGGTGTTTAGAAAATACTAACTCTACTTGAGATTGTATTCATATTAATTGTGGTAGTTCCTCTCATTCCAATTTGGCCTTATCGTTTATCACTTACAATATTTTTTTCATCGTTCCTAATCCTCTATAATATGATCTGCTGATATTGGTATTTGGACGATAATTGAGCCTTAAACCTTACAAAGGGCAATGGATTATTATCATTACGTCATATACTGGGAAGAACCGGTCACTGGTTACCTATGTAGGCCTTTGATATTTGAACCGACTTAACTGCTGTATTCCTTTGTACTGTTGCCGATGTAGTTAGATATTTCGCCGTTTAGCTCTGGAATTGGGTACTGACTTAATGTTTTTTATTGTTTTTAACAAAAAATTACTTTATCCGAAATCGTAAATAGAAAGAAATTTTCAAATTAGCTTAATATTAATCAAGTTAGAAACCTTTCAAATCTGGTGGAAGAGGAAACTGTCAAATAACAGCGTAAGGATGCGCATACAAAAATGTGACGTCACCACCATTAGTTTACGTGTAATCAAAAGAGATAGCGAGATATTCCTACCACGCCCCCAATCGTTCTATTTAGAATGCTAATTGCTGCCTCATTTAATAACCAATTTTGAAGCTGTTTTCAGAAAAAGATTTCTTTTTACTGTTACTTGTTGCTTAAAGTATAAAATATTGTACAAAAATAAGCAAAGGCAAATACCCAATTGAATATCTTACAACAATCCTGAAAAGTGGGTCATTATTTAAGAGAAAAAAAAAGCCGAGGGTCGTATTTACTACCAAATTTGAATCACCCGAAATGTTGACTCAAATAAAGAAAGTTGAAATATTTCATACTTCGTCATCAAAACCACAAACAGTCCCACCCCACAGAAGTGTTGAATTGTTTAAAAGTTCTCGAATTCACAAATGTTTTGAAAGTACTTGAGCAGTATGTGCAAAATTCATAAGTTTATGAAACGGACTCGCTCAAATAAATCACTTGCGAATTCGATCTGCAACTCAGAAATCAGAATTTTCACGAGCTATTCAAAAATTGAGGTCCCGTTCTTAATAAATCGAATGTTATGAAATAAACTTCTTACTACAAATTGCTCAACACTCTAAGTTTATAGGACTAAGTCTATTAATTCCTCCAGTTTATACAGTAGCAATGTTTAATTCCTTTGTTCTACATGGGAGTAGTACTGATGACTAACGCTTAGCAAGTCAACATTAGCTTAGTTATATTAGTACTATACTGTGCATCGCTTTTGCAATTGTTTTTCATGGTGCCATTATGATAATGTAACATGTAGGTATGTAGCCCTACTAAAAATGTCCCTCACCACTCCCCACTCATCTCATCAAAGTATCTTCCAACTTTTTGTGCTCCACAATTTGCAGTTAAAGCCATGTATGTCCTGGCACTGACATTGCCGAAATTACAGTACAAAGAATTCGTAATATTGCAGATCATGAATACCTATGAAAACCTGAATAAATAGGTGTAGTACACAGTTTCATCCACTTGTACGCTGATGACGCCATGTTGCAATTACACATCCGCCTGCCAAGCTTGATGATGATGACATCATCGCCCAGCATTTGTTGATTGTAGCGTATAACTGCACCAGCCAAGTTCATGCGCCGATGATTTCTGATGAAAATTTCCCTTCTGACTACCAGCACAAAATAAGTAATAGTACAAGTCTACGAGTTACGTAGAAAAACTTCAACTTTTAATACTTTGTCTTTTTCTTGCTGAAAAAGTGCAGCTTAGAATAGAATTCGAGGTCGCGAAAATCGATTTCGCTCCACCAGAAAGTATCTTTGTTTTCATGCTCTTTGATTGCCTCGTAGAACTTTGCAAGAGATGAGAGTGAGTGATAATCATTATCGTTCATGAATGTAAACAATTAAGATGAACGTGATATATTCTATAAAGTCTACCACTATCAGTGTTACGATTAGGCCTACATTAATTGTTATCACATGATCATTCTTATCGCCAAATTGATTTCATCGAATGACCCACGATATTGCCTACTTTCACACTTTTTCCTGGCTGTCAATCCAAAACATGGCGCTGCGCAGTATTGCAATCACTTCGCTTGTGAAACAGACGGCCTTGTTACGTAATAACGTAATACTTACTCATAGTAATGATAGGCAATATTAATTATGTACGGCTTCAATGGTCCATGAAAACTAGTTTAGGTTCAGGGAGTTCTAGAATACCGTTAGCACGTGAACTTATCTCAACATAAAATATATTCGTATCCCTAGTCATTGTTCAGAGCTCTGAGTCAATGGGCAGTTGCTCTATGTAAAAAAATATTATGAATCCTTTAATTCTAGCCACTATATGGAAGTGATTCTCGGTTAAACACAAAAAGGATAGAATACTTAATCCTCTATTGGTTTAAGGTCGTAAAGAAATCATGACTACGCGCTGCGGAGCATGAAGTATTGATTGTTTTTCCAGGTCAGAGCAAATTTAGTTTTTCTACTAGGAAATTTCTATGGGCATTACGAAGAACTACTGGGAAAAAGAACATTATACTTACTTAGATCCATCGGGAAATACGTGTGAAGTTGTGCTTACATTAACTTTTGATTGCAGAGAGGCGAGCGGAGCGGGTGGCGGGGCGGGCAGCGTTGGGCTGCTGGCCATGAACGCCACCCAGGTGCAGTGCGAGCCCCACGACTCGGTCGTACTCATTAAATGTAAGTAACACCCACTCACTCATAGTAACCGTTACCTTTCGAATACACAGACATCTATCATTGAATCAACTACATGAGAAGTGTTAACAGACGGACTGCCTCATGTTTAGCCCAGAAACTCGTGGTCAACTTCATCGCAAATTTGTAACTACACAACAAACCCTTCAAGTCAATGTTTATGGTTATTGTTGTTATTGTGTTGGCTAAACGCCTTTGCACAGACTACAATTCGCAGTTGGCTGGGAAGTACCCGCCTGTAAACACGCTTGACTACGCACGAAAAACGCGTTCAAAGAATCCATGATTGTAAAAGATTTGATGGCAATGGTCATGTTTTTACTCCGCAACTTTACACCCAGCACATTAAATAATTGTGTTAATTAAGTTTGTACATACTTATTTATGTGTTACCATTGTATTCATTTTCCTAGGGGAACAAACAATACAACATGGCTGCATTCAATTCTGTCTAGTGAGTATCAAAGTATTGATGTAGATAAATGTTGCAGCTGAACCTAATGTGAATTTTATAAGCACCAAAATTTGTTTTTATAGATTAGATTATGTTTCATTATGTTAGCAGAAATCCCCACACTTTATCTGTGTTTATTTTAGAGTTACGAATCATAAACGGTGAGCTGACTCACTCTAGATGCTCGAACGACAAGCCAACTGCATTTCATTCTAGGTAGATGTAAATGAAAGTTTACTTTTATTAGATCCTGCTCCTCGACGTCTAGACGCTTCAGTAATTATGCCTAATTACACTATATGTCACAGCACGCTTTATGGCAAAATATTTAGTTCAATAATGTTGATTTAAATTCGTTCACCGTCGTCAGTCAACCTTATACATTGATTAATCAGTCTAGCTCACGGCTCGCCAATCGCCATAGATTCATTGGCCTCATTGCAATATGCTTTTGTATATTTTTGGACTGGTCTCGACTGTGTACTGCGTCAGTTCGATGTGTTACTTGCTGGCACGACTATTTGATTGCATACGTCTTGATTATTTTGATGTGCATTCGTATTAATTCATGTGTCGTGTAGCAATGGCCCAGCGATTTGTTATTACACGATCGATTCTGCAATATTTATATGCGGTTATTATGTGTTATTACATGTATTGAATATCTTCTCAGCGTGTGGTATGCATTATTATGATCTGTTGTAGCTTCAAATGCAACAGCAAGACGCTCGTCAATCGCTTGTCATCTGACTGAAACTATCCTTGAACTCAAGCGAATGACGTAACCTATGCAAAATAAGTTATGTTGAGGCTGTGACACGTCCATCAAGATAAATCTACAAACAACCAATGTAAATATCAACTTCAAGCGGTCCTATAGCATCATCTCGTAATGAATTCGTATTAGTATTAAAATATCTGCCTCTTTCATGAGGATAGGCAAGTAAACTTTAATTAATTTTCTAAATTTGTTTAACTTCAATGAATGAAACGTGATAATGTTTCCTCGTTTGCGGTTACACTATTCCTAGGTTTTGCGGTTGACGTGAGCAATTTACCATTCATCATAGCAAACCATAAACATTCACAGTCAAACATTGGTACCGTTGACACTGGCAGAATAGTCGACATCGGCTCAGTTGCCAAAAGGGGAAAAAAATTGGTACCGTCTACATGTGAATGATGCAAAAATTACCATTTTTGACTGACTTGAAAAAGAAGTAGGTTCTATGTTCGGCTGTATGTATTTGGGCCCATTTTGTAATTTTTTTTTTATTATTATTGTCATGATCTGATGATGAACTTCGGAGATATGAAACGGTACATTTCGCAGGTTCATAGCAGAATTTTCATGACAAGTAAAATGGATTAGTTTATACGTGTAATCGAGACTGATTAAAGGAAGAAGGGGAAGAGGCACCGGAACTCCGTAATAAACCAATGTTACCTGGCTGAGTTTGGGCTAATTGCAACTGGCTTGAGATATCAGTACTCTGGCTATAACTGGATTTTAACGGTTATATTCTATAGGTTAAATAAGGTACACCTTATTATAAAACTTGCACACTATTTAGGTTTACCTGAGGGGTACCATAGCTAGAAAGTGTAAAATAAATAATTATGTATTTACGTATACAAGTAACTTCTTTATAAAAAAAGACACTAAGAAGTGTAATATAACTTTAATTTCAGACGTTGGTGTAAAAAAACAAAGAAACAAAACTAGTAACACCGACTTCAGAAATTTAAGTTATTTTGCACTTTTATTGTGTTTTATTTTTTATTTGAAGTCAGTTGTAGTTTTACAAACGCCCGTTTGTAAAACTGACAGGATGACAAGCTTTAACAGCTATTGTTGCAACAGAATATTCAGATTCAATGCAAAAGGAATGGCTGCGACAATGTCAGCGATCTCTTTACATTGTCGCAACGATTAATATTCCCTTCTGAACTCGCCATTTCTACAAATAGTAACAATTGTATTTATTTCCGTCACTGAAAGTTCCCCCGTTGTGCCGCCCAGCCACCGATGCGCTCAATTGATGCGGGAGGCGCACATATTTACAATTAGCTTTGTTTGCGTGCTTGATAATAATAATTGCTGGACATAAGCCAATGTTAGTATTAATTTTTCAACATGGCTGCTGAGTGGTAGGGTCGGCAATTGCCGCAACCACCAATTATGTTAATCCGAGTTAGTTTTGAAGGGACTGTGCAGTACGGTGCACGTTGCGAACGATGCATTTATTAATTTGTAGAAGTTATGTGAGAAAGTTGAGTTGCTTTTGTGTGTGTGCCGGTGTTGTGCGACAATGCAGTTTACGTTGGTAATCGTCGTAAACAAAGTCAAGCTATGTCCGTTGGTGGAGGAACCTTTAAAACCAATAGGTAAACTTACTATGAGCTACGTTATGTAATGTTTTGCCAGGATGATAACATGTACTGATTTTCCTTCAAGGATACGAGACATACTGAAAATAAATACGTAGGTAAAAGCTACCTAAATGACGCTCGAGGCATATTCAATAAGCCACTAACGTACATAGGTTATGTAGTGTTTGCAAAAGTGTTTGTCTCCTATGGGGTCGGCAAACTGGAGGTGGAGGACCTAGCGCTGCTTGGGAGTCCTATATCCAACAGAGCGAGAAGGCAGAGCTGATTGATTGGGAGCAACGTGTAGTTAACACCTTAATGTAAACTTGAATTTCAGCACAAAATCACTGCAACATACATTAATTTGCACTTATAACGGCTAAAAATAACAGACATCAACGACATGCGCTATTTCCCAGCTTTTAGATAAACCTGCAAAATGTTTTGGCAAGTATGTTTAACCTAGAATCATATTATGAATCATATCCAGCTCAATATATTTCAAATATGAATATACGATAGATACGTTAGCTTAGTAGGCGTCTCCAGCTGTCCATACGGCGCCCATGTGTGGCAACTCCGAACGATATTGTAAGTGACATTCTTAACCATTTGAATAAACGTAATTGAACAATTTCTATCAACCCATTGCCCTTATCTACTTGTAGCGGTAGCTGAACAAATTCGAGACACAATTGTTCGTAGCCAATCATTGTAATGTGTTTAATTCACTGCTTTTATTAGGGCATGTTTATTGCATGTACTAGGTAAGTTGTTTATGTCATATTTCCGCCTAAACGTGGAATTATTATACCAACAAGTTAACCACATTTGATTGAAATTGCCTTAATTACTCATAAGAATTGATATTATTCCGTGTAATTTCTTGACTAAGATCCTATGACTTCTTAATTGACGTCAATCGAACAGTGCGCGAAATAATTTACACTGAAGATGTGCAGTAGAATGAGCCCACATACTCACACTATTCCCGCAGCTCACACCATGCGTCAGAAATTATGTCAAGCACATAATGGTCGGCTTGATCGGTCGGCTGCAACGCCCTATTTGCTGCATTCTTATCCGAAACATGTAATATGGCCGTATGAATCATAATATCTAGGCGGCCTAACAATGAGGCTGACTGACGGGCGCGCCGCGGCTCCTCAGATCTTGCCATTCTCGACCCACTGCGATACTCAGATAATACTGACCGACACATAAATCGAATCTTGTTATGGACCTGCTATTTCACTATTTACATTTACCTGCATCAGATTATCCCATCTAATGAGGTTATCGGTTCCACCCAGTTACTATTGTTCCGATTTCTGTTTCGCTGTGCTTTATTAGTAACTTGCCTAAAATGTCTAGTCTTTGAACTACGTACGATATGCAGTGCCGGACCAGCCACATAGCATGAGTAGCAAAATGCTACAGGCGTCACATATATTCGTCGACCCCGCTTATTACAAAAACAAAGGAATCTTACTTGTGTCATATGAATTCCAACCGGATATTCCATAATTAGACAATGTAGGCAGCTACCTATGAACCCATCGCTACCTAAGGGCACCACAGCCGTTTGAAGAATATATTACAGGAATTTTAATTTGGTACCATTAATAAAAAATTTGGGGACCACTTGTTAACATTTGCTGCAGGCCCCACGCTGCACGCTGGCTTAACCCGACACAGACAACATGGTGTTCATGTGTCTGTGTTACGCCTGAATGATGCAAATTCTTGACCACCTGTATGAATTCGCATTTCACGGATATGAAAGAGTCGACAACTGTAATCTCGACCTGAATTCAAAAGTCGGTCATTTGAGCAAGCTTAACATAATACAGACAGATTATTTGTTCACGAAACTCCAAAAGATAAAAAAAAACTAAATTCCTATCAGAGAAGCTTACTTTCAACCGTGGTTGGACTTGATCATTCTATAACTGACTAATGAGAACTTGAACCGCGACTGCGCCCACACATGTAGACACTTTATTCTTTTCAAATTCCGAATTGTTTTTTTTTAATCCATCAGAGTACACTTACTTCCTACCAAACATCAAATATCCATTAAGGGGGATGAGCAATGATTGATTGATTTACAAATCTTCATCTCTGTTCTTTCTTCAAATGTTGAAAGAATTCAACATTTCTTCTGTTTTTCCTTTCTTTCCTTTCAATAGAATTTCTGGTGTTCTATGTTCTTAGACTGGCCTGTTGGTCATCTGATTAGTCATGGCCCTGACTGCTATGCTGGAGGTCGTGAGTTGGATTCCCATCCAAGACAAATGTTTGTGTGATGAACGCGATCATTATTTCTGTGTCTGGGTGTAACTAATTATCTATAATATGCATGTATTTAGAAATTTATGAGTGTTTTTATCAGTTGTCTAGTACTCATAGCACAAGCTCTGCTGGAACTAGATGGCATTGTGTGAAAGTTATGGAATATTATAACAAAAAAAGTAGATTGTAGACCTCAAACTGTCGGTCATTTTAACTCTCATTTTGATCTACATAATAAAAATACATTCAGCCGAACATAGAACCAAGTCCTTTTTGAAGTCGGTTAAAAATGCAATCTTTGTTTGTCAGTCTGATTTATCTTTCACTCTGACGTTACTATATCAAGAGAAGAGAGGTCAACAACGTTCAGGATGTAGACGTCTTAATTTCGTCCATGTTGATAAGAGTATGATGGAAGCATCACTACCACGACGTCCTGCTAGGGCTGCGGGATTGTTTGAAAGATTTACCGAAGCCCTGGAGGCTTAGAAAAATGACTTACCTATCTGTTAGCGCTCCCGCCAAACGCTAAGTACAAAATGTAAGGCAATGACAGACAACATTACTTACCTATCACGTCACTTTTATGTGACTTCTCCGCAGGTAATATTAGCATGCAATGTTCACTGGGACTCAGGCGTCCTCTCTCTAGGAGAGGGAATGGGCCGTAATCCACCACGCGGGCCCAGTGCGGATTGGTGAATGTCACATATCTTAGAATTTTTGGTTCTAGGACATGCCGGTTTCCTCACGATGTTTTTCTTCACCGTTTTGAGAGCAGTGGTGATGAAATAAATTACACAAAGTAATGCATCTGGCTGGGTTTGAACCCACGACCTACAACTCGTAAGTCGGGACCGTTACCACTCGGCCACCACTGCTCTCGCAGGTAATATTATAGCCATACATTTTGTAGTTAGTGTTCGGCGGGAACGCTAACAGAAAATTCATTTGTCTACTGGTACGCAAAAAACAACTGAAACAACACAGGTTGGTTTTAGTCAGTAAAAATTGAGACTTGCTCTCACTTCACCTAGAGCGGGAGGAATTATTAATTCCTCAACGAAAAAAAACCACACGTTTACGCTCATATTATACGTTTTAGTCATTATTTTTGTCACATCATCTTATATTATTCTTTTTAGAAATATAGCCGGATGTACTGTTATTATCTCCATGCATATCAATTAGTGGCCTGCCCGGTGTTGATTTGCTTTCGAACTGTATCGTTTTTTGTCTTTGATGCAATTTTTTATTAAATACCGTATGTATGTGGTTTGTAGATAGTATTTCTATACTGCAACATGTATTCTCCGAAGTCTAGAGTAGATTAAAAAAAGGCTGTCCTGACAGCGTCAACGCGTATTTAAAACTACTTGCTGATGCCAAACGTATTATAATATCTTAATGAAAAATAAGGCTTTATTTAGAACAAATGCTTAATACAAAAGCACAACAAACAGTGCAAATATATAATTTAATTCCCATTAACGGCCGTTAACGGGTCGTCAACCCTGGTCATTGGTTCTCTGTGGACCGCGGCCTATTAAAAAATATTACTATCATTCGTTAGTGAACACCATCAGCTCATTGAGAAGTCTCGGTTAGTGTGTGATCAAACATCGCGATGTCGACACGTGGTCGACGTTAATTGTGTTTATTGTGATAAAAATTAGCCAATTTAATTACCACTTCTACAGTAATATGTACATAATCAACTTGTATAAGTACGCTTTGTGCAGTGTTAAATACCGTGTTATTAATTCAAGAACCTTGATCTCACACTAGAGGGCGCAGTTACGTAACAGTGTGATGGATATGTACCGGTATGGTGACACGAAGAATGCAAGAAAGTGTGATAAAATAACTAAAATTAAACACAAGTTGATAAGAAAACACAGGCTAAGTAGGTAGTTATGCTAGTTTTTAGTGTTCAATGAATCATGGTCACGTTTGAAATAAGTTCATATGCAGAAGTATTAACGTGTTTTTAGTCTCGTGTTGGGAGCTAGTTGGGCGTATTTACAAAACGTGGTCGCACCAGCCGCCTACACTCGCCTTCAAGGTCTCTCATACAATTAATCAGCGTTTCGACTTATGGAGTCGATACCACTCCGAAATTATATTTGCAACCAACATTCCCAGTGTATTTCTCCATTTGCCATGTTGTTCACGCTAAATTAAACTTGTATAATTGATGTTACGTACAAAATTGATATTATAAAAAAAGAATCTCACATTCGCTCTGTGTGTTTATTTCAAAATTTGGTACAGCACCGCATATAATCATTATAGGTACCTATGGAAATTGCCCCCGTATGAAACTACCGATTTTTTGCTCTTATCATTCAATTACGAAACTTCACTAATTCAAGGTTAACTCAATATCCAAGTCACAACTGTATACATTAGTTACAATGTGTCTCCGTCTGTAATGGTTTAGATAAGAAATAGTAAACTTTATCAACAGTAGTTTATGATGTGTGACCAACGAACAGCTACTTAATGTAGTAAATAATCAGTTCAAAATTTCTTAGAATCCTAATCATGTTTTGACTGACTTTTGACCGACATTGTTTAAGTTATTGACATTAAACATTGTTGATATAGATGAAATCTTACACCCGACAGCATAATGAATGCATAATATTATTTAGCTTTATGCTCATGGCATTCTTTTAGCATCCTGAAAGCAAAATAGTTTTTAGTATACATTCACTAGACTGACTTTTACTAAACAAGGAATGCTTATGAGCCATGAGTGCATTTTTTGCTTTAGTTAAAAGAAAATGCAATTCTTAAATACTCATACATACACGGGACGTTCTACTTTATTACCGACATTCACTGTCCCTTCCAAAAATAATGTAAATGAATTTTATTTTAAGTTTATTAGTTAAGTACTTTAAATTGGGCATCTCATAATATATCTCGCAACAAGGATAACATAACTCAAAAAGCATGATTTTACAGGACAGCATTTTTTGTTAATAAATAAACCTAATTATCCATAATCATTTCTGTTCATTATTCAGTTCAGTTCTATGTAATTTTTAACTTATATCGAAATATATTTATTAATCCAATACAGTAAAATTGTATTTTATTATATTTTAAATGTTTGTATTTTTCATTTGTGTCGTGTTACAAACTAGAGAATGAGAATAACTTTTTTTTAATTTGGGTAACAGTGTGGACGAAATACCCCTCCATCACATTTTTTTTATACTGACCGATTATCGGTAAAAATGAAGGACGTCCCGCAGACTACTCTTGGTCTTAGGTTTGACACTTCCTAAATAGTATTCCTAAGTAGTGCAAAGTAAGCAAACGCATACCTCCAACATTTCCATGGTGTATATAATTATATATGCGCATTCTATAGTTGCTTTACGTGTCTGAATACATCAAAAACCCGTGTTAATCTTCTTTTTGTTCTCCGGCAGATGAGCACCGGTCAGCTGGCGGCAGTTGGGAGGAGCCTGTGAGCGCCGTGCGGAACACTCCGCTGCGGCGCTCGCAGAGGCTCAACTCGACCCTGGACTCCAGGTAACGAACCATTGTTTTTTTTAGTGTAAGCCAGGGGTGCTCAAACCATCGAGCGGTCGAGCTTTCTGAGTCGATTACTGAAGTTACGTGCCGAACGCTAACTTTATGAGTGGTTATGTTGTAAAGTTAGCTTTTGGTTTTAAGGTTTAACTTTAAATTCATTATACAGAAACCAGAGGCATACGTCACATACGTGAACCTGAAGTATGAATAACTACTTACTTGGATTTAGATAAACGCTTCCTTAACTAGTCATTCTAATTCACGAGGTAAGAGTCAAGTGATTTTAAGTTATAATCTTTTATTTTCGTCGTACAAGATTGGCAATCAGTTTAAAAACAAAAGTTTGAGCACCTCTGATGTCGCTATCCGGTTTCTTTTGAATCGGTGATTCGGTGCTCCGGACTCCGGACGTTATACTGTTCTCATAATAATACATCTGTTGTGGTGTGCTCCTTTAGGTCTCGTTCTAATTCACGTACGATATGCGCGTGCGCATCTGTGATAGTGAACAAATTTAGAATTATTTCCTTAATGGTTGCTAATTGAAACTTTTTTGAATACTTCATTATTCGAATTATCAATTCAATATAGCTCTGTGATCATCACAGATTTATCATCAGTCATCATAGAAGCTATTGAAAGCTATAGTCGTTTGAGATAACATAAATCTTGTTGTTGCATCTCAAGAATCAAAATAATTATTAATTTACTGTTGTTTAAATGCTGTAGTTAAATAGTTATAACAGTTATTGAAGCTAGAGCTGCAATAAAAATATCCATCGCAATAATTAATTGCATTAAATCGATAAGTACTCTAAGTAATATAAAGTTTAGTATCACGAATACAATACATGTATAGTCAAACGCAGAAAGCCGTTTAGTGTTGTCAGAACTAAGTGTGATTGATTGTACTTTCAGAATTAGAACCAATTCTCGCCTTTTAGGAGGGTGGCTATGTCTAAAATGGAACACGTTTTACTGTCAATAAAATTACTGACGCCAAGTTGCAGCTTACGTCGCTAATATGAGATCTTGAAGCTATCTACAGATCAGTATTTTTACGAGATTAACTTGCAATGTTTGTATGTCTGTTTATTTGGGACAAATCTTGCAAATGGATTTTTAAACAGTTGCCCCTAACCTATTGTGCTGAAATTTGTTATACCTACGTAACATGGATGACAATGCTTTAATGTGTTACCTTTGAGCTGGTCTGATAATGGAGTTGGATGGTGGCCATAGGAACTACTGAACGCAACAACATAACCCCATTTTGTTTGAGCTCTTTGCCACTCCAAAGATATATTCTTATTTTTAGTTCTTGATCAGAACTAAAAATAAGAATAAAAGTTTTTATGAAAAATTATTTTTCATTGAAAACTTATTTTATTCATGTGTAACATGCCTACTTTGTTAAAAACAAAACCAAGAGGTAAGTTTGACATTTCTGTTTAATGGATCTGCGTAAAACTGCTTAGTCACCACTTAACTAATTACTTCATCCAGTACCGGGGTCTCATAAAACGCAGTACGTTATTATTTGTCACGAGAGTCATAATGCTGCGCATGCGGTGTTGAGTTGACAGTTGGCGCATGCGACTTCCCGCCGTTGCGCGGTGTGGTCCAGTCTCGCTCGACAATTAGCGAGCGGCGCGCGTCCAATTAACACGAATTTCCTGTGTTCAAACTCCAGAGGCCAACAGAGGGCACTGCCTCTCGACAAAATGATCATTCACGCTTTAACGGATACCGTCTATTGTCATTTGGTTCAAGATCCAATCGCTGTACAAAATGTTCTGTTCACAAACTTTACAATAGTTTAAGTTGATCTTTATAATCCAGTCTGTGACTAATCCCTGATAATGTTCCAGATGTTGCTCGAGTTAGGATCACACTTCCAAGCACTTGAATTTTTTCATGCCGTTCTGTGAATTAGCTTAAAAATCTCATGCAAGATGTTAAATTGGAGTGTGAGAAATAGGTTACTGTGGCGCTCCTAGGCCCAACCGATAGGCTACGCAACTGACATCTTAGGCCAAAATACACTACAGCCGGCGCACTTTTATAATTCATCACAATTTTACACCTATATATTGCTGTGAGTTTTTTGAGATGGGTAAACAACAAATGATTGCTTTTCTCGCTCTAGGGTGTTGGCGGCTGTAGCTAGCGGCCAGACTTTTACTGACTAAAAATCACCTGTGTCATTCAGTTGCCCTTTAAATTCCAGGGCCACGGTAACTCCTTCGAATATTCTCATAGTCCCATAGCCTTAGCGGGCATTGGCATTACTTGGCACCTAGAGTTTTGCTGACATCGTTTTGAGGCGCGCATAGGCGCGAAGAAATGAAGAAAAAAAGAAATATGAATTGAAAGTTTCAAACTGGTTTCAAATACAATCACCGATTTTAGTACCTAATTGATCAAAACCCAAGCACCGACGAATACAGTATTTTTACAAATACAATACATTTTACGATTTACCAAGCCACTTAAAGACTCTTTACAAAACTTATTAAAACTACTGTGACATCCATTAAAGGTAGAATGTGTCGTTATTATACCCAAAAATAGCATCAAAACGTGCCAAACCCTTAGTTTACTTAAACGTTAAACACCCTAAGATCTTAAAGCACCAGAACATAAAATATATTCCAACAGCTTCTTAGGTTCTTTCCTATATTCATATTCAAATGTTTTTGACGACGCGCGACGCTTCTACTATATTTAGCGTATAAACAGACGACTTGTGACATTCTGTATAAGCAGATAATGTTTAAAAATAATGTCAAGGTCCGACACAGCCGTTGATTTGCATTCGTGTTGATGATAATACCAGCTCGTAAGTCACAATCTATTTTGAACTGAGTCATCCTGACCCGTATAAAAACAGTACCTAATTAGTTTATTCGCTCCATTTAAAGCAACGGCCTGTAATGTGATGATAGTATTTTCCCGTAGTTATTTTTGGTGCGCGCTTAAAAATCAAAATATAGTTGATTTTACCTTTATTCTAGTTTTTTTTCCTTCCTAGTTTCTGCCTACTACGTCTTCATCTGAGTGAATGTTAAAAATTATACCAAAAGAACATACTCCTGGGATAAAAAAAGTATTCATTGTGCCTATTTTAATAAAAAATGATAATTTAAACTATTTGAAACCATTGTTTCATAACTAATTAGTCTGAGAAGAAACACCGAAACAAACTCGAGAAGTCAAATTATCTCGCAGCAAATTAGTAATAGTCAAAACATATGAGAATCATACAGATTAGTGTCTGAGATGGTCTTTTGAGCAAAGAACAACACATATGTGAGTGGACACCTATCAACCAGTCAGTACAAGCATTTGTCAGTATTCGTGTAGGTCAACTCAAGGCTACTAAGGCGAACAAAGCCATCACGAACAATGCCAAAGAAAGGACATATAGGTAGGCCGCTAAAAATACTCAAACGGCCACTTACATAATTTTTGAAATAACAAATACACATACCTACCTATATTACGGTAGAGATGTGCCAGCACCGTCGTGTCCTCGTGGGGGCGATCGTCGGCAACGATCTCTCGCGCCGTTCCTTGGTAAAGGGTATGGTCCAGAGCGAGGAGGAGTGGCAGGCTGTCACCTCCTTCTGCGAAACAGTAATGTTAGCAAAGGAGGTGGCCGCACGGGCCAGGGAACGGCCCTCACGCCCCAGCCTCCGGGATCCCGATCCCGATTTCCAGCCACCGTAAGCGCGGGCTTGCGAACGGTGTGCGATGGGTAGCTCGCCGTCAGGCAGTCCAGTAACCGTCTGGACCGAGCCCAAGTCGTCGACGGCGCGTGGTGTTCCACGCGCGCTTCAAGTTGTCAGCAAAACCGTAGGGGCCCAGCACGGTCGAAGCCTACTGGGGCCATAGGTTGTGCGAAAGAAAACTCCGGGGCCCTCGAACGATGGCAAAGAAGGAACAGGGGTGGGTATTAGTCAGTAAAAGTCTGACACGCCCTCCCGCCCCGCGCAAAGGCGGGAGATGTCATTGAATGATTTGCCACCTAAATAAATAAAAAACATACCTACCTATACAACCTTTATTGGTTTATAATATTTAATGTGATAATAATCTAGCCAGTTGTCCAGAAGAAAACCTAAGCATAAGATACAGAGCAAACTACATTATAAATATTTGCTATGCGCAAATGTTTTGTTATCGCTTTTTATCTTAGGCGCTGCTGAAGCTTAGCTTAGGCTGCCTCCAATATTGGTTTTATGGTTTAGGTTGCCTTTAGTCACAAAACTATCTATACATCACCTGAGTAATGGATGCTAGTAATTAATTTATCTAGAAACTGTGTGGTTGAAATTAACTGTAAGAAGTTTAAATGTCCATTCTGTAAAATCCATCTGTAAAGCATAGATGCGAATGCCAAAATTGCGGGAATGTTCGAAAGCTATCGCGGCCTTGGAACATAAAGGGCAACTGAAGGAACACAAGTCGGTTTCAATTAGTAATTCTGACTCTCCCGCTTGCTCCACCTAGAGCGGGAGGATCATTTGCTGATTTTACAACAACAAAAAACTACATGTAAGTTCGTATGCTAGGTTTTTAGTCATTACTTTCAATTCCTTTATGGGTATTTTGTAATATCGTGCGAATTTCATCACGTATGCGGGATTGCTCCGCACGTGTAGCCCCCGCAAATGTCCTATTCATACAAGTATTTATTGTAATGCGTAGAATACGCACGCGGGATGCGGGGTGTGATATTGGGCAGCCGCCCCGCATGCGGAGCCATTCCGCATGTTGCCCCGCATGCAGAAAATATCAAAATGATATTTTCTGCATACGCACCCCGCATTACAGTAAATAGTTGTAGGTACGAGATAGACATTTGCGAAGATTACGCATGCGGAGCAATCCCGCATGCGTGGTGAAATCCGCACGATATTAAAAACACCCTTAGGAATATAGCCGTAGATACGTTTTATTCTCAAGAAGTTATTTGACCGTACAAATATACGACATGTATGCGGAAATACTATTGAATAAGTTATTATTACCCAACCAATAGCATAGAAACGCCATATAAACCTCGCAATAATAGATATTGATTAAACAAAATAATAGCAATTAACAAAGATAGTGAAACAAAGTGAGTAATAAAGTAAACTTTCAACAGCTAACTAACCAATCTGTAACGCAATTCATTTACATTGATTGTTTTGTCATTGACTAGAGTTTTTATTTTCTCTAATTGAGGTCAAATGCCTGTTAGCTTACAGCTCGTGATGTGATGAAGGAAATAACTTTTTAGATCTAGTTTTTTTATGGACTAGAAAGGTCATATCTGATCCATTTACTAACTGTTTAGTGTTGGTCAAGAAAAGCCGTGGGAAAGCAAAGAAAAGAAGTACCCACGTTTTTTTTTAGATGGGTAATCATCCAATGACTTCTCTCACGTTTCAAGGTGAAACGAGAGAGCTTTTCAGACTTACTGACTAAAACCCACCTGTCCTTCAGTTGTCTTTGCATTCCAGGACCACGGTATCTCTTCAACTGCGACGTATTTAGATTAGCCACAAAAAATACTACAAGTCTTAACTGCAAAGTGACTTACTGGCACAGCGCCATTATAAAGTTCACTTTTATCAAGCATTTGTTTACTGTAAATAGTTCAACTACTTCGTCGGTTTTTGTTGAACAAGAGGTCCTGGTTTTGATGCACGGGTCGGCCAAAAAACGCTATTGGGTTTTTCTATTCAGAACTACTCTGTAGCTGGCCTAGAAAAGCACGTAAAGCCGTTGGCGTTGTTGTATCGAATGTTCGTCCCATTGAACTATGAAAGTAAAGGAACAGAGAGTGCATCTGCATTTGCGCACACACTTGTGCGCTATAATATCTCCTGCGCACTTGGCTAACCTCTGTTGAGATTCGGCAGCGTGATCGAAATTCAGGCGGGAGGGTTTATTATTTTTAGTACAGATTGTAAGACATATTCCTTCTGAGTCACATTGATGTTTTGTATGATTTCAATGACTTATTAAAACCATTACCTGCTTAACTTAGGGTATAGTTATACAGCTGCAGTTACTGCTGATATGCCATGAAAAACTGATTAAAGGACAGTGTGCAAGATAGTTTTATTCAGCTACTATAGAGGGTTTATAAACGACTCTGATATCTGGATTACTACTCCATCCATCTATGGGTTTTTGCCTGTTCTACTACATGATGTATAGTTTCTTAAAAATCTTCCTGGCTCCATTTCATTTCGAGGTTCTTCTAATTCGTTCTGATTCTCTGAATCCTTACACGTTATTATTTACTAATTCTATTCTGTTTTTTTTTTCTCTAAGCAACGCCTCCAAAGCTATTGGGTGAAGCCTTCCAGCAATGTTTCTGATATACACGGATAGTATGAAAAAATCAAAGGCTCTATCTTGTAATTATGTATTCTTGCTCTTAGCACTATCCCAACTCATCGCTAATGTCTGCTTTCCGATCCATATCATAAATAGTGTCAGTTTGCGTGTGCGCCGCCACAGAGCACAGCATTAACTCGTTTCTCCCAGTTTTATTATAAGTGGAAGTAAACACTTGATGCATTCTGTTTTACAAGTTTTTTTTAATGTAAAATGTGCTAATGTGTAAATATGTATAGGCTTTTTGTGCAGCTGCGCTTGTTAATTTTTGAGAGGAAATCTTAATTAATTGAAGATTATCCTAATGGAAATGAACTATACTCGATGTTAATTACAGTTCATATCTTACATTTTTATCATCCTGCGTTTTTATTGTATAGCTTTGGCGATACAAGACTATCGTTTGCTGTATTAACAACTTATTTCCAGTAGCATATTGAAATCAACATTTTTAATTAGTGTAACATAAATTAAGATTGTCGTGTTAAAATTCAACCTGTTGCTGATTGTTGTGTTGTACGGCCCGTCGGCGTCGCATGTTCGCAACAGGTGGCACTTTATAAAATACACGCTTATAAATCTTACGATTACGTGTTAATTTATTCTCATTTATATTCGCGGTTTCCATACGACACCGGTATTTTCCTTCATTGTCTTTAAGCGTTAATAAACAAAATTTAAAATGCAATTTTTTTTATTATAATAATAATAAACTAGTGACTTACCCCAGCTATGCAGGCTTGTATGTACTGTAATATGAATGTATTATACACCTAAACCTTCCTTATGAATCAGTCTATTGTCTCATCTATTGGTGAAAACCACATGAAAATCCGTTCAGTAGTTTTTGAGTTTATCGCGAACAGACAGACAAGCTGACGCGGTGGGAGACTTTGTTTTATAATATGAATAAGGATAGAGTATATGTTATTGGATTTTGCGGTTTATTGACGTACGTCAATGTAAAATTATGTAAAGAATGGCAACACGATACGTAAATACAATAGCTATTACTACAATAGTTTGTGAGTGTATGTGTATGTTTGTTACTTCTTCACTCGCGACGAAACTTGGTACACGGGTACACCATTTCCTGGAGTAGTACAGGATACTTTTTACCCTGGAAGATTTCTCCCTTGGGATAATTTTATGACACGGGGGCGAAGCCGCTGGCAGCAGCTAGTTATATATAATTATGATACATTTTTTGCAACTGAAGGTAGAACTACATTGCGCACACGTGGGCCACAGTACGCCGATCTGGCTGCGTCGGTCTCCATACATTTTAAATGGCAACTAGTAGAGCTCCACGCGACGCGACTACGTACTAATCAGACGTGGCCTATGTGTGCGTCGCCGTCGGTCTAATGTAGTTCTCGCTTTATACAATCATGCTTCCCATTTAACTGTCCTGTAAATAATAATTGTTTAAAAAACTGTTTAACAATTTGTGGTACAACCATACCACAGAATAAGTAATAGTACAAGTATTAGATCATACGACCTCTTGTACTAAATGCATAGGTTTCTAATAATAATTTAAGTATTAGTTATTAACTAATAAATTGCTAATTCAATCCTATTCGTGATTTTACTGTTTGTTTATATTTTCTGCAGTAATTGGCAGCAATAAAGCTGATGTGTATCTCTGTAATGATGTTTAGACTTAGGTCTTTGACCTTGTAGACCTAATGCATAATAATGCTTTATGTAACAACCAGGAAGTATGCTTGTCCTTACTGGTGACATTACATCAAAGCGTAAACGTTAATTGAGTGCGCATAAGCTTCCTCAAAAATTAAATAGTTTTAGTTTAGAATATACGTTACGATAAACAGAGACTACTGTTTTATTTATTTATTTTATCTACTTTACATTACATAAAACAAAGTCGCTTTCTGCGAAGTTATTAGATTTGGTTTGTAGGAATCGGAAGCGGAGACAGAAGCGTTAAATGAATCACTACTAAAAGTAATCAAAAACCTGAATAAGAATAAATGAAGAGGAAATTTACAACATCCCAAATACAAAACAATAAGTGAAAGAGTAATCGACAGAAGGCACAGGTTCCCACGCGACAAATGTAAACTTGTTTGTTCCTCCGATTAAAATTTACCGGAACCGAAATCGGAATCCAATGTGCAAAATCAATCGGAAGTTTCGAGCTATCGGAATTTGAAACGAAAACAAATTCCGATAGTACGAAACGGTTCGTTTCAAATTCCGATAGTTCGAAACTTCCGATTGATTTTGCACATTCGATTCCGATTTCCGATTTCGGTCTGTAACATTCCTGTCCTAAACCATGCAACGGATTTTGATGCGGTTTTCACTAATATTCTTATTTTTAGGGTTCCGTACCTCAAAAGGAAAAACAGAACCGGTTCGGGAATTGAACTGTTTTCATAGGTTGATAAGTCTGTACGGGACCCTCAGTGCGCGAGTCTGACTCGCACTGGCCTGGGTTTTTTTTGTTAATGAAAAGTAACCCCGATGACGACTATTCTGCCACTGTCTTAATTAAATTAGAAAAGGAAGTATGTATATTATTAATAACGAAAATGAAAAGGGACAGTAACTGTAGACATAAAATTTATCGATAGATACAGTTGAATTTTATTGGTTAGTATTGGACTGAAATAAAACAAAAAAATAAAAGTAGTAGTAATATTTATATATTATAATTAATAAAACATTAATTAATTTTCACGTAAAACACAACTACACAGACAGAGTACCTGTTTGAAACTATGACTGATAATTTTATTTTATTGTGACGGATGAAACTCATATGCGCCACAAGCAGTACTGGAGAAGGATTTGTTAAAAGAGCGGGGGCATTGATTGAAAGAGGAATCTTAAATTTCGGCAGACGGTTAAATCTACAGGCGCAGGTTTTAGGTTAGTGACTTACCTTGACCGTATTTATTTTATACACTGTCTTGTATCTAAAACTTGATTACATTTTTATTAATTAATTGCTTTTTAGACGGGACGGGTTTTTGGACGGGACGTTAGTTGCAAATAATTATTTACAACTAGCTTCCCGTCCCTACTTTGCACGGGTGTTCATTAAAATGTATGTCTCTCATAAATATTAATTATTTTTGGCATTATACACCTTAAACTTACTTATGAAGTACTCTGTCTACTAGCGAAAATCGCATGAAAATCCGTTCAGTAGTTTTTTAGGTTTATTGCGTACAGAAAGACAGACGAACAGACGCACTGAAGAACTTTGTTTCATATAATGTAAGGATTCAGCTTAACCTCTAGCTAGCTTAACTTTGTTACAAGTCTTGAAACCCAATCGTCTTAATCAAAATGAGAATCGTAAACTCGTTAGCAGAGTGTACCCAGCTTCGATTAACACAGACTTAACCCTGGGATCAAGCGATGATTGTCGTTTCGAACACAATTAGCAGAAACAAGTTGGTACTTACATTGTTTGTTTTAAAATTATTCGCTTACGAAATCTAGCAGACGCTCGCGAAAATCAAACTATTGCTTAGAGGTGTCAGATTTGCCAGTCATATGTTTTAGATAGCGAATTAGATGGACGAATGTTGCTACAAAATTGATTGTTTACTTTTGTCTAGTCAAGGTGAATTATAACAAATAGGAAATCGGTTTTGATGTATATGTTAATTAGCGGCCCACCCAGCAAATCATATACGAGTATGTCACTGAAAAATTGCAGACTCCGTATAATTGTATTAATTCTTTATTAGATTAAAAATTTTCGATATATTATGAAAATATCGTTTTTTATACAATAAAACATATCCAAAGCGGTCCCGGTCCAAATAGCCCCACGACCCGTGAAGACTACGGTGAATACCGTATCAAAATCCGTTTCGTGGTTTAGGAGGAGTTACCGGATAAACAGATAGACAGATGCAGAAAACAGCTTTATTTTATATTATGAATTGATTTGACGTTGTGTATTTTCAAAATAAACATGTCGCTAGGGCTATTACGCTACTATTTTTTTTGAGGTCGGAATTTATCAAGTTTCTGCTAGCGCTCTAGGGTGAAGCGAGAGGGCGTGTCAGACTTTTACTTACTAAAACCCACCTGTGTTCTTCAGTTGGCCCTTTGCGTTCCAGAGCCACGGTTACTCTTTCAAACGTTTCGTATAGCCCTAGCGGCCATCGGCCCTATTGAACGCTTACTGTTTTGCTGACACATCTTTGAGGCGAGTCCTTACTCCTTCGGTCCTTACTGGACGGCTGGACGGCGAGCTGTCTGAAATTACCAAATAAGGTATTTCCAAGTTTTCCTCCATTGCCTAAATATACGTTTAAATACTTATAAAAAATCTAGCGGTAACGCAAGAACTTGTGCAATCTTTAGACCAATTTATTATCTAGAAACATAGCACAGTTAGATTGGCTAGTGCAATTTTATTTACTACGTCGTGAGAAACAATAAACGACCTTGGAGTGGATAATGTTTTGCTACACTACCACAATTACGGAGAAAGAAAACGAATAACAGCAAAAAACAGTGTCCCTCGAGCCAAGTCGACGCCTCCAACATTACGCAGATTGCTTTCAGTGAGGCAACCGCAAAGACAATATTTGGTCTTTCATCACAACACCAAATAAGTTCTAATGTATTCGAGACTTAAACTCATACATAAAACATTCAATAAATATTTTATAAACTGTTGCTACAGTGTTGTTCTAACCTTCAGCTTATTCTTTGTTTAGTATTTAGACTAACTAATTGCTCTATTGTTAATATAATTGTCGTCTGTCGATTGTTTCATCTGCTGTCATCTTAATATAAATCTTAAATGCCAGTAGAAATATTATTATGATTGATGATTGGATAACGTTGAGTGATTAGCGGAAATTCATTATGAATATCGCTCAAGCGGTCGCCTACTAAGTAATTGCATTTTATTTTATAGCCTATTTATTACTACATGTAATTTGGCATGGTAAATAAAAATACGTTACATAAGTAAAGCTTAACGATTGTACTTCAGAAAGTAATACACTTGTACAGAAAGTCGGATCAGCTCTAGTTTCTATTACAAGTTTCACCAGTAATTATTGTTTTCTATCATTAAATGTACGTCTTCCGTGTCAGCTAATTGTCCATATCCTTCAAATTACATCACAGACTAGGTAAAAACCAACACTTAACATTCTGTTTTACGTGAAATAAAACATCAGTAGCTACGTTTGTTGATTTTTGTGCTTTCGAAATAGAGCGTAACCTTAAAAATTAGAGACAACGAACGTATTATATTGACCATCTTCTTGATCTGGGGCCATGGGTTGACTACCGAAAGGGAAACCCGTGATCCTGGAACGCAAAGGGCAACTCAAGGAACATAAGTGTGGTTTTAGTCAGTAAAAGTCTGACACGCGCCCCCCGATCCTCGAGAAATCATTAGATGATTTCCCACTTCAAAAAAAGAAGCAATCTTGATAGACGTAAATATTTTGGCAAAATTATTGTGATAGTCTTCCAGGATCTGCTACCTGTATACTTCTGTTGCTAGTGTTTATCATGTTTCCTACTGTCAATAACATCCACACAGTACCTTACGCCATCTGTTCAAATACGACAATTTACCAGAACCTATGACTTGGTCACGTTTTGCCAACCGTCATGCGAATATCTGCAACCATCAACGCATATTTACTCCATATTTCACTCATATTATATATTGGATCGTCATTCAAATCCCGATTGCATTCTATATAATTTGATATTACTACTGAATGGATCTGAGATCTGATAGATTGAACTAAACAAAAAGGGTTTCCTTCAATGTTTCTTATATCGAAATACTAAATTCTTATAGGTCTCAAAGAGATAACTCCAACTTGCCCTCAACCAGACCTGAAATCGACTTGAAGTAGTGATAGATTTTGTGTTTTAGATCATGAACTCAAACCACCTGCTGGCTTTCCTTTGTGTAACTTATACCATCATTACTGCTCTCAAAAAATCGTGAGGAAATCAGCAAAAAATCAAAGTCATTTGACATCCACGAACCTACTCTGGGACAACGTGGTAAATCATAGGGTCAATAAAAATCAAATCAAATCAAATCTCAAACTTTCTTGAATGAACACATTTTTCATTCTAATTAAATAAACAACATCTCATTGATTCAGGAGCAGCGGTCAGTTACGCAACACCCTGAGTCGCGCTCGCGAGCTGTGCGAGCGATGGCGAAGCGGCAGCGGAGCGACTCCTGCACCGCCGGCACCCCCTCCCGACGACGAGGGAGGGGGGCGACTGGCGCGCTGGTTCAGCGTGAGGAGGGGCTCCTCGCACCAGTACGACATGCATGGACACGAGACTGACAAGATGCCCAAATTACCTGAGGTTTGTACCAAGTTACTTATTAACCAGAAACTTCCAAGCCTTTCCACGGTCGACCTCCACTAAAGTCGGATAGCCCTGACACTTTTAGGACTCTCCTACTTAAATCTTTTTACTACAACACGCCGCTCACTAAAGCGATTGTCAATATCAATATAAAATAAAAATCATAGCCATTGACAGCTCAAATTTCAAGCTGAGTTGAGCTGTCAATGACATAATTATGCTAAGTTATTTAATAATGAAAAACACAAAATGCAAAAAGCTTGAAATTATTGCGCCTGAAATTCCCGAATATGCAAACACTGATCTAACGGCATCCGTCCTGTACAATTCTAAGAGGAAAATACAGCACAGTGATTCGATATAACTTAAAATTAATTGAGTTTGGCGTTAAATTCTGGGAAAGAATTACCTCCTGCTTCTGAAACTGAACCATGAATCTGAAAAGCAGTTGAATATTTCGGTCTCAACATGATTAGAAACAAGCCTTTGGATATTTACTTTGTTGATATTTGTTATTCTGACTTCACCTCGAGAAAACGTATTGGCACTTGAAACGGTTTTGCTGGATCGATTCCAGGACCTCAAAAGCATTATCGGCCGATCGGCGCTTTCTATCAATAGACAAATGAGACAGTTTGTAATACTCTGTGAACCTACACTATACAGTTCTCTTCATAAATGAGTTACTATTCAGCATTCAGTTTGTATGAATGATCGGTCTTCATTCAATGATGGCATACACAAGAAATGCATTTAAGTAGACATCTATAAGTGCATCCCTACCAAGCGAGTTTGTGTTATGTGATAGCGACATTTCTGGAAATACATACCATACACAGCTCTTCAATTGTCCCTTTATGTGACTGGTATTATAATGTATAACATTATTTATCAAGTGTAACATAGATGATTCACAATTATGTATATTTCAGATGAATCATGATCGGGTCATTGAGTAGTCAGTCAACAACAAACCGCAGTAACGAGTGTATCGTAGTGCGCGTCGCCTCCACGCCACTCGCTCGGAGGTCTAAGTCGCTAAACAAATAATCTATTTTAACATGTGATATAATGATGTCACAGTGGATACCAGTCAGCTACCATATTGGATTCATGTACACGATAGTAATTTTCTTATTTCAGTTTATTTTTAGTGAGACGACGTGAATAACGTGTGATTCGTAAATGTCAAAAGTTAATTCAAAGCCAGTACGCTTCTAGACGATATCGTAGTAATGTTTTGTCCGTCGTGTATGAAACTTCTCCATGACAAGGCTGAGTATTCGTTGACAAGTTTTAATGTAAGTCACGTGGTCGGGTTGGTGTTACTTTTGACGTTTACGTTTTATATGTAAGACAGTGGTTCTGATGACGCGATTTGTGACGTGATTACACGGGAAGGGGACTGTCGCTCCGTGAGAATTTGTTCGGCGCGGCCGGAAAGCGTCCTCGAAACGCGAGTTACGGCCGCGCGAGTTGAATAATCACGCACAAGTTATTTCTGTTCATTTAACAGACACGCGACTCGAATAGCGTCATCGGAAACTTGAAGCCAATTTCTGAAGTTAAAATATGTGTTGTGTTGTGGTGGAAGATGTACAGTGTTTGCGTGCCGTTTTCAGTTGGAGGAGGATCTGTTCTCATGCGGCGGAGAGGTGCGCGGCGGGCGCGTGCCGCCGCCGTCGTTGGGCGCGCCACCGGACTCGCTGTCGCCGGTGCAGCTGCGCCGCCGTCATGTGGTGGCCGCCATCATACACAGCGAGAACTCCTACGTCGCTACGCTGCAGAGGCTCATCAACGTAAGTCACACATACCCACTAGCTTGAAATCAGGTTACCTAAAAAATTAAGTCATCCCTGAATTCTTCTTCAGAAGTATCGATATGGAACCTAATTTAGGTAGTGACCTCACAAGCTCGTGAAATTTGCAAAGAACAGAATGTCTATTACATAGATATTTGTATCATAAACATTCTCTTCGCTTCACACATTCATTAGTCTCTTACGTGTTTCCTTGCAAATATTGTTGACATTGTTATGTATAAGCATACATCATATCCGTCCCGGTACTCTTGTACCACTGCTGCATTTTAAATAGCTGCATTACAAATAGAGCGACTCCATGCATGACAGATGTCAATAAGCGAAGATTGAAGATTGAATGACATCGCTCATTCGTGTAATTGAACACACACACTTTGTAGTACTACTTGAGATGCTTAGTAGTTGTAAATAGGGAACTAGAAGTAAACATTGCTATGACTAAATATATCACCGCAGAATGTAAGTAACTCCAATCAGGCACATTTATCTTTGGCAAATAATCTGCTGTAATTAACCGTACACGACGACTCGCTCAATATTTACAGTGACCAAGTATGGTCAACCGAAATAAGTACACTGTCAACAAAGCCAACAGGCAGTAGTTACTGTATACGAACCGGTTTACTATCATAGCAAGTATCTCAGATCCACAAGTCACAATGTTTGAATAACATACGCTGACATTTCTCATGACTCCGGTGAAATTCGTGATCGGGAAGGAAGCACGTTTAGATTGATGGCATAATAGCCAGCAATTATAATACGATCATAATAACGTCAGTTCCCATTGCGTAACCTGTACAGCAATGAGTTCTAGTAAAAGCCACTTTTGTTTTCTACATCAGGGAGGCCTGATTGACTTGACAGGCCACTTAATTAAGCAGTGTCTGTACTTGTAAAATTGCGTGTTAAACGTTAGCGCCCATGTCGCTATGCTTATTAATGATATTACTTGTTCTGAAAGTGGTATAAGGGGTTAAGCTGTATAGCTACTGGAGTAATTACCTTATATAAGCTAGACTAAGACGATACTGTCAGAACGTATGAATTTTTGTAAGATGAATGCACGATGACTATGTATTATGTTTAAAAATACTAACCACCCCTAAAACGTCTTGCGCGAAATAATGTCTATTTTCAAATGTTGTTCTATATTGTATGTTTTATTTTTAGATCTGTATTTAATTGTTCTGAATTTTATGTACTTAATATTGTTTAAATAATGTAATTGGATTCAGGCGTTCTGTTTAAATTAAATAAATAAACCGTTCACTGTGGCGACACTTGGGGGAGGCATATGTCCAACAGTGGACGTCTTTCGGCTGAAATGATGATGATGAATTTGATGGCTTGAATTTATTTTTAACTTCGGCTGAACTTGAAAAATTATCACCTTACTGTTTTGACATCTAGAAATTGTGTCCAACATCAACTCCAATGACTTTGATATTTATAGTGAAATCACGATGTCAAGATAGCTTCATCAATATTCGTGATATTTAACTAAATTTCAATTGCTTGATTAAAATTTAACATTGCAATAATTGCGCAGATTTCACGAACAAACAAAGGAGAGAGAGCTTTCTCTAAACAACCGTATTTAGAGTTTATTATTTTCGCAACTTTCTTTTCGCTTCAGAGACAAACGGTTATGAATTTTTATTAACTCTTTTTGAGGTAACAATGGTACTTAGGTAAATAGGAAAACAGAAGTCGCAGCGTCGCATTGGTATTGTCAAAAATCTCAACTAACGTATGTAAATATGAACCTGTCTGGCCCACTTCTGCATTGTTTCGCCCACAATTCACATGCCATAGATTAGCATATTAGGAAGTGGGGCAATTTGAATAGGCACTATTTGCAAGCGGTCTGTACGAGGTCGTCCCTCTGTGTTTAAAATGGCGCCGACGTCCACTGGACTGTGTTTAATGCGCTAAATTAGAGCTTTTGTTCTAAATACAGTTTGTTTTGTGCTATGCCATTTCTAATGTATTCATCTATATGATTTTCAATGAAACTGGTGGACAAACGTTTCTGCCTCGTTAGAAAGTCCAACGCATCCTAGTTTTGCAAATCCTTGTACAAAATATTGCACTAGATTTCCTTCAAGGTGAAAGTACAAGGGTAAAATTCGAAATTTTCTTATGTTTTTTTGACTGCAGGTCAGTGTTAAGTCGTATTTACGGAATTATGATCATTAAAATCATCAATACAATCTTCAGTGTCTTACTCTATTCCACGAATTTTTTATGAAATCCTCCTCCGAATAGTTATTTGGACGTGCACGACGTCGAAACGACGTCGAGCAATGGGTAGCTCGGCGTCCGGCAATCGACCGGACCGAGTCAAAGTCGTCGACAGCGCGTAGTGATCTACTCGCTCCTCAAAGAGATGTTAGCAAACCGTAGGGGCCCAGCAGGGCCGATGTCCGCTAGGGCCGAAGGAATTTTCTGAAAAGGAAACCCGTAGTCTTAGAACGCAAATAGCGACTGAAGGATACGGGTGTGATTTTAGTCAGTAAAAGTCTGACACGCCCTAGCTCCGCTCAGAGCGGGAGAAGTCGTTGGATGATTGGACATTAAAAAAAACCATGCTTCATTATCACTAAGTGAAGCTATATATTTCGTATTTTCTCGCTGGCAAAAGCTAGTAATAAATCAAATGCTAAGTTAACCTACAATGTCGTTGACCTATCAGTCGTTTACCTATTAAAATTTCCTCATGTCTCTTCGTATGGACAAGCCAATATTATTAGGAGTTTACCGCAAGTCTGACGCTCCCGATATAGTGTTATTCTGCCACAATTTATCCTTATTACTTAGTACCTATTGTTTCCAATGACTAAGTACACATTATTGTATAGGACCATCCTTAACCCAGTTTTGTCGTCCATTAAATTTCACGATCAATTCTTTAGTAAATACTCGTGGAAATAAATAATGCTTCAGAGAATCTCCGCATAACGGCCTTGGGCATCTTTTAATTATTGCTACCTTCTTCAATCTTTTTACTATGCTATGTCGTCAATAGCAAATTATCTTAGCTCCATAAATTGAGCACAATGAAACCGTTATGATTTACTTACACACACATATAAAAAAATACGTTGTACTTAATACGCAGGTCATATAAGGGTTTCTTACATCATTAATTCATTTCAAACAGATAGTCGCATTACTTCGCCATGTATGAGAAAAAAAAACAGAAATAATTACATAAACGTGAAGGACATTTCAGTGGGAACAAAAACAATGCACAAACATATTTATCTAAACTAGTTATCTGTAGATGTCTAAGAAATATAACGAGCTAAGTATGCACTAAATGGAATTCTCCGTTTGCCTTTGTCTATGGTAAGCTGGAGTATGAAACATGATCGCGGAAGCAATCTTCACTCTTGCACTATTTTGTCTCGCAGACTTCATACAGGTTTGTCCGCTATTGGGTAATTGCCTGTGTTTATTTTTGTACAACAAATAACACTAAAATAAGTCTTTTTCGGAAAACCGCATCAAAATTGGTCATAAAATGAAGCTGCTGCTTCATTATGATTAAAACAACGCCCCCACTCTTTCTCATAACAATGTATGAGGAAGAGTGGAGTCGTGGTGGGAACACCTCGCTATCTCTTTTGTACGCGCGTAACCTAATGGCAGTGACGTCACATTTCAGTTTGTACACCCTTATTCTGTTACCTGACAGTTTCCCTTTCCACCAGATTTTGGTTTCTAACTTACTTAATTATGAACAGATTTGAAAAAAAAGACCTACTTACGATTTGGGATAAAATTATTTTTGATTCAAATAATAAAAAAGATTAGTAAGTACCCAATTTACACTCAATTTAAAATAAGAAATGACGCAACTTATGACGACTTCTAAGTTTTTATTTCTACATCCGAACAAGATGGTACAAAACCAACATCTCAACTGGACTTTGCTTATTTTGTTTTATAGAATAACATTTGTTCAGTACAAAAACTAATGCTCGAAATGATCAGTATTAACTATTAAAATGTAAATGAACGCGGTAATGCCGGTGCATTAATGTGTATAATTACGTTATATTACAGGCATTACCTGCAAGTCAGGGACGAACAACTTTTTACTCATGTCTATGTATTAACTTCTATGACGAACACATCAACAATGTATTCTACTGCAATAAATGTCTTTGTAATCGTGTGTTCTTTATGACACAAAAGAAAAGATCACCTCAATTCCCGAGTCTGTCGCTCTTTTTGCTGTCCAGTTTTGAGAGAAAATATACATAAGCATTCCACAATCTGAATTATCACAAGCGTCAGATAGATTTGCAATTCAATACATTTACCGTTTCCCTAATATCTCTGCGTAGGTGCCCGAAAAACAAACAATAAACTGTTTTTCAATACTAGAAAACGCGCACGGTCGTGATAGTTTTTTTTTTTTTTTATGGATCACTTCGCGCTTGACCACTAACACGCCTGATAGTAAGCGATGATCTGGTTGGCGACAGAACACGCTTACCTCGAAGTAACCTCTTCACTCTTGACTTAAAGACACGTAGGTTGAAGCTATCAGGAAACAGACTCCGGCAGGGAATTTCACTCCTTAGCTGTATAATAATATTCCACAACAATCAAACAACGCCGTCTAGTCCCAAGCTAAGCAGAGCTTGTGTTATGAGTACTAGACAACTGATAAACATACTTATATATTTCTAAATACATACATATTATAGATAAAATTACACCCAGATATAGAATAAATGATCGTGCTCATCACACAAACATTGGTCCTGGGCGGGAATCGAACCCACGACCTCCAACATAGCAGTCAGTGTATGCACAATGAATGTGTTCCCAAAACATTTAGATGTCCATTTAAGACAGCTTTATTTCCATTTTTTTAATTGCAAATATAAGAGGGTCCGCTATTGAAATATGTTTATCTAGCGCCTACTTACCTTAAAAGCGCCTTTTTCCGTTCCTACATTTTAATAAAATCTGTAGCTCCCAAAAACCGATTGCTATCGCAGATCTAATGGTAAACAGTGTTGTGACAGTTTCCCAACTTATTATTTAACCTTTATATTATTCACAGGACTACAAGAAACCCCTTGAAGAGAGTAGCCCAGCAATCCTGAATGCGAGCAAAATCCAGACGTTATTTCACCGGCTACCCGACATCCTACAATGTCATCTACACTTCCGCACAGCACTGGCCGATTGCGCGAGAACGTGGGACCGCGATGAAAAAATTGGTAAGCATTTTTTTTTATTTGGTGGGAAAATCATCTTATAACAAATCGCGCTCTTGGGCGGGGCGGGAGATAGTGTCAGACTTTTACTGACTAAAAACCCACTCCTGCCTTCGTCCCAGGGCCCCGGGTTTCACTTTTACACTTCCCGTGGACCAAGTAGGCTTCGACCCTGCTTAGCCCCTTTAGTTGCTGACATCTCTTTGAGGCGCACGTGGATCAGTACGCGCCGTCGACGACTTGGGCTCGGTCCGCATGGTCATACGGCGAGCCACCCATTGCTCGCCGTCCGCAAGCCCGCGGCTACGGTGGCCGGAAATCGGAAGCATCACTCTTTTGTGACCGCGACCGCGTACCTGAAGACGCAGCGTTGGCAGGACTATCACAAGATAGACCGAACTCCTAGTAAGGGTTGCGAGAATCCGATGGATGCAAGTCGCGCAGGACCGTTTATTGTGGCGAAACTTGGGGGAGCCCCATGTCCAACAGTGGACATCTTTCGGCTGAAATGATGAGTATCACTATTTTAGACAATTTGGCTGTCAGGCTCTAGTCCCTAACTCTAGTGTAGACCTTCTTGTGAGTTTGGGATTGTTAGAAAGATTTACTGCTAGAAAGATTTATTGTGAGAACCACCAGTTTTTTCCAACCGGATAAATAAAAAACCCATATTCTGAAGGTCAGTTCCCTTAATGCGATTTTAAACGTTATTAATGTTCAAAATCGCAATAAACTTCGTTAGTTTCCACAAAAGATCTATCGCATTGTGCGCAGACGATGACAACAGAGGAAGCGAGATGTTCATTGCTAGATTGTAACAACTGCGCAAATTCACTTTTTTCTTCGTAAACAAACGGATGCGGGCGGTGCTATTGATTTTTTCAAGTCAGTGTGTACAGATTAAACGTCCTTATTTAGCCCGTATGTGATAATGCCTATGTCGTCTTCAATGTCATTACAGAAAAAAATCAGCTTAACAAATCTATCAATAATGTGTTACAGTATTAAGTTTATGTTAGCAAAAAATGGACGGATGTCATTAATTGGTAGAGCCACTTAATGTTACTTATTTATAGTAAATAAAATCAATGATAAATTATGATTAAACTTGCTTTAAAGTTCATGGTCTTGTGATTATGGTTAAAAGTTGACCTTAAAAATAATTTGATCAAAAATACTTTTGATTTTTACCTACCTAGTCTTCAATGCAAAGTGAGGATACCTTCCAGGATTCTATTACTCAGAAATTGCTTCGGAACTTTGTATCGAAGAAACTTTAAAACATAATCGATACTTAGTATTGACAGCGTCATTAACTGGTTACCCCTGTTTCTAAGGTATTTTAATTTGAGAGGAGTACCAAATTGATGTTGATGTCTGTATCACGTTCTGCTATATAGTGATCACTATACGCCATCATCTATGGACCATCTCCAACAGCTGTGGTAGTCTTTAGTCATTTATAGTTTTAAAAATGTCCTAAATCATATTTTTTCTTCTTCATCTTTCAGGCGAGGTCTTCTTGAGCGCGTTCTCAAAGGCCGTGGTGCTGGACGTGTACTCGGACTTCATCAACAACTTCTCTGTTGCCATGGAGCTGGCAAAAATGGAGTCCAAGCGGAAGTCAGCGCTAGCAGACTTCTTCAAAGTAAAGCAGATCAGTGCGCATGACCGACTGTCCTTCTTCGGGCTAATGGTGAAACCTGTGCAACGGTTTCCGCAGTTTATTATGTTTTTACAGGTAATTTGCATAAATTTTTAAAAGGATATTCTTTCACTTTGTATTAAGGTGAGCGTATGGCCACCTGCGTCTATTCAAAGGCAGTTTGGCACATGTTTCGAAATATGCGCAAGCGCACTCCAGCGTAGTTTTGCTATTTTTGGTTACGCCTCCACAGAAACACAATACCACTTATTGCTAAATTAACCTTTTTGTTTTTGCTCTTTTGAATTTGTGAAATAAATCTTATTAACTGAATTTTTGAAGTGGCCGTGGTTTGCCAAATGCGAAACGAAGATTAATAGCGAAAAATACTCAAACGTTTTGTTCATTCTTTTGAAAAATCAATATTCCTAGCCAGGAATTGAACTAGTTAATTAAAAGACACACTATCATTACGTACACTATTCGGTAGCATCATAAAGATCACTTGAAAAATCTACCGAAATAAATATCGTGTAGCATGAAGAAGTAGCGTTTGAGCCATAGTTACTGAGACAAGCAAATACTCCAGTTTTATATGCTTAGTAACCAAGTATTACTTGCAATTTAAGCATAATTATATATTGAGCAGTCAACGTAATCTGATTTTCATTGAACAAGACGACCTTTGGATCCGACACAGGCATTATTTGTATTAAAAACATACACATGTCTTTCATGACAGGTGCCACTTACTCACACTTGCTAAAGGCACGTGTTTTCGATGTTTATCACCGCTTATAATAAATACATAATATTGAACAAGTTTTCCGCCTGTTTTTAAAGTTAATGCCAAAAACTACGCGCGGTTTTTCTACAGTTGTCACTGTTACAAATAGTTATTGAGGAAAATATTTATGCGTGCAAATTGGATGGACAGCTATTGATAAAACAGACATGATGGTCAGGTTAGCTTATAAACAGAGGTCGGAATTAGGTAGAGTAATTCATGTACTTGCATCGAAATGTTGATATTAATATGGATCTTCCCGGGATTTCTAATGAAAACTCTCGTGTGGCCAATAACATTACAAATAAATAATGATGAAAACCTCAGAGATAGATAAGACAAATAAAAAAAAATATATAAACATACTACAATTTTTATTAGTAATTTACATTAAAAAAGATTTGTCTGCGTTAACTGAGGTGAGGTTAACAAACTTATACACTTCAACCTCCTCGTCATTAATGCAGGAAGAAATTTTTTCTGCTATATTTCTGATAGTGCCATAAAAAAAATCTGCTTTTTAAAATTATAGTATCCATCTTGAGGAACCATCTTTATTCTTGCGCTGTATGAAATCAGTACACGTATTTTAACTCTACTTAATTCCGACCTCTGATTATAAACAATACGATTAAATTACCTACTAGCTGTTGTCCACGACTTCTTGCGCGCCAAGTTCGTAAAACTGTACAAATATAGGTAACAAATAATTCTGTGCAAGCACTCGCAATGCTTGCGATTAATTAATTTATTTTACTTTCACAAAACGGCTAAAGGGTCTTGCCTTTTAGCCGTTTTGTGAAAGTAATTCAGTAAAGTTTGCCATAATTATTCATACTTGCAACTTAATATATCACATCTAACTTCACTAATAGATAGAAAGTCCCGTCAAAAACTGTTTATCCATTTTGAAGAATTAAGTCTAGTTCCCGCTGGTCCAAAAACGTTATTTAGACACTTAAATTTTTGTTAATTCCATTTGTTTTTTATTTATTTATTAGACATACGTACAGCTATCATTACAGGTCAACCCAATGCGTTAGTGTAGTCAAAACATTAATTAAAATAATAATTTCATGTCAACTAGGTAAATCCAATTCATAACAGTTACAAAAATAATAATTATCATAGCAGATCAACCCAATGCGATAATGTAGTCAAAAATATAAATTACAATATTGTCATGTCAATTGTCTCATTCGTTTCAATACAAATAATATTTTTTAACCTGACACCTTCCTGGCACGGTCATGGTATGGTAGTATTTTTTTCCGGTGGGAATCCAAAATATTAAGTAATCACTCCGGCTCTGGGTGGAGCGAGAGGGAATGACAGACTTAGGTACTAGTTAAAACCCACCTGTGCTTCTTCAGTTGCCCTTTGCGTTTTAGGCCCAAAGTAACTCTTTCGAACAATCTCGCCATTGTGTTCCTGGTCAACTTAATCTTCAATACTAAGGGTGTGTTAATCTTTGCAGGACTTATTGAAGCACACTCCTCCTGGCCACTCAGATCGAGTGTCCCTACAACGTGCCTTGACGAGGCTAGAAGCTTTAGCCGATGCTTTGAATGAGAGGAAACGAGATGCTGAACGGACACAGGTAAACTATTCATATCTTTGTTAGTTCAGTATAGTGTTCACTATTGAATGTCATATGGATAATAATAATAATAAAAAACGTTTATTTCGGAACTTGACATATTTTGTTTGTATCAATTTAAACTTAAAACTAGTGTTAGTCACATAAAGAACTAATAGGTACTTATTCTAAGCTGGGTGAGTTCCACCGAACCTGGAGAACCTGGACGATGGCGTACGGTCGTACTCCATTGTCCTAATTTTTACTCAGCTTAGTAAGCTGAGCTGAGTATTTGAGTAGTATTTAGCTCAGAATTTTACTACAAGTTTGACGCTCTCAATGACGTCAGATCGCAATATTGTTCGTGGAACATTCCTCAACAGTTCTAGGGTCGTACTACGAAATTCCAATGCTTTCTCAAAACGGCAATGCTACTCGTCCTATTTAGCTCCATCTCTCTTTCACCGGCGGTTGTAAGACGTCATAGTAGGTCCTCAGAAGAAGCCTACCAAAGTCCGTACGTAACATGTAGTCGTGATTCCAGGCATTCCGCGCAGCTCTGCGGCGACTAACGCGGGGCGGAGTCGCGGGCGCGGGCGGCGCGGGGGGCGCGGCGCGCTTCGGGGCCGCGCGCCTGCTCGCCTCGCGCGCCGACAAGCGGCATCTCTTGCGGCAGGACGACTTGCTGCAATTGGTCAGTAGCCTTTACCACGTATATCACATGCACAAAATTATTTACATTGTTTTTTTTTTATTATGTCCTTTAATAGGATCCTGTATCGTGGGTGCATTCACAAACACGTAAATTCATAATAATACACAACTTATTACCATCTGACCTCCACAACAATCAGTTATTACTCAGTAACAAAGTTAAGGTCAAATCTACAGTTCTCATAGAAATTTTATGTTACTAAACCCATAAAAAGACATTGTTACTAAATAATAAATGAAAAAAAAAAAAATATCAAAAAAAAAACTTGTTATGTCATCAAAACAAATAAATTTGTTGTAAAATGTGATCATATTACTCGATTTACTATTTTAAATAACTATTCAACTCATTAACAGGAATTCAACCAATCCGGCGGTCTAACCAAATGCAAGCCACGTCGCCTCTTACTACTGAACGACCTCGTAGTGTGCGTGTCAGTGGGCTCTGGTAGTGACGACGCCGAGCGGCTCGGACTGAAGTGGGCGCACCCCGTGCAAGACGTGGACGTGCTGGACACCGGCACCTCGCCCACGCTGAGCAGGGTACTGGCTCAAGGTAAAACAGTACAGCTAAATTTTAAAATGTTCACATAACAAGTATGGAATCAAACTGAGTACAAATTGGGTGTCATCTTTAGAATTCTAACTGTGCAATAATGATTATTTTTTCTTAACTTCGTCAGGTATGAATCGCAGCGGAAGCCTGCGATCAAACTCGAGCAGCGGTATGACGACATCAACGGGCGACTCCCTCTGCAGCGAGATGTCCGCGCTGATGCACGACTACGAGACCGTCTCCCGCATGGCAGACCTCGCGGCCTCGCTGCGTATGTCCTACCCCGAGCTCGCCTCCGACACCTTCCGCGCGCTGCTGCAGAACATCCAGCGCAGTATACAGGTGACGAACATTCACGAACACTCCCGAACGATCCCGACACGAGACCGTCTCCCGCATGGCAGACCTCGCGGCCTCGCTGCGTATGTCCTACCCCGAGCTCGCCTCCGACACCTTCCGCGCGCTGCTGCAGAACATCCAGCGCAGTATACAGGTGACGAACATTCACGAACACTCCCGAACGATCCCGACACGAGACCGTCTCCCGCATGGCAGACCTCGCGGCCTCGCTGCGTATGTCCTACCCCGAGCTCGCCTCCGACACCTTCCGCGCGCTGCTGCAGAACATCCAGCGCAGTATACAGGTGACGAACATTCACGAACACTCCCGAACGATCCCGACACGAGACCGTCTCCCGCATGGCAGACCTCGCGGCCTCGCTGCGTATGTCCTACCCCGAGCTCGCCTCCGACACCTTCCGCGCGCTGCTGCAGAACATCCAGCGTAGTATACAGGTGACGAACATTCACGAACACTCCCGAACGATCCCGACACGAGACCGTCTCCCGCATGGCAGACCTCGCGGCCTCGCTGCGTATGTCCTACCCCGAGCTCGCCTCTGACACCTTCCGCACATTCACGAACACTCCTGAATGATCCCGACACGAAACCGTCTCTTGTATGGCTGACCTCAAAGAAAAACTGAAGATCATAAACATCATTCAGCCAAAAGAAATGCTCGTAATTGTCCTATTCACAACATTGTGGTGTCCTACCCACCTCTCGCTTAGCTTTCCAGTATTTAGATTACTTTGCACTTTTATAATGCACACACCTATAATAACAACATTAAATCCCACAGAAAAAAGACGATGAGATGGCATGGGTAGACTCCTGCTGCCTGCAACTCACGATTCGCGGTCGTGAAGAACCTCTCACCTTCCGCGCCAGCGAACCGGGGGCGCGGCTTGCCTGGGCCACGGAGTTGAGGCTGGCCCAGCTTGCGCAAGCGTCGGCCAACTCACCCGCCTGGAGGTTCCCCTCGCAGCTGGCGCCTGCGCATAAGATGCCGCTGTTCGTTACCGCCACACCCGTTTATTCGTCAAGGCAACTTACTGAGGTTTGTACAATGTAGTATAGTCAATCACACTTTTCAAAATCTCTTGTATCAATATCAGACTTTACAGTGTCCTTATTTCGTAGTACTAAGGACTGTTTTCATAGTTTCAAGTGTTACTATTGACGTGCCTGTATGTATATTTCTTCTTGTCTATTACATATACCAGGGATGTACGATCAACAAATTAAGTAAGTCCGGCTTTTATGTGAAAATATATGACACCTAACATCTAAATCATTGAACGAATAAAATAAAAACTGGGCAAGTGCAAGTCGGACTAACGCACGGAGGGTTCCGTACAAACTTGAAAGGTAAATTGCGGTTTTCGATTGATGAAGTATTAAAAAAAAACTACTAGATCTCGTTCAAACCAATTTTCGGTGGAAGTTTGCAGGGAGTACATATTTATTTATTTTTTAGTTTTATCATTCTTTTATTTTAGAAGTTACAGAGGGGGGAACACACATTTTACCACTTTGGAAGTGTCTCTCGCGCAAACTATTCAGTTTAGTAAAAAATTATATTAGAAACCTCAATATCATTTTTGAAGACCTGTCCATAGATACCCCACACGTATGAATTTGATGAAAATAAAAAAAATTGTGTTTCAGTATAAGTATCAACCCCCATATTATTTTTGTTCTATTTTAATTTTTTTACTTATTGCAGTTCACAGAATACTTATCAAGTATCAACAGTATAGTTTTTATAGTTTCATAAAAAAGTGGCTGTGACATACGGACGGACTGACAGACAGACATGACGAATCCATAAGGGTTCCGTTTTTTGCCATTTGGCTACGGAACCCTAAAAACCTTTTTACTCCGCGACTCACGTTCAATTCTACCGCGCATACAACTAGTCGACACAGTTGCCATTCTGTCTTCAATGCGAAACGTAGATTAATTCATAAGATACGAGTAACATACACTATGATATCCATAATGCATCGTTGCCACTCTCGCGCAATATCCGATCTTGCTCTAACGGTCAACAAAAAAAAGAGAAGAATATAATATTAGTGTATTGCTTTCTCAATCAACGGTTGTAGCTGGCTTATCTGCTATCTCTATTTTCCCTATAAAAATATTAATAGTGTAAATAAGTACTCTTTCGGGAATGTGTTCTAATATTATGGCTGGCTTTAGAAAAAGTATGAATAAAATGAAATGGTTCGTGTGTCATCATCATCTTCCTGCCCTTGTCCCGTGTTATTTGGGGTCGGCGCAACATGTTTTTTTCTTCCATTCTGCCCTGTCATTCGTCATGCTATCACTAACTTCCTTTTCTTTCATATCACTCTTCACACAATCCATCCATCTTTTCTTTGGTCTCCCTCTCCCTCTCCATCCATCCACATGTAAACTCATAACTCTTTTAGTAACATGTGTGTGTTTAATGGTTCGTGTGTGTTCACGAAAATTACAAGAGCCCTCACAACTTCACTGCGCTTGTCATGTGTTATGCTGTTAATGTGCAGTGAAGTTGCACAAGGTTTGTTTTGAGCGGCCACTGTTGTATGTAATTATTTTGATAGATTTTTTAGTTTTCAGTCATTTAAAGTTTTGTGATTAGTTATTGCTGTGTTGAAATGAATTCGGAAACGCAAGCACTTGTTCCATGTAAAGCATTGAAGTATGTGCAATTGTTACTCTCTTTATTAGGCGTGGTAAAAGTGTGTCATCTTTGCGATTGGAACATTTGCATCTGAATAACTGAAATGTTCCGAAACAGTCATATGTATCATTTGGAACATTTGGAACATCGGCTCAAAAGGTACATACGGATCCTTTGAAACATCGGCTCACAAGATACAAACGGAACATTTGGAAAACGGCTCAAAAGATCCAGACACTGACTGTTATGAATCGTGATCTGTTACGGTGCGCCATATATACCAACAGTTTTATTTAATTGAATTTTGATTTGAGAATAATTTAGAACATGTTTCATTAAAATTTACACTATTTACGTTTTATTTTGAATTTTAAAAAGACTAGGTCACTTAAAGTAAAAAGTGTTTCAGTGTTCCAATTGTTCCAATAAAACCTTACTGCTGTTCCATTCCAACTTTTTTTTATTATTATTAATGATAGGCTCGCGTTTGACCACCATCTCACCTGATGGTAAGCGATGATGTGGTCGACGACGGAGCACGCTTGCCTAGAAGTAGCCTATTCACTCTTTACTTAAAGACTCCTTCTCTTGACTTAAAGATCTTTCGGAACACTAAAATGTTTCGTAACAGTCAGTCGGTTCAGTAAAGAGTTTCATACGCCTACTTTTTATAGTAAATACTTTCGAGTTTTAGAGATAAATATGATTTCGTAAGTTCACTTAAACCTACCCCTGATTTGAATATTTCCCAGAAAACTAAATCACAATCACACAATAGGCAGTTTCAATCGCTCACTTTACTACTTTACAAATGTAAATGTAGCAATTAAAAATCAGTAAGGTTTAGCCGAATAAGTATGACGAGTCGGCACCCAAATATAAACCTGTATCGAAACTTATGTTTTAATATCGACTTGATCAGTAAACACGATTTATGTAAATTTTTCGATCAGCTTTCGTTTTGACCTTGATATGTGGGAAAAAATAACCGGACTATTATTCAAAGAAATATATCACAAAAACTAATTAAGCTAAAGGTATGAAACCAATGCGAGGCTTGAGGTTACATTACAGAATAAATCGTATTTTTTTAAAACTTTTAGTTCATTTTTAATATTAAAAAAATGATTGATTTACTTGATTTTCCTACATATCAAGGTCAAAACGAAAGCTGATCGAAAAATTTACATAAATTGTGTTTACTGATTAAGTCGATATTAAAACATAAGTTTCAACACAGGTTTCTATTTGGGGGCCGACTCGTCATACTTATCCGGCTAAACCCTTTTGCACTGATGATACGACACGGCGGATTGACGACAGGTTTTTCTTTTTTAATTCGAAATATTGGATAAGTAGTAGATAGGTCAAGGTTCCGTGGTTTGCCTCCTATAAAGGCATTTGGCACACGCTGTAACACGAATAAGGGTTTTAAACTTTTCTTTTTAGATGTTTTTGAAATTCGAATGGTGGTGGACAATAGCATCATAAAAGTGAATTTTATTTTCTAGTGATAAATTCCTGTGTAATTGTGATGTGTGCGTTGACCAAATTCAAATATACCGTAAGTTAATTGGTTGTTTTGTATTACTCGACATTGAAAACATCTTTTTAATTGCAGGTGCGCTGCGGCTGTTTCTACACATCATGTGGCGGCGGGCGCGGCGCGTCCCTCCGGCGCGCTCGCTCGCTGCTGTGGGTGAGCGCGGGCGGCGCCAGCGACAGCCACGTGGCCGTGCTCACGCACCGCGCCGCCAAGCTCAAGACCCTCGTCACGCTAGACCTACCCGACACCAAGGTAACATGACCAGCGCACTCAAACGGCCCAGCTACACTTTCGAGATAAATCCTACTGATATTATTAATGTCAAAGTCTACGTTTGTTAACAATAACGTCGTAACGTTTAAATAGATCCAAAGACAAACAACAAGACGACAAGAACAACGACGAAGACAAGATAAATTCAAAGACATGTGACATCCACCAACCCGCACTGGGCCCGCGTGGTGGATTACGGCCCATTCCCTCTCCTAGAGAGGAGGCCTGAGTCCCAACAGTGAGAACATTAAAAGGCCGACTATGCTATGCTATGTTTAAATAGATTTGGAATTGATTCAAAGATAGACCATGACCTGGATATACGAAATTTCATCCCTGTAGTACGTTTTCATAGGATCATTTTCGACTTACGCGTGCAAAAGCTAATAATTTATGTGATTTATATGTTTATTTATATATTTCAGGTTACCTCAATGGAACATGCACGCGGAGTGCGGCAAGCGACGACACTCTGCGGGGACACAGTATGGCTCGGTACAGAAGACAAGAAAATTATCATATTCTCTGCAATCGAACCAGAAAAGCAGGAGAAATTAACCGAGGTGCCAACGATCGCATCTATCACGCAAATCCGCTATCACTGCGACGCCATGTTCGTGGGGCTGGCCAACGGGCGCGTGTCGGTGTACCGACGGAATCACGACGACTCGTGGGCGCTGCAGGAGCCGCTCGCCATCGAGCTGGGCGACCGGCCCGTGCACTGCGTGCTGCCCGTCGACGGCATCATCTATGCTACCTGCGCACGCCGAGTGTTCGCCATCAACGCACTCACCGCGGAAATCATGCGCATCCTAGAACTCAAAGGCGACGGCGACCGATCCGTCAAATACCTCGCTCACTCCGGAGTTGGCCTCTGGACAGCCTTTTCCGACTCAACATACGTGAGCCTGTATCACGCTGAAACCTTCGAACACCTCCAAAATATTGACATTGCAGCTGACGTTGCGAAAACCATCGGAGCACGAGAGGGAAGCAAACCCGCGTACGTTTCAGCCTTGCTGGCGTGCCAGGGGCTCCTGTGGGTGGGTACTACGGCCGGCATCAGCGTCACCGTACCTCTGCCCAAACTAGAGGGCCTGCCGCTCGTGGGTGGACACATCGCCGCCTCCTATCACGCGCATGCCGGACCCGTTTCCTTCCTGCTTAACCTAATGCCAGAAACTAGAGACGTTGACGTCAACACTGTACGTCGTAATCTATCCAATGCCCGCCACCTCGCCGAAACCGTAAACACTTTGCACGAGTTCAAAGAAGAGGACGGCAAGGAAGACAATGACAAACCGAAACTAGAGAGGCGGATATCAGAGGAGGCCAGCCCGTATCGACCGCAGCGCGTGCAGTCCGCTGTCGTACGGCGGAAGAAGCCGGGAGACGTGCGACTTAGTAAGACACTGCCCAAGTGCGCTAACTTAAACGCGTGTGACGTATACGGACTGTATGGAGACCTCATGTTCGTGAAAGATTGCGTCGGCGAGGCGGACGTGGGCGGGTCGGGCGGCGAGGCGCTGCGGCGGAGCGACCCCGAGCTCGCCGCCATCCCCTTCCGGGTCAGCACGCTCGACCGCCGCCTGCGCATGCGCGCCGGCAGGCCGCGCAGTCTGGACCTGTCGAGCTGGTCCGTGGACTCGCGCGCGTCCAGCCTGTGCACGTCGTCGGGCAGCGAAGAGTCGATGGCGCTGCGCGGCGTGTCACGCACCAGCTCGGGAGCGTCGGGCGCCGCCGCGCTGGCGCCCGGGGCCGCCTCCACTCCGGACTCGGCGTCGGCCAAGTCCAGCGCGTCCGAGCGCTCCGTGTCGCGCATCGAGGCGGGCTCGGCGGAGGCGCGGCCCGAGGCGCGAGCGGCGGCCCGCAGCCTGCGCGGCGCGGACTACGTGGTGGGCGAGAGCGCGGCGCGGCGCTCGGTGCTGACGGTGGTGGGCGGGCGCGGCTACGTGGACTGGCGGCAGGTGGCGGACGCGGCCGAGCGGCCCGCGCCGGCGGCCGAGCCCAACCCGAAGGACGCGCACCTCATCCTGTGGGAGATGCGCTTGTGACCGCTCTGTTGCACTGCCGACTCGGGGACTCTCGCCGCTCCCCTAGGGATCGTCCGCTCGACGGACGCTACGGTTGTACTCGGCGATTTATGTGTCATATTTAATTTGTCGATGGCCTGTAAATATAGTGCTAATACGTAGACTCGGTAAGTTAAGGTTTTACACGAAATGATGCTACTACACCTACACGTTCGTTAGCATTGCACTGAAATAATTGATGCGCGACACAATCGTTTACATTTGTAAATTATGCGAAGCTTTAAATTATTTTTTGAAGTTAGAGCTACTGTCCGCTGGCTCGACGTTTACATTGGTTTAACAATTTAACACTTGAGAAGTGGTGCATTATTTTTGTGATCAACCATTAAAATGTTAATCAATTCATAAAGATTTGTATAGGGTGCGTAATATTTGATTGTACGATTTTAGCGAAACCGATGAGTGTTCACTTTTTAAACGAATGATTCTTCAATCAGCTGAATAATTGTGTTTTTTTATTATACACTAAGAGAATCTATAGTTGTGATGGTTTTAAATAAATCTCAAACGTTATACAGAATTATAAATTGGACCAAGGCTTTCAATGTCTCCATTTGATATTGAATGACTTATTTTCATTACAGCTATACTATATCAAATCTAATTAACATCTATCACAATTATATTTGTCAGTTGCAGAAAAGAAGTCAGTTTATCTGCCACCAACATTTTATTACACCCCACCAAACGACAAACACATCAAAAAAATATTTTCTATGTGTTCATGTAAAAATATCAATTTATCATTCTATTTTCAGTATAAAATACAATATATGAATTACACGAACCGCCTTTGTTTTAGAATAATTACATTTGTAAAAATTTGTATCAATATGAAGAAATTCCAATAACTTTAAATTAGTTTGTGTCATTTTTAACATTTTACTAATTCTACTTTTAGTTTTGGATGTAAAATGATTTGCATAACAATTAACATTACATAATGGTGGCCTTAATATGTACTTGAAAATTTCCAGTGTATGATTTGTATAGCATTTGTTTAAGCTTTATTGTTAGACATATTGATGTCGCTTTAAGAATTAGACTGATTTAGCTAAGCGTTAAAATGTACTGTTAATGGAATTATTAGTAAATAAGATAAACGACATTTGAAAGATTCTCAAATTTCTGTGCACTTTAATAACGTAATGCTACTGCATTGCAGCGAAAACGCACATTCTAAAATCGAACGAAAAGCTTTTTTTACATACTAGATTCGAACATTTTGTTAAATTTATGATATTTATACTGTATATTCTTGATGTTACCCTTGTCTACAATCTGTTGTCGAACTCTGTTGCTATTCCGTATGAAGTTTGCTCATGTATTGTCAAAGTTTATAATGAAATTATCACTTTACAACACATGTTGTTTTTTCAATGGTTGATATTGTCTTACAGTCTATTAAAGTTAATCGTTATTATATTTGTTTTCGGTCAGTAATCTCACAAAACAATGATATTTGTTTTGCACGCCCAAAGAATTTCATATTAAGTCAGGCATTACGAATATTAGATAACCACAAGAAATTTTAAATGTGCCAAATTGTAAAATATCAGATACCTACTTATTATTTTATGTACATAAATCCTGTACATACAGAAATATCATAATTATGACATGTATTTCATTTCTCATGTATTGAACACAAAATACAATATTACATGAGGTATGAAATCTCTTTTTTATTTAATTTAATTAATTTAAATACAGCAATGTGAAACGAAAACTCGAATGAATACGCCGAAACTGTTTTGTTTACCCATAACTAAAAAAAAAAATTGAATATTTATGCTGCAAAACGTCACAAGTGTACTTTTGTGTAAATAAAATTTAAGTTTATACATATACACACTGTATCTATTGTTTTATTGTATTTTTACCTCTTCAAATGTCTTAAATGTTACACAATTTTCGGATTAGTGGTTTTTCAGATAAAGGCTCATCTGAAACAAACCACTGCTCCGGAAATTGTCTTGCGATACATATTATTTGTGAGTAGTGAATACTATTTACTATTAATTGGCTAAGAAAAGTTTAAGTAAGGTCGTAAGTAAGCGTTTCTCCTATTACCCCTGAAACAAATGCATATAACCATTTAGAAGTAGTTTTATACTACCTTTGTCTAGACAGTTTTTTGTATGCCAAACCATAATAGCTTGCACAATAATATGCAAATGTGAATACCATTGTGCAATACTTGATTGGGGATGGCATTTTTTCCTACTATCTAGCACGTGGTATGTGTATTCTTGGCCTTTTAATAACTTTATAGGAACGAAATGCCATTCATCAATGTCATTTCAGAAATGAAATCAATAGCGAGAAAGTCGAGTATCTATATCTACTACTAAAGATCATTTCTTCACAACAACGAATCTAAATAAAACAAAAACATATTTGTAGAGGTTTATTGTTAAGTAGTAGGTATGTTAAAAGTAAATTTTTGAGGAGAAGGTGTATGGTTTGATTGTGGCGATTTTGCGTCTGATGAGTGGCTACGGTAAACCTGAAACAAATGAACGAACTCTTCAACCGTTAAAAAGACGACTCCAACCTTTGTGGTTTCTTGTACTTGGTTATTTCGACCTCTACGCTAGAGGAGCCGTGAGCCAAGCTCAAATTAGTGTAGTGTCGCTCGTGCTAGGCTCCTCTAAAGTAGACCCACCTTTATAGTATGGAAACGAGGGTTAGATTTCAGTAGCAGAGTATGGTTTTTTTTAAGTGGGATATCATTCAATGGTTTTTCCCGTTCTAAGGCGGAGTGGCTGAGAGCGTGTCAGACTTTTACTGACTAAAACCACACCTATGTTTCTTCTTTGCCTAGCGTTCCAGGACCACGGGTTTGCCTTTCAGAAGTCTACCCATGGCCCAAGTAGGCTTCGGCCATGCACCCAGCATGGCCCTACGGTTTCGCGGACATCTCATAGAGGCGCGCGTGGAACACTACGTAGCACCGGCGGCGACGGCTAGCTGCCCATATTGCTCATCGTCCGCAAGCCAGCGGCTGCGGTAGCTGGAAATCAGGGTCGAGGTCCTGTTGGCTGGGTCCTGAGGACGTCTGTTTCCCTCACGTATGCGACCGCTTCCTTCGCTAGTATTACTGCTTCGCAGAAAAAGGCGGCCGCCTGCCATTCCTGCTGGCTCCGGACCATGGCTTTACAAAGGCTCGGAGTAGCGCATAGTATGTGTTCTGCACACTGAAATATTAATATTATTTTAAATAAATTCACATACGGTAGTGACGTTTGCAATCTCTGAGCGCTTCATTGAACGCTTGACACGCTGCGATGTCCTCACTGTTGCTCGCGCAATTCAGGAACTGTTGGATTTCGTATGCGCAGGGGCCGCTTGGTTCCGATCCAAGATGGTAGTCACGTGGAAGGGCATGTACTACTTCTTCCCGCCGACGACCGCTGAATAAACCCGTTATAGCTTCTCCGGCCACGTGACCCTAGAAATGTAAATAAAATACACTATGTTTGCTCAAAACGATTGCAGCAAGAGATACTACTTCTTATCCTTAAAACAAAAGTTGTGAAAGCACTGACGAGTGCTGAGCACCCGCAATCATTTACTCTGATCATGTACCTACCTATCATGTTATTATAGTGATAGCGTGACGGGTGTCAGGACAGAAGGGAAGAAATATATGTTTTTCGCCGACCCTAAGGCAGCCCCGGATCTAGGGGGGCAAGTCGGACCCCATGCCCCGGTCGTCAAATTCGGCGGGGAGAGTATGCACCTATAGGTACAACCACCGTCGCCCGCGGCGACCGGCCGTTGTGACTTTCTTTCCGGGAAACCCATGTCCATCAGCGCGCATCTTTTTTTATGAGATGGGAAATTATCCAATGACTTTTCGCTCTTGGAGTGGAGCGAGAGCACGTGTCAGACTAAATTCCTACTTCTGTCTTTGCGATGCAGGACCATGGTTTCCCTTTCAGATATTCCCCATGGCCCTAGCGGGCATAACTGGGTCCTTACAGTTTTGCTGACATTTTTTTTTCTGAACTTCCGTAACAAAGGGGCAAGGGTAGAAAGATCATTATGATAATGTACCTACCATCACCAATCCCTATGAAATTTTCATCTTCAGCAGCATCAGAAAAGCCTAGATTCGTGACTCAGACTTTTAGTGATAAAGTTTTTAATTAACCTCATATTACATCAGTATCGGTTGCATTTTTGACTAGGAGCCAGACAATGCGAAGATTCGTCTCATACCTAATCATGACTATCAATTTTAACAAAACACTTTGAATAATCAATATATGTGTAGGTACCTATCTATGTCAAAAGAAGATTGAACATCTGTGATAATGCGAGGCCATTGCACTGTCATTGAAAGAAGTTATTCACTACATTACTGACTTTTACGTACATCACGTACCAGTGGCTTCCGCGTGAAAGGTTTCTCCATACAAACTGGACCCCTATTAAATTCACCCATAGAATTTTGATAAATGTTAACCTTCTCATTCTTTGTGTACATCATAATATTATAAAGAACCTCTGTGCAAAACAGAGTTCCAGATTCAAGGGTTTGTGGTGCATAAACGAGTCAGTGAGAAGTCAATATACTTTGGGACTCGAAAACCAGCTCTTATACCGCTTTTAGGTTCGCAATTTACTGTATCCGCACTAGTGCGGAAAACTGCGCGAGCTCGCCCCGCCATAATTTATTGTATTTATCGCGTCATGCTGGGTGCCGCGCAGCCCCCCACGAGTTACCGGTCATAATAAATAAACGGGGGTCCGTTTATTTATTTCTTCGTAGGTAAGCGCGTAAGAGCTAGCGCGCACTGGTGACTTGTTGTCACGTCACGTTTCCAAAGTGGAGTGCGCTCACGAAGAGAGACAGTGACTAAACTTTTTTGAAATCGAATTTTTGTTCTGAATACTCTTTCAACCTTTTATCATAAAGAGCTGGTCTCTTTTCCATTTCTTCTATAAGAACGTCATTTATCAATATCGTCTTCACGAATGTTTACGTTTTATGTAGAAGGGTGAAGCCGTTTTGCGCGCGCCAAAGTCGGTAGTCAGAATGCAAATGGCGAAGGACCGACGACGAGAGTGACAATTTTGTCACCAGTGCGCGCACCGCGCATGTGGAACAGGTCTGAAATGGTTTTTCTCCTTTTTGTCTATTAATTATATTAAAACGAGTTTTAGCAGTTCATTTTATTTTATTGATGCAATTTAAAATAGCTACCTACCTGCCTTTTGGTACACACACGTTACTGCAGTAGTAGCAGCACTATATTTTCGGTGCCAGCACCTCATGGTATAACATCCATTGCGTACCTCAGCAACAACACAACTCAAACTAAACTAAACGTAGATCGTACCACAGCGGTGCCCACGGTGACTCCTCCAGCGATCGACGCAGCGTCACGAAACATGGATCGTCGCGGGGGAGGAGCATAAGCAGGTGCATGCTGGTATCTTCGGGAATATCGGGAGCCACTGCATCCAAATGTTCAGCGTTAGGGCAATAACTCACGTAATATTAAACAAGTTGTATAAAATAAAAAGCTAATACTACCCCTGCTGCTTCCTAGCTCCACCACAGCTGTTACACATATTGAAACTAGGGATGTACTTTCCGATTGAAGTGAGCAGATTACAATGTGTGCTTAATTAATTTGAGTGGAGCCTGCAATGCAATTTAATTATAAAAAAGAATTTAATCATATGATAGAACAATAAAAAATAACTAAAGTTCTTAAACAAAAAAAAAAGATAAGTGTAAGTAGGAATCTTACATTTACAGACTCAACTCGAAAAACACCTAGGTACCTACTACCTACACACACCAGCAAAATTAAGTAGGCATTAGGCAGGTTGGTACTACTTACCTAAGCCATTTTCATTAATTTTTTTATGAACAATAAAAAATATCAACCAATTGGTTGGTTACCAATTCAAGCGTCACTCGGCGCGTAATGGAACGGTCTATAATTTTATCCAGTTCATCCAACTGAAATGAAATTATTCAGGAAAGAACTGGACCTATTTATTACCTACCTACCTAAAGATAGCTACTGAAATACAGACAGAGCGCTGATTGAGGTCGTAGTGAATTCGTTCTTTCGTAGGTCGTCTTGAACGCAGCGCTGGTCGTAGCGATGAAATCCAAATACGTACATAGGATTAACAATTCAAAGCACCTATCCATTGGATTGATAATCCAATATACCTATTTGGATTTCGTCTTTGCGGCCAGCGCTGCGCTCAAGGCTGTTTCCTTAGAGAATAGCACTGCTAGAGTAATTACTAGGCTGTTATCAATGTAATTATATAACTGAAATCCTTGAATGGAGGCCGAAAGATAAAAAAAATAAATGAACTGAAACAATTTACAAGGTAGGAGGACCAGCCGCAGCCCCAATCCACCCATACCTAATCGGTAACCTTCCAAGTTTCCATATACAAAACGGAACGAGAATTGCGAAAACTACTACCATAATCAAATGATTACAACCGCTAAATATTCAGAGCTAATGAAGCAATGGCGTGTCTTCTTTCAATAAATTGGAAAACAATATGAGAAGAAAGTGACTGGCCAAAGAAAGGATACTGCTGCTGGATGCGGAGGCTGGCTTAGAAAGAAAATCCGACTCCACTTAGAGAAGTGGAGTCGGATTTTATTTCTATCTAATCAGGGGTCTAATCACGACGTCAAAATGTCAGGCGTACTAGCAAGAAAGAGCTACATCCCTGTAAAAGTTCAGTTTAGGTAGTCAAATGGATTGCTTTAAGAGCTCGTGGTAGGGCCTCTGATGGATAGATCTCCAAGCAAGCGCGAATCTACTGTTGTGGGCAGGATGGGCTTGCCTAAGCCCTAATAGGCTTCTGACGTTACACTTTCACTATCTTGCTGATGAAGCTACTTTTGTAATTTTCATAATCGAACTAACTAATATGTTACAGGTTTGTTAATTTACTAGTGTTCGCCCCACGGCTTTGCCCACGTAAAAACTATATACACTTTACAAAATCTTGGTCAGGAGTGCTATACCTACTCTAAGAAAACAGCCTAAACGCAGCGCTGGCCGCAGCGACAAAATCCAAATAAGTACATAGGATTAACAATCCAATGTTTAGGTCCATTGGATTGTTAATCATGTGTAGGTACATAATTAACCCCACACACACACACTACTCGATATTCAGGCAGTCTTAATCGATGTCGCGTAGTTTAATAAGAGTTAGACCGGTCTATCTATCTATTTAGGTATGGTTTCCGCACTTAGTCCTATGTGGACCATTGTACGTGAGCCATGGCGGCCATAACCTTAGGTGGGCTCATTCCAACCAGCCCACCTCTCTCCAAAAACAGATTAGGCCTCTTAGGTTTTTCAGGGCATCAATAAGGGAGTTCGGATCCTAAGGTTCGTGTGCGTATTTCAGTGACACCTGTGCTGTCTAGGAGCACATGTGCAATTGTCTCCTCCTCCTCCAAACATGCTCTGCACAGGGGACTGCCTGTGATGCCTATTGTGTGGAGTTGCTTATTCAGCGTGCAGTCCCCGTCACCAGGCGCAGGCCGCCTTTGTGCAGTCTCATGAGTTTTTTGGTGAGGGCTTTATTGAGATGTGGCAGGGCCTCCTTGGTCTGCCTGCATCCTGGTGTCGAGGACCACCAGCGCTCTGCTTGTATATGCGTGTGTTCGCGTAGCCAACTACGCAGCTGACCAAAGGGGACCGGCACAATTGGTTCGGGACGAAGGCCACCGCTCCAGATCCTCTCCTAGCCAGTTTGCCCGCCGCGTCGTTGCCCAGTGAGCCGCTATGACCTTTAATCCACTGTAGTGTCACAGTATTGCGTTTCGGCACTGTGACACTTTCCAGTGCTGAGTGGTTCTTGTATAATTTTCGAGGTGGTAGAGTTTTTGCCTAGGGATTGTAGGACTAAGGCACTATCGGAGAGTATCCGAATGTGTGTGTCTTTTACATTCCTAGTTTCTACGACGGGTTAGACCGATGTTAATCGGAACAAAAAATAAGACATCGCGTAGTAGTGTAATAGGCCATTTAGTCGCTGTTACTTTTGTTTCCGCCTCTCACCGCTATAGTGATTCGCTCTGAGAAAACCGCGCGCCTTTTCGCTATGAGCGGCGACTCGTGGCGTGCTTTAAACATTTTCATACTTTTGATTTTTCCGCTCGCCGCGTGAACGAGCCGTTAAACGGGAGCCCGAGCGGGTAACTGCCGCGCGTGTGTCGTGTGCAGCGGTCCCCTTAGTGGAAACCGGATTAGTACTTGCGCAGTGTCGCTAGTTCAGCTTTAGAGGTGTGCATGTAGTCGTGTCGATGGAGAACTTTAATGTATTAATTATTACGTGGAAAAATGGGCGGCGCAAGCTGCGACGGAGCACTTTTGTATGGCCGCGCAGTCTCCCGCATAACGCAGCATCGGCCCTCAATAAAAAATCTTAAACAATGATAACGAAAAATAGACAGCAAAACAAATATCATTGTACAATGTCTTATTTTGTACGACGGTAAAGAAAAAAAAACATCGTGAGTAAAACTAAAAATTCGAAGACATGTGGCATCCACCACTCCGCACTAAGCCCGCGTGATGGATAACAGCCCATTTCCTCTCATAGACAGGAAGCCGGAGTCCCAGCTGTGGGAACTTTATAAGGCCTATTATACATATGCTTATAAACTTGCTGGTGTGTACAATGGTTTTGCAGGTCAAAATTAAACCAGATAATTGAGTTTTGGTGGTATTTTATTGTTCTAAAATTTACGTAAAAGAAATGGATAAATAAATTCAGATTAAAGAATTCTACATCACAATAAAATTGTCTTAAAATATTAAAATATAAAACAATAGTAAAGTCACTAACAATTTATGTATTTTACTACACATGATTATTTGATAACCTAAGAAGTTTAAAGAATATTCTCAAACTAGATCAGTAATAATAGCTACTAGGAAGGTGCCACTTACTTTTGTCTAAATAAAATGTTTCAATCTTGACCAAGCCTTTAACAGAAAAGACTTTATGCAGATATCTTTTGTACAACATAAGAAGTGATGCTGGGCAAAAGTATTTCATTATTTAAAATTTAAATGGCACCTTGAAAATTTATTAAACTACAATTTACATATGGTTGTTTATTTTGCATTGACGTAAAGCCTCATTAAAGCCCTCGCAAAGGGTCAAGTCGTGCTGTTGCTGAGCGCACTCAATGAACTGCTTGATCTCCCAAGCACAAGGACCCTGGGGAGTCTGGTTCTGGTACTGGTTAAGAGTCTGAGCTGCTGGCTGCGCTGGCTCTTGATGATGTGCAGGTTCGCTGCCACTACCACTGAACAAGCCAGTTAAAGCACTACCGGCCACGTGACCCTGCATCAAAACGTTGTATGAATGTATATGTTTTACTTTAGACACAAAAAAAACTTCTTTATCAAGTCAACTGGTAACCTAATAAAATTATACTTTCATAGAACTATAAGAGGTTGTTTTTAATGATTTGGGAACTAGTTTAATCTTAACAAATAGACTTAGGAGATTTTCTTGCAAGAAAACAACTCATTTTTGTTGTAATAATAAAACATGCAATATTATTATTTATTGTGCAAAGTCAATCTAAGTAAACAAAAGGACTGAATCATGTTAACGTCACACTAACATGTGACCATCTTCACATTGTTTGGCTCCTAGCCAAAAATAATGCAACTGTAAAAGAGGGATAATTTCAATATTAAACTTTGATTGCCACTCCAAATCAATATTTTTGAAGGGTTAAGGTCAAAAAACATCGACGTGTGTACGTTACGTAACAAAAAATTACACACCACTGCCGATCCGACAGCGACACCGCCGGCCGTAGCTGCCATCTGCTGAAACATCGAAGGCTGCTGAGGCTGACCCGTAGCAGCCATAGGTGTCGAAGGCGGAGCATGAGCTGGAACTCTGCTCTGAGGCGGAGGTGCAGCCCTAAAAACATCGCTAGGTTATCTATCTCCGCACATTGAAAAAATTATACCATGATGCATTCCCAATGCAAATAAAAAAAACAACTTACCGTCGCTGCGGAGCTGGAGGAGGGCTCGCGGATCTTCCACGTCGAGGCATTTTTTTATTTAACTTTATTAACTTCGAGAAACACAGAAATCCTGTTCAGTCGAGAACAACACTTCCAATTAAACTGACACTTCACTCGCTTGCACTCGCTGTCAAATTTCTAGTAACGGCAACTGAAGAGCGAAATTTTTTCTAGAATATTTATGTTTAGAACAACTAATGCTATCTCTGTTTAACATTCAGAATTATAATGGTTGACGACAAAGACAGAAAATAAAACCAATCAACCAACATAACAACAACAATTTTCCAAAAGCGTTCATAGATTTTGTGCCATAGATTAAAAAAAGCGCACAATAAACGCGTTTGTTTTATAAATTATGAATTTCGGCATGCCAAGTTGTTATAAAATATTATTAACATGTTTATTCAAAATAGACTCTGATTATACGATATAATAACAGAAAATAAACAGTCCCGCTAACCACGGACAGAAATATGAGCTCAAAACATTAACATTTTAGGTTTTCAAATTGTTTACCTACCCTGATTTAACTTGTTATGTATTCTGAAATTCACATTTAGCTTAATTTAGGATTGATAAGAGAGGTTTACATTCTCCCTCGTATGTTCTATACTTGACACTAAGCTCAAAGCAGTTTTATGAGAGTGATCAGAACTCTGGGCAAGATTTCCCGATTCGGATCATACGTATTTGGAAAAAGCATTTACCTGCTGCCTCTGCTTCTGAATCCTCCTCTTCCCCTGGGCATAATATTTGTTTTATAAATTTATTTATTTATTTGGGTTCCGGGTTATTTCGGTGTTTCCATTGCAATTTATTTTGATTGATAAGTTTTCTTTTTCATTTCGAGCGATTTCGGAAAATGGGTGTCGTCTCTAACCAGTAACAGTTTTGCTTTAGGTGTAGGCTGCACTGCGGCTGTATTCACGTGGTTTTGTAGTATTTTTTTTTTACTATAGCTTTAATGCAACTTATTAATTATTATTCAATACATACTTACAAATTGTGCGTTGTCGTTGTCAGTACAACTTTTGTTTTGCAGGTACGGTTTAAAAATCAGCACCAGGTTCGTGCAAAACAACAACTCCTACGTTTTTTTAATAGGAAATCATAAAATAACTGAGGGCGGAGTGTGAAGGAGTGTTAGACTTTTAATCATTAAAATCTACCTGTGTTCCTTCAGCTGCCCTTTGCGTTTCAGGGTAACCGAAACTCTTTCGGACAATCCCGCAGCCCTGGCAAAAACAAACCCTACCTACGTGCATTTGCATTGATTTTTCATTTTAGAAATCTTGCAACTAAGTACTTGCTGTATAATTCCATGAACGCGGTAACAATAGTTTGACGAAAATTAATAGCAAAGTCACTACTTATTTTTATCTATTTAAGTAAAAGTCCAATGTTTGCTTCATTAGTATCAGATCAAAATTATAGATTCCAGTGAATCACGGTAGGTTTAATAATCAGAATTTAGTAATTTCTACAAACTTCTTGTAGATTGTCATTTATACCAGGCCACTCAAGTTTTGCGAAAAAAAGTTTTTATGTATCAGGCACTGGCCACTTGTAATTATTTTGAAAACTTTGGTTATTTAAAAGTAAAAATACCATTGTTCGAATTTTGAATTTCCTTCCACATTTTTCGAGAGCTAATCAAATTATCGTGTCTCATTTAAAAATGGATCTGAATCGAGAACATTTTTTTGCGACGACTTTCTACGATTTTAAATGTGGCCTAAAACCTGATAAGTCATTTGATCGACTTCAAATTGCTTTTATGGATGAAGGCCCTTCAAAAGCAACCATGTACCGCTGGTATAGCGAGTTCAAGCGTGGTCTCCATACTTTGGGGCAAAGAGTATAGTAATCTAGGGGATAAACAAAGGAGTGGTCGTCCTACGACGGCTGTCACGAAAGAAAGTGTGCTGGCAGTAAAAAAAATAATTCAAGAAAACAGACGAATTACGTGTACGACATTGTGACAGGTGACGAATCCTGGATTTATCAATACGATCCAGAAACAAAGCGTCAGTTGATAGTTTGGCTGTTTCAAAACGAACCAACGCCTACGAAAGTAATCGAGAAGCGCAGGAAAAATTTTGATCGCTAGTTTCTTCACTTTTATGGGGTATCTGATTTCAATTCAATTACGAAACCAAAGTTGCATCAACGCGGAATGATATACCACAAAATGCCTGCCAGAAGTTTTATCTGCAATCAGCAACAAGCGACCGAACACTAATCTGGCACCGTGTGACTTCTTTTTGTTCCTTATAATGAAAAATAAGCTAAAAGGGATACAGTTTTCATTGCCAGAAGAAGCGCTAGCAGCGTTAAAGTCCGTGCAAGAGAGGTGTCTGCGATGACTTGAAAAAATGTTTCAAAAATTGGTTTTATGCATGAAACTTTGTATAGAGGCTGGTGGAGAGTATGAAAAGATTTAATAAAAATATTTTATTCATAGAAGTTAGTTTTTTAGTTTCTCAAAACTTTCTGAGAGTCTCACGTATATATTTATTATATTTTTCATCTTAGTGAGAAAGTTTCAGTAGGAACGTTCTCGGGCTATTACTGCTGTTCCTGCCTTCGTTTTTATTTTATTTATTTATTTTAAGGTTTTGTGGTGATCACTCCGAGTGCCAATGTGTGGATCCGACTTAAAAACTTAAAAAGCTTTTGCTTGACAGCTTGACAAATGTTTCCATGCTACAAAATTAAATAATAATGTTGGGTAATGAACGAAATTATAACGGTCTGTTCACGACTTCGGTCTTAGCGGCGGGCGGCGCGGCGGTGGCAAGCGGCGGCCAAGGTGGACGTATTTAGGTAGTCAGAACGTGCTCAAAATAATGGCATTATCTAAATTATCCCTTCTCTGTTTAAAAAGCAATATATTTTTAAAACAAGATATTCTTAATATGAGAGAAGGAGTGCACGAACTGAATAAAGATCGGTGTTTAAATGGCAAATTTCGTCACCTATACGAAGATTACAGAAAATATCCAGATAAGCTTTATGAGTACACAAGAATGAGTGTGAAATCTTTTGATTATATTCTGCAGCACATAGAAGTATATTTAAAACATTTCAATTTTTTTTGTTTTTTTGCTTTGCCACTGAGTCATCCGTCGTCATTCCTGCACCACCGTTCGCACCGCTCTGTTTCGTGGCGTGAGTAGCGTCGCACATAGTCACTGGTACTTTTGTTCCCGCTGCTCGCCGCTGTAGCGATTCGCTCTGAGAAAACCGCGCGCTTTCTCGCTATGAGCGGCGACTCGTGGCGTACTTCAAACATATTCATACATTTGATTTTTTCGCTCGCCGCACCGCTCTTCGCTGCCGCTCACAGTGGCAAGGTCGTGAACGGGCCGTAAAAGAATGAATGTTAAAAATATAGTAAAATATTAGATATACTAGAATTAGAGTTACAACAAAAAAAATGAGCCATATATTGTAATATTAAATTATTATTATTGTTTTACTGAATGTAATATAGTAGAGCATGGCTAATCAGATAGGGAAAACAAAACCCCTTCCGAATTCTTTTCGGATTATAGGTACCTAGTAAGCAATATTTTAAAAGGAATTAATCATATTTTTAACTTGGTTTTCATTTATTGTTGACAATGTAGAATGTTTACGCTGCGATGCTATTTAGTCAGCGAACGCGTGTTAAATTAACTAAAACTGCATTGAATATTGACTCGTTGTGACCTACACCTACCGCTTCCCTGTCCTGCGTTCAAAAATGAGATTAGAGTTAACTCTAATGACGTCATCGGGTAGATACTTTAAGCTCGCATTTGTGAACGCGAACGTAGAGTTCAACTGTCAATGCCAAGTAACGGTCATTCCTACCGCTTCACCAATTCTACCCTGCTCGGAGTAACTGCCCAACTAACTCTAGTTGGGTTAACTCTAGGGTAGCGACTCGAGTTATAAAAGAACGACTTTGGGTTGCAACTCGAAGCTACTCGGGTTATTTTTGAACGCAGGGCTGGCAAAACTCTCGCTTGTCCGGATTACAGCGTGCACCGGAGTAACGGCAGTCCAGATTAGCGAAGCTTTACTGTAATGCCAAAAAATATTTTACCAGTCTTTTAATTTTATTAACCGAACCTTATAATTATATAGAATTATAAGGTTCGGTTTCGGTGTAAGTTTCGGCCGAAAAATCTGGTTTTGGCTGAAGTCTCGGTTTTGGCCAAAATGGGGCCGAATATTCGGTTCGACCGAAATCAAGGACTTTGCTGACGGTTGCGATAGATGTTTAAAAACTAACTGACTCGTTAGTCGATTTATGTTAAAAATCTTATGCAATTGTCGATTTTTTCAATTATTTAATATTTTTCGAAAGTTATAACTATATAAACAGTACCAGAGACCTTAGAAAATTCCACAACACCATGGATGCTTTTCAAATTTATGTAAAGGATGTTTCACTAGAAGTACCAAAAACATGTGAGAGTGATCGAAGCAAGCTCGATAAAAACTCCTCAGATATGTTACATTTGAAGAAGTGAATGGCGCTGCCATTTCTGAAATAGAAAAATGATTAAAAATTTAAGAAGAACTTGAATTTTTCAAGAGTCCTTCCAAGATTTCCTTTTAATCAAATTCATATTTATTTTTCTGGAATAAATATAGCCTTAGTTACTCCTTATAACAACAGCCAATTAAGGTTCCGTCAAAATCGGTAAAGTCATTTCGAAGATTACCCGGAATAAATAGAATAGTAAAACCTAAAAAAATAATTATGTTTTTATTCGGAGCACCATATTCATTTGGACTTAAAAAAAGCGGTTATATTGATATTTCAAAAAACATTTCAATTTTATTTATTTATGTACTGTATGTACAGATAGCTATTAAAAAATTTAAATACTATGATCAAGGGTATATTTAATACCCATGGCAATGATACTAGGCCCCCGGGCTACAGGGGCACAACGTGTTCAAAAATTCGCAACATATTAGCCACAACCTTGAATTCTCTAATTTATAAGATAGTTACTATATGATAGGATCTTCCAATTTTATTATGCTTGCCCCGCTCATGATTAATATTCTGCTATAAACAAGCTTTCTTTTTCAATCAAGACTAATCCTATCCTAGTCAGAGTAATTCCATTTTCGAACCCAGTCTTGCATGATGACAAAAAAAAACAGTAGAATACATTAGAATTAAAATATAGTAGAATTAAGTACTTATAAAAAAAAAAAAATAACTGTGTGATCTGTGCAAGGTCAAAAAGGCGCCTAACTCAGCATATGCTGCGATATTTAAAACGATAAATAACACAGTTAGTCTGTCCATCTTCTTCGTGGTCTATTACTATCCCGTGGCACTGTCTTTGGGTGCCATTTCTAGGGCTGCGAGATCGTTCGGAAGAGTTACCGTGCACTTCAAACGCAAAGAGCACCTGTGCACTAGTACCCACTGTTCAGAAAGTCTAACACTCCCTCTCGCTCCACCCAGAACGGGAGTTGTTATTTGATGATTTCCTACTAATAAAATAAAGCAAAAGTTCTGTGTTAGTTTAATCTATATTGCAAAAAAATCTCTTTTTTTTCTGACAAAATTCCCTATACCTTTGGGTAGCTACGCTGCTGACTATAATGTACCTATTCAATATAAACATACGTAATAGTAGTTGCTCGAGTCGTCCTAAAAATGTGACAGAACCATTTCCTAAAAGTCCTTTTCAAATATCGCTGTCCTAAGAAATTCAAGCTTTAAGTATTATGCCAAAATAAAATGTGATAAGTTAAAAGTCTGATGAGTTTCAGACTTTTCATCCGTGTTCACGAATGCAGCATGCCGTCGCATGCGGTAAAAATCTACGTCAGCGTTAGAGATGAAACGTATATACTGGAACAGGTTGTTGAATAGGTCTGTGGCTGGACGCGCAAAGACTTATTCCGTGCGCACTATATAACGCGTATCAAGTATTTAGGCGTATGGCGTCTGACCAAGTCTGACGCGTACGTATTCGTAGATACTTGACAGTTGACGGACTACGTAGCATCAATGTACCCTGCGAGCAACTATTTTCTGTTGCAGGAAACATTATGTCCGTACGAAGAACACGGTTAGATGTAAGAAAGGTGCAGCAAATGCTGTTCATAAAAGAAAACAAAAAAAAAATAGAAAGAATATAATAAGTATAAAAACAAAAAAAAAATATGAACCTTGATTATTAGAAATTTATTTTGTACATAAAATGAACTGAAATCTTTTAAATACGACCGCTTTTTTATACAAGATTTTATAATTTATTATAAAATAAGCTGACAGTCCTAAGCCTGTAAAGTTATTTTCCTATATGCTGTAAAGATGAAGAAAGTTTTCAATAAAATTTAATTTTAAGTGTTCTAAAATGTAGAAAATATATAAGAATAGCTGCGTAGTCTAATAATTCGTCGTATAATTGTAATAATTGATCGGCTCGATATTACATAAAAGGGTGGCCAGATTGTTGCAAACCAACGTCCCAACTCAAGGTGACCATGCTAGTTTCAATTCGTGTAGACAGCAGTTGTAAACCATGACCTTCAACGTCCTTGGTTGGGAGGCGCATTTTCCCAACCACCGAACGTGTTGGCGCGTGATTTACATCCATGTAGCTGCAACACAAACCAAACACATAAACCAAGGTTACCTTGGTTGGAACGCTAATTTGCAACCGTCTGGTCACCCCTTAAACCTACGAAGATGTCCATACGCCTTAATATGTCGAAACGTCAATAAACTTGAGACACATTAAGACAAAGCCTTATGACGTCAATAAACTCGAGACGCCTAAATACTCGTGGACCTAGTATCTGTAATAGGTATTTGTGCGGACTTTTAAGACTCAGTACGCATTCTACCTAGTATATCTTACCCACCCTCTATATTATTTTACTCTTTGATCTCACCTCTAGTTGGCGTTGGTAACGAACGGTTGGTAACGGTTCACAAAGAGTGACTTGTTGAACGACTCTCTATTTTATTTCATTCATTCTATAGACTCGATCGCTTCAGCAGTCAAGTAAAAAATATCTATTCTGTGGTTAGTTATTGTGACTTTGTGTGTGACCGCGTGATCGTAGCTGTCGTGATTTTCGATTCTGTGACTAATAAACGATTTCGTAAAGAATTTTGAGTGAAAATGGGCGATATTCATGCCGGTCAGAACATTAATGTGTTCCTGATAGGAGGAATTACATTTTTTTTCTGTGTAATAATACACTTTGTATACAAGATCGCCTTCAAAAGCAAGGAAAAGGAAGCACTACAACACGAAATTGAGAGCGACTCCGGTAAGTTTTATGGACTAAAAATACTACAAATAAGGAAATAAAAATGATAAAATGACGCCAAAAGTTATAAGTTATAATTGAGCGTTGGTTGTATGCTTATGAGTCAAATTAAAAAGGCGGCAGATTAGTCTAACTGGACGAATATCTTGCGGTACCTATTGTTGGATGTGAATGGACGAAGCTATAACTGTATACGAAGAATGCAGCTGACACACATAAGTAGTGTGTGTTCTCTCGTAAATAGATGGTAGGTATATCATTATTTTATGAAGCATCTTTACCTACATTTATAACTTAAATAAAAGTTTCTGAAGCACCATGCTTGTTCTGTATAATTGTGCCATGTGATCCTCTCTCATGATATCCTACAGGAATGACTAAATTATAGTTACAATTTACTGTCCATTCTGAGGAGATGGCTGTTTTTTTTAAACACCATAGCAATGTTACATATTGATATGTGCCTTACACAGTAAAAAATAATGTTTATTAATTTTTTCATTTTATTTTAAGTTCACAACATTGCAAATTCAATGTCAAATTCTAATAAATATGAAATAGAATAATGTGTTCATAAAAATATATTTTTTTTAAGTCTAATTTTTAAATATCATAGGGAAAAATTATCATAATACCTACTATAAAATAATGATGTTTCATTTAAAAATGATTATAACCTTACTACCCCATGTGGGTAACTTGCAAAAGTTAAATTTTTTTATACCTTTATCAACACTGCTGTTTTTATATCACCATAAAAACTGAAAATATGTTTTTTTTTTTTAAATCGAGGTGTGTTATATATTAATATCCCATCAAATATTTTATAACATATTCTTAGTAAGAGATGTAATATAAATATTGCATAAATTTTATAAATTAAATAACAAAAAATATAAATATTTGACTTTGTTGTTGTTTTCAATACATGGGTCTGACATTCAACACAGTTAGGATGTCTGTTCATGATATTTTCATATGTCATAATAAGTCCATAACAATGCTGTAATATGACACTAGGCAGTTGAACAAATGTTATTGAAAGAACATTATTACAGAAATACTTGCTTGAACAGTTTAAAGAAACAATATTGTATTTATTAAATGATTCATTTCATATTAATTTTTAATATTGTTTGACTGTTCAGGTCACATCTTGCTTTACCACATGTTTGTTTATGTTTTGAGTCATATAGATCACTGTAATACTTTAACCTTTCATATAATTCTCCTAATTTGATAATATGAAATGTAATGCCTATCTTATAAGATTAATATAATCTTTAAAAGAAAATGAGAAACTAATCCAATATTAGTAGATGAATTTAAAAAACCCTTTTTCATTTAGAAGTACAAAAATAATCCTCTGTGTATATGCACTTTTACTGTAGGTACCTACAGTAAAATGACACTTCAGATTATTTTTCCTATTAGTTTTTTTCAGTGCAGCATGGCCTGTCTCACTTTCTCTTGCCATTAAAGTGAATTTTATCTTAAAAGATGTCTTTAATGAGGGATTGGATTAGTAGATGGAAAAAAAATCTGGTTGCAGTTAGAAGTACCTACAATATAAATAAAAAAACTGACTCAGTAGAATATTTTTTTCAATCAGTTTTATTTCAGTGCAGCATGGCCTGTCTCACTTTCTCTTGCCATTAAAGTGAACATTATCTTATGTAAGAAACTTTAAGTTGTTTACTTTCGGCACTAAAATATATGTAAATAGCAAACTGTTTATTGACTTTATATTTTTATACTGTTGAATTTCAGTTAATGTTGTAATTATATGGCGAATTATGCGTAACTCTGTCCGTGTTACCTTTTCGCGCCAAAACCGATGAATATATTAAGAAAAAAAAAATGGTGCATGATGGGCATCGACATTAAGGGGCTCCCTTTGAAAATATATGTTTTTCAACTTGCATAAAGTACCTTAAAAGTGCATTGTTTCATGGTCTTCAATTTTGTACAAATATTTTTTTCATTTATTGTTCTACAAACAATAAAAAAATGTCTGTTTGTGTTTCAACTTTTTTACCTAAGCAATTACCAACACGAAATTTATACCTGTCTATAGAGAATATAATGATTGTAAATATTGTACAAATACTTTTTTTTAGTAATAGTATTTTTTTTCTGAGATATTAGCATTTTTTAATTCTTGGTAACAAATTTTGTAATTCACGACGTCAAAATGTCAATTCATAGGTCGCGTAGATAAAGAGGGACTGTAACTTGACTTTGACGCAGTCGAAATCGCGGGTAGAAGTTAGTCTAAATTATCAGCTTTATTTATTTTTTCACTGCCTGAGAGAAACAAAAACACGAAAAAACTGACTTTGTTTTTTTTTTTTATAAACTGTCTTACTGAACACATCCCACCATCCATCACACCTTACCTGCTGACAAACTAAACAGTTATGAGATGATGATGATGAGATGTAAATAATTTTTTCAAATGGGTAGGTATTTGAAAAAAAAACAGTGTTGATAAATTTGCAAACCGCATGTGAATACATAGAACTTTCGAGTCGTTCTACCAACATAATGCAACAACACATCTGCCGCCAAATGGCTTTGAATATGTTGAACGTGCTCAAGGCGCATAAAAAAATAAACTGAACGATATAATACAGAAAGGAAGCAAGCTGACTTTCTCACAAAGTATTAAATTAACAGAGCCTTTCTTCGTTTCCGTTGTATTATTACAATTTGCGATCCGTTACAGATAATATTGTGGTGTCAATTACGTAACAGCTTACTGTCCAAACAATAGCCTAAAAAGTCTTTCAAAATCATTTGTTTTTCACACGACAACGGGTAACCACCATTAATTTATTTAATTAAGTAGATATAATGTAACTGAAACAATACTATAATGAAGTCGTTTGCGCTGAAAATTGCTAATTTAAATTAAAAATGAATTTCATTATAACAGTAGGTATTTTCAGGTCGTTGCAATATAAAAGCTGTTTGTACAAGGAGTTATTAGATCATTCAACTCTATCAACTTCTAGGGCAGTGTTCTTCGTCATATATTTATAATAATGATGAATCACAAATAGCGATCGATTAGTCAGATTTTGTTGAACTTATAAAAATTATGATCTTATCCACGATAAGTGCCATACTTCAAGGAATGCCTGTTTTATCGTCTTTGTAGGTACTAATTTATAGAATTTATTGATGAAATCTTTATTTGAGATAAGCTCAAGATAGGATGTAAGATTGTAAAGATTTTGGCGCGAATTTTCAATGTAAGTAAAACCGTTCTGTAATAAAGTTTAACTACTGTTTATTTTTTCCTCGTGGTAGCGCAAGTCTTCTCTTTAGTTTAAAAAATGAATAAAACCGAATGATCTCTAACGCCTCCACAACGACGCGTAACTGACATCATCTTCTAATTCCTACACCAGACAGGTACGAGGAAACTATCGGCCTGCAATTGTAACGAGATATAGCATGTATATTATAGATATCTATTTGAAAATTATTGTCTGTTAGTCATCACGAGATGACTTACAGACAACCTATTTAACGGTAAATTTATAAGCATTACTTCAACCTACTTCCAGTTTAAAAAGCGTTATGTGGCACTGAGTATGTATTTTACTATTCGTCATCATAAAACAATGTTTCCTCATCATCTCTATTATAATTTTTATATTATACCTAGTTTCTTTGGGAATTCGGAAAAGAGGTTAATCATCCGTACCCAAAGCTCGTTTTTTAAATAAGTGAATGACCTGTCCTCACCGCTTGTGCACTAACATTAAATCAATAGACCACTTAATTTTTTGTGAATGTACAAAAATCTTAAGTTCATTACCCTTTCTGTCGCGGGGCCTGCCTGTCGCTTTTAGGTACCTGTTAATAATCAATATACCTACTTCTATTATAGGTGCTCCCGCAGAAGAAGTACACTCAGACGCGACCGCGACTGAAACCCGGATCAGCGGTAAATCGAAGAAACGCGCAACATGGAAAGGAAAATCAGAATTCAGTCATCCGTGGCTGTTAAAGAATCTCAAGGGACACCCTGGCACCGTTCTTCTAGTGGACTTTTCTGCCAACGGCAAGTTCATGGCCGCTACCTGTGATGGTGAGTTACCTTGCATTATTGTTGTTGTAACTAATGAACATTCTCACGCTAAGAATGTCTTTTAATATCATTTGAAAACTAATGGCCTCATTTCTCGATTTTTTCATTATAAAGAAATCAGATGAATGGTAAATAGTTTTAAAAAGTTTGTAAATACTGTGTGGTGTGTTTGCATGTCTTGTAAATATTAGAGAACGTACGTATAAAGGAACAGTTTAATGCAGGCATACTTTAAATATTTGAATACTGATTAAATTAATTTGTCGTGAATTATGAGGCCATTATGACGAACGCTTAGTATAATGAGAAAGTAATGATAACTGTACTTTAGCGCGTAGAATTAGAATTAAGGCCTTAAATATATTTTTGCTCGTAGTACAGTTATAATACTCTCTTGTCACACTAAACTAGCAAACATAGATTAATTAAAATGCTGATTCTAGTGAGGAAATACAAGCATAATTGGAATCTATAAATAAACTTGTTGATGGTTTGGTTCGCGAATACTAAACAATCAAAATAGCTTACGTAACACAAGTTGTATATTTCCAAAGTGCTGAATTTAACCTCACCAGATTTGGTGTTATATAAACTGATCGAAACTAAATTTCATCAAGTTAAACAGTATCTTATCCAAATCTAATGGAAGGAAATGGAAATGTCAAATATCAGTAAAAAAATAAATGAAGTAAACAGGTATTTCATTATTATACCTCTTGCTGAAATTAAGATGAACGATCAAATAACTAAATAAATTGTATTATAATATTTTAAATCCGGCCTGGACATAGTGCTCTCATAAATACGCTTGACATTCCAATGAATCAATGTTAAAATCATTTGTTGCAACAAATGTTCTGGAACGAATTTGTAATATTAAAGAGAGCAATGTGTACCAGCTTTATCAATTTAAGCTTGTCGTGCAGCCATTAGATATTATTGATTTGTCCGATAGTAGATTTTGAGAAATGTGCTGACGTTGTGCAATGTTTTGATTGATCGGATGGTTACGTCCAATGGCTGGATGAGGAAGCGGCGAGCTCTTGGTTCCGCCAAGGCCTCGCGTTTTTGTCCCACTTCGCTACGCCACTGTTATGTGTAATTTGGAGGTCCGCCGGTCGAAGTCGCACCCAAGGCTGTTTTACACTACCGTACTGAAACTATCCAGAAAACACGGTCAAAATATTATGCAGTTAATTTCACGTCAGTTGCATAATCTGCAACGAATATCAGATTTCCCAATCAAGTGAAAGGCGTTAACAATATGAAGTTGATTACGACTTCCAATTCTGAAGTCTTAGCATGATGCTTACAGTGTAAAATTGAATCTTAGTGGAAGAGTACTAATTGATTAGAAGTGCTACACGATGACTTCCCTATACTTGAACAAAGATGCTGATAACAACTATACGATACTAGTTTAGGTGCGTAGTAACTAGTTGTGGTATATAGATAATGAAATCTAATCTCAGTTATGTTAACAAGTGCATAATACTACATAAGAGTTGAGAGTGATAGTGGGATCATGTAATTGATATCAGATTGATAAGCCTATTAGCACGCAGAGCGTACTACAATTCAATCAATTTCTATATTTAGTAGTAGTAGATATTCTAAAATGACATCCTCATTTTAAAATTCAACGCAAATAAAGCTGTATGAAATAATATCATATTAATGTATAATTTGCACAAATGTTAAATTATCATAACGTGTCAGATTAATATATTTTTGCTTAAAAACTAACTCGTTCTGTTTTAAGCCATTCTTATGATTACAAGAGTATTTACTAGAATTTATGTTTCCTTGTTATATTAGGTAATTAGATAATACAGTTATAATTTTAATAGGTAGGCCTACAAAGTAAATTGATCTTAATCTGTGAGAAAACACAAAACATGCAACCTACCTGCATATTCATAAATATCTCATTTTTGCACATGTCAAGTAAAGTTCTAATTTTTGGACAACATTTTCATTAAATAGTCATTAACATTTAGATGATAACAATCATTAAACTGCTGATCAAGAATTTTATGTAAACGAGAATTGCTTCCGCGATCAAATTCGAAGCCGCATCGAATCAAACTTGAATAATTGCAGTAATCAAACTGACGTAAAGTGAGTGGTCTACGTTTAGTATTTACAATTGTCAGACCAATTGAATCAATATTCAATGGTTAAAATGCTAATCGAACGATAGAGTTCATCAAGAAAGTCATGGCACAATAAGTAGGTCAATTCGAGAACATTCAACATTTATATTCTAGTAAATTAACACTTGAAAATTCCTAACGAAATGGAAATAACAAATCAATTAATCAGAGCTATTATATAATTAAAGGCATGCGATTATTTCACATTACAATAATCGCGATCGCAGAATTAAGGCAATGTTGCAGACTTGCAGTGTAAAAAATGGCGGTAAAAAATCGGTTTCCCGCTCTAGTTTGCAGCTGCTGACGATCAGCCGGCACTGGGCAGCCGGCAGCCGCTTCTGTGCCGATAAGCTAACCGGAATGATCGCCATCGCCATGATAGCGGGGTCGCTCACCTCGCCCAAACGTCTGCGACCCTGTTCCGCAGGCTTTGTTTACACTCAATAACTAGGTCGAACTATTAAATAAACTTAATATTCTGACACACTTGCACACGTTCCATTACTTTAAATTTTAAAATCCGATAGAATTTAGTACATCTGATTGAATATATAAGCTCAAGACTCAAGCACATGTTTATCTTATCCTTGCTTCCTGTGAGAAAAATTTATGTAATGATTTTCCTTAGTATTGCGACGTAACTCATATTGCGAAATATTTATAAAGTGCATGAAACAGAATTAATGTTTGATCGGATGAACGAACCGTGCCGGCAGCAGTAGTTTATTTAATTTTAAAACAACATTCTTAGCTCTTGGACGCACAATGACATGTTGGCAAGAAGTGTATTACATAATTTAACCACGCAATGACAAAGATGCTGAATAATGACATGTATGATTAGCAAGCGGCCTTTATAGCTGTAGGGCGGAAGCATACGGAAGGCTGGGCCTATAACTCGTCGTATCTGGGCATATATAATAAAACTAGCTTCTGCCAGCGGCTTCGCTCGCGTGAAAGTAGGTTTATCCATACAAACTTTGGACCCCTGTTTCATCCCCTTAAAAGTTGAATTTCCAAAAATTTCCTTCTTAGTGCTCGCCTACGTCATAAAAGGAAGCCTTATGCAAAATTTCACGTTCCTAGTCCCAGTAGTTTCGGCTGTGCTTTGATATGTCAGTCAGTCAGTTTCTCCTTTTATTTAAATAGATAAATAAATAAAAATAGCTTTCCTTCTACAATTTTTTTTCTTTATTTTTAATAGATAATATTTATATATTTCCACGTTAACCCCTCTCGGGCCACTCTGCTCCATGTTTTTCCTGCTGTTTTTATAATGTCGTCACTCCATTCCTTTTGTGGTCTGCCTTGTCTGCGCTTTCTGCCCATAGGGTACCAGTTAGTGGTGATTTTGTTCCACCTTTCGTCTGATGCTCGTTGGATATTTCCGGCCCATTTCCGTTTCAAGCCAAGCACTTTCTTGACCAAATCCTTTGCCTTGGTTTGACTTCGTATGATAGCGTTCTTCATTTTGTCCGTCAGTCTGTAGTTCATATAACGCCTTTTTATTCCTCTTTGGCATACTTTAAGTTTTTCTAAATTACGTTTTATCAGGGGCCAAGTTTGACAGGCGAGGGTGAGGGTGGGAAGTAAACATGTTTTCACGGTTTTGGTTTTTATTTTGGTCGGCATCTTACTCTTAAAGTTAAATATTTCTTTGAGTGTCCAGTATTTATTCCAGGTGCATTTAATTCTTCTTTCTATTTCTCTCTCCGTGCAGTCTTTACTAATTAGGTGTCCCAGATAGATAAAATCCTCAACGTATTCTGGGTTGGCAGATGAAATGATTATTGGAGTTTTATGTCTGTTAGTCATCAGTTTAGTTTTTGTTTCATTGACTTCTAAACCTACTTTTCTGCTCTCTTCGCATAGCGACTCTATCATTGATTGCATTTCGTTTGGGTCTTCCGACATCAGCACTATATCGTCAGCAAATCTTAAGTGTACAAGTAATTTCCATGTAGATTTAGGCTTTTGTTTTCCCAGTTTATCGCTCAGAATATTTGTTCTAACACAGCTATGAATATTTTGGGGGAGAATGGGTCTCCTTGTTTTACTCCTCCTTCGATTTTGAAACTAGTTCCAGAGTTTTTAGTTTTTGTAAATTACTTTAATTAAATCTATGTAATCTTTGTTTATTCCTTGTACTGATAGAGCTTGCCACCAATAGCTATGCGAAATAGAGTCGACAGCCTTACTGTAATCGATGAAACACAGGTAAAGTGGTTTGTCGTACTCATTATATTTTTCCAAAATCATTTTCAAAGATTGCATATGGTATAATCGAGAAGTTACGCATAAATTCTGCTTGTTCTATTGGTTGGTTTTCATCTATTATTTTTGTCAATCTTCATAGATTCGTCGAGAATATTTTTTAGAGACTTGACATGAGACTAATGGGTCTGTAGTTAGATGTTTGGTTCGGGTCTCCTTTTTGATGGAATTCTGGTACATTGTCTGTATTTACAGGATAAATTTGTGCTTCGGTTAAATTTTTGTTTTTTTTTTGATAAAGTTTTTTATAGAATTTTGTAGCTACTTTTATTAAGTCCTTTCTGTTTGTTATGAAGTTGCCTGATTTATTCTGTAGTTGAGTCATAAGTGTTTTCATTTTCGCTAGCATATATAATACGAATGTAAAACAAAGCTATAAATAAAAACATTTGCATAAAAAACAGGCAAAAATTCGCAGAGTTAGGTACCCGCCTACCAAAATTTACAATCTGACCTGACTTCTTCACACAAGCAGATTTATGTAAAACTTCAAATGAAGGAAGCGTATGTTTAAATTAAAAATACTACGAACCAGAATGATAAAAGAAATTACAAGTAATTGCTTTCAATCAATTAAAATAACGGTACATACGCCGAAATGCAACTCGTCTAATTGTAATTAGTATTACAATTAGTTGCCTATCAAGAAAACAGTTATTTGCTACCAACAGTAATTAATTAATTTGGACTCAAACCGTGCGTGATGCTGACAGGTTGATCAAACAAGATCTAACAGAGGCCCTAGCAAGAGCTCCTGAACTGTGAAAGTGATGGAGCTTTATAGGGGGTACAGCTCCAACCCACATTCACGCTCGCACGACTGACACGTCATGGCAAAGCCCCTGATCTTCCAAATACTGATTTCAGAATAAAATCCGCGGTAGTGACAGTGACGCTTGCTGATCCTAATCTATCATTCGCGGATAAGTTATTACCGATCTATTTATGTAGCGAAACAATAGATAATGTTTTGCGGGCTGTAAACTACAATATGAAGCTGTCGTTATGGTCCGTGGATGCGCGGCGAGGACGGCCGCCCTAGGTCGCTCCATGGTCATGCTTCACGCGTCATCGCTCGTTGTATAAGCTATACCCGATCCGTGACTACCTCGTGAGCGTAAATGAATCGCCTAGGGACACCGATGACTGCATACGCAACGAAACTTAACCCACGCGTGTTAATCATCATTATTATCATTGGAAAACCCCAGTTTCCTGGAATGTGGTTGGTGTAACAGATAGCAAATTACCAAATATGTATATAATTTTTGGTTACTTTGATAATCAACGCTGCCAGTATTTTGTTTCGATTAACCAATGCTAAAATGGAATCATCCCATGTTAGGATTGTCACCTATAAAGTATGATCTGATGTTAGAAGGAGAAATAAAGAGTACATTATTAGAAAAAAAAGAGTAGCTTTAATTGTTTTACTTTTTATGAAACAAGCTTATAATAAGTTAATTCAAAATCATAGTCAAAATAAGTAGAGTGTATTAGCGTACTATAAGTGCGAGTGTAGATTATGAAATACTCGTCCACAAAATAGAATATCTACTATATATTTTAGAGTACATACAATTGGCATGCCTATTCTAAGTGGAACCGGGAATTTGCTCCATATTATATTCTCCATATAATGTTGAATGATTCAAGATAACCAGCCAGTTACAACATTGTTGTTTTGCTTTCAAAGTTAAAAAGTTAAACGCCAACTTAACACAATAAACAAGTGGGCAAGATAATGACTTAAATAAATCGTTTTTTTTTCTTGTGAATCTACATTGCTAAATGTTGAATGATAAGAATTATCTCGTAGTCGCGTCGCATTTGGCCTTGGTTCATTTTATAACGCTTCCTAGTTGCGACGAGGTGTTCGTCTTTTTTGGCAAACTATAGTATTATTTTAAAAATAATATTAAACGGTCCCCTATTGTAATCTTTAACGCTGATAGCAACGCTATGATTTGTAATCTAATGTCAAGTCTAATGGGCCAATTTTTATTTCCTCTTCCGATACCTACATTAAAATAATGCTTTTGCGATAATATTTTATTATTTTATGGAGCGACCTGTACGTTGACTAACTGAACATGATATGAGAATTAAACCAGGCTGACCGCATTTTTATATCTAGAAAATCTTGAAACATATAAAAATTGGTACATAAGATAATATTGCACAAACAAAACCACGATTTAATTCCTTAAAATCGAAAAAGTGTTTACCTTGATTTTTTTTTAATATCCTCAATATAATATTTAGTATGCTCTAAGTGACACTAGGTTTTGCTCGCTACTTCTCGCTTGAGTGTTACAACTTGTTTTAGTATTATGTTGTAGAGTGTATCTAAAGGTGTGTATTCGTTTTACGTTTTTTACTAGTACTCGACTTTGGAAAAACACTTCATAATCAATTTACTTTTACATCATTAGTCAAAATTTCGGAACGTTTCAGTAGAGAAAATTAACTGATTAGTAGCACGTCACTCAGTTTCTTTAAATATAAACTGACTTACGCGTTTTTGTTATGGAGTTATGGTGGTAATACAACGGACTTACGCGGTTTTGCTGTAGCTTTTCTGTTCAACACTAGCATACTTATTGTTTTTAAATCTTCATGTTTGATTTGTCAAACGCTGCGTTAAATGACATACATACAGTTCTAACAGTACTTTTAAGCGGCGATATGTGATGTGAACTTTCATGTGTTTCTCATCTACAGTGCTACCCTGTACAGCAATTCAATATTAAAGTGGTTAGCAATCTGTTAATTTTCAATTAGATTCAGTTAATTAACCATTCATGTTGGTTCGTTAAACATTAATATGATTCGAATAAAGATTTCGTAACTAAATTTTTACATAACGTACGTAGATTGTGCACTTGTGCTTTAAAAAAATACAGCGTATACAGAGTGCTGTGTACTATTCACATGTAGGTGTGCTAAAACATAGTACGTTGTTAGCCAGTTCAGTAAGTCAAAACAAACATTACCTAAGAGTGCATAGGGTACAAAAATACTTATACGCGTTTACACCGTGACTGTGTTATTCAAGTTTCGTAATGAACTTTGCGAGTACTTATTCCTTGTTTTCTAGTAGTACTTGTGCACGCGATAAGCATTACTTGTAATACTTAGTGGATACATCGATTACCTACAATTACAAGTGTGTAAACGCTAGAAAGGAAGAAGTGTAGGTATGTATATGAAAATAGAAATCAGCTCGGCAAGATTGCTGATTGACGATGAGTTGGCGAATCTTGTCCTCTAGGTACACAAACGAGCCAAAACGTCAAAGAATACAATGGGCCATTAAATTATACGACAGGCTGCATGACCAAGTTGCCAGACACGCCACGCGACGTCGCCGACCTCTGAAACAGACCCGTTTAAAGCTATCGTGATGTAGTGCCTCCTTGCATAGGCTCTGGGTGGCATTGGACCTATCAACTCAACTGATTCCATTAAATGAATGCATGCCCCCACATTTGTTGCCAATCTACATACCTACACAAAAATATGCGACTTCAATGACACATTCTGCACGAGACAATAAAATATTGCTTAATACAATAATTGCATTGAATTATGGGAATTTTCTTTTAATTAAATGGAATCTAGACTCATTAGATTGAGAACTAGAAGACCGCCTTGACATCATTGCTTGTATCATCTTAAAGCGCAATGGTTAGTGCATTTCAATGGACAAATTACTGCATTAATGAAATCTTCTTGTTTTTAACTCATTTCTGTTTAATTCGCATTAAAACGTGGTTTGTTGCCAATAGTTGTTCTTTTCAGTATGTAGATAACCTTTGCTGTACACGGACATGCAAAAAAATAAGATACTTCTTAATGAAGTTAGAGACTAAAGTGTATTTAATCAATTGGATGGTTTTTTGACTTGACTGCAGCTGTATAAAATCAAGTTTATACAGTCATGTAATTTTTTTATTATTTTGGGCTTTTAACAAGTAAATCGCAGTTGTTTTTTGAGGTGGAAAATCTTCAAATTACTTTCCCGCTCAAGGGTAGAGCGAGGCGTGTCAAACTTTTACCAACGAATGTTCCTTTATTTACCCCTTTGCGTTTTTGGGCCACGGTAAGTCTTACGAATGTTCCCACAGCCCTAGCAGGACAATGCCTTACTGGGCCCCTTTCTTTGCTGACATCTCTTTGAGGCGCACTGAACACTATTTCGCATGTTTGAATAAACTAAATTCAAGAATGGATAAAAATGCAGCAGGAGTTTTACTGAACATTAAACATTTATATTTCTGTTATCGCTTTCATACAGTTGAAATAGGTTTACTACAATAGTTAACGAGGTCAGTTCCACACTACAACTAGTAATCAGTCATAAATCTGAATCAGTGTGTTTGAGGATCCAATCATTCCAATCGATAAAAAAATATAATTGGCAGTCATTTTTTCTTTAGTAATGTAATCTGGCATTTTGCTTTCGTCCAGTGATTGCCAGATTTATCATAAAAAAGTTGTTTAATTAATTTATTAAAATTGGCACTCATACGAAAAGTAATCCATATTTTGTATATTAAATTAAGTTACAAAATTAATATTATATTAAATTCGTTATGAAACACGTGTTCTAGGTGAGTTTTTTCAGCACCACTGTACTATTTATTCATTATTGTTATCGGTCAGCAAAATTGAGCTAATCTGGGCTTACAGGAATTGTTACTTTTGGCCTATCTCATTACTATGCGGATTACTTTCTTGCAATGTAAATACTGTACATTCGCGACAGTCAGAGGCACTCCCAGATTATCTAATACTACAGTATCTTTATCAAATTACGTCGTTACACCAATCAAATTTTGTGATAAGTTTCCGATCATAATTTAGATACCTAGTAAATGATATCGTATGAGCGTTATTTCGGACTAACCTTCTTCGTATTGCCAGTCATTGATAAGGACTGTTAAATGAGGATATATAATGACGCCATTGTTAACACATTTCGTGAGGTAATTAAATTAGTTTACCTTGAAATTTCCATGACTGGAAAACGTATCAGTAAAAACCTTTTTTATAGAAAGGGTAACTATAAACTCTATATAGTTATATGATTCTTCCTTACGTGTGTTTGTCATCTAACTCATCCTAAACGGTTTGACCGATATGGATTAAATTTTGTGTGTATATTTGAGTGGCTCCCTGAATGGTTTGAAAATACAATTGGGCCCGGTACGTTGCGCTGCAATCGGATTGTCAATATTTTTTTTCTTCCCGCTTTCCCTATGTTACTCAGCAATTAAGCAGCCTTCTAATGGTGAAAGAATTTTTAAAATCGGTCCAGTATGTTTTGAGTGTATGTATTTTTTCATTACAAACAAAAAATACAAACATCAAATCTTTATAATGTTATAGAATATTAGTAATTAGTAGGTATAGATATAATTTGTAATTTTTCCGTTCTCTATCTATCACTTCTAATACCAACAGTCTCAACTCAATCCACCGTATCAGAAAGGTTGAAGCGATACAAACGTAATATCACAAAACTTTCCCTTTACGGGTTTAGGTAGTAGTGCTCGAGCCACGTAACCATATCATATCGGAATTACAGGTTGCGATGCTGTAAAGTAGGCACTAGACACCGAGTAAACCCACAAGAAAGTTGTCTACACAACTTCCTTTAAGACCACACCTATTATGTGTAACTATAGAAGGCAAGAAATCGATGTAAACAGTAAAAAAATAAACGTAAATGAACGAAACAAATAATTAGTCTACAAAGGTTAAAGGTAGAGATAGAGTTAGATATGCGCGTCACGAGTCACGATCAAGATCTGCCTTTACCATTTCTGTTCATTTCCTTGTTACGTGATAATTATTACTTCATCACTTATGTGAACTCGGTTCACATAAATTCTAAACGTAACGTGAAAAAAAGGTTCATTGTAACTTCCCAATGCGTTTAATTCATTTAGTTTTTAGATTGATTCGAGGAAACCTTGTGCTTGCGTCATGTCTATATGACATCCGCCGGAATCTTTCGTAGTTCCTCTAATATTCCATACGTGAATAAAATCTTTACGTTTCTTTTTAATACATATTAATTTCCATTTTTCGGTCAGGCTGACCTTGCAAGTTCGTGGAAAGTGGTATTCCACATAATTTTGCAATGCCGTCTGTGAATAATTTGATAGATCGCTTAGATGGCAATGTCATGATCTTTCTAATTTTCCGTGACATAGATTTGCACTTTTACAAATTTTTTGGATGCAAAGTCGTCTCTATTTGAGTATTTGATGTATAAGTTTTCGCATGAGAAAGTTCTTTTGTGATTTCTAGTGTGTTCTTTTCAAAGCAAATTGCATTTACTAAAATTGGCGTTTTATTTCTAATACTCTTATTTTTGTTGGTATGTTTTAACAACTGATTAATACTTAGGGCATACTGAAAGTTTCTGAATTCTGATAAATAAGACTAGATATAAGACTTACGACACATAGTTTTTCAAAGTATATTCCCTCGCAATTAATGCATGTTTGCATTTGCTGAAGCCACTGTACAAATCAGTTGGACCAGTCTTTAGGAACCTCTTCAATGGCTTTATGGAACGCATTCACTGCCGATTCAGGGCTCGTAAAACGTGTGCCTCTAAGTTTGTCTTTAATTTTTACCAAAAAATGGTGCTTTATCACCAAATGCCAATTGAAGTCTCTGGCAAGTCTCGTGTTGACTTAAGCTATAACGAGAATCATAAAAAATCGTTGAACGAAAAATGTTCAAGAGTTAAATTCATTTTGATAGCGACACACAATCTTTAAAAGCACGCTACAATGAAAAAACAAATGACAGTCTCGCAAATTAAAAAGTAACATGCTCGCAGAGTTCAATTTTCGAATTCTATAATTGTTTTTTCATTCCTTTATTGTAAGTGGCCAGAGACTTTCAGTAGGTATGCCCCACGTAAGGCAATAGGGTAATTTAATGACGGTGCACAATGAGTCCAGTAATGTAGCACTTTGTGACCTGATTTTCTCACCTTAAAAAACACCTACCTCAAATTGTAGAGTGGAAAAATTCAAATTAAATTGATGGCAGTATGAATTTAACCAATTTGAATAAAGATGTTAAGAATAATTAGAATATTAAAAACTATTTTTGTTTAATATTATATTTAGTTTCCTGTGTCCTTTTACAAAATAAATACAATTTACTATTGTATCTTAACGAATATAAAAAAATCCCAGATCTATGCTCTCAATTATTGAGGAATACGAGACTACTTTTGATGCAGTAATAAATATGTTTTAATATCTAAAGTAAGTGCATATTTAAAAATCCAAGTCAGTGCTGTGAACCGCTGTGGACTGGCTGGACCTGATAGTATTTACTTTATTACTGCTTCATGTCAACAGGAGCTTAATAAAGTTAATTATGGGTAAAATATGAGAAGAATAGATTTTAAAACTGCTTTAACTATTGTATTTAATTGATCAGTGCCATGATTCCTTCGAATAAAATGTTGTGGTTGATCGGGTCTTCAATTTACGGTAGCTTAGAAAGTGTTACAATGCCGGGCCCAAGGTCCATACAATATGGCAATTTTTCAATTTTTTTAACGATTTGCATATTCACACGACGCGTCTTAGAGGTGACGAAGCATCATGTCAACAATCTATCATTTATTCAAACATAAACTTTATCAGTTAACCCAGTTTATCATATTATATTTTTATTACGCGGGAAATCATCAAATTTCATCTCACGCTCTAGGTAGAGCGAGAGGGAGCTTCAGAATTTTGACTTAAACCTGCCTGCGTTCGTTCTTTTGCCTTTTACGAGTTTCACGGTACCTCTTTCGAATAATCCCTCAGAGTTTTTCTTATTCTAATATAGACAATTATTAATATCTTAACCATTATATTATCATTTACGCAATTCACGTGGTAGCATCTAAAAAAATTCTATGTTATATACTTATTATTGCGTTGGTAGTAGAAATCATTTGTTATGATCACTTTTTTCCTTTGTTCGAGACAAAACCTTTAACCTGTGACCGCAGCGTATCTGATCCACCCAAAATTTCCATAGCATTATGTAAAACATGCCGAATTTAATTTTACGATATAGAATTTTTGACGAAATCGTAAGGTAACCTTGTACATCTAAAATCTCCAAGAAGAGCCTTGCGCCTATGTTTGTTGTATGTACGTTTATTGCATAGACGTTGTATAAATATTAAATAGTTCCATCTTATCTTTCTTTGTACAATTTGTTTGTTTAACCGTAACTTCGTGAATGGTACTAAACGTAGGTTTTCGTGTGTCTATTTGTTTAGTTACAAGCATTGTATTCATGAGATCAGCGATGACGGTGTTTTTAAGGTCATCGAATCAGACGTAGGCCTCTCTGACGTGTGTGGTTTAATTAGTCTATTCATTGTTACTACCTCAAGAATTTGAACTAGTCCGAAAATAAGCTTATTTGCAAGTAATTAGGGTCGTAGTAAAAACCTAGAAGTTTAATTAGGTAAATGAATTTAGGTAAATCAATACACTATATTAGCTGTTGGTAAGCTATGGTGTGATCGAAGTTGGTGTAAGCTTGCCTAGAAATATCCTATTCGTTCCTAAAGCTCTAATTAAAAAAAATTGTATCTCTAACTTGATTAGATTTATTTAGCGGGTTAGGCGTCGATGTATTTGTAAATTAAAAATCCTCTCGCAGTTGTCTTGATTTTTTTGTAGGTAGAACTTTTTAGAATTTTTTTTTACGTGGGAAATCATTTAGTGACTTTTTTCAATTTTCGATGGGTGAAATGAGAGGGAGTGTCAGACTTTTACAGACCAAAACCCACACGTGTTTCTTTTCAGTCGCCTTTTGCGAGAGCCACAGTAAATCTTTCGATCTTCAGCCCTGGTTTAGACTGGAACGAAGGCAAAGAAGGAGTTCGTTGTAGTCAGTAAAAGTCTGACACGCCCTCTTGCTCCGCCCAAGGGCGGGAGATGTCATTAGATGATTTCCCACATAAAAAAGCCCTGATTTAGAAATAATGCTACAATTCAATGTTACTCTGTTTTTAAACATTTTTGGAAGGGTTAGTACATATCTTAATCTATTTCGTATAAAGTAATTTAATCAGTGCTTCCAAAAACATTTAAGGTTAGATTGTAAATATTATTGATATAAAAATGCCTTTCTACGTTATCACTGTAAACCTACCTACCACCTACTTTTAGTACGATCGTAATATAAATACGCAATTTGTTTATATCAGTAAAGTTATATTAATGGTTATACCTAATTATTATTAAAATAAATACGTAACTTATTGTCGAAATAAACAAAGCTAAAGAAGTAGGGAAATGTGTTAAAGAATTAAAAAAGATAAAGAGTTACAAGTGTTTTTCTTCTTATCTGGTCAGTTTTATGAGCTGAATTAGGAAATAAAGAGCTCTGCCTATATACTTCACTGTCACGAAGTTATCGCCACGACAGAATTCTTCTCATTTGTATGTATTACCAGACTGTGACCTTCCATTGTTAGTTTCTGTAAATAGGAGGTGTTTAGTGCGCGGACATGCTAATTTGGCGAACACGAACAAAGTCTCCGTTGATGCTGCGCCAGCGCAACTCGAAAGCGAAAGCTGTTATTTTTAAACAAAAGTTTTGCTGCCGAAGCGGATGCAGTCTGAACAATTCCGCTTAGTGACAACAATAAACAACATATATGCAACGAAAGCGTAGCAGTTATAAATTTGGCGACACGACTGTTCAATAAGCCGGCGTGATAAACGAGTTATAAAAATCGGACATGTTGATACATTCTTATATTTGTAAACATTGCTTGTGATATAATCCCAAAGTCGGATAAAGTGATATAATGTATGCGCGCGGCGCTCCGGACTACTTTCTCTTAAATTCGGTCGCGAAAGTTGTCTCACTGCGCACTTTCTATAGTTTAGTATGAGTGTTGTGCCTTCTTATTACTAAAACTATATTTTACACTTTAGTTTTTATTTGTGTACAATAAGTCGTCTTATGTTTTTGCAAGTACTTGTTTAAATATGTCAGTTAATTATTGTACAGTTTCGTAAAACAATGTGCGATAAACAATCGATGATATAATCCCTATCGTTTGCAGCTAATAGATAATGATTTGAGCATGATATAACAAAACACTATTCATGCAATATTTACGCATGTGTAACTAATTTATGACCTTCAATTTGCTAACTGGTCATTGGATAAATATAGTTTTATGATGTGTACTATTATGTATTGTGTCGCTGTTTCCGTAATTGCTGGCATTGATCAATGTAGCTAATGTTGGAAAGCTAAGTGAAATGCCTAGCTCGCGCTGGGTGCAGACCAAGTCACACTAAACTAGACGATCCACTTTCACCCTCCTTGCATCCGAGCCAACTCTCAATAAGCGCTTAAAATTTCAAACGCAATATTGCCAATACTTTTACGTGCGTATACTATAAAGGGAACCGTGTAGAATTAATAGAGGAAAAGAAATTGCGTAGAAAATAATTCATTTGCAACAGTCGTATTTAATCAGTATTATGAATTATAGTAGCATTGTTCTATTCGACCAATCCGATAGAGTTAAAAACCACGTGGTTGAATCTTTATGCACCGACCGGTGAGCCACGCGGTGTGCGTACCGCTAGTAATACGTTTTTACTATTTAGGTATAATTACCAGTACGTTGGCATATCAGTCGCCACTCAATGAACTTATCTTAATTAAAATTATCGCCGGTGAAACAAGTGGAAGCTCACTTAAATAATTGCTATTGTACTTTAACCATGACTGAATGTTAATTACACCTATTTATAGTGTAACATAATTTGGTTTCTTTTCTATCGAACTGTGAAATTAGTAATCATAGTTCTGTGTCTACAACGCCTCTATTTGTTTGCTGTTGCCAATGCCATCTATTTTTTAAGCGTAGATTTACTAGCTTGAGTCACCTGTCTCAAGTTCTACGTGTAGCCATTAGATGGCGCTACCAATACTGAAACATGCGTTCAGCTGTATGTATGCTCTCTTGATTTTAATGTTAGCACTGTTTATTATTCGTAAAAATTATAATATTTTATTATTTTTTCTTGATTTTAGAAGGCGTTGAATTAATACAAAGCTAGATAGAGTACCAAAGAAATTACGTTAAAAAAAAAGAAAAACTTCTGAGAGGGAAATGAACGGTTCCATTTTTTTCGGTATCGATTAGGTTTTACTGAAAACATGTCAGTTAAGTAATTGTCGATTTCAAGGGCGTAAGAATTTACAAAAACTAGGAAAAGAGTAAAACGTCGAGGTCTTTTGTCTCCAAACAGCGGCGTCACCCCAAGTGCGGAAGGTCCTCGGTTCTAACCTTGGTCTCATGCACATTTACACAGTCGGCTTCAGTTTGAGAGTTATTGTACTTTTAGATCCATGACGGGAACTTCCACACGAGATGCTCTTTTTATAATTTATTTATAACATACAATGAAGTCTGCATAGCTCCATGTAGGTACTTAACGGAGTTTAATTTTTTCTTTCTTTTTTCAAGTAGAGTATTTAAGCTTGTTTTCATATTTTTAATTTTTATTTTACATCATTTAGGTAACTTAATACACAAATTACTTTCAGAAACCTCATGAAATCGATCGAAAAGAAATAAAATCCAGGAAAATCTGTACTTAATGTATTCAAGCATTGTTGTTCAGTTAATGTAGCAATTACGCAAATCTGCTGAGCCGAATCACGCACTAGTTTGCATACAGCTATGAATGACGCTAATATCATTTAATTAAGTAAACAAACATAAGACCATGACATCAGTCTGCATGAAAATATGCAACTCGGATCAAGTTTTTTACAATCCATTGACATTTATAAACAAAATAATAAAACCTCTTAAGGTTTTTGAACTTTGGCTGTCATCCAATGAAACTATGAAACTGGTTTAATAATATAAGCCTGGGAAACGTGAAGAGACGTTACTAATTGTTGTCATTTCTTCGAAGTATCATTAGTTTTCTTTTGTTTTCCTTATACTTACATAATGCATGTGTATTGCGTAATTGTATTTATTTAAGTGTAGCTTCTCATAATATTTTAAGTTTTTTTCTACTAATTTATAAGTTTTTATTTTACATCAAAACTCAGAACAAGCGACCGTATGGACTATCGAAAATGCACATGACAGGCACTCTATGTAACATAATGATTAAACCGCTACGCTTTATTTATTAACACTGGTGATGGTATACTACTAAGATTATTTTAAATATGATTTTTTATAAGAAATAGCGACTCGCTTGTATATTCAAAGAGTAGAGATACGCGGCTTTAAAGTGTTTAAATTAAAAAGCTGGATAAAGACTACGTGCTGTTCGGTAATGTTTCTAAATAGAACGATTAAACTATCTACGTTTTAAAACGTGAAAAATTTCGTATTCAATGTCATTGAAATGCACTGAAAATGTAGGGTTTTAGCAATGAGCTTGACCTTCGTGGACGTTCACTTGTAGTTTTATAGATTCTCTACTTAATCTTTCACTACATAAGCCAAGGGTTTTAATTGAAAAATATATTTTCAAAAGCTTTATTGATATTTAAAGGATGATTTAGTATATTTTTAAACCTGATACGATCGAATAATGCCAAGGTATTACTGAGTAGAAAGCGGCATCTATTTTCTTTTTTCGTGTCTGATAAATTGATGCGACAGTGATTTATTTATGTCATCAATCTCTCATCTGCCTAGAAACTATCTTTGATATTTGTTTATATCCATTTAAATTGTATAAATCTATAGGATTTATTTATAGAATAAAATGTGATTCGTGGAATTGAGAACTCTAGAAGCTAGTGAACTGACTCGTATTAGAGCAATGTAGTGGTATTCTGTAAAATCTTACCGTTGCAACTAAGGAGAAGAAAACATGAAGTCTGAGCTGTAACCCTCCAATAAAGTTGGAATGACAGTTCACTTCAAGCTCACTCCAACTCCGTGTAAACGGGGAGATATTTACGTAATAGCGCTACTGATTGGCTTTAAATTAACTCGCTGATTAAATGATAACTATATAGCGACACCATATACCTAGGCATTGAGGTAGGAATCATAGAACATAAATAAAAGTAACAGGCTTGCCAGTTAGATTAACGCCATTCAGATTAGAACGATGTAACGTAAAAACGCGTTGTCCTTGGGCATTAAACTCTAACCGTTACGAATCACCGTTCAAAGCTCCGACCACTGTGGTTATCTTATATTTTTGTTGCCTAGTCAAGAAAATGACCGTCTCTCCACTAAAACCAGTCAATTCCAATTAATTCCAACCAATTTCAGCTATCCTTATTGTCAAACTAGGCACTTTCAGGTAGGAAAAAATACTAATTTAAACAAAGGTCGCCATGCCAGTATAATTAACTGCTTGTTAACATAAACTTGCAGTTTTTAACATGATTAAAATTCTATTTGAACAAGAATGTAAAGTGAATCCTTCGTGTTCAGTAAACACAAAGTGGAGTCGTGGCGCTTGCGAAGAACAAAGCCCGTAACACTGAGTAGGAAGCAGGAAAATAACTCAATGACAGGCGCATCTTAAGTACACAACGACGTTATAATTTATTGAAAGTGATCTGAATACTGAAACAAGAATCACTTGGGACTCTTTGAACAAATCTTTTGTTAACATAAATTGGGAATTGTAGGCGTAGCATTATTGCACGCCTCAAGCAAAATTGACGGAGCCCTCTAGGGCCGATACCTACCAGGGTGGCGGGATTTACCCAGGCCAGGCAACGCAAAGGGCAACTGAAGGATCACAGGTGGGTTTTAGACAGTGAATGTCTAAAACTTTTCTCGTTCCACCTAGTGTGGCAGGAGACATTTGAAGATTACTCACTAAAAAAAAAAACAGTATTACAAAGAATGTTACGATTATGTCACAAGGAAAAATGTTCTACTCCCACCCATGTTTATGTTCAATTGTTATAATACAAAACATCTTTTCAACGATTATATTTCCGTTAGTTACTTAGCGAACTCCCTATCTATTTGATGTTTATCTATAAATATACAACAACATAATTTACCGCCTTCCGCGCCGGGAAATGCTTTTCAAACGAGCAAATTAATTTTCTTGGCGTAATAAAGAAAAGTTTTTCAACCAGGCCTTCCGATTGGATCAGCCACCGCAGTTCAAAGAAGAAAATAAGAATGGACCATCAATAACAGTTTTTATTTCATTTATGGTTGACCTAGATATTAACTGATCTGAAATTCAACATATAACATATTCAGATGTTATTTTTGTGATAATTTGCGAATTAAAAGTTAATACATGGATGGATTCTGTTATGGCTTTAAACATGTGCGTATCCACGTAGCCAGAGCTGTCAAAATTTGGCGGATCACGATTTCTCTCATCTCAATTTGGTTTGCTAATTTCTTGAAGTTGGTCGAAGCAGATTGTCGAAATAGCCAAGTTTGCATAAGGCCATGGCCGCCGAAATCGCGTCACCGCCTTTTTCAATAGGCAATAATGGCTCCTAAGTAGCCATTGACTTGCTAGACAGCCATTTGAAATGTAAAAATATTTAGATATTTTCAGCGTTCGTAATATTTTTTGTAAGTCAAATCGTAGAGGAACTCTAAGATTTGACTTTTATATGTCGATAGACAGGACCCATTGAAAATCTTACCTATTTTCGTTGCATTTTTATATAAATTGCTATATTTTGATAAGGATCTTAAAACATTGTTCGAAAATAACACTAGGTAAATTTTTTTTGTATTAAAATCACAAATGTAGATTACTTTTGTTTTAGAAATGTTCACTTAAAAAGTTTGAAGCCTTTTAGCAACATTTTTTGTTCGCATTTGTATATTTTGGAGTAATCGAAAAGCGCGCCGTTAGTTTGAATTAGGTATGTTATAAATACATTGTTGAAACAATAATGTTTTATATTATGTATATCGCGTGTAAATTCGATTCTAATCGTCATTCATGACACACAAATTAAAATGGGAGAACAAAAGAGGTTCGTCCCGTTACTTCCGCTAACGTCATTCTACACTCCATACAGATGCTGAATAAACAGAGAAATCCATAGCAATACTGTAACCCAATTCCGTTGCCAATTGGCAAGGGACCGCATCCGGCACGAATTTACCTTTATTGATTATACATCGAATTAAGTGCAAAAATAAATAATGATAATGATACCGCCTTATGTAAGATTTGTTCCCTGTTCAGAAATACGAACACGTGCTAGAAATACATAGTTGTTATTTCGCGTGTAAAAGACTTTATGTTGAGACTTGCGAGGTCAGTCCGACAGTTAGGTTTATGGTTAATTTAGTTACGGTTTACTAAACTTCGAAGTTACTTAACAGAACGTTTGTTCATGTCCATTTGTAATGTAAAAAAATACGTATTGTTTTTCTTCCTTATTAAGTAATTTTTTTTCGATAAGAATCTCTGTAAAATAGCGTATTTTTTGTATTTAATTGTAATAATAAAAAATATACTGTGGGGATTAAACGGTTCGCCCACTGAAGTTTTTAATTGCAAGACCTTCAGCCCCATTACATGGATACGGCTTGCATAACACGCGTACAAAGGCACTGCAGCTTGGTGTTTCCGTTTAGAAACCAGCTGTTTAAATTATTAGGCAACTGCGATGTCTGCGGTCGCGTCCTATTCACATGGCACTGGTGCTCAAGGGTAGATTAATCAAAAGGCTAATCAGTACTATTTACTATATTAAAATTAACTACTTATTATTATTAAAATCCTCGGACTAGACGTAACAAATCTAATTTGTATGTAGCAAGTATGTGCATAATTCGTCTGTTAACGAGCGTAAAGCGTAAAGTTGTCTGTAGCATTTCTTAATCATCAGCTTGTGACGTGACGTGTATTATTATATCATTCGAGCGTTTAGCAATTTTCCTTGTTTTTGGATCCGGTAATTCCTCCTATACGATGAGGTAAACGGATTTGTTTCTGCAGAATATCCCGCGAGACGGTGTATAAGATGTTTGACGTCACAGTATTATTTCGGTCACACATCCTTCTCATAATGTAACGATGTACTTCCATGTGAACGTTGTCTCGCTGATAATTGACTCTATGCAGTAATAAGCTTTGAGATCGGGTTCCGGCTGTTCCGACGACGCTCTGATTATGTACTAGTAATACATAAATAAGATCCTCTACAGCACATAGCATTATTGTTTTGCTTGACTACTTAGAAAATCAATACAGCAGATTTATTGTAGTTCTAGTTGAACTACAATAAATCTGCTGTATAGCTTACCACTTTTCTGTCCAAAGGGTAATTAAACTAGAAATTGAGATTTCGCATTGAATTACATATAATTGTGTTTTATACATACTCGTAATCACTCTTAAATTATATTATTGGTTAGGCTTTTTGTTTAATTTACACCATACTACATTAATTTTCCTACTCGATATCAATGAGTATACAAGTACGTTAGTACATACAATGTATGACATACATATAGTCATGTAAGGTCAGTTTCCTTCCACCATGTTCATTATAGTCTAGTACGTCATCGATCGCCCCATTTACTGACGTGGGTTATGGTCTGAAAAATTCATTCATAGTCGTACCTTGGTTTGTTCAAGAAACTTGTTTAATAAATATAGATAAGTAAAAGTACAAGACCTAAAATTCATTCTGTGACAGTAGCTAACCTATTGTCTTTTAACACAACAATGACTCATTTCGGTTAGTTCATACAATTTCAAAGCTCATTTACATTCGTTGAAAACTTGGACGATTAATGAGGGTATTCTACTTTCCGGGACACAGCTAATATAAAGGATTGGTTTTGTTGTCACTAAAAGATTTGAATGAGTTTGAAAAATAATGTAAGCAATCAGAATTCGCTGTCTACGGATACACGCTATTGATGAGTCGCTTCGTAGAGATGCTTTAATCATCAGTAATCCATGTCAAACAGTGGACGTCTTTCGGCTGAAATGATGATTATGATGATGATGATGATGATGATGAATTGTTTTTGATTTGTTTTAAATCATCATAATTTTTTATACTTCGCCTGCAATAAAAAATATTGTTATGTTATCCGTTATTATTAAAACTGTGAAGCGTACAGTTGAAAAAGAATAGGCATGTTGACGGTTTGTAGCATTGCGAAGGTGCTTCGTAGCGTTGCGTTGTAGCGACGTAGCATTGCGTAGAAGTTGCGTAAGCACTCGTAGCACGCGTTGTAGCTGCGTAGCATTGCGTAGAAGTCGCGTAGGCGCTCCGTAGCATCGCGTTGTAGTTGCGTAGAAATCACGCAGGCGCTCCGTAGCATCGCCTTGTAGCTGCGTAGCATTGCGTAGAAGTCGCGTAGGTGCTCCGTAGCATCGCGTTGTAGCTGCGTAGCATCGCGTTGTAACTGCGTAGCATCGCGTTGTAACTGCGTAGCATTGCGTTGAAGTCACGTAGGCGCTTCGTAGCACTGCGTTGTAGCTGCGTAGCATTGCATAAAAGCCGCGTAGGCGCTCCGTAGCATCGCGTTGTAGCTGCGTAGCATTGCATAAAAGCCGCGTAGGCGCTCCGTAGCACTGCGTTGTAGATGCGTTGCATTGCATAGGTGGTCCGTAACATAACGTTGAAGCCTAGTAGGTACTGTATCGCATATATATAAGTTTAGGGAATGCCTTAACTGGACCAATACCGAAGACTTGTATATGCATGGAGCTGCGTTTCCGAGAATATTGCCAGCAGGGTACCAGTAGTAGCCTGCTGGCAATATAGCTTTACTAGGAACATTGAATTTAACGCGGAAAGGCAACTATCGAAACCTTCAAGTTTTCTGAGAACAGAACATCGGTAATTCAGTACTGTATTCACGTGAACCTATATTATACATACATACTTTTTTGATATTTTGAATTCGATCTAAGTTTGAAACAACCTTATTTATTTTACTGAAAAGTGAACTATTAATGGACTAACAAGCTTTCACGACTGATCTGCGTATCATTTTGACGTCAGTCGGGCCTTTGGTTGATCAACTCTTCGCCCGGAACTACACCGTCATTTAGTACATCATATGTACGAACAATAACTACTCCTAAAAACCACGCATATATCATTAAAAACGTGGAACAAGTTTGAAGGTTTATCAGCTGAACATTATATAATATGCTTAGAGTTTTTTCCTCCTACTCGTTTTTATGCTTACTTACAAACATATTTTTTTGATTAACTAAAGCCAATGATCGTTGACTAAAGCATAGCGAGAAAAAGGCGACAAGTAGGTAGCAAAAACGTACCTACGGCTCAATTATGGTACTCAACAATTTATCAATTGAGCAGTTGAGTTCCACTGTAGTGTTTGACCGGATTACTTGACGACTTGTTCCGATTTGGGGTCGAAACTAAATCAAGTACTTAGTGTTGTTCTTGGCAACAATTTGGTGTAGATTCAAATGTGGCCTAAATTCTGTCCAGTTCAGGAACGTAACAATTTAATAACATTTCGCTTGCTAAAGCTGACATATTATTATCGATACTAGTAGAAGCCAACTGTAATTGAACTAGTCAGTCATATTGGAATGAATACCATAAGGTAAAAAAGACCTTTGAATGCCTGTGTTGCTAAATGGTTGAATAAAACCAAACCTTCTTCCACTCCCGATTTCAGTCACTCTTCTATTCGGAATTTAAGGTATTTAATCAAAAAACATTTTTACAACCTATGCGTGAGGTTTTTATCTTACACGTCGATCGTGATGATTAAGTGGATGGCATTGTACTCTTCTGTAAATTAGCGCAAAGCAATTTGCATATGACGACAACACCGCTCATGGACTAACAAGGCCGATGACCGCCATACGTTTACTTCGCTAGCCATCTAGCATAAAATCACCGGCCGCAGTTACACATTTGCTTAAATAACCTGTTATCAAACGAATAGCCCCGTGTAACGTAAATGTAGAGTTGTTACATTTCATTACGTATATTTAATTTAATAATATCTACCGCGTGGTTTCCGTACGGAAGAAGTTGTCCCTTATTTTGATGTGGGTTTCCTGAAAGACAGTCAAGGGATTGTTAAGACGATCGGCGACATTAACCTTCTAAGTGCCAATAACAATTTACAGATATTACGGCCATCAATCGCTTTTACTGTCTCCTTCGTTTCTTCTGGTGATTTGTTTATAGCTATCAATTGGATTACATAAGTGACATGTATATCTAGTGAAAGAGTTCTTTAGCACTGTAATGCAGCTGTGTACTTTGGAGATGCAGCTGCGTAGCATTGCGATGCAGTTGCGCAGCAATGCGATGTAGCTGCGTAGTATGACGATGCAGCTGCGTAGCATTAAATAGAATTCGCGTAAATGCGTCTAATTAATATCGATAGAAATAATGAATGAAAAAAGCAAATATTTTTTCATTGACAGTCTAAAGATAAGAAAATATGAAATTGTAATAAAGGGAAAGCATATCAAAATAAACGATCGGCAGCACTTTAAAAAAATCATTTCGGTAAGTATTTTCCTCTCCGAAAACATTTTCATAGCGATTGGCGCGGTTCAAAGCTTACCTAATTAAATAAAGGTACCTTTGAATTCAGAGATAGTTGGCCGGAAACCACTGAACTGTGGTAAATCAATTGTATAAACTTCATTAAAAGAACTGAAGGAGAAACATTTTTTGGAAGGTAAAAAACAGACGAGGCTTTTTGCAGCTTAAAAACTTGCCGTTTTACTCGTAGATGAGAAAAAGCTACATGGAAAAACTATTTACTCAACCAGTAACTATCACTCTGTAGAGGCCATGGCCGTCGTGAAGGCCTTATTATAAGGGAAATAAAGAGTAATTTGTATAGTGGATTGCAGTCCAATTCTTAATTGGCTTACTAACAGAAAAAATCTTCTAGAAGAATTTAATGATAATGAATCTAATTTGTAGTCTCATCTCTAATCTGTTCGGAGCCAAGTCGTGTTAGACGATTCATCATAACTAATTAGTACATGATTATTATGATCACAATATTATGAATTTATCGGATCTTTACGTAGTGTGACGCATGTCGGAGTGGCGTCGCACGTTGGCACCTCGCCACAGAGGACTCCGACCGACTCGGTCAATCCGATGGCGCGTGTCGCCGCCTCTTTTGTCCTCCACCTTGAAATTTTATTGATCACAGCTAAAAATAAGAAAAGTCTCACGACAATTTGCCAACCTACAATAAACCCATTTTTGCAAAATTCCTTAAGGAACTGCGTCACGAGTTCACGACTATGATTGCAAAATTACGTAATTTTACCGAAAACACTGGTAAAATACGGATATTTTACAGTATTTTTTTTATAAATTACGGTAAAATTACTGGTGGCATAATATTCAAATTTTTAATTTTAAAAACCCCACGCGCGTAAGTTTGCAAAATCAAATTGAATCATTTGTTTAATTTTGTTATTCAAATTGTTGATTGTGAGAACTGATTATACTAAAAAAAGTAATAACCAAAAACTAAAGTTTTAATTTTTGCTGTCTAGCACATAACATACATATATTATTTAATCGATGACATGGCATAATTACATAGTGAAAGAGGAACATACATACAAACACACTCATTTATTACCGTATTTATGTTTGTAGAACGTATAAGTACGATTTTTACCGAAATTTACTGTAAAGTATCGTTTTTTACCGTATTTTACCTTGGTAATTTTACTGCTTTACATCCTTATTCATGAATCCGCAGTATTCCAAAACTCTGATTTTGTTACTGTTTGGTTTAGCATAGCATAGTCGGCCTTATAATGTTCCCACTAGGAGAGGAATGGGCCGTAATCCACCACGTGGGCCCAGTGCGGGTTGGTGAATGTCACATGTCTTTGATTTTTTTTTGGTTCGAGCACATGCCAGTTTCCTTACGATGTTTTCCTTCACCGTTTTGAGAGCAGTAGTGATGAAATAAATTACACAAAGTAATGCGCCTGGCTGGGTTTGAACCCGCAACCTACAACTCGGTAAGTTGGGGCCGTTACCACTCGACCACCACTGCTCTGTTTGGTTTACGACAGCGTAATTGTAATAGCATTTACACATGTAGATTTTATTTAAGTGGGTCGTATATAATCAGTTTCAGTAGGCATTTCGTGAAGTACGATTAAGACTATTGAGAGTTTACTAATAAAAATAAACATTGGTGATATGCAATTGGTTCCTACGAACTGCGCAGTAGGTACTGTGTAGATAAGCGGTCAATGTAGGAAACGTAGCTTTCTACTATCAAGTAGTTTCAGACGAGTCGCTGTCTGGAACCCGACAACATTATGCACTATTTATAAATTGATAACTATTATACACAATGTAATCACAATTACCTATTTACTGATGAGGACTATTAGTTACAATAGTTACTGCCCATTAGTAATATCACTATTAAAATTCCGATTACACAATAAATGTCCCTAAATGTATCTACAATAGTTAGCTAATTGCGATTTGTCATAAGTGCAAAAGTAAAAGGTGATACTCGAGTGGTGTGTGGGCTTTTTACCCACGTATTAAGTCTTCTTGCTACCAAAATCGAATTCTGAGAAATAATTATATCTAATGTATGTCTAGGTACTCATAAGGGTGTTACTGCACGTACTAGATGACCGTGTCCCACGTAAAAATTTATGCATTACATATAATTAGTTCTATTTTTGGTCCAACAATGTTTTGTTGTATTTTATTCTTGTCTTAAATTTTCAAGAAAGATGGTTTTTAGTTCGAGCAAAACTGGCTAAAACACGGTGTAGATAGCTGATACAGAACCCAATTCTATTTCACAAATTTTAAAACATGTTCCAGTAGCAGGATGAATACTTTTTTATATAGGAAAATAAATAGCTTAGCTTGAGATTGATAAAAAAACAAATGATTCAACATTATAGAAATCAGCAATAATATAACTCGTGCAATAAACTCAAATACATAGTAATCGATGCGTTCTCAAACCGTTTTAAAATAGTTACCTATGCGGTCATTATCGGCTGTCCATGAATTTTCAAACGTCAATTTACTCCCATTTATCTTTGACTTTGATGAGTATAAAAAACATTGTACGATGATAATAATTATTTCTAGAGTCTGCATATTACGTAGGTGGAAATATGAAGGTAACGTTGAACAAACAGTTATGGATAAACAATTCTATACTTTGTCCTTTACACTGTCAGACCGTTAACGATGTTCGTTCTTTGGACTTTGAATTGAATCTTTAAATCAATCTTTACATAAAAGGGGCTATGCTTAAGATCGACTGGTTCTTTATCGAGTTTATTCAAGTCATTAAGACTTGAATAATATCACAAATGTTATGTTGTTTTGCCAAAGATGATACGACGTATCATTATACATATTCGTGTCTCGTTTAAGGTAGTATGTGAACCACGGTGTCAACGCTGTAAGTGGACGTGCCCCGAAAACGTTATTTTTCCGGTTTGTTACATACTAGAGTTTGGTCTTCTTCAATTCGCCGTTATTTCAATAGTCCTTCTTAGCGCCAGCTCTAGCCGCGTAGTGACATAGTGATTTAGACCAAAACTTTTATAATTTTATGTTAATTTGTCCGATATAATTTACCTACTTAAAAAAATCGTTTCTACGCGTCCGTTGTTTATTAGTTACACAAAGACTTAAGAATTTAGCAGTTGTCTATTTGTTTACATTAGTGGGCTGTGTTATTAAGATGTTCATTGTTCATTTTACATCACCCTTCTATTATGCTTCCGTTGTCATTTACTACATATTTTCTATTGTTAGTCATTTCCTCAAATATTTGCTGTATTCAGCGAATGTTTTATCGATAAACTTATTCATATAGCTTAAAATTGCGAGCCATTCATACGGTTGGCTTAGTCACAGTGGCTACGCAAGCTCCTTGACCTACTTGCAGTTGCGTGACAGTGGTCAGCTGCCGATGATGTACAACTTTCACCAAAACATTGTGCCGTGATGTTATCAGCCCGCACTAGCTTTGTTGTTACTCTCTGACCCACACGCAGATTATCACAGTTATTTTGGTACAGGTATAACAATGAGAACGTTAGATGTTTAGACAGTAAATTAATTTGACATAAAACTGTATTTTTTGGTTTTATTAATTAATGATTCCAGTGTGTCAACATACTTTTACATATATATTTTTTTTAGGTAAATCGACACTTAGTGGTAAAAGCATTTTCCAATTATTACAAGTATGATGTAACAGGTTCTTCGGGTACAAGTTTTCTGATAAAATACTGTGCTTTCATCTGAGGCCGAGTAAATTCAAATGGGCATCCCCATTTGATTTTACTCGGCCTCAGATGAAAGCATATAGCAAATCTCGATCAAATCGAGACTTTGGTTTTCAGTGCATTGGTTTGAAGCCGAATGTTTCAAAGACAAATCTCATGTTTTTAAAACATCTTAATTTTTGGGGACATCAACGTATTATTGATGCAATTATTTCTTAATATGGTCACAGTGTGTCTGCAATATTTAACGTGCGTGTATGACGTAGTCTGTCTGTAATCATTGACCATATATGTTTTTACTGTCAAGGTCTTTTGAACTCTGCATAGGTAACTGAAATTTAAAGTTCCGGTAATATACTCATCGCTTGCCGTGGCCCACTGACCGCGATCGCGAGTAGAACAACAAAAGTAGGCGTTTACGTTTATTATTGACGTCGTAGACAAGCACTTATTCCATTTAAGCAGTTCTCTTATAACGGAGATCATAGTAGTGTAGAAGTAAACCCAGATGTGACGCGCCTAGAGCGACGTGAATGGGGAATACCTCTAGTCCCGGTTCGTCCATTGTACCGCGGTCGCACGTAACATAAACACGTTTAGCTATACGATATTTTAACGAGAGCATTAGAAGCGCATCGTTAATGCCTTTTAGTGAGCCTATTACAGAACGATAAAGAAACGACTATTATTTGGCACTTCGCAGATAAGAAATATCTTATCGATTATCGCTGAAAATAACTTACTTGACATAGATCTCAATTATATCCACACAATCATAACCGTAACCATATTCTAGTTCATGTTAAAATGCCGTGTTAGAAGTGGTAATATATAATCGGTCTCATTTGCATATTACCAACGCACACACCTACAAAAAGAGTTTAATTTCAAACATCAGAGTAGATCATCCTATATTTTCTATACTGCTAAAATCTCAAACGGAAAAAAATAATAATAATATAGTGGTCAATGAATATTGAAATAAGTGTATTTAAAGTAAGCTAATAATAACATAGTAGACGATAAATATTGGAATGGCTGCCTTAAAAATATTTATTTAGTCACTTGAATTGTAAAGACGATTTATTTACACAACTGAATGCCATTTGAAGAGATTTAATTATTTTCCCTATGATCGAGACCCTTAGCTCTTCAAGGAATTTACGGTGCAAGCAGCATAGCTGCTCCACAATCCGGTGTCGAGTCCGGTTCCATTTTTCAGAGTGGTTCTACTCATTCCAAGTTTTTCCACTTTTTTTTCTTCGCGTCATTCGACGAGTCTCCCATGTCCTCCCGACTCAAAAGAATTTATTAAGTATCATATCAGTTTAGTAGACAGTGGTCGCACGGGCCAACACTTGTGTCGTGTACGGTACCGTTCGGCGAGTCGATGCGCGTTTGACATCGAAGGTTATCGCCGGTGTCAGCGACCAGCGCGCCGCGCCCACACGCGCTTGTGTATACAAACAACTGCTCAGCACACACGCTCACACGTCCGTCCTATATACATGTAGCTATGTCTACGTCTCTACTAGTCAGCAGCAACCGCACGAAGTACGCACCGACAGACAGACAGACATATTATTGCGATTATATACCGTATCCTTCATGCGCACATGCGCTTGATAGTGAAGTTCATTACAGATTATTGATCCGAATAAAAATAACCTATTGGAGCGATTGTTTATCAACAATTAACGAGTTCTGTATGCAAACAGATCTATCTATAGATACCTAATTATTTCAAATGATGGAGATATCTTAATTAAAAGTAAAACAGCCGATAAAGTTGATAAAAAAAAAACATTTCCTTAACATCTTGCCCTATAAATTTCTTCCGTAGCACGACACTGTTTTTAGTCACGTATGCTAATATTCCGAAAAACCATACGTAAGTTTCATCCTAAACTAGTGAGTCATGCAATAATATTTCATGAACAAGACAGACTTTACGTGTAGTCAGTACTTGATAGCTCTTGAGCTTATAATAATAAACCCTGAGACAAACAGAGAGAGTTTATTTTTAAATACGATTTTTTAGAGTAAGGTAGGGCAACGGCCGTCCTTCCTTCCGCTACCGCCCGTAATCCCTCGCTTACAATTAACTTCTTGGTAGTTAACAATACGAATAACTATCTACAGACTTCTGAATGATTTCAACAGAAAGCATATTAACGAAAATTGCACGTAAAATTAAATAATGGCTGCATCGTTATTTTATTAATTAATTCTTGGTATTTCCAATGAACAGAAATACAATTTTATTAAACTAGTCAAATGTTTCATAATAATATTTTGTAGGAAATGCTATTTCTAAATTTTAAAAAAAATCACCACGTGACCTCTTATAAACGACATGTATTTTTTTTAACCTATGTAGGTTTTTGTAGTTTAATAAATCACTGAAAAGGCATCCTTGATAAATCGGCTATCCAACACTAAATAATATATATTTATGTGTAACTTCTTGGTAGTTAACAATACGAATAACTATCTACAGATTTAACGATTTCAACAGAAAGTATATTAACGAAAATTGCACGTAAAATTAAATAATGACTGCATCATTACTTTATTCTTGGTATTTCCAATGAACAGAAAGACAATTAAACTAGTCAAATGTTTCATAATAATATTTTGTAGAAGAAATGCCATTTCTAAAATTAAAAAAAAAAAAATACCACGTGACCTCCATGTATTTTTTTTAATCAATGTAGGTTTTCGTAGTTTAATAAATCCCTGAAAAGACTTCCTTGATAAATGGGCTATCCAACACTAAATAATATAATAATATTTCTTTCTATTTGTATCTGTAGTTCCTGAGATTAGCGCTTTTAATCAACCAAACAAAAAAACTGTTCAACTTTATAATATTATATGTATAATAGTAATAGATTATCGAATTTTGATCACATTTATTATAAATATTTGAAATAATCTACTCGTATTTTCAATAAATATATCGAGAGTTTACACTTACTCTCGCAAGATTTATTACAAAAAAAAAAAAACGTGTAGTACAATTTATTTGATGACATAAAGAATTAAACTAGTCGAATGTTTCATTTATATTCCATAACAGAAATGCAATTTCTAAAGAATATTCTCTAAAAAAATACCACATGGCGTCGTTTTTATTTATAACAGTACGTAAACACCACGCGGAACATCAGCTGATCTATGTAAACAAAGCGTGCGGGACTTTCTCGATAGCATTTAGGATTAGAAGTAGTCTTACCAATATTTTTACGTATTTAAATTAGTGCGACATTTTTGTTATAATATCACATTTCACTTATTTACAAATATCAAGCTTTTTATTGTTTAGAAAAATGAGAATAGGCCGGTCGATTGGCGTGTCCCGTTAACGAACGCGCGCTACCTACTCGTAACGTATAAAGCGTGGGCTGCCCCACCATCGCGCCATTAGTACAGCGCCCGCGCGCGCGACAGCACGTATCTCTCCAGCTCCGCGCTCGCTATCTCGACTCTATGTGTATATCAGCAAATACAGAAACATGCATTTTTGTATTCAACTACACGATTGGTTTTATGAAGAGACCCTCGCGACGGTGGACTCTGCCAGCACAGCAGCACGCCGGCGCAAGCCGCGTGATCGACGCCGCCCCCCGACCGCGCCGCCGACGCCGTCGGCGACGTCGAGAATCCCCACTGAAGAACTGGTAGAAGCACTTCGACCACATCTGCTGACCCCTAAGCGCATGTGGACGCTGGGGTATCCGCTCGAAATTGATTCGCAATCGTCGAAAGCTGTGGTGTATATCAATCCGCCACCGCGACCTAGACTTCTGCCAATTACGACATGGGACGTTAACGCGCCGGAGTTTGTGCCCGGCTCACAAGGCGACAGCGGTCGCGGGTCGCTAGGTTCGACTCCGCTCTCCGACAGTGATGAAGAAGCGGATACAGTGGAACATTTGTGTGTGCGTTGTGATAAAATGTTTCGAATGACTCGTGAAGGTGAATATATCAAGGATGAAGCGTGTCTCTATCATTGGGGACGCGTCAGTGGAGATTGCCGCTACAGTTGCTGCAGCTCGCCCTTGGGTACCGGTGGTTGCAGCACAGCTCGCTTCCATGTTTGGAACGGAACTCGTCCAGGCATGAATGGGCCTCTCGAAGGTTATGTGCGTGCCCGTTCGCGTCGTGGTGGTGTATACGCTATTGATACAGAAATGTGTTACACAACGGCAGGCTTGGAATTAGCTAGTATTGTGGTCATCGGTGATGATGGCCGACTTGTATACAAATCACTAGTGAAACCGAGCTCACCTGTAGTCGATCACAACACCCGTTTCTCGGGCATCAGGCCGCGCGACTTGGCGCGCGCGACTAAGACGCTACGAGATGTGCAAAATGACATACTTGGATTCGTGGGTTCAGACACTATCCTTATCGGACATGCCCTGGACAATGACCTGCGTGCACTGAAGCTGCTGCATGGAGCAGTGGTGGACACCTGCGCGCTGTACCCTCATGCACGAGGCTTCCCTATGCGCCGCTCACTGCGAGCGCTCTCGGAGGAGCTGCTCGGGCGCATCGTGCAGTGCGGCAGCACCGGCCATTCGCCTATGGAGGACGCGCGCACCGCTTTGGACCTGGTACTTCTAAAAGTACGCCAAGAACGAGCAATCGCAAACCGTATCCGTATGTCGAATCTTCCCATGCTGCAGCCGTATGATCCGTTAATTAGTGCCGCCTAAATACTGAGTTTTAGTAAAGTTTAAGACGACTGTTCTATGAACGTGAAATTATTGTGGACTGAATTTTTAAGTGACAAATTCGTTACGTTGACGGAGTTGCGCGTACTGTAACAGTATGTGCCTTCGAATTGCAATTTGAGCAATAAACGTGATATTTTTTCTTAAAAAATTGTTTGTTTTTCCTGTTCCTAACACACACTACAGTTATCTTTGAAACAGACACAAAACAAATTGGGTATGTACACAATAAGCAACTTTTTACTAAGCTTAAATTACAAATCTTCATACATCTGATTTAAGTTTAACGTTTCCGAAATGTCAGAATAAAATTAACTGTGACACCGTTTCAGTATATTCAACATTAATAATCCGTTAGATTAAACTGTGGTAGTGTTTAGTGTGTCACTGTAGGTAGATTCATAAAAACTTTCACTGTTAGGTTTCTCCACTACGTAACCAGTGCTAGTATAGCTATGCAACTCGACAGTTTTTCACTCGCTTAGTTATCATTATTTATCGGAACAAATACTTATACTCGTAATATTCTTACTACACGATACTCATAATAAAGTAGGTGTGTCTCTCTCTACGTAGCTCCTTAGTCTTGCTGTATATAAAATATTTTTCTGACGTAAGGGATTCCCAGATAATAAGAAAATTGAACGGGAAAATCACACGAACGCAATCTCAGAGTTCACAGGAAACTTGATGATTCTAAACGAAATTTCCTCAACATTGTTTGAATACCTTAATGTTATCAATATTAATGAACATCATAATTTAATGATGTAATTTTCCAAATGACTAAGCCTTGGCGTCAGCATATTTTTTGTTATTCTTAAGAACTGAGTCAGCGCGCATCGATGTGGTTTCCTGGCAAAAGCTTTTTCAATGATCGCCTGACCTATATGATGCATACGAGTATTAATCACAAATATATGGTTTTATAATGCAGCTCTTCAAGACACGAAACGTATAACGATCTAGTTTCATTGTAAAGAGGCGCTTGTTTAATCTGATATAATTGACTGACCGTGCACTCAAAGCCAGTTTACATAATGCTGTTACATAAAATATAAATGATGAAACTAACATGACATGCGCTCCCAATGGCTTCTACCAGAAATGACATTTTTTTTAAATTGCAGAATTCAGAATAAATAATATTAATTCATCGATTGATATAATCGTTGAATTTAAAAGCTTGTTTAGAATTGAATTAATATACATCTATTTATTGTTTACCTATTTAGGACAACGTACGATCGAAACTTTAAAAACATATATGTAAAATACATAAGATATTGTGTGTATCAGCTAAGAAAGAGCAACGCCCTCCCGCCCGGTCGTCTGTATGAGCGTTTTGTTTACGTTTCGTGTCGCCCAAAAACGTTATGTTTTCAATTCACAAAAACACATATCACACATCAACAACTCGGGCAAATACTACGCGCTAGAATTATGTTTGCTAAATTAATATAAAAATGGCGCGAATCAAACAGGGCCACATAATCATTGGCAATCATTAAGGACATGTATTACATTTACGATTTCCTTAACAGATAGCGTACCCTATTCTTAATAGGCGCTTCACGCTGTATTATCTAATCAATGTGTAACATAATTCAATATGATATAGGATTTCTGAACAATACTTCCAGATACTCGCACTTTCTTTATCTGGCGATCGAGATATTACATGATGTCAAATATTTAAAATAAACACAATAACAGCCGGTTTGTTATGAATGATAGCATAGTTTGTGATGTGACTCTTAGTATCAACAAAAAACATTAATGACGCGCTGGTTATCTACCAGTGGCGGTGCGTGAGGAACATTTCTGGGAAAGAGAGCAGCCGACAGCCGCGCCACGTCAGCTTCGGATCGAATGAAACCGCCCAAAATAGATCACTATAGAAACGTAAGTATTGTACAGTACGACGAATTCGTGATACCGATAATGATATCAGCACAATCAGATGATACTAACATGTTTGTATCGCTGACGTTTGTGTGTAACCTCCGTATCGTATTCGTGTTGTCTGATTGTTACAGTCGCTGTGTCGTAATTTCTGTACGAAAACTCGATAAATGCGTGTTTACTTTAGCAATAGCAATCGAAGAAACTATAAGTTTCTTACAGTAATACTCAATTACATTCATGTTAATTTTGGTGTTTGTGAATCGTTGAATTTTTTCCTAACCTTCAGTCACAAAAGTACTTTGTTACCAGTCAAAATGGATGGTAATTAAGTATTTATTATTTCATGCTCGAGCGTTGTTAAGTTTTTGTCTTGAAATATTAGGAGCCATCGGTTTAACGATGTACGTATGTAGAGGTGACTTATGCATAATAGAATTGAGAGTACTTCGTGTTGGCCTCCATGGCGCCGTCGTCGGACTCGCCTCCGCGTCAATAGGTACTCTTTCACAATAATACTTGCACAAAATGAGGCGTTGTTTCGTCACCGGCCACACTCCGACACGCCTACGTGGACCTCACCATGCAATACTTTATTCATAGGCTCTTTGTATAATGCGAACATATTCTTAAACTCTACCTTAGTACTTTGCTGTGCAGTCTTTCTTCGATTTTCAGAAAATTCAATATCACTGACCTATGATTCTTAATTGCTGTTGCTCATTTAACCAAATCATCGAAACCTTAACTGAAGATTATTTATTGCTGTAAGTAGGTAGTACATATGTAGCCACCTACTGCCTATATAAAGAATCGCGCTGGTGGCTGGCCTCAACCAGACTGACAATGCCACTGGACCTTGAATTTGGTACGAGTATTACTGACACAGACGAGTTTTTGTCTCGGATAAGAATCGCTGGGCTCATTATGTATGTATGAACCAACAGTCATGATTATTTTAAATAAACACAAAAATATATACTTACCTAAGTAACAATCGTACACGATGGGCTATTGTATATTATTTTTTATTCCTACATTAGCCCACCAACAGACTTCCTAGTTCTCGATGCTCGAAGAGGCCATTGAACGAAAAGAGTTAAACGCGTTCCGAATTAAATAATAATTTTATTCTTGCAATTAATTGTTTGATCGTTACGGATCTTCAGACAATCTTTTAATTACTAGGATATTGCTAGACGGAACGTCGTGACATGAATTATTTAAAAGAGGCACAAGGATATGCATTGATGTAGTGTTGCATCTGTTAAAGTGCCGTTCGCAGTTCAACTAACCGAGAACAATTAACTGCTGATTGATACAATGTACTGTTATTTGGGTGTAGGTCACAATGGCAGGTGCCTTTTATACCTAATATTTTTTTTCAATTAGAGTCAATAATTATTCTCCAAAACGTTTCCTGAATTGACAATATTTTATTTATAGACCACCCAAGGCTGCTTTATAAATAATAGCTTGTGGTGTCTAAAAAATATCGTAAGCATTCTAAGTTAATAGTTCGTATTGTAACGCTAACCATGAAATGGTTGCCCCTTAATGTTTCGCACGGTAGGGAACTTAAATTTGCAGTGGCTGAAATCATGAGGCCTTGATACAGTGACTCAGTTTCGATATCTCAAGTGGTCCGTTGACCTTTTACCGGTTCACTCATTGTTGCATGCATAATTCATTTTACCTACTTTGATTGTAAGTGCATAACAAAAGTATATTCCGGTACATAGTATGCTTCCTAGAAAAAGCACGAGAACATCTTTGTGTGAATACAATAATGAAAGAAAATAGTGATCTGTTTAAGTAAATAAATATTCACTTACTTAGTAATCATATTCAAAAATGAACGACTTCATACATAATTGATGGTTTATAATTAGTTCTCGCGGGAAGCCAAGTTGGTTAAACCTGAATTATTATAATATGTCTATATACAGATATTCATCTAACCGCTTGACCTTCAGTTTTTATATACAATATAACACGATGTAACGAATACATAGATTAATTTCCAGAAGTTTGTCTTTAACTCAGATAATACAGACTAAAATTGCTAGTCATAATTTGCGAATATGTTGGTAACAATGGGCCAATTCTGACTCAAATCCCACAGAAATAAAAACAGCTTGTTAATGAGAAGTGTAAATGACAGTTGGTAGTAGGTTTTGTTGTTCGAAAACAATATTGAACTAGACTGTTACAACCTGCACTTGATGTCTAATATTTTTTTTAATGTTACCACAAAAAGTACTTAAATAATTACCTGGTCTTGCTACCACTACAAGGGACTTACATTAATCATAACACTGTCAAGTTTGATGGTTCCATTTGTATTTACTTACAGCATTTTATTACTTTCAGAAACAATCGAGTAAATTTATTTAAAACACGTTAACGTTCTCCTAACAGTATTTTGGGGTGACTTCGACGCGCTCCCAAAGGTCGAACCCGAAGAAGTTCTATGACCTTATAATGATTTTATATTTCATTGAATTGTGTGTGGCAGACGTGATGTAAATCCCAAAGCTTGTTTGAGAGCATTTAATAACCGCTAGGTATTGTATCCAGATGGCTCCGTGATACTTTGGGACGTTCGGGATCTAAACCAGAAAGAACACAAAACGTTGCGTGTGAACATTGAATTTGATCACGCATCCTACGTCGCCTGGAGTCCAGACTCGAAGGCATTTATTGTCCACACCGTGCGTGAGAATCACATCATAGTCTACAAGATAGAGAAGAAAAAGGACGGCACCATAGGCTCGGCGGCGCCGGTCATCACGTTCGATAAGGTTAGTAAGTCTATGTCTCAAACACGGTCTCTACCTGAAACGGGACACCCCAAAATTCTTGATGACTTGCTCATCGCTGGAATTTTGAATGGCACTTTTTTTGTCCATTGATCTGTCTGTGGAGTTCTTCATCTTTTCAAGTGTTTCACTTTTAGAAGCAGGTATATACATCTAACGAGCCTCTAATTTGGTAGTCAACATAGTAAATTTTTTATGCAACCTTTTTTTCTTGGCATACTTTTACTGGTAGTTTCACCAAATGTAATTGTCTATTATTACTGTTTATTGTCGTCGAAACACGCAACTTGTATGCTACTATTAGTTATGTAAGAACTATTAGCCGTTATCTCTCGTTATCTCGACTGCAGATGCATCGTACCATCTCACGACACGCGCCTAAGCGCACAAGCCGTACATTGTACCAATATGTACGTGTACTATTTGCTCAAATATACATTGTATTAATGCTCAAAAAGTAGGTCAATAGGTTATGTACCTATTCGTGTCATAATAGTTACATAAAAATTAGTAGCTAACGCTGCGAAACCATTGTTTTGATAGCTATGTGAGAAAGGATTAGGTGCATGATTCAAATTATAAGCGTGTACGATTTCATGAGTAGCATATAAATAAAACCTGTGCATTATGGTTGGATACAACAAGAGAATTGATGTTTCATTACTAGATACTAATTAATCCACAGCCTTATCTAATCGAAAATAATTTGGATTTACTTGATAAGTAGAACAAATGGTTTGATGTATAATCTGGGTTCATCGTTTTAGGCGCATTGACCTAATGGCATATCATCGCCCTGTTTAGTTTGTCCTCTAGACTAGTCTATTGCGGTTCGTGTTTGTTTGCACTGCATCCCCAAAGTCACATTCATAAGTATTTTGATCGAATAGGAGAGTAATATTTACGTTTGTTTTGGAGCAATAACGAGAAATAAACATTAAAGCGTGGCGCAGCTGAAAATAGGTGGGCGTCATAGTGTAAACGCATGCAAGGAGCAATGGCCGTCGGTGTTGAAAATTTAAATTAGAGTTCAATATACATGTATGTAGTGGAATGTCCGACCAAAACCACGACATTTTATTCGAATGACCGATACTAAACGTCTTTTGAGGTTTCAGGTCTGTTTTCGTTTGCAAATCTTGAAAAAGTTGGCTTTTGTGATATTTCGAATGGATCATCCATATAAGCCACTGTGTTATATACCTCACATGAACGAATGTGCATTTATAACGATATTTTTTATGTTTGCCTTGGAGCTTCTCTCACCGGTATCAATGAACCTATTTAGAATTAGATTTTATTACCGATACCAGGTCGACTTAGGTCATATAACAATAAGTTTCAAGTTCGGGCGACTTGTTATGAATTAAATGCACAATAGATTTCTTTAAAAATAATAGGTGTCTGAATACAATCTCCCTACCTATATATGTATAAACTATAAAATAGGCACTTATAAATCGTTTAGTTGTTGTTTTTTGATCCGTGAATCATAATATTAGCGCTGCGGAAATAGTGTGATGCAAAAAATGACGTGTGATGACATTGCTCCGATTAGGTCAGTGCCGAAACAAGAAACGTCATAGCAGCATGTCGAGATGTTTTTATCAAACAAAATATAAATTGTTTTATTTTTTTGGCGATTTTATTGGCTTGCGTCTTGGGAATTTATATTTGAAGTTTAAACAAGTTGATGTTTACATATTTTAAGCATGTGAATTGGTTTATTAAAAAGTGAAAGAAAAAAAGAGCTAGCAAAGGCTCATCATCGGTGGAAGTTATGTTTCGTCACTCCTCCGCTGCGGGATTGTTTCTCCGGGATTCGTCAAGTTTCATTGGCTTGGCGCTTTTCTGGTGGTTCAGCTACTGTTGATTCAGGCTTTACGGAGTTAAATGGTTGTTAATAGTGTGGCGGGAAATAAAACTGAATCGTCTCGTGGTAGAGACAAAACTTAAGTTAAGTGCCAGATAAATTTGCAATGCGGTTATTGACCCTAGATATATTGACATTCTTAAATTTAGAAACGGAAATAAAGTCATAAATCTGTCTTAAATCGACATATATTGCGAACATTTTCTAGAAATTAAAAATAGTTGATTGCTGGTTTTTCGGGTACCTAGCATAGCATAGCATAGCATAGTCGGCCTTACAATGTTCCCACTGTTGGGACTCAGGCTTCCTCTCTAGGAGAGGGAATGGGCCGTAATCCACCACGCGGGTCCAGTGCGGGTTGGTTCTAGGACATGCCGGTTTTCCACGATGTTTTCCTTCACCGTTTTGAGAGCAGTGGTGATGAAATAAATTACGCAAAGTAATGCGCCTAGCTGGGTTTGAACTCGCAACCTACAACTCGTAAGTCGGGGCCGTTACCACTCGGCCACCATTGCTCTTTCGGGTAGGTACCTACGCAGAGATATTTGGAAAAAGGTCGATGTACTTATTGCTTGTGCTTATCTGGGAGACTACCATAACTGCATTCTGTCGAACAGGTGAGTTCCATTATTTTATTGTTACTAGTCCGTATTGCCACACTGCTAGGCAAAAGCCTCTCTCCAATCCTTCCAAAGATCACAGTTTCCAATTCCTCTGGAACACATCCAGGTGGTCCCGTCATCTTCGTCGTGGTCTGACACAGTCACGTGTCTCTGTGTCAGGACACCAATATTGTATTTTACGGGCCTCCTAACTTGCAGTCCCATTTAAGTTGGTCAGCCTTTTGAGACACATCAATGTTTTTTGTTTCGGAGCGCAGTGTTTCGAACATAATTTTTGAATGAAGTAAGAAATTAGTTTTAGGCACGAGAAATGGCAACTCTTTAAACACGTACAATTAAAACTACAGCTTTAACAGAAAACAAACCAAATTTTGTTAATTTTTCCCATAGCCACATGAGGTAATCTCTTAACTCACCAAGAGAAACTTGTATCTTAGTGCGTAGTGTAACATGCCGGATGTAAAATAGCGCCATTTTGAATAGCTATTTTCTTTACGTTATATTTTAATCTTATATACAGACTTGAAGAAAACGGCTTCAATTTAAATGTCTGTGAACTCTAGTCTCTTATTTATGACCGATCAATTTCTCTAAAGGGTTCAACGATCCTTAATCCGCGCAATGTTATTTTCAGTATTCATAATCTTTTAATCAATAGTCTTTGGCACTCGTCGTCTAAATATTTACAGAGCTTAGTATGTATGATTACTTTGAAGGAACGTTTTAAATTAGAAGGTTGTGTAGTACATTATCCGTTGAAGGTCTATTCGGAGTTCAGACGACAAACAAACATTGTATAGGAGGAACGATGGTATCAATATTTGACAGCACAGTTGGCGCAATGGTTGAGCGATTACAAATTTCTAAGCTGCTGTTCTGCGTGTCGCAGGTTTGATTCCCCCACGGATTAAATATTTATATGGCCCAATATTTGTTCCAGGTGTCTTGTATATGTGAGTTTACGTGTTTGTAAAGGCTCTCACGATACAGGAGAAAAGAAGAGAAGGGATTCTTAGTGAGGGGAAACGTTTATTTTACTTCTGTTGATCACGCATCTAATGAATGATGGTGGGATTAAAAGTAAAGCATACGTAACTTCTATCTACGAAACGGATGCTCGAATTCAAAGTACGCATACTATTACGCATTGGTAGCTCAAAATCTGGCTTACCAACGGACTTTCGTCTCCAGATAGTGCCTTTGTTCCGCACAGTATAGTCGATTGGTCCGGCCTCTTATCGGCGCCAGATTATGAAAGCCTTTACAATCACAGCAATTAGTCAGCACCACTTCCACTACGAGCTACGATAACACTAAATCAACACGATTATAATAAAAAAACAAATCTGTTTTCAACTGATAACATCATAAACAAGTAGACCCTCGGTACTTTAACAAAGATGCTCGCAATTCTTTCACCACCCGGAAGCCTTTACGCCGTACTCATATAAATAATTACACAGCCTTTATCAATACTAAATAGAGCCTTTGTTTGAAGAATAAGTGGGCTAATGTACTTGCTACAGTCGATGTGTTCTTGGTTAATATTGATTTTCATGATATTATCATAAAAACGCAAATCATTGTCATTGTCTCAGTATGTGCTCAAGTTTGACAGATAGACAGTGAAAAGCAGATATGTAGACATACAATCACCAGACAATTTTATCATCATCAGACATAATGCACGGATGATAAAATGATTGTACATGTTAGTAAACTTGATCCGGTAAAATATAAGGTCGTTAACCTGATTAGGATTCATGGCGGTAAGGCAAAGAGGGTTTGAGGAGTGGCTGGAGAGGCGTCACGGCGTCCTCATCTTCCGCTTGACGCGGGTCCTCACCGGACATGGTATGCTCGGGAGGTTCCTGCATCTCATTCAGGCGGAAGAAACGCCTGGGTGTCACCATTGTGCGGACCGCCCGGAGGATACGGTGGAGCATAAGGTGGAGGTGTGCATTGCTTGGGCGGAGCACTGTCGTGTCCTTGTGGGGGCGATCGGCGGCAGTGACCTCTTGCGCCGGGCACTGGTACGGGTCTGGAGCGAATGGGAATGGGCGGTGGTCACCTGCTTCTGCGAAGCAAGCTAGTTAAGAAGGTTGTAGCACTCGTGGGAGAACGGACAACAACGGACCTAGAGCGGGAAAAGTCATTAGATGATATCGTACTTCAAAACCCGATTAGAATCAAAATCACTGTCTGCTAAAGAAAAACAAGACCGATTATTATAAATATAAAAGTATCTGTCAATATATTTCAGCAATTGTTAATAAAAGTAAAAACTATATTTTTCAGTAGTCCAATCTTTCCACCGCAAGAAACCGTTGTTCGTCTTATAATAGCGTTATTAAATACCATATTAATTAGTTTAAAGTAGACTATATCAAGCCACACTATTAAGGTTGGTCGTTAGTGGTATAACGCATTAAGGGCGACTGTCCATCAAATGAAGACGAATGACCGACTCAGGTAGCCATACTTATCAATATTGTCGCGCAACTAGGAAGACGCTTCAATCATTTAACTGGTAATTGACGTAGATTATATAGAGGTCGTATGAGTGTTGTGGCCAATTTCTCTTTCAAACGATAAACTTTTCAGCGTTTGGAATGACCACTAAACGACTGGTTAATTGTTTGTTTTACATTTTGTAACAATAACAAATCACAAAGAACGTGGGAAGTTCAATGGCATGATAGGCCTTTGAGGAATAAAAATATTTATAAATACTTTACTTTGTCAGACTTTTATGAAGACTTTTTAAATAGAGAAAGATGAATAAGCAGCTTACCTACACAGTGGATTGTAAACCTGGTGAACTATTTTAATGGCAATTATCTCTACCCTTTCTGCAAAGAGGTTTAAAGAAATGGTATTATTCTAGGCGCTTCTGTCTACCTGGCTTTGTTATGATGAATGCAAAAATTTGGGTGGTATTGTCTTTCAATTTATGAGGAAACATCCGTGCTTATTACAGCTTAGTTGTAAATACATCGTGAAAGTGAATAATGCTCTACAACCTACAACGGCCTGAAAATTCGCACGGCGCTCGTAAATTCGTGACAAAAGATTTCTTTTTTTGTTTGTGCGCACCGTCACGTCGTCAGTGTCGCTCTGGCCCCTCGGTGCAATTGAAATTATCAATACATACAGCTACAGGTAGCATGCCGTCTGGGATTAACTTCAGGATTATATGGTATATGCCATTGTTTATCTGCAGGTCGTTAGCGACCGACGCTTGTATATGGGCCCTAACTGAGGAACTATGGGGCCTATTTTGTATATAGGCCATAAGTTCCTCAGTTCTATATAGTTCTATATTGACTGATAAGTTTTTAACCCTCCTAACATTAGACATCATCTCACCCCAGCCACCGTGACCCTGTCCCCAAATACCTCTACCAGCCACGGTAGGCACGGACTCGCAGACGACGAGCAATTGGTAACTCGCCGTCCGGTAACCGTCCGGACCGAACCCATATCGTCGATAGCTCGTAGTGTTCCACGTACGCCTCAAAGAGTTGTTAGCAAATCGTAGGGGCCCATGAGGGCCGATACCAGCTAGGGTCACGGGGAATTTCTAAAACGGAAACCCGTGATCCTAGAACGTATAGGGCAATGGCCTGATATGCCCTCCCACTCCACCCTAGAGTGGGAGAAGTCATTGGATGATTTCACATCTCCAAAAAACGAGATGATCTAAAAATGTTTAAAAGTAGAATTAATTGCCTTCTAAATTGTTTTAAGGGACCAGTCAAGTGTGCTACAATGTTTTGATTTGTTGACAAAAACATTAATTTGAAATAGAGAAGCTGGGGTCAGATGTTGATCTTTTGATCTTATCGTAACATTAAGACTGAAAAACCGGTTTTACTCGTAACAACAAGTAAATATTACATCATAAAGGAAATTTTAGGACGAAGAACAAAGCTTTGTCCGTTGCATGTTTATACAGTGCAATACATATTGGTACAGCATGGCCGCGCCGCCGCGGCCCGGCTGATATCGGCCCAGCAGACAGGCGTTACTGCGCAGATACGTACCGCGACTATTTCCGAGATGACCCACATGCATATGTGCTTATTGATTTTTAATTGCTCCCGTTCAAATATACTCCCACACGTGGATTCTAGACATAACCAATAGTCTACTCTGATCTTGAGTTTTATTACAAAGTCGATATTGATACAAGTCTTCATAGTTACCTAGTCAATTCGAGATATTATTATGGGCGAGATGCCAAACTCCAACGACCATTCAATATCCTTTGGCTGGATTACGTAAATCTTAGCTCTTTGTGTGTCATAGTTTAAGACTTAGGTACTGTACCATGAGTCATGCACTCGTTGTCAAAATGTGCGTAAATAACAGTACAGACATGTATAATATGAGTACGTGTCAACATTTTGCCCCTGAAAACATACTAGTGTTAATGCCTTACTCATTGTTTTATAGATACCTAAAATATTTCCTTGAATTCAGAGCGAATAACAAACAGGTACGAGTAATTTCATGGGAATTACTGTTTATATATAATTGATTCAACATTCACCCTGTACATCTTTTAATTTAATTATTTTAATACAACGTATTTAAATCGATCCCTATCAAAATTTTAAGCGTCTGCCTAATTAAAATCTGTTAACAAAAGGCACTGAACTAATGAAATGTCACAGGTTTTACTCGAATTTCAGCTTCTGCAGCTTTGACAAACTTGAAATCTCGCAACCTGATTCTATACAAGGAAACTACTCGTCTACAGAGGATATACGAACTTACTTTCTCCAACGCCTTTAGCGGTCTCCTTTGCACAAAGTTTCATCAGCTTACCTACACGAGATTTGGGAGGTTAAGTAATTAAGAAATATTGTAATGAGTTGTGAAATGAGGTAAGGTTTATAAATACTGCGGGAATGTGCGAAAAAGTTACCGCGTTCAGGGCGAATGAAGGAACACAGGTGGGCGTTAATCAGGTAAAATCTGACATAGCTCTCCTTAGAGCAGGAAAAAAATCAACCTCAAAAAATGGTTTATAAATATCCCGCATACACGTTTTATTGAAGTCCTAATATTAGACGAAGGTTACAAAGGTTCAACAATATCTACCCTCCTATTTCAAGAAACGTGGCATTTTTGACGTCACGTCCACGAGCCGTTATTGTGACTCACCTAATAATGAAGCTCCATGAGAACGAGAACTATTTTTGGTAACAATCTTATAAAAAAAAGCTGTTATGTAAACTTATCAGTGTAATCATCAAACGTGAATTTAATTGGTGTTTGATGTTGAATGCAAGTCTTAGTTTTGTTCCGCGTATCGTTAAGGTACAAGGAAAGGGGCGGCTTCAGTAAATGAAGTCTTTCATTGAAACTCAGTGTTGTTTTTGTGCATTTAGTAAGGAATCATATTCACCATTTTTTTTATTCTTGATAGGTTTGCGCTTGACCGCTATCTCACCTGATGGAAAGCGACGATGCGGTCGACGATGGAGCGCGTTTACCTAGAAGTAACTTATTCACTCTTGAATTAAAGATTCCGGGTTGTAGCCATCAGGAAAGACATTTTAGCGTAATTGCAATTCGAATTTGACAGAATAAAATGGTTTTGCCGGTTGTGAAGAATTAGGTCGTGACTCTTGAAGATGAAATTTAATTTAGATTGGAAGCTTCTAATTAATTTTGTTGTTACGTAATTAAATTCTACGTATTAAAGCTTAATGCATGGCGTAAAACAAAGTTAGCTTTCCCCGAAAAATATTTCAACAAAACCATACGATCCTTGTTGTGAAACTCAGGTTGAGTTTCTCTTTGAAATATTTTTTTTATGTAACATCACTTGAAAGTTTTCTCTTTAACATTTTGTTTCACACAAAAGACGTTCAAGTAATTGTTTCAAAACCCGTCGAAAAATTAGTAGAATGAATGAAATACCTTTTATTGTGTACCATTAAAGCTATAAAAGATTTGCATGTTATCTATAGTTTCTCAAAAACAGAATATTTCGGACAATACTTGGTACCAGAACACTATGAAACAATCCTGATTACTAAACAAAGAGTACCTACTAAAATTTGTAGAATGAATGAAATACAAATCCTTTTATTGTGTACCATTTAAGTAAGGTCTAAAGCTGTAAAAGATTTGCATGTTATCTATACTTTCTCAGAAACAGCATATTTCGGACAATGATATGTACCAGAACACTATGAAACAATCCTGATTACTAAACAAAGAGTACCTACTAAAATTAATAGAATGAACGAAATACAATTCCTTTTATTGTGTAGGTACCATTTAAGTAAGGTCTAAAACTGTAAAAGATTTGCATGTTATCGATACTTTCTCAGAAACAGCTTATTTCGGACAATGATTGGTACCAGAACACTATGAAACAATCCTGATTACTAAACAAAGAGTACCTACTACCTGCTACATTCACACGGACAGACGGTTAGGCAGTCATGAGGGTCCTTAATGGCTTAGTGAGTCGCGAAAAGATAATGAAGACACAAAAACACAATCAACCTTGTAGTTAGTTCCTTGTTATGGGTAAGTACATAATAAATGATTCCCAAGTATGTTTACAGCGGCTGACTCACAAGTCGCACGGTAGTGATAAGCTGCAGCATTGGACTCAATGCTTAATCATTTGTGTAGGCCCCTATAGCAATATTGGTCTACATACCTATTTGTACAGATACGAACACACCCACCAATTAAGGTTGGCGGCCAAAATTTCACATTTACTGCACTAGTGTTCATTAATTTTGACTGAAATGCACGCTCTAGTGGTCTTTAAATTTTGGCATAGTGGAAATGAAATTGATACGACTGTGCGAGATTCATTGTTTTCACATACCGCGGACTTCCTATTGTTTGTAGTGGCAAGAGTAATGAGAATGTATTGCTGTATAAAAGCCACGCCCACAGAATTTGTAAATTATAGTAAACTAACTTCTACCAGCGGCGTCGCTCGCGGATAAGTAGAAAATTAGCCCGTGATAAAAATCTTATTTCCTATCCAGGACATGGCCTATCCGTGTACATTTCATCCAAATTCGTTCAGCTGTTTGATTGCTAAGGAGTAATACATACAAATGTTCATAATCAGCCTTTTAATGTTACTACTGCTGGGACTCAGGCCTCCTCTCTCTAGGAGAGAGAATGGGCCGTAATTCACCACGCGGGCCCAGTGCGGATTGGTGCCTATCACATGTCTTCGAATTTTTAGTTCTAGGACATGCGGATTTCCTCACGATGTTTTCCTTCACCGTTTTGAGAGCAGTGGTGATGAAATAAATTACACAAAGTAATGCTCCTGGCTGGGTTTGAACCCACGACCTACAACTCGTAAGTCGGTTACCACTCGGCCACCACTGTTATACAAATGTTCGTCTTTATAATAATAGTATGTAAAGTGAGAAATTAGTATATCAGAGGAATTTTGAAAGTGACAGCAGTTACTGATAAGTTGAAAGGTATTCTTTTGGCTTGGTATGGTCATGTGAACAGGGAGGATGAACAGCATTTACTAAAAGAGTTGTGTATACTACATGTGAATGAATTGAGTTATATGAAAAAAAGAGAGTCGGTAATACCGTGACGGTTGCCAGAATGGTATTTTAGAAAAAAAAACGTGTTGCGCCGACCCCAAGTAAAACGGGACAACGGCAGGAAATTGTATGATGATGATCTACCATCGTTTTAGAACTCCCAAGTTCTAGTAACTTAATTGATATAGACAGCACAGTAACTCCACTACCCTTAAATAGGATTTTCGCAACATGACTTGATTTCATAAGACGTATCTGTTGCCCACTCGCCCGGAATAATCCTTTAATCGACATTTACGACACCCACGGGAAGAAATGGGGTGCGTTATTATTAGACGGAGACCACACGGAGTGGGGGATGCGACACACGTGCTACTATTCATTTGCAATACTGGTAAACAAGCTCCAATAATCAATAGTTTAATTATTTAAAAGTTATATCCTCAGTATTCACGACAGCAACCTGTACATGTGCGAGTAGAATAGGTTGGTGCCACTAAACTCAGTATCCTTTGTCTTTTATTATTTTCCTTTCAATTTAATAAACTAACCATCAGTAAAACAAAACCAGTAAAATTATTATGATTATTTACATAAAATATTTATTCATGTTAGAATAAAGAAAATAAGTTCCATTGTCTTTCTTTGCTATTCTAGGCGGATCGCGCTATGTTCTTACATTATATACTTATAGTATAATACATTTTCGAATAATATACCTGAAGTTAATGACAGCAGTTTAAAGCGGGCTTATAAAAGCATAATTTTTGAATATTTCATCCTTAAATTGCTTCTTTTCTTGAAGGACTTAAGGAAAAGGTATTCATTTCACCACAAAAGAATTTTTACAGACCAATTAAGTCGTAAGGGAGACCGGTACAGCGCCCCAATCACGCCAGGAATGGCATTGTTCAAAACATCAGTTATTTTGAATTAAATGATGGTGATGAAATACACTGTTTTAAAACAAAATGTTACAGAACCTGCCGTTTTGAAACGTTACATCATATATCTGATGGAAATGAGATTACATATATTGAATGTTACGTGCTTTGTGGAGAAGCTAAGTGTCGATTGTAGACAATATCACGTACTATTTATCACTCCCCGATGTTCTTTGTAATACGAACAAAGATCTTGGTTGTATATCGCTGTTTTTAACTGACTTTAAAAAGAAGGAGGTTCTATGTTCGGCTGAATGTAATTTTTTTTTAAATGTATGTTCACCGATTTCTCAGTCAATTGTGGACGGATTTTGAAAATTATTTTTCGATTGAAAGGTTATACTTCTAAGTTGGTCCCATAGATATATTGTTATGATCTAATCATGGATTTCGAAGGTATGGAACGGAACTCCTCATTGGATCACAGCAGAACTGACGTAATAAGTAAGATTGTTTTGTTTATACGTGTCGTCGATGACTGACTGAAAGAAGAGGGGCGATATATGAACTGATCTGATGATGAAGCTGGAAGGTAGATACCGGAACTTTGTAATAAATTAATGCAACCTAACCGTGTTTGGGATTATTAGAATTGTCATGAGATGCAATAAGGTATTTAAGTTTGGCTGAGGTTAGGTTAGTGGTGGCATCATAACTAAAAAGTGTAAGTAAAATAAAAAACTTTTTCCGACTTCAAAGAAAAAAAAAAAACAATAAAACGTGCAAAATAACTTAATTTCGGAAGTCGGTGTTAATTAAAGAAGTAACAAAACTATTATGGAAACATCGACTTCACACGCTTCGCACGTTTTAGTAATTTTTTTTACATTGAAGTCGGTTGTATTTTATATGTAAAAAGTTTTTTTTATTTTATTCTGTTTGTGATGATGCAAGCCCCTACACGACGTTAGTAATTGATATACAAATATGTACATATTTTAACTTAAAGCTGTTGATACCGCATCTGTAGCACCTACGTAAGTACCCAATACGTACACATACATAATGGAATATCTAAATCATCCATATACGTAGGCCCTAATCACACATCATACGTAGCTTACTATCTTAATATACACAACATAACTACGTGATGTATCTAGTCTCAATAATACTTAAGCATGACTCAAATTGCAACTCTTATTAAGGAATTTACATAATCAATTATTCGGCATATAATACGTCGCTATACGTACTAAAGTTATCTTCCGCTTGTGAATAAAAAGTTGGATTCACCATAAAAGTAGTAGGAGCCACAATGTCAGTCACGCCCGCGTATATGTATTTCGACATTTTGTATAAAATTAATAACCTTGTGTGCTCGGCAATGAACCTCCGCAAAAAAATATATGATATGACTATTGTTTCGTCCGATGCATGAATCTGTATGAAAATCTGTTCGTTATATATATCTTACACGGTTCATGTTTTTCTATGTTTGCTATTGTTAGCGGAGATACGATCACAAGATTTCGCTAATTGTGGTGCATGAAGCGACTCTCGAATGTTCTCTGCACTGTCTCAATGCTATAATAATTCCCATCGTTATAGAAACCGCTAAAGAAAACGACACCATATCATGAACTTGTTTTCTGTTAAAGTGTCTCCTACTAGAGTGTTTAAATAGAAACTGTTTTCTCAATGCGGTATGCTTTTCAAACATTTAAATAGGTCACAAGCTCATACAGTTAACAGATGTTAATTTTGGTTAGTGCTGATGTGGGTTTGAAAGAGAAAAAAAACCGACGTATTACGAGACAGATAGCACTATTCTAAAGTAGGCTAAAAGAGGCGGTCGGCTTTGAATTAAATGATGATAAAATCGAATCAGTTTATTGATATGTGATCTAGAACACGCGCAATCACACTTATAAATGAGGACCACTGTTAAAGAAGAACCGAGATTACTAATTCTATAAGTAGGCGTAGACACAGATACTATTAATAATATGTAGTTATATTCGATACTATTTATCATGTAATAAACAATATTACTCAGCTTACAGTATTGATTCTAGTCAGTATAACATTTACACAAATATCGGGGTCGCTGTAATGTCGAACTAGTTACCAGGTTGACATGGTAGAGCTGCCATTTATGCAAGTGTTGCTCCCAATAACCTTTTTCTTTGTTGTTTTGTTGCAGCCATTAATATTGACTTAGTTGCTTGAGTAAATGCAAAGTAGGATACCTGATTGTTGTTTTAATCTGATTAGTAAGCCTCTAAAAATCGGTTGTGACAGTTGAAGAAGCTTGAAACGGTGTATATGTTGTGGAGATGGCAACAGTAGAGCGCGGTTCACATTGAATGCCTCTGAACCCATAATGTTATACTCCAGTACTGAATAAGGCATTAATTATAAAGTCAAAAGGTAATGATTCATTTGGTCATCATCATCGTGTCAGATTAAAGACGTCCACTGCTGGCATATGCCTCCTCCAAGTGCCGCCAATTCGAAGGTTCTGCGCGTCTCGCATTCAGCGATTAACTATGTAATACCATAAGCAAATCCTTCATAAGATATGTACATTCTCTATGAACTAAGCACTTACATACTGAAGATTTATAATACAGTATTGTATATCGTAGAGACCTGCTGTACAAATATTTTTTCCTACAATTTTTTTTTTTGCTACAGTACAATAGATAAGGGAAGAATACAATCTGTCCAGGGGTTTTTACTGGGAGTGATAAAGATACTAAAATAATACATTATAAACATTAAATGATTTATGAAACAAATTAATCCCAGAAAACAGAGCTTACTGAAACAAAACTAGAGCTTGCGTCATCCGGGTCACGGCACTGGGTCTCAAATCAAATTGGTTTATTTTGATACCTGAAAATACTGTTTCGTTTACATAAATTTGAAATTAGTAGGTATCTTGCAACTGTGTGCCGGTGGACGATTGAAAAAGACCTTCCACCGGAACAATGGCACCTTGATGTTGGTGGTACAGTGATCAAAGCGTTTACGCCATCTGTTAAACGTTTACGCTATCTTCAGGCGATGGCAATAGTGCCTATAATGGCTTACTTATTACAATTTTTATGGTTGGCTTATTGTGTGGCCGATTGTATTGGCTGTATTGCTCAAGTATAGCTACGTTCGGATCGTCGCACGCGCAGCCTCGAATAATATTATTTTTAGCCGCAGGAAGGTTCTCTGGTTCGTTTTCCGCACGCATATGTATATTGCTTACATAAAACATGATGCGCGAGGCGTCAGGACTACACTGAATAATTCAACATTATACTAGTTCCGTGTTAACCTATGCGCCTTTTCCAACAAGTTGTCAACCTCATTGTAGTATAGGAACCGCCTTATCTCTTATAATCCGTTGGTTAAATATTAGATTTACATCCATGTTTGGTATTACCTGTTATCACTTCTAGTTTGCTTAACAAAACCAGCACTTACAGCGACCTCTTTCTGGCGGCTACGACGCAATAGAGAGCAAATAGATTTAGACCTAAATTCATGCCTAAGTATTTTGTATTCACAGGTCCATGAAGGAGATGTGGTCGGTTTCGACATATCCAGCAATGGCAAATTTATGATGTCCTGTTCGTCAAACAACGACATGGTCATATGGGACCTGAAGGGCCAACAACTGGATAGGCTCGACACATATCTGGTGACGACACACACTGCCAAAGTTTCACCGTGCGGCCGCTTTGTGGTCGCGACGGGCTTCACGCCCGACGTCAAAGTGATGGAGGTCTGCTTCACAAAGAACGGGGAGTTTAAACAAATCACAAAGGCGTACGAGCTAACCGGCCACTCTTCAGGTGTGTACGACATCGCCTTCGACGTGGACACGTCACACATCGCCACTATATCGAAGGACGGCACGTGGAAGCTGTATCATACAAAGAGTAAGTATTGACATGTCATGTTAATGCGCAAATGCTTCCTTATTATCACTTGTATTTTACGTACATGTAGTATGAGACGTGACTCGGTAGGAATATGTATAGTCAGCAAATAGCGTGAAAATGACGTTATGTCGGGCCGGCGTTAGTGTTCGTTTATTTTGATGTAATAAAATTTCAAATATATCGGAACTGAGGCAGTAGTTAATTCATTGTTCTTTCATCAGTTTTATTGAGTTACTAGCTTCTGCCCGTGGCTTCACTCTCGTGAATTTAGGTTTCTCCATACAAACTTTGGACCCCCGCTTCATCACCTTAGGGAGTGAGTTTTGGAAAATCCTTTCTTAGTGCTCGACTACGTCTTAAAAGGAAACCTTATGCAAAATTTCACGTTCCTAATCCCAGTAGTTTTGGCTGTGCGTTGATATGTCAGTCAGTCAGTTTTTCCTTTTATATATATAGATTAACTTCAACTCTGAATTTATTTCTTAAATGTTACGCTCTTTTACATTAGATTCAGTACCTATGTATGTATGTAGGTTTATTAACATAGATCGTCTAATGGGTAGTTGTTACGTGTGTCAAGAGTATTTAATTACAGTTTGTAGTGCGCAGATTGCTCTTACACTCATAATTAAAGTCAATGAATTATTATCATCACCTAATAGATTCATCAAAGCCCCCACGTGACTGTTTTCTGATGTTATTGTCAATACTTCTGGAAAAACATTTATTTTGATTGGCAGAATATGATTGCGTATGTTACGGAGGTCATTTACATAATAACTGCTTGATTTTTTCTCATTATTATGTATAACTATACGAGTGTGTCTTTATTTAAAATAATATTATCCATGCGGAGTAAATTTGTCCTCACAATGATAATGATATAGACGTACAATTTACGATATGTGTTTGCGTGTCTATTTTATATTTTCCTGTATCCTTTTTCCTATGTATCCAGTAAGTTTATATGGTTTTTTTGATACACTCATATGTTTAATTACTCTGTCATTTGCCTCTTATACAGAAACTAGTGTCATTCAGAAATATTGTCAATGCAATTTATATAAAAGTATTATAGCTTGTGCATTTTACTGTGCCCAAGGTTTTCTTTTCACATGAGGAAAGTTGTACCATGCATTTCAGTAAATAACATTGTAAGTTTAGGTTTTCAAATTGTATTTGTTTACGCACTGTACGTTGACATAGGTCACGGTCACCATTTAGCATTGAACTTGCTAAACTGTAGTAGTTTTAGCAAGTTCAATGTTTCCCTGTAGTATTTTGTAAAGTGTTGATAACACGTGGAAAAAATTATTAAATGAAATGACTAACGTTATTGGGATTTGTGGAAAACATTACCTTCGGCTATCGTTGTCTGTTTACTACGTGATGTCTGGGAATTATTGATGGCGTAGGTACGGACACGTCATATTGCTCAGTCCCACACTTCACCAGACCTTGTTTCATTTTATAATAATGCGATGGTTTTCTGCCTTATTTGAATTTTATACAAGAGTAAACGTGTTAATAGGTGTTATGGCCAAGCCATCTAGTTGGGCGAGCAACTAGTTAGGCGTGCTGATGATTCCAATAAATTAAATGTCAATTTATTTATCTGCATATCGAATCAAAATCTTGTTCTCAAACCATAATGTGGCGTTCGCAATTAACGGTACCTGTGTGTATATTAATAAACGATCAATAAACCATTAAGTATTCTGCCACCAATATATTATGCAATAATTTAACATCGCATTATAGAATATTCTAGATAAATTATCAATAACATGTAGGTATATTTTTTTTAATGTTAACGAATACCTATAATAATAATAATACAAGTTCTTTGTTTACGTTTGTAAAAGGTAATCTGGAAGTGGAAATAATGTTTATATTGTGATTATTTGTTCACTGAAGTTGATGTGTCATCTTCGGCTACTTTTTATTCCAAAAAAACGTTGGGTTCCCGTAGGATAGACGACGGGAGCGGAGTGGCGGGAATAAATTAGTTTTGAATATTTCATGAAGATTTTTATCTTGAGATAAAATGTGCATGTTTTTATAACTTGACCGTAACCGTAACCTGAGAACAAAGTTCTAAGCTAGACTGCAAACTACTAGGCTTCAAAAACAGATAAATTTAATACTCATTTTCTTCGAACTCTTTACGTTTGCTGTTTCTGTCATGTTCTTGTTTTTTAGGTTTCATCGATTGATCATCTTTCCACCTCCTTGCTTATTTATTTTAAAAAAAGCTATGTTCATTTTAATCCAGTCAAATTAGACCAACAAATAGGGGTAAGGTTACAATAATTCGAATTATTGTAACTTTGGATGTCTAACTAAAGTGACCGGACTATTAGCTACGTACCTTTTACGTGTAAGTCTTTCGCAACAAAATCATGTTTGGAAACAGGAATTGAGTATTTGTCTGTGCTTATTTTTGTACAATATTTTATATAAACAACAAATAACACTAAAATACAATCTTTTTCTGAAAACAGCTTCAAAATTGGTTATTAAATGAATCAGCAATTAGCATCCCAAAGATAGGTTTGAGGAAGACTGGGGGCGTGGTGGAAATATCTCTTTTGAGCACGTAACCTAATGGCGGTGACGTCACATTTCAGTATGTGCATCCTTATACTGTTATTTGACAGTTTCCCCTTCCACCAGATTTGAAAGGGGTCTAACTTGATTAATATTGAACGAATTTAAAAATTTCTTTCTATTTACAATTGTAGCGACATCTATGGCGTTACATAAGAACTAATCCTGCATCGCGCAATCAAAGTTCTCCGCGTGATTTGAACATATAGAATAGCCCAAAATCATCTATCGGGCAGTTGCCCATCAGACATAACACCCGTCTCGGTCGGAGGATCCTACCTTTTCAACAGAGGTTTGCGGGACTTTACACTCAATTCCGCCGACCTCCAAACGATTTTAAATAAAGTTACTTTTTTATACAAAACGTAAAAAAATTGAGTCAAGTACCCAATTATCCTTATGCATCGTAACTATTCTATTTTTAGTCCTCCAACAATTTTTTCACATAACATATTCCGAATCATCATCATTATCATCATTTCAACCGAAAGACGTCCACTGCTGGACATAGGCCTCCCCCAAGTGTCGCCACAAAGAACGGTCCCGTGCGTCTCGCATCCTGCGACTTTCACCAGGTCATCGATTCACCTTGTGGGAGGCCTTTCTGTACTGCAAATCAACCTATTTAATGCTATTAATTAATTTTTCAGTCGAGTACACTCGAGGCGAATCCCCGCACGTTCTCGAGACGGGCACATACGGGCAGACAGCGAACCCTCCTCGCATCGCCCTCTCGCCCAACGCAGAAGTACTTGCGGTCTCCGTGGACTCCTCCGTGGAGTTCTATGACACATACACCGGGAAACTTTACGATACCGTGGAGAATGTTTACTCCGGTAAGTTTATTTTTGTCTGCGCACTAAGGGAAGTTGGCTGTGAAGAGTTTCGGTATTATATCTGAAAAACTTTTTTTCACGTCAATTGACTTCTCCCCCTCTCTGGGGAGCGAGAGGGAGTGACTAAAACTCACAGTGTTCCTTCAATTGCCCTTTTGCGAGGGCTATGGCAACTCCATCAAACAGTCTGCAGCCCTAGCAGGTCAAACGTCAATCTTGCTGGTATCTAATTAAGGCGCGCGTTTAACACAACGTGCCTTGACCCGGGCTTGGTCCTTACTGGACGGCGAACTACCCATTGCTCGCCGTCCCCAACTCCCAACACTCGGAGCGTCTCCGGTGGAGGTCTGGGAAGCTCTGCTGATAGGTTTGCTGATATATACGAGATGGGAGTCTTTTAGTCAAGAAGAGTGAATTGGTTATTTTAAAGATTGGGTGATTCAGTTAGGTAGGTCTGGACAAGCGTGCTTTATCTTCGACCACAACGCGGTAAGTGTCCAGGTGAGATTGTAGTCAAATGCGAGACTAAGAATTTGTGCGAATAATGTATAGGACTGAATATTGTAGCGAAGGCTAATAGATAAAATAGAACAAGGAGACTGTTACATCGACCTCAAATAAATTATTGGGGCAAGGGCAGGAGGGTTCTAGACGACTCAATAGTTAGCTAGAAAACTTATGACTTCACTTGGTAGAGTTTTGGATACTAGAGATATTCAAGATTCAAAACCAATAAGGTACCTTCTACCCTAGTTAAATCTACACTTTATTGACCACGAAAGAGTTTGTTTCGAAGTTACGTAGAATATTCATAATTTAAAGAAAACAGATCGATACAATCGAAGGAAGCTTGTTTTCTGAGATATAAGCTTTTAAAACGACACAAACTTAGTAATAAAACGCGATTTAAATTTTGGGGAATATTCCATATTTGGGGATTCTCATGACTAATATGACTACGTAACAGGTAACTGCGAATGAATACTACAAAAGCCATAATCGCATAAAATGGTCAATTGAAAATGACGTAATCATTCGGGATTGCCCGACTGACGACGCACAGCGGTCTCTAGGTACGAGTGGAAGCGGGCCTGACTTATCATATGAATATGAAAAAAAAATGTGCGTTTTTTTATTTAAATAATAGTAAATTGTGTCATAAATTAGAACAAATGTAATTGTGTTTACATAGCGGAAATGTTAGAGTCTATAGATAGTGTAGGGTGGTTACCTTGTTTGTTAATGTTATGAGTACCGCGCCGCGACCCAGGTTAGGGAATTTGATTAAGTAAAACGATGTTTACTGTTACACGGGTTTATTGGTACTAAATTGACAAATGGAACGCGATGCACCGCATCGTGAGTTTAGCGTCAGCATTATTACTAAACAATACAAAATGTACGGGTTTGCTCGTACAGATAGTTCAATATAACTATAAAATGCAGTGGTGGATTTACCAGCAGGCTGAGTAGGCTTGAGCCTAGGGCGGCAGATTTGGGGACCGATTTTTTTTTTTTTGCTACCTCATAGAAATCAAAAAGATTTTTGCATGACGGTTTTCTGATGTCTCGCAGATAGAAGTCTGCAACAAATTTTGCTGATAACTTTCCTCTCTTACTTGTCATTTCACATTCCAAAAGTAGAAAAAATCAACTGGAAATCTAAAAAAAAACGTGTGGTAGTCAGGATAGTCTTAATTTTTAATGCAGGATATGACAATTGTAGAGGCAAGGTCGGCAAAAACTATAGCCTATGCCTTGAAAATTTGTAAATCCGCCACTAATAAAATGATACGATTATGTTGTTGTTCATGTCATTTGAATAACGCCGAGACCTTGGCGACTAAGGTGGACGTCACGAAAAAAAAACATAAAAAAAAGTTCTTGTTAAACAAGCTTTTGTTGATTTACCTTATGTATCTATTTCACGGGAATTCTAAACATGGTGATTCCAAGTCATTTAAAAGTCTAGGAGACCTTCAAGCATTGGTCGATGACTTATTAAGTACCTAGGTTTAATTAAAGTTACTACTACTACTACGATTTACTGACTAGTCATTAAACACAAGCAATTTTATTGCACTAGCTGTCCCCTTCGGTTTCACCCGCGTCTTTGGTTACTTCTGCGCTCCTATTGGTCGTAGCGTGGTGTTATATAAAGCTTCCTCAATAAATGGGCAATAAAATGTATTTTTCAATTCGAACCAGTAGTTCCTGATGTACGTTCAGCCAAACAAACTCTTCAGCTTTATAATAAATGTACATTCTAGCTTCTGCCAGCGGTTTCATCCGCGTGAATGTTAGTTATTGTGGACGCCAAGTCGAAGACTGATAAAAAGTATGCCTAAGTCCATTCTTGGATTTCAAGCTACCTCCATACCAAATTTCATCAAAATCGCTTTAGTAGTTTAACCGTGAAAGCATAACAGACAGACAGAGTTACTTTCACATTTCTATATTAGTATGGATTTATAATATAGTATAGATAAATATCGGAACATAAACAGAAGTAGGCCCTTTACTCTTCGGTTTATGGGCGTGCTAGTTTTGTATTTTTAACTCCACTCCGAGGCTACAGGAGGCCGTGAATTATTGAATAGGCGATTCAAGGTATCGTTATCGATCACTTGCACATAAAGCGTCTATAAATGCACGACTTGTGATAAGGATGACGGCTATTTATCAAAATTTACTCATACGTAATTAAGCCTTTTTTCCGCATTCTTGTTTCAGGATTAATAAACTATATGAAATTTGACGCAAGCGGAAAATACTTGTTTGTTTGCGGCGATCGCGCTGTCCGGGTGCTGCATAATGTGTGTGGGTACTTCACCACCATAGCAAGCTGCGTCAGGCTACAAGGGTCCAAGCAAACCTCGGCGACTGTAGAACGACAGAAAAAGACCATTCAGGAGTGCAAGGAGGCCCTCGCGAAATTTGGAAAGTAGCGCCATCTATCTGTTCTATACGTTAAGACAATCTTGTCGGAACTGCATTTACTTTGATATATTTTTATAATTACCTATAAATTTGTTTAATTGTCAGTGTTGCCAGAATATAAACACAGTCATGGAGCTTTATCTCGATTAAGAACTGGATTAGGTTATTTAAAATGTATTTTGATTAAAGTTTTAAAAAAATTCGCTGTGGCAGTAATTTATAGGAATAATATTAAAATTTGGCAACTCTGACGATAATATTCATAGGAATGTAATGATTAAGTTAATTGTCATGTTATTTGATCACCCTGACATTGTTTTTTTGTTGTTGATCTCGGTCCAAAGTATTTTCAAAATTATAGTGATAAATTCGAATTTGTAGAACTTTGTATTCATGACTGAACGTGTAATGTCTGTTACGTGATATTCTAGTAACAGCAGTGGTAATTTGCATTTCAATTTTAATTATTACTGCTATTGAAAGACCACTACATAATATGATAAACATTATAATTATAATATGACGTAGCAGCCCGAGACAGCGTAACTTAAGTTTTTTTGTGTACATGTTACAGAAAATACAATTTCACTATAAAATGGTTCCTAAACTTGAAACTATATCACTTAAATTTCGTCCCTACAGTGTTCCTTATTCTAAAGGTTAATCATTGTTATGTCAATTCATTTGATTACCAGTTTGAATTGTTAACGCTTCAGTAATCACCAATATAAACCAATACAATCAGTAAAAACCATAGCATATACAGCATAATCAGTCTTATAATTTTCCCACTGTTGGAACTCGGGCTTCCTATCTAGGAGAGGGCATGGGCCGTAATCCACCATGTGGACCCAGTGCAGTTTGGTGGATGTCACATGTCTTCGAATTTTTGGTTCTAGGACATGCTGGTTTGTGTAGAATAAGAAGTACAAAATTATCACGTCTAAAGTTTTCCAGATTTATACCAAAAATCCTGTTTTCAATATTTTCGGTGTTTTGCCTATATAAAAAACAACTATAATATCTAATTTGGTGTAAGTTAACTAAACATTTTTGATCAAAACCCACCTGTGTTGCCCTTTGCGAGGGTCACGGTAACTCTTTCGAACAATTACCATTGTCGCAATTCCTGAAGTGTTAACATTTTCAAGTACAGCCAGGGTCGGTTTTCACAACCGCCACGTCATAGTTCAGTGTCCTTACGTAAATACGTACAAATTATATTGTTATTGATCGCGCCGATGAGTGACGTGGTGTGCATGCGAGTCGATATTACAATTAAGTCAAGGAACTGAGTAAGGTTATTTTTTATAAAATATTTCTTGCACACATTTTCGTGCAATGTTTGATGTTTTCTTCCAGTGAAAATCTCTCTGCATTTATTTGTAATTATTTATCAATAAAATTATATGTTTTTAAGATGACGCGTTTTTTTTTTAATTTACGGTTATCTTTTCAGCATTAAATCACAATACAATTCTCAGATCAATGGAGCATTGGTTAAGTAATTAACATAAACGCTAGGTGTCGCGGGTTCGATTTCCGCATAAATATTTGTATGGCAGGTGTTTGTCCGTGAGAAGATTGTTTGTAAACTCATCACAATGCATGAGAATTCCGTTGTAACAGGAATTATTGTTCGCACCCATTAACACCTGCCTTGTATGGTTTAGAAAAGTTCTACCTGATTATTATTGCTCCTAAAATTAATATTAGCGCTAGCCAAATTTGTCTTGTGTGGACACAGCTTTAAAAAGAGGTCACAGCAAGTTAATCGCACAAACGCAGTAGAACAATGGAAATTTAACGATATTTCGCGTAAATATAATTTCTTCGGTTCCGTCACCTGCGCCCATTTTTTATTTCAATATGGCCAACTACGTATACATAGTACCTATTCATTAAGTCCACACTATTCAGAGTTTAAACAGTATTACTAACTGACCTTTTGAGGAAAGAAAAAAGCTGTCTGTTTTTGTAACACACTGAAGAAACTTATAAATAGTGTAATAAAAGTCGGATTGGTTGCAATGGTTACGATGCGTGGGATGGCACGGCTTAGAAATAACGAGTTCTTCTGGACTCCTGGGCTGGGGATATCAGATCAGACAGTCGCTCCATGTAAAATACTGATATCCAGCTGCATCCAATTTGACTGGAAGCAGACCCCAACACAGCTGGGTAATGGCTGGGTAGATTTATTGATAATGTAGACTTCTATACTAATTAGTTAGGAAACTGTTTGAGTATGAATAAGACAAGGTTAAGTGCTTGTGTAGTTGTTAGTACTTTTAAAACTACTTGCAGTGGATTTATCAGATCTGATAATTCTTATTTCTTCATCCCACTAAGTAATTCCTTCCAACAGTTCACCTCTCCGCAAAATGCCATCATGAATCTGACCACATTGAGCAAGGATATTTAAGAAATTATGTTCGATTAGCGGCTGCCATCGTGTAAGTAGAACATCGTCCCAAGGCATCATACTTCCGGGATAAAGTATCCTATGCGCTATACCAGGACATGGTCTACCCGTGTGCCAAATTTCATCCAAATCCGTACAGCCGTTCGAGCGTGAAGAAGTAACAAACATACACACTCCCAAACTTTGCCGTTATATTACTTATTAGTGCCATACTATTTGCCGAGCTGTTCACTCAACCTGCGAATCGCTATACTTACGGTTCAGGTAATTTTGCGCGCAATATTCGAATTGCGGTCTAGTTGCTAAACGGTTGTGATTTAAGACGTGACGACGTAGTTTTATCTTGAAGATAGCGTGCTCCCTGTAAAATGTAAGTGGTTAAGTACTTGTAAGATAATTAAAAGCCGTTTTAATGTTTTTAATTTAACTTTATTGTGTTTTGCACAAAAGTGACGTTATCGACATTACACTGAGATACTCTGTGATTATAATTTAAGTACAGATTCACAGCTTCTGATAAATAAAACTTTAGCTTTTAGGCGTACATACAATCAATAAATGAGTCCTCTATCAATTCCATTAATTTTGTCTGAAAATAGTCGATCTGGTGCCAAAATAGATTTATTCATCTTTTAAAACAATAGAACACTTCTTCACTACGATTCATTTGAACAGTTTACATCTAATGCAAAAAATAATTACACTTTGTATCTATTTATTATTATTTTGTACCAAACTGCTGTTGAACTGTTCTATTCAAATAACTATCTAAAGAGATACTGTACTGAAGGTGATTAATTGTAAGTAGGGTAAGCAGATAAAGATTTAATAAGTTTCTTATTGTTAAAATGTTCTCAACAAAATAATGGCAGTGTAAGCGAGTTGTGACGACAGAATGTATGTATGTAACAGTTTCCGTTAAACAACACTACAACGAAATTCGGTTTATCAATTTTTAAAGCTGAAATTGTTCACGACAACACGAACACACAACGTAATACAACATACAAACATGTACCTAAGCTTAGAATCGTTAACTATTCAATGTGATAAATTTTATATAAGACTGGTAACCGCAATAACAGTGTTTTGTATAAACAGCGGGATATATGAACAAACAGGGTATGAATAGATGCTATAATAAAGTGCATTAAAATAAACAACGAATATGTAAAGTGTAAACATAGCATTGCAGACAATCATAAATCGTTATTGTTATGCAACTGCGGATAGATGAACTTACAGAAACTATTAATACCTACGTCACTGATCCAAGTACTGAATCGAATAACTAAACACATAATAATATTATGTACACATTATGATAGAAATAAGCGGTGTTATAACTAGCATTATAATCGAGAACTCACAATGAGAACATGACAGCTATAATTAGGAGTCCGCTCTGTAACATTATATGATTGGGAACAATAATCTGGGTGTGCACTTCACTGGGCATGCTATATAAACTTGAATAGGAGTAATAACGATGTGTATTGAGATATACTCTTGTTCTAGGAACCTGGTTTCCTTTCTTAGTTTTGGCGTCGTGTTATCCTGATTTTCTTCGCTGGACCCGCCTTTAGAATGACAATAAAACGTAACACCTGAGTATAAAAAACCGTGTTCTTTATCGTACTTTTGAGAACCAGGTTACAGCTTTTTTTTTCTTGATGTGTGATATCAACAAATGACTTCTCTCGATCTAGGGTAGAGCGAGAGAGCACGTAGGAATTTTACTGACTTCGTCAGTAAAATTCCATATCTGTTATGTTACAAAAACAAATTTTGTTTTTAATCTGAAACGTTTCCGTTAAACTAGAGTATAACCAAAATGTCCAGACATATTCTTATGTAAATATGCATATTTGCAAACTGTACTTTTCCAACACCATGTCAACTCTTCTCAACTACATACGCGCATTTCTAAATTATACATGCCAATCACGTTTTGACTTCACGCACATGCTAATTTTCTTAACTATGGTTTGTTCAGCAATAATATGTTGGAAAATGGCATCGATACGGCTGTTAGAGCACACTGCATTTTCGAAACTCTTCAGTTACTTCATGGTTTTACCTTGCATTAAAAAAAACACCTTCCCAACAACAGGCGTTTTTCTTTTAATAAAGAAAAACACCTCCGAATTTAAATCAGACTAGATCTAACCCTAGTGCACTATTCCAATCGCTAGTGCGTCCATCGCTTTACGATAACAACCTATGCGAAAAAAGCCTCACATTTAAAAAAATATGTAAAAAAATCTTGTCAATTTAATTAAATTATTTTATTTTATTATCAGAGAACACAACCAATGTAAAATGTCTATCGTATTTAAAAAAAAATGAAGAGACCAAAGAAATAAATGAATGGTTGTTAAATTTAAATTACATATTTAAATTATGAAATAATTATACTAAATTAATATTTGTTAAGTTACATAAGGTCGTTCGAATAACGAGGTAAAACAGTTCAGTTGCTGATGAAATATTATTTATCTTTATACATATTGTTATGTTAATGTGAGGCCTTGATTACATTTCACATGAAAAATTACGTTTTTAATGAGATTCCGTTGTTAAAATTACGGTGACGTCGCCATAGTAATGTTAAAACAATAGAGAATATGTATGCATTGTGCAAGTTGAAGCAGTAATAACAGACTTTAGTTCTACATAGTAATTTGTCATGATAATACCGTTATTATAGCAATTTGTAAGTTAAATTCATGGTGTAATTTCATGATTGCCAATGGGTCGAAGAACTAATAATGTAATGAACATTTTAGTATTATTTTCCGATGACGAAGAGATCAATAAAATTTAGGTATACCTGCAGGATCGGTAGGAATTTATTGTTAAAGATTTTTTTGATAATTTCGGTTACTACGATTACAACAGAGTATTTTAGTCAAAATGTTCTAAAATACTTAACGATTTTAACAGTACACATTCCCTATATCAGGATAGCTTAAATTAACACAGATTACATTCATCCTGGTCCTTGTAAGTCACTCATTCAACCTCCAAATATCATAAGTTATACATTACATAAAGACCAACTTAATGAGATACATTTTATAAGATTTCAAAGTTGATACGAATAAACATTAGCTTGAATAAACAGTCAACGTCACTAAACTATAGCGAAATTTACTTAAACTAGTTTAATCAGAATAAATTATGGTGATTTTAGTACTTATGGTTTTTTTAGTTAACTATGAAAGAACTTGCCTTGACCGCATGATATGAGGTTATTATTTTTTATTGAGCAATCCATAAAGATATTTTTCACTTCAAATTCAGTTCAAACGTAACATTAGTGTTAGGAATTAAATAAACGCTATTTTTGTTCGCAAGCTTCTAATAGCTTATACATATTTTATCATATTGGTCATTAATGAAAAATATGGCAGCGACTCCTTGAGAATATTAGAAAAACAACTAATTTAGTAGGCAATGATTTTTAGTTTAAATGTTGTACGCAAAATAGTCTTGAAGTTCAATTACTAATAATACGATTCTTAAAGTGTTAAATTATCACATAGGTAGCGATTTCACTATAACTGTGTATATTTAGACCATAATATGGTATTTCATAAGCTGCAGCCAGATAAAACTCCATTTAGCAACTTACTGAATTATTCGCTTACAGACTTCTGTTCAGTACACAGGTAAGTTTGGATGATTTTTACAGCTAAACCTTAGATAGTGATCGCACGATGAGCGTTTTGCCGCCGCCCGCAACCTGAGGGTAGTAATGCGTTCATATCGCGGTAATCTACGAACAGATGTACTGAAACTTGCAATACAGGTAGGCTTGCAATGTACTTGTAATGTGCTTGTTTGTTTTCGAGGGCGGCAAAATACTCATAGCGCGAGCATTTACGGGTTAATAAACTTTAAGACGTGTTCCTACTACAATAAGATGCTAATCGTAAGCCATGTCTGGTCACAGCCTAGAGAGAGTAAGCTACAGGACTATCGGTTTTGCCTGAAGCCAGTACATATTCAAACGACTCGTCCAACTAACTTAAGAAACAAGGCTACTAGATATGTAACGCGAACAACTGATCAGTTTAGATTCTTCCCATTTTATCATCTCCATTATCTTCTTACTTGTATTAACTGTTAGAATCGGCATACAAGGAATACCCTAAATAGATAATTTATCATAAATATTGTCGTTATTCACGATTATTGTGTGAGATTTTTTCCATTTCCTCGATGAGAAGTGATACCGAAGACTAACGTTTGTTAAAAAATAAATGCGCTCGTCTTACGACTAGTTAAAGCGAAGTTAGAATCGCCAACAACATTTTTTGATGCATTAAATAAATAAAGTGATTATGTCATTGACAAGATTAATAAAGACTAATTCAAAAATATCGCCGATTGCACGGTGGATCACCAAGTTACACTTAAACACAGAGTGCATATAATAAACATTAATATAAAACGTCACGATTCGAAGCCCGCATAGCTGGCAAAAAGTAAGTTAAACGAAATATATATATATAAATCAAAATCAGTCATAATATTGTCAAATTCCGTATAAGCGCCGAACTAAAATCGACAAAGTAAAACGTTTTTTAGAAAATAACTTAATACAAAATAAATACTGTAAGTACTAAAAATATAGCATTGAATAACGCAGTGGCCGTGGCGCGGCCGACTAAAGACTTTGGTGCAAGTATCTCCCCCTCGCAGTCCGTGAATATGGCCAACAGTTCGATTCTCCGTTATAATATTCGACTAGCATGAAATTCGATAACAACGCGCTCTCCAGCGCTTTGCTCCTCTCTCTTTTTACGCGACACCTGCAAACAACATGAAATGTTATAAATAAAGAATCGAAGCATTTATTTCAAATAAACTATTTACAGGCACTTTTGAATTGTCAAGAAGTCAGCCCGTAAAAAGAAGGTTCTAAATTGTACAATCTAAAGTGTAGATCTCTATGGAGAAGAATGTGCAATAAATAAACTCCATCGATATATATTTAGGCGTAACATGTTTAAAATTTAAAATAATTTTGTAAAAAAAAAACTACTACTACCTCTGTCATTTACTGTTGATTTTTTGAGATACTAAATACTAGATTTTGTCATAATGGCGGGGCCATTGTTATTATGAAATTTCATTTATATCGTGTGAGGTACAAAAAATTCACGATAGGTATAAAATAGTACTAAATATACGTCGTAAAGTCATTTAAATACAAGAGTTGGTGCTGTTATTATTACATTTATGAAATATTGCAATGAATGTTGTTAAATTGTCAATTTATTATTTTTGTTTTGCAATTATCTTATTGGTCGAGTTAGTTGGTTGAAGTCGTAAGAAAGTTACCGTGGAGTGACGTTCCGTGTTCACCAATAAGTGTGCAACCTCAGACAGTCGGCGGCCAGGTCGGCCAGCAGCGCGCGGCGGCCCGGCAGCAGCGCCAGGCCGGCCACGCGGCGCGGGCGGCGCTCGGCCAGCTCGGCGGCGGCCAGCACGCGGCCGGCGCGCGCGTCCAGCGCCAGCAGCGCGGCCCGCCCGCGCACGCCGCGCGCACACACCGCCACCCACGCGCCCGACGCGTCGCGCTCCAGCGCCACGCCGCCGTAGCCGCCGCGACCTACGAACCAGCGTGTCATCCTTCACTTATACGATATTATGAACACGAACAACAGACCATAACTATTGTTTTTTGATCCGCAAAACTTAACAAAAAAGAGAGATGAACACTAGTATGTTGCTTTCTAAATCTACATGTTGGCTTTTGTACCTGGCTTTATCTTCCATATCTACTTTACCTATAAAAACATAAAAATGTAAGTGTATTCGCCAGATCTAGACGCGACTTAACATTTTTAATAAAAAAAAAAATGAATTCAATACTATTAAAATTAAAAATGTCATCAAAGTTGATTAGAATAACAATTTTATCAACCCCAATGTGTTTTTTATTAATTCAATTTAATTAAAAAATAATTAATTATTCTTTTTTACTAAACACAAATAATTTATTTTCCATTTTGTTAACACAAATTGTGCAAATTTGTAAAGTGCACTTTTAGACAACATAATATATCATTTAAATATAAAATATCATCGAGGTTGATTACAATAACAATTTTATACAGTTTAAATTTAAAAAAGTAGTTTTTTTTTTAAACTTTAGAAAAATTTCCACTAGAGGGTCCAGAATCATGTACTGGATTCATGGTATTGGTTTGTACGTCAATGACTGTGACACAGTGTATAAAGTACATCAAATTCAGGATTGTTTGCTGAATAAATTGACAACAAATGGCTTCTAAAAGAGCCTCTGGAAGTATGTCATAACTAATATGTATTTGTAAATCTATCGAGTAATAATATGCCTTCTGTGTGCTTTGTTATTTTTTATCTGTATGTGGTAAATAAGCAAAGAAAGAAGAGCTGTGGCTGTTTACATTGTGAGTACTTGCTAAATATTATCAATTTCTTAAACTATTTATAGTTAGAATCCACTAGATGGGGCACAAACTATTCAGTTTGGGTGGAATCAGGAGTGGCTTGCTAGAATGTTGTGACATGCTATAATCCGCCGTCATGCTGACTTTAATTACTACATTTTTAGAAATTAAGTAAACATCATACCTGTATCATAAATGACTTAAAATATATAAGAGCTATCTATTGATATTTTTTGGCAACTTTTGCTCGCTCACAACATAATTCTATCTGGCTACTCCTGAATAATCCACTAGATGGCGCACAAAAGATTGTAGTAATTTATGAAATCAATCATTTAATTACGATATTGATATGTAATATAACCAAGAACAATAGAACCAAGTTTCTGTTCGTGGTTTACCAAAACTACAGAATGAAATAACATCATTCAAGTGCTTTTGAGAATTCTGATGTATTTTCATAGCACGAGCGAAGTTATTTAAGTCATTATAACCTGATGTATTCCAAGCATTCTTAACGTTTGAGAAAATTATGCAACACCAAAAGAAACATTTGTTTAGATACGAGCAGCCTGCAATCCAATAAGTTTTGTTAACTGAGCGATGAAACTGCCTGTTATGTGATTTAGTTTGCGGAGAAATATTCAAATCCGTGACAGGTTTAGGTGTAGTTACGAGATCATATTATTTATCTCTAAAACTCAGTCTTTACCTGGCCAAGTATTTTTTCCACACATTTTAATCCGTCACAAGGAACAATTTCCGAATTCATTTCAAAGATACAGAACTATAAAACTTTACACTACTACTACTACCACTACACTCTACTTTTCTCTAAAATCTGTTTTTTAATTTAAAAAGATTATCATTACCTTTTTAAATTAAAAAACACATTAACATTCGAATTGTCAACACATTATCAGATGTTGCATGTTTTTTCCATTTCATAAATAGCGACCGATATTGAACAAAAAACCGAAAATATTCTTAATAATAATTTCGTTTTTTTATGGAACTATTTATGGTCGTTTTTTTTTTTCTGAAGGTAATTTGATAGATGCAAATGTCTAACTCATAAAATAAAATATAATTTAACCCTAAGAATTGAAAGACTACCAAAAGCTGCGTCATTTTATTTTTTCGTCTCGATTTATTGTCACCAAACACAGATAAAAATATAGAATTACTCAAAGTTATATTTTTGCTGTCCCTTTATTACAACATTATTAGGTTAAAGATTAACATTAGTTTAATCTCTTCTAAAATGGTAGCGACAAACGAATCTAGTGTCAATGCAGACATGTGAATTCACAGCTTGACGAGCAATAGGCACGCCATAATCATGACTGTTAGTCCCCTCTTTGAGGAGTGGCTAAGCAAGTCCTCACCGGACATGGTCAGTTCGGGAAGTTCCTACATCTGATTGAGGAGGTCACCACTGTGTGGACCGCCCGGAGGATACGGTGGAGCATACGGTGGTGGTGTGTCCCTTTGGGCGGAGCACCGCCGTGTCCTCGTGAAGGCAATAGGTGGCAGCGATCTCTCGCGCTGGGTCCTGGTGCAGGCCATGGTCCGGAGCGAGGAGGAATAGCAGTTGCCGCCTCCTTCTGCGAAGCAGTAATTCTAGCGAAGAAGGAGGCTGCACGAGTAAGTCAACGAACATTTTCGCCCCGGTCTTCGAGACCCCAACCCCGACTGATACAATTTCAATACCGACGTCGAGCAATGGGTACCTAGCTTGCCGTCTGGCAGTCCGGTAATCGCCGGGACTGAGCCCCAGTCGTCGACAGCGCTTTGTGATCCACGCGCTCCTCAAAGAGATGTCAGCAAACTGTAGGGGGCACAGTAGGGCCGATGTGGCCAGACCGGGAGAAGTCATTGGATGAACTCCCATCTTGAAAAATATCTTGACGACCAATGATGATAACTTTTTTGATTATAATAAACTGCAACTGTCTCGTTCCCTGGTTCGCTCCCTGGTAAAAGGAACAAGCTAAGAACTCATGGAGCGGTTTTCAACCGCACCCGCCACGGTGGAAGAAACAGTTGTTTTATTTCTAAACCCATGAGACCGGAGTTTTGTGTGGTTACACAGCCGTCGCGGTTGCGGTTATCGCTCGCAAACTTGGCAGATGACGATCGCAACCCACGCGGTTAATTACCATTTGAGCTCCAGACCGCTGTGGTCATACACCAGAAATGAGCTGTTGAGGTATACTTACTTCAAAGAAGAATTAAAAAAAGAAGGCCTATAAAGTTCTGGGTGCATCAACAGATTTTCGGATTTCGCATCGATCTCTATCCCCTGAAGGCCCTGCGGGTGTTAACCGACCGCAGAGAGTGCGGGCGGCCGGGCGCAACCCGCCGAGGCTGCGGGTGACCGTGGCCTGCACGATTCTACTAGTTTCCCGCCGATATAAACGGTTTTGTGAGTTCTTAGTTTAAGTAAAAGTCCAAGTGTAAAAAAATATGGTAATGTTTTTGAATATTTTAATCTTCAATTCATATTAGACTCTATTATAAACAAACAATATTGTATCATGGTCCTTCTTTCCTTAAAGGTTGTATTATTAAAAGAATCGGTATAAAAAATCGAATTTGGAGACAACACTTTTATCAAAAAGCAGGCAACATATGTATTTCTGGAGTTTGACATTTGCACTTGTCAAAATGTCAATCTGGGATTAAAAAACGAACTTTACTTCTCTCTTCTTCTTTTTTCTCTACTTTTTTTTTGTATATAGAACTTTAATCACTTTAAAACCAAGTACTTTACAGCAATAATTAATCATAAAACTAACTTTAAATGACAGGAATAAAAAAAAAACTTTCAAAAGAATTACGTAAACACGATAACCGCCCAAAGCAAATTTGAACTAATTTGTTTGCGGAACTGTTTTACGCGTCATAGATAGAGGGCGCCTCGTAGTTTGCGTAGTAAAAGTTCATTGATTAAAAATAACAAGTCGGGCTTATTTTATTAGAAAAACGTTCAATGAGTACTTGCACACAGTATCAAATTTTACTCACAGACTCACATTTTTATGTTTTTATAGGGAAAAGAGAAATGGCAGATCAAGCCAAATACAAAGCCTCTGCGACAGAAAGAGGCAGCAACACACTAGTGTTCATCCATTTTTTTTTTTGTTAAGTGTTAGAGTGAGATCGGAGAAATTGCGCTCAGAGCGGCAACAATTTGCCTGCTGCGGTCTTCCCGTCCTATTATAATTTAGGTGTCTTTAAAGGCTAGAATGAATAGGCTCTTAATAAAGCAGTGCGCTTCACCATCAACTATTGCATTACTGCTTACCATCAGGTGGGATCGCAGTCAAGCACTAGTTTATATCATTTAAATAAAATAAAAAATACGAAGATGAAAAGTTTATAATTTACCTTTAGGCACTGGTGCAAATACGTTTTTGAGATTCCCTTCGATGTCGTACACTCTGACGGCGACGTCTGCTATGATGAGCAAGTCTTCTGACAACGCGAGGCCTCCGACTAAACCCAATTCTCCGTTGCCTACCTGTAAATAATAAATTACATTTAAAAAGAAGTTCCGTCGAAAAACATCTATCATAACGGCTAAGGCAGCGAAAAAGAAGCTGTTCATACTTTCGATAGGATTAATATGGGAAAGTTAAAGGAAGAATTGTGTGGGAAATGGAGAATAGAAGCTTTTGCCCAGTAGTGGCACAAGATAGAAAGTAACCCAGGGTCGAGTTAAAATTAAGAAACTGACGCCCTGCAGTAGATTTAGTGGTTCACGGTGCGTATGCGGCCAGAGCAGTGTTCAAGCGCTGTCAATGCAACATCCAATCACTGCTTTGCTAGTTTGCTATTTTTGCCGGCTTTCACTAAAACAAATCGATACTTAAGTGAATACAAATAATCAAAATTGGACTCACGGCGCGTACCAAGCGTCGTAAATCCAACAGTGAACAATCCTTTAATTGTATTTTGTTAGTAACCACTATCATCGCGATTTACCATGTTGTTGACTAATATATTTTAGTAAGTTACTGCCATTATAAAAAAATCGCAAAATTGCAGATACTCTTTTTACGATGTTACAATTTTCGGAACCCTGTAACGCACTCTTACTTTGTGCCCGTCGATAGATGACAAATTAATGTAGTGGCAGTGATGTACACTGCCACTACTAGCATCCCGACCTTATATCGGTCTGCGAGCTCTCACGATGCATCATAAGAACTTGCGAATTGATTCGCATCGCACATTGTATGGTCACCTGAATCGATGCTTTGTCGCACGAAATCGCATCGCAAGTTTTCTGCGATACAAATCGTAGTTTTGTGCGGTATACCATAGTGCACAAACACAAGAGCTCTCTGTTTTATTTACTTTCATAGTCATACGTTACCACTTTTCACCGGTATTATACCTCTCTCTCAATATTCCCGTGTCTATCGAACAGGAACACAGCCCTGGCACCGTTGTCCGCGACAGCAAGACGTCTCGTCACGACATCGGCTGCCACGCACACCGGCTCCACGAGGCGCTCTGAACGAATCGTGCGGATGGTTGTACCATCTGCTGTTACCTGAAAAAGGTGAATGTTGGATTGTAGATAGTGGGAAAGTGATCATCTAAGATGCTCTATCAGCATTGTTCTCATTGTATAAAATAAATTACTAATTCTACTAATATTATAAACTAGCGTCTGTCAGTGGCTTCACTCATTTGATAGCACAAAATTATTCCAAGGGAACATAATTCCGGTATAAAAAGTTAAATTATAATATGCTATTCCAGGACATAGTTTACCCGTGTGCATCCAAATCCGTTCAGCCGTTTGAGTGTAAAGAACTAACAAACATACAGACATACATAGATACAAACCAATACCATAGATCTGTGGATGTTTTGGTTACCCATCCACAGATTAATGTTTGTCGTAACAAAAGTCTCACAACAGCTAGTATAACTAAGAATATTGCATCGCCTTATACCGAGTTACGAAGGTCTGATGGCAGTAACTAGCATAGTCATTTACCATAGATGCATAGATCATAGTATTCATAATATAATAATGGTAACACCAACTGACTGACCTCAGTGAGAGTTCTAGTCCGCCAATTGACCGCAACAATGCCTTCAGCAGTTACCGCTATCCCTGTACAACTTCGACCTGCTAAACCTGGAACAGGATCATAGATGATTTATATTTAAGATTATTAAACTGGCCGCCATAATTATGTTCAGCAAAAGTCAATGCAAACTATTGGCATGATTTACTTTTTTCTTTTCACCAGAAATTGCTAGTATATTTTTGTCAGGTGTTACCAATTTTCATTGTATTATAATGAAATGGAAATATAATACTAAATATTTTTAGGTCTTCTATTAATAAAATGGCAATTTACTGTTATATTTTTTTCACACTCGTAGATTTTCATCACTAAAACTAATGAAAAAGAATCGAAAAGACACGCGTTAGTGATTGACATTATTTAATGCGTACCCACCACAAACAACGAAACCAAAACTATGTTAAACAATGGGAAACTTAAAATATCAGACAGAGTATTTTTATTAGAAAGAAAAATAACGCCTGATAAAAAACTATAAATAAATAAAATAAATAAAATAAAATAGCCTTTTATTCTACTACCACATCTAACAATGTATAAACACATTTTAAATTAATTAATTATTCATCATATATATTAATTATTACATCATATATAATTCCTACATAATTATAATCTACAATAATAATAATTCATAATAATAATCGACAATAACAATCATAATAATAATCCATAATAATCATAACATTAAATTAAATAATAATACTTTTAGGTAGTAGTCGCCTCTTTGGCGTAGGCCTCCCCCAGTGTTTTCCACAGTTCCCTATCTCTAGCTTTTCTCATCCAATCCGGTCCAACTTTTTGTGTAAATATGTCTCTCCATCTAATTCTTTGTCGCCCTTTATTTCTTGTTTCCTCTCTTGGTAGCCATTCTGTTACTTTTTTTGTCCATCTATCGTTTTCCATTCTACATACATGACCAGCCCACTTCCATTTCAGCAACCGAATCCTCTCTCTTATGTCTTGAATTTTCGTTATAGCTCTAATTTTTTTATTACTTATTTTATCCACCAGTTTGACACCTAACATGCTTCTTTCCATTTTTCTCTGGCAGACTGCTAGCTTTTCTTCCTCTTTCTTTTTTAGAGACCAAGTTTGACATCCATAGGTTATACTTGGAAGAATCACTACTTCATAAATCTTTTTCTTGGTTTTAATGTTTACATTCTTGTTCTTCATAATTTCTTTTAAACTCCAATACTTTTTCCATGCTGTTGCGATCCTTCTATTTACTTCATTTTCAGTGCAGTTATTGAACGAAATCGAATGCCCCAAATAAACATAATCGTTGACGTACTCAATCTTGTACCCATCCACGACAATATCTATGGTTTCGCCATTTGTTAGGATGTTGGTTTTCGAGGCGTTCAAGGATAACCCTACCTTTCTGCTCTCCGCTGATAAGCAATTAATCATGTATCCTAGATCGGCTGCATTGTCTGCGAAAAGCACTATATCGTCCGCAAATCTTAAGTGGTTTAAGAACTCTCCCCCTACCTTAAGACCAATATTTTCCCAATGCAGCTTTCGGAATATCGACTCTAGTACAGCGGAGAACATTTTTGGGGATAAAGGGTCTCCTTGCCTGACTCCTTTCCTAATGCGAAATTCTGGCCCTTCTTTTTCCAATCTCACCTTTGCCCAGCACTTTGAGTATATGTTATTTAGTAGCTCTACATATTTTTTATTTATGCCCTGTTCCAGTAGCGATTCCCAAATAGCATTATGAAATAGAGAGTCAAAAGCTTTCGTAAAATCTATGAAGCACATATATACACGCTGATTATATTCGGTAGCTTTCTCTATTATTTGCGTTACTACTTGGATATGGTCTATGGTGGAATAGTTTTTCCGAAAACCAGCTTGTTCAGGGGGTTGTTGCTCATCTAAGCGTTTTGATATTCGATTCAGTAATACCTTTGCGAAGACTTTGTAAATATTTGAAGTCAGACTTATAGGCCGATAGTTTCCAAGGTTAGTTCTGTCTCCTTTTTTGTGTATTAATATTATTGTGGATTTTGACCATTGTTCAGGTGTAGTTTCCTTTCCTATTACATTATCAAATAGCATCTGTAGAGGTCTTACTAGAGAAGGAGATAGGGCTTTAAGTAACTCGTTTGAAACGTTATCTTGTCCTGGCGTCTTATAATTTTTTTGAGTAGATATTGCATATTCTATTTCGGATTGTAATATATTTGGTGTTGTCGACAAGTCCGCTACATGTTCTGTATTCTCTAGAGGCATACTATTTTGGATTTCCTCATGCGCGTAGAGATCCCTGTAAAAGATAGTGGCTTCTTTTATTATATCTGGCCGTTTTGACAGCATGTTTCCGGTCTTATCTATTAAGTTTGCAGTCCATTCCGATTTGTTTCTCAGCTCTTTGAATGCTTTTTTTATGGCACCGCTCTTCTCTACATACTTTTCTATTTTCTCTTGTCTAAATAATTTCTTACTTTTTGATATCTGCCGGTTTATTTTTTTACTTACTTCCGTGATTCTATTTTTAATCTCCTTGGTTCTCTTTTGTTGATAAAGTTGCTTTCTTAGATCCAGCAATGTAATAGTTTCAATGTCTAACTCATAGCCTTTTTTCTTTTCATCTTTAGGTAATTGCATTTGTAGTGACCTTATTACTTCTTCAAAATTATTGTACTGCGCTTGAATTTCTAAGGTTTCATTAAGAGACATTAGAAACTTGCTTTCCCACTGTGATGCACTATCTCCGGATATTATTGGTAAATTCCTTCTATAGTTCTTTCTTATGTTTTCTATAAAATGTCTTCTATTTGTTCCTTGTACTTTTAGTTTGCATCTTATCATACGGTGATCGGTATTAAAGTTAAATTTTTTGATAACATTGAACTCTTCTATTTTGATTGATTTATTTGCAAATATATAATCGATTTCGTTTAAATCTTTACCACTTGGAGATCTCCAAGTCCATTTTTTGTGACATTTTTGCTTGAACAAACTATTCAAACATTTTAGATTGTTTTCCAATGCGAACTCGATCAATTTTTGTCCATGTGGGCTACGCTTTCCGTACGAATACTTGCCCAGAACCAGATCTTCACCTTTTAGAGCCTTTCCTATTTGAGCATTGAAATCTCCCATCAAAATTGTATACTTGGAATCTACCGTGCTCAGAGCTTTTTCAACTATATCATAGAATAGAGTCATATCCTCTTCTGTGTATTTTTCAGTGGGTGCGTATACCTGAATTATTGACCATATGATGCTATGTGATGTTTGTACCTCTAATATGGCAACTCTATCAGAGAATGCTCTAAAGCTAATGATTTTGTTTCTGTGTATTTTTTTTATTATAAAACCCACACCATTTTTCCCTTTTTGGGCCGAAGTATGGCATAGTATAAATTCGGGATACTCCTCTATGCATTCATTTTCTCTCCTTGTTTCGCACAGTCCTATAATATCCCATTTCAAATCTTTAATCGCATACTGTAGTTCTGTTAATCTACTGTCATGCTTTAGGGTTCTCACATTCAGGGTACAAACATAGAGGCTCGATTCGCTAGTAACTTTAGTAGGGGGGTGGCGGTCGTACTCCCCCACGGGGACCAGCCGGCTTGGGAGAGGTTGAGAGGCGCTACTTAGTCGTTTTTTGGTTCGTCATTCTTTTCACATACTTTTGTGTTGTTTGGTACATTACGAAAGAAGGAAGTAATATTACCTGTTTTGTTTCTCTTAAGACAATGTTTCCCATTTTTGCCTATTCCTTTGCCTGAGCTAGTGTTCTCCATTGATTCGGGGGATTGTGATAGGTTCCTCTTCTGCGAGCGTGCATTATTATTTTCCTTACGCTCTAGATAGACTATTTTGTCATATTTTAGAACAACCTTTTTTCCTGATTCTCGTTCTTTTATTAATTCATCTTGGAGTGCTCTGCGTTTTTGCAACACGCGATAAAAAACTATAGCATCTTCTAAATAGTCTCAAATTCGTTTGGTTATGGTTGGTAGATATAATTCTTTTTGCTATTGATTTCTCACAAAGTCCTTTAAGATATGGCCTAGGTTTCACATTTGGCGAAAAGAAAAAAAATACATGCCAGCAATGTATGGCAAAAGTTTCATTAATTCCTTTTTGAATTTATTTGATGAAAGATAAGGTTTATTTTAGAGTAAATTAGCATTGAAACGATATATGCAGTTTTAGAGATAAAAATTACATACCTTCATTAACAATATGTGTTTTGAATGCAAACGTCTCATCGTCTAACACCTTTACTCTCGAGTTGCCTGCGTCCAGGACGTAGATCTCCCGCCGTTTCGGACATCTGCAATGAGAAGATGCCTCAGTTATTAAAGAAAAGAAAGCGCAATCGATCAATATGATGTAATAGAACAGAATTAGGTACCTAATTGGCTCATTTTTTTATTTTATTTTTTGTATCATAAAAATCGCAAATAGAAAATTTTTCAAGTACGTTCAAAATTTAATAACTGAGTTAGAAATCTTTCAAATCTGGTCGATATTTCCCCTTCCACCGTCAAGTAACAGTATTACGAAGGATGCACATTGCGCAAATTACAATGTGACGTCACCGCTATTATATATATATATATATATTTAATTGATATATACTAGTGCCTGACTGCGATCCCACCTGATGGTAAGCAGTAACGCAATCGTTGATGGTGAGGCGCACTATAGAAAAGAGATAGCAAGATGCTCCCACCAAAAATAAACACAGACAATTACCAAATTAAAAGAGGAACTCAGAAATATTTACATCTTTAGGTTGTCTTATAAAAAATATTATAAATAAATACCCCATATGCCATAGTTCTATGTATAGAAATAGTGTTCTTACCTAGCAAGCGCGACAGGCTGACTAAGCTGCTCTTTCCCGGTGCCTCTGGAGCCCCACACTAACAGAGGAGCCGCAGTGGCCGCTATCTGTGCGCGCAGAGGCGAGTCCCGCACGCCGCGAGCGAACACTAACACGCGCACGCAAAGTGCACCCGCGCTCCATGGACGCATTGTGATTCTGTAAATAATATTTTTTATTACACTTACTCGAAAATTCGCTCTAATCCCTACCGCGTTTAGGTACGCAAGTTACTGTGTCTTCATATGTGTATTGAAAAACGTTGTTTGATACACGTGGAAAGTCACCGCAACTCTGGACTCCATAACACCCTCACCTGTACGGCTCGTGCGAATTCCGGCTCGGTCGCAATGACAAACTTTCTCCACTTGTATCAAAATTTACAATGATTTGATTTGGTTAGTAAGTTATGACACACAAGGACATTAATTTTTCATGTAGGAGATAAAGTGTTGTGGCCATAAGAGTATCGTCTTATAACGCGATTATGAATGTTTTTAGAATAAACAAATCGTTAAAATGTTTATATTTAGTTCAGTGACGGTCTGAAAATGTCTACCTAGAGTGGTAACTTCACATATAATATAATATGAATTTAAATATGATTTGATTGACTAAAAAATGAGTTCCGTCAGTGAAAACAGCTTTCGAGAATCGCTGTTTCATAATTTATAAAAAGTAATAAGCACCTTATAATATGGAATTTTAAAACTGGTAGGTAAGCGTTAATTGACCGAGACTCTACATTCGTACATTTCGTACAACTACAATTACTTTCTTTATGCTTTTTAAAATAAAGTCGGGACACTAGGATTTTTTTCTGTATCGTCGGTGCGTTCACAAATATATAAAATCACATACACAAGACCGGTACAACTACAACTACCTGTAGGTCATACAATTATTTGCTCCGTGCGGGAATCGAACCCCGGTCCCCGACACGTAGAGTCGCAGCCAATCGCTCAACTGAGTTAAATTATCGTATGCTCTAAAACTGTAATTATAGCGTAATTTTAAATGTAGTTATTATAGAGGACGTTTCACTTAAAGTATTATTTCTGTTTATATTCTATACCTAAATGAGTATTCCTTCACTAAACTACATCCCAGGCATGAGTTACATTACAAAGAGAACCCTGGGGCACTCTCGCTCCGCCCAAGAGCGAGAGAAGTCATTGGATAATTCATCATCTTCCTGCCCTTGTCCCGTGTTATTTGTCGGCGCAACATGTTTTTTTCTTCCATTCTGCCCTGTCATTCGTCATGCTATCACTAACTTCCTTTTCTTTTCACTCTTCACACAATCAATCCATCTTTTCTTTGGTCTCCCTCTCCCTCTCCATCCATCCACATGTAAACTCATAACTCTTTTAGTAACATGCGCTTCATCCCTCCTCTTCACATGACCACACCAAGACAAACGATTCCCTTTCAATTTTTCAGTCACTGGCGCCACTTTCAAACTTCCCCTAATATACTCATTTCTCACTTTATCCATTCTCGTCACACCACACATCCATCTTAACATTCTCATCTCCGCTACGTGCAATCTTTTTTCATCCGTCTTTTTCACAGCCCAACATTCTGAGTCATTGGATAATTGCACACATAATAAAGGTGAAATTCATGTTTTTAAATTCACGTAGTCAAACAAAAAAGATTATGTCGCGACCTCATTTCGTGATAGCTCATGAATAATGGCTCAGTTTGAATCTAAAAATAGACGGCCAAACCCGAATCTTGCATGTCAGTAAAATGTAACCAGAAACTAAATTGTATCACGAAACTTAAAATTAATTCAAAACACTTGCTTTCGGATTGAATTAAAACCGCCATATCTGTTTATCTTTTCTTCTTTTTTCCGGTGTTGCACTCCGTTTTGTGTCCAGGCAATCTCTGTCCATTCCAGATTAAGTGGAACAGATTGCAGAATACTTTTTTTTTGTTAGTTTACGGTTCTCATTGTTTAGTGTATTATCTTGCTGGACAATAAAGTATATAAGTTATCTATCTATATATATATATATTATATAAAAGCTTTTTTCCTTTTCGGTTTCCTTTTACTACGTAGGTGAGCACTAAGAAAGGATTTTCCAAAATTCACCCCCTAAGGGAATGAAACGGAGGTCCGAAGATTGTATGGAGAATCCTAGTTTCACGCGGGCGAAGCCGCTGGCAGATGCTAGTAATAACATATTAGACCTCATAACTTGCCAACACTTTTCCAAACCAGCAGTGAGGATGGCCTCCAGTCTCTTAGGATGTATCTGAATACCAGTATTCTATTTGACTGCTACTTAAAACTCCATTGCGGCTTTTTTTATTACTTACTAAAATCTAAAAGAAGGGATGGAGCCCACCACGAAATGACCTACATAACCATTCAGGCCAGTGTCAAGCCTAACCCTTCAGATACTTTTGGCCCGAATTCCCTCACAGCTGACTATAACAACTTTGAAATGACCTACATATCTATCTACACACGCCAGTGTCAAGGCCGGTGAAGATGCAAAGTAGGGGGCGCATCATCAATAGTCTGCTTAAACTTTCGGGGAGTATCCACATTATTAGGTCACCCACTTTGGGTTGAGCAAGAGAGAGTGCCAGACTTCTATTGACTTTACTGTACACGGACGGATTACCATCATAGATGCGTATTTGGCATTATACGCGTACGACATTGCCGTCTCGTCGACAGTTTTATAGTATTGTATGTAAGCTCTGAGCAAGCGTACATCAAGCTTATAATGACGAAAACGCGTCTATGAACCTACGCGTCCTTGTCCGTGGAGTAGGCCTAAAACCCACCGTCCTGTGTACCTTCAGTTGCCTTTTGCAGTCCAGGGCCACGGATGGCCGTGAACTTAGCAGATCATTTCCCAGCAGAGCACAAAAAAATTAGAGTTCTACTTGCATGCAGCATAGTTCTGGAGTTCCTGATACTTTTCAGGAAAAGTTCTGGTGTTTTTCCTGGAAAAAATTGAAATGAAAATATGATCTGCTAACTTCCGGTGGCAGATCATTTTTTACAAAACGAAAATTTTAAATGTGCTTTCGGTGCACAAAGGTGAGTCCTATAGTTCCTTATTACTTTTAGTAATAGTTCTGTCAATTAGAGCTCACAAAAAAATAAAAACTTATCAATCTAATCACAGCAAAAAAACAAGTACTGATCATAAAACTGACGATAATTAAACAATACGACGGTTTTCACATATGATTCTAAATATTATCAGTAGTTCAGATGGTACATAAACAAAAAAAAGCAAAATATAACGGTAATCGATTTCAAGTATCAGCAGAGCATGGTTGAAGATGTCGATTAGCAAAAATCATGAATATTTTTATTGTTGAAGTTAAAAAAATCATAAGAAACTTCTGAAAGTGCTTAGAACTGAGAACTCCTTGATTTCTTATACGGCTGTATCAAGCCTATATTAAAACTTGAAAACCAAATCCAGAACTCCGACACAAGTATCAGCAGAGCATGGTTGAAGATGTCGATTAGCTAAAATCATGAATAATTTCAGTGTTAAAGTTAAAAAAATCATAAGAAACTTCTGAAAGCGCTCAGAACTGAGAACTCCTTGATTTCTTATACGGCTGTATTAAACCTGTATGAAAACTTGAAAACCAAATCCAGAACTCCGACACAAGTATCAGCAGAGCATGGTTGAAGATGTCGATTAACAAAAATCATGAATATTTTCAGTGTTGAAGTTAAAAAAATCATAAGAAACTTCTGAAAGCGCTCAGAACTGAGAACTCCTTGATTTCTAATACACCTACATCAAGCCTATATGAAAACTTGAAAACCAAATCCAGACCTCCGACACAAGTATCAGCAGAGCATGGTTGAAGATGGCCATTAACAAAAATCATGAATATTTTCAGTGCTGAAGTTAAAAAAATCATAAGAAACTTCTGAAAGCGCTCAGAACTAAGAACTCCTCGATTTCTTATACGGCTATATATATACTATGTAAAAACCTGGAAACCCAATCCAGAACTTCGACTCAAGTATCAGCAGAGCATGGTTGAAGATGTCGATTAACAAAAATCATGAATATTTTCAGTGTTCAAATTAAAAAAATCATAAGAAACTTCTGAAAGCGCTCAGAACTGAGAACTCCTCGGTTTCTCATATTTCTATATCAGTTCTATATGAAACCATGGAAAACAAATTCAGAACTCCAACACAAGTAGTAGCAGAGCATGGTTGTAAATAAAACTTTTTAAAATTAAAGAAAATTAGCTATGTTAGGAATAAAATCACAATAAACTTTTGAAGAGACTGAGGACCGGGAACTCCTCGGTTTCCCCTACAACTAAAATTTTTACATTAAAACCAGCAAAGTCCAGGACTAGAACTCCGACACACGTATCAGCAGAGCATGGTTGAAGATGTCGATTAACAAAAATCATGAATATTTTCAGTGCTGAAGTTAAAAAAATCATAAGAAACTTCTGAAAGCGCTCAGAACTGAGAACTCCTCGATTTCTTATATGGCTATATAAATACTATGTAAAGACCTGGAAAGCCAATCCAGAACTCCGACTCATGTATCAGCAGAGCATGGTTGAAGATGTCGATTAACAAAAATCATGAATATTTTCAGTGTTGAAATTAAAAAAATCATAAGAAACTTTTGAAAGCGCTCAGTACTGAGAACTCCTCGATTTATTATATGGCTATATATATACTATGTAACAACCTGGAAAGCCAATACAGAACTCCGACTCAAGTATCAGCAGAGCATGGTTGAAGATGCCGATTAACAAAAATCATGAATATTTTCAGTGCTGAAGTTAAAAAAATCATAAGAAACTTCTGAAAGCGCTCAGAACTGAGAACTCCTCGATTTCTTATACGGCTATATATATGCTATGTAAAAACCTGGAAAGCCGATCCAGAACTCCGACTCAAGTATCAGCAGAGCATGGTTGAAGATGTCGATTAACAAAAATCATGAATATTTTCAGTGTTCAAATTAAAAAAATCATAAGAAACTTCTGAAAGCGCTCAGAACTGAGAACTCCTCGGTTTCTCATATTTCTATATCAGTTCTATATGAAACCATGGAAAACAAATTCAGAACTCCGACACAAGTAGTAGCAGAGCATGGTTGTAAATAAAACTTTTCAAAATTAAAGAAAATTAGCTATGTTAGGAATAAAATCACAATAAACATTTGAAGAGACTGAGGACCGGGAACTCCTCAATTTCCCCTACAACTATAATCTTTACATTAAAACCAGCAAAGTACAGGACTAGAACTCCAACACACGTATCAGCAGAGCATGATTAAAGATGGCCATTAACAAAAATCATGAATATTTTCAGTGCTGAAGTTAAAAAAATCATAAGAAACTTCTGAAAGCGCTCAGAACTGAGAACTCCTCGATTTCTTATATGGCTATATAAATACTATGTAAAGACCTGGAAAGCCAATCCAGAACTCCGACTCAAGTATCAGCAGAGCATGGTTGAAGATGTCGATTAACAAAAATCATGAATATTTTCAGTGTTGAAATTAAAAAAATCATAAGAAACTTTTGAAAGCGCTCAGTACTGAGAACTCCTCGATTTCTTATATGGCTATATAAATACTATGTAACAACCTGGAAACCCAATACAGAACTCCCACTCAAGTATCAGCAGAGCATGGTTGAAGATGTCGATTAACAAAAATCATGAATATTTTCAGTGCTGAAGTTAAAAAAATCATAAGAAACTTCTGAAAGCGCTCAGAACTGAGAACTCCTCGATTTCTTATACGGCTATATATATACTATGTAAAAACCTGGAAAGCCGATCCAGAACTCCGACTCAAGTATCAGCAGAGCATAGTTGAAGATGTCGATTAACAAAAATCATGAATATTTTCAGTGTTCAAATTAAAAAAATCATAAGAAACTTCTGAAAGCGCTCAGAACTGAGAACTCCTCGGTTTCTCATATTTCTATATCAGTTCTATATGAAACCATGGAAAACAAATTCAGAACTCCGACACAAGTAGTAGCAGAGCATGGTTGTAAATAAAACTTTTTAAAATTAAAGAAAATTAGCTATGTTAGGAATAAAATCACAATAAACTTTGGAAGAGACTGAGGACCGGGAACTCCTCGGTTTCCCCTACAACTATAATCTTTACATTAAAAACAGCAAAGTCCAGGACTAGAACTCCGACACACGTATCAGCAGAGCATGGTTGAAGATGGCCATTAACAAAAATCATGAATATTTTCAGTGCTGAAGTTAAAAAAATCATAAGAAACTTCTGAAAGCGCTCCGAACTGAGAACTCCTCGATTTCTTATATGGCTATATAAATACTATGTGAAGACCTGAAAACCCAATCCAGAACTCCGACTCAAGTATCAGCAGAGCATGGTTTAAGATGTCGATTAACAAAATTCATGAATATTTTCAGTGTTGAAATTAAAAAAATCATAAGAAACTTTTGAAAGCGCTCAGTACTAAGAACTCCTCGATTTCTTATACGGCTGTATTCAACCTATATGAAAACTTGGAAATCAAATCCAGAACTCCGCCACAAGTATCAGCAGAGCATGGTTGAAGATGGCCATTAACAAAAATCATGAATATTTTCAGTGTTGAAGTTAAAAAAATCATAAGAAACTTCTGAAAGCGCTCAGAACTGAGAACTCCTCGATTTCTTATATGGCTATATAAATACTATGTAAAGACCTGGAAAGCCAATCCAGAACTCCGACTCAAGTATCAGCAGAGCATGGTTGAAGATGTCGATTAACAAAAATCATGAATATTTTCAGTGTTGAAATTAAAAAAATCATAAGAAACTTTTGAAAGCGCTCAGTACTGAGAACTCCTCGATTTCTTATATGGCTATATAAATACTATGTAACAACCTGGAAACCCAATACAGAACTCCCACTCAAGTATCAGCAGAGCATGGTTGAAGATGTCGATTAACAAAAATCATGAATATTTTCAGTGCTGAAGTTAAAAAAATCATAAGAAACTTCTGAAAGCGCTCAGAACTGAGAACTCCTCGATTTCTTATACGGCTATATATATACTATGTAAAAACCTGGAAAGCCGATCCAGAACTCCGACTCAAGTATCAGCAGAGCATAGTTGAAGATGTCGATTAACAAAAATCATGAATATTTTCAGTGTTCAAATTAAAAAAATCATAAGAAACTTCTGAAAGCGCTCAGAACTGAGAACTCCTCGGTTTCTCATATTTCTATATCAGTTCTATATGAAACCATGGAAAACAAATTCAGAACTCCGACACAAGTAGTAGCAGAGCATGGTTGTAAATAAAACTTTTCAAAATTAAAGAAAATTAGCTATATTAGGAATAAAATCACAATAAACTTTTGAAGAGACTGAGGACCGGGAACTCCTCAATTTCCCCTACAACTATAATCTTTACATTAAAACCAGCAAAGTACAGGACTAGAACTCCAACACACGTATCAGCAGAGCATGATTAAAGATGGCCATTAACAAAAATCATGAATATTTTCAGTGCTGAAGTTAAAAAAATCATAAGAAACTTCTGAAAGCGCTCAGTACTGAGAACTCCTCGATATCTTATACGGCTGTATTAAACCTATATGAAAACTTGGAAAACAAATCCAGAACTCCGACACAAGTATCAGCTGAGCATGGTTGAAGATGTCGATTAACAAACATCATGAATATTTTCAGAGTTGAAATTAAAAAAATCATAAGAAACTTTTGAAAGCGCTCAGTACTGAGAACTGCTCGATTTCTTATACGGCTGTATTGAACCTATATGAAAACTTGGAAACCAAATCCAGAACTCCGACACAAGTATCAGCAGAGCATGGTTGAAGATGTCGATTAGCTAAAATCATGAATATTTTTATTGTTGAAGTTAAAAAAATCATAAGAAACTTCTGAAAGCGCTCAGAACTGAGAACTCCTCGATTTCTTATATGGCTATATAAATACTATGTAAAGATCTGGAAAGCCAATCCAGAACTCCGACTCAAGTATCAGCAGAGCATGGTTGAAGATGTCGATTAGCTAAAATCATGAATATTTTTATTGTTGAAGTTAAAAAAATCATAAGAAACTTCTGAAAGCGCTCAGAACTGAGAACTCCTCGATTTCTTATATGGCTATATAAATACTATGTAAAGACCTGGAAAGCCAATCCAGAACTCCGACTCAAGTATCAGCAGAGCATGGTTGAAGATGTCGATTAACAAAAATCATGAATATTTTCAGTGTTGAAATTAAAAAAATCATAAGAAACTTTTGAAAGCGCTCAGTACTGAGAACTCCTCGATTTCTTATACGGCTGTATTGAACCTATATGAAAACTTGGAAACCAAATCCAGAACTCCGACACAAGTATCAGCAGAGCATGGCTGAAGATGTCGATTAACAAAAATCATGAATATTTTCAGTATTGAAATTAAAAAAATCATAAGAAACTTCTGAAACCGCTCAGAACTGAGAACTCCTCGATTTCTTATATGGCTATATAAATACTATGTGAAGACCTGGAAACCCAATCCAGAACTACGACTCAAGTATCAGCAGAGCATGGTTGAATATGTCGATTGACAAAAATCATGAATATTTTCAGTGTTGAAATTAAAAAAATCATAAGAAACTTTTGAAAGCGCTCAGTACTGAGAACTCCTCGATTTCTTATACGGCTGTATTAAACCTATATGAAAACCTGGAAACCCAATCCAGAACTCCGACTCAAGTATCAGCAGAGCATGGTTGAAGATGTCGATTAACAAAAATCATGAATATTTTCAGTGTTGAAATTTAAAGCAATCTTCAACTATGCTCTGCTGATACGTGTGTTGGAGTTCTAGTCCTGGACTTTGCTGGTTTTAATTTAAAGATTATAGTTGTATGGGAAACCGAGGAGTTCCCGGTCCTCAGTCTCTTCAAAAGTTTATTGTGATTTTATTCCTAACATAGCTAATTTTCTTTAATTTTAAAAAGTTTTACTTACAACCATGCTCTGCTACTACTTGTGTCAGAGTTCTGGATTTGTTTTCCATGGTTTCATATAGAACTGATATAGAAATATGAGAAACCGAGGAGTTCCCAGTTCTGGACACTTTCAGAAGTTTTTTATGATTTTTTTAATTTGAACACTGAAAATATTCATGATTTTAGCTAATCGACATCTTCAACCATGCTCTGCTGATACTTGAGTCGGAGTTCTGGATTGGGTTTCGATGTCTTCATATAGTATTTATATAGCCATATAAGAAATCGAAGCGTTCTTAGTTCTGAGCGCTTTCAGAAGTTTCTTATGATTTTTTTAACTTCAGCACTGAAAATATTCATGATTTTTGTTAATGGCCATCTTCAACCATGCTCTGCTGATACGTGTGTCGGAGTTCTAGTCCTGGACTTTGCTGGTTTTAATGTAAAAATTATAGTTGTAGGGGAAACCGAGGAGTTCCCGGTCCTCAGTCTCTTCAAAAGTTTATTGTGATTTTATTCCTAACATAGCTAATTTTCTTTAATTTTAAAAAGTTTTATTTACAACCATGCTCTGCTACTACTTGTGTCGGAGTTATGAATTTGTTTTCCATGGTTTCATATAGAACTGATATAGAAATATGAGAAACTGAGGAGTTCCCCGTTCTGGACACTTTCAGAAGTTTTTTATGATTTTTTTAATTTGAACACTGAAAATATTCATGATTTTAGGTAATCGACATTTTCAACCATGCTCTGCTGATACTTGTGTCGGAGTTCTGGAGTAGGTTTCCAGGTTATCACATAGTTTTTATATAGCCGTATAAGAAATCGAGGAGTTCTCATTTCTGAGCACTTTCAGAAGTTTCTCATGATTTTTTTAACTTCAACACTGAAAATATTCATGATTTTTGTTAATGGCCATCTTCAACCATGCTCTGCTGATACGTGTGTCGGAGTTCTGGATTGTGTTTCAAGGTTTTCATATAGTATTTATATAGCCGTATAAGAAATCAAGGAGTTCTCAGTTCTGAGCGCTTTCAGAAGTTTCTTATGATTTTTTTAATTTCAACGCTGAAAATATTCATGATTTTTGTTAATCGACATCTTCAACCATGCTCTGCTGATACTTGAGTCGGAGTTCTGGATTGGGTGTCCAGGTTTTCACATAGTATGTATATAGACATATTAGAAATCGAGGAGTTCTCAGTTCTGAGCGCTTTCAGAAGTTTCTTATGATTTTTTTAATTTCAACACTGAAAATATTCATGATTTTTGTTAACGGCCATCTTCAACCATACTCTGCTGATACTTGTGTCGGAGTTCTGGATTTGGTTTCCAAGTTTTCATATAGGTTCAATACAGCCGTATAAGAAATCGAGGAGTTCTCAGTACTGAGCGCTTTCAAAAGTTTCTTATGATTTTTTTAATTTCAACACTGAAAATATTCATGATTTTTGTTAATCGACATCTTCAACCATGCTCTGCTGATACTTGTGTCGGAGTTCTGGAGTAGGTTTCCAGGTCTTCACATAGTATTTATATAGCCGTATAAGAAATCGAGGAGTTCTCATTTCTGAGCGCTTTCAGAAGTTTCTTATGATTTTTTTAACTTCAACACTGAAAATATTCATGATTTTTGTTAATGGCCATCTTCAACCATGCTCTGCTGATACGTGTGTCGGAGTTCTAGTCCTGGACTTTGCTGGTTTTAATGTAAACATTATAGTTGTAGGGGAAACCGAGGAGTTCCCGGTCCTCAGTCTCTTCAAAAGTTTATTGTGATTTTATTCCTAACATAGCTAATTTTCTTTAATTTTAAAAAGTTTTATTTACAACCATGCTCTGCTGCTACTTGTGTCGGAGTTCTGAATTTGTTTTCCATGGTTTCATATAGAACTGATATAGAAATATGAGAAACCGAGGAGTTCCCAGTTCTGGACACTTTCAGAAGTTTTTTATGATTTTTTTAATTTGAACACTGAAAATATTCATGATTTTTGTTAATCGACATCTTCAACCATGCTCTGCTGATACTTGAGTCGGAGTTCTGGAGTAGGTTTCCAGGTCTTCACATAGTATTTATATAGCCGTATAAGAAATCGAGGAGTTCTCATTTCTGAGCGCTTTCAGAAGTTTCTTATGATTTTTTTAACTTCAACACTGAAAATATTCATGATTTTTGTTAATGGCCATCTTCAACCATGCTCTGCTGATACGTGTGTCGGAGTTCTGGATTTTGTTTCAAGGTTTTCATATAGTATTTATATAGCCGTATAAGAAATCAAGGAGTTCTCAGTTCTGAGCGCTTTCAGAAGTTTCTTATGATTTTTTTAATTTCAACGCTGAAAATATTCATGATTTTTGTTAATCGACATCTTCAACCATGCTCTGCTGATACTTGAGTCGGAGTCCTGGATTGGGTGTCCAGGTTTTCACATAGTTTGTATATAGACATATTAGAAATCGAGGAGTTCTCAGTTCTGAGCGCTTTCAGAAGTTTCTTATGATGTTTTTAACTTCAACACTGAAAATATTCATGATTTTTGTTAATCGACATCTTCAACCATGCTCTGCTGATACTTGTGTCGGAGTTCTGGATTGGGTTTCCAGGTTATCACATAGTTTTTATATAGCCGTATAAGAAATCGAGGAGTTCTCATTTCTGAGCACTTTCAGAAGTTTCTTATGATTTTTTTAACTTCAACACTGAAAATATTCATGATTTTTGTTAATCGACATCTTCAACCATGCTCTGCTGATACTTGAGTCGGAGTTCTGGATTGGGTTTCCAGGTCTTCACATAGTATTTATATAGCCATATAAGAAATCGAGGAGTTCTTAGCTCTGAGCGCTTTCAGAAGTTTCTTATGATTTTTTTAACTTCAGCACTGAAAATATTCATGATTTTTGTTAATGGCCATCTTCAACCATGCTCTGCTGATACGTGTGTTGGAGTTCTAGTCCTGGACTTTGCTGGTTTTAATGTAAAAATTATAGTTGTAGGGGAAACCGAGGAGTTCTCGGTTCTTAGTCTCTTCAAAAGTTTATTGTGATTTTATTCCTAACATAGCTACTTTTCTTTAATTTTAAAAAGTTTTATTTGCAACCATGCTCTGCTACTACTTGTGTCGGAGTTCTGGATTTGTTTTCCATGGTTTCATATAGAACTGATATAATTATATGAGAAACCGAGGAGTTCCCAGTTCTGGACACTTTCAGAAGTTTTTTATGATTTTTTTAATTTGAACACTGAAAATATTCATGATTTTAGCTAATCGACATCTTCAACCATGCTCTGCTGATACTTGTGTCGGAGTTCTGGATTGGGTTTCCAGGTTATCACATAGTTTTTATATAGCCGTATAAGAAATCGAGGAGTTCTCATTTCTGAGCGCTTTCAGAAGTTTCTTATGATTTTTTTAACTTCAACACTGTAAATATTCATGATTTTTGTTAATGGCCATCTTCAACCATGCTCTGCTGATACTTGTGGCGGAGTTCTGGATTTGATTTCCAAGTTTTCATATAGGTTCAATACAGCCGTATAAGAAATCGAGGAGTTCTCAGTACTGAGCGCTTTCAAAAGTTTCTTATGATTTTTTTAATTTCAACACTGAAAATATTCATGAATTTTGTTAATCGACATCTTAAACCATGCTCTGCTGATACTTGAGTCGGAGTTCTGGATTGGGTTTTCAGGTCTTCACATAGTATTTATATAGCCATATAAGAAATCGAGGAGTTCTCAGTTCGGAGCGCTTTCAGAAGTTTCTTATGATTTTTTTAACTTCAGCACTGAAAATATTCATGATTTTTGTTAATGGCCATCTTCAACCATGCTCTGCTGATACGTGTGTCGGAGTTCTAGTCCTGGACTTTGCTGTTTTTAATGTAAAGATTATAGTTGTAGGGGAAACCGAGGAGTTCCCGGTCCTCAGTCTCTTCCAAAGTTTATTGTGATTTTATTCCTAACATAGCTAATTTTCTTTCATTTTAAAAAGTTTTATTTACAACCATGCTCTGCTACTACTTGTGTCGGAGTTCTGGATTTGTTTTCCATGGTTTCATATAGAACTGAGATAGAGTTATGAGAAACCGAGGAGTTCCCAGTTCTGGACACTTTCAGAAGTTTTTTATGATTTTTTTAATTTGAACACTGAAAATATTCATGATTTTAGCTAATCGACATCTTCAACCATGCTCTGCTGATACGTGTGTCGGAGTTCTGGATTGTGTTTCCAGGTTTTAATATAGGTTTGATACAGCCGTATAAGAAATCAAGGAGTTCTCAGTTCTAAGCACTTTCAGAAGTTTCTTATGATTTTTTTAACTTCAACAATAAAAATATTCATGATTTTTGCTAATCGACATCTTCAACCATGCTCTGCTGATACTTGAAATTGATTACCGTTATATTTTGCTTTCTTTTTGTTTATGTACCATCTGAACTACTGATAATATTTAGAATCATATGTGAAAACCGTCGTATTGTGTAATTATCGTCAGTTTTATGATCATTACTTGTTTTTTTGCTGTGATTAGATTGATAAGTTTTTATTTTTTTGTGAGCTCTAATTGACAGAACTATTACTAAAAGTAATAAGGAACTATAGGACTCACCTTTGTGCACCGAAAGCACATTTAAAATTTTCGTTTTGTAAAAAATGATCTGCCACCGGAAGTTAGCAGATCATATTTTCATTTCAATTTTTTCCAGGAAAAACACCAGAACTTTTCCTGAAAAGTATCAGGAACTCCAGAACTATGCTGCATGCAAGTAGAACTCTAATTTTTTTGTGCTCTGCTGGAAAATGATCTGCTAAGTTCACGGCCATGGGCCACGGTAACTCTTTCCCGAACCCCGCAAGCCAACTACAATAACGTCCAAAGTAGACGACATACCTGTATAGGCCAGTGTCCAGGTCGGTGACGGTGCAAGGCAGGGGCGCGTCGTCGATGGTCGCGGCGGCACTGACGGGGTCGCCGCCCGTGCTGCGCGCCTCGCCGTGGTAGTCCACCGTGCGGAGTACCACCACCACTTCCAAGCCACATACACAGGCTGATTCTGGAAATTAAAGCAAATTACATTTTTCTTTAGAGTCGCTCTCATATAAAATAATGAGGCCACATTATTACCATAGTTCTGGCATTTTTTTATGACGGTCGTCCTAAAAATATAATTAAGCTTTTTGAAAAAACTTGCAAGATGAACTAAGAACTAAGCAGCATTAATGAATAGGAAAAGCAACATGTATAATAGTATACTCATAAGGCTTTGGCTTTGATTTTGACTTGACTTTGACTTCAGCGTTAATGTAAGCAGTACCTAATTTACATAATAGTATCCTATAAAATAGCCTGTCTATCTCAGTGTCTAAAGTCGGGCAGACATCGCATGACCAAAAAAATTATGTCACAGCGACATGCATTGATTTTGTATATTAAATAGCACATCAGCAGCTCACATTTGTTTACTCAATATAAAATCAGAACATAGACAAGTACCAACCCGCCTTCTGAATGCATTAATTATGTACTTTCTAAGTTGATAGACATACATCAATAACTTATAGCAAAGAAAAACATTGTAAGAATCCTAATGATCTTAAATTGCCGGCACGCAACGAGTTAGCGTATCGTTCAATATTCGTTCCGTCCCTGTTTGAAAAAAGGCCTTTGCTGTGGGAGAATCACTATGCTATTATTATAACTACACGTTTTTCAACTCACCTAACTGTAAAGTACAGAGCCCAGGGAAAGTGGTACTGGTCCGTACCCTGCCCAACTCGGCTAGCGCCTCAGCAAATCTTTGCTGAGCGTCATTATGAGCGAAGTCTACGGCTAAGAAGGCATTCTCTCTTGGTTCTGCGAGAGCAGCAGCGTCGCCTAACCGGGCACCTAGGGCAGCTGCCCGACTACTGACTTCACGGACTTCCACTTGTTGTTGAAGACCCGAGCATTCGGCTTCCACCTGATGAGTGACATTGGACGTTAGGTTTTGAACGACAGGGGTAAATGATATGTGAAGTGGAATCGCCCGTACCTTAGCCTTTTCTGCATCAATCAATTTTAGTTGTTCTTCAAGCAATTTTCGTTTATGTGTAGCGGCAGCTGCCGCGGCCGATTTCAATTCACTGTGACGTTTATCGATCGCTGCCTTCAGTTCTGCAAAATGTCGGTCTATCGCTTCGTCCGCTGCCGTCGCCGCCGCCTCAAGTCGTCTCAACTCGCTTGCCACCGCATCTCTCGCTGAACCCAGCTTACTGAGACATTCATTCGCTCTATACAACAGTATTTCAGACATTCTTTTCAATGCTATGGAGAATGGTACAACTGTGTGGTCGCAGGGAGTGTCGCTGTGGGGCCCGTCAGCGCAGTGTCGGCAGAACACGCAATCACAAGTCTCGCAGAAAAGGAGTTCTCTACCTGGATGCGAACTGCACTGTGGTATAACCTCCCTACGTTGGCGGGCCATTAGATCGAGCAGTTGGTTGACTAGGAAAGAGGGAGGGAGCGCGGCCACCCCGCCCCGCGGTATCGTGATGAGCTCGCGGCAGATGGGACATCGGAAGCTGCCCGCGTCTCGGGTCTGCGAAGCAGCTATTCGTGTGAGGCAGTGGAGGCAGACTGTATGCGAGCAAGGCAGAAGCTTGGGCGTGTGCTCTCCTCCATCGTAAGTGCCTGAAAAAATACAGAACTGCTGTCAGAGGGTCACATCGTCAGTTTAAAATGTGTTAAGATTAAGAAAACATCATAGAATTTATATTGTTCATTTTACACTTTGGACAATTTAATATGAAATTCTAATATGAAATTAGGTAGTAATAAAACTAATTGCCAACCATTTTTCGAATATTAAGTACTAGCTTTTCAATAGTTTTTATGAACTCAGGTTTATCATTACGATATATATGAAAATAACTACAGACTACAGTAGATTATAGAGTCATTAACAGAAATAAGGCAATGATTAACATGGCACTGATTAACTTGGCACAAGTATCTAACAGCAATAATGAATATTAATGATAACAGTTAACATAGAGCTACCATTATGGGACATGCTAATAGCAACAGTGTTAGCAATGAAAATGAAGATAGGAAGATACTCAATAAACAAGTTTACATGTCTTTCTGTCCGACTGAAGGGCTATCACGCATATGGGTGCAGTAGTGGAACTATTATATAGGGTGACTGGTAATTAGTGTACGATACTTAAACACGTGATTGTGCTCATGATAACCAACAACTTTTACTATGGGAACAAACATGAAATCGAAAAAAAAAACAGCTGTTCAGTACATTTATGTTTGCCTAATGTACTGAACAGCTGATATTTTTTTTGCGATTTCGGCTTTGCTCCCATAATAAAAATTGTTTGTTATCATGAGCACAATCACGTGTTTAAGTATCGTACACTAATTGCCATTCACCCTATAGAATATTTCTAAGTCATTTCCTTCACTCGAATCAGCCTCCCTAAATCAAACAGACAGTTATAACCTGTCATTCTGATTCAAGTGGAGTGGAGGAAGTCCCCAATTTTCCACACATTACTATACTATTTTTGATAAGCCATGACTCATTGCACATGTAAACTCCCTTATCTTGTGTATCAGTGAGTGGTGTACTAACATAAACACGTGCCGCAGGTGAGGAAGCTCTCGTTAAAGTCCTCGTAGTTGATGGAGACGGTCTCGACGAGCGTGGAGCTCATGCTCGCCATCCCGACGCCCAGCCGTGAACTAGCACATAAGAAACACGTTTAACATAAGACCATAGATGCAGAAAAGCAAACGAGATGTATGCGCCAGAGTTTAAAAATAGCCCAAGCCTTTTTGTCTTCATGATATTCTTTTACAACATAAAAATGATTTATGTTTGCATAAAAGTTTTGTTAATGTTTTGGTGTATAATAAAGTTTAAGATGTCAAGGGAACATATTTCATTATTATAAAAATTCTTCTGGAAAGTTTTTGCTTCACAATTGATTCTAGAATTGAATATAACTGGGAACTGTATAATAAAAAGTATATAAAACCTTAAAGTCCTTATTTACACTGATCCTGTTGCTCTTGTTACTAATATAGGAAGGAACTATCTATTTTGTAGACTTTAAAGAAAAGCCGACTATTATTACAATTCTTAAACTGTATACAAAATATGCGCTTTGGGCACGGAGTTGAGGACACCAGCCTGACATACAATACAATTCTTAAATCCTGTCTCAAAATGTTTATCACCACACTTCTTACTCACATTTATTTATAAGCAAAAATTTATTCTTAACTGGTGTTTTTGCAGACCACAATATTATTTAATACTTTATTTAATAATTTACAGGAGGATATTCGAAGCAATTTTAAGTTTTTTATTCATCACTTTAGAAGCTATAATCCCATGATTATGCTCCATCGGTATTAGCTTTAACACTAAAATAATAGCTGTAACTAAGTAGCAAGTTCATAAGGAAAATTAATTGAATAATAATATAACAAGGAAGAAGTGGAGCATTGTTTGTTTGTAAAACAATTTGACCTTTATTCAATATTTATGAGGATATTCTTGAAGCAATTTTTAAAGTTGCCTGGTTTTGTTAAAATTGAAGCTCAAAGATTCAAGATTCAAAAGCATTTATTTCAAATAAACCATTTACAGGCACTTTTGAAATGTCAAGAAGTCAGTTAGTCAGAAAAAAAAAAAGATGCTAATTGCACATTCCAAAGCGTAGATCTCTATGGAGAAGAATGTGCAAGAAACTCCATGGACACTCTTTTCAATCATGTTTTGTAATTACAAATATCACTGTTACATGTTTCTTGTCGTTATCATGTGAGAACAATGTACATACAGTAAAAATAAAAACTAAATATAGATATTAAAATAGCAACTGGCAGCTAAGAGATGACCAGTCTCAACTGACAGCGCCCGTTCACGAACATGACGCTAATATTAGCACCACTCAGCTCAACCATTTTGAAGGGAACCGAATGATCCAACACATGCGCCACCATCAGTGAGACATTTAAGTGAGCATGACAAACTCTCAACTGCCGTGCTCATTTATGTCAAACAAGTCCAATAGTAACATAAAAAACCATAAAATAGCTCCAAGCTAATGTAATGGTTTGGTAATCTGTACTGTAGTGTCACTAAGGACCTTAAAATAGACCCCTAAGTTTGTTTTGATGTTTCTTCACAGCTAAGAAACACAAGGATCATCTGGTTTTCAAAAGAATATTTTATATTGTTGTACAATTTACTGTACAATACAGACTTTTTGGTTTTAAGCATTTCACAAATAGGTATGTTGACCCTTTCTTTTTATTAAGAATTGATTTCACTTGTCTCTAATTGCTGCTGTGTTATTTTCACAATCAAATCTTTTCAAATAATTTAGGTAGAATATGAAAATAAATTTTAAACATTAAAAAAATAACCTAATATCACAAGAAATACAGTATGTTTTATATTAGGAGTTTGGTACCTATGCTTATTTTATTGATTGACCATTTTGTATGAAGGCGTAATTGATATTGGTATCAAATCTATTACAATTGGTCCAATTTCGCCACATTTGATATATGTAACTGGGTTAGCTATAAAACAGATAAAACATAATAATGTGCACAAAACATTAACATTTGTGATTCACCAATCAGTGTGGATTGCTCTTGTTACATGCCATTGTCTCCAATTGAACTAATTATGTAATTGTTTTGACATTCATCATTGTAATCTACTATATTAAATGGGTTAAAACTGAAAATTATACTTCGGTTTAATATATTGTGACTGATGTGATTTTTTTGTGGGAAAATCATCTTATGACATCCCCCACTCTGGGGCGGTGCGAGAGATAGTGTCAGATTTTTACTGACTAAAAACCCACTCCAGTTCCTTCATAAAGCAACGAAGGAACAGGAGTGGGTTTCGTATCAGGGCTGAGTCTTCCATTCAGAATCAGACTCTTGGCCCCAGTAGGCTTCGACCCTGCTGGGCCTCTACAGTTGCTGACACATCCTTTAGGCGCGCGTGGAACAGTACACGCTGTCGCCAACTTGGGCTCGGTCCAGACGGTTACCAGACGGTCGGACGGCGAGCTACCCATTGGAGCTACGGTGGCCGTTAATCGGGATTGGAAATCCGGCGGCGACCCACCACCCTCAACCTGCCACTCCTCCTCGCTCCGGACCATGGCCTGTACCAAGGCCCAGCGCAAGAGATCGCCGCGGCCGATCACCCCCACGAGAACACGGCGTTGCTCTGGCCAAGCGGGGCACACCTCCACCGTGTGCTTCGAGCTGTCCACACAATAGTGACACCTGGGCGTTTCTTCATGCAGAAGAAATCTTTAAAAACTTGCCATGTCTGGTGAGTTCTTTCCAGCCACGCCTCAAAGAGGGGACTTATCGACATAATTATGGCGTGCTCATGACTGATATAATAAGAATTATGCATAGATTTGAATGGTAAATTGATTTATTAGTTCATTAAACACCGAGCGAACGCCTATTGAGTAGCGTAATTAGAGACACAATAGAAAGACAATGAGAGACTGAATGCTGTCGTTTGCTTGGGGTTTAATGATTAAAATGACCAATAAACATGAATGTTTATTTATCAACCTTGGAAAATAAACAGCAAGCTTATTTACCAGCTGATTTATATAAAAATAATGTATTTTGGATTAATGTCTCATTTACATATTCGTAACTAAGATGAATAAATTTCAATGACAATCATGGAGTGGAGTGTCAACATAGAATTTGAACAGCAGTAAACTTTTCAAATAAAAATATCCAACTAAGAATGTAAAACTGTAAACAGAACATGACAGCATCATTGTGGGTAAACTGGGCTGAATATATTTACAAATTATGAAACTCACCTCTAAAGATTAAGATAAGGTGATATCTTTTAAATAAACCAATAAAAATACACACACAGTCTCAGAAAGGTCATTGGCCTTACAAAATGTCTTTCAGTTTTGTTGTTGTAGTGTGGTGCAAAATCGTGATACACAATGTGCAGTTTATGGAACTAAATACAGTGCAGAGGTTATATAATTAATCTCTGGTTTATTACCGTGATTTATACATACCCTAACGTTATAAAAATACTGTTAAAAATATAATAACGTTAATGCAATAGAATATGATAATACTTACAGGAAGGAGCAACAATACATGGACGTGATATCAGGAACAAATTGCGATATGGCTCAGTCTACGTATCTCATATTACACGCGACAGCACTAACACTAACTAGCTTTATGACTTTTTTAAGTAAATTGAACGCGTAAATACAACGAAAAGCGAACGTAAACACATATTTTATTAACACGTTAGCAACTTCACAATCACGCACACTCGTTAATTATTATACAGCGCACTCTGCACATCTATACGTATTTATTAAACGACTTCCTTAGGTAATTATAAGCCACAAATATCTATATAATGTAAAACTTAAAAGCTCTTTCGTAATCGATCGATAGTTTTAACGAAACTATTCTCATGACAAAGAAACTTCATTACAATAGACTTTGCATCAGTTTAACTTAACCGTAGGCAGAATAAGCGTAGCACTATTTTGAGAATGCGTTTTGATGATTTGTTGTTAACTTAATCATATTTGGATGAAAATCCCTACCCAAATATTTATCTAAACTATTTTGTAGCGACTATTAACCACACCATCACCTAAACATTTTGAACTGTCAAACAGTAAGGTTGTACCAAGTTTTGAATGTTACGCTGACCTATTTATATCGATATTTTTTACATGCCAAGCTACCATTTAAATGTATGTACGTATAACTCTACAAAATGTACTAAACAGGTGATTTATTTTTCACTCAATCTTGTTGAAACTATTTCTCTTAAACTTTTCTGAACAAGTCGACATAATGAATATCCCAGTTATAACTATAATCCTTCTCAAAATTTTGTGCGTGTGTTACATAATCCTAATTCTAATCCTAGATTCAGAAAAAGAATCGGAAGAATAAAAGAGATGGGGTGCAACACAATCTCTTAGTTCGTCCCGGTGATCGAATGAATGAATCGGTTTTCAGCAGAAAATCTTTTCTTTTATATTTCAAAAATTATTCTTTTTAGCACGTTTAATTAAAAGCTTGATTTTAAAAAGATTTTTTTTCTTTTCAGTTATTTCTTTTTTAACTCGCATTCGTATTCTTAGCAACTCCTTTCATTTGATACCTATACATATATTTTTTTATTATTATTTGATATTATAGTATAGTATAAAAACTTCTCTCATATTCTATTTAGAGTGACTTCACTTTATTTTTCAAGTTACTCTCAGCAAGCCCTTTGCATTTATAAGAATGCATTAAAAATAACTAGTCTAGTCTGCCTTCTTGGGTGTTCCACAATGTTGGATTGAGAAAGTCACTCAGGTGAGCATGCATTGTCATCCAAACTAAACGTGTGTACAAAATTTTGGTTCAATAAGTTGAAGATTTCTGATTCAAAATTGAGTTAAAATATTCCACTCAAACAAACATAGTTAACTTAATATGTATGTATGTAACATTGTAAGTTAAATCAAAGCTAGTAAAAATGAGCCAAATATCAGTGTACAATAACTTCTAACATCCTATTAAATTAGAAAACATGCAGAAGTTGTTACCAAATGTGCGATAATATATCACTCACCTAGTAAAATCTTGGCACATCTACAATAAATGCGAAATTGGATTTTATCTGCCTAAGTTTTTAAAAGTGGATAATTTATATACTTGAATATTTATTATGGTCTATGGTAAGAGGAACTCAAAACTTTGTATTAAGTATTTGTACAATCTTTGGCTCTTGTATCTGTAAAGTATGAAAAATGTAGATGTGCCAATATATTGCTAGGTGAGCGATATCTACTATATAAAAATAAGTCGGGTTTTCCTTCCTGACGCTATAACTCCATAACGCACGAACCAATTTCCACGGTTTTGCATTCGTTGGAAAGGTCTCGGGCTCCGTGTGGTTTATAGCAAAGAAAAGAGTAGGGTAGAGTAGGGTAGAGTAGGGTAGAGTAGGGTAGAGTAGGGTAGAGTAGGGTAGAGAAGGGTAATTTTTTTTTTTTACTTAATCCCGCTTTTGGGCAGAACAACGTCTGCCGGGACCGCTAGTAAGTTAATAACATCCTTACAACTTGCATTTATAATTTACATAAATGACAATCGATATCGACATTGTTGTAAATTTGAATCGTCCAACACTATCTACACAGTGCTGCCAACTTCATAACAATGCGGTGCGTTCAAAAATACTGAATAGATTCTAAAATAGGTCCAAATTGAAAAAAAAAATACAAATAATACTTTGAAACTTTCAAAAACACGCTATTTATCATGATTGTACTGTGACACTCCCAATCTTAATATTAGGTATTTTGTCAGGTGTATAAGACGTGTATAAAATTTTGTAAAACGTTGATTCTCAAAACCGTGAATTCAAAGTTATGGTCTTAAAAGTTATAATAGTTTGAATGTGGCCGCACCAATGAAACGCAGAGAATCCCGCGGCCACGAAGATCTTTAAAATTAAGCGTTGCAGCTACAGAGACACTGATTGAATTTATGAGAATAAATTCAAGATTTATATTTTAGGAGTTGTAAGACTAAAACACGCGCCATCGAAACGGTGAAAAACACGTTATCGCCGACATCTCGCTGAAAAAGCATCGCAGACTAAAGTTTTCTGTAAAACCGAGATTTGAATTTGTAAAAATCAATACAATAAAAATCGTATGTTTATATTTCGGGGTTTTTTCGGGTCGCGCCATCGAAACTGAAAAAACACGTCATCACCGGCATCTCGCTGACAAAGCGTCGCAGAGCGGCAGAGGTCTAAAGGTGAATGCTTAAAAAAAACAAGCTGCGAAGAAAATGAAATGTGTCTCAAATTATCAATAATAATAAGTAATAAAACAATAACCAGTTATTATCGTGATCCTTACTTATATAAAAAATTGCCAGATTTATTAATCAATCGTCGATATTAACAAATAGTAATTATTAATTAGTTGTTTTTGATTACTAATCTTAAGCTATGCTGCTTTATTTTTCAACCGACTTCAAAAAAAAGAAGGAGCTTATCAATTCGGTTGATTTTTTTTATGTTTGTTACCTCTCAGAACTCCGTCATTGAGACCGATTTATATAATATAAATAAACAAATGGTTCCGAATAGTTATTTTGAAAATGGTATCATCGAAGTAATCTGATCATGATGTTGATACTGGAAGGTAGGCACTCCGTAATTAATCAATGTTATTAAAATTATCATAAGATACAGTTTGGCTATAAGGTACCATCGAACTGATCTGATGATGCAGTCGGAAGGTGGAAGGTAGGCACGGGAATTCGTAATAAAACAATGTATCGTAGCAGTGTTTGGACTTTAGAGGTAGGTACGTGGAACAGAGAGTAAAGTCTCACATACCTCTGTTGAAAAGGGAGGATCCTCCGGCCAGACGGGTGTTAAGTCTGGTGGGCAGCTGCCCGGCAGATGATTTCGGGCTGTTCTAATCGCACGGAGAATTGCAGGATTAGTTCTTATTTCACGCCATAGATGTCGCTACACGGCTATTTGGAATTGTCATGAGATGTAGGTATTCTGGCTTTAAGTGTATCATAACGAAAAACTAGACTTCACTACAAAAAACACTAAAACGTTCGAAATAACTAATCATTTCGGAAGTCGGTGTTAAAAAACAAACAAACAAAACCAGAAACGAACTTCGAAACTAAATAAAAAACTTTCGACTTTCGAAATAAAAAGTTATTTTGAACGTTTTAGTGTTTTTAGTGCTGTAATCGTTTTTTTTTTACTAGCTAATATTTGTCTCGGTGTGCCTGATCGTGTCGTACTCATTTTGCGAGACTTTCGAATCGTATCTTCCACTATCGCATAGAGGAAGCGCTTTCATCCCCCATCTCATACGAGCAGTAGTCCCTCAGGGCTCTGTGCTAATCTCCTTAGTTTACACACTGTTTACACACTGTCTTTAAACTTCCGCAAATATTTTGGACAAATAGTTCCGGAAATGGAGAATCGGCTTAACCCCGTTAAGAATCAGGCTGCCCTCACTCGAGACTACAGAAAACCCTCCTACTTCCTCCTCCTCGGGATGAAGGCAAAGAATGAACAGGAGTGGGTTTTTAGTTAGTAAAAGTCTGACACTATCTCTCGCTCCACCCAAGAGCGAGATTTGTCATTAGATGATTTTCCCACCATAAAAAAAAACCTCCCCCTCCGATCAGATGTATCCCCTCTGATCACTATGTATAGCAAACCGATCCCTTAGGAGGAGCAAGTTAAATATCTCTGTGTGATTTTAGACCAGCATCTGACCTTTGCTAGGTACTTAAAGCAGGCTCGTTCGCATATGTCCCTTTCGCCCAAAGTAGGCTCTACTACATCTTGACCGCCCGCAGTGAATTGTCTGTCTTTCAAATACAAATTGCGTATTTTCACGGCATTCATCCTTCCGATCGTTACATAAGCGCTTGCCTTGTCTTTGCACACATAAACCCGTCACTTCCATCCTATGGCAAAGCAAAAGCTCCAAAACCGATTGCTCCGAAAAATAGTCGGAGCAGAATATTAATATTTCAGTGGCGTAGTTACAGCTTACATAAATAATTATGAAAACTTAATCAAACCGTTCATGATTGTTTGTGTTGATGGTCACATTTTAGTTGTCACTGGACTCTACGATGCACAGAAGGAGTTTCTTGTCGGTTCTTCTCCATTAGAAACGACCATTTGGAGTCGTGTTGAATTTGACTTATCGGTCGGCCAGATGGTGAGCAAGCCATTGCTCGTCGTCCGCAAAGCCCACGCTTACGGGGGCCAAGAATCACCCTGCGACTCCCGACACCTGGGGTGTCTCCTGTAGCGGTGACTGGAGCGTGAGGATGTCGTTCCCTCACGGTTGCGGCCTTCTCCTTCACTAGCATTACTGCTCCGTAGAAGAAAGCGGCTGCATCCCATTTCCTCTTACTTTGGACCATAACCTGAACCGGGGCCAGCGCGAGGAGTCACGCGTCACCGCACCGCCGTCGCTTGCCTCCATGCAGACACGGCGGTGCTCCGCCCGAGGAGGAACACCTCCATCGTATGCCGCACCGTGTGCCTTCAAATATGAAATGTTATATATATATATATTATTATTGGTGGCACTCAGGCGTTTCTTCTACCTGAATTTGAAACAAAAACCTCCCGAACTTGGCATGTCCAGTGAGGACCCGCGTTGAGCAGAAAGTGAGGACTCTGTAGCGCCTCTCCAGCCACTCGTCAAACAGGAGAGTTACTGCCGCGAACGTGGAGTGCGCATCAGTGCGCGTCTAAATTGGTTGAAATGATGATGATGATGGCGGTACTTTTCAGTTTTTGCCCCGCCTCGAAAAAATTTAAGATCTGGGGCTGCCATCCGGATGGCCATGACCCTCTGGGACCCCATGGTCACCCAATAGAAACACTCAAACAGTTTTATGTTATGATAAAAACAGGAAAATCAATGTTTACTATTGACTTATGACTATAGTCCTCGTATCGCTGTCTGTACAAGTAATGGTGTGTGTGTGTGTATGTACGTTTGAGGATTTCGATGAAACTTAGTAGGTAAAAGGGTTGACCATGTTCTGGAACACATAGGATACTTTTTATCCCAAGGGTACATACTCCCGGTACCCTTGGGATAATTATCTATTATCACCCGTACGCGGATTAAGCAGCTGTCAGCGGCTAGTTTAGAATAAACATAAGGTTCACATTTAAATAAAATACATTTTTCACCTCCAATTGAAATTTTCCTGAAAAATTTCATATCTACCTATCTCTACTTCTAATTCGTACGCATGTCGATAACAAACAAGGTCAAACAAATGGTTTCCTAATTCCTAGCCAGTGTTGTAGCGACAAAAAAAATATTTCAGCGACCTATCTAACGACTTTTGGAGTACAAATCAAAACAATTTTAGATAATGGATACGTTTTCTGATAACTTAAAAAAAAGAAAACTTTTTATTTTAAATTGATATTAAGCAGTGCTTGACTGCGATCCCACCTGATGGTAAGCAGAGATTGATGGTGAGGCGCATTAGAACTTATAAAAAAGTAAGTAAATGTTTAAGTATACCAGAGCACAAAAGATCCAGAAGGGTCGAAGTGCTCTGGCCTAGGGCCAGCCCCAAAACAAGATAAGATAAGATAGATAGAAGAGAGTAGTAGGTTATGAGAATGAATTCTTATAAATTTCTGGCTCTTCAACTACAGAAATTGGTTTTGTTAGCTATGATTTGAGAGCTCAAGCAAGAAAATGAGTTTGTCACACAGGAGGTTTACTCTCTTTCTCCGAAACGAAAATTCTTACTTGCGCCCAAAAAATAGCTAACAAAACCAATTAACGATAATGGTAGAAACAAATTTTTGTTAATGAATTTATTGTATTTTATTTTCAGACATGCAAGAAAGTTTAGCTCCACCACTGACTTAGTGTGCAGAGTAACAACAGTGAGTGTTTTTAGAATAACGTTTCATTACCGATTAGTGTATTGTTGTTGATAATTTATCAATCTTTATTGCAGATGATGCAATATTTAATTATAATTTAATTATTTACAAATATTTTTTATTACCTTAGATGGCCGGAAAAGGGAAATAGCGCGAGCAGGGGTCCCTATATATCCTTCTTGTTGGATCTGCCTCTGGTTAAATCAGTTAGCGACTTTCTAGCGACTTTTGATATTGAGTCTAGCGACTTGGAACTTTTGGAGGTGGCAGCACTGTTTGATAATTTTATCACTACACGTACACTATTCTGTGAGTTTACGTTTAGTGTTTTCAAGGGTACGGGAAACTCATCTAGTGCCGTCTCTTTATTTATGTTTTCGGAGTTTGTACATTTTTTATAACTGATAAGCGTAGTAATAATGAGGAATAATACATTGAGCGAGTGCTATAAGATATTTGCCGTGCGATCGCAAGTCTCTGTACAGTAAGTAGAAAAATATTCATGTCCATAATGACGTTTATTGATTGTATTTACTTAATTGTTTTTTGTGATGCCTAGACTCCCAGCGCCGCCATGCCGGCACCATGTGTTTATCATGAACCTACCTACAAGAAGTCCGTTAAGTCTACGTCTAGAGACGGGCCAACGAAAGATGACCACGAATTATTTCTTAAATTTTATAATATGGCAACATTGAATAGAAATGGGCGATTTTGGTTTTGAACGCAAACTGATAGAATAGAAAAGAAATATAAGAAATATTTAAGTACCTATATCCGATATCCGAAACCGATCGCAGATCCGATTTCAGATTTCAAATTAATCAGTTTTTTAACCGACTTCAAAAAAGGAGGAGGTTCTCAATTCGTATCGGTAACCTACATTTAAAATTTTTTTTTTTTTTAATGTTGTTTACCTCAGAACTCCGTCGTTTATGGACCGATTTGCAATTTTTTCCCCCCCCCTAAAAAGATATGTTTCCAGATTCGTCCCATTTTTTTTTCAAAATCGTTTATAATAATGGGATCCATGAGGAATCGAGGGAACTCCTCAAATATTATAGGCAACTATATAGTAATTTTGGTATTTTTATCGAGAACTTAAGCAATTACAGTCAAAAAGTAACATTTGATGAAGTGGAACTGATGAAGAAGACCAGAAAGGCCCAACGGAACTTCATACTCACATAGATATCACAATGAAGATAGTTAAGCGACTATGCAATACAAATAAATAAATGGTTCTGAATAGTTATTTGAAAATGGTATCATCCAAGTGACCTGATGATGATGATGGAGCCGGAAGGTAGACACAGGAACTTCGTATTAACAATGTAACCTAGCAGTGTTTGGGATAAATGGAATTATTTATTTATTTATTTAAACTTCATGTACAGCAGTGGTACAGTGGTAGCGGACTCTATCTGTCAACCTTTCAAACCAATCACCTAACCAACCACCCAGCCAACCAGTCAACCTTTCAAATTTTTTTTTTCATCCTGTATGCACTCGGGCAATTTCTGAGAATAGGCTTCGTACACAGCGCGCCAACAATACGTATGGCGAGCGAACTACCGGGTATATTGTACCGAGACTTATTAATAGTCTACCCTCAGAAAAAAAAAAAATATTATACACAAAAACATCAAATACAAACTTAAGCAATATTACTTCCCCACCAACTGTATTCCCACGTTGTCGTCGTGGTGGGGCTTGTGTGTCTCAATGATCTTGAGGGCTTTGCCGGTAGAGCTACTCATGCCGGAAGGCCTCAAGTGAGAGACCAGACCAAGAGGAATACACACAGGGCGGAGCCCAGGAAACTGGACTGCCGCAGAGGGTTCGCCTCAGGTACGTGTCTGCTTAGCAGACATGACCTTGATGGCGAACGAGTCTATTGGGGACCCCACCCCATTGCCAAAAAGGCGAAGCTGAGTTCAGCAAAAAATATGAGTGCGACTGATAAAAATATAACTACCCCAGGAGGGTACCTGCTTGCAGGAGAATCCCTCCCCGAGCAGAGCTCGGGCTGCCCCTCGTATTCTGGGGGGGGCAATCACCGCACCGGTCCTTCGGACCCTCTACCGTCTTCTGTAGACGCATCGAGCCAGGGTGGCTCACCTATCGGTGCCGCAGAGTCCCTGGGATCCACTCCCAGCACGTCTTCGGCGCCGATGGAAAACGAACAGGCCGGAAGACGCTTTGGCCTGAGGGAGGTGAGCGCGGATGAGCAGTCAGACTCCGATACTGCTTCTGCGCTCAGTCTGGGGCACATGCAGGTGGTGGAGCTCACTTCCAGGAGAAACGAATTCCTCAAGCGCCCCGCTCGCCCCGGCGATGGCCGGGGGTCATCCTCCGGTGACGATGAGCTGAGGCCTTCGGCCCGCAAAATTCCCACCTCAAGTCGGGGGGCGGGTCGAAAGGTAGGAAAGGGGAGAGGGCTCACCACCCAGGATCGATCCTTGCAGATCGCCAAGGAGGGGCGCCACTCTGGGAAGTCCAGCCACGAGGTTAATCTCTCGGGGTCATCCGACGGTGAACCGGGCACCGAGGGCTGCTCCACCCAAGAGCTGCCCAAAAAATTCATGGAGGTCGTGGCGGCGGTGATAAGGGGTGTGGCCTTAAAGAGGGTGAAAGCCTCAAAAGACAAGGCCATACCCGAGGCCATAGCCTCAATTAGCGCCGCAGCGGTGGACGCCATTGGAGAGTTGCGGGTAGAGGTCGCTCGCCAGGCGGCCAGCATAAAGACTCTCCGAAAGGAGAACGAGAGCCTCCGGTCAAACCAGACCGGGCTCCGAGGAGTAGCCAAAGGGGGCCACAAACAGTCCCAGCTTGAGACGGAGAACCAAGTGCTGGCTCTGGAGCGGCAGGAGCTGGCTGCCTTCCGGCAGCAGCAGCAACAGCTGCAACAGCAGTTTCAGAAGCATGTCCAGCAGCAATTCTCCGTGCTGGAGGGAATAGTGCTGCGCCCCCCACTCGCGGCCTCCGGCCAGCGGAAGGCGACGTCTTACGCCACCGCCACTGCGGCCCCGGCTGCTGGGCCTAAACCGGGACCATCGGGGCAAGCCAAGCGCGGAACCGCATTATCGGAACCCGTGAGGTCGACTCCGGTGGTGGCGAGGCAGAAGAAGCCTGACCCTCCCAGGAAGGGCAAGGCGGCGGAAGTCCCAGCCACGGTGGGGAACCGGCCACCTCCCCTTTTTCATCCTGTCGAATCTCCGGCCGGCGCCGAATGGCAAGTGGTCGGAGAGAGGAAAAAAGCGGGCAAGGTGGCAAGGGCGGCCAAGAAGCGCGAAAGGCACCGGCAGCGCAAAAAGAGGGCCCTCACGGCTAGGCTTCGCGCCCCGATATCCGCAGCTGTAGTGATCACACTACAGCCAAGTGCGGAAAAGAAGGGCGTGACCTACAATGAGGTGTTAACCAAAGCGAAGCGGGCGGTGAACCTCACCGAGTTTGGCATCGCCGGGGGCTTCCGTATGAGGACCACTGCAACCGGGGGCCGCATGCTGGAGGTTCCTGGTGCGAACAGCGGCCCTACCGCAGACGCTCTGGCGGAAAAGATCAGAGCGTGCCTAGGTGCAGAGGTGGCCAGAGTGTCCAGGCCCACGAAGTGCATTGATATGCGCATTATGGGCCTGGACGACTCCGTGACAGAGGACGAGGTAGTGGCCGCCATTGTCAGGGCGGGAAGGTGTTCTGACGACCAGGTGCGGGCAGGCACTATCCGTGCTGACAGCACGGGCATGCGAACCGTAACGGTGAGCTGCCCCGTGTCGGCGGCCAAGGCCGTAACTGGAGAGGGCCGAAGGCTCCTGGTGGGCTGGGTGTCTGCGCAGGTGAAGTTGCTGGAGCCCACACTGCCACACTGCCACACTGTTACGTGTGTGCAGCGGCTGGCAAGACTGCCGACCACCGGGCTGGGAGCAGGAACTGCGTTCCCCCCACCAAGGGCAGGGGTAAGGCCAAGAGGCCCTCTCCTATCACCGCCGTCACCACCACCGCTGCTGCTGCTGCTGCCGCCGCCACAGCTACCGACGCAACTGCTGCGACAGGGCCCTCACAGGGAGCTCGGGAGGAGACTGTAATGGACTGCCAATAATTGCTCCATTACGTCTCCTCCAGGCGAATATCAACCACTGGGTCCCCGCTCAGGATCTGTTGCTCCAGAGCATGGCGCAGTGGTCGATTAATATCGCTGTGGTCACCGAGCCGTACTATGTCCCACCCAGGGCTGGCTGGGTGCAGGACCTGAACGGCTCGGTGACATTAATTTCGTCGGCCGCCACCGGTACCCCTTCCCTCGAGGGCGTCAAGAGAGGACGGGGTTGCGTGGCAGCACGGTTCGGGGACATTGCTGTGGTAGGTGTATACCTCTCCCCGAACCGAACTCTCGCCGATCTCCACAACTCCCTTATGGAGTTAAGCATCGTCGTCGCCGAGTTTCAATCCCTCCCCGTGGTTGTCTGCGGGGACTTCAATGCCAAGAACTTGGCTTGGGGTTCCCGGTATACAGACACACGGGGCCGGATGGTGGAGGACTGGGCTCTGGAGGCAGGCCTGGTCGTCCTAAATCGGGGTTCTGTCCCCACGTGCGTGCGGATGCAGGGTGAGTCCGTGGTAGACATATCGTTCGCCAGCTCCGCTCTGTTTTCGCGCGTTGTCGACTGGCGCGTTATGGAGGGGGTGGAGACGTACTCAGACCACCGGTACATCCGGTTTGACGTCTCCGCCCAGACCTCGACCGCGCCGGTCCGACAGAACCAGTGTGGTCCGCGGTGGGCACTGAAGCAGCTGGACCGGGAGCTCCTCCTGGAAGCCGCGATTGTACAGGCCTGGGTGCCAGCACCAGACAGGCCTGTCGACATTGATGTCGAGGCAGAGTGGTTCCGGGAGGCCATGACGGAAATCTGCGACGTGGCAATGCCCCGAGTCCGGCCAGGACGTGCCCGGCGTCAGGTGTACTGGTGGTCGCCGGAGATCGCGGAACTGCGCAAGGCTTGCGTTGACGCGCGGCGCCGGTACACCAGACACCGAAGGCGCCGCATCCGCCCGCCGGATGCGGAGGCTATAGAGGCGGAGCTGTACGAGGGATACAGGGCGGCGAAGCGCACCCTCCGAGCGGAAATACGGCGGGCCAAATTAGAGGCCCGCGACGTGTGGCTGGGGACTCTGAACGGAGACCCGTGGGGACGCCCCTACAAAATGGTGCGGGATAAGCTCCGCGCCTGGGCTCCCCCGCTGACACAGAGTTTCCGGCCCCAGCTCGTGGAGGGTGTGGTGAACGCTCTGTTCCCTTCGGGAGGGGAGCATTCTTCCCCGTCTATGGCTCCGCCCGCCGCGGTGTCCGACGCAGACCACGACAGCGACGACGACGTTACTCCGGAGGTGACCGAGGTAGAGATGAGAGTGGCGGTACGAAGGCTAAACGCCAAAAATACCGCCCCAGGACCCGATGGCTTGCCTGGGAAAGCCTGGGTCCTGGCCATGGAGGAACTCGGGCCTCGACTAAGAGGGCTGTTTAGCGCATGTTTGGAGAGGGGCCAGTTCCCACTTCGTTGGAAGACCGGGAAACTGGTCCTTATAGCGAAGCCGGGGCGCACTGCGGACTCTCCGTCCTCATACCGGCCCATAGTGCTGCTCGACGAGGTGGGCAAGCTCTTTGAAAGAGTCATTGCAGACCGCCTCGTCGCGCATTTAGCGCGGATGGGGCCGGATCTTTCGGACAGCCAGTTTGGTTTCCGCAGGGGGCGCTCCACGGTGGACGCCATCATGCGCGTGCGGGCCCTCACGACGGGGGATGCGGTGTCCCGGGGCAAGGTCGTAGTGGTGGTGTCCTTGGACATCACCAACGCCTTCAACTCCCTGCCCTGGAGTAGCATTACGAGGGCACTTCGGTATCACCAGGTGCCCGACTACCTCCGTCGTCTGATCGAGGCCTACCTGAAGGACAGGTCTATCATCTACCCTGGTCACGAGGGAGAGTGGAGACGGCGAGAGATGTCGTGCGGTGTTCCGCAGGGATCGGTACTAGGACCGCCCTTGTGGAACATCGGGTACGACTACGTGTTGCGCGGTGACCTCCCCGACGGGGTCAGCGTGGTCTGTTACGCAGACGACACGCTGGTCCTGGCGCAGGGGGAGTCACACCAGGCGGCGGTCGAACTAGCGACACGTGGGGTTGCGACAGTCGCGGATAGGATCCAAGAATTGGGACTCGAAGTGGCACTGCACAAGTCCGAGGCCATGTGTTTTCATGGTCCTCGGAACGCGCCACCACCGGGTTCCCAAATAACGGTAGGAGGGGTTCGCATCGACGTCGGGTCGACGATGAAGTACCTGGGACTTGTCCTCGACAGTCGGTGGAACTTTGTGGAGCACTTTCGACGTCTGACTCCCAAACTAGAACGGACCGGGGCTGCCCTAAAGCGGCTCCTACCCAACCTTGGGGGTCCAGACGCCTCCTGCCGTAGGCTCTACGCGGGAATTGTTCGGTCCATGGCCCTTTACGGGGCGCCGGTGTGGGCGCCGTCACTGCAAAGGCGACCGGTGGCCATACTGAACGCTTACCAGAGGGTCATGGCCATCCGGATGATACGGGGATACCGCACGATTTCCCGCGAGGCGGCGAGCCTTCTTGCTGGCCAGCCACCATTGGATTTGGAGGCAACAGTCCTTGCACGCATGCACGATTTGCGCGTGGAGATGCAACGCCGGGGCGAAACTCCGCTGCCGCGCCAAGTCGCGGCATGGCGGACAGAGTTCCGGCGGGATCTAATGGTGGAATGGCGACGGCGACTGTCGCAACCCAGTGCTGGGCACGCTACAATAATGGCGGTTAGTCACCTCTTTGAGGAGTGGCTGGAGCGGCAACACGGCATCCTCACCTACTGCATGACGCAGGTCCTCACCGGACATGGCAAGTTCGGAAGGTTCCTGCATCGCATTCAGGCGGAAGCAACGCCCGGGTGTCATCATTGTGTGGACCACCCAGAGGACACGGTGGAGCATACGGTGGAGGTGTGCCCCGCTTGGGCGGAGCACCGCCGTGTCCTCGTGGAGGCAATTGGCGGCAGCGACCTTTCACGCCGGGCCTTGGTTCAGGCTATGGTCCGGAGCGAGGAGGAATGGCAGGCGGTCGCCTCCTTCTGCGAAGCAGTAATGTTAGCGAAGGAGGAGGCTGCACGCGTGAGGGAACGAAGGTCCTCACGCCCTAGCCGACGTAATTCCGACCCCGACTACCAGCCACGGTAGACGCGGGCTTGCGGACGTCGAGCACTGGGTAGCTCGCCGTCCGGCTGTTCGGTAATTAACCGCACCGAGCCCAGTCGTTAACAGCGCGTAGTGATCCTCGCGCTCCTCAAACAGATGTCAGCAAACCGTAGGGGCCCAGTGGGGCCGATGCCCGCTAGCTAGGACCGCGGAGAATTTCTGAAAGGGCAACCCGTAGTCCTAGTACGCAAAGGGTAATTGAAGGATACAGGTGTGGTTTTAGTCAGTAAAAGTCTGACACGCCCTCGCGCTCCACCCAGAGCGCGAGAAGTCATTTGGATGATTTCCCACCTTAAAAAAAAAAAATTTTTTTTTGTAGTGTTTTTTATGTTGAGACAGCATTTGATGGCCTGACTCTAGAAGCTCAGCAAACTTCGCGTTCATAAACGTGGGTACATAAGTGTGCGCGATTTATGAACTTAGGTACTCTATGCAAACATAAATACCCATTTTCATTAACACAAATGGCGATACGTAAATGAATGCCTAAAATATAAACGCGGTGTTGGATTTTGAATGAGTTGTAAATCCAACAGCACGACTTTATTTAGGCATTAAATATTTTGGCGTGGCAAAACTGTTAATGATAAAGGGGCAAGGGCATAAAGTACCTACTCACGTGGTATAATTATTGAACGCTACTTTTTTTACTTGTCTAGTTCTAATCTCCCCGATTGATTGTTGTCAGATTGTAGCACAGACTACTAATACTGTGGCTACGTTATCAGGATCGGCGAATATTCGCGTTACTTATTTCATGCAAATTATACCTTACGTTCATAAAAATAAACTCATTTTGCATTATTTACGTTAATGTATAATAGATAATGCAAAATGAACTATTATTACGAGTTTTAAGGTAGGTATAATTTGCATTAAATAAGTAACAAGAATTTTCGTCGTAGTCAGACATGTGGCATTGGGCCACAGCATTAGAGATAAGTAGGTGATTACGTGATTGTAGCAATCAAAAATGCGACAATACCGAATAATCATAGAAATCGAATAATACAGCATCTTAGGTTCGATCCCCTGGTAGTGTTTTTTTATAGCTTGTATGTATACTTCTGTGATCTTATAGTGCGAGATTTAGATAAATACTTTTGCAAACGCCAATATATTGGTATCAAAACCACACAAAAACAAAGAAAATTCTATATTATCTGGAATGCTTGGGATACCTACATTATCAAAATATACCTAAATGTGACTGAATAGTTCTTCGAATCGCTAAGAACCTACATGTTTGGGCAAACAGGCGTAGCGTGGACTAATTTAGACGTGGGCGAAGGCGCATTAGCGAGAGCTTTTTCTTTTTTTTTTCATACCGAGTCAGCTACTGTCGCAAAACAATGTTCGACCACATTGTCGTTTACCATCAGGTGACACAGTGGACAAACGCGAGCCTATTATATAAAAAAAACCTCGTCAAATACGAATGCTTGTCGACACTTACGGTTATTATATGTATGAGAATTCTGGCAAAAATAACCTCGTTAGAACAAGGCGGTTACACTGTGTGCGGTTTTCTGATATTCTGATAGTCAGTACGTTTCTGTCGCTCAGCAAAGATGGATAAACTTAATTAATAGAGTTTGAGTCTCTGCTGTACGGAAATGTAAACAAAACTCTACACAACTCGAAAAAACAAATGAAGATCGGATTGCCACTTTCCCGCCTATTTTGTTTTTTTTTTCTGTTTCCGGCCAGCTATTTAGGCGTTATTTTTCATTTTCATTATTAAAAAAATAGTAAATATTTTATCTAAATAAATTTAAAATAAAGTACTTAACTACTTAAAAAAAAATTAGTTGAATAAATAAGTCATTAAAAAAAAAAACTTTAATTACGTTATTTCAATTTTACATTGCGCTGTAATCGACTGGCTGTGTAGAAAGTTGGGACATGGTTCAATAGAAATGTGAAGATAGAACTAGTTTTTTTTTTAAATAATTAGACAACTGTCAGTTCAAAGTGATTCTCCATAAGGATGAAAAGTATTACTTTCAACCCGCTCCTCAGGCAACTTCAGACTTACTTTCCGAGTATGAGTAATGAAAAAGACCTTAGTTATACTTATGACGACATCGTACATGTTCTGACGTGTTATCACTTCCATACTTCCACTGTGGAAGTTCCACCACAAGTTCCACTGTAAACACTCTCTTTGATAAGCAAGCATTTGATTGTTCTACCGAATTCTTCTGAACTCGCCCGAAGTTTGAAAAAAGAAATAAAGAAGAGAAAAAAGAAAAAGAAAGAAAAGAAAAGAAATAACACATTTTCGCCAGTGCAGAACTTGCATGCATAGTACATAATCTGCCCAACGATTCGGGGAATACTTACTCAGAGGTGTGATGTCGTCCTCTTTTGTTTTAGGAATGGCCGTCGAAGTTACTCGTCGTCGTCGCAGGAGCCCAAACCATATAAATCGATACCGGGACTTTCGTCTTTTCCTATAATCGGTTCCGCGCATCATTTTCTACCCAAAGGTAAGTAAATTTACTCTCAGGTTCGGCTGTTCTAGTTGTTTCCTCTCCCCGGGAATTCAGTCCCGTGCCCACGAAAAAAAAAAATAATAATTCTAGCATTAGGGATATAGATCCGTGTGAAAGTTCTGCCAAATTTTGTTCAACCATTTAGAAGAAGTATTGAATAGTTTGAAATCCCGTTCCCATGGAAAAATGAAAAGTAACCTGAATTACTCCTTATGAGATATCACATATCGATATCGATACACGGGACTCACTGACGGATAGCTGATATTTTCGGGAAGGATAATATCCCATCAATCGGTTCAGCCGTTTCGGAGATTTTCCGGAACAAACAGATCAAGACAGACATCAAGTTTAAAATTCGCATTTTTGTTAGAGGTATCGAATATACCTTTAATTTCATTTAGTAATAAAATGTTATATTGATATTACAAACACACTTCAATTTTATACGTATGTATCTACCTATATGTATGCATAGATAGGTAGGCTATCATGCTGTCACATTTTAGATCTTCATCACAAACCTTGACATGTCACGCGATAGTTAGCAAAACTACTTTATGTAAAAGTCCACATACACATACATAATTCTTTTTTATACGTAACACGTCCGAGATAGAGTCCCAGAAATTCAAATGAAAGTACCTTTCAATTTGTTTGGTACAGTAGATAGATTCGGTGATTCGTAGGAAATTGACTGTGACAGATGTACTGACAAACACACAAGTGATGTTATATAGGTTCCGTTTTTTCATTCGGTCGTACGGTACCCTCATCATTTCAGCCGAAAGAAGTCCACTGCTGGACATAGGCCTCCCCCAAGTGTCACCACAATGAACGGTCCTGTGCGTCTCGCATCCATCGGACTCCCGCAACCGTTACCAAGTCATCGGTCCACCAATTAGGAGGTCTTCCAACGCTACGTCTTCCGGTACGTGGTTGCCATTCCAGAACCTTTCGGTCCCAAGGGCCATCCGTTCTGGGAGCAATGTGCCCTGCCCATTGCGACTTAAGTTTGGCGATTATTCGTGCTATGTCGGCGACCTTGCTTCTCCTGCGGAAATCCTCATTCCTGATTCGATCACGCAAGGAAACATTGCCCTTTGGGTGACTTTAAGTCTTCTGATGAGACCCATTGTAAGCGACCACGTTTCGAAGCCATATGTCATTACTGGCATTACGCACTGGTCATAGACTTTCGTTTTAAGACACTGGTATATTGGACGAGAATATAACACGCAGCTTCCCGAACACTGCCTAGCCGAGTTGGATTCGACGATTGATCTCTTTTAGACCTTCCCAACTGGACCATCTGTCCCAGGTAAACGTAGTAGTCCACAACTTCGAGTGTAGAGTCCCCGATCTGGATAGGAGGGGGTTCTACATGGCTGTTTACCATGACTTTGGTTTTGTCATGTTTATTCTAAGTCCCACTCTTTAGGAACCTCTACTGAGGTCACCAAGAATTATACTGAGCTCCTCCTTATTCTCAGTCATGACTACTATGTCGTCGGCAAACCGAAGGTGAGTGATGTACTCGCCATTAATATTAATGCCTAGCCCTCTCCATTCCAGAACCTTGAAGACATCCTCCATTGCTGCCGTGACCAGTTTCGGAGAAATAACGTCTCCCTGCCTCACGCCCCGCTGAAAGAGGACAGGTTTCGAGGTCTGGTCTTGTAGTCGAACTGACATGGTGGCGTTTTTTGTACAAACACTTCAGCACTTCGATGTACCGATAGTCAATTTGGCACTGTTGGAGAGACTGCAGTACAGCGCAAGTCTCAATCGAATCAAAGGCTTTCTCGTAGTCCACAAACGCTAAGCTAGCTAAGATTATACTCCTCAGTCTTCTGTATAACCCACCGAAACGTACGGTAGCCTAAAAATATTAAATGTTAAGGTATAGGTACATAATACGGGTAGATTATAATTACAATCGGAAAGAGTCTAGAGAGCTCGATATGCTGAAGATTTGGGCACTAACGTCACTACCTTTAGAAGACGATTTACTAGCTGCTTTTCTTAGGTAAGCACGTAGGCACCAAAAATAACCTAATCAGCACTATACTAAATCCACGTATAAAGTAAGTGATAAAACAATATTTCACTAATTATGCACTAGCTTCTGCTAGCGGCAACACACTCGGGAAATATTTTGTATATTGCGGGCATAATTTGTATATACTATAGGTACTCCCGGAATAAATAGTATTCTATGTCCTATTTCAGGACATGGTCTACTCGTGTGTCTACTGAGTTTCATTCAAATCCGTTCAGAGGTTTAAGCGAGATGTAACGGACGTACACACAAACACACACACACAGATAAAAACATTTGCTTTTATAATATTAATGTGATATCATTGTTTTCAGGGTCAATCGGACCAAATTTAAGTGCATTCGAGATGATGGATACATTGCATAAGAGGTTTGGCCCCATAGTCAAAATGAAAGGGGTCTTTGGAAGAGCTGATATGGTCTTCTTATTCGAGCCTGAATATGTTGAACAGGTAACTACTTTCTGAGCATTGTTTTGTAGTATAATCTGGAAAATTAACTGTTTAGCACCATAAGGTTGGGCGTCAATTATGTGCGATTGTTTGGTCAGGTAGCTATGTTTTAGTGTTACTGGCAAGGTATAAAAATTAAAAACAGCATCATTAATTTCCCTGATACTACCTATTGATATTGTTTACAATCTAAAATATAGTTAACTAACAAAAAAAAAATATTATTACAGGTTTTCCGGGCGCAGGAGGCAAACCCGGTTCGACCTGGACTTAAGTCACTTGAATATTTCAGAGAAAAAACCCAGAAGGGTACAGTTGATGGCTTATATGGATTAACTACTGTGTAATATTTTATTTCTTTTGTGCCTATAAATAATTAATTACTGATATTAGGCAATACCTGTCTAGTATCAGTAATTATTGCCTAATTATTGCCTCTCTTGGAGTTTCAACTCTCTACGTTGAGTCAAGCGTTGATAAATCCAAGATATGATAGGAATTTGAGATTATTTTATTCTATATTTCAGACAAGGAGAGAAATGGCGTCAATTTCGCTCTAAAGTCAATCCGGCTTTATTGAAGCTTAAAATAGTAAAAGTATATGAGCCAGGACTTGATGAAGTTGCTCAGGATTCAGTGAATAGGTACCTACTTAGTGTAATTTTCATTACAATGTAGTGGACAGTCGGTTGTCCGGGCTTCGGTTACCTATACGAATTCGCGATTATCCGGACTTCAGTTATACGAACTCGTGACTATCCGGGTTTCAGTTATTTAAGTAATATGAACTCGCAATTAAACTTCGGTTAAACGAATTCGGGACAGTCCGATAAATCTATCTGTATTTGTTTATAGAAGAATTAATGGATAAATATCTTGCTAAGCGCAAAACACGAGAATACCTGGAACAATGTAGGTGAACTTTTTTTAAAACTTTTTGTTGAAGTGTCGGGAAAGTTCTGCAGAAAAATTTTGAAACTTGCACGAAAAATCAGAAATACATTTGTTGCACATTACCTACATTCGAACTGCTCCTAGCTGTCTTTAGAGGTCAGCTATACATTCAATTATCCGGATTATATTAGTCCGGTTAATCGATTTAAAGTTAAGTTCGATAAATAACATTATCGACAATCTTAAAAGCGACGACGACCGTTCTTTACCAAATCCTTTTTTCACGAAATTCACTTGCATAGAATTACCTACTGCCTATTGGCTTCCGATTGCAGTATAATTAATCTACATTAAACCTAGTTAAAAGTTTTTCACCTGTACCGTTCTCCTTAATCTCACCTACGAGTACATATTTATTAATAAATAATCATATTTTCAAGGCTAAAGCGACTGAAAGACGACAAAGCATATTTGGAAACAAACTTTAACCTAGAAATGACCAGGTGGTCCTTAGAATCAGTAGTCCTTATGGCTTTAGGATCGAGAATCGGATGCCTTGATGATACCTTCACAGAGGACCACCCAGGACGTAAACTGATGCAGTTCACGAAAGATATGGTCGATACAGCTCTTGAACTTGAATTATATGCAGGCATTTGGAAATACTTTGCGATACCTACTTTTAAGAAGATGATGAATACATATCAAACGCAATGGGAGTAAGTTAACACATCAAATGTTGTTAGAGACTATTTCGAAAAATCTTTTACCAAATCTGCTTAATAATATTTACAGTATCTGTACGACATATATTGAAAAAGCAAAAAAAAAGATAAACGAAAGAGGGTATGACATTCCTGATGAAGATAAAAGTATTGTCGAGAGACTGTTAGCTATTGACGAGAGAGTAGCTGTCTTGATGGCTACCGAAATGTTAGCTGCTGGTATTGACACGGTAAGAATGTAATGTGCAGTTCCTATCGAGGACACTGGTGGTTGAGCATTTCGCAATCTTATAACTAAGGACTTACCTACAGGTTTAAAAAAAAAACAATCACATTTTCACAGGTTTCTTTTACAGCTACAACTCTAATATATTATTTAGCGACACATCCGGATAAACAAGATAAACTTCGCCAAGAAATACGTTCCGACAATCCACACAAACGTTACCTCAGGGCTTGTTTGAGAGAATCTCTCAGGCTTCGGGCCGTGGTTCCGTCCAATTTGAGGAGGACTGATAGAGATCACATTGTGGGTGGTTATCATATTCCTGAAGGGGTAAGTTTGATTTACTCAATCACAATACATAATATAGTTACTTGAAAAGACTTGGCTTGCAAAGAAAATGTGGGTACAAAGTAAAAAAAATCGTTATGATATTTTTTTTTACTTTGTGTAACTGAGTTTTAGTTAAATCTAAGTGAAGAAAAATAGTTATATGTGCAACAAGAGAGCAAAGTTGTTTTTAGCTGCGATTGCTAATTTTGAGTCCCGAGTAAGCGAAGGATTCTTTGATTGAATCACGAGCGTCAGCGAGTGATTCTAAAGTAGAATCCTGAGCGAGGAGAGGGATTCAAAGGCACGAGATGCAAAAAGTTTTGTTCTCGTGTTACACACATAATTTTTCACTTCAACAGCGAGAACACATATTACTTGGGAAATAAAATAATTAACAGTAATAGATTTAATAATGATTTCAATTAAAATAAATACTATCTCTGTCGCTAGTTTTGCTCATATTTTACAATTATTTTAATATTCTTATTCTTATTTGCCACTATTCTATTTCCGCTGTTTTTTTAAAGCACGTTCTAAAACAGTCAATGTTGAAACTAGAAATAATTATTTAAAGGTTAAATGCCAGTTTTATCTGCTGCTATAAGTACTCTTATTTTTGTTTAAAAACAATAATAAATTTAAAATTCAATAATTTATTTATAAAAAAAACAATTTTATATTTTACAAATATTTTCTATTTATTACGCGTGTTTTTCTTTGTGTATTAGAACGTGTTTTTCTTTGTGGTGGAAATTCAAAATCGGAATGAACTTCGAAATGGCATGTTTCTCACTCGCTTTTTTATAAGGGCGAGAAACAGACAGAGTGCAGTGCAGTTCGAATGTTTCGAATTGTATGGCTAAAAAAAAATAAAAAGTAAAAAGTTACTTTGTCTCACGCAGTGAGCAAAATCGAGTTTTGCTCACTGTTTTCAAGCAGAAAAACCTACTTGTTTGAGCTGCTGTGGTGAAAACGTTATTTTTTAATCGACGTTTAAGAAAATTTTACGCAACTGTCAAGGTTTAAAACACTTATAAAGCTTTAACCAAGCAGTTAGAAAGCATTGGTTCGGTGCAACCTTGAATAACTTACCTAATCAGTTATGAATATTTCAGTAATTCCACATAGTTACAACTCTAGTGATTATTGTCCAGCCATTCTGATATCAGAATAGACGGTCAACCTTAAATGTTTTTTATCGTTTAACTCATGAAATAAGCAATTTTCTCATTATGGTAAGAAAATAGAAGCAATAGATAAGTAATTTTTAGGGACAATTTCAAAGCTTTATTGGTAGATACTGTTGTGTTGACTGGTCATTCTGACGTTCTTGAATTATTACGACTTTAATTTTTAGATATGAAATATACCTGCTAATCTCAATACCCGGCCGGTACGGGACCGCATACATTTAGGTACGTATCGAGATCATACATCAACCCAGATTATACTGGTATATTGAAACCCGGTTTTTGTACCGGGTATTTGGTGATACCCTTACCTTGAAGCCCGGTTATTGAAATTAGCAGGTATGTCATTTCCAGTTCCAGGGCTGCAGCCCATATAACATATATTGAAAGGATTTGAATAACTGTGATCTGTCTTGTTTTAGGTTGATATGGTATCTCCTAACGAATATTTATCCAGGTTGGAAAAATATTACCCACAGGCAAACGATTTTGTCCCCGAAAGGTGGCTGACTGATAAGTCTGATCCTCTATATTACGGAAATGCACCTCAAATGATAACATTACCATTTGGTTTCGGCATAAGAAGTTGTATCGGAAGAAGAATTTCTGAACTAGAGATTGAAACTTTCATGAAGAGATTATTCGATGAATTCAAAGTCACATGGGAGGGACCTCCAATCAAAGTTGTCAATAAGATGTTGGCCACATATGCTGAACCCTTCTACTTTAGATTTGAAAATGCTAAATAATCTTACCTCTATTAAGATTGTTAAGTACTTTATAACCTATACCTATAACCTAAGCAGTTATTATTATTTTTACCAAATTTATATTTTGAATAGTGCAGTGCTTTACACAGGTGTTAATCTTTCAAATTTTCGTCATAACTCAATTACTTTATAGCATGTAAATAATCAAAAATAATGTATGTAATCATTCTGTATATGGGTGAAAACCGCATGAAAATCAGTTCAGTAGTTTTCGAGTCTTTTGCGAATAGACAGACAAAGGCGGAGGGCAACTTTGTTTTACAATATCTATGGATTTCAAATTGCTAAGTGATAAGTTATGGAATATTGAACAATCACGCGATGTTATAGAAGTTACCTTGCTTCTTTGTTCGTCGCATATTTTAGCCTCGATTTAGGCAAGACAAACTTCATAATAAATGTTATTACTGTTATAATGGTTTTTTATATTTCCCTTGTATCCCTACTCTGTATATTTTCAACATTTTCCCTCTATTCACTTGGAGTTTCCTGTCAATCAGATTCTGTTCTTCTGTAAACCCGGCTCCTTCGAATAAGTTAGTAATTTCTTCTTGTGTGAAGATACTTCTTAACACAAGAATAAGAGGTGACAATACTAGGAACTACTGTTCCTAGTATTGTCACCTCGGGCATAGAAGTTGCCAAGTCATATCGGCCATAGTCACGAAATACCACTAATCTTTCATTTTAAATGTTGTTGATTATAAAAATTATAAGATTTATAAGAAATTTACGATAAAACAACATGAGTTTTATCAGTGTAGTGATTTCCAAAGTTGACTGGACTTTGGACACTATAATTACTATTTTCAGCATATTTTCAGTATGTTACAAAGTACTCTGTGATTACCTACTATAAAGTAGCATGTATGACATCAGGCGCACTCGCATCATTGTCACACAATCATGTCAAAATGATACACGGGCAGTGGCATCACGACTATCTTGCTCTCTCGATCAGAGCTGCGTTCGTCTTCGTCCTTCACACGCGACCATAATGTCTTCTGTTTCACTCAATCTACATAATTGTAACAAATAAGGTCAACTAGGCTAATTGCGTCTACGGGGCTAATGAGTCTTTATGCATTTATTTGAAAATTGTTTAGACTACATTTACTTCTGCAGTTACATTTACTAAATACTTTACATATAGTGCGTATAGACGGCGTTGTAGTAAATTTATTTACACATTTAGCCGTTTTGTAAATTGCACATGTGTGGACAATTTGTTGCAGCGAGAGAGTAAGTAAAAAATCCATGTTAATATTAAGTTTTCTTTAATTAACTGAATTTATTTAATAAAGATGGTAAGGAATAGTATATGGGTTTTGTATACAAACAGTTATTTCTAATAAAATAGTTTTTTTTAGTAGATCATAACATTGCCAGTTTAGGATTAATGTCTTGGGGTAATGCATCTGCCGTTATTGGGGCAATTGCGACTGTTAACGCATTTGCCCCAAAACAGAATTCGTCAACCTTTTTATGTCTTCACATTTTAATACAAACATAATCTTATTTTAAATAAAAAAGTATAAGTATACTCACATGTACTTGCCATGGTAGTATTAAATTATATTTAGTACAAACATTGACAAATATTTGACTAAATACGATTTTCAAAACTTCATACAACAAAGTCTCGTATGGTCATGGCAAAATACGCATTTCAATTTATCATCTATGTATTTCGGATCTAGAGAGCCAATAAACGTAATACCCAATATCTCTAATCATTTTATCATGGACAACATAATAATCAAAAATGCACATTTTTTGTTGAATAGCTCACATTTTTTGTGACCATTTTGCTCGATTTTTACTATTTATGAACATTATATTGAAGAGGAGTGCGAGGATATTATCATCTCGAAACACAGCGATAGTACCTATACTCCATCGGTTTAGGTAGTTAACTAAACGTAAACAATCTTAATATGTCTTTTTATTAAAAAAAAATTGTATAAAAGACATACAAAGATTATTTAAATTTAGTTAGTTACCAAACATCGGTTTAAGTAAATAACAAATTGTAAACATTTTAGATAAAAATTATAGACAACTTTTAGATAAAAGACATGTCAAGATTGTTTACCTTTAGTTAATTACCTAAACAGATGAAGTATAGATGTACAATTTACTTACCATATGCTTACTAGAAAATATTTGATGTTCGTCCACATGAGTAGGTATCTAACTGTTAACTATTGTTGTGTTTCGTGTTGATGTTGATACTCAATTCCGTTACACATGCATAGAGACTTAGATTATAAATCATTGTAAAGTACAATTTATTTAGAACGAGGAGGCGTCATATTTTTATGTAACTGAATTTTGACTGTCTCATGCTTTTCTAGATTCAATTTGATCTTGCATTTTTTTTAATGGAACCAAAGTATTGACTGATTTAATTTTAATAAAGTTTTATACTGTATTCTAGATTTTTTATTTACAACTATTAAATCTACATACTTACCTATTTACTTTACAGAAGTACAGAGGAGGTCCGCGCGCGAACTCTTTATTACGTAAAATATTGACAATATGGTGGATGCATGGATCAGAATGTTGGGCTGTGAAAAAGATGGATGAATAAAGATTGCTGTGACGAGAATGGATAAAGTGAGAAATGAGTATATTAGAGGAAGTTTGAAAGTGGCGCCAGTGACTGAAAAGTTGGAAAAGGAAATCGGTTGTCTTGGTATGGTCATGTGACGAGGAGGGATGAAGCGCATATTACTAAAAGTTCTGAGTATACATATAGATGGATAGAGAGGGAGAGGGAGGTCAGAGAAAAGATGGATGGATTGTGTGAGGATTGATATGAAAGAAAAGGGAGTTAGTAATAGTTGGATGGATGACAGGACAGAATGAAAGAAAAAAACGTGTTGCGCCGACCCCAAGTAATATGGGATAGGGGCAGGAAGAAGAAATGCGTCCATGAAAAACTAGACGGTTTTCCCCCATTCTTACTAAGTCGTCTCTGAATGCGTCAATTATTGTTTTTGGCTAATTTATTTTAATAGTGTCACACTATTGCACAGAAATTTAAACTGAAAAAAACTATCTTGAATTTTTCATGAAAAGCTTCCCCTTCCAAAAAATCGAAGACATAATGTGATATCCACCAACCCGCACTGCGCCCGCCAGGTGGATTACGGCCCATTCTCTCTCCTAGAGAGAAGGCCTGTGTCCCAGTAGTGGAAACATTACAAAGTTGATCATGCTATGCTATTATGCTAACCTGCGTCGGGAGTCATAGAGCGATTTCCAGCCACCGAAGGCGTGGGGCTTGCGGACGACGAGGAATGGGTAGGTCGTCGTGCACTCGTCGTCGATTTCGCGACGCGATTTCCGCGCACGCGCTCCTCATGAAGAGATGTCAGCAAAATTTAAGGGGCTCAGTAGGGTCAACACCTGCTAGGGCTACAGTAGGAACGTTTGAAAGAGTGATCGTGGCCCTGGAACGCAAAGGACAACTAAAGAACATAGGTGGTTTCTAGTTACTAAAAATCTGACATGGCCTCTGGTTCCACTCCAGGACGCAGGTGAATTCATTGGATCATTTCCCACTTCAAACAAAAAAGTCTTTATAAAAAAAAGTATTTTTTATTCATCCCGATTTAAAACCTTAAATCCCTGTTTTTGTTTTTTTTTTACCATCTGTCTCGATTTTAACCCAATCGTACCTGGTAATTCTAACTGCGACCCACCCTCCCTAGGTAGGTCTTCATGAAGAAAAAAGTGCGAGTCGGACTCGCGCTCTGAGGGTTCCGTACAAACATACCTTTGAAAACAGTTCAATTCCCGGATCGAGTTACGAAGATTTTTCCGAATCGCAAAAAAGTTTTTTTTGTGACGTAACTACACTTGCTTCATGCCAAATTTCACGATTATAGGTCAATGGGAAGTATCCTTTTTTTTAGGTGGGACAATCATCTAATGACAAATCTCACTCTTGGGCGGAGCGCGAGATAGTGTCAGGCTTTTACTGACTAAAAACCCACTCCTGTTCTTTCTTTGCCTCCGTCCCAGGGCCCCGAGTTTCACTTTCACACTACCCGTGACAACTCGGGTTACCCATTGCTCGCCGTCCGCAAGCCCGTGCCTACAGTGACCGAAAATCGGGATCGGAAACCTGGCGGTGGTTGGGGCGTGAGGACCGGTGCCTCACGCGATCGGCTGCCTGTTTTTCTAGCATTATATATAGCTTCTCAGAAGGAGGCGACCGCCTGCCACTCTTCTTCGCTCCGGACCATGGCCTGTACCAAGGTCCCACGCGAGAGATCGCCGCCGCCGATCGCCCCCACGAGGACACGGCGCGTTGCTCTGCCCAAGCGGGGCACACCTCCACCGTGACCTCCATCAGTGTCGAAATACACGTTTTTTGCGATATAAACAGCTGTATCTTTTTTTTCGTAAACTCTGAAATTTGATTTTTTCACAGCTTCAAGGGTCCGCAGGCCCTAATATTTATGGTTTTAATTTTAACTCAATAACTACACGCGTTCCCGGGATAAAGGGTCTTGACAGACGGACGGACGGACAACAAAGTGATCCTATAAGGGTCCCGTTTTGAGGCACGGAACCCTAAAAAGAGCATTACTATGCACACGTATGAATGAAGAAGAACCGAAATAATTATTCAAAAAGAAAAAAAACTTAGGGATTAAACTAAATGATTTGCTTATAAAGCTCTCATGTAAGCTATGCTCTATTTCATTGAAAAGGATATCCTTGTAGCGTAGGCATCGGCTAGGGCACACCTTATGTTTGCTAAAATGATGGTGGGGTACGACCCACCATTACTTTCAAAAATTTCAAATGATCTTCAGAAAATGTTTTTCATTTCATTTCATTTACTAGCATACCATAATAATAAGAGTAAAGATGTTAGTTACAATAGGATTATAGCTAAGGTCCAGTTATGGACCCTGTAAGGGCACAGACAAATGTTACTTGGGACCGACCACCAACCGACCACCTCCATCACCGACCACCTTCAGCTCTTGGGAGTAAAAATTTCCTCAGACTTAATTTTGGGTGGTTCATATTGAGTCCAAACCAAGGTAGCTGCTAGGAAACTAATGTTATACAAAACGCAGGACCGATTGTGTGTAGAGTACTGCAGCTACATATGGGCTGGTGCTGCAAAATGTCACCTAGCAGCTTTGGACATGATGGAAAGGCGTGCGAAGAGGCTAATTTACAAAGCCTTGAGCACAGGCGTAGGGTAGCCAGCCTTTACAGTATTTTACAGGATGCATTTTGGAGAGTGCGCAGGAATGCATGACTTGGTTCTGCCAGTTTATTTCTACCATCGGACAACCCGATGTACGACGAGTATCCACCCTTACGTTGTTGAAACCTTTACGGTCTGGACTAAACGTTTCGCCTCGTCGTTTATACCGCGTACATCGAAGGACTGGAACAATTTGCCTGCTGCGGTCTTCCTGTACGATTTAATTTGGGTGTCTTCAAGGTTAGAGTGAATAGGCTTTTAATAAACTACCTAGTGCGCCTCTCCATCAACGATTGCATCATTGCTTACCATCAGGTGAGATTGCAGTCAAGCAATGGTTTATAACAAATAACTTTTTTTTGCCATGGTTTCATATTCTTCATCCCGCTTGCAATAATTTACGAAGCTGAATTAAAGAATACTTGAGTTGAAAAGTAACAGGCATTGAAAAGCTAAACATATTTCAAATCATTCATATGACGACTGCCACCGGTAGGCTTTTCTTATGCCTTGTTTTCTCAAGTTCTATTAGGTGTTTATCGTTAACTTTGATTTATACCTACACTTCTAATCAGAAAAATCGAAACACTTCCGTTTTTAACCGACTTCAAAAAGGAGGAGGTTATATGTTCGGCTGAATATATATATATTTTTTTATGTATGTTCACCGATTTCTCGGTCAATAGTGGACCGCTTTTGAAATTTTACTTTTTTTTATTGAAAGGTTATTGTTCTTCCGAATTGGTCCCATAGAAATATTGTTATGATCTGATCATGAACTTCGAAGATATGGAACAGAGCTCCTCATAGGACCACAGCAGTACCGTCGTAACAAGTAAAATTGCTTTGTTTATACGTGTAGTCGATGACTGACTGAAAGAAGAGGGGGAATATATCGAACTGATCTGATGATTAAGCCTGAAGTTAGGCACCGGAACTCTGTAATAAATTAATGTAATCTAACCGTGTTTGGGATTATTAGAATTGACATGAGATGCACTCTGGCTATAAGGTATTTAAGTATGGCTGAGAGGTACTTTTTAGTAGTGGTACCATAACTAAAAAGTGTAAAATAAAAAACTTTACAAAAAAAATACAACTGACTTCAATGTAAAAAAACACTGAAAAGTGCAAAATAACTTTAATTTCGGAAGTCGGTGTTAAATAACGAATTTTAAAAGGACCATAAATATCGGCGCACGAGCGTCGCAAATTCAGTCGCCTAACAAAATTCATCATCACGCTCGCGCGCCGAGATTTGTGATATTTATTAAAAATTGACAAAGCTATTTTTATTCAAATTTTATATAGTAAGTTTGGAAACACATGCTCTTCTATTAGAATAAGCTATTATTATAATGATAAAATTAAGTTAAATCAGTGCAAATCATCATTTTATTTACCCATAATTTCTTAATAATTTGACAATGTTTTTATTTTAATTTTCTAAATTAGTAAACTAAATCAATGAATCTTTTTCTATAGCTATTTTGTTAAGGATTCTAGTTACTGTTTTGTATTTTTTGTTTATTAATTCTATTAGAACTGTAGAAGTTGTCAAGCTTCGAAATTGCCTCTGAAAGTAAAATTTCAAAAACACTATTTACATATGTGAATATAGTTCACAAATGTTCTATTAATTTAAATAAAATCTTACTTAACTATTTTAACAAGAATATTTCGTAATGTTATTGGTAAATCACATGTTTGTACAATATATCGTTAATGGATATAAACGAGTTTAAAAGTCATGGTTTTTGGCCAAATAGCGCGTAATTTCGAGTGAACGCTCGTAAAAAGATTTTTTTATGGTTTCTGTCCTAATTTAACACAAAAAAGTTTTCATTCCATGAAAATAATCACATGATTTGGTAGTTAGGCCATTACAGCGATAAGCGAAAATTCAAAATTAGAACTTCATTTGTTTATCCTATCTAAATGAAATGATTCACTGTTTTGAGACAAATGTGTGTTTAGAATTGAAGTACACTTCACCTTTGAAGACTAAAAATTTGCGCTTATCTTTAAACTTTTCGTTCTTTATTTGTTTGCTGTGAACGCCTGACTTTGGGACGTCTGAAAAAGTTTTTTTTCTAAAACATATGGATACTTCGCTCGCAGAAGCCGCCGAAGTGGTGGCATTGCTGGTTTCTGGACTTAGTCAGCGTGTTGTGGCTGAAAGACTTAGATACAAGATCTAAGTCTGTTGTCTGTTCATAGAGTCTACAAACGCTATCGGGAGACTGGTTTGTTCACGCGCCGTTCAGGATCAGTTCACTTCTGATCGAGATGATCGATTTATTGTAACAATTTCTTTACGAAATCGACCCCTTAATGCTTTTCAACTGCAGCAGCAGCTTCATGTTGTGCGTAGGCTGGCTGTAAGTGACTCTACAATTAGAAGACGGTTGAAGCAACGTGAACTGGTACCGCACAAGCCAGCAAATGGGGCGAAGTTAACTGCAGACCATCGAAGAGCGTGCCTTAACTTTGCACGTGAGCGGTCATACCTCCAGTGTAACAAAGTCCTCTTTTCTGATAAGTGTAAAATTATGCTGTATGGTAACAACGGAAGAAACAAGGTCTACAGTAGAGATGGAGAACGCTTTGCACAATGCTGCATTGAAGAAAAGGTCAGCTATGGTGGCTGTTCGTGGACGGTTTGGGGAGGAATCAGCGCCGACAGTAAGACAGAGCTGGTCTTTGTGTCTGGGCCACGTCTGCCTGCACTAAACAGTCATTGGTTCATCGAACAGTGTCTTGAGCCTCACGTGATGCCCTATGCACATTTTCAATGGTTTCTTTCATGCACGATAATGCTAGACGCGACTTTAACGTCGCGTCTGCTCAACGTTGGCGCTTACCGCTAGAAACTCGCGACGTTAACGTCGTGTCTGCGCAACTTTAGCGCTGCGCAGACGTTGGAGAAGCGCCAACGGTCGTAAAACGCCAGTGGGATAGCGGCCTTACATTAGGATTTGAAAACCTCATATTTGACATAATTATATTCCTAAATATAGACATTTTTCTGATAATTCTTACAAAACATAAACTTGCAGGGTGTTTCGATTTTTCTGGTGAGAAGTGTATGTTTCATTAATGCCTGCGCCTGACTTCCGAAACTGCAACTTAATTTTCCTTCTTTTTGAAGGCTTTTACTTTTTTTTTGTCACTAGGTCTGTGTTTGGTTCTATTTCTCTCAGTTTTACTATTATTTTACAATAAAGAGCATTCTGCTTATCTCTATTATGGTAATCTTTATTTTCAATGTTTCTTAAACAGGATTCATTTACAGGTTCTGCTTGGGTTGGTTTTGCTTTAGGTTCTGGTTCTGCTTAATGGCAGTGCTAACTACATGTCTCTGCATAGAAACGTTTTTTCAGCAATAACTTAGTGCTCACAAATCGCACTCGATTTTTTTTATCAAACAGTTTATAACAAATAAAAATATGAAAATACATATTAATTTCTTAAAACCATTTAATTTTGATTACTCGCTAAAGACGGATGGTCAATTTGGACTAGGAAAAAAAAGAGTTGTTACTGAAATGAGACTGTCATCATAACATAATATATTATCGATGAAATTATCGGATGGCATCAGTTTATTTTTTAAAGCAGGAGGAAGATAAATATTTATTAAAAAAAAAAAAATTTTTGTTTATAAGAACGCTTGATAATATCTTATTTATGAACGATCCGTAATGTTAACATTCTTAGGAGTTTTTTGGCGGGATATCTCCGAGTGAAGTTCAGTGCCTGTTTTAATTATTCGAAAATTGATTCCTAGTGGATATTGTGTTGTAAAATTGGTGTAGTTTTGTATCTCAAGTTTCTGCGCAACTGGACAATATGTGGAATCATTGAAATAGGCGCGATCGATCTCGGTAAAATGAAGATGAGAATTTTATTGTAGCTTTGGTTACCTATCTCAGAGAAGTTTGCTAAGAAGGCTGAATCGATACATTGCTCCCAAATACTACAAAAACATTAGAATGTGTTACACCCGCATTATAATGTAAAACAAAAAGAAACAACTATGTTATTCGAATACGAAAGACATTATTAAGAAAACATGGACGAAAGACTAGGCGATATGGTCGAACAACTATAGCCTTCCCTAAGGGGTAAACAGAAAAAAAAAATCATTCTTAGAGAAATCCATACTTTTTATAAAGTCGATATCGATTTAATTTGTTGTGTACTGTTTATAATTTTGTTATTTACTTAATCTAAGCCACTAACAGAATTTTTTTGTTTTTTATTATTTAATTGAATCAAGTCATAAATTAAAAACTGTTGACTAGTTTACTGTGAACTATTCACAGTGAAATAGTGAACAGTTCGATGGTACCTTATAGCCAAAATGCATTTCATGACAATTCTAATAAGCCTAAACACGGCTAGGTCACATTGATTAATTACGGAGTTGACTATTTTACTGTGAACTATTCACAGTGAAATAGTCAACAGTTCGATGGTACCTTATAGCCAAAATGCATCTCATGGCAATTCTAATAAGCCTAAACACGGCTAGGTCATATTGATTAATTACGGAGTTCCAGTGCGATAGGCATTATCATCAGTTTACTTTGACTATTGACTATTTTACTGTGAACTATTCACAGTGAAATAGTGAACAGTTCGATGGTACCTTAAAGCCAAAATGCATCTCTTGACAATTCTAATAAGCCTAAACACGGCTCGGTCACATTGATTAATTACGGAGTTGACTATTTTACTGTGAACTATTCACAGTGAAATAGTCAACAGTTCGATGGTACCTTATAGCCAAAATGCATCTCATGGCAATTCTAATAAGCCTAAACACGGCTAGGTCACATTGATTAATTACGGAGTTCCAGTGCGATAGGCATTATCATCAGTTTACTTTGATGATGCCATTTTCAACATAACTATTCAGAACCATTTATTTATTTGTATTGTCATAGTCGCTAAACTATCTTCATTGTGATATCTACATTCAGTCAGAAAAGTAATCGGGAATGGATAATTTGTTTATGGTTCCAAATTCAAATTTTTGTTTTTTTTTTGTTTTTGGTAGATTTTTCGCACAATTGTTTTCCTTTTTGGCGCGGAGTTTGAGTTGCATCTGTTATTTATATTAAATACAGTGCTGTTTTTATTTTTTACTTATCTAGTGTGTATTGCGAATTTCATAATGGACAAAAATATCGAACAAAGAGTTTGTCTTAAATTTTGGATCGCCAATGGACTTTCGTGTTCGGAGTCACTGAAAATGTTACAGAAGGCTTATGGTGAATCGACTTTATCAAAAATATGTGCTTATGAGTGGTACAAAGCATTCAAAAGTGGTCGAGATGTGATGGAAGATTTGCCTCGCTCTGGTAGGCCATCAACGTCTTCAACTGAAGTTAACATCGCAAACGCGAAAGAAATAGTAACTGAAAATCCTCATTCAACTTTGAGAGATATAGCCGCCGTACTTTCTGTATCTCACGAGTCGATCCGTACCATTTTAACTAATCATTTGGGTATGAAACATGTTACCGCTCGGCTAGTCCCAAAAGACCTGAATTTTTTCCAAAAACTCAATCGCATTAGAGTCGCTGACATGCTAGAACGAGTCAATTCCGACCCAACATTCATGAAGCGCATTGTTACTAGTGACGAGACGTGGGTTTACGAGTTTTACGAGTTTAACATGCAAACTAGTCAACAAGCTTCGGAGTGGCGCCTTCGAACTGAACCGAAACCCAAAAAACCACGTCAAAGTCGATCAAAAGTCAAAGTCATGGTGACTGTTTTCTTTGATTATCGCGGTGTCGTGCACTCGGAATTCTTGCCGGATGGTCAAACGATAAATAAAGAACACTATTTGAGCGTTATGCGGCATTTAAGAGCAAATTCGACGAAAAAGGCCAGATTTACGGAAAGAAAATTCTTGGATTTTGCACCACGATAATGCGCCTTCGCACACGGCACGAACGAACAAACGAATGAATTTTTAACCAAAAACTCAACAAATACCACCGAGCAACCACCATATTCACCAGATATGGCTCCAGCTGACTTATTTCTTTTTCCAAAATTTCAAATTACCACTTCGTGGCACCCGTTTTCAATCGGTAGTAGACATAAAGGAGGATTCGCGGCGAGAACTGAATTCAATTCCGGAAACAGCATTTAAAAATGTATGACGATTGGATTATTCGTTGGCGTAAGTTTATCGTTTCTGAAGGAGCATACTTTGAAGGTGATAAAATAAATTTGGATGAATAACAAACATTTTGTGTATTATTGATCTTTTCCCGGTAATTTCTTGACAGAGTAGTATAGAACGATTGACAGAATAAAGGTTTGCCTTAGACTTTTTACGTTCAGAAACACACTAGTCAACAATTATGCTTCATAACAAGGCGAACAGATGTTGCTAGATATAAATTTTAACACAATTATGTACTGTTCCAAATGTAGCACGACATGCGGTAAAAGGTTAACCCTTGATATTGGATTGTTAATTTAAAGAATTTGTTTTTATGAGAATTCTAGATAGTTAAAAAAAAGGATTTTTCTTAATATGCGCTAAAATAACCCTTAAAACTTGTGTTTTAATTTAAATGACCAGTCCAAAGAAACAGACGGAAAACATTCCATATCGACATTGTTGTACACTAAAGTACAGTTTAATCGTCGGTCGTCCAACTCTATCTACACAGGACTACCAACTGAAAAAAAAATGCGCTGCGTTCGAAAACAAAAAAATTAAAGTAGTTTCTATCTAGTCAAAAAAAAAAACATTTGTTTTCCTTTTTTTTACTTCAACTTTAAAACACGCGCTACTTATCGGCTTAACTAAAACACTCTCAATCGGAATGACATAACAATCTAAATTTCGAAAAATTTTATCTTTAAGACTGTTCTCTCATAATGATTATTCTTTTTTTTGTTGGTCTATTCAATCTTAATGCAATTTAACTGAATATTCGAGTTTCCTTATTTTATTGAAGTTGCAAGCAATGCGAAACCGGGTAGAGTCCTATTATTCGAGTTATGTCACTCACTTAAATGTAGGATTATCTTTTGGCTTCGTTCACGAAATTACATTAATTTTATCACTTCCAATCAAGGTCAAACAAATGATTTCCTAGCTAGCTGGTATTAGTCAAAGACTACTATAGTATACTGGCTAGTATTAGTGTTCTCAGGGCCACGGGCAACTCGTGTGGTGCCATCTCTTTATTCTATTTATGTTTTCGGAGTTTTTAAAGATATCCAATACGCGCAGTGATAATGAGAAATAATACTTTGAGCGAGTGCTATAAGATATTTGCTGTACGAACGCAAGCCTCTGTACAGTAAGTTGTAAATAATTATGTCCATAATCATGTTTATTGATTGTAGGTACATCTATTTGTTTTTGTGATGACTATGCTCCCTGCGCGCCGCCCGCTGCGGCGTCTTCGAGGCCATGTGTTTATGTTATGAATGAACCTACCTATTTATTAGGTACCTATTTACGTCAGCAAAGTTCGCGTATATAATCGCAAGTGTCCGCTTTTTATCTATTTATGTTAAGGACTAGGTACTTTATGTGGACATAAATACCCATTTTAATTAACACAAATGGCGATAGGTAGGTACCTACCTAAATTAATGCCTAAAATAAAAACGCGCCACGGTGCCACTTCCCTGCTGGAGTAGGTACCTACCTAACGTGCGCGTTAATTTGGGTGTGGTCCAGTGTTAGTGATTAAGGGCATAAGTAGTCACGTGGTATAATTTAACGCTACTCAACCCTTATTCAATACATTTCCTTGAAAACAGACTCTCATCGCAATATATTTAGGCTCAAGAAGCAATGTAGGTAAAAACCAGGTTGACATAGGTACTACTTACATATCAACCTGATTTTTTTTTCATTTATCATAACAAGGATTCTATTTTTCTGATTTCCTCACAGGTGATAAAGGTGATATTTTTTCGAAGCAATGAGGCGTACATAAATTATTAGAAAAAAAAATGTGAACAGAATTTATCATTACGGAGGTCGCGCGCGCGTCCGCGACTCCCGCGCCACGCGCCTACATCAGCTGATCTACTCCACTATAAATAACCATGATTTATACAATAATTATCGTTTACTATCAAATTAACATTCATGTGTCCTAAATAAAAAATATATATATATATTAGGATGTATAGCGGTTTCATACCTTTGCTTCACCTACAACCTGCAAAGGAAACAAAAAATAAACGCGGGAAATACTTAGTACATTTTGATACAAGTGCGGAAAGTTTGTCATTGCGCTGTAGTGACAAATTTGCACGTGTATCAAACAACTTTTTTCAATACACTTACAAAATGAATAAACGGGGGTTGACCGGCGACTCATGTGGGTCGAGTCGCACCCAGCATGATATGATAAATGTAATAACATTGTAACGGGGAGAGCTCGCGCACTTTTCTGCACTAGTGCGGAAAACGGTCTATTGCGTTCCTAAAAGCGGTGGGATAAGAGCGAGTTTTTGAGTAAGTGTATTGAAAAAAGATTATTCGTATTTCTTCATAACTTGTGTATTGACTCTGTCTCTGTCCTACTCGGTTGCAATGACAAAGTTTCTCCACTTGTATTGATACAATAGTTGGTATTATTTCACAGGCGTGGTGTCTTTTTTTTTGTTTTAGGAATGGCCGTAGAAGTTACTCGTCGCAGTCGCAGGAGCCTAAACCATTTAAGTCAATACCGGGACTTTCGTCTTTACCTATAATCGGTTCCGTGCATCATTTTCTACCCATAATCGGTAAGTAAATTTACTTTCAGGTTCGACTATTCTAGTTATTTCCATCCCCTGGAATTCAGTTTAATTCCCGCGGTAAAATCAAAAATAGCTCAAGTTACTCATTATGCTATATTAGCTATATCGCTGTGAAAGTTCTGCCAAATTTTGTTCAACCGTTTCGAAGATGTATTCCGTTCGAAATCCCGCTCCCATGCGAAAATTAAAAGTAGGTAGCCTAAATTACTCCTTATACATCAGTTATCCGTCAGGGGAAGTCCCGTCAAAGGTTCAGCAGTTTCGGAGATTAGCCGGAACAAACAGATAGAAAGACCGAAGATAAACAAAAATGTAAAAATGACATTTCTGCTTGGAAATGAAGTAAGTACAAAAAATACTAACAATTGTAAATACCGACGATTTACTTTGATAAACCGTGATTAAACCAACAATAATGTTTTAAAGGAGATAATGCAAAAAAAACTGGACAGAGTCGGACTTACGCACTGAGGTTTTTGTACAAACTTACCTATGTAAATAGTTCAATTTCCGAATGGAGTGTCGAAGATTTTTCCGAATCGAAAAATTATTAGGTACGTCAAAAAAAAAAATTGTTTTTGTGACTTAATAATAAATTTAGTGTTTTCAGATTTATTCCTCTACCTTGCTTTATGCCAAATTTCAGGATTCTGAGTCAACTCAATTCTGAGTTCAAGCGTACTTCCCGTACGCTATGAATTTTGATTTCCTTGAGAGCGTCGAACTATACGTTTTTTGTGACATAAACGTCTTTAAGTTTATTTTTGTTAACTTAGAAGTTTGATTTTTCACAGCTTCAAGGTACCGCAGACCTGAGTATATGGTTTTAATTTCATTCCGATATCTTCACGCGTTCCCGAGATAATGGGTCTTGACAGACAGACAGCCGGACAAACAGTGATATAAGGGTTCCGTTTTTTCTTTTTGAGGTACGGAACCCTAAAAAGCCGGGCAAGTGTGAGCGTCAGAATGACCGATCAACAGTCGTAAATTGCTTATCATAATAAGAGAATTGCTTGTTTCATAGTTTATAAGAATTTAAACATTTAAGGTTGACCGGCCATTCTGACATCAAAATGGCGGGGTCAACCCAGCGGAAATATAAAAGCGATGTTTGTCTGTTGGATTTGTTTTTTTAGGATCTCAGGACCGCTAGTATTCTGCCGTGCCTATCTTAGATAGCCGAGAAGGCTGGGTGCCAGCACTAAACACAATATTTAATTTAGACAAAAAGAAAATACTGTCTGAGCTAGTCAGGTTTTCGTAAACAGCGTGGATGCTGCTACGACTCTTTTGGATGTTACGGATAACATTCTGGCTGTACAGGATAAGGGCCTGTGTACATTACTTGTTTTGCTTGATTTCTCGCGGGCCTTTGACCGTAATAATACTATTTGTTCTTTTCAAAACTGAGCTATTACGGATTTGATCAAAATACAATAGGTAAACTGGTTCCAAAGTTACCTTACCTGTAAGCAGCGTGTGGAAATTCGTTTGAGCAATGGATCATCCCTGGTTTCGTCACTCAACCCCCTTAAAAATGGAGTTCCTGTTGTTATATCTATTAGTTATACTAAAAGTAATCTAGTGACATCACTATTGATTGTACTATAAAGTTGTCACTGCACATCACTAGTTATGTTCTGTGTGAAAAAATTTTGCTACGAACGATAATGCGATAATGGTAGCTCTGTGTAATTCGTCTGAATTTTGTATATTATTACAAGCAATAAATGGTGTCAAGTAATAATATCTATTATTTACAACTGTTCCCGTTGATATTTATTTTACAGTGTTCAGCCATTATAAATTCTCTGAAGCGATGTGGGAACCATTATTTATGCTGACGATGTGCAAGTATATAATCTCTTTTAAGTCGAGTGACTATGGTATGGCAGCGCATTAAACGATCTCAAATCTCAACGATAATCTCGACAGTATACTTAGTATGTTGGGCTTAGAACAACGGTTTGGTGCTTAATTCTAAACAAATTCTAAATATGTATAGAAATTAAAAATCAAATCTAAGTAGCACTATACTAAATAAATCTAATCTCGTATAAAGTACCTGATAAACCAGTATCTTACTACTTATGTACCTATGTACTAGCTTCTGTCAGCGGCTCCGCCTCCCGGAATTCCCCGGAATAAATAGTATCCTATGTTTTATTTCAGGATATGATGGTGTACTTATGTGCCTAGTTTCATCTAAATCCGTTCAGACGTTTGAATGTGAAAATTTTACAAATAAACCATCAAACGCAAATAGATATGTACATAGCTATTTACAATCTTTTACTTTTGTGATTATTTCATTATTGTTTTTCAGGATCAATCGGACCAAAAAACGTTTTCGACATGATGGATACATTGCATAAAAAGTTTGGCCCCATAGTTAAAATGGAAGGGATTTTTTCAAGAGCTAATATGGTTTTCTTATTCGAGCCGGAACATTTTGATCAGGTACAGGGCTTTTTGAGCATTGTATAGTACAGGCAGGGAAACTAGGGATTGGCCGAAAGAGTTACCGCGGCCCAGGGGCCTTAACCATAACAAGTTGAAATTCAAGCGTGCGAGCGAGAAAGGGACGAAACTATACGCCCTATAAAGCTCAATCCCTTTAATAGTATAGTTTAGGTCGCAAATGGATTGCGTTAAGAAGTCGTGGCTAGGCCTCAGGAACGCAAATGGCCAAGGTGTGTTAAATTAGGTCTAAAGGTGGTCATATCGGTAGTCTTTTTCGAATTAAAGTAAATTGTGAAAAGTGACAATTAGACTTATTCTAATTGATTAATTGATCCATCTTACTATATATTTTATCTTATTGATTATCACTTGTTGATCGGTAAATAAGAAAATTTGTCTGGCAGCTCTGGGATTTTGAACTATTAGTGTTATTTATAGGAAGATAAAACAACTAAAACTAGCAACAATTAATTTCCCTGACATTGTTTACAATCTAAAATGTAGGCAATTAACAAAAATAAATGTTTTTACAGGTTTTTCGCGCACAGGAGGCAAACCCACTTCGACCAGGATTTCAGTCACTTGAATATTTCAGAGAAAAAACCCAGAAGGGTACAATTGATGGCTTAACCGGATTAACTACTGCGTAATACCTTGTTAATTTGACAATAGGCAACACCTACACACAATATTTTTGCCTCTGTTTGAATTTCAACTCTCGATATTGAGTCAAGCGTTGATAAATCTAAGATATGATAGGGCATGACATTATTTGTTTTATATTTCCAGACAAGGAGAGAAATGGCGTGAATTTCGCACTAAAGTCAATCCGGCTTTGTTAAAGCTTAAACTAGTAAAAGTGTATGCGCCAGGACTTGATGAAGTTGCTCAGGATGCGGTGAATAGGTACCTACTTAGTGTTACTTTGATGACAGTGCAGTGGCGAGTTGGTTATCCAGGTTTCGGTTATACGAACTCGCGATTATCCTAGTCTTGCCATAAATATTGTTACAAGGAATGGTGGATCGACGGGGGCCCCCTCACTACTCAAGCTTTTTTAGTTGGTTCTTCACAGTTTATAGTTAAATTAGAAAAGTAGGTACTTATATTATACATTGAAAAAATCACAATGTTTTGGCCCGATTTCGAACCTGCAGCCTGATGCTTTAGAGGCTTATTCCAATGACTAACGATAAATCATATTATTGTCTTGATTTTGTCCGAATCAGTTTTCTCAATTTAGATGTGGTAAAATATTATATACTTAAATGAACAATTTCGCAATTAAACCGATCCCGTAGTGATATCTAGACTATAGATAGCCAAAACACGGCATTTTTTTTGCATGGAATTTCTTAAATCCTCGAGCGCCGATCGAAAGACCTACTCGAAAAATCAGTAACTTTATAGAAACATTAAAAAAAAACGTTATCCATACTTATTTACCTATATTATAAATGCGAAATACGAGTACCTATCTTTAACCTTATCTACGTACATAGTTATTCATAAAATGATAATCTTTTCAAGGCTGAAGCGACTGAAAGATGACAAAGCATATTTGGAAACAAACTTTAACCTAGAAATGACCAGGTGGTCCTTAGAATCAGTAGCCCTTGTGGCTTTGGGATCGAGAATGGGATGTCTTGACGATAACTTCTCAGAGGACCATCCGGGACGCAAACTGATGCAGTGCGCGAAAGATATGATCGATACAGCTGTTGAACTTGAATTATTTTCAACCGTTTGGAAATACTTCGCCACACCTACTTTTAAGAAGATTATGAATACATACCAAACGCAATGGGAGTAAGTTAACGGATCAAATATTGTAAAAGACCATTTCGAAAGATCTTTTACTAAAACAACTAAATATTTTTTTTACAGTATCAGTGCGACATACATTGAAAACGCAAGAAAAAAGATAAACGAAAGGGGGTATGACATTCCTGATGAAGAGAAAAGTATTGTCGAGAGACTGTTAGCTATTGACGAGAGAGTAGCTGTCTTAATGGCTAACGAGATGTTAGCTGCTGGTATTGACACGGTAAGAATGTAACAATAACAATAATAATAGCTCTTTAATATCAGGCAACTAGGCCTTAGTTGCCTGATATATAGAAAAATTTCGCAAGTAATCAATAAACTAAAAACATAACAATTCATAAAATATTACACACGAAGTGACGGCGCCGCGTTTCGCTGCGAGGTCGGTATCCTTTCTCAAAATCGTCGATACACGACACCCTTTGGCCTAAACTATCTTACGAGGAAGGTCTCCAAATGTTGAGTAGGCACTGGGCACAACCACCACAAACGAGTTAAAATTAATGTTATGGCGTAACTACCCTATTCTGAAAATCCAGTCTGTCCTCGCGCGTACGTAGGTACTCCATGATCTCCTCGACTTTCGTAATGTGATGTAATCTCGACAAGTACAGTTGCGTCGTGGATAATGTTATATGCAGCAGCATGTTGTGAGACCATCCTAATCAATCTGCTTAGTTCTTCCCTTTCATTTTATCAGCTTGCCGTGTTGTTTGCGAACCAGCAGGTTAACGAGTAGTTCTTATTCGGTTGAGCATTTCTTAACTTTATAACTAAGTAGTTGACTAACAAAAACTTCAAAAATTTCAATCACAATTTTTTTCACAGGTATCTTTTACAGTTACAAGTCTAATGTATTATTTAGCGATAAATCCGGATAAACAAGACAAACTTCGCCAAGAAATACGTTCCGACAATCCACAAAAACGTTACCTCAGGGCTTGTTTGAAAGAATCTCTCAGGCTTCGGGCCGTGGTTCCTTCCAATTTGAGGAGAACCGATAGAGATCACATTGTGGGTGGTTACATTATTCCTAAAGGGGTAAGTTTAACTCAATTATAATATATTTTTCAAATGCGCTTTTGTTTTGAATTTAGTTTCCAATTTTGTGACTTCGGAAAACCAACTTTAAACATAAAGTGTAGTTTCCACTGCAATTTGAATATTTTTAAACCTTTTATTCATAAAAATACCTACTATGGCTGTTAGGGCTGCGGGAACGTTTGAAAGACCGTGACCATAGAGTTTTATACCAGTAAAAGTCTGATATTTGCTGATTTCCAACAATGCCGCAGCCCAAATAACGTGTATTAGAAGAAGGATTTGAATAACTGTGATCTGTGTCTTGTTTCAGGTTGATGTAGTATCACCTAACGAATATTTATCCAGGTTGGACAAATATTACCCACAGGCAAACGATTTTATTCCCGAAAGGTGGCTGGCTGATAAGTCTGATCCTTTATATTACGGAAATGCACCTCAAATGATAACATTACCGTTTGGTTTCGGCATAAGAAGTTGTATCGGAAGAAGAATTGCAGAACTAGAGATTGAAACTTTCATGAAGAGATTATTTGATGAATTCAAAGTCACATGGGAGGGACCTCCAATCAAACTTGTCAATAAGCTTTTGAACGCATATGCTCCACCCTATAACTTTAGATTTGAAAATGCAAAATAATCTTACCTCTATTGAGATTATTGTTACTTTATAAATAAGCAGCTATTATTTTTTTTACCAAGTTTTATATCTTGACTAGTAAGCTGCCCCAGGTTCGTACGGGCATTAACTCTTTGAAATTCTTGGGTTCTCTCTACTATTATATGCATGTAACTTCTAAACCTTCCTCATGAATCGCTCTGTCTGTTAGCGAAAACCGTATGAAAATCAGCTTTGGTTTTCGAGTTTATTTTGGATAAACAGACAGATAGACGCGGTGGGGGACTTTGTTTTATAAGTATTTAGTTTTGCTAAGTGATAAGTTATTTTTTTGCAATATTTTACGCTGTTTTATGGATTATTGAACAATCGCGTGATGCTATAGAAGGTACCTTGTTTCTTTGTCCGCCGCATATAAGGTAAGACAAATATAAATAAATAAATCTTATTACTGTTATAATGGTTTTCTATATTTCCCTTGTATCCACACTCTGTACATTTTCAACATTTTCCCTCTATTCACTTGGAGTCTCCTGTCAATCAGATTCTGTTCTTCTGTAAACCCGGCTCCTTTAAATAAGTTGGTAATTTCTTCTTGTGTAAAGAAGTAAACCATAGTATTGTCACCTCGGGCATAGAAGTTGTCAGATATGCATCTTCCTTTCTTGAATCTTAGCTGTGCCAAGTCATATCGGCCATAGTCACGAAATACCACTAATCCTCCAGGCTTTAGGTACTTGTAAATGTTGTCGATGACAGTAGTCATTCTGAAAATAAATTATTGATAATGTTTAATAAAAAAGATGTAAGTATGTTGTTTAATTATCGAGAACCAAAATTAAATTTAATCTTTGTTGTATTCATTCACTAGCTGTACGTTAATGTAGGTATTTATTAGCAATGGCTTGGCGTCGAGAGTATACTTCTCATGCGATGCGCTTGGCGTTCAAAGGGCAAGTTCTCATTATGTTTCAATGAAAAGGATATTCGAGTAGCTTAGACATCGGCTAGTCAGGGCGCATCCAATGCGGTCGTAGGCCCTGCCGTCTACGGTCGCGTTTAAATAGATCCACTGTAGATTTTTAAAAGCCAACCAGTGTTTCTCAAAGTTAGTAACTAAAACAAATAATGGATGTCATAAAGAAGTGTGGTGTCTGTGATGATCAGCTGAATGATGGAGTGCGTTGCTGTGTGAGTGACTGAGGTATGCAGAAGTGAATTACATTTTCAATGTGCAGGCATCACTGAATCTGGCCACCGTAAGCTGGGTGACAGGAGGCTCACGCGGCGGTGCATGAAATGCAAACAGACGGGCGCTCTTCATCCACCTAGTTCACCAATGTCGCCGAGTTTGGAACCAGAATCTGCAGTGTTACTGGAAATTCGAGCATTGGCTGCAAAGTTGGCACCATTGGATGGTGCTCTTAAGAGCGAATTTGCCGACATGAAATCCTCTCTCAGCCAACAGTTCAAAATATTGTCAAGGAGTTCAATAGGAGAATGAGTAGCATGGGGCACCGTGTTTAAAGAGTACTGTAGACCTAACTGGCTTGAATTAAATGTTTCGAAATGTTTTTACATGTCTTACACACGTCAAAAGTAGGCAAAGTTAATAGTATTAGGGATTTTGGTGTAATACAAGATAGCATACTACTTTACGGTCAGCATATTGATAATATAGTGAATAAAGCGTCAATAGTACTTGGTTTCATAATGGAAACCTCAGCCTGTTTCCAATCACTAATCAAAGTCTTATAGGTATTGCTTGTTCGTACCCAGTCACCTTGAATATGCATCACTGGTCTGAAACCCTAAATATGGGATATATAAGTCTCGTATTGAGGGCATCTAGAAAAAAATCTTAAGTTTCGTGATTAAAAAGCAAAACAGGTATCTGTTGACTACACTCACCAATGCAAAAGTTACCATTTTCTACCGCTTGACCATGGACGTGATATTAATGATGTGTGCTACCTGATTAATATCGAAAATGGTTCAATTGACTGTCCTGTACTTGATTCAAAATTATCAAAATGCACTAATCAGATGGGGCATCGACAGTGACCACTTTTTGACATTTTTTGAACAACTTGCAATTTTCACTTGAAACATATATTTATTATTGATTGTCCCACAATACCTTAAACTTAATAACTGTAAATTAACAGTTATTAAGTTTAAGGTATTGTGGGAGAAACTTTGAAAATTTTTGTCATTATACATTTGGAAGCTTGTAATTAGCAACTTAGTTATTTACTATTGTCATTATGTTGTTATTAGATTGTAAGATTTCTTAAAATGTGAAAAAAGAACTCACACAAAGCATGCCAAAATAGAGGATGTTTAAACTGCACTTTTGTGGTTGGGTGATTTGAACTATTTTTTTAAATACTTTTGACCCATTGAATCAAAGTTAACTGTCAAATTACATTAACTTTGTAATGTCTTGTAAATGTGTTTAATAAATCCATATAATTTATTTAAATTTGTGTATGGCCTTTAAGTACTTGTTATCTAACTTTAGTTGATTTACAAATTTTATAATTTTTACTTATTTTAGTTAAAATGTTAGGGTAGTTCTTCTGAGTTTGCAGTCTCTCAGATTAGAAACCCCTCAGGCCGGGGGCCTGTGGCTTTTTGCCAGCCTTGCAAACCTAATTACATCACGTCACTAGTGTGAAAGTATTATTTTATAATAATATCATACATAGAACTAGCCCTCTAGGAACCTATAGGCCCAGAAATATTATTTATAGTCAGAGTGAAAACCACAACCAACATTGCAGAACCCAATGCACCAATCAAGAAATAAATACTGATACTCACTTTGTAGGATCAATAGCAGACAAGACAAATATTAATACAATGATATCAATAGAATTTTCTTCAAATGGTACATCCCATTTTTCAAGGGTAGCATCCAGTACAAATACATTGCATCGATTTGTTTCATACAATTCATTTTGTTGCATAATATCTATGGCTTTTGATGAAAAATCACAACCATATATGAATAGGTTTGGATCTCGACTATACTGTAGTATTGGGAATATGGTGTTGCCAACTCCACAACCTATTTCAAATATGCATCGTTTATTGTCATTCTTAGGTTGTTCTGCAGTTTGAATAGAATTATTCTCTCCTTCTGGATATACTCTAACTGGGGCTGATGTGTTGTCTGGAGCCAGTTCCGGGAACTCGGTGAACAGCCAGTGACGGTCTTTGAAGAATCTGGAATTTTATGAGTTGGCCTTTAGTAAAAAAAATACAACTGAACTGTTTGAGTTCTTAAAGAAAGTGATCAGTGGTAAGTATAGTAGGCTCAAAATAAAACTAATCTGTACCTGTTTTGATGTATATCATAAAAGGCATCCCAATGTTTGTCTGCATCATTTTCTAAAGATTTCAAACGATCCTCAGAAAATGTAACTTGTGAATTTTGTTCAACTTTTTCCTTGGCCACGGTTTCTTGATCTTCATCCCAGGCAACATTGTCCCTGCGACCAAAAAGGTCAAATAGAAACAAACAACTTGCAATCATTTACAAAGCGGAATGAAAGAATACTTGTGTTCAAAAGTACCAGGCATTAAAAAGGTAAACATGTTTCAAATCATTCAAATGTCGACCTCCACCTGCAGGCTTTTTCCTATGCCTAGTTTCCTCAAGTTCTATTAGGTTTCTATCACATCGGGAGTTCTTACAAAATCTAACCAAATTAGTAAATACGGTACCACGCGTTGTGTTTAAAAACTTCGTCAGCATTTTCAAGATATCTGTTGCCGAATTGTGGTCTCTTATCAATTAGAGAGTCGTCCATTTGTAGATTTTCTTACGAGGAAATTACTCTTATTTATAGGGGGTATTACTTTTCTAATACAATAGATACAACCACTGAAGCACAACACAGCATAACCAAATATGAAAAATAACTTCACTTGTGACTTCACAGACTAACTTGTCACTTGTTGTCACTGACAAGTGACACCTAACATGCCTAACATCACTGCTGCCCTGCGTTCAAAAATGAGATTAGAGTTAACTCTAATGACGTCATCGGGTAGATACTCTAAGCTCGCATTTTTGAAGACGAATGTAGAGTTCAACTGTCAATGCCAAGCAACTGTCATTACACCAACCTACCCAGCTCGGAGTTAGAGTTAGTTGGGTTAACTCTAGGGTAGTTACTCGAGTTATAAAAGAACGACTCTGGGTTGCAACTCGAAGCTACTCTGGTTATTTTTGAACGCGACATGCACCTGACACTGACAGTTACCCCGCGTTCCAAATTATTCATCTCTGTTATCTGCTGTTATTGCATATTGTCTTGGTACGTTTTGTTATTTCGAAAATTGCAATTCAATAATTATTGTATCTGTAAAAAAAAAAGTGTCGAGTTGTAATAAAATTATTATGATAATTTCTTGAATAATCATGTGGGGTCCAACTTTGATGTTAATTGGGTAGTTCGTATACCGCTTTTGTAACGCCGAACTATCGCACGTCACTCGCAGTATACTTTGATTACGAACAGATGTCAGGCCAATCTCGTATTAAACCACAGTGGCCAAATAAATATCACATCAGGCTGACCTTATAGTTACGGATTAGGAACTTATTACAGCAACTAAAAGCTAGAGAAATATTTATTATGTTTAGTATTTATAATATTTATATGTTTCATAAAAGGGGTGATAAAAGGGGTGATTTTCGAACTTTAATCACATCTATCTAAGTGGCTATATTCTTCAGTGGGGTAGGTGTAGGTCGAAGAACTACGTTTTATTAATATCTGTAAATGCCTTGGGTTTAAATCTAGTAAGTACCTACCACATTTTTTTTTGTTGTTAAGGCAATTGAGCCGTTGAGCCGGAAGCACCACATTACAGAACTAGCATACATACCTACATACATACACATACCTAATCGTGAGTGTGGTCAACCTACTGTTTGTTTGACTAATTACTTATTAATATAATTATACTACATACTACTTACATTATTGTTTTAGCTCAAAACTCACGCCTTTTTTCCATGGAGTAGGCAGCAGTTATTTTTTATAATCCCGTATTTATTTTCATTTACGCACGTCGGAGGTGTGCTGTTAAAAATAAAACAACTTTATTCTGAGCTTGCGCCTACTGAGAATCTGTTAATGGAAATTGAAGTGAAAGCGACTAAAAGTTTGGTACTACACTACAATTGCTATAGGATGGTGCGGGTGACAGCTGTCAGATTCATACAATATAGCTACCTATCTTTTTCTCTCGTCTTAAAGATGCATAATTTCGTCCTGCTGTCATCCTATCCATGCTATGCAAAAATACCTTAGTCTACTTGTAGGTAATACAGGATGTTTGGTGCATCGTGTGCCAAATTGCGTACCAAATCCGAAACTATAAAGAATAAAGAAATGTAGGTATTCAAAGGGCTCGATTTTAGTAAAATTCCCGATGGCTACAACCCGGGAAGTAATTCAAGAGTGAATAGGTTACTTCTAGGTAAGAGCGCTCCATCGTCGAACGCATCATCGCTTTCCATCAGGTAAGATAGCGGTCAAGTGCGAACCTCTCAAGAATTAAAAAAATTCATATACAGTATTCCACCATTCGATAGTGACACTGATAAGGATCACATGCTGGGAAGTAATGATACATGGCAAACTACAGTAAAGAACTAATCCGCGGGTTGCTTCTAAGCAAGCGTGCTCCATCGTCGGCCACATTATCACTTTCCATCAGGTGAGATAGTGGTCAAGCACGACCCTATCCATAATAAAAAATATATTAAAAATAAATCATGCAATCGTCGATGGTGAGGCGCACTAGTTTATTAAAGGATGAAGGAGAAGGAATGTCTCGAACTGATCTGATGATGAAGCCTGAAGTTAGGCACCAGAACTCTGTAATAAATTAATGTAATCTAACCGTGTTTGGGATTATTAGAATTGTTATGAGATGCACTCTGCCTATAACGTATTTAAGTATGGCTGAGGGGTACTTTTTAGTGGTGGTACCATAACTAAAAAAAGTAAAATAAAAAACTATTACAAAAAAAAAAAAAAACAACTAACTTCAAAGTAAAAAAACCACTGAAAAGTGCAAAATAACTTTAATTTCGGAAGTCGGTGTTAAATAACGAAGAGACAAAACTATTATAGAAACATCTAGACTTCCGAAATGGGTATTTTTCATCGGATAGTCAAATCCAAAACTACGAGTCTCATAGTTTCCATCCACACTAAGTTAAAGCAAGGTGAAAACTTCACCCAGTAGTTATATCATTAATTTCTGAGTATTTACCTACTTCCTTTTTTATAAGTCCAGGACATAAAAGGACGATGGGTGAAAAAAATGGGGCGCATGAGATATCGCGTTCGCTAATTAACCCCATGTAGATTACGGCTCCCTAAGTAAAAGGGGATTACATCAGTAATGAAATTCTTTAAAGGAATTCCATGTCTGGAAATTCGAGTACAGAATAGGTAGACCGATGAAGGACGTGAATACCAGAAGTAAGTTAGACTATTTATCAGTAAGTCAGTTTAAGAATATTACATTTCAGTTCTATTCTACTTTAATATTTTGTTTGCAAAGTAATCATTACACCTACTGACTAATGTATTATCTAGATATATCTAATGTTCCAAGAACTTCCAATTTTGTGTCGAATTCAAAGTTATTGCGTCATAAAAGATCGTTCTGATGCTGTTCTCTGATCAAAGTAAACACCATAAAAACGATTCCACGGGTCATTAAAGACTTTCCACAAACGAAATAGCCGCACGTTCAAAATTTATATCGTCGGTATGAAGAAACTTAGCGGGACACATCTACGTTGTTAGATTATATTGGAACTGTACCTAGATAGGAACTATGCCGATTCACTATTGCAACTAAGGGCCTGACCACATTACTACGGCACGACATTGTTAACGTGAAACGCGTGGCGTTCGACTGCGGCACGTTGCCGCGTCGTGTAAATATACGGTGCCCGGGACAGTGAGCGTCGTGTAAATATACGGTGTCCGGTGCAGTGCCTCGTCCTGTAAATATACGGTGTCGGGTACGGTGGCGCGTAGTATATACGACATGGCAATGTCGCAAAACCTTTTGGTTATACACTAATCGCGAAATTTTTGACTACGCAGCGCCTGAACAACACGGTGTACTGCATTTTGAGGTGAGACGCCACGGCAATGTACCACAGTCAGGCGCACCGTGCTAATGTGGCCAGACCCTATGGAATAAAGAAAAGCGCTATTACGGGTGGAAGTACTTATTTTGAAAAATAAATTTGAAACCACATATCTACGTATACTTTTAATTTGTATCGAAAATTCAAGACCTAATTAAACTAATTAAAATTGCCTAACTTTTATGTATAGGGAAGCAAAGTAGATCTTAGTAGAGGTAACTATTAAAAAGCAGTCAAACATAAATTCGTAAAAATAATAATATTCGCATAGGATATGACATCAAATAATATTGTTTTCTATTAATATGAAAGCATACAGAAACCATTTTCCATCACAAGACTAACCTTTGTTATTAAGAATGTTGTTAAAATAAGTATAACAGGAAAACATGGGTAATAAGAAGAAAGGTTAATAATAAAAATACTAAGAACGTCGAAGAGAGTCTATCAAATTCTTGAAATCCACAAAATTAAATTACGATATGTTTGGAAAATCTGCACATCCTGAAATATGATATGTAGTATGGTACAAAAATTATGTGATAACCCTACTCCTTTGAAAACTTATGATATCGTTTCCCTCAGCAAAGTTACCCGACCTGTTGATGAAAATTTTTCTCCGACGTTTTTTCTCGAAACCGGCATCACCATACAGGAGAAAATACTTGTATAGGTACACTACACGTACCTACAGGCTGAATAACTAATGTGTTCCCATTAAATAACCTTTTCAGCTTCAGTTACTTTCAAAACAGAATTTAATCTTTCAGAGAACACCGAAAACGTTTCAGAATCGACCAATACGAACGAGAACCTTAGGTAATAATGTGTAGGCGTAGTTCGACATAACTTCTATACTTAGCAAGGGGCATGTAGATACATGTATGTCGAGTAATGCCGACGCGAGACAGTTTCCAAATCGACTGCATAACTTGCATGAAGTTACCAGCGTTTGCGATGGAGACATGCGACATACGTAGATACAGTTCACAGACTTGAAGCTTGAATTTGTGTTACGACTTGGATACTCTATACTTCGGAAGGTATACACGTATTATTTACCAAGAAACTAGTTATTTTCATAGTTTGCTGTAGACACGCTTCGCTTATTGAAGCTGACAGCTCAACTATAGGGTACATTAAGGATTATTAATTGTGGAACCATTAGAGGTAACCGTTGATTGTTGATAGTTTCAAAAGCTTGGGGTTTCATATTGAGATGAAATATGTTTTAAGCTGCTGAAATGTTAAGATGATGCGACTAGATTTTTGGCGACTTGTTTTAATTAACACAATGTTGGTACATACCTATGTCGTTCCTTTTTAATTATAGATACATAGTAGGTATATATCTACAGAAAGCTTACGGTGCTTTTTTATATTGTGTAAAGTTTTGAGTGATTTTTCATGAGAAGGCTCAATCTACCCACTTATTAGGTACAATTAACTAGTAATTTCTAAGTCTAACGTTACAACTTCGTGATAATAATCCAGTGCTGACTTTTAACGTTACAGGAATTTAATTAGGTAGCAGTTTGGTGGGCATATATGTAAATATATAAGGCACTATAAATGTTCATCATGCACCCCTCGAATGTAATGCTTCAGAAAATGTGTTTTCGGCAACAATGTCATTGTGCGGTAATCCCACTTTACTTGTTTAACTACATTATGTATTTAGGTCACTCACTCTTTCTGCAAACTCATGACGGATTCCTATTTAACCCTTGTGGTCACCAAGGTTTTCCTCGCTTGACCTTATTTCACGCATTATAAGGCTTAAAACTTTTCCTACACTATTTTATGTTACTTACTCAGACGTGGGTGGCATATTATTGTGAAGAGTTATAAGCTTCGTGGGTGTGAAAGTGTGGCCCATCAAGTACTCAACGTTAATCCGGCTCGAAGGACGAAAACCCTGAATAGTTCCGAATGTTCCGATACAGTTCCCGGTTTAAGTGCCTATTGTTCCTTATTTTACATGTCTCGATTTAACTTCATTTTTGCACATGTGTTGGTTATTAAGTTTGTGCGGTATACGTCATAATGGACCAAGTTCAATTATATCTGGGCACGCCCTATTTATGGTGGTAATTCCCCTCTTTGAGTATTAGCTGTAAAGACATCACGGTGTCCTCACCTTCCGCATGACACAGGTTCTCAACGGACATGGTAAGTTCGGGAGGTTCCGGCACCGGATTCCTATTAGAGAAACGTTTAGTCAAACGAAGAGTCGGACTCGTGCACTGAGGGTTCCGTACAAACTTACAAAAAAAATTCCGAATTGCAAAAACCTTTTTTTTTTGTTACGTTACTACAAATGTATAGTTTTTGTTACGTTACTACAAATGTATAGTTTTTAGATTCTTACTATACTTGTGCTGTGAGACCTTGCTTCATGCCAAATTTCAGGATTCTAGGTCAACGGGAAGTAGGTACCCTATGAATTTTCATTTCCTTGAGTCAAAATATATGTTTTTTGCAACATAAACTGCCGTATTTTTCAGAAGTTTGATTTTTTCATAGTTTCTATTTATGGTTTTAATTTCAACTCGATACCTTCACGCGTTCCCGAGATAAAGGGTCTTGACAGACAGACAGACAGCCGGACAACGAAGTGATCCTATAAGGGTTCCGTTTTTTTCTTTTGAGGTACGATACTGTCAAAAACAAAACAGATAGGTTAGAATTAGAATATTAGTGTAGATTATTATGGTACTTTCTCTACCTAGAATACGTATAACCTTTTCCATTAAGATTGAGTTCCTATATCGTAGTTATTCATCTCAAAAGCATAACAAAAAGGTCACATAAACCTTAAAGAAAGACGCAAGACTTTTATATAAAAGCAGCTAATAGGTCGTAAAAGTTGGAGTCCATCATTTTTATGCCAAACGCAGCGTGTGTTTCTGCCAAAAGTAAAATGTTGGCAGTTAATTGCAACTCCACTTGACCTTCCAATCAATAAATAACATGGTAGAGGTTTTATATATATTATTTATAGTTATTTTTGTTAGTGTTTCTTATAGGTCGTATTATAAAGCACGGCGCAACGTGTTTATTTCGTAGCACATAGATTTATGAAAGTGTTATATTATGTATTTTCAGCTCCATAATATTGTATCAAAATCGCGCCTGTTTCAATGATTCCACATATTGTCCAGTTGCGCAGACCCTAGAGATACTGAACTACACCAATTTGCGAATAATTAAAACAGCCACTGAACTTCACTCGAAGAAATCCCGCCAAAAACTCACATGTACTCCCAAATACTATAAAAACATTAGAATGTACCTCATAATAATAAATTATTATTAATATATAATAATAATTTGTTTACCATTGGAATACTAATAAATAATATTCTAATGGTAAACAGATTAACTATTCATACGAAAACATGGCTTAAAAGACTTAGTATCACTGAAAGATTACCCGTAGATGCATGATTAAACTTGAAAAAAATTGTAACAGAGATATTTGTAATTGCAAAACACGATTGAAAAGAGTGTCCATGGAGTTTCTTGCACATTCTTCTCCATAGAGATCTACGCTTTGGAATGTGCAATTAGCATCATTTTTTTCTGACAGACTGACTTCTTGACATTTCAAAAGTGCCTGTAAATGGTTTATTTGAAATAAATGCTTTGAATTTGAATTTGAATTTGAATTTGAAAACAAACTATTTTAGCACGCACTTACAGACAGTTCATAACAGTTGAATTTTATTATGTAGTAGTAGATATCAACATTATGAATCGTTTAACGGTTTATTTCTTAAAAATACGTCATTTAAAGTAGATATCCATAGCAGAATTATAAGTTCTTTCTATAATCTTTATTTTCAATCGCGTCTGCCCTGGGGGCGCATCCGCGTTGCCTTCGGGGTTCTGCACAAGTATTTATTACCATACCCTTCAGATATACATAGAGAGTCAACTGAATAACATTATACAGATGCCTGATCCCAAGTTATGTACGTCACTTGCTTTCCATAGATATATTCAAACTTTCGTGTAGTGTAGGAAGCTATTTGGTTTCCTTTTCATGTGTTTAAAATCTGACTCAGTAACATAAAATTTACCATTTGTATGACAGAGGGTAGTTCTAAAACATGAACGTAATAACACGCAGGTATTCCTTGAAGAGGTAGACAGAGCTGTATACATAATTAGCCTTATAATGTTGCCCACTGCTGTACTCCTCTATAGGAGCATGAATGGGCCGTAATCCACCACGCAGGCTCAGTGCAGGTTGGTGGATGTCACATGTCTGCCGAATTTTTCTTCTAGTTTCCTGACGATATTTTCCTTCATCATTTTGTGAGCAGTGGTGATAAAATAAATTAGGTACACAAAATAAACCGCCTGCTTGGGTTTGAAGCCACGACCTGCAACTCTGTCGTTGCCGTTACTACTGGACCAGAGCTATATGTACCTATAGAACACCATTTATCTACTTTAACTGTGCACATATCCAGATTTCTGCCCTCTACGTAAAAAAAAAAACAAATAAAACACCTTATTATATTTTGCTCGAACCAGTAATCGAAACATAGACTTTATGCTCAACAATATCTAGCACTTGCAACAGGTAGAATGCCGACCACCTTAGAACTACGCCCTATCCTGCAAAAGGGCTTCTCTTCAATAACAGATTTAACACAATATAAAAAGCAATTAATTTTATTAATCAACAATTTACTGTTTCTATATTTGCGTAAACGTATCTCACTTGTCGAGGATGAAAAGAAATTGCTCGTATCCATTGTTAAAGTATTTATATCGGGATAGGTTAGTGTTTTTGGAAACCGCTATTGGAAATCAAACATTAATTATTTAACAAGATACCTGAAAATTAACCCTTTCATGCATGATACAAAAAATACTGAGCTTATAATACAAAGTCCTGCTTTGTGGTTTAGCCGGGCAGGTTACACCACAACTAACTACCACATACAGGATGATTTTATGTAGGTAAGTAATAAAGTGGATAGCTCAGCTATACATTAGCTTCTGTTTAACACACTTTGATTTCCAATCCATCGAGGGATCACTAATTACTTTGATGGACCTCTTGGATGAAAGGAGCAATGGACGTTGAAGTGTGTCCACTTTGTGTCATTGTGTACGGGAGTCATCAGGGCTGCTAGCACGTCATTATCATCATCAGTAGTTGCCTATACTCAAAAATACTTACATATTGTAAACGAAAAATAAATTAAATGGTCAGAAATAAAGAAATGTTGATTTATTTCTGACCATTATTTTATATTTTTTGTTTTATGACTGAATAGTCTTTGAGATGTAGACATTTTTTTTTGCCAATAAAAGTGTCCTATTTTGAGACTCAATCTTAAATTAAGAAGACGCACACACACACACACACACATACTCAGTGACACGGCGTACTTTCATTTCAGTGCTAGAAGATAACCGTCTAGCAGAACTTAATAATAAATAACACGAACCCAATAACTCACGCTCGAACAGAATTTAATTTAAAACTAAATCTTAAGGATGGGATATCATTTTATCGTGAAGTCTATTTCTAAAACGAGACACCCTTGCAGGCTCCATTAGAGGCAGCGGTATCGGCGGGGGTGCGCGGGGAGGGCGAGAGGGGGGGGAGGTGGTTCTACAAACAATCCTCGCGGATATTGAACGGCGATGCGTTCGGAAATGCAGCGCCCGCCGGCTGCGTGCAACGGAACGCTCGTTCACGTCTCATCGCGCGAACCAACGTGTGAAGATATGAACGCCCTCATTTTCATCTCGTTTGTATTCATATTACATTCCAATTTTGAATAGACAATAGGAGATTTCGTTTTATAAACACCCTGTTTGCTGCTTGATGTTTGGATTGGACGTAATGAATGAAACTTGAATGCAATTAGTTTTGAATCGTTTACGTTTGTTGTAGGTTTGCTATTTTGTTCTCACTTTCAAATTAATTTAATCATAAAAGGCATCACAGTCTAGTACACAACATTAAAAAAAATCGAGTACAAATTACTTTTAATAGATTTCGCTTTAGATGAAATTGTTTCGTTCAACATTATCCTAACCATTTCAAACTAAGAGCAACAAGACTGGGTAGTCTTGTTGCTCTTAATTTATAATAAGGCAAGGTACGATGATTTTATAATAAAAAGAAATTGCGTCGTAAACAGGAATATCCTCATTTTACTAAGTCTAACCAACCTTTCAGGCTGAAAACTTAAATTAAAGAGAGCGTTAGGATGCCGTATCTAATATGCAGAGGTTTAAAAACGTGATTGAAATGGACGGTTTCAGAGGTCGTGTATGTATAGCTAGCGAGTATATATAACGCGTATAGATAGGTGGTGAGCCCAGCCATCTGTTGCGGTCAAGTGTTCTCCTTCCGAAGTGGGATGAGCCTCCATCTTTCATGGACCAAATAAAACGATGCGCGAAGTATATATATAGCTAATGTATTGTATTGTACGTACGTCATGTGGGAGGATCTTTACGTTCGTCTTTTTGTACGAGAATAGAAGGTATTGTTGTTGGTTTTTTGCGTTTGGATAATGGAAATAATAAATCTTAATTTTGCTGAAGTAAGTTCTAATAATCCATCTATTTGTTTGTTAAATTGGCAAAATGAATAAACTCTTTACGAATAAGTAGGTATACAACATGAATGTGTATCGTCTTCATCATAATACAGTCTGACTTTGCCTACTAGCAAACCTCTCTTTTCTTGTGCCAATCATTGTCGTTTTAAAACTAAACTAACAGACTTCCTGTTGAAACAGATTTGCTTATGGAGTTCCGCGTAAAGTTTGTCACGAAAGTGTGAATAATATTTTCTTAATTTCTCAAATCCACACCTGTTTACATTGTGAGAAACTTCTATAATAAGAAACAATAGCTTTTATAAGGGTTAAGAAAGTACCTGGGTACAATAAATAGTCCCCTTTTCCTTTAAAAGATTTTCCCAACAAGTTGCCGTTTTCATTTTTATTAAAAACAAAACATTTGTATTACAAAAGCCTTTGTACGTTATCGAGTCTGGCTCCTTAAGAAATGAAAACGATACGGTTGCCAGCAACACAGGTAGCCGATAGGGTTTGTATGGACGAACACACCGAGTAAGTTGAGAAAACGCAGACGTTATATTTATTTTTAAATTTATAGAAAACAGATGGATACCTAGCGTGTGCGACTACGTTATATAAATTTTGTTTGTTAGTTGGGGCTAAGGAAATTTTACATTTTTTAATGCATTATAGATAGTAATAATATGCAGAAAATAAAATGATTGATTATTTTAGTGGTCTAAAATCATCTTCGCATTATTGCTTTATAAAACTAGTTAAAAGGTTTCCAAGTCTTAAACGACTTTAAGTGCACTTAGGGAGAAACATTTATTGCGTTTTATATGTCTAAATAGATGTTAAGGTTTGTATTTTGTTTCAGAATTAACACCGTTTCGTGTTTGCGCAGACATGAAATGAAAACTTTGTTCTCGTCATGTTTATTTCTCGCATCTCCAAAGTCGAGTAAGGGGTAAAGTTACGAGTTGTAATTATCATATTAAATTAACTGTCTTTAAGTCCCTCTACACACGGGAAAAGTATCTAATTACGTCCGCTGGAGCCGTGCGAGGAAGGTACGTTACCAACGTAGCTAATTCTCAAAGGGAGAGCTTCTGGAATAAAACGGCTGGACAAAGAGCCTGATTCCAAAGACGGAGTGCATCCCTAGTGCAAATGTAACTGTGTGCAGACATTGTGTTCTGGCTTACTTCCAACATCACGACCCTTGGTTACAGCCCGATGTGCCATGTACTTTGGGGTAATGGTAGATAGCTACGTAATCACATAAAAGGTCAACAGTTGAACACAACAGTTTTTTACTACGGATTATTTTTATGCAAATGCCATGCAATCGTTTTTATCAAGAAGAATTCGCGTGCCTGTCCCAATTATTCGTTTTATTAAATTTCTACTTATGTCATCAAAAATATGCACGCGCGTTTTAAATATTATGAGGGTTTTGAAAAATAAGAGTTCGTTAACTATTAGATTACAACTCGTGTATAACGAAACAAAGTTCGAAACAATCGTAATATTAATAGTCATTAATAAATTCAGTATAATTGAGATAATTTTGGAAGAGTTGGTAGCAATTAGCGTCAGTCGGAGGCGGCGGAGGGTGCTCCTCACAAGAGCCATCTGGCGAGCCTCCAATGTGGCTCTCCTTAACACGAGAAAATTCACTCGTTCACCGGCAAACTGTTTCACAATGACGACGTGAAGAGAAATAAAATTTGGAGATGTCACTGTTAACGACCGCTAGGTACTGTAAAATACATTCACCTTCGGAATAAAAATACGAACTCTTTATAAGAGTTCAAACTCGAGAATGACTGGACCAATTAGGATGAACTTTTATTTAACCCTTGGTTGAAGTCGCTGAAAGGTACCTACACTTTTGAAGATAAAATTCGAAAAATTACACGAAAAACTGTAAAAACACATTTTCTTTATTATATTATTTATTTATTACCGTGGGTGGGATTGCAGCCAAGCACTAGTTTATAACAATAAAAAAAATATTCGAATTGTTCCTAGCTGTCAATATTTTCTGCTCTTCATGCTTTTGACAGAACGACGTATATCCGGTCACCTTGTTTCTAATAATTTTACTCACTCGATTTTTTCGAAATTACATAAGTATGTATATTTACTAGCGGTCCCGACAGACGTTATCCTGTCCTAACGATGGCTTTTCGACAGAAGAAAATTGTAACCCGATTGTAGCGCCACCTACCGGATCCAATTGTATTTTCAATCCATTTATCTCAAATATATACACAAAACTTCATCCAAATCGGTCAAGCCGTTTAGGAGGAGTTAGGTGACAAACACACGTACAGAAGAATTACTTATATAAAGATATACAGGATTGTGGAACCTTTTACTTAATTACGAGCAATCATCGAGTGATTGATATCTTCAATACCTCACTGCCGCCAAAAACTAGCCTACATTACAATTGCTATATGATGATGCGGGTGACAGCTGTCAGATTTATACAATGCAGCTACCTATCCTTTTCTCTCATCATAAAAATGCATATTTTCGTTCTGCTGTCATCCTACCCACGCTATGTAAAAAAGACCTCAGAAAATAACGCATACTTGCATATGCACACATAATAATTTAGCTGCAGGCTCTTATTAGCATTTTAAAACAAAACCATTTAAATATATTTGCCTAATGTAATTATGACATATATTATAATATTAAATATATTTTACAATTTGGCGGAGCTCCAGCGTAGCCCGCCGTGGCAAGTATTCCCCGCGCTTCAATTGTGCAGTTTCTGTTTAACTAGTTAAATGTATTGCGTTAAGTGGCTGGGAGTCTTGTAACTAACGAAATAACTGACTGTTTGTAACGTACTTCATGTACGTATTTACTGTACCTATATTTAAAAAGTTTGCCGCCATAATTAGGAGAATAAAACCTCTATACCGTTGATAAAACTGAGTTGAATGCGATTCGAACTTTATAGTAGTCTGTTGGCCAAGTACATTAAAGTATAGCCCAGTAACTATACTAGTTATACAGTAACCGCGTATGATACGCTGTTGGTATGTTCTAGCGGGCATATAAGTCCGTTTCGTGTTTCTATCCGTGCTTGTAACGTTACTAGCACAGACATGGTAGGATCATAGTATGGCACAGTGTAATAGGCAGTCCGGCAGACTAAAGACTTGTTAAGGCGTAGGTAACTTGAATATATTACTAGCACAACCAACGCCCGACGCGACGGCACGATGACACAGTTGGCGCAGTGGTTGAGCAATCGGCTTTTGTGCTGCGTGTTGCGTGTTCGATTCCCACTCTGAATATATTTTTATATGGCCTGCAGAGTCGTATCAGGTCTGGATGTCTTGTGCATGTGAGTTTAACAGAAACTGAATTAATTCCGGAGCACACGGTGAAGGTGCGCCCTCTCGGGCCGATTCATGGTTCAGGCCATGGTCCGCAGCACAATTGAATGGCAGGTGGTCACCTCTTTCTGCGAAGTAGTAATTCTAGCAAAGGAGACGGCTGCACGCGTGTGTGAACAGACATCCTCACGCCGCAGCCGCCGCGACCCGAACCCCGACTACCAGCCACGCGAGCTTGCGGACCGCGAACAACGGATAGATCCGGCCATGCAGTAACCGTCTGGACCGAACCCCAGTGAGTCGTCGACGGTGCGTAGTGTTAAACGCGCGCCTCAAAGAGATTTCAGCAAAACCGTAGGGGCTCAGCAAAGCCGGTGTCTTCTCAGGCTATGGGTTGACTTCTGAAAAGGTTACCCGTGGATCTAGAAGGGCAACTGAAGGAACATAGTTGTGGTTTTAGTCAATAAAAGTCTGACATGCCCACCCACTCCCCCCTAGGACGGGAGAAGTCATTAGATAATTTCCCACATCAAAAAAAAAACTGTGTTTATTAAGATGGCAATAAAGAATAATGAAGGCATGTTAGGTGTGTGGATGGCGCGTGGTGAGATATGAGGCCATGACTGTACCGGCACTCTCCGGTACAGTCGATCACAAAGCTGCGTGGCTTCTTACATAGTGCCTCAGTGCTGAAGTGGGCAAGCAGTGTGCTGAGGTCGAGTGCCCCTGCCTGGCATATTTCCAAACTATTCAGCCGCTGTATGTACATATTTGTCGCTTTCTATCGATTTGACTCACTGAAATTGTAATTTGTAGTACCGACAAGGCTTTAAACGAAAATTAAATCAGAAAAACAGCCTTAATTAAAATACACAATACAAAGACATCGCAACATAAATACAGATGTTAAGTATAACTACCGTGAACCGTCTTGATTGTACCAACTTTAAATAACTTTTGAGTTTACAGTGTTTGTTGCGTGGGCTACGAACTTACGGCCAGGTGGGGGAAATTTATTCCATTTATTAATATGCAGGCTCAGACAGGTTTATAAATCCCTTACAAAGTACACATCGGGCGGCGGGCTTTCCTTGAGTTTGTTAAGTGCCTATTATGGCTATTGGTAAACAGTTTTCAGCAACCTCTTGCTTGTATCATTGATTAGGTACAGTTGGCTTGTTTTGTTTTCAGTTATTCGTGATACTCGTATTAATTCGGTAAAAATAGATCATCATCATCATGATTTCAGCGTTGCAGTTGCTTTGGCCTAGGCCTTCCCCCAAGTGACGCCATAACGAACGGTCCTATTCGTCTCATATCCATCAGATTCCTGTGACCCTCACTAGGTCGTCGGTCCACCTTGTGGGAGGCCTGCCACCGCTGCGTCTTCTGGTACTTCCAAAACCTTTCGTCCTCTTTAACCATTTGTTTTGTAATGTTCCCTGAACACTGCCTCTTAAGTTTGGCGGTTAAAAGGAAAATTGGTAGGCCCTTAGTTGGACAAGTTTTTAGTTGACAGAAAATACATGCATACATACATAATACCTACTCATCCTAATATGATCGAGACACGTAGAGTGTGATAGGTTTATGTGTAGTGTTATGTATACGTAATGTAGCGAGAGAAGGACGGCTGTAGTCTGCACTCTGCACGCGCCTCCCGAGCTTCAAACTTGAGTGGCCAACTTTGTCCGCCACGCGGTGAAACTTCGTTTTTCATTTAATTTGCCCGAAACGAGTGCAGCTTACAATATTTTCAACGCTTGCAACTTTCGACTCGGTGCTTCGTTATAAATTTTATAGTTAGACTGCTGTTGTTACCCTCACCTTAACCATCACTTATAAAACCGCCCCAACTGTAATGAATTTAGTGCCTGAAATGTCAAGCAAGCTAGTGTAGACGACAGTTTTAAACTAAGTTTCGTATGGCGCAAAGTGTTTGTCGCTTTGCCGTTTCTTTCCCGGTTATGACTTGTATTTACCGTCAAGATTATAGTTTTAGTTTTATATCTCCCTGCGTAGGAGTGATCACTCATAATCTCCTACGAATAAATCGTATAACCATTCACATAAACTTGTCTGATGGTATCGTCAAATGTATTGCGGACGGTACATTATTTTTATGTTGCCATAAATCGAGCATATGCCAGTAGGTAGAGGCTGAGACATAGCAGTGAACGGTTTTCAATAAACAAGCTTAGCTCCGTGAAGCGTGAGCGCACGCCTCAATACTTGCGTCTGCAGTCAGCGTGCGTGCTGCGCTGTGTAGAATGTGTCGCAAAGCCTTTTTAGTGCAGGCTGTAGCGGAGGCTCGTTCCGGCGGACGATAAGGACTGATCTGCGGAAGACAGCGGTGCAGCGTGCAGCAGACGCGATCGATACTGCAGCGGGGGCGCGCCACCCCGGCCCCCGCTGGCCCCCTCGCCCCCTCTCGAGCCGCCGGCTGAAACTTTCGCGATAAGTACGGAACTAGCGCGTGGCGTACGCAATGCAATATTGTTAGCCGGTTACGAGTCTGAAACAGCGGATATTAAGGCTACAGAGACTGCCTCCCGTTTTTACATTGTGCCTGAGTTTGAAATGCATACCGAGTTACGGCGCATTGTATTAATTTTTATTATCTGCTCGTAGGTACGTGTTTACTGCTAATGGTATGTGGAAGCATAGCAGCATACCTACTCTTTATGGCAGAGCTGAGATAGAATTACACGAGCTTACGCCATATACGTAAAATATGCTTTAAAGCACCACCATCAAGTTTAATGTTTAGAGCTGCGGTCATAGACACTTTCAAAACTCCTGTTCATCTCACTGCTGTATGAAAATCACATCGAAAACTTTGGTGTAGTAAGAGTAACGAGAAGAAATCGAGCTTGCTGTAACTAATTATAAGCAATGATTTATCTTTAAAAGTTTCTACAGAAGTATGCCTATTACGTGCCCAGACGTGCATATATTCGGCGTCGTAAAATATTGCATATTACATCAAAAAAGCATTTTAATGACAAAGACGGTCGGCATTTCGGTGCACCGCGGCGGTGGGCGCGTGGAGTTGGACAAGAAAGTTGTCGCTGGTCGCGGACGGCGAAGTTTTCCAGTTCCGACCACGCCTGCCGCCTGCCAGCCTGCCACACACAGTTTGCAGCTCCCTCCCAGATGTGACACAATTTTTTTATATCTTACTAACTTGTTCTGTAATATTTGCCGAGAATATCACCACACACGTCCACAAATGTGATAGAGATGCGCATATGAGAATTTAATTAGGTAAGGTCCGCAGCAAAGTAATTAGGTTTGATATCGTATTTCCTTTCAAGACCTACAAGATTTCTCATCTTGTAGGTTTTTTTTTTAACACAGACTAGCTATAACTTTCAAAGACTTTTACTAGGAATTGAAGCTGATATTTCTTTAGGACAATTATGTTATAATGACACTGCGGTACCTTGAACTAAAAATATATTTCTAGTTATATCTAAATGAGTATCCCGCTGAAACAAAGTACGATTAATTAATTTTCCTTGTGCTCATTAAAATGTCGCCAGTAGGAAGCAGTAGTACAATTTCGGAATTATTAGCCGGCGCAATAATTAAAACTTTGGGAACTGTAGCAAACTATAAGCTTACCTCTGTGGAAGTGGGGGAGAAGCGGCGACTAAGATCGTGATTTCTTTGACGAGATGTTAATAAATGGGGCGCTTACACCTTATAATTGGGAAAAACTGTCGCGTCCTCCTCTCAGTTACAGAAGGGAATAAATCTTTATGTAGACGGGGATCGCTGGGTTCCTTTAGCGCTGTCGGTAACTTATTCCGGGCACGCGCTCACTCTGTCCTCTGAATATAAGGAATATAAGGCGTTGCGGCCCATTTATTGCACGTCGACTGGTTCCCGAGCCCCGCTAAAGATGTTCAAACTACGCTAAATAATTAATGACGAACGTCACCTAAGGCAAATTTTAATTATGTTCAGGCACGGAATGGCGGATAACTAAAGGTTTTTGAATTGCAAATACGTTTATAATCTATGGTTGGGACAGCTATTTGCTTTCGTTATTATTTCTTGATTATGTTTGAACAGTATGGTTGGTCATTTTATTGGTGGAGTAGGAAATCGATGAAAATAAGTGCCTATGTGTTATAGCTACGTAGGTATATATTTGTTTCGATAAGATTATTTTTCTAATTTTTAGACTCATCGCGCCTTTTGATAAATTATGTTTATTTTGCAAATAGGATAAAAATAACACATATGACACGTAAATTTTTTCGTTAATTTAAACTAGATGAGGCCGGTGTTTCCTAGCTGACTACCCAGAGAAGAAACACCGAAACAAAATCAGAGGTCAAACTCTTTTTCAAAGCCTATACAGTAAATATCTACCTAATGGTTAAACCATTTCCGAACAGATTTTTTTTTGGTTGGTGGCTTTCGTTGTTTTTCTATCAAAAATAAATATTTGCCTTAGTAGATTAGGATGTGACTCTTATTTTCTTAAAATTATTTGAACACTGTACAAAAAAAAAAACGATTTTAATTCTCAACAAACATCGTTGACACCCCTAAGAAATTCATTCACCCCGGAACGGGAAACGGCCGCGAAAGATACGTATTTACGCATTGATAAAACTTATATGCTGTAGTGGTTTCAGACCAACCGTCGACCATAACCGTTGGCTGGGGATGTAAGGCGCCCCACGAGCCATTTATTGCTCCAACTAGCCCCATTCACGAATATTGCAATTATTCCGTTTTAACTTTATAAATCACTTCAAATACTTTACATTTGGTGCATTGCGCTTTAAAACATTATTTTCAGATATACTTTAGTGTGTTTTGTGTGAGTCTTGGTATGGCCATGTAAAGAAAAAGAAACGCATGTTCCTAAAAGATTTATGAGTATACGTGTGGATGGTTGGAGAGGAAGAGGGAGATCAAAGAAAAGATGGATGGATTGTGTGAGAAGTGATATGAAAGAAAAAGGTGTTAGTGATAGCGTGACGGGTGACAGGACAGAATGGAAGAAAGAAACGTGTTGCGCGGACCCCAAATAAAAGCAGGCTAATATACGGGCAGGAAGATGAAGCTTTCTTGGTCTTCTTTCGATGGAGTGTCAATCACATTAATACTATAAAAGCAAAAGTTTGTATGCAGGGTAAGCAGTATAATCATTGGCACTATAAACCGACTGTTACCATTGAGTTGTCGATTGTCGTAAATAAACAAAATTAGTAATATTTTTAAATGTTTTTTCGGATACTAATTTTAATATGCCTTTTTGATCAGGAAATCTTTTAGATTCCTTTAATTTACCAATACAATTTATTAGGTAAAATCAAATATATTTTTATGTCCATGCAAAAATACTGTTGCTATATACTGAACTGTGGGATATTTTATTGCATAACGTATTTTTAAGTCTACTGCTTATTAAAACGTAATTACGTACGTTACTGATGTTTGATTTAATTAAAATTGAGGTCTCGTAGATATATGTATAGAGCAGGGAGGGTTAATATCTTGAGGTCTATGAAATGAGGTATACAAGAATCCGTTTTGTGTATTCCGCATATTGATCTAATTCCCCTTTTTTGGGCCTTAAATGCAATTTCTTTATCAGTTGAGTTGGGATGAACTTTGTTACCAGGATAGTTTATATCCTGGATTAAAGAATAGGCTATTATTTAGGACAGCTAGTATGTAATCGATATTTTGTTTTGCGTTGCAGGGTAGATATAGAAGTTTAAATTTTCAGAGAGGTTTTCATAATTTGGTACGACTATTATCCCATTTCAACTGTTGGGCAAAGGCATCCCGCCAGTCACTCTAGCGCCGTCTTCAGACAACTCTCGTGGTACGCGTCTAAATCATTTCGCCACCTCTTCTATACGATTTTAATAATATTTTTTTTAGCAAGTGCACTTAGCACCTGTAATTCGAATACAGCTCATCTTGATTGACCGCTAAGATTCATAAAAACATTTCTGTAGATAGCAAATACGAAGTATACTCCAACTCAGAATATGGAGTATAATAATATCAAGAGTAGGAAACCCACCATTGACTTTAGAAATCTTTCTAAAATCATGATACGATACCACATGTAAAAAATCTTATACAAACAGGGGTAAAACTATTTCAAAGTGTAAGCAATACGCATAGTAAACAAACAAACTGCATATTCAAGGGGTCCCAAAATAAACTAGCAATGTAACAGTAACAAATTATACGTAGAAGCAGTCTGTTAGCATTGCCTTCGAGCTCAGTAATAGCAGTCTCTCTCCTGACTCACAAATTGCACAGATGATGGTACATACTACCTACCCTGTTTGTTTTACCCTGCCATCAATAATTATTAACATGTGGTTATTTCCACGACGTTTTGATGGAATTAATGGAACGTAATAAATTGAGATATCCTTAACGTTTCGTATAAATATTATAAGGAAGGACACGGCTCATTGCGTATTCCATTCACATATAAGCACTTCGTGAAAATGTGACTGGTATGGGTACAAAGAAGCTGTGTTCTGTTTTAAGTTATGAAGGATATAATAATATTTCTTTATCTGACCTATTTTTATTATGTTCTAAAAGCTTAGTATTTTTTACAGCTGATCATTATTAAATAAAATTCCCTGTAAGTGTTATAGGCTAGCAAATTCTTGAACGTATCTGTTGAACGAAGTAACGTGTATTTTATTTTTTTGTAAGTACCTTTTTGCTCACATCAACGCTCGTGTATATAAAGTACAAAGAGCTCTCTAAAATGTGATGCAGGAAACACAAGAACATGTACTAAGTTTTATTTTTATAGCAAAGAGGAAGCTTTCTTTTCGTTGCTGTTTACTTATGCATAGTTTCAGATAAGTTTGCATGAAAATGTTTATATCCAGCGTATGTTCGTCTTCACCAGTTCCATATTTATGACACGCAAAATAAAATGTTGCTGCCTGTCGTCGATGTTGATAAAAATGCAAACCGTAGCCGCGGGCTTGCCGGCTCCGACGCCCACTGAATATGGGTATCATGAGGATGGAGACAAGATTACATTTTAAGAGTGTTTACCCAGAGAGACTGAAAACAATTTGCTTAACTTGTACCGTTCGAAAGATGGCGCTTCAACTGAAAGTTTACTCGCTAAAGTAGTAAAATTGGCCTTAAATGCTTATTTCGGGGAGTCGGTCGGCGTAGTAGCGAGTACGTATAACTAGGCGCTCGTGCGGCTCGTAGCCGTAGCGAGCGCTCTCACCTGACCGGCAGCGCCAGCCGGCAGCTCGCAGGTAAACATTGTAACGTGACCCGACCACGTGCGAAACATGTGACCTCGCGCCGCCGCCGCGCTGCCCACCACTGCGCCCAACAGATGCGATCTACAAATCCGACGACGTAGGATCTCTAACACCAACACACAAATTTAATGATTTTTACCCAGTTTTATTTTATCGAATTTCCAGTGAGGAAGCGCAGTTACCGAGTTGAACCGGTGGGCGTGTTCCAGACAGTATTGATTTTGTTGTCTCTTTTCAGTCGGCGAGGCGACGGCGGCGCGCGTGCGAGTGAGAGAGCGCGACGGGCAGGAGGTCGGCGCCTAGTGTAGAGTTTCCGTGTAAACCCGGCGTGGGCTCCGAAAGGACTTAACTGCGGGATGAATGAAAGCGTGTTGCGATCCTGAAGCGACGGCCGCTGTCGACGCGTCCGCTTCCGGTAAATCCGCTCTACAACTTCGTGCACTTAGTTTTGTTTAAAACTGTTCCTATTGCTCTTTCAAAAACTAGAGTTGATAAAATATTATGCCTGGAAGCAATAAATATGGGAGAGCTACGATACTGATACGTAACATTATATCTTTGCATGTCAAAAGAATATCATAAATCATGTAATGTAGAGATAGCAGTACGACTGAACGCTGACATATCATCAATTATTTATATTCAATGGATACTCTTTATATTTGACTTCAACGCCCAACAGAGCTTCACTTAATGGTGTGACTATCATTAAATATTAAGTAAGCGCGTACCGAACACCAAGTTTCCGTCCCTGTTAAAGAAACAATATTTTTGTATATTTAAAACTTGTCGTTGTAGATTACTCATAATAACTTTGACTGAAGGTTTTCTTATACGCTTAAGTTAGTCGTTTACAAAAGTTAAGTTAGCTAATCGACTTACAAAGTATATAAATAACAAACAACAGCGGCAGAGTTTGAAACAATTGACAAGTTAATAACATTTGTACGGAATTTGTCAAACACGAGTCTTGATCGTGGCGTGTCGAATCAGCTTCATTCAATCCTATATTTCGATGCATGAAAAGTTTTCCGAGATTTTTTAATTTGTGGTGGATGAAAAGAGCATGCTGTGCAATATATGAACATACGATTGGTCGGACAGACGGGCTCAGTCGACCGTGACGTGCCGTATTACGGACAGTTATGCACCAAACAAAATTAAAATCATTCGTAATAATGATAGATAGGTGTGGTTTTTTTAAAGTTATTATGAGGTGGCTCCTGAGATTTAGACAATCGAAGAAAAAGACATGCTCTGCCAACCCCAAATGAACTATTGCATGAATAAATCAGAAACGTTTATTTCAAATAGACCAATTACAGCCACTTTTGAATTGTCAAAAAGTCAGTCAGTCAAAAAAATAATGTGAAGCTAAATTACACGTTCCAAAGCGTAGATCACTATGGAGAAGAACGTGCAGGAAACTCTACGGACACTCTTTTAAATCATATTATGTTATAATAACGAGAGTGATGCTTTTTTAAGGCAATGGTACCTACATGGTGGACATCCCATCCATATGCACAAAACGGTTTTGGGAACAAATTCATTTTGCGGTGAAGTGGAATTCTCTGGCGGAGTCGGTGTTCCCTGATAGCTACATCCTAGGGTCTTTAAGTCAGGAGTGAATAGGTTACTTTTAGCCAAGCATGCTCAATCGTCGACCACAACACTTATCATCACGTGATATAGTGGTCAAGCGCGAGCCTATCAATAATAAAAAAAACATCATATTACCCCTCCTAGTTTGGGCGGAGTGAGAGGGAATGTCAGACTGTTACTGACTAAAAACACCTTTGTTTCTTTAGTTGCCTTTTGTGTTCCGGGACAGCCTGTTTGCCGCAGTAACTCTTTGGAACAATCCTGCAGCCCAAGAGAATGATGATGATGTGTGCTTTATAAATAAAAAACCGGGCAAGTGCGAGTCGGACTCGCGCACTGAGGATTCCGTACAAACTTACATATGAAAACAGTTCAATTCCCGAATTGAGTTACGAAGATTTTTCCAAAACCCAAAAATATTTTTTTTTTAATGTGAACGAAATTTACAGTTTTCAGATTTTTTCCTATACTTGTGCTATAAAACCTTGCTTCATGCCAAATTTCAAGATTCTATGTCAACAGGAAGTACCATAATGAATTTTGATTCCCTTGAGAGTGTCGTAATGATACACGTTTTTTTGCAACATAAACGGCCGTATCTTTTTTTTCGTTAACTCAGAAGTTTGATTTTTTCTGATCAGCAGATCTGAGTATATGGTTTTAATTTCAACTCGATACTTCCACGCGTTCCCGAGATAAAGGGTCTTGACAGATAGACAGACAGACGGATAACAAATTGATGCTATATGTATATCCTTTTTTCCTTTTGAGGTACGGGACCCTAAAAATCTAGGGATTCATTCTTACTCCAAAAAGAAAAAAATCTGCATATATTTATTTATTTAAAGATATAAGAAACAGACAAGAAGAAAAATATGTACAAAGGTGATGCTTACTTCTAAAGAAATCTCTTCCAGTAATTGTGAAAGTAGAGTTGGAAAATATAATATAATAATAATATAATATATCAAATAAGAGATGACATCTTGTGTGAGAGTAGTAGGAAAATAAGTACAACAAAAACAATTTTTTTTTAATGCAAAATATACATGCAATGTAAAAATATATTACGAGTATGTATATCAAAATTAACATACGAAATATTTAAATAAATATCTCAATAATATATAATGTTATCTACACATATAAAAGGAGAAACTGACTGACTGACATATCAACGCACACACGAAACTACAAGGATTAGGACTGAAACTGAAATTTTGCACAAGGTTTCCTTTTATGACTTAGGCGAGCACTAAGAGAGGCTTTTCCAAAATTCACTCCCTAAAGTCCAAAGTTTGAATTGAAAAACCTTATTTCACGCAGGCGAAGCCACTGGCAGAAGCTAGTAAGATATAAAAGAATACATACACATCGTGTTTCTTCATTCTTTTAAAACTACGTAAGTTTGGCTTATCACGACTTACAAATTTTAAAGAGACTGTATCAAATAAATAGTGAGTGCATCCTTTTTTAATCAACAATATCACACTATAATATTTATATATATACAACATAATATACAAAAACACTTAACTAATTAAAACTATATACATACACTAAAGGCTACTCCTAACTAAAATATAAAAAATAGTGAGTTGAAGATTTAATACGCGTTCGTATATACAATTATTTTCAGATTGTATAGTTATTTATTAGTACTTTTAGTTGTTTATAGGCATTTAATTTAGAATCTATGTAGTTCACAAATTATATTCTTCTCTTCCTTGTCGATATCACTCTTGACAGAGTGGTCGTGGTCATCACTTCAGGTGTTGGTGGCAAGCTTCACAACGCGCCGCCACTCCTCTCTGTTGGCCGCCTTCCTCGTGCATTCGTGCAGTGATGATGAGCCACTTACTGCTGCTTTAATCTGGTCAGTCCACCTCATAGGCGACCTTCCTCGTGGCCTGGTACCCTCAACCTTTCCCTGAACAAATTACATTACAACAAACACAATAAAATTACAACAAATTATATTAAGTATACCTAAATATAAACAATGGAAAATGGTAAAAATTTCAAAGTACAATGTTTCGTTTGCTGTTTGAATTCTTCAAAGATATAGAAAAAAGTTGCGGTTGTGTGAGTACTCGTAATTTTCACCAATACTGGTGAAAAGTGAACGCGCCTTGCCCCCGGGAGGCCGGGACTTCGCATCCAATACTTGTGCTACCACCTCGTAAAAATATTCATTTTCTCGTTTTCCTTCTACGTTAGTGCCTAACAACTTTGAATAGAACCTCTTTAGTGGTCAGATTGTGTTTGAAATTATCATTTCTTTAGCGCTTGTGTTTTTAGTGATGATTATTTGGGTTTACGAGTTTAGAGAACTGCGTTTTCATAAGCATAAAATTAAAAACTTTTACGTTTACTTTTTTGAGTAGTATTTTGGGACCACAAGGAAAAAGACATTAAAGTTCAGTTACCAAAAAAAAAGACACGGTGGAGCATACGGTGGAGGTGGGCCCCACCTGGGCAGAACACCACCGTGTCCTTGTGGGGGCAATCAGCGGCAGCGATCTCTCGCGCCGGGTCTTGGTACAGGCCATATATGGTATGGTCCGGAGCGAGGAGGAGTGGCAGGCGGCCGCCTCCTTCTGCGAAGCAGTAATGCAAGCGAAGGAGGAGACCGCACGCGTGAGGCACCGGTCCTCACGCCCCAGCCGCCGCCCTGATTCCGATCCCGATTTTCGGCCACCGTAGGCGCGGGCTTGCGTTCGGCGAGCAATGGGTAGCTTGCCGTCCGACCGTCCGGTAACCGTCCGGACCGAGCCCAAGACGTCGACGGCGCGTATTGTTCCACGCGTGCCTCAAGGAGTTGTCCAGTAAACCGTAGGGTCCTAACAAGGTCGAAGCCTACTGGGGCCGAGGATCTGTTTCTGAAAGGAAGATTCGGCCCCGGTACGAAAGGCTACGAAGGAACAGGAGTGGGTCTTTACTCAGTAAAATTCTGACATTTCCTTTCAATCCGCCCAAGAGCGAGGGATGTTATTGGATAAGTTTCCCATCGAAAAAAAAAAATAAATCCTACTATTATTATATATTTTTATACCTATGAACTAATATAGAAATAAGAGCTACTAACAAATATTGTGGATCAAAAGATGTCTTATTAATAAATAATTGTTAAGTATATTAAACATAGTTAATTTCCTTATGATAAATATATTATTTCCTATCCGTAGATTGGCTATTTTCCTTACTGATAATTTGTTGTACAGTTATCTAAGAAGTTTACGTTCATCAGACATTTTTAGTCTGAATGAAACATTATGATTCAATATATCATTCATAAAAAATTTAGCATTCAACAAACTTTTGTTACGATAAGCCTACGCAGGTTGTTTAAATTTGCCGTACGCAAAGTTTATTGCCCTTTAGTTTCAGACGGTGTTTCAGGATCCCTTTCGAAACGCTCGCTGGTATAAAAGCTTTAAAATTGTAACTAAATTTGTGGGAATGCAACATGCAATGTAATTAGAAGAGTCATTTTTGGTGAAATAAACGTAGATACTGTTTTGCAAGCGTGTAATGATCGTTTCGAATCCATTTTTGAAGTTTTCATTGTCATTCGCAACAGTGTATAAAACGTTCGAATGCAACCATGTTGCAGTTACAATTACATTGCATGTTACACTAACAGAAACTCTGTTCACTCTACAGTTTCGATGTAATATTTGAGTGTTTTAATTTTGTAGCATTATTTGATACATTCGCAGAGAAGGAAAGTAGAAACGTGATGGGAAAATATGTAGTACATTTTGATACAAGTGCAGAAAGTTTGTCATTGCGACCAAGGTGGAATTCGCACGAGCCGTAGGCGAATGTGTTATGGAGCTCAGGGCTGCAGTGACAAATTTCCACGTGTATCAAATGACTTTTTTCAATACACTTACGAAGAAATTAATAAACGGGGGTTGACTGGCGACTCGTGGGGTCGCACGCGCCTAGGGTCAACCTGATACGATAAATATAATAACGTTGTGGTGGGGGAGAGCACGTGCACTAGTGCGTACACACACTAGTGCGGAAAACGGTCTATTGCGTGCTTAAAAGCGGTGGGATAAGAGCGGGTTTTCGAGTAAGTGTATTGAAAAAATAATTAGTATCACTGTTTTTCGATAGTAATAAGTAAGAAAATAACACATTTCAAATGTGGTTAAATTGTATCAGGGGCTAATGACGTGTTAAAATATCACGTGTACGAGTAAGAAAGAGGTATGGTACTATACGCCCTATATAGCTCCATCCCTTTATCAGTTCAGTTTAGGTCGTCAGATAGATCGCTTTAAGAGCTCGTGGTAGAGGCTCAGGATTTATATTTGTCAGGCGATGTAATTAAATTACTTAGAAAACTTTTTAATGTTTTATTTCGAAAAGTTAAGGAAAATGAGCAGTTTCCTGTTTTGACTGATGCTTTATTTAAGTTTCCTTAAATAGCTGAACATCTGGTCTTTTATTTTTATTATGATAATGCTTAGTAACGTGAATCATTTATAGCTGAGTGACGAAAAAAATGTTCTTTATTTATTGATGCAGGAAAGATAAAATTACATTTTTTATTTCTATTTTCTATTGAAACCAGTTTATTCACGATTCTGCAGGGTCGCCACTAATATAATCTTGATCTCATTATAATTTAGGTGTTTTCAAGGCTAGAGTGAGTAGGCTCTCAATAAACTAGTACGATTCACCATCAACGATTGCATCACTGCTTACAATCAGGTGGGATCGCAGTCAAGCACTGGTTTATTAAAATAAAAAAAGTACTTTAGTTGAATCCGAATAATAATAATTTCGTGTTCTGCCAGTATAAAGGTTAACAATGGTATTTCATTAGGCAGTGCAGAAACCTCTAAGCATAGCAGACAGTAAGAATAATAATCGAATCGACGGTAATAGCTCATTCCCTGATAACAAAGGGTTCGTTCATGCGAATTGAAATCGGTAAATTGCTCTTACCTACTTCCCGTTGAGAGGTAATTATTGATATAATTGATTGATTATGACAAAAATGTACCGCAGAGTCGATAAATGGAACAGTCCATTCTAAAATAAATTCTAAAACCTGTAGTTATGTAAAAGAAAGAGTCAATTTGGAAGAGAGGGGGTGAGAGATGGAAAGAATAAATGTTATTAGATATGATAATATACTATATAGTATATAAGAAAAAAGCCAATAAAACCAAAGAAAAACTTTAATACGCTCTGTGAGCTACTCCCAGCAACCGCCAGAGGCTGGGAGGACTGAAGGTAAAAAGCTCCCTCGTGACCTTTATCGGTCTGCATAGAGAGGAGCAGTGGAGAGGCCCTCATCACGAGTATCAGATCGCCCCCACGAGGTCACGGCGGTGCTCCGCCTAAGTTGGCACACCATCACCGTATGTCCTATTGTATCCTCCGGGCAGTACGTACTATGGTGACACCCGGGCGTTTTTTTCGCCTGAATCCGAATCAGGTACCTTCCGAATTAGAAATTTCCCACCAAAAACCACGGCTGTCATAGGCTGGAAGGACGAGTAAATAGACTTTCCAAGCGACCGCAAGAAGACGGGAAAGTGAGGAGCCAGCGGAGCAGATTCCGCACGGCCTTTAGGGGCCTGCAGAAACAGAAACAGTGGAGTGGCCTTCACCATGGCTGTTAGAGGCCGAGAAGGCGAGCAGCTAGACCGTTAAAGACCAAGAGGGTGAAGAGCAAGCGGAGTAGGTCTCCCGCACGTCCTTAAGAGGCTTACAGGGTTGGACTAGTAGAGTGCCGTAAGAGGCAGGCGGTGACAGAAGAGATTTCAAGAATAAAGAGGCATGATAGCAAGTGTATTGTGAATGATTATGCATAATATCACTAAACACGATCGTGGCCCATGGCGTGATTTAAGTAGTTTTGTTCCGTCTATTTACTTTAGAAATGTCTTGGTCTGTTTAATGACTCAACTAAAACAGACATCAAAATGCGAATTTTGTCCTTAATGTTTTCAAAGGTTACGGAAACACTAAATTAAATATCTACGAAACTAAACCGCCTACGATTGACGTTTTATTCCAAAAATAATCCTTCCTTTTATCGTAAAACGTTTTCGTTTCGTCAAATTGGGCAAAACGCCGGTGGGCTGACGCAAATATCTCTCTTAATTCGGAAACAGAAATAACAATGAGGAGACCGTGACCTTTTATATTCGGGGAGATTATTTACGTACTGGCTTTGCTCTGAATTATTTTTGAAAGCCACTTTTTAATAACTGCATTTATGCTAAAACAATCGAAGTCGTATAAAGCAGTGTTATTGGTAAAAATTGAGCTGTGCATCAGATGTGATCGATTGCTTCCCCGACAGCTACGACCTCCACCGCTGCGGATTGAGGTTCCATAAAACATACACGGCAAGTTAACAAGTTGAAACACTCTCATACCCAAATTATTAAATAAACGTTCTTCGAAGAACAAGTTTTCGAATAATGTAAGCGGTATCAAAGTATGTTCAGTGGTTCTTGAGTTAAGCTAGACACAAGCGTGGAGGAAACTTGCCGGTACGTCGTGATTACTGTCTAGTCTGCGGGGGGTAAACCTCTACACCATAGAACTATTCATTTAAAACAAAAAAACAATGCTTAGTGAAATTTTCCACACGCTTTTTCCTTCCATTCAAATGTAGTTTTATGTGAAAACTTGCATCGGAATTATTTTAGCGCGGCATCCGCTTGTATAGGCGAGGGGAGGCGATGTGTGGAGGACTTTGTAAACATTCGAGACGAGACTATTATATTATAGCTACGAATACATTCAAAGGTCGGAACCTTTTGTAGCTTTGCGCGATGACTGAGCACAATTTAATCTTTTATCGATTTCTGTTCCATTCTGATGGTTCAAAATACACACAGGTAGCACGTTTTCACACCGTTTATATATCTACCTTTCCTTTATATTTCAATACAAACAAGTTAAAATGTATTCCAAATAACAAACATAAACTACTCAACGCCTACCCTGCAAGTTGTGTTGAGAGATACACTGAGTAAGGTAATAAATATTGGGCGTTGAGAGGCGTTGAAAATTAAGTACTTAAAATAATTTCACTCGTACATTTAACAAAGCTTTTACCACACATTACTACGAAGTTTGTGCCTGGCTCATTTACCTGAGTACTGGGACGCTCGTCTAAAAACTGTGTTTATTCAAAATTCTTGGAGATAACGAGATGAAGCGGAACATTTACGTCTAATTTATACGGAGACAATGGAGGTGGTCGCAATTAGTGAAATGGCCACTGAGAACAAACGCGTTTCCAACAAAAGAGTGGAGGCTTCGGCTCAGACAAGGGCCCTCTTTCATTTCTTCCAAATGAGCAAACTACAGTCGCTAGTAGGGAAGATTTGTTGTTCAAGAATGAAGGGCTCACAAGTGAGCATTGTTCTTTCCGCGGCCAGTTTGGTAAGCACTTGAGTTCCGTTGTTCTAATCAAGATTACGAGGGAGAATTATTTGGTTTTGCTTGTTATTTGTTTCAATACTAAGTGATGTTATCGCGGAGCGTGCTGTCATTTGTTCTCCGCTTTTGACTTATAGTATCAGTTATAATTCACTCGTGTGTGCCTAATATACAAATTAAGATAACGACCTTAGGGTTCACTTAGGCTATAACGTTATTATAACTTTCTGCCTCCAGGGAATCGTTGCTATATTAAACGCCTTTGTAATTAATTTGAGATTGCTTTCACAAACCGAGCTGTGTCGTGCTCTAACATAATGTTTAGGCACCATCTTAAATAGTCTAGATTTATGACGAAAAACAACAACAAATTAAACTTTATGTATTTTGAAAATTAAATCCGAGAAACAGACAAACTATAACTGTAATAGTAAATCATTTTAAGCTAAAGCTATTGTAACGGTTATAAATCAGGTAAGTTGGACGTGCATACAATTTAACAAGTCTGTAAGTTAACAACACATTTCTATTCCCCCCGGCTGCCAACGTACCTACCTACTGTGTATCGTAGTTATAACTATTCGTACTTGTTCCTAGGTACGGTCACGGTGTAGCCACCATGAAATTATATTAGGATTTGCACAGGTTAGTCGGCGTGTGTTCGTCCACAAGGTTTAATTGTTCTGTGTTCCTGTGAAGATCTAGACGTGATGAATAGCCTTTGAGCATATTTTGGGCGTTCTCATTAAAATGCTTTTATTCCAGTCTAGACCTTTAGGCACGTGATGTTTCACATTACTGTGTGGGAGTAAGGGAATGATATTTTGTAAGAATTCTTTAAAGTATTGAGTTTTCTCACATTTCGTTTTATTACTTCAAACTGAATTGTTGATATCTCGGACGACTTCTGGGTGGGTGTTAAAGGTAATAATAGGTATGACTTTGTTGAATCTTTACAACGTATTGCAACTTTCTGTGGGCGTTATAAATTCTCAATTGCCTTTGAGATCCGTCCTATCAAAGGTAGGTGTGCAATTTTTTGTAACATTCTTCAGTGTTCCTTTAAGCTTATATTATTGGTAGCTTATAGATAAGTAGCTGTTTTTCCCTCATTTCATTTGCATTCGATCCCCCGTCAAGCCGCCGTGGAGTTTCCAGAATTCCTTTCTTGGGTAAATAGATACCTACTCTTTACCCCATTCTAAGAGACGTAAATAATATTTATTTCTGTAAAATGATTTGAACAAACACTTTTATACATAAACAAAATATTAAAACAAGATGAGGTCAGTGTCTCCTACGAAATAAACTCAGAGGTCTCTTTTTAAGTCCAGACATTTTCGTTAGATCGATCATAAACGAGGACTATGCAGATTAGTGTCTGAGGTGAAATTGATGTAGGTGTCTTCTAAATGAATGTTGAGTACCAATGTCACTCAGACAGACTTATTTTGTTTGATGGTTGAAACGTTGTGAGTTTTTTTAGATGGAAAATTATCAAATAACTTCTTTCGCTCTAGGTGGGGTGAGAGGGAGTGTCAGACTTTTACTAACTAAAACCCACCTGTTCTCCTTCAGTTTCCCTTCGCGTCCCAGGGTTGAGGTAGCTCTTTCGAATATTCCCGCAGCTGAACACTGTGACTTGAAAATACATCTTTGTACGCATTTACAAGTGTAATGTTTTGATAAGATACAGTTATGAACTAAATTACCTGTCACCGGTAATTTCACCCGTGTTTTTGGTTACTGCTTCGCTCCTATTGTTTATACTTTAATTATACTTTCATTAAATATCAAGATCCTCATCAGGGTCTTCTTCGTCCCAGTCATCCACTGCATCGGGCTCATAGTAGACCTTACTCTCATCCTCATGGATCTTACTCATGTACGGTAGCTTCAAGTTGTACTTTTGTTTACAAAGTGTTTTTGTGTACAACTTTCTTAGTTAAATCGGCTATCCAACACTAATTTAATTTTTCAATTGGAATTGTCCTTGAAATTAGTGCGTTCAAACAATCAAAGTCTTCAACTTTTTAGTATAATATCGCAGCATATGCCGAGATAGGAGCTTTTTTGGCCTCGCACTGGTCTTTTATTTAATATTGTTTTCTATTATTATTTTTAAGTTAAGTATTTATAGATTAAGCAGTTACTTTTTATTTTATCGTTGTTTGTCCTGTGCGAGTCTCAAATAAATTTTTTCTTTCTTTCTTTCTTTCAACTTTATAATAAGTAGTGAGTATGTATATGTATATATAGTTAGTAGATACATCGATTTCAAAGTAGATACATACGTACATGTTCAATAATTTCCGTGCGATATCTATTTAATTTATCTATGTGGCCGTTAAACACACGATGACACAGTTAGCTATGAAATTCAATTAGGAAATGTTATTGGAACCTGATCTCATTTTGTGTTGCAAGCGTGAAATGTGCTGACATTGCTAATGTTGCCTAATGTTATAGGGTTTATTTGTGTACACACATATAATAAACAGACACAGAGAGACTGAAACTGAATTCAGATGATTATACACCCCTAGTTTTTAATTAGTACAAAAAAATAGGGCCCTCTATGTACCCGTTACTGATCATATTTGTGTAGTCAAAAGTAAAAAAATAAAATCCTAAAATTGTCCACGGAATTTTTTCATAACTGGTAAATTCATAATAGAATCAACATTCATAACGATTGCTACTAGAAAATACTACGCGCAGTTTCTTCCATTTTAATCGTTATTTATTCATTCATAAATCTACAAGCCTGTACAATATTTACATAAGTTGAGTGACATTTTGGGATATGAAAAAACGCTCATAACTTTGCTGTATAAAAACATATTTTTTGAGACTTTTCTTAAATAATAACAAGACCTTTTTTAATAAGCCCTTAAAGTATTTGTACTAATTAAAAACTAGGGATGTATAAATATCTATTTTTTTAAATAAATCATTTAATGATTTCTCCCACTCGTGAAGCAGAGAGTGTCAGATTTTTACTGACTAAACCACACCTATTATTATTTATGTATTCATTAATCAATTGCTTGCTACACACACATGCACACATAGGTCACCAACAACTCACAGAACACACACACAGTTGATTAAAAATTAACAAACTAAAAAAAATCCATCAACTACCTGTTTCCACAATCTTTGTTCCTTTAGTTGTCCTCGCGTTCTAGGACCACGGATAACCCTTTCAGAAGTCGACCCATGGCTAGTAGATATGTATTTATGGAAGTTTATTCAAAACGAAGCATCTTATGGTGAGGCTTTTTCTTACTTTTTTTTTTAAGGTGGGAAATCATCATTGGATGGTTTTTGATTGAAGTCATCGGACTTCTCTCGCTCAAAGGGGGAAGCGAGAGAGCGAGTCAGACTTTTACCGACTAAAACCGCACCTATGTTCCTTCTTTGCCACTCGTGTCCCTTTCGGAAGTCAACCCTTGGCCCCAGTAGGCTTCGGCCCGGCCGATTTTGCTGACGTCTCTTTGAGGCGCGCGTGGAGCTACCCATGCTCGTCGTCCGCAAGCCCTGTTGGACTAGTGTCCAGCTTGGGCGGTGGCACTGTTCGAAAGAGTTACCGTGGCTCTAAAACGCAAAAGGGCAACTAAAGGAACACAAGAGGGTTTTATTTAATCAGTTGTAGTCTGACGTGACCTCCTGCTCCGCGCAGAGAGGAAGAAAATATTTGATGATTTCCCAGTTAAGAAAGCGGTGTGTCATCAGGGTAAGTAGGAGCAGAATGTAGTTGTATTATTTAGATTTTTTTATTAACCTGTTTTTTTTTGAGTTATTTGACTATTTCATTGATTTGTGCAACGGTATATTCTCCGTTTTAAATATGCTGTGTTTTAACTATGTTCTAGTTTTTTTTTTGTGTTATTAGGTAGGTACTCTTTATTTAGTGTATACTGTATAACCTGTAATTGACGACTGAATGAATGATATATTTATAAATATAAGTAGCTAACAAGTTCTTTATACATATGGGGATATGGATATTTTCACTACTGTGAAAGACTTCACGGCTGAATTGTTACCAACCTACACCTGATATTGGCATGTATTTATTTTTAGTACAAGGTATTTATAGTTATAATATAAGTATTTATTAGTTTAATTTGAGATTTCACAAACTCTTCTTTACCTATTTCTACACACTAATCGTATAGTCTACATCTCTTCAAATCTCTCCTTTCGCAGGTCTGCTGGAAGAAATTTCGTTTTGAAATAAGTAGTACCTTTGTACAATTTTTTATAACAAGATATCTTCTTCTGTATATTTGTGTGTGCATAATTAATAAAATAAATAAATACGTCGTGGTACGGCTTTACCTTAATATATATGAAAAAAAATAAACGTACAAATGGAGTCTTTTAAAAAAAAAACTGTGCATGTGAAACAGTGAGGGTTCTGTACAAACTTATTTATGTAAATAATAGTTCAATTTCAGAATGGAGTCTCGCAGATTTTTCCGAGAAACAAAAAATTTTTTTTTTTCGTTATGTTACAATAAATTTACTGTTTTCAGATTCATTCCTATACCTGTGCTAAAAGACCTTGCTTTATGCCAAATTTCAGGATTCTGGGTCAATGGGAAGTAACCTATGGATTTTGATTCCCCTGAATTGTCGAAATATACGTTTTTTGTAACATAAACGGATGTATCTTTTTTTTTTCGTTAACTTGGAAGTTTGATTTTTTCACAGTTTTAAGGAACCGCAGATCTGAGTATATGGTTTTAATTTCAACTCGATAACTCCATGCGTTCCCGTGATAAAGGGTCTTGACAGACAGACAGACGGACGGACAACAAAGTGATCCTATAAGGGTTCCGTTTTTTCCTTTAGAAGTGTGGAACCCTAAAAAGGACGAAAGTACAGAATGCGCCAAGCGTGCACGAAACTGAAAGGGTCCACTTCAGCATTTGCTGGGCGTCAAACACCCAGCGCTGGTTTTTAGTTGGCACCTAGCAGTTACACACAGATGAGGGTAAACAAATAATATAATTTAACAAAATATTGATAGATTGTAGTTACATAAAAAAATAATCACTTTTTTTGTGATTCAAGACGAAATTTGTAACTTACTAATCCTTGGTGCGCAAGGCCGAATCGCACTTGACCGGATATTTTAATACATTAATATTTTCAGCATTGGCTCGTTGGCGGTTGTTTGGCTGGCCTGATTTAATGGGCTGGTTTTGCGTTGGGACTTTTTAATAATGCTGAGTAATCGCCTTAGTGTCGTGTCCAGATATACCTAAGTATTAAACTTGGAAAATCTACTATTTCGGGATATTCCGTATGAATCATCATAGTTTCCAGCGAGACAGTAAAACTTTCACGGCTAATTTATGCCGTCCTGTTCTCGCACACCTACAAATACACAAGTATAATTTGCGGTTCCCCCATTGACATTGGTAAGCAAACCCTTCACAAATATTAAAAAAAAAACCGGGCAAGTGCGAGTCGGACTCGAGCACTGAGGGTTCCGTATAAACTTCCCTATGAAAATAGTTCAATTTCTGAATTGAGTTACGAAGGTTTTTCCGAACCGCAAAAATGTAGTTTACAGATTTCAGTTTTTTTCCTATACTTGTGCTATGAGAGATTGCTTCATGCCAAATTTCAGGATTCTAGGTCAATGGGAAGCACCCTTTTTTTTTTTTTTTTTTTCGGTGGGAAAATCATCTTATGACATCCCCCGCCCTTGGGTGGGGCGGGAGATAGTGTCAGACTTTTACTGACTAAAAACCCACTCCTGTTCCTTCGTTGCCTTCGTCCCAGGACCCCGGGTTTCGTTTTCACACTACCCATGGCCCCAGTAGGCTTCGACCCTGCTGGGCCCCTACGATTTGCTGACATCTCCCTGAGGCGCGCGTGGAACAATACGCGCCGTCGACGACTTGGACTCGGTCCGGACGGTTACCAGACGGTCGGACGGCGGGCTACCCATTGCTCGCCGTCCGCAAGCCCGCGCCTACGGTGGCCGGAAATCGGGATCGGAATCCCGGCGGCGATTTGGGCGTGAGGACCGTTGCCTCACGCGATCGGCCGCCTCCTTTGCTAGCATTACTGCTTCGCAGAAGGAAGCGACCGCCTGCCACTCCTCCTCGCTACGGACCATGGCCTGTACCAAGGCCCGACGCGAGAGATCGCCGCCGCCGATCGCCCCCACGAGGACACGGCGTTGCTCTGCCCAAGCGGGGCACACCTCCACCGTATGCTCCACCGTGTCCTCCGGGCGGTCCACACAGTGGCGACACCCGGGCGTCGCTTCCGCACGAATCCGGTGTAGGAACTTCCCGAACTTACCGTGTTCGGTGAGAACCTGCGTCATACGGTAGGTGAGGACGCCGTGAGGTCTTTCCAACCACGCCTCAAAGAGGGGACTTACCGCCATAATTGTGGCGTGCCCAATGGGAAGCACCCTGTGAATTTTGATTCCCTTGAGAGTATCGAAATATGTGTTTTTTGCGACATAAACGGCCGTATCTTTTTATTTCGTCAACTCAGAAGTTTGATTTTATCTTAGCTTCAAGGGACCGCAGATCTGAGTATATAGTTTTAATTTCAACTCGATACCTTCACGCGTTCTCGAGATAAAGAGTCTTGACAGACAGACAGACAGACAGATGGACAGACAGACGGACAACAAAGTGATCCTATTAGGGTTCCATTTTTCCTTCTGAGGATTCCGTACCCTACAAACATGATTACTGTTTGCTTAGTTAAAATACATTAGCTGTCACCGGCGGTTTCACCCGCGTCTTTAGTTACTGCTCTGCTACAGTAAGTCGTATCTACTGTTATGTTATATGGCTTATAGCCTTCTTCGATAGACGGGCTATCTAACACTAAAATTATTTTTCAAATCAAATCTCTTCTTGCTCTTGAGATAAGTGCGTTCAAACAAACAATGTGTTCTGTTTTATGATATTAGTCGGTTGTAAAGATCGTGTTTTGTTCCGTACCTCAAGGTGCGAAGCACTGAAGCGCAGTGCCACCAAAGAGTTAAGTTTCCGTTTGCATTGACAGACATACAGACGTGCATACAGACACACATGTTCGTATAGGCATAAAGTAAACTATGTCGCCGCATTGAATACTGTGCGACGCAAACTGAGAGGACTAGGTCGGTCTGATAGCGGTGGATTAACGGTAGGCCTTTGTTTTCTGGGGAGTTATGAAGCTATGGATACGAGATTGTTTAAAAGAATCACCCTGAAGGAACACAGGTAGGTTTTAGCCAGTAAAAGAAAAATACAGGAATAGGCTCTTAATAAACTAGTGAGCCTCACAATTAACGATTGCATCACTGCTTACCATCAGGTGGGATCGCAGTCGACTAGTTTATATACATTAATAAAAAAAGATCTGACTCTCCTTCTAGATCCACCAAGAGCGGGAGGAGTTACTTTATGATTTCCTACCTTAAAAAAAAAGAGAAAAAAAGGAGAGTTATGAAGTTTTAGACAACGTGGTGGATAATAAGGAATGAGGAAGTGTGGAACAATATTTTCAATGAAGCGACAATGTTTCTGACAAGTGGACCCAAGTATCTGAAACACGTTCATGGAATGATTCGAAAAGAGTTTGTGAAGTTTCTTAGTAGAAATGTTGTGAAAGAAAATATTGTACTTGCAGTCATCGGCTCGGTTGGCTCAGTGGTTGAGCAATTGACTGCTGTGCTGCGTGGCGCGGCTTCTATTCCCGCACGAAACACATATTTGTATGGTCTACAGGTAACTGTTCCAGGTAAGGGTGTCTTGTACATATATTATGAGTGCCCACGATACAGGAGTAATTCTTAGTATGGAGCAACGTTAATATAAAAAAAAAACTTCAAATGCGTTGGAAATGCTTAAAACTTGTTCAAATTGATACGATAAATGTAGAGAATTTGATCTCTATCTTTTACATTTTACCTTCGATCTATTTATATCCTGAAGATAATATTAATATTCATCAGCCGTAAGGGCATCCTCCCTGTGACCGTCACGCCAGGCCCTCCTACATGAAACTACACAATAGCATGTACCACTTTACCTACGTCAATACACGAGCTAACCTAATATTAATTTTAGATCAATGAAAACCAACCATGTGTGTTATTTGACGCGATATTTAAGTAAAGGATATCGAGAGATAAGAGCATACGACCCTTTACCCCACTCTATAATCTACACTATCGATACTGCGTCAAAAAATCTGAAGGGAAAAAGGACAGAAGTGAAAATAATTGAAGATTTTTATGGTCATTATTTACGAGGCCTTGAATCGGTAGTTAAATCTGACTGCCTATCAAGGCTGGCTAGAGTTAGCTGTACATGAGTACTTTGTCCGACTTTGTAAAAATACTCGCTACTGCCATCGGCTTCGCCTGCGTGAATGTAGAAATATATAGTAGTATAAACTAGTATTCTACAGGTGAAAGAATCTTTAAAATTAGTAAAGTTGTTTTTGAGTTTATTTATTACAAATAGAAATATATAAGTCTTTTTTCTTTATAATCTACTAGCTTCTATTAGCGGCTTCGCCCACGTGAAGATAAGTTTCTGCATACAAACTTTGGACCCCCTTCATCCTCTTAGGAGGTGAATTTTGGAAAATCCCATCTTAGTGCCCGCCTACGTCATAAAAGGAAACCTTAAGCAAATTTTTACACTCCTAGTCCCAGTAGTTTCGTCTGTACGTTGTCAGTCAATCAGTTTTTCATTTTATTATATACTGCTTCTGCCAGCGCCTTCGCCCGCGTCAAAGTAGGTTTTTCAATATAAACTTTGTACACCAATTCCATCCCATTAGGGGGTGAATTTAGGAAAATCCTCTCTTAGTGCTCGCCTACGACATAAAAGGAAACCTTGAGCGAAATTTCACGCTCCTAGTCCCAGTAATTTCTGCTGTGCCTTGATATGTCAGTCAGTCAGTTTCTCCTTTTATATATACAGATAATATAGGTATATAAGTGGAAAAACTGACTGATTGACATATCAAATCAATGTACCTACAGCCGAAACTACAGGGCCTAGGAGCGTGATATTTTGCACAAGGTTTCCTTTTATGTCGAGCACTAAGAGAGAATTTTCCAAAATTCAGCCAAGTAAAGTAAGCTTTACGGGCTGACAGCAATTAGTATTAGTATAGAAATGGACTTGGACCCTGGGACGAAAGCAACGAAGGAACAGGAGTGGGTTTTTAGTCAGTAAAAGTCTGACACTATCTCTCGCTCCGCCCAAGCACGGGATTTGTCAGATGATTTTCCCAACTAAAAAAAAAAACGTACAGACCACACTCCCGAGATCCTCATCGTATAATCGATCTTTCAAAGTTGAAGTTAGCTTGGAAGTGGGACTTATAGGCTGCATAAATATGTGGTCTCACATGTATTTGCGTGGGAGGCTTGAGACTGGAGTAAAGTTCCGTTGGTGAAATGGTATAATTATTAATGTTGGTTGGATGAAACAATGTAAAGCTGAAATTTATAGTTATGGTTTAAAACCATCGGTGCATATGAGTCGCTAATGTCTAAGTCTGCACTTTTGACATCGACTTTTGATTGATATAAAATGTGTTGAGAACACATTCGCAAGAAGTTGGTATTATCATCACAGTATTGACTGGTTGGATTCTATTTTCTTATATTAATCTTTATTTGTATGTTTATAACTAAGTATGTAATCATTATTATACTTATTTCTTTTCCGTTTGTTTTTTGTTAAGTTACACCTGCCATGTTATGTTTTTGCACCACCCTTAGGTCGATTGGTAGAATATATCTAAGGCTAAGTCCGCTTCTGTACAGTGTGCATAAAGTTTTAATAAATCACAGTAAAATTATAAAGTCGAAAGTTTGTGTGTGTGCGTGTGTATGTTTGTTACTTCTCCACGCTTTATCAGCTGAACAGATTTTTATGAAACTTGGTAAAAGGGTAAACCATGTCCTGGAATAGCACATAGGATACTTTTTATTCCGGGAGAATGTTCCCTTGGGATAATTTTGTACTATAACGTGGGCGAAGCTGCTGGCAACAGCTAGTAAATAAATAAAAATGTCACTTATTAATGAGCCCTTTTTGTGGTGGGATTTCCTAAACTCCTAATACTCTGTGCCTCCCATAGTGGAGCGTGAAAGTGTTTTAGACTTTTACTGCCTTACTAAAATCCACCTGTATTCCTTTCAGTTGCCCTTTGCGTTCCAGGGTTGCGGTAACTTTCAAACAATCTATCCGCAATCTTGCTCTGAAGCCAATCTTTTCTTAAAAAGGGTTGAATATCCCCACAAATCGCTACTTATCGCACCTAGCACTCGCACTAGTAAATGACACACTCGATGTCCTGATTGAATTGTTTACCTACACCCGATGTTGGTATAACTAACGTGATTCGCGTTCATTAATGTTGCACGTATGGATTTAAAGTTAGTTGATAGCAGTTTATTCAGACGCTAACTCTGCCGGAGTTTATTTCGTCGGGGCATGGTGTGAACCAGACTGTTGTATACATATGTGTAGTATACATATGGTGAGGGTTTTAGAGTTTGCTTGTGGATCTATGGGGCTTAATGTACATTTATATCTTTTACTGTCGATTCAGTGAGGATTCCGCCTGTTGTGGTGAAACGATTGGTTGGATTATTATATAAAGTCATTTGAGCTGGGCTGTGAGGTTGGTAGCGGCAAAGAACAATGTTTTTTAGGGTTCTGTACCCCAAAAGGAAAAAACGGAACCCTTATAGAATCACTTTGTTGTCCGTCTGTCAAGAAATGCCCTTTATCTCGGTAACACGTAGAGGTATCGAGTTGAAATTAAAACCTTATACTCAGGTCTACGTCATCAAAATATCGGTCTAAGTTAACAAAATAAATATATATACGGCCGTTTACGTCGCAAAAAATCTATATTTCGACACTCAAGGGAATCAAAACTCATAGGGTACTTCCCGTTGACCCAGAATACTAAAATTAGTCAAAAAGAAAGGTCTCATACCACAGGTATAGGAATAAATCTTAAAATAGTAAATTAGTTGATACAAAAAAAAGAAAAATTGCGATTCGGAAAAATCTTCGAGAGTCTATTATTGAATTGAACATAGGTAAGTTTGCATAACCTTAGCAACAACACTTTCAAATACATATTCCAAAAATATTTAGGGTCTAAACAGATTTCTCATGAGGTGTTCTCCCCGCTCACACTCCACTAGGATACGTTTAATCAGTACGCTTTCGATTATTCCAGATTTCTTTCAATTAGGTGAAGGCTATACCACAAGGAGTAGAACAATGTTATGGTAGATAATAATTATTATTATTATAAATAATAATAATTATTATTTATTTATTTCAGGCAACTACTTAGAGTAAATCATTTTGTTATTTATATTTATTCATTTTGTTATTTTTATTTATTTATTTTAGTTATTTATGCAATGTACGGTAATAGTATGAATACAATGATTTTATAATAAAAGGTAGGAGATAAACGAGCGCATGATAGATAAGGGTGTGCTCATGAAACCTTCCTACAGCAGTGGGAAAAAAAAGAAAAGAAAGAAAAACATTTATTTGTGACTTGCACAGAACAAACAACAAAAAATAAAAAAAAGTAACTGCTACTTCACATGGGTGCATGCTTCTTTCACTCTGCAAACTGAACAACGATACTGATTATTGTTTCCCATTAAAACATGACCAAAAGTCATGACCACTAGCACAGAATTAATGATAGCTATGCAATCTAAACTTTTATTGCATTTCACAAAACTCTTAGCAAAAACTTAGTACGTAGGTAATATAGAATGATGAAAATGTACAAGTAATGTTCTGAGACAATTCCTCAGTTCACCTATTTACTAGAACAACAGTAACCCTTTTTCCTTAGCCAAGTTTTACGAGGCGCGCCGCTTGATAACCAGCAGACATCCCGTTTTCTTTTACTGCCAGATCAACGTGCAAATGTAGTCAAACAACTCCGGTATAAGTTGATTCACGTAGCTAGGATATTCAGACCTGTAGGTGTCGGGATATAGAACGGCAGACAATCAGAAATCGAATGCCAATCACGATAAATAAAAACAGTTTCCCCTAAAGCCCTTTATCCCAAAAGTTACTCGAGTCGACACACGCGAGTAATGGCACAGTAATTCGTTTTTGATGTCTGTCGCGTAATATATGGCGTGCTAATCAAAATATATTGCCGACTCCTTTATATTGTGCCGTTGCATGCTCCCATTGTGATACTTGGCTCTTGGCGCTTGGCATTTGACGCTTAGTGACACGTGGCGTGTCTCTGACGAGTTTAATAGCTTGTTCGCAGTTCTCATATGTCTTTTCATTTCATTTGTGACGGCGAGTAAAGTAGCACGCATATGACGCAAATGATCATCAATTACTTCCAAACCACGTTTTTATTAAAAAAAAAATACACTTCTTTTGTAAAGTCACATGTTGCATTAACACTAATAAAGTGTGTTAACGCTTTTAACTAAAGCAAATTTAAAGGGGGCGACCCCTTTAAGGAAGTGTCGCGCACCCCAATAATTTAATTGTGAGTTCATAAATGTTGAGTCAAGAAGTTTGATCGAAGTACACAAAACATAAAGTTTACACGATACGAATGATACGGTATTATTCAAAAATATATTACATTAAAAAGGGTTTAAATACTGCGTTTAATAACGTGTACGTATCGAAAGTATAACTTTTAACTCAATTAGAAGTTGTACTATAAATCAATCGGTGGTGGAAAATCTCGTAACCTGTGGCGGTGCACGCGCCCTACGCGCCCCTTGCCTCCGCCGCCGCCGCCTCCGTCGCACTCCTCCGCTCACCGCTCGCCGGCTATTTTTGCGCAGACGTAACGATTGGCGACGGTGGCGCCGTGCGGTGAAAATTCAAACCTTTTGACAGGCGGCTAAAATGGCCGCGTGAACACGCGATCTGCCACGCTGAAGTCGCTACGTACGTCACACGCGAAGTTGTTACTTAACGCCGGCCCAGTAAACTATGTTATAGTGCTTTTAATCGGTCTTTATATTGCTAATCGTTCGTAATAGCTATTACAATGGCTCTCCATCTCGAGACCGCGTTGCAGCGCAAGTTAAACTTCAAGATGACCACGGTAAGTGCATGCCGCGCCGCGCCGCGTATCGATCGGAGCCCGCGTGGTCCGAACATATGGTGGCCGCTACGAGCAGCTCGTAGCACCGTGTAGCCTACGACTACGTCACATGAAGCCTGCTAACGTATCTGCTTTGATTTTACGTACGAACACTAATGTTATTATGACACAATCAGCTCCTTATTATTGTATTCCAAGAGATCGCTGTTGAGCGCGTAAATAGGTAAATAAACACTTGTAGAGACACGCGCTACGCCGACGTCGGAAGTTAGAATCTACGAGTTGGATGTCGAAAAGTACAGTTTATTTGCATTTCCTTTAAAGATTAGATGTAAATATTTAGTTAACTTTAAACTTATTCGATCTTAAAGATATAGATTCTTGATTTATTAGATTTCCGCCGGTAAGATACTTATGCCGCCGGCCGGTATAGGTATTTCAATAGATTTTCCTATTTATAGAAAAAAGACTGTGTTTAATAATAGATTTTCTCTCATAAATTTGGTTTGGTTACGTGGGCGTAGATTATAATAATATCCAAACGGAGTAGGTACCTGTATATCTGTATTTGTGTAGGCATTGTGTGCAGGCTGTATTGCAATTTGCAAATTAGATCTCGGTATACGCCTACGGAGTACTGAAAGGTCATGTCACTCACGAAATTCATTGAAAGATCACAGTAAAGGTCAATAGTTTAATTATAATTGACAGTAAATAACACACAATTCAATCAATTAATTTGAACAAACCAATCAATCCTTTTATAAACATTGCTTCAATTAATGATTTATCTTTCTATTGTAAATGACTTTTCATTTGCTTACATTAAGACTTCAAATAGCATTACACTTTGTAGCATTTCCCGGTATTGTTGATACGTTTTATTAGTCATTATTTTTTGTTTAATTGCATTGAATTAAACCTCCAGCCAAGTACGTGTCGGAGACAGAAGAAGTGTATTTTGAATTTAAACTTTATTGTTAGAAGGAGACATATATGTACATGCAGGTTTGCATGCTTAAAAAATGATGCAGCCCACGTTCACCAGATTTGCCGTTTAGTTATCTAAGAATACAATTTGAATACCCTTTTGATATTTAAGTATTTCCTTACCATTGACAAGTCATTCGATCCTCCAATACTTTTAGCTTGCGATAAATTTGCATATTACCCTTGTATCGAGATTAACCGAAACGAATTTATCACATGCTAGGGGCAGTTCCTACAATTACTTAACTTTTAAGTAATTGGGAAAGTGAAAAACTGTTACAAATTGAGGCGACTTTTTCGCTCCAAACTAGTATTTCGTAATAGCGTGTTCCTTTTTTTCGAACTGACTTGGTTTTATTTCTCTGGTTTTTACTATTGGTTTTTATTCAATGAATGAGGAAACACGTCATGCGCATGCACATGCGTGCTGAAAATATTAGAGTAAATCGTAAGTTATTATAACAAAACTAGTGGTCCCGATAGACGTCCTGTCCGAAAGCTAACTAAACGTCAGAAGAAAATTTAGAACCCTCAGCGCTACCTACCGGGTAGCGCGGTTCAATTGTATTTTTAAACCTTCCAGGGTCCCACATAAATATGCGCACAAAATTTCATCCAAATTGGTCATGCCGTTTAAGAGGAGTTAGGTGACACACGCAAAGATGAATTATATATATGTAACCGGCAATCTATATAATCCGGTACTTATTCTATACAATACCTAGGCAATGTATAGAATACCTAAACGTATGTAAACGTATCGTAATGTATGAAATATTATTAATTTTAAACTTTGCCTAGGTATTCTATACAATACCAAATGCGCAGTTGGTAATAAAGATGAGAGCAGCGAAAGAAGTGACGTAATTTTAGGGCACCCCGACACGGACAGCTTAGGTTAGAAGCGGAAAATAGAACCTGAGTACACAAACTACATTATGTTATTTATAGCCAGAAGAATTTTAAATTTCACTTTAATTTTAATTATGTAAGTACTCAGGTCCATTTTCTGTCCACGAGGTTTAAAGTAAGGCTCCTATTTCCGGGTGGTTATAAAAAAATCTTTTTTTCTAACCTAACCGTCCTAAAGTCTGTGTCGGAGTGCCCTAAAATTACATCAATTCCTTCCCTGCTCCAGTCTTTTACACACATTGATTTTAAGTAGGTAATAGAACATGTTTCATTTGCCCGTAATTTTATAGGAAGGTCGGTTTGATTTATATAGATTGATTAATATAGATTAATATAGACCAAAGTCTATTTATTTTACACATTGCCGGTGGACCAACAGGTACTGTATACAATCCCCAGGAATTGTATATTTTACCCAGGTAAAGTATGTAATGGACAATAACATTCATAATATTTCATACATTGGACGCCCCAGGTATTCTATACATTGCCTAGGTATTGTGTAGAATACCTGAATATTGAGATATGAATATACAGATTGCCGGTAACATATGCAAAGATTAAATTTCCGAATGAAAATCATCAAAGAGTGAATCACACCAGCCCAAAGGGTTAGCTTTGATAGGTATTATATATTTCTTTTGTAGGCAGTAGGCGTACCTATATATATGTTTTTTTTTCCCATTAAAATGGTAACCATTATAATATAATAACTGCAGAACCAAACTTGCTCGTCCAGTTTCTTGTGTGTTGTTTACGTTTTATTTTTCTAAGAATAAATATCTATTTGAGGATATTTATGAAGATCTTTCATCTTCATAAAATTCCAAAATTCAACTGTTTAATGTTTGCCTTGTCAAACTTCCGAGAAGAGGGCAACAATAGGTTCTTACACATTTTTTTTTTTATTATTAATCAAAAACTGTGGGCTAAAGCAAAATAAAAATTTGATTTGAAATGATCATTTGAAACCTTTTCATATTACCACACAAATTAAGTTTGAAACGAATAATTAAGAATAAAAAAAGCATTAAATGTAGTAAATGTAATATATGCTTATGTCACTACGGGGGTGTGTCAGACTTTCACTGACTAAAAACCCACTCGTGTTCCTTCGTTGCCTTTCATACCAGGGCCGAGTCTTCCTTTCTGAAGCAGACACTTGGCCCCAGTAGGCTTCGAACCGGTTCCCTACGGTTTGCTGACATCTCCTTGAGGCGCTAGCAGAACTTGGGCTCGTACCGAACGGTTCCCGGAGGGTTGCACAGCGAGCTACCCATTGCTCGCCGTCCGCAAGCTCGCGCCTGCGGTGGCTGGAAATCGGGATCGGGATCCCGGCGGCTAGCAGCGGGAACCCGGCGCGAGAGATCGTTGCCACCGATCTCCTCCACGAGGACACAGCTCTGCTCTGCCCAAGCGGGGCACACCTCTACTGTGTGCATGCTTATATTACTTATTGATAAAAATAGCTTTCTAGTAGTAAAAGATTTTTTTTTTAACGATCCAGTTGTTTTTGAGTTTATTCTTTATAATATTACTATTCGCTGCCAGTGGCTTCGCATGCGTGTAAGTAAAAAAATATCATAAGGGAAAATATTGGACACACACAGGAGATTATGAGCCATTCCAAGACATGGTCTTTCCGTGTACCAAGTTTCAACGAAATACATTCAGCCTTTCGTACGCATACCTTCACAAACTTTCGCCTTTATAATATTAGTGTGATCTATTCAGTATGGATAGATGTGTTTTGACGTGACAACGTCTTATAAATTGGTTTGCCGGGTGACACTTCAAGAAACTGCGTTACGCTCCGCTCACGTTATGCGCTCACAATGAGAGCGAGTGAGAGGCACGCGTCCCTTCCACTCGGGCATGGTTAGCCCGCCTAAGAGCGAGAGAGACAGACATAAAAAGTGAAAGGCACGCGTCCCCTATTATTTCATCCTTCTTCCTACTATACGAATGAATATTCACATTAAAATTATTTTACCACTCAAAGTCGTTGTCACGTAAAACTTTCGCCCGTATACCGACTTTACAGGCAACCAATTTTTTATCATGTAGAAGCTATATTAATGTAAAGTATCATCAAAATCCGATCTGTAGCTTTTGCGTAAAAAAGTAACAACCATACATACACAATTCCTTCCTCACAAACTTTCGCATTACAGTTTGTATAAGGAGGTAGAATTCTATCACTTGCCAAATTATTATTAAACTTGTATGATGCAAGTTACAATTCCATAGTAATCGCCAAGCATTGATTGACAAAACTTGGCGCCTAAATTGGCGCTTCATAGATGCTGCAAATAGGCGCCGTCGCGTCAGAGCGGCCCTGCCCCGTATACATCTGCTGCCAGACATTCATTACAATGATTGAAACTCAAATAACTTCTCTGTTACCATATAGGTGTTCGTAATTAAACTCACCTTTTACTACAAACCCTGCTATCGGCGCTTTCATTACACGCGAAAACTCATCAAAATGTTTTCCCCTCTTTTCGTACTTATTTTCTTTATGTCTGAGTTTATTTTTTATTTGTAGAACCTGAGTAAAGTAAAACTGTTTTAAATTAAGCCACAGAAACGTCGGGCGTCCGCTACGGCCGAATTAGATGTACAACATGATTAAAAACTGAAAATATGCTATTTTTTTATAAAAGAAACTGGGCAAGTGCGAGTCGGACTCGCGTACTAAGGGTTCCGTACAAACTACAATTCCCGAATGGAGTCTCGAAGATTTTTCCGAATTGCAAAAGGAGAATTTTTTTTTTGTGACGTAGGTAACACCAAATTTAATGTTTTTAGATTTATTCCTATTCCTGTGCTATATGACCTTACTTTATTACTTAAATTTCAGGATTCTGGGTCAACGGGAAGTACGCTATGAAATTTGATTCCTTTAAGAGTATCGAAATATACGTTTTTTGCGATACGGCCGAATCTTTTTTATTCGTTAACTTAGAAGTTTGATTTTTTCACAGCTTCAGGGGACCGTAGACCTTAGTATATGGTTTTAATTTTTGAACTTCATACCTCCATGCGTTCCTGAGATAAAGGGTCTTGACAGACAGTCAGATAGATAGATGGACAACAAAGTGATCCTTTAAGGGTTCCGTTTTTTCCTTTTGAGGGACGGAACCTTAAAAACAGATTTATATTTTTAATTTGATATTTATTTGTAAAATGTTTTGCCTTCACTGTTTTTATTTATACTCGTATTTCGTGTATCTATATTTATCAGTACCATTTATTCTATTCTCACATTTCACTCATCGATATTATAAATTAAATATATTATACTAGTTGTCCGGTTGCACCCGCGTCTTTGGTCCTTGTTATGCTCCATTTGGTTGTAGCTTAATGGTATACCTATTTTTTTTTTTTTTAGCTGGGAAAATCATCTTATGACAAATCTCGCTCTTGGGCGGAGCGAGAGATAGTGTCAGACTTTTACTGACTAAAAACCCACTCCTGTTCCTTCTTTGCCTTCGGTCAGGACCCCGGGTTTCGTTTTCACACTACCCATGGCCCCAGTAATGGTATACCTATGGACTTTAGACTTCCTCGATAAATGTGCTATCCAAAACTTTCAGATGTTTTTCAATTCGTACCAGTAGGTAGGTCATTTTATTTTATTTTTTTAACTGTGGAAATCATCCAATGACATCTCCCTCTCCAGCTCTGGACGGAGCAGAAGGGCGTGTTAGCTTTATAATTGTTAGTATAGATTACTTTTTGTCATTAAAACAACTCAAGAGTTATTTCTATTTTCATCGTTTTACTGGTGAGAGTTTGCGTAGATAACTGACTAACTAATTTCTCGTTAAAATTATTGGGTAGGCTTTCAAATGATACAATGACAAACAAATTTTTTTAATGAATATAACGATGCCAAAACATAAATATTTAAATTCTGTGTTTTTTTTTTATGTGAAACAAACGTGGACCATGATAGGTTGCTGATGTCCTTAACACAAATAAATACTTAATTGGGAGCGTTTTGCGGCAGAAATTGTCAGCGCATCACTCTAAATTGTCATGAGAACTAGCATCGCATATCCTCGAGTCTGGCCTATTTTGTGCGATAACAACAATAACACAATGCATTTAAATAATAAGCACTTATCAATGAAAAGCACGTGTGAAATCCTACGCACGATACACAATGTGGTGCTGACAAAAGACGATGTACGATTCTCATTTCACCAGCGCGTCGCACACCTACAATCCGCATTCCCTTTTATATGTGCGTGTGTTAAATAAAACATTAATCTCTACTAATAGGATGTTACCGTTCGAGGCTTTGCGTTCAGTTTAAACGCATTACGTTTTATTACTTATCTGTAAATCCTCGTACAGCCCGGGCGCACACGAAAAGGCGGCCAGCCATGTGGAACCGAACGGAAGGGTCGCTACACTCCTCATACTAAATGACGCTTGCCTTACACTCTTTTGAGTGAGAAATACGTAACGTTATCAAAAGGTTAGTGAAGTATTGGTGGCAAATATAAAAAATCGCACCATTCGGGCTCCAATAACTGCGGACTGATTTGTTGGAATATTTCAGGTAGTAAACTAAATATATTATAAAGGATTCTATTTAACTACCCAACGTAAATCAACCGCTCTTTGAGGTCTATTAATGTTGTCGTGATCTGAATTTGTATTGATTACTGAATACCTTTTCTGCCGGGGATAGAAGTGTTGGTTACTGAAATAGATTGGATCGGAGATTCATGATGGCCGTGTTCAATCGTAAAAATAATAATTTGAAGCCGGAAAACATTCCGTTTTGCTTTCTTCGTATAGGTACTGGAAACTCTAAACTAATTACTTTAGGTCTAAAGCGGCTTAAACCTCAGGTATCCTGGATGGAACTGACTTTTCCTGGGTTGATTTAGATTCTGCAAAATATTGGGGGGATATTGCTACATTACATTAAGTCAGTTTATTATGTGCGCTTATGATGTGGCTGAAAAGTTAAAGTTAGTGAAAGTTTGAAGTAGATGACGAGCAATTATATTGCATCGTAATTTCTAGAATTATACCTAGTTCCTTTAATAATTAGTTATCTCAAAGGCCAAATCCGATATATAAATTTTTAGGCCTCTTTAAAAATGCTACATCACATGTGAACCATATGTTAATAAATATAATATCTAATCAGAGATAAAAAAAAAAACGACCTTAGAATATATTACGTAACTGATATAAAAAATAAAATAAGAAGATAAAATTCGCGAATCTATCAGCAATCGATTTTTATCAGTCATCTGGTTATTCTCATGTCAAGATAAATTCATACATACCAACATTCGATAACATTTATTTTATGATTCTTCACGAAATTTCTGAGGAAAAAATAAATATAACCCACAGGTAATCCGGTAACGCTCTCAAATATTTCTGATACAGCAAATCTATAAATTGTAAAGCATTTTTTCAATCGCATTGGCTCAACAAAGGAAAGCTACACACATAAATCACTAGTGGCTTTTCCTTATGAACGTTACTTCAGCTTTGAAAAGATTTCCTTTCATAACTGTTGTTCGTTCGCTTCACAGAGTGATAAAAAGATAGAACACAGAGTGTTACAGTGACTGATTCTTGGAGTGTAAAAAGGTCTATAATCAAAATGAGCATACGTGGAAAAATCATATAAATAACATTAGTAGATAATATACACCGCTAATTTTTAATTAGTACAAATACTTAAAGGGCTTATTAGAAAAGGTCTTGTTATTATTTAAGTAAAGTCTCAATAAATAATATTCATAAACAGCAAAGTTTTTAGTGTTTGTTTATATCCCAAAATGTCACTCAATTTATGGACATGTTGTACAGGCTTATGAATGAATAAATGACGATAAAAATGGAAAAACACTGCGCGCAGTAGTTTCTAGTAGCAATTGTTACGAATGATTGATTGTATTACGAAATCCCAAAATTTTCGTGGACAATTTTAGGATTTAATTTTTTCACTTTTGAAAAATGGAACGGAAGTGTCTCTCGCGCAACCTATTCAGTTTAGAAAAAATATATATAGAGGTTTCTACCTCAATATCATTTTTGAAGACTTATCCATAGGATACCCCACACGTTTGGGTTTGATGAAAAAAAAGTTTTGAGTTTCAGTTCTAAGTATGGGGCACCCCCAAAATGTTTTTGTGTGAAAATCTTAATGCGGTTCACAGAATACATCTACTTACCAAGTTTCAACAGTATAGTTCTTATAGCTTCGGATAAAAGTGGCTGTGACATACGGACGGACAGACAGACAGACATAACGAATCCATAAGGGTCCCATTTTTGCTATTTGGCCACGGATCCCTAAAAATCCACCTATGTTCCTTCAGTTGCCCTTTGCGTTTCAGGGCCGCGGTAACTCTTTCACACAATCCCGCAGTCCTGGGTGATTGAACTGATGTGAGTCTCTAATTAAACGATCAAACATGATGATTTGTAATTCTGTTGAGGAGTAAAACGGTAGTTTTTGATGCTTTATGCCACACCAACCAATTTTCACCAACTTTTAAATACCATCGATGGAACGGAAGGTATTTGTCTAAGCATCTAATGGTTGGAGCTATTTTTAATATTGCACAGAATTCACTTTGTCACTTTTATTATAATGTAAACCACGACAAGGCGTAAAGGCTTTACCTTGTGCCCACGTATTTTCATTTGAGGCATCTAAAAGCTTGGCTGTATGAAATTAAAATGGATATAATTTTCTCTCTCGCCTTATTAGTCTAGTGGTTGCGGAGACTTTTTTTTAAGTCGTAAGCTTCAATTATTCAGAAATAGTCTGTAAGTAGCTTAAACTTTAAATTTATGTCTGATGAATTGCTTAGATTCAATTATCGTTACATGGAATTGAAAACTGTCTTCAGAAAATTATTGCTACAAGGTGAGTTTTTAAATTCAGTGGGTGAAACTAATCATGAATATGAACAATTTTTGAAAAATAAAAACATTTTTAACTTTATACTCGTATATTAGGTACTTACTGAGTAGTAATTTACCTACATTCGGCCTACAAAATGTACTAGAACAGTATTTGAACATAATACAATTTTGAAAAAAAAATAAAAAGAAGATAAATGATAAAGAGTATATCTGTCTACCTATAATAATTTTTGTTTTTTTCACTCTCATCACTTGTCATCGTTATTATAATTTTGTGAAGAGAACTTCAATCAAAGGTTGTATCGCACTAACGACCATACCGCGTGAAAATCGGAAAAAAAAAATGGAAGCGCTAATATTTCTTGTTTATTTATGTATCATTAAAGTCGTGTTGTATTCCGGGAATTAATTTCGTCCATCGTCACAATTTAAGCTGTCTACGAAAACCAAAGTGAGAATATAATATCAAGAGGAAAATATAAACACGATATTTAGCAGAGAATCGGTGTAGTAACATCACAGTTCGGCAGTCCTTGCTGGAAGCCGATTAGTTTGCGAGTGTCTCTTGGCTGCAGTACCTACTTAGCTACTTGTTAGTTGTTCTTAATGAGCACTGCCAGCCAAGTTTGGGTTGTTTTCGCTTCAATTAAGACTAAAAACATGACCGAACGTTGTCGTTTGGTCGCTCACTTGACGTTTGTCGGCGCCTTGCTTCGCCGTACTTGAGTATTAAATTAAATATGTATTGTGTTTTTGTTAACTTGTTGGTTTGTAACATAAATGCTAGCCTGTGTTTGAATATAATACCTATTTTAGTATGGTTGAAAGGCAAGAAAGGAATGACAAGCAAAATACCACGTCGAATGGATTACCTACTAATTGATGTGTGATTAACGTTTTTGATAGTGCCTATGATGATGACACTGCGAATAACCTCTCGACCATAGCATACCAATATCATATAATTTCGTACATGCGTAGTAGCTACGCATCATACCTTTTTTTTGTATGATCGCCTGGCACCTGATAAAAACTCTTTGTATTACGTGTACACATGTCATTGACATCGATACGTTTCATGCACAGTTATTAATATAAAAAGTCACATTACTGATCCGTCGAACTGGTTATCGGAAAAAATGGCGACAACAACAGATTCAAAAATCAAGTCTCGCTTCATTTTAGTCTAGTCTTAAAACATCTAGAACCCTTGTTCTCATTATCGCCCTTTACATTGGCTATGCTGTGTTGACATTCAACTTGCCTACAATGCTAACATTTGGGACACTCAACCCAAATAATTTTCCTTTATGGTAAACGATACAATTGTACAAGGGAGTACACTAAACAGTAGCGTTCAAGCCTATTCGTTGAGCCTGCAGGCGATCAGCTCCCTCTCTATTTGAGTTCAAGTTCACACAATCAGAAGGCTCATTTGTTTTAAGATTTCTCTTCGTAGCTTTCGAGATCGCAAAGCATGGTCCGATCTCGAGGTCTTTGCCCCTTTACACGTGCGAATAGCAGCCACACCCGTTAACGGTAGTTACCGCTTATAATACCACATCTTTCGTTTGAATTACTAGCCTAAAAGTAGAAATACCATGGATCAATCGAATAGGTACAGAACGTGAGCAAATAAAGTCCGCCAGCAACCTAGACCAATTAGACAGATTGACGAGGGAGGGGTATGATAAATGAACGTGGGTTACATTTCAATAGTCACAAAACAGCTACGAAAATATGATGCACTGAACTCGAGGGCAAGAACCTTTTAAGCATAAAATAGTAACGTCTAGCTTTTCGCCGAAAGTCTAGCATCGATTTTACATACTATTTTAGTAACCCGGCCTCATGCCTTTTCCGTCTGACTCATATATCTACACACAGCTATACAAGCTACTGGATTTTCCCAGATATTCGATCATCTTGTTCGTCACCCTAAGGCCCTCACATCGGCATGTCACACATCACACTCATCACATAAATTATAATGAACCCTGTCAAGCAGCGTCTACGCAAGTTTACGCATCTGACAAATTGAAGTGACTTTATAATTGTAAAGCTAAAAAGTAAACATGATTTTCGTTTCCCATTTAAAGAGCAAACAGTCTTGTTTGTCGATGAGCTCCCTCAATGATGTACATACACATAAAACGGGCTTAACTGTGGTAAAACGAGCCCGCCATCACTATACAGAATAGGTACGTATTTGTGTATATTATTTACTTGACCTAAATGATAAATTAAAACTGGCTTTCTTGGAAAGAAGTAAGAAAAACAATCGGTCTCAGACTGATTCACAGCGTGAAACTATGAAGGCTTATTTGAAATATTGCTGCGAAAATATTACTGAAGTCTAAGGCTGGAAAATGAGAGCTGTTTGAAGGTACGATTAGCGTTATAATTTCAGTTGGCGGTCTAAAGTTAGAATAAGACAAATATTTAAGTATAAGATTTTCAGCAAAGGAAGGTTATCACAAAATGAAAATCGTATGTAATCGATATTATATTCAAGTAACAAAAATCCACATACAGGTTCTTATTTAGCTATGCAGCGTAGCAATGCATTTAAAAAGATTTATAGGCATATAAAACTGTGTAATATATTCTCAATAACGATGTTGTATGTTCGCTATTGAGTGCGTCGCAGGCTCGTCGTCTGCACTTTTGTATCTCCATTTTGAATTCGTTGTAAGGTCGTTAAAAATCTTGTTATAGTCAACTTATAATACAGCTTCATAAACGATATTATTTTATTACCTCCACTGATTGATCGTGTCGCGTTTAGATGAAGACGCAACAAGCACCTGCGCTCATTAAATGCAGAGTTGCGCGGGAGTGCGTTTTGTTGGCATAAATTGAAGTAAGTGTACTAAAGCTGCATTAGTCTCAGGTGCTCATTTCTTTAAAAGTTGATAGGAGATATTCCTTTCAACAATAATGAGATGCAAATAATGAAAATTTAAAAAGTCAATAGATACACATTGAGTTTGATATTTTCTCGGTTCAAAATTGCGTTGCTATTTTCTATTGATTTTTCTCAACCTTTGAACACACAACAGAAAAACAGACAATATAACACGTAGGCACAGATGGGATGCGTGAAAAACAAATGTATTAAAATTCGCCTATAAATAGCATTATTAAAATCCGATCGCGGCTGTTGAACCGCGGGGCGCCGTGGGGAGGCGCGGCCGTGCGATAATTGACTATTATAATGTAGCCGACAGTCATAATCAGTGTTTTGCATAAAGGTCCAGTATTCATACGAGCAAATGCTCCTGTACATACATATATACTTTATTGCAGACTAGCTTCTGCCAGCGGCTTTGCTCGCGTATACAGCGGAAATTATCTCAAGGATACCTACTCCCAAGATAAAACATTAAATATATCCTATGTTCTTCTCCAAAGTCCAATCTATCTGTTAGCTAAAATTCATTAACATTAGTCAAAAGGTTCAGGCGTCAAAATGGTTTTTGTTAGGTGGGAGTCGTCAGAATTTTACTGACTAAAACCCACCTGTGTAAGGAACACCCCTTGCGTTCCAGAGTCATTGTAACTCTTTCGAACATTCCCGCAATCCGAGAACAAATAACAAACAAACAGACAGACAAACAGTCGGACAGAGTTAGTTTTCCATTTTTTATATTAATGTGGATATGGGTTGAGACCGTTGACATACCGTTCGGCTCGACCTGGGAGGTCGTCGTTTGGCAAAAAGAACTTTCGAATGCCCTTTGATAGTTGGAGAAAAACAAGACAGTATTTTACATTAGACGTGATAAACGGAATAGTAGAAAATTGGCACGTGTTACGATTATTGTTGATCGTTCCACGCTTGTTGATACAATAGAGAAAGACAAACGAGGGATCAACTCGCTTTAAAAAATATTTACAAACGTGAACGCATGGAAAAACGTCTGAAACTGTCCCTAGTCTTGTTGTGAAGGGCGAGCAATTTTAAAGATTAATTTTCTCTTTACTTTCACAAATTAATTGGTTGACTCTTTCGCATCATACTAATGTTATAAAGGCGAATGTTTGTGTTTGTGTGCATGTTTACTACTTCAAGCTCAAACGGTTGAACGGATTCGAATTTATGCATACGGGTAGATCATGTCCTGGAATAGTACTTAGGATACTTTTTATCCCGGGAGAATGTTCTTTGGAGATATGCGGAACAGAGAGTAAAGTCCCGCAAACCTCCGTTGAAACGGGAGGATCCTCCGACCAGACAGGTGTTATGTCTGGTGAGCAACTGCCCGATAGACGATTTCAGGCTGTTCTATGTACATATAGGGTGACTGGCAATTAGTGATAACAAACAATTATTATTATTGGAGTAAAGCCGAAATCGCAAAAAAAAAATATCAGCTGTTCAGTACATTAGGCAAACATAAATGTACTGAACAGCTGATTTTTTTTCGCTATTTCAGGTTTGTTCCCATAGTAAAAGTTGTTGGTTATCATGAGCACATTACATGTTTAAGTATCGTACACTAATTACCAGTCACCCTATATATGTCCCAATCGCGCAGAGAACTTTAATTGTGCGGTGCAGGATTAGTTCTTATGTGACGCCGTAGATGTCGCTACAGTTCCTTTGGGACAATTTTTTACTTGAAACCGCAATAACTACATTTGAATAAATCTAAATTCTACATATTATTTTTAATTTAAAATGCTATTTATATGTTTTATACATGTAGTGTGTACTAGATACTAGCCTACAGTCATATACTTTTTTTTTTAATTATTATATATCAATTTAACAAATAAATAAAATGTCAAACGTTAATGAAAATTGAAAATTAGATAAAATAATAACGACTGCAAGTCGGTTCGAAGATCGACCTCTGAGGTTAAGCAACGCTTGCCGATGTCGGTCTGTGGATGGGTGACCATCTTATTATGAACTAGGTATCGACCCGCCCAGCTTCGAATCTTTGAAATTCTCGGTTTATCTTTACTAAAATATGCATATTATGTATTGTACACCTTAACCTTCCTAATAAATTACTCTGTCTATTGATGAAATTGCATGTAAATCCGTTCTGTAGTTTTTGAATTTATCGCGTACATACAGAGAGATGCGGATGGGGACTTTTTTTTATAATATAGTAATTGACCCAGCGAACTTCGTACCGCCTAATAATAAGGATAACGCCATCTACTGGGATTACCAGAACAGCATTCATTTTATAATGACATTTTAATTAGAGATGGCGTTGTATTCGGTTTTTTTTTTCGTGATTTTTTCCATTTTTTCCTCACCGTTTGAACCTTCCCTGGACTATCACGAATATTTCAAGACCAAAATTAGCCAAATCGGTCCAGCAGTTCTCGAGTTTTAGCGAGACTAACGTACAGCTATTTATTTATTTATTTATTCTTTAATGTACACCATGATAAGTAACAAAATATGTGGATAACAGAGTTCATGTACATAGGCGAGCTTAACTCAAAATTGAGTTTTCTTCCAGCAAACCATTGAGTGATTGAGAGAGATCACAGTAGAGGGTAGAGGGTATGTGTAGGGGATGTTTATATATTAATTGTGCCTTGTGCTGTACCAAATAAATTCGTTTTCTTTCTTTCTTTCTATATAATTATATAGATTATGATTGTGTAAAGATACAGAGATTCCAAATGCCTCGGAAAGTACGTTACGCCTTAGATGCTGTCATTTGCAGATAATAATTTGATATTACGCACTTAGAGTATTTAATAACACTACACTGTCAAAGAGCTTATTATTTATTATCATAGCTACCAGTGGTGGCCTTAAGGGGGGCATATAGGGTTATATATAACTCTCCTCTTTCTCGCATGCTTGACTTTTTATGGGTAGTTCTTCAGGGGCAAAAATTTCAATGTCTATTAGTATTATATATTTTTGTAAAAACTACCAAAACGACAAGTAATTTTTTTTTTGCTTTATCCCTGGGTCAAATTATTTTTTTCAAATAATTACTGTCTAAGTACAAAATAAAAATATTTGAATTTCGTTCTCTTGTTTCTTAGAGCGCGTCCGTTTGCCATTTTCCGGAACAAAATGGTCGATGAGGCATTTTCCCTTTAATACATCAATATTAATTGTAATTATATCGAAAGAAAATGAATTGTCCTTTTACAAAAAAATGTGTCTTAGTTATAACTATGTTCGTGTTATGTGTAACAGAGCTGAAAGTGTAATTAAATTTTGGCCATATGGATCAGCCGAAGAATCAAATTTCGAAGAACTACCCTTAACACGACACGGTAATGCCCCTGGGCCCCGCAACGGTTAAGGCCACCCACACACACATTTTTGACCAAACGAAATAAATACATTAGAACATGATGAATTGTTCACGGGCCTAGAGTGGAGCTAATGACGGTAACTACAGAACAAAAGAGGTCTTCCGGTTTCTTTTTTAATAGGATATGCCATTAGCTGAGAACTAGTCACTTCATATTATGTAAAGTTTAATCAACTTTGAACCTTACTAATGAGCCGAAGGCTGGCTGCTTTGAAACGTTACACGACCAATTTTGCTAACCAGCTATAACGCGTGATTTGATAACTTTAAGAGTGTTTGGTTACGTTTCCCACGTTTGGCTCTCTGATTGGTTAAGAGCTTGGAGCTGGCTAGTCAGAGTATCGAACAACATAAAAGTGTCGATCGCGTTAACGTAAAACAAAGTCGCACTAGGCCCTCTTAAATATTGTAAAACGAAGTCCTCCACCACGTCTGTCTGGATGAACGCGATAAACTCAAAAACTACTGAACGGATTTTCATGCGGTTTTCACCAATAGATAGCGTTATTTATGAATAAGGTTTAATACATGCATATTATAGTAGAGAAAAACCAATAATTTCAAACGCCCTTACGAAGTAGGGTTTTTTTTTCGGTGGGAAAATCATCTTATGACATCCCTCGCTCTTACGCGGAGCGCGAGATAGTGTCAGAATTTTACTGACTAAAAACCCACTCGTGTTCCTTCGTTGCCTTTCATACCGGGGCCGAGTCTTCCTTTCTGAAGCAGACACTTGGTCCCAGTAAGCTTCGACCCTGCTGGGCCCCTACAGTTGCTGACATCTCCTTGAGGCGCACGTGGAACAGTACGCGCCGTCAGCGACTTGGGCTCGGTCCGGACGGTTACCGGACGGTCGGACGGCAAGCTACCCATTGCCCGTCACACCCAGACCCGAAACACCTATCTGTAGACCATACAAATATTTGTTCCGTGCGAGAATCGAATCCGTTTTACGTTAAAGCACTTAAAACTGTAGTTGGAAAACCCCTTTTTCCACACAGACGAATATAAGAAAAAATAATCCAAACCCATACAAAGTCACAACATCTGGACTTGATTATTCAGAAAAATGTTCGAAAGAGAAATGTTAACTCGCTAAGCCTAAAAGGGACAGGACAATAAACGATTTAGCTCGCTCTCGGATTTTCGCCGATCCAAGGGAAGCCTAATAAAGAGTTGTTCAGTTTAGAAACACTTTACAAACGTTTAGAATAACAAAGCCCTTTTTCAATTCACTGGAAAATAATACGTTATTTTCTCAAACTCTGTACTTTAATAAACTCTCAATCACTTTTATAGTCTTTTTAAATAACGCCAATCATTTCTACGTAGGTACTACCTATATTTATAGATGGGTAGGTGATATGTGTCTATGTATATAAATATGGTCAATGAACAGCAGCACAGATTGTGCATGTAAACACAACAATACTTACATAAATAAGTATGTATAAGAACCTATTATAGAATACACTGTCGCACGTGAATGCAGCGTGTCTGTATTACAATGTGTCATTTATATAAGTGTTTAGATATCACTAAGTTTACTTATATACGTGAGCGATACGTCCATAATGGCACACGCTGGCTTTGAACATCTGTTTTATTCTCATACGCAGTTTCTGACGTAATATTAATTAAAAGCTAACGACATAATGACGGGCACGAATTTGATAAATCTTCGAAAAGTGTGTCTGACAAGTAGATAAACATGTTACATTTTTTATCGAACAATGGCGGAGCGTTTGAAATCTCTGCGGTCTTCTAGTCTACCCGGTGCACTTAAGCTGCTTGTATCTCCATAAATAATTGAACAAGGATCAGTTTCAAGCCCTGTCTGGTTTAAAAATCAATATTTGTGATACAGAGATTCGCACGGAACCTGGACACGGAAAGAATTTTCACTTATTCTGTTTGCTGCGAGCATTCCTCGACGGGGGCAAGAATGTCGAATTATTTTTCTTTATTCAATTGAAATTGGTACAAAAGATTTTGCGCAAACTCTCCTAGGCTGTACCTATATTGGCGTTTTGTCAAAACTATTTCTAGATCCGTTTAGAAAACACTTTTCTGAATGCTCATTGTCTGCCGACGACTTGTCAGAACAACACAATCTGTGACGAGACAGTCGGAACCCCTTCAATTTCCTCAACAAACAGTATTAAATATTCGGATTAAAACCTTGAGCTCTGATGATTGGAACAAATTACGTTAAGATTGTTAATAATTGCTTTAAAGAGTTTTTAACAAACCATTGTATCAAGTTGGGTGAGATTTGTTTGAAGTGTTTAAAGTGTTCGTGTTGGTTTGATTTTTGTCTGTGTTCCATTGTGAACGAGTGAAAATTGTTTACTCATTCGTTCGTTCCTTCGTTGAACGATTTACAGTGCACAGTACACGTGTGCGTCGTAGTACATTGCCTTTGTTTTAAATGTCAATAAATGGGCGATGAATCAAGTATTGGATGCGCGTCATCTTAGTTCCGTAATGAAACGTAGTTTCCCGAGACAAGATCTAAGTTATATTATATACCTAAGAGTATTGAAACAAACTGATCTTAGATAAAAAGGAATATCGTTCTGTGTTCATCGAAATAATGGACGCTTTGAAGCGTACTTTTCCGCTTTGTTGTAGAACATGTTATCTTTTATGCAAATAATATCCTACTTATTTATTGAGACATGGTTTGTTTGTTCCAATAATGAAACTCATATAGCAGAACTAATTAATCCTGAAGCTATTTTCTGTGACGTCAGTGGTTTCATTGAAAACACATATTAAGAACAGAGTTGAATGCGGCGAGAATGCAGCCGCATCCACAATGGTTTGCCCTTAACCTTTGCAATGTGTGGGAGGCGCTGGGACCCACTGTGGGAGGGGGATGGCCCATGCCCACGGCACTGTTTAAACTAACGAGATCTCTTTTAATACTCCGTCCATTGTTAGGCCCATAGCGCAGTTTAGTTCTTCCGTCACACTGAACATTATATAGGTAGGAGCGTATAGTTTTTTTTAAAATATATTCTGCATGCATAGTGCATACATTTCAACAGTGTAACGTTTTTCTATCTGGTCGTTGCTGACGGAATTTACTTGTAACTGCTTGTCACGTACCTCTGTTAGTTACTATTAGTGTTGCTACCGTGAATTTGAATAGAAATGTAATATTAATAGAGGATTACGATCTAATTAGTGGCACTAATTAGTAGGAAATTATAATCTCATCAATAGAGATAGTACTAAATGATGTGTAACATCTTGTGTGTTAATGAACAATAGTTTTCAGATCATTTGACATTTAAGAGGTAGAATGGGATTCTGGATATTATCGATTATTTGTAATATCTTCACGAATACAACTGACTGTAATGGCGTGTCCTCCCCTTGCATACCTACTTACGTGAAGTTTCGTTTTTTTTCACAATGTAATAACATTTATTTCCAGAGACTAAGTATGAATCTACCTATCTCTGCTTCTGCCATATTTATTGAGTTTTGTAGGTGGTTTACGTAGATAATATAAAGGCCACCTACACGATATCACGATTGGGTGTTGAATTTACTCCATTTTTTTAATGGTATAATACCTTAGCATCAATAATCACTAGCGCCTTTCGGCCACACATACTTAAAATTTTTTTTTCTCTGAATTTAAAAACCTGAATTAGTGTTTATATCTTTATTAACAAAGTGTCATCATGCCTTTTAAACCATCTAAAGTGGTCCTGATAAAAAGTAACTGGCATTTTTTTACTGTTTAGGGTTCCGTACCTCAAAAGGAAACAATCGGAACCCTTATAGGATCACTTTGTTGTCCGTCTGCCTGTCTGTCTGTCTGTCAAGACCCTTTATCTCGGGAACGCGCGGAAGTATCGAGTAGAAATTAAAATCATATACGGTCACATTTGTATCAAAACTAATAATAATAATATTCCACAACTATAACACAACGCCATCTAGTCCCAAACTAAGCAGATCATGTGCTATGAGTACTAGACAACTGATAAACATACTTATATATTTCTAAGTACATATATATTATAGATAAATTACACCCAGATACAGAACAAATGATCGTGCTCATCACACAAACATTTGTCTTGGGTGGGAACCGAATGCACGACCTCCGGTATAGCAATCAGGGCCACTAACCACTAGACCAACAGGTCAGTCAAAAGTAATCGTTTTGTTTCAATTTGTGTTTAAGATATAAATCAGGCTTTAAAATCAGGAAAGTAATTAATAAATATTGCAAACAAAGCTCTATTTATCAAGCCCATGATTATTTCGTTAATAATTCGCGGAACAGATATGGCATGAACAGATAAGTAACACGGACATCTCGTAACCATGGTAACCGCAATTATTATTTCAGTAAACACGCCATTTAATTCGCACGTTTAATCATTACAGCGTGAAGGCTTAACTGGTTTTATATTTGTTTTAAAGGTGAAGTTAAACTACCTTTAATATCAAATTAATTAAATGATAGTTTGTATTTTTATGTAGTAGTTTCTGTCTGGAATATTTACCCCGCCAAGATTATTTCAGTTCTGTCGTGGGCGCGAAGTTAAGTTTAACTAACTAGCTTCTTCTAGTGGCTTTGCTCGTGTGAAAGTTGAAAATTTTCCGAAGGAAACATACCTACTGAAAGTAATAAGTAGTAAGAAAAGTATCCTCTGTGCAATTTCGGTTCATGGTCGCCGTTTCAGAGTAAAGTATAATAACAAATATACATACACACACGTACGTACATACAAACTGTTGCCTTTGTAATAACTAAGGATTCGTTGGCTAAATGTATGTTTAATTTATTTATGTAATTATATTACATCCAACATCACACCAAATTGTACATAATATTGTGTATATGCCAAATATGTATGTTTACTTTTTTTAAAAGTATTTTTTGTTTCTAATGAAACTTTCATAAATGTCATTTGTAAAACTTAGCGGCAAGCCAGATCGATCAAATAATCACAGGTTTCTATATGTTGAATCTAGGTATGCCAGTCGAAATCGAGTCGTCATCACTATTTTCATGTCAGGATTTCTCTGTTAGCAAAAGCAGAATTTATGGTTCTGGCATTCAATTAGTTTGCGGGTGCTTTTTTTAAAACAAATGCATCCCCTAAGTTTTAAGTTTCTTGGGTAATCTCTTCTCTCACCATGTCGTACCAGCTCCATCCATATCATGTGGGTGTTTAAGCGCACCAAATGTAAAAACGATTAAGAATAAGCGCTTTAAGCGTACATTCTTCAAAAAATTAACAATTTGTCGGTGCCACTTTCCATCAAGTCTTAACAAACTTGGAAGGGACTTGAACTTTTTTTTGGGAGACCCAGTGCTACCCATGTCAACCAACTTACGCGGCCCACAAAAGGTTTCAGTAATTTTCTTACGGGAAAAACATTAATTACGAAAGTTTGAATTTGTCCTTGTGTCTGGGTCCTGGGATGGCGGTGTTTTGGTTAGGAACTTTTTAGACGCGGTTCGCATTATGGGGTTTTTTGTCTTGCTCGTATTAAAAGGTGGACAAATAGGTCAAATAACTCTGTTTTAGTCGGAGTGCCTAATGAAGAAGGGTCTGCTTTTAAATTAGTTAACTGTTGCGGTTCTTTGACAAAGTGTATAAAACTAATCAATAGTATCTTTATTGATATTCAAAAATTTATAAAAATATATTTTTTGTATGAGAAGATTCAAATAAAAAATAAATAAAACAGAGTTAATTAAAATTTATATTATTTTTGAAATGTATTTTTTTGTTGTTTTTTATATCACTGTTTATTATTTTGTATGTGTATTATTTGATTGAAATAAGTTGTGTTTTAATAAGTGTAAAAGGGTGTGCAGTACAAATAAAAGTTCTTTGTTTCTATAAAACCAAATACTAAGTACCTATAAACGGATATATCTCCCAATCTAATACGGATAACGGATGCGTTCTCTTCCGGGGAGAAATAATCCACAAATACGCTTATCGAAGCTTTGTTTTTTTATGCTCAATAATATAAGTTTATTAATGACCGTCCATTCATCGTCGACCACATCATCGATTACATCTGGTGAGATAACAGTCAAACGTGAGCGTAGTGAAAATGAAATATTTTTTTTTTATTGGATTGAATTACACTACAATATATGTACAAAAATAACTTAAATATTACTTAAGTTTCATTCAACTATTATTTAATGAAATTACATATAGATTTTATGGAATTTTAATAAAAAATAAGTATTTTTAGGTGTAGTTATAATAACCTATTTTAGAGATTAGCTTATTCCCGCGGCTTCGCCTGCGTACATAAAATATAGCCTATGTCACTCAGGAATAAAGCAGATTTCAATCGGTGAAAAATTTTCAGCAATTGGTCCAGTACTTTCAGAGATGACCTCCTACAGACAAAAAAAGCAAAATTTTACCTCTTTATAATATTAGTGTACATTGCGAGTACATAACCCGGGACATATAGATAACAAGATGTAGAAACGAACCTAACAAAGTTCTTTTAATTTTGAAGGTGAGTAACTATCTATCTACTATCTCATTTTATGTCTTATACCTGGAATTCATTCGTTCAACCTAGCTTTAGACTATTAAATTCCAAATAATCACAAGTTTCTTCATCGTAACTTAAGTGCCTATATAGCTTAAATATTATAGCCAAGCATAAAATAAAAATATAAACGTAACAAAACAAATCATTTTATGGTGCTCGTATATGCATTTGTTTTATTGGTTCATGTACGAAATTAGTGAAACTTGTACAGTATAATTTTATTTGCTCGTAATGTATCACATCGCCAGCGTGTTACGACATATCTCCTTTTGTTTGACACTTGGATTTGACAAGGTTTATATTTTGATAAATGTGTTTACCGAACCGTATGTGGTGCTTTGTGGACTAGCCATAAAATACTCTCTACTTACGATATTCCCAAAGCATTTTGTTGAACAATCTTAAAAAGCTCTTAGTTAGCTTTTAGAATAATAACATAAGCGAGAGATTTATGTTTGTTTAATGATTTCCAAAAAAAAAAAACGCCTCGAAGGACCAGATAGAAGAAAAGAGGAAATTGCTGTAAACATTAAACACAAAACGTTAATGCTGTAAAGGAACTCATTCATCAAAATTGAACCGCCTCTGCAAAGCTAAATTAAAAATCAAATTTCAAAGAAATGCAATTTTTCATACTTCTCCTGTATAGGTATCAAGGCTTTTAGTAACATTTTTCAATAGAATTTTAATATCTACGCAATTGAAATCTTCGTTTTAATAGTGAAGCAAAAATAAAAAAGCGCTTAGGCTCCAATCTTCCTTCTGTAGAGCATTGATTGCACCCCCTACCACAGCTTTGTAGTTGAATAAAAAGTCGCTTGGTAAAATGCCAGCGCGATGAAAAGAATAGCTTCGCTATACTGAAATATTATGGGAGCTCTAGGGTCCGTGTACACTGCTGTCTGCGTGAATAAATTCTATGGCTTCCGACAGAGAGTAATTTTTCTAATGTGGGCGCAGTAGAAATGATCGAAGCGGTTTATGTTCTCGGCGCTGCGGCGTAGTGGGAGCTACAAATTGGAAGGACAAAAGGGTCGAAGGATGATTCATTACGATATTACGCGCATGTATCGTCGGAATTTGTATTGGTATGTAGTTACGAGTTTGAATAGGCTCGTGGCTAGTGTGCGTGCACTGATATGTGTTTGTCGTGGAAGGGCGCCGGCGTCTGGCCGCCCGCCGCCCGCGACCCACTCTGGGGGTCAAGGATCCACGCACGACGCCGCCCGGCGGCTCGTGTAAAAGCCACTTACTCATTATAATCATCCTTTTGCAGCCTTTTTCATATGTCGAACATTGTAATCAACGTTTACCTTATAAATAATTTAAAGGTTAATTCGATCACCTAAATGGAAAACTGTGTCCTTCGTTGCACTTATTTATTGCGTTTAACATACACACGTACCAAACAAAAAAAAAATTGGTTAAACAAAATGTTTAACCAATTTTTTTTTTGTTTGGAAATAATCTAATGACATCTCCTGCCCTTGGGCGGTGCGGAATGCGTGTCAGACTTTTACTGACTAAAACCCACTCCTGTTCCTTCTTTGCCTTCATTCCAGGGCCCCGGGGTTCACTTTCGTACAACCCAGGACCCCAGTAGGCTTCGACCGGTTACCGGACGGTCGGACGTCGAACTACGGTGGCTGGAAATCGATATCGGAATCCTGGTGGCTGGGGCATGATCTGTCCATGACTGTCGCTAGTTCAACCGCGGCCTGGTACGACTCTCCCTGCGCTAGGACCAGCGTGTCGTCTGCGTAAAAGACTACGCTGATCCCGACAGTGAGGTTGCCGCGCAGCACGTAGTCGTAGCCGATGTTCCACAAGGGCGGCCCAAGTACCTATCCCTGGGGAACACCGCACGACATCTCTCGCTGTTTCCAATCTCCCTGGTGACCGGCATAGATGATGAACCTGTCCGTCAGGTAGGGCTCGATCACACGACAGAGGTAGTCAGGCACCTGGTGGTACCTGTGTGACCTCCGAATGCTACTCCAGGGCAGGGAGTTAAAGGCGTTGGCGCTAAGACGACCCTGTCCGCACGCGCATGATGGCTCCATCATGGAGCGCCCCTTGCGAAAGCCGAACTGGCCGTCCGCAAGATCCGGCCCCACCCGTACCAAGTGCGCGACGAGGCGGTCTGCAATAACTCTTTCAAAGAGCTTGCCCTCCTTGTCGAGCAGCACGATAGGCCGGTACGCGGACGGTGAGTCCGCCGGGCGCCACGGCTTCGCTATGAGGACCAGTTTCCCCGTCTTCCAGTGAAGTGGGAACCGACCCCTCTCCATACATGTGCTGAAGAGCCCTCTTAGTCGAGGCCCGAGTTCCTCCATGGCCAGGACTCATGTTTTACCAGCCATCGGGTTTTGGGGCGGTATTCTTGGTTCTCAGCCTTCGTACCGCCATTTTTTAACCACCTGATAATATGAATGTGTCAATAAATTATTTATTGAAGATCTTATCGCGTGACGTGAATTTACAGCTCTGCAATATCCTTCCTCTTTTATATCAGATGTAATCTGAAATCATTAATAATTGCGTAGGTTTCGCAGGATCGTAGATCAGTTTTGTACAGGTAGGTACTTAGGCAGATACTAATGAGTGCTTTATATCATAGTACTGAGTACACTAATATTATAAAACTCGAAAGTTTGTATATTATGTTTGTTACTTCTTCACGGTCAAACGGCTGGGCGAATTTCGATGAAAATTGGCCCTCGGGTGGAATAGCGTCTAGGATTGATCGTGATAGAATGATCCACCTGATGGTGAGCAGTGATGCAATCGATGATGGTGAATCGCTCTAGTTTATTAAGATTTAGAATATATTCTCTTAGGACCATTTTTCTTCTTTCACGCAGGCGAAGTCGCTGGTAGAAGCTAGTAAAAATAATATAAAGTTGCCGCGCGTCAGTAAGTCGGTAAGTTAGGGTTGTCAGTATACAGAAACATGTTGTAGGTTTGATAACATGTCCCAGTGACATAATGCCTACATATCGTAATAACACTGTACCTACATTGTAACACATCCCACTATATCTGATTACTGTAACATTTGAAAACTGAATAGATAAAATTGTCAATTAGATAATATTATGTCATTTTATGAAATATCCCATGTTACGGGTTTTTATGATTTTATTATTATTCATTTCGTTATCTAAGTTGGTTTTATTTAAACCTAATGTCGATGGAGTGTGATTTGTTTAGATACCTACTCAATGTATCACCAGAACGACGTTGATCAGCATAAGTACGCTTGGCAGAGACATTCATAATATTCCACAACTATCACACTACGCCGTCTAGTCTCAAGCTAAGCAGAGCTTGGTTTATGAGTACTAGACAACTGATAAACATACTTATATGTTTCTAAATGCATACATATTATAGATAAATTACACCCAGACACAGAACAAATGATTGTGCTCATCACAAAAACATTTTTTCTGGATGGGAATCGAACCTCGAACAACAGGCCAGTCAACATTATGGTAGTAGTTCTTCTCATAAGCATATTGTTTTAGGCAGCGAGATTGTTCGAAACAGTCACCGTGGCCCTGAAGCGCAAAGTTTAACTGAAGGAACACAGGTGGGTTTTAAACAGTAAAAGTCTGAGACTCCCTTTCGCTCCACCCAGTGCGGAAGCAGTTAATTAACGATATCCCATCTACACTAATATTATAAAGAGGTAGTTTGTTTTTTTGTTTGTAGGAGGTAATCTCTGAAAGTACTGGTCCGATTGCTGAATTTTTTTCTCCGATAGAAAGCTGCTTTGTTTCTGAGTGAATATGCTATATTTTATGTACGCGGGTGAAGCCGCGGGAAAAAGCTAGTCTCAAATAAAACAGTCTTTTTTTTTGTAAGCAGGTAAATATACTGCTGTTTTTTCCTTTCATAAGTCACCGTTGCTGAAACGTTTTGTTGGAATACAAGTGGCTTACTCCAATCAAAAAACAAATCGGATCGAGGAAATCTCCATACTGTAGTGAAATTCCGATCGAAATGTCTGTTAAGTTAAAAAGGGTTTGCTATTTTTATTGCTGGAGGTCACAAAAAGTTGTAGATTTATTCTTTTGTCCTAAAATTTGTCTTTTTCCAATCTTCGTAATGAGAAGCTCTATATCTTAGGTTTACTTTGGTAATAAGTCTTAGTAAAGTCGATAACAGAGTGAACTAATGAGGCAGAAGAATCGAATGGAAACATTTGGATATTTTGATGGACGTTCTACATTTAGGTAGATTTGTCTGGATCATTTGCGAAGTGCCACGTTGCTCAATCTTTGATTATAAAAAGCCAAATCGCTGTCTTGACAAAGATGTCAGGAATACGAGTATCTAGGTCATTAGTGATTTGGAAAACATTGAAGTATTTAACGGTAGCGGTAAAGTGAACTGAAGGAAAATGTACTTTTAAAATTATTTGAAAATCACTTTTAATGAAAATATTTTATTGCCATTAATGATTTCTATACAAAAATCCGCCATATTGAAATCGTTGTTTTTCAGAAGCTTTTCTTTTCCGAACCCCTTAAAATCTGTATCTGATCAATATACTTCCAGATTGGTCCCATTTTTTTCAAAATCCAGTTCTGATGATGTGATCCATGAGGATCGAGAGAACTCATCAAATACTATAGACAACCATGTAGTGATTTTGGTATTTTCATTGAGAACTTAAGCAATTTCAGTCAAAAAGTGATGAAGTGATGTGGTGGTGTTTGATGAAGTGGAACTGATGAAGAAGACCAAGAAAATGGAAAATGGTATCTTCGAAGTGACCTGATGATGATGATGGAGCCGGAAGATAGGCACCGGAACTCTGTAATTATTCAATGTATCCTAGCCGTGTTTGGGCTTATTAGAATTGTCATGAGATGCACTTTTGCAAAAAAAAAACACTCCCCACTTTACGTGTAGAGGACCCCCCCCCTACACGTAAAGTGGGGAGTTCCTAGTTGACTGCAGAACCCTAAAAAAATAACCGACTTCACTAAAATGTTTTAATAAATAAATAATTCTAAGCTCCAAAGTTCTAAAAAACGTATTAGCTTGGGATAGGTTAAAGCGTACATCAGAGGCACCAAAGAAAGTTTAATTACAGGAGTTCAGCACTGTAACTACAAGTCTAGGACTTAGAAGTTGGAGAGGCGACGTTTTGCGATACACGTACTATCTACTCGGAAACTTTGATTTCATTAGATACTAGTTTATGTACAGGGCCCTAGAGATACGTGACTTTAGAATTTTTAATTTGATACGTCACTTTAAAGCCCGCATCGAAAATTACCGCTAATCCGTGCCTGATTCCATTTATTTTTTTAACTTAACTTTTGGATATCGTTTCCAAACATTGTTAAGAGCGGTTATTTTTACGCCTTTAATCGCTTTATGTTGCTGTTTGTTTATTATAACTCAAATTTTTCCTGTAAATTATTAACCGATGCGATAAATAAATTGAAGGAAAAAGCGGAAATATTTTCTCTCGTCTAATTTTCACAGCTTCAATCGGTACACTTCTCGATTTATGTTGAGCTTAATTTGACCTTTCATGTTTTATTTACACAAGCCTGTAGAATTTCTAAATATGGTTGGTATAAAATTTCTTTAAATACAGGCTCGGTGGTGGCACGCGCCTCCCCCCGCCGTAGTCTCCCACGCAATCTAGGAGCCACCTACGCCTTTCGCAATTTATTTATAGATATTATATACAGGCTCTAGTTCAATGTGTAATCTAGAATTCTCAGCGAGAAATGAATGGTGCTTGCAATGCGTGAGTAATGAACGCCGACTGACTCAGCGGCAGGTGAAATACAGATAACTGACGAATTACTTACAAATTACAATCCCTCTTTGTAAACCACCACAATATTCTTCGTTGCGGATCCTCCAGAGACACATTGTGAACAGCCTCGATATTTGAAAGGGATCCAAGCTTTTTGTTTTGCGATACAATAAATAACAATGTGCTTACATAATATATTTTTGTGATATAACAAGGTACGTCATCAGTACAGTACAAGAAAGTCGACATAAATCATTTGGAATGTTGACGAGGAGATATGTGAGTTTGCAAAGGCTTTGTCAAAAAGGATATTAACAGAATTAATGAACGTTTGATATTTAGAAGATACTCACTGTTTCTCTCATACTTTTTTCTCAAGGACTAACAATATTTTGAGTATTTTAAACCGTGTCTGGATCGAAAATTGTCCCTTTAGTTAGTAATGGAAAATTTTATGACTCAAAAATAATTGAGAGCAGAGCTAACAAACACTAATTACAGTCATGTTTTTGTTGAAACACGATGACTGGTTTATAATCTCTACCGATAATGTCCAGTTCATGTGCGAGTTAAACTTGGCCCATTAATTTATTTTAGATCTAATTGCTCGTTTATTTTTAGCCATTTATTTTTATCCTTCACAGCTGCGGGTTCTTGACCCCATTATAATTGACATACATTGTGCAATATATATAGAGTATCATGAAACATTTTTACCAGTACTTTTAACTGCCAGGCCTTTACGCTAGAGGTCGCTATCAAATTACGATATATTTACTGCAGTGGGGTGCGGGATGCGGGGTGCGGGGGTGGTTATCGTTCCAATCGAGACCGCTGATGGATTCCTACTGTCACCAGAGAGATACGACTATTTAATTCGAGTTTGCACACAGTTTTTGTGAGATTTTTCCCTCCCTACTTTACAGTTTGTGGGTCCGTTGCCAGGGATTTTGAAATATTGGTCTGACAATTTGTGAAACTTTTCCTATAAAACAAACATGCGAATTGCGAAAATAACGCGACTAAAGGATGTAGGTAGTAGATGCATGTGGCTTATGTTTACTTGGAATTTATTAAAGTGCCCGTTGAATTACTGTAGGTAATAAACGAATGCCCTCACGATTACAACATTACATACATTTTGACATTTCAGAAGTTCAAGCTAGTCGTAAAGTTTAGCTTTATTTTGCAAGATATGGCGATGTTCAAGTCTTCCAGTACATCACAAAAAGGGTAGTATCGAACACAACATGTTATGTCGTTTTTGTAGTTTGTTTCCCCCTTGTCGGTCGTAAGTAATTCCCTTATCCTCGAAGAAAAGTTACAGCAGAGGGATCCCTACTTTATACAGGCCCCTAGTTTTTTTCTTTATTTTTGGGAACGTATAATTCTCACTTTACTAAACAGAAAACCCGCTTTTTTGTTCTCGGACCTTTTATTGAATTCCGCACTTGGTAGCTGAAGGAAGTTTGTAGTGCCTACCCTAACAACATTCTACAAATTCCACGTTACCTAATGTGATTACAGAAATACGACTGTCACGTTCATTTTTGGGTTCTGTAGGTCCCATTGCTTTAATATATTTATTCGAACTACTTCGGAATCATAGACTTTTATTTACGTCTCAAACTTGTAAGTTTGGATCGAAAACACGCAAAAAATATGATATCTGTCTAAGTTATAATGACTCTTGTGGACAGTAACGGTTTTTGAATGGAGCTTGTTTTGTTAAATGGCTATCTCAATACAGGGAAAAGCTATTTCAAGAAGAAAAATAGACTAGAATGGGATCCTTTAGTCAGTTGCAAATGACGTTTTCTTTGTGTTGTATCTGTGTCAAACGTTGGAAAGAAAGTCCTTGCGGGTGGCATTGCAACGTGGGTGCATTGTTCTCCCTACACAACTGACTTACCGACTGCACGTACTCCGGCGCAAGCAAGAGACGCCAGCGGATTCATTAGGGCCGTGGCTTTAATTCTTTATTCTTTTGAGCTAGTCTAAACTAGAAGCACAATGGAAGGTTATTGGCATTACATCCGTCACAACAATCGGGAGTCCGCCTACGATGACATAGCGTGTTAAAAGCAAGCCCGGTACAAGCAAAAAAACAGCAAGTCCTTGAGAGGCAATGCCCTCTGCGTCCTACTAGGTACGGTACACGTCTGAATCTGAGTGTAAATACGTACTGACTAGATTTAATTATATTGTTTGACACCTGTCTGTGACGAAAATAGCTCAATCAACATGATTCATGCATATTTAAAACAGCTGATTATTTTTGTCGCGGGTTTGATATTTACCATCTGTAAGTAAAATACATTTTTTTACTAGTCAATGTGTTATAACTGTGAGTAGTTACGCTGTCGCTTACCTCTTGCATTTACTAGGTTTCTGATTATGACGTACACATAACATGTTCATCCTTAAGAGCTTCGTTCGGAGAACCAACAAATACGCAATAAATTCTTAGGAACCTAGCCTCACAAAGAGCCTTAACAATTTTAAATGAATTGCAATGCCATGACATCATTTTGAAATATTAAATTCCTTTTACAATTTAGAGGTCTTACTACCTGATCACAACAATTTTAATGACGGTTAGGTACTGATTGTTCTTCTTAGAAATAAAAAGTCGAGCCCACTTGATTCGATTTAAATTGAAGATAATATTATAGTCGGTAACGACAGCTGGCTGACCATAGCTAATATAAAATCTACTTATAAGTAAGTGCTTAGATGTTATCTAGGAATGAAATGCAGATTTTTATATAGATAAACTTGATCGGTGACCAGTAAATTTTCCTTTCTTGATAAACAAATCTATAGCTACTGTGAGATTAGATCTTCTTTAATGTGTTCTAGGACGGGCATTAATAAAAAAAGAAAATGGGATCCATTCCGCCGAGATCGGGTGGAAAGAGCATTTAAATCGTAAGTCATTCAAGAGGGCTAGCGTAAACATCGCGGCGTGGGATCTAAAAGCGATTTGTCATCCATCACGGGTGAAGCCGGGCCGCCAAGTGCAGTCCCATGTCGACTGTGACTCATTAGACAATCGATCCTCGGCAAAAACCGCCAATGTTTCTATTTCTAACGATTCCGCGGTTAATGTTCCTAAAATAGGAGCACTTTAGGCGCGAGCCGTTGTACTACGACTGGGAGTGTGGACTCCGAACCCAGCCAGCGGGCCATTATGTTGAGCGGTACCTACGTAAGTTAAGTTGGTGTGCACGCAAATTAAAATCGCTAACTACAACTCATATTATAGTATCGATACTAGTGATCGACAAAAACACGATTTACAGCCGAAACTTCTATTTCAATCTTTGCAGACCTCCAACATCTAAATTGAGCTAACAAATCAACATTATTTGATTTAATTTTCTTTGAGAAATGGGTCTAAATTTACTATCTGAAAATAAGATACGCTAAGAAGATTTAAAAATAACTATTCAATATTCACAAAGATTAAAAAAAGTTTTTACTTTTAAACAAACTCGACAAAGCTCAAGAATGGAAATGTCTAAATCAAACTCAAACAAAAACGTTCCAAATATCTTAATTTTATTGTTTATTGCCAAATTGGGCCTAACTCGTGATAATGATGAGTCATGAGAGCGAAATAAATTTTAGCACAATTGGATGGAATTGGTCGTCAGGTTGATTGGCCTTGTGTGTAGAACCTACATATGTAAGTGCATACCTATAGATCATCATCATCATTTCAACCGAAGGACGTTCACTGCTAGACATAGGCCTCCCCCAAGTGTCGCCACAACGAACGGTCGCATTCCCGCCTATAGCTACTTACTGCTATACCCACGAGTATACATACTTTTTGATAACAGAACAAGGGTCAGGGCTTCAGTTATCAATGACTGGGTTTAAGTGCCGAGTTGAGATCAGGACCCCGCTTCTTGTTCCCACATGTAAAATGATCTGGAGTACTACTAGTCTACTTTAGGTCAATGACTTAATGTTGATGTCAACTATTTGTTTTCGTTTTTCTAAATGTACATAATCGCATTATATTTATTATAAAGCCGAAAGTTTGTTGTATGTTTGTTACATCAACACTCTTGAACAGCTGAATGGTTTCCGATGAAACTTGGTATACAGGTAGACCATGTTTAGGAATAGCACATAGGACTTTTTTCCGAGAGTATGTTTCCTTGAAGGATAATTGTCTATTACCACACCACTGACAGCAGCATAGTGTATTACCATAAGCCTAGCCTAATGTTGCGGTTCATTTTCGATGAAACTAGATGTGCTCGGAACTCTGAGTATCAGTTATTTACGCAGAGTCCCACACCACCACGTCCACCAACTGACTTTTGTACTAAACATTTTGATTCCCGACACGCCTAGGTTTAGTGTTGACTGTATAGTTGTTCTATCTCACGAAGGCGAGCCGGTCTTCGTTGTGTGTGTTAATTCACATGCACATTTTTTTTGCAAATGTAAACTATGTTTTACGACACCGAAACAAATATGCACACTAATATACTTAGACACTGTATAGATATGGATACTGGTTGACGACGTAGCAGAAAGGGAAATTTGAATAGAGTGCTAGATATTGGCCTCCCCCAAGTGTCGCCACAACGAGCGGTCCTGTGCGTTCCAACAGAATAGAGTTCCAACAGACACATAAGTACAAGTCTCCTTAAAATAGTCTCATTGCTGGCACTCAGGCCTCCACTCTAGGAGAGGCATATCGAATGAGTCGTAATCCATCACCCTTGTCCAATGCTGGTTGGTGGATTGACGTGAATCTACACACTCATTGTAAATTAACTGGCCTGGGAATAGGTACTGTTTCACGAAGTATTTCCATGTCAAGGGTATCCTGACCTGAGTACGTAGCGTCTGAGCTACGATTCACCACCTGTAGTGCTACCACGAACTCTTAAGAGGGTCCTTTTTCACTCGCCTATCATCAACATAGAGTATGGTTTAAAAGCTTGTTGCTTCATCTAACGTAATCCAACGCGATGTTTGATGACGAGGCAATGCAAAAGAAGAGAGATTTTAACGCCTGAAAACTTTGTTAGTATTCAATTATAATATTTCTCAAAACTTGTTCCAGGAAATACGTGTTTTTATTAAACCCTTAAAAAGTTGTTCAGAAAAATTGTCGTTATTCAGAATCTCAATTAAATGTGAAAAGCTTCTATTGATGTAGTTTTTTTTATGTTTTTAACATAAGAGTACATCATGGAGGGCCAAAGTTCACGTAAAATAGCAAATTTTCAGAGGTCTTTTCTTGATTAGTTTTACACAAATTTGTGTTTTGATTTCTATATAAGCCTAGATAATATCCACAAGATAGCTGTGTATCCAAAATATCTAGAGAAAAATGTGTAATAACATCATAATCACGTCAGAGCGGTTTTATGAAAATTACCTCGAAAAGGACGCTCTTAACGCCGTTAATTTTACGACCTAAACTGAACTGTTAAAGGGATGGAGTTATATAGGATGTATAGCTCCATCTCTCTTTCTCGCTCGCATGTCATGGTAAGTCCCCTGTTCTGATAGGCGTGGTCTTCTATAGGTACGGTACGCTACGCGGCGTCTGCTACGCGGCATTTGCTACACAGCATCTGCTACGCGGCATCTGCTACGTAGGGTTTGCTACGCAGAGTCGGCTACGCGACCTCTACATAGCGTTTGTTCTACGTTAATACTCACGCTGAACAAACGCTACGTGCGATGATACTGTAATATAACTTTAACGATATAAACCCTGACAACTATCCTTCATTGCCTTTCTTATAAACAAATCCTCTGCAATTTGTAAGAGTCTCGAACTGTCAATGTGCTACGACTGTTCACTCATGCAATACTTTTTCCGAAACCTCCATCCTTATTATGAGCATGTGCTGTCCTACTGCAAGATAAAGGCCTATCTTACCGCCTCCCACATAGACTTCCTCACGCCCCAGGCGCCGGGGATCCTGACCCCGATTTCCAGCCACCGTAGACGTGGGATTGCGGACGGCGAGCATTGAGTAGCTCGCCGTCCGCAATCCGACCGAGCCCGAATCATAAACGGCGTGTAATGTTCCACGCGCGCCTCATGGAGATGTCAGCATAACCGTAGGGGCCCAGCAGGGTCGAAGCATACTGGGTCCATGAGTTCGCTTCTGAAAGGAAAACCAGGTGTCCTGGAACGCAAGGCAAAAAAGGAATATAGGAGTGGGTTTTAGTCAGAATTAGTCTGACACGCCCTCTCGATCCGCCCTAGTGCGAGAGGAGTCATTGGATGATGTACCTTAAAAAAACCTCCTCCCACTTTTGTCGGTCTTCTCCAAGTTAGCGGCATCCGGCCGCATGATAAAATAATATTCAAGCGGAATAATTACGTGTTTCCAACTTACTACTGTATTTTTCAGAATAGAATCACTTCAGGAAACTCGCAAACTTTAGTTTAACTGTTTTTGAAACTTATCGTTCGTTATCCACCTCAGAATTTCTTAGTAAAAATGTTATATAATATAATTTTGTTTTTGTGGATTATTTGGTAGTTTTAGCTTGTTGTGCCTTATAAATAATTCATTACTATAAAGGTTCATAAACTTACTTAGAACCAAAGCTAACTATGACGTAATTAATTATGAAATTGTTTAATTGTACCTATTCTATTATGCAATGAAATGCAGACAGCAATGAACTGTTATGAAATTACAAGAAATTGTTTTTAATACACTAAATGACAAACAATTTTATGATTGTTTAGTTTTTCAGTTAGATTTACCTACATTAAAAGCGCATTTCGTGGTATATAATTACAGTTGATATTGATTTACTTACAGAAAAGTTCAGTTGAAAACCAGCGCCAGGCAACAATTACGTAGTGTTCCGACATTTTGCTGAATTAGACCTATTTGGCGCAGCCGTTTGACACACAATGTTAGTGTTCTTTTTTTAAATCTTAAGTTTCTACATTGTATGTCTCTGTGTAATATGTACCAAAAAATTTTTTTCCTGCTTTCTTTTGATAATAAGTCTTTAAAAAGTTCTAAAACATGTACATTGTATGTATATTATTCTATAGCTACAAACTCCACTTCTATTACAAAGACAAACACTTCTTAAGCTAAGTGTGGAACTCGATAAGTGAGATACCACTTTAACTGAGCAAGTGAGCATGAGAGTAAATGTGCCGCCCTTTGAGGACCCACTTATTCCTCACACATACATACACTCGGCAGCCAGGCCCTCCTCCATAGATCTCGACGAACGATCTTGGGGGGATAATGTCATAATCCAAGCTTGGCAGGCAGATTGGTGATCTCGGTATGATGGAGAGAGAGGATGGTACTGCACATCTATTCCGGATAATCCCTCAGTCTACCTCTTATAAAAGGATGGGGTGGGAGACATCCGGTGTAAGATGTCGTGCGTTCGTGCGTACATGTCTGATGAGGGCTTAACTTATAGCTACTGAAAAGAATTGAATAATAGGTTAATTTTTGAAGGGTAACATTATTTCATAACTTCCTTTTAACCGATGAATTTGTGTTATGTAATAAATAAATTAGTTTATTTGTTACGACTTTATGCATTGGAGGTATCGAAAAGGATTATAGGAGTGGGTTTTAGTCAGAAAAAGTCTGACACGCCCTCGCGCGTCAATTCGTATCAGATTTTTGATTGACTCAAACCGATCTGTGTTCCTTCTAGTACCCTTTTCGTTTCAGGGTCGTGGTTACTGTTTCGCTCTATCCCACAGTCTTTGTTTATGAGGACTTTTTTCTTATTTTTAGAATAAAAATAAAAATTATCTATAAATTCAAAAAGAGAAACTGACTGACTGAATATCAACGCACAGTCGAAACTACTGGGAACGAAAGTTATGACGTAGGCGAGCACTAAGAGAGGATTTTCAAAAATATACCCCCTAAGGGGACGAAATGCACGCGGATAAAGCCGCTGGCGAAAGAAGCTACTATCACTATATTTATTACCTTTAGCTTTCTAAAACTTTTTTTTTTATTCCTCGTCTTTCAAATAACGCCATCTAGTCCCAAAAGCAGAGCTTGTGCTATGAGTACTAGACAACTGATAAACATACTTATATATTTCTAAATACTTACATATTATAGATGAGTTACACCCAGACATAGAACAAATGATCGTTCTCATCACCCAAATATTTGTCCTGGGTGGGAATCAAACCCGCGCAAACTCCGGCATAGCATTCAGGGCCACTAACAACTGGACCAACACGCCTGTAAACATTTGAAGGTGACGGTTGACATGTTCCACAATGCATATACATTTCATCATATTAGATTAGCTATTTTTATACAATGATGTACTCTACAAATATTCACGATAACAAATTAATTATTCAAGTCGCAGTTACCTAGATTAAAAATAGCTACGTCATTAATAACAAAATTAAAGCAATAGGCTACGATTGGTTAGTCATTATTCAATAGAAATAAAAAGCGGGAAATACCCATGTTTTCCCGTGCTCAGCAAAACCATAAAACCGTTTCAATAAGTGAATTGGTAACGTATAGAGTAGAACATGCAATCGACTCGCAGATAATAAAAATACGGAGTGCATATGAAGCTCGCCAACCTGTACTTAGTCTTTTATTTACGAAGAAAATGCAGACGAAATATTTCCATTCAAGTTTTTTAAGTTCCTCCCCGAAGTTCTCGGTTCTCTTGGATCCTCCTCATAGTGTCATGCGGCTCATTGTTCGCGCACAATGGCTCCGTGGCTGCACTGGCTGCATGTGTAGAATTGCGCAGACCGGCCAACTCATCTCATTGCATCGAGGATGTTTGTCATGAGAACGCCTAGTTGCTACCCGCGCTCCCGCAACGCGCTGCGTCATACACGGGTACGCTATTCATTTTCTTACCTATTCATCTTGACTAATTTTGAACTTTTATTCTTGTACTTATTGTGAAACTGCAAGATATTAGTCATATGGACTTGATAAAGACATTACCTTGATTTAAAAATAACATAATAGGATTAGTCAGAGGTGAAATCATTATTGTACCTATGGAATTGGTTATTAAGGTATCATTCAAATAGTAAAACTTTAAATGAAGTAAGGTCTGCAACATCATGGCAGAGTTTTACAAAAACATTCCAATCATTTTAGTTACAATTAGGTAAAATGTTACGGAAAAAATAACTATTGTATGATAATGACCCATAAATATTTTTTGTACGTATCTATTTAATTAAAATAATATGACGTACTGCTTAGGACTAATTCTTTCCTTATAGTTTTCATGAGTTGGCTCGCTGACTACCTAAAATATCTCAGTATTATTCGAACTCATTTGGCGCAGTAAAGATGCATGGAACTACGAAGTTATATCAGTACATAGGAATTAATTGAAGCACCGATGCAGATAATAGCTTCAATTAATAATATTGAAGCTCCGCAATATTATTGGACATTCTTAAGATGAGTATTTAGAACGGCGTCCTAACTATGTTTTCGCTCGGTAAGGGTATGTCTAGATAAATTTCCTAGATAAATGTTTGTTGCAGAGCCGACTCGGCTGTTTCAGATAAGCTGTACAGGCATGCAACCTGCTAAATATGTGTGCGATAAATCAGTGAATAGTATACAAAGGACGGGTGTTTCTACTAAATTATCGTCTAGTTTAACAAACCGATGGTATTCTTAGTTAGGATAGCTTTATTGCAACTTTCCAAAGGTATTTCTTTTAATAAGATTGTTCGGACTTTTCCTTTACGAGGTGAGCGGAACCCGCAAAGAGTCGCACACTCGCACCTGTTGACTTTAAGTGGACAGCATACCGAGTTAAATCTAATTTGTGGCAGAAGTTACCTATTTTCTTTTCTTATTCTATTCTGTGTAGCACGGCCGATTGAGCGCTGTGCTAATTGGTTTAACTGCTTTTAAATTGATTATTATGGAGACGACACAATATTCATATAACGTTGACATAATGTTAGGTATTAGCTGATGTAGCGCGCTGCCGGGAGTAGGTAAGTCCGTATTGAGGGCCCATCGAGTATTGGTCCTCGAGACGAGCGCTCTGCACCGGAGACTCTCCATGAACCTACCTACCTTCTGACGCTTTGTAATCACCGTCCTCATCCGCCGCCTTTGAATCACGTCTATTGTTAACATTTATCTCATCTACAATAAAAAAAAATACTTCGATATTCTAATATTATATTCACAAGATACCTGGGAATTCAAATTATCTCACTTTTTAAAATCTTACGCTATTTCGATTGGCGATTACCGTAACATGAATACATTGATCCACAATCCTGAATAAATGAATAACAACTCATTTGAAGATTATAATAATTTATACGCTGAATTTGTTTCATTCATGATTGAAAAAATATATTCAACGAATTGTAGGCCATGTCTTGTAAAACACGGAATGTATTACATTTATTACAATAAAAACTTCACTCGGTGTAACTACGCTCCTAGAGTGCCACAAAGTGTACTTTACTGGATGCGTGTGAACCCAGGGCAGGACGATGGGCGATCTAGTGCATGCCAGTGGACAGGACATGACGTCACACATCGTGCACAGACATCCAGTATCTTGATGCAATCAATTACCATTTATTGCAATACCTAGTCTATGCGTAGAGGGTCGTAGTGGCTCGTCGGCGAGACTCCATTGTCTTTGATTAGTCTTCCTGCCACTTTATTGGACTATGTCGCTTCGTGAGTAAATAATTGAAACGAATATTGAATTGTATGTGTCATGTTGTGATCACGAGAAATTTATCGTAATTTGTGAATGTTTGTGTAATTATAGTAAAACAGTAGACAGTAGAGTGTTCAATCTAAATATAGAGCCAATTATCCAGCCGAGTTTTACGAATACTTAACAAAGAAGGAGCAACTCAGAATGAACCGACCACAAACTACCCTGCGAGATTCAGACTTACCAAAGGGAATGTAAAGCAACTTGTTTGTACTTAAACTTTAAATTGCATTTTAAATTTTGCTCGTTAACATTACACTTACTTTTTCAAACAAGCACTTAAATTATTCGTGGAATTTTCTAAATCAGGGAATAACTAAGTAACAAGTTTACGTTACCAGTGCCACTTTTTTTTTTCAGTTGGTAAATTCATCTAATGACATGACATCTCTCGAGAGAGGTGTGTCAGATTTTACTGACGAAAAACCCACTCCTGTTACTTCTTTGCCTTCGTTTCAGGGTCCCGGGTTTCACTTTCACACTACGCGTAGTACCAGTGCCTTTGGCATGTCTTTCAAATTAAGTATATAAATATAAAAAAGAAAAACATTCACGTACATTATTCAAAACACGTTCGTGCGACTGATGTTAGTCAGTGATAGACAGTTACGCAAGTGTTTACGATAAGTAACGCCTAAGAACTCATACGAATGCCGCATGATGCAAAAAGCCAGTTTTAACGGTACTAAAACATATCTATCGACGATTGGTGTCTGGTCTAGCCATTGCAAGTCTCGTATGTGATCTAATTGTGGCATGCGGCCGCTGACGTAACGGGGTTTAGAGCCGGTTGAGTGACCGCTTCGCATGCTACCAAACGGCATCCCGAACGAACTAAATCGTCTCCATTTATTACTAGCCGCAGCCCGTCAAGGCAATCCTCTTAATTTTGCAACATAACACGGGATGGCTTGACCACTGCACACGCATAGAAATAGAATTACGAGATGCGGTTTACTGGCGATATTCAGCGATATAAAGCGACCTTGACGTACCTGTGTCTGCGATTTTTTTCGGCGGTTGTATAGTCTACGTGTGTACAACAACACACTCTCTGTGCTACAAAAGTTTATTAGAAAGTCGTGCAAAGTTTTTTAGTTTGGGTTTTTCACTTTTATATCTTCTGATTTTCAATCATCTTTTCAATTCCGAATAAAATGTTTCGATAAGATTTATTATAGACTGGGAGTCGTCAGGGCTAAGGGTCGTTTTCTCGTCGTGGTATCATTTTCTCATTAACCATCTCGTCGATTCGGTCGCGGGTAAACGAACTGCGCTGTGTCGGTGTGGGTGCGGATTTAGTCGGATCAACACCTTCGCCGTCCCTTATTTTCTGACTTTCGTCTTCACAATTCGCAGTTAGTTTGGCCAAGATTTACAGGATTTGGGTGGTTCTAGTAAGACTGTATGGAGATGATTTTTATCCGCAGTTGTGGAATCGAGTAATGCGTTCAAGATCGAGCTTCATGGAATCGTGAGTGCATTTGCACATCATTTACAATGTTAATGTTGCGTGCTTTTGCTTTGAAAATACATTAAGCAGCCAATATGGAGCTAGAGAAAATTACTTTATTAATGATCGGATTTTTTAACTGCATTATGATACAAGTAAGGCATGCTGCATTTTTGTTTCGGTCTTTATTAGCGTATAATGGCGAGAAGTCAGAATGATCCATGTCTGTAGAACATTTACCTTGGTGGGTTCACAAATTACTTCCTTGAGTTAATAATAATTTCCAGCGATTCATCTCGTCAGTTTTTAGCTTTGCGAGTCGTAATACAATTTGGTTAGCATCCTTAGCGTGGAGTTGGAGCGACCCAGGGTTAATCTTAACTAAGTTAGAAGTTGCAAGTGCACTGCGCTGATACGGACCTTTGATATTATTGCAGTTTGCTCTACTGAATGTAGCTCTCTCTGGAAAATATTCTAGTCGAAGCAGAAACGTTAGTGCGACACTAATTTAAACAAAAACTGTTACAGCGCAAAACGTGACGCGTTTGGTTATAAAATACGACGGCCTCATATCAAAGCAAAAACTTTATGAAAGCTACTGACGTGCAGTGTGTTGCAGTTAAAAACTGGAAAACATGCGCGTTTGTAGTTTTAGCTGAATAAATGGCAATAACCAAGCTTATTAGTAAAACTGTGGATCAAACGTTTCATACAAATTGTTTTCTTTTAGTTGCTACTTGATACGTTTCTAGTAAGCTACTAGCCTTGTCCCATCGCCACTTAAGTACGGAAATCCAAGTGTGTTCACCATAATAAGATACATAAGATGCAAGTGGCCGCACGTTCCATTTTACCCGTGTACCGCTAGCAGTAGAGGCTAGTGGCTAGCGCGAGGGTTCCGAGAAAAACGCCAACTCGTTTACACAGCACTCTGCCTTCCGTTCCACCTTCTTAGATGAACTAAGGAATGCGAAGTGAAATTACTGTTGTTACTATGTTTTTACTGGATCCTGAACCACCGCGCTTGAGCTGCCTTTATTTTTGTTCTAAAACTGTACGGACATAACCGCAACTTACACAAAAACTCTCGTTTATTAAATTACTGTTTGCACGATAGAATTCGTCAGTTTGACCTTTTCATCACATATTTAGATAAAGGCTATCTAAATATTTGCCTTCAAAAGCACACAATCTCAGGTAAAGACACAGGAGAGGTGAATTTAATCTCTTATCTCATTTAATCTACAAGTTGGCAACTTTGAAGTCTGCGAACTATTTCTCCAAGATGGAATGTTGTCATAGAGACGCCGTGGTGGCTAAAGTAAACACACGTGAACATTATATGATTCAAAGAGGACTTACGTGGTGGAGTTTAAAATTAAATTGTATAAAGTTAGACTTCCCTGTTTATTATATTATCTATATACGATTTGATGTTACAGATAAAATATTGCATTTAACATTTAATTTGAAACAATAAATGTAACAAGACAAATGTTTTTATCTATTGATGTTCCGATAACACTGTTAGTCCTAGTTTGATAAAAATCGATAAAATATAAGTTATACTCTCATTTGTTATTCCGTCAACACTATCCTTTGTCAATGCATACTTGGAAAAAATATTCCACATAATAATCTGTATTTCTAATAATATTTTTCCTTATACGAGTCTAAGCATGTTCAAATATGCAAAGGATACGAAAGGGGCTTTTCTTGAAATCTTTTACAAAGATTTGAGAATCTATTAGAACAACATAAAGGGTTGTATTAAACCTCTTAGGAAGTTCAGGTTGGAGTTGTTTGTCATTGGTGCAAAGTTCACAGGCCTGGGGAGGCTTATCGGTGACTTAAACTTGAGAAAATTTGGATAGTTTAAGAGTTACGGGCGAAAAGTTCATTAGAAGTTAACGTCTTTTACAAATATTAACGGCCGCCGTGATCTTTTAGATTCCTTGAAACGAATAAAGTTGAAGACATTGTTGAATGTTGGGATAGGAACGTAGGTACCTAGTTTGTTAGAAGTTATTATTTTCTGTGCGTTATCTGAATTTTAGTTTTGATGTTGATTCTATTTGTTAAATGAACGACTGCGAACGATCGAACTAGCAAGTTTTTCTGGATATAATCGGGATGAGTTTTTTTTTTACATTAAGTTTGTTAATTCCAAGAGGTATAACCACAGTCGAGACAGCTAGTATCAGATTTAATGTGACTCATAAATGGGGCTTCTATTGGATATTTATTCATCAAACTTTTATGACGATTATAACGTCATAAAAGTTTAATTTTATAGACATCGCACTCATCGCATACGTACTTTAGATAAAAACAATATAGACGAAATGTAATTAGCTGTTTTAATTATTATAAATTACGATTTCTAATAAGATAACGCTTATTTAGAAGAAAAAAATTGTTTAGGAAAAGCAAACAAAAATTTTACTTTCGCGGTTTTAGTTATAAAACCGCCTACGCATAGCTAATTAACGTTAATTTTACGCTTGATAATAACTGAACAATGGAATAATATTTTCAAATTGTCATTCATTTTGCAGTAAGGGCCGATTCTGGACTCTGACCATACTATTAGTGTATGGTACAATGCACATTCACGTAATTGGGCCACCATAGACTAAATGCGGAAAACAAATCCAAATGAATAGATAAATAGAGCTTTGTCCGCTATCGATATAATCGATTCACCCGCAAATATTTACAGCCAAATCGCCGAGTCGTCGAACTTGACCATACGTAGGTACTGATAAAGTAAAGTCATTACTGTTATCTCGAATTATCATCTTAATGACGAAGCCGTTGATATTTTCTGAGAATTGCCGCTTCGTGTCAGCTGACGTCAGAGACAGTTTCGATTAAAACTTTGTTATTTTGATAAAATGTTGCTATCACCGACACCTACGTGCCAAACTACGTGATAAGGTATCAAGAATCATTGTATTCGTAAAGATAAAAAGAAATGCCATTTTGTGTTTGTAATACAGTGCTATGGCTTCCTTTAAGTACTTACATATAATTAATACTACGCGTGTTTCGGTAACGGACACCGAAGTGTTCAATTTTGGTACGGAATTCTGAGAATGTGACATTTACAATGAATTTATTTTTGACATTGAAATAATGTATTTTGACATTTAATAAATTTATTTTGACATTTACTATTTTTATTTAATTCGATTTCTATTTTTTAACTTGGTTCCTTACCTTTATGAAATTGCTGAGCCCGACAGTCCATATGCACTTGTTTAGCTAGTTTTAAAATCTTATGAAACACATTAACACATTTGTTTCATAAAATTTTAAAGCAATATAGAATTGAATTGATTTGAATTGAAAATGTGTTACATAGAAATAGAGTATTTTTTTCCTACACACCTAGCAGGGGAAATAGTAGTTTTAACTCGTTTGAAAGCGGAACAACAGTTCATACTGTCAACGGAAGACATGGATAATTTCCGGAATTTAGAAGCTTTCATTATAGTGCCTTTCAAAATATCAGCTTTTCATTGCACTGTGTCGAATGGAACGCAGTATGATGTAGATAGTCTGTGAAACGAAGCTAGTACTTAGACCAACGTCAGTCTGTGTAAACCTACTCATTGTTCACGTAATAATATAATATTGTCTTCAAAATACAGCTGTTTCGAGAAAGACATTTGTCGCTAGAGTCACATATTTGTCCTAACCCACAGTTATGAGTTCCGCGCTAGGGAAGACATAATCTTCTTAAATAAGAAACAATTATTATTTTGCAAATGAAATATAAATAGTACTTTTACAAGCCATTTTTTTTCGTTAGTTTAAACTAGACGAGATCGGTGTTTCCCAACTGACCACCCTGAGAAGAAACACCGAAACCAATTCAGAGGTCAAAGTTTCTTTTAAAGTCCATCAAACATGTAAGGATCAAATCATATGAGAACCATGCAGATTAGTTTCTGAGATGGTCTTTTGAGGAAAGAACCATACAGATTTGAGTTGACCTCTCCAGTCAGGGGAAGTATTCGTGAAGCTCAATTCAGGACTACTCAGGTGTTCCGCGGCCCTGAAACGCAAAGGGCAACTGAAGGAACATGGGTGGGAGAAGTTATTTGGGAATTGTTCAGCCAAAAATAAAGTTATTTATATTACAGTATTAATAATTCCAAGTTGTCGTTGATATAGACAATATACCTACACAGTTATTGGACTATTAGAACTGATCATATAAATGAGACTTCCATGTCGAAATGGACCATAACAATTGAGATAATCTAATCATTTACGTCATATTAGTTCTTTACTATATGTTATGTATTCAGCTCAAACGTATTAAGCAAAGACTTGTACAAAAGTCGGTACGGTTTTCCTTATTTCGGCTTGTTACCGTAATCTGTCAATTGGCTAATGTCAAATTACTCATATTGAGCCTTGTGGTTTTGTTTTTTTGTAAATGTTAATTGGTTGGGGAGTATTATACTCAAAAAATAGCAATAAATTGTCTGTCTAAACATCATTAAAAGACTACTCAGACGCAAAGGGCAAATAAACAATCATAGGTGGGTTTTAGTCAGAAAAGGACTGACACGACCTCTCGCTCCCCCCTAGGGTGGGAGAAGTCATTTGATGATTTCCAATGTCAAAAAAAGCATCAATAAAATATTTCAAAAGTCTCAAGAATTGCCGTAGTCTATGTTCAATAGCAGGCTAGGTACAGCTGTACAAGGATCTTAAAGAGCGTCACAATACCCAAGAACAGTATGTTAGAGAGTCTCGCTGTAGGCATCTTATCACTTCGTTTTGGCACTCGACGTGAGTTCGTGATATAATCTAGACGTCTCTCCCAACATTCTACGAGAGATATTTCGAAGTCTGAACCACATCACATAGACATGCCTATTGCATTTACAAAAAGACTATGTTACGTCAGATGATCGAAAGCAGCGATAGAAATCACGTAGCTCGTAGTTCAGAATATGCCTGTTTCTATTCCGGGCTTGTCAGTTTTTTGATATGCAATCTGTCTGACTTTTATAACATAAATGGAATTCAGAAACTGAAGAAGGTAAAAACAATTACTTTTTGTACCGTAACCGCTACGGAATTTTGGCACATGACGGACAAAACGCGTTGGGAATTACCAATGAACAACAAACTAGGAACTTTTTCACGTTCACGTTGCAGAAGCGTGCGTTCGGAAATAAATAAATAATGATTTACTATGTGGCATTGCAATAAAGCGTTATCTGAGGCACAACAGAGGTATTTACGTATAAAGTTATATAAATATCTCTTTTACAACTCAATAAAATACTTCTCACGTGTGGGGTCATTCCACCATATTTTCTGCCATTCGACCATTTAACTTTGAACAAAGAAATGTGTGTGTATCGTCCTATCCCTTTCCCATAATGGCACTGCCAACTATAAAAGATATCATCATAATCTTATGATTGAATGTGTATGATGCTGGAATCGACGTAGCGAGCATGGGATCTTAATACACATTGACTCAACAACATTTTACATTTAGTTAACTTTTAATATGTAGGTATGTGAATATGTGATATTGTAAAATAGGTACCAACAGGATTGTAATTTCGTCTATCCAGTTGATATTTTATAAAATCAGCCACTAACCAAATGATGTAAGTTCGTTTTGCCTGAAAATACACTCCGGAATTGTATAAAAACTGTCCAAAAATAATGAATCCGCTGAAAGAAACAATGCAATCACAGTGATTCAGTTGCGCTCACCGATACCCGAACAAATCGGAGTCAAATGTAGTGCAAAATAGCCGCGAGTATTTTTTGATGGCGGCTTTAAAGTCGCCTGTATCAATGAAATGTTTACACGGACACTATTCAATATAAAAACGTTCAATACAGCATGAAATTTTCCTCAATAAAAAGCCTTTTCAACACCACTTAAATAAAAACGGGAGAAATTGTCCTCGATTCTCGTTTTACTCGAGGAACGGATATTTTTACAACTAATCGTTCGTTTACGCCTGGATGGACGTGAACAAATTACAAGCTTTTTGTAGAACTGAATCTTACAGCCATATTTCTTTCAGCCCTTAAACAGATGTGGCTGTTTTGGACCTCCGCGGGGCCTTGAGGAAAATATTGTCTTAATCGTAAATACCAAGCCTGGCAAAAAGTATTAGTAATCGCAATATGCTGATATTGTCGTGAAAGCTAACCACATTTTTTCCTTTCTACCTTCTACGCCATAAAATAAAAGAGTTCTGTTCTACCCACATAAGAGGTATTGTTCCGGGAACTAACTTATTATAATTATCCCACTTTTGCTTTACATTCATCTTTGAATCATAGCCTCTAAATCTGACCTTTGATAAGACATAATATCATTAGCAAGCATTATTTCCGAGAGGCGAGATCATGATACTAATGAAATAGGGAGACCCAAAAATGAAATATTGTCCCGCGAAGTTTCGTCGAAAGCTCCTCTGATTCGGTAGCAGGAAAAGAATTGTGTGAAATGTAGGTAAATATGTAAGAGTGGAATAGATGTAGTACCGCGACAAAAAGCCGGGTCGGGGTCCCGGCCGGCGCGGCGTGCCTCGGCTCGCCCTGTCACTACCAGCTCTAGATTATATCGCGAAATCCAATTTCGTGGTTTTGTTATCGCTCTCACAGGAAATTCACTAGATTATTTTCTTCTAATGAAATTTATGTTTTCTTTTAATGTGTTTAAACTTTAGTTTCATGCCTAACAATCGCATGCTCTGTCTTTAGGCATTATACGTCTCCAATTACTTGGACACATTTTGATGGACGCAAAATTAGGAATTTTATTTACCTGCCTAAAAGAAAATGTCTCCTCCGGGTGACTTTATACCTGCTACAACAAATTAGTCATGCAAGCTTACCTTGGCATGAAATAAAAATAGAACGTTCAAGACTTCAGGTTTCGCTAAGTAGATTTATTATTGGATAAAGTTGTACGAGTTAGTAATAATATTTGAGAAATGAACGTAATGTCAACGGCGGCATGCGACCCGGGCTTTGGGGCAAGATAAATGAGCAAACACAATGCAACCAACCATAAACTTTTAAAAGAAACAAAACAACGAAAGAATATTAAAAAGAAAAATCTGAAACATTTTTTTTCTGGTTTCATTTCTAAAATAAAATTGGCCCATCGTACAGACTAGAACATTTTCTAAATATTATTTCAGGTCTTGCAGGTCGGAAGACTAAACCTTCCTCAAAGAATAGGCTTACGTTCGAGTATGATGAAACCAGTGAAATTCAGTTTTGAGGATTTCAGGATTAACTCGCACGGCCAGGATGTAACGCGGGCTGTAAAGAAATACTGAATATTGTGTTCTAGTTATTACAAATTCGATTATAAATGACAATTTTGGTTTAGAGGAATATGATTTTGTGTTTATTACTCCATCAAAAAGAAAATGTGTGGTTGATAAAAGGAACAGAAATTAGCTAGCTTTTGCTAAACGTAACAATCAATATGCCTAGCCTTTTCTTAACTGTGTTAAGGTCGGTTTTCCGAATACAGTTGAACTTCAGTATTTTACATAGAGCGACTGCCTGACTGACCTCCACAACCCAGTTACTGGGTAACACGATAACACTTGGCAAGACTAGTCACACATTCCCTGGATTCTGACTATCCGTAACGACTGTTTTTGAATGTTTTTCAAGGAATCTCGATTTGTTAAGATGGTCATCCATCCCAATACCGACCTTGGCAAGCGTTGCTTAACCTTGGAGATTGACTCGTGTTATTATTATTATTATTTAGCCACGAATTCCTTCTCCTTTGCTAAACGGAATCGTTTTTACAACACTACTATGCTAAACCTATTTCAAGAACATTTTGATAATAACGGATAATACAATTGTATCGAAATATAAAACCGAGGCGAACACCGAACGTGAATAAAATCTCATATTGAACATTAAACTTGTATACGATCGCATTATTTAACCCTGCATTCGTTCTAGGGTTACAAAGCAACCGTCATTCTTCTAGGGATTAAAATGAGTTAGTTTGTTGCTCTACCTGCATACTGTCGCAGTCGGCGCCCTCACGCTGATCTGTGGACTATGCCGACTGTGAGCGTTTATTCCGCCAGCCATCGGGGATTTGCTCCAGTATTGTGCCAACAAAAATTAATTGCCCCAATACAGCTCGGCTTAATAACATAATTTAATTAACAATCATCTTAATGAAGCATAAATTGCTTGGTCATGGCTGATCCGTACGCGTGCATAGTTTAATGTTTGTTTTAGTGTATTTAATTTGTCTAATACGTAAGTTACATTTGCATATCTCAGTTTGTAGTATTTATGTGAGTCGTTTAGATCTTACTTTTCATGTTGTCGTTAATTTTAGAGAAATTTATAAAGTAATGACTGCTGATCTGCATTTATAGAGGACATTTAACATTTTTGTAATTCGTTGAGAAAATTTGGATGATACACTTACTCGTAAAGTCAGAAAATATGATTTGTTTAAACGAAAGGCAAAAAAAAAATGGTGTCGAACAAATTCAGTCCCCTTCTCGACCTCGTAAATTCAAATTTATAAGAATACCAAGAATTTGTTGGCCCATGTATCTCTAACGAAATTTATTCTGAAGGATCAGTTTGAGACATCCCTAGACTATCTGGTATATGGCTGGGGAGCCTCAAGTGTCGTCCCTCCCAGTAGTTAATGCTTAGTACAGATCTTCAATTCATATGAGTCTGGAATACTAGACTTGTAAATGCGACCGTGTGATTTTATGACGCCTAGAAGGACAATTGCATTATTAATATCAGTTTCAAGCCATCATTGTCAACTGCTATAACTTTAATAGATTTATCATTTTTAGTGCGCAATTCATTGTTTAAGAAAACAAAACCCATCAAATTCTAAACGAGCATTGGCATCGCACCCATCAAATTCAAAGGTTTTATTGGTAATTTCATTATCATTTACAACTTGTACTGCGTCTTCAGTTTCTCCAGTTCAACAAATTAGGGCTAATTGGGATCGTTCTTATAAAATGGAGAGTGTTTTAAAATCTTGTTGACTTGATCACGAATTTTATAAACAGCAATCTCGCGTGTCGGTGTTAATGGCGTTATAAAATCAGAAGCACCTACATTGTCCTCACACATGTGCCCTTTAGTCAGACTAGCTAGGGTTGCGGGATTTTTTAAAGCATCACCACAGTTCTGGGACGTAAAGGGCAACTGAAGGAACACGGGTTAATTTTAGTCAATAAAAGTCAATACATTCCCTCTCGCTCAACTCAGTGTGGGAGAAGTATTTATTAATTTCCCAACCACAAAAAATGTCGTACTAGCTAGCTAGGTAGACATTTGCATACTATGAACATAACCATTCGAGGCTCGTACACAGTTACAAACTTTTGGAAATCATGCCTTTATTATGATAACATCGCTACAGAGGAAACGGCGATGGTCCATAATGATGTCATTTTGTTACTGATAATGATATAACTAGACAGTAAATAACTACAACGTGCTATCCTTGTGATAAATATAAATTTTTAGGAAATATTGTATAAATATTGTTTCTACGATAACATGCAGTACATAAACGAGTATAATTATGATCTACTTAAGTAATGGAGTTACTTAATTATAGTTAGATTAGAAAGTAGAGCCTAGTTGACAACAGTTTTGTGTTTCTTGCTTGATATATCTTGAAAGTGCCATATACTTGTAGATCAAGGGTTAAAATAAACTGCGGAGTCTAGCGCAGATCACAAGCACGAGGCATAAAAGTTTTATACTTTTATGCGATGAATCGCTTCACTATTAACGCGATGGAGAGGCAATATCTCGGTGTATTGCAAAAGAATAAAAAGGGAAATAAAGTAACTTGTATGGCGGGTGAGCGGGTGAGCGGGTCGGTTGCAAGATGCAGAAATCTGTGCGGTGTGGGCGTGGGTGAACCGGTCTAGACGAGATGAACTTTAAGGATCCGACAAAACAAAAATAAAAGTTTGCCATATCGCGACACCGAGCCGGGGACGCTGGCCTTAATGTCTGATTTTAGTCGCGACTTGATTTAGTAGGATTTACTAAACGTTAAGAATTCATGAAGTACCCCAGGGAAGCTATCTCAGTCCTTGAATCTGAAAGCGAAAATTACAAATCTTGTTTCTGTAAATGCAAGTTAAATAGAAAACAAAAGACTCCTCATCTGTTGCTTGTTTCTCTTCGCGATTTTTGAGAACTAACTCAAGAAAACTGGTTATCTCTTAGGCTGGGCCGCTTATTCACTTTTGCTATCATTATACCAACATTACTGCTGTACATGATATCCAACATGTTTCATTACTATTGGTTCAGTCTCGGTTTATTCTAAAAAGGAAAACCGCATAAACAAAACATAGATAGGATTTTATGGAAATATCTCATTTTATTTTCTTACTACCATTATCCCCGTATATTTTGTTTTCCTCGATGATATTCGAGATAAAATTGCATATGATATAAAAATTAGTTTTGTGTGCCATTTCTGGAGAAGTTTTATTTTAGTTGGCCGTAAACAAGTCTATCTACTAAACTAATCTATGGTAGAGTTACAGTCTAATAGACCTTGTTTATTGGTTAAGTCGTTATTTTGAATCAGGCAGCAACTACGGTCTACGATTGTTCTATGAAACCGAGTTTAATCGCTAACGAATGCAATTCGATTTAATGAGATTTTTCTAAAGTACAATGAACTTTGTCGGAGTTTATTGTGAACTCCCGGGAGAAAACCTCTAATTTACCTCGAGTGGACACAATTGGAAGAAAACACAAGAGAGGGCGTCGCGCCGGATTAGATTAGTCCTGATAAGATTAGTGGCGTCGCGAGCGAGCGATGCACCGCCGCAACGCCCGCTGCGGCTGCCATGAGAACCTGCTAATTGCGAATTCCACCCATAGTCGCCCGACGCACTGCTAGCTAATTACTGCACGACTGATCCTGTGACGTTGATGCTTCTTACAGGGATTTCAGAGGTGAGAGCTGCAATGTGCGGCCAACCGCTAAGGTAATTTGGGCATATTGCAGATTGGTAGCCCTCCGTGAATATTGATGGCGGACCGGAGTTTCGCGGGCTGGACTCGGGCGGGGCTGCACCCTAATGCAATGATTCATATTATTCGGTTTGCGGGCGAGTTGAACGTCTTCCATTATTGTCATTCATCGGAGGAAGTGGGCGGCGAGGGGCGGCGCGGGTGCCGGCGGTAGCCCCCCGCTCGGCTCTCAGTCGCGAGCCGACACTCTCGCCGCCAGCACGCGAGAACGCGATGCACGTTGCCTTCGCTTGACGCATTCAGTCGCGGTCCGCGTGTGTGTGCCACTGTGCCCTCTCCGTGATCCGAGATCGAAGCTCGTTTGAACCGCGTGCAGTGTAGCAGCAGCAAGTGCACCTCTTCGGATCTGTCGGTCCGAGTCAACAGCAGTGAGCAGCGCCAGCAGTGAGCAGTGACAGCACCGGCCGACGGCTCAGCTGACCGGCACGCCTGCTGCGAGCGCACGGTGAGTGCGATCGATCACTGCATGCACGCGCGACACATCATTTTGTGTCTATTTCGAGTCGCTCGCGAAACAGCCCCCGATAGATCGCAAGTACGCATCTCGGACATCGCCGACAGCTGCCAAACGTCGATGATTTCGCTGAGGAATAACGACTTATGTCAAGTGTCGTCGCGCTGTGCAGCGCGCGTGTTGATAAACAGTGTCGGTTTACTGCGAAAATGGGTAACAAATGGAGGTGCTTCAGTCGTCCGTGGAAAATCGTTTTATGTTACAAGTTGACACGTTTGTCTTCAGTAATGAGGTGAAATCGGTTTTGGATTGGAATTTCCAGTATGGATGATTTAATTAAAGGAGTGCAATGTAATGGTGCATTAGTGAATCGGCGCGTTGAGTGCGGGTTGCATGCGGTCCGCGCCGGCAACCAGCTGACTTCCCGTCGCGCTGCACTCTTGCGCAAAGCGCAAGTCTAGCGGGCAGCGCGGGGCGGACCACTGTCTGTCTGGCCCCCACTACCACTGCCCACCACAACATGTCACTGAATACCAATATTTCACTAGTGGAAATATTTATTGATCGCAGACTTATCTACGTTATATTATGTCGAGACTTCACTAACTAATTAGATTTGCGGCTTGCCTCCGTACGTATGATGATTACGTAGGTATTAGAAAAACTTGCGTTCACCGACGTATCATAAAAATCTTTATAACAATGAGCCCGTAATCGATTGTATAATATAACTAAACAATGAAAACTAGATATAAATGAATTATTAAAAGTATATACATACAGGTAGCTCACACGTACAGCAACAAAGCTCGTTATCTCTTATCAATCTGCTCTTGCGAAGGTCGAGCTGATACGCGGATTCCGGTAGTAACCACTCACTATGGTGGCTACATGAAGAAAGTTTGCAACAAAATATACTATAATATAGATACTTGACTGTAAAAGGAAAAAAATACGTTCAATATAAAACTATTTTCCTTTTATTATTCATGGTAAATTAATAAACATTCAAAAGTATGTTTGTAATCTCGTACAATAATTTATCTTTAATGTCAATGTCACGTTACCTATAATAAATTTTGCAGTCAAATAGCCAATTCACATTCAGATTTGCCGCTTATCACAAATTCCATTAGATTATGCGGTTTGTTAGATTTATACATTTCTGAAAACCGTTAAGTAGGTAGGCATATGTCGAACAGCAAAGTAACAGCCCTTCGAATATTAAAATAGAATTAAGAATGTTTAGACAGAGAAGTGATTCATTTTAATCACATGTTGGTTAAAATAACGAGTTGTTTTAGCAACAATGTTATTAGTAAGTCCATACCTTCCAGTGAGTACACGTAATGATGTACTTACACTATTCATTTTTACTAGAAAACTCGATTACGATTATGTTGTTAGGTAACGGTATGAACTACATCATACTGGTAAATTAATGCGTTCATAACTCGCATGCACTTACCATATCTGTTTTATCAGTGATGGGAATCAAAATGTTTCTAATAAAACCGAATGTTTAACACCCCTGAAGTTTTCCATGACATTAATGCTTGCTCTGATTTTTGCTAACATTACACGATAAAAATATGCTGTAGACTTGCAGATGAACTCGTATACCTATTAATTTTATGATGACATTGACATTTAACTGTTTATCACGTACCGAGTCTATTATTAGATTTCATTCAATAAAATAAATCTATAACATCTGTTAATTCATTGTTCATTTGCGTAGACGCGTTCGATGACCTATGGTCTTATATAATTAGCTGTTACATAATGATCGCGAAAAGAATGCGATGGAATTCCACAGGTCAAATGTGTGAGGTCAATGTTAATTTTAATAAACATAATTCTATCTTGTTATCGAAATAATACATTTTATTGTTGAGGTACGCTGAAAGTCACATTTACCAAGCTGAAAGCACCCTTAATGTTATTTATAGTTGTCGATAACTCACTTTGAACCCTTACTTTCGTTTCCGAACTTACATACAGAAACTTATTTGAATAGGGTAAATGCCTATTTATGTATTCAGAAGACGCTACAACATTCCTGTAGCAAAATACCAAATATTTGGTGACAACTAAGCCGTTTAATTTATGTAACAATCACTGATAACATACCAAACACGTCTCAGGGCAGATAATAAAAGACACTCGTGACTATTCTCATTTATTTTCAAGTGATAACAGTTTGAAACGGACGACCAAATCGCCGACTAATGGGTCACTCCATTGTCAGCAGGTTATTCAACATCGAAGAATGCTGGGCGCATTAAGGGCAAATAGACTCCCGTATCGCAGTACAAAAGAGTATTGACACACGGAGATAAGCATATCTGAGTGTACACTAATGTAGGTATCTGTGGCTGGTTTACACTCATTGTGCCGTTATCATGTACGGTTAGCGCATTATGTGGCCGATAAGCAAATAAATGGCCGTTCTTTACTGTCTGCAGACACGTCGCCGGACATTTTCGCTCGTCTGGCCTCATCTTGTACATTCATTTGTTTTTTTTTTTTTCTACAAAAGACATGCACGCTGCATTGCGACAGAGTTTTGCACTCTCTCTTATGTTGAGTTTTGCACTCTCTCTTATGTTCAATTTTGCACTCTCTCTTATGTTCAATTTTGCAAGCGACTACGAACAAAATTATCTCAACAGGTGCATGTGGAAATTCGAAAACCAATTAACATTTAAATTATTCCATATCAAATAATCATTTATTTGCAAAGTTAAACTCGTTATTTGTTGAAATAATTGAGGACTTATTGAAAACAACCGAAAGAATGGTTACAAAACACACAAAAAAAGTACTACACATGTGCTACGTATGTGCTACGCTGGCGTAGCACTAATGTATTAAAAAAAAATGGTAGTTATTATGTTTAGCAAATTCATAAATGTGATAGAAATAGCAATTCAAAATTAAATCATTTCATTAATCAATACCGATGTCCAAAATTAAAAAGTTAGCCGGTCATGTGACGATACTTCTGTCTACGACATGTAGCAATGTCGGCTACGAAGTTGATGTAGCAACTACAATTAGTCGTAAAAAGAGTTCGATTAACGTTTTTCTGAGAGACTTGATGCGAGTCAGTGGTGATCACATCCCGCGTGGTTTGCAGCAATTTTTATAGTTTATCAATTTCATTGGCAGCGTCTAAGCGGCGTGTCGGCGACGTTGCGTCGCGTCGGTTCGTTCACTTCGCAGGCACAAGCTATATTTAGTGGAAGCGGCGCTGCGGGCACGCCGGTCGCCGCCGCCGGTCGCCACCGCCGGTCGCTGCATGGAATGCAGTCCGGCGAGCGCCTGACCTACCACAACAGCGCTGTACTGTCACAGTTTCGGCGCACGCACAGCCTCTCTCCGCGCAGATCAGGATGCACCGTGACACACGTCCGCCACGTCTCACGGACGTACCGTTCGTCGGGCCTCGTACGCTCTTCCACATTTATGACCACACTCGTAAAAGTACGAAACGTACTTGACACCAATTACATCTGGTAGAAATGGGAAGGTGCTAGGTGCAGCCTGCAATTTCTGTAACTATATGTTTACTGTTATTTATGTTCAAGTTTCACTGTTCATTGTGGCGTCATTCGGAAAATTCCAGGTTTTCTATAGCTGAAATGTTATTCGAACTCTAAAAATTTAGCAATAACGGGCAATCACAATGTGGGAAGAATGTAAGAGTTAGTAATCGACTCTAATTCAGCGAATTATTGAAATAAATTGCGTTTTAACAACGTTTTTGTCGATGATTAAGTACATCATGCTGGAGCAAGCTCTTTAAGTGCTCATACTTACGTCATGAAAGGAAATTTCTTTTTTTATTGACTTGCGTAGCTCGGACATGAATCATTTACTTGGAACAATCGTCTATAAGAGCAAAGGATATTAACAAAATAAGATTAGAATAGGTTTCGTTCAAAATTACAGTCTGAGCTCAATAGGCGTTGCCGTCATAGCTGTATAACCTAATATTTATTCGGAGCTTGGGAGATGATTACCATAATAATTTGTGTCATGTCATGTCGTCGGGCACAATATAGGCGATGGTTGAACAAGACAGCCCTGAATAAGCGCTGAGTCGCTCGTGGCTCGTCGCTCCACCTACGTCTGCGGCGTCTGAGCGTAGGGGTGCGTCGGCCGGGCGGCGCCGGGCCGCCGGCTAGGTCAGACATCGCTATTAGATCCTCAGATTGATCGCAGCTCCGTCGCGTTTCTTGTATACACGTCTTATTTTATTCGCCAACAGCTAGCATGACGCAATATCGCAACCATCATGTGTTTTTTTTTGTTCGGCAAGGGTTTATGTAAGGCTTCCTGTCGTCGTTAATTAGTGTCTGTACTCCTCTGTTGAAACAACGAGGCCATATCTCAACCCTGGCCTGCATCACGTGTAGAGCAAGGTTACTTAGCGATAAAGGATTCTACATACCTGCGTCGATAATCATGCTATTATTATGCCAAATCGCGATATCACCGTTTTTGCTTGTTTAATAATGTTGGTTATTTTACATTGTTTCTTTGATCAGTACCGTAGTATACCGCAGTATATTTCAATTAATATTATAGTTAGGTAATATTTTCTACTGTGGAAAGACGTGAGATGATTGAAGATATTTTATTTTGTTCCCCAAAAGAGGGACCTTGTTAGATGTTCTTGAAAGCAATTAAGCCTCGATTGTTCTAATTAGATAAATTAAATTTCCAATATCATAATGCAATGAGCACTCAAAGGCAGCAGAATCGAACAATGTATGACGTCATAAATAGAACACAACTTTTATTACACTTTATCGCAAATATTTGTTGCAATTCATGATAAAATAAGAAGTGGTTTGCAAGGCGCGTAGATAACCACTTTTATATTAGTTACTAAGTCGCCTTGCTCTATAGTATCTATGATTGCGTCAGCAAAGCCAATATACAGACATTTCAGATGAACCTTTGATCAAAACTTGTCGTATTTCTCTTTTTAACTCATTCAAGTTTAATATTCTGGCTTTTCGAATAAAACACAAACTTTTTTAATTCTTGAAGAAATCTCGTCTCAGACATTATGCATGCAGTATGCAGGCGACCGTAAAATCTGTAGCCGACCATTTTTGGCATCCCCCAGGATGGCAACTTGTCGAAATACCCGTTTTGATTTGACATAAATTATATACATTTACTGCATCGACATAATATGTTTATAGGGACTGTTTAAACCATTTTCTTGGTAGACTTACAATAAAGTTCACATATTCTATTATGTAGAGAATAAATTGTCGGAATGTCTTTCTGTTGTAACACTGGTATAACTTACGCGCATTTCCACGATTTACGGCCACTAAAGTGTATCTACACACCACACCTACTTTAATGTTAGAATATAATCCCGCGTTCGTTACTATACATTCAGATCTAGAGCAACTTAATACAAACTGAGTGTGGGACACTAAATCCGTGTACATTACACCAAATTGCACGTAATTCTAAGACGAGCCATTTCGTTTGAGGAGGGGACTGTTCCTCAAGCTGTACTAATATGTAATGAGAGAAGGGGTTTTAATTGTTTATTTTGTACGTCTATTACTCCGACATTGTTCGTATAAAAATAATTATAGCGGGTTGTAAAGTTTATAATAAATTATAAACGTTTAGGAAAGCACTCGTAGCTCGTAGCAATCAATTAACTCGTAGCACATAAAATAACAATAAAAAAATAAGCTAGCTCCGACTAGTTGGTTTTCACAACTGAGATACATAATGTCCACGTTATTGTAGACATGGAACGGAGGGCTTACAAGAAATGATTTATGTCTCTCGACATCGAATTGTAATCTGTATCTAGTTTTCTGAAAAGCTGCTTTCACAAGGAATTATGGAGAAAAATAAATGAGAAGCTATAAAAAGGAAACTTTAGAAGAACTAAGGTCTATACCCTACCTTTTGGCTCCGCTTAGTTGGATAATAAATAATACCGTTGAAGTAAATCGTGTTTAAAATTTTCGCGATACAAATTATATGGAACACTAAACTTGAACGTTGGATCAACGCGTCATCCATGAACATGATACTCGTACATTTGACGTGTTTTGTATTTCTTTTCGTTCAGCAACACATGACGAACAGTTGTATAAAATCGTGCCAGATGCGCTGCAATTATCGATTCGCCAGAGTACGTGTGGGATGCGCCTGATTATTATCTGAGCATCAACTTTCATTTTTCATACTATCAACTGTATGTAGCCAAGTCATATAAGTTGTAACAATGGAACGATCTTGTAGACTCGAGTGCGAAACCTTGCACAGGGCCGCACAGAACAAAACGTCGAGAATTGTATTCGAATTCGCTGTAAACCGGTAATGTTAAACGCTATAACAATAAGAAACAAAAAGTGTTCAAAGAGTAGACACTTTCTGCAAGATTACAATGTCAAATGACCTAAATGTTATATTCATTACTACCAATTTATATTCTAATTGAACAAGACCTTCGGCTGATATTATGAAAGTAATTTTAAAAATAATAGAAATGCTGTTATCTGAGCCCTCGTCACGACGCGCGTGGATGTCACCGCGCTGATAACGGTACAGGCTGTCATGTGCGACAATGCTCGCGTTACCTAACTCAACTACAATGATAAGGCGGCAAACAATCGCGGCCGTGAACGTTTTACGATTGATGTTAGATCACATCTTGAACGCTATTCCTGTATACGTATTGACTGGCCTTACACTCGAACATATCACAATTGACGCAAATGATTCTGGATTTTTTTTGAGTGTATCCGCTCCGCTCATATTGCTGTAGATCCTGTAAGCCAGGATGTATTAATATAGTCTCCGCTGAAAACAGCAATGACGCTGACTGAGTTTGTGCAAGGGGAACTAAATTGTCGAACCTTGTAACTGTAATTTTGGCTGATATAAATAAATAAACGAACCTACAAATCTTTCGGTAACTTTTATAATATATTATTTCATTATATGGATTCTACTATACGCAGTATATGATATCTCGCTTCCGCGTACTTTCGACGACTTTATTACAAATCGGCCCCATGCATTCCGAGTGAGCCACATACATCAAATAACAGTGCCGTTTTATTGCACATCGTAAATCAATTCAATAGGTGTTGCCCAAAGTAATTTTAAAAGTTCGCTTGAAAATTTTTCGTTGAGAACTTTTCCGATTTGTCTGGAAAGATTTTAAGTTCACAGTTTTATTGGCCCACGCACGTAGGGATTTAAAGAAACATTTACAACTATTGTCCAAGTTTCCCTGGCCTGGTATGATTAATATATTCATTGCAAACACTGCTTACTTTTTTCTTGACGCCCTAATGATTCGCAGCTACTGTGTCCTAAGACTCTTGGAATCTTTTCAGAAAGAGGCGAGGGGGCTTTGCTCCGGGAGGGGTAATAGCCCTCTCGTCGTGCGGCGAAGACGTCGATAATTGGGCCCATTAGGCGTCGCTTGCAGGTGCCCCCAGGCCGACGGCGACAAGTTATTTAGAAGCTCTTACACTAGCGTGAGCCCACCATAACTTTCTTTGCCATTAACTCTCGCTGTGAGCTTATGGAAACTGCTGTAACTTGTGAAACAGTCAGTATACGATACGAAACTGGAGAAAATGAAAATATTCATTTCTGGACTTCATAGTTTGGTAAAACGATATTCATGAGTAGAAAGGAAAGTGCTACAAACCATTTCAAGACTTTTTTTCTACACTATAATAATGAATAAAAATGGTTTGATAGTTACTAACGCTATATATTAGGATCGACCGCAACGATCTTAATCCAATCTCCTGAAATTGAAAACAAACAATAAGATGAAAAAAAAGATATTGGTATTCTAGATAATCGATTATATTTGCGATAGCGTGTCACCAAAGAGGGCATTAGTACTGTAAATGTTGATGACCTAATCAAAAAAGTAATCAAACGAGATAAGAATATCTATGATTCATTAATTGCCAACTTATGTACGATATCAAATTATTCTTAAAGATGTAACGGTTTGTCCCCGATATTTTCAAAAATTTAATTCCATGAATAATTTAGAAGTGTGCTCATTATTGTATTGTTGCTGTAAAAAAAAATATTGAAAATTTTATTTCATTTCCGGAAATTCGTAGCTACTTTCTTCATGTCGCAAAATATAAGTGTGCCAAAAATGTTACTTTAAAATTTTCTTCGAGAGAAATATTTCGTCTTCCGACCGAGTGTTTTAAGTTTTAAGCAACCATCGAATTTCAACGAAGTTTCCGTCCCATCGGCCTCAATCCTCGCTTGAAGCATTTTCAAAGTATTTAACGTTTTCTCTCGACTCTTGGTCTGTAAAATTTGCATGTTCCACTTACTGCATCAAATAATTTTTCATGCCTACTTTATAATATATATTTTTCCTTTTTCAGGTATGTACAGATGTTCTTCTCGTTCGTAAGATGACAGGACAGTACAGTAAGTGCCTACTACAAGTGATAAATAAAAAATCAACAAATTGATTGAAAGTACAATTCAATTCGTATTGATTGAACATCATTGAGAAGGAAATACCAGTTCACAAGTGATTATTCCATGATTATTACATTCACATTGTCAGTGGAATGGGGACAATACAGTGGTTTGAGGATGTCAGAGCCGAACAGGGGCTGAACGTTGGAACTTCAATTAAATCAGAGGGTTCATAACCTCTATCGGAGCCACCCGCATTATCCAGACAAGACAGCCAATCACGATCGGGCTTAGCGGTCGTGTACGACATGAACGATTTGAACGAATTTAGTCATTCACACGTTCAGCCCGCTGACGTCACATGTACGGCACTCGCCACCCTTTGTTACCATTTATTGAAATTAATTGTTCTAACAATCATTTGTTGACTTTCAAATCACTTACGTTGAATGCCATCTACGTGGAATCGTTCAGTATAAAGTAGGTACTGCTACTCATAAACGGAAAGCAATTCGATGAATCACGCTTGTTTTTATGTAAATTTATTAGAAGTATGTAGATAATAGTTGCACATTTGTTTGCATGTGTGTACAGTAGGCGACGAACTGCCGTCGTCGCTGCGGATATCGTATTTGTGTTGACCACAACATGCTCTCCACTCGATCTTATGGCGCAAATATTTGTCGAGTAACCGATCACCGACCTTATTGACTGCCATGTGATAGCCTTTGCAAAACACTACTTACGATACTTTCATATAGGACTGAAGTGTGGTCGCGCGTGAATGCGGTACTTTGTCAAACATTATAATAGCACTTACTTAAAGCATTTTTGGAGAGTAGAGGATGGGTTGCAAGATTTTTCGGTTATGAGACTGTACGTTTAGTCAGTAACAGTCTGACACTTCCTTTCCCTCCACCCAGAGCGGGAGAAGTAATTTAAATGATTTCCCGATCAAGAGGGTCTTAGTCTATGTATTTCTATGTATCTCATCGTTCTGTTTCATTCCCTTGCACGACATTGGCGTATGTTGTTTTTTTTTTCTTGTGTGACGATAAATAGACTAAGACTGTCTTAATAACGCGTAGTATAATAAGCGCTTAAGGGTAAACTTGTGTTAATATAATATTCCACAACTGTAACACAACGCCCTCTAGCTCCAAACTAAGCAGAGTTTGTGCTATGAGTACTAGAGAAATGATAAATGTATTTATATATTTCTAAGTACATCATATTATAGGTAATATACATCCAGATACAAACCTAATGATCGTGCTCATCACACAAACAATTGTCTGGAGAGGGTATCGAACCCACAACCTCTGGCATAGCAGTTAGGGCCACTAACCACTAGACCAGTAGTCAGTGATGGTTTCCTATAACCCTGTTACCCTGTATAAGAAAACAATCCATTAATATCAGGGTGACGGATCAAGATTATACGCATTACGATCGATAATATACAATCGTAAACGATTCGGTGAGTATTTAGGACTGAAATCTTGCATCGCAATGGATGTGATGGCTTGCTTTTGTGCTCGATTGTCTTGCGTGCGTTGTCTAATAAATGTTGTTAGTGCCTATTGTATTGTCCTACCGTTGTCGTTAGTTCTTTATTTCTATAGATTTAGGTCAAATTAATGGGTTCAAAAATGAGTCATGAACGAGTGTAAGCCCTGGATCAAACGCAATTAAGTTTTATCTAAGTTTAGTATGAAATTATTGGAGGATTTTCCTTCTAATAATTTCTCTAATACTATTTTATTTATTTAAAATTTATGTTCAGTACTTATTGGTATATAACGGCAACGATCTCTCGCGAAGGGCCTTGGTACAGGCCATGGTCTGAAGCGAGGAGTGGCAGGCGGTCGCCTCCTTCTGCGAAGCAGTAATCCTAGCAAAGGAGGCCGCACGCGCATGCGCTAGGGAGCGGCCCTCACGCCCCAGCCGCCGGGATCCCGATCCCGATTTCCGGCCATCGTAGGCGCGGGCTTGCGGATGGCGAGCAATGGGTAGCTCGCTGTCCAACCGTCTGGTAACCGTCCGGACCGAGCCCAAGTCGTCGGCGGTGCGTATTGTACCACGCGTGCCTCAAGAAGATGTCAGCAAACCGTAGGGGTCCAGCAGGGTCGAAGCCTACTGGGGCCACGGGTAGTGTAAAAGTGAAACCCAGGGCCCTGGGACGAAGGCAAAGAAGGAACAGGAGTGTGTTTTTAGTCAGTGTAATTGAATTTTTTCCCAGCTAAAAAAATTAAATAAAGAAATATAGGCAGATTTAATATGAAATTCAAAAACAAATTATGTGCAATCAGCAATGTATGAAAAATAATCATAAAAAGATAACCTACAGCTACACTATAACTTTGATACGTTATCCGTATTTCCGGGAAAGGGTTTTGAAAAATTCGCCAGAAAAATGCTGTCGTAATCGCAAATCTACACCTGGATAACAGATAGGGAACCGGAAAAAGTTATAAAAAACGTCGCGTGCGGCTTTACACCCCCTTGCACCCTCGCGTACGCCCCTCCACCCACCACTAATTAAAAAGTTCGCCATCTGATGTAAATTAAAATGTCAGTAGATAGATTTTTATTCCCACCATAAAATTGCAAATCTCATTTGTAATGATAATGTAATTAAAAACAGCATTATTAGCACCGTTTAATGATTTTACATCTGTGACTTGTGCCAGGCTTCTTTACAATTTCTTATTGTTATCAGACGAGATGTTTAATTAAACCATTTTATGGCCGACCAGCTGAAAGGTGCTGCTAATTGTTTTTGAGTTAATTTTCTAAACGAATATTGTAGATGTGCATAACTTTTCGCTTATGTTTTACTTTAGAATGTAGGAATATTTTCATTTCTTTTTTCTTTTCAGTAAAAAAGGGGGTAATTTTGTATGGATCCTGGCCATTTACGATTCTGGATTTCATATATATATTTATAAACTTATCGTAAAGTGAAGACCCCAATCAGCCACAACATTTTATAACATTTTAATGTTACCTAGCCAATCTTTTACGAAACACAATTTCTATAATTAATTGTATATTTTACGATATTTTATTAAGGTGGGAAATCATCCAATGACTTCTCTCTTTCTAGATTATCAGACTTTTACTTACTAAAAACCACATCTATCTTCCTTCTTTGCCTTGCGTTTCAGGACCCCGGAGTTCCCTTTCAGACTACCCATGGCCCCAGTAGGCTACGGCCCTGTTGCAGAGTTCTCGGCTAATATGGCGGCAACTGGTGGTGTACATTTTCCTGAAAATAATGAAACATATTTTGTAACTTAGACGGACACCGTTTATCAATAAGAGTTTCTAATCTTAAAATCTAGTCTTACCAGTAATAATTGTACTTTAGAAACGGCTATTACTTTTTTATGCAATAGACCCTATTTTTACAGGTTTCCCGTTAAGTGTAATACCTCGTAAAATATAGACTCTATTGCATAAAAAAGTAATGCTGCCATACAATTGACATACATACAATATTGTGGAATGTTTTCTATTCTCAGAAAGTGCTACATTAGGTAATGGGCCCATATTTGCATCTTATTTATTTATTTAAACTTCATGTAAGTAGTGGTACATAGGCGGACAATTCAACAAAGCATTCTCTACCAGTCAACCTTTGGGTTAAAAAAGACAACACTGTGCTTAACACTTGTTTTCTTTTTTTTTTTTTTTTAATTCGCTATAAACCAGTGCTTGACTGCGATCCCACCTGATGGTAAGCAGTGATGCAATCATTGATGGTGAGGCGCACTAGTTTATTAAGAGCCTATTCACTCTAGCCTTGAAGGCACCTAAATTATAGTTGGACGGGAAGACAGCAGCAGGCAAATTGTTCCAGTCCCTCGATGTACGCGGTATAAACGACGAAGCAAATCGCTTAGTTCGGACCGTTGGTGTTTCAACAACGTAAGGGTGGATACTCGCCGTACGTCGGGTCGTCCGATGGTAGAAAGGAGATGGCGGAATCAGGTCATGCAATTCCCGCGCACACTCTCCAAAATGCAACCTGTAAAAGACCGACAGGCTGGCTACCCTGCGCCTGTGCTCGAGGCTTTGTAGATTGGACTTAACCAAATCTGGATCCCCAATTAGCCTCTTCGCACGCCTTTCTACTGAGTCCAAAGCTGCCAGATGGCATTTTGCAGCACCAGCCCATATATGACTACAGTACTCCACACACGATCGGACCTGTGCTTTGTATAACATTAGAAGCTGACCCGGTGTGAAGTACCGCGGGACCTTTGCAAGAACGCCTAGTTTTCTAGCAGCTACCTTGGCTTTGGACTCAATGAACCGCCCGAAATTGAGGTCAGAAGAAATTTCGACACCCAAGAGCTGAAGGCGGTCGGTGCACTCCAGGGATACATTCCGAAAAGCAGGAGCCAAGGTGAACGGACTCCTTTTGGCGGTGAACAGACATGCTGTTTTCGCCTAATATTGGCAGTAAAAGCCTTACTTTCGTCTTATATACTGAGATAGATGCCACAAATGCATGCATGCACTGTTATGATGCATCCTAACATTTATGACGTCATAAAGCAACTCATTACGCGACTCCGAGCTCCAGTTTCTACTCCAAACTTTTAATGTGCTTTCTATTTTTAATCGCTTCACAAAATTCATTGTTTCGATGCTTATTATCCAGTGGAAGTGGGTCACTCGGCGCTCAGTAACGATGCACTGCTAACAGTAATATTTACCCTGCTTACCTATTGTTGTTTGTCCTGTGGTGTGTACCGATTTCATTTCAAAAGCTTTGCTTGTCGGGAAAAATACACAGGCTGTTTAAACATTTGCACTGTACAACCAGTACAACAATCAAAGCAATCAATTTGTTAAATAATAAACCGTCATGTTGTCCAGCATATGGTTAATGGTCGGTGCACAAGTCCGCATCGTCACGCTGACCGCATCCACGTCATTGATTACAGAAACATCGTTTTACCACAACGATGAATAATCGTACACTTTAATAACGACGAAGCATTTTAATCATCGCAAGTACATTGATTTTAATTACCCATTCTGTAATACATCATCTTTAACGAATGTTTATTTATGGTTCGATATGAATCAGCACGAGAAACGTATTAAACGCGAAACGGTACGTGATCGACTCCATTCCGGTTGCAGCGTGCGTCCGCGAAAGCTACGCGGACCGCGGCGCGCGGCGGCGGCGGCGCGGGCGCATGCTGATTTAAAACAACGGAATGTCTGAATTGAAACTGTGTAGGCAACTGCCATTCCGTACATATCTTTATCGTCTAGAAACTTTGTTAATCAATCGCACAATAAATACCTTTGCTTCAATTAATATTTATTTGTTGCTGTACCACAGTAAACTCGCTCTACAAGTTATTAGTGCGTAAGGAAAGATTACGTGATTACGTGCAATAGAAGATGAAGGTATGAGGTGAAAATGCCTGGATAAAATGCATTAGAGTGTTAGCATAGTGTTTGTGAATTTATTGCGATATGGCATTTCCCATTAGCTATGCGGCCGAGGCTGGAATGTGAGGCGCTCGGTGTGGCTCGGTGGCTCGGAGCTCGTCGGTGAATCATAGCGACGTCGTCAGGCCCGGCCTGAGGTCACGTGGTGCCGCGGTGCCGTCATTGTTGCATTACGTCGCCTTGCCATCGTCAAACTACTGAGCAGATCAAGATAAACATATAAGTGTGTATCATAAAAGCCGTTTTAAAAACGCATATTAAAGCAACAGTCGCCGCGCAACAAGGCCACAGATATATAATCTGCTGAAATTGTTCAAATCCACTTTAAGCTCGACTAACAGGATTTGTTGTATCCTCGTATAAAGGACGCTGTTCCGTTCTTTATGTCTGTAATTTTATACTAGTAGACAAAACACAAATATTTTAACATACCAAAAAGATACTGTCGTGGAAGCATTGGAGCTCCTGAAATCTTGTAAGAATCCATTTAGAAGCCATCATCTCAATTTAAATGGTACATCCATATTAATGGTTCCGGCATCAGTCAATCGACTCAGTGTAAGCGCGTGGAATGTGTGGTATGTGCCGCCGTACAGAACACGCTGGTCAATTCAAAAGCTATCTATCACGAAATGCGGTAAGCGTCGAATATAATAACCGATTTTCCTCTTTACTACGTGGTGTTTAGAGGTGGCGATTGCATGACTAACGGCCCTATGTTGAGGTCGATATATCTCTGGGGGGTTTATTGGCGAGAATTGGGCGCATCCCGGTTGTTCGACGAAATCGCTATCCTTCCTACGCGCTATTATTTGATGGGACTTAGTTTGGACAAACCAGGTTTGAAGCCACGTTAATGTAATAACGGATAAAACTTCCGACCCCACTCTAACTTTGAATCCGCTTTGGTTCCCTTTAAATTTGTTCGTTTTGATTCGTTACATCAATACTTTGGGACTTTGAGCATTACGATTGAAACTTTGTGTTCGTTGCAGATTTTTTAAGCGAGTTTGTGAGTGTTTCAGTAACTTTGTTGTTTTAAGAATTGTGGGAATGTACAAAGCTTTTCAGATATATATATATATATATATAAATAGCTAAATATAACGTAGTTCTAGTCAGACATTGGAAATCTGAAACATCGTTTACTGAAAAACTGCTATTACTTCCTTAACCTTTTAACAGCCAAATCAAGGAGGATGTTAAAATAACAACAATATTTTATCATTTCTCTGAACAAATCTAAGGATTACAAATACCAGAACTGGTTCCGTGAAAAGACAAAAACTTTTCTATTTTAAATGTTTATTTTTAATTACATACATAACTAAAATAATTAGTAGGTGTAATATCTCAAAAATTAGCACTAGAAAATAGATTTGAAGCAAATGAACAAAAATTTCTTAAAAACCTTTTAGTTACGGATGGTATAAATAACAATATTTACCTATTATAACACGTAGTTAATTTATGGCATCGTGAATTACAAAGCACATAACTTTTCTTACAGGCACGTCTATTAATTAGTAGATGTAGTAGCTCGGAAACTTTATACACCAAAGCATACAAAGTACGATGCAAAACGAATAGATGTGCCTGTAAATAAAATGTGGTTTGTCACCTATGGGGATTGAAGAGCTAAACGAGATGGAGTACCCGGTCGCAAACATACGACACTGGCGAATAGGACACGAAAACACTCGCCGGACCAATCCGAAGCTAACAGTTAAAGACCGACGCAAGAAGTTAGACAGGCCTGTTGGTCTAGTGGTCAGTGGCCCTACGCCGGAGGTTGTGAGTTCGATTCCCACCCAGGACAAATGTTTGTGTGATGAGCACCATCATTTGTTCTGTGTCTGGGTGTAATTTATCTATAATATGTATATATTTAAAAAAATATATATATGTTTATCAGATGTCTAGTACTCATAGCACAAGCTCTGCTTAGTTTGGGACTAGATGGCGTTGTATGATAGTTGTGAAATATAAAAAAGGGTTAAATAAAACTACAGTAATTTTAACCTTCGCCAAATTAGGTTGTAGGCAACCAAACGAAGGTTGAATGCCTTATTTCATTTGTAAAAATCTCATAAAAGTGAGTACAAAATCCCAATCCCACAATTGTAGCAAGAATGTGGCATTATCCTTCCAAAATATCACTAAAATTAGAGCCACCGGCCTCGTATAATTATTTCAAAATATAGTTTTCCTGTTTCTAGTTTTAAATTTCCTCGTACCATGAAACGTTATCTACCGGTATATACATAGTAGTGCATTCACTTAGCTTAAAAACAAACCGGCAGAGTGCGAGTCGGATTCGCGTAGGAAGGGTTCCACACAGTCCGTAGCAAAAACGGTAAAATAATCACGGTTAATGCATGGGAGCCCCCTTATATCTTTAATTTATTCTGTTTTTTTAGTATTTGTTGTTATAGCGGCAACAGAAATACCTCATTTGTGAAATTTTTAACTGTTTAACTATCACGGTTCATGAGATAGAGCCTGGGGACAGACGGATAGACAGACAGACAGACGAACGGACAACGGATTCTTAGTAATAGGGTACGGAACCCTAAAAATTAAAGTGGGAAATTATTAATTAACTGCTCCCGCTCTAGGTGGAGCGTGAGGGGGAGTGTGAGACTTTCACTGACTAAAACCCACCTGTGTTCCTTCAGAGTCCTTTTGCGTTTCAGGGCTACGGTAAAGTTTTCGCACAATCCGTTTTAGGTTAAAGCATGGTGGCATTAGATATATTAGCTAGAGAGCCGATGCGGGGCATCTTTACGGCTGTACGCTTAGTCGGCTCGTTAACGACTCATTCATTGCTGGCCATCTGGCCATGTGAACTCACTCACTTGCCCTTTTTATCTCATGCCCTATTTTACAAGTCAGATATGATCATTAATTTTCTATAGATTATTTTCACAAAATTGTACCTTCACGTAGCTTTCATTGTTCTTGGAAATGTTATAATAGTTTTGGCTGCAACTGACAAACGAATAAAATTATGATTCATTTTGTATAAAACTACAGTATTAAATGTTACTTGTCGAAGCCATGAAAGGTATACGATATCAAAACATTCAATTCATAGAAGTCTATCATTAAATTTGATAATAATTGACACGGCATCTGAAACTGAAATGTTATCAGTATTACAACTAAGCATAATATGTACTTACTTTCTTCTCAAATTCGGCTATTATGATTAATTACTCAATTGAACGTAAGGAAAATATAAACATATGTCTCTGTATAACGCTCCACAATGATTTGGAGTTAGGAATATTTCGTCGGGAGGATAGGGCTCGCGACGCACGCCACGTCAGCAGCGCCTGCGATTGGACGAGCGCGCTCAATTGGTTCTTTGTGCGCTCGCCGGCAGCCCGTGTCGGCTCATCACATCCCCACAATCATTGACGGCCCTGTAAACAGCACTCATTGCGACACCAAATTGATCGATTCATACTAAATTGGATATTAATTTAAACGCACAATATTCTCACACAATTTAAATAAGGCATTGTGTTCAGAGGAAATAAGAATTAATATTGTCTGCCCATTGTGCTCCGTTATGGTTTACAGCGCCTGTCTGTGCTCTGCATATAATAAAGTTTTATTATAAACAGCATTTGTATACTTTACCCTCAGCGTCGCTCAAGTGGCATTTGGCTTTGGACCTTTAAGTTCACTACTCAATTATCCTCACCTAACAATACGTCAAGAAAGCTATAATTTCGTTCAATAGTTACACAGACTTACACAGCGGTTAGCACGCATGTTTCAGCGTAATCGTTCTCAATGTAGCGCGTAAAAGTCGGGAAAACACAATTCCGAAATTTATGTTATGTTAAAACGAAACAAATAATAATATAAAGTTGACATTTATTGCGTTTTTGCTGTTTTGTTAGGGCTTTACTAGCCTTTTACAATAAACATTCACCATGTACCCATAACGTTCACGTTTTACTTTTAGCGTAAAAAGTTTAAGAGTCGTATTACAATACAAAATGTGTACTAAAACTATACAAAATATCGAGTAACACAAGGCAATCCCTCCGTACAATATGGCTAACGTTTCGAATCTGAAATTCACAACGTACACGTGTAACGTGTAGGCCGCCATATATTTATCACTTGCAGAGCGACGTTTTCCGTGATTAATTCAATCGGATGCGCCCGATACGCCGACCCCAAGCCAGCCCTTTTGGGAAACAGTCGCTTTGATTCGTCCAACAGGAAAAACTAGATAAATATTCCAATCTGCTGTATCTACTTATTTCCATCGTAGGCACATTTTGTTTTGGTGCGAGGCCTTTGACGATAGTAAATACATGATTTTTTTTTAAATTTCCAATGCGCGGCATACAAAGGAACCAGTGAATTACAAAACATAAAGCTGCGACTAAAGCCTGCGTTTACGTTCTCCTGTAATACACTGAAAGACAAATCTGTTCCATTATTTTTAAAGTCTTTGAGAGCAGGGAGATTCTACTGAGCGTTATGATTGGGAGGAACAATTTCCCGGCGGGACAGAGAGCCTCATTTCCTGCCAGTTCAAGAGCTGGGGCGATGCGACTCTCCAAAATATTATTTTAAGCTTCCGCGAACATCTTTCAACGCACGACAAGCTTTATCTCCATTCAAATTTTCGTTTCTAAATAGCTCAGTAAAACGGGTTAAACATTGCATTTAAAAGCAGTACTAATATTTACTGTTGAGAACCGAGTAGCATTGAAGGATTTTGCTAATTACGAATAGAAACGAAAATGTTATTTTCTAAAATTAAAACACGATATGTTCCTTTGTTTTTGCATATCCGCATGCGCATTAGTGAAGCCAAGGCTATGAGAATGTTACATACCTACATTCTTAAATGGAAATGCAAGTACTACGTACCTACTGAAGTTGTGCTGAAAATCATAGCATTGTCTTAACTTCCGGATTCGTGACTCGAAGTCAAATCGAGCCAAAAACGTGAAAGTACAATTTACTCGATACACTTCTTTTATTCTTTTTACATCTGTTACTTTAAAATGCAAATCTCGTAATAATGCAAAATGTAAAATACGATATGCACTCCAGACAGATTCTTTATCAAAGATACTTTTTAGATACATTTGAGATGCAAAATAAAAAATTCTTTAGAAAATGTTCGAATCTTGTGAATTCAGAAAGCGCGGCTGAAATTATTTATGTGAAAAGATCGCTTTCTCATTGAATGTAGGTGTTTAGTGTAAAAGGAATACCTTTGTGGCGAATACTTCCGTGCAGTATATTTATGTAGGTTCGCCGCGCAACCCGGAAGCTGTTCAATTAAGTCTGGTATTTAAGGTTGCCATCCACCGGCGAGCTCTGATTGCGCCTCACCTCCCCCACCCGAGGGAATTCCTATCTTCCTTTTAATTTTCGAATACAATAAATACTCTCTCACCAAAATGTCTTCGCCAACAAAGAGTTTTTCACTGATAGATCTTGCTATTGAGTAAAATTTTACGGTTTGGGATGAAGAGTATAATGAACTTGTAAACTGAAAGCTTCGCATTACTGAAATATTTTCTATAATAAATCGAACCAAAGATTTTAATGATTGAGAACATAAGATGGAGCTCACAAGAGGTTTATATTTATTTAGTAATAGAACTTAATCCTTGGAACAACATCAAATTGTCGATAAGCACATTACGCAAACTGCCAGAATGAAGGTTTGAGGGTCCGACGGGAACGGTCACTACGCTTCATTACATTTACTCTCGATTCTCTCCGGTTGTACAGATTTGGAGATTGTGTTCAATGATAATTTCCGTGTCAACATTTGTTGTTCTTTCGTCGTGTTAACTTTTAACGTAGCCTCCGGATTACGCGCGTTTTATAACAAAAATGCTGACCGTATAACTTCGTAGCACGTACAGCGGTTTTTCGTAGCACTTTATTTCGGGAATTTTACCATAAAATAATTTAAAGTTTACAGTTTTAACTACATGTAACTTTAATTCAGACTTCATATTCCATGTCTACATATTTGCAGAATTATATCTGTATTTTCTGGTTGACGTATACGAGCAGATGGCGAATGACTCCCAAAGTATGAAATGTGTACGCAATAAGCTCGCCGTGTCTCATCTCCGGTATCGTTTCACTTAGCGCACCCATTGCTGAGCGGACACACTTGAGCGACTCAGCAGCCCGGGCGAGGCCGGCCCGCGGAAACATTACGACTGGATGTACTAGAACCGTCATAAACGGCGACACCATTTACATAATTATTAAATAGGCAATCGTTTCCAAAGCTGAGTGCAAATTGCTTACATTACCTCCCTATTGTGGAGCTTAACACATTGTATTGTTGTTTTGTATTTTCTCTCGTCGTTAATTCTTGTTCCGTGATTTACTTCCGCTGACATATTAGTATTGCTATAAATAACATTAGACAAGCCAATAGTGTGGCTGTAGATCGTAAATAAATTAAATAAACGACTTTTTCACTTAAATACCGAGTCATGATCGTGTCTTGTCTAAATGATGTTATAGGCATGAACGATATTGAAGCGCAGCGCCAGGTGTGTGTTAACAATAAATTTATGAAGCATGCAGTTCCGGCACTCGCTCACTAACTAATTTTCTTTATACCTACCAACCTGTTTACTTAACATGAGTTAACAACCTGTTAAAAATCGTATAAGAAGTATTTCTGTCGGCTCTTCCAGCGCCCACTCTGCCCAATGACACCACTCAGATTTATAACTCTCAGTAAATTCGAAATACACATTTGCTGTGGTTAGTTTTACGCTCGCACTAAATCTCGTACGATGAACTGCTCTTTGTTTCGTTGGGTAGAAAGAAAGCGGTGGAGTAATCAGTAAGTCAGCACCGCCATCGCTAAATGCTTAGTTGTGTTGGCGATAGTGATTTCTGCGTTTAGCGATTCATTGTTGGTAGTCGCCGAGACAGTTCATTTGAGCTGTTAGCAGATAACGCTCTCTCTGTTTCTGTGTTGAAATTTATTGCGCTGTAAATTCGGCGCCTCATCCCGCCGCCGCCTGCCAGCGCGCCGCGCCCATGACTTGCACTTCGCATTGCGTCCCTCCAAGGATCAGGCGCTTTTAAAACATTTCAGTGCGCGCCACGAAAGGGGACATTAATTAATTTCGCCGCATTACTGCGTGCGTTCAATTTGAGTGTGACTGCGTGTTTATTCCTTTTTGTAGCTCTCGACTAGAAGTACACGTCCTTCGCTCACGTTTACCGAAAGGGTTTTTGCTCCCCAACTTTTGAGAGGAATTGCACAGTTATTCGGCCGCGCCGCTCTTCCACTAGATAGATTTGATCAATTTAATGGATGAACGGTACGTCTGACTGAATAACAAAAGATTGTGGCGTAGGAGTCCTCTACGAGAACCGAGATAATTTAGTACCTAAGCTGTAGGTGCATCCTGTTTACTCTCCCATTTTAAAACCATCTTGTATAGACGTAGGTATAGGTACTAAATAACCGCAGATTACTCATTTAAGCATTGCACGGTGCGCACTATACATGTTTATGTACTTATTGAAGCTATAAATAAAGCTGCCCACATGAAGCTAATGAACTGTCTGTACTTTGTTCTTCAACTAAAGCCCCCACTATTGTTATTTGCATTAGTGGTTGCTACGCTTAGTCCCCAAATTCACATGCCGCCCCGACGCCCTACGCTTTTGTGCTGAAATCCGAGCGGTCCCCGATTGCCAGTGACTTGCACTTTACTGTACCCAGTTAATTGTGTCCGCCGTCGCGTTACATATAGCCACATATTAGTATGTAGATGCGTATGGCCATGCGCCTACATTTTCCTACGACTCTACATTTGCCTACGTGGCTACAAATTTCGTCCACGTAGCGTCACTGCTACGAAAAAACGCTACATTGAGCGTTTGCTATTCACCGACGCGATACGGTCGTACAACGTATTTAGACATAACACCGATTAAACTTTATTGGGTTTTTAAATACCATTACAAATTAACCATGAACTCCTACCGAGTAAATAAGTAGGTAGCAGACATTTTTAAAAGCATATATGTATAAAATATTAGATACGATTGTTTTTCTTACAAATATGGGATGCAAGTATCGAACAGACACAACATAACAGCAAACTGCAACCGCACTGTTACCAAGTTGTTAACGATACTCGGAAAAAACGATAAGAAAAAGTGGGAGGCATGTTTTATTAATTCTCCGTACACACGGCGCGGTCGCGGAATGGAGTCGACCGCCATTTTTCTGCGGACGAGATTTAAATATGGAATTCCGGTGTGCGAGCGGGAGAGGCGCGTGCCATTGACCTTGCGAGCGCCATCACGCCAGGGCCGCGCACGCGCCGCCGCTGCGCTGCGCCCGCGCAGCCCCGTACACAACATTGCACTTTTACGTTTACATTTTATTGCATTGTTGCACTCATACGTAGACGCTGCATTATCTCCTGTCGGTAATCTTAATACGTGACCAATATCACGGCTCCTATGATTCGAATAATACTCGTACATATTTTTCTAAAAAGTAAAAATTTGACATATTTACATCTTCAAATTTATTAAGAATCATAAATAAATTCCAGTTAGCTTTCATTTACTAATTTAAATACGAGAAATCAAGATCATAAAAATGCGCAAACTGCATTTTTTCAAAGGTCATCAGGTTGCTGATGCCGTCTCGAATGCAACCGCCATGTGTTATTGTTTTTATGACCGTATGTAAAAAATGTAAATAGAAGGGACATGGTTAGTATTTAAGTCGATGTAGGAACTATAACCACTTTTCTTTTTGACGTCGAAAATCCACTAAAAAGTGTAAATAAGTAATTACTAAAACAAAAAGGTGCACTCGAAGTCGGAAACTGGAGTCTCGTTGATAGGATCGCGTCGCGTCCCGCCAGTGTTTGCCACCACATTCACAACACACGTCGAGTACTTAATTAGCGAAATTGTTCTTTGTTTACATACCCGTGTTGGAAACTTGCCTAAATCACCGCCCGGCAATCAACGCTATGACAGAATCAAGCGCAAAATGAACATACACGAAGGAGGCGTGGACCGAACGTTTAAAACAACTGTTCAGCGTATATCATCTTTCTTCACATCCGCTTTCAATCTCTCCAGATGCGAATATCAGAATTATTTATCATACATAGACTGCGAGGTGGTAAAACTGTCGGATGCTTATCTAAATGATATCTCAGATGCTTAGTTTAGATCGCAGTCAGACTTCCGCGTTTCCGCAAGCTCGTGCAGACTAATAAATTATTAAAGTGCTCTCAAGGGACCTGAATACTCTAGTCTTATTCCACAAATACATAGTTAGAGTCTAAAAGCTGCTTGAAGCACTAGGGATGTTCATTAAATGAAGACTGAAGTCATCCTTTCAATTACTTATGACGATATTTCAAATACAAATAAAATACATGAAGGAGGCGTGAACAATTCATTGTAAACACGTAGAGCGTATATCTGACATCTAATTTATTCAACCGATACACACTGAGATCCAATCGGAATGTAAATCGATCCAATCGATTCTCAAGGACCATCTTGCAGTCTAATGTCCATATGAATGTGCTCTGAAAATAGAGCATAATTCGCATCTGACTTGCCACGGTAAACTGTTCATATATCTATACAAAATATTCAGATGAATTATGCAGTTTTTACAGACTAAGGCGTTACATGCGCATATTCTAATTAGCATTTATATTGAATTGTTTCTCGTGCAACGCTGTACTAATCGTGATCACAATTTTATTACGTTTGCGAAGTGTACTGATTAGAAATATGGGTCGTTATCATCTAACACGATTCAACATGACTAAATAATGTTAAATGAAGTCCCGTAAAATACTAAGCAAGCGCGCGTACCGGGTAGCGCGGTGGTGGCTGCTAGGCGTAGGTTACTTTTAGGCAAGCGAGCTCTTTCGTCAACCACATCTTCGCTTTCCAACAGGTGAGTTAGTGGTCATGCGCAAATCTATCAACAGTAAAAAAATAATTAACTACTTACTATAGATCGATCAGCATAACTCCATCCTCAAAGCGAACAGTCCAATTATAAACATTGTGTTTTAATACGACTCATTTTCAGTAACTGCGGATTATAGTGACTTTCTAGGAAGATCTAAGACCACCTCAGCAGCAAGCCTATTACGGCGAGCATTGCGTTATGTGAGATGGCGTCGCTTATAGTGTCTCGTTGCACCCGACAACGGTGAAATACGCTCACTTTACTCACTTTGTAACCGCTCTTAGAATGCTGAACTTCCAAAAATGTGCTAACCTGAGTCTTAAGAGCCTTATTTAGTATCAAGCTCCCGTCTACACAATAGAATCTCAGGTTAAATCATTTAAATCGTGTGCTCTTACCGCTTTAATATGTAAAGAGTTTGCAATCCTGAAAAGACCAACATGTTCTCTGAATTACATGTGATATGTACACAAGTTTTCCCTGTTTTCAGGTATGTACGATCCCTTTGTATTATGTAGGAAGGACCGGCTATATGAGTTTTAAAACGCATTTTGTCGGTAACAGTCTGGATAAAGTTTCAAACGGATCGAGGAAAGCGTGGTGGGCACTAAGTGGTTGATATGGTGACCACCGTCGGTTGTAACTTTGTGTATAGCTGTGCTACGGACAACTACAGAAGTAACTACTGGCTAGCGTACGGTTTCACAGTAATTTTCCTGTCCGCAACCAACGGATTTTTTGTGGATTAAGCCCGTAATGTGCCTGTCTGAGCGAATGCCTGTCCCGTAATATTACGGACTAAATTAACTACATATTCAAATTGTTTTATGTTTAACAAATATATCATTATATATTTGTGCTACAATAAATGAATCATGTACCTACCTAAACTAATTCATATTATGATGTAGTATACTTTATTATCATTTGTAACATGAATTTCATGGTAAATCGAATATCCTTATACATAAATTATATTATCCAGGAAAACCGCTCACTAATTATTCATTTCGATTTATTTTGTAGGATAAGCTCGAAGCATGAGGCAGTGATAGCAAAATAATACAGATAAAATTAATGAAATCAATTCAATTTAGGGCGCGACCATCATTACTCTGAGCGGAATAAAAGGGGAAGAAACTTTGTAAAAGCAAAAATCTAAATGAAAGCGATTCACGGTGAGACTGCAACTGTTTTTCAAATTCTATTGAAAAAATATTCTGCGGGTTGAAACAATCATCTGGTGACTCATCAAATTCTCACTTTGAAAACAATCTTTCAACAAAAGTTTTCAATATCGGATCAGCGTATGTTCACAATCTGTTCATCCTAGCTCGGTTTCGTTCGGTGCTAACCACAGATTTGTTCACTCTAACTTTTCTGTTATAGATACGACTTTAATTTATTTGGGTTAACCTTTGTTGCTGTTATACCTACCTCCTCTAATTAATTTTATTGTGGTTAGTATAATAAGTTACTGTTTTACTTTTTATATGTAGGCGGATCTAGATACTACTGAAAGCTCTTTCACTTCTACCTTTACATTAAAGATTGCCCACAATTTATTAATTTTTATTCAAAGATAGCTTATAATCATAAGTTACTAAGGAATTATGAGGTAAATTTTCTCTTAGCCATACAAGACTTTTTTAATAGAGTTTCTGTTCAAAGTATAAAAAAAACGGACAAGTGCGAGTCGGACTCGCGCAGTAAGGGTTCTGTACCGTCCGTAGCATAAAACGGCAAAAAAACACGTTTTTTGTATGGGACCCCCTTAAATATTTATTTTATTCTGTTGTTTAGTATTTGTTGTGGTAGCGGTAACAGAAATACATCATCTGTTAAAATTTTAACTGTCTAGCTAGCACGGTTCATGAGACAGCCTAGTGGTAGACGGACTGACAGTCAGACGGACGGACAGCGAAGTCTTAGTATTACTAAGACTCCGTAATATGGGACGCGTAGATTTTTGTACGCGTAGTTTTGTGTAACACACTTACGACACAGTTGTCGTAGTGGTTGAGCGCTGCGTTTGAATCTCACACGGAACAAATATTCGTATAGCCTACAGATTTTGAATTTACATGTTTGTGAACAAAGATTAAAAAAAGAAAACTCAATCATACATCGTGTGTGAATGGGTTAGTAAACTCCTTAAGCTAAAGAGTTAATACTCAATAAGGGTAATCTATATTTCATTATTGATAATTTCACCCAACGTCTGGAAGATACGGGTTAGGCGTTTAATCGGTTACACAAATGATAAGGCTAACCCATTAAAAAAATTTAACGTTAGGATTAGGTTTCCGTTTCATTGGGGTTGTAAAGGGTTAAGCCGTGCAAGATATTAAATGTTCCAGCAACCGAAGCAACTACGAGCTTACCTTTTGGACGACAACTTATAGCGGGCTGTGTAAGTAGCACCATTGCAGAACAATGTTCCTGCAATGGTACTAGTACATGTTAAACATTATTGAGCTCAATGTAAATAAACTTTTATATGCTTGGTTTATAGACAAACCATTAAGATATTGTGCAAATAGTTCCTGTAGCCGTAGACAACTTCATAATAAAAGCTTCATTTCAATTTGACTCACCGCATCGTAGGTGCATTTAAATATTTTTTTAGCATAATCAGCGGCTGAGTTATTTCTTTGCTTAGCAAACTATTTCCATTATTAGACAATATATTACTACCAACCACAATTATAATCAGTTATAACTGCTTGTAAAACCTCTCGGGTATGTTAAAAAAATCTCATTGACTATTAATTTATTTCTTACATTTATTGATCTTTCATCATTCAGTGCAATTAGGCGCTTGCAGTGCACGTATTGCCCAGGCGCACGCGGCACAGTTATCTTTCGCATAAATTATTTATAACTTCACAGCTCCCTCCCCGACCCTGCGTCCTCCACCTCCCCTCTCTAACCCGCACTATGGGCACGCGCATACGGGTACTATGAAGTAGGAAACTTCACAATTTACACTGATTGAATTGTCTATCAACTCCATTGTCATCATATCTTTCTTCCATTATTTTTTATGGTTTCATTATTACAGTTTATTACCGTCATTATGATATTGAATGTACGATAATGATTAGTGAGATAACTTGAAATTCAAAGAACTGAAGGTCCCCTGGCTTTTGTTAATACGGGAAGAAAATATGTTTTATTTTGTGTCCGTTGTTTGATCATGCATTGGTTATTTCCAATTTGAATACTCATCCTTACTGTCCATTTCCTTTTCCTCAATCGTTTGGTTACTCATCATAGTAAAGTCAGTATAATATTTTTTGTGCATTTATTTGACATCAACTTTGTGATCACTCTTCACAAGTTTCGGCCTCGTCATGCTGAGTTACGCCTTACAAACGTCTACGAAAGCTCGACTAGATTTACAGACAAATTTCCTGAACCCATTTGTTTGGCGAACAGACAACGCATTCCTAAGTTAGGGTTACTTCTACGTTTTCGTTACAATGATGGTCATTCCTATCTACCAAAAGATACTATGGAGTAGGCCACTCATGGAACACGCTGATATACGTGCACGATAGTTAGTGGTGTGGTGTTCTGTGATGCACGTCAGGTGGCGACGTGACGCGACACGTCACACGACTCCGGCGACACGCGGACGTGCCGGGCGCGTGCGCCGTATACAGTACGACAGTTCCGGTGTATCGCCTCCGGGGCCCGCAACCCGTTCCGAGAGACTGATGACCGCAAGATAACGGAACGCAATACCACTAGAGAGGCCCGCCCAGCGCATGCACCCGCCACGCCGCCACCACACCGCCGCCTTGGGAACCACGCCATTCATTTTAGCAATCTCACAGCACGTTACGTAAACGAAGGGCCGTTAAATAAATGCCGTGTTGCTGAACCAACCTGTTTTGTACGAAATACTGGCACACATTCGTGTCATGGGAACGGCAGGCGGGTATCATAAAACCCATCCCAGTCACAAACGGTTTACAAATCTCGTGTACTCGTAAGCATTTGCAGCAAGTAACTAAAGTATTTGTTAAAACCTCTCGGTGTTCTTTTAAAGTGTTTTATTTTATCTCCTCATAAATTAGGATCCGACGGTAAAGTCTTAACAGGTACGCCAGATTCTCAAGACTACAGACGATGATCTGAAAAAAACGATCAAAACAAACAATGGCAGCGAAGCGGGTCGAAGGCTATTCAAAAAAATAAGCATGGAGTCTCAACTCTGTGCCTACGACAAGACACCTGCGCGCCAGACGAACAAAAAATTCGCGCAAAGCAATCACACGACGTGCAGCGTAGCTCGTGTGCCGCCGCCCGACTTCGAATCGAACAGGAAAAGAATTGCACACTTTCGTTGCAGTTATAATGTTCGTTTGCAGATATTTTACCTGCAAAGCGGCCATATTTCTCATTCATACTTTTAGAAACGTATTTGAATGGGCTATTTTTCTTTATAACATTTTATGGGAAGGAAAAGATTTTATTTTACTCCGTAAATCATATTTGGGCCAAGTAAACTTTAATACGAAGTAATATTTATTATAAAATCATTAATTTTCATTGTTAAATACAAAAATTATGTACATAGCTATTTACATCAAAGCTTAGAAGGTACATACATTCTGAGCTAAGCAATAACGACGCAATGTAGAACACTACTTGTACAAAGAGTTGTACATTGCGTGGTTTTTGTTGCACGACAGTTTAATCGATACAGCCTGCATATCAAAGTAAATTATAATCATTCGTTGTATAAACACAATCATAAAGAGCGAGAGGTTGTTGAACTCGATGATAAATAAAACGTTTCGCCGTTGTTCATATTACGTTGACACTTATCTAAATCATCTTGATAGGACAATATCTGCACTGTCGGGCGTGCTGCGAACTAGTGCTGTGTCGCAATTTCGTATTTAATATGTCTAATTTAAATCGCTATAATGTTAGATAGGATTGGTTCGTGTGGTAATGTATAAGAAGCTGAATCTCCCGGCTGGTGGTCGAGCGAGACGGTAATTTTTCGCAGCCGGATACCGTGTTACTTTCAACTATAAGGAATGCGGCCATTGGCTAGCTTCTCATGCGGCCGCCGCACCCGTCTACATAGAGTCGCAGCGCTATGTTATGTCCACCTCCTCCGTGCTTTGGCCACCACGGCAAACACACTCGTGTTTACATACTATTTTATTATTCAAATAATGTACGTACTTGTTTGTCAAAAAATCGCAGACGGTAAAACAAGTTTTTCTACTAAGTAATTTTTAGGAGAAAGTGTTTGCCATATAACGGTTAACCCTTAAGTTTTCCAAATTCTTTATTCTTTATTGTAGACACAATTTTATACAGACAATAAAAATAGGACAGTTGATGTACATAGGCGAGCTTAACCCACAACTAGGTTTCTTACAGCAAACCATAGGAGTGAAAAATAATTTTTATATTTGAGGAACTTTAAATGTACAACAAAAAATTAAACACATAAATTAAATCTAACTTAAAACTAAAAATATAGTAAACAGATATGTTTACAGCACAAAATACATAAACAGAATATAAAAAAAATTAAATGTTAAACTATTTTGTTGTATGATTGTCATGTCAATCTTAATAATATATATAGAAATAAAATAGAGTTACAAATTCTGCACTTTCAAATTGAATAAAAACAGCGATTTTTAAATTACATTTGTCACTAATTTCTCCGATGCAGTCCACCATCTTTAATATTATCTCATTTACAACGAGCAGGCTGTATGGACATCAGACGGCTCGACATCTTACGTGTAAACAGTTATCTCTCGCCAATAAATCATGTCATTGTTTTGTGAAAGACATCTGATAGACAAGTATTTATTTCCTTTTCACACTAAATTACAGTAAATCAATGTAAAGTACGCGGCTTTGTGCGGTTCTATTACGTAAAATGTTGTAGGTCCACTTTCTTCCTTGAAGTATACAATGAGGTGATTATGTGAACGAATGTTGAGTTTGATAATTTATCTGCACGCTTCTTCCTTATCGGTGGCAATCGAAACTACATGTTCTGTTGAACATCACGATTCACATTGTAATAAGCCCGACCCTCACTGGCGCAGCACTAATCCGTTTAACTTCCACAATTGACTCCTACAACTCGCGTAGGACGACAAACAGCTGATACACTGTGTATTTTCTCTAATCCGTCGATCAACAAGAGAAACTAACTAAATAAATTAAACACGGCTGCTTACAGTTCCTAAATGCCAAGTATTTATGAATCATAGACATAGGTACTTGTGTGTACAATAAAACTACACGCCGCCGTCTGGCCTCGGGCAAGCACGGCAGCCTGCTCCATGACGTCACGTGATAGATTAGGTCAACAATCAACATTACCATCTCCCGCGATGATAGCACACAACAGAGATTACTCTCCGCGTTATTTAGGTCGTCCTTTCAGAGTTTTTACGTCCATCACAGCGGACAAGGACGCTCGCTTATCTCGACGTCTGCCAGCCGTGCACATATGATGCTTGCTTTGCAAACATAATAACATGGAGTGCTGATAATATGCCTAAGTCTTTCTGCAAGCCGAGATGTACCGCATATGAGAAACAGCCGCTATACATCACGTAAGGCAACGAAAGCTTACGCAAACAAATAGTGTATTACAGTAGCGATGCAGCAGTAAAAACCGGAGTGTTCCGTACAAACTTATCTATGAAACAGTTGAATTCTCGAATTGAGTTACAAAGATTTTACCAAATCACAAAAAAAACTTTTTTTGTCACGTAATACAAATTTACAATTTTCAAATTTTTTCCTATACTTGTGCTATAACACCTTGCTTCATGCCATATTTCAGAATTTCAGGTCAACGGGAAGTGCTATAAGAAATTGAGATTCCCTTGAGAGTGTCGAAATTTTTTTCTCACCGCTTCAAGGGACCGTAGACCTGAGTATATGGTTTAATTTTAACTCGATACCTCCACGTGTTCCCGAGATAAAGGGTCTTGACAGACAGACAGACGGACAACAAAGTGAAAGAAAAAAATGTAACCATTATAGGATTATAAGGGTTCCGTTTTTTCCTTTTGAGGTACAGAACCCTAAAATGATTAAATACATTATGGACATGCTGACTGCTGGAGGCCACGCCTAACAAACCATGTAAATGTCCGTCCTACAGACAAGAGAGATTTGCATACCAACCGTTTGTATTTGCGAATGGCGTCTAGCACCGAGAGCTTGTCGAAATTCGCAATGCTAATAATACAATGGCCAGACGCACCTCGTGTAGCAGCGCATCTGTCGAATTCAATCGAACACATCAAATAAGCAACCTTATATACTCCCGACAAGTCGCTGTTTACCTTGAATACCAGTGTCCAATAACGAAACGAAGAACTAGACACATAATTTAGTGTTCTCCTTTGGCTGCTTGAGCGATGGCAAGGTAATTTCGCTTTATTTATGAATGATTTTAAACGCTACATTCGCGTGACGGCTACGGTGTAGGAGCTCTTTGTAGGCTACGCCGCCGTCGCTCGTATTCACGGATAACTTTCGACAGTCATTGAATGGAGGGTTCGATGACCCGACACCGAAGCGTTGTTCGAATTTGCATGTGTCAATGACACGATCTGCAGCGGCGGCGCGCACCGCTGCGGCCTATACTTTTCCTTTCAGCTGTCGTCGTTCACCGAGAAACACTTTTCGGAATGACCTCGTGACACAGCTGCATCATCGGACTCGCACTGTTTTTTGTACACCGTTTCAAGTGTGTGCGTTTTTAATAACGATTGATGCAAGAGTACTATTGTACATAATTTGTTATAATGTTCACAATGAAAACATACCGTTTATGTAATCAGAAGGCGGTCTACATTTCCGTAAATAAAACAGGTGTTCCATTGACGTGTAAGTAAAACTTAAAATCTTGTTATGACGGAGCCGAGAGACTGCTCAACAGGTGAGCGCTATAAACGTAACCCACTTTCCCACAGCTGAAATACATTCGCATTCGTACAATAGTTAAGTTTCCAACTCCGGCAGGTCTAAAGATAATTTTGGAGGAAAATTAATATCTAGCAAAGAGTTTAGCAAGAATCTTCCGGCCATCAAACACGTCGAGTCGGAACGTGCGAAATCCAATAAAGAACTTGCGGCACCTGTGCCTTATTACATTCTTTTGGTGATGCTCACCGGTCGGTTCTCCACTGAAATTCGTCCAACTTTCCATGCCAGGAGATTGCTTGTTGTACAACTTTTACTTTGAAAATTCGTTCCATTAGTATCAGCGGTGGAACGAAAGTTTTATCAACGAAATGTTTTCATAATTCAGTATTAAATTCCTATCTGTTCCGTATTCGAATTTCGCGTCCCAAGTCGGTAAAAAGCTTTCGCTGATCTCACATTTTGATTCAATTGCAAGACTATTAACGTTGTGCAAGATTAAATTGCATTTATTCCTATAAATAATAAGTAGACACATTTCACATGTATGAAACAATGGCGTTCCCTTGTGGGCGTCGCGATCTTAATTGCAAATGTGTTATTAGCATATGCGCTTTGTGAGTTCTTGAATGGTGCGGGCCCAAGGCAATGTGCGATGTCCTTACGAGCAATAGATGGATGTCACCACGACCACAACCTGGATACAATATAAATTAGCTGTCATACTTGTGTGAATCTTATTCCAACACGAGGATCTGCATGATTTTTTATTACAACGTACATACCACCTACTCTGTTGGGTATTAAAAGTTATTGGAGGACGTGCTGAGCATTCTGAACACGTTGGTCCATATTGTATTCGTATCCGACGCATTGCCACAACTTGAAATTAAACTATTACATTATTTTAACAGTTACACAGTGAAATGGAGGCAGTTTAAAATTTTATAAAGTCCAAAACGTTGTTCAAACTAATTTAAGTGGTACATAACTGTGCTCACTGCAGCGTATTTAGCTACTAATTAATAAATAGAACACTCTAAACATAGTTTTCCGAATGGCAGCGCCGAGGAAATTATAATTAGTAACTGTGTGTGAAACATAATTGGTTTGCACCCATTACATAGTGGATGTATGTATAACGTATGTATGCAGGCGGCTCAAGTATACCAGTGACTCAGAAGAGCTATAGGAATAGAGGTTGCTATCGAAGATGATTAAATTAATACTTATTGAAAATTAAGTAAGTGTAAGTAAATAACGGTGCTTGCTAGGGCTGCGGGAACGTTTGAAAGAGTTGCTGTGGGCCCCAGAACGCAAAGGGAAACTGAAGGAACACAGGTGCCTTTAGTCATTAAAACTCTGACACGCTCTCGCTACACCATGAAGCGGGAGAAGTTTTTTGATGATATCCAACGTCAAAAAAAAAGTAGGTAAAAAATAGGGCAACGGTTTAAAACACCATTACGGCCATTACTTATATCAGCCATATTTAAAATCCTGTGTTTACGTGCAGAGCAGGGAACTATTTTGTTTAACCATATATCCTTCTCGATCAAGGGTCAAGGTTAAAGACTTATCATATAAGAACTTATTACCCCTTCATCCCAAGCGTAAATTGTTAACAGGTTTAGCAAAACAGTTTTAGTAGGGTAACCCTTAAAGAATTAACGTGTTGGTAAGCAACTATAAGTATAACCCAATTCCAATACCTACCCATGAATTGATTAGAAAAACCACAAAAAATACTTTCTTTAGGTTTAAATGGGTTAGCCGTTAGTTAGTTAGCCCATTTATGTCCCACTGCTGAGCAAAGCCGTTAACTCGGGTAAATACAAGCTTCATCGTGTCCAATGAATATCTGAAACAGAATCACAGGCTTAACCCTGGCGTAACCCTTATTAAGGGTAGTGGGATTACTCGAGTGGGTCACCGCGGCCCTAGCAAAGAGCAACTGAGGGAACACGGGTAGACTTTAGTCAGAAGTCTGACAGTCCCTCTCGCTCCATCCTGAGTGGCAAAAAGGAAGGTTTACTTTTTTAACAACTTTAGTGTCTACCTAATTCTTAAGCGGGTGTGCCTAGTGTAAAGTTAAAATAATCTTAGGATGAACAGCTTGGAATCATTTACAAATAACATTAAAATATCTAAACATATGAACCATTTAACTGTTAATTACTCAACTAATTCAATATTTTATGGCCTAACGGGTTTATTGTCAGCCAATCCGAAATGATTTGTGTGATGATGTACCGTCAAGATTTGCTTATACAGTTCCTTATCGTCTTTAAGTTTCATTAGTAATTCAAATTTTATTAAATGTGTTAGTTAGACGCTCGTGAGCTTGTGTTCTTAATGATTACATATTGACACGATTAGTAATCTATTTATTTATTTAATAAATCTTTGTGCCACACAAACGTACAAAGGCGGACTTAATGCCTCTATCAGTCAACCAATGGTAGTGGAGGGATATAATGGCAGTTGCATAAAAAGTAGATTATTATTGTGACTAAATGAATTCTGTAACTTCCGCGTTTTGGCGAAATTTTTCGAATGAATTTCAGTGTCAGTTTTAATTATTCGCAAATTGATTCCTCGTGTATATTGTGATGTAAAATTGGTGTAGTATTGTATCTCAAGTGTCTACACAGCTGTACAATATGCGGAATCATTGTAACAGGTGCAATTTCGGCAAAATGGAGCTAAGAATATTATTGTAGCGTTGACTAACTAAGCGAAGCTTGCCGAGAGGGCTGGCTTGATACATTTTCTGCCAAATACTGCACAAACATTAGAATATGTAACATCCGTATTCTAAAGGATATTTTGCTGTATACCGTCTCAAAAACGAAATACTTTCTAAACTTGATACTGGTTAAATGCACAAGCAGTATGAGATTTAACAAAAACTTCCGTTTGAATGCGTAATGACTTGTGGCCATCCTGATATCAAGAGGAAGCGCATGCTAATGTCAAGGGTCGACCAAATATGTGTATAGTACCCATTTAATTTGTAATAGGATAATAACAATTTACTTATCTGATAAAAACAGTAAACATAAAGTAACATAAACATTAGAAATAAAATGAAGGCAAAGTTCAGTTATTATCTCTATGTTACGACGACTTCTGCCTATAAGACTAAAAATTCTTTCTTTATTATTCTTTAATAGCTGCTGCGAATGGCTTCGCCCGCGTGATAGTAGAAAGTTATCCCAAGGGAACATAATCCCGGGATAAAAAGTATCCTATGTGCTATTCCAGGACATGGTCTACCCGTGTAACAAGTTTCATCGAAATCCATTCAGAAGTTTTTGCGTGAAAGAGTATCAAACTTCCATACATCCACACATCAATACATACAAACTTTCGCGTTTATAATATTAGTAGGATTGTACAGACTGTGACGTATAGTTCCAGTGGGTCAGTTAATACTCTACAGTCGGTACACAAAACTTTAAAAACAATTTATATTAGGACAGCTGATGAGTACACAGGTGAGCTTAACCCACAATTGGGATTTCTTGTAGCATACCTTTTAATGAGATTGGAATTTTGCACTTGAGAACGCAACTCAAACAAAAATATGTGCGCAACAGAACTTAAACTTACAAAAATAAATTCTACTTTAAAATAAACTAAACAAATATGGATACAGGACACAATACATAAACATACTATATAATTATATCATATCATATAAATACCTATATGTACATACATATTTATTGTTTGGCGTTTAATTGGAACGTTTGCACAGAGAATTACTCATCGTCCGATTTAATTAAGACAAGTAATGGCAACACTTTTACAGATAACATAAAGGAAAGCGTTCCAGGAGCTATTAAAATGAAGTTATCACTCGCGTCGTATAACATTATCACTGTATATTTTACTTAGTAATTAGACGGTTGACTGTTTATTTATTACTTAGAATTAGTGTCGGGTTGCTATGCCATGTTATTTATAACTTGCCACCATGTTCGCCTAATTACGACTGTTAATTGTAACGTGTTGACAAATTGCTCTGTTTTATGAAACTTGATACTTTTTATGGGGGACCTGCTCTAGCCCCTTTAACAAGTTTGCAGTTGAAACGTGGTTCAAAATGTGTCAAGTTTAAGCAGTATAGTTCTCACCAGTAATTGCATGTAAAAAGCACATGTGACCAATATGTATGTTAAATCGTTTGTCTGTAAACGCTTCATAGGTATTCATTACGTGAAATATCTACGGACACAGACACATAAATAATTCAATTATTAGTACTTTACCGGGCAGGTATAGGTACGAGGGGAATTTTAATTCAACTTCCTTCTTCCGCTAGTTCATAGACCTCTATCACAATTCCAAAATTCTATACTAATAGCATGTTAAAAAGTATCATAAACGTCTAACTAAGTTTACAGTTATTCAAACAGTATATTGGGATTGTCTTTTTTACAAATAAATAAGAATAAGATTTAAAACCCTTAAAAAACCTACTTGAAAAACTTGGGATGGATTACCGGTAAATTAAATTAAAGAAATAAAAGCTTATAAAATACACACGAATGGACAATTAGGTCAAGATGATATTTTTATAAAACGTAGTGTATTCTATACAAATTTTTCTACGTACATAAGATATTTCTTAATTATCAAAGTATTTATCTAAAAGTAAATTAACTGCTACCAATCATTTGATACTTCGAAAACTCCTTTAAATTTGTCTGAAATGTGCATACAGAGTTGGTTTACAATTAGTTAAGTACGAACTAAAATTAGTCCTAAGTTAACAACCATTCAAAGCTTTTACTAATCCGCAACTTTATGTTTATCTCTTTCTTGCAGGTACGTAACAATTCGCTATGCCAGACGCAAAGGAGTTACGTATACAGTAACAGCTACGTATACCGAGTGAGTATCTACATTATTATATTATAACGTGACGCAAATATTCGTATTGACGTCGATAAACGTCACTACGAGATATCACGTCACGTCTTGATGTTGTGAGTAGTTTTAAATACTGAATTCAAACATACTTTTCTTGGATCTTGGTGGATATTCAAAAAAGTATCTTGCGAATTTTTAATAGGCTGTGTCGCGATTTACCTGAATATTTACAGAAGGCCTGAAAGTCCAGGACAATCCTATAATTCTCTGGTTGCATCATTGATCTAATGGTAACTAAAAGAGTCTCAGTTAAGGTAAGATAATAATCATGTACTTTAGCTACGGCTTTTTTGCTGTTAACAATATGATAACTCTAGTTTGAACCTAGAACATAGAATTGAAAATCTAATCTAATTAGTACAACGTTTAGCTTAATCGCGTAGAGCGCGTGTGCATAGTAAGCCTTAGTCAAACTTTAGAGATCACAGACATTAGAATCATTTCATCTGTAAAACAGACAAAACCTCTTTCACCGTAAATCGAGAGAAGTATTTTATAGCGTGCGAATTGAAACGTGTCGGACGCGAAATGGGTTGATAGTTGCGGACCTCAGGTAATTCTCCGGTGTAACAAACGGTGCCGAATGTGTGTAGCGATTTGTCAAGCGGCCGGTATCGGGAGCGAGTGCCTGCGACAAGTCGACAACCGTCCCTTCAAACCTTTGCGATCTCTTTACGACATCGTATATCGTACGCGCGGTAATTGAAGGCAACAGTGCGTGTCTTGTTTGTTTCTTCGGACCAGTCCGTTCGTTACGATCCAACTGTAAACTTCAACAAATGATATGCTAATGTAATTTTTATATTGACTCGATACGGAACTGTAAACGTAATCATTTGAGAGCGGATTCGGTCGTTATCTAAGCCTCAGCCGTCAGGGAAACGTTCATTATTTGTATTTGAAATTCATTCTACAGATTAAGTTAATGGATGAATCGTTTCGCACTGGAAAATCACCTTTTTTGGCGTCGAAATACAGATTAAAACAGTTATATTAATTAGTTTCGTTTATTTTAATGCGAGAGAAAGAAAGCTTGATCAACTTGTCGCCAATTTAGTATTTCCTGAAAATAAATTTTTCGCATTAGCTTCTTATTTTAAAAGTGAACAAAATTAATGTTTTACTGAACATTACACGTCGTAAGTCTGATTTAATCTCAAATATGCATAAGGAAAATGTTTAATTATCTTGATGTTTTTACTTAATCCTCTATTTGCAAGTCACGCAGTGTAAAATATATTAAGATTATGAGATTCACTTGTTAAACAAGCTTTTTTTAGAAATTTATGATAATTGCGCAGTTTTACCTACAATAGATAGTCACAAGAGTATGGCAATGTCAATTTTCACTTAAAATATGCCTAACCTAACCTTAAAAAAATAAGTTAAAATCACAACGCCATAACTATTATAACTATCAATTGAAGCTGAAACGGTAGTTACTGTAAAAAAAAACTACGGGATTTAGCAATATTGTAACATTTTATGACGGCATTGCGAACACACATAAAATTTATAGGCGTTAACGTCTCTAGGCTGGCAATAAACAGTAAGTCCGCTGAGTAAGCCGCCGCTAGCCGCGGGAGCGCCGCGGGACTTTTTAATATTTTCTTGTGTTGGCCGAGCTCGGCAGCCGTCGCGGACGCATCACTCCGCAATTAAGGGCCAGACAAAACGTCGTCGACGGGGAGCCCGCTCTTCATCAAATAGTAAAACCGGCCCGTGCCCGTGCGCGAACAAATCCTACAGCGCATTTAATATTTAACTTAAAACGGTCTGCGGTTTCCGACAGCGGAATTTTCTTGCGACTTTGTACGGCGATTTAAGTTTAGTTTTAGTAGCCGCGAGGGTAGACGCTGCAGCATGCTCGCATAACTCTTAAATATTTGATACGATGCTGTTATTAGTATTTATTGCCTTCAAAGTTCCGATTATTGTGGACTCAGAGGTAGGCTCGGAAACAATATTTAGGGTCATCAATCCTTTAATGAAATATTCATCCTAATTTTTAACTCTTTTTTATATTAATTTCGGCCTGCTCACGAAAAAGTCATTCTAAACACTAAGCCATATACGAAGCGTAGTGAAACAGTCGCTAATGTGTCCACCGAAAACAAATCGTTGAATCGTGCTTGGAGCTCCCTCGTCTGAATAACGAAAGCTAAATGCGGGAAAATATCAACATTAATCGGATGCGGTATTAACTCCCCAACTCAGTAGCTAATGAATATTCAGACAAACTGACACCGCTTGTCTTGAATTCGCAAGAAATAATCCCGGCGTCCGACAGCTATAAATCTTTCAGTATCCATTGAATGTTAGACATTCATAAAAAACGTGTCTCGAGAATAATAATATTTTTATTAAAAGTAATCTTTTGGTCCACAATATTTGTTAGTAGCACTTATTTCAACTTTTTACTTTGGTGTTCTATACGAACATTAAACGTTAAAGTTATACAAAAAAACTTATCGAGTTCCACTACTTAAAGAGTTTTTGCAAGCCACGACACGTCCAGTTAGAGCGTAGTTTTTTGCTCCGTTCGACGACCCAAATGCGACCTAAGAAAAAAGAAAATTACTTTCATTAGGCGTTTTATTGCACGAAAAATAAACGTTTTTAGCAGATGTTTTTTGCAGAGATGAGTATGTTACATTTCATATTAACGTTGTTGAAATGTCGATGGTTAGAATAAAATACTAAACCCATCCGAGTCGCCGTTGCGAAAACGATTAGTTAAAGTCACCGATCGGATGAGATTAAATTGTCTTCCACATATGTTGTACTGTCTGAACACTTCCTCAGGAAACATTTAGTGATATTAGGTTACAATTTCACATTAGTAATGCCGTATCCTGGATCGAAAAGAGCACACGGTTCTCAAAAGCATGAAGTCTTTTAGTAAGCCGTTTTCATGCAGATTTGGTCGGAAAATTTAACAATTCCCCAAAAACCCATTGTTACGAGAGCAAGTCTCGTAAATATTGTATTTTTGTAACGTAATACATCGTCGTAGCGCACGCAATTAAGCAAACAAGGAGATTTCATTAAAAATAAAAGAAGCCCGCGTCCCCCAGTGAACAAGGTAGGTACATTGTATTATTTAGTACAGAGATTATTCTTCTCCGTGAATAATGCATGCTGTACGCTCCACAGACATAAAGCGCTTTATAAACTCGGATGTAATACACCTTGTTTTATTTATACTTTCGTAATTCGCTGAAAATCATTGTGTCGCAAGTATCACTGGCAAGCCTGTGATCTTTTACTTTGGGGAAAGAATAAAGTATTATCCCCCGTCCAGTTTACTCCCATGTCTCGTCTAAGTTAAGTATTTTCGGTAAAAATGCTTCGCTCGCAAATACTCCCAGTTGTAACCGACAGCAGTGAGGAGAGATACTTGTTTTCCTTTAACACCGGCGGTGTTTGGAATTCCTGCGTCAATTAAATGCTTGTTTGTAAACACGACAGACACCGAGAACGTGAACGCGATCATTTTCACGGAACGCGCCTTTCCCCGACCCCCTGTACTGTGCGCCGTCGGCTTTACTGTGCCTTCTGTGAAACCGTTCCTTTGAGCACCCGCGCCTATAATACAACCCTCGCAGGTCAATTGAGCGCTTTTCAAAGACGCGAAGGCTAATTAGTTGCACATTTTGTGGGTCTTTTATACTCAACCTAGCCAAGGGTTACACGTGTAGCAAATAAAGAACATAACATAGCGAAATAAACGACTATACGTGCTACGAGTACATAATGCGCTACATTGTCATAGCAACTGTCAACACGAGATAGTCTCAAACTTTATATAAACACTGGTGACCCGCATGTGTTATACGTGCGACATAAACATTACTCATGAATCACTCTGTCTATTGGTGAAAACCGCATGAAAATTTGATCAGTAGTTTTTGAGTTTATCGCGAATAAACAGACAGACGCGGTGGGAAACTTTGTTTTATAATAAATGCAAGGATAAGGATGGTCAATAAAAATATTGAATAGTTGTTCCGTCTCACCTAGGTCTTAGATATTTCACATACACTGTTGGCCGAGTTCATATGCTGAGTACACTCGGTATCATAGAAAATAGTTTCATCATCATTACAGACGAAAGGCGTCCACTGGTAGACATGACTTGGGGGAGCTTAAGTGTCGCCACGACCACCGGTCCTGTATGTCTCACATCCATCGGATTTCCGCGACTCTCACCAAATCATGCAGCGTTAGTAAGCCCTAAAAATAGGGCTTACTAACGCTGCATCTTCCAGTACGCGGTCGGCACTCCAGATCCTTTTGTTCCCATCGACCATCTGTTCTGTGTCACATGTCAACATTGTCGGTAACTTAAGTTCTCATATCTTCATTCCTGATTAGACAACGCAAGGAAACTCCAAGATTAACCCTTTCCATTGCCCTTTGGATGGTCTTCTGATGTGGCCCATTTTGAGCGACCACGTTTCAGAGTTCATCACTGGCATCACGCACTTTCGCCTTGAGACACAGTGGTATGTGGTTGAAAATACTCGTAGTTTACACATACAGAAACCACGTGAATCTACACGCACAACTAAGACCAACCCTCCTTCGTGTAATAGAATATCTATACCTAACGACGTCACGTAACAGCCGATAAAAGATGGCGCGTTTGTCGTTTTGCTTCGATTCGATTCACCGAAAACTGTATTGTTGCGGTGGACAAAGGGCGGCGGAAGCGAGTAGAGCTATCGCCGGCGAGCCGAGCGAGCGAACGGGGAAAGGAAAGCTGTCTTCCGTCATCTCCCACCACCCGGTGCTGATTAACCAGAGATGCTTAAGTAATTTCGTGTCCGTCCCTCGTTAATTGCGGGAAATGAGTTAATTAATTGTTTTCCTTTTCTCTCAGATTTGTGCCATTTAGAAGCGGCGTTTATTCAATTGATTGGGCCGATTTAAAAGGTGCTGTCTTGACTCATCTTCCTTATAGGGAGAGATTGTACTGGATAAAGCTTTCAGACTGTTGAATGGGCCGAGTATTATAGTGAATAACATGTAATTGGTTCTTAAAATGATTTAGCACATACTGATAAGAATATCTACAACGTACCTACCGGAAAATATTTACTACGTAAGTACCATATTTGCATTTAAGACAAGTCAAGGATCTTTGTAAGGAGAGGTTAATGAGATGCACTCTTACAATACGCGTAGGCGGCTGAGAAATAAAATGAATCAGAAATCAAGATGGGTAAAATAACAACCAACAATTTATTCAAATAAATCTTACATTCGAGTAAATTGCAGGTTTCACGAAATATTTTAAAATTAGTTTAAAATCTACCTTCTCTTTCTTTTCTATGATTACCTTCTCTTCATCTTAGTGTTTACATACATGTATAAAAAACACAACCCTTCTTGCAGTCGGGTAAAAAGAGAAGGCCTGACTTAGTGACTCATCAATACCAAGCCAAAATCCTCGGACCTAGAGAATTTAATTTTTTCAGAGGTGTAGTAATAATCTATATAATAGGGGATCATTTTAATATAATTGCCTGGTCACGCTATAACTTTAGAACAGCTGGACCAATTTTAATAATTCTTTTTTTATTTTCTTCACCAGCATACAGGGAAGGTTTTAATTAGGGTTGGGTAGGAAGGTAGGAAAACCGTAGTAGAGTATATAGAATATAGAACAAGAGTCTATTGAATAAGTATCCAAAACGTAGATGAGCAATAAGAACGGATTTTTCGAAATTCAATCCTCAAGGGGGCGAAAAGGGGAAGCCGCGGTAAGCTAGTTTTCATATAAAAATAAGAACGCTTTTAAAATAAATAAATTTCCTTAGCGATACTGTAAAACTACTCTGTTCTACATCTGTCCACAAACGGCGTTGTTAGGAGAGCAGACAGCGCAACCAAAATAAACATTGTACGTTTTAGTGAGTCGCTGGAAACTGATGCTGCGAAAGTCGCATCATTAAAATTAAAAGTGTTTCGCGGAGTGCATCTGCTTTTGTGTTCTGTCGATGTATTTATAGGGAGGGCGGCGGCCGGGCGGGCGGGCGACGACCGGCCGCCCAAACGCCGCCCAAACCAGCCGCACTACGCTCCAACAATTCGTTATTTACGTGTTGTGCACCTCCAGACAAAACACAATCACAATACTTGCTTATAAAGCATTCACATAGAAAATAGAACACTTTTGATGCTTATTTATTAATATGCTTTTAGTTTTAATTTAGATATTGATATTAATTTTGACTTTTAATTTAATTTAGTATATGTTTTTATCTTTATTTTAGTTTTTTTAATGTTATCATATTTTTTATTTTTTTTAGTATTCAAATTTCTTTTATTTGTTTTTTATTATAGATATGTCATAAATATAGTTATATGTATTTTAGTGTAATACAGTGTACACTAGCGAAGGAGCTAGAGAATACATGAAAATAAATAATTGTATGATTTATGTCAGTAAAGATTATTATTTCTCTTAACATACCGGTGATTATGGTAAGGTCCGTCTGTCTTATCTAACAGTGGAACGGAGCCGAGCCGCGGTACAAGGGTCGGATTAGAACCGACACTAAAAAGGATCATAACCTCTTCTTGTACTTTCGTGGTTTTTACTTAATTAACTAAATATACTTACCTACCGTATATATACGGTAGGTAAGTATATTAACCTATATACGTATAAGAAATCAGTAGATCTTGCCGGATTATTCGTTCCGTTATCGAGCAAACCGTTTTAACTTTCAAGTTTAATTAACCTAAATATTAATATTCGGAATCGCATGCCAACTGGATATCTATGGTAATGGCATCTATAATAATTCGGTGCCAACAAAAGTGTACGTTTCATGATGAGGTTAGCTGTGGAAACCGAGGAATTTAGAAATTAAGCTATAGAGGTTTTCATCTGTAGCGTCGGTAGGCAACTAAAAACATTTTTTTCGTTATTTTTTTTAGGATAGGTACTAAGTCCTTTAAGCCATGTCTTCGTATGAATAGTTAATTTGTTTACTATTAGAATATGGATATACACATTTTAAAGTTTTTGTAGTATTTGGCGGCAAATGTATCGAGTTAACCATCTTGGCAAACTTCGCTGAGGTAGTCAACACTATAATATATAGGTAACTGTAAAATGTTCACCTCCATTTTACCGAGATTGCGCCTGTTTCAATGATTCCACATAATATTGTCCAGTTGCGCAATACACAACACACACACACAACACACAATATTTACATCACAATATTTTTTAAATTCATATAAACTAGTGCTTGACTGCGATCCCACCTGATGATAAGTGGGAAACTAATATCCACTAGAAACAGTTTGCGAATAATTAAAACAGCCTCCGAACTTCAAAACTTGCCTAATAACATAATATTATTCATTCGTACGTGTGCACAGATTAGGTGTATAACTGTGTCCTGTATCACATTCCGTGGGCGGATCTAGATTACTACAATCACGTACCTAGTACATGAGTGTCTCATAAATCCTAATTTTTATTTAATGACACAGATAGTGTCATTATATAAATATTACTTAGATTTGTCAGCTTGCTAATGACCTCCGATAAGCTTGCGCGACCGATCATTATCGGAACGAAGTTGTCAACAAGGTACATCACTTCTTGTCCCTTGCCAGCTTACTATATACACGGTAAAATCGACGACATTATTCGCCGGACTCTCGTCATTAGTCACCGTCCGCCTCGCATAAGAACCAAATGAATCGATACGTGACGACAGAAGGATTCCGGAATATAAATATCCTAGGAAGGGTTTAGGGGGCTGGGGAGCAATGTGCAACACATTCATCATACCTTCAGTGAACACGGAGAAGTGGGAAACTAAAGTGATAATGCGGGGGCGTACACGTGCGCTCTAGAAAATAACTACAGTCTACAGAAACAATCAATCAGAATTACTTTGTGTAAGTATGACGTCTTATGCGGCACTATAGCGATCTCCCAATCACGGTTATTTTTCTATTTAGTCGAGTTTGATTTTGTCACGAGAAAGACGCATCTACTCTATTGGTTTACTACTCTGTGGTCGAGCTTCACACAAACGGGCAGTTATATCGATTGTAGCAATAGTCTGTCAAATAGTGCAAATATAGAGACAGGTTATGACGTCAGAGTGGAGTGCATCGTCGGCGAGAGCACTCGTCGACCGTGCTGACCTCCACCTTCGCAAACAATCGACCCCGCCATTCAATACCGATTCTGACAGCCTTCTGAACGTGACACATTGTCTGTCTATGAATTTATTACTCTGTGCAATTTTGCTTCTTTTTTATTTGAGAATAACCGATGCCTATTCACGGTCTGTGAAGTTCATAACGATTCGTTAAACGTACGAAGATTGCAATGGAAATGGAATAAAAATGATAAGGGAAAACAAAAAATAAGTTGAATTTAATTTATACATGCTGTTACTCATTTTGTTGTTAATATTGGATACAATTTATAAGGAACACTGGTGTAGCATCAGCTCTTTAATCATAAATTCGGAATCTACAGCGCACTAAATAAAAATATCAAGATTTATTTGAGACAATTCATCACTTAACTTTCTTTAGGTATAAATCTAAATTATGTTAATAAATTAGCAGGCCCCATCCTCAGAGGTCAGATAACATCTGTTAGATTTATATGAACGATACAAGCTTGCCGCACTACATAATATTATAACTATTTACGGCACGCCATGTAAAACTTAATCGTGTTGTTTTACCTCGCGTATAAAAGTATTTAATTTACAAAAAGAAAATCCACGCAATCTTACCGAAATCTAATAAAAAATAAATTGGATTTTACTTACAATATTCTTTACTCAATTTTTTTTTTTGCTTTGTACTTTTGAACCACATATTTCAGGCGAAAGTTACGATTTGTTACTTATTACTTATTTCCAACTTTAAGCCGGATATGAAAGCAATATTTCTATGTGTATTTCAATAATAGCTAGGTTACGGAATGTAACATTCAATATTGGGGTTTAATTTGGGCAATGTCAACGTCTCGGGAAGGAATAGCGGTGGCATATTGCTAAGCACCCGTGTGATTGGAACCGCTTTCCATATTGGATGATCGTCATTTGCAATTCAAACTAAACCATACATATTGGAGTTATTATAACAACACAAACTACTCGACTTGTAAAGCTGTAGAAGCGTATAAAATCACTCCACTTCGCAAAAACCAGTAGATTACGTCAAAGTGCACTTTTCGTTACACTAAAGCTCTCGTTTCGGCCGAAGACAGTTTTCGCGTTTTCTGAAGACGGTTTAATACGACGATACGTAGCTACAGTTCTAAGATCCGAAGTGAAAAGCTCTTTGCTCTAATAGCATTACGACTCTGTTGCCTTTTAAGTGAAGATATAACGGAGAGTTTGACAGCTTCCTCTGAATCTAGCCCTCTCGTACAATGTAGTTCTAAATGAATTAAAAGCGGAAATAAAACGGCACTGCGGATCGCGGCCGGCGCCGTCTGTTTACGATCGTGTAAGCCAGCGGCATTATCTCCTACTTCCCTGGATTTTGGTAATTGGCTGTACGACGTAAAACGATTACCTAAATGCGAAATCCTTTTCTCTCTCAATCCCTAGGCTATTTTGGTTGCGTTTTCTCAATTTACTCGCCAGTTCGGTAAACGAACTCCAAAATTGTGAATCAGACTTGATTGAATCGCAGTCGTGCCCGCGGGAATGGAGTTATTTTCCAAGCTATTTCATGGCACGTCGTACGATCGACAAGTCTCGCAGCCGCTAGCCGTGCACTCGCTCGCGTTTCATGTTTGTACCCTCTCGAGAAATTTCTTTCGGTTCATTTATTTGTTTGGAAACTGTCGTTCCACTCACAACGCCCATATTTGGTATTGGTACATATTTTATGATTTGTAAAAGAATTGCCTTCGGAAAACTTCCTCTTCTATCAATAAGTTTATTCTTATGTGAGTGACGAACAAGACGTAAAGATTTGCGGAAAGTATTAAGGCACGTCGAGAAGTGATTATAAGTTGCAAATGATAAAAATAAACCAACATTCGTCATAATATCTTGAAAATGTGAGCATTGTCGAGTCGTATGAGGGATAATCGTCAGCAATAAAAGAGCTCATTTGTGTTACTGGTCCAGTTGTTTCGTTTCACGTTGCTCTTGCTCGGACAATGGGCAAACGTACGCACAATGTGCCCCATCGTCATCAATCAAAGTCCCTCGCCCCACCCACGCACCCCACAGCCCAGCCAGACTGATTTACCCCTTACATTACAAGCAAATGCACGTCTACGGTAATACCAGCCGACTGCGGCAAATTGAAACTAACATAGCTGATGTAAAACTAAAACAACGGCTACATGTAGACTTACAACAACACATTACAATGGCAAACGATTTAAATTACAACTACTTGAAATGTTTAATAACAACCCAAGATTAGAGAACTTGGGCGTAATGACTAAGGAATCTGCTTAATACAACACGATATCAGGCAGATTTCTATCAAAAAACGTAATATAAACTGATTTGGTCATTCCCTTCCAGGATGTATTTTCCGTTTTCATTACCATTTCGCGTATGTAAAGGTAATATTAATTCCCCTCGCTGTGATGCTGTGCATGCAACAGACAACACAATGTCAAAAGGAGACAATCAGTAATCATGCGTCATCCCCGTGAGATTACTCGAAACTTCCATCTGCGTAGTGTACACACAATACCGTGTTTACAGCCGCGATTATATCTGCCTGGCTTTTCAACAAACGGCTTTGCTGATTATATAAATCAACGGGTAGGTATAACGTCACTTTTGACGTCAGTCATGGACTGAAAATTCACAATAAAAAAAAAAAACAAAGAAATATAAAATTCCAAATCAAAAACCATGTTTTCTACAAATTAATTCAAAGGTAAATTAATATTATGAAATAAAATAAATTGTTGAGGCAATTTAGGTGGAAGGCTCATTTCCATGTGGCCGTACGTCCAAGCAGGCCGGGGCCGCGCCGCCCGGGCCGGACGTCGCGTGACCGTCCGGGACATTCCCCACCCTCATTACCACTTTAAATAACACTATTCAGACCAAACTATTGTATTTAGTAAGCAGTGTATAGAAAATTACGTTTCTAAGAAGTTTGAAAGCAGTAACTGGGACTATTTAGTTTCGTGGCATTCAGAACATAATGACGCGTCAAAACCCTTACTTTTGTATTTACAAAAATATTTCTATGCATTTATTTTACTATTTATGTTTAAGAAAGGAAACAGTTATATATTATAAATATGAGTAACAATTAACTTCTTATTTCTATAGAAATTTCTTCCAAAAGACGTCCGAAAGGTTCTATTATAATAAATCTAAATAGACGATAATATTGTGTAAATTCAGAAGAAGGGTGCATCTGTGAAGACAAAATTAACGTATTAAATAAAACTACACATATATAAGTTAAATATGAATAAATACTTATTACGGGTATTAGTAAATTTATTTACATACTTCAAAATATACTTACATACAACTAAACTAATAAATATTACTCAAAAGAATTCATAAATACTTATATAACTATATACCTACCTAATATGTATACAATTGAGAGAAAAGATAGTGCTCTTTTTCTTGATTTATGAAAACTGAAATCGATTTCAAATCTCGAATGCTAGTTACCCACTACTAATTTACTGTACTACCTACTCAAAGATAAAAGTATTCAAAAATATATATATTGTGAAAGGTAACTCCTATCCTGCTATCAATAACAGTCCGTAATTATAGAGTCCTATCACTTGATTGCTTATATTTTTGGTAACATGAAAAAACCGGGTAATAGATTCTCGGGATTCAATTACTGGACAGATAATTATAGCGTTGACTATATTAACTCCCTAATTAGAATAAGTGATTACGTTGTATTGATAACATAATGACTGTTGTTATTTTATCAGTGGTGTGTCCAATTAGTCCATTCTTTTCACACTTAGGTACCTATTTGGAAATTGTTCATCAGATTGTACTGTATTCGTAACAAACGATCGGCCAGAAGTATTATGTTTAGTTATTCGAAAAATACATTCCAAAACTGGTGTTAGGCATACCATGTTTAAGGAACATTATTAACATAGCTACGCCTAAATACATTTTCGTTTTAACAATTTAAAAAAATTGAATATGTCACAATATGCAAATGTGTCAAGACAATACCGAACCAACTAGCTGCAGACTGGAATAATCTGCTAAATTGCACAAACGATGGGGAGTACTAGCAACCCTTCATGATCGCACCGTGGTGGCTAGCTCTAAATACAATGCGTACTGTATATGTATGTATATGCGGGTATATAATAGGTAGAGCTAGCCCAGCGGGCACTATTGATAACAGACGGGGCCCCACCACGCATTGTCAGAGAAAAGCACAATGAAAACAACATAAACATAGATAGTGGACCGAAATTATATTTTCCTCGAGATTTATATAAATATACGGCACAATAAAACTCTTGGTATATTAGGTATTTTATGTTGTGTGTCTGCTTTCGTCGCATTAGGGATTGTAAAAAAATCTGTGCGTCAGTGACTCGGATCTAACAAGGTCTTTTGAGAGCACTTCGTCACGGTTAGAATATTTCTATTTGAATAACAAACCATAACAAAATGATCCTAATCGTATCTGCGTTTACCAACGGCTGTGGCACATTCAATATGGGAACATTAGATGTGACACCATCCACAATCGCTGTAGCCGTCCGGCGCGGGGGCGTATGATTAGAAATCGATAACTATGCGTCACATTTCGGTTTACACTTAAGCATTGTTGATCCTCTATTGTGATCTGACCCAACGTTATCTGTTACAACATTTACAACGCTTTTAGTACGTCGGTAATCCCAATCAGTGAGGATTTCGTCATTTCCTTTTGTTGAACCCTTATCTCGACAAATTTTTTTGCTCCACGCTAGGGCACGGACAGTTTTAATACATAAACATCTGTCGGCGAGAGATTTGTTGACTGAAATAGAACTGACGCCGGCTACAATATCTACATAAACAGTTTAGTTCTCAAATACAGGGAAATTGTTAGTAGAGTATCTAATCTAGAAGTTGATACTCAAACAGGATATTTTGATATTAGAAACTTGTTGGCTGAAGTAGTTGGATAGGAAGTTAATAGTTACCATTCAAAGTGTCAGTTTACACGATTAATGAAGCCACTGATGTTTAACCCATTCTGTGCTTATGAAATAGTAAACAAACCTGATTAATGACTAATAGTAACGTCCTATGACTTATGTTGGATGCACATGCGGAACACAAGCGATATGTTCATAAAAATGCACGTAGTTACCGCGGCCCTGGAACGCAATGGGCAACTGAAGTAACACAGGTGGGTTTTAATCAGTAGGGCATTCCCTTTGCGCGAGCGAGAGAAGTCATTTGATGATTTCCTACTTAAAAAAATAATGTATTAAGTATAATAGTTTTAATACTATTTATTCGTAATAAATATGTATTCTTGCTATAATATTTTAAACTAAGTACTTTGCAGTTCTGTACGTCATCAATGACAATCACAAATTCACAATAATTGAAACGTAGGCTATTCTAAATAGCTCTATAAAAAACCTACTCAATCATGAGCATACAAGTACGCACGTTTCACCAATTTATATCTGTTGGCATGTCAATGAAAGTAACATTAATGAGTAATTGAGTGCAATTAAGAGTAACACGCCACCGCCGCACATTACCGCGGGTTACATGCTCGAAAGTATTGCTGTACACGTTAATTACATCATTACAAAGACTATGTCCAGTTTCATTCCATACGCCTCAATATCGATTTCCTATTTCGTGCCCATATTGGCAACTTTTATCTTTTAGAACTCATAACACGTTAAACCTTTCAAGAGATTATTTTATTTCTACTTCGTGACGGCTTCTTATATTTTTTTAGGATTTCGTCTGAGCCTGAACCCTTATAATGGCATATTCGTCCCTTCATATGTCACTAATGTCACATACTCGTAGTTCTTTCAATATTACGGATTTGATGAAAATTCACAAGGAAATGCTTTCATAATATCCATTTGGATGGAAAATTGAAAAATGATTCTGGAATTGTACTCTTTAATCATTGTTGGTAGAGCTGCGTCGAAAAGATCTTTTAAAATGGAACAAATTCGCCTCAGATCATTTTTTATTTTGACGTTTTGATTACGAGTTATGAGCCCCCAAGTCGTTTGTCCTACCCTTGTTCTCTATTAAAGCATTTCATGTTATAAAAATAGAACGATATTAAGTGAAGAAATATTCGGTAACCTCTTGGCTGTTCGTTTTTTCTAATATTTCATCCTCAACTAGTCTTGATAGTTTCTGTCTTCTTAGTTTTTTGGCTACGTACCATGTCGTTATTTATACATACTATACATATTGTTGGAATCCAGACAAAGAATTTTTATGACTCCAAGTAAAGGCGTAACACTCATATTTGGGCGATGGTCGCAGACCGTTCTTCTCATAGTTTGGCGACACCATTACGGCATTCTGAGCGCGAGTGAACAATAAATCTCCCCGGGGCTCTGCAATGTATTCTGCATGCAGGCTACTGCGCTTCGTAGCCTGGCAATTATTACTCTCTGTACGAGATTGCTAAGTTACCAAGCCGCCGTAAGTACCCTAGCTAGATTTTTAAACAGCTTTAAAAATGGAACCACTTTTTTCATGCTTGCCAGTAATATTTTACGGGCTGTTGTTTAGTGTCAGTGTACGCTATTGCACCTAATATCGGTTGCGTATTTATGTGTTTACAAGTATCCTTTGTCCGGGGATTTCCAAGAAACCGCTGAAACGACTTCAATGGAAACTGTTTTTGTCTTTTTGCGCGTGGTTCAACTTAGGTCATCTAAAAACATTCTCGGACCAAGAGCTGCGCGCAGTAGATGCATTTTTAATTATATCTGGCTTTAACATCTTGTTAATTATAGTTTGAGATATTATTTCTTTTGATACTGTATTTAAAGTTGTGAAATGAATATTTAGTTATAATTAGTAACTCTAGGTACTCCTACCAAATAAATATTTAAAATAAATGCTTGTAATATTAGATGCACGTGACTAGTGTAAAAATGTTCTTTTCCAAAAAAAATCTGTTTGGGAACACAATAGTGTTAGCAGCCTCCAACCGAGTCTATAGAGAATCGTTTTTGCACGACCCTTTACATACCACAACGCTAAAACCTACTGCGCATTTAACAATCAAAGCTTTCAAACCTGTTTAAATATTTTCTAGCATGTGCAAGCGCTGTTAAAGTAAACTGTGAAGTGAGCGTGCATTAAACACTACCGCTAGACCTTAGCTGTACCTTCTCAAGTGACTGAGCGATATTCTACGAATTCATCAAGTGGCCGGCTTCACTAAACTTATCAGAACTTTACTTGTATATAGATGATGGCTGGGAAGCAATAAAATGTCTGCCTGGATTGGATAGGAACTGGCGCGCCTGTGTGCAAATGATCCGGCGCGGCGTACGCCGAAGGACGCGGCCGCATTCCGCCGCTCACCACTACAGCGAGATGACACACATACCGACACGTTCCGCTGTGTGTGTGCAGCAACACATTAATGCCAAAGTACATAAGGCACTTTTGCTGTACCGAGTTGGCGTCAGTGTACCGCTAGCGGTGTGGAATTCCTTATTACGATGCAACACGTTGCATTCACAAAATTGTTTAGAACTGTTATGTTAGTCGCACGCCGTATACGCACCGCACCGTTATCGCTCCACATGCGGTATTAAACCTCAAATTATCCGTCGTATAAAACAGTCTGAGATGAATATTTTAACCGCAGCAGCTTCGTTGTTCACATCGACGTGAGAGATAGAGACAAAACGGAATATCTGCAAAGCGGAAACAGTTTAATCACGCAGCGTGTACGTCGGTAGGCGCTAATCTCGCGTCGCGGGCAGCCGTCGCCGAAGCAAATCGCATACAAATGTGCCGCCAGGCAGAGCAAAAACTGCTGAATAATGTCCCCTCACAGTTGTACCACTCGTACGAGTACGAGCTTTATAGCACACATAATGATGCAGTCACGGCACGTTCTATGCATTTTACAACCGCATTACTTTCGGAGAACTTAATAATATTGTAGCTTTTTAATAAGAAGTGTATTGTCGCCCGTCGGCGTGCCCATGTGCCATATTAGACACAAACAGCGATCGGATCAGCGTTGGGGTCAGGTTGCTGGCATGTGCCAAGTGCGTCACCGCCGCGGATCGGGTGACTGCATCCAATGGCCAACGAGAAATGCACACTGTGTTACTCACCTTATTCACCTTTTTTGATCTTGCTTTGAATTTTTTTTTAAAGTTACACTGCTACTGGAGATGACTAATTTTGAAACAGAATTCTTGAGACAAAAGTAAAATATCGTTCTATAACTACTGCATTTATTCTCATTGAGCATTCCCTACTGATCCAATGAAATGCACAATTATCTTGAACTAATCGATGACAACTGGGTTTAATTTGACTTGGGCACTCGTGGAAGAATGATATTTATTATATCCGCTGATGTAAACTATAATATCGAATTCGCAAACGTAACTGACCTACGCAAGATAAACATTTTTCAGTGAACGGAGTGACTGATGACTTTTTTTGTTATTCACTATTTACTGTTCGGGGAAATTGCTGAGATTAGCGTGATTCAATGACTCACTGGCGTCAATGTCTGCATAAACAACAAACTTTTATTTAGTCTGGATACACTACACTTGCTCTGTACACCCAAACTTTTTGTAGGCCGATAATAAACAAAAAAAAGTCTAATTGTGTTGTAAAGGTGGTCAGGCTTGTCACGTTCGTGAGTAATCTATTCCACCGGTATTTGTAAACGTCGAACAAAAAACAGAGTCGGTTTTCAATAAAACGCATTATTCAAAAGTGACGCTCTATCGGATACCCATTCATGTAGTCGAAACAGTAGCGACACAGCACCAATTATTTACATTGCCGTCCGTCTAACAATTTGGGAGCGGTATCCGGAATTCATGGAAGACAACTGCGCTCGTCATCGCGGCTTTGTTTGCGGGCCGCTGTGAGCTGCCGGTAATCAGACGAGCCGGGACGGATTAGATGCGGTCGTCGCGTCGGCTGGGGAGGCCAAAGATGTGACTGAAGTTGTAGTGGAGCGTCTGGTGGCTCGTAATTTGCGGAGCCGTCGCCGTCACAAGGGTTGACCTCGTCTGGTGATCGCCCACTCAATTAAGAATTTCACTGCGCCAGACGACTGTCTTAATTGTAATTATAGGATTATTACCAATTGATACGGCATTGGTTGATCGTAAATCGAATTCTTGACAATTGCCATTTCAAAAACGTTGATATTCAACAAGAAGATTGATGTTAAGAAAATGTTATTCGTCCAATAAAGTCTGGAGAGCGTAAAACCGGTGGTCGTTCAATGCTTTTAGTGAAACCCCACTTTATTTGATCCTAGTAGCTCTTACTAAAGTCGAGGAGTAGCTACGGGGAGCAATTTTATTGCCTCTTATTGGCTAACGTTCAAAGTGACAACTTTAAAGACTGTTCGTACGTATTGGACTCGCGGCCGAGGCTGACTTTAACGGGCTGACGTGCTCACCGTGTGTAATTCCACTAAACGAGCAGAGAAATCTCAATAAGTCCACTTTCGCTTAAAATAAAGACGGAACACAATAAAGTCATGTAATGTAATAAGACTATCCCGCACCGAGTCGGATTTGATTTTGATTCGTGGTCGTATCGAATTTATGTCCATCGAAGTTGGAATGGACAATAACTTTGTTAGTTTGAAGCGAATGATCTTTGCTGAGAATTATAGCAGTATCCCGAGTCACTCATGTTCGCTATCTGTTTACGAGTAAGTTATATAATTTCCTGCATCATACCAGTTCTACTTGCAACTTGAATGAATAATCAACTTCCAGTATCAGCTCAACTAATAGTTAGGTTGTTTTACTTAATCTGCAATAGGTTTTATTATGAAAATATGGAAGATAAGTAAGGTAGTATAGACGCTGTGTATGTAAGTTATGTTTGACTAGTTTCTGCCAGTGATTTGGAAATTAATATTTTCCCCCTTAAAGTATAGCATGTTATATACTGATGTAGGTACCATGAAAATCCGTTCAGTATCAGTCAATTATTACATCAAACCTCACAAGCTTTCTCATTTATTAATAATATTATATTATTACGATAGTAGGATTAAGGAGAAAACCATGTACACATTTATTATGGAAAAGAAATTGAAGATTAAATTGATTTGAGAGCTATATTAAGGTTCAGTACTGGTATCAGAACTAGAAAAAATGTAGCTGTATTCTATTGCAATTCTTAATAAACTCCCTAATGAGTTAAGATTTCCTATTTCCAAGCATGTGCACATTGATAACCTTGATAAGGAAGATGCTATATAAATACTAAATAGCATAGTGATATCACAAAGCAATACCAGTGTCCTCAGTGGTCACCCTTTCGGTGCGGGCACGCTCGGCGTACTTTGTACTTTGTTCTTTTTTTTTTTTTACTTTTTGTTTATAACCGTTGTGCTGTGTCTGTCCCGAATAAATGCATTTCTATTCTATTCTATTCTTCTATTCAAGGCTATAGTTACAGGCGTGTCCATTGCAGATTAAAAGCGGATCTTTAGTGGGTAGGGGGTGGTGGTGATGGTGGTGTCAGCGGGGGCTAGGGGGGGCACGCGGCACGGGCAGCAATAAGCAGGCGGCGAGACGGAGCCGGCGCGACCCGCCGACGCCAACAGTCCCACTCAACATAAAACTAAATCTCCACGGACAACAAGAAAACGCAATAGCTCTCCACAAAAGACGTGAACACTAGCTCGAGTATCAATTCTCTGCTATTCGGCTCGACAACTTTGTATGTTCCTCACTGGTGGCTGACGACATAGTAAGCAAAAGATCTGATACTTCACTTCTCTTCAGACAAACAGAAATAAAACCGCGCATCTTTATACCTAAGCAAATCCAACTTAACTCCTCAGTTTTGTTAAAAGTTTTTCTATTTCTTTTTTGTTCGTTTAGCAAACAATCCAGAGCAGTGTTTAAACTTCGGCCCATTCTGAACAAGAGTAAGAAAAACCTAGACGTTTCAAATGATAAATCACTAAGGAAATACGTAGCATAGTTGGACGAAGTTAAATTACGGTTCACTTCATGAGTTCCGCAAAATGGAATGAAACTTCATTTACGTGGAGTCACGGGAAAATTGACAATGTACCTTAAAATTCATGTTACCATTTTAGTGAGCATAGCTTTAACGACGTACTAACTCACTTTAATGTAAGAGTCCACAATTTCGTGTAAGTCTTTAGGTACATAACGTCTCGGAAATGTTCAATATTTGCAATACACAAGTTACGTAGGTAGCCACTTCGTCGATAACCTTTACACGTAATGTAAGACAGAATAAACCCAATAACGATATAATCTAATCTAATACCGCCAGACTTACAGTGGACATAAGGTCTCTGCGTTTACTGTAACAAAAATATATATTTTACGCTAATTCCTTGTCGGTGGCCCCACGCACACTAAGCGGATTTCCAGCTTATCGCCTTACAGTCATACTCACCTATTTTTTCAATAGCAAAAAATAGTTTTAAAAGTATAAGAATGCTGCTTATCGAGAAAAAAAAAACTACAACAAAGCCCTGATCCTTGAGGCTTTCCTCGTGGGTTTTTCGAATTCCGTGACTCAAATAATTAAGTCCCCAAGATGGGGGTCGCTGGGTGAAATTATACATTGTTATTGCCACCATAAATCTCATTTTGGGTGAACGCACTCGCACAGAATAACAAATAAAGACAACAAAAATTTCATATCAAATCACACAGCCCTGAGGCGCAAATGTTTTGACTAAATAACTATTGAAACCTTCCTTTGTTCATGTGTTGTACTCGTAACAAAAACAGTATGTTGTATGTTTCACCCGTGCTCTGTGTAAGCGAACTGATAGACAAATTACTGGAATGGCAATAAATAACAATCGTCTATTACAGTGTTCCGCAAAACTTTTTGTGTTCAAGGCACATCTAGGAAATCGCATACCTACTAGGTGGTCCAAATTTGGAGTAATCGGTGACGAATGAATCGCTCTATACCAGAGCGCAGAGAATTTTCCACCACAAATATCTAGACGGTAGACGAGATTCTGAATAATTTTAATGTGCAATTGGTTTTCATTTTGAACAGTTCTTCCTACTCGTTAATCAGTAAGTTTCAAAACAGAATGCCTTTAGAAAGTGGATTTTAAGTCCAGTCCATAGGTTAATCTAATTTTTTTCCGTATGTCTCTTAACTTTGAGAGGTAGGTAACCTTAATTTTCCGAGGCACACTAACCAATCACCACGGTACACCAGTGTGCCGCGGCATATCCTTAGAGGTACATTGGTCTATAATACAGCTTCTACAGCTACCATGTTGATGTAGTAAAAGCAGTTTCTTGGATATTATTGATCCAAGTTTTTCTTTGACTATTAGCGTTTCTTAACCTCAGTACGAATGGATATCTCTTTTCTTCCAATTTTTCCTTTGAACTTAATTCTCACCCACAGGGAATTGTGAAACGCTGAATTGTCTTCAAACTCCTTGTGAATTTAATTCTCGTTCGCTTCAAATTGCTGGTGGCAATTGTCGTAGATTCTGGTTTACGATATTCTTACTGTGGAGCTAGTGCAGAGCTGCGGTTAAAAGAGGTAGCTTGTAGGTACGTGATGACATGATTATTATTCATGTAGTTTTGTATCATGATGAGTCTTCGCACTAAGTATACCTTCCTACAAAAGTAGTTTTACTGAATTACCTACCGGATACGTTGAAACATCTTGATAGCACGATGACAAAATACAAAACCATTGGGCATCGTAACAAAAATACGAATCAGTTCTGAAAAATAGAAACTACCTTCCCAGATAAGATACGTGTACGTACACAAGTATCTACAACTACACATAGATCTGTGTAGTACATTATGTGCATGTATAAGGTATTCTAGACGTTTGCGAAAGTCTGCAGACACGCTTCGTCACGGCTCTCGGCGCACAGATGCCAATCTGTTATAGTCATATGTCTACGTCAGGCCGTGATGCAACATTCGGATCCTCACGATTTACATATACGCTACGCGCATCAGAAATGCTCCTGAATTTTGAACTACTCATTACAAAATTACCCTAACGAAATATCATACAATCTGAATCTATATAATGTTATGTACTTATCCGTATTAAAAATATATTAGGCATATCGCAGCTTCAGCTAGCTAGATTTGAAGAAAAATATCTACGTGTTGCGTCGACCCCAACTAAAGTGGGGCAAAGGCAGTAAGATGACGATAGCAGTTATATTCTCCTTGGGACCTTGGAAAATTATTTTTATTTAATTCGATATTAGGACTAAACAAAAATTATTGCACAAAAATGCAGTTTATAAAAACCCAGTTAGCACCTGGCTCTTAGATTCACATCTGTTTTTGTGAGAAACTTTTCGCTACGCTACGCTACGGTCCATGGCCGAACTAGTTACCACTAGACTAATGAGGCAATTATTCCACTTTAAAAGAAATTAACAAATTTATTTAAATATAATTTTAACTATGCAACTAAAAGTGTCTTTCAGCTTAACTTTAGTGGGCGTCCAAGAGACCCGAACGGAAGATTCATTTTGGAAGACAAACTAAAATACTAACGAAAGAGGATGAAGCGTCGCATATATCGTCGGTAAACTAATTAGGCACTAAAATGGTTTTGAAATGAAATTATGTCTGGCTTTGCGTCCTCCATTACCGTAACCAATAGGTATATGTTTGTGCGCCGTGTTCGTGTATTATCGAAACAAACGGCCGCTTTGCAGTGAAAGTTGTACCGACTGCACAACCACGATAGCTTCATTTATAAAATGTAAATTTTCTTATGGCTTTATCCTGTTGCAAATAGTACAGTTGGTAGTAATAGCAGTGTATTGTTCCAAGCTTTTCAAAATACGACGGCTTTAATTTGAGGCAGTTCAATCTAGCTGAATAACTGCATATAATTATGCACTAAACGCCACTAACTAACCCACCTAGTTAAATTCTATTGCTATGCACGAGTCTTTAAAGAAAATATTATTCATGGAGATTGTAGGTACCTAAAATAGAATTCGTAATAGAAATACCTAGTCGCTTAGAAGTTGACATCCCCACAGGTGACGCTCCTTTTAACCAAGTATACTTGCGACTGACAAGTTGGTTATTCCACTACTTTACAGTTTATTCCAAAAGCACAAAGCTTAAAGGCTCCCAAAGGTAGGCGCGACGCGTCTATGCGAAATATGTATTACATATATTTCGCCTTGACACCATAGAAACATACTAATATACTCCTGGAACAATTTATATAAAAAGGAATTGCCGTATTGTCGCGTCATGTCTACCTGCGAAGAGCTTTAGGTACTCTAGTTGATATATTCACGTTAAAGAACCTGGTTGAACACCGGCACTTCTCCATTACACTGCACTGTTCTACAGCAGGTCTTTATTCAGCGTCACTAACACCTAGTCTGTATTGTTCGCAGAGCACCGGCGGCGGTTGTCGCTCAGCGAGCAACGCGGGCGCGGGCGCCGTGACGGTCGCGAGCGGCGGCGCAGGCGCAGGCGCGAGCGCGTGCGCGGCGCGCATGGCTAGCGCGGGAGCGCAGTACCGCGGCGGAGCGCAGCAGTGGGCGGCGGCCTATGCGCCGCAGCCCTGCCGCTACCCGCCGCCGCAGCCGCAGCAGTACGCGGCTGCTCCGAGCCCATACACTCAGCATCAGGTGAGTCATCAATAAAACATCTTGACTTCGAAACAGACTCTCTCCTCGACTCGATTAACGAACTAGTTAAATTAACGAATATAGTTAAAACACAACAATATAGTTAAAGATAGCTGATGTGGCTCTAAAGGCCGCCCAATTTGAATCGGTCTGGACAGCACATGATTTCCGCGTACCGGACCAACTGTGGGTCAAAAATCTGGTGTCCTGAGATAGTGAGACGATGTCAGGGTAGACCACAATAGTACATTTTGATACAAGAGCAGAAAGTTTGTCATTGCGACCGTGGCGGAATTAACACGAGCCGTAGGCGAGTGTGATATGGAGCCGAGGGCTACAGTGACAAATTTGCACGTGTCTCAAACGACTTTTTTCAATACACATACGAAGAAATTAATAAACGGGGGTTGACTGGCGACTTGCGGGGGTCGACGCGCGCTGAATCTGCTAAGATAAATGTAATAACATTGTGGTGGGGTAGAGCACGCGCTATTTCTGCACTAGTGCGGAAAGCAGTCTATTGTGTGCCTAAAAGCGGTGGGATAAGAGCGGGTTTTCGAGTAAGTGTATTGAAAAGACATTAGCGGGACGAAATAAATAGATAATTTACCAAGGAGTGGGACAGAATACGTTAGCAAAAAAACTATCCAAAAAAGAGCCTAATGAAATTAGAGGTTAGATTTAGAACACAATTTTTTTTTTGAGGTTTTTTTTGTGTGAGAGAGAGAGAGAGAGAGCGTGTCAGAATTTTACTGACTAAAACCCACATATATTCCTTCATTTACCCTTTGCGTTCTAGGGTCACGGTAACTCTTTCAAAAGCATCGGCCTTGCTGGCTCCCCTACGGTTTTGTTGAAATCTCTTTGAGGCACGTGTGGCAGACTACACGCCATCGACTGGAGCTCGGTCCTTAATGGTTACTGTAAGGCCAGGCGCCGAGCTAGCACTGCAAGCCCTCGCTTACTTTGACCGCGCTATTGCCCTGCGACTCCTGCCAGGCATTTCCTTTGGCGACAGCTAGGGCGTGAGGATGTTCTCACATGACCACGGTTGCGGCCGTCTCCTTCGCTCGCATTACTGCTTCGCAGAAGGAGGTGACCGCTTCCCATTTAGTCCATGGCCTTAACGGGGTTCCGATGCGGCAATGGCAGTTCCAGAAGAACTGGTCATGTGAGGTGAGTCTTTATCATACAGAAAGTGCACGCCGTGGCACCTCTCATAGCCATTCCTTAAAGAGAAGACTTACCGCCGCGATTGTGGCGTGTCTAAGTAGATTTAGACCACCTGCTATATACCTACAATATGGATAGCAATAAAGATTTGACATTAAGATTTGCGCTTCCATAAGCACTTACATCCATTTATTGCGCATCTTCTTAGAAAGACAACCACAAGTCCCGATGCAATGTGATATTAATATTACGTTTTGTAATAGGTCTTGTAATAATAACTTCCGCGATACATTATGAAAATCCTTCCGGCATTCTTTCAGCGAGTAGATATGAATCATAGCGCACTCACTATTTTTATACCGGCACACGTTCTGAATCTCACACGTGTTGCCGTATTGGTGGGCATAGTTGTTGCTATTTATTGTGTTTATTCATGGGAAAATGATTATTTATTCCCAACATATCAAAAAACCTGATATTATTTTACGTAAATATTGGCTTCGTACAATTTACCCTCAAGTACACTCAAACGCAAAAAACATTCATTATGAAAATCACCCTTATTGCTACAAGGCGCTGTCAATGTCAAATTGTTACTATTGATGTACAAGCATATCCTTAAAATTCCCTACAATATTGCAACAACTTTCTTCTACGGAGTCTCAGTACTTTATTTTGGCAATGAACTGATACACACTACAAAATTGCCACGAATATTTTCGTAGAGGCGCTCTCATACTATTTTAATGACAACATTTGGAGTACACAACAGAAATACTCCGTGTAAAATATTTCGATAAAATTGTTGCGTCTCAGCTGCAAAATCGATAAAGAATTCGCAACCTCCGCTACGAATGACGTAGCGCAGTCAATTATGTTGGCACCAAATACGTCCATCAATATCGCACCCCCATTCCGTCGCCTTGTACTGAGCGCAAGTATCCCATAAATAAAGTAGAATCTTTAGCCGGCGCCATCTTCTGCATGTTCTAATGAGGTGTGTTTAAGTTTACGATCGGGTTTACGAGCGCCGGCGGAGGTTCCGCTGTCTGCCGGACCGCGAACACTTCCTTAATGTTGTGAAACGGTTACCTTTCATTCGGCTAATAAGTGACTATCAACTTCACTTTCTTTAGCGTAAACAACGTTTCTAATTTACCTGAGATACAGTGTTTAAATCAATAAGCTTGAATTCTAGTTAGCCGGTGGCAAACCCTAGCACCGTGGCCACATTGCTCACGGCGCTGGACTGGATAATTAACCGCGAAGTCGGCTCGTTGACATCGCTCCATCAATTTCTACGCCCGCCATGGCTGTAGCTCGTTATGCATTACACACAAACAATATTAAGTGATTAATGTCTTCTCGGAGCACTTAAAACAACACAACTAGATCGTGATTTGCATAAAACTAGTTAATTTAGAAGTTTAGTTTACTCTGTTTATGGTTGGGTATGAACTCATGCATTGTTTCCGCATGCTGACTATACGCAGGAGAGTGACAAATTGTTACGATATATAGCAGAAATACAAACAGGCTTAAACTTGGCTGCGGAAATGTTCGACAGAGTTACCGTCGCGGCCCTGGAACGCAAAGAGCATCTGAAGGAACTCATGCGGGTTTTAGTCAGTAAAAGTCTAATATACTCTCTCTCTCTCTCGTTTCACCCAGAGATAGAGAAATTATTTGATGATTGGTCAAGTACTTAATAAATAAGACTTGATAGACTTCAAAGCAAAAACACTAGGATTTTCACTTATTGTGATATCGAAAGAAATCGTATTTGGACATGAAAGCTATATAGCGTTAAATGGACCTTTTCAGACAAAATTTTTGTACTTATAAATATTTTCAACTATTATAATGCTGAAGAGATTTTTTGTTTGTATGAATGCGCTAATCTCAGGAACAACTGGTTCGAATTGAAAAAACTTTGTAATATCTAATAACTCTATAATGTTATCCAATACTGAGTTTTTTCAATTCAACAATTTTAACGAGGAAGGCTATTATAGGCTATAAACCTAACATCACGCAACAACCAAAAGTAACGGAGCAGTAACTAAAGAAGCGGGTGAAACCACGGGGGCAGCTAGTAGTTGATACAATCACAGTTTTGTGAGAAGTGTCATTGAACAGAGAGCTTACTGGGCTGTTTACGAAGCGACAGTGCGACACAAACCAGATGTTGCACAAAGAGCGGCTGCACCTAACCCCCTCCTCCACAAGGATCTCGTAAAAGGAATTTCTCGCGCCCTTATCGCTTTTCGAAATAAAATGTAGCTCCCCGAGCCGTACGTGTTTTATTACAACGCGTCTCCTTCAGGATTTATCTCATGGTCGCCGCGCCGATACTGAACTCGTTTTTTTACATCGAAAAACGTTTGAAAAAGAACTTCGCTTATGCGATTTGCTCCGCTCGAGTTTTCCTTTAATTTGTGCAATTTTATATCGTGGTTAAAGATCCATGCAGGAGTACTGCTGCCTTGTGGGATTTCCGAGAAATACGCTTCATCTTTCTATTACTCCATATCTTTCCTAATGTCATTTTTTCATATTCGATAAGATCAACATTTTAATGTGTATGTACTAATAAAAGAACATTAAAAAACGTTTTGTTTCCCGATAAAGTAATCGTAGTCGTAAAATAGTCGACTTATCAGTTCCGACGATTCTTACCTGTCGTTGTAACGTTATGTTGAAGCGATCAATTACAGGTTTGTTTAAACTTTTATGTCGGCCTCGTGTCTTCATTTACCGTAACAAATGTTACGTTGAATAATGTAGAAATTAACACTTTAGCTCCATTTTAGTGCATTTTTATTATAAAATGAACAAACAGGCCATTTTCGCTGTGAAAATAAGTAAGTGGATGCTTTTAAATACATTTAAGATTGATTTCTACAAGCGCCCCGTGTTTCATTAAAAACGCCGCCGCGCCGTGACAATAGTGATCAGTTTATTGTCCCAGTTTTTAGTGAACACGACTTTGATCGGACTTCGCAGTCCCCAGCTTGTAGTCGTAACATATATCTATGACCGCTTGATTAATGACCGGAATATGTCAGCTGTCAGGGCTGTCACAACTTCGGAGCTTGTTAGATCCATCGCGCCCCTTACCAAATGGCAGCCCTAAATAGAGGTTACGTTTTTTAGTATAGGACCCAACGTTTTTATCGTAAGAAGTGACAGAAGCGTCTGACTGTAATACTCTAATGCGTTTTACGTCCGAGCCCGCCTTAATCCGCCGCCGGTAGCTCTCTGTAGCGATACCCGACGAGGATGCTTTCATATTTCTGTTTTATTTACTACGGAGATGTTAATATCTAAGGTTCAAGAGGAAGGCTGGGGCCGAGATTAAAGTAGTCATTCCTTTCCTCGTTTCCATTAGAATCATCTAGGCTGAAGCTACTCGACTTCCTGGCGCTTTATTTTCACACGCACGCACTCGAAGATTAGGTATGCTGATGTATTTAAATGTATTCGCTGCGGAGTTTTTTTTTTTTTTGTAAATGAAATTACCACATTCATTTTGGAAGGTTTCCCTGCCGTATAATTTTTATTTAGAAGATCCTTTTTCAATGTCGAACACGGTAATACGTAAGTATAACTGTATTCTATTTTATAATAAATGAGGCAGGGTCATCAATTACAAGTCATTCCGAGGTAACGATTGATGAATACCAGTGTGAAAGGTTCTCGGAATATTCCTAAATAATACATTTTTGCTATTATCTAATCACGTGATGTGCATGTGTTGACTTTGTGAGTATAATAGTAATAGTTTATTTCGGTACAATGGGGCAGGCACGTCCCACGTGTGCCACCCTCCCATAAGTCGGGGTAAAAGTATAAATAAACAAGGTTTGCTGATATCTGTCATCCGAAGAATTAGATTTATTTCGGCTCTGGCGGAAGGTGAAGGACCCTAGCCCTCGTGAACAGCCGCGGAAACGTATGATCACTCTCCACTGACGGATATTTATCCGAATGCAACGGGAGGTTATTGTGTTAAACATGATGCGCTCGCGACAAATCGTCCTCTCATTTAAAAGAACAACGTAAGTAGATACCCCGAACACCTTGTCTGTATAATGGTCTACGCTTTTCTTATCCTTTACTAAGTTACATGAAATTGTTTTTATAGGGTAGGGTACAGCGTCGGTGGTGAAACTTGTTCAATATTGTGTATAGGTAGGTCGGGTCAAAAGGCGCAGAAAAAAGAAGCATTTTTTCTCTAGTAAGGGTGGTGTTTTATTTTTTTGTTGAATTATGTTAATGCTGGTGTGACAGAGGGTAGGGCCGCGGCCGCTACCGATATTTAAATTCGTCCATATACCAGTGTTCTGAATCATTTGGCCCTGCCAATGGTTTTGTTTTTCTGGCTCTCCACCACTTTTTTTATTGACTTAAATAATGGATGATCAATGAGTCGTAAAGGTAGTCTTTGTATGTAAAGCAGTAGATAATTTCGTTAGTTTAGATAGATTGCTAGCAACCATTAGTAGTTTCTAATCTGAGATAGAGCCTGAATGCTATAGGTAATTAATTTCACCTGTCCATCACGGCGGACGAAGCCTATCTCCTCGCGTATTCTCGGCTCAATTATCTCGTAGCAACCCCATTCATCTCTGCTTTTGTTAGTTAGTTACACTTCTCCTTTTCAGGTGTGAATAATGCAGTGCCTTAATCGCACTAACATTTAAGTTTAGCCTAATTACTAAGAAATTAATTAGTGACTTAGGTAATTTAGAGTAGGTGCTAGATACTAATGGCCATTCATTCCGTAGACTCAAAAGGCAATTTTTACTTAAAATCTGAATAAATGTAGGCACTCGTCAAGTGGACTGTCTCGCCGTAGTAAATGGCGAACGAATTGATCGATTTCCTGATTGAATCGACGATAAAACAAATGGAGTGCTCAATTTAAATAGATTGAATGGGATTTATGTTTCATTTCGTGAGCTTCGGCGTGAATCAGTTGGATCCCGCGCTGTGGATTCGCTGGCCACCGAGCCACGGGCCGCGCGGCTACTTTAAAATTGAAACCGGAATTTCATCGTTTATAAAACTCATTATAAAATTCAAACGGATGGGTTCACACCAATTTCATGTTCCTAATTAACGTGAGCGGGTAATTCGAATGCAGTTACAATAGTTTGTGTAAGGTTTGCGTGTTCGCCGGCCATGTGACGAGGAGCGCCGCACGCACGCGCTGCGCTATCGAGCCGGGACCAACTGTTGAGTGCTATCTCCCGCGCCACCCCATGCCTTTGAGAGCCAGCCCCTCGCCCCTCGCGCCTTCCTACGCGCGTGACGTCATCACCCACAGTCATATGCTCCCGACGGGCGACGGCGACGTGTGCGTTCACGTTTTGTCATTAAATTTTACTGTGGACAAAATTAAAATCGCGTGTTTTATTGCCATGTTGATTGCCGGCGGTGTGGCCGGCTACACTGCCACAGCTGATATTGCTGTTACATTGGAGTCACTTTTTTATTTAACTGGCTTCTCCTGTCTAGACGCGTAACACATTTGTTTTTAGCAAGGGTCCATTTTGAAAATAGATTTACCTATCTAATTTTAACACCTAATCCTATAAACAGAAAAGAATTTTCCTAACTTTTTTCAATTTCAGCCGCTTTCACGGTCGTAGGTAACTAATTTAATATCACTGAACGTTGTTATCCTGAAGCGGAATGAAAACCTAGACTATTTTCTTGTTTGCCACACTCTACTTGAGTTTTCCGAACTTGGAAACTATTAAACAGAGAATTTGTTGAGGAAAAACATTTAATAAGATTATGGGGAACTTGTTTGTAACCTAGTTAGTAGTTCTTACTAGAAAAGGTTCGCGACATGACAACACTACAAAAAATGTTAAAACAATGCTTTGAGAAGGAATTCAGAATAATTTCATTAATAAATAACCTTTCATATTGGCGACTCGGGTTGCAGTTAGCACAGAGGCTGCTGCGTTGCGTGCACATTATGAGGTTAAATGTTTATTAACGCCCCCTTAGTACAGGAGAAATTCTTAGTGGGTTGATCCATATATTTAGCCTTTACTGTGTGTGCCGCGACCCCGACACTCGACCGGCATGCGGCAGAGAGTCCAGCCCGGTCACACTTATACTGGGCAGCCTTCTGTTTTGGAGCGTAGTTGTAGGTAGGCAGAGTGTTTCGAAAGCGATCCATTTGTTTAACATCTAGTAGGTATACTGCACTATACAGCACGTTGTCACACCTTGAGCCAACCTTTAGATGTAACATATTTAAAAAGAAAACTTAAACCCTGAAAAGTGGGAAGTGGGATGTGGTTGATTTATGAAGACTTTAATTATCCACAGACATCAAGTATAGGCACCAAACTCCGATTGACAAAGAGGATACGGTGGAGCATACGGTGGAGGCTCCGGAGCACCGTCGTGTCCTCGTGGAGACAATGGCGGCAGCAACCTCTCGCGCCGGTCCCTAGTTCGGGCTATGTTCCGAAGCGAGGTGGAATGGCAGGCGGTGGCCTCCTTCTGCAAAGCAGTAATGCTAGCGAAGGAGGAGACCGCACGCGTGAGGGAACGAGTTTTCTCACGCCCCAGCCGCCGACATTCTGACCCCGACTACCAGCCACGGTAGACGCGGGCTTACGGACGTCGAGCAGTGGGTAGCTTGCCGTCCGGCCGTCCGGTAATTGACCGGACTGAGCCCAGTGGTCTATAGAGCGTAGTGATGCACGCGCTCCTTAAAGAGATGTCAGCAAACCGTAGGGGCCCAACAGGTCCTATGCCCGCTAGCTAGAACCGCAGGGAATTTCTGAATTTCCTTTTCCTAGTCCTAGAACGCAAAGGGTAACTGAATGACAAAGGTGTGGTTTTAGTTAGTAAAAGTCTGTTATGACAGCCTCTCGCTCCGACCAGAGCGGGAGACGTCATTGGATGATTTCCACCATTAAAAACAAAAAAAAACCTCCGATTTACAAAAACATTTCAGCGCAGATAAAATCACAACACAGCAAGCAGCTAGGGCAAAATTCGTCGAATTTATAACACAAATCATTTATTCACAAAACGTGCCGAAGTTTCCACAAAGCAGGCACTTACGTCGAAGTTCGCGCAAGTTCGACGCGTGATGATTACTTGTCATAAACTGTCACCTCCGACACCTCCCACCATTCCGTCACTTCGTACCGGTACATTTGACACCTGTCACACTAAGCCAGACTGATTGGAACTCACTTTCGGCAGGATTTCGCGGTTCTCAAAAGCTTACAGGATTGTTATTTATGTTTGTAAAATTCGTGTGTATTGATGTACCTAATCCGTGATTTATTTTGAGATTTATAAGAGGATTTTCTAAGCTATTAGTGTTTGAAACTTGCCCAATAGGTAAAGGAAAGACGGAAGCATACCTACCTAGTAGTCTAGGGACGCCGACTCCGTGGGTGCTCGGGGGCTCGAGCACCCATGAGAAATAAACAGTGGGTGGGTGCCGAGCACCCCTGAGAATAGACATCAAGAAACAGACCAGTAATCGCCTTTTAGGTTACGTAAAAATTATAATATTTCTTGATACTAAAAACTAGTTTCATTTTTATAAAATGGTTTTGTTTTATATTTTTATCAAACATAATTAGTAATTAAGTACGCAGTGTAAGTAGGACATTTATTTATTTGTCGGTCTATGAGTGTGCATTTCTCTTCTCACACTTCGCCGCTTTTTCGAGTCCATCAAAAATGAGCATGAGCACCCATGAGGTTTTCTAAAAGTGCCTGCCCCTGTAGTAGTCACACCTTATAAATAGATAGGTATGTATACCTAAATAATTGGAGGTTAAACAGGAAATTAGGTAAAGCATATATAAATAGGAAAAGTATAGAATGATTTGATTTTTTGAGGTCAGAAATCACTTGCTTTGGATGGAACGAGAGAATGTTAAATTTTTACTAACTAAAATCCACCTGTGTTCCTTCAGTTACCATTTGCGTTCCGGGGCCACTGCAAAGCTTTCGAATAATTGCAGGATAGTTTAAGAATGATAATGGTAGGATTGGTGGAGCAATTATTGTTCGATGTAAGGTACCTAGATGCCCAGAACTTCAATTCCGTCATCACTACAGCCGCTAGCTACTTTCGAGACCTAGTTCTGCCGCAATTTATTTTAAGCTACAAGCGATCGTAAAATTCTGTTAAATCTCGGTCACAGTTACAGTGGCTAACATTTCCGTCAACAAACTCCAAACATGAGCCGAAGTGTAACCAAAGTTCGGTTGTTCCGTCCCACGAGTACACTGGCGGCCGACCGGCCTGACTCACTTAATTACCCATCCAAATTTCCGAGCAGATAATAAAGTTAAATTGAGTAAATTGCACAGGGGGCCGACATAATGTGAACTCGTTGTGGACTACACTGTTGAAATAGCTCTAATCGGACATTTTGCCTTTAAACTGCCACTTAAAGTTGTCTTGTTAACGACTGCTACGTTGTAAGTGTGTCAATTACTTACATTAATCATTATTTCTTATTTGAACATGCACTTCAGTATTCGTTGATGAAGGACTCAAAGACAGAATTTAACACATAAAAGACCTTAGATCTACATTAATTTTCACTAAAACATTAAATTCCAAGAACCTCGAGACATATCAGCCTTTCTGTGAAATATGTAAGGTACCTACCTACCTATCAAAGTTGGTGGAGATTATTATATGATAGTCGCCGCCTAGATTAGTAAATTCTGAACATTAGGTAGTCTCTACCTTAGACCGGCTGTCAAGTTCAGACAAAGTTAATAGAAACTAAATAGTTTATTAACTTCCTTGAAGTTAAAATGCGAAAATAATTACCGTGCTGTAGTTTCTACAATGAAAAACGAAACCAATTTTGTTTTCACTTAATAAATCGTTTGTTCTTTATCGAAATCGTGGCGGTCCGCGGTATGAACCACGTATTTTGCTAATTTGTTTTATGTTGGCGTATGTATCGCCATGGTGGTCGTTCCGGCAGTTAACACAAATTGGACCAATTACCGTCGTCTACTACCAAGATACCAATTGGATTACGAATCTAAATTCCTCCGGTAAGCCCGGGAAAAGTCCTCCTAAAAGGTTTTGAAGGTAAAATTATTTGTGTGGCCTGAACTTAATTACACAAATTGCAACTTTACAGCACATATGTAACTCCACTTGATGAGTTGTTACGTCAACGACACGCACAGTTTATGGGATTAATATGTTAACTAAATGCAAATAGCAGAACATCGTAGAGTACCCAGTGTAGTCTGTGTGTAGCTGGTTCAAACGTAGGCACCTAAGAGAAGACAAATAATTAGGTACCTCCTGTTTTTCATTATCCCAAGTAAATGACTTTTCTGTCGTCTGTTATAAAAAGAAAATTCGCGCACGCGTTAAGGATTGCTCTCCTTTCTGATCCGGATGTATTTTTATACCATAATAAAACCCTCGGTTATGGTGCTCGTTCATAACGTACATGCCGTCAGATTACACGATATCCTTGTAATCAATTTCATGTTTGCGTTATCAAAGCGTCGTTTCACGCTACAAGTATCTAATGTAAAATGTATCCATTAACGTTTCCATGTTAAATGCTTGTTTATCGAACCAAATTTCTATTTCCAGTCGCGCAAGTCCCGAGCCTCCTCGTTAATCCAAACTAACTGTTCATCCATTAACAAATTGTAGCGTTGCCGGAACGGAGCACGTGCAATCCGTACCGTTGGCTTTTCTTAACTCGGCGGGTATCGAGCATGCGAGTCGATTAAGGGTGCGTGCTCGGAATCGGCATGCGCTCATTACTCCTCCCTATTCATTACTCGTCGGCTAGATAACTAATAGTCGACGTCTTAACGCGTTTCACTGAGAACAGTTATTTCAATGAAGTCGCCTCGGTGTGGGGCTCCGCGCGCCGACTTATCCAGCCGTTTCGCTAAGTTGCTACGAGCGCGCATATTAACACTTTGATCCAGTGAATATAACGTAATCGCTCCGACACCGAGCTACACCTACAATGTGTTCGCGGGGATTACAGCCATCGACATCATGTCTCGATTATACACGCAGAATTACATTTAATTAAATAGTTATGTAACGTGTTCAAGTTGTACAACACAGTAATAAATCAAGATGTCGGTTTTGGTTTACGTTGGAAATAGGAAACATACTGAACATAAAACTATTAGGAGACTGCACTTTTTTATAGGAAATAGCAGTCTGTACAGCGCTCTTGGTACCATGAAGAAAACTTTATGTCTTTAACCAAAGTATGTTCATTGTAGGTTTCTTCTTCCATTCATCTATGAAATGCAAGCAATATTGTTCCCCATTGGTACGAAAACTAAACTTACCAAACCTCTATTCCTGTAGCCTGTAGTGACGCTGATCGTTATTCTTGATGTGTTGTTCCAGTACACGGCCACGGGAATGGGCGGATGTGGCGGAGCAGGCCGGGTGCCGACAGCAGCGTCACCCGCCAACACGGCGTCTTCATCGTCGTCCAACACGGGCTCGGCCGGCGGCACGCGCTCCACCTCGCTGAGCACGGCGCCGCCGCCGCCGGCCTCGTCGGCCTCCACCACGGGCGCCGCCGGCGAGCAGCTCTCCCGCACCAACCTCTACATCCGAGGCCTCAGCCAGAACACCACCGATAAGGACCTCGTGCAAATGTGCCAGATGTAAGCATTATCACTCAATAACAACATCTGTCCACGATCATGTTACAAACCTTAATCTTTATGTTATTTTCAGGTATGGCAACATTATTTCAACAAAAGCAATATTGGATAAAAATACGAATAAATGTAAAGGTAAACAACATTCATACCGTACGTCCTCTTTTATATACACTGTCATAGCGAGTTACCAAGTTACCTACATGTAAAGTACTATACTTAGTTATAAATCTGTGCATAGTATCTCACGTATGTATTTAAATATTGTTTTACAATTTATTACTTGAATAGAGTTGCATTGTTACGATTGTTCGTAATTGAATTATTTAAAACAATATATTAATATTTTCTAGAATACCATATACCTACCTTCATTAAACTAACCCATCTATGGTGAGACTTTTTTCCAATATATGCACGAACACTAGATACATTCAATTTGATTCATATTTATGACATTATCATATTTAAAATGTTTATTTTATATATATTTTATAGTAGATATATTATCATGTTCACTATATTTGCACCCAAGCACAGATGATACTAAATTATTACCTCGATAAGAAATTTGCACAGTAATTTTAATGTTCATCACGATGTTATCCTTTTTCGATGTCACATTTTCATCACGCTAATGTCGAGTAGGCAATATACTCGCGCTCATTAGTTACATATCAAGTGTATGTACCATAGCTGTTCTTTCTTTGGAATTTTAGATATATGTTCAACATACATACATACGACCAAGCATGAGTCATCGAAATTATAAAAAAAAAACTTTTTTTAAGCGGTCCCTATCGGCTGAGGTAACTCCCTACTATAAAATAATTTAACTTTTTTTCTCAGGTTACGGTTTTGTAGATTTTGAAACGATCGCGTCGGCTGAGGCAGCTGTTAAAGGATTACAAGCCAAAGGTGTTCAGGCCCAGATGGCTAAAGTGGGTATCTGGTTCCTGCGTAGACTGAACCGTGTACGTTGTGCATGCAAGTAATACTATTATGACTAACCGCCTGCTCCTTGTCCGCTCTCTCATCCCATCGTCTTCTACTTTTGCTCCTTCGCCTTTACTTGAAGACCAACGAATACTAACTCTTAACTCCTTGTTCCGACTAAAATCCTTAAATATGTAAGTAATTAATTTCCAAAAGCCATTAAACACAAAAGGAATGGCAACTGTGAAAATTAAGCGCAGTGCGATTGTTTCTTGCCGGGAGTTGGAATCGTATAATGCTTTTGAGCCTTTCATAATTTAATTATATTGGTCGTTACTTAGGAAGATGGCAGACTTTTCGCCATTTAGACTGTTGCCTTCCCCATTGATCCAACCCTTTATTCCGTCTTCCCTTACTTATAGCTTTAGTTCTATTTATACCCCCCTTATCTATATAAGAAGTGCTGTTAACATACATAACTGAAAGTAAAGAGTGTTCCCTGTCTTGTAAACTGCTAGATTTGAAATTTATGCATATGTAGCATAAGCATCCCAATCCATGTAATTTGAGGTAAAATCTTCGACGTGCTCCTATTTTCCAGCCATAATATAATGCATAAATTTGTTTGATTCAATAGATTTACTGTTTAGAAGTAGGTCCTGTGTTTAGATCATCGACAATATGGGCGATAAATACTTTGAAATGTCCCAGTATTAACACAGCTACCAAAGAACATGATCATTCATTTGTGTAGTCCATTTGGGAAACAACAAGAGTGGTAATCTCGTGTCAGCGTATTCACGAACAATGTAACACTAATGTGTTGTAAGTATGTTACCCCTTCAATGGTACGCAGATCGGCGCAAATATAACGCTTACTTAATTCTATACTTCAGACATTGTTTCATCCTATTAATTCTATACTATTGTCGTATGCTTCAGCGTTATAACAATGTATAATTATATTATCGCTACTGGGCTCGGGTATTTCTATGCTTTCGATATTAAATTAGTGTGTATGCGAATTTTAACTAGCTTCGTAATCTCTATGCTAATGTATATGCCCATGTCGTTGATAACACCTACGTAATATTAGTACATTAGATCAATCTGCTGATTTACGTCAGAGCTGGCTTCAGTGTCTAGATATTCTATGCGGGCTTCAAGCTAATTTTAACATTCTAAGAACAATTTCACTGACACGTTAAATTAACGCTTAGAGACATTAAATTAATAGTTAACAAAATAAACAAGACATGTCGTCAAGCAGCCGATGATATGTTGTGACGTCACAGTCTGCTCCATCACACACACACGTACACTTTGGAACATGTAAATAAAGCAGTATGTATAAACCCCCCGAATGATAATGCTTTCCTAATGGTGGGTGGCATAAGCAACCATACAATGGATATTTTTGTGTCATAAGTGCACCTATCAAAGAATCTACAGTGGTTCCGGGGCTTGTCATATGGTATATGAATCTCAAATCCCCACAATAGCTAAATGTGCGAAGCACTTTCAAAGTATTTCAGTCTCAGCACTTGTTTATTGCTAATTAATCACCCACTGGGGTGCTCGAAATTTTCTGACAATGTCACTGAAACTTCCAATTTGAATTTTTAAACATTGAAGATTTGGAGAGCAAGTTCTTCACCTATTACTCCGGGGCATTTACAGCAACAAGAACAGGATCCTACCAACCTGTACATGGCCAACCTGCCGCCGCACTTCAAGGAGAACGATGTGGACCAACTGCTGGCTAAGTTTGGCCAAGTGGTGTCCACGAGAATCTTGCGTGACACCCACGGCCAAAGCAAAGGTGTGGGCTTTGCAAGGATGGAGTCCAGGGAGAAGTGCGAGCAGATTATTCAAGTGAGTGACAAAATTCTAACCTATATCGTAAAGGCACTTGAATCTATCAGCAAAAGAATCATTGTTTAGCGATGTTGTTTAGTGAGTGGCAAAATTCTAACCTGTAACGCAAAGGCAAGAATCCATGTGTCTTTGCGTTATACGATGATATGTGACATATGAAACACGCGAATCTTGGCTCTGATTTGATAAATATGTTAATTTGTTGGCATATTTCTCAAACGATACAAAAGTAACTCAAAACAAAACTTTCTTTTATTTCAGATGTTCAACGGCAACCCGATCCCGGGTGCTAAGGAGCCTCTACTAGTTAAATTCGCCGATGGCGGTAACAAGAAAAAGGCGCTGTACAACAAACAGAACGACAACAACGGACGAGCATGGAGAGACAACAATGATTCGATTACCCAGGTAGCCAGTTGACAGCTATCCATATCCATACATTGTCAATATCATCAACCAATTTATTTGAGATCGGCAAAGCATGTCATGTCTTCTTCTTACATACTTTCTACAAGGTGCAGTTTTGAATCTGCACAATAATTAAAGGGTTGATAAAAAACTTGTAAAAAATCATATAAATACGATACCTGGTCAATAATCAATTATTGACCAGGTAACCAAAGATTGAAATATCATCAAACTTTAACGTTTAAAACGATCTGGTCAGTTTTGCTTGGCCATTTCATGAAGTGATTAATTTCTAGGATCTAGCCACGACATCCACACAATCTTCTCTCGCTTGTTCTTCTTCCTTTTTTAGAGTTCCGTACCTCAAAAGGAAAAAACGGAACCCTTACAGATCACTTAGTTGCCCGTCTGTCTGTCTGTCTGTCAAGACCCTTTATCTCGGGATCTCATTGAGGTAACGAATTGAAAATAAAACCATATACTGCTGCGCACCCTGAAGTTGTGAAAAAATCAAACTTCCGTGTTAACGAAAAAAAAAGATACGGCCGTTTATGTCGCAAAAAACGTGTATTTCGACACTCTCAAGGGAATCAAAATTCATAGGGAACTTCCGTTGGAAGGTTGGCCTAGAATTCTGAATTTTGAAATGAAGCAGGGTCTCATAGCATAGCACAAGTATAGGGAAAAATCGGAAAACTGTAAATTTGTAGTTACGTCACAAAAAAAAACTTTTTTGCGATTCGGAAATTCTTCGAGTATTGAACTATTTTCATAGGTAAGTTTGTACGGAACTCTCAGTACGCGAGCCCGACTCGCACTTGCCCAGCTTTTTTTTTTAAATTAATAACTAAGCGCATGCAATCAATGCTGTCTCGACCGACGTCGTCTTGATACTGTTGACGAGGTGCTGCTTAAAAACGCAATATTCCAGCGCGTTTATATCGATACACACGTGGACACACACGCGCGTTTGCTTCGCGACTGTATCTGTATCGACTCGCGTGTGTATCGCTTCTATATGGCGATACGCACTCGAGTTTGTAGCTACAAACGCCCGTCAACAGCGAATTTAAAAATCGTGGTGTGCACGGGCCTTTAACTGACATCTTTCACCCATCTCTTTTTAAATCATAACAACACCTTTTACATAATAAATTCAGAGTTTCCTTAACGTTCCCCTACCATGTTACCATCCAAACAAATACTCTTTTGGGTATCAAACTCCATAACTAGAAAAGGGAACCAAGGTTTACGGCTTCTACGTCTTCTAAATCAAGTAGGTACGAACAATCAGAACCTATATAGGGCAGTGTGAAATAGGCAGCACCCACCCTGAGAGGACAATAAATCAGAACTTGGTTATAGCAATGACCAGGACGACAAACCAACAGCAAAACCAATGAATGGAATTCAGGATTTTGGGGTTCTGATTACCAATTTGTGAAATTTCCAAGGCTGTTTCATGTTCTAGTAAGAAATGAGTCTAGCGGGGCTTAACCTTATAGACTGATTGATAACTACAACATAGCAATGATGCCCAGAGGTCCTTCAATTTTCATTTTGTTAAATTATGTAACTCAAAGCCTTCATTAGAGATAAAATTAGCAACAGTCGCGTTCCGGCAGCGATAATTGCACAAGTTTTATCAGGACGGAGTCGCGTCGAGTGAGAACAAATGCAAGGAACTGTCGCATTATATAAATACACAGCTCGCTATCCACGCGGATCTAACTTATTCAATAAACTAAAAGAAGAAGTAAAGAAGTCGCATCATTAAGATCCTGATTCTCTTACTCTCTTCTACAAATTAATTGTCAAATAACCAATCTTGCTAGAGGATGTGGCCACTTTAGGATATTATCAAGATGAACAGGAATCAAAATTAACTGCAGGTTGGTAAACATATTTTTTGATAATAATAATTGAGTTTTCGATTGGTGGTTTCGTAAAAACGTACGTAATAACGTTCAATTCTTCAGCACTGAAAGTTTTCGGAGAAAAACTTACTGTCAACGCTTTCATGCCCTTTTTTCATTTTATTTTTTTGCAATTCCAGGCTGCAATGGCTGTGAGCGGTGTGTACGCCGGAGGAGTGGGCGGCGCCGGGGCTGGCGGCGAGTGCGCCGGCGTGTACCGCGGCGGCGGCGGCATGTACGGCGTGGCGGCCTTCCACCACCACCCGCAGCTGCACCACCACCACCACGCGGCGCACCCGGCGGCCTGGCTGGCGCCCTACGCCGCGCTCATCCCGCCCGCGCACCCCGCGCACCACGCTACGCACCCTGCGCACCCACATATACCCATCGACGCTGTGCCTAGCCAATACGTAAGTGTCCCGTACTCATTCCACAACTAAGCAACTGGCCCATTTCTCTCTATTAGGCCATCAATGTCCTGTCTTACTCTACGATTCAGCAAGAACTCCATTGCGAACCTCTTTGAGGGCCAGTTGTCATCCAAGCCGGGACACGAGGAGTGCGGTGGTTAGCAACCTTATAAAACAGAAGACGGCCTATAAACTACAAAACTACCGAGTCAGAGGTTTACGAGAATATTCAGTCAAATCAATTGAAGACTGATAGTAATTCTCTGTTTTCCAGGTAAACTGGGACAGCTTAAGGCCGGAAAATGAGTTATACGTGAGTGCACAGTAAAATTGTAATCGAACGCTCTAACCTTCCGTGTCCCATTGCTTACGACCCACCGCTCACTTAGCGCTCCTCTCGCTTTCTCTGCCACACGTTATGCTGCCACTCTGCTATACGACACTAAGTGCCTGGTGTTACCTCGTGTTTGCTAAAAATGGGAAATTAATAATACACACAAAGATGGATGATGTTTAACCGTTCAATGGAAAAAAAGAAATGAAAATTAACACACCTGGGGCAATGAATATATCGATAGAGCGCTGAGACGGCACGATGTTGTGTTGCAGTATTTCACGTCGCACCCGTATCAGTACTTCGCGGGTCCCACCCCGCCGATCATCCAGATGCCGATGGAGAGCGAGCACGCGTCCACCGCGGCGTCGCCCGACGAGGCCTACCAGCCGTACCCGCCTCCCAAGTAGACCGTAAGCCACGCTACAACACTACGTGCTGTACACGAGCCAAAAATCAAAGCAACTGTGACTTTTTACGATGTTAATTTGTTTTAGTTTTAATTTGCGGCCGTTATAGACTTCATCGAAAGCTCCGCTGCGCGGCGCCCTCGCTCCGCCGGCGCTCTCTCTAGTAGTTAAGCCTATTACTTGATCGCTCGACTATTTATTTTCTCGACGGGCTGCGTATCTGGCTGGTCCTCTTGGCTTTATGCTGGACGTTCGATTTGCTGTGATGTTTTGATGAGGTCTTTTGACGGTTCGAGGAGAGGATTTGATGTATAGATATAGTTGCAATTTTAAAAGTGTTTTGCATTATAATTTTATTATTGTTTTATGAAAATTCATTAAGATTTTAGGCGCAGACTTCGTACATGTTGAAAGAATTATTTAAGATAGTTAGGTATTTATTTTAGCATAGAGTGTTTTCATGCATGAAGAGACAAATTAAACTTGTCCTCAATGCAGAAAAAACGGTAAATCTTATAATATTATTTGATTGCTAGTGTCATACTCAAAACTGTAACTGTTACGTTACCGTTTGTTTTTGACTACGCATAAACAATGAACATCACTAAAATCAAACAAATGTTGCAATCACACTATACAAAAGTATACCTATATATATTGAAATTTTGAAATTAATCATTTGTGTCATTTTATTTAAATTATGTTTTGTTACATTGGAGTGTATGAGGAGAGCAATATCTGAGAATCGGATAGAAAGAGAGGTCATATCATGGAATCAAAAATATTAACAAAAATTGTAAAGTAATGAAATGATTATGTGTGTAAGGGTTAGTAATGGTGGGTACACCGATTAGATCTTGTACGATAAAAAAGCCGGAGATTTAGAATCTTCCGATGAGTTTAGGTATTTTTAAAATACAGTCGTTGCGTCATTTTATAGTCGGAAACATAAATTCAGGCAGCTCTACGTAGTAAAACCAAAATTAAGTTTCGCTACAGGAGCGTGGAGTAGAACCTCCGGCCTCCAGAGGAACACCATCCTGAGTGCGAATATGTAGACTTATATACGTTAGCATGGTGCTTTAACTCATTATGTTCCCAGAATATGTGTATGAATATGTATGAGAAACAGTATTATTTATCACAAACAATGTTCGTACTGGCGCAGTCTTCCAAAGATCGCGATTCATTTTCGTACGGCTCACTGACCCGACGAGCGCCTCGTGTATGGGCTGTCAGCCAACTTAAAATTGACTTTCAACAAATAAACAACCTCCCCGAACAATCTGTTACTTGTAAGAGGTACGTAACATTATGTTCTTTGTTGAACTCATTATTTTCTCATCACAAGTATTAGGATTATGATATTTCTATTAATTTCCCGCGTGTATCTAGCGATTTTGAAACTAACTTCAATAACAATAACGTCGTTGCCAAACCCGAACACAGACTGAATTTATGTATACCTACTTTTAACTTCCAAATATTTCTGACCCGCGTTTTGGTTCATAACATAGGAACTGCAAGGTGTAGACTGTAGATGCACGCAGCTCTGCGAGCTATGACAACAACTGTGTACTACGACTACTGCATGGGTACGACCCGTTCGACCCGTACGACTCCAGCGAGACTCTGCGCTTGTAGGCACTGCAGTGCTGACGATTCGGCAACATTTAGCAATAAGCAGTTGTATGTAAAGTCTATTTATACATTTTACGAGTCTATACAAATTTTTGTACGTTGAAAACACATGTTTGAATACGTGAATAATGAAATGATCCTTTTTTGAGAATCATGTACTGAATCAACAGTAGTGGTTATTTTGTAGGCGGTCGGCACATTCCACTAGAAGAAAACTCTAACAAAAATTCCACGATTGATTTCCACATTATAAAATGTAAATGGATTTGAAATCCAAAGTGTGAACACCGTTTTGGTGTAATTGAGCACTTTTTGTACCATCACGTAGGTTTTGGGTACACTTTATGACTTTATATGAAATTTGATATTTTTATATTGAATATATATAAATTATACATGGATATGTATACATGTATATACATTGTTGATGGGTACGAGTAAAAACCTACTATATCGCAACTGTTTAATTCTATTTTGGCACGTCAAGAGTTTCATCAGAACCAAAGTATACAAATCATAAAAGTCGAGTAAGAAGTAGGAAAATATTTATACAACTCAGGGACTGAAGACTAGTTAAATGTTTGATATATTAACTGTATTTTAACTGACAATTAAGCGGTAACCTCTTTATTCAAAACCTGTGAACCGACTTAAAAGTAACAATACAGGAACTGAAACTAGCTAACGGCAGGTTTTGAATGAATATCGTAGATTTTGAACGAGTAAGTAGATCTGTACTTGATTTGTAAACAATCATTTTTATTTATTCAGGAAAAGGCTGAACTGTACTGTTGTTCCGTATTGAATTACTTTTTGAAATGTACATACATTAGCTCAAAAGAACTTCACTAGTTTCTACAAACATCTTCCACGTAGAGGCACAACGTAACTCTCGACTGAATGTGAACAGACAAAACGCAAACACGTAGGTAGCCCCAGATAGTAGTTGTATCAGCAGACTGCCTCAAGAAGTCATGACCTACCGTACCGCAATGAGCTGACACAGCCGGTTCGACGCATTCACCGCGCCTCACGGCATCTCGACACGCCAGCTGACGTGCGAGTGACCTGTACTGAACCACAATACTCCGACGATCAGTGTCGTCCTCCCACGACGTCTGATCAAGCCAAATTTTATTGTACTGATTAAGAACCGCCTTTTCTTGTGAAATCTAATAAAGTGCAATGTAGTACCGAGCGTCGCGTGGTACTTAGTTAAGTATTGATCGTTTAGTGTTCCACGTACACTGTGGCTTCCTGTAAATGCAGTCTTCCGATAGATATTTCCGCTAAACTTTGCATTTAAAATTGATGTCAATGTATTAAATAAAATTCATTTCACGTTATGAGAATCATCCAAGCCTTGGTTGAACGTACCGTTTATAAGTGTATCATATGATTTCCTTGCTCTAATGTTTTAGTTTCATTCCAATAAGCAAATCGTTGTTTCCGTATATCGTCGTTGTATAAAGCAAATATGTATTTTAGTATTATAGACATGTACCAAAACGAGGTCACGCTCCGCGCGTGACGTATTCATCTAAGTGACTTGTAGTGATAGCGTGGCACGGTCCGTGTAGAGAACACCGTCGAAAGCAAAGTATTTTAGCACGAAATTATTTTTCTAATGCTTCCCTTCCATTTAAGCAATAATAAGTTGATTTGATGGTAGTGCCTTCAGCTTCCTCTATAATAATGCTCAGATATGAATACAATATAGCAGTTGCATGTGCTTTACACAATATTTTTACAGGTAATAGAGAACTTACCGTATTACATAAACGTAGTGATAATGTAAAAACTATGTTTAAATATTTTTAACAACTAAATGAAAATAATGTGGCTGTCTAATTTTTCACACATGATGTTAAATGAATTGAACTCGACAGAAACGTTGTTCCTAGTTAAACTCACTTGTACATTCTAGACATGTGTGATAACTGTTAACATTACTTTACTTTGAGATTACGGACGATGATTTGTATAACTTACATGGATATATATGTAGTAAGAACTTAATAAAAACATAAGATGAGCACAAAGATGCGATTGGGGAACCAAGTCTTGAAAACCAAAACTATGTTTCAACAGAAAATCATGTCGAAGAATAGAAATGTTAAGTAGATGTTTTTAAAAATAAGTCATTTAATTATAAGCGAACGCAAGGATACGTCGATACAGTGAATAGTGAAGCTACGGGCACGATTACGAATGACGGCTAGGATTAGTTCTTAGGAATAACTATAGATAGGATAGAATAGAAAACAATGTTTCGACGCTAAGATAGATAGCATAGAGCCTTAGATTTAATATATTTGTCGGGCGGGCGACGCGGGCGCGCCTTGGCGGCTCTAGGGTAGTTTCCTTTGTTAGTTTATTAAATAATTTAATTTGAATGGACTGAAGCCGGCACGCCGCGCGCGCGCGCCGCCGCCTCTAGCTAAGTAAGACGTCTAAGAGAATAGTGAACACATTCTTGATAAGTTTCAGTTCAACAAGTTTGCTTTCACCTCTTTCGTTATGTAGTTGAATAAGTGTAAAGAAGAAAATTACATGAAAAAAACGGAAGTGTCGATACGAATGTATTTGTCCAATATGTATTAATATAGTGTGGTGTTCTACCCAGCAGACTAGTCTAGACAGTAGAATAGTATAGGTAAATATTTAGTTAGGTAGTATTATAGAATTATGAATGCAAAAATAAAAACTTGATAAAATGTAAAAAAAAATGAAATGAAATTGTTGGTAAGACAGATTATTTTTAAGGGACATGTTGCTTCGTTGTGTTATGATGTGAGGTTTGGCATAACTATGATAATAGTGTAAAAGCATTTCTCGCAGAGAAAAGACAAAGAGGAAAGTTATGTATCTATTTTGTTACAAAGTGTTTGCAAGTTTCTATATTGTGCTATGAGCATTTTATGTGACCCGCATTATTTATAGTTATGCTGAATGGAATCTAAAATATAATATAAATAAATCAAAATGGTACTAAGAAGCATGTTTTATTGTGACGAGTCATGTTCCTTTGCATTGAACATATTTTGTAAGAGCAAAATGATTGAATAAAACAAGCGAAACCAAATCTAGTACATTCATTTTCTTTCCATTTCCCTTATTTGTAAGAAAACCTTTTTATCAAACTGAACCTTGAACTTTTAGTGAAATTCTAGAGGGCTACCAACCTCTGGCTTATGGATGCCTAATCAAATAATCTAGATGAACAAGATGAAATAAGCAAGAAGACGTAAATCTATATATATAAAACGAGAAACTGACTGACTGACATATCAACGCACAGCCGAAACTAGTGGGATTAGGAGCGTGAAATTTCGCACAAGGTTTTGTTTTATGACGTAGGCGAGCACAAAGAGAGGATTTTCCAAAATTCACCTCCTAAAGGGATGAAATGGGAGTCCAAAGTTTGTATGGAAAAACCTACTTTTACGCGAGCGAAGCCGCTGGCAGAAGCTAGTAGGTTCATATTCTAATAATGTGGACAATTCTCCTGGCAGTCCTGCGAGACAATCTAATCGGAAAATGTCGAGATGATAATGTTTGTTGTACTTATGTGATATTGATATCATATAGCAATGGATTTTTATCAACCTTTTAGTCAAACGTTGGATTTGAGTGTTTCTCAAACTCTACTTCAGCCTGAAAAACCTTTCATTTGGCATTAAAGTAAGGTTTGAGACGTGCTTAACTCAAAATACTCAATTTAGGAACCCGTCCATAGTGTCCGACTTAATTTGGAGGAATCGCACAAAGGGCTGCGGGTGTTGGAAAGCCACCGTGCAACTGCAGGAACACAGGCGGGTTTTAGTCAGTAAAAGCCTGACACTCTCTCGCTCCACCCAGAGTGGGTAAAGCTATGTGATAATACCCTAAAAAAAGGAATGACACCAATCTATCTACTTCAAATGATTTCAATTTAAGGTTGGGCGATTCATAAACGACGCTGCGTTAAGCCAATACAAAAGTTCTCCATCGCAGTGACCCGCTCGGGCTTCTCTCGCGGGGAGTCGCGCTCCGCGCCCATTTTGCTACATAATAATACATTGCAATTCTCTATCAACACGACTACATGCACACCGTTAAAGTTGAAATAGCGGCACTGCGCAGATAATAATCCGGTTTCCATTACAGGGACCGTCGCACACGATACACGCGACGGGTACACGCGCGGACGCCCGCGCGTGCTCGCTCTTAACGCAGCGTTGGCCCTAATTGTATTGGTATAGGTACGAGACTCCCCGAGTCTATACTAATTACCTGATGCTTTTTTCAACGAAAGCGAGTCTACAATCATAATCTGCTGAACATTTTACATTGCGACCCTTGAAATCAAGTCAAAAATAAAAATTCTATTGCTACAACTCGTCAGCGAAGGCACCAGTTTAGGATTTTCCATGGCGAACCTAGTTTTACCAGGTGTATTATCGTGAGTTGCATAAAAAGAGGTAAATAAAGCACATATCGCTTTCAGCCCAAGATTAAACAGCACTGAAAAGATGTACTGGACGTAGTATAAGGAATTTGCTATAATTATTGATTACCGTCAAAGTTATCACAAAATTAAAGTCAGATAAAAATTCAACTTATTTATTATTCGTCTTATCCGCTAAATATTAATCTAAACAACATGACGTATACCTAAGACGGACGCTTTATTTGCGATTAAAACCCGAAATATTTTGTAAAAAAATAAAAATAAAAACCTCAAAATGTATTTCGAACACTGGTCGGTATTGGTCAGTCAGAGAGTAGAAGTCAACCCTCACGCGCTTCCGTAGTGTTTCGCCTTGAATATTCTGAGGGTGTTATCACTTGAGCCGCTCACGAGCAGTGCAGGGTTGGACCAATCACAGCACAGGACTTTGTCTTCGTGTCCGCTCAGGTCGTACAATGGTGTACGGGGACTGGAAAACAAAATAAACGACTTAAAAACGAAAACAGCGAATCATTTGATTTTGGGCCTTATATAATTGTAGGTAAGGGCTTGTTTTCCCTTACTTAGCAGAAGGTACAACAGAAGTGGCCTAATGCTAATGGCCTCGACTTAAAATCATCATTCCGGTGTAAGAAAGAGACGGAGCTATACCGGCCGTATAGCACCATCCCCTTCACACACCGGATTCATGATGATTTTGACCAGAGCTGGCCCAGTAATAAAGGCCGGTTAAAACTGGTGCTTTACTTTCTGTAATTGATTTCATCACCTCTACTCTCAAAACGTTAGGGAAACATAGAATCATAAATTCGAAGACATGTGACCTCCCCCAACCCGCTCTGTACCCGCGTGGAGGTTTATGGCCCCTTGCTATTCCTAAATAGGGGGCCTGATTACCAGCACTGGAAACATTATAAAGCTGATTATCTAGTTATAATTACACCTACTTCGCAGATACTTCCCTGACCATTAAAACATCGTGAAACAGGCCCCCAGTCTAAATACACATGTAGAATTAGAAATGGGTGATTTCTTTAAATTAATAAATAGGGAGCGGCGTATGTCAGTTTGTAAACTGTAATAAGGCGATTAGGGACTGATTGATTGAGATCAACTCTTGCAAATCATCTTAGTAAGAAAGTTGTATCGGACAGATTAGTTCCTGTGCGCTGAGTGCGAGCAGTTTTTACGTTAATGCAATCAAATCGCGTTTGGCTCTCTGGTTGGTTAAGGGTTTGGAGCGGGCCAATCGGAGCACCGAATGTCATAATTGTGTTCATCGCATTAACTTGACGCTTGTTTGTATGTTAGTCAAAATTTATGTTTTTTTTTTAAGGTGGGAAAATCATCTAATGACAAATCCCGCTCTTAGGTGGAGCGAGAGATAGTGTCAACTTTTACTGACTAAAAACCCACTCCTGTTCCCTCTTTGCCTTCATCCCGGGGCCCCAGGCTTCGAGTCAAAGTTAGTGTGTCAAACATGTAAAACACTTAGGTAAATAGTAAACCAAAAGTTTATTATTAGTTCCGTACACCGTAAAGGTTGATGATTTTTACAGATGTACGTCGTGTTTTTTGGTATATTGCACACTGAGTTTATTTTCTTTATAGCCTGTTTTGTGTCCCACAGCTGGGCAAAAGCCTGCCCTTTTTCCTTCCAAATCTCTTTCTCTAGGGCGATCTCTAGCCAAGTTTGCCCCGCAAGTATAATCAGGTCATCACACCACCTTCGCCGCGGTCGACTGAGTTTAAGTAGCCATATTAGTAAGGGAACCTATTGATTCGCCTTGTCAGCCAAAAGTAAAGTCAATGTACACTAAAGATGCGAAAGTCCATAGTAAATACAGAACAAAAATCGTGTGAAGCGAGAAATGACGCCATCTAGCGTAAAACCAGATTGAAATGTTGCTATTGATAACATTACATTATACTGTTAATAGATGGCGTCGCTGTGCTTAATTAATGCTTATTTTTGTAGTACTTTCTTTTTGTTTCTTTAAATATTGAAATAATTTATAATTTAAGTTAAAGAGATGAAGATATTAAAATTGAATATCAATTTATAAATATTTGATTATCTATGTGTTAGTTTTCAAACTTGAGAGGGTAGGTTGAATAAGGATTTATAAATAATAACTAGTAGGTAGTATGGAGTATAAATGATACTTAGACCAAAAAATTATGACTAAGCTCAATTGTTTGTTTGCCAAGTTAATTTCGATTATCTCGTCCCAGCGCCTTTCGTTATTTATTTTTTTTAACCAGGTGTATTGTCTACTTATTTTACCAAAATGAGTAAATATGCATTGTTATATAGATTTAGTAAAAAGAGCTCCAATAATTGCTAAGCATAATCAAGGTAAAAACTAGTCAGAAGACGCCAGAGAGACCAGTGTAAATGTAAGTAGTTTTTTTAACTCTTTTATATAACAAAAAACTCCTATATAATAATCATTATTGGGTATTATATATTTATGTTTTATTGTTGCAGAGAAAAAAAGTTGTTCTATGGATATGACGATTTGAAGAAGAGGGTTCTTTAAAACACCATCAAAAAGCTGGCAGACTAAAACTAATAAACATATTGCAGTGTCAAACCATGATAAGGGAGTATACGAAGAAAACGGACTTCTGTCGACGAACCACTATGCTAGTTTATTTGACACAAGCGCTGGCACTGTCCGTCGGAGGCTTGCTTACAGAAAACCATAAAAGGACAAGATTGCAGTTTGCTTTGGATCACATAAACTTTGATTAGAGTAATATCATGTTTACTCATGAAAAAACTTTTAAGTCCAGTGAACACGGACGGTTTTGTTTGTGGCTATAAGATAATAAATAATTATAATACTGATTTAATATTATTCACTCAGTGCTTATTCTCTGTATTAACTGGAGACCTTGTTATGTGTGTTTAACTTAATATCCGTAATTAATACATTAAAAAAGTTATGAACACTTGATATGTTGTTGTGCAATTTTATAGTTTTTAGCCTACATTTAATCTTTTTGATCTTTGTGATAAAATTATCTAGTCTTTTGTTTGTTTTTGTTAAGGTTACATAAGCTTCAATCCTCTTTCCAATATTGGAAACGAATACTTAAGCTATGGCCTCAATAAGAAATTATATATAATATTATAATCTTATTCGGTGATTAATAAACGGTGATTGTTAATAAACGGTGATTATTAAATTTTAATAAGAAATTGTAAGAAATAAACATATTATTTTTTTAATAGTGCTTTTTTGTTTGATGAGCCTGTTTACCAGCATTTTTTTCGTCTTGCTGAGTAACTACCCACTTGAATATTATATTACAAATAAATATCCACTTGTTAACTTTGATATAATATTCCTACCGATTTCTTTAGTTTGTCATTCATAACTTACAAAAAGTGTGAGTACTACGTGAGATTTGAACTCACGGCTCATTGATTTACGCATCTATCTGCACATGCTAAACCACTAGGTCAACATGACTCTAGTTTGAATGATGAAATTATGAACTACAATCAGTTGTTGACGACAATGATGACGCAAGTGTCTATTATTTGTTGAACTAAAAGTCAAGTTTATACTTTGTGAGATTGCCTTTGGTCGCTACTTAGCTGTGAAGAAACCAACGCCATCTAGTTTAATTTTGTAAAACTTGAACTTTAACGTGCAAGGGAAAATAGGCGTTAAGGTACCCAACCACTTCTAAAGGTTCACTGTACATAGACCGTACAAAATATTTATTGGACCAATCTGGTAGAAGAAAACTTAACTGTTGTACTACATACCTTCTAGTTTCCCATAGTTTGACTTGGCCATCGTAGCCAGCAGAGAGGAACAATGTGTCTCTCGTTTTGGACCAGCGGACGGACTGCACCCACCCCGTGTGGGAAGTAAATGTCGTCTTAACAATGCTCTCTGTAAAATAAATAGGCGTTTGATAAGTTTTATTCTGTAGCCAATTTGTTGGTATAACACATAGTAACTAAATTACAGAATCCTGCATCGCGGTATCATTGTTCTCCGTGCAATAAAATTGTTGTATATTAACAGTCAGAAATCAACGATCGGGCAGTTGCCTGCAACAGACACAACCCCAGTCTGATCGGAGTATCCCCCCTTTTCAATGGAGGTTCCATTGGATTTCGACTATGAACGTCTGCGCAGTCTTCGTGCAGCTACATCATCGTGACGTCATCATCACGCCTTACAACATAAAGTAATGAACAGCCTTTACATTAGGGTTCGTCATATCTATGACAAGCATCTGACAGCAGTTTAGCCCACATGAAAGTAGAAAATTTTCCAAAGGGACCATAAAAGGCGCCTAACTTTATAATGTTGAAATATTTGCCCAAGGGAACATATAAGGCGCCTAACTCTGTAATGTTGCGATATTTTCACAAGAGAACATACAAGGCGCCTAACTCTGTAATGTTGCGATATTTAAAAATAATAATTAACGCAGCGCTAGTATTCCGTCAGCGCGTCGATGGCTACCTAAACGAAGTTTGCCCAGAATTGGGTACTTGTCTGTGTTTATTTTTGTACAATATTTTATACTAAACAACGAAAAACAGCAAGATATTTTTTTTTTCTGAAACCTGCATCAAAATAGCAATTAGCATTTCAAATATTTTTGAGAGAAGAGTGGGCGCGTAGTGGCACATTATAGTTAGTGCATCAATTTTCTGTTATGTTAGTTACTTTTTGATACAAGTAATAAACAAAATGAGTCAACTACCCAATTCGGCTACGAATTGATGGTCTTGGAGAAAAGCTATGCTGATATGATGATAGATGAGATAAAGTAACTATATCTGACAAAGAAATAATGAGAAGAAAAATATCAATACCTGTAGATCTAGGGTCATATAGACGAATATGTCTGTCTGCTGAAGCTGTTATAATACTGTTGTTCAGTGGAGACCAGTCCACGTCGAAGAAGGCTTTGTTACCTGAGAACATTGAACAAATTAAGTAAGTATAAAAGTAATCCAAGTCAGAGGAAGTAGCTCTACACATCTATGTAACTATACTCCATCTGTTTAGGTAATTAACTAAAGGTAAACAATCTTGACATGTCTTTTATCTAAAAGTTGTCTATAATTTTTATCTAAAAATGTTTACAATTTGTTATTTACCTATACCGATGTTTGATAACTAACTAAATTTAAATAATCTTTGTATGTCTTTTATACGATTTTTTTTAACAAAAAGACATAATAAGATTGTTTACGTTAAGTTAACTACCTAAACCGATGGAGTATAGAGAAATACAACCGTTACATACACTTTCATGATTATTTCGTCTACTATTACCACCACTCATATATAACTTGTGCCAATACCATGGAAGATACTTGTTCATACAAATATACAAATCTGTAGGCCATACAAATATTTGTTCCGTGCGGGTATCGAACCCGCGACACCCAGCGCAGCAGCCAATCGATCAACCACGGCGCCGACCGTGCCATCAAATTTATATGTTCCTTCATTTGCCCTTTGAGCACTAGGGCCATAGTATCTCTTTGAAACCTTTCCGCAGCCCAAGCCAGGTCATAAGCTAGTACTTGAAGACAAGGTAAAATTATTTACCAGCAACATCCTGTTTGATGCCGCCTAGTTCACAGTCCCAAAGTTTCAACAAATGGTCCCATCCGCTGGACAGTACTGTATTGAAATCCATCCATTGCACGCCTGACACTGCCTCTCTATGGCCTTTTAGAGTTGACAAAGGTTCCTAGTGAAAAATTAAATCATTCAATTAATTTAGAACCAAAGCATGTGTGCGCAAATTGCAGTTACAGCCGAAGTCGGTGTTGAACTGACCAAAAGTTGATGGGAAAATCTAATAAACATTTTACACATGAGATTTCAGCAAATATGCAGATAAAAACTATAAAAGCAGAAAAAAAAATAAAAAAAAATTGACATTTGAATTAATATTATTACTTGCCCGTTTTGTCCCACAGCTGTGCAAAGGCCTCTCTCTATTCCTTTCAATGGACACAATTTTACGTTTCCTCTTTCCAATTCTTAAGGTGTGTTCAAACCTGGCGAATGCGTGACGAATGCGCCACTCGCGAGCCGCTTGCGAACTGCGTGCGTGTTGCCCGCGTGCGGTTACAGCCTACGTTTGGTGCGTTGAAGTGTAAATCAGGCAAGGCTTGCACGCGCGCGGCACGCGTTTTGTACGCGCTCATGCAGTTCCGTTGGCTTTCAAACTGTATATTTGCGGGTGGGAGGTAGTATGTGCAGCGCGTGGGGCGCTCGCGTGCGGCTTTTGCACCGATCGCGCACGGCGCAAAGCTGGGGTGTGAGCGGCGGGTGGCACAGGAACGGACGAACGAACTTGAAATGTATGCACGCAGCTCGCGAGCGGGTTGCAAGCGGCGCATTCGCCAGATCCTTAAGGAACACATCCAGGTTGACTCACCATTTTTGTGATCTGCTGTGCCAGGACGCTAATCATGTGTTTTACGGGCCCACAGCAGTTAGGCATGCGGTGTCTGCCGCATATCTTACACAGTCCAATTAAGTTGATTACAATGTCGCATGGCAATTTCAATTTGCCAACAATAAATAACTTTACCTAGAGGCTAAGTTTATTCTACTGTCTATCTCCTATAAATGTTTATCAATAACAATCATCATAAACAGATCTTTATTATAATAATGTGTACCAATCAGCTGAAACACTTTGTTCATTGATATTTGGAGCATTACCTAACTTTACAAATTAGGCTCATAAAATGAGATAAAGCATACTGACCCTAGTATTTCCATGTTCTGGTTTACTTCTTTTCTTTGCTGGTACATTATCTTCATCTGATAAACCTAGATAGAAAAACATTTCATTTAAAAAAAATAATCTTTCAAAGAGCATACTTAGACACTTTTTTTTTAAATCAGAATATTTTCTCTCTTTTGATATGTGATTGAATTAAAACTTTACCTACTTTGTTTATAGCTCAGATTTGTTTTAACCTAACCCCTAATTTTTATTTTTAAACTAAATGTATTGTCCTAAGTAGGCGATTCCAACGCGAAACGGCGCAATCGGAACAAATAATTGATATTATTTTGCAGTGGCCTATATGACAACGCACGTGGGTGCGGTACGGCGACGAGCGAAGCGAAGTGGACGCGATTAGTTCGTTTGATACTTTTGTGCGAACTCTGGCGACTTGGCATTGACTGGCAGTTGAAGCGGTGACTTCGCGCGCAAGTAGAACAAAGCTGCCGCATGGCGTTGAATTTGTGTAAATCGCATTGGATCGCTTCGCAACCGCATTCCATTGCATTGTTGTGTTTCTAATGCGATCTATTCGCTAGAACCAGTTATGCTGCGCCTTCTGACGAATCTTGAGTTACATGAGAATAGAACATTGCACCAAATATTAAATATATGAAATTTCTCTAATCTATAATAAGTAAACAGAAAACTAGAGTTTTTTTACAAGTTTTTTTTTAACATACAATATTTGTATGTTTTTTAGAGTAATTCTCGCAAATGGAATTTTGAAAAGCTAGCCAAAACCGATTGAACTGAAATTTGGTATACCATATGTAACTTGGATAGAGGACATAGGAACTATTGAGTGCCTATTACTACTAGTACTAGATAAGCCTATTGTGTTTGAGTTCTTTAGAATAATCTTGATTAGTAGATAGTACACAGCATGTTAACAGCTTGTTATGAAAAAATTAAGTTAAACTTGCAGGACATGATGATTAACATCTTGTTTTCCGGAACGCATATGTATGCAGGACACAATGGCTTTTTAATTGTGTCTGTAATTTCGGCATACGAAAGTACGATGTATAATAAAATAATAAACAAACAAAAAATGAACATAGGACTTACTGGTACTCCACAGGCAGACATTGTTGTCCCAACTGCCTGTAGCAAAGCGATTGGCATCAGCTGACACCGCAAGACATTCTACACCTTTGTCATGACCGCGGCATGTTACCACACAGTCTACCGAGTTGTTAGGAACATTCCAAACCCACAGCATAGCTGACTGGTCATGGGAGCCGCTGAAATAACATGACAGCTTTTATAAATAGAACTGATAAATAGTTATTTAAATACTGATTGAAAATTAAAGTACTTATGTCATTACTTGAACTTTTTTTTTTATTTAGTATTGTAGTATTAGTTATTGCATTGCAACAAAAAATAAAATTAGTCTCCCAATCCTATTTATCTCTCAATCATTCTGTTATGATTCCTTTTAGTTCTATATTATGATAAAGATTACCTTACTTATGAACATGAATAATCCATAAAATCAAATATTCTACTACGTAAACAAACTAAACATCAACACTCGAAGTAAGAACAAGTTTCAACTAAGAACTGGATAAACTAACTGTGGCAAAAAAACCATATTGGTTGAAGGAGCTGTTTAATATTATTTTATTTAGCGGAAGAATTAAGGAAGTGCGAAAAGTATTAATATTTGAATAATATTAATATCTAAACTTAAACATGTTGTATGTACCATGTAGCGGCGCCAACACACCAGATTCAATTGTTATTTAAGCTCTTTGTATCTCATTTTGAGTGAACTGTATGTATGTATATGTAATGTAATATATAATATGATATATTTTTTATGTGAAATAAAATTATACCTATTATTATTTTAATAACATTTACATGGATCGGTTGTTGTGGCGACGCTTGGGGGAGGCCTATGTCCAACAGTGGATGTCTTTCGGCTGATGATGATGATGATGAACATTTACATTGTTTACATGAATGTGGATTTTGTCTTACCTTGCAAATACTGCCTGGTCCCCATTAAAGGAGACCCAAGAAACAGCTTTAACAGGAGATGTGTGGCCAGGTATGGCAAGTTTGTGTTGACCCTTAGTACTCCAAATGTGAATGCTGTTGTCATAGCAACCTGATAATATCCTGCAAAGAAAATTAATATTTGAAATACAAGTTCAATTATTGCAACACAATTTTGGATTAGCATGAACCAGGAATATGGTATAGAAAAATAAGGCAATTTAGAAATTACTAATCACTTACCAGTTTGAGTTTGCATGGACTGTTGAAACCCAGTCATCATGCATCAAGCAATCTTGTGGTGCAGGTGCTGGAAATCTTTCCAGATATTCTATTTCCAATGTTTCTTCTGTAGACGCTCCTTTCTCTTGTAAATGCTCTGCGAGCGACGTACACAACAGCTCCCCACATACTAAGAAATCAAATTCTACTGCCTTCTCTAGAGATGGGTTTGTCTCTTTCAGCAAAGCATTTATTAATGTATTCAGCTCTGTAGACTGTGTATTACTCTGAATTGCATAAGGACTGTCTGGTACAGCATATCTATAACAAAACACAATATTAAAGTACGTTTACAATTTACCATGCCTCGCCACGCCGGATGCACCACTTTACTCACTGTTCTTGTTTGGTTATAAACCGAACTTGTAGTTGGACTTCTGCTATTTCGGCAGACATTCTATTGCTTTTGTAAATGCAACCGATAAAGTAAGACAGAAATGCACATAAAATATTTATTCTCAACAGAATCAGTTCATAAATCTGTACTATTCCGAATTGACAAACATTGACACATGTTTCTTTAGCTTGTCAAATTGAACATTTATCTAAACGTTTTGAAACTAGTTTCTAAAGAAAAAAACTGGGCAAGTGCGAGTCGGATTCGCGCACTGAGGGTTCCGTACAAACTTAAAAGGTAAATTGCGGTTTACGATTTATGACGTATTAAAAAAAACTACTTACTGGATCTCGTTCAAACCAATTTTCGGCGGAAGTATATAAGGTTATGTACATCATATATTTTTTTTAGTTTTATCATTCTCTTATTTTAGAAGTTACGGGGAACGACGACACATTTTACCACTTTGGAAGTGTCTCTCGCGGAAACTATTGAGTATATAAAAAAATATTATTTATGATACTTATTAGAAACTTCAATATCATTTTTGAAGACCTCGTATTAGTTTCGGAAAAAATTGGCTGTGACATACGGACGGACAGACAGACACATGATGAATCTATAAGTGTTCCGTTTTTTGCCATTTGGCTACGGACCCCTAAGAACAGTCATGTTCGTGTTATTTTTTTATTTTTTAGTCGTGAATCGTGAAGTGCTGCGTTTTAGAACGAAAATTAGTGCGTTCCAGATCCTATCGACAAAAAGAGTGCCAGAAGTTAAAGCATGTCAGTGTTTAAGCTTACTCTTTCTTTCATAGAACATAATTTATTACTTGCTCTTTTTGTAACCATGCTAGTAATCTAAAAAACTTTTACTACAAAATGACATAAAACCACCCTCACTAGTCTGTGCATAAAACATTGAGGTTATCTCATATGTTCGAGTGCAACATTCGTGTGTTTATTTCAATGCGTAAAGAATAACTCAAAGAAAACAGCCATTTATATCTTCAAAATGGGTGTAAAGGGGAATGGCGATAGTGGAAAGACCGTTAAATATAATTTTCATAGAAAAGCAGGCAGAAGTATTATCGAACACCGTCCTGTTTTCTCACCTGATGGAGAGTATGTAGGATTTCTGTATTATGTTCTTTATGTTTAATGGTCGGTTATTAAACTAGCTTTATTGCAATTTGGCAGATCAGTAGCAATTATCGTCGAAAATATAGTACGAGTGTACAATATACAAACCGGTGAGTGTGTTCGCACACTTGAAACGGAGAGTCCAGTAAATGAGCTGATTGCTATCCAGTTTCCTGAGAATGAAGACTACAACTTATACGGGTGTTCAGACACAGGCTATGTTACAACATGGACTTGGGAGAATGGAGCTGTTCTTAGAGAAATTGTAAGTATTCTTAAAATCAAAACATTGTATAATCTAGTTTCATTTGAATATTAAAACATATATATATAACACATATATATACTTATATTTATTTAACACATGTTTTGTTTCACAATATGTATAATGCTCTCATCATTCATTCTTTACTGTACACCATAACAGCTTAAAATATAAATGGATAACAGAGTTTATGTACATAGGATAGCTTAACTCAAAGTTGAGTTTTCTTCCAGCAAACCATTGAGTGATAGAGAGAGATCACAATTCATTAAATTTTTGCTCTATTTTTGTAGTTTTTTTTTTTAATAAATTTTTCCTTACAGAAATTGAAACTCCTAAATAATGCAAGTGTACATACATTTGATTTGGTTGACAGCAATGAATGTTGCATTACAAGCTCATCGAAACAAAAACAACTAAATCTCAGTACTTATTCTGTAAAAACTGGTGAATTATTGTACGAGTACAGAGATACTAAACCTACACATGATGACATGGTCTGTGTATCGTTAGGATGGTGTAATGGAGACAGATATGCAGCAGTAACAAATGGAACAAAGTTCCTATACATACAAAATCTACAGCAACCACATATTAAAACTCGGTAAGCAATATTAACTGTTTAACTGTATGTGTTGGATATATCCGATAAACGCTTGTGTTTATTCCACCAGAGTAACACATCCACAATCAAATACTACATCTCGTCAGCACTTCTGTCACCTATGGGAAAATTGAAGACTCGTCTTAATCCCATGCAAACGCCTCATTAAGGCGTGTTTAACGCCTTAATGAGGCATTTAAAGGACCACACGTCATTCTCACCATCCGCATGACGCAGGTTCTCACCGAACACGGTAAGTTCGGGAAGTTCCTACACCGGATTCGTGCGGAAGCGACGCCCGGGTGTCGCCACTGAATGGACCGCCCGGAGGACACGGTGGAGCACACGGTGGAGGTGTGCCGCGCTTGGGTAGAGCAACGCCGTATCCTCGTGGGGGCGATCGGTAGCGACAATCTCTCGCGCCGGGCCTTGTTACAGGCCATGGTCTGGAGTGAGGAGGAGTGGTAGGCGGTCGCCTCCTTCTGCGAAGCAGTAATGCTAGCAAAGGAGTCGGCCGATTGCGTGAGGCAACGGTCCTCATGCCCCAACCGCCGCCGGGATTCTGATCCTCATTTCCGGCCATCGTATGCGCGGGCTTGCGGACGGCGAGCAATGGGTAGCTTGCCGTTCGACCGTCCGGACCGAGCCCAAGTCGTCGACGGCGCGTAATGTTTCACGCGCGCCTCAGAAAGATGTCAGCAAATCGTAAGGGCCCAGCAGGGTCGATGCCAAAGAAATAACAGGAGTGGGTCGTTAGTCAGTAAAAGTCTGACACTATCTCTCGCTCCGCCCAAGAGCGGGAGATGTAATAAGATGTTTTTCCCATCGAAAAAAAAAAAACCTATGGGGATTGAAAAGCTAAACGAAATAGAGTACCCAGTCGCAAACATACAACCCTGGTGAATAGGACACGAAAACACTCATTGGACCAATCCAATGCAGGGCGTTAAAGGGTTAAAACATTGTTACTCTTGGGTCACAAAAAAAACTATAGTGCTTGATAAAGTATAATATGATTAAACTAGCATTTGAACTCAACTTCTATGTTGAAAATTCTTGGGAACATACTAATGAAATATTTCTTCTTATACAAAACATGGTCTACATGAGCCATCTTAACGCATTCAGTTGATAAAGCAAAAAAAACGTGCAAAGACACTGATATTTACATTTCCTTCACAGAATAATAAACCACAACGGCTACCGCATAATGTCAGTCACTGCCAATCAGAAAGCAAACACTGTAGCTTTCACAGATACATTGGGTAGAGCCACAGTCATCAGAGGAAACTTGTTTGACTACAGACAAATTGCAAGAGAAGTGCTACATTGGCATTTCTTGCCCCCACTTGCTTCTTGTTTCTCTTTACAAGGTAAATAGACCTTTCAAATTTACGATAATTTTCTTTAGTTGACCAATGTAGCAGGATCGTGTCTACAAAGAAGATCTTTTTCTTACAAGTATTCTAGAATAAACTGAATTCCACACTTTTGATAAAAATCCGTAATATTTTGCTGGAAAGCTGTTTAAATGGAATTCACTTCAGTCACACGCACTTTCACTACTAGGCGAGAGTCGCCACAAAATGGGTGCCTAAGGATGGATGACGCCGATGAGGGCGTCATAGAACGAGCTAGCAAGATGACCTAGCTCTAGACACCTACCGCATGCGCAGGTTTGAGGTGATTCAAGAAAAGAATACCTGGAAAAATATATCGATTATGCAGCACAATCATATCGCTATTAATTGTAATTAAATGAGTACTCAATTATTTTAATGATGTTTCAGGCAATTATCTGTATACTGGTGGCATGGAGCAAGTATTAGTGAAATGGACAATTGGTAACTTAGCCTACAGAGCCAATGAAAAGGCTTTTATTCCTCGTCTGCCTGGAATGATTAGATTTATTACTACAAACAACAGCCACGTCGCCGTGACGTTATCCAACAATTGTAAGTGCTTTTAGAAACGTTAAAACGTTAAATTAAGGGAAGGATGGGAGGGGGAGGGGAAGTCTTTGTTCTACTGTGGGTAGATACAGATTATTAGTTGAGGTTTGATAAGTGCCTCTATAATAAAATTGTGTTACAATTTCAGCGGTGGTGATAGCCAACGCACAGTTGCGTGTGGTGTGCACGCTGCTGGAGTGCGGTGGCGTGTCGCCGGCGGCGCGTGCGGTAGGCGGCGCGCTGGTGTACCACGTGCCGCTAGCCGCGCTCATCACCGCGGGACGCACCGGCCATCTGCAGCTGTATTCCACTAGCACAGACAAAGTGCTGTACAATGTGAGTAGCTACTAGCACGCCGCACAACGCGGTAATCAGGGCCAAACAAATACAGCTTTGCAGTTGTTATAAAACACAAAGACACTTACACCCAGTCTCTCTAGTTAATAGAAGTTTGTGTGAATGTTTTTCCAAGTATATTTTATATCTTAGAAGACGGTCGATATTTGTTTGACATTGAAACTGACGTAGGCTTTGTCTCACTATAATATGTGCCCATTAACATATACTCTAAGGCCCTACAATAAAAATCGATTTTTGTTACAAATCTGCTTACATCGAGTTTATGGCATTCTGTATCTGAAATGTACCATCATACTCTTTCTGATTACAGCTTGACATAACAGAAATGAACAATTTACCATCTGAGAGGTGGAATCTATTGCCATTAGAAACAGAAGTGACATGTGCAGCAGTCAGTGGTAATGGAGACTGGCTCGTAACTTCTGAATATAGAAACGACGGTATCATATACCCAGAGGAGAAACTCAAGTTCTGGGCAGTACAACATAAAAATGCTACACCCTTCCAATTGAACACCTGCGTCAATCTATCTCACGGAGGCTGCAATGTAGTCTCTCTAGCACTCAATTATAGAGGCGACTTTTGTGTATCAGCCGGCACGGACCAAAAATTCAGAATATGGCGAAAAGAAAACACTTCTCAGACACATCGCAAAAAGATCGCGTGGAATTGTCTAACTGCGTGTTACTACTCGTCTGGGATTGGTCAGTTCATTTCGAATAGTGTTCTCAACGGTTTTAAAGATGGCGTCAAATATAGGCCTGGTAGGGATGAAGACTTGCCGTACTTGCGAGAGGTCGAGAAGGAAAATGACGTTATAAAGAAGTTGTTTAATATTCATAAGGAGCATTCTTTAGTTGATGAAGGACATATTATAGTGCCTAAAAGGAGGGATAGTGAGTATGATATGGGGGGTGTAGCTATATCACAGGATGGTTCCCTAATCGCCGCGTGGTTTGGCTGCAAGCTGACTCTATGGGACACGCATCTATGCAACCTTAGTACTACATTGTCTCATCCTGCGTTACGGCCGAAAGGAGTTCACGTTCAGTTCGGAAACAGGGACGCTGCACATTACGTGAGTATCATGATAAAACTTGAAACTATTCAATTACACTAAGGCTGACATCTTTTCAGCATTGCATACGAACATAAACATTACTAACATAACAATAAGGTTCATATTCATATGAAGTACACATAATAGATTGAAGGGTGAAGCTCAAGACCCGTCCCGACTTGACGTGACTTCTATGGACGCCTCCTGCCCCAGTTAGGGGGATAGGATCTTAAGTCGCACTTTATTGCAGTCAGCCTTAGTAAACATTAAGTAAATATGATTTGTGAGTCTTATTCTTCATTTTCAGTTGGTATGCACAACAGAAACTTGTGTGGCGGTTTGGAGTTTATTATCATTGACCGTGAAATGGCTTGTACAAATAAACCCAACGTGCTTGGCTGCTCATAGGTTCTCCAATAAGCTAGCTGTAGCTACTACAAATAATGATGGCAAGTATCTTGCGTTAACTATTGTTAAGGCTCCGTGCACAAAATCAACACATTTTGAACTTTTTTGATCATGGTTTGTGAGAAAAGCAAGAAGAATTTAAACCTTATTTTATTAGATTATGAAAGTCAAGTTCTTATTCTCTTAGTTGGCTTGATTACTTTTTTAAAATAATGTGTGTATTAATAGCAATTACCCATATTCAAAACCCTTTTCTCGCAAAAGTAACGAGCGAGTGACGTTTGGCTACGTTTTACACCAAACTACAACTGATTTATAACATTAAAAAAAATATCAGTAACATCATTATATGGTCTACTGGCAGATGGGTTGAAAACATTATTGACTTTAATAGAAAATATAGCAGAAAAAAAATGTTGAAGAAACACAATTCTTGGAAAACATCTGGACAAATAAGTATTTTTTTCTATACCTTAGCAACACATTTAAGAAAATTTAAAAATTGCACAATAAACTTAAGAAATCCCTTTAATAGAATCTAAAATTTATTTTATAAATAAACAATGTCTTCATTTCTTAAATTACAAGCAAATTGAACTATATTATCGACCGCGCAAACTCGATCGCGTCAGTAACGACCGGGCTCTCCCAGCGTGAGCACACGTTACTTTGCTTCGCAGCTGCTCGCGAATATTACATGAAAATATTCCCAAGATTGCACGCCGACTACCATTTTTTGATCCATTAAGTATTATAGTTTATTTTAAGTACTTTTTTGTTTATGAAAATTGTTAAAATTTCTTTCGACTTCAATATTAATTAGAGGTAACGGTTGTATGTTTATTTGTAAAGGTTATCTGCGGAATTACTTTACTACTACCCAAATACAAAAATTATTTCACTAATGAAATCTACAATGTTTAATGGCAGCTATATTATCATCCAGTGTTATAGACTATGTACAGGATGTTGATATTTCTTATGATTACTTAAGATATAAGTTATTCAAGGTTTAGTTTTCGAAATCATTTTTTTTTGTAGATAATGGGTCGAAAGAAAGAGACGCATTATCAATTATCATTATTAATGCGTCACTAAAAGAAAAAGGAAACGACATGTAGGGCTTTTTTTTATTGGATGGGAAAATCATCCTATGACAAATCCCGCTCTTGGGTGGAGTGAGAGATAGTGTCAGACTTTTACTGACTAAAAACCCACTCCTGTTCCTTCTTTGCCTTCGTCCCAGGGCCTCGGGTTTCACTTTCACACTACCCGTGGCCCCCGTAGGCTTCGACCCTGCTGGGCCCCTACGATGTGTTGACATCTCCCTGAGGTGCGCGTGGAACAGTATGCGCCGTCAACGACTTGGCCTCGGTCCGGACGGTTACTGGACGGTCAGACGGTGAGCCACCCATTGCTCGCCGTCCGCAAGCCCGCGCCTACGGTGGCCGGAAATCGGAGGACCGTTGCCTCATGCGATCGGCCGCCTCCTTTGCTAGCATTACTGCTTCACAGAAGGAGGTGACTGCCTGTCACTCCACCTTGCTCCGGAGTATGGCCTGTACCAAAGCCCGGCGCGAGAGATCGCCGCCATCGATCGCCCCCACGAGGACACGGCGTTGCTTTGCCCAAGCGGGGCACACCTCCACTGTGTGCTCCACCGTGTCCTCCGGGCGGTCCACACAGTGGCGACACCCGGGCATCGCTTCCGCACGAATCCGGTGCAGGAACTTTCCGAACTTAGCGTGTTCGGTGAGAAAAACGACATGTGGGGCTGATACGAGCGGGACAAATGTTGCTATTTTTTAGTAAATTGATAATGAAAATTTTGAAATGACTATGAATACTACAAATGTTGACAACATGTGTGAACTTGATCTAAACATGGTAATTATAACCTTTGTGTTACGCACAGGGTGTAAATTAATATCAAACCTACTTTTAGAAATTCATAACTTTTTTAGTTTTACATGGTAGTCAGGTGATTGCGACTGTTTATATAGGAAGTTTAAAGTAAAAATATTTACCATTTTTTCAATGATAAAAATAAAGGCTAAATAGCCGGCCAGCAACAGAAAAAAAAATTGCCGTGAAAGCGGCAATCGGCTCTGTATTTATTTTTTCGAGTTGTAGAGTTCTGTTGAATCTCTGCTATATGAGATTTGTATTAACACGATAAGTTCATCAGAATCAGATATGGATGTAACGCCTGATTCTCAAGAAAAGAGGCTAAAGCAGTAGTGGAAAACCTTTTACCGCCTAAATCAAAAGAAATATATCTAAAGTCATACGACAAATTTTGAGGACGACTCAGATTTTTATTTTTACTTTATTTATATTCGTAATGAAAAGCACAGTGTTTTACTTCGGGTTAAAGATCTCTTCGAACTATTGGCGTCCAAGCGTATTTTCGGGACTAAATAAATTGATCTCACCCCTTGGGTAACAATGTATTATATGATTTATGGTGACATTGCACTATTAAAATATTTGCTAGTTATAATATAATTTTTGATAAAACAGACACAAAGATGACGATTTGTGTTTCAGAAAAGGGTTATTTAATTTATTTAATAACTAAACTTTTAAAACTTTTGCCTGCAGCTTCGTTAATTTCGATTTCCATTAAGATTTGAAAGACACGTGGCAGTATCTAGGGATCATAAGTACGTTATTGTTATTTGCCTCGGGACAGTACTTTTCTTCGGGAGGAAAGTTACCCTGTAACCGTTTTTGTTCACCAGACAACATATAATATGTATAATTTCAGGATAATCAGTTCATTGATTTAGGCGTGAAAAGCTAACAAACAAAAATAAACTTATTTTCGCATTTATAATAATTAAAACTATAGAATCTTGAGAGTAGTTAATTTTATTTGTTTCAAATCTTAAAACTTGTCGAGTAATAGTTAAGATTAACTTGTAAATAATATTTATATATCTTTAATATATATTTTGTTTAAGTAATTTGTCTCTTAATTATCTCACAGATAACTAAGAAACTGGGTAAGTGTGAGTCGGACTCGTGCCCTGAGGGTTCCGTACAAATTACAGTATCAAAATTTACGTTTTTTTTTTGCGACATAAACGGCAGTTTCTGTTTTATTCGTTACCTTAGAAGTTTGATTTTTTCACAACTTCAAGGGACTGCAGACTTAAGTATATTGTTTAATTTCAACTCGATACCTCCACGTATTCTCGAGATAAACAGTCTTGACAGACAGACAGACGGACGAACCACAAAGTGATCCTATGAGGGTATCGTTTTTTCCTTTTGAGGTCCGCAACCCTAAAAAGAAGAGTATCCAACACGGATAAAGCTGTTTGTCTTGGGCACCTTGAATCCCTTACTTCGCTCAGGTTTCTATATGAACTCCTTAGCAATGTTCGGGAGTTAATTATATAAATCCCTGACGATCGGTATTATAACTTCGTTTCGTTCGGAATTCAACATGCCGCCCGCGATTTAAAGACACTGCACTGCACGCCACATAATCTACTATTACATATTTTTGACGTATCGAAAGTGTTTTTTTTTACAACCATTTATATAAATATAATTTTATCATCTGTTTTGGATTTATCGTTCTGTTAAATATCTAAATCTGTCAACATCCATCTAACACAAAATTAAATAATTTTGGTGTACAGTGTGATTAATATAAAGACACACGTCTCAGACGTTTATTTACAAACCTTACTTAATATAAAATTTTGTAATTTAGAATAATATCTTCTAAAGGATCAGAATTGTTTAAGCGGTCACGAAGCTCGATTTTTACGCGTGTGTGCGTGTAGTTGTATGAATGATGCACACAAACATATCATTGCAACGAATTTGCCTAAACTCTAGCGAGTGAATTTTATGCACGGCCTCTTAAAGTGTAAACATAAGTAAAGGTAGGTGTGTCATTAATTATAATAAACATAATTATTAAAAACATACATTTCAGTACAAAAATGCATTATTTAAACGACCTGATGGATGGGTCGTGCAGGTGACATATGTTATCCACCGATGAACATGCACTCTTTGTGATCCTACCAGTCCATGTAATTATGGTTAGCGAGAAGACGCTAATAAAGTAAACGGTAATAAAATCGATGTGTTTACACGTGTAGACGACAATTGTCATCCGCGCGACCACTGCTGCAGATAGTTGCGACAGGTGTGGGTTAAATTAATTGGAATAACTTTAATTTGCTTGCTGCTGCTCAGTTTGTCAGGACAGCGACTCAGCGACCGAGTAGCCGATCACGGTTTGGGGTATTCGGCAATTTCAGTGATTTTAACTTTTGCACTGGTCAAACAGAGCGGTATTTTTATGTAAAAAATGTTAATTCATTAAAATGAAAGCGCTCAGTTAAAATTCGATCATGTCAAAAAGAAAATCTATTGTATAGATATTTTTTAACCAATTGTACAATGAGTCCCGTAAAGTCAAATATAACCAGTGCCAAATAAATAAATGATCATTTCTCGTGTTGGGCAGGAAAAAAACAGCAAATACTACGAGTATAAACAATCATATCAATCGCCGACAATACTTCATTTAGGTTCTGTGATCATAATTACTTCTATATACATTTTATCAAGAAATACATACAAAATAAGAAGCCGGATTTTCGACCCTCTTTACCGAGTAGTCTAATCATCAACTACTACAGTAACCGACTTTACTGACTAGACATATATCTTTTCTTCTAAATCATCTTTTTTTATAAATTTACATTATTGTATTTGTTATATTATTTTCGTTACTGAGCATCGAAGATAGTCATTAGATTTGTTTGTTAATTTCGTATTTTTATTTCAGTTTACGTCTTCACACCCCACAACTCTAAACCGATACTTACGAAGAAGCGACTACTGGATCCATCTACAGGGGTGTTCAAACAATGTACCTTTGGCACTTGCTTCGATGATGATATCAGACTGTACCTTATGAGGAACAATTCTGTAAGTATACACAATCATATACTGTAGCCGGCACGAAACATGGCAAGCGTCATTAGATGCGCTCAAGTCGATTTTTAGGTCTCTGCTATCAGCATACGGGACGCGGGAAACGGATCGATACATCGTTCCGAGCGCGCGATTGGTCGGTCATTCGACCATTGTCCCTGGCGACGAATCTACGTTCCGTTTGCTCGAAAGTACACTTGCGTACAGAAAAGTTGTACCCTTTGTTTACGTTGAATTTTTGTTACGAGTTCGAATAAGAATATTTCAATGGAACCATTTCGGGAGTATATCCTTTCAATTAAAGAAAAAAACCGGTCCACAATTGACCGAGAAATCGGTGAACTTATATAAAAAAAATATATTAAGCCGAACATATAACCTCCTCTTTTTTGAAGTCGGTTAAAAAGTGTAATAAAATGTTATTATTAAAATCCTTAAAATGGCGTTTCCTTTAGTGTTTCACCTATGAAACCTTTACATATTTTATTTATAACGCTCAATATACTTCACGAAATCCTTATGCTTTTTTGACTGTCTTCAAAACCGAAATTTGTTTAAAAATAAATTATAGCAATAACCATAGAATAGTGATAAAATAATCATAAATATAGTCGCCCAATTTTTTTTCACGAAGTGTAGCATGCGAACTTTGCGGGACCACGCCTAATCTTTACCATGTTTCGTGCCGCCGACAGTAACTTCAAGTCTTGAATTATCAGAAACCTTACATATATCTTCTAGCTGCTGCCAGCGGCTTCGCTCGCGTGATGGTAAAACGGGGCAAATACGATTCGGACTCGCGCAATGAGTTGAATTACGAAAGTTTGTACGGAACCCTCAGTGCGCGAGTCCGACTCGCACTTGCCCAGTTTTTTTTTATAAAATGCCGCCTATTGCGGGGCTTGAATTGTAATTAACAACATATGAAACTAACACTACATCTACTAACTTAGTATTAAAAGTAAGCTTGACCAATTTAACACAAATGAAATCTTTCAGGAGATCTACTGCATAGAACCAGAACAGACTGAAGAAAGTCGTCTCGAAGTGATGTCGCATCGCAAGCTGCCTACATCGAACTTCAGTGCACTGCTAGCCGAACAACAGCTGTCCGAGGTGCAGACCGCCACTGCTGATAACAACATCATTGATGTCAACAACCTGGCCGGTTCTACTATAGCACAGGTAAGTCATCTAAACGTTAGATGAAAAGGTCTATTTTACCAGTCTCACCCAAGTTCGATCCGCGAATGCCTAGACTAAAGTTGTCAAAAAATAAAAGGCCCGTTTTGACATTTGTATTTTTACTACCTAGCGGCTTGTGCGGTGTAGTTTAGCTACTAATAAAGTATTTCAAATTAAGAAGTACCGTTTTACCGTTCTGACAGATTGAAGAAAAGGGATGGGGTCAAAGAAATCGATTACAGTTTTAATTCATTAAACGCCGGCGTTCGCTCGGTCATTGTCTTTCTATTGTGTCTCTAATTACGCTACTCAATAGGTTAAAGATTTTTAAGTACTGTAATAACCCGTTATTGGTATATCTTAGATTTTACTAGTAAATATTAGGATATAGCATCATGTGTAGGTAAATGTCAGAATTTTATAAGAGATATAGTTTTTCGGGTTTTCAGTTCTATCATAACCTAACTGACATTATAAATTATTGATCTTGAGTTTCGTAGTTTGAATAGAGGCCACACGAGTGACTTTACTTACAAAAATGTGTTTAAAATAACAATAAGTTACTTCTGTTTAATTTTAAATATGCGTTCTCGTTGAGAGTTGGATATCAGCTGCAAATTAAGTGATATTAGATACTAAAAACGTTTGGAATTAAAACAGCTCGTTATTACAAGTTCGATTTTTCGGTGATTTTCAACGATTATTTGTATACAAATAAATTTGAAGAGTAGCTACAGTACGGTAAAAGACCGTGACTTTGAAACGAAGTCTAGAAAAAAAGCTATCTATTGTATATATCGGTTATTTTGCTTTGTTTAAAAGTTTGAAATTTAAAGGAGAGGTCAAAAATGTCCTATTATTCCGAAGAAATTTGAACACCATGTGTTACACCTTATAAGAAAGCTTATTTATTGCGATACTCGAACAAGATTAAATATGAATTTTTCAGTCCTCTGCTTTTATAAAAAGCTGAAAAATGTTTCAGTAAAAACAAAACGCACATTTTTTCGATTATTCGATTCTACGCAATACAATTATTTAAAATGTAGTTAAAATTGCCGTATCTATTAAATACCTTAAGTTTTATTATGATTTTAATTGCCGTTTTATGAGATAAAGACAAAACTTTATTGTTGCAGTTCTCGTTGGCGTCACCGCACATGGTCCCACCCGTGAGCCTTCTCTGCACGACATTCCTCCAACGCCTTTCTGGTATAGAAGAACCTGAACTAACTGATGACTCCCAAGACGATAAGCCAATGGAAGTTGATGAAGATTCTAGTGATGACGAAGACAGAGACACTTCTAAGCTTAACGGACCTTACGCCCCAAAGATGACGGAACTATGGACGCCGAACTACGAAGCCGTGAAAGAAAAGAAATTAAATAAAATCATGAATGAACCCTTCCTAGACTTACATTCTACCAGTTCAATGTTTAGTGTGTAGTTTTTGGTTTAAAGTTAAATAAATTCTATAATAATAATGTGCATTTTGGGTTTGTTTTTATAACTACAGTACCAATTACAAAAATACTCGTATTGACTTGCTTGACTTAGAGAGCGTCGACAGAGTTCACCCATCACGACTGGTTTGGAGCTTTACGCTTCACCTCGCTCCATGTCAATCCAACGCCCGACGCTTCTGCAATCACAGTGCGTCGCTAGGTTTGCCAAGGACGGCCACGCTTCCTTTTCCTTTGGAGATTCCAATCCAACGCCTATTGAGGTATATGATCGGAATCCCTCTGAAGCGTGTGACCACTCCATCTTTACTTACAACGCTTAATCTGGCGTATGATCGGGCTTTCGTCGCATTTCTCCAACAAATCTACGTTAAAGATGATCCAGTAAATTTCGAAGATGAAGCGGTTGACGAAGACGTAGATTTGGCGTGAGATGTCCTTTGTTATCTCCGATGTTTCGCATCCGTAAAGCAGAATGAATTTGACATTGGACTCTGAAGATTATGATTTATATAATCCCCACTTTATCCCGCGGTGCCAGTTATCGTAAATGCGAAGCATACGTCCTAATTCCGGCGAGAACGACTATGAAGAGAAGAGGTAAAAGGAGGCAGCCTTGGCGGACATCTGCGTGCAGTGCGATGTCATTAGAGACGCAGCCATCGTGATTCACCTTCAAAGGTATTGTCGAAGTAGAATAGAATAGATAATCTTTTATTCGGGACAGACGGCACAACGGTTACAAACACAAAGTAAAAGAGAACAAAAGTTGACAAAGGTGTGGTAGGTAGATATAGTGATAATTTGATCTGTGCGGAAGCGGCTCGAACGTACCCGTAGACATAAAACGTTTTAGGAATACATTAATGTACTGCTAGGAAGTGCAATTCACTGCCGAAGTCTGTGTTTCCTGATTTCTCGACCACATCATCGTTTACCATCACATGAAATAGTGGTCAAGCGCAAGCTTATCAATAATAAAAATAAACCAGCGTAGTAGGGGTTCCACAGATTTCAACATTCTATCCGAGATTATCTTGCTGGACGGCGCAATGGGTAGCTCGCCGTCCGGTAAGGACCAAACCCAGGTCCCGCGCGCCTGGGGTTGCGATAGTCGTTGATAGGATCCAGCAGTTGGGACTCGAGGTGGCGCTGCACAAGTTCGAGGCCATGTGTTTTCACGGCCCCCGGAGCGCGCCGCCTCGGCGCTCCCAATTAACAGTAGGAGGAGTTCACATCGGCGTCGGGTCGACGATGAAGTACCTGGGACTCGTCCTCGACAGCCGGTGGAATTTCGAGGAGCATTTCCGACGTCTGGCTCCCAAACTGAATCGGAACGGGGCTGCCCTCAAGCGGCTCCTGCCCAACCTCGGGGGTCCAGACGCCTCCTGCCGGAGGCTCTACGCAGGCATCGTCCAGTCCATGGCCCTTTATGGGGCGCCGGTGTGGGCGCCGTCACTGGGAAAGCGACCGGCGGCCCAGCTGAACGCGTGCCAGAGGGTCATGGCCATACGTATGGTGCGGGGATACCGCACGGTTTCCCGCGAAGCAGCGAGCCTCCTTGCTGGCCAGCCACCATGGGATCTTGTAGCAAAAGACCTTGCACGCATGCACGATTTGCGCGTGGAGATACAACGCCGTGGTGAAACTCCGCTGCCGCGACAAATCACGGCATGGCGGAAAGAGTTCCGGCGGGATCTCATGGCGGAATGGTGACAGCGACTATCGCAACCCAGTGCTGGGCACGCCGTAATTATGGCGGTAAGTCCCTTCTTTGAGGAGTGGCTGGAAAGGCAACACGGCGTCATTACCTTCCGCATGACGCAGGTCCTCACCGGACACGGTAAGTTCGGGAAGTTCCTGCACCGGATTCGTGCGGAAGCGACGCCCGGGTGTCGCCACTGTGTGGACCGCCCGGAGGACACGGTGGAGCATACGGTGGAGGTGTGCCCCGCTTGGGCAGAGCAACGCCGTGTCCTCGTGGGGGTAATTGGCGGCGGCGATCTCTCGCGCCGGGCCTTGGTACAGGCCATGGTCCGAGGCGAGGAGGAGTGGCAGGCGGTCGCCTCCTTCTGCGAAGCAGTAATGCTTGCAAAGGAGGCGGCCGATCGCGTGAGGCAGCGGTCCTCACGCCCCAACCGCCGCCGGGATCCCGATTTCCGGCCACCGTAGGCGCGGGCTTGCGGACGGCGAGCAATGGGTGGCTTGCCGTCCGACCGTCCGGTAACCGTCCGGACCAAGCCCAAGTCGTCAACGGCGCGTGCTGTTCCACGCGCGCCTCAAGGAGATGTCAGCAACTGTAGGGGCCCAGCAGGGTCGAAGCCTACTGGGGCCAAGGGTCTGATTCTAAAGGAAGACTCGGCCCTGGTACGAAAGGCAACGAAGGAACAGGAGTGGGTTTTTAGTCAGTTTAAGTCTGACACTATCTCCCGCCCCGCCCAAGAGCGGGGGATGTCATAAGATGATTTTCCCACCGAAAAAAAAAAAAAAAAAAGGTCCCACGCGCCTCACAGAATTGTCAACGAAATTGACGCAGTCAGTTAGGACCGACGCCTCAGTGCCGCGGATTGTTCGAGAGTTACCAATGGCCCTCGCAAAGGGCAACTGAAGCAAAATTCTGACACTTGACTCAGAGCGAAAGAAGTATTTTGATTACTCCCCATGAAAAAAAGGATTATCTTGTAGGAATCTTTAGAGCATTGGCTGAGATCACCTTTTCTAAAAACTGCCTATTCCAGTAGTCCGAGAGTTTTTTTGCGGTCCAAATCTTTGCAATAAAACGTACGAATAGTACCTACGTCGAAAGCATAACCTCCTCTGTCAGATTTGGCCAAAAATGTTATTGTTCTTGATTTATCCAGCCAAATTTACACTCCTATTTTGTTTGCTATACCTACAGTAACTTTATCATTACATTATCTGTCTCATTTTAACATTATCTTTCCCCACATTAACTCATAAAACACAGAAATTGTTTTTCCGGTTACTACAATACTAATGTTACAAAGTAACGGACATAAAATGGAATGATTGAATCACGATGAAATTAATTTAACCGGTAACACAATGATTTTACATTGGAAGATAGAGGACTTTCCAGAAAAAAATATTGACTTTTTCGGTGATCATATTTATTGTTTTATCCTCACATCGGAACGCTTTGCAGCAATTACACCAATGGAGCATATATAGATATTTTGTCTTGTGATATTTTGAACTCAGCGATACACATAATATTTTTCAAATTTGTTCTGTATTTCTAGTCCTTGTCTTGATTTGGTCATAAAGGTCTGGTATTTGGAAACTGTTAGTGCAGGTAGAGATTAATGGAATCAGTTGTTTACTTAATCTGCTTGTAAAGTATATGTTAAGATTCGATAAATTTAAGGCCAAATATCTCAAGGAACTCTGATTTTTTAATAAAGAATACGTCATATTGAGCACACTTTTTAATGAATTCATAAACGGCACAGGTAAGATGTGTAGGATTTTTTATAAGCATCAGATTCCATACTAAGCTACACTAGTTCTGTTGTTCGAAAATTCAGTTATGATTGTAACAGCTGGACAAAATGTGGTATCCAAATAATTAAAAGGATTAATTGCTCTCGCAAAACATTTCAGGGTCACGAAAATGACGTCCTAAATTACTGTTTATCAAAGAAGGAATTTTTCTGTTTGATAATGCCTCACTGCTTAGATATATAATGCCACATCACCAGAACACCATGACTTTTGAAGAAATTAAAGCTTCTGTCGAATCTTTAGCAAGATATAACGCCCAATCGTACATTTACGAAGAAAGGAAAAGTAAACAACTGGGTAGACCATACAGAATATGGGAACATTATAGCGATTACCTTCAAGAACCCAACATGAGACTCGATTGGCGAGACACAGGAAGAAACGCATTGATTGGTTATCAGATATCCGGTTCGTCCCAGGCAAGAACAACGTCGTGGCAGACACGTATCATGTGTGTAGGCTGTACCAGCGCAGCCACTGAATCATTCCGACTCCCAAGGACATCATCAGCACGACTTACTGGGGCTTCATCCGGACTCTCTGGGGCATCATCCGGACTCACTGGGGCTTCATCGGGACTCACTGGGGCATCATCCGGACTTACTGCAACATTATCACCCCGACTCACTGGGACATCATTCCGACTCACTGAGATGTCATCACCTCGACTCACTGAGGCATCATCCCGATTGATGCTGTCCCACAGCACCACCACGACTTACTTTGGCATCACAACAGACTCACCGAGAACTATGCTGCTTCTGGTTCTGATGCATTGGAAGTAGTAGAACCAACCTTCCACTACACTAACACATCATAAACCATCGATATTCGATCTCCGGAGGGGACTAATGTAGCGACATCTATGACGCCACATAGGAACCTAATTTTCAAAATCCTGCATCACGCTATTACAGTTCCCCGTGCTATTAGAACATAATAGGTACAACAACCTAAAATCATCTATCGACCAGTTGCCCGGATGACAGACATAACACCCGTCTGGTGGAGGATCTTCCCTCTTCAATGGAGACACCTCCTTTGACTTTATACCCTGTTCTGCATACCCCCAAACGGCCGTAGAATATTTTCATCTTCTTGACGACAAAACTCTTTCTAATCATGTTTTTTACCTATTTTCTTGATACAATTTAAACTCGAGAGTTTTTCTCTTGTGTAACCATGAGGTAAGTTTGTATATTTGCTGTACGATAAGTTGCGAATAGGTACAGATGTAAAATAAATGATAACCAAATACATACCTATATTTCTGTATTTGTTTATTTCTGTTCTATAAAATAAATCCTTTAAATCGTAAACGTAACCAATTACTCTGTTTCAATATTTCATTATTTTTTTGTGTCAATTCGCGTTGGCGTCACCGCACATGGTCCCACCCGTGAATCTTATCTGCACGACATTCCTCCAACGCCTTTCTGGTATAGAGCAACCTGAACTAACTGATGACTCCCAAGAACATAAGCCGATGAAGATTCTAGTGATGACGAAGACGGAGACACTTCTAAGATTAAGACCTTATTCGGACCTTACGCCCGAAGGTGACAAAACTGTGAAAACCGAACTACGAAGCCGTGAAAGAAAAGAAATTTAAAAAAAAAAACATGAAAGAACCCTTCCTAGACTTTAGCAGTCTAATATTTGATGGGTAGTTTTTGACTAAAAGTTAAACACATTTCAAATATTAATGTGTATTTTGGGTTTATTTTGATAAAAACAGCACCCACTCCGAAAATCTTATTGATTTTGAATTTTCTAGCCAAATTGTCACTCCTATTTTATTTGCTATCCCTACAGTAACTTTATCTATGTTGTCTGTCACATTATAATATTATCTCCCCTACACTACCCTATAAAACACAGCAGTTGTTTGTTTATATATGTACTAGGTACAATACTAATGTTACAAGTAACACACACAAAATGGAATTATTGAGTCAAGATGAAATTAATTTCATCGCAAAACAATGTGATTTTACTAAAATGTTAAATTGGAAGATGGAAGACTTTCCTGACAAAATTATTGGATATTTGGGTGATCATATGAAACTTATAATACAAGTAGAAAGGAATGGAATCAGTTCTTCACTTAATCTTTTTGTAAAGTGTATGCCAAGATTCGATAAATGGAAGGCGGATTATCTCAAAGAAGTCGGATTTTTCAATAAGGAATACGTCATGCTGAGCACGCTTTTTAACGAATTTGAAAACGGCACAGGTAAGATATGACGCAGTTTTTATAAGCTATTGCCATATGTCATTAGATTCATAAGCTATTGTCATATGTATATATGTCATTAGATAGTCAGATCTCATGGAAATTACACATAGGTAGATAAAATCTGTAACAAAATAAACAGATATGTTTATACTCTATGGTGTCATACACGAATCTCCAGCCAAAAAACAGCACTACAAGCCTATCATGGATATGTAGCTTCCAACCTACGGTATGGTATTATATTATGGGGTGGTTCAGTAGAATTCAATAGAGTATTCCTAGCTCAAAAGCAGTGCATTCGTGCACTTTGTAACGTAGATTCATTAACTTCATGTAAACCATTGTTTAAAAAACGAAACTTACTAACAGCACCATCCATGTATATACTTGAGTCTTGCGTTTTCGTTAAAACACATCAGTACCTATACAAATCCTTTGGGCACGCCTTAATTATGGCGATAAGTCCCCTCTTTGAGGAGTGGCTGGAAAGACCTCACGGCGTCCTTACTTACCGCATGACGCAGGTCCTCACCGGGCATGGTAAGTTCGGGAGGTTCCTGTACCGGATCCGTGCAGAAGAGACGCCCGGGTGCCACCATTGTGTGGACCGCCCGGAGGACACGGTGGAGCACACGGTAGAGGTGTGCCCCGCTTGGGCAGAGCACCGCCGTGTCCTCGTGAGGGCGATCGGTGGCAGCGATCTCTCGCGCCGGGCCTAGGTACAGGCCATGGTCCGGAGCGAGGAGGAGTGGCAGGCGGTCGCCTCCTTCTGCGAAGCAGTAATGCTAGCAAAGGAGGCGGCCGATCGCGTGAGGCAATGGCAACGGTCCTCACGCCCCAACCGCCGCCGGGATTCCGATCCCGATTTCCGGCCACCGTAGGCGCGGGCTTGCGGACGGCGAGCAATGGGTGGCTCGCCGTCCGATCGTCCGGTAACCGTCCGGACCGAGCCCAAGTCGTCGACGGCGCGTAGTGTTCCACGCGCGCCTCAAAGAGATGTCAGCAACCGTAGGGGCCCAACAGGGTCGAAGCCTACTGGGGCCATGGGTGATGCGAAAGAGATCCCCGGGGCCCTGGAAAACAAATGGCAAAGAAGGAACAGGAGTGGGTTTTTAGTCAGTAAAAGTCTGACACTATCTCGCGCTCCGCCCAAGAGCGGGGGATGTCATGAGATGATTTTCCCACCCGAAAAAAAAAAAAAACCTATACAAATCCTTTGGTGATTATTATAATTTTAATACCCGTTATTCCAATAGCTTTCCTTTACCCAATATAAAAACCGATCTGTATCGAAGAAACTGTTATCCCTTGTCAATTAAATTATTCAACAAATTACCGAGTGACCTGAAAGACTTACCCATTACATTATTCCGAAAAAAATTGCACTCCTGGTTAGTCGATAAATGTTTTTACACGACCCAGGAATACCTTAGTTATAAGAGTAGAAAATTACTGTAACTCCTCACTATGTTCCTATTAGTGCAATAATAGTAAGTTATGTTAATATTATGTGATTACAAGTAATTAAATGTTAAGAGTTAATTCAAGATTCAAAATTCAAAGATTCAAAAGTCAGTTAGCCAAAAAAATAGGGACCAATGTCCCTATTTCTTGTAACATAATTATGTCTATCGCCTCTTTTGCTAAAAAGATGAAGATTTTTTCTAACGTACATGATGTTTTCATAAATATATTGACAAGGCACCGTCATGATGTTAATATCCTTAAGCAGTTCCCTTAGAGAATCGCACCGGCGAAGATTGTAAATAGCTCTGATAGCTCTTTTCTGTAGTATAAAAATTGAGTCAATGTCTGCAGCCCGTCCCCATAGTAAGATACCGTATGACATGATACTATGAAAATAACTAAAATAGACTAGTCTAGCGGTATCAACATCCGTAAATTGGCGGATTTTTCTAACAGCATATGCAGCTGAGCTAAGCCGTCCTGCAAGAGATGTTAAATGAGGACCCCATTGTAGCCTTGAGTCAAGCGTAATCCCCAGGAAAACCGTTTTATCAACAAATTCTAGCTTTTCATCGTTTAATACTACGTCACAATCACTACTTTTGACATTAGGTAAGGAAAATCTTATGCATTTAGTTTTTTTCCCGTTTAAAACTAGATTGAACCAGTTTTGGACCTGCAGTAGGGCGTAATTTTCGTCGTCAAGATTATTAGTCCTTCTATTTATCTTAAAAATCAAAGAAGTGTCGTCAGCAAACAACACCATATTAAGTTTATTTTCCAACAAATAGGGTAAATCATTAATATAAACTAAAAATAAAAAAGGACCTAAAATTGAACCTTGGGGTACCCCCATTTTCACATTTAATCCCGACGAATTGACACCGTTTATTTGAACTTGTTGCTGTCTGTCAATCAAATAAGATTTTAATAAGCTTAAAGCTGTTTTGCCTAGTCCGTAATGCTCAAGTTTCAAGAGTAATGTTTCATGAACCACGCAATCAAACGCCTTAGACAGGTCACAGAAGATGCCTATAGCATCCTGTGCCTCTTCCCACGCATTAAAAATGTGTTTTAGTAAGGAGACACCAGCGTCAGTTGTACAACGTCCTTTGGTGAAACCATACTGTTTATCGTGTAAGATGTTATTTGTGTTAAAATGATTAAGCATTTGATTTAACATCACCTTTTCAAATATCTTGCTAAAAACTGGCAACACGGACACCGGCCTATAATTATTAGTGTCTTTACTGTCCCCGGATTAAAAAGTGGTATCACTTTACTATATTTCATTAGATCAGGAAAGACTCCTTGATCTATACACAAATTAAATATTAAGGCTAAGTACGGCGCTATAGTCTCAATAATTGAGGTACAAACTTTGATAGACATACCCCACAAATCTTCTGTCAATTTAACTTTGATTTGTTTAAACGCTTTTATTACTGTAAAGGGGTTTATATGCTTAAAGTTAAATTCAGTCGAACAGGCTGCAACGTTTGCCTGTAATAAACCAAAAGCATGCGATGGCGACGAATTTAGGGCTTCAGTGGTTTTAGTTGGTATACTAGCAAAGAAATTTACAAATTCTTCTGCAACTAGTTTGTTATCGCTAATAAGACCATGATGTGTCTCCAAAGTGTAATCATTATTATGTATTTTGTTCCTGTTGGGTTCATTATTTATAATTTTTCAAACCGTTTTTATTTTATTATCTGCTGATTTAACTTTATTGCTAATGTACAACGTCTTAGCTGCCTTACAAGTGTTTTTAAACATTTTTGAATATGTAGCAACATACTTATTAAAAGTTTCAGTGTTAATAATAGGCTTAAGGCCATACAGCTCAAAAAGTCTTTCCCTATTTATTCTGATTCCTTTAGTTGCCCAGTCACTAAATCTAAACTTAGGGCAGATACTTTTAGTTTTCTTCTCAAAAGTCTTCTTGAACTCAGTTTGGACTATTGAAAAAAAATCGTTATACAAAAAATTACCATTATTCACTTCAAGATTCCAATCACCTAATTTACTAATTAAAGTACTGTTAAATTTATTTAGTTTACCAGATGTTATTGGTCTGGACTGAATTGTACAAATTTTTAAATTTAATACAATTCCTAATTAGGATCAGTGAACCCCCACGTAACATTGTTTTTCGGTTAAAACAACTGCCCACATTATAATTCTCAAAATTGATTAGCATTTCAAAATCCTTTAACCAATGATCAGTAAAACAAATGATGTCAAACATAGTTTTTTCTAAAAATAATTCAATTTCCAATTGTTTCGAAGAAAAACCCTGAATGTTTTGAAGAAACAAATTCAACGATTTTTGCCTAGCCCCTCTAGCTTGAATGCCAGAAGATACTTTATTGTTAAGTTGATCTGAATTGCCAAAAGTACCATCTGTTGTCTTATTAACTAGTTTAAAGTAACATTAGTACTATTACTAATGGTGGGACTAATAATAATTGGGAACTTCGACAATGTTACCTAACCATTCCTTTTAATTATTATTTTAAGTTTCGCATAACAGAAATGGTGAATATGAAGATCTTTACTGTAATATTGTATAATGTAACATTCATGTACCACATATATCTACCTATATTATGCGAATAAATGATTTGACTATTAATATAAATATGTTGTTCTAACATTCAGTTATAACTGTAACAGAAGGAAAAAATTCAATCCCCGATCAAAATTACTAATTGCTCATACCGCATTTTTCAGGGTCACGAAAATGGCGTCCTAAATTACTGTTTATCAAAGAAGATGTTTTTGTATTTGAAAATGTTTCACTGCTTGGATATGTAATGCCACATCACCAGAACACCATGACTTTTGAAGAATTGAAAGCTTCTGTCGAATCTTTAGCAAGATTTCACGCTCAATCGTATATTTTTGAAGAGAGGAAAAGTAAACAACTGGGTAGACCATACAGAATATGGGAACATTATAGCGATTACCTTCAAGAACCCAACAAGAGACTCGACTGGCGGGACACAGGGAGAAAGGCAGTGATTGATTACCTCAAAGTATTTTCTAAGTACAAAACTAAACCAAACTTTAATCGATATGTAGAGTCGATTCTACCCACATTATTTCAAAGTGCTATGGATCTTATGAAGCCTAGCTCAGAATACCGGAATGCAGTAGTACACCGCGACCTTTGGACTAATAATATCTTCCTCAAAAAGGAAAATAACTCTTGTCACGCTTTGTTCGTTGATTTTCAGACTGTTATTTATACTTCTCCGATACTTGACCTGTCTTCTCTGATATATTTTAATACTACAAGAAGTGATAGAGATAAATGGACGGAAGAACTTATCGGAATTTACTATGAAGTGCTTTCTGAGGAACTTCAAGCTAACGAAATAGATATCGTACACATATTTAATAAAACTACTATTACTGAAGCGTACAAGAAAAGTATAGTATTCGGACTAACGCAAGCTGCCATCATAACACCTATCACAGCTATGAGTAAGGAGAAACGAGAGGAGATATTTTGTGATCCCAAATTAGCCAAACAAGTCAACGAAGTGAGTCGTAGTCAAGAGTTTATCGATATCGCTAAAGAAGACGGTAAATACCAAAGAAGAATAACGGAGTTATTTGACGAAATTGTAGAGAGATTTGTGTTTCCAAAAAATATTATACCTTACATGAAATAGACTATAATTTTGAAGTAAACAGTGCTATCTTATGTACATCTTATAATATGTCTTATGTTAACATAACGTTTATAATTACTAAACTAAATTAGGTAATTAAGTTTTGAATTGACTTAATGTGTACCTTGCTACTTTGTTAGTAAATGTATATTTTTCATTTTAACTAAGATAAAATCATCAAAAAAGTTAATAATTAGTTTTTATCATTCTTAATCTTAGTTTTTCCGCAAATTAGGTGTGTAATATAAATGGTATAATAATAGATAGTTAATGTTATATTTCATACTAGCTGACCTAGCGAACTTCGTACCACCTAATAGTAAGGATAACGCTATCTACTGGCATTACCAAAACAGCGTAATTGATTTTATAATGACATTTTAATTAGAGATGACGTATTCGGGCATTTTTTCGTGTTTTTTTCAATATTTTCTCACTGTTTAAACCTTCACTAGACTATATCGAATATTTAAAGACCAAAATTAGTCAAATCGGTCCAGTCGTTTTTCAGTTTTAGCGAGACTAACGAACAGCAATATATATATATATATATAGATGAGATAGATGTAAATAATATTTTAAGTTTATATTGTACGTTTTTTTTATAATTATGGAATGATTCGTTTATTTTAAAACCAAAATGTTCTAGTCCTTACCATTTCAAATTTCGAACTATCGAGACATTCTACTTTTTAAAAGGATTTGCATTGCACCAAGCTTTTCTGCGAGTTCAACCTTTTTTGAATAAAATCAGATTGAGTTTCCAAACATGTTTCAGAATAAAATCTAATTTAAATCAAAGTACTAAGGAGTACCTATTGATATCAACTTCGAAGCAAATCACCCCCAAAATAACTTTCAACCCCTTTTTAACCCTGTTAGGAGATGAATTTCAATAAAATACGTAACTCGTCTTCCATCACCGGATTCGTGCGGAAGCGACGCCCGGGTGTCGCCACTGTGTGGACCGCCCGGAGGACACGGTGGAGCATACGGTGGAGGTGTGCCCCGCTTGGGCAGAGCAACGCCGTGTCCTCGTGGGGGCGATCGGTGGCGGCGATCTCTCGCGTCGGGCCTTGGTACAGGCCATGGTCCGTAGCGAGGAGGAGTGGCAGGCGGTCGCTTCCTTCTGCGAAGCAGTAATGCTAGCAAAGGAGGCGGCCGATCGCGTGAGGCAACGGTCCTCACGCCCAAATCGCCGCCGGGATTCCGATCCCGATTTCCGGCCACCGTAGGCGCGGGCTTGCGGACGGCGAGCAATGGGTAGCCCGCCGTCCGACCGTCCGGTAACCGTCCGGACCGAGTCCAAGTCGTCGACGGCGCGTATTGTTCCACGCGCGCCTCAGGGAGATGTCAGCAAATCGTAGGGGCCCAGCAGGGTCGAAGCCTACTGGGGCCATGGGTAGTGTGAAAGCGAAACCCGGGGTCCTGGGACGAAGGCAACGAAGGAACAGGAGTGGGTTTTTAGTCAGTAAAAGTCTGACACTATCTCCCGCCCCGCCCAAGGGCGGGGGATGTCATAAGATGATTTTCCCATCGAAAAAAAAAAAAAAACTCGTCTTCCATTAATTCTGTTAAAGAATGTTCATGCAAAATTTGAAATAAATTGGACTAAAGAATCACGTTGTCCCATACAAACTTTGCTCCCTTTTTCACCCCCTTAGGGATAGAATTTCGAAAAATCCTTTCTTATCGGATGCCTAGGTACGTCATACAAAGAATATACCCTCCAAGTTTCAGGTCTTTACGATCAGCGGTTTGGGTTGTGCGTTGATCCGTCAGTCATTCAGAACAAAGCATTTTATATGACATAGATAATCTTTTTTGTCACACAATAACATACCTAGGCTAGTGTACTGGTGTAAACAGTTGTTGGTTAACCTGAATAAAATAAATAAATAAATACCTAACACACATAATTTGCATAAGATTTATTATAACGTCCGTTTCATATTTCAATTTTTATAATGATCTTTTTATACAACGTTCAGTAAAAAACAACGTTCAGTAGTTTTTCATATTTACGAATCTGCCATAATTCTGTAACGAAAAGTAAATATTAGGGTTATGACCTTAATGATTCACCGAGCGCCAGACCCCCGAACTGACGCTCGACGGCCGTCGTTGCCGCTGTACGCACTACGCACGCTCCACTCGCTCGTCTTCGCTCTAACCTAACCTAGCCCAAATGATAGAGAGTGAATGGCCACCTAAATATTATACTAATTGAATAGTAATTCAAATGAGTATAGTAGAAAATGTTCATTAAAATTATCTTAATAATTAATTTTATCCTTGACATCACCGACGGCTCTTCGTTCGCTTTCTAAAAGAATACTAAGTCAGGGTCAGGGAAACCAGGGTCCCCCCTGGTTTCCCTGATCTTTTATATGCTATACCAATTTTTCACAAATTACCAATGCACTAATGATACCCAGGTTCGTTGCATTTTATAATTTATACGAAGGCGTACTTGGCTGGCAATACCATATTGTCGGTGTTGGTATTCCTCTATCTTGTATTTACAAATTTATACTCACAATATAAATATTTACTTGGTGATACTAACAATATTATAATGTACGCTTAACGACAAGATAAGTATTCGAATCAGACGCATGCTTTTAGTTATTGTCTCAGTAGCAATTCTTAGTCAACAGGCTGATAGACATTCCCAAGACAAAATGGCGACTGCTGCTGCTGAACAAAATAATCAAGTTAACCGTTTAGCAGAAGAAGATATCAAATTAATTCTGGCTAGCTACAACCGCACTAATGAAGAAATAATTATGGAAAGCTACTCTGTTCACAGCGCCAGTGAGAAAATGTTAGGATTTTTAGCAGAATATTGGAAAGTGAAAGTCCATTTGTTGGATAGAAAAATTCTTTACTTCTTCATCAAAGCCATCTCCAGATCCAATGCAGCAAAAGCAAACATGGTTAAAGAAATGCGGCTTTTTGAAAAAGAATCATTCTTCTATACAGTGATCAAGAAGAACATTGAAGTGCCGGGTGAGTATACATTTTGTGTTCGGTCTAATGGAAGTGTTTCACCACGCAAGATAACTAAGTTATTTTTGTTTTTTTTTTTTTTATTTTAGGCCTCAAACCGTGGGCTCCAAGATTAATAACAGCTCTGAATGATGCAATTGTTTTTGAAGATTTAAATGCCATACGGTATAAATTGCGAAATAAATTTCAAATGTTCGACATGGTTCACACTCTTCAAGCATTAAAGACGTTAGCCAGATTTCACGCATCTTCCATCATATATGAAGAAAAGAAAAGTAAACAAACTATGGGAGGATACAAGGGATTGAATTATGAGTACGAAAAATCCCTTGACAAAGGTGGATACCATCTATCATCAGATTGGTTCTGTCAGTGTATGACAGGAGCATTAGAAGCTATGAAGTCATTTTCAAAGTACTCGCATGACGATACAGAAATCAATTTAATCGAGAGTCGTTGGCGAGACGTGTGGTCCACTGCTTTAACTTTAAGTGATTTCTCTCCTCAACGGAAGAACGTAATCTGCCACCGGGACTTGTGGAATAACAACCTCATGTTCCACTACAGTGAGGAAGAAGAGAACCATTTGGTGCCAGATGATTGTTTACTGGTAGATTTTCAAGCGGTAAGGTACCAACAACCAGCTGGAGATGTCATGTTATTACTCTGTTGTAATTTAGATCCAAAATTCAGAGAAAAAAACATGGATATGTTTTTGAATTTTTACTACGAAGAACTTGGGAAAATACTTAACAACTTTAATGTCGAAATCGATGCAATATTGTCAAAAGATGAATTTCTAGCTTCAGCTGAAGAACAAAGACTGTGGGGTCTCGTTGTTTGTGCCTGTCTTATACCACAGTTCTGGTTAAGTGATGATCAAATAACCGAAATTTTCAGTGATAACGCACAGTTTGATGAAATACTCTCAAAAAATAAAGGACAGTTTATAAAACAAATGATGGAGAGTAATTCTAATTACAAACAAGAAGTTATGGAAATCTTCGAAGAAATCGTAGATAGATACTGCATGCCCGCGAAATGATACGTAATGAAACAAATAATTATATAAATAGATTGTTGACTTTTTATAATACCTTATTGTTTAATTAACACGTAGATTAGTTGTTATATACTCTAACTATTTACTGTTTAAGACAAATTTACCCAAACGTGTGAATACAAGATAACAAATTTTAACCCTAGAAAGATAACGCTTATAAAATGCCAGAAATTTTACATATTTAGCTACTTTAATATATTTATACTGGTACAATGATCGTTATGTCTATATCCCACATGTTGATAACATCACAAGCCAATTTGTAATATTTTTCTCAACTTTCACGAGGTATTCGACTTGCGGAAAGGTTATATTAACAATCATTGCACGCCTCTCGATTAGGTCCGGCACCACCACTTTATTTATTTCTTTACTAGGTTTATTTATTTCTTTATTGCACAACTTAACTTATCACAGGACACACATTTATAAAAATAAGTGTACAATAGGCGGTCTTATTGCACAGGGCATTTTCTTCCAGACAACCTTTGGATGGACTGAACGAAAGGAAAAGATTTGGGGCTGTCAGTGTCAGGATTATTGGATAGTCCTATGAGTAGTGATGGACCGATAGTACAATATGATATAGCCATCATTGAGACCTAGATCGTGTACATACTTGTAATAGGGCACTTCCAATTCCTCAAGAGAGTATTTCAGGGCTAGTTGTTGATGGATAAATGATCAAATAACCTTATGATCCTATCATAAGGTTGTGCCTATTGTAGCGAAATAAAAAGCCGGAAAAATATAGGTAGACACGCATAGACTGTTGCAAATTCTGTATCTAGTAATGAAACTGACCTACAAGTAAGACAGTGACACAAAGGCTGCAAAACTGACGAGATAGGCCAGAAACCTTAAAAAAAAGAGGTCTTCTAATAAGAACCAGTCACTCGAAACATACCTACCAGAAACATACCAGACAAAACATTTCAAAATTTGGGTATAAGCTGAATGGAAAAAGTGCTATTCCTATGCACTATTCTAGGACATGATCTACTCGTATACCAAATTTCATTGAAATCCGTTCAGCCGTTACAGCGTGATGAAGTGACAAACATACAAATATAGACACAAACTTTATAATATTAGTGTGATTCCATAGGTATTTGCTATTTGTGTGGAAAAAACGCCCGGGTGGCACCATTGTGTGGATATGCTCCACCGTATGGGTGGAAGTGTGCCCTGCTTGGGCGGAGCACCGCCTTGTCCTCGTGGAAGCTATCGGCGGCAACGACCTCTCATGATCCGAAGCGCGGGGCTTCTACGAAGCAGTAATATTAGCGAAGGTGGCGGCCACATGCGTGAGGGAACGGCTCACTCCCCAGCCGCCGGGAAAACCCAGATTTCCAGCCACCGCGGGTGGCGGACGGCGAGTAATGAGTAACTTGCCGCCCGGCCGTCTGGTAACCGTCCGGACCGAGCCCGAGTCGTCGACGGCGCGTAGTGTTCCACGCACGCCTCAAAGAGATGTCAAAAAAAAAAAACACTCCGCCCTAAAAAAAAAATAAGCAAAATAGGTAAATATCCTTTCAGACTCTTTGATTTATTGTTTAAATAGACTGGTTTTATCTTTATAGGTACTCATTATCATTCGTTTGACTTCCAAAGGTCTAGTAAATCGGGTTCAATTAAAGAATACTATAACTTTTATAATAGGTACCTACCTTATGTTTAGATAATTATTAATATCTTACCAATACACTAGCCACATTCGATGTTATTTTTATTTTTCATTAAATTTTTTAAAGCTGGAGATACCACATCAATGTTGGTATTTTTCTGTCTTGTATTTACTCTTACGAATTTATACTCATGATATCAATATTTACTTAGCGATTCGAACAATATTGTAATGTACGTTTAACTACAAGATAGGTATCAGACGCATGCTCTTGGGTATTGCCTCAGTAGCAATCCTAAGCCAACAGGCTGAAAGACATTTCATTTTTAAACAAAAATGAGTTCTAAAGAAAGATTTGAGACGACATTTTGTACGGAAGTTCTTCATTTTTGCCAATGGGAAGTGCCATCGGGTACTACCTATACGCCATGAAACTAGAAAAACAAATTTAAAAAAACATGCAATTAAATTCTCGTTAGACGACAACCTTTGACCAATTTGTACCTAATTATAAACAAATCAATATTAAAAGACAGATAAGGAGAAAAACAGTTAAGGAAGCGTGTGTATGCAGGATCAAAGATTAATAACAACGCATCGCGTAACAAAAGAGATATGCGGAACAGAGAGTAAAGTCTGAAAGGGAGGATCCTCCGACCAGCCAGGTGTTGTCTGGTGGGCAACAGCCTGATAGATGATTTCGGGCTGTTGAACTAAAATTACGCGATGCAGGATTAGTTCATAGGTGACAACATAGATATTGCCACATCACTCCCCTCTGGAGATCGGAGGTCGATGGTTCTTGATGCGTACCAGGCCTGTGATAGGTTGGTTTCAGTGGGTCGGAACCGTATGCCGCATAGTTACGGTGAGTCGGAACAGTCAGCGGTGATGCTCCAGTAAGTCCGAGTGGTACTGTCCCAGTGAGTCGAAATCTTGCCCCAGTGAGTCTGGGTGGTGCTGTCCCAGTGAGTCAGGATGATGCCCCAGTAAGTCGGGGTGATGATGTCCCAGTGAGTTAGGATGTTGCTGCAGGCTTCAGTGAGTCGGAGTAGTGCTGCTGGCTCTAGTGAGTCGGAGCAGTGCTGTGTGACGTAGGGCTTGACTGCTGGCGTCGACCAGGTGAAGTTCTTCATAGCTCGTCATGTGCTGGCCGAAGGCGCGGTGTGCTTAGCTAAGGTTGCTGATAAGGCTGAGGTTGATGACCAGGTATGACCAGGTAGACGTGCTGGTGGTCAGGATACCCTTTGTAGCCGTGGGTGCTGGCTGTATGGCTCGCTGATGACGTCACGAAGTAGTGGCTGCACGAAGTCTGACTCAAAAAATGTCGAGTAATAGTTAATATAAACTTGTAAATAACACTTATATTTCTCTAATGTATAATTTGTTTCAATATATTTTTCACTACAGCAGCTCAAACAAGTAGGTTTTGCTGCTTGAAAACAGTGAGCAAAACTCGATTTTGCTCACTGCGTGAGACAAAGTAACTTTTTAATTTTTTTTCTTTTTTAACCATACAATTCGAAACATTCGAACTGCACTGTACTCTGTCTCTTTATCGCCCTTATAAAAAAGCGAGTCAGAAACATGCCATTTCGAAGTTCATTCCGATTTTGAAATTCCACCTCAAAGAAAAACACGTTCGGAAATGCGTAATAAATAGAAAATATTTGTAAAATATATTTTTTATTTTTTTATTAATAAATTATTGAATTTTAAATTTATTATTGTATTTGAACAAAAATAAGACTACCTGAGTACTTATAGCAGCAAATAAAACTGGCATTTAACCTTTAAATAATTATTTCTAGTTTCAACATTGACTGTTTTAGAACGTGCTTTAAAAAACAGCGGAAATAAAATAGTGGCAAATAAGATTAAGAATGTTAAAATAATTGTAAAATATGAGCAAAACTAGCGACAGACGTATTTATTTTAATTTAATGAAATCATTATTAAATCTATTACTGTTAATTATTTAATTTCCCAAGTAATATGTGTTCTCGCTGCTGCAAGTGAAAAATTATGTGTGTAACACGAGAGCAAAACTTTTTGCATCTCGTGCTTTGAATCCCTCCCCTCGCTCAGGATTCTACTTTAGAATCGCTCGTGATTCAATCAAAGAATCCTTCGCTTGCTCGGGACTTAAAATTAGCACTCGCAGCAAAAAACAACTTTGCTCTCTTGTTGCACAAATAACTATTCTTTTAGTTTCATAGATGGTGTAAAAAGTACGTATCCAACATAAGGATAAAGCTGTCTTTGTCTTGTATTCGCTTTGAATTCCTCACTTCATTGCTCCACTACTAATTTAAATCCCACACTCCGTTCGGGCTTAAAACTTAGCAACCTTCGTTTCGTTCGGAATTCAACATACCGATGCCGTCCACGACTTATCCCCTAGTCATACAATCTGCTATTAAAACACCGAGAAAAATATTTCGGAAAACATTCTGACGGGAGTATGTATCACAGAGGTTTTTCTAGCTTAGACACCACGGCGATGACTAGTATGGAACAAAGTGGTTAGGATGAGCAGCATCCAAGAACGATATCTTTAACTATTATAGCACAGCCTTTTTCTTAATCAGTCGAAACCATTTTTATTAATTATCAGGCTGGGTGCGCGTCAACCCCCACGAGTCACCGGTCAATCCCCGATTATTCATTTCGTAAGTGTATTGAAAAAAGTGTTTGATACACGTGCAAATTTGCCACTGCAGCCCTCGGCTCCGTAACATACTCGCCTACGGCTCGTGCGAATTCAGCTTCGGTTGCAATGAAAAACTTTCTGCACTTGTATTAAAATATACCATTTCTTACCAAGTGCTCACCTTGGTGCACAAATCCGGCTCATTCCTTGCCAGTTTTTCTAAGTTTAAATAACAGTAGCCAACAACCGTAGCATGAAATGATGTAGGTACCTAATTCACTGGCACATCATTCTTGTGTTGCGTATGCAAGTGACAGAGCATGATTATCCCCGCCATTATCAATGCAGTTTTTTAATAGCGCGGGTTATATCAGATGCATTTTGTCCCGCTTGCTGTAATTGCCACTGAAACTCATCCTCACCCAACAAGCTAACAGTTTTCTGCGTAAATGATGGCGAGTACTGCTATTCAACTTAATAACCAAGTCAACAGCATAACAGATGAAGATGTCAACTTAATTTTAACTAGATACAACCGTACTAATGAAGAAATAATTTTACAAAGCTATTCTGTTCATAGCGCCAGTGACAAAATGTTAGGATTTCAAGCAGAATATTGGAAAGTAAAAGTGCATTTGTCGAATAGTAAAGTTCTTTATTTCTTCATTAAATCTATCCCCAAATCCAATGCAGCAAAAGCAAATATGGTGAAAGAAATGCAGCTTTTTGAAAAAGAAACGTTCTTCTATTCAGTGATCAAGGAAAACATTGAAATTCTGGGTGAGTAGGTTTTTCCGTTGAATTACGTGTGTGGGTCATCCTAGCAAAACTGTTTTTTTTTTCGGGTGGGAAAATCATCTAATGACATCCGCCGCTCTCGGGCGGAGCAGGAGATAATGTCAGACTTTTACTGACTAAAACCCCACTCCTGTTCCTTCTTTCGCATCACCCATGGCCCCAGTAGGTCTCGACCCTGCTGTGCTCCTACGGTTGCTGACATCTCCTTGACGCGCGCGTGGAACACCACGCGCCGTCTACGACCTGGGCTCGGTCCGGAAAGTTACCGGACGATCGTACGGCGAGCCACCCATTGCTCGCCGTCCGCAAGCCCGCGCCTACGGTGGCCGGAAATCGGGATCGGAATCCCGGCGGCGGCTGGGGCGTGAGGTCCGTTGCCTCACGCCATCGGCCGCCTCCTTTGCTAGCATTACTGCTTCGCAGAAGGAGGCAACCGCCGGCTCTTCGCTCTTCGCTCCGGACTGCCGCCGATCGCCCCCACGAGGACACGGCGGTGCTCTACCCAAGCAGGGCACACCTCTACCGTATGCTCCACCGTGTCCTCCGGGCGGTCTACACAATGGTGGCACCAGGGAGCAAAACTGATTTGCATCCGTACACTCAACGTTAAGTTCAGTTTGAAAATCAGCCTCTTACACATATTTCTTCACGATTAGAAAAACTGTGTAAGTGCGAGTCGGATTCGCGCGCGTTTCGTACAAAGCTATGAAAATAGTTCAATTCCCAAATTGAATTATGAAGATTTTCCGAATCGCAAAACAATTTTTTTATTGTTTCATAACTACAAATTTTCAGATTTTTTCCTATACTTGTGTTATGAAACCTTGCTTTATGCTAAATTTCAGGATTCTAGGTCAACGGGAATGTGGCCTAAGGGTCTTGACAGACAGACAGACATACAGACTGTCAATAAAGTGATCCTATAAAGGTTCCGTTTTTTCCTTTTGAGGCACGGAACCCTTCAAAGACTATCATTCAGTCGAATAATCAACTCATTCATCATCATTCATTTTTTATAATCAACTAATCAATATAAACTGTGCATTCTACCAGCGGCTTCACCCACGTGAAAGTCGAAAATTGTTCCAAGGGCCCGATACTCCCGGTATGAATTATATGGCCCATTCCACGACAAGTTTTACCCGAGTCCCAAGTTAAGACGTGAAGAGATAGCAAACAAAGTTACTTCCACCTTTGTAACATTTCCACGGGTAGTGTGAAAGCGAAGCCCGGGGCCCCGGGATGAAGGCAAAGAGGGAACAGGAGTGGGTTTTTAGTCAGTAAAAGTCTGACACTATCTCTCGCTCCACCCAAGAGCGAGATTTGTCATTAGATGATTTTCCCACCTTAAAAAAAAAAAAAAAAAAAAACCTTTGTAACATTTAAGTATGTACCCTACCGTTTTATACAGCACCGCAGTAAAAACTGATATATAACTACTGTCCTAAGATAAATAAGTCGATAAAAGTCGAAATTTTAATAACACATAACATTTTTAGTAATCTATTTTAAATCAAATTTTAGATCTCAAACCATGGTCCGCGAAGTTTATAACATTCCTAAACGATGCAATGGTTTTTGAAGATTTAAATGCCAAACAGTATAAACTACGAAATAAATTTTCAACGTTAGACATGGCTCACATTCTTCAAGCATTAAAGACCTTAGCCAGATTTCACGCGTCTTCCATTATTTATGAAGAAAAGAAGAGAAAAAAAGCTCTTGGAGAATACAAGGGTATTTATCATGAGTATGTAACCGCTCTACATCTAGGTGAATACCATCTTGCCTCAGATTTCTTCCTTCAATGTATGGCAGGGGCATTAGAAGCTATGAAGAAATTTTCAAAGTATGATGATACAGAAATGAATTTGATTGAGCTTCGTTGGCGGGACGCGTGGTCCACTGCTCTGAGTTTAGGCGGTTTCTCTTCTCAACAGAAGAATGTGGTCTGTCACCGTGACTTGTGGAATAATAACCTTATGTTCCATTACAGCAAGAACAATGAAAACCGTTGGGAGCCGGATGATTGCGTTCTGGTTGATTTTCAAGATGTAAGCTGCGCGCCACCCGCTGCAGATGTTATATTATTGCTCTGCTGCAATTTAAAACCAACATTTAGAGAAAAAAATATCGATATGTTTTTGAATTTTTACTATAAAGAACTTAATAAAATACTTGATAACTATAATATAGAAATTGATGAAATATTGACAAAAGAAGAATTTATGACTTCCGCTAAAGAACAAAGGCTGTGGGGCCTCACTATATGTGCCTGTCTTTTACCACACTCCTGGTTAGACGATGATATTACTACAGAAAACTTTACTGATAATGCCCGGTTTGATCAAATATTCTTCAAAAATAGAGGAGAGTTTATAAAGAAAACGATGGAATGTAATTTTGATTACAAACAAAAAATCATGGAAATCTTTGAGGAAATCGCAGATAGATACTGTTTATTACCCCTGTAATGAAGTGATTAAAAATTGTATGTATACATAATATATGTATATTTTATAGCAAATGTGTCAATGGCGGTTACTGAATCTTGACTATGAGTGTATTTTTTTATTGTTGATAGGTTCACGCTTGACCGCTATCTCACCTGATGGAAAGCGCCGATGTGGTAGACGTTGGATCGCGCTTACCTAGGCTAGAAGTAACCTATAAAAACCTAACCTATAGTAACCTATGTATCCTTAAAAATAATTTATTATAGTATTTTATTTTACTTTATTTAGGAAACAAGCAGATACAATTATTTGTTGTTTCTTTCTCAAATAAAACATAGTTTACAATGTAGGTATATAAAGTTCACATTTATTACAATAGAAACCAAATATATATAGATAATAAAAACTATTTCATAACCGCAGTATTTCGCTAGAACGGGCTAGGCCTATACAAATTAGATGGGTTTATAGGTATATATAGCAGAATACTATATTAAATAACTACTACACTACTAGTACTAGTATATTAAATAATATAATTTATAAAATACACGTTGGAAGGTAACAATGAAGCTAGGAAAACAAAAGAAAAATTTATTTCACAAAAGCTCTTATCATAATAGGTATAACAGAACTTGGTGCTTATAACTTGCTTAGTAACTATTCAATACAAATACCGTACTACAAACCTAGTATTTCATAGGCTCTATTTGGACAATTAACGAGAACGATCTTCAATCTTAGGCTTATCCTTGTCTCCGACCTTCCCATTGTACGTCCATCCCCAATTCGGAATGAACTTGTTATCTTGAAGGCGCCGCATTCCAAACCTCCTGTGCCAAGGGTCGTCGTCTCGCTGGCTGTATATGTCGCAGAATGGACGAAGAAGCAGAATATAGAACAGTTCGACAAAGCTAAGGATACTGGCACCTAGGAACAACCCACCGGTTCCGCCGGTAGATACTGTAAAATAAAATAAAAAATATGTTAATGCTTCCTTATATTCTAAACTTGTTGTACGATATTGTTCATAGTATATTAATGCTTAGAAAACATTCTCTACACTTATACAGATCACACACAAACGTACTTCGTCACATGCTTCACATAAAAGATTATATTAAATTCTTTTATTAAAATAACTAGATTATTTTATCTTTAAAATAATCTATTTATTTTAAATATAAGAATTTATACTTATTCTTTTCCACCATTTATTGTAAAACTGACTGCTGCATACTTTATGGCCTGTTACCACGAAAGATCAGTGACTTATATGACCTAGTTTTTTTAAGCCTTTAATAATATTTTTAGACCTAAGAACTTTATAACAGCAGGCATATGGTGAAATAAAAATAAATATTATTACATGTAGAAGTATAATTATAATTTTTCTTATTTTTAGCCTTTTGTTTCTTCTTTCTTATCCATATCCTGCCTAAATACTTCCATAAAGTTTCCAATCATGACTTTGCCATTGGTTTTTTATTTACTCAATCCAATCTCTCACCGACTAAATCCAGTACTCCACGCACCACATTTCTCCTGTAACGTTCACTGGGCAGCACCGCCAGTTCTATCTGAACACTCGCGTAGCTATCAGTCGTCACGAACTTGAAATCCTTCGTGATTGTGATCTCTGCCTCCGTACACGATGGGAGGCAGTTGCAAGATAGACCAGCACGGGACGACCAGCTAGCTTTGAGGACCTATGTGAAATCAAGTCACCACCAGTCAATGAACCTAATTTCAATCTAGGAATCGAAATTCATTGCCATTGCATCAATATATATATTTCCTCGTTCAAAATAGATACACTGAAAATAGTGTCTAACACGAATCAATTCAAGTTGCGAAGTTTTAATTTCCCAACTAATTAATAAATAAATTAAAATGAATTTAATAGCAACTATAAAATTTCGAGGAATTAACTACGGCCTTCGCAAATGATAATTAAGGTAATTAAATACGATTAAGTAGGCCTATACTTACCGAAAGTTCATGGACATGGCTGTTCAAGCAAATAATGCCGCTGACATTACATCTGAGATGTTCCGGAACATTCGGCATGAAGTAATTCGTGCAGTTACAAAGTTGCAGCTGTGCATCCTTCCGACATTGCACTGTGCACGCAGTGTACGAGTAGTGATGATACACTTGCAAGAAATTTTCGTCAGTGTAACGACATTTCCTTTTTTCTGGCGATATCAAGCGGGCACCAGCATCATTCTCAATGTTGCGTATGGTTATATAACGCCTACAAATCATGGAAAGGATTACTAAATTAACATTATTACAGCGCTGTACGTGAAATTCCTTGGACTCAATTCGTTAAGTGTTAATTTGATGAACTCGTTTGATAGCCATCGTTTTACGAGAACCATGCATGCGATGCAACAGAAAATGGAACAACGGGATGTGATTATGTCATGTATGTAGTTATTTTTACCTATGGTTAAATTTGTGCTTCTAAATCACGTTCATTTAGAAAAGTGATGAAAATCTTACTTAAATAAATGAAATATATGACTAACTTGTGAAATATTTCTTGTCCCACTGTTAAAACATCTGAGCCAATAGTAGTAAGCGTGGGCACTTCTTCCTCGTTCAAAATGTAAATGTTTGCAGTCACCATAACGTCGAATTTGATAGCTCCAGGGCCTGTCGTACGATTGCTTGTCATGTCTAATCTAAGAGCATTCCTTTCTCTAAAAAAAATATTCATCAACTTAGCAAATATTATTATTGCATCCACCGAAGTAATAAGGTACCGTGTAGAAAGTAACCTACAGAGCCTCATCTCTTATGTGGGTGGTTTATACAACATTATTTTTAGTAATATGCGAAACCTGAATATAGTTTGTTCAGAATCAGTAACTGAATCGATTCCAATCATTTTTTCACTATATTATATTTTTTCCCAAAAATATTTAAAAAAAGTCGCAAGTTAGACACCAACGACACTAAGTACACCACAGGTCACGGCAGGTCATAACGGGCATTATGAGCCAGCGCACAGCTAGATGCGGGAGTAAAACAACCCCTCAATCGCCCGGTTGGCCCGTAACCAAGAATTTGTGTTATGAAATTTTGTACATAGATTCTTTACGTAAAAATACTAGACACGTGTTTCGGGTTTCGCATATACTAAAACTAATGTTGTATAAGTATGGTAGACATAACTTGCTCTGAAATAACAAATCTATTATACTTATTATCTTTGCGATGTACAGGACTGTCCTTGTCCAATAATATTACCTCCAAACAAATTATTTCAGTCTGCCAAACTGCGATTTATTACGAAACCGGTGTTACCCGGTCATCAGGCGCAATAAATTCAAAAAATTTAACAAGTGTTTATCCCGGAAGAAGAAAATTAAAAATGTAACAAGTTATTACGTGCATAGTAAATCCTACCTACTAGTAACGATCGACACTTTCCCTTACCTTCCTTGCAAAGTATTAATAGCATAACACGTTCCAAGCTCAGTATCCATCGGTCTGAAGTACTTGCAACATTCGAAGGAAATTCCATTCCATGAGCAGTTTGCTAATGTTTCTTCACAGGTGCTTCTGACCTAAAACGATTATTATAATCTATTGGTTTATATAACTCCTTGAATGTTTTTGAAGAATTTATTTCAATATGAAACACCATCCTAAATACCCGAGTACCAAAATTACAAGTTATAAGCAAACTAGGTTCTGCCAGCAGCTTCGCTCGCGTGAAAATATAAAATATGTAGCCGATGTCACACTGATAAAGTAGCAAACTGGTGAATTTACAGAATCGGATCAATAATTTCGGAGATTACCCCCTATTTAAATACAATCTATGCTAATATTATTTTGTAAGTAAAATAATATTAGCATAGATGGTCCTCATCTATACGTACGCTAATTTAATACCATAAACCATTATTATTACTCTGTTTACAATAAATAGCAATTTTAAAAGAACAGAAATCTGGGTTTATACATTTATTTATATTTAGTAAGCTTACATACTTACTAAATTAGCATAATATGTCAGGTTCGTTTGCATGCAGTCCGGCAGCGGGTCCACCAAGTTACAAAATTCTGACGTATAATAAGTAATTCCTTTGAAAAAAGCAAGCTCTTTTAACACTTCTTCCATGTTGAAATCGTGGTCTTCACCCCATAATCTATAAGAAAAAATTAAGATAGACCTAACAGACTTTCCACAGCAAGAAACACCACAGGAATATATCTGTCCTAGAATTATTACTCTAGGACAGATATTCCAGGATATGTAGATAAAAAAGTAACTATAGAGCGATCGTTAATTTTTATATTTGCTGGGTTATGTCAGCCTAGTATGAAAAGAAGATTTACTTATCCGATATTGCTTCAACGCGGTTTGAGTTATCATTTTCGCAAACAACAACAGCCGGGAACTCGGTATTCCAGTCCTTATAAGTGGTTTCCACGACGAAAGAGATGGGATTGTTTTGGAAAGCATCATACTGGGCTGCGATTAACAGGGAGGAGCCGTACCAGGATAGAGCTACGACTATCAACCAGAATATCCTGCAACATATGTACCTAAGTTAACCAAATTTTCCGTAAAATAAGCAGAAATTTTTGAGACTAAAATCATGATATATTTTTACTTTTCACGGATAAAGCAATGCATATGCAATTTTATCTCTTCGCTTTGTTTGATGGATTGGTAGAGAATATTAAGGTACGAGTATTATATCCGCATAAGTGCAGTTACATGCAAGTGCACCATAAGGGTGCATGAAATTTAAATAAAAATTATCGACAAACTGTACTGCCCCCCTAGCTAAGTTACGATCGTTTCGTCTGCGTCAAACGCCTCGAGTAGACCACGCCTCCAATTCCTTTGTTCTGACCACGTGACTGTGCGTTGAGATGACGTCAGAACAAAGGAATCGGAGGCGTGGCCTACTCGAGGCGTTCGACGCAAACGAAACGATCATAACTTGGCTAGGGGGCTGTAGTTAGGTAGGGGATCTGAGTACTAATGTAACTAAAATGAATAAAAATTTAATAAAAATTTGTAAAATATTTTAATTACCTTTCCACCCAATGTCTTTGGTTATCAGCTATGAATCTAAAACCGTGGATCGACGTCGTTTGCGGCAAACTTTTGATCCCATTCCACCATATTTCCAAATACCTTTTCCAGGATTCTTTTGATGGCATATTACTAGGTATACCTCAAAAGTAGGTACTGTTCGAGCAAATAAATTATCATTTACTGTGGAACCGAAACGACTGAACCATTTTCTACATTGTTTTTTATTTTTATATAACAACTTACGTGCGTAACAATAACGTACATGATTCAGAACAAATACATAAATAATGGAGAAGTAAAATTACTACAAGTGCCTAAAGTCTAATATAGATTTTAATCAGACTGAGAACGGCACAGGTGTTCAAATAGTAGGCCCATTACACTGATAACAATTTGTGTAGTTTGATATCTAATGCTGTGTACACTATACAAAACTTTTCTGTGATTCTACCCACTACACACAAATTACCTAATAAATACCCTCACACACGTGCCTTTACTAAAGTTTGAATATGCCACTGATTGCCTAGCTGAGGCTACTAAGATAGAGGCTTCTAACTTTTTCAATACTATTTGTTCCTTAAAACTAGGGCACAAAATATTGTCGAACACTATTTTCACTACATAATAACTAGGTGGACATCTGTTCCGGTCTAGTGCTTGCCGTAATTTCGTTCCAGTATATCGGTCGGTATCTCCTAATGGGCTCGAAGTAGGCTGGTCTCTGTGGCTCTATCATCATGTTAGTACTCCTCTGGCCACGTTGCCGTCGTGAACGAACCTCCCGTACCAATTTCACGGTGAAAAAGTAAATGAACTCTAACACCGAAACGAAGCTAAAGCCGGTAATGAAGCCACAGGTGGAACCAATGTTACCTGATGAAAAGAGAAGAGATATATAATGAAAGACATGAACTGTCACAATATGGCGTGCATTAAGCGCGGCTACCTTTGATAACTTAGCACCGTACTTAAGTTGGCGCGGAAAAGCCAACGTTAGCAACGTTGGTGGTGTTTGGCAGTGAAAATCTTCCGGAAAAAATTATGGTACCATTATGTATATACCCTTACGTATCTTTCTATGTAGTTTTTGTACCCATGAATGAACTCTCTGAAATCTATATATAAACTGAATACTAGCTGACCTGACCGATGCTCAGCCAGCCCCCCAGTCCTGGTCAGCTAGTTTCTTAAATAATTATTTGTGCATTAGAATTAAAAGAAATCCAAATAAAAACACTATTGCTGGTTTTTTTTTATAATACACCGGTTTTTGGCAAAATATTATAAATCTGGTAATACTACCAGTACCAGTCTGGCTTACGAAGGCGTATCCTACATTATCTTAACATTTTATATGGCAACGTCATCGCAGTCAAAAGCTAGGTTTTTTTTCTTATGTTTATAAATTGCAGGTAATCTTGAAGATAATCAAAGACTATGAAATGAAAAACGTTGTCGAAACGTTAAGGCCAGGATCTACTCATTTTGAACTTTTTTCACATTTTTCCACGAATATAAAAGAGAACACCATAAAAAAATATTTTATTAAAACTGACTATATGACCAACCGCCGGGCAAAAATCAAAACATGGTATAGGTAAATTAGTTGGCTCGATAAAAAAAAACCGCGAATCTGACTAACTTACGATTTCGCCGATTTTACGACCTCGCAAAAACATACTCTTGAATAGTTCTTGTTTTATTTATTTAAACGTCATGTACCGTAGTGAACAAGACGTTCTCTACCAGTCAACCTTTGGGTTAAAAAGAAAACACTGGTGTGCACAATAAATAAATAAAAGATATATCAAGCAAAATGTAGCATCATTAAAATAAGTTACTTACAATGATAAAATACTTATAAATGCTAATATTATAAACGAATAAACACTTTGATGAATATCAAATCATTTTAATTAGGAGAACTTAAAATAAAACAATTATGACGAAGACCGAACTAAAGTTGAGAAGACTTCAAGTAGTAGTTCCGAATTTTACGCTTGAAGGACAATTTACTTTCGGCTTTTTTGATGTCAAGGGGAAGCAAATTCAAGAGTTTTGCAATATGTGATGAGAAGGAATACTAAGAAGCATGTTTTTGGATGCTCGAAGATTGAAATTAAGACCCCATTACTTTAAAATATGCCATGCGTTGGACGCTCGATCAAACAAACATTCGATATTTTGAACAGTCGACGTATTGAATGTTCGATGTATTAATCATTCGATATTGAGAACAAAATCTCGATTTTGCTCACTGCGTGAGACAAAGTAACTTTTAAATTATTATTTTTTTTAGCCATACAATTCGAAACATTCGAACTGTAACTCTGTCTCTTACTCGCCCTTATAAAAAAGCGAGTGAGAAACATGTCATTTCGAAGGTCGAAGAATAAAATAAATACTATCTCTGTCGCTAGTTTTGCTCATATTTTACAATTATTTTAAAATTCTTAATCTTATTTGCCACTATTCTATTTCCGCTGTTTTTTTAAAGCACGTTCTAAAACAGTCAATGTTGAAACTAGAAATAATTATTTAAAGGTTAAATGCCAGTTTTATCTGCTGCTATAAGTACTCAGGTACTCTTATTTTCGTTCAAATACAATAATAAATTTAAAATTCAATAATTTATTTATAAAAAAAAAAACAATTTTATATTTTACAAATATTTTCTATTTATTACGCATTTCCAAACGTGTTTTCCTTTGTGGTGGAATTTCAAAAACGGAATGAACTTCGAAATGGCATGTTTCTCACTAGCTTTTTTATAAGGGCGAGAAAGAGACAGAGTATAGTGCAGTTCGAATGTTTCGAATGGTATGCCCAAAAAAAAAATCATTAAAAAGTTACTTTGTCTCACGCAGTGAACAAAATCGAGTTTTGCTCACTGTTTTCAAGCAGCAAAACCTACTTGTTTGAGCTGCTGTGGTGAAAATAACTATTACTAATTGGTATGAAGGTACTACCTACCTCCATCGGTTTAGAGTGTTTTATTTATTGTTCTATTTTACAAAGCTGTGTTATTTGAAGTTCACAAACCGATTAGGTATTAAATATTCATTTTTATACTTTGTTTTGCAGAGGTTGGTGCTGACTTGTGAATGAAGGGATGTAGAGTACCTAAGTACTCGAAGAAAAAAACTCCCACATAAAAGCTAAATATCGGATTAAGTTGTAAGAAAGGAGCTCCCGACATTGCGAACATGGTTAGAAGAATTACGTTTTAGCCTAATGCTAGAAGTAATTCTTCTAATATTTAGTGTAACATTTTCTATACTAATTAAGTAAATACAAAAATACTCGAGTATCAAACATTTTTCTCCTGTTAGAGTAGAGTCCACAAAGAGATTTTTTGAATTTGAAGGCTTTTTTTAGGTTACGCTTTCGTTAGCTAGACTTTAAATTTTTTCTGAAACAAGTTTTGGAAACAACCTTTAAATTAACATCTATTTTTTCGAAGATAGTACTTAATAAAATAATTAGTAATTTTTAGTTCCTAATGTTATTTGTATTTTTGGTGTACAATTAATAATCTATCTAAAAATAATTAAAAGCAAGCACTGTCACTTTTTTATCATCTGTGTATTGTGTACGAACAAAATAAGTAATTATTTAAAAAAGTAAAAATTGAAATCTGAAAGATTAGGAAATGAATGAGCCAGAATGCAAAGCACACGTCCTCATAAAACAATTCGGAAAAGTGGTCATAGAATTAGTGGAACCATGCATACGAAGTTCCGAACAAAACTAACACTGCTCTAAATCTAAACAATATACTTACTAATCAAATCGAACCACTTCATAATAACATTCTGGCCGTAGCGATCGGCTACTTCCCTGGCGTACTTCACGTGAACTTGCGAGGTTCCGGTGAAATTCACGCCTTGTCTGCAACAAACGCCATTGTTCTTGTTCGAAACAAACATATTCAATGTAACTAGCGAGCTTCGTGTTACAAAGTGCAGCCTACATTCTCCTATTTGTTCTCTGGACTTGTTTTATTTGCAGATGGTTTTGTTCAGTAAAATATTATATATTGTCCCACGTAACATAGTTTGGTTTCTCTTTGTTCGCATTAAGGTATCTACATCAGACCTTCCCAAATAAGAAGCTAGCCTCTTGGCCTTCATGAAGAAAAAAATAAACAATCCTATGCAATATGCGTTTAAATGAAGGATTGTTTAAGCAAGTAAGTTAAGTTCAACCGATTCGCTTGCAAGCTCTCTATATAAGTTATATACTTAAGATCGGCATCGGCTTTTCAGGGACCATTCAATGTTCTGCGACCCCCCAATGGATCGCGACCTACACTTTGGAAATTACTGATCTACATATTTATACTTTTACTATAATTTTCAAAAAGAAGATCATAACAATGAACCTTTCAATGAGATTTATTATTTTTCCTTTTTGTTAGTTCCATGACAACCTCAACAATAAGCTGGCTTGAACGACGCCCTTATCTTTCGTTTCCTGAACGACGATATCAACAAACACTGTCAAAATGTGAAGTTGGCTCTCCATTCCTTATGTCTTTCGATTTTTTTTTCGATTTTTATTAACATTCGTGTAAATCAGTATAGAAATATGGCAGACACAAATAATACAACTGTTGACTATGAAGTTTTCGGAAAAGTACAAGGTGTTTTCTTTAGGAAACACACTCAGAAGAAAGCCACTGATCTAGGACTCAAAGGATGGGTGATGAATACTGCTCAAGGTACTGTGATAGGCCAGCTACAAGGGCCAACGATGGCTGTCAGAAAAATGAAGGATTGGCTGCAAAAGGAGGGAAGCCCCAAATCGCGAATTGAAAAGGCTTCTTTCCGAAACGAGACTCCAATAACTAATTGCGCTTTTAAAACTTTTGAGATACGAAAATAAAATAATTTAAATATGACTTTACTTGATTGTACTGCGTCTACAGTTTTCATACGTATACGATTCATTCTAGAATATTTTTTATCATTGAAATTCAAATAAATTGTCTATTCAAATCCTAATATTTTTTTTATTTTTGAACTGGGAAATAAATAGAGCAATTTGTACCTACTTATTTTAAAACGCGTGGTGGTATGCAGTAAAACTTAGTCATCCAGCTGCACATTTTATTTTTTTCACGCCAGCGTTTTTTATTTGTTAGGTAGAATACACATTTCGATAATTCTGCGCTTCAGGAATAAAGGAAGGTCACCCTTCATAATCAACATACATATTGCCGTGATAATCATTTATGATGTTGGACAAATTTTCACCACCATGTATTTGTAACTTATTCTAGCAAATAAGTCTCAATTTGTTCATGTTTCTACGACATGGTCGCACCAAGCAGCTTAAAATTCAGTACTTACAACCAAATATCTCGCTCGCTATCCGGCACCGTGTTTAGGTACTCCGGGTATAAGACCACATTGTTGAAGTCGAAACTGTACGCTGTCTTGGAACAGGTTGGATTGCACATGGGACAGTCAATGCCTCCTCCAACTGTATCCAGCTCTAACTCGTCCGGGACATAATCTACATTTGGACGCACTGATATGGATTGTGCTGGAATTGCAAAATATACAATTATTATCATACTTTTAAACGCTATATGAAAAGTGAAGTAAATTATTATGTATTGGCCACTAAAAATGTTGGAACACAGGCCTTTTACAACTCTCATGGACTAATTAATATTCAATAATATCTAATATTTAATCAGGTACTACTTACAATAATAGGTTCTAAGACAAGGCACATCTTTCATGTTACACGTTCTAGCCGAACTTATCTTCGGCATATTGAAAGGAGTGCAGTTACAATGGTCCAATAGAAACTGCATTCTACATTTCAGCATACAATCACTATACGTGTAAAACGGGAGATACGACGACTCGTCATAGAATCGACATTTCCTCAATTTTATCGGCACATGTTGAATGTCTCGGGACGCTTCTGTGAAACTCGCTGTTACCAGCACCGTCATCTATATAGAACGTTAAACTTCCACATGAATGGTTTTTAAAGAATACACCTTAAAGCGTTGTTCACTCGTGCGAATAGCTCCATCGTACTGGAAAGCCATTTTTACAAGTCATTGAGCTGAGGACTTGTACATTTCGTGATGCGTGCTACGGCTATAAAAGATTTACTAATGTTTGTGGTTACCTCTACTCTGGGACTTATGATTTGCATGGCGAAGCTGCCGCTTGGCGAATCAGGAAAGTCATACGCATCTGAGAATTGCAGCTGCAAAATGTTACGTGCATTTATTCCATTCACATTAATTTTCACACAAATATGTCGTTAAATATATATTACCGGCAATGTGTATAATACCTGGGGCGTCGAGGTAATGTTTGAAATATTACGAATATTATTGTCTATTACATACTTTACCTAGGTAATATATACAACTCCTTGGGATTGTATAGAGTGTAGATTGTAGAGAATAAATAGATTTTGATAATTATTTAGCAAGTGTTAACCGACCTACTTATAAAATGACGGCCAAATGAAACATGTTCTATTACTATTAACTTAAAAGCAATGTGTGTAAAAGACTGGAGCAGGGGAGGAATTGACGTAATTTTAGGGCACCTCGACACGGATAGGTTAGGTTATTTTTTTTATAACCACCTGGAAATAGGAGCCTTACTTTAAGCTCCGCGGACAGAAATATGACCTGAATACTTGTGCATATTAAAATTAAAAATTCCTCTGTCTATATAGTAACATAACGAAAAGTACTCAGGTCCTATTTTTATCTACGGGATTTAAAGTAAGGCTTCTATTTACGGGTGATTATAAAAAAAATAGTCGATGATATTGAAATTATAACGAGAATAAAAAACCTAAAATCAGAGAAGAGTCCAGGTCCAGATCGGATTACAAACGAGGCCATAAAACTAGCTTGTGCTCACCTTGTGAATCCACTGGCACATCTATTCAACTCAGTCCTAAGTACGTCCCCAACACCTTCACAATGGTCCGAATCTGATATAATACTGCTGTTTAAAATAGGTGATCCAAAGAATATTGGCAACTACAGACCAATCAGCCTCCTTCCATCGCTGTACAAATTATTATCAATTATAGAGAAGCGTATCAGTTCTACCCTGGAAAAAAGCCAACCGATCGAGCAAGCAGGGTTTCGAAGAGGCTATTCAACGGTAGACCACATAAATTGACTTGAATTACTTATTGAGAAATATCAAGAATTTCAACGCCCTCTATATATTGTGTTAGAAGGCTTTTGACTCAATACTGCATCCCTCAATATGGAAAGCTTTCGAGCACAAAAAGTGGAGGAGACATACATAAAAGTTTTAAAATACCTATATGAGAACACCACAAGCAGAGTGAAATTAGAAACTACAGGACCCGCCATCCCTATTAAAAGAGGAGTACGCCAAGGTGACCCTTTATCACCTCGAATCTTTACAGCAGTCTTAGAATTTATAATTGGCAAATTAAATTTGGATAGGGTTGGTATATACGTAGAAGGGAAATATGTAAGCCACTTGAGGTTCGCCGACGACATCGTCCTGCTGCCAGAAGATAGTTCAGAACTGGAAGCTATGTTAAACACACTGCAACAAGTAAGCAGAGAGGCCGGACTACAAAACAAAATTGATGACAAATTCGGCACAAAACGTAATACTTCTCAACAATATACTAATGGAGTACGTTGATAGTTATATCTACTTAGGGAAAAACATTTCATTTAAAAAGAATACCAACGACCTAGAAGTAGATAGACGAATAACTATAACATGGAAAAAGTTTTGGAGTACCAAAGAAATCCTAAAAAGCCGTATGCCGATGGAAATCAAGAGCAAGGTCATGAACTCATGTCTTTTACCTTCACTAACATACGCATGTCAAACATGGAAGTTCACTCATCGAGTTAAAAATAAAATTATGTCCTGCCAGCGAAGTATGGAGAGAAGTATCACTAAAATAGGTAAGAAAGATCCAAAAAATTCGGCACTCTGTTATCAGACAAAATTACGAAAGTAACAGATGCTCTCACATATGCTTTAAAGCTCAAATGGAGATGGGCAGGCCACGTAGCGAGGATGAGTGACGACCGCTGGGCTATCCGCATGACGTCATGGTCTGGTCTTACAGGCATTAGGAAACGAGGAAGACCAATAACTAGGTGGGTGGATGACATCACGCGAGTCTCAGGAAAAAACTGGATGTCAAAAGCCACAGACCGAGACCACTGGTCATCTCTGGAGGAGGCCTTCACTCACACCAAGTGAGAGATTCATGCATGCTAATTTATTTTTTATTTTTTACATAATAGATTATTTAACACAATTTTGTATGCAATTTATTTTTAAATCAATCATCAATCATATAATGTTGTTTATTTTAATTTTAATGCAAAATCAATGAAATCTTTATTATTTAACAATTTTATATTATTAATTAATTTTTCATGTTATTTACTTTTTATTGTTTGACATTTTGTACGAATTGGCGATGTAATTAACTGTGAGAATTTATATAATTTAAGTAATGTTTGCCAAAATTTATGATAGCACCTGAAGTAGAGATTCTATTAATTAACCAAATATCATCACTATATTTTTAATTTATTTCAAACAGAATTTGAAGTATCAATAATTGTATAATTACTTATTATTGCATGAATTAAAAGGCTTTTTTTTTATTTATAAAATTTTTATATTATTAATTTTATATTATATGTTTTGCAAATTCCTCAGCCTTCTGACCTAACCTGTCCGTGTCGGGGTGCCCTAAAATTACGTCACCTCCTTCCCTGCTCTCTTCTTTTCACACATTACCAGTTCAGTATTGTATAGAATACCTAGGCCAAATATAAAATAAATAGTATTTTATACATTACACAGTACACGTTAGAGGTATTCTATTCATTGCCTAGATATTGTATAGAATGTCGGATTATACAGATTGCTGGTAAAATATACATGCTAATACCTGAGCTCCTTGTAAAGGTATGTTGTAGAAAAAATCATCACTTTCATTAAGTCGTAATAAGACTTTGAGTCCTTGATCGAAATCAAAGAATGATTTGTTTCCATACCTGTACATATCAATGCTTCTCGAATTGCTTGTTATACTGTAAGATATAAATAATGAAAAGAGTCAACACATAGAGAGACTAAAATTTTTAAAATGTAGTCAAATATTTACCTTTGGAACAAACTATCGTAAAAGCGTAAATAATTGAAGGTGCAGCAGTATCCATTCATAGTCAGACGAAAGTCAAACAAATCTAGGCAATTCCTTGCCTCTGTATTCCAAATGCACCGAACTAGTAGATCTTCACACCGAGGCGTTAACTGCAGTCAAACGTAATGTTAATGTAAAAGCAAACAGATTTGTGTAATCTGTCATCAATATTTGTTTATACGGGTTAGCTTGATCAGAACTTCAATTTTGCATCTGTGTTATTCTGGTTTTTTTACGGTGGGAAATCATCCGGTGACTTCTCTCGCTTTATGGTGGAGCAGGAGGGTGTATCAAACTTTTACTGACTAAAACCATACTTGTGTCCTTCAGTTGCCCTTTGCATTCTTGGACCAGAATTTCCTTTTCAACTACACTACACGCTGTCGACGACTTGGGCTCGGTACGAACAGTTACCGGACGGTAGGACGGAAAGCTATCCATTGCTTGTTGTCCGCAAGCCGGCGCCTGCTGTGGCTGTGAGTTGGTGTCAAAGCCATGGCTGGGGCGTGAGGATGTTAGTTCCCTCACGCGTGCAGCCGCCTCCTTCTCTAGCATTACTGCCTCACAAAAGGAAGCGACCGCATCCCATTCCCTCTAGCTCCGGACCATGGCCGGGCGAAGGGTCGGCGCCGCCGATCGCCTCTACAAAGACAAGGCGGTGCTCCGTCCAAGTGTTATTGCGGCTGGATCAGGTTTAAGAAGTACTAAGGATAACCATTGGTACTATATAGCATGTTTAAACATGACAGATTCATGGTACTAAATAGGCTTAGATCGAAGGTGCGATGTGTTCCATGCGTGCCTCAAAGAGATGTCAGCACAATCAATAGCGCCCGCTAAGGCCGAAGCCTGCCAGAGCTGCGGTATTCTTCGAAAAAATCACCGCAGCCTGTGAAGGAACAAAGCGTCAATAAAAGAGTGACACTCCCTTTCCCTCCACCCATAGCTGGAGAAGTTATTTGATGATTTCCTATCCTCCAAAAATAAAAGGTATTGAACAATGAGTTCAAAAGTAAACAACTATAGTTTTCATCACTCATTGTGAAGACTTACATTCCGCATCAGCTCGTGAACATCATAATCGCCCAAAGCGTGGTGAAGTTTGATCGGTGACACGTTGTTGAAGCTGACTGCTCCAAACCCGTATAACTGACCCAGTCCGAAGAGAAGTGACATCATATCCTTTTCAGTGTAATTCTTGTTACGCTCTGCTTTGAGCCTATAATGTAACAAAAAGGAAAGCTTACACTGATAACCAATTACTTTTGAAACTTAAAACTGGTTGGCATTAACCCCACCGAGTTAGAAGCTCGCTAATTTGAATATAATTTAAAAATTATTTCTCCAGTGACTAGCATAGTATATTTTTCAAATGATTAATCAATTTATATAGCTTTACTATATTTATATCGAAAATTGTAGGTACTTTTTGGTAGACTGGTGGACTCCAATGCGTAAACCCACCATGACTCCGTAATGAGGTAAATACATCATCACATGATCGGATTAGTCATGTGGTTATTTTTCCCTTATTTCCCGTCGATAAAGTAAGTATATGAAAGAATAACACATCAATTGGCCTCTCACAATTTCTTAGCAAGTTCCGCAGCAGCTCGTTTGCTGATTCTGTTGTTAGTGCAAATTCCGACAGCAGGAAATATGATCTTGTTGACGGACACGCCCTCGGGTAACTGTGTGGTCACCAGGGGCGCGCTGTAGTACTTGTCGAATGTCAGCCACACCAAGGATATGGAGCAGATCAGTCCAACTATTAAAGTTATGATCCAAATGATTCTATAATAAAAAAACTCAATTAATTATCTTTTTAAAAAGAGACAATTTAACGCTTTAAATTGTCTCTTTTCGTATTTGTTTGTTTTTGTACGTTCTAGCTAGAACAAACGGGTATTTTTAAAATAAATTACGTAGTAATAACAATTTAAGATAATCTAAAAAATTCTACCAATATATTTAAATTATAGGTTCGGAAAACAAGCATTATAAAATTTATAGCCACTCGTAAAGTTTTGTCTCGGTTTACTACTTCAGTCTACTCATACTGAGTTACGGGCTACGGCTAAGAGTACATATAGCGTAAGTGATCTCAAGTGATGTAATATTCCAGCCTTTCCACTTCAAGATACCAGTAGTTGCGGCAAACACACCTCACCAGTCGAACAAGTCGACCTGCGACGACTGCAAATCAGTAACGAGCAATCGTCCGACGTCGAGTTGATCTATCTCACCAAGGCGGTTGATTTGTATGTGTGTGTGTAGATTCACGTACACTTAATCTGTGTTCAATAACTCGGAGCTCTCGGTGTCACCGAAAATAGCTTATGCACACAGAAAAATTGTGCACGTAAAACTACTCGGCCTTTTTTAAATAGAATATCGGTACCTTTACAACGTTTTACACAAAGTGGAACACTTTCATTGAGCGTACAACTAAGCAATGGACTCCCTGCTGGAGTTTGTTTTTCCTTATGCTGAGGGTCCTTAAGTCAATACTGAATAGGTTAGTTCTAGGCAAGCGTGCTTTTCTGTCAAATAAGACAGTGGTCAAACACTCGAACTTATAAATAATTTTAAAAAAAATTACCACCTTGACTACATACCTTTCAATATACGGAGTATTGTCGTCAACAAGGTGCTTCAGTCCGCATATGGAGGACTCCTCGCAATACTCCTTGCTGACTGTCTTCATACTCGCCTTTAGTATATCAAATCTGTTAGGTTCCGGAGCTCGCCTGCGCAAACGCCGACGATATGCAAATTCAAGAGAACTTTGTGAATTTCTATACATTTTGCTTGATTTAATTTTTTTTACTGAATATTAACAATTTAAACAAGAACTAGTCAAACCGAGCAATGAGTCTAATTTGTTTTTATAGTTCTGGAAAGTAAATAGCAGTTGTTAAATATTCTATTTGTCGATAACATCAAGCTTTGATGTGAGGTTAATTGCTGTGATTTATCGATTCTTCTCGTGTATTACTAGTTTCTATTGATTTGAAAACGATAAAATATGATTGATGGCTGTACTTTCATGTCGATTGAAGAGAAAATAAGGGTTTGGAATCTCGATTCAAGGTCGGTCGGTGAGTAACTCTGATTTTACTTAACATTACGAGTATAGGTAGTTGTTATTGCAAGAATGACCGTCCTAGAAATATAATGGTTTAAATTAAACTGGAAAATAGCACTGACGAAACCTAGTCACATGGTGCTATCATAGGTGTAGGCATTTGGCTTGGGCTCGCAACATTATTGCAAAACCCATTGCCAAACAATTTGACCATCTCTGATTCCACCCACATTCACTCATAATGCATGGAATTTTACTTTTTTTATATCATAACTAGCTTTTGCCCGCGGCTTCGCTCCCGTCATCTGACTACTCTATCCTACTCTACTCTACTCTACCCTACTCTATTCGAATTTTTCTTGCCGTAAAAACCATCCTTGAACTTCAACGAACATTTAAAAAAAAGAATTGACCAAATTGGTCCAGGCGTTGTTGAGTTATGCGCTTACCAACACATTTTGCGATTCATTTTTATATTATAGATGATTATAGATTTTATATTTGTCGTTCAAAACTAAGATGTTCTGCTGCTGCAAAATTGCTTTGCAATAATAATATGCAGTAATCGTACTAGTACCTTTCCCAAAAGTTTTTTTGCATATACAGGTCTAGAAAATATAAAAAAAAAACAGAAAGACCAGATAGATAACAATCAACATTTTAACTTTTTAGTATATTATGTTATCGAAATTAAAAAAAAAAATACATTTTCCGTTACCTAGCTAGGACAACGAAACACAGATCAAAGTCTTCGTTTAGCACTTAAGACTCTTGCAATATTTTGCGAACTAAAACTACAATCGGGCAAAAATTACGTCAATAGAATTGTAACATTACCAACACATGTTATTACATCCACAGAGTCTGGTCAGGTGGTCAACAGTATTAACGTCCTTTCCCCATCGCGTCAGAATGACGCCGGCGGGCCGCGCCTGCGCCCGCGCAGGCTCCGCTGGTCACGCGCACTTGCATAAACTAATCTGCATAAGACAATGAAACAGTTATTTTTAACATTCCTATTCAGATTACACATGTTATTATAATAATTTAGTAAGCCAAAATAGAATTTGACACGATTCATTTATTTACCCTTCAAGAAACATATTTCAGTTATTATTTTACATGCGTATGCTATTTAATTCTTATTTATAACTAGCTGACTTGGTAAACGTAGTCCTACTATATAAGTTATCAAAGAAAAAATGGAAGAGGGTAAAAAATAGTTTACGGCTACCAAATAAACATTTAAAAAAAATCATAAAAATCAGGTCAGCCGTTTCGGAGGAATTCGATAATAAACATTTTGATACGAGATTTTTATATATTAGATAACAATAGAGTCGTCGAATTTTAAGAAGTATCGGTAATGGTGCTAACTAAAGCAGCAATAAAAAAAATCAGCAATATCGAAACAACCATCAGCATTTTGTTGATTAAACATCGCGACTGCCATTCGCACAGTTTTTGCCAGAACCGTCAACAGTCACTGGCGTAATTTGAATGTTAAATTAAAAATCTTTCCAGAGATGTTTACTTCAAAAAGCAAGTTACATTTCATCAGTCAAAACTACCTATATGTAACTTTATTTCACGAGATATAAAATTATTTTGAAATATTTCTAATTGCGATTTCATAGCTTACCTTTGATTTTAAGTCTCGCAACATGTAATTTCATATTAGTAAATACGAATGACATTAAAAGTCGCAACACTTTGCGTTCATTAATTTAGATTTACACTGAAAAAGCCGATCATACTGGGTATGAACTAATCTATTCCTTACGTAGAAACCTAAAAGCTCTATTGATATTAAAATTATGCATTAGTTCGTAGTAACAATTAGCTTAGTAATATTATAATATGTACTTCAGGTAATAATGTTTGGTTGCATGTTACATGCTAATCTGACCTACCACATATTATTATCGATAGATAAATGCAATGCACACTAGACACGATATTTTCACGTAAGTCAAATAGCTCTACTGCATAACAAAGCGTAATAATAAGCTGTTATCCACTCAATAATATTAATGTGGTCATTAAAATAATTTATGTACTTTTTGAGTAGCGAAAAGCACTTAATAAATTAACAGCCCACCTTTTTTTCCGTGGAAAATCATCAAATGACTGCAGCCCTTGGTGGAGCGTGAGGGGTCTCAGACTTTATCTGACTATAACCCACCTCCGTGTTTCTTCAGTTGCCCCTTTTACCTTTCAGGGTTTCGGTAACTATTTCGAATAATCCCGCAGCCCTAGCAAGCCATAGTGAACCTAACCATTTGGTCGCAATCAAAAAGTCAAACTCAAGTTCAAACTCTCTCCAATTAATGTTTGACGTAAATAACAGTACTGAAACTGTTACATTTAAACAAAGTTCTTTAATTTAACGGTTTTAGTATAATAAGATTCTTCAATATAATAATTTACTCCAAAATACGCAACAAGTAACTTGCAATTTCATAAATCCCGGGATTTAAGCGTCATGTTTACGATTCTGGAAGGAGGTGTTATGAACTCTATGTTACTTACGTCCACGAACTTTAAATAAAATATATACTCTACCTATTCCGACCTCGGTCAGTGAGCAAAAAGAAATGATATATCAGAACTTTTCATGACTTGCTATTCTTTAAATTCGAAGGTCTTTTTTCAGGTTTTCATTCGAAGATAATCAACATTATTTAACGAGTTAGTAGAGCGCAAACAATATCCTTGAGACACAAAATTAACAAACGGCAACGGAGTTATAATATTTATATTCTAAAGGACTATCGGTTTGTTAATACTTCGCAATCCACTTAGATGAGTCATCATTCTACTTTATCGCTGTTTTAAAAGCAGGCAAGGTTTAATATGTCCAGTTTATATGTACCAATATATTTTTTCGATAACTTTTGCTGGCGACTTCGCCCGTGTGAAAATTGAAAATGATTCGATGGGAACGCACTACGGCCCTCACTCCCCAGCCGCCGGGATCCCGATCCCGATTTCCGGTCACCGGGCTTGCAGATGGCGAGCAATGGGTAGCTCGCCGTTCGGCCGTCCGGTAACCGTCCGGACCGAGCCCAAGTCGTCGACGGCGCGTAGTGTTCAACGCGTGCCTCAAAGAGATGTCAGCAAACCGTAGGGGCCCAGCAGGGTCGAAAAGAAAACCCGGTCCAGGGTGGTGCGTGTCAGACTTTTACTGACTAAAACCACACCTATGTTCCTTCACTTGCCCTTGGCATCACAGAACCACAGGTAACCCTTTCAGAAGTCGACCCATGGCCCTCAGTAGGCTTTAGCCCTGCTGGACCCCTACGGTTTTGCTGACATTTGATTGAGGCGCGCGTAGAACACTACGCGCCGTCGACGACTCGGGCTCGTACCGGACGGTTATCGGACGGCCGTCGTCCACAGCCAGACTGGTCCGGACCTACAGCATACGGGTTGTACAATAATGAAAAATTTATCGATTTGGACTCGTCAGTCGGGTCCTGGACATGAACAAAAATTGCGGGTTGTGGGCACACGAACACACGAACGAATTATTGTATATTCTGGGCACCGAATGTATTGATATACATCTAAGCATCCAACCTTTCACATCTATACATACAAACATATTGTTACATATATATAAATAAAATGTTAAAAGTTTTGCCTGTTTATAATGTTAAAAGTTTTGTCTACGTGTTAGTCGGTCTGTCTGTTTGTTCTGGTTAATCTCCGAACCGACTTTATTATGACTTCTTTTGACGGGACTTTCACTGACTTATAGCTAATATAACAAGGAGTAACTTAGGATTTTCACGGGAGTCACCAGACCTAGTGACTGATGTCGCGGGTATAAGCTACAGCTAGTTTATAATATTAGAACAAACTAGGCTTTCTAATCAATATTGATTGTAACTAATAACTTAGTTTATTTATTTTGTAATCTGTAATTTGTTATTTTTTACATGTAATTTATAATTCTAGTTTTAATATTGTATTTTGTAATTTTTCATGCGTGATTTGTTATATTTTTATAAATATTTAACTTTTCTGCCTAGAGTTGGGTGTTAATAGCTGCAACAAAGTTGCTAACTAATGAAGCTGTCAATTTATAAATGTGTTCCTGTATTTAAAAAAAACACTTTTCGGATTATATGTATGTGTTTCCTGAACAACCGTGTTTTCCTGTTTCACACCCATGTAACTTAATTATTTTAAAAATTGATATTTCTTTAAACGACTTCTAATAATAAAGTAAAATAAACAGATACCTTTTTAATTTAGCGTAATTTAAAGTTTACCTTTCTGACCTATTCGTAGAAAGTGTCATGAATGAAAGTTTCACTGGAAAACTTGTCTATGTACCAATAACATATCATCATAAGGAATGTTTTGGAATATTGTTGTCATAATATTATTATGATAGGCTGAGTTTGGCGCAACATACGCGGTGGAGGTGGGCCGCAGGCGCCGTCACCATTCTCTTGGCGATTCCATTCATCGCAAATGTTGGTCAGCCTCACTTGAAGACACCAGCTTCGATAGATACGTACTTAAAGTATTTATAATCCCGAAGTTGTTTTGTGACTGGTACCCTAGTGGAGTAGTGATTCGTTATTGTGACAAATATTGTGTTTGGTTACCTAAATTAAGGATTCGTATATTTTTCAGGTAAGCGTATATAATAGTAGAAGTGATGCATTTAATTAATTTTTTCTTGTGTCACTATATTATAGTAATACGTTATTAAACATAGATAACTTTCAAGAACACTTGTCAACAGTTAAGTAAGTTGTGAATTAATGAGCGTTGATGTCTTTAATTAGGAAAAATAAAATCTAATCACTAACTTGTTACGTTTTATTGTTTCAAATAAAACTCATCAAAGCCCCGGTTTTAGAACCTATGCTTATTTGGTAAGCACTTCGTTCAAATTGCACATTGTTAAGTGCAAGCATTTGTTAAGACAGGAATCTTATCCCAGCTATTATTGACCTATTGGCAATCTACTGACTAAAATAAATTATGCATTCCTTGCAAAATATATGCATATAACAATGATGTAGTTTTACTTCAAGCAAAAACATAATTTTAAATAACCAAAACATGATTTAGTTGCTTAACGTTCTCTTTGCTAGCATGTTTGTTTTGTGGCAATTTAGTAACGACAGCAAATAAGATCTTCCAACATCCATTCTATTGCACGCGGGTCGGGTTATTATAGTCTCGTAAAGGTAAAAGGTATGTTCTCGAGCATTGACCAACGGCTGCGATTGGATTGTCCGTTGAATCCGCCGAATAGTTTGAAAGTGTGTTATGTTTTGATTCTCCGACCTTGAAGTGTTATCCGAAAGCACGTGTGTGTTGCTAACTATTGGCCGCAGATTCCTCTTATGATTACTCGTAATAGGTATCTAACAATTTATAAGTGTCAAGTGCAATAGTTGCATGTGTTCGGAAAATTACTTTTTAAACGTGTACTGTAAGTACTCGTCAAGATATGATAGATGAGTTCACGAAATTTAATCTTAAGGTTTAAATTTCCTCTTTTATGCTTTGTTTTGACCGTTTTCTCGTTTAACATATTTGTGAAAAAATGTGTGATAAAGTTTAATGAGTTTTAAAAGTTGTTAACACTTTTTTTCACATACTTGTGACTGTAGTTATGGAACCTTTTGAAATCAGTAAGGCAATTGGCTTAACATGTCACCGTAAATAATTACTATGATTCATGGCAAAGGCACTTGACGTCCCCATGACAAAACAATGCGCTTCTTTTTACTAAAACAAAAGATCGTATTGTTCTATATTTGAACAAATAAACATTACATAAAAAAAAGTCTATTATATTTGATTTGTCATATTAAACAGTTGTGACTTTTTTGCGAAAGACTACCTATGTGTAAATGTAATTTTGCTTTCGTTATGCGTTTCAAAACCCAATATTTTCCAAACATTCTCAGTTATCAACAATGAAGACGCTGGTGTTCCTACTAACGACATGCACGTGCCTAGTGAAGTGTCTCCCGCCTCCACACCCCGATGTCCTGGCAGTGCGGCGGGAAGAAGAACGCTTACACCCTTTATTGAGGAGCCCAGCGTTGCGCAACCCTCATCTGCTACAAATTTTGCCTCTAACTAGCCTGTTGCATAAAGGGGAGAATCTGGTAAGAACTATATTATATTGAATTAAGTATAAAATTTAATCAGAAAAACTGTTGACTTCAAACTAAGTTCGCATATTGCCAATTTGTAAGTATTTACATCCAAAATTAATTAATAAATGTTTAACTATTATGTATGGCATAATAGTTTAAACATTTATTAATGAATTGGCAATACTTGCACCACCAACCTTAATACAAGTTATTATTTAACTTAGTGAGGATGCTGTTTGCATCACCTACCTGCTTTTGTTAAGTGTAACCAAGAAACAAATGGTTTTATTTAAGTACTCATGTTGACATTATAATTTTATTGGTTAAAAAAAAAAAGAAAAATATTATTATTTTCACATTTTCCATAATCTCTTTCAAGAAGTGTTAACTGGGAAGGAAAAAACTTTGAATATCAAATCAAAATGAATTCTATCTTGCTCTCCTTTTTTTGGTGAATTCCTACATATTTATACAAGTATTTCATTATTAATTCGGCAAACCGGTTCACCGCAACGTCACATTGAGTGTTTATATTTACTTTCAAGGTTTACGCACGAGATGCTCACGATGTGTCGCGCAAAGAAATTTACAAAATCTTGACACACGCGGGCCTGATTCCAAGAAAGAGATTGGCGCCGTCGGACGTGAGCCATGAGAACAACCACATCCCTGTTACGTGGCCTGAAGAGTGGAACGAACAACTGATTTATGGTTCGTCATACCTTCACAATCAAGATCTCTTACAATACTTGTAGTTATATACTACGCATTCTAGAATTAAATTGTGTATTATATTCGGGGGTTTCCAAAAACATTAATTTAGGTTGTGATGACTTTTAGTAGTCTCATGTAATGTAAAATATTAGGCGATTAAAATTAAACCATGTAGCAATTCAAACTCACCGTTCAATTCATGGTAAGTTTTTAGGATTTAGATAATAAAGGAGAACGATGACCCCTCTCAAACATTATGGGTCCAAACATTGTATCCTATATCAAAATAATTGCCAAGACTAAGAGAAGTAAGATAGATTTAATTGTGTAAATATATTTAAACATCGTTAGTGTAAAGTGCCACTTGTGATTGTATGTAGTACAATTTGTTTGAAAATCATTAATTTGGTGCTTGTTGATTTTCTAGTGTGAACCGCCATTGTTGAAAATAAACAAAACAATTACAAGGTTGTTTTATTTGAAATGGACGAAGTGACCTTGGACGCTAGGCATTCGTTGTTGCGCTGTATAATCATGACATTTCATAATAATTAATATTAATAATTCACAACATTTGCACAATATGAACTACTGGAACTGGTGTTACTGTTTAATGTCCATATGACATTTATCAGCCATTCAGCCGTGTCGATAGGACATTAAAGGACTTGTGCAAACAAAGATAGATTTTTATTGAGTTTTTAATATGTCTAAAACAAAAGCAACCATATGTAAAGAGCTAATTAAAGACTACTGTGCTAATTGCACGTTTGCTGGTGTACATTTTATTGCTGATGATACAAAACATGTCACTGAAAGGTAAGGTAGTAAAATGAATTTACCATTTTATGCAGTCAAATTAACGTATCTACATGGATACGAAAGGCACTGGCCCGGGCGATGTGGCGACGACGCTTCGCCCCCAAGCGTCTATGTCTAACAATAGTCATCACCACCTTTCGGCTGGAATGATAATTATGATGTTGTTCTATAGGCTATAAAAGGAGTAAAACCATCAATAAAATAATCCTTCTTTTTGAAAGTGCAACAAAAATAAATCAATGAATTTCTCCGAGAATGTGGTGTTTTTACCGACTAAATGACGGAATACAGGTATTATTATTGAAGTGAAACTTCTTTACGCACGCTTGACTTGGGGAGTAAGCTGGCGAACGCGTGACGTAAGCGTTACGAAAAGTGTGATCGGGCAAGGCGAACGGAAGTTAAGTGGGGGATATAAGCAAGAGACAGCAGTGCGCGCGCACATTTTCTTTCTCTCTTCCTCTCATAGCCAAATACGTTCCGTATATCTAAGCACACTGCAGGCTTATTGTCTGTATCACAGTGTAGGAGCAAGAGAGAGCAGTGCGCGCGCACATTTTCTTTCTCTCTTTCTCTTATAAGCGAAAGAAGTTTCACTTCAGTCGTGTGGTCATAAGCACGCTCGTTTTTTTTTTTACGTGTGGACATCATCCAATGACATCTCACGCTCTTGGGCGGGGCGAAGGGACGTGTCAGACTTTTACTGACTAAAACCACACATCACAGGTGTCCCTCAGTTGTCCTTTGCGTTCTAGGACTACGGGTTTCCCCCTCAGAAATTCCCCGTGGTCCTGGCTAGTGGGCATCGGCCCCCTACGGTTTGCTGACATCTCTTTGAGGAGCACGTGGATCACTACGCGCTGTTGAGGACTGGGCTCGGTCCGGTTAAATACTGGACGGCCGGACGGCGAGCTACCCATTGCTCGACGTCCGCAAGCCCGCGTCTACCCGGCTGGTAGTCGGGGTCGGAATCTTGAACGAACGTCCTCACGCTGGGGCGTGAGGACGTTCGTTCCCTCACGCGTGCGGCCTCCTCCTTCGCTAGCATTACTGCTTCGCAGAAGGAGGCGACCGCCTGCCATTCCTCCTCGCTCCGGATCATAGCTTGAACCAGAGCCCGGCGCAAGAGGTCGCTGCCGCCGACTGGCAGGTACCTGTATTCCGTCAGTTGCCTTTTGTGTTCCACGACCGCGGTTACTCTTTCGAATAAATCAAAGATACATTCTTAGCTAACATTATTATTTACCAGAATATTATGGCTGGTGCTAGTTATTGTGTCATGGTACGGGTCTGCGCTCCTCATCATCTCAGCATGGGAAGCCTTCATCCTCAGCCCCATCAGCTTCGGCCTGGAGACCACCTACACTGACTGGGAGACGAAGATGCCATCTGTGGCCGTATGTGAAATCGCTAATAATCCTAAGATCTTCAACGTGTCCGATACGTAAGTTAGAAAAGAGTACAGGTTGTTTTTAACTCTATTGTAGGTAATAGAAGTCTAATTTCACGAACCGTGCACAAAAGGCGGACTGTTCCTATGAAATTACAGATAGAAAACCCAATTACACTTTGACCGACCCGGGTATCGAACTCAGAACACACACAGATACACCTCTCCCTCATCTATTGATACATCTAGGGTTATTTTCAGGGCGGGTCTTGCCCATAATATGCCTGATTATGTGTGAAGTTATCAGTATTCTAGCATCCATGTGAGTTCGCTAGACCATTCTGAGGTGGACACAGCTTACTCGGCTCCCCCCTATATACACTTGTACCCTCAAACTTAAGTGTATACATGGTGTTATATTAAACTTTTTCTCCATCTAAAGTTTATGAACGAAACTACATTAAATTCAACCTACATTTTACTTTTAGAGGTTTGCTGAACAGAGTGTAATGTCCCACCTACTTCCGTTGATAAGGGAGGATCCTCCGACCAGACGGGTGTTACGTCTGGTGTAGGCAACAGCCCAATAGATGATTTCGGGCTGTTGTAGATATATGTTCAAATCGTGCGGAAATCTCTCAATTTCCCTATTCGATTCCACAGATGTCATTATAGCATAGTCGTAGCATAGCATAGTCGGCCTTTCAATGTTCCCACTGTTGGGACTCAGCCCTCCTCTCTAGGAGAGGGAATGGGCCGTAATCCACCACGCGGGCCCAGTGCGGGTTGGTGGATGTCACATGTCTTTGAATTTTTGGTTCTAGGACATGCCGGTTTCCTCACGATGTTTTCCTTCACCGTTTTGAGAGCAGTGGTGATGAAATAAATCACACAAAGTAATGCGCCTGGCTGCGTTTGAACCCGCGACCTACAACTCGTAAGTCAGGGCCGTTACCACTCGGCCACCACTGCTCTCAAGATGTCATTATACTACACATAAATAACCTTTTTGATTTTCTTTTTTTTTGTATAGTATTTGGCCCCCCGGACATCTGTTGGATTTAGAGGATGCACTAAAGGAAATAGCTTACTTTCGTGGCGTGTCCTATGTCCTAATCGGCACTTGCCACCAGAACCCTGATCCTGATCCATTGTGTCCTACGTCCAACTACAGCTACTACGCAAGTCTCGTGCGAAGCGACTGCTCCAAGATTATAAAGAACTGCTCCTACAACGATGAAGAGTTTTCGTGCTGTGAATATTTTCAACCCATAGATACTGACATCGGCCAGTGTTTCATTTTAAATTCCATACAGACTAAGTAAGTAGGTAACCAATTATATAATTAATTTTCTTTCTCTCATAAATAATATTTTCAATCATAAATTCATTTTCTAACTATTTTTTACATATCGTAATACCACTTTTTTCAGAAAACCTCATCCATATCCAATGGTGAATAATTTGCAAAATCTGCGGGGAATTATAAAATACGATTCGTATTTGACTACTTTGGTAGGTACTGCAATGGGAACTTATCCTTATATTGGCATAGCAAATAACATTTTTAGGGTTCCGTACACAAGGGGTAAAACGGGACCCTATTACTAAGACTCCGCTGTCCGTCTGTCCGTCTGTCTCTCTGTCTGTCTGTCTATGTGTTACCAGGCTGTATCTCATGAACCGTTATAGCTAGACAGTTGAAATTTTCACAAATGATGCATTTCTGTTGTCGCTATAACAACAAATACTAAAAACAGAATAAAATTATAGGAATTTGGGATGGGATTTTGATTTTTTCCCCTTTTTTGCTACGGACGGTACAGAACCCTTCGTGCGCAAGTCCGACTCGCACTTGCCATTACCGTTTTAGCGTCTTTAGCCTTTACGTGAAATTATAAACTTTAATTATATTATTACTAGATGTACACTCTGGGAGAAGATGAGGTACCAACTGTAACCACACTGCATTCTTCTACATTAAAGATACTGCCTGGCTATATTTATCGGTACGTATTAAACTACTATTGACACCCTTTATGATAGTACTAGCTTCTGCCAGCGGCTTCGTTGGCGTGAATGTCGGTTGTAGTGGACGAAATAATATGTAGCCTATGTCCTTCCTTGAGTTTCAAGCTTACTCCGTATAAAATTTCATCAAATTCAGTTAAGCAAGTTATTCGTGAAAGCGTAACAGACAGACAGATGGAGTTACTTTCTACTTTCACATTTATCATATTAGTATGGATAATATAATCCAGTTTTCTTCACAATCCGTCATTAAAATTAAATTCTTTCTCCATTCAGTCGTATCGTCTCAGTGCGCAACATAGAGAACGATCCTCTGATAACGGAGACGACGAAAGAGCAGCGAGCCTGCCGGTTCCACCACGAGAATGAAGACGGGCTCTACCCTCAATACTCGTACAGCGCCTGCACGGTGCGCTGCCGCAAGCTAGCACAGCTGGAGTCGTGTCAGTGCAACGACCACTTCATGCTTGACACCAGTGAGTCTACTAGCAATCACTTCATGAACCTACACCGTTATCGTTATTCCTAACAGCTCGAAACACAAGACCGTGGAAAAATAAATTACATGCCAGTAATGCACGTCGAAAGGGAGGATTAAATGCTCTCTTTCAGTTTACTTAATTCACCACTTCCGGCCATCATCGTACTACTAAATGTAGTGATACGCCACCGGTACGCCACCGGTACTTGGTGGACAACCCACTCACACGCACAAAATATTTTGGTACATTCATTGTGCGTACCTACAGTTAAGGAATGGAATTCCTTGCCGGAGTTTATGGGGGTCTTTAAATCAAGAGTGTAACCTATACACTCTTGACTTCTAGGCAAACGTGTTCTATCGTCAACCTCATCATCGGTTACCATCAGATGAAATAACGGTCAAGCAAGTGACTAATAATGAAAAAAAAATACTTTTGTGAAGCTAGGTACCTAAATAAATGTACTGTTTATTGCATAAGCGCTTGGCATCACTGGTATATTACAAACATAACCAAAGGCTATCTAATTATTATTACGGTAATAATATCAGTGAGTGAACCTGTTTTGCTACGCGCTACTTAGCGCACACGATTTGACCTTTAATCAATTCTTAAGATCGTCCTACATTTATTGACAAAACTCAGTTTTCGCAAGTAACATTATGGTTTGATAAATTTTTATAATGACTACACCCATAATTATTTCAGTTGAAGAAAATCGATGCAATTTATCAGGAATGGCCTGTCTCAACAAGCTATCCAGCCACTTGACCACGTTGAAGCCACCGTGGGCCAATCGGCCTGGACTTTCATGCAACTGCCTACCTTCTTGTGATGAAACTGAGATCACCGTTATCAAGGATGTTACAATACCGTAAGATTAGAATAGATAAAGTTATCTCAATTTTATCTGTTATGCACGACATTTCCATGGTGTTTCAAACTATCACTGTATAGACGATGATGGTTTGATGCGTACCTATCTTTTTTATAAGTTTAAACAGTCCGCAAAAGATGGAAGGAGTAGAAGAAAGCCTTTGCCCAGGAGTGGAATAGAACACGCTAACAAAAAAAACCGTCCTTTTCAAGAAAATATGAATTTTATTGTGTATAAAAAATAGCCGGTGCCCTGTATTGAATGTCTTTTCGAATGCATATCCCTTAAAGGCATACAATTTCCATTTATTTAACAGTTTCTTTACTGTTTTAGGGTTAAAAACAAAATTTACAAAAAGAAGGCGCGCGTTGAAGTTAATCTCGCGTATTTACCCACAGAAAGGTTCAAGAGAAACGTCGTTAGAAGTCGGCTGGATTTAGTTGGTAAATATAATATTTCTCTTAGAATAATATTAATATCGTGAAAATCTAAATTTTTTTGAATCAATCACGGTTCAAAGGCTGAACGCAGCTGGCACTCAGGTAGACTATGACCTGGATGATGATTCATATAAGATTCATGACTTTTTGATATTTTTTTTAGTGTCAGTTGGAGGCACAACGGGGCTATTCGTAGGAGCCAGCTTACTCAGCTTCGTTGAACTCTTTTTCTTCTTCACCGTTCGTTTCATCAGTAACATTTTGATGGAAAGGAAGAAGATTGAGAATGTCGTGGTTGTCGAACCAAGAGGCACTCCTAACTTGCAGGAACAGTCTGAACTTGAAGAAATCTTGCCGCTCAACAATGTAACTGAAGAAGCGTATGTTTCGAGTGGTGTCCCTACGTTAAATCAAAAAATTAATCAAACTGTACTCAGTACCTAAATAGCTTGAAATATTCAGTACCACAGTTTTTCTCAAAGTTCTTATGTATTTCATTTGAGTTAAAGGCAGCCACATGAAAAATATGGAAAAGTAAAGCGCCTCTGGTTGTGTTGTTTTCTTTACTAAGAAGCTTTGTATTCACAAAATAAGCGGATTCAAAGCTCACGTGTGCTTGTTACTGCGCTTGTTTCGTTACGTTGCTCTCGTGGTGAAATTGCTTTTTTCGCTTTGTGGTTCTTTGTGATTGAAAAAGTTAAACATTTTTAAATTAAAAGTTTCGTAAACATAATGTAATTATTATTTTAACTTCGCCTATTTAAAGTTTGCAGATAATATTTTTATCAGCAAATTAATTATTGCATACATTTCCTTGTTGTGTCAGATTACGGGTAGATATATCAGATTTACTAAGAGTAAGCACTGCCTCGTTACTTCCCAAATGTTACGGCATTACAACGTTATATGATTCACAGGTACTTCATTACGAAATGGTCCAGCTAGTCAGTCACCGAGTGTTCGAATAGAAGTGTGTGCACTTTCTGGGAGTGGCCCAGTTACCAGTCGGTACAGGAAGACATCGGTTAGACTCGATGTAAGAGCCCGTTGCTCTCTACAGTCAGCCCATCTCGGATAATTTATGCTCAATTATGTTTGACAGATACGTCTTTAAGGACGTGTGTTGGGTAACTTCTCTAAGGGCCATTTGGCATCCTACTTATATTCTACACTTAAGGTTGGTAGCCTTGAATAACCAAAGTGTAGAATTCAAATGAAAGAAAAGAACAAATATGAAGACCAACGGCTTTATTTTTCAATAGATAACAATAGAATCAGTACCTACTCTACAAAAACTTCTACAACTATTAAATTTCAAATTATTATTATATGTTACTTACTTATTTTAGTAGATAATCGTAAAATAGATAATACTGATAAGTTATATTATAAGTACTTAAAGTTATTTGGAACCTCACTGGTTAGGCCAAAGTGATGCAGTTGTGTAAGCAAGTCATTGTTAATCGTAGAACAAACTTTGATCTCTAGCATAGATTAAAGTCTAAGAGAATGGCTATTACAATTCTAAGCTAAGTTAGACTAAAATTGGTTTAGCCCACCAAAATCTGCTGCTATACGACACAATACAGTTTGAAAACAAAATATCATTAAGCTAAGGTATCTATAACTTTCAATTAAATGGTGAAAGGCTCAAGCGCACAAATCATTTCGCTGTTATCTACCGCATGATTCTATTCATTATGCTTTAACGGCCAGGTAGATCAGAACAATTTATTTTCTTGTTAACATTTATTTATTTAGGCAAGTAAACAACTTAAAAAAGTTTGTAAAAGCAGGACAGTAACTTTGTTTTACAAGATAATTTGCAGTGATCTAATTTACCTGCATCTTATGACATAAGTTATTTACTATCTACGATAACATCTATTTTACTTATTTGGTATTTCTTCTACTTTCAGTCAAGTTATAGTAAGATGAAAGAGATTACAAAAACAGATGAAATAGTTGTCCAAAATAGTAATCCAAAATATACAATAATAACTCACCTAACTACATTAACTTTGTAAAACTATTTAGTAGCCATAAATTCGACGTTTAGGTACATATTTTAAAAGTATCATTAACTTAAGTTTCACTCCTTTAACTCTTTACTATCTTCAAAATTCTAATGTGAAACTAAATTTTGCAATAATTATGTCACATTTAAAAAGACATATTTTATAGAATACTCCTAAAAGTTTTAAAGATTATAATTGATGACACAATCAAAAAAATTACAATATTTTCAACAAATGTCATGCTTAATACAATGATGAAATAGTAAACAGTATGAAGCTTTACGAACATTGACAAATAATGAAAGGTCCCTAGATTCAGTCAATAATTTAGAAAGTCTAAAAACGCATAAGATGTGCAACTTTTGCAGCGTGTCTCAATAAACATCATAACTATATACCTAGATGAGAACTGACATACCTTGCGACAATCTAATTGTGATAAGGTAAAACCTGGATAGATGGCCCAGTTATACTCTAGTTTAGATGAATCTCATGATATTTTTTTTATCTACCGAGAAACTACCAGTAGTATAACTACCAGTTAATGGACAGTGCCACATGTGTTTGTGCGACTGCTTGTGAAGGCAAGGCGCGATAAAAGTTATTAAGTTTATATATTATGATATATTGTACACATCCTGAGACAGCAAAGCCACTCATATTTTTACTATTTTATGATGTCATAGAAATAATTGTATATCGAGCGTTTCTCGCCATCAAACTATAAAGTTTGGCGAGCTAAAAATATGTTAAACGATAGTTAAAAATGTATGAGATAAATAAACAAAAAAAAGTTTTAGCGCCATAGGTGTCCTGGTCCTGTTTCTCGGCGGATCATCTTTCTTAAACGTAATTTATATGCATGTGGTAACTATCCTTTAAATGGTATAGATGACCCAAAATGTAGACGTCAGCTAAAATCGGCAATACTTTATAAATAGCCAGGACAATATTTTGTTACTTTTCAGAAATATCTAAATAAAAACCAAAGCACCTGCCAGTTTTACAAATAAAATATTTTTCTTGTCTGAGAGATTTATAGTGGTTTCAAAGTGTCTATCTATCCCAATCTTACCCTACGAGTATGGATATTGTAAAACTAAGTTCACTAAGATCGCTGGAGATCTCAACAGCATTGCGTCATACATGTTCATAAGAACTGAGGTCTTCATCACATTTATTGACGCACAAAACAATTTCATAATCATTATTCTTTACAGTAACATTCCGATTAGATGATAGAACTTCATAAATATACTTTTCAGGCGACGCTTAGGTTTGTATTCAAGACCTCCAATGCCTAGGCGAGGTGGCTTTGTATCAGGTTCGCCGCATCATAAGCCAGCGGTTGCAGTGGCCGTGCAGCTGGAACTTCCTGTACCTCATGCAGTGCCACTGAGGAATCTGCTGCATGCGGCGAATTGCTTCCATCTGAAATATACGACATGATTAATGAACATACGTTAAACTATGTGATGTATTACGCGATATCAACCTGTCACTAAGCGATTACAAGTACATCACATAGTAACACAGCTATATCAAACAAATTCATCATTTCTGGACACCATACCTAAGTTACTATTGTCTTTTTAGGGTTCCGTACTAAAAGGGTAAAACAGGACCCTCTATTATATTAATTACTAAGACTTCACTATCAGTCTGTCTGTCTGTCACCAGGCTGTATCTCATGAACCGTGATAGCTACACAGTGCTGTGTTGCCGCTATAACAACAAATACAAAAAAACTAAAAAAATAATATAATAGTGTATAATATTTTATAGATAATGATACAGACACACAGTGGTCCTTCGTGCGCGAGTCCGACCCGCACTGGTCCGGTTTTTTATAAATACACTTCCACCTACATTGTATAGATATAGAGCACATTTTTAGAATAGATAAAGCCTCTTACAAAATATAAAATAAAGTATGCTAAATTTTTTCGTAGGCCACTGCTACGTCTGCTACGAAATTTTGAAAGCCCTATTTTAATCGTAGCATAGCTACGAGATTTCGTAGACTTCAATTTATAGGTCGGTCATTACGAAAACCGTAATTATATTTTATCTACCATTTTTAGGGTTCCGTAGCCAAATGGCAAAAAACTGAACCCTTATAGATTCGTCATGTCTGTCTGTCTGTCCGTCCGTATGTCACAGCCACTTTTTTCCGAAACTATAAGAACTATACTGTTGAAACTTGGTAAGTAGATGTATTCTGTGAACCGCATTAAGATTTTCACACAAAAATAGAAAAAAAACAATAAACTTTGGGGGTTGCCCATACTTAGAACTGAAACTCAAAAATTTTTTTGTTCAAACCCATACGTGAAGGATAAGGTCTTCAAAAATGATATGGAGGTTTCTAATGTCATTTTTTTCTAAACTGAATAGTTTTCGCGAGAGACACTTCCCAAGTGGTAAAATGTGCGTCCCCCCCTTCCTTTAACTTCTAAAATAAGAGAATGATAAAACTAAAAAAAATATATGATGTAAATTACCATGCAAACTTCCATCGAAAATTGGTTTCAATGAGATCGAGTAAGTAGTTTTTTTTTTAATACGTCATAAATCGTAAACCACAATTTACCTTTCAAGTTTGTACGGAACCCTCCGTGCGCGAGTCCGACTCGCACTTGCCCAGTTTTTATAGTTAAGGAATAGAACTAGCCATTGGTTATCCGGCAAGATGACAACAGAAATATTCTTCACTGGTAGGTATTATGCCACGAAAACATGACATGGAATTAAATGTGTTATTTTGAGTAATATCCGTTCCAGTTATGACCTAAACGAGGGACGTATGATCGTAAAAGTCACATCTTGATAAGTGCTCGCACGTGAAAAATAGACCTACATAAATTAAAGGTTCATATAATTCTTATAGCTGGCCGTAGCAGTACCTACCAATTGGATTAAGTCTATAGGGACATACTGATGGGTTTATCACGTATTTCGGACACAAACAAATGAATTAGATAAACTACGCTCTTCCAAATTACAGACTGAAAAGTTTTAAAACTGTCACTAAGTTTCTTAATAAAATATGAACTTATTTTGTTTCTAAAGGTGAGAAACATTTATGTTGCTCTTCTACAATATATCTATTTATAAACAACCAAACATTATTTAAAAACCTATGAACACACTAAGTATGGGCAAGTGTCAATATTAGTTATTTATTCGCTTTGTTTGATACTGAGCAGTATTTATTAATATATATATATCATAAAAATTTATGGTTAGCAACTTGAGTATAATAAAAACCGGTTTTATGTTTAGAAGCGTTTTATGACTTACAATTAAAAAAATACACGCAACGGCTTTCTAACCTTTGTTTATTAATAACTATTAGAGGAATAGGTATTAATAAACAATCTATATACATACATATCTACTACTTTCGTAATGATTTAAAATACTCACATAATCGATATTTCTTTCTCTAAACGGGAACGCCTCGCACATTGCAATTGAACACAAGATTATTCCAAAAATTAAGCACACGTACTGTAACTTCATTTTTAAAAACAAATGTAAACTGTCCAAAGTCACAAAAATATAAAGAGCGGGTAAATTTGTTCCCGGTTGACGTCCTGTGAGCGCTCAGCTGTTGTGACAAATGTCTGGATAGCTGCGATTCCAGCATTTATAAAGTACACACGCCTACTCACTTTCTTCCCGACGCGTCCAGACGAGAGGCAACACAGAACTGTCTACTTGTCCTTTTGAAAGGAACACTCGGCGTAATTAACTCGTCAATTAACGTATCTGGAGTGATTCTTTTGGCTTTGATTGAAACTCTAACAAGGAAAGAGTAATTTAAGTTATTTGAAATTCAACATTTTATTGAATTCATTAAATTGATTGTGTTCAAATTGATTAGGAATCAGTCCATATTTTACTTTAACCTGAAAATTTTCGACCTGGCTCTGAATATTGAAACTAACCCAAGGACATACTTCCAAGCACAATACCCGCAAAACAGATGGTCGATGGGGCCAAAAAGTTCTGGAGTAGCGACCACGTACCGGAAGACGCAGCGTTGGAAGGCCGCCCACAAGGTGGACCGATGACTTGGTGAGGGTCACGTTAATCCGATTGATGCGAGACGTACAAGACTGCGGTCGTTATGGCCACATTTGGGGGAGGACGATATCCAACAATAGACATATTTCGACTGAAATGGTGATGATAATAATGAATTCTTTAAAAATACATATTTAAGTAAATATTTTACTCTTCTAACCAAAGCATGGAACTTCCATAAAATACTTCTTAATTAAAAACAAATTTGTTTAATTTTTAGATAGGTATTTACATTTAAAAATACTAACTATAATTACAATATAATCAAAAAAATAATAATAAAAACCCTACACTAATTTAAAGTTTATTAAGTTAGAATAGAATACTATTCTAACTAACGAAAATCAAAATAAAATATAGCGTCAAAAAAACAAATTAGCTATCCTATACAAGAAACTCACCACAACAAATTCATAAATCTTAATCCCTTTACTAAGTTAATATGGTTTAATTAAAAGTGTGTAGGTATCTGATAATCTGTGATTCTTCGTATAACGTAGGCTGTGGGAGAACAATATTCCACTTTTGTTGAGATAAGATGTGCGGGCCTTTTGTTGTTCGCGCTGCGCCGTACCATCACTGATGAAATTATTTTCTATTTGTATACTCGGCTACTAACTGTCAGTAAGCTGTCTACATATTATCTGATAAGTTTAACTTACCCTTACTTATTGATAAAGAAAACCAAGCTTATTTATAGTAATAATTAAGTACTACAAAGTGGATACGTTATCGAATTAAGAGCCTTGGCATTTCGATCATGATTTTTACATTAAATGGTTAACTTTGCCGTTCTTATTCAAAGAAACTGAAAAACTTCGAAGACTGACTTGTTGCCGCACTTTAAAAAAAAAAACTTGTCATCACGTTCTTCACAAAGCGCGACGGAACTTTTTCTAGCTCGTTGATTGTACTACTTACTGTACCTACTGAGCAAATGAAATGTCATATACACCAGAATATGTATTAGGTAATCCTAGTAGTAGCAAGGAATTTTAAGATTTGTGTGCAATATGTAGAAAAAAAAAACGCTAAGAATTAACTGTAAATGTTTCCCTACTACGTAATAACACCCCTTTCCTTTTTCTTTTCCTTACTACGTTGTATACATGATAGTATTTACGCACTATTTGTACCAAAATCACATATTATTTGAATTTCTAACGAACCCTACGTTCGTTAAAAATCCAGAACAATCTAAAATATTATACTTTATTTGCATTATAATTAATCATTAACTAAACTTAATCACAAAATTAAATGCAAAAACATATCAAACTTCGAACGAAAGAACGAAATTTAGTGATAATGCCCATAAGTATGGTCACAAAAAAAATCGCATTTACGACCCATCAAAATTTTTTGAGAAAGTTATTCAATATGGTTTAGTGTTTAAAGTCTGTATGTACTAAATGCTAACCTGAACCAAATAATTGTCGAGTCACACCAAACAAAGCACCAACTTTCTCGTGACTAGATTACGCGAAATAATATCAAATCATGATTACATTGACCAGATTTTGCGAATATTATTGTATATGAATCAAAAATCATAAAATAAAACTGACTACGACTAAACTACGGAATGGCCGGTCAGGTAGATACGTATTGTTATCATGGAATTGACCGTAAACACAATACACCACAATTTTTTTATTAGTACGAATACTTAAAGGGCTTATTACAAAAGGTCTTATTATTTAAGTAAAGTGTCAATACAAAATATTCATTAACAGCAAAGTAATTAGCGTTTATTTATATCCCAAAATGTCACTCAATTTATGGAAATATTGTACAAGCTAATGATTATGAATAAATGAATAGCGATCAAAATGGAAAAAACACTGCGCGTAGTATTTTCTAGTAGCAATTATTATGAATGATTGATTCAGAAATCAGAAACGTTTATTTCAAATAGAACAATTATAAGGCACTTTTGAATTGTCAAAATGTAGATCAGTCAAAAAAAAGTGAAGCTAAATTGAACGTTCCAAATCGTAGATCTCTATGGAGAAGACCATGCAAGAAACTCCATGAACACTCTTTTAAATTATATTATGAGTTACATAAATCTTGGTTACATATTTCTTGTCGCTTCTATTATATGAGCACAATGTAGATAAGTAATAATAAATAAAAAATAAACTAATTAAAAAATAGAAATTGATATTAAGCCACTGGCAGCTAAGAGGTGACCAGTCTCAACAGACGGCGCCCGTTACACCATAAAAGACATAGCTCTTTAGCCATTCTGAATCAAGGTTGATCTAATTTGTTCCTACTCCTAGTATTAAAATTGTGCCTGTCACTTATCTTAGTAAAAAGATGAATATTTTTCCGAACACACAAAATGTAATTTTCATATATGTATTGATAAGGTAACGTCATGATATTTATTTCCTTAAATAGTTCCCTAAGAGAATGGCGCCAGCAAATATTATGATATAATAATTATAATATGATAATGGCTCAGATAGCTCTTTTCTGCAGAATAAAAATAGACTCCATGTCTGCAGCCTATCCTCATAGCAAATACATGATACTATGAAAGTAACTAAAATTTATTAGTCTCGCGGTATCTACAGCGTATGCTGCTGAACTAAGCCGACCCGCCAGAGATGTTAAATGAGGACCCTTGTAGCCCTAAGTCAAGCGTAATCCCCAGGAAAACAGTGTTCTCGAAGAATTAGAGTTTCGAGTTTCTCTTTGTTCAACTATGTCGGAGTTATTACTTTTAACAGTAGGTAACGCAAATCTTATGCACTTAATTTTTTTTTTACCATTCAATACTAAATTATTAACAGTAAACCAGTATGGACCTGCTGTAGAACGTTATTTACGTCATCAAGGTTTGTGGAAAGTCTATTGATCTTAAAAATTACCGACGTATCTTCAGCAAACAATACAATATGTGTTTTTTTTTAATAGATGCGGTAGATCATTAATAAATACTAAAAAGAGGAAAGGACCCAATATTGAGCCTTGTGGTACACCCATTTTGACATTCAATTATGAATTTACCAATAATGACAAATATTATATTATTTTTATGGACAATTTTTAGATTTCGTTTTTTTTTACTTTTGACTACACAAATATGATTAGTAATGGGTACGGGTAGAGACCCATTTTTTGGTACTAAACAAAAAATAGGGGTGTATAAATTTTCGTAGCCCTTTCAATTAGAATACAGTCAATCAGTATTGCTGACATGACACGATATCTTTTTTATTTTTTATTAATGATAGGCTCTCGATTGACCACCATCTCATATCCATATCCGTAGTAGCGTAGTAGTAGTAACTAATGGGATGAAAAAACTACATTACACTATCACACATCAATAACACTGATAATATATATTATAAGGGCGAAAGTTTGTGAGTGTGTGTGTATGTATTTGTTATTTCTTCACGCCCGAACGGCTGAACAAATTTAGATAAAACTTGGTACACGGATAGACCATGTCCTGAAATAGCACCGCTCGTTTGTTAAATAAATAAAAAAAGATAAGAAAATTCTTTAATTCAGACCCAATAGTCCATACATTGTTAGTGTGTTATAACAGTAAGTGCTTAAATACTATATTAGTGTTATTAGTAACCTATAGCTAATTCCACCCAATGTCTCTGGATGAGGCAATCCGGCCTGTCAGCAATCATTTTCAGGATGCTGTTACGAAAGTTGCGCAAGCGTTGTGTAAGGAAGTCGCTTTCTTACGCATGATGGCGTGAAAGCCATCCGTGTGAGCCGCGGCAAACATTCCCGACGCACTACAACGCCGCGGCAGCCGCAACAGCATCCTGAACCCGGTTTGTATATGACACCCACATGCTGCGTAATGACGTGATAGGGACTTTCCAACAAACACAAAATAAAACGTAATTAAGTATTGTAATGTCTGTTAACAAGCTTCAATTAAATTGTTTGTCTGAAACTCGATCATGACTATTCATAACGCCAGTGTTCCGCGAGTAAATTCTTCCGTGAACTGCAACGAGGAACATTGAGTCAGATGGTATAATTGGATTAACCTTTTAGGCTTGCAAATTCCAATATTACGTGGCAAGGGGGATTTTTCGAGACTTGAGCTAGTTTGTCGAACAATAAAGTTTAATTAAACCCTTCCTTGCCTCGTCACTGTCTCAGTACTGACTTAATTGTTGCATCATGTATGGAGTTACCAGAATCACCGCTTTAAACAAACAAACATTGGTTAATCCTGTTTTACTTTACCATGCGTTCCGAATAAGAATAGGATCGATTGCCAGGTAGTGACGTCACGTCATACTGTCAAATCGAAGAATTGTTAATATAATTTATTTACGAACTGTGAACGAAAATAGTTTAATCAGAATCCAGTTCTTCAATTTTGCTCATCTCTGAGTTCTTCTTTTCGCCAAATTTCTTGCGATTTGAAAGTATGACGTGACGTCACAACATGGCAATGGATCCTATTCTTATTTGGAACACATTGTACTCTATTGTATTTCTCTTGTTTTTATACTTCGGCTAAAGCCTGAAAATCACGGCGGACCAAGCCCGTGGCGAAGCGCTTCTCAAACAAATGTCACTAAGATTGACGGGGCTATTTATGGCCGATGCCTGCCAGAGCTGCGGATTCTTCAAAAGAATTACCGTTGCTCTAGCAAATAGCAACTGAAGGAACATTGTGGGTTTTAGTCAGTAAAAGTTTAACAGTCCCTGTCGCTCCACCGAGGGCGGGAGAAGTCATTTCATGATTTCCCATGCAAAACAGAAATAGGACAAATAATAAATAGTACTCCATACAGTAAATGTAGTATACTCAGCATTTAGTAGGAAGTACTTTAATAGACAAGGTTTACACGTCAAGTTGACCGTTTAGAGGGAAGCCTTAGAAAATTAGTAGCATTAGACAAGCATAGAGTAGCCACAAATGTAGAAACAGTTTGTAAGAATATCAAAACATTCATTCATACTTCAGACTTCCATTGTACTCCTATATCCCTGGAAAATCAAAATATGTGACTTCGGAATGAAGAAGACTATGAATTCAAATTCAGCACAGAAGTCTTTGCTTTAAAAACTGCCACAAAACATTCTGAAAATCTGAATATTTTTCGGAATGCTAATAAAAGTGACAACAAGAATGTCTCCTCTATCTATACTATTTACGCTAATAGCACACTTAAAAAAAGTTACGCTTGAGATCTTTTTCCATGAGAATGGTCACCCCAAGTCCCAGCCCATACCCGGTATCGATCGCGAGTGAGACAACAAAGAACACAGCTATAGCTCTAGCCTGCTCGTTTGTCGCATAAACATGGAAATACGACCTTACCGGCTCTCCCAGCTAAAACACCCATGAAAATTCGAAATTCTATACCAGTACAGTGAAAAGTTACGTAAATCTCTCGTGGAAAGTGTGTTTCTTATGAAAATGTAGTGAGTTTGTGTAAAATCTGTTTTGTTATTGAAAGTGTTGTTAACTCATTTAATGCGCTGCGACAATGGTAAATTATCAAAATTATTTTGTATACGAATATTTTTTCTGCAAAATTATCTTTTTGATCTAATTTCCTAAGAAAGTGCACAATAAAGAATTGATTCACTAACAGACCCACTATTCTCAGAGTTATATTTTAATTAGTACTATTTATTTAGGTCAATTTATTATGTCCCTATTAATATTGGACTAAAACAATTTGGTTTAAAACATCGCAGTCTTCAGGTACTAAGAAAATCTTTTTAATAAGAATATTAGAAGCCAGTCATACAATTTTCCGACGTTTCTGTTGATAAGATTACAGTTATTTGCTTTCTGAAATGACAGTCATGTTATCAAAACACATTATCGCATAAGTGGAGTGTTATTGCGCCTGAATACATGGAAAGTAGCAAAATCCATGCATTTGTCATGCCATCTTTATTTTTTTCTTTTTTTCCAACTGTTATCATCATCATTCATCATTTAGTGGAAAGTCGTCCACTCCTGGACATAGGATTATCCCAACTGTCAGCACTACAATCGGTCCTATGGGTCTTGCATCCACCGGAATCCCGCAACCCCCACCAGGTCATCAGTTCACCTTGTGACAAAGCTGCGTCTTCTGGTATGCAGAAGCCACTCCAGAAATTTAGGCCTCATCGGCATCACCATTTTCATCAGGACCTCTTTAGGTTGGTGATTATTTGAACTAGATGAGGCTCATTGTGAGATACCCCGTCTCAGTACACACGTCGACTTTCGTCTTGAGCCGGTCAGCTATAGGTACCTCGACCCTAATTTTAAGCAACGCATTAATTAAAATCTATACCAGTGTTTATTTACAGAAACACGAAGATGACTGAGCGGAGCGAGAGAAGCAAGATGAGCAAAGCGCTGGGCGCGCTGAGCGGCGGGGAGGCTTGCGGGGCGCGATGGACGCTCGGAGCGCTTCTTCTGGCGCCGCTAGCCGCAGCCAACTCCAGCTACTGCGCGGTGCCCGCAGTCATGTTACTAGCTATCTTCATCACCATAGCCAGTAAGTTCCTCCTTCAGCACCCTTATGAAACTGGGAGTAACTGGATATAAATATATGACCCACCCGGTCACCTTTATGATATACCTAAAAGCCATTTCGTCCAGTCCATCAACTGTATCTTAAATCTCCAAATAAATTAGAACAACGATGCTAAAAGCAAATACGGTATACAAAAATCTGTCATCACTTCCATACATTTTGTACATGATTGCACACAGTCTCACTTTTTGGCGGTACCATGCGCTTAGCTTTAAACAACATAATTTTTGTTACAGCTTTCACATGCAAAGATCTTAAAAAGCTGGCTGAGATACTTCCACCACCTAAGACATCGAGAGGCCGTCGGGAGCGCAATTTGCGTTCTTTTGCCGACTTCATGGCAATGTGGATGACTTTCCTGTCTCATCTGGTGGCTGTGGCGATCTGTGCTCGTATTCTAAGCGCCACAGCTGACCATGTTACTGGTGGTAGAACCAGAAGATGGCTGTTCGGGTACGAGACCAGGGCCCTGGGGGAACCCTGGCCTGATGTGCTCGGAGTCACCGTCGTCATGGTCGTCTGTGCAATGTTCATGTGTGGATTAGAGGTAATAAACCCTAATACTAGCCAGTTGTGAAACAATCGTTTCGATTTTGTTGCGTAAGTTTTTATGAGAACACCTGTTTGTCTAAAATTGCAATAGTTTCGCAACTTAAATACTTCGATACCAGTTAGTTTCACTGATTGTTATAATAGATAAACTTGATGAGTGGTTTGGTGATAAGCAGCAATGTTGAGCCAAGAACTACATATATACGAAGCTTATACGTTATTTATTTAATATGTACAGTTCATGTGACATTATTTGTTTCAGGAAAGCATGATGTTTACCTTTATGCTGTTAATTCTTCTATACATTTTTAGCCAATTCTTTGCCATATTCGGTCTTATAAACTTCGATATCGCTAATATCAATATGCCAATCCCGATAACAGTGTATGAGGTAAGCAGCACAAATCGTCAACACTGTTTCAGTATGTGCCTGTGTGTGTCGAAATATTATAATTATTTTAATTTTTTCAACTTTTACAGCTGTATGCTGCAGGTGCACCAATATCTTACGCGTTCAATGTGATACTCCCCAAAGACAAAGGAACTTTTAAGAAGAATCTTTTTCTTATGATTGGACTACCCACAATAGTACTTTCAGGATTATGTTTCCTTTACACTAATATGCTAAAAGGGTAAGCAGATATATATTATTCTATTTAAAAAATTAACAACTAAACATGGATTGTCATCAGGTACTTAAAAGATTAAGTAGATTGTTCTAGTAACTAAACGTGAAATCTAGCATTTCATCTTATTACTATTAATGGATGTAATAATGGCCAATCATTCATATCAAATTACGCCCTCATATTTATTCATCTGTTACAGGAACAGCATCGATGCAGCTCTGCCAGTGACCACACTGCTAGAGGCAAGGGCTGCCGGCTGGATCTGTCCGGTACTAGCCGCTGTAACTGTCGCCGGGATCTGTCTGGCCTTAACCGAACTGTGCCCCCTACTCTTCACTGTCCTAGTATCACTGGCCTCACCAGAATGGAAGGTGCTGACTAGGTCAATGACTTACGAAAGCACTACTACTGGCAGTCCAGTTCTCGCCGTTTTCACAGCCGGTTCGTTTCCAAATGTTAATTGCACCTTGCAGCATTTATCTAAATTAGGAGGTTTTACGCAATATAGCGACTATACCAGGCGTCGACGTCCTGGCAATTGGTAATAATGAGCGAATAAATCAGGGATGATGTCATTTGGCAACCCAACCGCGATACTTTGTAGGATAACTGGTTATCGCTTAATCACGTAACTACTAACTAGAATTATCAAATTACAGTCCTGATTCATATTTGTGTGGGAGAGGCCTTAATTGATGTATTATTTACAGGAAGTTTGGCAGCGATACTTGCGTTTGCGTGTCCCCTGTCACACATGATCACACTGATGAACGCCAGCCACTTGCTCGGGATATCGATACAGGCGCTGCACTTTATTATTATGCGATGCGTGCCCACAGCAGAACAGAAGGAGGCTGGAGGTCAGTTTACCAGTTCCCTCTTACTTAATAGTTTATTAATATCAAGTACATTATACATGTCTTTTAGAACAGTGATCCCAAAACTAGACGTTAGCCTGTATCTTGGGGATGAGAGTTGTACATATTCTTTATATCTAAAAGGTCGTACATGCTGATTATTAACATAATGAAACTAATAGCGAAGTTAAAGAATTAAGACTACTCATACTTCTACTCATTCCTTCCATGATCTTCGTAATTTGCTTTGGTATTATTTTGATCTCACTCATTTCCTTATTACAGATATTGAATACAAGCGCTTAGGAAAAGAAGCCGCGCAAGGATCTAAAGCGTCAGCAAGTAAGTCCAAGCGTTCTGGACTCTGGTTCATTCCATCTGCTATTCGCCATACCAAAACTCTGGAGAGCATCAAGTCTAAAGTGACTAAAGGTACGATTAAGATTTTATCTTGATCCGTTAATATTTCAGGATTCAATTTCTGTTCAATTATTTTCTACTCGTACTTTGCTCCTGATTTGTTTAACTGCCGTGGTCATTTTGTAGGTTTTTTTTTTGAATTCTTTAAAGTCCCGGATTCTCCATTTAAAATGGAAGCTCTAGGCTTTTCGGGAATGTTTTTGAAGTTCATAACCCCTTCTTAATTTACTACGAGTTCCTCTCTTCTTTTAGAAACTGAAGAACGAGAGTGCCTCCTCCTCGACGAGTACGCAGGCTGTCAACCAGAAGAGAACGACCCAAGCAGTAGCAGCGGTGTCCCTATGGCCACAGCTGAAGTTGACGTGATATCTGACGCGGAAGCCAGTGAGCCAGAGATGTCTTCGGGAGATGATTCTACTGACATTGATGCTGTCGTCAAGGAATATAGGGACAGAATACAAGTAAGACATTAAGCATGAATTGAACCAATTATCATTTAAATATTGGTATGAAGAAGAGTAGGCATACTAGACATGGTGGAGACCTCTCGTTATCTCATTTATATGCGCGTAAGCTAATGCAAGCTAATGGTGATGACGTCACATTATGTCACTTTGTACCAACGGCCTTTTTCTGTTATTTTACACTTTCTTCTTCCACTAGTCCAGTCAAATTAGACCAAAAAATAGGGGTAAGGTTACAATAATTCGCACCCAGCTGAAAATTGGTAGGATTGTTCAAAACACCATCATAAATGAAATCTAAAAAGTCCTCATCTATCCGACACCTGGAAAAAAAAAACGATTTTCAGCAAAACGGTTAGGTTTATCATAAAACTAGCTTATGCCCGCGGCTTCGCTCCCGTCAACTGACGACTACTCTATTATACTCTACCCAACTCAACCCTACCTAGTTACCTACCCTACCCTACCTACCCTACGCTACCCTACTCTATCCTACCCTACTCTACTCTACTCTGAGGTTGGATCTCTCTTTGAGGTTGTGTACTTAGCGCGTTTTTTGGGTTCCGTACCTCAAAAGACTGTCTGTCTGTCAAGACCCTTTATCTCGGGAACTCGTGGAGGTACCGAGTTGAAATTAAAACCAGTCAGGTCTGTAACGTCCCAAAAAAAAACTTATTGCGATTCGTAATAATCTTAATCCGGGAAACTTTAAGTCAAGAGTCAATAGGTTACTTCTAGGTAAGCGCGCTCCATCGTCGAACGCATCGTTGCTTTCCATCAGGTGAGGATAGCGGTCAAGCGCGAACCTATCAAGAATTTAAAAAAAAAGAAAAACAAATACTTTGAGACTCGATTCGGAAATTGAACTATTTTCATAGGTAAGTTTGTACGGAACCCTCAGTGCGCGTGTCTGATTCCACTAGGTCCCGGACTAGGTCGAGACCTACCGAGGAAACCACATTTAACCTATTGAGTAGCGTAATTAAGACAATGGCCGAGCGAACGCCGGCGTTCCCTCGGGGTTTAGTAAACTAAAAAGAACTTGTTAAGTACACTAACTCAAAGGTGGCGTGGAAACGCGTGCATATTATGACGATTACTAGTAAATTAAAGTAGGTAACTATACAAAAAATATTTCAACTACCATATTATGTACTTTGAAGGTAGTGACATCAGTCCCCGAGTCAAGTGCCCCCTCTCCGCCCTGCGTGCGCGGCTCACGTTGGTCGGCAGCGGGAGCTGGGGTGCAACTGGTGGCCGACGCGCTCATCGCTGCTGCCTTCTGCAACGAGGCCATCAGGGTGCCCATGTTCGCTACTGGGATACCGTGTAAGAACATTATTTATTACGGTGTTTATCATCTTCAAAAGCAGAGGTTGAAGCCACACTAACAACATACCAACCTATTACAAAAATAACTTAACATTGTGCTCGTGGTTAAGCAGAAATGTATCCCACATTTCGCCATGTGCCTTGCAACAGGACGTAAACCTGCAGCTACTGAAGGAACACCTGATGGAGTCGGCTTTCTTTGGAATCTAACCCAGAATAAATATCACACTAATGTTGTAAAGGCAAATTGTGAGTGTGTATATTTGCATGTTTGTAACTCCTTCACGCTGAAACTGCAGAAGGAATTTGGATAAGATTTGGCACACGGGTAAACCAGAAGCTAATCATTAAAGATGAAACTATTTCCAGTATCATGCAAGATCCCTTTTTTTATTAATTAAAACTTTATGCACTAGTAAAAAAAAACACTACGATGTGGACTTATATATATAAATAGGTACCTATCAATGAAAATATTTTACCTTTTTTTTCAGTATGGCTTTCGGGCACCTTCATATGCGCGTGGCAGCCAGCTCATAACGTGGGTATGAAGAAAGCGCAAAGCATCCAAGGACCCATAACTATGCTAACTGCTTTACTGTTCCTGACTCCGTTACTGCTGGATTCCTGGCCAGCTATTACCCTCTTCGCAGGCGCTGGTAAGTAGTGCTGGTAATCAGTGACACGTCAGACGGCTTAAATAGATTCCAAAATCTCATTGACCTTTAAATTTATTGACAGATAAGTCACTAATTCGCTATTAGTTACACTTAATTGCAGTCAGAAACAATATAATCTGTTATTTTTTTAGTTCTGTTCCATTAGGTAACTATAAGCTTTTTATTTATTTGTGCAGTGGTAGACGGGCCTATTGCAACAAGGCATTGTCAACCTCTCGAGAATGAGAGAAGAGTTTTGTTTCTTACCTGCATTCTCTGATGCACCTGTAACATAACCTACCTCAGTTAGTCCAAATGCTGGACCCGTGTATTTGTCGGAGAAGACAGCTAACTAATAAGGTATATAGAAATTATACTTAATTTCTGTTTTCTAGGTGTAGTGATCTACGCTCGTTGTGAACGTTGGTGCGGTGATCTAGCAGTTCAGCAAGCGCGCAGTGCTATGGAGAGACGCAAGCTAAGGCCCTTGTCGGCGACTGTGCCCCTTGGCAGCGCCCGCCTGACTCACATAGACACCGTGTACATAGCCAGGTAAAAACATCATAGATGAGACCCGCGCAGTGCTCTGAAGCGACACAAGCTAAGGTCCGCGTCGATGAGTGTGCTGACACCGCGTATATAGCCAGGTAAATACATCATTGATAACCTAAATATAGACCTCCTAAAAGGAGAAGTCCTTTGACCGAAGGGTCATGAAGGGCTATCTCAGCGAAGATTGCCACGAAGAGAACGCAGATGTCATAGTGCATAAATGTGGGAAATAATAGGTGTACCCACATCTGTGTTTGCATATTATATATTGCATATATAAGGAGATTAGTAACCAGGGTCGTCGGATATAACTGAAGTTTTGATGGACACCGACGCGATGCATCCTTCTGCGAAGCAGTAAAAAGAGGCGGCCGTAAGAGTGAGGGAACATACATCCTCACGCCTTAGCCGCCGCGACAGAAAACGCCCCGGGCGTCGGAAATCGTAGAGGGCCCGACAACCGTAGGCGCGGGCTTGCGGACGACGAGCAATGGGTAGTGCCGTCCGCTCGTTCTATAAGGACCGAGCCCGAGTCGCCGACGGCGCTTAGTGTTCCACGCTCGCCTTAAAGAGTCAGTCAGCTGAACGTAGAGGCCCAGCAGGGCCGATGCCTGCTAGAGTCATGGGGAAAAGTATGAAAGGGATACGCGTGGTACCAGAACGCAGAAAGCAACTGAAGGAACACATGTTGAGCATGAGAAGTCATTAGATCTTCTTTTGTGTCGATCTGACTCAAATCTGGTCCGACCAAATATTTAGCCACCTGGACAGCACTGTCGTTGGCCTCGTATAAGTCGTGCAAGGCGCAGGTAGGTGTGCATGAAAGGAGGAACGGAGGTGCAGGGGCTCCACACTGGCACTGTATTTGCGATTGGTCAAGGATACCCATTTGACCGACGTTCTGCCGGAGAGATGAAATTTGGAGGAGTGGGATATCTTTTCTTGGGGTCGTAAATTTAAAAAAACTTTTGCAACTCTTTAAGCGCGCAGGTAGGAGTTGGTGCCCGTATAGAGAGTGACGGCTAACTCGTTCCTGTTTTGCTTTTTCAATTCGGCTGGCTGTTTCACGGCGAACTTTCCGTGAAGCGGTGCGTCAAAGTGGATACAGCATCGCAAATGGGGTTGGTTTTAAGCATCCTGTAACGATGCGACAAGTATCGTTTAGCGCTGTGTCGCCCTTTTAAGCGTCAGCGGAAGGATGCCACACTGGGCATGCAAACTCCCCCGCAGATAATGTAAGACACAAGCTAGTTGCTCGCGGTAACTGTGGGAGTCACGTCAATCATAGATGATGTACCACCTTAAAAAAAACCAGCCTCTTTCTGCATTTAAAACTGTCTCTCTCTTTTACAGATGACAAGAAGATGACTCGGATACGAGTCTGGATAATCTATTAGACGCGGAGGAAGACGATCCTGACGGAGAATGACAACAGGCTGATGCTATCATTATCATCGCCACCTAATCACTTCATTACGACTTCATTGATTATTGCACGATAGCTTATTGGCTACACAGGTTGGCGGATTAGCTCGTACACCTGGATAATCATGTCGATTAATCGGAATCAATACAATTCGTAATCTATGTAGGTTTTACCTGTATTGGGCTGATGATAGAGCGCTCTTGTGCAGCAAAATAGGTAGCTAGATGGTAGAAGAATAAAAAGCATGTAGGATTACCTACTAAATTGAACTGTTTGTGATTATTATTATTATTATGTGTAGAATTGATAATACCTACACGGACGCAGCTAGTCTACGATTAGTCTACATTTTTCTGAGCTAATGGGGCTACTGCCTGACTTACAAGATGTTACAACCAACATTGGACAAGTCCTTAAAAAAAACTTACACTTATATATAACCTAATATTAGCGAGAAAAAAAATCTCTTCAACTAAATGTAATATTGTATTCTAGTGCCTAGATACTTTGTGAGTATTCCTGCTAGCTGTTAAAATGTTTTGAATAACTAATTAGCAGGGGTCGGAATTACGTAGAGTTATTCATGTACTTGCATCGAAATGTTGATATTAATATGGATTTCTAATGAAAAATCCCGTGTAGCCAACAATATTACAAATAAATAATAATAAAATCCTCAGAGATAAATAAGACAATTAAAACAAAAATAATTAACATACACTTTTTCTAGTATTTTTTCATTGAAAAAGATCTCTCTACGTCAACTGAGGTAAGGTTAACTTTATACACTTCCTCCTTCTCGTCATTAATGGAGGAAGAAATTTTTTCTGCTATAACGTGTCAAAAAAAAATCTGCTCTTTAAAATTTATCTCGGGATTGAGGCATATCCACTTTATTCTTTCGCTGTTTGAAATCGGTGTAAGTACATGTTTAACTCTACCTAATTCCGACCTCTGCTAATTAGGAACCTTTTGATCGTATTTGTTTAACACACAGTTTCTAGAACGAAAATTATCGACTTATAAATTGTCGCGTGTATCCTTCTTTTTTTGGTTGAATAAATTTATATACAGCCAATCTTATCACTTGACTTGCATAAATTTTTTGATATTTTCGTTCCAGAAACCCGGTGTCAAATTAATAAGTCCTAGGAGAATTTTACCAGTTGTACGCTAGCTTGGTGCGATTTAGATTTCAAAATTGAATCATGATAATATAATATGATTAATGTTTGACTGTAAATATGCTATAAATTATTTTTAAATGTCGTACATGATTGTTAAAAACTCATCCGTCCATTCCGCCATTGCCATGTTGGACACGCTTTGCCAGATATAATTAATCACATGTAAGTAATTGTAAGGAAAAAAAAACTTGTATTTTTTCACTACTATTGATGTTAGTTGCGAGTTAAAATTGTAAATAAATTGGACAGACTAAAAAAATATATTATTGTTGCATAAAAGCATTTCAAATAAATAGACATGATAATAAAGCCTTTGAATTGAGAGATGTTTGAATTAAATCTTTTGACGGTAATACAATTTGCATTATAAGAAAATCGGCCTACACGATGTAATAGAAATAGTGATGATCGTGATTAATTTTGCAATAAAAATACTGATTCGCATCACAGTTTTTTTTATTTTATTTTATAGCCAGTATTTAACAGTAGTAACGTATTATTTAAAGTTTATTTTTCTAACAAGTGCATTCTATATACCTTCTCAGCTTCTGTATCTTCAAAACTAGGAGTGAAATCAACAGGAATCACTTCTTTGAAACCCTCGCCAGGCGATGGCTCTACATATTTTTTACTGAAACAAAGAAAAAAATGATTAGGTATGTTTACTTTTTTATATTTAGCCTACACTGTACCACTTCTGGGAAAATAAGACCTCCCAAGACTTCACAAATATTTTTCTCCAGAGAAACCTCAAACCAACACTGCCGCGAGAGCATCCGGTTATCCAATTACCTACGTAATAGTAGGGGAGCCTAAGTGAGAATTTTGTGCGTTGCTCGAGCGCGGCACCTTGCACGCTGTAATGTACCATATATATGAACCCTTAATATAGTGGGGTGCGGTGAGGGCAGCCCATTAGATTAGTAAAAACTCAGATCAGATTAAGACAAGGTAAGTTAAGTACGAGGGCGGTCCGATACTAAGCCTACAAAAGAAAATTTTTTTTTTTGAAAAGTGGTGATTTATTTCTCAACATAGTCTCTTTTAAGCTCGATGCACTTAATCCAGCGAGGCTCCAACTTCTTTAACCAGTATGAAAAATACGTTTTCTAGAAGTCTGTAAATTAGGCGTCTGTGGCGGCAATAACGTCCCCATTTGTATCAAATTTCTGCCCGGCGAGTGACTTTTCTGTTTGGAAAAGAAAGAAGTCGCACGGGGCCAAATCTGGAGAATACGGAGGGTAGGGCAACAGTTCGTAGCCTGATTCGACCAATTTGACCCGTGGCAACGAGGTGTGAGCCGGTGCATTGTCATTGTGGAAAAGTACTTTTTTCTTCGCCAAATGGGCCGTTTTTCTGCAATTCGGAGTCGAATCGGTCCAATAATTCAGCATAGTTGAGACCTGTGATTGTTTTGTCCTTCTCCAGGTAGTCGATGTAGATTACATCTTGTGAATCCCAGAAACAAACAAACAGTGTCCATCGGCTTTCCGGCGGATAGAACAGTTTTCGTCTTCTTGGGAGAACGTTAGCCGGGTGAAATCCACTGTTTCAACTGTTTTTTGGTCTCAGGTGTGTGCCAGTGGATTCATGTTTCCTCGACGATCACAAAACGACGCAAAAAATTCCTTCGTATTGCGCTTAAACAGCGTCAAACACTGCTCTGAAGTGGTCACACGGTTGCGATTGTTGCCTGAAATGAACAAACGCGGCACCTATCGCGCAGACAGCTGTCTGATGCCCAATAATTCACGCATTATATGACCTTTGCGGTTTTTTGAAATGCCCGCTTTCTCAGCTACCTCGCGCTTTTTCAATCGGCGGTCTACTAATACGAGTTCGTGGAATTTTGTCACGTTATCTTCCGTGGTAGCCGTTTTGGGAAATCTACACGTGACTCCTCAAAAACCGATGTGCGAATGTTGAAACTCACAATTTTTGACAGTCGCCATCGAAGGAGAAGAGTCGCCGTACACAGCATTAAAGCGCTTTTTGATTTCGCTACGCGATTTCCCTTCCAAAAACAAGATTCAAATCACCGACCAGTACTGCTCTGTTTTCCATATTTCTAAAATCCGTCGACACGCCCATTTCCAGACGCGGTCAAAAATAACTACAAGTCCGATTCGGCTGAAATTTTGAGAGTAGCTCTCAACAAAAATATACTACACGATACTAATTTTTTCTTGCAATAGTGGCGCCTAAGTACTTATTGGACCGCCCTCGTACTCGCAGAAAAGTGTATATTTCAATAATCTAAAAAATAAAAAACATTCCGTTTGGAATGTTTTTGAAAGTATTAAAAAATTTCAATATATTTGAGAGTATTTTTTGATTTTCCTAGAAAGTATTTTATGCATGATAAACATTTACGTACTTGTAAGAATGAAAAACAATGTCATTGACTGGCATGTGCTTGATCTTCATGAGTTCTCGGAACTTGTTGTTGTGTCTGGCATGAGCCATGTTGGCCGTTAAGTAGGCGCATCGGCAGTCCACGTTCATTTCTTTGGCAAGTGACACCCAGCGACTGCGAGATTCTTTATCCGGGTTAGTGCTATCGACTATAACACTTTTGCCTCGCTGGAAAGACAAAAATCGATTACATAAGAGCGGCCTTCCCGACGCGTCTATCGTCGACCTGAGCATGGTTTAAAAGTATGTTGGTTCATCCAAAGCGAACCAACGCAATGATTGATAGAGTCAACGCGAAAAAAGAGAGATGTGGTGGCATTCACTAATTCCGTCATTCACTTGAATATTTTAGAAAACTTGTTCCCAGGAAATACGTGTTTTTTTTTTAACTAAAGTTTTTGGGAAAAGTTTCTTCATTCAGAATCGTGATTAAATTTGTAAGGTTTGTATATATATTTATATTTCAAATTTATGAATACATTATGAAGAGCCAAAGTTCACGCAAAATAGCAGATTTTCAAAGGTTTTTACTGGATTAGTTTTACACAAACTTAAGATTTGATTTCAATAGAAACCTCGAAGATATCCACAAGACATATGTGTCTACAAAATATCTAGAGAAACATGTTTAATAACGCCATAATCACGTAAGAGCGGTTGTTTGAAAATGTACCTTGGGAAGAACGCTTTTAAAAAGCAAGTTGGTCAATGTGTAATTGGTGTGTAGTCAAGAAAACTAGTACAAATAAGTAAAAAACAAAAAAAAATCAGATCAGAATATTTTTCCACTTTAGCAATAGTTCACACATCATGTAGGTTGTAGTAATGTGTAGCTACATATAAGGTATATATCATATGTATGTAAACATACCCGTAGAGCTTTGGTTGCTTCAGCAGCACATTTCTGCCAAGATCCAAGGACATCTCTACAAACCGTGACATAACTGTACTCAGATTTCTTTTCAATTTGTTTAGCCAAAAATGACTTGCCACTGCCCGGAAACCCAACCAAAACCAGTATCTAGACAAAACATAACACATTAATACAAGTTTCAAAGTACATTTATTTGAGTTTTAAGAAATTATATTTACTTTAATCTAAACTTACTTCTTTTTCTTTCGCAATTAAATCATTATTAAATGTTCCAGTCCCAAGCTCCTTGGGGTTGAATTCTGGTTTATTCATAGCAACTTTACCTCTTGGAGTTTGCATGAAAAATTCTTCAGGAGTGTAAAATTGAAGACCAAGATTTTCAGCCATTAGTTTGTCAGCCATAGAATGATCTTTCTTTTTGCCAGGTGCCCAATTAGCGACTCTGCCTGCAGCATCACCACAATAAAAGCTTTTTACCATATCTATTTCCAAGCCATCATTTTTCTACAACAAAAAAAAGACATTGAGATTTTTATATACATTTACTAGTGGTCCCGACAGATGTTGTCCTGTCCAAAAGCTGGTTTTTCATCAGGAAAAATATTGTGAACCAGATTGCAGCGCCACCTACCAGGTCCAATGTTATTTTCAAACCGTCATGGACCTACTGCAATATACACAGTTTTGTTCATATTTGTCAAACCTTACAGAAGAGATAGGTGACAAACACACACACACAGAAGAATTATATACATTAAGATAAAAAGATTAACAAAGAATTAGTTGTTTGATTTGTCCCTTACCTGTTCTGACAATACTTTCCACATTCCTGTAGTTGGCTTTCTGTAAAATCCTTTACCTGTAGCTAAATACACTTGAAAGGGAACAGTCAACTTCTTTACAATATCTTGGATTTTTATCTTAAAGTCTTCTATCTTAACCCTCCCATTGCCTATTGGTGCTTGATTACTTAATATTACAAGCTTGTAACCCTGTTCTATAAGATCTTTTAACTTCTCTTGAGCATTGTGGAAAGCTATTTGCCAGTCATTAGTGTCAACAGGATGTACTTTACCAGATTTGGTCCTTATTAAAGTCCCGTCCATGTCAAATGCTGCTATTTTGTGGCTAGCTTTGACACCCTTTGAAGTAAACACATACAGTTCACCTTTGTCAATATCTTCCCACAGATCTTCCATAGCTTCTTTTATTTTAGGGTTATCGGTTTTTAAGCTTTTCCTCTTCCTAGGAGACTCTCCGTCTTCTAGTTTTCTTTTGTTACCTGGTTTCCTTTTGTCACAAATATCTTCTGGTGGTGGATCAAATTCTATGATGTGAATATAGTTGTTTAACAAGATTTCAATTCTAGAGCCATGTTCTACTTTATATTCTAGGTTCTTCTTTAGAGCAAACCCATCTAGACCTGAGGGATTGACTCCCAGCTGTTTGACTTCAACCACACATTCTTCACAGTTTGCTTTAAGAGAAACTGGAAAAATAACAATAAGACAAAGGTATTTATTTACTTGACACAGAGATTAATTTTAAATAAAATTAATAAGTATATTAATAGTAATGGAAGTATGTAAGGTCTCGATGGTCTAGCACCGCTGCCTCCAAATAAATTGACTTAAAGGCAGCAGCAAAATGATAATAAATTAAATATATCTGGGTAGTTTTATCTTTTACTTTTACTAGTAGTACATTTTAAATATAATTATATTCCACTTACGTTGCTGACGAGAACAAGCCGGGTCTTTAATTCTTGTTAATTTGCTGCGACCTATTATTGTTTCAACATTGTGAATCAATTTTATAGGTGCATGGGAATCCAGCAAGCATTTTAAAGAACAAGAGCGCACAATAGAACCCATCAAAAGAAGTTATAAGATTAATGATGTAAATAAAAAACTCGCGTTTTCAAGTGCTTTTTAACTTAAACTAACATTTTGCATGTATTTTGATCTGACAATGACCCAATAACAAGACAAGACAGTGACAAGTAGTGACAACTAACATTTAATAACTTGCCCCGCGTTCCGAATTGCGATATTATCGATGTTAGCGCGCTAAAGGGCCTATTACACTATGCGATATTCAGCACACGATATTCAGACTGTCTTATTTTTTGTTCCGAGTAAGACCGGTCTAACCCTTATTACACTACGCGAGATCGACTAAGACTGTCTGAATATCGAGTAGCGTGATAGGCCCTTTATTTTTTGTTCCGAGTAAGACCGGTCTAACCCTTATTACACTACGCGACATCCGACATCGACTAAGACTGACTATACTTCAATCGGCTCAGGTGGATTGTAATCCTAAAAGGCCTATTACACTACGCGATATTCAGCACACGATATTTAGTGAACACTGGCTTTGCAATTTGCATGTTGTTTTATTCCCTATTTGTTTTTTTTTTATGTTTTTCATTTTTTATAAATTATTTCAATGTCCGTCCGTCAAATTAAAAAATTATGACAACGTCTGTTTTTCGATACTGTAAAAACTCAGCAGGAAATGTCAGTAAATTAGCGAGTATCAATTTTCATCGGTAAGTTTTGTCGCTAAGCATTCTGTCATTCGTTAACATTTAGGTATTAACTACGTACCTACCTAGATATTACGTACAGATTAGTATTCAAATATAAATTAGATTCAATTGAATTTGTAATCTTATGTGTGATATTGCATTACTATTATTGAGATTTCGTCCTTCATACGCTATAATTATATTTCAGGTTTGTTCACTCTGGTCAGCCGAAAAGGGAAGAATGGATAAAAATATTATTGTAAAACTCTTTGGTGTGACAATTGATAGAAGAAGAAATGGTAATGTTGTACTGTCATGTTGTGTATAAAACAAAAATGTGTCAAGTGAATTAAAATATATTATTGAACTATCTTGGACTTTCGAATGACTAGGAATTACTACCATCTAAAAGAGTAACTACACCACTGCATGCACCTGCAACAGGTTACGGACCCAGGAAACTAAGTTACGAACAAAAAACAGAAAAACAAAATTTTGTCTGTCAAGATGGAAAATTTTTCCACAAGAGTTCAGATTTGTCAGCTCGTAGGTGCGGATAATTGGGCCACCTGGAAATACAAAATTTCCATAATGCTGCGAGGCACAGAAGGGGGCATGGAGGCAGCAGAGGGGAAACTGAAAAAACCAATACTGGGAACAGGTGATGGAGCGCTGATGGCCTATAATACAGAATTTTTGAAGTATAGGAAGGCAGACAGTAATGCCTTATTAATTATCACGAGCAATATGACAGAAGAGACTCTCACGAAAGTCATGCGATTTGAGTCAGCCCATGAAGTCTGGCAAGAACTTCATCGTCTGTTTGATGGTCAGGCTGAAGACAGAGTATACACTCTATGTATGCAATTTTTCAGTTATAAAAGAAATTCTGATGAAGATGTTTCAACTTTAATGTCAAAATTAAAAAACATTTGGAACAATTTGAACGCAGAAATTTTGAGGACCGATCCTAACACGAAGTTGCCAGATTTATTCTTGATTTGTAAAATTTTAGATTCCCTCAATGAAAAATTTTTCAATTTTAAATCAAGTTGGATGCTGCTCAACAAACAAGATAGGACCATTGAGTCACTGACAACACAACTGTGTGCGTATGAGAGAGCACTAGGTAGTCATACTGAAGACACTCAGGAAGTGCTCACCTCTACCTCTAAGGTGCAGGCTAAACGAGACGAGAAAATAAGATGCAGGTACTGTACAAAAATAGGCCACCGTATAAAGAATTGCAAACAGTGGATAAATGATGGCAGACCAAAGAAACCTGTACAGTCTTCGTCGAAAGAGCAGCAAGTGCAAAACATAACGCTGATGATTTACACTTGTTCAGAGGAAAGAGATGCAAATTATTGGTATGTGGACAACGGTGCCACGACTCACGTCACCAATAGGGGAGACATATTTATAAATTTTGAGAACTTTGGATCGAACCACACTGTAACGACGGCAGATGGGACTGTAGTTCCTGCAAAAGGGAAAGGGTCTGTGGTTGTTCAAACTGAAGTTAACGGCAAAACTTTTAATGTGACTCTGAGTGATGTTTGGTATGTACCAAAGATAACAAAAAATCTGCTTTCCATGTTAGCTGCATAAGACAAACTGCAAAACAGCACATTTATTTCTACGACAAAAAAGTGTAGATTAGAAATTAATGGTGAGGCTAGAGCAGTTGGAAACAGGGAACAGAATGGAGGACTGTACAAGCTGAACATGAAGACAGTTCTACCTAGGCAACCTGTAGAAATTAATGCTGTTGATCCATCAAGCTTACTCCAGTTATACCATGAAAGGTTTGGTCACCAGAACAAGAGATATATTAAAGATCTTGTTAAGAGGGAACTGGGGATTAATCTGAATGTAAAAGATGATATACAGTGTAAAGGATGCATTTATGGAAAAGCACAAAGACTGAAATTTAGCAAACGAGATAGAGCTACTATGCCAGGAGAGCTGGTACATACGGATGTATGCGGACAGTTTCCTGAAAGTTACTCAAAATATCGTTATTTTGTCCTTTTTAAGGATGATTTTTCCGCGTATCGTCATGTTTACTTCATCAGAAACAAAAGTGATGTAAAGGACAAGCTTGTTCAATTTCTGAAAGAAGCCAAGAATGCTGGATTTACGGTTAAAACGATACTGAGCGATAATGGCGGTGAGTTTAATAATAGAGCCGTTCAAGAAGTACTAAGAAGACAGGGAATAATACAGCGTCTGACGATGCCATACACCCCCGAGCAAAATGGATGCGCAGAAAGAGAAAACAGGACTCTCGTAGAAACCGCTCGAGCATATATGTACGCCGGAGAGGAGTTTCCGGAAGCCCTGTGGGCAGAACTTATAAATACGGCTGCTTACGTCTTAAATCGCACGGGACCCACAAGAGAAGAGGGGAAAGTACCATATGAGCTTTGGTATAGGAAGAAGCCCAAGATCTCACATTTGCGTGTGATAGGGAGTGAATGTTTCTTTCACATTCCTAAACAAAAGAGGAAGAAGTTAAATAAGAAGGCTGTCAAGGGAAGACTTATCGGATACGACAGCGACGACGGATATCGGATCTGGAATGGCAAACAGACCGAGAGATTAAGAGATGTCACGTTTTGTCCAGGTATTGAATTGAGAATCCCAAGGGCAAGTCCCAGTTCTCAAGAAGAAGTTAACACACCATTGAGTGATAAGACAGAGGGAGATTCTGATTTGATAGAGCAAGTTACAGAGGGAGCGATTTTTTCGGAGGGTGATATTCCTCAAAATATAGCTTCTCCAATAGAACAGCCAGGTGAAGAGCATAATGAACATGCTCTAGAGGGAGAAGTTGTAGTGGACAATGAATCAGATCATGTTCAAGATGCGTCTGATTTGGAAGAGTTCTCAGATGCTCTACAAGATGTCACAGAACCCGCACGTAATACATATAATTTGAGAGATAGAGGATTTCTTAGACCTCCACAGCGGTTTAATGATTACGTGTACCTAATAGACTCTGACCACTTTCCCAAGACTCATAAAGAAGCTTTAGAGAGAGAGGATAGAGATGAGTGGTTAAAAGCGTTAAACACTGAAATGGATTCATTATTGGAGAATGAAGTATGGACTCTTTGTGAACTACCACCTAACAGAAAAGCACTACCGTGTAAATGGGTATTTGCAATCAAACGGAATCCAAATGGTTCCATAGATAAGTATAAGGCGCGGCTGGTAGTAAAAGGGTTTAAACAAAGGAAAGGTCTTGATTACGACCAGACCTTTAGCCCCGTTGCAAGATTGGCTACGATACGTGCACTTTTAAGTGTTAGCGCTCAGGAAAGGCTACATCTAGTGCAATTTGATGTTACAACTGCATTCCTGAATGGAAAGTTAACAGAAGACATTTTTATGAAGCAACCAGATGGCTTTGAAGACGGTTCTACGAAAGTATGTCGCCTAAATCGTAGTTTGTATGGCCTTAAACAAGCTCCGAGGTGCTAGAATAGCTGTTTTGAAGGTATACTGCTAGATATGGGCTTCAAACAAAGTGATGCAGATTGTTGTCTGTATACTAAGAAGGTTGGACAAAAGAAGATCCTCATTACTTTGTACGTGGATGACGGTCTTGTAGCTGGTACAGATGCTAAGTTGACTAACGAATTCTTAGAAGATCTTAAAAGTAAATTGAAGATCACTGTAAAACCTGCTGCATATTATTTAGGACTTGAGATTAAAACCCTAAGTGATGGTTCTATTACCATTAATCAAGAAGCCTATGTGAAAAAGATATTGGAGCGTTTTGGAATGGCCGATTGCAATCCAGTCTCTACCCCAATAGAGAAAGAAGGTACTCAAGTAGGGAAAGCCGTATCTCAGCATGATAAGAAGTTTCCCTATAGAGAGGCAGTTGGTGCACTCGCTTATTTAATGGTAGGCAGTCGTCCTGATATTGCATATGCGGTTGGAGTAGTCTCACGTAAGTTAGAGAATCCTTTAACGGAAGATTGGTGCGCGGTAAAAAGAATTTTCCGGTACCTTAAAGGTACAATGTCTCTTGGACTTACGTACAGCAATGGGCCTAAACAGTTAATAGGCTATAGTGATGCTGATCACGGAGGAGACTCTACCACTGGACGATCGACTTCCGGCGTAGTGTGTATGTACGCTGGTGCTGCTGTGTCTTGGCTGAGTCAACGGCAAGCTACAGTCGCTATATCTACGACCGAAGCGGAGATAGTTGCTGCTAGTGAAGCTGCAAAGGAGCTAGAATGGCTACAGAGGATTTTTGAAGCGATGACAAATCCAGAAGATGTACCCGTTCTTAAAGTGGATAATGAGGCTGCTATAAGATTAACCCTTAACCCTGAATTCCATAAAAGAACGAAGCACATCAGAATCAGGCATTTCTTTGTGAGAGAAAAGGTGCATGAAGGTGCCCTTATGGTCCTGAAGACAGCTTCATTCGATCAGCTGGCTGATATCCTAACCAAGGCAGTTCCGCGACCTCGGCTTGCGGATATGCGCTTTATGATTGGGATGCATTAGGCAACTAGAATACTTCTAATCAATTAGGGAAAGTATTATTGTAAAACTCTTTGGTGTGACAATTGATAGAAGAAGAAATGGTAATGTTGTACTGTCATGTTGTGTATAAAACAAAAATGTGTCAAGTGAATTAAAATATATTATTGAACTATCTTGGACTTTCGAATGACTAGGAATTACTACCATCTAAAAGAGTAACTACACCACTGCATGCACCTGCAACAAAAAATTCATCAAGAAGATAGAAGTGAAAACACGTGGCTTTCTACAAAATATTCGTTTATCTGCACACTTTCAAGCTGATGATATTTATATGACTAAGACTGGAAAATGTTTTCTAAAGAAGTCGGCTATTCTTTGTGGTAATTCTACAGAATGTGCCTTCAAAAATTTACAGCTTTCCCCTACGTCATCCAAGTGCAAATGTTTGATTCGCCCCGAAAAATTAAATTAAAAAAAGATTAAAAAAATGATTTTACCTTTGTTGATTGTTTTGTTACTAAATTATTAGCAGCGCAGTCCTGATCTTCATTCACTCAGGATAACTGTTCTTCAGAATGATAATGATTACAATAAATGGTTTAGATATTTTACTCGATTTTGAATTCACTTATTTAAAAAAGTAGTAGAACGTGGTTTTCTGAATTTACAGTAATGAGGACTATTGTTAAATTTTGAAATAGAGTGTTTTTGTAATAAAGTATTGTAGGCAAAATGCTGTGTCACTTCTGCCTGCGGTATAAAAATCTATTTGGATAACATGTCATTACACTATGTTAAACGAAACGCATAAGTGCCACGAAATTCAGACATTATGGTCGCGAAAAAAGTATCCTCTAAAAGCTATCTAGGCGCTGTATGTCTTAGTTTTGTTAGACGACATAAAGTTTTAATAAATAAATAATTCCAATATATATAGCGCTGCAGTGAATTTTTGTTTTAACTTTTCAGTATTTTGACAAGTAGTTTCCATGAACGTGCTTGTCTATCACTAGAATATAAGTCGATGCCGTAAACGCATACATCAGGCGATTTTTGTGAGGATATCATAATTCGGAACGCGAGGAAGTGTAGCGTGTCTAAGATGATGGTCGATGATAGCGGTGGGCGTTTCAACGACGAACAGTTTTCAAAGACCGTTTTTTGTTCTGCAACGTAACAACCGTTTTCCATCCTGCGACCAAACGGTATTCGTTGCACAAACCAGTCTTCGAATTACTGTATGCGAATTGTTATCTTATTTCAAGAAAATAAGGTCGAGAATCAATTGCTTCAACTATCACACTCGTCGCGTCGTCGTTCCAAAACCAGTTATTGCAATGAAAAATGAATTTTATGAGTATTTCTTTAGAGTTTATTTTTCATTGCAATAACTGGTTTAAAAACAACGACGCAACGAGTATAGATTTTATTACCGTCCTCAAACTAGTTGCGACAACGAACGTTTTCTGCAACTACTTCACTCAACGATAGTTTCGTTTTCAAACCAGGTGCGACGATGACCGTTTTCTGCAACCGTTTTCCTCGTCGCCAAAACGGTTACGTCTCGTCCGTCTAAAATTCGACAACGACCCACCACTAGTCGATGACAAGAAGAACCACAGAACACAGAACCACAGAACTAAAAGGTTGCGAAAAATCCGTTTTGTATATCTACCTATAGTGTCTAGAACTCCAGACACCACAACTGAACATTTGTGGGATCACAACAAAGACATTAAATATATTATAATACCAACAATTCGGATCACAATGATCAGTGTAATTTCAGTAAAATGGAGAAACTTAACATTACTCCATTTCAGTGATTTCACAAATCATGCCAAGTTATAAAAAAAGTTCTAATGTAAAAAATTACAATGTTAAACCAATGTCAAAACAATAGTAGCAAAGAACTTGTATACCCTACGAGTCTACGACATAGTTATTTTATAACCAATAGGTCAAGGTCAAAGCAGTGGTCAAAGTAGTGGTGGTGGTGATGGTGGTAATCTAGCCAGAACGAACAGATTTAACTTTTTTATCCCTATTCCTTAAATTAAACAAATTGTAACTACATTCAACAGAAAAGAATCCAACATTGTGCGCGATCTGGATATAGAATCAAATGCGTCAAACTAATACTATGGAGATTTTACGGATTCATAGTTGCGTAAAGGTCAACGACACACCCAACCTACCTTCCTTTTTGTCCCACAAAACGATTAGCACATGGTCACTACAACCTAGTATCATCAATGCGTCTGAGTAATTAAATGTTTCTCAAACTATGATACGATTCTGTACACAATGAATGAATAAACAGTTTCAGTTATCTACTTATTCTTGAAAATATGGCCTTTGACCCATAACCTACAATTACGCCTGCTTAATACGAGCTTAATTAAAAATATTAACTTTAGCTGGCTTGTCACACACAGCTTGGACTAATCTCTCAGAGTAGTCAGAGTCAATAAGTCATGTATGCCCCGTTCTCAGTAACAAACGTGAATAACCGTAATCCTGTATTCTGTAATACCGTAATAACCGTAATATAAGAAGGCGATAAAAGTGATCATATTGCGAATCCGACTAAATTTAATAGTAACAAAATATAAGGGCTATTGAGTAATGGTTGTGACGTTGCGTGTTGGTCGGATTCGTGATATTATCTATTCTATTCTATTCTTAATTAATGGCAAGTAGAGCCGATGTCGACTATTCTGCCAATGTCTAAAGTGAATTGGAAAAGCAAGCGTGTATATTATTATTATTTCAGAAAATAGAAAGGGACAGTAAATGTAGACCAAAATTCTTCGGTTGATAAAGTTGAACTTGATGGGTTAGTATTGGACTGAAACAAACAAAAAATAAAACTACATAAATATTATAGTTGTTAAAACATAAAAATAAAAAAAAACGTAAACCACAACTATACAGACAGAATATTAAGGGTTATGATTCATAATTTTATATTATTGTGGCGGATGAAGATCATCATCGCCACAAGCAATTCTGGGGAGGGATATGTTAATAGGGCAGGGACATTGATTGGAAGAGGGATCTTAAATTTCGGGAGGCGGCTGTATAAGTCTAAATGTGGGACGTTGTTTGAGCATTCAAAAAATATGTGCTCCAGTGTGCCTTCCTCCAAACCGCACTCGCATAAAGAGGAGTCGCGAACACGGATTTTTTCCAAAAAAACAGGTGAGCAACAGAAACCTAAGCGTATTCTGCAGAGGACGGAAATAACAGTTTTGGACACTTTTTTGTACGTGAAGAACCAAGGTTTCGATTTTATGGTTGGTTGAACTGCATAATAGAATTTACCTTTCTTTTTACTAGTGGTATTCCACTGTTCCTGCCATGCACATTGAAGACTTGCTTTTGGCTGGTTTAGTAAGTCATACCCCTGGATGGAATTATGTGAGAGGTCAGCTGTAGTAGACGAACAAGCATCTTTGGCCAAAGCATCAGCGTGTTCATTGCCCTTGATGCCACAATGACCAGGTATCCAAACTAACTGAACTTCCCTTTGACTGTTAGCACATGACAATAGAGATTTTTTAATTTTTAAGAGAATTGAGCTGTGCAATTTGCCTTTGAAGGGATTCTGAACTAATGCTTGTAGACAGCTAAGAGAGTGTGAAGATTACGGCTTTGTCGATATTATGGTGTGACTCTATAAAAAGACAAGCTTCTAGTATAGCCACACACTCGCCTGTGAACACAGAGGACTCCTTGGGACCTTTAAATTGAAGTATGATACTGGAGCTTTGGTAATATACTGCCGCTCCAGTATGGCTGGAATCAGTGAATTTAGAAGCATCGGTGAAAAACATTTGAAACCCGTTCCAACGCTCGTCCACCACCGCATTGAAAGTCGAGTTCGCCGAGGGGGAATTTTTAGATATACCGATATTAAACACAATTTTTGGGGTGAAACATAGAGCTTCATATTCAAAGTTAAAGAGGGGTAATTTGGGATACTGGACGATCGGGCATTCTAAATTTTGCGTTGTACGAAAGTATTTTAGGATTAGGGGAGTTTCTTTATGTTTCCAATAATTTGAAGTTCTGCATATGATATCCAGCTCGTTCAATCTTGCAATGAGAGGATGTGACGATCTACATATTGCCCTGGACAGAAAACGGGAGGCTAAATATTGTCTTCTCAGGGCTAGAGGAGGTTCAGCGCACTCGACCTGCAAAGCGTTGACAGGAGTGGATTTCATACACCCAGAGATGATCCGAAGACACTTAGACTGAAGCTTATCCATTCTAGCCAAGGCACCTCTATTACATGGAATCAGATGGAACATACCATAATCTAGTATACTCCGGACTAAGGCATTATAAACCAATTTCATGGTGTAGGGGTGGGCTCCCCACCAGACGCCCGTCAATACTTTTAAAATGGAAATAACTCTTTCGCATTTTTGTATAAGGAAATTTATGTGATACTTACCTGTTAACTTTGAGTCTAAAATAACGCCTAGAAATTTCGCTTTTCTTGTTAACGGAATATTTTTCCCTGAGATGTCCACTGTGATGGGAGGGATTATTCTTTTGCGAGAAAAGATTACTGCCGAACTTTTCGGTGCAGATAGAGACAAACCATGGTTTAATAGCCAATGGTTCAAAGAGTCCAGAGAGAGCCTCAGAGATGATGCAGCGTCAGCGATGGAGGGATCTGACACATAAAGGACTAAGTCATCAGCGTACTGTAGGATGTGACAATTATTGTTTAGGCAGGAGCCAATATCGATTGTATACAGGTTATAAAGTAGCGGACTGAGGACAAAGCCCTGAGGGAGTCCTTTCCAGGTCTGCCTTTTATCAAAATCCTCACCCTGGACTCTCAGAACCAATGAGCGACAACAAAGTAATCCACATATACAATCAATCATCTTGACCGGGATGCTCAGCTGTTGCAGTTTCTGCCTGAGGACGGGAAGAAGTACGTTGTCGTATGCGGAGGAGATGTCTAGAAAGGCAGCAACCACGGACTCGTTTTTAGAAAAGGCTAAGCGGATATCCGTAACTAAAACCCCAACACTGTCCATGGTGCTGAGCCCTTTCCTAAAGCCAAATTGGTAGTTCGGCAGTAAACCTCTCGACTCAACTATCCACTCTAACCGATTTTTAATGAGATGTTCCATTAATTTGGTTAAGACTGAGGACAAAGCAATAGGCCTGAGGCCGTTCGGATCATCCACATGTTTGCCGGGTTTTAACAGGGGGATAACAATTTGAAGTTTCCATTGATCTGGGGCCCAACCATGAGTATAGCAGAAGTTAATTAAGTCTAAAAAATACTGTTTGGTTTTATTTCCAGAATGAGTTATAAAGGAGTAAGGCACTCCGTCAATACCAGGTGCTGAGTCCCGGACATGACTGAGTACCAAGTTCAATTCCTTCAAAGAAAATGGCACATCAAAAGGGTCATTAGATAAACTATTTGAGGGGGTACTATTTGGGATACATTCAGAAGGAAGTGGGACATAGGGAGGAGCTATTTTATCAAAGAAAAGTTCAGCGGTTCCCCTGGTGATTGGTGAAGATGATGATGGAGAACAACCACGTCTAAACCTGTTGATATTCTTCCATACAACTGAGATTGGGGTGGAGGGGGAAAGAGAGGTGCAGAACTTAACCCAACCTGCACGTTTCTTCCTGCGAAGAAGACGTTTCGATTGCGCATTAACTTGCAAATAGGCCAACAAATTCTGAGTGGTCATGTCCCTATTATAGTGTATCTCAGCCTGGTTTCTCAACTTGATAACCGAAGTGCATTCTTGGTCCCACCATGGAGGAGAGGGAATTTTGTTCCGGGCACTGTTTTTTAAGGGGAAACAGGAGTCTGCACTTGAGGTAACAGCTTCAACAAAGCCTTCATAGCAGCTCTTGGCATGGCGGTGATCAGAAGGGTCGGATAAAGTTGAATTTAAATTTGGAAGAGCAACAATTTTCTGATCCAGTAATGAAGCAAACTTTGGCCAATCTGGTTTGGATAAGTTGTACTTCAAAAGTGGAGGAGAAGTTTTTTCTAAATAGGTTCTGTTAATCAAAGAAATAACAATAGGGTAATGATCACTACCATGCGACAAGGATGTGCATTCTCAATGAGTTGAAGAAGCTAATTCAGCAGAGCAAAACGTTAAATCAACACAGCTCTTCTGTTGACCGGGAGGTGACCTGCGTGTTGGGCAACCATTATTTAGTATGCAGAGGTCCATGTCGTCCAAAATCTCAACCAGAGCTACACCAAACGCATCACAACGCTCAGACCCCCACCTGTAATGGTGACAGTTAAAATCGCCCATGACCAGTATGGGACCCCGAACATTGGAGAGAATGTTTCTTAGAATTCCTAGAAAATTATGATTAGGGTGAGCAATATATATAGAGAATACAGTGATGCCTTCTATCCTTCCAGACACAATGCTCATGTCACCTGTAAGTGGAGGCAAAGATAAAGGCGAAAGTGGGACTCGGTTGTTGACGAGGAGGGCCGACCCTCCATAGCCGTCAGATCTGTCACAACGGAGGATGTTATAGTGTGGAATACGGAAACTAAGACTTGGGGTGAGCCAAGTCTCAGCTATTGAGCAAGCTAGAGGTTTGTATTTGTTGAGGAGGAATATGAGGTCGTGCTTTTTATGCCACACGCTCCTCACATTCCACTGTAAGAATGTTTGGCTGGACGCCATTTTTAATTTCTAAAAGGGTTTGAATAAGTTTATCGGCAACGTTGGACGGTAACTGGGAATTTGAAGGAAGAGAAGGGATAATAGTAGGTAGCAGTTGGATAAGAAAATCAATGATGGAAACTGTGTTTTTAGGAGAGATATTATTATAATTAAGAGCACAACCATTAGGTTGTGTGGGATGGGGGGAACTAACTATTTCCTGATGAGCAGTTTTGTTATAGGATGGGGAGAGAGGGGCATGGCTCTTGGGCTTTAGTACAACAGTTTTATGGTACGATTGTGTTTTAGCAGCATTGGCATAATTGCGGGAAGGTAGGTACAGGTACAAGTTTGCTGGCCTCTACATAAGGGATGGATTTTTCGGCCATAACTGTCTTGATGGCCTTCTGTCTACCATGCTCAGGGCATGACCTGCTGTTGGCAAAGTGATTCCCCGAGCAGAGCACACAGAAAGCCTCGCCTTCAGCAATGTTGCGACCATCACCGGGGTGATCGTGGCCACACTTACTGCAGCGTGGTTTAGATCTGCACAGGTTAGCCACATGTCCAAACCTACAACACTTACGACATTGTATAGTAGGGTAGATATACTGTTCTACGGGAAGGGATGTGTAACAGCAAAAGACCCGTTGTGGTAGCACTTGGCCATCAAAGGTGATGACACAAGTTTCCGTGGGTTTCCACTCATTTGCACCGTCTCTTTGTACTTTCCTGTTAATGCGGCGGACTTTAAGAATTTGCCCACATCCAGAAGGCACCGACAAAAAGGTAAGGGCTTCTTCTTCCGAAATATCAGTTGGTACACCTGTGATCACACCCATCCTTGTGATATTGAAAGTGGGAATTGAGGCTGTATAGCTATATTTCGCAAGAAGATTATTAACTAGAAACGCATTAGCGTCCTGAGGGGAAGTGAACTCTACGGATACACGGTTACGGCCAACTCTTTTAACACCATCCCGTAGAACATTTGCAATGTTGTTCGAAATTAAAAATTTACCGAAGTTAACGGGGTGTAGTGTGGTGCCTGCATTTGGAGTAGCTTCGATTCTAGAAACATGAACGATATAGGGGCCCTTATCCAAAGCTGAATATTTTACCCGGCCGATTTGGCTCTTGGGTTGTTTATTTGGTGGGGTGGGTGCAAGCGTTTCTACGCCACTGGGGCGTTTACGTGAGCTTTGGGTCACATCCATTTCCGATACGCTACAAACAACGTCGGCAAATTGAGAAAGTGGGTTTTGGGACATAAGGTTTGGGGAAGCTGGGATGTCGGGGGGATCTGGGGGTTTATTTTTATCCATCTTTAACGTTTAGACTAGCTACTTGAGACAATCACAGTACAAACCTGTACACAAACACAAACACAACACAATTTATAAAACAATTCACAAAAGATACAACAATCACTCGAGAACGATCAAAACTCTCAAAACACACGTGCTATCCAAGAAACTCGTGGCGAGAATCGAGTGATATTATCACTTTTGACGTAATTCGGAACGCAGGGTTAATGTCAATGAAAATTGTCAAGTTGACAATGTCAACTTGACATTTCCAATTTCCTTATTCGCGTTGACGCGTTCGCGACTTTAGGAAACGAGCTTGCGTTATTATTAGATAAATAAATTGATTTTATTACGGTAAATGAAATCTTTGAGGAATATATGAATGATTAGTCCTACTTTTCATATTTTGCAGTAAAGGTCAAACATATATTTTTATACACATTGATTAATTGCAGGCAAAATTAAGGTTTGTAGTCAACTGTATTAAAATCTAATTCAATGACGTGTATTTGTTACATTGGTGGTGTCATGTGGATTTTCCAATCAATTTTCAGGCTATACTTGGCTCAGTCATGCCGTTAACAAAGCGTAAGAATGCACATGAGAAAGAGGATTTACTTGAAAATGGTGACAATCCAGTCGAGGGTGGGCGTAGTAATATCAAAGGAGATGAATTTAACATTGCTGTTTTGCTATTTCTATATACCCTCCAGGGTATACCATTAGGATTGGCTGGAGCTGTGCCCATGCTCCTTCAAAATCGTGGTATAACTTACACCCAACAGGTAAGGATTCTTTATTCATGTTTTTAAACATTTTTGCTTCTAATCAATCCTGCATGGGTTTAGCTCATTAAATTACTTTTTATGAACTATTAAATGGACAGGGTTGTGATTAAAAATTAATGAGTTTCTTTTATTGCTTTGCTTCTATGGTTTATTGTTGAATTGAGGGTTCCACAAAATTAACTAAACCTGTTATGTATGTGTGTCTCTTGATCTTCCTTAAAATAGTTTTATTTTTTAAGACATGTCTAAAGATATATCATTGCTTACAACAATACCATGCAAGTAAATTTTGACCAGTTTTCAAGAGAGACATATTTCTGTATATATTTTAGTCAATTCTTCATGAATTTATAATACATCCAAATATAGGTTTAAATTAGCTTTACTTTGAACCTATTTTTTTTTTTTTTTATAGGTTAACTTAAGTATATTTAGTACTGTGGATCTACACATCCAACCTACTTCATGTAGGTAGATGGTGTAAATGACCACTTGTTGACTTCCGTGGCATTGTTGTATAAGCGACTATACATATTTGTTTTTACAAAACAGCCATTGGCTAGTAACAGCCTTTTTCACCAAATAATTGTAACTTCTCATCAAAATAAAAAAGCAGTTATATTTCTTACAAATCCTGTTGCATATACAAATTTAACTGTGAGATTGTGTGTCTGTAAAACAACTGGTTAAAGTTTTTTAATAATAATTTATTCTATTCAATTTTCAGGCAGAATTCAGCTTCGTTAACTGGCCATTTAGTGTGAAGTTATTATGGGCTCCTATAGTAGACGCTCTATTCTGGCCAAACTTTGGTCGGAGAAAAACTTGGCTTGTACCAGTCCAATACTTAATTGGAATTATGATGATCATCATGTCATACAGTGTTACCGGTTGGCTGGGATCTGATGAGATTGCCCCCTCAATGACTGTGCTTACTATATCATTTCTTTTCTTGAACTTCTTGGCTGCTACACAAGATATAGCAGTCGATGGATGGGCTCTTACCATGCTTAAAAGGTAAATAAATAAAAGTCATACTCCATACAGCATCAGTCACCATAGCTTGCAGGGGCCAGGATCAGGCTTGCAGTCAACAAGCAATGAGTAGCTCGCTTCTGACCGAGCCCGAGTCGTCGAGGGTGCATAGTGTTCCGCTCGCCTCAAAGAGATGTCAGCAAAACAGCCGCAGGGGCCCAGTGCCGAAGCCTACTGGGGCTATGGGTTGACTTCTGAAAGGAAAACTCATGGTCCTAGAATGCAAAGGGCAACTGAAGCAACATAGGTGTGGTTTTAAGTCTTTAAAAGTCTGAACACCCTCTTGCTCCACTCTAGAGCGCAAGAAGGCATTGGATATTTCCCACCTTAAAAAAAAATATACACAACAGTAATTCTCTGTGTGAGTACCAGTACTTTCCATACAGAGACACAACAATCAGCAGACTCATTGTGACTATTAATTCTATAGCCTTGAATTATTATTTGTAATTGTCTTTACAATCATTGGGCTGCCTGAAAGTTAGACCAACATGTCTGACAAAATACACAGTTTAATTAAAAATAGTTGACTTTGACTTTTAGTATAATCTACAGTTAAATACAACATTGAAATATTCTACAAAATTAACAATTGATAAATTAGATAATAGATAAGATAAGAGTTCTTACATTATAATTTTGTACTGTAATTTTCCAGGTGTAATGTGGGGCATGCTTCAACATGTAATACTGTTGGTCAGACTGCTGGATTCTTTCTTGGATATGTAATGTTCCTGGCACTGGAATCTCCTTACTTCTGCAATAAATACCTTCGCTCCGTGCCAGAAGAGACCGGACTAGTTACTTTAGCCAGTTTCCTTCTCTTTTGGGGCTGGGTGTTCATTATCACCACCACACTCATAGCTGTGTTCAAGCATGAAGATAATGATTCTGCCAATACCAAAGATAATAATGTGAAAGGCTTCAGTGATGTTGTGACTGCTTATAAGCAGCTTTACACAATAATCAAGTTGCCAGCTGTACGCACTTTGGCTTTAGTCCTGTTTACTGCTAAGGTAAATATCTAACTTTGTGGTTAAAATTAGGGGTCTGAGAAAATAATGGATTTTTAAAAAAATGTTTTTTTTTCTTTTATAAAAATTGTGTTTCTAATCGATTTTAGTATTACAGATAAAAATGATTAATTTCTTTTTTTTCCACATTTTTTACTAATTTTCAATAGATATTTAAATAATTTTCAAGTCATCACTCTTACAGTAACATAGGTAATATGCAGAAGAAAGAAAAGCAGGCATTCATTTAAATAATAGGAAAACAAAAAAAAATCTAATTAATCGATTTTCTTCCGAATTTCACATGTCTTCCTTAGTTATCTTAGTTAAAATCTGCTCCAGTTTATAGTAACTTATCTCGATTTTTATTATTTTTACAGCTTGGATTCTGTGCAGCTGATGCGGTATCAGGACTGAAACTTGTTGAGGCAGGAGTACCAAGAGAAGACTTAGCTCTATTAGCAGTTCCACTAGTACCAGTACAAATTATAATGCCGGTGGTTAGTATCGACGCTTTAACTTATGCACAACGATTTGGAGTACTGAGCATAATAGAGCTTTAAAAAATTTATTCAGTGATAAAAGTAAGTCCGTTCCACCATCGGACCACTAGGCGTACGCCGTTGTGCCATCTGTACATGGTGGACATCCCACCCATACATATACAAAGCATCTTGGGAACACATTCATTATGCATATAGCTAAGGTGTGGTCGCATTCTCTGCCGGAGTCTGTGTTTACATAGCTATAACCTAGGGGTTTTTAAGTAAAGAGTGAATAGGTTACTTCTAGACAACCGTGCTCCATCGTCAGCCACATCATCGGTTACCATCAAACGCGAATCTATACATAGTTTAAAAAATAACTAATACTTAACCCTCTACACTTACACGAACTCTATAGCGCATTTAGGTATGGGCGAGAAGTAGGTCCAAGCTAACCACCTTAAATTCTAACAAAGCTCGATATTCGTATTTAACGTTTGTATAATGCTTTGTCTTACATTTCAGCTGTTGGCAAAGCACACGACGGGTCCAGCCCCGCTGTCGCTTTGGCTGCGCGCTTTCCCGCTGCGACTCTTGGTTGGACCACTGGTAGCCGGTCTCGTGGCCCTCACACCCAACCTGTTGGGCGACTCTGGCCCATCCTACTCCTACCTTTGTATTCTGATGTTGCTTTACGTTTTTCATCAGGTATGTAGTTGCAGGAACTTATACTTACAAAATCTGTTGGCTACACAAACATGTAACTGGCTTGATTATAAAGAAGCCTCCTAATAAATAAGTATAGCCCACATTATAATTTTTATCACTTTGATCTGCTGCAGCATAATTGTAGGTATGTCTAACTTTTTTCCGATGCTTAAGCAGGAACAACATTAAACCGATGCACACGTGGGCGACACCTGAGTTGTACATAGCGTGGTGTGGGTCTAATGTGTGGCTCAACAAGTCTATATAGTTGCCATATAAAATGTATGGAGACCGCGCCCAGACCAGCGTACGTGGCCCACGTGGGCTCAATATAGTTCTACCTTTAATTTCAGGGAGCTCGTATTCTGTACATACTGTTTAATAAGAACAAAATTATTGTATCCAAAATATGCAGCAGCTTGCGCCGGCGGGCGATTGACTGTGTGTATGCTTTAAGAAAAATGAATAATTTATTCTAGAGTACAACATTATCTATCCTCATTGTTTCAGACATGCCTATATTGCATGTTCGTGGCTGTGATGGCATTCTTCGCCAAAGTGTCGGACCCAGCCGTTGGAGGCACCTATATGACCTTCTTGAACACGATGTCCAACCTTGGCACTAACTGGCCCAACACTCTCGCGCTATGGGCCATCGACCACCTTACCTACAAGGCTTGTTCAACATCTGTAGATGGTGATAATATGTGTGCCACGCCAGCGGATGAAGCGGTAAGTAATATAACTACAACGTAAGGAAGTATTTTTGTATATTTACAAATGTAATGTAAATACGAATACGGTATGTTTCGAAAGCCAACTTGAATGTTACACGATGCTATGTATTCCACATGACTGACTGTAATGAAACCAAAAATGTGTGCAATTTTCGTTTAATTTATATTAGGATTGGTTTCCCTTATTTCGTTATATATCGCAGCTAGCTTTACTCGACATTATTTAACCTGTTGACTACCACATCAAAAAAGCAAAAGCGTGCTCTCGGCGCCAACGGACAGCTCGGCGATTTAATCCCATAATCCGTGTCCTGATACCCTAAGTTTTTTTCAGCTGTTTATATTATTGTATGAATAGCCTAAGCAGTAGATGCATATCATTCAGGCCATCATTTGAACGGCGCTGTTTAGTTATCAGGCTAGGCTTATAACTCAATGTCGAATTAAGTTTGTTGACAGCGACATGATTGACGATTTTAATTCGTAAACCCTTTTTATTCATAAAATTCCCCTATTCCTTTATGCAAGATAACGAGATTATTGAGTACGTAAACATAATTTGAAAATAATTTTAGTACAGAGTACAATAATTGTGCAATCTTTTGTTGTTGCAATTTTCCCTATATGTTTTTGTTACCGGCAATTTGTATAATTCAGGTATTCTATACAATACCTAGGCAATGTATAGAATACTTGGGGCGTCCAGGCAATGTATGAAATATGAATATTATTGTCCATTACATACTTTACCTAGGTAATTTATATGTCGTAGCCAGATCTGAAAAATTGATCACTTCATGATATGGATTGATATATCATCAAATGCTAACGTTTAACCGATCTGGCCAGTTTTAGTTGGCCATTTCATGAAGTGATCAATCCTAAGATCTGGCCCCGACATATACAATTCCTAGGGATTGTATAGAGTACCTGCTGGTCCACCGGCAATGTGTAAAATAAATAGATTTTGGTCTATAATGATTCAATGTAAAATCTAACCATCTAAAATGTAACCATCCTACCTATAAAATGACGGGCAAAAAATGAAACATGTTCTATAAAATCGAAAATAGGTATCTTACTTTAAACCCCGCGGACAGAAATATAACCTGAGTACTTATACATAATAAAATTAACATGAACTTGAAAATTCTTCTGGTTATAAGTAACATAATGTAATTTGCTTATAAGTATAGCCAAATATGTATGTCCACATCGGGATGCCCTAAAATTACGTCGCCTCCTTCCCTACTCTCGTCTATTACACACTTTACCGGCTGCGTATTAGGTATTGTATAGAATACCTAGGCAAAGTATAAAATAAATAATATTTCATACATTACCTACACGTTTTAAGTGTTCAATACATTGCCCAGGTATTGTATAGAATACCGGATTATACAGATTGCCGGTAACATACACATTATTGTATAAACCCAGAAACTGCACAATATATACTTATGTCCCTATTTATACCTACAATTTTTATTGCATTTTCCTGTCCACAGCTATGCAAAGCAGACGGCGGCACATGCAACGTACGAATAGACGGGTTCTACATAGAGACCGTGCTGTGCGTAGTCATCGGCTTCCTCTGGCTACAGTGGGGCAAGCCGACCATGAAGAAGCTGCAACGCCTCCCCGCTTCCGCCTGGCAAATCAGCCGATATAACAGATAAGACTGAATCTCTCAATTCCCCTATAATATGTATATAATGTAAAGGTTTTCAGGGAAATACGTCTTCTGATCTTACTCATACAATTGGACTGTTCCTCAAATAAACCAAGCTTAAACTCATTACGAGACAGAAAGGTACACATTTTTTTGTTTAGTAGAAGCGCGGTTGATAATGTACGGCTTGGATGTTTAGTTAAATTATGTGTATTTATTTAGTTTTAATGTTAGCAAAGGTGTTTATTTTTTTTCGAATAATGACCCAATAATTTGTAAATGTGTGATTAAGTATTAGTACATTACCATATCATAAATCAGTTAGCACAATTCCAACGCGTCAAATGCAATATTATTATTTTTTAAGCGCAGTTCTGTATTCACAGCAGGGCGAATATAATTTTCCTGTCGAGACTGCAATAAAATATAGATACTATACTTTCTTATGAATTATCCATATAGTTTTATACATACATGTAGGTATATTATACTCTCTTTACTATAGTTTTTGATAATGATGCTCCTTGCTTATGACTGCTAAAATTCTTAACATTAATATGTATTTTCAAACCCTAGTACAATGCGGCCTACTGACTCGGCAATAGCCACAAATGACTGCTTCACAGTATTTTTCGTCAACTATACCTCAATCCTAAATTGATAAATAATAAAAGACACAGACTCGAAACAAAAATGTCGAGTACCTATGATAGGTACAAGACTCGACATTTTTTAAATTTCCTTACCAATATTTATAATTCTATAAAATTAAATATTTTCTAATTCTATAAAATTAAAATTAAATATTTTATTTAAATATTATAAATAACAAATAACGCTAAAAAACAATCTCTATCTAAAAACAGCATCAAAATCGATTATTAAATGAAGATGTAATTAGCATTTCAAAGAATAATATGAGGTGCGTGATGAGAACATCTCGCTATCTCTTTTGTACGCACGCAACCTAATGGCGGTGACGTGTCAGTGCGTGCACCCTTATTCTGATACTTCAGTTTCTCCTTCCGCCAAATTTTAAAGATTTCTCACTTGTGAATAGTGAATGGGTTTGAAAAGATTCTAGTTACTATTTTGGATTAATTTACTTTTTGCTATAAAAAAAAATATTAAAAAAATATGAGTCTACTACCCAATTGCCCCACCATATAATATGTATACCTATAATATATTTTAGTAACATGTACCTATTACTATTCCAATTATTGACAGTATATTATAATAATATCATTTTATATAGTCGTCAGTCGACGTATTTAGGTAGCAGTAAGTTAGTTTCAATATGAATTTTAGTTAATTTTCAATAAGGACGTGTGATTATTGTTTAATTAATATAATATGTTAAACGTGATTCCTTTAAAATTGTTGTGTAATATAAATTGTTTACGTCCATTTCTTATTGTTAAGTATTACTGTATAGCGTACAACGTCTATTACTAAGGGATATCTATTGTATTTTTGTCGAAAGTACAAATTTTTATTGTTTTCTCAGTTTTCTGTGTATATTTATTGTCTAAGAACTTTTTATGTAAATATAAATTACAGGGAATAAAAAAAAACGCAGTAGTGAAGTATTATTATAATTTATTTATGTACACATCAACACTTATAATATACAATATTTTTAACAACGACGTTATAGTTCATTTATGTAATTTGCGCCGTATATACACAGTAAATCCATTGTGAAGACATTTACTTAATAGATTACACTTTGTGCTAAGTAATAACTGGCAACTGTCATAAATTCTATAAAGTATATTTCTAAAATAAATTATATAAAACATAAGCAAGCATTTCTGGAAGAAACATTTCTACATAGAATCTTTGTGAAAGGACTGTTTTAATACCAGTAACATTTTGTGCATTCGTACAATAACTAATAAATATTTTAAACCGTTCGAAACCATCTTATTTCAGATCGTTCAATCAAATTATTTTCATTTAGTTTTCCACATTTCCAACATCATAATTTATAATGAAACAAAAGTGTCGAAAGTTGTACTAATGACACTTTGTGATATTCATTAAAAAAATCCAAAATATGTAAAAAAGTTAGGAATCTTGTTATTTTCGACAAACTCTGTGATTAAGCTGTCGCAGTGTCGCAGCACTTTGTTTTTATAAATTACTTGACCCTGTTAAACTTGACATCAAAATGGCACTGTGAAATGAATTTTGTTTGACAATAAAAACAAGTATAGGTAAATTATATGATTATCTTTTTTTTCAACCCGATCATGTAAAGTGGGAAGTTAAGCAGGATCTTTTCTGACACACGTACAAAGCAACACTATTAATAGTTCTACATATTTATTCATCAAATTAAAGCAAAAGGGGAAAGCCAAAATGAATTAATTCATTTTAACTTTGACCTCGAACACAAAAATTCAGTAGTTGTTGCATTTCAGGATCGCGCTTCTTTATTTGTAATTTAAACCAAATGTCAATGACATAAAGTCATATGACGCGCGCTCCTGATTTGCATCACGCATCGTACCTAGAATACCATACTTAACATAATCAATTATACATTCTTTGGTATTTTTTTGTCTTTTTCAATGCAATAACATATTTGAAAATGGAGATTCAATTGGTTCACTAGTATACTCGTAATTCTATAACTGTACACTATTGAATACTTATAATTTTACAATACGATCACACAATACAATACTACCAATGTAAGTAGGTATATAATGATTTTTGAAACTGAACTACAGTTTATACCTATCGTAATACTTTACGAATATGAATTGGAATTATATATATGTACCTATACATAAGTAAAAAATAAAGCACCCAAATTGTCGTGCGTCCAATCCTGAAGCGATGTCTTCGTTTTTGTTTCTTAGCTTAGGAAAAAACAATCTTACTTTGCGGCTTAAGACGTAACGAATAAAACACTTAACCATCGAATTCTATAAAACACAATATGATAATATGATGCGCTTTAGAGCTAGTCAAAACTCACGCCCAATTTTGGATAACAGTAGTCACAATGGCAAAAATCAGTTTTAAAATGCTGTCAAAACAAGACTAAAAAATCTTCAAACACTGCAGGTATATTTTTCAAAAGAAATAAAGATATATTTACTAGCAATTTAGAATCAAGGTTCGCGCCTGGATAGGTCATCGTCACTGATGATAGGTTTCCGGTCATCGCCCTTGCTGCCACGGGCGAAGCGTCCCACGCGGCGGGCGATGGCGCTGGTCTTCTCGACCGCGCCCCACCCGCCGCTGTGCCCTCCACCACTAGCTGATCGCGACAGCAGACCGGTGACACCCTCGCCCAGCTTGCTGTGGTGTATGCCATACAGGAAGTATAGAAGAAGGCCTGGAAAATATCACCTTTGGCATTAATTGAAGTACTATCAGATTATATATCGAAGAATAACGAGTTTGATTATTTGGAAATATGTAATGTTTTTGTAATCTTTTACGGCTGTTACACACACGAGTCAAGAATTAGAAACTCATAAATATACATTATCTACCTACGTATCTATAACTACATACGTAAAAAAGAATCCTCTATAACTTCTTTAGTAAGTCGGTAATGTGGCTACTTGTAATGAGTGACAACTACGTATGTAATTAGTTTAGGTGGAAAAATTCCAACTTTTTTGGCACGTACATTATTTTGACGTTGAAAAAAGGTATAAAACAATGTTACTAACCGAAGGTCATCCAAATAGCAAATCGGGCCCAGGTGAGTGCATTAAGGTTGATCATGAGCTCAACGTTGAGTAAGACGCTAAGGGCCGGTAGCAACGGCACCCAGGGCACCCGGAAAGGCAGCCGCGTCGGACTTTGTTGATGCGCCCAAATGATCACCAAACCTGAAGTATATGTATATGATATACGTTGAGATTCTTCAAAACATTAAGTTGTGGCGGAAAAGGGTCTCCAGCAAAAACAAAAACACTTACAAGCAACTATGATAAAACTGAGGACGAAATCTGGAAGTAACGCCCACAGTCCAGCTGGCTCAGCTAAGAAGTGGTTGTGGGCGCAAAGAGCAGCCGCGGCAGCCGTGAACAAATATACGCAGCTCGTGACAGCAGCCCCGGGCGCTTTGCCACCTGCCAATGGCTCCAACCAGGCGTACTGCGCCCGAAGACGACCCACTGTCAGAGCTTCAAACATCTGAAATGGGAAAAAGGAATATTACCTCTTAGAACTTCAAGAAAATAAAGAAACATAATAAACGTTAATCTACCTCAGATGAAGAAGAACCAGCATCAGTACCCGGAGTACCAGTCGCTGAGCTATCTTCTCTATCACCTGGAGATTCCAGTTGTGGAACTCCAAAACTCTTGTTGTCATCCACCGCAGGAACGGGCCGGTAACGCAATATGATTACTGCAGCACTAACAATAGTGTACGCTAAGAGCGTACCAATTGACATAAACTCCACAAGCTTTTCCAGGTCGAACAAAAGAGCTATCAAAGCAGATGACAAACCCGAAATAATAAGATTAATAATAGGAATCTGCGACTTGTTGCTAATGTCACTAAGGAAACCGAAAAGGAGACCATCTGCGGACATCGCATACAAGCAGCGAGGCAGGGAAAATAGAGAACCTAACAAAGTCGTGGTCATACCGCAGACGGCACCAACCGCAACAGCATATTTAGCCCAGTCGGCATGAACTGCACCAAGAGCTGCCGGTAACGCAGCGTCAGGGTTGATGGTCTGGTACGGAACCATTAAAGTCAAAGCCAGAGCCACAAGAATGTAACCGAAAGCAACAAGTGCCATTGACAGGATGGTGGCGATGGGGATCGACCGTGACGGGTCTTTGGCTTCCTCACTCGACGCTGATATACTGTCAAAGCCAACGAATGCATAGAAACATGTAGCTGCTCCTGCTAATACGCCGCTCACGCCGTATGGCATAAAACCACCATTTTTTTCGGACCAGTTGCTGAGATCGGCGTAATAGAAACCAAGGAATATAACGAGGGAGATAACCAAGAGATTTAAAATCGTCAGACCGTTGTTAATATAAGCTGACGTTTTAACACCAACTGCTAAAATTAAGGATGCTACGATACATATAAGAAATGCTAGAACGTCTGGATATCTACTCAAAAGAGTTTCATGCATTTCTCCTGTAATGGAAATAGTTGCATTGCTTATGGCACCGTCTAACATTGCGTCTAGATACCCGGACCAGGCTCTAGCCACGGATGCGGCACCTGAAACGAAAAGCAAATATTTAGCTCAGAGATCAGTTAAGAAAAATATTGTTATAGGTACTTTAATTACAAGTTTCAGAATCTTACCTATCATATATTCTAACACGATGTTCCAACCTATGATGAAAGCCCAAAATTCGCCGATACTAACGTACGTGTAAGCATAGGCACTGCCAGCTCTTGGGATTCTTGTCCCAAATTCAGCGTAACACAGAGCAGCCAGGGTAGATGTTATTCCAGCCAGTAAAAAACTGAGGGCTGTTGCTGGCCCAGCCATGTGCCGAGCAACGGTTCCCGTTAAGACGTAAATACCAGCACCGACCATATGTCCCACACCTGAAAACATTTTAATGGTTTTAAAAGACCCGGACCTGAGGAACTGGCGACGACCACTAATGGACGTCATCTACCACTAAGGCCTCACATTTTGTGGGGACTCGCCACCGGGAACAACGATCGCTGCGGGGTCGCCCTACAAAATATACATACAAGTATATAACTTCGATTATCCAGGATTTATACAAGAATCCTGATCTATAGCAAAGAAAACTAATGCTTATCGCGTGTCAGACTCATGATTGTTTGTGGAACCCGCAACGGTGTCAATCCTATGGGGAAATAACTGTGAGTGCAAAACTTTCTTGGAATATTTCCGACTGTTCCAATTAGGTCAACAGGAAGGAAAGTACTTAATTTTATTGACTCTTAAGCTAAGTTCTCACCCAACAATGTGATGTCCAAGGTAGTGAGACATCGGTTCAGCGGGGTGTCCATGGAGTCCCCGTATATAGGTTTACGGCGATTCATTTTGTGGCAAAACCCAGATAGTACGTGCCCAAGAATCTTGTGCCTGGCTCCTGGCATGATGACTATTAATGAAAAAAATATATATTGTTAAAAAAATACCATAAGTTATTAAAAACATAAATGCAAGTAGGTAAAAGAAGATAATTGAAGTTACTACACTACACTTACTCCAGTTATATTTATGGACGTAGGATTGTCACTTTGATGATAGAGCTATATTAGGAACTCCGCTCAGATTCCACTACACTTCAAGGCTTTACTGTTATTGAAAACTAGGTTTTATAGATATTTCTTGGGCACAATTTATAAACGGTTGTTTTTAATTTATTTAATTTGTGGGTACTGTAGTTAGACTTGAGCAATACCTGATGGTGTTAAGAAGCCAGCTGACGATATTTGCGTGGACTTGTTCAACTGTTACACAAAGATAAGTCGGCGCGCGCAACTAATCGATTTCTTGATAGGCAGCTACATATAGCCATGTTTACGCGATGTTACATAGTAGGAGACTTGCCTGAACACAATGGATATTTATGAAAAATAAGTTTTAATTAACGGCTTGATAAGTTTTTTCTAAAATAAATAGAATAGTTACTGCAGGCTCACGTCAATTGTAACAAAACCGATATAAGCTGACCTCTTATTTTATTGAATCTTCGTTCGTACTACACTGGAGTAGCTCAATGCCAAAGCGTTACCACTATATGCGGCCTACTGTACTTAGGTACCTATTTTCTTAAGTTCCATTCGAAAGGTAAAGCCCAAGTTTATTTACGTTTTCACTAGTAGTAACAGTAGCTTGTTTCATTTTTGTCTTTCGTTACGACAAACGAACGAATAGCTCAAGTACAAGATAGTGACCTAGTTGAGCAGGCTTGACCAGCTTAAGACCGGCGCACACAGGGGTATTCGATTTGGCCGGCCAAAACTTTTTCCTAACTTTAATCAATGATAATAGTGCTCATAGGTGGATTTTTATCATTCCAGTTGATTTTTATGCATTTAAATGAAGAAAAAAAAACATTTTTACTGTTAAAATACTTATTTTATTAATTAATGAATACATATAATTACAATGTCTTAGAGAAATCACCATAAACTATTTAACTAGAAGTAGACCACGGTTCTTCATCTGAAGAACCATAGCCTGACATCGTATCTGATGATGACTCATCATCATCATGTACGATGTCAGGCTCAGCCGAAAGTAACAAACCTATCGTTTCCTTCATAAAAGGTTTTCTTTCTTGGAATGGGTCGCATTCCTGTTAATAGCGGATCAGAACTAAGGAGAGAAACAATGAAGTATTGTTTACGTTTCTTAGAACTATTAACTACCTGAGTACCCTTCTTTTATCTCCCTGCTTTGAATTTTAGGAAATTGAATTTTGGCCGACCAAATCACTCAAATACCCGTGTGTGCGGCGGTGCGGTGGCGGTAAGCACAAAATTCAAGTTTTTCTCGGTCTTGTATGAAACAGACTACCTGGAGGCGGTCATTTAAAATGTAAAGAATCATCAGCCATCACTAGGGTTGCCATCTTTAAGATCTGGCAAACAGGACAAAACGCGTTAAAACTCCGGATTTTGGAGTTCAAAACCCGGAAATAACATTACTTTTTTTTTAAATTTTGTATAATAAAAAAGTAGTTCAAACTGTCATTTTTTTTTAGGTATTTGAAAAAAAGTCGTAATTTGTTTAATTCTTGAAATGAAACACAAATTATTATTATACTCTGTTATAGAAGCAATATATTGTAAAAATATATATCTAGCGAGTCGTTTAATCGCGGCATTCGCAGCGCAGCACGCGACTCTCGCTGACGGCGCCCAGTGGTGGAGTGCGAAAATTATATACTCAGACTACAAATGAAACACCGCCCGGACGCTCCCCGGACGCCCCTTAAACTAGTACAAATCCGGGGAAACCCGGACGGATGGCAACCCTAGCCATCACACATAACCAGGTATTAAAGTGTATTCATAAAAGAAAAGAACCTATATATACGTATACCAGTATACCTAAAATACTATGCTTTAGTTGATAACAAACACTGCAGTAAAATATAAACATTAGGTATCTATAGGTAAGCGACTCATTGGTACATAGACATACCATACATACTATCACCCAGCTTTAGGTACCTATATGATAAGACAAACAGCTGATACATTCTATAAGTTTCTTTCGCTTTCAGATAAGAATGGAAACATTAGGTACCTAGATACAGTAGCGTAGCTAGGCGTGGGCGCAGTGGGCCCTCGCCCACGGCCTCGCACCCAAAGGGACCTCGCGTGTGCGAGGGCTCTTTAACAACGAAGGTTTTGTTTTATAATTTATAGGCTCGCGTTTGACCACTATTTCACCTAATGATAAGCGACGATTTGGTCGAACAATGGGTTGCGATAGTCGCTGTCTCGTTTTCGAAACTGTTAAAAAAAATGGGTTCGCCTATACGCCTTCGCCCACTTGTAAATTAGTTTACGCTACGTCTCTACCTAGGTAGATACTTAAATTAAATAAATTAAACTCATTTTTTGTACTTATTTGTGCATTGGGGATTAGTGGTATCCCACAATTGAGGTAATGTTTCGAAAGTTTTCAAAGTATTTCTCTGGCTGTAATTAACACTTTAGCCGCGTATTAATATTCGTGAAATCGATTTTATTTTCTATTACATTTAGGTCGTTATCAGCGTACACCAGATGACCAGACATGTATCAAGGTATATATATGTATATGACAGTTCTGCACCACATTGCACATGCTGTTAACATGCATAATAAATCCAACCGGACCGGTGGGCACACCACAGGTGATAAGTTTAGCTTCCGCGACCACTCCATCGACCACAGTTCTCAGCGGCCGGCCTTTGAGGTACGCATGAAGCCAGGTATTAAGTGGCCCCGCGACCCCACACTCCTCCATAGCTTGAAGCAGTTGGTGGTGCTCAATATTATACATTATCTGGCATATAACCTTTATTATCGTTTAATAATAGATGTGGGAATATGTTTCTAATACCAGATCTAGCGCAGAAATTTTTACATCTTAAAAGGCAACCATAGATTCACACCATTTTTGGTAAGGCAACTTATTACGGTTGGATTAGGCATAAAATTACCTTTCATTTGATTTATATTTCGATTAAATAACAGATGAGGGTTAATTATGGTCATTTATACGAGGCAACCCTCATAGTTGCACCAAAAAAAAAATAGGCAACCTATAGTTTTTCAGTTCCTTGGAGCACATTCTTTCAGCTGATGCTCGACTTTCACAAATAAAAAATCAGATAATTGATGTCAAAAATGCAACAACAAATTTTATTGTTTAACATCATTGGCACCAGATTCAGCTAGGCAACCTATTCGCAATTATCTCAAAAAATAATAAACGCATTATCTAGCATATAATATTTATCATAATCAAATAACAGATGAGGGAAGATATTTCTTCTATCGGATCTCGTACGATATGTATATTTATTTGTAGCATGACGTAAAAATCCAAATAACTAGGTTTTCGTCAATCAGTATCGTGCAAACGTCAATCATCACATTAGACGGTAGGTTTTTTCGTCAGTCAAAACCTTGACTATGACAAAACTGACAGCAAACCTGTCGTGTAATGAACGCCTAATTTGCGATCTAGTCCATAGTCGGAAACAAGTGTGCGTGTGGGACGTTGTCAGCTCCTTGTGGGAGGAAGTGACTAACGCAAAGGAAGCGTTGAAAAGGCAGTGAGGAATTCAACCTCCCTCTCTATCCTTATTAGACGCTACGGGCTTCAGATGGTGTGGCTGTCGTAGGGTGTGGCCTGCAGGTAACGGATTTAGGGAGTCTGTTGCCTTAACAGTGAATGGCCCGAGTGAGGCCGCAGAAGATGACCGAGTCCGCACGAATTCATGCGGACCAATACCTGGTTGAGGGTGACGAAAATGCGCAACTTCAGCGCCCCGGCCATAAGTAGCTGCAGAACACCGTGTAGTTGTATTTAAGTCTGACAGACCCCTGCGCCACCCCCGGGGTGGAGGGTGGTTGAAAACCATTAGGACGTACCATAAAAGCAAACCAAAAGTATAAAAAAATAGATACCTAGGTATTCAATCAATATATTTAATGGGTAAAAGTTTTCAAAGTCAATAATAAAAAAGAGATATAATTACCTTTTAATAATTGTTCCGGGAGTAGAGTAGTACGAAAGCAATAAAAGTGTTTGCTATCGGATGGAGTGAGAACAATGATCGCAGAATAACTGGGTCAACCGCAGATCGTTAACGAGCTGACCGACGTGCCAGAGATTTTAACCTGCCTAGATAAAAAAGTATCTACATCTATCTACCTACCTGTATTACGTTACATAAGAGTCTAGGACTATCTGTAACGATAAAACTCAAATTATTAGGTAGGTAAGCTAACATGGGTAGGTAAGAAGATAAGTGATTTGATCTGAATGTATAAACTTCAGCTGAAAACTCTTAACCTCATAAAAGCCTTCATTTAGAAATATTCAAAATGCACTTTGGACGTGTAATGAAACGTTCGATTTCATCCTACCAGACAGGCGAGGCGCTAATTGTAGCGTCCATATTAATCTTATAATTATTGTTATTGTTGTTACTTTAACAAATCATATATCCGCCGAAATAACAGTAACGTCAATCAATCAAAACGCATTGCATAGTTTCTTTAATTAGGTATTTCAAGATGTTCCTCATGGAGGTGACCTCTCGCGTCTGGCCCTGGTTTAGGCCATGGTCCGGACCGAAACCTTGCGGAGGTTTCGATTTGACCACATAAGCCGAATTGGGACCAAACGTGCTTCATACCCCCATTCAGGTAGTAAGCGTTTTGGGCCCTGGCTCAGTCGGTTAAATCGAACTTCTGCCGTCCGTGTGCGAAGGCACCACGAACGATATGGACCGGTAGTCACCTGTTGCCTGTCCGAGCCTTCGGCCCAAATCCCCCACAAAACACTTTGCCTCCGTTCTCCAATTGCCCAGGGTCTCCACAGCTACCGGCAAAAATGGTAAAGCTGTTCCAAGGAAGCGTACTTGAGCTTTTCTTTAGGGCAGACGTCTTCGGCGGCGGCAGAAAAGGTATTGTGCATGGTGCGACTCAGGTGACAGGCAGCGACAGTGCTGATTCTTTTTTGTTTTTATTATTGCATGTACCAAGGTATGTACAGACATAGGTCAAAAGTAGAGTTCCACCTTACCAATGCTAAAATGTCTAAAATTTCTTTGTAGAAGAGGGTCAATGGTTCATGGTTGAATTAATTGGTGGCATAGGATCTAAAGTTAATTGAATAAACTAGTTGTGGACGATTGAACTTCTACAACAAATAATTTTTAGAAACTTTAACATTGGTAGAGTGCAACTGCACTTTTGATCCCTGACTGTACCTAGTGTTAAGTTACTTATTTTAATAGATGAACTTCCTAGAAATATCTGATGTATGTATGGTACAAAATATGTTCCTTCTGAATCAGTGGTATAAGTTTATCTTGACTTTCAATAAATTGTACAAATTACTACGGTACGTCCGTTAGATAAAATGTTTAGTCAGTTAATAATAAAAGAACATGGGGCGCGGGCGGCGTATCGTATTTGCGGTCGGCCGAGAACTGAAGAGTAAATAAGTAGATTACTTCTAGGCAAGCGTGCTCTATCGTTGACCACATCATTGCTTGCCATCAGGTGAGATGGGGGTCATTTCCGAGCCTATGAATAATAATAAAAAAAAACCATGGAACCACCTGGGAAGTAAGTAGGTACACACTCTTACCAACAATAAAAAACGTGTTTTACAAAAAAAAAATACAACCGACTTCAATGCAAAAAAAAACTGAAAAAGTGCAAAATAACTCTAATTTCGGAAGTCGGTCTTTCTATAATAGTTTTGTCTCATCGTTATTTAATACTTCCGAAATTAAAGTTATTTTGCAGTTTTTCAGTGTTTTTTTTTCCTTTGTAGTCGGTAGTATTTTTTTTTTGTAAAAAGTTTTTTATTTTACACATTTTAGTTATGGTACCACCACTAAAAAGTACCCCTCAGCCAAACTTAAATACCTTATAGCAAGAGTGCATCTCATGACAATTCTAATAATACCAAACATGGTTAGATTAAATTAATTTATTACAGAGTTCCGGTGCCTAACTTCAGGCTTCATCATCAGGTCAGTTCGACATATTCCCTCTCTTCTTTCAGTCAGTCATCGACTACACGTATAAACAAAGCAATTTTACTTGTTACGACGGTTCTGCTGTGATCATATGAGGAGTTCTGTTCCATATCTTCGAAGTTCATGATCAGATCATGACAATATTTGTATGGGACCAACTCGGAAGCATAACCTATCAATAAAAAAAAAAAATCATAATCGGTCCTCATTTGACCGAGAAATCGGTGAACATACATAAAAAAAAACATACATTCAGCCGAACATAGAACCTCCTCCTTTTTGAAGTCAATTAAAAAATAAATTTTACATTTTGGATGAGGTGTGTACGAGTAATCGGGAAACACAGGAAAAATTAAAAAAAAGATTCCGATGAATTAAGAACCTTTTAAAGTCAGCCAAGGAACAGGTTTTTTTTTCGGGTGGGAAATTCATCTAATCACATCCCCCTCTCTTGGGCGGAGCGCGAGATAGTGTCAGACTTTTACTGACTAAAAACCCACTCCTGTTCCTTCTTTGCCGTTTTTCTAGGGCCCCGGTGATCTCTTTCGCATCACCCATGGCCCCAGTAGGCTTCGACCCTGCTGGGCCCCTACGGTTGCTGACATCTCCTTGAGGCGCGCGTGGATCACCACCCATTGCTCGCCGCCCGCAAGCCCGCGCCTGCGGTGGCCGGTAATCGGGATCGCAATCCCGGCGGCGGTTGGGGCGGAGGACCTTTGCCTCATGCGATCGGCCGCCTCCTTTGCTAGCATTAGGAAGCAATCGCCTGCCACTCCTCCTCGCTCCGGACCATGGTATGACCTGTACCAAGGCCCGGCGCGAGAGATCGCTAGCCAAGGAACAGGTGAATTTCAATCTGTAAAAGAGCTTAAATTGACAAGCGGTCTCGCTCTGCCCTCTAGTACGGGAGATGTCAAAAATAATAAAAGATGATTTCCAACCAAAAAGTGTTTGGAGATGTATGTAGGCACAAGGTACCTATAGACAGCAGAGGTTATATAAATTATAGTTTTCCGACATTTTGAACCTCGTTTGTTCCCGAAGTCAATAACTACGCCTACGCAATTTATTTTTAACTCGAGCTAAACTTGGGTGTTTGTTTAGGATAATGGATTAATTCAGAGACTGTTTTAGTCTGTTGATTTTTTGCCAGCAGTTCCGTCTTGTCCTTTACAATAATGGGAGTAGGCAGTTAGATGGACACCAATAAAATATCTAACTAATCTACTAGTCAATATTCTTATTGCAAATACTAGTGATCTTTCTAGGTCTTGGTATCTTTCCTCTCTTATCAAACATTATCAGAGTCGCTGCTCCTATCAAAATTAAAGTAGGTCGGTTTTCTAAACGTCGTAGGTTAGTGCAATGCGTACTTAAGGAAACCTACAGAGAGCTTAGTTTTTTTTTCGGCTTCAATGATTTCTCTCGAAATCGGGATCGGGATCCTGGCGGCTGGAGCCGTTCCCTCCCGCGTGCGGCCGCCTCCTTTGCTAGCATTACTACTTCGCAGAAGAAGGCTACCTCCTGCTATTCCTACTCGCTCCGGATCATGGCCTGTACCAAGGCCCGGCGCGAGAGATCGTTGCCGCCGATCGCCCCCACGACAACACGACGGTGCTCTGCCCAAGCGGGGCACACCTCTACCGTATGCTCCACCGTGTCTTCCGGACGGTCCACACAATGGTGACAGAGAGCCTAGTGCGAGTTTCACTTACGTTAACGCGATCGACACGTTTATGATGTTCGGTGCTCCGATTGGCCCTTTCCAAGCTCTTAACCAATCAGAAAGCCAAACGCAGTAACTCTTAATACGCGTACAGATCTTGACAATAATTATGGTTTGATGAAATTAAGTGTTTTTGAGCTTAAATATTTTCTCACACTTAATTATTTACGCTAATTAAAATAGCGATACAAGTACTTAAACTAAAAAACTTCGATATAATAAAAAAGTCGGTGTTTCTCGGTATTGTTTGTTTCATATTTACCACCAACTTCCGAAATTAAAGTTATTTTGATCCTTTTAGATTTTTTTTTAGGGAAGACGGTTATTTTTTTTTATAAAATGTTTATTATTTCACACTTTTTAGTTGCGATGCACTTAAAACCAGAGTGCCTATTTCTTATGACAATTCGAATTAATCCAAACACTGCTAGGTTACCTACATTGTTTTATTATGAAGTTCCTGTATCTACCTTCCACCTTCCGCCTCCATCATCAGATCAGTTCGATAGTACCTTATAGCCAAAGTGCATCTCATGACAATTCTAATAAGCCCAAACACATCTAGGTTACATTGACTAATTACGTAGTTCCAATGCCTACCTTCCGGTTCCGGCTTCATCATCATCAGTTCACTTCGATGATACCATTTTCAACATAACTATTCAGAACCATTTATTTATTTGTATTGTCATAATCGCTTAACTATCTTCATTGTGATATCTACGTAAGTATGAAGTTCCGTTGGCCATTTCTGGTCTTCTTCAACAGTTCCACTTCATTAAATGTTACTTTTTGACTGGAAATGCTTAAGTTATCGATGAAAATACCAAAATCACCATATGGTTGCCTATAATATTTGAGGAGTTCCCTCGATTCCTCATGGATCCCATCATCAGAACTGGATGCTGAAAAAAATGGGACCAATCGTATCCGATTGTCCTATTTTGTGTTGTGTGTATGTTCGATTGTCCCATTGCATGTCTTCTAAGAGGAAAAAAAATTGCAAATCGCTCCTTAAACGACGGAGTTCTGAGGTAACACACATAAAAAATAACAACATACAACCGAATTGATAACCTCCTCCTTTTTTTTGAAGTCGGTAATAAAACGTTACATTAAATTTTTATAACATTTTATTTCTACTTTGTATTACAGACGAAACGTACAACTGCGTACAAAATATATAAAAGTACCTACACGACTTAATTTAAATCAATTAGTGACACAAAGAAATATGTATTTTATAGCTAGTGGCATGATAGTAAAGCAATAGGTACATGTTGCATTATGAATGATTCTAGGACTGTTGTATAAAAACTAAAACGACGTAAATATAAAAGTTTAAATAATACTTATCTGCAAAATCTTAGTGACATAAAAATACAAATCCAAAACCATATTTATTATACATATTTGGCATTTTCCATAAATTGAAATAATAAAATGTAGACATTGTCCTTTGCCCACCCAGCTTAGTAGGTATGTACCTCTGCATATTCCTGATGATCTGTTGTCTAAAAAGTCTAATTAACCATTTGTTCTTTAATATTTAAATTAACATCGAATACATAGTGGTGTACTATTTTTACCCGACTAAGGCGAAGTTAAAAGGAGGGTTATGATTTTTTTAATGTTGGTTTTTATAATTAATAATAAAAAAAATATATTTTCTCGACTAAGTCTAGGTAATTAAGAATTGTTAGAGCCTAAAAAGTAGAAGTAGCGGAAGTGGAAAGTGATAAGACATGCGTAGGTGACCTTATTGTGTTATGACTTGGGGGGGTTAACATGACGTTCAAAGTAAAATTGTTTCATTCTTATTTCCAGTGTGGGTAAGGGATGGCGCTAGACAACCTGTATAGCTCTGTCTCTTACCTACATTAAAATAAGAATGAAACAATCTTACTTTGAACGTCATGGTACAGGTCCAGATGTTAAGTATACGTTCTTCTTTCTACCGACAATCGCTTGTCCCCTTGAAAAATAATGAAAATATCGTATTTACGCTGCAATTTTTAAGTTTCTCAATTCTACTTTATTTCAAGGTCACTAGTAAAATACACAGGTAAGTACCATTATTGAAGGGCTATAAATAAGAAGATACTTAATATTTGCGCAATATTTTTTTTTTTTTATTTGCGTGGACGAAATACGCCGCCGTTATATACTTTATTGTACCTACTAATCGGTTAGCGATAGAAAACAAGAAAGTCCCATATATAGTGTGAGCTCTTCACAAACTATATCTCTTTTCAGCTGAAGAGCACAGAAATTCGGGTTAATCTCTATGAAAGTATTTAATTTTACAACAAAGAAGAACCAAACCACTGGGGTTTAGTCCTTTGAGATCGAGAATCGTTACCACGGATATATCTTTACCTATTGATTTCCTAACGGACCACACAATGCCAAAAATAATTGTGATAAATTGTAGACTTGAAACAACTAACTGTACAAGATACATTGGAGTAATTATCTCATTTAAAAAGAATAACTAGCTGTGTCAAAATTTATGAAATACCTACTTGTATTTAAACTTTAGTTAGGTATCCGTGCGTTTCTATAACACGAGCCTTTTAAAAGGCATGTTCAGTATTTGAAGACCATTCTTTGTCATGTGTATTTTATTAGATAGTGGGTAGTTGGAGCTTTAGCGAAGTTAATAGCGAATTTAAATATTATTTTGGTAGGTGTTTGTTAATTTGTATATCTACCATACCATACCATTACTGTATATTAAACTGTGTAACAGCCTCTTCCTGAAACTCGGTGTGCCATATTAACACCCGTGGTACCTTCTACTTTGCTTTGCCAAAGTAAGAAATAAGATATAGGTATTACTGTGTATTCATTGATGTATTAAAAAACCCTTTTTAATACATCAATGTATGAATTACATAAAAAAAACACCTGTTTACAATATCTAGTCAACCGACATGCGACAGTCCGTCGCATAATCAAAAAAGTATTATTAATTATTAGTTTTAGAATGTATGTAGGTAGATACATAAAATACAATGTGTAGGTACCAAAAATAATGCATTAGATAGAAGAAAATACAGTTAAATGATATGTTTTAGCCTTCAGTCTTGAGAAAATGTAGCGTTTTGGTTTTATGAACTTTATACAATTATACAGTTAATGTAAGAAGATAAACGGTACTTATCTAACATAATAAGTATATTAAATGGCACTCAACTGCACCATATATGGCCCGTACCGGCAACAATCTAGCATTATAATTTTTTCTATAACTAACAAATACATTATACACATTGTTAAGTGCTAACTAACCCCTTAAAAATAACAAGATAAATTCGGACTATGAAACAATACATCTAGCCATTATTTAGGTAAGTATTGTATTTCTAGTTTTATTTAATTATTGTATGTTTATACATTTACGTATCTTATCTGCCAAAACATCCTCTGGGTAGTTTCATATTTTATTAAACAATTGTCACAAAACTTTAACAAAGTGTGACCTAATAATTAGATAGCACTCATGTACTTACAATTTCTCAGGTCTTGACCTAGACATGTTATAAATGTAAACAAGTTATAATTTTGACGATTTAATGGTCCCAATGTTAAAAATATTTAGAGAATTAACACAGTTTAGAGTAGATAAATGATACAAACTACTTAGCCGTATAGGTAGTGACTAGATTTCTTTTCGTAATAATATATTAGACATTATTATAATAATATAGGTAAGTATAAAAATGTATATTAAAAATTATTTAATTAGCCTTAGCACAAAGGAACTTACAAAATTTAGACATTGTGCTGACCAGATCTTTTATTAATATGAGTCAGTACTTTTACAGGTTTTGATTTTATTACGCATCCGTGGGTACAAAAATTTACCGAGAGAAATAGGAAGGAAAGACTATTTCCTTTGCGCCCACCATATGCGGTAATGAAAGCACGAGCTTTGTGCAAGGCAGATTACGAATGAGGATTATTTTTTATTATGACGCAATAACAAAGGATATCTTTGAGTAACTTAATATTTTGCATATTATTTATTAAGTGATGACAATAGAGGTCGTAAAATAAAATAAGTTAAAATTTATATAAAATATTTATTCAGTTATTTGAATGCTGTGTCATAGGTACAAGTATCATGAAAAAATTACGAATGTGTTTTGTGAAAATTAAATTAAAAATTTTATTTTTATAAAAAGTAGGTACATTTTCCTTTTGTTATTAGAATTTATCATTATGATAAAGAACTGGCAGTATACTCTGTATTTATCTAATTGTAAATAAATATTAAAATAAATTATATTCATGAAATTGGCTCGGTTCATAGAAAGTATCTCCTACTACAAGATGAGACCCGACGATCTTCATCTGTAACATGCGTCATCTTACAATATCATACGTATAAAAACGTAACTGGAAATTCGCTCCAAGTTAAATAGTATAAATATTAAGTATATTATTAACATACAAGTAGGTATTTGTAATATATTTCAACAAGTATGACACAGGTGTATTTTAAAATTTAGATGTGCAATGTACAATAATAAAGAAAACACTAAAATGTTTATTCCTATTTAAATTAACTAGTTACACATTGGTTCAACAAATTAAATATTTAGCGCAAAATTACGGCTTACATAACTGACACTTCGTCGTATGTACCTACATAAATACTCTATTCTGATCGCCAAAAGTTCCCTTAGATGTCCTGTTTAAAGGTTCTAGTTCTGCTACTACAGACTTACTCAACAATCTAAGTTTGTCAAGTTTTAATTATTAATGAATGTCACTGATATTATAACTATTGATATAACAGAGATTTGTATTCTATTTCTATATTTTATACTTACTACTCATACACATAATAAAGATTTTATTTACCTATTAAAGATATTTTATACGCTAATATTAGAGAGCTATTACACAAAGGATCTATGTAATTTTCATTTATACAGGTCACAGGTACTGAACATTAATCAACTAATTCAATAAGAAAAAGAAATACATTTAGGTACTTATATCAGGGGTAGCAATTTGCACCAAGCTAGCTGAAACTTAGTGGCCTGAAATATTTGGCTTTATATAATTTAATTGAGCCATGTTTTGTTTGTAGATAGGTACATTAATAGCAAGCTACAAGTAAATCAGAGTTCATGTATCAAAAATAATTTACTATAAGAAGTAGGTACAGTATGTCATGGAATTGCAAATCATAAGCACTGGTTAATCAGCCAGAACTATTACGGCGCCGGCCTTCGTTCCTATTCCGGCGTTGTGGTCTAAGACAAGACGAGATTGTCTCGATTTAGTCGATCGCAAATCTAGCTCCTGAAGAAATGAATACTGGCTCTAGAATAATATCGGTCGAGGAATCGGGCAAATATGTTTACGCACCTAATCAGTCACAATAGATTATCATTATTAAATAGATACCAATTTTTACAAATGTTTATTTTTTAATTTACACAAATATAAACTTAACCAGGGTCAAATTTCAAGGTCACATCACAAGTAAATAATTGTACATTAATAAGCGCCAAAATAACTACGTATATGTGTTGAGTTCCGTAGTCCGCTAAATTGAATGCCGGTTGCATTGCGCTTGCGGGTGTATCCATAAAAAAGTAATAAGGAACATTTCAAAATGACAAAACCTAAAAAGGCCACATGGACGGAGGGGTGAAATTATTTTTAACCCTCCTGAATGGAGGGTTCTAGGTTCTCAGTCAGACATCATAGTCATACAGTATTTAAAAGCACATGAACTAGGTAACAGCCAGATGCTGATTAACATCATTTTAATAGGTATGTAGGTGCATACTTCCCAATAGATAGCATAGCATAGTAGGATTTCAGTTTCAAGATATGGCTAATCAAAAGATCTTTGAATAAAGTGTTCAACTTTTTTGGGATACAACAAGACACTAGTATGACGATAGAACTTGGATATATTCTGAGTAGATTGTAGAATCATATCAAGCTCATTCACACATACAGCCGGACTGAAGTGCCCAAAGCTTGTAAAATCCATAAGGCGTATTGAAAAGGAGCCTTTCTTTTATTACAATACTCAGATAAGTATTATTTACCTTCAGGTTGTCATAATGCTTATATATTAAGCCCTACTTACAGTAAACATCAAGGGGCAATTTTACGAGATTATACCTGTATCAAGGATAATCCTATCATCCTGTTAGACCCTAACATAGCGATATAATATTAAGTACGTACGTCTATTAAAAGAGCTGTTACTGCTCAGAAATAAAGCTAGAACGAAATCTTTGTGCAATTAAATGGAAAGTGTAAATGTACCCATACAAAATATACAAAAATATTATCAAATCTTTTAATATATAATATAATATTTTAATATACACAATAAATGCTTTAAAAGCATATAAAATATGGTCTTGCAGTAATTCGACTGAGAAAGTATTATGACAATGCGGATAGAAAAGCGAAAGGAAAAATATTTGGGAAATAATGGAATTTGAGCAGATATATCTTATTTGCTCGTAATAGGATGCAAATGAGCCTACCGCAAACAAAGATCGATTAATATTGTCGCAGCAAACGGATAAGGTAACTGAACTGCCTTTTCGGCTCCCGTGAGGCATGACTAATAGGGAAGCGAAGCGAATAGAGGAAGGTCGCAAAGAATAGGTAACTACATACTTTTTCCCACCTAAAAAAAACCTATTAATATTATGAAATGGGTAAAGCTGTTGTCTGGCAGGGAACAAAATAATATGCATTGACGATGATTAATAAAAATCGCAAATAAATTACGTGGGAGTACAGGTAAGTAGGCATATGAATAAAAAGCAGAATAGATTAAGTTACTTAATTCATAAATTGAAAAAGAAGTAAGTATGTATAGTTAAATTAATTGTTTATGTTTGAAAAAGATGGGGTTGATACCTACGAGGTTCATGTATTCGACTTAATTAAATAAAAAATTATATTTTAACAATAAATTCACAAGTTTCACATACTTAATTACAAAAATATAATATATCATAGACATTCATTACAACACGATGTCGTAAATTCGTTATACTCACAATACATAGTAAGTATAATAAATATTTATATACAACATTTAGGTGTAGCCTACCCGGAAACTAGGCCCTTATTTAATTTAGGGCACAGCACCTCGCCACTCAAAAATATGGTGGATGTATGTATAGTTTTCTCTCACTTCTATTACTGATAAAAATATAAGACTCAGGGCCGACGCTGCGTTAAGCGGGCGCCCGCACCCGCTCCTTTATAAAAGTGCACCGTCGCGGGGAGCAAAACCGCCCCGCGCCCGTTTTGCTACGTAATATACATTTATTCCATCGAGACGACTACATGCACACCGTTTAAGTTGAACTAACGACACTGCGCAGGTAATAATCCGGTTTTCGATACGGAACGGCACACGACACACGCGCGACGACGTGTACCCGCGCGGGCGCCGCTTAACGCAGCGTTGGCCCTGATACTTTCCGTTCAGGCTATAATTAAAATTTGAGTTACTGTTTATAACTTAAATGACAGAACGTAATAATTACATAATTAAAATAGATTTTTTGAAACAACACAGTTGTTACAATTCGTACTTAATCAGTACCTACCACTTTCTAAATGCTTGCTACATTAATTAAAACCATAACTAGATAAAAGACACAATTATTTTCAATTTATATTTGAATAAATTCAACCTTTTTTAAAAATAGTAATATTCTTTTGATAGATTTTCCAACAACAAATATGTTTCGTCCCTTAGCACCTTAATATTAGTTTCTACTACAACATTATTTTACACAATTATATCACATTTAAATTGCACATGCAGAGAACAGAAAACCAATGTTAGAAAACAGGAATTAGATCACCATTTTCAATTAATTCTAATAACGTTCACAAGAGTGCACTTTTAGAAAACCACGCGATTTTCCGTGTTTAGGTCACCACTATCCTCCTGTTCCATTGAAATACTGTGCGTGTTTCGTGTACGGAGCTGCAATGTGATAAGGCGGAGGCTGACCTCGACCGTAAACTGGCTCAGAAATGCTAGGACTATGTCGGTGGTTAACCACACTCGGAGGATTAGATGAAGCTGGTATGGCATCATATAGATCGTACATATTTTGGCTAGTTGGTGAGTGCACGTGACTGTAGCTACCATCGTCTGATATCAATGGAGTGGTAGCCATGCGATAGGGATTAGTTGTATTAGTGTGTCCTGTTGGGGAGTATAATTCTGGAGATTGTGATGATACATATGTGGGACTTGCTGTCATGCCATAAATATTGGCATTTGGTGGTTTTGTCTGGTGAAGAGCTGATGAATAATCATGACTTTCTACAACACCACCAGGATATACATTACTATAACCACTTAAATTTGGCATAGTTGTTGAACTAACCACTTGACTAACAGTGTGTAACCTGGGACTTGATAAATCACGATTCCCGTGTGAGTGATAATTATAGACATCATAGTTCCGCTGACCATAAATCTTGTCTTTGGCACGCGTGCAATTGTCGCTGTCATATATACTTTCATGGTAATTGTTTTCTGACACAGAGTGACATATGTGATCTTTCCTAGCATATATAGGGTCAAAAGGGGGAATATTTTCCATCATAGTTCTGCTATTATATGCACTTTCACTATAATGTGGTGTTAGAATTCCTTCATTGATTGGTTGCCTTTCTTGAGAACTGAGGCTTAATCTTTGCAATCTATTGTGAGAGTCATCTAGGCCAGCTCGGTAGTTCACATCATTTGGCAATTGATAATTTTTATGTTCTATATGTCCTCTATACATATTTTGGGCTAGAGGTATATTTGCTCTATCCATATCTTGTCTAGAGCTGTATTTATCAGTCTGCTTTGAACTATACTGTCTTTGTGTTAACAGATAATTATCGCTACTTTCTGTTTTAAAATCACTGTTAGTTGTACCAGTATTTTCAGGATACAAAGCATGGTCTACACTTTTGTAACTTTTATCTTGCTCATATGAAAGATCCAGAGGTTTATCATATGCATTCTCTGCAGGAAGATTATCATAAACAGATGTTTTTATGGGATCCTTATTTGTTCCTCCCAAATTACTTTTTCCAGCACCTTCCATTTCCATTTTGTTGTCAGATGCAAATCTTTGCTGTAATGTGGGTGTTATTTTGGCTGCTTTAATGTGTACTGCATTTTGCATAGGAGGTGTAATATCTTGAGTGCCATCCTTGTGTATATTTCTAGCATGTTTTGCTAATGCCCTCAATTCTTTTGGGTAGGGTGTTGGGGCTCTTCTCAATTGCCCTGGTTTTTCTGTAACTTTAGGAACAGCTTTCATGTCAACAAAACTGATATGACGAACAGAAGAGTTAGCCTCCACATTTTCAGTTTTGTCATTGTCCAATTTCATTTCAATAGGGGTTAAAGGCACTTGGGGGAAGAGGAAACAAGTAAGGACTTGTTCATAGGTCTGAGGGTCAACTTCAGAATGCATAGGCACTAAAGGTTTGCTTTGGTTTTCCGACAGCCAGAGGGCTACTAAATTATCACAATTTAACAAGGACTGAGGAAGACAGCTTAATGAATTCCTTACTAAGTTTAACACTCTTAAGGAAGTTAAATGGCCTACTTCTGGAGGTACTCTCGTCAATTTATTAGAACGTAGCGATAGCACAGACAATTTAGTGCAACTCCCTATCTCAGGAGGTATTGACATCAACATATTATCATCAATATTAAGATATTTCAATTTCCTTAGAAGTCCAATGGAAGATGGTATTTTGTCTAAATAATTGCACATGAGCATTAATTCTTCGAGATTTGCCAGCTGTCCTATGCTCTCGGGTATTGAGTATAATCTATTATTATCTAATTTCAAGGTAGCTAAGTTACACAGCTGCCCAATACTGTCTGGAAGTTGTGTCAGGATATTTAGTGACAATGTCACATCCACTAGTTGAGTGCAGTATCCAATCTCAGGAGCAAGTTCTTCTATCATATTATTACTTGCCTCCAAATGTATCAAGTTTTCTAATGGTTTTATAACTGATGTAATACATGTCAAGCTATTATTATCAATCCATAGTTCTCTTAGCTTTACAAATCTTCCAATCACTTCAGGAAACTGTTGAAAATCATTTTGTCCTATATCTAATCTCTGTAATTCAGTTGACCGAGACAGTGACTTAGGTAAAATCATCAAATAATTGTCTCTTAATTCAAGTATTCTTAAATTCGCTAACCTTCCAAAGTTTCCTGGAAGATACTCCAAGTACGTGTCATTCAAGTATAGTTCTTGTAATGCAGTAAGATTTGTAATAGCATCTGGTAGTTTTTCCAATGGATTAACACTAAGATCTAAGAATGCTAGATACTTTAGTGCCTTCATATTCTCTGGTATTGATGTCAGAGTATTCCTGCTGATGTTCAAGTGTTGAAGATTCACTAACGAAGATATGGCTGCAGGTAAAGCTGACACTTCATTGTCACTAAGATCCAAGTATTTCAACCCATGGCACATGAATAGTTGGCGCGGGAGTTCCGTAACACGATTACTCTGACAGAGTAGAGTTTCAAGCGTTCTTTCGTACACAAACACTTCAGTGGGGAAGTCGACCAGTGACTGATGCGAATAGTCCAACTCCACGACGTCTTCCACGCCAGGTCGTACACAACACAGAAAATCGAACGGCATTATGTTGGATTATTTCCAACCTCACACACCACAAATTACACTATTTTTTACACAAAAACGGGTAAAACAGTCTGTCCAAATCACTAACATTGTTTGTAGAACTCAAACATTGCGGCGCTTCTTTATAATTAGTCACATTGAGGAGAACTTGATAAATAGTATAAAATTACTTAATAATGAATCACTCAAACAAAATAATGATAACCTTCCCCGCCCGACCAATCCCAATAGTATTCTCATTTTCTCCGGTCCGTCACTTCTCTTTCTGTCGTTCGTACATTTCATTGATGAATCGTCTATTGACTATTACAGATAATTAATATTTACATACTTTTCTCAAGTACCAAGCGGAGCCCTATTCCTAATCGACTATTCCAAAAAATCGATTTTCCCCTCACTCATATAACACGGGACTTTCGAGCACTCCGAGAGTAAAGGGCCTATTACACTAATCAATATTCAGACAGTCTTAGTCGATGTCGCGTAGTGTAAATAAGGGTTAGACCCATGTTAGACCGGTCTTACTCGGAACAAAAAATAAGACAGTCTGAATATCGTGTGCTGAATATCGCGTAGTGTAATAGGGCCTTAAATTTTTTTTAAATTTTAATTACCTGGTCACTTAGACCTTTAAGTCGTCTTATTTCATTTTTCAAAACACTGATTCTGATATCGCCCGAGGAGGTAGTGATGCTTTGTGCTGCTTACATATGCATAAGAGTGCTACTGGAAAAAAGACGAAAAGGTGGTGGGTTCGAAACTATCTCTTAACTAGAAGTTACGTATTTCATGACTTTCGTGGATTTCATGGATCTTTGGTTCCGTACCACAAAAGGAATAAAACGGAACCTTTGTTGTCTGTCTGTCAAGACCCTTTATCTCGAGAACGCGTGGAGGTATCGAATTGAAATTAAAACTATATACTCAGGTCTGCGGTCCCTTGAAGCTGTGAAAATATCAAACTTCTAAGTTAGCGAAAAAAATGATACAACCGTTTATGTGGCAAGAAACGTATATTTCGAGCTCAAGGAACCAAAATTCATAGGGTACCTACTTTCCGTTGCCCTAGAATCTTTTTTGGCATATAGCAAGGTCAAGGCAAGCACAGATATAGGAATAAATCTGAAAACAAAAAATTTTTTGTTACGCAATTTTTTTTTTTTTTGCGTTTCAAAAAAATCTTCGAGACTCAACTCGGGAATTGAACTATTTATATAGTAAGTTTTTAAGGAATCAGTGCGCGAGTCCGACTCGCACTTGCCCAGTTTTTTTTAGCAATGTCGGCCCAAGCATCATTTTTTTTGTTATTTATCTTTATAATTTTTATTTGTAGTATCCCCAAATACATGATGATGTTATAAAGCTCCAAAAGCATCGAATCCTGGTTGTTGGACCACACTACTTCCATTGCTATAAATTCGAGCAACACACTTCCACACCTGTTGATATTTGCTTACAAACTAGATGTTTCGCCTTGCTCTCCTTGAACACGGCAACATGTTTCATAAACAATGTTTCATGACCTTTGTTTATAAACCGTTTCCAAAGATGATGAAACATTGTAAAACACAGTTTATAAGCAGATTATAAATTGTTTCCAGAGGTGATGAAAGATTGTGAAACAGTTTATAAACTGTTTAAAATGGAGAAGGCAGTTTAATTTTTCATTGTATTTTACCAGAATTTACCTCTCTGCCTAAATACAACTATCTCTTTCACATTTCTCAACCTTTCACCTGGCGGGGACGCGGTTGAGTAGGTTGGTCTTATTGTGTTGCCTATTTTATAGTAATGATGATTGTGTGGTGATTTTTTCACGGTGATTATTTTATGAGAACTAAAAGTAAGATTCCCGCAACCTTCACCAGGTCATCGGTCAACCTTGTAGGGGGCCTTCCAACACTGCGTCTTCCGGTACGCGGACGCCACTCCAGAAGGTTGAGGGAATTCGATGGATGCGAGACGCACAAGACCGTTCGTTGTGGCGACATTTGGGGGAGGCCTATGCCCAGCAGTGGACGTCTATCGGCTGAAATGATGATGTTGATGAAAAGTAAGATTAAAGTGAAGTGCTAACATTAGGTGATTTGATTTGTAACAAGTGTCTATAGGTACCTTTCATCGGTTATTGAAAAATTTTCTTTGACTGACACAGAAAGGGGCGCAAACGCATTACCACCGACCGCGAAACTTTCGAATTGAAAGTTACCTACTGGGAAGATCGTTAAAAAATAGGAAAAGCTTCAAACTACTCAGTTCTAGAATTTCGTGAGTCTAAACCTCGAAGATCGGCTCGCTTAAATATAGAGATGCATAAACGCAAAACTCAACAGAAATACTTATCATTTATTGCACTTTCGATGACAGATAATAAATTATGGAAAATATGCGGAGACAGGTGTTGCCCGGTACGTAGATCCTCGTGTAGATTTCTTTTCCCTGTAGTTTACTTTAGGTAAGTTTATATTCATATTTTCTTTGCCTGTTTGAGTGTGCGGGTTTGTAGGCTTCGCTTTTGCACCTGTAGATAATAGTAAAGTTTAAATTTCCCCTAGTTAATCTTCAATTGAAATGATCTCATATTACTTAGTTCTTATTTTACATATACTTCTCCCAATTTGGTTGTCTGTTTCAGCAGGTTGTAGATATTTCGGGTCTAGTCCAACTTTAGTAACTCTATCCTTAATTACAGGACCTGGTGACTCTTCCAAATTAGAAGTTCTAGAAGCAACAAAATCAAAACATTAACGTCGGGCCTTACGGATGAACGTGGGAAGAGTCGTTCCAGCTTGGTCCACTAGAAAAACTTTTGAAATTTCAATGCATAACACTCACGATTTTGAAGTGGCATAAAAGTCGATAGATTCTTCACTTATGCCGTGTGACGACTCAGTGTGGTTGTTGTTTCTGGATATAAAGTATGGCGTCGAACTTGTTGCTGTTTGAATTCCAAGTCTTTTGTTTTGTGCTTGATCAGTCGGTTCTATATTATCGAGTTTTTTATGAAGCCATTGTATTACTAAAACAAGTTAGTAAATCGAGCTTATTATTTTTGAAGATAATATGTCATATTATATGTGTAATATACTTAGCGTGTGATATGCTTGATAATTTACATTTGCAACACCTAAAATTGGCATTCACATTGCATGATTGATATAGTGTTGCCAGAACACTGGTATTGTATAGCAAATTAGCAGACAACCCACCATTATCATTGTAAGACGATTGCCATTCTAAAGATAAGTTTACTAAATAGTTTAGAATGAAATTTTACCCATATTATTATTCTTGATAGTTTCATCTCTATCTTTGAGAGCTTTCTCACTGACTTCATACTTTTCCTTTAAATCGTCTAATTCTTTTTGCAGCTTGTCCATGCACTGGCTAGTGTCACTAATTCGCTCTTTTAGTTCGTCCATTTCCCTAGTGTTACGTTCTATAACTTTTTCTTGTTCTAACGCTATAGCTGTTCTGCATAATAGCTGAAAATATGAAATTGTATTTATTTTTTGTACAATTTTCAATTTAAGGTGAGTGAGGTGAAAAATAAATTACCTTTTCTTTCATTTCAATTAGGTCAGCATTCTGTTTTGAAATAATTTGGTTAGCCTTTAAAAGCTGTTCTGATGTCGATTGAGCGGCGTCATTATGCCTATTTACTAGAGATTCGCTTAAAGCCAAACGTTCCTCTAAACTTAACTGTGGAAAATGAACATATAAAAAAAATGTTTTAGAGGTATATAAGTCAAAAATGCCATAGGCACCAGAAATAGCTGCACAAACCTTTTCTTTCTTGGCTATTTGTAAAGAACTGTTTAATTCCTTTATAGCGTCTGAGTTATCCTTTACGGTCTGTAAATATAATAAGATATCAATGACTTTGTGGCTCAACATGGCCATCATTTTCATCAATGATTAGTTTAATTATACCTTTTCTAAATAAATACATTTGGAATTGATTTGATTGTATTGTTTTTCTTTTTCCATTACATCCCTTTCCAACGAAGCATTTTTTGCTTTCAGTGTAGCTACTTCAATATGTGTTTTTTGAACTTCTTTTTCTAGCATGTTCAAACACTGAGTTTTTTCACTGAAAACATTCAAATTGATTTAAAAATAAAATCCCTGCAGGTTTTCAGGAAACCATAAAAGTTTCTATAAAATCGCGCAGGAAACAAGGTACCTAAAACGCGATTTAATTTTTTTTGGTAGTATCATGGTATTTCAACTAATTTGTTTTATTTGCTCATTTAACAATTCAAATCATACTAAAATAAAATTACAACAACGCAAATACTAATTTGCATTGTTGTGATTGTATTTTAGTATTATTACGCCATGAAACTTGAACACGCCATATCTTCGATGAAATCAAGAGTAGGATCAAATAATTAAAACGCATTGCTATAAGAAACGTCTATATTGGAGGTACGTACCCAGGCCTGGCAATTTCTAGAAAAGTCCGACATAAAGTACTTACCACTATTATGATTAAATAAGGTTTAGTAGGTAGGTACGTAGATAGATAAAGGAATTCGCACCTTCCGTTATTAACAATAAAGTCGAAATTCGCGTGAAGGGAGGGAGGTACATGTAATTAAAAAAAAAATTATCACCCAGGGATTCGACGACAATTTTCTGGAAACGTTGGTATCTAGAATGTTCCAGGCTTCGCATGTAAATACGAGCGAATATATTATGTTTAACAATTTTTTTTGGTTAAAACCATGAACAAAATCTGCCCTGAAAGCTACACAATATCAAGTCAGTTTATATTAATCATTAAATCTTAAAGTATACCTTAATTGATTTTCCAAGCGTCCAATGTTGTCGCGCAACTGCTTACAATGCGAGTTCATTTCATCCGTCTGTTTGTCTTTCTTATTGAGACTCTCCTGATACGTGGTGAGCTGTGTTTTCATGTTTAGTTCAGCATTTTGTTGCCAAAGCATTTTTTCCTATAGTGAAGAGAAATTAGTAACTAACTAGGCCCATTAAAACCTACATGTTATGCTAATCCAAATCAAGAATAAATGATGACCAGATTTTATAGTGCGAGTTTGTTTTACGTTAACACGATCGACACGTTTAAGACAAGCCCTCCTGGCCAAGTTACGATCGTTTCGTTTGCGTTGAAAGTCTCGAGTAGGCCACGCTTCCGATTCCTTTGTTCTGACCACATGACTGAGCGTTGAGGTGACGTCAGAACAACGGAATCGAAGGCGTGGCCTAATCGAAGCGTTCGACGCAAACGAAACGATCGTAACTTGGCTAGGGGGCCAGAGAGCCAAATGCAGTAAATGTTTCGATCGCTTTAACGTAAAAACCACTCGCACTCAGCGCAACAGTCTACGATAGATTTAAAAATATAAGTAGACAAACCTGCACCATCTTTTCTTTCTCCTGTTTCAAAGTTTCTCTGAACTCTAATTCATACTTTGACTTCTCTTCTTCTATTCTTGCTAGAGCAAGTGTCATATCATGGATCTTTCTTTCCAAATTCATACACTTTTCATTTAATACTGCCTCGTTACTCATCGCTGAACTTTTATATGAAGAGAAGCTTTTCTGTAAAAATAATTATAGTAAGGGATTGTACGAAAGAGCTACCGCAGCCCTGGAACGCAAAGGGTAACTAAAGGAACACGGGTGGGTTGTAGTTAGTAAAAGTCTGACACTCCCTCTCGATCCACCCAGAGCTGGAAAAGTTATTGTATGATTTCCCAATCCAAAAAAGGTATGATTTCTTAATTGAAAGTGTCCAGGATGTTAGATTAATAATATAAAATTAATGAAAGGTAAAATGGAACCGAAATTGTCAGCATAAGCTTATACTATAATTCCTTAAATCTTTTGTTACGAACTTCTGTTAGTTGAAAACGACTTAATGCCTACCTTGAGATTGATGATTGTATCAGCCATATGTTGTTTAATATCCGCATCTGTAGCCGGTCCGGTCTTCAAAGATAAATGTACAAGTCGTTTAAATTCATTATGTTCTATTACTTCTAAATAATATTGAACTGGATTTTTCTGTTGCATTATCAAAAACCTGGAAGTGGCAGTCAAGAATTAAGCTTCATACACTCGGATATGGCGGCCACATGGCGGGGCGGCACGGAACACTAGTCACTTTTTTTCATACATCCGAGCGGGTGGGCAGGTATCGGATAGCTAGCTGGAACCAATGTCGATCCTCCGCCAGGGGGTGTTTTAAGAGAGACCCCATCCAAGAAGAGTTTTCCCAAATCCTAAGCCTAGGAATAAACCAAGTACCCCATTTTACCCCAGGCCAAGCTCATCAAACAGGAATTTGAAAGATTGGTCATGGAGTTGGACTTCGAAAAACCACTCTCGATCTTCTATTGATACCATCGGGTAACGGACGGTACTGTGCAGCTGTGGTGTGAGGACGGCTACGGACCCAAAACGTAACTAAAATAAGACACAAAACAAAAACGCCAATAAGCGTCGGTGGTTCGAAAGCGACCCATATCGTGCCTCCTTGGATCGATATACATATGCTTTTATCGCAAGACACATCCCTCATGTCAGGGACTTACGCAAGGCCAGAAAAAAAACCCGACTTCTAGATCGGGTTCTATTTCTGTCCGTGTCAGCTCGGGCCAAGGAGAAATGGCCCGAGCTGTGATGGCTGACGTTGACACTGCATGCGCATACCCTGGTTGAATGGTGCTGCTTTTCTTGAAATTCAGCAAGCATTTGACAGGATGTGGCTTAAGGGACTGTTGTGCAAGGTTAAACTGCAGTTGCCACATAATTTATTTCCAGTAATTCAGTCTTATCTCACTAACAGATTCTTATGAATCATGGAGTCCAAATCCTCATTCTTTGATATCAAAGCCGGAGTCCTACAAGGTTCAGTACTGGGACCAGTTTACTGCTGACATGTCTCAAACTTCGGGTGTGGTTACCGAGACGTATGCTGATGACACCGCCATATTATCCTGCGATGCTTCCTCTACTCACGCCTCTAGTGTCTTTCAAGACCAACTTGACAAAACCGAAAAGTGGCTCCATAAATGGCGAATACGGACAAGCGCTCCGTCCTCGCCGCCGAGGCCCGCCGCGACAATCCCGTCAACGTCCTCCCCGTCCCTTGCCTGAGCCAGCCCGCGTCGCTGAGCCGTAATTTTAAAATTCCCCGATAATAATAATAAAATCTTTGTTCGATCCAGCCCGTCCCTTGCTGCCGCTAGCTGCTAAGCCGAGATCCGTTCCCCACAGGGGGTGCCCTTAGCGTGTAGTCGCTTAGTTTTTTAAGTTTAGTTAAGTAAGCCCTGGCTGGAGGCTTTGATTCTTGAATCGAGGCCGCCACAGGCAAGTCCGGTTAAGCAGCCGACAACCTCCTAGGTTGACCTGCAAGAGGCCAGACACAAAAAAAAAAACGGACAAGCGCATCCAAATCCACGCACATCACCTTTGCACTTCGTAGGAGGGATTGCCCCGCCGTCAAGCTTGGTAGCGACCAACTCCCACATAAGGACTCAGTTAAATACCTGGGTTTTAGGCTTATATTTATAAACGTTGCTCAACTGCGTCCTCAAGTACGATATCATTTGATACCCGATTATACGATGTCAGAAGATCAAGATCATTGTTAATTAATAAACGCATGAATACAGAATCTGTTACCAAGATCAGCTCCTCAATGCGCTGTACTCAAGCTATGCATACGTGAACGACTACGTCACATTAACCAAAGTTTAAAATAAAATTCTTATTATTGAGACTATACACACTGAATCTTGAACAATCTGAATCGTTTTTTGAAATATTCACTTGGCAATCTAAAAGGATTTGAGGCGTACCTTATACACATTTTTGAACGATATCGTAAAGGCCATAAAATAGCATCATAGTACTCTATTTTATCGTAATAATTAATTTAACTCAAAATATTTACAAATTCCATGTTTCGCGTTACGCTAATCACGATCTCAAGTCCCGGTCGGTCTACACTCAACCTCTGAATAGAGAAGCAGATTATGTTCTTCAGTATTCTATATGTATATCCTGCCACAGCGTATGTGTGTGGTCTTTAAGGAAACCGGCTTATTCGGGTGGCTGCAAGTTGTGTGATGTGTTGTTGTGCGTCTTGCACGCAGAATGACAAATTGCAGCCACCACCAGTTCTTAATGAGTCTCAAAAACAGCTTGTAGACATGGCTCAGAAGTGAGATGGGCCTCTAAATCTTAAGCAGGGCGTTGTCGCCTTTCTTAAAGAAGACTACCACACTTCTGCTTCACATCCGTGTTGTTTTCGTGATCGTACGTGATCTTCTGCAACGTCTTATAGTAACTATAACAACATTAAAAGTCTTTTATGTTTTAAATATGGGTATATTTTGACCTGAATAAAAATTATTATTATTAAATGAATAGATTGACTAGGCAATCAACAAATCGCAAAGGGGCTGGACCAGATACGGCCAGAGGTTTCAATGCCGTGGACAAGATTATTATTTATACTAAAAATCTTGATAATTACTAGAAATAATTATAAAAATAATATCACGTCAGATAAAGTTTGGAAAAATAATATTAAACAATAAGTATATTCATTAATCAGTGTTTCCTCGGTTCCTGCAGCCATTTTAAAGTTTTTTTTTTTTCATTTATTTCTTGACCATAGATACAAAGTCCTTTAGGTGCAATAATAAAAATAAAGATAGCATAGAATTTTCAATTTAATACTCGACCAGAACATCATTTTTTATATCAATAATATGCATTTGGTCCATTGATAAAAATGCATACAAAATTCTGTATGTGTATGAAATTCTTTGGAAGTTGCTAAAATCCGTGATCTGTGATACAATAATGTATTTATCCACGGCAGGTAAGAACTATTTAATTTGTACCAAAACACACTTTAGATAAGTGTGTTTTGGTACAAATAAAAAAAAATATGTAAATAAAATACTACAGATGTTAATGTTGAATGATACTTGTTAATGAATAAATAAGCTAATACTTAGAAGTCACTTATATAATGTTTTTAGACGTTGTTCTAATTTTAAACGACGGAAGAAAATGATTAACAAAATGAATAAATAAATGTATGTTTATTTTGCTGTACTACAGCCGCCATTTTGACTCTAGCAATATAAAAATTAAAACTGATTTAACTCATTTCCTCCAAGTTTTTAATAATCCTGTAATAGCTGTAAAAGGTTTATTATTTCTTAAACTATGAATTGAAGTTGTCATAATATATGTCCACTGTTGCTATACCGTGGCCAAAGTTTGTAAGAATGGTGGACCATACCCTTTGTGTGAACTATTGTAGTTATTATTTACAGAATATATTTATGTATACTTTGCACATTAAATCGAAATTATACCTTTTTAAAAAAAAAAAAATATTTCCCCGAAAATGTTTTGTAAATTATTTGACTGAGGAATGGAAGTTAAGGTTTATTCCAGAAATCTAATGACAGAAAACTTCTTCCACACGGGCAAAGCCGCTGGCAAATGTAGTATTGACATAATAATTACCTAATTAAACATATTAATCTCTTTCTCTCTCTCTTAATCTGGTGGGGAATGTTACTTATTATTCCAAAAATCCTCACTAGGCTGATATTGTTTAACTAGTGGGGATTTCTGGAAATTTCAACACAATTTTAAACTATGCTCAAGTTGACCATAGAGAGGCCAGGAAGGGCCCGCTGAAACTTGAAATGTAAGACGGTGGCATTGCCTCATTGTATGGCAATGCTAACCTCTTTCCAAGGTAAAAAAGCCAGCCCTTAGGTCATGCAGTGTCAACAAGACGTTACAACAGATCTTTATACAATTGTTTATACAGTGTTTGTAAATATTAGTACTTAGTATTTTTAAAATGTAAATTATATGTATATGAATAAAATAAAAAGTTTAATAGATCAGCCAGTTTTCATAGAAATGTGCTCATTTTTCTTTACTCTACTCACATATTGTTTGAAGCACATTGCTGTAGCAGCCTTACAAGCTGAGATGGGAAATTATCAAAATCCACGAGTAGACCTTGCTGCTTTTTTAAATCTTCATAGTCAATTCGTGTGATAGTCAAGACGCACAAAAATGTGGGGTCTTCGTCATCGGATAAAGATATTCGCTGAAATTCAATAACTTAATTAATAAATTAAACGTGAATCATTCGTTTCATTTTCAATTGTTTTTACTTTAAATGTTTTGTGTGTAAGTTAGCAGAGAAACCAACCAGAGTATCCGTTTCAAATAGTTTGTCAATTGTTACAGTCACATCTTTTTTGCAGTCTTCGAAACCTCTTTTAAAAGTAATATAATATTTTTCTTTGTGGAAAGTTTTGAAAGCCATTCCTGCATGAAAAAATGTCACATATTCAAAAAATTATAATGTTTTATTTTGTTTGAAACTTCCAAACAAAACGTTAAACGTTTTTCGGCAAATGTCAATCTTTGATGTCAAATGTCAATCACCACATTTTTTTTTTTTGTTTACCCGTTAGGGAAGGCTATAGTCGTTCCACCATATCGCCTAGTTCAGTCCAGTCTTTCGTTCATGTTTTCTTGTAATAATGTCTTTCGTATTCGACTATCGTAGTTGTTTGTCTTGTTTGTTATTGTTTTTTTTTATAGTTTTAAGCAGCAAATGTATCGATTCAGCCTTCCCAGTAAACTTCGCTGAGGTAGCCAAAACTCTTCGATCAACGTACATTGTTGATCGAAGCCAAAACTGCAATAAAATTCTTAGCTTCATTTTACCGAGATCGCTCCTATTTCAATGATTCCACATATTGTCCAGTTGCGCAGACACTTGAGATATAAAACTACACCAATTTTACATCACAATATTAGTGGATATTGTGATGTAAAATTGGTGTAGTTTTTGGAAACAATTTGTGAATAATTAAAACGGCCACTTCATTCGAAGAAATTCCGCCAAAAACGACCCAAAAACTGCCCCAATCCAATCACAAATTATCATTAAAGCATTTAAACAAGTCCAATTTTTTTAGAGAGATGTTTTGAGAGCCGATTTTTGGCGATAAGGCTGTAACTACACTACTTCAAAAAAAGCTTCAAAATAATATTTGTAAATTTTTAATCTGACAACAACAGCTCTGTCAAAATTCAGGGTTGTCATTTTGTGCTTGTGTCAATGTGCTGTCACTGTCTGACATCAAATTTCCCGCGTCTCTAACGTGTTGAAACTCGTCAAAAAAATAAAGATATTGTAATTTGTATTAGTTTAGTTAATTTGATTGATGCATACTAGTATACTTAAATTTAAACTAGGCTAGTTATTTTATAAGATCAACTGTTGGTCTGTTGGACACACTATCGTTTGTCTACAATGTGGAACGGTATGTATTCATACTTCAAGTGCATAAAACGCACATAAAATTAATCCTTACTAAAATATGAAACTACTTATGATTAAATTAATTAACAAATTATCGCTTCCAATCTGTAAATTTATTTGCAAACAATATTTCAGATCAGTCTGCTGTTGGCGGTGGGTTTTTTAACTCGCCAAACCAATTTGGAAATGTAAACACACCAAATCAAGCTCCAAAACAAGTAAGCAAGCACTTCAGATTCTCTTATCATTAGTCTTCTGCAAGTACATTGATACTTACACTAGCTTCTACTTCATAGTAATATCTTTATCTATTTTTCAGGGCCGAAGAGCATCCCGGACAGCTCCAATAGTGATCAGACAAGCTCTGCACAGTGGAGATGATGGTGTAAAGATATGGGGTACAGAGATACAAATTGTGTTCATTGTGGCCCGCATCAGGAATATCCGCATGCAGAGTACCAAAATCACCTACACCATACAAGATATTACTGGTAGGATGAGAGCCGTACTCTGGCTGGACCAGGAGGCAGCTGATGAGGATGTAAGTTATTCTTTATTTAGGTATCTGTTTACACCAATTGTTAAAGTTCCTTACACTTAGTTTGAATCCTTCTTTTTGAATCAATGTTATGCTGGTTAAACTTTTTGGGTCCAGTAGATGGCTATGTTAACTGCAGCATCGGTGGCACTCATCAAGTTTCAATTTGAGGTCTTTCATTCAATTCACCAGGCCTGTGGCCTGGTGAATTGCAATTATAAATGTATACACTACATTAAGGTTTACTCCTTCTCACAGAGATGAGACCTGCACCTGTGGTCTGGGTTGCTATTGCTTGACCTTGTTATTGTTGCTACATATCACCGTGAAAACAATTCCAAACATTTAGTTGAAAGACAAAATTCAACTAAATGTTTACAATATTGTCACATAGATTGCATTAAAACAATATTCTATTCATTGTTTACTTCTCTTATTGAACTAATAAAATTATACATCTTATCTTTCAGGATAAAGCCACACCCAAGGTGCAGGTGAATGACTACATACAAATATTTGGCACTGTGAAGACCAACAAAGGAAAGAAAGTGCTGATGACCTTCAAAATAATACCAATAACAGATGTCAATGCTATCACATTCCACTACCTACACTGTATTCAAAATAGGCTCAAAATGGAAGCTGATTCCAAAAAGGTAATGTTATAATAGTTTTTTTTTTAATATCTTTAACAGTTTTTGTTGTTTCTGTTCAAAATTTCCTCACCAAACTTAACAGTTTGGTGGTGAGATATGCTCACTTTTTATGTTAAAATACCTCATCAAATGTATTTCTAACACAATATATACTGCTTTTATGATTTGAAATTATAATGTTTCAAATTTGGGGATAGTAATAAGAGGTGGAGGAGGACCTGCATATAAAAATTATATTATTTACCATGTAATTTTTTTTTACAGGAAAAGGTTGAAAACAACTCTAATGGATTTACTGGTGGTCTACCAGCTAATTCCATGGTTGGTGTGACTGAAAGCAGTGCGTCAGTGAATGGCCTAAACCCACGACAGATGATGGTGTTTAATCTGATCAGAGCCTCCACTCTGGAGCAGGGTATTAGTAAAGAGGATATGTATGGCACTCTCAAAGATCGTATGTCACAAGTGGAGTTTGAGTGAGTATTTCAATAAAGGAAATACACCCAAGAGCGGGATTTGTCATTAGATGATTTTCCCACCTTAAAAAAAAAAATGTGGGATGCTATTGATATTATTTAATTATTCACTTAGGTAAACAATTCTGCCCTGCTAATTGTACTTGCAGTAATCGTCATTTTTCGGATTTTTACTTTTGTGCAAAAATGTATAAAAAAATATTTTCTTATTTGTTAGGTACACTTTTATAATAATATATAAATAAAACTTGTTGTTTAGATATCTTTTATGTATCTCCGAACCGCCATTTTGTAAGTAGGTACCTACCTAATGCATTTGCAATAAGCAGGGCAGAATTATCAACATGTTTCAAATGATATTTATATGATCTTTTAAGTCTGGTACCTCCTTGTGTGCTACTTTTATTTATACTATTTTAATATTTACAGAAATATCTTGGAATGGATGTGTGGAGAAGGTCATATCTATTCAACTATTGATGAAGAGCATTACCGCGCTACTGACGCTTTCTAAATACTTGCAATGTGAAGAAACTGGCATTTTCATTGAATTCTCCAATACTGTTATGTACCCTAAACCACCAAATCATTGATTAACTTACTATAAATAAAAAATGTATTTGTAAAAATATTCTTTTATTAATAATTTGTAAATATCCAGAATTTTATTATTTCGTTATTTCATAACTATCGCAACATACAGGGCACTGCATATTGCTTATTAATAATGATTTTTTTGTAGATATTGGCAATGTCTAACTTAACTGAGGTTTTAATGATTTTAATTCTTTATATAAATACTTCGCCACATCTGGCGAATACGCCACTTACCCTATTGAACGATTTTTTCATAAAAAAGCTACTTAGTATAATGTCATTTTCGCTGATGGTTGCGGTTCCCTCCAAAATGATTGAAGGTGGTGATTGACGTAACTGGTGTGGGCACCAGTTGTCTTCCAGTCTGCTAGTCTTATTGTAACCTTTGTAGGTACTTTAACTATTTTGTATAGCTATTTTAAATATTTGAATTGTTTTAGTATAAAAGGATAATGTACCCATCTGGAAATACACACACAACAACAACATAATGATTTAAGCAGGTGTCCATGAAGTTTCTTGCACATTCTCCCCCCAATAAAAAAAAAAAATCTACTTTGGAGTATGCAATTAACAGCTAGAAACTCCTAGACAATGCGTAAGTGCCTTTTCTGTCTTAATACTTTTGAGAATACTATAACATTTTTTGATTTTTGTTTTAACTCTGCATCAAGTTGCCTTGCCTTGTAGAGTTGTAAAACTCTGGGTTATTAAATAAAACAATGTTTTTATGATAAGTAATTTTATTTAATAGAAAAATAAGTATTTACTTAAATTATACAACGGAAGTAATATCCTGCTGACACAAGACAAAAATGTACTTTTTACAAAAAAAAAAACCTTGACATTGAGTATACAGATATCAAACTAGCCATTTTAAAACAGTACTTATCAATTCATAATTAAGTTATTTTTGTAAATAGACGCGATAACACTATCATTATTACAAAGTTGACTGTTTCCATATAAAATTACTACCTACACACTTTATTATAACTCATCCCGGAGAGACTTATTTTTCTCATTAGGTTTTTTACCTGCATATGTTTGGCTGTCTAATTGAACATCTTTCAATTCTTCTTGTTCTACAAGGAATTCCTTAGCTGTCCATGCTTGTGCTCCATCTTTGAACATGAATATTGCTCTGTCATCATCTACAAGGTACCTGGAACCGAAATATGATTAAGTGAAGCAGCAATATTTTATAGCTCCTATACTATCTATACATTGAAATAAAATAAGATAATTAAAATTTTCAGGGCGGGGAGGGGGAGTATTGAGAGGGTTAACCTTTCGAATACCGTAATTAGAGACAGTAGAAAGAAAATGATACGAGTGAATGACGGACATTCACTTGGGGTTTAATGAATTAAAGGAGTGGATCCCATTAAGTGCTAGGTGTCAATCAGACAGACCTAGATGAATGTGAAGAGATGAACTTGACTTATCAGAGGGACTGACCCACAGTGGCTGAAAACAGACATGAGTGGAAAATGTGTATTTTGCCCAGCGGTGGGACATATTGGGCTAATCAGATTTAATTGTCATTTCTTTGTTACAATATTTCCATAGTAGGTTTTTGTACTTTAGGCATATAAGAATTGTTGATTAAAATGGCACTAACCTTTCCACCTGAATGTGGTTACTCCACAAACTAGTCTGCCATATCTTAGTTATTTCCTCCGTTCTTGCTCTAGAAGGCTTGTTTGCTACAGATACAAACATCATGAGAGTTTGGCCCTTCTTAGTTGCTTGCAATACATTTCCTGGGTCAGACAGATCCAGTTTGGAGAAGTCCACGGGCGGCGGCTTTCTAAGGTGTTCCGGTAGTTCATCTTCTGGTAAGGGTTCTTCATCTTCTTCCCATTGATCAAAAAGTCTGAAAATAAAGTGTAGGTATGTAATAATATTTGACGGTTATTTTTTTTAACTGGTTTTTCCTTATTTATCAAATGATGTGTTCATATACCGTAAGACCACGTAGCTAAGCCGGCAAGGAAGTACTGATAAATGGATGTTTTTCTCTACAATAAAAAAACATAAACTCAGGCAATTGAAAAAAATTCAAATACCTTTCCATGTCAGCGTCAGAGAAATCTCTTATATCCTTTTTAGCCCATTCCGGCTTTTCTTCATTTTTTGGCTTTTTCGCAAAACTAATAGTAAAACAAACAAAAACTATAAGTAATAGAACTTTATTCATGGTTAGCGAATTCAACACCTTTCACAGTTTTAACTAAATAATTGAGTGTTTCATAGAACGGTTTTTGAATAAGAATTAGAGAAAGAGCTTATTAAGAATTTCCAACACTACTTGCGCGACTATCCGAAAGACAGCGTTCAAAACAGCGTTTGTAAAACGTTAAGAAAAATTGAGTGGCGTTCGCGACTTTGCGTTCGCGTTAGTTTGACACTGACAGTGACAATTTTTTTTTTCTTTTTATTTTTGCAGGCAAGTCTTAGACCATACGCCCTGTCCACAATATTTTAAAATAAAGTGTGTCTAACGAAAACTTTTAAATAAAGTGTGTTTAACGTCAGATAAGATGTATAAAGAATGAAGCTGAAATGATTCTATCAGAAGATGAAAAAATCAAGGAGAGGTGGAAGGACTATTTTGAAAGGCTGATGAATGAGGAAAACAATCGGAATGGAATTATAGAGAGTAAGCCAGTGAATGTGGGGTTAGTGAGAATGATTAGTATGAATGAAGTCAGAATTGCTGTAAATCAATGACTATACAACTATTTGACTGCTCATACGGGCGACTGAGCTCACGACACTTATGTGCAGTTGCACTTATATTAGATGTCAATATAAGTGCCTTTTTTAGTTCGGACCAGTTATTGGATCTGTACACACACGATAATTTTGGTAACATAAAAATAACATGTATTGTATAAAACAAAAACAGAAATGTCAATTAAAAGGTGTGGAAAATCGTCTAAAACATCTAGCTATAAAAAATATGGCTTAAATCTTCATCGGTAATTAAAATATATCTATAATTTGTTAACGTTATTAATATTGCAGAACTCAAGCTAAACTGGTTGATTACGAAAAAAGTGACACTGCGTTCATGTCTTTTCACTAGAATATTAGATTTTTTATTAGAAGCCTTGCGCGCACCGCCTTGCGGTGGAACGCGGTCCGCTTATTCTACCGTGCGGTAGAATAAACGCATTCACAGGGCCGCACACTGCGGCGAAACTAACGCACGATTTAACCGACTTCAAAAAAAAGGAGGTGGTTATCAATTCGGTTGTATTCTTTATCATCATTTTTTTAATGTTTGTTACCTCAGAACTCCGTCGTTTATGGACCGATTTGCAATTTCTTTTTCTCCTTATAGGAAAAATCCAGTTCTGATGATGGGATCCATGAGGAATCGAGGGTACTCCTCAAAAATTATAAGCCACCTTATAGTGATTTTGGTATTTTCATCGAGAACTTAAGCATTTACAGTCAAAAAGTAACAATATTTTTGAGAAGTAGGTAATTTCGATTCCTCATTGATCCCATCATCAGAACTGAATTTTTCCTATAAGAGGGAAAAAAAATATTTGCAAATCGGTCCATAAACAACGGAGTTCTGAGGTAACAAACATAAAAAAAATGATCAAAAAAAATACAACCGAATTGATAACCTCCTCCTTTTTTTGAAGTCGGTTAAAAACGTGCATTTTTTTCGCCGCATCATCATCATCAGATCACTTCGACGTATCATTTTCAAAGTAACTATTCAGAACCATTGATTTATTTGTATTGTCATAGTCGCTTAACTATCTTCATTGTGATATCTTTGTGAGTATGAAGTTCCGTTGACCATTTCTGGTCTTCTTCATCTGTACCACTTCATCAAATGTTACTTTTTGACTGTAAATGCATAATATTTGAGGAGCTCCCTCGATTCCTCATAGATTCAATTATCAGAACTGTTTTTTTTTTTAAATTGGGACCAATCTGGAAGCATATCTTATATGAGAAAAAAAAATTACAAATCGGTCCATAAACGACGGTGTTCTGAGGTAACAAACATAAAAAAATTATGATAAAAATACAACCAAATTGATAACCTCCTCCTTTTTTGAAGTCGGTTAAAACGTGCGTTTTTTTCACCGCAGTGCGCGGCGCTTCCTAGATCTCTATACTATAAAAAAAATATGTGCGGTAGATTCACCGCAAATTTGCAGCGAGAGGCCAACGGTGATTTCACCGCATATGCACATGCGTTTATTTCACCGCAGTGCGCGCAAGGCCTTAGTACTTTTTACCTCGTTCTGAAATGCTGCTTCAAAAGAAAGTCGATAAATTATTTATCGATGATTCCCAATGGTACCTAAATAAAAAATGTCTTAATGTTTACAGTTTAGATTTCCAAATATTCCAGAACTTAAAGAAAAGAGAATTAATGCGACTCATAGGACCCCAAATCTTTTATTCGGAAGACTGACTAAATTAATCCATTTAAAAAACCAGTAATAGACTTGAAATTAAAATTAGGAACTTTTAATAGACATACTTTCTGTCGATTAAATTAGCTGATTGATTTACTAAATCGGCGAATAATTACCGGAGATTGGTTGCAAAGAACGACACGGTTGACATATATCGGGCTTGTCATCATCCAGGAGCATCCGGGAGAATCAATTCGTCACATCATCTCTGTTGTTCTCGTCAGGCTAACGGAGAGTACTTGTATAGGCACAACTTTGTAACCAGGTGTCGGTCTACAATTGACTGAGAAATCGGTGAACATACATTTAAAAAAAAACATATTCAGCCGAACATATAACCTCCTCCTTTTTGAAGTCGGTTAAAAAGTTTCAGTGTTAAAAATTGGCTAAAGGCCATACAGCTCAAAAAGTCTTTCCCTACTTATTCTGATTCCTTTAGTTGCCCAGTCACTAAATTTAAACATAAGGCAGATACTTTTAGTACTTTTCTCAAAAGTCTTATTAAATTCGGTTTGAACTATTGAAAAAAAATCGTTATACAAAATGTACAATCGACAGTGTCGCACCACAGATATGACCACGACTCAGTTCTCGTAAATGGTCATATCACTTTGTACTGGAATAGACCCATCTCAAGACTATTGTAGCTAATAAGCCTGATGTAGTGGTGGTGAATCGATACGAGAGGCATGCATTGATAGTTGATATAACCGTTCCTCATGACGAGACACACGTGAAAACCTAGAAAGATAAGTAGATTAAGTGTCTTGACGAGGCCTGCGAGGTTATAGACATGTGGGATGTGGACTCAGCAATCATTGTACTGATAGTCATGTCAGCCAATGGCTTAATAGCCACAAGCTTCGATAAACATCTTTTTGTTTAGGTGGGAAATCATCCAATGACTTCTCGCGCTCTTGGGTGGTACGCGAGGGCATGTCAGACTTTTACTAACTAAAACCCACTCCTGATCCTTGTTTGCCTTTAACCAACCCACCACCCACCATACCCATGGCCCATGGCCTCGGTAGGCTTCGACCCTACTGGGTCGGGAACGGTTTGCTGACATCTCTTTGAAGCGCGCGTGGAACACTACGTGCCGTCGACGACTCATGCTCCTTCCGGGCGGTTACCAGACGGCCGGACGGCAAGTTGCCCATTGCTCGCCGTCCGCATGCCTACGCTTACGGTGGCTGGAATTCGGAATCGAGATTCCGGTGGTTGGATCGTGAGGGCCGTTCCCTCACGCGTGCGGCCGCCTCCTTCGCTAGCATTATTGCTTCACAATAGGAGGCGACCTTCTGCCATTCCTCATCGCTCCGGACCATGGCCTGTACCAGGGCCCGACGCGAGAGGTCTTTGCCACCGATCCCCACGAGGACAAGGTGCGGCGGTGCTCGGCCCAAGCGAGGCACACCTCTACCGTATGCTCCACCGTGTCGTTCGGGCGATCCATAGAATGGTGACACCCAGGCGTTTCTTTTGCACGAATCCGGTGCAGAAACGTCTTGAACTTACCGTGTCCGGTGACGACCTGCGTCTGACTGCGTCATGTGGAAAGTGACGTCTTTCCAACCACACAAGGAAGGGACTTACTGCCATAATTATTGCGTTAACATCAACCAACCTCTTAGGAAGCACTAGTTAACCGGCTGGATCAAAAGCTTGATTCTGAAAACGGTACTGCTGGACACGGTTTGTGCAGTTAGGAGGTTCCTTTCTTTTGGAGCCCTGGCCGAGTGTAGCTTGGACCCTGTTCCCGATACCAGTGAGCTACTACTTTTTTAATTGACTTTCAATAAAGAAACAAATTTTTTTTTTTTCTTTCATTTTTTTTTTTTTTTTAATGTAGTAATTAGGTAAGAATAGTAAATAAACTATACATACAGGGTGTTTGGTGCATCGTCAAATTAAAATGGTCGACGAGAGGGGTCATCTGCTATCCTTTCAGACCCCTAATAACTTCTCATACCCTGTGGATTTCTTTTCATGGACTTTTTATTGTTTTTTGAAAATAAGACCCAAGTTTTTCATTCAAATACAAATTAAAAAATATACACAAGGCGTAGACTCTGAATTTTAATTTTATTTAGATGTGTATTGTATTAGTACTTTTAAATTAAAAATTAATGACATTAGCTATCTCGTTTTTTTTTTTATTTACTCGCAAAGTTTTGGACTTAAATTAAAACTGTTCATGTTACAACTATTTACATGGCTATAAAAAAACAAAAGCGACCGGAATCTTCCAACCCCCTAAAAAAATCTCTAGTTTATCCTCTTGCTAGTGATGTGCCACATGCTATAAAAATCTTTTTATAACTTTGTGAATTCGCTAGAATTGTGAATCACATACGACTAATATTCAAAATTATGATTTAAAATTTTTTTTGCATAAATTATACCTGAAAAACCTATTTAAAATGTTATCTCACTCCTATAAGGCAAAATTTGTCTTGTATCTCTCTTTCCATGAGTTTTACTAGAAATTGCATTTTTAACAATTATTTCCTAATTTTTACAAATCCTGCTCAAATTGTTGTGAATGCAGGCCCGACATCTCTTTCGTATTTTGACAGTTGTTGTACGAAGTCGTATAATGAAAGTCGTTTTAATGCATTGTTCGCAATTTAGTCATATGTGATTCATTCACAATTCTAGCGATTTACAATTTTGTAGCAGTTGTTGTGCAGCAATTGGTTCAATATACAACGAAAATACAACTTAAGTAAATCAAGGCTTTGCAAAAAAACGCACCTTTGAATTTCGCGGGCTGCAATCATAACCATAAAAATATGTATAGAAGATATCTGTCTATGGCCGTATCCAACGGCTGCTATTATTTCACTCGTCAATAACTTATCTGTGGTTTATTTATATTCATCGTTCATTTTTTCAACATGACACTGACAGTTTCTTGCGATGTTGCGTTTCATTCAAAAATATTCACGTCACGAACGTTGAGTTGTCATCACGGGTCGCGTGTCGGTTCACGGTTGTTCGAGTCGTAACGTCAAATCATGATTTGAGTTCCTAATATTTTTTATCTTCTACAGTATTTTATATTTATTTTATTTAATATTCAGTTAATTATATTTAGTCTATAGTACTTACATTATAAATTGGAAGTTTAAAGACACTAGCGTTACTTCGGAGACATCAAAATTTTGGCATTCAAAGTTCTTGAAAGTGATAGTTGGTTGTAGTTCATACCTTATTCAGGTGGTTTTAGTTGTATTTAACAGTAGCGTTAAAAACATGGACCAGAGTGGTATAACCCCGAACACTTCGAATCAGCAGCTTGTTATAAATAGTGATAATGAATCGGCGACAGCGCTGCTGCAGGAGAAGGAAAGTGGGAGAAGAGAGAATCTGAATGAAGTCAGCTTCAAGGAATACATGACTGTCGGGATCCTGTGCTTCGTCAACCTCATCAACTATATGGACAGATTCACCCTGGCTGGTAAGTTTGATGACCATTACAATAACGACTTTCTATTTGGTACTGAAAGAAATTGTATATGATATGATGTTTGACCTGGCGTTGTATTATAATATTTACCTACATAAACAAGAGACCCCAATTAGAACCTAATTCATAATTTTCTAATTAGAATGCAATGCAGGAAGTAATTTAGGTATGTTGCACTAGTTAACACAAAATCATTTCGTACTCCTACTAATATATAATACCTATAAATGTAGTATATAGAATTATAAATGTGAAAGTTCATGAGGATTGATGAATTGATGTTTAAATGACTAATTAATAAAAATAAACTATAGTACACATCTCATACATTCAAATACTACACAGGCTATCATTTATATTGGGTGGAAGTACTAATTATTTACTATTTTTTTTTTAATTTCCCGTTTGTTGATTAATTTTGTCAGTCATACATTATAGATGAACAATTTTTTTAAGCTCTGATTCTATCATATCAACAAGAGGTTTACAACAGTAGCTGAGAGAGTCAGTAATTTAAAAAAGTGGAACAAATATGTAACAAGTAATACACATACTTCGCTACTCAAAATGTGTAGCAATTGAACATCTTAGTAATCTACACTCTTAGTCTTGTGTATGATAAATAATTGATAGAAATAGACAGTTATTCTTACAAACATTTTTTTTTAAACTAAAACATGCTTGTATAAATATAATTATTAGGTACCTATTGCATTTAAGTAAAACAATTTTGTTAAAAATGTATAATATTATAATAGATTGTCAAAAATATTGAAACCATTTTAACTTTGTAGATGTGAAAGACCTATTAGGCAATCCAAAACTTAATAATTATGTATCTATAAATAAAAAATTAAAACTCTATTTATTGGCCAAAAGTTGGTCCTTACCCAACAGACTTACTTTTTGCTAGGTTCATGGGAAGTTGAATGATATAATGTTAAGACTAAGAAGTAGATAATTTGTTCATTATTGATTCAATTTTTATTCATTATAGCTTCACCAAAATTAGGTCTATGAGATAGGTACTTGCATTAAGAACACAAAATGCAGAATTTTTTGTTTGATAAAGCACAGCACGCTAAGAAAAGATAAGCTTGAAATCTTATCTATGAAAGTCATATGTGCAAGTACCGTTTTCAGTTGCATAATAATCTATCTAAATCTTATCAAGTTATATTCTAGGAGGTGCAAGCATCAAACACCTATAACATTCATGTAGATAATACCTAAAGGCATTTCAGATATCGTCGGCTAAGAGTGTAAACCTGCTAACTCCACTTTTGACCAAAATTACATTTTTATACAATCTTTTAGAGAAAGTTAGGCCACACGGACTGTAAAACCAGCTAAACTCACTCTCAACGTAAAATTGGCGAAAAAGTGTGATGCGTAAAACAGCCAAATCCATTTTATTCAAATTGCGCGGCTAACTCCATGATCGAAGCCATTTTGTATTGGGTCTTTGGCGTAACAACGTTCCGTGCAATAAAAAATAGTTTTCTGTCAAATAACTCAATTGTTTCAAGATTGCATGGTTGAAATATAGCAGAGGTAAGCCTTTATTATTACTATTCACTTTTCGTTTTACGTCTAGTATTCAATAAATAAGTTTTTTTTTGGTTTTTACGTTAATCATTTAAAAAAAAAATGGCAAAGATTTTGCCGAAATCTTTGTTATTTTAGAGAAATAGTTGAAATTAAATTATATTAAAGTTATAATATACAATTCTTAATACTTAACTTTGCTATTTTAATTTTAAATCGCGCTGTAATTTAGTGGCTGTTTAAAAAGTTAGAACATGGTTCAATAGAATTCAAGATATTCATGTACCAGCAGAGTATATATCCATCTGTAGATCTGCAAGGAAAAAACCACGTCCATACGAAGTAAAATATCTAAACTACCAATTCTTTAAAAAGTTCAATGAGGTTCAATTTTATAAAAGCATTCGTCCTGGCCGATCTAAAGGAGATGCAAAGGTTACAGATATCCGGGTTCTTCGCTACACTCCAAATGGAGATATTTATTATAAACTTAGATTCCCAGATGAGTGGAAAATATTACCACAAAGAAAATCCTCATCGGTGACGTCTGTTCCATTTACTGGTCTACAAAATTTATACAGTGACAGGCCAAAAATTAGCGCGAGAAAGTTCGAAGATCTTCAATACTTGAAAAACACCTTACCAGAAGATTATCGCTCTTATTACGATAGCTTACCTCATGATTGAAACAGAAAAAAAAATGATAATATTAAGGAAAAGAAGAATAATATTTTGTTTTGTTATTTTGATTATAATTTTATGAAAAGAGGATTTCAGATTATTTAAGTTTTATTTGTTCCATTTTTGTTTTCTCAAATTTTTTTGATTTAAAGACTGATCTTTAAGTATTAGCCAAATATATAACTGTGATGATTACTAAGAAATAAATAGACTGATTAACTAAACAATTAAATTTATTTAACCTATCCTTAATCCTCTGCTATCCTAAATCTTCCAAAAAACCTGCTAAGTCCACAAAATAAAACGTTTGCTACCAAAAAAACCTTCTAAGTCATAAAATCACTTATAACTTATTAACGACCAAATTTTACTATTTTATTAGTTTCTATTAATGTAAAATATCCAAAAATACACCAACTACATTTTTGGTTTTAACCTAAAATTGTAAAATTCAACATTTATTAAGTTTTATTTGTCTCCTGTAAATTTGGGTTAAAGTGAGTTAGCAGGTTTACACTCTTAGCCGACGATATATATATTATATTCTATCCACCTATCTAGTCTATTTGGTCCCAATGCTGGACAAAGACCTTCCTATATTATAAAAATAAGATAATTAAAAAAATAACATGACCATTTTAATCTTTAATGCTGCTTTACTGCTAAAACTTTCCTTCACAATGATCAAGACAATCAATAAAAACAAATATTTAATCAAGCTGGGTAAAGTGTGCTTGACCCTAATTCCCATTTAAATATTTTAATTGTCCAACAACAGAGTCTTATTTATCTATATTTATAAAAGGAGAAACTGACTGACTGAAATATCAACGCACAGTCAAAACTACTGGGACTAGGAGTGTGAAAAGTTGGCATAAAGTTTCCTTTTACAACGTAGGCAAGAATTAAGAGAGGATTTTTCAAAATTCACCTCATAAGGTGATGAAACGGGGGTCCAAAGTTTGTTTGGAGAAACCTACTTTGACGCGGGCGAAGCCGCTGGCACAAGCTAGTTTTTTTATACTTTTAAATTAATAGTCAAATAGAAACAAAGTTTGGTACTTTTTTTTCGAGCCATTATTCTAATCAACTTCCGCATTATGTTATGTCTATTTCTTATTGATAGACATACCTACAATGTATTAAGAATAGTCGTAGGTATAAATACCATGTTGTTTGTTTTATTATTGAGACCTCTGTAACATTAGAATTATTACGCGTCAGCATATTAGATTCATATCTTTGACGTCGGAACACGCGACTAATCTCTTTAATTAACTATAATAATTATCGGGTGTACAGCACCAATTAAATCACGTAAAGACATTCGGTAGAGATAAGCCAAGGTTTTCGCAACAATATTAAATATTAAACATATTAAAACTTGTAAAGTAGGTTTACCCAACAGAGCATAAAAATTAACAAAATCACAATTTTGGGAATGACATCTCCTTGAGGCATGCGTGGAACAGTACGCGCCGTCGACGACTTGGGCTAGGTCCGGACGGTCGGACGGCGAGCTACCCATTGCTCGCCGTCCGCAAGCCCACGCCTACGGTGGCTGGAAATCGGGATCGGGATTCCGGCGGCTAGGGCGTGAGGGCCGCTACCTCGCGCGTGCGCGTCCTGCCATTCCTCCTCTCTTTGAATCATGGCCTGTACCAAGGCCCGTCGCGAGAGATCGTTGCCGCCGATCGCCCCCACGAGGACACGGCGGTGGCGGTGCTCTGCCCAAGCGGGACACACCTCTACCGTATCCTCCACCGTGTCCTCCGGTCGGTCCACACAGTGGTGACACCCGGGTTGAATTTATTTTATTAGTTACGAAGTCGAACGGAAATGACGAAATTATATGCGTTCCTTCGTATAGCTGTCGACGAAACCCTAAAATAGCGCAGTGTGTGACTGCATTAAAATAATAAAAGGCCCCATACACGGTACGATTTGTCTGTACGATCCGTCGCTTCAGACAAATCGTACCGTATATGGGGCTTTTAAGGGGCAATACTTGTGCAGACATGAATTCCATGTTGCAGGTACCTACCACGTCTCATAGTTAAGTTTTTAATTTTTTTTAAATTGTTTCTATAAATTTCTCACGCGCCAAGGCCTCCCTCAAATCTTCCTTGGTATAATTTTAATTAAGTATCTAATCTCGATATTTAAAAAAAGAAATTAGGCCATAGTTAGAGACGTAAGTACGAAATACTCTTTGAATCGGAACTCTGAATGCATTTCGTATGATTCATAGAGGTAATGCTATTATTAGTCACCTAATCATAATTCTCATTTAACCCCTCGCTCTCATCTGTGGCTGTTGTCTGATTTAGTCATCTACTTATAGATCACTAACAATGTTAAAAGGTTACGTCACCGGTATTTTTCTTGTCAAGGGCTCTGTTTAACCATAGACTAATTTTATCTTATCTTCATGAATGCCAAAGCTCCGTCTGTAGCTAAAATATTCCGTGATTAATAGCCATTCTTTTTTAGCTAACGAAGAATATCGTGGTAGTGCACATTACCACGATAAGCAATGTAACAGTAACTGAAATTTACTACCTGTGACCGCAATAATTCTTGTGGTAAATGATTTTATTACATAACATTTCTAGTTCTACGAATAGTAATAATAACTTACAGACCCTTACCTTAGACCTTTTACCTTATAAATATTTTGTCTAATACCTTATCCGCTTTACAAAAATGACACATCGCCTCTTCCAGTCTTTTTTGGAATTGATCTATACTTGTGTCTAATATCGTATGATCGCCATTTGAGCTATTGATGATGTATCCACTCAAACGTTATCTTTGATTGATTCTAATGAAATAACTTAGTAATTATTAACTAATCACTTCAGATGTAGGCAATGCAAGTCCTTAATCTAATACATGGTGTTTTTGACGGACGAAAAATTTCACCACTGGGGGTCCAGAATCATGTACTGGATCCGTGGTATTCGTTTGTGCGTCGATTTCAAAGACACCCTGTATATAAAAGGAGAAATTGACTGACTGACATATAAACGCACAACCGAAACTACCGAGATTAGGAGCGTAAAATGTTGCTGGTTTCCTTTTATGACATAGGCGAGCACTAAGAGAGGAATTCCCAAAATTCATTCTCTAAAGCAATGAAACGGGGATCCTAAGTTTGTATGGAGAAACGTACCTACTGTCACGCGTCAAGTTTATAAGAATCGTTACGCTACACCGCTCGTCTTCAACTAGTTTACTGGCACGAAGGTCAGAGCTGTATTGCTTTTGGTCTGTCTGAAGACATGTTCATTAAGAATACCTCTATTGTATTATCACAGACATGACTTGACATGGAATTGAAAATCTAGCTTAGAACATCATGGTCTTATAGTTAACGACCACAGAATTTATAATAAAGGGTAACCTCTTTTATAAATTCCTAACAGACTACAAAAATCACTTTGACGGAGAAAAAATAATGTGTGTAAAAGGCATAGTCCGTGTAACACCAGCATCACGCAACTTTTGGTGCAGTTAATCTTTTCATGTCGAAATAAAACGACGTCTTCCTGCGTCAAGAGCGGGCTCTAAAATAGATTAGTTAATAATCCTTTTTATCTCGGATGCACTTTACTGTCGCTACTTAAAATTCCTTGAGGAATCCTGTTACGAAATGTATTCAGAACCTTGCCTACCTAATGTTTACATTTTGAGTTAAGCCACGAACGATGTCATTGACTTTTTAAGTTTCAAAACCACCCCGGACCTCTTAAAGCATACAAAGAATGGAATGTTTCGTGGGAGGTTGAGGTTTTCAAACGTAACGCAGCGTGGACACGTTGAATTTCTAAATAACATTTGTTACGAAATTGGATATGTATACTCATCCGACAGACTGATGCGTCACGACGCGAGTACACTGCCACTTAAAACATGGTCAACTAATATATTATTCTATTCTGTGACATGTTCAGATAAAGTTTATCGTGTTTCGGAAAGATTCAGTAAGCCGGTTTCACTTTTTAAATTCCCAAATGAATTCAAATACACGGTTCCACGCTAGTCAATGCGTTAAAAGTGTGTATTAGACGTTAATAAGTTTTTATGAATGAATGGTGAACGCCCAGGGTGTGTCGATGTCACGTAATCAGTGAACTAATCTCCAGTGTCTACTCACGTGCGTGGGTTCTCTTCTCATTCTTCAACGTATACAATGTCACTTTTTAAATATGGAACAGGCGTTATAACTTGATTGTTTTTGGAATTAGGACAAGACGTTTGGAGTTTTGGACATTCCTTTCCTATACACGCTTCGTATGTTAATGGATCAAAACTTGATTCTTTTCGATTCCCGGACGATTAATCAAAATAGAAGTTTAGGGAAGACGGGATGTAAGTTCGTGGGTGTGTAAAATACGTAAGCAATATTTTTTTTATATTGACGCGATTACTAGAGGGGAGCAGGAGGGTTGATTTCCCCAGAGGGCAATCCACAAGTTACCACCGCAATAACACGCCACAAATATTCCTATCTTGATTAAAATCTAAAAGTAATCATGAGGTTCACTTTGCCGAAGACATCGCACGTTGGTGATAAAATGATGATTGTTGCGGATGATAAAATAAAGCAGGTGCACAGTTTTAGGAAATAATTAAATTCGTATTTTTTTTATATTGAATTTTATAACTCCATTTATCATTATGGTTGTCGTTAAAGATGGATAAGTACCACATAATTACTCATTAGTCACACTCCCTGACTACTAAACTATGGTTACCTAATAGATTTTAAAGGGATGACCCAGAAACAGGATTGAGTCATTTTAAAAAAAAGTTAAATTTGGCCGTTTTCTTAATGATTTATGAATGAACAATATTTTTGTAAGTCTCGTGGCATCTGACAATTTAGATAACACTTGTTGTAGGTACTATTGCCACATTTTTATAGTGCTTAATTTCTACCGTTTAATTATCTCATTCATGTCGTTCTATGTTTGCGCAATACTAATGTTTGGCAAAAAGTTTATCTACGAGTCATTGATTATTCAGAAATTGCTTGCTCTGTATAATTTTTACCGTTATTGGCTGTTTGTGATAAATGATTAGCACATTGGGCATGCGACAGTTTGTCTGGTAGGTAAATGACCCTGGTTTTATTTTATAGTTTTGTTTTGCTTGCTCAGGAAAAAGACCATTTTCAAACTCCAAATCGATTTATTAATATTAATACACTTTTACATTTCATCATTTCTTAGTATCGTTAATATTCATTATATCGGTTACAAAAATATGTCATCCCGAATCTTTAAATTAGAAAAGGGGTTCCAGTTGTGTACCCTATTTAGCTAGGGTCCCAGGTGAGTGTACATCGTTTAATAAATAAAATATGTGAAAGCTTAGTAGCTGTTGGTTTTAGTTTACCGCGCACCGCGCCCAGTGAGGGGTTAAAAATGTGGTAACTTTTTAGGGACGCCACTTTTTATATACGATATTTTGTTGTCTGTGTGATTAATTTATGATGATTGTAATGTTAGAAATGCTACAAGCTCTTACGATTTCATCTGTTAATTTAACATGACTCATAAATATTCAGGCGTCAATAGAATTACAATAAGTTAACCATGAGATTTAGATACTGACATTGACACCACATTTTTATAGTGTCATTGAAAGGGACTCTTAAGTGTAAATCGTAAAATTGCTCTGGGCAGCGCAATTTCTTCAAAGGCACAAATGCAAAGGCAAGGTTCACAAGAAATCGTAAAAGTCTGGCTGTCTGTCGTTCACAGTGATTGCCTTTATAAAGCTATACTAGAGAATCGATTCCAAAAGGACATCGACCATTGACAGATGTGGTATGCTTGAAGGCTGAGCTTAAAAGCCATCCTTTTTAATGTTGTTTTAATCTTTAGCCATTAATCGAGCGGTTTCAGTATCATGTGGTAGAGGATCAAAGAGGATTACGAGGAAATTGAGCCTTATAGTTATCAAGCATAGTAACCCGAATTCGGCGTTATGGTCCCTATAACATTTTATTCCTGTCCCTTGTATCTTTTAAGTGTAATCTGTGAAAAAAAGTTACGCAATTGGTAAATTTGACGGCAGTTGGGTTTCTTCCGCATCAAACAAGAGTCTTCTTTTGTGCAAATAATCATCATAACCACCGCAACATTTTTACGTTTTTTTCCTGATAGTGAACTTTATCTATATGTTTTGTTTGATGCTGAAATAACTGTGACCACTGATGTCTTGTATCACAATCAAAATTATACACGTTTTCATCTTAAATTATCTTGCTAACCGATAAAATTATGCACGTGTTTGTGACTGTGTATAGTGGATGGATAGCATTATTGATACGAGTTCAGTGCGGACAATAAGCTGATTTTGTATTACAGCAATTGATCTCTCAGGCTGGAAGTCCAGTGCTCCAACAGTAGTTGCTTTGATTTGATGCGATGCAGCTGTGCATAATAAGTAACATAGATACCGCGGCTTCGCTTGTCTGTGCATCGGCCCACGTTTCAAGTGCCCATTGAGACTCCATTTGGGTCCAATTAGTTCCGACTTTAGAGATACTATATCAGCAGATGACGATTATATTTAGGCCGGTTAGACTATTAAAAAAAATGAATACTCATGTCGTCGTATGCATGTCATTTGAAATTATCGCTTTTTACAGTTAGTGGTTTAGTAAAGATAGGGTAGAGTATATGGATCATCAATAATCATTGGATCATCGATAATCATTACAATGTAGAGACTTGAGGCCCTGAGGCTAACTGATAAAACTCAATCATTTGAAGTAAAAGACGAAAACTTTCCACTTTTACGATAGCGACGATAAAAGGTTCATGTCATTTATAAATAGTTTATCAATATAAGTAGGTACCAACTTAATAGCTATAATGAACATAACTAGTTTCAATCTCGGATGTATTTTAATATAGGAATTTATCCATGAAGAATTCTAATGAATGATCCATTTATTACAAGTATCAATAATATAATTACATATTTAAGTATATTATTTGTACGTTTGAATTCAGATTCCTACATTATTAATTTATTATCAATAATACAACCTGATGATATAATGCAAAGGTAACAGATCGCTCTACTGTTGAACTGTAGCGCGCGCCTCAGGGAGATGTCAGCAAATCGTAGGGGCCCAGCAGGGTCGAAGCCTATTGGGGCCATGGGTAGTGTGAAAGCGAAACCCAGGGTCCTGGGACGAAGGCAACGAACGAACAGGAGTGGGTTTTTAGTCAGTAAAAGTCTGACACTATCTCCCGCCCCGCCCAAGGGATTTTCCAACCGAAAAAAAAAAAAAGGTAACAGATCGCTCTACTGTTGAACTGTGGCTGCAGGTAAATAATAATATATATATATATATCCTTTCATGGTTACATCATCAATATTGCATACCGCTTGAGACACATTGTTTCCACGGTAGAACCGTAACCGGTTGTAGTCTGCCAAAATCGGTATTAAAGATAAAAATGTAGATACGTAGGTATGTCAGTAAATGCAACATACTTCGAATCCGCCAAGCGGGGCCGTAAAGTGGATCAACGTTTACAGTAGATAGGATACGGGCACCACGGCACTACCGATAAATTAACACTTGTTACGATTTGCGTGTTCATCAACGTACAACACTGGGACGACCACGTGGGCATCCGCCTTTTAACATTGAAACTGGTTACACGTTGACGTAAATCAAGTTTTGGCATCATTAGTTATCGAAGCCAATAAAGCGAATATGAGCAGTATAAATTATAAGAATGCAAAGCAGTTCCGAAAAATAGAAATAAAGAAACGGAAGAGGACGAAAGTGTTTATAATGAACTGGCAAAAAATGAGGGTTCGCTCATACTAAGTCATGTATATTTTTTCATTTTATCTACCTGCGCCAACCTCCCTAAAGTTGTTATGTAATTAAAACCGCATTTCGGTTGAATTTTGTGATGATAATCGTTGCTTGGCATTCCGTCGTTCATAAATATAATAGTAAAAACTTCCAAGGCTGTTGTTTTTGTATCACTTCTTTCAATTCAATAAATCGCACTATTTCTGTTCGTTCTTTTAATTTTATGTCTGTCTCATAGTTTTAGTGTCACAGTCGAGTTTCATCTCACTTGCCAGCTTGTCACTGCTGCTTCATTTCTGTTTTTAGCTTCCTAGATTGTAAGCTTATCTGTTGTTCTAACGTGAGAGTTTCTGGGGTATGTAAACGAGATTGAAAAATAAACAGACCTTTCCCTTTGTTGATGGAACATAGCTGTCAACTTCTAGTATTTACTACCGCATACGTGTGTAAATTAAAGTTATCTATTTACTATTTGTGCTAGTGTTTCGCTTTCCGTCATAATTATTCTAGAGACCTACCTCTAAGTTAAAATAACAATGGCTATGTAATTGTTTAATGATATAAGAATCAATTGAAGTTGTTTTATGAAAGTTTATAATGTACACATACTTTCATACTAAGTTGCGAAAAAAGTGGTTGCCAACATCGTAGTGCTAGTTCCGAGTAATAGAGAGAAAGTAAAGGGCCATTTCTCTGTAGTGAAGTAGTGTGGGAATATCGTCGCTGTGTTGACGTAAACGGCTTTTAGTTACTGGGGTTCGAGGTTCACCCTCAGGAAAAAACACGCCTTGCATAGGCGCCAATCTTTATTTCTCTCACTTTAATTGCACCCTATGTTTTTTTTTTTAATATTTGCAAAGTTAAAAACATCAACTCCGATTGCAATATAGTTGAAATAGAACTTAGGCTCAGACTAGGATTTCTTAGACATCAAGTAACTGATATTTACAGCTATGATTAATGTGTCTACGCTATGAAGATTCATATACGGAAGTACCAATTCTATCGTGCTACAAATAAAAATAACCTCTGTGTTTATGGTTATGATAAGTTTTATTCAATTATATATTACTGTATAATTGCCTCTGATAAGCGAGTCGTTTATGTTATTGAACTTTATAATTTCTCCTAACGGTAAGCTTGATATGATTTTTTTATTTATTAATAGTCATCATTATAACAATATTTCTCGCTCAGTATTGTAGGTGCGGGATTTATTTATTACCTCTGAATAAGAGTGCAACTGCTTGGTTACGACGTTAACCTTAATTGCAGTAATAAACAAAACAACAGCAGTTTTCATTATTTTAGTGCCAAGAAAAAAATGAGCGGTTTCTTTAACGTTGTACCTATGTGGTTGAAGTAGATTTTCAGTTAACTTTAAGAATTAGAAATTTTAATTTTCCAATAAAATTACCGCTTTTTAGTTGGTTAGGTTCCGTACCTCAAAAGGAAAAATGGAATCCTTAAAGGATTACTTTGTTGTCTGTCTGTCTGTTTGTCCGTCAAGACCCTTTATCTCGGGAACGCGTGAAGGTACCAAGTTGAAATTAAAACCATATAAGTACTGAAGTCTGCGGCCCCTTTAAGCTGTGAAAAAATCAGACCTCTCGAGTTTCAAAAAAAGATACGGCAGTTTATGTCGCAAAAAACGTATTTATTTATTTATTTATTTATTTATTTAAACTTCATGTACAGTAGTGGTACATAGGCGGACTTAATGCAACAAGGCATTCTCTACCAGTCAACTTTTGGGTTAAAAGAGACAACACAAGTTAAGTGTGCACAATAAATAAATAACAGATAAATATCAAGTGGAATGTAGTATCATTAAATTAATTTACAATAATAAAATACATATTTATGCTAATATTATAAACTAATAAATACATTATAATTAGGAGGACTTAAAAATAACAATTATGACGAAGAACGAACTAAGGTTGAGAGGACTTCAAGTAGTAGTTCCGAATTTTACGCTTGAAGGAGAAATTACTTTCAGCTTTTTTGATGTCAAGGGGAAGAACATTCCAGAGTTTTATGGTAGAGACAACGTAAGAATTATCCATAAACCCAGTACGGTGAGAAGGAATGTGAAGAAGCATGTTTTTGGATGCTCGAAGGTTGAAATTATGAGAACTGCCCAATACTTTAAAATAATGTTTTAAATAACCAGGAGCACACGGATCGTTCATTATAGTGAAAAGTGAACAAAGGGATCTGAGGGATCTCCTGTGACGGATAGGCAGCCATTTAAGCTGAGAACGAAAAGAAGAAATGTGATCATATTTACGAAGAACAAATATGAAACGAATACAGTTGTTCAGAAGTCGATCCAATTTGTTTAGAAGTTCTTGGGATAGATCAGAGTAACAAACATCAGCATAGTCAATTATCGGTAGGACAAGTGATTGGACGAAAGTGGTTTTAGTGCTTGATGGAAGGAAATTCTTGAATCTATAGAGAGATCGCAGCGTGAAGGTGACTCTCTGGCTAACCTGAGCAATATGCTTATTCCAGCTTAACCTATCGTCAATATATAAGCCTAGGTCTTTAACGTGTGGCGAGAGAACGTATATTTCGACACTCTCAAGGGAATAAAAATTCATATTCCCGTTGACCTAGAATCTTGAAATTTGGCATGAAGCAAGGTCTCCTATCACAATATATAGAAAAAAAATCTGAAAACTGTAAATTTGTAGTTACAACTGTAAAACTTTTTTGCGATACGGAAAAATCTTCGTAACTCAATTCGAGAATTGTTTTCATAGGTAATTTTGTACGGAACCCTCAGTGTGCGAGTCCGTCTCACACTTGCTCGGTTTTATCTTCTTTCCTTGACACAGTATTAAAAGTATAGCTACCGCCAAAACAGTATTCGGTCTACGTGTTACGTTCTGTGAAAATGGATATGCCCAGATTAGGTTACCTCGGGTTCCTGGTATTGACGGTACACTTGCTGCATCGCGTTGCAAAATAACATACACGCCTACATTGACACAATGGAAACTTACATTGTATATGTACTTATACCACAGATTAATACAGACCTTCCTACAAGGTGCAATTGAAATTCTGAAACTACCTTTTTCAGAATCGAGAGTCGAATCGACAGCACAAAATTTTAACGGGTCGTTTATGCCTTTATTTTTTGATATGATTAGACATTCATATCGATTAAAAAATAAAGTAGAGCACACTAGAATCTCGATGTTAGAAACGATATATTATTGAAGTAAAAATAAGTGTACTAGAATGAATTTACTATAAAAATAAAATTAGTTACGGTGTTGGTATTTTTGCGTTTTTATTACAATGCCACCTTGTAGAATGACAACTAGAATGTTAGTAGAAGTGCCCGCAATCAATATACTTCATAAGTAGTATGCTGTAGAAATACTGAAAACAATACATTATTGTCAGTGAGGCCTTAACCTAATTTGTTCACTGATTTCACAATTTCAGCGTTTTTCATTAGGAATATTGTACTTTGATGCATGATGATGCATAATGTCTACAAATTATTTAAAGTAGCCTGTGTACTTAATGCCATAATCCACGTTATCTTCATGGATTTTCTGTACTTCAGCCGCTTCAGGTTAAGCAAATATATATTTACTTACGTAACCATAGTGTAGTAGGCAGGCGGCAAGCTAGCATGCTAGTAGATATTTAGATAAAAATAAGTATCAGTTTAACGTTTTCGGAGGCAAGGACCCAGCATAATGGGTCGTACAATTATTGTAAAATCTAAAAAAAATCTAAGTAAGTACCGTACCCATGCCAAGCATATTTATTAGAGTTGGACTCGCTAGTCGGGTTCTGGGCATGGACACAAGTCAGCAATAGCTAGCTACACAAACGAATTATTGTATGTTATTGGCATCGAGAGTGATAAAGTACTAAAAATATATTTTTTTTAAATCCTTTATGTAGCTAATCGCCGAGTCATAGACCGTGCTAACATGCACCTAGTTAACAAAAGCAAATAACGAATAACTGTACCTAACTGATAAGAAACAGCACAAGTTACATAATATAATGAGTATTGACAAACTTGTCGTCAGGCATGTTGGTACTCTATTTACACACTTGGCAGACGAGCTGGCACTGAAAGTGTAAACCAACTATAAATATAGAATAGTTGTACCTGGCGCTAAGCTGCTAAGAGGGCAGAGCACTTCATCACATGATTGTCTGCTTAAAATTCCTGAACTTTGTCGTTGCTAGTTTTATATATTTTTTTTAACACTAATGTCCAGACACGGCAGCTTACTAAACCGTTAGCGTTGTACTAGTATGTATATTTATAATATTCTCTGGAAACAAAAAGTATAGCTTGGATTAGGATTTTTTTCCTATAATTAATTTACCTAAGTATCATCGTGCAAGTATAATATTATTTTTTTCTTTCTATATCTGCTTTAGAGATTGGTCATACTATGGTCTACTAAAATTCTGGAAGACGATAAATGCTCCGGAAAAAGGAATAAATACATGAAATACGTACATGATATAATATATATCGACGTTGAAGTGCGATTTTTTATCAAAATTACTTAGCGCATAGACTTTAAATTAATGTGGTCGTATTTTTAATTGTACACACAATTTTAAATAGACAATAAAAATGGGACAGTTGATGTACATAGGCGAGCTTGATCCACAACTGGGTTTTCTTACAGCAAACCATATGATTGAGAAAGAAATTTTGCATTTGAGGAACTTTAAATGTAGGTACAACAAAAAATTAAATATATAACTTAAATCAAACTTAAAATTAAAAATATGGAGAACAGTTAAGTGTGCAACTATACTGTTCTATACATAAACATAATATATACAATAAATAAATAAATGTAAACATTATACATATTTATGGTTTATCTCCGAAGAGGATATTTAGTTGCAACTGCATCAAATTAAATTGTGGAAACACCTCATAACTAAACCAATGTGTACAATTTTCAGTTTTGGGAAATTTTTGACTTCGACAGTTAGGAGTTATTGGCACTATCGGCACTTTAATAATGTTTTCCCCCTTACCTAGGTACTACTATTATTAAAGCAATTACAATATGTGATATTCTCATCCTGTTTGCAAAAAGGTGTTGAGCTGGGCGATGTGATGGAGGGTTGTATTTGTGGTGTTCTGAATTTTATTGAACCCAGGGTGACAGATCTGTCACCTGCAGTAATCGAATGTGCTAACGGAAATGAAAGCCGTCGTTCAATCTCTTTCAATGGCGATTACAGTAATGTCGTGAAAATGTTATTACATGTCACGGTTGGAGACCTATTGCTAAAAGACTGATGCGCTGATGTGATGTGATGTGGTAATGCGTTTTTTTTTCTCTTATTTTCATCTAACGTTACGTAATGCTAGTTCCTTGTAATTATTGTAATCAATTATAACATGAGTAGTTAACTGTCTTTTTACGTAGGTAAGCAAAAATATTTTAGCAGATATAAATAAACGTGTAGTTTCGTCATAATGTCATGACCGAGAAAACACCGAAAGATATCGTCACGAGTCGCTGTGCAATGGTTCGCGTTCGCGCCACGAATCTCTCGCTGCTGATTGGTAGTTGTGGTGGCGTGATTATGATGTTCGAAGCCGGTGCGTTCGCCGGCGGGCGTGCTCGTGCGATAGTGCTGCCGCCACGCGCCTGCTACATCAAGCCATCGAGGATGACGTAGCGTATCCGTATGATCGCGCGACGCGCCACGCTATGCGACGCCCACAAGCTATGAAGGTCACCACACTAATCTTGATGATGAGGGCATTCTTATCGATTTTATATAGCGTTACTGTGAAGTCGACTTCAGAAGTTTAACACTTACCTAGGTTCTTTATTTTTCTCGTGTCTGCCTTCTCTAAATTGCTGGTACCTATTCTATCTGCCTAATTATAATTAACCTCTCATGCACTTGAGTCATTAGTGTGCGGTTATTTAAAAACATCCTGTAGGTAGAGGAAATAGGATGGGTTTTCCAAACCGAACCAACAATAGTTATTTCCTTAAAAGCTAGTCCAGATAAAAATTGTGGAGCTAGTTCTTGTTTAGGAAAGTTAGTAAAGTTGGTAAAATATGATAGAAGAGTTCGTTATTTTCTTTAGTTCAATTGTAAAATAAAACTAGGTCAAGTCAGAGGGAAAGAGTGTAGTTAAAATTAGATCTTCTTCAATTTCAAAGTCAAAGATACACGGTATTAGTAAGTCTTTGTCGCATTGCCGTCTATTCCTATTTGATTTGATCACACTATGCCAACGTAAGTTTTTCAACGAAGAATAATTATTAGTCTGGTGATATTCATTGCTATGGACAATAAATTAATCAAAATCAATTCTCGCCGCAGCGAGCCGTGTGCATATGCATTTATTCATGACACCATTGGAGGATGAGTTTGTACCTAATAAAAGAGGGCAATGCCTTGTAATGTTCAACACAACACATAATTTCACACCACATTATTTTGAAAAAATGGGATACTATTTGATTTTTCCAAAAAAATATGGCTTGCGAAAATTTAAAAACCAAATTGCCACTTTGCTAGCACTTGAAACTCTGTTGGTTCGAAAGGTTTTTAAGATCTTTATTAGAAACAGGATCAAGTGTCATCGAAAATAAGTAATTAAGTATGTAGTTTCTATATAAAGTGATCATTTTTTGATGATGTTATATTTCAGTCTGTGAATGCAATTGTTAGTACCTATTATTCAAAAAGTGATCTGGAGTCTCCTAGAGGCGTTTTGATGCAGCTATAACTGTTAAAGTGTCAGTCAGCCCTTAATGCTCTGGCTCATAAATCCACCCTGTGACTAATAAATAATATCCCCAATATTTTTAGCAGGCTTTTTTCAATTGAAGTCCAGTGGCTGTTTTAATTATTTGCAAATGTATTCCTAGTGGATATTGTAATGTAAAATTGTTATAGTTTTTTTACTAAAACTGGAAAACATTATGTGGAATCATTGAAACAGGCGCGATCTCGGTAAAATGTAGCTGACAATGTTATTTTAGTATGAGTTTTGCCTGTAACTTCGCCCGTGGGCTCAAAAAAAATATCTTATGGGGATGAAATACCAGGAATAAAAAGTATGTTCTGTTGCACGAAATGGTCTACCTGTGTGCCGAATTTCATTTAAACCCGTTTATACATTTAAGCATAAAAGAGAAACACACGTACATACATACAGAGTGTCGTCTTTATAATATTAGTATGATTGACGACCTCATTACAAAGATTTTATATTGGCCTTTCATTTCTTCTCAAAGCAAAGCTAGTGCCAACTATCAACAAACCACCAGCACCAGTCAGACAGAATGACTGACAAATGAATGAGGATCAATACTATAGTCTAGTCGACATTATATAATTATTGAGTCTAGTCATACTTTCTCCGCTTTTATCACAATAGACCAGGCAATTGATGTTGTGTACTTGTACAGAACATTAACCCTCTAGTGTGGATAATGTTCCATGAGTAACTTACGCGTAAGACAAATTCCGCAACGGTTTAATTAAATAAATCGTTTAGCTTATCCTTTACCTATTTAACAAAATATTGTGCTAGTAATTTTCCAGAATGTATGTTGATATCATTGCTAAACAGGGGCGTAGTTACCACAATAAATCAACCGTGTTAATGTACAAAAATTCGTAACTTATTATCCAAACCTGAAATTCTCTTATTTATTTTTCAATTTATGTAGCTGCTCTGGTTCTGTTCGTTTTAACATTCTCTACATTAGATCAATTCAGATCACAATAAAAACTTAACTTAGGATACTCTAATAAACGAGCTCATTTTCAATAAAGAATTGTTAACCTATCTAGTTAGACTGGCTTTCTCCTTCTTGGTTTATCGCGATTCTGTGTCGAAACAAACCCTCAAAAAGGTCTGACACAGGGTCCCTGTATCGAACATTTTTCTTGCACTAGTTACGCCACCGGATCTAAATACAGTATACAATTATCCATATGCATAAAGTGTTTACCTGTGTGGAGTTTGTATCTGATTAATTAGCCTTTGCTCATATAATTTGTACGACCGTGAACTGACCGTGGCTTTGCGTCACACGGCAACCTTATATCACGCCATTCCAGTTCATACTGACGTGTCACATCAGCCCACCATGGAACCACCATCCAATTATGTTGTTTTTGCACACTTTTTATGGAAGTAGAGGGAAAAACAACTCGTTAACTCCGACTTTTGTAGATTTCATTGCATAAAATGTTATTAGGATAAGTTTTGTTTTAGATAATGAGCATTATCATTAATTAAAATATTTTAATGACAATAGTTTTATTAGATAAGTATAATTATATAATTTTAATTAGTTAAGTACTTTTGTAGTTTTAAGTACTTACTGATTGAATGATAGCGAATAATTTAGAAGAATATGTAATTAAAATGATAAAATTGCAAAAAAAAAATCAGAATGGAGACTCAGATATCATTTTGTTAAACTTGTTGTCGCCTAACTTACGTGTTTTCTGACGTATGTAACTTTGTTCACCTTGATATTGTTCCACCTCTAGCTACGTAAACTGTTATAGTGTGTTACATTCACTCTGTACTGTAAAAAATCATGAACGCATAGAAAATAAAAACACTCAAACGTGGACCAACTAAAAGCTGGGGGCTTCGACAAACAACGACGGGGCAAATAATAGGGACACTGTAATAAAAGAAATGATTTATAGAGGTGTCAAAATGATACGGGTTTTATAACAGGAGAGTCTGGAGATTCAAGTTCTATTTATTTTCGAGTTATTGAAAAATAATATAAATAAATTATGTACACGACCTACGACAGTTTTTTATGTCGTATTTTTATTATGTTTAACTCTAAAAAGATAAAAACTTCAACTTCCGTTAAAGATAACCATTTGCCTTAGAATATGACAACAAATTTATTAGGTACGCTATGTAACTGATTTTTCAGGGAGTACTAAAGGAAGAGTATAATTGAAGCACATTTTCATTCAGTACATTCGTCAAGTCTTCTAGGGTTAGGCTGTCAATAACAAAAACAAAATACCTAACCCTGCTCATCATTTCCGATCAGAAGATCATTATTAACTCCACACTAAAAGTTACACAAAGGCCAACCATAGCCTCACGAGCGCAGGACAGGACAGCAGGACTACATTAGACCGACGCACACGTAACACGCCTGATTTGTACGTAGAACGACCTCTCGTGGCGTGTATCAAGTGTAGCTCTACAAGTCTAGTTTCCATATAAAATGTATGGAGACCGACGTGCCAAGATCAGCGTGTGTAGCACACGTGTAAGCAGTGTAGTTCTACCTTTATTATCTTGTCAGAAATAGCATAAACATTTGAAAATTGAATAGGGAAAAGTACTAGAAAAATAGAATAGCATGATAACCTTATAATGGACATTCAAATGCATAATCTACAATTTAGAGTCAATTTTGTAAGTACAAAAACATTCTAAATGTTTCCTTCACGTCAGACTTCGTGACTCGTGGTATTTTATGGTAATTGAATCAACTTGGGTGCTTCATGTTAATTTAATCGATTACCCAAACGTGTCTTGTATAGCCGTAGAGTTAGTTATACTGGATCAGATAAACAGTTCTTCAATTTATATATAGTATTGGCTGAACTAGAGATGGCCCGTGTTTGTCTGTTTATTTAGTTTATCGGGCAGTGCCAACTTGTTTTTTTTTTTTTGCAGACAATCCATTGCTTGCGAACCACACCTTCCCTTCGAGTTCTTTATCAATATTTCCCTGGTCTAGAAATATATTTATCTTTTGGTTTTGTCACGTACACACTTGCGTCAGTTATCTTTGGTCGAACATCGCTTCACCACAAACTATGTTCTTGCATCGTCTGTTGGCAAATGTGAGGCCACTCACCTTTTCAAGGCCGCTTAGTATATTTTGGCTTTTATGTTCTATATGCAAGCACTATTTCTTGACAGATGTATAACGTTAGATTAACAGAGAATCTGGCAACTAAAGATATAATTATGAAATCTGCAGTGTAGATTTCCGCAGTAGTCGCACGATTATTCCTTTCTTTAATATGTATACTAAACAAGAAATTACCTAGGAAAAATGATGTTTGACTCAAGCACACATTGGCACACCCACATCCTTAAATATGTTTTTCGAGAAAAAACTCAGAACAGCCCAAAAAAAAAAAAAAAAAAAAAAAGCAAAAAATGGTGAAGGAGCATTATCTATCACTTTAGTTACTTCTTCTCCTTTTTAAATTGCAATTATTTTTGATATTTATTAGTATATTATTTGTTTTTTTTTTTTTATTTTTTATTTATTTATGTATTATATTTTTAAGTATTATTATTTTTTAATTATTTTATTTTATATTGTTCTATACGTTGTTGTACACTGACAGCCCGAAATATTTTCCTTTCGATCAGTCCATCCAAAGGTTGTCTGGAAGAAATTGCCCTGTGCAATAAGACCGCCTATTGTACACTTATTTATATAAATGTTTGTCCTGTATTATGTTAAGGTGTGCAATAAAGTTGTATAATAATAATAATAATAATAATAACAGCCCAGAACGCATAACTCTATTCAAGTTTATTTATTTTTCTATATTTTATTTAAAAAATACATTTTGAATAGCTGTATTATTATTATTAACTTATTGTTAAAATGTCGCAGGTCACTTATAAGTAAAAGATTGTTTTATCGTTTACGTTATAATTATTTATTGACAACAACAACACACTCCGTTAATTTACGTCTTGGACTGTAGTCTAAACAATCATACCAATATACAATATGCATATTTTCGATTTGGTTGTGCGTAAAATAAACGCCCCATAAGTTATAATTGAAACATACTCGTAGATAAACAATAACAACCCAAACGTGACTAATGATGTTCCTTATCTATTTTTAGGTGTGCTGGGCGATGTCATAGAGGAGTTCAATATCCACGATGATAAAGCAGGGTTTCTTCAGACGGTGTTCGTGGTTGCCTACATGATCTTTGCACCGTTATTCGGGTACTTTGGAGACAGGTACTCGAGGCGAGCCATCATGGCATTTGGAGTGGGGCTATGGTGCATGACCACGTTACTGGGCTCGTTCGCACGCGTAAGTTGTTGTTGTTTATCTCTAAGAAGGATTTCTGTATGAAGATAATGTATCTGTTAGAATGCCGTCGTGTTTTAGTTGTATGACTAAACGGTTATAAAATTTCATCATCTATTTGTTTTTTTCCGACTGCGTCAGATCAGAAGCGATGACTGGTTATTCGATTTTCTACATTATAATCTTAATTTTCCTTTTTCTCATAATTTATAAGAAAACGATCGTAATTATCGGTGTTTTATTGTTTCTAGGACTTTGCCCTGTTTGCCATATTCCGCGGGATGGTCGGTATTGGCGAAGCCTCATATTCGACGATCGCGCCCACAATCATCAGTGACCTCTTCGTGGGCAATATACGATCAAAAATGTTGGCTATCTTCTACTTCGCTATACCAGTTGGCAGGTAATATGAAGTTATGGACCAAGGACCTATTTTAGGTCCTATATTAACTGACAAAGGATAAATTTAAATACAAGCCAAATAGAAGTCAATGTAAATTGGAGAGACATATTCATGCTGAAGAGAGGGTATCAGTTACGTTTCATGTTTACATGGAGATGAATCTGCAGCCATAATAGCAGCAGCTAGCTTATTTATCAATTTTTACTAGCTCTAAGTATTTGAGTCGGTGGTTTTAACTTTTCATCTGTAGTCTGCACAAACTTACTTTGCTTGCACGTCGAAGTGTAATACTTCGGCGTGCAAGCAAAGTTAGGATTTATAGGGCATGGGAAAACACGTGTGTTTGTAATGTGTTCACTTATTTATATATTCGCAATTGACCTAGGCGTTGTTGAGTTAATTGGTTTCGTTATCCTTAGTTGTTGTTTTTAAAAACGTTATCCGCTCTGTATCGTGGGTGCGTACAAAAATATGTAAACTCAGCTATACGAGGCATCCAGACCCGGGAAAACTATCAGGGGACTTACCATGACGTGTTCAAATGTCAAAAGAGGGATGGAGCTATACATCCTATAAAGCTCCATCTCTTTAACGGTTGAGTTTAGCTCGTCAAATGGATCGCGTCAAGAGCTTGTGTGCGCGGTAGCACTGCTGTAGGTCATACAAATATTTGATCTGCGCGGGAGTTGAATCCGCGGCAAGCAGCCAATCGCTTAACCATTGTGTCAAACGTGTTGTACTGCATTAAGTATCACACAGCGTATGGCAAACAAAAAATATTATTATATTATTATTATTACTAGCCCATATTGCCAACGACGAAAATGTACCGGGGTCACTATTTTTCGCTTCTTTTTTCAACTTTTAAGGAATACTTCTGTTTCGTACCACCATCGCCTTCGTGGTCTAGCGCGGCTACCGTGTCGCTGTGTCAGGGCACCAATCCTTTGTTTTACGTGCATTCAACCAATTGCTAAGTGTATTGCATACGTTACATACAAATTCCTCCTATAGGGAAAGTGGTTGATTAGATGCGTAGGCTCAACTGTTTTAAAATGGTTCTGTGATGGATGCAGCCATTATGTGGTTAAGTTCTCACGTTTTTATTATTTAAAGTATTGTAATTTATAATGTTATTCATTCTTTTAGCTTCAATGTCTGATGTATGAATCACTTCGAGCATTGAATTTAATTTGAGTGATGTACTAACGTCACCTACGTGTTATAAATTAGATTACCTACAAGCCTGAGTGATCCAATTAGACTTATTAGATAGTTACCGATTCAACAGTTACGTGATGAATTGATGATGTAATTTTTGCCGTTTAACGCGAGCTGTATTTAGCACTACCGCTCAAAATTATTTGGCTAATCAGAAAAGTATATTTTTAAAGTTTTTATAAATTAACCTACCTACTTCATATTAATTTTAAATATTTATTAACATGTCTTTAGACATAATAATATTGCTATGTTTAAATTTTAGATTCATTTATAGGTAGTGAACTTTGTTTTTATTAATGACGGCTTCGCAGCTTCGGCAAATGACCCACTAATTTGTTTAATTTCGTGTTGGTTATTTTCTGCCATTCATCTTGTAGTTTTCTCCACCGCACGATTCTTCCTGGCATGTGGGGCATCATTTCGTGTCTCACTATTCAGCTGATCTCATTACAATTCAACCGGGTTCAAATAAGGAGATTGCGGAGGCGATGATTTTCAATGCCTGCTGTTGTTCATTTCCATTTAAAAACAGTTGCAAAGATCTGATTTTGTTTTTTGGATCATTGCCTCGTTGAAATGTGAACGTGACCTTTTAAACGGGTCCCAGAAAGGACTGCACTGTTCTCTGATGTGTATTACAATGTTCTCTTTCAATGTTCTATTCGCACACGATCACGATGGCGGAACCACCAAAACAACCCCAAACTATCACAGACCCTCCGTCGTGTTTAACTGAAGTCATGGTACATGCCTCCTTCACCCTTTCTTTCAACGGCCCCCGGACAAAAACTATTAAAAAAGCTTTAAATTTTGTTTCGTCGTTCGAGATAACCCTTTCCCAGTCGACAGTTGTCCGATTCTTCTGTTCATTCATCATCATCATTTCGTGTTGCCATAACGCCCGGTTCTGTGCGTCTCGCATCCATCCGATTCCCACGACTCTCACCAGGTCATCGATCCGCCTTGTGGGAGGCCTTCCAATGCTGCGTCTTACGGTACGTGGTCGCCACAACCAGAACCTTTTATCCTCATCGACCATCTGTTTTGCAAGCAATGTGCCCTGCCCACTGTCACTTTCCACTTCTGTTCATTATTCCAATTAAATCAAAAAAAGAAGTGGCTTTCAGACCGCTATGGATCTCTCAAGACCTGCATCAAGAAGCCTCCATTTAATTACAGATATACTGGCAGTATTTTCGCAGTTCACGTTATTCTGTGCAGCTATTTCTGGTGCAGATAAAGGTCTATCGCGTTTGCTATTAACCAATATGCTCAAATCTTCGCTAGAAATTTTTGCTCTTCGTCGACTTGGACGACAATTATTGCAAATTGTTTCTTGGGTCGCAAACTTAACAATATAGTTAACAATTGGCCTTGATGTCTTCTGCAGTCTTGAAATCTCTTGGTTACTTTTATCGGTTTTGTGAATACCAATAATATTCACAGGAAACTAGAGGCATAATTATAATTTTGCTTCTAGTTTCCATGTGAATATTCTCTGGTTTTTACTGATTTTGTTACAAACAATTAAACTCGGAATTAAAACAAGAAAATAATATGATACTTAAGATATTGAGGTATTTACAATGTTTTCTGATCAAATGAAATTAGATATCTGATGCAAAATATTTTAAAGGAGTTATTCATTATTTTATTATTCAATAAGTTCATCAGAACAGAAGTTCCTCTTTAAAGTTAATCTTTAAAAAAAAAAAACAAAAACAATAAAATGTTTACGTTTTTAATGCAGGTACTTAAAATGTAATCAGCAAAATCAGTTTTCTTCGAAGTAATCGAATTCCTTTCTTTGGACAACTCAGCACATTCCTCCATAATTAAAAAATTACTACTATATGTTAAAAAGTTGTTTGTATATTGAACATGTCCAAAGTAACATGATTACATGAACCACCCGTTGTTTTTAAATGTAGCAGTTGGATCGAATTTCTGACTATTATCTGTCCGCAATTCCAGTGGTCTCGGCTACATAGTGGGGTCAGTAGCCGCCTCGGCGGCAGGCGACTGGCGCTGGGGCCTCCGCATCACGCCGTTCCTCGGCACAGCGGCCGTGGTCCTCATCTATTGGGTCATGGAAGACCCTCCGCGGGGACAAGCTGAGGACAGCCATATGAAGCCCACCACATACAAACAGGACATCCGTGCACTTATTAGGAAGTAAGTATTAAAGTTAACGGACGTAATCTACTAATGAGATGTTTGTCCAGTGCTTGACTTGCGACTTTTATATTTGTGTCTGGGAAGGGAGAAAAATAGCAAGTTTTATATATAACAAGTGGAATAAAAAATGTAATGTGCCCTAATTCAAGTCATGGTACCAAATCATGATTACCGATTCCCCCGATTGAAGCGTGGTTAAACATCTATTTCTAAACATCAGACTTGCACATTTGTTATAGATATTAGAAGGGTATATACGTAGAAACATCTATGCACTTACCAGAGCATAAAGGCGATAAAGGCCGCCTGCCATCAATTTGGTGGTCCAACACAGAGAGAAAGAGAACTTCAAGCTAGCAAGCCTAACCCTAAATGATGATACGGGGAAGAGAGTAGAATAAACAATACCGACAAGAAGTTTATAATAACATTGTGTGTTTCAGTCCATCGTTCATGCTGTCGACGCTCGCGTTCACATGCGTAGCGTTCGTGACAGGCGCCCTCGCGTGGTGGGGCCCTCAGTTCATCTTCATGGGGCTCAGCATGCAACCGGACGTGAATATTACTATCGGCAGGTGAGTCACTAACAAATGGTTCCTGTGGAAAATTGAAAATCTAGGCAGGCTAATATCTGAAGATTTTGTTACGAAAATGGCCTGGTGGATTCGATTCCCGCTAGAATGTCCTTGGTCTTGTGTGATGACCTTGTAAGGAATCTCAAATGAGACCTGATCAGTGCTTCATCGAACGCAAAAAATCAAGTTTGGACACGACAATTTTTCTTTATAATAAAGTAAAAACGTTTTCGATAGTAGTAGTTGCAACAGAGTCTAAAAATTGATTGCAGTCTGTTAGGTAGATAGTGTTATGAGAGACTAGCCTCTGTCAGCGGCTTCGCCCGCGTGAAAGTAGGTTTCACCATATAAATTTTTGACCTCCGTTTCATCCCCTTGGGGGGTGAATTTTGGGAAACTCCGTCTTAGTGCTCGCCTATGTTATAAAAGGAAACTGCTAAATTTCACGCTCCTAGTCCCAGTAGTTATTGCTGTGTGTTGACATGTCAGTCAGTTTCTCCTTTTCTAAATATATTTATATAGATGAGTTATAAGATAATAGAAAGGCTAATAGAGATGTATGGAAGAAGCTGAGTGGCTGCTAGGACAGCGATAGCGACATAGAGTAACTGGGTGGCGTGCGCAGCGTGTCGTACAAGTTCGGGCTGGTGGGCATGGCGGCGGGCGCGCTGGGCGTGCCGCTGGGCGCGTGGCTGGCGCAGCGCCTGCGCGCGCGCGCGCCGCACTGCGACCCGCTCATCTGCGGGTTCGCACTGCTCGCCTCTGCGCCGCTCATCTACTTCGCGCTCATCACTGTGGACTTCAACGTCGGCTTCGCCTATTTCCTCATATTCCTCGGCATGACCACTCTCAATCTGACCTGGTCGATAGTCGCCGATATCATACTGGTGAGCGCTTTCTGTTTTTTTGTCTCGGGAACGTGTCGTCTAAAAATCTACTCTGATTGTTTTTTTGGAAAATAAAATTATAAAGATGACGCAGAGCTGGACACGTTGCCGGGACGCGGCTTGCAGGCTCGACAGCGCAAGCAAGCTATTTAAAGCAGAAATCGATCACTGGCTCGAACTGATTCTGGAGTAAATATTCCAATGAGATGACGCGTTTTCGTAACACTTCACTGTCCTCGTAATGTTATCATGTTGTGTGGGAATTCATGATGCGATAAAACCATCTCATCATAATGCTAATTGTAGAGAATGCCGCTTCGATAATACATAATTATTGCACAGAAGCTTCAGCCATGTCAGTTACACCTGTTTTTCGAAATATTATATGTACTAGTCAATGTAAGCGTCAGAATGGCTTTAATAATTTATAATATCTAAGTCGATTCCACGTTAACAGATTTGGGGTGGGTGACCCATAATTGTGAACGCCTGCAGGATTTAAATAAGACGCTGTAGTAAAAAGAACTGTTGCCTTTCTAAATTATTAGGCGCTTCTTCGTACAAATAATAATAAAATCTATATTTTTTTACCTAATGTATGTATGAAGCTCAAACTAAAATTCGTGAAAGCAGCAATTATTGATACAACAAACTATTAGAAATTCTGTGTCCTTCATGCTGAACACGGAGGCCACCATCCATCCTGACGTCCGAATGGCTGGACAAAAAAATGTTCATATTTCTCTGAATATATCATAATATGTAGCAATTATTGAAGAAATGTAGCAAATATAAGCAATTGGGTAGCAATTCTTGAATATACTTTCAGAGCCGCTTGCCATAGGCAACCAGCCATTCTGACGCTAACTAGTCAATTTGCATGAAAACTCAATCGAACACCTTAATATATTTTATTGAGTTTATGATATAAGTTATTTATATGTATCTAACCAATACATTTAGCATGCATTTGAATGTTCTACAAGTTTCGTATTAGAGAAAATTATAAAGATGCTATAAAATGATATGGGTTTTTATCGATTTTGTTCGCATGCATATTTGGGGAATGTTGGCTAATTTAAGTTCGACATGATTTAATTTTGACGTGGACAAGTTCGTATTTGAGTCCTTCGTGTCAAACTAAAACTAGTGGAACATTCCCTAAATATGCTCGTCAGTCGATCGTCAAACTCGGAAAGTCGAGAGATATGGTCGTGTGTAGTGCGTGCATGTGATGACCGGTCCGATACTTTGCACGAAGGGTGTCGCTAACGTTCGGCGTGATCACGATGCTGGCGGGGCTGCTGGGCGTGCCGCTGGGCGCGTGGCTGGGCGCGGCGCTGCGCAAGCGCTGGCCGCGCGCGCACCCCGTCATCTGCGGCCTGGGCCTGCTCGTGTCCGCGCCCGCCATGACGCTCGCCATCGTGCTCGTGCAGGGCTACTTCTACGCGCCGTTCGTCTTCATGTTTATAGGCCAAGTCGCTATGAATCTCAACTGGGCAATAATAGCCGATATGTTGCTGGTAAGAGACGCCGACCGCAGGGACGCCTCTGGTACGCTATCGGTTTTGCTAAAATCACTTACAGAACCGATCGAGTTCAGGGGCAGCCTTTTGAGGTGGTTTTATTTTATTTGTGTTGTGCTGCTAGCAATTTTCTTATTGCCTAATTGGTTTTGTTGGATTATTTTTGGTTAAAGTATTTTAGTGCATGCAAAATTCAGCATGGTTTGCATAGGCATCATTCTCAATTATTATTTATTTATTGCTTTGTATTTGATGCTTATAACATTTAGAATCAGTCACTCATTAGCACATATTGACGGCTCACCATTGCCAAGTTGTGATCAACTATTTTTGGAACTTGTGGTCTCATTGGAATATTTTTAGAACATTCAAGCCGGTGGACCGATTTCAATGTGTGTAACAGCGCCATCTGTTGGTTTTAGCTTGCGGTAATTACTCCGTTAGTGTCCTTTCGACACAACAAGTACGTACAAGTAATAACTAAAAGTTGGTACAGATGGCGCTTATCTCAATAAATGTGCTAATTTTAGTTTTTTGTTGACGAAAATTTTTCTTTGTAAAACTAATATTTAAAGTATGTATAGTTTCCAATCAAATGTTCCGTTAGTGTCCTTTCGACACAACAAGTACGTACAAGTAATAACTAAAAGTTGGTACAGATGGCGCTTATCTCAATAAATGTGCTAATTTTAGTTTTTTGTTGACGAAAATTTTTCTTTGTAAAACTAATATTTAAAGTATGTATAGTTTCCAATCAAATGTTTGATAAGGGACATAAATCTACATTTGTGCCGTTATAGTAGCATTATTTTGTGTGAATAGTTAGTAGCCTGCATGTTATTTTGAACCGGTACTAAGTAGTTTGTGAAAAAATTATGTAGTGTTGTGTTGTTGCATATAATGTTTAATTTGATATGCTGCTAATCAAAATTATTATATTTCAGTATGTGGTTATTCCACCAAGGCGGTCTACAGCAGAAGCTTTCCAAATTTTGATATCACACATGTTTGGCGACGCGGGCAGTCCTTACTTGATTGGAGTGGTAAGAAATTTTTCACTCATATCAATAAATGTAGACTTAGCTACAAAGGGGATCTATTTCCAACGGTAGACTATAGACAATTCTGTCACAGAGGAAATTTTATGCGAGCGGGGGACTGACTAGTAATAGCAATGCAATAATCTATTTTAATTGCTATTACTAAAAGAGTAGGCGTTAGAGTTACCTTGGCCACCCGCGTGGCCCTAGAACGCAACAAGCAGCTGAAGGAAGTAGGTTTTCGTCAATAAAATTCTGACACTTTTTTGATTATTTCCCACTACTAAAATTGGTGGGCTGAATGATGTTGTCCTACTATTTTTTACGACTTTTCTTTTACAATGTTATTTTAATTGTTTCAGATATCGGAAGCTTTGAAAATATCTTTCTCGCCTACGGGTGACCCTACCCCTCTGGTAAAGTTCAAGTCGTTACAATATGCACTGTTCGTGACCTGTTTTATTGAAGTCATTGGTGGCATATTCTTCTTGTTAACTGCAATATACATTGTCAGAGACAGATTAAAAGTCGAGCGAGCTATTGCTGGTGAGTAAATAAATAGTTATATTAGTTATTTTTAAAGTTGCCTTGAGACTACTTTCTACAATCTAGCTTTTGCTACATTATTGCTGACCTAATGAATAGAAGAAGCCAGCAAGATTAATTTTCTTCTACCTTCAGCTTTTCGGTTTCATTATGTATAAAATTAATCAATCATTGAATTATACGATAAATGCATTTGGATGTATGCGGAACGGAACAGTGTAAAGTCCCGAAAACTTCCGTTGAAAAGGGAGAATCCTCCGACCAGACGGGTGTTGTATCTGGTAGGCAACTGCCTGGTTGATGATTTCGGGCTGTTCTACACTGTTTAAATCGCGCGGAAAACTTTGTGCTCGGCCACAGTGGCAGCGCGGTGCGGGTAGCGGCGCGGGGGCGGCAACGCGCGCGATTTGCGTGGCCTCTTTCGCAGCGCGGTGCGGGCAGCGGCGGGTGATAGTGTCTGTCCGAAAAATATCGATATTTTTGCTTCGATATATCAAAATTTTCACAGTCTATTTATTAAAATATTCAATATCGAAAATCGTATGAAAAACTTTTTTTTTTCAAAATTTATTTATCAGCAATATTTAAATGAATTCAAAGCCGTAAAAATGAGGGACGAACGAAAAAAAAAACTGTATTGTCTATTATATTGTACTGTTATGTTTTACTTTCAATATAATGCCTGAAAAAATTAATTGGTCTTCAAAATATTAGTATATTGTTATTTAGTTAAGATCATGTGTTGCGCCGATCCCAAGTAATATAAGACAAGGGCAGGAAGAAGAAGAAGTTTTATACAGATTCTCATATATTAAAATAATGTGAATTTCGTATAGAAATTACTATGTATTACTTATTATTGACCTAGACTGAACTAAATGAATTCTTATTTTAAGATCGAAAATCTCTGAAAGTTTGACCGATAATATCTTTTCCTCGATAAATCCAGGCCGATATTAATAGTCATAGTAATTTATTGGTAAGAGATTCTTACAAGTCATTTATAGAATGTTACACAAAATTTGTCAACAAATGATTAGGTTCATAACAAAGTCAAATAATAAAATATGTAAATATTTTTTATAAATCGATACATCGATAAATATTACTTCAAACATGGCTCGAACTAGTTTGCCGCTTGCCGCCCGCGCACTCACTGTGGCCACTTGTATAAACTCACTACGGCGTGAGATGCCTGCGCGCGTTCCGCGTGTCGTAGTCCGCGCCGCTTCCCGCGCCCGCGTGTCCACTGTGGACACTCAAAGTAAGTTCTTGTGTTTGAGATTACCGCGCCGCGCCCGCCTCGCACCCGCGCTTCCGATGGTATGCGTATTCCCAGATTTTCATGAAATAGCCAAACGTCACCGCAGCGGCAACTTGAATATCTTCGTCATTACAACGTGTAACAAAAAGGGTATATACATCAAGAAGCGGTGAAGATTATAGGTGGTATAGAATCTCTATACAAAGTTTCAGCTCAAAATGAATTACTCAAAGAATTGATACCAAATTCTTGGTATCGTATGATTCTTGAATTCAAATCATAACAAACGTGTCACGACACTACGAGGGTCAATAACATTCCACGTCACTTGCTAATATTACGAAACATTTCTTCTGTAAATCTGATCGCCTAGTACCTGTCTACCTAATTTTGATGTTGCGTTTACACGTGGGCCCAGCCTCGGCCAATCGCCATTGTTTAAACGGGGTTTCCCCTTTTACACAATAGCTAGGGATAGAGATTGCCCGCGGCGCGCGCTTGCATGAGACGCTCTGTTCGCCTAGTACCTGTCTACCTAAAATTTTGTCTCAAAAAATATTTATTTATTTTATTTATTTATTAAAACTTTATGCACTAGTAAGAAACACTGTACAAAGGCGGACTAAAAATTAACTAAAATAAAAAATGATAAATAAATAATAACAATCAATAATGGAAATATTTTTCCATAGTCCGAGCAAAGTAAATATTAAAATGAAAAATAATAATTCAACTTACATTTTTAAAAATGTGGTTCGATGTGATTGATGACAACTAAACAAAATCTGGAGAAGCTTCTACCTGATTGCAGTACCACTCGCAGAAGGTCACGCGAGGCAAAAAATCTGCAGGTATCAGCTCCTGGGTGCGACGGAAATGGTATGGGTGCTGACCGTCATTGTGCAACACTTGCCATACTTGCATATGGTTTGAGGCATCCAGCGCTAATGCAGCTCGCCGAGTGCTAGTACGCGGGTTATTTTCAAAATGCTCCAGTAGGGCTTCCTCAAATTCTGGATCGGTAGTGTTCGGGCGACCCCCTAAACCAGGAGCGTGGAAGGAACCGGTTTGGTGCAGACGAAGTACCATCCGATGGAAACACGCCACCGAAGGAAGCTGTCGACGCTCAGCTTCTGGCCTACCCTCGATAAATCGGCGACGATAAAGTTTGCGAGCAGCTCGCACATTACCGTCCTCTCTTCCGACACACAACATCATCTCATAATATTCACTATTACTTTACACCATCATACGATTGTCACAACCACAATTAATCACAAGCACCGAACCGGATATGCGACTGCAATGTACGATTATTGGTCGTCCACTAATGCAAAATTTTACTTTATTTATTTACCTAATTTCACTTTAGGCTAGCCTTTCGGCGCGCTCAAAGATGCCGCATGCCGCCAAAGGGAGTAGCCGAACGAACGATGGAAACATTGCCATCTCTCTCACATAATACACGCAGGTGGCGCGTGCGACAGGGATACAATAATTTATCGTATTCAATATCATACTGAAAGGAAATTAGGGATCTGTGATTGCGCAAGCCGCTGTTAAATTCAGCAATAACAATTCTCGTTTCTTATGGACTCCTAGTACTTTTGCATGTTTTTCATTTATTTTGAAAAGATAAATTAAGACTAACCTGGCTAAACTGTACCATACCGGCTGCTGAGTTATAAGCTTATAATATTTTTGTAGAAAAGGTTTATTTATGTCTAAGAAGTAATTACGCAGACGTGTGACGATGTGCGCAAGCGTTGATTAGAAAAAAAAAAAATGAACTAAATTGTATTAATTTCGACGTTATAAGAAAAAAAGGTTTTGATTTAAATCAACGATTTTTTTTAAATTCATTTGATTTTAATCGAGATTTAAAGTACTTATTAAAATCAATTGATTCAAATCATTTCAACTCTGCAAAAAGTAACAACTTATTAAAGTCCTCTAATTAAATTAAATTCAAGAACGGAACCCACTGGGAGTTTATTTGTACTAGGAGAGACATAAGTTGCTTAGAAATGATATTTTGGGTTCAAATATTATGATATGAAATCCTTTTTCGTGGCGTCTTTCGCACGTCCATCAAGTAATTAATTTCTCGCAAACTAAGTACCTACCTATGGCGGGGGAAGTTCCTGCACCGGATTCGTGCGGAAGCGACGCCCGGGTGTCGCCACTGTTTGGACCGCACAGAGGACACGGTGGAGCACATGGTAGAGGTGTGCCTCGCTTGGGCAGGGCAACGCCGTGTCCTCGTGGGGGTGATCGGCGGCGGCGATCTCTCACGCCGGGCTTTGGTACAGGCCGTGGAGCGAGGAGGAGTGGCAGGCGGTCGCCTCCTTCTGCGAAGCAGTAATGCTAGCGGCGGCCGATCGCGTGAGGCAACGGTCCTCACGCCCCAACCACCGCCGGGATTCCGATCCCGATTTCCGTCCACCGTAGGCACGGGCTTGCGGACGGCGAGCAATGGGTGGCTCGCCGTCCGACCGTCCGATAATCGTCCGGACCGAGCCCAAGTCGTCGACGACGACGCCTCAAGGAGATGTCAGCAACTGTTGGGGCCCAGCAGGGTAGAAGCCTACTGGGGCCAAGGGTCTGATTATGAAAGGAAGACTCAGCCCTGGTACGAAAGACAACGAAGGAACGGGAGTGGGTTTTTAGTCAGTTAAAGACTAACACTATCTCCCGGCCCGCCCAAAAGCGGGGGATGTCATAAGATGACTTTCCCAGCGAAAAAAAAAAGTACCTACCTATGTATGACAACCGACATAAAAAGAATTAGGTACGTAAGTAAATTTGTAGGAATGTAGTTACTAAATTAGGTATTATTTAATGTGTTGTAGGTACCTACTCGATTCTATGGTAGATTACTTTGTCGATAATTGTTACGTTCACTCATTTGTTTGTTGCTATCCTATCTACGTAAAACAATAATTGAGTAGGTATTTCTTATTGTTTCACGTAGATACCAGATAGGTAGGTACGAGTACCTAATTATTCCATATCCATACGAATACCCTTACCTACTTAGTCTCCTCTAAAAGCGGCGCGCGCACTCGCTCTAGTTTTTGGCATGGCTTGTTGTTCACAAACATTATTTTAAAGAGTGTATCACTATCAATGTATGCGTTTTAAGTTAAACTAAATTGTGTTATAACAAAAAAGTCGATTTAAATCAACGATTTTTTTTATATCATTTGATTTTAATTGAGATTTAAATTACTTATTAAAATCCATGATTTAAATCATCTCAACTCTGCAAAAAAGTACCAACTTATTAAAGTCCTCTAATTAAATTAAATTCAAGAACGGAACCCACTGGGAGTTTATTTGTACTAGGAGAGACATAAGTTGCTTAGAAATGATATTTTGGGTTCAAATATTATGATATGAAATCCTTTTTCGTGGCGTCTTTCGCACGTTAATCAAGTAATTAATTTCTCGCAAACTAAGTGCCTACTATGTATGGCAACCGACATAAAAAGAATTAGGTACGTAAGAACATTTGTAGGAATGTAGTTACTAAATTAGTTACTCAACTAAAAAAAAAAAAACATTTTTCTTCTCAAAACTATTTTCCTTTGAAAAATTTTGTTAAGAAAAATAAACATCCGGAACCCTTTATCCACTGTTTGAAAAAGTACCAGGAGTAAGAGGTTTGTTTTTATTCATGAACAGTTCACTGACACCGATCAGCTGACTTTTTGCTAGTGATGTATTGATTTCAGTTTGAAATGTTCGGTTTCTGGTATCATGTGTATTGAAATAATTCATAATTTCCTACCATGTAAACATAATGTTAGAAAACCCTTCCCGTATCGTTTGTTATCTTATCAAGAAGCCGTGCACTTGGTATGTATATACCCTTTTTGTTACACGTTGTATAAGACACACAAATTTAATTTATACATACACATTTACCTCTTGTTACACACTAATTATTGTATGTATTTTTTTTTCTTGTAAGTCCATAGAAAAAAAAATGTTCCGCTGGGAATACGTAGTCCTGGCGGAAACAGTTTTTGTTGAATATCTGCCGAATGGCTGGATGCACAAATCTGAACTTACCATACACATTTACAGAACGTCATACACTAAATATCTGCTAAACTGAAATTAAAAAATTCGCCACTTTCCCGCTGGGAATACGCACACCTTCCGGTGTGGCCGAGCACTTTAATTGCGCGATGCAGGACTAGTTCTCATGTGACGCCATAGATGTCACTACTTGTACCAAAATATGCGCGCGTGTAGAAAGTTAGAAAATGAATGCATAAAAATGTTTTTCTTTTTTTAAGTTCTTGAGTTTAGTTTTAAATATAAACAGTGATACCATTTTGTTCATGAGCTTGCACTAACAGACCCAGCTCCAGGGCTTGAGGCGCTGCATTAGACAAAATTTCGTTATTATTATTAAAGGGTATGGGCCACCATTCATACAAACTTTGGCCACAGTATAGCAACAGTGGACATATATTAAGAAAACTTCAATTCATAGTTTATGAAATAATAAACCTTTTACAGCTATTACAGGTTTATCTAAAAGTTGGAGGAAATGAGTTAAATCAGTTTTAATTTTTGTATTGCTAGAGTCAAAATGGCGGCTGTAGCACAGCAAATTATATTAGACATTTTTTTTTATTCATTTGGTTTATCATTTTCTTCGTCGTTTAAAATTAGAACAGCGTCTTAAAACATTATGTAAGTGAATTCTAAGTATTAGCTTATTTATTCATTAACAAGTATCATTCAACATCAACATCTGTAGTATTTTATTTACATATTTTTAATTTTGTTAGTTAGGTGCCTCTTATTCACGGCAGGTAAGAATACCTGCCGTGGATAAATCCATTCTTGTATCACAGATCACGGATTTTAGCAACTTCCAAAGAATGTCGTTTCAGTTGAGTAATATTTAACACAGCGTTGGCTTCTGCGGGTCGAAATATATTATGGTACATACGAGTTGGTTTCCATCTGTCGGACGCTGGAGTTATTCAAAGAAGTAGAAAAAGAGTCCGAGCTAGAGCGGCCGGGGTCATTGTCCTACATAGCAGATTCAGAATCCATAGGCAGGGGTCGTCGGGAAAAGCGAATGCAAAGTTCATTATGAAAGCGAATAGTAATAATAGCAAATAGTCACAAACTGAAGCAAATAGTCAAAAAATCGTCAAAATGGTTGCAGGAACCAAGCAAACACTGAATTAATGAATATACTTATTGTTTAATAATGGTTTAATATTATTTTTCCGAACTTTATCTGACGTGATATTATTTTAATAATTATTTATAGTAATTATTAAGATTTTTAGTATAAATAATAATCTTGTCTACGGCATTGTCAACCCCTGGCCGTATCTGGACCAGTCAGTCCCTTTAATTACTTTATAGACAAAATGTGTAAAATTTATTTTTTGGTGTTATAAATTATTTTTACTTAGTTGATTGGTACCATCTATCACCAAAACTGTTCACATTGTTTCAGTTACTTCAAAAGTAATGTAGTAGCGTGGTAGGTGAGTCCCCCAGCGCAATTAAAAAGCTTGCTTGCTGTGCACTGCATCTGCATTACCGTGGCTTTGGTGACAATGGCGGGGCGCACTACCAACACTTCATATTTGATTGATAAGGCATTAACTTTCGGTTATATTTACAGAAGCGGAAGCGCAATACAGGGAGCCTTCGCACAGTGCAGCTGTGGAGAGTGTGGGAGCCGGTGAGGGTGAATAAACTTGTGATGACGTATATGTTGGATCAATTATTACCTCCGTGATAAGACAGTGAGAGCTCAGTGAACGAACACTTGGAACAAAATAGGATGTTTCAGTTAAATGACTATAATTAGGATTACTTTTCGTTATTCAACTATCGCCTATACTTGATTGAAGCAATGTATTAAAAAAAATATATAACACCAGATAAATGAATATACAATAGTTCACCAGTCATTTCCGGACGAGATACTTAACGAAGAGTTATATAATTTTAGTGATTTTATTGAAACACGATTATTTTATAAGACTGAGTCGTAAGGCATATTGCTAAAAAAGAGGGTTGGTTATGTTATATTGGAGGAAACGACTGTGTGAGATTGTGAGTAGTTAGAAACTAGGCATCACAGTAGCTACTGTTACCTATTTGATTAAGACGCCATGTGCCTATTAAAATATAATATTGCAAGCCTTTTCGGTTTATTGATTTTGTATTCTGTAGAAACACAATATTGATCAATGTAAAGACATAAATCCATAATGCCAGTTATCTTTCGTGTTGGTTATGAATTACCTCAAATACGTTGTTGTACAACTCACACACACAAATAATTTATTTAATTGTTAATTTAAAGCACATTTATTTGCGATTCATCGAAGAGAAATAAAAATCTGTAGTTATTAATTTAGTACAGTGTTCTAATAGGGCAGTATTCATGCAGTTTAACAATGTTTGTCGTTTCAAGTTCCTAATGGATGTAGTTCTTTAGGTTAAGGTGTAACATGTGTTGATGATATTGCACCTAATTATACGAATCTGTACATCCTCTTTCAACGTCTCTGTTTTCTTAACTTTAGGTCAGGATCTTTACTGGTTTATAAACGGTGCGAAGTTTTGAGTGTTTAATAACGACGATGTCTGTAATGTGGTCAGTGTTTTATAAAGGCACCCAACTGTTTTTGAATAAGATGTTGTTATTTATTTGAGTTAGAAAACGAACGAATCATTTGTGTAATAATGCGTAATTAAGGTGATAGCTATATTTATTATTGTTCCAAGCATTTCTTTGTAGAAAGACAAAGTTAAACTGTATTGAATATTATAGAAGACTGAATAAATTTAATTTTTGTCCAAATTATTTTTCAATTAATATAATAATTACATTAATCGTGTTTGTTTTGTACATAATTGTACATATCATCTCACGCAATTGAAATAAAAATATAATTTATTTTTGATAACATTCGTTTTATTGACAATAAAACCAATTACCATTAGAAAAATCAACAATATCTATTCCAGAGTAACATGAACATGATGTAAAACTAAGTCGGTGGTATCCGAGGCGGATTCGAGTTCTTAAGCTTACAAACGTTTGGTAGTTAATAATTAAACGTACATTATCTAATGACTATTAGGAATCAGCTGCTATTTGATTATTGGGTTTTAATAACTTCGTGTTGCTTTCTTGACACTTGGTGCTCTTAAATTTTTTTATCAATGACAGACTCGCGTTTGACCACTATCTCACCTGATAAACAAGTTTCGTGAAAATACAAAAAAACTTTAATAGAGAAACTCTCATTTTGAATCCAATGTACTAGGCATTATAACAATATGGTACTTAAAACAAAAATGCAATCATAATCATGCATTCATCAAAATTAAAAAACAATAATCGAATTTGTGAGTAGCACAAATGAGTTGATATACAATAATAGTCTAGTCATTTTAGGGGTGAGCTCCTAGAAAGTTTGTACAAACTAATATTATTTGTGCATCTTAGGATATGCAATGACAAGGTAGTAAAAAACCAAAACAATAACAATTTAGTATGGGCACGCTCAGCGCGACTTTATTGTATCACTATTATACTACTACTATTTTTCTCTTATACTTTGAATTTTAAAATAAAGGTTTGAACAAACTTTCTTTCATTTCTATGCTGATCCCCTTATAAAGACTAATATGACTGGACTAAGTTTTTCGTATCTAATGATTCTGTTATACTTAAACAATAAGCACTTAATAATTAGAAAAATTAAGTATATCTTAACAAAACTGTCACATTGGACTAATTAAAATTGAGAAACATTAAAAAATATCACATGTCCTTGGTGAACAATATTAGATTATAATTATTAAAAATAACAATTGAAAATAAAATGGTATTTAAAACACAAAAATACCCGTCATAAATCAGTTGTACTTCCTAAACTGCTCCATGGAATGTACAGTCACAAATTGTGTATCATAATTATGTAAAACTTGACAATAGAATTATAAGAACCAGTAATATATCGAATTGTCAAATATTTTGTTTAAATTTTAATCATCAGAACAGTAGCTGTTTGTGGAAGTAGTGTCATTATGCTTTTCAGCAGACAGTCCAACTCTTAGTTTCTTAGGAATAGGCTCACATGAGCTGTAGCTATCGCTCAGCGCACGTTTTCCAGTTGCCACCAACCTTATTACAGTAACTGTGTCAGCATTGCCATTCTCATCATCTTCACATGACGATGAAACTGTCAATTGAGTCATGCCTGACATAATTTGTTTTTGGGAAAATAGTTTTTCTACTCTGATGATTACGTCATTGTCCTGTAACAAACAATATTTTTTTTATATACATAATATATGAGTTACAATGTGGATGACATTTAGAAGTAGCTATTTACCTGCATCCAGCTGTGGTTCAGTATTTGATTAAGAGTGATCCTCTTGCCAACTTGCACTGTAAGCATTCTCTTCATCAGCAGTTTGCCCTGCAAACTGATACTTTTCCAGTGTGACTGTGAGTACCTGTACCTGCCACTCAGGATTTGATCTTTAAGAGTCATGTCTTTGTAATCTGCCGAAAACGGCAAGTATCCGACTAGACTGAAAAGTAAAGAGTTAATAAATTTATTCAGGGTTAATCAAGAACTTGTGAATAAGAGAGAGAGCAGTAATGAAGATAAAAATGTATTGTAGTTTTGTTGTTCTTACCAAACAAAGAAAATTACTCCCAGACTCCACACATCAACTTCAGGACCATAGCTCCTCTGTCCGTTTGCTCTTAACACCTCGGGCGCTAAGTACAGTGGTGTTCCACACATAGTCTTCATGAAACTATCCTCTCCAACAAATTTACTCAAACCAAAATCAGTAATTTTGACTAGAGTGTCATCCTCTTGACTCTCAAGTAGCACATTCTCAGGCTGTAAATTAGGAATTACAAAATTAAGGTATAAAATTCATAATTCATGTGTAAAAGTCTAAAAGAAATAGTTAAAATAATACCTTTAGGTCTCTATGAGTGATGCCCTGAGAGTGGAGGTACTTAACAGCTAGCACCATTTGTCTAAATAAGAACCTGGTGAATGGTTCAGACAAGTGTCCCTGTTTAGTAATCCTATCAAATAGTTCTCCTCCTTGCATCAGCTCCAGGACAATGTAGACAGCTTCACGAGAGTCAAATACTTCTTCCGTTGAGATTATGCAAGGCTAAAAATTATGAAAAAGTAAGTAACACATATGAACATGAAACACACAATTTTCTATGCAAAAATATAAAACATTGGAGAACACAAGGTTTTTTTTTTATTTTAAATTCCTACTTACGTGTCTTACTGATTTCATTATAGTAATCTCATTCATTATCTTTTCTGGGTCATTTAAATGGTTAATTTGTCCATTCGTCATTCTGCTCTTTTTAATAATTTTCATGGCATATTTTGTACATTTTACCTGAAATGTTTAGTCATTTGTTTATATGAGCTGCTAATATAATAATCAATGGAATAGTATAATAAAAAAATACATGAAGTAGTACTTTATCATAAATGAGTTTAACTAAACCACAGGCTCCCTGGCCCAATGTCCTTGAAATATAGTACTTCTTTGATATTTCCTTTGGAACCTGATCCTGCTCATTTTTCAGTAAATCTTTGAAAATAAAAACTGAAAAAAATAAAACAATTCAAAATAAACAATATAAAAGTTCCACTGGTAATTTATTTGATGTAACAAACTTAAAAAGGGTTATTTTCTAAAACTGAATAAATAATATAATAAAAAATAAGAATTCAGTATAAATAATAAAAAAAGTAAATTATTTAAATTACTCAAATAATTCAATGTAACTAACTTTTAACAATGGGATGAGTGACTGATATCTCATCATTATCATCTAACACACGGCAGTTTCCTTTGCCTAACTTTTCCCCATTGACAAAAGTCCCATTGTATGATTGATCAGTTATTATAGCAGGACAGAGAGGCTCCCTGAAAAAAATTATTAAAAATTAAGATGTATGTTAAAAGTCAATGCTTAAAAATCATGTTAAAGAAACTTACGACAGGTCCCGTTTAATAATAAAGTGTTGTTTGCTGACATTTTTTATGATATTTTCTTTAATCATATCCTTTTTCATTACAAAGGTGCAATTGAGGGCCCTTCCCAGAGTAAATTCTGGCTGTATGAGATCTGCATATAAAATAAATAACTTAAAATTGGCATATTACATATGAAAAAAAGCAAATAAAATATATTATGTTAACCATTTTAAGAGTTTCATTTAGAGCAGTATTGCTGTTTACTCTATTTAATTTTAAAGGCGATATAGTAGAACCTCAACAAAAACCCCATTAATTTGCTTGATAAAAACCTCTGAAGACAAAGTAATTAATTATTTATTTCTGTTGAAATACAAAAAACTATAACTTGAATTATTTAGATGCTATAACTCAAGCCTAATATGATTTCCCTGTAACAAGAACTACAAATCTAGCATTCTAATATGTAAATTTTGCCACCTTAGTAAATCAAAATTCTGTACATAGGACTCTCCAAGAAATGAAATTTAAAACATTGCATCATTCTTCTCAATAACAACTATGGTTTACAATTTTACATACTTCCTTCAAACTGTCATTCATTTCTTTACTTCTTGTGCTGTCTTTAAAGAATAGCAACGAATGTAAACTCCTTGATACAAAATAAAATTACAAATTACTTATATCTTTTAAATTGAGAGTTTAGAATTATTTATCTGGAAATCCATAACAAATCAAAGTTTTAATAAATTAAATTATTTAATCTTTCCCTTGTAGTTAAAAGCTAAAGGGACTCTATTTGAAATACAAATGTCAAGCTGTTAGCTTAAATCATATGGCTGAGGTGTTTTATTGTGATAAAAGTGATTATATTGCAAATCCGACCAAATTTAGTAGTCACTATAAAGAATATTGAGTAATAATTGTGATGTTGCACATTGGTTGGATTTTGTGATGTTATCACTTTTGTTGGATCTCAGAATGCAGATACACAATTATTTAGTTTGTTAAATATTAATTTCAGTAAACGTTAATGTTTGTTAAATTGTTTTAAAGTTTAAAACAATTACACTGATATTAAGTAACTTAACCTATTGAGTAGCGTAATTAGACACAATAGAAAGACAATGATCAAGCAAACGCCGGCGTTCGCTCGGGGTTTAATGAATTAATTTGTTTCTACTTTAAACAAATTAAGTTAAAATATCAAACTTAAGCACCTTAAAATTGCAAATTATCTAAATAAGTTCTGTAGATCTTCATCTATTCATATCAATAATAATCAACAAAAAGCAAACTACATACATATATAATAGTACAATTAATTAATACAAATTAAACTAAAAAATGCTCTCTCAGTGAGTTATAAAATGACTATGTTATTTAATAAATTCTTTGGATCTTTGTCTATATTACTGACCCAAGTACTTAAATGAAGACTATTTGTTTAAATAATTTTGAATTATTTCTAGAGCAGAAACTGACAAAAAGAACACAAGGCTGCTTTACAGCTGAATATTACTGTAAAAGGCTATGGTTTGTTAGATTATACACTGTTAAAACTGTAGGATAACAGTCGAAACCAATTTAATATTTTTAACTCACATGATTTTATTAATAAACTAAAAAACTCAGGTGTGCATTAGCAACAAATACAGGACAGCATTCATACAGAAAAATAATAATACCTCCTATACTTCGTGATTGAAAAACAGGGCATGGAGGTAGATGGTATTTTTTAAATTAATAGTGAATTATGTACAAAGATGTTCTCACCATAGTATTCAGGATATTGGGCATTATTCCAGCAGTGTTTTCCAGTTACAGCAACTTTAGTAGAATACAGTCTTCCCCATATCGTAGGAATGTAAGATGGAGTGTTGTGCTGACTCCAGTCAATTTGGGAGTTTTGTGTTTGCGTTTGGGTATTTGCACTGTCAGGAAGCAGATCGTCTCCCATCATGCTATTGTTATATAAAATTTATGAACATAAAAGTTACACACACTTTTCAGAAGTTTTAATTTCAGCACCCGGTGGCCCGGTCAAGATAAAGTTAGAATTTATGCTAGGATCAGCTATCATAGACTGTAAAAGTTCTCTTTCTTTCTTTTTTTGGCGCAAGTATTTTGACAGCAATATAGATTAAAAATATTAAGACCATAAAGAAAAAGGTCTAGATATGGTTGTGTGATGTGATTGTGTGATACAGGTCGAGTCTTATCGTACTATAAAAGACAAGAACATACAACAAAATTTATATTTGAGGTGTTGTTTTGTGTTGCCTACTTGTCTACAAAGTACAAAGGATTAATAAATAAGAGCTTGCATAATCATTAATCAATTTTATTTATTTTTGTAGGAATAATCGCTGGAATTATAGAATCGGTTTCAATAACATAAGTACATAGTAGGTATTTACTTTGGATACCCATGCTTTACCAGTAGGCATTACCTTACCTAATGTTTAAAAATGATTGAGTTACCACCAATTTGCTTAGAATTTACAGGACCAATTCAGTTGTGTTTTGGGAGCGTGGAACCTAAGATAGAAACACGCTTGTATGATACACTACCTACAGAAAGGAAACACGGAAGTGGCACATATCTACATCAATTTATTTGGAATATGGGGTTACTTTTGGTTAAAAAATCTACGGCACCCAAAGAGAGTTCAATAAAATACCTAAGTACATACTAATGAATGGGCAAGTATCTACCTACCAATGCAAAAGTTGAGTTGATGGATCTACACTGTTCCTATCGATAATATAGGTACCTACCTATGTTTGTAGTGTAATCTACAAACATAGGTAGGTACAGATTATTGCGTAACTCCACGTGTTCTGTTATTTTTCAAAGCATACACCTTCAGTACAAGGACACGTGACCTACCACCACCGTAACAGCCTGATCATTAAAAGTTTTGACAACCAGATAAAGTTGTCATCTAATCCATATAAAAAAAGGATTTATTTTAACTTTTTCATACGCTATAGATGTTTTTTAACCGACTTCAAAAAGGAGGAGGTTATATGTTTGGTTGAATGTATTTTGTTTTTTTTTATGTATGTTCATCGATTTCTCGGTCAATTGTGGATCGATTTTGAAAAAAATTTTTCGGTGGAAAGGATATGCTTTTGATTTGGTCCCATAAAACTATTGTATGATCTGATCATGAACTTTGAAGATATGGAACAGAACTCCTCATAGGATCACAGCAGAACCGTCGTAACAAGTAAAATTGCTTTGTTTATATGTGTAATCGATGACTGACTGAAAGTAGATGGGGAATATATCGAACTGATCTGATGATGATGCCTGAAGTTAGGCACCGGAACTCTGTAATAAATTAATGTAATCTAACCGTGTTTGGGATTATTAGAATTGTCATGAGATGCACTCTGGCTATAAGGTATTTAAATTTGGCTGAGGGGTACTTTTTAGTGGTGGTACCATAACTAAAAAGTGTAAAATAAAAAACTTTTCAAAAAAAAATATAACCGAATTCAAAGTAAAAAAAAAAAACTGAAAAGTGCAAAATAACTTTAATTTCTTAAGTAACACTAGTACCAATAAATAGAGCAAAATAGTTAAGTTGGTTAGGTTCTAAGGACACAGAGTGACAACTTTGCAGATATGCATCTTCCTTCCCTTTTATTATTATTATTTTTATACATTTATTTATCTCAGGACCCTGAGGTCCTGGACCTTTGGAAGGCGTACGAGGAGCCGAAACCAACTCGCGGAGGCCCTTTTAGACGCTTTTAATGGAAAGTGGTACGAACAGGTGATTATCCCTGTACGCACTATGCTGGTACATCCAAGGACAACCCCCGGTTGGTGGGAAACTATTGCGACATATGGAAAATTAAGATATAATGGTTTTTGGAGTCTTAAGTGGACTGGTTACCAGGAACTATGTTAAGACTATGGCCCCTGCCTGTATAATGTTATTAATATGCATCGACAAAAGGCAGGGTGTGACTTGCACACTCAATAAATGGGCCCACATAAACGCTCGCTAGCACGAAGTGACGTAGCAACAAGAGGGCAACATATCCTGAGGTGCTTAAGGAGTGGAGAGATATACCACGGCTATCAGGACAATCCCGGAAGTACGGTCAAGATCCCTACCAGCACCTTACTGGATTATATATCCTTCTCCTGAGCACGATTGCTCTTGCGAATCTCCACTCAAGCCAGCCAATAAAGGCAAGAGAGAGGTGGGAGCTCTGTTCCTCGTCAGTGTTCACTACGGCCGGCCAATAAAGGCAAGCCGGAGACGAAGAACAAGAATTCTTCCGGGAGATCGGGTCGCTAATGCCCAACAGTTCGCCACAAAACTGCCCTGCAGATTTATTATTATTATTATATTATTATTAGGGGTTAAAATATGATATTGCCGTTTTTTAAAACGGGTTGCTTTGAAGTGTTATATCTTTGGATTGACTTGGAGTTATAAGTTAAAATAAACTTTGTTTTCTTTGTGTTTCGTATTTTCTGTAATATCGTAGTACTTGTGACTGAAAATTCGCATTATTTTGTAATATATATATATATTACTCATATATGAGTTCTAACGTGAAAAGAAAGTGTCTCAAGCAGAATGCAATATTGATGATGTTTATGGACCTAAAACTGCTAATGAATAGGATGTCTATTTTTGTTTCAATCACTTTCACGCGGGAAATTTTATATCACGAATAACTTTTCTCCTCAGTGCGGCAACAAGACAAAATTTCCAAAACGAAAGCTATAAAACCAAGAGCACAAAGTTATTTTTTACCACAGCAGCTCAAACAAGTAGGTTTTGCTGCTTGAAAACAGTAAGCAAAACTCGATTTTGCTCACTGCGTGAGACAAAGTAACTTTTTAATTATTTTTTTTTTTAGCCATACAATTCGAAACATTTGAACTGCACTGTACTCTGTCTCTTTCTCGCCCTTATAAAAAAGCGAGTGAGAAACATTTCGAAGTTCATTCCGATTTTGAAATTCCACCACAAAGAAAAACACGTTCGGAAATGCGTAATAAATAGAAAATATTTGTAAAATATAAAATTGTTTTTTTTTTTTTATAAATAAATTATTGAATTTTAAATTTATTATTGTATTTGAACAAAAATAAGAGTACCTGAGTACTTATAGCAGCAGATAAAACTGGCATTTAACCTTTAAATAATTATTTCTAGTTTCAACATTGACTGTTTTAGAACGTGCTTTTAAAACAGTGGAAATAAAATAGTGGCAAATTTATTTATTTATTTATTTAGGATCTCCAACAAAGGTTACACAGGTAACACATTATAAATTACAAATAATACGAGGGGTCCTTTAGCGTGTTCTCCTTCAGTTACAGGAGACCACAGCATGCAAAAATTTGAGTCAAAATACGATTTGAATTAAAATTTTAAATTAAACAATAGAGTGACATAAAAAGGCAATAAATTAAAGATAAATAAAATGTTAACTTATAAAATAACAATTAAAAATTAAAATTAAAATGATACATTATAATATTTGAATTTATATGATTAATTAATAAGTACAGGACTAGTCAGAAAAAAAAGAACAAAAAAAAAGAACAAAAAAAAAGAACAACAAAAAAAAAGAAAAAGAACACAGGTATATACATACATCGTTATTTTGCGGTGGTCAAGATATTTATGTATTTTGAGAGTGGCAGGGTTATGTCTAGGTTGAAACGCTTCGATAAGTCGTTGTACTGTCTACAAAGTCTTGGAAGAGTGGCGAAGTGTCCCAGATTGGTTTTTGATCCGGGGACGTGAAATAAGCTGTAAGTTTTATTCCGTGGTAGACGAGATGGTGCGTTTATATTTAGTTTAGCGAGAAGTTCGCTGCAGTCTATGGTCCCATTGAATATTTTGTGCAGTAGTACCAGGTCAGCTGTTTTCCGTCTATCAGCAAGAGATACCAGTTTATAATACTCTAATCTGTCTCTGTAGCTAATTAATGTTTTGGCTAATCGATTTTTGTTGCAAAGATGGTATAGGAAACGCCTCTGAACACTTTCTAGATGTTTAATATATTTGTCATAGTGAGGATTCCAGACTGGACTGCTATATAAATAAGATTAAGAATGTTAAAATAATTGTAAAATATGAGCAAAACTAGCGACAGAGGTAGTATTTATTTTAATTGAAATCATTATTAAATCTATTACTGTTAATTATTTTATTTCCCAAGTAATATGTGTTCTCGCTGCTGAAGTGAAAAATTATTTGTGTAACACAAGAGCAAAACTTTTTGCATCTCGTGCCTTTGAATCCCTCCCCTCGCTCAGGATTCTACTTTAGAATCACTCGCTAACGCTCGTGATTCAATCAAAGAATCCTTTGCTTGCTCGGGACTCAAAATTAGCACTCGCAGCAAAAAACAACTTTGCTCTCTTGTTGCACAAATAACTATTGTTAGAAGAAAGTCGTTGGTATACATAATTGAAATTGCTTACCCTTTGATATGCATAGTTTCAACGTTGGAAATCTTAATATGAAAAAAACGTTTTTTATTAGCTTTCATGGTTATAAGAACTACGATATTACAGTAAATACAAAACACAAAGAATCCAATAAATACTTTACTAATTTCGGAAAAAGAATAACGTACCTTTAATATAAAATTTATGTGAACTTATAATTCCAAGTCAATCCAATGATATAAATCACTTCAAAACAAACCGGTTTTAAAAAATAGCAATTTCATACTTTACTTACTACTTACTTATAGGGGTATTATTATTATTTAAGAGGGCCCTTTCCCACTCGTCTATCTTCAACCTAAGCCTAGTTTTAAAACTTGTTGGTTAATTTAACGCTGTTTGATAAAAAGGCAAAGCTAAAAAAGAGAGAAAACGCTTTGCTGGTATTCGGTAATTCCGTCATTCACACGAATATTTCTCAAAACTTGTTCGAGGAAATACGTGATTTTTTAAAACTGAATAATTGTTTTGGAAAATTTTTCGTCCTTCAGAATTTTCGGCAAAAGTTCGCTCAAAAATATGAAAACAACTAATTGTGTCCGCTTTGCTTAGCTCGCCGCCGCATCGCACCCACGTGATGATTATCTCGCACCCCACCGCAGTAGAGTATCAATCAATTGTTTGTTAGGTTGACACCACTTCGCTTAGTGATCGCGTTCGTTAAATTGCCTACTTAGGACACAGTGTTAACCAGTTTACGACGATTTCTACATAAATAGTGCAAAAGCCATAATGACATAATGGTACATAATGATATGTCTTAGAACTAATATTTTAAAGACACCTACCAACCCACAATGTACGCATGATGTATTACAGCCTGCCCCATCTAACAGAGGGACACCAGTCCCAGCAGCGGGGACATAAAATACGGATTACGTTTTATGCAGGGGTAAATATTAAAAAGGATCTACACAAGTTTTCTTAAAAGAAAATACATTGTTTATTTTACAGCCGTCAAAAAGTCCCTGTGGAAATTCTGAGTGATAATAAGTGGGGTAACTTTATAAGTTGTTAAAATTATGATGCTAATTTAATTAACCTCAATTACGAGTATATTATTTTTTGTCCGGCAATTCATATTCAAAATATTTTTATATCATATAGGCCTACATCTACGTACATAGGCACTTATAAAACTTCAGAAGCTAGTGCACGGTTCCAATTTGTCGTGTACTCTTTTTATAATAAATAATAATAATAATAATTTTCCGAAATATGGAAACGAGCCAATATTACCCCTGTTCATAAATCTGGCCCAAAGCACGAGGTTGAGAACTACCGGCCTATTTCTATTTTATCGATCTTGTCAAAACTTTTTGAGAGGCTTGTTCACAATCAGCTATATCCGATTATTCATAACCAGATTATTAAGCAACAACATGGGTTCGTCAAGAAAAGATCAACTACTACTAATTTGGTTGAATACATGGATTATTTATTCAATAATTTAGATAGGCGTGTACAGGTTGACTCTATATACACTGATTTCCGTAAAGCTTTTGACAAGGTCGATCATAAATTACTTTTGGGGAAAATAGCATTTAACGGCATTCGTGGAAATTTGTTTCGGTGGTTTTCATCTTATGTTTCAAATAGAACACAAAAAGTGGTAGTTAATGGTTACCACTCTAACTCCATAACGGTTTCATCAGGAGTGCCTCAAGGCTCAATACTTGGCCCGTTGTTATTTATTATATTTATCAATGATATTGACATGTGCTTCCTTAATTCCAATTTGCTACTTTATGCGGATGACCTTAAAATCTTCAGACCAATCAAAACTATGTTTGACTGTGAACTACTTCAACAAGACCTCAATCGTCTTGCAGATTATTGCACTAAAAACAAACTTCAACTAAGTATTCCGAAATGTTGTTGTATTAGTTTCACAAAAAATATAAATATATTCAAATATCCCTATGCAATACACAGTGAAACTCTGAAGAGGGAGAGTTTGATTCGTGATTTGGGCATATTACTCGACGATAAACTGCATTTGGAAGCGCATGTTAATAAAATTGTCAGTACTGCTTATCGTATGTACGGCTTTGTGCTGAGATCAGCCACAGAATTTAAGCACCCTAGTACCTATTTATACCTCTACAAATCTTTAATTAGGTCTCAACTAGAATATGCAGTACCCGTGTGGAACCCCTTCTACAGCAAATATATTGAGTGTATAGAAAGTATACAACGTAAATTTTTGAAGTCTGTGCATTATCGTTGTTTTAGAAGTTGTTATCTCTCTTACAGTGAATTGCTTAAAAAATTTAACCTGCTCTCTTTGAATGCAAGGCGTACTTTTCTTGAAACTACATTTCTGTATGACTTATGTAATAACTGGTATGATTGTTTAAATATTATTAACAAGTTGTGCTATATAGTGCCCAGAACATGCCAGGGACGCGAGGTGCGCGCACGGCCTGTATTTGCCACTACTATCAGTCGAACAAACGCTGGTTTGCGTGCCCCTCTTCATCGCCTTACGAGCAATTTTAATAAAAATTTCAGCGATCTAGATTTGTTTTCTGAACCTAAAAGGAAATTCAAAATAGTTTTACTCAACTTATTAAAAAATGAATGTAATGATTAATAATAGGCCAGCTCTATTGTTTGTAAACCATATTGTAATTTAAAAAAAAACTTTTCGCATTCTTACAAAAAAAAAAAAAAATTTACAGCTCTTGTCAAACCAAGTGTCTCACGTTTTTATATGTGGAGAACGTTGTTGATATCACATGTATAAAACTAGTTCTAAGCCTTCTTTCTGTAATTTCCTATGTGTTATTGTTTGTTTTCCCCAATAAATAAAATAAAATAAAATAAAATAATATGGTTAATTTCACATTATTTCGATATCTATGTTTTTTCATTTGCTCACACTTGGCTGAAAAGTTTATCTTAATTTTATTAGTTTAACGGTTTATGCATACAAATATAATAATGAGACAAAACCAGGAATAGGAAAATAGGTAGGGAAAAAGGTTTTATATCACCTTTGTACCAATTTTTTCTGTTGTTGATTGGTAGTGGTGACAATTATGTCCTATATTTAAGGAAATACAACAAGCGTTATGATTTGACATTATCGAATTCCTTTTGTTTTGATACCACAATCATGACTTCGATTGTGGTATCAAAGTGGAAAGAGGAGTGGAAAGAGGAGTGTCGCAGCAGATTAATGTGATATCGTCTTTTTTCTTTGCGTTAGCACAGAGTCTAAGTGTCCATTAACTATAATGAAGCATAATTTTATGACTAGGTACCGAAGAGAGACCAGTTCATTATGTCTCTAGAGTGTGGCTGAGACTTGGAATTATTGGACTTCACTCATTTCAGAATTTTATCAAATTATTAAGGTAATTTAAAATTTATTACTAACTTAAAATAACCAAAATTGTATACCTACTTAGTTTCAACACCAACAAAATATCTTTAGAAACTTATTGCTTGCCAAAGAGATTATTACCCGACTTTAAATACTTTTCAAAATGTCAACTCACCGTGTAATAATCGTTTTATGATTAAAGTCTTTGATATTATTTTATCACAAAGTTAAAGTGTTTAATAAAGCCTATTTTCGTGTCAGTTGCTGTAAATAGTATCTACCTATGAGGTATTTATTATTTAAAGACTTTTTTTTGGGTGGGAAAATCATCTAGACTTCAATTTTACATAATGCTACGATAAAATTCCATTACTTTGGTGTAAACTGCGGAGGTGTTGGCACGACATTGTTACATAGCCTACGCCGGTGCTACGACCCGCGTAGACGCTGCTACGGCGTAGCTAAACGTTATTTCCCTGTGAAAACTCGTTACGGCGGCTCCACATTAGTGCCGTATATTCAAGCGCAAATTAACGCCATGAGTTCACGGCACAAGTCGTGCCCTCCACATTTCTACGTTCGTGAAACCCGCCGTGAAATGGACTTAAAAGCTGCTGCCGCAATAACTTTGTTTGCTGTGGTAACATATGACTATATAGAAGTCCAAAACAAGAAACTTATTAGAAAGCGTTGGAAAAGAAGATGGTGGATGACTGAAATACATCGTAATTGATCAAAATATGTTTGCTGGTGTAGTAAATTTTTGAATTAATGTTAAATATGATTAGTTCTGTCTCTTATTAGTTACATAAAATTCATTTCAAAGTTTCTACGGAGAAGCAGTTATCAGAATTACATTCGGAACCCAGTGGCGAATTTAAGAAATTTACTCGTATGTCAACCGTGGACTTTGAATATTTGCTTCAGAAAGTTAAGAACCTATACACGTTCGTACGCCTTTGTAGAGCGGAGTAAACTGGCACGGGGCCGTGAATGTGGATGTGTACGCGTGAACGCCGTGCCAAGGGGGCACGATCCCCTTGTCGTGAGACAAAATACCGACTCTGATCGGGGAATAGGCGTGAATGTGCGTGAACCCCGCGAAAGCCGGCCCACGTCTGTTTACGGAGCTTCACGGCACTATTGTGGAGCCGCCATTATAATCAATCGATTATTAACAAGTGACGAAAAGAATGGAATCCCATTTTCTCTTTTCTTCACTTTTTAGGGTTCCGTAGCCAAATGGCAAAAATGGAACCCTTATGGATTCGTCATGTCTGTCTGTCTGTCCGTATGTCACAACCACTTTTTTGCGAAACTATAAGAACTATACTGTTAAAACTTATTAAGTAGATGTATTCTGTGAACCGCATTAAGATTTTCACACAAAAATAGAAAAATAAACAATAAATTTTGGGGGTTCCCGATACTTAGAACTGAAACTCAATTTTTTTTTTTAATCAGACCCATACGTGTGGGGTATTTATAGATAGGTCTTCAAAAATGATATTGAGGTTTCTAATATCATTATTTTCTAAACTGAATATTTTGCGCGAGAGACTCTTCCAAAGTGGTAAAATGTGTCCCCCCCTGTAACGTCTAAAATAAGAGAATGATAAAACTAAAAAAAAATATATGATGTACATTACCATGCAAACTTCCACCGAAAATTGGTTTGAACGAAATCTAGTGAGTAGTTTTTTTTAATACGTCATAAATCGTAAACCACAATTTACCTTTCAAGTTTATGTGGAACCCTCAGTGCGCGAGTCCGACTCGCACTTGCCCAGTTTTTAAACTACTTATTTATAGTTTTTGAACAAATATTGCTCTGATATTTAAGCAGTATTTGCGTTTGTATAAAAGCTAGAACTACCATAAATCAAGATGTTAAAAATTAATCAAGCATTTTTATGGTACCTACGCTATGTATGGACTATTCAAAGCGAAGAAAACATGTCCATTGAATGCGTATCCCACTGAGCGTATCCAGTGCATTATAAGTGGTTGTAAATAAGTAAGAATCTAATCATGTCGATCAGGAATATTACTTAGCTCATTCAGTCTCCCATAAATCGATCAAGATAAATAACGTTTGATTGCCATGACGCGAACGCTGCTTGAACCCCTGTGGATAAAATGGATGCCATTCGTTGATTTTCCGATTCATACGGAATAAATAGCTCCCATTTAAATAGGTAAACATTAGCCTATAGACGTCATATGTTGGCACGTGTAACTATAATACGTTTGATTACAATCTAGAGGTTGGCAATCATTTTTATTTTGCTATTCTATTTTGATGTTCTTATTGAATTAACTCTAAGGCTTGCCTCATACCTTGGGCTTACCTTGCGCCTCACGCTGTTAAAAATTTAGATTGATCAGTAGTCTCGTGATTCCAAGCACATGCAGACCTCTTTATGGAAGATGAATTAGTACTAATCGCATTGCTTTTGCCAGTGTCAACTGAAATAATTCGTAATCTGATTCCAGTAGGGGCGCCGTCGCTGCGAAAGCGACCGGCGGCCAAGCTAAACGCATGCCATAGGGTCATGGCAATCCGGATAGTGCGGGGATGCCGCACGGTTTCCCGTGAAGCGGCGAGCCTCCTTGCTGGCCTGCAACCGTGGAATTTGGAGGCAACAGTCCTTGCACGCATGCACGATCTGCGCGTGGAGATGTAACGCCGGGGCGAAACTCCGCTGCCACCCCAAGTCGCAGTATGGCGGACAGAGCTCCAGCAGGATCTCATGGTGGAAAGGCGACAGCGACTTTCGCAACCCAGTGCTGGGCACGCCACAATTATGGCGGTAAGTCCCCTCTTTGAGGAGTGGCTAGAAAGACAACATGGCGTTCTTACCTTCCGTATGACACAGGTCCTCACCGGACATGGTAAGTTCGGGGGGTTCCTGCACCGGATTCGTGCGGAAGAAAGGAACGGTTGTCACCATTGTGTCGACCGCCCGCCCGCCGAGGAGGTGGAGCATACGGTAAAGGTGTGCCCCGCCTGGGCAGAGCACCGCCGTGTCCTCGTGGGGGCGATCGGCGGCAGTGATCTCTCGCGCCGGGCCTTGGTACAGGCCATGGTCCGGAGCGAGCAATGGGTAGCTCACTGTCCGACCGTCCGGTAACCGTCCGGACCGAGCCCAAGTCGTTGACGGCGCGCATTGTTCCACGCGCGCCTCAGGGAGATGTCAGCAAATCGTAGGGGCCCAGCAGGATCGAAGCCTACTGGGGCCACGGATAGTATGTAAGTGAAACCCGGGGCCCTGGGACGAAGGTAAAGAAGGAATAGGAGTGGGTTTTTAGACAGTAAAAGTCTGACACTATCTCCCGCTCCGTCCAAGAGCACGATTTGTTATTAGATCATTTTTCCCACCAAAAAGAAAGTATGTGTGAGCCGCTCTATTAAAATGTATGAATACTATTATTAAAACATAACCTTAAATATTACGATCCGGAACTCAGAACGCTCGTCAGTATCATTCTTACAGATCAATCTGAAAAATCCATAATCCGAAAAAATCAGAAAGTGTATGGAGCATATTGATATTGTATGGTATTCTGCTCTTTCGACATTAATAATATGAATTCAGGTTTTAAATCCAGAGAGCCATTCCGGATGTGAGGCCAGCCCAATAATAATTACCCTCAGTATTCTAAACCTTTTATATTAATGATAGTCATATTAATTGTACCAAATATAGGTTGCTCTTGTGTAGTTCACTTTTAAATGGTGTAATGATGTAACGGGTTGCAGGTTTTCAAAGTTCAGTTTGCACGTGTATTTAAACAAGTTCCTGTTGGAGCCCTTCATCTTAATAGAATTATCTCTTGCGATCGCATCAAAGAGGAGACAGGTTTCGAGAATTTTACACTGTGTAACCATTTATATTTTACACTATAGACTCTATACATTCTGTAAAAGTTTATTGATTACGAGCTGTTGTTGTTGTTGTTGAGGTATGCGCCATGTTTGACGTGAATAAACTGTTTTTCTTTCTTTCTTCCTTTGTTGCTCATAACTTCAAACCCGTAAAACAGCACTATATGCCACTTGATTTCAGTTTCAAGCAGATTTTTTTGCGTGGAACCCTTAATTACTATCTGATATAAAAGACACTTAATTACTCCTTATAACATAACTTAGTTACTCCTTATAACATAATAATAATAATAATAAAGATTAGCGCGCCGCGCAATGATAGTCGACGTCACCATTCCACATGACGAGAATCTCGTGAAAGCTGAGAAAGAGAAACAAATCAAATATCTCGACTTAGCACACGAGGTTGTCGACATGTTGAATGTGGACTCGGCTATCATTGTGTCGATTGTTGTGACCGCCAATGGCCTTATAGCCAAAAGCTTCGACGAACATCTGTCGAAGCTGTCGTTGCGCGGTTGGATCAAGGGCCTGATACAAAAGGCAGTACTCCTCGATACGGCTCACATTGTGAGGAGGTTCCTGTCTCTGGAGCCCTAACCACCGGTAGCTTGGACCCTGTTCCCGACACCGGCGGACAACTATTTTTTATATTTTTAAATGTTTTTTTTTTAAATATGTTTTATAGAGAAATATTTAAAAATGTTAACGATATGGATAAAAAATAAATAAATGGAATAATAACAATAATAATAAATACAACCTAGTGGATTCAGAGGTACCGTACTACAGGTATGTGCCAGACCCAGTGCTCGAAAATGACCATATCACGTTGTACTGGAATCGGTCTATCATTACTAACCGGACTAGTGTAACCAATAAGTCGGATATAGTGGTGATAGACCGATTAGCGCGCCGCGCAGTGATAGTCGACGTCACCATCCCGCATGACGAGAATCTCGTGAAAGCTGAGAAAGAGAAACAAATCAAAGATCTCGCTATAGCACACGAGTTTGTCGACATGTGGAATGTGGACTCGGCTATAATTGTGCCGATTGTCGTGACCGCCAATGGTCTTATAGCCAATAGCTTCGACGACCATCTGTCGAAGCTGTCGTTGCGCGGTTGGATCAAGGGCCTGATACAGAATGCAGTACTCCTCGATACGGCTCGCATTGTCAGGAGGTTTCTGTCTCTGGAGCCCTAACCACCGGTAGCTTGGACCCTGTTCCCGACACCGGCGGACAACTATTTTTTATATTTTTAAATGATTTTTTATCATTTTTTTTAAAATAAATATTTAAAAATGTAAATGATATGTATATAAAAATAAATAAATGCAATAATAATAAATTTATTTGATCTAAAAACATCCAATTAACACACAAGAGCTAAACAATCTCGGGTTATAGGTAGGTACTTAATAAATATAGATTGAGGACAGAATCTAGTGACATCAGATATCTGTCCGTGAAAATCCTGTCAAAATGGGTCCAGCCGATTTGGAGATTAGCTTGAACAACCAGACAGAGTCTGTTTGTCACTCAACAAATAAGGGAAAGAAATATTTTTTGGTAAAAGTACCATGTCAAAATTCATAAGGAATAAGCTGTTATTTTGGCATCACAAACAGAGATTAGTATATACTAGCTTTTATGTCTTTTTATATGTCTACAGTTCCTAGACTATATCTGTATGAAATTACTTACATTACGATCAGTAGTCGCGTAAACCTCGAAAACGTTACAAACAAACCAGGTTACTTTCGCATTAATAATCTATATAATATATAAAAGGAGAAACTGACTGAATGACATGTCAACGCACAGCCAAAACTACTGGGACTAGGAGCGTGAAATTTTGCATGAAGTTTCCTTTTATCGTGTAGGCGAGCACTAAGAAAGGATTTTTCGAAAATTCACTCCCTAAGTGTATGAAACGGGGATCCAGAGTTTGCATAGAGAAATCTATTTTCACGCGGGCGAAGCCGCTGGCGGAAGCTAGTAATCTATATGAAAGGAGAAACTGAGTGACTGACATATCAACGCACAGCCGAAACTATTTGGACTAGGAGCGTGAAATTTTGCAAAAGGTTTCCTTTTCTGAACTTGGCGAGCACTAAGAGGGGATTTTTCTAAATTCAGCCCCTAAGGGGTTGAAATGGGGGTTTAAAATTTGTACGGAGAAACCTATTTTCACACGGGCGAAACCGCTGGCAGAAGCTAGTGAGTACATATGGAAACATGGATTATGATTTACTTGTAAGGTTGGAGGTTAAGTGGTCACTGTCTAGCGTGTCACTCTTTTTTGGAGTTGAGTCGGTCCCTATAGTAATTCTGTTAATGTACACAAATTGTAGCACTATTTTAGGTCCTTTCAGTTAAGCGTATCAATGGAAGAATTCTGTGTTGTGTTGTTTTGTAAATTATTTGCCTGTTTTAAACGGATTCAAATATACTTATTCAAAGAAACTGAAAAGTCCTAATTTCATTATCGTATTGTGCTAGTTTTTTTTTTTTTTTTAAGGTTCTAAATCATCCAAATTACTTCTCGCGCTCTGGGTGGAGTGCGAGGGCGTGTCAGACTTTTGCTGACTAAAACCACACCTGTATCCTTCAATTACCCTTTCCGTACTAGGACTACGGGTTTCCCTTTCAGAAATTCTCCGCGGTCCTAGATAGTGGGCATCGGCCCCGCTGGGCTCCTACGGTTTGCTGACATCTCTTTGAGGAGCGCGAGGATCACTACGTGCTGTTGACGACTAGGCTCGGTCCGGTTAATTACCGAACAGCCGGACGGCGAGCTACCCGGTGCTCGACGTCCGCAAGCCCGCGTCTACCGTGGCTGGTAGTCGGGGTCGGAATTACGACGGCTAGGGCGTGAGGACCTTCGTTCCCTCACGTGTGCAGCCTCCTCCTTCGCTAGCATTACTGCTTCGCAGAAGGAAGCGACCGCCTGCCATTCGCTCGCTCCGGACGATAGCCTGAACCAGGGCCCGACGCGAAAGGTCGCTGACGCCAATTGCCTCCACGAGGACACGGCGGTGCTCCGCCCAAGCGGGGCTCACTTCCTCCGTATGCTCCACCATGTCCTCTGGGTGAACCTGAATCCGATGCAGGAACCTCCCGAACTTGCCATGTCCGGTGAGGACCTGCGTCATGCGGTAGGTGAGGATGCCGTGTTGCCGCTCCAGCCACTCCTCAAAGAGGAGACTTACCGCCATAATTGTAGCGTGCCCGTCACTGGGTTGCGACAGTCGCCGTCGCCATTCCACCATGAGATCCCGCCGGAACTTTGTCCGCCATGCCGTGACTTGGCGCGGCACTAGGACCAGCATGTCGTCTTCGTAACAGACCACGCTGACCCTGTCGGGGAGGTCACCGCGCATTACGTAGTCGTACCCGATGTTCCACAAGGGCGGTCCTAGTACCGATCCCTGCGGAACACCGCACGACATCTCTAGCCGTCTCCACTCTCGTGACCAGGGTAGATGATAAATCTGTCCTTCAGGTAGGCCTCGATCAGACGATGGAGGTAGTTGGGCACCTGGTGATACCGTAGTGCCCTCTTAATGCTACTCCAGGGCAGGGAGTTGAAGGCGTGATGTCCAAGGACACCGCATCCCCCGTCGTGAGGGCCCGCACGCGCATGATGGCGTCCACCGTGGGTATTGTGCTAGGTACGTATCCTAACTTAATATGAAAATAAGGAAATTCGATATATGCAAAGAGTATAAAATTCTTACCTTGCAAGAAAATGAAAATGAAAAAAAAAATAGAATGTAAATGATTGTAATGCCTAATAGTCTCTCACCCTTGGGTGTTAAACGCAGTTCGTTTGCTTCGAGGTATTTTGAAACGTTCAGCATTATTTGAATTCTACGGATTACTAGGACCGCGCTGAAACATTTGTATTGCTAATGTTGCCTTCTATACGACTCCCTGTTAACCGATCGGAGGAAAAGTAAAATGCACAGCGACAAGAAGAATTTGCATTTAATGTACAGTCACGAGCAATAAAATATACAGTGTGTACAAATTTGTAAAATTTCTTACCTAAGTTACTTAACTGTTAAATAAGTAATTTAGAACAAACTATTTTTCACTTCTTTCTAGAATGTAATAAGTTGAGATATTTTAGAAAATGCGACAATACATATTCTTAATATATATCTTATTGCTCAAGACTGTACAGAGAAAATAACTAGTAATTGGTAGCACAAAGAACTGTTTAATCGTCGGAACATAACTTTATGTAAGGTCTTTTGTTCACAAAAGACTGAGGAACATCTTAATGAATTGGGATGTTTCTCTGTCCACAGTAACTTGTGATTAAAACTTGTTCGAGGAATTCCTTTCTGACTATTAGAAACGGTTCTTTCATTTGAATTACACGTCCGAAATATATCTATATTATATATAAAATGCTTTGTCCTGAATGACTGACGGATCAACGCACTGCCTAAACCGCTGATCGTAAAGACCTGAAACTTGGAGGGTATATTCTTTGTATGACGTAGGTATCCGTAAAGAAGGGATTTTTCGAAATTGTACCCCTAAGGGGGTTAAAAAGGTTTGTATGGGACAACGTGATTCCTTGGTTCAATCTACTTCAAATTTTGCATGAACATTCTTTAACAGAATTAATGAAAGACGAGTTACGTATTTTATTAAAATTCATCTCCTAACGGGGTTAAAAAAGGGTAGAAAGTTATTTTGGGGGTGATTTGCTTCGAAATTGATATTAAACCTCTTTAGTTCTTTTGATTTAAATTACTTTTTATTTTGACACATGTTTGAAAACTCAAGTGTCAAACAGATGATTTTGCTAAAACCCTTCTCTAAGCGGAATTGCTTTCATATTTTGAACGGCAAAATAATAAACATAACTGTGTCTATTATTTAAAATGGGAGCAAGCAGAGTTGGTTAATATCAATGGGAAATTGATAAACCTTACTATTGTATCAATAGTGGGGGATGGCGCATGCCTTTTCCGTACGCTTTCTTATTTGTTGTACGGCACATAAGAGCGCTCAATGGATATTCGTTAAGAAATTGTGTGGCATGTGACGTACAATTGGGATGAATTTGCTGTAATGTCTCATGACCGTCATGACAATAATCATCATCACAAAAGAAGAGTATATATTAGATATGTTACAACAACCTACATATTATGTAGGTGGTTCCTGCGAGTTAACTGCAGCCGATCAAACATACCCTTTTGTATTTGAAGTGTATCGAAATGGCAACCTGTATTCCAAATTTGGTACAGAAGACCAACCTATCAAAAGGTTGCATTTCTCTCAAGATCTTTCTAATGGTCACTTTGATGCCTACGCTGACGCCGATAGTGATAATTACGCTGATGTATCTTCGTTTATGCGAGGTCAGGGGTCCAACATCCTTCGACGACTTGAAAACTGTCAACAGTGTCCTCCACCAATTTTTCAATTAGCTTGCATGAAACTTGGCTTGCTAGAGGACGACAAATATTGGGATTCTGCCCTAGAGGAAGCCTTATGCGAGTCTCCATTTAAAATGCATAATTGTTCTCGAGGAGAGTCTGTATTTATTCCTAGAATTCCTCTAACACCATCAAATTATCCCTTCAAATGCAAGAGAGTGCAGTTTTCCGTCAAAGTCTGCTTCGCAATAACCATGAACAAAGCTCAAGGTCAAACTCTTAACGTAGCGGGAATAGACTTGAGAGAAAGCTGCTTCTCCTACGGCCAGTTGTGTGTGGCATGCTCCAGAGTAAACGCACAAAGTAGCCTGGTGATTCTAGCACCCGGAGGAAAAAGAAAAAATATCGTGTATAAAGAAATATTGCGGTAGGTATATAAGTATTATTTCGATTTCATAATAGATAGAAGAAAGAAGAAGAATAAGAAAAGGTTACAAAATAATAATATATAATTAAAATAATTAAAAGTTCTGTTAGAAACATTTTCGACTTTTTAACTTTATTATTTTTAATTTTTCGATTACGCGGACGAAGTCGCGGGCAAAAGCTAGTATTATACTAAATAGTTATTCTAAACTTCTCAAGCAGTGTAGTTGTGTATGCGGAACACATCTCAGAGATTGGTTAACAATGTTGTTGAGTGTTGGATTTCATTGTTTTGGGTCTGTAGGAACATAATCAAATATAGGAACGGTCCTTTGTTGCGTATTTGTGACCTCATCGTCTTGGTATATAGGCACTTAGTTAGCAAATTGGTTAAATAGTTCGTCTTTTGGATCTAGCATAGCATAGCATAGTCGGCCTTATAATGTTCCCACTGTTGGGACTCAGGCCTCCTCTCTAGGAGAGGGAATGGGCCGTAATCCACCACGCGGGCCCAGTGCGGGTTGGTGGATGTCACATGTCTTCGAATTTTTGGTTCTAGGACATGCCGGTTTCCTCACGATGTTTTCCTTCACCGTTTTGAGAGCAGCGGTGATGAAATAAATTACACAAAGTAATGCGCCTGGCTGGGTTTGAACCCGCGACCTACAACTCGTAAGTCGGGGCCGTTACCACTCGGCCACCACTGCTCTCATGGATCTCTTTTGGATCTACTTCTAATTATTTCGATCTCCGTCATGGTATCATGGAGGTACTAGGTAGCCAGGTAGCTACTGACGTTTTGACAAAATTGTAGATAGGTACTGCGTATTTCCATTCTATATAAGGCCTGAACGCAACCACAGGACGATCGGCGGCAGCGATCTCTCGCGCCGGGTCTTTGGTACAGGCCATGGTCCGGAGCGAGGAGTGGCAGGCGGTCGCCTCCTTCTGCGAAGAAGTCATGCTAGCAAAGGAGGCGGCCGATCGCGTAAGGCAACGGCAACGGTCCTCACGCTCCAACCGCCGCCGGGATTCCGATCCCGATTTCCGGCCACCGTAGGCGCGGGCTTGCGGACGGCGAGCAATGGGTGGTTCGCCGTCCGATCGTCCGGTAACCGTTCGGACCGAGCCCAAGTCGTCGACGGCGCGTAGTGTTCCACGCGCGCCTCAAGGAGATGTCAGCAACCGTAGGGGCCCAACAGGGTCGAAGCCTACTGGGGCCATGGGTGATGCGAAAGAGATCCCCGGGGCCCTGGAAAACAAATGGCAAAGAAGGAACAGGAGTGGGTTTTTAGTCGGTAAAAGTCTGACACTATCTCACTATCTCGCGCTCCGCCCAATGTCATGAGATGATTTTCCCACCCGAAAAAAAAAAAAAAACGCATCCACAGGAAACTGCTCGCGTATACTTTGTATTGCTATTTTTAAATCTGCAATTACAAATTTACAATGTTTATGTTACCGGCAATCTGTATAATTCAGGTATTCTATACAATAGCTCGGCAATGTATAGAATAGGTACCTGAGGCGTCCAGGCAACGTATGCAATTTTATGAATATTATTGTCCATTACATACTTCACCTAGTTAAAGTATACAATTCCTAGGTATTGTAAAGAGTACCTACTGATCCACCCGGCAATATGTAAAATAAATTGATTTTGGCCTATATTTATCAATCTACCAATAAAATGACGTACAAATGAAACATGTTCTATTACTTATGTGTGTAAAAGATGAGAAAGGAGAAGGAATTGACTTAATTTTAGGGCACCCGATACGGACAGGTTAGGTTCATAGTTTTTTTTATAACTTTAAACCCCCGCGAACAGAAATAGAACCTAAGTTATAATAAAATTGACGTGAAATTAAAAATTGTTCTGGTTATAAGTAGCATAATGCAATTTGCTTACTAGTACTTTGGTCTTATTTCTATCTGTGGGGTTTTAAGTAAGGCTTTTATTTCCAGGTAGTTATACAAAAACTAGCTTCTGCCAGCGGCTTCGCCCGCATAAAAGTCGGTTTCTCCATACAAACTTTGGACCCCCGTTTTATCCTCTTAGGTAGTGAATTTTGGAAAATCCTTTCTTAGTGCTCGCCTACGAAATAAAAGGAAGCCTTGTGCAAATTTTCACGCTCCTAGTCCCGGTAGTTTCGGTTGTACGTTGATATGTCAGTCAGTCAGTTTCTCCTTTTATATATATAGATAAAATAACCTAACCTGTCCGTATCGGCCTGTCCTAAAATTACGTCACCTCCTTCCCTGCTCTCGTCCACAGAGTACTACAGGCAAAATATAAAATAAATAATATATATGAATACATCACCTACACGCACATTACCTACACGCTTTAGGTATTCTATACCTTGCCCAGGATACAATAGAATACCGGATTTATGTCTTTGCGATAGAACTCTGGTGATCTAGATTCGACAAACTGTGTGAAAGCATTTTGTACTGCCTCCTAAGAAGAAAATTTTTTATAACGTAGAAAATTGTAAAAAAAAAATAAAAAATGGTAGTCCGTTGGAGTAAGGTATGGCGAATACGGAGGGTGACGAATGGTTTCTAATTGCAGTTCCTGTAGAGTTAAAACGGTTTCTCGTACTGTATGAGGTCTCGCGTAATTATGGAGCAATAATGATGAAGATCGATTCATGAGTCGGGGCTGTTTCACTGCTAGTTTTGCTATCATTGTTCGGAGTTCGGCACAGTAGACATCTGCCGATATTGCTTGACCAGATCGGAGAAAGCTGTAGTGAATAACACTATGCTGACACCACCAAACAGTTAGCATTACCTTTTTATTGGTAAGCTTTGCTTTAGGACACTGTTGTGAAGTTTGACCTGGGGTCAGCCACTGCATTTTTGCTTACGATTATCATAAAGAATCCACTTTTCATCACATTTCTGTCTATTTACCCTAGTTTGTGCGTAACTGCGGGGTGCCAACTGAAAACTAGCGCTGTGTGTCTAACGCCCAGCAAATGCTGAAGTGGTCACCCTTTCGGTGAGGGCACGCTCGGCGCAGTTTGTACTTTTTTACTTTGTTTTTATAACCGTTGTACTGTATTTGTACCGAATAAAAGTATTTCTATTATATTATATTCTATTCTGTTTTACATTTCACAATTCGATCCAATATTCATTCATTTCTGTATCGATTCAACAAGGCAACACAAGTTTCAACAAGCGTTTCTTTCTGCAGATCAGTCAAATCATGAGACACTAATTTTCATATAGGGTGACCGGCAATTAGTGTACGATACTTAAACATTTGATTGTGCTCATGATAACAAACAATTATTATTATGGGAACCAAGCCGAAAATGCGAAAAAAAATCAGCTGTTCAGTACATATATGTTTGCCTAATGTACTGAAAAGCTGATATTTTTTTTGCGTTTTCGATTTCTGGTTTGTTCCCATAGTAAAAGTTGTCGGTTATCATGAGCACAATCACGTGTTTAAGTATCGTACACTAATTGCCAGTCACCCTATATTTTATTGATTTGACACAAATTAATCAATATTGTTGGTAAGGTAACGTTAAATCATGCCGCTAATTCCTGGGTAGTTTTATTCAGATCGGCTTCCACCATCTTTCAATTCATTGTTATTCACCTGTGTGCGCGGTCTACCACGTGGTTCGCTCTTCAAATCAAAGTTTCTATCACGAAAGCGTTTAAACCAAAATCGCACGATGCGTTCATTAGCAGTCCTCTCTCCAAACGCAACACGCAACGCGCGGAACTAACGCGGTTTCTGCCGCGTTAGTTCCGCGTCGGAAATCGTATTTAAAAATCACTCGAATTTTAGAAGTATCCATCTTTCTTGTTTAAGCTAAATAAAAAAAATAACAGAAAGGCGATAATCAAATATTGCACATTTTTTAAAAGAAGAATTTCGGAGGTACCATGTGAAAAAAGTTTCACTCAAGAATCTCAAACCATGAAGGTTCTATGTCAATTCGAATTACCTATTACAATAAAACGGCAATTTTATACTTTAAACCCTATTATTATGGAATAAGGTTAGGTAGTTAGGTCACTATTAAGTATACGCGCGTATTTACTACTCTTGTATAGATTGGAAGACTTTAGTAAAAAAAACTGATTTCCAATCTATACTGTTTAGTTTCACACCCTTGCGTTCAGGCGTTATATAGAAACGCGTAGATTAAAACATGATTTAGATTTACAAGGGCTCTTTGAAGCGAAATGGCAAATGAAGAGGTTTTCATGTGTTACGAAAGCTGTGGATTGCTTGTTGCATTTCGATACGCAAGTTGGATTGATTTGTTTTATGTTTCAATACCTATATATTTTAAAAGATTTGAATACCACTTATTTCCAATAATTGCAACTGTGTGTTTATATTAATATAATAAAGAAAATTATAAATACTTCTATACTTATTTAATATTATAAAGAGAAAAATTTCGTACTATAGGACCGATTTGAAAAATTCTTTCACAAGCAGAATGCTACTTTATGAGTGAGTGATATACCCCTGATTTCTGATTTAAGCATTTGTAGTTGAATATTTCTCAAATTCTACTTTAGCCTGAAAAGGTTTTCAGTCTTGCCAAATTCTGACAGGTGTCAAAATTTGGCATTTAAGTAGGGCTTGATACATTCTTATTTCAAAATACTCTAAAACCGGCCTTTATGCATATATTTTATATCTTCACGCGGGCGAAGCCGCTGGCAGAAGCTAGTTTCTCATAAAAAAGGACACCTTCCAGGAGAGGAATAAAACATATATTAGACAAACAAAAGTTTATTTCATTGATTATCTTTATTAATAATAACACTTATCTACAATAGATTTTATATAATATGTATAAATAGTACTTATAATAATGTAGAGATTATAATATATTATAATAAATAGAGACAGGTCTTAAGCAAAACAATATTTCAGACTAATCACATATTTAACTAAATTGTCCAGAGGAAGAGAGTTCAAATGAAAATATATTATCCTAAAATATATTTGCCACGACTTAGATAGACATTATACGCTATGACTAGACACGATCTACTTAGGTGGGTATTTATTAAAAGTAGTAAAATAACGTCGTAAACACTGTCACCGAGTGAAGGGATAATCCATAAAAACGTTAATTAGGTTTTTTTTCTTACTTAGAAACGTCATTGGCTATAAAATGTCGCTTTAAAACCATCTTGACGAATGTTTTTTTTTTAGATAAATAAGTATTGATTACTAGTACCTTAGCTGACAAAAAAGTGGTTACAATATGTATTTACATTGAAAGTATCTCCATTTAATTAATTTTGAAATGGTCAAAGACCTCATTATGAAACGCCCACTTTGTGATAGCTAATTTGACAATGTTTGATGACGTGGGCGTTTTAAATTGTGGCCGTTGAGATGTTAGGTTGCTACTTTATTGAAAATGTTGAAATGAGTTGAGTGCTACACAACTAGGTCATAGGGTCGATGCGTCGTTGAGTCCGTGGCGTTCACTTGCGGAAGCAGGAGATGGGGTTGAAGTAGCACTGGCGGAAGCGAACTTGGCGCTTGTCTGCGCGCCACTGCCGCGCCAGGCGTCCATCCAGAGCGCGCAGTCCCCAGCCACGCGGCTCCGCCTGCGGCCACGAGCGGCTCACCCTGCCCATCCTGGCACAAACAAACAATTTTTAGCTTTGACCTTCAAGCGTATAAAGTTAGGTCGGAGGAATTGCTAGCATCGTCACATGATTGATTGCTATAGAAGTACACATTATTCTACTTGTGGCTACAAAACTGATGGTACCATTCAGTATTCTGAAATAAAAAGACAACTATTATACATATGGTAACCAACTTAGACTTATAAAAAGATACGAGTTATTTTTTACGATTTTTGACAGTGTACCTAACATTGCGAAAATATCCAATCAATTTTCGCCAATAAGGAAGTTACTAACAAAAAAGATTTCAAATAAAACCTGTTAATAAATGCAAATTATAATGATAGTGCAAATAATAATTATGCATATCTAATCTAACTTTGTGTTTATTTTATGAACACATTATCAGGGAAACAAACGTCATTAAATATACAATTTCAATCAGAATTAAAAAAGCAATTTCGTTGCGGTCACTTTGCAAGTCGGCGGCGGCGGTTGTTAAGTCGGAACTTGTCCGTGTGGAAAAAGGTTTTATATTGTTAACTTGTTTACACCTATTTTCTACAACAAGCAACAGTAATGCAACAAGTTTTAGGTAAGCTACTTAGAGAACTCAACTCGGTGAATGATAGGTGTGTTAGGCATCTCGATCTAATATCTAGAAATGGTTGTGTAGAAGCTCCCGGCTGGTTTTTTTTGTTTTGGAGCGAGAGAGAGTGTCAAACTTTGGACTGACTAAACTGACTGCCCGTGCTTTTTTGTTGCGATTCGAAGCCGCGGTGACTCTTTCGAACTATACTGCATGCCGTAGCTCTCCCAGCTGAGCCAGACACGGCTTTTGCTAGACAATGTTAAATTAAGCCAACGAGGTCTGAATAATTAATTATATCAAGTAGAAAATACATCAGGCGAACATATAACGTCCTCCTTTTTGCAGTCGGTGAAAAACATGCAAACCATGTTTTTCACACAGATGATGATGTAATATGAAAGAGTAGTATTACTAGTATAGTATTCATATTATACTGCATTGAGATGGAGCTTCCAAGCTGAGCAGGGGCAAACTAATTATTTTCTTAGTTTTATTTGGTTGACTTATGATGGAAGGCAGGGTTTTCTTCTTTAGGTGGGATATCTAAGTAACCTTAAAGTGGTCGCTTGGACTGCAAGAAAGGTTATGTTTTTCACGCTTATCTTGTATGTATATCTATATATATAAAAGAAAGTCGTGTTAGTTACACCACTTATAACTCAAGAACGGCTGAACCGATTTGGCTGAAAATTGGTGGGGAGGTAGCTTAGAACCAGGAGACGGACATAGGGTACTTTTTTTTTTTTTTTTAGGGTAGAGTAGCGTAGAGTAGGGTAGAGTAGGGTAGAGTAGGGTAGAGTAGGGTAGAGTAGGGTAGAGTAGGGTAGAGTAGGGTAGAGTAGGGTAGAGTAGGGTAGAGTAGGGTAGAGTAGGGTAGAGTAGGGTAATTTTTTTTTTTTACTAAATCCCGCTTTTGGGCAGAACAACGTCTGCCGGGACCGCTAGTATAAAATAAAACAAATAATAAATCTTAATACGGAACATATTGACTGCAACATCGGGACCCATTAAAGTAATAATCTAGACTAAAATCATCTAATATGACTACCGACTGTTGAAATCTGTATGTTCCGTATTAAGATTTATTATTTGTTTTATTTTATGTGTTTAAATTAAAGCAATTAAATTGGTTTCTACGCTACTGGACTGAACTGGTTTTTTCTTTTCAGTTTTTATTTAAAGTTATTTTTTTTGCAGTCGAGATTTTTTATCTTGTCTAAAAGCTGCTGTAACTAATCGTTACACGGCAACCATTTTAGTGCCTTATGTTTGAATTTTCGGAACCAGTTTTGGTTTAAAGAAAAATATCAGTATCTACCTACTTAATTTTTTTTATTACATTTTTACAAGTCCTATAACATTATGTATTTTCTAATTTTCATCTTACTCTTTAATTTAACTTGTGTGTAAACGAAATCAATTATGTTATGCAACGAGTATGCAAGTCAATCAGGATTAATTGCCGAGACGCATACGAACGCCACTTTGAACAATAAATCCTTATAAGTGGCCATTACCACGTATACTAATAATTTATTTTCCACGTATTTACTTACATAACGATGGGTTCAATCTTGATTATTTAATGTTGAAATATTGAATGTTGTTTACGGATGCTGCTTGAAATTGTTAAGGCGAGGTTGCACTAATTTGGAACTTAATTGAACCTCAGGAAATCCACAAATTTAAAAAGGTCATCATGAAAAATTATTTTATTAAAATTCACCATATGGCCAACCGCTGGGTAAAAATAAAAACAAGATATAAACTAGTTGTTTCAATAAAAAAAATTACGAATCTGACCCTAACTTACGATTTCAATCGTGTGTATCTATGGGATTACGAAACGGAAATATTTGAAAGTTACATAAAATAATAAAGCTTGTTTCTAAAAGGGTCTGTCAAAAACAATCTGTTTTCTTTTTTATGAAAATAAAATCGCTGTTACTGGACCGCGAAGTCGACATAGACCCGCGTCAGCACCTACAAAATACTCTGCGACTACAACCGGCTCTTAATCCTAATTAGTTTTTGAATATATTTTTTTCATAACAAGCCAAGCAACCGAGCTATTAAAACTCGATATAATACTCATCAAGACCATCCCAAAGAGCTCAAACACGATGGTTTTTTTTTTCACTCAGTAGTTCCTATTATGGTAACTATCCGATTTCATCATCAGATCAGTTTAATAACTTAGTACCATACTAATGTATTATTATCCATGTTTCATAAGTATACCAAACAGTTCAATCGGGTAGGGACAACTGTTTCAATTCTTGCAAATCAATTTGCAAGACTTGCCCTAAACATACATACAAACATTGTAAATTAAATAAAAAATAAATTAGTTACAAGTTCAGGAGTAAAGAGAAAAAAGTTTTTTTTTTTAATAAGGACTTAATAAAAAACTAATTATAGCATATCTAGGCAGTAAACTGTCTTGAAAATTAGAAATCGATTGTTTTGAAATCAGAACGGCCTGTGGTTTTCCGACCTACTACTACTAAATCTAGTTCAGTGTGATATCGGATACAGTTATGGATATGAAATTATTCGGATTATCTGCTAGTTTCGGATAATTAAAATTATATAAGTAAAACACAAATAGCAAGATTTCACTTTTATTCATTTATTTATTTATTATTTGCTTGCTATAGTTACAGTTTGCACCAAAGTGAATAGCACGCCAACATTTCTAAACAAGACAAAAATCTGTCTGTCTGTGACTTCGTCTTTATCCGAAACTTTTATATCGGTTTCGGTTACAGTTACAGATATTTTTTTATTTCGGGTATCCGATAGTTTCGGTTAAGGTTACGGAGCTCCATAAAACCCCTAGTGTTATGGAGCTCCGCGTCGCAAAAACGTACATTTCAACACTCTCAAAGGAATCAAAATTCATAGAGTACTTCCCGTTAACCCAGAATCCTGAAATTTGGCATAAAGCAAGGTCTTATAGTATAGATTTAGAAATAAATCTGAACACTGTAAATTTGTACTTACGTCACAAAAAAAACTTTTTTTACTATTCGGAAAAATCTTCGTAATTTGGGAATCAAACTGTTTTCGTGGGTTTGTGCGGAACCCTCAGTGCACGAGTCCGACTCACACTTGCCCTGTTTTTTTAAATTAATTAAACTAATTTCAACTCACTGTGTCAGTATATTAATTTTTAAATTCGTATCCCGCAACAAATTCGGCGCTTTAAGTAAAAATATCCATAATCAAAACTTCCTTCTGCGTAAGACATTTATTATAATGTATTTGTTTTATCTATTTCAAACCCTTTCCACAGGGAAAACATTTTCAATTTAGCTACGTCATCAGTTTTCTTCTGCAACTTTATCTTTTAATATAACTTCACTGCACTGTTACGAAGCATATTTAGTCTAAATTTTAGAGAATTATGAGATTTCTAAGCTACGACAAGATATTTTCAGCTGTAACACGCATTATAATTTCTGATTGGTAACATACCCATGTTCCTATTGGGTTGGTACTCAGCAAACAAGATAAATATGGTATGTAACTCCAAAAATCCTTATGCATATATATACGTTTCCCACTGCATATGTCTGTCATTCTCAAATCAGTTTAGTCGTTTTGAGAATTTGAATTTTTATTTTTTGTCGTGACAGGCTGTGGTAGGTCGCTAGTAAGATATACACGAATTTCCTTTACATCACACAATTTTTTAAATTAAAAGTAAAGCAAATAAACCTCAATAAAATCCATTCCAAATTCAAATATTTAGGTACTTTTAACAAAAGTCGCGTTCATCCGTTTGTTAAATTAATTCAATTGGTAAAACATTGTTCTGTTTTAGTGAAAAACATATTTGGGAACGGGGTCCGATGTTGTGAGAAGTCAGACCTTCAGTTTAGAGACGTCTACCTACTATTTAATGAAACTAGGGGAGGGAGCTAAACACAAAGTAACATAAGCCTCGGACGAACAGATTGGACTACGCTTCACACTTTGTTCGATATTAAAAGTTAGTTTTCGAAACATTCTGATACTAGAGAACAGTGTTTACATAATAAGATACTAACGTAGATAAGTATTAAAAATGTGTTACATTTATGTTAATTTACGTAAATAAATGTTTACCGAATAATTTATTCCCAAATTTAAATAAACTGAAACCTAATTCTCATTTTAAAAGTCACGTAATAGTACATTATGATATAAGTATGTAATGTTAGTGATTACCGTCGAGGCGGTATTTAGACCCGAGCCGTGGCGAGGGTCTTAAGAGAGCCAAGAACAGTAATAATTAATTACTCACGTGTGTCATCTTTGCCCATTTTTCACGACGTTTTTCAATACACTTCTGAAGAAAACAACAGTAAAACTAGTAAAATTTTCTGTGACATGGTGGTAAAAATCTGTTGTCGTTTAAAGCACGCGCATAATTTTTTTTATTTACTCCTAGAGGAAGGCTAAGGTATTTTGATCATACTGCCTAGTCTTACGTTTATGTTTCCTTGCGTGAAAAGTTTATACGATAATGTAGTATATATCGTAGTGACAATAGAATACAGATGTATCATTTTCTAATGATTTTGTAGTATTTAATTTAATTTAATTAATACAGTCACTGAACTTCACTGGAATAAAAAAAATCACACCAAAAACCGCGCGCATCTTAAAATGGCAGCCATAGACCACCAAAAAATGCAAATTTTATTTTTATATACGATTTATTTACTAAATGTTTTTTATTAAATAAATCGTTTGTACAAGTTAAATTTGTCCATTTTAACTTGTACATTGGATGAAATAAGTAAGCAAGAAACTAATTTATATACTATTGAACGCAATAACTTAATGGGAATTATAAATGCGAATTCAAGTTTTGCGAACAAAGAGGTTGAACAAAAAGGTTTTAACTACATTATAGCACCTGTGCGTAATGGTAATCAAAATGTCACAGTTTGATAACGAGTGCCATTATATACCTAAGTGCAGTGCAATAAGAGTCACTTTCTGAGTAAGTGTGTTAAAAAAAGCATTAGAATTCCTCTCAACGAGGAATTCAGGAAAATTCACAGTACCAGTTGGCGTCACTTAGCCGAGAGGTCTTCTACCTTTGAAAACGTAGTAATACATAATTAAAACACGACGTTGATGTTAATTTAATTAATATCGTTAAAATGACCATTTTGTTAGGTGTCTGGACCTTACGACTCAGTAGTGCCACCTGGTAAACGTCAGTTTAGAAAACCCTCAGTCTGATAATTATATATGTACATATACACCACTATTTTTAATTAGTACAAAAAAAAAAACTCTATCCGTACCCGTTACTTATCATATTTGTGTAGTCAAAAGTAAAAAAATACGAACTCCTAAAATTGTCCACGAAAAATTTTAATAATTGGTAAATTCATAATTGAATCAATCAAACATAACAATTTCTACTAAATAATTCTACGCGCAGTGTTTTTCCATTTTTATCACCATTCATTAAATCATTTATAATCAATAGCCTATACAATATTTCCATAAAATTGAGTGACATTTTGGGATATAAACAATCGCTCATAACTTTGCTATTTATGAATATTATTTATTGAGACTTTACTTAAATAATAACAAGACCTTTTCTAATAAGCTCTTTAAGTATTTTTGCTAATTAAAAGTTAGTGGTGTATACCTATTTATATTTACACACATTTATGTAATTACTGACTGAAAGTCTCGAACAATAATAATAGTCGCCTCTCCTTAGCGGAGAGTTTCAGTAGCAGCTTCCGCAGAGCCACAGTATTGCTGGTATCCCAGGGCGCCGACATCTTTATGTCTCTGATGCTAGAGTGTTGTAACCAAGAACAATAACAATATAGTCACCTCTCCTCAGCATCAAGTTGTAGCAGCAGCTTGCGCAGGGCCGCAGTGTTGATGGTGTCCCAGGGCCCCGACATCTCCATGTCTCCGTCCGGATGAGCCACCAGAGTGTTGTCAGCCTGCTCGTCCTCTGCTTCCTGAACAAACAGCATTACTTGGGTCAGTTTACCGAGCCACAAAATAGAGAGCAAAATAGAAGGCGCAGAACAAGGATAGGAAAGTGAAAGTACGCCTAAATAATGATTAACATTTAGTTTGACTCTTTTTCTTATGTAGCAGTAGTAGGTTACTTCAAGTACCTAAGTAGATAAAATCTGCGTGTAACAAAAAAATAAAAGAAAATCCTCAAAAACGTTCAATAGTTTATTATTATAATTATTTTAAGAATCATCTTCTCAACTTTTATAATGAAACAAAATTGTGTCCTTACACTAAACAGATTAGATTTATAAATAAATATTGGTATTGGTACCCGAAGATTGACTGGTAGAGAAATGTTGGAGTTTAAATAAATAAAACATTTTAAGGTGAAGAAGATTGGAGTAGATTGTGTGAGTATCAAAATAGCTTAGGCAGAGCTATTGCGCGGTTGGCATAGCTGCCTGGTTAGTGATTTTTTTTCTTCGTATGATGATCGTATTCGCCTTCTGATTGGTTTGTATTCTGAGTATCTACTGAACCGACTCATCATTAGTTCGGTACTAGTAGTGGTGTTTCAAATAATATGTGCCCACCGAACCATTAGCCCACATTAGAAGCCTATTAGCAGTATCAAACGGTTCGCTAAACCACACACAACCACCGCCCACTGATTGCTCACACTTCAAAAAGCTTCCTAAATGTAATTATTTCTCGAAACAACATATTCCTTCTGTGACCACATTCATTTGTGTAATTAAATAAGCCTGTTTTCCCTCACAAGGCCTTCTGTCGCGGAAATAATTTTCTATTTCTTCTTAGCATCCGCTACATAAAGTGTAAAAAGAGCTTTTAGAAACGTTTAGCAAATTGACCTAAGAGCCTTTGTAGGACCTCTTACGTTAATTTACTTTTAATGTAATATTAGACATGTTCTGGGCTGAGAGGCGAGTCTCTGTAAAATATAGATACTTAGGTGTTTTTTATTACTTTATTATATTTATAATTTTGAATTGCTTCTGCCAGCGGCTTTGCCCAAGACAAAAAAATACAACCGACGTCAATGTAAAAAAACACTGAAAACTACAAAATAACTTTTATTTCGGAAGTCGCCGTTAAATAACGAAGAGACAAAACTATTATACAAACACCGACTTCCAAAATTAAAGCTATTTTGCAATTTTCAGTGTGTTTTTTAAGTTTTTATTTTTACGGCGAGCTATGGGTGGCTCGCCGTCCGACCGAACGGCACCCGTCAGGACCGAGCCCAAGTCGTCGACGGCGCATGCTGTTCCACTCGCGCCTAAAAGAGATGTCAGCAACTGTAGGGGCCTAGCAGGGTCGAAGCCTACTGGGGCCAAGGGTCTGATTCTGAAAGGAAGACTCGGCCCTGGTACAAAAGGCAACGAAGGAACAGGAGTGGGTTTTAGTCAGTAAAAGTCTGACACTATCTCCCGCCCCGCCCAAGAGCGGGGGATGTCATAAGATGATTTTCCCACCGAAAAAAAGAAATGGGACCAATTCGGAAGACCCTACAATTAAAAAAAAAATTCAAAATCGGCCCACAATTGACCGAGAAATCGGAGAACAAACATAAAAAAAAAAATACAAAAAAAAAATATTCTCATAAGGCAACATACTTCCGGGATAAAAAGTATTTGTGCCTTAACAGGATGTGGTTTACCCGTCTGCCAAATTTCAACCAATTTCGATTAGCTGTTTGAGCTTGAAGGAGTAACAATTTTTTCATTCAAATACAAATTTAAAAAATACATAAGGCGTAGACTTTGAATTAGGAGGAAATACGACTTCTTACAACAACTGTCGAAATACGAAACATATGTTGGGCCTGAATTCATAACAGAGGCTCACAATTTGAGCAGGATTTGTAAAAATTATGAAATGAATGTTAAAAATGCAATTTTATTTTTTTATTTCTAGTAAAACCCACGAAAAGAGAGATACGAGACAGATTTTTCCTTATAAGAGTGAGATAACATTTGTAATAGGTTTTCAGGTATCATTTAAGCAAAAATATTTCGTCTCTTTTTCATAAAACAATAAAAGCATAAGAAGTATTTAGGGGTCTGAAAGGATAGCAGATGATGATGGGACGGGCCCATTGCCCATTTCAATTTGGCACACGATGCACCAAACACCCGTATATACCCGTTACCCGTTAGACTACGGAATACGTTAATATGCGCATTAACTAGGTATCTGCAAATTACCGGATACAATCCGTTAAAATATGAAATTTGACTTAAAGAATCAGATATCTCCACTTTACCTATTTAATCTGCATATTACGAATGCTACAGCTATAAATCACGGCTGACAGTGTGCGAAACACTTTTGTCTAGTTTGACACTACCCTACCTGCCAAGATAGCTCAATGAAGCCAAGGGAGCTCCACTCCGCTTCGCTCCTGCCTTTGCCTTCTAACCTAACCTATCCGTGTCAGGGTGCCCTAAAATATGTTAATTCTTCATTCGTAAAATGTCATAAAACTTTAGATAATTATTAGAAATTAAATAATTACAATGAGTTCGAATGTTTTATAATAGTAATAATAGTTTATTGGTACAAAAAACCTTTGTATATATACAATTACAATACATTTTACATAGTTTTTATTCAAGCAAAGAACCTGTTCTGTAACTTTTACCGTAGGCTTTGCCGTTAGTCTGAAGATTACCTAAGAAGTCTGCAGATTATCTAGTTATTATTGTGTAAGAAACATTTTTTCCACTTTAACAGACTCGATCAGATAATTGATTAACAAGTTAGTCTGTACTCTGATTTACGGCATATTAGCGGTACCTACATACATACAAACTTTCGCTGTATACCTAAAATTTATGTGATTCAAGGCCATCAGGCAAAATGATATATGCATGATATCATTTAAATCCGACTTTGGTTATAGTACTCGTATCATTATGTAGCATTTTTGGTGACACATAATGAGTTGTTTACAAGTTAATAATACTATTATCAGCTAACACTGAAAGCTACTTTGGAAACTCTAATATTTATTACAAATTTACAGTTTTGCCTGATAACGCGTTGATGTACCAGATACAAAAAAAATATCTTATATTTTATCATTGCTCCATGTTACTCGTGAAATTCGACCTAAAATTATTAACTTTAAATTTAGTCGTATCTTTTCTGACATATTGTCATATACAAACCAATATTTGAGTTTCCAGTAATGAAAGGATACATTATTAATGTTCCATTAGGAGCGTAGTTTAAAATATATGAAAATTGGGTTTCCAGGGATTTTGGGAGCTTTCATTCCGTAAATCATTGGGGTGTATGGTCACAGTGCGGATAATGTAAATATTATTTGGTACATTTGTAAACCTCTGAAAACGTACTGTCATCACTGGGTTGTAATGTTGAATATGCTATATTTACCCGACTATAGAATTGGGCATACCAATAACCCAAATCGTCCCTCGACCAGTCAGAACCAAAGATGGGCCTCGCTGGTTGAGGTGAGCAGATGGGAGTACCTACCCCATGCCTAGTAAGCCCGTCAGTAGTACTTACTACTGACGGGCTTACTAGGCATGGGGTAGGTACTGATATCAGTCGGGGGTGCGTGCCTCAATGTACGTGTCTCAGGGGCCCGCAACTCATGCATTTCCTAGGAGCCGATGAGTTTAGTCGATAAGAGTACGACGTCACGTATGGGGAAAACTGTAACCCTCTGTTGCCGTTTTTCTCATACGTGACAGTGGGTATCCCCAAGGATTTACTGCACACCATGAACAAAATAAGCATCTACTAATGATGGTCAAACTACACTCCAGTGGCAAAACTCGGCGAAAGCACTAAAATAAATTTTATAACAAAAGTTTTGAGGTTAGTACTAGGAAGGAATTGAATTTTATTGAACAAAAAATAAGTTTTGTACTTACCATTGGTGCAGCACGAATCGTCACAAACAGCATAGCTAAGGTGGCGGCGACGATGGCCAAGTACACGTTGCACACGCTCGTTTTCATTGTGATCTTCGAACTGTAAACAATAATTTTAATTAGCAAAGCAGTTATTCAAGGCCCTAGCTCCCGATCAGGGATTTTCTGAAGCTTACTCTTCGGTAACGGCTGGAACAATGTGTTTGAAAAAAAAAAATTATAGATTCATAATATAATTATTTAACATTATCAAGAAGTATCAAGATATGATTTTTTCGTATGACAACTACTTTTGCCAAAAAAAAAAATACGAGGCGGTACGAGTATGTATACATTTAATTCCGGCCAGATGTTCAGAGGACTATACGCCTTATACAAGGTAGAATGAAGACTTTTGTGTGTACCTATATATATAGGGTGGCAATATTATCATGTTTATTAACAAAATGATTTATTATAAGTAGTCATGTATGTTAGTCTATAAGGTATTTATGATATGGGTACATGTTGCCTGAAATAAATTGAATATTATTATTATTAATATTTAAGGGTGTGACAGTAAGAAAAACATATGCATAAACAGTGATAAAATAGGATTCTACTCGTGAAATAATTTTTAAAATAGACCTAATAGTTTTTGACAAAAATCGATTACCTAATGAATCAATTACAAATAAAAATCCAAAAATTCAAATCTTTCCCCTTTTAATATTAAATAATAAACAAACAAAGTACAGGTTATTTACTATGAGATCATTTAATCCTCTGAAAGAATTACCAATGAATTGAAAAGTTACATTACACATATCTACAGAAACATTAGATTTGTTCCTAATTTCCTTTTCTTAGTAAAGTTACAACTTTAAAAAAAAACTGTAGTTTATTTAAATCCTGGAGTGTCCCAAATACGAGGCTTGCGTATTTTGTCACATTTAGAACATAGCTCACTTGTCCCTCCTACGCAGCTAATTAGGACCCTAATGAATACTTGGCTATAGTAATGAGGTTACATTTAATTAACACAAAGTTGTCTTAATTATTAAATTCTTATAACAATGTTGATTTTACTTCCCTTCCATTTTAATGGGTTGTGTGGAAGTCTGTTAGATTGGTGCCAATTATTTCGTTTCCTTGACACTGAAGTTAATAAAAAAGTAACTTTTTTAAATTTCGAATCTTTGTTTTTTTTTGGGTAGAAATACTTTATGGTATTTATAAATTTGGGAGGCGTGAATTTTATTGTACGTAAAAAGTATTGAGGGTAAAAAGCTACTTTATTTGTTTTTGTGAAGACGACGTCACGTCAATAGTAGCCAGTAAAACCACTTACTTAAGGGTCGACCCCATAAAATCTTTAAGTGACGTGATGGTTTATGTGCAAGGCCTTTGACGCCATATTTTCGTTAAACATAATGGAAACAAACACAGCTGATTCTGAGCCCCTCAGGAAGCTTTATCAGCAATAAATACACAACAGTTTCCGATCATAACTTTTCTTATCAAAGGACCGCCTATAATAATATATAGTGGAGTATTATTGGACTATCGTTTCAAATGTTATTAACTACATGTATAATATAGTACCTACAGTACTTTAATAGAAGTATTTCAAGGAATCTATTGATCCTGTACATTCAGAACCGCGTATAAGTAGGATAATAAGAGATTAAATATAAAATAACTAGCTTCTCCCAGCGGCTTCGCACGCGTCAACGTAGGTTTCTCCCGTCCTGGGCCCGTTATGGGCTGAATTTTGGAAAATCCTTTCTTAGTGCTCGCCTACGTCATAAAAGGAAGCATTGTGCAAAATTTCACGCTCCTAGGCCCAGTAGTTTTGACTGTGCGTTGATATGTCAGTCAGTCAGTTTCTCCTTTTATATATATGACTAGTTTCTGCCAGCGGCTTCGCCCGCGTGAAAGTAGGTCTCTCCGTTCAAACTTTGGACCCCCGTTTCATCCCTATAGAGGGTGAATTTTGGAAAACCCTCTCTTAATGCTCACCTACGTCACAAAAGGAAACCGTATGCAAAATTTTATGCTCCTAGTCCCAGTAGTTTCGGCTGTGCGTTGATATGTCAGTCAGTCAGTTTCTCCTTTTATATATATAGATGACATTTTTATTGAGGTGGGAAATCATCAAATAACTCTGTATGGAGGGAGAGGGAGTGTCATACGTTTATTGATTTTATCCCACGGTGTTCCTCCAGTTGCACTTTGCGTTCAAGGGCCACAATAGTTTTATTTAACTCAAGAAGAAAGAAAATGGTTACCGTGGCCATAAATTTTAAAATGTATAGCTAAGTATTAACCTACATTTAAAAAAAGCACATACAAAAACATAAACACGTAAACATTTACATAAATACATTTTAAAATTTTAAATTCCTACACACGTTTAAATTATACACCCCATTGAAAGGAGTTGATTTTATTTATCTGTGAGGTTGATGGATATGGTAATTAATCAAATTCATCATAAAGCATAAAAATTATTCTACCACAATTACAGTAACACTAGTAGTTTTTTTTTTTGAGGTGGGAAATCATCTAATAACTTCTCCCACTCTAGGAGAGCCCCTCAGAGCGCGAGGGCGTGTCAGATGTATCCACTGTCGTTGTCACTGTCACTTGTGGTATTGTGATTACATATATCAATTTCAGCTTATGGCAACTTCCCAGGATATGCGTCACCTCCTTTCTTGCCCAGCTTGCACCACAACAAGCACCTTCCACGACTTATGTCAGGCCGACGACAGAGGGCTCCAGGTGGCTAAATATTGGTCGGACCAAGTTTGAGTCAGATCGACACAAAAGAAGTAGATCAACTTCAGCTGCACACGCTCAGACATGGGTAAACCATTAAATTTAACCTAGCACAACGGTAGACTTATCTATACACCCCTATTTTATAATTAGTAAAAAAAATATGGGGCTCTATCTGTTACTGATCATATTTATGTAGTCAAAAGTAAAAAAAACTAAATCCCAAACTTGTCCACGAAAATTTTTCATAATTGGTAAATTTATTTTTGATTTATAACAATTGCTACTAGAAAATACTACGCGAAGTGTTTTTCCATTTTAATCGCCATTCATTCATCAATAGCCTGTACAATATTTCCATAAATTGATTGACATTTTGGGATATAAACAAACGCTCATAACTTTGCTGTTCATAAATATTATTTATTGAGACTTTACTTAAATAATAACAAGAACTTATCTAATAAGCCCTTTAAGTATTTGTCCTAATTAAAAATTAGTGGTGATACTGAACCAAATCAGGACCAAACCTAAATTGTGTTAAATGGAATTTCCATTCCTGTTTGCTTCCGGAATATTGTAATACTTAGCCATAACCTCTTAAGATAACTTGTAGTTACTACACAGCTATGTAGTACCAAGCTCTAAGAGAATTGGAAAGTACTATTTCATCGAGAGGTAAATAGTATTTTCATTTGAACATTTCGCAAAAGCAGTATTTCAAGCAGAGAATTCACATTTCTGCTCTGAATATTTTAATAAGACTGAAATAATTATCAAACATGAGTTTAGGTATCTACTGAAAGTATAGATTCAGGCATAATTTATGTAGTTAGCAATTGTAAATCACCATTTCTTTTATGACAGGAAAAAGAGTGAATTTTTTCAAAAGGCAACCCTTTTACGGATATGATACAACTGTCATATCCGTAAAATGTGATTCATAAACAAATTAGAAGTCTTATCAAAAAGTGAGAAGTCTTAAATCATACCTTTTGTTCATTATTTTTTTCTAGCTTTGTTCTGTCGTTGTACTAGCGACTGCCTTGCTTCCCATGGGTGTTAGAAATCTTTGAAATTCTATGTTTTTCACTACTATAATATAATAATATTCTACAACTATCACACAACGCTGCCTAGTCCCAAGCTAAGCAGAGCTTGTGTTACGAGTAGTAGACAACTGATAAACATACTTACCTACATATTTCTAAATACATACATATTATATATAAATTACACCCAGGCACAGAAAAAATAAATGTGCTTATCACACAAACATTTGTCCTGGGTAGGAATCGAACCCACGACCTCCGGCATATCAGTCAGGACCACTAACCACTAGACCAACAGGTCAGTCCAGACCAATATGCATATATGTATGTATTATAGCATGTGTATTAAATCCGTTCAGAAACGATGGGGGAGTTTGTTTCATAGTTAATATGTATATGTAAGGTTATAGTACTAAAAAAGAGTGCCAAACTGGACCATGTTGGATGTTTTTTTTTTAATATACAAGTCTTAGGAACTTCCTATAGGAAGGTGAGAAAATTTCATGGAAAACCGTAAAACACACATTTTCTTTATTACATTCAAACTATTTCTAAATTTCAATATTAGGGTTAGCTGTCCTTACTAAAACTACTATCTGACGTCTGTAGCTTCAGCTAGTTTTATATGTATACTAGCTGTCCCGACAGACGTTGCCCTATCCAAAAGCTGACTCATATGTGTATATATACATGCATTAAACGACCCTGAATACCTGTGCGGAAGAGAGCCTCTCCGACAATACATTTGTCGTCCGCCAGCCGTCATCCGCCTGCAAAGCTAGGTACGTAATTACCCGCTTCTTTATTTTATTTCCACGTCGAGTGTTACGTTGACAATATGAAGAACACGTTTACCTTGTGTACGCAATGCCCTCATGACATGTACATAGGTTCCATCGGTCCGTCTGGGACAGACAGACGGCCGATTTCACATTGTTTTATTTAGCTCCTCCGATCTCCTACACCGGTGTCAAACACGTCATTAACACGACAAATAAAAACATATGATGAAAAATTTATTTTATTATGTTTACGTGAAGGATGTGTTTATTTCTTCATGGAGTTTATTTTTGTTTGTCATGTAATGGAAGCTGAAGTGAAACAAATGAATATACTTACGTAACGTAACATTTTGTTTAACTTTTAGCATCAATAGATTTAGGTAGCTATACTCCGTGATTCAGTTGTAACATTTTGTGAAAAGAGATCGGATACAGTTCCAAGCAATTAAAGATTAATCTTGCGTTTAATATTAATTTTCTAGTTAACCACATAGATCTTGTGGGTGACCTAGAATTTTATATTTATTGCTTACATTATTAGACATTCCGACATCTAAAATGAGTTTTCCATGAATTTTCATAACAAAGTTTTATTTCGCGGTATAGTTTCATCAAGACCATTCCAAAGAGCTCAAACACGATGGTGTTATCTTTTTGCGTAGCATCCCCCTCTATCATCATCAGACCAGCTCCATGATACCATATTTAATGCATTGTCATCCAAATTAGATACAAATTTCAGTTGAATGGGTTAGGGGATCTGTTTCTAAATCCATTTGTCATACAAACATTACCACATACATACAAACATTTTAATAAGTTAAATAGAAGCTTGTATATGTCACTGTAAAATTTTAAATACCGTTAGATTACAATCTATCTCGAGAGATTGTGAATTTTCGAAAAATTATGAACCGTTTGTTTAATACCTAACTCTATAGTCACAGAACGGCCTATTGTAAGACCGACCAATCAGAGACAGCCTTCAGACAGTTGACAATTTAACGCACGATAGATTGTGATATAACAGTTTTACTTTGATATATTACAATCTATCGAAAAACAATGCGTTAAATCCTGAGCTGTTTGTTAAGGTTCACAATCTTTCGATAGTTTACAATCTCTCGAGATAGACTGTAATGTAACGGTATTTACAATTTTAATATAATATAAAATGCACAGAGACCGGTGATCTAATGAGTAGTGGTGAGGGTCGTTGTGGCGACATTTGGGAGAGGCCAATGTCCAACAGTGTACGTCTTTTGGCTGAAATGATGATGAATACACAGAGCCGTAACACTAATAAAACTGACAAAACGGCTTTATAAACGCACCTTATAAAACCTAAGTGAAATCTACAGGTGATAAAGGATAAGTTGTGTACCAATAATATGAAAGGAATCCATTATTCACTTTTTTCATCGGGTTATGAAAAATTTAAGATCCCGCCTACGATCAACTAAATTGATGTTTTTATACAGATACATTGAACATAAATTCGCAGCCATTATAAAGGTTGGGGTATAACCTTTCTCATGCGTCTTCATAACATCCCAGTGGGGGTTTGTATCACAAAGCGCGCAAATTACGGTCACCCTGAGGATTTGGAATCGCCTTGACAAATAAATTGGATATGAGAGCCACTATTTATCGATACAACGCACGTTTTTTCATATCAAGATGTGAGCAAACATTGTGTCTCTTCATAAAAAGGAGCAGTGGATCAGAGATGTCGAATCTGTGCAAAAAATAAAGCCATTGTTACAATTTCCACTGGTACAATCTCAGTCTACTGTGAAAACAATGGATCTGCCTGCAACTAGGCACATCGTCTCTTACAAAAGGCTCGACTCGCAAAATGCAAAAACCAGTATTTGTGTTGGAATATTTATATTTTATGATTATGCTAAAATGAAATGAACCATAAAGTTTAAATTTACTTTTTGTCACAAGCATTTTTATCATACTAATATTAAAACAGTGAAAGTTGGTATCTGTATGTTTGTTACTACACGCTCGAACGGTGCGGATAGGATTAGAATGTTTGGCATACGGGTGGACCATGTTTATTTTTTACTTTCAAGCGGTCGAAGCTGCTGTTTCAAGCTAGTAATTACATATTTATGGAAGTAGAAACCCTAGTACCTTCTTGTCAAGAAATTTAAAAACCTATTAAAACTGATTTTAAGCTTAAAAACCTTAAAGTTTTTATTTAAACTCTATCAAAAACTTTTTTTTATAAAATGCTAAATGCGTATGAACTATTTATGAAACAAAACAGACTAGCAGACAATTTCGATGTTCAATGTTTGCTTTGATATCACGTTGTTGCCAAAGTAACAAACTACTGTGATGACAAAACTTATCTCGTGTATTTGTTACCAAACCTGAACTAGCTGCGTAAAGGATTAGTCGATATTTAATTTAATTGTCCTACATACATGAAACAGGTCAAAGTATTTGGGAAACATAAAGAGAGCATCTTGTTGAAACTCTTTGACAAATCCCCGAACAAGTTTTTTCGAAGAATTTCTTGTCTAACTTTGTAACTGTGAGGATTGATGAAAAGGCGCATGTCGATCCCTCCAGAAATCAGGCGTGCTCAATCTACGAGCAAATAAGTCTTACAACTGCCTGCCTCTTGGAGCAAAACTTTTGCGAGCCATGAATAATGACTGTTCTGCGAAGAATGAGAGCAAAGTAGTGTATTCTTATAATGAACGATATGAACACCGCAGCTTGATCATGCGCTTTGTATATGTTTCTTTGAGGTTGCAAATTATCAAATGTTCCTCCCGCCCTAAGCTGGAGCCAGAGAGCGAGTCAGACTTATACTCTGTCTTTCTTCATTTGTCTTTTGCATTCTAGGGCCTCTAACTCTTTCAAAAGCTTTCGCAGCACAGCTTAATAATGTGCTAGTATAAGATAGCGCGCTGTGTATATCCTCTCATTCATCAACCCCACAATTACCTGACGTAATATAATGTCAAGGTTTGTTTTCCAGACTTTGTCAGTTATATGTAATTACGTGAAATTACAATCTCAGCTTTTATGATGTTCTTAGGTTACTTTTAGGCAAAAACTTGCGAACAAAGGCTTATGCGAAAACATAATATGCCTGAATAAAGATCTAACTTCGAAATACCTTACGTTAACTTTTCCAGCAGTTTGAAAAATTTTCTTTATAAGATTATATTTGAGTGGAATTATGCAGAAAATCGCACATTTCATTATGGTAATTAGCCAGTTTCCGTAAACGACACGATTTAAATTTTATTACCTCGTAACATAAGTAGATACGACCGTGTAACAGTAGATTGAGGAGCGACATCGTATTAATATGCAAAAGCGATCAAGCTCAACGAATACGATGCATAAAGTAAGCACTCCCGTCTTGCATGTTGTTAAATATTAGTATCTTGGTGCAATAAGCTTTTTAGCGTTATTTAATAGCATGCTTTAGAGTGTCATTTGAATAATAAGTTATTGAATACGTACTTAATTTTATATGAGCAAGTTTTACTTCGAGCATCTTTATAACGATGTCTTTATTTATCCCTATTTCACCTAAATCAAGTTGAACTTTGAATATGGGTAGTTGTGGGTCACGTATCTCGAAATTGCGTGAATATTGGCGTGGGCGAGTAAAGGCTTTTCCGGTCTGCGTTACGAACATCGAGTTACGAATCACAAATCACAATGCAATCTGGGCATGCATTGTCGTATCCATTACTATGGTAGGACTCTGTTGTTGTTCGGATATTATTCTTTTATTTTCACAGCCTGCCTTGAAAAGTGTTGCAGGTTAGCGCTTAATGTTCTCATTCTTCGCCCCCTATAATAAAGATCTCAACGGAGACTAGAAAGAGGAGGGGAAGGTCTAGAAAATTACGGTTTATAGCACAAAAATATATTATGAAGAATTACCTGAATATTAGAAGAATTTAAGACACTATTTCAAGCGAAGCGAGCTGGAAAATGTTTGCACTCGATCTCGCAGGTTTAGGTTTCATCTAAATATTGGAATATAGGAGTTTCTTCATCTATGCATAGGTGGTAAATGTATAAGCGTGATAGTGTAGAAGAGCAAGTAAAAGGAACTCGGAAATATTAACATTCGGCCTTGGATAGGCAAAGTGCATACAGAAATATACCTAGTACCTATCTTGTAAACCCACCTAAAAAGAATTTTAGGAGTAAGACTGTCTATATCGCAAAGTGAATGATGTGAGTTCAAAAATGTTTGCACTCCATCTTGCAGGTTAAGGTACGTTTCATCTGAACATTGACGTATAGGAGTTTCTTCACATACCTGTGCAATCCTTCATAGGAGATAAAAGTAGAAGGTTAAGAATGTAAAAGAATGAGTGAAGCAAGCTAGAAATTTATAACACACTGCTTCGGATAGGTAAAGTTTTAATTTGAAATTTCATACAGAACCAGGGGTTACCTGGTAGAATCACCCAAAAACGTTTTAGTAGTAAGAATATGTTGATCGCAAGAGCGAGCGAAGCGAGCTCCAAAAAAGGAGCTCGGAACAACACACTTTATTTAAAAAGTAGGGTTTGACCCGGGCCTAATTTAGATTAAAAAATATATAAATATTTTGAACCAGCCTTTTTATAAAACTTGTTAACCGTATGGTTAGTTTAAATACTGTTTAACAGCCTTAGAAACCGTACTTGCTAATCAGGGTTTAAACTTGGTCAGGATTAAAACGTGTTTTTTTATATAATTTAGTCTATGAGTTCACAAATTTATTCGTTTTCCTATCCAAATTATCGATCCAAGTTAAGTGAAAAAAATAGTATAAATCGGGACGTGTCACAAGACCCTTGAAAGCCGTCGTCGCAAGTAGAGACTGTACAGCTAGGAACTTTTGAAATATATCTATCTATTTATGATAGATACATTACTTTAATCACACTAATATTATAAAAGCGAAAGTTTGTAAGTGAGCGTACGTTTTTTACTTCTTCACGCTGGCATGGCTGAACAGATTTCGATGAAACTTGGTACACAGGTAGACCTCGTTTTGGAATAGCATGTAGGATTTATCCTGTGAGTATGTTCCCTTGGTACTAAGTATAATTTTCTACTATAATGCGGAAGCCGCTGGCAGTAGCTAGTCTACACTAATACTATAAAGAGATATAGTTTGTTTTTATGTTTTTTGTTTGTACTGGTTCGATTGCTAAAATTTTTTCACCTATAGAAAGCTGCTTTATTCCTGTTACTCAGGAATAAAAAAGCTTATATAATATAATAGGCTATATTTTATGTACGCGGGTGAAGACGCGGACAAAAGCTAGTGTATTATAAATCGAAACATAGGCAGGCAAGGATATGTAGATTGCGAAAACCACACGCTCCGGTAATATTTGGGGTAAAATTTTAATAAGGGCAACAGAATACCAAATGTATATTATGTAAATTATTTTTAAGTCAATCTTAGCCAGGCTATGACCGATGTTTTGTTACCAGGTAATAAGAGAAACTCCAAAATTCTGTAATTTTACAAACGAACTTTGTTTTAATTTTCTTTCTTCATAACAGCCATTTAAATAATATGGTCGAAAAACACGAAGATGTATTGAAACTGAAGGCCGAATAAACAAACTTGTAAGTGAGGAAATAGACTGCGGACATAAACAAGCTAGTTTGTGTTTATGATCGGTGAACATCTGTGCAAGCCCTCCTCATAATGATTCACACGATGCGCGACTGAGCAAGTGAGCACTTATAGTGACTTGAGACATTTTTATCAGAATATGACCCTTGGTAGCTCAGTACACATGGACCTTTTTACTTTTAATCCATTAGCTCTCAGGACTTGACAAGTGTTTCTAGAGAAAATGCCATTATAATATCAGACATATGTATCGAAAAGTAACGGATTAACCACAAAATAATTCTGTGGAGCATTTTAATCCCATGCAGTTTTTATTTCTTTCAATGAGATCAAGTGAGACGGTTCTTTTCTTTCTGGGTGTAATTATGACACAACTTCTCCCGCTCTGAGTGGAGCGAGAGGGATTGTCAGACTTTTACTGACTATAACTCACTTGCGTTCCTTATGCAGGAATCGTCGATAAATCCAATCTTTAGATTGAATAATGAAAGACTAGATCTCTGTCAATTTCTCTTTATTTTTTTAACAGTTGGTATCTAATACGTTGAGAGTTAGTTTAGGTCGCCTGACTGGGATAATATAAGCAAAACCTGAAGTATTGACCTAATATTTTTGAAAGGGTTTAAGATTTCTTTATAAAAGCATTTCTATAACTGGAAATTAGATGATTTTGTGTCGTGAGATATGAATTTTGGTGTTCATTTTAGACACGTAGGCATTCTATACTATTCGATTTTCAATAGAAGAGAATAAGTCTCGTAGTGAAAGATTCTAACTAGTTGAATATTCCAAAACTACTTTAGAGAAAGTTGGCGTTATTATTCCAAAAATGCGTGACCGCTGGCTAGCTAGATATAGCATTGCATAATCAGCCATAATGTTCCCACTGCTGGGACTCAGGCCTCATCTCCAGGAGAGGGATATATAAGAAGTTTTACCGTAGGCGCGGACTTTTGGCTGGCGAGCAATGGGTAGCTCGTCGTCCGACCGTCCCGTAACCGCCGGACCGAGCCCAAGTCGTCGACGGCGCGCATTGTTCCACGCGCGCCTCAAGAAGATGTCAGCAAACCGTAGGGGCCCAGCAGGGTCGAAGCCTACTGGGGGGTAGTGTGAAAGTGAAATCCAGGGCCCTGAGACGAAGGCAAAGAAGTAACAGGAGTGGGTTTTTAGTCAGTAAAAGTCTGACACGCACTCACGCCCGCCCAAGAGCGAGAGACGTAATTGGATGACTTTCCTACCTAAAAAAAAATATAAGGAGTTTTAAAAATAAATCACATCAATTTATAAACATATTTCAGGGGTCTACCTGGGTTGCTTAAGTCAGCAACTAACATTATATACGAATTTAGAAAGACCCTTTCTGCTGTTTCTATCGTAAACGTATTATTCTCAAGGACAACTGTGGACATCGATGGGAGAAAACAGATTTATCCAATTACAGGTCGAGTAACCAGCTTTGAAGGGTTCTTGATTTATTTTCTATTACATTATGTAGGCATAGGTAAAGCCAGTTATTTTGTCAAAGCCAATGAAAAGTTCGGCCTTCGTTGAAACGAGGAGGATCATAAATAGTCGGCCGCTAAATCAAAGCTTTGATGATAAATAAGCCGCGTGCCCGATGGGCTTTCTCATTGGTAAAATACCGAGTTGCCATACAGACTTTTTTCTCATTTTAATCCGTATAGGGAATTCATTTTGCTATTAACGTACATATGAAACTAATAAAGTCGACCAATAAAAATCAGGTAAATAAATATCGTCAATATTTCTTCTCAGAAATGTTATGAATTTTGTAATTATTCAACAACATGGACTAAAGACAAATTAGGTACCACATTACACAGTTAACTAATTACTCCCTTAGCATTTGCAAATGCAAACCGGAAATTACCGGAGGCATCCAGTGTGCAAGGCAAGGACGGGTCCTCTACAGAGCTCAACTTGTAAGTTATCCCGTGAATTAATTATATAGCGCTAACTATATATACATGTAGGGTTCCAATTATCGGGGAACATGTTAAATATGTGTTTAGGAATTGCTAACTGATTCGGTGGAACCGGTACCATTTTCTTATCTACCGTATCCAGTGAAAATGATCAGTTTCGGTCTGGATCCGCGAAGCCCGATTAAAGCGGGATTAAGCAAAGCATTTTGTTGTGCAAAACTAGGAAGTTGGTGCCTACTCAATACGAAGCCCATTAGTACTAAAAAATAAAAAAATACTTCATGAAAAACGAATGATTACGAAAACAAACGTGTTTTCTTAATCATTCGTTTTTCATGACGTATTTTTTTATCGTTTTTTTTTCACACTGAAGGATATAAAGGGTTCATCATCATCCACAGACACGGGGCTTTACGCGGCTGCAAATTACACAAACCATTTTCGTATATCGTTCTATCCGCATCATAATCGGAAAGATGATAGCGGAGAAACAGACCGTGACAGATATACATACTCGTATATATATAGTTAGCTTTCTATATTTTCTAAAAAGTATAAAACAAAAGTAATTTAAAGCCACCACCTGAATTTATGCAGATTTTCATCATGCTTTTCAATTAATGCTTCTGGCGACAGATTTGTCACTTTGTAAGTTTTAGAACCGTCTAGGGTTTTGGCTATATCAAGTTAGACCTGAGCCACATAAAAAATGTCGCGGAGAAAACGCCAAACCGAAGGATCGTTCGGGAAACTTAAATTGATGTGAAAGTAGTTAGATTGATTAGTTCTATAAAGTTACTTTTTGTGTCTGTCTCTATGCACACTTAAGTAGTTCTTCTTAACTGTTCGGCGGAGTTTGATAACCACCATAGTTAATATTATTTAACTAGCACAGATAATGTTTCAAATGTCTCACACCAGAGTGTGAAGCAGGGGTGCTAAAATCGTAGGGTTATTATAAGCTGAACACAGTTTTAAGGTTTTCAATAATAGAAATTTATTTTCCTTTTCTTTATATAGATACTGGAAAGCGTGTTTAATTAACAAATTTGGAATAATCATTTCATGATATTCATCCGACGAATCTAAAAAATAAACAATTCGGCCGAATCCCAGCAAAATCACTAGATTTCAAGCCCTTATGTGTTACAGGCAGAACCCTTACCCGTCGCTCTGACATCTATATATATATATAAATGAATAGCTGTTCGTTAGTCTCTCTAAAACTCAAAAACGGCTGGACCGATTTGGCTAATTTTGGTCTTGAAATATTCGAGATAGCCCAGGGAAGGATTACACGGTGAGAAAAATCACGAAAAAAAAATCGATTACAATGCCATCTCTATACTCCATCGGTATAGGTAATTAACAGACAGACAGACATGTCAAGTTTGTTTACATTTGTTAACAATCTTGACATGTCTTTTATCTAAAAGTTGTCAAAAAAAATTTATCTAAAAATGTTAACGAATTGTTATTTACATATACCGATGTTTGGTCATTAACTAAATTTAAATAAGCTTTGTATGTCGATTATACGATTTTTTTAAATAAAAAGACATTTCAAGATTGTTTACGTTTATTTAACTACCTAAACAAATGGAGTATAGTTAAAATTTCATTATAAAATGAATTATGCAGTTCTGGTAATGCCAGTAGATGGCGTTATCCTTACTATTACGGTACTAAGTTCGCCGGGTCAGCTAGTACTTGAATAAAAAGATGTTGAGATTACTACTACTACATTACTCTTGATTGGGCTATTTTTATAGTTCAGCTTTTTTTAAAGTTCACTAATTGTAAAAAAAGGGAGAACGAGGCCATTGCCGTGACAATGCAGGTTGGATAGGAGAAGTAACGAGCAATGTTCGCGCGTTGTTTTATTTTTGACGTATTGTGGGTGGTATAGCTATTAATACTAGATTTTAAATAGTGTGGCAAATGTTGGTAACTAACTAGTGCTAAATGTGTAAAATAAGTAGTGATTTATTTGAGTACTTTAATAAAATTATGCTTAAGTATAATTTATTTTATTTATTCTCGTATGTGCGTCACTACGGGCCAGTTGAAAAACATGCTGGGTGCCTGACGCCCAAGCAAATGCTGGGACGATAAACCTTTTGGTACAGACACGCTTGGAGGAGTTTTGTTGTATTATTACTTTGTGTTTTTAGCTTTGTACAGTATCTGTGCCGAATGAATATTTACTATTCTATTCTAAGTAGGTGTATTGCAAAACCAGTGTGCTGCTGTATCAAACCAGTTGTTGCGTCTGAAATGTTAGTTTAAAATACTGTAGAACCATTATTTAATATAAAACGCTTTAGTCGAACACTCGAGAATGCATCGACAATTTTTTTGATGCAGCGTCACGATCGTGTTAAAAAAAGAATTGTGGGTTTTACGCCACTGCCGCGCCGCTGATGGGCTGACGAGTGTCCACGAGAAACGTATGTAAATAGAATTTAGTTTTCGGCATTGAATTGTACAAAAGGTACCCTGATTGTTGTATTGTTTCCTCTAACAGTTATGAACTTCTTTTGAAGAATTTGATAATCCGTATCATTAGGTTAAGCTACGCTTGCTGAGGTCGCTCCGTGGATGGGTGACCATCCATTGCATACCGAGTTTTCTTCGTGCTTCGGATAGCATACTGAGCCGTTGATCTCGGCTGTCATTTGAACATGTATATCAGTCGTTGCTATATTCTGACTATCCAGAGTATAGAAAATCTGAATTTCAGCCATACCAAAGTGGTACCTACCTAGTTACTGGGTTGTGGAGATCAGATAGGCAGTCTCTCCATGTAAAACATTGGTGTTCAGTTGCCTCCAGGTAGAAGGGAGGCCGACCCAACAATCAGATAGCGCATATAAAATACTTCATAAAAAAAAGGTATGATCGTTACTATAATGGCAAAATATTAATCAGGTTTAAAATGTATAAACGTTTTGAGATAGAAATTGTTTATTAATATGTTAGCTTCAGCCAGCGGTATGCTGCCGGAAATTATTCCAAAGGAACATATTCACAGAATGAAAGTATCTTATGTCCTAATCCGCGCTGCGTTATTTTTTTTTTAATATCAACAATGCTGAGTTAGGAGCCTATTTGGCTTCGCATAGTTTATTTTTTCTTTTTTTAATGGTGTAGGTTGGTTTTATAAGTTACTCGTTAAAGAGTAGTTAACATTTTTATTTGATTCTGCTGTTTGTTCTGTGCGAGTCTTAAATAAATATTTTTACTTTCTTTCTAATTCAGAACATACTTCCATATGTCATACATTCCCTCATTATGATGTGAAAAGGCAAGAAACAGACAGACATACAGACTTTCGTGTTTAAAACACTAGCTGTTGTCAGTGACTTCACAAACTCCCAAGATAAAAAGTATATATATCCCTAGTTTTTAATTAGACCAAAAAAAAAATTGGGCTCTATCCGTACCCGTTACTGATCATATTTGTGTAGTAAAAAGTAAAAAAATAAAATCCTAAAATTGTCCACGGAATTTTTTTATAATCATTCATTCATAAATCAATACAATATTTTCATAAGTTGAGTGACATTTTGGGATATAAAAAAACGCTCATAACTTTGCTGTTTATGAACATAATTTTTTTTAGACTTTTCTGAAATAATAACAAGACCTTTTCTAATAAGCCCTTAAAGTATTTGTACTAATTTAAAACTAGGGGTGTATATAACTTAAAACTCTATAAGTTTAGTCCAAAACTAAGACTACTAAGTTGATATTAGAGTCAAAATCTTGTAAAGAATCTTTAAGGTTAAGCGCGAATGTAACCTAAAATAGTATTTGAATCTACAAAAAGCAATTTAAAACAACACAATAATTATCGTAGCCATTTTGAATTTTATTATAGAAGTTGAAAATGCTGAAAACTACGCATTACTGCAATGTGCTGTCATCAACAGTATCCACAATCGAAGGTTCTTCGACAGGATTTATTTTTGTTTGAAAATGTAATCATTAATAAATATTATTCCGACTTCCCTTTTTACGAAATATTGAATATTCATTTCTTAGTTAATGAGGTTAATTTTAATAAAACATTTATTTATTTAGGATCAAAAATTCCGACAACATTATTCCGGGAAGAAGTTAATTAGGTAGGTAACTTTCTCCTTTGTGAGAGCTTTTATCATTCGTGGATGCACCCGTGACGTTTCCTGACCCATTAAGATGGAAGATTCTTAATGAGTCTTCCGTCGTAATGGGTCACAGTCACAGTCACAAAGAAAATTGAATCCATAAATTAACATAACATCATATCTGTATTTACCGAAGGGCTAAGCAGAGGTGGACTGTAGGATTGTTCAAAAGAGTCACTGCGGCTATTAAACGCAGAGGGTAACTGAAGGAACATGGGTCAGTTTTAATCAGTAAAAGTCTCACTCCACCCAGAGCGGGAGAAGTTATTTGATGATCAAACAAAAGAGGTGTGATTTATGATATACCATCATTTCGCCAGTAGTGTTAAGTAAGGGAGCGATTATGGTCTATGAAAACTAATTCTTTTGCAGGTCTGCTAGATGTTTTTTTTATATAGAAATGAGCAGTTCCTTTGTAATCATATGTGTAATAATAATAATCCTCCCGACCGAATTTCAATCACGGTAACCAATCTTAGCAGAGATTAGCCAAGTAAGCAGGAGATATTATAGTGGACAAGTATGTGCGCAAACAGAGGTGCACTCTTTGTTTCTTTATTGTCATAGTCCGATGGGACGGCGATCGGACACAACCGGAGAGAGATCACAGGCGCAGGACCTTATATGTTTTCCAAAGCACTAAAAACTAATTCCTAATGGATAAACCCAATAACACTTTTTGCCCGACCCGGGAATCGAACCCAGGACCCCACACTAAGCAGTCGCGCTTGCGACCACGACACCAACGAGGTATATGCGTAATGCATTGTATATTACTGTTTCCCTATGCGTGCATTTTTACATATTATAAAACAAAAGCCCCCACCGCGACGGCTTGTCTGTTCGCGACAAACTCAAAAGCTAATGTATGGCTTTTTATGTGGCCACCGATACAGACTGATAACATGCATATTACAGTAGAATAATAATACCCTTGAGTAGCTGGGACGGGTTGCTAGTAAATAATATAATAAAATAAATAAATTAGCACACGGATAGGTCATTTTCTCCAAAAGGACGTGGGATACATTTTATTTTAAGTTAGTTGAATTATTTTAAGAGCGGCCGGCATCCAGTACATTAGGTATCAGTTTTATGGCAATGTTACCTCATTTTCATCCAACTGACATTCTATAAATATGAAAGTAACTTTGTCTACTGAACACATTCATTATGCGTACAGCTAAGGCGTGAAATTCCCTGCCGGAGTCACAACCCCCCTAGGTTGTGACTCCGGCAGGGTCCTTATATGTCAAGAGTCACTTCTAGGCAAGCGTGCTCCATCGTCGACCTCATCATCGCTTACCATCAGGTGTAGTGGTCAAGCGTGACCCAATCAATAATAAATAAAAATGGAAAACAAAAAGTCCTGATCCAGGATACGGTCTTCACGCGTTCTTTGAAATGTGACTGATTTACGTACATCTAAATAAATAGAATTCTATATTTATATTATTAGTAGCACGAAACTTCGAGCCTAGAACTCAAACGAATAATCCTAAAAATTAATAATTAAATAGGTAGATAGAATTTTTTTTGAATATAATATTTATAATGATTGACACGTAAAGAATGTCTTGTGGCGTTAAACCAGTCCTACTATCCAGTCTGTACATAAAGGTTACATTTTTTTTTTCTAACTACAACTACTTTGTACTACCAATTTTTTAAATTCGGTTGACTGCCATTTCTATGTACAAGATATATTATGTACCTTAAAATTGATTTTTCCACCGAACGCTCTCAAATAGAATATATCATCACGCATTTTATTTTCCAATGAGGAAGGCTGTGGTATTACTAATGACAACTAAAATTAAACATATCTTATCTAAGGCTAAAACCAAGACGCGTGATTTGTGTAATTGTTTGAAAGTGTAACCGCAGCCTTGATGATCGCAAAAGGTAATTGAAAGAATAACCTGTATTACTTCAATTAATTGTTTTTACCGGTATCAGTCAGTAAAAATGTGGCATTTTATCTCGCTCGACTCAGATCGATAGAAATTAATTGATGACTTCTAAAGTAACTAACCACGACATTTTAGAATTACGTAACTCTAAATATTAAGTGTCATAACTGCACTGTAGAAATTGAAAATATTTTTAGTTTTAATATTGTTTATTTCTGCTGTGTCTATCGAATAATATTGTACAGTTGGTATCTATAATAGCCGTATCATTAAGTTTTAAAGTGTAACAATTTAAGAAAAAAAAACCCACCCTCTAAAAAAATCAAAACCTCAAAAAAATGTAGTTGTTAACTTTAACAACAAAATGATTTTCCAATTAGCTATTCCTTTGTCTTTGTTTTCCAGAGTGCTATGTTTTAAAAATTCCTCCAACAGACATTTGTCTACCTTATACCGTCACGCCAGTATTTTACGAAGATGCAGGCAGAAATAGTTGAGAATCAAAAGTCTTTGGGGTCCATTGCCTCAAAAATAGCGAGTAAGCCCCAAGCTGATCAAATTTGGCGATCACTTAAACGAAGTTAAACCATAAGGGCGGTAAAATTCCAATGAGTAAGTAACATAGAGCACAACTTTAGACTTTACATTAAACGTTTAAATATTATAAACTGACGATGTAAAATTCTATCAAATAAATCAAAGCAAAAACATTAATCTCAAATAACCCACTTTTGAATTGTCAAAATGTCATTTAGTCAAAAAAGAGAAACTTAATTTCTGGTTCCAAAGCGGAGATTTAAAAAATTACAATTATGAACAATAACAATATGATTTTATTGAATCACAGTTTAACTTTCAACATTAATTTAAGATTCAACTGGTTAAAATCAACTTGTACTAGTATCCATATGTTTAATAAGAAAACTTAGATGAGACCAAAGTCATTATATCGATAATAAAAATATTAATGAGTATTATTTTATTTAATAACCCGACGTAAGTTTGGGAAGTATTTAATGTGCGGTAAAGTGAAGTTACCACAGAGCTGCCATAACTTAATATTGGTAAAGTTTTTCTATTGTTTTCACTAAGGAAGCTAGTTAAGATTTTAATAGCGCGGCGACAGCTTTTGTGAAGTCTTTAGTCGGACGTAAAATACACAGTTTGTAAGTAAATTGAAAACAGTGCTACATTTTTCATTCACAGGTCAAAATTGTCGGTTTTCCAGCGAAACGGTTGGCATTCTCTTTCGCACTTAAAAATATTATCCAAAAAGTAATGCGTCATTTTTTTCAGATTTTGTTCTGAAAACTCACGACCAACTTTGTTAGAGCGCGAGAAGTTAAAAACAAAGAACAAATTGGGTGATTAATCAAAATAAATGTTAAAAATCTAACTTTGTAAAAAAAAACACAAAAGTTGAAAAAACAACTTCCTATTGAAAAAAATAATCTGGAAAAAAACTTACCTTTATTTAACTCGGAGAAATAATTTCAGCTCTTGACGGCTGAAAGGTTTACGTGAAATTATTAGATCACTTTTTAAAGTCGGTATAGGAGGCTTCAGTCTGCTTCCGTGGTCGTCCCCGATGGTTTTTGAAAGCAAATGAACGGTGCGAAGTGCCGACGCGGTTTATATAGCGATGCGGTACTAAGCTACGCCGCGTGTTTCACTTGCGTAGGTGCCGTGGGCCGCTACGCTGCTACGGGGCTACGGTGCTACGAAGGTGCTACGAAGCTACAGATTTTAACTGGACATTCAAACAAGATTTGCGGTTTGTTTAATTTAGTGTTTTGTTTTGTATTTTAAAATATATATATAAAACTGAATAATTTAATAAGTTCAATTTAGAAATAGGTATTAAAGGGTTTTGTTTAAGTTTATGTTATGTGCTTTATTATATACATTGTTCTGTCGCAAAAAACGCAAAAATTCGCAGACGTCTGATTTAATTAATTCAATTCTTAGGTATTTTATACAGTTATTTAATTTAATATTGAAGTAATTGTTTACTGATTCACATATAAATATACGCCTTTATGGGGTGGGCAGAAACTATAGACGGCCTATGAGACTTCTTGTATACCTACTACTTTTGTTTCCATTGCTTACGTTCTAAGTTACTTTGATTTATAAGTAATTGTTTAGTAATTCTTCTTGACTGGCCTGTTGGTCTAGTGGTTAGTGGCCCTGATTACTATACTGGAAGTTGTAGGTTCGATTCCCACCCAGGACAAATGTTTGTATGATGAGCACGATCATTTGTTCTATGTCTGGGTGTAATTTATCTATAATATGTCCTTATTTAGAAATATATAAGTATGTTTATCATTTGTGTTTTGCTTATAGCACAAGCTCGCGTAGTTTGGAACTAGATAGCGTTGTGTGAAAATTATGGAATATTATTATTATTAATTCGTTACATCACAATTTTTCGGTATATGCCAAAAGGAAGAGCAGTGGTACCTCAGTGGGAATGCCTTGACTTACGAGTTTATAACATACGACCTATAAACACCTGCAATTATAGTAATACATTTGTATTACTTTGTGTAATTTAATTTATCATCACTGCTAACAAAATGATGAAAGAAAGGAAGATCGTGAGAAAATCGGCATGTCCTAGAATCAAACATTTGAAGACATGACATCCACCAATCCGCACTAGGCCCGCGTGGTGGATTACGGCCCTTCTTCGGCATTCCTTCCTAATGTATTACTTCTCGAGTCTCAGAAATGGAAACATTATAAAGCTGGTTATGTTATTATGCAGCAATGCCGAAAGGTTAAAGGAATATATATATATTTTTTAATCAAATAACTTTTTGGAACTTTTACCTATAGTTCTTATACTGAAGAGTTTACGACGTAAATGTCCAATAATACTAAATTTAGGTCAAGTGTAATTTGACATTTGAGCGATACCTACCTACGTGGATGTGTTTAAAAAAAAAGTATTTTCGAATAAGAGATATCTACATGGAATATTTGATATTTCATATTATATTTGAAAAATTAGGTTATATCCCGTGATCGATCGGTAGATTATGACGGAGTCCAATTTGGTTTACGATATGTAGGCGATTTTCAATGATATTGTGGTAAAAAAAATCCTGTTCTGAATTCGGTTCTGATGTAACCATTTCCGTCACATCCCTACTCCAGTGTATTATCATCCTTGTATTGAAAAGCATTTTGTGTGGTGTCAGGCAGAAGGCCACTGGGACGCTTGTGGGCTCTGTTTGTTTGAAACTCTTATTACCACCGAACACGAAGACAATGTTCGTGTAGATCCTAATTTTGCCTATTATCGGTTATGATAATCTGTGTTACTAATAAACTAATAACCTGAATGGAGAATTCCTGAATATCTCCTTAAATCTTTACATAACTGCCTTCTTCAATGTCCCAATCATTGCGCTGACTTCATTCGCTGACATGAATTCTTTGTTTCTTCGTTCAGTCTATATCTCAAAGAAATGTGCTCCCTCAGGAAATCAAGATGGCAACCAACCGATTGACTTCCAAAGTTCGCGACTACATTCTTAAGAAAACGGCGGTAGTATCGTCACAGCCCAAATTTTCTCCAACTGTTTATTTCTACATATTGTTAAAATATTTTCGTATCCATATATTTTATCCATTGGGGTCTATATTATATAATTATATTGTATTTATATATATTTTGTTTAGATAAATATTAAGGGTTCGCATTTAAAATTCCATATTGCACCTATCATAAAGTGTCAATTAAATAAATTGATATTGGGGTATTTCAATTCGAACAGGCAACACAAAACAACAGATATTATCTTGAAATTATCGATGAATACAATTTGAAAAATTAGAAAGGAAATAGATGTGCCCTTTTGTATTATTTGATTCAAAATGCCAGTAGATAACGATCAATTAAAAGGGAAAAAATTAATTCGATTTGATAAGACATTTGTATGGTTCCATCAATGAACTTCCATTGAAAACTTTAAGCTCCATTTCATTGTGTACGTATCGTGTATCGCCGTTATCTAATTATCCATCATACCAATATAGTTAGAACCAATTTCTGTACGGTCAACAGTCAGTTAATGGGATTGGCAACCATGAGGCAATACATCAACACTTTGATAAAATTATCTCTCAATATGTCATGATAGGCTTTAATAACAATTTGGGGGCTGAATGGAAAACACCGATTAAATGCCTATGTACACTATCAAGATAAGAATGACAAATAGCCTCAATAGAACAGAGCTCTCTTTAAGCTTTTATCGCTTGTGAATCACGTATGCCAGTTTCCTGGAGAGAGTTATTAAACGTTATGATGTGAGCTGGAATAAGCACTGATAGCGTGTCACACGGTGTCCATTATTAACCGTCTGTTTGTAGAATATAAAACATGGGACTCATTGTCGTGTGTTGCTGGAAAATTTGAATAAAATTGTGACATATACATATATTTTTATTATCATTCGGTTAATAAATCAATAATGTTTCAGGTCTAGTAATTTAGTATTCACCATCTAGCCTTTTCTAAACTATCTTAGGATCAGTTTCCAGTCAAACCAACCTCCACAAAACTACAAATCTAGTTACTAAGTATTACAATAATAACTCTGCTAGACTGGTTGCCTGAATAATAGAATACTTATGGTCAACAGAATTTGTTTTTCACTTCATCGGAAAAAATAGATCGTGAAATCGTAATATTTCTGTAATTTTCTGTTAATTTTGTCACTAGAAGGTAACAAAGACAATCTAGATAGATTATATTTGTGTAACAATACCCGAAATTTGAATACTGTGCGAGTGTAAGAGAGAGATAAAAACAAAACTACGAAAATAGTGGATTTAGTTTTGTTTTTGATAAGCTTTTGTTTAACTTGCATTGTTACTTGGTATATAAATCGGTTTGGATCATACCTTTCTTGTTTGCAACTGAATTGTAAAACAGTTACCCCTAACTAACTGAGCTGAAATTTTGCTTACTTGTTTAATTTTGATGACAAAGCACGGTTAGCTAAGTGTCATAATTCTTAATCCAACAACTCCGAGGCGAATTTTTGATGCATCCTAATGAGATAGGGTCACTAAGTTATATTAAATAAAAGATTTTACTGCGAAAAATACGAAAAAAAAACTGCAGCTTAAAATGTATTGCTGTATACTCGTATGTATTGTAAAAATAAATTTCATTAAGTTTTCATACTTAGGTACTTAATTTAATTTATGTATCTACTTCAATGAATGAACTTAAATTAATCACCGAAAACCTTGACTCTTCTTAATACCTTCCCTTAAATTTCGTATTAAAACAAATGTATGTATTTCTGTTGAATATATTCATTATAAGGTAACGTGATAAGTCTATAGTACAGAAACTGGAAAACTCATTAGAAAGATTTTTCCTTTTTTTTCTGCTCCTGGTGAAAAGACGAAGTGTGTTTTTAAGAAAGTGAAAGTATTTGTTTAGTGCTAGAAATTATTTTTTTAAGATTTCGCTTTTAATTGTAAAGATTAACGCAGGAACCCATTACCCATTAATGGTAAAAAGTATTTTAAAAATCTTTAGGGTTCCATAAACCAGAGACTTAGAACGAACGACATAGATTACAATTATTTTCTTCTTTTTTGCTCTTCTTCTTCTTTTAAAGTTCAGTAAGCTATCATCATGACCGAAAGTGAGAGCAATTACAGTGAGACATTGGGTGGCAAGATAAACTGAGTCAGCATTCCTACTCCGCTTTTCAACAAGGAACGTCCGGTACCATGGTTTGCGAGCTTTGAGGCAGAGTTCAATATTAATGGCGTGAATTGGCAACATTCGATTCAACTGACAATAGCCCACCTAGACACAAATTATAACAGAGATGTACATGATATAACTCTGTTCTCATCAACAAAATATCCTTTCAACGTCTTAAGAGATACTATCATTAGCAGGTTTACAGTCTCGAACGAAGAAAAAATTGGTGTTCTAATGTAATTGTTTGTTTGGATGACTCGTCTTCCCAGATATCCTTAAACCGTGCTCACTACACAGCGTCTCCAGAGCCTAGTCAGTAAAAGTCTGAAACTCCCTCTTGCTGCATCCAGAGCGGAAGAGGTTATTTGATGATTTCCCACCGCAAAAAAAGAGGTGTTCAAATTATTCTTTTGAGGGTAGTTTTGAAAAATTTATAAATCCGATCTTTATTAGGGCAGCCTTGGAGAGTGAAAAGCGAGCATATTTTAATACATGTATAAATAAAAACATCAAGAAACCTAAGAAGCTATGGAGTCATATCAAATCCTCTATAGCTATCTCTAAAACACCAGAGCACAGTTTACCGCATTTCTGTAGTGATCCCGAAAAAATTAATGCACACTTTTTGGATGTACCAGGTAGTGGTATGGTCGCAGCTGCCGACTTGGATTACTTTGAAAAACACAGATTCAGTAATACTAATTTCCAGCTGGAGCCCGTTCAGGAGGATGTGGTGCTAAGTTTACTGCGTAGTTTAAAGTCCAATGCTGAAGGTTGTGACAATATCTCGCTTGAGATGTTGATGATGACTCTTCCTCGTTCCCTTGCAGCTATAACAGCGATCATCAACCGTTCCATCTCCTCCTCCTCTTTTCCGGATCTGTGGAAATTGGCAATAGTCAGACCAATCCCTAAAATTTCTAATCCCACGACCGTGAAAGAACTTCGCCCTATTAGCCTACTACCATGTCTTTCCAAGGTCCTAGAGAAGGTTGTCTCCAACCAGCTCCGAGCATATCTCGAGGAGAACAATATATTGCCGCTCGCTCAATCTGGTTTTCGTAAGGGACATAGTACAGCCACGGCCTTACTTGATGTGGTTGGTAATATCCTTGAAGGCAAAGATAAGGGAATGGGTGCCATACTTGTCCTACTGGATTTCTCACGTGCTTTTGACTCAATCAATACGTCGCTTCTCCTTTCTAAGCTGTCTTACTACGGATGTCAGCCTGAGACGGTTCAGTGGTTTGAAAGCTACTTGACTCACCGTTCTCAGTTTGTCCAGGTGACAAGTGAAAGTGATGGATACATTGAGTCCTCTAGTCCAAAGTGCGTGAGCAGAGGTGTGCCCCAGGGTTCGATCCTAGGCCCCCTTCTTTTCATTCTATACAGTGCTGACATCACCAACTGCCTGCTTAACACCAAGTTTCACCTTTATGCGGATGATTTGCAGATGTATCTGTCTTTTCATCCTCAGCAGACTGTTGACACTGTAAAAAAAGTGAATGAGGATTTAGATAGGATCACAGCCTGGTCTATGAGTAACTCACTGGTTTTGAACCCGGGCAAGTCCAAATATTTAATTATAGGTTCAAGATATTTTTTAAATAAAGTAGGCCACAGTAGTTTGGATGTGAGGATCGATGGTTGTCCCATAGAGAGGGTGCAGGAAGCCCGTAATCTTGGAGTAGTATTTGATGAGCACTTGCATTTTGAGACTCATATTACAGAAGCTGTGCGCAATTGTTTCTATCGTCTCAAGCTTCTATACCGTGTACGTCCCTACTTAAGTGTGGATATGCGTATCATGCTTTGTGAGTCACTTGTTTTATCCAAGCTGAATTACGCTGACACTGTGTATGGGGCGTGCATTCTTGGTAGAAGCAATAAGTTAATCCAGCGAGTACAAAATGCATGTGCTAGGTTTTGTTTTAATGTCCCTCCAAGATCTCACATAACACCATTTTTAAATAGGGGTAATCTGATGAGAATGTCAGATCGCAGAAAACTTCATCTGGCTACCCTACTCTTTGGCACAATTCTCACTAAAAGACCTACATATCTTTATAATACATTGACTTGGTCACGTGATGTAAACAAAGTTAAAACAAGAGCATCCTCTTACCTTCTATTGACCTTGACCCATAAAACTGCTGCATTTCGTGGAAGCTTCAAACACGCTGCTAGTAAGGTGTGGAATGACTTGCCACCCCCTATTCGTGCTTTGAAGACGGTTGGTGCTTTTAGTTATAAGTACAAACAGCATTTATTACGCAACCAAAAGGAAACCACCAGATAATCTAACCAGAGTTTTGCACAGTTTGCATTGGTGACATTGTAGCTCGGCTAGTTTAGCATCTTTTTTCTGGCGTCCAATATAACACACATTACACTTCACATTCAAACACTATAACATTTCTGGAACACACGAATCGCTTTTGTTTGAGACGTATTTATGTACTAATACTTGTTATAAACTTGTTTAATTAATAAATATCGACCTACTTTTTCTTCTGTCAGTCGATAGATCGTACCACAGAATATTAATTATCCATAGATTACACTCTCCGTGAACCATGCGTTCGCGTTCGTTCGTTTGTCTATAGGTTTGACAAATGATTTTGGAGCGCGGCGCCAGGCGTCTGTCTATGGTTCATTTATTATTGCATTTTATAAATGTTATATATTATTTTTATTATTATATATTTATTATTTTTCCAATTTTGTTTTATCAATGTTTGTGTTTATTGTTTTGTTTTCGATACTTATATAGTTTTATTTAACCTCCGTGAGTGTGAACGTGGCATCACCGCGGGCCCTAACAGAATACCAGCGCTGCGTTATTTATCATTTTAAATATCGCAGCATATGCTGAGTTAGGCGCCTTTTTGACCTTGCACAGATCAGACAATAATTTTTATTTTATATTTTTTATTTTTTTATTTTACTCCCAATGTATTCTACTGTTTTTTAATTTTACTGTATGTGTGAGGTACGAATAAACGTTTTTTCTTTCTTTCTTTTCTTTCTTTCTTTCTTTCTATTTAGGTGAATATTTGTTCCATGTTTTAAGTTACCAAGAAATGAGATTAAAAAACACAATCATTTATACAATATTTAACCTTAAATCGTCATACTGAGGAAATTTAGAAAAAAAAAACTAACAATGGTAACCAATTATTTAGTTAGGTGGCCCAAGGAATAAGATTTTTCATGCCGTCGAATTTCCCCGTCTTCACCTTTCTTAAAGGTGGAATTTCCAAAAACTCTTAGTGCTCACCTGCATCATAAAAGGAAGTTTTGTGCAAAATGTCACGTCCTACTCATAGCAGTTTCTGCTGACCGTAGTCAGTCAGTTCCTCCTATATACATAGACTAGCTTCAGCCAGTGGCTTCATCCGCGTGAAAGTACGTTACTGCATACAAACTTTTGATCCCCGTTTCATTTCTTTGAATTTGGAAATTGAAGTAAATTTTGGAAAATCCTATCTTAGTGTCGTCTACGTCATAAAAGGAAAACTTGTGTAAAATTTTCCAGTCCTAACCCTAATAGTTCCGCCTGTGCGTTAATATGTCAGTCGATCAGTTGTTCCTTTTATATGTATAGATTTATCTAAGGCTTGAGTCGTCAAGAATACCTTTTTTAAAGGTAGAAGACTTCTAAATAAATAATAGTTTATCAACGTCACGCGTACAATCTTCCCTGTAGGTATATTTTTTCAAGTCATTCTTCTCAAATAGCTGTAAGAACATATCGAAACAATAAAGAAAGTTTCCGTTATAAACTTTCAATGTGAAGGCTGAAACGTAATTTTCTTTTTGCCTTGCATATTGTTTCTTAAAAACTATTTCAACTATACTAATACATATTACTTTGCATTTTATACCTATATGGTTATGTTATTCCAAAGTTTATTGTATTCTATTGTACTTATTTTTCCTACTATTCTTACATACGTTGTCTACTTTTCTTTTCCTACTTTCCTTTCGCAGGTATTCTGAAAGAGCTTCAGAAATGAGCATCACGCTTGTACCTATTTTTATGTTTCCATTTGTTTATTATGTGTGTACATTAATCGATAAATAAACTTCTTATTGAATTTTACTAGTATTCATGAACATAATATGGCCCTGACATGTTTCTGATACACATAGCGATTTTTGTTTTATATTGGGGTTTTTTTTTACACTACTTACTAATATGTTGATTAGAGATTATTATTTTGATCATTGATCATCATCATCTTCCTGCCTTTGTCCCATGTTACAAGGGTCGGTGCAACATGTTTTATTTCTTCCATTAATTCCTGTCACCTGTGACGCTATCTATATATCTACTAACTCCCTTTTTTTTCATATTACCAATATTACTCTTGACACAATTTGGATGGATTGTGTAAAGAGTGATGTCTGACCATATCTTAAGGATTATAGAGATATAAAGCAGCTTTAAAGCGTAGAAAATAAGACATAAAAGAAAATACTCGATGAATTGACCAGTAAGATACAGGAGAAACTGTACCACGAATGATCTCAGACGGCCGCTGTGCCTATTATGTACATCTTCTGCTTCTTCCTGCCCTTATCCCATATTACTTGGGGTCGGCGCAACACGTTTTTTTCTTCCATTCTATTATGTACATCCAATTGAAAATAAACAGAGAAAGATTTCATTGCGGTACGCCTTTGAGCAAAACTTTACGTCCAGAACATCAGTTCAGCTTACACCTCACTGAAGAAAATATCGTTGCAATATTTCACTGTGCTTGCAAGACGGCAGCCTATTTTTTTACAAACTTTTATTAAACTTGCAGTGTTTGTATGTTTGTGTAGGTCAAATCTTAATGAATTTTAAAACAGTTACCCCTAGCTGCTTGAGCTGAAATTTTACGGACATGTTCAGTTTAGATGATAATGCATTCTTTGCTATGTGACGTCGAGTTTCCAGAATGTTTGAAAGAGTTACCGAAGCCTTAGAACGCAAAGGGCAAATGAAAGAACATGGGTGGTATTTAACCAGTAATAGTTTGACACGCTCTCTCGCTCCACGCTAGGGCGGGAGAAGTCATTTGTAGATTTCCCAATCCAATCATTTCCCAATCAAATAAATCTAATAATAATACGGACTCCTAAAATCTGATCTTGACTCGTTATTTTTTGGGGTGTAAATTAAAACGGTTTTTTAGGAAGACAACTACATCACAGTAAATCCAATATGGCGAAAAAATATTTTAAAGCTTGTTTTTAAAAATGTATTTCCATTAAAAAAATATATTAAATGAAAAAAAAAAACAGCTTTTCCGAAAACATAAGACTATTAACTTTATAATTAATCAACTAAATGAAAGGGTGATGTGTGACTATTATAGTATTTTCCACGAGGCGTAAATATACCGTATGACTAGTTTCTTAATTCGATAACGAAAACATGCTAAGTCATAATTTCGTTCGACAGTTCGTTGACTTTTATTTTGGTTAAGCAAACGCCCTTTAGTTGTTTTTAATAACCACATACATAGTCACATGTAGCGTATAGTGAAGTTATGGGGATTGCTGAAATTGAGCTAAATCCATAAATCTGTAAAATTAAACCATCTATCTCCACAAAACAAAAGCCAATCGCTGAGCCCGGAATTGGTAATAAAAGAGTGGTCTAATATTAGACGATTATATTCGTTGAGCGGCTTATTCAAACCGTCACTAGACATACAAAATATAAATCACCGGTACGAATGAGGATTTAATTTCAGAGTGAAATATAAAATCCTGGAATGGGTTTGATTTTGCGGCTGATCCACATTTCACCGATTTAATCAAATCAGGTTAGTACAATACTTTCACAAGTTGCAACACAACATCCAGCAGGTACTCCGCCTTCCGCGTCGAGTCTCCTAGCACACGCATGAAATCAGCATAAATATCTTGACTTCTGTGAACTTTAAAGGCTGTATGTTTGAGATAAGGGATTTCTAGTAAAATATTATTTTTACCTAAAACGTCATCAAAAATAATCATCACTTTTGTGCTATTCTTCTGTTTCCATCTTCTTTTCTTTTATTATTTTGTGTGTACACAAATTGTTAAATAAATAAATAAATAAATAATCATCTTATTTATTTTTGCACTTGAATTAAAGCCTAAATAAGATGTAAGGATACATAACTTCTTTCTGATTCAAGATGTTTATTTAGGTTGTTAACATTTCACATACAAAACACAGATTTTGAACATGCAGGAAAAGCTCTTACCCTGCGAAAAGAAATCCCTCTATTTAAGATTTAAATTATATATACAATAGTAGGTACCTATATATAATCGTATTAGAGCACAATGTAAAAACTAATCCGTTTGATCCGAGCGCAAGTTTATGCCACAATTGTACATAATATATGGAAGTAAGTACTTTCTTCAGGAGCCAGGATTCACAGATATTAGGGGAAATGCAGTATATTTGGATTGTTATTGCTATATTTTTTTTATTACTACATACGAGTACTATATCTACGATGTCTATAATAAAAACATTGCAATAATTTTAAACTATTGCTGATAACTCGAGGAAAAAAACGCAATTTTGAAAAAATCAGTTGGATGGTCATGATGTGCACACATAAACTCATACGATTAAAATATTTGGTTACCTTAATTGTCTCACTTTGATTTTATGAATATTTCCAAAGATTCTAGTATAAAAATTATAATGTCGAGTTTTAAGTTGCTAATTTGCCATATTGCTAGGAATATCGAGAATAAATACAATTCGATAAACAAAATTTTCAATAAAAAATTCATAGTTTTTTTAAATCCATATAACATTCTTGTTTTTTTTTCAAATTGTTTATTACTAGTATTATTACACAAATATAAGAACATGAAAAGGTGGGAAAGGGAAAAATAGAATCTGTAGTTACAGACACTGTTCGAGAAAAAATAATGTGCAAACACTTCATTGTGATGTACAATGTGCAAACACTTCTTCACTGGGTGGAGCCAGTGGAGGTAGTGTCTGACTGCATCCTAAGGACCTTATCGTACTAGCGAATTGTGAGCGTCCTCAAAGCGGAGCGGGTGTGAAACGAATACGTTACGGGCGCACAATGAACACGGCGCGCATGCGCAGCGAATTTGTTGCGGACGCGCAACGAGATCCAACAGCGAGGTGCGGGTCTGCGGCGTTTTCGAAGTAACAAAGCCAACAGCAGTGTCTCCTCGTCGCAATCCATTTTGTTACTGAGTGTAAGGTACGTCGTTAACTTGCTACAAACACGCCTTGAAACCATTGCGAATTTGCTACGAGTCCGCGACGTCTTCGCTGTGCAGCCGCGGCGTGTTCGCGACGCATTTTTAAGGTTTCCCAATTTTTCCATCCCACATTGGGCCCACGTGGTGGATTCCTATTCATTCTCCTAGAGTCCCAGCAGTGGGAATATTATTAGGCTTATTATACATTTAATAAATATATAAAAATGATAACATTAAAGGTCACTTCAACTCAAACTCATCATTAGGTTCTATGAATTAATCATAAAAAACCATGATATTCCAAATATGCTGCGTTTCCTCTACTTATCGAGATAACACAAATAAATATGTACATTTTTGAAGAATCCCCTCTTTACAGCCGGAGCTTTTATCTACTTACGATTTAAATGGAAGCCAAACAGAAGGTAGGGAAATTATCGATAGCTTTTGTTTTAGGATATTGATCCGTAATGATCTCGAGATAACGAGAACTACTCTTAATGCGAATCGAATCTAATTTTGTTTTGGCTCCAGCTGTAACTGTAACATCACTCATCTAGTGTTGCGAATCTACACTATTACGTTCTACAAAAGCTAGACACAGTTAATGTGTGATTATATTAAATTAGGTACTCTTCAGGATTGGTGTAGAGACCAGAAGTCAACGTCTAATATACTTCCTTTGTTTTAAAGTGATTAATCATCAAATGGCTCTTCGCGCTCGGGGTAGAGCGAGAGGGAGTGTAAGTGTAACTTTTATTGACTGAACCCACCCGTGTTCCTTTAGTACCCTTTGGTTCCAGGGTTACGGTAACTCTTTCGAACAGTCTCGCAGAATATTAACGCGCCTAATGGATTTTTGTTTAAGGCACGCGTGTGCCCGAGCCAGGAGGCTTACCATGACGTATTAAAATGAGTTGATCGAGCGAGCAAGAGGGATGGAGCTATATACCCTATTTAGCTCCATCCCTTTAGCAGTTACAGAGGAGAGCAGTGGTGGCCGAGTGGTAATGGCCCCGACTTACGAATTGTAGGTCGCGGATTAAAACCCAGCCAGGCGCATTACTTTTTGTAATTTATTTCATCACCACTGCTCTCAAAACGGTGAAGGGTAACATCGTGAGGAAACCGGCATGTCCTAGAACCAAAATATTCGAAGACATGTGACATTCACCAACCCGCACTGGGCCCGCGTGGTAGATTACGTCCCATTCCCTATCCTAGAGAGGAGGCCTGAGTCCTAACAGTGGGAACATTACAAGGCCGACTATGCTATGCTATAGGTAACAATGCCCTTTTTTATTTTAAGCAACAGTTAGTGGAACCTTACCTTACCTTACTTTACCTTACACCTTACCCCTAGTATGGTAAATACAGTCTATTACACGTGGGCGTAAGTTATTAACTGATTTTCACTGTCATCCTCTGACACAATAACTATAAGTCAATTAGCTAATTGCACAAATTAAACTAGTGAAAAAAAATACAATTATGTAATTCCCGCCGTTCGCGGAGTACGAACAGTCGTCACTCGCTCTTTGTTTGTATTCGAGCTCACGTAAAACCCTGTACATATTTAATTATGTACAAGGAACGTGGGTAATAGGCATCGCCGCAAAACAAGCGAAATGCAAATGCTTTGATCATAATTAATTATTATAAATCCGACAGTAACATTAATAACGATTTATTTGTTTTCATTTCTATTCAATGGAAAATTTTAATTTAAAAGTTATACGATGCATTATAGATACAGTTTTGTTTGGTTTACTGAACATTTTTGACCTTCTTTATGGTACACCATGATAAGTTCCACCGTAGGCAAGGGCTTGCAGACGGCGAGCAATGGGTAGCTCGCCGTCCGACCGTCCGGTAACAGTCCGGACCAAGCCAAAGTCGTCGACGGCGCGTAGTGTTCCACGCGCGCCTCAAGGAGATGTCAACAAATCGTAGGGGCCCAGCAGGGTCGAAGCCTACTGGGGCCATGGGTTGTGCTAAAGTGAACCCCGGGGCCCTGGCACAAAGGGAAAGAAGGAACAGGAGTGGGTTTTAGTCAGTAAAAGTCTGACACGCCCTCCTGCTCAGCCCTAGGGCGGGAGATGTCATTAGATGATTGCCCACCTAAAAGAAACACCATGATAAGTTACAAAATATGTTGATATCAGAGTTCATGTACATAGGCGAGCTTAACTCAAAGTTGAGTTAAGTTGAGTTGTACTTTCAGTAGAAATACATAATTTACCTAGTAGTGAGTGTATGACCGGTTGTTGCTGTTGGGGTGACAGCCGTGACAGGTACTTTGTGTAGCAGCTGCACTAATCGAAAAGTGTTCTGCCTGTTGTTGCTGTTGGGTGAATAGGTACTTTGTGTAGCAGCTGCACTAATCGAGAAGTGTTCTGCCTGTTGTTGCTGTTGGGTGAATAGGTACTTTGTGTAGCAGCTGCACTAATCGAGAAGTGTTCTGCCTGTTGTTGCTGTTGGGTGAATAGGTACTTTGTGTAGCAGCTGCACTAATCGAGAAGTGTTCTGCCTGTTGTTGCTGTTGGGTGAATAGGTACTTTGTATAGCAGCTGCACTAATCGAGAAGTGTTCTGCCTGTTGTTGCTGTTGGGTGAATAGGTACTTTGTGTAGCAGCTGCACTAATCGAGAAGTGTTCTGCCTGTTGTTGCTGTTGGGTGAATAGGTACTTTGTGTAGCAGCTACACTAATCGAGAAGTGTTCTGCCTGTTGTTGCTGTTGGGTGAATAGGTACTTTGTGTAGCAGCTGCACTAATCGAGAAGTGTTCTGCCTGTTGTTGCTGTTGGGTGAATAGGTACTTTGTGTAGCAGCTACACTAATCGAGAAGTGTTCTGCCTGTTGTTGCTGTTGGGTGAATAGGTACTTTGTGTAGCAGCTACACTAATCGAGAAGTGTTCTGCCTGTTGTTGCTGTTGGGTGAATAGGTACTTTGTGTAGCAGCTGCACTAATCAAGAAGTGTTCTGCCTGTTGTTGCTGTTGGGTGAATAGGTACTTTGTATAACAACTACACTAATAAAGAAGTGTTCTGCCTCAGTATAAACCTAACATCCTCTCTGGGGCTTTACCATGACCTGTTAAAATGTCAGTCGTGCGAGCGATAAAGAGGAATGGAGCTGTACACCCTATAAAGCTCCATATCCTTAAAAAGTTTAGTTTAGGTCCTAAAATTGGATTACGTAAAAAAATCTAGGTTAGGCCTCAGAAAATATAACAAATTTTTGATTATAGTCAATCTAAAGATCACTTCTTTGTAGAAATTATTTTATTTGTATTATTATCAAAAAACACAGGATAAATATTAATTTAATAAATGTTTATGGGCGGTTTAATCGCTTATAAGTTCAGAATTAGAATTAATTTATTTCTCTTGTTTTAATATTACATGACACCATCGATCATTATTAGTGATCTCAAACGAACCTGAAACCACTTATCGTAAAAATCTCATTTTACAATAGCGTGTTTCATTTAGTCCGAAGTGTAGGAGCTTTTGAAACCAATCTTGGTCGTTTCCTCCATCATGGATATTTTGATTTGCTCTATCATTGGTTTAGTTTGGCGTACAATAACTTGCAATTTTTTCTGAGCTTTTTTCTCTTCTGCTTCTGTTTTTGCTCATAACCAGCCTTAGAGTGTTCCCACTCAAAGGTTCTGGGACTCAGGCCTTCTCTCTAGAAGAAAGAAGAAAAGAGGGAATAGTCCATAATGCCACATGTCTCCGAATTTTTGACTCTAGGACATGCCGGTTTCCTCACGATGTTATCCTTCACCGTTTTGAAAGCAGTGATGATGAAATAAATTACACAAAGTAATGCGCCTGACTGGGTTTGAACTCGTAAGTTCTGTTTTTGCTCACATCACTATAATAAAACTTAACTTTTACAGTTACATCAAACAGGTCTATAATTTATAATGGATCGTAAGTGCTTTAAAAGGGTATCCAAGGGGAGGCACATTAACACTGTTGGATAAAATATTAACAGCGTGATTGAAAATTTCAATGTAATGTTGTAGGTATAGGCGATTTTACGACGGGGTTCACTGCAAAGAATATCATTTCTTGGGGGCCGTTAACTTCTATATTATGTTATTAGAAGGAGGTAACCGAATGTAACTGGTGAAATACCTATCCGAATATAGCATCCGTTAATGGTCGTAGTAAGATAGACAAAGGACAAACTGACCTCTTTTTGAGTTGTGACAATAAGTGGTTAGACTTACCTTACTTCTACAGTCGGACCGTTATTATGGAATTAATATAACGTATATCCATATTCGATCCAAACAAATTAATAAATTCCAAAGCTCATGTATTAGTAACTTTTATTCACTGAAACATGTATCCTATTTTGATTTATAGGAGAACTTGAAGAACCATTTCGATATTTCCAATCATGTGTACAGTGTTAATGAGTTGTGTACAAAAGCAAGCTGGATTTATTAGAGGTCTATTTTCAGACACGTTACAAGGGTGAGGTTTTAATTAAGAAGGATTAGGTGTCCAAAAACCTGGTTTAAAACATCAGCTTATTGGAAATTCAGAAACGAAGCTACATAAAATGTTATTGAGTTCTTATTTTACTCGAATTCGAGATCCTTTGTAAATGTCAAAGACTAGTTGCATTGAAAACGTCTGATGAAGTAATTTCGATTGCTTTTATAGGTAGGGTTTTTTTTTTTTTTTTTTTTTTTCGGGTGGGAAAATCATCTCATGACATCCCCCGCTCTTGGGCGGAGCGGGAGATAGTGTCAGACTTTTACTGACTAAAAACCCACTCCTGTTCCTTCTTTGCCATTTGTTTTCCAGGGCCCCGGGGATCTCTTTCGCATCACCCATGGCCCCAGTAGGCTTCGACCCTGTTGGGCCCCTACGGTTGCTGACATCTCCTTGAGGCGCGCGTGGAACACTACGCGCCGTCGACGACTTGGGCTCGGTCCGGACGGTTACCGGACGATCGGACGGCGAGCCACCCATTGCTCGCCGTCCGCAAGCCCGCGCCTACGGTGGCCGGAAATCGGGATCGGAATCCCGGCGGCGGTTGGGGCGTAAGGACCGTTGCCGTTGCCTCACGCGATCGGCCGCCTCCTTTGCTAGCATTACTGCTTCGCAGAAGGAGGCGACCGCCTGCCACTCCTCCTCGCTCCGGACCATGGCCTGTACCAAGGCCCGGCGCGAGAGATCGCTGCCGCCGATCGCCCTCACGAGGACACGACGGTGCTCTGCCCAAGCGGGGCACACCTCCCAAGCGGGGCACACCTTTATAGGTAGGGTTAGCAAACGAAAACAGTTTAGTTTCCGTTTCTTTGCTTGCACGTTCCATTGAAAAATATAACTATTAAAACTACAATGAAGAAGATTTAATCGGTATAAGATATTTTTAACATTAACAATAAATTTTGTAATCAGTGTTGATTTATTAAACTGAATTCTAAATAGAGTAGCTAATATCATAATTAATACTTATATTATTTTACGTGTCTATTGTTTCTCGGAGGACACGGTGGAGCATACGGTTGAGGTGTGCCCAGTATGGGTGAAGTACCGCCGTGATCTCGTGAGGGCGATCGGCGGCAGCGACTTCTCGCGCTGGTTCCTGGTACAGGCCATGGTCCGAGCGAGGAGTAATGGCAGGCGGTCGGCTCTCTCTACGAAGCAGTAGTTCTAGCGAAGGAGCTGGCCGCACGCGTGTGGGAACGGACTTCCTCAGCCCCTGCAGCCTCCAGGATCCCGACTCCGATTTCCAGCCGCGGACGACGAGCAATGCGTCCGGCCTTCTGGTAACCGTTCATCAACGTATACGGCGCGTAGTGTTCCAAGCGTGCCCCAAAGAGATGTCAGCATAACCATAGGGGCCCAGCATGACCGAAGTCTAAAAAAACGTGTTATTAAAGGTACTTTAAAACGTCGTTCATACTGCGTTTCACATCGCAGTACTTGGGATTGTTCGAAACGGTTACCATGGCCTTGGAACGCAAAGGGCAACTGAAGGAATACAGATGAATTTTAGCCAGTAAGAGTCTATCACTCCCTCTCGTTCCATCCTGAGTGGGACGAGTTATTTGATGATTTCCCTCCTTAAAAAACCTACCTATTTACATATATGTTTCTCTATATAATTGTACCTATGTACATAAGCACCAATTCATGGCGTTTCTCATCCTTTTGTAGCATTGAATAATGCACAGAATCCATGTGGTGATATAAAATGTGCGTCATTATAAATCGATATTACCTTGACCAGTTCGATCTCACGTGTTTCGTAGTATGCAAAGGTCGTATAGAACTCTCAATTTTGCTGCTAAGCTAACATTTAAACGGATGTTGGGCAGCACTTATGTCAAGACCTTGTATTTTCGTCATGGAGTAGAAGATAAAATAGTACCAACAATGTTGCTCAAAGGAAGGTCTTAAAATCCTACTAATATTATAAACACTAAAGTTTGTATGTATAAATGTTTGTTACTCTTTCACGTAAATACTACTGTATGGATTTTGATAAAACTTGGTACACGGGTAGACCATATTCTGGAATAGCAAATAGGATACTTTTTATCCCGAAAGTATGTTCCTTTGGGATAATTTTCCACTATAACGCGGGTGAAGCCGCTGGTAGGAGCTAGTATTATATCATATTTGTACGGATTCAGAGTGATTCAGCGAAGCTGAAAACCATAAAGTCCTCGGTGTATTTAACTATTTACATTCTCTAATGCTTTGTGGTCTGCAGTGTTCGCTACCGCGGCTAAATCCGGAATTTAAAAAAAAATATACATTCGGGAAAACTGTTTGTTTTACTGCGTGTGCCCGTACAATAGTGGATACTTATTGTCTGTTACAATGTAAATTAAAGAAAAAAACTTATTACAAAAATAATACAACCAACTTCAATGTAAAAAAAGCACTAAAAAAATACAAAATAACTTTAATTTTGGAAGTCGGTGTTTCTATGATAGTTTGGTCTCTTCTTCTAGCAGTGGTTTATATTACACACATTTCTCCAGTTTGTTAAGGCCTCCCCCACATTGGGCATACGCGTTCGTCGAGGAACGCGCTCGCCTAATGTGGGTTGAGCCTAAGTCCGCGTCCGCGATAATAGCGAGAGGATGACTCGACTATCGAAATTGATTCCAGAACCTCAATTAAACGTTCCATCTAAACTTAACGGAATCCATCTAAACTTTAATAAAAAAACTGGGGAAGTGCGAGTCGGACTCGCGCACTGAGGGTTCCGTAAAAACTTACCTATGAAAACAGTTCAATTCCCGAATTCAGTTACGAAGGTTTTTCCGAATCGCATAAAAAGTTTTTTTTTGTGACGTAACTACAAATTTACAGTTTTCAGTTTTTTTCCTATACTTGAGCTGTTAGACCTTGCTTCATGTCAATTTCAGGATTCTAGGTCAACGGGAAGTACCCTATAAATTTTGATTCCCTTGAGAGTGTGGAAATACACGTTTTTTGTGATATAAACGGCCGTATCTTTTTGTTTCGTTAACTCAGAAGTTTGATTTTTTACAGCTTTAATGTATCGCAGACCTGAGTATATGGTTTTATTTTCAACTGGATCGATACATCCACGCGTTCCCGAGATACGGACAACAAAGTGACCCAATAAAGGTTCCGTTTTTTCCTTTTGAGGTACGAAACCCTAAAAAACTTTAATTGAAAAGTAAATCAACTTGCCATTCCTTTGAACACAAACATTTCATAAAGCTTGTAAGTGTGATTTACTAGAGGAAATAGCATCGCAATTCTCAATACAGAACGGTGCTACAAATGCGACATATTTTATCAAGTGAAAACTGGAAAATAATTTCGCGCGAAGTAGAGTTTCATTTCTAAAATTGTTTCTTCAAATTACCTACATCATTTCAACACGTTCTTTGGGGCGTGTACGTACAGCGTCATCAACTGTTTAACCTCTTTTCTAAGATATTTTAATATAAGTGGGATAACTAAGATGTAGTTATCTGTAGTGGAATTTTTGCTGACCTGGCGGGGTATAAGTTAGCTTTACGCATTACTGCTTCGCAGAAGGAGGCGACCGCCTGCCACTCCTCCTCGCTCCGGACCATGGCCTGTACCAAGGCCCAGCGCGAGAGATCACTGCCGCCGATCGCCCCCACGAGGACACAGCGGTGCTCTGCCCAGGCGGTAGAGGTGTGCCCCACACCTCTACCGTATGCTCCACCGTGTCCTCTGGTCCACACAATGGTGACAACCGGGCGTTTCTTCCGCACGAATCCGGTGCAGGAACCCCCCGAACTTACCATGTCCGGTGAAGACCTGCGTCATGCAAAAGGTAAAGACGCCATGTTGTCTTTCCTGCATTTTCTACTAGTCGACCGGGTGGTGCAGAAACATTTAACATGGCAGGTGCAACTTAATAAATAGACAAACAGAAAAGAAATAAGTACAATAACTACTACATAGACAACTTTTTTTTTATTACTTAGCAGTTGTAAATTGTCATGGAAGATGTGAAATGAACATTATCATTGTTAATTATGTAATTTTCCGTTCGTTGTGACGTCATCCCCTGAACGACGTATGTGGCCACCCACATACGTCGTTCAGGTGATGAAGTATATATACATATTACCTTATTATCACATGAATTAAAAAAATATATAATTCTCATTTTTCCATAGCTATAATAAATTAAAGTTACGCAACTTTGATATCAACAGTTTTTAAAGTACTAAAGCGTGTAATTTTGTATTGACTCCAGATTTAGCAATCTATATACTTACTCGTATATAAAACCTCAGCATAAAACAAAGTCATGTGAGTTACACCATTTATAACTCAAGAACGACTGGACTGATTTAATGATCTTTGCTTTATTAGACTTGTCTCCGCCCCAAATATCAGAATAACTTAAAAACCTCTCTGAAAAATTCACGTAAAAAATATATATATTTAGATACATCGAAAAATGACAGCAACTGTCAAATACATTTGCCTCAATAATTCGGTCAATAAATTCAGTTATAAAGTAATAACTACATTCGTTGACTGCCAGGGGTACAAAGTTCCCCGGGTCAGCTAGTAGTACCTAAAAAATGTTCAAAGAAATCGGTTGAGTTTTCTTCGTGGTTTTCACTAACTAACATATAATCATAAACGTGTGTGGGCGTTATAGAAACCGATCCTTTCCCAGTCTCCTCGAAGCTCTGATTGACTCCATTACAATCCACTTACTATTTACGACTCTTGAAAACGATTATCACATGGCTCCGTAACTTTCCAGGCAAAGTCATTCAATTTGCTTCGCTTAGTATATATAACTGCCATCGTAGCATCTATTAAGTACGAAATAATAATACATTTTATGAATAAAATATCAGTTTGAATAAAAATAAAATTCACAACATAATTAGAGAGCTATACCTATTTATCTTAGCGACAGCGACTGTCGCAACCCCGCGTGTCGCTAGTTTGACCGCCGTCTGATACGACTCTCCCTGTGCCAGGACCAGCGTGTCGTCTGGGCAGCAGCCACCATCATCGCCATCAGCGGGTGTTCGCCGTGCAGCACGTAGTCGTACCCGATGTTCCACAAGGGCGGTCCTGGTACCGATCCCTGCGGAACACCGCACGACATCTCTCGCTGTTTCCACCCACCACCACGACCAGGACCAGGGTATATGATGTACCTATCCATCAGGTAAGCCTCGATCACACGACAGAAGTATTTGGGCACCAGGTGATATTGAAGTGCCCTCTCAATGCTACTCCAGGGCAGAGAATTAAAGGCGTTGGCGATGTTCAAAGACACTGCCAAAACGAACCTGCCCCGGGACACCGCATCTCTCGTCGTGAAGGCTCGCATGCGCATGATGGCGTCTACTGTGGAGTGCCCCCTGCGAAGAGCCGAACTGACCGTCCGCAAGATCTGGCCCCACCCGTGCTCGGTGCGCAACGAGACGGTCTGCAATTACTCTTTCAAAGAGCTTGCGCACCTCGTCGAGCAGCATAATGGGCCGGTACGCGGACAGAGAGTCCGCAGGGCGCCCTTTAGAGGCCGGCAGGCAGAGGCAGAGCAGCACAGAGAGCTGTCGTGAATCTTAGATCCGTCCGCAGGCCTTAAAAGGCCTCAGGAGCTTGTAGCAGCAGAGGTCACGGAGAGGTGAGGCCCTGCTTGTCTCTTGCAGATGCAGTTTCCTCAACCGGTGGCAGACCCAGCAACAGACAGCAACAACAAGTAAAAATAGACAATAAAGAACTCGCACTTTGCACTATATTATTTAAGAAAAATACTGTACTCAGATCGACCACTCTACGTGCTACTAGGCTGGAACAGAAATGGCACAGAAAGTAAGCAAAACATGAAATTAATAACATTATTTGAAATTAAAATTACAAACAGAATCCACTAAGACAATAAAAAGGGATGACAACAAAGATAAAGTAATGGGAATGCCTATGAAATAAAATAATACAATGCGAGTATAAAAAACACTACAACACTTACAATCCTCTTAAGGATAAATGTGATTTCCAGTAAATTCTCGACAAATTGCTAGCTTAATCTTTTGCTAATCACAATCTTTTTATTTTATTTTGCATTTGTTTGTAGTAGAAAACATAATTGTTTCCTTTATGATACGAAGGGGAGTTTCCGCCTGATCGCTTCTACCGGATGCTAAGCCGCCCATGCAAGCAAATAGGTTTTCACGTTTGCAGTTTATGATTTTAAATATGAAAAAGAAATAATTTTAGTTTGTTACAAAATGAATCTTTGTGTTTTTCTATTCAATAATCTTATGTTTGAGTTTATGAATGAACGACTTTAAGTTAAGGTAGGTTCTTATTCTACTAATTTATACGTCGCGATTTACTTTGTGTATTGCTCTTAAAATAATGAAGAATAACATCGTGAGGAAACCGGCAAGTCCTAGAACCAAAATTTCATAGACATATGTCACAACCACCAACACGCACTTGGCCCGCGTGATAGAGGCCTTCGTCCCAGCACTGGGAACGTTTTAAGGCTGGTTATGCAAACCGCTACTTCAGCAAAAAACTGGTTTAAAATTTAAGCAGCTAACACCATATTCGTTGCTGATCATTACGATTTTTTGCAGCTAAAACCACAGAGGATTGGACTCGTAATGGTACAGACTCATTCAAAATGGGCGAAAGGGAGTCGTACAGATAATTATAATTACATAACAGGTTTACTTTAAATAATCAGAGTCCAACTATCCAGAGACGCTGGAGTAATCAAGAAATGAAGGTTAATATTTGAATAACCACAACAGCTTAATTTAACTGCTCTAACCAATATAAGTTAAATAAATTGAATCCTCAGAGGGGTCCAAAAACGATTTAGATAGGACTGTTAATTGGTGTGGTAAATGTGTTTAGTAAATGTGCTTGCTTGCTACTTGTTGTTGCTAACTGTTAGGCAATCAGACTTGACGATGTAAACAAGTGGTTTATTAGGTTTATAAGTCCAAACACAAACATGTTTAAAGTCTGTTCACTGAATCAGTTGCTCAATTTCGTGTTCGTTTTAGTTATTGAATGACTCAGCGAAAACGGAAAATCGACTGTTCTTCTTTTAGATACTGATCACATTTATTTATAAACTAGCTGACCTGGTAAATGTAGTTTTGCCATATAAATTACCAAAGAAAAATATGGGGGGTGGGGGGTAGGAGGGGAAAAAATAACCGGCGACCTATTTGCAGACCTACCCAATATACACAAAAAAAATCATGAAAATCGGTCAAACCGTTTCGGAAAAATATCTCATGTGTTTGCTATCGAACTCCTGATGACAAACACTGGAACATGTAAGTATACTTGATTTTTATTTAATTTTCAAACATGTTCCAAAATAATTCTATGTGCAAGTAATTAACCTTAATTATAACTGGATAGCCCAATAAGTCACCATTAAGTACTGAACCTGAAATTAAGTACCATACTGGTGCTACCAAGCTTAAAGAAAAAAATAAACTTTATTGTACACCAAAAAAATTATATAAGTTACACACAAATCTATGGGTACAATGGCGGTCTTTTCGCTAACACCAATATCTAACAGACAACCAAAAAACTTTACCGCACAATAATGCGCTGAAATACTGAAAGATTTATTCAAAACATTCTAAAAGTTAAATATAAACATTCTTAATGCGCAATGACATTTTATCCCGTCGCGTAGGTACTAATAGGAGAGAGGTAAGAGTTTTATAAGTTAACAAGCACTCCTTTAGTATGGTGACCATGAGATACATACGTACACCAAAGGACATTCTTTACTAACTAGCTGATGAATGTAACATGTCTCGTACTACAATCAAGGCTAGAAAGAAACATGAAATAGAACTATATTTTTTTTATAATGTATAAAAGTAACCTCCGCCGCGCACAACTGGTAATTTGATTTTTGTGGTCGCCTTGTTAGTGCCGAACGAGGATAAACACAGAGGTCGCTGCCGGTGTCGACCAAAAACTGCATTATTAGTTCCAAACGAGAATCGAACCGGCGACACGCAGCGCAGCGCAGCAGCCAATTGCTCAACCACAGCGCCAACCATGCTCTTTACAAGCCATCTGAAGGTAGATATTCCACGTACCCACAGATAGTAGCCCAACTTTTTAGTCTTTTATAGAAATATAACACAATATATGCACATAAATGTTTTTGTTTATGCCTTTGAGTACAAGTCACATGAAAAATTACCAACGCCGCAAGATTGTAAAATATCGTGAGAAATCATAAACTATTATTCTAAATACGACACGGTTATGTTGAAAACTAATGAATTTGGATGTGATACAAAACGATTTTTCGAGATGTCAACAAAACCGTTGGGGCCCAGTAGGGTCGAAGCCTATTGGGGCCATGTGTTGTGCGAAAGAGAACCCCGGGGCCCTGGAACGAAAGTAAAGAAGGAATATAAGAGTGGGTTTTAGTCAGTAAAAGTCTGACACGCCCTCTTGCTCTACCCAAGAACGAAAGAAGTCATTGAATGATTTTCTCACCTAAAAAAAAAATCAAAAATGGCTCACTAGAAACGGGCCCAGAAAACTTGCAGCATTGATTCAAGCCCGCGTAAAATGTTTTGTATCTATTTTGGTGTACAATAAAGCTTATTTTATTCTATCCTAGATCCACATCACGGCGTGGGTAGCAGCCCACGGCATCACGTTACCTTGGCAGCGGTGCATCTCCGAGTATCGCTCCACTCAATCAGCCGCGCGAGGTGTCGAGTGACGCGTCTTATCGCAAGATAATTGATACCAGTCTACAAGCACGGCGTAATAGAAAATTCCTCTTATTTGTCGTAGATTTTATATGCAATGTTATGTAACTACGTGGAACTGTTGATATGTGAAGTTCTCCTTGGCCTGGTAAAGGCACTGAATGCCATAAACGGATTGACGGCTTTTGGCAAAGTGACCTTCTATCAACAGTAAGGACTGTCAAAAGTTCGAGAACTGTAGGGTTTGACAACGTGACATTTCGCTAGCGCCTGTCAATTTCAAAGTACAAATTATATGGGGTTCACAGACGCTAGGGAAATATTACCTAAAACGTCCTATGCATATTGAACTTTTTGACCACCGGGTAATTTACTAGCGTCTATCACTCCTATACATTTTGAACTTTTTGACCCTTGATATTTCGCTTTATGCTTTGAACTGTTTGATAATTGCCATCACTGATAGAAACTTTAGTTACTTTGTCTAGGCCCTAAGGGGTAACTAAAACCCTCTTATTTTAAAGTTTCACTGCTCAATTCATCGTAATAATAATAGTTTCTGTTCCACATGACGAGAACCGCGTGAAAGCTGCTCACGAGGTTGTCGATATGTGGGATTTAGCGATCATTGTACCGATAGTCGTGTCGGGCAATGGCTTAATAGCCAAGAGCCTTGACCAACACCTTAGGAGGAACGCGGCTACAAAAAAAAAAATTAAAAATGTAATTTTTATGTATATGCAATAAATGAAGAAAAAATAGAAAGAAAGAATGAAAAATATTTTATTCGGCACACGTACACAGAAAATAATAAAAAAAGGAAATAAAGTAAGAAAAAAAAAGAGGTATAAAACTAAAAAAGGTAAGGTAAGTTATAAAGTAAAAGTTTACATAAAGTGTGACAAAGTTAAATGTGACACTGGATCCCGCACTAGCATACCCTGTGTCGCAGGATCCAGTCTCTTTCGACAGATAATACTTATTATTTAAGTAAGTGTAGATAACAAATACAACGGTTACAATATAATTTAGTAAAGACCAAAGGTAACTTAGTGTATGTACATATATTATGATGAGTGTGAATAAGTGCGTAATAAAAAAAGTGTATACAATGTCAACGAATATTCTACAATTTAATAGATATTTGATAAAAGATTTTCCGTTTCAAACTTAAGTTTGCAGAAAACTCTTTTCCACTTAGGTTTTCTGCGCGTGTGCCGATATCCTCAGTGACAATCGCACTTTTGTGAAATTTAAGTAACACTGACAAAATGTAAAATTGGCGTAGGTACAGTAAGCAATTTCGTCTCTCGACATAGCAAATCAGTAAGAAAACGGATTCCCAATCTGTAAGTGACAGTAATTATGAGCAAATAAAAACAAAGCCTTTTTGTTTTTTCCTTACACGATTTCAGGACTGCTGTATAGTTTTCCTATCCCTAAAAAAGTGGTATTCCAGATTAGTGCCACAATAAATGGAAAATATTTTGTTAGTTTTATAACCTACTGTTGTAAAATTCGCGAGGATTTTCTGAAAAGTAAACCCATGGTCCTAGAATGCAAAGGGCAACTGAAGAACACAGGTGTGATTTTAGTCAATATAAGTTTGACATACCCTTCGCTTCACCCTATGTCCCGCGACATATCATTGCAAGATTTCTCACCATAACAAACAAAAAGTGTTGTAAAATTAGAGATATATTTTTAACCGACTTCAAAAAGGATGAGGTTATATGTTCGGCTGAATGTATGTTTTTAATGTAATCTAACCGTGTTTGGGATTATTAAAATTGTCATGAGATGCACTCTGGCTATAAGGTAACATCAGCCGTCAGCACGTAAGTATCAGCCATACTTAAAGGGGTACTTTTTAGTGATGGTACCATAACTAAAAAGTGTAAAATAAAAAACTATAGTATAAAGTCAAATTTCGTGAAGTTATCTGGTTCGCTATGCAGCCCAACTTCCTCCTTTAATTATTTAGTGTCCAATATATTTATTTTGATTTGTCAGGCAAATTAATAGCTGAGTGAACGGAATCTTTGTAGTTGTAAGAACCAATAACGTCACACGGCACAGGAACGACCTTCGTCCTATCTGTCAATCATTGTGATTGATGATGGCAATATTAGTTCAAAACCGTTAACTACTTAGGCAATGCTCTTTGACAGCCTTAGACGTAGAGCATCAGTACCTAGGCATATTATGACGCTAGTGGTCATATGAATTTCTAACTAGCAATATCAGCTGTAAAGAGTTATAAAAAAATAACAAACGTCAAAATATAGTATGTATCCATGTATGTTGGATACATACATAATACATTTTACGAAAAATAAATGGGGTCCGACTCCATGTCATCTTTTCAAAGAAATTTTTCGCCAACTCAACGACACGTTGCGTAACCAGAGAACTGGCTCCAGCTGGCAATGCTGTCAGTCTTTTGGGCACGTGCCCGCGTGCCCAGGTGACAGCGGTGTGGAGGAATATTCCACGCTTAAGTGTGTTTGATTTTGTATATTCTTAGGCATACTGAAAGTTTCCGGATTCTGATGATAAAGACTAGATATAAGACTTACGATACATTTATTGTTTTTTAAAGTAATTAATACATTTTTACATTCGCTTAAACCACTGTACAAAGCAGTTGGACCAGTCTTCTTTAAGGACCTCTTCAATGGCTCTATGGAACGCATTCACGGCCGATTCAAGGCTCGTAAAACGTGTGCTTCTAAGTTTGTCTTTAATTTTTGGAAACATATTACGATATGTTACTTATAGCCAGAAGGATTTTTAATTTCACGTTAATTTTATTATGTATAAGTACTCAGGTCCTATTTTTGTCCACGGGGTTTAAAGTAAGGCTGCTACTACCGGATATGAAATAAAATAACCACGAAGGTTTTGGTGGGAGCTCCGCTCCTTAGCCTTCTAACTTAACCTCAATTCCTTCCCTGCTCTCGTATTTTATACACATTGATTTTAAGTAATAGATCATGTTAATTTGCCCGTCATTTTATAGATAGGCCGATTAACATTTATAAATATAGACCAAAATCTATTTAATTTACACATTACCGGTGGACCAGCAGGTACGGACAATAATATTCATAATATTTTATACATTGCTTGAACGTCCCAGGTATTCCGTACATTGCCTAGGTATTGCATAGAACACCTGAATTATACAGATTGCCGGTAAAATATACATATTAACTTAATACTTTATCGTACAAACAAACAAAAATAAACTAAAACATTTACATATATCGGGCAGCATTATATTATTCCGCGATCACTTCCCGGCAACCTGGAATGGACAGTAATAGCCTGGACATGAAATGGGGCTGTTATTGGTATGACAATACCAATATTATCTAAATATAATTTAATACAATAGATTCACTGATACATACAAAGACTAATAAATACATATATACATAGAATATACGTACTAAAACTATAGGTAAATAATCTATATATATAAAAGGAGAAACTGACTGACTGACATATCAACGCACAGCCGAAACTACTGGGACTAGGAGCGTAAAATTTTGCTTAAGGTTTCCTTTTGTGACGTAGGCAAGCACTAAGAGAGGGTTTTCCAAAATTCACCCCCTAAGGGTATGAAATGGTGGTTCAAAGTTTGTACGGAGAAACCTACTTTCACGCGGGTGAAGCAACTGGCAGAAGCTAGTAATATATAAATGAGTCTTTTAATCTTTCGCTGTCCGGAACATTTTCAAAAAACCATTTAAATTGTGGGGGAAAGGAACTATTTAGTTCAATAAAATGGAGAGGTCATTTCTTAACTGAACCAGTGTTGTTCACTTGACACTTGAAAGGCAACACACACACAGACACAGACAATTGAGTGCGTTTAATTAAATTCAGCAAATCAATTCACAAACGAGCAGCCTGGACATCCAAGAAAGTTGTGAAATACATTGGCATTTTAAGTTGTAAGTTGTCTGATGATCTGAGAAATTTCGTCTGAAAAATCACAAAGAAAATGAAAAAGGCAAGCGTGCTCCATTGTCGACTACATCATCACTTACAATCTGGTGAGATAGTGGTCAAACGTGACCCTACTACATAATAAAAAATAAGGTTTCTTGAGGGTAATAAACAGAGATGACAAGGGAAAAGAGCATATTAATTAAAAGGGAAATGGGAAAAGGGAATATGAGCATTCCGGTGAAGGCAAACTGACAGAAATGTTGAAGCCGCCCAAGTTCATCGAGTTGGTCCTGAGTAAAACCAAAATAGCTGGCGTCAGCATAATCAAGGGTGAGTAGAAGAAGTAATTGTGCAAGCGCAACTTTGGTGGCAGTTGGTAGAAAATTACGTACATACGTAGTTAGGTTACCAATACTCGTAGTTAACGTTTATATACCTTCATATATTTCATTTACACTCAACCTAAAATACCTAAAATATGGTGTTTGAAATACGTTTCTGCTAAGGTACATTTTGGTATTGATTAATTTTCATAAACACGATGTAACAGGATGTCAGACATTTCTAAAATTAAGAAAAAGCAGAACGCAATCTTTCGTGTGCTCTCTGTAAAGAGATGACATCTTCATATGTACCTTTTGTAACAGATAACCTTTCAGGTGCGACGCGATATACCGTACAACATAGGTTATACGCTCCTCTCTCTTCGCGACTGCAATTTATTACTACGACGCAGAATCATTAATTTCTCATATGATACAGTCATGTGTAAAAATATTTTCTTATCCACTGCGAGATATTGCGATGTTAAAGCTTCCAAGAAAAATTTATTTATATATTCTAATTTTATTTAGTGTGCATTTTTCCGTCGTAAGTTTGCACGCTGTGCTATCTTCAAATTACGAGAACATACAGTCGAATCGAAAAGAGAATCAGTTCAAAAATTCTTCAATTGACTGTAAAAATTCGTCAACTAAAGAATTTTGAAGATTCTCTTTTTTTTAAGATTTTTTCTGTGTGTCATTTTGAGGTGAGTTATCACCCAACAACTTATCACGCTCTCCTGCTCCACTCTAGAGCAGGAGAGCGTGTTAGACTTTTACTGACTAAAATCACATCTATGACCTTCAGTTGCCCTTTGCGCGTGATCCTAAAATAGGATCACGGGTTTCTTTTTCAAAAATGCCCCGTGCATTTGGCGGGCATCGCCCCTACTGAGCCCCTATGGTTTTGCTAATATCTCCTTGAGGCGCGCGTGACGGACGTGTCCGGACGGTTACCGGACGACCGAACGGTGAGCTACCCAGTGCTCGTCGTCCGTAAACCCTCGCCTTCGGTGGCCAGGGATCGCCCTGCGCCTCTCAATGCCCGGGACGGCGGTTGGGGCGTAGGGATATCCGTCATCTCCTTCGCACCTTTTCTGATGGTCGGTATCGGCTTGTAGAATTATACATGAAGCGACTGCATATCCAATTCAGTACCCTGGCAACCTGTTGAACGGAGTACACACCCATACGCGGTCGCATCAACATCAGCTCCACGTAAAAAATTTACAAAAATTTTAATTTTTCATTTGCGCGTGTTCTTACGTTATAGTGCAGTGAATAAGTGTGTGATTCACCAGGATTTATGTTGGCAACACCCTGAGCCTTCTGGATCAAAGGTTGCAGGTAGGCAACTTTGGAGCATTCCCTTCGCCAAAAGGTTAGTGTTTTGTATTACAAAGCTAAATTGCCTGTAAGGCCTTTGAATTCCACGTTTAACGACACCAAGATCACAAGAATCGGAGCACCAGAAGTGAAGATATAAAGCATTAAAATCTGCCCATCTTAACCTCAATACGTGGTTTTCGACGGAACTAACCTCAAAACTCCACGAGGCGTGACGTGATAGCCAAATCTACACAAGAAACGAGGTCACACTACTCAATTTGTGCCTGCTTGGAGCCTTCGGAATCGGCTGGACTGTACCATTTGGAGCTGAATCCATATCATCATCTGCCAGGTACCATCCAGGGTAACTCTTACTCAAGAAACAGGATAACGGGATATCCACCCCCTCCCAATATCTCACCCCCTCCACCAGCTGAGAGGCAACACCCCCGCCACTTGTAATAGTTCCCGCAATATATAGTTCTATAGTTCCCGTGAAACTCCTCCCCCCAACCCCGTTGTTGGTTACCTCACCCCCCCGAAGCCTATCTCTGGAACCAGTAGAGATAGCTAGATCGAGTTTGGGCTCATTAGACTCGGGAGGAGAAAAGGAATAATCTGACCCCAGCGGAAAGTCCAAAAAGCACTTAAAAGAGGATAACCGGCAAGAGATCTTCTCAGGAAACCTTTGTCGCTGCATCCTAGCGTAAAGAAACAGAGCGTACATCCTGCTCTGACGCGCACCGGCGTGTACTCCGGAGCACAACGTAGACGCAGCCCATCGAGCGTCACGTCAGCGTTGCTGCAGTATTCCGTCAGTTGTATTTTTATTTATTTTTTATTTTATTTTATTTATTTTTTTAAATTAACTTTTATATCACTAGTATTAGTTTAGACTTTAGTTTTGTGTCATCATTAATTGTAGTTTCACATAATTAATCATAAGGTAAAAAATAAATCAGAAATATGTCTTCCACCTCTAACATCCGAAAACTAGCTGCGGAAGTCGCACCTAGGACAGGCTCGCTGAGGACCAAGGTCCTTAAAAATGCCGCAAAGTCCACCTCATCCGAACGGCAACCACCAACTAAGCCCACTGAGCCCGCGACGTCGAAGGCAGCCTCAGAATCTGAGGTAAGGAGCGGAATGGCGTTAGAAGTGGAAGCCCAGCCAGTGGTGTTTGAGGGCGGCAGTCACTCGGCGAGGACGTCATCGATACCTGACACGGAAGAGGCGGCGAAACAAGCTGCGGAGAGAATTATAGACTGGGCCCAGGTGGGAATCTCTCCGCCTCATCAAATAGTTTCGGACGAGGAGAGCTCTGTGGCCTCCTCATTAGAACTGCCGGCTCGAACGGCGCGCCCCAGTCTCCTTTACAGAACACCTAAGAGAGGCACGGGTGTTGAAATGGACCTTGCTACCCGTGAGGCCAACGTACTCCTTCAGAAAGGAAAAGCTGCGCTGGAGGAGGCAAAAAATACAAAGAAGGAAATAAAAGCATCGGTCCACGACAGCCTTCAGGGTCTGTACGAGATCGTTCTCTCCCTTGCCGACTCACGAGCAAGGCACAAATTTAACCTCGAGAAAGAGCGTGTCCGGAACGCAAAAGAATTGGTGAACATCGAGAGATTCCACAACAAAGAAATAATAGAAGTCAAAAAGAACCTTACAGCTGAACTCTGCCTCGCTCGTACAGATATAGTCGACATTTTAAGGGAGGCGAAGGATATTCGGAACTGGCTGGGTTACGAAACTGAGGAGCCTTACAGAACAATCAAAGAAAATAAGAGGGCCATAGAGGCTTTGGTAAGTTCCATAAACCATCTCAAAGAAGCGGTCACGAAAGAGAGCACACCTGCAGCCATTGACCAGAAATGGGAATCGGTGAGAGAAGACCTCTCCCGTCTGACTAAAAATACCGCTGGAGTCGCCAATCAGATCGACGTTCTTCGTCAGACCATCGACAAAATCAAAGTGGACTTATCAGAGTCTACGTCACTCCCGTCACGTCAGTTAGAACCAAATTGTGTATCCGCGGAGGAACACATAACGGTTCTTAAACAACTAACAGAGGACATCGCCAAACTACATGAAATAGCCTCAAAGATCCTGGATAAACCGACGGCCTCCCCCCTCCCACCACAACCACCATTAGACCTTACCACTCACCTGAAGCCCCTGTCTGAAAGACTGGATATAGTTTTGTCGGACCTCCGCTTGTTGCGAGACAAAAAACCACCGACAAACGCGTCAGTGGCGCCAAGTCTCAGCACGGAACTTGTAGTAGCGGAGGTCAAGAAAACTTTAGCTACCATTGAAAAAGGAGTAACTGATATGAACAGAGCGGACAACTCCAACAACAGACAGGGCACGAGGACCTACGCCCAGGTAGCAGAAACGCCCAAAATTCCAAACCACACTCTGATCATCACCTCCACAGACCCCAAGCACACAGAGGATAATGTCATTGAGAAGGTCAGGGCATCATTGGACCTAAAACAGACAGGAGCTAAAGTCAATAAGGTCCGAATAGCGCGCAATCAAAAAATTGTGTTGAGTTGCGCTACTAAAGAGGATCTCCACCTTATAAAAGATCAGGTTCAAAAAAATCAAATTCTGAAAATCCATGAACCGAAACCACAAAACCCGCTTGTCTGTATCAGAGGAGTCCTGTCTATGTACAGTGATGACGAGATGATAGATTTGCTTAAAGCGCAAAACAAACACCTTCTTCAGAACCTCAAAATGGAGGGACAGACCATCAGAATGAGATACAGAAAGCGAGCAAGGAACCCTCACGAATGCCATCCTGTCCTGGAATTATCTCCAGCTCTCTGGCAGAACTTCACACAGGCTGGAAAGGTCCACCTGGGCATACAGAGATGCCTAATAGAAGACCAGTCACCGCTAGTACAGTGCACTAAATGCCTCGGCTATGGCCACACACGGACACTCTGTAAGGAAACCAAAGAAACCTGCAGTTACTGCAGTGGGCAACATCATGAGCGAGCCTGCAGTATAAAAACCGAGGCTAAGCCACCAACGTGCACAAATTGCAAGAAAGCAAAAAGGGAAGGAGAAGTCCTTGCACACGTGGCCTTCAGCAACGAATGCCCAGAAAGGTTAAAATGGGACAACATAGCAAGGTCACGGGTGTCTTATTGCTGAGGGCGACCAAGAGAACAACAACACAGCCACGCTCCAGAATACAGGATTGGCAATAAGCAGGTTAAAGGTAATCCAGGCCAACTTGCAGCGCTCTAAACTTGCGACAGCGGAACTTTATCAAGTGGCTGAACAGAAGGGATTTTCAATCGCACTAGTCCAGGAACCTTATATTGGGAAGGCAGGTGTGATGAAGCAAAACCCCGGTACACAAGTCATCCAGTGTACCCTGAACCGGCAAAAGCCAGTTAAGGCGGCAATCGTTGTGTTCGGCAACAATTTGGAAATTATTCATGATCCCCAGATGGTAACCGAAAACGTGGCATCTGTACTACTGAAAGTGGGCCAGCTGAAGCTTGGTCTGATTTCAGTCTACTTCGAGGGTGATCAAGACATAGAGCCTTACCTCGCAAGAACAAAGGAGTTCCTTAATAAAATACAAACGAATAACACCCTGGTAGGGGGAGATGTGAACGCTTGGAGTCAGTGGTGGGGCAGCGACCATGAGGACCATCGCGGGGCAGCATACAACGCTTTCCTATCTGAACAAGAGCTTCAGATCCTCAACACGGGACAAACCCCAACCTTTGAAACCTATAGGGGCGACAGGTTATATAAGAGCATCGTGGACGTAACTGCCTGCAGTGTGTCAATATTAGAAAGAATCGAGGATTGGCGTGTAGATAGAAATTTAACGACTTCCGACCACAACGCGATAATATTCTCATTTCGCCTAGAAAAAGCCTTGGTGCCGTTGAAACCTATTTCAACGCGGATCTATAACACCAAAAAGGCGAAATGGTCAGATTTCAGGACACACTTCACGACAAACCTGTCCAAACACAACATCACACCCGCCAGGTTGAAGGAAGTTACAAGCCCGGAGGAATTGGAGGCGCTGGTGACTACTTATGTCGACCTAATACACCGATCAGGCAAACGGTCAATCCCAAAGATTGGAGTAAGGAAGTCCGATACCAAACCCCCATGGTGGTCACCTGTTCTAGAACAACTAAAGCGAGAGGTCTTGACAAAAAAGAGGAGAATCCGAAACGCGGCTCCTAGTCGTAGGGAGTTTACAATCAGCGAGTACGTACAGGCCAAACAGAATTATACGATCCAAGCAAAGGAGGCAGCAACAGAGAGCTGGAAGCAGTTCTGCTCAACACAAGATCGAGAGAGCATGTGGGACGGCATTTACAGAGTCCTGCGCAAAACAGCCAGAAGACATGAAGACACGCTCCTGAGGAACGCCGCCGGCGACACTTTAAGCCCAGAACAATCAGCGGAACTTCTGGCAAAAACGTTTTATCCTGATGACTCAGAAGATGCAGAACAACAACACCACAGATCGGTCCGGAGACTTACGGAGGAAACGAATCAGATCGAAACTGAGAGTCTCTCGGTGGACGACCCACCATTTACACCAGCAGAGCTGGAAATGGTCCTTCAGGCACAAAACCCGAAAAAAGCTCCAGGACCTGATGGTCTGACGGCCGATATTTGCACAGCTGCGATTAACTGCAACAGGGAGGTGTTCCTAGCATTGGCAAACAAATGTCTCTGTTTGTCATATTTCCCAAAGCAGTGGAAAGTAGCACACGTGTGTATACTACGTAAGCCGGGAAAGGATGACTACACCCACCCCAAGTCATACAGACCAATAGGACTGCTCTCGGTGCTGGGAAAGATTATCGAAAAACTCGTCGTTGGCCGACTGCAACATAATTTCCTCCCTATGCTCAACTCAAACCAGTACGGATTCATGCCGCAGCGAGGAACCGAGGACGCCCTCTATGTCTTGATGGAGCACATCCGAACCGAAATCAAGGATAAAAAGATAGTGCTTTTAGTTTCCCTCGATATAGAGGGGGCTTTCGACAACGCTTGGTGGCCTGCTCTGAAATTGCAGATGCTGCGCAAAAAATGTCCCAAAAATTTGTACGCTCTAGTAACCTCGTACTTGGAGGACCGGTACATCAGGCTAAACTACGCCAGAGCTTCTAGTGAGAAGGGTACCACAAAAGGTTGCGTTCAGGGCTCTATAGCCGGTCCGACGTTTTGGAACCTCATCCTGGACTCGCTCCTGGAAATGCTGTCAGCTTTGGGGGTATATTGTCAGGCATTCGCGGACGACGTGGTTCTTGTTTTCTCGTCCCATGAGATCGATTCTTTGCAACAGACAGCCGAAAGCACGCTGCAAGCTATCTCGGAATGGGGTGTACAGAATAAGCTACGTTTCGCCGCTCATAAAACCAATGCAATGGTAATAACGAAGCGGATTAAGTACGATACCCCAGTAATACACATGTCTGGAACAAGGCTGAATCTAGTCGAGAAGATCAAACTACTGGGACTCACCATAGACCGTAAACTCACTTTTAATGCACACGTCACAGCAACTTGCAAGAAGGCTGCCGACATTTACAAACAATTAGCGCGTGCAGCAAAGGTGACATGGGGTCTAAATAGCGAGATAATAAGGACTATATACGTGTCGGTGATAGAGCCAATCGTGCTTTATGCGGCAAGCGCATGGGCTCCGGCAGCTGAAAAATTGATGATCAGGAAACAGCTAGATACACTGCAGAGAGGCTTTGCGCTGAAGATCTGCAAAGCGTATCGCACGGTGTCTTTGACATCAGCGCTGATTCTGTCAGGCCAATTGCCCCTTGACCTCCGAGTGATGGAGGCTGCCACCCTATTTAAGATCAAAAAAGGTCATACCGAGGAGTACCTGCCACCGGGTAGAGAGGTCGAGCGCAAAGTGAGTCCTCTGCAGATACCCCATCCATCGCAACTTATCATAACAGAATACGAGTGCCTAGAGAACTTGGACCGCGAAACCCTGAATGACCGCCAAGTAACCGGACCTCAAATATATACTGATGGTAGCAAAATCCAGGGTAAAGTTGGAGCTGCTCTTACATGGTGGAATGAAGGCAGGGAGACCAAGTACTCTACCTTTCGACTGGAACGCCACAACACCGTCTTTCAGTCGGAACTGTACGCTCTGTATCGAGCAGTCAAATTAGTGAGAACGTCTAGGATGACCTGTGTCAACATATTGAGCGATTCAAGATCGTCGCTCGATCTGATGAAGAGCCCATCCGTCACTCACCCTTTGGCACTCGGTATAAAGAGGCTGGTGCGTGAAATCCGAGAAGATGGTAGAGATGTGAGGCTGTTTTGGTTAAGGGCACACGTTGGTACTCCCGGTAATGAAAGAGCGGACGAGCTGGCCAAAAAAGCTGCACTCACTAAAAAGACAGCCCCCGACTACGATAAGGTGCCAATATCGTTCGTCAAGAAGCAGATACGGGAGGAAACTGTTAACAAATGGCAGCGGCGCTACGAGACTTCCAGTACGGGCTCAGTCACTAAAGTATTCTTCCCTACTGTTCAAAAAGCAAGGAAGATCCTCAAAGATATGGTACTAACACCTACCCATGTTCAAATCTTGACCGGCCACGGTGGATTCGGGGCTTACCTCCACCGCTTTCACCTTAAGGACAGTCCCTCTTGTGTCTGTGATCCCAACTGTGACGAGACGGTATGGCACGTGCTTACCGAATGCCCACGGTTTGAACGTGAAAGAATAGACCTTGAAACTGAAATCCAGTTGTCAGTTACCCCGTCCACTTTGCAATCTATAATGGAGACTAGGGCCACTAGAACACCATTCCTAGCGTTCGCGAGCAGGGTCATGCGAGTCGTAGCGAAGGCAAATGGCTCTACACAATACTCTACACGCGCACAAGCTCACAGTCAAACACCTACACCAACACTCACGCAAACACTAACTCCCACGCAAACACCTACACTCAGGCAAACATCAACTCTCGCGCAAACACCTACGCAGACCCTTACACAAATACCGATACACTTGACGGAGAGGAGCCCAAACGTCACCACTACCACATCCACTGACAGCAGCTCCCGGCGGACGATCACCCCAAGTATTTTGCCATTATGTGGATTCTTGGAATCCGGGGAGGATGGGAAACCAGGCATCAGACTACGTGGCGTGGCCCTCTTTATGAACAGAGATAACGAGAGACTCGGCCTAAGCTTCTGCCGCTCGGAGAGGGGTAATAGCGTCAATATATCACCGGGACTGGCTGCTTTGATCAACGGGAGCACCTCCAAAACGAGCATAAAACGCACAAAGTTCAATGCAAAGATTGCCGAACACCAATACCGTGTTGTGCGATCGCAAAATAAAACAATCGCACTTTTCGAGTGGCATGAGGCAACTCCGTTTGCCCAAGTATGCTCGTTCCTCACCGAAATCGCAGAGATAGACCGGACCATGAGTACGCGCCCCCGAATCATCAGCGTGGATGCAATGGTGATTGTTTACGACAGGGGTGAGGTTGCTGATCGATACGGTTGCATTAAAGCTTCTAAAGATCACGAGTTGGTGGTGTATGAGGACAGGGGGGAAGACCTCAGTTTTCTTAGACCCCACCAAAAGTGTGCCGTACCGGAAACAGCAGAGACTGTACAACGAACATCCTCCGGGTCGGTCCCAGCAACACCTTGCGGATCAGAGAAACTACAGCAGAAGATAGCAGCCGAGAGGGCCGCTTCGGAAGGAAAAATCAGCCGTAGTTTGGAGATGAAGATTGATACCATGGATCGATGGAAATCGGTCTCTAACTTTCTAAGCAGGCGGCTGGGATTTGGTGCCAGGCCCCGTCATATCAGACAGATAGATGCAGTACAGGAGTTCATCAGGTTTATCCCAGAACCACCGAAACAGAAGCGCCCAACACCTACGAGAGCTGACAGGGGGCAGGTCAGCCCGCCGGAACTCAGGACGGTAACCAAGCCAGGCGACCACGTGGCGAATGCCTTTCTCGAGTTTCAAGCGATCACAAAAGGAATCAATGCTGTTGGTCTCATGACTTGCCAGAAAATCATGCAGTCATACCAGCTAGAGACTGAAGGGTTGTTTCAGGAGAGACTAGAGGAGGCTGCGGCAGCCATATATAATAATGCCACCTCCCAAGTCATCAAGGGAGAAATGACTGGTCAATATATGGCTGCATATAGTGCCACGTGTGGGTTTATACCGTTAGATGAGTCGGCAACGTCGCGGACTGGCCGTATTACTTTCGCGACACCCGAAGGCGACCCATTTGTGGTAGTAGCTCGGTGCACCAAAATTATGCTGGATAATAAGATCCTCGAACAGGCGGAAGCAATCTCGAGGACTATAGATCAGGCTGGAGGCTGGGCCTTGCCGGACATCAGTTGGGTCAATGGTGTTCCGGGGTGTGGCAAGACCACTTGGGTGATCAATAACTTCGATAAGGACAACGACGTCATAGTCACTACGACAACTGAGGCCGCGAAAGACCTGCGGCAAAAGTTAGCGCACAAAATCGGCGACGACAACAGAACCAAGGTGCGCACGATGGCTTCAATTCTATCGAACGGTTGCAAAGAGTCACAAAAATGCAATCGCATTCTCGTTGATGAGGCTCTTATGAACCATTTCGGGGCCATCGTAATGGCAGTCCAGTTGTCGGGCGCTAGTGGCGCCGTCCTTATCGGAGATATTAATCAACTGCCCTATCTGGACAGGGAAAATCTTTTCCCCATTAGCTACGCCCGTCCGGACTTAGTGGTCACCATCAGCCACGAGCTGTCCTGCACACACCGGAATCCGATGGATGTCGCGTATGCCCTGGGGGAGGTGTACCCCGGCATATACTCGTCAAGAAACCGGGTCCACTCACTACAGCTGAGGAGGTTCACGGGCGCGCAAATTTCCAGCACACTTCCCAACACGCTCTTCCTGGTCCACACACAGGAGGAGAAGAAGACCCTCATTGACCAGGGATATGGGGCTGGCGCTGGATCATGCGTCCTAACTATACACGAAGCCCAGGGTCTTAGCAGCGAGTCGGTCATCATCTTGAAGACAAAATCCATAAACATCCGGATTCACAGCAGCGTCCCCCACGCAGTAGTGGCAGTCTCCAGACATACTGCCCACTGCGTGTACTACGCCGACAACGCTGATGACGCAATTGGACGGTTTGTGAGGAGGGCACAGGAAGCGTCGAGCAGGGACATCATCAACACCAACATGAAGAACGCCATGCGGCATCGGGACAGAACAGTCGTCGAGGCACTGATCCGTTTATTAACGCAATGACGAGTTGATGGCGCCTTGGACGACGCGGGTATTTGCTCGGGGCCGTTTGGTAAACGGGGGAATAACGAGGTGGATAATCCGCGACTGAGGAGAGAGTACTAATAAGTCAATTTTTATCATGGTATCACTTAAATTTAAGGACGTAACAAGTATCATCAGGTTCAAAAGAAAAAAAAAAAAAAAAAGAAGAAAAAAAAAAAAAAAAAGAAAAGAAAAAGAAGAAAAAAAAAAAAAGAAAATAATAATAAAGAAAAAAATAAAAAAAAAAAAGAAATTACAGCATAATATAGTAGTTATAGTTATCGATAATATGTATTATAAACTAGAGGGTATTTATTGTTATATTATATAATTATATATTATTAATTGTACCTATTAAGTATTAGTTTTAAGTATAGTTGTTGGGGTTGAGGGGCCATTTGTTTGGTGCGGCATTACGGGCGGCGATGAGTTGTATGTGTGTTGAAGGTTGGGAGATTCCTGATTTTTGATGCGTATGTGGGTCGTTGTCGCTCGGGTATCGCTTCGGGCTGGTGGCCTCTAAACCCTGAAATTCTGACGGCTTTTATTGTGATGATCGCTGAAAGGTGCTCTGGAGTGACGCCACTTGCACGTGGAGTTGCCCAGAAGCAAACAATGTAGAATTACCAAACAAGGGCACGGACGTCATGTCCGTGGTTTAAATGTAAGGTAGGAGTGCGGTTTTAGTCAGTAGGAGTCTGACACTGCCCAGACTGAAAAAAAAAAAAAAAAACCTGTTGAACGATTTTCTGGTTTCTAACTACCCATAAGGGATAAGCGTTGGTTAATTCTGAAGATGTACTCGTACGGCTGTTATCATATTCCCACACACCAGTACTCACACTGTCAGATAATAATATGTTGGTACTCTATGAATGATCCACATAGAGCTATCACAGTTGACTGTTGTTTGCTCTAGGGAAATGTTTACTTTTTTAACTCATAAATAGTATTTGCCTGATGGATTCAAAAATAAACCTTTTCATATTTCTTTATATGTGAGTATTAACGAAATTAGATTACTCAGCATTTATTTCGTAATTAACTTCACCACTTTATTTAAGGGCAATATAAAACGCACCTAAAAACGACAAAAAATAATGCAAACGTTTTAGATGTTTTAGATTATTTTAAAAACAAGTCACATACTTAATTTATTCAGAATTTCATATTTTTGATTAAATTCAATCAAATAATCAGTTTTTACTTTTTACTTATTTTCAACATTTCTAAGTAAACATTTTTTTAAGTAAACGTTTAGAAAAAGGATTACAAACTTATAATAACAGCTTGTTAACTAGGTTTCTGTAAAACTAATTGCGTGTTTGTTTTTTTCAAAATCCCATGATTACCCGTTAATATGTCAGGAGTGTCAGGATTTTACTAACTAACCTGACTCGCTTTTGTGCCGTAGGTAGTTAAAATGTTTTGATTCCCGTGCTAGAGGCCATGTTCCACGTTCTACGTCCACGTCAGAAACCAGAAAGGCAGGACAAATGAAGCGTATAAAAAAAGTTTCAGTTTTTAAAACAAACAAACATTAGCCTTCGTTAGAGTTCCGTACCTAAGTCGGCAAAAAACGGAACCCTTATACTATTGTCCATCTGTCAAGAGCCTTTTTCTCAAGAACTTGTAGAGGTATGAAGGTGAAATTAATAGGTATTTCAAAACCGACAGTATCGACTCATTGTTGAACTAGTATCCTGAAACTTTGGAACAAGTATAGGAAAAAAATTTGTAGTCACGTAAAAAAGGTGTTTTTTTTTTCTTTCGGACAAATCTTCTATGCTCAATTCGGGAATTTAACTATTTACATATGTAAGTTTGTTTTCCCTCGGTGCGAAGTTCGACTCGCGCTTGGCTGTTTTTTTTATATTATTCTCAATTACTGTGAATTGGGCACCGAAGAAGTTGTGTTACATGTTATCTACCCTTGGCCGTTAGATTTAGAAAGTGTAGGACGATATAGTAAGCCTCAGGCGTTTTCGGGGTCCAGACTTAAGGTCAAGGCCATACTTTTGCAAATATACTCTGTAACTTAAATGAACAACAAAATGGTAGACCCAAGGAAGGCTCTATTACATGTGTTTATGTGTTGATCTATTATGTATCAAGTGTGTTTACTTTGTATTTTCATATTTAGCAAACAGTTAGAATCACTTCAGTTGGTTGGTCGGCACGATTTTATAGTCGCCGATATAGAATATATAATACCTTAACATTACTGGATGTCCAAACATATGGTAGCTAATGACGACTCACATTCAACAACAGTAAGAAATTGTGCTTGCCGACTTGAATCAGCAACACTCACAGATGAATATATTGTTTCATTGATCTGTGATGACTCTACTAATGGCATAAACATACCTACTTATATTATTTATAGTTGGTTAAAACGTTACAAATCCGATTACATTAACTAAATGATCCTATAAGGGTTCCGTTTTTGCCGCCTCAGGTACGGAACCCTATATAGATGTCTGTTTGTTTTAAAACCTAACCCTATTTTTAGGTGGGAAAATCATCTAATGACATCTCTCGCTCTTGGACGGAGCGCAAGGTTGTGTCAGACTTTTACTGACTAAAAACCCACTCCTGTTCCTTCGTTGCCTTTCATACCAGTGCCGAGTTTCTCCTTCAGAAGCAAACCCCCCGACCCTAGTGGGCCCCGACCCTACTGGGCCCCTACGGTTTGCTGACATCTCCATGAGACGCGCGTGGAACAGTGTCGCCGTCAATGACTTGGTCTCGGTCCGGTCGGAATCTTGGTGGCCTGGGCGTAAGGGCTGCACCCTCGTGCGTGCAGGTGCGGCCTCCTCCTTGGGTCCATTACCACTTCGCAGAAGGAGGCGACCGCCTGCCACTCCTCCTCGCTTCGGACAATGGCCTGTACCAAGGCGTATCAAGGGCTTACCGCCATAATTATGTCATGCCCAAACCCTTGAAGTACCTGCTGATGAATTATTGCAACAAAAAACTTAGAAATACTTATATGAGAAACATAAAAATTAGTATCATCAGATATTTGGCAGTTGAAAAAATTATTAAATAGAATTTATTTTCACTTCTGTATAATATTACAATTGAATTATTTTAATAATATATAAATAATCACTACATAGTATAAAGACAAAGTCGCTTCTCGCTGTCTGTCCCTATATATGCTTAGATCTTTAAAACTACGCAATGGATTTTGATGCGATTTTTTTAATAGATAGAGTGATTCAAGAGGAAGGCTCGCCGGAATTCCGATCCCAATTTCCGGCCACCGTAGGCACGGGCTTGTGGACGGCAAACAATGGATAGGTCGCCGTCCAATCATTCGGTAACCGTCCGAACCGAGCCCAAGTCGTCGAAGGCGCGTAGTGTTCCACGCGCGCCTCCAGGAGATGTCAGCAACCATACGGACCCAGCAGGGTTGAAGCCTACTGGGGCCATGGGTGATGCGAAAGAGATCCCCGGGACCCTGGAAAAATGGCAAAGAAGTAACAGGAGTGGATTTTTAGTCAGTAAAAGTCAGACACTATCTCCCGCCCCGTCCAAGAGCGGAGGATGTCATTAGATGATTTTCCCACCGAAAAAAAAAGAAAAACATCCCTATTTACCAATTTCTCGATATAATCTTAGTTCCAAGTCACCAAAGTCGGAGCTATTAGGTCACGCGCCAGGACCCCTTTCAATAATCGACACAGCTAACTACCGACTATTATCCTAAATTAGTACAAGCTAAAGCACGTAAAAGGCATAATCGTGACTAAAAGTTTTCTAGCCTTATTGAAGCTTTATTTGTGTAATAAAGAGAAATATCGCTTAACTTTACCCAATTAATCGTAAGTTCATGATAATTTCTTAGAGAAATGGTTAAATCACGTTTCTATTATATTACTAGTGACCCGCCCCGGCTTCGCACGGGTGTAATGCTGATACTAAATATACTACAGAATGTCTTTATATACAACATTCACAGTTTTTTTTTGTCAATACAAACATGTTTTCTTTAGACGTTACTCTTGAAAGAGCGACATATAATTGGCCATGTGAAAAGCACTCAATGCTCAAATCTAAGCCTTTGAAAGTTTCGACGCGCTATTTATAAGCACGCGCCGCCGGCCCCCTGGCCGGTACCACCGCAACCGCTATGTCACGCTATGCATTTTAAATCTGTAATATCTTCGAAAATATTCATTTAAATTACGTGCTGTAAAGGGCCATATTAATCTATATTAAATGCACAATGTATTTAAACTCCTTAATTGAATAAGGATTAAAGCTGTATTGGTTAAAATTGCTTCGTAATTAAGCCATTATTTCTCGTAAAAAGTAAAGGATAAAAAATGGTTATTGTGGGTTATCCCGAAGAGATAAACACATACCATCGCAGATTTTTTGTAGACCTTCTTAGGGTGTACAATACATTATTTTGATCTATCTCATAGGTCAGCCAGCGTTTGCAATGTAAGCGCAAAAAATTTGTTTATTATTAGAAACCTAGTTTGAGAGGTTTCTAATGTGTGTGTATGTATGTAAATAAATACATTTTTCTCTACTATATTATGCATGTATTATACATATAAACTTCTTCATATTAACTTTCTCTTGAATCACTCTCTACTATTAAAAAAACTGCATCGAAATACGTTGCGTAGTTTTAAAGATCTAAGCACACATACGGACAGACAGCGGGAAGCGACTTTATTTTATACCTACTATATAGTGATTGTCACCAATTCTGTGTATTTCGAGTAATTTTACTGGTATTTTTCTAAAGAGTTCTTATTTCCAAAATTCTAGTTTCTGAAGAAATGTAATGTAATAAAGGATAAATCGTAGAGGTCAGTGTTTATAAAGGTTCTGTTACAAACCCACATACGGAGAACTAAATGTCATAACGATGTAGGTGCCAGTTCTTTAGAAAATTCTACAAAGAGGTAACTTTAAACTAACTATATTACTAGGTTTATTCTGGGAACAATTTCCATTAAGCGATGAATTTCGGTACGAGAATTTTGAACAAAAGAATAGTCAAATGCCATTTTACGTCACTTTACACTCTACGTTTGCAGCACGGTACCACCACGACCGCCAAAATTGTAAGCAGTCTATATTTAATTGTTCAGTAATTCTGTTACGTCTAGTTTTTGGCTATACAAATTATGCTAATTAGCAACTTCAACGTTGATTTCAAACAGAACGTAGCGACCCAATATTTTCGTCGACAGTGCATTTCTACAAATGGAACTTAATTTTCTTATTCAATTATTTTAACATTCTTAATCTTATTTGCCACTATTTTATTTCCGCTGTTTTTTTAAAGCACGTTCTAAAACAGTCAATGTTGAAACTAGAAATAATTATTTAAAGGTCAAATGCCAGTTTTATCTGCTGCTATAAGTACTCAAGTCAAATACAATAATAAATTTAAAATTCAATAATTTATTTATAAAAAAAAAAAACAATTTTATATTTTACAAATATTTTCTATTTATTACGCATTTCCGAACGTGTTTTTCTTTGTGGTGGAATTTCAAAATCGGAATGAACTTCAAAATGGCATGTTTCTCACTCGCTTTTTATAAGGGCGAGAAAGAGACAGAGTACAGTGCAGTTCGAATGTTTCGAATTGTATGGCTAAAAAAAAACTCTGAAAGATTTGTCTCACGCAGTGGGCAAAATCGAGTTTTGCTCACTGTTTTCAAGCAGCAAAACCTACTTGTTTGAGTTGCTGTGGTGAAAATAGTTTTCTATCTTGAATTCTCAGCTATTGTATGAATATATCGCCTTACAATGCCATGTCAAGATTCCATATTTTTGACACATTTTATCTTGTAAAATTTCTTGTAGTTCTCTAATTTACCCTACCGCTTTCGATAAGCTACATTTTTTTTTTTTTTCAAATACCAATAAAGGAACTTACAAAGAAACCTGAAAACTCGTTCAATTTAGTGGCCATTGACAATTCAAATGAGTGAGCATTGCCGTGTCAGCAGACGAAGCATTTCCCCAGCACAGCTACTTTTGTTCGAACCATAAAGAAAAGACTAACTGTCAGCGCATGGAAGCGTTCACCGTCAACTCTATAGAGGTGCGCTCTTCAAGGGTGACTGCTTTTATTCCATCAGACACCTACGCGATAAAAAATCTATCTGAGATAACATTGCATGTCGTTTCTTTAGAAATTCTATTTGTTATGTGAAATACATATGTTATGTTCACGTGTATGGAAAACTGAACATTCATGTTATTGAGTACTCTGTGTAAATAAGGCAAAATTATGTGGATCTGATTAGCCAAGTTATCATTTAATTGTAGATAGATAAACTCTAAATAAACTAAATGAAGAGTTTTAAATTACCTAATAGTTTTTGAACAGTTTCGTTGCATGGCTATATAAGCCATAATTGTAGGTAATTTTAATGAAATTGTGAGGTACATTTTCGTAAACTCTAAAAAGGCATGTAAACAATGAACGGATAATCAAAGAGGAATACCTACATTGACAAATTGAATTTATCGCGATGAACAGACTGACGCGGTGGGGGACTTTATTTTATAAAAAAAAATTACGCTCTAGAGCGGAGTGAGAGAGTGTCAGACTTTTACTGACTAAAACCACACCAATGTTCCTTCACTTGCCCTTAGCATTCCAGGACCACTAATAACTCTTTCAGAAGTCGACCCATGGCCCAGTGTTTTATAGTATGTAAGGAAGTCGAATAACAGAGGGGGCTCGCCCTCTGTTATCCGACTTCCTTATTTTGCGCACTAGTTTATTAGAAGCCCATTCACTCTAGCCTTGAAGACACCTAAATTATAATCGGACGGGAAGACCGCAGCAATCTCATCAACCGGCCACAAATCCAGACTGCGAGCTTTTACCGAAGATTCCACATGGAAAAGTACAAATCCATTTAGCCTGACCCAGGAATACAATCCAGGACCTTGTATTTAACTTGCGACCACTAAACCAATGATTCAATCCCACTAGGTTATTTAACACTAACAGCTGAGCTGAATACTTATCTTAGATGACCACATCATACAGTTATAAACTAAGCTAGTAAGTATTTACCTAATTAACATCAAACGTTTGCTTTTGTGTACTTAATGAAGTAACTCAAGAATACTAACGTAGGTCGAGAATATAACCCAATTCGTCTAACAATTGCTAATTTTAGTTAGGTACAAATTCCAGTAAGATTTTGAATTAGAACGTTCGCATTTTACATACAGATTATTTAAAAAAAAACTGTTCGCTGTTCAGCAAATGATTCCAAATTTAAATACGCTAAATTTTTAATTAAGAATCTGCTAGTAAGTTGATAAACAGTTCAGAGGTCCAGGAATCATACAATGCGTTCCAAATAAGAATAGGATCGATTTTTATCATCATACTCTCAAATCGCAGAAATTGGGTAGGGTGAGTAAAACAAGATTTTTTTAAATTTAATTTATTTACGAATTCAGAATTATGAAAAAATTTAATCAGAGATTTTGCTCATCTCTGACGCACACACAGCGACACACAGTGACGCAGAGCGTTACTGTCTGACGTGTCTGAATAGTGGCAAATGGAAGAAGGCAAATTGTTCCTAATAAATTAAATAAGAAATAAAATAGTTTTTTTTTAACTACCGTTGGCGATCCGATCGTCCGGTAACCGTCCGGACCGAGCCTAAGTCGTCGACGGTGCGTATTGTTCCACGCGCGCCTCAAGGAGATGTCAGCAAATCGTAGGGGCCCAACAGGATCGAAGCCTACTGGCGCCACGGGTAGTGTGAAAGTGAAACCCGGGGCCCTGGGACGAAGGCAAAGAAGGAACAGGAGTAGGTTTTTAGTCAGTAAAAGTCTGATACTATTTCTCGCTCCGCCCAAGAGCGAGATTTGTCATAAAATGATTTTCCCACATAAAAAAAAAAAAAATCTAACAATATATTTAGCTAATTTAGATTAAACGATAACGTTTTTAATTCACCAAGATTTAACTAAGACTCAAAAAAACCGTTATTGATACGCAAATAAGTTTTCTTTGCAAACTGTACTTTTCTATCAAAATTTGACAGATCGAGGTTATTGACTTTCCTATTCTATTATTAATAGTAAATGAGAAGATTCGTAATTTCGTAAGACCGAAATTCTCATTTCTCATAAGTCAAAAAAAAAACATCACTTCCATTTTTGAAATGAGAATGCGACTTGTATTTGAATTTTCAAATCATTTAACAGAAATAGTTCAAGGAAGTCTAGAATTAGAATTAGGTCCCAGATCTCTCAAATATCCAAGATCAGGAGAAGTCATTGTGTTAGAAGGTATGTTACTTTGACGGCCAATTTACCAATTTAATTTCTAGGTGCCAAAATTACGTAAACACGATATCTCACTTTTATTAAATTCTGAGAGCTGTTTTTTTTTATTTATTTACAGAATAGTGTAAAATTATAAATAACAAAAAAAAACATTAAAAAAAATAAACGACTTCACTAAAAAAACACTAAAAGGATCAAAATAAAATAACATAACATAACATAGGTTATTTTATACTTTTAGTGTATTTTTGCTATACAGTTATAACTAGAGTGCCTATTTCTCATAACAATTAAAATTAACCTAAACACTGCTAGGATACATTGTTTTATTATGAAGTTCCTGTGTCTCCTTTCCACCTTCCGGCTCCATCATCAGATCAGATCGATAGTACCTTATAGTCAAAGTGCATCTCATGACAATTCTAATAAGCCCAAACACGGCTAGGATACATTGTTTAATTACGAAGTTCCGGTGCCTATCTTCCAGCTCCATCATAATCATCAGGTCACTTCGATGATACCATTTTCAACATATCTACTCAGAACCATTTATTTATTTGTATTGCAAGAATTACTTAACTATCTTTATTGTGATATCTATGTGAGGATGAAGTTCCGTTGGCCATTACTAGTCTTCTTAAGTTAAGCAAGCTTAAGTTCTCGATGAAAATAGTAAAATTGGAATATAAAAGGTGTAAATAACGGACATAAATGTCTGACATGATTTGAAAATGTTCAAAACAACTTATTGTTACAAGCTTGTATTTAGTTTCACCTGATGTTTGTTTGGCTCTAAAATCTTGCAAATTAAATTTGATCCATTTTCCGGTTACCGATTGAGCTGAAATTTTGCGTGCATGTGTAAATCAGATGACAACAATCCAAAATTATTATGACATGGATGGAACCGGAAGGTGGCCATAGGAACTCGGTAGTAAAACGACACCACCCCATCGAGTGTGGACACGTTTGATCCGTCTTGACGATTACTCTGGTGCTAGATGGTAACCAGGGTCTGATAATGAAGCTGGAAGATAGCCATAGAAACTCAGTAATAAGCGCAATATTATAGCCTATCATGTTTGAGCTTTTTGGAATGGTCTTGATGAGTATTAATTATATAGGTATATACCGCGCTATAAAAGTTTGCTATGATAGAATGATTTTCATTGAAAATTTGTTTTTGTCAAATACGAAACTGAAAGAAACAATAAAGTAATAATTAGGGGTACGGTGTCGTAGTAGCTATTTTAGCTATTTTAGTAGTAGCTAAGCTACAACACACACACTGCACACTAGGTAGTCAAAATACAAATGTCAAAACGGGCTTTATATTTTTTGACAACTTTAGTTTTAGTGACTACTAGCACCATCTAGTTTCAGCTCAATATTTTAGAAGAGGAGGCTGTAAACTGTTGTACTACGCTGAAGTCTCGGCTAGTTGTACTTCTATCCAGTCTCATCGGTCTACGATATATCGCAACGAGTTCTGTGAAATGCCGAATTTTGACGCTAGATGTCTATGTATAAGGTCTCAGTTAACGTTACAAGCGCTGCCTTTACCGAGTCTTTCATAAAATAAAATTGTAGTTTAAAAAAAATCCCGCCTCTCATTGCATTTCGTCACATTCATATATAATATATTACGCGGTGGGCGATTTAACGTGACACTAGTGCTCTGTCCTACGTGTACTCAAAATCGCCACTTCAGCCGCCTTTTATATAAAACAGTTTAATGTCTTTGTATAAAACTAATCACTCCACCGCAAGAGTTCGCCCAAAAATATCAAACTAACTGATCGCGTCAGCTTCGTATGGTTTGTCGCCGCACCGCACCAACGTACGGTGATCACGTAGGTCACTATCATCACTATCAATAGAGTATCAATTGTTTATTCCATTCCCGCCGCATCGCTTCGCGTTCCCGTTCGATTTGAAATGACACCGCGATACTCTTTCATTCGTTGATTCCAAGTAGATAGTTCTGAGTTTGATCTTACATGGCTAGTAAAATTAAGCAAATCTATATGTTACCGGAAATCCATATAATCTGTAATCCATCCAAAATCGTAGTATCCAGGAACACGATAGGTCTATATTCTTTTTGCGTATGAAATCATCAAATGACTCCTACGTAACGAGTGGTGCGAGAGAGATTGCAGACTTTTACTGACTAAAATCGACCTTATCCTTTAGTTTAGGCCCACAGAAACTCTTTCAAATAATCCCAGAGCCCTGCAAGACATTGCCCCTAACGGGCCCCATCAATGTTGCTGAGATCTCTATGAAGCGCGCGTGAAATACGACGCACTTTCAACCTGGGCCTTGTCCTTATCGGACGTCCGGGGCGTGAGGATTTTCTCCACTACGTTTTCGGTCACCTCCTTCGCTCACATTCCCTCTCGCTCTGCACCGTGGCCGGGACCAGACGCGTGAGGCTGCCGTCGCCATTCGATTCTACGAGGACACGGAGATGCTCTGCACAAGCGGGGCAGACCTCCACCTCACGCTCCATCGTGTACTCTGGGTGGTCCGCACAATTTAACACCCGGGCGTTTCTTCCCACCCTATCCAAAACAGGAACCTCCTGAAGCAACCGTATGCAGTGAAGACCTGTTCCAGACGGAAAGAGAGGACACCATGACACCTCTCTAACCACACATCAAAGCGGGATCTTACCGCCGCAATTTTGGTGTGCGCACAATAAGTACCCCTAAGTTTCTAAATACCCGCAACATCAGTAAAAGATCTGTATAAACGACAGTTAGGACATTACAGAGAGAGCCTTAATATGCAAAAGACGGTCAATCCACGGAGCGACCGTGAATGCTTAGTAACCATTTGCTTTCAACTACAAGACGCTCGTTCAATGAATCCATTACAATGTTCACTTTAAGAACTTTTATGATCGATGTTAACAGTATTTACGACGTAAGTGGTGAATTTCATATCGTCGGTGATGTTTTTTTGTTTTATTATGCTATTTATTTACGATCAGAAAGTTTTTATAAGTTTGAAAGTAACTTTATAGCTTAGTACATTAGTTGCGACACTACATATGAAGAAGTTTGCATGAAATCAACCATTTATTTATGTACACACAAACACTTGTAAATGAAAAGAACACAGATGTTTGGGTCACCAAGATACAGGCTGCGCCTAGTTTGGGACCCATTGCTATCTTCATATGGTCATTGTTTAGTTTTAATTTGTCATATTAATGCATCATCATCATCATCATTTCAGCTGATAGACGTCCACTGCTGGACATAGGCTTCCCCCAAATGTCGCCACAACGAACGATCCTGTGCGTCTCGCATCCGTCGGATTCCCGCAACCTTCACCAGGTCATCGGTCCAGCTTGTAGGGGGCCTTCCAACACTGCATCTTCCGGTACGCGGTCGCCACTCCAGAACCTTTCGGCCCCAACGGCCATCCGTTCTGCGAGCAATGTGCCCTGCCCATTGCCACTTAAGTTTGGCGATTCTTCGTGCTATGTCGGCAACCTTGGTTCTACTGCGGAAATCTTCATTTCTGATTCGAGACGGTTCGTGATGACTCTGGAAATAGCTTGTAGACATATTAATGCAATAATGTATAGATAAATAAAATAATACAAATTATTATTATATATTATAGACAGAGGAGCACAAATGTGCTATTTTGCTGCCATTTCAAATGAAATTAGTTCCAGCAGTCCTGCGACAAGAGAGTTGGATAAGAGAAGTAGACACAGTGTATATAAATAAGTTAGAGAAGTTATAATATACTAAATTCAATCATATAATACACCATACCACCATCACAGTTATAGAATAAAATATCGTAAGTATATAAGTCCGCGCTCAGGTATCCGTCAGACAAAAAGGATCTGTCCGTCATAGGTACTTGTTGGTCCTTCAGTACATTCTGTTAGATAACTGGTCCTAGCTGTCCTCAATCCTAAAATACTTAACGTAGGGCTCTCATTACGTCACCTTTCCAGTAAATTATAGCTGGCATTTATGTTTTAATAAAATCGGTGTAGGCGTTGTCATAATTTCTTTATGAGATTTTGTTTTTATTTTTTGAGTGATATTTGACCTACATCTTCTGTGATTACGTAATCACAGAATGTAAAATTCCCTTCTATATAGAGAGAATCACCTTTTATCAAAACTAAGAAAATACCACTGTTATTATTCAATTGGGACGTTCTTCTGTTTTACTTTTTCCGACCATTGATCAGTAAAGAGGCGTATTTCGTCCACTATGTCACGCAAATTTAAAAGTAAACGTGACAAATAACCACCCAATTTAAAGACTTTTTTGTCTGAGAAAAATACCCTTTTTTAGATACATACAAAATTAAAAATATATAAGTAACTCGCTTAAAATTATAAAATCAGAAACTAAAGACATGGTAAAATTACTTCTTGAAAATGTCATCCTTCGCGGCTCTTATAAAACGATCTCTAACATTCACGAAAATCCGCCTTAGAAGTTCAGTAGTAATGTTGTTGATTTCTTGTCTAATGTTTTCCTTCAATTGAGAAATGTTGATGGATTACTGTTATAATACACCCTTCTCTTTAGATAACCTCAGAGTAAAAAATTGGGTCTGAGCTCAGAAAGGGTAGAATTACCTTGAATTTTAGAGATTGCTATGAAGAATGCCCGAGCCGCGAAGGACGACTTTTGCATAATGTTATTAAAATAAATTGGGCAAGTGCGAGTCGGACTCGCGCATGAAGTGTAGAAGTGTACATTACAATTACAATACAAGAATTATAAATGATTATTGATGATTTATTTATTATTGTAATGATTATTACAGAAGTATTTTGTTTGTGGTTATAGCAGCAACAATACATCATTTGTGAAAATTTCAACTGTCTAGCTATCACGGTTCGTGAGATAAAGCCTGGTGACGGACGGACTAAAGTCCCGGTATACCCTTTGGCTATGGAACCCAAAAAATACTTACTCATACTCAATATATGTGATTTCCCATGTCTTCAGTTCTTGACTTGGAAATTATTATTATATATCTAATAATAATTGACAAAATTAAAAATTTCAAGCATAAACATTTTTTTTCGAGGGGAATTTGCAATATTAAATTACAACAGACATCTATACTTCTATACTAATATCATAAAGACTAAAGATTTGTATTTTTGTTTGTATGAATAAACTTTAAAACTACTATATCGATTTTAAACAATTCTTTCGCCAGCAGAATGTTAATTTACGATAGCTATATTCCATATAAATTAATTAATGCTTTTAATATTTTCCACTTTCACTCGGGTGAAGACACTGGTGGAAGGTAGTTTATTATAACATATTATTCTCTTTCGTATCTTAATATATTTTGGATGAGTCAATAAAAGACAAAAAAAAATCTCACCTCACATTTATATTCCTGACTACGTGACACACGACCTGAATCAAGTGTTTACCCTAAAAAAATAAAACGAAGTAAAATATTATGTTGTCAGGTTCAAAATTGCGTACTCATACCTTTTTTTCGTCCTGATAGGCAAAAACTACGGAACCTGCTTTGATCCTTACTCTGTTACTTATGTGGTCAAGTAGAAAATTACCTAAGAATTACGCTAACAATATAAAGATGAAAGTTTGTGAGTGGTGTATATTTGTTACTTTTTCACGCACGAACTGCTGAACGGATTTCGATGAAACTTGGTATACGGGGAAACCATATTCTGGAATAGCACATAGGATACTTTTTATCCAGGGAGTGTGTTTTTTTCGGATAATTTTCTACTATCATGCGAGTGAAGCCGCTGGCAATAGCTAGTACCAAAATAATTTATTCATGTCATAGGAGTTACAGACAGCTCCCTCCGCAGAGCCTGCATTGAAGGTACGAGACAGCAGCTCTTCTGCTTTTAACCTTCCAGTGTGTCTTCCGAAAAACCCAGGTACATCCGTGAAATGATCATTAACACGCACTTAAGGCGCTGCTGGCCTTCCTTAAGGAGATAAAGTTATACGCGCTTTAGACCTAGAGTTGCGGACACCAGCCCGACATACTTACAACAAAATAATCAACATATAATCTTCCTGCCCTTTTCCCACGTTATTTGGGCGCAACACGTTTCTTTCTTCCATTCTGTCCTGTCATGCTATCACTAACTCCCTTTTCTTTCATGTCACTTTTCACACAATCCATTCATTTTGTCTTTGGCCTCCCTCTCCCTCTCCATCCATCCCAATGTATACTCACAACTCTCTTAGTAACATGCGTTTTATACCTACTCTTAACAAAATAATAAACAAAATTATGATTTAGATAATTATGATAATAAGATCTACAAATAATACATCCTCTCAAAACAGCACATACATATTTAAAGGGTGGTTGGCCTATGTTATTTGTGATACAAGGAGCGGTTTCTATGTGAGCGGTGTTTATTTTAGCCTAAATATAATATATATTCACGTGTTTCCTAAGACACGTGGGGCATAGATTCAGGGTATGTATACATGACCGACTAAGGATAATAAAAGTTTGTATTAACAAACAACAATAATTAGTAGAGCATCAAATCCATTTCAAACCACCGTAAATATCATGTATTAATTTCATTTATTACCGTGTATTATTTGACGGCACAAGTTGTTGAGTGATTGCTGCTACACTGCCGGTCGCGGGTTCGTTGCCCCCACCGATCAAAATTATTTTTTTTAAACCTTCAGATAAATGTTTCGAGTCAGGGTGTCTTTTTTATCTGACCAAAGTATGTGTATTTTATGAGTTTACATATTGTGAGCGCGTCCATATTTCAAGAGTAATTTCTAGTGTGGGGTAAAGTTAAAAAAAAACAACTATATTTGTGTATTCTCTAACGCAATATTGATTTATATAAAGTTTGCCAACTACTCAAATAAATGAGATCCTGTTCACACTTTCTTATAATACCTACATACTTGTTCGTACTCAATATTTGAAACTCATTTTGCATACATTTGAATTACATCCGGAATTTACCTACGGAAGCAATTACATATAAATGAGGCACCAAGTTATTGCAACAAAATTTATTATTGAATATTTACAGGGAATACATTCGGAGGGCAAGAACAATAAGTTTGTATATAATTAAACAGTACATTATATAATACAACACCTATTATGTAAACCCCTTCATTCATAAAAAATATATATTATAAATAATGATAAATTTTCATATGAATGGAGTGATAGGACCCCGAGGGTATGGGGTCTAGTAGGGCGATGAAGAGCGATGCCCGCTAGGTTCGCGGGAATAACAGAAAGAGTTACTGTGGTGCTGGAACGTAATGAGTATCTGATGGACACAGGACATAAAACCTATTTAGTCAGTAAAAGTTTTACGCCCTCTCGCTCCAACCTAGAGCGCAAGAAGTCACTGGATGATTTACCAACTCAAAAGAAGGGCAATAGGGTTTAAGTTGAAAATAAGTTTATGTATTAGAAACCCGTCTTATAAATTAATGATATAGTAAATAGTAGATAGTACATTTTTGGCACAAACAAATTACTGGGCTTTCCAAGGTTAGTTTACACAAGTTTTTTTTTTATAATTCCCAACAATAAATACCTATATCAACATTAATTTAGGAGTTATACGTAGGTACTTATACAATATTCCTTGTAGCAGTACATTATACTTATATAATTACACTATAGTTTGATTAGTTTACTGATATACAACATATAGGCCCGATTACTGGAACGACAATATCGCAAATTGAATGTGACAGATTGTCAAACTCGCGTTGACTGCTGTGACTGGTTGGATGAATTTTCAACAGCCAATCACATCACTTGACTTGCGTTAAAACTGTCAAACTCGCGTTGACTGCTGTGATTGGTTGAATGAATTTTCAACAGCCAATCATATCACTTGACTTGCGTTTAATTTGTGACATGTCGATAATTCCGTTTCAGTAACTGGATAAAGTAGGATAGTGGACATTATAGTTAGAAGCATGTGACGGCGTTGAAGTAACATCGGAGGACTCGTCCCCGACCGTTGCCGCTGCCGCGCCTCTGTAAAGCGCTCTGTGAACAAACAGTATAATACAATAATTAGCCTGGCCTGTTTGTCTAGTGGTTATTGACCCCGACTGCTATTCCAGAGGTCGTGGGTTCGATTCCCACCCTAGACAAAAGTTTGTGTGATGAACACGATCATTCGTTCTGTGTCTGGGTGTAACTTATCTCTAATATATAATATTTAAGTATGTTTATCAGATGTCTAATACTCATAGCCCAAGCTCTGCTTGGTTTGGGACTAGACAGCATTGTGTGAAAGTTGTCGAATATTATTATTATTATTTACCTTTCTAGCTTGTTGGTCCTGGTAACCAAAAGCTAGCTTTGCTGTGTGACAGGAATTAATTTTTACTCAAATATTCAAAAGTATGCCACTTAAAATTAGGCATATCAAGTCATTAGTAAACAGAAAGTTCATCATCTAAAAACACTAACTACAGCATGTCAGCTAAGACAAAGTCGTCGTTCGAACATGGGTCATTGCTCTTGAATTAAACTCATTTACAATAATTTTGCTTAATCATGTAGGCGGTCGAAGAGGACATTAACCATGGGGTTTCGCCCTCGAGTCTCCATGGACGGAAAACTATGTGGGTATTAACATCGCTTGATGTTGTTTGTACATCTTACTATTTTAAGACATTCTTTGAATTGTTTACACCCCATTTCCTTGTAAGTTTCGCTCCTACGTGAACATTACACATTTTGACGTAATGTTTTTTGTTTAAGTGTTTAGGGAAATAGTTGACAAGGTGTTTGGCTTCCACGTAAACAAGGTGCTTAGTCTAATTTTGTAGTAAATTGCTGGAATTGTGACCACCCTACAAAATAGTAACAAGAATCTGACTTCGATTTACTTACTCAATGACCAACACAACACTGAGAATATACTAAGAATAACTAACAACGTCATTGTACATTTACTTACTGAATAAAAAACTACACGAATACTGACAAATGCTGACTACTGACTGAATAATTCCACTCGAATCTGTGCGGTTATTTCCTTAAAAGATCATATCAGACACTAATCTGCATGGTTCTCATATAATTTGACCATTACATGTTCACTAAATGGACTTTTACAGAAAGGTCGTCAACTAGTTTAAATTGACAAAACAAAAATATGTGTAAAACCTATTTGCAAAATAAACATCTTTTATCATTTACAAGTTATAGTTTTAGTAGGTCATTCGTATATTACTCAAAGTCGTAGCTGGGCTACGCAGGAACTACGAATATAGCTACGCATGCTACGAAGCGTATTATATTACAAACAAAACCATTCTACTATTGCCTACACTTTTGAATATTATCAACATGACGTAGTTTTTATGTAAAATACTTTCGTAGTAATTCATTAGTTTCATTCTACGAATTCGTAGCAAGTCTACGACGCTGCTATGAAAACGTCTACGCATGCTACGTCGCGCGTAGCACATAAATTAAATTGACTTTGCGTGATTTGTCAAAAGGGGTTTTAAAAGCGTTATGGGAGTATGTTTTTAATATATTTTAAGGATATTTATTGAAATCGTAATGTGTACTAAACACGTTAAACGAATTTATATTTACGACGATGTTTTCGGAGCACCTTTGACTCTATTGGTATTGCTAATATAATTTATTCTTAAGGTCATATTGATACTTAAATGTGTCGGAATAATAAAGTCCCATTAAATTGAGTTACACGTCTCATCTCGTAAAGATAAAATTTTTTCGGCGACCTTCAATTTATGGTCAAACCTCTCTATGGCAGCCCGCTGGGATTCAAAGTAGATACGAGTATAATGTCAAAGATATAAACTTTGGTGTATACGACTTAGGCGTTCTTAGGTAATAATCCAACTCATGATACCACAGATCACAAGTTGGATTATTAATATAATATTTAATTTAAGAAAAATATATTATAAATCTCTGCAGCATCCTAAACGTGGAGTATATATTTAAAAAATAAGTTGGTGCAAGTGTGAAACGTTTCAAAGGATCGAAACAAATAAGAACAAATTCAAAGCTTAGGGAAAAATAATCTAGTATGGAAAGCCTTTCTTTGATGCAGAGGTCCGGTATAAAAGTGAAAGTTATTTTTAAACTCAAATTGAATAATATTGAGTCTCAAGTCTATACTACCAGTGCGTGTTACCGGTGATGACATAATATGGTACTGAAACGTGGTCACTTACAATGGGCCTCCACAGAAGGCTGAAAGTCACCCAAAAGGCAATGGAAAGGGCTATGCTCGGTGTTTCCTTGCGTGATCGCAGGAGAACCAACGTCGCCGACAAAGCCCATAGCATTAGACTGGCCTATCTGGGTGTAATTTATGTATGTATAACTTGACAACTGATAAACGTACATCAGTTGTCAAGTACTCATAACACAAGCTCTGCTTAGCTCGGGACTAGACGTTGTGTGATAGTTGTGGAATATTATTATTATTATATATTATTATTAGCCCGAAGAATCGCTAAACTTAAATGGCAGTAGGCAGGGCACATTGCTTGGAGAACAGATGGTCGATGGGGCCGATAGGTTTTAGAGTGGCGGCCACGCAATAAAAGACGCAACGTTGGAAGGCCTTCCACAAGGTGCACCGATTACCTAGTGAGAGTCGTGAAAATGCGATGGATGCGCGATACACAGGACCATTCGTTGTGGCGACACATGGGAGAGGCCTATGTCCAACAGTAGACATCTTTCGGCTGAAATTATGATGATGATGATAATCTGAATATTACGTTTACATCGTCATCAGCGAGACGGAGCGGAACCATTCGTATTCTGTTGGGATCGACGCGCTCGTATGCATGCGGTAGGTCGTTGTTTTCACTTACCGCATGCGTACGAGCGGTCGTTGTTTTCACTTATAAACTATTATAAATACTTGCTGATTCTAACCAGATCGTTCATCTCGTCATCAGCGAGGCGAAGCGGAGCTGTGCGCGGTCCGTTGGGTTCTATGCGCTCATACGCGCGCGGCGGACCGTTGTCCTCGTGCAGCGCTTTCTGCAGCGCCACCAACAGCCGATCCAGTACTAAAGCTGCTCGCTTTTGAGGAACTATTTCCTGTGGCATAGAAGATGGAAAGTGTTATTATAGATGAGCTAGTGAAAATCAAATAGGACAGATTTGTTTAACAAAAATAAGCTATATGTATGGTGACAAAAGCGACGTGTGCTACTATGACCTGAATGCAGATTTCCTCAACAAACTAGACCGTCTTCTAAACTTCTGCCTCTATTTGTTTTCAATCTACACAAATATGATCATGTCTCTGCGTATCGGTCGCTTTTATACTGGTTGCCTATACGCCAGGCCAGAGAGCAAAGAGCGCTTACTACCTTGTTCTCATTTTTAGTCTCTCCAAATTTCCCTAGTTATCTAGCCCCCCCTACTCTCCCCCCCTATACCCACCCCCTAGGGTTATCCCTAGTTACTTCCAATATATTTGCGCCAGTCAGAACAAAATTCTACGGTCATCACATGACCGTCTACTTCATTGTCCCACTCACCGTACTGACTTCATTCACAATTCTTTCTATGTCCAAGCTATTTCTCTTTGGAATGCACTCCCCCAGGAAATCAAGATGGCAATCAACCGATTGACCTTCAAAATGAAGGTTCGCGTGTACATTCGTAAGAAGTTGGCAGTAGTTTCGTCACAGAGCTAATTTGTTTCCTTATTATTTGTTTGCACCAATAGTTTCAATAGATTCGTGTGTTCAGCTTTTTCGTTTTTTTTTCTCGTCGTTGTACATTGATTAAATTTGAGCATATATTATATATAGTGTATTTGTAGTTTATAGGCACGTACGTACGTACGGCGAGTATCCACTCTTACGTTGTTGAAACACCAACGGTCCGAACTAAGCGATTTGCTTCGTCGTTTATACCGCGTACATCGAGGGACTGGAACAATTTGCCTGCTGCTGTCTTCCCGTCCAACTATAATTTAGGTGCCTTCAAGGCTAGAGTGAATAGGCTCTTAATAAACTAGTGCGCCTCACCATCAATGATTGCATCACTGCTTACCATCAGGTGGGATCGCAGTCAAGCACTGGTTTATAGCGAATTAAAAAAAAAAAAAAAAAAAAATAGGTATGTGTTTGCAAGAATTTTGTAATATGTAATGTTAATATTGCGCCTACCACAATTTACTATGTCTCAGCATCATCCAAAGGTTGACTGGTAGAAAACGCCTCTGTACTCTCTTGTGTATAAAGAATAAAATAAATAAATAAAAACAAAGAAGGTTTCTCATTAGTCGCTCTTCGTATTAAAAAACTCCAAGTTAGGAAGCTCCGAATCCGACTCAGATTTCCCTTTTCAACCGTCCGGACCGAACCCAAGTCGTCGACGGCGCGTAGTGTCCTACGTGCGTCTCAAGGAGATGTCAGCAAACCGTAAGGGCTCAGCAGGGTCGAAGCCTACTGGGAGCCATGGGTTCGCTTCTGAAAGGAAAACCCGGCCCTGGAATGCAAGGCAACGAAGGAACTAGGATGGGTTTTAGTCAGTAAAAGTCTGACACTCCCGCTCCGCCTAAGGGCGAGAGATGTCATTGGATGAGTTCCCACCTAAAAAAAAATCAATGAACTGTCAAACACGCGAAAATCGTAGTTTTCTGAAATTTTCTTTACTGGGCGATTTCCCTAATTTTTCTTTTCGTCAGAACCTTCTACAAAGTATTAGAAAACTTAAAAAAAAAGATGAATGAAATCTGTACAGTCATTTAAAGTTTATGGTGTGACCAAGGGAAATAGAATTCATTTTTATACGGCGACATTAGCGTTTATTTTGCCTTTAGCGTTCTGATCTTATTTTCAGTAGAGTCAGTCCTAGAATCCGTATTTGTTCTCTATATTTGAAATATTTCCCAACTTATTATTACATTATTTTCTTATAATCTAATTACTCGTTATATTATGGCTTTGTGTGGATTTGTAGAGCACCGCATGGGCATAACAATACTCATACTGCTTATCACTCACTAGATATTTGAAGAATCGCCTACCCTACGCAACAAGTAGGTAGGTCCTACTTGTTGCGTAGGGTACTCACTTCAACATTCAAACTACTCTTGCAGAGGTCAGAAATACCTGCTCTAGAGTTTTCTATTGTTTAATTTTTTTTTACAAAATATAAAACAAAATCGCTTTCCGTATTTGTCTATATTCATCCGCTAATTCCTATACCACACAACGGATTTCGATGCCACTTTCACTAATAGCAAGAGTCAAAAAGGATTTCACGGAGACAGTCACAGCCACAGTTATTCTAACAATCTCTTTAAGCTGAACTCACCGTATAGTCGTCGTACAAGGCCGGAGCCGCGAGCGCGCTCGTGAGAGCCAGTAGCAACAGCACCACGGGACTGCACATCATCGCTGGATGGTCATCACACACGAGACAAACCTGCACAGGTCATCACTTAATTAGCCATTTACAATTAAAAAACTCCGAGTTACATACTGTTGAAGGTAGTTGTCATAAATAAATTAGGTTAACTCCACGAGGGACCTTAGTTTCGAACAAGCGTTTGAAGTACGGTTAGGTATAGGGACCCCTTTTTCTAATTTTGAAGATCACTGCCAGTAGGTATGATTTGCTAAGTTTTAAAACTTTCGTAATTTCAACTATGAGATACGGCTGAAGAACTATAAGGTGGATTAATTAGCACACGAAGTTGTGGGATCAAGTCTGACAATATCAATGTTTATTTTTTTAAATTCCAGTGCAGGAACGAGTACTTTCGAAGTATATCTTAGATATCGGTAAAGGAAAACATCAAGAGGAAACCTGGACTACCTATATGTAGTGAATATAAATCTGAAATCGCCAACCCGCCTTGAGCTAACGTAGGTAATAATTGTTACTCATGCTTTCAGCAGTGAGACAATAACAGGATGGTATTATTATTATTATACGTCCATTACTGACTGGTAAGTGTAGCCCATTATCATCATGACATTTAACTTGCAGATTGGTGATTGAAATACATAAATGGGAGACAGGGTAGTCGCAGCAACAACGCGGGCCAACGGCTGAAGCATCAAACAATAGACTCCAAATTGGCGCCCACGGGTCGCCTGACCTCAAGAGAAATTAGGGTTTGTGTTCCGTTAGACATTTTTAAATATCATGGGTCATGAATCTGTCCAAGTACGATATGATATGACATTTGCATGATACTTGATTATAAATGCTGTTAATTTACTACACTTTTGTTGGCTTTAATTAACAAGATTAACAATGTTTAGAGTGCCAAATCACAACATTATTTATCATGGATATACAAGCGTGATTATGAATGAGTATTTAAATGCGTACAACCATCTATGAGCTGGTTTATCACATTCAAATACTTATAAAACACATCATACTTATATTTTACTAGATGACTCTACAGGGTATAGAATTATTTAGACCTTCAAAAAATTGGACATGTGGATTCTTGCATATTTTAAGAGTCCAGGCCGGCTATTTATGCAGAAGCGTCAAGACGCATCATTCAGAGATTGATCAACTATTGTTTCAAGAATGAGGAGCGATCTACAGAGACCCTAAATAAATCCAGATAGAAATAAACTTAGAAATAATTTTTAGAAAAACCATTAGGTTAGGTTTAACGAAAAAATATCAGTCTACCTAAACATTTGTTGTATTACGTACCAACTAACGAGTTACTTGACCACTAATTGAAACAATAACCCAAGAAAATAAAACATCATCATTAAAACTGTTAGAAAGGAAAATAATAAAAATATCGATATCAATGTAATGGGTGCTACAGCGGCGTGATCCTCTTTGTCTCGAGTTTAAGCCAGCTTGATGAGCGGATGACAAGTTATGTATTTCTTTTTGAACGGGGATGATCACCGCCTCATTTCGTTCAATGTTTATCTCTTTCTGACACCGCGAATAGGTTTTTTATAGGTACCTACTACGGGTTATCAGACCGGGCGCTGGAAGGAACGTGTAAAATATTAGGACAAAACAGAAATCATTAAAATGATTCCAAAGTATTTGTTCGGTCTATTTACTTGATATCTAAGGGGGGGTGGGGAGTAAAGAAAAATTGGCCAATAAAACTCCTGACGACATCCAGAATCACAATCTGCATGTTTTTCTGAATTTAAAACTATGCACAGAAACTTCGTTTGGCGCCTGTCCTATTTTGTTTACCCTAGTTAGACAAGTTTACAATGGGTCTGTTAATTATTTTTTTTATCAATAAGTAACTTTATTAAAAATAGCAAATAGAGAAAAAAAAACAAATCTTTTCAATTTTGCTTAAGTAGGTATAGTCTTTTTTATTAATAATGATAGGCTCGCGTTTGAACACCATCTCACCTGATGGTAAGCGATGAAATAGTTAGAAACCTTTCAATTCTAAGGGTAGGGTAAACTGTCAAGTTACAGAAAAAGTTAAGATATGGAAAAGATTTCAGCCGAAGGACGTCGACTGTTGGACATGGGCCTCCCGCGTGTCGCCACAACGCACAGTCCTGTTCGTCTCGCATCCACCGCATTCCCCCACTCTCACCACATCATCGGTGCACCTTGCCTTCCAACGCTGCGTTGTCTGGTGCGCGGTCACCACTCTAGAACCTTTCGACCCTTCAACCATCCGTTCTACGAGCAATGTGCCCTGCCCACTGCCACTTAAGTTTGGCGATTCTTCGAGCTATGTCGGCGACCTTGGTTCTCTTGCGGATATCTTCATTACTGATGCGATCACGCAAGGAAACTCCGAGCATAGCCCTTTCCATTGCCCTTTGGGTGACTGTAAGTTTTCTGATGAGGCCCATTATAAGCGACCACGTTTCAGTACCATATGTCATCACTGGCAATACGCACTGGTCATAGACTTTCGTCTTGAGACACTGTAATATGTCGGACGAGAAGATACCGCACAGCTTCCCGAACGCTGCCCAGCCGAGTCGGATTCTACGATTGACCTCTTTCTCAAAGTTAGACCTACCCAACTGGATTGTCTGTCCCAGGTAAACGTAATCGTCACATCTTCGAGTGTAGAGTCTCCGATCTTGATCGGAGTGGGTACTACACGGTTATTTATTATGACTTTGGTTTTGTCCATGTTCATTTAAAGACCCACTCTTTCGGAAGCTCTACTAATATATGGAAAGGATACACAAACTAAAATATGACGTCACCGCCATTAGTTAGCCGTATAAAAATGAGATAGCGCTATATATCCACCACGTCCCCATTCATACCAATATTTGAAATGTTTAATGACGTCGCTGACATTACGAAAACAATTGTTTCAGTACAGGGAAATGCACAAAATCGAATTTGAATTGTTACAGTAAAGGTGAATGTGTCCGGTGATCGAGAACTTTTATAGTCGTCAAGTTTAGGTAAATGGTCAATCAAGAAATAATGTATAACAACGCTTAGCAAGTCACTTATAATAATAATTCTTCAAATCATTATTTAAAAATTATTGCAATAGTCATTGAATGCGCGTACATTTATCGGTTGAGACGGCTTAAAATCAGTACGTATTTAATTTAATTAATGTCCTCCTATTTTAATGTCACAAAATTATAAAGAACCTATTTACAAAATGTCCTTAATTCAAATACCTAATTATAAGGAAGTACACTGAAATATATCATCAGGATCTACTCAATGTATAAATGACGTCGTTTAATAAATTAATCATTCTTGTTTATTATGGAACCCATCATAAATAAATATTTACAATACTACATAGGTATTTATAGAACATTAAGTGAACTCACAAGTAAAACTTTTTTTTTTGTGACATTATTTTGATATGTCACCAATACACAACATAACTGTACCTAATATAAGTTTTAAATTCATTTCATTTTTTTTTTTTGCTATGGCTTACTATCAATCGTACGAACTTTTTCCCACTGATTCGCTCGTGTAGCTGAGCCCACAGAGTCTGTATTAATTCGAGAAATTAGGAGCTTACGATATTCAATGATACTAAAGTTTTCTATCAATTTTCATTTTCAATTTATCATGTTTGTAATAGACTGTAGATTTATTTATTTGCATAGCAACACACAACATAATTATCCCTATGCAGACTTGCCTAGCGAGACCTCAGCTTACTACCTTCCTATTACCTTCTGCGAATCATAACACTCAGTGGAAGATGCCAACAATCACTTAGTGCAATATGTTATACATATAATATGTACATAATTATTTAAACTTATTTCCATACTATTATGACAACTTAAAAACTAATGTTACTAATAGTAGAGATCGTACTCATAAGCCTAAAACGTTTTGAGAAGATATTGATTTGCGAACAGCTAAAGAGTGGAATTATTTCCAGACAACTACAACGTGAGGGTGTAACTTACTTCTAAGCAAGCGTGCTCCATCGTCGACCACATCGTCACTTTCCATCAGGTAAGATAGTGGTTAAAGCGCGAGTCTATCAATAATAAAAAAAAAAACTAAAACTAAAACGCAATTACCATATAGCGTGGCAATGCCGCCAGTCTATTGGGGACTTTAGCAATCGACAGCGATGTGGAGTTTTTCGGCGCGATTTGATTATTTTTGTTTAGTAAAGGGATATTTTTTATTTTGATGTATATATATACAATTGAACTTAGTTTTTTTTAATATGTAAATAGTATGGAGCAATTATTAAATAACATTAACAAAAACGAAAGGTATGTAGGGTATTATTTCGTTTCATTTGTTTATAAGAGGTATCTTCAAGGCAAATGGTGAATGAATGGTCTTAATAAACTAGTGCGCCTCACCATCAACGATTGCATCACTACTTACCATCAGGTGGGATCGCAGTCAAGCACTAGTTTATAACAATTTAAAAAAAAAAACTGATTCTGTTGTGAAAATTCTTTCACGGATATTAAGCTACACCGGTGAGTGAAACTTTTATTCAGTAAAATGGACGGTTCCTCTAGTATAGGCCACGGGAGAGATACTGCTAGTTAAATCTAGTACCTAACTTAAATGTATTTAAACAAGTTTGTTAAATAGGCTTGTTATTGTGAACTATGAGCCAACCGAAGTTGATACTCTTGCAGAAGTTGAGATTTGAATTTATAATTAATTTATCGTTCATTCAGAATACTATAATAATTGATCACGTTATAAACTTAATGAAACTTTAAGAATTTATAATAGTATCCACCGATCGCTGTATTTTTTTTCGAAATTATTATATTACACTATTTTTTCAATTACAGGCACTATTATGATGTTTAGAATAATGTTACCATTAATCTTATTAACCATTAAAACTTATTAAGAATTTAGAAAAAACATACTCACAAAATTAAAAAATGCGCGCGTTATAACTTCGTTGACAACTGCGATATTATCACTTATTTATTTGAAGTTTGTTTATGTAACTTTCGTCTCAAACAGTTTGGCCTGTAACCGAAGGCGGTGCGGACCGTGAAAGATCTGGTGATAATATAGGGCGGTAAGCGGCCGCCCTAGCCTTTATAAGGCCGCCCAATGCGTGCACCACACTTTTCACGCACACAGTATTATGGGACTTTATTAATGAACGTATTCATAGATTAGGCTAGATCTAGATGTCATTTATAATGAATGAGGTAGGTACATAATTATTTCATTTTAAATTATATTATAACAGAAGGGTTTTCTTTTTAGTTTTGGGATTGGTTTTTATATTAATGTTTATTGGGATTTGTTTTTACCTATTTGAGATGCTTTTGAAAGGCAGCTATGTTTCGATAAACAAAAATAAACTCAAAAAAATTAAATACTGTTACAAAAAAATACAAATAATTTTTATTTTTAATTTCGGAAGCCGGTGTTTTTAGTTAGTTAAATTATAGTTTTTTTTTTTATTCTGACGTTCTAGTGTCTATTTTTTATATTGAACTCGGTTGTATTATTTAACCAACGTCCAATAATGGAGGGGATACCTACTCAAGCCGTCTGAATGTTTTTTTTGTATCTTTTACCCGCATAACTTTTTTGTTTATAAACCGATCTTGATGATTCTTTTTGTGTTGGGTTAGGTTATAACTTTATGACCATTTCATTACTTATATTTCATTTTCCCATATCAAAGCAATGTGTTAATTCAGATTGGTAAACCTTTAATCTTACCAGAGAACTTGCTCGCTATTCAGTACTAGATGTTCAAATAAAAAACTTTTTTACAAAAAAAAAAAATACTGACTTCACAAAAAAAACACTAAAAGGATCAAAATAACATTAATTTCTAAAGTCAGTGTTTCTCTGTATTGTTTATTTCTTATTTAAGATTTCTGACTAACCAACTAAAAAAGTTGCGATACACTTAGGTTTAAATAGCCAGACTGCCTATTTCTCATGACAATTCCAATTAATCCAAACACTGAGCAGGTTACATTGTTTTATTATGAAGTTCCTGTGTCTACCTTCCACCTTCCGCCTCCATCATCAGATCAGTTCGATAGTACCTTATAGCCAAACTGCATTTCAAGACAATTCTAATTAGCCCAAACACTGCTAGGATACATGATTAATTACAAAGTTCCGGTGCCCATCTTCCGGCTCCATCATCATCATCAGGTCACTTCGATGATACTATTTTGAACATAACTATTCAGAACCATTTATTTATTTGTATTGTCATATTCGCTTAACTATCTTCATTGTGATATCATACTCACACATGAAGTTCGGTTGGCCATTTCTGGTCTTCTTCATCTGTTCCACTTCATCAAATGTTACTTTTTGACCGTAAGTTAAGTTCTCGATGACAATACCAAAATCACTATATGGTTGCTGTATGGTTGTATATTTGAAGAGTTCCCTCGATTTCTCATGGATCCAATCATCAGAACTGGATTCTGAAAAAAATTGGACCAATCGGAAAACAAATATCCTCTAAGAGGAAAAAAAAATGCAAATCGGTCCATAAACGACGGAGTTCTGAGGTAGGCACATAAAAAAAAAACATACAACCGAATTGATTACGTCCTCCTTTTTTTTGAAGTCGGTTAAAAAAGTGAATAATAAAACATCCAACTTAAAAAATACCAAAATAATTGTTAAGTAGGTAACTTTAATTTAATTTAGTTTTTTTGAAATCACTATGATATGTAAAAAACTTTTTTTGTGATTTTTTTTTCACTTGTTAAATGTAGAACCCTTAGCAAAACAGTGTGCAATTTTTTTTTGCAGGCTATTTAGATAACATAACAATTAAATCAGTAGCTAAAGTGCATTTTATGACCTTTTTAATAAGTCCAAACACGGCTGGGATACATAGTTATATCATGAAGTTCCGGTGCTCACCTTTCGGCTTCATCATCAGATCAGTTCGATGGTACCATTTTCATCAGCTCATTTTGTTTAAAGTCTCGTCATGGTCGCTTAACTGTTCAAATCGTGTTCGTTTTTCATCAGATCCACTTCATCAAGTGGTACTTTTTGAATATCAATGCTTGATGATAAAACCGGTATGTATGGGCACTGTTCCCTCAATTCATCATAAATCTCATTATAAGAACTGGTTTTTGATAGAAATGGGTCCAATCTGGAAGTACAGTCAGTCTTTCTATTAAAAACCCATTTCATAATTCGGTACATAACCGACGGAGTTCTGAGGTAACAAACATCAAAATAATACAACCGAATTGAAAACCTGTTTCTTTTCATGAAGTTGGTTAAAAGTAAAAACTTTTCATTACACGATCGCTTTTGTGAAATTAATATTTAATGATTCAAACAACATTTTTAGTAGACAGCAAACTTTTGATAATAGTAGGTAAACTAGAATCAATCAACATTATTAGATACGAGATGTATCTCCATTATTTACATTACGAACCTTAATTTCACTAGTTTTTTGTTCAAATTCGACGAAATTCTTAACAGTCCTTTAAAGATTTTCGTGGAACTTCTATTGCTTAGTCGTAGATGTAAGCGAAATAACTCCATCCCTATGATAAAATGTGACTGGTCATTAGAAAACCATTTATTATGTTTACAAAGAGCGTTCCATCAATGAAATCCCGTGGGATACATATTACATTGGATATTCACACCCACGAGGTGTTGCGTCCGTGTGCTGTCCAGAACATGTTGCTTTTTAACCAACTTCAAATAAAGATGTTTCTCATTTTGGTTATATTTTTTTTATGTTTATAATACTACGTTGACGTCGTGGTGGGGCTTGCGCGCTACAATAAACCCTAGACCTGTGTCTGTAAGGTTTATTTTGCCGTAACATGCCTAGGGTGAGGAGTCAGACTAAGAGGGATACAATACGCAAGGCAGTTTTGTGGCGAACTGTTGGGCATTAGCGACCCCACGGGCCCGATCAATCGAGACAATTCTTGTTCGACGTCTCCGGCTTGCCTTTATTGGCCGGTCGTAGTGAACACTGACGAGGAATAGAGCTACCACCTCTCTCTTGCATTTATTGGCTCGCATGAGTGGAGATTCGTAAGAGCAAACGTGCTCGGGAGAAGAATGTATAATAATCCAGCGAGGGGCTGGTAGGGATCTTGATCGTACTTCTAGGATTGTCCCGATAGCCGTGGTATACCTCTTCATTCCTCAAGCACCTCAGGATATGTTGCCCTCTCGTTGCTACGTCACTTTGTGCTAGCGACCATTTTTGGGGGCCCATGTATTGAGTGTGCACGAATCGCGCGCACAAGGCGTCCATACCACGGATATTGTAATTCTGTTACATTGCGTCATACATTGCGACAGTGTGAACAGCAAACTCTTTCATTGCGTGTTACATTGCATGTTACATTACAGCAGTCTGTACCCGACTCAGGTAAGACAATTTAGCATAGCCCTAATCAATTGGGTTTGTTGATACTCCACCGCATACGCCTCCGTTCATAATTATACGGATATTAGAAACCGGGTCAAATCCGTTAATGTTTATTTGTGGCCAAGAAACTTGTTGTTGTAGTAACTGCGGGTACAGCTATTACACTATTATTATACAGGCGAAAGTGTGTAGTATGTTTTTTACTCCTTTTTTCGAGGGTGAGTAATAACTTCTCCTATGGTCTAGTTGGAATCTGAGGACTCTCTCTGGCTCAGACTTGTACTGGTCCCAGTGTTCCCTTAGTCGTGGCTCTTCTGAACAATTCCACAGCTGTTACTCCTTCAGGCTCAAATACTTAGAAGGATTTGAATGACACTTGGAACAACAACTTTCGGTTGTGTTACCGAAAGTCACACTTTTTTTACACTCGGGTAAAATAGACATGTTCTCTTGGGAGAGTTTTCTGCTTTCACGTGGGCGAGTCGCTGGCAGAAGCTTGTTTTAGAATGTGTCTAAGGGTAGGTAGGTACTCTTGTATTATAGCCTCTCATTTGAGCACTTTTTTTTTAAGGTGGGAAAATCATCTAATGACAAATTTCGCTCTTGGGCGGAGCGGAAGATAGTGTCAGACTTTTACTGACTAAAAACCCACTCCTGTTCCCTCGTTGCCTTCGTCCCAGGACCCCGGGTTTCGTTTTCACACTACCCATGGCCCCAGTAGGCTTCGACCCTGCTGGGCCCCTACGATTTGCTGACATCACCCTGAGGCGCGCGTGGAACAATACGCGCCGTCGACGACTTGGGCTCGGTCCGGACAGTTACCAGACGGTCGGACGGGAGCCACCCATTGCTCGCCGTCCGCAAGCCTGCGGACCATTGCCGTTGCCTCACGCGATCGGCCGCCTCCTTTGCTAGCATTACTGCTTCGCAGAAGGAGGCGCCGGCTGCCACTCCTCCTCGCTCCGGACCATGGCCTGTACCAAGGCCCGGCGCGAGAGATCGCCGCCGCCGATCGCCCCCACGAGGACACGGCGTTGCTCTTCCCAAGCGGGACACACCTCCACCGTGTGCTCCACCGTGTCCTCCGGGCGGTCCACACAGTGGCGACACCCGGGCGTCGCTTCCGCACGAATTCGGTGCAGGAACTTCCCGAACTTCCCGTGTTCGGTGAGAACCTGCGTCATGCGGAAGGTGAGGACGCCGTGAGGTCTTTCCAACCACGCCTCAAAGAGGGGACTTATCGCCATAATTGTGGCGTGACAGTCGCTGTCGCCATTTTTCCATGAGAACCCGCCGGAACTCCGTCCGCCATGCTGCGACTTGTCGCGACAGCGGAGTTCTTATTTGAGCACTAAGAATTTGAAGTTGAGTATTCTCTACTATAACATAAAGACAGGGCGGGTTTCTGAATTGAGTATTTTGAGTTAAGAACGTCTCAGACCCTACTTTAAAGCCGTTGACTTCTCGCTCATTTTGAACTATTCAAGCGATACTGGTCTTTTAAGGAGATAGATTTTAAAATTATTTCACTCTAAAAGTTCTTGCCGGGTCGCTGCCGGCCGCTGCCATTTCGAAAAGAATGTACCCTAATATTAAGTAGTATTTGAAATTGACCCGTTTTTAACTCCAAATATCTACTCAATTCAGAAACCGGCCTTAGATCAACGCTGCTCGATTACTGTTGGGCCTGAAAAGTTTAAATGCTTATGGTATTTTTAATTATTTCTGACCTAGAACGCCTTGGTACTTTAACGTAGGTACAAATGTAATGTAGGCATATAATTTAGGAATGTAATGCAAGCAGGAATGTAATGTAGGTGAGGCTTGAGAGATATTAAGCCTAACTTCATAGACTATAATTATTTCTACCTACGAAGTAGATTATAAATTAATTTCTTGTGAAGTCTAAAAACTTATTTTAGTAGGTGCTTATAAATAATTGAATCAAAATTTCAGCGTATTCACCAGGATGGGTGAACTTGCTTGCGTACAAACGTAGGTATCTAACCTGTATTTGTTTATACTAGAGGAAAGTAACCAAAACTTGAATATTATCCCAATATGGAGTACCGCCAATTCTCGTAAATGAATACTTCTAGACGCACAAAACAGTGCTCTTCTATCTCTTTAAATTATAATACTCGCGTACTGGTTTCTACTTGGTAGTTGGGCAAGCGGTGTGCCCATAATGAGAAATGGTAGTTTTTCTCTGTGAGAAGAGTTTTTACGTAGTTTTTAAGATGCTCGAGAAGAAACATGGATCAGTTGTCTTATGTATGGGATTTAGGTAAGTACATGATAACTGCGCTTATTCAGAGTTTGATACTTGGAGTTGTAATTTTTTGCAAACAGATTAAAATTATTTTTTAGATTTTTTCCTAAATATTTTTTATACAGATTTGCAGTATACCATATTTTGTACCTATTTCATAACTAGATCCCTTTTTTTGAAGTACTTTTGAAAAAAAATATACTTTCAATTAATAAAAAAAACCAGACTGTTAATAAATTAAGCGTAAATGTATCAAACTTTTATGTTATTAAATCACGAAAATAGAATGGTATTCCATATTTTGTTACTTTCCTCTATATAGGTAAGTATGTATTAGTTATAGATATGTAAGTAAGTAAGAAAGTTACCTACAACAGCTACATATTATTTAAAGCTATTGTAAACAACAAGGTAAGCAAGTAATTCATGGTTAGACCTGGAATAAATTAATCATAATAAAATTATTACTACCGTGGGAAGTTCCGCAAAGTAATATTAGCTTTAGAATGAAATAGACACGAGTTATAATACGCTTATAACTTAGCATATGTTTTACAATTTACGAGATATACGTAAAAGCCGGGTTTTTCTTCCATTATTGTTAGGACTTTGCTCGGAGTTTCCTTGCATGATAGAATCACGAATGAAGGTACTAGCAGTAGAACCAAGGTTACCGATATAGCCCGAAGAATAGCCAAACTTAAGTGACAGTGGGCAGGGCTCGCAAAACAAATGGTCAATAAAGCTGAAAAGTTCTGAAAAGGCGACCGTGTATCGGAAGATGAAGGGTTGGAAGGCCTCCAACAAGATGGACCGATAACCTAATGGGAGTCGCGAAAATCCGATAGTTGCGAAAGGCAATAGACCGATCGCTGTGGGGACACTTGGGGAGGCCTATGTCCACCTGTGGACGTCTTTAGGCTGAAATGATGATGATTATGATGATAATGATGATTATACCTATTATTTTTCTTGATTGGCCTATTGGTCTAGTGGTTAGTGGTCCTGAGTGATATGCCGGAGGTCGTGGGTTCGATTGCCACCCAGGACAAATGTTTGTGTGATGAGCACGATCATTTGTTCTGTGTCTGGGTGTATAGTCACTGACTGACTGACATATTACACACACAACCGAAACTACTGGGACTAGGAGCTTGAAATTTTGCACAAGGCTTCCTTTTATGACGTAGGCGAGCACTAAGAGAGGATTTTCCAAAATTTAACCCCTGAAGGGATGAAACGGGGGACTAAACTTTGTATGGAGAAACCAACTTTCACGCGGGCGAAGCCGCTGGCAGAAGCTAGTTTATCTATATATGTATGTATTTAGAAGTATGTTTATCAGTTGTCTAGTACCCATAACACAAGCTCTGCTTAGCTTGGGACTAGACAGCGTTGTGTGATAGTAGTGGAATATTATTATTATCTTTATTTACTTTGTACACATATTTTATATATTTTTAAATATTTCTTAAAACACAAATTTATAAAAAACATTAAAAAATAGTAGCCCACCGGCATCAGCCGCCTAACGCGAGCCTCCTAAGGTGTTGGTCGAGGCTCTTGGCTATTGCCCGACACGACTATCTGCACAATGATCGCCGAGTCCACATCCCACATGTTGACAACCTCGCAAGCCAAGTCAATATACTTGATTTGTTTATCTTTCTCGGCTTTCACGAGGTTCTCGTCATGCGGGACGGATATGTCAACAATCATTGCACGCCTCTCGCTTCGGTCCACCACCACTATATCAGGCTTATTGGCTACAATAGTCCTGTCAGTGATGATGGACCGATCCCAGTACAAAGTGATATGACCATTATCAAGAACTGGGTCGGGCTCATACCTGTAGTACGGTACTTCCGATTCCAGAAGAGAGTATTTCAAAGCAAGTTGCTGATGGATAATCCTGGCTACAAGGTTGTGTCTATGCAAGTACTCTCCGTTAGCTAGACGAGAACAACCAGAGATCATGTGACGAATTGATTCTCCCGGACGGTGACATGCCCGACAGATGTCAACCGTGCCGTCCTTCACACGTCATGATAACTTCGTCCATAATTGCACAGACAAAACCTTCGGTTTCCCCGAAGAGGTCACCGAAACGCAGCCAGGCTACGGACGCCAATTGGTCTACATCGGGCCCGTGAAGGGCCCGGAAAAAGCGTCCGTGAAGTTCCTTGCTCTGCCATACTTCCCTGCGATCGTTAGTGTCAAGCACTACCGGTTTGCGCCAGTTCTCGTTAGCCAGGGAGAGCGGGGTGAGTCCCTTGTCCACTGACACTATATCTCGATGCATACCCACGTCGGTAGCTAGGAAATATTCCCTGAGACTGCATACCTCGCGGTTGTGTAGGGTCTTAGCATTTAAAAAAACTCGACCTCCACACTTCCGCGGGATATACAGTCTCATCACCGACGATCGTGGGTGATGCATTCGATATGCAGTCAGCAGTGTGCGGACCCTCCTATCCAGGGCGTCAAGTTCCGTTTGAGTCCACTTGAGTACGCCGAAAGAGTACATCAATACCGGCCCAACCGTTGAAGGCGCGCACCTTGTTTCCGCCTGAAAGAAGGCTATTGAATACCTTCTTCAGGCGTCTAAAGAAACGTTCCCTCAACGATTGCTTCATGTCAGTGATATTGATGCCTAGAGCATCCGACATACCCAAATACTTATAGGTTTCGGTTGGAGAGAGGGATCTCAGGTTTATGGAATCCGTGAGTTGAGTTCCCACAGATTCCACAACCTCCCCTCGTTTTACATGCATGACCGCACATTTGTCCACACCAAACTCCATCCTTATGGCACTACTGAAGGTTTCAGTTACCTTCAGTAGCTCCATCAGTTGCAGATTGTTGGGGGCAAAAAGTTTCAGGTCATCCATGTAAAGTAGGTGAGATATTACCTGACCACCTCTCTTCAACCGAACCTAGACCTGAATTCTCCGGCAGTGTGCTAAGAGGATTGAAAGCTAGGCAAAACCAAAGTGGACTCAAACTATCACCCTGGAATATACCTCGCTCGATCCTTACAGGTTCGCTATTCCTCTGGATATGTCGACATCCTGGATAGCGAAGGACCGTCCTCCATTGCCTCATTACACGACATCAGGAAGGTGCGTAGTGTTGTATCAATTTTATACAATTCTAGCACCCTCATGAGCCATGTATGAGGAACAGAGTCATAGGCCTTCTTATAATCTATCCACAGATCCTTTCGGGAACGTCGAACCTGTTGGCTAATGGTCATATCAATGAGGAGCAGCTCCTTAGTACGGCGGGATCCGTTCCTACATCCATTCTAAGAAGGTGACATGATAAAATTTTTGTCAATATGACTATTAATTTTGAAAGAAAGAAAGAAAGAAAATTGCGTTTATTTGGCATTACAAAAAGAAGAAACAAAATACCTTAAAATTAAACAAATAGTACCTTGAGTAATGCCAAAAGGGCCTCATCCAGCATAATGCCAAATGGTAACACAAGGTCACCACCTGACGCTGATTTTCAGCTGCAACCCTTGGGTGCCTTATACTTGAAAATAGGAAATATTCATTAAAATCTAAAAAGGTTATGATTTTTAACTAAAAAAAAATGTTGCAATACTTATTTATAAAACAGTCCAAAAACATTTGCTTCGCAGTATGGATGTAAAAACTTTATAGACCGTCGGCAAACACGTGATCGGTCTATTTATTATTATTATTCTATATAAACACATATAAATTACATTTTTAAATATTTTTTTCAAACAAAATCATACAAAAAAAAACATTATAAATATAAAAAATAGTACCCCACCGGTATCGGGAATAGGGTCCAAGCTACCGGGGTCAGGGCTCCAGAGAAAGGAACCTCCTAACAATGCGAGCCGTGTCCAGGAGTACCGCTTTCTGAATCAAGCCCTTGATCCAGCCGCCTAACGCGAGCCTCCTAAGGTGTTGGTCGAGGCTCTTGGCTATTAAGCCATTGCCCGACACGATTATCGGCACAATGATCGTCGAGTCCACATCCCACATGTCGACAACCTCGCGAGCCAAGTCAATATACTTGATTTGTTTATCTTTCTCGGCTTTCACGAGGTTCTCGTCATGCGGGACGGATATGTCAACAATCATTGCACGCCTCTCGCTTCGGTCTACCACCACTATATCAGGCTTATTGGCTACAATAGTCCTGTCAGTGATGATGGACCGATCCCAGTACAAAGTGATATGACCATTATCAAGAACTGGGTCGGGCTCATACCTGTAGTACGGCACTTCCGATTCCACAAGAGAGTATTTCAAAGCATCTCAGAACCCTGGGGTCCTGGATCTTTGGAAGGCGTACGAGGAGTCGAAACCAACTCGCAGAGGCCCCTTATTATTATTATTATTTTCTTTTTGCAGACATTAATTTTTTTTACAACTAGGTACCCTATTATCCAGCTTTTTTCCAATAGACTATAAAGTAATTCTAGGAGGCAATAGTAATAAAATCCTATTGTTATCAAATCCTGGGATTACCGGCAACTATTTATCGATGCCATGTGATCATATAGTTTGACTATCAAGCCTTTCATGAGCACGCCCAGGGTCTATTGATATTCAAAGCTAAAAACCCATAAAGTGCCGCCATCAAATAACCGATAAGAATAACCGTAATAGAGGGTTTATCGTGAGAAATATATAATCTCACACAATGTACTATATTATATACTTACAAGTGGCGCTGTAAAGTATACGACAGAGTAATAGAAGTAATAACGTCGACACCCACTTACGCTTCAATACACAACCGACAACAACGTCAACAGCACCGCCTACTATTATTATTGAAGACTTACTTACGTCAAACAAACATGAGCTGTTGCTTGATTTCCCATACCTTGCTGTCTTTTAAGCAGACGTCCCTCTTGATTAGGCGCGTAGTGTTTCACGCACGCCTCAGGGCGATGTCAGCAACCGTAGGGGCCCAGCAGGGTATCCAGGGGACCCAGCAGGATACCTAGGGGACCCAGCAGGGCATGGTCCAAAGCGAGGAAGAATGGCAAGCGCCACTCCTCCTCGCTTCGGACCATGGCCTGTACCAAGGCCCGGCGCGAGAGATCGATGCCGCCGATCTCCCCCACGAGGACAGGGCGGTGCTCTGGCCAAGCGGGGCACAGCTCGACGTTTGCTCCACCGTGTATGATCTACTTCATTGATTTTGCTTGCACTTTAAAATGCAACGCTTTTAAAGTTGGAACTCTTTTTAAGAAAAAAACACTTATTTTATTACATTTCATGGTTATAAATACGTACTGCGATATCAAAGAAAATGCAAAACATAAAGAAACCAATAAATAAGTAATTTCTAAAAATGATTAACGTAAGTATCTTTAATATTAAGTTTATTAGAACTTATAAACTTGGTGTGAAAGGTGTGCCTGAGAAGTATGTGCAGTTGATCTGATCTTGATTGAGGTTGAAAACAGAGTACTTGTTCTGCGATTTCGGCGGTCTCTCCAATCCAGTGCCGCTCTCGCTGGAACGCCCATACTGATCTGCTCCGACTTTCGGTACCTCGGGTCGCTCGTCCAAGGGGATGGTGAGGTAGATTGGGACGTAACACATCGGATCAATGCTGGATGGATGAAATGGCGACAGGTCACGGGAACAACTATTGACCCACGGATGCCCCTCAAGTTGAAGGGTAAAATCACCAAGTCCATGATAAGACCTGTCATACTGTATGGATCAGAATGTTGGGCTGTAAAAAAGACGGATAAAAAAAGATTGCACGTGGCGGAGATGAGAATGTTAAGATGGATGTGTGGTGTGACGAGAATGGATAAAGTGAGAAGTATATTAGGTTTAGTTTGAAAGTGGTACCAGTGACTGAAAAGTTGAAAGGGAATCGTTTGTCTTGGTATGTTCATGTGAAGAGGAGGGATGTAACGCATGTTACTAAAAAAGAGTTATGAAGAGTTATGAGTATACATGTGGATGGATGGAGAGGGAGAGGGAGACAAAAGAAAAAATGGATGTAATAAGTGAGAAGTGATATGAAAGAGATAGGCGCATGCAACGGAAGCTCTCAATAGGAATAATTTTCCCCCGTTTTTGCAACATTTTTCGTTGATACTCCGCTTCTATTGGTCATAGCGTGATTTTATATAGCATATAGTTTTCCTCGATAAATGGGCTAATTAAACACTGAAAGAAATTTTCAAATCGAACCAATAGCTCCTGAGATTAGCGCGTTTAACCAAACAAGCAGTCTTCAGCTTTATAATATTAAGTATAGATATCTAATACTATTGCTATTTATGCTTATTAGCTATTTGTATAATAAATAAAGTTATATATTGAGTCGCTCTTCGCGCGTGTCACGTCTCGATGTGAACTGACCCTATGATATTCATCAAAATTAAATGGTGTAGTCGGCAATTTGTGCTAAACGAAATACTCAAGATGACTAACATATTTATTTAGATATGTGAAAATACAGGTAATAAAGTGTTTAATACAAAATTTGATAATCATATCTAAAGAACGACGGCGAGGAAATTGTTGATGAAATTATTAAGTGTCTACGTATATAACAAATTGTAAACATTTTTAGACAACTTTTAGATGAAATCCCGACATGTCCGGGATTGTTTGCGTTTGGTTGATTGACTGAGCGGATGGAGTATAAGTACTTATAATGTTTTTACTGTCTTTGTCGATTAAGAATTATTATTTTATTAAATTGTTAGTTAATCAAGAAGACTATCCACGAGAACACTGCCGACAAACTGTACCTACTGCAGTTTGGCAGAAGATATATTATGTGAAAATATTTATGTAAATTTTCTTGAATAATCCATTTAAAAAAAAACCACCGTGATATGTACTTGCGCAATGATTTACTATTTTTAAGTATTATCAAATCACACTATAGCGCAAAAAAACGTCATAATTAGAAACTAAATTGACTAGATTTTTATGATAGTAAATATTTTATGATAGTAAATAATCATGGCTTAGTTTTTTTGCTGGTTTGTATTCATGACTTTTGGCTAAACTGAACTCTTAATTGTTGCTACTAATATAAATCTTGGTCAAGTAACATAATATACTTAGCCATAACGGCGATTAACCGTTTTAGAGACCGTTTTATGTTTTCCGATGGTATAATCGCTTTTACGACCTGGTTCCAGTCTTCGTTGCACAAACCCGTCTTCGAATAACTTGATGCGATTTTTTATTTTAAGTCTTAAAAAAATTGTTAAAACCCATTGCTTCAAATAAAGCTTTTGTTGTGTCACCGTTCATATCGATTCAAAAATAGTTTTCAGGGTCTTGTTTGTTTACATCTTTTTTTGATCAATTGCAATTATGCACGTGCAAAGAGAGTCCTATCAGTTATTTTGTACGCAAATTGATGTGTTTACGAGTGGATTTTATATTGTAAATAGTTTTAACTAGTTTGTGTACTGTTTAGTGTAGTAGTTAGTTAGTTTGTGTAGTGTAAATAGTTTAGTAGTAAATATTTCAATATTTACAAGACTATTTACAGTATATTATTTTAAATATATTTGTAACATAATTTATAGAGTATTAGAATACAATACATCGCAGTCTGCGACAAAAGTATGAAAGTAACTACATTTCATCGTGTAGTAATTTCGACCAATAAAATGAATTATTTAGTTCCCCGTTTCATATATTTGAAACCGTTAGTAGTTGTGAGAAACAATAACTACGTTGCTCAAAGACAGTTTCATCTTCTGTAACCGTTACGTTTTTTTTTTTTTGCAATTGAGCCGGTTTCGACTATTCTGCCAGTGTCACGTTGGGACGGCGGCCCGGTGAGAGCAACCGTCGAACTTTGTACTTCGTGGTAGGTGTTTTTAACAATCAGAACTTTAGGTCATTTTCTTTCAAAAATGTAGCCAGGAAGTTAATTAATTTGGGGGAGAAGTGAGAAAGAAGGGAGTAGAAGTTAGTTGGGAGGGGAATGTTACATTTGGGAAGTTTACGATAGAGGTCAAAAGATTTATTATTCAAGGAGCAGGAGAAGAAAATATGGTCCAAAGTACCCTCCGCTAGACCACACTCGCACAGAGAACTATCTCGGACATGGATCTTATTCAGGAACACTGGGCTACAACAATGTCCGAGTCTCAGTCTACAGAGCGACGAAACAGTTCTCTTCGACAGTTTAGGGCATTTAAAGAACCAAGGCCTACGTTGAATTTCGGGCTGTATAGCTGCATAGTAGGTGCCCTTGGTTTTGGAGGTCGTCTTCCATGTTTCAGTCCACGAGTTAAATAACTTGGGTTTGGCACCATTCCGCAAATCGTAGCTATGAACCAAGTAGTGCTTTCGATCAACCGGATTCGATGTGGCATACTTTGATAACGAATCAGCGCACTCATTGCCAACAATACCCGAATGACCGGGGATCCAGGCTATCTCGATGTCCAGGCCGATTTGGGAACATTCAAATAACAAGTTCTTAATATCTACAACGATTTTACTATGGATTTTACTATGGAATTGATTTTGTTTTAAAGCCTGAACACTACTAAGAGAGTCTGAAAAAATTACTGATCTTGTTATTTGATGTGATTTAATATAGTGTATGGCTTCTAGAATACCAATGCACTCTCCTGTAAACACTGATGCTTCTGGTGGGCATTGAAAAAGCAGAGAAATTCTAGAATTTTGATAGTAAACTGCCACACCAGTATTTCCTGTTTCAGTCAATTTTGAAGCGTCAGTGTAAAAGAAATTCCATCCTACCCAGTAACGCTGGAGAGCTAACTCAAAGTCGTCTTTTGCGTTTAGGGTATTCTTTGATATCCCCAGTCCCAAGACGGCTTTTGGTTCGAAATGAATCATCTCATATGCGGTAGAGAAGACCGGGAGAGTTGGATATTGGCAAACTGGCGCGGAGAGTTGTTTAAGTTCTCTGTACCTGTTTATCAATAAAGGAACTGTTTTATGGTTCCAATAAGAAGAATTATTAAACGAGAGGTTGATTTGCTCTAAAATTGGGAGTAAGGGATGGGATGAAAGGGAAAAAACTTTAGACAGGAAACGGTCTGCCAAATACCTCATCATCCTAAGGTGCAGGGGCGGATCTGCACATTCCACTTGAAGCGCATTAATAGGAGAGGATTTCATGGCCCCAATAACAATTCTCAGGCATTTGGCCTGGATGCTGGTTAATGTTTTCAGGGCATTTTTATTGCAGGGCTCTATAAGGAAACTGCAATAATCCATCGCACTTCTGGCTAACGCATTGTAAACTAATTTAAGGGTGTATGGGTGAGCTCCCCACCACACCCCGGCCAAGGCCTTAAGGACCGACACAGATCGTTCACATTTCTTGACCGTGTTGTTAATGTGTTCAACACCGGACAGTCTTGAGTCCAAAGTTACTCCCAGAAACCTAGCCTTATCCTTGATTGGAATGGTTTGTCCATCGATATTAATATCTATTGAGGGTACGGAACGCCTGCGGGTAAAAATGACCGCTGTACTCTTTGGCGCACTTAAAGACAAACCGTGATCGAGAAGCCATTGTTTTAGCGACGACAGAGAGATATTCATTGATAGAGCGGCATCCTGAATGGAACTGTCAGAAACCAGGAGTGCAATATCGTCAGCATACTGAAGGATTTTGCAGTCGTAATTGAGACAGGAGGGTAAATTTGCTGTATATATGTTATATAATGGGGGACTAAGCACAGATCCTTGAGGTAATCCTCTCCGGAGCGTTCTTTGATCAGAGTCCGCCCCAGGGATTCGTAATTGGATGGTGCGGTTGGTAAAGATGCTACCGATGATACGACAAATCCTAGCCGGGATTCTCAGCTCGTGCAATTTTTGCCTGAGATTAGAGAGGAGGACAGAATCATAGGCAGCCGATATGTCTAGGAAGACGACAACCGCAGACTCATTCCTACTGAGGGTCAGCCGGAGCTCTGACGTGAGGATACCCACACTATCAGCTGTGCCCAGACCTTTCCTGAAGCCAAACTGAGTCGGCGGGAGCAGCCTCCTATTTTCCACCAACCACTCCAGACGGTTTTTAATTAAATGTTCCAAAAGTTTTATAAGTATGGACGATAAAGCAATAGGCCTATATGAACAATGATCACTAGGATCCTTGCCTGGTTTTAAAATCGGGATGACAACTTGAACCTTCCATTCTGTGGGAATATAACCGGAAGTAAAGCAGAAGTTAGCCAGATCCAGGTAATATCGGTGAGTTTTTGGACCAGCTTTGGAAATAAAGGAGTAGGTGAATCCGTCCACTCCCGGAGCAGAGTCTCTAACATAACCGTTACGTTGTAATGCAATAACAAGCTAAGCCACCACTACAGAATGACGTCGTCTATTGACAATGACATGACATCTTGTCGTTCGTTGAAAAATGCGTTTATTGATTTTTAAATTCATAAAGAGGTACGAAGTATTATTAACTTAATTTAAACTGGAATATCTTTAAGAGGCGGTTTCTATTAGACAGAATTGTTCAGAAAATTAAACTAGATAGGTACTTTTGTATATTTTTCATCAATATAGGTACGCTAAAATAATATGTCAGCAAAATTTTGTTCGGGACTTCACCATGATCCTTTGATTATTCGAAATCAATCTTAAGCGATAGATATAAGTACTTTTGTGGACTTACACCGTACATTGTTTTTGTAGCTTTAATCGGTGGCGGAGTAAGACGGCGCGGCGGCGGTGGGGTTAGTTGGCGCCCCGGGTGCCAAGACAGCCAAGCAGGAACGGGAGTCGAGACTCGTGTAGCCAAAGAAACAAGACTCCAACAGATTTGAAACAGGTGTCATTCGAAGCGTCTAGTTGAATAGATTTGTTTTTGTTATGGCGACATATCTGAAAAGTATGGGGTTTAGGGTAAAAGTAAAAAGTCCCGTCAAAATCAGTTCAGCTATTTTGGACATTAGCCAGAAAAAACACACATACAGACCGACTAACTGACAACATTTTAAAAATTGCGTATGTAGTTATCGAATATACTTTAATATGTTTTATTTAAAAAAAATGTTATTTTGATTTCACAAACGGATATTTCGTTTTTATTTATATCTAAGTATTCTAGTTAAACATTTAAATAATATATTATTTGTATAGATAATTTATTTCACCGATGTATTGTATTGTGTATCAAGTAGGTAACGAATTGTAAACATACAAATAAACAATTATTGTATTTCAATATCTATCCTCTCCCAACCTGTTAAACAAGGAAGGGCTGAAGAGGTCACAACGTCGAGAGAGGGCGAACTCTCATAAATGCAACACGGCCTTCCCATTGCTCTAATGTGCGGCCCATGTAGACCAGCGGGAGGCCTATAGCTAATCATTTCGGTCACTTAACGGCTACCAGTCTTCGAGAGTGATTACCCAAGTACGTAATCAATCGACTGTTTATTTGCTTTTAAACTCTTGCATAAGGAATCTTTCAGTGGAGAAGGTATCGAATATATTGAGAAAAATTAGTGGAATTCGCTATCTGTCAAATACCTGTCACTTTTACGAAGAAAGAAGAAAGTATAGCAGTAAGACAAGCCGTGACCATCTTCGCGCTTCTGGGATTGACGTGATAGCCGTAGAATACCTACTTCTCCACCTCTCAAGCACCTCAAGATACCTAGCGCAGCGCTACGTCACTAAGCACCTCAAGATACCTGGCGTTACGTCACTAAGTGTTTACGACCTTTTATTGAATGTGAGGTCAGGTAGATAGGGGCTCATAGTCTTCCCACAGTTCTAATTAACAAGTCCACTATAGCCACCCCAACCAATAATAATTCAATAACTTAGTTTCCATATTTTCTAGTAACACCTATTAGATATTGTCCATGAAAGCACTTGCTAGAGCTTACAGCAACAGTCATGGTTTGATGCTTCATCTCTTCAAAAATGTACAATAGACCTCTGCATGTGAGCTTCAGTCCCTTGTACGCCTCCCAAAGTCTCCGTCCCCATATTCCCAGATTATCAGAAATAAGGGAACAGCAATAATAAAATAAGGAATTTATCTAAAGCTTAAAGTTATCGTATCCAATAAACATTGTTCAAACTAGTGCTGCCAGATCCACAAGGTCTCGAACAACGTAGCTGTTCATAGAATAGTAGCGAGAGTTGAGAGGACATGGTTTAAGTTATTCTATCTACTACTCAAGCACTTATTAACCACAGAATAAGCAGGGATACTACGTCTCATTGACTACTTGACGAAAATAATTTCCTAGAAATAAAATAAATTCAGCATTTAATTTAGTCTACTGGCTAATTTCATTCATTCAACACAAGAACTCTATGTAATCTGTGGTCATTCAATATTTCATTCGTTCGTTTTAGTTCGTTTCCGATCACGGCGACGCGAAAAATAATTTGTTTTTTGCTTAAACTTAAATAAATATCCGTCTGATTACGGAAATATTTGAAAATGTGTGTATTTTGATTGTATGTGTTACATTTTTTTAAAATAAACCATTTTCATTTAGTGTAATTAATTGGTTTCAGGGCGCGAACAAAATCGCCTTCGGCGGCATCTGATAAAGATAAAAAAAAACCACGGGAAAACAAGAAGAAGAAGGGTGATTCTGGATCCAGCAGTAGTGAGAGTAGTGGCAGGTTTGTTCTAATAAATTAAACTATAAGTTTGTAGAAAAAAATATTGTTATGTTAGGTTATGTATTTGAGCTGTATTGAAATCTACGTATTCATTTCTCTATCTTGTCATTATGATAAGAATTAGATCCTAAAATCGTTAATCAAACGCCTTTAATGTATTGCAAATATTATTTGACCTTTGACTGCCTATGTTGGATATTATCCAACAAATACTCGCGTTCATTCCGCCAGGGTCGCACATCCTCGACCAAAAACTCCATCTCAGTTTGTAAGTTTCTATTGTACAACGCCTTGGACATCCTCTGTAACGTTGAACAAGTGCTTGTAAATATATAAATAAATCTCATCGGCTCTCCTCATCTCTGGTCACCTGTGGGGATTGAAGAGCTAAGGGGTACTCAATCGCAAACACGACCCTGGTGAATACCACACGAAAACACTCGTCGGGCCAATCCGAGCAAGCAGTAAAAGGGTTAATAGTAAGCTGTAATTTTATTAAATATGTTCTGTTGTGTGTAGTTCCTCAGAGAGCAGCTCGTCGCGGTCATCGTCTCGGTCGTCTTCAAGCAGTTCAGGGAGCTCTTCTCGCTCCTCTTCCTCATCCAGCTCATCGAGCAGCAGCAGCAGCAATAATGACCGCTCCAGACCAAAAAAGAAGTAAGTACAAACATGAGAAAATAAATTCTTGCACAAGTGCATACTACAGTTAGTATTAGTGTGCCTTTTTAAACAAAAATTATCATTATTAGACACTTTCAAACACCATACTGACACTAAGTACTGAAATGACAATACAATAGGAATGTATTTAAATCTCCTGTTTTTTTTTTATGACCTATTATTATGAAATAGTGCCCAATTATAATAAGTTTCGTAAAAAACTGCTTATAATGATAAGTATTTATCAATAGTGTAGCTTTAGTGACAAATCCTTGGTAAATATTTAACTGTTATCCACCTTTTTCAGGACTTCCCCAAACAAGAGCCCAGTGAAGGACCGCCGTGAACCCGATAGAGATAAAGTAAGGGATAGATCACCTCTTGATAAGAAGAAATTGGCTGCCCCCTCATCTAATGATAAGGGGAAGAGCAAGGAGAAACATGATAGGTAAGAAATAATAATTATATTAACTCTTTACTCGCTTGCATTGGATTGTTCCGACAAGTGTGTTTGTGTCTTATTCTCCAGGATTGTGTGTTTGCGACTCGGTACTCCATCTTGTTTACCTCTTCAAGCCCCATAAGTTTTATTAAGTATTTAATTTTGACTTTATTATTTAATTTTGATTTTATTATAATTTGAATTTAATTTTGTCTTTATTATTTAATTTTGATTTTATTATTTAATTTTTTATTGATTAAATTTAAATATTTACAATTTTATTTTATATTCTAATTTTCCCCTTGACATCAAAAAATCTGAAAGTAAATTTTCCTTCAAGCGTAAGATTCGGAACTACTACTTGAAGTCCTCTCAACTTTAGTTTGGTCTTCGTCAGAATTATTATTGAGTTTTCTTAATGATTTGATATTTTTCATAGTATTTATTAGTTTATAATTTTGGCATTTATATGTATTTTATTATTATAAATAACTTATTTTTTATTTTATTTGTTCTTTTTAAAATATCTGTAATTTATTTATTGTGCAAACCTACCACATTATTTTCTTTTTAACCCAAAGGTTGACTGGTAGAGAATGCCTTGTTGCATTAAGTCCGCCTATGTACCACTACTGTACATGAAGTTTAAATAAATATATAAATAATTTCAATTTAATTTAATTATTTGCATTGCACAATATTTGATTTTAGCTGTACAAACTGATTTTAATTGTTACTGTTTTGAGTACTATTCTTTTTTTATATTGTATATGAGTCAAAGTTACTTGAAATAAATAAATTATTATATTATTATTATTATAAGTGACAGGAGAGCTGACGAGATGGTGTATTTGGTTGTGGATGTGCAACCCTAGTGGAATAAAACGTGAGAGTGTTTGTCGAATACATTCATTATGAGCTGTAACTGTAGAGCATACAAGAAAAGTTTTTGCTCCTCTCTCGAGTTTATGTTATGCATTTCAATTGCTTCAGAATGTAATAAGAACTTTCTATTTAGGTCACCTGGCCGTAAAAAGCGGGAACGGTCCCCACCACCCCGCCCCACAAGAATTCATATAGGACGTTTAACTATGAACGTCTCCAGAGATCATGTTCATGAGATATTCTCAACATATGGTGCTGTAAAAGCAGTTGAGTTTCCAATGGACAGACTACATCCTCACAATGGACGAGGATATGCATATGTTGAGTTCAGTAATGCAGATGAGGCAGAAAATGCCATGAAACACATGGATGGAGGTAAATAAAACAAAGCTATTTTTGATAAATGTTTTTTTTATATTTCATCCGACTAATATTGCTATTACTAATCTGATTAAATACTTTTTTGTGTCTTGTCTTGTGTCATTGAAAGTTGTTACCTGGTTATTTAAAATATTGTACACTAGCTTTTGCCCGCGGCTTCGCCCGCATACATAAAATATAGCCTGTCACACAGGAATAAAGCAGCTTTTTAATGGTGAAAAACATTTGATTTTCTTCAGGATGCGACCGGCGTAGTTCTTGAGCTCTGTTTCTTACGAATCGTATCGAATAAACGAATCGAATTGTTATTTCTTTCCACCTGTAGTAATTTCTCACGCGAATGTGCTCTTTTACTCTGTGTTTGGCGCACTAGACGTTTATTGACAAGAAGAAACAGTAAGTTTTTTGTTAAAATGCCACGCAACTCGTGTTTGCAATTTCGTGGAACTTTCGTGCTAATTCAATGTTTTAAAATGCTGTTCCAGCAGTCTGACGTTTCTTTTGGGATATCGAATTTTTATCTTCGTTTTATTTCAACGACATAGAATTTTTTTTCCATCAGAATGCTTCGCTGCCCGTGTGTTAATATAACTAATTTATTAGATTCAGTTTATCTAGTAGGTACTTCCCGTTAGCCTAGAATCCTGTAATTTGGCATGAAGCAAGGTCTCATAGCACAAATATAGAAAAAAATCTGAAAACCGTAAAATTCTAGTTAAGTCACAAAAATACTGCGATGCGGTAAAATATTCGTAACTCAATTCGGGAATTGAACGGTTTTCATAGGTAACTGTGTACGGAACCCTCAACGCGCTAGTCCGACTCGCACTTCCCCAGTTTTTTATTTTATTCGGTAGATCATATAATTCATATATGTATATTTAGAAGTAAAGTGCACACACAAATACATACACTTTTATATCACCTTTGTCTCCCAAACGAAATATCATCAAACCATGGCGTTTGATGATCTTTCGTTTCATTTTTTTTTTTTTTTCAATCATCATAATTTTTTTTTTTTTTTCATCATAATTATTCTTTAATCATCATAATTATTCTTTATAGAGAGACAACAGTGGTGCTGGTGACCCAGTGGTAACTGCCCCGACTAACAAGTTGTAGGTCGCGGGTTCAAACCCAGCCAGGCGCATTACGTCTATTCGAGACGTATATCGTGTGTTTAATTAAAACCATTGTGAGGAAACCGGCATTTTCTAGAATTAACAATTCGAAGACATGACTGTGGCATTCACCAATCCGCTCTGGGCCCGCATAGTGGATTACGACCCATTCCCTCTCCAAGAGAGGAGGCCAGAGTCCTGGCAGTGGGAACATTACATTATGCCGATTATATTATGTACTATTTATAGGTCAGATCGACGGTCAAGAAATTACGGCGGCGCCAGTGTTGATACCGTCACGTCCTCGCCGGCCATCGCCGCGTCCGCCTCCGCCTAGACACGCCCCGCCTCGACGACACTCGCCTCCTCGGTTAGTATCCGTGCAATGATGATCAATATCACTGATGAGTGACGACCAATATTGGTCATTAAGATCAGTGTCAAAGTTTTATTTCATTTGGGTATGTAAGTATCGTTGCCAGGCGTCCGTATAAAGCCGGATACAGTCAGGCTTTTTTGTTACGTGTTCGGCCTGTCAACTACAAATTGTACTTACAATCACGATTACGAGACTACTTTTTATAATTACACATTTAAAGGTTGTTTTTTTTATTACTTGTCAATCAACGCAATAATAGTATGTTATAAATATAAGTACATAATCATTTACGACTTGCATTTATTTAATTAATTATTTATGAAAGTAAACATACGTGAATTTTTTATACAGTTAGATTCCGTTTTTTCTTTTTTTTTTAAATTAAATTTTAGTGCCAGAATAAGTTTTGATAAATCAATGATTCTAACACATTACATGTTTATTTTATTGTAAAATATAAGTTATTAGTATTGAAATAATCAGTAGATTTCAGCAATCAAATAATTAATACTTCATGTAGTTTGATGATTGTAGTTAAGTTAGTTGTAATTTGTAATCTCATTACAAAATACTAGTTAACTATGCCCTACGGTGGTTTACCGGTCTACACACATATCTATTATCCTGTAATATAGAAAAATTGTAAAATCAATAATTTTTTTGCCAGTTCTTCTCCATAGGAAACAAACAATTGGATGTGTGAATAAAACGATTTGTCATACTCATTTGCTTCTTTCTCGTGTGCAGGTACCGGCGCCGCAGCCCGCTGCCCCGGCGCCGCTCGCCGCCCCGGCGCCGCCGCTCCCGCTCTCGCTCGCCCCGCGCGGCCCCGCGCCGCCGACGCTCCAGGTCCTCCTCCTCCTCCTCCCGATAATTCCTCCACACAAACATACACACACTACACACCCTCGTCGCTATGCATGCAATACAGTAACACAACAAATATTTTGACCTATCAAATTTTGGGAGGCTCTCAATAATGCCAATCAATGGTACATGTTCCTGAAATAACACCTGAGGTAAGTATGAATCTACTTCCCATCTTTATGGTCGATTCCAGTATAATGTAATGTAGACTTGTTATTGTAATGGCGATATAATGGGCAGGTAAGTATTTATGTAGTATGACTTTGCACCATTTATTTGAATAAATTTTAATGAGACATTTCTTGTTATAAAAGCTTGCAAAATGGAAACAACTGAGTGAGTGATCAATGCAGATGAACTGTACCAAAATATGACTTTAAACAGTGTGAAGTGTAATGTATTAATAATGTACTTGTAATATCCAAGGAATTCTGACGTTCTTTTTTGCTAATAAATTGTATTAGTAATCAGACTTTAATTTTTCATTCCCAGATCCAAAGATCCTGTTTCCAATGCCAAGTAGAAAACTGTTTCTATGATTCAAAATGACTGTATTTTTCACACTATATTACAAATAATAATATTTTAAGGATTTTAATGTATTTCATTTATTAGTGTAGCTGATAACACAAAAAACATAACCCTTAGTACCAAATAATTAAATCCACAATAATGTATCAGGTTCCAGTTTTATTTCCAATTATTTTACAATATGTTTGGTAATCTGACACTAAAATCTTTCCTTTGTACAAATGGTTTTCTTCTAAAAACAGCTCTCGTACAGTCCTAAAACAAAAAATTTTTTTTATCAAGCTCAAGTGGAATTGATGTTTTTGTGTAACTATTGACATTGTAATTGTTAATGCTAGGGTTAGAAATAGTCATTTGCAGTTACTATAGCAGATTATATCAATATAAGGTAACCTATACATATTGCACCCGCCCTTAAACCAAAAGTGGCACTACACTGAACTTTTTGAAATTTTTAATTAAAGAAAAAAATAAAAAGTAAACTATATCTTTTCAATCTATACTCTATTTGTTTAAGTAGTTAACTAAACGTAAACAATAAAAGACATACAAAGATTATTTTAATTTAGTTAATTACCAAACATCGGTATAGGTAAATAACAAATTGTAAACATTTTTAGACAACTTTTATATAAAGACATGTCAAGATTGTTTACATTTAGTTAATTACGTAAACAGATGGAGTATAGCTATTACATCCCATTTGTAGCATATTATCAGTTTTTGTTCGAACTTTTGCTTCATATCGAGTAAATAAGTACGTACACAAAAACGATAGATTTCTCAACGGAAAGGGAACCCATCATTTAAAACTCTGACACACTCTTCTGAAAAATTACCTTTTGCCTGCGGCTTGGCTCGCTCCGATTAATGTAGATTTTACCAGTAGTATTTTTTTGTCTTATGGTACCCTATGTACATTTCTCTACCCCTCACAATATATGCGAAATTTCATTATGATCGGTCGAGTAGGTAGGCGTGAAAGCGTAACAAACTCACGTCCGCTTCACCCGCGACTTCACCCGCGAAGACTTTAAAAATTATCCCAAGGGAACATTGTTCTGGGATAAAAAGTATCCATGTTCTATTCTAGAACATGGTATACCTGTGTGCCAAGTTTCAGTCAAAGCCGTTCAGCCGTAAAGACATGAAGCAGTGACAGACAGGATTAGTTTCACATTACTATGAGTATGGATATCTAAAGCTACTTACGGATATTGTATCTTCATATTTTTTGGACCCCTAACTGGATTCCACGCTGATATAGGTGCTTTATTTGCAAGCATCAAGCTGGCGACCGCAGTGTACAAACCATATTCTTGGCACATTTTTTCCTGTGGAAATAATAAAACTGTTAAAATCAATGAAGAAGTAGGTGAGGAGATGAACTTCGTCCAAGGGACTAGCAATGGACGAAGACACGTGTGTGGAAAAGGGAGAGGAAAGTCTTCACCCAGCAGTGAAACATAATGGGCTAATTAGATTAGATTAAAAATTATGCTAATTCAAATCATAGACAATAAACCAGTTAATTAAATCCAGCAAAACAAGATTAGTTACCCTCCACTCCGCTAGCATAAAATCGGCGTCACTGATGGCAGAGGCAGCTTTGTCAACATGATCAATATTTGAAAAATGAGGCAAGTAGTTCTCTTCTAAAAAGTTAACAAATGAAATAGGCTGACTTATGAACTGCTCAATGATGTCTTCAGGGGAATGTGTAAACTTTTTACTGCCAGTTTCTGTTTCTATTACTGAAAACAAACAAATAACAGGTATGACAATATGCTGTATCCTTACATACATATTATAAGACTAACCCCCGATTTCTGAATTAAGCATTTGATGTTGAGTACTTCTCTAACTCTACTTTAGCTTAAAAACCTGTCAAAATTCGGCGTTAAAGTATGGTTTGAGACATACTGAACGCAAAATACTCAATTCAGAAACCCGCCCAAAGGCCCCTACCATGATGTCGTTCTGTCTGTTCGTGATAAACTCGAAAACTACTGAACGGATTTCCATGCGATTTTCACCAATAAACAGAGTGATTTATGAGAAAGGTTTAGGTGTACAATACATTCATATTATAGTAGAGAAAGCCGAAGTTTCATAAATTTCTAACACCCGCACGTAAAGCTGGGTCGGTTTTTTAAGGATGCAAATAATTAAAAAAGAAAAAGTACCTACCTTTAGGATTTAATACTCTGCCAACACCATGTAAGATGCTTACTGTTTGATCCTTTCCTAAAGACATAAATTTACTGGAAGTCTGCTTTTTCTTTCTAATGCCCTTGCTCTTTGATTCTTTTCCTGGCACTAAACTTGTGTCCATATTTTGTCTAGCTCCTCCTAAAACAAGCGAAATTGTTTTATATCCTTGGCCATGGCCATGTAAAAAAAAATATAGTAAATTGGGATAAGACTATTTATTACCTTTCAAGCATGCAAAATGTAAATTCAAAACTGCCGACCTTACATCCCCAGCTGAAGAATTGACCACACATTCTATCACATCAGCTGTGGGACAGTTATAAACTGAGGTAAACTTTCTGCTTATTATACTGTCAACTCGTTTGAGGGCAGCTTTTAGATTTGTTGCTGCAACACTATTGAACCTGTAAGATATAAGATTTTGAAAAGACCAAATTGAATTTAGTACTTAACTATAAAAACCGACCGAGTGCGAGTCGGACTCTCGCACGAAGGGTTCCGTACCGTCCGTAGCAAAGAACGGCAAAAAAACACGTTTGTTATATGGGAGCGCCCTTAAATATTTATTTTATGTTGTTTTTTATTTTGGATTTGTTGTTATAACCACAACAGAAATACATCATCTGTGACAGACAGACGGACGGACAGCGGAGTCTTAGTAATACGGTCCCATTTTACCTTTTGGGTACGGAAGACGGAACCCTTAAAAAATGAAGAAAAAAATTAACACCCTGACCACAGCCAGCCAGCCCACCAATGTATAAATAAGTATTCATTTTCGTGAAGTACCCACGATAAAGTAATAATTCCTAGTATGGGGATAAAGGAAAAAAAAAAACATGGCATTATAAATCGTATATTTATTTTTGATTACTATTTTGTCTTACTACTTTTCTGTTTAGGTTTGAGACAGGCTACAAGATTCTTAAACTTTAGGTACGGTGCGGTTGGCGCATCGGTTGAGCGATTGACTGCTGCGCAGCGTGTCGCGGTTTCGATTCCCGCAACGAACGAGTATTTGTATGACCTACGGTGTTCCTGGCTTGGGTATCTTATGTATGTGAGTTTACATGTTTGTGAACGCACCCACGATACGAGAGTTATTCCTAGTGAGGCAACGTTTATTAAAAAATATTACAGTCCTGCAGATTCTGCAGTCCATGCGCGCCAAAGAACATCGTTGATTTCTCGGTAAATGCAAACGATCCAGTTATGGTTTTTTAATTAAATGAATCACGCACTACTAATAATTGGCATACTATAGCTATCTATGCCCCCCATTTTTTAATTCAAGGTGGTCCTGTAGACGAGGGTGTGACTTCAGCCAGCCCATCTACAAAGCCGACTTGCTCGAAAATTATTACTTACATAACTTAACTTACTAGCTGCTTAAGTTTCTTTCATAAAAATTGATGATGAAGCTGTTTCGGAGTAATTTGAACATACATTTGGCAATTGATTTTTTTATACAGATAATGAGAAATTATGACTGAAAAAGAAAACGCTACCTATCACGGGACACCGGCTGATGTGAAACATCTATGTTGGTTAGTATGTACGCGCGCGCACACAAGAAAGTCGGGAGCGCTCAAGCGGTCGCGTAATGGCGGCATCATGCCATTAGCCGTCACGGCATTCGAGTCGGGTTTTAGTACCAAGGCGCGTCAATAGACGTTTTAATTAATATCACTAATAGGGGGTGGATTTTTAAGATTGGCCTGCATCACTAAAAACCCTTTGACAACCACATCAAAAAATCAAAAGCATGCTCTCAGCAATAAGCTATGATTTCATAGAGTTTGTAGTTGATAGTAGCATAAGATCACAAATCTTATGCTAATATGAATGAAATATATTTATACATTTTGCACAATAGAATTTGGCATAAGTCTAGTTAAGTATATAATAAAAAATAAAAATAAATAAACAACCCTTTTTTATAAGAATTCTTAGCATTTACAACACATACTTAGTGTCTGCTTCTGATCTTGGAAAACCAAAGCTGAAACATATATTTAGCTAGATATTATCTACATATAGTATACTTACGAAATATGATGTATATTGAACTGCTCTTTCAAACTTGGTGTAAAGATATTGGCAGCTGAATTTTTATTATCTGTATGAGTTTCTGAACAAATGAATACTATTGGTGATTTTGCCCTTTGCCTGTATTGCCTGCACATAAAATAATATGTTTTAAACAATGAATACCTACTGGCATTGTTAAGAAACATCAATAATTAAAATAATTAACTCACTGTAACACCTCTGTAAATTCTGAAGGTGTTCTCAAAAAAGTGTTGGGGAAATCTTCTACCAGTACCAATTTTCTATTATTATCATCTAACAGTGAGGTGAAATTAGCAGCGTTTAATATAAAATCCAGGAATCTTAAAGATTGTCTTTGCTTATATTCAAATTCTCCTGAAAAAGAAAATAAAGCAAATTTTAATCAAATAGTAATACACTTTTTTCAGTGTGAGTGAATTTACTCATTATATTATTAGTTTGTCTGTCTTTAGTGCATGAGATTCTTGTTACACTTGAGTCTGCGGAAAAGGAACCATTATCGCATAAAATAAAATTACTAGCCATTGCAAATAGTCACAATAACACATAGGCTACTTTTTATTAGCGGGCAGAAGTTAGAGTAACATAGGGTCAAAATATCAAGATAATAACAAAAATGTTATATGCACAGACTACATATAATAGAAAGTTACCATTTTCAGAAGGAATATCAATATCCACAGGGGTAATCCACTCTGTAATTCTGACATTATATTTAGTGGCCAGCACACGTAAAGTTATGGTCTTGCCACAACCAACAGGCCCAGTCATTAGAAGCATATCACTGTTGTTATTATTGCTCACAGTCTTCACCCATTCTTCTACTTCTTGTACCTTCTTATTATGTACAGCTAAATCGTCCACCTTAACAGGTTCAAAAGTTTTCATCCAATGTTGGTGATCTTTTATAATTATAGGTTTCTGGCCTGAGTATGAATCCAAAACCTTAAAATAAATAAAATCATAAATGGGTAAACCTTTTTTATATCACCATTTACATTAGCATTCACAGACGTAAATACCTCATTTTCTACTGGCTCTATGTTTTCAGCAGGTACCTTCTGAATATGTGTATCCTTTTTAATTTTCTTTGATGGTTTCTCTTCATCATCAAAATCAAACATTGGTTTAAACCATTTCTTCTCCTGTTTAAATAGAATCCAAGATTATATAGTAAGTGCGTATAGAAATTCGTTACAATGTTGCACATGAAAGATAATAACTTACCTTCTTTAAATTATTCGTCATTTTAGAAAAGCCTATACTATTATTTTAGAACTAAAAGTTCGAATTCAAAAGTAAACCCTCTAGCTGAGCTGTCAAATCAAAGAGTATGTAAAATTGTATAGGGCCTATTACACTACTCGATATTCAGACAGTCTTAGTCGATCTCGCGTAGTGTATTATGGGTTATACCGGTCTTACTCGGAACAAAAAATAAGACAGTCTGAATATCGTGTGCTGAATATCGCGTAGTGTAATAGGCCCATAAAGCTGTCAATACTGTCACATCGTTAGCCCTGCTTTTTTTTCGGTATACCCCTTAGGGACGGCTATAGTTCTTCTACCATATCATCTAGTCTTTCGTCTATGTTTTCTTGCGTAATAAGTCTTCCGTAATAGTTGTTTCTTTTTGTTTTAAATTAGAATGCAGGTGTAACACATTCTAATGTTTTTTGAAGTATTTGGCAGCAAATGTATCGATTCAGCCTTCTCAGCAAACTTTGCTGTGGTAGCTAAACCTACAATAAAATTCTCAGCTACATTTTACCGAGACCGCGCCTATTTCAATGATTCCACATATTATTCCAGTTGCGCAGACACTTGAGATACAAAACTAGACCAATTTTACATCACAATATCCACTAGGAATCAATTTGCGAATAATAAATTAAAATAGCCAAGGAACTTCACTCGAAGAAATCGGGCCAAAAACTCCTCGTCAGCCCTGCGTTCAAACATAACCAGAGAGGAGTAGGGTCTTTAACCGTTCAAAAATATGCTTCGAGTTTCAACCCAGAGTCGTTCTTTTATAACTCGAGTAGCTACCCTAGAGTTTACCCAACTAAGGGCGTAAAACTAATCGTGTTTTAACGTTTGGTTCGCATAATCGCGTTTAGCCGCTGTCACTAGTGTCACTTGTCTGTATTTTTCTTTTATTGTATTTTTACAAGTGACACTAGTGACAGCGGCTAAACGCGATTATGCGAGTCAAACGTTAAAACGCGATTAGCTTTATTGGTGAATTCCGTCCTAACTCTAACTCCGAACAAGGTAGGCTGGTGTTATAAGCGGTAGGAATGACAGTTGCTTGGCATTGACAGTTGAACTCTACATTCGCGTTCAAAAATGCGAGCGTAGGGTATAATACCCTATAGGCCCTATAGGGTATTATATCTAGCCTGATGAAATCATTCGAGTTAACTCTAACTTCATTTTTGAACGCAGGGCAGGGAACAGCCTGTCGAAATAGATTTTTCTACCAGCCTCGAGTACTAATGCTTTTAAACTAGGCGTCTGGGATAATTAAGGTTTATTGATTGTCACTGATCGCACTTTTTTACCGCGGATTTCATATTTTTTTATGTGATGAATATCCACCAATGGCATATGGCAACGGCAATATTGTACAGAGAATACAATTTTGTACAAAGCTGAGCCAATCCTCATATAATCCTTAAAAAATATGATTTGACATAAGACGATTTGTTTCCGAAGTTAGGTACCAGGTAATTTATTGATTAATTACTAACTTTAATATAATTAATATTCAAATAATTTATATTGTTCGATACCTTGATGATAGGTTCAATACTTTTTAACACCAAATATTTCCCATATTCGTAATTGTGTTGTAATAAAATTAATTAAAATAACTTTTAGGCCCTTTTTGACAGCTGACAGCCCTGTCAGCTGTCAGAAACTCACTCTTTGTAAACGCACCACAAATTACGTAAAATTGGCACCTTCTTTTATAGATTTTTCAATCGTTTAGTTTTAAGTGAAATTGCGTATTTAGATTCTCCACGAAGTATATTAGATTAATGTGTTAATATTGTAAGTGAACTTGCTATACGAATTATAAGAAAACTTTGTTGATGTTATGATGACAATAAAGTGTGGTTCTGTGTTTACGTCTTTTTCAGGCAAGATGCAGGCGATTAAGGCTTTGGGAGCCTCAGCTCCATCAACGCTTTTATCTGTTGTTAAGAAAGGAGGTTTTGCGCCCATCGTAGATCAGATACGGCAAACCCATTTGCCCGCTCCCAAACCAAATGAAACACGACCTTACTCGCCGTTTCAAGATGCTAGTAACATGGCTGAGATGGCAGTAGCTAGGCTTGATGACTTACTGAATTGGGGAAGAAAGGGCTCAATATGGCCCATGACCTTTGGGCTGGCCTGTTGTGCTGTGGAGATGATGCACATTGCTGCGCCTCGCTACGACATGGACAGGTATCTAGCAAAACAAAAGTGTCATGAACTACTTCAGAGTATTGATTCCAAAATGAGTTAATTTGAACTTAGTATGTGGCCACGTTAATAGCCATTGGGCCCTAATTATCTCGAATGTTTTGAAAAGAATATTGATTTCAAAAAAAGAATATAGCTTGTTGATAACTTCATAATGAACATAGGGCTAACAGTACAAGTTTAGTAAGAAATTTAAAATAACTCTCCATTTTCCAGTTTGGTATAAAAAGTAGGTATTGTAAAAGACAACAAACTTACTGTTACATAGACACAGCTGTAGCTGCCGCTGGTTGCTGTGCTTGTATGAGTGCCCCAACATAGATTAGTATCAATATGTCAACATTAATAAGTACCTAGTGTTAAATTAATGTTTAACCTTTTGTATACCGGAATTACTAACACAATTAAAAAGCCATTGTGTCCCGCATACATATGCATTCTGGCATACAACAGGTTAATCTCTTTGAAATACTTATGGCATAGTGTATTTGAGGGGGATCTTTGGCACACTTCTCTGGTAGCATTGTAAACTACAATATTGCACCAAGACAAATACCTTATCCTCAACTTCAACTAACAATCAAAAGAAATTAAAGAAAGAAAGAAACTGGGTTCAAAGTATGTAGGTGTTGTGGCCGGATCCTAGAATTGTCACTTCATAATATCACTGACCATTTCTTGAAATGGTGGCATCTTATCTTTGTGAACTGGTTTCCGCACTTAGTTGTCAGTGGACCATTGTGCGTGGAAATTGTGCCATTTTATGATAGAAAACCTTGCCCATTACCCACTTCTTGCTAGGCTAGGCAAATCAATCAAACCCTGCATTTAACGCACTATTATTTCATGAAATAATAGTGATTGATAAAGATGATTTTTAAAGCTTGGATTTAACATTAGATCCAAAGATTGAGATTAACCCTACAGGTTTGTTTTCGTGATTGCCAAACAGGCCCCACCTCTGTGCGAAGGTGCTGCATACTTTGGCGACCCGTAAAGTGATGTCCTCTCAAAAAGAATTGAAAAAGTAGGAAAAATCAACGAAAAATCTAACATTAGGAGGTACGGAATTATGTACTGAATCCATGGTACACTTGTGCATTGACATAGACAAAGAGACATCTGAATATGCAAGGCGAGATGTTAAAATTTTTAGCTCACATGGGTCACTCTTGTAATGGCCCACCTCTCATGCATGAGGTTGCAGGTTCGAAACCGGGAAAGAAGAAATTTTTTAATTTATAGTGTAATGTCCTGCCATTTTGAAAAACAGGGCAAGTGCGAGTCGTACTCGCGCTCTGAGTGTTCCGTACAAACTTACACAGTTCAATTCCCTAATTGAGTTACGAAGATTGTTCCGATTCGCATGTTTTTTTTTCCTATAATCTATGAGACTGCTTCATGCCAAATTTCAGGATTCTGGGTTAACAGGAAGTACTCTATGAATTTTGATTCGCTTGAGTGTCGAAATATACGGATATAATGGTTTAGTAATCAAAAACTCGGTTAACCATACATGAAGAGCAAATTCATAACATTCCAATTACGTACGAAACAAAACAATAAGTGAAAAAAAGTAATCGACAGAAGGAGGGGGGAGGGAGCTTATAGGTGCCCCGCGCGAAAAGCATATACTTCAAGTTATTTATAAACTCCTAGGTACAGGACAAAAAAAGGGGTGGGGGTAAAGGTTGTCTGTAATTTAGCGATAAGACCGCCCATTGTGACACCCTATTTTAAGTTCCTAATGTAATTTGTATTTTTTGTGTACAATAAAGAATATTATATCTACCTATCTACAGTTCTCCAAGTTGAGTTTTTGATTTGTGTTACACTCTTAACTATACTTTTTTAGATATGGTGTGGTGTTCCGTGCGTCTCCCCGACAGTCTGATGTGATGATCGTAGCCGGTACTTTGACCAACAAAATGGCACCTGCATTGAGGAAAGTCTACGATCAAATGCCTGACCCTCGATGGGTAATTTCTATGGGCAGCTGTGCGAATGGTGGTGGTTATTATCATTATTCTTACTCAGTTGTAAGGTAAGACATTTGGCTACTTTTAAATTACTAGGTAAATATTAAATCACACAAATCAGTTTAATGTAAAAAAATAACATCAGACTACTCATGAAAAGATCTTAACTATTTTTTTATTAATCATGTTCTCGTTAATTTTCGCAGAGGTTGTGACCGCATAGTTCCTGTTGATATTTATGTGCCTGGATGTCCACCAACAGCTGAAGCTTTGCTCTACGGAGTTCTTCAGTTACAGAAGAAAGTAAAACGAATGAAGACAGTACAAGTTTGGTACAGGAAATAAATGAATTCAATCAGTAGTAGATGATTTTATATTTATGTAAATTTAACCCTTTGTTGCAGTAATAAATACTATAATATATAGTACAGGCATAGATTATCATTGTTTAATTTAAATCCTCGATAAAAAAAAAATAAGTGCCTCTATTTGCCTCTTGATTGCTACGTCACACATGCAGCATGCACTCGACCAATGACGAGTAATTACGTAGTCTAAATATTGTTCAAAGAGTATATTGTTACTGGGTTTACAGTTTCACACGTACCTATTCGAGAGATTTTTTGGTATTTTTAGAGCCAACGCTGCGTTAAGCGGGCGCCCGCGCGGTCCCTTATAAAATTGCTCCATCGCAGCTCGCCGCGCGGGGACCCGTCGCGGACTGCCGCACCCTGCCCGCTACGTAATAATACATCGACACGACTACATGCACACCGTTAAAGTTGAACTAGCGACACTGCGCAGGTATTAATCCGGTTTCCGCTACGGGGACCGCCGCCGCCGCGCACGACCCGTGCGATGCCACGCGACCTGAGTCCGCAGCGTTGGCCATAACGCAGCGTCGGCCCTTACTCGACTACGCCAAAAGGAGGGTTTTTTTTTTTTCGAGGGTATGTATGATTCATGTATATTCCCATGGCTCGCCCTAGAGCTTAAACGGCTGGTTACATTATGAGAGTGATACTGGGTACTATGGCTGACGCTGCCAACAGTTCACAACACAAGAGTTCGTGTCTATAAAAATCACAACTACAACTATGCAATTATGCCACGTTGTGACGTCATAGCTGTCAATTTGAATCTGGTAGGGTGAGCAAAACAAGATATTTTAAAAATTTCCCCATGGGAAAATATCCGATACCACTTAGGTAGACTAGCTTACGACTGATAAAATTATTTTTGTAATCGGTCCAGTATTTTAATTCATTACAAGAATGCTTTAAAAAATGTATAATAAATAAAATATTTTTTTTTCTCAACTCTCCCATGGCCCACAAGAATGCAACCTATACCACTGAGTTGCAGATACATTTATCTATATACCTTGCCCTATTTCGTTTGTGTACGCCGTGGGTAAAATCTCCGAACAAACTGCCAAATGACCTTTATTTACGAATCATGGATAAACACGTGGATAAAGAATTTTAAATCAGAATTTAGCTATTCGATTCTGCTCATCTCTGCATCACTGTCTGACTGGCAATCGTTGTAGTCACCATCATTCTACTACTGCTATCCCCTATAAGATAAAACATGGATTAATGTAGGTTTTTAATATCTATTCCACTAACTTTTTTTTCTTCTGTGTTTATTTGCAATCAGCCGTTGACCGTTATCTATAGTAAGAACGCAATTTTTTAAAGTGCGGCGACATTAAGGGCGGATCCAGCTTTGGCGCCAGGGGGGGCAAAAATACATACATCAATAAAATACCTACTATTTTATTGATGTATGCACTGTACTTAAAAATACTACCTATATTCAAAATCAATTTTTCTTTTACGTCTTCTCCCGAAACGCGTTATCACTTCTAACATCCACTAGATCCACTTCGCAGAACTTGAGGAGACGCCCCCCGCGTCTCCTCAAGTTCTGCGAAGTTCAAGGATATTCTAATTTAGATATTCTAATTTAGTGAATACAGCACTTAATGAGACGTGCCATATTTTCACTGGTTGCTTTAAACCGACTTCAGTACGAATTCTGTGTCCACTAATCGGCATTGCAACCCCAGAAATTCGCAGGCTAGCCACATAGAAAGGACGAAACAACAAAACGACCCTCACCATCCAATGCACAATTACAGCTCAGTGCCTCTGAGACTTAAAAGTATTGTTGCAAGCGTGAGCCCATCTCAAAGTAACACCACATCGGAGAGATGCGACTTCTGGCGGGAGAAGTTTAAACGTCCTGAAGATTTTATCGAGGCGTCAAAGATCCTCGAGTTGCCATGGCCAATCTGGAAAACTCTAAACAGACTCCGCACCCAGGTTGGGCGCAGCAAAGACGATCTCCACAAATGGGGATTCCTAGACGGTTCTAACCTTCAGTGTTTGTGCGGCGTCTCTCCGCAGACCATGTCCTACCTTCCATCCTGCATGACGTGCCCAGTTACCTGTGCACATAGGGATCTAATAACTGCATCATCGCATCATCGGGCGGATCCAGGGGGGGTCATGACCCCCCGCTGGATCCGCCCTTGGGTGACAGCTTTTCATTCGAAATGGCTAAACCTGGGCCTCGGGTCTGATATTACAATAGTGTCAGAATGGTCTATCATTGATTTCATAATTGTTGATTTTGACTAGTTTATAATGACGAAAAAAAAATTTACGTGTAAAAGTGTTTTTTAAACCTATTTACAAAATAAATATCATTTTAAATCATTTATGAATCTACTAATACAATGGCGTCATTATGACTCCAATGGTCAACCACAGACACTCCATTTAAAGAAGTAGCATAGAATAGTAATATACTAATATAATATATTATTAGGAATCAGAAGTGAAACAGATTAAAAAAATAAACAATCTTTATTTGCACTTTTATAAAATTTACAAAAACATGAAGAGGAACACTGTAAGCATTAATTAAATAAAGTTTATTCTAACAAAAATGGAATAATCAGTACACGAACATAAACATAACCCAAAAATAACTAAGCACACGATAATGGTCAAGTAGCACGTCCGTTCCGCACGCCGTCCCAGGGAAAAAGAGGAGTTGCCGCGCCGCGCGCCTCTTTTTATAAACTACCGTCGGTCACCGGCTGATGACATGACTTTAGGATGTCAACTCGCCTTCAGTTGCCAACAATATAACATATTGACAAATGAATGTCTGATGTATGCGGTAATCTGCTAAAATTTTAACAGTGCCTTTGATCAGAGACCTATCATTAGAACGTCATTGTGCAGTAATTGCTTTTAATAAGCTCGACATTGTCATTCTACCACAACTCTATTACGAAACCATTGACCGATCAATGATTGATCATTATGAATTACCTAGCAGATTACGAACTTTTAGCAAAATGACAATGGGATCGTTTTGGAATAACGAATTTATAAAAATAGCAGACTTGGGCCCCTGGCCCTGGTACGTATTAGCTGGAATGCTAGATTTTTGGGATGATTTGCTAGCCTCTTCTTGTAAATTTCAGTATTGTATTGGATTTCTTCTTTCATAGTGCTGATACTAAAATCACCATATGCTTGCCTATACAGCACTGCGAGAAACGCTTAGGGTTCTCGTCGACGCGTATGTTTGTGTGAGTGTGCCGTTTCGAACATTTGTAGGTAGTTTCCGTACTGTTCCATAATATCTATATATACTGTGGCAGAACTGTCGTAACAAGTAAAATTGCTTTGTTTATAAGTATTTGTAGTCGATGACCGACTGAAGGAAGAAGGGGAAGGGATACATTGAACTGATGTATCCTAGACGTGTTTGGGATTATTAGAATTGTCATGAGATGCACTCTGGCTATAAAGCAGCAAACGGGTACTCAACCTACCCTGTCTACGGTCCAGAGTAGTGATGTGCCGAGTACGGCTTGACTCGAGTCAGACTCGATTCCTGCTGTGGACTCGCTGACTCGAGTACAAATTTATTTTGATTCGAGTACGCAAGACTCGATTCCAGGACTCGAGTACGCTAGACTCGATCCCAGGATACTAGTCCAGGATTCGAGTCCAGGACTCGAGTCCAAGATTCGAGTCCAGGACTCGAGTCCAAGATTCGAGTCCAGAAGTGTAGTCTAGATATTCAAAACAAAAAGAGTCCGTTATTGATACTTTTTAGAACAAAAAGGAAAACTTCAGACAGCATGTAGTTTAGGTTTAGGATAATGACACAACGATTATTTATCAACCATTTTTATTGTAATCAAATATTTCTAAAGATTATATTAAAAAAAAAAACATAGAACATAGTAAGGAGGTATCTAGAAACTAGAAATGAGATCAAGTTTTATTATAATATCAAAAACAGATTCTTTTTCGTGTAATTGTAGGCTTATAAAAAAATGCAGGGTCAAACTTATATTAGCGTCATTTCATTTCTTAAGTAAACACAGATCGAGTACGAGCTAATCAACTTAACTCGAATGCTAGACTCGAGTCAGCTGGACTCGCATAATAAAATTGAGTCAGTGAGTTCAGAATCGATTCTTTCTTGCACTCGAGTCCTGGAATCGAGTAAACAAGACATCATCATTATCCTAAACCTAAACTATAATATGCTGTCTGAAGTTTTTCTTTTTGTTCTAAAAAGTATCAATAACGGACTCTTTTGGTTTCGAATTTCTAGACTACACTTCTGGACTCGAATTTCTAGACCTGAGTTATGGACTCGGGTCCTGGACTCGAATCCTGGACTTGAATCCTGGACTCGAGTCAACATTCGAATTCCACACATAGAACTCGAGTACTGGAATCGAATGGTGGAATCGAGTCATGATTCGAATACCGTATAACCTGACTCGATCCACAAAAACAGCGACTCGGCACATCACTAGTCCAGAGCACCTTGCCAAAAACAGGTCAAGTGGATGAAGAGGGTTTCACAAGAGTAGAAAAGAAGAAGAAGAAGCCCTGTTACCGTAACCCGTGCGGTACCGCACCGAGTTTTCCGAACATGCTGCTGCGTCCTGCTGTGCCTACGACGCAGCTATACATTTCGCGCCTGCATCACATACCCTACACGAGGGTTGAGGAAGTCGTGGAGTATTTGAAGGTAAAGACCAACTGTACTTGAGAGTACAGCTTCCAACCTTACGACCCTGTGTGAGCACAGGGTCGTAAGGTTGGAAGCGCGCCACGATGTCAACTTCAAGTAGTTCGTGGTACAAGTTCCACCACAACAGCTACAGACCTTCTTAAAAGAGGACTTCTGGTTGAGAGGTGTCGTATACCGACGTTTCCGAGGACGGTTATGCGATACCACGCAGCGCAACACGACGCCGACTAGATTACGTATTCAATAGTAATTAAATAAGTTTGGTTTTAATAATATGTAATAGTTTATTATTGTTTAAGATTATTGTATGTATTTTGTCTATGGGCCTCTGCCTGAAAATAAAATTATTATTATTATAAAGTACCATTGAACTGATCTGATGATGGAACCAAAGGGTGGCAGATATTTAACTTTGGTTGAGGGGTACCACAACAAAAAGTGTAAAATAAAAAACGTTAATATATTAGTATTTGTATTTCATCTTTATTTGGCGTAAAACCATTAGATAATGTTCCACTAACTGTTGCTTAAAATAAATATCTAATAGTTTAAAAAACTAAAAAACACGCTTTTAGCACGCACTAAAAATTACAAGTCACGTGGCTATTTTTTTTTTCGTATTCCTGACAGTAAACCCTTTCATTTGATACTCATATCATGGGGGTGCATTTCAAATAGCCTGTCCACCATCTTGGACGTCCGCCATAGTGGATTTAATTCACGTGACTATTTTTTTTCGTTTTCCTGACAGCACACCCTTTCATTTGATATCATGGGGTGGATGTCAAACAGCCAGTCCGCCATCTTGGGGAGTCCGCCATATTGGATTTGTAATGACGTTTCTTAGCTAGTCATGTATTGTCATCAGAACTCAGAGCGTGTGCAAAATTTCATCCTAATCGAAGACCGGGAAGTGGATCAAAATAAGATTTCAAGATTTTCTTACATACGTAGTTAGTTACAAGTGAAGCTAATAAAAGCGTGTTAAAAAGGGCATTGTTACCTGTAGCATAGCTTAGTCGGCCTTGTAATGTTCCCACTGTTGGGACTCGGGCCTCCTCTCAAGGATAGGGAATGGGCCGTAATCTACCACGCGGGCCCAGTGCGGGTTGGTAGGTATCTTCGAATTGTTGGTTCTAGGACATGCCCGTTTCCTCACGATGTTTTCCTTCACCGTTTTGAGAGCAGTAGTGATGAAATAAATTACACAAAGTAATGCGCCTGGCTGGGTTTCTAAACCTGCGATCTATAAGTCGTAAGTCGGGGCCGTTACCACTGGGCCACTACTTGTTACCTGTTTTTATGATAAACTACAATCAGAATCTAGCTCTTAAATTTCCTTCATCTCGGCATCACTGGCTGTGTAGTCATCTTAGGCATCATTGTAGGCATTTTAGATTAAATTAAAACAGCGGAAGATAGGTGACTCGCCTCTAGCGCGTGGACCGCTGAAATTAAGCCACTGTGGCTTAATTTCACTCAGTCGCAATCGGCGAGTGACAAACTGACGTGTTACACAAAAATATTTTTTATTTATTTAAGTGGGATAAAGGTTATCAAAATGCCTTCGTGTGCTTTTATGCCTTGTACAAATCATACAAAATCAAAAAGCAAATCACAAGAAATCACAGTCATTCTCGTAAGTACATGAAAAGTTAAAATTTCGAATTTCACTAATTGTTTTTGTCGCCTTTTTGCGAAGCGAGATAGCGTCATTCATAATATTTAACATTCGGCGGCTAACGCGATTTCGCTCGCACGACAGCGCCGGTTCTTATCTCTGTCCTTGTCTGTCAGTGACTGTAGGTTTGCGGCTGTGATCGTGTGGTGATGACATTGATCATAGATTTGTGAGTTTCGGTGCATGTAGTAGTGCACAGAGTCCATAGCGTTTTCTGATTGCGATGTTAACGCGTAACGTATGTACCTACTCATCGTCATCATTTTCATCATCACTGCTGCTTTCTATAAATAAAACATGAATTGATGTAGGTACTATTTTAATTCAGCAACTGCTATTTATGAGCCATTTCACTTTTTGCGTGTATATCTAAGATTTTAGTCCTAATTTACCGCAGTGCTCTGCCCAGGCAGGCCACACCTCCACCGTGTCCTCTGGGCGTTCCACACAATGGCAATGGCACCCGGAAGTTTCTTCCGTACGAATTCGGTGCAGGAACTTCCCGAATTGAGCATGTCCGGTGAGGACCTGCGTCATGCGGAAGGTGAGGACGCCGTAAGGTCTTTCTAGCCACGCCAAAGAGGGGACTTACCGCCATAATTATGGCGTGCCCTTTTTTCATAACGTAAAAATTTCGTTAATTTATCAAACAAAGTATTATTTTAGTAGTTTGTAGAATTTGTGGAATAATTATCTGTTTTTGTTTTGTTAGTTTTTGCAATGAGGCGGAAGGCTTCTATTTACCATTGTGTTAAAGTAAATAATTTCTTTGCAGATGTGGAAACTTTAATTTTAATTTTTTTCTAGAAAGACAAATCACATGAACCGGGTAGAGGAGGATAGTGCCCTCTGGCAAGAAGTCGTGATGGGTGGGAAATCAGGGAACCGATCACTTTTCCGAATTTCTTTTGTTCGAATTTAATTTTACCGAAAACTACTGACCAACGTCTTTTTTGTTCTATGCATTATTTGACATACTTTTAGGTCATCGAAGTATCATGTGTCATAAGATTATTTTACCGAACTATACAGGGTGTAAGGGGAACGCTTCCGAAGCCAGAACGTAGATTATATACAACCTATATGCAAACGGATACCACTAACCTTTCGCTTTAAATTCATTATTTTCAAGACTTCATATTTCGCAAACACGCAATGGAAAGCGTACAAAACGTGAGGTCACTGACACGCAAGGCAACGTCGCGCCAACGCGCGTCGCGGGCGCCGAGCGCTCCGTACGGCCGCTGCCTCGAATCTTGCGGGCAGCGGGGCGGCGGCGGCGGCGGCGCGGGAGCGGCAGGATCTAATACGTCCCGCACCGTTTCCGCGCCGCCGTCGCCGCCACCCACTGTCCGCAAAATTCGAGCAGCGGCCGTACGGATTTAATACGGAATTTACAAAAACCACTTTCAAAATGCCTACCCCTACAACACTTCACAAAATTTTGGATTTTAATCGCATTCGTAGTTCACATTTAAGTTGACAGAAGCATTTTACGTACCTGTTTAAATCCTTTGCGACCTTATAAGGTTTGGCTCGAACTGCGCGCCATCCATTTCAATGCATAGCCGGGCCCGTCGCTGTGTAGACTCGTGAACACGAGGCATCAGTGTAACATCTTCAACACATTCTGCACGTAGTTTATTAAAAACGCTCACTATTCTGCCCCGCATTTCATCAGCACTGTCACATTCCCGATCGAACACTCTTTCTTTCACATACCCCCACAAAAAGAAGTCCAAAGGTGTTAAATCGGGTGAACGAGCTGGCCAGGCGTGCGGCCCCATCCTTCCGAGCCAGCAGTCACCAAAAAGCTCAGTGAGACGCTCGCGAACGGGGCGCGTAACATGCGGTGGAGCGCCATCGTGCTGGAACCATGCTCGACGAAATTCAGCCAGCGATACACTATCTAGCATATCAGCTAAATGCAACAATAAAACAGCACTAAAAACGTAACAATAATAACTAAACACAAAACTAACAAAACAGTAACAAATACGATTCAATGGCTATGGATTGATTCACGCACGTTCGCTCACAAACCGAGTCGGAAAGGAACTAAATAATAAGATTACTAAAGAAGTACTATGAAGATCAAACATGCCGCCTGCACCTGCATTCGATGCCGCCCGACAAAAGTTACGCTCAACTACGTAGGTACTCAACTGCGTTAGTTTTCGCAAATGCGATCATTTATCAGTAAGAGTATAAGGAACAATTTCGTATGCAAGTATTTTTTTACTTTATTGGTTTGTGTATTTTTTGTGTGTATTTATTTGTAAACGCGATTTTGCTCCTTATTTAGGAAAGTCACGGATCAATTTCCTATGCTAGTATTTTTTCTTCCAACAGGGCTTTTGAATACACGATTGTACTTCTTATTTGTATAAAGTCATGGATCAATTTTCGATGCAGATAGAAAACACCTGAAAGTATTTCGAGCCCTGGTTTTAGGCCCTGGTTTTTTAAGATGGATGTTGGACGTACTTGGAAGCCCTGGTACTCGATTTTGCAAGTACGACCCATGTCTAGCCTATGTCCATCTCGCTTCCTCCTTCACCTCCGTACGTACGCGCGCGTGGACTTGGGGTCGTCGGCCACGCGGCTGTCGGAGAGCGCGCGCGTACTTTGAACTTGAGGTCACGCGCAAGCGTCAGCTGATACATTGCTTGTTAGAGTTGTAAAGAAAACAAAATGTGTTTAATTGCAAATAATGGTTTCATTTAACTGTTCTCAATGCACAGTGTACGAAAACCGCTAAAAAAAATAGGTAAATAGTTAAAAAAAAAAAACAGATTTTTTGATGGTATCGTATCGAGAATCAGTAGCCCTATCACCTGTCTTCGTTTTCGGAAGCGTTTCCCTGACACCCTGTATTTCGTCGATTTACAAAATAACTTTTTTCTATTGGCCGAAACTTTTTTTTGCCAAATGTTTTATTTTCCATATTTTCACCACACCGAACAACATTTTACGGAATTTTGGTCACTAATATATAGACGGTTACTTGGCAGCATTTTTAATATTAAATTAAAATAGTGTCATAAAAAGGCCATATGTTGTGCTAAAAAAATTTATGACGGAAACGAATTGCTGCAAAACCGACTTCACACAGTCTTGTCTGCCTTACCCCTAGAGTGCTAGCTGCGGTGGTGAGCGTTAAAACCATCTGCGACGATAAGCTCGCGTGGAGCCGCCCAAAACACGCAGCGCCGCCGTGACAGAAACAATGCTTGCTGCATGTTGCATGCCTGCTTCCATGCTGCATGCCTGCTTGCATACTACATGCTTGCTTGCATGCTACATGCCTGCATGCATGCCAAAAGCCTGCTGCATGTTGCATGCCTGCTTCATGTTGCATGCCTGCAGCATGTTACATGCCTGCTTGCATAATGAATGCCTGCTTGTATACTGCATATCTGCTTGCATACTGCATGTTTGCATGTATGCCACATACCTGCCGCATATTGCATGGCTGCTTCCATGATTAATGGCTGCTTGCATGCTGCATGCTTAAAGCAAGCATCCTTGTTTGCATGCTTCTTACTGGGACCAATTAAAACCACTTTTGTTCATAATCAACTATATTATTAAGTGCCATTACATTTAAATAATTAATTAAACAAAATATTAGGTTAAACTAATTTGAAATTAGCTCTTGTTGCCCCAATCATGCTAGTGTTCTTTAATCAAGTTGTTCGATCAAATGAAACGTTGGAGAAACGAAAAAAATCGAATTGATAATAGGTCAACTGATACAGTGGCAGGCGTGACTTCGATGAAATAAAAAAAAAACGAAACGAAAATAGTTGAAAAGTTTTAGATGAAATGAAAGTCGGTCAAATATTTATCGAACTTATGATAGGTAACCATTCCTATTGTCCTTTTGCCTTCATTCCAGAACCTCGGGGTTCTCTTTCGCTCAACCCATGACCCCAGTGGACTTCGACCCTGCTGGGCCCCTACGGTTTTGCTGACATTTCCTTGAGGCGCGTATAGAGTGTTCTATACTACGTTTTCGACGACTCAGGCTCGGTTCGGACGGTGAGCTACCCATTGCTCGTCGTCCGCAAGCCCACGCCTACGGTGGCTGGAAATCGGGGTAGAAATCCCGGCGGCTGAGGCGTGAGGGCTGTTTCTTCACGCGTGCGGTCGCCTCCTTTGTTAGCGTTACTGCTTCGCAGAAGGAGTCGACCGCCTGCCATTCCTCCTCGCTTCGGACAATTGCCTGTCCTGGTACAGACCCTGGCCCGGCGTGGCCGGGCGTTGCCGCCGATCGCCCAAGGACACACCTCTACCAGTCTACCGTGTCTTTCGGATGGTCAACACAATATTGACACCCGGGGGGTTTCTTCCGCACGAATCCAGTGCAGAAACCTCCCTAACTTACCATGTCCGGTGAGAAACTACGTCATGCGGAAGGTGAAGTAGACGTGACGTCTTGCCAGTCACTCCTCAAAGAGCGGCGTGCCCAAAACCGGGTTGCGACAGTCGCTGTCACCATTCCACCATGCTCATGATCCCGCCAAAACTCTGATCGCCATGCTGAGTTTCGCCCCGGCTTTGCATCTCCGCGCGCAAAATGGCATGCAAAGTGCATTACGATTAGAAGAGCTCAAGGTTGTTTAGTCCGTTTCGACACTAGCGCTACTACTGGTTGAGTTGTGTATGGCGTCCATTACACGGCATTGCAGGCGTCAATCAATTCCATCAATCATGAATTGTTTGCAAAAAAACAAAAACCTATCGTGTAATGGACGCCAAAGTGTGGATAACGCACGAGTGTCATTCTGAACTTCGACAGTTAATTATTTCGATAGGTACAGTCTCCATTTCGAAAAACAATAGTTAGACTACTTATTGCTTCGACACAAAATATATTCGAATAGCATTAGTCTGACAGAACAAATTTCGACAACACACACCTTCGAAGAACACTACTTCGACAGAACCCTTCTTCGATATGCATTTGTTCGACGGATCTCAATATTTCGCAATTAAATGGGGGGTTAAAACCAACCAGTTTTAGTGGAAAATCCACTAAGGTGGCAACACTGGCCGTACGCCGCTAGACTGTTTTGTCTTGATAGTGTGCGCCGTGACGTAGACAAAACATTCTTGTCGCAGACGTCGTAGTAAAATCTACAACCTCGACCTTGTAGACAATTCTGTCTAAGACAGTTTTGTCACAAGTGTGCGCAGGCCCTTATGTCGAACGTATGTTCCGTCAAAGTAGAGATCCGCCGAACAAATGCATTTCGAAGAAAAATATTAAAATAGACAAATCCACTTAAAGTGACTTAATCTGAAGTATTATAACCAACAAAACTAAAAGTTAAAAAACATTAAAAACATAACTGATATTTTTGTCTTTATTCTGTAGGTACCTACCTAAGACCATAAAACAGAATTCAATTATTATCATCACATTTCAGACTAGTATTATGTCAAACGTATGTTCCGTCGAAATAGAGATTCGCCGAACAAGTGCATATCGAAGAAGGGCTTTGTCGAAGTAGTGTTCATTGAAAGTGTGTGTTGTCGAAGTTTGTTCTGTCGGACTAATGCTAGTCGAATATAATTATGTTCTGTCTAAGCAATGAGTAGTCGAACTATTGTTTTTCAAAATTGAAACTGTCGAAGTTCAGAATGACACTCGCTACGCACACAGGAACAATGCTCTTTTACCTAAACTCCAGTATTAAAATTTAGTGAAATGGCTCTTACGATAAAAAATGGGTATTCTGTTACCTGTTTAATAAAACTAAAGATTTATTTTAATAAGACGATAATAATCTTCAAATATCTTTCTTTGCCAGTATTAATATTCTATTTGTTTAACATTATTAATATCTTTCTTCCAATTGTGTCCCGTAATTGAAGTAATTCTTTCCAATGTCAAACTCTCAATTCGGTTTTCGAGTTTTATAGTGTTTTTATCTGACACCCTATACTTAATTGACAAATCTAACTCAATTGGATTTAATTCGCAATTATAGGGTAGCAGCATCAAAACTTCAAAACCATGGGAGTTGAATATTTATACATTATATAATATATATTATCAATGACATAGTTTTTTTGGCGGTTTATGCCTTTTTATTATTATTTGATAAACTTCCGCTGTTGTGAATCATTCATTGTATGCAATATTTCTTTCTGTCAGCCGCAGTCATGACTGAAAAAAATCCTGCTTTTAGTCGTCATATTCGTGCTGTGGTAAGGAGCAATATCCTTGACAATTGTTGCATTTTAGTCGGATTGGGTATTAACCTTTCATTCATCCATGTTTTCTTTTTTAATGGTAATTTCGATTATTTTGCCAATGTCATGTTGGGATGGCAGCCCAGCAACAAACACTGTTGAATGTTGTACTTTGTGATTTTGTACTTCTTTCTTTCTTTGATTTAGCTGAAAGGACAAACACAAGGGTTAGTAAGAACATTTAATTTAATTTACCAGCTTTTATACAAATTTTGAACACTACTAAGAGAACCTGTAAAAATTATTGATCTTATTATTTGATGGGATTTAATATGATTTATGGCTTCTTGAACACCAATGAACTCTCCTGTAAAGTCTGACTGACAGAAGTAAAGCAAAATTTGGCAAGTTCAGGTAATATAGGTGAATTTTTGAACCAGCTTTAGAAATAAAAGAATAGATAAATCCATCCATGGGATATCACAGTTTTTAATACTTTCAGGTTAAATAGCTTGTTCATTGCGTTGTCAGTGTAGTCTACAACATCAATGCCACCACTCGTCTACATGCCAGGATTATAATACCCTGTTGTATTGGGTATTAATCTTTCATTGATCCATTAACAGTGAAGTTTGCACCTCATTTCATCGTGATTATCATCCATTTGTAATTTCTATTTAGACATAAACAGCATGTCCCTGTCTATAAAACCGTTTTTACCCCAAGCATGAGTGATAAACCTAGGTCATCCTAAGATTTTTTGATGCCAGATATTGTGTATTAATCCAGGTATCATCTAAATAGATAACGGGTTTTTTACCAGCCCCCAGCGCATCATTTCGATGAATATGTCTCAAATATTTGACACGACAAAAGGCATGATCCAGTTTCTTTTCTTTACGTGTATATCGAATTTATATTAAGCAAAGTACCTAGAAATTTTAAAATTATCGCAAAGTACTGATTTACTTCGAGGTTACTTTTTTTTATGTAGTTACCTGGCTGCAGCTCGCTTGCGCTTCTCTCTTCTCACGTCGGATACGTGTCAAAGTATTTTTGTTTATACCTGTAGCCAAATGTACTCGCTCGGACACTTTACTTGCATTTTGCAGGTTCTGCAAAATGAGTGCGTATACTTCACGAGATACAGTTATATCCCCATCTGGTCCTGCGAGGATGCTTGCTGCCTTTAGTTGTTCAATCAAATTTGCATTCTTCTGTTTCTCGCTCTCGAAGTATTCGTCTACATTGCAGATAATCTCTCGCGCCCTACCTTGTAAAACAACGCCGCGTTTATTAGTACTCATTTTCGAGCAGAGTCAGTGAGTTAAATCAAATAACAAGAAATCTAAGACTAGGAAATATATAACAGAAAACAATTACAAGGTATACCGGCGTTCCAAATAATTATATTACAAATTACTCTGTCCAAATAATACGTACAAGATTGTAAGTCAATAACCTCGATCTGTCATAAATAAAAAGGTACTCTGTGATCTGTCAACTATGGATTGAAAAGTACGGTTTGCAAAAAAATACTTTTAAGCGTATCAATAACGGTTTTTTTTCTTTGTATTACTGGGTCTTAGTTAAATCTAGGTGAAGTAAAAACTTTATTGTTTAATCTAAATTAGCTAAATATATCGTTTAAGACATAATTAGTTTTAAAAAAAACCTATTTTCTTTCTTATTTTCATTGTTAGGAGCAATTCGCGTTCTTATTCCATTTGCCACTACTCACTTACATGATCTTTCACGCAGCTACATTGGGCTGTTCATTGATAGTGGAGTGGGCCTTCTTAACCCATGTAACTTTATAAACTGTTGAGTTTCCTATAATAAATAAATAAACTGTTTGTAGCCTGATTATTTTTTACTTGAACATATTTAATCCACTTAAATATATTTTGTAAACTTTAACTATGATTTGTTGGAAACGGACACAATATAAATGTTGTATTTTTAATCTATTTCAAAAAGAAGGAGGTTATATGTTCGGCTGTATGTGTTTTTTTTTTTTTTTAATTTCGGACCGATTTTAAAAATTATTTTATTTCGATTGAAAGGTTTTACTTCCGAGTTGGTCCCATAAAATATTGTTATGATTTGATAATGAACTTCGAAGATATGGAACGGAACTCCTCATAGGATAGCACAGCAGAATAGTCGTAAGATGTAGAATTGCTTTGTTTATAATACGTGTATTCGATGGCCGGCTGAAAGAAGATGGGGGCGGGGGGATATATCGAACTGATCGGATGATGAAGCCCGAAGGTAGGCACCGGAACTCTGTAATAAATCAACATAACCTGACCATGTTTAGGATTATTAGAATTGTCACGAGATGCACTCTGGTTATAAGGTACTATCGATCTCATCTGATGATTGAAGTTCCGTAATAAAGCAGAGTATCCTAGCTGTGGCTTGGCTTATTGGAATTGTCATGCAATGTTTTAATGTTTAAATTCTATAGGTACCTTACAATACAACTTGCACCCTATTTCAGTTTGGCTGTGGGGTACTTTTTAGTGGTGAAAACCCACTACTGAAAAGTATAAAATAAAAAACTTTTTACAAAAAAAAATACAACCGACTTCAATGAATCCAAAACTGGCCAAGTGCGAGTCGGACTCGCACACTGAGGGTTCCGAACAAACTTACCTATGAAAACTGTTCAATTCTCGAATTGAGTTACGAAGATTTTTCCGAAACCTATGACAATACAAATAAATGAACGATTCTGAATAGTTACGTTGAAAATGGTAACATCGAAGTGATCTGATGATGATGATGGAGCCGAAAAGTAGGCACTGGAACTCCGTAATTAATCAATGTAACTTAGACGTGTTTGGATTTATTAGAATTGTCATGAGATGCACTTTAGCTATAAGGTACTATCGGACTGATCTGATGATGGAGCCGGACGATAGGCACACGAACTCCGTAATCAATCAATGTGTCCTAGCCGTGTTTGGGCTTATTAGAATTGTCATGTACTATCGAACTGATCTGATGATGAAGCCGGAAGGTGGAAGGTAGACACAGGAACTTCATAATAAAACAATGTTACCTAGCAGGGAATTGTCATGAGATATTGGCACTCTGTTTATAAGTGTATCACAACTAAAAAATGAGAAATAAAAAACTTTTACAAAAAAAAAACCGACTTCACTAAAAAAAAATTACTATTACTTACTATTTTTTTTTATTAAAATTGTGTTTTTTCTTCATAGTATTAACACTTCTGTTTCCAATTTAAACATCTGCGATTTACTTTTACCATTTGTTTCCGTGCATCGGTTTTCGTCCCAACAGTGAGAACATTATAAGGCCGACTATGCTATGCTATGCTATCTGTTTCCGTTTCCGCTTCAGTAAAGACACTTCCGTTGCATCACTGATACCTGGCTGAATTTCATCGCTTTAAATAAAATAAAGCGAATGTGTTTTATTTAAAATCTTATGTGTAGGGAACGTAGGTACCTACCGATTAACCTTACACACAAATTACGAAAAACTTTGTAATTCATGCTTCGTCCGCCAGTAATAAGGCACCAACAAGACTTTTGCCGTCAACATCAAAGACTACAATAGTATACTGGCTAGTCAACATCATCGGTGGTGGATGATATAGCTGCTGTGCTACTACTGACGCAAGCTTCGTGAAGCAACCAATTGAAGACTATTTGGAATTTTTCCAAAGTTTTAATCAGTATAACTATAATTGGGATTGTTTTACAAGCTGTTACCCGTGACATTGTTCGCATGGAGTAGGTATAAGAATTACATTACTTTTTTAGGGTAAATAATTCGTTGTTACATTATAACATAACATAACACATCTCAGTTATCTGTTAGAAGTCCCGTCAAATTTTGTTTAACCGTTTCGAAGACTTTTCCGTAATTTGCAATACCGTTCCCACAGGAAAATAAAAAATTGCATTTTTGTTATAGGTAGGTATCGAATACACTTTCATCTGCATTTAATAAAAAAAATGGTATTTTGATATTTCAAACAGACACTTTAATTTCGTCTAACAGCAAAATGATTAACACTTCGTTGCATCCTAATGGTTACATAATATATTTATATCTAAGACAAAGTCAGGGTATTTCCAGTGCCGGATTAAGTCCACGCGGGGCCTGTAACAAATTCGACCAAGGGGCCCTGTTATCTTAATACAAAAATTAAGATAAATAAAATAAAATATTTTGTGCAAAGCCGTTATTTTCCTCATTTACCGTAACACTCAAATACTTCAACAAAATTACTTTCTGTAAAAGATACAAATTAGTAAAATACTTTTGAGAGAACCTAAGTAACTAATGACGATTTTTTTCATATCCCGAACGATGATTTAAAGGTGAAGTGGTGAACTCTTAAAAAACCGATGTGATCTCAAAAATTATGCTTAATTATTTATTTACTATAAATATATAGTACTACTAGCTTCTGCCAGCGGCTTCGCCCGCGTGAAAAAAGGTTTTCATCATACAAACTTTGGACCCCCGTTTCATCGCCTTAGGGGGTGAATTTTGAAAAATCCTCTCTTAGTGCTCGCCTACATCATAAAAGGAAGTATTGTGCAAAATTTCAAGTTTCTAGACCCAGTAGTTTTGGCTGTGCGTTGATATGTCAGTCAGTCAGTTTCTCCTTTTATTTACATAGATAATACATTTACTATATATAATATACTTATTTTACATTTTTTTTAGGTAGGAAATCAACCAACGACATCTCCCACCCATGGGCGGAGCGAGTGGGTGTGTCAGACTTTTATTGACTAATACCCACTCCTATGTTCCACCGTTCCACCTCCCGCCGGAGGCTCTACGCAGGAATTTAGGTAATGGCCCTTTTTGTCGGTATGGGCGCCGTCGCTTTGAAAGCGACCGGCGGCCAAGCTGAACGCATACCAGAGGGTCATGGCCATCCGGATGGTGCGGGGATATCGCACGGTTTCCCGTGAAGTGGCGAGCCTCCTTGCTGGCCAGCCACCATGGAATCTGGAGGCAACAGTCTTTGCGCGCATGCACGATCTGCGCGTGGAGATGCAACGCCAGGGCGAAACTCCGCTGCCGCGCCAAGTCACGGTATGGCGGGAAGAACTCCGGCGGGTTCTCATGGCGGAATGGCGACAGCGACTGTCGTAACCCAGTGCTGGGCACGCCACAATTATGGCGGTAAGTCCCCTCTTTGAGGAGTGGTTGGAAAGACCACACAGCGTCCTTACCTACCGCATGAAGCCGGTCCTCACCGGACATGGTAGGTTCGGGAGGTTCCTGTACCGAATTCGTGCGGAAGAAACGCCTGGGTGCCGCCATTGTGTAGACCGTCCGGAGGACACGGTGGAGCATACGGTAGAGGTGTGCCCCGCCTGGGCAGAGCACCGCCGTGTCCTCGTGGGGGCGATCATGACAGTGATCTCTCGCGCCAGGCATTGGTACATACAGGCCATGGTCCGGAGTGAGGAGGAGTGGCAGGCGGTCGCCTCCTTCTGCCCACGGGTAGTGTGAAAGCGAAGCCGGGATGAAGCTAAAGAAAGAACAAGAGTGGGTTTTAGTCAGTAAAAGTCTGACACTATCTCGCTCCGCCCAAGAGCGGGATTTGTCATTAGATGATTTTCCCACCTAAAAAAAGAAAAACCCAGGACAAATGTTTGTGATGAGCACGATCATTTGTTGTGTCTGGGTGTAATTTATCTATATAAGTATATATTTAGAAATATATAAGTATGTTTATCAGTTGTCTAGTACCCATAACGCAAGCTCTGGTTAGGTTGGGACTAGATGGCGTTGTGTGATAGTTGTGGAATATTATATTGTATCTCTTTGCTAAAACCACACCTGTCTTTCTCCACGGGCAGTGTGAAAACGAAACCCGGGGCCCTGGGACGAAGGCAACGAAGGAACAGGAGTGGGTTTTTAGTCAGTAAAAGTCTGACACTATCTCTCGCTCCGCCCAAGAGCGCGATTTGTCATTAGACGATTTTCACACTAAAAAAAAAATCCTGTGTCTTTCTGTTGCCTTTTGCGTTTTAGGACCACGGGTTTCCTTTTCAGAAAAGTCCCGGGGTTTAGCGGGCATCGGCCCTGCTGGACCCCTACAGTTTGCTGACATCTCTTTGAGGAGCGCGTGGCACGCTATGCGCTGTCGACGATTTGAGTTCGGTCCGGACGATTACCGGACGGCCAGTTCTCCATTATTTATTTATTATATTCTTTATTACTCATCGCCCCTAAGCCCGCGCCTGCCGTGGCTGATGGTCAGGGTCGGGGTCACGGTGGCTGGTGAGTGAGGATGTCCATTTCCTCACGCGTGCGGTCGTCTTCTTCGCTAAGATTACTGCTTCGCAGAAGGAGGCGACCACCTGCCATTTTCTCTCCCTCCGGGCCATGATTTAAACGAAGGCCCGGCGCGGCGCGAGAAACCGCTACCGCCGATCACCTCCACGAGGCACTAGAGGTGCTCTGCCCTAGCGAGGAAAACCTTCACCGTGTTTTCCGGGCAGTCTGCACAATGACCCGGGCATTTCTTCCGCCTGAATTTGGTGTAGGAAACACTCAAACTTACCATATACGGTGAGGACCACGTCATGCAAAAGGTGACGTCGTCGTGACACCTCTCCAACCACTCCTTAAAGAGGGGTTTACCGTTGGAAAATGATTTGCCCAAAAATTGTGACTGTAGGTACGATATCTCTCCCTGCCTTTGACACAATATTAATTATTATAAGATCGTTCTAATGTAAAACATGTATTTTATTTATGCATTAATAATTGCAGATTTCCCAACGATGACAGAAATTAGAATCAAAGCTACGAAGAGGATTTTTTCCCCACATAGAGCAGTTTTGTTTGTTCTAGATATTTCACGCCAGTTTTTTTTTTTTGGAAGTTTTTTTTTTATGTTTCTAATAAAGTCTCCTTTTAAAATCCTGCTTTATTGAATATTACTGTATCGCAAACAAAGCCTTATACTACTAAGTCAAATAATAATCGATATTGATATTTTGCAATCCCTAAAAAATCAGTTGTTATTTGGTTATCAATTCATCAGCCAATCACAGCGGGCGCAGCTCAACTCTCCCCCGCCGTTGTTTAGTGACTTATTTGCTTCATATGTACTGAAGTAATTATCCTAATCCAACGAGAAAACGAAGGAATGCATTGACTGAACGCCACTCATATCACTTTATCATTTCTTTCACTACTAAAGCGCCTATTACAGCACTCGATATTCAGACAGTCTTAGTCTATGTAATGTCACACAAAAAAAAGAGCAACTTACGCCAATGTCGTGTAATAGACCAAGACCCCAGAGCTGTCTGACATAAGTTATTTTGACATGGAATTTTTGTGTTTAGGGGATGTTTGGTCACTACAATTTGTCTGACAAATTAAATATAACTGTAACAGTTACCTTAACATATTTAAAAATCAGACATGTAAAATTAAGTAAAGTTTATTTAGTTTTTGTGGAGCTTTAAAGCTTCTCACAGAACACATCCATCCATGTCCATGGAAAGTGTCTGACACTTATGATACTACGATAGAATAATATTCTACAAAACATATATAAAAATCAGCCATAAAAAATGACTCACCTGGTACCTGCCCAGGGGCTCCAAGGAGGAGCTCCACAAGCACTCAGATATTCAAAGCACATAAGAACCTAAGGCTTCATCCATGTGAAAATAAGTTGAGTCAGACAGCTTTGGGATGTTGGTCTATTACACGACACGGGCGTATGTTGCTCTTTTTCTTGTGTGACGCTACATAGACTAAGACTGTCTGAATATCGAGTGGTGTAATAGGCACTAAGTTCTTGGTACATTTAAGTGGAGAAGGGGAGTGTAAAAAAAATCTTATTGGTATAAAAATCAAAAGTTTTAATGGTATTTTCTGAATCGCACCAAGCTTTCATTTACTTTTTAGTATACAGAATGATTTTGAATAAACTATAATAATAATTCTGAGTCAATCATGAGATTTTAAGAACACAAACCGTCAGATGTATCTGTAATGACAGACCCTAAATCCAATTTTGTCTGACTCAATGCCCTTTTAATATTGATTCAATGGCACATAAGAGTTTACTAGTACATGTCATTATAAGGTCACTAAACAATTATTTTAAGAATATTTTGCTTGTTCACAAATACAATTTGAAATAAAAACAACATGATTTATGATAAATACATATCCGACCATTATTGTATTACTGTTACATCTAGATACCTGAGAATAGACACTACTTTGAAGTCAGACAAAATGTATTTCACAATACAATAATATCACATATTTTAAATGCATTAAAATGAAATAACTGCTATATCTGAAATTGTGTTCACTAATAGGAGTATAAATAAATAAATAAAACTCCACTGGTACAATTGAAAAACCATTGAGATTTTTAACGGAAGTGTAAATCAAACTCCCGATGCAATAATAATTTATGGGATTTTCTTTTGTATGACGTTAAATAAACCAATTCTATATTTTAACGCTAATTTACAAACTAATATTTACAGTTATTTATAAGTATATATAAATATGTATAATTATATCGATAGCGATTCCGATAATCCTATCCTTCACAATAATCAGCAATTTTCATGTATAATTAACTAATAATGGTCACAATAACAACTCGATAGATATTTTCATGTAAATAAACAAGCAGTAGTGTACAGGCCGGCGGCGACGAGCGCCGCGTGTTCTCGTCCAATATTGCACATGTCGAGACAGTGCACTCGCACCACCCTCCTCGCCCGCCCGCCCCACTGTCCGGCCGGGCGGGCGCCGACAACCCACAACCGTCGTTCTGTAAGCGACGTTACAATAAATAATTCTCTAAACCGATAATGCGAAACGATATACATTCAATTAGTCGTACTCTCACTTGCGACGTCGTTTACGCTACTCTATGTACACACTCGGCGACACGGCGGTTTCGCCGCATCGCTATCATCGCGGCTCCTCTTTCTTGAGCAGGTCCAGAGGTGCGAGCGGTGCCAGCGGCGGGGCCAGCGGCGCCAACGGGGCTAGCGGCGCATGGGAGCTCAGCGGCGCGTGCGAACTGAGCGGCGCGTGCGAGCCCAGCGGCGGCAGCGGCGCGTGGGGCGGCAGAGCGCGGTGCAGCAGCGGCGCCGCCTTGAGCTGCTGGTGGTGCGCGTACGCGCTCAGCATCTTGGCGCGGTCTTCTTCGGCGCGGATGGCGGCCTCCACCAGCGGCGCGAACCGCATGTGCTGCAGCGGGTCGAACGTGCGGTACGGGTCCCACGGCGGCGGCGGCGGGTACGCTAGCGAGGGCGGCGCGTGGCGCGGCGGCTCCTTGCGCTCCTCCTTGATGGGTTCGGGCGCGCCGTTACGGAGCGGCGAGCGGGCGCGCGCGCGCTCCATCTCTCGGTCCCGCTGGTCGCGCTGCTCGCGCGCCTTGCGGCGCTCCCGCTCGTCGCGCTCGCGCCGCTCCCGCTCGTCGCGCTCCCGGCGCGCCCGCTCGCGCTCGTCGTGGTCGCGGCGCGCCTCGGCGGCCGCCTGCGGCGCGGGCGGGCGCACGGCGCGCCAGGCGTCGTGCAGCGCGCCCAGCGGCGGCGCGTGGTGCACGCCGTGCAGCGAGCCGGACAGCGCCAGGTCGCGCCCGTACGCCGTGAGCCCGAAGGGCGGCGCGCCGGGGTAGGCGCCGGGCCCGTAGCGGCCGAAGGGGGACACGCCTGAAACGCGCACAGCTCGGTGAGATGCGGCGGGCGCGGGGGCGGGCAGGCCGGGCTCGTAGCGGCGGAGCGTACCTAGGTGCGGGTGGTGCGGCAGGTAGGGCGCGGGCGGCAGCTCGTAGGGCGAGCGGTAGGTGGGCGGCGGCGGCGCGGGCGCCGGGAAGGCCCGCAGCTTGTCCTTGTCGCCGCCGCCGGGCACGGCGCCGCCACCGGTCTTCTCTTTTTGCTGGTGGTTGTAGATCTCCCAAGCAATCCTCACGTGCATCGCGTTCCATTTTCCCGTTTTCTGTATCAGAAAGATCATATTAGCAGATTTCCGTACAGGAATTCTAATCATACAAGTCGTCACTGTCCTGGCGTGCGAGCAGGTCGAGTTCGACAAATAAATATAATAGATGCATGCATAAAGTATGTAATGTAGTGCTAAGAAGGAAACCTACCGCGACAGCGGGACGTGGTGGTGGTTTAGAGGCGGAGTCGCTTGCGGCTGACACTACGGGCTGTTAACATTATGCGATGCAGGGTTAATGATTGGAGCAAATTAAAACATAAAAATAAGCATAAGCAAGTATTCGAAGAAAGTTGTCAGTAAAGAAATTGATTATTTATAGCATGAAAAATTGATTGAAGGCTACATTTAAAAAGTTAAGACTAATTGTATAAATCTGTAATATTAAAGACATGTAAGATTACAAAGAAATTGGTCCAAAAACAGGAACATTTTATCATGAAAATTATGCATGCATTATTTAATCGGTTAAATACTGAATTTGCTTTTACAAATATTGAAATATACATAATTATTTACAAAATGATAACACAATTGATGAGAAAAATGAATGAGTATTACCTTAGGAGCATATGTGGTAAGCGGCGCGGGGGGCACGTAGGGGCCAGTGGGGTGCAGGAGACTCGACGAGTACGGGTAGCCAAGCCCGATGCCACTGCGGTACAACGATGACATTTTGCTCACGTCCTTGAACTGAAAACGTCAATATTATTATTTTGTTGTGGCGATAATTTTAATAAATTCATGGTACTCTGAGTACTACTACTGAGTTTAATAAACTAGAATCAACTAGAGTAAGTTCGCCAAGGGTTTGGAAGATGGAAATAAGCTGTTGCTACGCGAGACTGTTTTAGAGAGCCTTTCGTGACGTTCTGGCATCGCGATGTGACTCACGGTGCGGGTTTTCTTAAAACTAAAACTGGCTTCCTCAAATATCTGGCCCAATGAACTGCCGAGGCAAGGGTCTTTAGGTGCACACTAGTTATAAATAACTAGCGACCCGCCTCAGCCTCGCACAATGTTTATAACTTGATAAAATATCGAGCTTTATTTACACTAATATTATAAAGAGATAAAGTTTTTTTTTTTTTGTTTGTAGAAGGTAATCTATAATAGTGCTGGTCCAATTGCTAAAATTTTTTCACTGATAGAAAGCCGCTTTATTCCTGAGTGACATAGGCTATATTTTATGTACGCAGATGAAGCCACGAGCAAAAGCTAGTGTATTATATAACAGATTAATATCATGTAGGTACTAGCTGACCCGGCAAACTTCGTATCGCCTTGTAGTAAGGATAACGCAATCTACTGGCATTACCAGCAGAACAGCATAATTCATTTTATAATAACATTTTAATTAGAGATAGCGCTGTAGTCGGTTTTTTTTTTTGTGATTTTATCCATTTTTTCTCACCCTTTAAACATTCCCTGGACTGTCTCGAACAGTTTAAGACCAAAATTAGCCAAATCGGTCCAGCCGTTTTTGAGTTTTAGCGAAACTAACAAACAAATACTCATTTTTATATCATATTCAGCTGCCAGTGACGTCGCCCGCGTGAAAGTAGAAAATTATCGCTAGGGAACACGCTCCCAGGAGACTACGTATCATATTTTCTATTCCAGGACATGGTTTACCCGTGTTCTAAATTTCATTCAAATCTATTCAACCGTTTGAGCGTGAAGGAGTATCAAACAGTATAATAATTTTCACCTTTTCTATGTATATTAAAATTGCATAAAAATACGTTGCAGTTAAAAATAAGGTTTAGAAACGCGAGTGCAGAAAATAAGAAAAGGTGCAGGTGCAGGTGTGGTTTTAGCAATTAATCTGCCTAGACTATCCTGAACTATGTTGGGGTAGTTTTCAAGTGTAATCACAGCTGAATTATACGGCATTTTACATTTGAGCGTCTACGTTTCTTGTCTACAACTCAGTAATGGGGATACACAGTACTCCTTGGCCAACTGGCTGTCAGATATTCTTATTCACAATTTGCAATCGGTCATCGGACCATGGAAATCGTTTGGCGTTGTTGCAAAGTAGCCAATGCTGCGCATCTCAATAAGCTTTTATTACCACCGTTGTTCGGTTTAAGAGACCAGTAAGTAAGTAAGTAGTGGGTTTGGGTGTATGTTAGGAATTCTTTGTGTTATTTTTGTACCATTTGATTTTTCTGAGTTCACTGAAAGCATTTGAAATAGTTGTACATTTCGGCAAACCAGGGGACATTTAATTAAGATTGAGATTGCTCTCAAAGACGTAACAATAACACACGGTACTCCTAGGACACAATTTCTACAGCACTATATCTAGACGTATTGGGAAATGAACGGGCGACAGTGCTGCGAGGTAAATCAGGATCATTGCAGTTTGTATGTGCACTAAAATAGAAGTATTTGCGTGTATCATCCTGAAATTACACAGAAGTAATAGAAGACACAGTAGAAATTGACTTTAACGTCAACGTTAACGATTGAACATTAAAAACCCGTTAAAATTAAAAAAAAAATAACCTGATAACCATTAACAATTAACAGTTAAATTAACCAAAACACCTTCAAACCTCACGCCCGAATGCCGCGCTTCGCACTTATGATCAGAGCGCAGGCGGACGTGCGCAGCTGCCGTGCTCAAATGACGCGTTATTTGGTCACGCCATAAGGCACAATTTTGGATTCTTTGTCGTATGTTGGATTCGCTGGCTATGCTTTACGATTGGATTTCATACGCTTATACCAGCTACAAGACTGTATTACAGATCTATATCTGTAATTCAGTCTTAGTAAAAAAAATTAGTCAATTCTGATGAAATGAGTATACATACTAGTGGTTGGTGCGGCACCAGCAGCTGGTGCGGGTGCGGGTGCGGCGGGTGCGCGGCGTGCGGGTGCGGCTGGTGCGCGGGGTGCTGGTGCACGTGCGTGTGCTGGTGCTGGTGCTGGTGGTGGTGCATCTCCGTGCGCACGGCGCCCGCGGCCGCCAGGAAGCGGCTGTCCAGCTCGCGCCGCAGCAGATCTGCGCCTGGGCCTGAAAAGCACCCCTCTACATTTCCAACAAACATTATAAACACGACAAATTACATTTATCGGATTCAGGGCTGATTTTTCAACAGCTAGATAGGTTTTATTTGAGGAATAAATATGGTGGTTTGACAACTTTTATATGGAATATTCGTTTTATAAGTACCCATGTAGGCCTATGTGAAATAAAAAAATTTTGACTTGACTTTGAATTTATGCTAGGTATATTTAATCTTCAGGTAAACATTATCGGCCGATTGTAAAATCAGCCTTGCGTCACATGAATTTAGGGCGAAGTCCCATTAACTATTACTTGACAGTATCAACTATCAATTGTCAGTTATTCGAATTGAAATACAAATTTAGAAATGATGAGGCGCCTCAATAGAAGAGCGGACTCGCGGCCGCCCTGCAATCTTCGGGTAATATCCACGAGACGATTATCCTTCCGACAACATATCGTCGCAACTCGGGACCAAATCCACAGGAAACCTTACACATTTCTGTACTCTTCTTTTATTATTTTGTTTGTTGCCTATGCCTATTGTATTGCCTGAGTCGAATAAATGCTATTCTATTCTTTCTATTCTATTTGTTGTTAACGTTTGGATTGTTGAATTTCTAGCTACTAAATAATAATATATCATGTCTCAATGGGATCGCGCCTTGATCGTTGACAAATCCTGTATTATTTTTTAATTTATTTTTTATTAAAATTGCGCGAATGACTTACTGCTTTGGAAAAGAGATTCGGCGGAGAATGGATTAGGATTAGGCGGCGGGAGCGGCGCACCAAAGAGCGGAGGCGCGGGCGCGAAACCTGAGGGACGCTCCGCACCGGTTGGCCTGCTGAAAGATACACGAAAATCGTAATCAAAGATACATACAAATAACATCAATAAAAATTACGCGAGGGGGATTCTTTATTACATTATGCCGACAAGCAGTATTTCATCAGATGACCATTGTGCTGAACATGAGTTATTTTATATGTTGTAATACAGGTCGCAAGTAAAAGCCAACGTGTACTCACGTCACTCCCCAGTGCGCCGGCGGTTTGGCACTGGAGCTAATGCTGGGCACGGTGGGCACGGGCGCCAGCGAGTGCGTGAGGTGCGGCGCGGTGGGCGCCGCCGGCGTGGGCGTGGGCGCCGCCAGGGGCGCCGACAGCGCGGGCGCCAGCGAGGCGCCCAGAGGCGGCGCCAGCGCGCCCAAAGGTGCCGGCAGCGGGCCCGGCAGCGACACCGGCAGCGGACCCTGAGGTTTATACAGTTCATGTCTTTCTGTCCGAACCTTTAAAGTATAAATAAAATCGACTATAGTTAGCGTTTACAGAAGCCTACTAATCGCATGTATGAATGCGTGCTTACATAGTTTTTTCGATTGGGGGCCCTTCCAATCGAGTCCCTTTACGTCGAGTCTGAGAGTTTATTGTTCTTGCAAAATATTGTTATTTTACAATTTCTATTATACTCTCGTACCTTTACGTCGGGTTTGGTTAATAGGTACATTCAGGATATAAATTAAAATAGTGTATAACTAACTACAACGCGTTTTTTAATCCCAGATAATGATTTCACAAGTGCAAATGTCAATCTCCAGAAATATGTTGCCTGCTTTTTGATAAAAGTGATGTCTCCAAATTCGATTTTTATACCGGTTTTTTTTAATTATACAACCATTAAGGAAAGTAGGACCAAGATACGATAGTGTTTGTTTATAGTAGAGTCTAATATGAATCGATTCTTTTATCGCTACAATTTTATAAGAGATCAATGCGAAAATAGTACAAAAAAAGGACTTGATTGTTTAATTTTAACTATTATTAGTTTTCAAATTGAAGTCTTTATTAACACTAACTATTAGTAAAGTTGTCAAAGTATCACTTTATGTAATGCTATATTTTTTTCTAGGTTTGGTGATAACAATCGAGTTAGATATTTGCATCTATCAAATTACATTCAGAAAATACAAAAACTGTCTCTAGTTGCATAAAAAAAACGAAATTATTCTTACGAATATTTTCGGTTTTTGGTTCAATAACGGTTGCGGTACCTCACTATTTATGTAATGGAAAAAACATGCAACACTCGAATTGTCAAATCATTATCTCTAATTAAAAAACAGATTTTAGTGCCGTCGACTTGATCCGTGTCAGACTCGTAAAACAGCACAATGCAATAAGTAGGTATCTTTCTTAATCTATATAAATCACAGTCTAATCATCACTATTAGTGTAAATGTAAATCAGCATAAATTTTTTATAATTAACTAGCTGTGCCGGCGAACTTCGTACCGCCATACAGTCAATGAATGTTGTAATACCTTTAAGCTGAACTGTCAAAAGATAACGCCATCTACTGATATTACCAGAACCAACATAATTCCTTTTAAAATGACATTTTAATTAGAGATGGCGTTGAATTCGAAATTTTTATTTTCGTGAATTTTTCCATTGTTTTCTCACTGTTTAAACCTTCCCTAGACTACCAAAACTATTTCAAGACCAAAATAAGTCAAATCGGTCCAGCTGTCCTCAAGTTTTAGCGAGACTAACGAACAGCTATTATAGATAATTCTTTTTTTTTTAAATTATTTATTTAAAAAAAAAATAGAAGTATTCGCGTCTGACCACTATCTCACCTGATAAGTGATGATGTGTTCAACGATAGAGCAGCCTTGCCAAGAAGTAGGTGACCTATTCACTCTTGCTTGACTTAAAGACCTCAGTTATACTTAGATGCCAGAAAATATCATACTCATACTCCGGCATGAAATTCCATTACTTAGCTGTATAATGTATAATGAATGTGTTCCCAAAATGTTTTGTACTTTTGGGTGAGCAGTTCACTATGTGCCGACGGGCCTTAATTCCGTACGTGGAGTGGTCTGATGACGGAACGGCCTTGAAATTAAGCAATTCCGATACACACTCCCCAGAATGTAAATGATAGCCGCCGAGCCTGTCGGTTGACAGGCTAGCAGCTCGGCGTCGATGCTCAAGACTGGAGTTTTGACTCAACAATTGCATCTAGGCTGATTATCTCCTTGGCTTGTTTTTCAATTGACTCTAGCATATCAAACTGATATTTGGAAGATCCATCTCTAAGATGCTCTCATCTTCGGACAAAAAATACTCCATATACGATCGAACTTGCGTTTGACAAAGGTTGACAACTGTTCCGGCGTGAAGTACCTTATCTTTTCGCAGCAAGTTGAGGATTTGTCTCGATGTACGAGCCAAAATTGAGGGTAGATTTCAAAGTTACAGACGGTCGGTCATTGGCACGGTTTCACTTCGGAAAGATGAAATTAAGTAGAATTGAAGACAATCGGGGACCTTCAAGGATAAGTTCAAGCACTCAACCATGCCATCTCGGAGAGACCGGATCTGTGACACACTAGCTCGTGCTGTCGTCTGCGTACCCAAAGCTAATGGGCATTAGAAGTTTATTTATACCCCTGAGGGACCTTGGCTTACCAATAAGACTTACGTACCAGACCCTATCGGAAGCCTTCATAAAGAGAGACGGCAAGCGTTTCTCCGTGCTGTTTGATGGCTTCACTCCAGATGTGCCGTTCACATCTGGAGTACATACGCTAGAAGATACCCAGTAGATCGTTAATGGCAGAAGCCGTATTACCGGTCACTGAAGATGTCGTTGAAGCTTCAAGTAAGCAAGAAACTTCCTGTTTAACTTAGTCCCTTACTCTTTTAGAGGATGGGGTCTGTAATTTGTCGGGTCAGCTCGACTGCCCTTCTTGGGCATAGGCTGCACGGTAGCTTGCTTCCAAGCAATCAATAATTTTTCAATCTCATTTGCAAGGCGAAATATAAAAGTAACCTCTTAAAAGAACAGTGGTACTATATAGTATGTATATATTATTAAATGATTATTTATTTTATTTGTTTCTAAATTAAATAAATAACTTTTGCTGAGCTGAACCTACAAACGTTGTTCTAGGTTCTGCCATATAAAATATCAAAGAAACTAAATGGCGGTGGGAGTAAGCGGCTAAAAAATTGCCTACGACCTCCTCTTCCTTCAGACCTATCAAATATACACAAAAAAAAAACATAATAATTGGTCAAATCGTTTTGGAGGAATTCGATTATAAACACTGACACGAGATTTTTATATATTAGATTAGTCCTCTTCATTTAGTATCTACTATCTTATTTGATAGTGAGAATGAGAACCTATCAATAAAACTATTATTCACACGTTTTCACTCCTGTACTTAAAAATGATATAATATTAACCTCGACATAAAGGTAATAGAAATGAGGTAAAGAAACTGGACATTAAGGGAATAGAAACCGAACAGAAATAATAGACATTGTGTCTATTGTAGGGGTAATACAAGCAAAGACAAGGTTCTCAGTTCGACATAAAGGGATTCGAAGTAAAGGGAACCAATAGTTTTTTTGGTTTTTCATGAATCATCGCTACAATATCTACCCATGACCTTACATTTATAGGAAATGTGTAGAATAGTCAGTAATTATAAGAATATTACCGGCAACGGGGCAGCTAAGGGTGTGGCTAGCGGAGCGGCGAGTGGTGCGACGAGTGATTGTGCGAGCGACGGCAAGGACGCCGCGGACGAGGCCGGCGTGCTGCGAGACAAACTGCTGATGTTGCTGCTGAAATCAACCGCATCGTTGTGTGACAGAAAGGTTCATTTCAGTCATTCGTGTGATAGTAGACAGTTCCCACAAAAGGTAGTCAGTACTAACAACACGCTAACAATAAAACTTACCGAATTTGACGGTACGCAGGGGGGAGAGTAAACTTTCGGTCATTGGACGATCTCCCGGCGTTACGACGTATTTCCGGTTGACGAAATCGATCCAAATCCGCGAAAATATACAAAAGCTTTTAGATTTTATTTTTAAAATGGCTATGTCTCAATAACAATTTAGTTTCACAACGATATTAATAGCGACGCGTGCGTTGCGTACCTGAAACTCTCGCGTTCCCTGTTTGGACTGTGTCCGCGCGGAGAGTACGAGAGAGCCGCGCCGGCCGCGCCCGTGGAGCCCGGCGTGTGCGGCCGCACGCCCTTTGGTGTTTTCGGTGCAACTAAAGGTGACGCAGATAAACTCGTTCTCTGTAAAAGTTTACAGAATACTTTGAGTAAAAATCATTCGAATAGGAAATGAATAATATTAAATCAATAGTAAACTAATTTGCACGTATTAAGTAAGATTACGTGCATTTTATAACAATCTTTGTTGCAGTGTGTAGTTACGTACCGTCTCTGCTGAATTCCTAGGTGAAGCCGCTGCGGGTGGCAGGTAAGGACTGAGTTGCATAGTGGCGGCGTAAGGAGTGTACAACGGAGGGTACGACGATCCTGAGTACACAGCCGGAGGCGGATAACTATTGGAAGCCAGGGTTGAGGATACGATTGGACTTTCAGTACGCGCAGGTAATTCGGACGATGGTATCGGAGCTTGCCTGGAATCCACGACGGGTGGAGCCAGGGGGTGGTTGCTGTTGCCACTGCTACTCGTCGACACCGGTGTCACGTTTGAGGGAGTACAACTTGATGTTGGTAATGAATCCACATGACTGCTCGGTAAATGTGAGGATATGGGTGTGGCAACAGAAGTCGGCTGTTGTGGTAAATTGACACCCGGATGTGATTTAAGGCTGGGGGTGAACGAAGACATCGTGGTATTTGTAATAGAAGCTAAAGTAGACGGAGGACCAATGTGATTTGGTGCAGACGTCGCTAAGGAACTGGGGTTGACAACAGGGAGGTGACTGGAGAGACTCGTAACGGAATGACTGTTTATTGGATGGTTCATATGAGGGACTGGAGGTTGAATCGCTGAAGGAGGCTGAATATGACTGGATGAAATGTGGTTGGATATGCTGAAGGGTGCAAGATGTGACGGTCGATTAACATACGCAGGTTGAACGGAATGTTTCTGTAAACTCGACTGACTCTGGTAAGCTATTGAGTGACCGTGAATACTGGAACTTATACTGGAGTTTACATGACTAGACCCGATCGACGGGGTGGGGTAGGGGCGAGAGGTCGGCGCGGCCGGAGAGAGCGACCGTCCCGTAAGAGTTTGACTCGGAAGACAGCTCGGAATTGAAGACGGCGTCGAGTGTGGTGTCACGCTTTGCGGCACACCATTGACGCGATTCGAAAACGAGGTAGGAACGGAGGGATGAGTCTGAGCTGCGACCGGTTGGTTTCGAACGTCATGGCCAGGCATCACTGGATGCGCCTGTGAGTGCGGCACGCGGCTCTGTAGACTAGGATGGGGGGCTTGCGCCGCGCTGGGCGTCAGGTGCGGCGGCCGCGGCGTGTGGTGCGCCGTGTGATGTGTGTGCAGGTCTAGGGGCGCCGGTGGCTGTTCTGGAGGTTCTGTTCGCGTTTCATGATTCGTGTGCCGGTAGTCGGGCAACGCGGCGGCAGCGTGCGATTGAGACTGAGATTGGTAGGCGGTATGCGAGGGGAATAGAGGAGAGGGAGCAGGAGGAGCTGGCGGGGCAGGGGTAGGACTGTCTGCGGAGGCTCTCGCGCCCGGCTGTAGCTTGCTGTTGCTGGCGGGCCGCTCGGGCGTGTCGGGCCCGGCGGCGCCCACCGGCCGCGCCGGGATTTGTGTGGCGGCGTGCCCGTCGAGAGCAGGAATGTGCGCGCCGTTGGGCCGGTGCGGCGTGTCGGCGCGGAAGGGCGGCGGAGGCAGCGCAGGCGGCGGCAGCGCGGCAGGCGCAGGCGAGGGTGCAGGTTGCGGCAGCGGCGCGGGCGCCGGGCTGGCACTGCCACCCACGGGCGCGCGCGACAGGGCGAGCGCTCCGCCGCTGCCACCGCGCGCGACTAGCTCGTTCTTGGCGCCACCGCCTGTAGCTGCCGCGCCCGCCACCCGGAACAGAGAGCCTGCGTCCGATGCCTGAAAACATAGCGTATGTCAATTAATCAATCTTTTTTGGTTGAACTTTTATTAATCTTTCATCAATAATTACAATAGGTAACTTACATCTTCCATTGATGCATCGTGGTACCTTGGAGAAGCATTTCTGCTATTTTCGGGACTCGCCTGGAACAAATCACATCAAGTGTTAATATATACATAATTGTTTAGCGTAGAAACCAAATAATTAGGGACAATCTTTTGAGAACGAGGCATGTAGTTATTGCATCTTGGGGACAAAATAAAACATATTTTTTAGCATTCTTATTCTATAAATGTCATTAAGTGATACTTTAGCAGTAATGTTTTCGAGATCCTAATATCGTTTTTATTTTATTTCCACTTTAATTGTGACAGTGTCTTGTGATTAACCAAATTAACCTACTTCTTTAAGAAGCTGCTCACGAAGGAGCATCAAACCTTGTAAAAAATAACTTCATCACAGGGACTAAATTAAAAGAGACCATTAATTTATTTGTAAATATTCATTGAAAACTGCGCGTTTTTAAACGCAGTACACTGACTGCCTGTAATTACAATCATTAGATAAAATGTTAGAAATAAATGTACAAGGAAGCTAGAAAATAGCATCGGTAAATCTCTTTCACATAGATGGGGGACAGGTCAAACAAACGGAACTTTATATAATTGCTTCAATTACGTGAACGACAAGTTATTACAGCTGTTACGGTAGCATAAACATGAGTAAATACGTTAACTTATTAACCGCGACTCGTCAAAGGGGATTGCATGTCGCGTTCGCGTCGGCCGCGTGTGCACACGTCGTTAATAAATTATAAGTGGTCAATGACAACAGCAGACCGTTACAAAGTTAACGCTAAGCCGTCAACTAGCGACAGGACGTCGACGACGCTTTTGAATGAGGCGCGGACATTCGCAATGTTGATGCTCACTGACATAAATTCGGACTTTGAAGCTCTTGGAAGTCAAATGACTCTCTATAATACAATGGTCATAACTTATGTTTGTATTTAATTGTTATGAGTTACTTGCGCAACAACTTACTAAGTAAACACATTTAAAACTAGTAAAAAAATTGTTGACAGATCGATGATGATGAAATATGATAATAAATGATGTTTGTCTCTTCATGTTTTTATTTCATGCTACATGATATCTACATGGACTTGTTTCTAAAGCCAAGTAAAAGTCTTAATTAATTTCCTTGTAATTTCACGATTTACATTTTTTATTTATTTACAGATCCTGTTATAGTGAGACTTCGGTCGTTCGGTAGAATTACGTAAAAGATGATCGGGATAACGTTGACAAGCACATATCCACGTCCAGATAGTTGTTTATCGGAATATAACGTATTTTGATGATCGTTCGTCATTAGTAGGTAATATAGGTGCAGTGGAGAATCTATACTTAGATTTTATTTGCTTACGCGCTTACGCATCTCAGGAATTACTGGTTAGAATTGAAAAAATCTTTTAATGTCAAATAGCCCATTTATCGAGGAAGGCATACCAATAGAAGCAGAGCAGTAATCAGAGACGCGGGTGAAACCGCGAAGGACAGCCAGTTTCTACCATAAATTTCGAAGATTGAAAGGCGTACGTACCTGGCTGTAAATGGTATATTCTGTCTCTACCTACTCGTGATAAGTATAGAACAGAGGAACGAGGCGTTGCGACCCCGTTGGGCCGTCTGTCTGTACGTACCGACATGATTAGTATTCACACTATGTATGCCCATTGTTCAAATGTAACACAATAACCGCCCTCGGGTTTTTTGCATTCATTAAATGAAGATGAAATCACGTCTGACACAAAGACATGCTAATGAGAATTATAAGTAAAACGATCGCATTAGTATTTTAGTGTGTAATACAATTCTTAAGTACGTGTTACTTATCTGTAGGTGTAACCGGAAGTTGATTATAGACATTTTGGAGCTTGGAACGGCATAACATCTTTTTGTTATGTCAAATTAATAATAGGTTACGACAAGATGATGATATGGTTTGCGATAGGTATTGTTAATAATTGAAACAGTATTAATTTTCAAAGGTTATGGCACTTATTACCTATTGAAATCGTTTCTATTCAACGACCTAGCCTTTGTTGGGTTACATAATGAGATGATGACAAAACCAATAAAGAGATAGACTCGAATAAACAATCGACTTTAATAAAAAGACACCACTTCGGATAAAAAGAAAGTAGGTTGTTATCATAAGAAGTTCTTGGAAGTCTGTAAAAAAGTTAAAACTAAACCTAATTATTTACTTATCACAAGGATTTAACGGTTCATTAATAAAAATATTCTTTATTTTTCCAAGCGATAGTAGTTTGTAAGCCTTAGTAATCGGATTAATAAATCGCACCAGAACCGGTCCCCAATTGGAAAATCAGTAATGATATCGATCTGAAGCAGAGTATAATATCGATTACATGCAACATAAATGTGTCAAACACAGACTAAAACCATTAAATAAACATGAATAATCATTTGACTAATCCCATAATTGAGCATTAAAACATGTTCAACACAACCCGAGTAGCACATGACAGCCTAATGTTCACTCAATTACAAAAATAATAGTTTAAACAAAACGTAATAAATGCTAACATTTCTGAAACAATAAAAGTTTATTTATTTTACGGCGCGGGTTTCAAGTATTTAAAGGGAATGGAAAGTAATTACCCAGTGATATTTACGAGCTAGCGCCGAGAACGACTCAATAAAACTAGCTGGCTAACCGCGCCTTTTACGATGGACACAATTTAAGTAGCATTGTCTCTTAAATCTGATTTGCTGCAGTTGATTCAATTTTCTATTATTCGAATTGGTTTTAATTTTATTGCATGTTGCTGAGAGAATACTTATCTCTTTAATCGTTTACTCGTTCTATCTCTGACCAATGCATTTTTTTACAAAGCATTTTCCGTCTGACTACCACGAGCCGGAACGAATAGCTTCTGTCATAAAAAATAAAATATGATAAGTATATTAGCATAGGAAATGATCGGAAGACGGAAAGAAAAGGAACAGAGAAACTATCCACAATATTGACTATTGTCAAATCAACCAATAGATTCACGCTTAAATTACACAAGTCTTTCTCATCACTTGACTTTCTTCTATCACCCTCCCTAAAAACACTGGCAACCGGAAGAAATAGTCGAATCGATAGTATGGGGGGAACAAATCGTTTCGGGTGCGTTCCGGCAATTGAATGTTTAGCCTTATCCGGTGGGGGTGGGTCGTCGCTCCGCAACAATGGAGTGATAAATCAAGTATGGGCCGCGCGTGCCGGCGGGCGGAGTGTCGTGCGCTAGCCGGCACCCGGCCCGGGCGGCGGTGCGGCGTCCGGCCTCATCTCACTACAATAAAGACATTCAAAAGCACCGCCAGCCTATTAAAACATATTATTGTCACCTTACTACTCGTCTAAACAGAATATCAACGTCGAATGGTCAAGTTTTTTTTTTTTTTAATTCACTTTTGGTCTTTAAGTGAACTAGGCACTACGATATTTATTTGTGATATCCTTTTAACCTCATGTATATTTAACTAAGGGATGCCCATCAACGTTGACAAACGTTGGCTGGCTGTCAAAACTATGTTACATAAAGATAATAGTAATTTAGCACGATTAGCACGATGACTGATGTCGTGTCGTCAAGTAATAATAGAGTTCCGTTGAGCCCACCTCCGAAGAGAAATACACGCGACTCTAAATAAATCAGCCATAAAAATAAACGACGGCATTAGTCAACGTTGTCAAAATAAAACCAAGAATATTTACACAAACTAAAATTTGAAGTTATTTCTTTGCGTTGCTGAATTATGTTTCGAAATTAGTTTTTTTTTCCTTATCAAATTCCATTAGTAGAGTCGTTAAAGCAATTAACTCAAGGTAATAAAAATAAAATCAGCTAACGTTTGGAACGTTGCACACCCACACAAGCGTTTATAAAAAGTTAATAACTTTTAATATGAATGAACTTTACGATTCTGAATTAATTAATTCGTATTCTGAATTCAAAACAGCGAAGCATAATCTGGCGATCCCAGCCTCGGGGTCGTTTTGCCCGCCTCCTCCTCACCCAGTGTTGGAAATGGGGAGAGACGGAAAAAATGGCGTGATAGCTTTTCGCCCCTCATTCCCAATTCTAATACTTTCACAAACTTTTAATAGGATGGGACTTAAAATTCAAGGAGAATTTCATCTCTCTAAGCAAAGTTCAGTCATACCGATCCTTGTCTTCCTGCGATCTTTAAAAGCGAATGTAGTAAGATTTGTTGTAAAATACCAACTGAAATGGTTTATGGTACATCTTCTGGTTTTATATTACCATCAAGTGTAAACGAAATTAGTTGTGACATTATTAACTTTTTGTTATCAAGTTGTCATATAAATAAAATATCTTATATTATTTGATTTGTATAAAAAATAAAAACTACTAAACTTTGTGCTAAATTTGAATAATTTATAATATTTTAGTTATTTCAGACAGATATTAGTATCTACATACGAAATCAAAAATATAGTTAATAAAATAACTTAAAAATATAATTGGTTCTGTAATTATAAGAAATCAATCAAGTGAGCGCGTAATTGCAAATAATTCAGTTTTCACATTATAAACAAAAGGCTTGTAATATTAACTCATTATTGATTTACTTTTAAATTGTAATTGAGTAATAAAATTCATGTGTTAACACTAGAAGTTAGATTAACATAAAAAAAAAACATAAATTATAATCTCAACACATAAAAAGTCGAAAGCGTAGAGTCGCTAAGTATTCACCGCGCATATTTAGCTAAGAATTGTTTGTTCATGACCTGAATTTAATGCTGCATACCAATTTTTGTTCTCAGTGACATTTAATGCATAATAAAAATATAGATATTTATTACTACGATTGCAGATACAGCTTAAATGTTCTTATAGCAGAATAAAGTGGGTAATTTGTTTTTTTTTTTTTGTGAATAGCACTGAGTTGTCGACTTTATTTATGTAGGTAAGAAAAACGACAAGCAATTGCTTTAATAATCTAGTTTTGTAACAACATGAGTTCCTCAATGTTTTAATCTTTAGATAATTATTTACAAAGTTTAGTAGTTACAGGTAAAATCAAATTTTATGTCGACTGAACACTCCGCAAGTGGCTGCGCACTAGCAAATTCAAATTCATGTGTCAGCGGAGGTGAATATTAGGGTACTGCGCAGCTAAACGTGAATTTCAAACACAAACATTGAATCTACTACACAAAGATTATTTTGTAATCATAATCAGAACACTTCATGTATTTAAAGTGTGCTATGTAATTGGATGTAATTTTGTGAATTAACGACGCGATCATTGTTGTTAGACTTAGTAGGTACTGCTCAAAGAATAATTAGCAATAAATTATACATTCAAGTTTCAAATATTTTCGTAATGAGTATTTCAGTGTTTCTTGAATAAATAATAAAGTCGACTACTTACCTAAACTACAGTTTTCATTCTTGTGTTCTTATTTATGGTAGTTGTCTTTAAGTACGGTAAAAAAAAAAACAAAAACTATGAGCGTAACTCGTCTTATAATGCTCCCACTGTTGGGACTCAGGCGTCCTCTCTATGAGGGAACTTAGGTATATTTTACATTCGCTAGTAAAACTATTGTAGCATTAAAAGCTGCTAATAACCTTGTTAGGTGGCCTTATAAAAATAAACGGTTTTAGGCGAGTCAGCTGATTGGTAGGTGAAAACTATAATTACGTCGTTCATAGTGCCATTAAATATTTTGACCGGAATTGTACCTCCTTGTAGTCAAGCAGTTTTAATGTAGTAAAAGCAAGTCATGTAAACTTAGCGATTCGGTAGTTCGTGACCAAGCGCAATAACCATTCCATTAGTTTTTCAATGCGAATATGTGTAAATTAAATATGAATTCTATAGCAGGTTGTTTCCATTGTTCAAGTTAATCTCACCAAAGTGGGGTAAACGTTAACGATGCCGGTCACGTAAGGCGTTACGATAAAATATGCACGTTGTTCACAACGAATTAAAAATATATTTATCTGCAGTCGTTTCGAATTGGTTATTTGATTTATTGAGCAGCTTCGGTATCTAAAAGACTAAAATGAATAAATGTATTTATTAGCAAAGAATTGAGTTGTTTACTTTCATTGTTCATAGCATTTTCCTCAATCTATTAGACACCTTGTCGTGAGGTTTTACCTGTTGTTCTGGCGCATCCTTGGTCGGCGGTCTTTTGCTTTCCTTGTCCGCCTTAACAGTAGCAGTAGCTGTCTTTTCATTCTTATTCCCTGTCACCGACCCGTTACCTTCCGCCTTTTGTTTATTATTTTTTTTCTTGCTTTCCTTTTTGCTGCTGCCTTCTGCATTGTTCTTAGGAGAATCTTTGATCCTCACTATGGTAACTGTAGTCGACTCTTGGTGAAATCCGTAACTTTATATTTATAAACCCGTACACCATTTAATGTAAACATTCATGCCTAATCACTTATCACTGTTCTATAAAATAGTCACAATCACTTATAAGTACTATAAACACCTTGTTTATCAATGACGGTAAATTTTGTTTGTGCACTTGACATATAAACAAATTCATTAACCAAAAAGCATTTCCACTGGTGTCACTGCAATCCTTAAGCACTGTAATCCAGATAACGGCAGGTATCCTTGGCAGGTCTAGATGTCAGTTGGTCAGAACAAAAATAACGAGGTATCGCGACCGCGGATCGTGTGCGAGACAAAGAGAGAGATGATCGACAGACAGCGAACGGTTCGGGTGACGCGCGGGGCGAGAGTGCGGCGCGGCCCGTGCCGGTCGTCGGCCGCGGTCCCGCGCCCCGCGCCTCGCGCACGCGCCGCCCGCCGCCCGCCCAGCATACCGACTAGAATATTTCTTACTACACATGTAAAATGCCGACAGATACTAATATGCGTGGGAGAAAATATGTCAAAAGAGACATAACTAATTTCATTTTAGAGGTGAACTATATTTAAAATCTGAGATAGTATAGCTAGTTCAACTTACAGGAGCAAGTTGTACTAAAAGAAGAAAAACTTTTTGCTTGTTTTGCGTTAAAATCATAAAACCTTTAGCTGTTTCAATTCAGTTGTGTAAGAGAAATTTTGTGTTTTTGTTTGTTTTAAAAGATTACCTATTCAAATTATGATGTTTTCCGTTTTTTTTTTTTATTTTATGATTATCATCAGCTTTACAACTTCTCTCAAAACAATTAATAGCACTTAATTCATTAAACCCCAAGCGAACGCGCTGGCGTTCGCTCTCTCATTGTCTTTCTATTGTGTCTCTAATTACGGTACTCAAAAGGTGTAGTTAATAGCTAGTTTAAAGAATTTGAAGAAATCAAATTTGCAGGAACATCCACTAGGAAATGATAACCATTTTCCAACATATTGACTAGCTGCTGCCAGTGGCTTCGCCCGTGTGAAAGTAGAAAATTGTCCCAAGGGAACATACTTCCGGGATAAAAAGTATCCTATGTGCTATTCCAGGACATGGTCTGCGAGTGTGCCAAATTTCAATCAAATTCGTTCAGCCGTTCGAGCGTGAAGGAGTATACAAACTAACTTTCGAAATCAGTTTAAGATTTTGAAAATTTGTGTGTAAAGTTACTCCTTTCTTTCCAAAAGTATTTTGTTTGAAAAGATTATTCCAGGCGGTATATGACGTTAGTATGCATTCTGGGAAATCAGGTCGCTTTCGCTTGCATTTTTAGATTACCCTACATCGCTTACAGCCAGTAAATCACCGAGACAACCTTTGATCCGCCTAATATTTTGTCAACTATGTTGGACTCCGTTTCCAGTATAATTAAATGCAGCTGAATTCAACTATTTTACATAGGACGACTGCCTGACTTCCATAACCTAATAATTGGGTAGTCACCCATACACAGCCGTACAACAGTGCCTTAAAATGGTTTCATTAAAATCTGTCTGTCCTCTGGACCTGGCTGTCAGCCGCCAGGTCTGACATCTTAACGTGCTTTCCGAAGCACAGAAGAGTCTTGGTACGAATTGGAAGGTTCACCCTACCCATCTACGAACCAATCTCTGTAAACCAGGTTGTAACTACCAGGAAATAGGCCATGGTTAGGTTTCTCTTTACGTCAAAGTCCTGCATCAACCACATTATCGCTTCCAACTGAGACACTCGTCAAACACGTGTATAGTGCATATTTGTAATGTAACGAATGTTAGATTTCTCATATTCGCAATGCGAATGCGAATATTCAAACTCACATTTTCAAACAAAGTGCTCACAAAATGTCATACAATTTGTCATTTTTTGTCAACCCAGCTTAAACAAAACATAGCAGAGCCGGTCTTGTGCGTCTCGCATTCATTGGGTTCCCGCGACCCTCACCAGGTCATCAATCGCCCCTTGTGGGAGGCCTTCCAATGCTGCGTCTTCCGGTAGCAACTCCAGAACCTTTCGTCCCCTTCGACCATCTGTTACTACCCAGGACCGATCGTTATGGCGACGCTTGAGGGAGGCCAACAGCCAACAGTGGACGTCTTTTGGCTGAAATGATGATGATGATTATAGCAAAGCCGTTACAGGTTGATTGAACGAAGCTAATCACATTAAGTTCATTCGAAAAGATTTGTTATGATTTGACGTTAGTTTTAGTATTATTGTACGGTAAAATGCCCTAACTTTGCACGAATTTTGAATTATTTTTTTTACTTTTTCATCTTAAATTGAAAAATTCGTATATCACATGTAAAGAAAAAAATTCAAATCAGAACCTTACACTCCTATTAAAACAGTCCATTATAGGTTTCCTTCACAATATCTGAGAATTACCTTCGAAATGGCCAGGCAAAGTAAATGGTCCTCTACTTTGCCTAGGCAAGAATATTGCAGTTAAAATGTAATTTCAAATTAACAGATTTGGTACCGTAGCATATTGATATAGTACTCATATTTCAACAGACTATAAAGTCTCAAACGTTTTTCTTTTGGAAGGTAGTTTAGTTAGTCTTTTGGTTTTTTCGTCCTGTGGGTTCTGAGTTCATTTTCGCACTTAAAGAATCGCGGAATTGCACTAAATTTGCTATCAAACTAAAAAGTGTAAACCGGCAAAAATTTGTGTAAATTATTTATAAAAAATGACATCCTATTGTTTTTCTTGATTTTACCAACGAATACCGATGGTTAAACTCTATACAAGTGCAATACATAGATAGAAAGGTGGAGGATTATTTTTCATTTAAAATGTTACCTAAAATAAGTAAAAACAGTTTAAAACACGTACACGTACAATTCAAAATCTGAAGTGCAGGAGAAAAAGCACCGACTACATTTTGTAAAATTCTGACGTTAAATTACATTTCATAACTTTCTTGTCTAGACCAAAAATTACAGTTGCCACACGTGAATAATTGTACTATGAATAAAATTTGTTAACTGGAATGGTTTATTCTCATTCTATATCCATTCAATCAATACTTTAATACCTTTTTGTTTCTCAAAAACATTCGCCAAATATTCGCATGTTTTTTGCGAATGCGAATGTGTGAATATTCGTTACATCACTAGTGCATATAAATAAAAAAAATACCGGACCCATTTGGTTATTATTTAGCAACCTATTATTTAAGTGTTAATTATAAAGTATTTGTTTTATGATTGCAGATCAATTTTTTTCAATAAATGTATTTTTGTTTGTAATGAATAAACACAACAAAACAATTTTTCAACACACTTGCTCAAAAAGTGACTCTTACTGCACTGCACTTAGGTATATAATGGCACTCGTTACCAAACTGTGAAATTTTGATTACCATTATGCACTATTGCTTTATTGTAGTTAAAACCTTTTTGTTCAACCTCTTTGTTCGCAAAACAAATTTTGAATTCGAATAAAATTCCCATTAAGTTATTGCGTTCATATGTAAATTAGTATCTTAATTATTTCATCCTATTTACAAGTTAAAATGGACAAATTTAACTTGTAGGTACAAACGATTTATTTAATAAAAAACATTTGGTAAATAAATCGTGCATTCAAATAAAATTTGTTTTTTTTTTTGCGGTCTATGGCCGCCATTTTAAGATGCGCGCGGTTTTTGGCGTGATTTTTGAAGTGAAAACTTCTTTAGCGGCGTTGAACACTTTTTCTGTAATGGGTATAAAATCTTAAACTCGCGTCAGGACACGTGACCTGATCGAAAAAGCGTAAGACGGGAGATAAACTTTTTAATGTAAAATAATTGTAATAGTTTTAAAGTGTTAAATTTTTAATGTAATATAAATTGTCATGTTTGTGTACGATAGCGCAATAAATGAATATTGTATTCTACCACATAAATGATAGTACTTTTATACTGATAAAGCAATTGGTGCAAAATTATTCCCTAACCATTCCAAAATATCAAACATGCTCAACGTTAATAATCAAGTTTTCACTTCTGCCGGCACTCCCGGAGTGCAACCCGTCTTTTTTTTTTTATTCTAGTGAACTTCAGTGGTTGTATTAATAAAATAAAATTAAATACTACAAAATCTTTAGAAAATGTTACATCCGTATTCTATTGTCACTACGAAAGACATTATCGTAAAAACTTTTCACGCAAGAAAACATAAACGTAAAACTAGGCAGTATGATCAAAATACCTTAGCCTTCCTTACGGGGTAAAAAAAAAAGAAAATTTTACAAGTTTTACTGTTATTTTCTTCACAAGTGTATTGAAAAACGTCGTATGACACACGTGAGTAATTAATGATTACCGTTCTTGGCTCTCTTAAGACCCTCGCCACGGCTCGGGTCTAAATACCGCCTCGACAGTAATCACTAACATTATACACTTATATCATAATGTACTATTATCAGTAGAATATTACTTTAGTATAGTCATATATTTTCTATTTTCACGCGGGCGAAATCGCTAGTAGAAGCTAGTAGTTTAGTAGATTATACATCCATTCGAGATTTAAGTTGAATGTATGACTTGTTAGTTAAGAATACCAATATTCCAGAAGCAATATTAGGATTGACCTCACCAGCATCATCTTAGAATGAATGACCAATTGTTTTGGCTTTTACAGTATGTAGATATCTAGGTGCTAGCAATAGGTACAGATTTTATTACGTAGGTAGGTACGTTTGTATACTGTAAAATGCATAGCGTCCGTTCGCTCGTAGCAATAACACATTCGCGAAAAGCCGTAAAACCGCCGTAAACCGATTTATTTATATTCGTTTTATAACTTATTGCTTTACGACTGCGATTAATGCAGTCGTTGTAGGGTACCCATAATCAACTCAACCGACTATATATTGATAAATTTATTGTACTTCATGTTTTCTTAGTCGGAGAGCAGCTACAAAAATTTAGCATTCGTAATTTTTTTTTTATGTACTAAAAACCCCTTTTAAAGTTTTACATTGCTCGTTTTTATTCTGTATCAATAATACCCCAGTAAACCTTCAAAGATCCCTAATATATTCTTACATATATTTGCAATAACAACATTCTTCTATTGATATAATAACAAATTTACTTAAGTACTCTAGCATTAAAAGCTTTCCCTCCCCTAGATATTAATTTGAAATCATTTATTCAGCAAGAAAAACGTATAAAAGACCTTTTAATTTAGAAGGAAACAGTAAAGCGGCAGGGATAACCGAGATAAATCTCGAATTGTCTACAGTAACCGTCTCCGAAGAATAATCTATAAATATAAAAACATTTATAAGAGTTTCCCCAACGAGAGGAACAGATTATTATTGCGGGGAATTGTGATCTCACGTAAAACATTAACGTATAATACCGAGGGGAAATTAAAACGATATGAACGGTTCTCTTTGTACAGTGACAAAAAATACTGAAATGAAAGAGAGATAAACAAACAGAAGACGTTTATTGTTCAGTGATTTGGAAAACTAATTTTGTTTGGATATCTGTTATTATAATTACAGTAGACAGACTAATACTTAGATATCATCAATATTTATTTAGCTCACATTCACAGGATTTATTATCTCACAGGGCTAAGGAATTGTTCAATTGAAGGAATTCAGGAATTAATCAGTAAAAGTCTGACACTATCTCTTGGTCCTCCGAATGCGAGAGAACTTATTTGATCGTTTATCACCTAAAAAAAATAAAAACCCTTAAATAATCACCATTTCCACACACACACACACACACCCATAGCTAGGGAGCTATTCAGTCGTATCTTAATCAAAACACAGTGTCAAAATATTGAAACCAATTGGAATAACACTATTGAATAATAAATTACGCCTGTTAAGAAACCTCGGGCAATCATTCGTTTTTAATATTCATATCTTAAGTGATCGTGTTACTTTGTTATTTCTTTCTTTACATAAAAGAAAATCGAATAGTGATAAAAAAGTTTAAATAGTCTTGAAGCTATGCGAAATTTAAAAAATAAAATCGCAGATTATTTTCTTGTCTCGGTTAAAGGTATCATACAAATGGTTTTATTTTTTAAACCTGTACGAACGTAAATATGAAGTCGAATTTATACGCGAACTTAGTGAATTGCTTGCCGTTAATATCCAACGAGTAGCTGGATATCGGACAACAATATTGTTCAGTTATTAAGAAGTATACTACAACCATCGATTTTATTTTATAACTACTGTCATAAGATGTTATTTTCCCTACGAAAAAAAAACCATATAACACTAGTTTTGATGGTTTTCATACCCTAACTAAACTTGTTAAATTTATTTATTTAGGTAGAGTAATCCAAAAAAAATAATTTACTTAATTGGATTACATAACTTTAGAGTTTATAAAAAAATGCCTAATTCTTGCCTTTGATCAGTTTAGAGATTTTTTTAGACATAGTTATTTAGATTAGTTTCTCTTATGATGAACTAACAGTAACCCCCTAACATGTTTTCATCCTAATATCCCCACAGTCGGTCTTCAAAAACCTTTAAATTCTTGGTGAAAACGTTCCCCTTGATCGTCCCACATACTTAATAAGTTTTCAGGGGAAAAACTCAGATGCGAGTGCAGGAAATAAATCTTTAATGACATGTTTACATCCATTGTTAAATTTTTTTTAATTAATCTGTCACAATTTCTTTGCAATTTTCACTTTTTCTATATTGCATTTTTTAACGAATCTACAATGGGTCTTCTCTTTTTTTGAAAATAAAAACTATCCACAAATGTAGCAAAAACGTTTAGAAATATGTTTACATTTTTTACTTGACATTTTAATTCAATCCGAAACAATATATATGACGTTTGAAGCGAACGAATGAACACTAATCTGTCGTCATCTTGTAAGGTAGTTAAAAAAAAGACTGAAAAAAAAAAATGGAACGTGATAAAATATTTCTGCTGACACTTTCAGTTTTATGGAAGGTAAGTTAACAAATTTATATACATTTCTTTCAGGGTATCAAAAAAAGTTTAAATTTGAAAACTAGCGTAATTTTCATTATACTGTTAATGATACGTTATGATATCTTTATGTGCGGGATTTTAAAGCGTATGTTCTATTATCTCCTTTAGCTAAAAGTACACTCGATTACAAAGCTACTATATAATAAGTGCGGTGCTAACATTATTATAAAATAATGCAATAGTACGTGCATTGTTATTTTGTCATACCGCTACACTACTCATCATAATAAAACGATCATAATAAAAATTAGATTACATTCAATTTCACATGATAAATTGGAGAGAACCGATTGTTACGAGCTAGAGGGCAAAAGTTTATATTTTGTAAAATTGAAACGTCCCGAACGGCAGTGAGGCGGAAATTCGCTCGCGACCGACAGCCGTGCTGTTTATTTTTTTCCTCTCTTTTTCCCACTTTCGATAGCAATAAAAACGAGTAAAGATTTTTTAAAACCTAACAAAATATACATTTCGATGTTATTTTTAAACCAAAACCCGAATTCGCATTTAATGACATGTCGACTAGTTAACTTTCGTTGAAATCAGTGTTTTCGGCATGGCATGCTATGATTTTATGAACGTTGACTGCATCAGGGAATTGAAACGGAGATTTTGGTCCCTAGAGGGATTGGTCTGCCAGCAATCTGTCATGTTTATATTTAAACTCAAATTTCAGCGAGTATATTGTGCTTGCTTGTTTAATAGGCGAAAACAAGGGTAGTGTTTTGTTCGACTGGCATTATTTGTGATGATTTTGACGATTCACATCTTAAAAAATACATGGTAAAGAAAAACTGTAGCCATACTAATTATGTATATCTATTATGCCTTTGAATTAAATATCCCATGTAAAATTGTAGTTGTTTAAACGGGAGTGCGATGACTTAGTTACATAAGACCAACGATTTTTACTAATACTAGTAGCATTTAGTATTCTTTCAGTGCGATACAGCATTGATTACGTAGATTGAAATCAGTTCGCCCCTCGCACTGCTTGTTAATGGTGCAATAAAAACGACGCTTATCGATTTAGCTGCCCGTTAAGAACGCTTCAAGGCATAATAATTTATTATCTAAACAATGTTGCGTCAGTCGATGGAAATTACAGTTCTCAGCGGTAGAATTACATAACGACGAGATTTGTTAACCACCCAGTTGCGGAGTGACAAAAGTAATTAACACTTAAGATACACTAGAGTGCTTGGTTTACGACGCTTCAACCTATGGACCCCTATTTGGTCGGGTCTTAATCGAGGGAGAGAAAATGGGCCCTCGATAAAGATCAAGCTACGTTTCACGACCCCTAATTTTTATAACATTTTAAATTCTTCACTCTGATTATAAAAGACAAAAGCCCAATTTATTTAGTAAAAAAAAATTACTGTATAAAAATAAACAGCATCCGTAGAACAATACGAACATATGGATATTTTTATTCCGCGAATGAAACTCCAAACAACGACAAACAAGGGTGAGAGATACGAACGGGAGGTACTGGTATTGAGAGTCAGACAACGACCGCAGGATTTATTTCGAGCCTCATTCAATTTGTGGTAAACGTATTGTTGGATTGCGTTTTTGTATCGTTTCCCTCACTGTATAAACGTTATGTTGGTTAAAAATAAATTTGTTCCAGGCTGAATATGTGCTTTTATTTACCAACATTTTTTGCGACGGTTTTGAGTTTCTTTGGCGTTCATATAGAAACTACGTTGTTGGCGAAGCTGTTAAGTATCGTAAAAGAGAAAGCGTCGGCAAAAATTTGAAAGTGTTTCTAAAGAACAGACGAGGACACACAACAAAGCGAATGCAAAGTAACGCACTAGACATACAAATGTGACTGGTATCTGCTCAATCGGAATAGTGATGAGGATGGACGATATGCTACTGAAACTAAACGTTACTTTTAGCCTGGGTTATTTATTTTGGTATTAAGTATTAACGTCGCGAAATACAAGACGTACACCAACAATATTAATTATTATTTAAACACTGGCATAAACCGATACAGACGACAAAGAAAAACAGTTACAAGGCGAAAAAACAATCGGATGTCAGCAACCGAATTTTCTTTGTCATCAATTTTTTTTTGTAAACTTGTTTTTTTATTAATAAAATAACTTATTAAGTTTGCCTATTGGCCATAGAGTTTTGTTTGGTTTAGTTTTAGTATGCAAAAACTAACATTTCAAAAAGTACAAAAATCATTGAAAAAGTACAACAAAATTTTCAAAGGTACAAGCAATTTATTTTCTAAATGGTTAAGTAAGACATAGATTCATTCGATAGTTTACAAATAGATAGAAAAATAAATGTAATCAAAACGTAGAATTAATAAAATCTACGTATGCACACCGATAGTAAGAGCGTTGAAGAGGGCGTAGAATTACAGACGCGGGGTGGGGGCTGGAGACCTGCAGTGGAGGATGCAGCAAGAGGCGACATAAAATTTTCAACGACCACGTTGAGTATCTGACGGCATTATCTAGCTGTTTGCAAGTGCTCCGTCGCATTTCATATCTTTTAATAAAACTTAGTGTAATATTACTTTCGAATTTGCAAATGCGATAAAATATAAAATTGCGATATGTATGTTCAAGAACAACTGCTTTCTTCACCGTTTCGAACCTCACGAAGTCTACCTGTTTAACTTTTAGATATTACCTATTTGAGAGTTTTCTAGGGTCATTCATTTTTATTGTTGTAAACATGAAAATTTTTATATGAATATTTTAATTTTGTGAACATTTTACTATTTATTACAAGTCCTACTGTTTGCTTAATGATATAAATCTGTGCACGACTGCGATCCCACCTGATGCTCAGCAATGATGCAATTGTTGTGGGATTTTGATAAGGAACATCTTAAATGATGATATAAATATACTGCTAGACGTTGCATTCACTAAAGTGCCTACATTGTACAAGCGCGTCCTCCTATCGAGTATTCAGAAAATACCAACGTATGTAAATAAAACAATTTTTCCAACGTCGGAAAAATATATTTCAATAAAACCGTACCGTATTCACGAGAAACGTACTTACAATTCAAGCGCTCTGTACTCGATCGTAATTTTAAAGAAAGAAAGAACTTGGAGAAAAATTGTAATAACTTTATAACTCGAGGGAAAAGAAAATTATTTAAGTATGAGTGAGAGTAAATAATACGGTAAGACGAGTCTACAAGTAGAGATAAAATAAGCGGGGCAGCTGTAGAGAAGCGGGCGGGGACAGGGAGCACTGACAATCTCGTTATAGATGTGAATAAATAATGAGTAAGCATTAAGCTCGCCTTTCCCGCGCAGGGGCGGCTGCCGAGTTGCCTTTGTTGTCGGCGCTGTTTACTGCGCCGGGGATTGTGCCCGCCACAAGCCCAATTTATTCCGCTAATCGAGCCTCACCTCGCTCGGCTTAAATTAATTAACAACGACTTAACCCTTCCATATTAAATTTACATACGATTATGTATTAATATTTTTACTTCTTTGAACATGAAATGTTACCTTAATTCGGTACAAGTTTAACTGTATAAACATTCTGAAAAACTGCAAAACAGCTCGACTACCTAATTAAATGCTATCTACCAGTAATACGAGGGTCAGTGAAGACAAGGATAGCATGTATGTGCGGGATAACAATTAGCGGTACCGGAATAATAATAAATACTTTGTTATGTAGGTTGATTGCATTGCTAAGTATTTGTTTTGTTTATTTAACAGAAGTCTGACACGAAGCATGTGTGTGTTCTTTACTTCAAAGGGAGGCGGTGATACGTGCACGCCCACGGACCAGGTGGACACGTCCGACATTCCGCAGACATAGCGCACTGCCAACAAAGTTTAGAGTAGCGCCTAAACTCTTCAACCTGACTGGAACATTCGCCGATTCAGATTATGTCACAATAACATTCAAATTAAACGCTAATTGTTGTAACAAATAACAACAGCACATGTTGTACAACAGCAGAGTTATATTTCCAAATATCATCAAAAGTAGGCTGTTAACTTGAAACTACATATTTCGCCAACAGAGCGTTGTTGCATAAGAGGATTCGGTCAAAGAGAAAGAGAATTTCGACGCGGGCTTTGTGCGCCAAATTGAATTGAATGTCATACATAACGCATTCCGCAAGCTCAAAGGGAGTGTAATTGCGATCTGGCGGCTCCATTTAAAATGTATCCGTGCAAATCTGAGCTAAGCACGGCGTGCGAGGCATGAGGCGACATGGCTTCGCGACGCTAGTAACCAGTGTTCGCGTTGCAAATCGCGCGCCCATCCACTCGTGACGCTTTGCGCGACTTGGTAGTTTGCCAGCCGCTTTGTTTTATCGCTCTCGCGAACTATTTGGCATCTAAACAATGTTTCTATTTAATGATACAGAAAAATCGCATCAGATATTTCAATGTGTCATCACTGACAGGTTTAACAATGATTATTTAATTCCAGTCTGGTCATTTTACGACTCTGAAAGTTATTATGTTTTATATCTGTCGAGGGGTCAAGATACTTTACTTTTTGTCATACGGCTTCATGTTTTTGTAATAAATACTTTACATTATATATTTTCAAAGCTCAATAATTTAAAACGGGATACATTTTTGTGTGCCACAGTACATTTTTTTTTAATACTTTTGTAGGCGGTTTCCAACGTCATCAGTAGCTATATCACTAGAAATGTATTTATGATTTTGATCGAACTCAATAAATACCGTCTTAGAACCCCATTTCGATATTGACAGTGGTTAATCGCGGTTGACTCTATTATTTGCTTTATTCCCTAATAAAATAATAACGTCGTAAAAAGGAGCAACAAACCAAAAGAGATAAAGAGAGAACATAATAAAAACAGTGCAATTTTAGGGGTATTTTGTCGAGGTTATATCCATAAAGCGAGTGGAGTGAGGGTGGGCGCCCCCACCGTCGACCCGCCGTGGGTTGTAATGAATAAACTCAACCGGGAGGTTCTATCATTTTATTTAATTCCGCAATGGGAGCGATCATACCTTAAACACTTAACGAACTGATTTGTCAATTGTTGTGCTTTTTGTTACTTTATCCAGTTTTTCTGCATTTAACAATGAAATTGCAGATATAATTTGAAATGAACTAGACAATAAAGCAGCATTGCATTAAAGAAATCACCGTTTTAAAACCGATGAAACTACAAGTTTTACTCGAAATCGAATAGTGGTCATAGATTTCACAATAAATTAAAACACAAAGAAAGGACCTCACTGAAAACCTTTAACTCGTTGAGACTGAAAAAAAAAGTTGAAACAAGAATATTTAAAAGGGGCGAAATGGAGTGGAGAATATTCACACATAGGTAAAGTAAACCTGCGCTCGGAAAATATTTCTGCGAAACATGAGAGCTGTAAAGCCCTGTAAAACAAAGGTATTAAAGTGAATTTTCAAGCTCGCTCGTTGGAAATACAGGGAAAAGCGACTCTACGGCACCACTAACTCATTTTGTTTGCTCTCCGTATAAAAATGTAGTTTGTTTCTGAGCGTCTGTAAACGGGCGCGCCGACAATTGTGGGTGGCTTGTGTTATCAAGTTTTTTCCGCAATCGTATTTTGTTGTTGTGCAAATCATTAAACAGATTTCGTCTATTGATTTTACAGATTTGTTTATGCTGTTTTCATTGTTACGCTTTTATGACATGCAATCGTTTTGCAAATTCTACAAAACTCCTGATTTATCTTCGGGTTGTTAGCATAAGGAATGCAACAGTGATTTATTATAACAATCGCATTTCATGCCACTCTGCAATAAATGAAAACAACATCAATTTATATACGAAATAGTTTAAAAACACAAATATTCGAAGCACGACTGACTTTTGTAACGGTCTAGTAGCAGGTAAGGTTAAAGAATTTTTGGGAAGTCTGATTTTTTTAGGCGTAAATATGCTATATCGAATGCCATATGATCAAATTGCAATTATTGATCAAATATCCAGATAGTCAAACATTAATGGTAACCGACCAGTATTGATCAAATTTCTAGATAGTCAAACTTTAATGGTTATTAAAATGAATACTTATCAAATTGTACACTATATGTTTAGCATTCAAGGCATTGCTTAGTTTCATTATAGCGTTGCGTCGACATAGCATAGCGGCGACTGCGTCGTAGTTGTATCACTTGGTAGCATTTTCGTAGCATTGGCGTAGCGTTTTCGTAGCACTGTCGTAATAGCATCGTAGCATTGTCTTAGTAGCGGCTTAGCTTTACCGTAGCAACGTCGTAGCTTTGTCGTAAGTATGTAATGATCGTAGGAGGTGACGTTCTAAAGCTTTTCTGCCTACCCCCATGTAGAAAATTCTTGAATTTGTGTTTTTTTTGTTTTATACCTATATAACCTTAGACATTCGATGTGTATGTATATGGGCCACAGAAAACAAATACAATTTCAAATTTTTAAAGAATATTTCTAATTCGACACCAAATTAGTTACTAAAACTCATTTGGGATTTCCGTTTGTAATTTTAAAAAACAACCATCCGTCCATTTTAATAAAACAAATTTGTTGTCTGCTAACTCTTAACAACATTACCATCATATTTAGTATTGACCGTAAGATGTTGAAATGCATTGCAGAATAATATAGTCTAGTGCCTTACGTCATAAAACATAAACATCAGTTTAGCTAAAACCAAGACAAAGAGAAAATAAACATAAATGCAGCGACGTACATATAAGGATGTCGGCGGCGGATAACTTGTTTCAAAATAAATTTACGTAGTAACGTGAGTTGAAAATAGAGAGGGGAAACTAAGCGAAACGGCGAAGAGCAATGAGGCGATGCATAAAGTCGCTTCGAGATGAAGTATAAAACAACAAAGTGGTCGACGCATCTCGCTCGCCCGGCATAAAGAGGGAAATAATCCGACACGACCAACACTAAAGCGTCGCAGAATAATGGTACTTTAAATCTCATACACAATAATGATGTGTCTTACAAGTATATTTTATGATAATATGTAGTAAAACTAAACCCTTATAAGCTATTAATATGTATAAACATTTATATTCTACAAAAACGGCATCAATAAAAAGAACCAAGTGTTGTATTAATGCTTTCGACGACAAATTACTGTAAACGGTGGTCGTGATCGTAGGCGTGGGAGTCGAGTAAAAGTAAGATGGGGACGATAACGGCGTGTCGGCATCGATAAGGAAAATAATTTATGATCCGACGTGGGGTAAAATACAATATAAACACTATTTGGCACTTTATAACAAGATAATCACGCTGTTTAGCATTTTTATGGGTTAAGAATGAAATATTTACTTTTACAAGCAGTAAATTATGAGTATGACTACTGCTTTTCTAAGAATTTCACTTTCAGATTTTAAGCAGAAAATAGAAGTATTTACATTTTTATTTTATCGTTATTGATGATTGACAAAGAGTAATTTGTTTAAGTATCAACTTGTTTAGACTAATAAATACACTTTTGCGTTAAGTATGAATGTTTTTGACCTAGGTATACGAACCGTAAATTCTGCATAATTATATTGTAATTGACAAGCTTTTACAGAGTTTTTTAGTAAAGCTTTTTAAATCCAATATGTGCTAAGATAAGGAAAGTAATGATGATAAACTATTCTCTGTATCTTCATGATTTATTAAAATGATATTTAACGAAAAACTATTAAGTCGTGCCACTTTATTAACTTTCCCAGGTAGTAAAATAAGTAGTTAAGTACCGATCGTTCATCCTGACACGTTTATTTATCGCATAAATAAACAGTTAATCAATCTAAATAAGATAAACATTCAGCTATAATGTTAAACATTAACAAACCACGCTCGAGTTGGCAAATCCTCAAGGCAGACAATGCACTAACTGCTGAGATATGAAATGCATTCCGAGTCATAACAAGTAATTAACGTGGCAAGTTCAGTAAGCTGGGGCGACAGCGCGCTTCAATGACTCCGTCTTGGACGTAATACAATCTGTAAAGCAGTGTGGGGAAGCGTTGCGGTATATTTAAACACCTGTCATCTCCCCCGTCTCTCTATGGGTCGCCTAACTTAGATTACTTTATAATAATTCCTTGAAATTCAACTTCAGACGGAATGTATAAATTGGGTGTTGTCGCAAAGTTAGCGAATTATTAATGGACGTGGAACGGTTAAAGTCAGACGGTGTATTCTACTGGTTTATCACATTGTCGTCGCGTAACATGTTTGTTTTCCCGGTTCCTCGGGCCACTAACGACCTACAGCTATTTACGATGAAAATAACGACTGCCGAGGCTTGAACCGTTAAGTGTTATCTTTTCCAAAGCTTTTGAACACTAGCTGTACTATTTATTACAATAAGATTCAATAAAACTTACTGCAAATAAATTGAGCTATATCAAAATGCATTTTATGTAGGAAATTGGTTATGGTTCACGTAGTTTTAGTTTTTTTACTAGCGTATACACGGCGTAATAAGCTGAAAAAAAGAAATATTACATTTCTTGGGAAAAGTAAATTTGCATTTATTATTATTATATTTTTAATACATAGCTCTAATGGTCTAAAACAATCTTCGCATTATTGCCTATCTAATTAATGAAAGCGGTTTGGGGCATATCGATTGGATGGTTCCAAAGCCACACATTTTTTTTTTACATAATGTCAAAAACTTTTTTTGTATCTTATTTAGTACACATATCAGAATTAAAATCAGCCCGGCTCTTTTCGAGTATTATTTTTTTAGGTTTAGCCATCCAGGTCAGGTACCTTTAAAAAAACGTCCATCCAAATAAAATTCGTTTAAAAAAAGAGAGTATTGATATTTAATGGAGTCAGTTTATCTTGGGCAATTTTGTATTGGAAAGTATCTGAACTCGCCATTCGAAACACAAACAAAGTAACGAGACAAACGGACAAGCTCATCGGTTCCAAGGGACTTGTATAATTTGCGTACGGCAGCGAGTATTATGTTAGCCGTGGCTCGTCGGGTGTTCGTGTAACATTCCGGCGAACTTTACGGCCAGCTAATTACGGCCGAGCCGGGTCGCATACACGACAATGACGACGTACAAATAGCAGAGCGGCTTATCTACGTTACATGTCGTGCGCCGCGTCCTACCCTGCTCCTTTTGATATATTTATTACTGTGGCTTCCGATACATTAAAATTAATTCAACAATCACCGAACTATTTAGTACATAATTATTATTTAGCTTTTGATAGCGGCTTCGCCTGCGTGAAAGTGAAGTAAGAAAAATGATCCTAAGGGTACATAGTCCCCGAACAATAAAAGTATGCCAAATTTCATCAAAATCCGTTCAGCCGTTTGAGCGTGAAGGTGTAACAAACATACAAACATTGCTTTATAATGTTATTGTGATATTTCGCCGACTTTGATATAATTTGACAAAATAACTAACAAATTCCAAAGTTTTAGTTAGATTAATAAGTAAAATAATTTAGTTTTCGGGAAATCAGAACCTACCCAGTCATACAAGGTATGATGGCAAATACATAATTAGAGAGCTTTGACTTGATCCTAGTTTAATATTTAATTATCAAAGCACTTCTTAACATAGAGATATCACTAATAGCGCTGAATTATACCGTACGCGGTTGGCTTCTATCCGGCTTCAGTGGTTAAATGCGCTTGGCATTCAAAGCACGTTGACATGCGTTTATCAGAGCAGGAGCTCAAACCGCAGTCGGGTGCAGTGACAAACGGAATCGCAGAGTGCATCCCCGAGTGAGCTGCTGATCCGTCGAGAGATACCCCGACCTCGGCGTCGAGTGCTAACACTCGCCTGCCTACGGATGATTACGGCCCTTTGACGACGCCTCCCAGTCCTACATGTTTTGAAAGTAGCATCGTTTTTAAATTTCACTTGCAAAAAATATTACAACAATGCTGGAATTTATCTTAAATATATTTTATCCCATTGTTCCAATAAACGGGAATGTGTTGGCTCCATATTACTTGTTTGTCTGGCCAATCGTTACAAATAATTCTATGTTTGGCATTTAACAAAGGCTTGAAATGGGAGTAATGTAAGTCCGAGAGTTTAAGGTTCAGTTTACATCGTTGCAAGTTAGGTCTTATCTAAGTCAAGCCTGTTAGACTGGTGCACGACAGAGTAATAGGAATCTCTGTAGAACTTTGCGAGCGGGTGAGCCTGCGGGCGAGTGCGGGGTGGTTGGCGGGGAACGGGCGACTCTTGTTATTACACCCTCTCACCTACGCAAGGGGTTTCTGTTCTGAGCCGTACTGTAGCGCAAGATTAAGACGCTCCTCGCTTTGCTGTTAACACTCTGGCTTCCGTTCGGCTTGTTCTGAATAGCTTTAAGTGTACCCTAGACTTTCTTTAAGCCAAAGTTAATATAAGTAGGTACTTTTATCACAGATTTCTGTAAATACCTATAGCAAAACGAATCTATTAGTAACGGCAATAGCAGTCTACTGCATATCCATTTTCAAGTGGTTAATAGATTTATTGGGTTAACCGCTGGTTCGATAACAATAAAATAAAGTATTGCTTTCTGTAGCACAAAAAAAGAATGGTAAATGTTAAAAAACTAGACAGCTACATAAACAATGTGCCTACACAAAAATAACAACGCAACATAAATAAATCTTTAACAAAAAACAAGATGTCAAAAAGCAAGCTGAAACCAAAATCGTTTACTTCACGTTGTTACATTTCACCACTTCGGTTATAAATAAAAGTGCCGAAGAAAAGCCAGATAAGACGGCAAAGAAATAAGTTTAACCGAACGGGAGAAAGCATTATCATTGGCTGCGAGCGAGGAACAAAAGAAAATGGTGGAGAGCGAGCGTACGAGAGTACTTTATAGGCGCGTAAATATGTTTTATATCCCTCTACTGTCTGTTATACACTGGCGCGCCGCCGAACCCACCCCCCAAGCCAGCCACCCTCGCCCCGAGGGTTGCCGCGCTCTCGGAAATGCCGAGCTTTAATAAAACATATATTTTTCCGAGCGAGGAAAATACTGGGGAAACTCGCAATTTGTTCTTTCACTTTATGCTCGTTTACAAGACAAAAGTAGAACATTCTAGAAACATTATGTTAATCACGTAGTTATGTAGTTTATTATAATTACAGTTCTATTAAATTAAAATAACACTGGTATGTGCCGAGGCAAACGTTAGTGGCTCGTTGATGGATGAAATGTTAGTAGGTGCGAGTAAGTCATAAAGCGTGTAGTGGGCGGTGAGGGGTTTATGTAGTTGATCGGCGGAACTGTGACATTGTAGTACTTAATGGTGTTGCGGTGACCCTTATCTCGCGTGCCGCAGCGCCGTCGCCGTGGGTGCGGCCGATTTATTGCGGTACATCTGGGTACACCACGCCGAGCCTACTACTGCACTAAACATTCATATCTTTCATATTTTTCTTGTAAACATACATTACACACTAAGAGCATGTGAGGTTTTCTAAAATAAGAACAAAAGTTTATAAAAGCTAATATTCGCGAAATAAGATCTTAATCTTCAGAAGCTAACACAATTTTGCCGCAATTCAAATCAAATTTTCACCGTAATTGCTGATTTGAAAAACTCTAAGGGCATACTACGCAAAGGAAATGAAAGTAAAAAGAATTTTAAGAAATAAGCCAACGCTGAAAGATGATAAAAGAGAAGTAGCGATTAAGATAATGTTGAAAACAAATTTATGTTTCGATTCCGTGGAGTAGATTAAATTATTTTCTTGTTGCTTCTAAAACGAGTTCTAAAAGGAGTCGTAAGCGGCCGCCCAAGGAGAGGAGAGTACTAAAGAAAACTGGTGTGTCGGAGCGAGACCGTTTTGTTGTTACCGCAACGAGGCACAGACTGCGCCGTAAAATATTACACCAAACGAAAGAAGCTCTTTCAATTAACCGAGGCAGCTTTGCGTAAGGTAAATTTTGCCAAGTGGCACCCAATGCAACATTAAAACGAACGCTTTCACAGAAAACAAATGATTCAAAATTTTTGCTATTTTATGGGGCTTTTAAATCGTTTTGTTTTTATTAACGGACATAAATATAAACGAGATTAGTGTTTGTAGCACTTAAGGCTGGTGGCAGCCGATCAGTATTCATGAGCTTATTAATGTGCCAGTGCTAGGCAGCCTCCCCCCTCACGGCTGTACGCACAAATTACCCACCACATTGAGACCACCGCCCGCTTAAATCGACCAGAAGTGATATGCTTACCTGATGAATGATGATGAGCTTAAAGCAAGGAGTGTTCAGATTTAACCTCGTATTTGTAAAATTCTATGGGCAGCAAGTTATAGAAATTTCCTAAAATATGTGGGCTGAAATATGATAATGTGAAAATTATTCTCAATATTAAAATACCTGATCAGAACAATGTTCACGGGTGTGGTATGTTAGTCGCATTATTTGCATTAGCTGTAAACGGTAAGTTATGAGTGCGCAACCCGACGGATTGTGGTTATGCAGGGGCGAGCCGGTCCACCGCCTGCATCGCCAGTTGCCGGCTCCTACTAAGCTAATAACAGAGTTTACCGAGTTCGGAGAGTTTGCCCAGGTTCATGCTCAAGCTATATTCATAACCTCTTCATTGTTTTCAGGAAACTTGAAGAAAGTTCCATTCCATTCACGTAACTTAAACTATAATAGCTTCTGAAGAACTATAACGTTTTATCCTCTGAAATAGGCTAAAACTAACATGAAACTCACGAAAGTAATTAATTAAAAATATAAGGATTATAATTTTCATTTAAGGCAATAGATACGCATACGTTTATGTTACGTAGGTACAGTGAGTTGACGTTTGAAATCATGTTACGGAAGCGTCTACGTAATTAGCCAAACGCGACCGGATTTGCATATCAAAGTGGAGGCATAATTGAACTCGGAGTGCAAATAGCCCAAGTGGAATCGGATCGAGTTAGTGGCGCTCGCTAGCTAAGTGTAGCAGGCAATGGCAGGCACGCGCTACCACGGTACCGCTCTCACAGTCTCACTGACACATCGCTCCAGCTTGCGATGTTCCGAGCGATGTGCTCAGCGCTGTCAACTTCACGGGATAATTTAATTAATCGACTACGGCACAACACAGACTCAAGTCTGATTTCCTCCTCAGATATCCATTTACTGCCATTATTGTGCCGTTCAACTTCATAATTCGATTATGTTTGACAACTACGGGATTATGTTATAAACTTAATTATCCTTAACTTGACTCTAGGGGAATTCTTGCATGGTTTTTTTGGTTAATTTTAACTTTGACAATAATGTAAGTTGAGGCTGGATAATTTTTTTTTTCCTAATAGGTTTGTATTGTATTTATTTACTCGAGAAGTGTTGACAAGGTGGCTGAATGGAATCTCGCAAGAGTAACGTTAATGAGTTAACCACAGACAGGCCCGCTAGCTATGGTGATGCTTTGAAACGTCTTGTGTCCAATAGTGGACGTCTTTAGACCTAATAATGATGAGACCTGGGCAATATCATCAACACCACGACTTCACGAGTGTTAATTGCTTCAACAAGAAGGTAATGTAAAATCAAGATTTAATAATGGATTGTCTTTATAAAACACTCATACTTAGTTCTCTTGAGAAAATTGAGAGAAATTGAGGGTGGGGTGTTTCGTCCGGAGCAGGCAGCGAAGCGGCTAGATAATTAGATTAAGGGGAACGGACGAGTCGGGGTTGCGGCCGCTCGAACAATGGTATCAGTCTTTTAAAGCTTTTGGATTTGCACGACTGCTGTCACAGATTGTTCTACGAGCTTGTTTTATAGACTGAGGTATTTTTTATGTGGACAAAGGCGGTGTTTAGTTTTAAAACGATCGATTTCAAGATGCTTTGTTTATAAACATACATAATGTTGTTTTAATATTAATGAATTTATCAAAATGGCATAAGTAAATATTTAAATTCTTGACCGAACGTGTTCACGATAAAATTGTATAAATACATAAATCATTGCCTAGCTAGCACTTTCAATCTCGTAAATATAACGTAATAGTTTGACAACAGGTTTTAATTATAAATAACATGAGATGTTAAAGCGCAACTGGCGGTAGTTAGGGCCGCTGAAGGCGGTGTAATGTATTTAATTACGGCCACTTCCAGACTGCGCCAATCTAGTAATTACTGAACAGAGCGACGGCGCGTAATCAGCGCCCTTTGCCACGTCGACACGCGTCGGAGAGCACTCAACGCTCAAACTCTGGCCGCTTTTGACTCGCATTTCACAACCTGTTGACGAGTTAGTTAAAGCCCCTGGAGCATGTACACTCGTACATTCAGACTACAAAGCGGATTTCTCGCACTATCTACATTCGATTAGCTTGTTTTCTAACAGCCTTATATAATGTATTATATAGTTCTAAGTACTAAGTAACATTAAGAAATCAGCTCCAATTCATTAACCACAATCCAACTAAACAATTTTGTAAACAGGTGCTTAGAACGTGGCGTTCCGCCCCGCGAGATTAATCACTGTGTACTAGCAAGTCCGACCGGGTAATAAACCGGGAACGAGCAACTTCGCCACTTACATTACACGGACATTTATTTCCAACGCTCTGTTTCAACTTTTCCAACTCTCAAAGAGTCGAGGAGTTGAAGACTGGTTTAATTAATTTACGTGATTCGTAAATATCGTTTAGAAACATTAACTGCGAAGTTTGGAGAAGTAATATTAATATTAAAGTACTTGCCTTGTCATCGTCGCCTTCGCTATCACACTGAAAAAGGAGAAAAAAATATTTGAGTAAAAGATGTGGCGTTTAGATGAAGTGGATTGGCGTTGCTCAATTCATGCATGATGATTTTATTAAGATACATTTTGTCACTACAATTCGCAGCTGCGATTAAAGCCGCAATTAGGTATCTGAAAGCTGCCCACAAAATCGAAATCATTTATTTTCTAAGAATAAAACTCACACCTAAACCAAGCGTGCAATTTATTCTAAACAGTATGTTAAAACAAATTGCTCAGAATTTTAAGTATGCGAATAGACTGCTTAAAATAATGAGGTGATTATTTAATGTAGCTTGTTTATTGCTGTTACCAGAACATAATTGATCGCACTGAAGTGTTTGGCACTAGATGAACGTTTCTACACATTACCATCAAACAATCTCGGAAAAGTCCAATTCATATGGGAGAAGAAGACTATTATCGAAACATAAATCGACGAATACGTTACGCGTTATTTATGAGGAAAGTTCACGCCGGGGGAAACAACAAGGGATCAGGCTGAGATATTACAATTTCAAATAAATACAGAACATGAAGTATTCAGGACGGGCGCAGGTAATGTTATGTAGTACGGAACGGCACCGCCTCGACAAATCTCGTGATTTAGCTGCGATACGCGCCGAATATCGAACAGGGTCTATGTGTGTTGCGTGATCTGGGTAAATTTGCACACAGTAATAGAGAATTATAGCCATTACATGTCTTTTCCAACAGACAAGGGTTATTTCGACTTTAATTCATTCAATTTATTCATAGACCGTATTGATTTATGAGTTAGTGTCGTATTAGATATTTATTATGACAATTATGATTATATTCTGAAGAATAAACATGTACTAATTTCTACCTCAGTCATCAATCATGCATGCAGCAAGGGTTCTACAGAGACGTGCGTGGTGAAATAGAAGAAAAATAAGAAAGAAAGTTCAAAGGCAGCAAACGGACAACATTGATAATACTCACGATATAGCCTTTTCCGGAACTACAGCGGCTACTGGCCTGTAGGCAGGAGAGAGAAAGCGAACATATGAGTGGATTGGAGTGACTAGGGGTGGTGAAGTTTGTCCCGTCTCTCCTAACACTCGCCACAATGCTTTCAAAGTAACATAGCAAACAGAGAAAAAGCGTTCTTCTAAAGATAGAAATGTATCTTCAATATTGCCAATTATAATAAATAGGAGAGACGAGAAGATATGCAAAAAAATAGAAGACATTTATAGTTTTTATTTCACGATCTAACACGCATTACAATCACAACACTAAGTGAATTCGTACATGCACCTCATTGAAAGTCAACGTATTCTCTTTATAAAGCACGACACAAATAAGACGATATTTGTGGCAGAGTTAAGAACGAACAGGTTGTAAATGATTTCGTTAAGAATTTTTACCCGTAAATTTCTCAGATAGAAAAATAATTTATGAAAGAGCTTTGCAGAGAGTTCATTGCTGAAGGTTCTATGCACTAAGACACGACTTGCTTTTGGTAATGGGCACTAGGGCGTAAAGTGATGTAAGATTAAAATACTTACGTCACTAAGACGATCACGGGAAGAATCGGGGTCGCGAGGCGCCACAGAACTACCCGTTAGTCTTTCTGATGCCCGTCCACTGTCATCCGACGTACCAGCGTCTTGAAGCAGCGTAATACCCTGAATAAAATAAATGCAGGGTCAATTTAAATATCAGGCCCGCAACAGGGCAAGAAAATCATAAACTTTCTTACACACTTAAGTGATAGAGGCTCGTGTACAGACAGATACCTTAAGAGCAATTCTTTTGCAAAGAGGGGAGCAGAGCAGAGGAAAAGCTTTTTATATAAGGCTCACAAAATTGAGCGGTAACTAGGATATAAGAAAACTTGATAAGACGGGCCGGGAAAGCGAGGGTGCGGGCGGGACGAGTGGAGCCGAGCCATAACGTAACGTGCCCCGGGCCCCGACAATAAAAAGAGTTTTCCATTTATCACATTTCGCGTCTATTTTACGGTAGGGTTCGAAAGGCGCTCGTTCAAGCGGGGGAAGCGACTGCGATGCTCAGCAACGAACGCTGTACAATACTGCTAAAAAAATATAGAACGCGTATAACTCTCCGTAAATGGATAACTTCGACGACCCTTTCGCAATGAACTTCCAAATCATTATATAACTTTACGGATTGTTAACTTCCAATTTGATTTCTTATTCATGAAACATCCAGTGTAAGTTTTCAGTTAAGTGCTAGGTACTTCCGTTTGAAACTTGGAGCTTAATACTGGTTACATAATATTTACCACTTAACTTTTGAAGTTATATAAAATGAAGTAATGTTTAACGTCAGTTTACCAATATTTTTTACTATTATGTATTTCCTAAGTGATTAACCTTATTGCAAAAAAAAAAAAAAATAACCCCATAAACGTGCTATATCCCAATAAACGACCTGGATCATATTTATTTCTTTGCTTATATATCGTACTTTAATGATTTATTAAATAACCCTTCTTGCAGTCGGGTAATAATAAACATGCTTTGTTAGCATGTTTGTCATCAAAGAATCTTGTCCTTGTTTTAAAATCAACTCCATGTACTGTACAATTTGAATTTCGAACACACAATATAATCAATCGTAAGAAACACACTTTATTCATTCGTAAATTACAAAGTGCATTGTAATTCATGTCCTATCTCTGAACCGTACAAGTGTAGAGGCCATTACTCGTGGCCGGTTTAGGTTTATGTAAACGACACAGTTTCCGGGAATGGTCGTCGACCGGAACAGTCTTTATATTGCTGAAATTCGCATACTCAGGACGCTATCTATCAAGCATAAATAATAGTTTTATTATATGAAACAATAAAGCAGTAGGTACATCAAGATTCACAAGACATAAAAAGCATGATTGTCAAAATACTAAGCAGATGCTATAAACAACCCTTCCTAAATAGGATCCCAAGTAGGTTATGAAAATGGCAAAAACAATAAAAGTCGAGACGTTCAGCTCCCATAACAGACAACAAAAAGACATACGTGCAAGATTATGTCTCCACTTGTAATAAAAGGGATTGCTTTCCGACCCTTTACATAAAACGAGTTAAGCAGCGTCGCACATATCAATTTAATCCGTCGTAGGCGAGCGAGATCCCTCTAATCCCTGAATGGGTCGTGTCTTTCGGAGATGTAACGGGGGATGTTGCCACATAATTACTTTCGCTCATTATCGTACGCCCCAATTATAGGAATAACACGGGGTTTCCACTCTATACATAAGGTTTGTTCAAGTGCAAAATGTTTGATATTTTGTTCATGATTATTTTAGGCCTTGATTTAATGCCAGTGATTTTACTAAAAGCTTTTTGTCTATCTTAATTGTGTCAATATGTATACAAATGACATCACATTAATGATCGATAGATATGCTAAGATAGTCAAGACAGGGAATCAATATGTATGTTGCCGTACAAGTACCACTTAACGACGAAAGTGCATCTTCATAACAATAGTTTTGATTTCTGTGTAAGCGGTCTGCGGCGGGTGGCTGGCGGGAAGCAGTCGTGCCCGACCGTCGACACAACCGCTAATTGAAACAACGACCGCAGCCGAACATTACTTATTCATGAGAAGTCCGTATGGCGGCGAAACGTGACCAACGAGATAAATCATTCAATTACATTTTTCATGAACAGACACTCCAGTGGATATGCACTCTCGGGTTCAGCTTAATACTGGATGTCAGATGATAATTCATATGTAATGAAATCCCCGGGTGGAAGTATCGCATTGCTACCGGCACAGACCAGTTTGTTTAATTTACGTTGTGTATTTGTAATTCATTATATGGCTGCAATTTGGCAGTAAACTGTGTTGAAATTGTGTTATTATTATTTTAAAATTAATAGCGGTGCAGTCTGGAGATGCACTACTAATACAAGGCGAGGTATCTCTACCGAGGTGCAAGGGTGCGATGCCGGTAAGTGATGCATTGCATAATTTATTTATGTGGCAGCACGTTGCTCCTCTTGTTTCGTTGACACAACACTAGTACGCCGTTTTTAATTATGCTACATGCAGTTGTGATTTTAAGAGTTTTCTCGATGATGTACTAATTTTTCTTCACTTTATTATTCATTTTGGCGACGCGAACCATTCAGATGACGCCGACATCAAGCGGCGTTAGCCCGTGGTATTTAGAAATGGAATTTTGCGACAGGCCGTTCTAGAATTAATATAGTGCGGCAAGCCGGACGAATAGATGTTTTTATTTTTTATTATGGATAGGCTCGCGTTTTTATTATGGATATGTGATCGAATTAATATTTCCGGGGTTTCGTAAGCGGTACATCAGACATTTATATCGGACTTTTTGAATACAAAGACGGATTTTATTTGCATAGGATGCATATGTTTATTTAACCGGAATTCAGTTAAACTCAACCCGTACATGAAAAACAGGCCAAGTACGAGTCGGACTCGCGCACTGAGGGTTCCGTACAAACTTACCTATGAAAACTGTTCGATTCCCGAATTGAGTTATGAAGATTTTTCCGAATCGCAAAAAGATTTTTTTGTGACGTAACTAAAAATTTACAGTTTTCAGATTTTTTCCTGTACATGTGCTATCAAACCTTGCTTCATGCCAAATTTCAGTATTCTAGGTCAAAGGGAAGTACCCTATGAATTTTGATTCCCTTGAGTGTCGAATTACACGTTTTTTGCGATTTATGTCGCAAAAAACGTGTATTTCGACATTTTCGGCCGTATCTTTTTTTTCGTTAACTCATAAATTTTATTTTCTCACAGCTTCAAGGGACCGCAGACTTGATTATATGGTTTTAATTTCAACTCGATACTTCCACGAGTTCCCGAGATAAAGGGTCTTGTCAGACGGACAGACAGACAGACGGACAACAAAGTGATCCTATAAGGGTTCAGTTTTTTCCTTTTGAGGTACGGAACCTTAAAAACTACATAATCATTATTTATTATTATTTTATTTACTCAGGTACTTAAAATTTTGTTAATTCCCATGATAATATTACAATTAAGCTTCAAAGTTAAATTCTACGTTGAAAATTAAGTAAAATATGTAATAAATTTAGTCATTATGCGTCTTACGCATAATGACTAAATTTATTACCTTAATTAATAATTAATTTAAAACCTTTAAATAAATAATTAACATAGTATTTAAAATCTTGTAAAATTGATTTTCGGGAAATAGAATTTAAATAAAGTAAAAATAATAATACCCAGGTAGTTTTGATTTTAGTTTTTGCTTATCTACGTCATTTATTTAGACGAGTCAAGTGTTGGGTTAAAATCACAAAACCCCGTTTCCTCCGCACGAATAGCAAAACAAAAAAACAGCAGCATTAAACTACGTAATGTCTCGTTAAACTGAACGAAACAAACTATTTAATTGCACATAAAATGTAATGGAGTGCAGAGAAGTACGTACTAATAATTTCAGCGTTTTACATAAAACTAGCTGTTGCTCGCGACTTTGTCCGCGTCTGTTCATAATTATAATATTTGTGCGGAATACTAATTCTTTAAAAAAATAATAGCTTTGGTTACTCATTATAACATCGGCTATCTGCCCGGCAACGTCCCGTCATTTAGTCTAAATTAATCAGAACACACAAAGATAAAAGTCAAAAATTTTAAACTTTTTTGTTGTTGTTATGTGTATTTACTTTCGTATGCATTTAGTAAAAAGTTATTATTTTGACATTAGAAATACACTTCTTTATTATTTTACAGATGTACAGATGAACAGCGAACATAATAAAAGTTATTAAATGTCAGAGACAGCTTTAGTTTATGAAACATTTTCCGCGTGTAAACGTGTAAAATTAACATGCAATGTCAGGTTGCTAACATAATTTCCAGCTGTAGACGTGTGTCGTTATGCATTAAATAAACTTGTTTGACATTTTATTTCGTCTGGGGCTTAAGTTCTCAGAACAAATCACACTGACTTGTCGTCAAATACAGTCAGAATAACACTTGTTCTAGAAGCCATAATATACCGGAATTAAGATTCAAACAGAAAATCTTTATCTAAGAAATGATTCTCAGAGTTTTTGAGAAACAGTGTTAATATGAAGCCATCTAAACATGATATTGTGCTTGCTCTCGAAAGCCTAATTTATGTATCTGTTATTTACAATTTTATGGAAAACAAACAGCATTGTTTGACTGCTGTGTTTTATAATTAATAAAATCAGCGGTGTGAGCGAACAAATATTACCGTGAATCATATTCATATGACATTATTATTAAATTCTCTACGGTTCACTGGAAGTTACGAATTGTTAATTTGTGAACAATTGTGCAGTTTCAATTAAACTTCAATGAAGACATCATTTGCCAATAAAGTCATTAAATTTGAAAAGCCCAACGTAAATTAACGCATCAAATACAAAGCTGTGTCTGTGTTTCATGAATGTGAGCGTGGCATATTTGAATCGGAATCATTATAATATTGTTAGTATCCTTGGTCCATTTTCAATACTTGATCATTATTTACATATATTTAACTAGTTTTTAATGTTGGCGAGGTCACTGCATGATTTTTCCTTTTTTATTACTAGTTGCTGTCAGCGGCTTCGCCCGCGTGATGAAAAATGATCTTAGGGGACATACTTCCGGGATAAAAAGTATCTTATATGCTATTCGAAACCCTTTCGAGCGTGAAGAAGTTAAAAACATACAAACAAAAGTTTTTGGCTTTATAACATTAATCTGAGGTATGAAATGTGATACCACGAAAAGTCATTGTTCTATAGGTATGCAAATATTCGGAAAAACTTAAAATGTGGCTAATGAAGTCACATTTTAAGTTTTTGCAATTGAGCTATGAACGATGCGACCCGGTTGTCGTTTAAGATAAGGCAAGTGAGGGCGCCGTAAGCAAACGGCAATATCGTCCAGAAAGAGGGAATAAAAAACATTTGGCATTGGCAGCGTGTCGCATCCGTGGCGATACGCCAGCTTTCCCGGAGACAACACAATAAGGACGCTCTTCTGTCGAAAGCAATCCATGTCCGCCGCAACCAATTTCACGTTAACTTACAAACACAGGTATATTGGAACGTGTGTAATGTGAATTGTAAGTTGGTCAGGATAAAAATAACACAGACGTGTGTTTTGAAAATACGGAAAATAATGTGATTAACTTGGAAGCCTGCTATATTATAAAAACTAACCACCATTATAATATTTATCGGCTAGTCTAAATTCATTCACTGTTTAAGTAGACTACAAGAAGATAGGAAACCTTCTCGTAGCTATGTTCATTACATCATAATACTTCATTCATTTGAAAAGTTCCAAACGATAGCTAGAAAATCTTAGTACTTAATTAAGTTTTTAACCTAAGCGAGGTCACATTAAAGTCAATTACTTGCTCAACTAATTAGGAAGCAAATCAAATTAAAGTTAGAAGCTAGTTGACTTGAGTGGTAGGTGTTTGAAGCAAATTTTACTGGCTCCTCGCTGGAGACGAGAGCGTAACTTAATGATCGCGTGGTGCGCACCGGGAGGCTATATTCTATTCGACAGCAAATTGAATCTGCGAAGAGCTATTAGCCGACACCGCAGCGGGCGCGTTCCCAGCTCGTGCCAAACGATCGTGCTCATTCCCCGCTCAACTCTAGATATTGTTCAAACCATGATATCGTCGTAGTCGGTAAACTGCAACCGAGTGGACTCCTAATAAAAAACCACATTGCTGCACTGCACCATGCGGTATTCAGATGAGAGTTTGTAAATATTGTCTTAACTTTTTAATATCCATACGTTTAATAAATCTGCATTTAATTTCAGATAAGCATGTTTTATTAACGATTAGCTCCAAAGCTTAACGTTTTATATGCGCCCTTCGCTTCCGACAGTTTCATATTGAAGCTGACATAATTTATTCCGTCGGCGGTGCGCTGCGGAGCAAGATTTTCCGCTTTATTCGAGCAACAGCACGAGCGGCGGGAGGCAAATTGGATGGGATTGCGACATATCTTGGCTGGCGTCGGCGAACTGTCGAAATTCACGGGGGAGCACACAGGGTAAACTGCTCACATTCCGCTCAGAGTACTCCTTTCGAATCAGAAATGTGAACCTATTTAGAACTCTAGCACACGCGTCGTCGACTGAAGAAATAAATATTCGATTCTCGCAAACCGGAAAGGAATACCAAGCAGGTTAAATATACTGTTGTTTTTATTTGCCCTATTAAACAATAAAGTATACGGGTGCGATGAAACCAAATATAAACACTAGTGTTACCCCCATCAGAAAGTGTAGTGAATCTAATAAAGATTTCATAAGAGCCAATTAAATAGTCGAGAGCTGGAGCCGTCGCTGGACAGCGCCTGCCATTGCCGACGGCACGATGAATAAATAATTTCGCATTCGACATGGATTTCGCAATGATTTTTGGCATGTCTATATTCGGTTAAGTTTTAACTTTTCAAGGAATTTCCTTGATTTCTGTAGCCAATTTAATAAATTATGGTATTAATATTCAACAGTTTATTAGATCAAAAAGCTTTTTAATTTAAACACTGCCAATTTATATTAATTGGAAATACAATCCCTAGCATCAGAAATAAATTGGCTTGATTTTGTTTTATGAGGAATATCAAATTGATACTGTACCTTGACCTACTGTTTAAATAGTGTATTGAATCAACACAACAACGACGCCTATCATAGCACACCATATCTGAAAAGATGCAGACTGATGCAGTAAAGTTGGAAATTCCAACACAACCAAATTAGCTTACTTTATTTACTCTTGCGGTAATTCAATGCTTAATGGTTTGGCAAACTATTTAAAACAAGTAAACAAAGTATTCATTTCGCAGATGTTGGTTTAAAAGTCAACTTGAAGAAGAGTCGAGGCGTGTTGACAAGTCGATTGGCAGTTTGCATACGTTTTATGAGTTTAGCGAGAAAGCGGATCCCGGAAGAGGCACGCTCGATGGCTTACAGATTTAGATTCGCTGCATTTAGACGTGTGAGATCACCAGACACATTTAACTTAGTGCGGATGTAAGAACATGGAAGATCACTGTTAACAAAGAACGTGCACACGTACTTCGTTTTTGGAAGTGAAACGATTGCTAAGAAAGCCGCTATTCACATGAATCACACTAAAACTCCAAGTTATGTACTGTTGCACAAATAGAGTGTACTGTGTTATGTCTACGAAACTATTGAAAACAAACACGAACAGCACATGCATGAAAAAGTTCTACAATAGTTCTAAATCGCGTTTGCACCCCATTAATTCGGTAGGAAGACAGAATCTACCGCATTTGTTTGACATATAGATCAGGTCTAAGACAAGATAATGGATGTTACTTACATGAGAGTTGACGTTGTTGGGCGGATGATTTCGCCCAGGGTCGGCCGCCAGCGCTGCCAAAGGCAGGCGAGGTTTGGTTGACAGGGCATTTGTGCGAGGAGAAGAAGCGCATTTTACAGCAGCCTGTTAACAAACATACAAGCTTATTATTAAAAGTTTATCGGAAACTCCGAATCATAATGAACAAACTTGGTACATGTCTACGTTAACATAAATAGACAGACTTTATAATAAATTAGTCAAATAAGAGTAACAAGGCAGAAACTCGTTTGTGCTCAATGCAGAACTTCACGTCACATTGTTAGGATGTGGAAGGCCGTACTTAGTAGCGTACAGATTTTCTCTTCCAAGTTATATGGTCCACTTTATCATAGTCTCGTACGCCCGCTTAGCTGAATACGCCCGAGAGCAAGAATGTGCTGACTAAGTATTCCGCTTCTTAGTTACGACTTGAGAAAACTACGAGTTTCCTACGAGTTTATGAGTATGATAGCTTTTATTATGTCGTTTAAATAACTGTAGATAAATATATTATTCTTGTAAATATAATATAATATTATTATTTTACATGTTTACCACATAATTTTTTTTATTTATATTTTTCATGCAACGTAGTAAAAATATAATTAGTAGGTAATGTTTACAACTCGAAAACATAGTTATTATCGATAGATTTCTGGGAATCTCAACTTCTTAGGTACTTATTGAGTATATATTTTTTTCACTTCAAAAGTAAGACAAAGAAGAAAAAGAAGCGATGTTTTATAAAAAATAAAAACAAAATAAACTTAAATAAAACTGAACTGGTTACATTATGAGAACGAATATCACGAATATAGAAAATAATAATGAAAGACGTAATGGTATTATACAGTGTTTGGTGCATCGTGTGCCAAATTGAAATGGTCGACGGGAGGTGTCATCTGCTATCATTTCAGACCCCTAAAAACTTCTCATGCCCTGTGGATTTTTTTAATCGACTTTTTTTTATAGCCATGTAAATAGATGTAACATGAACAGATTTGATTTAAGTCCAACACTTTGCAAGTAAATTAAAAAAAAAAACTAGATAGCTAATGTAACTAATTTTAAATTTAAAAGTACTCTAATACAATACGCATCTAAATAAAATAAAATTCAGAGTCTACGACTTATATATTTTTTTAAATTTGTATTTGAATGAAAAATTTGGGTCTTATTTTCATAAAACAATAAAAAGTCAATTAAAAAAAATCCACAGGGCATGAGAAGTTTTAGGGGTCTGAAATGATAGCAGATGACCCTCTCCCGTCGACCATTTCAATTTGGCACACGATGCACCAAACACCCTGTATATCTATGTTATTTTTTTAAATTATATAAACCAGTGCATAACTGCGATCCCACTTATGTCATTGTAAAACATTTTTTTAAGTGGATTCGGTTACGATCTATAGGTATGTATAATTGCATAAAAATTAATAGCTGTTTGTTAGTCTCGCTAAAACTCAAAATCAGCTGGACCGATTTGGCTAATTTTGGTCTTGAAATATTCGAGGTAGTCCAGGGAAGGTTTAAACGGTGAGAAAAAATAGAAAAAAAAAAAAACAAAAAAAAACTGAATACAACGCCATCTCTAATTAAAACGTCATTATAACATGAATTATGCTGTTCTGGGAATGCCAGTAGATGCATTCTCACGTCATTATAACATGAATTACGCTTCTAAAATTACTAGATTAATTTATACCCACATTTTACCTAAATGTTAAAGCAATATTTCGATTGTATTAGAATATTACAGAGATTACCTTGAAAGTTTTGCTTGATGAAAGTCTATAGCGAACATAATATGTTGAAGGAATATTGTAAAATACCTAGAGAGCCTCAAAATTATGGACGTTATTCCAACCGATTACCTTTACACGCCGGCACGGCTGGTTAAGGTTCATGTTGGTTTTCCTTTGATCACAAATATCCACTGAACGCGTCCCAGAACAAAAATTGGAAATTTGACATTTTCCGTGATTTCGTAAATTTCTAATAGGCTATTATATATTCTGCTCATTTCTCTACGACATGCACAAGGCAGCGAATTCAAATTCAAGCGAGATGTCAGCCTTAGATCGGTTAAAGGTGTGATTGGTTGACAAATCAAAAAAACCGAATGATAATATTTTTGTAACCTGATTTACTTTCACACGGTTTGTAGATTTTGCAATAATGCCAAAACCTCATATCACGACACTTAAATTAGTTATCTATAAAATGCAATGATAACAATAACATCACACCAACACTAAACGAGATAAAAGAAAATAACCTCGTGAGTAGCAAACAAACGAAATACTTGTCGTAAACTAGGGCGGATTTCTTATGTAAATACAGAAACTGAAATCATTTTTTTATTCATACAGAAATCACAAAGTGAAATGTGTGCGAGTAACACGTGCTACCGCGTTTAAACAATTTGTAGGGGAGATATGTTTGGCAGTGGTGACACAATAAGGGTCCCACTGACATATTTTTGAATGAACACGAAATATTCGATCGGCCGGTCAGGCGAGGGTGACTCGTATCACGTTGGGGTGCCGATTTGATGAGAAAAAAATCAGAGGGATCATTCATCGTCATAACGGTAACAGTTGTGAACTGTTTTAATCTCTGTTTATCTAGTTTTGGTCGGGGATTGTTTGACATAATGTTTTACATTTTTGCAATAAATAGGTACTATATTAAGTAAACGCTGATTAGATTAAAACTTAGTGTATAAGCAGGTGATACAGAATGCTTTTTTACAAGCTTACTATAAACTTGCAATGTTTGTACCCTATGTACATAATTATGTTTTTTTATGGTAAATTTCGTAAATGGATTTTAAAACATCGTGTTTAGTTCTTTAGAATGGTCTGGTCAGTACCATACCGCGCGATATTACTTATGTTGTTTTTCAACGAAAACTTATTAAGTATAGCTTTTCACAGAGTTAATTATAGCAATCATTTTGATTCTTAATTAAAGTTCGTACTCAGTTGTAAGAAACTGTTGAAGCCTTAGACTACAAGCCTCAGCAAGAAATCGCCTTGTCATAATAGCTTTAGTTTAGTCGTACGGTTGTACCAAAACAACACAAAGGCAAGGCTCTTAGAGCGAATTAACAATAGTACACGCGTAACCCCTTCACCCTCGATTAAATAGCTCGAGGGAGTGTGGTAAATTGGTGTGAGAGCGTTTAGTCAGCTTTCTGTACAGTATGGGAACAAGATGTGCGATACCGAGTAGGAGTTGAGTATCTAGCTATGATCTACAATGTAGTGGCTCGTGCCACCAACGACACGTGTTACCGTGACCGCTCAACGTGAATAAATAATAACAATAAACTACACGCTCCAACGCCACACCCACACCTGATAGCTTACACCATTTTGTATTAACGATGTATTTAACATAATAGTACGGCAGTAGTTGCTTCGTAAAAATACAAACAAACAAATACGGTAACTTTGATGTCTTCCGACAACACGGATGACATATTTGTTGAGAATATTCATAGAAATAACCTGTTCTATACTAGTCATGTATTAAATTGACCAATGATCGCGGATAACATCTAAGAAAATTACTATATGTAAAAGTAAACTAAATCGCCCACATAGATAGAATAATAAAAAAGGGAGAATAAACTTCATTTTACAAGGAATAAATCGCTTCAGAACTGCGACGAAAGCAAAATTCTCCCGAGAACTTTGTGACTTCCACAAAAGATTTTATACAATTCATTTCAGCCTTATAAAAAAAGTTATCACGAATTCACAGAAATCGGGCGAGCTATTTTTCTGCCGACGGCGTTGCTCCCCGTGGGAAAGGCAGCGCGATTCTAGATTTGCAAGCATAACATAGTTTCAATTTACACTGAGAGTCTGATACCAAACAATTTGTTCGTATTGCTACTTTTTAAACGTTACAATAACAAATTAGCTACACTGGTCTCGTGATTTAGTAATTAACATGTTAACACTGTGTAAACGTCACGTTCTGTGTTTACAAGACGCTGTCAAATAATTAGCATCGGTCAACTCAGTAGGCCGCAAGGTAATCGCCTACCTACGCCAGCGGTCACACCTCGGCGAGCGGATCGCCGACAACGGTTATTTGCTGTAATTGCCTCACCAACAACGTATTAATCACTAATGTGACAGTACTGATACCATCATTATAAAGAAATAATAACATCATAATGGGCAGTTACAGTAATTTGTTACGTTCAGCTCATGAATATATTATTGCATTAATTAAGAGACTCATATCGAATATTTAATAAAACTAGTCGTTCGAGTTTAATCAGTTAATAACATTTACAATATAATTAATGTGACAACGTCGAAGTGGACATTGAATAACTATAGATTTTAAATATGATTAAAGCTATTGATTTATTTTCAATGGAGAAGAGTTTTGTTTTGTCTTATAAACGTCTGGATAGCATAAGAAATAATAAATTATGATCAAGTAGACATCAACTACTATCTAATTAATCTACATCTACACTAATATTGTAAAGAGGTTAAGTTTGTTTTTTTGTTTTTATGAGGTAATTTCTGAAAGTACTGGTCCGGTTGCTATTATATTTTCACCGATAGAAAGCTGCTTTATTCCTGAATGGCATAGGCTATATTTTATGAACGCAGGCGAAGCCGCGGGCAAAAGCTAGTTAAGAAGTAAAAAGTAATGCCTAATCGTTATTAATTTTTACTTGCTACAGAAACGGTAATTTTATCTGTAAGATTGAAAGTAAATTGCCAGACGCGCAGTATTTTATTATGTAGTAATTTGTGTATTAACAGCGTTATTAAATTACGCTTGTTTGTGTTCACAAATAACCTGTCATCCGCACAGTAGAAATTAAAGTTCAGAATTATTTTCCGTTGGATAAATTCGAAATTATATTCGGAGATGAGACTGGAAATGCTCACTACATGCTCAATTACCTCGCTAAACAGGCGCGAGTGGTCGCCCATGCTATGTGCCATTTAACGGGCTTTAGCGCTATAAGCCTTCTTACTAATTACAATTTATGTAGGTATATACTGATTTAGAAAACTACAAGATTGTAACAAATCTGTAACAGCAATAAAATGTAGTTTAATTCAATAAACCGACAATAGCATCATCATTCATAACAACTATGGGTCTATAACATTTGTCATAAATTAATTACGTGTAATTTACATGACAGGTCGCTCATGTATTAATAAATTATTTATGTATGATTAAGTGTTACTGTTTCAATATTTCGACATCTTAACGTGAGCTGCTGCACGTTGTCTATATTACGAGTCACTGGCGTTCAGATTTGTTAATGGAGTGGACGGAAAGGGAAATCTTAAACTCCTTATGGTCGGATTGTTAAGCACGTCCTTTTTCACTGACGCCATTTGCGGCCTTGTGCGTTAATCACACTTAGTCCGGGTCGCGTGGTGCGCACCAAATTGCATTTTGTTTTTAATCTGGTAGCAGCCGCGGGCACAGGCATGAGCTTCAATTTGCCTGAGCTGTTTAATTAACAGCGACACGGCGGGTCATTAATTAAGTCATCAGACAAGCCGGCGGCGTGGTAGCTCGGCGTGGATTAGATACTGAGCTGCGTGATAATGAACGATTATACCACTTTTCTAATAGATTGAACAAGGTGTAATTTTATGGATAATATTAACCCGGGACTTGGAGGGGAGGCATAAGCTGTTCTCATTGGTATATTGGGTGTATAATTATAAGTCCGAAAGAAAAAAAATGTCGTCGGATATAATTTCCAAAGTTGTCTTTTATGCTAGATACTTGTAGGCATGAATGTAAAGTCACTCTAAAAATAGAACCAGATAAATTACTGAAAGGTTTTAATTTCGTAAAAGGTCAGCGGGTGGCAGAAACGCCTCCACTGAGCCAACACGGTTATAGATAGTGAAATAATTAACTCGCGCCAGGTAACAGTATTTTCAGCAGCAAATTAATCTGTAGTAATAATTTAAATCATCCACAAGCAGCGCCAACCGCGCGTAATTAACTGCGAATAATCAGTTCAACAGTAATTAGTGACATTTAATTTATTATTCTTCTTTATTTTAGGTTCTGATATTGATACTTACTTTATAGTTATTTTGTATCAAGATGTAATCCTGATTTTGAATCTAGAACACTTCACGATTTTTTTCAAAGTTAACATAGGTACTAATAGGTAGTACCTACATTCGGTGGGAATAAAAGAAAAAAAGTAAAAAAAATGCATGCCATACAATAGAACAAGTGGGGTATTAAAAAAACTACACCGCTCCTACCGGATATAAACGATGTTTAGAAAACAATTATATTGTTATAAGAATTACGCCGAAGCAAAGAGGAAAAAAAACTTTTTTTTGGTTAGCAAGGAGCTTTACAAAAAATTTAGCAAAAACTTTCAATAGAAAGACCTATTTCTATTGGGTAGCAGACTATTGTGCAGGTAAATGAATCATGAGTACCAAAGATGACGGTTTAAATTAAAATAACCAGTATAAAGCTATCGACTAACGAATTTTAAAATGTAATTGAAACTATGATTTAGGCTGTGATGTCCCAGTGGTTAAGACACCCTCTCATGAGGTTGCGAGTTCGGAACCGGGCAGTACCAATGTGAATTTTTTTTTGTCATTTCCATAATTATGTACTTTAAGTTTATCTAGGACATTACAGACACCCCGAGGCTCGGAAAGAACGTGAAGTCGTTGGTCCTGGTTGTCATTCGTAGATCTCAGACAGTTTTTATAGGTAGTCAGAAAGTCTGTGCATCAGTCTATCCAAGAAGTATCGTGTTGCCCAGTAACTAACTGGGTTGTCCACAACCCAGTAACTTCATGGAGCGATTACCTATCAAACCTCCAGGTTTGATAGGCAATCGCTCCATGAAAAATCACGGGTATTAAGCCGCTTCCGTTTAGACTGGAAACCGACCTCAAGCTGAAGGGAAAAGGCTAGGGAGATGAATGAGATGAAGATTTAGGTTAATATACGACACTTGTTTAAGGTTCAATTTGGTAAGGGCAAGTGCGAGTCGGACTCGCGCACCGAGGTTTCCGTACAAACTTATCTATGTACAGTTCAATTTCCGAATCGAGACTCAAAGATTTTTACCATCCGCAAAAAAGTATAGTAGTAAGTAATACTGCTAAGACCTTGGTTCATGCCAAATTTCAGAATTTTAGGACAACGGGAAGTACCCTATGAAGTTTGATTCCCTTGAGAGTCGAAATGTACGTTTTTTGCGACATAAATCAATAATATATATATATTTTTTTCGTTAATTTACAAGTTTGATTTTTTCCCATCTTCAAGGAACCGCAGACCCGAGTAATATAATATGGTTTTGATTTCAACTCGATACCTCCAAGCGTTCCCGAGATAGAAGGTCTTGACAGACAGACAGACGGACAACAAAGTGATCATATAAGGGTTCCGTTTTTTTCCTTTTGACGTACGGAACCCTAAAAAACAATAACAAAAAAATAAACTTCAAAACTAAAAATAACTATAGAGTAAAAGATACGGCTAGTAAATAACATAAAACAAATGAACGTATGAATATTTAAATCGAGCCGCGAGTGAAACAGAAAGCCCCAATACCTGTATAATTGAATGGGGCGAAATAGCGCCGTGAAAACAAATATGAAGGGATGTAATCGAAATGTTTGTAAATGTATGTCGCGTGCCTCGAACCGATTACCTGGCTTGTCAAATGCCACACGTTCTAATGTCCAGGGAATAAAGACTAGTTTTCATGTATTAAAGTTATATTCTGTGGCATTTCTATCTAATAAGATCCTTGGTTTATGAGTTTTACGACTCTCTATGGTATAATTAAAATCTTTTCTTCCTGTTTTAAATAGGAATCCCACTGTTGTGTATAGCAGTTGTAATTGTATTTTTACTTTATTGGATAGTGTTAACTGATAAGTAAATTTAGTAAATTCCCATAGAAAGTGCAAAAGACATTAGGTTTAATGGATTGATTGTTAATAAAAACTTAGAAACCAGTTGTTTATTACTTAGGCTTCGATTATTATGGGTTTGAATGATCATGTGGGAATCGTCTCAAAAAGAGAAATCTGGTATGATAAAATTCATCAAGGATACAGTTATGTTCGGTTAGGTATTTACAATTTCGTGCAATAGCGTAATAGAAACAATACACTACCTATAATTCTACAATACATATTATCAAAAGCAGTATCTCAGTGGTTTCACTGTTTATCAGTCTGAATCAGACGGAGCAGCGAGACACGTCCGCTCTCGACCGACACCGTCGCATAGCTAACAACTTCTCGGTAAACATTTGCTCTAGCTGACGTGTATTTAGCGATAATGGAGTAATATGTTACTAATGTTTATATTATGTCGCGCACTCAACGCTAATACACGGTTCACGGTAGGTAATCAATAAATAACAGAATGAATAATTGTACTCTACCACGAAGAGAAATTCAATTTCAGCTAAGTATAACAGTTTATGAAATACACATTTATAATTTAGTTATTCGTTGTTATAATTAATTGATGTTGTGAGAGAGCAAGCCCAATGAACATACATATTATTAACGTGCTTTCAAAAGCCAAGCAAGTTTTGAACACAAAGCAATTCACCGTACTATTGTTGGAATGATATAGGGAAGTCTTAACGTAACCAAGCAGAATATTATGAAGTAATAGAGAGGTTAGTTATACAATAAGTTATTGCTTATACAGGGTTTTATTATGTATACTAATCAAAAAAGTTACTCGAGTTCGAGTGGTTCTATTAGAAGACATTGTGAATTTACAAATTAGAAACAGAATAGCGAGAAAGTTACGCATATAAAACGCTAAATCTGATAAGGGAGCCCTAAGAGCGATACTCGGCGTAGTCAAGTAGCATCACAAGTAGCGGCAGCCAGAGCGACATATTCACATTGGCTCTTGCGACTCTCTTCAGACTATTAGATCGCGATGGCCGAGAGGCTGCTCGGTCGATCGCGGGCAGATCGCCGAGATACGTCGCGACCGCCCCGGAGCCGCCCGCCGCCGAATATCCCCTGACGTCGGCGCCGATCTTCAAGCCTCCACCGACATCGCGATTCTTGCCACTTGGGGCACTTGGCATCTTATAACGAGTCTCTCGAGTAGGTAATACATTTACCATTAAAATCTGGATTGAACGACGTTTTATTTCCTTTGATCTGTTTCACTCAAAAACCTTCTTCGTTTTATTGCCTTCATTGTTTCTTGGAAAATACCATCTGACATTTAAATTACATGTCAATTTGTTTGTGTTGTATGTTTCATAAAGTGAAAACAATGAAACGACAGTTTTCATATTACATTTTCATAGCTTAAAATACTTGGAATTGTAAACGCATTTTGAAATTCATTCGTTATTTTAGTTTTGTGTTTATTGTTGAACGTTGAAATATATTTTATAGTCTGTTTTAATACTTGCAAAAAAAATCCAGTACTTCAAAAACTATGTAACTAAAATACAGATATAAATCGCTAAACAAAATTGTTTTATTTTTTGTCATCTCTTTTCTTTTCAATGTGTGCGGTTAAGGGTAATTGAAATTGAATATAGTATTGATTACATTGTAATATTTTAATTACTTACTTTGTATCCTGTTTTGTTATTGTACATAATTGTATCCCACTTTCTTTACTCTCTGGCTAGCAGTGTCATTTGAGTATCGTGTTTTTTTTTAGTTTCTGCTCTAATAGTGACAATTATTCAAATAAGAACAAATAAAACGCTTGGTAATATATGATTATGAATTATGTAGTTGGAATCCCTGAACAGCGGCAAAGATTGAAAATGTTTTAACTATGAGTCTCTTGAAGAACAGTCATATCTTTAGCCTAAAACCTCTAAAAACGTGAATGATTTATCAAATCTTAGAAAAACATCAAACTTTTTTTTGAGATGAGAAATCATCAAATATCTTCTTCGCCCTAGGGTGGAGCGAAAGGGGAGGCGTGTCAGTTTTACTGACTAAACCCCACAGTTGCCTTTTCCGTTCCAGGGCCACGGTAATACTCTGTCAAACGTTCCCGTAGAAAATATCAAACTTAAGCAATATTTTTATACGAATAGTAAAACTACAGAAGTCAAACAAGTTATCGTAGGTACCTATCAAGGGAACGTAGAGTCGCTGCGGCAGCCGAAATCTGCCGCAAAGCAATATTGAACTTACTGAAATTACGTATGGAGTGGGAAAGTATAAAGGGAAAGCAAGACGACAATACGTTCAGAATGTCAAAAAAACTGTTAGTGCATTTGACGTTAAAAGGTTCATGTAAACTGTGATGTGTTGATTCACCTCCAGACGATCAAAGGATTGACCTACCTACATTGTTTATGAATTGAATAGTAAATGAGGTATGAAAATGAATAGTTGTGTGAATGAATAGTGGCACATTATTGTTATATGTAATTATAATGAGTAAACATGTACCTATACCTAGTTACTACGTCACAATAGGGAAAGTTAAATTAGAATATGTAAACGTATTTTTCTACTGAAATTACGACTTCGTGGAGCAAATATTTATTTATTGAGTTATTGTACATACGCTTCTGAATTTATTTTTAAACACAACCATAGTTTTTTCAAATCTTTCGCATCATCTTTTTAACCGATTTAAAAAAGAGAAGGTTCTCGGAATCTTTAAGTATGTTCCTTGATTACTCGTACATGCTTAGACCGATTTGGTATATACTTCCCAGGTGGTTATATGGTCCAAAGGTATCTAAGGTAAGGTATAGGATGATGGAATCTTGGAGAAATCGAGGTAACTTCAAATTTTATATGCACTCTTGTAACAATGGCTTTTTGGTTACTAACTATGGTTTCGGAGAGTAAGATGATATTTTAAACAATACGCGTATAAATTTAAAAATGGAGTTATCGTCTTTATTTTCTTTGGAGGAGAAATATTAGTCACGACCACCTATTAACAACTAGATTTGATTTAGCAAATTGCCTTCAATGAAAGTTTTATATCAACTTCTTGTCTTTGACTGTCGTATAAATAAATATCATAGCTGACGTGATACTATGGAATGATATTATTTGCCTTCTCTATTACAGGTCAAGTATCTAGTAACAATCAACACATTATCTGTTCAACTGCGGTCAAGGTCGAGAATTCCCGCTCCGTCGGGTCATCGTTGGTAGGTACTGCTCAATTTGTACAATTTACTGCCCACCTACTGTCGCATTAAGTACCTACCTACGATAAGATCTGTACTCTTTTGAATATTTACGAGGCCAGCATGTTATATTATCTTAGAAAAAATGTGCAACACAGTTCGCTATTTCAACAGATAGTTAGGCATGCATGCTAGGTATAAGGTATGAATGGACAGGTCATGTTTACGAAACTAAGCAGCCTATTCATTGCCTACACAACATAGCTAGTTTGTTACAAAGTACAAACATAGCTAATAATCTTACATCATCATGCTGTGCACTCGAATCAGTAATCAAATTGGCCTAAATAAAAGCTAAAACGTGGTTTCATTGAGTAGCAATAAAAGAGAAACGATGTAGTTTAAAGTTTACTCAGGTAAGTCTTTATGTCACAACGTGCTAACATTGTGCTCAGGGGAATCCTACAAGGGGATGGGTCAAAGGGGTGTCAGTGTCCCCGAGACATCGGTCCTCCCGGCCGTTGTGGCTTGTCTTCTAAGACGAACGATATTGATTTTTTATAAAAAAATATGTTGACTTATCGAAGTGCAACACGATTCGTGCCGTGCGTTTAACTTATTATCCTTTTATCGCATTTTATTGTATCGCCCACGTCGGGCTTAACGCGGTCTTTGAAATGCAATCTAAAGCAATAAACACTAAACAGTATTTTGTGATAATGGGTTATTTCCCTAACTTCATGGCAGAAAATGATTTAATTAAATACGCTAGTTTGACCCAATTTTGATTCGGAGTAGCACTTAAGGAAAGCTTAAAAGATAACGACGAAGAAAACTAATTACTATACAAATTAGGTAGGTAGGCAAATCCCTTTGTCAGCTCTGTGGCAAAATTCTCGCAGATTAGCAATATTAACGTTTATTACTCGGTGGTTTACTAAGTAAGAGTTTGCAGTAAAACCGTCGTGATTGCCACGCAAAAGCATTTTGTCGAGTTTAAACGTGACTTGTTCATTTAGTAAACATCCTTTTGAATATTGAATTTGTGTAAAAATACTCATAAACACGCATGAATTTGAGTCAATAACATTTGATTTTAAACATGTAAAACTAACGCGTGTAAATATAACGTTAGACTTTTTAAAGTTTTAAAGAAGATGAGAAGAAAATTAATTCTAGGCAGGTTTCCTCGCAAAATCGATGTCTACGATATTTCACGCCCGCTAGCTTCTTCATACCACATCCAATTTTTCTCGATTGCTTATCAGGTTGATGGACCTTGTCAAACTTTTCAAATTGGTTTTTAAACATTTATTTTATATTTATTTAGATACTGAAGAACGTTTTCTCTTCTTTGTGCGCCAAAATATTTAGTGGCAATATATTCAATGGTGACTTGTACATCGTTGTGGTTTTCTTGGTAGTAATAAGGGAAAAAACCGGGACTAATGTAGGTATTTTAATTGTATCTAAAGTGTCAGTTCGAATCAGTATTAAAAGGTAGGTACATATTGAAAAAAAAAATCGGTTTATATTAAAAATACAGCCAAATTAAAAAACTACTCTTTTTTGACATCAGTCAAAAATTTATTAAATAGGGAATGTGTTAAATTACATATAGTATTACCTTTGGTCACTTTTATAACAGAATTACAAGAAACTCGCTTGAATGTATCTTACAAAAACTACAATGAAGATAGGTATTATCCTGTATTATCGAAGCGTGTCTTATTGAAATCCAATTCATGACTTTCGTTTTCAAGAAGGCTCAAAATCTATTGGTAATTACTGACTATTCAAACTTTATTGTTTACGATAACAATAACGAAATGGGAATTCGATAAAAATAAATCAATCTTTTTATACTAAATTTCGTAGCAATTTGATGTACCTATACCGTGGGAAAAGATTAAGTTGACTCCGAGGTAATTGTTGATATTCAAGACTCGATCGTCGCTCAACAGGCGTCAGACGACATCGTCACGCTCGACTGTGTTTTTATCCGATTAACTGTACTTCAATCTACCATAGCCACAGAATAAGTAATAGTACCACAGCTAAGATTTAAAGATAGAAACGACAATAGGCTAAGTACAAAATATAATATTTTCTGAGGATAAATTTACTCATAGTTTACGTATTTCCCTTACTTATTTTATTATTATAAATAGGTTCGCGTTTGACCAGTATGTCACCTGATGGTAAAGGATGATGTGGCCGACGACGGAACACGCTTGCCTAAAAGTAACCTATTCACTCCTGACTTAAAGACCCCTAGGTTGTAGCTATCAGGAAACAGACTCCGGCAGGGCATTCCATTCCTAAGGGGTCCATTACACGATAGGTTTTGCTGTCAGTTTTGCCAGTCAAATATCTTGACTGACGAAAAACCTACCGTGTAATGCGATGACTGACGTTTGCATGACGAAAAATGTATGGCGAAAAAATTCCGTCAGTCAAGCTTCATTCATGAATGATGGTTTTGATTGACGCTTGCATGACCGTGTAATGGACCCCTTAGCCGTACGTACGCACAATGTGTTCCCAAAACGCTTTGTACGTATACTAATTAACTATTTAAAACGAATTTTAACTTTATTAAATATGATGTATATTTAATATATGCTATTGCAACAAACATTTCCAATGATTGAACTCTATCAATAGATGTCGAGTCGATAAGTTTAATACGACAAATTAAATATTTATTATCATATGATGAATTGATACAATATATCAACTCATACGATTTCGTCTGATAGTGATAACCTCTCAACAAATTCCCGAATTTTCTCCAATGTATTAAAATGGAGGATTAAAACTTCAACAAATACCTACCTATAAACGTGTAGCGCTGGATACAGAAATACGTTTAAAGTAAGTGCTTACGCGATTGAAATGCGCTACAACCACAAAATTAACAAAACATGTAAAGCGATAATGTTTCATTTCAACAATAACCTTTGTGTTTTAGTTGTGTCGGGCGCTCGTTCGGAATTAAGTTTAGTCCCAAAGACCCCAGAGATGGAATAATTTTAGTATATTGTGATTTACAATATTGCTATCGTGAAAACTGTCTTATTACAGTTTACGACGACTTCGAACAATGCAAACCTGAAAACGTTTTTAATTTTACCTATTTTTCGTTTCAAGACCTTATCATGCGACTATTGTATGAATTCGTAAGTAAATGAATTGGTTTTGCGATTATAGTGTATAAACACGGTTTTATAATCACATTTAAACATGCGGAGCTCAACCGTCGATACAATACCTACTTTGGTAAGTTTATTTACTTAGGTTCTTAGTGTAGGTACACAGTCTACTTCTTTTAACATATTTGTTACATTCCTACCTACTTATGGCTGTGTTACATAATTAACATGAAATAAGTAAATGTCACGGAAAACCATGTCTTAACAGAGCATTGTAGAGGGTTGTTGTAACCTAATTCGTGAATAATAAAATAATACCTGATTAAATTGTCAATTACTTACTTACATTAAGCATACCTACCTATGTAGGTATTACGTATATGTGTAGGTACTTATATGTGATCGGTAGTTATTGATATAATGATTATGAATTTACTTTTTTGTTGTATAAACAACTTATAACATTAACAAGGCGGGTTATTTACGTCATTTTTAATAGGTAAGTCATTATGCCTTAGTATCAATCACGGAAAATGTATTTAGATTTAGAAATAAAATATCATTTTAGTACAGTAGTGCGTGCCCGCTACTAATGTAGGTACCTAGGTAATCTAAAGTAGGCGTATGGGTCTAGTAGAAAATTAGCTTCAGCTATTGTAAGTAGAAATTGCATAAGCATTGCACACCACATGTGGTGAATTAAATAGGAGCAAAGGAACCTGTTCGGGCCTATAAAATACGCGCGCGCCGCTCCAACGAGCCACAAACGGCAAGCCTGTCGCCATAATTTAAAACGATAGCGGGGAATATAGTTTTATTGTGCACATACGAGACTTCAACGTACACAACATATTGCCATTCGAGGACGGCGCAATAAATGAGCACAAACGAGCGAAAGCCACTTAGACCAAATTTACACTTTGTGGGAGACCGCGGCTGCACCTCGCTTACCGAACACGGCGCTCCACGATCCGACAGGCGCGCCCGTCGACAGTCAGCTGCTCACGACATAATACATAACAGCTAAATACTTGTATAGATAATACAACACTCCATGAATACAGGTTTTATTTTTATCCAAGTATAAAAAGACCTAGTTTCATTTACGTAAATAACAAGTAAATTTCACTATCTACTTTTTACACGCAGGGTTCATTCGTTGGGTCAATGCACTTCCGAGGCGACGTCCAAAGCGATTACAGAGCGCTGTTTTTTATAATGGGATACAAGAAGACTGAATATCCTACTAGACTTATTTGTACTTTTTATTTAGCCTTTATTTTGCTAATTATTTTTATGAAAATCTACCCTATTTGGTGGCAGCAATTGCATGACGACAATAGATGTCGTCATCACGTTACCAGATAATTATCCAAAATTTGACATAGACATAAAGACGATAATTGCAAGGTTGTAGGTTATTATGCAAATGTAAACAACCTTTAGTGGCTCTTTACAGTATATAATTAGTATATAAAGGTAAAACGCAAGAAAATATCTTAAAATTTACATTCTACTGCTTCTCACTTTGTTCACACAAAGATATCCGTTTCTATATCATGGTACAAAGCTTTTCAGATCATTAAGTACTCACCTCGAGATCTTCATATGTGCGAAATGCCATTATGGCGAAACCATCGATGATATCCTCCTCTCCCAGCGGCTCCCGCGACTTCTTCCTCCTGGCAGGAGGACGAGGCGGCTTCTCTCTCGTAGGAGACTCGTCCTCGCCGCTGTCTCCATCCTTAACTTTGCTCTCTCGCTGTGCTTGCATGCGCTGTGCCCGCTCCCTTCGCCTGTTTCTCTGATTGCGCTGCTTCACTTCGTTTTCCATCGTTCACACATTATTCGAAACACCCGACCACCGTGCTTCACTACACTAAAGTCCGCACTACACTTTTATCACACATGGTTCTCCGTTGTTTCTACACCGCGTTATTCAACGAAATACAAATCTTGGACACAGAAAAAGACACTGGCCGTTTCCAATGGCGGATCGTACACCGTTGCCGCATTGCAAGTAAAATGGCCGCGTAGCACTCCACGGGCTGCTTTCTTTCACATTCACGTAAACGGAGGCATTATTCCACTTAAACTAAAACATACTATTATATATTTTAACAAGAACTAAGACAATAATACGATAAATTAACTTTATACATTATTCTCTGTGTTCAGAATCAGTCAATAGTCAATACAATGAAAGGTGTTACACGACGCCAACGCTGCGTTGCGGTCGCGATGGTGAACTAAAAACAGAGCTGCCAACCTAACGCACGGACATTCCGCTATACTGGGCGTCATTGGCAATGTGGCGCTTGGTCTTACTCTTCTAACTGGTGAGGTTGTCTCTTTTTTCGACACAAATATTAATTTTAAATCCTTGATATTTTGTAAGTGTCCACATGAATCAATTAATATACTAATAATATACGTATAAAATTATTAGTATTTGTATCCTATACACTACATTTTCTTTACTAGATACTGCAATCCATATTACTGAGGATATGTCTAATTTAGATCTTTCATGTTGGCATTTCGTGAACAAATTGTTTGGAATAGAAGTTTTCCAGCTATTTATACTCTGTGGTACACAGTGTTTCAATTTCTCGTATAATTTACACCACTTTTACGAACACTGTGTACAAATGTGTCATAAAAACTGTTGTTTAAAAAGATCTATTGGGATGAAGTTTGTGCATGTGTTGATTTTGACGTTTCGGCAATAAGTTGCGTTCACAATAAAAAATTACTTCGTTATCTATGAGTTTATATTTTGTGGGTATTGAGTTTTTATTATTACGATTAAAAATAAAACTCAATACTGAAAATGATATTATAATTTAAATGTCGATGGTAATGTGAATATCTGGATACGGGTATTTTTTTAAATTATTATTTTGTTCTTCTATATTTTAACAAATAAAATTAATTTATTTATTTAATAAATCATGTTTGTACATACTTTTAAATATAACAAATTATATTTTTTTGTTTTGTTGGTAGTTGAATAAGTAAATAGTATATGTATAGCAATAATTAAATCAAATTTATTTGATACAAATGGAAGTATAATATATTATTATACCTATACATATGTAAATATGATTATTATAAATTAGATAAGATACTTTAATTAATTGGCCCTACATACTACAATTGCTTTAGGATGATGCGGGTGACAGCTGTCAGATTCATACGATGTATGTAACTACCCATCCTTTTCTGTCATGATAAAGATGAATATTTTCGTCCTGCTGTCATCCTACTCAAGCTATGTAAAAAAGACTATAAGGGTCTTTGAAAAACCTATAGTTTCGTAAGTTTGGCAGTAAATTTGTGATAAGATATCAATTGTGTGTTATGTTAATTACCTATTAAAAATACCTACTGGACTGATTTCAAAGTCGTTCATTTATTTACAAATGGCCATAGGTTGAAAAGATTATTTTGGAATGTTGATAAGATCCAGAGGGTTATAACCTTTATTTTTAACATACCCAATCATTATTATTTTGCTCAGTTAATCCAGCGGTATCTACGTACCTATATACCTACCTATGCTGTTGTTTATCCTGTTCACTGAACTGGAAGACATGGATAGATATTGGCTTGACATTTTGAATAGGTAGGTGGGATGTTTTTGAAATACCTAAAGATACAATAGGTTTTATGAATTTCATGAATTTAACTAATAAAGGCTGCCGGATTGTTCGAAAGATTTACTTATCATTGCCCTGGAACGCAAAGGGCACCTTGATGGAAATGGTACACAAGTAGGTTTTAGACTTAGTAAAAAGTGATCCACCCAGAGCCGGAGAAGTTAATATAAAAAAATACATGGCAAGTGCGAGTCGGACTAGCGCACTAATGTACCGTACAAACCTACCTATGAAAAAAATTTAATTCCCGAATTTTGATCCTTTAAGGGTTCCGTTTTTTCCTTTTGTTGTACGGAACCTTAAAAAAGGTTACAATCATCATCATAGAGTTCTAGAAAACTCCTTTGTTTTGATTTATTGAACCGATATCGTTCCTTTAGGTAAGTAATTACACTATGGGACTGCTTCGTATACCGATGACGATGATCGGCGGAATGTGAGTGTACGGTACTTAGTATGCATCTGCCTATAACGCGTGACGGTTTAGCTATGCAAGTGCTCATAAATGTAATAAACTACTTAAAATGAAACTGATCCTGTAATTCACTGTAATCATCAGTGCATTATTCTTCAAGTAATTTTTTTTCATTATGACGTGAATTAAATTATAAGGCAGCTCTTGCTGAGCAAGATACTAGAAACAAAACTTTGTACCTAGGTATAGGTACAGTGAAGGTAAATAATCTTTTTTTATTATATTGTAGATAAACTCGTGTTTAACCTGAAGGTAAGCGACTGTGAGGCGGTTGAAGCTTACCTGATGGTAAGCGACGATGTATAATTGATGGAGCATGCTTACCTAGAAGTAGCCTATTCTCCTAGCAGACGGCGAGCAATGAGTAGCTCGTCGTCTATAATTTTTTTTTGTTTGTTAGTGGGAGGTTACCGTGTACCGGAAGCGCATTGTTCGATATCCGTTGTTGACTGACGATGGACCGGGCTTGGTTTTTTTAACCAACCACACGTTTAGCCGTATCAGAAGAAAAATAAGATTAAGAGAAATATTGAATCCCCTATTCAATAATTCTTATACCAAGTGAGGTGCTGTGTCTTAGTTCATAGCAATCACGAATCCTTTGTAAGTTTATAAATATACCCTTGCAATTGAGCCGATTGAGACTATTCTGCCAGTGTCACGTTGAGAAAGTCAGTTCAATTTAAAATATTTTATATCATCTTATAAAACGTCAGAAGCTAATGTCTTTTTTACTTATCATGGGCGGGTAAGATGACAGCAAGAAGAAAATATTCACATTTAAGATGAGAGAAAAGGATAGGTAGTTACATTGCATGAATCCGACAGCTGTCACCTGTACCATCCTATAGCAATTGTAGTGTAGTACACGGTTTCAATTGGTTGTTTCCTATGGAGATAAAGAATTGGCAAGAAATTCCACGGTTACTCTCTAGGGTAGCCCGCGAAACACAAATTTTCTTAAGTGTTTTCATTTATCAGGTCAGAGTCAAGTTGTATGCAGATTAAAATATGATTGGTGAACGTAATATGTATTTATTTACGGAATTATTATAACACCAAAACATCAAACACAAAACAAACAATAGACACACATCAATCTATGGGAGCGGTGCTGTAGATAACCAAAGACGCGGGTAAAATCGCGGGAAAAAATAAAAAACTGTGAAAAAACAAACTTTTAAGTTAACGTTTTTACGTTAACTTAAAAGGTTGTTTTTTCACAGCTTCAAGGGACCGCAGACGAGTAGGTATATGTTTTTAATTTCAACTCGATACCTCCACGAGTTCCCGCTGTAAAGGGTTTTGACTGACGGACGGACAACAAAGTGTTAAAGGGTTCCGTTTCTTCCTTTTGAGGTACGGAACCCTAAAAAAAGATTAAATTAAACCAAAGATGGACAAAAAAAGATAGATGGATAGATAAAAACTATAAATAGAGTCTGAAATGGGTGCTTACAATTATCTTTTTCAAAGTCTAAATTAATCTTTATTAAAAAATACAATATGTTTAAAACCAGTTTGCGTCGGCTAAAGTTCATACACACGTACCTACCTAACCTACCTACTACGTTTGAGGCGTGTGAACAAACTTACTTAGGTATATGTATAAAATACCTACTTAATCATAATAAAACGGTGTCATAGATCCAGTTGAGCTTGAGATATTATGAAAGGAACTCGTGTGTTATCAATTAAAAAAGCGATTTAGATAACGGTCGCTATGATTACGCAAATATAATAATTCATATGAATGTGGTATTTGAGAATTATCTATTCGTAGAGTGATTTGGTGAGTCTTATCGGTCTGTGCAGTAGGTAAGTTGTTTTTGATTAATAAAAGTTTTATGTTAATAATTATGAACCTTCAACTTCTTCCAGCCGTCAGTTCGTGAATGCCGACTTAATAAAATGATGTTGATAATTACATAATGACATCGTATAAAACAATAACGCGTTATTAAATAAAAACGGGTTTTTTTAGTTACCTCTAGTGCAAAATTTGTATGTAAATGTTTCATTATTATTTTAAGAACATTTTGTGGGCAGCTTTTTGAATGCTAACATGATTAGTGTTTAATGCTTTAGTGGTTTTATGCAAATAAAACGTTAGCCCTCCGACGGGGCCTGTATTGTTTATTTTCTTTTTATTTTAATACCGTACAGCTATAATGCCGTGTGTACACGAAGGGGTGGCGAAACGGACCTAAAACTAAACGGCGGCTTGGTTTTTTAGGGTTTTTATTTTTTATTAGAGTTCCGTAGGTATCCGAACGGTAACCAACAGAATCATATTACTGAGCTGAAAAGGTAGATAGATTTTCCCACAAAGTGTGCATATCGAATATCGAACAAAAAATTAAAATAAAATAAAAAACACACGTGATTTTTTTCGTCTTTTTCACACCATCTTCCTGCCCTTGTCCCGTTTTATTTGGGGTCGGCGCAACACGTTTTTTTTTCTTCCACTCTGTCCTGTCACTCGTCACGCTATCACTAACTCCCTTTTATTTCATATCACTTCTCACACAATCCATCCATCTTTTCTTGTAGTACGGGACTCTTCATATGAGAGTCCGACTTGCACTTGGCCAGTTTTTTTTAAGCACTACAGTGGCTGACAAGAGCCTGCGGCCTTCCCCTTATTATAAATAAAATGAATGTACATACATCGAAGTCGAAAAATGAATGAATCAATCAAAAGAACGTGTGAATGGATTTTGGGTTAAAATACATAACTGGATTTCTATTTGTATAAACATTCTATTCTATATTCTTAGTTGTACACAAAACTTTAAAGTTAAACAAACAATTTATATCAGGATAGTTGTGAACATAGTACGTCATAATTATACAGGCAAGCTTAGCACACAATTGGGTTTTCTTACAGCATACCTAATTTATTTATTTATTTAATTTTAGAAAGAAAGAAAGAAAGAAAATGAATTTATTTTGTCACAACGCAAGGCACACAAACAAAATAAAACAACAGCTATAATAAATAGACACAGAATAAGTAACAGTACAAGTAAATGGATAACAATTTTTTAAAAAAGATATTTAGTCAATTGCATGTTCTCACGGAAAAAAAAAACAAAATAAAAATAGCATTTTTTTTGACGATATTAAAAGAATAATGCATTTTTAAAAATCTCAGTATTCGTCCAACTACCTCAAGCTCTTGAAATAAACAGAGCATTCGAACACAATACGCGGTCAGGTTGTATCCTCCCTCTGTAACCCCATAGTATGTGCACATGACGTTTTCATTGATAGATTCGGTCTGTGGGGTGAATAGGTATCAACTATAAGTAGAAGGAATTAATAAACACAGTAACAACACACATAAACACATGCGCTTCACACTTTCGCCAGGAGCCTATCATAGGGTGATAGGCCTCGAGATCCTAATTATGCCGGCGGCCGGCGTCTTCCCCGACGACTCATAGGTGGTAGTGTTCTCGGCAGTCGGCGGCGAGTAGTTATTGTAATAGGAATTTTGCACGTGATAACAACTTCAGGTGCACAACAAAACAAAATGTGTTTTGATCGAGCTTAATAGAATCGAGGGCCCCGTTGGATGGATGAAGCGATTAATTGTAATTTCTAATAAAATATGTAGTTGAGTGAGCTACATTGGATCTTGTCAGTAAATTCGTAAATTGAACAAACAATGCAATGCCATTCGTTTTTTCGGTCTAGCTCGAGTGGCCCCGCTGGTTCACTGGTGGTTGGTGGCTTTAACAACACCGAGCTTATTATCGATTTTGTAACATGATTAATAAATAAATTGGCACTTAATTATAATGACTCATGTACACGCTTAAATGAATAAAATATCGTAAAATACGTGGAAAAATTGAAATTCAGCAATCATGAATATGAATGACGTTAAAATAAAATAGGAGAACTTTATTGATAGCGAATAAATTACTCTCACAGTGTGTACCGGTCGTTTAATATACATGAATGATTCAAGTATTAATATAAAATATCATCAATATTCAAATTATGAATTAATTTCCTTTATATTGCATTTATTTATCATGTTTGTTTGTTAAGGGAAAGTAGTCATTCGAACTGAATAGGCCTACCATAACCTACCTATGTGTCGTACTTCAGACGTAGAAAGAAGCCAGCAAATCTCCGACTCCTAAGATACAGGTCTGCGTGTCTAGTTTAGGAGCTCGGGAATTCGACAACAATTTTGACTGATCTGTACAACCTACTGTTTCTCTATGCTATATTCTGTGCTGTTTTATGTACAAATAAACTATTATTGTTAAACTAAACTATTATATCATGAATGTAGGATTTTATATTAATGGACTTTGTACAATTATTAAGGAACTTGGGATTAAGGAGATGGCAGGGTTCTAGTAATGAGCGAGCGAAGCGATCGAACACAGACCCTGCCATCTCCTTCGTGGATATTTTTTTTTTAAACCACCCACAAGAGTATATTTTAATGCAAATTTAGTTTTTTTTTTGATGGAACAAAAGCATATTATGTAGTAGACGGAATACATTGAGCAACTGTGGGTTCTACCGGTGGATAACGTAACTATTTTACGATATGATCAGTCATGTTTGACTATTTTACGAAATAAACTTACACTGATGCATACAAATCATCCTCTTACACATAACACACACAAACATATACGCTTTATGTAATCTTTGGAAAATATTTAACTAAAAAATTTTATTACTTAAATTTAATTTAATTGATATTTTTATTATTTAATTTAATTTTATTATTGATTTGATTTTTATTATTTTTAGGGTTCTGTACCTCAAAAGGAAAAAATTGAAGCCTAATAGGATCACTTTGTTGTCCACCGTCCGTCTTTCCAACTGTCTGTCTGTCTGTCAACACCCTTTATCTCGGGAACACGTGGAGGTATCAAGTTGAAATTAAAACCATATACTCAGGTCTGCGGTTTCTTGAAGCTGTGAAAAAATCAAACTCTTCAGAGTTAACGAAAAAAAAAGATACAGCCGTTTATGTCGCAAAAAACGTTTATTTCGAAACTCTCAAGGGAATCAAAATTCATAGGGTACTCCCCTTTGACCTAGTAACCTGAAATTTAGCATGAAGCAAGGTCTCATAGCACAAGTATAGGAAAAAATCAGAAAACTGTAAATTTGTAGTAACGTCACAAAAAAAAAAACTTTTTTCCGATTGGGAAAAATCTTTTTAAGTTAATTCGGGATTGAAATATTTTCAGTAAGTTTTTACGAAACCCTCAGTGCGCGAGTCCGACTCGCATTTGCCTTGTTTTTTTTTTTGCTATACGCCAGCTGGTCGAGAAATATATAGAGGTGCGCATAAAAACATGCACATGGTATTCATTGACCTCATGGGGTCGTGAGGTTCTGTGGTGGGCCCTTAAGGAGAAAGGTGTGCCTGGAAAGTATGTGAAGTTGATTCGAGCGATATACAATCGATGCAGTTACCCAAGTCCGGCCTACAGTGGGCATCACTGGCAGCTTCAATGTGGCTGTCGGCATTCATCAAGTGTCGGCTCTCAGCCCTTACCTCTTCCTTATGATAATGGACGCTCTGCCGTCGGACATTCTGGAAAAGGGTTCCTGGTGTATGCTGTTTGCCGATGATATTGTGCTGGTTGCAAGAGTGGCTTGGAGATCCAGAACAGATTAGAGGTGTGGTGGCACAGACTGGAGAGTGTTGGCTTGAAATTGAGTAGAACCAAAACGGACTTGCTCTGCGATTTCGGCGATCTCTCCAATCCAGTGCCTTTAGCTCTCGCCGTACGCCCATTGTCGGCGACGAGGGTCCCATGTCGGCACCAGGGCGCAAGTAGTGGTTGAGACCACCTAACACGCAAGTAGTTTTTTGTCATGTTTTATATGCTTAGGATAGGATGTTTTCACTTGTTAAATGTTTATTTGGATTAATTAGTTAGTAACTCATTAGGTTTAATTGATAAAGACTGAGTTTTGCTAATTTAAGTGTATAAATAAGTAGCATCTATCGTATTTCTAAAGATTTTTATGTTTTATTGTGGTTGGCAGAATACAATTTGTGTTATTGTCTTTATTCTGTCTGTAATTAGCACCTTCATTAATTAGTGAGGTCGGGAATAACGATGTATATAAGATTCTAAAAAGTTTTTGTAAGAAAAATCGATCTTGGTGAAGAAATCGTGAAATTTATATGTTGTAGTAATGATAAGGATTTAACTTGTGTTATTACTTGTTGATAATATTCTATTGCTGTTAATTAGTGTTTTTTAGTCTAATAGAAGCTATTAGTAACAATTGATCTCATTTTGCAAAGATTTAGATAAAGTTGAAATTCTAAAATGTTCGCGATCTTTTACGTAATTAGAATTTGAAAATGAGACTTTTTATTTGATGACTAATTAGCAAGAACATTATGTAATTAGTTAGGATCTGTCTAGAAAATGATATTATAGCAATTAGAATCCTAATTAGAATCTTATTGGAAAAGATATGAGAAGTTTTGTGTTCAAGAATGTGGTCGAACTAGAATATTTGACAGTTTTTGTTCTAGAAACTTTTTTATGTGCAAATATATGTGATATATTATTGTTTCATGTAAAAGTAGAGATTGTAACCGACATTTTGATGTATATATTGTCATGGTTTTGTGAAACAATAAATAAATACGGCGTCAGAAAGGGTTCGGCTGAAGCGAAAATAAAGCGAAATTGAAAGTAAATTTAGAGCAAAATACGAGGTTCCCGTTAACAGAACTTAGCGGGGTATATAAGACGGGCCGTTTTTCGGTCCGATGTCAGTCGAAAACGTGCCACCGAAGAGTCAAGAACACAAAGGAAAAGCTTCAAGCCGAACTCCGAAGAACCTTTTAGTCGAAAAACGTGTTTTATTTCTCATCGGTATCCGCTCTGAGGTCCTCCTACGTGCTCCGTCGTCCATAGAAGATACGCATTCAGGGGTGCGTGGTGGCGTACGTGACCAGCGAACCAGTAAGGCAGCGTACGTCAAAAATCGGGTTGAACTGTCCCGAGGGCTCGGTAGCTGCAGGGTACAACCCGCTACCGTCAACACCTCCTAACAGGGGTTAGTCCGCCACAGTTTATGGTCCTTCGAGCCGGATCCCTGTAAGAAGACAGAAGAAGAAGAAGCCAGAAGATTCAAGAAGATGGGCCCCGTAACGAGATCGCAGAAGGATGCCCCCTCACGCCCCACGTCTCGCCCCTCCGAGAGGGACCAGACAGAGGAAGCTTCCGGGTCAGAAGGAGTCACGTCTGCGTCATCAGGAACAACGGGAACGGGTTCAACAGGAACCACTGGTACAACTTCTTCAGGGACGACGGGAACGGAAAATACCTCAGCGACGGAGGCTACTGTCACGACGGCGACCACAGCGGCGACCGGTGCTACCGATCAGAAGAAAGAAGATGCCGCACCGAAAGGGACGACAAAGAAGACTCCAGAAGATGGTCAGGCAAAGGGTGTTGCCAGGTCTACTGCCACCTTGAAGCCAATGGGAGTCAGTCGTCGAGCCAGGTCCACGAAGACCACGAGTTCATCAGCCAGAAGACGCGAGCTGGAAGCCAGAGAAGAACTAGCACGCCTGGAACTGGAGCAAGCACAAGCAGCAGCGAAGCTGGCACGCGTCAGGTTGGAGATGGCGCAATGCGATGATGATGACTCCGTGGATGAAGACCTGGAAGAACGAACAGCACAGGTGCAGAACTGGATCCAGTCTTCAGTACTTGAAGAATGTAACGACAAACAACCCGAGCTACGAGGTCAGCGTCCATCAGAAGAGCTGCAAGTGAAGCCTGAAGAGAACTCCTCAACGAAAGGTGCTACGATCGAGCTGCAAACGCTGACAAGTACGTTGAAGGAAGCCTTTGCCACACGAGGAGGATCAGCCGAGCAGCCGAAGTACATCCACGAGTTACCATACTTCGACGGCAACAGCAGCGAGTGGACAGCTTTCAAGGTTGTTTATGAAGACACGGCACCAATGTTCAACGAAGTACAGAATATGGCTCGACTAAGAAGAGCACTGAAGGGCAATGCAAGAGAAGCCATCAAGAGTTTGCTGTTTTCAGAAGCTTCTCCATTGGAAGTGATGCAGGCCCTGAAAAGAAGATATGGAAGACCTGATGCGCTGGTGCTGGCTGAGTTGGACAAGATCAAGACGCTGCCAAGAATATCAGAAAACCCAAGGGACATCTGCGTCTTCGCGAGCCAGATTAACAACAGCGTAGCAGCCATCAAAGGATTGAAGAAGCCGCAGTACCTGCATTCACCAGAGATAGTGAAGCAAATAGTTGAGAAGATGCCTACGATCCTCAAGTTTAGGTGGTACGACTTCACTGCAGCGACGGAAGAAGGCGAGTTCTCGGATCTGACGCTGGTGTCCAGATTCTTGAATATTGAAGCGGACAAATGTGGAGCCTTCGCGACTTCTGAAGAGAAGACATGGACCAAGAGGACTCATCGACAAGCGACGCACTCAACGAAAGAGAAGGAAGGGAACTTCAGGGAAAAGGAATCAAGAATCAGCGAGAAGACTTGCCCCATATGTCAGGGCGAACACCTCCTCCTGGATTGCCAGAAGTTCCTGAAGGCGTCGGTACAAGATCGGTGGGCATTGGTCAAGAAGAGTCGCGTCTGCTTCAAGTGTCTACAAGGGAAACATCGCAAAGAGAACTGCAAGAAGCCGCCGTGTAAAGAATGCAAGAGGTGGCACCATCATCTGCTGCATGTGAACATGGAAGAGAGGACCTCAGAGGGGAACAACGAGACACGGCAAGAAGTAGCAAGTGTCATGGCATCAGTGAATGCGGCCAATAATGCAAGGGCGTACCTGAAGATAGTACCAGTTGAAGTCTTCGGGTCGCATGGATCCAAAAGGATATTGGCTCTAATGGATGAAGGGTCAACGGTGTCACTGCTAGATGAGAAGGTGGCACAGGAGATCGGCGCTCAAGGAAAGACTGAAGAACTGATCATCGAAACAGTGGGAGGTCAGCTTATCAGGAAGAAGGACTCGCAGACATTGGACCTGATGGTGAAGGGGATTCGCCAAGGAAGAAGGAAGACCCTTAAGAGAGTCCGGACCGTCGATAATCTGAAGCTGACACCTCAGTTCTTGGACAAGAAGAGAATAGAAGACTGTTCACACTTGAAGAAGATCGCCGACTCTTTACATTATGAAGGGGAGTCACCACGGCTGCTCATTGGTCAAGACAACTGGGAGCTCATCGTGACTCAAGAAATAAGAAGAGGAAGACCAGGTCAACCAGTTGCCTCAAGAACGGGACTTGGCTGGGTGCTACATGGGTTCGACACGGGAGGAATACGACCAGTGCACTTAGCCAACAAGTGTCTTCATGCCAGCACAACAGAAGAAGAGATGCATCAAGCCATCAAGGAACACTTCGCAATAGAAGCATTAGGTGTGCAACCAAGAAGACCTACGACAGATGCGGAAGGAAGAGCACTGGCCATCCTCGAGAAGACCTGCAGAAGATTAGAAGATGGTCGTTTCGAAGCTGGACTGCTATGGAAACAAGAAGATGAAGTCATGCCTGAGAGTTACACTTCAGCGAAGAATCGACTCTTCAACATCGAGAAGAAGATGGATAAAGATCCTCAGTTGAAGACGGAATATTGCAAGCAGATTCAGCACCTGATCGACAATAAGTATGCAGAAGAAGCACCTGCCAAACAAGAAGAAAATAAGAAGACCTGGCACCTACCTCACTTCTCCGTGGTTCATCCGCTCAAAAAGAAGATTCGGATCGTGTTCGACGCCGCAGCAAAGTGCAAAGGAAGGAGCCTCAACGACGCTCTGTTACCAGGGCCAGACCTACTGCAATCGCTCTTCGGTGTGCTGCTGAGATTTCGACAAGGACCATTAGCAGTAGCAGCCGACATCAAGGAAATGTTTCTGCAAGTTCGCATCCGACCAGAAGATAGAGACAGTCTACGGTTCCTGTGGAGAGGTGATCGACGAGACGTGGCACCAAAGGAATATCGGATGACCTCAGTGGTCTTCGGTGCAACATCATCTCCCTGCACAGCCATATACGTCAAGAATCGGAATGCAGCGGACTTCAAGGAGCAGTATCCAGAGGCAGTAAGGGCAGTAGAGCTGAACCACTACATGGATGACTACCTGCACAGCTTTCATACAGAAGAAGAATTCAGAAGAGTAACAGCGCAGGTAGACCTCATTCACAAGAAGGCGGGCTTCGAACTCAGGGGATGGGCATCGAATCAACCTGAACTGCTGCAAGGCACGGACAACGAAGCAACGGAGAAGACAGAAGTAGACCTTGGCGAGAAAGAAGAGAAGACACTTGGACTGCGTTGGTTCACAGAAAGAGACTCCATCGGATTCAGGGCGAATCTTCGAAACACACCAGAAGAGATAGCAAAGGGTTTCAAGATTCCGACCAAGAGGGAAGTCACCAGCGCTGTCATGTCAACCTTCGACCCATTGGGGTTGGCATCACCAGTTCTCGTCCAAGGCAAGAAGCTGCTTCAAAGTATATGGAGAAGTGGCATCGGTTGGGATCAAGAAATAGAAGAAAAGGAGTATGAAACATGGAAGACTTACCTGGAGAAGATGAAGCTGCTCAAAGACCTTCAGGTACCGAGGTGTCTAGCGCCACATCGCACCGAGGGGGAGCTGCACACGTTCACAGATGCAAGCGAGACAGCGTATGCAGCCACCGTGTATTGGAGAACGGAGAATCAAGAAGGGACATACCACGTAAGCTTGGTGGCGGCGAAAGTACGAGTGACGCCATTGAAGCCGGTATCGATACCCAGACTTGAGCTACAGGCGGCCCTCCTAGGAAGCAGGCTAGCACACTCAGTGGAAGAAGAAATGGATCTGAAGGTGCAGAAGAAGACCTTTTGGACAGACTCCAGCATAGTGCTTTCATGGATCAAGACGGACCCAAGAACGTTCAAGACCTTCGTAGCTCATCGTTTGGCAGAGATAGAAGATCTAACGAAACCACAGGAATGGAGATGGGTACCTACGGCTCAGAATCCAGCAGATGATGCGACGCGCGACGTGCCGGAAGACTTCGACTGCGATCACCGTTGGTTCACTGGTCCTGACTTCTTGAAGAGAGAAGAAGCACACTAGCCTGCACCAAGAACCTTCAAGAAGGAGACCACCGATGAAGAGAAGATCACAGACGTCGCGGCAGCAGCTAGCATCAGCCACCCATCACCTGACCCAGAGAGGTTTTCGTCCTGGAAGAGACTCTGGCGAGCTACAGCGAGAGTACTGCAGTTCATACAACGCTGCAGAAGGAAAGAACAGGTCCTCGTCAACCAAGAAGATCCAACCTGGAAAGTGACGCAAGGCAAGAAGGCGAAGACAATTGAGAAGAATATTCGACCTTCGAAGAAACCAGAAAAATGTTACGTTCCATTAGACGCAGACCTACTAGAGCAAGCTGAAACTCTCCTGTTGAAGGGAAGCCAAGAAAGAAGCTTCAAAGAAGAGATCAAGTGTCTTCAGCAAGGGAAACAACTCGAGAGCAGCAGTAAATTGAAAAGGCTCGACGTAGTGTTAGAAGATGGACTCCTGCGCCTAAAAGGAAGAATCGACGCGATACAGGGTGTGTCAAGAGAGTATAAGCGACCCATCGTGCTCGATAGCAAGGACAAGACAACGCGACTCATCATAGAAGATTTCTACTGTCGCTTCAATCATGGGAATCATGCGACAGTGATGAACGAGATAAGGCAACGCTTCTGGGTATTAGGATTGAGGTCAGCAATCAAGGCGGTTCAGCACCAGTGCCAGTGGTGCAAAACGAAGAAGGCGAAACCGCAGGAACTACCGACGGGCAACTTACCTGCTGAGAGGCTGATGCACAGAACACCTCCTTTTACGTGCACCGGCATTGATTACTTCGGACCAATGACGATCACCGTGGGTAGAAGACACGAGAAGAGATGGGGAGCGCTTTTCACTTGCCTAACTACCAGGGCAGTGCACATCGAGCTTGCTCCTTCGCTCTCCACTGACTCCATGATTATGGCTCTACGACGGTTCGCTGCAAGAAGAGGAATGCCGAAGATAATCTACTCAGACAACGGGACCAACTTTGTCGGCGCCAACAAAGAATTGAAAGAAGCGCTCGGCACGCTGAAAAATGAAGACCTCGTCTCAGAAGCAGAGAAGATCGGCGTGCAATGGAAGTTCATCCCGCCTGGTGCACCCAACATGGGCGGTGCATGGGAGCGTCTGGTGCGATCCATCAAAACCGCACTGGACGCCACCCTCAAGGAACGACATCCTCGAGAGGAGGTACTTCACACTCTCCTCCTAGAGGCCGAGCACACAGTCAACTCTCGACCTCTCACCCACATCTCCGAGAATCCTGAAGAAGAAGCACTCACACCAAACCACTTCCTCATCGGGCGATCATGCGGCGCTACGAGAATCGGCAGCTTCGAAGATCACGTGCTCGTGGGCAGGGACACCTGGAAGGCTACGCAGCGACTTGCCGACCACTTCTGGCAACGTTGGCTGCGCGAATACCTGCCCACTCTGCTGCCGAGGAAGACCACGGGCAGAACCAGCTCCACGGACCTGCGAGTTGGTGACATCGTGCTCATCGTCGACCACAGCCTGCCGAGATGCACCTGGCCACGCGGCAGAATCCTGCGGGTGTATCCTGGACCAGACGGGCGCATCAGGATCGTCGACGTCGAGACAAGAGGCGGTGTGCTGCGACGGCCGAGTTCGCGGGTGGTGTTGTTGGTGCCGGGAGTATCGCCGAGACTGGAGGATGGTGCGACGCACGAGGGGGAGACTGTCGGCGACGAGGGTCCCATGTCGGCACCAGGGCGCAAGTAGTGGTTGAGACCACCTAACACGCAAGTAGTTTTTTGTCATGTTTTATATGCTTAGGATAGGATGTTTTCACTTGTTAAATGTTTATTTGGATTAATTAGTTAGTAACTCATTAGGTTTAATTGATAAAGACTGAGTTTTGCTAATTTAAGTGTATAAATAAGTAGCATCTATCGTATTTCTAAAGATTTTTATGTTTTATTGTGGTTGGCAGAATACAATTTGTGTTATTGTCTTTATTCTGTCTGTAATTAGCACCTTCATTAATTAGTGAGGTCGGGAATAACGATGTATATAAGATTCTAAAAAGTTTTTGTAAGAAAAATCGATCTTGGTGAAGAAATCGTGAAATTTATATGTTGTAGTAATGATAAGGATTTAACTTGTGTTATTACTTGTTGATAATATTCTATTGCTGTTAATTAGTGTTTTTTAGTCTAATAGAAGCTATTAGTAACAATTGATCTCATTTTGCAAAGATTTAGATAAAGTTGAAATTCTAAAATGTTCGCGATCTTTTACGTAATTAGAATTTGAAAATGAGACTTTTTATTTGATGACTAATTAGCAAGAACATTATGTAATTAGTTAGGATCTGTCTAGAAAATGATATTATAGCAATTAGAATCCTAATTAGAATCTTATTGGAAAAGATATGAGAAGTTTTGTGTTCAAGAATGTGGTCGAACTAGAATATTTGACAGTTTTTGTTCTAGAAACTTTTTTTTATGTGCAAATATATGTGATATATTATTGTTTCATGTAAAAGTAGAGATTGTAACCGACATTTTGATGTATATATTGTCATGGTTTTGTGAAACAATAAATAAATACGGCGTCAGAAAGGGTTCGGCTGAAGCGAAAATAAAGCGAAATTGAAAGTAAATTTAGAGCAAAATACGAGGTTCCCGTTAACAGAACTTAGCGGGGTATATAAGACGGGCCGTTTTTCGGTCCGATGTCCCTTTTAGACTCTCCGCTCGACGCTCGCCCCGAACGGTCGTGCCGCTCTGTGCTCCGCGCCCGCTCCGTGCTCCGTGTCGTTACGTCACCCCGTGACGTCATCAGTGGTCCCCGACCGCACCAGCGATCCGAAGCCGCCTTTCTCAAGGCAGTGGAGGATATACGTTTCCTTAACGGGAAATAGTCGATAAACGTTGTGCCCCTTCAGGGAAAAGCCACAGTTCCGTGGTCCTTGGTGGGAAACCTCACGGTGCCAACGAAGCCAAGGGGGTGTTGCCCCAATACACCCGCCGAACCCCTTCAGGGCTAGGCAGTCATTTGGAGTCGGGAGCTAGATTTTGGCCTTGGGGGAGCTCCTAGTCAAATCTAATACTCCGAGTTCTCTTTCAGCTACACACCTGGTGTCGGTTGGGGTGTCTATCCCTTCGCACCAGACCCTGGTAGGGCCCGATCGCACAATAAGACTGGCGATCGGTTTACAAGCTTAGGGCACACCATTAGGTACTCACCTCCCAGTGTACACAACCCTTGCTGGGAGGGTCACACACCCCCGGGCCCGTCCACCCGGGGACGTAGGGACCGCTAGGAGTTTTGCGCATGAGGTTTTTCCAACCCATGTGACCTAATCCCAAGCCCCCTTTTAACCATGACGGACGCTATCATATTAGCGTTCGTCAAAGAGGTCCTATTCAAGGACCCCGATTTCCTCGCCAAGTATGGCGAGAAAATCGCTTCAATTAGAGCCCCCCCCCCCACCGTCCCATCAAGCGTCACTGACTTCAGTGACGTATTGTCATTTCCGGACTCCGGTCCGACCCCCTGCCCCCGCCCTCCCCCGGATATGCCTCCCCTATTGGTAGCCCACTTCGCCAATGAGGCAATGGACACCACCGTCCCCGCCAGCGACTCAGCGTCGCAAGCATCTTCTTCGGACTATGAACAGTCCCCTGAATCCTCCTCCTCCGAGGACGACTTCCAAGTCGTCCTAGGGGGCAAGAGGAAAGCCAGGAAGGCCGCTCAGGCCACCAAAGCTAAGAAGACCGTTGCGTCTTCTCCCGCCCCCGCTATCCAGCCCGCCCCTGTTGCCCAGCCCGCCCCCGCCTCGCAGGCTAGTTGTTCCCCCTCCGTTTCCGCTTCTGTCACTCAGACGAAGAAGCAGCGCCCCCCTCCGCCCTTGTACATCCAGGACAAGGGTAAATGGACCGACGTGTCCAAAATGTGTAGTGATCGCAAGATCAACTATACAAACGCCCGCTCCTGCCAACAAGGCATAAAAGTCCAAGTCCCGACGTCAACTGACTATCGGGAACTTACCAAAGTCCTTCGTGAAAGGAAAATCTCCTTTCACACCTACTCCCTCCCTGAGGACACGCCGACCCGAGTGGTCATTAGACGTGTCCCGAAGGAAATCCCCGCCGAGGACATTAAGGCCGACCTCCTGGCCCAAAATATCCCCGTTTCCGCTGTTCACCGCCTTCACAAGGCGAGAGGTAACGAAGTATACGACATGATCCTTGTCGTGTGCGACCCGACCGACGGGCACCACCCCATCTTCAAGATCAAGTCGATCTGTTCCCTCTCCGGCATCTCCATCGAGAAGCCCTACAGACCCACGATAGTTGGGCAGTGTCACCGCTGCCAACTATACGGTCACTCTCAGAAGAACTGCTACGCTACACCCAGATGCGTTAAGTGTCTGGGTGAGCACGGCACTTCTGACTGCCCCCGTCCCAAGGATCGCACTCTTTGCACAGAGCCTCCCAGCTGTGTGCTGTGCGGCCAAGCCGGGCACCCGGCTAACTACCGGGGCTGCCCCAAAGCCCCCAAAATCCCTCCCAAGCTGGCAAAGCGTGCTGCCGCTCGCCAGCAGAGGGAAGCACCCTCCGGGAAAGTCCCCTCTTCCCAGCCCCCCGAACGTCTCGCACCCCAGAGACCATCCCCCTGGAATCAGCTAAACCATCAGAAAGCCTTCCCGGCTTTGGTGGCTTCCCAGCCAATTCCAGCGCTAATGGCTAAGCCCATCCCAGCGCCTCCCCCGGCTTCTGTGGCCCCCGTGGCCGCTAAACCTCCCCGAAACGCGCCCCAAGTTTCAGCTGCGTTCCCACGCAGATCAGTTGGCCAGATTATCCTGGACAACTATCGCATCTTTATGACGCAGGACGCTAGGGACTTAGCTGACGAGCTAACCCTAGCGGAAGTCACTGGCCAACTCGACTTAGCCAAGCGCGCTGCGCTATTCACTAAGTACGAGTCGGTCGCAGTCGAACTCGACAAATTACCTGCCGTACCCCTAAATGGATAGACAACAAAAAATTTGTTGTACCAAACCGCGATCCCTAAAGTTAGGCTTCTTCAATGCCAATGGCATTATCAATCAGAGAGATGAGATCGCCACGTTCCTCCGCGACCATCAGTTAGACCTTCTCCTCATCCAGGAAACATTCCTCAAACCCCACCGTAAAGATCCTAGAATTGCCAACTATCGTCTAGTTCGCAACGATAGATCTCGTTGTCACGGTGGTGGCACCCTTATCTATTATAGAAAGGAACTGTACTGTATCCCTCTAGCTCCTCCCGCGCCCCGATCTTTCTTAGAATACTCGGCCTGCCGAGTAGGCATGACTGGTCATCAACCGATCACTGTCGTCTCTGCCTACTATCCCCCTCCGACTTCCTCGTCTCGTATGCCAGACGAGTCCATCGCGCTTACTAGCGACCTCACTGCCCTCTTTGGCTTGAGTGACTCCGTTATCATAGCGGGCGATCTCAATGCTAAACACCCCGCCTGGAACAGTAGTACGACCAACCCTAGGGGAAAGGTCGTGTTCAACCTTGGTGCATCCCTTAACTTTGACATCATCGCCCCGATGTGTCACACTCACTTCCCCCATGATCCCAACCATAGCCCCGACGTCCTCGATGTAGCGCTCCTTAAGAATGTCAACCTCCGGTTGCAATCTATAGAAGCAATACACGAGCTTAACTCCGATCACCGACCCGTGATTATGCACCTAGGCTCCCGTTCGGGCAATCTCGACCCGGGCCAGCCCCCCGCTTCCCAATTGATCACTGACTGGAAGAAAGTAAGCGAAAAGCTGAAATCTACCACGTCACCTCAATTGGATTCTATTCCCGACCACATAGTCTCAGTCGCTGACACGACGGCGGCAATCGACTCGCTCACAGACCACGTACAATCCGTCCTGAACGAATGTTCAAGGGAGATTCCTGCGAAGGAGGACCTTCGCTGGAAAATCCCGGACGATGTACGGGCTCTGATGACCGAGAAGAACGCAGCCGTCCGTGCATACAGCGCTTTTCCTTGCGACGCTAACAAGGCTCACATGCGTAGATTACAGCGTGCTGTAAAGAAACGCATGACCGAGCTGCGTTCCGCCCGCTGGGACAAGACGCTCAGCGAACTCGAGCCTACCCATCTCGCCTTCTGGCAACTTCAGAGGAAATTACGCTCCACTGAAGAGTCCTCTATGCCTCCGCTCACCCGCCCTGATAAGAGTGTCGCTTTCGACAACTCTGAAAAAGCGGAATGCCTAGCCGACAGCCTCGAAGCCCAATGCTCGCCTAGCTCTCAACTAGTAGACCAAGCCCACATCGACATGGTGGACGCTGAAGTCGAACGTAGAGCCTCCCTCCCTCCCGTTGAAGACCCTGATAACCCTCTGGCCCCCGTCACTCCCGACGAGGTGGAGGATATCATTAAAAAACTTCAACCAAGGAAAGCCCCCGGCGCCGACGGTATCACGAACAGAGTGTTCAAACTCTTCCCCCCCCAACTTATAATGCTAATGACCGCTATCTTCAATGGCGCATTAAGCAATAATATCTTCCCCCAAGCGTGGAAACAGGCCACCGTTATCGGTATCCCTAAACCAGGCAAGCCCAAGTCTGACCCCACCAGTTACCGCCCCATCAGTCTCCTCAATGTTCTCGGTAAGATCTACGAGAGGCTTATTTATAAGCGACTCAAAGATTTTGCCGAATCCAAGGGTCTCATTCCTGATGAGCAGTTCGGGTTCCGTACCGAACACTCATGCGTCCACCAAGTCCACCGCATCGTAGAGCACCTAAGCGCTGGCTTCCAGCGTAATGCGATGACGGGTGTCTTGTATTTCGATATAGCGAAAGCATTCGACAAGGTCTGGCACAATGGCTTATTATATAAGCTATATCAACTCGGTGTGCCAGACCGTCTCGTGCTCATCATGCGAGACTTTCTGTCGAATCGCACCTTCCGCTATCGAATCGAGGGAGCCCTCTCCTCCCCTCACCCCATTCGAGCTGGAGTCCCTCAAGGCTCCGTAGTGTCCCCCCTAGCTTTCACGCTGTTCACCAGCGACATTCCCAAAAGTAAAAAGGCCCAGTTGGCTCTATTCGCCGACGACACGGCAATTTACTACACCGGTCGTGACCCCAGAGTTATCGCTCGCAATCTCCAAACCTCCGCAAACATTTTGGGCAAATGGTTCCGGAAATGGAGGATCGAGGTTAACCCTGATAAGAGTCAAGCTGTTCTCTACTCGAAACAGCGGAAGTCCGTCCCCCCTCCCCCTCCGATCACCATGTACGGTAAGCCGATCCCCTGGGAGAAGCAAGCCAAGTACCTCGGAGTGATCCTCGATCAGCACTTGTCCTTCGCCGAGCACATAAAGCAGGCTCGCTCGCGAGCCGCTTTCGCTCAAGGTAGGCTCCATTATCTCATGACTGCCCGCAGCAAACTGTCACTTAAGTGCAAGCTGCGCCTCTATACGGCAGTAATCCGCCCGATCATGACGTATGCATGTGCAATCTTCGCACACGCCAAGCCCCGCTTCCTCCATAGGATGCAGACCCTTCAAAATAGGACCCTCCGTAAAATTCTCGGTGCCCCATATTATGTCCGAAATGAGAATCTACATCTAGATCTCAAAATCCCCACCATCCAGCAGTTCATGAAACGCCTTTGCAAGCGTTTCTTCGATACTGCTGTAAAACACCGCAACCCCCTCATAGTATCGGCAGCCCGATACGAACCCTCCCGCATCTCTAAGGTTCGCCGTCCTAGGCATACTCTCGTCACCCCAGATGACCCCACTACCCTGCTCCAAGAGAGCCGTAAGGAAACAAGTACAGTTCGTAGACAATACAGACCGCCGTCCTTCCGTCCTCGCCGCCGAGGCCCGCCGCGACATTCCCGTAAACGTCCTCCCCGTCCCTTGCTCGAGCCAGCCCGCGTCGCTGAGCCGTAGTTTTAAAATTCCCCGATAATAATAATAAAATCTTTGTTCGATCCAGCCCGTCCCTTGCTGTCCCCCCCCAGCGACGCCCTAAGCCGAGGTCCGTACCCCACAGGGGGTGCCCTTAGCGTGTAGTCGCTTAGTTTTTAAGTTTTAGTTAAATAAGCCCTGGCTGGAGGCTTTGATTCTCGAATTGAGGCCGCCACAGGCAAGTCCGGTTAAGCAGCCGACAACCTCCTAGGTTGACCTGCGAGAGGCCACACAAAAAAAAAAAAAAAAAAAAAACGGTCCGATGTCAGTCGAAAACTTGCCACCGAAGAGTCAAGAACACAAAGGAAAAGCTTCAAGCCGAACTCCGAAGAACCTTTTAGTCGAAAAACGTGTTTTATTTCTCATCGGTATCCGCTCTGAGGTCCTCCTACGTGCTCCGTCGTCCATAGAAGATACGCATTCAGGGGTGCGTGGTGGCGTACGTGACCAGCGAACCAGTAAGGCAGCGTACGTCAAAAATCGGGTTGAACTGTCCCGAGGGCTCGGTAGCTGCAGGGTACAACCCGCTACCGTCAACACCTCCTAACAGGGGTTAGTCCGCCACACCCATACTGATCTGTTCCGAATTTTGGCACCTCTTCTCTCGTCCAAAGGGATGGTGCGATAGACCCGGGCGTAACGCAGGATGGATGAAATGGCGACAGGTCACGTGAACAACTTGTGACCCACGGATGACCCTCAAGTTGAAGGGTAAAATCTACAAGTTCTCGAGATAAGGCCTGTCATACTGTATGGATCAGAATGTTGGGTTGTGAAAAAGACGGATGAAAAAAAATTGCACGTAGCGGAGATAATTACTTATGTGGTGTGACGAGAATGGATAAAGTGAGAAATTAGTATATTATGGGAAGTTTGAAAGGGGCGCCAGTGACTGAAACGTTAAAAGGGAATCGTTTGTCATGGTATGGTCATATGAAGAGGAGCGATGAAACGCATGTTGCTAAAAGAGTTATGAGTTTATATGTGGATATGTGGAGAGGGGGAGGGAGGCCAAAGAAAAGATGGATGTATTGTGTGAGTAGTGATATGAAAGAAAAGGGAGTTAGTGATAGCGTGACGAGTGACAGGACAGAATGGAAGAAAAAACGTGTTGCGCCGATCCCAAATAAAAGAAGACTTGAGGGGGTTATTTTTGAAGTGAAAACTTCTTTAGCGGCGTTGAGCACTTTTTCTGTAATGGGTATAAAATCTTAAACTCGCGTCAGGACACGTGACCTGATCGAAAAAGCGTAAGACGGGAGATAAACTTTTTAATGTAAAATAATTGTAATAGTTTTAAAGTGTTAAATTTTTAATGTAATATAAATTGTCATGTTTGTGTACGATAGCGCAATAAATGAATATTGTATTCTACCACATAAATGATAGTACTTTTATACTGATAAAGCAATTGGTGCAAAATTATTCCCTAACCATTCCAAAATATCAAACATGCTCAACGTTAATAATCAAGTTTTCACTTCTGCCGGCACTCCCGGAGTGCAACCCGTCTTTTTTTTTTGGTAGTTACATATTCAATTTTATTTTATTTTTCTCCAATTTTAATTATACTTTTTCTGTTCCATCATTTATTGTACAATGGCTGCTGGATGATTTATTTTGCTTATTTTATTTGGTTTGTTGCTACTAAGGATCACTGACTCTTAAGGCACAGGGACATACACCTAGTTTAGGAGTCAGGGCGTTAAAAAATGACCTTAATTATTATAAAGCTTTTGTAGTGGAAGGCTTATGGTGAATAAATTATTATTATTTTAATTTATTATTGTAATCACGCATGATATAGCACCATTTTATGAAAACGCCGGTCGCATCATGAAGTGTAAATTTCAAAGATCTGGCTACGACAGATTTATGATTACAATAAATACTTAGATTCTCGTATTACGAGACCATACGAACGGCCTTCACTATACTGACCCTTATAAACTGAGCTTTGTCTTGACTTTCCAAGGAAACGACAACAAACAAAAGTTGATGGACATTGTTGTTTGTATCCTTCATAAGTTTGCAATGGAGAAGTTTTATGATGTTGCCAACATCATATTTAACAGCATGAAATTAAAATATATATTAACATTATTAATTAGTGTAGTTTTTTATTTATTTATTGATTTTTTTTACTACTGTAAAGGGTCGTATTACGTTACACACTGGAGCGCCCGCGCCGCGTGGAACGAAGTTATTCTTAAAAGTGCAACTTCAATGTTTCATACCTAATTTTTTTATTTGTTGCGATTGTTGAGATATTTTAATGATTCTTTTAAATTTTTGTTTGTTAGGTATATATATAAATATATTAATTTATATTATATAATTTTTTTTCACCAATAAGAAGCTGCTATATTCCTGAGTGACACAGGCTATATTTTATGTACGCGGGCTATATTATATTAATAAAAAAAAACTTTTTTAGTGCAATCGAAGCGCCATGGCTAGATGAAAAGTACTTTTTAGACTTTTGACATTTCTATGTCTATTTTGGGCCCATAAAGTAGTTACACAGCCTGTATCCTGCTGTGCCTAGTTTTATCCAAGGTTTCTCATAATTGTATTGCCTATTTTTTACCACTGTTACTTTCTTTGTATGTGGGTGTCAGTAAACAACGACATAGCAACAGCGCATACTGAGTTTAGGCACAGAGTCAATAGCAGTTCCAATAAAAATCTAACTGGTGTAGCGCAGCGCCCTCTGGTTGGCACAAAGAGGGGACTTAGGTCTTCTTCGAATAAATACGGTATCATCTTACCAAAACTGGTTTCGTGGAAATATGCACAATAAGGTAAGGCAGTCCTAGATTCGATGTATAAATACACAAAGGTCTATAGCACTATTTTGTAGTACATAATTAAAGCGTGAAACAAAGGTGCCACTGAGGTAGATAATAGCTTTCAAAATGGTGATGTTGATAATGTAAACCCAAGACTTATGTACATACATATAATAATGATAACAATCATTACTTTTTTGCAGTATTTATTGTGATTTATTAGTCAGTAAACAGCATTATTCAAAGTAACACACAATATTCAATGTGTAAAAAAAATAAAATAAAAAGTAATGTTGCAACACAACACTTAAATAATTATAAGAAATTCTATGGTCCTACATGTAATTTTTTTTTGGGTTGATTTCTAGGTTTCTCCAGGATGAGACCGCTTTTTTCTGAGGTGGGAAATTATCAAATAACTTCTCTCGCTCTGGGCGGAGTGATTAGATTTTTGCTAAAACCCACTCGTGGTCCTTCAGTTGCCCTTCGCGTTCCAGGACCCACTGAAAGTCTTCTGAACAATCCCGCAGCCAATAACTAGTCCCGCTCTGGGTGCAGCGGGAGAGCGTGTCAGACCTTTACTGACTAAAACCCACTTGTGTTCGTTAAGTCGCCCTTTGTGTTCCAGAGCCGACGGTAACTCTCCAGAATGTGCTCCTTGGTTTGTTTAGCTAATAAGTTATATTTACCATAGAGGTAATTTTCTCTTTGAAGTTCAAAATTTCACCATGTAAATAAAACAATCCAAAATCATGAAGTTTCTTTTTTTTCTAGATAACCATGCAGACCAAACGCCTAGACCGATTCGTAGTGCTGACCTGCATTACTGGCATCCTTCTGTCGACTTATGCGTTGTACGTGGAGATGGCAGTGGAGGCCCGTCCAGGGTTCTCGGCACTCTGTGACATCGGGGAATACGCCAGCTGTTCTCGGGTTCTTTCTTCGGAGTAAGTGGAAATTGATTCTATCAGCCCTTATCTTAAAGTCTATTTTCGTTCGGCGCTGATGTCAGCAGCATTGCTAATCCTGAAGGGCCTTTGTTACTTTTTTTTAAGTAGCCTATTGTGTGTGCGTGGCAAAGGCCTCTCCTTTCTTCTTCCAAACCTCTCTGTCTAGGATGATCTCTGGCCAAGTTTGCCCCGCGAACATGATCAGATCACATCACTTTCACCGGAGACCTCTGTTACTATGCTGCAAATTTTTATGGGCCCCCATGACTATCATAACTAGTAGGAGATGGATCGACTAAAAATTCTTTATATGTATTTATTTGCAACATATTTTTTTCCCATAGAATAGGATAGAATACCAACCACTCCACAGTCCATTCCACCCCACCCCATACCTCTCTATTCATCATCATTTGTGTAGACAAAGACATTCCTTTCAAACATCATAATTATTTCGCACGATCCATCCGTCGCCCCTCAGGCCTACTCTTCAGCTTCTCTTCTCATCCACTTTCTACGTCCCCCTTATTTTACTGGGAGGGGTGGGGGTAGCCGGCATCTAGCAATGCCAGTCCTGAAAGGCCTCTGTTGCTATGCTGGTTTTTACGAGCTCTACGACTGTCACAATTAGTAGGAGATATGGGTTGCTTACGTGCGGCAATATTTAGGAACAAGGATAAATCCGTTACCTATTTGTTTTGAATTTCGTTTTCGATGAATTTTAATTACCTATTCATTTTAAATAGAGTAATAATGAAGAGTCGGAGTCCAAAATTTATCTAACATCTATAGTGTCCGACCGAAAATTCAGTTTCGGTTTCGGTCGAGTTTCGGCAAAAATACGAGTTTCGGTTTAGTTTCGGTTTCGGCGGAAAACCTGCCGAAACTACGAACGGAACCGAAACTGCATTCGGGAGTTCTCGCGCTGTGATCGGTCATGTTCGGTGTTGCGTTAAATTCCATCCAAGCGAGTAAGCGACGAAGACATATCCTGCGTCCACGTGCGTAACCAAACGTTATGAGTTTTTGTGTGATTTATTTTGAATTCGGTAAGTTTTATTATGTGATATAGCATACGAGTAGGTAATACTCTCTCAGAGATAAATTGAAAGATATCAATGTAATGACCTTCACAGTATATTTACGAGAACATTTTGTATGCCGATAAAATATAAACATGTTTAAAAAATATAGTGATAATACAAACACAAAATGGTGGTTCCTGCAACCAGGCTCAAAAAAATAGGGGCTCATTTTGATGCCAATGTTACATACACTTCTATAATAAACTTCCTAGTCATATTCAACAACTACGGCTTAATAAATTCAAAAATGATTTGCAAAAGGCTTTTTACACTATAAAGGACTATATTGAGGACGAAAAGGGATTACCTGCTCCAGTACGCACTACTAACTGTTGTCTTATTTTTTTTCTTTTGTTTTTATTTTCAATTGTGCTTTTTATTACTTACTATTTCTTTTACAATTTGACATTAAAGTTAAGTTTTACAATATGACATTCGTATTATTTTTTTACAATTAGACATTTCCTTTTCAATTAATTTATGACATAAATACTTACTTAACTAAGTATTACATTTTGTATACTTCAAACATATTTATGGACTTAAAAAGAGACTGACTTCTGAGTTTGTTTCGTGTTTCTTCTCAGGGTAGTCAGCTAGGAAACACCGGCCTCATCTAATTTAAAATGACGAAAAAAAAATGACGTGTAAAAGTGTTTTTTAAACCTATTTGCAAAATAAATATCATTTATCATTTAGTAAACTTAAAAAAATAATTCATTACAACAAACTAATACTTGATTCTACTATAATCTATATAGTAGAATCAAGTTTAAGCTATCTAAATATTTTTTTGGGTTGTTTTTTTTATTTGTTTATGTATAGCATTAACTCTCTCGTTAACGCTATACATAAACAAACATTAGTTCCGTACTTGGCACTTACTATAGTTGATTAGTGGTGATAATATTATGGATTCAAAGTTTCGAAATTCATTTTAATACTTATTATTACCAAGGTATTCAAGTGGCAAGTACAGTTAAATACTTATCTATGTCCCTAATATTTTTTTTAATAAAATTAACACACTTATAATTAAATGAGTAGATACTGTAAAGACGGGGCGCAAATGAAAGGCTTAGATATATTCTTTGGAGTATTATTTAGTATTTAGCACTTTCATTATATTGTTTCTATATAAAATTATTCCGACATTTCTTGACGTGTCTTATTCTATCCATTGACATCAATCATCCTAAACTTTTTATGACTTAAACTCGCCTCATAAGGGGATGAAACCGGGGTCCAAAGTTTGTATGGACAAATCCACCTAAAAGCGAGCGAGGCTGCTGTCAGAAGCTAGTTTAAAGATAATTTTATTTATTTCCAGGTACTCTAAAGGTTTTGGGATCATACCGAAAGAGTCACCTCTGAGGATACCAAACCCCGTCTACGGAGTAATATTCTACTGCCTCATAATATTTTTAAGTACGTATAAAAACTTATAATTACGTTTATAGAGCTATCTGACCCGATTTTTGCTTTCGCAGAATATCCCAATAAAACTGTAGTAAAGTTAACGACGTTAACCCACTCTTTTAAACATCTGCGTGAGATATCTAAAGCACATTAATGCAGTCGTCTCTCTTCAGATCTAACCGAAACCAATAAAAATTAAACGCCATCAAGTTTTACGATATTCAGATGGAATCTTCAGTAAAACTGTCATTAATACGGTAAAGAAGAATCCATCAATTAATTAAATAAAGATGTCAGCTTTATAAACAACTTTATAAGCTAAGTCTTAATATAGAGTTGAGCCGCGAGTCGGCAACGGCAGTTAATCGTAAAAGTCGCATAAAAACTGTTTCCACAGTTGGAGTTATTGAATTAACGAGCGGTGTAGCTAGTAGTAATTACAATCGCGATGGCAATAATCGACATAGCTTGCGATGCACCGGCGGGCGGCGGCGGCGCGGCGTCGCTCGTCGGGCGGCAGCGTGCAATTCGCACATCAATGCGGTTCGTGGTTGCCTTGCCGACTTCGTGACTTTACCACGAGAAAAATATTGCGAAACTCCGCGCCTGTGCTCACTCTCAGCTTATTTGGTAGCTCACGAGCCGTGAATAACTGTTATCGTAATAGGCTAACATTGGTATTTGGTACACACTCCTGGGAAGTGCGAACTGTTACGTGCCAAACTGCCAATATGATTTACACGTTTAGGGAAAATGTATAACGCTCCAATTTCAGTTAGTTAGTTCAATTTTATCAATGTTATTAGTGTAGCGATAAGCGAAAGCTATACGCAACTTAATTAACGTTAGTGTTTAATCAGGCTCTATTGGAATTAGTTGGATAGCCAGCCACCGTCTGCGAATAAGAAAGTTGAATTTGAATTATTTAATATTCCCAATAGTATTAAAGTCTATAGCAATAAAATGTTTCTCTATTTGAATATTTAGAGGGTTTGCGTGAGCTTTTATTGCTTCGCTAAAATGTTAATTCCGTGAAACACGCTCGTAAATGCTTGGAATTGTAGTGGGCATTGTGTTATTCCAGTCTGATATTGAAATAAGCCACAGTCGCTTTGTTTGATCTCTTTTGTTGTGTTGAGTGGTCATAATCTGTCATTGTTATTGCTCTATGCTTGATTTGATTTTATGACCCATTAAATAATGTTAGAGCTTAGAAACTAGTCGTTTTGATTTTCTAAGTTTAGGAACTGTGTTTAGTGCTATATTAATTAACATTAGAATTGCATTACTGTATTTGTCGAATGGTTTCCGGTAAGTTCTTGATATTGGTAAAATTTTAAACATATCTACCAACCTAGCTATAATCATAGAATTAATCAAAAGGTAATCTTTGATTTACCAAGGCATTTGTAAAGCGTCGAATTCGGGGCAACCAAGACCAATAGATAGATGATAATAATAAATCAAAGTCCTCGATGACTCACGAGTTGATGGGCTAAGAAAGATTTGTCCTGAATATGTCAACATATTATATAAAATAAGGAAAATAAAAATTCTTTAATTCACAATAGGAAGTTATTTCTTCTAGGAAGTCTTACACAAGAATTTGACTGGATTACTTAATGTATAAATTTTCATCAACATAATATTTCGATTTCTGTATTTGTACACCGAGACTCCCAGCAGGCTATTAAGTTGATGTATTTCTCACGAGTTTCCTCATCTGGACCAGATAACGGTGCACTAACAACTAACAAACGATCCCTGTTTCAGCAACTTTCGACCAACTGCTGGTGGGCCGTGTGCTATTTCTGATCGCTGTATCTTCGATTCCTATGTGTATCTACCTGGCATACCTTTTGGCTTTTGTGCTACACGACGTTTGCATTGTCTGTATTTCAACTTACGTCGTAAATGCCACCCTTGTAATGCTGGCTTACAAGAAAATGAATGTTATGGCTGCCAAGAAAAAGTAAATGGAAAAAGATTTTCACTCTTATTCATAAAATTTTCTGAACTGTTTATTGACACTTGTTAAGCAGATTCATTATTCAAATTCTTTATAAAGAATCTGTTTTTTTTTTTATGTAGATTATGAATATGATTGTTAACGTTTAATTGTTAGGTTACCTAACTATTGTTTTAATTTCCGAAATACCTCGTAATATAGTGAATACTTATGTGTAATGTCATTCCTATAAAATGCATTTTATTTTGTTAAATAAATACTGAACTGTTAAATAAGTATTTTATTGAAACTTTTATTTACAGTTGATTCAACTTTCTACGTTCAAATACTCGTACGTCAGTGGGAAAAGTAAAATACAACTTAGTTAAATAAACGCACTCAACCGCGCGTTGAATATCCGATGTGCGGAATAAAGTGTTTATTTTTATAACTTTAGTTTGTGATTTTACTCAACTACTACTGAGAGGGAAATATTGAGTTTAGGCGAATTGAACTGGACGAATGTTTGTGTTCAAGTTAGTTAGCAAAACTGTGGCAAAACTAAGTAGGATTTTGTTGTTTTTTGTAGCCAAGCAGTGGAACTTAAGGAAAAAGCCTAATAATTAGTATTACAGCATTATTTTTACCAGAATGCGGCAGAAAGAAGATTATAACTAATACTAGATTATGTAACTCCCCTTGTCACAGTTATAGAGTCTCAGTGTCATGTCGCGGGCGGCATGTTAAAATTAAAACGTAAATAGTACAAATATAATTAATTCCCTGAACTAAAAACACCTATATTCTTAAAATTATTCTTAAATCAAAATTCAATGAAAAAAAGCTTTCGCGATGTAACAGATCACGATTCATAAGAGTCATTGTCAGTGTTTGTATCTTTTGAGCCGATGTTCCAACTGTTCCAAATTATACATAACTACTGTTCCGGTTCGGCACATTTCAGTGATTTAGATGCAAATGTTTCAATCGCAAAGATGAGATATTTTGCCTACGCCTATTCCGAACGAAATGAACGGTTGCTCCTGAACGCAGTGAGGGATTATATAATTAACTCCCGAGCACTGCAGGGGAGTTAATATAGAAACCTGAATTCAAGTCGCCCAAGACATAGACAGCTTTATCCCCGTGTTGGATACTCTACTTTTTACACCTTCTGTGAGATAAAGACTCGCGTGAGGGAACGGACATACTCACGCCCCAGTTGCCGAGTCCCCAACTCCGACTACCAGCTACGGTAGACATAGGCTTGCGGAAGACCAGCAATGGGTAGGGGTAGCCCGCCGTCCGATCGTCCGGGAATCGTGCTGTGATATCAGCAAACCGTAGGGGCCCAACAGGGCCGATGCCTGCTAGGACCGCGGGCATTTTCTGAAAAGGAAACCCGTGGTCTTAAAACGCAAAGGGCAACTGAAGGACACAGGTGTGATTTTAGTCAGTAAAAGTTTGATACGCCTTTCCGCTCCACCCAGAGCGCAAGAAGTCAAAAAAGTTAAAAAACAAACCTTAAATGTTATTCAGTTCATTTATTCTTATTGATATTATAATTTATGAAATTGCGTTTCAAACTCTCGGTCTGTCAGACTATGTGCGGTTATAGAAGGTTATATTATAATCAATAATTTTTAGGACATACAAAGCTAAAAAGTGTGTCGTCTGTGTCTGTACATAGTTTGCACCAAAATCTTTGATAAAAAAAAAAATAAACCTGGCTGCTCTTGTAGAGCTTGCATTTATTTCTACGGCATTTTGTGCTCGTTCGTGGTCTGCATAACTTTAAGCCCCGGCCAAATCTGCGGTCACATTTAACCGAACCCGTGCTCGGCGAGCTCGGGTCGGTCGTAGGTGTCACTTCTGGGTAACAGTGGCCGAAATAGAAGCTAATATTCCAGTTCAGTTCAGCAAATAAACTGTTATAATAGTTCAAATTTTATTTTAGAGATATTGTTTTAAGAGTGTAAAGTAACTTTTTGTTAATGTTCCCTTTTTGTTTTTAGTCCAACTACTATATGGTTCTTGGAATTGATTTGAAGATTTTTTAATCTTGTGCGTGATTTTATTTGGTTGGTCTAGTGACGGCCACAGTTCAACTTAATACACACAACCACAACAACCAAATATTTAGTAAATAGTGATTTTTAGGCACATTCATGAACAGATTTCGGAACAGATTTCATGAAGTGACAGGGAAGTTGCAGGAGTGCTTTATTTATTAATTCAGTTAATCGTGTTCTTAACCGACTTCAAAAAAAAGGAGGAGGTTATCAATTCGGTTGTATGTTTTTTATTTTTTTATTATCATTTTACCTATGTCTATAAATTAATAAATGAATCTGAATCCATCGTCACAACTGCACTGAGGTGATGAAGGTCGATCATCATTGCAAAAACTTTTTATAACAGACATGCATAGCTCGTGATTAAGGGGTTCAACGATCACTACCAAACTAAATTTCCCTTTCCTGCATCAGAAGCTGTGACCATCAGAAGGGGCAAATACGATGCAGTGGCATTGCCTGGCATTTTTATCTAATTACCTACACGCTGAGATTTATTATACGGACGAAAACCTACTTAACTTTCAACCTGATTTGCTTCATATCCGCACGATCTCCTTCGTGTTAGCGATCCTTTTGGTTAGATTCTCACCCTGGGATCTTGATGGTAAGGGCTTCGCGACTGCTACGGGATGTACTGAGGAGTTGGGCAAGCGCCCGATGCCTTGTCTGGTCGAGGTGTAGAGCAGAGCTCCGTCAGATCCTAGTTGTGGAGTGGGAACAGCAACTTGCACAATAAATTGCAGGACACGCCATAGCAGCTGTGGTGGTAAGACCCATTATGAGGGAATGGGTATAGTTTTGAGGGACGGCATTGGGCCCTTTACTTTACGGTGGTCACAGGTAGCCTCCAGGCATGAGTGCTTCGGAAAGTATCAGTACCGCAAAGGCCGGGAGCCAACGCCTGATTACCACAATTGCAGCTGCTTCAACGACACGGCGCACCAATGAGGAATGCCCTGTCTGGGCAGTTGGTGCTGTGGATAATATTTGAAGGGAATAATAATAAAATATTCGAAAGCGCGTAAGCCTATCTTTGTATCCTATTCGCGTATCCTTCAATGGAGAAGTGATGATCTCAAAAGAAGCGGCAGAATGGACACGGGAGAATGCAACCTTCCTCTCTATCGGTCGTAAACGCATTGGGCGCTAAAAAAAGGGGGTTTATTAAGTGCAGTTACTTTAGTTTGCATTGTAGAATAGGTAACTGTTTTTTTTTTTTGAGGTCGGAAATCATCCAATCACTTCTACCGCTCGAAGGTGTAGCAGGAGGGCGTGGCAGACTTACTGACTAAAACCACACCTGTATGTCCTTTAATTGTCCTTCTAAAGAGCGAAAATATGTTTATTTGGCACACAATGGACCAACAAATGTAGAAAAAAGAAACACTCTCGTCTTTTTTGCGTTCTACGACTACGGGTATCCTTTTCAGAAATTCGCCGTGGCCCTAGCGGTAAATAGGTTTAATGTAGATACTTATTAATGATCAATCCCGCTCCTGGGCGGGGCGAGAGATAGTGTCAGATTACTGACTAAAAACCCACTCCTGTTCCTTCTTTGCCTTCATCCCGGGGCCCCGGGCTTCGCTTTCACACTACCCGTAGCCCCGGTAGGCTTCGACCCTGCCGGGCCCTTACGATTTGCTGATATCTCTCTGAGGCGCGGTAGTAGATACTCTTCATCGCTTCATACTAGCTCTGTACCGAAACACTATAAGTTATGGCAACTGTGGAATGATACAGGGCATAGGCTAACTAAATATAATTCATACTAAGCGTTTTATTCCTGTAGAAACGATCTACTGCAGTCCATATTGCGGTACCGTCTGCACTACGGACCGTCGGATAGCAGTTACTAAGGAACTAAGTTTCTCCTATCAAGCTTGAGACATGCATGTTGGTCTTACTTTCACTATTATTTAGCACAACATGCTTTGTTAATGTAATAAATTACGAATGGTAGGTTAGGTACAACCCTAGCATCGGGTCATAAATTAATAGGTATTATAGGCGACTCTCTATAATATTAGTTTATAAACTTATCGACTGATAAGTTACAAAATGGATTATATAATATATTTTCTTCATCTCCTGCTAGTCCTGCCTCTTTTAAGTTACAATGTTTTTTCTTCTAGGTATTTCAACATTCTATCTAATCTCTGCCTCATGCAATCATCTTTAATTATAAGCAATGATTAGCTGTGTACCTATCAATACTAAGTAGTAAATTAAATATAAGTGTGAAGTTTACGAGGCGTTTGTAAACGGCTAATTGCTGTAATTAACTGTCGTAATAGACAATAATATTCTGCTAGCAATCCAATTATCCCCGATCTTTGAACTAGTAGGACCTACTTATTCAGTAACCCATAAATAATATCTACATCTATCTGAAGTTATAAAATGTACACTTAATTAGCTGAAAAAATTTAATTTGTAACCAATTTAATTTTATAGTCGCCTTACACGGTTCACGGCTGTGTTAAGAATCAACTTTATACTAGGTAGCTAAACAGGGCAGGTAGTAGATAGGCCATGGACGAGGCACATAGCGGTACTGAAGGTACGTAGCTCTTCTGCAAGTTCCACAATAAGTGAGAATAGTGTATAAGTGATTGTAGTAGCGCCATCTAGTGATGAATAGCATAATCACATAAATTTTTAACACTGCCATCTGTTGGTGAGAGGAAGCAACAAAATAATTCAGTAGATGGCGTAGTTATAAACTTGTGTCTCATATTAGACTCTGTTGAGTGCTGATTTATAAATTCAAAATTGTTTAAAACTGCAAAATTAGCCTCTAAACATAATTTTAAATTGAACTTCACCTTTTTATATGAATTGAACGGCTCTAAGTACATAATTTATATCTTTTTCGCAACGGCAGTGGCAGATGGTAGAGGAGCAGATGCATGCGCAGCTCATTTTATGGTAGGTAGGTATCTATTAGTCAGTCAACTTAGATATGACTAGCATCTATCAGTGGCTTCGCCCGCATGCAGGTAGGTTTCTCCATAAAAACTTCGGAACCCCGTTTCATCCCTTTAGGGGGTGAATTTTGAAAAATCCTCTCTTAGTGCTCGCCTACGTCATAAAAGAAGACCTTGTGCAAAATTTCACGCTCCTAATCGCAGTAGTTTCGGCTGTGCGTTGATATGTCAGTCAGTCAGTTTTTCCAGTCTCCGTATAGTGTGCAATACAAGCGAGCTTTGAAATATGATGATGGTATTATCATAATTATTTCAAAGCTAGGTATGGCAGTAGATGCCAACTCAACTAATAGACAATAGATAAAAAAAGTATATTAAAAAAAGCGAAAAAATCCAGGTATTTAGTAACACTGAGTAGTTTTATACTGCCTTAGTCAAACATAACATCCAGTTAACGCAAGATTAAACGTCAGCAGTCTTAAAAGGAAGCACTATTATCCCTTTAGTGTCTGGCTGATATTTCCTTGTTGGGCTTTAGTGCCTACCTAAGAGTAAGTAGGTAGTAGATACTAACATGCCTTGGTGACGTAATGGCCGTAGCGATCACAGTAATATCCTTTTAGTGTCCTGCCAACTTTACTTCTAGCTGGCTTGATGTTAGAGAGAGACCATTCGCCTAAAGTAGTGGTAAGTGCCTACCTAGGTAATAGCTTCCCCTGTCGACTAATTTATTAGAGATTTAAGGTAGATTTTATGTGTCTTTAGAGTAAAAAAAGATTATTTGTCTCCAAAATTACACTTAAAACATCCGCTATGTATATTATTTGACAGAAAAAGATTAACAAAAAAGATGGATTTGTAATTTGTGGGTGATCTGTAATCTAAACTAGGCCTAGTCGATATTCATACAGTCTTAGTCGATGACGCGTAGTGTAATATGGGTTCATCGATATATATGTAAGGGTTAGACCGGTCTTACTCGGAACAAAAAATAAAAAAGAGTCTGAATATCGTGTGCTGAATATCGCGTAGTGTAATAGGCCCTTTAGAACTCCAGGTCTCAAATCATCAGAATTTTAACTAGGTTCTATTCTTTTTTTCTCTTTATTCTGCTCTGTGCGTTAGAACATATAACATGGACATGTGTAAGTGGAGGTGTGAAGATATACGAATAAGTAAATATGAGTGAATATTTTATGGGTATCGAGTTAATGTATATATGCTTGATTGTGTGTATATATACATATGACTTTATGAATAGTAAATAATTGAAAAATTGTTTTAGCATGTCAAGGATTTTTTAAGTGCCGAGTAGCTTAAACTAACTATTTTATTAATTTTTGCATTATTTTTTACTGCATATTAGCTATAGAAATTATTATTTTATTGTAGTATAGCATCATCATCATTTCACTGTTGGACATAGGCCTCCCCCAAGCGTCGCCATAACTACCGGTCCAGTGCGTCTCGCATCCATCGGATTCCTGCGACCCTGACCAGGTCATCGGTTCACATTGTGGGAGGCCTTGCAATGCTGCGTCTTCAGAACCTTTCGGCTCCATCGACTAAATGGTCTACGAGCAATGTCCTGCCCACTGCCACTTAAGTTTGGCTATTCTTCGGGCTATGTCGGAATCAAGTCACATACTGCATAGTTCTTACTAGAGGCAGCTACTCGCATTCTACTATCCTCGGGTAGAACGGAGCGTGTTTGAAGTACAGTGTGCATTGTGTTCAGGTATATAGTTATATACCTATCCTTCAGTGTCTCACATACATAAGTACTATATATACATAAGTACATCACTCACATATCCCAATTTCTGCGGTTTCCTCTACGAGTACGTCGTATAGGGTAAAACCGGGATAGATGCCGCAGTGGGATAGATTATATTCCCATTAAAAAAGTATGACTAAGTATGTTGACACTTAATAATTAATATTTTTTTTAAACAAATACTTTTAAAAAATTATTATGTTTGTTTGTGTCCTATTACAATTATAACGATAACAAATAAACATAAAATAAAATCGACCTCATATTTCGTTGGGTTTTTCGTTTACACAGTATAAACAGCATCTATCCCGCACTGCAGGCATCTATCCTTCTTAGTTTTTAAGGTGGGGCAACTATCCATATAGGTAGGCATCTATCCTCAAAAACAGTGTTCCACAAAAAGCTGAATTCTGCAGAATTTATTATTGATAGGCCAAAAAATAATAATTATAATTCAAAATGAATGATTAAACTAGCTACACTCATAGACATTATTCATATAAGATTAATATTAATAAATAAGAAGGCTATTTCAAAAAGTGGGGCATCTATCCCGGTTTTACCCTACGGGATCGATTTACAAGCTTGATTTGAAATAAATATTTTCAACTAAGAGTATTAGAACTAAATTAATCAATTTTTTTAACAAAGTTTTTTTACCACAATTTTTTCTCTACACCAACAAAAACATTGGTTTAAAACCTCATAAATGATGAGTTTAGAAAATTGATTATTTTCTGCTTTTTGCAAAAAAAACGACAATATAGTGACAAGATGTATGGTCCATCAGTGGTAACGACCTTTGTGAGGACGCACGCTTTGTTTGCACACGATCAGATACAGCTGTCGCCTGGATGACGGCCATGTTGGCCATGATGGGCCATGCGCTCCGATTAAAAGCCACTGATTACGCGCAAGTAGCAAACATGAGGTATTTGACATTGTTTAAGTATGGCGGAGTCAAGATCGCGAGCTTTTGAAGTTGAACGCTTCCGACGTCGAGATCATTTACTTGGTTTTTGCGGAGACACGTTTTAGCTTCGAACGTGAAATTTCTTTTTTAAATTTTAATGAAGTGGAAAATGTTTTCGTCAAGTCTAACTTTGGAAGAACGCGTACGAGCAATTGTGTTAAAAGACCAAAGTAGAGTTAAATGTTTCTTTTGTGAAAAGATATTTAGTGGCAGACGAACAATCGTATGTAAAATAATCAAGTAGATAGAAGCTTAATTAAGTATTACTGGTTAATTAATTTGTACATATAACAGTTCCGCGAAATCTGTATAACATGCGATGTGGAACACTCCAAACTCAATCGAGCTTGCGCTTGGTAAAGTTTGAGTAGCTGTTCCGGTGTGAAGCTTTCCTAGGATTCCCAAATTTTTGGCAGTTAGCTAGGCCTTTGCCTCGATGTATGGTCCGAAATTGAGAGTAGTTACCTGGATTCTCCAAAGAAGAAGAAGAGAAGAGTTAGGTGTTGTCCCATGTAATAGAGGGTGATCCTATCGCTTTTAAACAGGCAAACATCCAGACACTCAGTTTTTCTAGAGCTCGACCCGGTAATCGACATCTCAGGTCCTTATTGTCAGTGTTTCCGATTACATGACCAAAGAGGCTGTAAGACGAAGACAAGTGCAAGAAGACACAGTTACTCTTAATTTCTGTATAAATATAAACGACCACACTACTGACGATGGTTCTGACGATGAAGAGAAAATTTATGCCAATTTGGTTCAGAAATCACTATTTCACCTGATACACATTTGCACCTTCTGCAACAATTCTGCAGTGAAACCTCATAAACTTTCGGCCATAAACTTGACAATGTGGGAGTGACGAGGAGAACAATAATACGCACATAATTGTGGAGATAGCACCCGCCGCGTTGTGTCCCACGCTGTTTATGTAATTACGTTATGTTGCTCTTCATGCGGCCGTAAGTGTACGAATAAACAGCCTCATTTGTGAGCGGGGTAAGAATTTGTAGACGTGTCAGAGGAGATATGACTTTAGTATCTAGTTGTAATATCAGATGTATGAGTGAGCTCCTTATATCTTATAATCTGTAGACTCGACTTCTTTTTATTATAGTAGGTTAAGACTAAATCACCAGTGTCTATTATAGTGATTTTAACATGAGTTGGTCTAGTTAGTTATATGGTCTAGTTAGTTATATACGTAGGTCTGTTAGAGACATTGAAGATGTGATTCCAAAATACGCTCTAATTTCCACGTTGAGATACCGAGCTTTACTACCAAAGTTTTCTCATAAGTTTGTGCCTGCATTTGACTGATCTGTAGACGAGGCGCCTAGTCCAACTAACCGCAAGTGTCGAATTTGTCAAATGCTAGTGGAAAAGATCAATATTTGCCACAATACCATGATACTGGTTTTTTTAAAGGTCGTAAATGCTGTGGGTATGATAATTGACTAGAACTACCGGTTCAAGTGACTAACGTTTATAATATTTTTCTGTCACAAGTTGTACCAAATTTGCACACAAAGACTGCCCACGCGCATCGGACTACGTTTTATCTTCTGCGTACTTTGTTTACGCTGTGACATTGAACAGTTATTGAACAGAAGTTGGCTAGCTGCTAATAAATCGTCAGGCAGGTTTGGGAGTGTCTTTGACTTCTTTTAAGGCAGTTTAGGCAGATCTTCATCGCGAATTAGTTTATCACAGACTGTAGTTGTCACATAGTCTCGTGGTCGTAAGATACTGAGCGTGAGGTCCTGGCTTCGACTCCCGGGTCGGGAAATAGCACTATTTGGTATTTCTATTAGGCTCTGTAGTAGCCTATTCTCTTACCGGTCTCAGTGCGTGAGTTCGACTCGCACTTGCCCAGTTTTTTTTTCATGCACGTCTCAAAGACACACCAAAGTAGCGTTTCTGTCAACTGTCATTCATATAAATGGCCCTCGCCTTTTTTGGCTCGCGGTAATGACCTTCCCCCGTCGCGTCGGCCTAGTGCAGATTGCACCTTTTAAGGAGCTCATGAAGTGCGACGTGTTTTCGGCATGACTACATAATCATAGCATAGTTAAGGCCGTGACATGAACAAAGTCGCGGTCGCTGACGGACTGCATAGTAAAGAAGAAGTTTGCGATGACACAACGCATTTTGTCGATTTACCTAATTCAATTAAATATTATATTTATAATTAAGTAATAGAATAATATTAACTACATATTTTTTATATAATTTTTTCCGCAACCTCAAATTTAATTAATCATTTTTTTTATAAAACAAGCTATTTTTGAGTATTTGAATCGTGTCTTCGTCTTAAGGACTCCTGTGGTAGGCCATCGCAATATGTTACAATAACTTGTTTACGCGAGTGGGAGTAATGAGATCATTGTCATACATTTATGAGGTATTCAGGTTTGTATTCAGGTGGCTGTCAATTGTTTGAGGCGGTGTTATAATTGTGGCATTTGTTTTGAGTTTATGCTTAGTCACTGCAAACTGTGGTAATGTCACAAGCTGTCACGTGATGTGTATTTTTCAAGGTATGGTTTCCCGCGGCAGGCCCTGGTCAGGCTATCGTTCAGAGCGAGAGGCAATAAGGACCTCCTTCAGCGAAGCAGTTAAGCAAGCGAAGGAGGCAATTGAAAGCGTGAGGAGGAGACTGTAGGCCGCAGTAGGGGCCAGGGCAAAGAGTAACTCACCGTAAGCAAGTAGGCCGCAAGCCCGCTTGCTTGCTTACGGTGAGTTACTCATTGCTCACCGTCCGATATGGATCAGGCTCAGGTCGACTGGGCTTCGTGTTTTACACCCTAAATAGATGTAAGCATAAATAGACAGGGCCAGTTGGGAGTGCCTGCGAAGGACGCAGGATTTTTCGAAAGAGCAAGAGCAAGTGTTACTGGAGAAACACAGGTGGGTTTTAGTAAGTCTGACTCTCCCTCTCCCTCAGAGGAGACATTTGATGATTTTACACGTTATATTTCACGAGTATGTGTCCTTAGCCTCAGCCTTTATGATGATATTCTTCCGTCTAATGTTGTCATTCGTGATTAGTGGGCGGGCTCACTTAACGACAATAGGCGTGGCATATACAATCAGTGGAGTATAACATTACTCATTTAATCAAATAATTTATTATCAATAATTATAACCTAACATGAGCAGCATAAGAAATAGATAGCTTACGGCCGTTTAATGCCCCCAAACGGATATTAGCAAACAGTTTAAATATTGCTAATACTGCAATATTTTGTACTAACCTCATTAATATTCACGTCCTACGTAACTGAGTACCAGTTTAACGATGTTTATTATAATTTATACGAAACTCGATCAACGATAAGAGTTTATAGGAATTTGTCTGTATGCCCTGAATTTTGCTTGGCCATAAAGTTGTTTGAGCGACGGCCCACGCAAACTCAGTCGGGACTCGGTGTAATGTTACTACAAGTGCCTAATTCACTGCAATGCTTCGTAAACTAAGTTATTGTCCATTTAATCAGACGTTTGATTTGGTAATTGAATAATTAATAACCTGGTACAATGTTGGTAATGTCGGTTCCAGTTCACCTCAAAATTAATATTCGAAACGTTTAAGTGAATTTAAATTTGTTGTGTTCTGTGAAATTTTAATAAACTAGTGCGCCTCACCATCAAAGATTGCATCACTGCTTACCATCACGTGGGATCGCAGTCAAGCATTGGTTTGTAGATATGATTTTTAAAAAAAGTGTATTATTGAAAAGTGTTCTTGCAATTTTAATTTACGTATAATTTTTGTAATGAATAAATTCATAAACTCCTGGAACCGATTTAAATAAAACATCACCTTTAAAATTCTACTTTATCACTGCGTATATTTTCTATTTTCGCGCGGGTGAGGCCGCTGGCAAAAGTTGGTGTTTGGCATAAAATCTAGCTTGTTTTTGAAGATGAAATTCGTAAAATGTCTCACGTATCGATGGCTTAAATAACTTATTATTATTTTTTTGTTAACAAAGAGTAGATAGTAACAACAGCTTTAAGCGTAGACAAACAGGTCAGGTAATGCCATTAGAGATATTAAAACAACAAGTTTCTACTTATTGAGTAGGATATCATCTGAGTAGAGCGACAGGGAGTGTAAAACTTTTACCGACTAAATCTTACCCGTGTAAAGAACACTTACTCTCCGCGTTCCAGAGCTGCAGTGACTCTTTTGAAAAATCCCACAGACTTAGATATGACCTTAATTGCATACGTTCGCTTCTGAAAGGAAAACCTGGGGCCCTGGAACGCAAGGTAACGAAGGAACATAGGAGTGGAATATATTAACTAAAATCTGACAGTAAAAGTCTGACACGCTCTCTCGCTCCGCTCTAGAGCGAAAGAAGTCATTACATGATTGCTCACCTAAAAAAAAGCGTTTGAGCGGTAGCGTATCCCGGGTTTGATTGTCGCATGTAACAAATATTTTCTTGGTGTACAGATATTTGTTCCGGGTCTGATTGTGTTGTGATTGTGAACTCACCCACGACTGGAGTGATTCCTAGTGTGACAACATTTTTTAAAATAAGAATCGAGAATATTGAGATTGAAAATATTTATTTCAGACACAGTAATGACACAAGTCCATATTATGTTAGTACAAACTTACAACTATGTTAGTAAAATTTGAAATTATTATTATTTTGGACGTGCATGAGCGACCACTGCTTCAGGATTTGGCTGTCCACTCTGTCTGACACCACGCCCAGAAGCAAGCATGTTGGTGCTCCTCTTTATCTGACACCACAGGGAGACCTTTCTCTTGCGAAGTACAGCCTGGAAGCCATCCGTGCTGTGATTGACGAACATGCCGGAGGCACTGCACCGCCATGGAAGCCCCAACAGACCCCTGAATGCGTTGTCATTGTCATACTGGATGCGCAGAGCACTGTAGGCTTTTTTAGTGTAATTGCTTCACGGTTGCACGTGTTTAAAGTGAGTTATTTCAATAACCCAGTTTCTTTACGTAGGTACCATGGTTACCAAAATAAACGGTTGTGAACGACTGCAAGGCAGCAATTAGGCCTTAACAGGTTGCAACGGCCCTAAGGTTGAGAGCCAATCAAGCGATTATAAATTATGTATGCATATCGGTGTGCTATTAGTTAAAATTGTCGATACAAGGAGGGCAATGAATTTCGCCATTTTACTAGCAGGGTTGTAATTGTTTGTAAATCGGTCGTAAAAAGGATATGAAAGAAAGAAAGAAAGGAAAACTGTTTATTCGCGCGAAATGACGCAATCTTAAAACTAGCAAACAAACATTATCAATTAATCGGGAACATATGCGTCACATCCGCGCAAAACGGCCAAACGCTCAGCATAAAGCTGTGGCCTCACGCATTATGCGATGAACTCACAGTATGTGTTTCTTATACCCGACAGAAACGTCTTCCAGCAGACATTCTTTTATGCGGTATTGTTCAGAACAGTTTAGCGAGGTACCTACTGGAATGCAAAGTGCAACTGAAGGAACACAGGTGGGTTTTAGTCAGTAAAGTCTCACACTCCATTTCGCTCCACCTAGAGCGAGAGAATAGATGATGTCACCTCTAAAAAAATGTTACAAATGTATTTTTCAATGCACTTACTCGAAATCCAATTTTTACTACTAACGCTCTTAGGCATGCAATATAATATTTTTCGCACTAGTGAGGAAAATGTGCGAGCTCGCCCCCGCCACAATTTATTACATTTACTGCATTGAGCTGGGCGCTAAGCGAGCCCCTTGAGTCGCACGTCCACAGGAGTTGACAACTTACGAAGATATAAATAAATAGGGGTTTATTTATATTTTCAATAAGTGTCAGTGTTTTCAATAAAATCATCGTTTTATACACGTGGAAAGTCACTGCAGCTCTCGGCTCCATAACACCCACGCCTACGGCTCGGGCGAATTCCGCCTCGGACGCAATGACAAACTTTCTACATTTGTATCAAAATGTAAGTACTATTGGTTGTTTGTAACTTGATAAGTTGAAATTGGAATGTTGAGAAAACAGGCGCATTTGGCAATTTCATTGGCAAAATGAATGTTCTTTCAGTGGCGAAGAGCATATAAAATGATAAAAAGTATAAATATGGTTCCACATAAATCGGACCACCCCGAATTGATGGCCCAAATAACAATACATGTCATGTAGTGATAGCCTTATTGTCTCATTCGCATGATGATGGAAACAATTGCCAATCGTTATTTAAATGACAACCCTAATATACTTGACGTGGGTGGATCGCAAGGTTTCGCCAAATGAAGTAGGCCGCTTGGTATTTTCGATGCCACTATTGCTGGCATACATATCCCCAAATATAGACCTCATCGTTTTCAATTTTATGCTAACGTATTAGTTTCCAATTCTAATAAATATTATGGAATATTAAACCTCGTAATAAACCCTGACTCATAGACTAACCTTCTATAAGTATGTATAATTTATTTATTAGCGACTCATTTTTGGTCGTCATACCCAATTTGGTTTTGGGCGAATTATCATCAAGGTTAATTAAAGGATAAATAATTCAAAGGAAAAAAAAAGTTTTTACAAAAAAAAAAAACAAATTCACAAAAAAGAAAACACTAAAAGGATCAAAATAACTTTAATTTCGGAAGTCGGTGTTTCTCGTTTGTTACTTATTTAATACCCACTTCCGAAATTAAAATTATTTTGATCCTTTTAGTGAAGTCCTTTCGTGTTATTTTTTAGTGGAGTCGGTTATTTTTTTTTGTAAAAAGTTTTTTATTTCACACTTTTTAGTTATGATACACTTATAACCAGAGCGCCTGTTTCTCATGACAATCCCGATTAACCCAAACACTGCTAGGATACATTGTTTTATTATGAAGTTCCCGTGTCTACCTTCCACCTTATGGCTCCATTATCAGATCAGTTCGATAGTACCTTATAGCCAAAGTGCATCTCATGACAATTATAATAAGCCCAAACTCGGCTAGGATACATTGATTAATTATAGAGTTCCGGTGTCTATCTTCCGGCTCCATCATCTTCATCAGGTCACTATTTTCAACATAACTATTCAGAACCATTTATTTATTTGTATTGTCATAGTCGCTTTACTGTCTTTATTGTGACATTTATGTGAGTATGAAGTTCCGTTGGCCATTTCTGGTCTTCTTCATCAGTTTCACTTCATCAAAAGTTACTTTTTGACTATAATTGCTTAAGTTCTCGATGAAAATACCAAAATCACTAAATGGTTGCCTATAACATTTGAGGATTTCCCTCGATTCCTCATGGATTCCATCATCAGATCTGGATTTTGAAAAAAATGGGTCCGATCTGGAAGCATACACTTTAACGAAAAAAAAATAAATTGCAAATCGGTCCATAAACGACGGAGTTCTGAGGTAACAAACAAAAAAAATACAACCGTATTGATAACCTCCTATTTTTTCTGAACTGAGAATGAAGTTTCAGACACTATATTTATCTATTTTCTATTTTATTACGAGTAGCTTTTCAGACTATAGAAGAGTTTGAGGAATCTACTTTAAATTGCCTGCCTCTTCCTTATCAGACGGCGAGTTATTTACGGTGACCGGAAACAATTCTGCGACTCCTGACGGCGTCTAAGTCGACTTCGACGTTTAAGTGCGTCTGCTGCGACGGCTGGAGCGTGAGAGTTGCTTCTGTCTTAAGCCGGCTTTTGGCTATAAGCTCTATTATATATTACATAATATTAGATATAATATATAGCTCAAGATGTAATATATTATATATTATAGTATATCCCATAGTGAAAAGTCAGCTTAAGGCTGCGTTTCCACCAGAGATGTGCGAGGATGCGTAGCGAGGGATGTGTTTGTAAGGAACCAATAGAATCGCTTCATTTACCTCGCCTCGGTCAGCACAGCTCTGGTGGAAACGGCTCAGCGGAGCTAGATTTTTGTGCATACAAAACAAGCGAGAGATGTGTGCGAGGGATGTGTACGAGGGATGTGTGCAAGGAATATGTTGCGAGGAATGTGTGTTGAGATAGATGTATTGTGAGGTTTGCGCATACTGTACCAGCCAGTCCATAGACGGAGTTTGTTGAAAGTAGAAGTGCGCCAAATAGATATGGAAAAAGAAGATACTTTTTTATTTAACAATTTGCGATGAAGAAATGGAAGCAGAAGATACGGAGTTTATAAGTTCTATAATTTTGAGCAATAGAAGAACACGGGTTTACGTAACCATATTACTCCGTTACTTCGCTCTCACTACATTGCACCCCCGTCGACACATTTCACAGCTGCGCTACACATCCTCGCAAGACACATTTCCATCGCACATCTCTGGTGGAAACGCAGCCTTATGCTTGTCGCTGCCTCATATACTCGCATTATTGGTACGCAAAAGCGCTTGGCTGCTTCCTATAGTTTTTATTATTTTATTTTAATGGATATAAACTAGTACTTGAACGCGAACCTACCTGATGGTAAGCAGTAACGCAATCGTTGATGGTGAGGCGCACTATAGTATATTAAGAGCCTATTCACTCTAGCCCTTGAATACACTTAAATATTATAATCGGACGGGAAGACCACAGCGGCAAATTGTTCCAGTCCTGCGATGTAAGCGGCATAAACGACGAGGCGATATAATGCTTAGGACTGTAGAGGTTCCAACAACGTTTCCGATCTAGCGTAAGTCCCATGCCCTGGACTAGGACTGAACGCGAAAGGTCGTACCGTCGACCTTGGATATAATTATTCGTAAAGTTTACACTCATGTTATGAAACACCCCAATAACCTAAATATTCCATTTGATTTCCATTAAATCAATGTGAATAAATCACAAGATTTCACCAATATCCGCAGGTTCTGTAGTGTGTATACATATTTTTTTACAACAGCTCTGATTGATAGCTCTATTAGTTGCGTTACTTGTGTTAATCAGTATCAATTTCCTCTAATAACTTTTTGTGCGTCGAGCAAAGTGAAATAAATTCGGAATATGATTGAAGTCTCACGATTACGCTACTAGTTCTATTAATAACAATCTCTTGGTCTTAATAACGTCAATATTTTATGGGTTTCTGCTTCCTTGTTTTGGGAATAAAAAATATATATAGTGGAGCAAGGTTATCTTGTATATACCAATTAGTATAGTATTATGATGCACTCCTTGCTAGCAAAAGGGCCTCTCAAAAGCGAGGGCTCTTTAAGAACGAGGTTATTTTTTTTTAATTGATACCTATGCTCGCGTTAAAACCACTATTTCACCTGATGCTAAGAGACGACTTGGTCGAACACTGGGTCGCAAAAGTTGCTGTCTCATTTTCTAATGTATGAAAAGTGCCTTGCCCACATCTAAATTGGTCCAAGCTACGCCTCAGCCTATGCTTATGTCCTGGAATAGCTAATACGACTTTTTATCCCGGAGACATGTTCCCTTGCGATAATGTTCTCTTTGATGTCACCCAAAGGGCAATGGAAAAGGCTCGTAGTTTCCTTGCGTGATCGTATTAAGAATGAAGATATCTGCAGGAGAACCAAGGTTACTGACATAGCCCAAAAAATCGCCAAACTTAAGTGGCACATTGCTCGCAGAGCAGATGGTGGATGGGGCCGAAAAGTTCTGGAGTGGCAACCACATACTGTAAGATGCAGTGTTGGAAGGCCTCCCATAAGGTGGACCGATGATCTGGTGAGGGTTGCGTGAATCCGATGGATGCGAGACGCACAGGGCCGGACGTTTTGGCAGCACTTTGAGGAGGCTGAAAGGATGATGATGTTGAATTTTCTACTTTCCTGCGAGGAAGCTGCTTTCAGTAGCTGTTCTAATTTAATAAATAAATAGACCTCCGAATATTCAAAACTTTAACAACGAGTCATTTTGCGTATTACATTGACAAACAGGAAAATGGTGATTATAGTGATTATGTCAAGGCTTAGACATAACGATAACGTCTACTCCGTTATTAGAATATATTACCAGCTCAATATAATGGATGGTTTGCTCTAATCATTATGTCAAAGTAGCACAGAACATTTGCTCAACGGATTCGATGAAAGGTACTAGTTTGAGATTTATCTGAGCTGTAATTTGGACCGTTTTATTGTCATTGGCCGTTTAAGTTAAGCCTTATAGAGTGAAGGGTGAGCCTTGCTGGGGTGCTGCACCCGGCTGTCCTTATGAAATTAATTAATAAGTAATCTGTGATAATTAAGTAAAGATCCACCGTGGGTGCGGTCTTGCCGACAGCGAGTAATGGGTAGTTCGCCGTACGGTATAGACCAAACCCGGGTTGACGGCACATTGTGTTCCACGCGCGTCTCAAGTCGTCTCGCGACAGCAACATTGACGGGGTCCGCGAGGGCCACTAACTACCAGGTTATCGGAATTGTTCGAAAGAGTTACCAGTTAGAGCACAGGTGAGATTTAGTCTGTAAAAGTCTGACGCTCCATCTCGCCCCACCCAGAGCGGGTGAAGTTATTTGATGATTTCCCGCCACAAGGTTATGTAGTAGGTACTGACTGTATGTACTGCCTGTGCTCTAGGTGATTTTTAGTCAGTAAAGGCCCCGTCGAACACAACGCACTGTTGCCCTTATTGCCCTTGCTCACATTATGATTAACTAAGCCAATAACCATATGAAGCCAACCATCACTTTAGTGAGCCGTGATTCGACGTAATTTCCCCTTAACTCACTCCTGTGGGTAATACCGGGGTGACGGTTATACACCGAATAATTGCACCTTGTTTACCCTAATTATTATGTCGAAGCAAAATGTTTGTTCAGCCGTTTTAAAGCTATAATTAAATTCGGATAAGGTATAATTTTGAATTTAGAAACCTATTGATTCATGAGCTAGTTTAGTTACGCATTTTGTAGTGACTATCCGGTCTTACAACACTGGTTTCAGCCACTTAGTTTGAATATTTAGTCTGTCAACATTTTATGGGCTGTTGAGCTTGTTAGTGTTCAACCAATTTGTAAAGTTTTTGCTTAGAATGTTAATTGCAATTGTTTCAGTGGAAGGATAGAAAACTTCGACATTTCCTTTTTAGAGTTCCGTGCCTCAGTTGGCCAAAACCTTTAAGAATCACTATTTTGTCCATATGTCAACTCAAGACCCTTTTTCTCAAGAACGTGTAAACATATCAAACTGAAATTAATATCAAATAAAAAAAAAAAAAATTAAGTTAAAGCAATCTAAAAATAAGGCCCTTTACGGCGTATATATTCAAACTCGCTGCGGAGCTAAAACCCATAGGGTACTTTTCGTTGACCTAGATAGAACGATGAAGTGTGGCAAGAAGCATTGTAATGTAGCACAAGTAAAGTAAACAATCCGAAAACCGTTAATTTGTAGTTAAATCACAGAAATTGCAATTATAAATAAACTTATTAATAGAACTATTTACAAAGGTAAACTTGTACGGGACCCTAAGTCCGACTTATATTATTTTTTTTATTTTTTTCTAGATTTATATTTTGAATACAGATTGTAACATAAAAAAAAAACAAACTTAGTTTTTGGGTATTTACCCAAAATGTTGTATTAGGTAAAGGCAGCTAATAAGCATAAAAAATAATATAAATTAATAGATTAATGTAAGCTAGAAGCCTGGTCAATTATTTTGATCATTTAAATATCCTTAGGCGACAAGATTTCGTCAGTAGTTGTATCCAAATTAAACATCTCTTGTCTCTGTATTTGGCTTTGCAAGGACATGGACAAATATAAAATTATCACATGGTCATTAAAGTTGATTCAATATTTTTTTTATTTGATTAGTAAAATAATAGGGTTGTGAGCGAGTATACCTACATAATCACAAGATAAGTTTTTTGCATAACTTGAATATTATTTAATTTGATCTATGTAATGTAAGCTTTAGTTATCTAAGTATAGATTAAATTTGTATAGATGTGTGTATTGTGTAGGTGTTAGGTGGCACATTGGCAAAAAATATCCATTTGTTTCTTTTGCATTTGAAATATCTCACTATTTAACATTTCGTCAAAGCATCTCTAAAATTTATAACTAAGGCGTACGTTAATTTTTTTTTCAAATTATCAACCACAAATATTCTAATTATTTTTTTAGTCTACACCTTCTCACAGCTGAGCAACGGTCTCCTCTTACTCATCCAGGTATTCTGTTCTCGAGTCACTTCGAATCAGCCCTAGCGGTAAAAAAAAATAATTTGGTATATAAAAATCTCGTCTCACAGTGTTTGTTATTGAACTCGTCAGAAACGACTGGACCGATTTTTGTGAAATGTTTTATGTATATTTGGCAGGTCTGAGGATAGGTCGTAAACTATTTTTTTACCCTCTTACCCCGTCCCCCATTTTTTCTTTACAAGGATCTTAGAAATTGATCACTTCATTATATGGCCAAGTAAAACTGGCCAAATTTTATGATACGTCAATCCTCATTTGACCATATCATTGATGTAGGATTTTTATGATAATAAAAGGTATAAAGAAATAGGCCAAACGAGGATTGACATATCATCAAACTTTAATGTTTAAAACCATCTGGCCAGTTTTACTTGGCCGTATCATGTTTTAATTTTTTTGGCAGAACACTCATAAAAATAAATTGTCAATTTTGCCAAAACAAGTGTACGTCTAATAATACAGTTATGACATGCTACTAAAACAATACGAAATACAAATATTCCGTGCGTCTGACCTTTACTCTGTTACCACGGTGTTGTGACCCGTGTTGTCATTGTCACACTCGTGCGCATCACACTTTCGACAGCTGATTAAACACTCTTACAATAAGCAATAAACTATCGTAACTTACACTAGTGAAGGCCTTTTATTAAGAGGGTTAAGATGTAAGGAGGTGTGCACACTGAGAAATCATTGACACCTGCCACAGAATAAGTAATAATACAAGTCACCTGCTCATATTCGTATACAGTCAACGATCGATTATTGGCAGCGATTATTGAATGTCTTTTGTTTATGATATGATTACCTTTATAGAATAGAATAGAATAGAATAATCTTTATTGTACACCAAAAAAGTAATACAATTTACACATAAACTTAAATCTATGGATACAATGGTGGCTTTATAGTTACTAAGGACCAGTTTTAAAATTAAGAATTCGAATTTAAGAACGGTCAATTCCTTACTTTTATGCTAAATTGACAGCTGACACAATTCAGAAAAAATTCAGGCTAAAGTAGAATTTTTTCATTGCCATACATTTTGTAGAACAATATCTAACCTTCTCTTTATTTTTGGAGTGTCCTACAAAAGTGTACCCCGAGGCTCGCAATATCTCACCACTTGTTACAAACAGTGGCTGTTGCGACAATGATGTGATAATGAATCGGTTTAGAAGATTACTTGACGTTTGGTCGGCACAGGTGGTCGTGAATGTCAGCTGGGCTACGAGAGAGAGAAATATGATTGTGATTATGTAACGACCGATACTTGAGTTCGGTCGGACCGATACTTGAGCAGGGGCGTAGCTGCCGCTGTATAATTGATACCAGGCCCCAATCTGTGAGGAAATTCGTAACATGTTATCCGCAACTTTAAATTCTCTCATTGATAAGATAAAGAATGATAACTATATGGTAAGATGTTCTTATTTTATAGCTCGCTCCGCTCATTCTAGTATTTTCAACATATAATTCGGAGAGGGAATAGGGCATAATCCACCACGCGGGCCCAGTGCGGGTTTGTGAATAACACATGTCTTTGAAAGTCATATTTTTGGGAATTGGGAAATCATCAAATAGTTCCTCCCGCTTTGGGTGAAGATAGAGGGAGTAGTAGACTTTTATTGACTAAAACCCAGCCATATTCCTTCAGTTGCCTTTTACGTTCCATGGCCGCGGTGATTCTTTCAAACAATCTCGCAGACATTCTTTAAAAAAGCTTTAATGGGTTTGTATCGGCATTCAAAATCATCTCGAGACTTATGTATTAGTCGTAAAAATGTTAATGAATGAAATAACACGAGAGGTATACCTGTTTTCCAATCCACATTTACTTACGTTACCAATTCCACAGCACGTGTAGCACGCGTAGGTACACGTGCTACACGTGCTGTGGATTGTTTTTGGGGATATGCGGAACAGAGTGTAAAGTCCACATACCTCCGTTGCAAAGGGAGGATCCTCCGACCAGACGGATGTTATGTCTGGTCCAGGCAAATGCCCGATAGATGGTTGACTTCGGCATGCTGTATATGTCCTAATCGCACGGAGAACTTTAAAATCGTGATACATGATTGAACGTTAGTTTCTATGTAGCGTCATAGCTGTCAAAAAGTCACCGTGGCCTTTCATGTAGGTACTTGCATCGAAATATTGATATTAATATTGATCTTCCCAGGTTTTCTAATAAAACTCCCGTGTGACCAACAATATTACAAATAAAGAGATGTATATGACAAATGATATAAAGATAATTTAAATACAATTTTTATTATTTTTCATTGAAAAAGATCTTTCTACGTCAACTGAGGTAAGGTTTACAAATTTATACACTTCGTCCTCCTCGTCATTAATGCAGGAAGAAATAGTTCCTGCTATATTTCTTATAGTGTCATAAAAAAATCTGCTCTTTAAAATTAATCTCAGGATTTGAGGCATATCTACTTTATTCTTTCTCTGTATGAAATCGCTTTAAGTACATGTTTGACTTTACCTAATTTCGACCTCTGCTTACAACGCAAAGGGCTATTGAAGGAAAACGGGCGGGTTATAGTCCGTAAAAGTATGACACTTTATCTAAATTCATAGGGTAGTTCCCGTTGACTTAGAATCCTGAAGTTTGGCATGAAGCAAGGTCTTATAGCACAATTATAGGAAAAAGGCCACGCCTCCTATTCCTTTGTTGTGACCACGTGACTGAGCGTTGAGATGACGTCAAGAATCGGAGGCATGGCCTACTCGAAGCGATCGACGAAAAGAGAATCGAAACGAAACGGTTGTAACTTGGCTAGGAGGTAGTACTTTCAGAGATTTCAAAGACAAAAAAAAAATAACAAAAAGCAAACTTTACCTCTTTATAATATTAGTGTAGATTGTGTAACTTACTGAAAAAGCTTTCAACATTATGAATTTCACTAAAATAAAATTATAACAAAGCGTTATCATAGATCAAACTTAAATAACTGTATTAACTTTAGCTTTGATTAATAGAAAAGTTTATTAAGACAAGAAATTATTTAAAGTTATTGCTTTCAATCGGCTAGACTGGAGCCCCGGGCTAGCGGTGGGCGTCTCAGATGGAGTTAACACAAAGATATATTTAAATAGATATGTATTATGTAGAATGTCTCTTAATTATAGACATAGAATGGAGGATGTAGGAGTATTGCGAAATGCAACGGTTTTATTAGTTAGGTGATTAGGTGCCAATAGATTAACAGACAAGAATGGACAATATATTAACCATATTTATTTGAAGGTAATAAATAATCAAATGATTTCTCCTGCTCTGGGTGGAGTGAGAGGTTGATTCAGACTTTTATTGACTAAAACCCACCCATGGTTCTTTCAGTTGCCTTTTGCGTTTCAGAGTCGTGGTGACTCTTTCGAACAATTTTGCAGCCCTAAAGTGATTTTGCCACGAAAACACGGCGAAAGTGTGTAAGTACTATATGTGCATAAGTTCATTGCGACGACACTTGGGGGAGGCCTATGTTTAACAATGGACGCCTTTCGGCTGAAATGATGATGTGACTATAATTATGTGTGTGTGTCGTTGTGTGATGTTTCTTTCTTCTTCACGCCCAAACGGCTACATTGATTTGGATGAAACCTGTAGGGGACCATGTCATAGAATATGACATAGGATAATTATTATTCCGGGCGACGCTTCTGGCAGAAGCTAGTCTCAATTTACTAAAAGGCGAAGTTAATAATTCAACTGCAAAATTGCATTTTTGTGTAAAACATAATGATTAGACAAAAAAATAAATAAACAATAATGTACCAGTTTCATCCAACCCACTAGTATCAAGTCTAATATTATTATATGACGGCCGATAAAAACGCGACCCACGTCCAATTAGTCGGCAGACATAGTTATCAGCCCAAATTATATTCAAAGTGGTCATGTAGCAAGAAAAATGTGGCCAAGTGCTTACTTTGTTTGTTTAAGTAAATTTTGACGAACCATGTGGTGTATCAATCTGCCAGAATATTTACAGGATAGGACATACTTGAAAGTTTTGAAAGAACTAGCTCTGCTAATTATTCATTTTTAGGATTCCGTACTTCAAAAGGAAACAAACTGGGCAAGTGCGAGTCGGACTCGCGCACTGAGGGTTCCGTACAAACTTGAAAGGTAAATTGCGGTTTACAACGTATTAAAAAAAAACTACTTACTAGATCTCGTTCAAACCAATTTTCCAATTTTCGGTGGAAGTTTGCATCATATATATTTTTTAGTTTCATCATTCTCTTATTTTAGAAATTACAGGGGGGGGGGGCACATTTTACCACTTTGGAAGTGTCACTCGCACAAACTATTTAGTAGAAAAAAAAAAGATATTAGAAACCTCAATCATTTCATATCATTTTTGAAGACCTATCTATAGACACGTATGGGTTTGATGAAAAAAAAAATGTTGAGGTTCAGTTCTATGTATGGGGAACCCCCAAAATTTATTGTTTTTTTCTATTTTGGTGTGAAAATCTTAATGCCGTTCACCGAATACATGTACTTACCAAATTTCAACAGTATAGTTCTTATAGTTTCGGAAAAAAGTGGCTGTGACATACGGATGGACAGACGGACAGACACTACGAATCTATAAGGGTTCCGTTTTTTGCCATTTGGCTACGGAACCCTAAAAACGGAACCCTTATAGGATCACTTTGTTGTCCGTCAAGACTCTTTATCTCAGGAACGTGTGTGAGTTGAAATTAAAACCATATACTCAGGTCTGCGGACTCTTGAAGCTGTAAAAAAATCAAACTTATAAGTTAACGAGAAAATAGATACTTCGGTTTATGTGGCAAAAAACGTACTTTTCGACACTATCGAGGAAATCATAATTCATACGGTACTTTCCGTTGACCCAGAATCCTGTAATTTGGCATAAAGCAAGGTCTTTTAGCACAAGTATAGGAATAAATCTGAAAACTAAGTTTGTTGTTACGTCACAACTTTTTTTTGCGATTCAGAGTAATCTTCCGAGACTCCATTCTAGAATTGAACTATTTACATAGGTAAGTTTGTACGGAACCCTCATTGCGTGAGTCCGACTCGCGCTTGCCCAGTTTTTTTGAGGTGGGAAATCATCTAATGACTTCTCACGCTCCGCCCTAGAGAGCTCTCGTCTCAGAATTTTATTGACTGAAACCAGACCTATATTCCATCAGTTGTCCATTGCGTTCCAAGACCACGGGTTTCTCTTTCGGAAGTCAACCCATGGCCGCAGTAGGCTTCGGTATTGCTTAGCCCCTACGGTATTGCTCTCTATGAGGCCCACATGGAACACTATGCGCCGTGGTCGACTCGCGACAATACCGCAGCCCTAGCGCCTGCTAGCCTACACCAGACCTACGGATGCCCATCCGTAGGCGTGGGCTGGCAGGCGCTAGGGCTGCGGTATTGTTCTCTATGAGGCGCACGTGGAACACTATGCGCCGTGGTCGACTCGGGCTCGGACCGGACGATTACCGAACGTATTGCTCGTTGTCCGCGAGCCCACGCCTACGGATAGGCATCCGTAGGTGTAGGTTAGCAGGCGCTAGGGTTGCAGTATTGTTCGAAAGAGTTACTGTGCCCTGGAAAGCAAAGGGCAGAGAGAGAGAGAGAGAAAGAGTATTTGATGAAATCCCAAAAAATAAATACTACAATAATAATGTCACGAATGGGGTGCAATATTTTAATAGGAAAAAACAGGTAAGTTTGTAACTTAAAATGAAAAAAAAAAAAAATATTCTTTGCCCTCGCCTTTTCCCGTTACGCCGCTTCCCCCGCAAACACCCCCTGCTATCCTCTCGCCTGTCCAGATTACAGCGTGCGCCGGAGTAGCTAGAATCCGGATTAGCGAGGATCTACTGTATATAAATTGAGATGATCAGAGCAGGATGATGACGAAACGAATACATCCTATTGAAATCTAATAAAAGGCTTTAAGTTAAATGCTTCTAAAAGAGAAAAGTTGTCTATTGGTGTCAATTAACAGAATAGTGAATAGGTTACCGTAGTACGTACCTTCTTAAGATTTATTGCCGCAGGAAGCCATTATGTCCTTTTAAAACTAAAGCGGTAATTAAAGTGTCACATTATATATTTCGTGTACCGTATTTTGAACATGTTGGACAACGGATGTCGACATTAATATTCACAGATTTGAATATTGTGTAGCGAGTACCTTAATTTTATGACTTGCTGTCACCACTCGGTTTCACCCGTGTTTTTTGTTTACTGCTCGGCTCTCATGGGTTGTAGCGTGATGTTATATACCTTTCTTAATTACTAGGTTATCCAAAACTAAAGAATTTTTCAATTCAAACTAATAATTTCTGAGACTAGCGCTTTCAAACAAACTATCTTCAGCTTTATAATGTTAGTACAGATGCTACGATGGTAACCATGTCTCGCGTAGGTAATAAAATTGCTAAAGTATTCGAGAGGAAACCTACAAAAGGCGCCCGGGACTTTGGGGATAAGTCCGGGGAGTGTGGGATTTTTACCTCACTACCACTCCGGTAATCACTATCAGCACATAGAAGGGGCGCCATTACCTCTCAAAAGACCATTCCGGAATCTCCTCTGTGCAAAGCCTCTCCAAGCGGAGACACCTAACGTAAACCTGAATAGGGCTGGGTGGTACTTTAGGTAACTTACGTCTTGTTGGATAGGTAACGTTTCAGGGAATAACTTGAAAGGTTTCCAGTAAGATAACAATGTCTTGACTATCTTCTTTATTATGAGCAAACGATTTCATAGCTAGAACAAATCTGAAACAAACTAAACAATCGGTAGTGGTAGAACATGGGCTACGGGATTGTTCAAAAGAGTTAACAAGGCCGCAAACCGCAAAGAGCAACTGAAGGAGAATATGTGGGTTTTAGTTGGTAAAAGTCGGGCACACCCTCTCGGTTTATCATCAGAGTCATTTGATGATTATATTATGGAAAAAAGATTTACTTAAGATTTTAGATTTATTTAGATAAGTTTAGCGATTTTCTGATAATTTGTGGTAACACTTAAAAGAATATTTGTCATGTTGTGGAATATGATATTTTTAGTCAGCATCATCATTATTTCTGTCGAAAGACGTCCACTGCTGGACAAAGGCCTACTCCAAATTGTAAACAACGCTCGCTTGGTGTTCGGTAAGTTCCGTTGCTCACTCGAATTTTTAACAAAAAATTTTCATAAAAAAAAACGTTTTTTTAAACCTTATAAGTTTTTGAAAAAAGATTTTGTCATTCAGAATTTTGATTTAATATTTTGGTTTCATATTACATTATGAACGGCCAAAGTTCACGTAAAATTAGTGCAAAATAGCAAATTTTCAGAGGTTTTTACTGGATTAGTTTTACGCATAATTATTTATGTTTTGTTTTCAATAGATAGAAAATAACCACAAGTTATCTGTGTTTCCAAAATATCCAGAGAAATATGTGTGATAACATCATAATTACCTAAGAGCGGTTGTATGGGAAGTAACACGGGTTGGGCGCTCTTAAAAGGGGGTTTATTTAACGTCTTCGCCCAATAAAATGGATTATTTGCAATTGAGAGCATCCTAAAAGTAACTGGAGGCAGAATTGAACAGATTCTGTTGCCGAAAATTTGAAAACCTTAAAGCAATTTGCTATAGCAATTTTAATCAATTTGAGAATTTTACAGAACCCTTTTGTATTTTTGTCTTTGAAGCCTAAGTCCTCAAAGACTTTTAGTTATAGGTAAGTACATTTAACACGATGGCTTAAAAGCAAGTAACTACGTATTTGTTATTTGAACTTGGTTTATCATTATGCAAAAGATATGCGTCCTCAATAATGTAATCGATTTGCGCGATGGTGCGTGTTCATGGTTCATTGAAGCGTTATGGATTATTATAATTTTCCTAGTGTAAGTACATGTTTATGTTTAGTATTTAAAGAGTACATGGGTACAACACCTTTAGGTACGATAGGAAAGAGGCTTGTTCTTTGATGCTTTTTTTTTAAGGTGGGAAAATCATCTAATGACAAATCTGGCTCTTGGGCGGAGCGGGATATATGTCAGACTTTTACTGACTAAAAACACACTCCTGTTCCTTTGTTGCCTTTCCTACCATGGCCGAGTCTTCCTTTCAGAAGCAGACCCTTGGCCCCAGTAGGCTTCGACCCTGCTGGGCCCCTACGGTTTGCTGACATCTCCTTGAGGCACGCCGTCGATGACTTGGGCTCGGGTCGAACGGCGAGCTACCGGCATATGTAACGGCATACACCAGGGAGCCTCTTCCTGGATGTCTGACGTCAGAGCATCCATTATCATCAGGAAGAGGTAAGGGCTGAGAGCCGATCCTTGATGTAAGCCGACAGCCACATTGAAGCTGCCAGTGGTGCCCACTGTAGACCGGACTTGGGTACTGCATCGACTGTACATCGCTCGGATCAACTGCACATACTTCCCAGGCACACCTTTCTACTTAAGGGCCCACCACAGAACCTCACGAGGTACCCGGTCGTATGCCTTTTCGAGGTCAATGAATACCAAACACCGAAATCGGTGAACATAATATAAAAAAAATACATTCAGTCGAACATAGAACCTCCTTCTTTTTGAAGTCGGTAAAAATACCCAGTTTTAATAATATACTTTGCCAAAAGCACAAGGGGCGTACAAAGATTTCCACCCAGAACTTTAATTGTAACGGTTAAGGCAGCTCCTGGATCTATGTCTAGTTAAATTCAAGTTACACATGGTTAAAATAAATTAAATAAACCTATAAATAAATAACCTACTCGTATATTTGATATTATTGATATCTCACAAAAAGTAAGACAACATCCAGCGACGTCAGCATTTGTCGGCAGATTGCCGTAATCAGTAAGGAAAATAACAAAATACACAATGTCCATCTCGGAATTGCAAATGAAATATTTTCTCAAGCTTATCGCTTAGCTACAGTCCATCAAGATACGCCTGATGTCCATTTGTAGGAGCAGCAAAAGGACCACGACAAAACGAAATGATCGCTGACTCAGTTTAGTGATTTTTGCTGTTATAATGGATGGTTGTGGTAGGTCATTTTGTCACGGGACATTTGTCGGTATTTTCATATTTGAAAACATGAAACAGTGCAATACACAAACCTATGTCCAATCGTGGACGTCTTTCGGCTGAAATGATGATGATGATGATGATATTTGAAAAAATAAGTGAGCAGTGCCGCGTCAGGAGTCGACCAAGTTTGTTATTACGTTGCGGGTCCAAACTCAGGCAGGTACTTAGGGGTTTGAATATAGCCTGTGTTGATGTTGACTAATGATTCAATGATTCATAAGATACTTGTTTCTTATATTCTGTATGACTATGCAAAACAAATAGTCAAGGAAAATAGCGGAGGAGGAGGACCGGAAACCACATTAAATTGCCAAGAATTCTCCATTATCTGATAGTGGGTTGTAAAAGACCAATTTGATGGATACTGTAAAACGGTACCTAGATATTTGATATCGCTATTTACATCTACAAATTGCTTGACCCCGGAAGACGTTTACAATTTAAGCACACAATATAATTCAATACATAGAATTGTATTCGTATATATTGTAATTTTATATAGGTGTGTGGGCGGACACTAGACTAGACGCCAATTTTGCAGACACCAACCTCGAAATCCTCGACAGCATTATAACGTTATCATCGATAAATTCCATTACATTGCTCGCATAACTGAATCCTTTTAGAAGTAATATTATCGCTGCTGCATACAAAATGCCTCTGATATGCTGTTGGATTTATTGTTTATAAATTCATAATAATGAATTGTTTAATTCATTATTATGAATTTATAACTCTGTTTAGAGTGTACGTCAATTGTTGCGACTCATTTACACAGGTAATGTTTATTGCATATTGGAATTGGTATAATATAATTATTTGTCTACATATCCGCAGTATTATAATATCGTCATCGTTTCAGCCGAAATACGTCGACGGGCTGGGCAAAGTCGCCACATCTCATCATCATGTGTTAAAATGTCAAGCGTGCGAGCGAGGAAGAGGGATGGGGCTGTACACCCTATATAGCTCTATCCCTTTAAAAGTTCAGTTTAGATCGTTGAATGGATCGCGTTAAGAACTCGGTAGGGTCTCAGTAAGCCAACGGGTTCCCGCGACTTGCATCAGGTAATTAGTTCACCTTGTTAAGCCTACAAACGCTGCGCATTCGGCCCCATCTGCCATCCATTTAGCGAATTGCATGATCATTGTGAAAAATTGGGTCCTTGTGGCTTCATGATATATGGTAGACCTACGTCAAGTTAAACATAGTGATTTTGAAAACCAAAGACCAATAAGTGACCTGAATTGCAAAAATTTATCTATTGGGAATTAAAGAAAATTACTTTACAAGAAAACTAGACGAAACAAAACCTTTTGAGACACGCATTCCAGATAGAAGCATAATCGTAACAAAGCGACTATATTAAGACAAGTCGATTGAACGGAGCATTACTACCATAGAGTATCGAGACTCCTTAGCGGCCAGTATTTACTATAGTTGTCCTATTAATAGGCTTGCGCTTGACCATTCTCCTGATAGTAAGTGATGCTGTGGTCGACGTTAGAACACGCTTGCCTAGAAATAACCTTTGCACTCTTTACTTAAAGACCCCTAGGTTGTTGCTGTCACCGTTTCCTCGTCCTCGTCGTCGTCCCGTTAGAAATTGACTGACATTTAGACTATAACTTTGGTCTCTTGAACGGAATGCATTAAAATTGAGGTACGTGATATGCGGTACCGAGCAAAAATTTAAAAAACGTTATATCTACAGTAGTACCTACTTGTTTACTAGTAGTAGGTATACGTCAGTGAACGGGAGGATTATGGTACCGCATACCACACCGCTGTGCGTTCTGAATCGAAAATATCAACGGTTGTGGTTTCGTCAGTTAAAACTTGAGTTCCGTTCACAATAGCGAAGTTACGAATATTATTGATACTGGCAAATACTTGAGTCGCTGTCGGCACGGTTTCCGTGTTCTGTGGTTCCTAGTGTTGGCGACTTGGATTATGACATAGTCGGTAATGTTTATGCAGAAGTGCGCCCACGCCTCATTGGCATGCATCTGGGGCCGCGGCCATAAACAAGCGCGGTGGGCAGCCGTCCCTCCCACCAGACTTCTTAAATGTATCTCTTTTGCAAGTTTCCTACAGCTCGATTCAAACTAAAAGGAAGTGTTGAAATTCACTTTTCGCACCGATTCGTCTCGTATTTTGAATCGCTATTAAAGTAGAATCTACCTGTACTCCATAATAACTGATACCCTGAATATTGCTAAATTTTTCTTTATTGAGTGATGAGGTAGGAAGTTCAGGGCTCTTACAATGACGTTAAAATGTTAGTCGTGCGAAAAAACATGGGATGGAGCTATACATCCTATATAGTTCCATCCCTTTGACAATTCAGTTTAGGTCATAAAATGGATCGCTTCAAGAGCTCGTGGTAGGGCCTTAGTACCACAGTTTAGTTGGTCACGTTTTCTCTGTCTTTTCTTGGAGTTTTTCGTAGCATTAAAGTCAATAAGAACTTGTCAATTGACGTCACAAAAACGAATCAATTAGTTTCAAACATGCTGTTATTTAGTGCTAGGTGTACGTAGGTACTTAGTGTTTACTAATGCCATGATTCTACTTATTGTGAAATACAAGTTCAGTGATCATGTATGCCTATGACATACTGACAGTCATAGGCACAATGATCACCGCTAATGTTAAGATTAAAAGAATAAACATCCGCATTACTGATGTTTAAAATACTCATTAACAGTACCTACGAGAAATCACAGTAAAGTACGCATTTATCAATAGAGTCACAATTAGCTATGGTAAGCCGTAGCTAACACCTAGAGGTGGCCTAGCGTAGTACGGAGTTTCAATAGAATACAAGGCCAGCCTTAACTGGTTTATTAGCACTGACTTGCAATAGACTGTACCTACGGTACCTACCATTTTTTTTATTGAGGTGGGATATCGTCAAATAACTTCTTCCGCCCTAGGCTGGTGCGAGAGGGCGATTCAAACTTTTACTAACTATAACCTAACTTAGTATGTTCCTTCATTTGGCCTTTGCATTCTAGGGCTACAGTAACTCTTTCAAATGTTTTCGCAGCTCAGACTGTACCTTCGTAAGACCTGATTTTTGCTTTGTAGGGAGTTTAAATATTGGGCACGCTACAATTATGGCGCTAAGTCCCCTCTTTGAGGAGTGGCTAGAGCGACAACACGGCGTCCTCACCTTCCGCATGACGCAGGTCCTCACCGGGCATGGCCAGTTCGGGAGGTTCCTGCATCGGATTCTGGTGGAAGCAACGCAAGGGTGTCATCATTGTGCGGACCACCCAGAGGACACGGTGGAGCATACGGTGGAGGTGTGACCCTGGTTCAGGCTATGGTCCGGAGCGAGGAGGAATGGCAGGCAGTCGCCTCCTTCTGCAAAGCAGTAATGCTAGCGAAGGAGGAGGCTGCACGCGTGAGGGAACGAAGGTCCTCACGCCCTAGCCGCCGTAATTCCGACCCCGACTACCAGCCACGGTAGACGCGGGCTTGCGGACGTTGAGCACTGGGTAGCTCGCCGTCCGGCTGTTCGGTAACTAACCGGACCGAGCCCAGTCGTCGACAGCGCGTAGTGATCCTCGCGCTCCTCAAGGAGATGTCAGCAAACCGTAGGGGCCCAACAGGGCCGATGCTCGCTAGCTAGGACCGCGGAGAATTTCTGAAAGGGAAACCCGTAGTCCTAGAACGCAAAGGGTAATTGAAGGATACAGGTGTGGTTTTAGTCAGTAAAAGTCTGACACGCCCTCCCGCACCACCCAGAGCGCGAGAAGTCATTTGGATGATTTCCCACCTTAAAAAAAAAAAAGACCCAATGCGATATTGTAGTTCCCTTATTTTAAATAGTGCCACTGTTTATACCTTAGCTAATTCTATATGTAGCTATCCTAGTGAATGTACTCAAAGCACAAGAGAATATGTAGACGTCATCGGCGATGAGGTCGAGAGAGCGGAGCGTACTTGTCAGCAGCGCCTCGCGCAGCAGGTTCGTTCGCGCATGCGGCACCGCCAGCAGCTGCGGTTGCGACGCCTACCCACATACCCGTCCGGCACGACCAGCTCCACCCTTCGCAATATGTCTGCATTGTGTATCTTTACTCTAATAATCTTAAAGATATAGGTTACGAGTGTGAGTTGCCTCCAGACACTCAGTTCAGTATATCCGACCATACCCAAGACAAATAGAGTTGGATACATCAACGGATAAAAGGGATATACACCGTAGTCCCTCATATGTTTGTACCTAATAAACTTGTTGATAAGATGAATGAAGATATCCGCAGGAGAGCCAAGGTTACCGACATAACCCGAATAATTGCCGAACATAAGTGTCTGTAGGCAGGGCACATTGCTCACAGAATAGATGGTTGATGGGGCTGAAAGCTTCTGAAGTGGCGACCATGTACCGCAAGACGCAGCGTTGGAAGACCTCCTACAAGGTGGACCAATGATTTGGTGAGGGTCGTGGGAATCCGATGGATGCGAGACGCATAAGACGGGCTGTTGTGAAGGCACTTGGGGGAGGCCGATAATGAAATGGGAAGTTAAAATTCTAGCTATTACTGCAAATATATAGAATAGAATAACATTTATTGTACACCAAAATAGTACAGTAATAATTTCACAGAAACTTAAATCTATGGGTACAATGGCGGTCTTATCGCTGACAGCGATATCTACCAGACAACCTTAGAATGGATTCTATGGACTTAAACTAAAAAAGGGGAGTAGTCTGTGGTGTACTGCTAGCAATGTATAAGTCAAACAAAATAAAAAGAAAACATATGTAGATAAAAATATACCTGTACAAAAGGTAATACATAATTTTAAAAATATATTCTACATTTAAAAAAATGTAATTAAGCCCACTACAGACTGAACTTGCGCTTCAAGCTCCTGCCATTTTAAGGTAAGACGTCTTTTTTCTTAGTGCGTGATTTGTAAGGCAAATCAACATTTTTGCTGAGTCAATCGGAGGCGGCCGCGACATACACGTAATTGTCGTGTGTGTGGGCCCTAATCTGTACTTTTGTTATGTATCTTAATTATAGATGAGTGATAACCGGTGGGGTACTTACTCTGTCATCTTTGTTTGATTAAAAATGAGTATACCAACTTAAAATATAAATTAGGAAATCAAAAATACTTTTTATTACATATAGGTCGAAAAGAAAATGTAATCTGTTAGTATATATCCTTTTTTGAGTATCCAATGACTTGTTACGCTCTAGGGTGATGCGTCCTCACGCATCACACCCTCCTCCCCCCCCCCCCTCCCCCCTCCCTCCTCGCGTTACACCCTCGTGTATCAGACTTTTACTGACTAAAACTACATTTGTATCCTTTAATTGGCCCCTTGCGTTCTAGGACCACGGGTTTCCTTTTCAAAAGTTTCCTGCAATACGTTAATGTCTGCGATATTGTTCAAAAGCCGTGGTCTTGGATCGCAAAAGGCAACTATTTTAGTCAGTATAAGTCTGACACTCCTCCTCTCGTGCCACCCAAAGCAAGAAAAGTTATTTGATGATTATCCTTAATAAAAAACTGTCAATGTCCAATGAATACACATTGTATGTTGGTACCTAAAAGTTATTTTAGGAAAAATTAGATAATCACTTAATTGATCTATACTAGGGAAATCCAATCTCGCAAATGCGGGATCCCGCACCTTTTTTGCGGGATCAGAAATGTGGGACTACTCATCCGAGATCCCGTCTGCGGGATTGAATTCATCAATCTCGATTTCATCAATCGGATTTGCGGGACTGGGATTTTTTTAAATATTTGTTCGTTTTAAGTAGTAATGTACAAAAACCCTAATAAACAGAATTAACGCTATTAATTCGAGCTTTACCGGTAAAGCAAAATCCATAGAGATGTTTTGAAGAAAACCGGTTTTATATGTAGAATAACCAGATTGTTCCCCACAGCATTACTTAATGCGAAACGCCGTCGTCGGTTAATTTAAATAAGATATTAAAGTTGTAAACCAGGGCCGGATTGATTAGCAAAAGTTGATGAACCCATGGATTTGAGCTTTGGTCCCTTTGATCAGTTAACAATAGAGGGATGAGTAGTGAAGTTACACTCGTTTATATTAATTATTTTTGGCAGATTCTGGTTTTATTTTGCCTGTATTTCGAGCAAGTTATAATAAGTACAGTTCAGTTTTAATAGTATCTGCTGATTGCTCAAGAACCGTATTTTGACATATTTTTATATAACAGTAAAGCTATGATCAATGCTTGTTTTTTTTTTTTAGTTTGTAAATTGTTGACTTGCTATACGCTTGGTGGATACTGTTAGTAGGTATAGCAAGGAATTGATAAAAAAAAAAAGTTCTGTCCGTAAAGAATTAACCCTAATTTCCCACTGCTTACCTCATTACCTTTATTGTTCTCAATTTAAAAGCCGAAAAATACTAAGTTTGCAATGACTGTATTTTTGTATTTAAACTCATTGTGTTGAATACGAGCATTACCAACAATGACATTAACATAAGCCGCTGGAGTAAAAAAACGATAAAGACAAATCAATTACAATTTGATGTTACAGTTTTCCGGGCCCGTAGCTAATGCACTATAGTACGGCACGGGCCGAGTCACCTTAATCCGTCACTGTTAAGGCTGCGTCCACGCAGTTTTCCATGTTGGTCCTCGCGCCCCACTCTTGCGCAGCCCACGATGCGCGCACCGCCACTGACATAGTGTAGTGTCTCCCTCTCGCTCGTAACCGCGTGTGCGATCGATCAACACCATCGATTTCCAATACGTTTCAAACATTTTTCTGAATGAAAAGTCCTTGCAAAACGTAAAACAATAAAACGTACGTGACGGAATGTTAGTGCCATCATTAACATATTTAGTGTAACTCCATTAAAACTAATCTGTGAATAATTTTCATTGTTTTCAGTGTAGTGACTGAAAGTTTCAAACTGTGCCGCTGTTTTGTAGTGTAAATTGTGAAGTTTACGTGTGGTTATTTTTTATTGAACAAAGGTTTGTTACTATTTAATTATACATGCGATAGTGTGTTGCGCGGTTATGAGTCTTTACAAATTTTTTGCCGTGTGAAGATGGTATCAATTACACATGTTGAAGTTGATAATTGTATTAAATTGTCGGCTACATTAATATGATGAAGCACAATTCGTAATAAGTCGTGGTGGTAACTACCCATATTGTTTACACATACACAATAGCTATAGATAAATGAATAAGGAGTACTGACGCATTTTCACTTACGATTTTCCGGCTTCGTTTTCGTCTATATTGGCAGTTATACTTAGGAATGACATAACGACTTTATGGATGGTACCTATGTTAGACATAATTTTCTATGACGTAAGTGATTTTTGTGGTGGTGCGAGAGGGAGTGGCAGTCTTTTGCTGACTAAGACCTATTTACTTATTTATTAATTAATTTATTAAATACTTTATGCACATAAAGGTACAGAAGCAGACTGTATGTCTTAAGCATTTTCTACCAGTCGACCTTTGGTGATGCAGAGAAGAATAGTGGTAGGTGCAATAAAAGAGAGAAAAAAGAAGAATATATAAAAGATATACAATATAATTATAATATATACATAATTTAATAAACTATATATGTACATGGTTTATTATATAGGTATAAATGGTAATCAGTAGGTAAATGAAGTAATGCAATGTCTGTATTAGTAAAATATGCTCGTGGACGACTCGTAAACATATCAGCTATCTAGCAAGCAGTGCGGCTGTGGAATGCTTTGCCCGTGTCAGTAAGCCAAGCTCAAACACTCACAATTTTTAAAAATATGGTTAAAGATCACTACCTTTCCTCTTGAACGTCGACATTAAGTACATAATTTCTTTGCTTTCATAATTATATATATATATTGTTTGTATTATATGCAATTTATTAGTTTATGTATTGTATATATGTAAATAGTACACTACGAACTACCTGCGTATCTTTTTTCTTCTTCTCTGTCAAATCCATCCAAAGGTTGTCTGTAAAAAATCAATTTTAGCGATAAGACCGCCCATTGTGACACCCTATTAATTTTAAGTTCATAATATAATTTTTATTTTTGGTGTACTATAAAGAATATATCTATTTATCTATCTGTGTTCCTTTAGTTGCCCTTTACGTTTTAGGGCCGCCGTTATTCCTTTGAATAATCATGTAACCCTGGATGACGTATGTGTTGTTGGCAGGTTAGGTGGAAACATTGTGTATGTGATTATGTTAACGTCTGTAACATGAAGCGGAGAATTACTGCGAATTAATCAGGTTGTTTATTGGTTAGACGTGTAAGTCGTTTGAGAGGAAATTAATTAATTAATTTGTTAATTACGAGATTTGCCAATGCGGAGTTAGTTTGCAGAAAGTTAGAAAGATGGATTTCAATACAATATTTCTTAAAAAAATACCTTACTTTTGAATATGAGGACTCTTTTGAATATTTTCAGAGATGAATATGTAATAAACTAATAAGTCTATAATTCCTTTGGGTGTTACTTGTGATCTGAGTGTATATAGAACTAGATAAATAAATAAAATAAAAATACAATTTACTTTACTTAACTAATTATGACATTTAAAAAAATGTTCATATGTCTATAGAAGTAGGTATCCTCTTCCATTATGTTGACGTATCAGTCTGTTTATATAATACTTTTTTTTCATCTAATTGTTTTTTAATTTAATATTTAATTTATGTTTTTTTTTCCAGTTTTATTTATACGTCTCAAATAAAGGTTTTTAATATTCTTATATCCACTAACATTAAAAATATAATTTGGTGTTTCAATTCGGAATCAATTTCATTTCAGTACCTAATTGTAGAAGACTATTTCAAGACAGTCGTCATTAAGATGATATGAGGATGTTGATGAAACATGTTCTAAGTAAATCTAATCATTATGCATACGTCTACGAGTATATTTTACTAATACGGACATCGCATTACTTCATTTACCAACTGATTACCATTTATACCATTTTAGATGCGTTTATAGACTGACTTTATGTGCAAACACATTTACATACATTAATTTGTTAGTCAATTAAATGTATTATATGTATACCTGTAATTAGTTAGCTATTAATGGCTTTGCATGCCGGTATTTCCTGATTAGGAAGTATTCCTCTCTCTTTTAGATTCCTAAACAGCTTTGGGATTTAAGAAGTAGATAAGTAGTAGAAATTGAGCCTAATTTGTCAAGCTGTACGTGATTTGTTATCATTGAAAATCAGACCCGTTTAGGGGACGAATTTAAACTGGACAGGTGATCCAGCGTATAAAAGCCTGTGTGTTCAAATCACACCAATAAATCCTTGCAACAAACATTTTTTTTTATTGGGTATGCAATGAAATCTATGCCTAAAAAACTCTTTTTACAAACAAATTCAACCAACTTCGTTGTGTTTGGTTCATAATCAAAAAAGTTATGCCCAAATAACATAGAATTTAAACATTACTGGTGCCATGAGGGTGTACCAGGGTGTACTGTAGGTACATCTGCGTACACCTTCAATGTTACGGCGTGATGTGATGATATGCGATACCAAAAATTACGCGATTTTTGCGATCATCTATTTAAGAGTTGAGTTGTCTATCCTGTTGTTCCAAATTTAAACGGGACCAAATTCGAATAATTGTCTTACAAAAAACCACAAGATTAATCAAAATTGGTCGTTAATTTGTGAAGATATCGCTGAAAAAACGTCAAACTGAGAACCTCCTACATTTCTGAGGTCGGTTAAAAATCCTTCGTAGGGACATAGCGATATTCCCGTATAATATTAAATAAATCTTCATTATCAGGCAACTAACCGTACATTGTCCCAGTATATTAGCAGGTCCATATACAACTGTTAATTACAAAGTTAATTAAAGCTTATGCGGCTTTCGTCAGCGTGCGACGGAAGTCGCGGCCCTTCGTCGCAAGCGCAGGAAACATACCGACCCGATCGATCAGCTCTAGCCAAGGTATCGAATTGGAAGTATCGATACCTATTATACTTCTTAGAAATTGTCTTTGTTATCTTTACATATTATAAAACAAAGTCCGTCCACCGCACCTGTCTGAATGACAAACTCAAAAATGACTTGAGCGACTCATGAAGAAGGTTTAAATATACATGCTTATTATAGTAAATCCGGGAATTTCAAAGATTTCTAACACCCATGCGAAGCTATAGCGAATAGCTTATAAATAAGCATAGCATAATCAGCCTTAAAATGTTCCCACTGCTGGGATTCAGGCCTCCTCTCTAGAAGAGGAAATGGGCCGTAATCTACCAGGCGGGCCCAGTTTTGGTTCTAGCTTAATAGCTTATTAATAATTTAAAAGTAAAAAATATTATTTAAAACCAGCTTTTAATTAAATGCGCTAAAAAGAATAAAATAAACTTTTACGTTAAAACTTTTACTATCAATATAAAACGTCATTACATAGTTTATCTATTATAAAACCTTGTTGTGAAGTTTTTGTATTCGTATTTAATTAGTTTGAAAACTTTTCATTCGATTAAATTATTTAATTTACTTGTTTAAACTATCGATGCTACGAAACTTATTTCCTTTTATTACTTATGTACTTTTTACGGACTAAGTACAGCGTATGCGCAGGAAGCATACCAACCAAACCGAGCGATCAGCTGTAACTGTTGCGTTATCCGTGTCGACCATTGTCTCCGCGCATACTTGTACTAATGCTGTTGACAACTATTCGATTTTCGAATGAAGACGTTTTGTTACTTGTGTTGTAAGAGGTTATAGAATTTGTAGTTTATTGTTTTACTAGCGACAGCTTCAGCTTTGCACGACTTTTCCTTACTATAACATGCCTGTATTGTATACCTTAACCTTGCACATGAATCACTCTGTCTATTTGTAAAAACCCCATGAAAATCGATTAATTTTTGAGCTTATCGCGAATAGGCGAAAAGATGCGGTCGGGGACTTTCGTTTAATGCATGCACCATGTGAAGAATAAGGAATGAAAGTGGAAAATTAATAACTCTGAAGAAACGAAATGACTTTATGAATATTAGGTAGTCTAGGATGTCACATCGCAGCAACACGTTTTATTGCTTATGAAGCAAAAAGTTATTGGCATTGTTAGTTAATAGATTTAAGAAAGTGAAGACTGAATTAATGGCTCTGGGGAAAGGAAATTACTATGAATATGGGACCTCTAACAACTCTCTCAACATTGAGGAATAAGACGCAAGGAGGAGGGAATGACATGAAGACATTTTTATCATCATCAAGATAAGATCATCCATAAGGACCTTCTCCGATATTGTAAGCAGTTGGTGGCAGATATTACGGCAAGCAAGTGGGTAGGTCGTTGTCCACGGCCACTCTGTAAGAGCCAAACCCGGGTCGATGGCGCTTGGTGTTCCACGCGCGCTTCAATGAGTTATCAGCAAAATGACAATGTTTATCACAACTACGGATTGTTCGAAGGTTACCGTAACCCAACCCTCGCTAAAAGAGCTACTGCAGAAACACTGGGTTTTAGTCAGTAAAAATCTGACAACCCCCCCCCCCCCCCCTCTACCAAGGGTAAACAAAGTTGGTACTGATATTATCTAGATTCTTATTCATGTGAAATTACCACTTGGGAACTGATATTTTGGGAAACTCTACTAAGTACATAGTATATTTGGTAACCTGTTTCAATTGAGGGTTTAATAGAACTTGCAATGTCATATTAGAAGGTAAATATTATTTCAACAACATGTTTTATTATTTTAGTCATGTCTTGATCATTGCTACTAAAGGTCATTTAGAAATAGTAATCATATCCACGAAAAACCATATAACTTTTCGCAATATATATCATAAACCTAAAATACATTAGATGCATAAATGAACCATTACAGTAACATAATAATCACGAACACACGCTATTATTATTATAGAACTATTATTTTTATTTCTCGACATAATTATTATTCATGTACTGACAAAAAAAGGGTCACAACAAAACATGGAGGCGTTATTATATTAGATTGAAGTATAATAGCCGCGGTTTGTTTGTCAGAGGTGTGTAGGTGCATCTTGGTCGATCACTCTGATATGTATTGTTACACAGATAATAAAATAATACTTGTATCAGATCATTGATCTTTGGCATTAGGTGTGAAGTCAAGAGCGTGCGATCAAGAGCAGCTTGGTAATTAAAGTTTTATTTTTCTTTTTTATACCGGCTTTTTGAGATAAACAAACTTGAGATTGTAATTATTTAAAGATAAAAGTTAGTAGCCCGCATTAATAAAATCGGACAAGCCAAGCAGGTAATCATGTTGACGAAGGAGCATCGTAGGTATAAGCCGTGCAGATCATGTCGACGAACGAACAAATATTCAATGATTTCTCTGTGATCAACGTAGTGAAAACTGGAAGTGATCACCGCATGGTAAAGGCACATTAAATATCAACATCAAGCTTGACAGGTCTCGACTGGTGAAGTCTACGCTCCGTCCGGCACAGATCTAGATCCAAAACTCCGAGAGCTTTCAGCTCGAACTCCACAATCGTTTCGCATGCCTGGGAAGCTCTGTGGACGAATACAACGATGGGTTCGTGGAAACTATTTATACTTTTGGGTCTAATTTTTTAAGACTTATTATAGCAGATAATACTTTTAAATAAAATAAAAACTTATGAAAACAAATATACGCGGACATACGCTATCAAAATAATCCGTTTATGGTATGGTTTTTTATAGGTACCTAATCACGAAACTAACTGACAAAAATATGCGCCATATTTGTATAGATAAATAGCTGTTCTTGAATGTTTAATTAGAACATTCTGCTATTTGATTATTCAGATACGATCGAAGGTATAGTTTTTCTTTACCTCGTAACATCGATACCGATGTCAACATCGCTAATCAAACCAAAAAGTTTTAGACGATAACAATCCGTATTGTCTACAAAATAATATCGATAGTTGTGTGGCAGGATTCGACGTAAAACACACCATGTGGTGCTGTATACAAAACTACGAAGTACGACTAATAATCATAAAAACTCGGACAGGATTTATGTTAGTCACATCCGTGCATGATAAGCAATCGTTTTCTAAGAAACTATGTCATACTAAGCTATGTTTCTTTACTTAAATCGTGGAGGAAATAAGTTCTTATAAACGCATTATGTTGCCATGCTGTGTGTGCTGAACTAAGTTATTAGAACTTGGGTTTTGAATGTGTGGGGCGATATTATTTCAAAACTAGTTGATACCCGCGACTTAGTTCGTGTCAGAATTTATAGCTCTGGCAGTGCTGCCAGTAGACCTGCGACAGGACAGTTGGGTAGGTTAGGAAACTTAAAATAGTCTATAACAACTTAATTTATTTAAATCAGACATAATATATCAAGTAACAATAAGCAAATAATAATAATAATAATAATAATAATAATAATAACTTTATTTAACCATTGTTACAGGTATTTTCTTAAACATAGGTATAACATATTTACATATCGGTAACAGGAGTTATATTTTACCAGAATTATTACAATGGCCCCCAAACTAGGCGGTGCCTGTATCTTGGGGACCGGAGTTGCGTGATCGTTAAATTAAAATACAAGTTTACTTTGCGGATTACCTTAAAATAAAATAGGAATAAAATAGGAGACAAAATAATGAGTACAAAGTAACAGGGTAAATAAGTAAAGAGTGTGCGTGTTGCAGGTGTGCGGTTGAAAGAGTGTAGGTATATTGTGTGTGTGTGTGTGTTTGGTGGCCGTTTAGCACGAAATGATAATTATTAGTTAATAATTTCCTCAGTTTCATCGTACGAGAGGGAGACGAGCATTTTTTTCAACATTTTCTTACACAATCGGTCATTTAAACCTTTGATGTCGAAAGATTTAATGATTTGGTTATAAACATGAATGTGAGAGTAAGAAGGACAGCGTCTAGCCAAAAGACTCTTTGCGTTTGGAAGTGGAATATATAGAATGCGTTTTGATAGAAGGTTTTGATAATCAGGCCGGTTTTTTACAGCTCTGTGTGTTCGTAGTGTTGCACTTAGGATGAATAATTGCCGCACTCGGAGAACAGGGAAAACATTATAAAGCAGGTCTGTTGGAAACCTGAAAGGCTTTTTTAGCATTACTTTAATTACAGCTTTTTGGGCCCTTTCTATTTCCATGAATGTGGTTTTACCAGCACTACCCCAGACGGAAATACCGTACTGGAGCACTGATTGGCAAAGCCCAAGATATATCATGCGAAGAGTTTTAGGAGGAGTGCAGTCGCGTAACTTTTTCATAATATAAATGAGTTTCCTGACACGAGCCGAGAGTAGGTGAATATGAGGTTTAAAAGAAATATTTTCATCTAATATAATGCCGAGGTATCTATGAGAAGAGCTGCGATCTATACAGGTGCAGGAACAATCTATGAGTGGAGGATTATGATTGCTACAGCATGTGTGGAATTTGAGTGCCAATTGCCGTGGAGGGCTGGAAGCCGCAGTTTTGTAAAAGGTGATGAGCTTGGTTTTTTTCACGTTAAGGGTAAGAAGGTTTTTGTCAAGTACCTTGGCAATCTTAAGCAAACCGCTTTCAGCAAGATGGTATACCTGGTCCCAGGTTTTAGCGTGAAATATAATTGCCGTATCGTCTGCGTATGATATAATTTCAGAGTTACTTAGTGAACAATTAAGTATATCGTTCATGTAAAAAGCAAAGAGAGTTGGGCCAAGAGTGCTGCCTTGAGGGATTCCAAAGCTTATTGGCAGTAAGCAACTTGAATTGTTACCTACTTTTACTGATTGCTTGCGATTTGAGAGGTAGGACTTAAACCATTCAAGCGCGATGCCTCTTATTCCTATTCCTTCTAGCTTCGATAGGAGGAGGTCAATGGAGATTGTATCGAACGCTTTGGCTAAGTCTAAGAAAACTCCCATGGCGTGCTCTCCATTTTCAATAAAAGTGGCTACAGAGTCAGTTAATAATATTACAGCATCCTCGGTTGACTTGCCTCTCCTAAAGCCAAACTGTCTTTCAGATATAAAATTATTGTCTTCTAAATAGTTGACTAGGCGGTTGTTGACAACTTTTTCTAGCAATTTTGATAATATACTTAAAAGTGCTATAGGACGATAGTTTTCTGGTAGTTCTGTGGGACCGGTTTTATAGATAGGACGAACACACGCAACCTTCCAGCGGTCAGGGAAGATACCATTTTCCATACTTAGGTTAAATATGTGAGTGAGTGGTTTTAATAGTGATTTTTTTAGAAATATAATAAGGCGGGCAGTAATTCCATCAAGTCCAGGAGCGCTGTCAATTTTCAGTTTGTCTATAAATTTTTCAATTTCTGTTTCGTCAGTAGCACGAAAAAAGAAAGAGTTCAGAGGGGTTTCACTTGGCCTGTAATTGTTGGCTAATGATTCTTGTGTTTCAGATAACCGTGATAGTATGACATCTGAGAGATTTTTGCCTAGCGAGGTAAAGTACGCGTTACACTTATTGAGTGATTCGTCAGGGTCTTGTGCGTTGTTCAGTAGTTTAGAAGAGTCATCTTTTGTTGTGGTTGGATTGTATATACATTTGATTGTGTTCCAAAGTTTTTTTGGGTCGTTTCGGTTTTTATTTATGAGTTCACTATTGTAATTAGTTTTCAGTTTGTGCAGCAAGTTGTTACAGAAGTTTTTGTACCTGGTGTACACTAGGCGTCGCATTTCATCATTTGGATGAGATCTCAAATCCATATGCAGTTTATCGCGATGTTTTATACACCTCATTAGGCCTTGTGTTATCCAGGGTTTAATGTTATATTTACTACGACTGATAAGAATTGTACGGGAGTTCTTGGAGACTGAGTTTGAAAGTATATCAATTAATGAGTTTACAGAACTGTTGGTACAATTTGTGCTTAATACTTCTGACCAATCCATATTGCTTAGTTCTACAGCAACTGCTACTTCGTCAATTACATATTTACACCGGGATCTTAAGGGTTTGTTTGAGTTCTCTTCTTGTGATATGGCAGCCATAACAATGTCATGATCCGTAATTGATGATTTGCCAATGATGCCTACTGATTTTATGCTTGTTTTTATAAAAATGTGATCGAGACAAGAGCGCCCTCTTGTAGGTTCAGTGATCGCTGGCAAAAGACCATGGGTAGCTAAGAGACACAAATATTCGATATGTCTGCTATTTGTGGTATTATAAATGTCAATGTTAAGGTCTCCTGATAATATGATTGTTGGATAGTTTTTTAATTGTGATAGGGTCGTATCCAGCGATGTTGTAAAATTGTCTATATTTTGACATGATGGGGAACGGTAGATTCCTATAATGGCGATTTTGTTATCCAGTATCATGATAAGACTATCTGCGTCTGTAACTTCAGATTCTAACACAGAAATATTCCAAGCAGTTTTGGTATAAATGATTATACCGCCGTTTTTATTTAATTGTGTAAGAGTACGGGATACGTTATAACCTGGTAGCGGTTCTATTAATGTTGCATCACTTAACCAACACTCAGTCAAAATTATAGCATCGAAGTCTGTATCAAGGCGTTGAAAAGCTATGTAGAAGTCGTCAAAATTATGCTGATAACTTCTTATGTTTAGTGAGAGAATTTTAAAACTATTTTTGTTAGGCATCAGTATCCTACATTCTTCTAATTGATCACATGTGTGACAGTTTATAGTAACGTTTTCGTCAATGTCCTGAATAGTATCAAGTAAAGCCATAGATGTAGCTAGTGAAAATGTTTTCCGTAGTTACTATAAATGTTGCGATTGTTACTATAAGAGATTCGTGAACATAAGAATGTGGGATAACCAGAAATTTAGAGTGTTTATGTGTTGTGTTCATATTAAATGAGGAAATTTCTGTCCGTGTGTTTTTGATGATTTCGCAATCTATAAAAAGGTTGATCTGTTGTGTATAGTAGTTATGTTGTAATGCTTCAGAGGTACACTGCGTATTTTTAAGTTGAAACAATAATGCAAAAATGTACATTTCAAAAATAACATAAAATCTCGAAAAGCTTTGAGATTGCAAGTTGGTTACCCAGTTTGAAGTTCGCAGAAAGTAGAATTTAAAAATAGCATAAAATCTAAGAATTATAAAATCCATAATTTGTAACAATAAGGCACAAATGTATGCTTCAAAAATAGCAGAATATCTAAAAATACTTTGAGATCTAAAATTAGTGTGAGTTAAACTTAGGGCTAAAAAGTAAGTTATACAAAATATAAAAGTAAATTGAGATCTAAGAGTAATATGAGATCTAAAGAAATGAAAATAAAAAATAAAGAATAATAATAATAAAAAATTGTACTGTTTTAAATCAGGCCTGGCTGTCGTATTATTGAAGATCTGTTGACAGATACCCACGAAGTCACACTGAGGTAGCTGAACCCAGGTATCGTTCCAGGTCTTCGGTGTTCCGTATATGTATGGCAGGGTTACCCTCTTGCTTACGGATGAGAATAGCACCATTTTTGATCCAGCAGAAATGGTATCCATGTTCTCTTGCACAAAGTTTGGTCGCGCGAAATAACTGCCTATTTCCTTGGGTGAGGCGCTCATTTACGTAGACGTTTCTCGCGGTGCCAGCTATCTCAATATCAGTCGAAGTAAGAGTCCTCCTGGTTTTAGCAGCCTTCAGAAATTCATCACGCTTGTAGCGCCGCACAAAGCGGACGGCGAGTGTACGCGGAGGAGTTTCAGCTGAATCTTTAAGTTGTTGTCGGCGTGGTCCCGCCCTGGAAACGAAGTCTAAGTCTTGTTCTTCTATGGATATTCCAATTTTGTGAGCCAAGATGCACACGATATGAAACGGGTTTTCATTTTTAAGTTCATTGATGCCAGATATCTCGAGTTCGTTCTTTAGTGACGATTGTGCTTGTGTGTTCAACTGGTCGCGGAGATTAGTGATGGTACTGTTGAGAGAGATTATTTCTTCTTCTCGTTTTTCTAGCGTTTTTATTCTCGAGTCGTATTCGTCGAGACGCGTGTAACATTTCGTTAGGTGTTCGGTAAGGGATGTAATATGGGTTTTTATATCTACCACATCGCCTCGAAGTAATTTAATCTCAGAGCTGAGACTTCGCAAAATTTCCGTGTCAGAAGGTGCGTTGGTGGATGAGTGGCCACAATCTGCTGAGTTAGGCGTCGTCGTGATGTCAGCTGTGATGTCAAATGTGTCGTGATGTCAAATGTGCTTAGACATAAATACTTAGATAAAATACATAATATATTATCATATATTGTTATGTATATAAATGTAGTGGATAACCACTACATTTAAAAAATATTTTTATATATAAAAAACAACAAATTACCAAATACGACACTAGGCTAGACATATACTAAAAGCCTTCCATGATAAATGGGATAGTTAGTATTTTTTCACTTCGAACCAGTAGTCTGTTCTTGAGGGCAGTCAGGTAGGAAACACCAGCTCAATCTAGTTAAAACTGACAAAAAAATTGACGTGTAAAATGTTTTAAAAAACATTTCTAAAATAAATATCTTTTATCATTTAAACAAACAATCAAATAAAATCTTCAGCTTTATTGTATTAGATAGTAATAGATTTCTTAGAGCGCCGATCTTGTTGGCCCAGTTTCCTTCGTCTAAGTAATAGATAAATCTCTTACTTACACGAAGGAAACTGGGCCCAAGTCTGCTATTTTTATAAATTCGTCATTCCAACACGATCCCATTGTCATTTTGCTTAAAGTTCGTAATCTGCTAATTCATAATGATCGGTCAATGGTCTCGTACTAGAGTTGTGGTAGAATAACAATATCGAGCTTATTAAAAGCAATGACTGCACAATGTCGTTCTAATGATAGGTCACTGATCAAAGGAATTATCAAAATTTTAGTAGATTACCGCATACGTCAGATATTCATTTGTCAATATGTATGAGATTATTATTCTATGCCACTACTTTTAATGGAGTGTCAGTGGTTGACTATTGGAAAGTCATAATGTAGCCAATATATTATAGGTTTACCAAACTTGTCAAAATTAACAATATTGAAATCAATAATAGACCACTCTGACACTATTATAATAGCAGACTTGAGGTCCTGGTAGATAGTGTTAAAAATAAAAACACTACGTGTAGCAGGAAATGACGACAATCTGACAAAACAATCAGCGTGACATGTCATCGACATCCGAAGAATGTTTTCATTCATGACGCGTCTGAGCAGACTCGCTAATGACTGGAATCCCAATTATCACTTAAACTAAACAAACGACAGCTAATAGCTTGTTCAACCACAGCTTATCTTTATATGGACTTCCCATCGAAAAGATAAATGTAAACTTAAACAAATTGATGTGATTAAATTCTTAATATTAGCAATATTGGCAGACTGTTAGGTTAGGCTACCAATGAAGAGGAGTGGCAGGCGGTCGACTCCTGCGGAGCAGTAACGCTAGCAAAGGAGGCGCCCGCAAGCGCACGCGCGAGGGAACGGCTTTCACGCCCCAGCGGCCGGGATCCCGATCTCGACTTCCGGCCACCCTAGGCGCGGGTTTGCGGACGGCGAGCAATGGGTAGCTCGCCATCAGACGGCAACGAAGGAACAGGAGTGGGTTTTTAGTCAGTAAAAGTCTGACACTATTTCTCGCTCCGCCCAAGAGCGGGATTGGTCATAAGATGATTTTCCCACCTAAAAAAAAAAAACATAGCACGGCGGTCGCAATGTCTCATCATAGTTCACACTGGTCTGTCACGCCTTAAAACAATTAACAATTCCCTAGCAATGGCCGCAAACTCAGAATTCCTAATTTACCGTTCGACGTACCTATATTTTAAAATGCTATGATCTGCGCTGGTCGCCGTGCTCGGGGCGTCGGGCGCACTTGGACGCATTCCTTCCACGATGTTGAAGCTAGCTGATTATTAACTACCAGAACCTAGCATTGCTTGCACCGGCTAGTTACCGAGGAGAGAATGTATTATACCTTGCCGAAGTACCGTCGATTTCATTAATTTGCTGGCGGTTCCGGTTTGCCTTGTGAGTACTTGTGAGTTGTGGGCTGTGGTGCTAAAACACTGAGTACGTCGTTAGCTGTTGTATGTGTTGAACTGGAAGTGAGTTTACAAAGTAAACTCATTGGGGTTTATACCCTGGTTAGAGGGGATTGTATGAAGCTATATGCATCAGTTTAGTATCCATCGAAAACTTGTTGTATCTCTGGTGTGACGATGTCGATACACAATCTTTGTAGTCTGGTTTCCGCACTTAGTCCTTGGTGGACCATTGTGGACAAAACTGGACATAATCTATCGCGATTTTCTCTGGAACTGCTAGTTCGAATTAAAAATTCTTTTAGTGTTGTACCTATTGCCCACTTATCAAAGAGGCCTATTGGCTGTATATCTTCTAATGCTGGGTACTATTAAAAGTTTTTTTCGGATCGATGAGGATTTTTTAGATTTCATTTATGATGGTGTTTTGAACCAACCTACCAATTTTCAGCTGGGTGCGAATTATTGTAACCTCGGATGTCTAAATTGACCGGACTGGCGCAGTTGGTCCGCGTGCTAGATAAGGTACGGCTCATTCCCTTTACTAGACAGAAGGCCTGTCTCTTAGCGGTGGGAATATAATAAGGCTACAATGTTATTATTACTATGCTAATAGTAATACATACAAAACTATACATATAAAAAACTAAGTTCAGATGATATGGGTCAATACATCGCGTCCTGCTATAAAATTATTAAACAAATTGCGTACTAGGTTCTTTGATTAATGATTCCATGCGAATTTAATTTTAATTGCACAACCCGATGGTATCTTTAATCACCAGCAAAAAGTTCCTAAAATCGATGTTCCAACTGATTGTAATTAATTATCTATAGTCTTGCATAATTTCGACGCAGGTATAATAAGTTCCTAAACTATAAATACGGACGAGACGTATCTATTTATGCGAGATGACGGTTGATCGCAAGAATTTCCTTTAAAAACTAATGGCTGACCGTTTTTAGTGGATCTCTGTTTTGTTTTAGTGATTACGGTGATTAGCGGCAAAGTACACAAACATTTTAATGAGATGCAAATATTTTAATATAAGGAATGGTTTAGGTAAGGTTATTGGTGATTTTTTCGAAATTTAAATTAACTTAGTGATTGCGTCTGTGCGATATTTTCAAAAGTTTTTTTCTCCAAAAGGTCTACTTGTATTTCTCAACAGAGGATTTCAAAGTCAAAGTCAAAGTCAAAAATTTTTTATTTCACATAGGCCTACATGGGCACTTATAAAACGTCAGAAGCTAGTGCACGGTTCCAAATTGGTCGTTTCCTATGGAGAAGAACCGGCAAGAAACTCCATGGTTACTCTTTTAAAAAAATGATTGTTTACAATATTTTCATATTACAGTATTAATAGACATTATGTAAGAACAGTGTAGACCAGTCGATATTGTACCCAAAAGCACAATAAAAATAATAATATTAAAAAAAAAAGTGAGTCGTAATAGGAAGTAACCTAAGAATTCGCGAAGTCCACGGTGTTCTCACATTCACATTAAAAAAAAAGAAGCTATATAAAAAAAAAACAAGAACAATAAGTAATTACAATTATCAATAAATGACATGTCAACAAAAAGAAAATTACTAACGAATTTATGGTGGTTGGCGTCTACTAATATAAAAAATATTGCAAAAGCAATGTGTAGGAAGAAAAGAAAAAATGTATATATTACAACAAATGTGGAGCAGTTAATAGATAGATGTACACAATATTATGAGTTACCAGGGGGCCACATGTGCAGAAGCAGTCATTGCCAAACAAGCGTGTCTTCGACATAGTCTTTAACCTTGTAATACGCTTTTTTAGTTAGGACACGCTTAATATGGGTTTTGAACTTGCCCTCGCTAAGTTCAGTCACCGCCTTTGGTAGCTTGTTATAAAAGCGTATGCTGTTTACTAAAAATGACTTGCTGGTCTTAGCTAATCTCCATTTGGGTAATACAATTTCGTGTTTAAATGTGCGCGTATTTATGTTATGAAAATCGCTTCTAATTTTGAAAAGTCCTAGGTTTTTACGAACGTACAAAATACTTTCCAAGATATAAAGAGAAGGCAGAGTAAGTATATCGATTTCTTTGAATTTATTTCTGAGGGACTCGCGAGGACCCATTTTATAAATAGCCCGGATTGCTCTCTTTTGCAATATGAAAATTGAGTCCACATCAGCTGCAGATCCCCACAGTAAAATGCCATAAGACATAATACTGTGGAAATAAGCATAAGCATAAGATTTGAGACTTTAGAAATTAGAACGATACCGAAAACGATAGCCGAGAAGTCAAATTGAAGGGTCACGTGGTCAATTTCAATAGCGCATGCCATATATTTAGAACTTTTTGATATCACACTGATATTATAAAGCCAAAAGTTCGTGGGTGTTTTGTTTTTTTTATGTAGGAAATTATTCAATGATTTCTCCCACTCTAGGGCGGAGTGGGAGGATGTGACAGACTTTTACTGACTAAAACCACATCTATGTTTCTACTTTGCCTTGCTTTCCAGGACCCCAGGTTTCCCGTTTGGAAGTCAACTCATGGCCCCAGTAGGCTTCGGCCTTTTGCCCCTACGGTTTGGCCGACATTTCTCTGAGGCACGCGTGTAACACACTCGGACTCGGACTAGATGGCTGGACGACGAGCTACCCATTACTCGTCGTCCGCAAGATCTACGAGTATTTCTCGAAATAGGATCTGTGGCTCTAGAACGACATCGACTTCTTTTTGACGACCCTACATTTTGACTTCCCGGCAATCCGTATGGATTGCCGGGATGTCAAAATTAAGGGTCACGTGGTCAATCATCATGTGACATTTCGGTACGAGCTGCATGCTAATCCCATGTAGGTATTTAGAATTTTGTGATATCACACCAATATTAAAAGACCAAAGTTTATATGTTTGTTACTTCTTCACGCTCGAACTGCTAACGGATTTCTATTAAACTTGATACACGGGTAAAACATGACCTGGAATAGTGGAATAGCACACAGAATACTTTTTATCCCAGGATATGTTTCCTTGGGATAATTTTCTAATATCACGCGGGCAAAGCCGTAGAACGTCTTTTGTCTGCCTGTGTCAACATTTGAAAATCAGGTTGCACATTATCTTGTTCAGTTCTCGTACAGGATGATTTTCCAGAATACTTTATAAAGTTTCCTTCACCTACAAGCACTGTAACACTTCCGCTGCGCATCCTGCGGAAGTTGGCGGAACGACTTGAGAATCTGTTCCGAAGCGGATTTTCCTCAAAGATTAGTAGGAGTGGGGACTTGTTTAGAATGCTAACCTAGTCAGGTTAGCATGGAATGTGTTTTTTTTCGATTTAAATGCCAACTACGCAGTATTACGTAGCTGGTAATGATGACAGTTCGATACTACATATTATTAGATAGGTCTTCAGTACGTACCACGGCTTCCATCTACAAATTGGTATCCATAATGCCAACTACGAAGTACTACGTAGCAGGCCATTAATAATAATAATATTCTTTTTATATTTTTATATGTTTTTTAAAGAAATATTTGAAAATGTAAACGGTATGTATAAAAAATAAATAAATGGAATAATAATAACGATTATTTATTTATTTAATTCATTAAACCCCAAGCGAAAGTCCGCTCTCTCATTGTCTACTATTGTGTTTCTAATTACGGTGTTCGAGACAATTTTTACCATTTGTATGGTGGCTAAAACTGTTTTGTAGTTACGTCACAAAAAATATTTTTTTTGTTGTGATTCGAAAAAATCTTTTAAACTCGAATCAGGAATTGAACTAGTTACGGTTATAGGTAAGTTTGTACGGCACCGGGCTCGAACTTGTCCGGTTTTTAACACTCCCTTTCTTAGGGGTCCAGTACACGATAGGTTTTGCTGTCAGTTTAACCACAGTCAAATATCTTGACTGACGAAAAACCTACCGTGTAATACGACTGAGTTTGCATGACGAAAAATGTATGGCGATAAAATTCTGTCAGTCAAGCTTCATTTATGATTGATGGTTTTGATTGACGCTTGCATGAAATAAAGTAAATAAAGCATCTACAAAATCTAGTCACTCATCTTTATTGCCTATTATGTACTTGAGTTCTAGTTTTCCTGGTGACACAGAGACCTAGGCCGACCTTCAGAAGATGGTCGAGTTGTGACCGCAGTGGCCTTGTTGTTTTTGCTGCTAAAACCACTCAGACGCGCCAACGATCACCAATGTGAGATGGTTAATTAAATGTTCTTATTTATTATCATATTTAATTCACTTTTTAGGGTTCCGCACCTCAAAAGGAAAAAAACGAAACCTTTATAAGATCACTTTGTTGTCCGTCCGTCTGTCTGTCTGTCAAGATCCTTTATCTCGGGAATGCATGGAGGTATCGAGTTGAAATTAAAACCATGTACTCAGGTCTGCGGTCCCTTGAATCTGCGAAAAAATCAAACTTTAAAGTTAACACTCTCAAAGAAATCAAAATTCATAGGGTACTTCCCGTTGACCCAGAATTTTGAAATTTGGCATTAAGCAAGGTCATATAGTACAAATATAGGAATAAATCTGAAAACAGTAAATTTGTAGTAACGTCACAAAAATTAAATTTGAGACTCGGAAAAATCTTCGATAATTGATTCTGGAATTGAGCTGTTTACATACTCGTAGGTAAGTTTGTACGAAACCCACAGTGCGCGAGTCCGACTCGCACTTGCCCGTTTTTTTGCAATAAATTGAGTTGGAATTAAAGAAACGGTAGCGCTTGGAAATATATTTATTGGAAAGGCCATTTAATAAGTGATTGGTGTGGAGGCGTCTGGATTGCTTTTTTAATAATCGTAAACAAGATCAGTAGAGTCCTAGCTGTCTCAACTACGAAATATAAGGTCGTATTTTTAAACTCAGCTATGCACTTTATATTATATAGTCTATATGTATTACAGCCGTTTATTTATCCAATGAATATGTAACTTAATTTCTTAACATACGCAGTTAACTTAGTATCTAACATGCTTAATATTTTTTATATATGTACATTTTTTAATTCATGGATTTCAATTTTGAGAACCTAATTGCTTCCACTAACATTTTTTTCCGCAGAACCCTAATTCCTTTCCTATCAGTGAAAGTCCCGTCAGAATCGGTCCAGCAGTTTTGAAGATTAGCCGGAATAAAGAGACAGACAGACCAAAATGTTAAAAATAATATTTTTGTTAGAAGTAAGCGTATAGTTGAGAGCAGTGGTGGCCGAGTGATAACGGCCTCGAATTACGAGTTTTAGGTCGCGGGTTCAAACCCAGCCAGGCGCATTACTTTGTGTAATTTATTTCATCACCACTGGTCTCAAAACGGTGAAGGAAAACATCGTGAGGAAACCGACATATCCTAGAACCAAAAATTCGAAGACATGTAACATTCACCAACCCGCATTGGGCCCGCGTCGTGGATTACGGCTCATTTTCCTTTCCTAGAGAGGAGGCCTGAGTCCCAGCAGTGGGAACATTGAAAGGCTGATCAAGCGCATAGTAAAAAAAAAAAAATATGTTATAAACAGACTTCAATTTTATTTATAAATATGTATAAATGCCTATAGCTATAGCTCGACTTGAACTAGATTATCTAATAGATAAAAGTATCTAACTAATTGCAAGATTTTATAATAGAGGCACGTATAAAAAAGTAAAGGTTTTCCTTGACACATTAGTATCTATAACCAAGTCTAGAATTACCATAATTCATAGGAACACCTGTCTACAAGGTCGGTTATGCCATGTACCATTCCGACATACCTAGGAACGTTTTCTCAAAAATACCTTATCGTAAATCAAGGAAAAATCTCCCTTGTGTTGTGTAAGCGTTTACGTCATGCCAAGTGTTGGCAAATTTCATGGTTTTCGTTCAAGGGTTCGGTTGAGTCAATCACATTAGTCATTCTTTAATTAAATGTTTACCTTTGCCGTGTTACAACATCGGGCTACCTACGTTTACCCGACCTACTTACGTTTTTTTATCCATTACTAGCTGACCCGGCGAACTTCGTATCATCTTATGACATCCCCCGCCCTTGGGCGGGGCGGGAGATAGTGTCAGACTTTTACTGACTTAAAACCCACTCCTGTTCCTTCGTTGCCTTCGTCCCAGGGCCTCGGGTTTCGTTTTCACACTACCCATGACCCCAGTAGGCTTTGACCCTGCTGGGCCCCTACGATTTGCTGACATCTCCCAGAGGCGCGCGTGGAACAATATGCGCCGTCGACGACTTGGGCTCGGTCCGGACGGTTACCGGACGGTCGGACGGCGGGCTACCCATTGCTCGCCGTCCGCAAGCCCGCGCCTACGGTGGTCAGAAATCGGGATCGGAATCTCGGCGGCGGTTGGGGCCTGAGGACCGTTGCCTCACGCGATCGGCCACCTCCTTTGCTAGCATTACTGCTTCGCAGAAGGAAGCGACCGCTTGCCACTCCTCCTCGCTCCGGACCATGACGTGTACCTAGGCCCGACGCGAGAGATCGCCGCCGCCGATCGCCCCCACGAGGACACGGCGTTGCTCTGCCCAAGCGTGGCACACCTCCACCGTATGCTCCGCCGTGTCATAGTTAACGATTGCGATGAAACAAAGCCTTTAATAATATATCATGTATAAAAGTTATCTACATCGATTTCGTACATTTTACGTGATAACTAAAAACTTCTACAGATTTATTGTATGTTTCCTCCTCTTTACGTCGTACTCCTCAATGCTGAGGGTCGTGACCTACTCTGCTTCATCACTTTCATTCAAACGAGATTCCTACAGCTGTTTCTGTGTCTGGCGATGTGAAGGGCATTGTATAGCGTAGTCAAGAGCGGTGCGGATTTGGTCAGACCAACGTATTGGGCTGCGTCCACGAGGCCTTTTCTCATCCACTTTGCCGGTCACGATGAGCCTTTCGAGGTTGCCACCATCTTTCCTTGCAGTGTGACCGAAGTATTGTTGAATCTTGTGTAGGATTTTGAGTTCTCGCAATATGGATCCGATGGTCAGAAATGTTATATGTATGTATGAAGATTATTTTAGGAATGTTTTAAAGCTGTATTAATGGGTAGCTCAGACTTTTTTTAAACGTTTCCTCACACTAGCAATTAATCCTATATCATGGGTTCGTTTATAAACACGCAACTTCACATACACAAGACACGCAGACCCGGAACAACAATATAGAGGCCATAGGTACAAATATTTGTTCCGTGCGGGAATCTAACCTGCGACACTCATCGCGGCAGCCAATCTCTGGACATTTTTTTTTATTCTAGAAAGAAAAGACTATGAGTGACTTAATAGTGGTGTATTTAACAGTATTAGTTTTTTTTGAGGTGGTTCTCCCGCTCTGGGTGGAGCTAGAGAGTGTCAGACTTTTACTGACTAACCCCACCCCTGTTACTTCAGCTGACCTTTGCGTTTCAGGGCCACGGACACGGTAATAGTTTCTAACAATCCAGAAACTGTATCTGTCCTTTGTTCCCAATTTCTATACAAGTAGAACCAAACATAATTCCAATTTTCTCAATTCTCACCTCATTTATTCAACTATATTATTTCTGAAAAGTGTTTTGGTACCATTCAAACTATTGTACGTGGGCAGGTGTAATAACATCTAGAACTATACGCCAAGCTCATTACCTCGTTGAATGAAAGACAAACAATGAATAAAAATTTTGCTATAGGGTAATCCATACAGTGGCATTGAACCGTAGTTTACTCTTTATGTCTATATTCGTGGCACGCGCTTGCTTCGCGACAGTCCTCGGCATTCCTCGGCAATCCTCGGAAGACCTCGGTAATCGTCGGCAATGTCGAGGTTGACATGACCCTACCAGTTGAATTAACCTACGTAATTTGCGAATTGTGAAGGTTTGTCGTCCTCAGTGTCAAACCACGGATGGAATATTTAAGGAGGTTAATGAGCTAATGTGGGTATTGCCGTATTGGTTTCGGAGAATACGTTTTATTGTTTTGTATTACATAAATTGAAACGATCATCTGATTCAACAATTGTGTATAAACATATATCATCGAAGGTCTTTCACATTCAAAAAAGCAAATACATAGTCTTTTCTCTGTGAGAGCCTTTATATTAGTATGAAAAACGACTTGACAGTGCATGGTTGGCTTAGTGGTTGAGCAACTGACTAATGCGCTATGTGTCGAGATACAGGGGGACTCGTAACCACTCTGACTTCGTTCCAGTGAAAAAGAGGGATGGACTTATACACCCTATATAGCTCCATCTCATATATAGTTTAGTTTAGGTCGCAAAACGGATCGTGCCAGAGGCGAACCCACTCTCCAAAATCGCCGTCCAAAAGCACCAACAGCTGTTGGTTCCAGTGCTCCTGGACAGGAGGTCGGGTAGCTCCAGGAGTAATACCTACAACGTTCAAAGAGAAAAAAAAAAACAATGAAAGGTTTCCACAGTGAACGTTTTTCAGCGGTGTTTATTAAGTGTCTTTATCTGTTTGTAACCTCATTATGAGTATTAAAATTACCATGTTGCTTTTGAACAACAAATTAGTTCAATTTTCATTGTTTTCTGACACACAGGTCAATAGCCCGCGGGGTATTTATTGACATGAAGCGACATAAAAGGACGTGTGAATTAAACAAACGGTTCCATTGTTTCAATGACTTTATTTATATGGGAACTAATCTTAATTGTAGCGCCAAATAGGTTTTTTACTTCTGTTGTAAAGGTTACGTTTACCATAAATTTAGGCTAACAAATTGTTTAGGCTTAATTAGTATCGTATTCAAAGGTTCCTCTGTACCTACTCCTCTGGGCTACCGGATAGTTTCAAAGAGTTACTGTATCTAGCCCTGGAACGCAAAAGGAACACAGGTGGGTTTAAGTCAGTAAATGGTTGACACGCCATTTCGCTCCATCCAGAGCGGGAGAAGTTATTGGATGTTTCTACTGTAACTTTAAAAAAAGAGGCTCATCCGGGCCTCGGAAAGAAGGACCCTTATATATCTATCTGCTGTCATTTATTTATTTATTTAACAATTTATATACACACAATAATAAAAGAAAAGAAGAAAGAAACAGAAGAATAGTACAAAGGTAATGCTTATTTCTAAAGAAACTCTTCCAGCAGACGTGCGAAAGGAGAGTTGGAGAAAATAGAGATGTAGACACTGTGTGTAGACGTAAAAGGAAAATTGGTACACACAAAATACATAAGTAGTTAACAATGAAATAATATAACATGCAAAAAACAAAAAAAGATTTATTTATTTATTTATTTATTTATTTTTTACACCTTTACAGATAAGTCCAAGGCGATGTTATAACTAACACTTAAGATATACTATTGTAATTATATACATACACATAATAAAACAAATATAACAAAAACATACCAAATAATACATACATACTAAATAATAAATCTTTGACAGAAGTTAAGTCAGTCAAAAGCTAAATAACCTAACACCAGCCTTTCCTAGGGGATGTACTGTTAGCGGATTGTGGAAGTCAGATAGCAAAGTGCTCCTTGTAAAATACTGGTAAGTACTCAGGTGTATCCGGATAGATTAGAAGTCGAGCAGGTAGATTTGTTTGTAAAGACCAGGTTCAACATCTGCGGGAACGCAAAAGACAACTGAAGGAGCACCGGTGGGTTTTATAGTCAATAAAAGTCTGACACGCCGTCTCGCTCTACCCAAAACAGGAGAAGTTATTTGATGATTTCCCGCCCTGGTACGAAAGGCAAAGAAGGAACAGGAGTGTGTTTTTAGTCAGTAAAAGTCTGACACTGTCATTAGATTATTTTCCCAACGAAAAAAAAACTGACTCTTGCCATCGCCACGTTAAGAAGAAGACCTGGAAAAAAGAGGGTCATTCGAGCCTCGGAACGGAGGACTCAAAGCTAAATAAACCTAAAAAAAAAACAAAAATTAAGCCTAACGATTTGCCTAGGCATCCATAGAAAAATACGCAATAATCTCGCTCTTATCGCTGAGCTTAAAGCAATTACGAAATCTAATTGGAAAAACGTGTGTAGCCGACTAACCTGTATCTTTTATAATCTGCATAAAACATTCGAACTAGTTAGTAGTATACGAATGTCATATGTTTTTCCCACGAATAAAGACGCATCTACACCACTACAAGATGACCTTAGATCGTGAAGTAACTGTTGTTTATTTGTGAATGTTGCAGAGGTCGTGGTAGGCTGGTCTTGAATATACATAATATATTAATAGAGATGACACGACTAGGCTTGTCAAAACGTTTACATAACCGTGATGTAATGCTAGCGACAAGTGTATGTTACTGTAAAATCACATATTACGGTAAATTGTAAGATTTTCTAGCAAACCCGTCGATATAATATACATTTATCATCAATATTTAAATAATTAAAATAAATTAAATGACTGTGGCCTGTTGATCTAGTGGTGCCGGAATGCCGGAGGTCGTGGGTTCGATTTCCACCCAGGATAAATGTTTGTGTGATGAGCACGATCATTTGCTCTGTGTCTGGGTGTAATTTATCTTTAATATGTATTTATTTAGAAATGTATAAATATGTTTATCAGTTGTCTAGTACCCATAACAAACAGAGCTTGTCTGCTTAGCTTGGGACTAGACGGCGTTGTGTAAAAGTTGTGGAACATTAAAAAAAAACCTCCCGCTCTGGGTGGGCGAGAGGGTGTGTCAGACTTTTACTGACTAAAACCCACCTGTGTTGTGATGTCGCCATGGCAACTCTTTTGAACCATCCCACAGCCCTAACAGGCATCGGTCCTAATATCTTTACGTCTTATTTAGCGCTAATCACAAAACAGGTCACCCATTTTACTAGTAAGACTCAAGTTTCCTTGAAAAATCCTAGGATTTACCATTATTCGGGATGTTACGACGACGGTTTTTTTTAAAGTGGGATAAAATCTAATGACTTCTTTCGCGCGGGCGGGAGGACATCAGAGGGTATCAGACTAATGCTCCTTCTTTGCCTTGCGTTCCAGGGCCCCGGGGTTCATTTTAACTTAACCCATGTCCCCAGTACGCTTCGACCCTGCTGGGCCCCTTGCTGACATCTCGGGATGTTACGTTAACATATAAATAAAATGTGACTCAAGTGAAACAACGCCCGGCTGATGCGCACGGCTCTACGAATAGGAGATGGCTAATTAAGTACAAACTTGGAAACTGCTGTACCGATTTTAATGAAGCTTTCACTGCAGTGTGGGTGGGCATCGTTTAGTAACGCTTTTGTGGAGGACCTGCGGACCACTGACATTGTTTCCGTGTGTACCTACCTACAGTAGTGAGAGTTTTGAAACTTCCCTAAAGTTTCCAAACCTCTCACTACTGTAAGTACTTGTTGATTTATGAATTCACCACACTCGCTAAGAGTAAATGGGTGAAATACTTGATTATGTAATGTGGATTTGTGACTATCCATTTGACTTTGACAGTCGTAATGAGTAGTCAACCCCCCTAGCCAAGTAACAACCGTTTCGCTTCGATTCTCTTTCGTTGATCGCCTCGAGTCGGCCACGCCTCCTATTCCTTTGTTCTGAGCACGTGACTGAGCTTTGAGATGACGTCAGAATAAAGGAGTCGGAGGCGTGGCCTACTCGAGGCGATCGATGAAAAGAGAATCGAAACGAAACGGTTGTTACTTGGCTAGGGGGGCAGAAGATTTTAAGAGCCAACGCTGCGTTAAGCGGGCGCTCGTGCGGGCGTCCGCACGTGCACCCGTCGTGTGACTATGCGCGTGTGTCGTGTGCGGCGGTCCCTGTAGCGGAAACCGGATTATTACCTGCGCAGTGTCGATAGATCTAGTTTAACGGTCGTAGTCGTGTCGATGGAGAACTTTAATCTATTAATACGTAGCAAAACGGGCGCAGGACGCGATTGCCCGCGACGGATATCCGCGCGGCGAGCCGCGACGGTGCACTTTTGTATGGGACCGCGCGGGCGACCGCGAAACTCAGCGTCGGCCCTTAGGCTTCTGAGTTGAAGGAACATTGTGGGTTTTAGTTGTGTGTGTGGGTCAAAGTCTAACACTCCCTCCCACTCCGCTCAGAGTAGGAGAAGTTATTTTATGATTTCACAATTCAAAAAAAATTAATAACTGGTTTTCAATTGTATCGATTGACTTTATTATGCAAAAAAAAATATTAGAAGTTTGAATACAACTAACTGGTTTTATTTTCCTCATAGGCACTCAATTATTATTACGTAATTGAAAAAAAAGCCAGTCGTTTGGCATATTATTGTAACTTTTGGACATAATCGAAATATCTGCAATTGATCAACTCAAAAACATTATCAAAGAACTTACAATAAATTATTAAAGAACCTACAATAAATTATCAAAGAATCACAACTATCTAATCTAAATTCCATTTATTCGTGTCAATATTTAATGATTTTGCTATAAATTCATATTAATTTGGTTACGTATGTAATTGGAAATTGTCATGTTCATCATTTCAAATAATTGGGACATTATTTAGTAAAGTTGTTATATAAATATATGATTAATGTTGTCGTACATAACACACTTAGATATTTATGTATGATTGATTGCTATTGAGCTAAGAGCATTGCTTTGAATTTATTTTGGTTCGAGAGATTGGTTTTGTTGCGAAACTCTATACGATTTTTTATTATTATAGTCCAAGATTCCAAGAGGCCCCAGACATTATTTATTTTCTGTTTACCTAAATCTGTATCACTGAGTAATGTGAGTAATGTGTCTTTATTTTTTTAATACTTAAACTATTTATAGCCAGCGGTTTCACCCGTGGGAAGTTAGAAAATGATCCCAAGAAAACATATTTCTGGAATAACAAGTATGCTATATTTCAGGATTTTTTACATATCCGTTCAGCCATTCGAGCATGAAACATACGAATATGCACACTCACAAATTTTCACGTTATAATAATATTATTGTGACTAGTTGGGGCCAGCGGGCATTTTTATATTAAAAAAACCAAAGAGGGAATTTTGTACCCTCTCAAGTCATGACAGACTTTTTTTATTTTTATTAACATAATTATGTATTAAATGAATTAGTGAAAAATTAACAAGCGTACGCACTTTCAACTGTGAATAGGACCTCACTCAGGGTGGCGCTTAGCTCATAGGTTACTTATTACAATTATAATTGGATCTTACAATATTAATAAAATATTAATCAGTGTTCAGCAAAACAGACATAAAAAACAGCAGTCAGAGTTCAAGAAGAGTGAATAATGAATATTACGTAAGTTTAGCACCTAGTACCGGTAAATTAGCCGCCGGTCCAAACTAGCAGGTACACATACCTGTACTAACACACATTCATAGTATATTTTGTTAATCAGATGTTAAATAATGTCTGCATCTCTGAGATCTTGCTCTATCGTATAGTGATTCGGGTTTATTGCTACCATGTAAGTAAACATTTTATTTGCAAAGTTGTAGGTAGATAGTCAGTGAAAGAAAATACATAATAATTCGTAGCTAGAAAGATTTCAGATCAATCTAGCTTTGGAATGAAGTCTCCTTTGTGTATGTTCCGTTGTGATGCTCATTTTGAGTGTTGAAATTGAAACCAATGAACGCTGATTAGTAAAAAATCCTTTTAAAATCCACATTAATTTTCTTTGACAAATGTCTTTTAAACTGTTTGTTCCACACAAAGAAATATAAACATTTCTTTTAAAAATAATAACAAATACAACATCTGAATTATTAGTCATTATCAATAAACATGTCTGCTATTTTTTATCTGAAGCCTTAAAAGTAAAAACACGACAAGTTTTTACGGATTAAAATGTCTAACGAACTATTGAATTTCGATTACATTTTAAAAGAATTAGGTTTTGAGGTTCTTTTCGACGATCAGCCTCTAATTTGGTAAGAATGACCGCCGTTTTATTTCGGCATTTTTTTTTCCGCAGATCCATAAAAAAATACAGATTCTGATGCTCCAAACTCTATTGTGCGATGGAGAACTCATGAATTATTTATCGATACCGAATGTGGTATCGAGTATCGAGTTTGGCGGGATTACGTAAATCGATAAACTCTTACAAGTGTTCGGATACAGTATGAAGGCTTGGATAGGACTATTGTACATACGTAGGAGATATGGGTGTTAAGATACATATTTACTTATGTACCATTTTGTAAGACAGAACAGGTTGGCAATATGTGTCATTACTATCAGTGTTTTGATGCTATCAAAAAGAATAATGTAAACTCGTTGGCGTCTAGGATTGCAACAGATTGAATTCCGAGTTACCAGTACATCGCTTTCAATCAAATGATTTTATCTTAGCACAGGAATCATATGTTCAAGAAGAAGTCAAAACAAAATCCAAACCTGTCATTGAGAAGGATACTTATTAACAAAATCTATTTATGCTTAATTAAGCAGAATCTAATTAACATAGACCACACAGGACAAACTTTTAAACCTAAGTATTTTGGCTCATGTTAACAAAATGTCGGCCGCACAAATTCTCGGTGTGAAATCAAAAGAACAACAAACAAAATCTGTTAGCCTTCACGCTTAATTAGTCTGTTGTATCGAACAATTAATGTTGGTTGTTTTACGGGAGGGTACTGAGATTGATTTGTTGGAAGAGTTCTTGCGCAAACGCAGTTTTTGGTGGACTCCTACGCATGTGTGGGAGAACTTTAAACACAGATAATGGACTGAGCTTTACCTAGCCAGGTATGAAGGGAATATCTAAGGGCAGAAAAGTGTGAGAGAAATTAAAGGTTCGTCCTGCTTGAATTCTCTTCTTCTAGAATTCTGATTGGGCTACGCGACACCAAATAACTTCTTCCGTCTGGGTGGAGCGGGAGAGCGTGTTAGACTTTTACTGACTAAAACATCTGTGTTACGAGGGTTTCGGTAACTCTTTCGAACATTTCCGCAGGCCACGTGGCAAGCTTGCAATGTCATCTTTGTCACTAAAATTTACAGAATAGAGATAAACCAAGTGTGCGGTCACCGCAGTTCCTTTATCTCTTTACAGAATGGTAAATTATTATTTGAAACTTTCCGGATGACAGCGATGTGGAGAAGTACTTGGACGCCTGAGTGTATTATGTGTTTTTGTATTATATGTACATAGTTAGGTGTAGTGTAATAGTATTTATAGTTAATATTAAAGTCCCCACTATGACTACATATTTTATAAAACCTATTTGCAAAAATAAATAAATTTTGTAGTTATGTGTCAGTCCATTTTCTATGTTTAAGGGCCAACTAAGAACCTTACAATGGCGTGTTAAAATGTCAGGCGTGCGAGCGAGAAAGAGGGATGGAGTCGTACACCCTACATAGCTCCATCCCTTTAACAGTTCAGTTTAGGTCGTCAAATGGATCGCGTTAAGGGCTCGTGGTAGGGCCTCAGTCGTGGTTCGTAATAGGGACACGCCTGGACGGACGATACTTAATTCAAAGATGCAACACCTGTATATAAGATGATTGCGAAATGATTTGATAACCACTCGTAAGACGTAATTGTACATGTTCCGTTAAATCGGTAAAGTGCGTGAGCTAGGTATATTTAGAAGTAAATTCTTGTTTGATTGACGAATCGTGTTGGTTTTTAGGGTTCCGTAGCCAAAGGGTAAAAGTAATAGGGTCCCTATTACTAAGATTCCGCTGTCCGTTCTTCCGTCTGTCTGTTTGTTTGTCCATCTCATGAACCATGAACCGTGATATCTAGGCAGTTGAAATTTTCACAGATGATGTATTTCTATTGCCGCTATAACAACAAATACTAAAAACTGAATACAATAAATATTTAAGTGGGGCTCCCATACAATAAATGTGATTATTTTGCCTTTTTTTGCTACAGACAGTACGGAACCCTTCGTGCGCGAGTCCGACTCGCACTTGGCCGGTTTTTTTCTTATGTACATCAATAATAAAAAGCGGTTACCTAAATCGGTCGATGAAATTTCAATTAGCACATAACTTCGCTAAATGTGAATCAGAATAGAAAATGTGTTACATTCGATTGTAATGTTTGCTAATTATGTTAAATTAGTAGAGATATGCATATGTATTAGACATGATTGATTGCTTCATATAATGGGTAGGTATATTTTTAAGTTTTTACTTAAGCAATAATCTTGGATAAGTTAAGGAAATCAGTCCGCCTAGTCAAGTTACAACCGTTTCGTTTCGATTCTCTTTTCGTTGATCGCTTCGAGTCGGCTACGCCTCCTATTCTTTTGTTCTGACCTCGTGACTGAGCGTTGAGATGACGTCAGAAAAAAGGAATCGGAGGCGTGGCCTATTCGAGGCGATCGACGAAAAGAGAATCGAAACGAAACGGTAGTAACTTGGCTAGTGGAGCTGGTTCCAGTTTTGCCAAGGTGTATCGATTTACTCAATGATTGGGTAGTGGAGGGAGTCCCTCCATGTAAAATATTGGTATCCAGCTACATTCGGTTTGACTGCAAGCCAACATCAACAGTTGGGAATATTGGATAACCTAAGAACACCTCCTTTTTTTTAATGACTAATCATCAAATAATTTCTCTCATTCTGGGTGGAGCGAGAGGTCAAACTTGACTAAACTCACCAGTGTTCCTTCAGGGCTTTTTTTTCGGTGAGAAAATTATCCAATGACATGCCCCGCTCTTGGGCGGGGCTGAAGATAGTGTCAGACTTTTACTGACTAAAAACCCACTCCTGTTCCTTCTTTGCCATTTTTTTCCAGGGCCCCAGGGATCTCTTTCGCATCACTTATGGGTTCCTTCAGGGCTGATACTCGCTAGATCTGCAGGAACGACATGATTTCCCACCTCAAACAAAAAAACATGTGTTCCTTCAGCCCTTTGCGCTCAAGGCCTCAATAGTCCTGCTACCCTAGCAGGCATGCGTTTCGAACTTGAAGAAAGAATTTTAAGCCGAGGCTGTGGATTGTTCGAAGGAGTTAGAGCGAGTAAAAGGCTGACGCTATCTCCTGCGTAGGGGCCCAGCAGAGCCGAAGCCTACTGGGGTCATGGGTTGGCTTCCGAAAAGGAAACCCGGGGTCCTACTAACGCAAGGCAAAGCAGGAACATTGGAGTGGGTTTTAGTCAGTAAAAGTCTGACATGCCCTCGCGCTCCGCCCTAGAACGAGAGACATGGGAGAAGTTAATTGATGATTTCCACGTAAAAAGTAGTAATCGGATAACCGGTACTTCTAGAGATTAAGCATAGACAAATAAACAACAACAACAGATTTATTCTCATCCGCAAAAATGTCACCGATACCCAAAGATTTATTTACAACCATTGTAAACTGTATCCAAACAGTTACTTCTAACCGTTAATGCTCGAACACTTAAGTATCATATAAGCTAAGCATATAAATAAGGAAAGGAGGTCGTATGTGTGACTCTATCGTCGATTCCGAAATAGTAGCGACATTGGCAGCTTTTCAACTGTTTAACCTAATTAGATATCTGTCAAATGGCTGTCAATAAAGTTCGCTCTATGTACTTGATTCTTATGCAGTGTGCATGATAGGGTTAAGTTACTAGTTCACGTAGATTAGTCGAATGTTAATAATACATTTTCATGCATGAGGTGGCCATCACAGCTCTGGATAGCTTCTTTTCATTGCTGCGACTAGCAAAATGATATAAAAAATTAATTATGGTTTGTGTCGACTTTGGAAGGTTTCCCATAAGGTGGACCGATTACCTGGTGAGGGTCGCCGAAATCTGATTTATGCGAGGCGCATAGGACCGGTCGCTGTGACGACGATTTGGGGATACCTATGTCCAGCAGTACAGGTCTATCGGCTGAAATGATGATGAAGATGTATGTCGGTTTAATTATTAAAACCATTATTTTGTCCCACCGGAAAATGGTAGGCGAACCTTGACTACACAGAAATATTTTAAAACTTATTTGCAAAATGAATATAGTTTATCATTGAAACCCGAAGAAAGTAATTACTCAACAAGTTTCCTTTCCGGCCTCAGTGAGGTCGAATGATTCATGAACACCCCTTATATGAACTAAAAGGTTGCACAGCGTATTTATTTATTATCGACCGATAAATTTAAGCGATATTCACCGAATGAGATATGAAGATGATAGCCTGTATTGATACTGGATAATGAACTAGGTGTAAAGACAAACAAAGATATAGAGATAAAGAGATAACTTCCTGTATCTATCTACGAAGGTACACTGTAGCCACCACACAGTACATCACTTTTATCACGTCGGGTCACCACTTTGGGGTCAGTAGTACGAAGTGGAAAAAAATAATCTTCAGACTCCATCCATGAACGCAGACATTCAGTTTTGGAGTCTCAAGATTATTATTTTCCACATCGTACTACTGTCCCCAAAGTAGTACACTTTACGATGAATTTTGAATATAAAGTGTTTTTAACTGCCTCATTGATCTCAAAGGCTCATATTCGATTGTTGAGCTTGGGGTCCTATGTCCGAATCCAAGGTTGGGTAAAAAGTGCAACTAGGTTTTTCTTTTAAAAATTAATCTGTATTACCCCGCAGTTTGGTAGTTAATGGTGTAAAAACTTCGTCAAGAAAGATCACGTGTTTCGTTTCCTAGTTGAAACGGAAACTCAAAAAACAAAAACCCAATCTATAACTGTTCTAAAAATCGATGTAATAATGTTAGCTACCGTAATTTATTGTTGGTATTTTGTTCTTAGGAATTATTCCTGTATCGTGGGTGCGATCACAAACATGTAAACTCACATACACAAGACACGCAGACCCGGTACATCAATCTTAAGGCTATACAAATATTTGTTCGATACAGGTATCGAACTCGCGACCCACGGCGCAGCAGCTAATCGCTCCACGGGTAGTGCGAAAGTGAAACCCGGGTCCCCGGGATAAAGACAAAGAAGGAACAGGAGTTAGTAAAAGTCTGACACTATATCCCGCTCCGCCCAAGAGCAAGATTTGTCATTAAATGATTTTCCCACCTAAAAAAAAAGCAGCCAATCGTTCAACCACATGCACCTTGCACTGTGCCGTCAAAATCTACTTTCGTACTGTTAGAACTTCACTGATATACTGGTAAAACCTAATAAAATTACATGATATTGGTATAGAACCAGTAACCGCACCACTGAACACTATTCGCCCACTAGAATACCATTAACGGTAGGTTCGGGTGACAAGCAGTCCTTTGAGAATTGCTTGTACATCTTGAACCATCAGAGCGATTTATAGCAGCAAGCTTGATTGGGTTCTGCACTACGTATTTAGATCTCGGGTTAGTTGGATCGCCGCGGGGAATAATGGAACAAATATTGGTCTCGCTGGTTACTGTAGTAATTGCCCCCGAGTCGGGTGTTTGTACATGTCATTATGATACATGCAGTAGTTATTGTATAAAAAATATATATTACAGTCCGTGTCTTCAAGTCTAGAGTGAATAAGCTCTTAATAAACTAGAGTGCTTCACCATCAACGATTGCATCACTGCTTACCATCAGGTGGAATCGCGGTTAAGCACAAGTTTATATCATTAGAAAATATATTATATGACCTAGAGTCAAGTACTACGTTTACGTAATTAAAAAAAAAAGTACATTGAATGCTTGGGTGAAGTGTGCTTAAATTAAGCTAACTGCTTAAATTAAGATAACTGCTTAATTTGAGCCTATTTGCATCTTCACACCATCCCATCCTTTACATTAGTAGAAATGACAGGCCACAAACTCCGTTACTTATTATTTTTTCGGTGCACTTTTTTACAAATCATATACCTATACGTTTTATAATCGAACCGACCGAAATTCGACCACGGTGGCCAATCTTAAATGAGATTAGCCAAGTGACTGAAACACCTATTTTAATGAGTATATGTGTATTTGGGGACGCAGATGGAAGATATTCGGTCTGTCCCCTTTTGTCTTGCGATGAGGTGATGATCGGAGCGGGAAGTAAAAATCCAACTTGCGGTGTTCAATGTGCATTTATAAATATTGGTGATAACAAATAATGGTAGGTAGGCAGATGTAGTCAATTATAACTAACTTGAAAGATCGGACTAATGATAATATGACGGTTCAAAGGGAAGACGTCGAGAGCCGCTACGGGTAGCGCCCCGCAAAAACTCCTCGCCTCGTGTTGCCACTTAACTAAGTTAACAATATTGACTTAAATATTAACATGCAACACTAAATCTAAGGTGCGTTCACATATGCAACGCCACGTGTGCACAAACACAGGTGCACTCTCTATCCCTTTCCTATCATAGTCCAACGGGACGGCAATCCGACACAACCAGAGAAAGATCTGGGGACGTACCATGACGTGTTAAAATGTTAGGAATGCGAGCGTGAAAGAGGGATAGAGCTTTACACCCTATGTAGCTCAATCCCTTTAACAGTTCAGTTTAGGTCGTCAAGTGGATTGCGTAAGAGCTCGTGGAAGAACCTCAGCCGTTAGACCAACGGCTTTTTTATCATCAAATAACTTCTCCTGCTTTGGGTGGATTGAGAGGAAATGTTAGACTTTGATTGACTAAAACCCACTTGTGTTCTTGTAGATGCTCTTTGCGTTCCAGGGCCGCAGTAACTCTTTCGAAAAAAAACGCAAACTCCAGTAGTCAGTGTTTACATTGTTCATTCACAATTCAAGTCATTATTATGTCGTTGTATCGTGAGTGAGTTACTAATGAGGAAGCGATGGCTACGGAATGTTGATGGCGAGATCTTAGATAGACTAGGTACTCTTGATGTCACGCCAAAGGTCAGCAGGTCGCCTTAAGGTGTTGAAGCCTGTTTGGACGTTTATCAAGGATGTCTTCGTTATTAAGTGTTATTGCTTACATGTTTATCTCATTAATACTATTTGGATTGTATGGAAACTATACTTCTGATAGATATTGTTTGACGGTTTGTAACGGTATTTTTGCCGATTGTATTGATATACACGCAATCCTCTGCGTCAACTTGTGGATTCCTACAACTATAAATTTGAGAGCATAGACATATTTAATCACTCTGCTAACAAATTTAGGAAGACTGTATTGGAACATATTTTGCTTAGTGTTTTTTTCTTGATTTTTTAATCCGGAAGCTCGTAATCGCTGTTATTTTTTTTTTAATGATTCATAATCGCTGTTATTTTTTTTAATTTAATTTTGTTTTTTTTTATTTACCTACTCACGGAGGATTAATCTATAACTAGTGATCAGTTGATAACAGTGTTGGTTTTGCAATATGTGCTGTAATTTTATGTTTGTATGTAGTGTATAACATGATATTGTATTACCGGTTTTCATCCCTCATGAATAAGTAAATAAATAAATACATAGTTATATGTATTATGTATTGTATGAATTAATTAATTTAATATAGTATATTATTATTTTAACTTTTCTAACCTACTTATGCCCACTGTGTTTACATCTCTCACTCAACTCTCCTGCTGCAGGTCTGCTGAAAGAAATTTCGTTTGAAATATGCAGCTGCCATAAAAGAGCTTATTTCAAACGAAATTTCTATCTGTATTTATTATTTTCGTTCTCCAGTGTTTGTGTGTATATTAATAAATAAATAACCTAAAAATTCAAAAATTTTAACTTTTTTTTCGGTGGGAAAATCATTTCATGACATCCCCCGCCCGCGGAGCGGGAGATAGTCAGCCACGGCATTATTTTAGTTCCAGGCCAAAGAAGTGATTTTCATCATTAATTTATTCAAAATCTTTAATTTCTATTTTATGATCAACGATTTCTCATGAATGATTTAAATAAAACAAGATATCACTCATAAGGACCCGTAAATAACTGGTGTCATATCATGATGGTCATCTTTTCCTAGGATTAAGTTCCTATATAATATCTTATTTTGCCTAGTTTATGTATTTATTTATTTATGCCACATCAACGACACAAATCGACATAATTTTATGAGGTCTTATAATACTATCTATTGTTTATGTCAATAACAGACATGAGCAGAACAACAATAAAACACAATATTATTAATAAGTAAAATAAAAATAAATAGACATAAAAATTATAGATCAAATCTAAATCACACTGATGTTATAACAGCGAAAGTTTGTTAGTGTATATATTTATATGTTCGTTACTTCTTTACGCTCGAACGGCTAAACGGAGTTCGATGAGATTTAGTACACGGGTAGGTCATATCCTGGTTTGCACATAGGACACTTTTTATCCCGGGATATTTTTTTACTATCACGCGGGTGAAGTCGCTGGCAGCAGCTAGTTAAATATAAAACAATAGAGAGAAAATATCAATAATATATAACATGACCTTTAAAAAAAAAAATGGTTGCTGTCAGATGTATATTTATTGAATTAATAAGATGAGACACGGTTCAGGTTTTCTATCTTTATCCGACTGCAAGAAGGGTTATTAATTCTAAACGTTCAGTAGGTCAGTTGAGACATAGGATGATCTAGGGTTTTCACCCTGGTAAGTGCTGTTCCTGGAGTGTATTATAAAAGCATACACCTTTTTTTTTTCTTTAATCATCATCATTTTCATTTCTGACGAAAGACGTCCACTGTTGGACATAGGCCTCCCCCAAGTGTCGCCACAATGAATGGTCCTGTGCGTCTCGCATCCATCGGACTCACACAACCCTTACCGACTTGGTAATCGTCCACCTTGTAGGAGGCCTTCCAACGCTACGTCTTCCGGTACGTGGTCGCCATTCCAGAACCTTTCGGCCCCAACGGCCATCTGTTTTTTTTTATATTTCTTCAATAAACCGTAGCTTAGATTTCGTGACGAATAAAATGATTTACTTACAAAATAAGGCAGGGACCTGCCCCAGTGTCAATTCTCGGTTCTTCTTTACTATAATATGCATGTATTATTCGAATTGAGATTCAGTATGCGGCTTGATAAAGACATCTGCTACTTGGAAAAAAATAATTGTTTACTAATATCGCCATTACTGTAATGGCTGATGCGCTTACACAAATATGGATTTCGCTATGTGTGCTAATATTCCTGAGAATCCATCGTAATAAGGAGTAAACGAGGATTATGATGAGCAGTTATCTTGTTTCAAAATAGATACTCTCAACGATATACGATCAGCGAATATTTTCAAAAAGAGCAAAATAATGATTAACCCTACAACCCCCGGTAATCGAATACAGTATTCAACTTATTTTTAGTTCGTATAACTTTATCGATCTCACGTCTCACTGTTCACATGTCTATATCATTCACATCAATTCGCCACAGGGGCCTATTGTCAAACCACTCGATACTTCGATACATTCAGCCGTCCAGAGGGTAACGGATACGATGCCGATGACCCCTCATACCGTGTAGAATTTCATTAGAATATATTTCAGATTATAATTCACCATTTATTTGCATGTGACCGTTCGTCTTTCGGAGTTACCCGACAGGTTTTTTGACAGTTGTCACATAAAATAGTCAATGTAATATTATTTGTTGTTAGATCTATGCTAAAAGCTGAGCTATATTTAGACTACCGATTTTGACGTTCGCGTTTGGCTTTTCCACGGTTCAATAGGTACTCAATACTTTATTGCATTCCATATTGGTGTGGTTATTTGTTTCACCTTATAAAAATCTTTTAACTGTTATGTTCAAGCTCAAGACATTTGCTCATTTTGTAAGCATTTGAATGTTTCCTGATTAAATTGGCAGGTAAGTGTCCCTCTTGCTTTAACAAATATAAAAAAAGCCTTCGACATTAATATGACACCAATTTACATGATCTTATTATTATCTTCATGCCGTTGTCTTATACAACTTGGAGTAGATGCAACACGTTTTTTTCCATTCTATCCTGCCAGCAGTCACGCTGTTATTGCCTACTTTTTCTTTCATTTAATCCATCTACCTTTTCTTTGGCCTCCGTCTTCCTGTCCATCCATCCCCATGTATAATCATATCTCTTTTAGTAACTTCCTTTTCATCTCTCCTCTACACATGACCATACAACGATAAAAGATTCTCTTTCAACTTTTAAGTTAGTGGAAGTGAAAAAATAATCGAACAATATTTGAATCAAAAATTTAAATCAAAGTAGATCATTTCGAATGATAAGACTGCCGAAACAATGAAACATTTCATTAATGTATTGAGGCCTTCGGTTTCGGCCTTGAAACAAGCAATGGCTTAATCGATCATGGACAATTAGCTTCACGCTGGAAATTATACAAATAGAGATTCATTGCCGAGTTACGTGTGGAGTATCTAACTACTGAATTAATCAACCATGAATTAAAATTTAGGACGAACTAACCAATTACCACTTATGAGACCTATTATGGAGCTTCTCGTCAGTTCTTCTCCATAGGCAAATGGTCATTCCATTTGGAACCGTGCGCTAGCTTCCGACGTTTTGTAAGTGCTCATGTAAGCTGATGTGAAATAAATATTTGGAATTTGAGTTTGAGTTATGGCTATTTTTTGCCATGACGATAATGTTGATGTCGTTGATTCAATTTAGCACAGGTTTGAAATTCCGAATCATTATACATCGGCTCTGAATTTGTTTCCTTGATCTATATTCTATGTTGTAATTGCTTGTTTTTTGGCCATTACAACTTGACAAAAAGCAAGTAACACAACCACAACATGCCATTAGAATACACCCCTGTTAATGCCAGTACACGCTTAGTCACGGTGTCTTCGAGTATGGTAATGTGTGTTTACACAGTCGTCCCATCGACGCCACACTTGAGCCAAGGTCAAGAGCCATTGTGAACCAACACACCAACGTTTGATCAACAGCCTGATACTCCGAATTTGCAATACGTTACATTGTTATTCTTATCTCATTGGCCGGCCAAGATTTATGAGCTGGAGTAGCAATGTATGCCAAACTATTGTAAGGAGACTATAAACATAAATTATTGGTACAACATTGGATTGAACAAGTGTCGTTCTTATTGTCATTCTATTCTAAGATTACGAATAGATGTTTGTTTTCTAATCGCTATTAAATAAATGCGTAAAATCCGGCTTGAAAGTTTAAAGGATCATTCAATTACGCGTAAAACGACTATGTCTGTGTGTCGTAATTCTTGAGAGCATAGTTATGTTAAGATGTCAGCACTTCAAGATTTAGGATAAGGTTTTTTATGTACTGCTAATGACTTGCAAAAAACTTAAGAAAGGTGTTGACTGATGGCGTAGATTGTAGATAGGCTAATTAGAAAGACGTCGTTCGAGTTGATATTGTTGTCTAAACTGTACTGTTTCGAGGAGTGTAAAATGAAGGGAGCACGAATCAGATATGTACTGGTAAGGAAGGTGGTTTCATAGGCAAGGTGGAATAATTGGATTATTTATACAAAATTTTTTCTACGGCTTCACTGCCATGGCTTATTTATACTCATGGGGAGTATAAATTAGTCTATGACACCCGGCATTAGTGCAGCTCTATCACTGTGAACATTATTTTCATAATTAGATTCGAAACCCTACTACGAGCTCTTAACTCCATCCTTTTATGACCTAAACTGAACTGTTAAAGGGATGTATGATGGTGTGCATCATACATCTAAAACTAATTAAAAAACCGGGCAAATGCGAGTCAGACTCGCGCACTGAGGGTTCTGTACAAACTTACCTATGACCAATTACCGAATCGAGTCTCAAAGATTTTTACGAATCGCAAAAAGTTTTTTTTGTGACATAACTACAAATTTACAGTTTTCAGAATTTTTCCTATACTTATTCTATGTGACCTAACTTCATGCTAAATTTCAGGATTCTATGAAAACGGGAAGTACCCTATGAGTTAGATTTTAGAGAGTTTGAGAATGTCAAAATATATGTACGTTTTTTGCAACATATATATATTTTTTTTCGTTTACTTACAAGAGTTACAAGTTTGATTTTTTCACAGCTTCAAGGGACCGCAGACCTGAGTATATATGGTTTTAATTTCAACTCGATACCTCCACGCGTTCCCAAGATAAAGGGTCTTGACAGACAGACAGACAGGCAGACAGACGGACAACAAAGTGATCCTATAAGGGTTTCGTTTTTTCCTTTTGAGTGCTTAATTTGCCCATAAATTAATTTGACCTTTCTTTTGTTCACAGTGGTCCAGTAATGCGCTGACATGCCGATAACAGCCGTGTCTCGTGAGACGCCGCCCGCGTCGCCTCTGCTACACGCCGCCACCTATGAGGAGGCATTAGCCACCGTATGTACCTATTACTGGAGTATTTTGTACTTTGTACTGTAAGGGAGAGTAAACACATCATGATAACAGCCGTATCTTGTGAGACGCCGTGCGCATCGCCTCTGCTGTAGCCCACAACATAATGAGGAGGCTTTAGCTACCGTAAACCCTTTGTGGAAGAGAAATAAAATAAAATGAATATTTATATCTATATAATTATTACGAGACTGTTGTGTAAGCTACTAGGTGTAAACAATGATCTAGGTTTAGTTCCAACAGGAGGCTAATAAATGGAGTCTCTTAATGTCCCATAGTTTAAATAAAAAGAAGCCGGAATTGAAACTACTGTTTCAATTGCACGGTATATGGGAAAAATAGGTAGGTACACGGTTTCGAATTCTACGGAATAGATAGACTTTTAAAAAGAACTAATCTTTAAAGTCGTAATCGAGCTGATTAAAAGTAGTTATTTCGCTCGTTTTCACCTGATTGTTTTAATACATCTACCATCTTCATTGTTTGCCCGGCATCTCTCCGCAGACCATATCCCTCCTTCCATTTTGCGTCACATGCCATGTTACTTGTTCACGTAGGGATCTAGTGACAAGGTCAGCGGATCGTATTGGCGTGACCCAATACTGGGCCAGATAAGGAATTTAATTTAGAAAAAATTCTGTTTTTGCCATCGACATCTAGGACTCTGCACTCAAAGATTAAAGAATTTAAAGCTCCAGCACATCAGTTCACATGTCTGCATTCAAAGTACTTATTAGAGAAAACGCACTATTGATTTTTTGTAAGTTCCGCGCACTTTGTGTAGATGGCGCTGCTAGGCACAAAACACAATAAGACGACTCATTGCCGAGTGCCATTATTATGTGAAGTTCCAAGTAGGTTTAAGATTATCATCGTTGGTACCGTCAGCTTAGTCGTAGAAAATAGGATATTGACTGTGAAAAAAAAACATTTACATATGGTTTGATTACGTTCAAAAATTAACACCGCAGTTTTGTGTTTACAATTATTTTCTTTTACTGGGTAGTTATCGGTCCACCCTGTGGGAGGCATTCCAACCCTGCGTCTTCCGGTACGTAGTCGCCACTCCAGAACCTTTTGTCCCTATCGACCATCTGTTCTGTGGGCAGGGCACATTGTCTTGCACACTGCCACCGATTCTTCGAACTATGTCGGTAGCCTTGGTTCTCGGACACACACAGGACTGGTTGTTGTGGCGACACTTGGGAAGGCCTATGTCCAACAGTGGACGTCTTTCGGCTGAAATGATGATGATGACTAGGTAATTGACCAAATAATTTCCCGAGTAAATCAATGACAACATAAATTTATGCTTAACTGATTAGCTAAAATACGATGACTTGTAGGTCAGGACGACGTAGAAAACAAAAAAAAAAATATTCCACTTTACTACCTATTTACATGTAAAAATTTCCTTTGATCATCATTTTATAGATAAAAAGTAGCAAGGCTGAATACCTACCTTGTTGGGGGTACGAAACTATAGCTTAAAAAAATGGTTCTTTAATATTGTAAACTTGCTTTCCACCGTGCATCGGGTCCGTGCAGTCGCATCTAAAGCGGTCACCTCCTGCGAAGCAGTAATGGTAACGAAGGAGACGGTCGCACGCGTGAGGGAATGGAATGTCCGTCCACGCCCCAATGATCAATGGGTAGCTCACCGTCCAGTAACCGTCCGAACCGAGGGACGGCACGCTGTGTTTCACGCGCGCCTCGAATAGTCAGCAAAACCATAGGGGCCCGCTAGTGCCACGGAGAATTTCTGAAAAGGGCAACTAGTGAAAAGTAAAGGACATAGGTGTGGTTTTAAGTCAATAAAAGTAATTTAGTGATTTCCCACCTCAAAATAAAACTTCCATTTCTGTGCGACCACCAATTTGTATGTCAAGTGAATATGACAACACGACCTACTAACTGGCCCACTAATACTTAATACATATTATTACTGTGTCTATTTTCAGTTTTGCCGTTTCTTTGAGGTAGCGTGCTTACCTAATATTTGTATGACTTAGCACCAATAGTATCGGCTATTCGTGCTAAACGTGAGGTTCCTATTGTCGCCGATTCCATTAGACGTGTTTGTGATTATTATTTACTTACGAATGGATTTCATTATATTGCATGATGAATGTCACCGCAGCGCAGTGTAGTAGCTAGAAATTTTCAATCGGTTCAGATTAAATAAAAAGTAAAGGAACTGGGAATCCATTTTATGTTAATACTTCGAAGGTAACTTATTTAATAAAAGAGAAACTTAAATAAAAGACAATTTAGAAAATCTTGTGATGATGCTGGCAATATGGCCAAGGATTGTTTTAACTAGCAAAAATGATCTAGGAAATTGGATAAGTCAGTTATGAATCCTGAAATGTAAAAATTAAATTAAATTGACAAATCAAATTGCACGTGCAAACAAACCGATAAGTAAATAGCAAAACCAGCGCAAAATCACACTTAAAATGTAGTTTAAACATCGATTCGCTGTGCTAATTCCTTATCACCTTGACATGCGATTTGCAGACATTGGTAAAACCACCAAATGGCTACCGTGTGGAGTGTGTGGCACACGACGAGTACTGCGACACGTATCGGAGGTAAGCGAGCGGATTGCCCCACTGTGTGAATGGAAAATGGCCATAATAAGCCAAACGGACGTAGTACAATCCACCTGCATACAATAGCTTAGTAGTTTAGTTTGTTCACAGCTTCCAACGCGCGGCCTTCTCGCGGATGCGTTTGCCGCGAGTTATCACCGGTCAAATTAAAAATATATACAAATCAGTCACACGCCATATAAGTGTTGTAAATGACAACAGTTTATAGTGAGTCCGATCGTGACTGCATATGTGAAGTGGTGATAGAATAAGTGCTGATTTTATGATACGAACCTTCCATCGTGGTATTAAAATCGTTTGTTTTATAGGCTCGTTAAAAAATATTTGTTTTTACCATTGAAATGTTACCGTGAATCATTTGCGTGTGTAACGGTTTTGTTGCGAGGAGACCTTGGCTTATTTTTTTTATTGAGATCAATTTAATTATATAGTTAAGTTGTGCGATGTTTGGGTGCGATTTTCTCACGAACACTGAAGTATTGGAACGGTCACGACATTGATTTACTCACGGAATCATTTTTTTTTGGGCGGTGGGCTCGGCTTCACGCTTTATTTTACGCTACAGTTATTTTAGTTTATCACAAATGATAGCGATATATCACAAAAAAAACAGACGTATACAAACTATCAATAGCCACTTATTACGTGAACAATAAATTCATTGAAAATAAACCGGATCTTGTTAACGAACGACTGCAGGAAATCATAACTGAAAATTGATCGTTGTACGGTCGTTGATTTTATTATGAGAATACAATCATTTTAATCTACAAATAATTTTACTGGAAAACCATAAATAGTAAAAGGCTTTTTAATTGAATACCGAGAATAATAAAGTAGCCAAGTAATTAATATGTTAAAATGTAAATTGGCAAAAGTTAATTTACGGCCGTACTCGGAAGTTATCAAATGACCGTGTATTGTTTCAACAAATGAATGAAACGGAAGCTTTGTATTGAAAGATGGATTGTTTTAAGGAATTATCTAAAAAATCTCGAAGCAAGGTTATATACTTAGCCTGTGGGGTTGTTCGAAAGAGTTACCGTAGCTCTGGAACGCAAAGGCAGCTGAAGGACACAGGTGGGTTTATAGGGTTTTAGATAATAAAGTCTGATACGCTCACTCGGTCAATTCGGAGCGGGATAAGTTATTTGCTGATTTCGCACTTAATAAAAGGGCTATACTTAAACTTAAGTACCATTTTTTTTTATAAATAATATTTTTTTTACGCACCTGTTTTGGTGTCAATCGTTTTTGTACATAGTCATAGTGGTTTATTAGTAAGGGATTCTTACCAGTCATAGACAAAATATTACATTAGAGTCAATAAATTATTAAAAATACTAGGTACACTAGGTGTGTACCTTACATTATTAAACAATGTCAAACGAATAAAAGAAAAATAAAAGTTACAAATAAATAGAAATCAATCACAAATAAAAATCATTAAAAATCAAAGTCGCAATAAATTAGAGTCCATATTTATATTAAAGTTTAGATCATCTTAAATTAATAAATAAAGGAACCTCTTTATTATTAAAACAAAGAAGCTATTAGTGTTGCTTTAACTTGAACTTATTGTAAATTGTTAGTATACACGTAATAACACGAACGTGTTCGTGTGATTACTTAATTGTACTAACAAGTAATATTGCGGATGAGTCTATGACAGACAGTTAATTGCAAGTACATAATTGCTACCTGAAATTTTAATTCCCAATACCTACCGTCATAATCCCGGGTATCACCATTGTGCCGACCGTCCGGAGGATACGGTGGAGGTGTACCTCTCTTGGGCGAAGCAACGTCATGTCCTCGTGGAGGCGATTCGCGGCAGGGACCTTTCGACCCGGGCCCTGGTTCAGGCTATGGTCCGGAGCAAGAGGGAATGGGACATGGTCGCCTCCTTCTGCAAAAATGTTACAAATCGAATTTCTCGGTCGGAAATTCTCGGTAGACAGACGCAGTGGAGGATTTTGGTTTTATAATATAATAAAAATAATAAACTTTATTATTAGACCAGAGATCCATAGTTTCAGTAAAACATTACATTGATTCTTACTAATTAAAAACTACATAAAATATAATAAGCCTAAATCACATACCTGAAAGACGGTCTGTGTACCGCTGTCCAGTGAGACACCATTGGGCCATCGAGTGGATGACGGCTACAGTAGTAACGTGGTTATTGGGGCTGTCGCGCATCCGACGCATCAGTGATGCAATTCGCAGCCACAGTAGTGATCCGAAATCCGGAATGCGCGCGTCTTCGAACATCCCCGATACGCTATAGAAAAGCAGCAACCCCAGCATTACATGAATATGTAAAGATTCAAAATACATCACCAGTGAGTTCTTTGTACATAGACATTTTCAAAAGTTAACAAGGACGTTCATCATGGTACATACTGCCTTCTGATACTCGTAGTAGGTTTTATACTAAATACATACGCCTTTCCATAAAATAACACACACACACACACACACACACACAATAATATAATATATATACATACGTTTATTTATGTATTATTTTATTCTTTTTAAGTTTATTTTTAAAATTCTACACTGGAGCCAACGCTCTATTATGATCTCTCTCTATCACTCAATCATTTTCCAGAAGAAAACTCAACTTTGAGTTAAGCTACTTGTTATTTAAACTTGTTTTGATATTATATATTAAAGATAAAAATTAAATATAAAAAAAAACCTGGTAAGAGCCAACGTTTCTGAGGTAGATAATGATATGACCGTTCACTCCACATAATTATAATGTACACGAATAGGTCATCAGTTCACGATCAGAGCCTTTCATAATCCTCCAATCTTAATACCAAATCCTGCACTATCAATGTAAAATCAACATTCTTTTTGTAAAGCTGCGTTTGCGCATGTGGATTACAATCATCCACAGCCCTTACCTAAACTTATAAGAGGTCGTTAATCAAATTCGAAGATAACCTTCACTGCATTTACCAGCTCACTTCTTCTCTCAGAGAGAGGGCCTGTAGGTGTCTCAGTGGACTCTGTAGTGGGTATATTATAGGCTGTATGCATATACGCAGCGTAATTGGTTTCTATTTCTGTACATCTTTGACAGCCCCATTTGATTCTTCGCGTTATGAGAAATCAAATGGGGTTGAGGAAGTGTCACTGAGTAGTGGTGGCCGAGTGGTAACGGCCCAGACTTACTAATTGTAGGTCGCAGGTTCAAACCCATCCAGGCGCAATCCTTTGTGTAATTTATTTCATCACCACTGCTCTCAAAACGGTGAAGGAAAACATCGTGAGGAAACCGGCATATCCTAGATTCAAAGACATTTGAAATCCACCAATCCGTACTGGGCCCGCGTGGTGAATTGCGGCCCATTCCCTCTCCTAGAGAGAGCCTGAGTCCCAGCAGTGGGAACATTAAAAAGGCTGATTAAGCTATGCATATTATGCTAAATGAGGCTGAGGTAGTGTTAGATTGTTATTGTCTAAAACCCACAGTGTCCCTACAGTTGCCCTTTGCGAGAGCTCTAGTAACTCTCTAACCATCACATATTAATTTGTCACGCGTGCGAGCGAGAAAGAGGTATGGAGCTACACATCTTTCTCCAGATATCTTATGGATATTATCTAGGCTTCTATAGAAATCAAAACATAAATTTGTGTAAAACTAATCCAGTAAAGACCCTGAAAATCTGATATTTTAAAACTACGTATTTCCTGGAACAAGTTTTGTGAAATATTCGAGTAAATCATGGAATTACCGAATGCCAACAGAGTTTTCAGGCGTTCTCTCTCTTTTTTCGCGTTGCCTCTTCATCAAACATCGCGTTGGTTTGCGTTAGATGAAGCAACAAGCTTTTAATCCATGCGGGACGTTGACGATAGTCGAGTGGAAAAGGGCCCTATTAACGGTATATTTAGGTCGTAAAATGAGAGCTTGTGGTAGGGCCTACGATTTATAGCCATATATTTACTTTGGCACAATATCGACATTAGATCTTCTGCTAACCTTATGCCAATATGTGTGTATTACGATCGTTATGTCACAAATTACGTTCAGTTCAGCGTAGCCTTGGTCGCAAATCCATCTCACTTAAAGGTTGCTTACTTAATAACTATAATGTATGGTATCATCAGGCCACTTCAGATGTATTATTACCTACAGTAAAACATACATACATTATGGGTAATTTATGTTAGTGTGTCTGTTGTAATGTGTCTGTCAAAGAGGATGTACGGAAATGTTCTGAGAAGGTACTTCTTTACTTTTTTTATTTTGGATATGGGAAATCATCTAATGACTTCTCTCATTTTAGGGTGGAGGGGGAGGGCGTGTCAGACTTTTACTGACTAAAACCACAGCTATGTTGTTTCAGTTGCCGTTTTGTATTACTTTATTATACACGAGTATCCCTTTCATTCACTTTTTGCACATAATCTACTTTTATATAACTATACCTAGCTTCTGCCAAAACCTTCGCTCGTATCCCAAGAGAACATACTCTCAAGATAAAAAAGTCCTATGTGCTTTTCTAGGACATGGTCTACCCGTGAACCAAATTACATCCTAATTCGTTTTGCCGTTTAAGCGTGAAGGGGTAACAAACCTACGTACACATACATGTACTTATAAACTTGTGCCTTTATAAATATTAGTGTGATGTAATAAGGGTGTTGTACGAGTATGCCCTTAACATTATTCCTAAATAGCAGGGGTCAGAAATATTTTAGGATCACCTTAGAGACCGAAATGTCAGATTTTCTAGTAGCGGTAATTTTAGATTTTGGTCAATCAAATTGATTGGTTTTAAGCTTTTTTAGGAAGAGGGTTATATTTACCTAAAATCATTTAGGTTTAGTTAGGTACTCTTAATTACTTGGCGTTATTTTTCAAAAGTCGTTTTTAGGATCGGCGAAAGTTCTATTGTTAGCAATGGGTGGCGGAGAGGTATAGTTATTGCCTACTTTTCCACTATCCCTTACTAGTTAGTAAGCTATGATTCTGGGCACATTTCCAAATGACAGCGATGTGGAGGAGTATTTCGACGTTTGAGTGTGTTTTTTTTTGTATATTTGTACATAAGTACATTTAAGTATAAGTGTAAGTTAGGTTTAGTTTAAATACTTAGGTAATATTTGATTTTCTTGTGTAAGTACATTATATTGATAACAGTGTGAAATAAACATGTAATATCTATCTAAAAAAAACCAATGAATTGGATACCCTTTTCGAGGAAAAAACTCCACAAAAACTGCCCTCGACTAAGAAAATAACAATACCTAACGATGGTGTGTATGTAGTATTACACAATTCACGCACATCGGACCAACAGCGACAAATTAAGAATAGCCGGTTCACCTTGCGCCCGCGCCGCCGTGGGAGCGCCGTTTTATGTAAATTCCAACAAGCTAACTACCGCATTTCTACATCACCTCGAATTAAGTAAATTCGACTAGATGAAAGGTCGTTTGCAAGTTGAAAAGTCGTCAGTCTTCGTGAGAGATTTCACGCGGGCTTTTATGACTCAATGAGTCGTTTGCGATAATGAGTTTTGGAGAGGAGAATCACGATTTTGAATGGAGAATGTTTCAGTTTGTAGTGCTATACTTTTCATAGCCAATGCTTACTTAATAAATAGTGAAGGATTAGTGTAGAATCACTCGAATAAAACACGGATTGCGTAGAAATGTTCGACCGCTGAGTATCAATATTTGACTGACCTGTTGGTCTAGTGGTTAGTAGCCCTGACTGTTATGCCGGAGGTCGTGGGTTCGATTCCCACCCAGGATAAATATTTGTGTGATGAGCACGATCATTTGTTCTGTGTCTGGGTGTAATTTATTTATAATATGCATTTATTTAGAAATATATAAGTATGTTTATTTGTTGTCTAGTACTCATAGCACAAGCTCTGCTTCGATGGGGAGCAGATGGCGTTATGTGAAAGTTAAAAAAAAATATTGCTGGTAAGTTTGACAGCTGTTACATTGATGCCAACTGACATCAAGTGACAATTTGTGTCACAATTCACAAATAATATTTTTAAGCAAGCAGTAGTTAGTCTAGAAGTCGTTCACTCGATTCAGGTGACTTAATATAGTCATCCTAGATCACATGATCACTTGACATAATTGCTACTTTATGGTTATCTAAAATCGTAACTAGTTCAACGTAGTTGGCTGAATCATTTTATTTATCTCAGAATTAGTAAGTTTATCAACGTTACACGGCGTTAACGTCGCACGTTTATGTTTAAAAATTCCCAACTACAAAAACTATTGAAGTAAGAGATAGATTGCGTGATCACATCAGAAATGAAGATATTAGCAGAAGAACCAAAGGTTACAGACAGCCCGAAGGATCGCCAAACTTAAGTGGCAGTGGGCAGGGCACATTGCTCGCAGAACAGATGGTCGATTGGGCCGAAAGGCAGCGTTGGAAGGCCTCCCACAAGGTGGACCGATGACCTGGGAAACTTTCGTGGGAATCCGATGGATGCGAGACGTGCAGGACCGGTCATTATGGCGACACTTGGGGGAGGCTATGTCCAACAGTGGACGTCTTTTGGCTGAAATAATGATGATGATGATGAAGAGATACGTTATGTTACACCAAACGTGTGCGTAATTTCTCAAAAAAAGTGTAATATACATTAATTCTTCAATGTCTAATAAAAGAAGTTCCCATGCTCGCTTTCACGACAAAAACGGCATTCATAATTGTATACGTATTCTTTTCCACTTCATACGTCTACCCACACTAAATACATACATTTCGTACGACTAAGAACGAGTTTTCTTCCTGCTATTCGAAGGAAAACTGTCTTCAATAAATAACCATATCTTTTATCTTCTTATAAATAACTAGGGATTCTCTAGTCAAAGATTATTAGAATTAAAAAAGTGATTGGGATCGACCACATTAGATTTTGGCCTTTTCGGTCGTCATCTCAAGTGAAGTGTCACTTTCTGATAGGGTTATGAATTGATCGAAAGAGTGACAGTGACCCTGGAACGCAAAGGGCAACTGAAGGAACACAGGTGGGATTTTGTCAGTAAAAGTTTAACACTACCTTTCGGCCGGCTCGGGAAGAAGAGTAGGTGATGAGAAAACTATATTATTACTATATTGTCTATAATGTGTATGCATTTAGAAATCTAAGGTAAGTATGTTTATCGGTTGTCTAGTACTCATAACAGAAGCTCTGCTTAGCTTGGGACTAGACGGCGTTGTGTGATAGTTGTGAAATACTCGTATTATTGTTATTACTAGGACTTGGAGGTCAGAGAGGTGGGTGATTTAGACTGGAAGCTGACCCAACATGGATAGGATAGGCCAGACGGATGATGGTGAAGGCCAAGTGTAGGGCAACGACTAAAATATACATAAAAACCACAGCCGAAACTACACGGCCTAGGAGTGTAAAATTCACCTCCTAAAGGGAGAAACACCACCTTCACTCGGGCGAAGCCGCTGGTAGAAGCTAGTAATCATTAAATGCCACCGGAGAATCTAGACAAGTGGCTTTACATTAGACACAGCCATTGTCATAAAGTCAGTTATCAATAGTTTATCTCCGTCAAGAACCGCAGCAGTATCCAGCTGAGATCTATCTAGACAAAACAGATGATAATAAACAACAGATTCACGTTTTAGTATTTACCTCGGGCATTGTGAACTCCTCTATAATTATGTAAGTTTGCCAGTATCACGTGTAAGGCATAGATCACGCCAAGAACCTGTCACGTGGTCGTCACCAGCGTTAATACCTACACGCTTGCATCATACGCGGTAATGTATCAGAAGTTAGAACCACTTATAAATTACTATTTACTTCATGTTTATATTTAGTTGTTAACGGAGGATAAACATCTTTTGTTAAGGTCGGCCAACTCGAGTTACGTTTCCATACTAGTACAACGGCTCTTATACGATTATGAGGTTGTGACACATTTTTCTCTAGATATTTTGGAAATATATTTGGTGGATATTTTTTTAGGTTTCTATTGAATTTGATTTCATTTTATGTAAAACTAATCCAGTAAAGAACTTTCAAAATCTGTTATTTTGTAATGAACTTTTGTCCTTTCCTATTGTACTCTCAATTTTTTTTTTTTAAGTTAAGAAATTGTACTCTAGAAACCTCATACATTTAATTTAATCGAGATTTTTTTAAGGTTTTAAAAAAAAATCACGAAGTAGTTTTGTGAAATATTCGAGTGAATGATAGAATTACCGAATGTCAACAGAGCTTTCAGGCGTTACCCCTTTTATTTCGTGTTGCCTCTTTATCAAACATTGCGTTTAATGGAAAAACATGAAACGCAATGTTTTAAAACCAAGCTCACGTTGACGATAGAAGGATCAGGTAGGGCCCTCTTAAGTTGTAGAATGTTCTAGTAAACAAAGATTACAATTAACGACACGGTTGGGGCAGTGGTTGAGCTTTTTAAATTTTTAATCTGTATAGGTAAGAAATACAGTTGAATCCTGGTTTTATTCCCAATTGCACATGATTATGATAGCTCGGTCGCCAATTACGCTGCACTGGTATTGCCAAGTTGGTTAATAATATAATATTCCACAACTATCACTCAACGCCGTCTAGTCTCAAGCTAAGCAGAGCTTGTGTTACGAGTACTAGACAACTGACAAACATACTTTTATATTTCTTAATCTATATATATTATAGATAAATTGCACCCAGACACAGAACAAATAATCGTGCTTTTCACACAAACATTTGTCGGGGGTGGGAATCGAACCCACTAGACCAACCCGAAAAAGGGCCACTAATCACTAGACTAACAGGCCAGTCACAATAATTCAAATACATCTCACAAATTTTTATTCATATGACAATTAAGTGTTCTTCATTTGACCCCATATCTGATTTGTCTAGTCAGGTGCTAATTATGATAATCGATCATTCATCACCTGCTTGTCCATGTCGAGGATTTAGTGCTACGAAAAAACCTAATGAAATCATAAACACCCCACTTTTTTTCTTACCTTACAAAAACTTAAACTATCAATTTGTCACGTGTAATCAAAGCACTTCGTCATCACAGAATCCGGTATGGTTACCGGATTCTGTGATGACGAAGTGCTTTGCTTGTAATGTGTTACGGATGTACGATCATATCCATAAGTCAGGTATGTCATTACCCTCATTTTTACTGCAGCAGTCGGGTAAAAACGTCTGTTCTACCAACTAATGACAACGATGTTCTTGGGGCCCCGTATGACGTTGCTTGCCTTGAGTAATTCGGATTTCATAAAAGGTCTGCCCTTTTAGAAAATAAGTCATAATATTTGAAAGGAGTGCGTTATCTAGAAGTAGGTAACAGAATACATGGCAAATAAATTATAAAGGTGAAATTTTGACATGAACTAAAATAAATTATAATAATATAAACACAAAAAAAACCGTGTGAGGCCAAAAAGACTCTCAGCATAATTAAAGAGATATTGATTTTAAAGAATTAAATCGTTCTTTTTATTATGCCTTCTAGGGACCCAGAACTTCTAATAGTGCCAACACATGCTCGAACTCCCAAATCCGTCGTACCAAGTTCGAGTGTGTGTTAATATTATATAGTACTGGCTGCCACCCGCAGCGCCCCGCCCCCGTGAACTTACTTCCCAACTTTCAATCAATTAAAAATTTTTCAACTTCGTTCCCTAATTTTTTTTCTTCTAAACTGCCTGCTTTTAAACAGAAAGCCGTTTTTGACTAACGAACAGCAATTGACTTTTATATTTATGAAGCAGAAGAAGATTATTAACGCTCGAACTTGTTACAGGACCGTACTTGCATATCCGTCGTCACAAGTTAGAACTTGTCTTAGCACTATTAGACAAGAATTTCGTAGCAAGCGGCTACGAAAAAACGTTAATTTCGTAGTAGCTACTGCAGAACATACCATTAATCTCAATAATTTTGATATCATTAGTAAGCCCATAATTTTAAAATCCTTTTCTTATTTTACTGCTATCTTTTACACTAGTGCTTGACTGCGATCCCACCTGATGGTAAGCGGTTACGCAATCATTGGTGGTGAAGAATACAGTTCATTAAGAGCCTATTCACACTAGCCTTGACGAAACTTTAATTATAATCGAACGGGAAGATCTCAGCAGGCAAATCTTCCAGTCTTTCGCGTCTTTTAGTCCAGATACCTTTGTAACTCAGAATAAATATCTCCAACACGCCATTCGTGTCCAAGGCGGTAGGTACGTCGACTTATTTGGAATGAACAATACTGCCTGAGTGAAATAAGGAGGCTGTCATGAAGGCCAGGTCAGATCATCAGTCAATGTCCCATTAAGATATATAGTGGTACTCGTAATGCTACTGAACACTCCCTTGCTGTTAAGGAAATATTACGAGTAGATTACAATATTGAAATACAGTGTACATTTTGATCAGATACAAAGTTGGCTAAGGTGATTGTGGCCTGAATTACCTATTCGTGGCTGTAATGATAAATCTATTGCATTGGGTTTTGAGTCCACAATCCTTTGTTCGGTTGCCTCTTTGGTTAATTTTCCTGCTAGAAAAGAATTTAAAAAGAAGGATGATTGAGTTGAAGATTAATAAATATGGAAGAAGAACACTGTTATTTAAGAGAGCTAAAATGTGAAATGGTATCTTCCCTCCGACATATCTCAGTGTCTCAAGATGACAATCTAATTATGTGATCAGTGATGACAATATACCGCTCTGAAACGTATGCCATCATCCAAAGGGGAATTAAGAGGGCTATGCTCGGAGTTTCCTTGCGTGATCGAATCACAAATGAAGATATCCGCAAGAAAAACAAAAGTTACCGATATAGCCCGAAGAATTGCTAAACATAAGTGGCGGTAGGCAGGGCACATTGCTCGTAAAACAGATCGTTTATGGGGCCGCAAGGTTCTGGAGTGGAGTTGGAAGGTATCCCACAAGGTGGTCAGATGACCTGATGAGAGTCGCGGGAAACCAATGGATGCGAGACGTACAGGACCTGTCGTTGTGGCGACACTTAGGGGAGGCCTAAGTCCAGCAATGGCCGTCTTTCGGCTAAAATGATGATGAAAATGTGACTCAGCTGCACTATTGTTTGAAAGTGCTATGGGGGAAACCTATTCAGTAAACTCGTCATTGGTACAGTCATGTTACGATAGCAACACCCATCAGACTCACTGAAGCATGAAGTCAATGACTCTAAAACTAACATACATGTTACTCAATACGAAATGTCTTTGAAAAGTTGAAGGTTTGTTTGTAATGTACCCGTATTGGGCAGTGCAGTCACCTTGCAGCTGGGATCGCCTTGCGGTGACTCAGTGCGAAACTTGAAACTTATGGTCAGTCAAGCGCCACTTGCGACCATATAAGAGGAATTGGTTCGCTTGATAGCTCTATTGACGTATGTGTATTCGATTTTTTAATCTATGCCTAATATGTATCAGGTGTTTTGATTGGTTATTTTTTTAAATAGTGAACGGTGTTCATGCGAGATCGGTAACTAGATATGTGCGAATCAAAGATCTAGCATATTGGTAAAAAGGTGTTTTAAGCTTTGTAGTTTTATAGAATGATTTATGAATTTGGTAACCTTCCAAACGACGACGTATCGTTAAATAAAGCAAGGCTAGAGTGAACAGGCTCTTAATAAACTAATGCGATTCGCCATCAACAATTACATCACTGCTTACTCTAGTAGGATCGCAGTCAAGCACTAGTTTATGTCACTTAAAATAAGAAAAACTTTCTACCATGATTGTGTTATTAGGTCAGAACTAGGCATAACATTCTGCATAAAATATCAACAATCTTGTTGACTTTTCTGTATGTTGGGGTAGGTTTCAAGCCTGATTCAGCTAACTGTAATTAATTGCGGACAAACCATTCCGTACTATTGTTTCAACAATATTCACACGCACGCAAAAACACGGAAAAACTCGCAACTAAAAAATCTAACCCACATAAGTCCATCAGGTAAAACAACGTATAAAAGCCGGTCGATAGAATCGAATGCATCATCGATGTTCAAAACGATTCATCGAGTTACGTAGAAGACAAAGCGAGTACAGTCAAGAGCATAAATATCTTGTACTTTCGCAAAATTCAATGGCAATTTCCTGGTGCAATAACGATTCCATCTTTGAGAGGAGCCTGTTGTATATGATTTCGAATATCCTACTACATACATAAATGTTCGCAACGTTATAAAATTTCCATCAAAAACTACAGTGATGCGCCGCACTGGACTGGTGTACGATCCTATCATACGCACAAAGAATTTTGGCAATGATTTTATTGTGCGTATAGATAATGAGTAGAATTCTCTGCCAGCTTATCAAGAAATACAGACTGGCAGTGTTTCCAGATTACTATAACCTGGAGATCTTTAAGCCAAGAATGAATAGGCTACTCTAGTCTAATCTAGGCAATTACATTACCAGTCGACAGCGATGTGGTGGAGTTTTTTGACGCCATATTTTAGTTTGTTTTAACCTTTGAAAAGCTTACGTCAGATTGGTCCGACGAGTCTTTTCGTGTCCTATTCGCCAGGGTCGTGTTTTTGCGACTGGGTACTCCATCTCGTTTAGCTCTTCAATCCCCATAGGTGACAGAAGAACTGACGAGATGGATTGTATTTGGTCGTGGATGTGCGACCCTGGCGGAATGTACGCGATAGTGTTTGTTGGATATATTATATAGATTTTGATTATGTTTTTTGCTTTTTATGTAATTATAGTCAGTCAAGTATAAAAAAAAATCTAAATTATGTACATAAAAACATTTATTATACACTCTAAATAATCCTTATATAGAGTGAAGGAAGCTGATGATAACTAAAGGAGAAAAACGTTGTTGTAAGAACCGTAAAGTGGGGTTACTTTGGCTCTGAGGTCTTTGACCCGATCTCATTAACCAATAAAAACACAGTAAACACAGTTTCTCATGTTCCTATTGGTTAATAAGCTTATGCCATAATTATACCCCAGGACCAAAGTAACCCCACTTTACTCAGTATAGGTATCGTGTATTGCTCGTGACTGTACCGTGTACATGGTCACGTAATAGCGTTCTATTAATATGGTTATGTGCAGGCGCTCGGTGCATTGTCTCGAGTTCATGCTGTTAGCTGTTAGATGCACATTTGTATTCAGAACGGTTGGTGTTATTTTGATACGTTCATATGGCCGGCTGGATGTAGTTTCGATTCGATAAGTGGATATTGGTTACGGTTTTAGTAGTCAGTTCTTGTTGATATTTGTTTGCTTAGTGGTTTATATTTGGATAGACTTTTTTAGGGTGGTTCCGTACCTCAAAAGAAAAATCTGAACCCTTATAGGATCACTTTGTTGTCCGTCGTCTGTCTGTCTATCAAGACCCTTTATATCGAGTTGAAATTAAAACCATATACCCAAATCTGCGATCCCTTGAAACTGTGAAAAAATAAAACTTCTAACTTAACGAAAAAAAATATACGGCCGTTTTTGTTATTAAAAACGTGTATTTCGACACTCTCAAGGGAATCAAAATTCATAGGGTACTTCCCGTTGACTCAGAATCCTGAAATTTGGCACAAAGCAAGGTCTAATAGCACTGATATAGGAATAAATCTGCAAATAATAAATTTGTTGTTACGTCCCAAAAAAAAAACTTTTTTTAACGATTCGGTTAAATCTTCGAGACTCCATTCGAGAATTGAACTATTTTCACAGGTAAGTTTGTTCGGAACCCTCTGCGCACGAGTCCAACTCGCACTTGCCCGGTTTTTTTGAGTCGAGAACTCATCAAATAATTTCTCTCGCTCTGAATGAAGCAAGAGGGCGTGTCAGAATTTTACTAACTAAAAACCACTTGTGTTCCTTCAGTTGCCCTTTGTGTTCTACGGTAAGACTTTCGTACATTCCCGTGGCTCTGATATAATTATAACACACTAATATTATAAAGGCTTAAATGAATGGATTTAGATGAAATTTGGCATACGAGTAGACTATGTCCTGGAATAGTACATAGGTTATTTTTTATACTATATATAATAATATTCCAAAACCATCACACAACGCCGTTTAGTAGCCCCAAGCTAAGTAGAGCTTATGTTATGTTTACTAGACAACTGATAAACATACTTATAAATTTCTAAATACATACATATTATAGATAAATTACACCCAGACACAGAACAAATGATCGCGCTCATCACACAAACATTTGTCCTGGGTGGGAATCGAACCCACGACCTCCGGCGTAGCAGTCAGGGCCACTAACCACTAGACCAACAGGCCAGTCAAATAAAATACTAGAAATATGTTCCCTTGGGAAAATTTCACGTTGGCGAAGCCGCTGGCTAGTAAACTATGTACCTATATGTATAGAGTAGCAACAGATATTATTAGTCAATTATTATTAGTTATAATTACAAAATAAACAGTCTCAACAACACCAAAGGGGCCGTTCAAGTATTACGTAAGCAGTTTTTTTGCAAATATTAACCTCCCCCCTCCCCCTCGTCAGCAAAAGTAAGCAAAGCTCTCACCCCCCATACTTACGTAAACATTGGTACGTGCATTTGTCAATGCGTTAGTTTGGTTATTAATTTATGAGCAGAAGTTGTAAGTCTAGAAAAAAAGAATAAAGGAAAAATAACAGAGATAATTTAAAATTTTGACATTATTAAGTAATTCAAATTAACAATTCTCAGTCCATGACAAATTAATCCATGACACTAGATGTATGCTGCTTAATGACTTGTGTCTGCTCACTTTCTTGTGATTTTGAAACATCGACATTGTTCTCTTAAAAAACTAAAAAAAAATTGCACTGCTGACGTAATCACCATCTAGACCCTCCATCCCCCATGTCATCAATAATAAGCAAGGCAAAGACCCCTCCACCGGGGTGTAGTGCTTACGTGATACTTGAATGGCCCCAAAGATGGAAAATCTATGTTCAAGTTTCCTTTAAAACGAGGTAGGTTTGCAGTCAAACGCTAGATTATATTATTTAACAAAAAATGGTAGATTTGTGTTTCAGTAGTCCAACAGTGGACTGCAAGCTGATACAATACAAGGGTCTCCAATAGTCGCGTCATTTATCGCCTATCCATTTAAAATTCCTCTCAATGTTAAAGCATTATAATTTGTGTTATTGATCAAAATCTGTAGATAAACGTATGCAGCCTCCTATTGTACTCGTATTATAACAACCAATTCAAATATTCGCATGTTATAAATTTCAAACGACCAATAAAGTATACAATAAAACCAATCAAAGCTATACTCGAATAACAAAGAATTTACACGAAAACAATATTCCATGTTTCCCTCAAAGCAGATTTTTTTCTGCGTGCTTCGTTCGTTTACAGCGAACCGGTCAAAAGCTTCAATTTTACGGGTAAAATGAAATTGTAGCTCACGTACGTCAGTCCACTGAGCGAATGACTGAACGGCCTTGCTTTACAAAGGGTCAGGTGTTCGGTCAATGGGCTAGTTCGTTCACTCACAATACAAGACTCTCGGTTTCAAACCCGCTTAGAACTATTTTACGAGGTGAACTATTACATAAATTGATTGTTCAACAGTTTAGTTCAATAAATTGATCGTTCAATGAAATTGTCCGATGTTTAAATTTATCAGTATTGACATTAATTAATTTAATGAGTATTGTACTGTTTATGTTTCCGGTGACGCCAGGGTCGGGCGTATGACTTGGTTTGTACTCGAAATTTAAATATGGAATCATTAATTTTAATGAGCATCTTTTGTGACTTTGGTAAACTTTAAATGGTACTGTTTACAAATACGTAGGTTGTAAGTATATTTGATAATAATCCCTTTTCCCATGGCTTATCCTGGATACGTGTTTTTTTTTTGTGTAAAGATAAGCATGATACACTGCGACAGTGTAGCTTTCTACAAGTGACAGTATGTTTGTTATCTGTTATGGTAGATACTTTCAGAGAAAACAGTTTTACCTATTTCTAGTCTTTCTTTTTAAGAGTTCTCCCACTAGGGCGGTCCGCGAGGGCGAGTCAGACTTTTACTGGCTAAAACTACACCTAAGTTCTTTCAGTTGCCCTTTGCTTTCTAAGACCACGGGGCAACTGAAGGACACAGGCGTGATTTTAGTCAGTAAAGGTCTGACTAACCCTTTCGCTACACCCTAGAGCAAGAAAAGTCATACCTCAAAAAACAAGTGCGATAGGAACGTGCATATGAAGGATTCCGTTCTGTAACTTAAGATTTATTTGACGTGTACGTCGTACACGTGGAATATTTCAAGATACCGTATAGAAAGAAGAAAAAAGGGGAGCATTAAACTCGGTCGTTAAACTTCAAAAGACTCCAAAAATATGATGTAAAAGGATTTGCTCAGACACGTGTGAGCCTTAAATACCATTAACCTTACTATACATGATCCACATCTCTTCTAAAAAAGTAAGAAAGCCTTTACAGTATATTATTAGAAAATTGTTATTTGAAACACGAAAACGTTTTTGGGGTCGTGGAAAATTTTATTTATTTTGAGTTGAATGAAATTCGCTTACAGGGTAACTGGAGCGTTTGTTTGTGAATAATAAATAGGGCTATGAACTGAAGACAAACAAGATTACTTTCAGAAAAATCTTCTTTAGTTTAATTTTGTCTGGAAATCGAGGTGATGATGTTGCTATCTCGGCCACAGCAACCGCATTCCTTGGCTCCTCATTGTGGTTGTGAGCTCAGATGTGCTGCTCTTATTTGCCGGAAAAGGCGCAAACTTAAAACTAACATATTGCAAACATTTTGCATGACAAAAACATAGGTAATTAAAAATAAAATATAATAAGCGCCACGTCCGAGCAAAACGGTCGTACGCGTATCATAATGCTGTGTCCACAGTGACACGCAAAATGCGACTAGTCCACTGCGCTGGTTTTCTGCGTGATATGTATTTGACGCAATCTACCATGTGAAATTCTTTTTAAACCGAACAGATCCGACCTTTTACGAAGACTAGAGGAACCATAATATCCACTTTGTTCTACCAGTAGGTAGATATTGTTTTGGCAATACCTGCCTATATTTGGAGTGACCTTTTGGGCCTGTTTCACGAATGAGCTCAATCAGACAATGAAGGCTTGTGAAGAAAAATTGTTTATCCATGCATTATTTATTAATTGACTTCCTTGTGGAGATATTGATGGGTGCTTAATGAATATTAATTAAGATGTTATCTTACTCATATGCCATGGGCGGGTGCATAATCAGTTCGTACTTACCTTGGTTTTATAGGGTTCTGTACCCAAAGGGATAAACGGCATCCTATTACTGAAACTCCACTGTATATCTGTCAGATGTCTTCCATTAGGCTGTATCTCAACTTCGACAGCTAGATAGTTGAAATTTTCACACATGATGTATTTCAGTTTCCGTTATAATAATGAAATACTAAAAACAGAATAAAGTAATTTTTTACACAGGCACCGGAACTCCTTAATTAATCATTGTAGCCGTGTTTGGGCTTATTAGAATTGTCATGAGATGCACTTTGGCTATAAGGTACTATCGAACTGATCTGATGATGGAGCCGGAAGGTGGAACGTAGACACGGGAACTTCATAATAAAACAATGTTTGCGTTAGTTAGAATTGTCATGAGAAATAGATACATACTCTGTATAATAGATAAAATAAAGTGATCTAAATGTAAGTGTATCACAACTAAAAAGTGCGAATTAAAAATCTTTTTACAAAAAAAAAAAAACAGAAATCACTACAAAAAAAAGAAACTAAAACGATCAAAATAACTTAAATTTCGGAAGTGGGTGTTAAATAACAAAAAAAAAACAATACCAGAAACACCGTCTGTAACAGATACGTAAAAAAATAAACATAAGCGCAAACTATTTTTTAATCCAAGTAGAACGGTTGATAAGAATCAACGCAAAATAAAAAAAGCTCGCATTGAAACTTAAACAATTTCGATATTCTTTTGTTTATATTGCGCTGTTCGACCTGTAACACCTTGATTGATTACCATGAGAAGAGAGCCATGGAAGTAGGTAGGTAAAGTTGTTCCATTTTAGCATGACGATGGAGGTCATTGCTCTTTCCTTTGTAGTTAAACACAAACAACAAAAATGTGTGTCATTTTTCAATAGTAAAAAATTTTTGAGGTTCTCGATGGATATTGACGGTTTTTAAATTACGAATACCAATAACTGCTCCGACTTACACATTATTGTCAATGTCGGTTAGCCTAGATAACGGTACAAGAAAACCAAAAGGAATGATAATGTACATATTTATTATTATTATGTGAAGAATTATTTTTTTAAATTATTTTTTATTAATGATAGGCTCGTTTGACCACTATCTCACCTAATTGTAAGCGATGATGTGGTCGACGATGGACCACGATGATATGGTAAGACAAGGAAGTGATTGAGATTGAGAGAGCAAACAGAGATGTGTTGTATGGAATGATGAAAACATGCTGCGACAATCTCATATAAATTGGGATTCTAAGAAAAAACGCTGATAATCGGAATACCTAAACTGTACAGATGTATTCGTAGCTTTACAATAATAATCAGGTTTTTACTCTAACATAGCAGGATTTGATATTGATATGGGAGGATTACGAAGGGATCCATGTCCTAAGTGTTGAACAAATGCCTTTTTTTGTTGAGGTGAGAAATCATTTAGTGGTTTCTCGCGCTTTATGGAGGAATGAGAGGGTGTGTCAGACTCTTAATGACTAAAACCCACCTGTGTCCTTCAGTTGCCCTTTGTGTTCCAGGACCATGGTAACTCTTACAAATGGTCCCGCGGCCTTAGAAACAGATTGCGTTAAGGGCAGAAAGATGACGAATAAATGAAAGTAGGTCAACGACCGCTATAGGCCTGGTAAAACGCAATAACTATAGATATTGAGGACCTTGAGTACGTCTCCTACTCTCCTGTCAATGTTTATGATCTGTTACACCGCCCCCGTTCCATTACATCGGGTGAGCGTCGAGATTGCTCGGCGATAGCTGCCATTGTGTGCGGCCCGTGTTTGCCTGTAGGGTTGCCTCGCTATAGGCCGGGCTTGTGTGTGTGTGGTCTCTTTGTGAAGGAAAAGTATTGCGAAAATGAAAATGGGGATGGTTTATTTGTTGTTTGATTAGGAAGAAAAGTTGGCCTAGTATTCTGACGTTACTAATTCTTCTAGAAATTAATATTGTTTGTTGTTGTCATTCTGTGGATTGTTGCTTTAAAATGAACGAAAATATTTTCGTAATAAAAAAAATCTAACATTGAATCTGGTAGCTCATTTTCATGTTTCTTTTCGTTTGGGAAAGTCCTTGAGTCCTTGTTCTTCTTTAAAATAGTATCTAGTATCTATCACTGCAACGGACCTAAATCAAAAGCTTACTCTCTGATTTTGCATTTGAACGTTGCCGGCGAAAGCAAGTCCTGACTGAATATTAATAATAATTCTTTATTTCAGATAACTAAGATCCAAAGTGTAAGTAATTACAATAATGACTTAAGACTATTGTTAGTAAAGTGACACAATATTGGTGTTAATTTTTAATTAATAATTACATTAATTAAATTTTAAACACCATAACGCAGAACCGACAGCCCTATATACAAGGCGATACTCACCATTAGCGGCAGTCTAAATATTGTATTGTACGAGAGTCCTAAACACCACATTGTTTCTGAGAGGCGTATGTCCGAACTGATGGTTGGCGTGATACTAGCGATAGCCCCCGGCAGTGCTCGAGAAATGCCGGTTATTGTACCTCTCACCTTGTTACCAAGTCACTGGGACAACGTGGAAAACAATGTTGTGGTGGCAAATATGGATATTAGGGTTAACCATCAACCACTTGACTACACGGGTATCATATTTTCGGCAGCAGAGCAAAGGCAGTAGCAAAGACGCGGGTGAAACTGCGGGGCACAGCTAGTATAGTATAAAATTTTTGATTTTCAGGTTTATTGGCTACAAAGTTAATAAGTGGAAACATTATAGGCTGATTATGGAGCATTGCTTAAAAAAATCTGTTCGAAATCTCTGACATGCATCTAATGAAATTGCAAGATCTGATCAAAGCTTTCTTTGTTTAAGTAAATGCAAGGTCAAGTCACTCAAAATCAGTTTCCCCTCACTACAATTAAAAAAGTATTGCCTTCTTATGCAAACTCAGCCGGGTATCAGGGGCGCCGACTCCATGGGTGGTGGGTACATATACAAATATAATATTTCTTGATAGTAAAAAATATTTTAATTTTTATATAATGGTTTCATTTTATATTTTTATCAAACATAATTAGTAATTAAGTACGCAGTAATTAAGTAGGACATTTATTTAGTTGTCGGTCGATCAGTGTGCATTTCTCTCCTCACACTTCGCCACTTTTTCGAGTCATCAAATGGGCAAGAGCACCCATGAGGTTTTCTAAAAGCCGGCGCCCCTGCCGGGTTTAATTAACGCTTGTCGTGACGACAGTAGACGCTGCTGTCAATCAATATTTTACTGATTGACACTATGACGCCATCACATTATCTATCCGCTTTTCAATCTGATTAGTGACAATAATATTTCTTAACTGGTTAAAAAATTTGATGAAATTGTATAACGGGTATGTAATGTTCATATATTATCTAACCCTTTTATTAATTTCTCCAAAATATTATATTCATTTAAATCTAATAATAACGTAATTAAAACTAACTTACAAAATAAAAATAAAAGCCCTAAAGTTCTAAAAAAAAAGCAATCTAAAGTACAGCGTCGAAAAACTCCTCCACATCGCTGTCGACTGGTAATGTACCCAAAAGACTGGCGGCATTGCCACGCTGAGTGGCAATGCTTATCCTTTGTCCGATGTAAAAGCCAGCCCTTGGGTCACAAGAAGTGTCAACAAGGCGTTTTAAAAGTTCTTTAAATAATTTGTGAGCACTCGGACCCCACGATCCGAGAGTTTCAACCCCAAACGGCTCGAAAATATAACTACCAACAAGGTTATTATATTTCCGCCCCTTGAGGTTCTCTGCAGCCGCTGCGGCAGCACCGGCACAGCACGACGAGCTAGAAAGATGAGAAGGCGCGAGAGTATCGACACAAGTAGCGTCCCACACTAAAGGCCTACCCATCTTCCATGAAAAAAAAAGAAATACCGTCCGGTCTTTTGCCATCGTCGCGTGCCAGGCCACCCTTTTAGGAAAAACATTGAAGCAACAATTTTGGTTTTTTTCTGTAACGGGTTTTTTAAGTGTCGTCATTTCCCAGTGGTTAAGGCACCCGGTTTTCGTGCAAGAGGTTGCGGGTCCGAAACCGGGCAAGTATCAATGTGAATTTTTCAATACATATTATGTACTTTTCAAAGTTTATCTAGGACATTTCGAGGTAAAAAACCCACCAAACCACTGGACTATTAGCACGTTCAATCGAACAAACTCTACGGCTTTTTAATGTTGGTATGGATTACTTTTGGATTACAGAGCTTCTCTTTAGTTTGCTGAAATAGCCTTGTATTCCATTTATTAAAATCTTCGGTGCTAATGATAGTCGATGCTTGACAAATGCGCTTAGCTTAAATTTTTCACACCCAGCATTTATGTAGGTACCGAATTTATAATCTTAATAATATCTTGACGATAAATTAAGGCATTCTACATGTTGTAACCACCAATGAATACCAGCTGTAGGTCATTCCACTGCAACATTGAGCTTATTTATTAATTCAACAAGTTGAACGAACTCATTTCCGATAAATATAATAAACTTCTGAAAGGTTAAAGGCGTGCATTATAGAATAAAACAGGATTTGTATTTAATTAGGAACCTGAAAGGTTCAGTACTCAGCAGGAGGTTGTAACTCACATAGCTATTTCGTCTAGTAATTTGGGTAATATTAACTGTAGCTGGGGATTGAACTCGCGGTAAATGTCGTTCAATACCGACAAAATGCAATATTGCTCACGGGGGGTGAATAGCAAATATCGTGATAATTTATAGCCTACTAGCTTCTGCCAGCGGCATAGCCCGCGTGAAAATAGGTTTCTCCATACACCTTCTAACCTTTTTTTAGCGGATGTATACATCCTGGAACCTACCTGCCAAATTTTAAGTGTGTAGGTGTTATAGTTTCTGAGATTTCGTTATTAATCAGTGATAGATAAGTTGGCCAGACCTAGAAGGATTATGTATGCAAAATTTGAGGTTCAGTCGTCAACATCGCTTCACATTTTTAATGTTTTAGCGTCACTAAGATGGATTGTCGTTGTGGCGACGCTTGGGGAGGCCTATGTCCAACAGTGGGCGTCTTTCGACTGAAATGATGAATAAAATTTGTTCTGTTGTTGTAGTGGCTGTTTCGGATTAACAACCAAACTTTGGAAGATTTGGCCATTATCACCGATAACTTAATAACAATATTCGCCTATTTTGGTATTAAAGGAGCAATCTAAATGATAAATAGACAGGTTTCTTATAGAAACTTGTTTCGAAGGCAGAGGTGCTTAAAATCACAAATCAGGTTTTTAGACTTAACATAAATTCCTTAAATTCGTAATAATATCATTTATAAAAGCAATATTATTATTGCTAGAGTCTAATTAGCTTCAACGTCTTCCAATTTGACCTTGTCTAGACATGGTATTTAATCAATTCAAATAGAGGATAGAACTCTCATTAATATATGTAAACTGATTTTTCTGTCACCATCTAAAATAAATTTTGCGACAAAATATAGATATATAAAGCCCTTTTTGAAAAATTATCAAATGACTCTTCCATTTATGGGTGGAGCGACAGAGCATGTCAGACTGTTACCATCTAAAACCCACCTGTGTTCCTGCAGTTACCCTTTGCGTACTATAGGGCCACGGTAACTCATTTGAACATTCTAACTTCCATCAGCCCGTTAGAACACCCTTTAATAGACTCGTAAATCATAAACTACTCATGTCCTTCCGTTTGTCTGTCCGTCTGTCACCAGACTGTATCTCATGCACCGTGATAGTTAGACAGTTTAAATTTTCACAGATGTTATATTTCTGTTGCCGCTATGACAACCAATACTAAAAAACAGAAAAATAAATATTTAAGGGGGCTCCCATACAACAAACGTGATTTTATTGCCGTTTTTTGCTTCGGTCGATACGGAAACCTTCGTGCGCGAGTCCGACTCGCGCTTGGCCAGTTTTTTTTATACATATAAATAATAAAGTTCTCTATGTTTGGAAATAATTTAAAGCACCAGACACTAAGCTAAAGTCTGGATTATTTTATCAGTAACACAATTAAATAAAAACGAAGTCCAATAACAAAATACCCATATCAATATCTAACACAATTACTTCACAAAAGCGGGTGCAAAAGCCATGACCGAATTAAGTCAGTACCAAACAATACGGCGTTTGCGCACTCGCGGGTGCATCACAATATGCGCAGGAGTGCACGCGGCCTCGCTCGTCGCGCTGCGGTAGGCACAAGGGCGCGACCTCCGCAGTGACACCTACTAATGTGACCATTTGTTAATGAGCTGATTGGGTGATAAAGGGGTGATTAATTAAGTGAGAGATTGGTGTTAAGTGGGGGGTTATTAGGTGGCATAAAAAACATGGTGGAGTTTTTTGAAACTGTGGTTAGGAATTTATTTTTTGTTTGTGGTTAATTTAAAGTAGACTTGGTTACAAAATGTAGCAAAACATCTCTCAGCTGCTTCATGTAGGTACTAATAATATATGTAGATGTTTAAAGGTCAGTCGTAAAATACTATTTTCTAATATTTTTTTTTTTTGAGTTGGGAATACATCAATGTAGACCCTACACTAAAGTGGGAGAAGTAATAACTTCCCCCACTTTAGTGTCCTTCGCCCACGGCGACTTTTTGCTGTCGCGCGGCCTAAGGTTTATGTTTGGAATCACCAAACTTAAGTGGATAGGGCTATCGGTAACTTTGGTTCTTCTGCTGATATATCTTCCTCCCTGATTCCATCACCCCAGTCTCTACCTAGAACGTAGGCATTGGTCAGTTTTCCTCAGTCAAATCATGGGTCAGAATTTCAGAAACTCATTCCCTTATTCCCGAGCCACTTTGAGCCGCCTTGGTAACCTTCACACCATATTGACTACCTGTGCTACACACAAATATGTTAATTTGTTTACTTGTTGATTGGACACTGATAAGGTGGTAATTAATTGAGTGAGAGATTGGTGTGAAGTAGCCGACAGGAGTTATTAGGGGAAACAAAAAATGTATGGGGGTCGTGTAACGCGCGGCGACGGTGGCGTAGAATTAATTATTGTGGTGCATGCTATTAAAAGGGAGACGTGTGGTGTTTCAGCCTCACACTTATAATCACTTCTGAATTTTGGGTGCGTTCACAAACATTTAAACTCACGTACATAACACACGCAGACACGGAACAACTATGTGTAGGCCATACAAATCTTTGTTCCATGCGGGAATTGAACCCTTAACATGAACCGAAGCAGCCAATCGCTGAACTACTGCACCAACCTTGCCGTTCTGCAATATTAGAAGTACTTTGAGGACAAAACTGGACTGCTTGCTATCACAAAAAAGTTTATGTAGCCAACATAAATATTATTAAAGTAGTTCTCAACTTTATCTGTTGTGACTAAGTAGGTACATAAGTAAGGTTGTGACACGTGTCCATCGAAATTAAGATGACTAAGTCACCAATCTCAAAAAACTAAATTGAATTTTAATTTGGCAATATTTGTTTCTTTTTAGGATTCCGTACCTCAAAAGGAAAATACGGAACCCTTATAGGATCACTTTGTTGTCCGTCTGTCTGTCTGATAAGACCCTTTATCTCAGGAACGCGTGGAGGTATCAAGTTCCAATTAAAACCATATACTCAGGTCCCGTCCCTTGAAGCTGTGAAAAATCAAACTTCTAAGTTAATGACTATAAAAGATACGGCCGTTTATGTAGCAAAAAACGTATATTTCGATACTCTCAAAGGAATCAAAATTCATAGGGTACTTCTCGTTGACCTAGATCCTGAAATTTGGCATAAAGCAAGGTGAGACCTAGCACAAGGAAAAAATCTGAAAACTGTAAATTTCTTATTACGTTGCAATAAAAAACCATTTTCAATTCAAAAAAATCTTCTTAACTTAATTCGGGAATTAAACTGTTTTCATAGGTAAGTTTGTACGAAACCCTCAGGTCGCCAGTCTGACTCCAACTTGCCCAGTTTTGTTTTTTGTTCCCACGTAGCTGTCTACCATTGTACCAAATTGATGACATTTCCATTAATTCTCGACATATCAAAGGCTATTCGAACCTGTGACACTTACGAATGTGTTAATTTGTTTATACACCGATGGGACAGTGATAAGAGTCTAATTAATTTGCCGTTAGATTAGTGTTAAATAGCGGGGCTTAAAGTTGTAGGGTCAGGAGGTGTGTCAGAATTTATTATGGGGTTTTTGAGTTACTTACCTATGTTTATGATGTACATATTAATTAACGGCTTACACAATTTATTGCTTGAAATGGAGAAAGTACTACTTGGGCAGGACTGGCGATATTTTCAATCTTATGGCGGCGGGCAATGAGTAGCTCACCGTAAAAGTCTGACACGCCCTCCTGCTCCATCCTAGAGCGAGAGAAGTCAATGGATGATTTCTCTCCTTAAAACCCATTTAAAAATGACTCGCGAATTAAGTTGTTAGCCATCTCTTGACCTATTATACCTATCCCGAAACTGTTATTTTCTGGCCAAAACTCTGATAAAAGATCTAATTTTGCGAGGTCACTGTACCTCAATAACCTTCTCCCAACAAATTGGCTCAGGAGCGATCACTTTGTCCGACATATTGGGAAGTCTTTAGTGATGTATTTTGCTACGTAATTATTATGTTTTCATCAATGACGAGGTCACACAGGTGCTTAACCTGATGTCAGAGCTCATGACGATTGATTGGCAATCGACAGGCACACGTCAAACTGTCAGTGGGCACCTACCTACCTCCTACGGTGTTAGTAGTCGTGAGTCAGACATATTGGAACATACAAAGCTTGACAAATGACAGTCTTTGGTCTTAGAAGGTTATTTTTTAGGTTTACCCTTTGACGTTTTACTTAAGGATTTTGGGCTAGCCTTAGACCACTAAGCCCATGCCAAATTTCCAAGTTAATAGAAACCACCCTATTAATCTTTTCTTTTTGTTTGTAGGTATGATGAAAGGATTCCGTCATTGCGTCTAAAATATTTTTTTTCCGCTTAAAGAATATGCTTCCAGATTGATCCCATTTTTTCAAAATCCAGTTCTGATGAAGGGATCCATGAGGAATCGAGGGAACTCCTTAAATATTATAAGCCAAAATCACTATATCTCTATATATATATATATATATAGAGAGTGTCGAAATATAAGAGACATGCACGGCCGTATCTTTTTTTTTCGTTGACTTAGAAATTTGGTTTTATCACAGTTTCGAGAGACCTTAAACGTAAGTAAGTATATGGTTTTAATTTCAACTGTATACCTCTACGCGTACCCGAGATAAACAGTCTTGACAGACAGACAGACAATCAGACGGACGGACAACAAAGTGATCCTATAAGGGTTCTGTTTTTTCCTTTTGAGGTACGGAACCCTAAAAACACTAATGGAACCCTCAGTGCGCGAGTCCGACTCGCACTTGCCCGGTTTTTTTAAATGAACTCGGTTATTTTATCTTTTTGTAAAAAGTTTTTTTTTTGTACAAAGTCGTTTGACACATTAACTTGACAAATTAACCCTTAATAGAGGTTGCGAGAACTCTAAAAATTGGTTATGAAAATGGGAACTTATCGGAAAATATCAGCCCAGAAATGTTTCCTGCTAAAAATAATCATGTCTAAGACTCCTTACTTCCTTAAGCATTGCGTCAACGGATAGTACATTTATAAGATTAATCATGATAATTTGAACTAACGAAAACCTAGTGTGACAGCCCTATACACTCAAGCTCACCAATATTAACCCAAAATAAACAATATTGACAACAAAAGACAAATATGTTATCATAAAAACTAATACAAACGCCTGCGTAGACACCTAAGAGCACATCTATCCATTATCCTCAATAGAGTAGGTAGAGGAGACGCGATACCGTCGACACTTGTACCATACACCAATAAATCTTGGCACCTGACTGCGGAGCCACTTGCAAAGGTTTACGTTCAACTATCTGTCAAATTCAGTACTTTCACTTGTAGTTCCAAATTCGGCAACGTGTCAAATTATATTGGGCATGTGTGTATGGCAAAAGTGACCATATATCATTGTGCCATAACAATTTGTCAATCAGAACCGTTTTGCACGGAGCTCGGGTCAATGGTACGAGATCTTTTAGATGATATCAGATATATGTAATTGGTTCTGAGTGACATGTTTTAGGACTCGGGTGATGTGTTGAAAGAAACGATTAGTTATGACTTGTAGCTCAAAAAACATATTACTTACATACGTGTGTTAAATGTACCGTTTGTATTAAGACGAAGTGGTCTCATATTATCACATGCCTAATTGTTGTGTAAGACAAGTCGAGTTTTTGTGTTTGATCAGTTCATATCAACAAGTGAACTGATCGCTAATTGCAAAATGTATGGCAATGACATCACCTGTCACGCCACTTGTCACGTGACTTCTCTGCAGGTAATGTCATTGCCATATTAGCGTTTGGCGGGAACGCTAACAGAAAAATCATTTGTCCTAAGCCTTGCAGACTAGATTAGTCTTAAGGTATGCTAATTTTCGATCGCTTGTCAATATAAGTAGGTACTCAAAAGTTACCATGAATTTGACAATATAGTCACATAGATAAAATTGGTGTTGCGGAATTGTTTGAAAGAGTCACCGCGGCACTGGAATGCAAAGGGCAACTAAAAGATCACGTGTGCGTTTTAGTTAGTAAAAGTTAACCAAAATTTGATAATATCCGAATAAAAAAAAATCAAATTGAGTTTTTCAATGTTTCTAGGTTATTAAAAACCTACCTGTTTCTGGCTTATCTTTGCATTATTATTGCTGATACTCGATCGGCAGCAATTTATAGAAAACTAGCCTTTGCCCGCGGATTCGACCGCGTACCGTACATAAAATATAGCTGATGTCACTCAGAAATAAAGCAGCTTTCTATCGGTGAAAAAATTTTAGCAAACGGACCAGTACTTTTCAGAGATTACCTCCTCCACCATAACAAAAAAAAAAACGAAAAAGCAAACTTTACCTCTTTATAATATTAGTGTAGATACAATCAAGTTTCAAATCAAATCAAGTTCACATAAGAGACAAGACCCATGTATCTATTTATACTCTCTCGTGTTAAAATACAATAAAACGAACAAAACATCATTAAGTCAATAGCCGTGAATACCTATTCTATAAACTAAGTATCTAAGTACCTATCGTACTACATAGTAGACAACTACTACGGCAGCCATCTTTATATATTCTTGACGACAATCGCGTTTAGCGAGCTAATAACTTTTGCAGTCACGTGTAATATTTTCTACTTCCCCGGCGGAACACAAATGGAAAAACTTTCCGTTCCGTTTATAATCAATGTGATTCATAGACTATGTAACTTTGAATAGGCCCTGCTTCGTAGACCATTATTAATGTCGGAAAACTCTCGAAAAATAAACCTTCCGTGAAATTCAAATAGGCATTAGGGTCTCAAGTGGTCGAATGGGATGTAGATGAGAGGTTCTATGATTTTGTTAGACACGCCTTGTTGGCCTTCAGTAAACCGGTGAGCAGAAAATGTTAAAGAGGGAGAATGAAATCAATTTTCTTTCACGGATATGGAAAGTTTGATAAATATTTTGGTCGATTTTTGTAAGCACATATCCACTATGAGATTTTATGGGCAACTTTATTTTTCATACTCTATTAAATAAAAATAATTTCGTCGGAAAATCCGGTTGTTTCCTATTTATTATTTTATTGTATGAAGAGTTCAATAAATCGGTTGGTCCCAACGGAAGCGCAGGCGTACGGATGGAATACTCAAAGCGTTACTACAGCATTGTTTGCCAAAAGAAAATGTTAATCCACGGCTCATTAATTAAATTACAGCTAAGCCTTGATTTTCCTTCAGTCGATTATTAACACGGCACTAGAATACACGGTATTCGCTACTTCAGTTATTACACGTAAATAGTTAATAGCTACCCACTAGAATAATTAAGCTGATAGTGTTATTGTTTGTGTACAGGTAAATCATAATGTTTACAAAACATTATTTATTTATGCATGAAAATTGTGCGGACAGTTAAATATGGTAAAAAACAATAAATGTGAACTGTGACTGATTTTGTGCAGTGCAATTTTCCGCGGATTGTGATAATTTTATGAATTTTAATGGTGACAGTCTTTACGTTAAGCGATCATGGCGCCATCAAGCGACGGCCACGAGTACTATTACAGTTCATGGCAAACCAACCTACCAACTACGATTTATATAAGTTCAGCTACTCGGTAAGAGATGGCGCTGTATGCAAGAATAATAAACTATCATTTAGAATTTAGATTTCAATAATTATTTTATTTAAATGAATGGGTCTTCTAATTTCTATCAATAATTTTATATAAATGAATGATTTCTCTTTGTTACAGGCCGAGCCTGGTGATACAATAGCAACAACCAAAGAAGGTTCGTGCAGTTTTGTTGAAATAATAATATTATATCTACTACTGAAAATAATCTATTTAATTTAGATTTTTTGGCTAATTATTTTCTTCCTCTCCTTCTGCAGAAGAATGGGTGACGCGGAAAAAAAGCGAAGTAACAACGACCCGTCAGATCGCGACCAGAGTCAAGCGCGAGCTGATATTGGAAGATGGACGCATACTGAGCGACTCAGGGCCCAAAATATCTACCTCCGTCAACGAAGACACACACACCACCAATTATCAACAGACTGAGGTAACTAACAATATGACTCTTGTTCACGATCGTTTTTGAAAGAAAAGTTTTCATTAATTGTATTATATCAGACGTTATAGAGGGGAGTATGGCTCACTCTGTAAAACAAAGTCGATACGTAAGCGATTATACATTAAAGTCATCCCCATAATTTTTTTGAGGACATATGAATGTGGAAAATGAAATAGAAAGGTTCATCTCTATCACAAGGAACTGAAATATCCAAGGCTGCGGGGTTGTTTGAAAGTGTCACCGCGACCGTGAAGCACAAAGATCAACTAAAGGAACATGGGTGGGTTTTAGTCAGTAAGAATCTGATTCTCCCTCTCGCTTTAACCAGTACCCAACCCTGCAGGGGATGCAGGTGTAAACATAGCGTTTTGGGACACATAATTATGCGTACAGCTAAGGAGTGGAATTCCCTGCCGGAGTTTGTTTCCTGATTACTACAAGCAAGGTCTTTAAGTCAAGAGTGAGTAAGTTACATCTAGGCAAACGTGCGTCGGCCACATCAACGCTTAGGTGAGATAATGGTCATATGCGAGCCTATCCATAAAATCATGTAGGACGAAGGTAGTGTAGACTGTTATGAAGAAATCTTGTACATATTTATTTTTTCGTTGCAGCATCGAGTACCCGATGATCAGATTACGGAGGAAGCGGAAGAAAATGAAGCGATCGGGGCGCCACCTGAAGGTAAACTATTATCATTAATTTCTACTTAAGATAAAACACGCTTCTTTTCATTTTAGAGAAAAAACTTCTTTTAGGTGTGAGCTGTGTTGTTTATATCATGAACATTTCATACACATATCAGTAAAGCCATGTAATAATTATATGCTTATAAGGTATCACCTAACCACTATATCTATCTCCACAGAAGTGGACAGCCCCTTCATCGGTGGGGTGGTGGCCCCAGCCGGCGCCAAGGTGCACGTGACGTCACTGGTGGTGGCCAACCCCGACGGTAAGGTGCGCGAGAGCCACGACAAACGTGTGCTGACCAGGAACATCACGGAGCGGGTCCAGGAGACAGAGGAGCGGATTCACAAGGGGGATACTACACATGACGTGAGTACTTGTGCCTTTTTGATTATTTTTTAGGATTTTTTATAGACGTTCGCGTATTTTATTTTAAATTATGTTTATTATTTCATTGAGGTTTAGCGTTAATGTGACATATCACCCTACAAAATGACGCAGATACAACTTTTTATAGGTTATCAACACTTTCGGGTTAAATTTTGGAGTCTTGCTTATAAATACGTAAAAAAAATAAAGTTTTATCTGAAATAATTGATTGAGAAATTGGTGGTACATACATAAAAAAATACATTCAGCCGAAAATATAACCTCCTACTTTTTGAAGTCGCTTATAACTTAAAGATAAAATTTCACTGTTTTCTTTAGTCGGAAAAAGCAATTTCTTTTTGTAGTTTTTAATAAGGTAGGTATACATGTTGTTTGTGTCTTCGTATAAAAGCACCGATTTTTATTACAAATCAAACTTACGTAAGCAAAAATTACTCAAGATTCTTCATCCTCTCCATAACTCATGACCACAGATAACCCTAAAATCATGCGCCTCTCCCTTTCCTTGGCTTAGGACACATATGCAAATTCCATAACCCACGTCAAACTCTTGATTGCCACTATTTACTAGGGCTCTTAGCCTTCAGATGACGTGTCTTATCTCGCTCCGTAAGATGCTGGGGACATGTCGAGGTGTCGATACAGGCGTATACCGGCTGATACACACTAATGGAGTCATGGGAAGCACGAAGCAGCACTCGTCTTATTATGCTGAAGTATTTCAGTGATAAGACCTATTTTTGCTTAATCTTATTTTGTGTTCGCCTAATCGGGGATTGAATTTATGCAACTAAAGTTGTGTGAAAGGGGTTACATAGCATAGTCGGCCTTATAATGTTCCCACTGTTGGGACTCAGGCCTCCTTTCTAGGAGAGGGAAGGAGCCCTAATCTACCACGCGGGCCCAGTGCGGGTTGGTGGTTGTCACATGTCTTCGAATTTTTGGTTCTAGGACATGCCGGTTTGTGGTCCCTTGAAGTTGTCAAAAAATCCAACTTCTAAGTTAATGAAAAAAAAAGACTAAGTTAATGAAAGGCCGTTTATGTCGCAAAAAACGTACATTTCGATACTCTCAACGGAAACAAAATTCATAAAGTATTTCCCGTTGACCTAGATTTTTTTTTTAAATTGATTCAAACCAGTGCTTGACTGCGATCCCACCTGATGGTAAGCAGTGATGCAATTATTGATGGCGAGGCGCACTAGTTTATTAAGAACCTATTCACTCTAGCCTTGAAGACACCTACATTATAGTTCGCTATCTCTTAGGAGGCGTGGCCTACTCGAGGCGTTCGACGCAAGAGAATCGAAACGAAACGATCTTAACTTTACTAGGGGGGCTGCTTTGTTTTCCAGAAGACTATTTTTAGTTAAATACTCAATTCTGTTCAGTGTTTTAAAAACCACTAGCATCTCACAGCGGATACGCTCTCGAGAAAGTAGAAGATTATCCATAAGGAACATACCTACTCCCGTAAAAAAAGTATATCGTAAATAAGTCCTATTCGAGGCTATAGTCTAGTAGACTGGTGTACATCAAAATTCTTGCAGCCCTTTGAACGTGTAAGTAAAAGATATACACATAATCACACGTTTATACAAACTTGGTCCTTTACAATATACAACAATTAAGTTTTTAAGTAATGAAGCTATTTGTCTTCTGTTATTTGACAGTAATAAAAGCTTCAAACATTAATATTATGAGATGGGAAATTATATCATTAATAATGTTATAAACTACCAACTAATGTCATTCTGTATTCGTAATAGGAATGCGTCAGGTGCGGCCTCACAATAATAATTACGTATGTATATGTGCGCATTGCGAGGCTCGTATCTATAGACTGATCTTGTTCGATTGCTTTCTAGTAATGCCCAGTTAATTACATACAATGCGTTCCAAATAAGAATAGGATCGATTGCCATGTTGTGACTGTCAAATCGCAAGAAAATTTGGAAAAATTGAAGAACTCAGAGATAAGCAAAATTAAAGAACTGAATTCTGATTAAACGTTTTTCGTTCACAGTTCGAACGTAAAAATTATTTTTTTTTGTTTTGCTCACCATAATAATTCTTCGGTTTGACAGTATGACGTGACGTCACAACATGGCAATCGATAATATTCTTATTTGGAACGCATTGTACTAGATATTCGGCTTGACTTCGCACGGGTGTTAGGGTGCGTTTTTAAAGCAGAGCTGGGTGGAGTGGAGTGGAGAAAAGCAGTGAAAAGTAGCAAGTATTTTTATTGAAGCGGAATCCAGCTACCCTCCGGTTTGTGCTACCAGCTTTGCACCATAGCCTGCTCCACTCTATTCTGTCTGGCTCGGGGTCGCGTGTTAATTTTTTTTATATTTGTAAGTCCGCTCAGCTCCGCTCTGCTCCACTAACACTGTTTCCAATGAGCATTATGATTGATCAATTCACGGTTCGCTCCTCTCCACTCGCGTTAGTAGAAACACACCCTTAGATACCTTGAAATTCGCGGCTTTTCTATACTACTATTATACACCTAAACCTTCCTCATGAATCGCTTTGTCTATTGGCGAAAAGTTTAGAGTTTATCGAATTCATACAGACACGATATTTTTTGGTTCTAGGACATACCGGTTTCCTCATGATGTTTTCCTTCACCATTTTGAGAGCAGTGGTGATGAAATAAATTACAAAAAGTAATTTGTCTGGCTGAGTTTGAACTCACACTGCTCAACAAAGACCAACGTTAATAAAATTAGATATCTCTACATTGTTTTACTTTAAATTAAATAATAAATGAGCTGCTTCAGGCTTCAGGCTGGCTTGTTAACTTAGTTTTTAGTTCAAATAAATTTAGTTTTTTTAGTTATAAGCGGTAATTATTGTGTTTGGTGAGTAAGTTACTTTTAAGTAGGCAACTAACAGGCGTTGCACAGAGGGGGTTCCGGAGTGGTCTTTTAAGAGGTAACGGCGCCCCTTCTACATGTGCTGATGGTGATCACCGGGGTGGTTTTAGTGAGGTAAAAATCCCACACTCCCCGGACTTATCCCCAAAGTCCGGAAGCCTTTCGAAGGTTTCCCCCCGAAAACAAAAAAAAAAAAAAAAAAAAAAGCAACTAACAGTAAAGTTACGCATGTTGTGCTTACCTGTAAGGAATTGCTGCACTAATCTATAAGTTTATTCCGTGTATTTTATATCTTTGTATGTGTGTAGTCAATTGTTGGTGAGCCAAATAAATAAAATAAAATGAATAAATAAAATGTTTATTTTGCAAATAGGTTTTTAAAAACGCTTTTACACGTAATTTTTTCCGTCAATTTAAACTAGATAAGGTCGGTGTCTCCTAGCTGACTGAGAAGAAACACCAAAACAAACTCAGGGATCAAGTCTCTTTTAAAGTCTATACAGCAAACATGTAATAATAATGAACACTTTATTTCAGATCATGGTGTCCAATTTGTTAGTAACAATGTTCTTATAGACTAGTGTTAGTAATACTTTAAACTACCCACAACAAAACATGTAAAAAGAACTAACAATCACTATTGCGCCATTCCATGACAAATGGCGGATGGAACAATGATTGATGTAGCCACAGTCCAGCCTACTAGCGATCTTGCTAAGGATGCTGTTGGCGCTGCCCCGCACTCTACGTACCAGGGATGCGCATCTTTTACGCATCGGTATCGTATTGTAAAAGCAGTCCACGCGATGTTCAGCAAATATCCCTGACATACTACAGAATCGCCGCAGCCCCATCAGCATCCTGAACGCATTATTAAATTGGACTCGGAGGAAACACTTTTGGCGTGCTTTTGTAATGATCAAATCATATGAGAACCATGCAGATGAGTCTGAGATGGTCTTTTGAGGAAAGAACTGCACAGTTTCATCAAATAAAATATGGTTATTTAAAATTATTTGACCGCATTTAACTGATTGGTGATTACTATGCAAATAGACATGTTTATCACGACAAACACGTAACTTTTTAATTAGGTCAAATCACTAAATTGCAAATTGTCAGGAAGTGTAGCTCGCGCCTTGTATGTTTAAACCACGAATCAATTACCAATTGTATGTAGCTCTGCTATTTGATTTGCTAACATGTTGCAAAGTTCAATGTAATTATGATGTGATTATTGAACGATGATGCAAAACTTTGACAGGAAATGATGCTGAAATGTTATTATAACTTTTGATCCGTTGAATATGTTGGTTTTACATAACAGTTCGAGGGTTGCGTTGAGGCCGGTGTGGGATCTCCTTAGTAATATTTATTGCATCTTATACAACTACTAACTGACCCGTCAAACGTTGATCAAAGAAATATCGCGGTTAAAAAAATGAGGGTGGGGACAGAAGCGTGAAAAAAACTTTACGACTAATTCTCAAACCTACCAAATATACAGAAAAACATTTCATAAATGTCGGTCAAGCCGTTTCGGAGGAGTTCGATAACAAACACTGTGGCACTGTCCCCTGCGGTCTCATTCATGTCTTTTGTTTCCTTCGTCGATAAATGGGCTACCTAACACTTAAGGATCTTTTAATTCGAACCAGAAGTTCAAACCGTACAAACCATCGGACTCTTTAGCTGCATAATATTAGTATAGATTTGGTTCTTTTCATCCTATAATTTTTTATGACCATCTTGTCATACCGAGATTCTTTCGTACCTCTGAAAGCATGTTAGGCCATTGGTCCCTTCTGTCATTTGTAGATCTGTGACAGCTGTTAAGGATAGTCATAAGCCAGGAAATCTGACTTCAGTATTTCCAAGGAGTATTTGAATTGTGGAGGTCAGACATTCGCTCCTGTAATACCTATACACTGATATGCAGCTGCATTCGATGTGACTGGGAACCGGCCCCAATACGGTTGGGAAAAGACTACGCAGATTAATTGCTTATGCACTTTTTTATCAGCCCTTATCCTGGCCATAAACATAAAGATAATATGGATCATTTCAGCCGAAAGACGTCCACTGTTGGACATAGGCCTCAGCCAAATGTCGCCACAATGACCGGTCCTGTGCGTCTCGCATCCATCAGATTCCCGCGACCCTCACCAGGTCATCGGTCCACCTTGTGGGAGGCCTTCCAACGCTGCGGCTTCCGGTACGCGGTCGCTATTCCAGAACCTTTCATCCCCCATTGACCATCTGTTCTGCGAGCAATGTGCCCTGCCTACTGCCACTTAAGTTTGGCGATTCTTTGGGCTATGCTAGGCAAACGATAATAATGGTATAAAGATAATCTTCAATCTTTCATCACATAATCCATCCACATTTTTTGTGAAATTTCCAAAATACTTGCACCTCTAGTATAACCAAGTATCAAATGGTCCACTTTCTAGCCTGCGTTATGTAACCCCATTTATAAAACCAATTATCATTTATTCGATCCGATTCATCGCCTCTAATCACCAATCAAAGTGTGCCAATCGCTGATTGTGTACGACCTGCACTCATTCTTCCGTGTACTGATCAAGTGATATTAACACACATGTATTTAGTAGGTATGTGTGTATGTACAAACTGGAGGTAAAGTAATATAGTATAATTTCGCCTCCTTGTTTATACCGTGTACATCGAAGGACTGAAACAATTTGCCTGCTGCAGTCTTTCAGTTCGATTTTAATTTAGGTGTATTCAAGGCTAGAGTGAATAGGCTTTTAATAAACTAGTGCGCTTCATTAGGTGGGTTTGCAGTTAAGCACTAGTTTTTAACATTAAAAAAAAACTGTCAAATAAATAGATGCTTTGGAACGCAGGAGTGAAAATGAACAAAATTTTGAAGATGATTTTCCTATTATTTAACAATTTTTACACCTACTTATTCATTATTTGTTATAAAAATCGATGCTTTAATAGAAATAATATAATTATACCAGCTGCCTCGGAAAACGTTGTTGTGCCATATAAATTTATTAAAGAAAAAATGGGGGTTTAGTTGCTGTTTCTGATCCAAGGCTACAGCCACTCTTTCGAATAATCCTTTAGCCATGGCAGAATCTAGGGCTCCAGGGAATTTTCGAAAGATTTACCGTGATCCTCGAAAGCAAAGGGCAACTGCAGAACACAGGTGGATTTTAGTCAGTAAAGGTTTGACATGCTCTCGAGCGAGAGAAGGCAATGGATGATTTCCCTACTCAAAAAATGCCCTGGCAGAAAATTAACATTCATGTAATGTAATATAATGTATGTAGTAGTTACGTGATTTCCGGAGTACGAGGTCGTGAGCTTCACGAAGGCAAACGTGTTACTTAATAGTAATAAGCTCGCGACAGCTTACGTTTGTTTTGATTGGACAACCCTTGGCTTTTGAGAATTGGTACATAAAGCTTCCACAGGATGTATGCCACATTGGGCACCCGCTTAAAGTGCTTTGTAAATGGCATTTAAAAAAAAAACATATAAACTATTGGTTGACTGCGATCGCACCTGATTATAAACAGTCATGCAATCGATGAAGGTGAATCGCACTAGTTTATTAACGGCTTATTCAGCCTTGAAGACACCTAAATTATAATCGGACGGGAAGAACGCTGTGGGCAAATTGACATCTGCCCCCCTAGCCAAGTTGCAACCGTTTCGTTTCGATTCTCTTTTCGTTGATCGTCTCGAGTCGGCCACGCCTCCTATTCCTTTGTTCTGACCACGTGACTGAGCGTTGAGATGACGTTACAATAAAGGAATCGGAGGCGTGGCCTACTCGAGGCGATCGACGAAAAGAGAATCGAGATATTCTCCACAGCAAGCAAACGAAGCAGGAAACTTGTTGGACTATGGTGATAGTTTCAACGTCAATTTTATATCTTACCTAAATGATATCCCAATTAAGCTTTTAAGAAAAATAATTTATTCAGTCACTGTCAAAAATTAAGGTAGACCTTTAAACTAGCCAGTTGTCGATGCTTTCAAATAACAGCGGTTGGTTTATATGAGTGATTCATGACTCGGTACAACACTAGCTTATTTTTCTCTTTAACGCCTACAAAGGGATTTTTGTTGTTCGTACCTAATGAGAAAGTCTGAACACCTATTATTTACGTGTTACATAAACTTACTTCTAAATGCTTCGTACCAATGGTTCTACTTTTTGGTTTTATTTAAGGCATTTAATTTTTTTATTTACCAATAAATTATATTTATTTTTAACATGCATAGAACAAGAAAAATAAAAACATTAAACTTATTAAAATTACTTATACACAATAACTCCTACCTAAAAAATGGCGTCAAAAAATTCCTCCGCATCGTCGCTGTCAACTGAAAGTGTGCCCAAAAGACTTGCCACGTTGTTTTTTTTTTTTTTTTTTTTTTTTTAAGTTCAAATGTATCATTTATTATCTTGGTGTACAATAAAGTATACATAAATAAATATATAAATTTTAGAATTTAATTCAACCGTTAAATAAAGTAGTTTATTCCGAAGAGCAATTCCTTACAGTATAAATGTGACGTGTTACGGGAATCTTATTACGAAGATGGCCAACTTAGGTAACTCTCGTATGATCCTCTTGCTGCGGGAGCATTTGAAAGAATTACCGTGGCTTCGGAACGCAAATGAAGGACACAGGTGGGAATTAGTCAGTAAAAGTCTAACATGCTTCCGCTTCACTCTACAGCGAGAAAAATCATTTGATGATTAACCACCTTAGAAAAAAAAAAACAATATCTTAAACTTTTTGGTTGATCGACCTCTGAGATGAAAATGTCTCTATCAAGCAAAAACATTACATTAAAATAAAAACAATTGAAACCTATATAATTTAACAGGCCACAATTAACTATTTATTTGTGGTCTGTGCAACTATTTCAGTTGCTCCTAGGGATGACTTCAGCAGAGCACTCAGCGTTGAAGTGCATTAGGAAGGGCTTCTGTCCAGAGGCTACTAAGAAACCTCAAAAAACCTCTTAAGAGGGAGCCCCAATTACCCCTCTTCGCCTATATTATTACACTTGAACGATAAATATGGGAGCGTATTGGCGAGAAAAATGACGTACGTCCAAAGGGCTAGGCGTTGTATGATTTGACATTTTGACGTTCACGCGCCGCGTGGCGATCGTGATTTACAAAATTTGTTACTGAAAATTGAAAAAATTATAATACTCAAAAAAAAAAAATGTACTGTTAGTAAAAAAAGGATTTGTACAATATTTACAATCATTATATTCTCAATAGACAGGTATAAATTTCATGTTGCTAATTGCTTAGGTAAAATAGTTGAAACACAAACAATAAACGCAAATAGATTTTTTAAAATTATTTGTAGAACAATAAATGAAAAAAAAATTAGTACAAAATTGAAGACCATGAATCAAAGTAGGTATTGCATATATTTTGTTTTAGTTTTTTTATGAAGCCCTTTTAAAGTACAAGTTGAAAAAATGAATATTTACAAAGGGAGCCCTTTAAGTAGTTAACTTTTTTAAGTATTTACACGCAAATCAAAATTATATTCTAATACATGCTTTGATCGTAAATGGGCCACATTACACCAGCTGAGTCTTTGAAATAAAACGTGCTATGAAAAGACAAATAGTTTCACAAACTAATTGGTATTAGAAGGCAGTTTGTATTTAACCTGTTTTCGCCCAAAATGGTCTTTAGGAGACCATTAACCACACCAACAATAATGTGCGGTCTTTGGTTAACAGGCCACCCGGTTTGTTGGCGTGGTTGATGTAATAATCAGCTTCCATTATAACGTGATTAAGGTTTACCCTTTCAAATGCTTTGGTCGAAACTTTGTATCTTTTAAACAACCGTAAAATTTACTTAGCGTAGAAAATGATAGACTTTGTGATTGTCAGAAGAAGATAGTTCTATCTGCGATTAAAAATAAATATTTATGAAAAGACTAGCGTTCCTGACAAAACGTTGTCCTGTCTGACAGCTGGCTTTTCGTCAGAAAAAAAAACAGAGAACCGGGTTGAAGTGCCACCAAAACATCCAGAGACCCATTCAAATTATACCAACATTTCATCCAAATCGCATAATTAGATGATAAACACACATACAGAAGAATTATTTAAATAAAGATATCAACACGATTGACAAGTTTAAAAATCCGTTTTAGACGAGGCACAGGACAATGAGAAAAATATGTCTTAGCTTTTCAAAATAAAAAGTGTTCGCGTTTATGCTTTCAGTGCTTGTCCGATATCTCCGGACGCCACAGGACACAAATATTCATATAAAATATTGTCCGAACATACCCACACAAAATAATCTGACTAACATAATTCTGTGCAATTTTATTATACCTTAGCGACATTGTTAATCGTAGATAGTGGTTGTCACGGATTCTTTTTGGAACGAAAAACAATAGTAAGATACCGAGCGTAAAATAGACCACGGGTTTATTCAGATGAGCATCCACATAAATCGATGGGATTTTGAAATTATAATTTGTTCATGGAGATAGGTCGCCCGGGGCGCCGGCCCACGCGCTTCGTCTTGTATCGGAAAGCGCTTTGTTGTGCGTTTGTTAGATGGTTTTCTTATGGAGGCTTTGTTTTAAGGATTTGTTGTTGATGTTAATAATTTTTTTTTTTTTCATTGGAACGTCGATAGGAGAAAGATGTTCAAAAGATTTGCAGTGAGCTTTGTATTTTTTTTTGAGGTGGGATTACATCAAATATCTTCTCCCGTTCTAGAGTGGAGCGAGAAGGCGTGCCAGACTTTTACTGACTAAAAACTGACTGGTATTCACCATCACTTTTAACTCTTTCAAAAGTTCCCGCAGTTTGTAAAAGCTCCATTGTTCGGGGCCTCCCGTCTAAGTTTTGACTTAAGTAAATTGTAATAAGTGTTCAACGTAAATTCTTACAAATTGTGGAATAGAACTTAGAACATTGCTTAGAAAAAGATTGAACATTTTCAAAACGTACCTATTTTGTATTTGTCTAAATTTTCAACACAATTCCAAGCAACTGTAAAATTAAAATCGCTTCACTTTCTAAAATACCATGTCGGATTATTTTGGGTTCGCATATCTAGCCTCCATCGTAAAGGATGCAGGTACTGCTCGACACAGGCTCTTAAAGACCAATTAGGCACTCACTGCAACCAAACACGACTTCAAACTTATCTGAATGATACAAAAATCAGGTCATGTATTTTTTACAGACTACTCGTAGATACATAAGTTAGGTCCACCACAAGAGCACTAAGCAGCTTCATCGCTTTAAAGCAATTTCGTTCACAAGTCGGCGTCTCTCTCCGTTATCCATACATTTTGCAATCGCTGAGTAAGGTGCACTTGTGCGCTGCAGTGGAGCCCGCTAAAATGATCAAATTATTTATTTATGAGCAAAATGCGTCTATTGCTGCAATACCAAGCGTAGATAGTCTTGACATTTTCCCGGCTTTAGTGTAGGTAGGTGAGAATTGAGAGGACTTTAGAATGAAAACTGTTAAATTTGGTGATAAAAACAATAATGTATTTCACATTAGGCAATGAACAATAAAATAACAGGTCTTCGAATGTCTCAATAGTCTTTTCTACACAAGCATGAAGCTGCAATATGTGCGCAATGCGTTACTAACGTGAAGACGTTAATCTAAAAACTATAGCTGATGAGATAATCAGACTGAATACAAACGATCTCATCGTGACTTGATTCCAGTGGATATGTAGGCAAGCAATCGCATTGTATACAATCGAAATTAAGAGCACAAACCAAATTACAAAACTGTTAAATCAGCATTGCAATGCAGTTGAACCTATCAGTGCAACCGCGTAATAAGAATACCTTATCAGAATTACAATTCGGTCTTCACTCTGCAGTTCTGCACATTCGACCTAGATAGATAATTTCCGTATATAGGAGTCTACTACCATATCGAAAGTGATGGGTCAACGAAAGTAATCGCCCATTCGCGGCCGGCCCTTTAGCGTGTCGCCCAGAGCCAACGACCAATAACTTCACACTTTTAACGACTCATCTCGAACGCTTATCTATACCCTTATTCGTATTCGGTATAAGTCTCTTTGAAGACCTCACTGTCCGTAATGAAACCTTGATACAGATCATTCATCATCTAGAAAATATTCACTGTTTGATAGTTACGTAGTGCTTCAAGTACTTCAAGAAAGATTGCCAGCCTTTTTACTACCTGACTGATATTAATGTCTATCGAATCTAATTAGAATAAGGCTATGCACTAATGGTGATCACGATTTCACGAATATCATTTTTTCTTCAATTACAATACGAATTGTGTATCAGAAAAAAAAGATTAATACTATACTCCGATTGAATAGGGCTCGTTCGAGTTCCCAATGTAAAAGTCAATTGGAAACGCTAGCAATCTCCTTAAACCTATTTTTTTATTCGACGCAATTTGAACAGTGCCTATCTAAGCACTCGGCTTTGCAACGTCGGCTAGTAATTTGACCTTACGCCGAGCATTAGTAGGAGTGCCCGCCGTGCTTTCAACGCGAATAGCAATAAAACCACAAAATATGTGCTTCACATTTACAAAATGCTGCGAAACGTCTTGGATGTGGCCTTTTTTTTACTTGAGAGGTTGAGATTGTACGGCATGATGTCACCTGGTGTGTATCTCATAATGAGAGCTATTTTTAGCAACACGCATGTCTTAAATTCAGGAACATGCGACTGTTAACATCTTTACCTTCGCTCAAAATTACTTTGAAAATCTTGAGTCCGTCGCATTCTGCGGTAATTCTAGCAGCGAATGCGCTTTAAACATGTTTACGAAGCAGCGACTATCGTGCATGCTAATCCAATGTTCTAGATAAATTGAAAAGATGTTTGCTATTTGACGTTTTATACTATCGAACATGAATCGATTGCCTCATCCAACGTTAGGTGCGGGTGAATTTTCTAGTCAACTCCGCGATTATAACGCTAGATGAGAGCCGAGTAGCTGCTCTAAGGACAATAATTTAAGATGTTTAGATAACATCTACAAGCCCTGTGCGGTGTGCCCAAGAATTCATGTGATCACCTCCAAGATCCAATCTTAGATATAGCCTCTACGAGGTGATGTTACGAAAAATTATCTCTGACTATGGGACCTGTTCTTTGTCAAAGATTATGAATCCCTCCAGCCCGTGTTGCGTGCAGCCGCCGATGCGCTCAGTATTCATATTTATATGGACGATTTGCAAGCTAAGCATATTTAGAATGGACTTTTGAATTAATGGATTTGAAAGTAAGACTGTCTTTATATTGCTTTTTGTGTGACGTGTATGGGTTGCACTCCCATTAATTATTTCGTTGAAATTAAAAGCACACTTCATCAAAGATCATTACATCATAAGATTTATGATGTCCTGAGTTAATACACTGTTGTGCTGACGGTACTGCTCGTTTGCGGATCTTTGTTCTCTGTGATTGTTCTGTGTTCAATTATCAAAGAATAATAATATTTTCAAAGTGTATATTATCGTCCTTGACCTTTTCGAACAAAAGGGATTGGTCAGCCATTTTATAGATAAATCAAAAATGTGGCGATAGTGCTTTACATCGTAAAGTTGAAGTTAATTACGAAAGCCTTTTGGTTTAACATTAAACAGCAATTGTGGTTTAAGTTGTACGACTGTTATTCGAGTTTCGAACGGCATACACACTCGATTAGATGGGAGAAATATCGTAGGATTTGGTACTTTGTAACTTTAAATTGCTCACGTTTATGTAACAAAGTAAATGATACCGAAGATTTTATTCTATTTCTTTGTAGCGTGGCCATCGTATCGTAAGATAATAAGTACTTTATTGTCACATCTTATCGATTGTTGGTATTGAATCTAATTGAATCAATGCACATTACTTCGATACAGTTACGTGCATAGATATCGAGTGAATTGTTTTATCGATTTTACCGTTAATCGAATGAGTTGTAGCAACTGTAATGTCGGTGGAAAATTTATGGGTTCCACGGTTGTTCCGCAGTCGACAGTTGGAATAGCGTTCGTTCATGACATTTACTGAATCACTGACGTACTTGTACCCCACAGGTTCAGTTAGCGGGTAATAATAATGTTTTATTTTGACATTTGGATTCAGTGTAGTTTGTTTGCCCGAACAGGTTCATTTGATAGTGAATGTTAGGACCGTTTGTTCTGCTGGGCAGTGCATTGCGTTTGCATCGTGTAAGGGTGCGCCGCGGTTTAGAGCTTAGATATGTACGAGGTAAATTGCACTCCATTTTACACACTGTGTACATCTGTATTGAGCGCAGTTTTTAGTATTTGTTTTATTTTACGTGTTGTGTTGTTCAGAGTATTGTCGTTGCTTTTGAATTAGTGATAGATTACCTTAATATAATTATTGCATGAAAATTGACAACCTAGAAAAGTAGTATATTAGAGGAAGTTTGAAAGTGGCGACGGTGACTGAAAAGTTGAAAGGGAATCGTTTGTCTTGTTATGGTCATGTAAAGAGGAGGGATGAAACGCATGTTACTAAAAGAGTTATGAGCATATATAATGTGGATGGCCTCACTACCACGGTACCGAGCCATTTGAAGCGAATGTACGATACGGTGCCGCATCTACAAATACACAACAAGGCAACATCGCAAAACCTCCGCAGAAACCTGCGTGTGATTTGCTACGTTCAGGTGACCATACAATGTATTCGCAAGTTCTTGCGATGCGTCGAGCAAGCTTGTAGATTTTTGCGATGCGATGTTGCATCGCAGTTATGTTTGGGTCCTATGGCCGCCCTTGAACGCAAAATTTTCGACGATACAGCACCTCAACGACACAATGTCGTAGTAAGACATGACCCGGTATTGGCACGACGCGGTAATGTGGTTAGAGGCCCTACCACGAGATCTCAACGCGAACTATTTGACAACCTGAACAGAACTGTTAAAGAGATGGAGCTATATTGGGTAGGTGTATAGTTCCATCCCTCTTTTTCGTTCGCACGCATGGCATTTTAACACACCATGTTAAAATCCGTAACTTTTAATTTGATTTATTTAATTTAAATTACTTACCATTCTGAAAATTGTTTAATTGTGGATAGATCGACGGGGTCCTCATTTAATAATTAGGTAATATTAAAACATAACCTCATGGCCGTTCACTGTCTCTTTAGTTACAGCCCCCCTACCAAGTTACAACCGTTTCGTTTCGATTCTCTTTTCGTTGATCGCCTCGAGTCGGCCACGCCTCCGATTCCTTTGTTCTGACGTCATCTCAACGGAGTCACGTGGTCGAGGAGATCAATGAAAAGAGAATCGAAACGATATGGTTGTAACTTGGCTAGGGGGGCAGGTATACCCTAGTTTAAGAGTCAGGGAAACGTAATTTGTAAACAGATGTACCATGTATTTCCACCAATATATTCTCCCATATAATGTGGTTACTTAACCTTGTATATCTTGTTTGTTAGTAGTTTGTTTTGTTTTTTTCAAATCATATGTACCCTTTTTGATCAATAAACAATTATTATTAATATTAACTCCACTTGGTTGAAGTGAGCATACCGTGTAACATAACAAGACGACCTATAGGTACCTACGGTTGCATTCCATGATTGACTTGCAATAATTTCAACTAGGACAAAACAAGTTCATGACTTGTCTTGAACTATTACACTATGTTATGTAGTCTTACACTGAGCTGTTGCTCAAGAAAATTTGTTTACAGTTCAGTAAATTCTATGGATAGTAATAGATAGCCTGTTTATTGTCCTCTTGACCTATGCATATATATAATAAATGACTTGTGGATTAGCTATCGGTTTGACTGATTGAACGAACTTGTCATTATTGTGGTTCGAGTCACGTACACTTTTCTGCCCCTCACGTTGAAGGAAGATTTTTGTACGCTGTAGGGTGTGGTGTTCCTTCGTTTTCACGGATAAGTGCCACAGAACAGAACGAAGGGAATATATAATGATAATAACATAGTCCTAGTAAGTCTTATTTACTAACAATAAGTTGTATTTACTTTATATGTGCTAGTTAGTAAGGATACTATTATTACTAGGTTCTACCTTGCCTATGTTATCACAAGGGATCATATTCCCGGAATAATAGGTATCCTATATTCTAATCCAAGATATGTTCTACCAGTGTGCCAATTTTTTTCCAAATCCGTTCAGGTGTTTGACCATGAAGGATTAACAAACATACTTAGTGTGATGATGCGAGAAATGCATGAAAATAGATATTTTCAAAGTATCAAATGAATTTGGGCAGCTATTAGTAGATAGTCTTAAATACGACTACAATTTTAAACAACATTTTCTAGCATAGCATCGATGTTGTGAACAATTTTTGCCCCATTTTTTTTTACGCCTGAATTTGTTTCGGTGTTTCTTCTCAGGGTTGTCAGCTAGGAAACACTGACCTCATCTAGTTTAAACTGACGAAAAAAATGAAGTGTTAAAGTGTTTTTAAAAACATATTTGCAAAATAAATATCATTTGTCATTCATTTTGAAGATAAAGCAAAAAAAAACTTTAATGAGTGAAGATGGTAGGTTTACCTATAAGTACACAAGTTAGATGCAAAAAGTCGTTTCACAACACAACAACCCTTAAAACTCCGATAAAATTAGCGCCAATTTATCTGCAGACACAATTACAATAATATACAAATACAAAGTAACGTTTACATATAAACAGACAATCGCGTGGCCGATTATAAAGAACTTTTTACTCGTTTGGTACAATGTATCGAGCGCTCGAAGTTTCAATACTAATGCATTCCCATCGAGAATGGTATCGAGAACAAAGTAAAAAAAATCTGGCCAGGATCGAGTCGGGCTTGCACAGTGAGGGTTCTAGTAGTCTTTCTTAATGTACAATCATTAAGACGAACTTTTTTGTACTTTATTGTTTTTTTTCTCATATGTCATCCATCTAACACAGTCTATTCTTTAGAGTCAGTTGGACGGTTGTCCGGACGTGACGGTTGTTGTCGTGTGCTGTCGCAATGTGATCTTACAAAGGTTCCATTTCATTTTGAGGTACGGAACCCTAAACATGTATAAATCGGTGATTCGCGTGTGTCGAGCAATTTAGTAGGCTATTCAAATGATGGGATGATGAATGTACTGGACACCCTGCTTGTGCGGATATTTTATCTTGAAATGTGCCTGGTCTTTAGTTTTCGTTGTTGAAGTCTAAATTGGAATGTATTGATGGTTCTCTTTATGTTAAGCATTTGCCTAATGATCCTTGATATGTCCGAAATGCTAGCCGGTTGAATAATAAAGTGGTACCGATTTGTTTATGTTGCGGAACACGCAAACAACATCAAATACTGCTTACAAATCCAACTAATATTATAAACGCGAAAGTTTGTATGTATGGATGTATGGAAGTATGAATGTATGAATGTATGGGTGTATAGATGTATGGATGTATGGATGAATGGATGTATGGATATATAGATATATGGATATATGGATGTATGGATGTATGGGTGTATGCATGCATGTATGGATGAATGGATGTATTTATATATGGATACCACACAAGATACTTTTTATTCCGGGAGTATGTTCCTTGAGATAATGTTCGACTATCACGCGGGCGATGCTACCGGCAGAAGTTAGTATCTACAAGTAATTATGTTTGTTCATCCGATAAGAATGCTATTAGGATAAGACTTTCATATCAAATTCCATGAACTATGAATTAATATAAACTTATTTTCTCTTTTCTATTTATAAATTTTATAATTCGTCCAAGATTTTATTCCTTAGTACGTAACATTAGCAGTTAGTATTTACTACCATTAAGGAGTAGAAGTCCTTAATGGTAGTTAGTCCTGCTGGGTTACATTAGTAGACTTTAAAATTAATCGTAGTATCTATGAATGAAAATCGAGAACTTATGAAAGGTTTGCCGCTCTCAGTTCGAATACAACTATGGTAGGCGCTAGATAAATCTGCAATAAAGTACATTGACCTTTTCCAAATATCTTTGCTTAGGTATACGAAAAATAAACATGCAAGGGATCATGATAGGTGTCGATTTAAGACAGTTTTAAGTCTTTATTTTCGTTTTAAAAATGAAGAATGTCAAAAAATTTAGAAAGGTCCATGACTGTTATAAATAATAATGGCGCCTACCTTAATTTTGATTCGATGCGTTTGGGGTAAAATAACTGATCAATAGGGGCTAGAAGCTTAAGGGTCTTAACGGACTCCCAATAAAGGACGAAAATAGTCGAATAGAATTAAATTAAACGTAATATCTGTGAACGAATATCGAGGAATATGTAAGGCCGACCCATGCTTTTTTTTATGCTATGCCACTAATGTTAGTTTAATATGAATATGTTCATCAAAAGAACAGACTAAAAGAGGAAAAGAGGCTTTAAGAATAATATATAAGAGGACAAAAACAGTCAAATAGAATTAAATCAAACTTAGTGAACAGCATCTATGAACGAATATCGAGGAATTAAGTAAGGCCGACCTATTCTATGCAGCTAATGTGATGTGAGTTTGATACGAGAACATGTTTATCGAAAGACCTGACCAACAGAGGATAGGAGCTTAAGGCTTTAACAACCCTATAAAAGGACAAAAACAGTCGAATTGAATTAAATCAAACGTAGTAACCAACCTTTATGAACGAATATCGAGGAATTAAGTAAGGCCGACCCATTCTATGCAGCTGATGTGAGTTTGATACAAGTACATGTTTATCGATAAAGCCGACCAATAGAGGATAGGAGCTTAAGGCTTTAACAACCCTATAAAAGGACAAAAATAGTCGAATTTAATTAAATCAAACGTTAAAAAACAAAAACAGTCAAATTGAATTAAATCAAACGTAGTAACCACCCTTTATGAACGATTATCGAGGAATTATGTAAGGCCCACCCATTCTATGCAACTAATGTGAGTTTGAGTACATGTTTATCGAAAGACCCGACCAATAGTGGATAGGAGCTTAAGGCTTTAACAACCCTATAAAAGGGCGAAATCAGTCGAATTGCAAAAACACGTAAGCAATTAGAGTTAAGCACTGGGTATAATCCTTGTTGGCAGGGCAGGGGCGGGAGTGAGGTCCTATTCGTAATAGAAGAGCCGGCCGGACCCCACGTTATTATCCATTCAGCCCCGACAGATTGCAAGATATGGTCTATTTAATAATATAGGCACCGACTTACAGCCACAGGGCCGCACTACGCGATACGTTTTACATTTTTATTAGCCACATAGCCGTTAACTATTTAATAAAGAAGATAAGCCAAGAAAATACGCACATTGCAACCATTTTTTTTTTATTGTAGTGCAAAGCAATTTTCTGCGTGTAATTTAATAACTGCTGTCTTTGATAAACCGACCAACTCGCTAAGAATTTATTTAATTATTTACATTTGACGATTAATTTATAGAAAAAATATGGTTTTTAATAAAGATTTCTGTTTTAAAGCAAATCGAGTTGACATTTAATATTATTTGCAATTCTGCTATATGGATTTAGGTCTTATCTAAATAATCTTAATATATTAATATAATTTGCATAGGTCTGTTACCTCATACCTCGGTAGCCATTTTGGATTTTCATATGGAGGTCAGATGTCTAGTCCGGATCGCGCGCTAATCTCATATGTGCATGTTTTTAATGTTTGGAAGATACCACAATGTGTGCCACCATTTACAGATGTAATAAAATGAGAATGCTTTGTTACAAGGTTTGTTTAAAGCTAAGCTTTAAGTTATCCGGGTAACTTTATTTCTTTACGCTTTGTTTTTCAAGTTTTCTGCAACTATATGGCTAAAAGAATGGATTCAAGTAGTGACAATACCATTTCTTTTCGGTTTTTTCCCGATAAGATGTGTGACGGTTGACGTGTGCTAGGATTAGATGATCTCGAACCAATTTTTAGAGTTTCGTACCTCGAAAGGAAAAAAATGGAACCCTTATAGGATCACTTTGTTGTTCGTCTGTTTGTCTGTCAAGAACCTTAATCTCGGGAACGCGTAGAGGTATTGAGTTAAAATTAAAACCATTTACTCAAGTCTGCGGTTTCTTGAAGCTGTGATAAAATCAAACTTCTGAATTAACGAAAAAAAAAAAGATACAGCCGTTTATGTCGCAAAAAAAGTATGTTTCGACACGCTCAAGGAAATCCTGAAATTTGGCATGAAGCAGTCTCATAGCACAAGCGTAGGAAAAAATCTGAAAACTGTAAATTTGTAGTTACCAGACAAAAAAAAATTGCGATTTGGTAAAATTTTCGTAACTCAATTCGGGAATTGAATTGTTTTCATAGATAAGTTTGTACGGAACCCTCAGTGCGCGAGTCCGAGTCGCACTTGCCCGGTGTTTTTTTACTAATATTCAAGCTCGTCTGCCATGTATGCTAGGGCTAAGTGATTATGTAAAAGAGTCACCGCGGCCCTGGTGCTGGTCCAGGGCCGCGGTGACTCTTCGGAGCAACTAAGGGCGCTTCGGTGGGTTTTAGTCAATAAAAGTCATACACTCTCTCGCTCCCCTAGAGCAGAAATAGTTTTTGACGAATACCCACGCCAAAAAAGGCCCTCCTGCAAGATATTTTGCTTAGTCAGTCGAACGGTACTATTCAGTCAGTTGGACTTGAAGCAGTCCTGGGGCCTTGATGTGTTAAAATGTCAGTCTTGCTAGCGAGAAAGAGAGATGGAGCTATACACCCTATATAACTCCATTCCTTTAATAGTCCAGCTGATCCAGATTCTCTTTTCGTCGATCGCCTCGAGTAGGCCACGCCTCCAATTCCTTTGACTGACGTCATCTCAACGCTCAGTCACGTGGACAGAACAAAGGAATAGGAGGCGTGGCCGACTCGAGGCGATCAACGTAAGTAGAATCGAAACGAAACGGTTAACTTGGCTAGGGGGGCAGTTTAGGTCGTCAAATGGATTGCATTAAGAGCTCATGGTAGGGCCTTTGAACGCAGTCGGGAAAGGGTAGGTAGATAATAAGGACTTTAGGAAAACGCCCCTCCATTTTCCTTCAATTTCTAAGTCATTTTACTTAGTTCTAAACCAAATCCAGTCCTGTGCAGCGAGAACTAGCTACCACGCCTATTCGTAAGCGTGCTGCGGCAATATATTCCGTGAGGATGTACAATACTTTGTGCGTTAAATCCCGCTCCTTTGTGCGGCGGCGCACGCGCAACGCTAGCGTTTCCGAGGTGTTAGGGTTGCCTGCAGAAAAATTAAAGATTTTTGCTTGTATCGAGAAAATCTTCATCTTCCTGTACTGCTTTGTTACTTGGAGTTGGCGCAGCATGTTTTTCTCTCTTCTTCTATTCATTGACCTTACATTCAGTCGTATCAAGGAGTATTAGGTATATAGATCAAACATGTCATGGCTAGAAAACGAAACGAAAAAAAAAGCATCCAAATCGGTTCACCCGTTTAAGAGTTACAGAGCCACAGACAGGCACACTCACAAATTAAAAAACAGTCCATTTTTTTTTTCATCGAGGGTTAAAAATTAGACCAAAAGAAAACATACTCGTAGCTTCTCTATGTTGTGTCAAAATTAAACAGTTAATTTATTTTGTTTTGCCGAAATTTACACAAACCTTTAAAAAAACTTTTACTATTGAGACAGACATTATTACCTAAACAGACATTTATAAATAAGTGTTACTTTTACGTCCTTATGTAACAAAGTAAAATGGTCTCAAGTAAGTGATGTAGTCATGTAAATTGAGCATCGGGATTGTTCGAAGGAGTTTACTTTTTTTTTTTTAATGTTGGAAATCATCCACGTAGCCCTGGAACGCAAAGAGCAACTGAATGAACACAGTTGGGTTTTAGCCTCAAATTATCTAAGGAAATCTCTCGCTCTAGGGCGGAGCATGAGGGTATGTCAGAGTTTTACTGACTAAAAACCCACTTCTATTCCTTCATTGTCTTTCATACCAGGGCCGAGTTTTCCTTTCAGAAACAAACCCTTGGCCCCAGTAGGCTTCCATCCGGCTGAGCCCCTACGGTTTGGTTAAATCTTGAGGCTCACGTGGAACAGTATGCATCGTCGACGACTTGGGCTCGGTCTGAATGGTTACCGGACGGTCGGACGGAGCTACCTATTGCTCGCCGTCCGCAAGCTCGCGCCTACTGTGGCCGGAAACCGGGATCAGGATCCCGGCAGCTAGGGCGTGATGGTCGCTCTCTCGCGCGTGCACATGCGGCCTCCTCCTTCGCTAGCATTACTGCTTCACAGAAGGAGGCGACCGCCTGCCACTCCTCGCTTCGGACCATGGCGTGTACTGTTTCGTATTACAAAAGCTCTTTTGTAGTTACTGACTAAAAATAACGTGATTTTTAAACTTTACTTTTTATGATTGGTGGCTTATCTGAAGAAAAACAGAATAAGGCTATAATATAATAGCAATTTGTTATTGTAAAGATATTTTCTACATAAATTAATTAAAAAATTCTCCTCATTTTCAACATACCGCCCTAACTTAACACCCACATGAAGTAGCAACATAAACATTAACAAACACAACTAACAATAAATTGTTCGTCGATCGATACTTCGATAACGATCGTTAGCTCAAATGTTAGCCGTCTAGCCATTGATCTGTGTCAGTCACTGACTAATACCTAAATAATCTTGGGAACGGTTTGAATATTCGTTCGATGATATTATTTGAACAACATCACACCTGCGTAACGAAAGTACAGACAGAAGTGTAATAATACACTTACTGAGCTTACCAAAAAAAAAAACAAAAGTTACTGGTGGAAAGTCTAAGTAAGAAGTTTCACCCACAAGCTTTTTTTTGTAGTTTTTTCTGTACTCTAGGAATCCATGCTGCGTTTCGTGCGTTCATGGACATGTAAACTCATATGGACAAGACACCCAGACTTGGAATAACTGTCTGTAGGCCATTTAAAAAAGATTGTTCCACGCCAGTATCAAACTCGCGACATGAAGTGCAGCAGCCATTGCAGCCAATCGCTCGACTCCTGTGCTAGCTAATCTTATGTAACAGGGGCGATCTTGTAGATAGATTTAAGTATATCTAGACTCAGGGTGTTGCTCAGAATTTTCTGAAAGAAATACCAAAGAGCAATGTGCAAGATAGAAGATTGGAACTAAATGATCCTCAGCTCAGCAGTACTTGTGGCTACTATAATAATAATTTTTATTTAGGTCTAATTTACCCATTTACAGAAAGAGTATACAGAATTAATGAGACACTGGCAATTAATCACAATTAAAAATAAAATCAAATTAAATATAATACATTAAAATCCAATTGAATAAATTAAAATTAAATTAAATACATTAAAATCAAATTAAAAATATTAAAATCAAATTAAATCAAACAAAATAAATTAAAATTAAATTCCAAAACATACAAATCAATTAAATAAAAACGGATAAAATAAGAATAGCAAAATAAAATAAAGTAACATTAATATTTTCTCACCGGCATTGGTAGCGGAATGTGTCTACTAGAACAATGCCGGATGAAAGGGCAATCCAGTCTATTCGAAATCATCGCCAGAACGATACAAGTAAACTAATGAGCAGCGTTGGAAGGCCTCCCATAAGGTGGGCTGATGATCTGGTGAGGGTCACAGGACTCTGATGGATGCGAGACGCACATTGTAGCAAAACTTGGAGGTCTATGTCCAAGAGTAGACGTCTTTCGGCTGAAATGATGATGATGATGATGAATGAGGTAGTTAGCTGAGTTACGAAAGTACAGTAAACAAAACAGTTTGGTAAGCATACAAGAAATTAACATCTTTGCATTACGCACGCGTAATTAGTGAATTAGACAAACAATTACAAAACACTTGACTGCTTTCTCATCACACACTAAATTGGGTTAAAAATTATACGAAGTGAGCTGTCTCAGCTGTCTGCATAGGTTATACTTACTTATACACTTACCTGTTTTTTTAACTGTACCTACATTGAATGTTATTGTTTGAATTAAATATGAAATTTATTCCAGCAGCGTATTCTTATAATAGAATGCGGAGTTTTAATAAGTGAGGACTACGTGAGAGTATTTTTATCCGATTCCGGTTATATATAGTAATGAATGAATGAACGCCAGTCAAGTTATGAATATCTTTACGGGCGGTACGAAGTTAGACAACTTAATTTATTTTTGTGGTAGGAATCATTCAATTTCTTTTCCGGCTCTATATTGGGGCGAGAGGGCATGGTAGACTATTACTGATTAAATCCTCACCTGTATCCTTCAGTTGTCCTTAGCCTTCTAGGACCACGGGTTTCCTTTTCAGAAATTCTCTGCGGATCTAGCGGGCATCGATCCTATTGGGCACGTAAGGGCCAAAAGCTAGCCGGAAAAATCGCCAGACTTAAGTGGCAGTGGGCAAGGCACATTGCTCGCAGAACAGAATGATGGTCGATGGGGCCGAAAGACCACGTACCGGAAGACACAGCGTTGAAAGGCCTCCCACAAGGAGGACCGATGACCTGGTGAGAGTCACGGGAATCCGATGGATGCGAGACGCACTCCACTATTATGACACAAAAATTCCTCGACATTCATAACTATATCAATTACCCATTGGCGCAATTATATAGCAACGTAGACAATAACCGTTCCACAATGGGTGACCCCGATGCGTGCCATGGAAACTGTCACGGCTTTCTATTGGTATCACTTTACTTGGCTTCTTCTACTCTTCGTTGGCATTTAAAGTGCATCCATTTTTTTTTTTTTTTTTTTTTTTTTTTTTTTTTTTTTTTTTAAGGTGGGAAAATCATCTAATGACAAGTCTCGCTCTTGGGCGGAGCGAGAGATAGTGTCAGACTTTTACTGACTAAAAACCCACTCCTGTTCCTTCGTTGCCTTCGTCCCAGGGCCCCGGGTTTCGTTTTCACACTACCCATGGCCCCAGTAGGCTTCGACCCTGCTGGGCCCCTACGATTTGCTGACGTCACCCTGAGGCGCGCGTGGAACAATACGCGCCGTCGACGACTTGGGCTCGGTCCGGACAGTTACCGGACGGTCGGACGGCGAGCCACCCATTGCTCGCCGTCCGCAAGCCTGCGCCTACGGTGGCCGGAAATCGGGATCGGAATCCCGGCGGCGGTTGGGGCGTAAGGACCGTTGCCGTTGCCTCACGCGATCGGCCGCCTCCTTTGCTAGCATTACTGCTTCGCAGAAGGAGGCGACCGCCTGCCACTCCTCCTCGCTCCGGACCATGGCCTGTACCAAGGCCCGGCGCGAGAGATCGCCGCCGCCGATCGCCCCCACGAGGACACGGCGTTGCTCTTCCCAAGCGGGACACACCTCCACCGTGTGCTCCACCGTGTCCTCCGGGCGGTCCACACAGTGGCGACACCCGGGCGTCGCTTCCGCACGAATTCGGTGCAGGAACTTCCCGAACTTCCCGTGTTCGGTGAGAACCTGCGTCATGCGGAAGGTGAGGACGCCGTGAGGTCTTTCCAACCACGCCTCAAAGAGGGGACTTATCGCCATAATTACGGCGTGCCCAGCACTGGGTCGCGACAGTCGCTGTCGCCATTTTTCCATGAGAACCCGCCGGAACTCCGTCCGCCATGCTGCGACTTGTCGCGGCAGCGGAGTTTCGCCCCGGCGTTGCATCTCCATGCGGAGATCGTGCATGAGAGCAAGGACTGTTGCTTCCAGATCCCATGGTGGCTGGCAGGCAAGGAGGGTCGCCGCTTCGCGGGAAATCGTCCGGTATCCTCGCACCATCCGTATGGCCATGACCCTCTGGCATGCGTTCAGCCGGGCCGCCGGCTGCTTCCGCAGCGCCGGCGCCCATACCGGTGCGCCATAAAGGGCCATGGACCGAACGATTCCCGCGTAGAGCCTTCGGCAGGAGGCGTCTGGACCCCCCAGGTTGGGCAAGAGCCGCCCGAGGGCAGCCCCAGTCCGATTTAGTTTGGGAGCCAGACGTCGGAAGTGCTCCTCGAAATCCCATCGGCTGTCGAGAACGAGTCCCAGGTACTTCATCGTCGACCCGACGCCGATGTGGACTCCTCCTACCGTTAGTTGGGAACCCGGTGGTGGCGCGTTCCGAGGTCCGTGAAAGCACATGGCCTCGGACTTGTGCAATGCCACCTCGAGTCCCAACTCCTGGATCCTGCCCACGACTGTCGCAACCCCGCGTGTCGCTAGTTCGACCGCCGCCTGGTACGACTCTCCCCGCGCCAGGACCAGCGTGTCATCTGCGTAGCAGACCACGCTGATCCCGTCAGGGAGGTCGCCGCGCAGCACGTAGTCGTATCCGATGTTCCACAAGGGCGGCCCTAGTACCGATCCCTGCGGAACACCGCATGACATCTCTCGACGTTCCCACTCTCCCTGGTGACCGGGGTAGATAATGTACCTGTTCGACAGGTACGCCTCGACCACACGACAGAGGTAGTCGGGCGTCCGGTGATACCGGAGTGCCCTCCTAATGCTACTCCAAGGCAGGGAGTTGAAGGCGTTGGCGATGTCCAGAGACACCGCCACGACACACCTGCCCTGGGCCACTGCATCCCCTGTCGTGAGAGCTCGCACGCGCATGATGGCGTCCACCGTGGACCGCCTCCTGCGAAAGCCGAATTGGCCGTCCGCCAGGTCCGGCCCCACCCGTGTTAGGTGCGCGACGAGGCGGTCTGCAATTACTCTTTCAAAGAGCTTGCCCACCTCGTCAAGCAGCACAATGGGCCGGTACGCGGACGGAGAGTCCGCAGGGCGCCCCGGCTTCGCGATGAGGACCAGTTTCCCCGTCTTCCAGCGAAGTGGGAACTGGCCCCTCTCCATGCATGCGCTGAAGAGCCCTCTTAGTCGAGGCCCGAGAGCCTCCATGGCCAGGACCCAGGCCTTCCCAGGCAAGCCGTCGGGTCCTGGGGCGGTATTTTTAGCACTCAGCCTTCGTACCGCCACTCTCATCTCTACCTCGGTCACCTCTGGAGCATTGTCGTCGTCGTCGCCATCGTGGTCCGCGTCGGACACCGCTGGTGGCGGAGCCATGGACGGGGGAGAGTGTTCCCCTCGCTCAGGAAACAGAGTGCTCACCACACCCTCCACAAGCTGGGGCCGGAGACTCTGCGTCAGCGGGGGAGCCCAGGGGCGGAGTTTATCCCGCACCACCTTGTAGGGGCGTCCCCATGGGTCCCCATTCAGAGTCCCCAGCCACACGTTGCGGGCCTCGAGCTTGGCCCGTCTTATCTCCGCTCGGAGGGTGCGCTTTGCTTCTCTGTATCCCTCGTACAGCTCCGCCTCTCTGGCCTCCGCATCCGGTGGACGGATGCGGCGCCTGCGGTATCTGGCATACCGGCGTCGTGCGGCATTGCACGCGTTGCGCAGTGCCGCAATCTCCGGCGACCACCAGTATACCTGGCGCTGAGCACGTCCTGGACGGACTCGGGGCATTGCCGCGTCGCAGATTTGCGACATGGCCTCCCGGAACCACTCTGCCTCGACGTCGATATCGACAGGCCTGTCCGGTGCTTGCACCCAGGCCTGTACCATCGCGGCTTCCAGGAGGAGCTCCCGGTCCATCTGCCTCAGCGCCCATCGCGGACCACAAGGGTTCTGTCGGACCGGCGCGGTCGAGGTTTGGGCGGAGACGTCAAACCGAATGTACCGGTGATCTGAGTACGTCTCCACCCCCTCCATGACGCGCCAGTCGACGACACGCGGCGACAGAGCGGGGCTGGCGAACGAGATGTCCACCACAGAGTCACCCCGCATCCGCACACACGTGGGGACAGAACCCCGGTTTAGGACGACCAGGCCTGTCTCTAGAGCCCAGTCCTCCACCATCCGACCCCGCTGGTTCGTGAACCGAGAACCCCAAGCCAAGTTCTTGGCATTGAAGTCCCCGCACACAACCACGGGGAGGGAACCAAACCCAGCGACGACGGCTTTCAGCTCCATTAGGGAGATGTGGAGATCGCCGAGAGATCTGTTCGGGGACAGGTATACGCCTACCACTGCAATGTCCCCGAACCGTGCTGCCACGCAACCCCGTCCCCTCGTGACAGCCTCGAGGGTCGGGGTACCGGCGGCGGCCGACGAAATTAGAGTCACCGAGCCGTTCAAGTCCTGAACCCAGTCTCCTCTGGGCAGGACATAGTACGGCTCGGAGACAACGGCGATGTTGATCGACCACTGCGCCATGCTCTGGAGCAACAGATCCTGAGCGGGGGCGCAGTGGTTGATATTCGCCTGGAGGAGACGTAATGGACCCGTATTAACAGTCCATTACAGTCTCCTCCAAAGTGCATCCATTGTGGATGTGTCAAATGATGATGATGACGTGTGTTATGTTATGCATAAGCATAAGCATAATCAGCTTTGTAATGTTCCCACTGCTGGAACTCAGGCCTTCTCTCTAGGAGAGGGAATGGGCCGTAATCCATCACGCGGGCCCAGTGCGGGTTGGTGGATGTAGAATAGAATAGAATAGAATAGAATAATATTTATTCGATGCAGGCAATACAGTGCAATAGGCAACAACAACACAAAAAAAAAAGTTCAGATTTACAATATAATTGCGCTGAGCGTGCCCGAACCGAAAGGGTCGCCAACTCAGCAATTGCTGGGCGTCAGACACCCAACGCTGATTTTCAGCTGGCACCCCGCAGTGACGCACGGATGATGGTAAATAAATATAACATTATAAATAAACCATACTTAAAAATGACCCTTACTTAAAATAAATAATTGATACAATTGTATTGTGTGTGATAATTTTATAAAAAATAATAATTTTGGCTTCCAGAAATAAGTTGATGTCACATGTCTTCGAATTTTTGGTTCTAGGACATGCCGGTTTCCTCACGATGTTTTCCTTCACCGTTTTGAGAGAAGTGGTGATGAAATAAATTCACAAAGTAATGCGCCTGGCTGGGTTTGAACCCGCGACCTACAACTCATAAGTCGGGGCCGTCACCACTCGGCCACCACTGCTCTGTGTTATGTACTGTTATGTTATGACTGTCCATAATAATTACTAACTGTCTCCTGCGGTTTCGTCCGCGACTTCAGTTACTGCTTTGCTCCTATTGGGCGTAGGATCGTATGTTATATCTTTCCTCGATAAATGGGGTCCAACATTAAAATAATTTTTCAATTTTAACCTGTAGTCCTTTTTTTGCTACTAATATTGTTCTACAGTTATATTTATTTTTTTGGGGTTGAAAATCATACTTAATTACTTTTCCCGCTCTGGATGGAGAGAGAAGGAGTGTCAGACTATTATTGAATAATAACAAATTCATCTATTCTAATATTATAAATAGTTTGTATGTATAGAGTAATCACTGAAACCACTAAATCAATTTTGAAAATTCTTTTACCAATAGAGTTATATTTTCTACTTACACGCGAAGTCACTGGCAGAAGCTAGTAAGACACAAAAAGAGATTAAAACACAGGTTTAAAAAAATACAATGACCACAATCAACTGACTTTTCTAGAGCGTCCAGTTTGAGCTTACATTGTAACTTGAAGCAATTAAACACAAAATAAGCGTTAAAAATGTACTTAAAACTTACGAGGTGGGATTGTCCTCATTACAAGGTCGATGACACAACGTACCTCAGATTAGATAAGGGTGGAGTGGAAATTAGTTAAGATTTAAGCACACGCCAAGTCCAGAATGTTGGTGTGTGCCACAAGACACGAGCAGAATCGTTTGCTTCTTTAAAATCAGAAAAAAGTTTTTTAACTTTGCCCTACACTAAGCTTGTATTGAGGCCCCTGTGTTGAAGGTGGACGTAAGACACCCATATTTAAAATAATTATCTGTAGTCCTAAAAAATTCTTGCGCCGTGCTGGAAACGAACAGAAACAGCCAATCGCACAACCCCTACGCTATCCGTGTCGTCAAAATGCAATTTAATTGATTATTATTTTTATTTGGTGCGACAGATTCTTATCTTTTAAACAATTTTGAATTTGTAACACGTGGATAACGTAGCAAGTTAAGCATTTATATTATAAGCTTTTGTTATCCATTATAGTGAGTAATTGTTAGTCTTCCCTAAAAAATAATAATAAAAAAAAAATACCAGCTAATAGCTGATGCGATATGTTTCAAATAGCTTGGATACATTAAGTCTGTCCATCGTACGAGCTATCACAACACTTTCCAGGAGTCTGTTATTCGTTTATCCGTTGTAATATAAGTGTACAATCCAAAAACACAAAGCTGTTTTCAGGAAAGAAACTAGTATCAACCGTCACAAATTAAACGCAATTCAAGTACCTAATACGATTTGACACTCATAAGAATTCATCACTTTTTAACCGAATCAAATTAAAGGTGGTGGTTTTGATCGCATTAATTTTTCGACCATTTTTGTGCAATAAACTGGGCTTTAGTTTAGTCTCTTGCAACTGAATATGATCGAAAAAAAATATCATTTGTTTGGAAACCAAAGCAAGATTTGCCCTAAGTTTGATCTTGAAGTACTAAGTTGTTATGTTAATTAAATTTTAAACACTTAAAAATGCAAAATAACTTTAATTTTGGAAGTCGGTATTTCTATAATGGTTTTGTCTCTTCGTTATTTAACACCGATTTCCGAAATTAAAGTTATTTAGCGCTTTTTAGTGTTTTTTTTTACATTGAAGTCGGTAGTATTTTTTTTTTATTTTACACTATTTAGTTGCGGTATTACAACTAAAAAGTACACCTCAGTCAAAATTCAATTGTTCAATTTCGATAGTAAGATACATATAGAATTTGATCACTAAAACATTGCATGACAAATTTAACTAGCCAAGCCACAGCTAGTAGACAATTAGCCAAGCCACAGCTAGTATACATTATTTTGTTGAGTTTTCGTACCTACCTTCCATTATCAGCTTAGCTAGATGGTACCTTATAGCCAGAGTTCAGCAGATGACAATTCTAATAAACAACAATCAAACAAGGTTAAGTTACATTAATTTATTACAGAGTTCCAGTTACCTACCTTCCGGCTTCATTATCAGATCAGTTCGATATATCCCCCTCTTCTTTCAGTCAGTCATTGACTACACGTATAAGCAAAGCAATTTTACTAATAGTCAAATGCATACTAATTTAGGATGATGCAATGCTTGTAAAAGACTGCTAAGTCGTAAGTATTAACATAACACCAACATTGTACGTTTAGTTCGCAATAAACTTTTTGACTTTGACTTTGACTCAAACCGAACCGCTTCGTCTTTTCTCTTGTACCAATTGCTACAATATTTCCTCAGTTTCATTAGCTACGTTCGCGATAACGGTACCGGGCCGTGGGACCATACGCGCATTACGCTCTTTTTAATTATCGCTCCTTCCCCCCTCTCTCTCCGGTCTCTCCCTTCATGTCCCCCGCACTCCGGTCTGTTCACCACAACTCCTAGTTAATTTTTATGGATATATCGTTTGTCTACAAGATAGTTCTGCACTTTTATTTCAACATTACATACTCTAGCAATTACATTTAATTAAAAATACCCCTTTTTCTGAATAACTCTTGATTAACCATGAAAAGTTGCTAACAGTTCATGTGAAGCAAATAACGATTAAAACGATGGTCATAACTGACATAACATTTAACAACTTATAATGATGATGAATGCAAACAGCGATTAATTTTATTTATGAACATAATTTGTTATTTTTAACATCCCCGATTTTATCTCAATTTACAACTACAACGTTGAAAAATGCGACATTATCTGTACAGGCGCAGTAAAACATCATATTAATTATATAGTCCGCAAATAAAAACTTGTAGACATTGTTAATAAATAAAATTAATTACCATTTTGTAGTACTAAGTCGGTGGGATAAGACATAGATATCATCGAGCAAAGTTTCTCGGTAAAACTTCTCTCCGCCGACGATAAACGCACTAGCTTTAATTATAAAATTGTCTCTTTAAAAAAATACAAAATGTTATAAAAAAAATAGAGATGGTGGCAAAAAAGCTATACGCGTAGGCTCGCACCTGCCAATGGCGCGTCCAGATACGCCGTTTATATTTAGAAACCACTTTATTTAACTCACCGCCGAGCTTAAAGCTCCCGATAAAAAGGTTAACTTAGTGCACTTGCGGTGCATCGTTTATTAAGAACCATTTACTTTTCGCCCATGATTGTATCAATCGAAGGCGGCGACCGCACTAGTGCCACGTAAATACTGTTCGGTCAAGTTGAAAAAAAAAATTTCAATTCAAATATGGCTGAAAAGAAAAAGGACTATTTTTGAAATAAGAAGGCAAAGTATCAAGATGGTTGTTAGGTATGCGTTATCAGGTACGTTAGGTTGTACGAGGAGATAGTGCACGGCCTCGCGCGCGGGTTCAGTACACGACGGGCCAGCCCAGAGACAGCCCGCGCGTTGAACTCTTTTGCCTTCTAGTGCTACGAAAACCGCCATTCTCAACCGTATTGAAGTTTCTTTTGTTCAAAAAATATTTTTTATTATTTATTTATTCTGTAGTGGAACTGAAATTTTAATATGTGAATAGTGTTGTGTCTTTCTGGATAATTATTTGAAGTGACATTTGTAAATATATATATTTTTGGTGCAGTCGAAATTAATTCGAAAAGGTGAGTGACATTTTAAGTTAACTGTAACGAGTTTTTTTATGTAATAAATTATTACTGTTTTTATACACCAAATAAAACTGATTTGCATCCGACAATTCACTTTAAAGTTTAGTTGAAAACTAGTGTCTGGTAACTACTATGTAATTGTCTGGCATATTATTGATCTGGACTTTTTTGGCGCAGCCTTGAGACTCACAATATTATAGTTTTAAGTTTAAATTGTTTGTACATTTTATATATCTGTGTGTGGCAAGTAAACATACTTTTTTTTACTATAATTCTCTCTCTAACACTGCTGTAGGTAACCCTTCAGAAGGCCTGCAATATTGACATTAGTTGTTGCGTGATGGGAGGCAGTTAATAAGTATAATTTGCGTGGATAAGAATACATCAGGCGGATAACCGGATGCCTGGCTATCCTGTTTAGTAAATTATCCTTCAGGTTTCTAGGAAGCTGCGAAGGATGTCCGTCTCTTGTATTATTGTGGTTTAGATGGGATGGAGAAAAGTGACGCCATGATGCATTTTGTAACGAATGATCTTTCAAATCAATTTGATTACATAATTATGTTTTAGGGTAACATTTATATTTGAACCACAACTGATTCTAAGTATACTGAAAATTTATTTAGATATGGCAATTTAGAATGATGATTTGAGCTTTTGAAAATTGTTGTTGTTGAAATGAACAATTTTTCTTAATAGCGGTATGTGTGTAGGCAATTTTACTACATGTTATAAAAACTTAATTTCAGTTATAAAGTACTTCTTTGTTATTAAATAATAACCGTTATAATATAATGCGAGGTGGCCTTCGAAGTAAAACGGTTAATTAAAAAGGAAACAATTCTTTCGAAAAACATTCAAAATGTTTTATAACAAGGAATTATCACGTTTCATATTAAACAAATAATAATTTTGCTTTCCAAGGCCTAATTCTTTCGAACAATCTCGCAGCTCTGGTAGTCCTAATCCTACAACCACAATATCAATGAACAAACCAGCTTTTTATAATCTTGACAAACTGTATGTGAATAAAATCACTATTTGCCTTAATAAATAATGTCATTTGAAATAAGCGTTCACTTATTTTTTGCTGATATTGTTTACGACTTTCTTGATGTTACTTTCTTGATGATACGTATATACGCCTTATACATCATTTTTATTATCAGTCTATATACCTGCTCTAAATTATTCATGAGCACATTATATATTGTAGTAACATTCTATTGGTAATCACAATATAAGTGTTTAATAACATTCTTATCATAAGATTCGTTTATTTACGTTTGAATATAGAATCTGCTAATCAGTATTTAAAGTAATCATAATATGGTTAGTTTTTTTTGTAAATGAGACCAAATATCGACTAAAATAAATGTTTACAAAAAACTACGCGACTTTAGCATCCAACATGAAAGAAATGTTTGCGAGTGGCGAGTTATTTCGAAAGCGAAGCACTGCCGTGGACCTGCATTCTTGCATCTTGGATCTCGTCCGACCGGCGGACGAGTGGCGAGGGGAGAGTCGGGGGGAGGACGAAACGTCCTTAAGGGCCATCTCTTTTATTGACTGAAGGGAATATGATGGGGTAAAACATAGGTGAAAATTAAACTGATCCTGTGTGCTGTGTTCCGTACAAAAACAAAAGGAACGCACTTAAGAATCCGCTAAAATTGTCTGGAATGTATGTTGGAATGTTCAATGACATTTCTAGAGCTTTGCAAATTAATAATATTGACGCAATGAAGCAACCATTTTCCCTTCAAGCAGCAATAAACGGCCTGTATACAATTTAGTGATTACGCATTTACACATACGGACTAATAGAGAAATAAATCTCAGAAAGTTAATGTCGACGTTATAGGTGCAATTGCAGAAATTATACGACACGTGTTGGTTGTAAAATTTTATGACCTCTGATTTGGCGTTTAGAGAAATTGTTATTAAAATTAAAAAAAAATTAAAATTTCTTTATTTCAGACCCATAGATAGTCCATAAATTGTTAGTGTGTTAATAACAGAAAGTGCTTAAATACTATATTAGTGTTATTAGTAACCTATAGCTAATTCCACCCAGTGTCTCTGGATGAGGCAATCGGGCCTGTCAGCAATCATTTTCAGGATGCTGTTACGAGTGTTGCGTAAGCGTTGCAGCAAGGAAGCCGCTTTCTTACGCATGATGGCGTGAAAGCCATCCGTGTAAGCCGCGGCAAACATTCCCGACGCACTACAACGCCGCGGCAACCGCAACAGCATCCTGAAAGCGTTGTTATATTGTACGCGCAGGACGTTGTAAGCCCGGTTTGTATATGACACCCACAGGCCGCTCGAGTAGAAAGACTGACAGAACGCCTTAAATAAACTAATTTTGACGTCTGCCGTGCAGCGAGCGAACCTACGAGCGAGCATATTACCCCGCACTGCCAACGCCCTGCGCTCGCGCTCTATGTCGCCATCATCACGTAGGTCACTAGTGACAACATGACCCAGGTACTTAAAACTATCAACCACATTGAGTACCACGCCGTTAAGATATACTGGAGGCACACGGCGAGGCTGTTGTTTAGGTGCTTTGAACACCAAAAGCTGACTCTTTTTTGAGTTGTATTTAAGGCCGTGTACCTCCGCATACGTCTCGCAGATCGATAATAGCTCTCTCAGTCCGCTTATCGACGGACTGAGCAGCACCATGTCGTCCGCATAACTTATGTTATTGACACACGTATTGTCGATGTGACAGCCGACATGTGTGCTGCTCAGTCGTTCGATAAGCTGGTTGATATATATATTAAATAACAGGGGCGAGCTTAACCCTCCCTGCCTTACACCACATTCCATTCTGTACTCATCCGACAGAGTACCGACCCACTTCACCCGATTCATCTGGTGAGCATACCAGTATCTGAGGAGGGCTATGTACTCCACCGGCACACCCGTGCTCCTCAACTTGTCCCATAACACATTATAGGAGACAAGATCGAAAGCTTTCGACAAATCGAGGAAACACGCGTATACCGGCGTCCTCCTCGCAGTGTAGTACTTGACGGTGTGTTTCAGGCTAAGGATGGCACTCTCAGTAGACACTCCCGCTCTGAACCCGAATTGCGCATCATGCACTTCTACGTGTTCCGAGAGGCAGCCATTTAACAGACCGTCAAGCACCTTGGCCGTGGTGGTAGCGAGCGAGATGGGTCGATAGTTGTTCATGTCGGATGTGTCACCCGTTTTGTTCTTAACTACGGGGACTACTATCGTCCGCATAAGCGGTTCCGGCAAATAGGAGTGACCCAGGCACAGAGTAAAAAAAAGTGACAAAACTCTAGGCAGATGGACTCCCGCATGTTTAAAATGTTCGATACTGAGACCATCGTGACCCGGCGACTTTCCGCGTTGCATTTTTTTAATAATTGCAGCTACTTTCTTAGCTGGTATTTTTGCGTTCCGCCCAGTCACAAGGGCCCCAGTACCGTCCGCTTCACCAGATCCAGTGCACAAAGGTGACCGCACAGAAAAGTGATCCCTGAAAGCATCAGCAATATCCTTGTGATCAGTCATACCACCGACACCCACCGGGAGACTAGGCCTCACATTCATTTTATTTGTGTTTTTCCAAAAATGTTTAAAGTTTTTAGTCGCATGATTGGAAGCGAGGAGATCCATTTTAAGCTGCTCCTGCCTGTTCTGACACCATTTGAGTTTGGTCTTAAAATGTTTCCTCGCCTCTGACATATCAGAATGTACACGACCACTTCTTGGGCGACCGGCCAATGTCCACACTTGGAACTTAAGCCGCGCCTCACGGTGAGCGTCTGCGACATATCTGTTCCACCCAGTGATATAGCCACCCTTCCTCCTACACTTTGTCCTATAAGTCTGTGCGGCTGCCATTGCCAGTACATTTACAATATTTAAATACATTTCATCGAGAACTGAGCAATGTTGTCTGTGATCACAGAATTTATCACAACAATCACTCAGCTCCCGAGGTATATCTATAAGTTTTAGCTTAGAATGACAGAGGTCGTGGTATTCGCTAATCTGCTCCACTGTCCTCTCGCCCCACATAATACGATTATGAGTGATTATGAGTGAGCATGTTTTGAATAGTTTGGCGAGAAAATCTTAGTTCAGTATTGTATTTTATGAAATTTTAGATAAACACATACTTAGAACAGACCAGTTAATTATTAATAGGACCAGGAACAATAAATTATAGAAACTAAAAAGTTGCGTGCTTTATGGGTTTCATATCAGTAAATGACAGTTTTTTCCATACAAACTTTTGTTATCCATTTAGCTCTTTACTACGTATGTATGTAAATACAAAATCAAAGCGTCGAAGTATTTCAGTAACCGTTATACGTATTTTTTCATAGTATAAAACAATCTACCTGTTTATTCACTATTCAAAACCCGATTTCCGGCCACCGTAGGCGCGGGCTTGCGGACGGCGAGAAATGGGTAGCTCTCCGTCCGACCGTCCAGTAAACGTCCGGACCGATTCCAAGTCGTCGACGGCGCGTACTGTTCCACGCGCGCCTCAAGGAGATGTCAGCAACTGTAGGGGCCCAGCAGGGCCGAAGCCCACTGGGCCAAAGGGTCTGATTCTGAAAGGAAGACTCGGCCCTGGTACGAAAGGCAACGAAGGAAAAGGAGTGGGTTTTTAGTCAGTAAAAGTCTGACACTATCTCCCGCCCTGCCCAAGAGCGGGGGATGTCATAAGATGATTTTGCCACCGAAAAAAAACCTGTTTATCCGCTAATTCATTTTAAACCACAAAAAGGTCAATCAACGAGGTTTAGGTATAGTACAATATCCACTTGTGCAAAGCTGAGGCTGGTCTCTGTAGTTCAATATAATTTCTACAGAGTAGTTACTGTGTTTCAAACTTATAATATTTTACGGTAAACGTTTGTGTGTGTTTGTGTATATTTATTACTTCTTCACGCTCAAACGGGTGAACGAATTAATATGAAACTTGGCACACAGGTAGATAAAGTCCTAAAATAACACTAACACACATATGATAGGTACTTTTTATTCCAGGAGTATGTTTCCTTGGAATAATTTTATCCTTTCTCTTGGGCAAAGCCGCTGGCAGCAGGTATATTTTAATAAAAATAAAATCTTAAAAATATATCACTGATTTCTACATAAGAGTACACAGAAGTAGGTACCTACTAACAAATGCGGTCGAAACCTCCTTTGTGCAGAAAATGTGCAATTTTGTTATTAACAACAACAAGCTTTGTCTCTTCATGGTATTTAGATATCCAGGTTGGAACATCTGTTCACTTTTAATTCAGTTCACGAGTTATCTAGAGTCGAGCACTTGTTGTCTCCCGTTATTTTATTTTTATAAGGGAATAATTTTGTAGTGTTAGGATAAAAGGAGTTGAGTCAAAAATATTGAAAAGTGAGTGATAAAATAGAGATGACTCAATTTTGTGCATTTCATTAAGTATGGGTCAAAGGACAAAGCAATTCATATAAAGTAAAATACTAAAACAGCAAAAGGTCTCAAAAAAAAAAATGTATTTTCAAATCGTCCAGTGACCCACTTAAATATACACACAAAGTTTCATCTTAATCGGTTAAGCCGTTTAGGAGGAGATAGGCACGCGAACAGTAGAATTATATATACAAAGATGTCTCATCTCTCTTTACCTTGACACCACAGAATTTTAGCATCAGTTTTGAGTAGTAAGTACATAGTTTTCAAATCTTGAACAAAATATGTGTATTTTCTTTCATTCCATTCGAAGGTTGTCAAGCATCCATACATTTGTTTTTATGAATGTTTCGTGTGCTTATTATGTGATGTAAAACAAAGTATAGGTATATTAAATAAATCGTCATTATTTACATAAATTGACGAGCTTTGATAGCTTCGCCTTAAGTGAGGCTCCTTTGTGCTGATTTACCAAAGAGCAGTTACGCTGAAGCGCTGCGATATTTTTGGTTAAATGCTTGCTTACTAGATTAAATAAACATTAGATTATTAATGTAAAGTAGTGATTTTATTACAAAAAAAATTGTGAGTAGGTGTATCTGTCGTAGCCAGATCTTAGAAATTGATCACTTCATAATATGGCCAAGTAAAATTGGTTAGATCGTTATAAACGTTAAAGTTTAATGATATTTCAATCTTCGTTTGGCCTTCTTTCTTTAGACCTTTTATTATCATTGAAATCCTACATCAATGATGTGACCAAACGAGGATTGACATATTATCAAATGTTAATGTCCGATCTGGCCAGTTTTAGTTGGCCATATCATAAAGTGATCAGTCCTAAGATCTGGCCATGACATATCCATTACGGTACCTGTAGCAGTGTGACCTTTTCAATGTCATTCGGCGAGAATTTTATGACATTTTACCGTTTGGCTGTAAATATTTTTGAATTTGATCAAAAATTGAATTAGCTTGCTTACTAGAATAAATAAACATTAGATTGTAATCTAAAGTAGTGTTTTGTTACAAAAAAAATATGTGGGAAGGTGTATTCGTACTGGTACCTGTAGCAGTGTGACAATGTCATTCGCAAGAATTTTATTAAGTTCCTACCAACGTAGTCTGTAGTATAATCTAATCTGAAACAAGCCCAAATTACAATTTTCTAAAATTACTGCGGTGCAGTAAACTCTCGTGGTCATTAATGGCTGTTCCTCATCTGTATGGGAACGCACAACCTCTCACCTGTATGCCAACGCAAAATTAATGACTTAGCTGTTTATGATTCGCCAATGATTTCATATTATCACCTTATAAAGAAACTATAAAATAACTATCAAAATGTCAGCTTCATAGGTATTTTTATCGATAAAATTATCTAACAATGACTCATCGGTATAAACACACAATTATTTTATGTGCAAACGCATCACTAAATAAATCATCTGTATAGAGCTTGCAGTTTCACAACTTTCTTTACGAACAGTGAAAAGTCGTAAAATCATAACGCAGCAGTGAGTCTATGGTTCTTGAAAGTTTGCCGTTTGTGTTTAAGCTCGCAGGTCTCAACTGTTAAGTAATTTCTTACTGCCTGCTGGAGTAGGTGTTGGGGCGGTGTGGTAGAAAACTGTCTATTTCCTATTTACTGTGGAACAATTCGCACCTTCGGTAAAACAAGGTCTACATTTGTCAAAATTTGCAAAAATGAATTGTTTGCCAAACTGCTTTAAAATAAATATTATTAGAAACTTACCTAAAATAACTATCGTTGGTATAGTTTCTTTATGAAAAGGGAATTTTTAGGGCGATATAATATAGAATAAAAAAATGCAAAAAAGTCTTAAAGTGGCTTGCCTGTAAAAAAATCTTAAAATGGTCGTCATGTTTTACTGAAGAGTGAGAATTGTTGATGATGGGGCAGAATCTTTTTTATTTTTGTGGTAACATGACTAATATCAATCCTGTAACTAGCCTATTATACGTCCGGTGCGAGCTTCTATAACTGCGCCCCTAGAAAAAAGTACAATACATACAAAAAAGACTTGATATAAAACTTTTTGCGCCCCTCCAGGCACTGCGCGCTGTGCTTAGGCACCTCTGGCAGCGCCCTAGTTACAGCACTGATTAATACATAAATGGTTAATCAGCTGGAAGTAAGGCTGAATCCAGCGTTGCTAGAGTATTTTTTAAAGCTTTGTAATGAATTCGTTAAAAAATAAACTGATGCAATCATTCGCGAAACAATAAAGCTTGCAGCGTGACTTTTAGAGATGGTAGAATTAAAAGTATCAGATAAATGACAATAAATTGTTGAAAGAACTTTATTTTTTTATATTAATGTAATAAAAAGATAAGATTTGTATTTCTGTTTGTAATGAATAAAGTCAAAAACCACTCACAGATTTAGGAAATTCTTTCACCAGTAGGATGCTACTTTATTACTGAGTGTTATAGGCATATTACTTTACATTAGGCTTTATTACTGAGTGTATATTTTCTTCTTGTATGCAGATGAAGCCTCTGGTAAAAGCTAGTAGCAATTCACAGATACCGAACCATAAGAGTAATTGATTTCTTTTCTAAATCAACGTAAGTCTTGTTTTCAAAACCCTTGTATGACTAATGCCCACAGTTTACCTAAAAAACATAAAACGAGATTCAATAAAATTGTCAGTAACAGTCTGTTTAACATCTCGCCGACGATGTGATAATGACCGTTGATGCGGCATGACGCAGCTTGAACATTACGTAAGTTTCAACAAAAACGAACGCATTGCCCGCCGCGACTCGCACTCGCTCTAGAGATAGAAGAAAGTTACACAATAAACTTTATTTGCTTTTAAACCTCTTTGATAGCTCAATGATCGATTGTGTTTTGTTTCGTTGACGTAGAAAGTCGTGAAGGCTGACTTTAAGTATTAGAAAAAAAAGCATTCGAAATTCAAGTTGCAATCGTTGCGATATTATCTCAGAGACAACTAATGTCAAAAACTTGTCAAAATGTAGATAGAAAAATTGATGGCACGGTTGGCGCAGTGGTTGAGCGATTGGTGTCGCGGGTACGATTCCCGCACGTAACAAATATTTGTAAGGTCAACAGATAGTTGTTCCGGGCGTCTTGTAATACCGAGTGAAGGGCAACGTTTTATTTTTTTTAAAATAAACAGGCGTTTCTGAAAATTTGTAATTGCGATGTGAATACGAACGTTTCTTAAAACTACCAGAATTGCTGCATAAGAATGGTTTAATATATAATAAATGGTCGGATAACGAGCGGTGAGTGCTAAAGAAGGATTTTGGAAAATGCACCCACCCCAACGAAAGATTGTAGAAAGTGTATAAAAGTTCGTAATTTTTTCCGAAAAGAAAATTCATCGCAATCGTGACTTGTTTATAGATCATTCTAAAACCATTTTTCAAACAAGTATAAAATATTTAGAAGTACATAAATAGGTATACATAATTATTATAGTATATAAAGTTTTCTATGGGTATATGTTATGTTACACATTAGAAAACGTTGGCATATTTAACAATAAGCATTGTTATAACTTCCTAGCGTGTGATGTTTAAAATAAAAACTATGTTTTGCAAAAGAATATGGTCTGTTCTTAAGTAGTCCAAATCAGTGGCTGTGTGTTTAAAAGAGTTACCGCGGCCCTTGAAGGCAAAGGGCAACTGAAGAAACTCGGGTAAGTTTTAGTCAGTAAAAGTCTGACACTTCCTCTCGTCCCACCCAGAGAGGGAGAAGATAGAATTATTTTATTTAAATTTATTTGGCTCACCAACAATTGACTACACTTATACAAAGATATGAGATACCTATAATAAACTTATAGACTAGTGTATAAATTTTTCCTTACAGGTAAGCACAACATACGTTACTTTATTGTTAGCTGATGCCTACTTAAGACTAAGTTAGGTACTCACCGAACATAATTATCAAGAGGTAATATTATAAAAAGTTAAAGTATGATTTTTTGTTTGTAGGAGGTAATCTCTGAAAGTACTAATCCGATTGCTAAAATTTTTCCCCAATAAGAAAGCTGCTTTATTCCTGAGTGACATAGGCTATATTTTATGTACGCGGATGAAGCTGCGGGCAAAATCTAGCTACTTATAACAAGACAGATTGAAATTAAAAATAATTATATAGATTGATAGATATACTCTTTAAAATACATCATAAAAAAATTACACTAGGAGCTTAAAATTAATAGGGTGTAACAACAGGTGGTTTTGTCGCTAAAAACGATTTTTTTCAGATAACCTTTAGATGGATTTGATAGAGAAGGAGAAAAGATAAGCAGGTATTTCTCACCCCAAAAAAAAAATTGTTAGTACGATTAAAAATATCATCGTGTATTATGATGATCTTGGCAGTATTATATAAATGGAAATAGACTATCAGTGTTCTGTCTATTTTGTGAATCATAGGTTTAGGAAATTTAGTTTGTGGTGTGCAGTTTAACAAAAAGTAGACAACCCATAGTGATTTGTCTATGTTAGAAATACATTTTTCTCTTCTCTTTCGTTATAATAACTGTTTTATAATTTGATGAATCACACTTATTAGTATGATTAATCAAATCAATTTCTATGAAGGCGAAAGTTTGTATAATTATGTCTGTGTGTGTCTGTACTTCACGCTCAAACGGCAGAACAGATTTGGATGAAATATGACATGCGAGTAGACCTTTAAGGTGAAAAATCATCTAATGACTTCTTTCACTCTAGGGCGGTGTGCGAGGATGCGTCAGACTTTTACTGACTAAAAAAACACCTATGTTCCTTCAGTTGCCTGTGGTGCTCTAGAACCACGGGTTTCCCTTTCAGATGTCAATCCATGGCCCCAGTAGACTTCGGCCCTGCTGGGCCCCTACGGTTTTGTTGACATCTCTCTGAGTTACACGTGTAACACTACACGCCGTCGACGACTCAGGCTCGGTCCGGATGGGTACGGGACGGGCGGATGGCGAGCTACCCATTGCTCGTCATATTTTAATCAGTCAGTCAGTTTCTAAGAAATTGATTCGCGAATTTCAATTGATCAGAATTCTATTAATTACAATCGACTAAATCAATTTAAAGAAAGGCTGAGGCTTACTAATGTCTTTAATTATAAGATAAAAGATTATATAAATGAATAAAACATTTTACGTAATAGTATTTCCATGTTATGATTAATTCAAATTAAAATAGATATAACTATGCTTCATTCCGGTCATGGCAGGAATACTAATGGTTCCATTTTGATTAATATCAAAGAAACGTGGAAGGAATATTATTTTTAGAAAGACATTATGGAATTTTTAAAAAGCGGAAAGAACACAAATTTCTTTGTTATGTGATGTGGTCTTAATCCTTTATGTATCTACTCTATGAATATTAATATTTTTTACATAATTTGTGTTCTGAGTGATTGGATCACTGAATAGGCATTCAGTATTTAGTAAAGCGTATAAGTACGCAGTGTGTCCTCAAGGAGATGTCAGCAAACCGTAGGCCCAGGCCATGGGCAGTGTGAAAGTGAAACCCTGGGCCCTGGGACTAAAAGTCTGACACTCCCTATTGTTCCACCCAGAGCTGAAATAGTTATTTACTATAAAATACCTAATTTTTTGGGGTGAGCACTAGGAGAGGGTAGAGGATTTCAGCACAGGAACAAAATGGTAAAACTACTACATACCAAAATATGCTTTCTTCTTTTATACCATTCTGACTTCTTTTTAAGTTAACAGCCAATTAGATTCATTAAATTAAAATAATTAGATACTTCTTTGACTTCCATCATTAAACTCCCCGAGCTCACAGCGAGATAGTCATCAAGCACGGAGTTATACAAAAAAAACCTGTAATAAGCGTAAATTATATTAAAACGTTTATAATTGGCCGTCACTTGGCCTTGAATGGACAGCGGTCAACGAACAGAGAAAGGTAAATGACTGATGGTGTTATGTAAAAGTAAACAAGTTAGAAAATTCATTTCGGTTACGATTAATGCGTTGGGCAGACATTTTTTGAGGGCATATTGCTTTTGAATGAAAGGGGAAGAGTGAAAGTAAAATTGTGGGGGAGTATATAAATGCGCTCGTAAGATTTTTAAAGATACGCATTATCGTTTTTAAGCTGTAATTATGAAATTTTGCGTATTTTTTTATTGCTTCGAATTTTTAATATGGATATGCATAATTTTTTGTTTGCCTACAGGCGTTGTCAAGAATGATTTATTGGCGTATGAGAGATATTCTTTTATCGAGGTTCAAAAACTTCACTGAACAAGCTATATTTTATAACTAGCTACAACCAGCGGTTTCGATAGTAGAAAATTGCCCCAAGAGAATATACTTCCGAGATAAAAAGTATTTAATGTGCTATTCCAGAACATGGCCTACAGGTGTGCCAAATTTCATTCAAATTCGTTCAGCCGTTCAGGCTTAAAGAAGTGACAAACATGAACACACACCCATAAACTCACTCACAAACTTTCGCCTTCATAATATGTATGCGATTCTTTTAGACTATTGAAGCAGTCAATGCTATAATGCATTTAGTCGATACAAAATAGCCGTTTTTTTTTTTTTCCCATTCTCAAACATCGTATCAATCTCGCAATTTCTACATATTAAACTAAATAGGCATATCAATAAAAAAGTTTCTTCTATCCAGACGAGGTCTATTACGGCCGTCATTTCGTTCGGACGTGTCTAATAAAGAAATACAATTTGTAACACAATAACTAACGTTCGGCCTCCATGTCAATAGGAGGCTGCCAATATAAGAAAAATAAATGAAAGGTTGGTAACATTTAGCTGGTAGGTATGTATATACTCTGCATAAATATATATAGATTTGATTTCTTCTTCTCAAGTCGAACTATCGATATATTCTTTTCTCTCAAAGTATTTAGGTCCGTAGGCGCGGGCTTGCGGACGCCTAGCAATGGGTAGCTCGCCGTCAAACCGTCTGGTAACCGTTCGGACCGAGCTCAAGTCGTCGACGGCGCGTAGTGTTCCACGCGCGCTTCAAGGAGGTGTCAGCAGCCGTAGGGTCTAAGCCTACTGGGGCCATGGGTGATGCGAAAGAGATGCCGGAGCCCTGGAACATTGGCAAAGAAGGAACAGGAGTGGGTTTTTAGTCAGTAAAAGTATGACACGCTATTAGATGTCATTAGATGATTTTCCCACCTAAAAACAAAAAAAGTATTTATGTTCAGTAGGTTGCCATGTAGTTTATACAGATGCATTTTTTAGGTTCTCCGAAGTGCACTTAATGTATTTGATTTGAATACATACTTTTCACATACTTTTATTTTATTTATATTTTTGTTAGGGTCACGATTGATCACTTACCAGATGAGCGACGTTGGAGCACGCAAAAACCCCCAGATTGTCAGAAAACACAGACTCCGACTTGGAATTCCACTCCTCAGCTGTAAGCACGCTATTTTCCAGACCACTGTGTTTCTAAATAAGTCGAACAATATTTATTAATATTTGCAAATGTTTGTACATCTGTAACTTAATATCCGGGTAGCTTAGAGGCCTGGAGTCCTGTAACACAGGTATTCCTAGTACAGGCTCGTCTCCACAATATTAATGTAAAGTACTTAAATGGTAAGCATGTACAGTTTTGTTATGAATTAGTGTAGTAAAATATAGTAGTGAAGTTTTTTGCATTATATAGTGGCAAAAAATAAGCGCTATTATAATCTTTTTTATTATTTTAAATACATTAAACATACAATATACAGTTTTAAATATTTAATTTCAATATTAAATGTAAATACATATACCACATATATAATTTTAAAATATAAAAAACGTAGTCCTGTGTTGGGAACATGGTCCAAGTTACCGGCGGTTAGGCCTCTAGAGACAGAAACCTCCTCACAATGAGAGCTGTCTCAAGGAGTACTGTCTTCTATATTAGGCCCTTGATTCAACCGATAGCTTCGACAGATAATCGTCGAGGCTTTTAGCCATAAGGCCGTTGGCAGAATCGACAATCGGCACAATGACAAATGCATCCACATTCTACATGTCGACAACCTTGAGTGCTAAGTTGAGAAGCTTAATTTATTTCTCTTTCTCAGCTTCCATGAGGCGTGGGATGGCAACATCGATTATTTTCGTGTGGCGCGATTATTATTATTGTGTATTGAATCGAATGGTAGAAAGGTACGCCTTTCTACCATTCGATTATTCCTTACGGGAAGTACCAAAAGAACTCAATAAGAAGAAGAAAAAGCTTCTACGATACTTTGACAAATCCTGTCTTTACTTCCCTGAAACTGTTTTTTTTTCTGTAACTGTACAGTTATTTTTACATACATATATTAGGGTTCCGTTTTTTCTTTTTGAGGTACGGAACCATAAAAAAAACATACAAAACGAATCACAAGCAGCATTATTTTCTAATATTCGTAGTTGAACTTTTCCAATATATTTACGTAAATAGACCTATACTCTTATTTCCTCTCACGCATGCGCGAAACGCACCGTGATATCATTACAAACGTATATTATCACATAATTGCACAGTTTAGTTGCGAGCGACATAGGGTTAGATCGTATCTCCCTGATGTATAGGGATGCGATGCCCCCAAGCTGACGCTTATCGATGATACAGCCTCCGACTTCGCCGATTACCTATGAGAATAACGCATTATCGATATTCATAATGCTGTCCCTCGTTACCAGGTTGGTAGTTACCCCTGAGATAAGCAGCCACCATTCATTTGTAATGACGTTTACGCTTAGCGAATGTGTCAATTAAATCCTTAGCAAGTTTTAGAGGCAGTTGTTATCTTGATATTGTAGATAGTAATGCGTAACTTTCGATTTAACTCGAGAAATTGTTCGGTGGAGCTGAATTGAAATATTTAGAGAGTGAAGTGGTGTCTATTGATTAGACGCGGTTGTAACTGGAGCTATCTAGTTTCTGCTGAAAAAATCAACTAGATTTTGCTACTAAAACATGCATAGCATAGCATAGTCGGCCTAATGTTCCCACTGTTGGGACTCAGGCCTCCTCTCTAGGAGAGGGAATAGGCCAAATGTCACATGTCTTCGAAATTTTGGTTCTAGGACATGCCGGTTTCCTCACGATGTTTTCTTTGAGAGCAGTGGTGATAAAATAATTACACAAAGTAGTGCGTTTGGCTGGGTTTGAACCCGCGATCTACAACTCGTAAGTCAGGCCGTTACCACTTGGCCACCACTGCTCTCCTAAACACACTAAAACATGACTTGATTATTATTATTATTACCTCAAAAAATAATTATTACATACCTCTATAGTCCGGACCTCGTTTCGCTTTGTCGTTTATAACGCGTACAGCGAAGGACTGGAACAATTGGCCTGCTGCGGTCTTCCCGTCCAGTTATAATTTAGGCGTCTTCAAGGCTAGAGTTATAGGCTCTTAATAAACTAGTGCGATTCACTATCTACGTTTGTGGATCGCACTAGTTACCATCAGGCGGGATCGCATGTCAAGCATTGGCTTATGTCATTAAAAAAAAAAATCTAGACTGTGTGAATGGAAGGGGTTTTTACCCAGCAATGGGACAGCCCATTGCTGGGTAAAAACCCCTTCCATTCCGTTCATTGTTCCCGGCTCTGGACCATTTCTTGCTAATTCCTAAGGAAATCTTTCAAGTCATTGCGCCATCTTTTCATGTTCTGCCGCGACCCCGTCGGCGTCGTGGAAATTAAGCACCAATTCTAGATAAAAACAATTTTTTCATGAATTTTTTGGTTATAGGTAGTACCTAAATACATAAAATCTGTGCCTTGACATTCACCAAGAATACAACACAGGACAGTGTATAGACTTTCAAAAAAATTTTTTTTGAAACCCGATTGATATCTACACCGTTGAGCAAAATTAAGTCATTTTCTTTTTTTCGAAAACAATCTCCTAAAAAGCTCCTAACAACCTCCCCGTGTTTTTGTAACTTTAGACATCGTTAAAATAGTTTTGAAACCGAAAAAGCAAAAAAAAAGCGGTCGCAGACGAGAGTCTGGCTTTGAGATTTGGATAATAGTTGTATCAAACTTGATTCCCCCAGTTTCCGCGGCACGTTTCCCATAACGAATCGCGGTTCACACGTATTAACATCTTTTTTTGTGAACTTTCGAGGTACCTACGTGTTTTGTTTTTAAATTTTGACTATGTATGATACTAGCCATATGCATTTTATTGCAGCCTGCTGCATGTATTTCGAATTTATGTTCGAATTTGCGAAAGTATACGATGGAATGTTTTCAAGTTTAAATAAAAAATCGAACTTCGAACCTTCTTGGTCTTTGGTGACTTATCTTATGGCATGACAAGCTCATCTCTACTTTAACCTAATGATCCGTACGCCTTCACCTTTGCCATCCATATCATCGCATCTTGCTTTCCGAATTCGAAATTCAAAGTTTCGAATGCATCAAAACTAATATTATGAATTGCGAAAGTAACTGCCGAGTCTGCATGTTTGTTTGTTACGTTTACACGCTAAAACTGCTGAATCAATTTTGATGAATCTTCGTATGAAGATTAGATTGGATCTTGGTTAGATAAGGAGATAGTAAATGTTTAATCTCGACAGTACGTTTCCTTAGGGTAGTTTCCGATCTTTACGCAGATGAAGTCGCTGTTGGACCTTTGTAGCAAATAAAATACATTGGCCCAAAAATTTAGTAGGCGTACGAGAAAGTTACTCGTGTTAGAGATCGCTATCTTAGTGGGTGTCATAGGTAAGTGCCATAGATACCATCGTCCAAGTTGCGTTGCCATCGTCGATCAAATTGCGTAACAAAGCTATAATGTATAGCTTAATGTGCGTATTATTAACTTAGGTTTACATAATACGGCTATTGAAAACACAAAGAGGTTTCCAATTGGACTCGTTGATATATTGCTATAATTACTGACCTATTATGTTATGTATTATTTCGTGAAGTTTGTCACGTTTAATTGATTTGACCTCGTGTTGCAAAGAATCAACCATGTAATGCCACGGATATACTAGAGGACAAAATGTCAAAAGACGCGCAACGCTATCAAATGGTCCAACAACATATCTCACGTAACGTGAATGCGTCGTAAAGTCTTTGGGGACACTGAGCAACGTTGCTATAGATATCCGGTGCAGTATCACGTAAATTGAGCGTTGCGCGTCATTTTGTATGTTAAGTGTCATATCATGCTTTAATTAGGAGTTGCAAACATTAAATCACTATTAACAGATCTGAATCATAATACCAGCATTGATTATTATTTTACCTATTGAGGTTGATGAGATGCGTATAGATACCGGCACGGATTTTGAGCGCTGACTTCTATAGTTCCACTTGCGCAGAAGCACGCAGAAGTGAATTATCGGGTCTCTTTAGTGGTATGAAAAGAGATGCGGGGGCGGGGAGTGCAATCCTTGTACAGTGATTGACTCGCCGATGTTGTACGATGCGCAAAGCAATCCCCACTCTTTCGCCGAGCGCTCAAGATTCGTGCCGCTATCTGTAACAGCTAAGCTATTATGTATGAAGATTCGTCTTCATAAATACTCGTAATAGCTGTTATGCTGATAAATGTGATAAGTCATAGCGCCTTAAAAGAATCTCAAAGTCTAATGACAACTCTCTCAACCTTAATCCACAACATTATAGTTATTAGTTCTAGATACTACCGACGCAAAACAAAAAATGATCAACTCTTCCAACCAATATTCGTCAATTAGATGTTCGACTTAGAGAAAACCCGACCGCTCCACAAGTCGTCGGCTCGAAAAACAAAAGGCATGGAAGCGTTTGCCACGGTTGATTAGCCCCCGGAGCGAGCGATGCCGATGTTACCACCGGGCGACTTGCCTATTGCGTTTGTAAGGCTTAGTGATCACGGGCGCGTTGCTTCATAGACGCGTATTCGTCATTATACGCTTGGTGTATGCTTGCGTGAAGATTACATACAAAACTATGGTCTTCTGTCCACGGACGCGTAGCTTCATAAACGCGTATTCGTCATTATACGCTTGGTGAATGCTTGCGTGAAGATTACATACAAAACTAAGGTCTTCTGTCCACGGACGCGTAGCTTCATAAACGCGTATTCGTCATTATACGCTTGGTGTATGCTTGCGTGAAGATTACATACAAAACTGAGGTCTTCTGTCCACGGACGCGTAGCTTCATAAACGCGTATTCGTCATTATACGCTTGGTGTATGCTTGCGTGAAGATTACATACAAAACTGAGGTCTTCTGTCCACGGACGCGTAGCTTCATAAACGCGTATTCGTCATTATACGCTTGGTGTATGCTTGCGTGAAGATTACATACAAAACTGAGGTCTTCTGTCCACGGACGCGTAGCTTCATAAACGCGTATTCGTCATTATACGCTTGGTGTATGCTTGCGTGAAGATTACATACAAAACTGAGGTCTTCTGTCCACGGACGCGTAGCTTCATAAACGCGTATTCGTCATTATACGCTTGGTGTATGCTTGCGTGAAGATTACATACAAAACTGAGGTCTTCTGTCCACGGACGCGTAGCTTCATAAACGCGTATTCGTCATTATACGCTTGGTGTATGCTTGCGTGAAGATTACATACAAAACTGAGGTCTTCTGTCCACGGACGCGTAGCTTCATAAACGCGTATTCGTCATTATACGCTTGGTGTATGCTTGCGTGAAGATTACATACAAAACTATGGTCTTCTGTCCACGGACGCGTAGCTTCATAAACGCGTATTCGTCATTATACGCTTGGTGAATGCTTGCGTGAAGATTACATACAAAACTAAGGTCTTCTGTCCACGGACGCGTAGCTTCATAAACGCGTATTCGTCATTATACGCTTGGTGTTTGCTTGCGTGAAGATTACATACAAAATTATGGTCTTCTGTACACGGACGTGTAGCTTCATAAACGCGTATTCGTCATTATACGCTTGGTGAATGCTTGCGTGAAGATTACATACAAAACTATGGTCTTCTGTCCACGGACGCGTAGCTTCATAAACGCGTATTCGTCATTATACGCTTGGTGTTTGCTTGCGTGAAGATTACATACAAAATTATGGTCTTCTGTACACGGACGTGTAGCTTCATAGACGCGACATAGTGGCAGACGTTGCCGCTTCGTCGTCAGAGTTTCATAGTTTTGTATGTGAGCTTTACTAGGTGAATACCAAGCCTATAAAGACCCGGCCACCGTAGGCGTGGGCTTGCGGACGGCGGGCAATGGGTGGCCCGCCGTCCGACCGTCCGGTAACCGTCCGGACCAAGCCCAAGTCGTCGACGGCGCGTATTGTTCCACGCGCGCCTCAGGGAGATGTCAGCAATTGTAGGGGCCCAGCAGGGTCGAAGCCATGGGTAGTGTGAAAACGAAACCCGGACCCTGGGACGAAGGCAATGAAGGAACAGGAGTGGGTTTTTAGTCAGTAAAAGTCTGACACTATCTCTCGCTCCGCCCAAGAGCGGGATTTGTCATAAGATGATTTTCCCACCTAAAAAAAAAAAAGCCTATAAAGACGAATACGCGTATATGAAGTTACGCGTCCGTGGACAGTAGACCTTAGTGTGCTAACTCAACGTAAGCAAAGCCTGGCTTAGAAACGCCTACAAGTGTGAAGCGCGAATTGAGGGTTGGATCTTGGATAGTGTTATTGTTGGTAATAGAATAAAAAGGTTAAAATTATTTGGATAGTTGAGAATTTGTAGCGTTTATAACTTAACGTAAGCGATTCTTGGATTAAAAAAATCAATTATTAGATCAATTAATAGATCTTACGCTACTAGAAGAATCACTGTTTCTGATAATACTTACAGGTAATTTGATAGAACATGCTGAAAAGCTGAATAAAGAATTTATAGTCTCCTTTCACAAATTTTTAGAGTCTCCTTTCACAAATTGATCACTAAGGTATTATTTCTCTTATAGAAAAATGTTTGCTAGGACGATCTTGTTGCCGTTACTTTAATAGTTATTTATTACATTAGGAAGTACCAAATTGAGATTTATTGGTAACCAAGCTAGAAAAAGAACATTTCCTCGTAGTCAACAATATTGTTCACAAATATTTGCTACGCCTTTTCCCGTAGCCACGTCGTAAGCTTTACCACCGCCTGCTATCATAACTCCCAATTGAGTGACTTCGTGGGCGTCACGCTACGGCAAGTGCGATTCTGCGTAAGTATTGTAAGCAAGGCTGGTAGTTCATGCAATGACACAGCATTTCCGATCACGTTCCAAATTCGATTTGATTTGGTTTTTTACCAGCCAGTACTTGCGAGGAATGTTGGCTGCTTCCTAATTTGACAAATTTCGACTGGATACGGACTTTTTGAAGGTTTTATTTCTTTTTGTTATTTTTTAATTAATTTGGTTTATTGGTGGCCAGTAACAGTTGTACAGTTGCTGATTCATTGCAGACTTGTAGCGTAGGCTATTATTCGTACCTACCTACAAAAACAAGACAATATGTTCTTCTTTACATTTTATTAATAAAAAAGTAATGAAGAACCTTCCTAATGAAGGGTTTTTGACAAATTGAGATCAACATGTAGAAGTTAAAAATACGAGAATTGCTTTCCAAAAATTGATTGTCTATATGTTCTATGTATTTGTGTCAGATTTACTGTTACCAATTAAATGTAAAAAAGTTATAGAATAACCGGTTGTTTCTCCGATTTCTTGCATTTCACGTCCTCTTGCTTCGAGGTCAAATGCAAGACTGTTATGTTATAGCCTTGCATAATATGCCTTGATTGTAGGTGTAGCCCGGTTTGGATCGTAAAATAATTCTACGTAAATCATAAAATGCTTTAAAATGGCCTCCACTTTGAGAATCCTAAAACAATGGGTTGTTTTCTAATTAATAGGTAGAGAATTGACGTGGAACATATTTTCATTGAAATTATATAATAAAAGCGGAAACCAGAACGATTGTGAAATGAACCTTTAACTGGTTTGTACTTAGCTCAGCGATGGATTTATTTGGTAAGATATTTTTTTTTTCGAAACAATGCCTACTTTAGAGTCTTTGCAAAGTTTGTGTGTACTTAAACGGCTTATTGTTAAAATTAAAATTAAAAAAAGAAAAACCGGTCAACTGCGAGGAAGCCCCCTTACAGCAAACGTATTTTTGCCGCATTAACTATTTATTTTATTCTGTTTTTTAGTATTTGTTGTTATAGCGACAACAGAATTACGTCATCTGTAAAAATTTCAACTAACACGGTTCATGAGATACAGCCTGGTGATAGAAGGACAGACGGACGAACAGCGGAGTCTTAGTCGTTTTACCCCTTGGGTACAGAACCCTAAAAATTAAGCACCTAAGCGCGAAGCCAATAAATAGAAATAAAAACGTGAAAAATATGGGAAAACCAAACATTTAAAATTGGAATATTAATTGAGAACAACGTAACACCAGGTACAGCGTGTCCGTATCTTTTTCTCAACGGTTTCTTTTTATGCAGTCAAAACGTTCCATCTTTGAATTCCGCTCCAATGTCAAGAGGTCGAGGTTAGCCTAGTGACCCTGTACACTCATTGCATACAATCATTATTTTAATTAACCGCAATCAAGTCAAACATATGAGTTAAATGTGCTCTTCTTAGTTTAAAGGTTAAGAACATTACAAGCTTTTATACAAATGTTTATTCATTAGCGTTTATACTAAGTTTTAGTTTAGAGTTGGTGCCTGCTTAAAGTTGGTAGTAGTAGTTGTAGCCTTTGTCTTCACCTATTAATTATTAACTTCTTACTAGCCAGTGGCTTCACTCGTCTGAAAGTAGAAAATTATTCTATTATTTCTTTTATTTGATATAACATAGTGCTCGACTGCGATCTCACCTGATGGTAAGCATTGATACAATCGATGATGATGAGGCGCACTAGTCTATTAAGAGCCTATTCACTCTAGCCTTGAAGACACCCAAATTATAATCGGATGGGAAGACCGCAGTAGGCAAATTGTTCCAGTCCTTCGTTGTACGCGGTATAAACGACGAGGCGAAACGCTTAGTGCGGACCGTAGAGGTTTCAACAACGTAAGGGTAAATACTCTCCGTACGTCGCATTGTCCGATGGTAGAAATGAGATGGCGGAATCAAGTCATGCAGTTCCCGTGCACACTCTCCAAAATGCAACCTTATTTATTTATATATATATATATATATATATATACATATATTTTATTGTACACCTCATAGTGTCGACAGGATAAATATTTGCAAAAACTAATTGTACAATGGGCGGTTTTATCGTACAGGACAATCTCTTACAGATAATCATAAGATGGACTGAACGAAAGTAGATAGATTTGATTAAATTTTCTATTGTCTATCCATGTGCGAAATTTTCGTTCTAATACGTTCAGCTGTTTGACTGGGGAAGGTACGGGTATACTAACGAACATAAGAAATTTCGCCTTTATATTATATATTAGTGTGATGTAAGTATTTTTACATAACCTAGTAATTCAGTTGGCACGTGTGTTTTCAGGTTTTCTATGACATGAATATGATTTGTTAAAACACGACACGTTCAAACTTAATAGCATTAGCTACAGTTTTTATGTCACCAACACTTGGTTTCTAGAAAGAAATGATTGTCGCTTCATCTACACTAATATTATAAAGAGGTAAAGTTTGTTTTTTTGTTTGTAGAAGGTAATCTCTGAAAGTACTTGTAATTTTTTTTCACCGATAGAAAGCTGCTTTATTCCTGAGTGACATAGGCTATATTTTATGTACGCGGGCGAAGCCGCGGGCAAAAGCTAGTATATTATAAAGCAAGTCAAGTGAGGTAATTGGCTACCGTAGGCGTGGGCTTGCAGACGGCGAGCAATGGGTAGCTCCCATCCGGCCGCCCGGTAACCGTCATAACTGAGCCCGAGTCGTCGACGGCACGTAGTTGTTCTACGTGCGTCAGTAAAACCGTAGGGTTCCAGTAGTGTCGAAGCCTACTGGGGCCATGGGTTGAGCGAAAAAGAACCCCGGGCCCTGGAACGAAGGCAAAGAAGGAATATAGGAGTGGGTTTTTGTCAGTAAAAGTCTTAGACGCCTTCCCACTACGTCCTAGAGTGGGAGAAGTCATTGGATGAATACCCACATAAAAACAAGTAAGGTAATTGGCTGATGGAAATTTCTCAACTTATTTTAACAGCTTTTTCGTATTTGTCAATAATTAACAGAAATTAAGCCTTACCTAGATTAGAAGGCGTTAAAAATACAGTGTATATTATTGCACAAACAGAGGTCAAAATGTTTACTGTATTAGTAATTTTCAACCAGACTGATATCTAAACACCCAGTGTGCCACGTCCCGCCAACCGAAGCCAAAAAGACAAATTAAAGCGTGCAACAGTCGAGACAGCGGTCATCTATCCGAACGAACTTACTTCGTGTTCATTAGCAAGAAAGCTTTGTATCAGTGAACGACTATCATTTTTTATAACCCCCTCTATAATGATAGCCGGCCATATCGAATAACAGAGTCTTCGATTAAGTGTATTAAGTTTCGCGCGATTGTAACGGGCCTTTGTTGGAAGTGATAGTGAGGGGTCCAAATGATTTTAAAAGTTATTATATTTTGTTAATAGATATCTGAAGTTAGAGTATTAAAAATATATAATATAATAATAATATGTCTACACTAATGCTATAAAGAAGTAAAGTTTGAAAGTTTTGTAGGAGGTAATCTCTGAAAGGACTGGTCTGATTGCTAAAATTTTTACACCAATAGAAAACTGCTTTATTCTTGAGTGACATAGGCTTTATTTTATGTACACGGATGAAGCCGCGGGCAAAAGCTAGTTTTTTTTTTTCGGTGGGAAAATCATCTTATGACATCCCCCACTCTTGGGCGGAGCGACTAAGTGATACGAGCGACGGAGTGGCAGACTAATACTGACTAAAAACTCACTCCTGTTCCTTCGTTGCCTTTTGTTCCAGGGCCGAGTCTTCCTTTCAGAATCAGAGCCAAGCTAAAAAAAAAACTAGTTAAAAATATTATGAGAATGTCTATCAAAAACTGAATATAATATTGTTATTAGACAGCAAGTTACACGTTGTCACTTTTTCCTAAATACCGGATAACCATCAAATTCACTACAGAACATAAAAGAGCAATAAAAGAGAAATGTTACACTAAAACATCGAAAGAATAGCAAAAGTACTCTTAGAACAATACAATAATTTCACCCGCAAAACTATGACCCCGTTTACGATAACACGCAAGTTATAAAAAATATGTAACGTTCTGAAACCATGAAATTCATTTCACATGTAACTAAACAGAACACCGAGTAAGACTGACCAATCAGTGAGACTTATCGACCCGACTATTGACGAAGAGTGACGTAAGAAGCCGACTTTTGCCGAAATAGAATACCTAGTGCTACTTTTTTCATGCTAATTAGAATATGAGTAAATAGAAGAATGGTTGTTGTAACCAGTGAAAGTGTATTACATAATGTTAATTTGTACATACCTACTGGCTAATCATAAGAAAAAATGTATTTAGCTGTAATTTAAAAATAATTACTTTCAATGTTGAAGTTATCAGTGCTGTTGATCTAAAACGGATAAGTTTTTTTAATTATAATAATAATATTATTTGGTAACATTATTTGTATAATTGAGAGAGTTTTAAATGAAAGTGGTTACAGATTGTAAGTTATTTGTTTTGGAAATTTTAGGGAAGACAAAATCACAGATAATATGCTAGCATGCAGATGATATACAAAGTTACGTGACCGCCTTAACTACGATTTTTCGACAGTCAGCTGGTAATTTTTCTAACAATCATCAAAATTTGAATTAGGACCCCGTTAATCCACAATTCAATTCTTAGTAGCATTTTATTCAAAATCTTTATATTACAAAAGTGCCATAGTGAATCGATACGTATCACGCCATCTATTGAAATTTATTTAAACGAAACTGTCATTTTTCGAGATGAGGCTCCGCGACAAAAAGTTCTGAAATTATGAAACATTTGATTTTTTATCATATTATTAAATAAATAGCTGATCCCATTTAAAACCAACTTCTGTTTTTGTTTTCTAAGACATTACAAATTAACTTGTAAAAAAATAACTAAAACGTTGCTAAATTCAACTACGAGAAACAATAAGTAGTTATGGACCTACATAGGATACCTTCCTATGTAGGTATCACGTATTATGATACCTTCGAATATCTTGTTAACGAAGTAATAATTTAACCGAATATTAGTCTTAATAACACTGGGTTAACTGTTGGAATATAACAAAAACAAATCTATCCTACTTCAACACTATGGCCTTTCTCTTTCTAACCAATAAATATTGTATTTAATTGGTCTGACCCCCTTGTCGACACTTGACTGAAATCCCTAGTATGGTTACAGTTACTGTATTCCTTTAGCCTTGCTTAGAAGCACACGTCTCACGTAATATTACTGAAACACACCTTCCAGTATAAATTAAAGGATTAATAAATAGTTATTATTCAAATCCTTAAAACCGTGTTTGCTTTGGTGTCCACCTTAACCCCAACAGGTTATGGGCCCAGAGCGCTAAGCCAAAGTGTGAATAAACGAACATTAAATAATAAAAACATTTTGTGTATCAAATTGAATAAAAGGGACATTAAACAATTTGCTGGTGATAACTACAGTGTATCGAAATTTCGAATTCAAAAATTATTACCTACTGAACGTTGTTGGCGTTGAAGTTCAGGTAGAAACAAGTACTAAGTGAGTGATGAAAAATGCGTGGCGACGCAGCTGTCTTTTAGTAAAAAGTTGCTGAATTTGAAACTGGTTAGAAACACCATACTAACCAAATACTTTCAAGAATTTGATGACATCGTCACTGAACCTATAGCTGCAGGTGCAAAAATTTGAATCCGATAAAGTGATCCGCCGTTTTCAAGACTCTACCAAACGAGTACGGAGCAGCATTGTCACCGCAATCGAGATACTGACTGAAGACAACGTGACGTTAACTTTGGAAAACGAGATTGTGAGATCATGAAATCAAACTTACAAGGGCTGTATGTGATCTTAGCCTAAAAGTACTTCAGGCTGAAACTTACGAGACCACAAGTCACACCTTCAAAGAATTCAAGAGATGATCGACAAAAACAAAAGTCAATAAAGAACAATTTGGAACCCAAGAAACTATAGCTCTGGCAAAAAAGGGAGATTCGAAGAATTATCTACAAAAGCGCTATGGAAAACAATGAAGCCAACAATAAAATGATCATTTGAAAATCAAGACAGTTTGACATTTTTATGACATTATTATTTCAAATTGACAGTCAACTTCACTGAGCGTGTGAAGCCAAGAAGTGATTCGGTTGCTGTATTGGCGCGTTTATACTAGCGGCGAAGAATTATCAAGTGACCAGTAATTCGGGCGTACCAGGTATACTACAGAATGTTGTTTTTGTGAAGAAGATGGTAAGCCGGTAATAAAGGGTAAGTCTTTGAACAACCTATTCAGCGGTAATTGGTTAGTGCTTCAAAATGCTTTAAATAGCGATAAAGTCACAAATAGTATTTACGAATTATTGTGGAATAAAATAATTGCAAATCAGAAAAGTGGAAATAAAATGAATGAAACTATTTTTTTGATAATTAAAGAATTTATAATATTGTACCTAAAAGTACATTGTGTAAAGCTTGATTTGTATATTGTGACAAATAAATTTGTCTGTCATTTAATAAATTGGAAATAAAAGGTTTGAAACGAGAAGTCGTTTAATCTCAAGTGCACACAGATGTTTGCGGTCCTAACAGTTTTTTTTGTTCGTCTATTGAAGAGCAAAAACTATGTTGTGATTTTAAGAATAAATCAGATAAGTTACGTTTAGAAAACATAAGTTAAGTTTCGGAACTATGTTGCAAAATGTGAAGTTCATTTTGGTTTAAGAATTGTTAACTTTATGTTGTGATAATGAAAGGGAAATTATATCCAGTTAATCAAAAAGGTTCTGAGCTTGAGAAGGTATTGGTCATCCCTAAACAGTGCCGCATACTCTGGCTGTAAATGGTATTGCCGAAAGTATTATGAACAATGATAGAACGGGTCTACATAAAACAAAAGGTTCTGGAATCAGATTGTTCTGGGGAGCACTGAGGTAACATTATACACCTGATGATGAGTTATGGCATAATAATAAGCCAAAACCGTACATTTTAAAGTTTTTGATTCTACTGTTTACTAAGTTAGTAAAAGTCTAAAAACTAAATTTGACAAAGATGTTGTCAAAGGGAATTTCGTTGATGATGAATCAAATTTAATGATTATAAGGTGTGGGATGTGGTAGACCAAAAATGTTTGTGGGAGTCAGAGATGTGAAATGAATAAGATTAAGTTCTTATCAAATAGGCCAATGAAACTTGAGCCTGAATGTGTTATGAGCTTTAAATAGCATAACTTGGTAACTCTGACTTGGTACACCCGTTTGAAAGGAGGTGTGAATCTGATAAGAATCAATCAGTTTTTTTAAGAAAACAAACATACAACAATACCTAGCATAATTGCAAATAAATCTGTTTGGGAAACAGAGGAGAGCTCGAGATTGTCATATCACAATGGAAATAAGTTGACTTTATTTTAAGATCGAGAAACATTACATAGTTAGAGACAAAATGGTAGGATGCAAAACCTATTTTCTGTTTCGTATAATGAATACGATGGCGATAGTATTATTGATAATATGTTGTTACTTATTGTGTGCTGGATAATAAAAAGGGTAAATGCTGATATGATAAGCATTAAAATGAAGAATGTTTTTAGTATTTGATTCAACTAGGAAACTATTGAAAATGATACCTGAAAAACTGTTACTAAAAAAAAAAAAAAAAAAACAGATAAAAGAAATATTAATTCGATTAAATTAAATCGATTGTCAATGAGTACAGTTGAAAATTGGTTGTAAAGCGAGTTTAATATCTCGTGGTTGTAGTCAGCTATATGTTAAAGAAACTTTTGTATCAGTTGAAAGAATTGCAAGTTTTAGTTAAGTCGTTATGAATCAATGTAATTTCTTGGTTAAGCATGTGGATATAAAAGCATAATTTTTATTGGGAATCTGGATAAAGTAATTTTAGTGTATGAACATTCCTGAGGGTATTCTGGCTGAAATTTAATGGTTTGTACATTAATGAAGTCATTATATGGATGTATGTGATTTGTATACTGTTGGTTCCTATTGTTTCGATGAGCTTAGACAAAAAGGTGTTTCTAATACTCATCAGCAGATTAGTGCATTTAAGTTTTAATGCAGGTCATGAATTAAGTCTGGTAGTTGCTCAGTTACTGGATTGTGGAGGTCTGATAAGTAGTCGCTCCTACTAGTATTTAGCCGCATCCGGTCAGACTGGAAGCTAGGGAGATGATGATGCATGAAGTCTGGTGCCTGGTTAATGGCTATAGTTTGATCACCATTATTAGGTTTGTTATTTATTATATCGGTGTACAATAAAGTATATATAAATAAATAAGGGACTTAAACATAACCGATGAAATCTGGGAGTACTATAGGTGCACTTCTGCCTGACCTTTTTGGGTAATAAAGGCGTGATGTTTATGCTATAAAGAACGAAGTTTTACTTGATGTCTATGTTATTGCATTTTAACAACTATGTTATAACGTAGTAGTTGAGTAAAACATACCCAATCAACATTTTTTTTAAATCATTGACTAATAACATATAAAATGTTTTCTGTGAATCAATAATAAACAGGTCAGAAAACATAATTACTTTAGATCAGGAAATGTAGATAAACAACAGTTCTTGAAAAGTTTAACTTGAGGGATGCTTGAGGGGCAATAAATCAGCCAATTATATCAGCCTTTGAAAGTCAAATATAGGTATAGATTACAAAACATCACACAGAGTTCGTGTGAAATTACAAGACCCCTTTGTAGAAATCTTATAAGGTGCTTGAATCATGCTGAGCTTAATCTTAGTTTTCTGTTTACATCATGGTTCTATATGTAAACAAAAACTATTTGTAATGGTTCCACTTAGGTACAAGACCCTTTGTCTTGAAATATTTAAAAGGAACTATAAATCTCAAGTTAATTTTTAAACAAAACGATTTTAAAATTTTATAAGTGGGTGTTTGTTAATTGTGACTGGAGTGGTAAAATGAACTGTGGGTTATTTGTATAAATTATTTAAGCAATATATAATTTGCTGGCAAACATAGTGGCAGCAAAGAATGGCAAGATAGTATACAGTAGTAATGCAGAGTACGGTTTAATGTAAAGCAGTAAAAGATACTGTGATTAAAGTCGTTGGTGACAAATATTGTATATTAAGTATTATTTACAGTTATAGCGATTACTATAGCAGATGCTGTTTTTATTTATGATGTTAATAATAATAATAATAGATACATTGCGAATAATCCAACCAGTCAGAAACGAACACATAGACACTAAGTATCACGTTGAGAAATATGTTACTAAAATATTTTATTTCTACAAGTTAACCAGATAGCTGAGTATCCTGTTAAATATTCAACAGTGCGTTATACCTAGATAAGAATGAAATTCGGGGTGACATTGTAAATACACGAAAGGTGCCTAAGGATATGTTATTATTATTATGTTAATAATAAGAGCTTGGTTATAATAAGTTGATGAATAAGATTCATAATTTCAATAATCAATTAATTGATTGATTGGTCTGATTAGGTTTTACTGGGTTTTCCCTAATCCTGCGCAACGAATGTTGGACCATGATGATATTGTATTCCCAGAAAGAAAAAGGAAGGTGTGTGTTTTTATTATTGTATAAAGATGTTTGGTATAGTATTATGTAATAGATATTACACCGTGATTAAAGAGAAAAGGATTTATTTTTGAGGGGGGCGTGTTGGAATATAACAAAAACAAATCTATCCTACTTCAACACTATGGCCTTTCTCTTTCTAACCAATAAATATTGTATTTAATTGGTCTGACCCCCTTGTCGACACTTGACTGAAATCCCTAGTATGGTTACAGTTACTGTATTCCTTTAGCCTTGCTTAGAAGCACACGTCTCACGTAATATTACTGAAACACACCTTCCAGTATAAATTAAAGGATTAATAAATAGTTATTATTCAAATCCTTAAAACCGTGTTTGCTTTGGTGTCCACCTTAACCCCAACATTAACAACGTAATAATGTAAGCTACCCAATATTATTAAGCTGAAGACTTTGTTTATTTAGTTGAACACGCTAATCTCAAGAACTACTAGTTCGAATTGATAAATTATTTAAGTGTTGGATTCGAATTGATAAATTATTTAAGTGTTGGATAGGTACCCATAGGAGCGCAGTAGTAACTAAAGACGTGGGTGAAATCTAGGGAGACAGTACCTAGTAAATAATAGTACACGTCACACGCTTAGTTATAGAGACCTAACTCAAAATCTTAATTCAAACTAATCGTGTGAAGGGAAAAATTATTTTAATATACACGGTTATTTTGGCTTGATCAAGCCACTGGATCAATCGGCATGACGATAAGTGGTCACGGTCAGCATAAGGTTCCATTTTCAAATACCCATTTTTGAGGTAGGTCTCTTTTTTATTTTATGCCTGCGACGTGTGATTACGCGCCTTAATACTTCTTAAAATAGTCATACATTTATTAAAGCAGACGTTGTTGATTGGACTGCGTATGATAATAAATGAACATTTAATAGGGCATAGGTTTAACAACTTTAACGTTTTAGCGAGAGAAGTTATGTCGTTACAATTTTATTAGATATTGAACTACATGAAATTTGTTCACAGACAAATAAAATATGATTATTGCCGTAATAGTAACGATAAATTAGATTATTACTATCGGTCTTGAGAAATAATCCCAGAGCCACATTCCGGATACCCACGAGAAGTATCTAACCGCAGTTAGAAACTCCGACTTGCAACAGATTCTGTGTTTTTCATACACATATGCAAATCACCGTGCAAGCACGACAAGGCGGCTATGTGTTGTCAATATTTCCCTACGGTTTGCACTGAAATGTGTCTAGTTCATACCGTATAATGCACCTCACTAAACAATACCGTTACCAAGTGCCATTGACCTCTAATCTAGTGTAAACTAACTGTAATCAAATATTTAATTTGAACAATCGTTCGTTTTCCACGTACGAAATTGACCTGCCGTGTAACGGATAATTTACTATTTTAGGAAATTAAATGTATTGTGTTTTTATACTAGTAAATTGTTGGCAGACGCGTTAATTGGCAAAGAACGAGTTTTTGCAGTTTTCAGACATAATTGCTTAAGTATTTGTCGGTGTCTACGTGTTTCTAAAGATTTAATAGGCTGTATTGTAACGCACACAGATTTTATAGGTAGTAAAACGTAGACGTTAAAATTGTGGAGTTTATTGAAGTTGCGAAATTTTGTCTTCATCTATGTGTGGTCTGAGCACTGTGCATCAAAGCGGTACGTATTATTAAAATTGACTCAAAGTATCGATTCATTTCTTGGGCTGAATGAACCACCGCATTTGTATGGCCGATTGATTACTTAAGCATTCAATTTCGAGTAGAATACAGACAACCCTGAGAAATGAACTTGACGATTGCGCGGCTCAGTTGCCGGTTGCCGGCGCAGCGCAATAACCGCCGGCGGAGCAATGAGGAAGCGGCGAGTTGTCGCCCGGGCGCAACCCGCGAGCGTCGAGCGTCGGGCCCTTCGCCGCGCGGTTAATCACAAACCCACGTAGATCCGCTTTAATCGCTTCATATAAATAATAGTTCTCGATTAAAACTCGATTCTGTTTTGAATGATTGAACACGAGTGGCGTTTGTTGTTCGATAAACATTCCCATTGCTGCTGGTGGTCGTTTGGGCTGAGAATTTATATTACCCTTTTCTGGATGTTAATGACTTAATATTAGTATATATTGTTATTTATATTATATTAGACGTATTTATGTAGGTTTACGTTGTACACTGGATCCTACCTTCGAATGGGATCCCTCTCTGTCACTCAAAGGTTTGCTGGGAGAACATTCATTGTTGAGTTAAGCTCGCCTTTGTACATAATTATTAAATCAATGTATTAAAGTTAAGTTTTTTGTGTGTACAATAAAGAATATTATCTGAGTCCTGGTGCCGTGTTTATTAAACCTCTATAGGTTTGCCTATAATATATTAAGGACCGCTTAGTTTATGACATGTCTTGTGGTTACAGACTCCTTAAATACCTATATGTTTAGGTTTATCGTTTCAAATTAGCATAAAATATGTTAACCACTGCGCGCTGGTGTAATAGCTTAAACAATTTTGCAACAAAACACATTTAATTACTAAACAATAAGAAATCTAGCTCACAATTCTATTTAACGATCTCACACTACATAAAATCGAGTTGGAGTCTATTGAAAACAAATAAGGGAAGGCATTGTTAGGTTTTTGTTCGAGAACCGATGGTATTGAGGTGTAAATATGTAGGTGTTTTGCCAGTGCGAGTCATGCGCAATGAAGCGGATATTAAGTCTTCGAAGAAAGTTCTCACATTTACGTTCACAGGAAACGTTGCAAACAAAAAAGGATAAATAAATATCTTTCTCGTAGATTTAGTGGTAAGTGTCCCGGTGTGTCGGTACTAACTCCTATGAGAGACTTATCTCTCAATAACTTCTCTCGCTTTGGGTGGAGCGAGAGGGAATATCAGATTTTTACTGTCAATAACCCAACCGCGTTCTTTCATTTGCCCTTGCCTAACAACAAAAACCACGGTAACAAACTGTGCGCATATTTGTGTCTGGTCACGGCGAGCAATAATCGCTCGCAGTCGTAACATATTTTTTGATTAAAATACATACTTTTTATTATATCCAGCATCTGGTAGTGTGATCTTACAACTGATTATTGATTGCATAATGCAAAAACATCGGTTAAAAATGTTTCACAAATTACTTATACCATTAACAATTATAAAAACACACAGTGTCTACATCTCTATTTTCTTCCAACTCTCCTTTCGCAGGTATGCTGGAAGAGATTTCTTTGGAAATAAGTATCACCTCAGTACCTATTTTTCTATTTCCTTCTTCTAACCTTTTATTTTGTGTGTGTACAAAAAATGTTAAATAAATAAATACATAAACGCGGCTCTCCCGAAAAAATATTTTTTTTGCCTTATGCGTAGGAGGTAGGTATCGATTTATTTTACGAAACAGAAAGTTCTGAATTCCGAAATTATTATGAGAACGTTAAGAAGTTTGTACGAATATAGAAACAAACAGCTAACGTACTGTACAGAGATACGAGGGCTGCGGAATTTTTCGAAGGAGTCACCTAGACGTAGAGGGTAACTTAAAGAACGCAGGTGGATTTTTTGTCAGTAAAAGTCTGATATTCTCTCTAGCTCTACCCAGAGCGAGAAAAGTTATTTGAAGATTTCCCACAAAAGAAAAAGGTACTTACACTTCGGAAAATTCTAAAATATAATGACGATAAATAAGTAACATTATTTTGTAGTTGTTCGGGAAATCGTTAAAATAAATAGGTGTACCATAATGCATCTATATTAATATAAAAGGAGAGACTGACTGACATATCAACGCACAGCCGAAATTACTGGGACTAAGAGCGTGAAATTTTGCACAAGGTTTCCTTTTATGACGTAGGTGAGCACTAAGAAAGGATTTTTCAAAACTCAGTCCCTAAGAGGATGAAGGGGGAGGGTCTTAAGTTTGTATGGAGAAACCTACTTTTAGGCAAGTGAAGCCGCTGGTAGAAGCTGGGATATATTATAAAAGGAGAAACTGACCGACTGATATAAATCAACGCACAGCCGAAATTACTGGGACTAGGAGCGTGAAATTTTGCACAAAGCTTGCTAAACTTTTATGACGTAGAGAGGATTTTCTAAAATTTAACCCCTAAAGAGAGAGACGGGGGTTCAAATTTTTGTACGAAAAAACCTACTTTTACGCGAGTGAAGCCGCTGGCAAAAGCCAGCGTTTATAAAAATATTTTTTGTATTGCTCATGAATAATTCCAGTAACTGTTGAAGGGATAAAGATTTTATTATTGGGCTCGTTAAAACTTTTGCAGTAAAAATATTGTAAACACTAACATTTCTAATAGTTTTATAGAGTCTTTAATCTAAGTTTATAATTAAATATAATAATTAGTGGCTCTCCATTCAGATCTACAGGATCTCGTAAGGACAAGGCAATAAATATTTATTATATAAGTGCCAAGTTAAATATATCTGGCCTTTTTCTGTTTTCAATAACTTTTTAAGGTTCCGTACCCAAAGGATAAAAACTGGACCCTATTACGAGGCTTCACTATCCGTCTGTTTGTCACCTGGCTGTATCTCATGAACCGTGATAGCTAGACAATTAAAATTTTCACAGATGATATTTCTGTTGCCGCTATAACAACAAATATTAAAAACAGAATAAAATAAATATTTAAGTGGAAGGGAAGTTGCCTTAGAACAAACGTGATTTTTAAACCAAAAAAACACCGAGACAGGTGAAATTAAAAAACAGGTTGTAATATAATGTCTAATGTTGTATAGATATTGGTACAAAACCCTTCGTGCACGAGTCCAATTCGCACTCGGCCGGTTTTTATTATTTAATTGATATTGGGTCCTATGTATAATGTGCCTACAAGTTTATTGAATACTGTAAAATTAAGTAAAATCGATGTAGTTTTCTTGGAAACTGGCGCCTAATACCGAGTAGTTTTTATTGAAGTAGACGGTCTAGTCTATCACTAAAATGGGTCGTAATATTAAAACCAGACTAATAATAGAATATTAATTTAATATAATATTCTACTACTATCACACAACGCCGTCTAGTCTCAAGCTAATCAAAGCACATGTTAAGAGTACTAGACAACCGATAAACATACTTATATATTTAATTTATATATTTTATATAAGTATGTAATTAATTAATAATTTTATACTTAGTCATAATTGGTTTATTACAAAACTGGACTGTAAATGCTTAAGAGGATTACAGGAGCTAATCGCGAGTTTTATAATGCATAAAAGTATATGATCCACTGCATTAAAAAGAATCAGAAAAATATATGTTATTCTTTAGGATAAATGCTAGGTAGATAGTGTGTCCAAAACATTACAGGTACAGTTAATTTAGTATGATAGAAAACAATCATGAAGATGCAAAACGAGACTGCAATGCAGGCAATTAAAACCCCAAAGACATTGTATTGAACACGTAGAGCACTGTATGCACTCTGCGTCGACTTGCGGAGCGCGTACAGGGATAATCGTCCGTTGGTACCTTATTTCATGAAAAATACCTAAAGGGCCTCTGCGATTTGTCTTTGGCCTCCATCGCCATCCAAAGGTACAAAACCTCCTTTGTTTAGATTTTTTGTTTATTATTACTAAGTATGTATATTACTCACTGTTAAATTTAATTGTCATGCAAACAATAAAATTTGTTAGATACAAAATTAATAATTAATGTTGTATTCAAGTAAAAGCATCCTCCGTTTTACTGCATAGCTTACTGTCTTTGGCTTTTGATACCCTGTTTTCAGCTGCCGTCTTTTTAATTTCATATTGCTATCTTTTATTTTTAAAGACTAACTAAAAAATAGAAGGCTGATATAACCATTGTAGTAGCTAATAATAAAAACAGGAAAACTTTTGTTAAAAACTTCAGCGTAACTCACAAGAACTAAGTAGGTATCGCAAATCCGCGTAACTTTCTACCGAGGTCAATTTACTATTAACTCCGGTTTAAAATTTCAAACAGTTCTAAATGCTTCAGCTTTCAAACAACAACATTTAATTTCACGTTGAAAGCCTGTTTGAGCAACAAGTGAATGACGAACATATTTATACGAAGCTTGGGTTTACCACAGTGTAACCATAATACAGGTGGATTTTTGAGACAGGGTTGTAATGGTAATAATTACTTATTTATTATTAGCTGCTACCAGTAACTTCGCCCGAGTGATGGTAGAAACATAATCCCGGGATAAAAAGTGTCCTATGTGCTATTCCAAGACATGGTCTACCCGGTATCACGTTTCAATGAAACCCATTCGGTAGTTTTTGCGTGAAAGAGTAACAAACATACTTTCGCGTTTATAATATTAGTAGGAAGTTACTAACACTGTATGGATTTTTTAGGTGTCCGAAATAAAATAATTCATTCATTCATTTAAAACGTTCCTAAAAGACAGATAGTTGTTTGGGTGGCTTGTGTATTTTGTTTTATTTAAGTTTGTGATTTTTTTTAACCAACTGGTTTGAGTTTCCAAAAATCGAAAAAAAAAACAATCCCCATACATTTCGTAGTGACCAAAAATCCATCCTGTATAGTTGAATACGGGTAAACTAGCCCCGTTAAAATTAATTTAAATTTAACGTCAAACCGCTGTTTAACTGTAAACATAAACCATGATTTAGGAACGCTGAGCTGGAAAAGTTACGGGTGTGAAACAATGTAATCGCAGTTTCAGTTCTGTGCTAAACTAAGCTCGTAATTTTGTATATTTTGTGGTTTAGGTTTATGCTTTACGATGTAATTTTAAATATTAAAGGTTAGTAGATAAACTTGTAACACAAAGTAATGACCGACCAAAAGTTTTTCGTTATAGTCCAAGATCCCAAAGCGATCTGACATAACTTATTTTCACATGGATAAAACCTTTGGTTTTCAATAGCGTCTCATGTGTTTTGAATACCTGTGTGCTTGTGGAGCTCCACCTTGGAGCCCCTGGGCAGGTACCAGGTGAGAAAGGGAACTAAAAATAAGAGTTACTTAACTTAAATTTTTATGGCTGATTTTTATAAATGTTTTGTAGAATATTAAGTAGTATCATAAGTGTCAGACACTTTTCATGGACGAAAACTTCTGTCAGACGCTTTAAAGCTCCACAAAAAATAAATACTTCACTTATTTTTACATGTCTGATTTTAAATATGTTATTAATGTAGCTATTACAAAGTTATATTTCAGTAGTCAGACAAATTATAGTCACCAAACATCCCCTAAACACAAAAATTATTCAGCCGAGAGTATGAACGCGAGTACACGCATGCGTTTCAGAGCGAGTGAGACGATTTCATGAACTGACTGGATGTTTAGTCACCACAATTTGTCTGACTTATAAAATGTAACTTTGTAATTGTAATAGTTACTACCTATGATCCCTCAGATGCTCTTCCCTGTCTAGGACCACGGGTTTCCTATTCAGAAATTCCCCTGTGATGGATTCAATAGCCTGCCAATTTCTTAAAATACATTACAGATTTGTTGGTTCATTACCCAAACCAACATTAAAATCGATTTACCTACAACTCACGAGTCGTGGGAATCTCAAAACCCAGCATCGTAAAGTCTTCAAACATGCTTTCTCCAGACTAATGAGCAACAATACACCTTAGTCTCAAGCCAGGTCAGTGCAAACTGCATATTTTAGTTGAAACAATCAATTGAATGGTTGTACGGTAATTTACTGTAATTTTAATAGGCTGTGGTGGCGAAAGTACGTAGTACTGCATTTGATACAGTCATTGTTCACCAACAATTTACCGTCAGGCAAGAAATGTTAGGAAACATCGGATTTGACGTTACGAGTATATTTCTTGAGGAAAGCTTTTGTTAGTTTTACTTTAAAAACGGAGCCCTAATAGGATCACTTTGTTGTCCGTGCGTCTGTCTGTCTGTCAACCCTTTATTTCGGGAACACGTGGAGGTATCAAGTTGAAATTGAAAACATATACTCAAGTCTATGGTCCCTTGAAGCTGTGAAAAAATCTAAGTTAACGAATAAAAAAGATACGGACGTTCATGCTGCAAAAAACGTATATTTCGATACTCTCAAGGAAATTTAAATTGATAGGGTATTTCTCACTGACCCCGAATCCTGAAATTTGGCATAAAGTAAGGTCTTATAGCATAGATATAGAAATAAGTCTGAATACAGAAAAAAATATTGTTGAAAAATAAAAAAATATTTTATTTTACATAGGTAAGTTTGTACGGAACCTTCAGTGCGCGAGTCCGACTCGCACTTGCCCAGTTTTTTTTAAGTTGGGAGACTATCAAATGACTTTTACCGGTCTATGATCGGAGCGCGAAGGCGTGTCAGACTTTTACCGACTAACACCCGTCAGTATTCTTTCATTTACCCTTTGCGTTTTAGCGCCACAGTAACTCTTTAAAATATTTAGGTACGCAGCCGGCGAAAGTGTGCGAGTGTGTATATTTGTATGTTTGTTGCTCCTTTACGTTGAAACTGCTAAAGAGATTTGGATGTTTGCACGAGTAGACCATGACCTAGAATAGAACAGGATACTATTTTTTTGTCCCAGGAGTAGTTTTCGCTCTTTGAAATAAATTTTTACTTGCACTTTTTGATTTCGCCTTGCATAACATACGGTATATTCATTCTTATAAAGTTCCCACTGCTGGGATTCAGGTTTCCTTTCTAGGAGAGGGAAGAGAAGATTCCGCCTAAGTTGAGACATAAATTGCAGGAGTTGAGAAACAACAGGCAGTTCTGGGAAAGATATATATGCTAGCAATCGAACAGTGCGTGTAGTAGAGCAGTGGTGGCCGAGTGGTAGCGACCCCGACTTACGAGTTGTAAGCCACAGTTTCAAACCCAGCCAGGCGCATTACTATGTGTAATTTATTTCATCACCACTACTCTCAAAACGGTGAAGGAAAACATCGTGAGGAAACCGGCATGTCCTAGAACCAAAAATTTCGAAGACATGTGACATCCACCAATCCGTACTGGGCCCGCGTGGTGGATTAAGGCCCATGCCCTCTCCTAGAGAGGAGGCCTGAGTCCCAGCAGTGGGTACATTAAAAGGTTGAATATGCTTATGCTTAATCGATCGATAGCTCAGCTAGGTATGAAAACCTTCCTCTTTCGATGTTGCTTCGGCTTTCTTAATAGGCTAGTAATGTGGATATATCCAGACGCATCTTGTAAGACTAGTTGCCAATCCCATCCTTATTGGGACAGAGCTGGAATATAACTAGTATATAATATACTAACCATACCAGCTAGGAGGACTAGTAATAGTAGCTCTACTGTCGTACTAGACAATTCACTTGCCCAATGAATGTACGAGTACTCTGGCCTTAGTATCGATAGTTCGATACGCTTGCATTTATTCATATCGTATTTAAGTACCATTATCCGTTGTGAATGGTCCCATTTACATAATACGAGAGGTCTTAAATCTGCTATGTACAGTCGCTATCTGTAGATTCTATTGAAGATAGCTACCGAATTTAAATGAATGTCATTGCAGAAGGTTATGTTATGTGGGTATTGTTCAGCAGTTTGGCATTTTGGTGACTATTCAGATTTTTTGTTTGAGGTTGTGAATCATCCTGTGACTTCTTCTACTTTAAGGTGGAGCAAGAGAGCGTGTCAGACTTTTATTGACTGAAACCTACCCTACCTAACCGGTGTCCTTCAATTGCCCTTTGTTTTCTAGAACCACGGGTTTGCTTCTCAGAACTTCCCCGTGGCCCAAGCGGGCATCGGCCCTGTTGGGCTTATACGGTTAGAGCCTGGAACACTACGCGCCGTCAACAGACGATTCCGGCTTGGGCAGAGCCGAAGCCTAATGGGGCCATGGGTCGACTCCTAAAAGAAAAACCCGTGGTTCTAAAACGTAAGGCAACTTAAGGAAAATTAGGTGTGGTTTTAGTCAGTAAAAGTCTCCACTCCACTCTAGAGCAGGAAAAGTAATTAGATGAGTTTTCACCTCAAAAAAACCGGACGCGTAGACGGCGAGTTATTGAGGTATTGGCGAGTAAACGAGTGCGCCAACTCCAAAATAAAGGGGGGATGATGATGTTAGTTTAGTAGGCAGCCCTTTTTTCATAAAAAAAAACTTCACCTGCTCTGGATGGAGCTGATCTGCCTTCGCTTATTAACGTTCGCTTATATTAAGAAAGAGGTTTTTCTGTATTGTAACCAGACAGTGCTTATTATTTGATTCTAACACTAATTGATGGTTACGTTAACGCGATCGTTTACGTTTAAAAACTTCCACTAAGATATTGAAGTTGAAGTTGAACTAAGCCTGTCGAGCGTGTCTTGAGAGGACTGATTACCCAAAGTATGTTGGATATTAATAGCTATCGTCGAAATCGAAGGCGGATATCACAAGCTATTGTCGGATTCATAACGAACATAAAGGAGCATTTACGAGTGTAAATGCTCTTTTATTTTTGTCATTATGATGCATTAAAAGTTACGCTTTCAATGGTCTTATTTACATAATACTCTATGAAGGCACAATCTATAAGTATGTCATGAACTTCATCGGCAGATCGTATTAAGATAGCTTCCGAATTTAAACAAGCTGATATTGTAAGTTAAGAAATCTATACCTACTAATATTATAAATACAGAGGTATGTCTGTCTGTCTGTTACGTTTTCACGTCTGTGCTGCTGGACTGTAGTATACACAACTTTTCTCTAAATATAAAAAAAGGCTTTGATCTTATCACATCCCATCGTCATTTAATTAATTAAGTTTTATTATTTAAGTGAGAAGTGTGGAATAAACGAGGGCGTACTCATCATAACTTAGAGTGGGGTGGACGCTTCAGAAGAATTTTGTGTAGTACCCTAAATACGTTTGCAATCCGTATTTGCAATAGTGGTTTAACTAAACATGGTTCGGTCGACGCAAGAGAATTCTACTAAATATACTTGTGTTACAATCATCCTTAAATATTATTATAAAGTCGCGGGACTTCGTTTTATAATATGTACCGCGATTGTCTGTCTGTATGGACGCGATAAACTCAAAAACTACCAAATGGATTTTTACCAATAGACAGAATGATTCATGAGGTAGGTTTTTGTATAAAATACATGCATATTAAAGTAGAGAAAAGCACAGTAACGCCGGTAAAGCGTGGCTAGACCACGCTTGACTTAAGTATTCCCAGGTTGTAACTATAAAAAAAATACAGAATTCAATTCGTGGAGAAATCAGTTATACAAAGTAATGCTTCTGGCTGGGTTCAAACCAACAACATACAACTCGTAAGTCTAAGTCAGGGCCGTTACCACTTGCTGACACTAGCATGGAATTATTAATTTATGTAAGTCACATCTATTCGTTGTTATTGATATTTCCAAGCGCTATCATAAAATATCGGCTGCGGTTTCATAACAGGTCGACAACTTGTCACGTAATGTTATATTTTTTGCTAAATTAACCACAAACTGCTCCGATGCCCACTTTGCGGTCGTATTAGGAGTTAGCCCTTCGTACTTGAAAGGTTCAGTGTACTCCTAGTTAGATTGTTATAATTTTTTCTACTGCAATGGCGATTTCCGGGTCTGTCGGTGGATGGTACCAAGATATTTGTACCTAATCTATACATATCAACGCACAACCGAAACTACAGAGCCTATCGCGTGAGGCAACGGTCCTCACGCCTCAACCGTCGCCGGGATTCCGATCCCGATTTCCGGCCACCGTAGGCGCGGGCTTGCGGACGGCGAGCAATGGGTAGCTCGCCGTCCGACCATCCGGTAACCGTCCGGACCAAGCCCAAGTCGTCAACGGCGCGTGCTGTTCCACGCGCCTCAAGGAGATGTCAGCAACTGTAGGGGCCCAGCAGGGTCGAAGCCTACTGGGGCCAAGGGTCTGATTCTGAAAGGAAGACTCGGCCCTGGTACGAAAGGCAACGAAGGAACAGGAGTGGGTTTTTAGTCAGTAAAAGTCTGACACTATCTCCCGCCCTGCCCAAGAGCGGGGGATGTCATAAGATGATTTTCCCACCGAAAAAAAAGGGCCTAGGAGCGTGAAATTTTGCCAAGGTTTCCTTTTATGACGTAGACGAGCACACTAAGAGAGGATTTTTCTAAGAGGAGAAAGGGGGTCCAAAGTTTGTATGGAAAACCTTCGTTCACGTGGGCAAAGCCGCTGACAGAAGCTAGTACGTAAAATAATGTAAAATAGTGTCCATGGTTTTTTTTGCACATTCTTCTCCATAGAGATTTACGCTTTGAAATGTACAATTAGCATAGTTTTTCTGACTGACTGACTTCTTGACAACTCAAAAGTGCCTTTAAATGGTTTAATGTTTAGTTTATTAATCTTTATTCATACAGAAACCTTGAACACGAGTTAATTTTTTTGCCGATGTGAATAAAACGTCATACATATTAAGTAAACCCTGACTCTCAAACTAGAAGATCCCGTGACTTAGGAGTCAGGAGTTGTATGCCGAACCTTATAAACGTATCGATCGCGTTTACGTAAACTAACTCGCACTAGGCATTCTGAAAAAAAAGCACTATATGTATATTGCAAAAACAAACTATCTGCAAATTTTATTCAAACTAAGTTAAATATAGCTATCGATTTGTCTCATCAAGATGAATCTACAGAAAAAACCGGTTATTAGCTACGACACTTATTTACAAAGATAGCTTTGGCAAAAAGTTACTAACCTACAGATTTGATCGAATATAATAATAATAATATAATATAATAATACAAAAATGTTGGTGCATTTAGTTGGTTTTTGCATTAAGAGTATGATATATGATCTGAATTCCTTTATTTCGTCATAAAGGATTGCATTATGGTACTTATGCAGATTATCTAACCTTCTTAAAGCAGGTCGGATGCAAGATGATGTCATAAGCTTAAAGGTTTTGGCTACAGAATGTATGCACCTGATGACATACCTACCTACACGTGTGTTCCTTGCAACTTTAAATAAGACAATTTTCACAAAACCCAGTCACCTTTTATGTCTGTATTTATTTTATTGTACGTATATAAATTATATTTTTAAATATTTCAATAAAAATAATAAAAAACTGTATCCCACCGGTATTGGACCTTCTATTATTATTAATTCACATAGTCCATAAATAAGACTCAAAATTAAAATCAAATAAAAAATTAAAATAATCAAGAATGAATAACACACACACACGAGAATAATGCAAACAGAAAATACATTTTCCGTAAGTATAATAACAAAACAAACATTAACAAAAAACAAATAAACAATAATATAATAATTTCATCATAGCACAGGATTAGCACCTGCCGTGTTCATTGAACTAGTCAACACACTTATATTCTTTTAACACTGCATTATTTAAAAATAAAACAGGTGTTACTGTCAGACGTAATAATAAAACCTCATAATAAAACACGTGTAAACGTTAATAATGGGGTGGAAACGTCACGGCATGCGGCGACGAGAGTGAATGAACGCGGTCAGCCTCCGGAAAATCGTTCACTCGTTCACGAACTATCGTTCAGCGTTGATGAACAGATTAGAGTATTACACGCATTAGTAACGCTGTTTACGCAAACACCTGTTTCTGTGATGAATAAATTTAATGTTTATTTTTCTGTTTGTATAGGAATAGCATTTTGCCCGCAACTTCGTTAGCGAGAATGTTTTTATAATAACTGTAACACCTCCGTATTTTGAGGATAGTTTTAAAATATTAATAATGACAGCTTTATTATTCATTTTATCAGAATCTGTACCAAATTTCAAGTTTCTTATCACGAAAAGTTAGAATCATCTTTTTAAAACCCCCTAAATTATTTTATTGAAAAACAAATAACGACAACTTTTATAGTTAACTTAGTTACTATTTATGCTAACTTTCAAGTATATTATTAAAAAAAAAAATTGGCGCACGAAATGATATTTTTCATTCATATGAAATTACCTCTTTTCACCCCCTTAAAAGTTGAATTTCTAAAAACCCCTTTTAAGTACTCGCCTACGTCATAAATTGCTTTGTGCAAACTCCACGTTCCCAGCCCTAATCTACGGCTGTGCGTTGATATTTTAGTTAGTCAGTTTCTCCTTTATGTATCCATAGATTAAGTTTAACTTGTTTCGATTTTATAATATTTTTTTTTTATTCGCTATAAACCAGTGCTTGACTGCGATCCCACCTGATGGTAAGCAGTGATGCAAACTTTAAGGAAAGCATATCAGAATATGACGAATTTACGCAGACTGGACTATACCTGCAGATGATATAGAAAAGAATTTCTGAATGATTAACTTGTTATTTACATTCATATAAACACTGATATTTAGATTTAGATTGAGCAGTGATGGCCGAGTGGTAACGGCCCCGACTTATGAGTTGTAGATCGCGGGTTCAAACCCAGCCAGGCACATTACTTTGTGTATTTCCATCACCACTGCTCTCAAAACGGTGAAGGAAAACATCGTGAGGAAACAGGCATGTCCTCGAACCAAAAATTCGAAGACTTGTGACACCCACCAATTCGCACTAGGCCCGTGTGGTGGATTACGGCCTATTCCCATTCCTAGAGAGGACGCCTGAGTCCCAATAGTGGAAACATTATAAGGCTGATTATGCTATGTTATGCTAAACACTGATAGCCATGGGAGGTAAATGGTGAAGAGTTAAATTACTGTTTTAAAAGCTCAATCATTTCAAAACCAGTTAGCGTTTGGGTTTCTAAATATAACCGTGGGAATCTCGACTTAAGTGTTAAGTGATATTTCAATCAATTCTCACTCTAGCAGCTACTGAATTGACAAACTACTAAACGTGATAAATACAGACTTAATTGACAACTTAATTTATGTGATCCAGATGTCGTCAATTGTTTTGTAATCAGTTCATAGATATGTACATGACACGCCCTGGTTGCCAGCATTCCGATATTCGCGTTCAGTTGGAATGTTGCGTTACTCCAGATTTAGCACACCGGCCGCTTTAATATGATTAGGACTATGAATATATTAATAGTAGGTGTGTCTTGTAAGTCGATTAATAATACTACTACCTTGCCTTGAGGTTGTCACGGACTTAGTGTAGAAAGAACTTTGACTACCAGTCGTAAAATGTGATTCCTACACCACAACATGGAAGGGTTTTTCTTGCCAGTTGCGGGAGTCAGCGATATCCATTTATCAATTCTGGTCATGATTTTTTTATGGTCTTGGAACTCATAAAATACGAGTAACTTCTCCTGCGCTGGGTGTTGCAAGAGGGAGCAGACTTTGACTAACTTAAACCCACCCGTGTTCCTTCGGATGCCCATTGCATTCCAGAGCCGCGGTGACTATTTCGAACAATTTCACAGCACACTCAGCCCCCTCAACCTTCAGGTCACAGAACAACCATTCATTGTTCAGAGCGGTGATCGAACCCGTGAAATGTTATAGGTACCGCAGAAAGCCCAACATTTACCCGAAGAGCCTGCCGGGTCGTCTATTGTTCAGCAGCGAACAAGCCCCACCTCAACGCTCATTGTATAACTTAGGACAGCGAAATGTCCGCATTTATCATCAATTAAAAATACCTTATACACTGAAACAATAACCCGTTAAGCCAATTAACTGTTAAACAAAACCACTTTAGGCAATTTGTCATTTACGACAAAAACCATGTGAGTATACTATCACGATAATACTTCAATTAACATAATGCATAGTACTATAGAAATGTTAGCTTGTCAATTAGTTGTCACGTGATCACGTTGACGAATGTACTTTATAAAAGACACGCAATATCGTCGGGTACAATCGGTTCTAATTATGCGACGTCACAGTATTAGATAGTTGCGTCTTGCGGTGTACGAAGCCAAGTACAATTGAGGTGAGCAACCTCCATCCCATTGTCACCCGTTGACATGTGGGAATGTAAAGTGAAGCGCATATTTGTGGAGAGTGACTACACTACACTAGTTAGATGTTCAAGAAACTTAATTAGTAAGTAAACGGGGTCGTAAACAAACGGGGTTTACGATTTCTACGAATGAAGGTATTATTTTATAGGCTAAGATGTTCAAGTTACTCATTGTGTTGCATGATCTACAAATACGAAAGTTTGCATGCGAGTTTGTTATTCAATAGCCGTAACAGAGCAACAAATTTTGATGAAATTTGGCCTAGACGCAAGAGGTAGAATTTCACGCCGACTTGTAAAATGAATTTGTCAAAATCTTGCTCAAAATACGTTTGCAAGCATTGGTGAAAGCTGTATCAAAATTCAGGCAGGGGACAATTTATAAGATTAGCCTTAGATAAGACAAACAGACTGAGAAGCAGTAGGAAATGTGGTTACTTTATATAATATTCCGCAATACTTAAGAATTAATGTTTCATAACTGACTGTGATGATAAACCCCTCAGTTCCGTTACTGAGTAACTTACGAAAATCAATTAAAGATCTCCGAATGAAAACAAAATAATAAACTAACGATAAATGATTACACATTTATGTTCGTGAACGCGGGCCCAGGCTCAGCGTTAGAACACAGTTCAATAGCTGAGATCGTAATCGCAAAGGCCATTCAATACGTAATTGATACTCGAGTTATGTTGTCAATAGACATTGTAGTCAAGTGTATCGTGACAGGCAAGACTGCTGCATTAATTATTATTATAGAAAGCACTGCGCACAAACAAAAGCGATCGCGATGACGCGTAAGAAAATCTGAGTTTAATGCAAATAGAATTGTAAGCCGCTGAAGATTCTGAGCTAATAATTAAATTTATTACTCGCATTATTCTTGTCGACAGAAAATAAACGAATCTCCTTGCTAGTCACGGTGCATAATTTTATAACTGGCCACTTTGTTTCAATAGGGTCTTGTTCTGGCACGCTTAGTATATGTTACTTTATTGCTCGGCGAAATTTTTAAATTACGAGTTATTAAGTGTTTTGTGTCGAGTTCCTCTGGAAGTTTCATTCGGAAGTGTTTCAAGCGTTTCCCTGTGAACAGTTTCTTTACAAATTGATTTACATACTTATGTGTGGTGTGTTTAACTAGTACTGTGTTACGTACACTTTTAACACAATGGAACTATAATTTTTGTAGCTCCGTTAGAAAGGTGGATTTTCTCAAATTATAATTTATGTTTTTAGTTCTGATTCGTGTGTCATCGCAGTTAAACGGGTGTTGAGTACTGATTGAAGGCTTTTTATATGGCGTAAATGTCTTAGGAAGAATAAAAATGTATAGAAAAGTAGCTTGTATTTTGTGGGAGTGCACTGTTGGGCAAAAGATCATCACACCACTTTCAACGAAGTTCATGGAACGACTTCTGAAAGGTAAACCCGTGGTCCCAGAACGCAAAGGGCAACTGAAGGAACATAGGTGTTGTTTTAGTCAGTAAAAGTCTGACACACCCTCTCGCCCCACTCTGATGACGAAAGCGCGAAAAGTCAATAGATGATTTCCCACCATAAAAAAAAACCTTCATCGAATTTATAAATCAAAAATTCTAAATACCAAATATCCAATTCAAAACCATGAATTCGTATGCAAAGGGACTGCAAACACATGTTCCCACAGGCAAGTAATTCAAATCATTTGTATGACAATATCACCATTGTATGGAGTAGGCGAAGTTATCACATATTATCGTGTCCGCACCGGGGGCTTGCGACACAAATAACTAATAGTCCGGGCTCCGGGCCTACTACTTGAATGTAAATGTTCAATGCTAACTCGCGAAATTTATGACATAGGATATGCAGATTGGGTTTCGGTAGATGTTCTCTATCACGCTAATATTAAAAGGCGAAAGCTTATGTATAGAAGGACCCCGGGTGAGTTATATTCTGTAAAACTCTGACACTTGCTGTCGTTCCACACTCAATGATTTCTCTTTGAAGATGTATTGTCATCAGGCTACGATTAAAAGATAAAATCCAAAGTTATGCATCAAATCGCTCCCAGGAATTGTACCACTCCTTAGATATTAGTTCCTCGCAAAACGTGTATTGGAATACGCATGAATGTGTTCTGAATATTGCCCGCAATAGTTAACGGGACTTTTAACGCAATTGTACTTCCTATAGCACAGTTATGATGAGCGTGCGCACACAAAGAGATTCTCACTTGGCATTGTTTATTAATGCAAGTGATATCCATGAGAAATAGCACTGTTACTGTGTAATTATAAGAAATTAATTTGTATCTGTATATTTTAAAGGACAGGGGACAATGCTTTGATGGGATATCTTGAAGTATTATTGTGATAGGGAATTTGTCTTTGGAAAAATATATAGATACTTGCTGCTACCAGTGGCTTCGCCCGCGTGATACTAGAAAACTATCCTAAGGGAATATAATCCAGGGATAAAAAGTGTCCTATTTGCTATTCCAGGATATGGTCTACCCGTTGGTGTACGGGTAGGCCATGTAAAGGAGTTTCATCAAAATCTATTCGGTAGTTTTTGCTTGAAAGAGTAACAAACATCCATACATACAAACTTTCGCGTTTATAATATTAGTAGGAGACTTCTTTTTGTACACCAGGAAGGAAAGGAAGTTAGTGATAGCATGACGAGTGACAGAGCAGAATGGAAGAAAAATCGTGTTGCGCCGACCCCAAATAACACGGGACAAGGGCAGGAAGATGCTGATGACTTCTTTTTGTACACCACCGAAAATACAGTAGGAGCTTATAATTAATAGGGCAGTAGCATATCATAGCATAATCAGCCTTATAATGTTCCCACTGTTGGGAATCAAGCCTCCTCTCTAAGAGAAGGGGTGAGCGTGATCTACCACGCAGGCCCAGTGTGAATTGGTGGATGTCACATGTCTTCGAATTTTTGATTCTATGTTTAAAAGAGAATTGAGAACAAAATAAAACTGTCTTGTACTCTTTAAATATAGCTTTTTCCGAAAGTTTTGGACGTGATTGTAAATGAACTCTTAAAACTACTGAATTGCTTTAGCACCACACGTGGTTCCTCTAACAGTTCCTGTGAGATTTAGCTTAAAATATTTTCCCACATACTAAAATCTATTCCAAGTGTCAGAAGGCTTGTCATTCAGGAGTAGTAAGTCCTCGTTCAACCGGCATCCTGTGCCATTCTTTTTATTGTAGTCTGAGTATGTACGTTCGCGTAATTCAAGAGAATCGTTTAATCTAATTACGGTGGCGCCTACAGCGTACCTTGTGGTACACTGAATGGACGTGCAGCTATTCCAAAATGCCCACTCCATGGCTACAAAGTAATCTGGTCATTGGAATCAGAACGGATACAATAAAAGGAAATAAAATTGATTGACTTCGATCTGTGGTATTTAGCGTTAATACTCGTAACGTTAGTGAGACGTATAAAAAGTTAAAGGAGTTTTGTATTTATTTAAACTTTATTTACAGTAGTGGTACATAGGTGGACTTTATGCAATGAGGCGTTGTCTACTAATCATCTTTTAAGTTAAAATAGTTGGGAAATTGTGGTAGATATGTGACCATAATAAAATCTTGGCGGGCCGAAGCCTACTGCAGCCATGGGTTGTCTTCCAAAAAGGAAACCCGGGATCCTGGAACGCAAGGCAAAGAAGGAACTTAAGTGTGGTTTTAGTCAGTAAGTCTGACACGACCTCTCGCTTCGCCCTAGAGCGAGAAAAGTCATTGGATGATTTCCCACCTTGAAAAAAAAAAACCGTTCCTCCATTTTATTCTTTATTAATTTAAATGGCTGAACAACGTTTGCCGGGTCATATTATATGTGGATCTTGTGAAAGGCTGTCCAACACTACGTCTTCTGCTACGTGGCTGTCGCCTCAGAACCTTTCAGTGAACCTATACTGCGAGCAAAATGCCCTGTCCACTGCCACTTAAGTTTAGCGATTCTTCGGGCTATGTCCGTAACGTCGGTTCTCCTGCGGATATCTTTATTATTGATTCGATCACGCAAAGTAACTTCGAGTATAGCCCTCTCTATTGTACTTTGGCTGATTTCTCTAATTGAAAAAATAAAAATACACTTCTCTATAGCCTGTATTTACAAACCTCAGTTTATTGAGAACTGTATCCAAATTTTGCGTAATAAAGTGTATTGTAGAGGACAAAACATTATCAGAACATAACTGAAATATCGCAATACCATTTGAAAAGTAGTTTCATATAACAGTTTCGTTAACTTTAACACTGTTTACATCAAAATTTATATCTGATTTGTATGTTCTGGTGCTGGAACGATCGTAAAATACTGCGTTCTCAATAATAGCTATCAATGATGAATACAAATGATATTGTATGTGGCGAGTAGCAACTTTATCGCTACACTACCTGTAGCACACATAACACAGTGCATTTGCAATTATTCGAGGAACGTATGTACGTGATCTTAAAGGACAATCAATGAATACTGATTCGATTTGAATCGATTATGAATGACTTGATTCCACTTGTACCTTTGACCATGAAAGTTTTGATCATGAACTTTACGGACAAAACAGAGGCTTAGTAAAGTATAATGTACGGTGTAACAGGCATTCAATAAAGAATGCTACCTTCATGTCATTTTGCGGTTGTGAATTTTGAATTGGAAATTTTGATAATGGCGTACTTTATTTCACAATAGAAATTCTGAAAATGTATTAGCATTTAATGTTTACAAGCTTTATGAGGAAGAAAATAGTCACATAAAATCTATCAAATGTTTTCTTGCGTAATAAGGTGATGCTATAATCAAAAACAATTTATTTGATAAAAAAAGAGGTTGTTATAGTTAATAATATTATAGCAAATTACATATATGTCGGAACAAGCTAGCGGACTCTTAAATTGATTTGCTTGTCTATTTAAGTGGTTAAATAAATAAATTGGATTCCTTTGCCTGCTGGGGCATAAAAAATCAATCGTTTATATTGAGCGCCGTCAATGTGATTGTCAAGGACTTGTGATTACGGTGTGAATGTTTTTCTCGCTGTGTTTTGTCGTCCGTGGGAACTTGTCCAGTATACAATGGAGATATACGCGCGCTGTCTGATATGAGGCATGGAATCATGCGAGAAATTGATCTTAATTGTGGATTAATTAATGGCTTTGCCTGTGGCTTCTGCTTGCTATGATTTTTTTTTCTCATAAGAGCTGCCTTTATTATGGTTTACTTGAACGTATTGGCTTAGAGAGAAAAAAAAATACCAAATAGAAGTGTTGTTACACACTTTTATTTCGTAAAGTTGTCAATATCAGTTTACAGTTTGTTCAATACATCTATGACTAGCTATCAACACTATCAAGTTTTAAAGCGGCCTTCACTTTCATTTTTCGTATCAGTTCATAATCATTTTCATAATATCACGTGCACACACACAAAAAGTTGCTCAATTAAATGTTTAGGTCTGCGTTAGCGAACCGGCGCGGACGGACACTTGTTCATCGCATCAGTAATAACTTTCACAGACCATACCGGTGACTGGCTCACCTTGCAGACTCCCCGAACGAGTAATTTCTCCTCCAACTTATTGAACAAGGTCCCGGCAATTTCTTTTCTTCGCAACTTATGTAGGCTACCAGTAATGAGCGGTTTCTCCCTATTCAAGTTTGATAAAATTGCATGCTGCGAAAGAGAGCAGTTGACTTATGGCTTGTCTAGGGACCGATCGGGCCGCAGCGGTGACTCGGCTGGACCAGTCGAGGCGGGTTCCAGTTTCATAAACTAAGCTCGCTAACGACTGTTGCATTTTATTCCTACAAATATTGTTAGACATTTAGACACTTTAGTTCCTAGTTTCATGTCTTTCAAGTTCATCTAATAAATCATGTGCCCGCCAATATGGGACCCAATAAATAACATTCTGTTGTTGATAAAACGACGGAGCTGCCACGAGCGGTACAAAGTTTAAAGTTGATAGTGGATCTTGAGAAACCCGGACAAGTCTAAGGCCCAGCGGGAAAAGGCAACTATGTTTTCCAAGATGTTGCAACACGGTACGTACCGTATGGCGAAATTGATATAATAAATCGTAACTGTACCTGCCAATTAAGTACCTACGGAGAATGTAAATAAAGATGTGGAGAAACTTAGATCGCTTTAGTGCCGGTTTAAACATTCACGAAATCATTGTTTACATTTCCATGGCTTTGAATGCGCTCTACGTTAATGACTGTAGCGTCTGCGCAGATACTTTTAAGATCTATATTCTTTTCATTTCAAAGACTGCTCCAGTTATCGATTACCTTTAAGTCTCAGTTCCTCAAACAGCGTCAGCAGTCTGTTAACACAGAATAAATCAAAGCAAACAATAAGTATAAATCAATATTACGGGTGGCTATGACTGCGTGTCACCGTGCCCGCGCGGTTGTCATCGAGTGCTACCAAAGCAGCACCGCGAAACAATTCGTTACTCATTTCGTCGAAGACAACACGGATGTACAAGGCACAGATGCTGCGGATTTATCATGCGTTCGATAGCAATAAATAACTACGCTGGGCGGAGAGGAGCGGAAAGGTCAGCGCGCGGAGCGAGCGGCAGCAAGCGGCGGCTTTCTCAAGGCCGATGCACAACTTAGATATCTCGAGAATCGTGGCGTGCTCGACCCCACCTGTATACCTGTCGATTCTACCACGGAAAATGTTCATTTTTATACTGCTATTATTCATTTCTATAGCTGTACAGCAAAGGAATGTGTGGTTTTTTAACTCCTTTTTTACAGATTTTTTGCTGATGTTAAAGGCGCCTAAGAAAATGTATTAAAAAAAGTAAAAATACACGTTTTTATTTTGCGCGACCACCCTCCGCAAACTGGTTCCAGCCGTCGTTTTATTATAAATTGCTATTTCAATATACATTGAAGGAATAAATTATTTGTATAACATTGTGCGAAGAAAAAACATTGTTCGTTGGTGACTTCCAACTGGATGCGAAGGTCGGTTGCTGGTGTCGGTGAGACGAAGCGCCAGTTGCCACAAATTTCCGATACTGCGCTAAAGCTCACAGGGCGATGCACTAAGCTGTCGTTACTATATTAAGTGGAAAAGTGAAGCAGTTTTGTATTGAAGCAGAATACAACGAGTTCGAATTCAAAGCAATGATTTAAATTCAAAAGGAGTGATTGCCGCAAATAAAACCTTGTATGCATGCCAATAAGATGACTCATCGAACAAGTACTCTGTTTGCTAAATTAAAAATAAAATCCATAATGAAACTAAATATATATCCGCGAGGTTAAATGAAGAATTTCCTCAGTGACATCTTTTAACCGTCTGCAGCACTATCTAGCTAGATTTTATCTCTTTTATGGACGGGACAAAAAGGCAGACGCTAGTTGAATGATTGTGAAATTATATCTAAGTATTTTACGCTCGGTATCGCGTGTTCAATCAGGAGCCTCGGCAGATGTCTCGAGAAAGTCTCGACGATACGCCGATTCATAAGATAAACATATATAGTCTATATGTAAGTTTATCTTATGAAGGCTTCTATTAAGAGAGGCGTGAGCTCGCGAGCGAGCATGACAGAACATCAAACACGCTACCGATCAAAAAAAGTGAAACTAATCCGAGTTCCTACTATATGCAGGCAATGATAGTAACGCAGTTAATTGAAGAGGAGAAGGTGAATTGTTGGGAAGCGCTTGTAGCAAATAGAGCAAGAATTTCATGAAAACGTCAATGGCAAATCAACGAATTGGGGAGGTGTTAAAAATCTAAGTAGAATAGTAAGCAAATGATGAGACGCACATTAAAAAAGCTTTTTATAAGCATCCACTCGCTGACCTGTAAAGCGATTGCAACGATTCTTAGTGCTACAACACCTCCCCAAATTCAATTCTAATAGAAGATTATTAACATATGTTATAAAACATATTATGTCTATGATCGGAAGAAGAAACTTGTTTAGTACAAATTAATATAAAAAATCTGCGACCTCTAAAAATATATATAGGTATTCCAGATATTCATTCCAGCCCACCTCATGGAATTGAAAGCGAGATATCCCACACAATGACGCTATATCATACAATTAATTGATTCAATTGCAATTGAATATAGGCAAGAGGAAATCAAGATTAAGCGCAAGTAATAATCCTAAGATTTAGAATATACGTTACGTTTAGTGGACACTTTAATAGCTTGATGTTAAAGCTGGTAGAATGAGAACTCTGACTTGGGCGGAACTTGACAAACAGAATTTAATATAATTGAGAAAAGCACTTATTTATTGTGAAGAAAAGTATTGTAAGGATATTTTTATGTATTGGAAAAGCGTAGTGATCGCGGGCAGTTCGATGGATGCAAAGTAAAAAAAGTTATAGAATCTGCAATTTTCTGATACAGTATTAACTTATTAAAATATCATACTACAGATATATGCAATATCTGTATATTTTGACAATATTTCACACGTGAAAGAAAATCCACAGTTGTGGAATATGAAATTTTAAGTAAGTTAAAAAGTTTGCAAAATTGCAGAAGCCTTTCCACCCGTCAACTTATATGAGGCCTTTGCCAATGCAACGGGATAGTTACAGTGAAAAGTGAAACACACCAACTTATAAATCTTTGTAACGCTCAAGTATAACATTCAGCATGAATAAATATAAATAAGAGGACTGGAGTGCTTTTCTAACTCTTCCCTGTTCTTTTCTGATAAATTTAATCGCGGAATCTTAGACAGTTTAATCATTACTCCGGTACTCATCGAGCTTATAGTGATTGGAAATCGGCAAGCGGTATAGACAGAAACAAAATAAATAAATAAAGGAGTTGAGAAATATCCACTAGTCAAACATATATTACAATCTAGAGGGACCTGAAAAATCAACATTAATTAAGTTGCATTTTAATAAATAAGATGAACGTTAACAAACCTGACGTCATGTATCAATATTATGTTAATTTATTTATTTTGTTAATTTGAAATATTTAGTTATGCAAGATTGTCGTCCGTTTTTGCCAGTCTAGTAAAACTATATTAAATAAAAGTTTTACTTACAAAATTTATAAATGCTTTTAGAAATCCTTTAATGTTCATAATAGTTGTGAATGAGACTTCGATTTATACCAATTAGTCATTCACGAGTTGATAGTGTAATAAAAGAGAACAATACATGAAATAGATATTATTTTATTATTCATAGGATCACGTTTCACCACTATTTCGTTTTATGGTATGCGATGATGTGGACGATGATGGAGCACACTTCTTAACTGTAAGTACAATGAATGTGTTTTCCAAACGTTTTGTGCGTATGGGCGTATATGCAACCGGTACGTGGCGGATATCCCATGTCCGCCATGTACCGGTGGCATACCGTTATTTTACGTTTAGTGGTATGAAAATAGAAAAAGGCTTCTTTCGCTTCGTTTTTGCCTTGTACTATAAAAGTACAGGTTAGTTAAACGAAGTTTTTACAAACCTTTCGAAATAGCTCTTCTTTAACAAACATGTTTTTTATTTTATTCTCAATCCTGTCGTGTTATCTAAATCCAATTTTCATAACTGTTAGTTATGACTTATGTTGATTGAAAATACTTTCCTAATCCTAATAATACGTTTGCTAAGGCCTATAAGTAATATTACAAGTACTAACCATATCCGTTGCTGGATTTATATTTAACGGCTGTCATAAAAATACTTGGTTATAGCTGGACGCTCGATAAAATTAAAGAGATATTTCTTGATATCTCGAAACTTCTCGATACTCACTTTATAGTTTGTACCCAGCCTTATTTATAGGTTCCTTAGATTCGTAGAGGCTGGATATGAATGAGTTACACGGTGGAGGCAGTGTGCGTGGGTTTGCCGTGAGATAAATACAAGGTACTCATTAGCGACTATCTTGTTTTATTTTATTATAGTTATAAGCTTTTACGGTATGCGATAGTTAGAGTAGATATTAGATTGTTCGCAAAGCGGTCCTAGTTCTGAATGGGGAGGTTGTTGGGACTGTAATATAGAATAGTGTAATGATGGCGGTTTGCTATCGTTAGTAGTTTGTTGTATGTAATTTCTATTAAGTTTAATTCCCGATTTACACACGGAAGTCTAAGGCCACAGATAACAAGTAGTTTCGGTTTTTTTTACAGATAAATAAATTATTATTTTTAAATCAAAACAGTCCTAACTTGACTAAAGTTAAAGTACGGTTTTTAATCTATCAAAGTTAAGTCTACGCCCCGGGTATCGGGAGTCACAGCGGGATTCCCGGCCACCGTAGGCGTGGACTTGCGGACGACAGGCAGTGGGTAGCTCGCCGTCCGGTCGTTTAAGACCGAGCCCATCAAAAGTATACAAAGCAAAATCATTGGGTCCCAGTAGATACTACTGTTAAAGTTTGAGTTACCGCCGTGGCCCTGGAACGCACAAGGTTAAAAGTCAGTAAAAGGTTGACACACTATTTTATTCCATCCTAGTGCGGGAGACTGGAAAATTATCAAATGAAGATGTATTACAGCCCTAAAAAAAAGAAACTATGCTACTAATTAATAATAAGTAGAAAAAAAAACTGTTTAAAAAAATGATAATTTCTTAGAAAAATATTCCTGTTGCAATTGTGAAGTTGTAGAGAAATAGCGTGTAACTAGTGGTTCTTCAAGTTAAGAATTTGAAATACCGAAAGCTTCTTCGAACGCTGTGAAAACCGTTTTTAAAACTGCCAAACAGTTAACGAGTTTTGACCGAAATATAACCAGATGCCGTCAGCTTGCAACCAAAATAACATATCGTGACATTCATTTGTTTTGGCCACTTTTTAGTCGCTAATTTGAGATAAGTATCTCTCCTCTTATTATAAAATATTAAATTGTTAAAATAATAAGACAACAAAATTACAGTAACATACAACACTATATTTAGATGCAATCTTGCTTTCCCAGAAGTCAGACCAAAAAGAATTATCTGACTGTTGAATCTTTCCGAAATCCGTTTTAGTTGTCAAAAAACGAAATGGTTTTGGACATTTAAAAATAGACTTCGTGAATTCCTTTAACTAACTAACTTGATGTTTTTTGGTAGGTCGTGTTATTAAGACGCTGTTATTCGCAAAAGTGTTATATGTATTATGCTGCGTATGACTTGAGACGGCGGAAATATGTTAATCTTACTATATTTCTGGAAGAACTAAAAAACATGTTAAATAAAACAGTATAGAAATAATCGTCAAACTTTAGCCAAGTTTGACGATTCGTACTTACATACGTCTTGACCTTTTCAAATTTTTGTATAGTATGTCGGTTAAATTAAAAACAATAATAAATCGAATATCTAATCATTTATGAGTAATTCGATTTAATTTTTTAATTAAAGTGCTTGATGAATGATTTGCACAAAATTGTAAGCATTGCGACATCGCGCCTCTCTTTCTTTTATATGCAGGCCAACAGTGACCGCGGTTTAGGTCATGTCACGGCCTTATGGGACTAATAACAACTATAATAGCAACTATATTGTAAATCTGTACTTTTTTTTGTTTTTGTTTTGTTGTTGCCTATTGTATTGCCTGCATCGAATAAATACTATTCTATTCCATTCTATTCTATTCTAATAAATAATTTGATTTTTGTTAGACGTACGAAGCAAACATAAGTCGTTACTTACCTGACTAAATTTATATGTAACTTCCAATATTGGATTCATGACAACTGATATCATATTATTTAAATAGCATGAGGAAAAGTTGGAATTATAATATTTATGTGGCATGACTGAAAACAGCTATTTCATAAATAAATAGATACCTTATCAAAATATTGCATAAAAATACCACTGGTGAAATTTGAATAGCGGCAAGTGCACTAATTAAATCGCATATTTACATGTCGTCAAACATATCACTTTGATATAAAAAGTGAAAAAGCACGTGTTGCTTTATGTAATTACTTTCAAATTTTTTTGTAATTTAATTGCCGGCCTAATATGTGGACAATTATCGCGTGACAATCTGGCGGCTGACACATACGATATATTACTCTCATATCCTCTGCTCAACGGAAATAATCTTTATGCTTCTATGCTAACAAGCTTGTTAAAAGGAACTGTTAATTATCGTAATATATATTTTTTTATTTTATTCAGATTTCTAAGATTACGCAAAACTGGCCAATTATTTTAATTGAAAGTGTGCTTGCGATCATTTATATTATATCGATAACCACCAATATGATTTTGGTGTTATCTTCGATACTAAGTTTACTTTCATGATCATGTTATTTCTCTAGCCAAAGAATTGTTTCGGAGGTTGGGGTTTGTCATTAGAAATTGTCGTGAGTTTACAAACCATCAAGTAATCCGACTTCTGTATAACACATTGTTAGAAGTGAACTTCATTCAAGCTCTTGTGTTTGGAATCCATACGATTTTAAGGTATTTCTATAAACGTAGGTTTTGTTACTATTCGTATTTGTATCCAAGCACATTTCTGTTAGGTTGCTTGGGCTTTACTTCGCTCCAGGTTAGATGAGATTTTAATCAGCTTGTAACTGCCTGCAAGATCATACTCGGAACCATCGACTCGCCTAGTTTGCATGGGGAGCTGTGTAAAATTTTTGTTCCTGATAACTATTGCCGGGCAAGACGGCATAAATTATTTGTGGTGCCACGTTGCCGTACGGTTGCGCGACGTATGTCACCCATTCCGTGAATGTTAATCGCACTCAACGCTCTCCTTGAATCCAGTCCTGGACTAGATCTATTCACTGATGAATGGAAAGAGATACTGACTGAATGTCTGGTGATTTGCGATAAGACTGAGTGAGAGGTTTAGTTATATATCTGTGTTATATTTTCTTTAGTATGTTTTACATAATTTGTACTTAACTTAATCAGTTTAATTGGCATTTTGTGGTTCTGGTTGAATAAATAAATAAATAATAATAATGCCACCGCACACTGCTTTTTTATTGAGGGTGCTATATCATCAGACAACTTCTCCCATTCTGGATGGAGCGAGAGAGAGTAACAGTTTGCCCTCTGCTTTTCAGCGCTTCGGTGGCTATTTCAAACAATACCTTGCGGTATTGTTCGAATCGAAATATCCCCATCCATATACGTAGGTCTGCATGGTATACGTGCTGGTCATTTTTAAAAACCGATAAAGTATATATTGAACTAACTCACAAAAGAGATATTTGGAAATGTAATCATACAACATATTATATTATGTGTCATGATTCAATTTTCAAATAAATCATTTTTGAGTTGTGTCTCTTTAACATTAAGGGTACGATATATGTCAGTCCGAAAACAACTATTAGGCAGTTGCCTGGACGGAATACAAAACCCATCTGGTTGTCCTACAGGTTTACTTTACACTCTGGTCTACATAATTATGTACTTCTAAAGTATCATTTGACATGCCTTTAATTTATGACGCGTTGATTACATTTTCTTTACCGGTGTTTATCGGTTCTCTTTCTACGACAATTATGGAACATAAAAATTCAATTAAACTATTCTGTTGAGTGATTTTTGTTACACTGAGCATTTTCTCTTGATTGTTATAATTTTACGGTAACATGGGAATTAAAAAGATGGCTCATTCATTCTCGCAATTGTATGTTATAGGTACATGTTTATTGAGGATAGTGGGACATGGAAGCGAGTGTAGGCAATGCTGTAGTTACAACTTTTAGAAAATAATATAAACAATTATATTTTATATGCTAAATAATACCCTCATAAAGTTAAAGAATAGCAATGGTACTTAAACCTACGAGTAATGATTGCTATGATACTTAGTCAGAGGCGTTCCTTCACGGTGTTGACAGCTATAAAATACGGTGGCTATTCTAGTTCCTTTAATCATCTCCTTTTATAAATTATTTCAGACTATGGATTAAGACGTAATGGTGATTCAAATAGGAGATACAGTAATTTATGTAGACATAACGTTGCCAAGTAACATCAAAGTAAAAACGACAATCGCAAAAATAACCTAAAGGAACAATCGCAAAAACAACCTAAAAGAACAATCGCATCGCAAACACCTGCGAAACAAACAACACAACACCTGTTCCTCCAGATAAATTGCAGTTAATTAAACATTGATCTTTTTACTACAAAGTTGAGTATTTTGTAGATAAGATACAGTTTGCGCGATACCATCTTAATTCAGGGTAAGTTGTCACTATCGGGTAGCAACTAAGTGGATTGTCGTGTCCTCTCCCACTGGCCGAGGTAATTTAATGTAACTCTTATTTTGTAATGAGAAGCGGCACAATATTCAATTAAATCAATGTCATGGGACGTTCACATGTTAGATAAATCTTAAGCACTGTACTGCGTATAAATCATGATTGGTAACAAGTAGCCCATGACAGGGAGAGCTTGCGTTGTCATTTGCTTCACAATGGTGACGGGTTCAGCGTTTTATGAGATGTGAAGTGAAATGATGCGAACGTTTTATTATCGAGTTAATTGTTTTAAGTGTTTTGATTTTAATATAATAGATAAGGACAAGGTGGAGAGAATGGATGAAGACAATGTGTTGCGTTGACCTTGAGTGACATGTATAAAGATGATGAGATAAGTAGGTAGTAGAATATGTATCTTGGATTGATGAATCACTATTAGCCGAAGTACATAGTAACCAGAGACTGAACTTCTAAAGACCGTGCAAATTTTGGTACGGTTGGCACAGGAGGGTAAATTTAAATAAACAAAACTTTTATTAGCTGTTTATTAAGTAATAGGTTTAAAGTTAGATTTTATTTTTACTCTTCTATAGCAAAGCCAAAAGGAAGGGTTATGATTTCAGCAGTCTATGTATGTTTCACAATATTACAAATGGCTCATTCAAGTCTACTCAAAGAGATGTCAACAAAGCCGTAGGGGCAGGGTCCAAGCCTACTAGGGCAATAGGTTGGCTTCCGAAAGGGAAACCCAGGGTCCTGGAATGCAAGGGCAAAGAAGAAACATAGATGTGGTTTTAGTCAGTAAAAGTTTGCGACACTCTCTCACCCCGCCCTAGAGCGAGAGAGAGATTGTATGATTTCACATTTTAAAAACATGCATGTATCACAATATTACAAATGGCTTATTTACGTGCACTCTTTTAGCTATAGAAGACCACAACATATACATATCATCATCATGTATGTACATAATTTCATTCAATAATTTCAACATGCTAAATCTTTTTTTTTGCTAAAAGGAATAGAGATCCGAGACTCGAAAGGGAAGTAATAGCCATTAAGCCCACCTATTTGTCGCCTCGGGAAAAGTTTGACAAATGATGCAATTTTGCAAATTAATGTCTTTCCTTGCATATATTTTAAGCTTGCGCATTATGCAAACCATATAATACCGTCAGGAATATTTCATGTATTTATAACTTATTTACGTAACATTTGGCATAGATAAATATGTATGTATTACGATATTTCAATAGATAAGTCAGTCATGTATGTAACTGGTTAGTATTACAAGAATTATTTACAGTGCTTGCAAACGATTTCCGCTGTCTTGCATACCAAGTTTCACTTTCGTTTTGAAAGATCTGTCGTGAATGTTTCTAGACTACGGTTACTATGAATATTAATTAATGAAGCAGTTATATTTATCACTAAAATAAAGAAAATGTTTTGGTAACATTCGTAAAAAAAAATCGAAATAATCCAAGGAATCCCGATGAAGTTTCTTATTTATTTTTGTGCAAAAAGGTTTCGATTAAAAATATTTTCAGGGAAAGCCTTTCGCGACATTTTATTTACCACAGTTTAATTCCTGTGTCTAATCCCACAGAAACCGTTCGTTCGTTGGTCAATTTATTATGTTTTTTATAATTATTTTATTATTTTTCGTTTGTATTTTTATTTTGTTTATTAGGGACAAAAAATAAATTAACATGTTAAGGTGATACAAAAGAATTATATTATTAGATAATTAGGCAAACATTTATAACCAACACGGAAACGGATTTTAAACTAATATAGTGTTTGTGTGCCTATATGTGTGTACCCAATAAATGCATTTTCTTTCAGTAGGATTACACTAACGATTAAAACCAGTTTTTATTAATATATCATTAGCTGCATACTTAAATGGCTGTCCTTCAACAAAAAGGCCAATGACCTCCTTGCTACTGAAGTTAACTGTACTTATTTCTAAGGTGTTTGCTTAATTGTAACTTAGAATTAAGTTTTTAAAGTGATTCAATTGACTATATCCGTTCTCTTTTGCATATTGATTATGTTACCTCACGATATAATAGGAAATCTAACGTGTTAAGGCATGATGTCTTTATTTATTAAGTATAATTTATGGATTTGATTATTGATTACATTAACCAGATCCATAAATTAAACTTAATTACTGGTAATAAGGGTTATCTAAATAAACTCTGATAATTTAACGTGTTCTTATCATATTCTGAACAAAGCTATAATCATATCTATTAATATTATAAAGGTGAAAATTGGTATAGATATATGTGAAATAAAAACTATTTATTTTCGATTATATGACGCAATTTTAAGACTAGCTTACAAACTGTAAACATTCTATAGGCAAAATATGCGTCACAATCGCGCAAAACGGCCGATATGTGTATGTTTCTTACTATTTCACGCTAAAATGTCTGAACAAATTTAGATGAAATTTGCCACACGGGTAGACCGTTCCTGAATAACACATATAATAATTTTTATCTCTTAGAGTATTTTCCACCCGTGATAATTATCTACTTTCACTAGTAACTAGATAATAAAACCAATTTTTTTTAACTACATGAAACAAGTAATTTTTTACTAGAGGTCGCTACTGTACTTTTTTTTTGTTTAAGTTAGGATTGTACCTACTTAGGTTTTTTTTTGATAGGCTCGCACTGGATCACTATCTCATCTGATGGCAAGCGATGGTGTGGTCGATATCTGTACTACGCCTTATAATTATTACATTACAGTCAGGTAACGGTAGCGTATCTCTAGCGAAGTCAAATCAGTTAGTTCCTCAGCCATTTCAATTAAAACAGCAACGAAAAACATTCTGAAAAAGTGGGCAATCTCTTCATCATACATTCTCAAATGAAGCTGTGGAAAGAACTCACGAAATATTCTCACATAATATAGTGCCAGATTATAATGTTCGCGGGTATTAAGATTTCAATCAATGTCTCAAGCAGTGGTGCTCAACATTTTTCGAATAGAACATTCTTATAGAGGCGACACTCGTAGCCTACTGCTACCGGCAGGTGTACAATCTTTATCATCATCATCATCATTTCAGCCAAATAGATTCCCGTGACTCTAACTAGGCCATCGGCCCACCTTGTGGGAGGCCTTCCAACGCTGCGTCTTCAGGTACGTGGTCGCCACTCCAGAACCTTTCGACTTCATCGACCATCTGTTCTGTGAGCAATGTGCCCTGCCCACTGCTTCTTAAGTTTGGCGATTCTTCGGGCTATGTCGGTAACTTTGGTTCTCCTGCGGACATCTTCATTTCTGATACGATCATGCAAGGAAACTCCGAGCATAACCCTTTCCATTGCCCTTTGGATGACTTTAAACCTTCTGATGTGACCATTGTGAGTGATCAATTTTGGTTTATTTAAACATAACTTACGTCCATAATACCCTCCCCAAATCAATTATCGCTTGGTAGCTAAGCAATTGCAATGGCATAGAAAATTTTCAGCGTACCGCGGGTTGAGTATTTCTGTTCTAAAAAAATGTGTTGAAAAATATGCGCGGGCGCAAAGCAACAATGTCGACTGGTCGTCGTCGACATTCTTCGTTTCTTGTTACTTTTACTTATTAGCTTGATTGCCGATAATGTAAGGTAAATAATTATGTTCTTTTAATTAACTGTGCGTGAGGTGGTAGTTGTATGGAAGGTTAGAGTAGGTAATTAGTAATATTATTGATTTTATGTACATAAATTGGTCGTTGCGTCTCACATCCATCGGACACTCATCAGGTCATCGGTCTACCGTGTGGGAGGCTTTTCAAAGCTGCTTCTTCTGGAATAGTCGTTATGTCGACACTTGGGGGAGGCCTATGTCCAACAGTGGACGTCTTCCGGCTGAAATGTCACGTGACCCAAAACTGAGATGCCTAAACGTTCTTCTGATTTTATCCTAATTTATGGTGGTTGCCTAGTATACCTACAAAATGTTTTCTACCCTCCATTACTTCGTAAATAAATAGTCACGTCATGCATAAATTCAAGTAGACTTTGAAAGTAGCATACATTATTTGCGGTAAAATTTCCCGTGACCCGCTCTGAACCCCACGTGCTCTCACAGTAGCGTAAATAACAAAAGTGGGGTTCATACCGTCATGCGTGATCTTGCAAGTTTGAGAGCCAACTAACGCAACGACAATGTTGCCAACTGAAGCTTAATTTTTTAAACAGAGCTAAATGTAAAAAGTTGCAAGGTTTACAAATTATTTTATCCCAAAAAGGTGCCAGAAGCAAAATTGATTTTAAAAAATTTGATGCGGATAAGAAAGGCTTACATAACTGGTTAATCAATATAAGATGATATATATGGATGGGGTAAGTTTATGTCGAACAGTGGATGTTTTTCGGTTAAAAAATGATAATATTTTTTAGGTTGTAAAACCGATAGGGTAAAAAACCACGCATAAAGGATCAAAAAGGGGTCTTAAGTAACTACTATACACTACATTGAATCTCTATACTAGAGTATATAGTAGTTAGTTAGACAGTCAGTTAATCAGTTGGTTCGATAGTCAGATAGTCAATTAGTCTGTTAGTCAGTCAGTCAGTCAGTCAGTTAGTCAGTCGGTCAGTTAGTAAGTCAGTTAGTCAGTCAGTTAGTCAGTCATTCAGTCAGTTAGTCAGTCAGTTAGTCAGTCAGTTAGTCCGTCAGTTAGTTAGTCAGTCAGTCAGTTAGTCAGTCAGTTAGTCAGTCAGTTAGTCAGTCAGTTAGTCAGTCAGTTAGTCAGTTAGTGAGTCAGTCAGTTAGTTAGTCAGTCAGTCAGTTAGTTAGTCAGTCAGTCAGTTAGTCAGTCAGTTAGTCAGTCAGTTAGTAAGCTAGTAGTTAGTTAGCCTGTTATTCTTTTAGTCAATTAGTTAATCAGTCAGTCAATTAGTCATAGTAGTGTAGTTTACTGAAGTATATCTACGAACTAATAGGGACTTAAAATAAAAATAGCTAGAGGTAACTATAAAGTGGCTAAGATGGCATCTCTGTTCTTAAGTCCCAAGTCACGTTGCAGCTTCGCTCTTATCTCTAAAACACTTGGCAACCTTTTTTTTGCGAAGTCTTAACGGAAATGACAACCTGTTTTCTTTGCATTATGTTAGAGTTTAGTATCTTATTTTAATGATTATCGTGTTTATTTCGGCTAAGTTTAATGTCATGGCTAAATTATGTTTTAAGTTACTTTTAGGATTCCGTAGCCGAAGGGAGACTACGAGACCCTAATACTGTCCGTCTGTCCGTCCGTCTGTCAGACGGTTGTATCTCATAAACCGAAAGATTATTATATATTACTATTGCCACTATAACAATAAACAATAAAATTAAAATAAAATTGTAAATTAAAGGGGGTTTCCATACATTTTTGTTCGATTTTAAAATTGTACTACGGAACCCTTCGTGTACGATTCCGACTTGCACTTGACTAGTGTTTTGGTAACGTAACATCGTGGGGTGGTATTTTAATGATATGAAAAAGAACATTTGGTATCGTTTTCTAACACCAATGTATTATAAAGTTGAAACATATACTTAGCATAATCAGCTTTATAATGTTCCCACTGCTGGTACTCAGGTCTCCTCTTTATGGTAGAGAATCGGCTGTAATCTACCACTCGGGCCCAATGCGGGTGGGTTGTTCTAGGCTATGACAGTTTCTTCGCGATGTTTTCCTTCACAGTTTTGAGAGCAGTGAAATAAATTATACAAAAAAAAGCGCATGCTTGAGTTTGAACCCAAGATATGGAATCCTAACCACTACAACAATATATACTTACCTAATTAATAATATATAGTCCTTCTTTTCTTGCTTTTAAGTTTAAGTGAAGATCGTTGTATCTAGAAACTTTTATTGTCGTAAACTCTTCTCAGCTTATTTTCATTTTTAATTAGCAAAGCAAGCAATAAAACGTATCACAGTAATTTAATCTAAGTTCACGAACGCAGAGTCACTAAACGCTAATTATGTTTTTAATAAGTTTAGCCTGACCTCGACTCAACCTTTGCAAAAATACATCTAGTCCGTGATTACTGCGGGCAACGACCGCTTCATGAGAATTCATATAATCTGAACACGAAGTAGAATATCAAAATGTAAGCAAAGCTCGGCAATTACATCAGTATGCGTACCAATTTTTTTTCTATAGTAAACATCAATAAATTTACAGCTAGTCGTGACTCGTAGATTGCTACTCTTAGTATACACATAAAGTAACGCTACATTTTAACCGAAGCACGTGAAAAGAAATTGTAAACACATCTTGTGTTACAATCTTTGGAAACCGTCGATACAAACGGGTCACGTATGGTCATCGACAGAAATATCGTCACCGTCATTCGTGACATTTACAATTTCGTCTACATTTACTTTACGCTTCAACTCAAGTCGGATTAACAGTTTTGTTTCAAGGCGAGCTTAAATCTTGATTAAAGCGTTATCTAGGAAGTAAACTGTAACTAGTTTCGCACGTGAAAACCGTATATCAAAGCTACAGGCTGAACATTCCCCCGTTTCGGAATGTAACTGTAATGTCAAATTACTGGGCAAGGCTCGATACCGCGCCGCAGAGATTGACGCGGCCCTAATAATAGAGCACCGTGCGATATTCATCGCTAACTGTTCTCTGATTGAACATCATCGCTCGTTCAACGGCTAATTATCAGAGATACGCCATCATTGCACAGACCTTACCTCAATTGAAATTCCATGCTTACAGGTCAAAGCAAGCCAAGATATCTACTGCCTTGCGGATGCAGGGCCTTCTTTACTTCTTTTTAAAGGCCATCTCCTTTAGACTGGCTTACTAAATATTGCGATTGTTACTGAAAAGTATTAGATATCAACACAAAGCCTTGTAGCTAACAGATCAAATTCCGAAGTCCTTGCGGCTTCTGACGCAAGTATTTCGTAACTTAACACCAAAACGGTGAATGCACTTGCGAGTAGGTTGCGAAGCCGCGGCACGCCCGGGATCCTACTTTATTAAACGACACTATCACGAATTCGGACCACGATTCACTACTTTAACAAAGATAAACTCACTTGTATTAAGCCGTGAATAAATATACTATACAACTTAAGTCGTAAATGAAACCTGTTAGCAATAGATTCTGACATTCAATAATAAGGTATATGCGAGATTTGAGTACTGATATATTTATTACTCCACAGATATTAAGGCAAACGAGTGTACTGGATAAATGTCAGCTGGAAATCCTTTTTGAATGACTGTCTTCACAGTCTTCAGGTTGGCTTGTTCGAATAGTATTTCCAAAAGTTTTAAGGGACGCGTTACAGACGAATCATCCTCATCATATTCTATTTCTTTAGACTGTGCTATGTTGTCCTTAATTACAATCACACCGTGCTGGTTCAGAGACATTCGGCATCTGTTGAGGAAATCAATCAAATCATAATCCTTTAAATGGCCGATCACCCATTGGCACCAAATGAGGTCGTAGTTTTTATCAGGCTTGAAATTTTGAAGACCTGTTTGGTACAGCGTGCCTATCTTTTGGTTGTCGTCGCCAATGAATATTTTAACATTGTTGATAAATTTTTCATCTTGCTCGACAATGTCGACCTTGTCAAAACGTGGAATCAGTACATTTTTGCTCACTCTTCCAATACCTGCACCACAGTCTAGGGCTATTTTTGTGGCTGGTGGGTTTTCAAAGGCTAGTATTTCGTTTAAGAACGACTTGGATCCATCGATGTCAATTTCTGAGATGTGACCATATCCTCCAAGGACTCCATCGACTGTTGCTGGTATGTTCGCCCAGTAACGCGCTGCTTTTGAGTAAAAAAAACTGTCACTCATCATGCCATTTTTTTCAGAGCGTCCTATTTTTTTTAACTGATTTGTTATCCATTGTAATGGTGGCATGACTACCAAAATTCAAGCCGTCACTTTTGACAGTTCAAAATATAAAAAAAAATAAACGGCCTGTTCAAAATTGTGGTTTTAAATGAGAACTTTTTTCTTATAACATAAATATTGTTTTCTATAACCTTTGTGTTACAAAACGAGTGCCTCATATTGAAAGGACGTTAAGAGGCTTTTCTACTCGCCTATCGTCAACATCGAGCATGGTTTAAAAGATTGTTGCTTTATCTAACGCAATCCAACGCGATGTTTGACGAAGAAGCAACGCGAAAAAAAGAGATAACGCCGGAAAACTCTGTTATGTGTGTGTGCATGTGTGTCTATGTTTGTTACTTCTTCAGTCTCGAACGGCTGAACTGATTTCGACGAAAATGAAACACAAAAAAAGAAAAAAAATAACAACACCTTTATTTTGTTCCAGGCTCTGATAGCGGCTGTAAATGACACTCCCGAGGAAGACATCCGCGATGCTCTGAAGTCGCAGACGGAACATCAGCTAGCGCTTGTGCCGCGCGGTCCCAAGCTCGTGAAAGACACCATAGCATACAACACTACCATCACCACTGATGACACTGTAAGTGGCTTGTTTCCCCCTTTAACCGTCTACGTCGGATTAATCCGACAATTCTCTCTCGTCGATTTTGCCAGGGTCGCACATCCACGACAAAATACTCCATCTCGTTAGCTACTCTGTTACAGATGGGAATTGAAGAGTTAAACGAAATGGAGTAACCGGCCGCAAACAGACGACCATGACAAAATGGATACGAGAACACTCGTCGGATTTATCCGACACAAGCGGTTAAAGACGCGGCGGCGGGGGCGGGGGTTACTCCTGCGAAACGGTTTAAGAGGGTCCTTTTCCGCTTGCCTATCGTCAACATTGAGCATGGTTTAAAAGCTTGTTGCTTAATCTAACGCAATCCAACGCGATGTTTGATGAAGAGGCAATGCAAAAAAATAAAGATAACGCATGAAAACTCTGTTGGCATTCGGCAATTCCGCGATTTACTTGAATGTTTCACAAAACTTGTTCCAGGAAATACGTGTTTTTTTTTAAACCCTTTAAAGTTTTTCAGAAAAATTGTCGTTATTCAAAATCTCGATTAATTGTGCAAGGTTTCTGTTGATGCACTTTTTTTATTTTTTTAATATATGAGTACATTATGGAGGGCCAAAGTTGACGTAAAATAGCAGATTTTCAGAAGTCTTTACTAGAATAGTTTTACACAAATTTATGTTTTGATTTCTATAGAAGCTTAGATAATATCCTCAAGATAGCTTTGTATCCAAAATGTCTAAAGAAAGATCTGTAATAACATCATAATCACGTAAGAGCGGTTTTATGAAAATGTGCTTCGAAAAGGACGCTCTTAAGTACATTCGGATAAGGTCGTAGGCAATTTTTTACCCTCCTACCTTCACCCCCATTTTATTCTTTAATATTTATATAGCGGACTGAAACAACTTAGGGGTCTTTAAGTCAAGAGTGAATAGGCTACTTCCACAGCTACTACCAACAGATGAGATGGAGGTCAAACGTGAGCCTATCATAAATAAAAAAAGAAAAAAAAAAGCTATACATAAATGAGAAAAACCGAGCGCGTGCCAACACATTGGTATACAGAATTAAACTTTGTATCCAAAATTCTGGTTTTAAAGTAATTCATTATTACTCTCTAGACTCTAGACACACAAAGTGTACATTTGTCTCGACTATATTGTAGGTCAAAATATTTTGAATGTTTGTAGGTCAGGGATAACTGAAACTGAGAGGTATTCATCGATGAAAAAACCAACAAAATGTGTATATTTGAACAGTGCCGGTATTATTTTTCACAGTTTTGGGTTATTTGCATAACGCTTGGCACATACTAAACGAAATTCAAATTGCAGTTTGAACTAATCCTCTAAATTTAAAAACAAACATACACACATATTTGTCCACTAGCTTCTGCCAGCGGCTTCGCCCGCGTGATTTTAGGTGTTCCATACTTTGGACCCAATTTGAAAAAAATAAAAACTGCCCTAGACTAGGAATTACTCCTGGATCGTGGGTGCGCTCACAAACATGTAAACTCACAAACACTCTTGTGTGTGTCTCTTCTACTCTTGTAATGTCTTCATTAAGACCCGGGACACCCTATCTGTAGGCTGTGCAAATATTTGATCCGTGCGGGGATCGAACCCGTGTACCGTAGCGCAGTAGCCGATGAGGTTCCTGCATCGGATTCAGGCGGAAGCAACGCCCGGGTGTCATCATTGTGTGGACCACCCAGAGGACACGGTGGAGCATACGGTGGAGGTCTGCCCCGCTTGGGCGGAGCACCGCCGTGTCCTCGTGGAGGCAATTGGCGGCAGCGACCTTTCACGTCGGGCCTTGGTTCAGGCTATGGTCAGGAGCGAGGAGGAATGGCAGGCGGTCGCCTCCTTCTGCGAAGCAGTAATGTTAGCGAAGGAGGAGGCTGCACGCGTGAGGGAACGAAGGTCCTCACGCCCTAGCCGACGTAATTCCGACCCCGACTACCAGCCACGGTAGACGCGGGCTTGCGGACGTCGAGCACTGGGTAGCTCGCCGTCCGGCTGTTCGGTAATTAACCGCACCGAGCCCAGTCGTTAACAGCGCGTAGTGATCCTCGCGCTCCTCAAAGAGATGTCAGCAAACCGTAGGGGCCCAGTGGGGCCGATGCCCGCTAGCTAGGACCGCGGAGAATTTCCGAAAGGGCAACCCGTAGTCCTAGTACGCAAAGGGTAATTGAAGGATACAGGTGTGGTTTTAGTCAGTAAAAGTCTGACACGCCCTCGCGCTCCACCCAGATCGCGAGAAGTCATTTGGATGATTTCCCACCTTAAAAAAAAAAAAAAAAGCGCAGTAGCCGATCGCTCAACCTCTGCGCCAACCATGCCGTGGTATTTCATCCCGTTAGGTGGTGGATTTTGGAAAATACTTTCTTATTCTTTGTAAACATCATTAAAGGCACCCCTGTTCAAAATTTCAGCGCTGAGTACGCTGAGCGTTGATGAGTCAGCCCCCCCTAGCCAAGTTACAACCGTTTCGTTTCGATTCTCTTTTCGTCGATCGCCTCGAGCAGGCCACGCTTCCGATTCCTTTATTCTGACGTCATCTCAACGCTTAGTCACGTGGTCAGAACAAAGGAATAGGAGGAGAGGCCGACTCGAGGTGATAAACGAAAAGAGAATCGAAACGAAACGGTTGTAACTTGGTTAGGGGGGCCGGCTTTTATATATACCGACAGACTAGCTTCTGCTAGTAACTTCACCCGTGGGAAAATATATTTTCTCCATACAAAATTTGGACCCCCATTTCATCCCCTTATATCCTCGAATTTTGAAAAATGCTTTCTTAGTGCTCGCCTATATTATAAAACTTAACCTTGTGCAAAATTTCACGCTCCTAGTCCCAGTAATTTCGGCTGCGCGTTGATATGTCAGTCAATCAGTTTCTCTCTGTATATAGACATTTGGATATTTACCAGAATCGGTAGCGTGTATAGATTTCTCAAAGTTGTTCTTAAAAACAGAATCTATTCGGTTGGAAATATTTCTTAATAGACATCGTATCTTGTTTCCTGATTATTGTTTCTTTACTATTAAAATTTTTGATAAGAATAAGATTACAGTTCTGTTGTTCTTAAACAAAGTATCGGTTTCAGTCAGGCTGGGTTAGATTTAATGCGAATTCTATGAGTCAATAGTGTGTATTTATTTTGCAAAAAGTTATTGAGTTATTGCGCTTTACCAATTGGAAGAGTATTTAACGCGGCAATTACCTCTAAAATTATTTGTGTCTAGATTCTGCTAGCGGTTTCATCCGTGTGAAAATATTGGCTATATGCCATAGGCATTTGTTGTGTTTTGGTCGTATTAACAAGTTTACAGGTATGCTTGACGAGGATTAAGCATAACTGGGGCCTTACCATGACATGTTAAAATGTCAAGCCTGCGAGTGAGAAAGGAGCTATAGACCCAACGACCTTACAGCCATTAGACCTCTAATAATATGTGGCGCATGTCTGTCAACATATATGATTATAGATCTGATGTCTCGACCAATCAGAACGCAGTACCTTACTCCCCGTACCTCTGCTAGTTGGCAGAATTGTTTTGGTGCAGTTCAAGCATGAGGCATCTAGTGGCTGTAAGGTCGTTGTATAGACCCCATATAGCTCAGTTTAGGTCATTCAATGGATTAGGGCCTCTATTGTGTAGACTAGAGAACTTTAACAAATGACAATTGTTAATAAATTAAAAAATGAAAGATATAATTTTACTTTATCACTTAGTAACTTGTGAATACGGGCAAAGCTGCTGGCAGAAGCTAAATTATAAATTAGCACTTCTTTCCAAAGAGGACACGGCTGCAGCTTGTAAAATACTGTTTATATAGTATCCATTGGTTTCTGGTTTATAGTGTCACTATAGAAGCTTATATAATATCGGATTATTAATCATTCCAAACAATAACTCCGCTGATCTTAAGACCCAACACGTTGTACTTTGCATTAACCGTTTCCTCGTCAATACGTACTTGCAGGCAAAGATCGTGACGTTGCATAAATAAATTGAGTAAGTAGGCCTTTCTATTATTATAAGTTTATGCATACCTTGTCGTAGCCGTTTGTTGCAGGAAAACCAGCAGGCCTAGCCAAGTTACGATCGTTTCGTTTCGAATCTCTTTCTACAGTCCGTAACGCTTCAAGTAGAGTAGATTACCTTGGCTAAGCCAAGTCGATAATCTACAATCGTTAACGCTAGTAGAAAACTTCAAATTTATGGGAATGACATCATCGCAACGTTACGTCACGTGGTCAGAACAAAGGAATTAAAGGCGTTACCGATCGTACAAGAGATTCGAAACGAAACGGTCGTAACTTGGCTAGGCCTACTGACCTGAGTAATTATAATCACACTTATCTTTAAAGTTTAGCTTTTCAAGTTCAGCCGGTGGGTTGTTGTGTATAAGAATTTACATGTTTGTGAACTCATCCACGATATTTGAGTAATTCCCAGTGTTGTAGGGACAAGATTATTTAAAAAAAAACAATAGTTGGGAATGGTCTAGCAGAATGATTGTACGAGGCCTTTTTATTACATGTTAGTGCATATCTAACCATAGTCGTTTGTTACAGGAGGAACTGCGCGCTCTGCGGCCTGATGGCACGATAGTGACGGAGACACGGCACACCAAGGAGCAGGAACGAGTCTGCGACGAGGAACTGTCTAAAGACGAGGTAATGGTTGGGCTGATTGTATGAGTGATAAACTACTAGAATAAATGAAAAAGTTTAGTGAAACACATGAAGACTATGGCCTGAATTAGAACACTTAATAGTTTTTCATACACTTCGTACGTTCCCTTTAGTGTCGTGATGGCCCATTGGTTAAGGCACCTGCCTCTCATGCTTGAAGTTGCGGGTTTCAAACCGGGAAAGTACCAATGTGAATTTTCCAATTCATATAATGTACTTTTCTAAGTTTATCTAGGATAATACTGTCTCGGAAAGCACGTAAATTCCATTGGTCCATTGGGTCTGCTTGTCATTTGTAGATCTTTGGCAGTCGTTACAGGTAGTCAGACATCATAAAATCTGACCATCAGTCTATCCAAAGATTATCGTGTTGCCCAGTAACCGGGTTGCGGAGGTCTGATATTGAGTCACTTCGTGTAACACTTGTATTTAGCTGCTTTCAGTTAGACTGAAGCTGACCCCAAGCTAGCCGGGAAATGACACGTACATTCCTGTGTGATAACTTGCTAACTAGTCTCCGATCTTGATAGCAGTGGGCGCTACATGTTTATATTACCATGACTTAGGTTTTGTCTATATTCATTTTAAGACCCACTCTTTCGAAAGCTCTACTGAGGTCACCGCGCATTGTTCTGAGCTCCTCCATAGTAGCCATGACATTAATCAACTAACTAGTAAGATGATAAAATTATTTTGCTGTTACTCTAAGCTTTCTACTTTTATAAAGTTTTAATACAAATAATATATTTAATACCCACTTATAAAATAACTAAGAATAAAGCTTACTTACTCGCAAACTCATAACTTATCATTTACTTATCTGGAACTGATTTCTACTTCAAAGACAATGGTTTGATGGATATATCTTTAACTTGCAAAAAATCTTAATGAAAATATTGTCAAAATTTTTACATATAGGCGTCCATTACACGGTCATGCAAGCGTCAATCAAAACCATCAATCATGAATGATGTTTGAATGACGGAATTTTATCGCCATAAGTTTTTGTTATGCAAACGTCAGTCATCGCATTAGACGGTAGGTTTTTTGTCAATCAAAATATTTGACTGTGGCAAAACTGACAGCAAAACCTATCGTGTAATGGATGCCATAAACCACATGAATAAAGCTTCAATCAGCTGCTTGGTTTTCTGTGTGAAAGTAGATTTCGACATACAAACTTTGGACACCCATTTGATGCTGAATTTCGGAAAATCTTTCCTTAGCGCGTACCTACATTTTAGAGACTTGAGGATTACGCAAAAATTTGCTAAAGGGTATGTCCCAAGAAAACACAGACACAGATTAGAAAATATTTGTGACCTAGTGAAATACACGGATTAGTTTTGGTTTAGTGAATAGGTTATTTCGTCATGATCGTAGAACAGTGACGGATCTAACAAATGTTGAATTTTACAGGGCAAATATTTCAAATATTTTTTTTTTAGACATAACTTTCTTAATACTTAATGTGTTGTGTTGAAATTTTGTACATATTGTATTAAAAGGTTTTATTTTAGGATGGAATAAAATAATAACAATTAATTACACGATTGAGCACAACAACGATGGTGCACGCTTGCCTAGAAGTCTTTTTAGGCAAGCGTGTTCCATCGTCGACCCCATCGTCGCTTACCATCAGGTGACGTAATGGCCAACGCGAGCCTAAAAACAAAAATAAGACATCAAATTTTTTATTTGTATGTCTTTTTTTATTCTATTAAACTAAACAGCACAATATTTTTGCCAGTCATTAATCGTCATCGCCCTGCCCTTGCCCCACGTTTTATAGAAATGGCGCAACGTATTTTCTTTTCTCTGTCTCCCCTGTCGTTTTTTAAATGGTTACGCTCTGTGTAGAGCAAGAGGGAGAGTCAAACTTTTTCTGACTAAAACCCTCCCGTGTTTCTTCAGTTGCCCTTTACGTTCCAGGGCCACGGTAACTCTTTCGAACAATCCCGCAGTCCTAGCAGGCATCGGCTCTAATAGGCCTCGTCCATCTTTTTCTGGCTTAGGGACAGCCCCACAACAAGATAAGGCCTGCGTGGAACACAACTTGACGTCGACTCGAGCTTAGTTGTTACCCGACGGTGAGCTACCCGTTGCTTGCCATCTGCAAGCCCGCGCTAACAGTGACTAGGAATTGCCCAGAGACTCCAGACACCCGAGGCGTCTCCTGCGGCAGCGGCTGAGGCTGAGGATGTCCTCACGGTTTCTGTCAAGGATCACGTTATCATTCAAATCCTTATTATATCACCAGTCGTTATATCTCATTATTAAGACATATATTTCTTTGGCAGGCCAAATCTCTGGCGAGTGACAAGAGCCTGGTTGAAGAGACCGGTGGCACGGAGAGACGGAAGCGGGTGGACCTTGAGCAGAGCACTGATCTGATGGCGGGCGGTTTGCGGGTCGCTACGCATATTAACTCAAGATCCCGCACTGAAGAAGGTTTGCATTACTCACCTTGTATTTGAAGGAATTAGCGTAAGTTGTGTACCTACCCAGGTATTGGGGCAGTCTGCCCAGACAGCAGACGTCCGCTAAACGTGACTTTAATTAGGTGTTTAATATTCGAGTACCTAAATCACGGAATTACTGAATGCTAACAGAGTTTTCAGGCGTTATCTCTCTTTTTTCGCGTTGTCTCTTCGTCAAACATCGCGTTGGATTGCGTTAGATGAAGCAACAAGCTTTTAAACCATACTTGATGTTGACGATAGGCAAGTGGAAAAAGGACCCTCTTAAGTCGTGATTAAAGGCGTAATGAGGCATAATGCCATTGTGTAAACTGTGCTTCCGGTGATGCGAAATGCCTTCCGTTTGAACTTTGTTAAATGTCATGAAATGAATTAGCGATTTTTTTGTATAAGAGTAGGAACACCTACGGTGAATGACCTGTTGCTAAATATAATGTAAAAACCGAGATGCATAATGTTTATATTATTTAATAATATACATACAAACATACATACTTTCAGTCTCATAAAAAAAAAGTTATCCGAAGCATATACCTAATTATGCTACGGATAACTTTTGTTATGAGACTGAGGCTATGTGAGCATTGTTTTTGTTGCAGTTGAGAGAGAAGGGCAGCCAAACATGGATGACGACTGGGACAGTCTATCAGTAAGAATGCGACGCCAGCGCCGCCTTCGTCAAGTTGGTAAGAATTAGAACTAATTGGTTTCTTATTCTGCTACTAGATGGCATTAAATTATAGTTAAGCTACTCGTTGATAGATGGCGCTGTGCTTAAGTTATGTCGTAAGCATAGTAGTGTAAACGTATTGCAACAGATGGCGCTGATATATAAACTATATAGTTGTGAAATCTGTGTGTGGGTTTTAAAAATATCTACAATTTACTATTATTTTTTTACCAATAGTCTATTTTTGTAGTAGCTATGAGTAATTATTCATGTAGGTAGGTGTACTATAAACTAGGTACCTACTACTACCTATCTATCTAGTTGTAGGTATCTAGTTTATAGGTACAGTCGACTCTTGTTAATTCAAACCTGCAACCATGTTGTGTATGTAAGTACATTTTGAGATGATTTCAAACTTGTGTCATCGTACACGAGCCTTTGTTTTTGTAATGATTAGTTTGACACACACTTCCGCACGAATTGGTTTGTTTAAATATGTTTCAGTTCGAACCATTTGATATTTCGAACATTCAATAATTCATAATATTAGGGTCCCTTCTCTCTTTCTTTCTTTATTTGAATTTCATTATGGACGTTAAGTCTCAATCAGTTAAAAAAACCTGCACACCTTTTAAAGATTTATAACTAATGTGTTACACTGAGGCATTTGATATGATTTATTAAGTTGACGTTCTTTATTACTTGCTAAATAAGTCCATTCACGAGAATCAACCTGTGTCTTCAATGTGATCGTTATGCTAATGGGTCGATGGTCGAACTGTCGCTTTTTTATTGGCAAGTCGGCCTTGGTGGCTAAGTAGCTCTGTGCAGTACAACACAAAAAGACCTAGCTCTGAAAATAGCATTTTTGAAAGCGGAACAAATATTTGTACGGCCTACAAATAGTTATTTCGGGTCTTGTCATGTGTAGGTATGTGAGTTTACATACGAATATTTGTGGGGCAACGCTTTATTTTATTTTTTTAATAAAGTTGTGCTATTGCATTGTGTAGGTACCTACTTATCTGTACATTTTGTATTATTTGACTGTTTAGGGTAAAGCTATTAATTTAATTATTTATTTTTACATTAGATTTATTTTATGGAAAGTAAGTATCACGGGTCAGGCGACCTCGCAGAGACCTCGCGCGTAATGGATTTTAAAGAAATTTCTCTCATATTAAAACTAATATCGATACTTACTAATATTAATCCTTGAATTACCTGTAAGAAGGTACTTACCAACAAGTTACAAGATCAAAAGCTACCCACATAGCCGACAAATAAATGCGCAATTTACTTCTTATACGCATACCGCATTGAAAATAGAATCTTAATTAGTCCGCTCATTTACATCAGTTACGTTGATCCATTCTTATTGGTTCAATTAAATAAAGATATTCCTAACAGCCAATAGGATTGGTCGTAGAACACGCAACGTTACGGTAGAAATCAGCTTTATTCGCAATAACTAGTTGCCTTAAAAGTTCTTAGAATATGTATGGGCAGGCGCCGTGGGCAGATACCTGTCGTAGTGACTCGCAATGAAATAATTATACCTTCTGTAAGCTGTTTAATAACAAAGCCGATATAAAGGAGAGAACTGATGTGGTGCAAGTTTGTTCGTAATAGTCACCACGGCCCTAGAATGCAGAGGGCAACTAAAGGAACAAAGGTAGTAGTACTTCACGCGCGCCTTAACCTCGCCAAACCGTAGGAGCCCAGCAGGGCTGAAGCTAATTGGGGTCGTGGGATGACTTACGAAAGGGAAACCCGGGGTCTTGGAACACTAGGCAAAGAAGGAACATAGGCGTGGTTTTCATAAGTAAAAGTCTGATACCACTCCACCCTAGAGCGAGAGAAGTCATTGGATGATTCCCCATCTTAAAAAATAAGAACAAAGATGGGTTTCAGTCAATAAAATTTTGACACTCCTCTCGATCCACATAGAGCGGGAAAAGTAATTTGATGAGATTTCACCTCAAAAAAACATAACCCTTCTTGCAGTCGGGTAAAAAAGGGGAGAACAGATAGTCGCGGGATTGCCATAGCCCTGCAATCGTTGAGTAGCCCCGAAGCTAATTGCACATTCAATGCGTGGATCTCTATGGAGAAGAACGTGCAAGAAACATGGGTTTTAATTATGTTTTGTATTTAAATTATTTATTTTTGTACTAGTAATAGATACTGTACAAAGGCTGACTTACGGATTTTCTACCAGTCGATCTTAGGGTGGTGCAGAAACAACTTATGTAGTAGGTGCAGTTTAATGGTAAAGAAATAGAAAAGAAATACAATAATAAATATATAACGAGAAACGAATCCAACAAATCAACGCTGTGGTGATTACATCAACTTCCGGTGAACACATCACCTTAAAAGTGAACCGACTGGAAGCCGTCCTGATGTTCAACGGAAGCGCATTCCAAAGGGAGATCGCCTGGACAAAAATAATCTTAAAATAATCTAGGTTATTTTTATATTATAATAATAATATTCCACAACTGTCACACAACGTCGTCTAGTCCCAAGCTAAGCAGAGCTTGTGTTATGGGTACTAAACAACTGATATACATACTTATATATTTCTAAATACATACATATATAGATAAAATACACCCAGACACAGAACAAGTGATCGTGCTCATCACACAAACATTTGTCCTGGGTGGGAATCGAACTCACGACCTCCGGCATAGCAGTCAGGGTCACTAACCACTAGACCAACAGGCCAGTCAAATTTTAATTGTGCAAATTTTTTAAATTATTCTGATTGCTTAAATAGAAGTTTATAATTTTTATCGATATCGAATTCTTATTGGGCACACGGCTAGTCTTCTAGGTTACAGGTTTACCCTAGTACAGGCACATAACATCGCCAATTAGCCATACCTTTGTAATTATTCCTAAGATTTTATGTAACTTTTTTAAGTCTAAATAAATATATTATATTATTTTGTCTTATCTTGTAGTAGCATGTCAGTGACAAGTGCCTTAACTCAGGTTGCGTAGCATATGTCTGTATTCTGCCTAAGGCAAAACAAGGTTTAGTACTTCTTACAAATTGGATGGTTTATAGCATGGTTTATAGGCTATTAACGCTGACGGATCGTATTATTAGTTCGGTATAGAGTTATCAAGATTTTTTCCACTTTTAATTGAAGTTAATTAAATATAATGTAAGTTTATTAACGTTTGCTGCACAGGCCATAATTTTTTAACTGTCTAGTCATATTTATAGAGAGCAACTTAAGCAAATTAAGAAAGCCCTGAAAAGTGAAGTGCAACTGGTGGGGTTTAAGTACCTATTTGATACTTCCATGCATTTCAGAGGAAAAGGACAGATGGCCAGATGGATATACTGACAGATAGATCTACGGAGAGATAGACAGACAACAATGTGATCTTATAAGGGTTCCATTTTTGCCGACTGAGGCACAGAACCCTAAAAAAATGTTTCGAAACTCCTGTCAAATATACTACGGTTACAGAAACGATTCTAAATATCAATCCATCCGTTACAAAACTAAGCGATATAAATAACTCAATTTCGGACAGTCCATCATAAACATTTGAAGCTCGTTATATATTCATAGTTCTGGCCAAATACACGTGTCTAGCGAGCTAGTGAGAAGTGATACACATACCGACCTTGTCGCCAATTCACCTGGTTACCCGCCTATTGTTTGCGTTCAAGTTGATCGATCGACTACTCGTTCCGTGATATATACGAGTATGTTGAATGCTCTTCCTAGTTGCAAAGGACACACGTGAAGTTTGGACGCTTGAGATGACAAATTGAGGAAAAAAGTTGAACCTAATGAGAGGACAGTTTTGCATGCCTTTTTAGGTTCATTCGTGCATCTGCAATCAATGGTAGCGTTTCTGAATTGGTAAAGGCGATTTGCGAGATTATTTGTCCAAATGTTTATTTCTGGGTTTTTTGTGGTGATTATTTTATATGGAAACCTTTTGTTTTTAGGTGGAAAAACGTCAAATGACTTTTCTTACTCTAGAGTGGAAGGAGAGGGCGTGTGAGACTTGTACTAACTAAAACACACCTGTTAGCAAGTTACCCTAATAGATGTTATGATTTTAGAGCCAAGACTACTCTCTCAAATGTTCCCACACCGCTAGCAAGTATCGGCCCTACGTGGCCACTTTAGTTTTGGCTGGTCTTGACGGCGCGTAGCATTCTACGCGCTGAATCGGGTTTGGTCTTTAGCGGACAGCCAGACGACGAGTTACCTATTGCTCGTCCATCCATATGTTTGCGGCCATCGCCATTTGACTGAATCGTGCATTATATGAAGACCCTGCACTCTTATTAAATCTGATAGAGCAGTAACAAAAATTGTCTCTCCATTTTAGAGTTAGTCTCCGCGAAAAGATTTTTGCTCATCAAAATAGCCATTACAATTAGTCGTCTATTTTTTTTAGGTGGGAGATAGTGTCAGACTTTTACTGACTAAAAACCCACTCCTGTTCCTTCTTTGCCTTCATCCCGGGGCCCTGGGTTTCGCTCTCACACTACCCTTGGACAATTATATAAGAGTCAAACTATCGCTTGCATTAATAGTAATTCACATAACGTAACATTGCCACAATAAGCATTATTCTTATGTAGTGCTTCTCGGATTGCGTCTTCCTACAAGCAGTAAGTAACGTTTAAGGAAATGAATTGCCAGGACAGTTAGAATCCCACGTGCTTCGCGTAGGATGCCCGTAATAGGAGCGAGGGACGTTTCCTGGCATGTCGGTGAATGCCAAGCCTTCGCACTTTTCTGCTATGTAGGTTCTCAATTTGTCTTTGAGGAAACGTTTAACCTGTCTTCTTTGGCCTAATGGAAGTAAGTACATTACATGTGCATATTCATACACTCGTAAGAGTATGCAGTTTTCAAAGAAGTTCTTGAAGTTCCCTGAAATTTTAGACAAATATACAGATACACTCCTTATTTTACACCATAAATAATTCCAGTAGGAGCTTAACATTAATGCAATGTAGAAATGGGTGGTTTTATCACTAAAAGCGAAAATTACAGATAACCGATGAATTTGGCAGTAAAGGAGAAAAGATGCGCAGGTATTTCGTGGTGTACTATTTACATATACAATACATAAGTATTAAAATACATATAATCAAACAATATATATATTTACATATATGTAAAAGCAGAAAAATATGTATGTATACTTATTCATGTTCAAAAGGAGGGGTTCCTTGCTTCACAATGACAGTAATGTGTTTGTCTTACTGACACGGGCATAGAATTCTTTAGTTGCCAATGTACTCACGTCGTTTCAATATATTAAAAACCTATTGCAGCGTATGGTCCATGGATTATCAATAAGCTTTTTAAAGTTCAGGTAAAAACTAACCAAAGTTGAACTTTAAGGGAAAATTATATAAATAAACTAGCTTTTGCCAGCGGCTTCGCCCGCGTGATAGTAGGTTTTTCCATACAAACTTTGGACCCTCGTTTCATTCCCTGGGGAAGAGCTTCGTTAAATTCTTAGTGGATGTCTGTACCCTATAAGGAACCTACCTGCCAGATTTTACGTTTGTAAGATTTTGTGATTAATCAGTGAGTGGTATTTCGTTTTTATATAAATAGCCTCCTGTCCATGGACGCGCAGCTTCATAGACGTGTATTCGTCATTATACGCTTCGTCGTGTCGTTGCTGCTTCGTCGACAGAGTTTCATAGTTACCATCTTACCGTTTTTTATTTTTATAATTTATTGACATTACTAATTGTAATATTTTTGACATTGTCATTAGGTACTAATTTATTGACATTATTAATGGTTATTGTAATATTTTTGACATTGTCATTAGGTACTAATTCATTAACATTATTAATGGTTATTGTAATATTTTTGACGTTGTTAATTTTCATTTTTCTTTTTATCATGTTATGTGGTTTTAATTGTGCAACTCAAATCTTTTTAACTTTATTATTTTTTTCACTAATCCTTTTATTGTAATGCAACTTAATTATTAGTTATTACTGTTTTGTTCCTAGTTTTTAAGTACTTAATATTCGCATACAATTTTAATTGTTGTTTGAATAAATCAACCAATCAGTTTTGTATGTAAGTTGTGAGCAAGCGTATGTACACCAAGTGTATAATGACGAATACGCATCTATGACGCTACACGTTCGGGGTTAGTAAGCCTTAGTGTTACAATGTGAATTTATGAGAGAAATAATTAATATATTTTTTGTCAATCCCAAAAAACTTGTACATAGGTTAACATCACTTCATCTTTTTAGAACATAAAAGACATATCGCTCCCAATCTCAATGACGTAATTTCCAATTCACTTTCCCTCACAAATCTGGTAGGTAAATTGTTTTGCGAACAATTAAGGAGTTAGTAAACACACGTGCCGCATTTAAACGAGAGTTTAAGTGGCCAATTTAATGCTACATGCCCATCAGCTTGCCGCATATGGCGATCATACGGCCTACGCTCTGCGGTCGGTTGTGACATGGGTATACGGCTATGTTTACTGTAATCTATATCTATAAAAGAAGAAACTGACTGACTGACATGTCAACGCAAAACTATAGGACTAGGAACGTGAAATTACCAAGGTTTACTTTTAAGGTGAGTACTAATACAGGATTTGCTAAAATTCACCCCCTAGGGGGATGAAACGGGGGTCCAAAGTTTGTATGGAGAAACCTACTTACACGTAAACGAAGCCACAAGCACAAGTTATTCTGCCAGGCAGCAGTTATTCTGCCAGTGATGAAAAAATTAAACTCGAATGCTAGTGGTATTTTCCTGGTCCTAGATCGCAAAGGGTAACTAAAGGACACAGGTGTGGTTTAAGTCCTGTAGTTTAACCTCTCGCTCCACTCTAGAACGAGAGAAATCATAGGATGATTTTTCTTCTAACAAAAATCTATGAATGGTAGGAAAGGGATATCTGATCTTTGTTTTAATTTTGAGTCGTCTGCGTTTGTTAAATGTCGAATTCACATAAATGCTTAAAGATTGTCTGCCCCCCTAGCCAAGTTACACCCGTTTCGTTTCGATTCTCTCTTCGTTGATCGCCTCGAGTCGGCCACTCCTCCTATTCCGTTGTTCTGACCACGTGAACTGAGCGTTGAGATGACGTTGGAAATTATAAAAAAACTCTTCTTGGATGGAGCGAGGTGTCAGACTTTTGCTGAATAAAACTCACCCGAGTGCTTTAAAGTCCGCAGTAACTCTTTCGAACAATCCCACAGCCCTGGCAGGCATTGGCCCTCTGTGCTTGTTTAGTTTACAAAAATCTTGTTAAAATCTTTTTGAACAAGAAAAAAATCCGGTCAAGTTGGACTCGCACACCGAGGCTTCCGTACACACTTACATAATTATGTAAATATTCAATTCCCGAATCGAGTCTCGATAGTTTCGTATCGTATTAATTAATTATTCTGTAATGTAACTACAAACTTACCATTTTTAATCTTCCACGGGTAGTGTGAAAGCGAAGCCCGGGGCCCCGGGATGAAGGCAAAGAGGGAACAGGAGTGGGTTTTTAGTCAGTAAAAGTCTGACACTATCTCTCGCTCCACCCAAGAGCGGGGGGATTTGTCATTGGATGATTTTCCCACCTTAAAAAAAAAAAAAAACATTTTTAATCTTTTTGCTCTACTTTTGCTATAAGTCCTTACTAGATGCCAAATTTCAGATTCTAGATCAACGGGAAGTACCCTATAGTTTTTAATTTCCTTGCGAGTGTCAAAATAGGTGCCATAAGTGGAACATAGACGGCCATATCTTTAGATAGCGTTATCTTATAAGTTTATTTTTTATTGCTCCAAGGAGTAGTATAACTCCACGGGTAGTGTGAAAGCGAAGCCCGGGGCCCCGGGATGAAGGCAAAGAGGGAACAGTAGTGGGTTTTTAGTCAGTAAAAGTCTGACACTATCTCTCGCCCCAAGAGTGGGATTTGTCATTAGATGATATTCCCACCTTATATCTGAGTATTTAATTTTAATTTCAGCTTAATACCTCCACGCATTCTTGGGAAAAAGCATCTTGACAGACGTACAACGAAGTGATTCTGTAAAGGTTCCGTTTTTGCCGACTGATGGACTGTATGGAACCCTAAATAAATAAATAAACAAAATGGTGTAGAAGATCGGTTGAATAAAATTCTACCAACCTGATTTTTGACGGCTTTCAGAAAGTTTGTTCACCTCTTCAGACATTGCCCCGTTATTGTTTTGTCTTATTTGTGTGATTTTGTTGAATGTCAAACATCAAGTAAATAACGATGCACATACTTTCATGTTTGTGCAGCTGAAAAGTTATGACACATCGGTTTACTTCACGAATTACTGTTATTTTTTTTTTTGTTTTAAAAAAGGTTATTGTTGTTTAATACATGTCGCCATGCCAGTAAGAGTGGCGTAGTTTTAAATGCACGCTTGCTACTTACTCTCATAATGGTGAAGGAAAACATCGCAAGGAAACCAGGGTCTTCTAAAACAGGAAAAATACGTCGAGAGTAGGTAGTCGCCTATACTCGATGTTATTTTTACACTATTTAAGTCACAGATTGTTTGTAAGTGTTACCGCGGCCCCGGGTTACTAAGAACAATTGAAGGAACACAAGTGGGTTTTAGTCAGTGAAAGTCTGACGCTCCCTGTGGCTCCACTCAGAGCGGGAGGAGTTATTTGTTGATTTCTTACACATAAAAAAAATATCTCAGAGGAAACCTGTGATTGTTTGTCTATGCTTGTATATTGAGAAAACGTTTCGTCTCGTCGTTTACACCGCATACATCGAAGGACTGGAACAATTTGCCTGCTGTCATCTTCTCGTCCAATTATATTCTAGGTGTCTTCAAGACTAGCGTGAATGGGCTATTAATAAACTAGTGCGCATCACCATCAACGATTGCATTACTGCTTACCATCACAATCGCAGTCAAGCAAGTTCGACTGGCCTGTTGGTCTAGTGGTTAGTGGCCTTGACTGCTATGCCGGAGGTTCTATTCCCATCCAGGATAAATGTTTGTGTGATGAGCACGATCATTTGTTCTGTGTCTGGGTGTAATTTATCTATATATGTAGTTGTCTAGTACCGCTCTGCTTAGCTTGGGACTAGACGGCGTTGTGTGATAGTTGTGGAAGATTATTATAATTATAAAGCATTAGTTTATATCATTAAAAAAGTACTCAAAAAGCTCATTTTAAAGTGCTTGGTGAGTTTTTGATGAGTATCTTCTTAGCCTGAAGCATGAAACACAAACAGTACTTATTATGTTGAGCCAGAATTTTGTCATCAAAATCCCATGGAATTCTAAGTAAATACGAAAGCTACAAATCGTGCTTCGTATTTGTATCAATAATCAGAATTTACAGTGACATCATTTACCACGCTGCACGTTCCCCGTGTCCTCGTAAAATAACATAACTCCAGAACAATAAGATTTTAGCATTGAATACTCTGATAAAACATTTAAGTGCAGAAAGCATAACTTTATGGTTTGCCTAATAAAGTGTGATTCATACGGCGTTTTGTTTAATGTTACATTATAAGGTGTTTTCGCATGTACTAGATAGACAGATAGATATATACTTTATTGTACACCAAAAATAAAAATTACAATAGGAACTTAGAATTAATAGTGTCACAATGGGTGGTCTTATCGCTAAAAGCACTACACTACGCATAAAGCATAGTATAGTCAGCCTAATAATGTTCCCACTGTTGGGACTCAGGCCTCCTCTCTAGGAGAGTGAGAGAGAGAATGGGCCGTAAACCACCACGCGGGCCCAGTGCGGGTTGGTATACTACGCACTACTATGAAAAAACTTTATGTACTCTAAAATTATTATGGGGTTTTAATGTGCTGTCTTGGCTGTAAATAGGCCTGTTAACATGTCTTAAAAGTGCGTACCTAACAATTACTGTGATCGGCTACCCGACAATGATAAAAGTCACGAATGATAAAAGGGTAAAGTGCGCTTTTTTATGGGTTTTATTTATTGGATTTTTTTGGAACTATTATTATTTGATTTTAATCTAATTATTTTATATGGATCATCTCTAATATGGGTTTTTACCTGAAATAAATGAATTTTATTTATTTAAAGCTGTAACTGTATTTATAACTTGTTGGTCCAGCGGTTTCACCCGCGTGTTCGTAGAAAATTATCCTAATGGATAAAAATCTTATGTGCTGTTCCAGGACTTAGGCTATCCGGGTGTCAAATTTTAGACAAATCCGTTTGAGCGTGAAGGAGTAAGACAATACACGCATACAAAGTTTTGTTTTTATGATTATTATGGTAATAATATTCCACAACTATCACACAACGCCTTCTGATCCCAAGATAAGCAGAGCTTGTGTTATGAGTACTAGACAACTGATAAACATAATATATATTTGTAAATACATACATATTATAGATAAATTACACACAGACACAGAACAAGAATGATCGTGCTCATTACACAAACATTTGTCTTGGGTGGGAATCGAACCCATGACCTCCGGCATAGCATTCAGGGCCACTAACCATTGGACCAACAGGACAGTTAAAAAAATAGCCAATACGAAAAGTAAAACACACTTATTGTATCTACTCCATGTGAATGCTACTCAGTTGTCTAAATCTATACTAATATTGTAAATCGGAATGTAAGTCTGTCTGTCTGTTACGCTTTCGCAGTTAAATTACTGAAACAATTTTGATGAGATTTGGTACGTAATAGTCTTGAAACCTAAGGAAGGACAAAGGCTGCATTTTATCTGGTTTCAGCTTCGTATCCGCTATAACCGACATACACGCGGACAAAGTTACTGGCAGAAGCTAGTACTTAGATACACGTATTATCGAATACATAATGCAATTATCTGAACGCACCTTATTAGGGTAGAACATTTGAAATCTAATAAAACCATTCGTAGGTCCAATTACTTGGAAATCTATTTTATTTTATTCTGAGTAATGACGACTAGTGTTAAACGTAAATCCACCATTTAAGTAGGTCCCTGCATCCGTTGATGACTGTATAATTTTTTTGCTACCAAATATTGCAACTGGTTGGATAAGACTCAGATTTTGTGGATCAAACGCTGTAAGGCAGACATAAAATTGGTTATAAAGAGAAAAAAGAATTAAGTGACAGATGATACTGACAGTTGATTTTGACATAAGCACTGTCACGGAATGTTGACAAATAAATATTGCCAACGAAATAAACTATTTTAAACTAAAAGTGACGTAACGTAAACTCTTTCAAAACTGGTTTAGTTAACGAATTCATACGTTTTCCTACCTTCGTGAACAGCTAGAACTGCTCATAAATATGAGGCTCACATTATTTACTTACCTCTGTATATTCTCTAAATACATATAAGAAAACAATAATATAAAAAGCCTGTGAAATTGCGAAATGGGATCGCGGCAGACCACGAATTAGTTGGCAGGATGACTTAGATATCTTCCATAAGAAGTGGCTTAGGAACAATGGAAGGCCATATATAATAAAAACCCTGTACTACTCCCTGCTTGAAATATTGTTATTATTAACACTTGTGCAAGCGTTTCTCATTAAATCAGCTCCTGATTTATATATCTGTTGATTTAACTGACATATGTTGTGTGATACCAATGACGAAATATTTAATATCAAATTGATTTACGACAGCTAATTTCCCTAAGTTGTATTTTGGCCACTTCAGTTGGTAAACCTCACAACAGGTTGTCATGTCAATAAAGGATATTGGCCAATCGAATCTTTCAAGTTGATATTACATTGAATGCTAAGACTTCTAAGGAGTTAAATTCAGTTCCCACCATACATCGATGTACGATCGCCTGTCCGAGAAATCTTGTAGCTGGCGACTTTATTAATCAAATTGACTAACAAGTCTCATTTACGAGATATCCTGTAAGTACGCACTAGCAATATTAATAATTTCATTAGAGATCATCTACGGTCATACGATATATCTCGTATACGGTGACATCTGAGAAGGAATCACCTACGAGATATCTCGTAGTTTTGCATTCAATGTGACAAGTCTTACTTCTTACTTATGTATCGAAAGATCAAAAATTTGATCCAAAGTTATTTTCTTAAAAGGAGACTTGATGAAGGGTGTTAGAAATTAGCTCGCGTTTCGATAAGGACCATAGGCCTTGCCATATCGTATGAAAATGTCAGTCGTACGAGTGAGAAAGATGTATGGAGCTTTACCCTATTTAGCTCAGTCTCTTATACAGTTCAGTTCAGGTCGTAAAATGGATCTCGTAAGAGCTCGAGGTAGGATCCCAGGCGCGTGTGCGTTTAACTAATAATAATAATATAATATTTCACAACTATCACACAACGCCGTCTAGTCCCAAGCTAAGCAGAGCTTGCGTTATTGAGTACTAGACAACTGATAAACATACTTATATATTTCTAAATACATACATAATTTAGATAAATTACACCCAGACACAGAACATCGTGCTCATCACACAAACATTTGCCCTGGGTGGGTATCGAACGGCCTCCAGCATAGCAGTCAGGGCCACTAACCACTAGACCAACTAGCCAGTCAAAACTGACGAAGCCCGCTTCCCGCCCCCTAGACACCCCGCCTCTGAAAAGCAAAGGGTGACTGAGGAACAAGGTTGAGTTTTAGTCAGTAAAAGTCTGACACGCGCTCTTGTTCCACCCTAGAGCGTGTAAACTCATTTGATTATTTCCCACCGCAAAAAAAGATGTTTGAAGTTGGACTGAATCACTGTATTGTACTTAAAAGGACAAGTAAATAGTAGTTTTAGTCAGTCAAATTCTGACACGCTGTCCTGCACCACCCTAGAGCGTGAGAAATGATTAGATGATTTCCACCATAAAAAATATTATACTTAAAATATTTATCATGTATGGTGTTAGTTTCATAATAACTAGTTCGAATCAGCCAAGAGTTGCAGGAACTTCATATAAATAAGAGAAATTTCCTCATAAATTTGTATTTAATCACAATTTTCGCAATGACATGAAGCTTACTGGGCGTGTAAACTTGATTGCGAAGATCGCCCGGTTCCGTATATAATGTTGTAATGTCAGCGACTTGTCAATCTTGCTGTAACAGCTTTATATATAGACTCATGATCATACGGACGGTGCCCTTTTAACTTTTTGAGTACAGTTTACTAAAGTTTATACAGCCGATAGCCATACACGGCTTCTTTATGATCTAAACCTTGTTTAATGCCTATGGAATCGATGTGATACAGTGACATAATTTCCCTGTTCATATTTGCCAATGCCCACAATTTCTCTCCCTCAGATATTACCTAAAATGGCAACCAAGCTAAGAATAGAGATCTAAATACAATAGTCGTATTACCATCTAAGTTAAATGACTACCGAAGCTGACCAATAATTACATAACACCATAAACATAACGAGAAGCAATACTGACCTAGAAATTATCATTCAGTGAATAATATGCACGGTAATGTCTCGTAGAGTTAAGTAAAGTTGTCTCGAGTATACATCGCATTGACCTTCGATAGTTTGGCAAACTTATTGACTGAATGATTACGCCATAGCGTGTGGCAGAGGATGCGTCGCGCGCCACTCCGTTGTGAGACGCAGCGCGCGCGCCCGCGCCCAGTGTTGCTCCGCGCTAATAGTTCACTCTGCTTTCAGAACACGACAAGGATTACAAACGTCCCGTCGACTACGACATCGAGGAAGAAACACGCAAGAAAGAAACATCAAAGTGGCTCGAGAATCATTTCGGCAGTGAATCCCGCTCATCACACGACTCCATCGCCGAAGAAATAGGACGACGACCCGACCCTGCCTTCTACAAAAAGGCGGAAGACGAGGGATATTACGGGAAGACATCATCTGTGCCTCCGCCACCTGTATATGGAGACCGAGTTCTTCGTAAAACGAAATCGTCGACGCCCTCAGACGAACGACCGGCAGCACCAGTGAACAGGACCGGCGGCTATTTCAAAGGGGTTGCGGACTGGTCGCAGCGACGCGCCAGCAAGCCCAGAATGCCTGAGCCACGTAGTTCATCACCGTCACCACCGACAGTGCGTTCACCGTATGCTAGTGACGACCGACTGAACGGTTCCTCCCCGAGACATGTGTACGGGAAGCGCGATTCGCCGCAGGGGAGGTCATCACCGATCGGGCGCCGCCACCCGCCCTCGCGCGACGACTCCGCCTACGTCTCGTCGTCCACTATGCACAGCCCGCCGCGCGGCTCGCCTTTCCGGCCGCTAGAAGCGGAGCGATCGTTCCGCGAGCCCTCGGTCGAGGACGACTACCGGCCAATCGCGCCGGAACGAAAACGACCCACGAAGCAAAGATTGTCTGAGGAGCACCGCTACGACAGCGGCTACAGAAGCTCATCTAGGAACGAAAATTCAGGAAGGTCGCGTGACAGTCGCGAAGAAGGAGCCGTTGAACCTCCGCCGGATTACTCTCCTCCTAGGGAAAGGCGTGAAAGTTCAGATAGAGATCGTACCCCTCCAAGGCGACGGGATCGGGACGAGCGCAAGCAGAACCAGAAGACTCGGTTCGCTGACAATGGTCGTCGTCCGTCACCGGCGCGTAAGTCTATGGGGTCTGCGATCGGAAATTCTATTCGAAAGTTGGTAGGGAAGATACGTTCTGCGTCTGCGGAGCGGCGTGCTAAATGGCGCACCTCGCGGACACCGTCGCCGGAGCACTCATCGCGCACGTACAAGCAGTACGGCGGCGAGCTGGCGCCCCCCGTCGCGCCGCCGCACCGCTACTACCTAGGGGAGGACCCCTTCGCGCCCAGCATCTACGGCCGAGAGCACAAGTACGAGGGCAGTTCGAGACGCGCCGCCGCCGCCGACGCCCGCGACCACCGCGAAAGGTGAGCATTCAACCACTTCCTATTGTCATCAAAACATCAATAAAATTAATTAGCCATTGTTTTAAATGTATCGCTTCATATTTGGCGCGGATCAAACCAGCTTCGCACGTGTTTATCTTTTTTGGTAGCCGATCAGATTTAGCTATGATCTTAGATGACAGATATTCAATTTTCATAAAAAAAATGTAATCTAATGAGCCTTAAATAGAAGCTTGGCCTACTACTAGCGTCCGCCTACATTAATATCTGCCGGACCTTTAATTAATGCTTTGTGTTTGTATTATCATAAAGTTACGGCGTTTTGATAGGAGTCGATAATAATATACATAGATAGAATAAGTTTTACTCAACCCACATCTTGAACAAGGTTTTCGTGGCGAAACGTAAACGTAACTTAAACGTATTTTCAAAAGAGCATATATATATTTGAGTTATGTTTGAGTTGTTTCGCCACACAGAGTGTGTTTGTTCCATTGTTTACATGGTCAGTACATGAGGTAGCTAAATGAACCTTGCAGTCGCATTCTAAGTCCGAGTGTGGATTACATTTACAATGAACAGTTGAACTCATTAGTGCCATTTTCATACAGCTATTGTTAGCTAAGGCTAAGTTCTAATAGAGAAAAGAATATTCCAAGGATTTCTAAATTAGTTGAGAACTTGAAGTTCTTTCTTAATTGGAGCAATATATCACAGCAATTTGTCACTAGTTATAATGTTGCAGAAACATTAATATACTTCCCGATATCTGCTGACATTATTCTATTTAATTATACAATCAGTATTCTATGCTCGATATCATATATCAGTAGAGATATTATATTGGTACAGTGTATTTATTAAGGTCCAGTCGTAGGACCTACATAAATTACAATATCTTTTATAAAATGTTGTTCTAGTTAAGATTCAAAGAACATTGTTATGGTATAATTTGGCTTAAAAAGGACTAATGAAAGCTTAAATATTTCAATACTCTATAAGTAGATAATAACGCCCAAAGATATTTTATAATAGTTTTCTAAACAATATTTTATTTAAAGCAGTTGCAAACAAAAATAGATTGTATATTTTACATTCAGAAATATTTTAGAAAATTTGAGAACTAAACCTATCAAATAATTTATATCGAATAAGAAGGTTCGCACAAATATGGAAGGAGTAGAGGAAAGTTTTCGCCCAGGAGTGGAACAAAACAGGCCAGCAAAAACAAATATTATGAATCATTGTTTGAAGCCCTTTTATTGAGCTAGAATACAGCAAAACACAACACAGCATGTGTTGTAATACAATTTTCTCCTGTATTACAGAATTCAATGACTTTTCCCATGAGTGACGTTTAGGTACAGATTGCCTGTCAGGGCTGTGCTGTGCTATTTTTCGAAAGAGTTACCGCGGCCCTGGAATACAAATAATAAATAATAATATTAATAATAAATATCGTTTATTTCTCTCATATAAATTAAATTTTGCCTGAAGGCTAAAAACTTTTGTGAGAGCTGGAGTCTGAACTAGGTTAGAGACCTGTATGACAGATATCCAAGCAGACACCCTTTTAAACATAATCGCATTTTGCGGCACATAAACATGAATCTTATGTTTGTATGTACACACATACAGCGTGTGTGTGTTAATAATGAATGTGATTTACAAAGGACAATTAATGAAGGAATACGGTTTGGTTTAGGGTTAGTAAAGTCTGACACTCTCTGTCGTCTGATGGTCTTCTTTATTGCACCAAGTGTAACTCCATTCTGTGTCCACGCAATCTCCGTTCGTTCTAGGTGGCCTGAAAGAGATCGCGGAATGCCTACCTATTGTATGTCTTTTTAGTTTAAAGTTTCTATTGTATCACTTATTATTTTGGTGTGCAATACCGTATCTATATATATATAAGGAGAAACTGACTGACATATCAACGCAAAGCCGAAACTACTGAGACTAGGAACGTGAAATTTGCACAAGGCTTCCTTTTATGACGTAGACGAGCACTAAGAGAGGATCTTCTAAAATTGACCCCGTAAGGGGATTAAACGGGGGTTCAAAATTTGTATGGAGAAACTTACTTTCTCGCGGGCGACGCCGCTAGCAGAAGCTAGTAACTAAATAAACAGATACTCCGTAAACCAAAACAAAACCTTAAGAGTATAAAAGAGTGTTGTTGTTTGAGAGAAAAAGTTATGTAGCTTCCATTTTGCACATCTTGTTATTTTTTTTTTTAATTATTGATAGACTCGCGTTTGACCACCATCTCACCTGATGGTAAGCGATGATGTGGCCGACGAAGGAGCACGCTTGCCTAAAAGTGATCTATTCACTCTTGACTTAAAGACCCCTGATTGCAAACAAAATACCAAAATGGAAACTATGTAAGACTCGTCGCGTAGTGTTCCACGCGCGCCTCAAGTAAATGTCAGCAACCGTAGGGGCCCAGCAGGGTCAAAGCCTACTGGGGCCATGGTTGACGCGAAAGAGATCCCCGGGGCCCTGGAACAATGGCAGGGAACCGTTCCGCCTAAGAGCGAAGGATGTCATTAGATGATTTACCCACCCGAAAAAAAGGACCAAAGTGAGATGTGTCACATTTTGTTTCCACAACTTTCACACGTCTTCTAGTCCCAAACTAAGCAGACCTTGTGGTATGAGTACTAGATAACTTTATTTGTAAGCAATATTTCTACTAAGTAACATTATTTGTGACATAGAGCTTCTACAATATCCGTGACACATCTTTTGTGATTGCTAGGTTAGACCTGCAAGATACGCGAGGTAACTAATTATGTATGTAAATTCATTAACTACTTCTTAGGTTTCAACTTATAAGGAATTATGTGCGTTAATTAAGGTAGAGTTAATGTATTAGAATTTGCGTTTTTAATTTTATTTAAATACATTATTAAAATATCAACAACAATCTGCTGTACTGAGCGTGACAAGTTGTACAAGAATGCAATGGTTTTTCAAAGGCTTGCCGAGGTCTGATGGAAATATGAAATGTAACAATGAAATCAGCCGTAGATTTTATCCAACTGCATGGAAAATGACTTTTGTTTGTATCGCAATTCGCTACTGCGTGTTTGATTAAAGACTATTTAGCCAAGGCTTTTTCAGATATAATTTATCATTTATCACTGAATCTCAAATCTATGGGCACATGGCGGTCTTATCACTGACAGCGATATCTATCTGGGTGTAATTATTTACATCTTGGTATACAAACTAGACATGGAGGAGAGCATGCCTAGATATGCAAGACTCTCTCCAGTGTTGTTAGAAGCCTTGACCCAAAAGCATTTCGAATTAAAATTTTAGTTTTTATTTACACTGTTTTGTTAAAAAAATATTTCAAAATGTAACAGAGAATAATAAAAATATTAAAATTTATTAAAATATATTATAATGATTATTATTGATATGTACCTATGCTTATGCTTATTCCTGTTATTGTAAACAGTATCTACAGTTTAGTAATTCGGAAATAAGGGTTTGTTTACAGACAAGTAAAGACAAATACTGAAACTAGAACTGTAATAATGGCCGCTGCATGTTCAATTTGCATCAAAAAATCTTTTTAAGTCCTTGCCTAGGATTCATCAAATAGATCAGAAATCACCAACACGATAAAGGCCAAACGGGCAATCTTCAAAACTGTTACAATGACACAAAGCCGCGTTCAATTAAACTCAATCCCAGGACTAATTACGAGACAAAGACAATTATTTCTTTATTAATAGACACGACAATAGTTTCTCCAATCAATCACGGTATTTATGCTCCTCCAATTAAAACAGCGTTCCGGCATATCTTGCCTTATTCATTCGTCACCGTCCATGGGTCTTGCCTATTAAGGGTAAATATGCCTTTATTCGCAAAGAAACCCTTATTTAGTGCATGAGTCACTCGTGTTTGTCAAGCGAAACAGTCTCTTTATTGAGAAGTATGTGTCGATTCGCAATGACAAACTGCAAATGACTCATGCCAAGGAAATGTTCTTAATAAACACCTGTTGTATGTGCTGGAGGTTGGTGTATGCAAATTAGTTTGTTATAATTATTTTTACAGATTACATACAACAGACACATTTTGCTTCCGCTGTTGTTTGAATAAAAACGTGTTTTAGTGACGGCTACAAATCTTTGTAAAACTGTAAGGAATTTAACAATACAAAAAAAAAAAAAATGTTTGGTCCTAAATTAAATCGTACACAATTTGTTCAAACTTAACAAAGACGTCTTAACGCACGAAAACAAAGCACGGTCGTTAGGCGTGTGGGAGGAGATTCCCCATTGAATCCAATTACCTGAACACCAATAAGATTACAAGTTTTTGCGTCTTACCTACAACACAATATATTGTACGTGGGCACAGCTTATTACACTATCACGTAACGCCAATAAATCTTAACGGATTGTATAAAAAATATTCAATTGTTTCTTTAATGTTTCCAGGGGTCAATTCTCGAGCACGCTGGGTCGGTTCAGTCACTCGACAAGTCGACTGAATCCGAACGTCGAGCCCGAAGAGGAGTACACTCGCAGCGCTCAGACGCTGCCGAGGAAATTGCACGACAGGAAAGAAAAAACCACCGAACCTCAGAAACCTAGCTCCAATAAATATTGGCACAAACTCACTCCCAACAAGCGCTCCAGCAGCGCCGTCAATATCTCAAACAACGTGACAGCTGCACCTGACGGCAAAATCAACGGCTACCCACCGGGACCTGCAAAACCAGCGCGGGCGTACAAGGCTCTCAACAGGAGTAAGAGTTTTGCTATGGGAGCTCCTGAACAGGAGACACACCCACGTTACGTATCTACAATGAATCGCAATTACTCAACCATGTATAAATCAAACCCCCACCTGAGTCGTCTTGATGAAACTCCAGAACAGCTTAAAAGTCCAGGAATTGTGTCCATTATTAATCGTAGTCAGCGCGATCTCGCTGATGCTGTGTCTCGCGAAACAGAGCGCAGACGTGACGGCCTATTCGGAGCTAGATATGGTAAAACAACACCAGTGACCAACGGTCATACAAATGGCTTCAGTAAATCTTATGATGAAACTGATAAGAAAAAGATATTTCTGAAAGGACTTCGCGAGAGAGCGCCTGAACTATATCAAACGTTGCATGCAGATGATGAGTCAGATGGCAGCAGATTATCGTCTCGATACAACACGCCGTCACCACACTACAAAGATCGTATCTCAGAAGAACGGAAAACGCCTTTGTATAAGACAGAATCGCTCAATAGGGAAACGAGCCCTTTCGTGTCCCGCCTGGATTCGAGGATAAAGTCGCCGGCGATACGGCGGGGAAGCAACAGTAGCGATAACTATTCAGAGACGTACCGGTACACCACTCGCTCGGGTGATCCCGAACGTCCCAGTGTCACTGACACCGTTGAAACCGTTAGTAAGAAGATCATGCCATCCAGAGACGGTCGCTCAAAAGAGATTATCGAGTCAAGGGAAATAAACTCAGTAACGAAAAGCCGGGGGTACAAAGGCGAACCAATTGCGAGCCCCAAGTATATAGAAAACGGTATCCGTCCCGCGCCGCACGTATATGAGTCCAAGAATGGTCCTTTGTACTCGGAACGAAGGAGTAGCAACTATAAAGTAATCGAGAAAATAAGAGATTATTAGTAACATGTATAACATTGAGAAAAGTTAATTTTAAATGTTTATTCTGCCATATTTTTTTCGAATGTACTAAATGAATCAAAGTCATACACAGACTGAATCTTTGAAACGCTTTAGTTAGTAAGTTGTCTAACTTTATTTTCACACACAGTAACTGTTGTTAATGGTCGTTTAAGGAGTTTCGTGTTATCATGTAAAAAGTCATAGAGCTTTACTAATTTAACTATAATATTGGTTTAATTCCGTCCAGTGTACTTAATGAATTTAAAACAATTTCGGGTACGTTTTACAATCAAGAGCGTTAACTTTGTGAATAGCTTTATATTTTTTAATAACATTTATTGATACTGTATAAGAAAATAATAAGTAAAAGTAATAATTTTAGATAAGATTTTATAATAAAAATGTATCAATAAAATTATAATGTGTTAATACGCACTAAATGTTCATTTGTTTCATTTATATTATGTAGTACCTGAGGACCATTTTAACAAAATACGCGCGTTTGAGCGTTTTTAAATACCAAATATGGAACGATGATTTTTTCGACCGAAAAATGGTAAAACTTAAGATTAAATATTGGAAAGGGAAGTACCTGTTGACAAAATCAAATGGTAAATATACTTTCAATGCTATTGTCAAAAAAATCTTTATAATAGAAGTTCAATGGTCTATAACTAGTTTATTCAATTCTTTATATTCTATGATATATAGATATACTCTTTTTATTTTCTTTTAAAATAGTGTGTAACAATCGAAAAAGCGAATTTTACAGTGAACCGTTGGGCTGATTTGACATAGAAGGAGAAAAGATTAACATTAACCCACTTCTAATTTCAGATACATTGCATTGGTAGAGTACTATTGCACTTTTGACCGCTGACTATATATCATCAATCAATGTCATCATCAAAATTCAACAAGAAATATACTTAACTGTGATGAACTTAAATATACTTAACCAATAATTATGTAATACGTCACATTGTGTCAAAATTAACTACCCATTTTTATTAAATTATTATTAACAATATACATTACCAAAAATATTATTACAGTACGGTTACGAAAATAAGTAAACAATTACAAAATAGCAGTTTCAAACGACTCGAGACGTCCGAACCCTGCACAAACTAACTCGGAAGTTAGTTTGTGCAGGGTTCGGACGTCTATTCATTGTGCTTCGCAGAAGAAGGCCATGGCTTATACCAGGGCCCGGTGCGAGAGGTCGCTGCCGCCGATCGCCCCCACGAGGACAAGGCAGTGCTCCGCCCAAGCGGGGCACAACTCCAACTTATATCATAGTCGGCCTTATAATGTTCCCACGGCTGGGATTCAGGCCTCCTCTCTAGAAGAGGGAATGGGCTGTAATCCACCACGCGGGCCCAGTGCGGGTGGATATCACACGTCTTCGAATTTTCGGTTCTAGGACATGCCGGTTTCCTCACGATGTTTTCCTTAACCGTTTTGAGAGCAATGGTGATGAAATAAATTACACAAAGTAATGCGCCTGGCTGGGTTTGAACCCGCGACCTACAACTCGTAAGTCGGGGCCGTTACCACTCGGCCACCACTGTTCAACTTATGCTCCACCGTATCTTCCGGGCGGTCCGCACAATGGTGACACCCGGGCGTTTCTTCAGCACGAATCAGGTGTAGAACCTCCCGAACTTACCATGTCCGGTGAGAACTTGCGCGAAAGGCGAGGACGCCGTGACAGCTCTCCAACCATTCCTCAAAGAGGAGACTTACTGCCATGTTTATGGCGTGCATTTAGGATACCTACAGCTAAAGAATAAAGCTACTTTTTATTTTCCCACGGGAACAGGATTTTATTCCGGGATTTGGGAGACATCTCCAAAATGGAGACGGTTGCGTTCCGTCGAGTAAGTTTTTAACAGTCGTGAATATACGGACCTACTGGAACTACGTCTTTTTATTTACTCGCTCCAGTCAATACATATATCCCTAAAAACCGATTGTGACGAGTTTCTAATAAAAACAGGATCCGAAATGAATAAATTTGATATATTAACAAAATATATCGTATCTGACAGAGCTCGGACTATTAGCAGTGGATTGACTTAGGTTGATGATGAGTCAACATCATCTTCATCACTGAAATTGTCTAATTCAGAAACCATTATTTTATTGTAAACTGCTATTTGGTAAATTATTATAAATAATAATTGACATGTTTACCGAAATAAATTAAAAAACAAAAAAAACACTTCAATCTGTTATTATTTAAAAGACATTATACCTACCGTGAAGGACTATTATAGAAGACAAGTCAATAAAACCTGTAATTGCCAAGTTAGAGTAATTACCATCACTGACTGTGATTATAGTTGCACGCCATGTCAAGGCAGGATATGCTGAAACAAATTTACTATAACACCTTGTGTACCATATCCTAGCATATAAATATTTTGATTTATTTTGACTCAATGATTTTGAACATCTGAAGCAGAAAGTTGGCAAAGTTTCCATTAAACGCTGAAGTATTTTTTTTCAAGTAGACCTGCTTTTCTCAAACCATCTTGTAAGCCAGCCTCTTTGAGTCTCTGTGTAGTTTGTCAATTCTATAGTAGATGGCGTTGTTATAAAGAAGTACATTCCAATACTGTATCTAAAGAGATTTGTAAGTAAAAACAATAAACTTTTTTTTATAAAATCTCAATTCTGGTTTTATTTACTTACGATGTCAAAAATAAATTGTTTTTTTTTTTATCTCCATCCATTACTGTCCCAATGCTGGACGAAGGCCTCCACCAAGTCATTTGAGTCATTTTTCTCTCGCGCTGTTTCAAACAAGTCTTCGCGGTACGCGTCTAGATCATCTCACCACCTTGTGGAGTAGCCGCAGTGGCGCTTAAATAACATAGATATAACAAAAACAAAGAACAAATAGGCCATTAAAATGGTGTTTTCTATGGACAGCGGCCAAGGGACTACCATGCCGATATTATTATGTTAAATACAAATATTTCTTACGCAAATCGTCCCTAATCTCATTATCATCTGGAGGCAACAAATTTTCAACTAAATAGAGCATCCATTGTTTGAATACAATAATTCGGATATGAAAGTGAATAACAATTAAAGGGTATAATAATAGATATCTCGGACTATTCAATGAGGTAACCTTTACCCTTACATTTGGGGTTTATCTTGTAAAATGTAGTAACAGATAACGTACTATATATACTAGAGGTTTCGGCCAATAGCAAAAAGTCCTTGTCCAAGTAGTGTCGGCTGTGCGTGGATATGTCAGTCAGTCAGTTTCTCCTTTTATACCTACACTAGCTTTTGCCAGCGGCTTTACCCGCGTGAAAATAGGTTTTTCTATACAAACTTTGGAACCCCGTTTCATTCCCTATCGGGGGTGAATTTTGAAATATCCTCTCTTAGTGCTCGCCTACGTCATAAAAGAAAGCCTTGTGCAGAATTTTATGTTCCTAGTCCCAGTAGTTTCGGCTGTGCGTTGATATGTCAGTCAGTCAGTTTCTCCTTTTATATATATAGATAATACAGATTATACACCACTAATTTTTAATTAAAGGGCTTATTAGAAAAGGTCTTATTATTATCTAAGTAAAATCTTTTCTTAATAATATTTATTCACAGCAAAGTTATTAGCGTTTGTTTATATCCCAAAATGACACTCAATTTATGGAAATATTGTACAAGCTATTTATTGATTATGAATGAATAAATGACAATCAAAATGGAAAAACTCTGCGCGTAGTATTTTCTAGTAGCAATTGTTATGAATAATTGTTTCTATTATGAATTTACCAATTATGACAAATTTTCGTGGACAATTCAGGAACTTAGTTTTTTACTTTTGAATACAAAAAAAATATCAGTAATGGGTATGGACAGAGCCCCATTTTTTCTTACTAATTAAAAAATAGGGGTGTACCTATTTATCTATGAATTTTTAGTTACTTAGTAGCAAGAGCAATTCACGATTATACTTACATATAATAACTATTAGAAATAGTTGTATATCGTTATTACTAATTAAGTAAATGTCTTTATCTCATAACCAGTGATAGTACAAAATTAATCAGATTAATAAATAAAAAGTTCATCAAGATTAAAGATTAAGGTTAATTAATAATAATAGATTTTTGTGGTTATTAATCGTTAATAACGGTTAAAAATATGTTGTTGCACATTAGAATGATATAAAAAATTACAGGAATTAGAATGAATGAAAACGTATAGACAAGGTTTTTACGTTTTCAATCTAGATTAATATAAACATATACATAGAGATTTATTTAACAACGATTGAAATTACTGTGTTGAAAATCAATTAAATTAAGTAATCTGCCCGCGTCATGACAGCTACCAAACAACAAAACCAAACAACCTTTTAATGAATTGTTCAAATCGAGATCCATTAGGTTGTCATTCGTGATGTTTAGAACTGCAACCTATTCATTGTCGTATATAATGTTCAATTTAGCACCGTTATTAACATTACACATTGTTTTGTAGTATTCGAGTTGTGTGACAACTACAGCATGATTTGCGAACTACAATTGATATCGTACTTTATAATTTGAAGCTGATATTAGAATAGCTACGACTAAATTATGGGTTGTATTGTCTGATATCTTGTGTTAAAACTATACTTAATAATGCTTTTAAAGTCTGCGTTTTCTTCTCAGTAGGATACTTTGTTGAGGAATGCAACTTTCTGTGAATTGTCTTCTTACATCTGGATCTTTTGTTCCCGGTTTTTATAGGTAAAGATTATTTTTTAATGCATCTTCAACATTGCATGTTACTATTTAGGCACAGGTTTAGTTTTAGGTGCTTCTGTCTTTGCACTTACGGTGTTTACATCATTTCGATTGTTTCGGTGTTTTGCTATTTATCTGTAATAGGTAAAACATTTTTAATTGACTTAAGAAACGGAAGACGTTTCCAATTCTGCTGATTTTTGTTTTTTATCTTTTTATTTTCTTGTACAGCGATATCTTCGCCAAATTATAGCCACCGATTATGTTAAGTCTTTTTTGGTTTCAAAGGAAAATATAGGAAAGAACATAAATATAAAAATAGGATTAAAGGACTTTGCAGATAGATCATTTCACAAGGTAGACCGATGATGTGATGATGTTTGGAGGAGGCCTATATCCAACAGTGGACGTTTTACAGCTGAAATGATGGAGTCCCTATTATAGGCATTCCAATATACGCTGACCAGTATAACAACATATTACATTCCCAATCTTTAGGCTCTGGTAAAATATTGGAATATTCAGACATTAATGAGGAAATATTGTCCAAAACATTGAATGAAGTACTCACAAATGATTCTTATATCTTTTAGCTAAAGAACTTTCCGTTAGATTATAAAATAGACCAATGAATGCTTTGAATACTGCCATGTTTTGGATTGAATATGTGATGAGAAACAATGGAGCACATTACAGACATTAAGACGTGCGTATGAAATGAAGGACCACACTGATATTTAGCAAAAAAAAGTTTAGTAGTACACTTACAACAATTGTAGAACAAATCTTGGAATTTGTAAACCAATATACTAAAAACTACAGTGCTTAAAGTGCGAACCCTCAGTCCTCTCAGACCATCAGCCAGATCTCGAAAAAGTATCAGAAAAATGGAAGTATTGTGACTACAGCCATTTAGTAGAGAATTTGTAAAGATATCTATGGAATTAGAAATCTTTTTCTGAAAACAGCATCAAAATTTATTGTTAAGTGTAACAACAGTTAGTATTTTATTTATTTAATTAAGGAAGAACTAACAGTAGCACGATAAGAAATAGTCATATTATCGTAAATACTTATTACAATAAAAAAAAAAGTTACCAACTACGTTCTCCACAGGTTAGAATTTTGGCAATAAGGCCATTGATAGTATATGAAAAGTTTGTGGATTACGTCCATGTAGATAAATGAATAAAACTGCTGAGGCTGCGTAATTCGCTTGATTATTGTATTAACTTTTTTAAAACTTCTTTGTTTAAAACTTTATGCTTACTCCGCCCTTCTGTTACTTACGTTCAAAAGTTGCCATCTATGTTTTGTCTCTTTTATACCCTTCCTTTTCTCGCTCACACACTTTAACGCTTTATTTCACATCTCATTCATACGTTCCTTTTATCCATCCTACAGTAGTATAGTCGCAGTTTAGTAGATAATAAAGTTACGAAATTGCAATATATTTTGATCTCCATGCAGATTCCTATAAATAAAAAAGAGCGTTACAATTTAAAGGTATACAATTGAATCCAGGAACCTTACTTCAAATGAATGAGGAACTAGCCGAGGGTTGCTAATGAGCACACGACTAGATCATATAAGCAACACGGATGTTAAAGTGGAACGAGGATATGAGGCGCTGGGAAAAATGGTCATAGATTTTTAACCTCTACTAAAAGAAAAATATGGGATACTACTTTTTAAATTTTGTTTTTTATTTCACTTAGTTTCTGCATATAGCCAATGTCAAGTTTAGAAAGTATCGGGCAGAGCACCGCCGTGTCCTCGTGAGGGCGATCAGCGACCTCTCGCACCAGGCTCTGTACAGGCCATGGTGCGGGCTGCTTCTGTGAAGCAATGATGCTAGCAAAGGACACGGCCGCACGCGTGAGGGAACGGACATCCTCACGCCCCAGTTGCCCGATCTCGATTTCCAGTCACCGGAAGCGTAGGCTTACAGACGACGAGCAATGGGTAGCTCACCGTCCGGTCATCCAGTAACCTTCCGGACCGAGCCTGAGTCATCGACGGCGCGCAGTGTTCCACACGTGCCTCGAACAGATGTCAGTAAAACCGTAGGAGTCTTCAATCTTCAATCATCGCAGATCAACAACATTGTTGATCGAAGGCAGGGGCCCAGCAGTGCCGAAGCTTACTGGGGAACTGGGTTGACTTCTGAAAGGGAAACCCGGGTCCTGGAACACAAGGCAAAAAAGGAATATATATGTGGTTTTAGTCTGTATAAGTCTGACATCTTCAGTCACTATGAGTTCCTTTAGAATGCGGATGTATCGCATTCTAATGATTTTATAGTACTTGGCTGCAAAGGTAACGGTAACCTTCTCGGTAAGCTTCGCTGAGATATTTAATACTACAAAAAAAATCAGTTTCATTTTTACGGGACCCTACTTATTTAAAAAATTAAAAACGATGTTGAAATATTTCATATAATTTGCGGATTATCAAATTCAACAGGTTGTTGCAATATTTGAAAGAAATAATTATAAGAAGTGGTCAAATTATTTCCATATCAAAATAATCAAGTAGGTAAGTAGTAAGGTTGTCTGGTAGAAATTGCCCTGTGTAATAAGACCGCCTATTGTACACTTATTTTTTATAAATGTCTGTCCTGTAATAAGTCAAGGTGTGCAATAGCATATAGCATAGTCGGCCTTATAATGTTCCCACTGTTGGGACTCTGGCCTCCTCTCTAGTAGAGGGAATGGGCCGTAATCCACCACGCGGGCCCAGTGCGGGTTGGTCCACGCGGGCCCAGTGCGGGTTGGTAATGCAATAAAGAAAGAAATAATTAAATAAATAATCAAACAATGATTTGGCACCCATATGTAAAGTCACAGGAAATAAGATATACATTGTCGCATTTTCTATGTATCTTAACTTCTGCCATTCAAGAAATATGTTTACGACACTTGATTCCAAATGATCTATTTGATGCTTAGGTAATTAAGAACCATTTGTCGTACAATTATTTCTTGAAAAGCAGAAGTTAAGATAATCGTAGATTAAAAATGTGAGAATATAAATAAGGTGCAGTTTTGGATCTGCAAAAAATTCAGGAAGCAATAGTAAGTGATTCTCGACCCCAATCAACAATCTAATGGATAGGTATTTTATTTAAACTTTATTTTTGTTCACGGATATCGTTAAAAGCGTTTCGTAGCATAAAGGGGTGACCAGACGGTTGCAAACTAGCGTTCCAACCAAGGTGACCTTGCTAGTTTCGATCCGTGAGCAGTTGTAATCCATGACATTCAAAGCCTTTGGTTGGGAGGCGCTTTATCCCAACCACCCAACTTGTTGGCGCGTGGTTTACATCCATGTAGCCGGAACACAAACCAAACACATAAACCAAGCTCCAACCAAGGTGACCTTGGTTGGAACGCTAGTTTGCAACCGTCTGGTCCACCTTTGAGTGGGCGTAGCGTTGCACAGGTTGTCGCGCTCACTCATACAGTGACATGTTTTTTTGAACAGGTTTACTAAGAGAGTTATTCTGAATAACTCGAAATAAAAAAACTAAAATAATAAGTATAATTGATTATTGACCAGTTAAAGTATTTCCATATGACTATAATTGATGAGTTTTGTAACAACCTCCTGAAATTTGTACAGATTCAAAACTACACCGTGTGTATCTTATTTCTCGTGACTGTACCTCCTAATAATTGGAAGAATATTTATAATCGGATCAGACCTTGACTTTAGAAACTAACGACTAATTTTACCTTGTTATAATTTATGTTTAGTCAAGTGACCCGCATTAGTTTTGCACAGGTGAAAATTATATACATGATCCTTCCTCGTGTATTGCTCCTTAAATATTAGTGAAAACCACATCAAAATCCGTTGCGTGGTTAAGGAGGAGTAAGCAGATTAACAGTCAGACTTTCTTTGAAGAAAAGAAGATAAAGATTTACGTTACAAACTTGAATTGTAGCTCTACGAGTCAATCTAATAGGGTTATTATTATCTAATGTGCTGTGTGCACTCTTGATCATACTCTTAAATAGACCTAACTCAATAAAATGCGTTTGAAAATTGAATCATAAAGCATATGTTTTATGATTCAATTTTCAACTTCCTCATTCTTGAGTTAAATCTCTTGTTGTCAACCGTGCGTGCGTTATAGTTATGTCTTAGTACTCGGAAATGATCGTCAGTTTATTATAATGTTTCTAAGCAGTAGGTAGTGTCCATTTAGCGCAATTTAAAAACAAACCGTTTCGAACAATTTTTTTCACCATGGTGCGTGCTTATGCCTCAACTTTTTTATTCAATAATTACAATCGTGAGAAAAGTTTTCAAACTAGTTTGTTTTTTTCAGAATACCTTCACATTACTTTTACTTTTCTTGACTATAGCAAAATATGGTGAGTCAGCGAATATTTTATATGTGGTGCCTTTTACTTCAAAATCTCATTTTATTATGTTGAAACCTATTGGATTGGAGCTGGCTCGAAGGGGACATAATGTGACTGTGATAACCGGGAACAGAGTAACTAATCCTCCTAATAACTTCCATCAATATATGGTGGATGAAAAGGAGATTTGGGATATTATAGGTGAGTTATTTTGTAATTTTATTTTCTGCAGGTTTTTTATAAGGGATAATTCTAGTATTTGTTTACTATTAAGAAATAAAATATTTTAAAAAATTGTTTGAAATATTACGAATATTTTTTATTAATAAATCTGAATGTTCATATGTCTTCGCTTTTGTTAAATAGGAAGTAGTTATTAAATTAAATTAATTAATAGTAGTTATTCCCACCGAAAAAATAAACCTACTTAATTAATTATCTCAAGTAATGTTGATAATATGTTTCTAATCTTTTTATGTAATTTAAATGTGGTTTAGTTTACGTATAACGAGACCTTGAAAAACCAGTATAATATTGCCATATAATGTGTGTAAGACTACAATGTAAAAAGTAAGCTATACAATCTTACTTATTCATATTCATAGGAGGTGGCAGACCAAACGTTTTTGAAATGGTAGATGCAAGCGCAGAAATATTCCACCACAATGTTTTATGGAAAGGAGGCATAGCGTTCACAGAACTCGTATTAAACTCAACTGAAATCAAAACCCTTCTGAAAGAAGACACCAAGTTCGACTTGATCATCAGTGAACAATTCTTTCAAGAAGCACTGAATGTTCTAGCTCACAAATACAATGCTCCTTTAGTCTTAGTTACGACATTTGGGAACTGTATGAGACATAATATTGTAACTAGAAACCCATTACAGCTAGCCACAGTTATCGCAGAATTTCTAGACGTTAGAGAGCCGACATCGTTTTGGGGGAGGATGAGGAATTTATATTTCACTGTATACGAATATGTTTATTGGAGATACTGGTATCTTGAGGAGCAGGAAAAGCTTGTAAAGAAATATTTACCTGACTTGCCAAAGCCTGTTCCGAGTTTGATCGACTTGCAAAAAAATGCTTCCCTAATTCTGATAAATGGGCATTTTAGTTTTGATACTTCAGCGGCCTACCTTCCAAATGTTGTGGAAATTGGAGGAGTGCACTTAAGTGAGAGTGATACAAAATTACCTGAGGTAAGTAGTTGAACGTACATCACATTAGACAGTAAACCCAATCGACTAAAGATACCCGAAACATACACAAACAAAAAAAACTTAAGCTTGAACTACACTGCGCACACATGTGTCACACACGCCGATCTGGGCGCGTCGGTCTCCATACATTTTATATGGAAACTAGACTTGTAGAGCTACACTTGATCCACGCCACGCAACGTCGTTCAATGTACAAATCAGGCGTGTTATACGTGTGCGTCGGTCTAATGTAGTTCTAGCTTAACTTTTGGCTTAACATTTTTTAAAACCACATTTATAATACTTATAGTGCGTTTGTCTATCTATTAACTATTTTCCACTAATTGGTAATAAATTAACCAAGGATAATCACAGTGAATGGAATTTACTACTAAAACTTCAAACGTAATTATTATTGTAATGCTACTTTGCGTTTTCGTTGGTAATCTGTTTCAATTTCAAGATAATTATTATGCATATTTTGTCTTTACGAAGGAGGCAAAACTATGCAATTTCCAACGTTTTAGGCACGGCTCCAAACCACATGCAGTACTTCGTATTTCGTAACTTATGGGGCTTAAGACTCTTGTGTGCGTTTACTGTTAAAATTATACAATATTCTGTACATGCAACTATACATGTATTTTGTAGTATCTCTATTTGATTTAAATAGATTTGGAATACGAACTGTTTAAATAAAATCACGGGCCAAAATTAAAATAGACGCAAATAATTTTGTTGCACCGAGTATTTTTTGACCGGTTAGATTAATACAATACTTAAAGTATATTCAATGTATTTTTTATAGGTCACGCAATAATCAACCATTATCATATCACTCATTCGTAAATATTGCATAATTAAGTATGTGTTTCCGCGTCAATATATATAAGTCGATCGTCATGTAGATTCTATATTGATTTATGAATCTATCAGCGTGTTAGTAGCATGAGTGGTCCACGGCGATACTTACATATAATCACTATTAGAATTAATTCTATACCATTACTGCTATTTAAATGGGTGTCTTTACCTCACGACATAAGAGCTACCTCCGAACAACCATCTAATGATATAGAATTTTCAAACTGACACTTATTAGGATGTCATTCGTGATGATGTAGTACTGAGTACTACAGTCTATTCATTGCCGTTAATAATGTTCAATTTAGCATTGTTACAAACACTACGCATTGTTTTCGAGTACTCACGTTGTGCGTACCTACATGATCTGTGAACTGCAATAGTTATCGTGCATTATTATTTTGAGCTTTAAGATAAAAAAAGAAAGAGGAAGGAAGAAGAAGACGAAGGTGGGCAAGGGAATTCCATAATAAAACAATGTATTTTAGCCGTGTTCTGTCTTATTGAAATTAATTGTCATGTAGTACTCTGGTAGAGCTGTGATTTTAGTGTTTATATTCTGTAGGTAATTAACTATAGAACAAGTTTACTCGATAGGTACTGCAACCAAAAAGTGTAAAATAAAATCTTTTTACAAAATAAAATAAAAATTATAACCGACCATTATAAAAATATACTGAAACGTGCAGAATATCTTTGGTTTCGGATAAAAATTGTGTTAAAAAAAACAAAAAAGCAAAACTAAAAATACTGTAATTTTGTATAGCTATGTTGAAAAATATGTTTAAAGTGTAGACTTTAAACGTACTGTTTGGTACGATACGTCAGATATGGCAGTAATCAGATATTGACGTATTTATACATTGTAGCATAGTGTGCTCATTTATCATCTCAAATTCCGAAAACTGTCACTAAATTTTAATGTTTTTTTTTTCTAGGATCTACAAAAAATATTGGACAATGCCAAACATGGCGCCGTGTATATGAACTTCGGATCAAATGTACGCAGTTCAGAGTTGCCAGCTGAAAAAAGAGATGCATTCCTAAACGTGTTCAGGAAACTAAAACAAACTATTCTTTGGAAATGGGAAGATGACAAACTGGAGAACAAACCAGATAATCTTATTGTAAGAAAATGGTTACCGCAAAAGGAGATTTTATGTAAGTATTACTTTGAAATCTCTAGATGTATATAAAAGAATTTTGACAGGATCATAAATCAAATCATCACCACAGCTCTCAAAAAGTTGAAGGAAACCATCGTTATAAAACCGGCATGTCTTAGAATAAAAAATTCAAAGATATGGGACTTCCACCAACCCGCACTGGAACTGCGTGGTGGATTTACAGCCCAATCCTTGAGGAGGAGGCTTGAGTCCCAGCAATGGGAACATTTTAAAGCTGATTATGCTATGCTATGCATAGAGAAAATTATTGGATACTAGCTTTTGCCCGTGTCTTCGCCCGCATACTTACATAGAATATAGCCTATGTTACTCAGCAATAAAGCAGCTTTCTATCGGTGAAAAAAATTTAGCAATTGGACCAGTACTTTCAGAGATTACCCCTACAAACAAGAAAAAAATGATTACTTTATAATATTAATGTAGAATACGCTTTATTTACATGTTTACATGCGTAACAAATAAACAATTTATTCTTTGGATACAATATTGTGATGAATATGGAACCGATGCAAATGATTTCACTCTTGGTAAATTATGGAATAAACAAGCAATATTTCTTATTTTAATCACGTTTCTTTGCAGCTCATCCAAACATCAGAGTATTCGTATCACACGGCGGGCTAATAGGAACACAAGAAGCCACATTCCATGGAGTGCCAATCATGGGCATTCCAATATACGCTGACCAGTACAACAATTTATTACAAGCCCAATCGTTAGGTTATGGCAAAATATTGAAATACTCGAACATCAATGAAGAAACATTGTTCAAAACATTAAATGAAGTACTCACAAATGATTCCTATAGGATAAAAGCTAAAGAACTTTCGGTTAGATTCAAAGATAGACCAATGACAGCTTTGGATACTGCCATGTTTTGGATTGAATATGTGATGAGAAATAACGGTGCACATTATATGAAGAACCCAGCGATGGAGTTGAGTTGGGTGGCGTATACTATGATAGATGTTTACGCATTTATATTAATTTTAATACTTGCGTTAGTGTATGTAATATCGAAAGTACCGATGATTATAACGAGCTTGTTCATGACGAAACCATCGAAAAAGCAAAAATTTACGTAAATACCATTTTGTGTGATATTTTATGTGATATTGTGTGGTTGTACAAGGTATTTTTTGTTTTTATTTGATTTCTCATAAAGTAAGTAACCACATAATAATTACCAAGGGTGTGTTTGGCAACAAAATACTTATGCAATTAATATTATAAAATGATATAATCAAAAAAGTGGAGATATGATATGTTTAATAGTGTTGAATTTTGTTATTTATTTATTAGTAAATGGAAGGAATTGGATATTATCCTGTGTTTATTTTTGTAAAATATTTTAACCTAAACAAAAAATATTAAAATAAAATGTTTTTTGAAAACAGCAACAATGTTAGAAGAACGGGGATGTGCTAGGAACATCTCGCTATCTCTTTCGTACATACGTAACTTGATGGCAGTGACGTCACGTTTCATTGTGTGCGTCCTTATTCTGTTACTTGACAGCTTTCCTTTCCACAGATTAAAAAGCTTTCAAGTTACTTAATTGGGTTTCTGGAATTCATTCTATTTGTGAATTTAAATAAAGTTAAATAACTGAGTCGATTAACTAATTAATATTTATCTGGTTATCATTCAGATCTAATTTAAAAATCCTGTAAATAAACTTAAATAAAAACTGTTACTTAATTCATTTATTGATAAGAATAGAATAGAATAGATCTTTATTTGCACAGAAAGTAGGTACAGGTTACATACATGTCTTTGTCAAGTTTGATTATCCATACTAACTACCTTAACTAAGGCACGCGAAATACTATTTGTATAATTTATTTTCATTTATTTATTTTTTATTAAGGTAAGACCAACAGCTTCAGTGTACAACATTTTACAGATAAGGATAACAATTGGCCTAAGTCTTACACAGTCGCCAATTACAGGTCAACCAGCATTCACAAAATAATAATAAATTAAAATTACAATATAACAAAAACAGATCCAATTATCAATACTATTACGTGAACAAGATCAAAATCATACATTGCAATTGAATAAGAAAAAAGCGACAAAACAATTAACATTAATCGAAATAATAATGTTACCATAATATGCTTATGACTAAATCACAAACAAAAAACAGACACAGTCAAGTTGATTGTACCTTGCGTTTTTTGTAATAAGAGTTTCATGATCTAAAATTGCTGCATAAAATGTATCAGTTATAAAAAAAAAAAACAGTAGGTACGAGTTAGAATTTATAGATTAAACCTGTGAGGTAAGTTTTTTTCGACACTTTTTACATGCGAAATCAAATATTTCAAGGATTTGATTCAGGTTTTTATTTTTTAGAAATGAAGTCATATGCATTTTTTGGGTATTACCAGAGCGTCTATCGATATAATCCATTCAATATGGTATTCTGACGACCAACTTTAAAATGTAAGAAAAACTCCACCACCTATTTCAATTTGAAAAACTTCTAAACAAGGCCACAGCAAGCTCTAACACCGTACCTGAAACTACGTACAGTTTATAATTAGACAAATATTTGAAGGGAACATTGGTGTTTGAATAAGGCACAGGTCGGGGCGAGTCTTTTGTCCAGTGCCGCGGGAGAGTGTGCTGTTGGCGAGTGCTTCCACTGACTTATGAATTTCGAATGCGACAGACTGAGATTGCGAACCTCGTTCGTGTGTACTCAGACTTTCATTAGTACGCACTTTGTTTTTATTTTTCTCGGTAAGTAGAAATCTACTGTTGGATACACGTATTTCTTTAGAATCCTTATAGAATGGAAGTTTTTAATGAAACGCTTTGTGTTGAAATTTTGGGATAATTTTACTTCTTATATTTGACGTCATTCGTCGCCTAATACTTATTCATAGTTCCTCTCAGTATTATCATGTCTATGAATTCCTATTCTGACAATGTCTCGATGATCTGTCGTCGTTCAGTCATATTATTCCATCAACTTTCATTTCCATTAAATACATGTTATCGTATGATTAAGTAATGGTTTGGTAGGCAAACTATAGGCATCTGAAAGTTTGTTTCAATATAATTATAAATTAAACTAGGTAAAACAAGGCATGGTTGGCATGTGTGCGCACGGAACATACACACGGAGATAATGATAAAATTATCTTCGTAATCGTGACTGTAGTACATAATGTAATATATATAGTTGTTCCGGGTCTGAGTGCCTTGTGTACGTCAGTTTACATGTTTGTGAACGCACTCATGATGCAGGATTAATTCTTGGTGTGAGTTTTTTTAAGACGGGAAAACATCCAGTGACTTTTCCCGCTCTTGGGCGGAGCAAGAGGGCGTGTCAGAATTTTACTGTCTAAAAGTCACTATGTCAGTCAATCAGTCCCTCACAAGTCACATGTGAGGTGACATTTTAAACCTTAATTTATTCTTTAATAATAAATTGTGTAGGTATATGAGTGGGAATTATTTGTACTAAGCATGTTAAACTGTGCTCTTGTCATTGAATCATCATGAATGAACCGTATATCGTAAGTAATTCTAGATATTGTTGGTTCAGTTCATAGATTAGATCTCACTAGGAAATTCAACAAGATAAGAAACACATTTATAAACATAGTGACATGACATTACTCTATTCTAGAAGTTAAGAACTATTACGAGTACTCATCTAATACCTTTACAAAGATTGATATTGTGCCATCAGTCGTAAAATAGGATGAAGCACGTATAGGCTGCTAATATTCACTCGTAATTAAAGAATTACTTATAATTATCAACGTACAACAAAAAACATCCAACTATTCTTCGTTCTTATGTTTTTTTAGAACAAGTAACAGATATCGGAGAATAACTGCTTGAAGGCTATATATAGCTCCGGTTTCAGCTTAGGCAGACAGGTGCGACGTGTTAATGGGACGCCATTTTATTTTTAGGTTTTTGGAACAAATCAAATTATTATTATCTCTTTATTTTTCTTTTTTTTCATATAATTTACATTTTTAAATATTTCTTTAAAAAAATATATTTATAATTTATTTATTATTACTATTATTTTTTGAGGTTTGAAATCATCCATTGACTTCTCGCGCTCTAAAGTGGAGTAAGAAAACGTGTCAGACTTTTACTGACTAAAACTACACCTGTGACCTTCAGTTGCCCTTTCCGTTCTAAGACCTCAGGTTTTCTTTTCAGATATTCCCGGTGGCCCTAGCGAGTATCGACGCTGCTGGTTTTACTGACATCTATTTGAGTCGCGCGTGGAACATTACGCGTTGTCGACGATTTGGGCTCGGTCCGACGGTTTCTGGACGGCCGGACGGCGAGCTACTCATTATTAGTCGGTGACCGGGGTTCGTCCTGATACTCTCGACGCCCATGGCGTCTCCTGTCGTGGCTGTTGGGACGTGAGGATGTACGTTCTACAAAAAAAAGGTAGTCTATTCTTTATAATATGGATATAATTTTGATTTTGAAAAGAAAACAAATAAAATTAAAAAGGATTATTAATTATATAATAAGTTATTCCGTATTAAAGGAACGTTATTATTTTTTTTAATTATATATTTATTGGTTTCTTTGTGTTTCGTATTTTCTGTAATATCGAATATTATATGCCGTGCCAAATGTGGTTCTGAGTGCTAAAGCAGCATAACAAGTAACGACAGTACTTCTCTGATGATAATTTGCTATCCTTTTTGTATTTCCTTAGTCTCAAATCACATCATTCAGCTTGCAATAGAGACTTAAAACATATACATACATATACCATTGATAGAATGCAGAGAAAACTTTCATTACACATCGATTTTCGTACACCCGAGGTAAAAGTACGCTATGCATTCACATACACGTATCACTAATTTACCAGTCGTCTGTCTGCAACCCTGAAAGGTAAATGTAAAACTAACAGAGTTTGGACAGGACGCAAATTAAAATCAACATACTGGCGACGGCCGTGGATAGCGATTCGTTCGGTTTTCGGATCTCTTTTTTTGTGTCTAATCTCCAGTTGATACCTGCCAGATGTAAAAACTCGTAGATTTTCACGCTTTTTATTAGGTTTAGGGTTTAGGATTGAGATTAAAAAAAAAACTTATGTTCAAAGAATTAATTATGGAATCTTCCAGGCCGGCTGTGCTGATCGATTAGGATAATTAAATTATCGCTGAGCGAGTACAGATTATGAAATTGTGGCACAACCAAAAATTCTGTGCGCACATAATATTGGTAATGAAGCCAGTTTTATTGGCACTGATTTGGATGTCCAACAGCCAAACTTATGTCAAATTTAGTAGCACTATTTTCTGACTTTAAAAAGCAGAAATTCTTTAATTCGGCGTGTATACTTTGATGTGCCTTTCTATAGATTGAAAATTTTCAATCAACTTGAGTGAGTCGATTGAACGTTTACAATCAATTGATCATATTCAACTTGTATAAATATTTCAGTTACACCAATTCATTTTTCGTTATCCTGTCTTTGTTTGAACCCTTTCGAGTCTGTAGAAAATATTCCTCATTGCTTTATCCCGTTTGGAGTGGTTCAATATATACTACAATTATGTTCTCAATTACGCAATGTGCAAGCCTGGAGGCCTCTCCGAGGGTGGCTTGTTTCGGGCCACTAAGCTTACGCCCCCATTACACATCTTAGATTCGGTCTAGACTGTTATAATGGAATAGCGCTGTGGTTGCCCTGTATTGCAGCTGCGTGCACTATACATACAAATATGTTTATTAAATTCAACACGTGGCTATCGTTTAGGCCACAAAAAAGACCAGTTCAGCACATTCTAATCCACTTATCGTATTGCCTAATTAACAACTAAAAACACCACACACTTCATTTAGGAAAATCCTCCCAAATTATTCAAAGGAACGACCCAACCTAATTAGTATCAATTTTATCTGCAGACGACATAAAAGCAATTATTCGCCGCAGTGCATTTAGCGCAGACTACGGATACGAGACATTGGCATAGGAGAGTGCAGAAGGGCAATTAGTAAAGTACTTACAAGAGATTTACTGGAGAGCTTTACCTTAGTTCTTTAGCTAATCTCTATACTTTCTTACAAAATCTTTTGTGCCTTCATAGGCCAAAGAATGGCCAATAGCTTTTCAGTTTTTCGAGCTTATTGGCAGTTGGCCAAGCTCATTACTAGTAATAAGCCGAGGGGCTTAAAGGTTTTGGACTGGCTACAGCACCAAAACTTAAAGGTTTGGTTGGAGTTTGATGCAATCGAGAAGCACAGGGCCAGTGTTGATATGACGACGCTTGGGGGCCTACGTACAGTCAAGGGTCAAAAGTGCAGTTCCACATTACCAATGCTGAAATGTCTAAAATTTCTTTGTAGAAGAGTGTCAATGGTCCATGACTGGTTTAATTGGTAGCATAGAATCTAAAGTATTGAATAAACTAGCTGTGGACTATTGAACTTCTATAACAATAAAGAAATTTTAGACATTTTAGCATTTGTAGAGTACAACTGCACTTTTGACCCCTGGCTGTACTGAGGTAGACTTCTTTCAACTGAAGTGGTGATAGATTGTAGCTACAGAAGGGCGTTTCATGCATGCATATTAAATGCATGTCTCGGTATAGTACAAGCGCTCTCGTTTGTATTTAGTTAAGATAAATTGATGTTGATTTTTCTTAGGGTTAAAAGGAACCTAACATGAAAAAGATGAAGGGGACTTCGTTCGCTTGCTTTGCTCGATCACTTTAGCTCCCGTCGTCTCCTTCGAACCCAACATATCGGTGTCCGGATGCCCTATGACCCCGAGTTCGCTGTCGCTTGTTCTTCATTAAGCGGCTAGAACAAGTTTTAGTAAAACAAAATGATAATTTTATCAAAAGTGCTAAATGAGCGTTAGAGAAAATGTTATAGCATATTAGTTATCTAAACCGAACGATATATTTTGCTGGAAGAATGTATTTCAGCAATTTATGAATTTTGATAATATAGCAAATATTCTTATACTAAATTAGCTTCTGCTAGTGATTTTGCCCTCGTGAAAGTAGGTCTGTCCTTACATATTTTGGACTACCGTTTTAACTCCTTAGGAGGTGAATTTTGGAAAATCCTTTGTTTGTGTATGCCGACGTCATAATGACCTTCTGCATACCAAATTTCAGTCGTTGATAGACTTGTGAGTTAGTAACCGTTGCCTTTTATTTTGATAGATAGGTGATCTAGGTATCCCCTGGCACCCTCCCTCTGCCACGAACGTCAAAACCGACAATATTTCGACATAGGTACCTCATTTGTGTCTCAGTGTAAGAAAGTTGTTTTCAATGCTGTCCTTAACAGCGGGCAAGATATCTCCGTGGTCTAAGCCTTCTGTACTTACCCCTCTATGATTTAGCGCCGACTACAGATACGCGACATTGGTCTATTTCGAGGCCAGGCCTATCTCATTAAGAGTTTGCAATTAAAACTTTGCAATCTGGCCGCCGTTCTGAAGGGAATTAACGCCAACGCCAACGCTTGGGAAATGAAAATCAGTCTTGAACGTCATAGAGATTTTGCTGGATTGGGAGTTGTTAGCGATTTGTAAGTTATTTTAGTTTCGGAGTAGCAAACTGGGGTGGAAATTGGATTGGGGTTGGTTTTTTTTTGTTCACGTTACCTACGATATGGTAACTGTTAGTGCCTATCTGTTTTTGTGATTGCTGTGTAAACACGTGCCATATTAATAAAAATACTAGCTGCAGCCACCGGCTTTGCCCGTGTAATAGTAGAAAATTATCCCATGAGAACATCATTCCGGCATGAAAAGTATTCTATGTGCTATCCTAGGATATGGTCTACCCATGCGCTATTTCACCTAAATCCGTTCAGCCGTTCTAGCGTAAAGAAGCAACAAACACACGTACACGATGTTGTCCTTTCTACGTTGTCAGCGGGTTAGTACCTACACAATTTAAAATATGTAAAAGTTAAGGGGTGGGCTGAGCGAGCAGTGGTGGCCGAGTGGTAACGGCCCCGACTTACGAGTTGTAAATCACGAGGTCAAACCTAGCCAGGTGCATTACTTTGTGTAATTTATTTCATCACCACACAAAATAAAAAATAATATTATTATATACTTGCAAAATTTTGCCTTTATATCATTAGTCTGATGTGATGCACTTTTACTACAAAGCCATTAGTAGTTGCAAAACGAACGCATCTAGTTTCCTTTTGTACTCCAAGATAGGAGGCATATTACAAAAGCATGAAAAATAACAAGCTTTTATTATATTGCGTTCTTTACACATGTGATTCTACATATGAAATCCGCATACGTTTTTTATGCCGGCCGTCTATGTCCTAGCACGGCATGGAACTTTTTGCTTGGCGAGCGCGGACAAAAACGATATTTATACCCTTCACAATAGCGTGATGTACCGTGTGGAATTGAATGGGGAACGTGAGAGCCTTTTGTGATATTATATCAGTTCTAGTGAGGATGTTTCATTTGTGGAGCTGCCAGGGGATTGTATGTATCATGTTTTTTGTGAAATGTAAGAAAAAACGTGGTGTTTTTCTCTCCTTTTTTGACTTACCAATTCATAAAGGATTTTGGCCACGAGATACTGTGTGAAAAACTGTTTTTTGCTTTCAGTATTGCACTATTTATATCTTTTATCTGAATTTGATGATGATTGACCCAGACTGGGAAGCAAAACGTTGGAAGACTTTTCTCAAGGTAAATTGCGCACAAGATTGATCTGTATGGTGAAGGTTTGAGTAAGCCTATATCTAGCCGTGAACGTCTCCAGGTGGCGCTCCAAGATGGACGCCGTCAGGTACATGCGAGTCTTCACTATCGAGGATGCGGTGTCCTAGGCTGGGATCGTCTTGGCGGTGTCTTTTGACATCACCAATGTTTTCAATATTCTACCCTGGTGTTGTATTAGGGACTTCGGTATCAACTCTGTCTTTTCGTCGAGGCCTATTTGAAGGACAGGGCAGTCATCTACCTTGATCACCGAAAAGAATGGAACTGGAGAGATGAGTGCGGTCTCCCAGAGGGATCGGTTCTGGGGCCGCTTCTGTGGGACGAGTTAAACGGTTACGAGTGAATCTCACTAGAGGTGTGGTCTGGATCAAGGAACACAGAAGGAAAGGAAGGTCGTACTTGGCGGTGGTCGAAATTACAACACGCGGGGTTGCGACAGTCGTTAAGAGGATCCGGAAATTGGGACTCGAGGTGGCTTTGCACAAATCTAAGGCCATGTATTTTCATGACCCTCAGAACGCGCCGCCGTCGAGATCCCAAATAACGTCGGAAGGGTTTCATAACGGCGTCGAGTCAACGATGAAGTACCTGGGACTTGTCCTCGACAGCTGGTGGCATCTCGAGGAGTATGTTCGACGTCTGATATCCAGACTGGAGCGAGCCGAGGCTGCGCTCAAACGGCTATTGCTCAATTTAGGAGGTCCAAAACGTGAGCCATTATGCGAAGGAATACTGCGCTTTAGTCAGTAAACGTCTTTGAAGGTATGCGGAAGAGAGTGCAAAGTCTCGCAAACCTCCGTTGAAAAGCGAGTATCCTCCGACCAGCCGGGTGTTATGTCTGGTAACTGTTCGGTAGATGATTTCGTGCTGTTCTATATAAATCGCGCGGAGAACTTTAATTGCGCGATGAAGGATTAGTTCTTATGTGACGCCATAGATGTCGCTACATGTCTAAAATTGCCTCTCGCTTCATGCAGAGTAGTTCCCACGTAAACATCTTTTGGCTGACATGACTATGATGACGTATTACGTATATAATGTTAAGAAAATCTTCAATTCGCTTATTTTTGCTAACGACTAATAAACATTTATTAGGAACTCGAAAACGTCTGAAAACTTTGCTTTAATCGTTATCGGTACCCAAACCATCTGGAACTAAGTTCTCTATTTAGAAATTAATTTCAGGGAGTTGTTTGTTTTAGAATTTCTAATAATATGTACCTACCCATAAAATATTAGCATCAAGTCTTAAAGAAGTCTTACCTTCTTCAATAAATAAATTTATAATTTAGGGACTTTTTTTTTTTTTTTTTCGGTGGGAAAACCATCTTATGACATCCCCCGCCCTTGGGCGGGGCGGGAGATAGTGTCAGACTTTTACTGACTAAAAACCCACTCCTGTTCCTTCGTTGCCTTCGTCCCAGGACCCCGGGTTTCGCTTTCACACTACCCATGGCCCCAGTAGGCTTCGACCCTGCTGGGCCCCTACGATTTGCTGACATCTCCCTGAGGCGCGCGTGGAACAATACGTGCCGTCGACGACTTGGACTCGGTCCGGACGGTTACCGGACGGTCGGACGGCGGGCTACCCATTGCTCGCCGTCCGCAAGCCCGCGCCTACGGTGGCCGGAAATCGGGATCGGAATCCCTGCGTCGATATCGGCGTGAGGACCGTTGCCTCACGCGATCGGCCGCCTCCTTTGCTAGCATTACTGCTTCGCAGAAGGAAGCGACCGCCTGCCACTCCTCCTCGCTACGGACCATGGCCTGTACCAAGGCCTGACGCGAGAGATCGCCGCCGCCGATCGCCCCCACGAGGACAAGGCGTTGCTCTGCCCAAGCGGGGCACACCTCCACCGTATGCTCCACCGTGTCCTCCGGGCGGTCCACACAGTGGCGACACTCGGGCATCGCTTCCGCACGAATCCGGTGCAGGAACTTCCCGAACTTACCGTGTTCGGTGAGAACCTGCGTCATACGGTAGGTGAGGACGCCGTGAGGGGACTTACCGCCATAATTGTGGCGTGCCCAGCACTGGGTCGCGAAGGTCGCTGCCGCCATATAATTTAGGGACTGGAATTTGATATAAGTATTGTGATTGAATGTTATGTACCTAAGTGACTAAAGCCCGTGTTCTGTTCTAGAACCGCGGTGACTTTTTTAAATAATCCATGGGTAGTATTTACTGCCGTAATAACTATAATATATTTATGTTAAATACAACCTCGAAGTAAGACCTTTTTTACCTTTGGAAATCAATCCAATGACATCTCCCGCCCTTGTGCGGAGCGGGAGAGCGTCTCAGACTTTTACTGACTAAAACCACACATGTGTCCCCTTGCTAGTTGCCCTTTGCGTTCTAGGACTACGGGTTTTCTCTAGGACTACGCCTGACATTTTAGGTGATATCTATATATTGTAATTGTAATAAACATTTTTATTTTTTATCCCACCTTATAAAAAAACCTCTTGTTCCATCTAAAGCCAGAGAAGTTATTTCATGATTTTCCACCTCAAAAAAAGGTCATGTACTGATAGCGGCATGAATCTTGAGCGCTCGGCGAAAGAGCGGAGATCGCTTTGCGCATCGTACACATCGGCGAGCCACTCACTGTACAAGGATTGCACTCCCCGCCCCCGCATGTCTTTTCATACCACTAAAAAGACCCGATATTTCACTTCTGCGTGCTTCTGCGCTAGAAGAACTGTAAAAGTCAGCGCTCAAGATCCGAGAATGGGATTTGTGACTTATGAATAGCTATTGATTCGCCTACATACATAATTGGCGAAATGTACTTGGATAATGTATAGGTACTAAGATACTGTAAATAAGTTCAGAACACATTATGCTTTAGGGTGCTTTTCCACCTGAAATAAGTAGCATAATAATGCCACGTTGATATGAATGAGTTTGATATCCACCAATATATTTTTGGGTTCATATATCTTACGAAACGCGTTTAAATAAGCTATGTTTTTATATGGAAAGATGCGTGCCATGTATGGTGACGGTAATAGTGAGTGGCGGCCACTCCTTGTGCTTGCCTTACTGTCGATACATCGCATAGTGAGCTGCGCATCTTCTTCCCATTTACCTCTTAGCGGTGCATCATAGCACATGTTACTCGCCCCGCTACATAGCTAAGCATTAGTGGAAACAGCCACATAGTTTTGTAGCTTAGTTTTCACACACATAGCATTGCTGTAAAGCTCTGGTTAAAAATGATCGAATATCGAGACCAATTTTGAATGAAGCAATTTCCTAATATCGAAATGTAACTTTAGTTTAAATAAGTACCTAACAACCCCAAAAGCCGTCGATATGGGAGAGCCCCGACCCTTCACAAATTGGTTCAACCAAACTTACATTAAAATATAGAAAGATACACAGTTCCCCAGTTACCTGATACATTATTGTGTACATAACATTAAACAAACCAAGCTAAGTACACAATGTATCATATTTATATAGAAAATGTCAAACGGTTCATTGTTAAAGTTTGCTCGTAACAAAATTTGACATTAAATTACAAACTTACCAACTTCAAAGTAATGGCTTCAATTGAAATTTGTTTTAACATTAATTTGTTCCGAGTTTAGAGTTCGGGAGCTGAAAATTACGATGAAAGAAGAAAGGGCGAACGGAAACAAACTCCTGTCCCTTTTGTACATAGAACATTGTTAAAGTAGACATTAATACTACGTATTAATTTTATGATTTTTCGTTTCGTTGATAGTTTTATTACGAAAAACGTGTTTGACGTTTTGTCTGTGACGTTTATATTATTATATCAAATGAGTACTCTGCGTAGCTATGTATTTTTTTTCATTAAAGAAAAACTAAGGAAGTATTTATGTTATTTTTAAGATACTTTGCTACATGACTCGAAAAAACCAATCGGATTCGCGTACCGAGGATTCCGTACAAACCTGCTTTTGTTAATAGTTCGACTCCCGAATCGAGTCTCGAAGATTTTTCCGAATAGCAAAAAGTAATTATTTTGTGATGTAGCAACAAAATTACAGTTTTTAGATTTTATATTTAATTGTACTATGAGACCTTGCTTCTCGCCTTTCAGGATTCCAGTTAACGGGAAGTAGCTCATAGGATAAAATTTCCATGCGAGTCTTAAAATATTTTCCCCTTCGTAAACGCGCCTCAAAGTTGACAGTTTAAAGTTTCCAGTTATCTTACTTTGATAAATTATTAAAAATAATTAAGCGCACTATACGAACTATACTATTTATAATAACATTGAGTTATTACAGAAGTGCATTTCTTATAAACAAAAACAGCTAAACAGTGATAAACAAGCAAAAATACGGAATCAAATAAAGTGCAAATCATTGAGTGACTATTCAAACAACGCGGTGAGTGCACGGTATCATCGCGGTTGCGCGAGCGGCGTAAGGGCGATAACGGCGCGCTTCTTCAGACGGTGACACATCGCCAGCGAGGGTAAAATAAACTTGTTTTTGACAGTACCTTCTCATTTATGAAGTTCGTCAAACGTTGCAGTTGAACTTTTCAGCATAGAAATATTTTTAAGCAGAGTGGTGATTAGTGCATTGAATTTAGTATCTAAATATGTTGAGGTCACCGGATTCAAAAATTAAAAGTTCCTCCGACGGCAATCTGAATAAAGCGCCTATCGTATGTGTTGAGCAACACTCCCGTAAGCGTAAAGAACCCGAGTCGGAATTCAAGGATATGTTCGATACATTGTCGCAGGATTTACAAAATACTTTAAGCGAATGGCGCCGCGATATGAATGCAACATTATTAACAATTACTGATAGTGTTGCGAATATTAAAATTGATTTAACCACGTTGTCCCAAGTTATCACAGAAATCAAAAGCGATGTAAGTTTGCTCCGATCAGAACAGTTATCCATCAAACAAAGTATTAAAGAACAGGGCGAAAAATATAAAGTATTGTCTCAAGATGTATTTGATTTGCGTAAGTCGGTTCAATATACCATGGATGAACAAACTGACATTCGAAAGCAAGTCGATATTTTGAAAAATCATAATGAAAATTTAGCGGACTTGCAATGCACTATGGTTGGCCTCGAGGCCAAAATAGAGTTCATGGAACAAAATGCCAGGAGCTGTAATATTGAGCTTTGTAATATACCTGAACGGCGGGACGAAAATCTGATAGCTTTACTGGAAAACCTTGGATCTAGAATCAATTTCAAAATCTCTGAAAAGGATCTGGTTGCCGTACATCGCGTCCCACGCGCTCATCAGCAAAATGACAAGCCCAAAAATATAATTGTAAAGTTTACTTCCAGAATACTTAGAGACAACGTTCTCAGCGCTTGCAGATTGTCCAAGGGCTTAAATGCAGAGGCGCTTGGCTTTAAAAACTCTACTCTACCTATTCTCGTCCATGAGCATTTGACCCTGAAAAATAAGCAGTTGTTTCGGGAGTGTCGTGAAGCAGCCGCTAAAAACAACTTTAAGTTCGTGTGGGTTAAACACGGAACCATACTTGCAAGAGAAAAAGAAGGAGCGAGAGCATTCGCCATCAAATCATCCTGCGACGTGGCCAAAATTAAACCCGCATCATCACCTACACCTATACCGGGATCAGCAAATCTTGATCATTGATTCAGTTTACATTTTGGACCTCATGTTTTGCAAGCAACCCGCACTGTGCTTGTTTTGTTTTGTCTATCTTATTCAGAGTTCACAATTTCACAGTCTCTGCTTATTTGATTGCTTTACCAACCTTAGCTGTCTTTACTTAGTGCTTGTCAAACTCCTGCGATTGCTACTCGCTTCCGTCCGTTGCATAACAAAGAATATCCTGTCATTTGTATTACTCGTAACAGTCGTAACTTTATCTTGCGATTCTGCACCTATAACTTTATGTCTTGTTCCCCAATTCGTCATTGAATTTTCAATGCCTTATTTACGAATGCTTATACTAATTTTATTTTTTGTACCTCAGTATCTCATACTTTGGATTGTTTACGTATTGTATCATGCACTCAGAGTCTTGAAGGCTTTTAGAATGTTTTATTATGTGTTTGTTTTTAGTAGTATTTTCTATTGCAATGGATGACCAATTTCTTACTGTTTACTATCAGAACTGTAGAGGTATCCGCACCAAACTGCATATGTTATATGTGAATATATTGGCTTACTGCTACGATGTTATCGTGTTAACGGAAACATGGCTGACACCGGAGATATTTGACTCGGAAATCATTGATGAACGTTATACTGTATACAGGTGCGATCGGGATCGTGTTGCTACGGGTAAGAGGGAAGGAGGTGGAACCCTGGTGGCGGTTCTAAAAACACTACACTCTGTTAGAATAAATCCTCTCAGCACTCTTCATGCGTACATTGAACATGTTGTTATACAGATACCCAGCATGAACAAGGGCAAATCACATCTAATTAGCACTGTTTATATACCTCCAAAAACTCCAGAATGTATCTACAGTAGCTACTTTGAAATACTGGATGCTTATCTTGAAAATACAAATGTTGAGCGATTCTATCTGGTTGGTGATTTCAATTTACCATCTCTGAAATGGGATGACAACATCAATAGTCACTCCACATTTGGTCAAGTTTGCGGGGATGGCTCCCCCGTTAGTAGAGTTGTGTGTGATTTTTTGGCTACCCATAATGCTACCCAATACAACACCATTAAGAATATGCGTGATAGAGTGCTGGATCTCTTTATCAGTAACAATCATTGCAAGGTTCGCGAAACTAATGATATTTTGCTTCCTCCGGATCAATATCATCCTCCGTTTTATGTCTTAATTCCATTCCAATCAAAAACTAACAATATGATGCGTAACAAGGCAAAAAGATACAACTATTTCAAAGCTAATTACGATAATATTAATAAGGATTTGTCAGAAATAGACTGGGTCGCTTTGCTCTATAACTGCTCTGTGGATGAAGCACTGAACGTTTTCTACAACTTACTTTTCCAAATTATTAAAACACATGTACCTTTAACGACGATACGGTCATCAAAATTTCCAGTTTGGTTTTCACCGGCTCTCGTACACATATTTAAGAACAAGTCTAAAGCTTGGAAAAAATGGAAAAAGTATCAAAATTTATCAGATTACGAACAATTTTCGCTTTTTAGATCCCGTTTTCATGCAGAGTGTAAAAATTGTTATGACCGGTATATGAACTCAGTGGAAGATAGTATTAAAGTCAATATTAATTATTTTTGGAAATTTGTCGCAAACCGCAAGTCATCTAATGGTATCCCCTCAACAGTGCGCTACAAAAATCAATCTTCTTGCAGTCCTAGCGATATTTGTAATCTTTTCTCGGATTATTTCAAATCAGTTTATGAGTCTTCTACCGTGTCCAGTGAATCTTACACAGACTGGGAATGTTCGGAGGAAAGCACTGTGGTGAATAGTATTCAATTTACTACTCAACAGGTATTGAGTCACCTTGAATCCCTAGACCTATCAAAGGGACCAGGTCCTGACAGTCTTCCTGTAGTATTTCTTAGAAAAACTGCAAAAAATATATGCGTTCCCCTACAAATTATTTTTAATCGATCTCTATCTGAAGGAATCTTCCCTGATGTTTGGAAGCAAGCAAACATAATGCCAGTATATAAATCGGGCCCTAAAGATGACGTTGAAAACTATCGCCCAATATCGATATTGTCGGCCTTGTCGAAGGTTTTTGAGAGGCTTGTGCACGGTGAACTTTATCCCTTACTTCATAGTACTATTTCGCCACAACAGCACGGTTTCGTTAAAAGAAGATCTACTGTAACTAACCTTGTAGCATACCTTGACTATATTTTTAACACTATGGATACTGGTGTTCAAGTGGACTCGGTTTACACTGATTTTCAGAAGGCTTTCGACAAGGTCGACCATGAACTGTTGCTGAGAAAGATTGCGTTCAACGGTATACGTGGTAACTTGTTGAGATGGTTCTCGTCATACGTTTCCAAAAGAACGCAGCGCGTAGTGATAAACGGCTACCAATCAGCCAGTATACTCGTGACGTCAGGTGTTCCTCAAGGATCGATTTTGGGACCCCTGTTATTTGTATTATTCATAAACGACATAGGAACATGTTTTCGAAATTCAAAATTTCTATTATACGCAGATGATTTGAAGATATTTAGGCCGATTAAAAACATTAATGATTGTCTCGCTTTACAATATGATTTAAATAGATTATCTGAATACTGTGTGCGTAACAAACTTAAACTTAGTGTCCCAAAGTGTTGTTGCATAAGTATCACCAAAAATAAAAACGTCTACAGGTACTTTTACTCCCTAAATGATATCGCACTTAACAGAGTTTGCGAGGTGCGTGATCTGGGTGTAGTGATTGATGATAAGCTCCATCTGGAAACACATGTCAACAGAATTGTTAGCAGAGCCTGGCGAATGTATGGTTTCATTATGCGGTCAGCCACTAATTTCGTTCGCCCCCAGACCTACTTACTTCTATACAAAGCCTTAATTAGATCTCAATTAGAGTATGCAGTCGCGGTGTGGAACCCCCTCTACAATAAATATTCTGCATGTTTGGAAAGGGTACAAAAGAAATTTTTAAAGTCAATGAATTATAAATGCCTTCATTCCTCTGCGTCGTATGTTGACTTATTGAGGAGATACAATCTTGTAAGCCTTGCTAGTCGGCGAATATTTCTGGAGACTATGCTTCTATATGACCTCTGCAATAATGCTTATGACTGCTCCGATATTTGCAACAGGATTTGTTATTTAGTTCCCAGAAGAGTACAAATGCGTGCGGCGCGTAAGCAGTCATTTTTTGCAGTAAAATCTTGTCGAACGAATGCTGGTGTGCGTGCACCATTGCGCCGTCTAACCGACAATTATAATAAGTATTTTCTCCAAATCGACTTATTCTGTACGACCCCCGGACGTTTTCGAAATTCCGTTCTCAAAGCAATCAAAGAATTTGACTCCTTATCAACTCTGTAGAAGAAGTTATTATAATTATAAGTAATTAGTGCTATATGCTTATCTTCTTCAATTTAATGTATTTAATAATAATAGTGTGCTTATTTATATGTCATTTAATAATAATGCTAGTCTTAATTTTATTCAATTTTGTCTAAATATTTTTATATATCGAATTGTAATGTATGTAACTAATTTGTCTGAATTGTTTTTATTCTAACGTAATTTAAGAGATTGCATTCATTTTTAATCTATTTTGTTGAACTTTATTTTAGTAAATAATATTTTTGTCAATTTTCAATCAAACGCGTGATTTATATATTTATGATTGTTGCGAATAACGCTGTTGATTGCATAATTGTTAATTTTAAGTTTTTTTTTTTTTGTTATTCTCTATTATGTAATTGTTTGTTATTCCAAATAAATAAAATTAAAAAAATTAAAAAATATGCGCCTAAACGGAGTACAAATGGCCATATTTTTAGATTGCGTAGATTTAGAAGTTTGGTTTTTTCACTGCTCTACAGAATAGCAGATTTGATATTCATTTCAGTTTAATACCTCCAGGCGTTCTTGAGAAAATGGGTCTTGACAGACGGACAATAAAATGATCGTATGAGGATTTCGTTTTTTTACCTTATTCAGTGAGATACGGAACCATAAAAATGATAAAAAGTATAGGTATAGATACTACAACTTGTTACTAATATTACTTATAATTTTAATCATTTAAGTGTCGTCGTGTGATCTTTTTATCGCAAGTCAGCGGGATATTTCCAAAGATGTGAAGTACTCATTAGATAAATATTAAATAAATGAGGTTAAATTTAAAAAAAAAATGCGATTATCATTGGAATGATGATGTTAATGTAGGAACTCGATAAGAATTACTGACTTAGCGAGTTCTTGATCAGAAAACGAAGAAGTAATAAATATATGGCGTCCATAAACTGATCTACAAAGTTCGCAATCCATCTTTACAGTCATTTATTGAGTAATAAGTCTACTTAGTATTAGTTTCCTCAGATTACCACAATGATATTTAAGAGCTTAAAATAAGCGTAATAACCTGATTTCCTCACGGTGAACAACGGAGTGCCTCGGATCTTTTCATAGCAAATTAATCAATTAAAGCCTTGGCTCCAGGGAGGCAATCGCTGGATGAAGCCTAAATATAACAGATTACATTAATCTCTCACGATATAACGGTTCCGAAGGGCATGGTCGCGATTTTCGCGTTTATTCTAATATTTATTGGGGATAAATTGCAGTGAAGTATGTTTTAGAGCTTGCCCTATGGTGATGGGGAATAATAAATTAGGTAATTTGGAGTTTTGAGTTGGTTTTTTTGGACCTTTTTTGTGGTAATGACACTTTTTTGTGGTAATGAATAATATTTTTTTTTTTTCTGTTGGGAAAATCATCTAATGACGATTGCACTGCCCGCACTTGGGCGGCGCGGGAGGGCGTGTAAGATTTTTGCTTACCAAAAACCCACTCCTTTTCCTTCTTTGCCATTGTTCCACGGCCTCGAAGATCTCAACTGCATCACCCATGGACCCAGTAGGCTTCGACCCTGATGGGCCCCTACGGTTGCTTACATCTTCTTGAGGGGCGCGTGAAATACTACGCGCCGTCGACGACTTGGGTTCGGTTCGGGCGGTTACCGGACGTTCGGATGGCGAGCTACCCGTTGCTCGCCGTCCGCAAGCCCTCGCTTACTGTTGTCGGAAATCGGGATTGGAATTAATTGCCTCGCGCATGCACATGCGGCCTCCTCTTTTGTTAGCATTACTGCTTCGCAGAAGGAAGCACCCGCCTGCCACTTCTCCTCGCTCCGGACCATGGCCTGTACTAAGGCCCGGCGCGAGAGAGATTGCTGCCGCGGATCGCCCCCACGAGAACACGGCGGTGCTCTGCCCAAAGCCCTACGGGATATCATAACCACTTTTTCATTTGATATAAATTAGTTCTTGACTGCGACCCCATATTAAGAACCTAATTACTATAGCTTTGAAGATAGCTTAATTTTAATTGAAATTTACTGTTTCAATTGACATCGGCGCCGATTGTGCTTATCCATCTTTGAATTTACAATTTATATACATGCAAAAGGTAGTTATGAAATTCATAATTAATAATTTTGCATCTGTTATTAGGTCAAAACAAAACTAATTATAACTATGCCCATTTACTATCAAAACTCTGAAGCTTTAGCAAAGGGTTTTAAATGGACGCGAATACATTTAATGAAAGTTTGATGATCGTATACGAACATTATGAAGCGCTATGTGTTTTTGTTTTAATGAATAGTATTTAAAATATTGGAAAACAAATTAATTTAACTGATAATTAACCGAAGGAGAACTATAACCTTCGTTCGACATAGCCTAAAGAATCGCCAAACTTAAGTGACAGTGGGCAGAGCACATTGCTCGCAGAGGGTCGATGGGGACGAAAGATTCTGGAGTGGTGACCTCGTACCGGAAGACGTAGCGTTGTAGCACAAGATGGGTTGCGGGAATCCGGTAGATGCGAGACGTACAGGACCGGTAGTCGACGACGACACTTGTGGAAGGCCTATATCCTATAGTGGACATCTTTCGCCTGAAATGACGACGATGAAAATACCTAAGTATAAAATTCTTGAAAGATGCGAATAAAGATAATGATGATGATTTATTGATGCAGGCGATTTTAAAGTATTTGCAAATTAGTATTATTAAAAGGTTTTTTTTCGTTTTGTGATATTTGGTTACGGTGTAGCGCCATCTATACCACTATGTAGGAACTAGAAAACAAAATCGTACATTGCGGTATCTTTAATTAGAGCACATTTATAACAGTCCTAAAACCAATTGTGGAGCAGTTACCCGGATCAAACATAACGCTTGTCTCTGGTCGGAGGATTCTCCCTTTTCAATGTTGGTTAGCTGGACGGTGGATCTAGTGCGGATGTCACATGTCTTTGATTTCTTTGGATATAGGACATTCCGGTTTCCTCAAGAGGTTTTCCTCCATCGTTTTAGAGTACGTCACCGTCCGGCCGTCCGGTAACCATCCGGACCAAGCCCGAATCGTCGACGGCGTGTAGTTTTCACGCGTGCCTCAAAGAGGTGTCATCATAACCGTAGGGGCCCAGCAGGGGCGAAGCTTACAAGGGCCGACTTATGAAAGAGGAATCCGTGGTCCTAGGACACAAAGGGCAACTTAAGGAATATAGGTGGGGTTTTAGTCAGTGAAAGTCTGACATGCTATCCTGCTTCACCCTATAGCGAGAGAAGTCATTCAATGATTTCCCACCTTAAAAAAAAAACAAGTGAAATAATTTACACAAAGTGCCATGTAGCCTGCCAGGTTTTGAACCAACTTCTAAGTCGGCGTCATTAAAACTGGCCATCACAGTTCTTAAAAGTAGGTAATACCATATTACAATAATCCTATTTTTTACATACCCGTGATACATACAGTAAAACATGTTAACTAAAACATTCGAACCACAAATATGTCCATATATAGCTCAAAACTATTTCCCGCCCAGGAGCTCCTTTGATGGTTCAGCTTTTCTATTTTTAAATCGCTTTACGCCAACACTGAAACCAATTTCATACTACGACTTAGAGATGGTACCTACCGAGATTATCTCGTATTTCTAGGCTCTCGAACTACACGACTATTCCATTTATGTTTGTGAAGATATTCCTGGGACTCTAATTTTGGAATGTCGCTTCAGTTGGCACTTTATATTATGCAGTTGTCGAAGACATTGTCAGCAATACTATTTATTATTTGAAAACCTCAGAAAATATTCTCTTGTAGATAGATACCGCCGTTTTCACTTGATTTATCTTCTTCTTTATATAATTTTATGGCTTGTTTTGGTTACTAAAGTAGGTAAACGATTTAAATAACTAAATAGCTTCATTAAAACGTCAAGATAACTCAGTGGTCGGTTTTAAATTAGAAGCGCCAACACAAAAGCCTGTAGCAATAACCGTGAAGACGAAAATTTGCGTTTTTAATATTATTAACGTTTTCGTGTGCTTAAAATAGGAGTGCTGAATAAAATGTATGCTAATCTGACATTTGCATATGACTGGGAAAAATCAGTGGCCCATTAAAGAGTGTCCTTAGGAGTGTGAAAGGATGGAGTGGTTAAAATACAGTTAACAAGGGCGTAAGAGGTGCCATTAAAAGGTCTAAGACCTTCCTTGCTCTCCCGTCGTTTGTCATGCAAATAGAGAGTGAATAATTTATAGAAGATTCATCCCCTTGCTTTACGAGCATCCCCATTGTTGAGGAAATCGGATGATATAAGTCGACCGGTGTATCTTGATAAATATCTTTTACATTGTTATGATGATACTCTTTGTTTGGTGTAGCGGACGTCAATGTATTTCAGAAAGTAAGTATTCTTGATAAAGGTATGTCGTTTTCTATTTGTGTGTATCGCCATCTATGGAGTCACATAAGAACACATAAACTTTTTGTATTTGTAACTAATCCTGCATCGCGCAATCAAAGTTCTTCGCGCGATTTGAATGTATACGACAGCCCGAACTCATCTAACGGGCAGTTGCCCACCAGACAAAACACCTGTCTGGCAGGGGGATCCTCTCTATTCAGCGGAGATTCGCGGGACTTTACACTCTGTTCCGCTTACCTCCAAATGTGTGTTAAAGGAATATTTCCATTCCAACAGTGTATTACAAATATAAAAATAAAACTTATTGCCCTTAAGTTGTGCTCAGAAGTAGCGTTAGTATGTGTTGTGAATATAATATAATATAATATAATATAATATAATATAATATAATATAATATAATATAATATAATATAATATAATATAATATAATATAATATAATATAATATAATATAATATAATATAATATAATATAATATAATATAATATAATATAATATAATATAATATAATATAATATAATATAATATAATATAATATATACAATAATAATATTCCACAACTACCACACAACGCAGTCTAGTTCCAAGCTAAGCAGAACTTGTGTTATGAGAACTAGACTATTGATAAACATACTTATATGTTTCTAAATACATACATATTATACATAAATTACACCCAGACACAGAACAAATGATCATGCTCATCACACAAACATTTGTCCTGAGATGGAATCGAACCATAGCAGTCAGGGCCACTAACCACTAGACCAACCGGACAGTCAAATGTTTGTTAATTATTATTACTATTCGTTTTATATTATGTAATTATTATTATCGAAAATGACATGGTAATTGAATTGACAGAGGTATATGTGCTAACGAATTACTTTTATCATTAACAGCTGTAATAATGGAATAAATAAATATATCAGTTACAAAAACAAACTCTCCTGAAAAAATGCACTTTTTGCCTTACGACCTTATGAGTAGGAGAGATCGATTTGTTTTCATTTTTAAACGGTTCTTATTTGTACTTGCATCTGAAATAGAAAGTTGATATTATATATTTTTCGAAAGAAATATAATTTTGCGCTAGCAGCTGTAGGTGACAATAGAATTAGTGTCGAATAGGCGATGAAAGGTATGTCCTTGGATATGACAGTACTGGGGTACAATAAGCACATGCCGTTTCCCATCGCTTCGCTTCTGCAGGCGATCAAAATTTTTTTAGGTAATTCAAAGAAGAAAGAAAAATTCAAAGAAGAATTCAAAGAAGTTTCACCCCTTTCTGCTTGACTTAAGACTTGAGTAGTAACGGCATTATATATTTCGTAGACAATGTTTCTTTTTGTTTAAATCGATATAAACTAGTGCTTGGCTCCGATCCCAGCTCATGGTAAGCAATGATACAATCGTTGATGGTGAAACGCACTAGTTTAATGAGAGCTAGTATTCTGGTAACAAATGGTAAGACTGTGCTGTACCCCTATCTGCCTCAAAAAAGTATTACACAAAAATGCCTCTAAACCCAAAATAATTACAAAACATAGTACAATAAATTATGTGGCACGTCTGTAAGCTAGTTAAAATTAAATATTTCACTCGTCTACGCAAAGAAAAACTTAAAAAATATAACATTGTGGTTCGTGTGCTGCAGTGCAACGTTTTTTGCATTCATAACTGCTAGCTTTTTGTCCTAGAACGAAAATAAATGGACACACTGTCCGCGTATGGTCCCTCTGTGTGTTGTTTCTAATTTATGTATGTATTTTTTTTTTAAAGAAGCAGTGTAAACATATGTCACAAAAATTACCTTTCCTTAAATTTTTCCGTTGGATTGGCTTACAATTTACATTGGCATTGATATACACATAAAATGTGTTGAGAACCTGCTTTGTTTCCTTGTATCTACAACCTGGGGATCTTTAAGTCAAGAATGAATAATTATACAAAATTCAAAATTCAAAATTCAAAATTCAAAATTCAAAATTCAAAATTCAAAATTCAAAATTCAAAATTCAAAATTCAAAATTCAAAATTCAAAATTCAAAATTCAAAATTCATAATTCAAAATTCAAAATTCAAAATTCAAAATTCAAAATTCAAAATTCAAAATTCAAAATTCAAAATTCAAAATTCAAAATTTATTGGTGTGATTTGATAATAAATGAGATCTTGATAATAAATTAGTTAGTTCCTCAAAAATCTACCTCAAAGATGTACACTCTATCACGTAGTTTATTATAAATAAGAATTAATTAACACATTGAAATAATTATAACAAAACACAACATAACTCAATGAATAGAAATTAGAATAACAATGCAATGTCAAAAGTAAATAAATATAAATGTCAATTAACTTATTATAGTAAAAATAATAATACAATGTCAAAATTATTTAATATCAATGTCAAGTAACTTACTATACTAAAAATAATATTACAATGTCAAAATTAAATAAAATCAATATCAAATATCTTTTTTAAATAGATGCATGTTCTTTTTAACAAATAAAGCAGTCTCAAATATGTACAAGCAAGGTAAAGTCATAATTTTTAACAATACAAAATAAGGCTTGCAGCTATTAGTTATTAGTATACCAGTAATATTATTTAATTATATGAAATTTTCAATATGCAGATGATTAATATTATAGATTTTCCTCAGTGACTTTCTATACTTAATTCTTCAGTATAATGATATAAAGTTGGAAACATGTAAATTATTGGATACATAATTCAATTGTATATCTTAGTAACTTATTGCTATGTACTAACCGTCAGGCGATACTAGTAGATATAATACGAGTACTAATATGTACATAAAGAAACCATATTCAGAGACTTTAGAGTACCTATTTAAAAAAGTACACAAAAAACTAAATTATCATAACAGACAGTATTACAATATAATTACCATAACAGTCCCAATACAAAAGTAATTAATTTAAAACAATAAAAGCCCATTGATTCAAAGGTCGTGGGCTCCAAATCCGACCCCGATAATCTATTGTGGCGAACCCAATGTCGAAACTAGTAAATTTTGATTATAGTTACAGAGATTATCAGGTGTATTATCAAAATAGATTTATATTGTATACTTACTTCAACCCCTAGCTTCCCCCGCATGATACAAGAAAATCCCGAGGGACATACTCCAAAGATAAAAGTATCTTATGTGCTATTCTAGTGCATGTACCAAATTTCGTCCAAATTCGTATAGTCGTTTGATTGGAAAGGAGTTACAAACATACATACAAACTTTCGCCTTTATAATATTAGTATCACACTAATATATATTAGGTAATTAAGTGGCACTGGTTGCACATACTTTTCTGTTTGTGTATTTTTAGTATATGAGTAGTTCGTGGCGTGGCTAAATAATTACAACTGCACTGGTTGAACTTCAGAGCCCAACCAAATAAACTACCAAGGTTGTTCGGTTGTAAGTAGCCAAGCAATCTTAAAGCACCCCTTTTATTCGGGTTGGACATCCTCTTGGATATACTCCGCCTTGGAGTATATCCAAGAGGAACCTAAAACTAAGTGTTCCCTCGTACACTTATGTCGGAGGCTGTGGGTGCAATTTGACTTCCGCTGACCCGGTGATGATTTAGTAGAACAGAGGTGACCCGATTCCCGTGGGTCTCGTCCCGCACTGGAGAGTGGCTTTTCTATTCGGCTGAGAGAGTCGCGCGTCTCGACGGATATCGCTTAATCCATCGACCCTGGACCATAACCTTAAAGCTCCCTAACCTTACTTTTAAGTACCGAAGTACTTACCGGTTGCTAAACTCAGAAGCCAGTGGATGGGTGACCATCTTTTGACAACACAACGTGCTTCTTTTGTTTTCATTTAATGGCATCCCCATTAAATGAAAACAAAAGAAGCACGTTCTGTAAATAAAAATAATCATCACCTTGGGGTTTATTAACTTGGAGTCAGTTTCTAGTCTAACGGAATGCGGCTGAATTCCGGTTTTACATGGAACGACTGCCTAAATATAATTAAAAAAATATATATTATTACAGAAAAAATACACACCTCCCAGACCCTAATTAGTTGCTAAAATGTACACTTATGTAATCCTGCTAAGTTTCCCTCTCAAGCTCTCTGAGAACGCACCTAAGTATGTAATAACTGCGCTCTAGGAATGCTAGTTGTTTCAACTAGGCTCCTGACTAGGAACAGCTTGCAGTAGATTAAACTTTTACTTTGTCTGCTGCTTAGTTTTTAGTTTAACATAATATAACGTACAAAGTGAAATGTCAAATAGCAAGTCGATTAATCCCTCTATGCTCTAGTTTCGCTATGCTCGACTCATAAAATACTTACTAAAAAGTATATAGCAAAACTTTTTGTAGGTATTTTTCGAGTTGAGCATAGCGAGAGTAGAGCATAAGGTGACTAACAGCATGATTTTTACAAATATAAGTTTGAAGGCACGGTTGCCGCAGTGGTTGCGCGATTGTGTACTACGCTGACGCTGTGTGTCGCAGGTGCGATTTCTGCACGGAAAAAACATTTGTATGGTCTAGAGATAGTGGTTTCGGGCCTGGGTGTGTATTCAGATACAGAGGAATTACTTCTGATATTTGTGAACGATGACTTCGTTGAAGATAGATAAAAAATAATAGTTGTTAATAAGCAACGGAATGATACCTATTTAGAGTGTTTTTAATATCGTACGGATTTTATTACGAATGCGGAACTGCTCTGCATGCGGGGCTGCAGCCCGATATTGCGCTCTGCATCCCGCGTGCGTATTCCACGCGGGATTGCCGCTTAAAGCTTGGCGGCTTGACGTTTTAAATCTATGCTAGCTGTATGCTAAATCCAAAGTGCGTTTATTTATGCAGTAAGTTATGCCTCAAATATAATGAACATTGAAGCCTATTTTCTGTTTTGTGTTTATATTAACAGACTAAATCTGCGTTTCTGAGGCACGGAGCTCAAAGTGATTGTTTGGTGCGACACTATTCAAAATACTGTAAAACAAGTATTCGGAGTGATTTGTTCATTTGAAAGAATTTTTTCGACATGACCTTTATTTATTAAGACTGCATGCATGCAAAGGTACAAAGAGAAACTTAATGCCTTTTACACTATTGAATAAACTTACGGTGAAAACCAAGGCCACTTTTTTAATTTCCAGAAAAGTGGCCATTATACATTATGACATATCTCCTCATTTCATAGCAATAAGAATCATCGTCATAGCCGTCAATATGTTCTTAGAAAAATGCAAGGTAGGTTTAAGTTTTTGTAATTGTCATAGGTCAGGTACTTCGACAAGACGAGTACCTACATATTACATTGACGTTTAGATTCTATGTTGATTAAAATGTTGTCAAATGTGTGGTCATTGTTGTTGTCAAAATTATTCCTATTGTTATTTAAGTAATGTTAAAAATTAAATGAAAAAGTTGCATATTACTCAATTGTGTATTGAGAAAAAGTATTTTTCGAAAGGTAGTTCAAGTTGGCTCGTTAGATTTGATCTTCTATACGATATTAGGTAGTTTACCAAACTATATTTACTTAGCGAAAATTATATTATACTTCACCTGTGAGTAGGTACTTTTATCACCAAACAGACGACTGTTTTTTTTTTCATGATAACGATATCATGATGTTTTTAATGTGATAAAAGTTAAGACAAATAACAAATCAAAGTGAAATAATATTTATCATACTTTTGTAACTGGCAATAACAATCTTGTTACTAACGTATTAAGGTCTTTAATTACATGGACACGCCCACAAAATTCTCGCATGAATATTAGATAACTGACGCACACATGCGCGCGAGTTCCGCAGAGCATACTCAAGAGTGACGTAAAGTTCAACGATATGAAGTTAGCAACGGAACGCTATTTTAACAATCCTACGCTTCTAGGTCACCGGCGAGGTTATGAATTAGACAATTTCTTTTAATATATTGAGTAAAACTGTAAATTTGAGGAATATAATTTCGTTTACAAATTAAATAATAGTGATACAAAGTTCTAATAAAGTAAAACGAAGTACAAAGCGTCAGTGTTCTAGATTCGTGATAAACAAGAAACAGTAAACAACTGATTGTGTGTGTCACACCACTGTATTTGTGTCGAGCAGTGAAACCGGTCGCAATGGCTGTGTCAGTGTCCACTAAATTGTTGTCTTTGTGTAAAAACAGTGTGAACATAAGGGCATTGTCCACCACAAGCTCAAAAAACGCAAAAGTTACGTTCAACTGGGAGGATCCTTTGAATTTAGATGGACAATTACATGACGACGAAAAGGCGATAAGGGACTCGTTCAGAGCTTATTGCAACGAGAAACTATTGCCGAGAATAATCGAAGCAAACAGAAATGAACTCTTTGATAGAACAATTTACAAGGAACTGGGAGAGTTGGGAGCACTTGGATGCACTATTAAAGGATATGGCTGTGCCGGTGTGTCTTCAGTTACATATGGATTGATGACAAGAGAGCTGGATGGAGTTGACTCAGCTTACAGGTCAGCTATGAGTGTACAAAGCAGCTTAGCTATGGGCTCGATATACATGTATGGATCTGAGGAACAGAAACAAAAGTTCTTACCAAAGATGGCTACAGGAGAATTAGTTGGATGCTTCGGTCTGACGGAACCTGATTTCGGCAGTGATGCTGGAGGTTTAGTTACAAGAGCTAAGTATGATGCCAAGAATAAAACCTACATCCTATCCGGTTCAAAGACATGGATCACGAACTCACCGATCGCAGACATACTGATCGTGTGGGCTAAAAACGAAGAAGACCAAGTCAGAGGTTTTATAGTTGAGCGATCGCAAGTAAAAAAGGGCCTCGATACTCCTAAAATCAATGGCAAATTTTCTTTGCGAGCGTCGGCAACGGGCATGATATTGCTCGACGAAGTGGCTATACCAGAGGACAATTTATTGCCCAACGTAGTGGGCCTGAAGGGGCCGTTCGGATGTCTCAATAACGCGCGATATGGGATCGCTTGGGGCGCTCTCGGTGCCGCTGAAACATGTTTGCGGATCGCCCGTCAGTACACATTAGATAGGAAACAATTTGGGAGACCTCTCGCAGCCAACCAGATTATACAGAAGAAAATGGCTGACATGATGACGGAGATAGCTCTTGGGTTCCAAGGTTGTCTGAGAGTAGGTCGTCTGAAAGATGAGAATAAGGCAGCTCCTGAAATGATCTCTTTATTGAAAAGGAATAACTGTGGGAAAGCGTTGGAAATAGCTAGAAATGCTAGAGATATGCTTGGAGGTAATGGTGTGTCTGACGAGTATCACATTATCAGGCACGTAATGAACCTGGAAGCAGTCAACACTTATGAAGGAACACATGATATTCATGCATTAATATTGGGTAGAGGTATCACTGGAATACCTGCATTTTCTTAATTATATTTTCTAATATTTATATGCAAATATTGTACAGAAAGTTATATTGTTATCGTTATTAAAATGGAATTTATTTATGCACCAGTTTTTTATACCAAAATGATAAGAGCATGACCAATTGACTTGTATGACCTATAAAACCTGTGCCTTTTTATGAAATGTGTGACCTTTAAAGTCTTTAGTAACAAAAAACTTAGTGATATTCGAACAAAAAGAAGTAAAAAAATATTTTTACAAAAACTAGTGCTTGGAGGCGCCGGGTATCGATCCCGGTACCTCTCGCATGCTAAGCGAGCGCTCTACCATCTGAGCTACGCCCCCGGTTAAACAATAGGCCGAAATTAACCATTCATATCTGTTCTTACTTTAGAATACAAGGTTAAATACACAATCTCATTCATATAACATTCCGGTACATATAAATACATATTGCATAAGATAAAATATATCAAGACAAACAATTCATATATTCCTAACAATCATCGCTTGACGAATGAACCGTTGACTTAAATAAAGAATAAGTTAATTTAAACGTAAAACAAGTGAAGTGAAAGTTAATGTTTGGAAAATAGGCAAACAAGTTTCTATTTAGAAAAAAAAAAAACAATTACACCCGCGTTAATTTAACGCCGAAGCGTTACGATATAAATGACCTCACGATGTTTTCCATCACCGTTTTGAAAACAGTGGTGACGAAATAAATTACATAAAGTAATGCGTCTGGCTGGGTTTGAATCCGCGACATATAACCGACTCGTAAGTCGGGGCCATTGCCACTAGGTCACCACTGCTCTGTTTTGTCATTAACACCAAGTAAAAATTATAAAACTTTATTAGATTATTACAAATATGATAATCTAAAAATGTTATGAAATATATAATATATATCTAAAACCTATTCCTGTCTAGTATGACCTTTAAAAGATACCTCAGATACTTCCTAAGGCTTCTTCTTCACATTAATTTACAAATCGTCGAGACATTTTTTCATTATTGTCAGTTATAAAAAGGCTGATTTATTTTTAGTCATTGATTCAATTAATTTGTTTCTCTCGTTTTCTGTGAGGGCCGTGCCACGTTTCCAATTACATAATTATTTGCTCCAAGAATTAGGTACTTAAAGAGATTGCCATTTCTTATTTACCGTAGTCTTAACGAGGAAAATACCTACATAAAATGAGGAGTAAAAAACCCACGCACTCGGTAGTAAATTGGTAAGTAAATAAACGGTATCTTGTTAGGTTCCTTATCAATTATATTGAGATAATATTATAACGCTCCTTTTCCTAGAAGGTGCGCTAGGTGCAGAAGGTGTATTGTAATATTTTAAATCTATTACTACTATCCCCCAATTTCTGATACACATGCTTTGTTATAAAATTTTAGACACAAACTTTTAACAGTTTTTTAAAGATATTTGTACTTTTTACATTAATCATATCATCTGGTAATCCATACTAATATTATAAATGTGAAAGTGTGTGTGTCTGTTTGTTTGTCCGTCTTTCACGGCAAAACGGAGCGACGAATTGACGTGATTTTTAAGTGGAGATAGTTGAAGGGATGGAGAGTGACATAGGCTACTTTTTGTCTCTTTCTAACCTCCCACTCCCCTAAAATAGGGGTTGGAAGTTTGTTGGAGAAACCTATTTTTACGCGGGTGAAACCGCTGGCAGAAGCTAGTTTATTATATAACACTGCTCCCTCGTATAAATTATTTTTCTTCCTGTAATTGGTTCTGGGTGGTCTGAGTTCTAGCTTTTTACGGTTTCGGGTGTGGTATCCATGATATTCACTAGTTAATTCGTTAATTATTGTCCGTTTTGCAGGCATTACGTATCTTGGTAGGTACGGTTGATTGACGCTTCTCGTGACCCAAGGTCTGGCTTTTATTTTGCAATGACGCCAGCCAACAGCAATGGGGCGGATTTTTAAAAGTCATATTTTAGTTTGTTGGCGGTTTCATTGGTTGGCGCTGATAATTTTCTTTTCTGTTTTTTTTTTCTTTTTTATTATTTACCTATATAATAAATCAGGTATTTGCTTTATAACGAGGTTTGGTGCATTAAGTAGTACAATTTGACATTTTGTAAAATTAATGTCTGAAATAAAACTTTAGCTACTTTGTTGATTACTTGTGAATGTGAGGACTATGTGGATTGTTTTTTCTTTTTAGTAATTTTAACGTATGTCTGGCAGTTTGAGTATTTTCTGCTGCCTACCCAAATGTCGTTTCTTTGGTGTTGAGCTCCTTAGTAATCCTGAGTAGAGCTATACGAACACTGGCAAATAAAAAAATAAAAAATAAAAATATTTTATTTCAGACAAAACAGTCCATAAAATTGTTGGTAACAAGAAATTAACTTATAACTAATGTTAGTAATATTCCAGTATTATATTTAGACTACTACACTATTTATCCCTGCACAGTAGGCTCACCGGTCTCACAACACATGGAGTTCAGTGAACCTATCAAAACCTACCTAAATGCTTGTATGGACTAAAGAGATACATTCAAATCTGTAGTTCTTTCCTCAAAACACCATCTCAAAAGTTAATCTGCATGGTTCTCATAAGATTTGACCCTCACATGTTTGATGTAAGGACTTTAAAAGAGACTTTATCCTCGAGTTTTTATTGTCGGAATTTTTTGACGCCATATTTTAGATAGGAGTTATTGTGTATATATTATGTAATTTTAATTAGTTAAGTGTTTTTATTGTTCTTGTTATATCGTATGTTTAAAATAAAAGGAGACACAAACGCGTATTACAAATTAAACAATTTTTCTTTCTAATTATTGTTTTGGTGTTTCTCAAGGTCTAGTCATAGGAAAAACTGGCCTATTAATAGATTAATGTGTAAAAATATATCCCAAGAGATCAAAGATCTGGGGTAAAAATCGTGTCCTCTGCTATTCTAAGATATGATCTACCGGTGTACCAAGTTCCATCGAAATCCCTTCAGGCGTTCGAACGTGAAAAAGTAACAAACATATACTCACAAACTTTTGCCTTTATAAATACTAGCTTCTACCAGTGACTTTGCTCGCGTGAAAACAGAAAATATGCAGCTTAAGTCACTCAGTGACAAAGTACCATTCCACCGGTGAAAGAATAATTAAAATTGGTCGAGTAGTTATTGAGTTTATTCATTACAAACAAAAAAAAAATCTTCTATAGTATAAATATTATTAAGTAAGTATTGATTAGTGTGATTTTGGTAACAGTACGATTGTATTTATAAAATGATAAGTAGAAACTGTACTACGTAACATTATTATGTTTTGTAAAATGTGACAATAATAAATGAAGACAACGACAATTTAAAACCACATATAGAATAGAATAGAATAGAATAGAATAGAATAGAATAGAATAGAATAGAATAGAATAGAATAGAATAGAATAGAATAGAATAGAATAGAATAGAAAAGAATAGAATAGAATAGAATAGAATAGAATAGAATAGAATAGAATAGAATAGAATAGAATAGAATAGAATAGAATAGAATAGAATAGAATAGAATAGAATAGAATAGAATAGAATAGAATAGAATAGAATAGAATAGAATAGAATAGAATAGAATAGAATAGAATAGAATAGAATAGAATAGAATAAACTTTATTGTACACCATAAAAGCACAAAACGTAATTTGTTTGTATGAATCCTCCCAGCAAGGACTTAGCGATGAGCTGTAATATCACACCGTCTCAGAATATTTATTTTAATAAGGCGATCAGAGAATAGGCGGTGAAGGGGGAGATTTTGATTCAGTGAAAGATTAGTATGCATGTCGCTGAAATACATTTTGGATGTAGTTGAAGTTGTTAGTATTAGGTCCTTTTGAAATTGAAATGCAAACAAAAATCGCTATAATTACTGCTTTATTGCAAAAAATATAAATCAGAAAGAAACTAATCATCATCATCATCTCCCTACATAACATAAAACAATCAGCCTATTAATGTTCCCACTACTGGGACTCAAGCCACCTCTCTAGGAGAGGGAATGGGCCGTAATCCACCACACGGGCCCAGACGGGTTGGTGAATGTCACATGTTTTCGAATTTTTGGTTCTAGGACATGCCAGTTTTCTTACGATGTTTTTCTTCACCGTTTTGGGAGCAGTGGTGATGAAATAAATTACACAAAGTAATGCGCCTAGCTGGGTTTGAACCCGCGACTTACAAATCATAAGTCGGAGCCGTTACCGCTCGGCCACCACTGCTCATTCTCATCTCCCTAGCATTTTCCCAACTAGCTTGAGGTCGGCTACCAGTCTAACCGGGTGCGGCTGAATACCCGTGTTTTACATGGAGCAACTGCCTATCAGACCTGCACAACCCAGTTACTGAGCAACACAACACGATACTCCCTTTTATTCTATTCCGGCCATTCCTTACGGTAAGACCACTTTCGTCTGATTAACACGATCATAATATTTAAAAAAAAGAATAAAGTGTTGTCATCGCACCCTCACTAAACTATCGTACAGTCAAATAGAAAAGTCTACAACAAAACACATATAAACAGACAGTTGCGTGAAAACGACCAGTTTTGTCAGTCAGTACACACCTACGAGAATATCACTTTATGTACGCGATGATCACTATTATTGTTTATCACGGATATAATAAGGCTGACGGCGTCACTGCATACGAATTCTCCCTAATAAGGGAAAATAGAGAATACAGAATACGGATGTCTTCCTTATAATATCACCGTGTTTGATGAGCCGCCTGCTTTCGTGTTTGGGCAGGATATTGCTTTTTGTATTAGATGTGTTAATTAGAATATTATATGAACACGTTTCTTTTATAAGGAATATAATATACATATATTTATTATATTCCTACAAAAATAAAGTAATGATGTGTAATGATTAGTTCTGACTAATCATAATACATAATTACTTTATTTTTTAATACTCTTGGAAAACTTATACAGTACTTTGGTACTGGGTGAAAGCACTCGCAATATGTTTGTCAACACTAGAGTTTTTTAATAATTTTATAATTACAGATATAGTCATGGGTAGGTCGCCATCCAGCCGTCCGGTGATCGTCCGAACCGAGCCCAAATCGTCGACGATATGTCAGCAAAGACGTAGGGGCCCAACAGGGCCTATGCTCAATGGGGCCGTGGGGAATTTTTGAAAAGGAAACCTCTGGTCCCAGAACGCAAGGGCAACTGAAGAACACAGGTGTGGTTTTAGTCAGTTAAAGTCTGATACACCCTCATGGTCCACCCTAGAGCTGAAAATGAAAAATAAATAAATTGGAAAATGAAACTGGGCTGGCCACATTTGCCGTATATTGCAACAAAATTGAGCGAAGACTACCCTCTGACTAGATCCTGAACAGTAGGAGTTGGCGACGTGATAGGCCCGGAAAAGATGACGTGATGAGTTGTACTTGTACCTAAAGGATTGGCCAGAAGTAGATAGGGACAGAGGAGAATGGAAGAATAGAAGGGCGGCCTTTGCCTTGCACAGTAGGCCTATGTGAAAAAAAATAATTGAATTTTGAACTTATTATTTTATTTTTATCAGCTTGTTGTACTTTTGTCATTAAATTTTCCACGTGTTTTCGTATTATGTAGATTAGGTTATATATCTCCAAGTTTGATTATGTTTAAATTATTTTGCTTACAAATATTTGTTATCAAAATGTTTATCTTTACGAAAGTTTTAAGAACACAGGAACGAAGGGATACAAAAACAAATCATTCGTCTTATTTGTGCCTCTGGCCATTGTTGAACTTTCCTGGTTCCTTGTACTTTAAAAGTATTAGCCAACGTAATAGCAAAATAGGGTCCTGTTATATTGACAGTTCTAATCTCCAATAATTTTTTATTTTTGTTTAATCTGTACCAAAAGATAACTTCATAAAGGGATCAAATTGTGAGCTGCAAAATTGTTAGAAAGGGTTACGGCGGCCCTGGAACGTAAAGGGCAGCTGAAGGAACAAGGATAGGTTTTAGTTAGTAAAAGATTGATACCCAGACGTTTTGGGTATTTTTTTTATTGATATAAACAAGTGCTTGAATGCAATCCCACCTGATGGTAAGCAGTGATGCAATCGTTGATGGTGAGGCACTGGAAGACCTCAGCTGGAAAATTGAAATTGTAGGATTTAACTTTGTGTAACTGAGTGTAACTTGGATGGAGCGAGAAAATTTATTTGATAATTTCCTACTTAAAACAAAGAACAGAAGCTTTCAAATTGTAGATCATGTTGATTATATACCGCGAAGCAGTTTTTTTTTTTTTTAATTCGTATATACCAGTGCTTGACTGCGATCCCACCTGATGGTAAGCAGAGATGCAATCAATATGATTTAGGAGTAATTTAAAGAAAGATGTCAATATGTCTAGCTACCCCCACGGGACCAGTAGCGAGCGGGTCCAGTTGACCAAAGACCCGTACAACGAGTGTACAACTGTATGAGTTTTACCAACTACATGCACGGTGTTCCATGTCAAAACTTGCCTAGCATAGCATAGTCAGCCTTTTAATGTTCCACCACGCGAGCCCAGTGCGGATTGATGAATGTCACATGGCTTCGATTTTTTGGGTCTAGGACATGTCGATTTCCTCACGATGTTTTCCTTTAATGTTTTGAGAGCAGTGGTGATGAAATAAATTACACAAAGTAATGAGCCTGGCTAGGTTTGAACCTGCGACCTACAATTCGTAAGTCTAGGCCATTACCATTCGACCACCACTGCTCTAAAAAAAAAAAACAAATAGACTAAATTATTTATCTATTGTAAATACCTAAAGGTAAAATAATTGTTGATAGTTGTTCACTAAAATAAGTCTCCAGCAATGTTTTATCAAAATTATCTTCTGTGGAAACATAAGCAAGATAAGGGGAGAATGTAAACGTAAGTACGTTGCCTACAATTGATAATATACGATGTTCTTACCTATTTGTTTTAGCCTAATTTGCTACTTTTTATTTTTACCTACGGACACATAACGTGGAAAAATACTGAAAATAAGCCAGTATTTTTCCTCGCATTATTTAAAACAAGCATTAGGTTTTATGACTAGTTTTTTTGGGTTCTGTAGGCCTAACAAAGAACCCTTATAGTTTCGCCAAGTACTACTGTGTGTCAGTCTGTCCGTCAGCGGTTTAGCTTAGAGGCTCTTAGTACTATTATAGAAAGCTGTTAGCTTGGATATCGCATTATATTATTGACGCCAAACAAGTAATGACAAATTACAGATGAGTAGTAGAGAAAAATTTATAGATGTGAAGTCTATTTTTCGTTTCGGTGATCCGCTGGCGAAATATTAAACTAATTGCTTATTTTTTGTTAGAGTCAAGTGACCTTATTATTTATTATTATTAGTATGAGCCTGTTGTGTCCGACTGCAAGGTAACGGCCTCCCTTCCTTTCTTCTTTCCTACTTTAAACAAGCAAAACTGATGCCTTGAAAAATTTGAAAAATTAAGATGCGTAAATATATTTATTTTTGAGATCGCATCATGCATATAGGTCTGTCAACGGCTTCACCCGCGTGAAAGTCGGCTTCTCCATACAACTTTGGACCCCCGTTTCATCTCCTTATGGGGTGAATTTTGGAAAATCCGTTTTTAGCGGATGTCTACACCCTATAAGGAACCAACTTGCCAAATTTTAAGTTTGTAGATGTTATAGTTTCTGAGATTTCGTGTTCGTTAATCAGTGAGTGGTATTTTGCTTTTATATATATAGACTATTAATTATAGTTTAAAATTGTAATTAATAGTTAAAATGCCGTGAAAACATATATAATTACATAATTTAGTACTTTCATTGATCATAGAAAAGCAACAGACCTTCTCGTATAAAGCGTGATTTGATTAACTTTCAGTTCATACCTACTGGCGAGGTTTCAATTAAAAGTTTGTAGCTAATTATAACTTCATCGTTACGGATGATAGTTTCTGATTAAATCGTTTCCATAGTGATAAATTCGTTGATAAGGGTTTTCTACTGGAATTGAACGACGTCATATAGCCTTTAACCACCTATGTTGGAAATATCTGACATCTTTCGCCAGGGTCGCACATCCACGACCAAATACTCCATCTCGTCTCTTCTATAACTTATGAAAATAAAAGAGCTAAACGAAATGGAGAACCTAGTCGCAAACACACGACAATGGCGTATAGGACACGAAGGCGTTGGACCAATCTGACGCAGGCGGGTTAAGGGTTAGGCGGTGTTTTTAGTGTTCCGGTTCTGGTGAAATCGGGATCCTTATAATTTCATCTTGTTTGGCAGTTTGTTTGTTTGCATGTTTCACAGCCATTTTTTACCACGGCTATTGGTAATATATTGATATCGAATGGAGGTGTATTCTCCTATTCAGTCTGATGTCATGAAATAAAAAAGTAAGTATCTAAACATATTTCCATAGATCTAAGTACTCGTAAATTCAATGCAACTTTTTTTTTTGGAATATAATTGGTAATATCTATATGCGTTTCTAAATTTATAACCGTGTTAATAATTTGTTTTTCATAGCTTTTTTGCAATTTTTTATTAAATAGTAACTTATTTTTGTAAAATCTATATTATCCTAAATCGAAATCACTCATTGCCATAACGAAAGGCACCTTGTACTTAGCGTGGTTCGACACAAACTTAACCGATCTTTTTTTAATAAAATAAATATTGTTTAAAATTTATTTTGAATTATTATTTATTTCATTTGTACAATAAAGAATATATATAATAAACAAATAATAAAGAACAAAGGTCAATTCTGTCCGTCCATCCATGGTTTTATATCATTATAAGGATAACCTACGTCAAACCCCCTTGGGGATCATATCCGTGACATTTAGATGGAAATGCAAGTTAGATGCAAGAGGGGTTGGTTATAACAGTGAGACGGAAACGTTTTAGTGTTCTTGCATTATTAATGTACCAACTATACTGTATAATTTATGTATGTGATTGGAAGTGATATATAAGCACGTACATTGACGTGCTTTGATTTGTTTGTATCTAATTTCTTGGAGGGTTGATACGTAGGTATGTACCCACAGCTATCCGCGTGTGTTTTATTTGACGGTTGAATTGAAAATATACAATGTTTTTTAGACCGCTCTCCGATTGTTGCCCTTAACTTGCACTGTATTAAATGCATTTAGTTAAAAACTGCCATAAAGATGAAACATTTCTATTCTTATACCTTAATATTTTCGTTTGTAATGAATAAATTCAGAAACTACTGGACCAATTTTAAAAATTCTTTACCCAATGGAATGTTACTTTATCTCAGTGACATATATTTTTTACTTTTACGAAAAGCAGAAGCTGCATTTCGAAGCTGTTGGCAGAAGCCAGTAAACTTTTTTCTGAAGGAAGGAGGGAAATTATTAAATTATTTGTACCACTTTAGGTAGAGCGCGACTGTCAGTCTGTCAGACATTTACTGACTAAAGCAATCCCGCAGTTTTGGCATTAAGACCTTCCTTATAATATGAATCGGTATCATTTATTGATTTGATCATTTAGCTGTATAAGTAACACCCATACAGAATAAGGCGTATGTACTGGACTTAAAATTCATTCAACAAAAAACAAGAGCCCACGACATGACGACACAGGGTATCGTAGTGTGTGATCTAGGACTTCTTTATTGCACTAAATGTTGTTTACTAAATTATATTATTATTTTTATTTAAAAAGGTTTACTGGGATATTTTCTTGTAAATCCGGCTACCTGTATCATACCCCACTTCTTTCCAAGCACATGTCTCATTCACTTAGAGTTAGTACAAGTATTTCGTTACCATATAGATATTAAAAGGTTCAATGTGTGGATCAAATGCGCAATACAGATCCGTAATAAGCCAAACATATAAAAATTACTGCAAACTCGACCTCCAGATCATTAGGACTATATAGAATGCAAACATAATTACAGATTTTACCAAGGAATATAATTACACGGATCAAGCGACATACTTAATCCCTCTTATGGAACAAAAACATTTACTCCGCGACAAACGGTTGTGGGCACAAAAGAAGCGGCTAAAGCTCGATCTCACTGCTCGTTATTTTAAAATATTTATTTTAATAATGCAAAATAAAGGGGTGGGGGAGTCTTTGAGTTTACATAAGCAGTAGAGCACACCTACCTTTAAAACATATTACACACCCGAGGTCGTAGACTAAGTGACGTATAAAAAAAAAACGATTATCTCAAACGGCCAAAATGTATGGGATTGACAGGCGCTGATGAAATCCCACGTGGTCAATCCTAAACATTATGGACCTCCTCTCTTTCTCTTTTTCCCGTTCCTCAGTTTTTTCCGTTACGAGGAGATAAAAGTATTATGCACTTAGCTAATTATGACGTTGGTAAGTAAAAACAAATAACTACCGTCAAACGTGGTGAATAGGAACGTAGGGGTGAATAGAAACAAAACTTTGATCAGGATTTTCACTTTGGTATTATATTATTGATTTCTATCAAAGCATCGACTTTTTTTATTACATTTAATGAATAAATTGGAGTGCTTAAGTACCGAGAAAATACTGTTAAACAACTTAAATATCCTTTATTTTTTTTTGTCTTTTTACTCCTGCGTTCATATTATTATTCACCCCGTTGACTGTATTTTTTAATTCTATTTTGCAGTAAACTAAGTACAGCTAGTTTAAAGGTCTTGCTTTGAAGATGTATCATCATCACACGACACAAAATAAATGCATTATCATCACGAAATCTGCAACTTATTAATCACTAGTAAGTTACATTACTTTTAAACAAGACAGAAGGTTTATTTTTTATTTTTTGAAATGATTTGTTTAGAATTTTGACAACAAGAAGGAGGCGCTCTACAGATAAAAATCATACACACAAAGAAAAATTGGTTTTCTTGAAACATTGTGGCAGCTTTGTGGTCCCAACAGTACTTACTTATTTAAATATCGTGATGAAAAACACAAAGTATACAAGTTTCGACTGAGTAATACATTCTGCTATAAAGGAATGTGCAGGCGTTTCTAAACGAATGTCAATGAAATTAATGACGCGAAACAAGTTTTCGTGCCCAACCCTAGAAATCTCATTAACTTAATAACTTTTATACCTACCCATCTTTAGAGACAAAAATTATAAAGAATAGATTATGGTCAACAAAAATTAACTTTTTTTTTGTCACAAGAATTTTATTACCATAAGGCTTTATTTTTGACTCCTTTTGGTAGGAAATAGGTATAGAAAAAATTTGGCACCCACAGTTTTTTTGTGACAGCAACTTTAGTTTTCATGAAAGATATTGATACTTTAATTACAATTATGCTTGAAAACACATTTTTTAAACCATGTTACGATTGTTTGTAGTATTTCGTCAAATTTATCTTGATGAACCTCGGAAAAGCTAAAACAATCACGATAACACTGCTTCACATGTCCAGCAAAATTTCTTCATTGACTTTTAGAATTTGGTTTATCACATAGATAGTAAAAGCTGTTAGGGTGAACGACACGCCTCCTTTGCATAGAGACAAACAAACGGCGATTGGCTTATGCATCATAAACTCACAGTTGACCACTATTTTTCAGGAAAACTTGTTGCAATTCGACCGTACGTAGTGGAAAATTCGTTAAAAATTTAGTGGCTTTCACAAAAAATCTGTACGTGATAGAAACATAGTATGTTAGTGTTTTCTAATGAGGATAGGTACAGACACCTGTAAAAGTGCTTGGATACCTTAACGCCTATTTTCCCTTGCACGTTAAAGTTCAAGTTTTCGAAATTAAACTAGATGGCGTTGGTTTCTTCACAGCTAAGTAGCGACCAAAGGCAATCTCACAAAGTATAAACTTGACTTTTAGTTCAACAAATAATAGACACATGCGTCATCATTGTCGTCAACAACTGATTGTAGTTCATAATTTCATCATTCAAACTAGAGTCAGGTTGACCTAGCAGTTTAGCATGTGCAGATAGATGCGTAAATCAATGAGCCTTGAGTTCAAATCTCACGTAGTACTCACACTTTTTGTAAGTTATTAATAACAAACTTAAGAAATCGGTAGGAATATTATATCAAAGCTAACAAGTGGATATTTATTTATAATATAATATTCAAGTGGGTAGTTACTCAGCAAAACGAAAAAAATGCTGGTAAACAGGCTGCTGTAATGTTGTCGATAATGATTTCAATCTGGTTTTACGCTAGATGGCGTCATTTCTCGCTTCACACGATTTTATTTCTGTACTATCCATGCACTTTTGCTTCTTTACTGTAAATAAGTAAGAATAACAATACACAATCCCTGTGACAAAAACCTTGTTCACCAGTGAGAATAACAAAAAATTACTAGTATTAAAACCAAATCTTACCTACGCTTCAAATTACTGTTCCTCGTTTGGGTTTACAATATTCTTATTGAGGTATGTATGAGGTAGGTTTTTTATTGAGGTATGTATTTGACCTTTAAGAGGGTCCTATTTCACTCGCCTATCGTCAACATCGAGCATGGTTTAAAAGCTTGTTACTTCATGTAACGCAATCCAACGCGGTGTTTGACGAAAAGGCAACGCTAAAAAAAGAGAGATAACGCCTGAAAACTCTGTTTGCATTCGGTAATTCTGTGATTCTGGAAATACGTGTTTTTTTTTAAACTAGGTCGCGAATCTCGGTCTCATGAGGTTCCTACGAGTATTTCGGATTCGGGCGTAAAAAACGCCCGGGTGTCATGATCACCCGGAGTACACGGTGGAAGTGTGTCCCGCTTGGGCGGAGTACCATCGTGCCCTCGTGGAGGCAATTGGCAGCGCCGGTGACCTTTCGAGCCAGGTCCTGGTTTAGGCTATGGTTCTGAGCAAGAAGGGAGACGGTTTCCTTCTTCTGCGAAGCAGGAATGCTAGCGAAGGAGACGGCTGCAGGCGTGAGGGTACGGACATCCTTACGCCCCAGCCGCAAAATATATACATAAATCTATACTATGTCTATACACACAACAACTACTACCCCAATACTACTTTAATTCTATGCAATTAAAATAAACAAAACAAACGTCTGACAGCATCACCTGTCAACTTCATACGCCATCAAATTCCCAAAATCCACCAATTAATCCACAATCCACATCGTGCTATACAATTCACATGTACAAGTACATACACCATGCAACCGACGCAGTTATCAATAAAATATCGGCAGCCATTTTGAAATATTTACGTTCTCATTAGCCCCGGTGTACGCATGGAAAACGGCTGACATAGCACAAAACCAATTGCGCACCCGTTTGCCTCTACTGCATTTTACTAATTAACCCCCTTGTTGAACGAAATGCGTGCCATAACGTAAATTACATTTCCAATATCTTTCTCAGTTTAATTGGGAATAATTTTTCCACTTATTATCGTGTTTCTCATTCGTTCGGGTTAATTTTTATGATGCTGTCGTTGTGAATAAATTATTTGATTGCAGTTCTGGTTGGATTTGAGTGACGTTTGTTTGTGGAAACGGATAACGTGTTTTTAATATTTATAAGCCCTCCATACTTATATTATATTTAGCCTTATAATGTTAAAAAATTTTTTGTAAACGATTTTGACTTTTGTGCCAGTGTCAAATTAGGAGTAAAATATTATTAACATTGCGTTTTTCATATTAACTATGGGCGATTTTCAACAATGAATTTCAATGCCTATTATGATCTGAAGCTGACAGTTTTTAATCACGATGTGTGCTGATCGCGTTTAGGTCGCATTTAATGAAACTCATCAATACATGTTTTGAATTATATTTTTGGAACGAAGTTCCTTATCGCGCGTTGTGAAAGGGGGCTAGACGGACAAAAATTCTTACGAAAAGTTGTCACGACACTTTTTTTCTGCCTCTCTTTCTTTCTCTCATAGAAAGCATGCACATGGAATGGAATAGAAAACATGCTCATGGAATGGAATGAAATGAAATGAAATGAAATGAAACGAAATGAAATGGAATGAAATGGAATGAAATGGAATGAAATGGAATGAAATGGAATGAAATGGAATGAAATGGAATGAAATGGAATGAAATGGAATGAAATGGAATGAAATGGAATGAAATGGAATGAAATGGAATGAAATGGAATGAAATGGAATGAAATGGAATGAAATGGAATGAAATGGAATGAAATGGAATGAAATGGAATGAAATGGAATGAAATGGAATGAAATGGAATGAAATGGAATGAAATGGAATGAAATGGAATGAAATGGAATGAAATGGAATGAAATGGAATGAAATGGAATGAAATGGAATGAAATGGAATGAAATGGAATAAAATGGAATGAAATGCAATGAAATAAAATTTTATTACAATTCCTTCACTAATCAATCGAAAAGAACTTCGTTCCATCCGGGTGTCCCTTGACACCTCTCAAGTTTTTCTTTGCGTTTACAAGCAGTGGTCAAGAATATTCTAGATGTAGCCACCACAGAGAATATAATAATTTTAGCTTTTACCCGCGACCTCGTCCACGTAGAAGTCGATTTTTTTTTAATCTGCCCAGAATTATGAACTGGATCCATGTTATTCGTTTGTGCGTCGATGTCAAAGACACCCTGTATACTAGTGCTTAACTGCGATCTCACCTAATGGTAAGCAGTGATGCAATCGTTGATGATGAGGCGCACTATTTAGTAGGCCTATTTACTCTAGCTTTGAAGACACCTAGGGGAAGCGAAAGATGTAATAGGTATGTATAACAAACCTGGCCACTCTTAACAGAACGATTATTTTCAATCCGAATGGTAGTTCCAGAGATTAGAGCGTTTAAATAATCAGAAAAGTTTCCACTTTATTACATTTTTTTTTTTCGGTGGGTAAGTCATCCAATGTCTTGTCTCTCGTGGGCGGAGCGAGAGGGTGTGTCAGACTTTTACTGACTAAAAAGCCACTTCTGTTTCTTCGTTGCCTTTCCATACCAGGGTCTTCTTTATTACATTAAGTATAGATATGAAAGTCTGTATGTTTGTTTATCAATTATAGATCACGGCATAGAATTTAATACAGGATAGGAACTGAAAGCGAGCAATGCTACGGGCAAACGGTAGTACGTAACAGATAAAATAACTGCTGCTAGTGGCTTCCCCTGTGTGACGGTAAAAAATTGTCCTAAGGGACCTTACTTTTATAAAAAGTAACATAAGTGATATTCCAAAACAAGATCTACCCATGGGCCAAATTTCATCCAAATCCTTTCAGCCGTTCGAGCGTGAAGAAGTAACAAACATACAAACTGTCGTCTTTATGATTAGTTTATTGTTAAAGTAAACAATAAATGTTTGGTTGAAGATCCACAAGGATTTTATAGTCAGGTAATTTTATGTTCCAGACAATAAAAAGTGTTTTAAAAAACTAGATACTTAACAATAATGTTTAGTTCGTTTTACTCAGAACAGAACTAGCGAAAAAAATGGACAAACAGTTTTTTGTAAACTGTAGATAGACTTTCCTATTCCGCACCACAGGCGTTGTTTTTCACGAAAGTTTTCACATTTCCGTTAGAAAAGTGGGGCAGTTGCAAAGTTTAGCGTAATTTGCATCTCACTTCCACAGATCTGACTAACAATGAGCCACGAAAAGCAATTAATACTTGAAGTGGCCCGATTCCGGTTTAAAACTAAGTGCTCTTTTGAATTTTCATCCTAATTTACATCTATAGGAGGAGTAGATTCGATGAATGTGTCTAAAGGTTGTGTGAATCGTGGTTACACAATGGACCAGCTCTATTACCCCGTACGGAATCTTTTAACTTTTGTACAGTTTCTTTTCGATTGGAGTTGGAATTGTTCTTATATGTTTGTGCTTTGCATAATAAGGGTATTAACTTTAACGAGTCACCAGGTGAGACTAATTTGTTTTTAGGAAAAAACGGATTATAGGATCACTTTGTTATCCGTTTGTCTGTTTGTGTGTCAAGACCCTTTATCTCGGCTACGCGTGGAGGTATTGACTTGAAATTAAAACCATATACTTGAAGTCTTGAGTCTGTGGTCTCTTGAAGCTGTAAAAAATCAAACTTCTAAGTTAACGAAAAAAAAAAATTACGGCCTTTTATGTCGCAAAAAACGTGAATTTTGACACTCTCAAGGAAATCAAAATTCATAGGGTATCCTTTTGACCTAGAATCCTGAAATTTGGCATGAAGCAAGATCTCATATCTCACGAATAAATCTGAAAACTGTAAATTTGTAATTACATCACAAAAAAAAAATTGCGATGCGGAAAAATCTTCGAGACTCCATTCGGGAATTGAACTATTTACTTAAGTAAGTTTGTATGGAACCCTCAGTGCGCGAGTCCGACTCGCACTTACCCCGTTTTTTTATTTAACGTTTTGGTACAGTAGGGATTACTCTTGTATCGTGAATGCGTTCACAAATACGCATACTCACACACACATGTCTGCCAGCTCTGGAACATCTATCTGCAGTTAATACTAATATTTGTTACGTGTGGGAATCTGAACCGACAGGCAGCGGAGCAGCTAATCGCTCAATTACTGAACCAACTGTACCGAGTCAGATTTAATATAAATACTTATAGTCATTAGAGTTTATGTTGTGATGGCGTTTTTTATATATACGAGTATTTTTATGTGGGAAATCATCCAATGACTTCTCACACTCTAGGGTGGAGGAAAAGGGCGTGTCAGACTTTTACTGACTAAAACACATCAGTGTCCTTCAGTAACCTTTTGCGTTCTAGGACCATGGCTTCCTTTTCAGAAATTCCCTGTGATAGTCGGCATCGGCCATGCTGGGGCCCTACCGTTTCCATGGAGCTCCACAAGCCATCTCCACGGACGGCCAGACGGCGAGTTTCCCATTGCTCATCGCACAAGTATGTGTCTACGGTAGTCCGGGATTTCCATGTGACTCCCGACACCCACGGCATCGTCTGGGACGTGAGGATGTCCGAACGAGGCAACCGCCTACTCGGTGCGATAGGTGACCACAGTTGATCGCCTCTACGTGGGTTGCAATTGGAAGAAGATGGTTTGATTACATTCAATATATTTTTATTTCACATAGGCCTACATGCATCATGCACCGGAAAACGCAGCGTTGGAAGGCCTTCCATAAGGCGGACCGACGACCTGGTGAGTCGTAAGAATGCGGTGGACACGAGACGCTCAGGATCGGTCGTTGTGGCGACGCTTGGGGGAGGCCTATGTCCAACAGTGTTGGCTAAAATGATGATGATGATGAGGCCTACATGGACACTTAAAACGTCATAAGCTAGTTTATTACCTTTATCAAAAACTGCGACTATTAGATAATTCGAGTCAAGTGAAAAGCCAGATCGGTAGGAAGGTACCAGATAAGTATTACCGAAATAGTTTCCGAAATTGTATTTCTTAGGTCTAAGTTCTAGTTTCCCGAGCAAACGACCTCTGATAACGACATTGTTGATAACATCCCGATACCGGCCCTTATCTATAACTTCAATCGAATAAAAAAACATAACCTAGTAGAGTGGATAAAGGCCATATTTTCGAAGCAGCTCATAAACCGATTCCATTAACATTTACATTGCAAATTACTATAAATCCAGATTCTAATCATTGTTTAAACTTGGTACATTTAGAGGCAATAGCCCATTTTCACGGAACGCCATCGAGACGGTCCTCGTTTGGTACACAATGAGATTGCTTGTTTAATTTTAACAATTACCATATTTTTTAACTTAACATCTGTTGGTTTACCCCTTTTTAAGCAGTTTAATTATGATTTTTGCGGGGTTTTTTGTTAAGGTGACGGTGACCGCGAAATCTCTGCATTGTAGCGGCGAGACTTCATAAAGTTTTCGAATATTGTTCGTAGAGAAAAAGGAGTGTGTGCTCCAATGTAGGTTTTAATTCAATCTTTTCTCTTTGTATCCAGATAATCTCCAATCGAGACTCAATATACCAATTGTAACCAAAAGTACTTTCGTTCGTAATTGGTATATGTATTGAGTCTAAATTGGCATATTGTATATTGATTACACTTTTGGTTTCTTTTGTACCATTAAACCAGAATTGGTTTGTATTGAAATATATACATATTCAGTTAGTGTTATGACTAGTAATAAAATGCAGTTTCTACTACTCTACTAGCAGTTGTTTCCTCGTCTTTTTCGGAGTCTTAATAAAAAATATAAAATAAGATAGTAAAAATACTTAGTAATAATAATTTAATTTAGTCAATGGCTTAATAGCCACGAGCCTGGATCAACGCCTTAGGAGGCTCCCGTTCTGTGACTAGATCAAGGGCGTCATTCCGAAAGCGGTACTCTTAAACATGGCTCGAATTGGAAAGAAGTTCCTCTCTTGGAGTTCTGACGGCAAAGGAAAATATTTAATAACGTAAAAAAATAATTCAAGAAATAATAGTTAATGTATTTATAGACAACAATAAAAAGCTCATAAAGCTTTGCTGAATCACAATTTTTCACTAATTTAAATCTATACATTTCTTTTTCACAAGGGAAAGGGCAATGACCGGAAAACTGTCTACGATTAAAATAAGTTTCGGTTATGTCAGTAGCAATTTATTTACTAAGTGAAACAACGCTAGACGTAGGTGGTTTCAAATAATTATATTCTCTACAATATTGTTGCGGTATAGTCGTTATTTATGTTAAAAACCGTGAGGTAGATGACATCCTCATATCCTGGTCACCAAAGGCACGAGTTTGTGGACGGCGTGCAATGGGCAGCTCGCCGTCCGGTAAGGACCAGGCAAGAATCGACAGCGCGTGTTCCACGTGCAGCTCAAAGAGATGTCAGCTAAATAGATGGAACCCAGTAAAGCTGATGCCTGTTAGTGCTGGCGGATTATCCGAAAGAGCTACCGCGACCCACACGAGGGGCTACTGAAGGAACAAAGTTAGGTTTTGGTCAGTAAAAGTCTGACAGTTCTTCTTGCTCCGCCTAGATTGGGAGAAGTTATTTGATGATTTCCTACCTAAAAAGAGTGAAACCATGTTCCGTATAACACTAGTTCAGAAGCCCAAGTCTGCTATTTTTATAAATTCGTCATTCCAACATTTTGCTAAAAGTTCGTTTTCTGCTGATTCATAATGATCGATCAATAATAGGTCAATGGTCTCGTACTAGAGTTGTGGTAGAATAACAATATCGAGCTTATTAAAAGCAATGACTGTACAATGTGGTTCTAATGGTAGGTCCCTGATCAAAGGAACTGACAAAATTTTAGCAGATTACCGCATACGTCAGATATTTATTTTTCAATATGTACGAGATTACCATTCTATGCTACTTCTTTCAATGTAGTGTCAGTGGTTAACCATTGGAAAGTCATAATGACGCCATTATATTAGTAGACAAGCTTCTGCCAGCGGCTTCGCCCGCTTTTAAAAGTAGGTTTCTCCATAAAAACCTTGGACCCCCTTTTCATCCCCTTAGAGGGTGAATTTTGGAAATTCCTCTCTTAGTGCTCGCCTACGTCATAAAAGAAAACCTTGTGCAAAATTTCACGCTCCTAATCCCAGTAGTTTCGGCTGTGCGTTGATATGTCAGTCAGTCAGTTTACCCTTTTATATATATAGATTTCCAAACTTGTCAAAATTAACAATTATGGAATCAATGATAGACTATTCTAACACTATTGTAATAGCAGACTTGAGGCCCTGTACCAACGCTTCATAATAAAAATCATTGAGGTATGTACCTCAATGATTTTTATCAAGCGTTTCTAAATCTTACTTAGGTACTTGTCCACCCTCCTTTTCCTTGTTCACCTTCTGAACAGAAAGTTTGAATAAATATATAATATACGAATATAATAATATATAATGTACTTATATCTATCCAAATCTCAGTCTAACCTACCTATGGCTAGACTAGACTAGACAAGTACGCACTTTAGTCTCAACCACACCAAACTGGGCCGGGTAAGAAGCGCTGCCTGTGTAAAGTTGGAAACGCTCGGTGCGCCCGTGACAAATTGTTGCAGTAATGAGCGCCTTGCTTCCAAACTGTTAGGACCTGGGTACACTGTTCGACCGCGAATACAAGTCGAATTAAATAGTATAGTGGTGAGAATGGAAAGTTTTATGCAATACTTAAAAACACACACACACACACACACACACACACACTACACTCACACTAAACACACACACACACACTACACACACACACACACACTCACACACACACTCACTCACTTTCACACTTGATGAAATAATGATTAAAGTTTTAATATAAACCTACACTTTAGTACGCTATTAAAAAAAATTGTCGAGTGTTGTGTTATAAGGTGAGCAATCATTATCATTTCATCCAAAAGACACGTCCACTGTTGGACATAGGCCTCCCCCAAGTGTCACCATAGCGACGGGTCCTGTGCGTGTAGCAACCATCGGATTCCCGAGACCCTCACCAGGGCAAAGGCCCACCTTGTGAGAGGCTTTACAACAACGCTACGTCTTCATGCATTATGAATGCGAACGTGTTTATTGTGTATTGTTTGACACTTCTTCACGCTCAAACGGCTCCACGGATTTGGATAAAATTTGACACACTGGTAGACCATGTAGTGGAATAATAGATAGAATAGTTTTCATCCCGGGAATACTCCCGGGACATACGAACATAAGCACACATACAACCCACAATATGGAAAAGAATACCAAAAGACATCCACTGTTGGACATAGGCCTCCTCAAGCGTCATCACAATGACCGGTCCTGTGCGTGTCGCATCCATCGGATTCCCGCAACCCTCACCAGGTCATCCATCAGTCCACCTTGTGGAAGGCCTTCCAACGCTGCGTCTTCCGGTACATGGTCGCCACTCCCGATCCCTTCGTCCCCATTGATCATCTGTTCTGTGTGCAATATGCCCTGCCCATTGCCACTTAAGTCTGACGATTCTTCGAGCTATGTGGGTAACCTTGGTTTTTCAGCAGATTATCTTCATTTCTAATGTGATCACTCAAGGAAACTCCGAGCATAGCCCTTTCCATTGCCCTTTGGGTAACTTACGATGAACATACGTTCCTTTGACGATAATTTTCAACGTTTATTAACATCACCAGGAAAAACAGAAAAAAAAAAAATTGACGATTCGCCTTTAATAAAAAAGCTCAGATGAAAAGGACAGGGGCACAACTCGTAAAATAAAAACTCAAATATTAACTGATCTAAGAATAAATGATAATGGATCCTAAGTATAAAAGCCTACAAGTAGTTACAAAGAGCTATAGTCAAATATCAAGTACTACAATTTACTCTAAGTAAAGTGAGCAAAAATTGAAGAGGTTTCTGTTCATTGAGTTCAATCGAATGTGGTACAGATGATTTTTCAATTAATATAATGTAGCATAATTGATGTTGAAAAACCGGTCAAGTGCGAGTCAGACTCACACATGAAGGGTTACGTACCGTCCGTAGCTAAAAACAAGCAAAAAAACTCACGTTTATTGTATGGGAGCCCCCTTAAATATTTATCCTATTCTGTTTTTTAGAATTTGTTGTTATAGCGGGAAAAGAAATACATCATCTGTGTAAATTTCAACTATCACGGTTCATGAGATACAGCGTGGTGACAGACGGATAGACAGACGGACGGACAGCGAAGTCTTAGTGATAGGGTCCCGTTTTACCCTTTGGGTACAGAACCTTAAAAAATTATGTAAATGTAGGGGGAGGAGGGGTCTTCTACCGGGCATAAGCGGTAGCAGGGTCCCATTTTAACCATAGTAGGTAGCGGGGGTTCTATTCTGGTTATACGAGGAGGACAAAGACTTATTCGGGCCATAGAGGGGGTGTAGTGCAAATCACAGGAATTGGATGGAACAGGGAGGCTTCTTCGGGTGAGTAGATAGTAGGACACGAAGGACCCATTTCAGACATAGGACGAGGTGGAGAACCCAGAGTCACTGGTGACGGAGGGTAGCCCATGTCAGTCAAGAGTGAAGGAGGGGGGCCTAAACAAGGCACCATCGGAGGAGATGATGGATCTGTTTCAGGTTTATTTTGTGGAATAGTTTTCTCTAAAAATGAAAAAGTCGGAAAGGCTGCGTTGGACTTCGAAATTGATAGTTTAGGATCATTGTTGGTGATTTGATAAGAAAACGAGTACCACTCCAATGTTTGGTAGACTCAGAAGGTCTTTGGAATGTAATTAAAGAAACATACATTCAGTACAGCAAAATGCTAGATCTCTAGTAAAAGACCTAGCACTGGTTTCCAATTGAATCTTACATTACTTTGGGTGAGAACTTGTAACTTCCTAAACACGGTCTACGTTTTAACCGCAAATAAAATCGCTAGACAAACTGTACTGTGTATCGACGCCCTAACTCAACAGCGTGTAAGAATGCGTATTTTCATTGTTTGTGAATGGGTGTTGCCAGCTCTGTCTTGTTGTAACGCGGTTTTATTCCCGGTCGAGTTGTTAATGTTGTAGGTTTTATAGCACTCCTTATTGCACGATATCTACGTTCGGTTTCTTGCTCGATAACGTTCTCTACCACTTTTCTTCTACATGTACTGAGTAAAATGTTATTGCCGTGTGTTACTGTTTAACTTTGTGTATGTTACAAATGAAATTGGCTTCTGTGTTTCAATTTCAAGAAATGTTCATTTGTTTTACTTTTGTTTGCCATTGAATTCGTGTATGAAATTTTTTAGTAAATTTGTAGTTCTCATTTTACGGGGGATTGGACGTAATGAGGATTTTCTAAAATCACGTTTACTAGGTGGCAGCACTGATTCGTCAGGTCTAGGCACCTGTCATAACGTTTATGTCAACGTCATGTATACGTTTTCAAAAGTAAAAGACCTCTCGGCTAAGTGGCGCCAACTAGGTTTTTTTTGAAAACCCTCATTGGTTAATTTAATTAGAAATACTGGGGAGTGTTGCACAATATGTTAATGCTTTATACACGACTGGTTTGGTATTTAGCGCTTATGACAAATAGCTACGGATTTCAAAATGGGAATTTAAACGATAAGTAATTGGGAATTCGGAACAATTTCATGTTTGGTCGTTTTGTGTCTATTTTCTGTGGCTTTGTCGCTTATTTATTCGGTCGCAGCGTCAAGCAGGCAACATATTGTACAATGTTGCGAGGCTATTTGTAAAATATATCATGCTCTTTTATATAAATGAGGTCTAAACTGGCTCTAATTTAAATTTTACAGGGGTTTGTATTATATAGAAAAGTTTTTATACCTAACTTTTCCGGTTTAACCAGATAGAAAGTCACCATTATTCGTTTAAATAACAGGGAATATGCCTGATATAAATATTTGTTATCTAATCCGTTTATAAATAAATATACAAAACTAGAATACTAACTGTGTAAACAATATCGAAATTGGGTGGGAAAGGTAACGTTATGTATCAATTTTAAACAAATATATGTTATCTCTCTTCCGAAGACGCCTTTTTTTAAGGACTCTGACGTCAAAGATCATGTCGGACTTATTTTTCTTATTCTCAGCTTTGAAGCTTTAAGAAGCTTTGAAGATCAACTCCAAAAAAACGCATCGGTCGTAATGATTGACGATTCTCTTCCAAGATTTCACATATATACCAATAGTCACTGCGGTTACAAACGGAAATAAATATTTCTATCTGAACCCTAGTTTATACTATTACCTAGTAACTTCTGTGACTCAACACCGAGTCTAGTTGAAAAACTTTTTCGTAAAAACATTAGTTTGGGCAGTTGCCAGGCGGATACACGAGGCGACGCTAGCGTCCGGTACTAGATTTACAACGAGTTTTCAATGGTGCCGATGGCCTCAATCTGACAGGATTGCTGACTTAGTTTTCCTGTAGGCGGGACGGCTTGTGACAGAGGGTTTTATTGTAAGAATAAAATCTTTGTCTAAGTCATGTAAGGAACAAGAAAGGTATTGGTTATGTGCCAGTAGATCTTTTTATTCGTATGCCTGTCCGATGTGTAAAAGAACGTGGTTTTACTCCTAATAAATTTGCCATTGTAACTTATTAGCTACTAAGTTGGCAAAAATAGATTCAATTGTATTTTTAACCGACTTAAAAAATAGGATGAGGTTATCAATTCGGTTGGTTATTTTTTTTATTTTTGTTACTTCAGAAGTCCAACGTTTATGGATCGATTTGCAAATACTTTTTTTTTCTCTTTAATGAAATTAAATTTTGATGATGAGATCCATGAAGAATCGAGGGAACTCCTCAAATATTATAGGCAACTATATTGTGATTTTGGTATTTTGATCGAGAACTTAAACATTTACAGTCAAAACATAATATTTAATGAACTGGAACTGATGAAGAAGGCCAGAAATGGCCAACGGAACTTCATATTCGCGTAGATATCACAATGAAGATAGTTAAGCGACTATGACCATACAAATAAATAAATGGTTCTGAATAGTTATGTTAAAAATGGTATCATCAAATTGCCCTGACTGGCACCGGAACTCCGTAATTTATCAATGTATCCTAGCCGTGTTTGGACTCATTAGGATTGTCATGAGATGCACTTTGGCTATAAGGTACTATCGAACTGATCTGATGATGGAGCTGGACGGTAGAAGGTAGACACGGGAACTTCATAATAAAACAATGTATCCTAGCAGTGTTTGGGTTAATTGGAATTGTTATGAGAAATAGGCACTCTGGTTATAAGTGTATCGCAACTAAAAAATGTGAAATAAAAAAAAAACTTTATTTTAGACCATGGTCCATATTGTATTAGTAACCTTAAAAACTTTTTACAAAAATAAAAATAACCGACTTCAGTGAAAAAAACTAGGCAAGTGCGAGTCGGTCTCACGCATTGAGAGTTCCGTATAAACTTACCTATGTAAATAGTTTAATTCTCGAATGGAGACTCGAAGATTTTTCCGAATCGCACAAATATTTTTTTTTTGTGACGTTTTAACACATGTACTGTTTTCAGATTTATTCCTTTACCTGTGCTATAAGACCTTGCTTTATGCCAAATTTCAGAATTCTGGGTCAACAGGAAGTACCCTATGAATTTTGATTCCCTAGAAGGTGTCGAAACACACGTTTTTTGCGACATAAACGGCCGTATCCTTTATTTTCGTTAACTTAGAACTTGAACTTGATTTTTTTCAGAGCTTCAAGGTATCGCGGACGTAAGTATATAGTTTTAATTTCAACTCGATACCTTCACGCGTTCCCGAGATAAATGTCTTGACAGACAGACATCAGAATGATCCTATAATGGTTCCGTTTTTTCCTTTTGAGATACGGAACCCTAAAAAAACACTTAAACGATTACAATAACTTTTATTTCGGAAGTCGGTGTAAAATAAAAAACAAACAATACCGAGAAAGACCGACTTCTGAAATTAAAATTATTTTTATCATTTTTGTGTTTTTTTTTTTACTGAAGTCGGTTATTTTTTTTTAAGTCATATTTATGTCTTACTGTTGATCAAATATTTTTTTTATTTTCAAATCACTGCTTTTCTTTTATTTTGATAAGGAAAATAAAAATAAAATTACTCTTTCCATTCAGAGTGGAGCGAGAGAAAGCATCAATTAAAAACCACCCGTGTTTTTTCAGTTGCCTCTTTAGTTCCAGGACCACAGTAAATTACGAACAACCCCTTTAATCCTAATAACCGCTTTGTTTTGGGGAATTTTTGGTCAATTTGGCCCCGTAGTCATTTTTTTTTTAAATAGAATAGTGAAGCGGGTACGATTGAAACGTATACTTCAATTACTTGTAACTTTTATTTCACTTCACAATGATGTAGGTATATATAAACTAGGCTTATGTAAGTATGAGTTAAAACTACACGGTACGTTCCCAGCTAGTTCGTGACGCGAGGTGCGTCGCGAAACAAGTAGGATGCGTCACCGCGGGGCGCGAGGGGAGGAACGTCTATACTAGGCGAGCTCTTCCAATGCGTGGAAACAGCGGCGCGCTAGCACAGACTGACTGCTCAACTTTTTTTTTTTTTTTTTTTTTTTTTTTTATGTGTGGCCTCTCGCAGGTCAACCTAGGAGGTTGTCGGCTGCTTAACCGGACTTGCCTGTGGCGGCCTCAATTCGAGAATCAAAGCCTCCAGCCAGGGCTTATTTAACTAAAACTTAAAAACTAAGCGACTACACGCTAAGGGCACCCCCTGTGGGGTACGGACCTCGGCTTAGGGCGTCGCTGGGGGGGGACAGCAAGGGACGGGCTGGATCGAACAAAGATTTTATTATTATTATCGGGGAATTTTAAAACTACGGCTCAGCGACGCGGGCTGGCTCGAGCAAGGGACGGGGAGGACGTTTACGGGAATGTCGCGGCGGGCCTCGGCGGCGAGGACGGAAGGACGGCGGTCTGTATTGTCTACGAACTGTACTTGTTTCCTTACGGCTCTCTTGGAGCAGGGTAGTGGGGTCATCTGGGGTGACGAGAGTATGCCTAGGACGGCGAACCTTAGAGATGCGGGAGGGTTCGTATCGGGCTGCCGATACTATGAGGGGGTTGCGGTGTTTTACAGCAGTATCGAAGAAACGCTTGCAAAGGCGTTTCATGAACTGCTGGATGGTGGGGATTTTGAGATCTAGATGTAGATTCTCATTTCGGACATAATATGGGGCACCGAGAATTTTACGGAGGGTCCTATTTTGAAGGGTCTGCATCCTATGGAGGAAGCGGGGCTTGGCGTGTGCGAAGATTGCACATGCATACGTCATGATCGGGCGGATTACTGCCGTATAGAGGCGCAGCTTGCACTTAAGTGACAGTTTGCTGCGGGCAGTCATGAGATAATGGAGCCTACCTTGAGCGAAAGCGGCTCGCGAGCGAGCCTGCTTTATGTGCTCGGCGAAGGACAAGTGCTGATCGAGGATCACTCCGAGGTACTTGGCTTGCTTCTCCCAGGGGATCGGCTTACCGTACATGGTGATCGGAGGGGGAGGGGGGACGGACTTCCGCTGTTTCGAGTAGAGAACAGCTTGACTCTTATCAGGGTTAACCTCGATCCTCCATTTCCGGAACCATTTGCCCAAAATGTTTGCGGAGGTTTGGAGATTGCGAGCGATAACTCTGGGGTCACGACCGGTGTAGTAAATTGCCGTGTCGTCGGCGAATAGAGCCAACTGGGCCTTTTTACTTTTGGGAATGTCGCTGGTGAACAGCGTGAAAGCTAGGGGGGACACTACCGAGCCTTGAGGGACTCCAGCTCGAATGGGGTGGGGGGAGGAGAGGGCTCCCTCGATTCGATAGCGGAAGGTGCGATTCGACAGAAAGTCTCGCATGATGAGCACGAGACGGTCTGGCACACCGAGTTGATATAGCTTATATAATAAGCCATTGTGCCAGACCTTGTCGAATGCTTTCGCTATATCGAAATACAAGACACCCGTCATCGCATTACGCTGGAAGCCAGCGCTTAGGTGCTCTACGATGCGGTGGACTTGGTGGACGCATGAGTGTTCGGTACGGAACCCGAACTGCTCATCAGGAATGAGACCCTTGGATTCGGCAAAATCTTTGAGTCGCTTATAAATAAGCCTCTCGTAGATCTTACCGAGAACATTGAGGAGACTGATGGGGCGGTAACCGGTGGGGTCAGACTTGGGCTTGCCTGGTTTAGGGATACCGATAACGGTGGCCTGTTTCCACGCTTGGGGGAAGATATTATTGCTTAATGCGCCATTGAAGATAGCGGTCATTAGCATTATAAGTTGGGGGGGGAAGAGTTTGAACACTCTGTTCGTGATACCGTCGGCGCCGGGGGCTTCGGCAACGGGAGGGAGGGAGGCTCTACGTTCGACTTCAGCGTCCACCATGTCGATGTGGGCTTGGTCTACTAGTTGAGAGCTAGGCGAGCATTGGGCTTCGAGGCTGTCGGCTAGGCATTCCGCTTTTTCAGAGTTGTCGAAAGCGACACTCTTATCAGGGCGGGTGAGCGGAGGCATAGAGGACTCTTCAGTGGAACGTAATTTCCTCTGAAGTTGCCAGAAGGCGAGATGGGTAGGCTCGAGTTCACTGAGCGTCTTGTCCCAGCGGGCGGAACGCAGCTCGGTCATGCGTTTCTTTACAGCACGCTGTAATCTACGCATGTGAGCCTTGTTAGCGTCGCAAGGAAAAGCGCTGTATGCACGGACGGCTGCGTTCTTCTCGGTCATCAGAGCCCGTACATCGTCCGGGATTTTCCAGCGAAGGTCCTCCTTCGCAGGAATCTCCCTTGAACATTCGTTCAGGACGGATTGTACGTGGTCTGTGAGCGAGTCGATTGCCGCCGTCGTGTCAGCGACTGAGACTATGTGGTCGGGAATAGAATCCAATTGAGGTGACGTGGTAGATTTCAGCTTTTCGCTTACTTTCTTCCAGTCAGTGATCAATTGGGAAGCGGGGGGCTGGCCCGGGTCGAGATTGCCCGAACGGGAGCCTAGGTGCATAATCACGGGTCGGTGATCGGAGTTAAGCTCGTGTATTGCTTCTATAGATTGCAACCGGAGGTTGACATTCTTAAGGAGCGCTACATCGAGGACGTCGGGGCTATGGTTGGGATCATGGGGGAAGTGAGTGTGACACATCGGGGCGATGATGTCAAAGTTAAGGGATGCACCAAGGTTGAACACGACCTTTCCCCTAGGGTTGGTCGTACTACTGTTCCAGGCGGGGTGTTTAGCATTGAGATCGCCCGCTATGATAACGGAGTCACTCAAGCCAAAGAGGGCAGTGAGGTCGCTAGTGAGCGCGATGGACTCGTCTGGCATACGAGACGAGGAAGTCGGAGGGGGATAGTAGGCAGAGACGACAGTGATCGGTTGATGACCAGTCATGCCTACTCGGCAGGCCGAGTATTCTAAGAAAGATCGGGGCGCGGGAGGAGCTAGAGGGATACAGTACAGTTCCTTTCTATAATAGATAAGGGTGCCACCACCGTGACAACGAGATCTATCGTTGCGAACTAGACGATAGTTGGCAATTCTAGGATCTTTACGGTGGGGTTTGAGGAATGTTTCCTGGATGAGGAGAAGGTCTAACTGATGGTCGCGGAGGAACGTGGCGATCTCATCTCTCTGATTGATAATGCCGTTGGCATTGAAGAAGCCTAACTTTAGGGATCGCGGTTTGGTACAACAAATTTTTTGTTGTCTATCCATTTAGGGGTACGGCAGGTAATTTGTCGAGTTCGACTGCGACCGACTCGTACTTAGTGAATAGCGCAGCGCGCTTGGCTAAGTCGAGTTGGCCAGTGACTTCCGCTAGGGTTAGCTCATCAGCTAAGTCCCTAGCGTCCTGCGTCATAAAGATGCGATAGTTGTCCAGGATAATCTGGCCAACTGATCTGCGTGGGAACGCAGCTGAAACTTGGGGCGCGTTTCGGGGAGGTTTAGCGGCCACGGGGGCCACAGAAGCCGGGGGAGGCGCTGGGATGGGCTTAGCCATTAGCGCTGGAATTGGCTGGGAAGCCACCAAAGCCGGGAAGGCTTTCTGATGGTTTAGCTGATTCCAGGGGGATGGTCTCTGGGGTGCGAGACGTTCGGGGGGCTGGGAAGAGGGGACTTTCCCGGAGGGTGCTTCCCTCTGCTGGCGAGCGGCAGCACGCTTTGCCAGCTTGGGAGGGATTTTGGGGGCTTTGGGGCAGCCCCGGTAGTTAGCCGGGTGCCCGGCTTGGCCGCACAGCACACAGCTGGGAGGCTCTGTGCAAAGAGTGCGATCCTTGGGACGGGGGCAGTCAGAAGTGCCGTGCTCACCCAGACACTTAACGCATCTGGGTGTAGCGTAGCAGTTCTTCTGAGAGTGACCGTATAGTTGGCAGCGGTGACACTGCCCAACTATCGTGGGTCTGTAGGGCTTCTCGATGGAGATGCCGGAGAGGGAACAGATCGACTTGATCTTGAAGATGGGGTGGTGCCCGTCGGTCGGGTCGCACACGACAAGGATCATGTCGTATACTTCGTTACCTCTCGCCTTGTGAAGGCGATGGACAGCGGAAACGGGGATATTTTGGGCCAGGAGGTCGGCCTTAATGTCCTCGGCGGGGATTTCCTTCGGGACACGTCTAATGACCACTCGGGTCGGCGTGTCCTCAGGGAGGGAGTAGGTGTGAAAGGAGATTTTCCTTTCACGAAGGACTTTGGTAAGTTCCCGATAGTCAGTTGACGTCGGGACTTGGACTTTTATGCCTTGTTGGCAGGAGCGGGCGTTTGTATAGTTGATCTTGCGATCACTACACATTTTGGACACGTCGGTCCATTTACCCTTGTCCTGGATGTACAAGGGCGGAGGGGGGCGCTGCTTCTTCGTCTGAGTGACAGAAGCGGAAACGGAGGGGGAACAACTAGCCTGCAAGGCGGGGGCGGGCTGGGCAACAGGGGCGGGCTGGATAGCGGGGGCGGGAGAAGACGCAACGGTCTTCTTAGCTTTGGTGGCCTGAGCGGCCTTCCTGGCTTTCCTCTTGCCCCCTAGGACGACTTGGAAGTCGTCCTCGGAGGAGGAGGATTCAGGGGACTGTTCGGAGTCCGAAGAGGCTTGCGACGCTGAGTCGCTAGCGGGGACGGAGGTGTCCATTGCCTCATTGGCAAAGTGGGCTACCAATAGGGGTGGCATATCCGGGGGAGGGCGGGGGCAGGGGGTCGGCGGGGACGGACCAGAGTCCGGGAATGACAATACGTCACTGAAGTCAGTGACGCTCGATGGGACGGTGGGGGGGGGGGGGCCTCTAAATGAGGCGATTTTCTTGCCATACTTGGCGAGGATATCGGGGTCCTTGAGGAGGACCTCTTTGACGAACGCTAATATGATAGCGTCCGTCATGGTTAAAAAGGGGACTTGGGATTAGGTCACATGAGTTGGAAAAAACTCTTGTGAAAAACTCCTATCGGTCCCTACGTCCCCGGGTGGACGGGCCCGGGGGTGTGTGACCCTCCCAGTAAGGGTTGTGTACACTGGGAGGTGAGTACCTAATGGTGTGCCCTAAGCTTGTAAACCGATCGCCAGTCTTATTGTGCGATCGGGCCCTACCAGGGTCTGGTGCGAAGGGATAGACACCCCAACCGACACCAGGTGTGTAGCTGAAAGAGAACTCGGAGTATTAGATTTGACTAGGAGCTCCCCCAAGGCCAAAATCTAGCTCCCGACTCCAATTGACTGCCTAGCCCTGAAGGGGTTCGGCGGGTGTATTGGGGCAACACCCCCTTGGTTTTGTTGGCACCGTGAGGTTTTCCACCAAGGACCACGAAACTGTGGCTTTTCCCTGAAGGGGCACAACGTTTATCGACTATTTCCCGTTAAGGAAACGTATATCCTCCACTGCCTTGAGAAAGGCGGCTTCGGATCGCTGGTGCGGTCGGGGACCACTGATGACGTCACGGGGTGACGTAACGACACGGAGCACGGAGCGGGCGCGGAGCACAGAGCGGCACGACCGTTCGGGGCGAGCGTCGAGCGGAGAGTGACCTGACTGACTGCTCAACTTTTTTTTTTTTTTTTTTTTTTTTTTTAGTGTGTGGCCTCTCGCAGGTCAACCTAGGAGGTTGTCGGCTGCTTAACCGGACTTGCCTGTGGCGGCCTCAATTCGAGAATCAAAGCCTCCAGCCAGGGCTTATTTAACTAAACTTAAAAACTAAGCGACTACACGCTAAGGGCACCCCCTGTGGGGTACGGACCTCGGCTTAGGGCGTCGCTGGGGGGGGACAGCAAGGGACGGGCTGGATCGAACAAAGATTTTATTATTATTATCGGGGAATTTTAAAACTACGGCTCAGCGACGCGGGCTGGCTCGAGCAAGGGACGGGGAGGACGTTTACGGGAGTGTCGCGGCGGGCCTCGGCGGCGAGGACGGAAGGACGGCGGTCTGTATTGTCTTCGAACTGTACTTGTTTCCTTACGGCTCTCTTGGAGCAGGGTAGTGGGGTCATCGGGGGTGACGAGAGTATGCCTAGGACGGCGAACCTTAGAGATGCGGGAGGGTTCATATCGGGCTGCCGATACTATGAGGGGGTTGCGGTGTTTCACAGCAGTATCGAAGAAACGCTTGCAAAGGCGTTTCATGAACTGTTGGATGGTGGGGATTTTGAGATCTAGATGTAGATTCTCATTTCGGACATAATATGGGGCACCGAGAATTTTACGGAGGGTCCTATTTTGAAGGGTCTGCATCCTATGGAGGAAGCGGGGCTTGGCGTGTGCGAAGATTGCACATGCATACGTCATGATCGGGCGGATGACTGCTCAACGTCGCGTCGGCTCCTTAAATACCCGAGGCGGCCATCGTTGTGTGCGTGAATGATTTCTCGACACAGTAGTGTTGTGTGGCGCGTAGCTGTAGACGTTCGGTAGTGCTACAATAGTTTATTTGTTTATCTTTTACCAACGGTTTTGACGTGACGTGAAAATTAGAAAATATGTAGCTTATGTCACTCAGCAACAAAATGGCATTTTACTGTTGAAAGGATTTTTAAATCGGTTTAGTAGTTTCTGAGTTTATTCATTACAAAAACGAAATCTTTTCTTTTTATAATATTAGTACAGATAAAAGGTTACTATTTAATAAAACTGAAGAACTCTCATGTACATGTGTAATAGTTCCTCACTGAGTGCGGAAACCAGACCACAAAGATAAGATAAGCAAGTAAGCCTAACGCTTACATTAACTGCAGTCCAAACAATCATTATCTCCCAAGGTTTTTTCCCAACTAGCTTGGGTCGGTTTCCAGTGTAGCTGAATAAGACTGGATATCCATTAACTGTATTCTACATAGAGCGACTGCCTAAAAGACCTAAAGAACCAAGTTACTGGGCAACACGTACTAATTAGATAGATAAATGATCAGTATTTTCGGCGTTTGAATACCTGTAACAACCGTCAAAGATCTACGAATGACAACCGGGACTAACGGCTTTACGTGCTTCCCGAGGCATGGGATGCCATTAAAGTCCACGGTAAACTTAGAAAATTAAAAATATCGCATTAGCACAAAATAAAACACCAAGAAAATCACAACAAACCGTCCCAGGAACACAACACTTACCCAGAAGAGCAACAAAAAAATATCACGCGAAAAACATAGCTACATGTTAAAAATTAATCCCCGAAATGGTAGCACAGCTCGGCGGGTGTCAAGTGCGAGTCGGTACATCGTTAGTCGAAGAGTATTCTTTTGTCTCAAGGGTTGAGCCTTCCTTGTTATTCTAGCTTTTGTTGGTGACCCCGCCCGCACCCTGGCCTTCTTCTAACTTATTCATTGCGTGCTTTTTCAAGGAGCTGAGAAATACTGAGATGCAAATAAAGTATGGCCCGAGAATAGACGCCTCAGAGGATGAGGGATTTGAATTTGAAATGTGCCTGTTGAATATAGTGTTGGCTACATGATGTATGTGCAGAGTAAGCTTGCGGAATCTCATAGTTTCTGTTAGCGAATTTTATAGAGAATGTAATAAAATTCAATAAGAAGTTTATGAGTGAATAAATAATAATAAAATTTAGCAAAAATAAATTTGAATTGGAGTTGTAGCGACATCTTGACTTTGACTTTGACTTTGACTTTTGATCTATGGCCCACATATTATGGCCCACATATTATGGCCCACATATTATGACCTAAACTACGAAAGCCTGTATCGCTCAATTAGAGCTCTCTGCGTGATTTGAACATTATACAACCACTGCCCGAAATCATCTCTCGGGCAGTTGTCCAAACAAGACATAACATTTGTCTGATCGGAGGATCCGCCCTTTTCAATGGAGGCTTTACACTCTGTTCCGCATACCTGTAAAGAGTCAAATCAGGAGCCTAAGTCTGCTATTTTTATAAATTCGTCATTCCAACACAATCCCATTGTCATTTTGCTAAAAGTGCGTAATCTGCTATTTCATAATGATCGATCACTGATCGGTCAATGGTCTCGTAATAGAGTTGTGGTAGAATGACAATATCGAGCTGTCTCGTAACAAATTAAAAGTAATGACTGCACAATGACGTTCTAATGGCAGGAAAAAATGATCCGACGTCCGACATTCATTTGTCATTATGTACGAGATAACTATTCTATGCCATTTCTTTCGATGGAGTGTCAGTGGTTGACCATTAAAAAGTCATAATGAAGCCATTATATTAGTAGATTGTCAAAATCAACAATTATGAAATCAATATCCATACTATTGTAATAGTAGACTTGAGGCCCAGGATACGCGTCACCTTTCCTGATCGGCATGCACAACCACCTGCATCTTCTACAGTTTAAACAAGGCCAACGACAGAGTTGTCCAGGTGGCCAAATATTAGTCGGGCCAGATTTGAGTCAGATCGATACGAAAGAAGAAGAAGACTGCATGATATAAATGTGTAAACTTACAGTTCAGTTACAAAAATGATGAGGTCAAAGGCTAAACAACATTTCGATGCATAAGTAGTGGAAGGTGCCAGCAGTTATTCATACTGGGCAGGAAAGGAGGTGGCGCATATCCTGTGAAGGGGATCCACACTGGCACTGTATTTGCGATGGGTCAAGGATACCCTAATTGGCCAGATGATCACTGCAGCGGCCAACCTGAGCCAGTAGTCGGTTCGAGATTTCCAGATTGGCCACTGCTTTTCCAGATTGGTGGAAGATATTCTGCCGGAGAGATGAAATTTAGAGTAATGGAATATCTTTTCCTCCACAGTTGTTACCAACATATTATTTACTACCAAAGACTAAATTTTGTAACAAAGCGAGCAAATAATACTAAGTCTTACATTATTTATTCCAATCCAATCTAGGCTACGACCAATTGCTATCCTTTATAAAATAGATATAAATCGTCCCAGAATCCATTCCTCAATGTAGGACCAACTTTGTCTCTTCTCATATCTATTTCGCGATCGCATCTAGGATTTATTTTAAGTCCTTTGAGAATATATACATTGTTAGCATAAGCCGAAAATTCAATCTATTTTGTAGCACTTAATGCGAGCCTGACACTGTAACAATTGTTGACATATCATTCGAGAAACCCGTCAAGAATATAAAAGTGTGAGACGAAACGAACGTAATTTTGTGAGTGTGATTTTTGAGTCACGAGATATAAATTCAGCCAAAACATGTAACTCAATTTGCGTCGCCGTGTGACATAAACCAGACTTTTATATTGGTTGGAATGCAGCGTAAATTAAGCAGCTCATTATATGCCAATTATATACAGCTTATGCAGCATATACGATCGTAAGCACTTACACTTAGTTCCAGACTTTGAGTCGTCTAAATGGTTTTTGTGATCATGTAGTAACTCATACACAATTTCAATTTAAACTGAATATTTCTAATGTAATTCATTATTATTTCAGTGGATCACATTTCAGGTAAAACTACACTGCGCACACGTGTGCCACACACGCCGATCTGGGTCGCGTCGGTCTCCATATATTATATATGGAAAATAGACTTGTAGAGCTACATTTGATCCACGCCACTCTACGCCACGCGATGTCGATCTACGTAAAAATCTGGCGTGTTACACTTGTGCGTCGGTCTAATGTAGTTCTAGCTTAAGTCACCATATAATATATCAATATTCAACATGTTGGTTCATGAAATCGACGTGATATCGTGTCTTCAAGGCTAGAGTGAATAGGCTACTAATAAACTAGTGCACCTCACCATCAATGATTGCATCACTGCTTACCATCAGGTGGGATCGCAGTCAAGTACTGGTTTATATCAATAAAAAAAAAAATCTAAGAATTTCTATTAGTTGCAAGCTTTGTAGCGTCTAAAAGGTTTCTGTGATAGTGTCCTAAGAAAGACTCAATTTCACGTTGAGCTGCTCATCTCTATCAATCTAATTCATTATTATTTCAGGGGATTACATTAAGTCTATTTCGGGTATTAAGTCGAGTTTGACTAATGTTGCCGGACGGATTGTTACGGAGCCAAGTTTCCCTATCTAAGCGGATGAGCTGATCGAAGCGTCTGTGTAAAATTAGAGTTCCGTGTTTCCTTCGGTATCCATTTGGTGATTACTTTTAGGAGATTATCTTTATTTAGGAAGATGTAATACTCTTGGTAAGTTTACTTTGCTTCGGGACTTTCATTAAGTTGTTTTGTTAAGAAAAAGCGAAACGTTGTCATGGTCTTTGAGGTGTTTATTTTTAGACTTTTGTGTTTTTTTGAGATGAACTTTTTAGTTGGATATTTTATCATCACTACGATACGACAATCAAGCTAAGTGCGTGATATGGTCTGATATATGCACTGATAACTTGGTGAGGATCGCGGGAATCCGATGGATGCGAGACGCACAGGACCGTTCATTGTAACGACCCGATCCCACGACACATGGGGAGGCCTATGTCCAATAGTGGACGTCTTTTGGCTAAAGTGATAATAAATGACGATATGTCGCTAGATAATTTTCAAAATATTCAGTATTAGATTTATTAGATTTATTAGAATCAGGAATTGATGAAATATCCAGGAGAACCAACGTTACCGACATAGCCCGCAGAATGGTTAAATTTAAGTGGTTTTTAGCAGGGCACATGCTCCCAAAACAGATAGAACACAGACAAAATGAAGATGAAAGGTTCTGGAGTGGCGACTATCTATCGATTCGACAGCATTGGAAGGTCCAGCAGTAAACGTATTTCGGCTCAAATGATGATAATGATGATTTATCAGAAACTTTTAACTAACATAAATAAATGGAAAACCATCAAAGCTGACCAAACATAAGGCGGCACAGTAAGTACGTGACAATGCCGATAATAAAACCCGTTACTGCCGAAAATCCTTTGAAACTCAATGTGGGCTATCCACTGAGTGCCGTGGGCTTACCATAAATAACGTTTAGTGCTGCCGGAGAGGTGTTCAAATTGCTTTCACGTGATATATCCTACAGTCCAAGTACGTTTAGCCATATTGAATTTTTAAGCAAAGATGCCCCATTGCCCCGGTTACGTTGCTCTCATTTTTTGTGCGGTAGTAAAGTAAGCAGGGTTTTTAAATTGAGGTAGGTCAGGTCTGCAGCTGTCTCTGAAGTTTCATATCCATAACTAATGTGGAGGTGTAGTTGGAATTTAATTTAGGAGTTAGTTGTAATTTTTATAGGGCCTGTTTTACTTACGAAATTATGTTGCGTAATATTAATGAAACTGCCATCTTGGATTTAAATACTTTCCTCTTCTTCTGCACATATCTATACTATCCTTGCATGTTATAAAACAATGTCCACCACTGCGTCTGTCGGTCTGTCTGTCTGTATGTTTGCGATAAATATAAACGACTGAATAGATTTTCATGCGAATTTTACTAATAAATAGAGTGATTTATGAGAAAAGTATATAATACATGTATATTATAGTAGACAAAAGCTGTAAATGTAAATGATTTATAACTACCGTGCGAAGCTGTGGCGGGGCACTAGTAAGTATGTTATTATATTATATAGCTAATAAGTTTGCTTGTTTTAACGTGCTAATCTCAGGAACTACTGGTTCGAATCGAAACATTAGTTTAGTGTTGGATAGCTCATTTATCGAGGAAGGCTACAAAATATCACGCTACGATCAAAACTTGCGGAGCGGTATCTAGAGACGCTGACGAAACCGCTAATCAAACTAATATAGTAAAGGTAAAAGTTTGTGGGTGTGTGTGTATGTATGTATGTTGTTTCGTCATGCTTGAACGGTAAAACCGATTTGGATGAAATTTGGTATTCATTCATATTCAGACCAGCGGGGTTACCATGACGTTCAAAAAGTAAGATTGTTTCATTCTTATTTCAGTGTGGGTAAGAGACAGAGCTCTACAGGTTGTCTAGCGCCATCTCTTACCCACACCGGAAATAAGAATGAAACAATCTCACTTAAAGTAAGATCATGGTACAGGTCCATATCCTGGAACAGCGCTTAGTATACTTTTTATCTCAGGAACATATGGGATCCCCTGGGACAATTTTTTACTTTCACGCAGGGAAGTCGTTAGCAGCAACTAGTATTTAAATATATTTTTTTATATATATTCACACAACTATCACATAACGCCGACTAGTCCCAAGCTAAGCAGAGCTTGTGTTATGAGTACTAGACAACTGATAAACATACTTAAATATATCTAAATACATATTATAGATAAATTACACCCAGACACAGAACAAATGATTGTGCTCAACACACAAACATTTGTCCTGGGTGGGAATCGAACCCACGACCTACGGCATAGCAGTCAGGGCCACTAACCACTAGACCAATAGGCCAGTCAAGTGTATTGAAAAGCGGAAGAGTTTTTTTTGTTAATTTAAAGGCACTAATCTCTAGAACTACCAATTGGATGTTACATTAAAATAGGCTATTTATAATATCATGCTACAACCAATGAAACCCGGAACAGTAACCACAGATGTGGGTAAAACCGCGGGAGAAAACTAATAATAATAATAATACCAACACCTTAGGAGGCTCGCGTTAGGCGGCTGGATCAAGGGCTTGATCCAGAAAGCGTTACTCCTGGACACGGCACGCATTGTTAGGAGGTTCCTTTCTCTGGAGCCCTGACCGCCGGTAGCTTGGACCCTATTCCCGATACCGGTGGGGTACTATTTTTTATATTTTGAAATGTTTTTTTTTGTATGATTTTGTTTAAAAAAATATTTAAAAATGTAATTTATATGTGTTTACAAGGAATAAAGATAATAATAATAAGCCTTTATTTCTCACTAATTGCATGCATACATTTAAAACATTCAATATATAAACAAAATTAGTAATTCATAGAATGTTCTATGAATTAAAAATTTTTACTAATTGAAAGTTTGAATATTTAAGTAGATTTTTTTTCTTTTTTTTTATAAACATATTAATAATATAATTTCAATTTAATACATTATAATAATTTTGATAATTTAATTTCATTATAATAATTTTGATAATTTAATTTCAATACTTTTAATATTTAATGTTGAGAGAAAACTTGTACTTAATTAATAAATATAATAAGGCTAGTTACTGAAACTTTCCAGAATAATAAGTCAGTAAACAATCTATTGGTACCTATTCAAGAATTCTCTTAAAATCTTCGCAAGAGACGGGTAAACAACCAATCTTATAGTTAATTTAAATTCCATCAATTCTCAGATTTAATTAAAATAAATGAAACAAAACAACTAGACTGAAACAAAATCTAGTTTTATCCTATTAAATTATCTGAGTACCTTTAATTTAGGGCGGCACGAATTTATAATTGCAAATTAAATTCTGACAGACGAGAGATATTTTGGAGTTAAAAGAACTGGGGAAACGACCTTTATTTTGATTTGTCCTTTTGTTCTGGTAAATGAAAAGTCATTCTGTAGATGACTATCTCACAGCTGGTATAATAGACGCTTCTCCCGAAACGATAACTCGTTATCATTTTATTAATGTTTTAATAAAAAAGTCGTGGCTTAATTAGTTGGGAAATTTAAGCCACGACTTTGTGTGGTTGTGAATGAGAAAAGATGTTTAGATAATAAAAGCAAGCGTTTTGGCTAGAGCAGTGGTAGCTGAGTGGTAACGGCCCCGATTTACGAGTTGTCGGTTGAGGGTTCAAATCTACCATCCGCATTACTTTGTGTAATTTATTTCATCACCACTGCTCTCAAAACGGTGAAGGAAAACATCGTAAGGAAACAGGCATGTCCTGGAACCAAAAATTCGAAGACAAGTGACATGTACCAATACGCAGTGGGCCCGCGTAGGGAATTATGGCCCATTCCCTCTTAGAGAGAAGATCTGAGTCCCAGCAGTGGGAACATAAAGGCTGATTATGCTATGCTATGCGGTTTTGGTTGAGTTTTATACTTCCGTATACGAAACAGCTCGTAAAGTCTCGTAATCCATCGTTGAAAAGGGCGGACCTTTCGACCAGACAAGTGTTGTGTCTGGTCTGGGCAACGGTCCGACAGTTAATTTCCGACTGTTGTATAGGTTCTAGTCGCACGGATTACTTTAATACCACGATTCTAGGTTTTTAATTTTAGTTCCTACGAGGCGACTACAGTATTATGAACAAATCTACAAATAGACTCATCAGTTAGACAAAAGGTTGTACCCTTCCTGATTTTTAGGTTTTCGTACCTTAAAAGGAAAAAACGGAACCCTTATAGGACCACTTTGTTATCCGTCTGTCTGTCTATCTATCTGTCAAGACCCTTTATCTCGGGAACGCGTGGCGGTATCGAGTTCAAGTCTGAGGGCTCTTAAAGCTGTGAAAAAACTTGTAAGTTAACGAAAATAAAGATACTGCCGTTTATGTTGCAAAAAACGTATATTTCGACCCTCTCAAAGGAATCCAAATTCATAGGGTACTCCCGTTGTTCTAGAATCCTGAAATTTGGCATGAAGCAAAGTCTCATAACATAAGTAGGTACCTACAGGAAAACATCTGAAAACTATAAATTTGTGGCTACGTCACAAAAAACTATTTTTTGCGATACATAAAAATCTTTAAGAATTGATTCGGAAATTGAACTGTTTTCATAGGTAAGTTTGTACGGAACCCTCAGTGAGCGAGTCCGAATCGCACTTGCCCGGTATTTTCAGCTTTGACTCTGCTTACTAATATTGTTCAGATTACGTGATCGTCAATAATTAATCTACGAGTATCTGTATTTTCTTAATCATTTAATTTTGTCTCAAAACATCAAATAACTTCATTCGATCGGGGTAAAATGAAAGGGAGTGTTAGACTTATTCTACTACCAACTTAAATCCATTCTTATTTCTTTCAGTTATCCTTGTTGTCAAAATTTGCAAACCAGCAGATTTTCAGAGATCTACAGTTTTACAGATGTTTTGATTTCAATAAAAACTTAGAGAATATCGACAAGATATCTACCCTCTTAGCCAAGTTACGACCGTTTTGTTTCGATTCTCTTGCATCGAATGCCTCGAGTAGGCCATGCCTGACCAGTTACTTTGATTTGACTGCGAGACTGAGCGTTGAGATGACGTCAGAACAAAGAAATCGGAGGCGTAGCCTACTTGAGGCATTTCTAGAAAAATATGTGGTATGAATATGTGTACATAATCACGTAAGAATGGTTGTATGGGAATAGTATCAGTGGTGGGGTGCTCTTAAAAATATGAACGATTAATTTCCATGACCAGACATTCACACATCTGTACCCACAGTTCCACACAGCAATTCTACTTAAGAGCAATTGATACAAGCAATTTTTCTAATGCACCTACGTACATCGACATTATCGTGATTAAACTCTCTCTATAACCCAGCTCGTATGTATTTGCCAAACGTTTCAGAGATTTATTCCACCCACATTTACTTATATGAGAGGACGGTCAGAATTTTGGCTACGACCATTCCTTAACATAACTTTTCCTGGTGTGCAATACTTTTTGGGAATTTATTTCAGTGCATATAAATAATATATGAAGATATCGCTCAAGTTTTACAGCCCATGAGTGTAGTTTTTCCCTGTATTTTTGGATTGTGCACTAGTGGACTTTTACGACTAAGTTTTTATGCACGGTTAATACTACAAGAATAGTTGCTAAGTGCTTTACCATGTTTTGAGAGATGTAGTAAATACTTTTACAATGAACTTAAAAAGAGAGAGTTGTTATTAATTAATTTATTACTAGCCTCTGCTAGCAGCTTCGCCCATATGAAATTAGATTTCTCCTTCGGGTTGAATTTTGAAAAATTCTTTCTTAGTGCTCGCCTCTGTCATAAAAGGAAGCTTTGTCAAAAATTTTACTCTACTGACTTCAGTAGTTACGAATGTACGTTGATATGTTTGTCAGTCATTAAGAGAGTTTCTCCTCTTATATATATATATATATATATATATATAGATATACTTAATTATACATAAAACAAGATACATAATATAGAAAAAGTATATCTAAAGCACATACACATAATGAAAGATAGGGAAAGAGATACGTTCATTAATCTGCTGTATATATTTAGCGTTAGTTCTTTTTCAGAAAATCCATACAGTTAGCAGGCTACTCTATCGTAGCATAATGGTGAGCTACGCTGTAGCACAGTGCGAGCTACGACGTAGCATGGCACGGCGCGTAGCAGAGGACTCGTAGTCAAGTTAATAACAAAATGTCTTACAGTAAAAAACAGCAATGAAAAAAAAAACAAGTGCGAGTCGAACTCACGCACGAAGGGTTCCGTGCCGTCCGTAGCAAAAAAACGGCAAATAAATAACATTTGTTGTATGGGAGCCCCCTTAGATATTTATTTTATTCCGTTTTTAGTATTTGTTGTTATAGCGGCAACAGAAATACATTATCTGTGAAAATTTCTACTGTCTAGTTATCACGTTTCATGAGATAATGCCTGGTGATAGACAGCCGGATAGCGGGGTGATAGCAATAGGGTCCTGTTTTTACCATTTGTGTATGGAACCCTAAAAAAAATACATTATATCTAAACATATGAAGGTAATTTGCTACTTAGTAAGACCATTGACTCGTGCCAACTCTACACAATACTAAAACATAATTTCCACTAATGTTAATGTAGCAACGTAATTATATAATTTAACAAAACACGGGTTGAGAGTTGTACCAACCAGGGAGATATTAAAAGGTCATTACCTGCGAAATTGTAACTATGAATGTACTCCCACGAGCGTCATTTGTAAATTATATGGAAACTAACTATTCGTTTAGTAAATAATAGTTTAAGATTTTATACCAGGTTTGGTACATAAATTCACTAGACGATCAGTTACCTTTAAATGGTAATGGTTTATAAGTTCTATTTACCGACTTCAAAAAAAACGAGGAGGTTATCAATTCGGTTGTATTTTTATGTATTTTTCTCTTAGAGGATATGCCTTCCGATTGGTGACATTTATTTTAAGAATCCAGTTCTGATGATTAGATCTATGAGGAATCGAGGGAACTCCTCAAATATTATAGGCAACCATATGGTGATTTTGGTATTTTAATCGAAAACTTAAGCAAAAAGTAACTGCTTAAGTCAAAAAGTAACATTTGATGGAGTGGAACTGATGAACAAGACCAGAAATGGCCAACGGAACTTCATACTCACATAGGTATTGCAATGAAGATAGTTAAGCGACTATGAAAATACAAAGAAATAAATGGTTCTGAATAGTTATGTTGAAAATGGTATCATCGAAATGACCTGATGTTGATGATGGAGCCGGAAGATAGGCACCGGAACTCCGTAATTAATCAATGTATCCTAGCAGTGTTTGGGTTAATTGGAATTGTCATGAGAAATAGGCACTCTGGTTATATATAAGTGTATCGTAACTAAAAAGTGTGAAATATAAAACTTTTTACAAAAAAAAAAACGACTTCATTAAAAAAAAAACACTAAAAGGTTCAAAATAATTTTAATTTCGAAAGTCAGTGTTAAATAAGAAACAAACAATACCGAGAAACACCTTGTTTTGTAAAAGAGTTTTTTTTGTAATCTTAAAAACTCTTTTAATGACACATTTCAATATACAAGACACAAATTTGTTTCATGCTGGCTGGCTTTTCGTCAAAAAAAAGGGAACCCGATTCCAGCGCCACCTACCGGGTCCAATTGTATTTTCTAAAGCATGTAAGGACCCAGTCAAATAAACACACAAAATTCCAAATCTGTCAAGCAGTTTAAGAGGAGTTTAGTGACAAACACACGCACAGAAGAATTACATATTTTATATAAAAACTTGCGGTTCCTACGGGCGTTGTCTTGTCCAAAAGCTGGATTTTCATAAAAAAGTCGAGAGACCGATTGCAGCGCCACCTACAGAGTCTAATTGTACTTTTAAACCATCCAAGAACCTAGTCTATCAGTAAATATTCACACAAAATTACATCCAAATCGGCAAGACACAGAAGATATTCTTCTGTATCTTGCCGATTTGGATGTAATTTATATAAAATAAATATCTATCTTCTATATTTATCTCTATCGCTAAAACTCAAAAACGGCTTGACCGATTTGACTTATTTTGGTCTTGAAATATTCGAAATAATCCAGGAAAGTAAACCTTCCCTGGATTGAACGGTGAGAAAAAAATCACAAAAAAAAATCCAAATTATATAAAATGTCATTACAAAATGAGTTTTGCTGTTCTGGTGCCAGTAGTAAGCGTTATCCTTACAATAGTAGTCACCTAGTTATATACATAAAGATTAAGATTAGGATTACCTATACCCTATTCAGGAAGCCATGAAATAAAAGGTAACAAACCATTTGTATTACATACTACTAAATTATAGACCACGGATACTGCAAACGTTTTACATAAAATGTTACGTTTTGTCATTAGGCGGGTTATAATCCGCCATCTTTTTCATTATCGATCAAATTATACGATACGAGATATTTTCTTTGAATTCTTGTTATTATCCGAAGAAAAAACGTGCACAGAAAACGCCAATGCATTTAACAGAAAAGGAGACTGTTATTAATGTATTCAAACACGTCGAAGAAACTTGGTCGAAGGTACCTACATTATTTTCTTTGTTTACATTTTGTCTCAAGCCCAGATGAATAGGGTACGGCGCCCCTGGAACGCAAAGACCAACTGAAGAAACACGGGTGGGTTTTACTCAGTAAAAGCATGTCCTTTCACTTCACCCAGAGCAGGATAAGTTCAACTCTTCTCACTTCATAATAAGCCATATTTTAAAAAAACGAACTTCAGAATTCAAGTCACTACGTTTCTTAGAGATTTTCTACTTTTCCATATTCATGGTTTTTATGGAGCGCGCCGTTACAAGGAGCACGCACCTGACCTTTCTGGAGAACGTCAACGACGTCATCAATATGGTGAGGGCATGTCCTTCTAAAAGGACACTTCAGACACCTCTCACACCAGCGCTTTGCTCGTGAGGTTTTTAAAATTAGGAAATGCGTGCTCATGCTTTTGATAATAATATTATTAAAAGTCTCTAAATAACAGGAAAAACTGACTGACAGATCAACGCACAACCGAAATTACTGGAACTAGGTGCGTGAAATTTGCACAAGGCTTCTTTTCATGGTGTAGGCGAGCATTAAGAAGGGGTTCTTGAAAATTCATCTTAGAGGTGAAAAGTGAGAAATTCGTTCGTGGGATTTTTTTTATTCTTGGTCCCATAAACTTAAAACTTAGCATTATTAGTAACCCAAGTAAATAAAAAACCGTTTATATTATTCGGTTTTCAAACTACCCCATTTAAAACGATTTGAAGGGTGTTAAAACTTGTATGGGAGAATTGACTTCCATGTGTTAACTAACTTGAAACCAGTCACAAATTCTAATCAAAATGAATAATAAAAACTATCATTAATTAATCAAAACTACCCTCAAAATACAGTTTAAGAGGTGTTAAAGTGTTTTTAAAACATTCTCGCGAACAAAGTCGCTGGCTAAAGTGCTAGTTAAAAATATGGGATTTAGTCCGCCTCTGTACTTACATTTAGTCCGCCTCTGTACTTACATTTAATCCGCCTCTGTACTTACATTTAGTCCGCCTCTGTACTTACATTTAGTCCGCCTCTGTACTTACATTTAATCCGTCTCTGTACTTACATTTAGTCCGCCTCTGTACTTACATTTAGTCTGCCTCTGTACGTACATTTAATCCGCCTCTGTACTTACATTTAGTCTGCCTCTGTACTTACATTTAGTCCGCCTCTGTACTTACATTTAGTCCGCCTCTGTACTTACATTTAGTCCGCCTCTGTACTTACATTTAGTCCGCCTCTGTACTTACATTTATACACCTATGTGCGTATAAAAATAAATAAATATTGGTGTTAGAGCTAAGTGTTATTCATGAGAGGCTTATTATTTCTTTACTTAAATTAGAAACTGAGTTAATATTGGCACTATATTGGACGAGTTGTTTTGTGTGATAGCTAGATCAGTTAACTTAAAGTTAATAGCTGATTCACTCTTTAGAAACTTTTTAAGAGCCTGTAACTATTTCTGAGTGACTTTTACAAAAAGAGAAAACACGGGAAATATTCACCACATTTGAACAAAACACACACCGATTATATTCTAATCAATTAGCTGTAGTAAGATAAAAGGTTGGAGGCGATTGATAGCGGCGACCTCTTGCGTCTGGACCTGGTTTAGACCATAGTCTGGAGCGGTGTTGTATTAAAACAACCAGAACAATCCTTACAAAAATTTAAATATCTGAAACATTTGATTTAATGTCACATGAAGTTCAAGAATGACTTACACACACACACTTTAAATGTAAAATCATTATTTGACAAAAATAAATAGATTGTAAATATACCAACGGTGGATGCGAGACGAAGAGGATCGGTCGTTGTGGCGACGCTTGGGAGAGGCCTATGTCCAACAGTGGACGTCTTTTGGCTGAAATGATGATGAAATATACCAAAACGAACGCCATCTGGTAATAAAAGACGCCAGTCATTTCTAACCTTAAAATAACAACTGTCACACACTGCAACAAGTGACAGATCGGTTTAAAACCATAAGCTAACAATTAGATTAGATTCCAACAATAAATGCGTAAACATACTCTCTCGCTCTAACCTAATATAAATAGGACCAAAAAAAACAGTAAAATTAGGGGTATAAGATAAAAGAACATATCAAATTGAAGTTAATAGACGTAAAAGAACTAAATTGGTATTTTATTTCATTTAGGAAACCATTATTTACCGAATAAATAGGATAGAAAAAAACTAATCAAAACTTTTTATAACTAGAACAAAACTAAAAGGAATCAAAAATCTATTTTTGATTTATTTATTCTAGAGTTTCAGACTTGATTATAGTGTTTCTGTGATCAATTCCCAGGAACAATGAAATGTAATAAAAGACGGGTACGGTATTATTATTTCTGGTCACATTGAATTCGAGATTTAAGACGATATTGTGAACGATTAGAATTATTTCGAAAAAAAAAAACATCTATTTTACTTAATTTCGGGTTACTAATTATGCTAAGTTTTTCGTTCTCTTAGAAATTAGTGACTTTATAATTATTTTATTTTACGGTTTTTTGTCTATCTACTAGACGAAAACTATTCTTAGTTATTATTATAATATATACATTGTTTAAATAAACATAGAAGGGCCTTTAGTGGTGTTCTTAAGGTGTTCCTAGACTCTAATTACATTAATAAATTATAAAACCACACCTATGTTCATTCAGTTGCCTTTTGCAATTTAGGAAGATGAGTATCCCTTTAATACTTATTCCCATGGCTCTAGCAGGCATTGGCCCTGCTGGGCCCGTGCACCGTGCACCGTCGAACGTGGAATACTACGCGCCGCCGCCGTCGACGACTTGAACTCAGTTTTATAGGACGGAGGTAAATATATCTGACGATGGTGCGAAATACGTCTGATTTTACACACACTCAAGCATACACACCAAAATAATTAAATCTTCACAAAAAAAAAATCCAATGCCTGTAACACTGTCAGTTCTCATCAGATCAGTCGATAAATTGCACGCTGTGCGAATAACAAGCAGGGCCCTCTGACGTCACGGCTCACATAAATTAAATTTATAATCAACCCAACTCCCCCAAATGAAATTAAATTATACCTGCCACCGCTTCAGCAAAACATTTTCGTTTTGCTCCTTGAAAAAGACTGTTGGGCTGGTAACTCATCGGCTTCATTTTACGCTGTTAGATAATTTGTCATTGGAGTGAATTTGAAGATCTTAATATGTTGTTTCATTACAAAATTTTAAGCATCGTGATTTTCTTAATGTATTTCTGAATGGTATTAGTCATTTAGTGTTTTGTTTTTTTCTCATTTCATGGGACTTTAACATATTAAGTACTTAGTGGTTGTACTATGACACGTACATCTTTGGAGTTTATAAGTTATTATTTTACTGCTACTGAAATTGGTTTCATAGTCATAGCAGTTTATTGGAATAGGGTTCTATCAACAAAAATATTAAAAATAAATAGAAATTAAATCACATATAAAAATAATTACATCAAAATAAAAGTCAAAACAAATTACAGCCCAAATATTTGTCAAAGTTTAAATAATTGTAAATTCCTCAAAGGAATGAAAATTTATGCTTGCTCGATAAGCCATTACAATAAATAAACAATTTAAAAAAAACAACCGACTCTGACAAAAATTGCGCATACATAGCCACGAGTATCTTCAAACTATAATTACGGAATCGCAAGATCTTCGAATATTAAAGGGCCTATTACACTATTCGATATTCAGACAGTCTTAGTCGATGTCGCTTAGTGTAATAAGGGTTAGACCGGTCTTACTCGTAACAAAAAATAAGACAGTCTGAATATCGTGTGCTGAATTTAGCGTAGTGCATAGGCCCTTTAGTTATACAAAAGTCTATTAGAACTCAGTCATAAGTAGATATAAGGCTATCTTCCCATAAGCTACGCCACGCCGCAACGTTATAATATTTACTCTCTATGAGTTAGAGAGTAAATATTATAACGTTACTCGGACTATATATTGCTCTATATATTGCTCGGACCAAAATATTACGGGAATAATATCCCATAGCTCACTCTAAATAAATAAAGACCCTCAAGGACGCAAAGTTGCTCAGAGTCATAAGATCGTATCTGCTTAATTAAAACTCTGACATTTAAAGTAACTTTTAAACATTTTAGAAATGAAAATAATGTGTTACAGTATCACAAAACGTAATTAGGCGGGGCGGTCCTGTTTATACGTAAACAAAGTTTCTTTTACGAGTTTCTATAATATTGTAAAGCAACATTTTATGACGAGTACCATTATCGTCAGTTAAAAGGATCGTAATTCATTCGGGAAATTGTTTAGTAGTAAAAATTATGGGCGTGCTAACCAGGGGAATCCGGGCTTACCATAAATACGTAATGCGTATCAGTTTAAGCGCGGTTAAAACGCACTGCTAATTTGCGTTATGACTTTGTTTTATAGGCTAAATTGTACTGTTAAAGTGTCGGAACTGCGCCAAGCTTAAATATTTATCTTAATTACCATGCTCAACCAAGACACCGCCACTGTTATTGTCGAAATTAAAGGACGATATTTACAAATACATATCTCTGATTTTTCACTTTCAGCGGAACCAGACGCTTCGTTTCTCTATAAAGCTGATATAATATAGAACAGAATAAACTTTATTGTACATCAAAATAGTAACAAACTACTACACTATACTTGTATATATATAATTTTTTATTGAAGTGCGAATTCCTCAAATGACTTCTCCCGCTCTAGTATGGAGAAAAAGGGTGATTTAGACTTTTACTGACCAAAAACTAACTATGTTTTTTCATTTGGTCCTTGTGTTTTAGGGTCACCGTAACATTTTCAAAGGTTCAGCAGAAAGCTAAAATAATGTGACAGCAAAATCAAATTAATTATTTTTTATTTTAACAAAAAGTTTTAAATTTATTCCAAAGCCATTAAACAGAATTCCTTAAACTCACGATAAGCAACTCATTCGTTACAAAATTCACCATCGTGCAACTTCAGTTTTATGATAATTGCTCTTCAAACCAGTTGTGTATTCCTTTCAGTTGAGCAAGTAATTGCTTACTAACTAATAGTTAAAGTTTGTAAAGTTGAAACCCTGATAAGAGTGACGCCCAAGCCACTAGACTAAATACTCAAATAGTTTCCCACAATAATAAATCAAGAAGTTGTTTGAGAGTTGCTCGCTTCTACGCTGAAATGTCTTCTGCATTTTATGTGGCTAGTTAAGTATCTGCAAGTCAGCAATGTCTGGAAAGATTGCAGTATTTGTGCAAGTGCTTACATGACAGTTTTTGTTTAAACGTCAATCATTGGAGTAAAGAAAAAGTACAGGATTTTAAAATTAGAGATGCTGATGTATGTACCTACGTTATATATAGTATCAGATGTTTCATAAAAGCTCATGTAGGTTAACAATTACACTAATATCATAAAGGCTAAAGTTTGTGAATGTGTGTGTATGTTTGCTACATCTACAAGTTCGAACGGCTTTTTTATTGTTTAATCAACCGTAAACCTATCAACATTAAAAAAAGCCGATGTGGTCGATGGATTTCAATGAAACTCGGTGCACGGGTAGTCCATGTCTAGCCATACTTACACAATTTTTAGGGTTCCGTACCTCAAAAGGAAAAACGGAACCCTTATAGGATAACTTTGTTGTCTGTCTGTCTGTCTGTCAGGACCCTTTATCTCGGGAACGCGTAAAGGTATCGAGTTGAAATTAAAACCATATACTTCAATTTGTGGTCACTTGAAGCTGTGATGCTGTCGTTTATATAGCAAGAAACGTATATTTCAATACTCTCAAAGGAATCAAAATTTATTGAGTACGGGAAGTACTCAATAAATTTTGAGTACTTCCCAGTTGACCCAGAATTCTGAAATTTGGCATAAAACAAGATCTTGTAGCACAGGTATAATAAATCTGAAAACAGTAAATTTTTTGTTCACAAAAAAAATAAACTTTTTTTCGATTCGGAAAAGTCTTTGAGACTTCATTCAGAAATTGAACTATTTACATAGGTAAGTTTGTACGGAATCCTCAGTGCGTGAGTCCGACTCGCACTTGCAAAGTTTTTTTTTCTTGAATTTAAATTCCAAAACTTTTAAAATAGATGTGACTTTATGTTTGTTATTTCTTCTACTATTTCTTAAATTCTACTTCTTACTCATCTGTATAAATAACATGACAAACAGACCCATTGGTAAGTATACTCGTGGGTTCGTAACTACGAGTATATTAGGAATTTTGTGTAATACACGAGTATTTCACCGAATTCTTAATAAATTCGAATTCTTATTTCGGAAAATGGAACGTTATACATTTGACAAATGTAGTTGAAATGTCTATATGTAATGCCTAAACAAGAAGACGTACGGCGTTGGTTCAGTGTGGGCATCTCACTCATATGTACAAAACGTTTTGGGAACACATTTATTGCGCGTACAACTAAGGAGTGGAATTCCGGAGACTGTATTTCCTAATAGTTACCTCCTAAGGGTTTTGAAGTCTAGAGTGAACAGACTGAATATGTTACTTCTAGACAAGCGTGCTCCGTCGTCAACCACATAATCGCTTACCATTAGGTGAGATACTGGTCAAAAAGCTAAAAATATAATTAATATAATAATTATAATTTAAAAATTATAATAGTTTTAAACGTAATCAACTACATTTGCAACTCAAAAAATAATCACTTTCCATTCAAAAGCCTCAAAATAAAATCGCCTAAATAACTTAAGTATAATATAATAACTTAAGTATAACCAGTAAGTCCCACTTTATCCCAGACATAGAATAATCCAAATAATTCACAAAGAAAAATAGTCGTTGTAGAAGTTACAGCAATGCCCTCGGATACCGAACCATCATACTCTTTTTAAACATGAAGAGTTAAAATTTTAATTAAAAGACTCTTTGCGTGCTTCGAAACGAGTCCAATTAAAACTATATCTTCGTAGTAAAGAACATAAAAGACTTGAGAGGGTAAAAAGGCTATGGATAATAGCTCTTCTAGCACTCTGTAATTATTGTGGTCTGTCTGTCTATTTAAATATTTAATTGCGACAGTTATGCTCGATTATTATGAATGGAGAGTTTTTTTTTTATTGTAGGAAAAAATGACAACTGTGGAAAGATATGTGCGTACGATCATAATAATTGAAAGTAGTAATCCGATGGATGCGAGACGCACAGGACCGTTCATTGTGGGGACACTTGGGGGAGGCCTATGTCTAACAGTGGACGTCTTTCGGCTGAAATGATTGTAAGCACGTGTTATTCTATACATTTTTTATGTTGTATTAAGTCGTACATTAGTTATCGATTAATAATTTGGGTATTAGTTACCATTAAATAGTACATAGTAGCTGCAAAACAATACTAAAATGTTTGTAACGGCCGAGCTCGCAATGATGGCAACATCCCCTCCCTACACCTAAAAAAGGGCATGTCACCATTATTGCGCTCTCAGTTGCTGTCCGACGTTTGTGAAGTTAACAACCTGTGATTTGCAAGTAGGTTAAATAATAAATTGAAGGTATTTGATGTTTGATAACATGTTGCTTCTATGTTAATAATTGTGAGTAAAACTATTAGAAAATTAACAATAATTATTAATGAATGTGTAACGTATTGTTTATAAAATGTTATTTGTTCTTTAAAAACTTTTTATTAATATTGGAAACAATAAAAACCCAGTGTATAATGAACTAGTCTTTTGATTTATCCTACATGATGATGAATGTTGATAAGTATGCGTAAGGTTACTAATGGTTTGTTTCTTGTGCACGTAATGTGTACGCTGTAATTAAACAGTTGTTGTTGCCGTAGATAATTAATCGTGTCTGCGAGTCACGGGTTTGATTCCTGCATAGATCAAATATTTTTCATGCGGTCTATCCTACATATTTTTTTAACGGTTATGCCGTGGTAGTGAAACCATCAAAAGAAAGTAGTTTTTAATATATTATAATTCAAACATGAACATCATTGGGCTGCGGGATTGTTCGAAAGAGTTACTGTAGCCTTGGAACACAAAGGGTGTTTTAGTCAGTTAAAGTCTGACACTCCTTCTTGCTTCACCCATAAATATAAGTATTTGACGAAATCACTACCTCAAAAAAAGACAATACACGTACCAACGTAAAGACAGTTTCAATTATCCCAACAGAAATTCACGACATAATCTTACAAAAAAATTTTTTTCAAATTACCCTTAAGCATCTACTAATCAACCTACGCCCCCATTTTTCACAAAGACTTGACAATTTTCCTCTAAACAAAAGGTCGGACATCTGTTTTGGAACCGGCTTTTCATTAAGCACCCGGGAGTCGGTGCTTGAACCCAAAGCGGAGCTCCCAACTATTACGTTCTCTGAGCAACATTCAATCATTGCGGTCCTGACACCTTTTGTTCCAGTATCCGATATTTTGGTCTATTTTGAGGTGAAGTTCTTTTTGAATCTGTGTAATGGATTAGTTTGAATATTTCTTTATTTAATAATTATGCTTTTGCACACGAAAGTACAAAGGCAGATTTTTACCAGTTAACCTTTGGGTGATGCAGAGCAAAATAGTGGCTAGTGCAACAAAAGTGAAAAAAAAAATATTTTTAAGGAACTTACGAAATAAGATAAATGACCGCCATCTTTTTTTAAATTTTGTCACATTTTATAGTGTAAAGGTGAAAGTTTTTGTACCTATATTTGTACATTTGTTACTTTTTCATGCTAAAGGTCTGAATGAATTTCAATAAAACTTGGTACACGGGTAGGCCTTGACCTTGGTACATGTTCTGAAATAGGATATAATTTTTTTCGACATTCACGCAGGTGTAATCGCTGGTAGAAACTAGAATCATAAGCATAATCAGCCTTATAATGTTCCCACTGCTGGGAATCAGGCCTCCACGCAGGCGCGGTCCGGTTGGTAAACTAGTACCTCATTGTTAGATCAGCATGAACCAAGCGTTTAAGGTTTGAGAGTATGCCAAATAAATAGACAATCATAACCCTCCTCTTGGGGCCTTTGGGTCTTGGCATCTGACGATTAAAGCCAACTCCATTAAACAAAAATGAATACCTCAAAAGTTGCCGATCCATATCTAAAAAGACCGGTAAGCTCCAAGTCTTTAATGTCATTTTAACAAATTATGCAAATCCCACACAAACAAAACAGGACACAAAAAAACTTTAAAACTTAGCATTTATGTAGGTGACGTTATCTTGTGAAATTTTGCACCGAGTGCCATGAAAACGTTACGTGCTTCCGCGAAGATTTCAGTTTTGTAACTACCTGTACCTGTCGTACCGTATATTATGAAATTTTGTTATTACATTCAGTGAGCGTCTACGCTCCCGAATAGCGTTTTGGGTGACAAATTTCAAAATGTACGGTTCTATTCGATTTTCTTCGGTGTTGATCGGATAACGTTGAACTTGTTTGAGTGTTTAAGTATTTTCGTTTTGCTCTTTGTTACAAATAGAATATTTGTGCTACAAGAAGTATCGTAGGTATATTGTTTTCGCACTAGCATACACATAAATTCAAGGCCTTTTTCCCATGTGCGATGACTGAAAATACAGATCAAGCCATCTGCTACGATCCTCAGATATTTTTTTTTACTTCGTGTGATGGCGTCAAATTTATGATTGAACTACAGTTTAAATAAATTCCACCATGACTAGTTTCGAACTTTTCAGTTGTTTTTGCGGTATAATTTTTATGATGTCAACTTTTTTATTTTCTATACTTTAGAGAGTACTACTTTTGGTATCGTCGCCTTGAGCCCTTTGTTTTAATACCATATAATACTTCTTTTACCTATGAAATTGCCGTTTTTAAAACAGGTTGCTTTGAAGTGTTATATCTTTCGATTGATTTGGAATTATAAGTTCAAATAAACTTTATATCAAAGGTACGTTATTCTTTTTTCAAAATTATGTATTTATTGGTTTATTTGTGTTTTGAATTTTTTATAATATCGCAGGAATTGTAACCATTTTTGTATGAAATCTAAGAAAACTCGCATTATTTTGTAATATGTGTTCTAGGTCTTTACGTCAAGAGTGAACAGGTTACTTCTAGGCAAGCGTAATCCATCGTCGGCCACATCATCGCTTACCATTAAGTGAGACAGTAGTCAAATACGAGCCTATCAATAACAAAAAGAAATGCTTCCGAACAAAGCCGGGGCGGAGTCACTTGTTATCTATCTTTTGACCTTTGTTAGTAACATTTTAATCTGACTTGTGAGTAGCGACTTATTAGAAACATGTTCAGAATAGTTAGTTGAAGTAGGACGGTCGACATAACGACCTTTTACAAATACCGGGAATATCTGTCCCTGTATACTTACAAATATCTGGAGGATTCTAAGTGAAACATTTGCGACAGTACGACTAAGTATGTAATAGGATCCGTAGAACTCTTTAAATTCTATTTTTGTTTTTGAAGAGTTTTTATCTATTTTATTATTATAAAGCTAAAGAATCTTGAGAACTGTAGTTCCTGTATGTTCAGTAGTTGTTAAAGATAACCCATTTATCGAGAGCTAGTTAATATATATTTTCAATTTATGCTTAGACAGTTTCTTGATTTTTGAGGTTCTTTTTTTAGGTGGGAAAATCATCTTATGACAAATCTCGCTCTTGAGTGGAGCGAGAGATAGTGTCAGACTTTTACTGACTAAAAACCCACTCCTGTTCCTTCGTTGCCTTCGTCCCAGGGTCCGGGTTTCGTTTTCATACTACCCATGGCCTCAGTAGGCTTCGACCCTGCTGGGGCCCTACGATTTGCTGACATCTCCCGGAGGCGAGCGTGGAACAATACGCGCCGTCGACGACTTGGGCTCGGTCCGGACGGTTACCGGACGGTCGGACGGCGGGCTATCCATTGCCCGCCGTCCGCAACCCCGCGCCTACGGTGGCTAGAAATCGGGATTTTAAATTTTTTTTGAAGAGGAAAATCATCGAACTACTTCTTCCACTTTAGAGCGAGAGGCGTGTCAGACTTTTACTAACTAAAACCAATCTGTGTCTGTGTAAGACAATGTTTGGTTGCTTTTTATGTTCCAGGGTCATTATATAACATCACGATATGACTAATAGGAAGGGAGCAGTAACCAAAGACGTGGGCAAAACCTTTAAAACCAGCTGACGAAATAATTCAGTAAAATTCATAAAGCAAAAACATCTCATTCTATTGTTAACTTCCATCAAGATTTGTATAAGCCAAGATTTTCTCGGGGTATTCAACATTTCTCTCCGTTTGTTAAGGAGACTACCTGCAGAGAAACGTAGACACTACCGCTGCCAAATCAGATGTGACTAAAATGCAAGATTGCCGTCTGATAGGACGGACTCACGGTCTTGCAACTTTTCCAAGACGGATAGAATATTTATAAAAGTTAAAAATATTTGCAACCCCTGGGCATAATGAAGATGGTTTTAAAAGTCACTCGTTGGCGCTGAACACACTACCTTTCGTAATTAAATAAGAAGGTAAATGTTTACAGGACACCTTAGCTTTACCCGGTTTCAGATTTTTCAGCTTCAAAGGATTTAAACGCGTGATATTTAGTTTTAACTTTTCTTTTGCATTAGGTATGTAATGTGGATACTACAATTTCAGGGTTGTTCCTATTGTAAATGTTTTTTTTTTATTATGATGAATTTGTTGGCATTTATAATATATATATATTTTTTTTAATTGTAATAAACTAGTGCTTGACTGCGATCCGACCTGATGGTGAGCAGTGACGTAATCGTTGATAGTGAGGCGCACTAATTTATTAACCCCCCCACCAAGCGAACGCCGGCGTTCGCTCTATTATTGTCTTTCTATTGTGTCTCTAATTAAGGTATTCGAAAAGTTAAGAGCCTATTCACTCTAGCCTTGAAGACAATTATTATAATCGGACGGGAAGACCGCAGCAGGTAAATTGTTCCGGTCCTTCGACGTACGCGGCATAAACGATGAGAATGCAAACATAAACGCTTAGTCCGAACCGTAGCGCTTTAACAACATTAGGGTGGATACTCGTCGTGCGTCGGGATTTCCGATGGTGAGATTGCTTGCAAAGGAGATGGTGGAATCAAGTCGTACAATAATCAACTATTTCATTTATTTTATTTGTGATTGCAAAAATTCATTTTTGACATTGAATTAATTTTATATGATTTTATATTTGTGGCAACCGAAGATAAGTTTTGAATATAAATGGCGTGTTTCTGTTAGATTCGTTCGTATTCCATGCTCAGATACCAACCACAAATGATTACTCGAGGTACATTTGATGTTGTGATATAGCAATAAAATATTTGGACAAGTATTTATGAGTATGATTGTTTATACACACAAGTTTTACCATAGTTTTCATTTATTGTTGTTGGTGTTGTCGTCTCTGAATCGTATGTCTACCTATATTGTCTTTTGAAGCAGTAATACCAACTTTACTAGATAATTATATTGATATTACTGCCTTGAAATGTCTGGATTTTTTATGATCATACTGTTATTAGAATTGTGATAAAAAACTGGGTAATTGGTCAACTCGTACCGCATAAACTAAGCAAAAATATCTCATACAGGCCTTGTAAATATAATAATTATTTCTGATGTACACCTTAGTCTATAATCACATAACTAAAGAAGAGTCATCTAACCCTCCACTCACCCAAATTTTTATGAATATGTCAACTGCATCCTATCTCAGCCATTCATTCTGTCACACTCATTACCAAGCGGTTATGGCACACTCAAAATTTCCCCTAAAACCCAGCACAGTTTTTATGACAATACGAGCAAAAAACTCACCATTTTGATGTACTCGTAAGCACAAAGAAAGCACGTATGTTTTACGGTTTCTCTTATCTCGTGCAGCCTTAACTTTACTGGTCATGCGGGATCACGGAGTGCGCAATACTTGGAGTGTTCACCCATTCAGTAATTTTGCTTTTTTTTGTGGTTTATGGACATAAATATGAATTGTTGATAAATTTGCGGTGTCGTAGTACCTACACTAGACGTGTCTGAATGTGCCTATGAAGGTACACAGTACTGTGTACCTTCACCTTGTTTTTAATTAATGAGTTTAACTTGATAGATTACATCTTCTTACGCTGTATTTAATTTGAATCTACTGTATGTAGCGTAATTCAGATTTTTAGCATTGGTGGGCTTTCCAATACATATTATTTTATTTTACATAAACATTCATGTCCACTCATGAAAAGTCAAAAGCAAATTGTATGTTATGTTTATAATTATTTCATTTTTTACCTACTCTGTGTCCACGCTTTGGCGAATGGAGGTCCTTATCTAAATATTAGCAGTTGTTTATCCGTATGTCCTTTTGCATTCCACGTACGTAGTTCATATCTTTGAAACGTCCGGTCTTTTGGCTTTGGATCGGTCATGCATACGAAATTCTCTGAATCGCTATTTGTTTTGACATATTACAGGTATATCTCGGTTATCTAAGAATATATCTGGTTTTACTATGACTTGTAGTATCGATTAAATGTTCTTTTTTGTTAGAAAATATTTGAGTGTTCTGCTGATTCTATTTCAGTATTTATTTGGAATTGGTTTGCGGTTCATACGCTTATGAAACTATAAAAGAAGGTGAATATATTTATTCCTATTAAAGTTACTACTGACGTGTCTAATACAAATATGTATGTATTAGACACGTAAGTAGCAACTTTCAATTATAAAAAGTGAATTATCATTAAGTTTGGAAGATGAATGTCTAAGTATAACCGGTAGCTTTGTATCTCATAAAAGACGATTGCTAATTACTCCGATTTAACAGATGTCAATTATTATAGGACAAATATTATCGCACCTTTGGTAGAATAAGGGCAAATTTATCGAAAATCGTAAATGGCATAAAAAATATGCCAAAATTAGTAGTAGTGATGAGAGTATTAAAAGGAACCAAAGTTTGAAGGAACTTAATGAGTGCTTTGTTCCTCAGTTCAGGAACTCAGTTCAGAGTATTTTCAAAGCATTTTAGCATACTTAGGTCATTTTTGCAATTTTTCACAAACGTGTCCTTTTTCTACCACAGATGCGATATATTAGGTATTTATGGAGATATTCATTTTCTAACTAGAATCTCTTCAGTATAATTGTAAATGTGATCCTAATAACCATCATTAACGATTCCAATAATTCCATAACGCGCCGTCATTACACCTTCACCCAAATCTGATTGTTTACGTTTGGATGAATTTCGCCTAGTTGCGTGACCCGGATGCAATGCAAATGGAATATCCGTGTATTTGGCGATTAGATGTGGCCCAGATCTGACCGGATCTTGTAACCCGGATAAGCTGAGTTGTGCTTCACGCGCCTGTTGTTCGCTCGGTTTGTTACAACAGCACGCTAGACTTCTTGATGGGGTAGGCAGATGGGTGTAACTACACTTACAGACTATCATTTGAAAGTGTGTCTAGTCTTTCGGCTTTCGACAGATCTTAAAATTACTACATGACCGAATTCGCACATTTGTTCGATAAAGGGTAATAATATATTAAGGGATATTTTTAACGGTGCATCAAAAATCTTATACGTCACTAAAAATACTGATTGTACTTTGGTGTACTTGTTGTACTTCCTTATTGTACTTTGTAATATTTGTAATATTAATAATAATCATAATAATCATAACTATGAAAAAGCCACCGCCTACGCAAGTCATCTACATAAAGTCTTTGAACCATTCCCTAGCAATAACGAATCCTTAGATAATGAAATGGAGACATATCTCAGCTCACCTAACCAAATGTGCCTACCACTAAAACACGTGACGCTAAATGAATTGAGGCGGGAAATTCTAAAACTCCAAGATGGCAAATGCCCTGGCTATGACCTTATTGACGCCACTCTCTTGAAACACCTCCCTAAAAAGGGAATGTTGCTAATACTTGCTATCTTTAATGCATGTTTAAGACTGTCCTTTTTCCCGGGTCAATGGAAGATTGCACAGGTAGTAATGATATTGAAACCAGGTAAACCAGCTCAAGAAGTGACATCATACAGACCTATAAGTCTCTTGTCGGTAATTGGAAAATTACTGGAAAAGATCCTACTAAATAGAATGAGAGAACACTTGTCAGAAATAATACCAACACACCAGTTCGGCTTCAGGGAAGGCCACGGAACCATCGAGCAAGTGCATCGATTGGTAGATATCATAAGTAGAACGCTAGAAAACAAACAATACTGCAGCGCGGTTTTTCTAGATATTAGCCAAGCCTTTGACAAAGTGTGGCATAATGGGCTACTCTTTAAAATCAAAAAAACTCTACCGCACTCTTTCTTTCTAATACTAAAATCTTATCTTGAAAATAGGTGCTATGAAGTAAAATGTAATTCTGATACATCACAAATGCATGAAATCAAGTCGGGAGTTCCACAGGGCAGTATATTAGGACCAGTTCTCTACCTAATATACACAGCAGATTTACCCACATATGCCTACACCACCACAGCGACATACGCAGATGATACCGCTCTTCTTTCGACTCATGAGGATCCTGATACTGCATCCGAAAGACTCCAGTCACACCTAACCCTCATTGAAACATGGTTCAATCGGTGGCGTATAAAAGCTAATACAGATAAGTCAGTCCAAGTAACGTTCACACTTAGAAGGAAAACCTGCCCACCTGTAAAACTTTATAACGCAGAAATCCCACAATCAGATGATGCTAAGTACCTAGGCATGCATCTAGACCGTCGTCTCACCTGGCGAAAACATATATGGACCAAAAGGAAACAATTAGACTGCAAACTTCGCAGCATGTATTGGATTATCGGGCCTAAGTCACAACTAACAGATGCTAGTAAAATGGTTATCTATAAAGCTATTCTAAAACCTGTATGGACATATGGCATTCAGCTTTGGGGCACAGCCAGCCATAGTAATATTGAAATACTCGAAAGGTTCCAAAGCAAAACAATCAGAGCTATGTTTAATATTCCACCTTATATTAGCAATAAATATTTGAACCTAGACTACAATCTACGAACAGTGAAAGAAGAAATTGAGTCAAACAGCAAGAAATATCAACACAGATTGTACCAGCATATAAATGAGTTTGCTGCGGAATTGCAGGGAGTGGGCAGTCTAAGATTCTCTCGTCTTAAGAAAAATAGCATATCTGATCTAGCGCAAAGATTCACAGACAAAAGATGAAAATTGCACCACTGGGTGCACCTCTCAGCTAAAAGACATATTTCATGATGAAAATCTGACAACATCTTAGATTATTGTTTAAAATAAAACAGATTTCTAAGAAGCGGGATAGAAAAAAAAAAAAAAAAAAAAAAAAAAAAAATAATCATAATAACCCCATCGCCGTATCTCTACGTTGACGTCGTGGTGGGGCTTGCGCGCTCCAATTAACCCTAGGTCTGTACCGGTAAAGTTTGCTTTGCCGTAACCTAGGGTTAGGGACCAGATTAAGAGAGATACAATCCGAAGGGCAGTTTTGTGGCGAACTGATGGGTGTTAGCGACCCCACGGACCCGATCTCCCGGGAGAAATCTTGTTCCTCATCTCCGGCTTGGCTTTTTTTAGCCGGACGTAGTGAAAACTGACGAGGAACGGAGCTCCCACCTCTCTCTTGCCTTTATTGGCTGGCTTGAGTGGAGATTCGCAAGAGCAAATGTGCTCAGGAGAAGGATGTATAATCCAGTAAGATGCTGGTAGGGATCTTGACCGTACTTGCGGGATTGTCCTAATAGCCGTGGTATACCTCTCCGCTCCTCAAGCTCCTCAGGATTTGTTGCCTTCTTGTTGCTACGTCACTTAGTGCTAGCGACCGTTTTTGGGGGCCTATTTATTGATTGTGCAAGTCATCCCCTGTCTTTTTATCGATGGAAATTAATAACATTGTTCAGGCAGGGGCCATAGACTCAACATAGTTCCTGGTAACCAGTCCACTTAAGACTACAAAAACCATAGCCCTTTATCTTAGTTTTCCATATGTCGCAATAGTTTCTCATTAACCGGGGGTTGAGCTTACAAACTAGTGTTAGTAAAAAAAAAAATGGCTAAATAATAAGTGGTCAGTCTGGTTGGACTTCCCGATGATAGTGGAAAATCACTATACGACTGCATGCAGCCGTATCCAGGAGATCCGGAGATTCCCACCGGTCCGCAGCGCGCGCAGGGTGGTGTTGGAAATGTCGCGCGTACAGCGCATGATAGAAGTGCAACGTTTGTGCATGATGGCCGCGAAGCTATCTAGGTGGGCCGCCGCGAACATCGCGAAGGCGCTGCAGTGGCGCGGCAGCCCCATCAGCACCCGGAACACATTATTATATTGGACTTTGTACAATTATTAAAGGACTTAAGTAATTTTTTTTACTACCCAGAAGAACATATTTCAGTGTAGAATTAGTGTTTTTGGTAATTGCCAAAGCAATTTTTGTAGTAGAAAACAGAAAAATTTAGTTACAGTTAAATACTACCCTTATATTTATTCTATGATGATGACATATTTCTATGATGTTCCGAAAGTGTTGCCGCACAGAAAAATGGTACTACGCATTTTTCTGTTTTAAATTTTGTTGTCTTATTTTTGAATTGTCTTATTTGTTTTACAATTAGTACATACTCGTGCTTCTAAAGTACTTAATTATAACTACATATACCCTAAAACAACAGAAAATTATTACACTACTTTATAAAAAAATATGGCGCCCAAACACTGAAATAACACGTGAAGTGTCAACAAAGCGATTTTTCTGGTGATAACTGAGTTTTTTATTTATTTTAAGAGTTTGGAGTTTGTAAACGTACCCTCAATATAAACCAAAAACACTGGTCCCTACATTTTGTTTGTAACAAAACAAAAAAAAAGTCGATAACGGTAGCGAGCCTATTTCCATTTTACGGTTCTTAATTCCTAACATTGGATCGAAGCTGAAAACTTTCTAACTGAAAAAACCCAATAACACTGGTTGACCTAGAAATGGGGTCTAGTTTAGGAGTCTGGCCACCGGGTTGGGTCCGTTGAGTTGATTTACTAACATTTTGTTATTACATAAGTTCGACATTCCAGAATGTATTGAGTTTAGCTGCAGTATGGCGGGATTGACCGCTCTTGTTAAACAATAAAGGAGTTCGGAAGACAAGACGAGTTTGTTATTGAACTTAGGTTAGTGAGCAGCTAAGTTTTGGAGTACCTTAACCCTGTTACGTAAAATTTATTACATGGTTATAATTATTTGTTCATGTTCGGTATATTAAACCTGGAGATGTTTTGAACTCGTGGTCATATCCACGAAATTAACGTGTCGTCGCACAATTTATGAATAACAAGCTTCGGAATTTTAATCTGGCGAGCTATAACTGTCCTCCACCGTTTAATCAATCAAAGTTATCTCTCAGTTTCTCTGAATATGAACGCTATGACTCTATAAAGCAACGATCTTGTTCATTATGCATACGTACATGCATAAATAAATTCGTTGATTTATCACACTTATATTATAAAGGCAAAACTTTAAATGTATGTGTATTATTTATTTAAACTTCATGTACAGTAGTGGTGTATAGGTGAACTTAATGCAACAAGGCATTCTCTACCAGTCAACCTTTGGGATAAAAAAGACAACACTGTAGTAGGTGTGCACAATGTAACCTGCAGGTGTGTATGTATGTTTGTTACTCTTTCATGCTCAAACGATTTAAAGGATTTGGATGAAATTCAGTACGAGGATAGCTTATAACCTGTGCGATTAACGCACAAGCTATAATTTATAAAGGTGGGAAGTAATAAATTTCACGCGAGTGGAGCCACAGGCGGTCTACAGGCGCAGTCACCTGAGCCTAGAGCCACATGTTTTATAAATGAATGAGCACCTCATTAATTTATAAAGCAATAAATACACCAAATATTCTGAAATAAAGACTAATGTATGTTAATAAGTCTATTAATATTGATTTCATCATCATGTTCCTGCCCTTGTCCTGTGTTATTTAGGGTCGGCGTAACACGTTTTATTCTTCCATTATCTCCTGTCACCCGTCATGCTATCACTAACCCCCTTTTTTCATATCACTCTTCACACAATCCATCCATCTTTTCGTTGACTTCTCTCTCCCTATTCATCCATCCACCATCCATGTGTATTAATATTGATTTAATAATAATAAATCGCGTACAGGGATGCTCGTCTGTTGGTACCATGTTCCTTTCAATAAAGGCGTCTAAAGGGTCTCTGCGAGTTGGTTTCGATTCCTCGTCCGCCTATCAAAGGACCAGGATCCTAGAGTTCTGAGATATACTAGGGTAGCTCATCGTCCGGACCGAGCCCAAGTCGTCGACGGCGTGTACGGTTCCACACGCGCCTCAGGGAGATGTCAGCAAATCGTAGGGGCCCAGCAGTGTCGAAGCCTACTGGGGCCAAGGGTCTGATTTTGAAAGGAAGACTCGGCCCTGGTACGAAAGGCAACTAAGGAACAAGAGTGGTTTTTAGTCAGTAAAAGTCTGACACTATCTCCCGCTCCGCCCAAGGGCGAGATTTTTCAGTAGATGGTTTTCCAACATAAAAAAACCTATAATAAGATAAGATTTATTTAAAAGACAACATTGACCCAATGGTTAGGAACAACTTATCAACTGAAGGGTTAGTAAGACTTAAAAAAAAAAACAAAATCCTAAAATAACCTACTGCCGCACCAGCAACCGCAACTAGTTATTGATCACCAGTTCAAGAATAAAGTATACGAATATTTAAGTATTAAAAATAACATTCTATGGCACTAAAACATTAGTAAAGTTTTTAAAGAACACTGTTATTAAATTAAAACTACTGAAGCAAAACTTAAGTGTAAAGATTTATTAATTACAAGAGTTTCAACCTTAACTTTTCGCCATAACTTGTGGAAGGTATTCCAACGTCCAATATTTTGTTGAAACTCAAGAAAAAATCTAATTTAGTTTTAAGTGTTCATAAAATATTGAAGGCACGACCTTTTGAGAGCAAGAGTTTCGCCTGTCTTGAGGATATTAAAAATTTCATATTCGCGCATATTTACGTGTCTAGTCTGAGATAAGAACGAGACATAAGGACTTGTAAAAATAGATTTGAAAGGTATGAATACACAGATTTTTATTTTTTTATGTGACTCTTGAAGAGTCTTGACAGTACGGTTGGCGCAGTGTTTGAGCGGTTGGCTGCTGTGATGTTTTTTTTTTCGGGTGGGAAAATCATCTAATGACAACCCCCGCTCTTGGGCGGAGCGAGAGATAGTGTCAGACTTTTACTGACTAAAAACCCACTCCTGTTCCTTCTTTGCCATTTTTTTTTTCCAGGGCCCCGGGGTCACTTTCGCATCACCCATGGCCCCAGTAGGCCTCGACCCTGCTGGGCCCCTACGGTTGCTGACATCTCCTTGAGGTGCGGGTGGAACACTACACGCCGTCGACGACTTGGGCTCGGTCCGGACAGTTACCGGACGATCGGACGGCGAGTCACCCTTCGTTCGCCGTCCGCAAGCCCGCGCCTACTGTGGCCGGAAATCGGGATCGGAATCCCGGCGGCAGTTGGGGCGTGAGGACCGTTGCCTCACGCGATCGGCCGCCTCCTTTGCTAGCATTACTGCTTTGCAGAAGGAGGCAACCGCCTGCCATTCCTCCTCGCTCCGGACCATGGCCTGTACCAAGGCCCGGCGCGAGAGATCACTGCCGCCGATCGCCCCCACAAGGACACGGCGGTGCGCTGCCCAAGCGGGGCACACCTCTACCGTATGCTCCACCGTGTCCTCCGGGCGGTCCACACAATGGTGGCACCCGAGCGTCTCTTCTGCACAAATCCGGTGCAGGAACCTCCCGAACTTACCATGCCCGGTGAGGACCTGCGTCGTGCGGTAAGTAAGGACGCTGTGAGGTCTTTCCAGCCACTCCTCAAAGAGGGGACTTATCGCCATAATTAAGGCGTGCCCAGCACTGGGTTGCGACAGTCGCCGTCGCCATTCCACCATGAGATCCCGCCGGAAGTCTTTCCGCCATGCCGCTACTTGGCGCGGCAGCGGAGTTTCGCCCCGGCGTTGCATCTCCATGCGCAGATCATGCATGCGTGCAAGGTCTTTTGCCTGCAAATCCCACGGTGGTTGGCTAGCAAGGAGACACGCTGCTTCGCAGGAAATCGTGCGGTATCCCCGCATCATCCGGATGGCTATGACCCTCTGGCTTGCGTTCAGCTTGGCCGCCGGTCGCTTTCGAAGTGACGGCGCCCATACCAGCGCTCCATAAAGGGCCATGGACCGAACGATTCCTGCATAGAGCCTCCGGCAGGAGGCATCTGGAGCAGGCAACTCTTGGATCCTCTCCACGACTGTCGCAACCCCGCGTGTCACTAGTTCGACCGCCGCCTGGTACGACTCTCCCGGCGCCAGGACCAGCGTATCATCTGCGTAGCAGACCACGCTGACCCCGTCAGGGAGATCACCGCGCAGCACGTAGTCGTACCCGATGTTCCACAAGGGTGGTCCTAGTACCGACCCCTGCGGAACACCGCACGACATCTCTCGCCGTTTCCATTCTCCCAGGTGACCAGGGTAGATAATGTACCTTGGCTGTTGTGATGTATGTTACGGGTTTGATTCTCGCACGAACCAATTTTTGTTATGTGGCTAACAGATAGTTGTTCCGGGTTTTAGTGTCTTATTTATGAGTTAACATGTTCTTGAATGTACAGATACAGGTAATTCGTAGTGTCGACAACGTTTGTTTTTACTAAGTCTGGCACACCCTCTGACTCCTACCAAAGTGGGAGAAGTTATTTGATAAGGTACACCCGCATTTCTCCAGCTTTAAGCAAATCAAGGTGGACCGATTACCTAGTGAGGGTCGCGGTAGTCCGGAGGATGCAAGACGCACGGGACCGGTGGTTATGGCTATAATTAGGGAAGCATATGTCCGATAGTGGTCGTCTTTCGGCTGAAATGATGATAATGAAGCAAATAATTGTCTATTGCTCCTTCTACTTATGGTAGCGGTATGGATAGTTTTCTTTATCGTGGTTTTCCGATTGGGGTTATATAAATGACAAACTGTCACTTCATTTATCACGTGACTTTTCCGCAGATAGTGTCATTTTCACAGACTGTCACATCACTTATCACGGGACTTTTCCGCAGATAATGTCATTTTCAGAGAATGTTACATCACTTATCATGTAACTTTTCCGCGGATAACGTCATTGTCACAGACTATTACGTCACTTATCACATGACTTTTCCGCAGATAATGTCATTTTCACAGACTGTCATGTCACTTATCACGTGACTTTTCCGCAGATAATGTCATTGTCACAGACTGTCACGTCACATATCACGTGACTTTTCCACAGATAATGTCATTGTCACAGACTGTCACGTCACATATCACGTGACTTTTCCACAGATAATGTCATTCCCTTATATTTTATACTTAGCGTTTGGCGAGAAAGCTTACAGAAAAGTCCTTAGTCATTTATCTGGTCATGAATCAACTTTGTCATAAAAAAAAAACTGTAAAGGAAAAACCCGTAAACTCTTTTGAGCAAGTATTTCATTCACGATAGTTTTTAGAAGTCCGCATTTTAATTATGAGACGCTGAAATAAAATGTAAGCTGTATGTTGGGTAGATAGTACATAAACTACACATGTGGTTCATTAACAGGTTTTTGTTCGTGTTTTATTTTCCGTAGTAAAATGTTTCGTATGTTTTTGATACACGGATGCAGCGTTCAAAGGAACATCGCAGGATTGAATCCGTCGTACTTAGTGGATTTACAAAAATTGTGGCGAACGGCGCTCACCTCAGTTACGCTGCTGTTCACCTGTGTGATGAAAAGGGAATGTGATTTTATCGTGCGCTATACAGCGGTCGTTTACCTTTAAATACTCGTTGGAAAATGTGTTTTTTTACAATTTTTTAAAGGTATAATATATCGGTGTTTGAGAAAAGTCTGAAAGAACGGATAAAGTTGTAATTGATAAACACACCAGTGGTGATCAGTGGCAGCGACCTCTCAAGTCCAATCTTGGTTCAAGCCATGGTATGGAGCGATAAAGAATGGGAGGTACTCATCTCCTTTTGCGAAGCAATAATGCGAGCAAAGGAGGTGGTGGAAAGCGTTAGGAGGAGACAATCTTTACGCCAAAGCAGCCCATCAGAGACACCCGGGGCTTCAGGAGTCGCAGGGCGATTCTTGGCTTCACCATTCTTGAGTTTGTGTAGCTCGCAGTCCGGTAAGAATCAAGGTCTGGGAGCTTTCGACGGCGCATTATGTTCCAAATGCACCTCAGGTAGATGTCAGCAGTATTGACGGCATCAGTTAGGGCAAATGCCTACCGGGGCTGTGGTTTTATTCAAAAGAGTTACCCTCGTAATGGGCAATTGATGGAACACAGGTTAGTTTTAGTCACCAAAATTCTGTCAGTTCCTTTCATTTCACATAAAGCGGGACAAATCATTTGATGATTTCCCATGCAAAAAAAGAAGTTACTGACAAGTGGAAAAGAAATCGTTGGTTTTGGTACATACCGTAATGTGGAAAACAGCGATGACCATGCGTCATCGCTGTTTTCCACATACTAAAATATTTATGTAGTTAATAGTAATGTGTACATGTATGTGTGTATGTGTAGTTATGAGTATACGTTTAGATGGATGTAGAGGGAGAAGTGATAGGTATAAAAGAAAAGAGAGTCAGTGATAGCGTGACGGGTGACAGAACAGAAAATAAGAAAAAAAACCGGACGAGTGCGAGTCGGACTCACGCACTGAGGGTTCCGTACAAACATACTTATGAAAACAGTTCAATTTACGAATCGAGTCTCAAGTTCTCGTGTATTTGTTTTGGCCTAAACTTAAACAAGAACGCGACAGTTTTGTCTAGAGAGCTAAGGAGACAAAGTTTTGCATTCGGCTAGTCTTCTGACAAAGGCTATTCTGAAGTAATATCATATAGTATCCATCCAACTTTTGTAGCCATCATTATGTCATCGGTTCAACTTTCGGGAGGAATTTCTGGTGTGTTCTTAAGGTTTACAGAAACTTTGACCGCTTGGACGAAATATTTATATGGCCTGCAGGTCGTTGTTCCGGATCAGAGTGGATTGTGTATAATATGTGAGTTCTACATGTTTATGATACAGGAATAAATAAAGTGTGCAGCACGTTTTAAAAAAAATACATAAGACGGGTCGCTTTGGAAGAGATTTCATCCAGTCGTGAAAGACTTTCATCTAAAATCATGACATGATGATGTTGATCATGTATTCGGGGAGTATTTATTAAATAAAAGTAAAAGCGTAGCTAAATCTCTTTTATTTGTAAAAAAATCTAACTATTGATTTTCTAAATCAGTACATTCATTATAATTTGGAGACTGATATTTATGAAACGTTTGGGTCTTCAAGCCCTGTTCAGATCAAATTTATTGATGTAAGTCAAAGTATTAACGCAATAAAACTTCGTCATACTTCAAGATCATTTTTTTCTGAGAACCATTATGAACTTTATTGGAAGGTACCTAAATAGAACACAGAAAAGAGGTTACTTAAGAAAAAAATCTTGCCACTTAACTGAGGATTAAAACTAACTAGAAACTTAATGAGAAAACGCAGACCACTCAATACAAATTGTTATCCTTAAATTGTACCAACAAGTGCTACATATCGGCCGGGCGCGTAATTCCATTAATGTTGCGAATACATCACTAGAGGCACTTCCCTCACTTCCCTCCATCTTGGATTTACGGGCAGAGCCAGATGAAAGGGCTAGGTCGTCGTTCCACCTCGTTTATTAGCACAGCTATATAACTACAAAGATTTATTGAGTTCTCTACAAGTTTTTTCTTTATTTCTTTGAGACGGCTTATCAAATTTCTTGGGCATGTTGTTTGTATTCTCGTCAAGTAATGTAGTTTGTTCGTAAAACATCTTCATTTTCTTCGGTTGTTGTTGAGTAAAATATTCTTCTGGTGAAGTGGGATATCATTCAATAACTTTTCTAGCCAGGTGGAACAAGAGAGAGCAGACTTTTACTGATTTATTTTATTTTATTTTATTTATTATTAGGGTTTTCGACAATAAGCACGCTAATACATCACAATTCGCACAATACCAACTAGTCTAAGCGCCTCATCACTTACAGAAAAGTACAGCATGCACTACATTATACGCAGTTAATAACCTAGCTAATTGAAACCCACTTGTGCTCCTTCAATTGCCCTTTGCGTTCTAGGGCTACGGATTTCCTTTTCAGAAAATACCAGCGGCACTAGAGGACATTGGCCCTGCTGGGCTCCTGTAGTTTTGCTGACATCTCTTTGAGGCGCGCGTGGAACACTACGCGCTGTCGACGACTCGAGCTTGATCCGGACGGTTACCAGACTGCCGGACGGCGAGCTACCCATTGCTCGTCGTCCGCAAGCCCACGCCTATTATTTATTTGCTGATGATATGATATGAGATGTTTTTATAGGGCTTGTATTATATCAAACCTAAGATAGCACTAACTAATAATTAGATAATATTATTATAAAAATCAGCTGGCCACTATGATTAATTTACGTATGTTAGATCTTCATACAACGAAAATAGTTAGCCGCTGATAACATAAATAAGTATGACGGCGCTTTTGTATTTAAATTAGTTTTCAAAAGATATCAGAGATGGCGCTATTTGTTAAGAGCGGCGCTAGTGGTTTAGAGTGACGTGTGTCACGTGACTGGCCACGACACTCTGACGCAACACTGAGTGCTAGTGGGATGTAAGTCGACGACGGAGGCGCAGTATAGTCGGAGCTTCTGTCGAACGTACATGTCTGTGGTACGCGTTCAGTGGGGTGCCTTAATTGTGTTGCCTATTTTGTAGTAATAATTATTGTTTGGTGATTTATCCATGGTGATTATTTCATGAGAACAAAAAGTAAGATAATAGTAAAGTGCTAACACTAAGTGATTTGATTTGTGTCATAAAGGTTTACTGTATGAATTTTCTCATAAAAAGTTAAATAAAATTAATGATATGAATGTAATTAACTGAATGTATGTTTTAGAATAGAATAGAATAGAATTTTATTGTACAAATATGGGTAATACGCAACAGTTCTGATGATACATAAAAGTTCAGCCACATTTTACTATTCGGCATGCAAATATTTACATTATTTTACATCGTTGTTATTACATTAAAAAAAAGAGAAATTATTACTAGATCAATTTTTAAATTAGCATTATCAAATTTTTATTCATAAATTCAATGTATATGATGTACTCATGTAATTTATAAGTCTTTGGATTTTTTTTATGAAGATGTATCTTTTCTACAAAAAGCTCCTAATATAACTAAAATTCTCTTAATTTGAATATATTACAAACGTAGACGTTGTTAGCTAAACAAGTTGCGAGGCTCATTTGTTTTATCTTGAAAAGTAATTTGCTCACTTTTACAATTTCGCTGAAGCAAGAATATGTTATTGTCGTAATCATCGACGACGAACGGCAATTTAAAACATATTTAGCATGAAAATAGACGTTACAGAGCGCACGAAGACGAAATAACGAGGAGGGGCCTCTCCCCATTCTTGAGAACCCCTCACATAAAAATGGAATTATTTTTGACAGGTCCCAACCTTATTTTAAAAATCGATGACGACGTACTAAAGGCCTATTCAAATTCAATAATCTCAAAAATGTAAATTTATTTAGCATGGAACTATTCATTCAATATTGGTAACAAACAAAGATTACACGTTATATTTTTCTTTTTCATTTTTCAACTAAGCGAGGGCACTATAATCTTCTTATCCGACCTTTTCTTTGTTTTGAAGTGTTCTAGGGTCCGTGTTCGATAAAGGCTTTGTACGAATAAGGGCCAGGGGTTGATAATCTATATCAGTTTGTGTGCGACCAAAGGGATCGTTAATATATATTACATATACCTTCAATGTGTTTTAACTTTCGTATTTGTCTGTGTGCGTTTTCATCGAACAAGGAAAATGTGACCGTATCGATTTTGAAACATGATATGCATTTTTAAGGTGGTCCTTAAAAGAGGCTTTGGTATTCTTATTTTAGCTAAAAAGGGATATTTCAGTATTCATCAGACGCCACGTATTAAATTTAATTTCTTTTTTAACGATGTGAGACCTCTAGAAAAACAAGCAAAGCGGTAATTCTTGTTGTGTTTTTATAACGGAAAGTTTATTCACAAACTGTCAAAAAAGCTTCTTCATGTATTTTGACAAGATTTTGACATTAATTGACACCAAGATGAGATTACGATTTGAATATGAACGTTTTAAATTACAAGAATGGTAAAATAAACAAAAACCTGAGCTGTTGTTTATTTTTAATCATGAAGCAGGGAGTCACTTCTTTTTTGTTTGAAGTTAAAGCATGGAAACATCAGCAGCAGCATCGAAATGAGGAAAAAAAGTAATGACATTACCGACTACATTTATTATTTCTGAAACTGAACGATAACGTCAAAAATATTCAAAAAACGAACTGCGAAATAATTTAATGTAAAAAAAAAACGCTACAAAATTTTTAGTCTCGTGATGTGGAAATAGATTTTAAAACAGAAACATTCGTTGGTTTGTCGAATGAATCATGCTGCAATGATGCCCCATCGCGTGATTTCCCTCCAGAGAAGCCATCAAGTTTGAAGTAAATCTGCGATATCTCTTGTAATGTCTCCCTTGGCGTACCAACCGAACGCGCTGACCGTAAAATTGTAAAAACTACCATAAATCTTTGCCTTTTACTTCGTTTTTTGGCGAAGGGAAATCAAGTGGAGGTGGCCACGCAAAATAGATGTTTATCGTTTTGCAGTTGGTTTTGGTCCGGGGCTCATGGTGAAACGAGATTACTGGGGATATATAAATTATTGACAGTGAAATATTTGAAGCAGGTTACGATCCTCATCTTGGGACAAAGTCATTGGTCTATTTTTTGAGTTTTCAGAATGAAAATCAATCTATTCATTTCTATTTAGGACTGAATCTGTTATCAATAAAATATGGCTTCTTCAAAAGGAGTTGATTTTATTTTTGATTTAGCGATTTTATAATTCTTAGCTATTCTTAACTTTAACATATAAGTACATTTGTAAAACTGCATGAAAATTCCTTTAATAGTTTTTGTGTTTATCGCGAACGGACAGGCAAACGCGGTCCTGTGCGTCTCGCATCCATCGGATTCCCGCAATTCTTACAGTCCAGCTTCCAGTACGTTGTCGCCATTCCCATAACACAAGTTCTGCTTAGCTTGGGACTAGACGGCGTTGTGGGATAGTTGTAGAATAGTATTATAGTATTATTAGTATTCCAGGACCTTTCGACCTCAACGGCCATCCGTTCTGCGAGCATTGCCTTTGATTCGATCGAGACTTGGGCTATTTTTTTTCATTTATTTGTTTCTAAATTTATACAAGTAATAGTACAATACAGATGATGCAAATCATAAACTCATTAGAGTTTTGCCGTGCATCATAATCATCGACACAAGATTTTGCCTAACTAAAACACAAAATATCAAATCAGATCAAACATAATTATATCCGAAGAGGGCTGTACTACAGTCTCTCCAACGGTGCCAAATTGACTATCGGTGTTTGTACAAAAACGCCACCATGTCAGTCCGACTACAAGACCAGATCTTGAAACCTATCCTCTTGCAGCGGGGCGTGAGGCAGGGAGACGTTATTTCTCCGAAACTGTTACTCTTTCACGCTTATATATTTGAACAGATTTCTATGGAATTTGGTATGTTTGGCACATGAGTTGATACTTTCTATCCCGATAACATACTAGGGAACATACTCCCTTGGGACAGTTTTCTACTTTTAGGCAGGTGAAGCCGCTAGCAGATGCTAGTTACCGATAATATTATCTTAAATTACTTAGGCTTGAGCTACACGAAAGTAACTTTTTTGAAGAACAAATAATATCCACAGCAACTTCGAACTTAATTTTATAAAATTTCCAGTGAACTAAATAATGCAGGTGCGGAGGAATCAAAGCGCCAAACTTGCCCATTATTGCCTGTGTCAGGTTAAATTAGCCGTTTGATGCCTCAAGCTAAGTTAATTACGCTTTTAGCGCTTCAACTTTTATTATTTTCTGCAGCTTTTTAATTGTTTTCCTTTAGAAACATTAACGAGTAACTTTACCGTCGTATTGATCAGGTCATTGCTTTTTCTACTTTGCTGTTCACTTAACATTGTGGTTTTAATTATTATTCACTTGCTTTCGCCAGTGGCTTTGCCTGCGTGAAAATAGAATATATATTACTTAGTCATAAAGTAGCATTTCACAGGTGAAAGAATTGTGATAATCCGTCCAAAAATAGATCTTAAGTTTTTTCTGATTAATTTTACAAAAATACAAATTTTATCTGATTGATTATACAAAAATACAAATCTTTTTTCTTTATAAGTATACATTTATATCAAAATACTACTAACATATTCTCATTAAAATAAATAAATAAAAACTTGAATGGTTCGGATTATGATTTGTAAAGCATTAACAAATCCGCGTTCGTTTGGTATTGTTTAAAGATGTGACAAAATAGTTAGAGCAACTATTTGGAGCAGCTAAAAATCTGTCCTATCTTTGAACATCTACCCTGTTTTTCATAAAAGCAAATAGTTAATACAGCAAAAAGTTGCCCAACTTAAATAGGATTGAGTAGGATATGTTTGCCGCATGTCTGACGAGCTGTGGGCCTGTAAAATACAGGATTGGTGCCTAGACACCACGACACGCCGCTGCAACCACGAAGGAGATGACAGGACAGGACAACCTGAATCTTTGTTTAAAACTGGAAAAAGAAAGCGAGGACTCGTGATAGTTGGAAGGAATGGAGGGAGGCCTTTGCCCAGCAATAGAAATAATAAACTAATAATACTCTTTGGAAATAAACAAAAAGAGCTTTCAAAATAATACAATCCAAAACCTAACCCTGGGTCCCAGAATTCGGGACATCTGCAGCCACTAACTTTGCCGTTGACTTTGCTATTTGTATTAGTCTACGACCACACACCCGCACCGTGCTAACTTACTGCTAGCTGACTAGCTCACTGACTTATCTACTTACAAGTTGGCTAAGTCTAAATTAGCTTACAGTGTAGCCACAGAGTACTAGGTAGCCGTTGTGCGATTATTTATAGACGTAATTTGGATGTTATGATAAGTGGCACTTAAGCTATATGGCATTGGATTGTGATAATAACTTATTATTAATAAGGTTTTTAGGCTATTTCCCTAGCATTATCAATCTTATAATGTTCCCACTGCTGGGAAAAAAGTCTTCTCTCTAGGAGAGTGAATGGGCCGTACGGGACTGGCTACGCATAAATTCATACGCAGACTAATTTTTCATGAATTCAAATGATTACTAGGAGGTAGTTATAGATTTAAATATTTTTCTGACATATTTGTGTAAACAAAGCGCTGTAGTTAAAAGGACAATAGGTTTTCCACGTATTGTTATAGTTTTATAACCTATTGTAGGTTAGTCGTAAAGCTGAAAATGTGACCTAAAACAATACAGGTGCTAAACCAGAATACAATGTTATATAGGTACATAATAACGGATAGTGGCTATAATTATAATATGGAAATTAATGCTAACAGAAAAATGGACTTCTCTAATTTTTATATTTTTGTATTAATGATAGGCTCGCGTTTGACCACCATCTCACCTCATGGTAAGCGACGATGTGGTCGACGATGAATCACGCTTGCCTAGAAGTAGCCTATTCACTCTGGACTTAAATACCCCTAAGTTGTAGCTATTAGGAAACACAGACTCCGTAATTACAAATAAAAGCTTGTTTTCTTTTTAAAATTATTTGTCATTGAATGATTCATTTTTTTTTTTCATTTTGTTTAGTTTGCATGTATTTTGCATCGTATAATAACAATAATTCTTTATTGGCATAATTTACAATTTGGATTATAGGATTCGCGCGTTGTGACGCCTGCGCTAGTAGAAACTGTGTTGCAGGTGTTAATGTCTTCCCTACAATAAAGTCGACATTAATCTTACGTCAAACAGAGTGTGTTGAGAAACCCTGCGTACCGAATTGCGTCAAAAGCGATAATATCGCGAATCTGACCAACGCGCAACGTCAATTATTACTTAATAGCCCTTATATTTTGTGACTATTAAATTTTGTCGGATTCACGATATAATTACTTTTATCGAAATTCGGAACACGGGGAAAGAAATGAAACTAAAAAAAAATCATCGTGTAAGGCGTAGACAGGTATAAGGTTATTGTTTTTGACATCAAGCGTACACGTGTCACTGGTTAAATTTCCATACGGAACAAATATTTGTATGGCCTGTAGATAGTATATAAACTAGTGCTTGACTTCGATCTCACCTGATGGTATGCAGTGATGCAATTTTTGATAGTGAGGCGGACTACTTTACACATTTGTGAACGTTCCCACGATACATTCTTTTTTTGGGTTTTAATGACCTGGTCACTTGGACCTTTAAGTCAAGTCTTATTTTATTTTTCAAAAACTGCACTATGAATCACTTCACTTTTTATAATGTTTTAATTATTTATAGAGCGGTTTAAAAGTGTTTTTATCTTTTAATAACTGGAGTAGGTTGTTAATGTTTTTGGCTTGGATATTAACTCCTTTAAGCCATGTTTTCGTGTAAATAGTTCATTAGTGTATCATTAGGATATGGATGTTAATATTCTAACATATTTGTATTATTTGGCATGGCAGCAAATATATCAAGTAAACCTTCTCGGCAAACTTCGCAGAGCTGGCCGAAACTTCAATAAAGTTCTCAGCTCCACTTCTTGGTTCAGAAATCTCAGTTAATCCAAATTATAGAGACCGATCACCAAGCCACCAGTCTACCAAAAAGCACAGGGAGATAGAGAGAGACAAAGTTACCCAATAACAATGACGACAAAAGCGGTTTACAGACGTAGCAATTGAAAGTTGCTCAATCACTTCGAATATTAGTTGTTCGGGCAACTTTTTAATGAAACCAGGGCTCAACCGAAAAATACTTCAAACCTCAAACACGCAAAGCAGAACTACGAGACTGGAATAATGTTTGGGACAGAAAAAGTTTACGCTTTGAACTCTACCGAGGGTAAGTGTTTTGCATTTCGACCCACGCAGCCTGCATACCAATGCGTAAAAGGATTGATGTTTGCAAAGCTACAGAAAAAAAATATCCAATCTTTACCTAACTAGTGGCTGTGAGTGACTCTGACATGTTTATTTTGCGGCACCTTTAGTTGTTGTGTCGCAGACTTTTACGTATGCGTTTACGTTTAAGTAACGTTACGTTTGGTTATGCTAGCAAGGTGAGATTGATAAATTGGAAACGTATTGTAACTACTAGACGTTTATAGAAAAGTATAACAAATACATACTTACATGTATACATTTGTATATATCATGCTAATATTCCCCGATGGGTTAGGTAGGTACAGGTTTTACCTACGATGATTTCATAATGTCTTTTTGCCTGTTCGAAATATTACGCACTAGCTTTTGCAAGCAGCTTCACCCGCGTTAGACGAGTAAATTGTCTCAAGGAAACATACTCCCGGGATAAATAATTATTTATTACTAGCTACTGCCAGTGACTGCATAGAATAGAATAGAATAGAATAGAATAGAATAGAATAGAATAGAATAGAATAGAATAGAATAGAATAGAATAGAATAGAATAGAATAGAATAGAATAGAATAGAATAGAATAGAATAGAATAGAATAGAATAGAATAGAATAGAATAGAATAGAATAGAATAGAATAGAATAGAATAGAATAGAAACTTTATTGTGTACCAAAATAGTAACACAACTTATAAATAAACTTAAATCTATGGGTACAATGGCAGTCTTATCGCTAACAGCGATATCTACCAGACAACCTTAGGATGGATCAAAAGGACTAAAATAATACAGGATGTAGTCTGCGGTGTACTGCTAACAACTTAATCAAACACTAGATAAGCATATATAAAAAAAAAACAACAAAAAATTATCTGCATGATAGTAGAAAATTATACCAAAGGTACATACTTCTGGGATAAAACAGTATACCTGCAATGTGCTAGGACACGGTCTACCCGTGTACCAAGTTTCATGGAAATGCATTCAGCCGTTCGAGCGTAAAAGGGTAACAAACATACACACACACTCACAATCTATCTGCGAAAGCTGCTACAAACTAAATACTGCTAAATACTCAAGTATCAAAACGTTTTTCTCCTACTATGTCAGTAATACCACATTCAATATTTTTTGATTCGATCTCATTTTCTCAGGTCGTGCTTTCGTTAGATAGACTCTAGTTACTTTTATATTGGAACAAGATCATCCTAATGTTGTAGAAGAAAATGAATCTTACTAAGATGTAGAAGCTTTTGTGGCGGTACCCGATTACGTTGAAGCAGTCATAAAAAATATGGTCAGCATTATAAATTCTGATTTTATTTCCACAGTTTTTCCACTACCACCATGAAAAGATGGCATACAGTAGATTCTTTATGACGATACGTGAAGAAAAAGTAGCAATTATTTAAGAAGCAGGAAACGAAAGTTTGAGGTAACTTTTATAGGGAGATCCGAGGCTTTAGATATCTCTGGAAAAAAAAAGTTTTTTGCTACGTCCGATAAAATGTTTCGTACGCGTGTAATCCCTAAAAATCTGCGTGATTTGTCTCCACCGCGATAAAGGAAAGGTCTCAGAAAGTTTTCAAATGCACTTAACTCTTATCTCGTTTCAAGATTTGATAAAAAAAAACTGACAGTGCGAGTGGGACTCGCGCATCGAGGGTTCCGTGCAAACACGCCTAATTATGTAAAAAGTTGAATTCCCGAATCGACTCTCGAAATTTTTTTCGAACCCCAAAAAAATATATTAATACAATTTACAGTTTTCAGATTTTGTGCTTGGGGTAGCAGAGCTGAGTATTTGATATTAATTTAAGCTTCATACCACCACGCGTTCCTGAGAAAAAGTGTCTTGATAAACGGACAAACGGACAAATCGTTTTTGCCAACTTAAACACGGAACCCTAAAAATAGCTCGGTCGCTATGTTTATTAGAATGCCTTTCCGCTTTTACATGAGTAGCAGTCAAGCTATAATTTGCAACAAGAAACTGAAACACAAGTAACTATGACTATCACTATGATATTTTATTTATTTACTATTGGCATACCAACAGAACTACCTACATACTGAATTACTTATGGTAAATAATATTAAAATATAAACACTGGTATATAAGCCAATTACAGATATGGGCTTATGAAAACACTCTAAATATTATATCTAACATATAGAACACAAAATATTAGAAATTTTCCTAAAATTTAAATCTATGGTTACAAAAGCAATCTTATCGCTGACAGCGATATCAACCTAACCTAACCTCAGGATGAACTATAAGAATTTAAATAAAAAATAATAATAATAAAATAAAAAAACATACAAAATGTAAAACAAAAGATAAATAGATAACATTGAGAAAAATAAAAAAAATAAAATTGTGTTAAAAATGTGAATTAAAATAGTGCATGAATATAACGCATCAAATTTGGGAGCTTCGCGATATAGTATCAGCCTATATTAATCTAATAGTATTTTTTTTTTGTGTATCGTTTGTAAAACCACAGCTAATTAACATGGCCATTCGTCAAGGATTCATATTACATTTGAAAGACCGGCTTTTTATTCAGTCCTTTCTACTTAATTTCAACGAAAAAAAAAAACTTTTTTCGGTAAAACGTCCGTAGAAACTAATCAGGACCCGAGATTTCAACAGAATGTAAAACAATGGCGTAAAATTATCCCTTGTAGAGGACGTCTTGGAACTCATTTTCAAAGACAGTCTTTTCAAATTACGTCATAAAATATTAGAGGGACTTTGTGCTTGAATAAAGCCTGTGAAATAATTAAGGAAGTGTAATAAGGCTTTTCCATTTGCATAACAAATTTGTAAAGGTGCTTTTGGAAAAACATCGCTGTAAATCCTTTGACAAAACAACCGTTTTCTGATAGATTTTTATTTTTTTTACGCCTCTTTCATACAGGAAGAAGGTATCAGGGTTATTACCAATATTCCTGATCCTTCCTTTCCTTTTTCTTATGTACATAATTACATAAGGAAAGTGTAGAGGTAACTGTGATTTTACACCAAAATATTATAATTATTAGCCATCTTTTTTTGTTACCACAGACTCAAAATGTGATTTTGTGACTGCGCATTGACAATTCTAGTTTTTAGTTCGATCGTTTATTGATCGACTATAATAATCGACATCATCAACGCTTATTTGCGAACTGTGTTTTGTTGTTTTTATTTATTTTTATTTTTGTACCCCTTTACGTATAATGGTTTATTATTATTTATGATTTTGGTTTGTTTATTCAGTGATTTTAAATATATAATATGTAATCCTTGCTGGCCGATCAACGTTTCACCGTGGACGACGATTGGTGCTGAAAATCAGCGCTGAAGCTCTGTCTTACACGAGCCCCAGCATTTTGCTGAGCACTGGATGTTTTGCGCGGATGTGACGCATATCCTAGCATTTATTATATAAGTAAGTCATTATTGTTATTTGTTTTTATTTTTAAGGTATGCGCCATGTTTGACTTAAATAAACTCTTTTTCCTTCTTTCTTTCTTTGATTGATGTTACCCATTTTGGCATAACTGAATAATAATATCGGATATCATTTTTTACAAAGTTACTAGCTGACTCAGCAAACGTTTTTTTGCCATATAAGTTATCAAAGAAGAAAATGGGGGTTGGGTGCAGGAAGGTAATAATTAATAGCCTATAGTATAACCTATTCTCACACTTATTAAATATACACAAATAATTTTTTAAAAATTGGTCAAGACGTTACGAAGGAAATCGAAAACAAACATTGTGAGACGAGATTTTATATATGAGCTGTAAAACATGAAGATAAAATATAACCTTTTTTATTTTGCAGCCGTCAGAATAAAGTAACTGTTCACCATCATCATCATCGTCATCATTTCAGTCGAAAGACGTCCACTGTTGGATATAGGCCTTTCCCAAGTGTCACCATAACGGCCGGTCCTGTGAATCTCGCATCCATCGGATTCCTGCGACCCTTACCAGGTCATCGGTCCACCTTGTGGGAGGTCTACCAACGCTGCGTGTTTCGGTATTTGGTCGCCACACCAGAACCTTTCGGCCCCATCGATCATCTATTTCGCGAACAAATAAGTGTTATTACGAGGCATGCCTTTTAAGTTTTGTCGTTTGAAGAAAAAAACAACTAGAACCTTATAATACATTTTATTGTTTTCGCTCAAACCAGTTATTATAACATTTATTGTGTGTTCAAAATGGCGGACTTGAAAGCGTCGACTGCTTCTTCACCGGACTGGAACCTTTGACCACGAAGACTTTTCTTAATTTTAGGAAATGTAAAGAAATCGTTAGGGCTTAGGTCAGGACTGTATGGAGGATGGTCAAGAATTTCTACTTTTTCCTGCTTCAAATACTCAATCGTTTGACGAGCGCTGTGTGAGCTTGCGTTGTCGTGGTGCATGATGATGCGTCGCTTTGAGTTAGATTTTCAAAGTTCGGCGATGACTTGTGGTAAACAAACTGTGGTATACCACTCTGCGTTAACTGTTCTACGATCTTCAAATGTAATAGTCGCAACATCGCCGGTTTTTCCTACGAACGTGGCCACCATCTTCTTTGAAGTGCTTCGAGAACGAACAACTTTAGTCGGCTTTGGCACGCCTTGAAAGACCTAGATGTTGTTTGGAATCGGAACGTAGGCATAGATCCAAGATTCGTCACCACTGATGATGGCGTAAACGTGATTTGACTCTCCTCGGTTGAACCTTTGCAGAGTTTTCTTACACCATCTGACGCGGGCCGCCTTGTGATCGTCGGAAAGCAGATGCGGTATCCAACGGCAAACTAGCTTTCTCACACCAAGCGCTTCTTGCAAGATCTTCTGAATGGTTATCCTTGAGATGCCTAATAGAGCCTGTATCTCTCGATACGTGACATGACACTCTTCGAGAATTAGTTGTCTCACAGCAATGATGTTATCTTCAGTGAAGGCGGATTTTGGGCGACCTTCGCGAGATTTGTGACTAACACTAGTGTGTCCACGCTGGAATTCTAAATACCAGCGTTCGAAAGTCCGCAGACATGTGGCTTCATCAATGAACACAGATGTTAGCTCTTCAAAACACTGAAGCCGTGTCAGGCCTCTTCTAAAATCGTAGAAAATTATTGCCCGAACATTTTCCTTAAAAAGATTCATTTTCGTACGTAACCTGACAGATTCCAATCGCCGCTGTGACTAAACAATAGCATTAATCCTAATACTTTCAACTGTTTTGAGATTCAAAATTTAAACACATTCGAATAAAGAATAGTTCCAGATTCAAAATTGCCGGGAAGTATTGAAACGACAGAACTTAAAAGGCATGCCTAGTACTTTTAATAGCTCAAAACCTTTTTCTTACATAACAACGTTAAAAATATACCAAATATGTTTTCGCTTCTACAGCGATGCACTTTACCCATCATTATTTTAAAAGCAGCCAGCTTTGGAGGAGTCGCGAGTGTTTCGGACTCCCCCTTTACACGTGTCGGTTGATTGATTTGGTGCTCGAGATACCGTCCTTTAGATACAGGATGCTCTATTGTTGCCTTGAAGTATTAATGTGGCTATAGATCGCGCATACGGAAGTCTGTGTCAGAATAGATAGGGGATTGAGTAATGACTGTATTTCGCGGCTGGCTTTTGAGTGAACGATAATGTTTTTGGATATTTCAATGTTAATATTAAATACGAAATGAAACTTTAAATATAAATGTCAGTGATCATAATGATCTGGGCCCGCGTGGTGGATTACGACCCATTCCCTCTACTAGAGAGTCCCAGCAGTGGGAACATTGAATGGCTGCCATGCTATGCTATGCTAATCATAATGATTGGAGTGTAATATTTTTGTCTTCGTATACCTATGTAAGCAGAATTGTGTATAGTTCTATTAATTTATTTTTCATTGCTACAAACAAAAAAAAAATACCCGCACTAGGAATTACTTTTGTACCATGAATACGTTTACAGACAAGTAAACTAAAATACGCAAGACACCCAGGCTTGCTGTAGGCTTGGCTTTACAAATATTTTTTCAGTGCGCAAATCGAACCCGTGCACGCGACACGTAACGCAGTACCCAATGGCTAACCTACTGCGTCACCCGAGCCATCAGGTTGAACTGAAAACATGAATAACGTGGGTAGCTGATACTATGTAGGGTGGAAAATATGAATTACTTCGGTACCTATGTTATTCATATTTCCCAGCTTATCAGTTAAACAGAAACCTGCTTACATGTCCGAATCAATGATGGCGCTCGCCTCCTTCTGTGGTGGTCGCTTCCTTCTGTAAAGCAGCAATGCTAGCAAAGGAGGCGGCCGATCGCGTGAGGCAACGGTCCTCACGCCTCAACGGCCGCCGGGATTCCGATCCCGATTTTCGGCCACCGTAGACGCGGGATTGCTGACGGCGAGCAATGGGTAGCTTGCCGTCCGACCGTCAGGTAACCGTCTGGACCGAGCCCAAGTCGTCGACGGAGCGTACTGTTCCACGCGCGTCTCTAGGAGATGTCAGCAATTGTAGGGGCCCAGCAGGGTCGAAGCCTTCTGGGGCCAAGGGTCTGATTCAAGAAAGGCAACGAAGGAACAGGAGTGGGATTTTAGTCAGTAAAAGTATGAGACTTTCTCCCGCTCCGCCCAAGAGCGAAGGATGTCATTAGACGATTTTCAAACCGAAAAAAAATATGTCGAAATCAGTGATCTTATCTTAAAATATTATTTAACGGGTCTAGAAATAATCGAATAAATATAGATCATCATTTTTTCATTTGAAATGGCGACAGGTCATGGGAACAATTTGCGACCCACGGATGCCCCTCAAGTTGAAGGGTATTTACAAGACCGTGATAAGACCTGTAATACTGTATGGATTAGAATGTTGGGCTGTGAAAAAGATGGATGAAAAAAGATTGCATGTAGCGAAGATGAGAATGTTGAGATGGAGGTGTGGTGTGACGAGAATGGATAAAGTGAGAAATGAGTATATTAGAGGAAGTTTGAAAGTGGCGCTAGTGACTGAAAAGTTGAAAGGAAATCGATTGTCTTGGTATGGTCATGTGAAGAGGAGGGATGAAGCGCATATTACTAAAAGAGTTCTGAGTTTACATGTAGATGGATATAGACGGAGGCCAAAGAAAAAATGGATGTATTGTACGAGGAGTGATATGAAATAAAAGGGAGTTTGTGAAAATTTTACGGGTGACAGGACAGAATGATAGAAAAAAACGTGTTGCGCCGACCCCAAGTAATATGGGATAAGGACAGGAAGAAGAAGAAGGAGAAGATTTTTTCATTTGATAGCAAACAATGTTTCATTGCTTTCCATGATACTACTCCTTAAAAGTTCAATAACAAAAATAATATTTCTATGAATTTGAAACTAATCCTTTTAAGTTTAAATTTACCTACATATATACCTTGTCTCATCAATACCTCAGCGCCACTATAATGTTGCAGTGTCGTGTTGTCCGAAGAGCCCTGTGTGCCCCGAGTGTCTTGTCCGTGAAGTTGACAAATGCCGTTGGCACGCTAGGTGTTTGCCGACGCCCCTTGATGTAAGGACCCGGCGTCGACGCTATCAGATGTATACCCTGAAGTAAGATGCTGAGGCGCCGGTGTTGGAAACTGTTTTTTGAAGAAGGAAGTATTTTTAGTTGGTATTTTGGACAAAATAAATAAGTGTAGTTATCATAATTAGACTACCTACTTTTTTATTGACATTTTCATATAAAAAAAAAACTGTCACGAAATGGAAAAAAAATTTTTTGGTAGCCCATTTATTGAGAAAAGCCATATTTTTTTTTTAATTCTGTATAAACCAGTGCTTGACCGCGATCCCACCTGATGGTAAGCAGTGATGCAATCATAGTTTATTAAGAGCCTATTCACTCTAGCCTTGAAGGCACCTAAATTATAGTTGGACGGGAAGACCGCAGCAGGCAAATTGTTTCAGTCCCTCGATGTACGCGGTATAAACGACGAAGCAAATCGCTTAATTCGGACCATTGGTGTTTCAACAACGTAAGGGTGGATACTCGCCGTACGTCGGGTTGTCCGATGGTACAAAGGAGATGGCGGAATCAAGTCATGCAATTCCCGCGCACACTCTCCAAAATGCAACTTGTAAAATACCGATAGGCTGGCTGCCCTGCGCCTGTGCTCGAGGCTTTGTAGATTGGACTTAACCAAATATGGATCCCCAATTAGCCTCTTCGCACGCCTTTCTACTGAGTCCAAAGCTGCCAGATGGAATTTTGCAGCACCAGCCCATATGTGACTGCAGTATTCCACACACGATCGTACCTGTGCTTTGTATAACATTAGAAGCTGACCCGGTGTGAAGTACCGCTGGACCTTTGCAAGAACGCCTAGTTTTCTAGCCCGCATTTTTATTATATACGAGTATAATAAAAATGCGTGTGAATACGCCAGGGACAGTTCTCTATATATATTTGCGTATTTATTTGGTTGTTTCCTTCTGGTACTGTATGGTATCAAACGTAAAGAATAGCACCATCCCATATTGTTCAAGCCATTTGTGACCGACTTTTCAAGAGTTTTCAGTACAAAATCCTTACATTTGTATAGTTTTGTGGACTCAACATCAACGTAATCTCGTGCAGTCCGTCCGTTGCCAAACAGGAAATATCCAGGGCCGAATGGGCTGCACAATCATTTTTAACACCAATTTAAGTGAACTGTGACCATCTTTAAGTGAAAAAACTAATTTATAGCGTGTGAAAATGGCAAAATATTATAATTATGTGTATCTTCTCGTGGGTGTCGTAAGAGGCGACTAAGGGATATTTAGAGACTGCATAGTACAGCACCTTAGGTCACCCCATGGTGGCGGGTAAACTACCAACAAAAGTATTCTCAAAGGAGGGTTGGTGGCCGACTTTAAAAAAAACTAGCCAAATCTCTTTGCAACATTATTTAGTTGTTTCCAAGCAAAAAATCGAGGAGCATTACATTAAGAAAATCAAAAGAGCTCTCTTGCTAATTTTGTATCAAAGGCATTATGTTGCTTTTTTACTATCTTATATTGTCCTACTGCTGGGGAAGCCAAGCACTTCTATGAAACCCTTTTCCGCTTCATCTCGTACCTTTAACCGTAAGGACCCAGCAGGGTCGATTCCTGCTAGGGCCATGGGGAAAAGCATGAAAAGGTAACTCGTGGTCCTGGAACGTAAAAGGCAACTGAAGGAAGATGGGTGTGGTTTTTGTCAGTACGAGTTAAAGTGCGACACGCCTTCTCGATCCACCCTAGAACGAGACAAGTCATTAGATGATTATCCACTTCAAAAAATGTATCTCTACACGCCTTCACGGTATAGGTTGTCACACCACTTTAACCTAGGCCCCGGTGGCGCCAATGCCATTATTTTGATAAAACAGCTAAATATTATAAGTCAAGATGGCACAGCTGTAATAAGCACAGAAGTTTTAGAATTCCGCAGTGGAATTAAAAATCTTTCTTCGTTGGAAAAAAACCTTAAAAAACTGATCGAGCACAAATTACAGTGATTGATTTACGAGGTACCTAGCCCAGAAAGCAAATAAATTATTACCAAGAGTTTTTCTAAGATAAAAGATTTTAAATTATAGAAAGTAAAGCGATCAAGTCGAGCTTAAGATTGGTGAGCCTTGACAAATTAATGATGCCAAGGCACCTGCCTACTTAATTATTTCTTGCCAATCGTTCAAACAATTAAACCAGGTTTTTAATGGCATGACTTACTACTTCGTACTTTCGTTATTTTCTTTTCTAATGAATTGTTGGAAGAATTATTCCAACATAATATATATATTTATTTATTAATTAAAAATTTAACATATTATATATTTCGTACGGGGATCGAACCCACGCTATACAGCGCAGCAGTCAATCGCTCAACCACTGCGCCAACCGTTTCGTTAAACATATAAATTATTATTATTTCAAATTAAGTCTGTCACTTTTGGATCATCATCATCATCATCATTTCAGCCGAAAAACGTCCTCTGTTGGACATAATCCTCTCCCAAGTGTCGCCATAATGACCAGTCCGGTGTGTTTTGCATCCATCGGATTCCCACGACCCTCACCAGGTCATCGGTCCACCTTGTGGTAGGCCTTCCAACGCTGCATCTTCGGTACGTGGTCGCCATTACAGAACCTTTCGTCTCCATCGACCATCTGTTTTAACTATTGCATCCACTGTTGGATATATAGTTCAAATTAATACAAAATACCAAGTTTTTATTTAAAAATAAAACAAATGTAGTCAATTTTATCGCGCTACTTCTCTAAATTCTAGAAATTCCTGGTGCTCAGATAGGGGGACACCGGCCAATTCTAGCTTCTTCGATTTTTCGAGAGCTTTTGACCTGGTGTCTTACGACATCCTGGAAAAGGCTGCGTCGGGAAAATAAAGTTAAAAGGGCCCTTCCCGACTCGTCTATTGTCAACTTGAGCATAGTTTATAAGCTTGCCGGTTCATCTAACGCAATGTTTAATAAAAAGGCAATGCAAAAACAGAGAGATAATGGTACTCCCTTTCTTCTCCTAAATTTTTTGTCCAAAAATCATTATCCATAACACGTTTGCTATAAACTTCAGTAACCATAATGTTCAAAATCCCGAAATTTTATTTAACATAATTATCTTTAGTTCTAAAAGTATTTTGTCATAATATCGAGTACTATAATAATTGAATCTCCTAATTTTACATGACCTAAAGTCATATGTCCCAAGTTTTGTGTTAAATAATGTGTATTATTCCGAATGTTCCATAAAGCTATTTAAATGTTTGCAAATATTGGAACTAGTAAAATTTTCTATTACTGCGAATAAAATTCTGTATAAGTTGTGCCGCCTTTCATCCATCTGCCAAAGGAAATCGTGTCTGATGCAATATATCGAATATCTGTATACTCCACATCTCAACCAAGATTTGATATAAAAATATTGAATTGTGTAGGCAGTACATCAAAGCTTTGAAACAGATTCAAGTATTGTTAGATAAAGACAACAGAATTTAGTTATTGAAATTATAGATTTTTTTATTCTTGATATGTTCGCGCTTGACCACTATCTCACCTGATGGAAAGCGACGATGTGGTCGACGATGGTTTACATTCTACATATTAAAAAGTGATCTAAGCGGGTATAGCAGTTTGCATTATTTTTTGGTGACGATTCAGCTCAAGAGTTGGATCTGAACCTAAAGGAAGGGATGGATGAGGTCTATGTGGAACAAGCTAGTTCTGAAGATCACTCTTACTTTAAAGATATATACAGGTAGAAAGGAACATGATTGTTCACGTCATAATATTGAATTTAAGTCAAACCTAATCTCTAAAACAATTTTGTAGTACCTCTTGCCTCGATAGATGGCGTTGGTCGATTTAAATTCGCGCTATGGTTTCGTTACCGAGGATTATATAAGACACCTCGGTATTAATTAATAAATGTCTACGTTCTGAGTACGTGGTGTGGTTTTAATGCGATAAACAAATTCCCGACTCGTCGACAAAAAGGGCGAAAAGATCTTCGATGATCATAAGGTCCTTCGAGCCGGATCGTTTTTTGGATAAACGGTACAGGCGCCCTCTAGTGTCAGAGTTGAGGATCAGAAAATAGCAGAAGGTCGAAAATTGACGCAAGTTTGAAGACTGTGTGGAGCGCAGCGTGAACTACGGAGCCGAGCTGAGCGGAGCGTGGTCGACGAAGCTGAGCTGAGCGGAGCGTGGTCGAACTAAGCTGAGCTGAACAGGAAAGTGGGTTTAGTGATCAAAGTGCAACTTAAAAACTGTGAGTACATTTTACGTCATTAACAGTTCCAAGTGTCAGAGACTTGTAAAAATTTTAAGTTATTTGATGGACTTAGAAAAATTTAAAGAAACTTGGGACTTAGAATAATTCGGCAAAAATTGAAGAGACCCCGAATCTATGCCCGATTTCACCTAGAGTGCAGTTCAAACACTTAGAAAAATTACGACATTCAAACACTTAGTTAATTTCAAAACTGTGGAACTTAGCAAATTAAGCACATCAAATCATTTGCTTATTGGAAAATATCCGATACTTTAAATCATGGAGGCTAAGTTAAGATTGTTGGAAGATATCAGAAGTCGCATTCAGAAGGGGCTTATTAACTTCAGAAAATCTCCGAAAGACCGAATTAATCAACCATATATTGAATCCCGTTTGGAAATATTAGACAAACAGTTTGAAGATTTTACAAGAAAACATGAGGAGCTTTTGGTCAACTACACAGAAAGTGAATTAAGTGCAACCAGTTACATGAAGCATGATGTGTTTGAGGCTGTTACCGACACCTTTATAACTTATAAAGTAGAGCTAAAAAACGCGTTGCCAAAATTACAGCCAACTGTTGTAAGTGATGTCTCACCGGACCATAGTCAATCGAAAATGATGTCAATTGCTAAATTACCTAAAATAACAATCCCTGTTTTTAGTGGTGCATATCAGGAATGGTCAACATTTAGAGATTTGTTTTTGTCACTAATCGATAATAATCAGACTCTTGATGATGTACAACGTCTGCATTATTTAAGATCACAGTTGTCAGGTGAAGCATCACAGCTCATAAAGCACATACCGATCACGCATGCAAATTATAAAAAATGTTGGGCTCTGTTAAACAGTCGTTACAGTAATAAGAGATTTTTAGCTAATTGTACTCTCAAGCGCTTACTGAACCAAAAACAAATGACGGTTGAATCATCTGTTGCTCTCAAGGAGCTTTTAGATACAACAACTGATTGCTTGCATGAACTTTCAAATCTAGGGGTGCAGGTAGACGCTTGGGATATTATTATTATCTATTTAATTGGCTCCAAGTTGGACGTTGAGACTCGGAAGCAGTGGGAATTGCAGGTAAGTCAATCTTGCGAGGAACTTCCCTTCAAGGATTTTCGAGACTTTTTGGAAAAACGTTTTCGGGCTTTAGAATTTGTAGAACCTCAAAGTAGTAAGTCTAAAGGTAGTACTAAAGCATGTCACGTCGTTTCAAAATTATCCTGTCCCCATTATTCTGAGGAGCACCTCTTGTGTCATTGTAAGAAGTTTGCCCAGGAGACTGTTGATCAGCGTCGTCAAATAGTTAAATCCAATGGTTTGTGTTTCAATTGTCTTCGCTCAAGTCATCTTAGTATTAATTGTCGAGTAAATACTAAATGCAAAATTTGTAGTAGAAAACATCATTCACTCTTGCATCTAAAAACGGATTCAGAAGCGGAGACGAGCTCTACCGCGTCTCCTACGCAAAAGAAAACACCACAGAACGAGGCCACGGCTGAACTTCATATTTCAACCCATTTTGCACAAAATACTCATAGTCAGGTCGTACTGGCTACAGCCGTAATTAAGGCTAGGTCAAGAAATGGGTATCCACAAGTTTTGAGAGCCCTGTTAGATCAGGGCTCACAAGCTTCCTTTATTACAGAATCAGCGGTTCAGTTATTAAAGTTAAAAAAGATAGCGGTCAAAACGTCTATCTCAGGTGTGGGTGGAGGTCAGACCGATGTAACGTCAAAGTTTATGGTTAAAGTGAACCTTCAGTCATTACACGATCCTGACTTCACCTTACAAATAAAGGCTTATGTGCTGAGTAAGGTGACTACGATTTTACCTGAAAGGAAATTTACATTGGTGGATTGGCCAGAGCTAAATAGTATGAATTTGGCTGATCCAAATTTCAATAAACCTAACAAAATTGACATTGTGTTAGGGTCGGGAGCCTATGCCAAAGTCTTAAAAGAAGGCTTAATCAAAGACCCTAAGGGTAAAACTATGGCTCAAGATACTTACCTTGGCTGGATCATATCGGGAGAAGTCAGCGATGAAGATAGAGTGTCGTCTTGTCATAATGTAATTCTAAGCATGCATACTAAGGTCGAAGAAAACGAAATCCTAAAAAAGTTTTGGGAACTAGAGGCAGAGCCAACAGGCTCTGAAAAGTCAATTCTTAGCCCTGAAGAGCAAGCATGCGAGGATCACTTTGCTGCTACTACATGTAGGGATGCAGATGGCCGCTACATCGTAAAGTTGCCTTTTCGGTCCAGTAAAACACCCTGTAATACAAAGGAAATCGCGTTAAAAAGATTATATAGTCTTGAACGGAAGCTAGCAAAAAATAGCGAGCTTAAGGAGCAATATACATCGGTAATAAAGGAATATTTATCATTAGGTCATATGGAAGAGATCTCTGATGAAAAAGACAAAAATAAACTTGGTGCTGTTTACTTACCGCATCATGCCATAATTCGAGAAGACAAGACGACCACAAAATTAAGGGTAGTATTTGATGCGTCATCTAAGGGATCCAACAGTGTTTCCTTGAATGACACCTTAATGGTAGGACCACTCTTACAGGCTGATTTACGTCATACAGTTATGCGGTGGCGTCAACATCCAGTATGCTTGGCAGCCGATATTATAAAAATGTATCGCCAAGTAAAAGTAGCTGATGATCATGTGGACTTTCAAAGGATTTTATGGCGAGATGACGTTCATTCTGATATTAAGGAATACAGGCTTTTGAGAGTTACGTTTGGAACATCTAGTGCACCTTACCTGGCAGTCAAGGCATTGCAGCAAACCGCTAGCGATGAAGGTCAATCGTATCCATACGCTGCTGGTAGGGTAAGGACGGATTTTTATATGGATGACTTAATGACAGGTTGCCAAACTGACGAAGAAGCTATAAAAATCTATCATGAGTTTAATGAACTGTTAAACAAAACTGGTTTCAGTTTGCAAAAATGGACAAGTAACCGAGAAGAGATGCTAAAACAGATAAGACTGGATACTGGAAGAGATCTGGAAATAAAAGAAGATGAAACTACTAGAATTCTAGGACTTACCTGGAATCGCAATTCCGACGAGTTCCATTATACTGTAAACTTACCTTTTACAACACCATCGCCGTTGCCGTCGTCTGCATCTGAAACTAAAAGGAAAGTTATATCAGAGATATCACGCTTATATGATCCGCTAGGTTGGATTGCACCATGTATAATCGTCGCTAAAATCTTCATCCAAAAACTATGGATTGCTGGTTTGGATTGGGACGAAGAGCTGTCTGAAGATCTTCTAAAAGAGTGGCAGTCTTACCGTTGTGGGTTGCATACACTCAACAACTTCAGGATTCCTAGGTGGCTGAAAAGAAAAAGCAATGATCAAACAGTTGAATTACATGGTAAGTTGGATTACGAAACTGCCTTGCGAAGAAAAGTCCTGCTATTCCATGGAGTTCCAGAGAAGGATAATGAGAAGTTACATGATGTGGTTCAAAACATATTAACCAACAAATTTAAATTGACAGAATTAAGTGAGGTCAACAATGCTATCCATGTTTGTCACAGACTCGGATTCTCACAGCAGAAACCCCGTCCCATACTAGTTAGATTCTTCAAGATGGAAAGCCGACAGCTGGTATGGGAAAGCAAGAAAGCCCTCAAAGGTACTGGGATTACAATCTCCGAGTTTTTGACTCAATCCAGGCACCGTACGTTTGTGGCGGCTCGTAAGCATTTTGGCATGCTAAACTGCTGGTCCATGGAGGGCAGGATTGTTGTTATTTGCCCGGACAAATCTCGTAGGAAGATCGAGACGGCAGGCGAACTTCACGATCTGATTGCCAAATTCCCGCCCAGTTCAGTCGACACCCGAGAATCTGCGCAGTCTGAAGAACCTCGGTCTCCAGTGGCTGCAATATTGGTCGCGCCCGGCAAGAATGTAAGGAAGACCCGTTTGCGCAAGTAGCATTATTCGTTGCAGTTATTGTTGTCAGTTGGTTGGCTGGATTCCTTCTGAATTTAGCCGCTTTGCACGAACAAATTCACGTTACTACTGGAACTCTGGAGCCGGTAGTCCATAAAGTTATTTTTGTCTGACACCGTTTAAATTTTTAACTCTGTTTTATTAACTTTTAGCCGGTGTTTAGTTATAATTTTTTGACATTGTTTTGATTATTGGTGGATCGACCAGTTAGTGTCAATGTGACGGTTGTCTTTGTCTGTCAAATGACAGTGACACCGCATCTCAATCAAGTTGCGTTGCGTTTTGTTTTACCGTTTACGTACGTTTTGTTTTTGTATTATTTCACGCGCTCGTGTAACATGTATCTAGATTAGGCTTTAAGTTATTGCCTTGTTCAAATACGAGTTGTAAAATTTCTGCCAATATACCAGCGAATTGGGGTGGTTTCCTAATTGACAGAAACGTTTTATTAGCGATTTTAGTAAATAACATTTTTAGTTTATTATTATTTGTAGTATATTATTATTTATTATTATTATTTAGGTATATCTATATATTATGAATGATGTAGCTGATTTTAACGACAGCTTTTTTTCATGCTCTTCTTCTGATAGTTTTGCTAGTGCGGAGAGTGACTCTTCTCTTCCAATCACTTTACATGATAAAATCTCTTCTCTTTTCTCTAATGATCCCAAAAACTTGCATATAGCTCACATAAACGCCCAGAGTGTTCCTGGTCACTATTCTGATCTTCTGGCATCCTTTAGCAGTACTCACCTTGATGCCCTATTGATATCGGAATCATTTCTGAAGCCTTCTCTTCTCTCTACTCAATATTCACTACCCGGCTTCGTTTTGATCCGTAACGATAGGACCGGCAAGGGTGGAGGTGGTGTAGCTATGTACCTACGTGCTGACCTACCCCACAAGGTGGTTAGCTCATCCCCTTCTCTTTATTCTGAGTCGGCTGAATACTTGTTTGTCGAAATTTCTGTCCATCACACAAAAGTCTTGCTTGCTGTGCTCTACAGCCCTAACCTTCACATTGATTACTTTGATTCCCTTGATTGTACTTTAAGTAATCTTTGCCCTATGTATGAGCACGTTATTTTAATGGGCGATTTTAACACTTGCCTAATTAAAAATAACTATCGCTCCCATAGACTTCTTTCACTACTTTCTTCTTTCAATCTTCAAGTCTTACCCCTGTCTGCTACTCACTTTTCTCCGAATTGTACACCCTCTTTATTAGATCTCATTATTGTCTCCTCTCCCAACAATGTGTCTAACCACGGTCAACTTTCAGCTTCATTTTCTTACCATGATCTGATTTATCTGTCATATCGCATCCGTGTTCCCAAGCGTAAACCCCAGCTCTTATATCTTCGTAACTTCAAGGGCATTGACCTGGAGGCATTGCAGTGCGATGCTAGCGCTATCGACTGGTCCCCTCTAGTTGTAATCGACGACATCGATGAAAAAGTGGATTTTTTTAACTCAACCGTTCTCGGCTTGTATGACCAGCATGCACCTTTACGACGTGTCAAGGTAAAATATAATCCTGCACCTTGGGTAACTCTTCATATTAAAGAGCTAATGGCTCGCAGGGACAAAGCTAAGAGCAGGTATAAGCGTAGACCTTCTGAGCTGAATCTTTCTTGTTTTATTTCGCTGCGTAACTGCTGCAGGCGTCTGTGTCAAGCTGCCAAGAGACGCTATTTCCACGAACAACTCCATAACCGTAGTTCTTCCGACGTATGGAAATTTCTTAAGTCTGTTGGCATAGGCAAATCACCTACAAACCAGTGTAAGGATGTGAACCTCAATGACCTTAACAAGCATTTCTCTCTCCTTCCCTTTTCTCTTGATCCTTGTGTCAAAGCTACGACACTGGATAATCTTTCTAGTTTGCCGATGCCACAATATCCCCACTTTCATTTTATCGATGTTACTGAGAATGACGTTAAGAAATCTGTTCTCGCGATTACTTCTTCTGCGGTTGGCTATGATATGTTATGCTCTAGAATGATTACTCTTATCCTTCCCTCATTACTTTCTGTTCTCACTCATATCTTCAACCACTCCTTTACCTCATGCTCCTTCCCGTCAGTCTGGAAACAGGCTTATATTATTCCTTTACCTAAAATTAACAATCCCACTTTATTAACTCATTTTAGACCTATTTCTATTCTCCCATTTCTTTCTAAAGTTTTTGAGCACTTAGTTCATAGACAGCTATCTCTTTTCTTAGCGTCAAACTCGATAATTTCTCCTTTCCAATCAGGTTTTCGCGCGGGTCACAGTACTGTAAGTGCGCTTTTGAAAGTAACTGACGATATCCGCTGGGCTATGGAGAACAAGTCCCTTACAGTCCTTGTCCTGCTTGACTTTAGTAGCGCCTTTAACTCAGTGGATTTCGACATCTTACTCGGCATCCTTAAATCTATTAATTTCTCTTCTTCCACCTTAAACTGGTTCAATTCATATCTTCGGGGTCGCTCTCAGTGTGTCCGCCTTGAAGAGTTGTTCTCTGACTGGTGTAGTCTCACTGAGGGTGTTCCTCAGGGTAGCGTTCTCTCTCCTCTTCTTTTTTCTATCTTCATTAATTTTGTTACCAGAGTAATCTCTTCTAGTTTTCATCTTTACGCAGATGACTTGCAGCTTTACCGACATTTTACTGTAGCTGACGCGGATTCTGCTATTGCTGCTATGAATCATGACCTAGCCTGTATCAGCGCTTGGGCTAAGTCTTTTGGTCTGCAGATCAATCCAACTAAATCACAGGCCATGATCATAGGCAGTAGATTCGTTCGCAATACGACTGTAGTTTCTTCTCTGCCGCCTTTAGTTCTCGATGGTGTATGTATTGACTACGCCGAAACTGCAAAAGATCTGGGTGTCATTATTGATTCCAATCTTTCGTGGCGTTCGCAGGTCAATGAAGTCAGTCGGAAGGTAAATTTCGCCTTTCATTCACTCAAATGCCTCCAAGGTCTCTTGCCTTTGAAAACGAAAATCTCTTTGGCCCAAACACTTATTCAGCCGATTATAGATTATGCCGATGCTTGCTACCTGGATGCTACTGAGGAGCTGTTAAACAAGCTTGAGCGACTGCAAAACTTATGCATTCGGTTTGTTTTTGGTCTACGAAAGTATGATCATGTCTCTCATCTTCGCAAGGAACTCAAGTGGCTCCCTATCCGTCTTCGCAGGAACACTCGGATTTTATGTCTCCTCTTCAACATCCTACACAACCCATCTTATCCCTCCTACCTGCGCGACCGTTTTTCTTACGCGCGCCCTAGCGATGCACCGTGCAGATCGCATCTAAGATCCCTTCTTAAATCCCCTCCTCATAAAACCAGCTACTATTCCTACTCTTTCTCTGTCCATGCAGTAAGGTTGTGGAACTCTCTTCCGCCTAGCATTCGTGATCTTAAAACTATCTCACTCTTTAAGACTCAAGTAAAAGAGCACTATCTTTCCTCTCTTGTATGATATGTATATGTATATATTTATATTTATATATATATATTATGTATTTATTTTTAGTGTAGGGTATTTATAGTTATATAAGTATTTATTAGTTTAATTTAAGATTTCACAAACTCTTCTTTGCTTATTTTCTACACACTACAGTCTACATCTCTTCTAATCTCTCCTTTCGCAGGTCTGCTGGAAGAAATTTCTTTTTGAAATAAGCAGTACCTTTGTACAAAATTTATATTAAGCTATCTATCTTCTTCTTTGTATTTGTGTGTACATAAATTATAAAATAAATAAATAAATAAATAAATAAATAAATGGTTTCTCTGATGCATCAAGCGTAGCATACGCCGCGGTTGTTTACTTCAGAGTCATCGATGCTGCTGACCAAGTCCACTGTAATCTGGTAACCGCAAAAACGAAGGTGGCTCCGATTAAGCAAATTTCTATACCACGACTGGAGCTATGTGGCGTAGTTTTAGTTACCAAGTTACTTTTGGAAGTGGCTCGTGTCTTGAATATTCAAAAATCCAACTTACATGCTTGGACGGATTCCACGGTCGTGCTGGCTTGGTTGAGCGATCACCCGAGCCGATGGAAAACCTTCGTCGTAAACCGGACATCTGAAATCCTTAATGCCCTCGATACCACCCAATGTCATTATGTTGATACAAAAACCAATCCAGCTGATATTGCTTCCAGGGGTAGCACATCAACAGATTTAGTAAATAACTCACTTTGGAAGCATGGACCATCGTGGTTGCTTGCTGATACCATTGAATATAGAAGACCCAAGGCTATAATGACGAAACTGGAACTAAAATCTATAAAGGTTCATGCGGCACAGATACTCGATCAGCCAAGTGAACTAATGTGGTCTAGATTTTCCTCGTTCCGTAGATTAATCAGGACTCTGACCTATTGCAGACGATTCCTGAAATTAAAGATAGCTAGCGAATCACGGACAAGGTCGCCGCCTTACCTTACAGCTTCTGAGATTGCGGATACCATGCATTGCTGTCTCAAGCAGAGTCAAAGTGTTTGGTTTGGACGAGAAATCAAGGCTATTCAGGCAGGAAAAGACGTCAATAAAAGCAGCCGTTTGACATCGTTGAATCCTTATTTGGATGACAAGGGCTTGATGAGAGTAGGAGGTAGGATCCAATATTCACAACTTGGTGAGGATATGAAGCATCCCATTATCATTCCTAGTGAGTCCCATTTGTCAAGATTACTTATCTCAGATGCTCATGAGCGTGTTCTGCATGGAGGACCTCAATTGACTCTCAACTTTCTTCGATCAAAATATTGGATTATTCGTGGAAAGAATATGATCAAAGCTCATATCCGCGACTGCGTACCGTGTATTCGTCATGCAGCTGTAACAAGAAATCAATTAATGGGTCAGCTACCATCATGCCGAGTAACTCCAAGTAAGCCCTTTCTTCATTCAGGTGTCGATTACGCGGGACCAATTCAAATACGAACAGCAAAGGGTCGTGGACATAAGTCCTATAAGGGTTACATCTGTCTGTTCGTATGCATGGCAACCCGCGCTGTGCATATAGATGCGGTCTCTGACCTGACCTCTCAAGGCTTTCTTGCTACATTTAAACGCTTTGTGGCTAGACGGGGTCACTGTAGTCACCTTTACAGCGACAATGGTACCAATTTTGTAGGGGCGTCCAAAGAGCTTAAGGCCATGTTTCGCGATGAGTGTGCTTCTCTTCCTCAAGAAATTGCCTCTATCTTGGCCAATAATGGAACCGAATGGCATTTCATCCCACCTCATTCTGCTAATTTTGGAGGTTTATGGGAGGCTGGGATCAAAAGCACAAAACATCACCTTAAGCGGGTAATCGGTGAGTCGACTTTGACCTTTGAGGAACTGAGCACAGTCTTATCCCAAATAGAGGCATGTCTAAATTCCAGACCTATATCACAGTCTAGTGTGAACTCATCTGACGCAAACCCATTGACACCAGGACATTTCTTAGTCGGTCAGCCACTGGTGACAGCACCAGATTATAATTATGAGCATGCGACAGTCAGTACCTTGAGACGTTGGCAATTGACACAAAGGATGATTCAATCTTTTTGGAAACGTTGGTCTCAGGAGTATTTAACTATGTTCTTTCAACGACACAAGTGGGCTAAACGTACGCGCGATCCGAAGGTTGGGGATGTTGTCCTCGTAAAAGAAGATAATTTACCTCCTGCCAAGTGGTTATTCGGTAAAGTAGTTGAAGTACACCCTGGTAAGGATAATTTAGTGCGCGTAGTTACCCTTCAGTGTAAGGACTCCCGAGTCAAACGCCCAACTTCCAAGTTATGCATTTTACCTGACAACGAGGAATGATGTGTTAATTTATCGTTTTATTTTATTTCCTTATTTTATATAATATACAGTCCACTCAGATAATGATATTAGAAATTTAAAATTGTTCTGATGGTTAGATTTAATTGCTGATAAACCTAACTTTTCTCTTCTACATATCGTTATGTTATTTTGTAATAAGATCATTATGATCTCCGAGCACCAAGGATTGTAGTACAAGAGAAGTTGTTCGCGTTTTTACTCTTTATCATGTCATGGTGGGCGGTTTGAAAGGACTAGGTCCTTGGTGGGCGGAATGTTCACGTCATAATATTGAATTTAAGTCAAACCTAATCTCTAAAACAATTTTGTAGTACCTCTTGCCTCGATAGATGGCGTTGGTCGATTTAAATTCGCGCTATGGTTTCGTTACCGAGGATTATATAAGACACCTCGGTATTAATTAATAAATGTCTACGTTCTGAGTACGTGGTGTGGTTTTATTGCGATAAACAAATTCCCGACTCGTCGACAAAAAGGGCGAAAAGATCTTCGATGATCAATGATTGTTGACAAAATTATTGCCCTGCTTAGTGTTTGTGGACCACCAAGAACAGAGCAAACAGAAGAGTTATTTTGTTAGAAGAAAGTCATAGGTATACGTCATTGATATTGCTTGCCTTTTGAAATTCATATTTTCTACGTTGGAAGTTTTAATGTGAAAAAAACGTTTTTTTTATTAGCTTTCATGGTATATGTATAAGTACTACGATATTACAGAAAACACAAAATACAAAGAAACCAATAACTACTTAATTTCAAAAAAAGAAAAACGCACTTTGAATATAAAGTTTACTTGAACTTATAATTCCAAGTCAAACCAAAAAGATATAACAGTTCAAAGCAACCAGTTTTAAAAAACTGCAATATCGTAGGTAAAGACCTATTATCACTCGCCTTCAATTAATCGACGAATTAATAGTCATGACTGAGCTATGGAGGAGCTTAGTATAATGCTAGATGACCTCAATAGAGCTTCCAATAGAGTGAATCTTAAAATGAACATAAACGAAACAAAAGTCATACTAACTATCCATATAACACTTACTCCTATTAAGATCGAAGACTTTGCACTTGAAGTTATTGACTATTACATTTACCTCGGACAAACGGTCCTGTTAGTTAAGTAGGTCTAACTTTAAAAAAGAGGTCAACCGTCGATCTCAATTCGGTGCGGGACAGCTGCGCGGTATGTTAACGTCTCAACCAGTATCTCAAGACGAAAATCTATGTAGTGCATGTCGCCAGTGATGACATATATATGGCACCAAGACGTGGTCGCTCACTGATGGCCTCATCAGAAGGTTTAAAGTCACACAAAAGGCAATGGAGCGGCCTATGTTCGGAATTTCCTTGCGTGATTGAAAATGAAGATATCTACAGCAGAACCAATGACCAAGGTAGACCGATGACCTGGTGAGGCTCGCAGGAATCCGATGGATGCGAGACGCACAGGACCGGTCATTATGGCGACACTTGGGGGAGGCCTACGTCCAACAGTGGACGTCTTTCGGCTGAAATGATGATGATGATGATAATAGCCGGAAGAATCACCAAGGGCTCGCAGAATGGATGCGAGACGCACAGAGCCGGCTGAAGTGGCGACACGTGGTTGAGGCCTATGTCAACCAATATATGTCTTTTATACCAAAGCTTTATTTTTGGCTTTTCAACATAACTAGAAAAAAGCAGAGCAAGCATTCACTATAGTACATATTGTTATAACACAAACTAGTTAAAGCGAACAAAACATCTATTGTTTACAGTTTAGTAACGAACCGATAGTTTAATGATATTACATGACTGCTGTTTTTGCTTCAAATATTTGCACAAATATAACTGCAATCAATAAAGCTCTTCAATTATTATTTTGTACTGTGGAAGCTTTTCTGTGGTTATTTTTTGGGGTTTCGTATCTACTTCAAAAGAAATTTGTAGATCTCTGTCTGTCTGTTTGTCAAGACCCTTTATCTCAGGACCGTGTAGAGATTTCGAGTTAAAATTAAAACCATATACTCAAATCTATGGTGCCTTAAAGCTGTTAAAAAATCAAACTTCTAAGTTAACGAATATAAAAGATACAGCCGTTTATGTCGCAAAAACATATATTTGGACACTCAAAGGAATCAAAATTCGTAATTCCAGAATCCTGAAATTTGGCATAAAGTCAGGTGTTATAGCACAGATAAAGGAATAAATTATATAATAATAGGAATAAATCTGAAAACAGTAAATTTGTTGTTACGTCACAAAAAAAAAATATTTTTTGTGGTTCGGAAAAATCTTCGTGATTCCATTTGGGAATTGAACTATGTGTTTACATTGCTAAGTTTGTACGGAACCGTACGCGAGTCCGACTTGCACTTGCCCAGTTTTTTATTTTTTATTGACATAAACTAGTGCTTGACTTTGATCTCACCTTATGGTAAGCAGTGATGCAATCGTTATTGGTGAGGCGCACTAGTTTATTAAAAGACTATTATTTACTCAAGCCTTGAAGACACCTAAATTATAATCTTTCAATGTACCCGCTATTAATTACGAGGCGAAACATTTAGTCCGGACCGAATGCTATGTCATATTTCCAGTCGCGTAAGTTTCTACATACCCACTAATGTAAATACGTACATACATATTATATAGGTACTGTTGTTTAGTACAAACAAAAGAATGAATTACCTTTTGTCTACAATCCAGGAATGTAAACAAAAGAGCTGATGAGACGCTCTGTGCTTTATTTCTAAGATTTTAATTCGATTATTTATTATTTACTGTCTTTTGCTGACGGCTTTGTCTACGTGAAAGTAGAAAATTGAATTTATATTTTCTCTCACTCACTCTTTATCAATTCTTTGTTCTACTCTAGGATATGGTTTACCCTTGTACTATATTTATTCAAATCCTTTTAGTAGTTTATTTATTTATTAACATTTTATGCACTAGTAAGAAACACTGTACAAAGGCGCTGTGACCTTAGGCATTTTCTACCAGTCGACCTTAGGGTAGAAAAAATATAACATGGTAGGTGCAACGTAATGGTAAACTAGATTAGAAATACAATAATAAAAATATACCAGAAAAGGTCTTGTTATTATTTAAGTAAAGTCTCAATAAATAATATTCATAAACAGTAGAGTTATTAGTGATTGTTTATATACCAAAAGGTCACTCAATTTATGGAAATATTGTACAAGCTATTGATTATGAATGAAAAACAATGGAAAAACACTGCGCGTAGTATATTTTAGTAGCAATTGTTATGAATAATTGATTCAATTATGAATTTACCAAATAAGACAAATTTTCGTGGACAATTTTGGGATTTAGTTTTTTTTTTTACTTTTGACTATAAAAATATGATCAATAACGGGTATAGATAATGGATAAAGCCCAATTTTTTTTGTCCAATTAAAAAATAGGGGTATGTACTTAGATTCATGCATACAAAGTATTGTGGGTGAAGGAAAGTAGTTTGTAGGTGAAGGAACAACAAACATACAAACATTTGTTTCTTTTTTTGTGGTGGGAAATCATTAAATGACTTCTCCCCTGAATGGGTGGCGTGTCAGACTTTTACTGACTAAACCCAACCTGTGTCTTTCAGTTACTCTTTGCTTTTCAGGACGACGGTAATTCTTTCAGAAATTCACGGGAATTTCTACAAGAATTAATTAGTTTGTTTGTATGTGTGGCCCCGTGGCCACACATACAAACAACAATATTACTGAGACAGATAAAGCGGTAAATATTTGTTTTCAGAAGTAAAACTGTTTATAGGAATTAAAGGAACTTAACAAGAAGGGAATGATAATGCACATTCGATCTTCTACCTCTGCTCTGCCAAATTCTTATTTTGTAAATGATGTTATACCAATATTCCGTTGGTAATTTTAATATATATTATCAAGAATTGAACATTTGGTTTTTAAAGTTTATTTTTTATTTTTTAATCGATTGCAAAAAGGAGGAGGCTCTATGTTCGGCTGAATGTATTTTTTTTATGTATGTTCACCGATTTTTCGTTCAATTGTTGACCGATTCTGAAGGTTTTTTTTTATTGATAGGTTATGCTTTCGAGTTGGTTCCATAGAAATATTGTTATGATCTGATTATGAACTTCGAAGATATGGAATAGAACTCCTTATAGGATCACAGCAGAACCGTCGTAACAAGTAAAATTGCTTTGTTTATACGTGTAGTCGATGACTGACTGAAAGAAGAGGGGGAATATATCGAACTGATCTGATGATGAAGCCTGAAGTTTGACACCGGAACTCTGTAACAAATTAATGTAATCTAACCGTGTTTGGCATTATTAGAATTGTTATGAGATGCACTCTGGCTATAAGGTATTTAAGTTAGGCTGAGGGGTACTTTTTGGTGGTGGTACCATAAAAAGTGCAAAATAACTTTAATTTCAAAAGTCGGTGTTAAATAACGAAGATACAAAACTATCATAGAAACACCAACATCCAAAATTAAAGTTATTTTGCACTATTCAGTGTTTTTTTTTTACTTTGAGATCGATTGTATTTTTTTTTGTAATAAGTTCTTTATTCTTTTATGTAGTTTAGTGTGCGACATCTACAGGCAGGTAAGTCGCTTGAGCAGATTTTTATAAATCATGATGCAAATAATTAAAATAATGTTAAAAGACTAGCTTTATTTGAGAAAAGCAATTTAGTATTAATTCCTAATAATATGTATGTAGTGCAGGGTTCATAACAAATGCTTGCTACACTAAATGACAAAGTACAAAACGATATATATTTCATGAGCCTCTACCATTTTAGATTCCTCTGTTTACATCCTCATACAACAAAAGAGCCTACAGAGTAGCTACATACGTTCACATCATAGAAACTGTAGTGACGAGTGGATGAGCACAGAACAAAGGAGAGGTGTCATGTTAAAACTCAAGTGAAATGTATTATTCAGTTCCTTCTTCACAAAGACAATTCGGCGTTTGTTTGACACTGACACGAAACTGAGATCATGCGAGACGGGCTCACATATTGCTTACTTTATATGCGGCATACGGAATTTGATAAAATATGCTATGTGTATTATCTATGTATGGGACTTCAACCCTTTCTTTGGAGGTTCAAGCGTTATCTAGAGATTTTGGGGCTATAAATTGGAGGTCATTGATTTGTTACAAATTGATATTAAGCTTAGAGAAGTGTAAGTACGAAGCAAGTAAACAGTATGATATTGAGAAATTTATAGAAATATATCATCATCTTCCTGCCCTTGTCCCGTGTTATTTGGGGTTGTTATTTTGATAATCTATTTACAACGCACAGGACCGTTCATTGTGGCGACACTTGGGGAGGCTTATGTCCAGCAGTGGACTCATTTCAGATGAATCTATTTACAACCTTAAGTTTTTTAATGTTTACTAATAATTCATTTTTTCATGTATACTGTACCACTAGGTACATCGTCCGCCTATGTCGGCGGACTTACAGCAACAATGCATTCTCTATCAGTTGACCTGTAGGATAAAAAAACTACATTGTGGTAGGAGTGCACCACATTAACATAATACATAAACATTACTCAATATACAACACAACATACAAACACAACAACAAAAATTCTTCATCACATCTAGCATCTCTGAGTTTTATTCCAAAATGATAAGCATAGCATAATTAAATAGTACAGCGAACCATAAAATGTTCCCTTTGCTGGGATTCATGCCTCTTCTCTAGGAGAGGGAATGGGCCATAATCCACCAAACTGGCCCAGTACATGTTGATGGTTACCAAAATTGTTTGATTCTAGGACATTCTGGTTTCGTCGCGATGTTTTCTTTTACCGTTTTGAGAGCAGTGTTGATGTTATAAATTACTTAAAGTGCTTAGGTTTAAACCCACTATGTACTACTTGTAAATCGGGGTTATTACCACTGGGCTACTACTATTCTTACTTACATATTGCCAAAATGATTATATCAAACACAAATGAAACCTATGGACAAAAATTATAATTTTTAACCTCTCAGGCCCAAGTGTACCGAATTCGGTACACTTCGGTACAAGCTAACTTCAACCTTATTTTTACGTAATAAAGTACATGTTAATTTGTTGATGTGTTCAGTATTCGGTACACTGGTGTCTGAGAGGTTAATGCCATATATATTAAAAATTCTTGCATAATTTTGTATATTTAATGCAAACGAATTTCAGTAACCAAACAACATGAATTAAACTCATATCTAATTTCTTTGAAATCGGCTTATGTGTAATGCGTTATACCCAAGATTACTCTAGCTTGTGCCAAGAATAACATTAATTTGCCAAACGTTTGTCTCGGCATAAGATTATTATTAATATGCAAACAGACTACGGTTCGTTCTTGGTTTATTCGGAGATTTCATTAGTCTTAACAGATTGAAACATTATTTTATTATTCATAGCTCCTTTTAAGATTTCACTAATACTTCTGAGTGCAGTCTTATTTAATTGTTTAAGTCAAAGGCGGAGAAAGAGCCAAATACATGTTTAATTAAAAATGAATTTGCATGAACAGTTGCCTGGAAGAAATGGCCAAGTGCGTTAAGGCCGCCAATTGTATGTTTTTTTTATTATCAGATTTCATTTTTGTTAATTATAATCTTGGTGTACAATAAAGTGTATATAAATAAATAGATAAGTAACAGTGAAAACTAAACGATTAAATCTAGTCGTGGTTACAAGCACGACTGTTGAGTTAGTTCCTGGGTGAAACTGAGCAGTGATGTTTAGTTTCAACGAATCCAGAATATAATTCGTATCTACACTTATTAATTCATACATAGGTTCGATTATATCGTACCACTTTTTACTTTGGCGTCGATACTTTATTTTACAAAAAGACTTACACACACTATTTTATTTATTTATATACACACAAACACCTAAAATCGAAAAGAAAAAATACAAATAAAAGAGTAAAAAGCTCCTGCTTATTTCTAACGAAATTTCTCCCAGCAGACCGGCGACAGGAGAGTTGGATGAGAGATGTAGACGCAGTGTGTATAAATAATATAGAGAAGAATTAAATACACTATATTATCTAAATTAAATCATATAATACATACATATATATCAATAACAGTAAATAAATGTACAACTAGTAAGACACTATTACAAAGACTATAAGATTATCTCACAAATTTTCTGGAACACTCCTGTCTTCTAATGAAAAATTCTAACTAATATAAATTCTATTAATATCGTAGATCAAATTATAACTCGAAAAAATCAAGAAATATGGTGTGTAAAAAAAGAAATATCGTGTGCTTACTCAAAACAAGACTGGAGTAGGCTTACACAAATCTTGTGCTATGAAACAAAAAAAACATTAATGAATTCTTGTCACTGCGCCAACACGTCAAATTCAAAATGGAGCGAAGTTTTTACCTGAGTACGTTTGGATTTTGTTAAAGTTTACTTTAATTTGGATAATTGGGTACTTTTTAATGATATGCATTGCGTGATTTTGCTGCAGTGAATATCTTTGGTATTTTTAGACGTTGGCTACAGTAGTTAACAGCTCCTGGCACTACTTAGGACCGAACGCCAAATACCATTATCCAAACATAAATAGCAAAGCAAGCTAATATTTCTTATAGTATATTTATTGATATTGTATACATGTATTTTTATTATTATGTGTAATTATTCTTTTTTATGTTTTTTTGTACACTGAGCTTAGGGCGGCCTAAGCTATCTCCTTTCGTTCAGTCCATCCTAAGGTTGTCTGTAAGAGATTGCCCTGTGCGATAAGACCGCTCTTTGTACACTTTGTTTTTGTATATGTATTTTTTTTTATTACTTATAAATTAGTGCTTGACTGCGATCCCACTTGATGGTAAGCAGTGATGCAATCGTTGATGGCGAGGCGCACTAGTTTATTAAGAGCCTATTCACATATTCGTATATGTATATTCTGTCCACATTATGATGTGTGTAATAAAGAATATAATAAGAAAATAAAGATGAAGTGGCAAAATACTTGTAGTTTGTTTATTTTTTATACGGAAAATACCATGACATCTTAAAGTTATCATAATTTTGGTGTGAGCGAGAAACGTAGCTATACAGACTGTATATCTCTTTCTCATAGCGGTCTTAGTAGGGCTCCTGATCTATCCAGTATATTGGCAGTACTAATTCGATTATGATAATTTCTTCTCTGATGGAAAGCCACACTTTCACTGAGTGTCAAAAGTATTGGTTATATCAGGAAAAAATCTCGATTATTGGGCAAGGCAAACAAAGAGACCTTTTAGGACAAAATGCAACAAGCCATCTCAGGCTTCTTCATCAAACATCCAAAAAATATATAGAATTATATACTTTTAAAAAGGCTCCAATTTGTACCATACATTGGAACAAATTGGATACATTGGTTGGCATACATTCGTAAAACACAACCCTCCACAGATGGGTAATAAAAATAAGAATTATAATAATAATATTCCACAACTATCACACAACGCTGTCTAGTCCCAAGCTAAGCAGAGCTTGTGTTATGAGTAGGTACTAAATAACTGATAAACATATTTATATATTTCTAAATACATACATGTTATAGATAAATTACACCCAGACACAGAACAAATGATCGTGCTCATCACACAACCATTTGTCCTGGATGGGAATCAAACCCACGACCTCCGGCATTGCAGTCAAGGCCACTAACTAAAGAAAGAAAGAAAGAAGAAAGAAAGAAAAAACGTTTATTCGTACCTCACACATACAGTAAAATTAAAAAACAGTAAAATACATTGGGAGTAAAAAAAAAAAAAAAAAACTAACTACTACACCAACGGGCCAGTCAATAGTCAATAATGGTATAATATTCCTTTGATTATTTTTTTTTTTTCATAGAAAATGAACTTGCATGATACCACGCTATCTCAAACACATTACGGGCTTAATAAGTCATAACCACCCTTTTCAACGAAACATAACTTCTTTATTAACCTCGTAATTTAATGAAGCACTTACCATAAACGAACTCCAAACGAAACGGAAGGACGAATAATGATACCTACTTTATGTTGGTAAAAATTTCAAACAACCACGAACTTTGACATTAGCGGGTGAATTATCGTGGTTTCTTCGGTGTCATTTGTGAAGTTGAAACTGAACTTGGAATCCTAGGGACGCATTCTTTCCGTTTTCCAGTTTGCTCTGGGCGTTGGCCAACTTGCTTGCACACTCAATTTGTTCAGAATGTTTATTCTGTAGTCGTTGAGCAAATATTGGAAAGTTACAATTATTTTTAATGCATGGAATTTATTATCGCGATACGATTAATACTTTATACAATATGTATTTTTTTTTTTTGTAAATAATTCTAATAGGTATAAGAATTGTATAAAACAAAACCAGGTAGGTTCCTAACATGATATTACTTCCATCTTCTGAAAGAGGACGAGGAGTATTAGTGCGGTTTGGTGGATGTCACAAGTCATGTTTTCGAATTTTTGTTCCTAGGACATAACGGTTTTCTCAAAATGGTTTTCATTCAATAAGAATTATAGTCGCACATAATTCGTCAGTTATAGAAAGTATAACTAACAATATGTAACTCTCTGAAAAAATAACTCTTTCATACAATTATGATTGCATTACTCAACTAAACGAACTGAATAGCTGATTTTTATTTCGAAATTTTTCGGTTCGTAATATAGTAAAATTCGTTTATTTTTAGTGTTGAATGACTCGTGTTTGACCACTAACTTACCTAATGGAAAGCGATAATGTGGTCGTTGATGGATCACGCTTGCCTAGAAGTCACCTATTCATTCTTGACTTAAAGATTTCCAGGATGTAGTTATCATTAATCACAGACTAAATAACCCTTTAAAGTTTTGGGTTACACGTTGTATTTAATGGTCAGTACAAACTTATTGATATCATCCAAGCTTAAATCCAGCTGATACTTAAAAATTCGGGATGCAAAACACAATAAATTAAAGCTGGGTCTATGTTAGAGGTCGCGGGTTCAAACCCAGCCATTTACCCAGTAATTATTTCACCACCACTGCTCTCAATACGGCGCAGGAAAACATTGTGAGGAAACCGGCATGTCCTAGAACCAAAAATTCGAAGACATGTGACATCCACCGACCCTCACTGGGCCCGCGTGGTGTATTACGGCCCATTTCCACACCTAGAGAGGAAGCCTGAGTCCCAACAGTGGGAACATTATAAGGCTAACTATGCTATGCTATGCTATGCTAGAGGAGCCGAGCACGAGCGGAGCATCAGCCGAGCTCCAATTAGTGTAGTATCGCTCATGCTCGGCTTCTCTAGCGTAGATCTACCTTAACACAATAACTGCACACGGTTAACGCAGTGATTGAGCAATTAGCTGCTGCGCTGCGTATCGAAGGTTTGATTCCTTTACGGAATAAATATTTGGATGGCCTACAGATAGTTGTTCCGGGTCTGGGTGTCTTATTGTGAGTTTAAAATTTTTGTTTAAACGTACCCAAAATACTGGAGACATTCCTAGTGTGTAAAACGTATTTTGCTCAACCTGATCAACAACAGAACGCCGATTCCACAATCGCAGTCACTAAAGGCAACTAAATAAATAGTTTTACCAAGCTGAAGTATGTAATTCCACTTATGGTAAACTTTCTCTCTAATAGCGACAAGGAACGGCTGAAGCATCTGTTACAGACCTATGTCAAAGTAATGGGTCGAAACCTATCTCCTTAAATCTTTATTTGCCTGACTTCTAGACATGGGAGGCCTGAAACTAAGTCTAAAAGTAGACATTGATTTATCATATGTAATAGTCATTTTAGTTCGTGACTAGAATAATAACAGCTGCGGGGGGTCACCTCCAAGGTTAAGCAACACTTACCGAGGGCAGCCTTTTTTTTCGGTGGGAAAATCATTCAATGGCATTCCTCGCCCTTAGGTGAAGCGAGAGGGTGTGTCAGACTTTTATTGACTAAAAACCCCATAGCTGGAATGGGGTTCCTTTTCTTTCAGAAGCAGACCTTCGGACCCAGTAGACTTCGACCATGCTGGGCCCCTATGGTTTGCTGACCTTGAGGCGCGCGTGGGACAGTAAGCGCCATCGACGATTGGGCTCGGTCCGGATGGTTACCGGACAGTTGGACGGTGAGCTATCCATTGCTCGCCGTCCGCAACCCCGCGTCTACGCTGGTCGGAAATCGGGATCTGGTTCCTAGCGGCTGGTGCGAGAGGGCTGCATCCTCGCGCGTGCACGTGTGGCCTCCTCGTTTGCTAACGTTACTGCTTGGCAGAAGAAGGCGTCCGCCTGCCATTCTTCCTCGCTTCGGACCATGGCTTGTACCAAGTCCCGGACCGACGTCGATTTTAGCCAAGCTCTATCGCAATTTTGAATTGATCATCATCATCGTCATCATCATTTCAGCCGCAAGACGTCCACTGCTGGACATAGGCGTCCCCTAAGTGTCGCTACAATGAACGTTCCTGTGCGTCTCGCATCCATCTGACTCCCGCAACCTTTACCAAGTCATCCGTCCACCTTGTAGGAGGCCTTCCAACGCTACGTTTTCCGGGACGTGGTCGCCATTCCAGAACCTTTCGGCCCCAACGGCCATCCGTTCTGCGAGGAATGTGCCCTGCCCATTGCCACTTAAGTGGCATTTTGAATTGATATTAGATTATTATTCAATCTTTGACATTGTTGTGCATTACGTACCCTAAAAGTACCCTTACAGAATTATTTTGTTGTCCGTCTGTCTGTCTGTTCTTCTGTCAAGACCATTTTTCTCTGGAATGCGTAGAGGTATGAAGAGAATGAAATTAGTGTCAAATACGCAGATCTACTACCCCAAGCAATAGTGAAAGAATGAAATTTCTAAGCCAACACGGTTTAAAAATAGAGCCGTTTATACCCGTTTAGGCGCATATTTTGACACTCGCTAGGAAATCATAACCTACATACTTCTCCTTGAAATAGAATCCCGTCATAAAAAAAAACTTTTTTTGCTATGCGTCGTTTACTAAAATATTTACATAGATAAGTTTGTACGGAACCCTTGGTGCACGATGATTAATGTATTGATTACTACACAAAACAGAAAAACTGAGAATGAGGCCTCTAACAAGTTTGACGAGACCCGCTAGTGCCGGTGCCTGCTAGATCTACAGGATTTTTCAAAAGAGTCACCCTGACCTTGGTACTGAAAGAATAACTGAAGGAACACAGACTGATTTTATCCGTAATAAAAGTCTGTCAGTCTTCCAACCAGAGGGGGAGAATTCACTTGATAATTTGAAACCCTAAAAAAAAAAAGAACCTTCACAAGCTGCAGTAATATATAATAAGTTTTACCAATTAATGTTACAAATTGAAAGTAAACTCAAGATTTACTAACGATTTCATATAATTCGTTTATTGCGTGTTTTAATAAAGTAAAATTATGATTTTACCTACCTAAATACAAAATAGGTAATGGTTTTATAAGCCAAAGCGCATGACGACACGCGAAACCCATTTTCCTACTACATATTTCCATTTAATATTTTATGATTCAATTTCAAAAACTTAAATCCTGTAATAACAGAGGAATCGAACAGAAAAACTTTTACAGCTGGAAGTGCTACCAAAGAAAAACAATTCGCAATTACATCCAGTGGCAGTATTATCTAGCTTTAAGAGTTACGAAACTCGTCCTGTGGAATTGGAGATACTGAAAAGGGCTCCCGATGCTCTAACATTCGTAAAAAAACAGTGTTTCTCAAACGAGGGGCAAATTATTTTGGGATTCACAATTTTGTAATAGCCACCGCTTTTTCATGACACTTGTAACATTCCCATCGATTTTTTTATTTGATTTGTCCTATATGTCCCATAGGCCTACTGTCCAGCTCCCCTAGCCAAGTTACAACCGTTTCGTTTCGATTCTCTTTTCGTCGACCGCCTCGAGTAAGCCACGCCTCCAATTCATTTGTTCTGACGTCATCTCAACGCTCAGCCATGTGGTCAGAACATAGGAATAGGAGGCGTGGCCGACTCGAGGCGATGAACGAAAAGAGAATCGAAATGAAACGGTTGTAACTTGGCTAGGGGGACAAGGACGCGTAGCTTCATAGACGCGCATTCGTTATTATACGCTTGGTGTACGCCTGTTCACAGCTTACATACAAAACTATGAAATTCTGTCGATGAAACGGCAGCGTCGTGCCGTCGTGTCGTTGCCACAGTACGTGGAGAGTAGGACTCAGTTTTTTTTTTTTTTTAAATAATATATGAAGCAATACCCAATACTTCCTAACAGTGACTCGAACCAACAAAGCATATCTTGCTTGTTATAGGAGTGGATTAAGTTTATACCAAACTAGTAACCCACCCCAGTTTCTCACGAGTGTTAGTTGAAATTTTTGGCTTTTCTCTACTATAATATATGTATGTATTATACAACTTAACCTGCCTCAAGAATCACTTTGTCTATTGGTGAAAATTGTATGAAAAATCGCTATGATGATTATGAGTTAATCACGTTCACACCGACAGACAGATTCACAGAGACTTTGTTTTACAATTTGTGAAGAAGTGCTTTATTAGTATAGAATAGTCAGCCTTATAATGCCATCAAATTTGGATTTGGTTTCTTTAGAAAGAAAGAAACAAAAAGAGTTTATTTACGTCAAATATGGCGCATACCTTAAAAATACAAAACAAATAACCACAACGACTTATATTATAAGTGGTAGGATTTGCGTCACATCCGCGCAAAACGGCCAGCGCTCAGCAAAATGCTGGGGCTCGTGTAAGACAGAGCCTCAGCGCTAATTTTCAGCACCAGTAGCAGTAGCACCAACGTACCACCGTCGTCGACGGTGATACGTTGATCGGCCAGCAAGGATTACTTTACCATATTTTCCTTCACATTTTTGAGAGCAGCGGTGATGAAATAAAGTACACAAAGTAATGCGCCCGGCTAAGTTTGATCCCACTACCTACAAGACGTAAGTTGGGGCCGTTACCACTAGGCAAGGTAGGTAACAGACAGTGATTATGTTGATAATTTAATATACATTTGAAAAAATGTACAATAAAAATAAGTCCTAAGTCCTGGGGGTACAATGCCCTAGATCTAAAGAACATTGAGTAACACTGGCATATTACATTGACACAGTTCAATCACAGCAATGAGACAAAGAAATAGTTTCCTTCACGTTCGTATTAGGTAAGTTTTAATTGACTTTTTGCAACACCCTTCCCTGACTGGTGATGTTGCGCTTTGGTTTACTTTTATTAGTTTTTATTGTAGTCAGTTACTTTGTAAATGATACATTGTGTTGTTAACTTTGTATTAGTGTATGCAAATGTAATAAGAAAGCAACGAAACGTAGTGTTGAAGTTTCTGGAATTAAGACGGTTTTTTATTTTGTGTTTGATCTTGGTTTTTTATGCTTTTTGTAGAACTGATGTTTGATGGAGTCCAAAAGGTTCTGTAGTGATAGCTTTATGAATAGCTTTATGAATGTATGTCACATGAGGACTTTGTAAAAGTATTACAAGTATGTGCTATTTCAAGACATGTTCTACCAAGTTTCATCGAAATCCGTGCAGCCATTCGAACGTGAAATAAAACACAAACTATCGCCTCTATAAAGGGCCTATTACACTACGCGATATTCAGACTTTCTTATTTTTTGTTCCGAGTAAAACCGGTCTAACCCTTATTATACTACGCGACATCGACTAAGACTGCCTGAATATCGAGTAGTGTAATAGGCCCTTAATAGTGTAATTCTCTCTACCCACCGGTGAGTGGTGATTGACTAGAAAACCATTCAAACATATTTTTTTTTTGTAGGTTGGATAATCATCCGCATTCCGCGCACCGGAAGACGCAGCGTTGGAAGGCCAACCACAAGGTGGACCGACGACCTGGTGAGGGTCGCGGGAGTGCGGTGGATGCGAGAAGCACAGGATCGGTCATTGTGGCGACGCTTGGGGGAGGCCTATGTCCAACAGTGGACGTCTTTCGGCTGAAATGATGATGATGATGATGATAATCATCCAATGACATCCCTAACTCTTGGGCGGAGCGCAAGGGCGTGTTAGACTTTTACTGACTATAAACCCACTCCTGTTCTTTCGTTGCCTTTCATACTAGAGTCGAGTCTTCCTTTTTTCAGAAGCAGACCCTTGGCCCCAGTAGGCTTCGACTCAGCAGGGCCCCTACGGTTTGCTCACATACTCACATCTGCTTGAGGCGCGCGTGGAAGAGTTCGCGCCGTCGGCGACTTGAGCTCGGTCCGGATGGTTACTGGACGGCAGACGAAGAAGGAGATGGCGGGATGACTTTAGATTTCTTCCTTAGGAATTGGCAAGAAGTGGCTCAGAGTCAGGAACAATTGAAGGAATGGAGGGAGGGTTTTCCCCAGCAGTGGGGCAGTGTAGGCTAGATATAATAATAATAATTTATTATTATTAATTTTTTTTTGCGGTAGAACTAAAATTACCGACATTGCACGAAAAATCGCCAAACAAAAGTGGGACTTTTGCCATTGAAAATGTGAGAAAAAAAGGCTCACAGTACTCTTCTTAAACGCAGTCCTAGGAATTGAATAAAGATAAAGCATGAGTTCATTTAAGTTCTTAACTTCTTTATAACGTATAATGAGGTGAATTAATCTTAACTTCCAAATTAAGTGCTTTCGAATTTAAAATGCAAAAAATTCAATTAGGAGACCTTAAGCAAAGCGGAAGGAGTTCAATTAAAACTATGTCGTCGTCGAGAAACTGGTAAAAGGTAGAGTGGATAGACAAGGAAGCACTGAAAAGCACTTTAGGGCCTTTTAAATTAAGAGACGGTTTTAAATATTGGGAACTAGCTTCTGTTCGCGGTTTTGCCTGCGTAAAAGTCGAAAATTATTGCAACAGTGTATCTTACATGTTGTATATTTTCATTAAAAGTAAATGCACAATTTTATGCACAAAAGAAAATTAAATATTTACTACTAATTAATTATTATACACATATGTACATATATACTATGTATAAAAACAAAATACACTCGGGTGTCGAAGTACTTCTCCATATTGCTGTCATCCGAAAATGTGTCCATAATAAAACTCATGGTAGCAATATCTCGTTGAATAGCAATTCTGTGCAAAGAACGAGTCAGTGTTTCTTACATAAAATATATTTTTAATAAGTTCCCAGACATGGTCTATCCGTGTGCAAAGTTTCATCCAAATCTGGTTAGCTGTTTCAGGTTGATGGATTAACAAACATATGTATACATTCATACATACAAACTTTCATCTGTATAATTAATATTAGTGTGATGTAAATGGTATTAAGACGATAGACGCAGCGTTGGAAGACCTGACCTGCAAAGGGTCGCGGGAATCTGATGGATGCGATACGCACAGGACCGGTCATTGTGGCGACATTTGGGGGAGGCCTATGTCCAACAGTGGACGTCTTTCGGCTGTCATGATGATGATGAAATGGTATTAAACAACATTTTGTAAAAAAAGATGAATCTAGTGATCGTTATCCAGTTAATAAGAGACTTATTAACAAAAATGATTTTCAGTAAAATATTAGAAATTATAACTAAAAAGAGATATTATTTGGAACTCGGAATCTCTCTGGTTGAAGTTTTTACGAAACGTGATAAAGGAAAATCCTTTTCATCAACAAATCATACAAAGAGATTGGAAATTAAATGAAATGCCAAATTGTATGCCGTCTGGACATAACAATCAAATACCACAAATATTTCAAACAGGCCGAAATTAATTTTGAAATCCCTACAATGAAAATTGGATTAAAGGAAATATCTGAACATTTAATCATTTTTAGATTGATATTTTACTCTTTTCAGCGTATCGGGAGACAGCTATAATGGAATGTTACCTTGTGGGTGGTTTTTTTTTTACGTGGGAAAATCATCTAATGAGAAATCTCGCTCTTGGGAGGAGCGAGAGATAGTGTCAGACTTTTACTGACTAAAAACCCACTCCTGTTCCTTCTTTGCCTTCATCCGCCTTCAGCTCTTGGGAGTTGAAATTTCCTCAGAGCTCAATTTCGGGCGGTTCATTGAGTCCTAAGCCAAGGTAGCTGCTAGAAAACTAGGCGTTCTTGCAAAGGTCCGACGGTACTTCACACCGGGGCAGCTTCTAATGTTAAACAAAGCACAGGTTCGATCGTGTGTGGAGTACTGCTGTCACATATGGTGCTGCAAAATGCCATCTAGCAGCTTTGGACTCAGTGGAAAGGCGTGCGTAGAGGCTAATTGGGGATCCAGATTTGGTGAAGTCCAATCTACAAAGCCTCGAGTACAGGCGTAGGGTAGCCAGCCTATCGGTATTTTACAGGTTGCATTTTGGAGATTGTGCGCGGGAATTGCATGACTTGATTCCGCCATCTCCTTTCCACCCTTACGTTGTTGAAACTCCAAATGGTCCGGACTAAGCGTTTAGCTTCGTCTTTTATACCGCGTAAATCGAAGGACTGGAACAATTTGCTTGCTGCGGTCTTCCCGTCCAACTATAATTTAGGTGTCTTCAAGGCTAGAGTGAATAGGCATCAGGTGGGATCGCAGTCAATTAATCAATTTAAAAAATCCCGGGGCCCCGGGTTTCGGTTTCACACTACCCGTGGCCTCGGTAGGCTTCAACCCTGCTGGGCCCCTACGATTTGCTGACATCTCTCTGAGGCGCGCGTGAACAGTACGCGCCGTCGACGACTTCGACTCGGTCCGGACGGTTACCGCACCGAGCCCAAGTTGCTCGAAATCGGGATCGGAATCCCGGCGGCGGCCCTTGTGGGTGGTGTCGTCTTAGATTTTTAATAATCATGCGTCGCTACTAGAGAGTAGCGACGTATGATTGTTAGAAATCTTTAAAATTCTCTACGGTTCTCCACTATAATATGCTTGTATCGTGTACAATACAAGCTTATATCACCGATAGATAGTGTTTCATGAGGAAGGTTTAGATCTTCTTCATGAAACACTGTATATTGGTGTAAACTATATGTGAAAATCCGTTCAGCGGTTTTTGAGTTTATCGTAAACAAACAGACAGGCAGACGCGATTGGATACCTCTGTTTATAATATGAATTATCTACCCTAATATAATTGGGCACGCCACAATTATGGCGGTATGTCCCCTCTTTGAGGCGTGGTTGGAAAGACCTCACGGCGTCCTCACCTTTTGCATGACGCAGGTTCTCACCGAACACGGTAAGTTCGGGAAGTTCCTACACCGGATTCGTGCGGAAGCGACGCCCGGGTGTCGCCACTGTGTGGACCGCCCGGAGGACACGGTGGAGCACACGGTTTGGTGTGCCCCGCTTGGGCAGAGCAACGCCGTGTCCTCGTGGGGGCGATCGGCGGCGGCGATCTCTCGCGCCGGGCCTTGGTACAGGCCATGGTCCGGAGCGAGGAAGAGTGGCAGGCGGTCGCCTCCTTCTGCGAAGCAGTAATGCTAGCAAAGGAGGCGGCCGATCGCGTGAGGCAACGGTCCTCACGCCCCAACCGCCGCCGGGATTCTGATCCCGATTTCCGGCCACCGTAGGCGCAGGCTTGCGGACGGCGAGCAATGGGTGGCTCGCCGTCCGATCGTCCGGTAACCGTCCGGACCAAGCCCAAGACGTCGACGGCGCGTACTGATCCACGCGCGCCTCAAGGAGATGTCAGCAAATCGTAGGGGCCCAACAGGGTCGAAGCCAACTGGGGCCACGGGTAGTGTGAAAGTGAAATCCGGGGCCCTGGGACGGGGACGAAGGCAAAGAAGGAACAGGAGTGGGTTTTTAGTCAGTAAAAGTCTGACACTATTTCTCGCTCCGCCCAAGTGCGGGATTTGTCATAAGATGATTTTCCCACCAAAAAAAAACACTAATATAATAAAGAGGTAAAGTCAGTTTTTTGTTTTTTTGTTTTTTTGTTTGTAGGAGGTAATCTTCGAAAATACCGATCCGATTGCAAACATTTTTTCACCGATAGAAAGCTGCTTTGATAAAAAAAAAAACCTAAGCTAACCTGTCCGTGTCGGGGTGCCCTAAAATGACATCACCTCCTTCCCTACTCTCGTCTTTTACACACATTATCGGCTGCGCATTCCATATTATACAGAATACCTAGGCAAAGTATAAAATAAATAATATTTCATACATTACCTACACGTTTTAGGAATTCTATACATTGCCTAGGTATTGTAAAGAATACCGGATTATACAGATATATAGATCTTATATATTATTATTTTTTACCTACTTACCCCCCAGTTTTTTCTTTGATAATATTATATTGCAGAACAACGTTTGCCGACTCAGCTAGCAACTACATAGATGTCACGTTCCCAGTCCCAATGGTTTCAGCTGTGCGTTGATGTATTAATCAGTCAGTTTCTCCTTTTACAAATACAGGTAAGTATAGAATATTCAGATAAATTTTCCACGCGAATGTACTCAACACGGGGCTAGAAGCATTCTTTAACACTCGACTCGACTCAAACGCTGTACGGTCATGGAGAACGTGTGAATAAATCTTCTTTAGTGGCATCGCACCGTTTCTAGGCCATAAACACGACAGTGGTCAACAAACAATGTGCCTCTGCCCAAGAAGTGTCATTTATCGTCGGGACAAAAAGTGGCTGCGACCGCGGTATCTACGGGGTTGTTTAGCTCGAGCAAAAACGTGTTAAGATGGCGGCCGTGGTAAACGCGGGAATTTAACGTGCGTGTGTTTGTGTTAATGTCAAATGGAGTTGTTTATTCTGTTTTTGAAAACGAAAATTCAGTAACTTGAGGTAGTTTTTTTTTTCGTATTTTAAGTGTTTTGTTTGAGACTTCACAGTACATAGTTGATTTGCCGAAATTACCAAAAAGTGGTAGTGGGCAGGGTACATTGCTCGTAGAACAGATGGTCGATGGGGACGAAAGGTTCTGGAGTGGCGACCACGTACCGGAAGACGCAGCGTTGGAAGGCGGGCGGGCCGATGACCTGGTGAGGGTCGCGGAAATCCGATGGATGCGAAACGCACAGGACCGTTCGTTATGGCGACACTTGGGGGAGGCACTTATGTTCAACCGTGGATGCCTGTCGGCTGAAATGATGATGATGATAATGAGTTGATTAGCGCCTTACAAATTGGGTTACGGGTTAGTTTGAAAAGTTACCGTGGTCCTGTGACTTAAAGAGCATTTGAAGAAACACAGGTGCGTTTTTGTCATTATAAGTCTTTCACTTTCTTGCTCCAACCAAAAAATATGAACAATGATTAGTTTTATTTTTTCTAGTTCATGTCTTGCTGCTGAGTATAGGCCTTTATCTTTCCGAACCTCTCGGTTAATGATAGATTTATCAATATTTTGCTTTAGGTAGATAGGTATTTTTTTAGCGTTGCAAAGACATCTTTCAACTGAAATGATGCACAAAAGTATTACATAATAGAGGAGAATTCATTGGACATCAAAAAAATCATCCATATCGCTGTCAATTAGAAAAGTTCAAAGCATTGCCAAGTTGAATTGCAATGCTGATTCATTGGGCAAAGAAGAACCCAGCGCTCTGGCCACGTGACTATATGAAGTAATATATTCTACATCACTACGATTTCTTCCTAAAAACCTCTGCTGTTAAAAGTTGAACAGACGTCCAAGTTATAGAAAAGTTTGTTCTGAAAAAGTTCTTAAGACCAAGACACAAGCGGAGGTCATTCATCCGACAGAATGAGGTCATTATGTACCAACTTTACCTATATACTATAAGGCGAAGGTATAGTGGAAATAAAGGAACAATATTTCCAACTATAAAGGTCATCAATTTAACGGAAAAAAAACATTATTTAAAATTATACGAAACGTTAAACCAGCGCTTACTCTATAGAAATATTGTATTCCTTTTTATAATTTTTAACAATTCAATGGGATGTTTTTCAGTATTCTTTGAAACAAAGCTTGTGTCAGACAGATGGACAGCCACACAAGGCATGACTTTTGTTTGTGAATAAAAAAATAATCAAAAAAATTCAGTAGTTCATTCGATTTTTTATTCGTTCAGACTTTTAGTTTAACAGATACAAAAGAGTTTTGAAACTCGTCGGAAACTGTTTTGAAATTAAAATTAAAAATGTTTAAAAACTGTTCATAATTTTTATCCAACTATCTCTGACATTTTAAGGTCGAGTATATTTTTATGACTTTCAGTTGGTTTCTTTTGTTGTTGTTGAATTTTCATAATTAATTTTAAAGTATACCTGGTAAGGTCGTATTTATAACGGCTTACTGTACTCGTACCATTCTGCATTATTACATTACTAACTGGTGTTTGCGACATTGTCCACGGTAAATTCGTAAACAGCACACTGGTCACAATTTCAAGATGCCTTTTTTTGCGTGAAACACCAACTCTTTTTCTAAACAGTAGCTTAAATCTTATAAAATAAACTATTTACTAGTGAAACTCCCGTCAAAATCGGACCAGCCGTTTTAAAGAATATCCGGAATATACAAAAAGACCGACAGACAGACGAAAATTTTGAAAATTGCCTTATATAATTGCCTGCATAGGTATCAAATATACTTTCATATGCATTTAGTAAAAAAAAATATTATGATAATATAAACAGACACATCAATTTTACTTATGAATATATTATGTAGATGCATAGAAGATGGTTACGGACGAACTTGTATTACAAAGTTATCATCATTATTTTTAAAAGAAAGACGTCGATTGTTGGACGCAGGCCTCACCCACGTGTTACATCGACTGCTTTTGTGCTTCTGACGTTCAGCGGGTTTCTGTAACCCTCACATGGCCATGGCTGTACCCTGGACGAAACCTACCATCTATAAGCTATTCGGAACGCGATCGCTTCTCAGAACCCTTTGGCCCCATCCGTTCTGCGAGCAGTGCCTCATCCACTGTAATTTATCTTCGGCAATTCCTCGAGCTATATCGGAAATCTTCGTTCCCCTGCAGATTTTTCATATTTTGATTCAATCACGCAGGGAACTAAAGAACTCCTTTCACATTGTGAGAAAAAAGAAAAGTTAAACTCTGTTTTTACTTTACATTTTCGTAGTATCAAAGAAATGGATTACCGTTCCTTTTGACGCAGTCAATACGCAATTGATTTTATCACTGTATTTAAAAGTCTTCAAGTGGGTCTTTCAGAGTTTTTAACTTAAGCAAAATAATTCGTTCTGTAAAGAAAAGAACATAAAAAGCACCTTTTATTTTGAACTCAGTGTCAAAAGACGCAAATAAATAAATCCGATAATCCCCGAATTTTCAAGTTACTTTGATGTGTATGGTTTTTTTTCCACATTATTTACATTTGACGCCTTATATTATTTGAATGGTGATGGAATTAAGTAATACTTCTCAGGTTTATATTCATTCATAAAGTATACAAGATGTATGGTGATTGGTTGGCAGTTAGCAGATTTAAAAAGGTCTGTTTTAAGATTTTTTAAGGAAATGTAGACAGGAGTGGTTCTGGAGTGGCGACCACGTGTCGAAAGACGCAGCGTTGGACGGGCTCTCGCAAGCTGCACTGATGATCTGGTGGGGGTTGCGGGAACCCGATGAGCAAGACGCACAAGATTGGCCATTGTAATGAAACTTAGAGAAGGCTTATATCCGACAGTGGACAGCTGAATTTTTTTGTTTTAATTACATAAACTAATGCTTGATTGCGATCCCACCTGATGATGAGCAGTGATGCAATCGTAGATGGTGAAGTGCTCTAGTTTATTAAGAGCTTATTCGCTTTAGCCTTGGAGACACATACACTATAATCGGACGAGCATACCGCAGCAGGCAAATTGTTCCAGTCCTTTGATATACGCAGTTTAAACGACGAGACGAAACGACGATGATAATCATAATCATAATTAAGGAAAGGAAAACAATTATGAATAAAATAAACTTTAGTAATAATAAAACAGTTTATTTAAAAATACGTGGTTTTTACATTCAAGTTTTACCCGAAAAATGTTGTTTAATACATGTACATGCAATATTCAATATGCGCTGGTTAACATACACAAAGCTGCACACGACGCTTTATTTAAATGGCAATTCGGAAATCATATTGAATATTTTATCATAATATATTAAAAAAAAACAGAAAACATGGCGGATGCTGTTAAATATTCGCCCTCACTCATCAATTTCAGAATAGACCAATAAATTAAAAGAGCCGCCGTGACTTATCCAAGGTTATTCATTTCAGGATGTTGTAGCGCTCATAAAAGTGCGCAGCCGATAAAAATCTGACGTAAAACTTCGTGAAAAGAAGTGGGGATAATTGAAAAACCTGATCTCTCATTAAAATCTCTCGCCTCCGTCCGTTTCAAAATTAAACACGGCCATATCGCAGTCACGTCGTGGCTCTGCCCACTTTTTATGACTACTGTCCAGGAGCAGCGATGGTAGATAATTCAAGATTCCTTTTTAGGGTTCCGTACTCAAAGGGTAAAAACGGGCCCCTATTACTAAGACTCCGCTTTCCGTCAGTCTGTCACAACTAAAATTTTCACAGATATATTTAAGAGGGCTCCCATACAACAAACGTGATTTATTTTACCGTTTTTTTGCTACGGACGGTACGGAACTCTTTTTCGTGCGCGAGTCCGACTCGCACTTGGCTGATTTTTTTATTTCTGTGATCATCAACAAAGACTACCACGGAATCGTTTTGAATAATTTAACCCTAGCATCGCAGTTAATATAATAAGATTTAAGGTAAGGAGGCCGACATTTTTTAAAAATTTCTTTGTCTGATCTGAATTTATATTGTAATGATGTTCGTGTAATTGCTAGTTGTTGAAGAGAATTTAAAGGGAAATTTTCTTGACAACAACATGTTATGCGATAAACTGGTTTTCATTAAACGTTTTCCTTAAATTTTCCAGCTCATACTTATATATATATTTTAGCTTCTTTTATGTCCCACTGCTGAACAAAGAGAGCAGTGGTGGCCCAGTACTGCCACCCTGTTGACATACGAGCTGTAGGTCGTGGGTTCAAAAACCAGCCAGGCGCATTATTTTGTGAAATTTATTTCATCACTACCGCTCTCAAAACGGTGACCGATGTTTTATCATGAGGAAACCGGCATGTCCTAGAATCAAAAAATCGAAGACATGTAACATCCAACAACCCGAATTGGGCCCGCGTGGTGGATTACGGCACATACCTGCTCCTAGAGAGGAGGCCTGAGTTCCAACAGTGGGGACTTTACAAGGCCGACTATGCTTTGCTATGCTATGTTGAGATGAATGATGATGATGAGTTGCCTTATATCGTTATGTTGGTAACACGATACGCTGAGATCCTAGATTCAATAACGTCCAGACATTGATTTAGTTTTTTTGGAACTTTATTTATAAAATTAAGGTTACTTCGTTATTTGGCTGAATGATATTGGACACTGACATAGTACCTCTCAGTAACCCAGTTGTTTACAGTCTTAGATGTTTTTTAGGGTTTCGTACCCCAAAAGGAAAAAACGGAACCCTTATAGGATCACTTTTTTGTCCGTCCATCCGTCTGTGTGTCTGTCTGTCTGTCAAGACTCTTTATTTCGGGAACGTCCACACGTTCCCGAAATAAAGGGTCTTGACAGACAGATATCAAGTTGAAATTAAAACCATATACTTAGGTCTGCGGTCCCTGAAGCTGTGAAAAATCAAACTTCTAAGTTAACGGAAAATATAGATATAGCCGTTTATATCTTATTTCGACATTCAAGGGAACCAAAATTCTAGAATACTTTCCGTTGACCTAGAATCCTTAAATTTTGCATAAATCAAGGTCTTATAATATAGGAAAAATCTGAAAACAGAAAATTTGTTTTCACGTCACAATTTTATTTTTTTTGCGATTTGGAAAAAACTTTGAGAAGTTTGTACGAAACTCTCAGAGCGCGAGTCTGACTCGCACTTGCTTAGTTTTTTTCAATTGAGATGTTTTTGGTAATTTCAAAAGACTTTTCAAAAATAATATTTAGGTCTCGAGCAAACAGGTTACTTCTAGGTAAGCGTGCTCCATCGCTTTTCATCAGGTGAGATAGCGATTAAGCGCGAACCTATCAAGAATAAAAAAAAGACATCATCGCTTACAATCTCACTTGATATTCTACTTGAGACTATATTCATGATAAAAAAAATACTCATTCAAATTAATTTGTTTGCCTTCTTACTTGAATGAATTATCTACTCTAACACATTTTAATTTTAATTCCAAATAAACTTTTAAGTTTTCGTTTCTATTTATTAATTAAACCATTTTTAACACCTAATTTTTAGTATCTAATATGCATGAGCGAACACAACATTTTGTCATCAAACATTTAAATTTAATTATGAATAACATTAAATTTATTGCGTTAATTTGCGTGAAATAATTGGTCAACTCGTCATTATCTGTGCTAAAAATAATTGAGTGACACAGCTATAGGTTAATCAAGTTTGATTCGATTACTTACTTGTTACGCCCAATGAAAATAAATTGTGATTTTAATGATAATTATGTCGAGTTGACATCCTCTGATTTGTAATATTTTTAGCTGATATTAATATAATTAGATATATGTATTTAATTGAGGTTAAGTCATTAAGGGTTTTTTTTTTTTTTTTCGGTGGGAAAATCATCGTATGACATCCCCCGCCCTTGGGTGGGGCGGGAGATAGTGTCAGACTTTTACTGACTAAAAACCCACTCCTGTTCCTTCGTTGCCTTCGTCCCAGGACCCCGGGTTTCGTTTTCACACTACCCATGGCCCCAGTAGGCTTCGACCCTGCTGGGCCCCTACGATTTGCTGACATCTCCCTGAGGCGCGCGTGGAACAATACGCGCCGTCTACGACTTGGACTTGGTCCGGACGGTTACCAGACGGTCGGACGGCGGGCTACCCATTGCTCGCCGTCCGCAAGCCCGCGCCTACGGTGGCCGGAAATCGGGATCGGAATCCCGGCGGCGATTTGGGCGTGAGGACCGTTGCCTCACGCGATCGGCCGCCTCCTTTGCTAGCATTACTGCTTCGCAGAAGGAAGCGACCGCCTGCCACTCCTCCTCGCTACGGACCATGGCCTGTACCAAGGCCCGACGCGAGAGATCGCCGCCGCCGATCGCCCCCACGAGGACACGGCGTTGCTCTGCCCAAGCGGGGCACACCTCCACCGTATGCTCCACCGTGTCCTCCGGGCGGTCCACACAGTGGCGACACCCGGGCGTCGCTTCCGCACGAATCCGGTGCAGGAACTTCCCGAACTTACCGTGTTCGGTGAGAACCTGCGTCATACGGTAGGTGAGGACGCCGTGAGGTCTTTCCAACCACGCCTCAAAGAGGGGACTTACCGCCATAATTGTGGCGTGCCCAGCACTGGGTCGCGACAGTCGCTGCCGCCATTTAGCCATGAGAACCCGCCGGAGCTCTGTCCGCCATGCTGCGATTTGTCGCGGCAGCGGAGTTTCGCCCCGGCGTTGCATCTCCATGCGCAGATCGTGCATGTGAGCAAGGTCTGTTGCCACCAGATCTCATGGTGGCTGGCAAGCAAGGAGGCTCGCCGCTTCGCGGGAAATCGTCCGGTATCCTCGCACCATCCGTATGGCCATGACCCTCTGGCACGCGTTCAGCCGGGCCGCCGGCTGCTTCCGCAGCGTTGGCGCCCATACTGGTGCACCATAAAGGGCCATGGACCGAACAATTCCCGCGTAGAGCCTCCGGCAGGAGGCGTCTGGACCTCCCAGGTTGGGCAGAAGCCGCCCGAGGGCAGCCCCAGTCCGATTTAGTTTGGGAGCCAGACGTCGGAAATGCTCCTCGAAATCCCATCGGCTGTCGAGGACGAGTCCCAGGTACTTCATCGTCGACCCGACGCCGATGTGGACTCCTCCTACCGTTAGTTGGGAACCCGGTGGTGGCGCGTTCCGAGGGCCGTGAAAGCACATGGCCTCGGACTTGTGCAATGCCACCTCGAGTCCCAACTCCTGGATCCTGCCCACGACTGTCGCAACCCCGCGTGTCGCTAGTTCGACCGCCGCCTGGTACGACTCTCCCCGAGCCAGGACCAGCGTGTCATCTGCGTAGCAGACCACGCTGACCCTGTCAGGGAGGTCGCCGCGCAGCACGTAGTCGTATCCGATGTTCCACAAGGGCGGCCCTAGTACCGATCCCTGAGGAACACCGCACGACATCTCTCGACGTTCCCACTCTCCCTGGTGACCAGGGTAGATAATGTACCTGTCCGACAGGTACGCCTCGACCACACGATAGAGGTAGTCGGGCGTCCGGTGATACCGGAGTGCCCTCCTAATGCTACTCCAAGGCAGGGAGTTGAAGGCGTTGGCGATATCTAAAGACACCGCCACGACACACCTGCCCTGGGCCACCGCATCCCCCGTCGTGAGAGCTCGCACGCGCATGATGGCGTCCACCGTGGAGCGCCTCCTGCGAAAACCGAACTGGCCATCCGCCAGATCCGGCCCCACCCGTGTTAGGTGCGCGACGAGGCGGTCTGCAATTACTCTTTCAAAGAGCTTGCCCACCTCGTCGAGCAGCACAATGGGCCGGTATGCGGACGGAGAGTCCGCAGGGCGCCCCGGCTTCGCGATGAGGACCAGTTTTCCTGTCTTCCAGCGAAGTGGGAACTGGCCCCTCTCCATACATGCGCTGAAGAGCCCTCTTAGTCGAGGCCCGAGAGCCTCCATGGCCAGGACCCAAGCCTTCCCAGACAAGCCGTCGGGTCCTGGGGCGGTATTTTTGGCACTCAGCCTTCGTACCGCCACTCTCATCTCTACCTCGGTCACCTCTGGAGCGTTGTCGTCGTCGTCGCCATCGTGGTCCGCGTCGGACACCACTGGTGGCGGAGCCATGGGCGGGGGAGAGTGTTCCCCTCGCGCGGGGAACAGAGTGCTCACCACACCCTCCACAAGCTGGGGCCGGAGACTCTGCGTCAGCGGGGGAGCCCGGGGGCGGATTTTGTCCCGCACCACCTTGTAGGGGCGTCCCCATGGGTCTCCATTCAGAGTCCCCAGCCACACGTTGCGGGCCTCGAGTTTAGCCCGCCTTATCTCCGCTCGGAGGGTGCGCCTTGCCTCTCTGTATCCCTCGTGCAGCTCCGCCTCTCTGGCCTCCGCATCCGGTGGACGGATGCGGCGCCTGCGCATACCGGCGTCGCACGGCATTGCACGCGTTGCGCAGTGCCGCAATCTCCGGCGACCACCAGTATACCTGGCGCTGAGCACGTCCTGGATGGACTCGGGGCATTGCCGCATCGCAGATTTGCGACATGGCCTCCCGGAACCACTCTGCCTCGACGTCGATGTCGACAGGCCTGTCCGGTGCTTGCACCCAGGCCTGTACCGTCGCGGCTTCCAGGAGGAGCTCCCGGTCCATCTGCCTCAGCGCCCAACGCGGACCATAAGGGTTCTGTCGGACCGGCGCGGTCGAGGTTTGGGTGGAGACGTCAAACCGGATGTACCGGTGATCTGAGTACGTCTCCACCCCCTCCATAACGCGCCAGTCGACGACACGCGGTGACAGAGCGGGGCTGGCAAACGAGATGTCCACCACTGAGTCACCCCGCATCCGCACACACGTGGGGACAGAACCCCGGTTTAGGACGACCAGGCCTGTCTCCAGTGCCCAGTCCTCCACCATCCGACCCCGCTGGTTAGTGAACCGGGAACCCCAAGCCAAGTTCTTGGCATTGAAGTCCCCGCACACGACCACGGGGAGGGAGCCAAACCCAGCGACGACGGCTTTCAACTCCATTAGGGAGATGTGAAGATCGCCGAGAGATCTGTTCGGGGACAGGTAGACGCCCACCACTGCAATGTCCCCGAACCGTGCCGCCACGCTACCCCGTCCCCTCTTGACTGCCTCGAGGGTCGGGGTACCGGCGGCGGCCGACAAAATTAGAGTCACCGAGCCGTCCAGGTCCCGCACCCAGTCTCCCCTGGGCAGGACATAGTACGGCTCGGAGATCACGGCGATATTGATCGACCACTGCGCCATGCTCTGGAGCAACAGATCCTGAGCAGGGGCGCAGTGGTGGATGTTCGCCTGGAGGAGACGTAATGGAGTTATTGACAGTCCATTACAGTTTCCTCCCGAGCCCCCCGTGAGGGCCCCGCCGCGGCGGGTGCGGCGGCGACAGCGGCGGCAGCCAAGGAGGCGGCTGCGGTGGTGAGTACGTCCGGGTGGATGTGCCTCCGTACCTTGCCCTTGGCCTTGGCGGGGGGGTCGCAGGACCTGCCCCCAGCCCGGTGGTCGGCTAGCTTGCCTGCCGCCGCACATGCGCAGCAGTGCGGCGTTGCACGGCATTCGACGGCCTTGTGACCAGCCTGACCGCACTGGTAGCAGCGGTCACTGCGGTCCACCTCCGCGGCGCAATAGGCCCCCACGTGGCAGCGGTAGCACCGCAGAGGTCTGGGCTCCAGCAGTTTTACCTGCGCGGAGACCCAGCCCACCAAAAGCTTTCGGCCTTCGCCCGTGCCGTTACGGTTAGCTGCCCCGTGTCGGCACGGGGCAGCTAACCGTAACGGCTCGCATGCCCGTGCTGTCAGCATGGATGGTACCCGCTCTTACTTGATCGGCCTGGCACCCTCCTGTCCTGACGACGGCGGCCACCACCTCATCCACCCTAACGGAGTCATCCAGGCCCATGATGCGCATGTCTATGCATTTTATGGGCCTGGACACTCGGACCTCCTCGACGTCCAGGGACGCTCTGATCCTTGCGGCCAGGGCGTCCGCGGCGGAGCCACTGTCCGCACCAGGGACCTCCAATATTCGGGCCCCGGTTGCGGTGCGCCTCATTCGAAAGCCTTCAGAGGCTCCGAATTCATCGAGGTGCTCCACCACCGCCTGCTTCGCCTTTGCCATGACCATGTCATAGTTCACGCCCTTCTTTTCCGCAGCTGGCTGTAGTGTAATCACTACAGCTGCGGAATTCGGGGCGCGAAGTCTGGCTGCCATGGCCCGCTTCTTACGCTGCTGTCACCGCTCGCGCTTTTTCGCCGCTCTAGCTGCGTTGCTCGCCTTCCTGCTGGCGCCGACAACCGTCCATTCGGCGCCAACCATGGGTTCTTCAGAAAGAAGCGGCCTAGTCGCCGCCGCAACAGGAGCTCCTGCCGGTTTAGCAGCATTCGCCGCTCTACCCTTCGGGGAAGGAGCAGTCTTCTCCTGCCGCTGCCGCTGCTTGGTCACTGGGCCCGGTCTCGCAGGCTCCGACAACACGGCCCCGCGCCCAACTTGCCCCGACAGGCCCGCCTTGAGCGCAGCAGCCGTGGCCGCAGTTGCGGCGGCGTACGTCACCGCCCTCATCTGGCCGGAGGCCGCAAGCGGAGGGCGCAGCACAATGCCCTCCAGGACAGCGAACTGCCGCTAGACTCGCTCCTGGAACTGCTGCTGCTGCTCCTGCTGCTGCTGCCGGAAGGCAGCCAACTCTTGCCGCAGCAGGGTCAGCACCTCGTTCTCTGGTTGGGGCAGGGGCTGCGACTGACCTTGCCCTTGCCTGCGTCCCCCTTTTGGCGCCACCTGGGGGCCGGTTTCACGGAGACCAGCCAGGTCCGCCTCGAGCCGCTCAATCCTCTTGTTGAGGGATTTTTTGAACGGCTCCAGGACGATCCCCAGTGCCTCGGTTATTGAGGTCGTGGCCTGGGCGATAGATCGCTTCTTAGAGACCTTCTCTCTCTTCTTGGCCACGCCTGTTATGGCAGCTGCCACGGTCTCCGTGAATTTGGTCAGTGCCTCCTCCATGCCTTCTGGCCCACTGCCAGAAGGCTCCGGCTCCGAAGGGCAGGCCTGACCACTGCGTGCCCCGGGGTGGCGCCCTTCCCTGGCGATTTTGAGGGATCGCCGGGTCACTTCCTCGGTGGTGCGCCAGCTCCCCTTTCTCGTCTTTCGGCCCGCGCCCCGCACAGCGGTGGAGATTTTGCGGGCCGATGCACCCAGTTCGTCGTCGGAGGAAGTCCTCCGGCCTTCCCCCAATATGGGGCGTTTGAGGAACTGAGTCGTCCTCTTAGAGGTGGACTCTTCCACCTCCATTCTGTCCGAGTTGGGCGAAGACGCGGCATCGGAGTCCGAAGCCGTATCTCCGCTCACTTCTCTGAGGCCGAAGCTCCTGCCGGCCTCTGCAGGACCCACCGGCGCAGCGGACGTGCTGGGAACTGGTCCCAGGGACTCCACGCTACCGGTGGATGAGCCACCTTGGCTCTCTGCGTCCACGAAGGACGGTAACAAATCCCTGTGGGATCTGGCGCACTCTTTGCCCCCCCCAGAGTACGAGGGGCAGACCAAGCTCTGCTTGGTGAGGGATTCTCCTCCTGCGATGCAGGCGGTACCCTCCTGGGGTAATAACTTTTTGAGATGTGCGTCCATGATAGTGCTGAACTCAGCTTTGCCTTTTTTGTGGGGTGGGGTCCCCAGTTACCACGTTCGCCATCTTGGTCACATCTGATAAACAGACGCGTACCCGAGGCGAACCCACTCTCCCCAAACCACTGTCCAAAAACACCAACAGCTGTTGGTGCCGATGCTTCTGGACAGCGCACCCTCCGTGGCGGTCCGTCTGGACTCCGCCTGTGTGTTCCTCTTGGTCTGGTCTCTCACTTGAGGCCTTCCGGCATGAGTAGCTCTACCGGCATAGCCCTCAAGATCACAGAGACACGCAAGCCCCACCACGACGACAACGTGGGAACACAGTTGGTGGGGAAGTCATTAAGGGTAGGTATTTTATAGCAAACCGCCATCTTGTTGAATTACAATTCGACAAAAAATCAAATTAAACAAAAAATCAAAACTACTGAGACGTTTTAAAATATATTTTCCAACACACTTACTCGAAAACCCGCTCTCTTCCCTACAGCGTTTATGCATGCAATTTTCAGTTTTTCGCACTAGTGCGAAAAAGTGTGCGCGTTCACCCCAGCTACAGTTTATTACATATATCGTGTGAAGCTGGGCGCCAAACGACCCCCACGAGTCGCGCGTCAACCACCGCTTATTTAGGAGCAGGCGGTCGCCTCCTTCTGCGAAGCAGTAATGGTAGCGAAGGAGGAGGCTGCACGTTATTTATGTCTTCGTAAGTGTATTGAAAAACGTCGTTTGATACGAGTACATGTTGAAATTTGTCACTGCAGCACTCGGCTCCATATTACCTTCACCTATGGCTCGTGCGAATGTACTATTCTAAATTCAAACTTTCAAGTTGGTAGTCTTGATAATATAGTCAGTCTGGCAATATAAGGCTAGGCTATAAATAGTATTACATTGTTTTTTTTGTTTTAAACCCATATCCTCGACTGCCAGTAATAAATTAGCCATAGTTAAAATGACATTCCACAAAAAAAAAAAATTCTTAAGCAGCACGCCACTCACGCTAAGACTTGCAAATGCACGAAAACTTTAATGTTGCCTTGGCGTGTTCGAAAAAAAAAAACTTTAAAAGATCGCTACACCGATAAATAAATTGGAGGTGGTATGATTTGTGTATTGTTAGTATGAACTATGCCACGATTAATTTGTCATGCATGCAAAACATACAGGACCGGCTATTGTGCGACCCTTGGAGGATTTCGTTCAGCAGTGGAAGAAATGGAATGGAGTGGATGAGTGAAATGGTGTTGATGATACGCTGATCTTATGGAGTAGGCAGAACTTTTTTTTTTTAAATTTTTAAATTATATATAGGTACTAGTGCTTGACTGCGATCCCACCTGATGGTAAACAGTGATGCAATCATTTTAATCGGATCAAAATTATAGCAATTAAATTATATTCGGGCGACGACCGCAGCAGGCAAATTGTTCCAGTTCTTGGATGTACGCGGTACGCGATATAAACGACGAAGCGAAGCGCTTAGTCTGAACCGTAGAGGTGTTAACAATGTTAGGGTGGATACTCGCCGTACGTCGGGTTTTTAACCTGTAGTACCTACTTTTGGATAAAGACTCATCGCTACTGTCTCTCCACTTTTATCATTCTTGTATTTTAAACTTTCTTGCAAAGATCTTTACTTCATCCAAAGTATCGCAGCGTCAACTCAAGAACTTGTCTGCCTAATGCCCATCAGATCTATGACCTATAAACTAGGTATGTCTGACAGTTAAAACTATCTGTCAAATCCCCTCCTATTGAAGCAAATGGGAATATCCTAGTAACTTTTGCTATATTTAAAATATGAGCTACTTTTTTTTGGGCCAACAGTGTATCATGATAAAATTCAGTACCTACCATCATGGATTTTAGTTTCCATTCGTCGCGTGCCAATTTAAATTGGCCATTCCGTAGGTGTTGTTAAAAATGTAAGCGTGACGGCTCGCGGTCAGTGGCGTATGTTTGTGAACTGAATTGAATTACAGAACGGATTCGACTTTTATGTATTAAGAGGCCAAATAAAGGGTCAAGAGAGCAAACCGATATATTGGGCGCAACAAAATTGGCTATATTTAGTCCTAAATATTCCAATTTTGTGAGCTTTGTGGTAAAGCCCCCGAATTACGTAACGTAGGTCGAGGTTTCAAACAGAGCCCAGCATTTAACTTTTGTTAATTTATTTAGTCATTACTGCTCTTGATGCGGTGAAAGAATACCTGGTGAGGATATCAGTATGCTCTATAACGTAAAACTTTGAAGATATATGGCATATTCACAGAGGTGATAATTGAGTCCCAGTAGTCGTTAGGGTTCCAGGATTGTTTGAGAGAGTCACCGGAACCCTGGAGTACAAAAGGCGAGTGAAGGAACACGTGCAGGTTTTAGTCAGCAAAAGTCTGACACTCCCTCTTGCTTCCTCCAGAGAGGGAAAAGTTATTTAATGATTTAATGAATTATTATTAAGTTCTCTTAATTATTTGATATTTTTCATAATATTTATTAGTTTATAATTTTAGCACATATATGTATTTTATTATTATATATATATTTTTTTCTGTTTGAAGTATCAGTTATATGTTTATTGTGCAAACCTACCGCAGTGTTGTCTTTTTTAAACAAAGGTTGACTGATAAAAAATGCCTTGTTACATTAAGTCCGCCTATGTACTACTACTGTATCTACTGTATATGAAATTTAAATAAATAAATAAATATAAAATATCAAAACTTCATAAAAAAAGCTATCAGAAAAGACTCGGGGAAAAATCACGAAGCACTTATAGATGTATTTTTATAATTTTTGCAATACATTCAGAAAATACTTTGAAAAAAAAACTCAGCATAAAAAATATAGTAGCAACGTGACAGACTGGGTTTGCTTATGTTAAAACTAATTCATCGTTTAGTCTTTTTAGTCTTTAATTACTAATTAAACGTAGGTTGAAATAATATGTTGCCTTACCGAGCACTTTTTACTTATCTAGAAAAATAATTGGCGCATTGTTGCAGAATTATAATGTTTATGATTGTATGGCGTGCTTGTCATAAAAATGTATTGTTTTACACAATACCACTTTACTGTTTAGTTTTAAGTGTGACCTGCAAACGATATTGTTAGCGTTGCAAGAGGTGACTTAATCGTATGTAATTATGCTTGACTTGACAATATTGTAGAGACGAGTAGGCCAGTGGTGGCCGAGTGGTAATGGCCCCGACCTACGAGTTATAGATCGCGGGTTCAAACCCAGCCAGGCGCATTACTTTGTGTAATTTATTTCATCACCACTACTCTCAAAAGGGTAGAACTAAAAATTCGAAAACATGTGACATTCACCACCCGCACTGGACCAGCGCGGTGGATTATGAACCCGTTCCCTCACCTAGAGAGGAGGCCTGAGTCCCAGCATTAGGAATATTACAAGGTTGATTATGCTATATTATTATATGACAATATTACAATCACAGACACTAATCCGCATGGTTCTCATATGATTTGACCATTATGTATTTTCTGTATGGACTTTGACACTTGAATTTGTTTCGGTGTTTCTTCTCTGGCAAGTCAAGAAACACCGGTCTCATCTAGTTTTAATTGACGAGTAAAAGTGTTTTTTAAAACCTATTTGCAAAATAATTTTTCATTCATCATTAATATTCTTGCTCGTCATTTTTGTATTCATTCCCTTGTTCTATGTTACTTGGAGTTGACATAATACATCTTCTCCATTCTATCTTGTCAACCATTACATAGTGTAATAGGATTCTCAGAGTTCATGGAATATACTTTTTTATAATAATTTTATACCTCTATCAAAATCGGGTATATCGATTTTCGAATGAGTTCTTTTTTAACCCGTTTGTACGTATTATTATTTTTAGTTTGTGTATATACCTGTTAAGCTATTATATTTATTAGTTAATATGTTTATAAGTAGTTATATAATTATGATCTATCCATCTATTCGTGTTTTCTAAAAAATAATATCATTATAAACAAATTTTAAAACTCATAAACGTTATTTCATACAGTAACAATGTATATGTAATCAATGTAATTCAATAAAACTAACTAAACTGACAGTGGTATATGTACAAACACTAGTTTGTTAGTCGTGTATGTCTTTACTAACAATAATGGATTGTATGATCTGACAAATAAATTATTATTATACAACTCGTTATAACATTTCAGTACTCTATCGTACCAACTAAATCACAATAAAATACGAAACCCATTTTGATTTCTCACAATACGTAAACAACACATGGCACACGTTGGTAGACCTACAATAAATTTAACAAAATAGTCGAACCAATTGTTCGGAATAAAGCTAACTTTGATAATAACAATGAAATACTGACCCTGCCCGACTACAAAGTAATTATGTAGAAGTTATAAAAGAGCTGTACAGGGTGTTTGGTGGAATGTTTCGACGGTTTTAAAATCGACATTTTTATTTTTAGACTCACTTGTTTGTTTCTTGAAAATGTTTTATTTTTATTTCCTGGAATTAATTTTAATATTGACATTAATCGCATTGAACATAATTTAAGACTTTGAGAGCTCGAAAGTCATTTTCTCGACATCACTCGATCAAAGTCTATATTATATTACAATACAAAAAAAGAATAATGACGTAATGTGGTCTGGATAGCCCATTACGTCATTCTCACTACAATATTTTTTCTAAATAAACCAAGTAGTTCCTGAGATTGGGGGAGGCCTATGTCCAACAGTGGACGTCCTTCGGCTAAAATGATGATGTGATGATGAGTTCCTGAAATTTAGCGGGTTCAAACCAACAAACAAAATTCTTCAGCTTTATAATCTAATACCAATATTATAAATGTGAAAGTAATTCGGTCTGTCTGTTACGCTCTGAAAGTTAAACTACTGAACTGTTTTTGACGAAATTTGGGTTGAAGTAAGCATGACCCCCAAGGAAGGACATAAGATATAGAACATACTTATCATCTGGCTTAGACTTTAACTTCCCGTTTGCAATAACAGACATTCACGTGAACAAAGTCACTGGCAAAAGCTAGTATTAGTAAATGTATAAGCCCGCGACTGACTACTATCCGATTTGATGAAAAGCGATTTTATACTTTGCAATCGAGCACGCTTACCTAGAAGTTACCAATTCACTCTTGATTTAACTCTTGTGTCGTTCCTTCTACAAAACAGCATGTATAAATTCCCGGTTATTGTATTCACCACTCTTCATGAATCTCGGGCACGCGGAGCTATAAAATTGTTGAATAAATCAAGTTAAATTGTTTTAAGTAAACATTTTTGACGTTGAAATGCTTCGCAATGTTCAAGTGCTTCAAGATGCTGAGGTGCTTTGAAAGGTTAGAGTACCTCATAGTGCAAAAATAGAAAATATATTAATAAATTGGAATTTAAGTGCTTACTTTGTAGTCATGGTAAGAATCACCATCGGACAATCCGACGTACGGCGAATGTCCACTCTTACGTTGGTGAAACCTCTACGGTTCATATACTACGCGTTCCGCCTCGTTGCTTATATCGCGTAGGTACATCGAAGGACTGGAACAATTTTCCCACAACGGTATCACGTCCGATTATAATTTAGGTGACATCAAGGCTTAAAGTGAATAGGCTTATAATAAACAAGTGTGATTAACCATCATCGATAGCAGCACTGCTTACCATCAGGTAGGATCCCACCAGAAATTGACTGCGATTGCTGTCAAGCACTGATTATGTAATTTAAAAAAATAGGTTCGTCACTTTAACGTCAATTTTAGTTTACTACAAGTATGGTAGAATCTGCTTTAATAAATATTTTATTTGTTACTCAATGATATTTTTATAAATTTTAATTAATGTTGAATAGTTTTAATTATAACGGTTTATTATGTCCTTATGGTATTACTATAAAAGGATTATAGATTGAGTTTTGGCTTTTGATTAATTACTTTTCTATATTCTGGTTTTATGATATGTAAAACTGTCATGAGATTTCTGATATCAATTACATAAGTTAAGTTTTTCCTTGAAGGATTACTTCTGAAACTAAAAAAAAGAAGAAGAAGATGGAAGAGTTACCGTGACCCTGAAATGTAAAGGCCAACGGAAGGATACAGGTGGGTTATTTCACTACGCGATATTCAGCACACGATATTCAGAGTCTTATTTTTTTGTTCCGAGTAAGACCGGTCTAACCCTTATTTACACTACGCGACATCGACTAAGACTGAATATCGAGTAGTGTAATAGGCTCTTAAAGCGAGTGAAATCTTGATGAACGAAAAAAAGTGAGAATAATAATAATTGCATTTTACATTTTTTTAACATGAAAAGGTGTTTGACATAAATTAATTTCTGATGATCACGCATCTACATTTATTTAACTGGCAATGTTCAATTAGGTTTTAAGATTTCATCGGCTAACAAATTCATCCGAGTTCAATAACCTTAACGAATTGGTAAACGGACTTAGTTTCCGTCGACGGCGCGTAGTGTTCCACGCGCGCCTCAAGGAGACGTTAACAAAACCGTAGGGGCCCTGAAACGAAGGCAAAGAAGGAATAGGAGTGAGTCTTAGTCATGAAACACCTTCCCGCTCCGCCCAAGGGCGGGAGATGTTATGAGATGATTTTCCACCTAAAAAAAAGGTTTCTTAAATAGGAAAACTTGGTAATTAAGTAGGTAAGTGAAAATGGTAATCATTTTCATTTCAACAACCTAAGACCTGGTGAGGGTCCGATGGAGATTCCAGCGAGGAGTACAGGACTGTTTGTTATGTCAACACTTGGGGGAGGCCTATGTCCAACAGTGGACGTCTTTCGGACGAAATGATGAAGATAATGATGATTATAATAATACTATTATTTTCATTATAAATATAGCTGAAATCGATTCAGTAGCTGATTCTGAATACGCTACTTTCAGGATATGCGTTTATTACGTTACATGTCTTATTATAGACATCGTCTGCCAAAACAGAACATGAATAATAAAACTCATAGTTTCCCGTTAAAAAAGGCAGACATAAAAGGAACAACACAGTTGTAGTAGTGCCAACATGTACTACCGTGGAAGACGGCTCTAACTCAGTGGTTAACGTTGCAAACAAAGTTACTCTGCAGTTTGATTTAAGAACCCGCGTAGTAAGTTACTCGTGTTTGTTAACAAACCGTTATTGGTAGGATGTGGTGGGAATGGCTTAGCCATGATTTAGTAGAACTGAGAGATTTTACTCATTCTTTACTTTCAAATAGTCGACCTGTCATTATACACAGAATAGAATAAACTTTACTAAACACAAATTTAAATCTGTGGGATACAATGACATGTTATAATTATTTTCGAATAAAAATGGGATAGCTTGCGGTGTACTGCTAGCAAAAAATATGTGATGAAACATTTAATTTTACTAATTAAAAACTACCTTAAAACCTAAAAACCTACCTACCTTAAAACTACCATTACGCTACCTTCAAGGTAGCTCAAGAAAAGCATATCGGGAAGAAGTTGAAGGAAACCTTTGCCCAGCAGTAGAAAAGTATAGGCTACTTAATAAAAAAATAAAAAAAAACCGTACATACATGTAAATTATGAATTATATCTTACAAATAAATAAGAGAACAGTGGTAGCCCAGTGATAACGCCCTCGACTTACGAGTTGTAGGTCGCGGGTTCAAACCAAGCCAGGCGATTACTTTGTGTAATTTATTTCATCACTGCTCTCATAACGGTGAAGGAAAACATCGTGTGGAAACTGGCATATCCTAGAACCAAAAATTCGAAGATATGTGACTTCCACCAATACTGAGCCCGCGTGGTGGATTATGGTCCGTTCTCTCTCCTAGAGAGGAGCCCTGATTTCCAGAAGTGGGAACATTATAAGGCTGATTATGCAGCTTCGCCCACGTGAAAGTAGACATAATGTCAAGGAAAAAGTATCTTAATATTACTCCAGGACATAGTCTACCCGTATTTGTCGAATTCATTCAGCCATTCGAGTGTAAAAAAGTAACAAACAAACTTTAACTTTATAATCTGAATGGAATATACAAGGTTATTTGTAAAACACTAGCAACCTCTCAGGACTATGTTAAGAACATCATAAATAGTAACTTTTATTCTATCACTTTTAAAAATTTATCATACATTGGTTCATCAGATTTTCATACAAAAATAAAAATATTTAAATTGAACGTTCTAAATGTTACAAATTCTATACAATAGCGGAGGGGATCGGGGATCGTTCTCGAGAGGCGTAGGTGGGTACAGCAAAATACAGAGTTGAAATGTGTTAGATAGAACAACGAAATCTTGAAGGTTTGTTTTTGGTAAATGTACTTGTATTACGTTTTGTAAAAACTCATAAAACAAAAGTTGTTGCTTATGATGCTAGTAATACAGTCCTGCAAGGTTGTTTGTGTTTTACAAATAACCCTGTTTATTGTAATATACATAAATACATAATATGTTACACAATTATATTCGAAAGAAATAAATGATAAGAAAAAGACGGCGACAGTGTCATTTTGACAATTTAGGGCAACAAGTCCTAAACTGCAATGAATTATGACTCCCGGAGAGACGAAACTATGCTACCATAATTTTATAATATCAATGAAAATGGATGTCGCATCGTTGCATCGTATCTGTCTACAGAAGACTTACCTGTGTCTACAGGTTTAATTTTTAACTTAAAATGCTGATTCTATTGATGATGAAACTAATTTTCAGCATTTGATCATTAAAACCCATGACATTCAACCATTATAGTTCAACTACATAGTGTTAGGTATCACAATTTGGTTCTTCGGGGCTCCAGGATAGACTCGAAACCGTTATCGTGGCCCGAAAAGCAAAAGGCAACTGAAGGAGCACAGGTGAGTTTTAATTAGAAAAACTCTGACAAAATGTCTTGATCCACCCAGAGCGGGAAAACTTATTTCACGATTTTCATCCTTAGAAAAGGTTTTACAATAAGGGTATAAGCGAAAAAGGGTCATTGTCAAATGTGATATGAAATTAAAAAAAGCCTTATTTACTTGGTAACCCTATTTATTAAACACTTTAGTACAGAAACACTTAAAAGTATGTTATGTAACTTGTATTATATTCTTTATATTTTTTTTGGGTAAAGTTCCTTCAATTGTCATTTTATCTCTTTAAAAATAATATATTTATATATTTTCTGTTCTAATACAATTTAATTTAAATATTCCAGTTATATGTAGTAAAAATATTATAATTACCTATCATTTTAACATTTTTAACGATAACACTCATCCATATATATGTACTACACATATAACACTTAAGTTGGCGAAATAAATAAACAAGTGAAATAACTGACAGAGATATCCAGTTGTCAAAACAAACAAATAAAAAAAAAAATTACCGTAGGCCATTGCCTTTTTTCTGCAACAAGGGTGATGTTGATTATTCTTCGATGCAGCCATATTGAGTCTGCTAAGCGCTCTGATCTTTTTAAGCGTCATTCATGTTTTTTTTTTTAATTTTGACACTTTTGATGTCATTGTTAACTCTATTTGAGTCAAAATAATTAAATACAGTGTTAACGTTAATCATGTTTTTTTTTTTTAAATTTTGACACTTGACTCAAATAGATTTAACAACGACAATCACCCTTTTTTCCTTGCCCTTCTTTGGATAACCTAGTGTGATGATGAGATGTGAGATTTATCTGAATGCCGTCTTCGTTCATGAGTCCTCCATTTTTCCATACTCCGTGATATTATTGAGCGGAGCGTATCGCTGTAATCCGTATCAAGCGTTCCATTGCATCGTTAGAATGAACATCACGTTTTCCTTTATCGATGTCTGATTTGGATTTTATTTTTGTTTATTATAACTTATTTATAGGGGAAGTAGGGTTATAACGTTATGTGGGTAAGTTACTTTCTGCTGATTTGTTTTCCTATGATATTAGAGAATTCGTTTTTGTTTTGTATTATGGTCGTAGTGTTTTAGGAAAAATATTAAGAATGGTTTTTCGAATGAGTACTCATGTATAATGATGTACCTTTTTCTTGGGTGGAACAAGAGAGGGAGTGTCCAGTTGCTTTTTATATTTCAGGGCCGCATTATCTCTTTCGAACAATGCCTCATATGTTGTATAGATAGCGGCACGAATCTTGAGCGCTCGGCGAAAGAGCGGGGATCGCTTTGCGCATCGTACAATATCGGCGAGCCAATCACTGTACAAAGATTGCACTCCCCGCCCCCGCATCTCTCTTCATACCACTAAAGAGACCCGATATTTTACTTCTGCGTGCTTCTGCGCAAATAGAACTGTAGAAGTCAGCGCTCAAGATCTGTGCCGGTATCTGTATGTGTATTTAGTTTTTAACCTATATTTAGACGCATATACACGTTATAGTCGAAATCGGACAGTATAACAAACGAAACTAATGAAACGGTAAACTTATTTGTTTGTTTCTTTGTCTTCTGTCTCTGAAATTAGAGACGAATACGATTACCAAAAACCTTTCAAAATATAAAACTACGTGTTTGCTGATGTTTTTGAGGAGGAGCAAGAGGGCGCGTCAAACTTTTACTGACTAATACCCAGCCAAGAGAACGTAAATGACAACTGAAGGACACAGGTGTAGTTTTGGTCAGTAAAAGTCTGACACGCCCTCGCGCACCGACCCTGAGTGGGAGAAGTCATTGGATGATTTCATTGATTTTCCACCCTAAAAAAGCCCATTAATTAGCCTTTTGCATTCTAGGGCTATGGTAAGTCTTTCAAACGTTCCCGCAGTTTGTTACTGATCCTGTCTTTTGTGTGGTTTTGCGGTTCTCTGAGGTAATCCATGGCATCAAAGCTGCTAGAATAAACCAGTAGGCTTATAAAAAAAAACATGGTACCAGTGGTACCAGTTCCTTTCAAGAAGAAATGGCTGTTTATTTTAGTTAAGCCCTGTTGACACACAATTTTATGACACACTAAAAGTTCTAAGAAATTTATCATGAATTTAACGACTAGAGGTCTCCCCAATTCGGCTTTTAATAAACTTGAATCGTTTTTTAAATTTTTCCCAAAGGCTAATTCAGACTTTGTGAAGTGGAAATATTGAGTTGGTAAGTATCTGAATAATAAAAGAATTCTGAGACATTTTTACACAATAGTGGTCTAAGAGGAAGATTTAATTTTGAAGCTTTGTCATTTTTATAGGATTTTTATTGGATACTAGCTACAGCCAGCGGCTTTACCCATGTGCAAATAAAAAAATGTCTCAAGGGATCATACTATTGTATTAAGCTATTGTGTTATGCTATATGCTATTGTCCTTTAAGCTATTTTGTTATGTATATACATGGTCTACATGTCACCTATGCACAAAACGTTTTGGGAACACATTTATTGTGCTTACAGCTAATGAGTGGAATTCCTTTCCGGAATCTGTGTTTCCTGATGGCTACAACCCGGGAATCTTTAAGTCAAGAGTGAATAGGTTGCTTCTAGGTAAGCGCGCTCTATCTTTGATCGCATCGTCGCTTTCCATCAGGTGAGATACAGGTCAAGCGCGAACCTATGAAGAATAAAAATGTTTGCCAAATTCCAACCAAATCCTTCCAGCCTAATGAATGTGAAGTAGTAACAAACGTGCATACAAACTTTTACTTTTATAAAGTTTCTAGCTGATTTAAGCAGCTTTCCTCGCGTGATATTAAAAAAATATGAACATATTTCCAGAATAAAGAGTATCTTATGTGGCATTCCAATACATGGCCTACCCTTGTATCAAGTTTCATCGAAATCTGTTTAACCGTTCGAGCGTAAAAAGTAACAAACACATAAACTTTCGTCTTTATAATAAAGGTGTTAAATACTCGTACATAATTATATAGTGGTGGTTGAGATAGTGTGATTACTTTTAATATGCAACGTAGCTGGGAAGATTAGTATATGAGAGAGTGTAATAATTTGTAATTGATTGAAAACTAAAATGGATGTAAAGGACTGTGTTTACAGACAATTTCGTATTTCTTTTCAAAAATATTATAAAAAATTACAGTAGACAAGTATATTATAAAAATCTACAGAAGCCCCAATTTTACGCCCCAATTTAAATGCCAAACATTACCCCCAAAAATTTCCAACAAAAACTGACAGATGGTTTAACTTGTCAACTGTTTCATAAACAACATTGTTTTTATAAAATCCCTTTATAACAAGCATCAATCATGCCAACTAGCATATTGAAAAATACGTGTGCGAAATTAAAAAAAAAAATGTGTACAAACTTTATAGTGAGAGGATAGTGGGTGTTACTGTCACACTGTCACCCTAATACCTATTGCGAGCCCGCAAAGACGTGAAAAATGGCCGTATGTTGAGACATGAATGGGATAAAGGTACCTCTTATCTGTGGGTAGATTCAACAGCACGTCACGTTGGCGTACACACTTGACGGTTTTTTTGGGTCGGATGCATGAGGTATTAGATAACTGAGGTGGTAACTATGATAGGAGGGTTTCAAACGACATGCTTTACACCCTTCAAAGCTGCTTAAGTGATAAAACCTAAAATGTTCTTTGTGAGATGTAAGTTTTTGTAAATGATTTTAGAGCAAACACATCGTCTAACCTCATTGTCAGAATGCGCATACCAACATTAAAAAACATATATTTTTTTAGATTTGATGCCATCTATCGGAAAACTAACAGAATGAATATAAAGGAATTGTTCGTATTTCCTAAGGAAAAATGCCTAATTTGTTATTGGCCATTTAAAAAAAAAACGCGTTTCTGCGACGCCATTTCATTATTCGTAACTCCCGCCAACGGTACGGCTGGGTGAGTCCATATATATCTCTGATACAATTAAATAAAACTTTTTTTTGTTTCTCCATCTGTAGTGAGTTGTGAATTGTAATAATGAGGCCAATGATATGTAAGACTAGATGTTCAGATTGCATAAGGCACATCTCTTCATTTGAATACTAACAAATGCTTGCACTGACTGAACAGGTCCACTCAAATCTGTATGGTTCTTTCTTCAAAAGACCATCTCAGACAAATCTGCATGGTTCTCATGTGATTTGACCATTATATATTTACTGTATGGACTTTAAAAGAGACTTTGACCCCTGAGTTTGTTTCTATGTTTCTTCTCAGGGTAGTCAGCTAGGAAACACCGGCCTCATCTAGTTTAAAATGACGAAAAAAAAGAATTGACGTGTAAAAGTGTTTTTTAAACCTATTTGCAGAATAAATATCATTTATTTTTTACGCCAAATAGCTATTACAACATAGTTGACTTGCTCCTTAAAACAATAAATCGATATTAAAAGCTAAAACTTCAAGCAAGTTTCCATGTTTCTCTTTAACAAAGAATGTCACTGCAGCGCACATACATAATCCTATCATTTTGAACTTCGAGTAACAGAAAACTTTTAGATAATTGAAATAGTTTGCGATGCTAGTTTTTCCAACCTATACCAGCCGCGCACGAAACTTATAATATGATTAACCCAATTGAAGTCAGGAGGTAAGTGCATTGAACTTTGATATAACTTGTCCTTATTCGTGGTCGCGTGCCCGAAGTCGTGGCGTGATCGTTATATTAACAGTCATTACAGAATTTCCCAATAATAAGCCCGCTGAAACATTAGCCGTCGGCTACACGAAAACAGAATTAATAATGGCCCAAGTTTGTGGTTAATTCAGTTCACCATCTGCGCAAAATGTTTGAGAGATTTTTTTTTACATTCTTTCCCTCCACGTTATCCGTAAATATGTATGGCGTCATTAAGCCCTCAGCGTCGATGCAAACTGCCTTTATTAAATTAGGAGCTTTTTCTTAGAATTTATGTTGCATTAGCCGGGGATTCATCAATGTGTCTATTATGCCGACTCGCCCCGAGCTCAAAGGTATCAAGGGACCCATCCTTTCATTTATTGAAATGAAATTCCCTAAAAAGCTTCGTAGTAGCATTCATTTGGAATATAATTACGAATGTAGCAATTAAGTAATTGGTGTGTTGTCTATTTGTTGAACTTAATTGTGTTATTAATGTGTTCAAATAAAGGCTTGTACTAAAATGTGGAACTATATGTTATTATGTCTATTTACTTAAAATAATGTAACGGTCAAACCCAAGAACAGAATGAATGCTCCCATTTGTAAGAGAACCTACATAAATACTGTTCTCAATAGACAAAACAAAGAAATACTGAACATTCTTTCAACAAAACCTTCGTATTTTTGTAAACTGTTAAAATATTTCACTTTAACATAAATCAATCACGTAAATATGAGTGGCTTGCAAGTCTTCACAAACTGTATCTTACGGAATCGCATAAAGAAAATTGGTTCCAAGCAATTTTGGTAATGCACAAGTTGGCTGGCCGGGTTAGATACAGATGGCTCCAGTTTTGATTGAAGGATACAAATGTAGTTTTTTTGGGGAAATACGATAGCTTCTGGGTAATCTGGACTTCACCCAAAATAATTCTGATGTGGGTATGTGCGGCAGAGAGTATTTATATAGTATTTTCTACTTAAAAAAATATATAGGTAGGTAGGGGTACAGATCGAAGGCTGTTTAATGAAATTAACATATCTTAAATAGATATAGGCGAGATAAAGTACATAAGCATTTGGAATTTCGGGTTCTGTTATTTTTATTCCACTCCAAATAAAGTCCATTAACCATTTTTTCTTGGAACTTGAACCAACCCTTTGAACTTGGCAAACAGAATTCGATACGTGTTTAACATAATTTGTGCGGCCGCTGAAATCGTAATTATTTCGTACTGCAACACATTGGAATTAAAATAATGGCGAACAGCCAAATTGAACTAATTAAACATATTTCGCGTTGTTCAATATTTAAAATACAATTAAAGTCGTATGACAGTATCACCAGAATTTCCATTAAAAACTGTACATTTTAATGATATTTTAGCTTTTAAAAGAAGAGAGAAAGGTTTCGTTATAGTCAGCATACTTATCTATTTAAATTTTATCATATTTCCTATTGTCACCCTTCAAAATACCTTTCGAGGGGTTTTTTTCGAGGGGTGGATAGCTAAATCCCCTTTGATGCCAAAATCTCAAGAGTGCATTTATTATCTTGCAAATATGAAACGAGCGATGAAAATTTTAATATCAACAACAACACCATCATTTTTATGTAACAGAAGTAGTGGAGTCTTATATCCCCGTTATGCTCTTCTTCCCCTAATATCCACCAAGCTACTTATATAAGAAAAGGATAAAACCCTTCGCCCAAAATTACTTTTTGTGTTAAACACAGATTAGCCTACTTCAACAGACGATTAAATCTCCCATAAAATATTTCAGGGACGTGAAACATTTTTTAAATTCGACTTAATCACGTTTTAATCGAATTCCTAAAATTAAATTTCCTCGAGGTAAATACGAAAGGGGGCTGGAGGTTATGACTGTTTGATATCACTAATTTCACGGGTTCCGAATGTCTGCAATAAATTAGAAGAGAGGAAATGAGCTTGGTGCCCCGGAAGGAGGAAAAAATGCTAATAAAATTGCACGTTGGTTGTTAATCTTAACCCTCGTGACAAGGCAGTTTTGTTCTGATTTCAGATGCCTAGGTAAAAGGGGATTAATATATCCTAAGAGGCGGCACGTTCCGCGGTTGAATTTAATTAACGGGGAGCATACCTGCGGGGTTTTTATCGCTGTACTCATACCAATGCTTATGAATGTTCCACTTGTGTTTATTTGTTTTAATTACTTTTTTTTTTGTTGTTATAGGACTGTGACTAATTAGGTTATATCGCGCTCTTTATTATATCTGTTACAATTGTGTTTGTAATGAGGTGTTTATTTGTTTTTATTTAATTCCTGGTTCTTTAAGGGTCATGACTAGAGGTATCATATTCACAAAGGGTTTAAGCGGCAGTTAACAACTTTTGTTTATCCGTGATAAATCAACAAATAACTTGCGCTCTGGTTTTAGGAAGACTTTTAATGATTAATACCCTCCCGTGTTCCCTATGTTTAGTCTGTTACCCTTTGAATCAAGGCTGCAGTAACCCTTTCGGACATTCCCGCAACCCAGGTTGGCATTGGCTCTAACTGACCGCGTCAATATCACTGACAGCTGTTTGAGGCACTTGGAAAACAACGCGATGTCGACCCGGGCTTGGTACTTAACGGATGGAAAGCTACCCATTGCTCGTCGTCCGCAAGCCCGGGCGGTAAACAACAGCTTCGATAGTTCGTTGTGCTTTTTGTGACTGTGAAAGAATGAAATGTCGCCACAATGACCGATCCTGTACGTCTCGCGTCCATCAAATTCACGCGATATTGCGTCTTTCAGAACACGGTTGCCAATCCAAAACCTTTAGGCAGTATTGACCATCTCGTATTACACGAGCATTGTACCTTGCCAACTGCCACTTAAGTTTTGGTGATTCTTCGGGCTATGTCGGTAACCTTAATTCTTCTACAGACATCTTTATTTCTGATTCGATCCCCTTCTTCATTGCCTTCCATTTTTAAGTGTTACGATTTAAGATTAAGAGATTTGATAATTAAAAATACCGACATGCGAAAGATTTTAAAGTAGCTATTTGACAAAAGCCTTAAATGCCAACATTATGTACATTATAAGAGACCTAAATGAAAAATATTACGAACATTATCTCATCATCTTCATGCCCTTGCCTTATGTTATTTGGGGTCGGCACAACACGTTTTTTTTCTTCCATTCTCTCCTGTCACCCGTCATGCTATCACTAACTTTTTTTTTATATAACTTCTCACACAATCCGTCCATCTTTACCTTGGCTTCTCTCTCCTTCTGCTTACGTCCACATTTATACTCGTAACTCTTTTACTACCATGTGCTTCATCCCTTCTCTTCACATGACCATACTAAGACAAACGGTTCCCTTGTACCACTTTCAAACTTCCACGAAAAAAAAAAACATTACAAACTTGAAAAAAAAGTGAATACCGACTTCAAAAATATATTTAGCTTGGCTAAAACCGGGCTGAACTAAATACGGATATAAAGAGCAACACTGCCATAAGACTTAATCTCATTTGCAAAGCTAAACTAACTTTTTTCAAGTACCCAGCTTAGCTATCCCAGCCGGTTCGCTTCCAACCATGACTCGGAATTTTCAGTTTAATTAAAAAGAAACAAGGGAATGGTGGGTCTTCTCGTCACTTTTCAATGGTTAGTTTTTGTGCGGCACGATTTTATAAACGGCAGACATGTTGGAGGAGTGAATCTGATAAATTTTTGCCGGAGTTATTTAACATTGTACCACTATTTATGGATAGAATTAAAAGGTTATGCATTTTGAAGTCTTAGTTATAGGTTTAGTCTATATCTTGGTATTTTATCTGTCTCTCTATAGCCTCAGATACATTAGAGGACTAAATGACGTGCAACACTGTCAACAATAACATGTCTCGCGTCACGTGGATGCGTTGTAGAATATTGGGGGGCAAGTTGCAGGACATTGGGCAGTTATAATGTTGGGGGACATTTTGTCGCCTAATACCTCTGAAGGCTTATATGTACCTCATTGCGATGAGTCAATATCGAATGGTCGTGTTCTAGCAGCGCTGAGTGTTGTAAACATGATGTCCTGTACTGTAAAATCTGCCATGTAGCGGTCCAGCAGGGTTGAAGCCTACTGGGGCCATGGGTTCGCTTTTGAAAGGAAAACCTGGAATGCAAGGCAACGAAGGAAATTGGAGTGGATTTTTCACCCTCCCGGCGACCAAGGGCGGGAGATATCATTAGATGATTTCCCACCTAAAAAAATGCTATAAGCCATTAAATCTTCTGATTTTACTTACTAAATTCGACTGTATACCAACCTAGTACAACCGTGTACTGCCGCATCCAGATATTTAAATAGCTATTCATTCCGTCTCTCGCCAGCGGATTTATGGTTGACTTCGTTTCCGCTTTTTCGAAATCTATTACTACCCGGTATCGGGTACCCGGGTACCCGGGAATTATTCCCAGGTATAAGTGAAAAAGTACGTCCCCTACCGGCTCGACGTTGCACTGTATATTTCCCGTTAGACAATAAAACACAGTGTCGTTATTGGAGGAAAACTCTTTGAAAATTGAAGAGTTTCCGAGAAATATTAAGTAAATAAAAATTTCGTGTTGTTCCTGGAAAATATTTTAAAGTTAAGAGAATTAATCAAGCGTTTGATTAAAAATACAGTATGTTACGTTATGATAACACAAAACGAAGAAATACATCCAAGTTACTAACATATATAGATAGGTATTGAATTTTCATAACATTTCACAAAAACTTTTTGAAACAAAGAAAAAATCACCGAAATCGGTTAACATTTGACGAGAAATCGTTGAACAAAATAAAAAAAAGTGACGGAAAAAAAGGTATGGAACCTTATTTGTGTCAGTATAATATTTGTTATTTTTTTTTTGTGCATTAGGAATTTATCACACGGGTGCAAATGATTAAATTATATGCATAGCTTTTCTTGTGTGATCTTTCTATTAGTGAAAACCGCTAAAATCGACGCAGAAAACGACGTTTTTTATACTGGGTACTGATTATAAAAATTGTTTTTTAACATATTTGGGTAGGTTCAAAATTATAATACCATACACAAATTACAAACAATTTTCATCATAAATGCTGATAATGCTGCCCACTAGTGGGACTCAGACCTCTCTAAGAGAAGGAATGGGCCGTAATCTACCATGCGGGCCCAGTACGGATTGTTATATTCCACATGTCTTCGAAGTTATGCTTCAAGGAAATGCTGGTTTCCTCGCGATGTTTTCCTTCACCCCTTTAAGAGCAGTGGTGTTGAAATTACAGAAGGTAATGGGAAGTGTCAGCAATACAATTTAAGAATCGGGTACTAAACTGCCATTAAAAATTGAAAAAAAAACATCCCGTACAAAAATAACGCATTTCAATTATTCCAGCCCTCAAACAATGTTTTCGTTCAACAATGTATTTTACGCCAAGTATGTTACAAATCAAGTACCTAATACCAAAAGGGGGAAAATTCAGCGGTAAATCCGTTCCCCGGCTTTGGTTGTCGGGCCGTTCCACTGTCAATTAGCTAACACGTACTGCTACGAAGCCAGGTGTCAAGTGATGGTAATTAACTAGGAGATACTCCTGCGCCCGACTGTACCATATGCGAGGCGTCGACACAATGTTGTGACCGTTACACATGTATAATCGCGAACAGACATAGGAAACGTGTGTTTTTTTTTTGGTTTTGAGTGACTTGGTGGTTATATTTAGCAATAATAAAAAATTACATACTAGCTTCAGTCAGCAGCCTTGCCCGCATGAAAGTAGGTTTCTCCATATAAACTTTGGACCCCCGTTGCCATCCCTTTAGGGAGAGTATTTTGGAAAATCATCTCTTATTGCTCGCTTACGTCATAAAAGGAAGCCTGTGCAAAATTTCACACTCCTGGTCCCAGTAGTTTCGCCTGTGCGTTGAGATGTCAGTCAGTCAGTTTCTCCTTTTATATAATTATATAGTCTAACCGAATGTGGTTGAACAAAATACTTGTGCTTTACATAGAGCGATACTCTATTAGCTCTTTACTACTCAGTTACTAGGCAATACGATACTCCTTGGATAGATTGATGGTCAGACTTTCCGGCGTCTGGCTAACTAAATCATAATTACTTTTTAATTATGAAAGTATATTCCCTTTTCTGCAAATTGTTGCTTAGGATGTTTTTCCTGAAAGGCCTCGAGATATAAGGCACATTATCAACATCTGTGTGTAGGAAATACGAGTGAATTCATTTCGGGATTCCGTATGCGGAAACAATAACTGACGTCTGTGTACAAAAGGGACTCCTTAATTTGGCGAGGTATTTTCCAAGGAATTTCTCTTTCCTATGAATCGAAACATCATTCCTTATTCTTGTTATCCTTTCTGCCCTTATATGCGCTTTTTTCGGTCTCATTTTGTCGTTTTTAAAAGTCAATATACTAAGACGTCATCATCTTTTTGATCCCGTCCCATATTACTTGGGGTCGACGTAACACATTTTTTCTTCCATTCTGTCTTATCATCCGTCATGCTATCACTATTTAGGGCTATATTTCTCCGGGACACCATGGAGGCGCGACCAGTCGCCACTACCAACAAAATGTATACAGCTCTATAGAGAGTTACTCACCTGGTGTCCGTATGGTTGCGCAACCAATTTGATGGCGCGACCAGCTCGGACGCCAGTTCGGCCGCCAGTGACGCCCCCACCAAAGAGTATGTAAGGGCTATATGTCACTGGGATACCATGGCAGCGAAATATAGCCCTAAGATTCTAACTGTAAAAAAATAAACATTCCTATTTATAATCCTCTCGAGCAATTGTCGATCACGGTGGCTAATCTAAACGGAGATTGGCCAGGTACGCAGGAGATATCAGTGCACTAGCGTGTGCGCAAACACCAACCGAGAAAAGGTTCTTAATGCTCTTTTATTTTAAGGTTATTAGTAAAATTTATAGACTTTAAATTGGGTAATATATTTTTTTTTTATTTGTGTGACAGAGTGGATTGATCGATTATCAATAGACAATAAGAACCTCACAAATATTTTTTTTGTGGTGGGGAATCATCAAATTACTTCACTTACTCTAGGGTAGAACAAGAGGGCGTGTCAAACTTTTACCGACTAAAATCCCAGCTTTGTCCTTCAGTTGCCTTTTACATTCTAGGACTATGGGTTTATTTTCAGGTATTCCCAAATGCTATATAAAAGTATAAGAATAGAACTCTCTATTCTTATACTATAAAAGTATAAGAATAGAGAGTTCTATTCTTATACTTTTATAGTTCGATGGGTCGGCATTCCGAGACGAGTTAAAATAGGAAGAGATCAGGCACAGAATCAACGACGGGACGGGGCCATTGCCTCGCGCGTGCACGTGTTGCCTTCTCTTTTGCTAGCATTACTGCTTCGCAGAAGGAGGTGACCGCCTCGCTCCGGACCATAGACTGTGCCAAAGCCCGGTGCGAGAGATCGCTGCCTCCGATTGCCCCCACGAGGACACGGCGATGCTCTGCCCAGGCGGGGTCTACCGTGTGCTCCACCGTGTCCTCCGGGCGGTCCACACAATAGTGACACCCGAGCGTTTCTTCCGCACGATTTCAGTGGAGGAACCTTCTGAACTTACCATGTCCGGTGAGGACCTGCATCATGCGGAAAGTAAGGACGCCGTGTTACCTTTCCGGCCACTCCTCAAAGAGTGGACTTAACACTATAATTATGGCGTGTCCAACGATTTACCCATAGTTTTTGAAATATTATGCAACCATTACAAATATAGAAATTCCCTAAGGAAACACATTTTCACTTGTACCTAACAAACAGCATAAGGAAATGAACAACCCCTAAAGTTTCGTAACATGAAGAACTTAATTAACCCAAAGAAACTTTTGGGTTAAAAATGTGTAATTTTTACTAAACTTTTTTGCCGTATTTAATTTTCATACTGATGGAAACGGGAAATTTTATTATGACAATTTCTTCCTTGTACATAATTACTTGGTCAAAGAGAGAAGAAAACGCTAAATACTTGTGTCGCTGCAGGCCATTTATCGAGATAATTTTATTTTAAGTAACAAGAATGGATATTAATAAAGTTGGCTTAGAATTAAAAAAGAATTAAATAATATATTTCACAAATAGGCTTAACAAAACGTTAGAAACTAATGCATCATTCCAATTAATCGTTATCAATGGAGAAAAATCGGTAAAAAAAACTCCACGGTTGCTCTTTTATAAAAACTATTGATTTTTAGGGTTCCGTACCTCTAAAGGAAAAAAAGCGGAACCCATATAGGATCACTTTGTTGTCTGTCTGTCTAGATCCTTTATCTCGGGAACGCGTGGAGGTATCGAGTTAATATAAAACCATGTACCATGTATGTTTTTTTTTTTTAAGGTGGAAAAATCATCTGATGACAAATCCCGCTCTTGGGCGGAGCGCGAGATAGTGTCAGACTTTTACTGACTAAAAACCCACTCCTGTTCCTTCGTTGCCTTCGTCCCAGGGCCCCGGGTTTCGTTTTCACACTACCCATGACCCCAGTAGGCTTCGACCCTGCTGGGCCCCTACGATTTGCTGACATCTCCCTGAGGCGCGCGTGGAACAATACGCGCCGTCGACGACTTGGACTCGGTCCGGACGGTTACCGGACGGTCGGACGGCAAGCCACCCATTGCTCGCCGTCCGCAAGCCTGCGCCTACGGTGGTCGGAAATCGGGATCGGAATCCCGGCGGCGGTTGGGGCGTGAGGACCGTTGCCGTTGCCTCACGCGATCGGCCGCCTCCTTTGCTAGCATTACTGCTTCGCAGAAGGAGGCGACCGCCTGCCACTCCTCCTCGCTCCGGACCATGGCCTGTACCAAGGCCCGGCGCGAGAGATCGCCGCCGCCGATCGTCACCACGAGGACACGGCGTTGCTCTTCCCAAGCGGGATACACCTCCACCGTGTCCTCCGGGCGGTCTACACAGTGGCGACACCCGGGCGTCGCTTCCGCACGAATTCGGTGCAGGAACTTCCCGAACTTCCCGTGTTCGGTGAGAACCTGCGTCATGCGGAAAGTGAGGACGCCGTGAGGTCTTCAAACCCCGCCTCAAAGAGGGGACTTATCGCCATAATTGTGGCGTGCCCAATGGGATAAGTCCATGTATGTCTGCGGTCCCTTTGAAGCTATGAAAAAATCAAACTTCTATAAGTTAACAAAAAAAAATGGTACAGCTGTTTATATCGCAAGAAACTGGGCAAGTGCGAGTCAAACTCGCGCACTGAGCGTGCCGTACAAATTTACCAATGAAAATGTTCAATTCTCGAATGGAAAAAAGAAAGAAAGAAATGGAAAGATCTTTATGTTGTAACAAAGAATTTACTGATTTTAGATTTATTTCTATATCTGTGCTATAAGACCTTGCTTTATGCTAAATTTCAGGATTCTGGGTACCCTATGAGTTTATGGTTACGTCCCAAAAAATAATACTTTTTTGTAATTCGGAAAAATCATCGATTCGGGAATTGAACTTTTTACATAGGTAAGTTTTTTTTTTTACAATATTTCAATATTACAATATTAATAAATTATCTATTGATTTATTACATCTATTTATCTATCTATTTATTTATTATCTATTTATTACAGGACAGTGTATACCATAGTGTCAAAAAGGACAATAAAAATGTAGATCGAAATAAAAAATAAATAGTCTGCGAAGTCTACAATGCTCTAACATTCACACTATAAACAATAAAAAAAGCTTTATAAAAATAAAACTTATTCTATTGTTATTTAACCAATAGTTTTTTGTTGTTTAAGGTTGGAAGAAAATATTCTCCTCTCGTAAACTCAACGCAGACCTTTCCATAAAACACTAAAATACATATTTTTTTATAGATCTATAAGTGAGAATTCACTGATACCCGAGAGATGAGTTCGCATTTCTCATTATTCTATCGTTACAAAGTGTAACCCTTGATTAGATTTAAAGAATGGCAACAAAGCAGGGGAAAGTAGGGTTCGACGGGACTTCATTATACATTTTTCTCTCTGTTTCTTCCCACCCTATTCTCCCCGTAATCATTGCGTTCCTATGGCATGTCTGCGGAATTAAAGATAAAAGTCGGGGTAATAAAAGGGGAAATAAACGAGAGATTGCTATAATATTAAAATATCTCAAAAAAAAGTTTTGGAACTCTGAACATTTGGCCGAAATATTAGAAATAATATGCTGAGAATGAATTTACATATAAATTAAAATAAGATTAGCAGCATTAGGGAATGCTTGGGACATTCCGTAGGGCGTAGCTTTAATGTCTTAAAAATATTTTATGCACAAAATCATCATCATCATCTTCCTGCCCTTGTCCCGTGTTATTTGGGGTCGGCGCAACATGTTTTCTTCTTCCATTCTGCCCTGTCACTCGTCACGCCATCACTAACCCCCTTTTCTTTCATATCACTGCAAAATATTGGTGCAAATAAACAACTAACCTGGCATGAAATTCTTTTTGCCGAGAATTTACTAAAATTGTTTTCTTTTTGCATTCATTCCCTGCGTTCGCGTATCTTTCATAGTTTATTGATATTGTTTTCTTCAAATCTACATCTACACTAATATTATAAAGAGGTAAAGTTTTTTTTTTGTTTGTAGCAGGTAATCTCTGAAAGTTCTCGTCCGATTGCTAAAACTTTTTCACCAATAGAAAGCTGCTTTACTCCTGAGTGACATAGGCTATATTTTATGTAATCACGCGAAGACGCGGGCAAAGCTTATATAATATGAAATTATACTTTTGTTTTATATTCAATGTTGAATGTGTGAGGAGCTCTTCAATATATTATAAAAGGAAAAGTCTTGACTCACTGACTCATGAATCCTCAGCCCAAGCCCTTGGACCTAAAAAGCTGTAATGCGCACCGAGGTTCCTGTTATAATATGTAAATAAGAAAGGATTTTTTAAACTCTGGTCCCTAAAGGAATTAAACGGGGGTCCAAAGTTTGTATACCTACTTAAACGCGGGTGGAGTCGTTGTAGCTAAATAATAAATAATAGTTACCATTCGTTAAGCGACAATACCAAGGAATGAAGGAATATCTTGTCACTCAGTAACTGAGTTGTGAAGATCAAATGGGCAGTGTCTCCATATTAACTACTGGAATTCAGTTGCATCCAGTTAGACTGAAATCTGATCCTAATATGTTTGAGAAAAGGCTAGGCAGACACCACGTACCAAAAAACAGTACCGAAAAACGTTGTCGGAGGCCTCCCAATGCCTCCCACAACGTTGACAGATGACTTGGTGAAGGTTACAGGAATCCGATAGATGCAAGACGCACAGGACCGTTCGTTGTGGCGTCACTTGGGGTAGGCCTATGTCCAATAGTGGACGTCTTTCGTTTTTTTTTTAACTAAATGCAATAAGTAGAATCAAGTAGTACGAGCAAATGCTAATAATTAGTTTAAAACAATATGTAGAATGATTTAATTATAATCCTCTAAAACTCACAATAGTATTATGTACCAAGAAAATATTTTACAATTTCATGAAATGTTTTACATAAAATTGGCTTGTTCAGGCAAATGCAATAATGTTGAAATATGAAATGTGAAAAATATTATTAAACGCGCTTGTAATAAATTGGTAGTGGAATAAAAAACAACAGACTGAGGTTTTTATTTTTTTGTTTTTAAATTATTTTATGCGTTAAGCCTACCCGGCTCAGCTGTCATTTGTAGCTCTTTGATAACCATTATAATATGCGGATAGAGGTTTTCAATTCTGGCAAACAGCTTGTCCTGAGTGTTGTGGTATTCATAATAATAATAATAATAATAATAATAACTTTATTTCACGAAAAATATACAGATTTCACAATGTTAAATAAGACAGTTAAAAAGAGCTTTGGTGGTAACACGATACAATACAGTCTAAAAACTAAAATCTGTACACAATATAAGGAAAACCCTGCCTCTCAAACTAGGAAGCCTGTATCTTGAGAGACAGTGAGTCAGCCTAAAATTGATGCTATAATATTTATAGTAGACTGTGTCGATCTACTCGAGCGTTCTGGGGAAATAATTATTATAAAGTAAGAAAATGTATTTACATTCACTTGGTAAGTGTGTTTGTGTGTGAGCGTATATGTATGTGTGTGGGCGCGGGTGAGTGTATGTTTGTGTGTGCGCGGGTGTGTGTGTGTTTATATATGTGTGTGTGTGGGTATGTAAATAGAGATATGTACATAGATAGTTAGACGACATACTCGAGTAAAGACTCTGTTTTCAGGTAGTCCTGTTTTAGTAGCCATTCCGTTAATTTTGATTTTATTTCATGTTTATTTAGATCGACTATGTTTAAATTTTTGTGAATTTGTTTGTAGATGTATGTACTTAATGTGTAGTACTGGTGTTGAGCGAAGGCGGTTTTGTGGGGGGTGCTAATAGGTAATTTCTTCCTTTTTTTAGGGTCAGTAGGGGGAACACTACCATGTTTTCTTAAAATAGACCGCAGTAGAAAGAGCTGGCGAACAGAAAGCACTTGTGAGTCAGCGTATAGTTTCGTAGTGGGATAGCGATAAGGTTTGCGAAACATTACCTTCAGCACGGCTCTCTGCGCTCTTTCAATCCTCAGGAAACAGGTTTTGTTTGCACCACCCCAGACTGTGATGCAATATCCAATAACAGATTGACATAATGCATAGTACACCATCTTCAGGGTTTCAGGCGCTGCCGAGTCTCTGAGGGATTTGAAAGTATGCAGCAGTTTCATAGACCTAGCAGCAATAGCGTCAACCTGTTTGTCCCATCGTAGTCCTCCGTCTATTTGGATACCCAGATATTTCACATTATCTGTTCTTGTGAGTTTCGGACATAAACAGTGTGGGGATTGTGTGGAGCAGGTGTGAGCTGTTATGGAAAATGACTTTTCTGGTAAGTTGTTTCGTCGAATAGCGAATGGAATGTACGAGGTTTTATCGCAATTCAGGGTAAGCAAGTTTAGGTTAAGCCATGTCATTATGGTTGTTATTGCCACTTCAGCGTGGCATTTAACGCTATCCCAACTTGGTCCGTAAACTATGACTGCGGTGTCGTCTGCATACGCAAAGATTTTAGAGTTGGGGATGGTCAGATTACACAACTCATTGACGTATATTAGAAAGAGGGTCGGGCCTAGAATGCTTCCCTGAGGCACACCATAAGTGTTTATTGTTATTTCATCACTCACATGTTCTCCTATTTTTACTCGTTGGGTCCGGTTGCTGAGATAATCTTTGAAAATTTCGAGGGACTTTCCTCGTACCCCAAGGAGTTCCAATTTAGATATAAGTTTAGGAACAGACACTGTGTCAAAAGCTTTAGAGAGGTCCAAAAATATCCCTAGACTTTTAACGCCACTGTCAAGGTTCCTCGCAACCAACTGTGTTAGATCCAGAACTGCATCCTCAGTTGAGATTCCTGAGCGAAAACCATACTGATTATCTGCTATGAGCCGATGTTTGTTGAGGAATTTTTTTAGAGCATTATTCAAGATCCTTTCCAGTATCTTAGAAAGCGCTGATAGGACTGAAATGGGTCTATAATTATTGACACAGTTTCTGTTCCCTCCCTTATGAATTGGATGAATAACAGCTTTTTTAAGTGCATCAGGAAAGATGCCTTTTTGAAGGCAGCAGTTAAAAATATACGTCAATGGTGGCGCCAAGATCTGGCGGCAGCTCTTTAACACTAGGGGAGATATGCCATCCCAACCTATTGCGCTATCATTTCGCAGTTGCAGAATAAGTGACTCAACTTCTGAATCATCAACCTCAAGTATTACAAGAGAGTTGGCGGGGTTGCGTGTTGTATTATCACTCAATCTTCTTGGAAGGTTTGTAGGTTGATGAGACTGGGACAAGATTTTTTCTGCCAAGTTCGTTCCTATATTGCTGAAAAATCTACACACTTCGTTTGTGGATGATATAGTGTTGTCACAGATATCCAACAGTTCGACCGGGCTAGTTTTCTTTTTGGTGGTATTTGTGATTCGTTTTATTGTTTTCCATAGTGCTTTAGGGTTATTCCGTGATTTTTCAAGTTCACTTTTCTCATAGGCAATTTTTAGTTTTCGTATCAAGTCATTACAAAAATTCCGGTACCGCGAATAGGTAATTTTCAGGATAAGATTATTGGGATCTTTCCTTAATCTGTTATAATAATAATAATAATAATAATAATAGTTCTTTATTTTCAGGCAACTAAGGCCCATAGACAGAATACATAAAATAATCTTAAAAATAATAAACTAATACATATTAACAACAAACAATAACTAATCTATTTTTCTTTTTTGCACTATTGTACACGAAGTGACGGCGTCGTGTTTCGCTGCGAGGTCGGAATTCTTCCACGAAATCGTCGATACACGACACCCTTCGGCCAAAACTCTCCTTTGAGGAAGGTCTCCAAGTGTTGAGTCGGCACCCGCACCACAAACGACTTGAAATTAGTGTTATGGCGCGACTCCAACTGCACGACTCTCAAAGTCCAGTTTGTTTTTACTCGTACATACTCCACGATCTCCTCAACCTTCGTGGTGTGATGTAGTCTCGACACATACAGCTGCGTCGTGGGTATAGCTGGACGCAGCAGCATGTTGGGTCCTGCCAGCGCGGTACCGCACTGGTTCTGACAAGGAGGTTTCTTCTTCTTCTCCACCTTTGTGAAACCATCCTCATCGCACGAGCTCTTAACTGGACCTCGTTGTTTCAAGTCCGCATTTTGAGACTCTAAGCTGCTCTGCTTGCCCCCTTTCGTTTTACCTGCTTGCCGCGTTGTTTGCGACACAGCAGGTATGTTTGCGGCAACTATAGCGGAGTAGGCACGTTTAGAGGTCGACGTACCTACATGCGTCACCACTTCGACCGGTGACGAAACAGCGACGGCAACAGCGGAGCAAGATGCAACGCAAGCATTTTCAGCAGCGGATGACGCACTGCAACTTGCCGATTCCAAACTGCCGATGGATGCATTTTGCGCTCCGCGACATATATTCACACCGGTGGTGTTAGGCGCCCTACTTTCCGAAACAGCGTTGCGCAACAACTCTACTTCCGCACGTAATTCAATTACGGTGTTATTAGAGACGTCCAGCTTAGATTGTACCTCGGCCAGGCTAGCTTTCAGGGATGTTATGTCCTTCAGCAACCTGGTGACATCGACGTGGTCGAACGTGACGGGGGGCAGCTTATGCAACTCCTTCGCCACGAATGCGGGTACGTCGTCCGGGTCGGTGCTCTTCATCATTGTGATGATGTCCTGCACACTTCTCTGGCCTCCATCCCTCCGTCGGGATTGCATCTGGTCAACTTTACCCATCGCTTGGAAAAGCAGCAGCTTGGCACTGCAAATCTCCTCCTCGTTGTAACTGGATTTGCAGATCTGCAGGATGCTGACCTCGTCCATATAGTCAATGGCATGTTTTATGAATGCCAACAGCTCGTTAACTATGAGTGGTTGACTCATAGCGAAGACGGCCAGCGGCTACTGCCGCGCTTAACGTGAATAAAAAATTCGTATCGAGCAGCGCAAACACGTCCGTACTTGACCGCGCATTGCACTGCACTGTTATGCAGTCGGTCACGGTTTTGTATACACTTTAAAATGCCTGTGGTTATCCACGGTTTTATTATTCTTTTTTTCCTAGGGATTTTAATTTGTTTTGTGTGCTTGTCAATAACTGAGGAGATGATCTTTATGAAGGCATTCATGGATAAATTGGGGTCAGTAAATTTGTATAAGGGGGAAAAATCAGAGTTTTCTAAATCTAACTTGACTGCTTCGTAATCTATGCGGGTAGCTATGTGAAGTGGTATAGCGTAAGGGTTTGTGTTAGCAATATTAAATAACACTGGTTTGTGATCCGTGACGTGTGAATCTAGTACAAGGGTAGTAACAGGCAGGGTACTTTTAACAAATACATGATCCAGACAGCTATCCAGTCGGGTGTTGAATCGGTGGGTTGGAAGTAGGCCGTGGGAGGCATTTAGCATGAGATATTCAAGACAGCGGTTATCTATACTATTCGGTTTAAGATCTATATTTATATCCCCTACGAGAATTATATTTTTAAAGGAAGATAGGCTTGCGTAGACATTATTTAAACTATCCAAAAATTTTTCGGTACTCTCTTTGGAACTGTATGATGGGGATCGGTTCACTGCCACGATAGCTATATTTTGGTTAGCCATATTGCATACCAAGCAATTCCCACTCACGAATTCTGGTTCCCATTCTGAGGTTTGGAGAGTGTGTTTTGTGTAGATAACAATCCCATCATTTTGATTATTGTTTATAGTGGTCCAATAGGAATCATATCCAGCTAAAACAGGCATATTGCTGACTTTACTAAGCCAGCATTCTGTAAGGACTACCACGTCTAAATCAAGTTTCAGTGAGTGTAGTAATAGCTGGGCTTGATCAAAGTTTTTATTTAAGCTACGGATGTTTAAATGCAGTATTTTTATGTTGCTGTTAGTGTTAGTAACATAGTCCATACAATTTTCTGGGGCACAGTTAAATGAGTCACCTACTGTTAGCGAGTCAAGCTCGCTGCTTATGCTGATTATGCTATCCATTGGGAGAGTGTTTAGAGAGCAAGAGGTAACTCAAAGCGAAGTCTTGTATAGTTAGGTCTTGCCTACTATGCAGTATGTCGTTTATTATTTGTTTTCTTGTGTAAGGTTGAATGATATAGGAAGTATCTTTGTATGAGTGAGTTGTAAGTGTATTCTTGTATAGGATATATGTGCCATTTTGAGATTTAATCTGTGTGGTTAAGTGAATGTTACATAATTTGTTTAAGTATTTAGAAGCAAGTACAATTTTTTAAAAATTAATAATACTATAAAAACGGATGCTAATATAATAAAGTTTTTGACAATATGGATTACTAGTCACTTGCCAGTGTAACCTATATTTTGTAGACATTTTTCAGAACTAATTAACATTTGTTTGTCACCTTCTTGTTTGCGTAAAAATATGTTACCGTTTGAGACCCAACAGAACTTAAAATTGTGGTTTTTCGCAAACTCTCGTGATTGAAAATACAGTTTTTTGGTGTTACCCGGAAGCTGTTCCGTGACGTAAACCGGATGACAAGTTCCGGAAATGCCAATGAGGCTAGTATTCAGTTTATCTTGCTTTTCCCTGGTTTTGTTGAAAGTTCGAACTGCAGATATGAGTGTGTCCTTTATCATAACTGAAGAAAATTCTGCTATAATCGGTCGTGATATGGTCGATGGGTTCGATGACTTCCCCGGCAAGCGATAAATATCCCTCAGTTCAGAGTCCTTAATCGAGACACCGACAGCTTCACCAATGTTGCATATTGTTTTTGCAAGTGTGGCATTAGTTTCGGTATTACTTTGCGGTATATTTCGGATTTCGATGCCCGACGACCTTGATTTGTGATGCAGATCTTGTATTTTTTTCTCTAAACTTTCTATATATACTCTCTCTGTTCACGGCGTTCCCTTCTTAGGTCTTCAACTTCTTTCTTCAGCTCCTCAAACCGTTGGTTTATAAAAGACATGGATCTTACCATCTCCTCGTTTGATTTTTGTATTGCCGAGTTAGCTGCTTGAATCTGGGTGTTCTGGGATTTAATTTCCCCAATGTCAGTCGCCAGTTTAGCCATCAAAGCGGTTTGAGTCGCAAGTACCTTCGAAATTGACGAGTCTTGTTCCTCCTTCCAATTTGCGAGTTGTGTTTGAAGATCGTGCGAGCTTAATGTAGTGGCGCCTTGTGGCGAGTCTGCCTTTCGGGCTCTTTTATTACGATTAGTGTTTACATAATCACTCACCACTGCATTGGCTATATCCGATTCCGATTTGGTCTGGGACTGGCAAAGGTTGTTTGTTTGCGTTTTCGGCGTGCTCGGGGGTGCAATTCAATTTCATTACAATCAAATTGAAGCTGACTCGAACGTACAAAAGGCTAGGCTAATATTTATTTTCATAAAAATCACCCTTTTTAAAGGTGACAGTGACTTCTCCCGCTCTAGGGCAGAGCGAGAAAGTGTATCAGACTTTTACTAACTAAAACCACACATATTATGTTCCTTCTTTACCCTTGCGTACCAGGATCAGGGTTTCCCTTTCGGAAGTAAGCCCATGGACCCAGTAGGCTTCGGCTCTGCTAAGCTCCTATGATTTTGCTGACATCTTTTTGAGGTACACTATGCGCCGTCGATGACTCGGGCTCGGTCCGGACGGTTACCGGACGGCCGGTCGGCGAGCTATTCACCTGCATGAAACTAGGAAATGTTCCCAAGGAACTGGCAAGGCACTAATAGGTATTTCTTCTTCTTAGACGTGAACTCTTGATAAAGTGGTCGTGGTCATCGGATATCCGAAATAAAAAAAATATACGTAACTCTAACCCAAACCGATGTAAATGTTTCGGATAAGTTCGGATATTATCCGAACTTATCCGAAAGGGGTCTAAATGACAGATTAGGAAAGTTTTTTGTTAGTTTGGCTTGGCAAACAAATAATAATCTGGACTAGAAATGAAAGAATCTCGTTATTTGTGTTATACGCGTATTTTTATAATTTTAAAATCCTAATATCCGTTAGGAAATTAGTGATAGCGTGACGGTAGACAGGACAGAATGGAAGAAAAACCGTATTGCACCTAGCCGATATAACACAGGACAAGGGTAGGAAGATGATGATGATCGGTAACCAAAATCGTCAACAACTAGCGGATAATCCGAAATCATTTCATATCTGTAACCATATCCGAAACCGTCATAATATTATTCCTATATCCGTATCTAGAGAGCAGTGATGACCGAGTGGCAACGGCCATGACTTATTTACTTCATGTTGGTCGCGGGCGCATTACTTTTGTGTAATTTATTTCAACATCACTGCTCTCAAAACGGTGAAGAAAAACATCGTGAGGAAACCGGCATGTCCTAGAACCAAAAATTCAAAGACATGTGACATTCACCAATCCGCATGAGCCCGTGTGGTGGATTGCGGCCCATTCCCTCTCCTACAGAGAGGAGGCCTGAGTCACAGCAATGGGAACATTAAAAGTCTGATTAGAGGTATGTTATGCTATTCGTATCTGTCTAGATGAGGAGTGGCAGGCAGTCGCTTCCTTCTGCCAAGCAGTAATGCTAGCAAAGGAGGTGGTCGCACGCTTGCGGACGGCGAGCAATGAGTAGCTCGCCGTCCGACCGTCAGGTAACCGTCCGGACCGAGTCCAAGCCGTTGACGGCGCGTAGTGTTCCAAGCGCATCTCAAGGAGATGTCAGCAACCGTATGGGCCTATCAGGTTCGAAGCCTACTGGGGCCATGGGTGATGCGGAAGGGATCCCCGGGGCCCTGGAACAATGGCAAAGAAGGACAGAAGTTGATTTTTAGTCAGTAAAAGTCTGACACGCCCTCTCACGCCACCCAAGAGCAGGGGAATGTCATTAGATGATTTTACCACCTAAAAAAAAATCTAGGTATACAGATACCAAATTTCATTTCCATAATATCGTTGACAACTTGTAAAATCTGTGAAAAAGTTACGTTTCTTGGTTCACCTTTTACAATCTGTCAACTACTTTCAAGATGCTTCCATCGAGCGATAAAATAAAACTTCACAAGCAGAGGCTGCAAGCTGCCAAGTCTTTGAACAAGGGAAATAAAACTTGGCATTATTATAGGAGTAATCATTAATATTGAGTGTTATTACCCGGAGGCTAGACTCATTTGTTTATTTCTTTTTTTCTAAACGCATGTCTAAATTGAAAGTATTGGTGAAACAGTCCTTTATTTTGTTTTTTTTTCTGTTCCGTGGAATAATGAGTGAGAGTCTCATCTAAAATACTGTTTGCGAAAAGAAGTCTGCTTTCAACGTTCGTTTTGACGACTTGGTTGGCTGCCCCGTTGTGGGTTCGTTTTCCGCATTGGACAATTATTTTAACGGCAAAGAGAGAGTTGTTCTGGATTTGAGTGTCTTAAGTATGTGAGCTTATATATTTATGAACACACTCACGATACAGGAGATATTCCTAGTGTGGGGCTTCGTTTAAAAAAAATAGTAGCTTATAAAATACTTTTAAAGCCGCCTCGTATCAACTAAAGGTAGGAAGTAGTGTTTTTTTTCTAGAAACCTTACTGACCTGTAACAGAAATTAAAATATAACTCCTTCCTTGCTTCCCCCTCCTATTATAAACGCATTATACACCACTACTTTTTTATTAGTACAAATACTTAAAGGTCTTATTAGAAAAGTTCTTGTTATTATTTAAGTAAAGTCTTAATAAATAATATTCATAAACAGCAAAGTTATTAGCGTTTGTTTATATCCTAAAATATCAATCAATTTATGGAAATATTTGGTTTATGAATGACTATCAAAATGGAAATGCGCGTAGTATTTTCTAGTAGCAATTTTTATGAATGATTGATTCTATTATGAATTTACCAATTATGACAAATTTTCGTGGTTAATTTTGAGATTTCGTTTTATTTTTACTTTTGACTACAGAAATATGATCAGTGACTGGTACAGATAGAGCCCCATTTTTTTGTGCTAATTAAAAAGTAGGAGTGTTTAGGTTTTAATAACAGGGCTGAGAAATTGTTCGAAAGAGTCACCGCAGCCCTAAAACGCAAATTGAAACTGAAGGAACACGGGCAAGTTTTAGTCAGTAAAAGTCTGACATCTCACGCCACCCAGAGCGGCAGAAGTGATGATGATATTCCAAAAAGGGTTATAATTTGAATTTACACGTAAGTTCTGAAGCATATTTAGTATCAGTCTAAATACCTGCACTAGAATGTAATATTTTAATTAAAAACTAAGTTGAGAAGGTGGATCTAAAATTGAGCTTCTCTACCGTGCCTGCGCGAATTTGTCTTCACAGTTGTTCCGTAATTATAATGAGTTTTTAATTTCTGTAAGCCATTTTAGTTTGAAGCTCAAACATTCCCAGACTAGCGTCGTAATTAACCCATTTATTCGTTACAAGGTTTTTCTTCCACGAAAAAATTAATCGCCAAACGATTATTTTCGACTTATAGCAATCGTCTCCGGTAGGAACTTACTTTGTTCGGTTGTTCTGACTTTTGTAATTTTGTTAGATTTCTTGTGATAGATATTTTGGTAGTTGAGTGTTTGTAATTAGAGCTGTTATATAGCTCTGATTCATTCAAAACCGAACACAGTTGTTTCTAGAAGCCCGAAGGACACGGTGGAGCATAATATGGTGGAGGTACCGTGCTTGGGCGGAGCACCGTCGTGTCATCATGGAGGCGAATGGCGGCAGCGACCTGTCGTGCCTGGCTCTGGGCCAAGCTATGGTTTCGTAGGGAGTTGGCATGGAAAGCAGTTACCTCCGTAATTTGAAAAAAAAAAAAGAACCTGTTCAAAGATTCACTCCATTATAGGTGCATTATCATCATGCTGGTATTCTCCAAAGGTTTTGGCAGAGTTGTTCCAGTGTACTTGTCGTACGACCACACTTCACTAGTTTTGATTTAGACACAGCTCCCACTGGTGCGAAATGTCGCATCGCGATCTGTTTTTCAGCTATGCTCGCATTAGCACGCCCACATAGTGGATCACAGTGCTGGACCAGTTCAGAGACTTTTGAACATTTGTGAATAGCGTTCGTGCTTGTCAGCTGACGAGTCATTGCGCGCAAGTAAGTCCCGTGTGACGCAGGGCGAGCTTTTCGCCATCACCTAGGCATAAACCTAGACTATGATATGCAGCTACTGAGGAATTCCATACTTTGACCGACCCTAAAATTACTATTTTAGGGTCGGTTCGGTTCCGTAGCATTCACTCAACACTCAAAAACAATAAACCTTTCGACCATGACAGTGGCGGTCATATGCATGACAAAGCAAAATATGTCCATAACGCCAAGGTCACGATTACATGACATTTAAAAGCTATTAAATCTTATAAGAAAATATTATTTTTCTTATTTGTGTTGTTAAAGAACGAAATCGCCGAGATGTTGATGCAGAGAGTACGCTTTTGCTTTTTTAGGAGACGGACAAAAGCCTTAACAAAAATTCTAAGGTGCAAGCCAGACAGAAGCGGCGTGGGCGCGCTACCAGCTCACCTCTTTTATCGGTTTTGCACCACGTCCCTCTTCTACATGAAGTATGAAAGAACATTGGAAAGGCGTCCAAACGGCACGCCACAGGCGCACCGAACGTTCACTGCTGGCGCGCACTCCTACCGCGCTTCAGTCTGCAGTGAGTGATACAATTTATTGAATACCACCGATACACATCGTCTCCGTGAGCGTGCCATGGGCGCATCCGATGCGTGCCGGTAGCGCGCGAGTGGCGCGCTCAATACGCGCCGTGCCGTTTCTGTCTGGCTTGCGCCTTAGAAAAATAAGATTGATATTGCAAAAATTTATAGAGCAAAATTTTATCGAATAACTTGTGTATAAGCAACGAAACCCAGTTACAACCAGACCGAATGGAGTCATGAATGGGGACTCCAAAGGCACAGTGTAGAAATCAAGCTAAAACTTGTGTTGAGTGCGGTTGTACAGCAATCGACTTTGTACCGAGTTTACGTCCGCGCCACTGGTTGGTAAACTTGTGGCGAAGTACCGCAACATCTTCAACTCGTACCTGTTTAAGTTAAAAACATTTTCGTTACAAAAGTACTGTGTTTAATACTTTGTCACTTGAATCGATGTTACATTTGAATTGAAGAATTTATGTTTAACTCTGTGTGTTAAAGATATTTTCTTATGTTTAAATAAAATGTTGAATTTTTTTTGCTCGTAGAACGGATGGTCGATGGGACCGAAAGGTTCTATAGTGGCGACCGCGCACAGGAAAACGCAACGTTGGGAGTCCTCCCACAAGGTGGACCGATGACCTGGTGGGAGTCGTGGAAACGTGGTGGATGCGAGACGCACAGGAGCGTTCGTAGTGGCGAGACTTGGGGGAGGACTGGGCGACCTTCGGCTGAAATGATGATGATGATGATGTTGTATTTTTTATGCCACTTTTTAACAAGTAGGTAGGTATAATTGAAGTCAACAGATTCGGACCTATATTTTAAATACTGTAACTCTTAGTGTTTTTGTGTTATTTTATTAACAATCGATTTGGTGTTAGGGGTCGAATTAGCTGTGAACTTTAAAGGGTTTCAATTTTTTTCTCGCGGAGCATTGAATCAATCTATCAAAAAAGGGTAAAAATCTTTATTTGAGGTGGCACATTATCAAATAATTTCTCCCGCTCTGGATATAGCAAGAGAAATAGACAGACTTTTATTGATTAAAACATACCATGGCCTGAACCAGAATCGGATGCGAGAGGTCACTGCCGCCAAATTGCCTTCACACAGACAGAGCGCCCAAGCGAGGTAGAACTCCACCTTATATACCATCGTGTCCTCTGAGTGATCCGCACAATGGTGGCACGTCTTTGGTGACACACACAACCCAACCCGACAACCGTGTCTGATCAGGACCAGCGTCAGACGGAATGTGGCGAAGCCGTAGCGTCTTTGTAGCCATTCCTGAAAGAGGAGCCATACCACCGTGGTAAAAGCGTGCCCAAATCTGCACGCATCGTCCTAATATTTAAAATACTTAAAATCAGTTACAAAATATTTGATTTTGTCAATTAATGCTGCTATGTGAATTTATTTTGTATCTCCTTATGTAACTTATTCCAGACAATTTATTATAATTTAACCCGATCTCAAAATAGGTAATTATGTAGCAACCACGAAACTTAGATACATTTATCAATTAAAACTTTAAATTTATTGGTTTTCTATTCATTTTATTATGCTTCGAATAAACTATATTGTAACTTATTAATTTTGACTTTGCAAGTTACTTTAAAGACACAGCAAGTTTAAAAATAAAAAATGAGATTGTATTCATATTTTAGCACTATAAATAGTTTTTGGTACGGAAACTAAATACCTCTCTTTTCCTTCTAAGATTTCGGTTTTGAATTTTGATTTTTTTTAACCACATTTACAACTTAAAATCAAAATCAATCTTTAAAAAGACGGAGAATCTCTTGTAACCAAAGTGCAGTATAAGGAAAAGCTCCAGTTTTTCTCATTTCAGCTACTGAACACTCCATATCAGTAACAGGTGGGACACATAATTTAATGTAACGAACAGCTAAAGTGGTGCAGAACGAAATTGCGAACACTATGTCACATGGCTTGGTAAAAGTTACTGGGGAAGGTTCATAGAGATTCAAGAAAAACTATCTACAAGCAAATAGATATTTGAATAAAGTATAGATAGATAGATAGATAGATGAACTCTTTACTAATATACACCATAAAAGATTCAGGTACTGTAGGAGGTTAAAAAGTGGGTGGTCTTACCGCTAAAAGCGTTTTTTCAGACAACCTTTGTATGGATTTGACAGAAAAGGATATCAAAAACAAAAGTAATAAAGTACAAAATGTAAGCAGTATAAATATATCTTCACATATATAATTATTTTGTACGTGTGTTTGTCAGTTAACTTCTCCTAAACGGCTTGATAAAATTAGATGAACTTTAGTGTGTATATTTGAGTGGCTTCCTGAATGGCTTGAAAATATAATTGAACCAGGTAGGCCACGCTGTAAAACAGTTCTCAATTTTTTTTTCTGACGAAAAGCCAGCTTTCAGGCAAGACAACTTGAAACTTAGACAACTTTCAGTAACATTTTTTATCATTCACTAACTTCTGCCAGCGGCTTCGTCTGTGTTAATGTAAGTGATTGCGGATGTGAAGTCGAAGTCGAAGCCAAATAAAAAGTAGCTTATAAACTTCCTTGTGGTTGAAGCCTACTCATTATTATTTAATCAAAATCAGTTCAGCAGTTTGAGTAGTTTCACCGTGTATGCGTAACAGGCAGACCGAGTTACTTTCACATTAATTTATGATATTATTATCGATTTAGAGATTTTTGCTTACACGGTTCACAAATTAATAGCTAGGTTTTAACTGACGTAATCTCATTACTAGAAGGCCCCCGCGAACAAATTAGTATGGCCCCCACAAAACGTATCTGAGCAATATTCAAAATTATTAATTAATCATCTCACTTAAAAAGAGAGCTTAAAAGTCCGAAATATAAGGGGGAAACAAAGAATAATGAAAGTCTCCAGTGGCAGGTTTATACTATAACTAAATAATTTAATGAAAAATAATCAAACTTCTTTAGTTTACGATTTTGATCTATCCGACTAGTCTAGACGACCCAAAAAGTCGATTGATTGGTAGATTCTGTGACCAAAACTTTGGTAGACAATCTTGCGAAACCTTAAAGTACCTACTTAGATTACAAATGATTTCACGTGAACCAATAGTTTAAAAGAATTAAATATATACATAGCATAGCCCTCTTTTTACTTGTGCCAATAGATCTACACAAATTGCTTTGCCACCATGGAGGCCTATGCCTAGCAATCGGAGGACACAGTGGAGCACACGGTAGAGGTGTGCCCGGCTCGGGCACAGCACCGCAGTGTCCTCGTGGGTCAGATCGGCGGCAACGATCTCTCGTGCCGGGCCTAGGTACAGTCCATGATCAGAAGCGAAGAGGAGTGGCAGGCGGTCGCCTCATTCTGCGAAGCAGTAATGTTAGCAAAGGAGGAGGCCACACGTGCACGCGCGAGTACTGTAGGCTTGCGGACGCCGAGCAATGGGTAGCTCGCCGTCCGATCGTCCTGTAACCGTCCGGACCAAGCCCAAGTTGTCGACGGCGCATACTGTTCCACACGCGCCTCGACATAAAAACATGCCTAGCAGTGGTCGAAGTCGGGCTGTGGTTGATAATAATGATCAGATAAACACATAGGAAGGTAGATTCACCAAACCTCCTTTTTTGTTTACAGGAAACATTCCACGATATAAATACAAAGTAAAATATAGATGTCAAGTCAGACAACATCGTAAATGGAGCGAGGTCTTAGGCCGTTTCTCCGGTAAGACAAGATAGAGATCTCGACAAGAAAAGGGGATGCCGTTGCCCAGCAATGAGACGAATTGTTGGCTCAAAATGACAAATAGAAGTCATAAATATAACACAAGAACCGGTTTGTCGACATTATCCTTTGTAACTTGTAACGAACCGTTTCTTTTAATCCCAATGTTCTGTAGGTTTGTATTTATTAGAAATCCTTTAGATGTTTAAAATTGTAAAGGTGGAAATATAGGTTAGTAACATGCATTGATGGATTTTTCTATAGTTAAGGTATATATTTATACAGTTCTGTGCGTCTTATAGCATGACTAACGAAACATTAGAAACTATTTCTTTCTAGTCTTTTTTTTAACCCTAATTTATTTATTAATTTATTAAAACTTCATGCAATACAAAAGTATAATGGCAGACTTAATGCCTTAGGCATTCTCTACCAATCAATTTAGGGCGGTGAAAAAATGGCAGGTGCATAAAAATATAAAAGATTATTAAGAAAACAAGGAATCAGAAGTATGTATATATACAAAATAAACATACATATATAATTTAATATAATATATACATATATATATTTATATTAAGTAAAAGAAAGGGGTTATTGAGTCAACTTCAGTATTTGTGCAGAAAATAATTTCGTAACATCCGCTTAAATATATACAGACTGGTGGCCGTTCTGATCTCGAGAGGAAGCGCATTCCACAGAAGTAAGTGTGGACTGTAACTAACTAGGAATTAATCTTTTATTTTTGGGTGCGTTCAAAAAACAACCGGAACAACCATCTGTGAGCTATATAAATATTTGTTTCGTGCAGGAATTGAACCCGCAATATACAGCGCAGCAGCCAATCGTTCGACCACTGCGGCAACTATGTCTACTCACTCAAAATTAAATGTGCTTTGGAACGCGTCTTCAAATTATTACCCCTTTTTAACGTATTTTAATGTGAGAGGGGTACCTAATAGATGCTACTGTGCGTGCTACGGTTATACAGGTATTTGTGTTGCATATTTCTTCTTAAACCATCCGTTAAAATGTGTTTGTATAACCAAAGAGAGCTCACGTGGTGAGCAATTTGCCGCCGCACGCAACGATAAACTAGGACGTTTGACCTTGAATCTTGCATAGTTTTGAAAATAATATCTAACCTTGATTTTCTGAGAGCAGCTAAATGCTCACCACGGATGCACACGTATAGACATAATTATGCAGAATATTTTTGAGCACAGTTCCAAATAGCTAAATTAATAATTAATTAATTAGCTAATTGTTGTTTGTTTGTTGGTGTTATGTTTTGTGTTATGTTCCGTGTTATGTGTAATTATGAGTCCTTAGTTACTTGAATAAATGAAATTATATTATTAAATACCACACCAATATAAATTGACCACGTATCATTGATCCAAACAACAACTACAGTGAAACTATCATATCTCGCGGTTTCTGTATTGTAATCCACCATGACGGCTAATCAAATAACATTTGGTTCACTAATCTAGCGATTAATGTGACATCCAATGTCGACCCATCCAATTTCAACCGCAAAATTATGTGTTCCATGAATGATAATCACCTACGCGGCTGATTGGTCACATTGATTGCACAATCGCATCTGATCAATCAATCCATGTTTGTTCGAGATTTAATTTAGATGTCATAATCTGTGTGAATTATCGACACGTGCTAAACATGTGTCATCCATTTAGCACTAGCGATACGCCCCAGCTTTGCACGTGTGTTAACATTTTTTGAAAATTTTCGTAGTTGTCTGGCATAATGCTGAACTGGACCTATTTGGCACGGTCCTCACGACCGTGCCAAATAGGTCCAGTTCAGCATTATGCAACGTTGTTGTTTCATTATCATTCCAGCCAAAAGACGTCTACTGTGAGAGTCACGGGAAACCGATAAATGCGAGACGCACAGGACCTTTCGTTGTGGCGACATTTGACCGGCCTATATGCGGTAGTGGAAATTATTGTTATAATTTAATTTAAGTAGATATCTACAAAAGAACTTGTTTCTCCGTTATGTGTGTCTGTGTGATGAATAAATGTATTTATTTTTCTTTCTTTTTTAGGGTTCCGTGCCTCAAAAAGAAAAAAACGGAACCCTTATAAGATCACTTTGTTGTCCGTCCGTCTGTCTGTCTATCAAGACCTTTTATCTCGGGAACGCGTGGAGGTTTCGAATTGAAATTAAAACCGTATACTCAAGTCTGCGGTCCCTTAAGTAAGCCTGTTAAAAATCAAACTTCTCAGTTAACGAAAAAATTTGGCATGAAGCAAGCTCTCATAGCACAAGTATAGGAAAAAGTCAGAAAACTAAAAAATTTGTAGACACGTCGAAAAAAAAAAAAATTGCTATTCAAAAAAATCTTCGTTACTCCATTCGGGAATTGAACTGTTTTCATAGGTAAATTTGTACGAAACCCTGTGTGCTCGGTTCCAACATGCACTTGCCCGGTTTTTCTACTATAATATGCATATATTATACACCTAAACCTTCCTCATGCGTTGCTCTGTATTGGTGACAACAGCATGAAAATCTGTATAATAGCTTTTGAGTTTATCGCAAATAAACAGACACGGTACGACTTTGTTTAATAAAATGTAAGGTTTTTTTCGGACTCACGCACTGAGGGTTCCGTACAAACTTACCTATGTAAATAATTCAATTCCCGAATAGATTCTCAAAGATTTATCGGAATAACAAAAAAAAAAACTTTTTTGTGACGTAACAACAAATTTACTGTTTTCTGATTTTTCAGTTTTTTTGTTATAGCGGTAACAGAAATACATTATCTGTGAAAACTTTTTTTACGATTTGGAAAAAAAATCGTAACTTAATTCGGGAATTGAACTATTTTCATAGGTAAGTTTATACGGAACCCTCAGAGCACGAGTCCGACTCGCTCTTGCCCGGTTTTTTATTTACTTATTATTTCGCCGCAGCTTGCTATCATTCTTCGTTTGGTCCAACTTTTCTTTCAACAGAGGCCTTCTCCAAGACTTCACTTCTCTCTGTCCTCAGCTACTTGAATCCATTCAGGAACTGCTGCTTTCCTAATATCATCTTCCAATCGCTTCCTCTACTTTTTTTACTTTTTTTTTAGATACCCTTTTGTTATTATTTTTGTCCATGTTTCATTCTTTTCTCTCAGCATCTGCCCTGTACAACGCCATTTCAGTTCTCTCCAAACTATTTGAACTTTTTTGAATTTTGTTTTTCCTTTTTATCTTCCACCTAAACTCACATAAATTACTGAACATTCATTGACCGCCTGAAGTCAATGAAACATTATTCTATTAAGTCATCTTTTAATTCCCCTCTGAAAATATGTCCGTAACTTATTACGTAGCAGAAACTTCCAGCACTCAGTCAATATTAACATTTTTATTTAGCTCGCCTTAAAACGTCAAAGCTCCATCAAGTTATTTTTATTAATAATTTGCTAAAAGTTTTTCGTATCTCAGCTTTTACGAAAAATAATGTAACATCAAAACACTGAAAAAACTTTTAAGGATTATCTCAATATCTTTGATCAGTGGCCTTGCTTTGCTTGCCTTGCTCTACAACATGGGACTAGCAAGCGACCCAACTTGCAGGATCGGTGGAGATGCAAAGGAGACTTTGTTACCCTTGCTATGCGACTGTGCAGCACTAGGCTACAAAAGACTAGGGTATCTGGGCCAACTATTCCCAAGACCAGAGGACTACAGGCTCAGTCCCCCATCAAGGCCATACTGGGACTCATAAAGCAGGTGCACGGAACGCTAGGGGTTGTGTAGACAGGAGGGGCATAGCACAAAAGATCCAGAAGGGTCGAAGTGTTCTGGCCCAGGGCCAGCTCCACAATAAGATAAGATAAAATCTGTGGCCTTGCCATGACGTGTCAAAATGTCAGTCGTGCGAACGAGAAAGAGGGAGCTATACCTACATACACCCTATATAGCTCCATCCCTTAGACCAGTGATTCTCAAACTTTTTCTCTGACGGAACCCTATTGGAAGGCAAAATATTTAACGGAGCCCTTAAATAAATAAAATAGTTTATGAGCAATATTTACTTATTTTGAGTTATCGTGATATTATCTATTATTTCCTATAGATCGTAAAATCTGATGTGAGTTATGACACTGTTTTTTTTATTTTTTTAACAATTAAACAACAATAGAAATGAAGGTAAAGTCTGAAGACACTTTGGCCTCAAGTCTGCTATTACAAAAGTGTCAGAATGGTCTATCATTGATTTCTTAATTGTTGATTTTGGCAAGTTTGGTAATCCACTAATATAATGACGTCATTATCACTTTCCAATGATCAACCACTGACACTCCATTGAAAGAAATGGCTTAGAATGGTAATTGCGGAATCTGCTAAAATTTTGACATTGTGCAATCATTGCTTTTAATTTGTTACGGGCAGCTTGATATTGTCATTCTACCACAAAACCATTGAGCGATCAATGATCGACCATTATGAATTTGCATACTTCGAACTTTTAGTAAAATGACAATGGGATCGTGTTGGAATGACGAATTTATAAAATAAGACTTGGGCCCCTAGTCTTTATACTTTCTTTCTCATTATAATCAGTAATCACATCGAGCCCGCAAAGAGGCTTTGCGGAGCCCTAGTCTTCCGCGGAGCACACTTTGAGTATAACTGCCTTAAACAGTTCAGTTTATGTCGTAAAATGGACCGCGTTAAAAGGTCGTGGTTTTTTTTAGGTGGGAAATCATCCAATAACTTCTCTCGCCCTTGGGCGGAGCGAGAGGGCGTGTCAGTCTTTTACTGATTGAAACCCACTCCTATGTAGGAACATAGGAGTGGGTTTCAATCAGTAAAAGACATGCAATGCAAAGAAGGATCTTTGCCTTGCATTCCAGGGCCCCGGGTTTTCCTTTCAGAAGCAAACCTATGGCCCCAGTAGGCTTGGATCCTGCTGGGCCCCTATGATTTTGTTGACATCTCCTTGAGGCGCTCGTGAAGAAATCGTGGGAAGGCCTCAGGATTGTCACGAAGCCTTAATACAATTTAACTCTAAATCAAAGGCAACTAAAATAGAACAAAGAGTCAATGAGGGTTGTACATTAAGAGCGTCCGTATCGGTTCGTTACCAAATAAATAGGCAACCGCAGAAGATCCGCTCTATACAATGTATCGTATGGACCGCGAGATTGTTCGAAATACAGTAACCTAAATTAACACGGCTGGCTCTTAGTCAGTAAAAGCTTGACACACACAATATTCCACAACTTTCACACAACGCCATCTAGTCCCAAACTAAGCAAAGCTTGTGCTATGAGTACTAAATAACTGAAATATATATGCATAATCAGCCTTTTAATGTTCTCACTGTTGGAACTCAGGCGTCCTCGTGTGTGTGAGTGCGGATTGGTGAATGTCACATATTTTCGAATTTTTGGTTCTAGGGCATGCCAGTTTCCTCACGACGTTTTCGTCACCGTTTTGAGAGCAGTGGTGTTGAAATAAATTACACAAAGTAATGCGCCTGGCTGGTTTGAACCTTCGACCTACAACTCGTAAGTCGGGGCCATTACCACTCGGCCATCACTGCTCTAACAAGGATTATTTATTTTACGATTAGACACAATAATATTTATATATATACAAAAACACTTAACTAATTAAAACTATATACATATACTAAAGGCTACTCCTAACTAAAACTAAAATATGGCGTCATAAAACTCCTCCGCATCGCTGTCGACTGGAAGTGTGCCCAAAAGGCACATAATATTAGGTCTTTACCTATGAAATTGGAGATTTGTATGATAATTTAAAAATATAAAAATTTTGGTAATTTTTTTATTTCAGCTAATCAAAGTACTGGCCCAAATTATCTACACGATTTTGCCATTTTGATGGCAGTTTGTTTATCCCTTTACTGTAGAAGTCTGCCGGACGGGAGGCGATGAAGACAGCGAAAGCGTTTTGTACTGCATCACGGGTGTTGAATTTTTCCCACTTAAAAAATTGTCTAAATTTTGAAATAAGTAGAAATTTGTTGGGGCAAGGTCCGGTGAGTACGGTGGGTGACGGAGAGCTTCCAGCTGTAACTCTTGTAGCTTTGCGATGGTCTGTCGTGAAGTGTGAGCTCGCGCGTTGTCGTGGAGAAGCAATGGGGAAGAGCGATTGACTAGTCTTGGTTGTTGAATTGCGAGCTTCTCCATCATTGTTTGCAATTCTTGGCAATAGACATCTGCCGTCACTGTTGTGCCATTCGGTAAGAAGCTGTGATGTACAAGTCCGGCACTGGTCCACCAGACAGTCACCATCATCTTCCTAGTAATCTTTTTTTTAGCGCACTGATTAGGTGCTGTACCCGTGTCCACCCACTGAGACGAACGCTTACGGTTGTCGTACAGGATCCAATTTTCATCGCAGGTAACAATTCGATTAAGAATTCCCTCGTTTCATTCGTAATCACACCCAGACACAGAACAAATGATCAAGTTCATCACACAAACATTTGTCCTGGGTGGGAATCGAACCCATAACCTTCCGCTTAGCAGTCAGGGCCACTGACCACTAGACCAACAGACCCGACAAAAGTGATTGCGAATAGATTTTCACCAATTGTATGTATTGTATGCGAAGTGTCTTCACCATATTGTGCTCCTTATATGAAGTCGACCTTCTGCACCTATACACTTTGTGACGTATCGTTTCGTCAAGAGGATAGCACAAAAGATAACAATCACGGCCCATTGAACCGAATGTAATTGATAATATAATTTAACAAGAAAGGATAATATCTCAATGTCGCCAATCGCCATCTACTTCGACGGTAACAAATATCGGTAATATATATCTTATAATCTCATTCTATTGATCCTAAATACCCATTTTTTTTTTCGTCTCGTTAATGGTGGAATGGCAGTTATATTTTCAAAAGTTTGATTGGTGTATTTTTGATAATTGAGGGTTGTATGTTATTACAGACAATAAATAATTAATGTACATCCGGAAACTAATATGATAAATTCTTGATAAATCTTGCATCAAATCAATCATTAAATTAATTAATTCAATAATTTACAATTATTTTATTAATTTATTTCTTAATGTAACTCAATAATTTTATCAATGTTTCAATAATTTATATAATCCTAAGTACCTATTTAATTCAATTTATTTATTATGCTATAACAATTTTATTTTATTCAATAATGTTACTATGGGTCATTTAATGCCTGAAATAAACGACAAATAATAATTTGTGTGTGCGTGCGTAGATACCAATCCTTTTTTTCCTTTATCTTTTAACCAGGATGATATCGTTCAGTAATATTATGCCAAAAAATCTTTTAAGTTCAGCTAGCTTATGGGTAAATAAATGACAGGAAATTAAGTGTATACAAATTAAACGTAAGTCAACTGACAGGATTGGCTGTCAAAAGTTTATCAACTAACTAATTATTTGGAAGGTCCAAAATGTATCAAAACTTTAAACTCAGTGACCACAGCATAGATATCACTTATTCCGGTCTGCTATCGGATGACACGTGAGTGACCGCCGGTCGTCAACGTTATTCTCATGTATTCCAATTTTCACCCCATTAGTAATTCACTAGAATTTGTGGTCGTTCCTGTGACCTGTGTAAAGGAGAATGGACGTTATGGTTATGAAAGGTATGGCTCAAATTGGCATACTGATCGAGTCATTAAATTCAAAGATATGTCTCATTTTATAAAAATAACTAATGCAAGGGAGACCAGCTTCTTTTGAGCATACCACTTACATTAATTTATTGTTAACTGGCTTGTTGGTCTAGTGGTTAGTGGCCCTGACTGCTATGCCGGAGGTCGTGGGTTCGATCCCCACCCAGGACAAATGTTTGTGTCTCGGTGTAATTTATCTATATATGATATATTATCTATATAGCAGAGCTTGTGTTATGGGTACTAGACAACTGATAACCATACTTATATATTTCTAAATACATATATTTAGAAATATCTAAATACACATATATAAGCTCTGCTTAGCTCGGGACTAGACGGCGTTGTGTGATAATTGTAGAATATTATATTATATTATATTATATTATATTATATTATATTATATTATATTATATTATATTATATTATATTATATTATTGCATATTATATTATATTAAGCAGGAGCAGTGGTGGCCGAGTGGAAACGGCCCCGACTTACGAGTTGTAGGTCGCGGGTTCAAACCCAGCCAGGCGCATTACTTTGTGTAATTTATTTCATCACCACTGCTCTCAAAACGGTGAAGGAAAACATCGTGAGGAAACCGGCATGTCCTAGAACCAAAAATTCAAAGACATGTGACATCCACCAACCCGCACTGGGCCCGCGTGGTGGATTACGGCCCATTCCCTCTCCTAGAGAGGAGGCCTGAGTCCCAACAGTGGGAACATTAAAAAGGCCGACTATGCTATGCTATATTATATTATATTATATTATATTATATTATATTATATTATATTATATTATATTATATTATATTATATTATATTATATTATATTATATTATATTATATTATATTATATTATATTATATTATATTATATTATATTATATTATATTATATTATTGTTAACTAGCTGACCCGACAGACGTCCTGTCGCTAAAAACTGTCGAACGCGCGAACGGTCAAGCGCGCAAACTGTCAAACGCGCAAAGATTAAATAGTCGTCGCAGTTTCCTAAAATTTTCTAATTTTTGAGCAACTGTCTCCTTTCTTAATTTTTCTTTCCAAATAACCTTCTCCTGGCAAACATACAAAAATAAAATATAAAATAATAAAGTAAAATATAAATGTCAGCGAAATTAATCCAGCCGTTAACATTATGATGACGTGACCAAGAGAAATAGGGATTCATTTTTACTTACACAGATATATTATGAGAGACTCACAAACTATTCGTAACGAAATTATTGATAGTGCTTGCAACTTCAAAGTAAATAAAAAAAAATGTTTATTGGTACCAGTATAATCATTCACAATATTATAATTCAAAGAAAATAAATAGGTACAGTATATGCAGAAGTTGCTGATATTGGTTGCCAAACTAAGTTCGTTTGTATTGCAATGAGCACAGTTATCTTTTAAACTAAACTGCCCCCCTAGCCAAGTTAGAACTGTTTCGTTTCGATTTTCGTTTCGTTAGTCGCCTCGAGTCGGCTACCCCTCCTAAACCTTTGTTCTGACCACGTGACTGAGCGTTGAGATGATGTCAGAATAAAGGAATTGGAGGCGTGGCCTACTCGAGGCGATCGACGAAAAGAGAATCGAAAGAAAACGGTTGTAACTTGGCTAGGGGGGTGGTTTTGTAATTAATAAACTCGAAAATTACTAGATTGATTTTAATTATTCTTTTATTAGTAGAATGCTATTTTATCACTCAGTGACATTATAAGCATTATTTTTTATTATTCTACTTTCACGTAGGCAAAGCCGCTTTTTGAAGCTCATCATCATCATCATTTCAGCCAAAAGACATCAACTGTTGGACATAGGCCTCCCCCAAGTGTCGCCATAATGACCGGTCCTGTGCGTCTCGCATCCATTCGATTCCTGCAACTCTCACCATGTCATCGGTCCACCTTAATGGAGGCCTTCCGACGCTGCGTGTTCCGATACGTGGTCGCCATTCCAGAACCTTGCGTCCCCAGAAACGTTTCGTCGTCATCCAGAAACTAGTATTGGATAAATTAATATATTCTTTACTTTTATAAATTTTGAAAACTTTATTGTAACAAAAAATATTGCAATGTATCATCTTTTTTTTGCTACCAATTACAATGATTTTCGTTTTTGCCCGATGTTGGTTGGCACATCGAAAACAGATGCGAATATTCATTTTTTAAAACCTGTGAAACAGTCGGTTTACGTACAAAAAATTGCAGCTCCTGTAATTTGAAGGTTTTTTATGGCATTCGTTAATATTACACTGCTGTTGCCAAAATTGAAGGGAATAAAATTCAACCACTGAAGCTAAGTATATAGTAGGACAATTCTAGTTTTCGTTACTAATAAGAAGTAGTTTAGGGGTGGCTTATATTCAAAATTGGACGTATTTCGGCTGAAATAATAATAATAAATATCATTTATTTCTCTCATAATCTCTCAAATCACATTGTAACACAAGTTTATTTAAAAATTTTGCCTGAAGACTAAAACCTTTGTGAGAGCTGAAGTCTGAACTAGGTTCGAGACCCTTTTCAGGCTCACACCCTTTTAGACATAATCACATTTTGCGGCACATAAAAATGAAATGATGATGATGAAATAATAAGTAGAAGCAAGCAAGTAATAGTGATCTTTGACCAAGTAATTAATTATTACGATGTAAATAATTTTGGAAATGAGATATAATATGTTGCAAAACTTATTAATTGCGACTTAGGAATAGGATGTGTACAAAAGTCTCATAATTTCTGTGTGAAAGACTTATGATTTAGAAAATTATCAAAAACCTTCTTTGGTTTAAATAGATTGGGAGGGAGTATCAGACTTTCACTGATTAATACCCACCCGTTTTTTTTTTTTGCTTTTCAGGCCTCTACATACATCTACAGTACGATAGTCCGTGGTGTACATAAGTAACTAGTTCTAGCCGCTATGATGAAGGCTAAGCCTAGTTGTAGCCGAAGATAAGTAGGGTACATCTAAGTTTAACCGTACGTTGCCGGCTGCAACTAGGTGTGGCCGCACTTCGGCTATTAGCCGAAACATATACATTAAATAAAATAAAAAAAAAACCCTTAAGAACTAACTAAAAATAATCTAAAGAATGGCGACGAAAAACTCCTCGGTATCGCTGTTGACTGGTATTGTACCCTAACACTGGCGACCTCTAATTCATCTCAACAATATCACACTCCATCCATCTCTCATCCGTATTGTTTGTAGTACAAACACAGAGGTGCCATTAAAGTCGATTGTAGCACATAGACAAGCCCATAATACCTGAGACTAGTTACGGTTGTGTATCTGGAATTAACCATCAGGCTTCAATGGCTATATCAGGCAATTGATTCCTGATAGCTAAGATCAATAGGCTACAAGGATTCACACGTAGGTACATCTATTGTTAGTATTTAGCTATGTATCTGTTAATGGTGTTAAATTACTAGTTTAGGAAATTACTTGAATCGGCGTAAGATCTACATTTAGATTGATGGGTGTGTCAGACTTTTACTGACTGAAAACCACACCTGTGTCTTTCAGTTGCCCTTTGAAAAAATGCCTGCGGCCCGGACGGGTAACGGTCTTGCTGGGCTCTTACGGTTTTGCTAACATCCCTTTGAGGCGCGCGTGGAATACAACGCGCCGTCGACGACTCAGGCTCAGTCCGGTCGACTACTGGATGGCCGGAAGGCGAGCTGCCCATTGCTCGTCGTCCACAAATCCGCGTCTACCGTGGCTGGTAGTCGGGGTCGGGTTTTCGGCGGCTGGGGTATGAGAATGTCAGTTGCCTCACGCATACGGCCACCTCCTTTGTTAGCAAGATTTAATAAATAATAATAATTTATAGAGCAAAACTACAAGAAAATACCAATAGAAAATCGTACAGTAACTGAAATGATGGTGGCTGAAACCGTGAGGGAGATGACGTCCGCACCCCTCAGTTGCCGGGGCTAGAAGACGCCCCGGTTGCTGGGAGTCGCAGAACAATTCCCTGTTACCGTAGGCGCAGGTTTGCAGATGGCGAGCCATGGGTATCTCGCCGTCCAGCCAGGTTGGTTCTAGTTAGTAAATGTTTGGCACGCTCTCACGGCTCAAAAAAAGCTTGAAATTATGGTAATAATGAAGAAGGAAATAGTCTTCATCATCACCTTCATCATACTAGGCGTCTTTTACTGACTAAGCTGCTATTGAATTATACAATTATATATATCATTTATTATAAATTATATATAATATATTATTCATAATTTTTATAATAAAAACATTTCATTTAGAAATAATCAATCTCTTTAAGGACCAAAATGCAATCATCTCATCCCAATTAGACTCACACGCATGCGTTAGGATTACAGGCTAAACATTGTCGTACATTAGCTGTGAGTAATTGCTAGCTTAGCAAACTGTGGTTCTACTGGCCGTCACGGCACGCCACAAATGTGGAGGGCCTGTAGCGGTCACGACGCTTGTTGACTACCAGAGAGCACGAAAATTACTGGCCTTTATTTGTTTCTTCGTTGTTTGACATAAACTGAATCAAGCTCTCTGTAATCTTAACCGCTATTTCATAAATGTGGAGGGCCTGTAGCGGTCACGGTGGTTGTTTAACAATACAGAATAGAAAAAGATGTGTTTTCCTTGTTGTATATACCTACGCTTCATCGTTGGCAATAATTGACGAATCAAGTACTTGCGTTCTAGGGGTACCTATGGTTTTTTTTTTGGTACAAACTCGCTGACCTGACAGGTATCTGCCCAAGTGAACCCCGTTATTTATTTATTTAAATTTAAATCAAGTGCCTAGTATCTGGAATATTTTAAATATTATTTTATTTGCCACACTTATTTGGATATTGATGATTAATTGTATTTTTATTTTGACATTTATGATTATTTGTATTTTTATTTTGAAATTGATGATTATTTTTATTTTTATTGGCAATATTTACTTTATTTTATTATTGTAAATGTGGAGACTATTTGGATTACTTTTTCTTTTTCTGTAATATAATTACAGTTATATTACGTAATGTCTGCAAATTTTGAGTTCTTAACTCGGCCTATCCAAATGCACTTTCTTTGGTATTGATCGTCAAGTCGTTGAACTCCTTAACAGTCCTGAGTTGAGCTACACAAATACTGACAAATGCTTGCACTGACTAGACAGGTCCACTCAAATCTGTGTGATTTTTTCCTCAAAAGACCATCTCGGACACCAATCTGCATGGTTCTCATAATTATGATTAGACCATAACATGGGAACGGGAATTCTCAGGGTATTCAGCTAGGAAACACCGGCCTCATATAGTCTAAATTGACGAAAAAATTGACGTATACGAGTTTTTTTAAAAACCTATTTGCAAAATAAATATCATATATTTATGAAATGTTGTTGCTTTGCAGCGATCAAAGTTTTTCGTAACTATTTTTTCTATTACGTTTTTTTAACTATTTTATCACAAGGTGATCTTTCTACCCATGTAACTTCGCCATTAATAAGATTAGGAATTCGTTATTTTTCTTAAAGTAAGTACTACAGCTACTTCAATTTTCACGATAACAATCTGACATAAGTACAGCAGAGCAGGAAAACTTGATTGTTTGTCAATAAGCCAAATTTGGGTCATCATTATTATTTCCTTAGCAACAGAGAAATCTTCAATTATTTATCATTTCCTTAGTATAAAACCTCATTATGGAGTATTATATATCAAAGTAAGATTATTTCATGTTGTCTCCTATATTGACGATATTACTGCGTTCATAGTTAAACAACACTCGGAGTAGATGTGTTTAATTTGATTCCTATCTCATACCCACAAACTGTTGACGTGACCTGAATTTGCCTAACATGATTTTGAAAGCGAGCAGGTATGTCTGGTATTGCGATAGGCCGCGGGGTATATCACAAAAAATAACAATCAAGTGCGAATGGAACTCGTATGCAGAGGGTTCTATAATATTAAGGAACCTAGCTTCTTTCGGAATTTTAAGATTCTAAGTAAACTGCAAGTAACCTTTTTTTTTCGGTGTGAAAATCATCTAATGACATCCCCCGCTCTGGGGTGGACCGGGAGATAGTGTCAGACTTTTACTGACTAAAAGCGTGGGCTTTTAGTCAGTAAAAGTCTAGGAACAGGAGTGGTCCTGTTCCTTCGTTGCCTTTCGTATCTGGGCCGAGTCTTCCTCTCAGAATCTGACCCTTGGCCCCAGTAGGCTTCGACCCTGCTGGGCACCTACGATTTGCTGACATCTCCTTGAGGCACCCGTGGAACTGTACGCACCGTCGACGACTTGGGCTCGGTCCGGACGGTTACTCGGTCGAGTGAAGCAAAACCGACACCTAATAGACCGGTTTTTAGTATTTTTTGTTATATCTGCAATAAAAATTTACACATCATTATCTCTCTAGTCAGTTTCCAATCTAAACGGCTGCGGATGAATACCCGTGTTTTACATGAAGCGACTGCCTATCAGACCTCAATAACCCATAGATACTACTTGATAGACTGATGGTCAGCTGGCTCAACTGAATATCTCAACCTATTGTGGTACATGACTGGATAGACGGACAGACAGACGAACAGCAAAGTTCTAACAATAGGCATAGAAATAGAAATTAGGTTGAACCATTCAGGTACGTAACCCTAAAAAAAAACGTTTTTTTGGAACAACTATGAAATTACTTTCCAGTGACATGTTGCCCGCGGTTAAAAATGTTTTGAAAGACAAAAAGTTTTTCGTTACCAACGGGCATATGTTTTGAGGTTAAATCGAGTTACCACAGCCTACTAAAGAGGTTATGTTGGTCAACTTTGACATCTGTTTTCCGGTTACTATTAGGGCCGACTGTACTTCCCGTGGGTACGACTAAGGGATTAGCTGTGGCTTTTGGGATGGGCAACAGAATATGTGGACTAATAACACCTTATTGCGGTCAGTAGAAGGCCGCGAAGTGATTACGTCAACAAGGCATGGTGTTCCTATTTATTAGGAAGGAGATAAAGAGTGTCCTTTAGTTTCATGGATAATTGCGTTAACTCTTTAAGATGACTTCAGGCCTAGCCAAGTTACGACCGTTTCGTTTCGATTCTCTCGTTTATTCTAACCATGTGACTGAGCGTTGAGATGATGTCAGAATAAAGGAATCAGAAGCTCGAGGCGAAAAATAATCGAAACAAAACGGTTGTAATTTGGCTAGGGGGGCAGTTTTATTATTAATAAAGAAGCGTAGCGACATCTATGACGCCAGGTAGGAACTAGAATTTTTAGTCCTGCATCGCGATATTAGAGTTCTCCATGTGATTAGAACATACAACAGCAAGAATTAAGTATTAGACAGTTGCCCAGATCAGATACAACACCCGTCTGATCGGAGGATATTCCCTTTTCAAGTGAAATTTGCGGGACTTTACACCCTGTTTTGAATACCTCGAAAGGACCCATATTGTTTCCTAATCATAACTTGCAACTCACAACAAGTTTATTATAAGAAAACATGCAAACTTTTTCTGAATTTAATACCGTACTACTGCACACCAATATATTACCAGTAATTTATGTAAAAAGTTCCACAGTGTTGCAAACACTAGCCGATGGGAGCAAGTAGTGCATTACACAAACACCACTCGCATTCGTTATTGGCCGACTCGGAAGTAACAACATCGGATCGTTCGCCACATACAAACAATATTGCGTTATACGACTGCAGTATGTGGGACAGGGGTGTTTGACTATTTTTAGACTGTGATTGTTCAGCTGCCATTACTGTTGTTAATACGTTGTAGCGCTAATGATACGAAAAAAATATATCCTTTTGGTCCGTCTTCTGTTATCTATGGGCAGTAACTCATTTTATGAAGTCCGTAAAAGACAATAAAAATAAAAATCTGTTGTTTTAATTATTTTTTCATTGCACTCATACCTCCAGTCGATGAGATACCGAAGCGGCAGTACTCTTGCAAATTTACACGTATTAAACCATTTTGTTTTGAAACACTTATTAAACTAATAGTACCAGAGAGATTATATAAACGGCTTAGATGAAAAAATAATGTAATTAACAAAAAATAATTTAAAAATTTAACTAAAAAATTAATTGAATATAAAAAAGAATCTGTTTACACATGGAGTTCAGTTATAAATAGGAATATGTAATTCATTTTTTCTTGGGCCTTATCCACATAGCTATCCAACAGTTCTGTTCAAGACAAAGCAAAATGACTAAACTGACTTGACTTCCTTTGGCTCCCTATTGGCCAGCATGATTAAATTTTTACAAATGTGAAACCGCTGCTAAAATGTCATGTTTCATCATTTAGAATATTATTTTTAGATTTAAGTACTTTCTTCGTCATTGAAGACAATCTCTATTAGACAGTACACCCAAATTAAATCCTGCCAGGGCTGCGTGATTGTTTGGAAGATGCAGCGTTATCCTGGAATGCAAAAGGCAACTGAAAAACACGAGCAGGTTTTGGTCAGTAAAAGTCTGACACTCCCTCTTGCTCTACTCAGAGTGGGAAAAGTTATTTTGTTTTTTTTTTTTTTTTTATTCATACAACTATCACACAACGCCGTCTAGTCCCAAGCTAAGTAGAGCTTGTGTACTGATAGGTAGACAACTGATAAAAATACATATATATTTCCAAATACATACATATAATAGATAAATTACACTCAGACACAGAACAAATGATTGTGCTCATCACACAAACACTTGCATGCATAGCAGTCACATTTCTCATCATCAAATTTCTCATCATTTTTGGATAGCTGATGTTACAAGTAGCTTAACTTACGCTACTTTTCATTTTCGGATTTCAAAAACGGGATACATCTTCCAAACAAATGAACAAAATTTGACGGGACTTTCATTAGGATATAGCAACTGTTATAATGAATAACTTTAGCTACTTTTTATATTTCTGAGGAATCAGGAAATATTATTAAATATTACATGAGAAAATTCGTCACCATTATTTCAATTAACGCACAACTTAGTTCTTTATAGAACTAAGTTGTGTGCAAAGTACCGTTTAAGAGGTTACGCTATTTGGACAAAACCCGTAAAACATAATTACGTTTGCGCATAAATATAACTTAAAGCAATTTGGACATGTATGTGGAGCTACTTAGCAGTCTTAATATTACTCCGTCTAAACTTGGTGTGTGTACAAGTTCTTAGTCAGTTGTACTTTGGCCTGTTTCAGATGCGGGACGGAATCGACCTATTTCTTGTTTGTACTAACTTATATGTCACTGAGTTTGACCAAATAGACACAAACTATTGGAAGCCGATACGTAAGTGCTTTAACTGCTGTTTCCTTATCAAAGTTGTGTAGATTAGTTTGGGGTTTAGATTAGTATTCGTTGGTCTCGTTTTAGCAAGCGCGTTTGCTGAGTTTGGGCAAGCCTTTTTTTTTGGTGGAAAATAGTCCATAGGCTCGTGGTAAAGTGACATTGAGCAATTATATAATTTGTTAAAAGGTTATATATGCGATTGACATGTGCTGTTGAAATGACTCGTGGTTAATCCTTTGCATTATTATTTTTCGCTTATATTTATTGCTGATAATATACCGCTTAGTGTAATAGTACCTCAGGGTAGTTCATCAACTACCTTTTATTTTTTTTATAGTGTGGGATATCATCAAATAACTCCTCCAGCTCCAAGTGGAGCGAGAAGGAGTGTCAGACTTTTGCTGACTAAAACCCACAAGTATAGGTGGGTTTAGTTGCAGGCTCCTTTAGTTTACAGGTCGGAAATAAGTAGGTACTTTAGGGTTATCTATTAGGAAATTACTTTGTAGCTGTCCAGAGTTTGGAAGCTGGTAGTATAATGCCCCAGTGCCTCAGAAAGCATGTAAAGCCTGCAGCTTTACGCTTGAACTCTCCTCCTACGTGTTGGATTACCATTCCATTGGACTATGATAGTAAAGGGACAGAGAGTGCAATGAGTACTTGAGCACTATAATATCTCCTGTTGGCGCAATGGTTGAGCGATTGGCTACTGCCCTGCGGGTCGAGGGTTTGATTCCCGCACGGAAAAATATTTGAATGGCTTGCTGATCTATGTATCGGGTCTGGTTGCTAGTATGTTTGTGAACGCAACCACGATGTTATTGTTTGGGGTAATGTTTTTTTTTTTTAAAGAAACAATATCTTCGTTGAGATTGGTGGCCAAAATGATCGAAAATCGGTCGGTAGAATTATATTCCTATGTCGACAATTAATATTAGTAAGACGCAAAAAAAAATTATACTCACAAATTATCATATAGCGCGCGATTGGAAGATAACAGATGGACAGAACGACTGACAAAATGGGTACGTCCAACGATCTAGAGACGCATGGAAAGACCGTACACTAGATGGTATGAGGACATAGCAAAGATGGCGCGAGCTAAATAGATACAAGCTGCGGAGGATATAGACAAATGAAACCCTTTGGAGGAGCCTTTCACCCGAGGAAGGGTGCTTACAAACAACTAAATATCAATCAATAGTAATATTGTCTTAATAGTAAATATTTTTTCACTTTTTTTTCAACTAATAATTTATAAGCAGTAGGTATTAAGCTTTTTTTATTGTTCACTAAAAATAAACTTTCACCTTTGTACTATTCTTTTGTTTTCTTCTTTTCTTTTCTTTTATTATTGTGTGTACATAAATTGTTAAATAAATTAAATAAGAAAAGGTTTTTTTTTATTTTATGTTTATGTTTTATTCACTAAAATCTGTCTGTTCGATTTTCCATCAAGTTTTGGTCGCAAGATTGGTTGAATAAAATCATTAGCGTCAAACATAATGTCATTATCTATACTTTACATATCTGTAATATATATATATATTCATTAAATATCTTTACTAATATTATAAAGCTAAACAGTGTGTTTGTTTGTTTTTAATGATGATCTAACAGTAAATATCTTGAAGAGTTAGATTGTGATGATTACAAAAACTTTATTGTACATTTTGAGCTAGAAAATAGACTATAAACAATATCCATTTTGATATCACTCCGAAACAATAAATAAATAAACGCTGTAATAAATATTTCAACAAAGCAAACGCTTCAACTAAATCATTATTTCCAGGTTTTGATAAGCTCACTGAGAGGCGAGAAAATATATTTTCTAGAAAACTGGAACGGAAGCGGCGGAACATAGGAAATCGAGTGCTGTACATCGCTTTATTTATTTTACCGTCATGTCTGTTACATCCGGAAAACAATCGTAGCTTCCATCTGCTGATAGCGTTCTAATATATAGCTTTTGTACTCACGATTATTAAGATAAATATCGAGAGTCGTTTCTTAGTTGGCGATGGATAATGGCGTATTTATTTATTTTTGTTCTTTTTTTTTAACTGATTTATTTCGATGCAGTGTCATGATTTAATGCGGAAGGAAAAGTGTTAAGCAATATATTGGCGACTGTATGATAAGATCGCTTTGGTATTAGACGTTCATGTACCTACGGCTTTCTGAGATACATTTCCATTCAATCGCCCTTACGAGATTATGACGTTATTAGACACAACTAATCTAGTAAAGACCTCTGAAAATCTGCTTTTTTTGCATGAACTTTGGCTCACCATAATATACTTATAAATAAAAAGTTAAAAAAATATAACTATAGAAACCTTGCACAGTCATTTAATAATAAAGATTACATGTGAAAGGTTTTTTTTTTCGTGTGGGAAAATCATCTAATGACATCCCCCCCTCTTGGGTGGAGCGTGAGATAGTGTCAGACTTTTACTGACTAAAAACCCACTCCTGTTCCTTCTTTGCCATTGTTCCAGGGCCCCGGGATCCCTTCCGCGTCACCCATGGCCCCAGTAGGCCTCGACCCTGCTGGGCTCCTACGGTTACTGACATCTCCTTGAAGCGCGCGTGGAACACTACATGCTGTCGACGACTTGGGCTCGGTCCGGACACTTTCCGGACGATCGGACGGCGAGCCACCCATCGCTGGCCGTCCGCAAGCCCGTGCCTACGGTGGCCGGAAATCGGGATCGGAATCCCGGGGGCGGTTGGGGCGTGAGGACCGTTGCCTCACGCGATCGGCCGCCTCCTTTGCTAGCATTACTGCTTCGCAGAAGGAGGCAACCGCCGGCCATTCCTCCTCACTCCGGACCATGGCCTGTACCAAGGCCCGGCGCGAGAGATCGCTGCCGCTGATCGCCCCCACGAGGACACGGTGGTGCTCTGCCCAAGCGGGGCACACCTCTACCGTATGCTCCACCGTGTCCTCCGGGCGGTCCACAAAGTTTCGCCCCGGCGTTGCATCTCCAAGCGCACATCGTGCATGCGTGCAAGGTCTTTTGCCTCCAAATCTCATGGTGGTTGGCCAGGAAGGAGGTTCGCTGCTTCGCGGGAAATCGTGCGGTATCCCCGCACCATCCGGATGGCCATGACCCTCTTGCATTCAGCTTGGCCGCCGGTCGCTTTCGAAGCGACGGTGCCCATACCGGCGCCCCATAAAGGGCCATGGACCGAACGATTCCTGCATAGAGCCTCCGGCGGGAGGCGACTGGACCCCCTAGGTTGGGCAGGAGCCGCTTAAGGGCAGCCCCAGTACGATCCAGTTTGGGAGCCACACGTCGGAAATGCTCCTTGAAATTCCATCGGCTGTCGAGGACAAGTCCAAGGTACTTCATCGTCGACTCGACGCCGATGTGAACTCCTCCTACCATTAGTTGGGAACCCGATGGTGGCGCATTCCGAAGATCGTGGAAGTACATGGCCTCGGACTTGTGCAATGCCACCTCGAGTCCCAACTCTTGGATCCTCTCCACGGTGAAATATTTGAGTGAGTGACGAAATTTTCGAATGCTTACAGAGCATTTGTGCGTTATGGTTTTGTTTTCCGCGTGGCTTCTTTATCAAATATTGCGTTAGATTGCGTTGAATGAAACAAAAAGCTTTTATACCTTACTCACATCGTCAACGATAGATGGCTCGGAAAGGACATTTTAACAACGAAAGTTGGCACAATTTCAAGACTCAGGAAAAGTATAACTTCAATCCTAACTGTACTCAATGCTATCAATCAATTTGTCAAATAATTAGCAAAACAAATCAATTGTACCTACCATCCAGGAAAATAAAGGCAAGCTAATATCCCTACAAAACATAAATCCATGTACAGACAAACAAACGCATGTCGAGCCTCACGTAGTGGAGAGTTCCGTAGTAGCCCATTACAACATGCAGACCTAGAAGAGGTTTTATTACGATGAACATATGAATTGAGTTCATGGTTTACCAGCCAATAACGATTAATCGATTAAGTATGGTACATACTTTTATACTTTTGTTTATAATACCTAAACGTAATATGATACAATAATTTATACCATTTGCTCATGAGTTACTAGTGGACCCAGTTCCAGGGCTTGACGCGCTGCATGCCGAAATACAGGCTCCAAGCCTAGTTCGGCAGCACATGTTAATTTAGGCACAATTTTTATATATTGTAACAATATTATAATTATGGGCACAGACAAATTGTGTAATGTGTATTTTTTGGTGTAATAAATTATTATTATTATTATTATTATTATTATTATTATTATTATTATTATTATGGTGGTTTCCTGAGTAATGGGCATGTAAAAAAAAAATGAGACAGCCAACTCATCTCTATATTTCTATAATTATCTTGTCTTGATGTCGTAGGAGCTAACTAAGGGAATTTATACAAAATAATCAGATTTCACGTTTTTGCACGTTTCAATGACGACAGACTTACTCCATAGTGTGAATTTAAACACATTTTATAATCAAAGGTTCTAAATATTAGACCTTTTTCAAAGTTTGGAATACACACTCACACTATGGGATAAACGAGAACAAAAAACCATAGGGTACCCACTTTACGTGTTTTTTGTTTTTATTATGGAACCCTAAAAAGGAAAACATAAAGTACTGATACAGTCTCATTTACAAGGAAATCTAATATACTTATCTAATTTGTATGGCGAGACAACGGAATCGTTGCTAAGTGACATCCGTCGCGATGTCAATTAGTCTGCCCATACCCGGCTAGTAAGGAGGCGTATGTGCACGGTAATTAGTGTAGTCTGCGGTAACATCGTATTCAGTAAGCCTAAGGTATCGGTTCTATGCATCGTGCATTGGTGTGAGAATGTGGAATCAGGCGGGCATGGGGTTAATTTATTTATGTTGCATTCCCTATGAAATGCTACCTTATGGTACCTGTGTATACTTTCAAGTTGTAATTACGCCTACTACAGTTTCAAGTCATATCCTCTAACTCAATTCCACTTCGGATTGTCAAATTGACAGCCATAGCTCAAGAGTTTTTTTGGCAAATTTGGTCATGACGAGTGGAGGTCCCTTAAACTAACTCGAAATGGACTTTATTAATATGTAAGTATACAAAATTTTAGAAATTAACATTCAAAAGTTTTCATATGAGGAAACGTATATCCTCACGCCCCAGCCGCCGCGACAAGAGACACCCCGGACATCGAGAGTAGCAGAAAGTTCTCCGGTTACAGTAGGCGCGGGCTTGTGGACGTCGAGCAATGGATAACTCGCCGTCCAGCCATCCTTACCAGACGGTGAAGACGCGTAGTGTAGTAGTAGTACCACGCACGTCTCAAACAGATGTCAGCAAACCACCGGGGTCCTGCAGGGCTGATGCCCGCTAGGGTAATGGAGAATTTCTGAAAAGGAAACTCGTGGTTTTAGAACGCAAAGGGCAATTGAAGGAACATAGGTAGGTTTTAGTCAGTAAAATTCGGATACTCTCACTCCATCCTAGAGCGAAAGAAGCCAAGAGGATATTTCTCAGCTTCCAAAAAAAAAAATTTAATAAGTCATTACTTCTGAAAGATTACTTCAAAATGAGTTTAAACATTTTTACAATTTTCTGTGTAAAACAGGTGATCTTTTACAGCGTGGCATTTCTTTTTTTGCAGCGCATATTATGAGTGCTGGCTTGACATTAATCTGATTCTGTATGCTGTTTGGTTTGCACACTTTTATGTATTAGTAAATATGACATTAAAGTGGGTATCCACTTTAATGTCATATTTCCCTGTTTTGGCTGCGACCAAATGTATGCTATAGTAAAGAGATTAGTAGCGAATGGAAAGAGTTGTCTAGCGAAGGCCATATGATGAACCATCCGTCAACGATCAAGTTTAAGGAACTCACTATCTGGCTTGACGACTGTTCTCTTTCTGCCCCTCCCTTTCTATATTTAATGCGACTGTTCTTTTTCTGTACTTACAACCTTTTCCATATCATTTGGGGGTCAGTTTCTCCTCATATTTTTTTTCAAACTTATTTATTTACTCGTAACAATTTATCTATACACATATAATAAAAAGAAAAGAAGAAAAAGAACAGAATAGGTACAAAGGTGCGTATTTCTAAAGAAATCTCTTCCAGAATACCTGCCAAAGGAGAGTTGAAAAAAGAACGATTTAGACATCATGTATAAGGGTCCACTCAAATCTGTATGGTTTTTTCTTCAAAAGACCATCTCAGAAAATCTGCATGGTTCTCATGTGATTTGACCATTGGGTACATATTTACTGTATGTACTTTAAAAGAGACTTTGACCCCTGAGTTTGTTTAGGTGTTTCTTCTCAGCCTCATGTAGTTTACAACGTCGAAAAAAAAATATGACGCGTAAAAGTGTTTTTTTAAGCCTGTTTACGAACACTTATATGTAACTACAACGACATGGAAAGATAGTGTTCTTTCACTCTTCTTTTGAAGAAACTGGTCTATTCTGGGTAGTCATGACATCTAGGTAACTTGCACTTCATCAGGTCACAATCGCTTGCCTCTGTAAACATAAGTAATAATTATATAACAACAAAAATATACATACATTGTTTTGCTATTATATTTAATGTAGTAATAACGTCTTCAAGATCGGCTATAGATAGTGCCACCTGTCATGTTGAGTATGAAGTTCCGGCGTGCAGTGAATACATTGAATAACAACGGCATACCATATAGAACAATCAGTGACGTTTGTTTCTGCATGAAGCGATTCTAGGAAGACACAGATAGTTACGTAACAAGTAGTACATATTTTGTATGTTAGGTAATTTCAGTAAGGAAGCAAGGGCAAGGTTGGAATTCAGTAGGTGATTTTTTTTCGGTGGGAAAATCGTCTTATGACATCCCGCGCTCTTGGGCGGAGCGGGAGTGTGTGTCAGACTTGTACTGACTAAAAGCCCACTTCTGTTCCTTCGTTGCCTTTCGTACTAGGGCCGAGTTTTCCTTTTTTCACCCACTATTCAGTAGGTGGTAAGGTAAGTACAGAGGCCCTACCACGAGCTCTTAAGGCGATACATTTGACAACCTAAACTGAACTGTAAAAGGGATGGAGCTATATAGGCTGTATAGCTCCATTCCTTTCTTGCTCGCACGCCTGATATTTTAACACGTCATGGTAAGGCCCCAGTACGCCGCAAAAGAAACCTTGTGTCGTGGGATTATCGTATTAATTTTCTCAACATTTACAGCAATTAATACACTATTTTTTTAGGCGGGAAAATCATTCAATGACATCCCTCGCTCTGGGCCAGAGCGCGAGGGCGTGTCAGACTTTTACTGACTAAAAACCCACTTCTTCGTTTCCTGCTCGGCCCTGGTACGAAGGCAAAGAAGGAACAGAAGTGGGTTTTTAGTCAGTAAAAGTCTGACACTATCTTCCACCCAAGAGCGGGGGACGTCATTGGATGATTTTCCCGCTTATAAAAAAAAAATGAGTAAAGAGAACTCAATATATATTTTTGCGCATCTTTTCTTCTTCTCTGTCAAATAAATCTAAATATTGTCTGTAAAAAGATGCTTTTAGCGATAAGACCGGGCGGTCTTGTCGTTACACCCTATTGTTACACCCTATTCATTTTAAACTCCTACTGTATTTTTTTTATGGTGTCATAACAAAGAATATATCTATCTGTCTATCTATCTATCAATATCACATCAGCGCCCTAACAGTGTACATTAAAAAGTTGCGCGCGTTGGCCAAGCGCCTCCCAACAAAACTTCAGAAATTATACCTCTGCCCCACGATAATTTCCTTTCTAATGCCCAAGTTTCTCCTCTTCAAAAAACTTTTAGGAAATTCGCGTGAATACCTTTTTTATTTCTTATAAATCTAGAAGAAAATAGAATTTATGGCATCCTCTTAACTTTTTTTTTTACAAGAGAGCAAATGTTAAGTTAATTATGAATACTTTTTTTTGTTCTAAGATTTATTTTGGCGGTTACTTTAGAGCTAATTTCCTGATTTAATAATGTTATCAGACATTTTGTTTCTTTAGAGCACTTCATCTTTATTTATTCTGCGTGCTGCATAATTTTCTATGTGATTTAGTGAGTCATTAAACATTACTTGTTACAATACGACTAACATACATAAATACATTAATTTTAAGCTTCTTTTGTAATTTTTTATGGTGTGCAATAAAGAGTATATCTATCTATCTATCTATCTATCTATCTATCTACTGCAGTCAATTCTACTATCTTTGGTTTTTCTCACATTAAAACAAAAGTATGTATTTATGTTTGCTACTTCTTGGAGCCTAAATAGCTGAACGAATTGGTTAGTTTGGTACACAATTAATTTATGTTCAATTAATTAATTTATGTAAAAGACGTAGAATATTTTAATAATTATTATCTCAAAAGTATAATTCCTTGAGATAATTCTCTAATTACACGCGGACGAAATTGTGGGCAGAGATCAATTATGATATGCTTATTTTTAGATCATAAACATTGAAACGTCTCTAACCAATTATAAACAAACCTCCAAGCTTGTAGTTCTACAATTATTGGAAGGTACTTATTTGAAATATCTATCAGAATTATATTGCAGAATTATCTAGAAATCGCCTGACATTTATTGGCGCTCGTTAGCATCGGATGGTATTCAAGTATTCAGATATGGATACAGCTATTTTGAAGGGCACTTCCAAGTCTAGCGGCATTTATTATATGTATCTGATAAATGCTGGAACAGAATTCTGAATAGTTTTAGCTGAATATTTACTAGGTTATTAAATATTCAGTTAAACATTTCATTGGATTGAGGAATTGATTTCGTTTTATTATTTTTTTCTTTTATTTGTGTTTTTATTTCCGAAAGTAAATATAACCTGGAATAAATTCTGGAGCAATAAAGAGACTCTAAAATCAAAACTACCTATAAAACTCAACAAAAAAGTAATGGACTCATGCTAATAGATGCTCTAGATTATTCTAAAAAACTAAAATGGAAATGGGCTGGCCATATTGCATGTATGGACAAGGATAAATAAACACAGAGAGTAAGCACTTGGCAAGGACCAATAACAAAAAGATAAAATAACTTTAATTTCGGAAGTCGGTGTTCCTGTAATAGTTTTGTCTCTTTGTTATTTAACACCGACTTTCGAAATTAAAGTTATTTTGCACTTTTCAGTGTATTTTTTAATATTGAAGTCGGTTGTATTTTTTTTTTAAGTTTTTTATTTTACACTTTTTAGTTATGATACCACCACCAAAAAGTACCCCTCAGCCATACTTAAATACCTTATAGCCAAAGTGCTGCATCTAATAATACAAACACGGTGACAATTCTAATAATACCAAACACGGTTAGATTAAATTAATTTATTACAGAGTTCCGGTGCCTAAGTTCAGGCTTCATCATCAGATCAGTTCGATATATACCCCCTATTCTTTCTGTCAGTCATCGACTTTACGTATAAATAAAGCAATTTTACTTGTTACGACAGTTCGGCTTTGATCATATGAGGAGTTTGGTTCTATATCTTCGAAGTTCATGATCAGATCATAACAATATTTCTATGGTACCAACTTGGAAGCATAACCTTTAAATAATAAAAAAAAAAAACAAAATCGGTCCACAATTGAACAAGAAATCGGTGAACATACATCAAAAAAAACATACATTCAACCGAACATAGAACCTCTTCCTTTTTGAAGTCGGTTAAAAATAGGTAGACCAAAAGAAAAATGGGTTAATGAAATAATTAAAAATGCAGGTTAAAACTGGATCATAAAGGCAAAGGGTCGACAGATGTGGAGCAAAATAGAGGAGGCCTTTACTCGTTGAGGGGTCCATATTGAATGTATTTTACAATATTACTGTAATTCTGAAAATTTGAATTTAATTAATATCTAGGAATATTATATTAATTTGGAAATTTATATTTATTTAGAAATTCTTATGTAAATGTTAATTATGAACCATTGATTTGTGAATTTTAATATTTGTTATTTTATGCATGCATTTATAAATAATCTTATAAAATGTAATTTCTTATGAAAAAAAATAAAGAGGCTATATTATTATTATTTCCGAAAGTTACAAAATTATTTTGAGAGTATCGAAATAGACGTTCTTTGCGATACAAACTTATTTTTTAGTTTACTCATAAGTTTGATTTTTTCACAGCTTCAAGGGAATGCACACTTGAGTATATGGTTTTAATTTCAACTCGATACCTCCACGCGTTTCCGAGATAAAGGGTCTTGATAGACAGACAGACAACAAAGTGATCCTATAAGGTTTCCGTTTTTCCTTTTGAGATACGGAACCCTAAAAATGGTGATTTGATGCCTTTTTTTATTAATATTCAGAAAAAACTTAAATCTGACTATTCAAAATCTGTTCCTTAATTAACCAGACTAAGTTCAAAATTCAAAATATTTTATTTCACGTAGGCCTACATGGACACTTATAAAACGTAAGAAGCTAGTGCGTGGTTCTAATCGGTCGATATGTATTAATAAATCCAAAAGGAACGCGACGAAATCAAATAAGTACCTATCTAAATATTGTTGTCGCATAAAAGTCTACAGGAAATGGTCTCCGCAAACCAACATTTAGGAACTCAACAAACTAAAAAAAACACGGGCAGCGAACATATCCCAGTTCCTCGAAAACTAATTAAAGGAAATGATTAGCAGCAGACTTCGAACTTTTAAAAAGTCAAGTATTTTCGGCCATAATAACTTGCTCGCATGTGGCTCCGAACCCTTACCACGAACTCTAGACTGCAGTCTTTTATCAACTTTTATTTTGAAACAACTTCTACGAACGAACTATGTCGTGCTTGCGTGCCTTGGTACCTACATCTAATGCACTTTCCTCTAAGTAAATTGTATGGAAGCTAGATTTTGTTTTATTCTCTCCATCCTAGTCTGACGGGGAGACATTAATCTCTCACGTCTTTTCTTTTTCGCTCATTAGACAAGGAAAGAAAAAAGAAGAGATTGTGCTAGCACTTGCACGATATAAATTAAAATACCTTAGTGTTGGTTTCGCCAGTACTACAAACTTTAAGTAGGTAATTAAAATCATAATTTATGGACTGGTTCAATCTTCAATTCAAACATAAACACCTATAGTACAAATAATTCAAAAATGTAACATTAAAAGGTATTGGAAAATAATACTCTTAATCAGAATAAAATTTATTTTTTAATTATTTGGACGTTTTGGTGTTGGAACTGAAGATTTAACTAGTCCATAAATGATGATTTTAAATACTAAAAGTTTGTTTTCTGCCATTCTATCAACATCGATTTAGCCCGAAGAATCGCCAAAATTAGTGGCAGTGGGCAGGGCAGATTGCTCGCAGAACAGATGGTCGATGAGGACGAAAGGTTCTGGGTGGCAACCACGTACCGGAAGATACAGTATTGGAAGGCCTCCGACACGGTGGATCAATGACCTGGTGAGGCTCGCGGGTTTCCGATAGGTGCGAAGCCTATGTGGACTTTCAGCTAAAATGAATATGTAATATTCAATCAACTTTCCTCCTGTATTTTATAAGTATCTATTCAACAATTCAACTTAAGTCACTGAAATACACAGATAAATTAGATAAAATCGCTGATCAGATTAGAATGAAAACTAAATAAGATTAGCAACAAACTATATTACATCTAACAGTAAATAGCTTTACAATCGCAATTCCGCCAACCTTATAAAATATGCACGACCATAATCCTCAACCACGCGTGCAAACCAAAGAAAATTTTACGTTTGACAGCTTAATATGTTCATAAAAGTGACTAGGGAAGAAGCGTAAACACGGAATAGGGTTCTGCAGTTGTTTACAGCCCACCTGGGAAATTAATTACAAAAATATATGTAGCGTTTGGCCCCAGCTCCGTCGCTGTGTGCTGTAGTTAGGTGAGAAAAATGTGAATATTTGTTCTATTGCGGACTTACGTAGTTACTTGGTTTGTGTAGATATCTTGGGTTATTATAGGATTGAAATGGAGTAGGTTTTTAGTGATTGGAGTTTTGTTCTAGACTTGATAATTATGGTTTTTTTTTTAAATTTCAAAAATGGTTTTTATGGGTTGGAGGGTTTACAGGCAGGTCTACAATGTGAGTGTACAGAAATATAAATTACGATATGAGTAAGATACTTTCGTTTAGAAAATGAGCCTCATGTTTAGTGTCCCAAGTCCCATACACCTGCAATGTGGAAAACTTTATGAGTGTTACCAATAATGCAGTTAACTTACTGAACCCAAATATTTTAAAAAGTTTACCATCGACTCGAAAAGAAGACATATAATTAACGGAAGGACAAGTGGAAGTTAGTCATGATGAACAAAAATCAGAAGGCAGAAAATTGGCTAAGATAAGCAGAGCAGAGCCAAGATAACAGAATAAGCAAAGCAAAGAATTAAAAAACTAAAATGGTTTTCCAAAAATTCATATTATTATACAAAACAAGCGAGACACAGTAACATTCAAACAACAAAAGACTATTTATTATACATAATAGATTGCCTTAGCGTTTATATTTGCTTGCCGTCTACACGTAGCAATTATTTAGATTTAACATTGTTCGTTAGACTCATAATTAAGTTAGTAGTCTTCAAGGCGGACTGTACCAATCGATAGGAGTTGCCGTAAATACTCCAGACATTGAAAGTTTGTTATTAAATATTACTAATCAATCTAATTACTATTTTACGACGAGTTTCGAGATTTTAGACCAGAATATTGGGCTGTGAAAAAGGTTGATGAAAAAAGATTGCATGTAGCGGAGGTGAGAATATTGAGATGGATGTGTGGTGTGACGAGAATGGATAAAGTGAGAAATAAGTATATTAGAGGAAGTTTGAAAGTGGCGCCAGTGACTGAAAAGTGGAAGGGGAATCGTTTGTCTTGGTATGGTCATGTAAAGAGGAGGGATGAAACGCATAATACTAAATAGTTATGAGCATTACATGTGGATGGATGGAGAGGGAGAGGGAGGCCAAAGAAAAGATGGATGGATTGTGTGAAGAGTGATATGAAAGAAAAGGAAGTTAGTGATAGCTTGACGAGTGATAGGGCAGAATGGAAGAAAAAAACGTATTGTGCAGACCCCAAATAAAAAGGAACAAGGGCAGGAAGATGATGATGACTGGTTGAGAAGGAATTGAGACAGTGAAGGTCGTCAAATTGATGAATTTGTTTAGTGGGTTGAATTCGTATTATTATTTTTTTGATGTAACAAATAAATTGCTTCTTACTGTGTTGTTATATTATTATATCTAGCCTATACTGTCCCGCTGTTGGGCAAAGGCCTTTTTCCATTACTTTCATTGTTTCCGGCCTTGAGCTATTTGTCAGTTTGATTGCTGTCTGGAAGGTGATAAGCAGGGAAACTGGAAAGACAAACCAACGAGATCGGAATGAATTGTCGCTAAAAATTGATAATAAAATTATCTCAGATAGGTCAGAAGTGGCTGAGACGTTAGAAAACTTTTTCACCAACATCCCAATAGAAGTTACGAAATCTCTCCCTTCCTCGTCTTTGCTAGCTGAATCTTTTTTGGAAGAACATTTTTCACTAAGGATATACCAACCTTTGAATTTAAGCGTATCTCTGTTGATACAATTATAAAAACATTCAAAAGTCTTAATATAAAAAACACTGAAGACTTATGGGGTATATCCGTTAAGGTTCTTGGAGATATTATTGATACGATTGCCCCTGTCCTAACAGGCATATTTAATCAATGCTTAGACAGCGGAATGTTCCCTGATTTAATGAAACATAGTAAAGTAGTACCAATTTTCAAATCAGGTAGTAAGAGTGATCCCTCTAATTATAGACCTATATCTGTGCTTCCAGCATTGAGTAAAATCTATGAAAAAATCATGCTCGACCAGATGTTGTCTCATTTCAATTCAAATAGGATTTTGCATAGTCATCAGTTTGGCTTCACGAAAGGAAGGTCAACGACGGATGCAGGAGTGAAACTCATCAGTCACATTTTGGAATCCTGGGAGAAGTCCCAGGATGCTATTGGCATATTCTGTGACCTCTCAAAAGCATTTGACTGTGTTGACCATAATACTCTGATCCGTAAATTACATCATTACGGAATTCGTGGACGAGCTGCTGATCTTGTTTTTTCCTATTTATCTTACAGGCAGCAAAAAGTATCCATTAATGGGGCGACGTCTTCGGGGTCTTTAATAAAGATGGGCGTGCCCCAGGGTTCAATTCTTGGCCCTTTTCTTTTTCTAGTTTATATTAATGACCTTCCTTATATGATGGCTAATTTATCCGATATAATTCTGTTTGCTGATGACACTTCTCTTATTTTTAAAGTGGATAGAAAAGATACGGATGTCTTGCAAGTCAATGAAAGTCTGACTGTTCTTTCGAAATGGTTCGCAGCTAATAATCTCTTATTAAATGCGAATAAAACTAAATGTATGAAATTTTCATTACCAAATGAGGGACATTTGGTAATGAAAATTTCATACATTTAGTCAAGTTGGCGTTAATCTAATTCTAGACGGCAACAAACTTGATGTTACTACGGAAACTGTGTTTTTAGGTATAACTATCGATTCTAAACTGCAGTGGGGCGCTCATATTAGAACTCTTTCAGGTAGATTAAGCTCAGCCGCATATGCAGTACGAAAAATAAGGCAATTGACAGATGTAGCCACCGCTAGGTTAGTTTACTATGCTTATTTCCACAGTATTATGTCTTATGGCATTTTACTGTGGGGATCTGCAGCTGATGTGGACTCAATTTTCATATTGCAAAAGAGAGCAATCCGGGCTATTTATAAAATGGGTCCTCGCGAGTCCCTCAGAAATAAATTCAAAGAAATCGATATACTTACTCTGCCTTCTCTTTATATCTTGGAAAGTATTTTGTACGTTCGTAAAAACCTAGGACTTTTCAAAATTAGAAGCGATTTTCATAACATAAATACGCGCAGTAAACACGAAATTGTATTACCCAAATGGAGATTAGCTAAGACCAGCAAGTCATTTTTAGTAAACAGCATACGCTTTTATAACAAGCTACCAAAGGCGGTGACTGAACTTAGCGAGGGCAAGTTCAAAACCCATATTAAGCGTGTCCTAACTAAAAAAGCGTATTACAAGATTAAAGACTATGTCGAAGACACGCTTGTTTGGCAATGACTGCTTCTGCACATGTGGCCCCCTGGTAACTCATAATATTGTGTACATCTATCTATTAACTGCTCCACATTTGTTGTAATATATACATTTTTTCTTTTCTTCCTACACATTGCTTTTGCAATATTTTTTATATTAGTAGACGCCTAACCACCATAAATTCGTTAGTAATTTTCTTTTTGTTGACATGTCATTTATTGATAATTGTAATTACTTATTGTTCTTGTTTTTTTTTTTTTTATAGCTTCTTTTTTTTTTAATGTTAATGTGAATGTGAGAACACCGTGGACTTCGCGAATTCTTAGGTTACTTCCTATTACGACTCACTTTTTTTTTAATATGATTATTTTTATTGTGCTTTTGGGTACAATATCGACTGGTCTACACTGTTCTTACATAATGTCTATTAATACTGTAATATGAAAATATTGTAAACAATCATTTTTTTAAAAGAGTAACCATGGAGTTTCTTGCCGGTTCTTCTCCATAGGAAACGACCAATTTGGAACCGTGCACTAGCTTCTGACGTTTTATAAGTGCCCATGTAGGCCTATGTGAAATAAAAAATTTTTGACTTTGACTTTGACTTTGACTTTGATTTTTTTTTCTATTCAATTCCTTTTTGAAAACTAGCTTCGTCTTTGTTATCTAATAGTTTCTGCCTGCGGTTTTGTCCGCAAAACTCATTATATTTAAAATATTTTTTCACCTTAATAGCACTCAGTGTTGCTAGATATATTAGTGAAAGAATTTTCAGAATCAGTTTTGTTGTTTCCTAATTTTAAAAGTGTTTCTTTTTATTATATTTTTTATTCTTTGCACTGGTAGCTTATTGGTAACGGCCCCGTCTTATAATAATAATAATTGATAATGATAATATGTTTATTGATTTTTTTTCATTTACATAAATATTTATACATTAAGGGCTTATTCTAGGGGTAAAGGTACAAAATTGCATTCGTATTCGTAGTATTTGTATTGTATTGTGTTATTGTATTGTATTGTAATTATTTGTTTATTAACAAGAATATCTGTTCACAATATCTGTTAGTAATTCTTATATTTACGGCAGTACATCATCAAATATACATAATAATATATGAAAACAATAAATTAAAATTAAAACTGTCAATAAATTAAAATGTCAAATTACAAGCCTAAAAACTTAATAAGCTTATTATTATTGCTTTTTTTACGCTTATTATTGTCTTATAAGCCGTATTGGTCATCATAGGTTCAAACCCAGGCATGGGCTTTCCTTTACTTATGTAATTTATTGCTGCACTGCTCTCAAAACGATGAAAAACATTGTGACGAAACCAGCATGTCTTAGAACCAAAAATTCGAAGATATGTTACATCCACTAACCCGCTTTAGGCTCGCGTGGTAGACTATGGTTCATTTCCTCTCCTAAAGAGTTACCAGGGTCCCAGCAGTGGGGACATTATAAGACTGATTTTAGTAGGTATGCTTTGCTATGTTATGCCCACCCCGGCTTTGAAGGGATGTTTATTTTCTGTCGTAAAAACCGTGTCCAGATAATATGAACACAACAAAAAAAGAATTTGTCAATTAGGTTCAGCCGTTCTGAAATGACGTGTTTATACATTTGGCCATTTACTTTTGATATAGGTACTTACACCTTTCTGTATTACCGTAACCTATCTGAAGTGAACCTTATAACTTATGCCTGAATCACATCCAAGTCATTCAAAAATCGAATGCCCCGTCTCACCGCGAAAACTCGAACGTTATCAAACAACGAAAGAGATGCTCATAAATTCGGAGGGGCCTTTTTGCTGTAATGCCTTTCATATTTCTCCCGAAGCACACTGCGGGTGCCGTTCAAATAAATTACGACCATCAATAAAAATCTCAGCGTGGAGATCCTACGACTTATTTAATTTATATTCCATCAGGGCCATATTTATCAAATATCGAAGCTTTTTGTGTGATGTTCCGATTTTAAAAATGGCAAAATCATTCTATTGCTTTTTTCTTTTTTTTTTGTTACTGGTCTCGAGGTCGAACATAAAGTTTTATTGTATTAATTGAGGGTAATAATGGGTAATTCAAATGAGGTAATTAGTTTCTTTTGGGTAGTTTCGAGTGAGGGCGATAAAATCGTAAGCAGTGTTGGAGTATAACTTATTTTTAGTAGGTAGGTAATTATTATAGGAACAACTTTATGTAGTCATGACACAAGAAATAACTGGAGTAGGTATTATATTTATTTTATGCACATACAAATATATTTAAAAAAATTAAGCGTAACCAGTGGCTTTTGGCGAGACTTTTTTTGGGTGAAGTTCAGTGACTTTTTTAATTATTTGATAATTAATGAAGTTAGTTGAGCGATTGGCTACTGCGTTGCATGTCATGGGTTCAATTCCTACATGGAACAAATGTTTATATATACGGCCTAACTTATAGTTGTTCTGAATCTGGGTGTTTTGTATAATGTGAGTTTGCATGATTTAGAACGCACCCATGATACAGGAGTAATGCGCTATACGAGCAGATGCGCAATGAATAATACGTGTGCGTTGAGTTCGCGGTAAATCCACGAACTTTTTATTCGCGGAGCATACTTTTTTTCCGCCGCGGAGAAAAGTCCGTCGTCTGCGCAGGCCTTTATTGTAGTATTGAATACCTCAGCGAAGCTTATTAAGAAGTTTGATTCGATACATTTGTAGCGACATCTATGGCGTCACATATGCACTAAACTACGAAATCTTGCATCACGCAATTAGAAATATGCAACATCCCGGAATCATCAAAAGATATAACATCCGTCTGGACGGAAGATCCTCCCTTATCAACTGACTTCAAAAAAGGAGGAGGTTCTCAATTTGGTTGTATTTTTTTAAATTTACTTTTCAGTAGAGGTTTGAGCGACTTTACACTTTGTTCTGCATACCTCTAAAACATTCACATTACGATGAAAAACAAAGGCAGTTATATTCTGTATCCAAAACGAAATTATGTGCTTTCTAAGTGTGACACTGGCTAGACAGACAGAATGAAATAATAAAGTCTATCAAGTATTATATACACACATTACATTTAAATGTAATTCGAAACGTATGTAGGCATCAATAAATATTTCAGCGTGCAATTAAAGTCTACCTTGTCGTGTCAACGTGAAAAATAGGTCATCTATCTGCGTAATTTATGCAATCGCTGATGATTGAGTAATCTACGGCTACATAAAATACTTTCCAATCTGAAAATGCCACCCACATAATTTATTCTGCTAGGGCCATGGGGGAACTTTCAACCCGTGGTCCTAGACCGCAAAGGGCAACTGAAGGAACACAGGTTAGTTTTAGTCCGTAAAAGTCTAACACACCCTCTCGTTCCTCTCACTAGATGATTTCCCATTGTCAACCAAGATAAAAAAAGTCAAATAATTCTTAAGCTCTATCAATAAATGAAATAAGATCAAGTTGTACACTAAAAAAAACTCAATTATGAGTAAGTAGAGGTAGTAAGGTAAGATCACTGCACGAATGCACGAGGGAGACGGCCATCAGAGAGGAGTGGCGGTGTGTTGTGAAGCTTGCCACCTGAAGTGATGACCACGACCACTCTGTCAAGAGTGATATCGACAAGGAAGAAGAGAAGAAGAAATGTAGTAAGGTAAAGATAAAAGAGCTACAGGATTATTCGGAAGAGTTAAAGCAGCTCAGGAATGCAAACTGAAAGAACATGCTGCGTTTTAGTCAGCAAAAGCCTGACGCTCCTAAGCGTACTGAGTGCAATTCGGAAAATGTTAAGAAAAAAAAAATAATCACGAAAAATATATCAACCTGCTGATCCCCACATCTTGTCTATCTAGGCAAAAATTAAAACTTATATTAATTCAAACAATATGTAGCAGTTTTTCCCAGCCTTTTCTAATGTTGGACCTTTAGGTAGAGTTATGTTCATCGTTAGGACCCTTAGAAAATAAAACAAAGGTTTTTATAGAAAAGACAAGATAATTACATGTATAAGAAAAAAAAAGTTGTACAAAATTGTTCTTCAGCGGACTTTTTGGGTCATGCTTGCGGACCCCAGTTTAAGAAACACTCGTGTATATGAACAGATATTTGAAAGTAGTTTTGCCTGAGCACACTTTTCGTCAGTTTTTTAGCCCACTAGTTACAAAACTGGCTGAATCCTACTGACTGACCTATACTATTAGCTAAACATAGGTAATACATTTTAGCTATATCTGTACTGTCAAAGCACATTCAGCCACATCGTTTGATATCGCTAAGAGTAGCCTGGCTATTAGTTAAGGGCTCGAAGCATGTTACTGGCATTATGCTGTGACATACTGGCTCTCTGGTCGTCTAACATTCACCACAAATATTAAGCTGGGTATCTGACTCCCAGCAGTACTGAAATGGCAACTTTTTCGGTTCAGGTACGCTCGTATTGTATTTCTGTACTCTCTTTTTTATTATTTTGTGTTGTGGCCAATGTTTTGTATTGCCTGCGTCGAATCTCTCACACTAGTTCTCGAGTTTTAGCGAGACTAACGAACAGATATTAATTTTTATATAAATAGATATTAGTACAATGTAGCAATCTTACAACTTGATTTTCATTGCATAGCATAGTCGGCCTTATAATGTTCCCACTGTTGGGACTCAGGCCACCTCTCTAAGAGAGGCAATGGACTGTAATCCACCACGTGGGCCCAGTGCGGGTTGGTGGATGTCACATGTCTTCGAATTTTTGGTTTTCGGACATGCCGGTTTCCTCACGATGTTTTCCTTCACCGTTTTGAGAGCAGTGGTGATGAAATAAATTACACAAGGTAATGCGCCTGGCTGGGTTTGAAACCGCGACCTACAACTCATAAGTCGGGGCCGTTCCCACTGGGCCAACAATGCTCTAAATTTTTTTATTGACATTGATATATTTGCATGTTCGTAATTTAAAACAAATATTATAAAAATGTTTCTTAATTGTAATTGAGTCATTAATATTTTAGATTACTTATATGCATGAGCTTTATGTTGTAGCTATTTGTTATCCTTTAATAAATAAAATAAAAAAAATATTTAATTAGATAACATTTTCACAATGGTTAGTGACAGTTGGAACTTATAAACTATGTAAGTAGGTACAAAATACATTCACAACAGACATTTAATTTAATTTTAATCCACCAAAATTAATAAAATAATTACAATTTAATAATTTAAAGTAAACAGCAGTTTAATAACTTAAGTTGTAAATTTTTGGAGATCAACAAAAGTTATAACATTAGCTACTCCTCAACAAACCTTTCAGTGAGAGTTATTATTTTGGGAACGGCTACCAACTACAAATCCAATATTTGTACTTACATACCGTATGTCCCAAAATGATAGAGATGGAGGCAATGCTATCTGCTAATTGCTCAGACCACCTTTGGCTAGACCACTATGCGGTTTCCATACAAAAGCCCTATTGACATGAAATGGTGAGGCTTCAATATGTGAAACGAGCCGGCGCTCGATGCTGAACGGTCGATTTCAAATTGATTACTATCGCCGTTACGTAAACTCAACAGATGCAGGATGCGATCCCAATTATGTTAGGATATGAGTAATTATGGTCTTACGTTATAAATGGCTGTAGTGTGTGTACTGTACTGATAGTGCATCTCGTTATCCCTGACGTGCCATGCTCGGGTTCTCGTTAAGATGCCATGACGTGTCAATGGTATAAGGACTTTATAATTTATCTAAGAATGTGTTGATTGTTCATTGACTTTATGGTAATTATATATTTATTAGAACTATACGAAATCATTCCCCCCTTCTTCCTTGCGTCATTTATACTCAACGCTAAGGGTTGTGACCTCAAGGAATAACTTTCTTGTGGACTATATTTCGCCATGTTGTACTATCTTCTACGATATGGATGGCGTCGCAGAATGGTCTCCAGTGTAGCACGGATTTGATCTGACCAAAGTATTGGACTCTTGCCCTGGATCTTTTTCATCTACATTCCCTGTCAGTAACAACTATTCCAGGTTATTTACCTCTCTTTCTGGCAATGTGGTCAAAGAAATCAAAGATTCTTCTTTGGCATGTGGTGGTGAGTGTCATGGGATACGAAACATTTGTACATTAAGTCCCCAGTACTAAAAGCTGTGGATGGACAGCTCACTCCAGGTTCACTCAACTGGGTTTTCACGGTGCGATGGAATATAGAATACGGCTGCTGATGCAAGGTATTGATGACTTATTTCACCATGTTTTCATATTTAGATTATTGCAATATCGATCAGTTACTATTTTTCGTCATCTAAACTTAGGCTGGGGAAGCACTTTATTGTGATTCAGTTAATAAGTAGCCATCGTTTACGATATATTAATCAAAGTGGTCGACAGTGGAGCACGTTTGCCTAAAAGTAAACTATTCACTCTTGACTTAAGAAACCCTGGATTTTAGCTAACAGGAAACACGCCCAATAAATGTATTCCCAAAATGTTTTGTGCGTATGCGTGGGATATCCATCATGTACCGGTGGCGCATCGTCTTACGTCAGGTGGTTCAATGATTGAACGTGCTTGATGGAGTTAAGTTACAGATCCGAAGATCCGGCACACAGTTTCCGATATAAAACCTATAGAAAATCAAAAGGCCAGCGACGCGGCGTCGGTGCTCAAGACTTTGAAGCTTCGACTCAACGAGTCAAAAATTCACTTGGCCCTTCTCACTGTTCTTTTTTTTTTCGGGTAGCAAAATCATCTAATGACATCCCCCGCTCTTGGGCGGGGCGGGAGATAGTGTCAGACTGTTGCACTGCTAGGCAATGACCTTTTTCTGACTTTACACACATGTCCAGTGGATCAATCTTTTCGGTAGGTAACAGTCAATTTTATCAGCATTGTACTTACTTTTATCAAAAATTCACACCGAATAGAAAAATCTTGACTTCAACGGCTCTTCAACTATGTCCAACATTCATAACTGTTTCAGCGGATTTATTCAAGCAACATAGTAAGGAATTCCTTGTGCTACTATTTCTTGCACTATTTTGCTGGTAGGATTTTTACTACGTATTTTAATATGTAATAATTATTACAAAATGCATTACCAATATAAGTGAAGTTTTTTCTACCGCTACTAAGGCATTGACATTCAAATAGTTTATGTTTTTCATAAAGTAGTATTGAGCATTTTTTGGTAAAGGAATGTTTCGGCCGAAGGGTGTCGTGTATCGACAATTTCGTGAAAGTAATGCCATGATTAATAAAGTATGTCTCTCTATATAAATGAAGAAACTCGCTGACTGACATATCAACGCACAGCTGAAACTATGAAGACTAGGAACGCGAAATTTTACGCAAGACTTCCTTTTACATTGTAGGCGAGCATTTTTAGTTTTTGAAAATTATCTTGAGAACGAAGTCGCTAGCAAAGTGCTAGTACTAAATACAATGGTGAGATAGCGGTCAATCGCGAACCTATCAAGAATTAAAAAAATAATTACAAGGGTCGGAAATGAGAACCAATACAACAATACAACAATATCTAAATTCATCCGCATTTTCGTTATTTTGGTCCTAAGTAAGAAGTACGACTTCAGTATATCTCACGTTGCCGTGAGGGAAGGCAAAATCCGGATTAATTAATTCCGAGCTCCGGATGTGCGCCGGATTCAACGCACTCGATAAATCCGTACGTGTCCCCTTCCTATAATATTCGATATTACATACTGGTGAACGCGAAACGAACGAATTTAATTTCTACGAATGTAAATATTGATATGGAAAATAATTATTGATTTCAGTGTACAAACATAAATTTTGCTCGTTTGAAAATTTACGATATTTTGTTATTTTGCTGAAATATGTTTTGGCTTTGTTGTTTAGCGTATTTAGATAAATATAGATATATTTGTGTGTTTTAGTAATAGGCATATTATATTATTGTTATTTTAAGTAATGGTTCAAAAGAGATGGTAATACAAAATTATTGTTATGTTTATGAATAGAAATAAGTGTATCACTATATAAGTTTAGTCCAATAAATATAATGATCAACAACAACATTATAAATTATAGGGTTACCACTATGCAATTAGAATCAATATTATTCTCCTATTTAACTCAGTTAAGTGATTTTTGGCATAATATATAATTACTAGCTAAAGTAAATTATCCAAATATTCCCGGGATAAAAGTATCTTATGTTCTTTTCCAGGATGTGTTCTACCTGTACACTAATTTTCATTTATTATACAAGCCGCCTTTTTAATGTTAAAGTGATAGTTAAGTAGGTATATAGCTTATCTTAGCTTATCTTTATGGTCTGGTTTCCACACTTAGACCTTGGTGGACTATTTTGCGTGGGCCATGGTGGCCCACTTCCCTCCAGAAGCAGATATGTCTTTTCAGTTTGCTCAGGGCGTCTATGAGTGAATTCGGTGCTCCGAAGGTTCGTGTTTTTTTTTAACTGACGGCTGTGCACTTGAGGAGCACTTGCATGACAGTTTCTTCTGACTGCATTCATGCTCTAACAATAAAAATTCTGACCAATATTTGCCAACCTCTACGGCTCTGTTATTGGCCTCGTATATACCCTGAAAACTGCAGGTTGTGCAGGATGGACAGCATAGCAGGTGACGCATGTCCTGTGCAGTGGCTCCACACTGTCACTGTTTTAGAGATGGGTCGAGGAAGCCCCGTTTAGCCAAAAGGTTTTTACAGCGGCCAACCTGGATCCGCAGTCGGTTAAGCGATTTCCAGATAGGCCACTGCAATTCACGTCCAGGGGGGAGATATTCTGACGGAGTGATGAAATGTGTAGGAGTTGGGTGCTTCTGCTTCCACAGCACGCAAAAAATTGGTTAGAGTACATCGATACGACAAGAAGAAAAAGAAAATTCATGCTCTGCACAGAGGACAATCTGTGATACTCAATGTGAAAAAATGTTTGTTCAGTGAACAGTTTCCGGTGATGGTCCCTGCCACCAGACGCAGGCTGCCTCTGTCCAGTCACAGAAGGTTATTGGTTTGGTTAAGTAGGTATGTAGCAATTGTTAAATGAATAAAATTGCTTTTATTTAGTTTAGCATTGTCACTTATTTTAAAACAGAGAATTAGCTACTCGTTCAGTCTCTATTTCCTAACTGAAGACAACGTAGTCTACTCCATACTTTGTTTTTCTTTACCCCTACTAAACTTTAGACAGCAAACGTCAATCATAAACTGCTACAAAGTAAACCGATTTAAAACCTAACTCAGAAACGTCAATAAAACCAGCAGATTAAGGGGAAGTGTTGGGGAACACGGGCGGCACAGGTGTTGCTTTTCCAATTTAGCATCGCATTGAACAAGGATATACGCAGGCGATTTTCATTTCCCGGACGAACCGCACGGCACACGCAGGGATTACGTACGAAGCGACCGGACTTTTGAATTGTTGATTAAAATATAACGTGTCGGATGTCAAGTTAACGCCGGTTATGTCTTTTGGGGTTCGAAATTTGGTATGAAATGGAAAATATTCGTGTTAAAATTGATTGAGTTGTAAAGTCATAATATACTCATATACACATACACACACACACACACATACACATACTTACATACACTTTATTAGACACTTTACTTTATTAGTATTTTTGCAGTGGCTCGCATCTAAGGAATCACCAGGCATCGGTTTTCTATAGTTTCAACTTAATTCCACCAAGTCCGTTCCATCATCGGACCACCAGACGTACGGTGTTGCGCCATCGGTACACGGTGGACATCCCACCCATATGTACAAAGCGTTTTGGGAACACATTCATCATGCGTACAGCTAAGGAGTCGAATTCCCTGCCGGTGTCTGTGTTCTCTGATAGCTACATCCAGGGGTCTTTAAGTCAAGAGTGAGGTTACTTTAGGCAAGCGTGCTTCATCGTCGGCCACATCATCGCTTACAATCAGGTGAGATAGTGGCCAAACGCGAGCCTATCAATAATAATAAAAAAGGAATATAACTGTAATGCTTAAAACTGCATTTAATTTGGTCAATCAATCAATAAAACAAAAACATTTATTTTATACAAACCATTTATAGGCACTTTTGAATTGCCAAAACATTGTTCTGTCAAAAAATTTAAGCTAAATTACACGTTTCAAAGCGTAGATCTCTATTTCTTGCACGTTGCAAGAAATTCTATGGACACTCCTATAAACAATTTGAGTCACAGTAAACTTGGCAACATATTTCTTGTCGATTCTAATATGTGAGCACAATGTAAATAAATACTGAAAAAAATAATTTAAAAAAAGAAATTATGTATTGTATATGTGTATAGGTCACAGGTGTGATTAAAATATAGAAAATAATGTTTTTTTTTTTTTATCGTGACAATGATTACGGTATTATCTGTGCGTAAAATGTGGTGGGTAAAATCATGCAGATCATGTGGTAACCATATTTGTTCCAATAATTTAACCATATATTTCTTAGTTCTTTAATAATCCTACGTTCAGTTATTAGTAAGTTAGTGTTATTCTGTTCAAATTCGTCAAAATAACAAAATACCGTACTATTTCTGTACAACGAGCAGTTTACTTATTCAACAATTCTTGTTTACAGCTTTGAATAAACTGAATCCGTTCTTAAAACAGGTAACCAAGTCATTAACTAAGTCAATACTTCGTCGTCTCTGCTTTACCCGAGGCAAACAGTAGGCCTTGAGAAAATGAGAAATCCTCTCTGAAAAGGCGGGCTGTCAACAGCAAGAACAAAAGTTAACATTTCAACTATTCTGGTATCTATTGTCTTGTTTGAGCTATGAAGCGGCGGCGACGGAACGCTACTCGTTTCGGGCCAACTTCCTTTTGGAAAAACTTCAAGAAAGCATCCCATCTCGGTTTGTGAGAAGATTGCGAAATATTTCTGTCCCCGCGGTGTCATTTGCCTAACTTTCCAGTTTGAGTAAGCTTAAAACCTCCAAGTTTTTGCGCAGAGAATGCTTTCGAAGTTTTTCTGATGCAACATTTTTATATTTGGATGGAAATATTCTCTAACAATAAGCGCAAACAAGTTTTTTTTCTTCAAACAGTTTGTTAATGCGTCGGTCGGGGCGGCTGGTTCTCGGTCTCTTGGTCTACCTTCTTTGTCAATTATTTTTGCGGTTTGCTGTGAAAAGGGGAGCTTAGAGACTCGGCAGTATTATGAAAAACCTGTTAATTAAAATATCAAGTCTTGTAAAGTAAACATTCGTTTTCATTAGATTAATGTGTTTCTGAAATTAATTTATTTGAAGTGTTGTGTATTACAGCATTTTCAGCATAAAATCCAAAATTAGTGTAAACACACGCAACACACGTAAACACACACAAACTAAACACACTATGCCGAAAAAACGCGACCGAATTTCGGCGTGTTAACGCCTGCAATGCTATTTGTATTACTTACGATACATTATGCTGAAATTACGTTGCATTATGGCATACAGCCGAACTTCGGTCCGGCATAAGTTCAGCGGCAATTCGGTGACAAAGTATTCTGTAGAGCACACATTACACGCGACTTTTAACTACATTATCTGTATAATTAATATCTTTCTTTAAATTGATTGTCATATATTATTACGCAACTGAATTTCAGCCGCGTAAGTTCGGCACTTATGGTGTGTCATGTCAGCCGAATACGTTGGAACGTAAAATCAGCCGCGGAACTTCTGTCGCGTACCTTTCGCGTACCAACGTTCCGTCGGCATAGTGTGTTTAGACACTTAGAATAACAAAAAGAATTCAATTTAGCTTTGCATATTTTAAACATGAATAACATGTTGATAAATTGATGTTTAATGGATTTAGTGACATAAAAGTCGACCAATTTTTTTGATGTTACAAAAGAGTTATTTTTTTGGAATGCTTTGTTGTTAATGTATTTTCATATTTGATAAAAGGATTATCCGAAATGATGAAGAGCTTTCACGAGTGTTCTCAATAATAGTAAAAATAAAAATCTTTATGATGGTCTGGGTTTTAATTCAGCTTTATACATAGCAAATAATTTAACGAGAATCTTTATAAAAACGGTATTTTATCATACAATAGCCTACTATAACTATTGGTCTCTAACCACAGCAATTCTGTATACCTTAATTAATAACATCGTGCATCGCTTGATCCTTTTTTGACGACTTCTTAATTTGTTGTGAAGTAATGGTAGTCTCCGAGCAGTAGTGGCCTAGTGGTAACGGCCCCGACTTACGAGTTGTGGGTTGCTGGTTCAAACCAGGGCCAGGCGCATTCAATTGTGTAATTTATTTCATCACCACTGCTCTCAAAACGGTGAAGAAAAATATCGTGAAGAAAACGACATATTATTATCCTAGAACAAAAATTGCACTGGATTCGCGTGGGCATTCCCACTCCTAAAGAAGACGCTTGAGTCCCAGCTGTGGGAACATTATAAGGCATTTTTTAGCTTGGAATTAAATGACAATCGTAATTAAAAATTTAATAAAATAGTAAGTTGTGTTTCTACTAGGGTAAAACCAGGAGAGATGGACCACATTTTGTTCAACTTTAATATCTTTTTTATTGCTTAATAACTATTAAACAATTTAGTGATAAACTAACTAACTATTAATAGTCAACATTTTTTTTATTTTAATATGGCACGATTATAGCATCTTTATGGAAATAATTGAAATATTAAAAAAAGTACCCTCGGTCCATCTCTCCCATACTATACGGGTGAGTCGGACCACCCAGTAAGGAGAGATGGTCCTAACAAAAGTAATCATTAACACTTCCAAACAAAAAAATAAACATTCAAAACGAAATCAACAAGTAACATAAGCAATTAAATGAAAGTAAAATCTTCAGTTTTTCACCGTATTTCCGCATCGGTCGCACATATCGGGATAATTGGTGCAGCCTTCATGGGACCAGCGTTCACAAATAATGCACAGCAGCCATTCATCTTGACTCAGGGTTTCCTCATAGTTTTCACCACAGCCTGCACATTCGTTGTCATCCCACTCAGTCAATTCAGGACTATCACGCAGAGTTATAATCTCTTGTTCACTATCTTCATCAGAACTGTCTTCAATTTTTTGTTTTTTCTGTCTTTTATTTTCTTTCTTTGCAGAATTTTGTCTTTTAGTTCCCTTCTTTTTCCGTGTTACTTTTAAAATCTGTTTAGTTTCAATAGAATTTTCTTTTTTCATTTTCCTTGATTGATTTTCTTTTAAATTCTGAATATTTTCAGTAGAGTTCAAAATTTCTGCGATTTTTCTTGACCTATGACGGACGTTTGCAGTTCTTTCTATGATAGGTATTGGAGAAACCACATCCAAAATCTTTCCAGGCGTTGCCTTTGGAGAAACAGCTTCACTAGTTGATGGTTTTTGAACGGTTGCTGGCTGTGAAAGGACTGATTCTTTAGTAGGTTGATCATGTTGAATTATAGCAGCAGTTTGTAGGTTATTGTCATGGTTTTGGTTACTTGGAGTTAAGAAAGCATAGTCTGGTATGGCGTTTGCATTAAACGGTATGATCCCAGTTGCTGAAAAACCTGATATTGCATTGCTCACTGAAGCTGATTTATTCCAAGCTGAAGCCAGAATTTTTCCAAACTGCAAGCGTGATAGTTTTCTTGATGGGTTAACAGTAATGAATTTATTGCATTCGTCATAATAAAAGCATTTCAGGGACTTGAAAAACGTTCTATCAAGCGGCTGAAGAAAATGGGTTGTGTGACTGGGTAAGCAAATCAAAATGATTTCGTTTTCTTCAGCAAACTCCAACATTTCCACATTGCTGCAGTGTGAAGAATGTCCATCAAGGATCAACCCCGGCTTATTATTTAGCTGCAAGCCTGTCTCGTCCATATTAAAAATAGAACCAGGTTTGTCAAAAAGTTGATTTTCTTTCAAAACTTCTTCTAAAAGGTTGAAATACTTATCAACATATTCTTTATTCATCCCCTTAGCCCTGGCCACAGAGACACCTTCTGACTGCCGGATTGAAAGTTCAATGTTTCGTCTAAGAAAGCTTTGTAACCACCCATTTCCCGCCATTTTCTTTTTGTGATTAAAGTTATGTTTAATATGAAGTCTTTCCGCTAAATTATATGCCATTTTACGCACTGTTTCTCTTGATGGCGTAAACCCACTTTTCTGTAATTTTTTAATGTGTACGACGATCTTCTTCTCATTTTCAGGCAGCAGTATACCACTGGGACCGAGAACATCGCTTTTAGTTAAGGAATTTTTTGCAAGTCTTCGTTTAAATGTAGTTTTAGGTATCCCAAATGTTTTTGCTGCTTCATTGATACCCATTCCATTAGAAACAGCTTGAAAAGCATCAATTAATGCTCTTTCTGTCCATTCTCCTCTACATACTCCACTTTTCCTCTTATATATTAAAGGCATATTATCTACAAAAGAAGAGATTAACACATTAAGAATGTATGGATTAAAAAATAAGTAGCAATAATAATTTAAAACCACTTCAAATTTGCAAAACAAAACGGTTGACTATTGGTCCATCTCACCCATACATAACATGGTCCATCTCTCCTAAATTGAGTGGAGAGACGGACCACTTACTCATATTAAAAGCAAAACAAACAAACGAAACATTTGAGGTTATTTTATCATTTCATGAACATACTAACACAGAAACGTCAATTCTTATTCTAAAAATACAATATCTTATACATACCTTCGTTTTTTAAACACCCACACAAAAAAAAACACGCTTCCGAAACCTTATAATACGTTTTTTACTAATTTTACGTACGAAAATCAAATAGTCTCGCTTTCTACACGGAGCAAACAGGTTGACAAGAGCTCGTAAGTGTTGTCAGCCTAAATAAATTTAATAGTTTGGTAGAAATTACGATGGTCCGTCTCACCCGCTGGTCCATCTCTCCTGGTTTTACCCTACAGGTATCGGCACGGATCTTGAGCGCTCAGCGAAAGAGTGGGGATCGCTTTGCGTACGCGTTTTATTTATTTTTTTAAAGGTACATCTATTTTTTTTTTTAACCTAGTACCTAGTAGGTAATGAAAAATAGAATAAAATAGGTGAACATTAAAAAAAAACGCGTACGTAAAGCAATCCTCACTCTTTCGCCGAGCGCTCAAGATCCGTGCCGATACCTGTACATCATTAGATTAAGAAATAATAGCCAGTTATTCTTTTAAAAATAAAAATTACACCCTTTCAGGCGAAAATGTTGATAACATGTAATTCAAGGAAAGTTGACATTTTTATTTTGGCCAAAAGAATTATTGTTGAGTCAAAAAGAGTTGAGCCTCATACAGTTCACGAGTTTACGCGATAAATAAGAGATAATGGCCCATTTCTTGGGGATATTATTATGAAAAAATGAGATCCTCTATTGTGAGCCTGTCTATAGGGAATGCCTTTTTTGTTATTGATGTGATGGATATATTAAACAAATAAAATATTGCCTAAGTTAAGATTTATAAATTAACGATACTATTGGGAGATTTCAGTAATGTTGATGGACGCCAATATCTGTTATTTCTTACCTTTTTCAGCTAGAGGCAACGGTCCTCTCGCCCCAGCCAGGATTCCGATCCCGATTACCGGCCACCGTAGGCGCGAGCTTGCGGACAGCGAGCAATGGGTAGCTCATTGTCCGACCGTCCGGTAACCGTCCGGACCGAGCCCAAGTCGCAACACGCGCGCTTCAGGGAGGTGTCATCAAATCGTAGGGGCCCAGCAGGGTCGAAGCCTACTGGGGCCACGGGTAGTGTGAAAGTGAAACCCAAGACCCTGGGACGAATGCAAAGAAGGAACAGGAGTGGGTTTTTAGTCAGTAAAAGTCTTAAACTAAGGTGATAAACAAGAATCGGCATAGTGGAGATAATGACGGCATGATTGTGTTGCGCATCGCGGGTCTTGCACTGAAAAAATATTTGTATGGCCAATATATACTTTATTCCGGGTCTGGGTATCTTGTATTTGTGAGTTACAAGTTTGTGAACGCTTTCGTGATACAGGAGTAATTCCTAGTTGGGTGTTGTGACAATACTACAGTTTCCACTGAGGTGTTTCAGTGCGCTAATAGGTATTACTCTAACATGATACTACTATAATGTTCATCATGTAACGAAATGACCGACCTAACTAACCTAACTTGACCCGAGATTCAGATCCCGGGATCTGAATCCCGGGTCGGGTATAGTGATATAACATTTTTCCATCCGGAATTTATTTGATGCAGTATAGAGTTTGGATTTGTGCACGGTTAATGACGATATACTCGTAGTTAGGCAATGTAGCGTAGTAGTATTGTCGTTAAAAGAACACCTATTTTTGGCGGCATTATTTGAAAGAGTTACCATGTTCCTGGAACGCGAAGTAAAGGTCTGACACTTTCTCTCGCTTTTCCCAGACATTATAGAAGCTATTTAGTGATTTCCCATTATTATTCCCTATTGTTTCGTTAACTGGCTTGTTGGTCTAGTGGTTAGTGGTAGCCGTTCTTAAGTTATAGCGTGACCAGGAGAAATAGGGGTCAATTTTTATATATAAAGATATAAATAATATTCTAAGTTCATATTTTATAGTCTTTTTTTAATATGGAATGATTCGTTTATTTTATAACCAATATGTTAGTCCTCAACTTTTTTTGTATAAAATCAGATTGAATTTCCAAACCTGCGTCAAAATAAAATGTTATTTATATGAAAAGAACTATAATTTTTTATCATTCATATTGATATCAACTTCGAAGCTAATCACTCCCGAAATAACTTTCTACCCCTTTTTAACCCCGTTAGGGGATGAATTTCACTGGTATTCCATTAATTCTGTTAAAGAATGTTGATGCAAAATTTGAAATAGATTGGACCAAGGAATCACGGTGTCTCATACAAAATCCCCCCCCCCCCCGCGCCCTATTTACTCAGAGGTACAATTTCGAAAAACGAATATACCCTCCAAGTTTCAGGTCTTTACGATTAGCGGTTTAGGCTATGCGTTGATCCGTCAGTTATTCAGGACAAAGCATTTTATATACATAGAAAATATAAATATAAAGAAAAAGATACGTCTCTGTCTTAAACTTCGAGGAATAATATATACTCGTTTTTATGTTCCATCTCACCGCGTTTAGTTACAAGTTTTGTAACACTGTTATTTAAAACTAGTTTCAAGTACAGCGTTCTGGACAGAAACACCGTTTGTGAATCTAAATAGGACAACAGTTTCTATCTAGCATAACCCAGCTTACTTCAAAGGGCTATATGTTAATTTTGTTTAAGCATTTTCTAGTTTGTTTGAAAGTTTTAGTTTATAAATAACTATTTAGGTCTGTCCCTTCTGTTCCAATAAATTAATTTACTAACTAATTTATTTATTCGTTACCCGTTTTTGGGAATGCTTAGATCATAGCTATTTTGATTTAGAAAATTGTTATTTACTAACACGTGTATGATTCTGAAATTCGAAAGGTTCTGGAATGGCGACCGCGTACTGGAAGACGCAGCGTTGGAAGGCCTCCCACAAGGTGGACCAATAACCTGGTTAGGGTCGCGGGAATCCGATGGATGCGAGCCGCACAGGACGGGTTATTGTAGCGACATTTAGGGGAGGCCTATGTCCAACAGTGGACGTCTTTCGGCTGAAATGATGATGATGAACACGTGTATGTGTAGTGTCTTCAATTCGTTCGAATGGCTTATATTATTACAAGTTCCCGTTCCGTTCCGTTCCCGAATGGTATAAACCGCATCGAATTAAAGCAGTTTTTAGGATAAAAACGCGTATCCCATGGTCTATTCGTACGCCAAATTTTACTCAAATCTGTCCCGAAGTTTTAGCGTGAATGATTAACAAACATATATGGACACAAGTACTTGTACATACCAACTTTTGTCCACGTAATATTAGTGTGGTAGAGTCGTATTACGTTGTCGCACTTATTTTTTTTGAATTACTAATGATTGGTATCCAGCCTTTGAAACTGTGTACCGTGTCTAAAGTTTTTGTTTACAATTTTTATTCTCAAGCAAACATTGCAATTCCCCATATTTCTGTGGAAGATAAGTAATCCTTTAGAGTCGTATGCTAAAATCGTCATGCACGGGTATAATACGCTGTTGGTACATTCTAGTGGGTACAGCAGACCGTGTTATCTTTCTTTATATGTTATTATGTTCCTAGCACGGTCATAGTAAGAAACGGTATAGTGGGCAGAATCTTTAGTCAACGTAATCCATTCAATTCTGTTTATTACAAAAGTTCTAGTTTATGAAAGTAGAAAACTCTCCCAAGACAACACAATATTCTATATCCGATTCCAGGATATGGTGTGTGTGGTGTGATTGGTGTGTGTATTCAGAAGGAATGTCAGACTCTAAAATCCGCCTGTGTTCCTTCCACCAGTGCTTTTTGCGTTCCGGGACCGCAGTTTGACTGGCCTGTTGGTCTAGTAGTTAGTGACCCTAACTGCTATGCCAGAGGTCGTGGGTTCGATTCTCACCCAGGACAAATGTTTGTGCGATGAGCACGATCATTTGTTCTGTGCCTGGGTGTAATTTATCTATAATGTATAATATATATATATATATATATTAGAAGTATATAAGTATATTTATCAGTTGTCTAGTACTCATAACACAGCTGCTTGGCTTGGGACTAGACGGCGTTGTGTGATAGTTGTGAAACAATCCTCGGGGAGTGCTAGGGTTTCTGCATTTGATTATTGAGTAGGAAAATTATTATTAGATTTCAATATCAGAAATCTCTCAGTAGTGGCTACTACGATAGTATACTAGTGATTTGACGCATGAGTACAAGTACTAGAGGCTTCTAGTTTCACTAACCCCTCGAGCGCCAACGCAACCAAAAAAACGTGCAATTACGTAATAATAATACCCCCGTATTATTATTACGTAATTGCACGTTTTTTAGATCTTTCATTAAAATCACAAATAAAAAAAATAAAAAAAAAACTGTTTTTTTTTTATTAATGATAGGCTCGCGTTTGACCACCATCTCACCCGATGGACAGCGATGATGTGGTCGACGATGGAGCATGCTTGCCTAGAAGTAGCCTATTCACTCTTGACTTAAAGCCCCTAAGTTGTAGCTAACTGGAAAAATGAAAATTTACAGACTATCATTTTCGGCCAAATAAATTTCGTACACCCGTGTGTACAATACGACAATTAAGCGTTTTTTCAAGGTCATTCAAGTTGTACAACCATGTCATGTACAATCGGCGCTCATGCGTCAAATCACACGTGGCATGAATTAATATAATTGAAGAAGTTCGTACCAACTCTTTTGGAGTACCTAAGTATAGGTATAACATTGGGGTTAAAATGTATAAATAGATACTTTAGTATTTGAAACTCTGAAAAGGCGTAAAATTATTTTCACTTTCTTTGTCTTTACTTTGTCCTGATTGATGAATGGAAATGTCTTCATTTTAGATTTATTATAATAAAGATGGTCTTAATGGAAAACCTTCTTTATATCTATTGTGTAACTGATTTCACGTATTCAGTAAAATTGTAGATATACAATCGATAGTCGATCGGTATATCGGTAGTTGATTGTGTATGTCAATATGAGTTAGTTCAATGCGAGAGTCTTTCAAAAAAATTAATGGATTTTTCTTCATAGTATCACAATTCTCTTTCCGTAATTTTTTAAACCAATTAACAGACTCTAAATTCAAACTATGTATAGAAATCTTAATAAAAAATCTGCTAATCAGTGTTTGACTTAATCTTAGGTTAGAGAAAGTTTTATTTTTTTATAAATGTGGCCCAAAGGCTGAAATCAACGTAAGTCAATATATTTTTTGTGAATGTGAAGACATTTTGATTGAGACAAGTTTATGTCTATAAATAAATATTATATATACACACTCTCTTACATGAAATACATAAATATAAACTAAACTACTCGTATACTAAAACCTAACTATGTACATAAATCTAATACAAAAACACAAAGTACACTCAGGTGTCGAAATACTCCTCCACCGCGCTGTCATCCGGAAATGTGCCCAGAAGACTGGCAGCATGGCCATGTTGAATAGCAATGCTAATGTTTTTGGGCAAATAACGAGCCAGCCTTCTGGTCACGCAAAGTGTCGATCAGTCGGCGTGAAATTTCCTTAAAAAGGAACGCGTACTCGGACCCCATGACCCAAGCGTTTCGACCCCAAACGGCTCAAAACTGTAAATAGCAATAAGGTTACAGTATTTGCGCCGTTTAAAGGTCTCAGCCACCGCAGCGGCAGCGCCAGCACAGCCCGCCGTACTTGGAACATGGGATGGCGCAAGGGTGTCGACACAAGTTGTGTCCCACACCAGAGGCCTACCCACCATCCATGGCACCAACGTCATACCATCTGGTCTCTTCCCATTATCACGTACGAAGCCATTAGGTTCTAATACAGCAGGTACGCCGGCGGTGACAAGAGCTAAATATTTATATAAAATCAATACTATAAGCTAACACACTAGCTACTACACCAAAGTACATAAGCCAAATAAGAGAACAAATTTACAAATTCTAATTAGACGTTATAATTTGTTCCACACAATTCTAGCGCTTGAATCAGAACCATCCAATCAGCATACAGCAACGTAAATCCTCATATCATTCGGTTTGGCGTGATGAAACAACGTCATGAGAGCGTTTTAAGCGATTGTTACTAATTAGGTGCAAACAGAACGAGGCGAGTGTTTGCGAAATATATTTTTTCGCTGTTTTTTGTCCAGCTGGTCTGATTTTGGAACGGTTGACGATGTCGGCAAAGCGCGCTTGATTTCGTAAAGGACAGAGCAGGATTGTTGGTAATTGATTCGATGGAATTAGATGCTGTCTGAGTGATGTTATGATCTGTTGTTCTACTTACTACTACACGGCGACCTACGTGGGTAACGTAAGGTAAGTTCAACGTAAATGTAGTTGCGAAGCGATCCGATGCGATGTCAACGAGCTCTGTGCTATGTGCGTGTGAAGTGGCCGCTTCATCCACCATTTATATAAAACAAGTCACCACAGCGCAACAGTCTGCGTGAAAATATCAAACTAAGTAATCGCGTCCGCTTCGCTTTGCTCGTCGCCGTACCGAACCAATATGCGGTTAGTCACGTAAGCCATCGCAATAAAGAATCAATTGTTTGTTTAAAAAGCGCCGCATCGCTTTGCGTTCGTGTTCGCGTGCACCACGTTATGATAACTAGATAAAATCCAGGTATTTTAGTGATGAGGTGTAGAAGAGTAGACCTATTCTTTACTGTATTATATATGTACACGTCAACACACTATTATTATAAAGGAGAAAGTTTGTTTCTGTTTTTCCTTCACTTCCAAACAATTTAGTACAGAGACCATGCCCTGGAATAGCTCGCAGTACTTTTCATTCCAAGAGTATTTACGCTTGGGATAATTGTCTACTTACAAGTTTGTGAATCCACCCAAGATAAATGTTTTTGTGATGAGCACGATCATTTGTTCTGTGTCTGGGTTAAATTTATCTATAAAACGTATCTTCTTCTTCTTCCTGCCCTTATCCCATATTACTTGGGGTCGGCGCAACACGTTTTTTTTCCATTCTAAAAAATTAAGAAATATATTTATACATCTAAGTATACATTATAATGCAATATCAGAAACTGACGACAAAGGTTTTTTTTTTAATAGCCTATACTGTCCCACTGCTAGGCAAAGGCCTCCCCCAACTTCTTCCAGGTGTTCTTTTCTTAAGCCGAACTAGTCCTTGTGGTAGGCATCTAGGTCGTCTCGCCACCTCTTCCCAGGTCGACCTCAAAAGAAAAACTATTTCTTGAAAATGACATAATTGACTCTTCAAAGCGATCTCTAAGGTTCACGCCTGAGAAGTTTCTTGATTTCTTGCCTATATTTTCCTTTAATTTAGGAATGATGCACCATGTGGCACCATCTTTTGCTATCGTGGGGCCGTATTTTTTGAGGACTCTAGAGGCCGTTAACAGTTAATTTAGCCTGCTACGAATGCATATCTAATCACCGAAGTTTTTTAGCTGTAACTACAGCCACTGCGAAGTTACGATACAGATATATAGTTCCAGTAAGATGGGCCAACTTGTCATTTAATCAAACTAGTTAATGGAGACGGTACGTGAACACTTCCTTGAAAAGCTGATTTCAATGAGAGGTGACATCAGATGGCCCCCAAGAAACCCAGACTTCTCCTCTCCAGATTTTTTTCTCTGGAGTTATCTGCAGAGTAGGGTGATGGGATCCATCAACCATAATATCTGAATTAAAGAAAAATACTAGACAAGAAATCAACAATATTCCTAAACAACTTCTAAAAAAAAAATCCGATAAACAATAACCGCGAGAGAATAATTTGAAAATTGTAAGCTCAACCACATTTGTAACGGTAATATTGATGCTATCGCAACTCCCCCGCATGCATATCTTTTTTTTAAATCCTTTTATTCTAAATAAATACATTTAATAATTTGTTTTTATGTTTACAAAAGCTAGTTTTTTTTCAGAGACACACTTTATTTATTTCATTCTAGCTTATGTATTTATAGAAATATGCAAAGTAACTTTCATAATAGCACTCGCTACCCTTGAGCATGAAATTACCACCGTAATTAGCTGTTTGTCTGTCCCTTTCAGAATTGAAATTACTTTGCGAAAAACATGTTTACTTCAACAACAAGTTTAACCACGTTCGAGTTTCCAGATGTAACTTTACGTACAGCAATTAAAAACTTAAGACCTAGATTTTGCTAAAGTACCTAACTACCTACAGAAATTTTATCCAGACTAGTCTATAGGCCTTTAGGGAAAACTGGAAGTTGTTTTAGTTTTGGACCCAAGTAACTTGTTTAAGTAAACCTTGTGAATACGTTCGTAGCTTAAAATTTAATAATATTAATTACAAAGTGACAAGCTAATTTTTGGTCTGTATCTAAGGGCAAAATAGGGAAATCCACATTAATTTTTTTGGAAAATTTGGCTGTCAGATTCTTATTAGCTTAATTTTTTTCCCCGGTTTTATCTCTGTATGTTATGGCAGTTCGAGTGTCAATGTGTGCCAGTGAAGGCATTTCTTAATTGGCTTTATTTATGTAGCTATAATATGATTTTTCTTTAGCTTTTAGTGTATCTTCTGGTTGTCAGATTAGCAGCCAATTGGATAGGATGATTTTCCAACCTCCCCAGATATGTCAATGTAGTTTGGAGGATTTCTTCCTTCACGGTGCTCATTTCGAGAAAGTAGTGCATTACTGTGTTCGTGATAAACCATGAGACTCACTAGCTAATATAACTGTGTTCAAATACCAATATTTATATGTTACTTTTTTCAATAAAAATACAATGTAAATAAAACTAGAAGGCTCTCTCCATCTGCTCAGCTGAGTTTTGATGCTTAGGTGAAAAAGTAAATTAATTACTTTTTAATTATAAATGTCACTGGGGTTGATTACAATAAAGATTTTATACAATTAAAAAAATACAGATTTTTTTTAAAGAATTAGGAAAATGCCGACAAAAATTCCACGTATTGGAGGATCCAGAATCATGTACTATCCATAATGCGAAGCAGTAATGCAGTCCTCACGCCTCAGCCGCCGGAACCCCAACTACGATTTCCAGCCACAACAAGCGTGGGCTTGCGGATGACGAGCAATGGGTAGCTTGCCGTTCGGTTACCGTCCGAACCAAGCCCGAGTCGTCAACAGCACGTAGACGTTCCACGCGCGCTTTAAAGAGATGTCAGCAAAATCGTAGGGGCCCAGCAAGGCTGACGCCTACAGGGGCCATGGGTTGACTTCCGGAAGAGAAATCCGTGGTCCTGGACCGTAAAAGCAAAGACAGAATATTGATGTGGTTATAGTGAGTAAAAGTCTGACACGCGAGTAAAGTATGAGAAGTCATTGGATGATTTCTCACCTTAAAAAAAATGGTGCACGTTTTGGGTCGATGTCTGAGACACGACTTGATAACAATTCTCAGTAATCAAAAACTTCACTAAACGTAAAACTGACCTTTTTTTTTCTTATTCTTGATAGGTTCTCGCTTGACCACTATCTCACCTGATGGGAAGCGTCGATGCGGTCGACGATGGAGCGCGCTTACCTAGAAGTAACCTATTCACTCTTGATTTAAAGATTCCCGGGTTGTAACCATCAGGAAACACAGATTCCGGCAAGGAATTCCTCTCTATAGCTGTACGCACAATGAATGTGTTTCCAAAATGTTTCGTGCGTATAGGTGGGATGTCTACCATGTTCCGGTGACACACTGCTGTACGCCTGGTGGTCCGATGATGAAACGGGCTAGGCGGAATATGTTTACGAAGGTATAATACGTAGATACTAATTTTAATAAATCTTGTTGTTATAAAGCGTACAAGTAACATTCAAAACAAGGGTTATAAAGTAATAATGGGTTCCTTTATGCATCCTTAACTCTATGAAAAGTTATTATAGATGTTGTTAGTATAGATGCACTGTTCAATTTAATTGATGCCTTTTTCAATCTACAACTGTTGTGTGTATCAAAGACAGAAATAACGTACCTAAATAATTTTGCCTTGCTGAAACCATGCATTATTGGTTAAACATGAATGAGCATCGAATCAAACTGCAGCTTTTAATTAGTACAAAATTCATTGAATAGTTTAGATTTTACGAATAGCTTTGGAACTGATATAATATTTATTGCAGGAATGTTGCCTATGTAATTAAAACTGGTTTCATGCATACATTATATGGTTTTTGTAAAACATTTTGTATGTACATAAAGTTTAGGAAATTTATTGTTTGCTACTTTTAGATCTACTGCCCCCTAGCCAAGTTACGATCGTTTTGTTTGCGTTGAACGCTTCGATTAACCCACGCCTCCGATTCCTTTGTACTGAAGTCATCTCAACGCTCAGTCACGTAGTCAGAACAAAGGAATCGGAGGCGTGGCCTACTCGAGGCGTTCGACGCAAACGAAACGATCGTAACTTGGCTAGGGGGGCTGGCATCTACTAGTTAATAATAATAATAATAACGCACCTTCCTGATGTCATGTATAAGGCAATGGAGGATGGTCCTTCGCTATCCAGGATGTTGACATATCCAGAGGAACAGCGAACCGGTAAGGATCGAGCGAGGTATATTCCAGGGTGACAGTTTGAGTCCGCTTTGGTTCTGCCTGGCTTTGAATCCTTTAAGCACACTGCTGGAGAATTCAGGCCTAGGCTATCGGTTGAAGAGAGGTGGTCAGGTTATATCTCACCTCTCTACATGGATGACTTGAAACTTTTTGCCCCCAACAATCTGCAACTGATGGAGCTACTGAAGGTAACTGAAACCTTCAGTAGTGCCATCAGGATGGAGTTTGGTGTGGATAAATGTGCAGTCATGCATATAAAGAGAGGGAAGATTGTGGAATCCGTGGGTACCCAACTCTCGGATTCCGTAAACTTGAGATTTCTCTCTCCAACCGAAACCTATAAGTATTTGGGAATGTCGTAAGCGTTAGGCATCAATGCTATTGACATGAAGCAAACGTTGAGGGAGCGTTTCTTTGGACGCCTAAAGAAGGTATTTGGGAAGGAAGGCAAATGGACTCAAACGGAATTTGATGCCCTGGATAGGCAGATCCGTACACTGCTGACTGCATACCGAATGCATCACCCACGATCGTCGGTGATGGGACTGTATATCCCGCGGAAGTGTGGGGGTCGAGGCTTTTTAAATGCTAAGACCCTGAACAATCGCGATGTATGCAGTCTCAGGAAATATTTCCTAGCCGCCGACGTTGGTATGCATCGTGATGTAGTGGCAGTGGACAAGGAACTCACCCCGCTCTCCTTGGCTAACGAGAGCTGGCGCAAACCTGTAGTGCTTGACACTAACGATCGGAACGGCCCTTCATGGGCCCGATGTAGATCAACTAGCGTCCGTAGCCTGGTTGCGCGTCGGCGACCTCTTTGGGGAAACCGAAGGTTTTGTCTGTGCAATTATGGACGAAGTTATCATGACGAATAACTACCAGAGATTTATTTTGAAGGACGGCACGGTTGACATTTGTCGGGCATGTCACCGACCGGATGAATCAATTCGCCACATTATCTCTGGTTGTTCTCGTCTAGCTAACGGGATATACTTGTGTAGACACAACCTTGTAGCCAGGATTATCCATCAGCAACTTGCTCTGAAGTACTCTCTTGTGGAATTGGAGGTGCCATACTACAGGTATGTGCCCGACTCAGTTCTCGATAAAGGCGATATCACGCTGTACTGGGACTGGTCCATCATCACTGACAGGACTATTGTAGCCAATAAGCCTGATATAGTGGTGGTGGACCGAAGAGAGAGGCGTACAATGATTGTTTACATATCCGTTCCGCATGACGAGAACCTCGTGAAAGCCGAGAAAGACAAACAAATCAAGTATATTGATTTAGCTCGCAAGGTCGTCGACATGTGGGATGTAGACTCGGCGATCATTGTACCGATAGTCGTGTCAGGCAATGGCTTAATAGCCAAGAATCTCGACCAACACCTTAGGAGGCTCGCGTTAGGCGGCTGGATCAAAGGCTTGATCCAGAAAGCGGTAATCCTGGACACGGCTCGTATTGTTAGGAGGTTCTTTTCTCTGGAGCCCTGACCGCCGGTAGCTTGGACCCTGTTCCCGATACCGGTGGGACACTATTTATTATATTTTTTAATGTTTTTTTTTTTTTATTGAAATATTTAAAAATATAATTTATATGTTAGAACAATGAATAAACGAAATAATAACATATTTTTTTTATTATCCACAAATACACAGTTATTACACGAGAAGATATTGTTTCCAATAAAAACTGCAATATGTAATACAGATTAACGACCTCTGGCACCCAAGCTAAGATTAAACTTGTGTTATGGGTGCCAGGACCACACCATTAAAATTCTACTTTGTGAGAACATGTTTGATTATTTAATAAATTATGCACTTCAATTAACCAATTATTAAAAAAAAAACAATATTCAACCATTAAATACAATATTCAATAAAAATAAAAATTATACAAATCAATCCATTAAAATTCAATACAATTAATTAAAATAATAAAATTCTTCAATTCAAAATACTAATTAGGTATGAGTCTTCAGTTCAGTTCAAAAATTAAATGCAATTTTTATAATAATACAATATAAATATTATTTATTGAGACTTGACTTATATAATAACAAGACAATTTTTGAGCCGTTTGGGGTTGAAACTCTTGGGCCGTGGGGTCCGAGTGCTCATAAGCTTTTCAAAGAACTATCCAGACGCTTAGTTGACACTTCGCGTGACCCAAGGGCAGGTTTTTACCTCGGTCAGAGATTAAGCATTGCCATACAACGTGGCAATGCCGCCAGCCTTTTGGGCACACTTCCAGTCGACAGCGATGCGGAGGAATTTTATGACGCCATATTTTAGCTAGTAGTTTTTGTCTTTAGTGTATTTATAGTTTTAATTAGTTAAGTGTTTTTTTATCAATTAATCTTAATCAAAATGAATAAAGATTAAAAAAGCTTTAAGGGCTAATTAGATAATAAAATTAGATATAAATAAATTATTCAGAAGAAGAAAAACAGTTAGATGTACTACTGGCAGACCAAGAAGGAGATGGTAGGACGACTGAGATGTTTTCCTTAGGAATTGATGAGAAGTGGTTCACATCTGGGAACAATGGTAGGAAAGGACGGAAGCCTTTGGCCTGCAGTGGGACAGTGTAAGCTAGATATAATAAAGCCACTATTGTTGTCGAAAAAAAAATAGTAATTGATCCTAATAAATTAATATTTAATCAATATTTTTTTTAGGTGCGTTAATCATCCAATCACATCTCCTGCTCTTGGGCGGAGCAAAAGGGTGTGTCAGACTTTTAGTGACTAAAAACCCACACCTGTTCCTTCTTTGCCTTAGTCCCCGGATTACACGCGGTCCGGATTTCGCACTACTCGTGGATCTAACTATCGTAATAAGGACAAAAGATATATAAACTTTAGGAAAATAAACAACTAATTTAACATTTTTTAGTGGAACTTCAACATGTACCTATCACATTCAGCTCTCGTTGGAGTAAAAGGGAGTGTCAGACTATTACTGACTATAACCCACCCGTTTTCATTCAGTTGCCCTTTGCGTTCCAGGGTCGTGGTAACTCTTTTGAATAATAATCCCGCAAACTAAATTCCGTGACTACAACAACAATTTAAATATTTTTGTGACATAGTTATTGGTTTAAATAAAACGTTTTATTATGAAAATTATACAAACGATTTTTTTCTTCTAGTAACCCCTTTCAGTTTTCTTGAAATTTCTTTTTTTTATAATAATAATATTCCATAACTATCACACACCGTCTAGTCCCAAACTAACCAGAGCTTGTATTATGAGTTCTTGACAACTGATAAACATACTTATATATTTTTAAATACATACATATAATAAATACATTCATAATAAATCTGTGCATCACGTAAAATGTACGAAATCGATGTAGATAACTTTTATAATTTAAAATTTTGTGTAACTTGATATCTTACTTAGGCTTTGTTTCATCGCAATCTGTTGACTATATCGAAATATATACTACATTCATTGACTGTTAGGCGGTACGAAGTTAACCAGGTCAACTAAACCACCAGGACAAAAACAAAAAAAAATATCAATTACACCCAGATACAGAACAAATGATCGTGCTCATTACACAAACATCTTTGAGGCGCGCGTGGAACATTACGCGCCGTCGACTCTTCGAGTCATAAGATTCGGTTAGCGCAGTAATAGTCCCAAGCGTCCAGACAACTCATGTTTTTATAAAATTTAATTATGTGTATAAATATAAAACTTTTACCTTAAAAATATATCACAAAACTTGCGGCCACGGAAATATGAAGTAATTTTTCACCTTGAACAAGATAAACGATTACCGCTTCGAAGCTAGAAACTTTTGCACGCCATGTTGATTTCTCATCTGGAAGTAAGTTGACTGATGGCATAAGCTAAAAAGGCACATCTGACCAAAAAAAAAAAGCAAAAAAGAAAAACATGTTTATAGCAGACAATGGGCCTTATGAAAGAGCAATGGAACGCGGCATTTTAGTTGTCCAAAGAGCCGACGGGAACAATAAGAAACGCCACGCTGCGCTTATAAACGGGGATCACAGACGTAAGAAAAAAGGATGCCAGGTTAAAATGAAGGTGGTTTTCGTCAGCCTAGCACATTGACTGCTGAGCAAGAGTCTCCACAAAGTGGGTGCCTGAGAATGGACAACACTACCGGCGCCAACGTAGTAATAAAACTTAGACACCTTCTGCAAGGGCTGGATCGAGGTGGCTCGAGAAAAAAATACCTGGAAAAGTTGGGGGGGAGGCCTATAGTCAGCAGTGAAAAAGTAAAAAATAAATGAAAAAATGACAGGCAAAACCAAACAGAAAAAAAATAATTAAATGTTGTTTGTCGTAATTAAACGTTTTGAAACTAACAAAAAATACTACTGATTACGCTTTATTTACTGTTAACGAATGTAATACGAAAATAACTTAATTTTGTATGAAAAGGCAGATGCACCCTTTTTCCTTAAGACGGCAGAAGTTCTTCCCAACATTATGTTTCAGACCATCAAGTTTCACCCAAATCGTACCTACCTATATTTTTTGTACACCCCACCTCCAAATTAAGCCCAAATATTTTCTAGATTTCAGAGTAATTCACGCAGGTACCTACAGTCTTTTTCTACACAGCTTTGTAACTTTCGTAATTACGCCTTGTTAGATAAGTGCCGGTAATTGTCCATTTTATCGGATTACACGCTGAAACTAAATTACCGTGTCTCCTGAAGTTGATGTTGACGCAAGCGAGTTAGTAAGCGAAGTTTGTAGCACGTGGCGGGTTAATGAACTTTGTCTGTCAATCAATATGCGAGAGATTGTATAGATATTGATGCACACGAGTGAGGGTGTAGTTGTGATGGGGCCCGCTAGGAACGATGCCTGACAGGGCTGCAAGATTCTTTGAAAGACTTACCATGACTCTGGAAAGCTAAAGGCAATTAAAGGAACACGAACCCAGACTTAGATACTAACTAAAACTTGCTTGTATTTTTTTCAGTCACCCTTTGCGTTCCACGCCTATGGTAACTTTTTAGAACATTCCCGTTGCCCTACCACGGGTTTATGGTGGTAAGTCCCCTTTTTGAGGCGTGGCTGGAAAGACTCACGGCGTCCTCACCTTCGACATGACGCAGGTTCTCACCGAACACGGTAAGTTCGGGAAGTTCCTGCACCGGATTCGTGCGAAAGCGACGCCCGGTTGTCACCACTGTGTGGACCGCCCGGAGGACACGGTGGAGCATACGGTAGGGGTGTGCCTCGCTTGGGCATAGCACCACCGTGTGGGCGATCGGTGGCAGCGATCTCTCGCGTCAGGCCTTGGTACAGGCCATGGTCCGAAGTGAGGAGAAGTGACAGGCGGTCGCTTCTGCGAAGCAGTAATGCTAGCAAAGGAGGAGGCCGCACGCATGAGGCAACGGTCCTCACGCCCCAGCCGCCGGGATTCTGATCCCGATTTCCGGCTACCGTAGGCACAGGTTTGCGGACGGTGAGCAATGGTAGTAGATTAGTTCACTGTCCGACCGTCCGGTAACCGTTCGGACCGAGCCCAAGTCGTCGACGGTGCGTATTGTTCCACGCGCGCCTCAGGAAGATTTCAGCAAACCGCAGGGGCCCAGCAGGGTCGAAGCCTACTGGGGTCATGGGTAGTGTGAAAGTGAAACCCGGGGCCCTGGAACGAAGGCAATGAAGGTACAGGAGTGGGTTTTTAGTCAGTAAAAGTCTGACATTATCTCCCGCTCTTGTGTAGTTTTGTACCAGTATCGGCCCCGTCACTCAAGCTGACATCTCTTAAAGCAATGCGTGGAGCGTAACGCAACGCCCGTCGAACCAGACCCCCATCGTTATCGGACGGTGAGCTACGGCTCCACAAGCTCACGCCTATGGTGACTGGGAATCGCCCAGTGACTATTAACTAGACAACCAAGGACAAACTGTCTCAGAGGCATCTGTTATCATAGAAAGTACTCCCACTCACTCATTCACCTTTAGGCATAAATTGCTGTAACTTAGAACCAAAATATACTAACACAAAAATAATGATACCATTATTTGTCTCCTACAACGTCTAAAATATGCCTGTAACATTAATTTGTCATACTTAAACACACAACAATATTTTCTCCTCTAAAATATTCTTGCACAGCTCCGCTCTTTGTATTCAAACTCTGTGAAATATAAAAATAAATTTGCCAAAGCAGCACGCACTATCTTGTTGTTTCGAAGACAATGATTTATTCACAAAATGTATGCAAACGGACGTTTCAGACGTGGTACTAATAGTAACGTCGGTTTGAACGCTGATGAAGTAAATAAAACGTGGTTATTGACTGCTTATTTAATGTTTGATTACCGTCTTACTGCGGAGTGAATGATCGAAAAAGCTATTGTGGCCTTGGAACAAAAACGGCAACCAAATCGTTTTACTGTCTGTTAGTAGCAACGAGCGATGAAGACCTAAAATGGTTACCGGTACCATGGTGGTCGTGGCAGGCAACTTACCGCATAGTATAGATCGATGAAACGCATGTTACCAAAAGAGTTATGAGTATACATGTGGATGGATGGAGATGGAGAGGGAGCCCAAAGAAAAGATGGGACTATAATATGAGGAGTGATACAAACGAAAAGGGAGTTAGTGATAGCGTGAGGGGTGAAAGAACAGAATGGAAGAAAAAAACGTGTTGTACCGACCCCAAATAACATGGGACAAGGGCAGGAACATGATGATGATGGATGGACCACAGTCAATTGACATGGATAGGGCAGCCCACTTAATATAGTGAAGAAGATATTGTTCTTATCAAAATGTTGGTCCAGGACAAGAACGCTTTTCAAAAATAAAACTAGCCCACTTTGGGACAGCGGTGGTTGTAATTGTCATCAATGATATAGGGTGGGTTTTAGTATTTTAAGTTAAGAACGTCTCAAACCCTACTTGAATGTCACGTTTTTTGACCATATCTTTTTTTCGCTATCTCGGAAGTTTGATTTTTTTACACAGACTTTTTTCAACTCGATACCTCCACGCGTTCCCAGGATAAAAGGTCTTGACATACAGACAGATAGACAGACGGACAACAAAGTGATCTCTATATCTATAAGGGTTCTATTTTTTCTTTTGAGATACGGAACCCTAAAAACATTTAAAAATATACAAAACAATAGCCCAATGGCAAAAGAACGGGGTCCAAGCTACTGGTGTTCAGGGCTCCTGAGTGAGGAATGTCCGAACAATACGCGCTGTGTCCAAGAGTACTGGCTTCTGGATCAAGTCCATGATCCAACTGCCTAACAAAAGGCTCTTGGCTATTAAACCATTGGCCGTCACGACTATCGGCATAGTGACTGCTGTGTCCACTTACACTTATATTATTATTAGGGGTTATTATATCTCAAAACCCTGGGGTCCTGGACCTTTGGAAGGCGTACGAGAAAGTCGAAACCAACTCGCAGAGGCCCCTTTAACGCTTTTAATGGAACGTAGTATTATTATTTAATTCCTACAAAGCGTAGTTTTCACTCTGTTGGCATCATGCATTTTATCTTTATGTATTCAGTGTATGGTTGTGACTGAATATCGTAGTTAAATGCTTGTTACGATACTATAAACGTTTTCAGAAGGGGAGACTAATGTTCGTATTAGTGTCATTAATAGGTAAAATTTGATAGCGTGCTGTATTTACTTGAGAATTTGTAATGGGTTTGAACCCCTTGGAAGGGAAGATTACCTGTTTAGTTAGGGATTGGTTATTTTACCGTAAATATCTTATGTGGTTTAACCCTATTTGTTATAACCCCCTTTGTATACAATAATTTAAACTATGCGTATATACGTCCACATAATAATAAATACGAATAATAATACTCGTAATAAAAAAATAATTGTTCTGTACAAATAATGTTGTTGTAAAGAGTACAATTTTACCATTTATACCATACGAGTTCACAAACAGCCAAAGAAAAAAATTATTATTGTAAATAATAAAAAATATCCTACGATTAAATATTGGAACCTTTCATACCGGACATGTCCAGGAAAGGCCTATTATAGAAAAAAAAAACAAGCAAAAATTAAAATTCCTATAAACGCGGCGTTCCGACCGCATATCTGTCCGGTTCAGAAATGTGAAAAATAAAGAATTTCAGTAATGCACGCTAGCGCCACCGCGCCACAGCGGCGCGCGGCGGAACCATCAGGGAGGATGTGTCCCAGCTATCTTGTCACACAAGCACTCCTTTACTCTTGCATTTCTTATTTGCAAGCCCAACAAGATACTGGAATAAGTTATTTGACTGCACATGAAAATTATATTATTTTGATCATTTTAAAACTGCTCTCAAAACGGTGAAGGAAAACATCGTGAGGAAACCGGCATGTAGAACTAGAACCAGAAATTCTAAGACATGTGACATCCACCAACCCGCACTGGGCCCGCGTGGTGGATTACGGCCCTTTCCCTCTCCTACAGAGGAGGGCTGAGTCCCAACAGTGGGAACATTATAAGGCTGATAATGGGCCGTAATGCACCACGCGCAGTGCGGATTGGTAGATGTCATAAATGTCTTCGAATTTTGGGACATGCCTGTGTCCTCATGATGTTTTCTTTCACCATTTTGAGAGCAGTGGTAATGAAATAAATTACACAAAGTAATGCGCCTGGCTAGGTTTGAACGCTACCTACAAATTTGTAAGTCAAGGCCGTTACTATTGGGTCAAAATCAATAAGCGTTAATTGAATTTTTTTTTCTTGTTTGCGAAAGCATTAGCCAATGATAAAGTTTTATCTTCGTATCAATAGTTAATTTTTTTTACCATTAAAATATGGATGCACACATAGAAAAGTTTTTGTAGTATTTGGCAGCAAATGTATTAAGTCAACCTTCTCGGCAAACTTCGCTGAGGCAGTCAACACTACATTAAAATTCTCAGCTCCATTTTACCGAGATCGCACCTGTTTCAATGATTGCACATATTGTTCAGTTGCACAGATACTTGAGATACAGAACTACACCAATTTTACATCACAATATCCACTAGGAATTAAATGCGAATAATTAAAACACTGAAGTTCACTCGAAAAATCCACTACATTCTGCTTCAGCTAACAAATGATGAGTAACAAAAAGTTTTCCATTGTATTTTAAGCACATTTTATGCTCTAAGCACGGACGTAGCTTTTAAAAAGTAAATTTAAAGCTTTGTAATGATTCCATTTTTTCCATTTCAAACCAACCTATAATATTGAAATCTAATAAAAAGAGATTTATGGCCGATCTACCCGATTCAAAGAGACCCAAAGGTTTCATTTCCGCCCATTTAAATGAAGTGAATATTTATGTAACGGATAAATTATTTAAAGTTCTTTAAGAGAATTTGGTGAGGATCTTTTGGATTACCTAGCGAATTATGTTTACAAAGAACGTAATCAAACTCTGTAATAGTGTTGTAAACCTGTGTACATTGGCGGCGATCTTTCGCGCCAGGCCCTGGTTCTGGACGAGAGGGAGTGGGATGCGGTCGCATCCTTCGGTGAAGTAGTAATGCTTGCGAAGGAGACGGCCGCAAGAGTGAGGGAACATACACCCTCACGCCCCAACCGCCGTGACAGAAGACGCCCCGAGCGTCGAGAATCGCGGAGCGATCTTTGAACACCATAGGCGCGTGCTTGCAGACAGCAAGTAAGGGGTAGTTTGCCGTCCGCTCGTCCTATAATGACCGAGTCTGATTCGGCGACGGCGCAAAACTACGCGCCACCACTCGCACCTCAAAGAAATGTCTGCAAACCGTTGGGGCCCAGCAGGGCCGATGTTTGCTAGAGCAAATGGGATTGGTTGTAAGGATATATATACTTATGGTTCAGGAACGCTAAAGGCAACTGACGAAATACAGGTGTGGTTTTAGTCAGTAAAAGTCTGGCACGCCCATTCGAGAGACAACTCTAGGGTGCAGAGTGGCAACTCTAGGGTGAAGTAAGAGAGGGCGTATCATTAGATTAAAAAAAAAATCAAATGTTTTTATTTCACATAGGCCTACATGGGCATTTATAAAACGTCAGAAGCTATTAGTGCACCTGCTAGTGAATTAGATGATTTTCCAGCTCAAAAAAACGTATTTGTGCAAACTTAAACCTGTTCCAGCAAGGCCAACTGTTCTTATATTATCAACTCTAAACTTTAACTTCAATCCACTAGCAAAACTTCAATCTTTTTTTTTATCTTTGCCCCACGCTAGGACGTAACGCGTCGCGGCCGCAACGTAGCCAGACGTACCGTATCATAGCGTTCATCCCTTCTGATTCAAGCATACATAGGCCGATCAATTTCATTCCAGTCCAACAGACTAATTGCTTATTATTTCAGCTGTATTTCGTGTCGGTAGTAAGGCTACTATTTTGTTAGAGCTTTCCCACGATACCTACGAAAGATTTTACGGTTGGTAGTGAACGCTTTTGTTTTTGTGACCTGACGCAATATTGTATATATCGCGCAAGACTCTACTGAACCAATAGCCAAAAATTCAGCCACTACGCCGACTGTACCATCTCATTCTTGAAGTTAGTGGTTATGAGGAGACTGGTTTTAAAACTCATAAGAAAATTATAAGAAATTTATATTTTTATAAGAAAAAGTCTTTCTAAGGACCATGGAGTTTAATACCGGCTCTTCTCTATAGGAAACGACCAATTTGGAACCGTGCACTAGCTTCTGGCGATTTATAAGTGCCCATGTAGGCCTATGTGAAATAAAAATATTTTTGATTTGATTTTATAAGACATGTGACCTCCATCAACCCGTACTGGGACTGCGTGGTAGCTTAAATTCTATTCCCTTTCATAGAAAAGAGGACTGAGTCCCAGCGGTGGGAGCATTATGAGGCTGATTTTGGTATTAATTAACCTTTTTAGAAAGAATATCTTAAACGGCAGTTTGCTTTTTTTAGGAATCTTCTCTTCCATAAATAAAAGGTCTTTATGCTTATATCATAAATATCATTCCAAAAAAATATAACTGTTATTCATATAACTACTGATTCAATAAAATAGTTACTGTTAACAAATTTTGTATGAATACTTTTTAATTATGGAAGAGGAACCCATTCCTGTAAAAAAAACCGTGCAAGTGCGAATCGAACTTCGGGTTCCGTACAAACTCACGTTTTCATAGGAAAACAGTTCAATTCCCGAATTGAGTTACGAAGATTTTTCTGAATCGCATTTTTTTTGTGACGTAAATCTAAATTTACAGTTTTCAGTTTTTTTCCAATACTTTTGCTATGAGACCTTGCTTCATGCCAAATTTCAGGATTCTATTTCAACGGGAAGTACCCTATGAGTTTTGATTCCCTTGAGTATCGAAATATATGTTTTTGCGACATAAACGGCCGTATCGTTTTTTTTTTTCGTTAACTCAGAAGTTTGATTTTTTCACAGCTTCAAGAGACCGCAGGCTTGAGTATATATACTTTGGTTTTAATTTCAACTCGATACCTAAATCGAGATAAAGTTAAAGTAAAGTTAAGGTTAAGGTGAAGTTTATAGTATTTAAGTAAGTATATGTTTATATAAAATATATTGTATTAATAACAATATGTACCTAATGCTTAATATTGCACCTACCACCTGTTGTCTCTGCATCACCCAAAGGTTGACTGGTAGAAAATACCCTAAGGCATTAAGTCCGCCTTTGTACTTTTGTGTGCATAAAGAATTAATAAAAAAATAATAAATAAATAAAGGTTCTTGACCGACAGACAGACAGGCGGACAACAAAGTGATCCTAATAAGGGCTCCGTTTTTTCCTTTTCCGCTCACGAATATTTTCGTGAAAAGGCTCGACAAGTTTGTAAACGCACTAACGATACAGGTGTCATTTTAAGTGTGGAACAATGTTTAAAAAAAAAAACAATAAAATATTTTTTTGATATTTCTCCATAATATTGTACGAATTCAAGCAATGAATTGTAGATATCGTAATACAAACGCACCAGAAATAAAAAATGTGTAACTGTGCCTGTTGACTATTCAGACTATTTCAGGACGGAGTTCTCTTCCTACTCGTAGAAAAAAAAAAAAAAACTTCTAAGTTAATACCAATAAGTTAAAATGGTTCCCAAGTACACTGCGGATTACTAAGACAGGCTAAAGGTTATGTTGTTCATCGCATTATGTTATTGTAGGCCGACTTACAGTGGCTTTACGGGATTAACTTCTAATGTTATAAGGAGCTGAATATTGTTTGTGTAAGTAAAAACGGATTTGGCCCACCAAAATAATCGATTAATACTACTCATAGTATTAATTGATTTGCATTCATAATTATGTCTAATCTAATATTATGAGCCTTTGTTTAGTTAATGAGCAGCTCTTTATTTCTATAACTAAAATAAGGTAAGTACTTATTATAAACTAGCTGGAGCCCGCGTCTGTGTTCGTGTCAGACTTGTTTGAACAATGTCACTTGGTCAAAGTTTCGAGTTTTTTTTTTGCGCAGCAGTTTAATCATTTTTCTAAAATAAAAGTGCCTGAGTTACTCTTTATAATATAAACAAATGGAAGTTATATTTTCGAACCGATTGGGATTGAAACTCTCGGATCGTGGGGTCCGAGTGCTCACAAGTTGTACAAAAATCTGTCAAAACGTCTACTTGACATTTCGCGTGACACAAGGGCTGGCTTTTACCTAAGACAGATGATAAGCATTGCTATACAGTGTAGCAATGCCGCCAGTCTTTTGGACACATTACCAGTTGACAGCGATGTGGAAGAGTTTTTTGACGCCATATTTTAGTTTGATTAGTTGGAATTAGCGTAGGGGTATTTTATTATAATAATTGTTACATAAGTATTTTTTTAATGTAAATTATTCGTGTAAATATATAAATGAAGAGTTATAAAATATATCAACTATCTACCAATGAAAGTCCGGTCAAAATCGGTCCAGCCGTTTCGTAAATTAACCGGAACAAACAGACATACAGACAAAATTGATAAAAATTGCATTTTTATTACGAAAATACTTTCATATTATGAAAATATTTTAAGCAGACACAAAAATTTTATTTATATGAAGATTTTATTTTAAGATCATACAAAACTGTCCTAATTCATCAGCAACGCACTACTATCTCTTCTCTTTTATCTCTTTTTTTTATCTCCTCTTTGATTCTATGAGAGCAATGGTGGCCGAGTGGTAACGGCCCCGACTTACGAGTTGCAGGTCGAGGGTTCAAACCCAGCCAGGCGTATTACTTTGTGTAATTTATTTCATCACCACTGTTCTCAAAAAACGGTGAAGGAAAACATCGTGAGGAAACCGGCATGTCCTAGAACCAAAAATTCGAAGACATGTGACATCCACTAACCCGCACTGGACCCGCGTGGTGGATTACGGCCCATTCCTCTCCTAGAGAGAAGGCCTGAGTCCCAGCAGTGGGAACATTATAAGGCTGAATATGCTATATGCTATGCTATGCACTACTTGAATTTGAATCATAATATCATAACAGTGTTTTATTTTATTAAACGCCAATTCCTGTCATAATTCATTTGTGCTTAACACAGTTCAGATGTGAATCGCGATTCATTTGACTACTTAAACTGAATTGTTAAAGACATGGAGCTCTATCCGTATTTCTCACTCGCACGCCTGAAATTTCCAGCCAGTGCTCTCTCCGATCGTCCGGTAACCGTCCAGATCGAGCGCAAGTTGTCGACGGCGCGTTGTGTTCCACGCGCGCCTTAAGAAGATGTCAGCAAAACCGTAAGGGCCCAGCAGGGTCGAAGCCTACTGGGGCTATGGGTGATGCGAAAGAGAACCCCGGGGCCCTGGAACTAAGGCAAAGAAGGAACAGGAGTGGGTTTTCAGTCAGTAAAAGTCTGACACTATCTCACGCTCCGCTCAAGAGCGGAGGATGTCATTGGATGATTTGCCCACCGAAAAAAAAAGGTCAGAGGCCCTACCACGAGCTCTTAATGCAATTAATTTGACTACTTAAACTGAATTGTTAAAGAGATGGAGCTATATGTATAGGGTATATAGCTCTATCCCTATTTCTCACTCGCACGAAGACATTTTAACACGCCATGGTGATACCCTGGTAATTCTGCTTTTCATTGAAAAACCACGAGCATAATCATGGAAAATCTTTTGAATAACTCTTCTATAGCATTAAAGGCAACGCGTCCCATCGACAACAAATCCCTTGACCCTCCATCAAACTACAGAACCACCGTCAAAATTGTGCACAATGAAGAATAAGGTAACATTAACGTAGGAAAACTTGCTAGGGCTGCCACTGTCCATATTATGTTATTGTAGGGACTTACAACGGCTTTAATGGATTACCTCCTGGTTGAGGCTGTCAGATCCAACCCTCTCGGGAGCTGGTTGGCACGAGGGCTACAATGCACGTCAAAAATATATTCACAACAGAATATTGAGTGGCTTCGGGTCGTATTGACGTTGTTGATATCGTTACGCCTGACGCCATAAATGTTTTGTGATTTTGTGTGTTTTGTTAGATAATGCTGTTGCATCTTTATGTTTGAAAATGGTTTGAATATGACATAGGATCATGTTTTAGTAACATAATTTTCTTAACGATAATGGTCATTTGTTGTTAGGTGTATGAATTGGCTATGTACACCAACTAAGGTTGTTTTGTATTTTATTTGCCGTAGAGCTTAGTAACATAAGCACTTTCTGATAGATTTGGTCAAGAGCGGGCTTATTGTGGAAAAACAGAGCTAGCGCGAGTCAGACTCGCGCACTTAGGGTTCCGAACAAACGTACCTTTGAGAACATTTCAATTCCCGAATCGAGTTATGAAGATTTTTCCAAACCGAAAAAAAGTTTTTTTTTGTGTCGTATGGAACAACAAATTTACAGTTTTCTGATTGTTTCCTATACTTGTGCTATGAGACCTTGCTTCATACCGTGTCATTTAATGATTCTAGGTCAATGGGAATTTTGATTCCCTTGAGAGTGTATGTATTGCCAAAATACACGTTTTTTGTGATATAAACGGCCGTATCTTTTTTCCGTTAACTCAGAAGTTTGATTTTTTCACAGCTTCAAGGGACCGCAGACCTTAGTATATGGTTTTAATTTCAACTCGATACCTCCATAAGTTTCTGAGATAGAGGGTCTTGACAGACAGACGAACAACAAAGACATCCTATGTATCCTAGAGTTCCGTTTTTCCTTTTGAGGTACGGAACCCTAAAAATAAATATACTGATTATTGATTTATTTTCCGTCGACCTTTAAATTTCGATTGTGTCAGTATGTCTACAAAAATGATAGTTGATGTCTATGGTTTTAGAGTGGTTTAACCTAGTCACTGGTGATTCTTTTGAACAATCCCGTGGAACGTAGGACACGGATGGATTTTTGTTAATAAAAATCTGTCATTACTCTTGCTTGCTCCAACTACAGGTGATATCTGCTATTTGACACAAAAAGAGAAAAAAAGAGAAAAGGTGCGTAGAAGTAACATACCATCTTGAGTGTCATCTTGAGGGACATAGCTGATGACGCGATTGTCCTCTCATAGTTCATTAGTTTGTATCAGTTTTTAAGATATATGGATATTTTTTTTTTTAATTAAACTATATTATCTATATATATAAAAGGAGAAACTGACTGACTGACATATCAACGCACAGCCGAAACTACTGGGATCAGGAGCGTGAAATTTTGCATAAGGTTTCCTTTTATGATGTAGGTAAACTCTAAAAAAGGATTTTCCAAAATTCACTCCCTAAGGGAATAAAGCGGGGGTCCAAAGTTTGTATGGAGAAACCTACATTCACGCGAGTGAAGCCGCGGGCAGAAGCTAGTCTATAATATAAAAGGAGAAACTGAGTGACTGACATATCAACGCACAGCCAAAACTACTGCGACTAGGAACGTCAAATTTGCACAAGGCTGCCTTGTAAGACGTAGACGACTATTAAGAACGGATTTCTCAAAATTCAGCTCCTAAGGGAATAAAGCGGGAGTCTAAAGTTTGTATGGAGAAACATACTTTCACGCGGGGCGAAGCCGCTGGCAAAAGCTAGTAATCTACAAAAGTATCTATTGGAGTCAACTTGCATATTATTGTATTTTTTTTAATTTCATTAATTTATTTAAGAGTCCAGGGATCCCGGACCGTCGAAAGGTGGATTAGGAGCTGAAATCTACTCTCAGAAGCCTTTTAGATACTTTAAGGATCGTGGTACCAACTGACGATTATCCTTGTACGCGCTGTGCAAGTGCACCAAATGACGAACACCGGTTGTTAGGCTTTATTTTTTTTTTTATTACAAGAGTGACTCACCACAACTTTGGCAGATACTCTGATATCGAGTGAATCCACGACCAATACTCGTGGGAATAAGAAGTGATCTACTTAATGTTCGTGGTAATTTCCAGCTAATTGAATAACGATGACGTTCGACCACTTAGACGTGACTAATTGAGATTGAATTAATTTGGTATTGTTTATTTCTCAAGAAATCGGAATTCCTAGATAAAATAAAGACTAGGTGGGTTTTAGTCAATAAAAGTTTGATATACTTTGTTGCTCCACCCTAGAGCGGAAGTCATTAGATGATTTCCTACCTCCCAAAAAAAGTTCGGTAACCGTCCGGACCAAGCCTAAGTCGTCGACGAGCGCCTCAGGGAGATGTCAGCAAATCGTAGGGGCCCAGCAGGGTCGAAGCCTACTGGGGCCATGGGTAGTGTGAAAACGAAATCCTGGCCCTGGAACAAAGGTAGCAAAGGAACAGGAGTGGGTTTTTAGTCAGTAAAAGTCTGATACTATATCCCGCCCCGCCCAAGAGCGGGATTTGTCATAAGATGATTTTCCCACCTAAAAATAAAAAAAATCCTCTCAAAAAATCACCACTACCAAATAGCATAATTAGCCTTATAATGTTCCCAGTACCTAGTCCCATTCCTAAAGAATAGGACCCAGGCCTCCTCTTTAGGAATGTGACTAGGTCGTCATCCGTGGTGAGGTGAAAGTCTAATCTTTGAATTTTCGGTCTAGGCCCGGTCCGTTTTCCTCACGATATTTTCCTTCACCGTTTTGAGAGCAGTGGTGATGAAATAACACAAAGTAATGGACCTGGTTAGGTTAGAACATTACCAATAGATTGGCATTGAATAACTTTTAACAAAAAAAAAGTCCAAAAACACTGCCTGAAATGAAAATGAGGGCTAAAACTTCATGCACAGTACTAGTATGTGGCGCTTACAATTATTAAACCAACGAGCAGCAAATGCATATCGTTCGCATTGTTACATAATTATTATTATTTATTATATTCTTTATTGTTCACACAGGGCAATTTCTTACAGACAACATTTGGATGAACTGAACGAAAGGAGATAGATTGGATTTGGATTGTTATGCGGCTTGAGCGGAGCACCACTGTGTCCTTATGGAGGCGATCGGTGGCTGCGACCTCTCACACTGGGCCTTGGCACAGGCCATGGTCCGGAGCGAGGAGGAATGGCAGCTGGTTGCCTCAATCTGCGAAGCAGTAATGCTAGCGAAGGAGGCGGCCGCACAAGTGAGGGGGCTTCTTCACGCCCCAGTCGCCGGAATTTCAAGCCCAATTTCCAGCCACCGTAGACGGGAGTTTGCGGACGACTAGTAATGGGTAGTACGCCGACTGGCAGTCCAATAACCGTGTGGACCGAGCTTGAGTCGCCGACGATGCATAGTGTTCCACGCGCGTCTCAAAGAGATGTTAGCAAAACCTTAGTGGCTCAGCAGAGCCGAAGCCTTCTGAGGCCATGGGTAGTCCAAAAATCAACCCTGGGGTCCTGGAACGCAAGGCAAAGAAGAATCATAGGAGTAGGTTATATAAAATCAGTAAAAGCCTGACAACCACTCCCGCGCCGCTCTAGAATAAGTTATTCTTCAAAACCAAGCATTCTAACGAAAAATTCCATCTCAATTGCGAACTTACAACTTGTTACTTAAACTCCTAAGCTATAAATAATAAAAAACAGACAACGTAGAAAAACGGTTCTATTAAACATACTCCCAAGTTTCGAGCACCTTCTTGGTAAGAACTTGGAGTGCTTCTAAAAGTATTTTGTAAGTAAAGCCGTTGCAATAAGGATTTTTATGATGCTGGCTAAGATAGGTTTTTAGTTTTTAGCGGACGAGACTCAATTTGAGAGCTTATGTTACGAAATGGCTATTGATACTTCAGGATCCGTTTTATTGGTTTTGATTGGAAGGAGATCTCAAAATTGGAAAAGAAGTTGTACTTTTTATTTATTTTTTGAGTGAGAAATCAATTTATGTGAGACCATTTTGTTTATTTATTTAAAACTTCATGCAACATACAGGTACAAAGGCGAACTTAATACCTTAGGTATTCTCTATCAGTCAATTAAGGGTGGTGGAGAGACAACATGGTAGGTGCATAAAAAAAGAAATTAGTATTATTAAGAAAAAAAAGAGTACAAAGTATGGTATGTTTATAGTAAAAATAAACAGATATATTTATTATGATAATATACACCTATTTATATAAAGGAAAGGAATGTGGTTTTTAGACGTCTATGCTATTTGTCGAGAAAATAATTCCGTAACTTCCGCTTGCATGCATATTGACTGGTGGCCGCCCAGATTTTGATAAGCAGCGCATTTCACAGAAATATTGGTTTCATATAAAAGGAAAAATTACAAAATTCAGAAGTGTGAGAAGAACAAGGCAGAAGAAGAATGTCAGAAGACCGTTTTACTGACTAAAACTTGCCGTGGTACACGGGTGCCCACCAGACGTACGAAGTTGTGACACCTATATAGTATATGGTTTTTTTTTTTTTTTTTTTTTATTCGCTATAAACCAGTGCTTGACTACGATCCCACCTGATGGTAAGCAGTGATGCAATCATTGATGGTGAGGCGCACTAGTTTATTAAGAGCCTATTCACTCTAGCCTTGAAGGCACCTAAATTATAGTTGGACGGGAAGACAGCAGCAGGCAAATTGTTCCGGTAGACATCCAATGTACAAAATGTTTTCGGAAACACATTTATTGTGCGTACAACTAAGGATTCTGTGTTTGCTGATAGCTATAACAATGTCTTTAAGTCAAGAATGAATAAATTACTTCTAGACAAGCATGCTTGATCGTCGACCACGTCGTCGCTTAACATCAAGTGAGTGGCCAAACGGTAGCTTATCAATAAAAAAAAAACTGGCCAAGTGCAAGTCGGAATCGCGCACTGAGGGTTCCGTACATATTTACCTATGTAAACAGTGATTCGAATTACGATTTTTCCGAATCGCAAAAAATGTTTTCTTTTGTGACGTAACTACAAATTTACAATTTTCAGATTTTTCCTATACTTGTGTTATGAGACCTTACATGGCAAATTTCAGGTTTCAAGGTCAACGGGAAGTGCCCTATGAATTTTGATTCCCCTGAGAGTGTCGAAATACTTACACGTTTTTTGCAACATAATAATAATAAATAAAAAAATAAAAATCTTTTATTCTCAGGCATCGAAGGCCCATGTTAGTATTACCAAAATAACTTAAAAAAAACGGCTGTATCTTTTTTTCCGTTAACAAGTTTAATTTTTTCACAGCTTCAAGGGACCGCAGACTTGAGTAAACGGTTTCAATTTCAATCGCGATGCCTCCACGCGTTTCTGAGATAAAGGGTCTTAACAGACAGACAGACAGACAGACGGAAGGACAACAAAGTGATCCTATATGGGTTCCGTTTTACCTGTTGATACCCCAAAAGGAAAAAACGGAACCCATAAAGGACCCTAAAAACATGGCAAGTATATTGTTTAATTACACTAATTAACAAGTTTACTAACACTTTTAAGGGGTGCTTCAGTGCTCTAGCTTTGAATAAAATAATATTTTAATGACAGAAAAGAGAAAATGCGCGACGAAATTGAAGACCAGTAATTTTATTTTTACATCAAAGATAAAGAATTTCATTTGAGGCAAAGTTGACTTCGTTTTATGAGAAGACCCAGTTTTAGTGGTTGCCTACGCTGCCATAAAACGACCTAAGTTACACTTCATAGTTTTATTTCTAGGACCAATGACCATGGGGCAATAAATATATTATTTTGCCGTTGACATTATTTCACGGGTAATTCAATTGGTACCGGTCTTTGTATGTGGTTTGTCTCCAATATTGTTGACTAATTTTACACGGGAAGTGTGGTAGAAAGATAAGTTCTAATGTTGGGCTTAACTATCTGAAATATAATAAAATATAATAGAATGGAAAAACTTTAATGTACACCAAAAAAGTAACATAACTTACACATAAACTTAAATCTATCGTACAATGGCGGTCTTATCGCTGACAGCCATATCTACCAGACAATCTCGGGATGGATCGTAAGAACTTAAATGAATACAGTGGGCAGTCTGCGGTGTATTGCTAACAAATTATAAATATGTACATACATATTATAATAGTGTCTCAAGACGAAAGTCTATGACCAGTGCGTGTTGCCAGTGATAACATATGGAACTGAAACATGGTCGCTTACAATGGGCCTCATCAGAAGGCTTACAGTCACCCAAAGGGCAATGGAAAGGGCTATGCTGGGAGTTTCCTTGCGTGATCACATAAAGAATGAAGATATGAGCAGGAGAACCAAGGTCACCGACATCGCTCGAAAAATCGCGCACCGGAAAACGCAGCGTTGGAAGGCCTCCCACAAGGTGGACCGACGACCTGGTGAGAGTCGCGGGAATGCGGTGGATGCGAGACGAACAGGTTCGGTCGTTGTGGAGACGCTTGGGGGAGGCCTATGTCCAACAGTGGACGTCTATCGGTTGAAATGATGATGATGATGATGATGATGCTATAATATGGTACACAATTTCATTAAAAAAGGGACTAAAAAACTAAAAAAAAGAAGAAAAAGAGAAGATAAAGAAAAAGTAGGGTTGGTGGAAGAAATTAAATTACGTAGAACTAGGATGCTAGATGGAAAATAGGCTAGGAAGATTACGACTTGCTCTCGCTACACGCGGAGCAATAAAGTTATTTGATGATTTCCTCTCCAAATAAAGGTCGTGCGGCCTACGTATTCTTACGTACACATAAACTCACGGTCTTATGTTCACACATAAATAGTCAGCAGAAGGTCGAAGTCCTCAATAATAATAAGAGTTTAATTTTTCAAATCCGATCGATTTTTTTTTCGTTGGCGTAAGTTTTGAAGGTGTAAGTGTTCGAGTCCGATTAATGTATAATGTGTAATAAACTTACAGTAATATGTTTCATGGGTGTAGGCAGGAACTATAGTCTTCCACTTTTCATTACGATCCTTATAATTATTATACTTGGTTTACCTGTATAGATCACATAAATGCCCGCCTGTTATGATTACTTCGCACTTGGGCTTAAGCGCACAATAATCATGGCGGTAAGTCTCCTCTTTGAGGAGTGGCTGCAGAGCCATCACGGCGTTCCTACCTTCCGCATGACGCAGATCCTCACCGAAAATGGTAAGTTTTGGAAATTCCAGTACCAGATTCAGGCGGAAGAAACGCCTGGGTGTCAGCACGGCGTGGGTCGCCCGGAGGTCACGGTGGAGCATACGATGGAGACCTGTCCCGCTTAGGCGGAGCACCGTTGTGTCGTCGTTGAGGCGATCGGTGGCAGTCAATTCTCGTACCGGGGCCTGGTTCAAGCAATAATAATAATAATAATAATATTCACACAACTATCACACAACGCCGTCTAGTCTCAAGCTAAGTAGAGCTTGTGTTATGAGTACTAGACAACTGATAAACATACTTAAATTACAATATATAGTAAAAGAAATTACACCCAGACACAGAACAAATGATTGTGTTAATCACACAAACATTTGTCATGGGTGGGAATCGAACCCACGACCTCCGGCATAGCAGTCAGGGCCACTAACCACTAGACCAACAGGCCAGTCAAGCAATGGTCCGGAGCCAGGAGGAATGGCAGGTGATCGCCTCCTTCTGCAAAGCAGTAATGCTGGCGAAGAAAGCACCCGCACGTGTGATGGCCATCCTCACGCCCCAGCCGCAAGGAACCCGACCCTGATTTCCAGCCATCCTAGCTGCGTAAGCGTGGGCTTGTGGACGACAAGCTTCATTGTGTCCTCGTTGGAGCGATCGGTGGCGGTCGATTCTCGTACCGGGGCCTGGTTCAGGCAATGGTCCGGAGCCAGGAGGAATGGCAGGTGATCGCCTCCTTCTGCGAAGTATTAATGCTGGGGAAGGAGATGGCCGAACGCGTGAGATCAGTCAGTAAAAGTCTGACACGCCCTCCTGCTCTACCTTAGAGCGTGAAACACTGGATGATTTCCCACATTAAAAAAAAACGCATTTGACCATTTTGAAGAACAACTCCAATAAGATAACTGTATGTCCCTCTAAGGTGTCCTTCCCGATATTTCCAATGAAGTAGCAACTTAAGTCCATTGAATCGAATTTTAAATGCTGAAAGCCACAAATAGAATCTATTAACAGAACATTACCCAAAAAGCTATAAAACATTAAAAACCTTAACTTAATCACTGAACAGTAAAAATCTGATATCAAAACTCTTAAACTTAGCTTTTAAGACAATAAACATTATTACTTTTATAAGAGGTACCTACTTTTATAAATAATAAAAAATAAGCTTTCTCTAAAGGCAGGTAGACACTGGAAACTTTGTAACTTGCTAAAGCCTCTCTTATCAATGGAAAAGAAAAGGATTAAAGTTGGATTAGAAACATAAATAACGGTGAGTACCTCGCCTTAGATGGATGTAAAACTTTTTATCGAAGGCAAACATTACTAAATACCTTTATCTTGCGTTTCTCATTCTACGAGACAGAAAAGTAGGATAAGAATAATGCAATCACGGGTGGGCCAGTAAAAGTCTGACATTCCCTCAAACTCTACCTAGAATTAAAATGTATCACTTAGTCATTTCTATGGACTTATAATACTATAACATAAAACTATTTTCTAATAGGTAAAATATTGATAATTTATAACTGCTAAGATAATGTGGGGCCACAAAAGGTCAGCAATAAATATCTACAGTTTTGTGAAACATCTTTTAAATAATCTTCGCGGTATCCGACGTGGACCACGACGGTGACGACGACGACATTGGTTTAGAGGTAACCGAGATAGAGATGAGAGTGGCGGTGCGAAGGCATAGCGCCAAGAATTTCGCCTCAGGACTCGATGGCCTGCATGGAAAAGCCTGGGTCCTGGCCATGGAGGAACTCGGGCCTCGACTAAGAGTGCTTTTTAGCGCATACATGGAGACGGGCCAGTTCCCACTTCGCTGGAAGACGGAGAAACTTTTCTTTTAAATAATCTTTGAGTGAAGTAATAATATTCATTTTAAATATGAAAAAAAAGAAATGTTAATAAAGTTAAACTGAGTACTACCCATAATACTTGCTTAATAAAATACTGTAAATATTTTCCTAACAATTGGAATTTCAGTTCAGTAATTTTAATAAATTCTAAGTACCTTTAGTTATGATTTTCTTAATCAATCTAGTATTTTAATAGGCTCGAAAATGTAAATCAAATATTGGTTTAAATTAATTACAACGAATTCCTATCAAGGTTACATTGGAGGGAACAATTTCTCAAAACCTAAGTAAATTTAATTTTATGTAAACTTATAAGTGAAAGGTCCCTTAAGCCGATTACTGTTTACATTCAATTACTTGATGACGTGAAAACTTACAATGTTCAAACATTAATATGGTTTTGACAGCAATTACAATTTTGTACTTAAGTCGAGCTTAGAACCAAATTGTTTACTAAGTTCGAGACAAATTTTAGAAGTTATTGATGAATCAAGACAATTAATTAGAGTGGGAAATAGAAATTAATTTTCTTTGTTGTGCTAATACAAATAAATTAAAACAAATTAGCATTTGAAATATTTTATTTAAATTCGCTGAATTCATTTTATTTAACAACGTAATACAAAGAAGTATAAATAAAACCGACCAAGTGCGAGTCGGACTCGTACCGTCTATAGCAAAAAACGGAAAGACACGTTTTTTGTATGTTATGCCCCTTAAATATTTATTTTATTCTCTTTTTTAGTATTTGTTGTTATAGCGGCAACAAAAAAAAAAACATAATCTGTGAATATTTCAACTGTCTATTACGGTTCATGAGATACAGCCTAGTATCCTGGTATGGTACAGACGGACAGAGGGATGGACAGCGGAGTCTTAGTAATAAGGTTCCGTTTAACCTTTGGGTACGGACCCCTAAAAAGTAAGCAAGAAGAATAAAGTTGTTATTGTACTATAGAGCCCTAAATTAACAGATTACGTTCGAAACACTACATAGCGCTCAAAAACAACAATCGTTGATGTGGCTTAAAAGGCGACCCAACTTAAATGGGCAGGATAAGGCTGCTGCAAGCCTGATGAGCTGTGGCTCCTGACAAAGCCTTGAATGACAAAGGAAAAGTTGGGATGACCTGGATGTGTTCCTTTAGAAATGAAAAGAGGAACCAAAAAAAAAAATCGTGATCGTTGAAAGAAACGGAGGCAGGCCTTTGCCTAGCAGTGTTTCAATTTGGGCTAGTAATAACAATTAAAAATTTAAAGAGTTGATTCTTATTCTTAACCCATTAGGGCTGAGACAAAATAATATCTTAACACGTTACGGTTGTCCTGAATTCCAAATTACGATATTCACCTGCGCTATTGATTTCGTTAGCATTTAAAAAAAAAAGTTTTTTCAGTTGATAAAACTAAAATCACACTCAAACAAAACTACACTTAAAATAGTGATATTTTGAACTTTGAAGTCACTCACTCAACTTGAGTATAACAGTGTCCTGCTAATAAAGCATCTTTTACCGAACACAGGTGGGACTAAAAGGCCGTTTCCAAGTCACCTCACTGTGGTTTACTGGACACTCAATCCCATTGCCTATGAGACATTGTTAACCGCAAAGTAAAGTGTCTTACCAGCCAGTAATTAACTTTAAAATACTTTTAAGTGGTGGCCCACAGGAAGCTTTGTACTTCTTCTCTTTATTTTTAATAATTAAAATATTTTTTTTCACTTTTTCATACTCAAATGGCTAAATGAAATTGAATGATTTGTGTCCAAGATATGGTCTTGGCATAGAAAGCAAAATATGTTTTTACGGTGGGAGTAGTCTATTCTGGAGTAGCTTATTCTTGTCATTTATATCTATATCAACGACCTGTTCTACCTGGAAGAAACTTATTCTATTGTATTTTGGAAACAACAGCGTTTTCGTTTTAATCAATTAAAAATGTATCAAAATCCCGCAGTCAATAAACAAATCTTTGTTACTTAAACAACTGTTTGTATTTGGTACTTTTGGTCACAATACCAGCAATCAAAATGGAAGTTTAAACTAAACAACCGCTAACTATTGGTTTAATAATTATAGGTTCAGGAGCTAACTTCGGGTCTTGTTAACGAAATTATACGAATATTGGAGTCAAACGCCTGATTGTTGGGTTCCGTCATCTTTCCTTGCTGAATAATGTATATTGTTTGGACCCATATGTTTGTTTAGGATGATATTTTGATGAAATACCGAATAATATAATACAAACGTCCACCGAACAATCTTAACTGTTGATTAATGTAGGTCCTTGTGTATACCTGTCTTTATAAATTATTCAAAAGTATTTACTGTTAATACGGCCCTTATAATTATGAATAATAAGTATATTGGTTCGATGAAGGATTATTCGGGATTTAGGTATACTGCCTTAGCTTTCGTGTTTGGTAAGAGGATTAGTTATATTACCCTTGAGAGTGGGTATTGAAATTATCATTAATTCTTTATCTTCTGTAGATAAAAGGCATATTCCTGACTCACCTCGAAAGCCTTTTGACCTAGAATACTGAAATTTTGCCTTTATCTTTACTTATATTCTTTCACCAATAGAATGCTACTTTTTCACTATGTGACATAAAGAGCTGGGTATGGGATGTATACAAAGAATGATTAAGCATTTTCCAAAATTTACACCCTAAGAGATTGAAATAAAAGATCAGAGTTTGTATGGAGAAACCTACTTTCATGCGGACAAAGCCACTGGTTGAAGCTCGTTTAAATTAATATTATAAAGAGGTAAAGTTTGTTTTTTTTTTTTAGGGTTCCGTAACTTAAAAGAAAAAACGGAACGTTGTAAAAGACGATGAATAATTTTATTACGTCTGAACGGGGAATGAAACTTGCTGGCATGTATTTTTTTTTCTTTTCGACAGAAATGTAACTTAGGTTATATGTTAGAGGCTACATGAAATCAATAGCAAAAAGAATCAAGTCTTTAAACCGTAACCGAACGAAGATATGCATTGCTAGTAGTCGCAGCTTTTCATCACTAAAACTAGTAAAAAAAAAAACAGTGAATAACGAATCGAAAAGATATGCGTTAGTGTCGTGATAGTCATTGACACTATTTAATGCGTACTCACCATAAAAACCCAAACTAAAACTATGGGAAACTTAAAACATCAGAAATACAGTATTTTTATTTAACAAAAATAACGCCTGATAACAAACTACAGCAATATATTAAATAGTCTATAAATTAGTTCGGTTACGGCTGATAGACATCATTCTTTATGCTATTGATATAACATACAGTCCTTTATTCCTCTTTGCTCATAATCATCGAGAAGTAATGTCAAAAGTTTGCCATTAATGTAGTTAACCTAGAGGTAGGCATTTCTGTCAAATATAGGATAAAATTAGAATGCAACCGTTTTTTAACCGATACGTAAATTTTTCTTCAGATTTATTGGTATACAGAACTCTAAAGTTGACCTAATTTATCGGTCAATTCCTAAAATATCTCAAAATTCACAGAAATTCAAGCAACATTTTGAACAAAGTGTAGCTAAAAGAGAATTGATTCCCTTTAAGGTGGCGCTGCTAAAGTTAATCAAGTTAAAAACGTGGAAAATTCTCCGTCATTTTATGTCGAGAATTCTTTATACCTACCTCAACCGAAGAAGCCTTCTGCTTTATCCAAGTAAAGCAAATATTTGCTTTATATTCGTATACAGCGTATTTCATTTGATATATCATTTTATTTTCCCGAGTAACGAGAATGTTTCAATTACACTTTATCTTTATGAAATTATAAGAATTTCATTTTGAATATATCGCGAGCGTGCTATGTGGAATGGCTTCAAGATAAAAAGAAAGACTGTGATCAGACATACCTATTTTGATGCCAATAAAATTATAATTTTTTAAATTACGTTTTGTAAATATTTTTCCTACTAGGTACTCATAAACACGGTTACATCGCATTTTTTACAACTCTACTTTGTTAGATATGCTGAAAGAGATTTTTTTAGAAAATATTTAAACGTGATCTTTGTAACTTTGTTACCTTTATTTATTTTATTTTTACTATTTTTCTGTAGCTTTCTTCTTGTCTGCATTATATATATTTATGTATGTGTAGATTTATTGCTGAATAAATAAATAATTATAATCACACATTATCATCATACGGTATCCATATCTTTTTTTTTCTAACTCTCATTTCGCAGGTATGCTAAAATTTCTTTAGAAATAAGCACCACCAATGTACATATTTTTCAGTTTCCTTCTTCTTTTCTTATAAGTGTGTACACGAATTGTTAAATAAATAAATAAATATAATAAACAGTAGGTATTATAAACTTAGAAAACATCAACTACTCGTAATTCAATCGAATGAAAAAATTAACATGTACCTCGAAAACTAAACGATACCACATATATTGGGGCTTGTTTTTTAATGACTCGTCAGCTATTTATTTCACTTGTCAATTAAGCAAAAATAAAACTCGTGTCACGCAGTGATAATCTGAAACCAAATTATTTGATACTTGTACTACTTATGTTCTATCCCATAGGCAGGCTTACAATCGGTCTAGTCAGACTTATTCTCTCAAAGTTGTGGCCTAAACCACAACAGACTGACCGACTTTCAACTTATGTTTAACACCCGCTATAATTACGGTGGGAAGTTATGTATGCTGGCGTAGCTAACGGTCTCGGTCCGCCAATGCGTCACGGCAGGGCGCCCCCGGGCAGCGTAAAACACGTTTGCTAAGACCCAAAACACACCTGTGCTCCTATTCTATAAATAAGTACCTACGCTCACCGCGCCCCGTAGGGACAATTTATTCTATCTATTTATGAAGTAAAATTGTGAAAAATATCATCATTATTCTCATATTATGAGTATTTTTTGTCATGGTAATTTCTACCATTTTCTTGATAAATATGGCCACTTGAAATAAAAGCGTATTTGCACTTAAATTGTTGATATTAATATGAAAAGATTTGCGCTAGACATCTGGCACCTGTATTAGGCATACAATGAATCAGGTTTCAACAAATAAATCTAATAAAATAAGTCTTAAATCTTCTTGCGAAATATATGGCAGTCTTATTTACAAAGTTAAAGCTGAGAAATTGCATCATAGCGAAATGCTCAAAAATTTTTGTTTAAAATTGGGATTAACTAAATAGTGGTAGATTGTGAAATGTGGTTACAAGATCATCTCATGAGGAATTATAGCGTTGAATCTGCGGTGACAATGGCCGTTCTGTACATGGTCCGAATTATTTTTGTCGTAGTAAAAAGCTGCTGTAAAACTTCCTTTGAATTACGGACGAGAGAAAAAACTCCAATCCTGTATTACTCGAGAATAATGCTAGAACACACGAGCCTCTCGAAAAAATACATCAGCGAAAATTGTTTTCCGCCCGGAGGTAGAATGTTTGCGAAGATTACTTTCACTGATCGTAGGCCGCGGACGATTTTCTTACTTTATGAGACGAACGGGCGAGGCGAGGAGGTGAGAATAGTTCAGCTGGGTAATAGAACGTGTTCTTGAACTTTCCTCACTTTTTCTATATATTTTGGATCAACGATAGTGTCGTGGGAAGCAGTTATTACAGCGTCTGAGTCCCAGAAGATATTCGTAAAAGGCTTTACTTCATCAATGAGACAATAGCGAATAACAGAGGTGGTTAGCATGATATAATATATTCTAATACTTTAAAGAGTTCAAAAAAAATTGGGTCAAGGCAAAAACCTTGAAATATCAAACACCTGATAAACAGTTTTCAATATACCGTTAAGGTTAACATATCCTTAAGGCAACAATACCGGGGCCTCGAAAGTACCCTCATAAAAGGAATAGTTTCCAATTACCAAAAAATGTACAGTCAGCCTTCAAAAAACCTAACCCTTTTTGTGGTTCGATCGAAATAAAACGAGGCGGCCGCTTTGCCAGATTCAAGCTCTAGTTAGGATCCGGCCGCTACGTCGCATTCAAGCACAAAATGGAAAACCCGGAAAGGTACCCCAAGGACCGAGTGAGGCTCTTTATGTAAATTCGCAGTGTACAAAAGGTGAAGTAATGTGAAAGAGAGATTGGGATTCTCCGTTTTCACGCTCCGACGTTGAGCCGAACTAAACTCGATCGACACAATTTAGAAATAAAAAAAATTACCTCTCCAGAATTGAAGACAAACAGGCTTAAACTCAAACAAGGCGTCATCTTATGCGAGAGCCGTCTTGTATAACAACAAAAAATATTTACTAACTTATTGTATTACATCTGTGTCTTAAAAACCAGAGTGGTATAGAACCAATAAATACACATTGCTATCCCCAGTTATTCAAAACGTATCTCCTATGTTGACACTGATAGTCCGAACATTCAACCAATCAGCCTTTATAACGCTTCCAATAAACGCCAAAACGAAACGGGACCAATAAGTAATCGTAGCAACATAATTGTAATAGACCACCAAACGTAGTCGAGGGACCGCAAGTTATGGAAGGTACTCTAACTACGTATATCGGTATCGAAATGCTCCCGACGGACGAACATAGGACCCGGTACTGTCTGTAATATAATATATATTCGTAATAAACATAGTTTACGCTATCAGTTGCTAGGATTAGGTTTGTTAGTCGCTTGTTATAAATAAAATAGGGAATTATCGAAACAATTAGATATTTGATTGTGTTTATTTTTATAAAATTCTAGCTTCTTCTCTAAATTATAAAATTCTAGTGGCTTTGCTCACGGGAATGTAGGAAATATAATTATACACATAGTCACTCAGAGATAAAGTAGCATTCTACTGCTGATTTTTTTTTCTTAAATCGGTTCAATAGTTTTTGAGTTTATTCCACACAAACAAAAAAAAATCTTTCCTTTTTGTAATATTAGTATAGATTTTATGATAAATAATCATTCACCAACCCGCACTGGGCCCGCGTGGTGGATTACGGCCCATTCCCTCTCTTAGAGAGGAGGCCGGAGTATCAGCAATGGGAACATTGAAAGGCTGATTAAGCTTTAAGTTAATCATAAAAATAAATCATTGTCTGAAAAGAGCATTAAATTGGTTATTGATTAAAACAGCAATTAGTGTTTTAAATGTTCAGAAAAAATGCTTATTGTCGTACCGTACACACGGGTGTACGAAATGTATTCGGCCGAAAATTTTGGTCTCTATATCTTCGTTTTTCCTGGAAAAAAAGCTAGAAAAAGTTTTTTGTGATTTTACTAAAAAAACGCGCAATTACATAATAATAATGTCCCCCATGCGCGAGGGGTTAAAGGCGGGTACGTCATATTTCAGTATGTGCAACTTTATTCTGTTACTTGAAAGTTTCCCCTTCCATCAGATTTGAAATTAATCCAACTTAGTACTGAAGAAACTTAACAAAATATTTCTAACACAACACAACATAAAATAATAAAAAAAAATTGAGTCAACTACCGTATTGCCCCTAAAAGTTTTTTTTTCATCAATTAGGTTCATAAGAGAACCATCTTTAGTGAATTTAATAGGGGAAGGAATATCACTCCCAATTCCACTCTAAAGTGGGACTTGGCAACCTGATGTTAATACCGATTATGGTAAACTAACCTTTTACCGTAATTTAGTTCCTATGGAATCGTACAGGAACCGTGTAATTTTCGCAATAAAAATTAGCTTATGATCGGAAAAGTATAAGTGGTCGGACAAAAGTATAAGAAGGATATGTCGATATTTTTTTTACACCTGTCAGATAAATAAAACTACAAAAAGGTACAACAAAAGCGAAATAAATGAATCGAACGAAAATAATAACGAGAAAATATAAAAACGGTTTGACGCTACTTATTTCTAGATAAGCGACACTGACATTAAGTACAATAGAGTCAACATTTCTATAGAATTTATGTACCAATTCTTATTGAGCTTTCAAGAAGAAAAAAATACACAGTCTAAAATCGTTTTCTGTATCATAGGTGTAAAGAAAAGATGGTCATTTCAGAAATTACTTAAAACAATTGCTACAATTTTTGTTGTTTTCTATAACATAAGGCAAAATATTTTTAATTAGGAGCAGTGGTGGCCTAGTAGGAGCAGTGATGACTCAGTGTTAATGAGCCCAAATTACGAGAGCGAGTTCAAACCCAGTCAAGCACTACTTACAATTCTTTGTGCACTTTATTGCATCACCCCTTTTTTCAAAACGTAGAAGGAAAACATCGTGAGGAAACAAAAATTCAAATACATGTGACATCGATCAACCCGCACTGGGCCCGCGTGAAGGATTACGGCCCACCCTTTGTAATAATTCCCTTTCCTAGAGAGGAAGCCTGAGTCCCAGCAGTGGGAACATTATAAGGCTGATTCTGCTATGCTATATTTTTTAATTATTAACTGTTTTCTTCGTGCTTGTTTCATTGATTCATCGTAAAACCCGATCAAGATTGTCTCTTGATCGGGTCTTCAATATCTATATTTATTTTATATTTTAACTGGTTTTTTCTGCTCCGCTCGCGAGAAAGTATGAAATTATCCGAAAGAAACCTACTTTCAGAGTAAAAAGTATCCCATGTGCTATTCCAGAAGATCACCTATCAACGTGCCAAATACTACTTTCAAATCCTTTCAGCTTTTTAAGCGTGAAGGAGTTACAAATATACATACAAACGAACGTCTTTATAATATTAGTGTACTAAACAAAATACTTTTACCCAAAATAATTTTCTGCTTCAACATTTAATATCGATATAAAATTATAGTCTGTAGAAGCTTCACTAACTCACTTATTTCTCAAGCAGACGAGAGAAACTCAAATATAATTTACTAAACCTGCTACAATCCACTACAACAGCATATATTTCGCTATATGTATGCGACTATAGAACTCCGTCTAACTCGGTAACTTGAAATTTAGCGCGTACTCGAGAATATCGGCACCCTACCGTGATTGGCAGCACGATAGTAATATTATTAATACACTCGTGTAAGCGTCTTAATGCCCCTATGCCTACTTGTATCATCGTTGAGGGGATTGTAAAATAATTACTTCAGATTTAAATCCTACAATATCATTATAGAATAAATGGTGTTTTCTAATTCTGTTCAATGTAGGTGATTTAATCATTCGAGTTATACAAAGCTTTGTGTTGTAATCCTATTAACATTTACTAGGTAGGGGTTGTAGGGCACGTAGATAGGCGCCAACATTGCCTAATGACTGCGTGAACAAGTTGGTATATTTTCTCTTAGATATTGTTTTAAAGATTCATGTATCAAACGATAATAATCGAAATAATGTTTTTTCTAATCAAACACTTTCCGAAGGCAAAGCGGAAAACTATGGCTGGACTGGCACTGAATGGACGACTGGAAAAAAAACCATTTTATTATTTGATCATTTATAAAATTAGAGATGATGCAGGATGGCTGACAAGGCGCTAGGTGGGATATTTTTTTATACATACAATATGAAAATTATAGTGTTTCTAGGAATAAATTTCATAGTTATATACACAATAGTCTTTGACTTCTATCTAGTGGGTGGTAAAAGGGGCTGGGTGGAAAAGTTCTATAGGATCGCATGAACGAAACTGATAGTTTATTATTCTTGCCCATACAAAACAACACCAACGCAACGTAACTTGACCAAAATCTGATGAAGAATATTACTGTCGATGCTAATGAAAAGTATTTAAAAAACTGGAAAAGTATGAGCCGGACTCGCGCACTGAGGGTTACGTACAAACAATTCCCGAACGGAGTCTCGAAATTTATTCGAATTGAAAAAAAGTATTTTTTATGACGTACGTAACAACAAATTTGCTTGCTTTATGCAAAATTTCAGGATTCTGGGTCAATGGAAAGTACCCTTTGATTTTTATTCCTCTAAGAGTATCGAAATATAAGTTTTTTTGCGATATAAACGGCCGTATCTTTTTATGGTTTAACTTAGGAGTTTGATTTTTTCACAGTTTTAATGGACTACAGATTTGAGTATATGGTTTTAATTTCAATTTGATACCTCCACGCGTTTTTGAGATAAATGGTCTTAACAGACAGACAGACGGACAACAAAGTGATCCTATAAGTGTTTCGTTTTTTCCTTTTGAGGTACGGAAACCTAAAAGGGATAAGTAATTTAAAATGTGATAAATTTTCTCCCTCGGTCAATCAATCTGCTTAACTTTTACCCAACTGTATTGGGGTTGGCTTCCAGTCTACCTGAGTACATATTTTCTCTTCCCATTCAATAAATTCCATATACATCACGTCCTTACATATCTACAAATGATTTTAAGCGAAATACCAACGAGAATGTTTCGAGAAACCCAAGTATTAGCGGTTACTACCTTTGTTCCCAAAACAGGACAATAGTTCTCATCTTGGTGCTAGTTGAAGCGACACATTAAGTTTGAATATTTGGCTCGAATAAGACAGCTGAATCTAAAATTGGTAACTGGTGTGTAGTTTTGTTTCGTACGTACACGCTCGACTTCATAAGTACCTCGTTATAGTGGAACCTATGTCATAAGCTATTGAAACTATATTAAATACCAAATAGACTAGAATACTATATTGCCTTATACCTGGAAGAAGGTTTATGTGAAAGGGATCAGGTTGTCTGTTAATAACTCATATCACATTTACATTATTCAGATCACATCGGATATTACATATTTGAAATTAGGTTAAGTTTCTGATTTTACACATGGTTTAGATATTATTTTTTTTTCGTACACGTGATAATAATATTGTACAGTTATGGCAAATTTTTCGTCCTTATATGAGAGAACGGAATTGCCTACCATTAGAATAATTTGGATGCAAAAAATACCACTCCAGAATCTATAGACCCCATCGATTATCTGTCTTGCGAATAATGTGTACGGTTCGTGTTGGAAAGCCTCCTCAAAGATGAGGATAGCCGGAATTCGATGGATGCAAGACACACAGGACCAGTCGTTGTAGCAATACTTGTGGAGGCCAATGTCGAACAGTACATACGTACGAAGTAGTTCGGATAAGCTGATAAAAATCTATATAGGTATATATATAATATATAAACGAAATACCACTCACTAATTAATCACGAAATCTCAGAAACTATAACACCTATAAACTTAACATTTGGCAAGTAGGATAATTATAGGGTCTATAGGCCATCCGCTAAGAACGGATTTTTCGAAATTCACCCCCTAAGGGGATGAAACGGGTGTCAAAAGTATGGAGAAACCGACTTTCACGCGGGTGAAGCCGCTGACAGAAGCTAGTTCACTGTAAATGCTTCACGTAGGTGTAAAGGAAGCCCACAAATGAAAGTCAGAACGTCAAACGCCTGATATATTATATGATATTATAAATAAAGCTTAATAATCTTCGCAATGTGACGTAACGCTGACGTCACAGGACGACAGATGACGTGAGCCTCAAGCGACGTTCTGTCGGCGGATATCACGGATCCCTTCGCGTAATATAAGCGCATATTACTCCTACGTTGTATTCTGTCATTCTGTTTCGGATATTCGGATATCAAGCCTCTATAATTGTGTTTTGCGTCATCGTTTTGCTGGTGCGTTGGGCTACGGGCGTTGATTGAAACTCAACAGGCTATCCATTCCTGAAATTTATTTTTATTTATAATAATAATATTCTTTATTTCGACTAACAATAAAACTCATTTAGAGTTAGTAACAATAAACAAATTTACAACTACGTTAGTGTTACAAATACAACCACAAATGACATTAACATACACAATAATCATTACTTGAGCTGAGATACTGGAGCAACGATTCACTACTTAGCAGTCCATACTGTCAACCATGGCCAGGACGCCGCTGGGACTAGCTCACACCCCGTGCACTAGGGATGCACCTATGTTACGCATTAATGTATAAAGCAATCAACACGCATTTCCGCAAACATCCCTGATGCGCTATGGAAGCGAGGCAGCCCCATCAACATATTTTTATGAAAACTAAAAATCTCTGCAAACCTGTGATATAGCGCAGCAGCCAAAAGGAAAAAAAAATGAATCTTCATGATGATTATAGGCGTTTGTAGAAGTTGGATATCACAGGTAAATAAAAAAGCTAAAACTCTTTATTTTCTTGTTTTTACACACTACAATTGTTTATATTTAATCTATCCTTTTGCAGGTCTGCTGGAAGTTTCATTTGAAATAAGCAGTACAATTTTTTATAATCTCTCTTCTTCTGTTATTTACGAGTATGCGACTACATAGATTATAAAATAATAATTAAATAAACATACAATTTTATTTTTAATATTACAAATTATCACAAAAAAACACAATACAAAATAATTATCATTTTGCAATTAAATAAAATGTCAAACATATTATATAAAAAAAAAATAAACAGATATAAATCAATAAAAGTTATCATTTAGTCTGTAAAGATTTTCTAAGTCTAGTAATAAAGTACTCTGACGCACACTTATGTTGGATATATTGTAATTTTAATCTCGACAGAAAAAAATGCAATTCCATTTCACATGTGTTACACATTTTCATTAGTGTTTTGGGACCTTTGTTTTATTGTTATACCTAAAAGCCTACACGTAACCTAAATACTGAGTTACTAGACCCTGGAAACACAGTTGCTAGGTTTATTACCACGGCTATTGCAGAGAGAAACTGGAGCAATGTGCTTATTATTTTTAACATTAATATTATTAAGGAAAAACGTTGTATGTACTTGTAGGTATGTTTGTTACTGTTTAACGCTCAAACAGATGAACAAATTCAGATGAAATTTGGTACACTAGTGGGCCACGTCTTGGAATAACCTCCTTCCTCCTTCCTGTATTATGTTAAGTTCTTACGATCTATCCTAAGGTTGTCTGGTAGATATCGCTGTTAGAGATAAGACCGCCATTGTACCCATAGATTTAAGTTTATGTATAAGTTGTGTTACTTTTTTGGTGTACAATAAAGTTTATTCTATTCTATTTTCCTTGCGAAGCATTCTTCAATACTGAGGGTGACCTCCCTGCTTCATCACTTTTATTTTAATGATGTTCTTTCATCTATTCCTGTATCTGGCGGTGTGAAGAGCCTTGCATACCGTGGAGTTAAGAGCGGTGTGGATCTGGTTGGACCAACGTATTGGGCTGCGCCCGCGAGGCCTATTTCCATCTAGTTTACCGGTCTCGATGAGCCTTTCGAGGTTGCCACCGTCTTTCATTGCAATGTGACCAAAGTATTGCAGAATCTTGCGAAGACACTCGTACGATAAACACGAAGAGATTTTTAGATCTCGCAATATGGACACGCGTTGGTCTAAAATGCTGTCCAAGGGATACGGAGCATTTTTCTCCAGCACAGTATCCTTAGAATAGCATATTATGATTTTCATCCCGGGAGTGTTGGGAATGTTTTCTACTTTCCCGCGAGGGTAGACGCTGGTTGAAGCTTCAGTGTGTCTCAAAAATAATTTACTTTTGTAGATTAGGAAAATTACTTCTTAAATAAACATTTTACAAAAAAAATACAACCTACTTCAATGTAAAAAAAAACACTAAAAAGTGCAAAAAAAACTTTAATTTCGGAGTTTGGTGTTTGAAATGAAATACAGAAATACATTGAAGTCGGTTCTATTTTTTTTTTGTAAAAAGTTTAAATTTTACACTTTTTAGTTGTGGGGCCACACCTAATCCAATAAGCCAAACTACGGCTAGAATACATTGTTATAATACGGAGTTTTCATGTCTACCTTCCATCATCAGATTAGCTCGATGGTATCTTTAAGCCAGAATGCATCTCATGACAATTCTAATAATCCTAAACACGGTTACGTTACATTGATTTATTACAGAGTTCCGGTGCTTACCTTCCAGCTTCATCATCAGATCGGTTCGATATATCCCCTCCCCCTCTTCTTTCAGTCAGTCATCGACTACACGTATGGACAAAGTAATTTTACTTGTTGCGACAGTACTGCTATGATCCTATGAGGAGTTTCATTCCATATAATCGAATTTCATAATCAAATCATAACAATATTTCTATGGGACCAATTTGGAAGACCTTGACCTTTCAATGAAAAAAAAAAACATTTTTCAAAATCGATCTACAATTGACCTAGATATCAGTGAATTTACATTAAAAAAAAACTGGGCAGGTGCAAGTCGGACTCGCGCACTGAGAGATCCGTAAGGGCAAATTGCGGATTACGATTTATGACGTATTAAAAAAAAACTACTTACTAGATCTCGTTCAAACCAATTTTCGGTGGAAGTTTATAAGGTAATGTACATCATATATTTTTTTTAGTTTTATCATTCTCTTATTTTAGAAGTTACGGGGGGGAGACACATTTTACCACTTTGGAAGTGTCTCTCGCGCAAACTATTCAGTATATAAAAAAATGATATTAAAAACCTCTACATCATTTTTGAAGACCTATCTATAGATACTCCACACGTATGGGTTTGATGAAAAAAAAAACTAAGTATGGGGAACCCCCAAAATTTATTGTTTTTTTTTTCTATTTTTGTGAAAATCTTAATGCGGTTCACAGAATACATCTACTTACCAAGTTTCAACAGTATAGCTCTTATAGTTTCGGAAAAAAGTGGCTGTGACATACGGACGGACAGACAGACACATGACGAATCTATAAGGGTTCCGTTTTTTGCCATTTGGCTACGGGACCCTAAAAAACGCGTCTCAGAAGTTAAACAGAAATGTTGTGGATTTCTTGTTTAATGTTTTCGAATTCAACTCATAGAGGCCCCTTAGAAATTTCGTGGAATGTGGTACTAACCCACGATTATCCCTGTATGTGCAATGCTACACCTAAGGACAACCCCCGTTTGGTGAGAAACTATTGCTACATAATTATGTAAAGCAAAGATATAGAGCTATGGTTTGTTGAAGATAAGTGGTCTGGTTACCAGGACTTATGTTAAGACTATGGCTCCTGTCTAAACAATGTTATTAATATCCATCGATAAAAAAGCAGGGGGTGACTTGCCCTATCAAAAAAGGGCCCCAAAAACGGTCGCCATCACGAAATGTCGTAGGATCAAAAGGGCAACTTATAATGAGGTGTGTGAGGAGTAGAGGGGTATACCACGGCTATCAGGATAATCCCGAAAGTATGATCAAGATCTTATTATTGTTATAAAATTATGTATCTTAAAAAAAAATTATTAAGGCATCATTTTGATTCTTACATAAATACAACTCGCATTCAGAAAATAAAACAAAATTATTATAAGCTTTACGGAGAGCATTTATTAATGTAGGTACATTTTAAATGAATCTTCTGAGTAAGTGATAAATATCGCCCACATTTATTTAGATCTAAATAATATTTTGCAGTCTTCCATAGTAACGACACGGTTGGCGCAGTAATTGAGCTTTTGGCCGCTTTTTTTTTGGGTTGTTGAAGTTGAAGTGCGTGATCAGATCATAACAATATTTCTATGGAACTAATTCGAAAGCAGCTTTCAAACAAACAAAAATGAAAATCGGTCCACAATTTACCGAGAAATCGGTGAACATACATAAAAAAAAATACATTCAGCCGAACATAGAAACTAGAGGAGTTTCTATGTTCGGCTGAATGTAATGTTTTTAAATATATTTTTTTTTATTATTATAATGTATTTTTTGAAGTCGGTTAAAAATACTAGTATCCTGCTGAATTTTGATTGGAAGCCGACCCTACCTTAGTTTGGAACAGGTTAAGCAAACTGATTGTGTGAGCAGTTATTGATACCATACTAGTGTTTCCCTATTATGAACCAATCATTATTTGTGAAAATTGCCATAGTAAGTAAATAAATGTATTCGTAGATAGCGACTGGCAAATAAACGGTTCCATTCTAATATCGCAATAAGTAAATTGGCTCGTATAAGTAAAACCGAAGAAGAAAAATTCTTTGTTCTAAAACTGTCATCTGTACCTTCGCTTCCCCCTAAGGAGTAGATATTATTTTTTCAAAGGATATTTTATTTTCACTGAAACCCCAACGAAATAAAGGAGAACGCTTTCATTTCAAGGAAAAATCGTAATAATAGCTGCTTTTTACCTGTCATCGATGTCTGTTCTTGATTATACTTTTGTTATACTGAAATCTTTTGTTTGCTTTTTTTCTGAAGTGTGAGATTAGGTACTGGTATTATGGTAATGAGCCAAAATATAAAAAAGTAATCTGGGATTTGTGTCAAACAGTATTAGATGAGCAGTAGCGGCCGAGTGGTAACGGCCCCGACTTCCGAGTTGTAGGTCGCGGGTTCAATCCCAGCCAGGCGCACTACTTTGTATAATTTATTTCATCACTACTGCTCATCAAGGAAAACATCGTGAGGAGACCGTCCTAGAACCAAAAATTCGAAGACATGTGACATTCACCAATCCGCAATGGGCCCGCGTGGTGGATTACGGCCCATTCCCTCTCCTAATGAGAAGGCCTGAGTCTCAGCAGTGGGAACATTAAAAAGCTGATTAAGCTAGTATTATTGAGTTTATTAATTTTGTAAGGAACTAGCTTCTACCAGTGGTTTCACTTGTATGGAAGTCGAACATCATCCTAAGGGAATATATTCCCGAGATAAAAAGTATCCTATGTTCTATTCCAGGACATGGATTACTTGTGTGTTATGTTTTAACCAAATCTGTGCAGCCGCTTAAGCGTGAAGGAGTGATAAACATACACATATGAACAGTCAAACTTTCACTAAATACACTAATATTATAAAGAGGTAAAGTTTGTTTTTTTTTGCACTGGTCCAATTGTTAAATTTTTTTCACCGATGGAAAGCTGCGTTATTCCTGAGTGACATAAGTAATATTTTATATATGCGGGCGAAGCCGCGGGCAAAAGCTAGTATATAATATTTTTGACGGCATGTTGGCGCGACGATACGTTCTTCGGGTCTGCATGTCTTGTGTATGTGAGTTTACATTTTATTGAACGCACCCATGATACGATTACAAGAGTAAACTCCTAGCGCGGACTAACGTTTTTAGGGTAAAAATCGGAATCTATATAGGCTCACTTTGTTCTCCGTCTGTCTGTCTGTTTGTCTGTCTTTCAACCCTTTACCTCTGGAACGCGTAGAGGTATCGAGTTGAAATTAAAACCGTATACTCAAGTCTGTCCCTTGAAGTTGTAAAAAAATCAAACTACTGAGTAGACGAAAAAAAAGATACGGCCATTTATATCGCGGAAAACGTGTATTTCGACACTCACAAGGGAATTAAAATTCATAGGGTACTACTTCCCGTTGACCTAGAATCCTGAATTTTGGCATGAAGCAAGGTCTCATAATACAAGTATAGGAAAAAACTGAAAACAGTAAATTTGTAGAAGGGTCACAAAAAAAAATGTGATTAGGTAAAATCTTTGTAACTCAATTCGGGAATTTAACTGTTATCATAGGTAGGAAAGGAGCAGAGAGGTACGAATCCGACTCGCACCTGCCTGTTTTTTTTTTATATAAATGTATCACATTTATATAAAAAAAAAACAGGCAGGTGTGTGAACCTGAACTTTGATTTATACTCAGACAGTAAAATAAGGATTGCATGGGACTCAAACGAGACTAACACATCATGGCAGCCTATCTTTTCGGAGTACTTACTCATGTTTCAATTATATCAATTGGCGTGGATATTTTTTTCAACAAAATTCAAAAATCAGGGGTTCTCAATTTGCCTGAATGTTTTTTGTATGCTGTTGTCGTCAATGAATTATGAAGAAGTTTTGTTTTTTAAAGGTATATATATACTTAAGGTTTTTAGCGAAAATCTGAAGAATAATTTCAGTGATAGACACTACAATTTTTCAAAAACTGGGAGCAATTCTTTAAGGATTGCTGTAATCACTAAATCCATTCATAGTTCATAAAATAATCACGTCGTAACAAAATATTCAATAATGATAATAATTCATTTATTTCTGAGTATACGGGACATACATGATTTTAATATTAAAATGTCTCACATACACTACCATTGCCGGTGTAGAAATTTTAAACATTATATTGAAGATTTTTTTATATAATATCAAGATCAGTACAATTTTCTTATATAGATATTAGACTAAAACTTTTTGGACAAGTATGTCTTGAAGCGGTAATTGATATATTTTTAGGTTCATGTCGATCCCAACGCAAGGTAAAAAAGTTAATATGGGCTGGGCTGAACCTGGACTGTCTAGGCCCATAACGAAAATCTTTTATGATAAACTGCACCAGTACGTAGTTTTAGGCATTGTGAACATTTTGTTATTCCAATAGGTACCTACTCACTACGCAAGAAGAAATAAACTCAAAAATACCAGCATCCAAAATTGAGGAGTTTTTTTAAATTTTTTTGGTTAAATGCACTATTCATTATGACTTGACCGGTTAGTTCATTATTATTATTATTTTTTTATTAATGATAGGCTCGCGTTTGATCTCCATCTCACCTGATGGTAAGCGATGATGTGGTCGACGATGGAGCACGCTTGCCTTGTAGTTCACGGAAACCTAAAGTAAAGTCGGAATTTAGTTTCCTTTATGAACACCCAAATTGACCACAAAGGTTTGAATATTGGATGCTGTGGCTTGCGACTTCTAGCCTTATCCAAGTTGTCGACTTGTGTAGTTTGCCACAAGCCAACCCAGTAGTATTATCGTTCTATGTTGTTTTAAACGAAACCTCAGCATTTAGTATTAATGGCAGTTGGAAGTCTCTGGTTAACAACAGGTTATTCAAACACATCGTGTTTCATAAATATCTTGATGATGTCAGAGTATGGGTAATTTTTTTTGGGGATAAGTCGATAATACAAAATTTATTTATGTCGTTAAACTAAAAAAAAACATAAATGAAGATGATGTTGTTTGGGATAACCCCACAAAACAAAAACAGATGTTGAACAAGTAAGCAAGTAAAGTTGCACATCCGAAAATATTCTAGTTATTACAAGAACTTATGCCGAGTACCTAATGTCATCAAACTTTCTGTTGGAAAGTTTTCCACTTCACACTATTATCACAGCAATGCTTGTTATATTAGAAACTGTTCATATTATAGTCAACACGAATGATAAACAATGTGAAAGAATGATAGCAGAGGGAATGCTGGCTTGTCGAGCCCGCATTCTGATGTAGCTTATGTTTATTTTCGATTTCACTTCACTTAGTATACGCGAAGGCGGGTTATAAGATTAAATTTGATGAAAACAGATGAAACGTAAACATTTTAATAAGAAAATTGGATGTCTTTCGTCTGGTTTTAGATGGAGATGGACTTTTTAATAGGTTTGCGGTAGAAAAAGATAAAATGTGTGTAGCTACGTTTTGATACCATTCCTTTAATTATAATAAGAAAAGGCAAACGAATTATTATGATGAGATTTTTTTAAATATTTTGCATCTAAACTAATTTTGTAGCTATTTTATTACTAATTTCCCAAGTTATTTTAGAAAAAAAGTAAAAATTATTGTACACTAGAAAAGTAATACGAAATTTATAGGTATACATTTATTTTAATTTCTAAATGGTAGATATTTATAAAAAAAAAACAACAATAAATAACTGTCGTGTTTTTTGTTTTACGTATACTGTATTTATTGCACAATAATCACACATAAGGGTACCGTGACATTAGCTGCCAATACGTTACACATTTAGTACCTACATTAGTTTAAGCAAAATGCATAAGCGTACCCTATGCATAATATTGTTTTTACTTTATAGTATTGTGTTATGTAAGTAATTATTTAAAGGACCATATATTCATTCAAAGTGATGTGATTTTTAATAATTGTAAAATTTTATTTCAAGGTGAAAATAAACCACAAGATACGCTAAAAAGCAAAAAGCCACTGACAATACTAGCCTATTTACAAGGCTTCAAACCTGGTCAAACATTGAAAATACCGGCTTTTCTTATATCTCCAATCATCATTGTGCCTAAAACAAATAAAGAAGGTCAAGTAGTAAGCAGTGATGAAAATTTTGACGAAAATAGTGCAATAATCAAGAAAGTTATACCTGTGAGAATTATACTAAACGGGACAAAGGAAAATGAAGAAAACAATGATATTGAAGTGAATTTCAGACAGGCTTTGAACAGAGGAAGTACTGATAAAAGTGATGTTATTGAAAACAAAACAGATAAAAAGGCTATACAAAGCACAGGTATGGTTGAGAAAATTGTAAAAGGAAACACGACTCAAGTAAATGAAACAACCATACCTGAGACAACTACTAAAGCAGAGCATAGTCAGAATGTTACAGAATTTACTACTACTGAAGCTAGTGGACTATACCCGACAGCAGTTTATAACGACCAAGTAGTTGACACTTTAACAATAACAAACAGACCACCAAATTCTTTTTTGTTACCACCTTTACTAAACGATGAATGGAAGAACTTCACAGTTACTGATATAGATAATATAAATATAACTAACGCAAATACCACCGAAGCCATAGAAAATTCAGACAACACTACTATGTCTCAATCAGAAAATGAGACTGACAGTACAATAAAAGGTCCCTATCCACCTGCGTTATACCACAATGCGGAGATCGATCAGGTATCAATTACGACAAATTCTTATACAAATGAATCACCTTTGCCTCCGCCACGAGATGATCGATGGAAGAGCTTCTCTTCATTGGGGGAGATGTTTTCGACGTCGAGTGAATTTAGGCCATTAGCAGGTTTGTATTACGACGGCTTTTTGCATAGACCTCTGCCTAATAGGAATCCCGGTTTTGTTCCGTACAATCAATACTTTCTTTATCAGTAGATTTATTTGACGTGGTTTTTGATGAATATATATTATTGTGTTACTGATGGTTTTTTTTTGTTATTTATAATACGTTTGATAATAGTAACCAAACCGAGCTTAAAATAATAATTGACGACTTAAATTAAATAACGTGAAGACGATTACGGTCCATTTAAAATATACAATATGAAATTATTTTATTTATTTAATGGTCCATTTATAATTGTAACACTACAACCTAATGATAAAAGTCAAGCCAATCCATACCACAGTGTAGACACAGCATGCATAAACAAAGCTAAAACTAAAAAAGAATACATAATTTGGAAGTGTAATGGTTAGTTATTTTAGGTGGACTTTTGAAATTGGTGATTTTTATTTCGTTGGTAAACGAGAGATTGAGATCCTTATTGGGGTGTTGCTATGACAGTTTTTCTAGAAAACATTTATACTCCAATTTTTTTTTTTTTTTAATGTTAAATTTCTCTTTTCCTTCTATAAATAAGTCTCAACATTATGTCCCCTTTGCCCTTTTTAAGTATTTATTTTACCCTTAACTAATTATAACTATATATACACGAAAGGCAAAAACTAGTAGCTAAAATATGCCGTCATAAAACGCCTCCGCATCGCTGTCGACTGGAAGTGTGCCCAAAAGGTTGGCGGCATTATCACGTTGTATGGCAATGCTTATTCTCTGACCGCCAGCCCTTGGGTCACGCGAGGTGTCAACTAAGCGTTTGGATAATTCCTTGAAAAGCGTATACCCTACAGCTCAAGAGTTTCAAACCAAAACGGCTCAAAAATATAACTGCCGACGAGGTTGTTATATTTCCACCGCTTGAGGTTCTGCACAGCCGCGGCAGCAGCACCAGCACAGCACGAACAACTAGGTAGATGGGATAGCGCAAGAGTGTCGACACAGGTAGCGTTCCACACTAAATGCCTACCCAAATTTTCATAGGTGGACTTGATGTTTAAATTTTGAATAAAAATATTGGCACATTTAGTGACAGATTTTGTTAGTAATCCATCAATAAGTCTAGTTCTGATGCAAAAAGTTAAATCCTTGTTATTTTATTCGATAAAACTCAGGAATCAGTACAAATATTCATTGCACACAATATGTACTAAAAAGTATCGATTGAGTTGCTTCCTATGTATAGGTATGTATGACAACGTTCTCACATTTCGAACAGTGGCAGCATCATAAAATTCGAACAATGCTGGTAACTATAGCAACTCGACAAGGCTCTAAAATTGGTATTGTCAGTACATACTCGTAAAGCAAGCATCGGCTTTTGTATCCAGAGTCATGTGTGTAACATTGTTACGTGAAGATCGACACTAAATTAGTGCCGTTTTATTGCTGGTCGCAACCCGATCCACTTTAGTACGTTTCGTGTTTTAGAATCAATAAAATTGTTTGTGGTTTTAACTTCGATAGTAACTAGACATTTTGTGAACTTTTCAAAGACCTAAGTCATTAATATTACCGATGGTGTTATGTTTGTCATCATTATCATCATTCACAGCCACACGTTGAACAGTAATAGGTATACATATAAGAAAGAAAGAAAAGAAAAACGTTTTATTTGCCGGAAAAGGCGCAAACTTATAACTAACATATTGCAAACATTTTGCAAGACAAAAACATAATTAATTAAAAATAACATATATGCGCCACGTCCGAAAAAAACGGCCGTACGCTCAGCATTATGCCGTGTCCACACGCAAAAATGCGACGAGTCCACAGCGCTAGTTTTCAGCGTGACGCCAGGGGCCGTTATCGACTAACAGACGTCGGCAACGGTATTGTGTACCAATAGATTTGAGTAAAATAAATATAAATAAATTTTTAGGACAAAGTCATAAATGGAAATAACAGTAATAAATACTCGTAAATAATGCCTCTTTTTCTGTAAGAAAAATAAAGCGTATGTATACCTAATCCTATGGCTCTGAATTATACAGGTAAAACTATTATATATACCTATATGTCTCGATATACTTGTGCTTAGAATACAGTAAATTATTTTATAAGAATTTTAAAGTTACAAGTGCAATAAAGCTATTGCACTTCTAACTTTAAAATTCTTTCTTTCGTATTTAAATTTGCTGCGTCCATTACCAGTTTGACAGCGCCGCGGTTACCTTAGCCAAAAATAGACGATTAGCCTCGCTAAAAGCCCATTCAGTGAACATTTGTCATTCCAAGTAATGGAAAACGTAAAAAGAGTTAGAATTGATAACAATGTTATAACAGCAAAAAAAAAGATTTTTGTAATATTACAAAAAAGTACTTAACTAATTTTATTACACTTACAAACAAATTAAATTAAGTAATAATCAACTTAATATGTATATAGACTGAAAATAATGATAATATGTACAAATGCGTATATAAAGAAATAACTGTGCTTCAAACAATTAATCCACGTTGCTGTCAATGGATAAAGTGCCCAGAACGCTGGCAGCATTGCCACGATTCAAGCCCAGCCCTCTGGTGACGTGAAGAGTTGACCAGCTATTTTTATATTGAACAATTTGATGAGCATTCGGACCCCATGGCCTAGATTTTTATAAATATTTCTGTGATTAGGACATATTTGTAATCATGTCTTGTCAGCTTCAGAAAAGTACGTTCACCTAGCGGTAAAAATAAGAGCCCACAGGTGACTTCTATAACATTTATAATTCACTAGACAACGTCACTTGCCATTGGAAGTTTCCTGTCTAAAATGTACTCGAGAACGAAGTAGATTTTCCTTTAAAGTGTTATTGTTACGACAAGAAAGGAGCGACGATCGATTCTCCATTTTATATGAATTTTATTTTTTAATCTGTCTTTGGGTCTTTCATTATTCTGTCTGTCCTTTGCTTCTTCGTTATCTTTTGTTATTATTTTAAAAGCTTTTTCATCAATCGATATAAAAAAGTGTATATTTTTTTCCTTTGACAATTCTAAGCAGTCACAAAAAATAGATTCGTTACCACCGTTTATGGCTACACAATAAAAACCTGTTAATTTTAGGAATGGCGACTGTTTTGAGACTTCTTTATGAGTTACTAGGTGTTGTATTATTCCGGCCGTCCGGTAATTGACCGGACCGAGCCCAGTCGTCAACAGCGCGTTGTGATCCACGCGCTCCTCAAAGAGATGTCTGTAAACCTTAGGGGCCCAGCAGGGCCGATGCCCACTAGCTAGGACCGCGGGGAAATTTTGAAAAGGAAACCCGTAGCCCTAGAATGCAAAGGGCAACTGAAGGACACAGGTGTGGTTTTAGTCAGTAAAAGCCCTCCCGTTTCGCCCAAAGCGGGAGAAGTCATTAGATGATTTCCAAACTTAAAAAAAAGGTGTTGTGTTATTATTATAGGATATTTAACTTATTTTGAAGCCCATTGATTTATTTATTTATTATTAGGATCGTCAACATTACATGCACTGGGAAATTACATGATCAATTATAAAACTATATTCAAGTGCTGCAATACTTAGAGACAATCACAACAATAACACAAAACATTTGATTTTAAAACACATAAAATTAGTTGATTAGCTTTTTCTTTTTGACATCGCAATTGTCAAAAAGAAAAGTAATAATAATTATAATTAACATTATAATGAATGTAGTTTCAGAAACCATTTCTAGTAATACCAGCTTCTGCCAGCGGCTTCACTCGTGCGAAAATAGTTTTCATCATACAAACTTAGACCCCCGTTTACCTTAGGGGATGAATTCTGGAAAATCCTTTCTTATTTTTTGTATACATTGTAAAGGGCACTTCTGCGCAAAATTTCAGAGTCTACGTCACGGTTTGGGCTGAACTTTAATGAGTCAGTGACAGGGATAGAACTTTGCCTTTTATATACAGACTAGCACTTTGCCAGCGGCTTCGCCCGCTTGAAAGTAAGGTTACCCGTACAAACTTCTTACCCCCATGTCTTCCCTTTAGGGGTGAATTTTGAAAAAAAATCCCTTAGTGTTCACCTACGTCATAAAAGGAAACCTTGTCCAAAATTTTACACTCCTAGTCCCAGTAGTTTCGGCTGTGCGTTGATATGTCAGTCAGTCAGTTTCTTCTTTTATATATATACATTTACTTCTGAACCACATGACAAAATATTTTGTACAAATCGCTCCACGAACATTCATTATTTCTTTGTCAACTTTCACCCAAGGGACCATCAATGTGATTTGTCCCTGGTAACCTTATGCTCTCTCATTAAAATCTAACTTAGTGAAGGTCTGTTATTAAAATCTTATCAGTGGACTTTAATTGTCTTTGTAATGAGGTAGACCATCAATATTCAAAGTAAGTATTTGTCTCTCCAAACAGTCCCTCGACAAATCGTCGTCCAGAATAAGATATTAGGGGACAAAACTTCACGCATTGACCCCTTTTTAAAGGTTAATGTCTTGCGCCTCCCTTCACGACACCTGAATACTAATCGTATGACGCGTTTTTTGTTCAGGTTTAGACGCTACTCAGGAGGACGCGGTTTATTTAGGTAGGTACTGTTTACTAAAATCAAAATGTGTTTACCATGGTTATCAAGAAATCAATATTGATGGCTTATAGCCTCATAACCAGAGGTGGGAATTAGGTAGAGTAATTCATGTACTTGCATCGGAAGGTTGATATTAATATGGATCTTCCCGGGAATAAAAAATCCCGTGTGGCCAACAATACTACAAATAAATAATAATAAAAACCTTATAGATAGATTAGACAAATAAAACAAACATAATTAACATACAAATTTTATTAGTGTTTTTCATTGAAAAAGATTTCTACGGCACCTGAGGTGAGGTTAACAAATTTATACACTTACTTCTCTTCGTCAATAATGCAGAAAGAAATTTTTTCTGCTTTATTTCTGATAGTGTCATAAAATAATTATTTTATATACTTATTTATCTTATTTTTAAATTTTTTCGACAAGTAGTGACGCGCCGTCGCGAGGTTATAACAACAAACTGACCAAACCAAAATATGTATTCAACATCATAAATGGCGCTAAAATGATCGAATTAAAGTTTTGCGTCATAAAAGATTGTTAGTTACAAGCAAATTGCATATCCAAGAGTTTTGCTCTAAATCATTGTTATGTGAAATCCAGTTCTCTCCTTAAACTAATCGTTTTTTTTTTCTAAATTCAGAGTTAGAACCAATAAATCAAACATTGATTTGGGTTAATCACGTGCTCAAAACAAATGATGAAATCAAAGAACATTTTTGAAAAAAGAAAGATTTTATTTTCAGCCAGCTCAACAATAGTCTTTTATTTTACCATGGTTACTAGGTCTAACTTATCGTTAGAAACTTGAGCTATCGGTCTAACTTCTTTAAGTTCTAAAACACCTAACAGGTACGAGTTTGAGTTCTCGCCGAGGTTTCCGTGGCAGTAACAGGAAATGTATTTCTGCTTTCGTGAAACTGATGTATTTTTAAAACAAAGTATTTAGGTAGGTACGTAATTACTAACATCAAGTTTGTAAAAGTTTTAACTACACGAAACTAATGGATACTTTAGTACCTATGGCACTGTTTTTTTGAGGAAACAATTAATGAAAATCAAATATAAAAATCAATTTAGTAACTTAAATAAATATGACTATGAGTTGTTAAAGAGAGATAATCTTAAGTAACACTATAAATTTATAATTTATATTGTAAAGATGAAGAGTGTGTGTGGACGCGCTTCAAGAACTACTGCTTCGATTTGATAAAACTTTTTAATGTAATGATAGCCAGATAGCTACGATCAATAAGAGTGGATCAGTAACTAAAGACGCGGGTGAAACCGCGGGGACAGCTAGTTACAGATGTAACAAATTGTAAAAACTCAAATGATCTGGACTGGAACATTGACTATTTGATGTCGGGCCTAAATATTTTTGGTCTGCTTACTGGTTTATTCTGTACCATCACAGCAGATCACTAAAACTGCATTATTCGCATACTATATTATAGTTGTACAAATAATTTGGTTTAAATTAATCAATCCCGTCTACTTCTAAACCTAGACTCGCCTCCTACATCCAGTCCACTCCAATAAAAAAGTACTCAATCTAAAACGCTCGCTGCAGTTAACTTAGAAAATAGAACAAATCAAGCACAATTCTAACACAGAAAATTTATTTGCAATCTCCTTGTTTCCATTCGATGTAAAGCCAATCGGGCAAACACAAAAATTGCTTAACTTGTTATGCAAAATTTACAACAAAGTATGCTCTAATTTCGACCCATTCGCCGTTGGTAAGCGCATTCCGGCTGCAGTGTGCAGGACGAATTTTCGAAAATATTCTCTACTCGTTTATTGTATGCTGCCTACAGTTTTCCTTTAACCTTTTAGCGCTTTATTGCGCTGTATCGCTTTTATCTGCTACTTTAGTTCAGGGTCTTCTACTTTCCAACGAAGTATGTGGAATGTTACTATGTTTTAGTTTAACCTTTGATCTTTACGTCAATATGTATTGGGTTGAAGTTGTTTGTTTATCTTTCAATATTTTTCTTTACGTTGATTAGAAATAGTTGGACTGAATTTAGTGTGCTTCAAATTGCATTCGAATGATTCGCATTTGCACACGTAGGAGTATTATTAAAATTTCATTTTTAGGTTTAGACTTTTTTACAAAAGGTTTATTTATTTATTTAAGGTTTGTTTTACCAACAGTTAAAAACAAATTAATAAATAAAGATAGAAGAGCACGAAGGTGTTGCTAAAGTTGTTTGTCTAATCAAACTAAAGTTATAAATACGAAATTTTGTGTGAGTGTGTTTTTATTACTCCATTACGCTCAAATGGCTAGACTATGTTCAGGTATGATTAGGCTTATCAGGCATATGTAGGCGTAGCACATAGGGCACTTTTTATATTGTTACTATTTTCGTTTGGCATAAAAAAAACTATGTACCTAATATTGGTTAAAGTTTTTGCATTTCTCTTTTGAAAATGAAGCGTTCCATTTTTCCTGGAGATGGAAGTTAATAGCTGTAACTAATGTAGCTATTTTCGTACACAAACAATTTGTAAATGTTTGTTTATACCTCGTACATCGAAGGACTGGAACAATTTGCCTGCTGCGGTCTTCCCGTCCGATTATAATTTAGGTGTCTTCAAGGCTAGATTGAATAGGCGCTTAGAAAACTGGTGCAAATCACCATTAACGATTGCATCACTGCTTACCATCAGGTGGGATCGCAGTTAAGCACTAGTTTATATCAATTTAAAAAAAATATTTCTGTTCCAATAAAATATTATTATTATTAATAATAAGTTCGATGTTATTTTGCTGAAGAAAAATTAAGTTTGGCTTCAGTTACACAGATAAACATATTTATTGGTAAAAATTACATTTACAAGTCACAATATACTTTAATAAAAAGAAGTACTTAGTTGCGTAAATTATTGATACAAATAATTCATCAAATAAATGAAACAATTATTAACATAAATTACAGCCATTGATTCATCATTTAAATAATTAAATCATAGTAAAATAAAAAATAAATAAAAAAAATGATTTAAAAAGAAAAAAAATTGATTGTGATTGAACAATAATGAAATCATAGTAAAATATAAAAAATAATAAATTGATTTAAAAAATAAATAAATCATACTAATCACTTTGACCACTTCTTAATAAGTCTCTATTTACAAGCCCATAAATAGAACCTCATTCTCACTTCATGGTTAAGCAATGTCTGGTCAGAAGTCATATAAGATCTAATCTCGTATGTTTACGAGCTTTGCCTGCGTTTCGAGAGCTCGTTAAAATATTGATCACGGTGATTCCCGCGAGATGGCGCTAGCAATTAAAAGTTTTAGATGCCATGAGAAGCGTTTGTCTATGGCGTTATAAATGTCAAGTGGAAGGCTATTATTATTAGAAGTGTGAAATTAGGAAATTCTGTATATTTTTCATGGCATAGTATAAGTACTTATACTATTTTTTTTCGGTGGGATAATCATCTAATGACTTTCCTCGCTCTTGGGCGGAGCGGGAGATAGTGTCAAACTTTTACTGACTAAAAACCCACACTTGTTCATTTGTTGCCTTTCGTACCAAGGCCGAGTCTTCCTTTCAGAAGCAGACCTTTGGCCCCAGTAGGCTTCGACCCTGCTGGGCCCCTACGGTTTGTTGACATCTCCGTGAGGCGCGCGTGGACCAGAACGCGCCGTCGACGACTTGGGCTCGGTTCGGATGGTTACCGGATGGTCGAACCCATTGCTCGCCGTCATTACTGCAACACATTTCATAAAAAACAACAGAATTCTCAGAAAATGTTATATTTGCTTTAAAAATCATTAAATTAAATCATTTGTCATTTTATCTTTGACGTTCAGTTTGAGTGACAATGCATGCTTAGCGCTAAGCAAAGTCATATAAAATCCAATATGATGGACTCTTGAAAATGGTGGATCAGTTATTTTTTTATGCAACCTCAGGATATAGGTATCAATTAAAAGAGTTTGTGGAGAAGAGAGTACTAAAAAAATTACGTAATTTCAATTCAATATAGCAGATAATTTTTTAAAAGATTTTTTTTTTTTAATTATTTCTCGTTTATTTTATTCATTTCATTGTTCATACTCAAAACTTTTTTCCCTAAATTTTCCTCATTTGATATTAAATGTGGTAAAGCTAACTTACTGGTCATAAGACAATTTTGGCAACAAATTATCGGTCAACTCCGAATTTAATCCCTTCTACGATTGACTAAGCAACCAATTACATTGATGATCTAATCAAAGTGTAGAATCCTATTCGCGGGAATCGTATGCAGCAAATACCCCTGATAGTTTTAGCTTTTCCACGCAACATATAGAGTGTTTCTATTGGGTTAAAGCCGAGGCTATTTTTCTAATGGACTTTCCAGCTCTGGATGGTTTTTATAGCGCACCGAACAATATTAACTGAGTATACACAGAAAGCTGCGGAAATTAGATTCGGTAGCGGAAAATACACGAGAATGCTTAACAGTATCAAAACTGTTTGGGATAGTGGTCTTGATTAGCTGTCTTGTGAAAGGATAGGTAGGTTATTATGCTGGTAGGGTAAGGAATTATTAGGTTTTACTAATGAAACACATTACATTTAGCTTATTAGATTTTTTTTTGTGGTGGGAAATTGTCAAATAACTTCTTACCACTTAGAGCATGGGCTCTGGGTGGAAGAATAATGATAGCCCAGTAGTGAAAACCTTGACCAACAAGCAATACGTAGTGGATTCAAATCTAGACAGGCAATTAACTTAACATAATCAACTTTATCACCACTGCTCTCGAAACGATGAAGAAAACATGAAACTACTACTAGTTTCCTCATGAATGACATACGTCCCAGAACCAAAATCTCGAATACATGTGACACCTATATGGGCACGCCTCAATTATGGCAGGAAGTCCCCTCTTTGAGGAGTAGCTGGAAAGACAACACGCGTATGATGCAGGTCCTCACCGGACATGGTCAGTTCGGGAGGTTCCTGCACCGGATTCGTACAGAAGAAACGCCCATTTGTCACCATTGTATGGACAACCCGGAGGACATGGTGGAGCATACGGTAGAGGTGTGCCCCACCGGGGCAAAGCACCGCCGTGTCCCCGTAGGGGCGATTGGCGGTAGCGAACTCTTCAATCCAATCGAGCTCCAGTCGTCGACGGCGCGTACTGTTCCACGCGCGCCTCAAGGAGATGTAAGCAAAACCGTAGGGGCCCTAGGTAGCATGGTGAAAGCTTACTGGGGCTATGGGTGTGCGGAAGAGAACCCTGGGGCCTGGCAAAAAAGGAATAGGAATGGGTTTTATTCAGTAAAAGTCTGAAACGAAAGGGCCCCACAGGGCTCATGAATATTTGCATCAGTTATAAAACAATCAGCTAGACAAAAAGTACTTTTATAAAAATGATACTACATTATTATATTCAGCCAAAATAAGTATGCGCCCATCAAAACCAGCCGATACAAAATACCTCTTGGAATAATTCATACATCTACATATCAGATGATAATGAAATCTGAGCCGGTAGATACGGCAACCTCGGATTATTGAGCAAAGTCAGCCTCACTCACACCCTCACCGTGGTATTACATATGATTTATTTTAAAGGGTAAGGTACTCAACATGCTCCCCAGATAACTTTTGCACACCATTCAAGTGTACCTAGCCTTGAATGTGAATGTTTGAAGAGTCTTTGATATGATTTATCGGTCTTAGCATATGGCTGCATGACAGCCTTTCATTTCTTACGAAGCGAGGAGGTTAAAGGCGTATGAAATCTGAATGAGTAATATTTTTTGTGAACAAAGTTTGTTCTATGACTTCTTTACTCAATAGGATTATGAAAAAAATATCCAACCTTTCTATAAATAAAATATTTCTTGAAAAGAAAATAAAAGAAAGTCGGCTGCTGTCGGCTGGAGTGTCATGTTCAAACAATTTACATTTATCTCAAGAAACAAAGGAGTTTTGTTTAAGTTACGTTCCCTAGATGGCATTGAAAATTATCACCAGTTTCTTTCACCAGCAAAAATAACGAATTCAGTATGATGTTCTGCAATAAGCCGTTACCATAACACAGGCAAATCTTTGTATAAAGAAACACAAACGCAGCGATTACTCTAAAATACAAGAATATTATACCCTAGATATGAATGAGCAAAATGAGGTGAGTGAATGAATTTTATAATTACTTGCGCGCCACTCGGTCCCTTCGGCTGTTCCGGCCCAATGTAAAATTAATTTCTGTCTACATACAGTAGGTATTATAGAGCTTACATTGGGTTAGAAAGTGTGTAAACGGTACGGTCGGTTTGCGAACAACCTATATTATTTGTTCGTTATACAAACAATGGGTATTTTCCGAAAAGTTAATTTAAACCATTTAATAAATACGTAGGTAATTTTGAAGAGTTTATTGTTACTGAAGAAAATTATTATCTAGCAGTCATTGCCCTACAGAGTTGTCGTCCGTGAGTGAAGTTCAGTGGCTTTTTTATTTACTCGTAAGTTGATTCCTAGTGGGTATTGTATTATAAAATTGGTGTAATTTTGTATATACTGTACAGTATGTGGAATCATATATCAATAGGTGCGATTTCTGTAAAAGAGATCTCATAATTTGATTGTAGTTGACTCAGTAAAGATTGCCGAAAAAGCTGGCTCGATACATTTGCTGCAAAAACATTCATCATCATCACCATTTCAGCCGAAAGACGTCTACTGTTGGACATAGGTCTCCCGCAAGTGTCGCCATAATGACCGGTCCTGTGCGTCTCGCATCCATCGGATTCCCGCGACCTTCACTAGGCCATCGGTCCACCTTGTGGGAGGCCTTACATCGCTGCGTCTTCTTGTACGCTACCATATTAAAAACGCGCAAAAACATTAGAATGTATTAAATCCGCATTCTAATGGGAAACAAAGTGACTACCTATGCCGTGTCAAAAACGAAATACTTTATAAACATGGTCAACTGGCGAAATATACAAATAGTTTGAAGCCAAAACATTTTTTTTTTTATCTTTTTCGGACGAAAATCAATCAATATTAATCACTTTTCTTATACTATGTCTAAGTCTTAAATTAAGTACTACATAATTTGAACGTTTAATATATAATACACACCTACAGCCACAACCACAGTTTTACTTGTATAATTTGATAAGTGAGTTTATTTGATTATTTTGTCTAAATCGGCTTGTGTAACCTACGTTGTATACTGTGAAATAGGCCGGGCCTTGGTACATGCCATGGTCCGGAGCGAGGAGGACGGGCAGGCGGTCGCCTCCTTCTGCGAAGCAGTAATGCTAGCAAAGGAGGAGCCCGACCGCGCGAGGCAACGGTCCTTTCGCCCCAGCCGTCAGGGTTTCGATCCCGATTACCAGTCACCGTACGAGCTTACGGACAGCGAGCAATGGGTAGCTCACTGTCCGACCGTCCGGTAACCATCCTTATCGAGTCCAAGTCGTCGACGGTGCGTATTGTTCCACGCGCGCCTCTTGGAGATGTCAGCAAATCGTAGGGGCCTAGCAGGGTCGAAGCCTACAGGGGGTCACGGGTAGTGTGAAAGCGAAACCAAGGGCCCTGGAACGAAGGCAAAGAAGGAACAGGAGTGCGTTTTTAGTCAGTAAAAGTCTGACACTATATCCCGCTCCGCCAAAGAGCTGGATATATCATTAGACGATATTCCTACCTTAAAACACTGAGAAGGAGGAACTATACTGTCCCACCATAATAAAGTTCTAACTAGTTGGTAATGGGGTCAGGGTCCCCACCAACTGTGTTCCCACGTTGTCGTCGTGGTGGGGCTTGCGTGTCTCTGTGATCTTGAGGGCTATGCCGGTAGAGCTACTCATGCCGGAAGGCCTCAAGTGAGAGACCAGACCAAGAGGAACACACAGGCGGAGTCCAGACGGACCGCCACGGAGGGTGCGCTGTCCAGAAGCATCGGCACCAACAGCTGTTGGTGTTTTTGGACAGTGGTTTGGGGAGAGTGGGTTCGCCTCGGGTACGCGTCTGTTTATCAGACGTGACCAAGATGGCGAACGTGGTAACTGGGGACCCCACCCCACAAAAAAGGCAAAGCTGAGTTCAGCACTATCATGGACGCACATCTCAAAAAGTTATTACCCCAGGAGGGTACCGCCTGCATCGCAGGAGGAGAATCCCTCACCAAGCAGAGCTTGGTCTGCCCCTCGTACTCTGGGGGGGGCAAAGAGTGCGCCAGATCCCACAGGGATTTGTTACCGTCCTTCGTGGACGCAGAGAGCCAAGGTGGCTCACCCGCCGGTAGCGTGGAGTCCCTGGGACCAGTTCCCAGCACGTCCGAGGAGGCACTGACCAAATTCACGGAGATCGTGGCAGCTGCCATAACAGGCGTGGCCAAGAAGAGGGAGAAGGTCTCTAAGAGGCGATCCATCGCCCAGGCCACGACCTCAATAACCGAGGCACTGGGGATCGTCCTGGAGCCGTTCAAAAAATCCCTCAACAAGAGGATTGAGCGGCTTGAGGCGGACCTGGCCGGTCTCCGTGAAACCGGCCCCCAGGTGGCGCCAAAAGGGGGACGCAGGCAAGGGCAAGGTCAGTCGCAGCCCCTGCCCCAACCAGAGAACGAGGTGCTGACCCTGCTGCGGCAAGAGTTGGCTGCCTTCCGGCAGCAGCAGCAGGAGCAGCAGCAGCAGTTCCAGGAGCGAGTCCAGCGGCAGTTCGCTGTCCTGGAGGGCATTGTGCTGCGCCCTCCGCTTGCGGCCTCCGGCCAGATGAGGGCGGTGACGTACGCCGCCGCAACTGCGGCCACGGCTGCTGCGCTCAAGGCGGGCCCGTCGGGGCAAGTTGGGCGCGGGGCCGTGTTGTCGGAGCCTGCGAGACCGGCCCCAGTGACCAAGCAGCGGCAGCGGCAGGAGAAGACTGCTCCTTCCCCAAAGGGTAGAGCGGCGAATGCTGCTAAACCGGCAGGAGCTCCTGTTGCGGCGGCGACTAGGCCGCTTCTTTCTGAAGAACCCATGGTTGGCGCCGAATGGACGGTTGTCGGCGCCAGCAGGAAGGCGAGCAACGCAGCTAGAGCGGCGAAAAAGCGCGAGCGGCGACAGCAGCGTAAGAAGCGGGCCATGGCAGCCAGACTTCGCGCCCCGAATTCCGCAGCTGTAGTGATTACACTACAGCCAGCTGCGGAAAAGAAGGGCGTGAACTATGACATGGTCATGGCAAAGGCGAAGCAGGCGGTGGTGGAGCACCTCGATGAATTCGGAGCCTCTGAAGGCTTTCGAATGAGGCGCACCGCAACCGGGGCCCGAATATTGGAGGTCCCTGGTGCGGACAGTGGCTCCGCCGCGGACGCCCTGGCCGCAAGGATCAGAGCGTCCCTGGACGTCGAGGAGGTCCGAGTGTCCAGGCCCACAAAATGCATAGACATGCGCATCATGGGCCTGGATGACTCCGTTAGGGTGGATGAGGTGGTGGCCGCCGTCGTCAGGACAGGAGGGTGCCAGGCCGATCAAGTAAGAGCGGGTACCATCCATGCTGACAGCACGGGCATGCGAGCCGTTACGGTTAGCTGCCCCGTGTCGGCGGCCAAAGCCATCACGGGCGAAGGCCGAAGGCTTTTGGTGGGCTGGGTCTCCGCGCAGGTAAAACTGCTGGAGCCCAGACCTCTGCGGTGCTACCGCTGCCACGTGGGGCACCACGTGGGGGCCTATTGCGCCGCGGAGGTGGACCGCAGTGACCGCTGCTACCAGTGCGGTCAGGCTGGTCACAAGGCCGTCGAATGCCGTGCAACGCCGCACTGCTACGCATGTGCGGCGGCAGGCAAGCCAGCCGACCACCGGGCTGGGGGCAGGTCCTGGCCAAGGCCAAGGGCAAGGTACGGAGGCACATCCACCCGGACGTACTCACCGCCGCAGCCGCCTCCTTGGTTGCCGCCGCTGTCGCCGCCACACCCGCCGCGGCGGGGCCCTCACGGGGGGCTCGGGAGGAGACTGTAATGGACTGTCAATAACTCCATTACGTCTCCTCCAGGCGAACATCAACCACTGCGCCCCCGCTCAGGATCTGTTGCTCCAGAGCATGGCGCAGTGGTCGATCAATATCGCCGTGGTCTCCGAGCCGTACTATGGCCTGCCCAGGGGAGACTGGGTGCGGGACCTGGACGGCTCGGTGACTCTAATTTCGTCGGCCGCCGCCGGTACCCCGACCCTCGAGGCAGTCAAGAGGGGACGGGGTTGCGTGGCAGCACGGTTCGGGGACATTGCAGTGGTGGGCGTCTACCTGTCCCCGAACAGATCTCTCGGCGATCTTCACATCTCCCTAATGGAGTTGAAAGCCGTCGTCGCTGGGTTTGGCTCCCTCCCCGTGGTCGTGTGCGGGGACTTCAATGCCAAGAACTTGGCTTGGGGTTCCCGGTTCACTAACCAGCGGGGTCGGATGGTGGAGGACTGGGCACTGGAGACAGGCCTGGTCGTCCTAAACCGGGGTTCTGTCCCCACGTGTGTGCGGATGCGGGGTGACTCAGTGGTGGACATCTCGTTTGCCAGCCCCGCTCTGTCACCGCGTGTCGTCGACTGGCGCGTTATGGAGGGGGTGGAGACGTACTCAGATCACCGGTACATCCGGTTTGACGTCTCCACCCAAACCTCGACCGCGCCGGTCCGACAGAACCCTTGTGGTCCGCGTTGGGCGCTGAGGCAGATGGACCGGGAGCTCCTCCTGGAAGCCGCGACGGTACAGGCCTGGGTGCAAGCACCGGACAGGCCTGTCGACATCGACGTCGAGGCAGAGTGGTTCCGGGAGGCCATGTCGCAAATCTGCGATGCGGCAATGCCCCGAGTCCATCCAGGACGTGCTCAGCGCCAGGTATACTGGTGGTCGCCGGAGATTGCGGCACTGCGCAACGCGTGCAATGCCGCGCGACGCCGGTATTCCAGGTATCGCAGGCGCCGCATCTGTCCACCGGATGCGGAGGCCAGAGAGGCGGAGCTGTACGAGGGATACAGAGAGGCAAAGCGCACCCTCCGAGCGGAGATAAGGCGGGCTAAACTCGAGGCCCGCAACGTGTGGCTGGGGACTCTAAATGGAGACCCATGGGGACGCCCCTACAAGGTGGTGCGGGAGAAAATCCGCCCCTGGGCTCCCCCGCTGACGCAGAGTCTCCGGCCCCAGCTTGTGGAGGGTGTGGTGAGCACTCTGTTCCCCGCGCGAGGGGAACACTCTCCCCCGCCCATGGCTCCGCCACCAGCGGTGTCCGACGCGGACCACGATGGCGACGACGACGACGACGACAACGCTCCAGAGGTGACCGAGGTAGAGATGAGAGTGGCGGTACGAAGGCTGAGTGCCAAAAATACCGCCCCAGGACCCGACGGCTTGTCTGGGAAGGCTTGGGTCCTGGCCATGGAGGCTCTCGGGCCTCGACTAAGAGGGCTCTTCAGCGCATGTATGGAGAGGGGCCAGTTCCCACTTCGCTGGAAGACAGGAAAACTGGTCCTCATCGCGAAGCCGGGGCGCCCTGCGGACTCTCCGTCCGCATACCGGCCCATTGTGCTGCTCGACGAGGTGGGCAAGCTCTTTGAAAGAGTAATTGCAGACCGCCTCGTCGCGCACCTAACACGGGTGGGGCCGGATCTGGCGGACGGCCAGTTCGGTTTTCGCAGGAGGCGCTCCACGGTGGACGCCATCATGCGCGTGCGAGCTCTCACGACGGGGGATGCGGTGGCCCAGGGCAGGTGTGTCGTGGCGGTGTCTTTAGATATCGCCAACGCCTTCAACTCCCTGCCTTGGAGTAGCATTAGGAGGGCACTCCGGTATCACCGGACGCCCGACTACCTCTGTCGTGTGGTCGAGGCGTACCTGTCGGACAGGTACATTATCTACCCTGGTCACCAGGGAGAGTGGGAACGTCGAGAGATGTCGTGCGGTGTTCCTCAGGGATCGGTACTAGGGCCGCCCTTGTGGAACATCGGATACGACTACGTGCTGCGCGGCGACCTCCCTGACAGGGTCAGCGTGGTCTGCTACACAGATGACACGTTGGTCCTGGCTCGGGGAGAGTCGTACCAGGCGGCGGTCGAACTAGCGACACGCGGGGTTGCGACAGTCGTGGGCAGGATCCAGGAGTTGGGACTCGAGGTGGCATTGCACAAGTCCGAGGCCATGTGCTTTCACGGCCCTCGAAACGCGCCACCACCGGGTTCCCAACTAACGGTAGGAGGAGTCCACATCGGCGTCGGGTCGACCATGAAGTACCTGGGACTCGTCCTCGACAGCCGATGGGATTTCGAGGAGCATTTCCGACGTCTGGCTCCCAAACTAAATCGGACTGGGGCTGCCCTCGGGCGGCTCCTGCCCAACCTGGGAGGTCCAGACGCCTCCTGCCGGAGGCTCTACGCGGGAATTGTTCGGTCCATGGCCCTTTATGGTGCACCAGTATGGGCGCCAACGCTGCGGAAGCAGCCGGCGGCCCGGCTGAACGCGTGCCAGAGGGTCATGGTCATACGGATGGTGCGAGGATACCGGACGATTTCCCGCGAAGCGGCGAGCCTCCTTGCTTGCCAGCCACCATGGGATCTGGTGGCAACAGACCTTGCTCACATGCACGATCTGCGCATGGAGATGCAACGCCGGGGCGAAACTCCGCTGCCGCGACAAATCGCAGCATGGCGGACAGAGCTCCGGCGGGTTCTCATGGCTAAATGGCGGCAGCGACTGTCGCGACCCAGTGCTGGGCACGCCACAATTATGGCGGTAAGTCCCCTCTTTGAGGCGTGGTTGGAAAGACCTCACGGCGTCCTCACCTACCGTATGACGCAGGTTCTCACCGAACACGGTAAGTTCGGGAAGTTCCTGCACCGGATTCGTGCGGAAGCGACGCCCGGGTGTCGCCACTGTGTGGACCGCCCGGAGGACACGGTGGAGCATACGGTGGAGGTGTGCCCCGCTTGGGGAGAGCAACGCCGTGTCCTCGTGGGGGCGATCGGCGGCGGCGATCTCTCGCGTCGGGCCTTGGTACAGGCCATGGTCCGTAGCGAGGAGGAGTGGCAGGCGGTCGCTTCCTTCTGCGAAGCAGTAATGCTAGCAAAGGAGGCGGCCGATCGCGTGAGGCAACGGTCCGCACGCCCAAATCGCCGCCGGGATTCCGATCCCGATTTCCGGCCACCGTAGGCGCGGGCTTGCGGACGGCGAGCAATGGGTAGCCCGCCGTCCGACCGTCTGGTAACCGTCCGGACCGAGTCCAAGTCGTCGACGGCGCGTATTGTTCCACGCGCGCCTCAGGGAGATGTCAGCAAATCGTAGGGGCCCAGCAGGGTCGAAGCCTACTGGGGCCATGGGTAGTGTGAAAACGAAACCCGGGGTCCTGGGACGAAGGCAACGAAGGAACAGGAGTGGGTTTTTAGTCAGTAAAAGTCTGACACTATCTCCCGCCCCACCCAAGGGCGGGGGATGTCATAAGATGATTTTCCCACCGAAAAAAAAAAAAAAAAAAAAAAATGGGGTCAGGGTGCAACAACCAAAATTGGTTATGTAAGTATTAGTTATGTAAGCAATACAATTTATTGCTAGTAAATAAGACTTAGGACTATATTAGTAACATTTCACACTGCACATGGATCACTTTGTTATAACGTAGTCCTTCACAAGACTATGATTAGCTGTGCTCTTATCTTAATAATCAGCCTATACCAATACAAAATCACAATACTTCTGTTAAAATTCCGACGCTATTCTCTGAAATCTGTGAAATAGCCGTTCATTATTTCGTGCATTACCTATTGAATTAGTCATTATGTGGCCTTTGTTATAACATATGTGGCTAACATTTTCTATATTGTTTGACAAGCTGTCAGACATCACTGGGTTTAATAGAGCCACGTCGAAACCACAAATCGGTTGATCTAACATTATATTAATAATTTCAATATAATGAATGATGTTATTGAAATAGTTTGTTGTGTATTAGTAAAATTGGTTGCAAATTTATACATGCAAAATAGCGGATGGTAAAGAAAACACAGTAATTGCTCAATATGAGGAATATATTTATTGTCAATTTGTGGCCTTTACATTCACATTTTGGGTGTCGCAAGTAGTGATGGTATTATTCCTACTTTTGCCAAGTGGATTTGGAATTAATAAAATATATCTAAAATATCGCGCTACCCGAGGGTTTCGAGGCAGTTAGTTCCGCATCTATAAATATGGGTGGCGGCCGCGGTGACGCGTTCAGTGTGTAGCCCGTGCGCCTGGTGAGCGCACCGCTACAGGTTGTTATTTTGTAACTCAAATTGATATTTTGTAAATAATGCTTGTTGGAAAAACAAGAACTTTTTTTCCTTTGAGCTGGGTGAGATGGAGTGTCAAACTAATAATAACAAAATTCACCTGTTTTCCTTCAGTTGTCTTTTACATTCCAGTGCCGTCACGACTCGCCGCCCGGGCACCCAACGTGGGGAGCCGCGCCCCGCGTCCGTTTTGCTACGTAATAACACATTAAAATTCTCCATCAATACGACTACATGTACACCGTTAAGTTGAACAAGCGACATTGCGCAGGTAATAATCCGGTTTCCGAGACGAGGACCGTCGCACACGACACACGCGTGACGTTCCGCGACGGGTGCCTGTCGCAGGCGTACGCTTAACTCAGCATCGGCCCTTAGACAAGTAACTTTTCTTTTAGCGGACAGCTGAGAAATCACGTGACAGCTGCCATGACAGGTAATAATATTGCCATAAATTTTGTATTTAGCGTTTAGCGGGATCGCTAACAGAAAGTCATTTGTCTAAGTTTGCAGGTCCGCAGTAACTCTTTTGAATAATCTTACAGCCTTGGTAGGCATCGGCCATAACGTTCCTCGTCATAACAGACATTATCCTGAAGGCTAATTCTTATATCTAAACTCTAGTCGCAATATTGAGATGTTATTGCGACGTTTTAATCAATGTGAATAACTTGTGGTGACGAAATTAAAGTTATTTTTGACAGTTTCTGATTACGATGCGAATGCTAATATTCCTTAATAAGAATGACTTGTATAGTCTCATAAAGATACCGTACCTAAGTAATTCCATGAATTCCTGCTACTAAGAATATCACTCAAGCATGAATATTACAGTAACAAAACAAATAAACTTTTGCTCATAAACCAAATAAACTTTTTGTTCCACGTGTTTCATTAAACACTAGCTTCGGTCAGCAGCTTGGTTCGTATAAAAGTAGGAAATTAATATATATATATATATTCATATTCCACAGCTATCACACAACGCCGTCTAGTCCCAAGATAAGCAGAGCTTGTGTTATGGGTACTAGACAACTAATAAACATACTTATATATTTCTAAATACATACATATATAGATAAATTACACCCAGCCACAGAACAAATGATCGTGAACAACACACAAACATTTGTCCTGGGTGGGAATCGAACCCACGACCTACCCCAGCATAGCAGTCAGGGTCACTAACCAACAGGACAGCTAGACCATCAGGTCAGTCGAATAATTATACCATATGTCACTCAGTAACAAAGTTGCATTCTAAAACTAAAAGAATTAAAAAAAAACCGTCAAGTAGTTTTAGAGTTTATTTATTCCAACATAGCTACAAACAAGTTTTCAATAAAAATATTTTTTTCATAGCAAGCTCATAAAGTGTGGTATATACCTACATAATCTCATCAAGATCATTCCAAAAAACTCAAACACGATAGGGTTATCTGAGTTCCTATGGCCGCCTTCCGGTTCCATCATCAGATCAGCTAAATGTCATAATAATTTTGCATTGTCATCTGATTTACACATGCACGCACAATTTCAGCTCAATTGGTAACCGAGAAGTGGATCCAACTACGAGGTAAAGGCCTCCCACAATGACTTCTAGTTTTTTCAAGACCTTTAAATTGTGTCTAGTTCATGATTATGGTTCAGTGTCCCATTTAACATAATCAAGATGCAACAGTCCGACAATCCGACTATTTTTTAACCGACTTCAAAAAGGAGAAGATTCTGTGTTTGGCTGAATGTATTTTTTTTTTATGAATGTTCACCGATTTCTCGGTCAATTGTGGACCGATTTTGAAATTATTTTTTTTTATTGAAAGGTCAAGGTCTTCCAAGTTGTTCCCATTGAAATATTGTTATGATCTAATCATGAACTTCAAAGATATGGAACAGAACTCCTCATAGGATCACAGCAGAACTGTCGTAACAAGTAAAATTGCTTTGTATACGTGTAGTCGATGACTGACTGAAAGAAGAGGGGGAATATAATATATCGAACTGATCTGATGATGAAGCCTTAAGTTAGGCACCGGAACTCTGTAATAAATTAATGTAATCTAACCGTGTTTGGGATTATTAGATTTGCCATGAGATGCACTCTAGCTAAAACGTATTGAAATTTGGCTGAGACTTTTTAGTGGTGATACCATAACTAAAAAGAAACATTTTACAAAAGAAAAAAAAAAGAAAAGTTTTTTATTATTTTTTTTACTAATTACTTATTAAATATGTCGCAATGTCAGAAACATGTTCATCTTCATCAACATCATTTTAGTTGAAAGATGTCCAATGCTGGACATCAGCCTCCCCAAGTGTCGTCAAAACGAATGGTCCTGTGCCTCTCGCATCCATCGCATTCCCGCAACGTTCACCAGGACTACCTTGAGGGAGGCCTTCCAAGACTGTTTTTTCCCCCAGAACCTTTATCGGCCCCATCGGCCATCTGTCTTAAGAGCAATGTGCCCTGCCAACTACCACTTAAGTTTGGCGATTCTTCGGGCTATGTCGATGATCTTAGTTCTCGTGCAAATATATATAATTTAAAAATATATTTTTATTTATCTATCTTATTCAAATCTATTAGCACACAATACCATGACGACGTCTTTATGTCGACGCTATTACCGGCCTACGCTGAAAACCAGCGCCATAGACTCATCGCATTTTGGGTGTGGTCAAGGCTCAGCATAATGAGCATCTGGCCGTTTTGTGCGGATGTGGCGCATATTTTTCACATACTTATAATATGTTAGTTCTAAATTTGCGCCTTGTTCCGCCAAATAAAATACTTTTCATTCTTTCTTTTTCTTTCATATCTTCATTCCTAATGCGATCTCGCAAGGAAACTCCAAACCCCCTTTCCATTGCCCTTTGGGTGACTTTAAGCCTTCTGAATATGAGAAATATCTTACAAGGTCCAAAATAGACGCTGACAAAACTACAAAAAATAAAACGTATTGTATTCCCAAAATTCAAATTAAAACAAAACACTACTTAAACAAAATACAATTCGCACAGAAAATTAATTTAACCGCTACTCCCGTACATTGTATTCGTAGAACTCACGGGATTGTTCGGTAAACAAGTTCAATTTCGGTGTTGCAAACGTACGACTGAGTCGGAATGTTTGCGGTATACCCACCTGAGATATGACGCTTTGGAATACGTTATTGCACGGAAGACGCGGTTTTTATGCTGCATGCGTAATTTTGAATTACATTTCTGAGTCATGCAATGGCGGAAGTAAAATGCAGCATGTGATGTTTATTCATTTTTAAAGTTATCTTAACGTATAAGTAATAATAAAAATAGTATTGCATGGCAAATTTTTAATCTTCGGATAAGTTTTATTAGATTAGATAAATAATATGGCAGTTTGAAACATTTCCCATGCTTTTTTTTGCATGCAAAAATATGTCAAATCAACTTTTCGGGACTTCTCACACGATGCCAAAATGAGTTTGGAAATTATCAAATGACTTCTCCCGCTCTAGGATGAAGCGAAGGGGCTTGTCAGACTTTTACTTACTAAAACCCCCTCATATTCATTCATTTGCCCTTTGCATTCTAGGGTCACAGTTACTCTTTCAAACGTTCCCGATGATGACTATAACCAAACCAAACCAAATTGACAACTGTATAAAATTCCATGAGTTAACCTCCAATATGTTCTGTGTCAATGTTGAATGATAATTTTGGGGAAAAAATGTTGTGTAAAATAAAGCAAATTAACAGGTTAATAAAAGCTTTTTTTGGCAGCTTAACACACCGTATTAGATTGTGTGCACTGAATACTTGATGTACCTATTCAATCTTTGTCATTTGTTATTTTGTTACTTTATTTACATCTGTTTATTATTTTGTAAGATCTAACAACAGGTTTAGATAAGAAATTTAAATCTTAACTAAGTATTTATACTGAACCTTACTATGTACATACACCGAAGTACTGGAACAATTTGCCTGCTGCGGTCTTCCCGTCCGATTATAATGTAGGTGTCTTCAAGGCCTTTAATAAACTAGTGCGATCGATCGCAGTCAAGCAGTAGTTTTTATCAATTAAAAAAAAACACAAAATACACTCAGGCGTCGAACCACACAGGTCGTCCACCTTGCTGTCTTCATTTGTGATTCTGAAATATTTTTGTCAATCCTGAAATATTTTTAGAGTCTTTCAATATTTTATTCATAACAGTGATTCCGAAAACACCAAATTCCAAGAACATTTATAATAGTACTAGTTTATTTTTAGACTTGATATTGGTTACTAAAGGCGGTTAGAAAGGAAACATGTAACAATTTTTGACAATAGAAATGTAGGTAAAAAACTGGGTAAGTGCGAGTCGGACTCGCAGACTCACAGAGGGTTCCGCACAAACTTATCTATGTAAATAGTTCAATTCCCGAATGGAGTCTCGAAGATATTTCCGAATCGCATTTTTTTTTTGATCTAACAACAAATCTACTGTTTCCAGATTATTCCTGTACTTGTCCTAGAACACATGACCTTGCTTTATGCCAAATTTCAGGATTCTGGGTCAACGGGAGGTACCCTATGAATTTTGATTCCCTTGAGAGTGTCGAAATATACGTATACGTTTTTAAACGGTAATATCTTTTTTTATCGTTAACTTAGAAGTTTAATTTTTGCACAGCTTCAAGGGACACAGACTTTAGAATATAATTTTAATTTCAACTCAATGCTGTTGAGGTATTGAGTTGAAATTAAAATTATATTCTTCCGAGATAAAGAGTCTTTCTACTATCAGACAATATTCCGCCATGGCCTATCTACTATCAGAGAACCTGACGTACGACGAGTATCTACTCTTACATAGTTTACACCTCTACGGGCCGGACTAAGCGTTTCGCCTCGTCGTTTATTCCGCGTATATCGAAGGTCTGGAACAATTTGCCTGCTGCGGTCTTCCCGTCCGATAATAATTTAGGTGTCTTCAAGACTAGAGTGAATAGGCTCTTAATGAACTAATGTGCTTCACCATCAACTATTGCATCACTGTTTACCATCAGCTGAGATCGCAGTCAAGCACTAGTAGTAATATCAATAAAAAAAAAAACAAGGTTTTCTCAACGTAGTCATTGCCGTGCCCGGAATATTTACTCAAATATTCATTACAACAATGATACCAACAGAGTTATTTTAGTTCAGCTTTGTGTGGAGCGTCGAAAAGCTGACATTTTTAGCATTGTTCAACTGGTATGGCTAACGAGAATTCTTGAAGCGTTATTAGCAAAACTAATTCTTGTAACAAAGTTGAAATTATTGTTGATATGGCTGTTGTTTCATGAAACTATTTAATAACAAAACTGACTGACTCATTATTATGGCGCTGAGTTTAATTCGTATTGTTGGTAACTAGTCCAAGTTTTTGATGGGAAAATCTATTGTGAAAAAACAGGTGAGCATACGTTTATCCCACCGTAAAGGGCCAAGCAGGGTCGAAGCCTACTGGGGCCATGGGCGAAGCGAAAGAGAACACCGGGGTCCTGGAACGAGGGTAAAAAAGGAACAGGAGTGGGTTATAGTAAGTAAAAGTCTGACACGCCCTCCCGCCGGGCGGGAGATATCATTGGATGATTTCCCACCATAAAAAAATACGCTTTACCTACCTATCTTCTATATAAGCTAGCTTTTGCCCGCGGCTTCACCTACTTACACAAAATATAGCCTATGTCACTCAGGAATAAATCAGCTTTCTATCGGTGGATTTTTATTACGAATAGGATCAGTACTTTCAGAGATTATTTAAAAAAAAAACAAACTTTACTTCTTTATAATATTAGTGTAAATGGAACAACAAACTGACTGACTGATTGACAAATCAACGCACCACTAAATCTACTGGAACTAGAAACATAAAATTTTATACTAGACTTCCATATATGGTATAGACGAGCACAAAAAAGGGGTTTTTAAAAATGCAACTTTTAAGAGATGAAAAGGGAGAAATTCGTGTGTATATAAAATTTTATTCTTTGAGCCTATATACTTGAAACTTGACCTGAGGCAGACAATCTAGTTGGGTAGGTCTAACTTTGAGAAAGAGGTCATTCGTTGAATCCGACTCGGTTGGCAGCGTTTGGGCATCTTCTCGTCCAACATACCACAGTGTCTCAAGAGAAATTCTATGACCAGTGCGTGTTGCCAGTGATGACATATGGCACTGAAACATGGTCGCTTACAATGGGCCTCATCAGAAGGCTTACAGTCACCCAAAGGGCAATGGAAAGGGCTATGCTCAGAGTTCCCTTGCGTGATCGTGAATGGAGATAACCGCAGGAGAACCAAGGTCACCGACATAGCCCGAAGAATCGCCAAACTAAAGTGGCAGTGGGCAAGGGCCGAAAAAGGTTCTGGGGTAAAAAACCGCGTTGGAAGGCCTCCCACAAGGTAGTCCTGGTGAGCGTTGCGGAAATGCGATGGATGCGAGAGGCACAGGACCATTCGTTTTGACGACACTTGGGGAGGCTGATGTCCAGCATTGGACATCTTTCAACTAAAAACAACGCAGCGTTGGAAGGATGCGAGACGAACAGCATCGGTCGTTGTGGCGACGCTTGGGGGAGGCCTATGTATGATGATGATGATGACTTGAATTTTAGCGCAAATAGTAACCCAAGTAAATGAAAAAGGTTTTCATTATTCGTCTTTCAAAACTACCCCTTTAAAACTAGAGAAGGCCGCACGTGGACGCGCGAGGCAATGCCCCCGGTGCCCCAGCCGCCGTAGATTTCGACCCCAATTTCTGGCCACCGTAGGCGCGGGCTTGCAGACGGCGAGCAATGGGTAGCTCGCCGTCCGTCCGTTCGTCCGGTAACAGTCCGGACTAAGCCCAAGTCGTCAACGGTGCGTAGTGTTCCACGCGCGCCTCATGGAGATGGCAGCAACGGTAGGGGCCCAGCAGGGTCGAAGCCTACTGGGGTTGGATTCTGAAAGGAAGACTCGGCTCCGGTACGAAAGGCAACGAAGGAACAGGAGTGGGTTTTTAGTCAGTACCTAAAAGTATGACACTATTTTGCGCTCCGCCCAAGAGCGAGGGATATCATTGGATGATTTTCCCACCCCTTCAAAATACGGTTGAAGGGGTGTTAAACTTTTTATGAAAACATTCTCGCGAACGAAGTCATTGAGAAAGTACCAGTATGACAATAAAACTTTCTTCATCATCTTTCACCATCAATTTCATACCCTTGTCCCATGTTACATGGCATTGGCGCAACGCGGTTCATCTTCTATTTTCCCCTGACAAATCAACTTAAATCTATACTACTTTAGGTATATTCTTCTCTACTTGACGTTCTAGGAAACACTATAATAATTACTTGTAACACTTTTCTAACGGGACTCTGCCCGTGAATAACGTTTATAACACAATAAACGTAACTTTGTGTTAGTACGTGCACGTCTAATGTCATTATAAAGTTTTAAATGTAGCAAATCAGGTGTGTCTCGCTTGCTACGCCGTATCTGCTACGCTTCGTAGCAAGCTACGGTTACCCGTTCGTAGCACAGAATAGATTCTATGATAATAGAAAAAAATATTTTTATATTCATAAGTGTTCGTGTGTACAAAAGTACCTACTTATACAATATTTTGTATAGAGAAATACCCGTAAATCACATTAATATTTTAAAGGTGAAAGTTTCTGAGTGTGTGTATATGTGTAAGTATGTTATTTCTGCACGCTCAAACGGCTGATCGGATATCGATGAAATTTGACATATGGATAGACTTTATAGATACTTTTTATCAAGGGAGTACGTTCTCTTGGGATGGGGATCAGAAAATTATTTTTTTACTGTCAAGAAGGTAGCGAGATGAGCTTGACAACTACAGGAGGGACTGGTTCGCAATGGCTGAGGACAGATGTGTGTGGAAAAGGGGAGGCTTTAGTTCGGCAGTGGGACATAATAGACTAACTAACACTACTATTACTACTACCTACTACACACTACCTGCTCCTACTACTGTCAAACGGGCGAAGCCATTGACAGCAGCTAGTGCAACATACATTATTTTAATAATCGTTTTATGCAACATAAGATTTTTTCTTCTTCTCTATATTCATTTGTAATCAGTCGTTGTCTATAAGCAAATTTGTGAAGTGTATTATGTCATACCGAGTGTGCCTCCTAGCGGACTCCTCAACATCCATAGCTAAACATGTTGTGGTCCAGGAGAAGAATTTGTATGTAAATTAATTAACTTAAATAGGTCAGATAGTGTAGTCGATCCGGCGCTGGACCTCGTCTCCGGGCCCGGATAATACTACAAAGATAATATCTCAGGAATTTAATAAAAATATATAAAATAAACCGCGTTCATTTTGCGACGAGATTCACTTGTCCGTTGTGATTGAAATGAATTATTTCTCAAGGAAAATGGCTGGAGTAAGATGAAAATACTTTAGCTTTAATGCAATGTAGCTTCCTCTGAGAATATGCTACTTCTATACTTCTTGTGTTATGACGAGGAGCGTATACTTTCTGCTTGAGACTAGTGTAATCTTTAATAAAAAAATACTTCCTGTGTACTTTTACAATATCATAATGTCCATAGTTTTTTCCCGACTAGCTCGGAGTCGGCTTTCAGTATAAATGGATGCGGCTACCTGCGGAGGACACGGTGGGGCACACGGTGCTGGTGTACCCCGCTTGGGAAGAGCAAAGCCGTGTCCTCGTGGAGGCGATCGGCGCCGGTGATCTCGCGCCTGTCCTTGGGCCATGGTAATAATGCTAGCAAAGGAGGCGGCTGATCGCGTGAGGCAAAGGTCCTCACGCCCCAACAACTACAATCCAGTGGTCGCTAGCAAGTCCGTTTGACTGATGGTACGAGTTGAATTGTAATCTATTCGATGCACGTTTATTCGATATCGACTATGTTAAGATCGTGTTGTTTTTCGATAGTAACTCATGGTAAGGGCTGGGCTGTGTTTGAACTTGCGACCTACAACCACCACTGCTCTCACAACATAAGCCTTTAACTAATTAATATCAAAACAATCCAAATTATTATTTTAAATAATTACCATCTACACTGACACGTGTAAGTGAGACAACATGCCATTAAAAACTGCAATCATTCGAACTCTACACAATAATAGAATAGACGCCCGACAAACTTCAAAGCAACTAAAAAAAACGCTGTCACTTTATTAAAACGTACTTTTCCCGCCACTTATTCCTATGAACCGTGTCCTTTGTAGTCAGGTTAATAATTTATTGATCTATCCGAACGCATTGTAGGCACCTACTTTTACTAATTGGTTCTCGTTGAAAGGTTCTTTTAGTCGACGCCATTTCGAGGCTGCCAACTGAATTGTTCGGAAATAATTAAACGTAAGTACTCTACGGTAAGTAATTATTTTTCTTCGGAACTCATCTATAATTCAATACTAGGAAGGCTACGACTTCTGGTTTTAAGCACGCGACTTCATTTGAGTGACTTATTAATTGAGGACGTTTATGAACGGTTTCAGTATCGATTTTGTTCTGTTTATTAGTCAACCCATTTAATTATAATTTGTAGTCGCAGTACGCACCCAAGTTTGGCGCAGTAAAGTCAATTTCCATAGATGGGGGTTCTCGGACGGTTCCGATCTTCAGTATTTGTGCGGCGTCTCTCCGCAGGCCATGTCCCACTTTTGATCCTGCATCACGTGCCCTGTTACCTGTTCACGTAGGGCAATGACAGCATCTGCGGACGGCATAGCCGTGGCCGAATACCAGGCTAGGAATTTTAACTAGTTTTGCCATCGATACGTAAAAAGAAGATCGTAGATCGCAGTACTAAAAATAATTTATTTAAACTTCGTGTACAGTAATGATACATAGGCGGACTTAATACAACTAGGCCTTGTCTACCAGTCAACCTTTGGATTAAAAAAAGACTACACTGCAGTAGGTGTACACAATAAATAATATAAATATTTAAAAATAGAATGAAGTATCAATGAAATAAGATGGTAATAATTTTAAGATTATGTATACCTGGTCTAAAATAGACAAAGAAGTATGTGGAAAAGGGAGACGGCGCCCTTTGCCCAGCAATGGGTATATCCAAACAACCAATTATAAAAAAATGCCAGACAAGAGAAACCAGTTGGATTAGATTCGATGTATAGCTACTCGTACAAAATTAAGCCTACAATTGCCAAGACGGTTCTCCGGATTGCTTGCAGTACAAAGAGCCGATGGGATAGAAAGGTTCTGAAGTGACGACCGCGTACCGCAAGACGTAACGTTGCTTGCAAGTCCTTCTACATGGAGAATCGATGACATTGTGCCGGCCCCGATGACAAGCTAGATGTAAAATTAACAGAACCAATCGAAAATATGGCTCACCTTGGATAGATAATCAACTGATAAACAGATGCGATACTGTTATCGTGTAAAGACTTCGTTCTATACACAATCAATGTAATAAGTTTTTATATATCTAATAGCAAAATCAACAACGACTAAGTGTAATTTTTGTATTAATTGTTGATGATATTTTTGACTTATTAACCGAGTGTGTCCACAATGAAGAATTTAGAAATAGATTAGATTGTAGGATTAGAGAGATAAATAACAATGGTCTTAGTTGCGCCAGTTTCTGTTGCAGCTAGCATACAACACACACACACACGCCATGTTAAAGTAAGGTTAAATAAATATTTATATGATTTTTTTAAGTCAACCAAAGTGGCATAATCCCTTTAGGCTTTGTCGCACAACCGCTTTTATTAAAAAAAGAACCAGATAATGATGTGGCAACGCTTGTGAAAAGCCTATATGCAGCAGTTGACGTCTTCCAACTGAAATGAAGATGATAATAGAATCAGTAATCATGTCATTGATTTGGTATAACTAGTCGAAATAATGACAATACCCTAATGACGTGGCAATTAAAACAGGATATTTTCAGTAGACGTAATAAAAAAGCCTAGTAAAAACGAAATAAAGTGAATAACATTCATACATCCATTCCATTCATTCATTTAGGGTATACCCTAAATTACTACGATAGTACGATAGCTTGTCATGTGGCTCTTATATCACTATTATAAGGTTTAAATTATTATAATTGAAATTTTATAGCAATAATAGGTTTATAATTTTCAGATCAAGAAAACTTTAAGAAGGCAATCTACTAGACTAGAACCGATTGAGGAGCGAGCCAAGAAGATCATCGGCAATGATGCACTGTTTATCGAGACAAAACTCCAAAGTCTTGGGCATCGACACCGATTTGTTAGCCTGTCGGTTTTCTATAGTTTACGTTTCGGGGAGTGTGCATTCGAAATGCACAATTTAATTCAATTTTTTCTAATTTTTTTTAATATCGAATTGTAATGTATGTAACCAATTTATCTGAATTGTTTTTATTGTAACGTAATTTAAGAGATTGCATTCATTTTTAATCTATTTTGTTGAATTTTATTTTAGTAAATCATATTTTTGTCAATTTTCAATAAACGCGTGATTTATATATTTATGATTGTTGCGAATAACGCTGTTGATTGCATAATTGTTAATTTTAAGTTTTTATTTTATTTTTGTTATTCTCTACTATGTAATTGTTTGTTATTCCAAATAAATAAATAAATTAATTAATTAATTCCGTCAGGTCCGCTTCATCATCGGACCACTAGACGTACAGTGTTGCGCCATTGGTAGGTGGTGGATATCCCACCCATACGTAAAAAGTGTTTTGGGAACATCATCAAAACCTTTATGCGTACAGCTAAGGAGTGGAATTCCTTGCCGAAGTCTCTGTTTACTGGTAGCTATATAACCTAGGGGCCTTTAAGTCAAGAATGAATAGGTTACTTCTAGGCAAGCGTGCTCTATCGTCGGCCACATAATCGCTTATCAGATCCACTACCTGGTCAAACGCGTGTCTGTGTGAAATAAAAAATCTATACGAGCTTTTTATTCGTTGTAATAAATATAACTCATGATATCTTTTTCGCGGTATTTTTCCGCTTTCACTTACACGTTACCCAAATAAAGTTAGATCGTAAAGATATACATAACCTTATCCTTATCCAAGTAGCGGAAATTTCAACAGGAAAATATGGTGACGTCACGTTTCCTATATTTCTATAGAGAACGGCAATATGTAACTGTTTATTTTTTGTCGAAATGGAAGCTTCACGATTATATCAATCCTTTTGGTAGAACGACCTTCTTACTCGATGAAACGGCCCGTTTGATGTTGTTTTTTTTTTTTAATAAAAAGAACACAGCAGTTCTTTTTTTTAGTTAGACAGTATGAATATTAAAATATATTTTCTTTTATGTCAGTGTAGATAAGCATGTGGTATTTCATTTGTTTCGTTACTCTTGTTGTGTTTGTAGTATGGAATTTTAGACAAAAGATTTGTTTTAATAATAATAATTATTACTACTTCAATAAAAATTACTACTTATAATTGTTATTTTAATGTATTATTTATTATTTGTTTATTTATAATATTAATTAATATTTCGCAAGTATTTATTTACAACTAGTGATTAGTGTTAACGTGTGATTGGTATTAGTGTAGTTAATGATTTGTGAGCCCCACTCAGTGCGAGTGTTTTGGGAGGTTCCTTTCGGATGTCGCGGGAAAAAACGCCTAGTACTATTGTACGGATCGCAAGGAGGACATAGTGGTGCATACGGTGGAGTTCTGCCCCGCTAAGGTGGAGTACCACCGTGTCCTCGTGGAGGAGATCGGCAGCGACCACCTATCACGTCCGACTATTGGCCAGGCCTTGGTACGGAGTGTGAGAGTATGAGAAGTAGTATAATAAGGATACCACCAGGCCCAGGTGAACGGCATGTTAATATTATTTTGGTTTGACCATATTTTAGAGGTCCCTAACAACTTATACTTATCTTCTTATTATTACAACATATATTTTGTTTGTTTTGTATTACATTCTTGTGACATCTCGGTTAATTTTCGAGACTAATAATTTAGTTTTTAGGGTCCCGTAACCAAAGGGTAAAATGGAGGTCCAATTATTACTAAGACTCCGATGTCAGTCCATCTGTCTGTCTATCTGTTCGTCTATCACCAGGCTGTAACTTATGAACCGTGATATCTATACAGTTGAAATTTTCACAGATTATGTATTTCTGTTGCCGCTGAAAAACTAATACTAAAAACGGAACAGAATAAATGTTTAATTGGGGCTTCCTACAACAAACGTGTTTTTTTTTGCCTTTTTTTGTTGCTACGGGCGGTACAGAACCCTTCATGCGCGAATCCGACTCGCACTTGGCCGGTTTTTCAAATAACATTATAGTATCAACATAACATTCTCAACTTTAAATACGAATCAGTAACATCAATATAAAACCATCTAACTTTCAACTCAAATTTCCTGAAAAACAATTCACTTCAAAATTCAACGAACAACAACAAAACATAAATAAATCCAATGAAACTGCAATATATCTTCGAGAAAAGAGAACATTACGAAGATTAATTTCCCAAAGTTAATAAAATCCGAAGTTTATATCCAAAACGCATTTTTATAACCTGACAGTTGCTTGTTTCAATCAAACCGAAAGAATTGATTGAAAAGAAACAAAACGCAAGGGGAAAGTTCCCCTTATTCCATCATTTTGAATGAAATTGAGAAGACAATGGAAATAGGTGACTTGAAAACACAAGACCCTTTCAAAAATGGTTAGATTCTGCCGTTGGCTTCGCCCGTGTGAAATTAGGAAATTAATCAAAGGGAACCAACTCCCTGCAATCCCCCCATCCGTGTGCAAATTTCATCCAAATCCATTCACCCGTTTAAGCGTGAAGAAGTAACAAACATACAAATATACACATTCACAAACTTTCACTTTTGTAATATAAATATTAGTGTGCTTACATCAGTAGAAGGAAGACGAAAATTGTAATAGGAAGGTAGATTGCTTTAATTTACCTTTCTATTACAATTTTCGTCTTATATACTTAGTTTCTAGCTAGTAGTTAATCTTCATCCTCATTTCAGTTCTTGAAAGGCGTCACGTCATTCAGACTGTTAGACCTTTATACCTATCACAAGCGTTGCTCATGTAACGATGGTCCTGTGAGTCTCGAATCAACCAAACTCACTTTTTTTTTTCTTTTTTTTTTGAGGTGGGAAGTCATCCAATGGCTTCAACCAGTCTAGAGTGGAGCGAGATAGCATATCAGACTTTTACTAACTAAAACCATAACTGTGTCCTTCAGTTGGCCTTTGCGTTCTGGAACCACGGTTCCTTTTCAGAAAGTCCCCATGGACCTGGCGGGCATCAGCCCTATGGAGCCTCCACGGTTTGCTGACACCTCTTTGAGGCGCACTGTCAACGATAAGGACTTAATTCTTACCGGACGGCCGGATAGTGAGCTACACATTGCTCGTTGTCCAATTCTACGGTGACCAGGGATCGCCTTGCGACTCCCGACGCCAGGGAATTTAGCAAACTCACTAAGACGGTCATCGGCTTCAACGCTACGTCTTGCGGCACACGATCACCACGCTAAATCCTTTCGGCCCTATCTCCAATCCAGTCTGCGAGTAAAAGGAATAAATTAAATAATAGAAATGAATGATTTGACATTCATTTGTTACGTGTCTTCTAAATAAATAAACAGACTTCACCTTGACATTATTTTCTTCGCTGTCTTAAAGGACGACGCTGTGGCCTTGCACGCAGAAACATCAAATTTTATTAATATACTTGTATGTACGTGTAGACGTCTTTACAAGGGCGTAAAATAAAGATTAAACCTGTTGTTATGGCACGTTGACTGACATCATAAAGAGACAGTTAGTGAACTGTAAAGTTTTTATTATAAGCACGGAGTGTCCCACTGCAGATTAAAGGCCTCTCGCCCTTATTTTCTGTCTTGAGAAATCTGAGACAGCACCGGTGGCCCCATGGCATCAGCCCTGGCTTATGAAAACCCAGCTAGGCGCATTCTTTTGTTTAATTTGTTGCATCACCACTGCTCTCAAAACGGTGAAGGAAAACATCGTGAGGAAACCAGCGTGTCCTAGAACCAAAAATTTAAAGACATAATATGACATTCATTGCGGCGCATTCACTCTCCTAGAGAAGAGGCCTGAATCGCAGCAGTGAACAGTTTAAGGCTGATTTTATTATTTATGTAATGCCCTATGTACAATTGTTACCTTTTACAACCAAAAGATACGTACGATTATAGAAACCAAGTGTACAATATGATACGATAGACACAGCATGCATAATGATTTCGGCATGAATTATGCTGTTATACATATGATTAATCTGAGCCTACTCCTTTAGATAGGAGCCTACCGTTCGTCATGCCAACTAAATTTGGGTTTACCGCGTCGCTGGTTCCTGATGTTTGGGATTCAACCTTTGACTATTTTTTCTAGATTCTCTTGTGACATGCAGATAGAGCCCACCCAGGGCCACTTCAATTTGGTAGCAGACCGTGTTGCCTACATGTACGAATTGAGTTGTGGAACAAATTTGACTGTTCCTTATGCGGTCTGTAATCCTGACTCCGAAGATACCTTACTTCTTGAAATATTAGGGGAAAATCAAATAATTGAAATTAGTTGATCGATAATTTTGACTTACAGTGGCATAATATAACATGTAAATGGAATATTGCACACCTTTATTCTACACCTGCAATTTGTGGGTCAACTACACGCAGCGGGCCATCAACGCTCTCTGAGTACAATATAATAACGCGAACAGCGTGCTGGTGGGGCTCCCACGCTGCTGTAGTGCATCTACGATGTTTGCGCATGCGCACACAGACGGTTTTCACACTGTGCTGAGGCGTCACATCATCTCACTGATGTTCCGTACGCGTGGGAGTGCCAACACCATCCTGAACGTGCTCAAAATACTTAAATTAAATTAAATTAATTATATAATAACTACAGAATAAAAGAATAAAAGAAGCAATACATAATATAATATAATAAATTAATATCAATGTAATAAAAATACAAAGTAATACAGAACATAATATAATCAATTAATAATAATGAAAATGTAAAATGTAACTGTATGGACCAAATATGTCTTAAATAAAAAGATTTTATTTTATTTATTTTCTTTTTATTTATACACCCCAAATATAAAATTAAGTTACAATTATAATTTAAGCACTGAAATTTTACTTCAATGCACTTACGGGTTTTTTTTTAAGAAATTAGTTATTCTAATTGTCATAGTCATAGTCGGCCTTATAATTTTCCCACTGTTGGGACTCAGGCCTCCTCTCTAGGAGAGGGAATGGGCCGTAATCCACCCCGCCGGCCCAGTGCGGGTTGGTGGATGTCACATGTCTTCGAATTTTTGGTTCTAGGACATGCCGGTTTCCTCACGATGTTTTCCTTCACCGTTTTGAGAGCAGTGGTGATGAAATAAATTACACAAAGTAATGCGCCTGCCTGTGTTTGAACCCGCGACCTACAACTTGTAAGTCGGAGCCGTTACCACTCGGCCACCACTGCTCTCACTCGGCCATCACTGCTCTCATTCTAATTGTAGGCAAATAATATTGGCATTGACGCACTATTATGACGATGTCATTTCATTATTATTTTTATTTAGAAAAAAAATAGATTTCAATATTTCTATGGTGTCTACGGATACACAAACATGCCAGTGACGCAATCAAGACTTACCCATTTTAAAAATAGCTTTTATTTTAATATGGAAAATCATCGAATGACTTTTCTCGATCTAGGGCGGAAAGGGAGGGCGTGTCAGACCTTTACTGACTAAAGCCACGTAATCGAATTAGCAGCCGATTCTGAATATACTACATTCAAAATGTGCATTTATTACGCAACATGTTGTACAACAGATTTTAAATTATACAAGTGCATATTCTCTTCTTACTAAAACAATGAGAGATCAATCTTGGTATTCATTCATTATCTGCAGTCAATATCGTCACAAACCAAGAACTAAAATGAACAATTTTATTTGGCCCCATTACTACGTGTACATGTACATACGTCGCACGGCTTTTATGATAACCGCAAAGTACGCGAACAGATGCAAAACTTGTTCAAGTAAAACAATTTTATACAAATTACTTAACTACTTTGAGGCATGAGAGAACTAAGCAAACTTCAGGCATGGCACTTTTAGCAAAATTTTACTTCCCTGAGGTGGCGTATTTGCAAACTTTCATATAAACAGCTCAGCGGAGGTAAACAAGTTTAGTTCAACTCTAATTTCGACACTCTAAGGAGACGTACTGTACATATGAAGTTCTTGCGTCGTCGTCTAATTAGTATATAACTTGGAGCCATTCGTTTCAATTTAGTTTTGGGGCATTTCCGTTAGTTTGACCAAGTTTCTCTAATACTCCCGATATAGGCCGCGAACGTGTTTATTATACTTGACCGAGAAATTGATTTATGAAGACAGCTCTATACATAAATATAAGAACTTATCCTATTTATTATTCAAATATAGAACTTAGGCTACTGCTTACGTTATAAATTTGAATAATAAATAGAATAAGTTAATATAACTTACCTACTGATAGATTTATAAATAAATTTGCTTCCAAAGTCTCCCAAATGCGTATGTCTTGCCCAGGGTATTTAAACGACAGCAATAAATAATTTTAAGCACCTTTATTCTTCGAAAACTAGTAAAGAGCTGTCGATAAAATAAGGAATAATATATTTTTATTGAAAAGGCAATATCTAAAAACGCTGAGTAATACGATATCAAAACTTGGAAAGTTTGAGGCAGGCAATCGCGGGGTGAGTTAGAGACACAATTTCAATCTTCAATAAGAGAAAAAGTCAAACAGTAACTGAATAAGAACAAAATGAAACATCTCGACTATCCAATTTGGGGGTATAAAGAAGGAGACGACAAGACAACACTGACCTTTGTTATTGAATTAATTTCGTATGGACGAACCCTTTATCATGAAAGTCGATCGTTTGTCCGTTGTTTATATATTAGGTACGTTCATTCGGAATCTAATAATATAATGTTGAAAAGGTCACGTTTGTTTGAAAGGCGTCTCCAGTGGGCCACGGATGTAAACGCTATGTTTTATTACGATCACTGGGACATGACGTACAATAACTGGACATAAATAAATTTGTGACCGCTGTATTTTTTTTATGGACGAAGTCGAAACGAAATTGCTTGTGGACCTTTTAACTGGCGTGGCTTGTTGTGGTTCTATTAAAGTTTACCTTCAATTATTGGGTATTATTACATCCTGAGTTTGTTGTTTTTCGTTTTGGCTGCGATAAGTAAATAAGTAATATTACCTATTGACAATGAAATATTATGTTAAGAAAAGTATCGTGACTGATGAAATAAAGTACGGAATTGGAAAACTATTTAAAATAATTTTGTATAAAACATAAATAGACAAACTTAAGTTGGAAGGGGTAGGTCACATTGCTCGCAGAACACATGGCCGATGGGACTCAAAGGTTCTGGAGTGGCGACCGCGTACCAATAGGAAGGAAGGCCTTCCACAAGGTGGACCGTTGACACCACTATACCAGGTTGTCGGTCCACCATGTGGGAGTGAGAATCCGATGGATGCGAGACGTACAGGACCGTTTGTTGTGGCGATATTTGGACTCCTCCAAGTACATTGTTGTACATAAGCCTCCGCCTATGTCCAACAGTGAACGTCTTTCGGCTGAAATGATGATGATGATGGTATAGAATTAAAGAACTAGAACTACACTGCGCACACGTGGGTCACACACACCGATTTGGGCGCGTCGGTCTGCATACATTTTATATGGAAACGAGACTTGTAGAGCTACACTTGATCTACACCACGCGACGCCACGCGACGTCGTTCAACGCACAAATCAGGCATGTTACACGTGTGCGTCGGTAATGTAGTTCTAGCTTTATCGTCCCGTTTGTAACATTGCCTTCAACCGTAATATATTATAAAAAGCTTATTTTATTTTTCACCACATTTATACTCTAATTCATTAATTATTGAAAAATATTCTGTGACACACAACAGACATAAACATTAGCATTCAACGTTAAATGATAGATCATAATACTATAAGCCCAACAAAATACATGATCAAATTATGAGGCTAACAAAAAAAAAAATCTAAAAAACCTCGCTGGCTCTTAGCGTGATTTGTTGAAAAAAAAGGTAGGTAGGTAAAATCGAAGATTTTCGTACACAATCCCGGAAATTTCCATATCTAAATGGAAAACCGACCCCGAACAATCAATTTATCCTCCAATATCCTCGGGCGGTTTATACCACCTGTACAATAAATATTTATACATCTCTCCCTCGGTTTGTATCGCGGAATTCTTGAAACTGAAGACCTTTTTGCCAACAATTATGATACGTATGATTTTTTTTGTTGGAATGAGTGGTAAAAGACGAAGAGTTATTTTAAATATCAAAACAAATCAAAGCATTTATTTCAAACTAGCGAACCACCCAAGCTTTAGCGAGTGTTATAAATCTTTGAAATTCTCTGCTCTTCTCGACCATAATATGTATGTATTATATACTTTAACCTTCGTCATAAACAGTGATTGGAATAGGGAGATTGAATTGGAGTCATTGATCCGAAACGTATATATGGACATTCCTCCGGAATTGGTTGATTATTAAAAAAAAACCGGAACTTAGGTAGGAATTGTATTGAAATGAGCAATATTATATTCTTCATATTTTTTTTAACGGTACACAGTCACGATTGGACACAACCCAACGACCAATCAGAACATTATACCTTCCTTCAAATTTTGAATTGAGTAGTAACACTACCAAAATTAGCAATATTTAATTGAGTCCGGTAATACCGGAATACTTTCCCGTAAAATGGCTTATCCGTATTATTCTTTCTGTGTGCATTTATGATACAAGTACCAAAAATCAATCTACCTACTCCGATCACTGGTCATTAATCACACTGTCTACTACTGAAAACTGCATGAAAATCCGTGCAGTTATTTTTGAGTTCGTCGTGATCATAAAGATAAACAAAAGCGTTAGAGGACTATGTTTTATAATTAGTAAGACAAAGCATTTCCAGGCACTTTTGAATTGTCAAGAAGTCGGTAACCTGGAAAAATTAAGCTAATTGCAAATGCTCCAAAGCTTAGATCTCTATGAAGAAGAACGTGCAAGAAACTCCATGGACATACTTTTTAATCATGTTAAGTATTACAAAAATGTTGGTTACATATTTCTTGTCGCTTCTATTACGTAACCGAACAAAAGAAAAGATTTTTTAGTATTTAACTAAGTTAGTACGTACGTCTTGCATGCCAGATAGATGGCTACTTATTCCTTAAGAGTTCCGTGTAAAATCTACCTGGACTCTACATGAATAGAGAATTAGCGGGAACATTTTGAGTGGTATCACTTAAAATATATTAGGGGACAAATTGTCCCCCAATATGACACGCAACGCTTTATGTACATAACACTGCAACGTTGCCGTTACGTTATTTTACGATGCATTCTTGTAACACGGGGCATGTTGTTGGACAATTTGACAGCGTTGTGCGTCATGTCGGGGGACTCTTTGTCCCCTAGTATATCGGTTTTAATTATAAAGTTACACGTATATAATATCGAAGCAAATGCAAGTCAAGTGATAATATTAGATGTTTGATCAGGTAGGTATTCATGTTTTTGCATCGAAATGTTGAAATTAATATTGATCTTCCCGGGATTTAACGAATAATAATAAAAACCTCAGAGATAGATAAGACAAATAAAACAAAGATAATTGAAATACAATTTTTAATAGAATATTTCATTGTAAAAGATTTCTCTACGTCTAATGAGGTGAAGTTAACAAATTTATACTCTTCCTCCACCTCGTCATTAATGCAGGAAGAATTTTTTTCTGTTCTATTTCTGATAGTGTCATAAAAAATCCTGCTCTTTAATAATAATAATAAATTGATGGATTTGATGCATATCCACTTTATTCTTTCGCTGTATGAAATCGGTGTAAGTACATGTTTAACTCTACCTAATTCCGACCTCTGCTTATTACTTATATTAATTTTGAGATAAATTTTGTTCCACTGACTATACCTTTTTTGGGCAGGAATTCATCAAATAACTTCTCCCGTTCTGGACCGAGAAATAGTGTCAGACTCTTACAGGCTAAAACCCACCTGACCCCTTTCAATTGCCCTTTGTGTTCCGATTCCGCGGTAAATCTTTTGAACAGTCTCGCAGCCTTTTACAAACTAAGCCTAAGGGCATCGTACGTCATATATTACACTAATTTCTGCCAGTGGCTTCGCCTGTGTGAAAGTAAATTTCTTCAAACAAACTTTGGACCCCTGTTTCATGCCCTTAGGCGGTAAATTTTGGCATACGTCATAATAACAATCTGCATGCCAGAGATCAGCGCAATCTAGTCAGTGGTTTTAGATGTATGTTGATATATCAGTCAGTCAGCAACGGTTGCCTTATATATATATATACAACATTAGTTTTAGTATATGCAAAACCCAAAAAACGTGTCTAGTATTTTTATGTAAAGAATCTATGTACAAAATTTTATAACTGTATCATAAAAAACCACAAAGCTATAAGCTTATTATTTTACCTGATTTTCCGCATAAATACATGGTCACCGGGCCATCCGGGCGACTGAGAGGTTGTTTCGCTTCCCCACCCAGCTGTGCGCTGGCGCCTAATGCTCGCTATTACCGGCCCTGACCAGTCTTGTACTTAGTGTCAGTGGTGTCATAATAAAACATGGTGTAAAATTATTGGAATCGATTCAGTTACTGATGCTGAACTAACTATATTTAGGTTTCGCATATACTAAAAACTCAAGTTGTATAAGATTACTAGCTTTTTCCAGTGGCTTCACCCGCATGAAAGAAGAAAATCATCCCAAGGAAAAATACTTCCGTGAAAAAAATCCCATGTGCTATTCCAGGTCATAGTCTACCCGTGTGTCACACCCAAATCCATTCAGCCGTTTAAGCGTAAAAGAGTAACAAGCATACAAACAAACACACACACACACTTTCACCTTTATAATATTGGTGTCTATAAAAAATAATTTCCATATATTTTCCGCAAATAAGTCTTCAAGATTGTATCCTTGAACTTCCACTCAATAAATAAAAGACTACTTACACGTTCGTTCAGTACTGAATATAACTTTTCCATTTCATGGATACTGAGCGTACGTCAAAACAAGCCCAGTATATCATTTCAAGCCGTTATGATAATAGCGAAGTTCAGTATATCATGAAAAATGGTATTCAATGGTCCCACCGCGATATACCTAAGTTTATTTGTAGGGTTTTTGCAATATACGTGTTTAGGGTAATAAAGGACAGTTACTTGTAAGTAGTAGTTTACTGTGTTTAATTGGTATACAAAAAATGATTGTCGTCGTCAGGGTTTTTTTGACTTTCGGACTAGTATTTTCACTTAAAATTACTTGTGTTTTGTTTAGTATGAAACGAATATTTATGTACGTTTCAAGTGGGTGAACCTTATCATGGCAGCAGAGTTGAAGAAAAGATTAGTTATTAAGTTCCTTCGTTGCCTTCGTCCCAGGGCCTCGGGTTTCGTTTTCACACTACCCATGGCTTCAGGCTTCGACCCTGCTGGGCCCCTACGATTTGCTGACATCTCCCTGAGGCGCGCGTGGAACAATACGCTCCGTCGATGACTTGGGCTCGGTCAGGACGGTTACCGGACGGTCGGATGGCGGACTACCCATTGCACGGTTTCAAATACTCGAACTACCAAGTAAAAACATAAAATTAACCATAATATATACCAAAGTACACTCCTAAGGACATGATAATATGTAATGGTAATATGGAGAGCAGATTTATATTCGTGCGCCGTTTTGTTTCCGCTCTTTCTTCATCTGCCTAACAGCCTATATTAAGTACATATGAAGTGAATGTCTTTTTTTTAAATTTAGAATAAATTTTTTCAAATATTTACAAAATTACCTTTATGGCATCAAACGAAATGCTCTTGATAAGATTAAAAAACAAAATACTTTCACATTTGACGATTTTCGATAAGAACTTCAATTCACTGAACCATATTTGTAGTAATATCTTATAAGATGAACCTTATGACATATTACTACAAATATGTTTCAGTGAAAATATATTCATATTTGTAGTAATATCTCATAAGACGAACCTTATGACATATTACTACAAATATGGTTCAGTTCTTATCGACTATCGACGAAAATCTAGGAAAAAAAAACGCATTCACGGAACCTATCTATTGACAATAAGAGTGAGATAAGTGTGTTAAAAAAGTGTTTAAAGATGTGTTATGACGAGCTATCATTTTTAGACACTTGATTGTTATAATGATAATTAAATTATGTGTCTAAGGGTTTAAATTAACAGCTGGCGTGATAAATTGCAACCAAAAGATCACGAATAAAAGTTGTGTTATTATTCGTTTTAATGTGTTTTTTTTAGTTGGAAGGACCCGTCAGATAAGATTACACACAGATACATCTATGTTGGAACATCGATGTATCTGTATATCTGTGTATAGAATGGTTTGGGTACCTACAAAAACTGATTGGGTAAATATAGACATTCCTCTCACTGATTGCAGTACTACCATAAAATTCAATTAATCCTGAATTGAAATATTATATCATTCTGTCTAAAAAGTTTAGATAGAAATATGAGCATTTTGTACCAAAACTAATTTTAGCGATGGAAACTAGTTTCCGAAATAAATGCACATCCAAACTGTGCAATCGTTTGAAATGTGATAGTTTCAAATTGAAAAGTAAACAAATATTTCGATGCTAGAGTATCGAAATATTTGTTCGATGTTAGCATATTGACGTTTTATCTGAAACTAGAGATGAAACGGATATCCAGTAACTATCTGGTATCCGGCCTATTCGGCTTTGTTTTTACTATCCGGCCGCATACCGGATAGTAATTCAGTATCCGGCTGGATTCCGGATCATAAAATTTAAACATTTCTCATTATTTTACACCAGGCAAATCATATCACAATAGGTTATGGACACCGTTTATTTTATAATCGCACGTCAAAAAAGTTTGTTTTATTAATTAGTTAATCAAAATTAACACTTGGCAAATCGTGGTGAAAGAATACCAAATTTTCCGCATTTTTTGGTAAGAGGCGACTCCACTTGGTTTCGTTTACTAGACCAGCTTCTGAAAATTTCGCTGTAAATGCTACTGCCAGGTGCTGAAAAATAAATTCTAGCAAATCAAACTGGCCTCGTAGTTTGCCGAATATCCAGTATCCGGTATGCGGCCAAACCATTATCCGTTACATCTCTACCTGAAACCATTATACAATTAAAAAAGCAACTTGTAGAAATTATTTTGGGAATCAATGATTAAAAACTCTGTACTGACCACACATTAAAATTATGGAAAACTTCTATACAATAATGCAAATACATATATGTTTTTTTTTTTAATAGGCCTCTCCTGACGGTACTCGATGATGGTGGTCATCGCGCATATTCACGCTAGACTCATTTTTTAGTCTCTTCTATGTCTAATGTCTATAGTATTTATTGAGACTTTAGAACACGTAACATAGTAATAACGATGTCATGGTGATAACCAAGATCTATAGGAAGTGTCTATTAAAGTTGGAACTTCATTTATTGACATTATATATTTAATTTGTGTATGGATCAAGGAGTCTTCTCTTCAATATAGTAAAGTTGATATCACTTTTCGATTTCGGGGACAGTATAGACAGAAATAATTATAGACCAGTTTACACGTTACCAGTTTTCAGCAAGGTATTTTAGCGTAAATCATGAAAAATTACTACTGAAATTTAAGTATGAAGGAGTAGGCAAAACAGCGTTAAGCTTAGTAAAACCTTGTTTGAATGATAGATAGCAATTAGTTCAGATAAACGGTGTCGATCCGTCGGGATTAAATAGGAAAATAGGGGTTCCCAAGGAACAAATTTAGGTACTTCCTTATTTTATTTTTAATTCATATCTGATGAATGATATGTCCAATTTGTTGCAAAACTAACATAATATGGTGTTGTTTGTCGACGATACTTTTTTAATTTGAATAAATATATGAACCCTTGATCTACGATTTTGAACGAGGTTAATAGAGTTTCGTAGCCAAATGGCAAAAAAACGGAACCCTTATAGATTCGTTGTGTCTGTCTGTCTGTCCGTCCGTATGTCACAGCCACTTTTTTCGAAACTATAAGAACTGTACTGTTGAAACTTGGCAAGTAGATATATTTTGTAAACCGCATTAAGATTTTCACATAAAAATAGAAGAAACACAATAAATTTTGGGGGTACCCCATACTTAGAACTGAAACTCAAAAATTTGATTTTTCGTCAAACCCGTACATGTATGGATAGGTCTTCAAAAATTATATTGAGGTTTCTAATATATTTTTTTTCTAAACTGAATAGTTTGCGCGATAGACACTTCCAAAGTGGTAAAATGTATCACCCCCCTCCCCCTGTAACTTCTAAAATAAGAGAATGATAAAACTAAAAAAAATATATGATACATACAAACTTCCACCGAAAATTGGTTTGAACGAGATCCAGTAAGTTGTTTTTTTTTTATTACGTCGTAAATCGTAAACCGCAATTTACCTTTCAAGTTTGTACGGAACCCTCAGTGCGCAAGTCCGACTCGCACCAGCCCAGTTATTTTTTAATAATAGTTCATTTTTTATTGACCGACCTTGACAATTCAAAAATGCCTATTAATAGTTTTATTGAAATAAATGCCTAGGATCTCTAGGGTGCAATGAAAAGTATTTATACAGCGGAAGAAGTCATTTGATGATTTACAAAATAAAAAAAAGGTAATAAGTGCCTTTATAAGTATCTTATCATGTATTAGGGCATCAAAGACAGCTAATTACCGCGGCTTTGGAGCACAAATTATAACTGAAGGAACACAGGTAAATTTAGTCAGTAAAAGTCTCACACTCCCTCTCGCTTCATTTAAAGCGGGAGAAGTTGTGTTATGATTTCCCACCTAAAAAAAAGATAACAAAAGACATAAATAACGCTAAGAGTGCCTGTCTCCTAAGTTTATACTCCATATGACAGATGGACTTACCGCAGCATTTCCCAAGCATTACATTCACTGCAATTTATCATAAGCCATGGTTTTCTCCCGGAGTCTCTTTTTTTAAGCAAATAAGCCTCTTTCTTTATACCTATTGTGAAGAATAATTATAGCGATAATTTAAGAGCGAATGTCTTTTATTTAATAACTAGCTGACCCGGCGAACTTTGTACCTTTTAGCTAAATTTAATTTTGATCGAGATTCTCGGAATGAGAACTTCTTCACCTTTGAATTTAAATTGGACTAAATGATAGACTGAATGATGGGATGATTGAAACCAATGTAAATGACAGTTGTTGTAATTTTTCGATGTATTAGGTTATTTTTGGATGTTTCCTACACTTAAATAGTTATTCTGCTATTCGGAGTGAAAACAAATCTAATAAAGCCAATATCATCGAAAAAACCGTTCTTGAGTTATAAATGGTGTAACTAACAAGAGTGTATTTTTATTTATTTAAACTTCATGTACAGTAGTGGTACATAGGCGGACTTAATGCAACAAGGCATTCTCTACCAGTCAACCTTTGGGTTAAAACGACAATAATGTGGTAGGTTTGCACAATAAATAAATAACAGATACTTCAAACAGAACAAATAAAATAAAAAATAAGTTTTATATTTTTGTTTTTGTTGTTTTTTGTTTTTTTTTGTGTTAAGTTTTGTGTTTATGTTTTTTTTTTTGGTTTTATCTTTGAAAAATATTCAGAAATTCCAAAACAAATGGACTTTTGGAATTCCGTTAAAAGCATAATTATTTATAAAGTTGTTTATCAAGTATTTCGAAATGAAATTCTTTTAAATTGCTTACAAATGGTTGATTTTATTTTTTAACCACAAAATAAAGATCAAGCTTACTGTTATTTTACATGTGATATAGCACAGCATTATCTACCTTATAATATTCCTCTCCTGGGACTAAGGATCCTCTCTAGGAGAGAGAATGTGTCGTAATCCACCACGCGCGCCTAGTGTGGATTGGTGGATATCACATTTCTTCGAATTTTCGAATTTAGGGCGTGATGGTTTCCTCATAACAAATAAATAAATAATAATTATTATTATCATTATGTTTGTTTCACAGTTTTGAAAGCAGTGCTGATGAAATGAATTACACAAATTATAGTGCCTGGCTGGGTATATAATTTTTTTACCCAGCCAATCAGTCAGTAATTATAAAAAGCGTAACTCACTCACTGACCAATCATTTCCTAGCCCAAACTTACCTGGAACTCAGACCTGGACCTAGAACTCAGGATTTTCCAAAATTCACCCACTTATGGAGATGAAACACTAAAGGGGTCCAAAGTTTACAGTTTGCAGAAGCTAGTTTAAGATACATTTTATAAATCTATTTACCAAACCAAAAAGAAATGTTTACCTTCATATCACAAAGATTCATAAATTGAATTCTTTAAACTCATTTTCTTTTCCCGTTGAAAACCAATGGAAACACAAGCCGATTTCCCTTTTGTTTCGAGTTTCGGGTCCATAAGCTCTTCGCAGTCAATTTAACAATGGTTATTTATTACATCTTTACCGCACTTAAATATGTTTTATTTTTATTCCTCGAAGTGTACCTGTGGCTACCCCACGATTAATAAATCTTTTCTTCACAGACCTCTAAGTGCGAAAACTAGAAGCTAATGTACGGGAAATAAAATTCCCTTACACTTGCAGCTAATATCAATTTAATGTTGCTTTCGACTATTGTTTTGAGGGGAAAGAAAATACGTGGCCTTTTGAGCTACGAAGTTTCTTTTCTCTCTGAAATCACACTAATGTTATGAAGACAAAAGTTTGTTTTGTTTATGTCAACGGAAAATTGCAGAGTCCGTATATGATCATCATCATCATCATTTCAGCCGAAAGAAGTTCACTGTTGGACATAGGCCTCCCCCAAGTGTCACCACAATGAACGATCCTGTGCGTCTCGCATCCATCGGATTCCCGCAACCCTTACCAGGTCATTGGTCTGCCTTATACGAGGCCTTCCAACTCTACGTCTTCTAGTACGTGGTTGCCATTCCAGAACCTTTCGGCCCCAACGGCCATCCGTTCTGCGAACAATGTGCCCTACCCATTGCCACTTAAGTTTGGCAATTCTTCGTGCTATGTCGGTAACCTTGGTTCTCCTGCGGATATCCTCATTTCTGACTCGATCACGCAAGAAAAACTCCGAGCTTAGCCCTTTCTATTGCCCTTTGGGCTACCAGACACACGCTAAGAACGGATTTTATGAAACTCCATCCCTTAGGGGGTACCATGGGATCTGGAAGCAACAGGCCTTGCTCTCATGCACGATCTGCGCATGGAGATGCAATGCCGGGGCGAAACTCCGCTGCCACGACAAGTCAAAGCATGGAAGATAGAGCTCCGGCGGGATCTCATGGAGAAATGGCGACAGCGGCTGTCGCGACCCAGTGCTGGGCACGCCATAATTATGGTGGTAAGTCCCCTCTTTGAGGCGTGGTCGGAAAGACCTCACGGCGTCCTCACCTTCCGCATGACGCAGGTTCTCACTGAACACGGGAGGTTCGGGAAGTTCCTGCACCGGATTCGTGCAAAAGCGACGCCCGGGTGTCGCCATTGTGTGGACCACCCGGAGGACACGGTGGAGCACACGGTGGAGGTGTGCCCCGCTTGGGAAGAGCAACGCCGTGTCCTCGTGGGGGTGATCGGCGGCGGCGATCTCTCGCACCGGACCTTGGTACAGGCCATGGTCCGGAGCGAGGAGGAGTGGCAGGCTGTCGCCTCCTTCTGCGAAGCAGTAATGCTAGCAAAGGAGGCGGTCACACGCGCGAGGGAACGGCTCGCTGCCGGGATTCCGATTCCGATTTCCGGCCACCGTAGTCGCGGGCTTGCGGACGGTGAGCAATGGGTAGCCCGCCGTCCGACCGTCCGGTAACCGTCCCAACCGGACTGTACCCAAGTCGTCGACGGCGCGTATTGTTCCACGCGCGCCTCAGGGAGATGTCAGCAAATCGTAGGGGCCCAGCAGGGTCGAAGCCTACTGGGGCCATGGGTAGTGTGAAAACGAAACCCAGGGCCCCGGGACGAAGGCAACGAAGGAATAGGAGTGGGTTTTTAGTCAGTAAAAGTCTGACAATATCTTCCGCTCCACCCAAGCGAGATTTGTCATTAGATGATTTTCCCACTTCAAAATAAAATTAATAATTCCTAAATTTCAATATTCCTAACGTTTATTCCTATTATTTCAATATTACTCGTACTATTCTCAAAATACCGAGTTTCAATAGATCGAATAACAAAAAGTCCGATCTAATGATAATTCGAAACATCAAAAATACGAATTGATTATTAAAATCGCCCCCACGAGGACACGTCGTTGCTCTGCCTAAGCTTCGCAGAAGGAGGCGACCGCCTGCCACTCCTCCTCACTTCGGACCATGGCCTGTACCAATGTCCGGCGCGAGAGATCACTGCCGCCGATCGCCCCCACGAGGACACGGCGTTGCTCTGCCTAAGCGGGGCACACCTCCACCGTGTGCTCCACCATGTCCTCCAGGCGGTCTACACAGTGGCGAAACCCGGGCGTCGCTTCCGCACGAATCCGGTGCAGGAACTTCCTGAACTTACCGTATTCGGTGAGAACCTGCGTTATGCGGAAGGTGAGGACGCCGTGAAGTCTTTCCAACCACGCCTCAAAGAGGGGACTTACCGCGATAATTATGGCTTGCCTAATCCCATACTGAGCTGCAAATTTCAAAATTTATATTTTGCGGACTACCCTACCGTACCTTAAAATGTAACTAACCTTCTGTTCAGGAAACTTCACCGTTTATTCTTTCAAGGTTATTTCTACTCACGTTAAGAAAAGATCGTGAAGATAATTCATTTAATAGCAGAGGTAAAGAGAAATTGAAATTATTTTTTTTTCATAACGTAAATGTGATTAGTCTTTTGTCAGAAAGCACCTTAAATTGAATATCAAAACGTACTTGGAGACCTTGTTTTGAAGAATATTGATTGTTATAGAAAATTAAAAATAAACTAAAATATAGACGACTGATATCAATGACACAAGTTCATTTAAGAAACATATTTAATAATATCGAATAATGTGCGGCCATACCACACATACACGTATGATCGGACGATATGATTATGTCCGCCGCAAAGTATGTAGAGCTGGTTGCGCCCCATATATGACTGAATGTCTCTTTATTTTTGCTTTTATAGGGTGATCCGTCTATCGTAGTGTCCCATTTTTTTTAAGAAACGGGATCGGCGAATATCTGTATATAGTTCAGAAGTGGTGACTTCTTTAGTAAAATCAAATGAATGTGTAAAAAATGCTACAGGTTAGCAATACACACAAGTATGTATGGTTTTATTCATGTAATATGGCTGCACCACTTCAAAAACACACGGTGGAGCATACGGTGGAGGGTGGCCCCGCTTGGGCAGAGCACCACCGTGTCCTTGTGGGACCGATCGGTGTCATTCAGAAGACTTTTTGCCTTTATTTGTATTGAAATATCTCTCGCTATAATACTGGACGAGGACGCAAGTGTTATCCTCAAACCGTGCCCAGAAGTAGTGTTGTGTGTGTATGTTAATTGTTTTTTGATTGTGTAATTTATTTATTGGTTTTGACATGCTTTATTGGATTTATTTATTTAATTGACAGAGATATATATGTACTAACACTAGTTTATAAGTTGTGTATGTCTTGACTAACCATAATGGATTGTATTATCTTGAAAATAAATTATTATTATTATTATTATAAAAAAAACTTATGTAGTATAGGTATATTAATGTATATTTTTCCAATATAATGTACATAGATACAATTGACCACATAGATAGATAAAATTGTAATGCCTGTGTAAAGAAAAAAATAAAATAAACCCACTTAAAATAAAACAAAAAAAAAATACAAAAAACAAACAAAAAAAAAACAAAAAAAAAAAAAACAAAAAAGAATATATATATATATATGTAGATGGACTCACTTAGACATAAGCTTAAGATTACTTTTATCATAGTTTGAATAATTTGAATAATAATAATAATAAAAAACAAAAAAAAAACAAGTTGTACGGTCTGCACTTTAAATATTTTTGTATTTTATATAGAAGTGTTTAAAGGAGTAGACTAAGCAATTACAAAATAATGATAGATTAAGTAAAAATTAGAAGTAAGCAAAATGTGTGTCCGACACAGGAGCACCACAACAGCAATTAAAAATATTGTACTCAAACAATAAAACAACATTCAAACAACAGCGCGGACTACCATGTCTGCGGTAGAGAACGTATAAAAAAAAATGAAAAAAAAAAATAATGTACAAAAATAAAAAAATAAATAAATAGATTTTTTGAAAACAAATGTTTTTTTTTTATTTAAACGACTACCTATGATGCCTTCTAGCTAAAAAAAAATGTGCAAACAGACCATCCTATACTAGAATGCCACGAATAACTTCATAATAAACTTTTAGTTACTAGGCTTTATTCATTATTAGGTTAGTACAATTCGTTGTCGAGCTCTTTTATAAATAAATTATAACAGAACTACTCGAAACCCGTAATTATAATAATTGTCGTACGTGTTGTCTACAGGCGAAATTATCAGCTACAAGCGTTTAAACTAAATACGTTATGAAACCTACATATTTGATAATGGACGATTAATTTGAAACGTGGTACGCCTAGAAGCGGTTGTAAGTGATACAAACTATCATATGCATTATTATTACTACCTATGTAATGTTTTAAGATATTTATTCCTCAAAAAGAATACAATTAAAGGTCAAGTTATTTAAGGCGCTCTTCGTAAGATAGATTGCGAATGGTCTTTAAGGCGCTCTTCGTAAGATAGATTGCGAATGGTCTTTAAGGCGCTCTTCGTAAGATAGATTGCAAATGGTCTCTAAGGCGCTCTTCGTAAGATAGATTGCGAATGGTACGGACTATTTTTTAAATTATTAAGTAAAAATGTTATTTTTTAATAATAAAAAATACGTTGACATGAGAAATGCAGGTGCACCATTATACAAAGGTAGTAGACGTACAATACTTTTACAATGTTGTGGGTAACAAGAAATAAGGGGATATTCGTTGTAACAGACCTTCCACACGTACTGATTTGGTATGAAACGAACCACTCCTGTAGCGTACCTAGACGGACTCGAATAATAATAATTATGGTCGCCGGACTATTTTATACATAGACTGGTTTGGTATTCCAAAATCCATGATATATCATAAGTGATTGTGAACTCATTACGTATCGTTTCTTCAAGGCAAGTCGATATAAATTACACATTGTTCATTGTAGCAAACTTTTTTATGTATGATTTATTAATTTACGTTTCTTTATTTGAATAATTTTATACTGAATGCTAGACGAACTAATTAAATGATTGGAATGCTTTTGTTATACAATTAGCAATCAAGTATTGTTTATTTGTACACGAAATCAATCTGAAGACTGAGTAGCTAAGATTTTATTTGCACCATTTTTAGCCAATGCCAGCTCTGTTTTAATTTGGGTTGTCCAGATCGTAGGTGCTGGTCAAAAAATAGAATAACTTTATTGTACACTAAAATACTAATATAATTTACACAAAATAAGATAACTATTATATAAGTCTTTACCTCAAAGAGAGGAAGAAGACGGGCTTGGTCTAATTTTAAACTTAACAGTAATTGAATATTACTTATTCATAACAAATAAAATATCTGAATAAACTTAGTTCCAAAATCTCAAGATTTACTCTTAATAACCCTTTTACAAAAGTTGAAACCCTCGAACCACGCAACAAACATCATATAAAATTCATAAACTAATCAACCGAGAAAACAACTTGAACATTTTCCTTAAAACGTTGGATAAATAAATCGTAGACATCCTAATTAAACGTGGAAATACGTGAATAATACACTTGCCTATTTAAATATTAATTACTAACTGTTTGTTTACATGATGACGCAGCCGATTTACAGTGTAAACTGAAGCGGTGAGTTCAGACCATTATTATTCATCGTAGCGCCCAAATCACTTCCGAAGATTGACATTTTGAATTGCCAATACGCATTCTAATTATGAATTGAAACAATTGAATGAATTTTTCATTCATTCTTTTGTTTTGTACGCATTTGTTTTTCTATAGACAAAGTGATGTACTGTTTTTTTTTTCGGCGGGATTTTTTCAAGTGTACCTACTTCAGTGACTGTTTTTAATTTGATGTAGTTTTGTTGTGTGAACTTAAATTGGTTTAGTTTTATATTCCAAGCATACACAACTAGTCGATATGTGGAACTATTGAAACAGCGGTGATCTCGGTAAAATGAAACTGAGAATTTTATTGTAGAATTGGCTATCATATCAAAGCTTGCCGGAAAGGCTGACTCGATACCTTTTTTGTCAATACTTAAAAAAATCAGTAACCCATCTGCGTGTTATATATCAATAACTAAATACATTTTGATCTCGACACTGGCTAAATGTACAAACCGAGCTAAGACAAAAGAAAAAAAGATGTCAAAAGATCAATATTATTATTGATCACTACACATTTTTGCAGAGTAAGTAGATAAATCTTATCCGGTAAGGCCCTAGCCCAAATCGTCGACTACACGTAGTGTTTCATGAGCGCCTCAAAGAGATGAGCAAAGCTGTTGGGGCCAAAAAGGCCGATGCCCGCTAATGCCACGGGCAGTTTCTAAACAAGAAGCACAAAGGGTTACTGAAGAACACAGGTGTGGTTTTAGTCAGAAAAAGTTGATTCGCCCTCTCGCTCCACCCTAGGGCGCGAAAAGTTATTGATTTTCCACCTCAATAAAAGCCAATCGCATACCATTTTGAACGTTTTTTTTTACTTGTATTTATTTGCTTTTACTAATCTTCATTCATCATGAATCTGCTTATTTGACATCTGTCTGTTATTTTAGGGACATATTACTCTGCGCATATACCGTCCACAGTATAATCGCAAACGTGTGTAATGTATCAGTAAAGATATATTATGTTTGACAATCGTTATCGAGAGAGAGAGGGAGAGAAATAAATTGGGGTAGTATTAAGACCTTCAAATTACGGGATGATGCGGTTTACATTCAGCTTGAGGCATGGTCCGTTAAAGATTCTAGAGAGAAATGAATCGGGTGTAGTGACCAGGTACAAGAATGGTGATTGGCTGGATAGTAGATACTGCCTGCTAAACTGTGTAAGAACTTTGTTCAACTTTAAGGAATCAATAGGCTGGTCACTAGATGTAAACTAGTCAGCACATTATGATTGATGGTGCCCGCAGTATATAACGTAAAGGGCAATTAAAGGACCATGGGAGGGTTTTAGTCAGTTACAGTCTGACACTCCTTCTCGTTCCACGTAGAACGGGAAGTGGATTTGCGGACGACGAGCAATGAGTAGCTTGCCGTCCGGTAACCGTCCAGAACGAGCCCGAGTCGTCGATGGCACGTAGTGTTCCACCCGCGCCTCAAAGAGATGTCAGCAAAACCGTAGGGCCCCAGTAAAATACTTGACGACTAAAAAATGTGATTTACGTCACGTTTTTTTAAGTCATCAAAAAACAATTTCTAGATTTCGTAATAGACATGAATAACGAAATTTAGGTGTAGGACATACCTATAGTACAGGTACACTCCAGCCGCTAGTCGATAAATATTGGGGTATGTTATGTTATGTCTGAGTATCGTTTCCGCACTCAGTCCTTTGCTATCCATTGTACGTGGAAAAAAGGGGTAATATTATGTTCTATTTTACAAAGACATCAAAAATATTATAAAAATAGTTAAAAAGAAATTTCATTTGGCGACGGAAACAATCAGGAAAGCGCCATTCCCTTAAATTATTGGCCGAAATGAAAAAAAAATATCCCGTGGGATTGAACTGCACCTCTGTCGAAAGCAATTAAAAAAATACTGTCAGCCGCCATGTTGTAGTAGAAATTGGTAGAATTTTTACGTGAACGTCGCTTGCCGTGACTATCGAATACTGGGACCAATCAAAACGCATGTGTCTGAACTAGAAACCTCTATTGAACCAAATAAAAACACCAGAGGCAGGAATGGGCTGTAAAAAATGATACCTACTCTATGAGAATTTCATTAACATTATTTGATTTTTGAATATTCATTAAACCATTAAAAAATAATAATAAATAAATAGCCAAAGGATGACTTCTTCATTTTTATTTCGCAATGAGTTCCACATTTTGTCTGCGCATAGCATCTACAGTGATAGTGTACATCTAGACATCTATACGCTATCTATAATAATAATAATAAATTTTTATTTCGGACTATCAAGAGTCCATAAAACAAATTACACACACAGAAAATTTAAATGTAAATAAAATTGAACTGTCTGTTTGAAATATTAAAATGCAATATTAAAATGCATATATAACAAAAATGCAATTTTTAAATTTTTTTGTTTGTTTTTTTGTTCCACTTAACTGATTTTATCGGGACTAACTGGTAGATAACTTAGGCTATTTGCATTTTAATCAAATAATTTCGGGTTCCACGTAAAAAAAAGCTTCTTGAAATGGTCACCAAATGACATTGTACTGTTTTACTAGTCTGAAATATACGGGATCTCGGGCATCAGCCAGTGATAAATATGAAAGAGAAAAGCCTATTACGACTTAAAAGATATTAATCAAAGAAAGAAAGGAGAACAAACCCTCTGCATTAAAATAACTATCACCATAAAGAACAACAGAACAAACCAAAACCTAATATCCTGTCGAATATCAGAGCGACTAATCGTGCTGGGAACTAGTGGCCCCAAGAAATATAGATAAAGTGGGTCATCGTTAACTACATTGTCTCACGGGATTAATGATAGTATAGTTCCCCTAAATTTCTCTACCTGATACCACAGAATAAGTAAACTGTAACAGAAGCGAAATTCGTATCATCATCTTTCTGCTCTATTGTCCCATGTTAGGGTCGGCGGCGGCCAAGGCTCTATCTCCTTCTCCATCTATCTAGATATGTATATTCATTCAGAAGCGAAACTTGTATATTTCACTTTATAGTACCCGTAGATACGACTGCGTGATACGTCAATAATGAATTGTAATTTTCCGTAGAACAAGGCATAGGCCTTTTTGCCTTTACCAATAAACTACTAGCTATGACTATTGAAGGTAATGCAAAAAACTGGTATCAGCTGCAATGATTCTAAGTGGTACCAACAATGACCCCAGTTACAATCGCTTATTTGACATGCGGTCTGTATCGCACTTTACTGTAAGCATTTCTAACGCGTTTAATGCTAGAGTGTCGCTTCTGCTACATTTATTCTGTGTTAGTACCAAGCGTACCCTCCGTAAACATAGGTAAGTTAAGATATGGTAGCCGTAAACAAAGTTTCTATAGGCAGGCGTGATGGGGTAATCGCGCATAAATTAAGTAGAGGGCACTAGTTTTGGCTGAGGACTTGCGATAAAAATTTACTATGTTTTCGAGTGGGTCTCTCTGTTTTAGTTTTGGAAGATAGATATCATGCTTTATTGTAAACTAAAGTTTTTTTCTTTTGTACGTTTGATTTAATGGTTGGTTAGGTAAAAATAATGTGCAATGGATTGACCACTAAAAAAAATGGACTTGAAATTTATTGACCATCGAAATGGCAACTACGCAAGGTCTAGTCTACCTAAGGATATCTTATCTACTTTTTTTAGGAAGATTTTTTCACTAAGAATATTATATGTGACAGCGTTTTTTGCAGGAATGGGTTTTCTTTTCTTAAATAATTTATCATTTCAGCTGAAAGACATAAACATCTCCCAAGTGTTGCCACAACCACCGATGCAGTGCGTTTCGCATTCATCGGATTCTTGCGACCCTTGCCAGGTCGTCGGTTCACCTTGTGTGAGGATAGAATAACATAACCCATTCCTGAAAAAAAAAACATGTATTTTTCTTATGTCGTTCTTTCTGAAAAGCCTTGATATATAAAAAGAGAAGGCCTAACTCACTGATTCATCATCACTGTTTTTAACATCCGTTAACTAATTATCACTAAAAAGATACTCTGTTTTTCTTATTTATAATTCACTACAACGTACTTAGTAAGTTCAGATTACAAACGTTATAATTTGAAAAGGAAATGTGAAGCCATTTAAGCAACTGTGAAAGCGTCAGATCCGGAACAATTCCGAGCTTCTCTAATAACATCACGAAATAACGTGTTTCAGCACCTTAGAGAGTCGCGTCTAATACATTTCAAGTATGTCATGGTACTCCCAGATTGAATAGCCAACTCACTAAACATATTACGTAGAATGTTCCTCTTACACACGCATTCTGATTCGATAAAATGATTGAGAAAGTTTCCGTTCCTCGAATTGGTGACATAAAACTAATTTTATTGATATTCGCCGCGTTTACTTTTACAATATTCCGAACCTTTGCCGTAAGTCGTAAAGCTATACAGCCCTTGACCGAAACTTTCTGCGGAATCCTTAACCGTACCTCCCTATATCAAAAATTTACTGACTTCGGTGTCTTTTTACGGAGTTTTTTTTTTGCTTCGTGTCAATTCGGATCGTTAGGCATTAGCTGCGAAGACGTTCTTACGAAACCTTTCATCGCTCTTTATTATTTTATATTTAGAACTGGAATTTTATGGCTAGGTACTAACATAGTTTTAAGTAAATATTGTTACTAACCCTAATATGAGTGCAAGCTCGAAATAAAGTGATTAATAATAATAATAATAATTTACATTAAAATTTTTGCCGGTTGCATTAAGTTACGGCTTTTGTTATTACCTTGGGAAGTTTTATCTCGAGGTCAGGTGAAAAAAAAAACTGAAATTCTGTGCCATTAGAACAGTTCTTTTGTTAGCTATCGTGAGATAAGAAAGCATTGTTTTAAAGAAATTACACGGCTCGTTCTTGGAAATGTAGGGCGGTTTTATTTTTGTAAATAAAACACATGAGTGTGTCTCCATGTGTTTACATGGACCTGGAAAGTAAAGGGCAATTGAAGACAAACAAAGTGCAGGTGGACTTTAGCCATGTAAAAGTTTTACACTTCGTCTAGCTCCACCCTAGGAGAGGGGGAGTAATATGATGATATTTCATTCCTTGTTCACACACTTCCAGTTCCACTTCAAAATTGCTTTTAAACTCCGTACAGTAATCATCTGGTCTCTTCAGGACCACACAGATTTATGTGGACCTATCCAAGCAAGCAAGCATTTTGATACCTCTTACGCATAAAATCGTAAAATATTTTTTGAGTGACATTATATTATAAAAAAATATATATGTTATTATTTCTTATTACATCCATCGTCTGGTATTATGATTTTAAAATAAAAACATTGTTAAGTAATAAGAATCTACGGAAACGAACTCTCCTGAAAAAATACACTTTTTGGCTTACGAACTTATGCGTAGGAGGTATCGATTTGTGAGTGTTCGTATAGATAAACAATACCAAAGATAGAATATCTTAGATCTCTTCCTGATAAAACTCTCTCAAACTTCTTCCTGTTAGTTTATAATTTTAGCATATATATATGTATTTTATTATTATAAATAACTTATTTTTTTATCTTATTTTCTGTTTGAAGTATCTTATATTTATTTATTGTGCAAACCTACCACAGTGTTGTATTTTTTAACCCAAAGGTTGACTGGTAGAGAAAGCCTTGTTGCATTAAGTCCGCCTATGTACCACTACTGTACATAAAGTTTAAATAAATAAATAAAACCAATCACTTAATATATTAATATAATATCGTGCCATAATTGCCAACAGTGAAAAATACAACAATATAGATGTACATCGTTATCCGATAAGGTAATCGATTAATTTACTTGAGCAAGCAACTATCTGCGTAATTACAGGTGTACCCGAAGGCAATTATAGAATAAATATAACGTAGTTATTACATATAGCTGCGGAGATTAATACTGTTTACTAATGAAATTGATGTTCAGTATTTGCGATGTAAATTTTAACGAATTCATACGGTAATCGGGTTTCTGTTGTTGAATCAGATATTTCGTTTTATTTTTTTGCGTCGCGGTTTTTGGTTAAGCATCGGATGTTACGTTTTGTTATTTGTTTTTCTTATTTGTTTAATAATAATTTACCTGATCTGTACGTAGATATTATACGAATGATTGGAAGTTTACCTATAAATTAGGTACACACGGTGACTTTGATAGCGTAGCAGGGCACACTAACATGATAAATGTGTGCGTAAACGCTAGCGCGTGAAACACAACAGGTATTATCGTTGTGTGATACAAAGTAACTCGTTTCTACACTCACACTCTTGAAAAAAAAATAGTAGCCGTCTAAGTTACACGACTATGAAAATACAGCCAAAATTGGCTACTGTTATTAATGGCGCTGTGGCGCAATGCGTATGATACTTAACTGACGAGTAAGAGGTCCCAAGTTCGATTCCAATTATCTGTTATTTTCTTTTTGTTTTACTCATGTTTTTTTTGAATAGTAATGTTATGGTTATTCTCGTAATAATTAAAATATTCGAAATATATTTTTGTAATTTTATACATATAAACTATGTATATTTACGAAATTAATTAACGAAATTTTTGTATATAACTTGTAATATAAATAATTTTATAATATATATATATATCATTTACGTAATATAACAATACGTTATTATTAATAGTTGACAATCCTTTCATTGTCAACTTTTTTTTTTATTTTCGCAAACATTCACTTATGAAATTATTATAGTTATTAAAATTAGCATCAAACACTTACACTTAATCTTTGGAAAGTAATTTTGATGATATGGGTAGGTAATCAGCAATAATGTTCACAATAATCAATTAGCTGTGGGTATCAATACAAACAGAAGTAAAACCGAGCGTGCCATCCCACAATAATTCACCTATTCAAATAATATGTCTCCAGCTCAACTCGCAAACAAAATAAAACTCGTTTACTACTCGATATACACACACACATATTTGTATATGTGTTTGCTACGAATTAGATAAAAAAATTCGCTTCGTTCATTAGATGGAAAATTAGCACTGATTATCAAGTGCTTGCTTGCCGTTAAAGGTGTATCGAGTTCGATCCTAGCCATTGACAAAACATTATTTTCTATTTTATTGTAGTATAATGATAACGAAGTTTATTAAAGCTAAAACTTAGAATATTTGCTTTAAAAACTAAGTGTATGAATATTATCATCTACCCACTTTATTAGTTATTTACTAAGAAATGAGTCGGATAATAAGTTAACCTGGCATAACGCTTTTGCCTATCACGATCGTGTGTTCTACAACTTACTCCGAGACAAAAAATAATTAATCGTTGTGGAAAGTGATACTTTTTACAAGTAATAATTAACATGTCTCATTTGTCTACACTTTTGAGGGCTGAGATAGTAGTATTATATAAACAAAATGTATCCATAAGTGAAATTTCGAGGAGACTAATGCTACCGGTAAGTAACAAATCCAAACTTAACATAATGCGAAATAATTTAACATTGTTGATATTTGTTAGGTTTTAACGTAATTTTGTGATTGTTTACAGAGGAAAACTGTGCAGTTTTGGGTGCATAGATATACAGCTGAAAGGACAATCGATGCCAAACGTCCGGGTCCAAAAGCAATTGCATATACGGATGCCAACCCACTGCATCGAAATATTGTTGCTACGTATAGCGCTGACGGCTTTGCTACAACAAGAAACACTGCGATTATGCACGACGTGTCTATGACAATTGTTCGACGCCACTTACGAGCAGCAAAAATTAAATTTCGCAAGCCTGCGAAAAAAATTTTACTGACGGCGTTGCATAAGGAAGAAAGGATGCGGTTTGCAAGAAAATTTATAGATTTTGATTGGTGCAATAACATAGTTATATTTAGTGATGAAAAGTGTTTTAAGTCAGATAAGGATGGGCGTAAAATATTATGGAGAAAAGATGGAGAACGTTACCATCAGAAAAATATTCTCCCATGCAGGTCTAGTGGTCGCATTACGTTAGGTTATTGGGGCTGGATGTCATCGATGGGTCCCGGTGAGTTAGTGGAGGTAGGGGGTCGCAATACCAGTCAAGGTTACTTGGACATCTTGCAAAATGTTATGTTGCCTACCGTGCGCGTGGCATACCCGGACGAGCATATTTACTTCGTGCACGATAACTGCTCGGTGCACCGCGCACGAATGGTGCAAGACTGGTTAAGTGTCCAAGAAAACTTGACTGTTATTGAATGGCCCTCTAAAAGTCCCGATTTGAACCCCATAGAAAATCTATGGGGTCACATGGTGCTCAACTGGGATTCATCTGATGTGAGATCTAAACGTAATTTAGATAATTTAGTGTCATCCATGTGGGAATCGTTTCGCGGCACTGACCTGTGTGAAAATTTGGTGGCTAGCATGAGAACGAGGTTACAAGAAGTAATCGACAATGAAGGTGCACCAATTAGATATTAATTTTGATTTAAATTGAATCCAATTATAAATATTTTTAAAAAGCTGTATTACTGTATGCTGTTTTTGTTGTTGTTGTTTTTATCATGTTATTGTTATTGAAATCAAGAGTTACGATACCTATCATAGTTCATTTTTTAAAACATGTTGATTGATATGTTATAAGTAAAAAAAAAGACTAAGAAGTAAGCTGTAGGTAATTATACTGTTGTTGTTATTATGTGACATGATGTTATTGTTATTGAGATCAAGAGTTGCGATATCTATCATAATTCATTCTTGATAACATGTTGATTTATGTCACTAATAAAAAACTTAAAAAAGTGACGTCCATCCTTGTCTGACTTAGAATATTTTCACTTTATATATTGTATTAAAGATAATCATGAACAGATTCGTTAAATGTGACCATTCCGTTTAATGTATGTAATTAATAAGTTGTAATAAACATAGTTGGATCGTTATCGCAGTTTTCTTTGTCACAATATTTTCAAAATATTTTAATTATTATGAGAGTAACTATAACATTACTATTAAAAAAAAAACAGGGGTAAATAAAAAGAAAATAAAAACAAGCAAACTTTTTGTTACATCAGACGATTGGAATCGAACTTGGGACCTCTTACTCGTCAGTTAAGTATCATACGCATTGCGCCACAGCGCCATTAATAACAGTAGCCAATTTTGGCTGTATTTTCATAGTCGTGTAACTTAGACGGCTACTATTTTTTTTTTCAAGAGTGTGAGTGTAGAAACGAGTTACTTTGTATCACACAACGATAATACCTGTTGTGTTTCACGCGCTAGCGTTTACGCACACATTTATCATGTTAGTGTGCCCTGCTACGCTATCAAAGTCACCGTGTGTACCAGTGGATAGAAAATAATAGTATCTGTGATCCTTTTTTTTAGTTTGCTTTTGGGGACAACTTTCAAAAGACGTCTGGACTTATAAAGAAAACTCCACTGAGCAAGCCCTGCTTAGAGCACATCCCTGAAGAGACTGTGTACCGTTATGATGTTAATACCCTTAAACAGCTCCCAGAAAATCGTGCTGGTGGAAATTGTGAATGGCTCTGATGGCTCTTTTTTGTAGAATAAAAATGGAGTTGTTCGCGGCCCGACCCCATAGTAAGTCATTATGATATGAAAATAATTAGTATAGGCTAGTCTAGCGGTATCAACATTCGTGAATTGGCGGATTTTCCGAACAGTATTTGCTGCCGCCTTGCTGTCCATGGTGGTTGAAAACACTTGATGGACAAACGGGCGCAGCCGTGCACCCCGCGATTTCAAATTCCCGACCTCATTAAATGATGTTGTTGAGCTCGCATGTTAGGCGGAAAGACCGTTGCTTTCCCGATGATTACAGTAGGAGGCCATTTCCCATCAGTTTTTAGTCTCCGACAGCGTAGCTCTCGCTTTTGCTGGCAGAGACAGGTCTAACCCAGGAGACGAATAAGATCCACCGCTCGGAAGCCCAGGCAGTGGGTGCTGCACAAAGTTCAAGTCACTGTCACAATGGTGGGAGTTTACTAAGGCCTCTCTTATTCCGGTACTTATCAAAACAACCGCGCCCGTTCAGCAACTGAGTACACAGCACGTACCTATATGTGTAATCATTCAAAAGTTACGGAGCCAAAGAATGCTACAGGAAAGTTTGAAAGAGTGACCATGACCCTAGAACGCAAAGGACAACTGAAAGACAAAGGTGGGTTTCAATAAGTAAAAGTTCGATAAACCCTCATGCCCTATGGAGAAGGCATATCTTAAAAAAATGGAGCTAAGAAAATAGGTTTTTGTTAAACTACAAACATAACAAAGCACTGTAAAAATAAGGCGTTTAGCAATACGCTAGCAAAAATATTCGTCCAACTACTTACAACTGACCACTGAATGTAAGTATAACCTCAACCAACATATTTTCGATCGACACATACAATTCACACAACAGGGTTGTAGCCACATCGAAAATTCACCATTGTGAGCTGAGACGGCGACAAATCCAAGTCGGATCCGATAACGAATTGGATACAGTTGCATTACCGCTCGGGGACTACACTAGTGATCCCCTATCAAATGTTACAATTTTATCGATATTTAGATTTACGATTACGGTTTACAATGTAATCTTGTACAGGAATGTATTAGATTGAGAGTAAGAGGGTTTTGTGCAATTAAGAAGAGTGTTTAGGGGCTTGGATTCATTTTGTTTATTGACCAGTAATAGTAAAGTGTAGGTACTGCTATTTACCTTTTTCTGTAATTGAGTGATTTTAGTTAAGGATATTCAGACGTAATATATGAGTTCTGTAAGACATCTAATCTAGCTAATTCATCAGTACCTTAATAACAAAATTATCTAATCATGTAAAAATAAACTTTCAAAAACGATTACTTTTACAATAAATAATTTCGATAAAAACTAATAACAAAAAAACATCGCAGCTCTAATCACAGCATGAGTGGCGAAGCAACCGTCTCACGACATGTGTGCTGTGACGACGAGTGGCGCCGCACGTCGTCACTCTCCTCGGACGATTGCCAAGCTTAAGGTGGACTTACATCGGCTGTGTGATGCAAGACGATGCTAGAAAAAAAAGTACAAAATTATTTAGAACAGTTTGGTATAACCTGATTGTTCGATAGACTATGTCCTACCCAAATCACCAACTGTTGGTAAATGCCAAGCCTATGGAAGAGTTACATCGCCTATGGAAGATTATGGCCCATTTGCTCTCCTGGAGAGGAGGCTTGAGTCCCAACAGTGGGAACATTATAAGGCTAAGTATGCTAAAGCGGTGACTTCGCCCGCACGTAGAACAAGTTTATACTTGACCAGCTAAGTATCAATTGGCAATGACTGATAGTCGTTTCTTCTCACAATAACTCAACACTGTTTCAGTATTATTACCAAGAGTTTAAGTTCTATTTTAGACCCATCTCTGATATACATTATTCCATTACTAAATTAAAGCAAACTGAAATCGTTATAATAATGGCACTACAAACAATTAACGCGTGTAATACTTATTTTAAGTAGTGACAAAATGTTAGCGAACAAAGTGGTTCTCACTTGAGGTTTTTGCAGATAAAACCATGTCTTCAACAAAGGGAAAACTTCACATGTAGGTTAATCTCAAATAGGAAATAACATTTTCTTTTGTCAAGATTCAATAGACAGTGAGTGAGTTATCAGATTTTCATTGTTAGTAAAGATATTTTATGAATATTATATATGCGGTCAGTTATTTTACAAGCAATGTTTTTATATGATCCATAAAACTGTCTATGAGAAAACCTTTACTTGTTTAAGTCCAAAATTAAACGATCCCTTCCATGTTGTAAGATATTACGATATTATACCAAGATATGAGCCGTAACCCGTAACTTGATATAATGGCCCACCATCCCATTACTGACTATAGTTCCTTATGGCTGTTTTTTCATGCAAACACTTCCACTTGACCCTACAATATAGTCATATCATTTTAACAGGATAAGAAACTGCGTCTAGAGTTAAGGACAAACAGTTTTCCTTCCCTCAAATCAACCTCGATTCTACTTTTCTGAATCAAATTGATAGTTAAGAAAGTCCTTTTCCACTCGCTTATCGTCAACATCAAGCATGCTCTGTAAGCTTGTTGCTTCATATAACGCAATCCAACGCGATTTTTGACGAAGAGGCAATGCAAAAAATGAAAGATAGCTGTGTATCCAAATATCTAGAAAAAGATGTGTAATAACATCATAAACACGTAAAAGCGGTTGTATGAAAATGTACCTCAAAAAGGACGCTCTTAAAGCTTGACATCGTTGGTTAACATCATCGATAAAGAATATAGGAATTAGTTACCTATTAAGATACTTTATGATGACATCATGCAAATATTCTTATAAATAGGAACATTTAAAACCTCCTCTCGTATCCAATTTCTCATTTTGCATTACCACAATCCACAGTCTCTGTTACACGACAAAGTGCTGGCGTGAGTGTAAAATAGTTATTTAGTATTTTCTATTCTAAGATGTATTCATATTTTCACTAAATGTACGCAAGTACCCTGAAAAATAGATACCATATTTAATAACACACTCTTTCTTGCACCCTATCTACCATCTTGCATTACAACAGTGTATAATCTCCCTTAGATGACAACGTGCTCTAACAACAACAGCCCCACTATTGGTATCACAAGACCTTCCAATGTAAGATGTATCAGTACTGAAGATTTATCGCCAGCTCTTTTGAAGTTTATGAAAATAGGGTGTGTAACTGCATGGCGCGTCGTGGTCTGAATTAAGAGATCGGATTACAGTGATATATTTAAATTGGATGTTTTATGAAAACTATTTTAGAATTCACTTTTCGATAATTTCACTCTGCATCACCCAAAGGTTGATTGGTAGAAAATACCTAATGGGCTTACCACAAGAACAAGCGTCTCCACAGTTTTGCCAGCGTAGGCCGGTTTTTATACGGACACTGTGTACAACTGTATGAGTTTTACCAATCACACGCGCGGTGTTCTGTGTAAAAACCGGCCTGCGCGGGCAAATCTGTGGTAAAATTTGTGCGTGTGGTAGGCCCATAAGACATTTAATCCGCTTGTGAACTTCTGGGTGTAAAAAAAAAATTACAAAAATGATTTTTTGTTTTTTAAATTGGCAAACTTATTAAAATTAAATTGTACACGAAGATTCTTTGCATTTCTCTTCACATGAAATGTCTCAAATTGGTTTAAGAAAGAAATCGAAACGAGATACGTGCTAATGTTTTGTGACAGTCACAAAACACATTCTTTTCTGTAGAGAAGAAAACTGTCATTAAAAATGTATAGTTTTGCGTACGTTATTTTAAAGTGTTCAGAGGTACAAGTTTGTGTAAGGATCGCCACACACGGGCCACCAGCCACAACCACAAAACGCCACCACCGCTATATTTCCTACAGTATTCATACATTTTATATGGATTCGCCGCATACCGTTGACGCCAGTGGCTAACACACGCTACAAAACGCCACTGCTCGCTTCTTGTGGCCCGCACCGGCCACTAAACGCCGACACAAAACGCTGCCGTATGCCGTTCGCGTATTTAAACTTTCTTCGATAGAGTCCATTATGATACTACGAGTAAGGGTAAAATAAAGTAGCAGTCACCGGCTTCAAGTGGCTGTCGCGCGCTTCAGCTTCATTTGTGGCCGCTTCTAGCTTCTCGTGGCAGCGTTTGTGGCTGTGGGGACCCGTATACGGCAACCCTGTCTCTAGAATACGAATAGAAAAAGTCAACATAAAACAATCGTAAACCTCCGAGCAAGTATCAATTTTGACACAAAATTCCATCTTATCAATCGAACTCGCAACAGCACTTCACAAACCCTCAAGCACCCATTATCAGAACATCACACAAACCGCTAACGACTTAAACAGCCAAACATTCACCCACAAGGGTCCACCGCCACACAGAGATATCAATATCTAGAAACACTATAACTACCCACCTTCCTTGAAAATGGCATAGAAATTGAGCGAAGCGTCTGCCTAATAACAGTAACGCAGAAAGCGGAAGTGGCTTCAAAGCGACGCCCCTTATGTCATTGTGTTGGTAACACGAAGTTACGAAATAACTTCGTAACTAGCGGCCAACTGCGGAAAATGGGGGTGAAGTGAATGTACTCGGTTAATGTTGATAGTTTTGTCTGTAATATTTTCATCTGAGTGGGTGTTTACAGTTTATGTTAATCAGTTTAGTAACAAACGGGCTCTCGTGTTGGCCGAGCTATCATTTTGAAAGCATGTCTTGATATAAAACACAATCAGGCAGACAGGTTGTTGTTAACCTGATTTTGGTGTTACTGCTAAGGGGTGAATGATGATTTTGAATTTCGAAGACAAGCAATAAAGTTACTTTTCAACATGATATAAAATTTTTGGTTAAATTTTTTCGAGCGAATTTCAGTGGTAGTTTTATGGATTCGCTTCTGAAAGGAAAACCAAGCCCTGGTATGAAAGACAAAGAAGGAACAGGAGTGAGTTTTTAGTCAGTAAAAGTCTGACACACGCTTCTGATCCGCCCAAAAGCGCAAGATGTCATTGGATATTTTCCCAACTAAAAAAAAGTGGTAGTTTTAATTATTTTATTAAATTGTTATTTATTTATTTATTAAATTCTTTATTGTACACCGCATAAAAAAATACAGGACAAACATTATTAAAAATAAATACAAAATGGGCGGTGTTATCGCATAGGGCTATTTCTTACAGACAACCTTTATATGGACTGAACGAAAGGAGATTGATTTAGGGCTGTCAGTGTACAAACATCAGAAATAATACTAATAAGACATAATAACACGAATACATACATACAATACAAAAAATATACTAATAAGTATCAGATATATAATTGAGCCAAGAGAAAAAAATCATACAAGATACAAGATTATTTATTTTGCATATAAATGCAAGATGTTACATAAAGTTCAGTTGAATCACATCAATCATAGTGAAGGGTAATGCTCCTTCACCATTTTTTTAAACGTTGGTAACGTTTGAGCACGCCTCACAACTATGGGTAACGCATTCCATAAACGAGCTGCTTTAATTGTGAAAGATTTGTCAACGAAGGAAGTGGAATGCGTGCGAATACTTAATTTTAGGTTTTCCGATTATCTCAAGGACCTATTATGTATGTCACTAAGAAACTAAAAGCGTTTTTTAAGATAAAACGGGGTACAAGGATTAAATAGGTCATTATAAAGCAAAGGAAGTATGTGGACGTTACGGTGAAGGCGAATAGGGAAGGAAATTGATTCCTAGCCAATGTCGTGATGTAAAATTGGTGGGGTTATCTATATAATTATCTCAAATGGCTACTTGTCTATAGCTGGATAATATGTGAAATCATTGAAACCGGCGTATTTTCGATAAAAATGGAACTGACAATTTTATTGTAGTGTTAACTACTGTAGCGAAGCTTAACGAGAAGTTTGACACAGTAAAATTGCTGCCGAAAACTGTAAAACATTAGAATTTGTTACATCTGCATTCTAATATAACTTAGAGTGACTATAAAACTAAGTACTTTCTCAACTTTACACTGACTAAACCACAAAGACGACAACCCGTGTGAAGCCAGACCAGAAAAAAAACAAACACGATGTAAGAAGATGAGAGATGATGATGAGATATGCGTATGTCTCTGTTTCCCTAAAAGTAGTCTTTTTGAGATTTTTGTGAAAGTTATCGGTGTTCTACAACATTTTCTTTCTAAAAGAGCCACTTATTGGGTTCCATTAAACGCAAGACGACCTCGCGACAGACCAAGGCGAAGGTGGAGAGATGAGCTGAATAACTACCGGAGGGACTGGCCTGCAATGGCCGAAGACAGACGTGTGTGGTATACGACGTATAAACAATATTTTCCGTATTAGTCAATAATATCATGTATTATTTAGCGCATTGCACCGCCTTCAAAGTATCTTCTTACCTCTTTGTTCGGCGCCTCACACCGCAGCGTAGGCACCTACATATCACACGTATTCAGAAGAGAAGTGCTAAGTACTTCGCAAAGTTTCACCCCGGGGAGTCTGTCCTACTTGATAATCATAACGAACGTCTTAAAGGAATTACTCAATTAGCAAGCTTGAGCTACGCGGTTGTTACTTGGAAACGAGTGTGTTTTGTTTATTAGTATTTATTATTTTTGAACCGTGTGTGGAAGATATATGTGCTACATATGTGCTCAGTACTAGTACATGAACTTATATTGACACTCACGGAATAATTATTATCTGTGTTTTGTGTTACATAATTATATACATAAAATAATATAAAAGGAGTATCTGACCGACTCACATATCAACACACAGCTGAAACTACTGGGACTAAAAGTGTAATATTTTGGTTTCTGTTTATAACTTAGGGGAGCACTTAGGGAAGATTTTCTAAAATTCGCCTCCTAAGGGGATGACATATGTGACATATGTGTGACAGTGATGACATATGGCTCCGAAACGTGGTCGCTTACAATGGGCCTCATCAGAAGACTTAAAGTCACCCAAAGGGCAATGGAAAGGGCTATGCTCGGAGTTTCCTTGCGTGATCGAATCAGGAATGAGGATATCCGCAAGAGAACCAAGGTTACCGACATAGCACGAAGAATCGCCAAACTAAAGTGGCAATGGGAAGGGCACATTGCTCGCAGAACAGATGGCCGTTGGGGCCGAAGACGTAGCGTTGGAAGGCCTCCTACAAGGTGGACCGATGACTTGGTAACGGTTGCGTGAGTCTGATGGATGCGAGACGCACAGGACCATTCATTGTGGCGACACTTGGGGGAGGCCTATGTCCAGCAGTGGACGTCTTTCGGCTGAAATGATGATGATGAAGGGGATGAAAATAGAGTTCAATGTTTGTGTGGAGAAACCTACTTTGTCACAGGCGAAGCCGTTGGCAGAAGCTAGTCTATGTATAAAAGGCAAAGTCCTGACTCACTCACTGACTCATCAACACCCAAACCAAACCCTTAAACCTTAAGACGGTCCTTTTTTGATGTATACAAAAAACAACAAAGTAAAATAATTGACCCCAGAAGGGGATAACAGGAGTCCAGATTTTGTATGGAAAAAACTAGTACGTACATTAACCTTTCAGGCCCCCAGTGTACCGAAAACAGTACACCTCGGTACCAGCGAACTTAAACCTTATTTTTACGTAATAATGTTTAAGTTAGCTGGTACGAGGTGTACCGTTTTCGGTACACTGAGGCTTGAGATGTTAATATATCTCCGACTGACCACGAGGAAGAGAACCACCCGCCATCTATTTAATTAGTCAATTATACAGAAATAGATCCAGCAAGTGAATCCGAATACACAGTCAAGTTAGCTCAAACCTTTCTAGAAGAACCGAACTCAGCTTAACTGGGAAGTGATTTGCACAAAGAAGACATAGAATAATTATGTAAAAGGATTAATAAAAAATTGCTTCAAAAACCATTTAGATTTTAATTTGAGACATTTTAATAGATTTGTAGATATACAATGTTTTTGGAATTGCATGCAAATTACGTAATTTAGACACAATAAACCTAAAAAAATGTATTAAAAATACTATAAGCTTGTACTTAATAAGTTAAAAAATAAAAACAAATCGAATTTTAAAACAATGCAATACCAAATTGCTTTTTAAAAAAGTTATCAAAAAATAAACGTGTATTGCGTTTATTTATAATGAAATAACGATCCCATATCCATTTTCTCACAAATGAGAAATTATTATAAAAATATAACTAACTTTTGAAATAAAAATCTTTTAGTTTTCAGAGTAAGTAATTATATTTTATGATTACTCTGAAATCTAAAAGATCAAAATAAGCTAGCTGGTACCCCCGGCTTTGTCCGCGTCAGACTCGTAAAACAGCATAATGCCAGTTGGTGACAATTTCTGCAGAATCCTAATTATTTTTCAAAAATAAACGTATACTAAAGTAAAATTAAGTTACTCTTTATAATATCAGATATCTACCCGTAACTACCTCGTCAAAATAGAACCAGCCCTTTTGGTAAGTAATTGGAACAAGTAGACAGACAAACTGACAGACGGAATTTTTTTTAGTGAATTTTGGTTATAGGTATTGAATATGCTTTCATATGCATTGAGTAAAAAAAAAAAAAAAATATAAAGACACTTCAATTTTATTAATTATTTTCAGTTGTAGGTAAAGATGTACCACTACCTGAAAGAAAGAAAGAAAGTCTCCCAAAGTCTCCCATTTCAAGAATCTTGGATCGATACTGTCTGAGAACGCCAAAATAGACTTAGATGCTCAGGTTACATGCTCATAGAGTCAATGCCGCACGGTTAAGATGGAGAATCCTAACAGGAGTACTCTGCGAGAACAGTATGCCAATAAAACTGAAGGGCAAAGTCTACAAAACGGCTATCAGACCCGCCATGCTATATGGCACAATGCTAGGCGATGAAAAAGACTCACGAAAACAAGCTGCACGACAATGAAATGAAAATGTTGCGATGGTCGGCTAGTGTTACGAGACTTGATAAGGTACGGAACGAATACATCAGAGGCTCCTTTAAAGTGGCACCCAAAGCAGATAAGATGTCAGAGAGACGTATACACTGGTTCGAACATATCATGAGAAGGGACAAAGAGTACCCAGTAAAGAAGGCCTTAGTGATCCCCGAAAGGAGAAAAGGCAGAGGACGCCCTCTAGCTACGTGGAGGATAACCGTATCCAAAGATTTGGAACGAGCTCAGCTGGACGCACAGACAACCCAGGATAGACTATCCTAAAACCTAAAAACGAGGAGAGCCGACCCCAAATGAAGGGATACGGCAAGGAAGAAGAAGAAGTTGTAGGTAAAGATGTTTAGATGTATATGTAGATTATTGGGATCAAAAGGATTTCAAATAGAAATCTAAACATTATCACATAATTTGCACTCAGGCCTGGCTTAGAGCTTTAAATTAGAAGTTTCGAATCGATAGCGTTGCGTAGTTTAGTGTGTAGTAGCACTAGTGTAGCGTGCGCTAGTTTACTTGATTTGCGGTTCGAACTAAGAACAAGTTCGTAAACTTTGCCCTCTACATACCCACTTTATTTCTAATTTGTTGGCATATTAACTGTAATTCACCAATACTAATGGCTTGTGGATTTTCGTGTAGATATACCAATATAGGTATTATTATGTATATTTTATCAACTTAATTGTTTGTTTTTAGACTGCGATGTACTGTGTTTGTTAATTGAATGTTCAATTTTATTTTAACTTACTGATAATTTATGCAACACAAAAGACAAAGGTGGACTTAATGACTTAATGCCTACTAATAAATTATACTAACACTAACTACTGCACACTACACTAACACTACTATACTAATTATTATTATTGTAATTGAAAATACTCGTACTTATAATGTAGTTCATTTAATTTAATGTTTAACTAGTTATTTTTTTAATTAGATGCTATTTAAATTTAATTATATGTATTGACTTACCGATAATGTTAATATAAAAAGAATACAATTTAATTTTAATCATTTCTTTAAATTTTAATTTATAAATATGACAGTGAACGCGATTAGTGAAAATTGTCGCTATGTGTAATACGACGACGGCTTCCCTATCTACTGTCTACGGTACATCCTCATGGGCATTGTTAAGCCACCAAAGATCCAAAGGGTTGGAAAGGGGGAAAAGAATAATTAGTTAGCTCCCCTTATTTGTCATTCATCTTAATTACAATGACTGCAGACGAGATGCAGGACCGTGTAACACAGTAACTAGAATGTGAAGGCCACGTAGGTCGTTAGTCTAGTTTTTTTTTTTTAGGCAGGAAATCACCCAATGACATCTTCTGCCCTTTTGTGTCCGACTTTAACTGACTAAAATCCACTCCTAGTTCCTTCGTCGCCTTTTGTTCCAGGGACGGGTTTCCCTTTTATAAGCGAACTCAGAAAGCTTCGACCCAGTTGGGGCCCTACGGTTTGCTGACATCTCCTTGAGGTACGCGTGGAACACTACGCGCCGTCGACGACTTGGACTCGGTCCGGACGATTACCGGACGATCGTACGGCGAGCAATGGGTAGCTCGTCATCGTCGCTGCCCTCATTAGGAGGGCTACTCTAGGGCAGGGAGTTAAAGGCGTTAAGACACCACAAAGACGACCCTGCCCTGGGACACCGCATTCTTCGTCATGAGGGCTCGCAAGCGCATGATGACGTCCACCGTGGAGCGCCCCCTGCCCCCGGCCAAAATCTGGCCCCGACCGTGCTAGATTCGCGACGAGGCGGTCTGTAATTACTCTTTCAAAGAGCTTGCCCCCTTCGTCGAGCAGCACAATGGGTCGATACGTGGATGAAGAGTCCGCAGGGCGCCCCGGCTTCGCGATGAGGACCAGTTTCCCCGTCTTCTCTTAGTCGAGATCCGAGAGCCTCCATGGCCAGGATCCAGGCTTTCCCAGGCAAGCCGTCGGGTCCTGGGGCGGTATTAGTACCAGCGGCGGCCAGGTTGTTAGTGCATGTAAAATAAGCTTTTTTACTTAGATTGAAAATCGACCATAACATAGTTTTTTTTTATTTTTTTTATTCGATATAAGCCAGTTGAAAACATTTTGGGCAAATGATGATATTTAAGGTGATATTTAGACAACAGCTGAAAATAATTATTAATTTACCTATTACTATTTTTATACAATGTACGTATTTGAAAATATTTATCTAACTATAATTATATATTCACTAAAGTAAAAACCATAAATAAATTAAGACCACTACCACACTACTTACCACACCACTGGACCAAAAGACTGGTGTCATTGCCACAATGCATGGCAATGCTTAACCTCTGTCCAAGATAAAAGCTAAGCTTTGGGTCACCGGTCACGCGAACTTTGACAGTAGCTTATTTTCCAAGACCTTTATTTATAGGTCGAACCAATTAGTTACAGCTAGATAAACAAGAAAACTGGTTCAACCATTTTATTAAAATTTTTGCCTGTTTGACCACTGACTCATCAAAATAACGTTTCTAAGAATTAACAACTCGCCTTCAAAGCAGAAAGATCCAGTTAGTATGTCAAGAATGTAAAACCGGGTAAACCTCCCTAAAGACGACTAACACAACATAAGTACCCATTTCCCGCGCTTTTCAACATGACACTGTGTTGCTAGTTGATAGTCTAGTAACTGGCCAAAAAAAGTGACCGCATTACCACACTGCATGGCAATGCTTGTCTTCTGTGCAAGGTGAAAGCCAGCCTCTGGGGGCTTCGTATTAGTTATGCGAACTGTGACAAGAGCTCACTTTCCAAGACCTATGTATTTGGACTGGTCGAACCAATTGGCTATTGCTAGATAAGTTCAAAGAATCTGGTTCAACCGTTTTATTAAATTTTGTGCCTATTTGACGATAGGTCTATCAAAATAACGAATCTAAGAATTAACAATTCGCCTTCAAAGTAGAAACATCTAGTTAGTAAATCAAGAATGTTAAACTGGGTAAACCTTCCTAAAGACGACTGACACAGCCACGTACCCGTTCCGCGCGCTTTTCAACATGACAGGAGCTGTCACTCTGTGTTGCCAGTTGATAGTCGATTACGTCTGTCACGCCATCTATGATTCTGTCACGACAACTAGTAGGGTGCTTCCTCGTGCTAATGAAATGCAATTCTCTTGGATTGATCGCAGGAAACGGATTGACGTGATTGGGATTTCGATCTTCGATTGATGATTCGATTAATGTTGAGATACGCGTATCATAATGATTAGTACGTAATTTAAACCAATTATATGTTACGTGCACATTGATACGTATGTTAGGTAGATTGGAAGTTGATAAACACTAAAAAACCTAGTTTTCTTTTAGACGAATATTTTCTGACTCGAATATTTTGTTACTAAGATAGCACCTATTTCATTCTCTGGTGTTTAGTTCATAGTTAGTACCACATTAATTAAAAAATCTTAAATATTTTCTTATCTTAAATTAAAATGTATTCTTTTACGAAATAATTCAGCTTTTCGGCCGAGAATCTGACCCTGACACGTGGAAAAATACGGCGAAAATAAAATCCCCTTCTTTTACAAAAATGCCTCACATTTTTCCACGTTTAAACGAGGATAACTCGTATTTATCTATTAATAAAGACGAAGTTTTCTTCGGTAATACTCATTATTTCATAATAATTCCTCTAGTCTCGTAAATCATACCTAATCCTCAATGTTACTGAGTTCCCCCAGATTGAAATGAAGGCCTTGAAAGAAATTATTGTGGGGATTACCCAACAACACAAAATTAAGTGAGTTTGTAATTTATTCCGGGGCCAATGGAAATGTCTGTCTTCCGAGATATTTCTTAGTTGTTTTGTTTTAGATAAATACATTTTGCGGTAGGAATAATAATGGGATTGTTATTAATTTCAGCGTAGCTTTGGAAGGGTAGAAGAAAAATGAAGTGAATAATAATATTAATTGAGTCGTGATTGTGACCTATTTATTTATGTGGGTCACGTAAATTCGATACAATCTTCTTCGGTTATCGGTCCCTTTACGTCCGCTGTTAAGATATCCTCATAGACTTTAACGAGAAATGATCCTGTAGAGATTTAGATGTAATCCTGCAAGCTTCAGCGGATTTGTAATGATTATAATGTTGGTTTAGTATGGTATTCAATGCCGGATGCATTGTCGGACTAAAGCTGATACAATATAGTTGGGGAGGTAGATGATGATGAGCCGAAGTCTGAATAGGTAGAATATATATTATTTACCTAAAGTTTGTAGAAGTAAGTAACGTAAAGTTGAAAAAATTTCCTCCAAAAATCCCGGGATTTATGAAATTGCAAATTACTTATTGGATTATGAATACATTTGAACTAAATTATTTTATTGAAGAATCTTATTGTGTTTTTAGACTTCCCTACGATTAATAATCCCTTAGATTAAAACAAAACTCTTAAATTTAACCGTTTTATGTTAAATTTAAGAGTTTTGTTTTAATCTAACGGTTTTGACATGCATGCCGCGAATATCAGCACCACTCAACTCGAACCGATCCAACACACAAGCCATGTTGGCCTGTGTGTTGGATCGGTTCAGTTTCAGTGAGACATTTGAGTGTGCATGACATATTTTGAACTGCCACATTAGATATTCGCCAACCGTGCCGTCAAATGTGCTTGACCAAAAAATCCTTAATTTTTAATTCATATCTATACAAAATAAAGGAAAAGAATTAATTTGCGTCAAACAAGGCGCATACCATAAAAAATATAAATAATAACTCTATAAAAAATAAAAATTTACCCTGAAAAAATATTATATAACTGGTGAAATCACGTCTTGAGATTTATAGTGAAAGCTTATTTATTTTTTATGTAACATGCTGTGAGCAAGCTTGCTATCTCCACTTTGTCACATAAACTTTTTAAGATTTCAGACAAGTGTTTTTGTTGTAATGAGTGTCAAGTATAAATGTATGATGATGAACAAAAAACTAAAAAAAATATAATGGTTTTTTTTTGTATTGATTCTTTATAAACATTGATAATAATAATATGATAATCTATCGACATACATAAACATTAATTCCTATTTCCCTTGGTCTGGTCATCACGTTTGAACGGCTGCTGGATCAATAAATAATTTCGTTATTTTTTTTATTGTTATTGGCAGAAGGTTTTTACGGAAAGAAAAATTAAGAAAATTGTGCAAAAAACTAGACAATACAGAAAATTATGACTATTTAACCTTTGAGTCTTTGACAGTTTGCTTGTTTCACTATTCATTACTAAGACAAGATAATGTGTGTCGTGTCAAGTCTGTGGCTACGAGTAGTATCTTAATAAAAATTATTGGTTCAAGTCACTGCAGCTTTGATTCGTTTGTATTTTATTTAGATACAAAATTAAATAAAACTTCATCATCATCTTCCTGCCCATGTCCCGTATTACTAGCGGACGGCGCCACACGTTTTTTTTTCTTTCATTCTACCCTGTCACCCGTCATGATTTTATTTTTTAGGTTAGAAGTCATCTAATGACATCTCCCGCCCTTTCGTGTCAAACTTTTACTGTCTAAAACCCACTCCTGTACCTTCTTTGCCTTCGTTCCAGGGCCCCGGGGTTCTCTTTCGCATCACCCATGGCCCCAGTAGGCTTTGATCCTGCTGGGCCCCTACGGTCACCCATAATGCTACAACTCCCTTTTCTTTCACATTTCTCTTCACACAATCCATCTATCATTTATTTGACCTATTGGCTGGACTGGACCCTTTGGGCACAGCCGTGAGACACACAATGTTGTTTTATTGATTTTTTCTGAAAAGTTTTTCTATTTTTTTAATTGTGTGTGTCTGTATGCTAAATAATTGTTTATTCTTTCTTTATTTTATTCACGTTTACAAAATTAAATAAAACAATTATCAAAGTAAAACGTAGGTTCCAGATTTTATATTCAACGAAAGTTTCCAGTAAGCTAAATTTAGTATAAATACCGTTGAACGTTTACCTCGACTCAGCTGAATCCCGTACTATCGACACCTGCGATAACTTACCGTTGAATTATGATAGGAAACTTTTCACATTCATCATGTTCTAATTAAAACAATCTGTTTTAGCTGAGAACAAGTTTAATTACAGTTTTGAGCTATAGTTTTGGTTTATGGTAAGACTTCATTAGTGTACTTACACGCTTAGAAAAATTCTTCATCAGTGGCATTATCCATATATTGTTTGCCTTTGACACAGCCTTGGCAATCAGTCCCACTACCATTAAGCTTGTTAATTTATTTTTCAACATAAATAAATAAAATAAAAATAAAATAGCTTTATTTTCTTTTCTTTATTTATTTATCAATATATTTAAGTAGTGTTTTTGTTTCTTGATTTTTAATCATAATATATTAAGTCGTACGACTGGAGGAGGCTATAACGGATTATGCGGACCGATGACCTGGTGAGGGTCGCGGGAATCCGATGGATGCGAAACGCACATGACCGGTAATTATGGCGACATTTGGGGGAGGCATATCTCCAACAGAGGATGTCTTTCGGCTGAAATGATGATGATGATGGGTTATGCGGTGATGAACAGTGAACAGCAGCTCGGTCGACGATCTCTCTTTTTTTTGGCCGTGGCCTTAGTGAGCTAACGGTAGTTTTTTTTTGTAGGTGGGAAATCATCCAATGATTCCTCTCGCTCTTGGGTGGAGCCGGAGAGCGTGTCAAATTTTCACTGACAAAAACCCACTCCTATTTTTTTTCCTTTCGTTCCAGGTTCCAGAGGGTTCATTTTCACTTAAACTATCACCTTGAACTGACATCTCCTTGAGGCGCGCGTGGAAGACTACGTGCCATCGACGACTTGGGCTCGGTCCGGACGACCGGATGGCGTACCTTCGGTGGCTGGAAATCGGAATCGGGATCCCGGTGGCTGGGGTGTGAGGGCCGATAGATGTTCCGGGTCTAGGTGTCTTTGTGTATGCGAGTTTAGATGTTAAAGAACGTACCCCGATACAGAAGTAATTCCTACTGCAGGGTAATGTTTAAAAAAAAAAACAATTGTTTTTGTGTGCTATGCGTAGCTTTGCGTAGTTATTCATGATACCAGAAGCTCCAAGTCTACCTACTACCTCACACATTGAAGAGGAATTAATCCTCCTTGGTGAGCAAGAACAATTTAGAATCATGTTGATATTTATCAAAGCACAACAGATTTTCTTTTACTTTTTCAGCTAATATTTTCATAAATATAAAATAACATTACACGGACTAGAAGTCACGTATTATCATTATCTAGTTATACAATTGCCGAGATAGCTTCAGCAGATAAAGCCGGAATTGTCCGGTGGAAAATGAGTTTCATTGCTAGCGAAATGCTGGGGTAATTTCATGGAACATTTACCCCCCGACCAGGGGCACTGTTTACAGTGCGTCCCTTCTAGAATATTCTTTATGCCAGCTTCCATTTTTTTATGTACATCTTTATTTGATGAATAATGTATTTGTATGAATATAATTTGCGTGTTTGTGATGAATTCGTGGAGGTGCGTTGCTTGGGTGAATTTGTGAAGGAAATGCGTTTCTTGATTAAAATCTTAGGTGTGTGAGCGATCTCGGTTTTCTAAAACTGTTTTTTTAGAAAATCCATTACCTATTGCAATAGTAATTTAGTGTAACTGTTACCTACTAATGTTAATAGTGAAAAGATAGTGGCAACCTTGAATGGCTCATCGTGAACGATAAAGTAGATGGGAAAAGACCTCGTGGACAATACATTGCTTCGACCAAATCTACACCGCTCTTGACTCTACAGTACACAACACCCTTTACATCGCCAGAGACAGAAACAAATGAAGGAATATTTATTATTATTTATTTATTATATGAAATGAGTATATTAGGGGAAGTTTGAAAGTAGCGCCAGTGACTTTCAGTCAATTGAAAGGGAATCGTTTGTAATGTATGGTCATGTGAGGAGGAGGGATGAAGCATGTTACTAAAAGAGCTATGAGTTTACATGTGGATGGATGGAGAGGGCGAAGGAGACCAAAGAAAAGATGGATGGATTGTGTGAAGAGTGATATGAAAGAAAAGGAAGTTAGTGATAGCATGATGAATGACAGGGCAGAATGGAAGAAAAAAACATGTTGCGCCGACCCCAAATAATACGGGACAAGGGCAGGAAGATGATGATGATGATTATATACTTTATCCTACACTATTACACATCTCTTCCAAGCAACCTGGAATATCATGCGAGAAAAAGTAAAGAGGTAGGGAAGGTCATTACCCTCAACATTGAGGAATACGAGGCAAGGAGGTTACCTACCAATCTCGTCAACACCTTTAACTAAGATAAACATTGTTGTAAACAGAATTTGTTAAATTAAAGATGGCGAACGAGCATTCGATTTTTGAAAAGCGAATTTCGAGAGTATATTCCACAAAATCTCTCTTCTCAATCAAGTATCTTCTTGATGTAAACAATTGGGCTCTGAATTTCGAGTATCAGTTCGATCAATGATACAAGAAATTAAACTGCAACATTCATCAGTTCTTTATTATATTAGCTGTACTAATGTAATGAAGAACTGAGTCTATTTACAACAATACACATAAATAATGCGCCGTCCTTGAATACCTAAAACACTACATAAATATCCTAAGCAGAGTTATAAATAAGTAAATACCTGCGTTAGAAAAAGCCCGCAGTACATTGACGAATGAACGCTGTTGCCGAAGATACCGAGAAGCCTCATTTATTGATGAGCCCTTATTTATTAGCGGTGAGTCGATGAGGAGTGTGAATGAACTTCATACATATGTTGGCTTGGTTACTGAAGTGTTTTTGTGCCAGAGGGAGAGCTTTTTCAAGACTGTGAATTGTCTTTTACTGCGCAAAGTCCTGTAACCCAAACTACTGAATGTATTTAATTAAAATAAGTATTATTAGGGCTTTTTGATACTGAATAACAGGCTAAAAATCTGAAAAACCTACTTAAAATTACAAAAAAGTTGTCTCGTCTCAAATAAGGATTAAAAAAAACAGACAAGATGCGGCACGCCATTGTAATGTAGTCGATTTTTTATCTGCTACGGTTATTTGGAGCATCAAAATTTAGGGCTTAAGGAATCGGGTCTAATAATATAATTCTAAGAAAATAAATTAACAAAGCCGACTAATAAAATTAAGAAATTGAGGCCCACACACTTTTCAAGCAGTCTGATGAAGTTGGTGGCATTATATCTCCGATAAAACTAAAATGAACGCTATTGCTGAAGATACCGAGAAGTATCGCTCATTGATGAGCTCTTATTTATTAGCGGTGAGCCGATGAGGAGTGTGATGAACTTCATACATACATACATACATAATATGTTGCCTTAGTTACTGAAGTTTCTGTTCATTATTTTTAACCGACTTTACAAGAAGTAGAGTATTTCCAAGCATGTGTATTGTAGAGCCTCTTTCATAAGTACCTCTTTAGAGGGTCTAGAAACGGTACATGATAAATAAAAAATATGCAAAAATTTGAATTAGGAATAAATCCTGAACTGTAGAATTTATTTCTAATTCAATTTTTTGCTTATTTTTTTATTTAAGTTTAAGTAAAATTTTTTTCATTATCTTCCAATCCCTACAGTATAATGTAACTAAATCTATTTCTTCAGCACATCCTGTAATCCAAATGACTGGACGAATGAAAAAAAAAGAGGCCAAAGTAATATATTATATCAAGTTATACACAATTTTAATGTATAAAAGTGACCTACATCGATTTCGTACATTTTACGTGATGCACGCACAACTAAAAATTTCTACAGATTTATTCAATTTTCAATTCAATTTCATTCTTATGACTAGGAAGGTAAATCCGATGAGATCGTTGCTATAATGTTTTTTTGAGAAATTCAACATCAGTGTTAGATCAAAGAATGTTATGTGTTAAAAACATAATTATTAATATTATACTACGGCATTTCACATACCTTAAAATCATTACACTAAAACTCTTTATTCGTATTTGCGATCAACAATTCAATATGCTATGTATGTGCTTCTTGCTTCGATTAAAAAATGGTTGCAAACCAGTCATTTGTAATTCTACATTATTTTGATTGAAAAATACTCGACCTTCTGTGTACGTTACTTGCTTTCTGTACTCTTGTTCTCCCTCCTAAGTGATTATATTTTCATGCAACGTCCTAAAGACGTCAAGGAACAGTCCTTGAAAAATGAACTTGACGTTTTCTCAGCCAACTTTACTTTAGAAGCTTGATTTCACTCGAGTTCTCTGCTAAAGGCACTTCGCCTTTAAAGAAGATTTTGTTTTGAGGCTAAGAATAAATTCCTTTAAAAAAGTAATGTAATAAATTAATGCTTACTACGTAGGTACCTTATATTGCGAAACGCTCTTTTGATTTTGCGAAAACTTATATTGCCTTTATATTAGATACACCACTATTTTTTAATTAGTACAAATACTTAAAGGGCTCATTAGAAAAGGTCTTGTTATTTTTTAAGTAAAGTCTCAATAAATAATATTCATAAACAGCAAAGTTATTAGCGCTTGTTAATATCCCAAAATGTCACTCAATTTATAGAAATATTGTACAGGTTATTTTGAATTAATGAGATACGATCAAAATTAAAAAACACTGCGCGTAGTATTTTCTAGTACCAATTGTTAAGATTGATTGATTCAATTATGAATTTACAAATTATGACAAATTTTCGTGAAGAATTTTGGGATTTCGTTTTTTTTTTTATTTTTAATACAAAAATATGATCAGTAACGGATACGGATTGAGCTCCATTTTTTTGTACTAATTAAAAACTAGAGGTGTATATAATAAATCTATTAAATTACTGGTTACTTTTTTCAACGGTTTGTCCATGTGCATGCCAAAAAGGACAAAGGGCACTTTTGTACATGTGTACTCCAAACACAACTTGACACAGCTTTGGTGCTGTATCAAGTTGTAGCATTTGCCATTTGAAAAATTATAGTGACAACATTTACTACTACTCTCTACTACTCAGTCCTAACAACGATTTTTTCGTTAAGAACCACAGAATGATTTTACAAATTCTAGTCTGAAAGTTACCGTAATACCAAAGTACCTACGTACTCTTTAATTTCAGCTGACGCGTAACTTCAGGCGGCTTAACTTCATATAGACATAAGTGATATAAACGCAAATATCGTAATAAAGTTTCACTAGATTTTACTACCAGCTTTCCTTATGGATTTTGATGGAGTTGCGTGCACTATTGAACTATTTGACTTTCAGTAACTGTTTTGCGAGTTTTGATTTTGTATTTTTAAAAGTAATGGTATATCCGACGTAAGTGGTTAAATGGTTACCCTTATATCCGCTTATGTCGGATATCTGACAAACACGTTCACATTTATCCCGCCAGGGTCGCACATCCAAGACTAAATACTCTATTTCGTCAGCTCTCCTGTTACCTATAGGGATTGAAGAGCTAAACCAGATGGAGTATCCAGTCATAAACACACGACCCTGGCGAATAGGACACGAACACACTCGTCGGACTAATCCGACACAACTTTATGTACAGTAGTGGCAAATAGGCGGGTTTAATGTTTGGAGGTATGTGGAACAGAGACTAAAGTCCCGCAAACCTCCATTGAAAAGGGAGGATCCTCCGGCCAGACGGGTGTTATGTCTGGTGGGCAGCTGCCCGTTAGATGATTTCGGGCTGTTCTATATTATGTCCCAATCGCGTGGGGAACTTTGATTGCGCGATGCAGGATTGAAGTGATGATGACGTCATGAAGTAGTAGCTTCACGAAGGCTGCGCTGACGTTCATTGTCGAGGGTCACCAGTTTGGAGGTATGCGGAACAGAGAGTAAAGTCTCGCAAACCTCCATTGAAGCGCGAAGCAGGATTAGTTCTTTTGTGACGCCATAGAAGTTGCTACAAATGCAACAAGGCATTCTTTACTAGTCAAGCTGTGGGTTAAAAAAGAAAATACAGATATAATTTGGTTTCATGCTTTTTTATTTCATTCAGATTTTAACTTTAATATTCAATGACTATTATCAATATCAAGATTATGTTGTATCTCAAAAAACGAATAAGACAGTTTGAAATACATTCTAAGTATATCAAAACAGTCGCATTGCCATTTGTGCCTAATCCATAAATTTATATGTGCATATTGAAAAATCAATCAAAAGCGCCAAACTAAAGGTGGCAGTGGGCAGGGCATAGTGCTCTTAGAACGGATGGTCGATGGGGCCGAAAGGTTCTAGAGTGGTCGCGCTCCGGAAAACGTAGCGTTGGAACGTCTCCCACAAGGTGGACCGACAACCTGGTAAGAGTCACGGGAATGTGGTGAATGCGAGACGCACAGGATCGGTCGTTGTGGAGACGCTTGGGGGAGGCCTATATCCAACAGAGGACGTCTTTCGGCTGAAATGATGATGATAATTGAAAAATTGGCCCTGAAATACGTAAAAAATGCAGATCAGTACGTTGTGATAACCTCTATCGTCATCGCATAGAGAAGTGAAAAATCGCCATATCGAATTATTTCTGAATATGATAAAAAAGAAAGCTATCTACCAGCCACTTTGAAAATACGACTATATATCACAACACAGTCACAACATCGGCTTAGCCACCCATTAATATTGACAAAACGACAACCCACGCAGACATACAAAATATACTGGCGGATTATAATAATTTATGCGGTACCAAGGCTTGAGCAGCATAATCGTATAACATAATTACTTATCCCGTATTAATAAGTACCAAGACAAAAGAAAATACTCCGCAGACAGACGGATCTACATTATTATATTATTCAGATTTGTATATTTGTATAATAAGCCTACGCAAGCTGGAGGGATCGTAATGTCGGATCGGTAAATGAAATATTTTTTTTTAATTAGGTATAAAAACACGGCACTCGTTATTTTTTCTGCGTGAGAGTTAAATAGAGTTGTAAAGGGCATTGAAGTGGGGTTTAAACTACTTAACTGGGCTTTACTGCCACGTTTTTTTTGGTTTTAAAGTTTGCGTGTTAATGGTTCTTTTGTATGAATTATATGAAGCGTAATGTCGAAGGTGAAAACTGTAATTAGTTACACCTTTTTTATCATACTAACACTAAAAAGGCAAAAGTTTGTGAACGTGTATGTGTGTCAACGTGATGAAATTTGGCACATGGGTAGATTATGCATTAGAATAGCATAAGCATAATCAGCCTTTTAGTGTTTCCACTGCTGGGATTCAAGCGTCCTCTCTCTAGGAGAGGGAATGGGCCATAATCCACAACGCAGGCCCAGTGCGGATTGGTGAATGTCACATGTCTTCGAATTTTTGGTTCTGGGACATGCTGGTTTCCTCACAATGTTTTCTCTCACCATTTTGAGAGCGGTGGTGATGAAATAAATTACACAAAGTAATGCGCCTGACTGGGTTTGACCTCGCGACCTACAACTCGTAATTTGGGGCCTTTACCATTCGGCCACCACTGCTCTAGAGGAGAAAAGGACATAAGATATTTTTTACCCAGAAACATACCCATGTTTGAGATAACTTTCTACTATCTCGCGCGTGAAGCCACTGGCAGTAGCTAGTATTTCTATAATCATACGAAAAAAAAACCACAAACTTTCTATTGAAAGAATATCGCACGTAATGAACAAAAAACGATCATTTAGCACAAGGGACTTCTCCCAGTATTACTGGAAAATACTGATAACAACAAATTATTTTTATGTTGTGAAGAGCGGCACGGCTGACATCTGTCTGGCATGTCACCGTTCAGGAGAATCAATTCACCACAGTGTCTTTAGTTGTTCTCGTCTAGCTAAAGAAGAGTACTAGCATAGGCGCAACCAGCTAACCAGGATCATGCTCCAGCAACTTGTTCAGAAATACGATCTTGTAATCAACGGTGCTTTACTACAAGTATGGGTCTGGATCAGTTCTTAATAGTGGAAATATCACATTGTACTAGCATCGGTCCTCATCATCACTGAGAGGATTATTTTAGGCAATAATCCTCATTAAGTCATGATGTTCCGAAACAAGAGTAAAAAATAAGAATAAAGTGTCTGCGGAGCCTACATTAAGCTTATTAAAGCTGTTTGTTGATTACGCCATTTAGGAAGTTAAAAATAGTTTAGATAAAAATAAACTGAACAAACATTGTTTACGTCGCCTCGTGTCTAATTAAATACTAGATTGAGATTGATGCTACTATTTTGGCTGTTCTATCATTGTTGCTCTAAATCTACTTGTGCCAAAAAAAGGAAACCGTATTCTTATATTTAGTTAGGTACCTACTGCTTTTAATGCTATTAAGAGTTGTTTTTGTTTAATCGTTATTATACAATAATCTAATCGTTCAATTTATAGACCCGTCGGATATTCAATGAGAGTGCGGTGCCCTTGATCAAAACTGAGCCATACGTTACAGTGGCCAAGTACCCATACGTCTGCACTAAGGAGGATTTAAAGAGTGCCATCTATGCTGCAGTTAACATAGATACTTACTAGGGCCATTAATTATTTCCTTAAATTAAAAGTAGCCTAAATTACTCCTCATTATTATTTTTATCCTTATGATATCAGCTATCTACCAGTATAAGTCCCGTGAAAATTGGTTCAACCGTTTTGGTTTTTAGTTTGGAACAGAGAGACATGCAGACTAAAAATTGAATTTTTTTCTATAGAGAAAAAATGCACTTTTTAAGAAACAACCTTTTAAACAGTACCTATATTCGATGCACCTATGTATCGAATATACTGTATTTTTTTTTTACTACGGTTTATGGAGAAATCGGTCTTTAATTATAGGTATCATTGGCTATCGCTCTCCATCAACATTTTACAAAACCAATAATCATCACTAATTTCCTCATCTCACTCCTCCGAAGAAATCCTCTAACTATTCCCCTTCAGTATGTGTTAGAAAAGAAATATGACGCAATTCTGGTAATGCTTAGTTGTCGAGCCACAAGGGAATGAAAAATTCAGGGGGCCGGCGTACATTACCGTACCACATTGCTAAGAGCATTTGTTCCCTTATTTGAGAAGAGGAATATTTTTGGCAAGAGTAATGGTGTTCACTTGTCGTCTTTGTTGGGTGCTGTCGCCACTACAAGGGCTCAGGTGTCTAGTTCTGCATTTTTATAAATACAAAGATTGTTATAAATGTGTTTATTTATTAATACGAAAAAATAAATTACAGTACAATGCGATCCAAATAAGAATTGGATCGATTGCCATGTTGTGACGTCACATCATACTATCAAATCGCAAGAAATTGGGGAAAATTGAAGAACTCGATTCTGATTAAACTTTTTTCGTTCACAGTTCGTAAATAAAGTAAAAAAAAAAAATTTCGTGTTTTTTGCACCATAATAATTCTTCGATTTGACAGTATGACGAGACGTCACAACATTTTTTCAAGTTAGGGTATCATAAAATAACTACTCCCCTTGGTGAATTGAGAGTGAGTGTCAGACTTTTAGCAAGGAAGGTTTCATTAATATTGAAATAAAAAATACAATATGTATTACTTGTATGTAGTGGGAAGTCAAGTAGGTATAACATTTATTTTGTTTAAAGTTACTGCCTATTCTTGAAGAATTATAACTACAAAAGTCTATGTTGAAGTGATATTGCTTTTCATTTATTGGTATAATTTTTAATGAATTTTTTTGGTTAGTTATTTTATTTTATAATGCACGCTTATTGATCTCGAAGTAAATAGATGGGAAGCGATGAATGAGGTCTATGGTGAAAGGTGGAACGAGCAAGATTGTTTGAAAGAGTTAAAGGCTGATTCTCCTTCTCGCTCCAGCTTGAGAGGAAGAAGATATTTGACGATTTCGAACTTTATGTTTGGGTTATGGTATTTTTAAATGGACTTTTTAAATTTTGAACACAGGTGCGTATTTTTCGTACAATTTTATTAACTTTTTGAAAACCGCCTAACCGCCTCCTACCTCAAACTTTTCCGAAGACCCTATATTAGGAATAGTATATTTTAGGTTTTTCTTTTTTTTAAGTAGAGAAAATCATCTAATGACAAATCCCGCTCTTGGGCGGAGCGGGAGATAGTGTCAGACTTTTACTGACTAAAAACTCACTCCTGTTCCTTCGTTGCCTTCGTCCCAGGGCCCCGGGTTTCGTTTTCACACTACCCACGGCAGTATATTAGGTTCAGATATACAGAAAATCTATCTAGAGGATGGACAGCGTAAGCCACCATACAGAAATAAGTAGGTAGTTCCAATACCAATCCACCATAAGCGTTCTTATGACTCCCCTCTCCTGTTCCCATAACAGCGTAGTCATACACAAGCGAGGCTGAGGTTTGGCAAACTGATGGTAATAATGCTGAGCACATCTGTCCCTCATTTTTTGCTTTCAATATTACGAGATGAGTTGCAAAATAATCTATACTTCTATACTAGCGTATACTATTATTATAAAGAGAAAAGATTAATACTTTTGTTTGTAACTAATAATCTCACAAACTACTCCATAGATTTTTTAAATTCTTGCTTCACTAGAATGCTATTTCATCACTGAGTGACACGCAGTCGAAGCTGCTAGCAGAAGCTGGTGTTGAATTATCATAGTGTTTTAGTACTTTAACGACATATAGACGTAAAATGAATAGTAACTTGCAGCAACTAACACCACCTTAGTAGTGTTTTATTGGTTTGGGGATTGTGCGAAGGAGTTACCGTCTTCAAGTTAAGAGTTGCTAGCCTGTCGGTTTTCTATCGATTACACTTCGGGTAGTGCGCGTTGGAATTGCACAATTTAATTCCACCTAGTCCGTTCCATCATCGGACCACTAGACGTACGGCCTTGCGCCATCGGTACATGGTGGACATCCCACCCATACGTACAAAGCGTTTTGGGAACACATTCATAATGCGTACAGCTAAGGAGTGGAATTCACTGCCGGGGTCTGTGTTCCCTGATAGCTACAACCTAGGGGTCCAAGTCAAGAGTGAATAGGTTACTTCTAGGTAAGCGTGCTTTATCGTCGGCCACATCGTCGCTTTCCATCAAGTGAGATGGTGGGCAAGCGCGAGGCAATGAACAGTAAAAAAACCGGCCAAGTGCGAGTTAGACTCGCGCACGAAGATTTCCATACCTTCCGTAGCAAAAAACGACAAAAAAATCACGTTTGTGGCATGGGAGCCCCCTTAAATATTTATTTTATTCTGTTTTTAGTATTTGTTGTAAAAGCGCCAACAGAAATACATCATCAGTGAAAATTTCAACTGTCCAGCTATAATGGTTCATGAGGTACAGCCTGGTGGCAGACGGACAGACAGACGGACGGACTAGGGTCCCGTTTTATCTTTTGGGCACAAAACCCTAAAAACGAAACGGTCTCTCAATAGAATACTTGACAAAAAACACAGTAATATCCACACCTATCTACATAATAATTATCACCTACCTACCCCCAACAATATCTCAATTAATCTCACAGCAGGAACATGCAAAAAAGAATATTTCAAAACTTATATTGTACTCTAACAAATTACTTTCCACCCACTATGTACTTTATTATCGTGAAACATCTGGACATTCCCCTCCTAATACACTAATACCCGATGCTAAAGTGTTATTTATGACACACTAATAGTTAGCCACTATGTCGTCCGCGTGGGTTTTGGAATTTTCCATGGAAGTTTAGACTCGACTTAATAAAAATTTCATTTCTGTAATCTCTTCTGTAAAGCCTAGTTGATCTTTTGTGATGAATTTCTTATTTGGGAAAATTCCATCACAACAAGTTAATAACAGCTTAACAATAATATTTTATTCGCACAAAAACCTTTGTTTATAACTATAATACCTACATTTACATTTGACTGGCCTGTTGATCTAGAGGTTAGTGGCCCTGACTGCTATGCCAGAGGTCGTGGGTTCGATTCCCATTCAAATGTTTGTGTGATGAGCACGATCATTTGTTCTGTGTCTGGGTGTAATTTATCTATATACCTATGTATGTGTTTAGAAATATATAAGTATGTTTATCAGTTGTCTAGTACCCATAGCACAAGCTCTGCTTAGCTTGGGACTAGACGGCGTTGTGTGATAGTTGTGGAATATTATTATTATTATTTAACATAGTTATTTGATTCGATAGATGCGAGACGCACAGTACAGTTCAGTGAGGGGACACTTGAGGAAGGCTTATGTCCAGTAGGGAACGTCGTTCGGCTGAAATGATGATAATAATGATTTGTTTTGGGGAAAGGTTGCACAGATAGTAAGAAACCCTCTCTCCTAAACTAAGGAAGCCTGTGACTTAGGAGTCAGTGTGCTTATAACAACGTGCAGTTTTAAGTATGTGTAAGAATGTATGGTATAAGTGTTTTGTAGAATAATAATTATTATTATGTACCAAAATTATTATAAAAATAATGTGTTTACAAAGAATAATTTTTTACTCTTTATCCGTTTGTAAATTCGTTCCTCAATTAACTTTGAAACATTTATAAACGCACTTTAAAAGTCATCAAACCAAGCTATTTAGTTGCTATTTAGTTTTTTTTATAAATTGTATAATACGTTTTTATTGTTAAAAGCATGAAAAAAGAATGATTTATTTCTAAGTATGTAGTACATTGAGAGCTTACATTAAAAGTAGATTAACATATACCACCATTGCTAGCGCAGAAATGTAAAGAAGTAGGAAGCAAATCATAGATAAAAAAAAAGTAAAAAAAAATACATAATACTGTAACAAACCACATAATCAGACCAACATTTTTTAAATTTAAAATATTAACACATTGTCAACACTGCCGAACTGCCGATGCAAAACTAATATTGTTAACACACTGGGCCTAGGGGAGCCAAACATTGGAAAAAGTGACGTCACAAAGTGCATTATGTGAGTGAGGAAATCTGCCGAAACATGTATTATTAAATTTGCACACGGCTCTTTTACAAGCAGATTTTCTTCGAGGGTTTTCCCCATTTTCTCTTTGATGGAAATTGGGGAAATAAATGTAAACCGATGTAAGGGGGAGCGTCTTTGTGGATTAAAGTGTTTGTTTTAATTTTGACGGTGTTTTGTATTTTTGTCTGTGACTCTAATATAGTCCACGGAATGTTTTTGAATGAATACTAGAATGTTTTCCACTTGATTTATTCATGTTTAAAACTGTTTTTAACCCTCGACGTAAAAAGAGGGGTGTTGTAAATTTAGCCACTACGTTTGTTATCTATGTCCTACCTCTAAAACGGGTGAACCGATTTGGTTGCGGTTTTGTTATTAGAAAGCAGGTTTCTATAGATGGTTGTTTGATATTTTGTCAAAATAGGTATATACGTTTACAAAATATGGGGGGGGGGGGGGCAAAAATGACCATGAACCACTGAATGCAAAGGGCAAATATGGCCAAGTGGGGATGAACTAAAAGGGTATAAGATTGAAATTATAAAATTTATGTATATAAAATATATGATGAATAAAATTCGGTTAATCTGTTTATAAGGTATAAGGGGTAAAAGGGGTAAACAATAAAAACTAATTAAAGTTTACACATTAGATATTAAGTACTTTTATTCACAACCTAAATCATATTATATTTTAGCTCAGTCTTAAAACGAAACTGTTTTGAAAATAATGTGACAAATTGTCAAAAGAACTTTAGCTACTGAGTGTTTCGTCAAAATCATTTTTAACAGCCAATCACTAGCAATTAATTTGTTTCACGTCAATATTTTTTCCGAGATACCGTAGATCAAATATGTGCTTCTAAATATGAGGGTAAAAAATATCAGCTATTAATAAGACGACTCTCAATATAAAATTTTTAGAAAACATCTAACGAACTGGGGGATGAACTGCTTGCGTCCGTAGGATTTACTTAGTTCTGAACACCCTACACGTGTCCCCTGGGTAGTGCTAAACGAGCAGTAAAGGCGGTGGTAGGCCATAGCATCGGCTGCCGGCTTTAAAGTTACCACCCATCAGACAAAGCCATGCCGCCAAGCGATTCGTCGTGTTCCGGCGTGATGTCTGGTGAAGCCGTATGGTGGAAGATGGGTCTGAGCAGTTGTGTTGCGACGCATACCGGGTATGATACGCCAGCTGTTGTTGTGTCGGACGTTTGATCGTGGAGGGTAGCGGGATCCGAAGCACGGTGCTCCGCTGGCCGACCGCAGATAGTTGGGGGCCCAAGTAGTGTGCCAGCCACGCACAAAAGGCTGCCCCGCCAACTGCGAAAAATCCCAGGGTGGCCCCATCGTGCCGGTTGGCGACCGGGCGAGAGGACCCGATGGCGATCCCTGGGGGGGTTCGGGCGTCCCCGCAGTCTCCAGATCAACCCTCCATGGGCGCAGCAACTCTGGTTGTGTTGTTGGGTTCAACGTCGCATCACCTCGCTCAACTGCCATCTTCCATCTCTCCTATTCACTCCAAAACAAATCGATATGAAAGGTAAAAAGAAAGGCAAGTGTCAACAGCGGATGCACGTCCTTTCATTTCAAGTGCACCTCTCAAATATTAGAGGACTGCACTCCAATCTCGTTGCGGTCCACCACCATCTTGAGACTGGTAAGCCACACTTGCTCTTCTTGACGGAGACCCAAATTAGATGTCCGTCTGATACGGCGTACCTCAACTACCCGGGATACTCACTTGAGCATCATTTCCTGCAGCGTGCCGGGGTCTGTGTGTACGTCCGTAATGACATCTGCTGCCAGCGTCTCCGTCACCTTGAAGACCCTAATTTATCCACGCTACGGCTGTTGGTGGACACTGGTATGGACAAAATTGTTTATGCCTGTGTCTACCGTTCGCACAGCGGTGATCAGGAGACGACTCGGTTGTTCGAACACCTCAGTGAGGCCGCCGATAAGGCTCTGCATCGGCACCCTGATGCGCAGCTCGTCGCTCTGGGGGACTTTAACGCCTGCCACCAAGACTGGCTTTTCCCATACCAGAGGACCGACCACGCTGGGAGAGAAGCGCGAAACTTTGCAGTATCGATGGGCCTTTCCCAGCTGGTCAAACAAGCGACTAGGGTGCCTGATGTAGTTGGTCATACTGCCAATTGTCTGGACCTTCTGCTGACCACCGATCCGGACAGATGTATCGTAACAGTTTCCTCACCACTTGGAACGTCAGATCACTGTCTGGTGAAGTCTGTTTCGTCCTTCTCCCCACCTGACTGCGACTCACGCGGCGATCGGCGAATGTGGCGTTACAGGTCAGCAGATTGGGATGAGATGCGACATTTCTTTGCGTCTTATCCTTGGCAGCAGGTCTGCTTCTCTTCTGAAAGTCCGTCGAGCTGTGCGGATGCTATATCCGAAGTGATACGTCAAGCTATGGAGTTTTTCATCCCTTATAGTGACGTACCCATCGGAGGCTCAGCTCGCCCATGGTTCAACGCCGATTGCGTTCAAGCTGAAGAGCGTAAACATTCGGCGTTTCTCGCCTGGGTTGACGCTCGTGACCGCAAAGCTCCGGATTTGAGCTCAAAGAAGAGTGCTTTCAACCGTGCTGCCAAGTCCTAAGAAAAGGCACTGAAGAAGGCTCGGTTCGACCGCATTACCCATATTGGCTCAAAGCTCTCTGCACAGCCGTCCGGTAGCAGAGCATTCTGGTCCCTTGCCAAATCGGTCGAAGCGAACTTCTGTGGGCCCTCATTGCCTCCGCTGGTAAAACCTGATGGGACACTGGCTCACTTGGCGAGAGAGAAAGCAGGTCTCTTTGCATCTCTCTTCGCCCATAATTCTCGTCTTGATACTAGCAGTGCTACTCCATCGAATCTACCTCACTGCAACACCTCGATGCCCGAGGTTCGCATAAGGAACAGAGAAGTTTTGAGAGCACTGTGTCGTCTAGACGTGAATAAAGCTAGTGGACCAGATGGTATACCAGCAATAGTTCTCAAGGCATGTGCACCCGAGTTGTCTCCTGTATTGACGCGCTTGTATCGCCTCTCATTTAGGACTGGTATAGTGCCCAAATCCTGGAAGCTTGCCAACGTGCAACCCGTGCCCAAAAAGGGCAGTCGTGCCGATCCCGCCAACTATCGGCCGATTTCAATAACCTCCATACTCTGCAAGATTATGGAGCGTGTATTGAACTCGCGCCTCATGGCATACCTGGAAGGTAACGATCTCCTCAGTGACCGACAATACGGGTTTCGCCACAATCGGTCTACTGGGGACCTACTAGTGTATACCACTCACATATGGGGCGAGGCCCTCGAGAAGAATGGAGAAGCAATTGCTGTCTCCTTAGACGTTTCGAAGGCCTTCGACAGGGTATGGCACGCCAGTCTTTTGAGTAAGCTTCCAGCGTACGGCATTTCCCCTGGTCTGATTAACTGGGTAAAAGACTTCCTGAGTGAACGGTCTCTCCGAGTTGTTGTCGATGGATGCTCATCAGAGCCCATGACCACTAATGCCGAAGTTCCTCAGGGCTCAGTTCTCTCTGCAACTCTTTTCCTGCTGCATATTAATGATCTGCTGATGCCCGGTATCTATGGGTATGCAGATGATAGCACAGTTGTAGAGAGATACCTTCCGGGTGCTCAGGCTAGTAAGGAACTAATCCGGTCCGAACGAGAGGCTATGGTGGAGCGTACGAATGTCTCTCTTCAGACAGTCTCCAAGTGGGGTGAAACCAACCTGGTAGAATTCAACGCCGCCAAAACACAAGCATGTCTGTTCACCGCCAAAACGAGTCCGTTCACCTTGGCTCCTGCTTTTCGGAATGTATCCCTGGAGTACACCGACCGCCTTCAGCTCTTGGGTGTCGAAAATTCTTCTGACCTCAATTTCGGGCGGTTCATTGAGTTCAAAGCCAAGGTAGCTGCTAGAAAGCTAGGCGTTCTTGCAAAGGTTCGGCAGTACTTCACACCGGGTCAGCTTCTAATGTTATACAAAGCACAGGTCCGATCGTGTGTGGAGTACTGCAGTCATATATGGGCTGGTGCTGCAAAATGCCATCTGGCAGCTTTGGACTCAGTAGAAAGGCGTGCGAAGAGGCTAATTGGGGATCCAGATTTGGTTAAGTCCAATCTACAAAGCCTCGAGCACAGGCGCAGGGTAGCCAGCCTATCGGTGTTTTACAGGTTGCATTTTGGAGAGTGTGCGCGGGAATTGCATGACCTGATTCCGCCATCTCCTTTCTACCATCAGACAACCCGACGTACGGCGAGTATCCACCCTTACGTTGTTGAAACACCAACGGTCCGAACTAAGCGATTTGCTTCGTCGTTTATACCGCGTACATCGAGGGACTGGAACAATTTGCCTGCTGCTGTCTTCCCGTCCAACTATAATTTAGGTGCCTTCAAGGCTAGAGTGAATAGGCTCTTAATAAACTAGTGCGCCTCACCATCAATGATTGCATCACTGCTTACCATCAGGTGGGATCGCAGTCAAGCACTGGTTTATAGCGAATTAAAAAAAATAAAAAAAAATAACTAAAATGCCCAATAATAATAACACGCTGAAGCTAAATATGGAACTAAACTACATAGCTTTGGGCTAAAGGCTATAAATCCTTTTATTCCTGAAACTATTAAAAAATGCTTTTAACAAAAGCCAATTCAACTTATTTCACAACAGCCGACTGTTCCTGGGAATCTATTTAGGTATTTTAGGTTATGTGAACTAAATCCTTTTATTTACTTCATTTCTCAAATTTATTTAAAGATTTTTACATAATAATAGGTCGGGGGGGGGGTCGGTAGGGGTTTACCTATGTAATTGGAGATTCTATAACCAGCATTTTCAGAATTAATTATCTGTGGATTGGCGCGCAATTCGAAATTTAAATAAATTTTATTCGAAAGATGTGTTAATTTAATTTCAATTTCAGTAATTTGTTTTTAGATAGTTTTTTGTTTTTGTGACATTGTGGTAGTTTTTGGCGCTATGGATAAACTGAAAATTCGTACAATTTTCGAATATGAGTTCCTACGTGGAAATACCGCTGCGCAAACAACACGAAACATTAACGACGTGTACGGGCATAACACTGCTTGCATAAACACAGTCCATTATTGGTTCAATCGTTTTAAATCTGGAAATTTTGAGTTGAAGAACGAGCCTCGCGGTCGGCCGGTAACTATTGTCGACAACGACGAATTGAAGGCGATATTGGAAGCGGATCCATCTTAATCTACGGCTGAGCTTGCTGCGGGCCTTGGAGTTAGTGTCAAAACAACATTGAAGCACTTGCGTCAAATCGGAAAGATAAAAAAGCTAGATAAGTGGGTGCCACACGAACTAAGCGACCGACAGCGAGATTTACGTGTCGAAGCATGCATAGCTCTACTGAATCGGCATAGAAACGAGGGAATTCTTAATCGAATTGTTACCTGCGATGAAAAGTGGATCCTGTACGACAACCGTAAGCGTTCGTCTCAGTGGGTGGACACGGGTACAGCACCTAATCAGTGCGCTAAAAAAAAGATTACTCATAGGAAGATGATTGTGACTGTCTGGTGGACCAGTGCCGGACTTGTACATCACAGCTTCTTACCGAATGGCACAACAGTGACGGCAGATGTCTATTGCCAAGAATTGCAAACAATGATGGAGAAGCTCGCAATTTAACAACCAAGACTAGTCAATCGCTCTTCCCCATTGCTTCTCCACGACAACGCGCGAGCTCACACTTCACGACAGACCATCGCAAAACTACAAGAGTTATAGCTGGAAGCTCTCCGTCACCCACCGTACTCACCGGACCTTGCCCCAACAGGTTTCTACTTTTTTCAAAATTTAGACAATTTTTTAAGTGGGAATAAATTCAACACCCGTGATGCATTACAAAACGCTTTCGCTGACTTCATCGCCTCCCTTCCGGCAGACTTCTACAGTAAAGGGATAAACAAACTGCCATCAAAATGGCAAAATTGTATAGATAATTTGGGCCAGTACTTTGATTAGCTAAATTAAAAAAAAATACCCAAAATTTTTATATTTTAAAATTATCATACAAATCTCCAATTTCATAGGTAAAGACCTAATATTTCATCATTATTTATTTTTTTCGTTTTTACACTTTTACACGTAAATTTTTTCGGCAGTTTAAACTAGATGAGGCTGACTTTGAGAAGAAACACCGAAACAAACTCAGGGGTCAAAGTCTCTTTTAAAGTCCATACAGCAAACATGTAATGTTCAAATCATATGAGAACCATGCAAACTAGTGTCTGAGATGGTCTTTTGAGGAAAGAACCACACCGCCGACGAACAACATACAACCGATTTGAGTGGACCTATCCAGTCAGTAGCATTTGTCAGTAGGTATTCGTATCTCTCAACTTAGGACTACTAAGGAGCTCAACGATTTGACGAACAATACCAAGGAAAGGACATTTAGGTAGGCCGCAGAAATATTCCGAATTGCCAAATTATCAAAATAACTGAAAAGAAAAAATAATATCCACATAGTCCTCATAGTCACAATTATAAACGAAAATAATATAAAATAAAGTGTAGAAAAATTTAATACTTAACAAAGTACATATTTATGTCAAAATTAATAAGTAAATACATTCATATTGTAAAATATAAACAAATATCAATATCAAATTGTAAAAAATAATTATCATTGTCAAATTGTAAAAGATAGTAAAAAAACACAATCGAAATATAAAAAAAAAACTCAAAAGAGAAAAAAAAAACAATAGTTGTAGCGCATACTGGAGCAGGTCAATCTCAAGCCTTTTTGTCCTGGAGACAGTCTTGTCACTGTTGGACATAGGCCTTCCCCAAGTGTCGCCATAACCAACAGTCTTGTGCGTCTCGCATCCATCGGATTCCCGCATATTACACATTATTTACATAATTATAAGAAGGCCTCCCACAAAATGAACTGATGGCCTGGTGATGGTCACGGGAATCCGATGGATGCGAGACGCATAGAACTGGTCAACAGGCTTATGTCCAGCAATGGACCTCTTTCGGTTGAAATAATGATGATACTGATGAAAATACTTAATTTTATATGCACACCAACACAATAACTTTTAACAAATATAATTTTTTAATTACCAGGTTTCGCCCACGTACATAAAATATAGCCTACGCCACTAAGGGATAAAGCAGCTTTCTATCGATGAAAAACATTTTAGCAATCGGACCAGTACTTCCAGAGATCCTTCGTACAAACAAAAAAAAATCTTTACCTCTTTATAATACTAGTGTAGTTGTTATTTTGCTTGGCCAATAACAACGTTTAAATTTGATTTGTTGTAATTAGAATCCTCTGCTCTGGCTCAATGCACATAGATCCCATATACTTAAAACTTAGCAAAATCAGCCTTTTAATTTTCTCACTGCTGGGACTCAGGCTTCCTTTCTAGGAGAGGGAATGGGCCGTAATCCACCACGTGAAACTTAAAACTTAATTATACTAATCTCACTAATATTATAAAAACGAAAGTTTGTGTGTATGTTTGTTATTTCTTAACACTCAAATGTTTGAACGAATTCAGAAAAAATCTGGCAAACGGATAGACCATGTCTTGGAATAGCACATAGAATTTTATCGCGAAAGTATTCCTTGGGAAAATTTTCTACTATCACGCAGGCGAAGCTTCTAGCAACAGCAGTACTTAGTAGTATATAATATTTATTTTTTTCAAAATTATGGTCACTAAAAATATGTGTGTATATAATCTTGGATAGTTAGATGTCTGAATTAGAATAGTCCGGTGATATAGACCACACTTACAAACTACCAGTACATACCTAAGTACTTGAAGCACCGTTGGAGGCTAAATATGTACAGAGTACACGAAGGGTCCAACTAAAGACTAAAGTAAAACAAAGCTAAAATACAACAGAAAGTTGAAAAGTTACACAAAGAAAATACTTGTAAGAAATAAGTACACAGAAATCTATTTAAAGAGGAAAAGCGGCCAAGTGCGAGTTGGACTCGCGCACAAAGGGTTCCGTAACGTCCATAGCAAAAAAGCTTTAAAAAAATCGCTTCAAGCGTCTACTTGTAGCTGTTATTTATAACGAGCATAAAAAGGCACAAAAACGCATTTGTTGTGTGGGAGCCCCACTTAAATGTTTATTTTATTCTGTTTTTAGTATTTGCACCACAAAAATACATTATCTGTGAAAATTTCAAGTGTCCATCACGGTTTATGAGCTACAGCCTGGTGACAGATAGACGGACAGTGGAGTCTTAGTAATAGGGTGTCGTTTTTACCCTTTGGATACGGAACCCCAAAAACACGAAACATTTGAGACGCTGTCAGCAGAACAATTCTTTGTACTTATTCGAGTCAACGAGTCAACATTGTATTAGTTGCAGATGTCTATAAGTTGCAGACATCATCCATTTAAGTTTTACATGGACACAGCGCAAACCGTGTTGGTATATTTACCTTTCTTTTTTGAGGGTGGGAATGCATCAAATAACTTCTCCCGCTCTGGGTGGAGAATTTCAGGCTGTTACTGACTAAAATACAATCGAGTTCCTTCAGTTGCCTTTGCGTTCAGGATCATAGTGACTCTTTTGATCATGCCGCAGCCGTACCTAGGTTTTTTTTTTTTTTTTTTTTTTTTTTCGGTGGGAAAATCATCTTATGACATCCCCCGCCCTTGGGCGGAGCGGGAGATAGTGTCAGACTTTTACTGACTAAAAACCCACTCCTGTTCCTTCGTTGCCTTTCGTACCAGGGCCGAGTCTTCCTTTCAGAATCAGACCCTTGGCCCCAGTAGGCTTCGACCCTGCTCGGCCCCTACAGTTGCTGACATCTCCTTGAGGCACGCGTGGAACAGCACGCGCCGTCGACGACTTGGGCTCGGTCCGGACGGTCACCGGACGGTCGGACGGCGAGCCACCCATTGCTCGCCGTCCGCAAGCCTGCGCCTACGATGGCCGGAAATCGGGATCGGAATCCCGGCGGCGATTGGGGCGTGAGGACCGTTGCCTCACGCGATCGGCCGCCTCCTTTGCTAGCATTACTGCTTCGCAGAAGGAGGCGACCGCCTGCCACTCCTCCTCACTCCGGACCATGGCCTGTACCAAGGCCCGGCGCGAGAGATCGCCGCCGCCAATCGCCCCCACGAGGACACGGCGTTGCTCTTCCCAAGCGGGGCACACCTCTACCGTGTGCTCCACCGTGTCCTCCGGGCGGTCCGCACAATGGTGGCATCCGGGCGTTTCTTCCGCACGAATCCGGTGCAGGAACCTCCCGAACTTACCATGTCCGGTGAGGACCTGCGTCATGCGGAAGGTAAGGACGCCGTGTTGCCTTTCCAGCCACTCCTCAAAGAGGGGACTTATCGCCATAATTATGGCGTGCCCAGCACTGGGTTGCGATAGTCGCTGTCGCCATTCCGCCATGAGACCCCGCCGGAGCTCTGCCCGCCATGCCGCGACTTGTCGCGGCAGCGGAGTTTCACCCCGACGTTGCATCTCCACGCGCAGATCGTGCATGCGTGCAAGGCCTGCTGCCACCAGGTCCCATGGTTGCTGGCCAGCAAGGAGGCTCGCCGCTTCGCGGGATACCGTGCGGTATCCCCTCACCATCCGTATGGCCATGACCCTCTGGCACGCGTTCAGCTGGGCCGCCGGTCGCTTTCGCAGTGACGGCGCCCACACCGGCGCCCCATAAAGAGCCATGGACCGGACGATGCCTGCGTAGAGCCTCCGGCAGGAGGCGTCTGGACCCCCGAGGTTGGGCAGGAGCCGCTTGAGGGCAGCCCCAGTCCGATTCAGTTTGGGAGCCAGACGTCGGAAGTGCTCCTCGAAATTCCACCGGCTGTCGAGGACGAGTCCCAGGTACTTCATCGTCGACCCGACGCCGATGTGAACTCCTCCTACCGTTAATTGGGAATTCCGAGGTGGCGCGCTCCGAGGGCCGTGAAAACACATGGCCTCGGACTTGTGTAGCGCCACCTCGAGTCCCAACTGCTGGATCCTATCAACGACTATCGCAACCCCGCGTGTCGCTAATTCGACCGCCGCCTGGTATGACTCTCCCTGAGCCAGGACCAGCGTGTCGTCTGCGTAGCAGACCACGCTGACCCCGTCAGGGAGGTCGCCGCGCAGCACGTAGTCGTAGCCGATGTTCCACAAGGGCGGTCCTAGTACCGATCCCTGCGGAACACCGCACGACATCTCTCGCCGTTTCCACTCACCCTGGTGACCAGGGTAGATGATGTACCTGTCCGACAGGTAGGCCTCGATCACACGACAGAGGTAGTCGGGCACCTGGTGATACCGGAGTGCCCTCCTAATGCTACTCCAGGGCAGGGAGTTAAAGGCGTTAGCGATGTCCAACGACACCGCCACGACACACCTGCCCTGGGACACCGCATCCCCCGTCGTGAGAGCTCGTACGCGCATGATGGCGTCCACCGTGGAGCGCCTCCTGCGAAAGCCGAACTGGCCGTCCGCCAGATCCGGCCCCACTCGTGTTAGGTGCGCGACGAGGCGGTCTGCAATTACTCTTTCAAAGAGCTTGCCCACCTCGTCGAGCAGCACAATGGGCCGGTACGCGGACGGAGAGTCCGCAGGGCGCCCCGGCTTGGCGATAAGGACCAGTTTCCCCGTCTTCCAGAGAAGTGGGAATTGGCCCCTCTCCATGCATGCGCTAAAGAGCCCTTTTAATCGAGACCCGAGAGCCTCCATGGCCAGGACCCAGGCTTTACCAGGCAAGCCGTCGGGTCCTGGGGCGGTATTCTTGGCACTTAGCCTTCGTACCGCCACACTCATCTCTACCTCGGTCAGCCGTACCTAGGTACGGTTATAATTACAAAGACGTAAGTTTGTTACTACTTCACGCCCAAATGGAACACAAACGGACTTTATTTTCTACTTTCTTCTGCCAGCAACTTCGCCCGTATAAAAGTAAAAAATAAATAGCCTATGTTATTCAGTAAAGTGATAGCTTTCTAATGTTGAAATAATTTTTGAAATCGGTCAAGTAGTTTTTACAAACAAACAAACAAAAAAGCAAATTTTTCCTCTTTATAATCATCATCATCATCATCATTTCAGCCGAAAGACGTCCACTGCTGGACATAGGCCTCCCTCAAGCGTATAATATTATAATATTAGTATAAATATCAAGTAGGTGCTTAACTAAGCTAAGGAGTGGAATTCCTTGCCGGAATCTGTGTTTCCTGATGGCTACAACCCGGGATTCTTAAAGTCAAGAGTGAATAGGTTACTTCTAGGTAAGCGCGCTCCATCGTTAAGCGCATCGTCGCTTTCCATCAGGTGAGATAGCGGTCAAGCGCGAACCAATCAAGAATAAAAAAAAAAACTAGTTTTAAAACCATTTCCGTCAAATTAAATCAAATCAAAATGTTAACAAATTATTCGTGTAATTGAAATATTATCGTCATACACAGTTTTTTATAAATTCAATAAATATCATTACTTTATCATTTGTGTACTAAATAAATTACGAACATTTATTTCCAAATTATAGAGCCTAAACACTGTCAACAATTCTTCTGTAGCCACTTTTCTTTTATTTTTTTAATCATGTCGTAAAATATCTGAGGTTAAAGGTTTCTTTTACTTTAAGTTTCTAGTACTTTTATGAATCAATTGACAACCAACAAAATATCTTTTTTCATCTGCAAAATAAACAAAGATAAACAATAAACGACATCATTTCAAACTATTGATTGATTGGTGATCGTAACCACTCGCTATTCGACACTGCTGCCTAAGGCGGGCTGGGCAGTGTTGTAAATTGAATACATGCGGTTTTGAGTTACGTGCTATAAGATTACCAAGTACCTATATTATCATAGTATTATATTACTGGCTTTGCCTACGCGAAATTTGTAAATTATCCCAAGCGAACCTACTCTCGGCATAAAAAAATATTTTATATACTATTCCAGTGCATGGCCTTCACGTATACCAACTTTCATCAAAGAGTAACAAACATACACACATATGGAAACTTACGTCTTTGTAATATTAGTGTAGAACTCGAACTATGTAATTTATTCAGCACTTGCCCACATATTCATAATTACTCTAGACAGGCATAAAGAAATTATCATAAAATTGAAATCAAGTAAATACACTTAAGTGACCATAAAAAGACACACCTCCAATGTTATCTAAAATAAATAAGACCGAAGACTCATTTGCGGCAAGATTTCTTATCGCACACTTAAAGCAACACCGCTGCGCCATAATTTTGCTCGGCGGTGTAAAGAACGCAAAGCAATCTCTATAAATCGAAGTTTTCTTCATAAATATCCGTTGACCCGCAGCAGGAGTTCTTAAATTGATTCTACGTGATACGGAATACGAAAAGCATCTATATTGATTCCACTTCAGGCCGTGGCCAAAGTGAGGGGTGACGCGTGAAATGTTTTAATAACACGGAAAGTCTAGGAGTTTTTATTGGAACACTTTTTTCATTTTGAAATATTTATTTCGGTGTGGGACCTGGACTGTACGAGTGTGGGTAGCGTTAGGAACAGTTATAGTTATATACGTTATATATTTGAGTGTGTTGGGCGATGAGAAACAGTGTTTCTGAATTTGGTTCTACAAGCTTTTGTTATTACAATTTGTAAAGTGGTACACATTACTGCCAACATTATAAATGTGAAGCATTGTACCTATATGTTTGGATGGTATTACATCTGTAGGTACATTTGCTTTCATACATTCATATAAAGAAAATTAAAGTGCCTGTTTGTGATATCAAAATATATTTTTTTACAAGGTAAATACATTTGAAAGTATATATATTCGATAGGTACCTATAAAAAATATGCAAATTTCAACATGTTTTATTTGCTGTATAGCTGAAACCGTTGGTCCGATATTGACGGGACTTTAACTGATAAATAGCTGATGATTATAATATTTTATTTTAGAAAAAGAATTATGGTTAAATTATGACAAAATTGCATTGTGGTGTTTTACGAGATTGACGCGAACAAAGTCGTGGCAATAGCTAGTAATTAATATTACGCTTCAATGACCATAAATTAAAATAGTAGAATTTTATTCCGGTATGAAAAATATATATTTTTAAACCACAATGGCTGAAGACTACATAATATATATGAAAAAGAAAGAGAGGGCTTCGCCCAGCAGTGAAAGTAATGAGCTAATTACATAAATATATTACATAGAAATTTATTTAGAATATGTTATCATCTCAATTATTATTATTATTTTTTTAGGTCGAAAATTATCTAATGACATCTCCCGCCCTAGAGGCGGGAGGGCGTGTCAGACTTTTACTGACTAAAATCCACTCCTGTTCATTCTTTGCCTTTGTTCCAGGGCCCTAGGGTTCTCTTTCGCATCACCCATGGCCCCAGTAGGCTTCACCCTGCTGGGCCCCTACGGTTTTGCTGACATCTCCTTGTGTCGCGAGTGGAACACTACGCACCGTCGACAACTTGGGCTCGGTCCGGACGGTTACAGGACGGTCGGACGGCGAGCTACCCGATGTTCGCCGTCCGCAAGCCAGTGCCTACGGTGGCTGGAAATCGGAATCGGGAACCCGGTGGCTGGGGCGTGAGGGCCGCTCACTCGCACGTGCAGCCGCCTCCTTTTCTAGCAATACTGCTTCGCAGAAGGAGGTGACCGCCTGCCATTCCTCATTGCTCCGGACCATGGCCTGTACCAAGGCCCGGCGCGTGAGATCGCTGCATCTCAATTACTATTGCGTTTTAACTCACTGTGAAAACAATTAAAAGCATGAGTCATGAATATTTTTCGTAAATTCTTTGAGCTACAAACACATTGACCGATTAGAAACTCGTTAAGCATGCCTTTCTCGTTCAGTGTTGACCCACAAGTACCATTCGTTTAACTAAACAATCGCTGGTCTACTGCTAATGAAATATTTACACGATGTCGCTTAATCACGTCTACCCACACAACTGGTTTTTATACGCTTACTACACGACATCCTTGAAAGGTAAGGTTTGTTAAGGTAAAATGGAAGAAAAAAAAAACATATTTATAAAGTTTTGTTTGAGAAGACCAGGATAATTTTCTTGTCGGTTTCAAGATATATTAACATCAACAATCAAATAAAAATATTTAAGATGAAGTAAGATAGAAAATAGTTTTTTTTTTTGAGCAAATTCCTTTCCATTGCCCTTTGGGTGACTGTAAGCCTTCTGATGAGGCCCATTGTAAGCGACCATGTTTCAGAGCCATATGTCATCACTGTGTCAGCCGTATTTGTAATTAATTCTGGAAGTCAAGGAAAGATTTAACTCGTGTTATAGTACTAGTTTAACATAAAAAAAGACGGGTTGCACTCCGGGAGTGCCGGCAGAAGTGAAAACTTGATTATTAACGTTGAGCATGTTTGATATTTTGGAATGGTTAGGGAATAATTTTGCACCAATTGCTTTATCAGTATAAAAGTACTATCATTTATGTGGTAGAATACAATATTCATTTATTGCGCTATCGTACACAAACATGACAATTTATATTTTCCATCCGTCTTACGCTTTTTCGATCAGGTCACGTGTCCTGACGCGAGTTTAAGATTTTATACCCATTACAGAAAAAGTGCTCAACGCCGCTAAAGAAGTTTTCACTTCAAAAAATAACCCAAGTATCGAGAATCATATAGGACGACTAGCTTCTGCCAGCGGCTTCGCTCGCGTGATATTCAAACTTTGGACCTCCATATCTTATCTTATAAGTTGAATTCCCAAAAATCCTCTCTTAGTGCTCGCTTACATCATAAAAGGAAGCCTTGTGCAAAGTTTCACGTTCCTGGGCCCAGTAGTTTCGGCTCTGCGCTGATATGTCAGTTTCTCCTTTTATATTAATTTTTTCAACTTTCTCACAACGCCATCTGGGACTAGATGGAACACTAAACAGAACTTGTGGTGTGAGTACTAAACAACTGATAAGCATACTTATATGTATTTCTAAATACATAGATATTATAGATAAATTACGCCCAGACAACGAACAAATGGTCATGCCCATCACACTAACATTTGTCCTGAGTGGAAATCGAACCTACGACCTCCGGCGTAGCGGTCAGGGCCGCTGACCACTAGACCAACAGGTCAGTCATATAATAATATAGATTTCCGGCCATCAAAGGCGCGCGCTTCCGGGCGATGTGCAATGGGTATCTCGTCGTCTACCTGTTCACTAAGGATCAGGCCCAAGTCGACGGAGCGTATTGCTTCACGAGCGCCTCAAAAAAGATGTCCACAAAACTGAAGGGGTAAGGTTGATGCCTGTCAGGGCTGCGGTGACGTTTGAAAGAGTTACCATGGCCCTAGCACGTAAAGGACAACTGAAGGACACAGGTGGGTTTAAATCAGTATTTTCAATGGAGTTTTTTAACTGCGTCCACTATCAAAATTCGAAAATCGTGTGAAATTTGGTGGTTTTACTTTGAAAAACTATGCCATCGTGTGTGTTAATCTATGTCGTGGACTAGCCAGGTATTGTCAAACCCTTCCTTAAGGCTCTTGAATATCTGGTCGCACTCGCACACAGATAAACACAGATACTGCTGTATGCAGTACGAGCTGCGCCCGGATGGATATGAGGAGACCCGCTGACACTTAAATCCATTTTCTTTGTGAAATATTGACTGAATATGCTACGTGAATTCTGAAGAACACTTAACCAGTACTTTTTTTTGTGTAAACATATGTATAAAGAGAAAACAAGCGAAAAAAATATCATGTTGTTAATTTTATTTTATTTTTTGACTTAAGTATTAGACTTATAATAATGTAGTAATGTTGTACTCGTGCATGAATTTATAATAAACAAATCTTTTTTTTTTCAAACCTATTGACCTCGCCGGTACCGAGGAGTAGGCTTCAGAAAGTTACTGTTTTATAGCACTGCTCGGGAGTTAGGGCCTTAAGGAGAAGAGTCCTTCTGTTCTATTTTTCCACTCGACACGCCAATTCCACACGACTACAAACCTAAATAGTTCGCAATAATTCGCTCGAACCCCGCTAATAGTATATAATGATACTAGCTGCTGTCAGCAGCTTCGTCCGCGTGATAATAGAAAATAAACCCAAGGGAACATACTTCCGGCTTAAAAAGTATTCTATGTGCTATTTCAAGACATGGTCTACCCGTGTACCAAGTTTCATTGAAATCCATACAATTAGTAGTTTTTTGCGTTAAAAAGTAACAAACATCCATACATCCGTACATAAAATCTTTCGCGTTTATAATATTGGTAGGATTCTCCCAACGTATACTATTGTCAAAAAATCCAATATTAATGAGCCAACAATCTTATGTATATTTTTTTTCTATTTGCACTAAAATCTTCAAAATATTCTAGTAGGTAGTCATGTTTAGGTAAGCTAGTGAAATAAACCGTTTCTTATGTGATACTAATCAAAATTTCAAGTGAGCATCTCGTTTTTCAGATACACATGCGAATATGTACGTGTTTAGATTTTCGATGGCCTATGTTTAGTGATTTAAACGTTTTTCGATAGTTCAAAAGAGAAGTTGAACTTCGGCTTAGAATTTTCAATCTACAAATCATCCCGAGGCGTAAAAACCAGAATTTGAAGAATTTTCGACAGGTTTTTTCTCGAATACGTTTCGAAACTGAACATATTTTAAGGTGTATATTACAATAAATATATATGTATGTTTTCAACACACTTGCTCAGAAAGTGACTCATAATGCACTGCACTTAGGTATATAATGGCACTCGTTACCAAACTGTGACATTTTGATTACCATTACGCACTAGTGCTATAATGTAGTTATAAAATCTTTTTGTTCAACCTCTTTGTTCACAAAACTATTTTTTTAATTTGAATAAAAATCCCATTAAGTTATTGCTTTCAATAGTATATAAATTAGTGTCTTACTTACTTATTTCATCAAATTTACAAGTTCAAATGGATAAATTTTAATTCAAATCAAACGATTTATTTAATAAAAAAACATTTAGTAAATAAATCGCACATTCAAATAAAAGTTTGTTTTTTTTTGGGGGTCTATGTCCGGCGTTTTATGATGCGTACGGTTATTGACGTGATTTTTTATTCCAGTGAAATTCAGTGGCTGTATTAACTAAATTAAATTAAATACTACAAAATCATTAGAAAATGTTACATCCATATTCTTTTGTCACTACGAAAGACAATATCGTAAAAACTTTTCACGCAAGAAAACATAAACGTAAGACTAGGCAGCATCAAAATACCTTAGACTTCCTCTAGAGGTAAATAAAAAAAAATAATGCACGTGCAAACAGATTTTTACCGCCATATCACAGAAAATTTTACTAGTTTTACTGTTGTTTTCTTCACAAGTGTATTGAAAAACGTCGTATGACACACGTGAGTAATTAATGATTACCGTTCTTGCCTCTCTTAGGACCCTCGCCACGGCTCGGGTCTAAATACCGCCTCGACGGTAATCAGTAACATTACACACTTATCTAGTAATGTACTATTATTTTAATTATATTATGTACTGTTGTACCCTTGTTTTATTAACAATAGGTTCAAAAGGTTCTAGAGTGACGACAACGTAGACGCAGCGTTGGAAGGACTCCAACATGATGGACCGTTGACCTGGTGAGGGTTGCAGGAATCCAATAGATGATAAACACACAGGACCGGGCGTTATGGCTACACTAAGGTGTGGACTGTGTCCAACAGTGGACGTCTTTCAGCTGAAATGAAGATGATTTTCTTTTATAGAGCATTTGCCATGCTATCCTAAGGCATTAAGTCCACCTTTGCAACTTTGTGTTGCATGAAGTTTTAACAAATAAATTGTGGGTACATATCCTTTAACTGATTTATCTACTACTAGTTATTAATTAAAAAGAGCGTAAAAACCAAACTCCCCAAAGAATAAACCCTCAATACAAATCAAAGTCTTAAAAACAGGCATTAATCTTTCACCGCTCAATGGAAATCATACACGATCCCAGCACAGTGCTACATGTACGCTCCCTGAATACGCATCAAAACTAGTACGACCCACCTCAGTCCCATCCTACCCCACGTGATGGCGGCAATGTGACGGGAATCGGAAATAGGATCCAAATGTTTTGTGGTTATTCCGATTGAACCCTGAAAGGGGTACGTACACTTGAAATTTCAAACCGATCCACGACCAGTTTTCCCGTTAAACATAGGAGGTAGGTATTCCCGCAGGTAAAAGGCTCCTTTCTTCCCGAAATAAAAGGACGAGTGGGTTTTAGTTAACTTTGGCAGGTTTATTTATGGTAGCGTATAATAAAAAAGAAAACTAATTTTGGGTAAAGTAATAAACATTGCTCCTTTTTTTAGGATTCCGCAGTGGATCCGGGTCAGATAGGATATTGTATGACAATCGGACATGTGTTTTCTGGTTCGAATTTGCGTTTTATTGGTTAATTTGGGCACTGGTTTCTTGTTCATTGGAATTTATTTTTCTCATAAAAGATTATGAAATCGTATAGAGATATATATATACCTGCAATTTCTTTTTATTTTCATTCGTCTTAACTCCAGTATCCTTTAATGAAATATTTCACGAATATTTCTGTTGCGGTTGCCAAATATATTTTATGAGTGACAGAATAATATGCCATTGATATTCCGACTCGTGAAATAATATATCGTGAGTAAAAAGATGATTATATCATTAAAAAAAAGCTAAGCATCTAATGACTTCTCTCGCTCTAGAGTGAAATGGGAGGACGTATCAAACTTTTACTGACTAAAATCATATCTATGTTCCTTCAGTTGCCTTTTGCGTTTTAGGACCACCTTCCTCAGGCGTTCCTTTTCGGAAGCTCTCACATGGCCCTAGAATGCAATGGGCAACCCTAGAAAACAATCCATGGTTAAGACAATTAGAAGTTATGACGTCACATCGCAACTGTGAAGGGTACCAAGTAAATAGTTACAAATGTTATCAGTGTAGAGTGTTGTTGACACAAGGCTGCCCTGCCTGGGTATTATTGATGGGTATAATTTATCGTATTCGCCCCGTGTTCTAAGGGGAAAGCGAATGAAATCACGAAAGTACCACCCTAAAATTTATGATCCCCTCCGCACCTTTGATGACTACTAATTTTTCAAAGGCACCAAACGAAAAAATTGACAGCCAAGAACTTTACTTACTTCGCCGACGAGGTATAAATTATTAATTGTACCCGATTTTTATATAGGGTAACGTGATTGATGACAGTAGAGGAAATCGATGATAATAACAGTAAGCCAACCACCACGCTGAAAGTTATTGCTGTTATGCTTTAGGTATGGGTAGAAGTAGGAATTTATGAGCCAATAAAGTTAGGCAAAAATAAACTATCTTTATCAGATTTATGTAACAACAAGGTAAGACGTTATTAAAGTCGATCTCTAAACCAAAAATGATTCATAAGTAAAAATAATAATAATTTTATTAATTCAGACATCATTGATCCAATGGTTAGTAGAAAAGTAATAACTAAACTAACTAAGTTACTAATTAAGTTCGTCATCTTGACACAATGATTTTAATAATTCATGGAGCAAAGTTTCACCAGTTTTTCGCGCTTTGGAAGTCTCTGCATATTACCACACGATAAAAGTGAAAACTTCTGTTGTGCAGTTAGTAACACAAAATTGTAAACCGAACGTGCGTTACATAACCGAACGTGACGTGTCAGTTACAATAACACGTTCAATGTGGTACGAGGTCTAATACGCCTCGTACGTATCATTGCGGTGCGGCTAAGAAAAGTCTTGTGTGCTGTATGGAGGCCATAACCTCAATTTAGTTTATCTTCTTTAAAACCGGATGCAGCGATGCATCTACTTAAATACGGGGTCGCTTTGACCTCGTATCGCACTTAGCCAAAAAAGTTCTTGAACGTAGTAGTTTAAATAGCTTCCTAAACGTTACGGGGTGTAATAAGCCCCTTACCGTAATAATGATAGTTTTCAAACGAAATCTTAAACGCCCCGTACCACAGGAATGGAAATTCGGCTACGACTACGTGCTGCGCGGCGACCTCCCTGACGGGGTCAGCGTGGTCTGCTACGCAGACGACACGCTGGTCCTGGCTCAGGGAGAGTCATACCAGACGGCGGTCGAATTAGCGACACGCGGGATTGCGATAGTCGTTGATAGGATCCAGCAGTTGGGACTTGAGGTGGTGCTACACAAGTCCGAGGCCATGTGTTTTTACGGCCCTCGGAGCGCGCCACCTCGGAACTCCCAATTAACGGTAGGAGGAGTTCACATCGGCGTCGGGTCGACGATGAAGTACCTGGGACTCGTCCTCGACAGCCGGTGGAATTTCGAGGAGCACTTCCGACGTCTGGCTCCCAAACTGAATCGCACTGGGGCTGCCCTCAAGCGGCGCCTGCCCAACCTCGGGGGTCCAGACGCCTCCTGCCGGAGGTTCTACGCAGGCATCGTCCGGTCCATGGCCCTTTATGGGGCGCCGGTGTGGGCGCCGTCACTGCGAAAGCGACCGGCGGCCCAGCTGAACGCGTGCCAGAGGGTCATGGCCATACGGATGGTGAGGTGATACCGCACGGTTTCCCGCGAAGCGGCGAGCCTCCTTGCTGGCCAACCACCATGGGACCTGGTGGCAGCAGGCCTTGCACGCATTCACGATCTGCGCGTGGAGATGCAACGTCGGGGTGAAACTCCGCTGCCGCGACAAGTCGCGGCATGGCGGGCAGAGCTCCGGCGGGGTCTCATGGCGGAATGGCGACAGCGACTATCGCAACCCAGTGCTGGGCACGCCATAATTATGGCGATAAGTCCCCTCTTTGAGGAGTGGCTGGAAAGGCAACACGGCGTCCTTACCTTCCGCATGACGCAGGTCCTCACCGGACATGGTAAGTTCGGGAGGTTCATGCACCGAATTCGTGCGGAAGAAACGCCCGGGTGCCACCATTGTGTGGACCGCCCGGAGGACACGGTGGAGCACACGGTGGAGGTGTGCCCCGCTTGGGCAGACCAACGCCGTGTCCTCGTGGGGGCGATTGGTGGCGGCGATCTCTCGCGCCGGGCCTTGGTACAGGCCATGATCCGGAGTGAGGAGGAGTGGCAGGCGGTCACCTCCTTCTGCGAAGCAGTAATGCTAGCAAAGGAGGCGGCCGATCGCGTGAGGCAACGGTCCTCACGCCCCAATCGCCGCTGGGATTCTGATCCCAATTTCCGGCCATCGTAGACGCAGGCTTGCGGACGGCGAGCAATGGGTGGCTCGCCGTCCGACCGTCTGGTGGTGGCGCGTGCTGTTCCACGCGCGCCTCAAGGAGATGTCAGCAACTGTAGGGGCCTAGCAGGGTCGAAGCCTACTGGGGCCAAGGGTCTGATTCTGAAAGGAAGACTCGGCCCTGGTACGAAAGGCAACGAAGGAACAGGAGTGGGTTTTTAGTCAGTAAAAGTCTGACACTATCCCCCGCCCCGCCCAAGGGCGGGGGATGTCATACGATGATTTTCCCACCGAAAAAAAAAAAAACAAACCACAGGAATGGAAATAATACGAAAATGAGTACCGCTGTCAACGTGCTAAATATCAACAAAATAAAGGCTTAGCGCATGTAAAAAGTTTTACTTTAAAAACAATAAATAGAAACCAAACAGAAAAACAGATACCTGACAAAATGCCTCAAGGAGATGCTGCCTACTGGGGCCAAGGGTCTGATTCTGAAAGGAAGACTCGGCCCTAGTACGAAAGGTAACGAAGGAAAAAGAGTCGGTTTTTAGTCAGTAAAAGTCTGACACTATCTCCCGTTCCGCCCAAGAGCAGGGGATGTCATAAGATAATTTTCCTACCGAATAAAAAAATACCTGACAAAATTATCTCAACGCTCACTCATATATATCCCAGATTCTTATGAATAAAAACCGATCTACGATTACTTAGAGTGAGAATAATCAGATCGATCCATCTAATACCACAGCAGGAATACGTCGACTGTCAAACGCCAATCTTCTGCATCGAATGGACAACCGGGATGTAGAAACCAATTTTCCTATCGACTAGATAAGTAGGTAAATACGTAATTTCATGGTGCATTAAGTCCCAAGTAGATCATATAGCGGTCTGTCTCCCAATTTGCATTTGTTGTGTTGTCGTGTTCAAAGACAATTTCCTTGGATTTATTTTTAGGTTCGGTTAAGGACGCTTTGAAAGAGCTAGCTATTTAATCTACATAGATAATAGAGATGGGTGGGTAGATATGTTAGTTACATTAGTAAAACTGACGACATTTTGCTCGGAATATACTTATTCGTTACTTTGTTTTTCTTTTTGCTTTAATTTTGGAATAGATAAAAACTTTAAAAACATAGTTAGATTTTGTTTACTATTAATGAGATCTGTGCGCTGAGTGTGAATCGTTTTTTACGTTAACGCGATTAAAACGTTTACCATGTTTGCCTCTCTGATTGGTTTAGAGCTTCGAGCGAGCCAATCGGAGCGCCGAACGAACATTACATTAGTCACTTTGAGGCGTGAACGAAAGGGATTTTAAAATCTAGTGATAAGAATGTAGTCTCTAGACAAAATCATTCGACAGCGGTAACGGTTAAGCTGAAAATTCGAAAATGTATGAAATATTAAATTGTTACTTTTTAATATCGATAGTAAAAGCAATAAAATTGTGAGCACGGGTTCGCGTTATAAAATACGGAAGTGTCGCTACACTTGTGTGTTTTACAAAACATCTCACTAGTTGGTTGTTTCAAAGCGAAAGTTTGTATGTGTGTACATTTATTGCTCCTTCACGCGCAAATGACTGAACGGATTTGCATGAAATTTGACACACAAGTAGACCGTGACCTAAAATAGCTCATACAATTAAGCTCATATAATTTATCCCAGGAGTGGGAATGAGTGTGTGGAGTGAATGTGGTGAGTGTGTGGAGTGAGAATGGATAAAGTGAGAAATGAGTATATTAGGGGAAGTTTGAAAGTGGCGCCAGTGACTGAAAAATTAAAAGGGAATCGTTTGTCTTCGTATGGTCATGTGAAGAGGAGGGATGAAGAGCATGTTACTAAAAGAGTTATGAGTTTACATGTGGTTGGATGGAGAGGGAGAGGGAGACCAAAGAAAAGATGGACGGATTGAGTGAAGAGTGATATGAAAGAAAAGGAAGTTAATGATAGCATGACGAGTGACAGGGCAGAATGGAAGAAAAAAGCATGTTGCGCCGACCCCAAATAATACGGGACAAGGGCAGGAAGATGATGATGATGGAATTTATCCCAGGAGTATGTTTCTTTGGCATAATCTCCTACTTTCAAGGCGGCAAAGCCGCTAGCAGAAGCTAAAATATAAAGATCGTACCTACTTACACGTATAGTACCTACCTACATGTATCAGCATACTCAAAGATGCACAGCTAAGGAAGTTCGAGACAGGAGTTTAGAACAACTTCAAACAAAATCAAAGTGTAATGATGTCGTTCAAACATGTGTTACAGTTGACTTGATAACATTCTTCTTCACATTATTGAGAAGTGCGATTGATAATACGAGTTCGTAATGTATGGAAGAAACACAAAGGTGTGACTGATGAAGTGCTTGGTGTTACCAAATTTTCTAAAAGGAGCTGAGTCGTGGACGCTGAGGAGACGCTGCGAGATCGTCGCAATATTGACGCACTGGAAATATAGCGCTGAAGACACATGCTTGGAATCCCATTGACCACGCACCGAACTAATTTTTAGATCCTGAAAGATCTCAATATCAAAGAGAGATATCGTCGTCTGTGTAAATACGAATGCTTCTTAACGTATCGATGGAAAAACTAGTTAAATTCCTTGCCTGGCCCAATATTCGGCCACGGCAATGCCGTCCGCTGATGCTGTCATTAGGTCCCAACGTGAACAGGTAACAGGGCACATGATACAGGATGGGAGGTGGGACATGGTCTGCGGAGACGCCATACAAACACTGAAGATCGGATCCATCTCAGAACCCCCATCTGTGGAAATTGTTTTTGCTGCGTCCAACTTTGGTACGGAGTCTGTTTAGAGTTTTCTAGGTTGGTCATGGCAAGTCGTGTCCAGAAGAGAGATAAATCAAATTTATGACACACTGCAGCATTAGTGAAGAGCAAGCCGCCAGATACAGAGCTGCATGATGTCGCATCGCGAGAGAGGCGGTGGCGCAAGACTCGGCCCAGACATGACTATGATCACTCTATCAAGAGTACACTACTAAGAAGAATGTATGTTATGTGATATGTGTAATTCTGTGACTAGAGTTGATTGCTTTGTAAAACTGATTAACTTTGGATTTTTACGTGTTTATTTAATATTTTATGCACACAAAAGTACAGAGGCGAACTTAATGCCTTAGGCATTTTCTACCAGTCAACCTATTTTTATTCTTGATAGGTTCGCGCTTGACCGCTATCATACCTGATGGAAAGCGACGATGCAGTCGACGATGGAACGCGCTTACCTAGAAGCAACCTATTCACTCTTGACTTAAAGTTCCCCGGGTTGTAGCCACCTTTGGGTGATGCAGAGAAAAATATTGGTAAGTGCAATTAAAGAGAGAGAGAGAAAATGCGAATGCAAGAATAGATATACTAATAAACCATAAATATAATACAATTAAATAATATATACTCACCTTACCTTCATCCATGTTTAAATCAACTACAAATCATTAAGATTGTATATGATGAATTAACAAAAAGTCAGCTAAAAACTGTAGGTAATTTTGTAATGACTGAACAAAGTACAGCTCAAAAGCTTAATTCAGTTGTAAGTGAAAATAAACAAGCTGAAATCGAGCGAGTTATTAACGAATTTAACTTTCATAAGTACACATGCACGACGCTTGCCGATTTAATCCGACTGCGTTTCGTAGTCTGACGTATGTATGTCGGATGGTTTGAACGTGCCTTTATAAATAGGCGCTTTGAGTTACAAATAATCGATACGTTGACATCGACATGGCAGATAGAGTGAATTGTTTGTTAGTAGTAATAGGAACATATATGATCAGAAATATTTAATTAAATTTAGGTAGGTACTGGGATTGTAAGAATTGATTTGGAGGAACACACGCTCTAGGTGGTAGGTATTTTTTTTTAAATACGTTCTTAATTCAAAATAGAGAATTCAAAAACTTGCCCTTTTACTATGCTAGTGAAAGTTGCGATAAGTAATGTCTTTCTTTAAATTATTTACTTTGTTCTAATTTCAAATTATAAACAACTTTCTAATAATAATTGCATACACTACGCAATTAATTATATTAACGAAAATATAACAAATTCATATTTGAACACACATTACGTCAATACTCCAATATAATGCGCCTATTATCTGCATATCAGCTGAGTGCATGATATAGACAATGTAGGCACTCAAGTAAAATAGGTTATTGTGATGAACGGCTGATGCAATCAATTTGCCAGTAAATCTTCATGTCGGAATAATAATAAAATAATAATATATTATTCATCAAAGTTATACAAAATAGTTTTAAGTAATACAATGTACAGAGTAAGGTTAAAACTTAAAAACAGTGAAACTCTTGAGTTCTAAACTGGGAAGATGCTTGTATTTTATAAGTGTCCATCCAAAAATAAATTTAATTTAATTTATGAATTATGAGCATATATATTCCACTTATTCAGTAAATTAATGAAAATATAATAACATTAATAAAATTATAATTTAAAAATAAAGAAAAAAATATATTGTGATCACGTTGCAATGATAACAAATTGTTACTAGCTACAGATTTAGTCCAGAGCGAAAGTTATTTTTTTTTAGAGTGAGGCCTTTACATGTGCATATATATGTAAGTTAGCATTTAAATATGTTTTTTAACGTTTTACTTATCCAGTCAAGATATCTTTATTTGCATCATATATGGAACATCAAAATGAGCTGATATACTGGTTTTTAATTCAATGTATTTTACCTTCTTCAAACTCTGCCTAATTTTTGTTTGGTTAGGCTAATGTGGATGACATAGTTGGCTTTGTCATGCTCAATAACTGGATCTGTTTAGTTGCTGAGCTGCGTGTTATAAGTCCGATTCCGCTCAGAATAAATTATTGTATGGTCCACAGCACAGAATGAGTAATAGACAGAGAATATTTTTGGATTGGGGTGTCTTGTGTATGTAAGTTTACACATTTGTGAACGCATCCTCTTACGACACAAAAGTAATTCTTAGTGTGGGCCAAAGTATTCGTTTAAAAAAAAATGAAACACATAGGTAGATCAATTTGTTGCTTATTATTAATCTGCGCCCTCAAACAATTAAAAATAAGTGTATCGATTTATTGAAGTACACTGTCATTGAAGATACAGGATTGGTTCGTCACCACAAACTTATAAATAATAGCCACAAAAAAATAAATAGTCACTGAAAATTTGAGTTCCATCATTAATTTGACTATATCATCATTTAAAACGTACTTACTGACACATTTACATTTAGTATCTACACACATTTTTTTTTTAAATTCCACAACTATCACACAACGCCGTCTAGTCACAAGCTAAGCAGAGCTTGTGTTATGGATACTAGACAACTGATAAACATACTTATATATTTCTAAATTACACCCAGACACACAAGAAATGAACGTGCTCATCACACAAACATTTGTCCTGGGTGGGAATCGAACCCACGACCTCCAGCATAGCAGTCAGGGCTACTAACCACTAGACCAACAGGTCAATCAAATCACAATAAACAGAAACAAAAAATTTTATAAGAAGAAGATGTAGAATCTAAAATTGGGAAAAAGCTAGAAAAATTGATAGGCGTCTCTCACCGCTTTTGACGCGGTGATACCTTGTTCTATGGTAATGTCGAACTCAAACGTTCCATTAATTGAAAAGGAAGTGATCAGACGTCCATGACATGTGCCACTGTACCCTTACACAGTATACACTTATATAGTATTTGCTCTTCAATTAAAATGAATGGTAGCTCATTTTTAATTGGAGAGCAAATATTATGTATTCGGTGTTTGATAAATTGATTTGTGCAATGGATTTTATTCGAATGGAAGTTTTATCAAAGGTTTTGTCTTGAAATAATACACTAAGCTTGATAAGTTAATTTTTTTTTGTTGTTTTAGTGTTTGACTGGCCTGTTGGTCTAGTGGTTAGTGGCCCCGATTGCTATGCCGGAGGTCGTGGGTCCGATTCCCACCCAGGACAAATGTTTGTGTGATGAGCACGATCATTTGTTGTGTGTCTGGGTGTAATTTGTCTATAATATGTATGTATTTTGAAATTTGTATGTATGTTTATCAGTTGTCTAGTACTCATAACACAAGCTCTGCTTAGCTTGGGACTAGACGGCATTGTATGATAGTTGTGGAATATTAATAAAAAAGTGTTGCCTGTAATTGTATACTTTTGGATAGAGGTGCAATGTATACTTATTTGATGTCTGGAATCATAAAACGAATATCTGCACTCGGAGTGGAACGAAACGGAATGTCAAACTTTTACTGACTACACCGTGTTCCTACAATTACCTTATGCGTTCCAGGGCCGTAGTCACTTTTGTGAACTATATCGTAGCGAAAGATTATCTTCAATGTCAATGAAACCGGTCAACAATACGTTGCAACTTATTTGGTGCGGTTGTCCGTTGTATCTTGATGATTTCTGACCTGCTAGCTGTCAGTGTGTTAGGTCCTTCTTTTTTCCTCTATTTTAATAATAATTGATGATAATAAAGGTAAAAGATCACAAAATAGAACCAAAAGAAACCGAACGTCTCTCTACAATTCCTAATACTTCTTAAACCTAAAAATTATTATACCATTCATCTTTTGATAGATTTGGTTAATAAGAAGACAGTGAGTTATGACTCTTGACAGTCAGATAAATGTTGCCACGCTGCTAAACACTCGGCTTGCCAGACTAATAGACTAGAAGCGTATAAGGCTGGCCTCAAACGTACGGATTTTGGATTTGGTTTCCTGATTATGTATACAGGGTCGAAATCCTGTGAGACTAGCGCACATATCCAGTTTTTTGTATTAGGAATATTTTACGACCAGTGCTCAGGCTGGTTGGTAAGCGTACAGTTTTGGAATTCATTTTCCAAATTGTTCGTTAATGCTGTAATCGGAATAACGTCATTAGGATATTTTCGAAACAAACGTCGAGTTTTTTTTTCGTTTGGAACTAATAAGACCGTGTGCGCCTTTTGAACGTTTTGTATGTGAGCTAAGTAAAAGAAAAAGAAACCTATAGGAAACCGAATGTGTACAGGCGGTCTAACGGAGGTAATTTAATAAAGAAGAATGTGGGAACTAATGTATATAGTTTGACCTATTGGTAATCAAGGAGCCAACTATATTTCATAAAAAAACTGTTTTCGGTATCGTCACCTTCTAGTTTTATCTTTGAAGTTCGTAAAATGATTCGGCCCTTTTTTTGTATTTGGGAAATTCATTCAATGTCATCCCCCGCTCTTGAGCGGAGCGCGAGGGCGTGTCAGACTTTTACTGACTAAAAATCCACTCCAGTTCCGTCGTTACCTTTCGTACCAGGGCCGAGTCTTTCTTTTAGAAGCAGACCCTTGGCCCCAGTAGGCTTCGACCCTGCTAGGCTCCTACGGTTTGCTGACATCTCTTTGAGGCGCGCGTGGGACTGCACGCGCCGTCGACGACTTGGGCTCGGTCCGGACAGTGACCGGACGGTCGGACGCTAGCCAGCGCCTATACGGTGGCCGGAAATCGGGATCGGGATCCCGGCGACTGGGGACTGAGGACCGTTGTCTCGCGCGTGCGGCCGCCTCCTTTGCTAGCATTACTGCTTCGCAGAAGAAGGCGACCATCTGCCACTCCTCCTTGCTCCGGACCATGGCCTGTACCAAAGCCCGGCACGAGAGATCACTGCCGATCACTCCCACGAGGACACGGTGGTGCTCTGCCTAGGCGGGCCACACCTGTACCGTATGCTCCACCGTGTCCTCCGGAGGGTCCACACAATGGTGGTCGTAACGATTTTCTAAGATAGATAACGGCAGGGTTTTTTTTTGAGGTGGTAAGTGATTAAATGAGTTCTCGCGCTCGAGAGTAGAGCAAAAGGCAACTAAAACATCCACCTATGTTCTCTTCTTAATTTGCCCTTTGTATTCTAGGGTGGTAACTCTTACAGGGTTCCGTACTTCAAAAGGAAAAAACGGAATCCTTATAGGATCACATTGTTGTTCGACTGTATGTTTGTCACGAACCTTTATCTGAGAAACGCGTGGAGGTACCGAGTTTAAATTAAAACCACATACTTATGTTTTCGGTTTCTTGAAGCTGTAAAAAAATCAAACTTCTGAGTTAAAGAAAAAAAAGATACGGCCGTTTTATGTTGCAAAAAATGTGTATTTGACTCGCACTTGCCCGGTTTTTTCTTATCTTCCTGATTTTGATGTGTTTAATTACAAGTTAATAAAGCCGATCTAAAGTAGGTGCAGGCGCAGTTGTACCGTACAGTTGTCGTGCCCTAGGGTGAAGTGAAAGGGCGTTTTAGTACATTATGGTATAAGTGTGTAATGTTAGTGATTACCGTCGAGGCGGTATTTAGACCCAAGCCGTGGCGAGGGTCTTAAGAGAGCCAAGAACGGTAATCATTAATTACTCACGTGTGTCATACGACGTTTTTCGATACACTTGTGAAGAAAACAACAGTAAAACTAATACAATTTTCTGTGACATGGCGGTAAAAATCTGCTTTCATAACCACGCGTATAATTTTTTTTTTATTTATCCCTAGAGGAAGGCTAAGGTATTTTGATCATACTGCCTAGTCTTACGTTTATGTTTTCTTGCGTGAAAAGTTTTTACGATAATGTCTTTCGTAGTGACAATAGAATACGGATGGAACATTTTCTAATGATTTTGTAGTATTTAATTTTATTTAATTAATACAGCCACTAAACTTTACTGGAATAAAAAAAAAACACGCCAAAAACCGTGCGCATCTTAAAATGGCGGCCATAGACAACAAAAAAAATAAATTTGAATGTACAATTTACTTACTAAACGTTTTTTTTAAATTTAATTACAAGTTAAATTTGTCCATTTTAACTTGTAAATTGAATGAAATAAGTAACATTAATTTATATACTATTAAACGGATTTTTATTCGAATTCAAAACTTGTTTTGCGAACAAAGAGGTGGAACAAAAAGGTTTTAACTACATTATAGTACTAGTGCGTAATGGTAATCAAAATGTCACAGTTTGGTAACGAGTGTCATTATATACCTAAGAGCAGTGCAATAAGAGTCACTTTCTGAGCAAGTGTGTTGAAAAAGACTTTTACTGACTAAAACCTACACATGTTCCTTCTGTTAATCTTTGCAATCCAGGGCCGCGGTAATTCTTTCGAACTTATCATTAGGCTTAGCAGGCATTGGTTCTGCTACAGCCCTGGTATAGGCCCATAGTTATTACTAGTAAAACAACCGGTTCGACGATTTTGTTAGCTTAATTTGGATTATCCGGGACTAACTGCTGATTGGGCAGTTTAGGCTTTAAATTTAAGTACGAAAACTTTGAATTGGTTTGGTTTAGGGCTTGGGTAGTATTTGTAAGTAGATTGCAGAAGGGGTGATTTTGTTTTATTAGCTTAAATAGATAAACATGTAGCATGTGTACTGTAATTATGTGTACTTAGGATACTGTTTTCTCAAAGCTTGCTTCGATTAAATCTGTTTTCGTATAAGTCTTATATCGATTGGTTTGATCGGTTGTTGTTACGGCTAACTAATAGTAAACACCGGCCAAGTGTGAGTCCGATTCGCTCACTGACGGTTCCGTATAAAATGGCAGGGTAACCAGCCTTTTGGTATTTTACAGGACGCATTTTGGAGAGTGAGCTCGGGAATTGCATGACTTTATTCCACCATCTCCTTTCTACCTTCGGACAACCCGACATACAGCGAGTATCCACCCTTATGTTGTTGAAACCTCTACGATCTGGACTAAGCGTTTCACTTCGTCGTTTATCGCGTACATCGAAGGACTGGAGTAATTTGCCTGCTGTGGTCTTCCTGTCCGATTATAATTTATAATGAACTATTTTCATTATAAATTATAAGTCAGATTCCTGAACTGAGTCTCGAAGATTTAGCCAGAAAGCAAAAAAAAAAAAAAATTTTGGGATGTAACTATAAATTTTTGGAATTCAGACTTCTTCTTCTACTGGCTATATAAAATCTTGTTTTTTGCCAAAATTCAGGATTCAACAGGAAGTATCCTATGTGTATAGGTTTTATTTCTTTGTGAGCACCTAAATAGGCACCATAAATGGACCGTAAACGTCCTTCTTTTAGATTATGTTAACTTAGAAGTTTGATTTTTCACAGCTCTAAGGGATAGTAGACCAATTAATTTCAGCTTAATACCATAACCTGTTTCTGGCAAAAAGGCTCTTGGCAGATGGACAGACGGACAATAAGGTGACCCTATAAAGGTTCCATTATTAAGCTGTGATTGTAAATACGGTTGTACAACTTGAATGAACTTGAAAAACGCTTAATTCTCGTACTGTACAGGTGTACGAAATTTATTCGGCCGAAAATTTTGGTCTCTATGTCTTCGTTTTTCCTTTAGCATTTCAATATGAAGCAGTTTATTAAGCCTTTAAGCACATTCACTTGATTAGCTGGGCCCGTTTGGACCGATCCCTTCCAGGGCTATGGGATTGTTCGAAAAAGTTACCGGGGCCCTAGAAAGCACATTGAAACTGAAGCAACACAGTCGCAGCAGGTGGGTTTAAGTCAATACAAGCCTGACAGTTTCTCCCGCTACACGCAGAGTGAGAGAAGTTATTTGATTGTTTCCCATGCCAAAGACAAAAGAGTTTCTTCTTAGCGTGTCGATGGTAAAAAATAGTTTTTTTTTTTTCAAAATAAATTCCTTATCTGGTCCAGTATTTAGCCACGGCAATGCCATTCAGTGATGCTGTTATTGGATCCCTACGTGAACAGTTAACAAGGCACGTGACGCAAGATGGTGGGACATGGTTTGCGGAGAGACGCCGCTCAAACACTGAAAAACGGAGCCGTCCGAGAATCCTCTCCTGCAGAAATTGTCTTAATGCGCATAACCTGGGTGTGGAATCTGTTTAAAGTTTTCCAGGTTGGCAACTCTTGTCCAGACAAGAGGCTATCTGATGGTTTGACGGATTTCGTCAACAAGAGCTTTAAGCGTTTTCCGCCAAAAGTCGCACCTATCCTAGGTGGTGTTACCATGAAATAGAGTTAACGTAAGCATGAGCTTAATTGCAATGTCATGTAATTCTATGACTTTCATGAGTAACTTGAAACTCATAGAACTACACGAAACCGAAAGGAATTCATGCATTTCCTGTGTATTCATTACACGTTCATTTTCAATTATCCCTCTTACTCTCGAACACATTTATTCAACTTATCGATTAACAATTCAAGTAAAATAAATTCAAGTACCTACACAAAGGGGTACTAGGAAAGCCCGAGGCGATAGAACTGACTTTCGTAGCACGCTTGTGACGCGTGTCAAGCTACGAGGTCCTACGAGGTTCTACGAAGTGCTACGAGTTGCTACGAGCCAAGCATACGAATGACTACATCGACAACGGTACCGTCTTGTCTAACAAAACCAAATTGAATTCAATCAATTATAAATTGTTTTAAACTACTTTTTGGACTTGAATAAATGGATGGTCTGCCATTTGAATTTTATATTATTTCCAGTTTAACTCCAAATAAATTATCATCAAGAGATGATTACATTTTGAGTTTATAGGTATAAATTAAGTACATTTACCCTACATGTCACGGAAAATAAATTGTAACTAGTACTCCAATAATTTACACGAATTAATTTTAAACGGTTCGCGATAATTTATGGGCCGATGTGTGTTTATGCCAGTATGGTACGAGTTCATGTGTGAAATAGCTTTGTCAAAAATCCCTGTACGTAAAAACTTTATAAATACAAGTGAAATCTAGTTACATTTTTACAATGTTAGAACAGAACCAGTGAAGGGTAGTTTACTGATGATATTAATAATAATATATTTTTTCATTTATTTAATTGTTTTAAGAAATATTTTAAAATGTAAACAGTATATTAAGAAAACAAATAAAGAAAATATTAATCTATATTCGTTAAGAAATATTAAAAAATGTAAACAATAGGTAAATAAGATAAATAATAGTAATAATAATATTTCACAACTTTCACACAACGCCATGTATTTCTTAACTAATTAGAGCTTAAGCTATGAGTACTACACAACTGATAAACATAACGTAATTATATTTATATATACATACAGATTACAGATAAATTATACCTAGACACAGATCAAATGATCGTGCTCATTATAGAAACATTTAATTTTGTCTTAGCATAGCAGTCAAGGCCACACACCACATGACCAACAGGCCATAGCACAGCAATAGTATTAAAGGTCGGTTTGTGGATGGGTGAACATCTTAACATACCGAGATTCCGGCGAGCCTTGGATATCACGTTGAGCCGTTGCTTGTTTATACCGACTGTTACTAGAAGATCTATGACAGTTGTTAAGGACAGTCAGAAACCAGGAAATCTGACTTCAGTTTTGCCAACCTGTCGCTCTATGTAAAAAACTGGTATTCAGTTGCATCAGGTTAATCTGAAAGCCGAACCCAACATAGTTAGGAACCGGGCCTTGGTCCAGGCCATGGTCTGGAGCGAGGAGGAGTGGCAGTCGGTCGCCTCCTTCTACAAAGCAGTAGTGCTAGCAAAGGAGGTGGCCGCACGTGCACGCGCGAGCTAATGGCCCTCGTGCTTCAGCCGCCGAGATTTCGATCCCATATTCCGGTCACCATAGGCGTCGCTTGCGGACTGCGAACAAAGGGTAGCTCGCCGTCCGATCTTCCGGTAACCGTCCATGGGGGCGTCTCTGGGGCCATGGGTGATCTGAAAGAGATCCCCGGGGCCCTGGGAAAATGGCAAAGAAGGAACAGGAGAGGGGTTTTTAGTCAGTAAAAGACTGACATTATCTCCCACTCCGCCTAAGAGGTGGATGTCATTAGATAATTTTCGGCCATTGTAGGGGCGGGCTTGCGAACGTCGAGCAATGAATAGTTCGTCGTTCGCCCGTCCAGTAAAGACCATGCCAGAGTCGAAGGCGAGTTGTGTAAAGAGATGTCAGCAGAACAGAAGGTGTCCAGTACTGGCGGATACCTGCTTGGGCTATGGGTTTCAAAGAGTGACAGTGGCTCTAGAACGCAAAAGGCAACTAAGCACATAAGTGGGTTTTAGTCAGTAAAAATCTCATACGCCCTGTCGTTCCACCCTAGAGTGGAAGAAGTCATTGGATGATTTTCCTCCTCAAAAAGTATGTATCTTGTGTTATTGTATGTCGTACTGACCATGTAAAAGATACAACGAACATATTCACATAAAAACTACCAAACGATCACTCTATTCTCGACCAATAAGGTTTTTTTTTTTATAAAAACCAACTTCTAATTCCCCGAGTTCAAATTTTTTCCTATAAAAAACCCCTTTCCCGTTAGCAATCATTAGCACCATTCCTCTACATCCATATACCAACATAACAAACATATGTTCGTAGTTATACATGAAACAAGCGTTAGCATACCGAGACAAAGAAACGGTAAATATGTGCGGCACTGAATAATGAATATCTCGGGATGTCGTCGGTAACGCTTTTGTTATAAAGCTCTGGTTACACGAGCGATTGTTGCCCGGCAACAGTTGCTTGATATATTTAAGTGTGTTAGTGGAGCAATTTAGTTTTAATACTAAAAAAAGTATAAAGATGAAAGTTACATATGTGTGTTTCCTACTCTTTCACGTTCAAACGGCTAAACGTGAGTGAATAGTTTACTTCTAGGAAAGTGTACACCATCGTCTTTGACATCGACGTACAAACGAATACCATGGATCCAGTACATGATCTGGACCCCCCATTGGTGGAATTTTACGTCCGTTTTTCCCATTTTTTAAAATTTTTTGCTTAATTAAACTGTATAAAATCGTTATTCTAACATTTTTAGTGAAAAAAACGAATGAATTACTTTTAAAATAAAAAAAAACATCGGGGTTGATTAGATTAACGATTTCTTCTACCCCGATGACTTTTTAAGTAATTTTTATAAAATTACTAAGAATATCATCGGGGTTGATTAGAATAACGATTTTACTTTGAATTTAAAAAGTACAGATAGAATAATACAAACTTTATTGTACACCCAAATAGTAATATCGGTACAAAGGCGGTCTTATCTGAAATTTAAAAAAAAAAAGGAAAAGCCCTCGAAAAATTCCACCACGGGGGTCTGTCATGTACTGGCTCCGTGATATTCGTTTGTACGTCGATGTCAAAGAAACCGTGTATAAAAAAAAAAACGGTTAAATGGTACCAGTGTGGACCATGTTCTGGAATAGCAGACAGAATACTTTTTCTTCCGTGAGTATGTTCCAACTGGTAAGTAATTAGGTATATTTTTCGTTAGGTTTTCTGATAATATTTCGAAAACTCTAACTCTGATCGAAAGAAACACAATTATCAAGTGTTACTCGCAAAATTCACGAATCTTATGTTTATGTTTATATCGACACCCACATCCCAGAACAAGACAGTATCTCGAATTACAGTCCAAACAAAATTCATACATAGCACTATGACTTTTTGATTCATAAAAAAAAAATACTGTAATTAATGTTACAACCTTGTTCGTTGCGGGTGTTGATATGACGTAAACCACGAAAGTGAATCTGCGGGTAGAGTTAGTGTAAAGTACGTAATTCTATAACGTCTTATTTAAATTCATTTAATCTATTTTTATTTAATTTGATGAATTTTTGTATTTTACTCATAAATTTTCACCAAAATTTCACCCGCGTCTTCGGTTACTGCTCCGCTTCCTTAGGTCATAGCGTGATATTATATAGCCTATAGTTTCCTCCTCGTCCTTGCTAAATAAGCTATTGAACAGTATCAAAAAATTTCAACTCGAACCTGTAGTTACTGGAACTAGTGCATTAAAACTTTTTAACTTTATAATGTCAGTATTGATAGTTTGCATAAGGATCATAGCGTGTAAAATTACTCAAAGAGCGTCTATTTCATGCAAAAAAAGCCACAACGCTAAAAAGTTACTGGATTTTGTCACGAAATCACTACAAATCCACTCTAATACCTATTCTTCAAAACTGGGTGATCTACGTCGCTCGTGTACTCACACCTTAACGCTTTTATTATAACACGAGTGCATACGAACTGTATCCGTCGGATAACTGATTCCATCTGTCGCTTTGAGAGGCTGGATGGATAGCACTCAAAATGTGTGTGCGTTTTTATTTGAGAAGGTTTTTCTTTTAAACCGTTTGGTAATTGATGTTTCACTGGTGAAAACGGGCCACAAACGGGAAATTTTGTTTATTTAAGGACAGTTAACAGCCACAATATACAGTACTAACTAATAAATTAACAATGAATCTAAGTGGTAACAATATTGTAGCATTGTACCTCCTTCCGCAAAGCAGTAATGCTAGCGAAGGAGACTGCCCCTGCGTGAGGGAACGGATATCGTCACGCCTCAGCCGCCGAATCCCTGACTCTGACCACCACCGTAGGCGCGGGCTTGGGAACGACATGCAATGGGTAGTTTGTACGTTAACCGTCCGAACTGAGCCCGAGGCATCGACGGCGCTTCGTGATCTACTCAAGTCTCAAAGAGGTGTCAGCAAACCGTAGGGACTCAGCAGGGCCGATACCTAATAGGGCCATGGTTTGACGTATGACAAGGTTACCCGTGGCCCTAGAACGCAAACGGCAGCTAAAGGAACATAGGTTTTGTTTTAATCAGTAGAAGTCTGACACGTCTTCTCACTCCGCCCTAGAGTGAGAGACGTCATTGGAATTAAAAAAAATAGGTTGATGAACTCATCATAATATTTAAAAGTTCAAACATTCTCTTATAACCGCACTCCTATTACGTTTGAAGAACCATTAAACCCCATTCAAAATTAAATTTATTTCTATTCAACTTTCATACGGCCTCCTAACCATAATGGATGGCTGTTAGCTCGCTTACAAATCTTACGGCTATTCCAAATGCCTATAGACATGGCCTAGAAGCCACGCGCTTAGCATTCCATTAAAGTTATTGTTGAAAGACGGATTATTTTGCAGTGTTGTTTTTTTTTTCGTGTTCATTTTTAAACGACTTCTATCCTAATTTTATTGTTATTCTATTGTTTAATATCATATTTTATTCAATACATTTACCGATATACTGCATATCATTTTGGGTAGTGTGAAAAAAAAACTGGAACCCAAAATGGGTATATTAAATGAAACTAACTAAAAAAATCTTTACAAATATTATCAAGTAAGTACCTACCTATATATTTACTGTAAAGCAACCAACGCCTATAAAAAAGCATATGATTAGTGGCTCTTAAGAGCATCCTTTTCGAGGTACATTTTCATACAATCGCTCTTAATTGGTTATGATGTTATTACACATCTAGATATTTTGGATACACAGCTATCTTGTAGATATTATCTAGGCTTCTATTTAATGATTTGAACGTTATTTGCATTTAAAGTAGCGCGGCTACTGCTGCATTTTGTTATTTATCACATTGTCATTATGCATGACATATTTGTAATTTAACCTCGTTTTAGGAACTAATTCAGGGTTGATAAGTTAAACCTGGTTTAGGCAAGTGGGCTTTCATGTTTATTATAACAAAACAATGAGAGGGAATGAGAGGAGCAGTGGTGGCTGATTGGTAACAGCCCGGACTTACGAATTGTAGGTCGCGGGTTCAAACCCAGCCAGGCGCATTACTTTGTGTAATTTATTTCATCATCACTGCTCTCAAAATGGTGAAGGAAAACATTGTGAGGAATTCGGTTTAACCTAGAACCTAAACTTCGAAGACATGTGACATCCACCAACCCGCCTGGACTCGCGTGGTGGATTACGGCCCATTCCCTCGCTTTGAGAGAGGCCTGAGTCCCAACAGTGGGAACTTTAAAAGGGTGAATATGAAACAAAACATGTTTGTCAAAGCTTTTATTTAAAGCAATGCTGTTATTGCTATAGGCAACCACTATAATCCAAAAAAAAATATGAAACTACAGAAAACAGTACCTAGTTTCTTAAAGTCGTTAAACCTTCTGCATCAAAACATCTGGCATCTAAAAACAGCTATAAAACATAGAACAAACGCCGTCTATACGGCCTTAACTCGTTCAAGACTAGCTGTATGAAATGAGTTCTCAGCCACGCGAAAAACATTTTATTGCTTTATTACGACCATGCAAATATAACCACGCGCAGTTGCAGCGACCTGAAAACTAAGGCCGCAGACAGGGTGGAGAGCGTAAGCGGGCGCGAAATATCTATCATAAGTCTTTAAATGAGAATGTATGAAAGAGAGAAAGAATATGTGGTGAGATGGTGGTAAAGATACATAAAACACACAACACTAAAAACTAAACGCTAAAGATTTTGAAGAATTTAGATATTGAAAAAGGGAATGCCCATCAGTTATACAAATAAATGCCTGTGGGAGTGAGTGAGACAGAAAGAGAGAGAAAGAGTATGTGGTGAGATGGCTGTATCCGCGTTAATGATTTTTAAGTCTTTTCAGATGATACAAATAAATACTAGAAATGAAAAAAAAATAAACGCTAAATTGTACAATAAATCATGAAAAACCCGTTACTAATTTTACATTTATTGTTATTTACACTGAGTAGAAGTCAGTTTGAAACAATTTTTCACAAGCATCTTTTATTTTATTCCATGTACAAAATGTCGTTTAGGTAGACCCCTATCTAAGTATGTATTCAAAAATAGTTATCATTATATACTACTTTGAACTTTAGACAAAATTCAACATCCTATCAACAATATTGAAAATCGTTAAAACCACCATAAATCTAAGTTTGTAAAAAATTATACCTATTACTATTTTGGTGAACATTATTTATATATTGCATATATTATTGTCAATGGATGTTACAAGATTGTAGTGTCTCAAACATGGACCCTGTACCCTATACAGCAATATTCTTATTGCATGCAAAAAAAAAACAATCGAATTCGAATTCTAACGTATCGTATTATAATCATTTAGTGAATTGCATTCTATTCTATTCCTAATCTATTATTCGATCGTTGTTACTAATAAGATATATTTTTGTATAAAGACTCTGAACTTATCAAATACCACGGTTTCCGCTACCGCTTTAGTCCAATCTAATGCATCCTAGCCAGGGTCAAATGGCTACCGACAGCGTTGAAGAACGCAAATCTAGGGCACAATCTAAACTATATCACGCCACTTTACATTCCCCCAATGCGTTTTTGAAATGCTAGGTCTACTGGAAATTCACCAATCGGAGTTCGACATAAACCTCTATGTAAGAACATTTTGCGCTCTGATTGGCCCGTTTTAAGTTGAATAGTCATTCATGTGAGCTTTCACTTGGATTTTGGATTTATAACGAATTTTGTTGCTTTGAATTCGGGTTTTAAACTTAACTATCTGAATCACCCTTTATTCGTTGAACTGTACAAATGCTGACATTGCTATTGGACATTTTTTTAGTAAAAAGATTAATAAAATATTGATAAGACATACTAACCAATAGTTTTACTTATTGAGCTTTCGTGCCCAAAAGAAAAATCAAGCTCATCGCTGTAGTTCTGTCAAACCTTTTTGTGTGAGAAAATAAAATATCCACTCTCGCTGTGGGTGGAGCTAAAGAAAGTATCAGACTTTTACAGACTAAAACCAACCAGTGTTCTTTTAGTTACTCTTTGCGTTCCAAAGCTACGAAACCTCTTTCAAATAATAGCCCTAGGGTTAAATCTCGTAGCAATTTCCTCTGCCTAGCAATCAAACTTTAAACTTTTTCAATTACCTGTAATATTTTGTAACGAAGTACTATTGTGTATTTGTTATCTTTTACTCCATTTTCTTAAAACGTAATTATATTTTATGTTTTTTTTTTATTGCTAGGCTCACGTATGATCAATAACTCACTCGATGGTAAGTAATAATGTAGTCGACGCTAAAGCACACTTGCCTAGAAATAACTTATTCACTCTTGACTTATTGACCTTTAAATTACAACTATTAGGAAAAACTGACTCCAGCTCCTTAGCTGTACATACAATGAATGTATTCCCAAAACATTTAAACGAAGGTACAGGTATCGGCACGGATCTTGAGCGCTCGGCGAAAGAGTGGGGATCGCTATGCGTACCTACACTTTTTTTTTAAATGTACACCTATTTTATTTTTTCTTTTACCTACTAGTAGCAGCAGTAGTAGTAGGTAAAAGAAAAAATAAAATAATATAGATGTACATTAAAAAAAAACACGTACACAAAGCGATCCCAACTCTTTCGCCGAGCGCTCAAGATCCGTGCCGATACCGGTAATAAATATTTTTTACTGAATTGTTACACCAATATAAAATATTACAATAAGATATTCAACGCACAACACAAGTCTTTCTGCTTTATAGTGCCTTCAATTTTTATTTCCTTGCCAAACCACAAAGCTAGATTTTTATAGACTAGAGAAATATGTAAAAATCGTTCACAGTTTATGCGTCAACACGTAACTAATCTTGTCTAGAGTTTCGATAACGTGAATTTTATTAAAGAAGTTACTTTGACGCGGCGTTTACAGTGTTTCAAGCCGCGTTCAGTGATAAACTTTTGGCTGGATATTAAGATTGATTTTTTATAAAATTTTGGTGTTGCGAGATGGTTTTTGATCCTTTGGCACGGTTCCTTTCATCACGTAAATATTTGCCATTGAAGACAAAGCACCTATTTTTATCATGTACTAGCTGACCCGGCGAACTTCGTACGGCCTAATAGTAAGGATAACGCCATCTGCTAACATTACCAGAACAGCATAATTCATTTTATAATGACATTTTAATTTTTTCTCACCGTTTGAACCTTCCCTGGACTATCACGGATATTTCAAGACCAAAATTAGCTAAATCGGTCCAGCCGTTCTTGAGTTTTAGCGAGACTAACGAACAGCTATTCATTTTTATATATAAGATGTACACTATGTAAGTTAGAGAAATGTGCATCATCATTTCGGTCAAAAGACGTCCACTGTTAGACATAGGCACATTTATTTAATCTTCATGCAACACAAAGTATAAAGGCGGACTTAATGCCTTAGGCATTCTCTACCAGTCAACCTAGGGTGGTGAAGAGACAATATGGTATGTATTTATTTGTACGGCATTTATTTATTTGTATTGTCATAGACGCATTATAACTATCTTCATTCCGATATCTATGTGAGTATAAAGTTCCTTTGGCCATTTTTGGTCTTCTTTATCAGTTCCACTTCATCAAATGTTACTTTTGACTGTTAATGCTAAGGTTCTTGATGAAAATACCAAAATCATAAATCAACAAAATCAATACCAAAAACATCCGTATATTTTTTAATAACTTAGAATTTTGATTTTTTCAAGCTTTAAGGGACCGAAGATATGTATATGGTTTTAATTTAAGCTCGATACCTCCACGCGTCCCAGAGATACAGGGAGGCGGACAACAAAGTGATCCTATAAGGGTTCCGTTTTTTCCTTTTGAGACACGGAACCCCAAAAAAGGAACAATTACACTTACATACAATTACACACGGTCTTGAGGGGCGGCCAATTATAAATAAGTAACACAACTTCACGTGTACAACTGAAAAGTTCACCTGTTTCACCTCCATTAAATCGACGTTTCCGTTTTCCTTGAAACCACGTTTTCTACATAATAACAGTCCTTAGAAAAGCTGTTAACCGATATAATTATAGTTCTCATAATACGAACTCCCATCATGCTATAGCGTGCCGAGTTCATTGTGAATCCAACCTTTGTATTACTAAACTGTTACTAATGAGATCCAAACACGACCCAATCGATTTTATTTGAACTCGGAACATTATTTAAATCATTAGACAACATTATACGCCGAACAGGTCATTACGTCAAATTGATGTTTACCCAAAATATTGGACGCAATGTTTTCTTAGATCAAAAGAAGAAAAAATGTTTTCCCATTTTTCACGGTGGCAAAAATAATTTGATTTCACTGGGGTGATGTTGGCAGTTGATTTTAAATTTAACTTCTCTGAACTTGGCAAAGTGGAATGGATTTTTTATGTACCTCCTAACATTAAGTGTTTATTTTCGTGAGAAATTTTCTTTTTACTTATTAAGTAGGAAAATCTTGATAGGCGGATTTTAAGAGCGTTAAAATTTTCTTTAAATAACTTTAGTTCGATAATGTAGGTCGTTATTAAGTAAAGCTAGAAACGTTTTATGCCAATAGACATGCACTTATAGATTGGATTCTTGGAACCATTTTCCAGTGCAATATGTTTCGTAGTACTTACGTAATATTCTTGGAATCATCTTTTCAACCACAATTGGTACCAATTTTTTCTTGAGATGGGAACCAATGACTTCTTTCGCTCTAGGGTGGAGCAAGAGGGCGTGTAAGATTTTTTTGCAACGTGACAACTGGTGCTCGGTCCGGACTGTTACTTACCTTCTTTTGTCTCACTGGGAAATACTGGTTGGAAAAGTTTCTAAAAGTTAATTTTAATCTCCTAATGTTGTCCCAATCCCCTTTAACACTTATCGCTTAACATAATCAGCATTTTTTAATGTTCCCACTGCTGGGACTCGGGCCTCCTCTCTAGGAGAGGGAATGGGCCGTAATCCACCACGCAGGCAGTGCGGGTTGGTGATTACCTATCGCTTCCTTCTTTATTAATTCTCTCCCCTATCCATACAGATCAGTACACAACTACAATCCGGTCCAAATTAGCAGAAATATTAGTCCAATCTGTATTAGTTTTCAACGAGTTAATGCATTCAAATCCAGCAAACGTTTTAGGGGACGCATTATGTCATCCACAACCCCGAGTGCCCAGTCATACGGAATATCATCGGGCTCGGCTGCAGTTCGATCATCAGGATCACGTACAATACTAAACCTGGCTGCATACGGGCTACACTCGATAGCCACTAAATGTTGCTACCTGAAGCTTGGTAGCCGCTTTTTAAGCCATGCTTGACGGGACTAAATTTCTGACATAAATACCTATTTCTATATCCATATCCAATATTCCAATCTACATTAAAAAGGACTACGTGCGTGTGTTACCTTTGGTTCGAAATAGTTAACTGAAGCGAAGAGAGAAAGGGGTGGGGTATACTGTAAGTGGCCTGTGTTGGCGTTTTGTGTTTGCGTGTAGTGTTCGGTACCGGCCACAAGAAGCAAGTAGCGACAATTTGTGGCGTGTGGCGACCATTGGCGTCATCGTGTGCGGCGAGTCTATACAAAATTTATCAAAACTAAAGAAAATAAATAGTTGTTTGTGGTTATAGTCTGTGGCCCGTATGTGACTAGGCTAAGATAGAAAATGAGTTAAAAAACAATGGTCAATAGATTGATTTACAAGCGACGACGCCTTGTGTCGAACCTTTTTCAAAAAATAACTCTTCGAAAAGTTTTTTATTTGACTGGATTATACTTAATGTTTACAGTTTTTACATATTTGTAAAAGGCTTAAAGAATTATTATTATAAATATATACATTTACTAAATAAAAAAAAACCTATGATAAAAATACCTTCAAAAAACTCCTTCGCATCGCTGTCGACTGGTAATGTACCCAAAAGTTTGTTATATTTAGAAATATTGTAAAACCATTTTTTTTTTAGATAACCTAGTTTCTTGCCGGTTTTTCTACCTAGAAAACGACCAATTGGAACGTGCACTAGCTTCTGGCGTTTTATAAGTGCCCTATGTGAAATTAAATTGATTTAAGCGTCTAGTTTTTTTACTCTTAATAGAAAGTTAGATGAAACTTTACATTTTACACTTTTGTTTTAACACTTTATACGAGTAGTTTGTTCATAGTGTATTGCACTGGAAGTTGATGAATGAGAGCGTGTTGTTTTGACAAGTTGTGGGTCTGTAAGTTTTTGTTTAGTCCGAGAGGTTAAACTGAAATCGTTTTGCATAATAACACTTCAGTTGTTTATAACATAATTATGAGTGGTTTATAAAAAAAGAAAAACTTGCGAACCCATAAAATTGTAGTTTTACCATCATTTTGTATCGACGTACTGATTTTTAAAACATCATTATATTATTATACATCATCTTCCTAAACTTTTCCCAACCAGCTTTTTCTTTAAATTTGGGAAACCATTCAATGATCTTTTCACTCTAGGGTGGAGCGAGAATGCGTTCAGACTTTTACTGAGACTTTTTTTCGTATCATCTAATGGCATCCCCCGCTCGCTCTTGGGCGGTTTTTTTTTTTTTTTTAAGGTTGCTGACATCTCGCGTGGAGCACTACGCGCCGTCGACGACTTGGGCTCGGTCCGGACGGTTACCGGACGATCGGCCAGCGAGCTACCCATTGTTCGTCGTTTCCAAGCCCGCGGACTTGTTATGTTCCTTCTTTACATGTTTCCCGTTTTACATGGAACGACTACTTACGAGATCTCCACAAGCCAGTTACTAGACACCATGAAAATATTTTACATTAATTGAAACTTACATGACAACTCACATGAAAAATGTGCAAAAAAAAAAACCGTAAACGCTAACTTTTCAGCAAATTAAAACATTCTGTCTTTTATAATGAGCAACTCTCATTGCCTAGTAGCTTCTTTAGTTGGTTTTAGTGAATAATTTCACAATAAAAATATACTACCCTTAAAAAACTCAATATGCATGAAAGGTAGCGCTTTTGTGTTAAAATAAATTAATTTTTTTAGAAACATTTATAAATAGAACCTTATTTATTGATCGAGTTTATGCACAGTAATCTTTCTGAAGGTGAATGAACTCATAATATAAACCATTCTCTCATTAAAATACACCGTGAGACCAACTGTGAAATAAGAAAAAGTAATAATACTTTTTTGAACAGATAATAATTAGCTAGTACATTTACGTACATTATGTTCGTGTAACTTGACAGTAAGTCGACTGGCATATTGGTTTAGTGCTCAGTAGCCCTGACTGCCATGCCGGAGGTCGTGGGTTCGATTCCTACCCAGGAAAAATGTTTGTATGTTGAGTATGATGATTTGTTCTGTGTCTGGGTGTAATTTATCTATAACATATTTTAAATAACTCATAATAGAAGCTCTACTTAGCTTGGGACAAGACGGCGTTGTGTGATAGTTATAAAAAATATGTAATAATTTCTGCCAGCAGTTTGCCCCCATAGAATTATCCTATGTTCTATTCTAAGACAGTCTATCCGTGTGCTAAATTTCATCCAAATCTGTTCAGCGTGAAAGAGTGATAAGCATACACAAAGACAACACACATTTCGCTTATAATATTAGTGTGGTGAATACTTTGAGAGTAAGGGTTAGTAATAAGGTAAGTTTCGGAGTAAGGGCTATGCTCGAAGTTTACTTGCTTAATCGAATTAGGAATGAGGATATCCGCAGGAGAACCAACCAACCAACGACATAGCACGAAAAATCGCCAAACTTAAGTGGCAATGGGCAGGGCACATTGCTCGCAGAACGGATGACTGTTGGGGCCGAAAGGTTCTGGAATGACCACGTACCGGAAGACGTAATGTTGGAAGGCCTCCTACAAGGTGGACCGATGACCTGGTAAGGGTTGCGGGTATCCGATGGATGCAAGACACACAGGGCCGTTCATTGTGGCGACACTTGGGGGAGGTCTATGTGCAACAGTAGATGTCTTTCGGCTGAAATGAAGATGATGAATATTTTCACCCTCTGAACGTCAATGTCTTAAAAATCAAAATTTACTTTGTGCTCCTCAGTTAGCTTATACAAAAGGTTAAACACAAGTTTATCTTGTTAAAGGTAACCACACTTTAGACACTGCCACCCCAGTTTTTTTTTTTCGCTCTGGTTTGGACGAGAGGGAGTGCCAGACTTTTACTGACTACAACCCAACTGTGTTCCTTTAGTTGCCCTTTGTGTTCCAGGGCCGCGGTAACTCTTTCGCACAATCCCGCAGCTCTAGTAGGCTTCGGCTCTAGTGGACCCCATCCATTTAGCTGACATATTTTTGAAACGTACGTAGAACACAACACGCTGTTGACTCAAATTTGGTTCATACCGGACGGCGAGCTACCCATTGCTCGCCCAAAGACTCCTGACGCCCGGGGCATCTCCTGCGGTGTTGGCTGTGGCGTAGGGGGAAGTCCTCTGTCCTCCCCTTACGGTATTCCCCATATGCTTCGCTCGCAATATTGCTTCACAAAAGGACTATGCCACCCCTTAACATAGCGATCAGCAGCACCGATCTCTCGCGCCAGCTTTGGTACAGGCCATGATCCGGAGCGAGGAGTACTGGCAGGCAGTTGCCTCCTTCTGCGAAGCAGTTAGGCTGGCAAAGGAGGAGGCAGCACGAGCACGCGCGAGGCAATGGCCCCCGCGCCCCAGCCGGATTTCGATCCCGATTTCCGGCCACCGTAAGCGCGGGCTTGCGGACGGTGAGCAATAGGTCCGAGGAGACCGAGCCCAGGTTATCGACGGCGCGCAGTGTTCCACGCGCGCCTCAAGGGGATGTCAGCGGCTGTAGGGGCCCAGCAGGGTCGAAGCCTACTGGGGCCAAGGGTCTAATTCTGAAAGGAAGACTCGGCCCTGGTATGACAGGCAAAGAGGAGTGGGTTTTTAGTCAGTAAAGGTCTGACACTATCTCGCGCTCTACCTAAGAGCGAGAGATGTCATTGGATGATTTTCCCACCGAAAGAAAAAATAAAACCCCTTAACATAAATTGCTCTTATGGTCTTTTAAGGAAACCAAAATGAAGAGGGCTAGATTTTATTTACAGCAAATTACCTTTTCCACATACCATTCGGCATTTCCCACACTTTATACGTCCACTTATGCTGTTTGAGAAAGAAGTAAATAAAATAAAAACCCAGTAATGGTTCCTCGTTTATTGGTGTTTTCAAAATAAGAGGTATTGGCGCTGCATTGAGTGCTTTACGCTTTGTTATGTGTATGTAACCTTTTATAGCTTAGTTAATTATTTGTAAGACGCTTTCGTGTAAGGCAAATAGGTTTTCTTTGACGAGTGTCGTGTTTGGTTTTTAGATGGATTGGGTTCTTCACCTTTATATTTAGTGTTGTTATTTTTTGGATCAGGAAATAAGTGTGAACAGTTTTAAGCAAATATTGATAGTATAATATTTAAGATTTTTTTATTCATACACAAAATAATAAACTGGTAGAAGTTGGAGGAGGCCTTCACTTAGCAGTGGGAAATTATAGAAAAAGACATTAGTACATTAGACAGTATTACAGCCAAAAGACGTCTACTGCTGGACATAGGCCGCCCCCAAGTTTGGCCACAATGACCGGTCCTGTGCATCTCGCACTCGACGCTATCGGATTCCCACGACCTTCACCAGGTCCACCATGCGAGAGACATTCAAACGCGCGTCTTCCGGTACGCGGTTGCCACTCCAAAACCTTTCGGCCCTTTCAAACATCTGTTGCATGCAATGTGCTCTGCCCACTGCCACTTAAGTTTGGCAATTTTTACTACAATTTTCACCAGCAGGTATCTTAAATTCTGACCCGATCAGACAAGGGTGACTATTAAGCGTCTTTAGAAAGAAACAGTTACATTCGAATAAGTAGAAGGACCCCATAGTAATCGTTTCATCAAAACTTAGGTCACAGCTATATATAGGGATAGATTGATGGAACGATCATCACCTTTAATAATTGATCAGTATATAAAACTGTATGTATTCCACTAATAAACTTAAAAGAGAATTGAGAAATTTTAACATTTCAAGCGTAAATACGATAAGTACGATTTACATTATTATTCGATTATATTATGGTCATAAGCGATTTTGTAGAAAAGAAAAATGTCTCAGATATAAATAATACCTACCTACTTAAATTCCTTGTCTTCATTTTTACTAGCTTCAGCCGGCGACTTACCCGCGAAAAATGGATAATTATCCCAAAAAAACATAGGTAGGTAATCCTATTTTAAGCCCTGTACCAGGATATGGTCTAGATGATGTACCAAATTTCATCTAAATCCTTTCAGCCGCTTGAGCGTGAAGGAGTAACCAAAATACAAATACAGTTACGCTCACATATATATATACATAGGTACCAACTTTCACTTTTATAACATTATAATTATAATACTAAAATATCGGGAATATTTCCTGAATTCTTTGCAAAATTTACTTTACAAGTACTCTTTTAGAAAGCTAGTTTTCTTAAAACACTATATCACTACCTAGAAATTGAAAAAAAAATGTCAATCGAAAATAATTCTCTTGGCAAACGAACTTCAAGAATCCTTATTGCCCCACGTCTCAATGGACTAACTGAAAGTGCTACAGAAGAGAAAAGAAAAAAGGAATTGGGCTTCTTTTTAACCCGACCGCTTAGGTAAGTTAGAACCCGCGGGAGTACAAGATACAGAATGACCCCGCACAAGTTTTAAGTTCGCTCAAACTTAAAAATCTCGGGGGCACAAACGTATAACATGTATATTATAAATATGGCTTGTTAAGACGTGTGTGTGTGACATTGTATAGTATAAAATACAGCGCTGAAATAAAGGAACTGCGCGTAATGGAGTTTCCTCAAGGCAATGCCTGGGACCAGGCTGCTAGCTACTATGTATGTTCTTGAAATCTAGATATTTATTGTGCCTGGTAAAACTGTTTTTTTAATAAAAAAAATTATGAAATCGTTGCTCCACACTAGGGTTGACTTTTGAAAGGGAAACCCGTGATCGTGGAATGCAAAGGAAAGAAGAAACATAGATGCGGTTTTAGTCAGTAAAAGTCTGACACGTCCTTCTACTCTACCCTAGAGTGAGAGAAGTCATTTGATGATTTCCAATCTCAAAAAAAACACTGAATAACTCCTGTATCATGGGTACGTTCACAAACATATAAACTCAGATATACAAGACACTCAAACCCAAAACACCTATCTGTAGTCCATACAAATATTTGTTCATTGCGAGAATCGAACCCGTGACACGCAGTGCAGCAGCCAATCGCTCAACTACTGCGCTAACCGTACTGTCAATAGAAGAAACTAGCTTTTGCCTGCGGCTTCGCCCGCGCACCTATAATTATAGCCTATATCACTCAGAAATAAAGCAGCTTTCTATCGGTGAAAAAAAATTTGCAATCGGACCAGTACTTTCAGAGATTATCGTAGCAACAAGAGGGCAACATATCCTGATGTGCTTGAGGAGTGGAGAGATATACCACGGCTATCAGGACAATTCTGGAAGTACGGTCAAGATCCCTACCAGCACCTTACTGGATTGTACATCCTTCTCCCGAGCATGTTTGTTCTTGCGAATCTCCACGCAAGCCAGCCAATAAAACCAAGAGAGAGGAGGGGAGCTTTGTTCCTCATCAGTGTTCACGACGGCAAGCTGGAGATGAAGAAAAAGAATTCTCAGTAGGCTTCGACCCTGCTAGACCCCTACGGTTTGCTGACATTTCCTTAAGGCGCGCGTAAGTCCTCGTGGTATGCGTCTAGATCATTTCATCACCACTTTCTAGGCCGGCCTCGCGGTGCTTTCTCTCTGCAAAAACCACGTTACTAAAAAAAAAACTAAAACTGTACCTACAAGACAAGCCTAAATGTTACCTCATTTAGGTTTCAAAATTCGATTATATAAACTATTTTTCGCTTTAATATTCCAGAAATGTCTCAGGCTCGTTAAATATAATTAGTGAGAACCTTTAGGCCTCATTTAACGCTAAGTGCCAGAAAACTAATTTACGGGTTATACTTAACAGGCATTAAATATAGCTTAAAAGAAGTTCTTACTAGTACTCTTAAAAATCTGCTGTAATACTTCGCTTTAGATAATCTTTATATGTATAAAATTCTTCTGTATATATTTATATCTACACTAATATTATAAAGAGCTAGTTTGTTTTTTTTTGTTTGTAGGAGGTAATCTCTGAAAGTACTGGTCCGATTGCAATTTTTTTTCCGATAGAAAGCTGCTTTATTCCTGTATACGGTATATTTTATGTACGCGGGTAGAGTCACGGGCAAAAGCTAGTGTTCTATAATTTTTATGTGTGATTTGAATGATATTTTGTGAGTATATTTGATTGGATCCCTTTATGATTCCTAAATACAATTAAACCCGGTAGGTGGCGCTACAATGAGGTTCTCAGCTTCCAGTTCTCAGACAGGACAACGTCTTTTGGAACCGCTAGTATATATTATGTATATATTATTGAAATGGTATAAACCATTGCTTGAATGCGATCCTACTGGATGGTAAGCAGTGATGCAGTCGTTGATCTTCACCATCAACGACGCGTACTAGTTTATTAAGAGCCTCTTAACTCTCGCCTTGAAGACACCTAAATTATAATCGGATGGAAAGACCGCAGCAGGCAAATTGTTTCAGTTCTTCAATGTACAGTTGGGGGTCAAAAATGCAGTTGCACTTCATCAATGCTAAAGGATCTAAAAAGTATTTGTAGAAGAGGGTCAACGGTTTGATTAAACTAGTTGTGGACTATAAAAATTCTACTACAAAGAAATTTTAGCCACTTTAGCTTTGATAAGTGGTATTGACCTTTTGACCCCTAACTGTACACGGCATAAACGCGATGTCACAATGCTTGGTCGGGTCCGAAGAAGTGTCGACATTATAACGGTGGATACTCGCCGTAAGTCGATTTGTCCGGTGGTAGAAGGGTGATGGCCAAATCTAGTCATGTTATTTCTGCACACACACTCTCTAAAATGCATCCTGTAAAATATCAAAAGGTTGGCTACGCTACACCTGTGCTCCAAGTTATGTAGATTAGTCTTAACCAAATCAGGATCACCAATTAGCTCTTTGCACGCGAAAGGCGTGCAAAGAGCTAATTGGTGATACTGAGTCCAAAGCTGCTAATTGGCATTTTTATGCTTTAATCATATTTTTAATTTAACTATTCTTTAATTTAGGTATTATGTTAAAAAAAAAATGGTCGTCCTATAAAACAAAGTCAAGTACCTGTTACATAAAATTGTAAAAATCACTCACCAAAAATATTTTGTGTAAAAGCTTTGACAACACTTACCCATCTTAAGTATTAAAAATATGCATTAAATTTGATATTTAAATATATATCAAATTTAATGCATATTTTTAATATCTTAGATGTAATTAATGTTTATTATCAAAAATTTCACACAAAACTACTCATTTAGAACATTTTAAACACAGTTACTCAAAAATCAACCTAAAATGCATATCATTAAAGTCGACACTTGAATGGCAATGAATTGAAATAATTTCGGATTATACAGCTAAAAAAAAATATTTTTGGAACCGAATGATTACTTAATACGTATTTCGAAATCCAATTTCGCCACACTAAGCTACCTTAGATAAAAAATAATGCAACAAAACGAACAATACCAGAATTGATTTTCTAGTAAGCCCAGGCTTTGAACGTCCAAACATAATTGACATGAATCGACTCTCAGAAATCTATTAACAAGGGAATTTCTGATCGCACTGTTCGCCCGGGGCACGTCATTATGCCCATCGTAGCTTCGCCCCTAGATGGCCCCCCGTCATAGAATAAATGCAATCAGTGGGATAAAGCGGGCACGTTCATGTCCCACCAGTGGGCTTGTTCGACACACGACGTCTATTACAAGTCATTGGAAGACGTCGACGTGAAGTGATTGTTGGATAATATGTGATCTGAATTAAGGGAGGCGTGATGTGTGTTTGTTATTACGTGTGTACTGTTTTAGATGTTCGGAGTTACATTGTTTTGTAGATCAACATTAAAAGGGAAGGCCGGGACTACGACCTCTGAGTTTGTTTCTATGTTTCATTTCGGAGTTGTCGGCTAGGAATCTAATCTAGATTTATAACACCCTAATACTAGAAGTATTTACATATATATACTGACATAAAACGGAAGAATTGCGTCATCAAGACAATACATCACATGCTATCAGGCTGATGTTCTCTAAAGGCTTAGGTAGAGGTGTAACATTCCATTATTATTTTGCTACGTCATCGTAGCTTACGTAGCATGTTCGCTACGCCGTAGCTAACTCGTAGACTTTTATCTTGAACTATTGTTGCAATCATTTGTCACAGTTGCCGTTTCTAAAGTATTCATCATCGTTATTATCATCACCATTTCAACCGAAATACCTACACTGCTGGTCATAGGCATTCCCAAGTGTCGCCACAACGACCTGTCCTGTGCGTCTCGTATCCATCGGATTCCGGCGACCCTCAGCAGGTCATCGATCTATCTTGTGGGAAGCCTTTCAACGCCTGGTCTTCCAATCTTAAAATATCACAAAAAAACTTTATGAATAACTTTTCCTTGCCTTTCTTTTTGAGGAGTGGCTGGAAAGACTACACGGTGTCCTGACGTTTCGTATGACGCAGTTCTTCACCGGACATGGTAAGTTCGGTTCCTGCACTGGATTCGTACGGAAAAAATACGGGTGTCACCATTGTGTGCACCGCCCGGAGGACACGGTGGAGCATACGGTAAAGGTGTGCCCCGCCTGGGCAGCACCCACCGCGGCGCGTACCGCGGTGCACCGCAGTGTCCTCGTGCGGGCGATCGATGGCAACGATCTCTCACGTCAGGCCTTGGTTCAGGCCATGATCCGTAGCAACGAGAAGTGGTAGGCAGTCGCCTCCCTCTGCGAAGCAGTAATGCTAGCAAAGGAGGCGGCCGGATCGGGATCCCGATCCCGATATTTAGCCACCGTAGGCGCGGGCTCCTCAAGGAGATGTCAGTAAAACTGTAGGAGCCCAGCATGGTCGAAATCTACTCCCCAGCAGGCTGGACTAGACTAGGGCAATGGGTTGTGCGAAAAAATACCCAAGGCCCTGAAACGAAGGCAAAGAAAGAACAGGAGTGGGTTTTAGTCAGTAAAAGTCTGACACGAGAAAAGTGAGAATTTTCACGCCCTCTTGCTCCTCCCTAGGGCGAGAGATGTCATACCTCATCATATAGAACGACCTTATTTTTAGTGGGAAGTCATAAAATAACCACTCTTGCTCTGCTTGGGGTTCAAAAGCAAAATTGCGGCCACATAAAGACTTGTCGTCAGACAAATTCTGTCTCTTGAATCGCGGCATCAAAATTCTCCTTTTCAATTGAGGTTGGCGAGGCTTTACACACTGTTTCGCATCTATATTATTATATTAACTGAAACTAGACAAGATAATTTTTAAGCAATTAAAACTGAAACTACGATACTGACACTTTTACGGTACAAAAAGCATAAAATAAGAAGGAATAATATAAATAGCAAATATATCTCATAAAAAATGCTATGTTGAAAAATGCTTCTGTCTCAAAAGTTGTGAGATTATAATATCGAGTTACGATCAGTATTCTAGATACCTTTCACTGTCCGTCAACAAACTACTCGATAGTTAAGTTCATTCAGCAAAATACTTGATGACAGTTATTTTTTTATTTACAAACTATTTACTTCATTTAACATAAATTATATAAAAAAAAATATTTGGGACGTTGGAAAATCGATACGATAAGATTATCGATGAACGAGTGACAAAATTAAGGAATTTAGTAAAAATTTCTTTCTTATTTTGACTTTGAATAGTTTTTAAACAACACGTCCAAATAGCATGTAGTCAGGAATAATCATAGTCATAGTATTTTATCGGTAAGGAATTCTTAGAAGTCATATACAGAATACATTACATTGTGGTCAAAAAAAATAAATTAAACAAGGTCAAATTAAGAAACAAATACACTGAAGTCAAATAACACATAATAATAAAATTGGATCAAAAGAGAACTCACAATAAATTACAGTCCAAATTAATATTCATGTCAAAGTTTAAATCATTTTAAATGGTCAAAGGAGTAAAAGGTTTGCTTGATAAGCCACTTTAAAAAAAAATATAAATAATTTAACTAGTTATATTATGCCCTCTTGATCATAGAAAATTCACGCTTCCAGGTTCTCCCTCAACTAAGTTACAGGGGGTAAAAAAATGTCCTAAATAGCTTCGAGAAAAGGATGGTACGTTTGTGTTTTTTTACCCGACTTGGAATTGTGATCATCAATTGTATACTACATACGCAAAAAATTGATGTATTATATAGTTATTAGAAACAACACAGGAAATGACAGCATTTTAAGTAGCCATTCTCGTAACGTTATTACAATACACTGACATAAATAAACACAAAGTGTAATGGCCTTGTGTTACACACACTCACACAATCAAAATCACGTGTAAAGTACTTGTATTCAGTCGTATCCTACGCTATCGATGGAAGGCATTTCGTCGAATCGCTGTTTATTTTTGTCCACAATACAATTGTTTGTCATGTTTCCGGAGGGGATATTTATAGTGTTGCACAACCATGACTACTGTAACCCAGCGGGAAACGATCTCGCTGTAAATAAGGAAAAAAATCCCGATTGCTATCAGGAAAAACGCTGCGTTGCGCGCCAAAAAAAGTTATATTAATTTATTGGTCACTTTTTATACGGTGTTAATTTACGCGTGTACTTTTTATGTGAAACATATTATGTATAAAGGGAAAGAGTTTATCATGTGTAATATTATAGTGACTTTTTATGGCAGGTAGGGATATAGGGGTCATCAACCTAGTGAGGCTCAGACATGGTTAGGTTAGATTCTACATCATTTCAACCGAAAGTCGTCCATTGTTGTACATAGGCGTCTCTCAAGTGTCCCATAACGACGGGTCCGGTGCGTCTCATATCCATCGGATTCTTGCGACCCTTACCAGGTTATCGGTCCACCTTGTACTAGGTTAAATTTATCCAATTACAGGAAGTCTTCTAAAGAAAGCTCCAAGAAAGATAAAATTTGCAAAAAAAAATTTTTTCTGAACCTAAATAAAAAACAACATAAAAACTACACGTCATATTGGAACTTACCTACAAAATGCTGTAGAGTGACGTTTTATAACACGTGTGAATAAGTCTACTTCGTTGTATGTCACGTTGCACGCTGCTGCTGGCAGCGCAGTGGGTGAAATGCGAAGCGACCTTAGACTTTCTTCCGATAAAATGTTTACGCAAGCACTGAGGTCCTTTTAAGATATCCTGTTTGTATCTAGTTTTGCCGATATACCTATACAACCTATCGACATCCGTTCTGATGATGTTGAGTGAAAGTTTTTCGGCTGAAATGATGACCCATAGGCCATCCGTACCATCCCGAAAAAGTACATCATCATCATCATCATCATCATCATCATCATCATCATCGTCATTTCAGCCGATAGACGTTGACTGCTGGACATAGGCCTCCTCCAAATGTCACCACAATGAACGGTCTTGTGCGTCTCGCATCCATCGGATTCCCGCAACCTAGTACCCACTAAGTCCTCGGTTCACCTTGTAGGGGGCCTTCTGACACTGCGTCTTCCGGTACGCGGTCGTCGCTCCAGAACCTTTCGGCTTTCCGAAAAAGTACATACCTAATAAATTACTGTTTTGTGTAATCTCATGGTGAAATCATTGACGAAGCAAAGTTAAAGTGAGCTGCGTGTGATAAGGTAAGCATTTTATAAAACACCTTAATTTTTTTAAAGGTCCTACAATGACAAAAATAAGGGTGCTTGGGAATTAATCTGGAATTTTAGAAATTAAAAACAGTGTTGGATTTATTTTTACTGCCTTACAACTGGCCTACCATTTTCATACGTAGTTACCAATTTTATTACATTTTAAAAGTAAAGTTTTGACAACTCCATTGGTGCAGTGTATTTTTTTAAGCTAACTAAAAGAAAAAAAATAGTGTAAGTATTTTTTTTACTGCAGTTGTTTTTCATCATTTTTCACTTTAACAATTGTAATGAACAAAGTACAATCGAATTTAAGCAAAATAGTTTTAAATCGAAACAAAGGACCAAACTTTATTTATTTAGATAAAATCCACGACTTACGCAGAAAGCTTAATCAAAATAAAATAAGAAAGCGAATAAAACTATTTTGTGCTCAAACTTAGAAACAATCTGGTAAAAGTTTCCAATCATTACGAAACCATTTAAAACTTGTACTTCATTAATTTTATTTCTAAAACTAGTGTAGACGTTTTTCTTGGTATTTCTAAAGTTCAAAATTCAAGTTCAGAATTCTATTTTGTAAATTCAAGGACATATATAAATAAAGCATTCTACACATTCGTTAACAAAAATGATCTAGTGTCGACACAATAATGGGTGATTTATTTGGAGGTTACATCTACTCTTTCGAATAAAAGAAATATAATTAATTTAATTTCTGAAGATTATTTCTTTCTTTCAAATGTCGTCTGTAACATTCAGTACTTTAATTATTTATTTATTTTAACTTCATGTATAGTAGTGGTACATAGGCAGACTTAATGCAACAAGGCATTATTTACGAGTCAACCTTTGGGTTAAAAAGATAACACTGTGGTAAGTGTGCACAATAATAATTATCGATCTTTTTAAGTGATATTTGGCAAATAACGCGAGTAACGTTGCCTTCCCATTGGCTTCCACTTGGACTTTACACAGCCCATAAGACACGGCGTGTCAGACTTTTTTTGACAAAAACGACACAGGTGTGGACATGTGTCCTTCAGTTTCTCTGTGCTGAGGTGTGGAGTCACAGGAATTATGTGAACGCAAAATTAACAGTTTAACAAATTTATCTCGCAATATAGCCATGGTTTCACGTGCTATGTGGCAAATGGCGCTGTCTTGTTGGTACCGAATGTCCTGGAGATCAAGTTTCTCTATGTGCCAAACACATTCATCGTAGATCGTTGGTTTTCCTAATACAGCTAGTTAATTTGTAGACACTATGCTGGGCTAAACCATATAATAACCAAATGCCAAACGTAAAAAACCTAAAACCAACCAAGCCAAAAAAATAAATAATTAAAAAAGCACCTTTTAATCTCCTGTTACAATACCCGTGTCATCACCCGTCACAATAGGTGCAAGCGCGTATTTATTGTAGCGACATTCCAGAGAGTCTATGTCTCTGAGAACTAACAATGCATTCAATCCAAATTAAACGCAGCTTTTCCTTTAGCCACCTATTATCACACACCTGCCAAGCACAGAAACACTTTTTCAAAACTACCACTAACCTGTCAGTATAACCAGTCCAGACTATTTCTAAATTTCGCCACTCCACCGGTACGGTACGGTGAAAATCGAGTTTCAAGTGTTCCTAGTAACGACAGCATATTGGTCGGGCCAAGCTCCTGTATTATAAAGTCCTATTTTGCCGTGACATTTTTCGTTCAACACTACCCGATTGGATTTTTGAAACGTGTAAATTTGATAAAACACAGAACGTGGGGAATGAGTGAGTTATGGCCGTTTCAGATTGGCGAACGCAGCGGCGGAAACGTAAAAGAGTTCTGTATATCATTTTAAGCCGTAAACTGGATTGGAAAGCGTGTAGCTGTATTGCTTTATGTTTTTTCTTGTTTTTGATCTCGGTGTCTGACTTGATTTGCATTATAATAGCATTTCGGATGTGTGTGTTTTAGAACTAGCTTTGCGTTCTTACTACACTTACAACTTTGATTAAGTTGTACCAAAATTTTACTTTACTTTAGCTGCTTTATACTTGTTGGTATTCTTCTCATGAGTGAAAAATTCATACCGCTTCCATTTAAAAATATTAACTTATTCCTCACTCTGTAGATAATTTCACTCACCTCTCATAATTCACTAAAACACTTGACTTATTACATCTCGTTGCCAAAAATATCCACCATAATACATATCATCAGTAAACCAGCAATAAAAAACCGCACCACGAACGCTGACACCTCCACATTTTACACTTTTAATCTATAAAATATCGCTGTACAAGATAATCTATCAAGCTGTGTGACAACCTGCACGATATTGCAGCGAAATATAAAATTGCTGGGACGGTCCCGTAGGTGGGGGGACGCATCATCAGAGGTAAATGCAACGAGGAAATTCCGCGGCGGCACACGTGCGCCAGTCTTGAGCGGCCTTATGCTGCTGTGGATGCGATTGTACTTAATAAGCTTATTGTGGAACTGTTGAGTGCGATTGTACACTGTATTTTTTGATAAAAAAAATTGTTAAAATTCTTGTTTATTGGCCCGTTAGTGAATGAATTTAGTGGTGTGAAAATAATACTAGCCAAAAAATTTTTCAGCAACCTTTTTTAAAGTGGGAAATCAATTTATTCATTAGATGTAAAATAGTTTATAGTTTTATAATTGACTAATGTACTGTATGTGTATCTTATAGCATATATGTAATTAGTGACCGACTGAATCACAATTTGCAGCTAGAACCGAAACCGTAACCGAATGTTCAGAATAAAAATAATATTTCGATATAGTTATACTTAATACTTTTACAAAATACTAAACAATCGAATAATTCGACCATTAAATACAAAATTTAACATACATAGACGAACGAATCAGTCAGTTGTTGTTAGGTATCTCTATCACTACTGTCAGCTCAAAGATGCTAGTTTCGGCCCAAAATTCTAACCGAAACCAGTTTTTTTGGCCATATCTAGCCAAAACTAGCTGTATTTAGCTGAAACTGGCCAAATTTTGACGAAACTGGCCGATACTGAAACTGAACTTTTAGTCAGTCTCTACTTATATTGTAGGTAGGTAGACTGCATAACTTATTATCATAATTTTTCTGCCCTTAGTCCAATTAATTTGGAGTGACACTGAATGCCTTCTTCTCCTTATTGCTTGTAGACAGCATTTTTTAATTTGGAGTGGCACTGCATGCCTTCTTCTCCTTGTTGCATGTAGACAGCTCCATTAATTTGGAGTGGCACTGCATGCCTTCTTCTCCTTGTTGCATGTAGACTGCTCTTTTAATTTGGAGTAGCACTGCATGCCTTCTTCTCCTTGTTTCATGTAGACAGCTCTATTAATTACCTCTTTGCTTGTTCCGCACATTAGTTTGTGCACCAATTACTTCTTTCACGTGGGCGAAGACGCTGGCAGAAGATAGTCAAACTAACATTATACAGGCAAAAGTTAATGAATGTGTGTATGCACATGAGTATATTTATTACTTCTGTACGCTCGAACAGCTGAATGGATTTCGATGAAACTTGTTACATGGATAGACCATGTCCTTGAATAGCACATAGGATAGACACTTTTTATGTTAGGACTATGTTCCTTTGGGTCAATTTTCTACTCTCACACAATAAAAGGTGAACAACGGTAAAGGGAACACAATTCATTATGCGTACAGCGAAGGAGTGGAATTCCTTGCTGGAGTCTGTGTTTCCTGACGGCTACAACACGGGAATCTTTAAGTCAATAGGTAATAGGTTACTTCTACGTAAGAGCTCCATCGTCGACTGCATCGTACCTTTCCATCAAGTGAGATAGCGGTCAAGCTCGAACCTATAAACAATAAAGAAAACCTAGTCTGTTAATAAAACCGAGACTAAGAAAAAAACACAAAAAAAAAATACATATCAACAGAACGTCTCCACCGCACTCCTATTCTCAACAATGCAACGGTCGCAGGTAATATATTTGGAATTTTCCAGCGCTATGAAAACGTTACGTGATCTCGAGTGAGGTTTTCGTCTGTAAAACGGGCCAAAACATCCCTATTACCTGAATGGCCTCCTATTCCTCCCTATGAAATTTAAGCTCTCTTTATGTACAATTGTTTACTCACAAAATTGTAACTCTAAGTTGACAAAGGAAACTTGTGCGGTTCATAGAAAGTGTTGACGAGTGCGTATGAGTGTGCGAGACACGCTAATTTTCTGTATGTGTGTGCGATGTTTTAATTAAAGCACCTGGAGTTTGAAAAGGAAGTGTGTTTGTGTGAGTGCGTTTTGCATTTTTGGTTGAGTAGCACTTTACGTGAAGTAGACGCGTTGCTTGAAGCGAAGTTGTGCAAATGTGTTTAAGTTCGTGTAGATGTGTTTGTTGTAAGTAATGTTTTCTTTGGTGAACAAGTCTGTTTAAATGCAAGTGGTAAAGTTTTCTTGCCGCGAGATGAATGTTGATTAGGTCTGTATTCGATCATTGCTTCTCCAAAATGTTTTCAGTAATTTGTGTTCGAATAAGAAAAGAGAGTGTGGTTGACTTAGACTATGACTATGGCTTCTCCGCTCCAGGGTGGAGTGTGAGAGCGTATTAGATTTTTACTGTCTAAAAACACACATGTGTCCTTCAGCTGCCCTTCGCTTTTTAGGACCATAGGTTTCCTTTTCAGAAATTCCTCAAGGCCCTAGTTGGCCTTACTAGACCCCAACGCTTTTGCTTACATCTTTTTGAGGTTCACGTGAAACATTACGCGCCGACGACTTGAACTTGGTCCTTACTGGACGGTGAGCCATGTTTGAAGACGTTTTAAACCGAAAATTTGAAAATATTTATTGGATTCGTTTGATATTTATAATTTTACAAGCTTCTTCCAACAAGAACAGTAGTGGCCGAGTGGTAACGGCCCCGACTTACGAGTTGTAGGTCGCAGGTTCAAACCCAGCCAGGCGCATTACTTTGTGTAATTTATTTCATCACCATTGCTCTCAAAACTGTGAAGGAAAACATCGTGAGGAAACCGGCATGTCCTTGAACCAAAAATTTGAACCAACCCGCACTGGGCCCACGTGGTGGATTACGGCCCATACCCACTCCCAGAGAGGAGGAGGCCTGAGTCCCAGCAGTGGGAACATTAAAAGGCTGATTATGCTATTATATATAAGCTTCTTCCAATGGCTTCGCATATCGTGTCGTGAACATAGAAATTTAGAGAAATTATTCCCGGAATCCCCTCTACGCTTTTCCAGGATGTCGCCTACCCTGTACTAAATTTGATCCAAGTCCATTCTGCAGTTTGAGCGTGAAACAGTAACAAGTATACACACCATACATACTACAAACGTTCGCCATTTTAGTGTGTTGTCAACATCATACTACATTTTGTTCGTTTTTTACGAAGTTTTTAGTTCGCATACCAGTAAATAAAACAGCAATGACAATATACCAAAGCCAACATTGTAGCTGCCCGAATAGACAATTGAAATTCATTTCAGCGTATAAAACAAATGAAAAACTCTACTCTGTTTAGCGTCGGACTCCGTAAATAACGTCCATTAACAGGCCGACAAATGTTTAATAAGTCTATGTACATAAATAACCATCATAAACACTTTTAGACGATATTTTAATACATACATCCATTTTAAAAGGACAAAGGGCGGAATATCCCAAGCGTTGTACCACTTAGAAGAATATGTCATTAGGTTGAACAATTTATTACATAATGACAACAGAGCTGGTTTCCGCAAAAAGTTACAGCCGTTCAATATTCCTTTAAATTTATTAATCAAAACAAAACTTATATGAATAAAATTATTTTATTAATGTGTACATTGAAAAAGTGGTAACTTTTTACTACCCGACTGCAAGAAATATAACCCATATGTTTTTCGCGCGTATCTTGTATGAATGTATGTATGTATGTAATATTCTTTATTACCTCATATCTTCCACCGCTGAATGGATTTACATAATTAAGATATCTTTAGATTTGACTTGATAACCCAAGTGTTCTTAGATAGGTGATTTAAAAAAAAAACTAACACAACGACTAAGATACGTGACTTTAGAGTAAAAAAAATAATATTTTTGTTGGGTACTGAGATATGGTTATCATTCCAAACGTATTTATGTAGCTTGTACAAGTTTTTAAACCCATTAAAGCCATTTTTAAAAATAGTTTGTCCAGATGGTTACATACTATACCATGTTATTATAGCCATGTCAACAAGTCCTAGTATTACAAAAATTGTGGTCCTTACGTAACAAAAAGTCTTACTTTTGAAACAACAGCTTTGTCCTGTATTTGCAATAAAAAAGATTTAGGGACGCAATACTTTCCAGAAAGCTACGGATGGTTCTCGTGTATTTCCTACCAAAATACCTTAAGGTGATACAACTTAGCACTGAACAGGCTAATGAGTAGCCACTTGTGACTATAGTACGTCAGGTAGTTGAGATGATTAATGGATCCTTACTACAAGGTTGTAAGGATAGTGGGTTCTTAATATCGATAAGGTATGGACCTTATCGATGTTAAGAAGCCATTACCAGAAGCTAATATTTTAAGAAGGGACTAACGAATTATGGCTTTGCTTAATACGTTTAGATAATAATTTATGTCAAGGAAATATTGTATGATTATAACAGTACTAAAACGGAGATTATTTGCACGTAATAACGATTTTGAATATTGAATAGTAGTATTTTTATAACATTATTAGAAGTTTTCCTTAATTGGACATTGTCTTGAGTACATAAACAATAAAAAAAGGTATATGTAATCACCGGATCAAGTTCAACATCGAGCTACATATCATACATTGCTACAAGAGTTAGAACAAACTCAACACAATTCTGTGCATAGCCCTTTGTTTTTTTTTAAATATGTCATTGAATCGAACCACATTAATTTTAATCGCCCCATGCTTACTGAATAAAAATTTAACCATGATATATCAAACGACATATAATACCTCGCTCATTGTCAATATACCATCTCTGACTCTAATGCAATAGTAACTGATGACAAACACGTTGGAACTTAGAACTTGTTATTTTACAACCACACGTTCCCCGCAAACAGACGCAACGCGACAATACGACATTGATACAACAATACTGTTTCATATAAATTGATATCATAGATGATATAATTTTTGAAAAAAAAATTAAACCACATCTGTTAGGGCTTTTCTACGCGAATAGAGACGCAGACACTATTACTAAAAATAAAAGCACCGCAAACGAAGATCTTGTCTTCGTAAAGCTTGCAATTTAACTGATATATTAGTCAATTTGAATTTAAATATCACTTTCCTCACAAATTAATGGTGGTTCTTTAAAACAATTGTCAGTTCTGCCCCCTTGATTTGAGTTTCTTTCATATTTATTGGTAGCAGAATATTGCACTCTGCTTTTGTAGATCTTATAATGCATTAAAGGGAAAGAGCATTTTCTTTCTATCTCATTCTGTTGTTTTATGTGATCGTGTTTTGTTTTCGACTTTATTAAAAAGTTTTTATTTCTTGTACCTATTGTCTTGTTGTTTTAATTATGGAAAGTTGTTTAGATATCGTTTTAGTACAATAAAGCCCATTATAAATACTGCCACCTTGTTTGTAATGGATCTATGATAGTTCATCTTTTTAGCTGATTGCAAATTGTTATATGCATAAATAAATAAAAATAAATAGTTTCAAGGTGGGCCGATGACCTGGTGAGGGTCGTGGGAATCCGATGGATGCGAGACGCACAGGACCGTTTATTGTGGTGACATTTGGGGAAGGCCTATGTCCAGCAGTAGACGTCTTTCGGCTGAAATGATGATGATGAGTTTCTATAGCGACTAACCTGATTTAGTAATTGGTTAAGAGATTTTATTGATTGAACATTGCAGTTCTTGTCTTAAGGACAGATGTTTTACCAGAGTCATGAAGTATGGATGGGTAAGTTGTGTATCCTTTCACTTCAGAAGAGGTTACTTGTCTCAGGAAGTTTTTGTTACTTTTTAATCATGCAGTTTGGAATTAAATTTAACCGTATTTGTACTTGAAAATACGAAATAACTTCACGCTGCATCTTTCTAACAATAGCCAATAATTTCAATCCTTTAACAAATTCGCCTCCTTCTGCGAAGCAGTGATGCTAGCAAAGGAGGCGGCCGATCGCGTGAGCCAACGGCAACGGTCCTCACGCCCCAACCGCCGCCGGGATTCCGATCCCGATTTCCGGTCACCGTAGGCGCGGGCTTGCGGACGGCGGGCAATGGGTGGCCCGCCGTCCGACCGTCCGGTAACCGTCCGGACCAAGCCCAAGTCGTCGACGGCGCGTATTGTTCCACGCGTGCCTTAGGGAGATGTCAGCAATTGTAGGGGCCCAGCAGGGTCGAAGCCTACTGGGGCCACGGGTAGTGTGAAAACGAAACCCGGACCCTGGGACGAAGGCAACGAAGGATCAGGAGTGGGTTTTTAGTCAGTAAAAGTCTGACACTATCTCTCGCTTCGCCCAAGAGCGGGATTTGTCATAAGATGATTTTCCCACCTAAAAAAAAAAAATTTCTTTAACAAATATTTCAAAGAAAATCCCTGCTCGCTTTTGGGGATTGCTTGCAAGAATATCTTCAAACTAAGTGGCCAACCCTTCAGTCCTAACTACCGTCTCCTATTTGCATAACAAACGGTTGACGCAAGCCTTCCTTTTGATGTCAATACACAAAACTGCTCCACCACGATGCTTTCTTAACTGGCCTCTTCAAAGTTCACTTGAAATTGGGTCCAATAATTTCTGGAGACACGGTCTATGAATGTATTGTCTTTTGTATAACTTTTTGATGATTTGGAAGGTTTCTACCTAAAAAATAGTCATGTGAAAAATAGGTAGGTCGTTTTTGTTTGGTCATGCAATAACACTCTTATGCCAAATTAAAACAAATGACACTTAAAAAACTTTTTACAAAAAAAAAAAAATACAACCGACTTCAATGTAAAAAAAAACACTGAATAGTGCAAAACAACTTTAATATCGGAAGTCGGTGTTTCTATAATAGTTTTGTCTCTTCGTTATTTAACACCGACTTCCGAAATTAAAGTTGTTTTGCACTTTTCAGTGTTTTTTTTTTTACATTGAAGTCAGTTGTATTTTTTTTTTTTGAAAAAAGTTTTTTATTTTATATTTTATTCCCCCTATTATTTCAGTCAGTCATCGACTACACGTATAAATAAAGCAATTTTAATTGTTACAACAGTTTTGCTGTGATCCTATGAAGAGTTCTGTTCCATATCTTCGAAGTTCATGATCAGATCATAACAATTTTTCTATGAGACCAACTTGGAAGCAAAACCTTTCGATAATAAAAAAAAAATATTCAAAATCGGTCCACAATTGACCGAGAAACCGGTGAACATACAATAAAAAAAACATACATTTAGCCGAACATAGAACCTCCTCCTTTTTGAACTCGGTTAAAAATACGACGGTACTTGCCTTCATAAAAAGCCAAAAAGAAGCGGGAACATTTACGAATAGAATTAATTAACAGATGACTCGTATTCTAAGTCATCTGTTAAAAATTATTTGGTTCTCACAAAATCCTATAATGAATAGGTATATCTTTAGAATAATAATAATACGCTTTTATCGTTCTGGAAAATACAGAATTAAATCAGATACTTCACTGGTCTCCACAGAAGGATTCTTAATTTCGTGGAGGCGAGTCTCTTTCATTATGGTCCAAGAAAATTCAATGTAACACATCTTATGTATAAAATAGGATAAATCAAAAACAAAAATTATTAGGGAAATAAATGATTTTTTTACTGTCGAATATCAAACATTAATAATTTCATTCGAATTCATACCTCTACGGACGCTACAAAAAATACTATAAGCTACATATTATGCATTTTAAAATAGAAAATACTATTTTTTGTATTTTTTATTTTAAAATAACTAAAGTTACTAACATATTATGCATTTTTGGCTTTAGCCAATGCCTACAATTTAATAAATAATAAAAATAACTATTGTTAAACACATAATAGTATTGAGTATTTCAGACAGAAGAGTTCTAGATTATTCACGCAAGGGTCCAATGCGAATTACTAAATATACCATGTCTTCAAATTATTAGTTTCGGACAATTTCTTTCAGGCGTAATCCGTCAGAATTTTAAAATTAAAACAATAATAAATTAAGGTTAACCAATATATTGACTATTTATCCCAAAATGTAAAACCACTTAAAATACAAGTAATTAAAGTTCTGAAGGATAATATAACCTTCAGCTCATTATAAACACTAATTGCCCACTTTAAAGTAATTCAACTTTATCAAAATGAAGATTATATTCACACTTCACACGTCTTTGCTTTCGACTTTCGAAGTTTTGAAGTGTCTATCTAAAGTATTAAGGGATTATTATTCGAAGTCTGAATGAGAAATTTGTGTTTTATTGGAATATCATGATCTCAATTGAAATTGACTCTTGCTTTGGAAACTTTAGGAAATGATTTTATAATTGCGTCACTAGACAAGACTTACTAAATTCATAATTTTGAGAAACAATAAAGTAATTGTAAGAAGTAATAGAGTTATTAGTGAATATCAAAAATCAAGTTGTTTTGGAAATACAACAAGACCATTTAAAAAAAACATTATTAATTAGAAGCTTTTAAAAATGATCTACCATATTATATTTGTTATGACGTATTTTTTTTGTGAAGTGGCTATGGGCAGGGCACATTGCTCGCAGAACTGATGATTCCTGAGGACGAAAGGTTCTGGAGTGATGACCACGTGCTGGAAGACACAGCGTTGGAAGGCCGCACAGGGTGGACCGATGACCTGGTGAGGGTCGCGGGAATCCGATGGATGCGAGAAGCACAGGACCGGTCATTGTGGCGACACTTGGGAGAGGCCTATGTCCAACAGTGGACGTCTTTCCTAAAATAATGATGATGATTTTTTCTTGTTCCTTTCAACAAGCTCTTCTAGTGAATATTTATACATATATCATGGCGGTGCACAAAAAAATATTCAGTAATCCGTCATCTTAAAAAATCCGCCATATTGGATTTAATATACGTCACTAACCATAGCGTGCATTGTCATTCAAACATAACTTGACAGCACGGTTGGAGCAATGGTTAAGCGATTAACTACAACGCTGCGTATAGCGGGTTCGATTCCAGCACGGAACAACTATTTGTATAACCTTTACTGCTTTTCTTTTCTTTTCTTAATATAATGATTATTTACATGCAAATACTAACTATAATTACAATAAAATAAAATAAATAATAATAAAAACCCTAATCTAATTACAACTAACTAAATCTAAAATATGGCGTCAAAAAACTCTTCCACATCGCTGTCGACTGGTAATGTGCCCAAAAGACTGGCGGCATTGCCACGCTGTATGGCAATGCTTGTCCTCTGTCCGAGGTAAAAGCCAGCTCTTGGGTCACGCGAAGTGTCAACTAGACGTTTTGACAGATCTTTATACAACTTGTGAGCACTCGGACCCCACGAACCGAGAGTTTCAACCCCAAACGGTTCGAAAATATAACTTCCAACAAGGTTAATATATTTTCGCCGCTTGAGGTTCTCCGCAGCCGCAGCGGCAGCACCAGCACAACACGACGAGCTAGGAAGATGGGATGGCGCAAGAGTATCGACACAAGTAGCGTCCCATACTAAAGGCCTACCCATCTTCCATGGGAATAACGACATGCCGTCCGGTCTCTTGCCATCGTCGCGTGCCAGGCCATGGGGTTCCAATACGGCTGGAACGCCGACGGAGACAAGAGCACGTCTGATGATGTCGTTGATATTCGCGTGTCGTGCTATGCGACCCGCACTTCGGCTGCATGACAGACCGTGGTGTCCGAGGCTGTTGACGACTTCGCCACAGTGACAGCGATGAGGAGAACAACAGGGAGCGCCTAGACGTAAGGAAGCAGCGAGGCGGAAAGTATTATCATCGAGCAAGGTGCCTATGTTCGATGATGGTAGTGCGTGAAGCCAGAGACCCGACTCCCACTCTCCCACAGCCAGCAGGCGCGCACGCTCCGCAGGAGCAGTAGATGTTTCAATCAAGTTTCTTTGAACTTCTTTGCAGAGCGGCTCATCCCACCGTCTTTGGGAAGATGGTTCATCGGGCGGATTAGAATTCGGGCAAGCGAGTCTCCAGGTATCTATAGCCTCGACGAAGCACGGCACATTGAAATTACTCAGTGAGGGAGATAGGATATTCCTGATTAATTTCTCAGTGCCGTGAACCGAGGATATAAAGGCTGGTAAACTAATACTAGTAATTTTGCGGACGCCGAGGCCACCCATACGGATAGGAAGGGAAGCTTGAGCCCAAGCTCGGTCATCCATGGCCACGTTTAAAATTAACGTGAGAGTATGTCGGATAATTTGGTCCATTTTTTCCAAAAGATGGGGATGTTTCCATAAATGAGAAGCGCGAAGGAAATATGTTAATTTAGGGCCGAAACAGCAGAAACGAATTATGGTGATGGCCGAATGCATATTAATTTGTAGTAATCTTTCCGAAATATCATTAAAATTTTGAATTTTTTCCTCAACAAAATTGGGAAAGGAATCCTCGAAAATAGGAGATCCTAGGAGACGAAGAGAGCTTTTTTCAATAATTTTAATTTCTGGGGCTATTGTGTTAAATTTGGAAAGAGTCAGTTGTCTGTCGGTACTGTCGGATAAGAAAAGTTCGCATTTTGAGAGGTTCAGATCAAGTCCTATTGAATGAAGTTGATTTTTTAGGAAAATTAAATCATTTAAAACTGTGTCTGCATCGCCTCCTAGGGTTCCGTCGTCGAGATACCAAACGTTGAATTTGGAATTTAATTGTCGAATAATTGGGTGAATAGCTAAACTGAAGATCACTGGCCCGAGGGGATCACCTTGTTGGCAGCCAACAGCGGATTCCAAAATGTTGTCCCGATATAGTAATTTAGATGGGTGTCTGTAACATTGCCAAAGAAAACTAAAAATTTGGGGTACTTCTTTTTTAGATTCTGTCAGCAAGGTGTCCCTATTAACTGAATTGAAGGCATTTTTTATGTCAACCTTCAGGATGACCCCTCCTAAATTAGAATTTAGGTAGGTCGACAAGGCATGTACGGCAGCCTCGCAGCCCCCTTTTGAGCCGAAACCTAGCTGCAGGGGCTGAAATTTTTTCGAAACAGCCTCACCATAAAATTTACAGCAAATCTTGGCTGCCATACGCCGGTAGGTAGTGCCCACGGCAATTGGACGGATGCCGCCATCTCTCTTGCGTAGGGCACATAAATTGGCCCCGTACAGAGTGTCGATGACGGCCTCGTTCACCTTGCCTGCGAGCATTAGATTAACCAGAGCCGTAAGCTCTTTCAAGAGCAACTCACCAGCTTCCCCGGCGCCTGAGCAGATGAGGTCCTTCAAGTGTTGAGGACTCAGGCCGTCGAGGCCGCCGGCAGAGCCACTCCGGAAGGAGCAAACGGCTGAGATTACCTCTCGACCCGTAACGGTGAGTGTATGAATGTCCGAATCAGGAGGGTCAGGAAAAGAAAGGCCATCCGCTGGCTCAGGGTGTTTGTTCTCCAGAGCTACAAGAGTATCTGGAGAACAAGGAGCCAGCACATCACTACTGAAGAGAATTCTGGCTGCTCCGCTAATGTCACCTTCCCCTAATTTAGATTCGACCAGGTGGGAAATACCTCTTGAAGAGGTAACCCTCTGTGTCGGAAATTTTGTCTCCAAATTAAGGGCCGAAATATTACAATTTTCTTTAATTTGTGAGGTTAAAGTCTTTTGGGTTGCCAAATCCTTATGAATGTGTAATATTCTGTAAGGGAAGGTGAGAAGTTGTTCCCAAGCACTTAGTGAGTTCTCCCGGGCGGCCAGGCGGACACAACTTGCTAGATGTTGCGCTACTAGAGGTCTGGCGCCACGGGGAACTCGTTTTAAAACAGGAACAGAATTTTTGAATTTTGTAAGGGTTTTCCAAAGTGGGTCTAAAGAAGATGTAGCTGGTGTAGAAGTAGGAGCAATGACAGGGTCTGAAGTAAGTGCATTTTGGGGTTTGTGTGCCTTCCCAATATGCACATTCAGACCCCGCTTACCTTTGAAAAATCGTGCTTGCGTATAGAGAGGGCACCTTTCCAGAATTATGTTTGTATAACCTACAGATTATTGTTTCGGGTCTGGGTGTATTGCGTATGTGAATTTATATATTTGCAAATGCACCAATAATACAGGAGTAATTTCTTAATGTAGGTAAAAATAATATGACTCCAAAATCTCAGCTCAATCGGTTAAAGATAATTGTTTTAAAATTCATTTACAAGATTTGATCTGAACTAACATACAAGCATAGCGAGTTAAATAAAACCTGTAATAACAAAACTTCACAATGATAATAAAATAAATGAACAAAACTAAGTAGAAACGAAAAAAAATACCAAGCTTAAAGATTATTTTAATCAATCCTATAACAAATATTGTACCTAATCCAAAATAAATTGGAATTAATGCCTATTTCAAAATAGATTTAACAAAGATTAGGTCTTGTAATTTCACAAGAAAAACTAACAGAATGACTAGAGCAGGGATGGCAAACCCGCGCACCAGTACCACGCGTACCAGTGACATGAAGCAAAAGAATCGGGCACGTGTGCAATAATTTGAAAAAGCAGTATTTTTTTATTATTATTGATAGGCTCGCGTTTGACCACTATCTCACCTAATGGTAAGCGATGATGGGCCAACGATGGAGAACGCTTGCCTAGAAGTAACCTATTCACTCTTGACTGAAAGACCCCTATTACAATAAGTTTCTCTTTTATTCAATTAAATAAGCAAATACCTAAATATAAACATTACAAATCAAGTACACATGCCCCAGTCGGTAATGTGCCCCACGTGTAAAACTAAGACTTGCATTTAAAATTTGATGCTTATGAAAGCCGATGATATAGTTAGTTTATAAGTATAGCGGTAATGTAAACTATACAATGCAAGTATAACTTGCGTTGTATAGTTTATCTAATTTTAAATACGTGTCTTAGTTTTGCAAGTGGGGCAAGTTATCGACTGGGGCATGTACGCCTGATTTACCTCATAAATTTTTGGTAGCAAATTAAGAATTACTAACATCTGTTTTTTTTTTATCCATTAAATCACTTAGTCAAGATTCTTTGGCTACTTTGGAAACGGTGAAGGAAAACATCTTGAGGAAACCGATGTGTCCTAGAATAAAGAAATCGAAGACATGTGACATCCACTAATCCGCAATGGGCCCGCGTTGTGGATGACGACCCACACCTTTATCTCCTAGAGAAGAGGCTTGTGTCCAAGCCGTGGGAAAATTATAAAGCTTATTATGCTTATGATATTTTTTTTTAAATATATTTTTAGTCGTACGATCTCTCCCATAAAGATTTGCCATCCCTGACTCTAGACTCTAGTGAATCTGCAGTGAGAAAACCGTCTGCACCTAAATCGTATTATGTATTCTTTACTTAGAAGAGCTCTTGACTTATAAGAGCTAAAAATAATTAGTTCGACGAAACAGAGGTCTTTGAAGGTGACTTGTCATCAATTGAATTGAGCAAATTATGAACAGACAAAATCAAATTTTAGAGACCTTTTGTATAGAGTTCGTACAATGAGTATTCATAACGATTTATAAGAGCTTTTATATTTTAGTACAAAAAGATCTTTCAATAAGCTTGATATTAATAGAAGTATTTGTCTGTCCCGATAGTTTGTCCAGACGAATTAATGATTTATGTGGGTACACACATAAATGTGAAAATGGGAGTCAAGTATTTTATATGTTGTGGTGGTCGGCTTTAGCGTTAAAATAACTGATATCCAAATGGTTGCTATGTTCTTTAACCAACAGGATGCATTTTGGAGAGTGTGCGCGGGAATTGCATAACTTAATTCCACCGTCTCATTTTTACCATCGGTCAACCCGACGAATGGCGAGTATCCACCCTTACGTTGTTGAAATCTCTACGGTCCGCACCAAGCGTTTCACCTCGTCGTTTATACTGCGGTCTTCCCGTCCGATTATAATTCAGGAGTCTTCAAGCCTAGAGTGAATAGGCTTTTAATAAACTAGTGCGGATCACCATCAATATTTGCTTCACTACTTACCATCAGGTGGGATAGCAGTCAAGCACTATTTTATAACAATAAAAACAAAACTGAAATTAAGTTAAATAAAGAGGGAGCGTCTGTGCTAGTTTTCAGGCTAGGGTATAGTTTGACAAATTAATCAACAGCTTCAAATTCTTAGATTTTTCGATAGATCCTCCCCGGTCCTGCTACGCAAGGGCCACCTGTATGACCTGTGAGTTTTCGTCAGTAAAAGTCTGATAAGTACTCCTTTTTGCCCCATTCAGAGTGTTATTCAAAAGTTAATTGATGATTTCCTATCCAAAAAAGAAAATAGAGAGTCAGAATTCATCATCATCATCATCATAATTTCAGCCAAAAGACCCCCGAGAATTCCCGCAACTCTTACCAGGTCATCAGTCCGCCCTGTGGGGCCTTCCAACGCTGCGTCTTTCGGCACGTGGTCATCACTCCAGAACCTTTAGTCCCCATGAACGATCAGTTCTGTGAGCAATGTCCACTGCCACTGAAGTTTGGCGATTCTTCGACCTATGTCAGCTATGTTAAACAATTACTATGTATTAATTAATATCATACTTAGATTTATTTCTTAGGTTACCTTGACAAGGCTAGACGTAGGCGTAGTTACTCGTAGGTAAGTAAATTATTTCGAAACTTGAAACTTTCATTCAGTCGCTATTTAGGTACACTAATTTGGATTAATAGCTTTAAAGTTACACATAACTCAATTTATTGTATCTTTACTATCTTTTGAATAAGATTGTCGTTTATTTTTGCTCAACAGCCCCAGAACGAGGGTTATTTTTTCGGTGGGAATCTTATAATTTAAAAAAAAAATATATAATATTAAGAAATCCCGCGCTCTTGGGCGGAGCCATAGGGCGTGTCAGACTTACTGACTAAAAACCCAATCCTGTTCCTTCGTTGCCTTTCGTCCCAGAGCCGAGTCTTCCTTTCAGAATCAGCCTCTTAGCCCCAGTGGGCTTCGACCCTGCTGGGCCCCTACGGTTTGCTAACATCTCCTGGTGGTGCGCGTGGAACAGTACGTGCCGTCGACGACTTGAGCTCGTTCGGACGACTACCGGACGGTCGGACGGCGAGCTACCCATTGTTCGCCGTCCGCAAGCCCGCGCCTACAGTAGCTTCCAGAGCGAGGGTAATATTTTTTGAGAATATGTACGTACATATCTATCGCACGCCTTGTAGCCTAAATGGCTTAATAATTCTTGAAAATTATTTGCAGATACGTCTTAAGTACTGAAATATAGGTACTAAACTAGAAATGAAATTGAAAATGAAACAAAATGGTAGCACAGAAAAAAAACCTGGGCAAGTGCAAGTCGGACTCGTGCACTGAGGGTTCCGTACAAACTTACCTATGAAAAAAGTTCAATTCCCGAATTGAGTTACGAAGATTTTTCCGAATCGCAAAAAATAGTTTTTTTTTGTGACTACTAATTTACAGTTTTCAGATTTTTTCCTATACTTTTGTCATGAGACTTTGCTTTATGCTAAATTTCAAGATCCTAAATCAACGGAAAGTAGTCTATGATTTATAATTCCCTTGTGTGTTGAAATACACATTTTATGCGACATAAACAGCCGTATCTTTTTATTTGTTAACTCAGAAATTTCATTTTTCAAGGTACCGTAGACCTGAGTGTATAGTTTTAATTTCTACTCGATACCTTTACGCGTTCCCGAGATAATGGGTCTTAACAGACAGACAGACCGATAGACGGGCCACAAAGTGATCTTATAAGGATTCCGTTTTTCCTTTTGAGGTACGGGACCCTAAAAACGAAAACAACGCAGTTACTAGAACTAAAATTAGTGCTGCTGTGACGGGTTTGAAACGTTTTAGTCGTTTTTCGTAGTCGAATTTTTTGATACAAGTACTTCTCATTTTTTCATCCTATCAAACACATGTCGCGTATAGGCATATACTCGTCAAAGACCCAGGTCCACTCCTAATAGCTAAGGAGGTTCACGGTTGCGCATATTCCCAGTACACTTTCCAACATACTTTTCCTGGTCCACACGCAGGAGGAGAAAAAGACCTTTATTGACCTGCCCCCTACCCAAGTTACAACCGCTTCGTGTCGAATTCCGTTCTCCAATCGGTAACGCCTAGGTGCCAGCAATGGTAGAAAATAATAAGTTGGTAGCCATGTTGACGCGCCTGACTCGGCCGCTCGTTTTACATTGTCGTTCTACAATAACAAAGGATGTAGCGTTGAACATTGTAGAAACGATAACAATTCGTTCTATCATTTTGAACGATGTTAACTTGGCTACAAATTTTCTATTCGTTTGTTCTGACCACGTGACTAACGTTGCGATGATGTCATTTCCATACATTTGATTAGTTTTCGACAAGCGTTAACGATTGCAGATTATCAACTTGGTTAGGGGTGCTGGGATATGGGGCTGGTGTTGGATCATGCATCCTAATTATACACGAAGCCCAGGGTCTTACCAGCGTGTTGATACTGACTTTTGCCAGTGGCTTTGCTCGTGTGGGAGTAGAAAAATATCCCAAGCAAACATATTTCTGGAATATAAAGTATCGTATTGCTATTCCAGGATATGTTTTACCCAAACTTTTATAAAAATCTGTGCAGCCGTTTGATAGTGAAAGAGTACCAATCATACATACAAATACACTTTGCTTTTATAACATTAGTATGATTTTAAAGAAAAGCTCCACTCCAATTAAATAATTTCAAAACAAGCGTCTGTACGTACAAAATATAAATTACTTTTCCTCCGACACAAGTATCATCTGTAAGATAATAAAATTATAATAACACACAAATGTTTTTCATTCTCTATTGAATTGTCAAAATAAAAATAATTGTTTATCCGAAGAATTTGTGCCTGTTTACTTTGTCTCGTTAAGTTATTCAAATCTGGACAAAACAAAAGGAACATAAACTTTGGACAAATTTCGTATCGACACTTCGTTATCATTCCTAAAGGAGCTCTCTACTCAAACGGACACTTGGGGATTTGGATAATAGATTTATAATTTACATTTCAAAACAAACTTGACATCCGAGTTTGCTTGTGTTTTGAAATTAGGGGACAATACGCAAATGAGCAAGTTGATTTGTTTTGAAACTTTTGGTGGTCTCAATTCGTTGGCCAAAAATAAATTGGTGTTTTTCAGCAGTTCATTATAAAGTAGTTAAGTACGTACCTAGTAAATTTATTTTTCAAATATAGCTATAATACATGGTGATAGAACAAACGTATTGCGCCGACCCCAAATAACACCGGACAAGTGCAGGAAGATCATGATGATGACATGCTGATAAAACAATAAAAAATTTAGTCATATTTTACGAGTAGGCATGCAATAATGATATAAATTGACGCTAAAACTAATAAACAGAAATAAAAACTACAAAAAGAAAAAGAGACTAAAAAGTTACACATTTAATAGATCACACAATTTAACAAAATTACTGAACAAAACTAATTTTAATTTCTTTCTCAGTTTGAAATTCACTAACTGCGAGTTTTGTTCGCTAAAAGTATAAATAAGTGTACACCTAGACAATAATTTATTTTATTTAAACTGTAGCAAACCCTATCGCACTACCAATTCTCATCTCTTCGTACTCCGCGTTACATTTCCAACCGCTATGATGGCTCTTTTTCTGTAAATGCAGTGCGTCTTTGGAACTCTCTTCCAAATTCCTTTCGCGACAGCCTTTCTCTGGAACTCATCAGTTTCAGAGGAAAATTAAAGAGCACTTCCTTTCTCGATTGACACATTATTAGTATAATATTGATATTTATTATTATATATATTACACGTATTTATGTAGGTTTATATACACTGGATCCTACCCTCGAATGTGATTTCTTTTTGTCACTCAAAGGTTTTCTGGGAGAAAACCTTTGAGTGACAAAAAGAAATATATGAATTGTCAAATGACTGAATTTAGAACAAGTTTTGTCTACTATAAAGATTTATTTTTAATATAAATTTAAAAATTCTATCCACAACTAACACAAAAATTTAGCAGCATTACTTACTTGCAATAATGAAAAATAAAAACAAAGAAACAAGCTGATATACCAGTGATTTTTGTCCAAATATCTACGCTATGGAACAGAATTTTGCGTACCGAGAAAACAGCATGCAGTCAACTTGAGAGCAAAATAGTCTCCACCAACATCCATTGTAACTGAAATTTCGGACTCATAAATCTAGCTGGGTGTACCAAAGTTCCCGTATGCAGTGGACACAAATCTTCTGTTGGGAGTCGACTCTGCAAAAAAGTACCAATAAAACATTCTTAGAGCAAACTTGCGTCACATATTTTTTGGAGTTTTTAGACGAATACTCAACTGTGACATGAGGAGTGTTGTATTCAAAGTATTAGGAATGAAAATTTCGAAGTATGCGTTTATCTGCACTGTTGGCGCATTGGATTAGCAATTGGTTCCTTGTGCTGTATCGTGGGTTCAATTCCCATCCTGGATAAGTATATGTATGGCTTACATATAGTTTATTTGGGTCTGGCAATCTTGTGTTTGTAAACACACAGGAGCAATGCTTAGTGTGATTCAGACTTTACTAAGAAAAAATAATAAAGATACAAAAAAAGACAGTAATTTTTTTTTGTTTATAATTACGTGTATAACATGTTATTTCTGGAAGTAGAGATCATTATATTACAAAAATTCTGATATCACTGATAGAAAAACTACGTACGATATTACAGTTTCATAAGATGTGTTTCATGTTAAAAGACGCTGACGACATTACAGGAAGATCTTAGTGTTGTATAATAATGAATCCAGCATCCAATTGTACAAGAAAACTTGGCATTTTATTCATCATTTCTAAGAAAACATTTTCTCGCATCGTCCAAAAGAAAGCGAATCAAAAAACCAAGTCAAAATTACCAGCACCGAATCACAAAAGCTGCTGACGATCGTATACCCACCTATACGGCCATACGTGTAGTACCCCGCGCCGCTTCGTGGTTAAAAAAAGTGCTGCTTCAAAGCGTAATTTCCCGATGAAGCAACTTTGCGAATGTGCGGCCTTATATTCGCTGCCAATGGCTATGGAATGTCTTTCTAAACGCCACTCCACTCCGGTCTAATGAGGCCGTTCCATCCATTAAGCTATTTAGTAATTAGGTGCGAGCACGACGGCGCAGTTGCGAACGGACCACAATGAGTGAAACAACTCGTTTATTCACTTTGCATGTTCCCTTGACGCATTTTTAAAGTGTATTGCGTTAAGTTGCTCATATCCTTGGCATGGCTATTTTTTACAGGACTCATGAAGGCATAACAAGGATTTCAAGTCTGTAAGTCTGTTGGTATTTTATTATATCTTCTTCTTCTCAGTCGGTACACTCTTGCCAGAGTGGTCGTGGTCATCACTGTGAATCACGATGAGTGATCATCTTGGTAACACGGCGCCATTCATCGCGGACTGCAACTTTCCGAGTACATTCATAAACCGAGCATTTAGTTGCGGCCTTGATCTGGTCTGTCCATATCATTGGTGATCTACCACGTGGCCTGATGCCCTCAACTTTGTCCTGCACTACGAGACGCTCTGTGGAGTCATTACCACGACGAGATACATGGCCGAAGAAGTGCGCAAAATGCGCGATTGCTCTGTGGATGATAGGCGCTGTCTGATGCCAAGTTCTTTTAATATTGAATCATTTGTACGAAACTCTGTCCAAGATACTCCCAGCATCCGTCTCCAGCACCACATCTCCAACGCGTCAACTTATTACTTATTTTATTATATATATTTTTTTTATTATTGTGTCTAATTAATATTATTTATGATTTTTGTACACTGACCGCCCCAAATCTATCTCCTTTCGTTCAGTCCTTGCTAAGTCGTATGTCTGTAAGAGATTGTACTGTGTGATATGACCGCAAATTGTTCACATAGTTTTTTCAATTTTTTATCCTGTCTGCATTATGAGGTATAGAATAAAGTATATAATAAAAGAAATGTAATGATAAATAATTATAATTTCAAACTTATGCTGTGGCTACATTATCGGGATTCAGCGAATACTCACACTATCGCGACAAATGTGGCCAAGTAGTTCATCGAACCGCGAAGTATTTGGGCGAACACGTATGCTTGTCGACACTTACATAGCCGCATAGAAATGCGATTGACCACTAATGTAGACAACAATATCGTGTATACCCGAATGTGAAGTTTTATAGCACTAACGCGACACGAATATTCACACAATAATGTAGCCACAGTATAATAAATTCGAAAGTTGGTTTTGCATATTCTTATTTCATTACAAATTAGTATTTATTTTTTTCTGACAGTTTCTTATCACGTCTGTCAACGTCCAATTATATTTTTATCCAAATCTATTTTCATAGAAAATAAAATAATGATTCGTATGATTGTAAACAGATTACCGAAAAAAAGCAATTTTAACTGACAGATAAATAAAAATTCCACTCACATTCTAGACTTTATCGTTAAAGGAAATTTAATAGGACGTCAGAAAAACTGTTGTAAAGATAAAAGAAAAAGTAGTAAAATGTGCATGGGCAGTCGGGTACAGATGACATCAAATCTCCATCAGGAGGGGTTTGCTTGATCTGAATTCGATGCGCGTACGGATGGGTCTTGTTCGATACTCGACGTATATTTTATGCGTATAAAACAATTACAGTATAGTACAGATGGTCGATGGGGACGAAAGGTTCTGGAATGGCAACCACGTCGGTACCGACACGCCACGCCACGTACCGACGTGGTTGCCATTCCAGAACCTTGCAAGACGCAGCGTTGGAAGGCCCCCACAAGGTGGACCGATGACCTGGTGAGGGTCGTAGGAATCTGATGGATGCGAGACGCACAGGACCGGTTGTTATGGTGACACTTGGGAGAGGCCTATGTCCAACAGTGGACGGCTTTCGGCTGAAATGATGATGATAATACAATTAGACGCATGCGTCTATAGACTCGTAAGTAGGAACCTACAAGGTTTGTTTGGAAAGAAAAATAATCAAGGTACTGAGTCTTTACCTTCAAAATTTTTCGTTTTATGAAACTGCACACCTTGTACTGTAGTAACTTTGGACTGAATAAAAACTTTAATAGAAATAGAAACCGTTTAAACATTACATCATTTTAAACTGTACAAAACCAGTATCAGGGTGAAAAAGTTATTTTGGTAAGGTAAACTTTAGATATAGGAGGAGCTCAGTACAATGCTTGGTGACCTCAGTAAAGCTTCCGAAAGAGTGGGACTTAAAATGAACATGGACAAAACCAAAGTAATGGTAAACAGCCATGTAGCACCCACTCCTATCAAGATCGGGGACTCTACATTCGAAGTTGTAGACGACTACGTTTACCTGGGACAGACGATCCAGTTGGGAAGGTCTAACTTCGAGAAAGAGATCAATCGTCGAATCCGACTCGGCTGGGCAGCGTTCGGGAGACTGCGCGCTATCTTCTCGTCCAATATACCAGTGTCTCAAGACGAAAGTCTATGACCAGTGCGTGTTGCCAGTGATGACATATGGCTCTGAAACGTGGTCGCTTACAATGGGCCTCATCAGAAGACTTAAAGTCACCCAAAGGGCAATGGAAAGGGCTATGCTCGGAGTTTCCTTGCGTGATCGAATCAGGAATCAGGATATCCGCAAGAGAACCAAGGTTACCGACATAGCACGAAGAATCGCCAAACTAAAGTGGCAATGGGCAGGGCACATTGCTCGCAGAACAGATGGAGGGTTCTGGAATGGCGGCCACGTACCGGAAGACGTAGCGTTGGAAGGCCTCCTACAAGGTGGACCGATGACTTGGTAACGGTTGCGGGAGTCCGATGGATACGAGACGCACAGGACCGTTCATTGTAGCGACACTTGGGGGAGGCCTATGTCCAGCAGTGGACGTCATTCGGCTGAAATGATGATGATGATGAAACTTTAGATACCTAAATTATTTTAATTTCTTAAAATATTTGCCAAAATAATATCAAACAAATTACACCTATAGATACCATACAGGCCACAGGAAAATACAGGCAACATGCGTTTGCTATTATTAGCTTGATAAATTATCAGCATTCAATGACTTGCGCTTGACTTGCGTTTAGTTTGAGACCGATCGATAATAATATTGCAGAAATCTACATTTAATCAAGCATGTAGGTAAGTTCATAACAAAAACTAACACCGTATCGTATCCACATTTTAATAAGCATCCAAACAAAAGAGAAACTGTGACTTCAAAAACCTAATTTCAAGTCGAGATTTGTAGTGGAGTCACAAAAGGTATTATTAGGTACGTCTAAATGTAGCTTAGTTAGTGCCCTCGCTAAGTCTCAGTGAATTGTTGTGTAAATACAACAAGATTTCTCTGTGAACTCGATAGAACTTTGAGTTTACAGACATTATTGCTTTCTAAGAGTACTTCGTTCATTATCTTACACCCAGCTTCGTAGTTAATAGAAATTTGTTACAATTAGACCGCGTTTTGAGCTACGTAACATTAAATATGGGTGTGAATATAGCCTTCTAATTTATGAAGCTGTGTCGGTTACATGTGCTTGCTTTTTCAGGACTACTTCAAAGTCAATAATAATAATTAGGTGTCTACGAAGATGAATTTATCTGGGAAAAGACCAAAATAACGCTAAAATTAACTGAAATTGATTGAAGTTAGCAAAAAGGTTTATTTAGGTAGTTGACTTTTTTTTTAAATCATTTTGTTTTAAAAAGTAACTGTATTCTAAATCACAAATAGTTTTTTTTTTCAAATCCATTCTAAATTACGTAAGCAAAAAACCTTTCAAATCCTGGAAGAGGAAACTGTCAAGTTACAGAAAAAGGATGCACAAAGCAAAGGGTGACGTCACCACCAGTAGATTACGTGCGTACAAAAGCGGTAGCAAGATGTTCCCAGCTGGACCCCACCCTTCTCATACCAATATTTGAAATACTAATTGCTGTAAATGTTATTTAAATAACTCATTGTATGCTGTTTTCAGAAAAAGATCTAATGTTATTTTTAACCGACTTCAAAAAGGAGGAAGTTCTATGTTCGGCTGAATGTTTTTTTTTTTTTTTTTTATGTATGTTTACCGATTTCTCGGTCAACTGTAGACCGATTTTAAAAATATTTTTATTGAAAGGTTATGTTTCCGAGATGGTCCCATAGAAATATTGTTATGATCTGATCATGAACTTCGAAGTTATGGAACAGAACTCCTCGTAGGATCACAGCAGAACCGTCGTAACAAGTAAAATTGCTTTGTTTATACGTGTAGTCGATGACTGATTGAAAGATTGAGCAAGGCTCAAATAAATGTTTTCTTTCTTTAAAGAAGAAGAGGAATATAATTATCGGACTGATCTGAATATGAAGCCTGAAATTAGGCACCGGGACTCTGTAATAAATTAATGTAATCCAACCGTGTTTAGGATTAATAGAATTGTCATGAGATGCACTCTGGCTATAAGGTATTTAAGTTTGGTTTAGGAGTACTTTTTAGTGGTGGTACCATAACTAAAAAGTGTAAAATAAAAAACTTTTTACAAAAATTTAAGTTATTTTACACTTTTCAGTGTTTTGTTTTACTTTGAAGTCTGTTGTATTTTTTTTATAAAAAGTATTTTTATTTGTAGTTTTATATAAAACAAGCGGTCCCGGCAGACGCTGTCCTGCCTGAAAACTGGTCTTCCGTCAGAAAAATTTGAAGACCCGATTGCAGTGCCAGCTACCGGGATCAATTGTATTTTAAAACTATCCAGGGATCTACTCAAATATGCACACATCTAAACCGGTTAAGCCGTTTAGGAGGAGTTAGGTGTCAAATACACGTACAGTTATTATGTATGTTTTTTTTTTCGGTGGAAATATCATCTAATGACAAATCTCGCTCTTGGGCGGAGCGCGAGATAGTGTCTGACTTTTACTGACTAAAAACCCCTGTTCCTTCGTTGCCTTTCGTACCTGGGCCGAGCCTTCCTTTCAGAATCAGACCCTTGGCCCCAGTAGGCTTCAACCCTGCTGGGCCCCTACGGTTTGCTGACATCTCCCTGAGGCGCGCGTGGAACAGTACGCGCCGTCAACGAAGATATTGTACAAAACTAAACTGAGTAAATTTTCCAAACGTCACCAATTTACAGATACATATTTTCCTTTTGTCTAATGGTAACATATGTAGTTCTTAGATCTAATGAGTTAGAGCTAAGAACTACACTTCAGCCACACTTTAATAATAGAGCATGGAAAATAAAATAAACAAATACGGTTGGCAGTCTTATATAAAACGCTAATATGCTTAGATAAAGAACCCAAATCACAGAAACGATACTACTCGTACTACCATCTAAATCCGACTACAGATGTAGGACATACTTCGTACACGTAGTAACAAAAGAATCGGCCAGTAAATAAAACAACAGCATACCATACATCGCTGCTAAGGCATCGAAACAAGAAAGTTCACAGAATACCCGAGGGAACAGCACAACATTCGCAAATTTCTTAAAAAAGAAAAATAAAAATACTCGTCTCTGAAGTTACTAAGCCATAACTTGTTGGTTGAAGGTTTTTTTACAGAAACATGGACGAAATACAATAACGCGAGCGGTCCCTTACAAGTATAAAGGGGTAAAAAAAAAACTTCACTTTCAGTTCACAAGAATTGCTGGCAGTTTCTCGATAGCAAATATTTGATTAAACCCGCTGAATTTTAATGTGAGAATATTTCCAAGGGTTCTTTTTTGTGCACTGATGTGTATTTATCGAGTTATTGAATAATTTTATTAAGAATTTAGCTCATGTAGCGTTTTGTTCGTGTTTAATTTTCTCATATAGATATGAATAATATGCAAGTAATTTTTAACTCCTTGGGCCAAACCTGCCATATCAGTCCAAAAGCAAGCGAAGCGAGCTCAGAATTTTAGGGCACCCCAACACGGATAGGTAAGGTTAGAAGACTAAGGTCCCTGTTTAGAGCGGAGCACTCGTTTTAGCCTTCGTGGTTTTTTTATAACCACCCAGAAATAGGAGCCCCACGGAGTGATGTACCGCGCGTGTTAGGCAGTGGTCCGACCGCCGACGATGAATGAGAAATGATTAGAACTAGCAACTATAAACGAGTTGGCGGTCAGCGGGAAGCGACTGTGTAGTTTCGATAGTTTTGTCGCCGGGCTATAAGCGAGTGTGCAAGTGCGACGAGCGATTACTCGCGGCACTCGCCCGCGGTCGCTCACTGTGTGGCCTACGTAAGCCATTTGTCGCCATTTAGAAATGATCAAGCGAGCGAGCATCGCTGAACGAGTATCGCTGAGCGAGTTTATTTTTGAAAGCTCGTCGCTCAGCGACATAATTAGTAAAGCGAGTCGTCGCCGGCAGTGAGAGCAACTTTTAGTATATGCATCTCAATGTACATTTATTTTGCGTTTCTTGAGAGATAAAATCGCTGATAGCTAGTCGTTTTCTCGTCGGCGGTCGGACCACTGCCTAAGGAGAGCTGGTTTGGCCTAGGCGAAACTAGTTCATCCGAAAATCGGGTTTTGGCTGGTAACAAAACATATATATATATATAATGCTTCTGTACGTGTGTTTGTCATCTAACTCTTCCTAAACGGCTTCACAAATTTGATATTTTGGTGGGTCCCTGGACGGTTTGAAAATATAATTTAATCCAGTAGGTGGTGCTGCAATCAAGTTCAAATTTTTTTTTAATGTCCAGTTTTTGGGCTGGTCAACGTCTGTCAGGAGCGCTACTATTAATATATTACTCAGTATATCTATTCGTCATCGTGTACTATAATATGAGTGTTAATAATTATACCCCTCATCGCTTTTGAGGTCGGTTACCGTTGGGAAAAGGACCCATGGGTATCGGAGGACACCTACCCTCCTAACAGCCCCTTAGTAGCCCTCTCAATCATCATTAATTATACCATGAATAATTACGTTGATTGGTTTCAACAGCCCTCTGTACATAGCTACTGTATGTACCGCTAATAATAATAGGTATGATCATGAAAATGTAACACGTGAATTTAAAATAACACAAGAAGAATAAAAATGTTTGACAAGAAAATAATGTTCATTTAATGGAGCACTTACTACCCCATAACAGAACCATTAAATTATTTCAAATTACCAAGCCATTACAGTCATATTTGAATATAAAAGCATTATAACTTATCTCCAACAGTGTAATAAATAATTTTCCTGGAGTGTCTTAAAAAAAAAAAAATATTACAACTATCTAAAATAGTTCTATACGCTTTTGCTTCAAAGACGACAGGTCTGTTGGTCTAGTGGTCAGTGGCCCTGAACTGCTAGGCCGGAGGTTGTGGGTTCGATTTCCAACCAGGACAAATGTTTGTGTGATGAGCACGATCATTTGTTCTGTGTCTGGGTGTAATTTATCTATAACATGTATGTATTTAGAAATATATAAGTAAGTTTATCAGTTGTACAGTACTCATAGCACAGTTCTGCTTTGTTTGGAACTAGATGGCGTCGTGTGATAGTTGTGGAATATTATTATTAAAGAAACGAGTTCTAAGATTGCTTGCATAATATCACAGTAGCACTTGAAAATAATATTAAGCAAAACAATATCCATAAAAAGTCTCCCGCCAGAAAAATGAGCTCATTTATAACACCTAGTTGCCACGAATATGGCATTCAGTGGCACAGAAATGAAGTCTCGGCAAAGTTGAACGCATAGCGTAGTAGCTGCAAACTTTTGTTATATAGCCTCTACGGCATTATTAGATAAATGAAGTCGACTGAAACGCTTTTAATGTTTGTCTTTTTTCTTTTAATTTTGCAATAAAAAAATTATGCACGGTTATAAAAAGTTTCAAATAAAAACTGAACTGTTTCGTTTTGTCCTTTGTCTGTTTAATTCTTGTACGTTGTGTTTATTTGTTAATTTGCGTTTCGGGGTCATACAAATACAAAACATTTATTTGTGTACACAGGTAAAATTTAGATGTTACTAATGTGTCTGTGTCTCTGTGTTCTGCCACAAAGTGTCATATAAATATTAATTAAATTACTGAACAAATTAAAGTACACACATTAATGAATATCCACTAATAAGTACTAAATAAACAAAAATAAATAAATAATAATAATCTAGAAAGTTTGGTGTTTCTTCATTCATAAATGTTTATTATCGACAAATTTAGAAAATAGTCATAGTACTAACTCTTTTGAAAATCCTGTGACCTTAGCGGGTATCGGTCCTGCTGGACCTCTACGTTTTTATTGACATCTCTTTGAGGCGCGCGTTGTCCAGTACACGTCGTCGGTGACTCGGGCTTGGTCTTCACCGGATGGCCGGACGGCGAGCTACCTATTGCTCGTCATCCGTGAGGCGGCTCCTGCGGTGGCTGGGGATCGCCTTGCGACTCCCAACGTCCGGAGCCTCTCTTGATTCATGATACATCTCTCAACTGAGCTAGATATACAATACAGGTCAAAACAAAGTGTCACTCAACCATTGTTAATTTCACAGTAGCAACACGGAGTCAGTATCAGATTAATGGCAATAAGCTCCACTGTTACATGTGATTTAATCATAACCTTGTTAAATTCTCTCATTAGCTTACTGGATCATATCTCCAGGTCAAGCAAGACATTAGCCATTGGGTAGTTCTCCGTAGCACTATGGATTACCGTAATGCTGGCAATAAGTTTATCTGTGTGATTTAAACATACGAGTATTTGGAGTAATACCTGGGTACCTGGTGGTTTGGTTTGGCTTTTTGTAGTTGGAAACCATTAAACAATCTTTTCTTCTTTTTCTTTTACTGGCTAAAACCTTCCATGTTCCTTCAGTAGTCCTTACTTTTTCAAACAATCTGGCAGCCTTGGAAATTGACATCTTTGCCAGCTGCTCCAGTTAACAGGCATCTTAATATGTAACTAGATTTTTGTTGTGGCTTCGCTCCCGGAGCCTACATTGGATTTAAAAGTAACACACGGCAAAGATAAAGATTTTTTGCAATTGGATCAGCTTTAACCGAGATCACTTTACTTATTTGTTTGTTTGGATCTGTAATAAAGGATACACAATTTCAACACAAATAACGATTAAATTTCTGCTCCTTTGGTTGTAGGAGATCACAACATCCACAAATGACTAGGTGAAAAAAATAAACATTCCAATGAATACCTACGATATAAATAAAAAACATTGGTTTGAATCATTCTATTAATTATGTAACATTTACATTCAAAATTTAGGATTACAATAAATAAGTGATACAATTTTACAATTACATTAAAATAATATGATAACAATAATTTAAAATAACTATTATTAACTATCTTTTGCCACCGACTTCGCCCACGTGAAAGTAGGTTTATCCATTCAAACTTTGGACCCCCGCAAAATCCTCTCTTAGTGCTCGCATTAAAAGAATCCTTGTGCAAAATTTCATACTCTTAATCCCAGTAGTTTTGGCTGTGCGTTGATATGTCAGTCAGTTTCTCCTTTTATATATAACTAGTTTCTTCCAGCGGCTTCGCCCGCGTGAAAGTAGCTTTCTCCATACAAACTTTAGGCCCCCATTTCATCCCTTTTGTGTGTGAATATTCGAAAATCCTTTCTTAATGCTCGCCTACGTCATAAAAGGAAACCTTGTGCAGAATTTCATGTTCCTAGTCCCAGTAGTTTTGGCTATACGTTTATATGTCAGTCAGTCAGTTTCTCCTTTTATATATATAGATAGAAATAAGATAAGAATTGAAATAACAAAACAAGCTCATAAACCAACAAACGAAATTACTTTTTTAACAATAGTAATTTAGTAAACCATGATTACATTGTAGAACCTAAAAATAACCCTAGATGAAACAAACGGTTCCATTCAGCTTCTATCAGCTATCTGGCCGCTACAAATGAGTTCTTTCGCTTCCGCTCCCAGCAAGCAACCGTGTCGAGAGCATCCGTGCACATGCTAACGCTTGCAAATTTGTTTCAAGCCGCGTCGAACTTCAGACACATCATCGATTTTCGGTCGAACTGGTTTAGACGATGGGTGAAAGATTTACACTTAGATTTTGAAGTGATGATACTGGAATATTTATTTTATTCACATTGTTTCTACTTAATAGAAGCAACCAGAAATATGTAACCGAGATATAATATGTAACCATCATCATCATTTCAGCCAAAAGACGTCCATTGCTGGACATAGGCCTCATTGTACATTTGTAAATTATGATTATTGAAAAGAGTGTCCATGGGGTTTTTTTTACACATTCTTATCTATAAAGGTCTACGCTTTGATACGTACAATTAGCATCATTTTTCTGATTGTCTAACTTCTTGACGATTCAAAATATTAAATACTTTGATTGACTCAATAAGTATGAAATGGTGACAATAATATTTGTATATAGTTATTCATTCGCTGTCCTTTCTAATTAATTTCATTTTAGGATCCAAGATGACTTGTCTGATCGTTATTTCTGGTTTTCAACTATTGCAGTGGTTATACAGTGTGGCAGATCTATTCTAATAATCTTGTATCTTAATAATATGAACGGAAAAAAATTCATACCTTTTTTTGAGGTCGGAAATCATCAAATGACTTCTCCAGCTCTAGGATAGGGTGAGAAGTCATGTCAGACTTTTTCTGACTGAAACTCGCATATGTCTAATGGACCTCTGCGTTCTAGGGTTCCTGCTACCTGTAGTGTGTTCTGCCTCACCTATCTTATTTGTTAGGTAACCAAAACGAAATAAAAATCACAAGTTCGTACGCCTTCGTTTCGGTAAAAAGTGTTTTAAACTTAGTAAAGAGCACATAAGTAACCCAATAATTAAAAGTAGCTTCTGAAATAAATTATTATTATGTTTTATCAAATATTATATCAAATAATACCACCACCACCACTTATCACTTTAATTCGAGGAGGAATAAATATTGGAAAAGCATATTCAGAAATGATTTCGTAAAAGTTCATAATTTATTACAGTTTTTGTTCACTGAATAAAATATGTTTTTGATAGGTTTATGCAAAAGAATTGACTCGTTGTTTATCTTGATTATCAGTTCAAGGGTTACCTCAACTCAATTAGCTGACAACGTTTTGACTAATTATTTTATTAAAGCTTACCACAGCGAAAATTTTGCTTACAGACTACAACTAAATTAAATAAGCTTGAACAACCAAATAGTTGAACTAACTAGGACACAAATCAAAGCCCTATTTACTAAAACATTTACCAATAGGTATGCTGGCACCGAAAATTGTTCGAAAATGTCAAATTAACACAAAACAGATCATCATTAACCAAACCATGATTGTCATTGTAATACGTAGTTACCAGTTCAAAATTACACATGCGAGCAATCAAAATAGTACACGATATTATATGGAGCGCGAGCTTTGTGGTTCATTACTGCTCTAAGTCCATATTAATAATTATGTACAAAGCAAGTTCCACGCGAACGGTGCTCATAAATGGGAAACTAAATACACCGGCAACCAAGATTAGGGAGTCGCCAGCAAATGAGTTTATGGCGTGTTACTGTACCTCCATTGTATCATTAGGGATCAAAAACTTGAGCTTTAACGTTAAAACGTTTGTGTAAATAACGTTAAAAATTGTTGCGTTATTATAACTTTTATGAAGGTTCACGCGACCTCATGGTTCTATTGTTGGGTTTTATTTAGATATTGTATCGTAACAATTGCTGTATCGTGATTTTTTTTGAGTATACGTTGTTTATTTATGTATATGTTACTATTATTATATTATTACACGCACGCAATTGATTTTTGATGGAACTGTACGAATAGTAGTAGATTTATATACCTATCCCTTTCTTCTTTTTGGCATTAGTACTATCGTTTTCCGCACGATCGACTTTGTGCTTCAGTTCGCTTGATCAGTACACGTGTACAATGCCTACATGTGACATTACAAAAAATATTAGATAAAGTTTTTATTTGTGATTTCATACATTTTTTATTTGAAATCGTATTTTGTTTCATACAATTACTTTTCTACACACATATTTTCCTATAAATGTGTGTCCCTTAAGTGTTATGACTAATTCATCTTTCTTTAATAATTCTAAGAAAATTACTTGTTTGGTAAATATTTCTTAGAAAATCTTGACTAAATATCCTAAACGAGGTTTAAGGAAGAATCTGATTATTTTTATAGCCAAAAAAAGAGTTTCCAAGTGTTATAACTTTTAAAGGAAATTGTTTAAGGGAAAAGGGAAATTAATCTTTCTCTTAATTAGTAAAGTTGGTCGGACGCTGCGACGGGGAATTCAAGGCCAATAAATCAAGGTGTTGCTCCAGTTTCAAACAAGTATAGCAAAAACCATTCTTTGCTTTTAACGCTCTCAATATTTTAGACTACCCTTATCGATATTTCACACTGTAATTTTTTTCACTCATCAAATTTTTTTCGTCATTTTTTTTTTTAAATTTCTAGTCATGGACTTTACGTCGGCGGTTTCAACAGTCGTTTCCAGTGAAGTGTTAATGATAAAACTTGAAACTAATACACAGGGGGTTCTAGGAAATCGCCCCGCGGCATCCTCGAGGTTTCTAACTTCACATGGAAACAATTTCGAAAATGTTATATAACTTATGTAAAGGGATCCTGGTTTGGTCGTGTTCACATTATTGTGGTTAAGTAAGACGAATTATATTGAAACTATACACACATTAATAGGTATTACGTCTGCCACTTATACACAGGCCGTTCCATGTAGTTAGGGTAATTAAATAGAAAGTACATCTATACAAATAAATAAAATTAAAGTCTTTGTTTGTAACATAAAATATTTCGATATTCGCTAATCCTGGTTCTCCCCATCGCGGTTGAGTGAAAATGTGCCGAAAAGACTCAGGCATATTCTCATCATCGTCTTCTTTTCAGCCGAAAGACGTCGAGTTGGACATGGCCTCCAAGAAATGCCACAATGACCGATCCTATACGTCTCGCATCCATCGGATTGCTATGACCCTCACTAGGTCATCGGTCCACCTTGTAGGAGGACTTCAAACGGTGCTTAAGTTCTGTCCGAGGTAAAATCTTGTCCGGTACGACAATAGTAGTTATAAAAGAGAGAGAGTTCAGGCCAAAGAGGCACCTACGATGTACTGACAATGTAAATTGATCTGTAGCAACTTTGGTGCAGATTTTCAATTGTTTAAAGTATACCAGGCCCTGGTACAGGCCATGGTCTGAAGCGAGAGGGAATAGGATGTAGCCGCCTCCTTCTGCGAACAGTATACTAGCGAAGGAGATGAAAAATGGCAAACGTGAGGACATCCTAACGCCCCAGCCGTCACCACAGGAAATACCCCGGTTTCGGAAGTCGCCAGGCGATCTCCGGCCTCCGTAAGACTGGCCTTGCGGATGACGAGTAATGGGTAACTCGCCGTCCGGCCGTCCGGTTAGGACCGAGCCTGAGTAGTCGACGACGCTTTGTGTTCCACGCAGCATCAAAGATATATCAGCAAAACCGTAGGAGCCCAGCAGGGCCGATGCCCGCTAGGAACGCGAGAATTTTCTGCAAAGGAAACCCGTACTCCTAGAACGCAAAGGGCAACAGAAGTATACAGGTGTGGTTTTAGTCAGTAAAAGTTAACATTCCCTGGCACTCCACCAAGACCGGGAGAAGTCATTGGATGATTTTCCATAATAAAAAAAGTGTTTTGTAAATGTGTTCTGTTTCGTTCGACTTCAAAAAAATAACCGGCTGAAGGACTTTTTTCATCTATAGTTTGTATAATCAGCGCCATTTCGCCGACATTTGGAGAACGTAAGTTGCGCTCGAGTAGACAATTATGTAATTGGAAAGTGACCCTTCGCTTTCGACGGATTACTGGTTAGAGCTGTCAAGGGGTCGAATCGACCCTCTTAGACTATTTGAGAAGGTTCCCTAAGCGCTTGACATTTCGCTGGGGGACGTGAAACGAATTTCACGGTGTTGAGAACGTTTGTGAGCATATTAAGTATTTTAAGTGATAATGCTGGGGTTGGAACTACCTTTGCGTTCAATTGTGTGGTTGTAATGTACCCGTGACGTCATCAAGTGATGGCCGTTTACGTTTAGTGGTGGTGGCATTGAATTGGATTGTGTGCTTAAGTGTACCTTCAGGGTAATGTTCAGATTAGTTATGTTACTAATTTGACTAGCTATGTGAATAGGTGTTGTTTTAGTGATGAATAATTCTGAATTTTCAAACTCCATTATATACCTACGTATATTGTTTTTATTTATATATATATACCTATTTTATAGTACACCAACATAATAGATTACACAATTGAAGCATTCAATTAAAAATTAAAATATACAGTTTGCGGCCTTATCGAATTTAGCGATCTCTTTCAGGCAACCTGAAATTAACAGATTTTACCTGGTACTTTTTAGCTTGTTTTTATAATTGATTCAAATCTATATCTATACTAATATCATAAATAGGAAATATATGTATTTTTGTTTGTAACGAATAAACACAAAAACTACTGAACTGATTTTAAAAATTCATTCAGTAAGGTATTTTGTCACTGAGTAACTTAGGACATATTTTACATTAAAAAAAAATAGGGTTTCTTAGTAAAACTGCAATAAGGTAACCCAAAGTGTGAATAATCAGAGGCGTGGCTGACTCGCGGCGATCGACGAAAGAGAATCGAAACGCAACGGTTGTAGCCTGACTGGGGGCAGTTCGTTTACAAGCCGAACGAAATGTGATCATCGCGATGAACAACAGTCGAGCGGCATCAAAATATTTAGTCGTCATCCTAAATTAATATTACGGAAAAACCGATTCCTAAATTGAACGATTAAGAGGAAAATGAAGGTTAGTATTCCATGAATTTCGTGTTCTCTATTTATGTCTTAATAAAATTGGTGAGTCTCACTAAGGTTACTAAATGTCATGTTTCCTCTTCAGTACTAAAATAAAATTCTTTTCAATGGTCATGAATGATTATTTATAGAGTAATCGACACGTGGATGTTCACTGAAGATAGTAGTGACTGGACGAGCGAGCGAAAATAGTATCGCAAGTAAATTTCGCTTGGGCACGCCGTAATCATGGCGGTAAGTTCTGTTTGAGGAGTGACTGGAGAGACATCACGGCGTCCTCACCTTCCACATGACGCAGTTCCTCACTGGATAAGGTATGTTCCTGCAACTGATTCAGGCGGAAGAAAAGCCAGGGTGTCACCATTATGCGGACCGCCCGGAGGACACGGTAGAGCATAGACTGGAGGTGTACCTCACTTGGGCGGAGCACCACCGTGTCCTCGTGGGAGCGATCGGTGGCGGCGACCTCTCACGCCAGGCTTTGGTTCGGAGCGAGGAGGGGGCAGCGAACTTCTCTTACTGTGAAGCAGTAATGTTAGCGCAGAAGGTGGCAGCCCACGTGAGGAAACGGACATCCTCACACCCCAGCCGCTGGGACCCCGACCCCGGCTTCCAGCCACCATAGGCGTGGGCCTGCGGATGACTAGGAATGGTTAGCTCGCCGTCCAGTCGTCCTGTAACCGTTTGGACCAAGCCCGAGTCATCGACGGCGCGTAGTGTTTCAAGGGCGGTTTAAAGAGATGTCAGTAAAACCGTAGTGGCCCAGCCGGGCACAAACCTATGGCTATGGGTTGACTTCCGAAAGGGAAATTCGTGGTCATGGACTGCAAGGGCAAAGAATGCTCATAGCTGTGGTTTTGGTCATTAAATATCTGACACGCCCTCTCGCCCCACCCAAAGCGGGAAAGTCATTTGTTGATTGCCCACCTAAAACATAAGTAAATTTTGCTACAAATAGAGGTAGCGTTATTCACTTAGGTTTGAACAAGCCTGTCTGTGAGCATATGATATATTCTATATTATGAATAAACATTGATTGCCTAATGCATGTGTACATAAATGGCTGTAATTATTTATTTGTTGTGTTCGTATTTGTCAGAACAAAGTATAATTGAAAAAAATTGGCCAAGAAATAAAAAAAAATTGGACCCGAGTGAAGCCGGGGCGGGCAGCTAGTAATTAGTTTCGGCACAACAGAAAAAAATAACAAAATAATTAGTTCGGCTCAAGTAGTAAATTTTCAAGACATAATTAAATGATAAAACATTGCATTATAATTAATACATCTATCTAATAATAAACGTAATATTAACCTGCTGTGTCCTGGGCACGCCATAATTATGGCGATAAGTCCCCTCTTTGACGAGTGGCTGGAAAGGCAACACGGCGTCCTTACCTTCCGCATGACGCAGGTCCTCACCGGACATGGTAAGTTCGGGAGGTTCCTGCACCGGATTCGTGCGGAAGAAACGCCCGGGTGCCACCATTGTGCGGACCGCCCGGAGGACACGGTGGAGCACACGGTGGAGGTGTGCCCCGCTTGGGCAGAGCAACGCCGTGTCCTCGTGGGGGCGATTGGCGGCGGCGATCTCTCGCGCCGGGCCTTGGTACAGGCCATGGTCCGAAGTGAGGAGGAGTGGCAGGCGGTCGCCTCCTTCTGCGAAGCAGTAATGCTAGCAAAGGAGGCGGCCGATCGCGTGAGGCAACGGTCCTCACGCCCCAATCGCCGCCGGGATTCCGATCCCGATTTCCGGCCATCGTAGGCGCAGGCTTGCGGACGGCGAGCAATGGGTGGCTCGCCGTCCGACCGTCCGGTAACCGTCCGGACCGAGCCCAAGTCGTCGACGGCGCGTGCTGTTCCACGCGTGCCTCAAGGAGATGTCAGCAACTGTAGGGGCATAGCAGGGTCGAAGCCTACTGGGGCCAAGGGTCTGATTCTGAAAGAAAGACTCGGCCCTGGTACGCAAGGCAACGAAGGAACAGGAGTGGGTTTTTAGTCAGTAAAAGTCTGACACTATCTCCCGCGGGGGATGTCATAAGATGATTTTCCCACCGAAAAAAAAAAAAAAAAAAACCTGCTGTGTCCATTTATGGGTATTATTTTAGTCTTATGTTACTTAATATTACTCAAAAAGTAGAAGCTCGATATTTAACAACACGTTTTGTTTCAAATCCTTCATCTATATCTATACCACTGGTGGGCAAAGATCCCTCAACAGTCCAATGACAATCCAATTAAATATTCATCAATCCCAAATGCAGTCCCTTCCCACTTTACTTATGACAGAGGGGCACTTTATATCCCAATTCAAACCTTTCAAACTCATCACCGATACACCGAAATGAAAACAAGAAGGGTCTGTTCGAAAATTTGAAATTCGAACACAAAACGGATAAAAGGATTAAAGTTGTATGACATAAAGGCAAATGGCCAGTTGAATATAATTAGCCAAATAGAAATAACGAAGAATCAAAGTGAGGGGTTCGGGAATGTTCGGGAAGGACCGATTGGGGCCGAATAGATAATAATAATTATAAATCTCTACAGGGTTCGTCCCCTTCCTTTTAAGACGAGCTAATGTTAATACGTAATTGAAATTTTGATACCAGGTGGATTTGTTCGCTAATCACCCTCTTAGTTTGAATTAGGGTGATTTTAAGTGTGAAATCTTTGAAATAGAATAATTGAAAAATCAGGGTAAGACTCCTTCTGTTTCATGAGTTGATTATCACAAAATTTTCCTCAACAAACATTCTAACAAAAAACAGTAGGATTAATAATTAAATATTGGCTTTGTGACTAAATCCTTTTTGTTTGTTAGTGGGAAATCATCAAATATTTCTTCCAGCTCTGGGTGAAGCGAGAAGGATTATCTGATCCAAATCCACCTGTCTTCCTCCAGTTGCTCTTTGTATACTAGAATCACTAGTAGTACTGCAACCCTAGGGCTGCAGTAACTGTTTCGAATAATCCCATAGTTGAAATCCTTTTTCAATATGTAGTACTAGTAAATATATGGACAAATGTTCTTCCTAAAACTTTGGCCTAAAAAGTCAGTCAAGTTGACGAAGTTCTTATGAACGGGAGATGAATAAAAGCTGATAAGTTTTTTTACATTTTACACTTTCAAAATACACGCAAATAATAATCTGTGCTGGAGCATTTGGTTCTCTTCGAAATGTGTAAGCTCACATATGTGTATAATTTATATATTGTCGATGGATGTAAAAATAATTTTGCAACTATTGATTGATTTAAAAGAGTGGCCATGGAGTTTCTTGCACGATTTTATTCATAGAAAGTTAGAAAAATAATTTAGTGACAGGTGACTAAGTACACACATCAGAAAAAAAACCAGGCAAGTGTCAAATTTCAGGAGCCTATGTCAACGGGAAGTACCCTATGAATTTGATTGACAGTGTCAAAACACACGTTTTTGCTCAATGGTTCCTTTTATGATAAATACAAAAAATTTTATATAATAAAATAATAAAAATTTTCTAAAATTAACTCCCTAAAGTGTTGAAACGAGGATCCAAAGTTTATATGGAGAAAGCTACTTCCACGCGATCAAAGCCGCTGTTAGAAGTTAATTATAAATAAATGCGTAAATTACTCAAAAGACTTCACTAGTGTGCTCAATGGTAAATCGACTTACAAGTTTTTATTCCAGCTTTAATTAGTTGGGTTATTCTTACCCATACGTTTCTATTGAAAAGCAAGGAACAAGTTCTCAACGTAAAGGGATTAAAAAAAACACTAAACTAGATTGAAACTCTCGTACAAACCCTAACAAAAAGTTAGAGAGAAATGAACTAGGACTAAAAATAAACCTAGTCTTGTGAGCTAAAGTTAAATACTAGCAGATCTGTCCGGTGGCTTTTAGTATATGACTAGTAATTATTGAAAATAATTAATTACATAACATTAAAAAAAAATGTAAGAACATTTTTTAAATTAAAACAAGCTTTTAAAAAGTGGTCCGCCAAATTGAATTTCATCATCAATTCAGCCGAAAGGCGTCCACTGTTGAACATAGGCCTCTCCCAAATGTCGCCATAAGCAGTCATGTGCGTCTCGTATCCATCGGATTCCCGCGTCCCTCATTAGCTTATCGGTCCACCTTGTGGGAAGGCGTTCAACGCTACGTCTTCCGATACGTACGATATAAATACAAATATCAATATAAAAAATAGTTATATTGTTTGGGTTGGGTTAGTAGGTGGTTCGAATTACAATTACTGTAACCTTGTCGGTAATTACCTACAGTTTTGAACCGTTGGTGTTGAAATGTTTGGGTCATAGGGTCCGAATGCTTGTTAACCTTTCAAAGATATTTCTCAACGACTAATCGACACTTTGCGTGACCAGACCTTTCTTTTAGGTGGAAAAATCATCTAATGACATCTCCCACCCTTGGGCGGAGCGCGAGGAAGTGCAAGACTTTTACTGACTAAAAACCCACTCCTGTTCCTTCGTTGCCTTTCATACCAGGGCCGAGTCTTCCTTTCAGAAGCAGACCCTTGGACCCAGTATGCTTCGACCCTGCTGGGCCCCTACGATTTTCTGTCATCTCCTTGAGGCGCGTGTGGAACAGTATGCGCCGTCAATGACTTGGGCTCGGTCCGGACGGTTATCGGACAATCGGACGGCGAGCTACCCATTGCTCGCCGTCCACAAGCCCGCACCTACGGTGGCAAACTTGTGGATTCTGAGGTACCGTATTAAAAGTATGTACTCAACCCAGTTCCCAAAAATGGTCATATCACATTGTACTGGGGTCAGTTTATCATCACTGACAGGACTATTGGTGCCAAGATGCACAATGATAGTCGATGTCACCATGCGACATGACGGGAACTGCGTGAGGGCTAAAGAAAAGAAGCAAATCAAATACTACACTGTCGTTGTGTCGATTGTCGCTACCGCAAATCAACGAATTTTTTTTTTTAGATCTGAATTCATCCAATGACTTCTCTCTCTCTTGGGCAGAGTGAGAGGTCATATCACACTTTTACTGAATAAAGACTAAATCTAAATCCTCTCCTGTTCCTTCTTCGCCTTCGTTCCGGGCAATCGTGACCTCAGTAGGCTTTGACCTTGCTGGGCCCCTATGGTTTTGCAACCGTCTTCTTGAGGCACGCGTGGAACACTACGCTCTGTCATCGAGCTCGGTCCGGACGGTTACTGGACGGCCGAACGGCTACCTGCCCATTGCTCGCCGTCCACAAGCCCATGCCTAATTGTGGCTGGAAATCGAGGTCAGGATCCCGGTGGTTGAGGCGTGAGAAAGGCCGTTCACTTACCGCACGCGTGCGGCCGCCTGCCATTCTTCGGTCCGGACTATGGCCTGTACCGTCGCGAGAGGTCGTTGCCGCCGATTGCCCGCACGAGTAGCGTTTGTTTATATGCCAAAATGTCACTCAATATTTTCTTATATTTTGTTTATACACACATATATTTCATTTATGAATAGTATTATTTTCTAGTAGCAGTTGTTATGAATGATTGATTCAATTATTAATTTACCAATTATGACAAATTTTTGTGGAAAACTTTGGGATTTCGTTTTTTTTTACTTTTGAATACAAAAATATGTTCAGTGTACGGGTACGGATAGAGCCCCATTTTTTTTGTACTAATTAATAAATAGGGGTGTATAATACAATCAACTCATCAATCATGAATATCAATTTATTGGAATAAATATCAAGTCTAATAGTATGTAGCCATAATTAAGTTTATTTTTATTTGAAATTCCACGTAATTCGTTTCACTCTCTGTAGCCAAGAAGAAACAAACACAAATAAAGTTACAAACTTGAAAAAAAAACACCGTGAAGGTACCTCGTAAGTGACCCACCGTGTTACCTAAAGAAAATGATAATTATATCTCCCAGGATTTAGGATATTAATGGTGTATACATTAGTCTCGTAAGTTGTTTACGAGGTCCGCCAGCATTTTTGTGAAAAATAATACATATAAACAGAGGTAAAGCTTATTCATCACGCCAGAAAAAGTTCAATGACCCTTTTGGTGCTCAAAGCAAAAAGGTATAAACCTACTTTTTTTGGACTCCTTAACTCTGAACACATACACTCGGCGCCCATAAATGTGGCCCAAGCTCTATTCCTGAACTTGTGTTCAAACTAAGACTATTATTATACTGGAAGTGCGGGCGTCCCTTGGCCCATTCATATACCTATTCTTCCTACTCTAGTTTTATTATGTGTAAAATCACAATGTGCATCAAAATATGTGTAATACAGAACAAAAATATTGCATTATAATTTACAAGTTTCATTTGTATACTATCCCTCCATAATACTGTAGCTAAAATAAAATGGCCTAAATTGACAGTGATATTCCACGCTTCTAGTCTTAATAAGTAAAATAAAAAATAATATAATTTTTTTTTTATTTATTTATTTTACTGTTAATAAAAATAGGTGCCAAATAATTTCTTTATCTGGTTTAAGTGCTTAATTTTACATTAGGTTAGATTGTAAATTAACTTGCATAGGAATGAATGCTAAAACCGATGAAGCGGTTCCCCAGGAATGAAAGTCAGAGTTGCTTTTTTTTCTTTCAAACTAAAAAGCTTAAGTTTGAGTTTAGATCTTGGGCCACATTTATTATAACCGTGTGTACAATTCAATAAATCTTTGAGTAATCCTAACTCTAGGCACACTCAAAAAATACTACGGTCAAACACATATTCCTAAGTAAAAGAATCTCACATTGATTTTCCATGAATCTCAACTTATGTTAGGGACATAAAACTGCCTACTTGCGCACTTTCGTCAAATGGTTACCGGTCAGTCCGATAGCCGCTCACCTCATTACACACTGACCCTACTCAATCGTATCGGAAATGACGCAATCAAAAATGTTAAAAATACAAAGACTTAACGATGTCATTAGGGTTCATTTCGTGTATAAATCAGCGAGTTGTAACCCATGGACGCACGCAATACTGCGAAGCTAATAAATCTTTCACAAACTATAGCGTATTCATTAAAATTTCTTCCAGCGTGCGTGCGATAAACCAGGAATACCTTGACTACCGAAAACTTGAACTTATCTCTCTCACGTAGTAGGTCGTTACGTTAAAATTATGGTTGTGGTTCAACACATGCTACATTTACTCGAAAGTTCATGTTACGCCCGAATAACTCCACGTTTACCGGAAGGGGTCCATTTGGAACGCAAAAACACTTTTGATGCCTACAGCGTCAGGCCCAGATGGGCTTACTACTCCGAGTTCGTTACTTGATCTTTGCAGAACGAGGTTGTTGTGGTGTGGAGTATGGGAACTCTTTTGTAGTTTAATAATATTGGGGTAGCCACTTTTGAAAATGAATTGACCCGTGACCCATTCTGTTTTTCAATTTCTAAGTATTGTGTACCAATAAAATACGAATGCAATCTTAAAAAAACTTTGAATGTCCATTTAGTGGAATTTTAACAAAAAAGAAGGTACTTACGCCAGTGGAACTTTAAACAACAGGAAGACCTTAGTTTATGTACTAGTTTCTATCAGCAACTCTGCCCACGTAAAAAGTGGAAATTATCTCAAGAGAACGTATTTCCAAAAATAAATTGTGTCCAATGTATTAAAAAAGTCACTTTTTGCGTTTTTCCGCTTATACTAGTACTAACCTAACCTAACACATCCAACAGATTTTGATGCGGTGTTCATAATGGGTAGGCCACTTATTTATAATATTACTAACTGCCGCCCCTGGCTCCAGCCGCGTTGAATAAGAGGATAGTTTGGAAAAACTACCCACAAAATATACGGCAGTCTTTATAACGGCAGTCTTTATTATTCATTTTGATTATAATTTCTCCCAAGTTTATTAACCTAAGAATTAAGAATCCTCCATACAATCTTTAAAACCCCCTATTGGAGGTAATTCTGAAAACCAATAATGACCACTTTGGGGGGTATGTGGAACAGAGAGTAAAGTCCCGCAAACCTCCTTTGAAAAGGGAAGATCCTCCGACCAGACGGGTGTTATGTCTGATGGGCTACTACTTCCCGATAGATGATTTCGGGCTGTTCTATATGTTCTAATCGCGCGGAGAACTTTAATTGTGCGATGCAGGATTAGTTTTTATGTAACGCCATAGATGTCGCTACAACCACCTTTATTATCTATTTAGTTTAGGTTACTATTTGTGCTAACTTTCAAGTATATACAGGTTCACAAAATGAAAATTTTCATACAATAGTTGTTTGTGCAACAAGAGAGCAAAGTTGTTTTTTGCTGCGATTGCTAATTTTGAGTCCCGAGCAAGCGATAGATTCTTTGATTGAATCACGAGCGCTAGCGAGTGATTCTAAAGTAGAATCCTGAGTGAGGGGAGGGATTCAAAGGCACGAGATGCAAAAAGTTTTGCTTTCGTGTTACTCACATAATTTTTCACTTCAGCAGCGAGAACCCATATTACTTGGGAAATAAAATAATTAACAGTAATAGATTTAATAATGATTTCAATTAAAATAAATACTATCTCTGTCGCTAGTTTTACTCATATTTTACAATTATTTTAACATTCTTAATCTTATTTGCCACTATTTTATTTCCGTTGTTTTTTTTAAAGCACGTTCTACAACAGTCAATGTTGAAACTAGAAATAATTATTTAAAGGTTAAATGCCAGTTTTATCTGCTGCTATAAGTACTCAGGTACTCTTATTTTTGTTCAATTACAATAATAAATTTACAATTAAATAATTTATTTATAAAAAAATACAATTTTATATTTTACAAATATTTTCTATTTATTACGCATTTCCGAACGTGTTTTTCTTTGTGGTGGAATTTCAAAATCGGATTGAACTTCGAAATGGCATGTTTCTCACCCGCTTTTTTATTAGGGCGAGAAAGAGACAGAGTACAGTGCAGTTCGAATGTTTCGAATTGCATGGCTAAAAAATAAATAATTAAAAAGTTACTTTGTCTCACGCAGTGAGCAAAATCGAGTTTTGTTCACTGTTTTCAAGCAGCAAAACCTACTTGTTTGAGCTGCTGTGGTGAAAAAGATGTTCCTCCATTTTCCTTATAAAGGTTATTTTTTAGTTTTGCCTTTAGTCAGAAATCAGAAACGTTTATTTCAAATAGACCGATTAAAGGCACTTTTGAATTGTCAAAATGTCAATCAGTCAAAAAAGTGAAGCTAAATTGTACGTTCCAAGGCATAAATCTCTATGGAGAAGAACGTGCAAGAAAATTCATGGACACTCTTTTAAATCATATGAGTAACATAAATCTTGGTTAAAAATTCCTTGTTGTTTCGATTATGTGATCACAATTTAGATAAGTAAAAACAATAAAAAAAAAACTAATAAAAAATAAAAATTGAATTAAGCCACTGGCAGTTAAGATATGGCCAACCTCAAATGACGGCATCCGTTCACGAATATGACGCGCGCATCAGCTCCTCTCAGCTCAACCATTTTGAAGGGAACTGAATGACCCAATAACACGTGCCACCATAGCGAGACATTTGGGTTACTTTTTCACTGCTGGGCAAACTAAAGGCCTCCCCAACTTCTTCTTTAAAGGTCGAATCTTCAAAAATTCCTTCTTAGTGCTCACCTATGTCACATAAGGAAACCTTGTGCAAAAAATTCATGTTCCTGGTTCTAAATGTTTTGGCTGTGCGTTAATATGTCAGTCAGTTTCTCCTTTTTTATAAAGGCATAGATAAAATTATGAAACCGTACTTTCCACCATATTTTTCACTGAAATTTTAATATCTAGCTATTAAAACCGAGATTGTAAGAGAATAAGTTTCAACCTACACGGGATGACGGGACTTTTGAACCCCAATCATTTTACAGGCAATTATGAACCCCCGTTAATTACAAATGGGGTCATAAATAAGGCAGCGCAGATTTTCTTTCAAACTTGATAAAACTAATTACGTGGGTGAGTGTTATGAATGAAATGCATTGTAATTTAATTGAAGAATATGAGTTTAATTACTTTTATGGATAAAATTAGCTGTAGCCCGTGACTTCCTTCGCTTCAAATGCGCTAAACCATTTAAATGATAATTTCAAATGTGTCAATTATTATTTTACGCGAAACCCCAAATTTGTTTCTTAAAATATAAGCAGCCTAATTTATCCTTACTATTTGCCTGTAAAAGTCTCGTCACATTTGGTTCAAATTTTTCGGAGATAAGCCGGAACAAGCAGACAGACGGATGACCACTTTATATATAAATACATAAAATCTTATAATATTAAAACTGTATATACTTTCACATAAATTTAATAAAAAAAAAACTATCATTTTAATATAAGAAATAGACTCTTCAGTTTTATTTTATTTGTGTCATATGTATTTTTACAACACTTAATTCTTGATACATTTTTCCACGACTGTTCTCCTGTGGCCTATCTCACAAGAGCACAATTTTTGTCATAGTCCTTATCATGATGTATTAAAATTATCATAATACCAGTGTAAGATAGAGACGGGGATATACATACCGTATAGCGGTATCCCTTTCTCACACCGGATTCATGGATCATTGTTAGGCAAGGCTCGTATTTGAAAAAAATACCTCTTACGAACAAATAATTTGACTCTTTATAATATAATTTTTGATACATTTACAGAAAGACATTACTGCTAGTCCTCTTCACATCATTCGCCTTTTACGACACCCGTACGTCCACTTCGCACTATCCATATTACATTTTAAACACTGCGACAAACTCATTTCACATAACCTACAAAGCACTAACGCCGTCCAAACAATGACGTGCAAACAGCAATATACTAACGACACATATACTATGTCACTATACAATATGAGTGGAACAGAAATTAACAGACCGCATTGCATTCCATAATGCTTGTAATTAACGAAATAATACGTACCGCGTCGGAATATTCATTTAACAGCAACATCAAAGAGAAATATTGTTCATTCGATCGAATGATACGTTTAATTATGCCCTTTTACTGCACCTACGTGTATGTAAGCAGAAACCATTGACTGATCTTTTTAAAGTCAACAGTCGGAGCTTAAATATGGCAGGTAATATTGAAAATCTCGAAATTTTGTGTAGTTTTTACCCGATGGCAAGAAGGGTTATATTTTAAAAATATTGCTGATTCATTGAGATGTGTGTCATCATCATCTTCCTGCCCATGTACCATCTTATTTGGGGTCGGCGCTACACGTTTTCTTCTTCTATTCTATCCTGTCAACCGTTATGCTATCACTAACTTCCTTTTCTTTCATATCACTGTTCACATAATCCATCCATCTTTTCTTTGGCCTCCCTCTCCCTCTCCATCCATCCACATGTATACTCATAACTCTTTTAGTAACATGAGTTTCATCTCTCCGTTACATGACCATACAATGACAAACGATTCCCCTTCAAATTTTCAGTCACTGGCGCTACTTCAAACTTCCTCTAATATACTCATTTCTTACTTTATCCATTCTCGTCACACCACACATCCATCTCAACATTCTCATCTCCGCTACATGCAATCTTTTTTCATATTTTTACACACATTTTTACAGTATGACAGGTCTTATCACGGACTTGTATGTGTGTGACTTGGATGTGTGTATAGGCAGATAAATTTGCAATAAACTACATTGAACTTTCTTAACATCTCTGCGTACCTACGCTGTACTTACCCAAAAAATAATCTACAGAGTATTTTTCATTACTAGATGATGTAAAGGTTCGCGGTAGATGTCGATTCAAGACCGCTCTATATCTTTACTTCCGTTTTTGAAATGAAAAATGTTAATAAATGTAAAAGTATCAATGACCGCCATTGTAAGTTTTTGTAGCTCTTACTTGATTTGTGCTTTTAAAAGTCCTGGTTTATAAAAGATACTCATACTTCTTGAAGAACCGTCACAAAAAGCTCTACAATTCTGAATTATATTTTTTCACGAAAGTGGGTCGGTTTATAGGTTCACGCACACTTTTTTTTATGTGTGTGTAATCTCAGAGCAGATCACTCTGAACTACACACTTAGATTACATGAGGTCATAGATATATAGGGTTAATAGTTTACGCACACAGATATAATATGCTCATAAATCTAGATTACACACATCCCAACCATAAGGTGGAACATACGGTGGCGGTGTGCCTAGCTTCATCGGAGTATCGCCGTGATCTCGTGGATCTCTCGCGCCGGGCCCTGGTACAGACCATGGTATGAAACGAGGAGGAATGATAGGCGGTCGCTTCCATCTTCGAAGCAGTAATGCTAGCGAAAAAGGCGGCCGCACGCGTGAGGGAACGCACTTCCTGACGCCCTAGCTGCCAGGATCCTGACCCCAATTTCCTGCCACCGTAGGCGTGGGTTTGAGGACGACGAGCAATGGGTAGCGCGTCGTTAAGCCGTCCAATAACCGTCCGGATCGAGCCAAAGAGATGCCAGCAAAACCGTATGAGTAGTCCCACCCAGCAGGGCCGAAGCCTACTAGGGCCATGGGTTCGCTTTCGAAAGGAAAACCGGTTACATGGGCCACATGCCACAGCCACAAACACCGCAACGTGAAGCTAGAAGCGGCCACAAGCCGCTTGTGGCCGCAGACAAGTCTGCGCTGTCGTGGACAAGTCTGCGACGTCGTAAACAATTCTGTCTAAGACAGTCTTGTCTCAAGTATACGCAGGCTCTAAATGCGCGAATGGCATGCGGCGGCGTTTTGTATCGACGTTTAGTTGCCGGTTTAGGCCACAAGAAGCGTGCAGCGGCGATTTGTAGCGTGTGGCGGCCACCGGCGTCAACCGTGTGCTGCAAATCCACATAAAATTTATGAAATATGCCGGTGGCGTTTTGTGGTTGTGGCCGGTGGCCCGTGTGCGGCAACACTTAGATATTTTTCATAGGTGTTGTTTACTGCTTCCTTGATTTTTTGCTTTTCAGTCGACAAATGTAACGAGACTTTATTAACTCACTGCTTAATTGACCTTTAAGTCACATAAATAACGTGGTGTTAGTAGAGAACTAATATAGGTTTCAGTGTAGAAAAAAATACCTTGACAACAGGCCTTGCAAAATGTTGTAAACAAACAAAAAACAGGGCAAGTGCGAGTCGAAATCGCGCAATGAGGGTTCCGTACAAATTTACCGATGAAAATAGTTCGATTCCCGAATTGTGTTACGAAGATTTTTTCGAATCGCAAAAAAAGTCATTTTTTGTGACGTAACTACAAATTTGCAGTTTTCAGATGATTTTTTCTCATGCTTGTGCTATGAGACCTTGCTTCATGCCAAATTTCAGGATTCTAGGTCATGAGGAAGTACTCTATGAATTTTGATTTACTTGAAAGTGTCGAAATAAACGTTCTTGCGACATAAACGACCGTATCTTTTTATTTGTTAACTCAGAAGTTTGAATTTTTCACATCTTCAAGGGACCGCAGACCTGAGTATAGTTTTAATTGCAACTCGATGCCTCCACGCATTCTCAATATAAAGGTTCGTGACAGACAGACGGACGGACAACAAAGTGTTCCTATAAGGATTTCGTTTTTTTCCTTTTGAGGTACGGAACCCTAAAAAATCAGCAAAACTGTGACGTCTTTCTTGCCGTAATTGTTATTCACAAAACACTCGGGAAAGCTGTTCTAAGCGGAGATATTTTATTAAATTTTGACAAGTTGAAGGTCAATTAATAAAAATTTGGCTTCTATGTTCTAAAAAGAAAATAAGTATATTTTTTGCTTTTTATTTTGCATTATAGTCTTTACTGAAATATTCTGTTTGGCCTGTTGGTCTAGTGGTTAGTGGCCCTGACTTCTAAGTCGGAGGTCGTAGGTTCGATTCCCACCCAAGACAAATGTCTATGTCATGGGCAAGATAATTTGCTATATGGCTGGGTATAGTTTAACATAACCCTTGTTCTGTTACAAACAGATAAAAAAAATATTATTTGGCGTTAAAAAACCGCCATTTTTTTTAATAATTTTATTTACCCAGTGTCACTCCTAGAATTAAGAAGAATTTAACGATACCTCGCAAGCTAAAATGCAACACCCGTTTAAACTTTAGGGTATGCTAAAGAAATATACATACCTACATACATTCGAAAAACATAACCCTCCTTTTAGCGTAGTCGGGTACACTTCGGCCCATCGGAGGCGCTCATGATTATAAAATGATGAGTATACCAGAAGACGCAGCGTTGGAAGGCCTCCCACAAGGTGGACCGACGACCTGGTGAGGGTCGCGGGAGTGCGGTGGATGCGAGAAGCACAGGATCGGTCATTGTGGCGACGCTTGGGGGTGGCCTATGTCCAACAGTGGACGTCTTTCGGCTGAAATGATGATGATGATGATGAGTATAGATTGGTCAAAAACATAAACCCACTTGAAATATATTTTCCAAGTTGTTGAATTACATTTTGTTTATGTTAAATGGAACAGAAAATACAAACAACATCAATATTTATAAGCATCACCTTTGTAGGTACTATTCTTCAGTTTCCTTCTTTTCTTTTATTAATGTGTGTACATAAATTGTTAAATAAATAAATATTTGGACGGCTTTTTTGTTTCTGTCGTGTGTTACATTTAATTTCATATTTCGTCAATCGGCTTTAGCGAACAAAATACCATCTGCAATCAACCATTAATAACAAGTGGTAAAATTTTACAAATTTTATTATTTTCCCCATTGAAAATAATAAAAGCCTATTACAACCTTTTGACCCAATATCTACCTAATAAAGATAATTTTTACTTATTTTATAGTAGCGGTTTCACTAGTAAAAATGAACCCCAGTGGAACACAATTTCGGAATAAAAAGTATAATATATGCTAGTCTTGTTTTTTAGGTGGGAAAATCATCTTATAACATCCCCCGCCTTGGGTGGAGCGGGAGATAGTGTCAGACTTTTACTGACTAAAAACCCACTCCTGTTCCTTCGTTGATTTTCGTACCAGGGCCGAGTCTTCCTTTTAGAATCAGACCCTTAGGCCCAGTAGGCCTCGACCCCGCTGGGCTCCTACAGTTGCTGACATCTCCTTGCAGCACGGGTGGTACAGTACGCGCCGTCGACAACTTGAGCTCGGTCCGGACGGTTACCGGACCGTCGGACGGCGAGCTCCCCATTGCTCGCCGTCCGCAAGCCCGCGCCTACGGTGGCTGGAAATCGGGATCGAAATCCCAGCGGCGGTTGGGGCGTGAGGACTGTTCCCTCACGCGATCGGCCGCCTCCTTTGCTAGCATTACTGCTTCGCAGAAGGAGGCGACCGTCTGCCACTTCTCCTCGCTCCGGGCCATGGCCTGTACCAAGGCCCGGCGCGAGAGATCGCCGCCGCCGATCGCCCCCACGAATATATGCTAGTCTAGGATACAATCTACCCAATAATACTAATGTGATGTTTCATACACAACATCTCTTCATATTCGAATGAGACAAATTATAAAATATGGTTACCATGTTACTCCATCAAAAAGTTTAATAGAATTTTTAAATTCTTCACGACACACAGAACTAAAAACAACTTCCGTAAAACGTTCTCCCTATGAATAACTAACGTGAGGTGGCAATTCCATTGCCAAAAACCATCATAGCAAACCGTTTTCCTCCTCTACTCTTGAAACTGGCCAGAAACAATAAAGTTTTTATGTATTTTGTCCCGACCGCCGTAAAAATATCAATTGTTACTGTGATTGTGTGGTGTGTTACTTCTTTTAGAAGAGGAAGTCTTTTTCTTTCAGAATGAAGTTACTGAATTGATTAGTTGTGTACGATAAGTAACTGAGACGGCACGGTGGCCCAGTGGTTGAGCGATTGGCTGCTGCGTTGCATGTCGCAAGTTCGATCCCTGCTCAGAACAAATATTTGTATAACCTACAGATGAGTGTTCCATGTCTGGGTGTCTTGTGTATGTAAGTTTACATATTTGTGGACGCACCCACGGTATAGGAGTAATGATATAGTGGGGCAAAGTTAAAAAAAAAAACTTGTGTTAGTGAAAAAATACCCGTTAATAAGATAGTGTAGTGTAAGATCTAGTGTAATCTGAATACTATACTCAGTTGATTGCTATACCATTCTATTTAGAGACTATTGTATAGTATGTAAAGCCTACCTACCTATTTGCTGCATGTCAATAAAACACGCCGTAAATTTTTTATTTAGTTAAGTTTTCAATAAAGTTATATTTTGTGTAAATTTATTATTTTGTTGCTAAGCATTTTCTAGCCTGAAGTATAGGTTCAGAAAAATAAGCAACTGTATTCTTTTGTTATAATGTAAGATATTTTATTGTAAACGTTCCCTATTTCATTGACAGTTCATTGAGTCCAATGCCAAGATAGCTGCTAGAAAACTCGGCATTCTTGCAAAGGTCCGGCGCTACTTTACACCGGGACAGCTTTTAATATTATACAAAGCACAGGTCCGTTCGTGTGTGGAGTACTACAGCCACATATAGGCTGGTGCTGCAAAATGCCACCTGGCAGCTTTGCAGGGAGCGAAGAGGCTAATTGGTGATCCAGATCTGGTTAAGTCCAATCTACAAAGCCTTGAGCACAGGCTTAGGGTAGCCAGCCTTTCGGTGTTTTACAGAATGCATTTTGGAGAGTGTGTGCGGGAATTGCATGACTTGATTCCACCATCTTATTTCTAACATCGGACAACCCAACGAACAGCGAGTACCACCACCCTTACGTTGTTGAAACCTCTACGGTCCGTCCGGACCGTAAGCAAAGCGTTTCGCCACGTCATTTATACCCATCGAGGGACTGGAACAACTTGCCTGCTGCGGTCTTCCCGTCCGATTATAATATAAGTGTCTTCAAGGCTAAAGTGAATAGGCTCTTAATAAACTAGTGCTACTCAACATCAACGATTGCATCACTACTTACCGTCAGGTGGGATCGCAGTAAAGCACTAGCTTTACTGCGATCCCAGTACGCGAGACAGTAAGTAAAAAAATCGTTTATTTTGTTGGGAAATTATCCAATGACTTCTTTGCCCTTTGCGTTCCAGGACTGCGGTTTTCCCTTTTGGAACTAAATCCATGGCTCCAGTAGGCTTCGGCCCTGCAGGATCCAGGAGCAGGAGCAGGAGCAGAGAGGAGGGAGGGGGGGAGGAGGGGGTTCTGCAGGTGTTTTGGGCTTTTGGAGAACATACGAGGGGCCGAAGTTAACTCGTAGAGGCCCCTAGACACTTTTCATAGAATGTTAAATACAAGCGCACCCAAGGTCAATGGTTAGTGGAAAACTATTGCAAAATATAGAAAAATAATTATGCACAATGGTTTTGAGAGGCTTAAGTGGACTGGTTATCAAGAACTATGTAAAGACCGCGCCTGAACAATGTTACTAATATACATCGATTTATTACTATTATTATTTCTGAAACACTAAATGACTAGTAATATATTGGCTAAACATATTGCTCAAGTAAATTCTTATCGATGAAGTCAACAACGGTAATTTTCTGGAAAGTTCAGTTCCAACTTTTCTAATGACTTGATCCTCTGGGCCTAATTTAGTTTTTATCAGTTTTTCGACCTTTCGTGAATAATAAGCACCGTTATTCTATTATTTAACTAAGTCTAAGCACATAAACGGATTATTACAGTTAAAAGTTTTTATTAGTCGCCATATTTCGTGTGAATTGTTATTAATTTTGCAAATGCGCCGCTATACTTGTTTCAAAATGATAGTCGAAGCGAAACTGAATGAGCCTTATTAAAGACTAATTAAATCCCTCCATTAAAACAAAATTAATGTAAATCACTCAATCCATCTCAATTTAAATCACCATATTTTGATCCTTGCGAATCATCCTTTATAAACTTCTTCAATTAGCATCAATTCATCACAATTTGTCTGCCAACATTACTATAACAAATGGTTTATATTTGGGGCATCAACATGCAATAAACAGGCATCTCATTACTTTAAATGCGCATAAAACACCCATTATTATTTCACCCATTATCATTCTCGTTAAAAGCAAAAATTCGCGAACACATTGCCGGTGGAATATTTTTTAGTAAGTAACGAGGCTGGCTGCGGTGTCATACACACTGTCGGAATTTCCATATGTAAATGGAAAACGGCCCTATACAATCAATTTTGTTCCCACATTCTATTTGAAAAGTGCACCTGTGCTGAGAATATGGATTGTTTAGTTTTGTTTGAATTGGAATGCGTGGCCGGCACGGCGTGTTCACACTTGTGTCACGTAACTCGTATCGCAGCCATTACTAGTAAGTGGTTTTGTTTCTTGGAACGATACGCTCTCTCACCTTGTGTTGTTTCTCTTAGTAAAGGATAGTGAACTTTGAGAGAGATAGCCGTGTGAGACGCACAGATTTCGTTTCAGCACTGAAGTAGAGTTTATTCTACTTACTGGGATGTATAGCAAAGTCTAGATGCAATTTCTTGCACTAAATTCGTGCTATTTATAGTTGAAACTGTGTCGAATACGTCCAAGATGTTGCATTTAGTTTGTATTGTTTTAAAACAGAAATAACACAATGGTACACCTCTAAAAAAAATCGAAAAATATTTTTAATATACTTTTTCAAGATTATACTAATTATCTACTCATATTGCATATTACCTATATTCTTGATGCACAAAAACTCTAATTGTATTACAGTCACATCACCAATTCCATCTTAACGATCGTCGAACCCAAATAGTCAAAGATTCCTTAGCCCAAATTATTAGATTTACGGTAGGTGAAGAGGTCTTGTCAATATTATTCGAAAAAAGAGACAATCTAATAAAAAAAAGGAACTTTCTTTGCCAAAGCTTTTCCAATTGGGGTAAGAAAATCGGGGTCATTTTTCTAGGTTTTTCTACAACCCTACTGGAAAGTTTTTATTAGGCTACTTGTAAATATTTATTTAGGTAGATACTTTTAAAGGGTGATCCAATTCTAGCTTTCTAACCTTCATTGAAAACAAAAACCATACACGACACAAAATGTCATATCATTCAGGCCACTTTTAGGGTTCCGTACACAAAATGTAAAAACGGGACACTATTACTAAGACTCCACTGTCCGACTGTCTGTCACCAGGCTGTATCTCATGTAGTATTCTTCATTAATTGTGACAGATGATGTCAGTCCAATCCCTACTGTATACTGCAACAGCTGATTTGCTCAATGCCGTTTTTGTCGACTTTTTCGTCTATCTAAGAGCATATCTCCGTAAATACGTGTCTAAAACTCAATTTACAGCTCAACATTATAGGTTTGGTGGTACAGACATATCTCTTAAACTAAAAATCGGCCAAGTGCGAATCGGACTCGCGCACGAAGGGTTCCGTACCGTCCATAGCAAAAAAAGGCAAAAAATATCATGTTTGTTGTATGGGAATCCCACTTAAATATTTATTTTGTTCTGTTCAGAAATACATCATCTATGACAATTTCAAAGCTAGACTGCTATCACGCTTCATTAGGTACAGCCTGGTGACAGACAGACGGACAGCGGAGTGATAGCAATAGGGTCCCGTTTTTACCCTTTGAGTATAGAACCCTAAAATTCATTAAAAAAACACAAGCGTTAAAGAGCATGATGCTAGCAGTGAGATGATTGAATTTATGGTAATTGTGAATGAACTTAAAGATCCTAAGGTTGTAGCTATCAGGAAATACAGACTCTGGCAGGAAATTCTAGTGCTTAGTTGTACTTAAGATAAAAGTATTCCCAAAACAGTTTTATACGTAAGGGTGGGATGCTCACCAGTATTAGGATCAGGCAATTAATATAGTAATTAATTATGTCGAGTTAATATTTGAAGCAAAGCAGATGGTCGATAGAGACAAAAGTTTCTGAAGTGGCGACCGAGTACCGCAAAAAGCAGCGTTGTAATGCCTCCCACAAGGTCCCTCATTGATATAAAATGGGTACACAGAACCAGTCATTGTTGCGATACATGGATAGGACTAAGTCCCGCAGTGGACGTCTTTCGGCTGAAATGATGATGACAATGATGATGATGATGACGATTAACATTTGACGTTTGACTTACGCGTCATTATTGACAGCTGTCAAAATTAAAGTGCTTCAAACATGGTAACTTCGAATAGAATCATCCTTTATTCTAATCATGTTTAAGTAAAGTTGTTGTTTTTAGTTTTTACTAAAGTAAACCATGTCGTACTAGTCCGTAGATTCATAGCTTTTTATTTTTTGTTTAACTGCCTACGAATCACGCTACCTTTGGTTTTAATATAACGACGCTATGCTTATTTTCAACCTTTTGTTTGTGACGACCAAATCTTTAAATTAATCTGATATTTGCTTTTTTCGGGTTAAGTTGTTGAAGTTATTCCGTTTCGTGACTTAATTTTAAGTCATATTACGGTTTAAGATTATTTACTGTTTATTTATGCCTAATCATGACGTATCGAAGTTACTGTTTCATTAAATTATTTTTGATTTATTACTTACTGATTTATTATTAACTTCTACCCACAAATCCGCTCACATTAAAATTAATCCCCTCTCTACTCTCAGGACTAAAAGTATCATGCATCCTATTCCTGGATATGATCTATCCGTTTTGCAATTTACATTCCAATATGTACCAGGCTTTGAATGTGACACAGTAACCAACATACACACACATATACTTACAAATTTTCGTCTTAAAAATGTTACTTTGATTAGATTTTTTTTAAAATAAACGTCCCACATTAGGACTACCGTGGGTGCGCGTACAAACATGTATAAGATACGCCGATCCGGCACACCTGGATAAGTTTGGTTCCTACCTGTGTAGGCCTTATAAATATTTGTTCCGTGCGGGAATCGAGTCCGCGACCCGCAGCACAGCAGCCAATCGCTCAACCACCGCACCAACCGTGTGGTCAAAGTTTAATATTTATATTATACAATGGGCAAGTATTTATTATCTATATTTCATAATATTATAAAGAGGAAACATTTGCATTTTTGTTTGAAATAACTAATAAATAAATACAAAAACTACTAGACCGATTTAAAAAAATCTTTTACCAGCATAATGCCATTTATCACTCAGTGAAAGGTTAAAAATTATCTACTTTGTCATTTTTGCTAATTGTACTTTTTTTTACCGTGAGCGCTCTATTATTATTTTTGTAAGGTAAACAGCGTCCCACGTGACCAGTCATCAATACTTATTACTGTTTCCCGGTTGTTTTACGGGCTATGACGTACCTCTTCTCCGTAGTTAGAGCGTAACTGCATTGACTGTATGATAATGTGTAGCAATATCATACAGTCTGTTCTAGGCTGTTACTGGCTGATAGAGTGCTACTGAACGTATAAGTTACTAACACGGATTTGTAATGGAGCTTGACAGTTAATCAATTCCGCATAAGTGGTCAAAACTTTATGTTTCAGCAATTAAGTATTCAATCTCTTGAATTATAATACAATTTTTTAGTAAAACTAGCATTTTGCCAGCGATTTCGTTCGTGATAATATTTTGATCAAAACTTTAACACCCTTTAAATTTTTTGAGGGTAGTTTTGAAAAACTAATAAATATGCCAGTCTTTATTATTCATTTTGATTATAATTTGTGCCAAGTGTCAAGTTTTTTTTTAATTTGATTTAAACTAGTGCTTGACTACGATCCCACCCGATGGTAAGCAGTGATGCAATTGTTAATGGTGAGGCGCACTAGTTTATTAAGAACCTATAATTCACTATATCCTTAAAGATACCCAAATTATAATCGGATGGGAAGACCTCAGGAGGCAAATTGTTCCAGTCCTTCGATGTAGTACGCAGTAAAACGATGAGGCGAAACGCTTATTCCCGATCGTAGAGGTTTCAACAACGTAAGGATGGATACTCGTCATACATCGGGTTGTCCGATGGTAGAAATGAGATGGCAGAATCAACCTAAGGAATAAGATTCTCCCATACAAACTTTAACACCTCCTAAATCGTTATAAAGGAGTAGTTTTGAAAAACGAATAATTTGCTTACTTGGGTTACTATTTATGCTTAGATTCAAGTATATGAGCTCAGGGAATAAAATTGTGCATACAAACCGAATTTCCTCCTGTTCACCCTCTTCAAAGTTGAATTTTTAAAAACCCCTTCTTAGTGCTATATAAATAGGTAGGTATATATATATATTATATACCTAAGAAAGCCTTGTGCAAAATTTCACGATTCTAGTCCCTGTAGTTTCGGTTGTGCGTCGATGTGTCAGTTAGTCAGTTTCTCCTTTTATATATGTACTCGTAGATAAATTATCAGAATCATTACAATAATTGGGTGTAAATAATTATATAATTACACATTGAACGAGGTCGAGCAATCTAGTTTATTATGGTAATCTCAACGCACATAATAAGCAATTACTGTATAATACCTGTGTACAATAATGGGATAATAGTTTAACACATATGTACATATGTATATATATATTACTGGACTGCTTTGCTCAATTACCTTCTTACTGAAGACGTTCAATGAACCTATATGTCCTTTGTCTGTTACCACATTATGCTCACAATTATAGACGTGACTCAGCTATAGAATTCGTGTCAAGTGATAATTATTGTGGCTGGAAAGACAAGAGGGCGTTCTTACCTTCCTCATGACGCAGCAGGTCCTCACCGGACATGGTCAGTACGGGAGATTTCTGCACCGGATTCGTGTTGAAGAAACGCCCGGGTGTCACCATTGTGTGAAGGCTTGGAGGACACGGTGGAGCCTACGATAGGGGTGTTCCCCGCCTGGGCAGAGCACTGCCCTGTCCTCGTGGGGGCGCTCGTCGGCAGCGATCTCTCGCGAAGGGCCTTGGTACACGCCATGGTCCGGAGCGAGGAGGAGTGGCAGGCGGTCGGCTCCTTCTTCGAAGCAGTAATGCTAGCAAAGGAGGCGGCCGCACATGCTCGCGCGAGGGAGCGGCCCTCACGTCCCGGCCGCCGGGATCCCGATCCCGATTTCCAGCCACCGTAGACACGGACTTGCGGACGGCAAACAATAGGTAGCTTGCCGTCCAACCATCCGGTAACCGTCCGGACCGAGCCCAAGCCGTCGACGGCGCGTAATGCTCCACGCGCCTCAATGAGATGTTAGCAACCGTAGGGGCCCAGCAGGGTCGTAGCCTACTGGGGCCATGGGTGATACGAAAGAGATACCCGGGGCCCTGGAACAATGGCAAAGAAGAAACAGTAGTGGGTTTTAGTCAGTAAAAGTCTGGCACGCCTTCTCGCTCCGCCCAAGAGCGATTTAATTTATATTTTTAGATTAATTGAAGTTTAACTTTATTCTTGAAATGGTGAACGAGGCATTCGAATCACCTAAACAGACTCTTAAGACATGAATGAACATATTTGACAGTCGTTACAGATAGTAAGAATCCAGAATAATCAAATCTGACCCCAGTCTTACCAAGGAGTATCGCGTTACCCAGTAATTGGCTTCTGCTGATCAGATAGGTCGCTTTATCAATTAGTATTATAAAGGCTTTCGCCTTTATAATAATAATTGATTTTTTATAGGTTTGTTTGTGCGAGTATGTGTATATTTGTTACTTCTTCACTCTCGAATGGATGAACGGGATATCTGCTGCTGCCGCCAGCGGCTTCGCCTGTGTAACGATAGAAAATTATCGTAAGAGAATATGCTCCTGGGATAAAAAAGTATCTTATGTGCTATTCCAGCTGTATACCCGAACATATATTCGACTGGTCTGTTGGTCTAGTGGTTAGTGGCCCTGACTGCTACGCTGGAGGTCGTGGGTTCGATTCCCATCCAGATTAAATGTTTATGTGTTCGTCTGGGTGTAATTTATCTATAATATGTATGTATTTAGAAATATTTATGCATGTTTATCTGTTGTCTAATACTCAAAACACAAGCTCTGCTTAGCTTGCGACTAGACGGCGTTGTGTGATAGTTTTCGAATATTATTCTTATCATCTCCTTTATTTGTTGTATATACATATAAATATTTTTAAACTTAATCACACAAAAAAACATTAAAAAAATAATATCCCACTGGTATCGGGAACAGGGTCCAAACTACTGGCGGTCAGGGCTCCAGATAAAGGAACCTTCTTATTATTATTACATATCCATTTGCCAAATTTCATTTAAATCCGTTAAACTGTTCGAGCGTGGAGAAGTAAAAACCTTAAACAATCATAAACTATCGTCTTTAAAATATGAAGATAGAATGGTTATACTAACACAGCGACAGCGTAACATAAATTCGTCACACCCTAAGCTTTGCGCTACGTACTATTACAATGTAGTTGCACCCTCGCTGCGGTTACCCCTTTGGTCTTGAATTTCCAAAACATCGTGTTTACGAAGTGCCTACAACGTAAATTCAAAACATTCCTTAAATTTCAAATTCCAAGGATAACTGGTTTTACTGGATAACTGGACAGCGAAACCCGCCCGAAACTTACACGAAGTATTTTCATTTATCTTAGTTTACTTACTTAGTGTTCGTAAGGAAAAATCTGGACGCCTTAAAATATGAGATCCGTTTTGACATTGAAGATAAAATGTAAATAAATTGGTTGTGTTTATCTTCTTCATTAAGAATGATGAGAAAAAAAATTGACGAAATTTATTACGATACAGACTTCTCGATATTCTTCAGCCGAAAAAATTCAATATCCTACAATATTGAATTTTTTCAGGTACAAGTACTCACGGAACGAAAAGGTGAACAATACGTTTTCTGAAAAATTATTTGAATAAAGAAACATCCAAACATCCACCCTTATTTTTTCAGTTAGGTAATCATCTATTGACTTCTCCTGCTCTAGGATGGAAGTGGCGTTTCAGACGTTTATTGACTCAAACTACACCTATGTTCCTTCAGTTACCTACCTTTTGAGTTCTAGGTTTTAACCTTTTGAGTTCTAGGACCATGGGTTCCCCTTTCAGAACTAAACCCACGATTCCAGTAAGCTTCGGCCGTACTGAGTCCCGACGGTTTTAGTGACTTGAGGCGCGCATGGACATTCGTCCACGCACTCCAAACGCACGCTCACGCGCTCGCGCGTATTGACGCGCTGTCGACGACTGGGACTATACCCATACTACAAAACACAATCTAAAACCTGCTTGTGCGTTTACTTTATTCAATTTATGAAAATCAGGACCAAAGTTGCTACTGAACAAGTGACGTTGTCAGTACATCGTAGGTGCCTCCTTTTTCTGAACTCTTTCCCTTTTAGTTCTACTACTACCATATCGGGCTAGATTTTAACTCGGACAGATCTAATGCAGCGTTAGGAGGCCTCCCACGAGCTGACCGATGACCTGATGAGAGTAACGGGAATCGGATAGATGCGAGACGCACAGGAACGGTCATTGTGGCGACAATTGAGGGAGGCCTATGTCCAACGACGGACAATCTTTTGGCTGAAATGATGATGATGGTAATGACGATGAGACTTGAAGCATTATCGGGCCGTCAGTCTTTTGAGCACACTTCCACTTGACCGCGAAGGGGAGGAATGTTTTTACGCTATCCATCAATATGCCTAACACTATATAAAAGTATTTATAAATTATTTTGGAATAATCTTGATTAATCTATAAAAAGGTACCTTTGATTAATCTTAAGACCACGAATAAAAACCTCTGTTAGCTATTTTTTTTTTGACGATGGGAAATGTTTACATAACTTTTACTACTCAGGGTGGAGCGAGTGGGACTGTTTGACTGTTACTGACTAAAACTCACCTATGTTCCTTCAGTTGCCCTTTACGTTTCAGGGCGTAGTTACTCTTCTGAACAATTCTACAGCTCATTTTACCCAACTGCACCAGAAGGAGGTTTAACACTATTACAGTTTATCATACCAAATTGCATCTCCGCTATTTTGCGGTAAAACACACCAACTGTCAGTCAATCACAGCTCAGTCAAAGTTCAACAGACGATCAACAATACAAAATCCAAGCGTTGTTTCAAACTCGACCTCCTGGTATTCCCAGGGATTTTACTTGTTACATAAGCACTGTTACTATCATACTTAGTTCATAAGATAATTTAGTTTGTGAGTAGCTCGTAACTCTTACGAAGTGGACAGGCAAATGCAGCTTGAGCCTATAATCTAATTATTTGACGAGACAAATACAAATTAGTGAAGTTACCTACCTACCTTGAGCTTGGTATTCAATTATTTGATTTAATGAGTATGACGCCATTTTGCAAGATGGCCGTTCAGTTTATGGGTATGACCAACTCGAGATAATGACATCGTTTCTGTTCCATTATTAAAGAAAGAAAGGAAAAATGGGTCTCACACAATCGTATAAAAAATAAAACTAAATTTAAATAAAAAAACCTATAATTATAATCTGTGTGAGGCCAAAAAGGTGGTTAACTGCTGCATATTATGCTGATATGCTGCAACATTCAATACAATAATTAACAGATATTCGTTTTCGCCAGTCATTCTCATATCATTATGGTATCAGATTTTTTGGCTTTGGGTAGTCAGCATAACTTGACAAAAGGTTTTGTGTTACCCAGACAATTAACAATAACCGTATGTAATTGGTACTTAGATGTATTTTGTTGAACTGAAAGCCGACCCCATTATCTATGTATGTAAAAGGAGAAACTGACTGACATATCAACGCATAGCCAAAACTACAAGATCTAGGAGCTTTAAATTTTGCACAAGGTTTCCTTTGATGATGTAGGCGAGCACTAAAAGAGGATTTTCCAAAATTCACCCTCTAGGGGGATGAAACGGGGGTCCAAAGTTTGTATGAAGAAACCTATTTTCACGCGGGCGAAGCCGCTGGCATAAGCTAGTCTATGTATGTAAAAGAAGAAACTGACTGACTGACATATCAATGCACAGCCGACACTACTGGGACGAAGAGTGTAATTTTGCACAAGGTTTCCTTTTATGACGTAGGCGATCACTACGAGAGGTTTTTCCAAAATTCACCACCTAAAGAGATGAAACGAGGGTCCAAAGTTTGCATGAAGAAACCTACTTGACTCGGGCGAAGCTGCTGGCAGAAGCTATAGTTAATAGAAGACTAGACAGTTTAACTCGATTTCATAATAATTGACCTAATTTAAATTTGCTATTTCGAGCATCAGTACAACAGATTATTATTTAGTAACTGCGCCAGTTATTTTGGCATTGTCATGCCTTCGCCTGTCCTATTTTCACATTTAACGCTTCGTTTAAGAATTCAGGTTGATAAAACAAAGAGTATCTCACCGAGAAAATTACGAAGGCGTTTCTATTTAAAAGCGCGCAGATCCTGAATAATCGTTACAGTTTTCACATCGTTTTTAAAAAAATATTTTTACAAAATCTTTGAATATTTATTCAATGTGCCGAATCTAACGTAAAGGATTCCACAAACTGGTGTAATACGACAATTACAAAACCGATACTGGTAAAGTTAGAATACTTTGACCCTGAGGTTATAACTTTGGCCCAAGCTTATGAACCAATAGAAACAAGCAACTGTGTGTTTAAAGTGTTTCTATCAGTTAACGAGCTTGGACCAAAGTTATACCTCAGGGCCAAAGTAATTATTAAATATTTTGTTTATTATTAATATTGATAGGCTCGCGATTGACCACTATCTCACCTGAGGGTAAGCGATGATTTAGTTGATTATAGAGCATGTTTGCCTAAAATTGAAAACCTGGATAGGTTTCCACTTGAATTAAATACGTTTAGGTTGTTGCTGTTAGGAAACATAGACTCCAGCAGGAAATTCCGCCTTTGAGCTGTACGCACAGTAAATGTGTTCCCAAAATATTTTGTATGTATGGGTGTCCACCATGTATCGGTCGTCCGACTTCTGATTATGTAACGGGCTTAATGGAATTAAATTGTGCAATTAAATTTAAGCCACCACCGGCATAGATACCGGCACGGATCTTGAGCGCTGACTTCTACATTTCTACTTGCGCAGAAGCACGCAGAAGTGAGAAATATCGGGTATCTTTAGTGGTATAAAGAGAGATGCGGGGGCGGGGAGTAAAATCCTTGTGCAGTGATTGGCTCGCCGATATTGTACAATGCGCAAAATGATCCCCACTCTTTCACCGAGTGCTCAAGATTCATGCCGCTATCTATATATGGTGGACAAAACGTTTTATTAACACATTCGTTAAGCGTAAAGTTTAGGAGTGGAATTTCCTGCTGGATTCAGTGTTTCCTAATGGCTACAACCTGAAGATCTTTAAGTCAAGAGTGAATAGGTTACTTCTAGGCAAGCGTGCTCCAAACTTTTTTCATCGGGTGAGATAGTGGTCGAGTACGAGCCTATTAGCAGTAAAAAAAAAACGCTTTGGTTTTCTATAAAACCGACAAAAAAATACGGCCAAAGAATATTCGTAGATTAATTTCTATGTAAAATGGCCGTCATATTGATATTGCGTTGTCGCTTCGTACCTGTCTACGGAACCTTCAACCGTATCGATAAAAGCTTGATAACAAAAACTCACGCTTTTTAACGTTCAAAAGAATTCTGACATAATGTTCGCATTATTCCGTGACGGCGTCGCATAAAGTAATTTAATACAAAGCTATAATTTACAAAAGAATTATATCAAGCCAGAAATATAAGAACGTAGGGCCTCCCACCTTTATATCACGGCCCCAATGAAGCGAAATGTGTCTCATTTTTTGTGTACTAAATAAAAATATTTCACTGTCGTAAAAACTGTCTTTGTGTTGTATATTCGCGTTGTTTCTTTGTTGGGAGACAGGCGTTCTATTAATTAACTTGGTGTATTTTTTAAGCCGTTCTGAGAATTTTACAGGTGTACAAGAACGGGACCGCTGTGGAGAGGTCGGGACGCCATCGTGTTTTCTTTGTTTTGTTATGATTTTTACTCTGATTTGAATTATTTTTCTGGTGTTTATGAGTCTGTACTTAAGGATATTTTCAGAACGCTGGCTGACAGGTGGGACTCTCCGATCTTGGGGTGGTGGTGGCGATGTGCACGCGGTCAAATAGTCATTCCCCAGGTTCGATATGTCTCACCCAGCTTAGAATGAGTGCCTATTTGTTCTTTATGTTACTAACACTAGTTCTAAATTTAAATAGTTACTAACAAAATGTGGCAAGTTCCGAGCACTTTTGTTATTATTATTATTTTTCATCAATTCATTAAGTTCTTACCTAAGGATGGACGACGCCGGTGAGACCAACCTGCTGCAACTGCTAATTAGATACTCACCTAATATTTCTACACCGACAAAGGTAGACTGCTAATTAGATACTACTCACTTAATTTTTCTACACCGACAAAGGTGATTTCGTCTAATAATAAGATCTTCATGTACCATGTACTCAGAAATAAACGATTCTATTCTGTTGTATACCACTAGAGCTGATTCAAGGTGACTCGAGAAAAAACCTGGAAGAAGTTGGGGGAGACCTTTGCCCAGCATTGGGCAAAAATAGGCTTAATAAAAAAATATAACTCATTTCTATATAATTAACCTAATTGACAGATCTAACTATAGAATTATCGTTGTTGTTGTTGGATGAGAGTAAAGAAAAACAAGACATGGATTTTTAGAAATGACTTTAATCTTCCTTTTACCTGGAAATAATTACAGACTTTAAAAATCTTAATCTATAATTTATTTACAATCAATACCTAGGTAGTTACAATCTTAATCAATTTTATACACAAAGGAAAATTACTAAGTTAAGTTATACATTCTGTGAACGCTTAGATACCTACATTTTTACAACCTATATCACATTTTCATTTTTTTATGTCTAGTGTCATTACAATGTAGAGTTAGGGTGAAAAACAACTGTTTGCCTTGAAAAAAATAGGTGTAAATACTTGTAAACAAAACTGGTTCTTTTTTTCAGAACAAATAACAGAAATCTTTGAACATAATTGTTTGACTTATTTGCTTTTGCGAAAATTAGTACTACTCGTACATAAATATGGCAGGCAAACATTTGTCAATTTCACCCAATATATGATGCAAGAAAATACCCATATGAAGTTACTTAATAACATAAATCAGTTTAAACACTTAATTTCGAAAGATATTCTATTGTTCAGAGTCAGTCACTAACCACTCATACTACTAACATTTTAAAATGATTTTATTTTGTATCTTAAAATCGTATTGTCAAGCGTTTTATGTACATTTAGATATGTTATTTGATGAGAATAAAAGTACTGTGAGATTTTATGCAAAGAATATTAAGTATCCGACGCCTGCTATCCAAACATATTTAAATTTAATTTATTTACACAATATACTACGAAGTCAAAGTCGTAGTTTTCGTCTCAATATAAAACAAATTACTTAACAATAGAAGCCGATGTCTGCAGCACAATTTTGAGTCTGAATAACTATTGATCAAATGTTAGGGGAGGCACTTTCGCCAAATTCAGTCTTCAATCTAATGCATACACAAAAGAAAAATCTGTTAAATTTTAACGTCCTAAACGCTAAACTATTGTTTCTATGAGATCCGGAGAGGGTCAACAAAAACCATCTTTTAAGTCCGGGTATCCCAAATCAGGCAAAGCTCTTCTTGAACCGTTCCCTCTTGAGTTCTCGACTCGCATACCTCGCCCAGCTCGACCTAAACTAGCGTACCTTGTATCCGCAAGCTTATCCCTTTGTGCTACCTCGTCGTAGTAACGAGCGTCGTTCAACCCTGCACTGTATTTCTGACTTAAGCTGTACTTATCTATTGTGGCATACTTTTGTACAGTAGCATATTGGCGAGCAGCTTCTGGTACACCATTTGTTTTGGCTCGATCAAATGGTCTCTCTTCGGGTGGTAACGCACCATCTAACCTTGCTTTGAACTCCTTGTCTTTTCTTCGTCGTCTTTTACATGCACACAGAGCAACGGCTATAGCACATAGAAGTAGGCCGACTCCAGCAGCTGCAGCTACGTAGGGTGGAGGTAAGGATATCCTGAAGGAGCAATTCGAGTCGTCTTCATCATAGCCAGAAGGACAGTGGGCACTACCATCGCACCATAATGCGATAGGAATACAGGCGTTCAATTCCGGACAGCTAAACAAACAAAGAAAAATAAAATTAGAACACTTAAAAGCTTCTATTAAAATATGAAATGGAAATGAATCATGCAACCGTACCTATAATGACATTCCAAAGACACGGGCGGAGGTATCGTGTTAGACTGGGGATCATGTTCAAAAGACGGTTTTTTCATGAGTTCAATCCACTTGATTGAATAATCGGCTTGCTCATGTTGCAGAAAATCAATAACGTAACTTCGAGCGTGAGGTTTCAAAGATGTTTCCAAAGTCGTTTGGGCAGATTTCCACCCTGGTGAATACAGTTCTATGACGTTTGTACCATCTGGACACACTTCTCTCAGTTTTGAAGTATCATGAGCTTCATAAATGTACAGTCGATTTGGGGTGCTACAGAAAGGTGATGACGCTGTGAGTTCATATCCAGGAACTTTTATATACAAATACCTTCCTTGTACAGGAGTGACTTCGTCGCCCCCAGGTTCAATTAACCAAGGTCTATGAACACATGCAACTTCGGCTCTTACACTTTCTGATATGACATGTCTATCTCCGACTATTTCTGGTGCTACTGGTACCTGTCTTTTGTCAAACAGCCGAATTTCTCCGCTGCTACCTCTAAGCCGTCTCTTTCCCCATCCAGTAGAACATACAGTTTCATCTCCTGGTCCGGTAGGAACAAATTTATATTCGCCTTCAAAAGCAAAATCGTCATAATCTTCAGTAATATTCATCATTGTTACAGTAAAATTGATTTCTACAACTGGGGCGGTTAACGTGTGTACATTAAATGGCTCAGATCTATTCGTACAAATGCAGTCTCTTTGTATAGGCACTCCGTCCCAAGGATATTCTGTTATTATAATTTGGGCGAGTCCTTCGCCCCCAATGGTTCTTTTCGCAGGCCTATCACATTTCCAACGGCTCGTTCGTGAGTCTTTGTGCGTATTACAATATTTATTTCCAAAGTAAGTGCTCGTGAAGGTCAACTGTATTCTTTCTCCTTGTTTGGCTTCAAATCTGCAAGTATTATCATAATTTCAATAACATATCTACCTAACATATTCTCAAGGCTTTGTGAGATTCTAAGAAATAGATTTTACCTTAGAATGCAAGTAAGGTTTTGTGCGCCACCTCTTCCGTAGTAGAAGATTGCTCGTGGAGCTTGAAATCTGCCAGAATAGGTCTGAGCAGATTTGAAGACTCTGTCGCATGCTGATTGTGAATCTACCAACGGTTGTCCTTGTTCACTCACGTCAACAAACTCGTAGCGGAGGACAAATGAGACAGGATAGAGTGCTGAACCTTGACGAAGTTCCTGTAAACAAATACACAGTTAAGTATACGTTCATTCGTTTAACCAAATTTTGGCCTAAAATACACGTTATTTTTAAAATGACAATTTGAGGTGTATTTCATAATGGATGACCATACTTCATACTCCGAACCATTAGTAAAATAGTCGATACCATTCATAGAAGTCTATCAAGTATCTACAGACATTAATCACCCGTAATGATCTAGTTCCATCAATTTTCCATAAACGTTAGAAGTTATTTCTACTTTATAAGTACTGTATCGCCAAGGTCGACTCTACGGTAGAGCGGGACCGCGTGGTGTAGTAAAACTTCAAATATTTAGTTAGAAACTTGCTTCAGTCCTTCCTCTGTTGAATTTAATATTGAATAATAAAGCAGTTCTCAACTAGTGACTTTAACAACTTGCTTAAGACCAGGTTTCCTATATTAACTAGGGCGTATTCTAGTGGCTGAGCAACTGCGTAGAATACTAATGACAATGTTAGAGTTTTTGTAATTATTGTACACGTTGAGTGGTTCTTTCAAATGTTTAAAGACGAGATTTGATGGTTAAGTAATTTAAAGTTTGCATAACTTTTTTCAGGTTATCTTCTCCCGCGCTGTTTGGAGCGAAAAGTAGTGTCAGAAGTGCCCTTTGGGTTTTAGGGCGGTGGTGACTGAAGGCGGAATTCGCCAGTAAAACTAATCGCGTTTAGCCGATATCACTGGTGTCACTTGTCTGTATTTTCGTTTGTTGTATTTTTACAAGTGACACTAGTGACAGCAGCTAAACGCGTTTATGCAAGCCAAACGTTAAAACGCGATAAGTTTTATTGGTGAATTCCACCCTAAGTTTGCTGAACCTCACAATATAACAGTAAAACTATGCATACAAAGTTTAGGCATAACGCTTTCTCCATACGCACTGTTACAGCTTTTATATTATTGAATAGCTTTTGCCCGCGGCTTCACCCGCGTACATAATACAGCCTATGACACTCAGAAATAAAGCAGCATTTTATCGGAAAAAAAAAATTAGCAATCGGACCAGTATTTTCAGAGATTACCTCCTATAAACAATAAAACATAAAAACAAAAAAAAAAGCAAACTACCTTTTTATAATAAATTAATAATTAAGGACAAAAAAATAAGTATGATTAGGCACACTTATTTTTTGTCCTTGATATTGCATGACTAGATATAATTTTCTAGAGTTATGATTTAATCTTATTTCATATTGTATTTTTCCTAGTCCACGCAAAATGTTTGTAGATGAAGGAAGCTTGTTATTAGCGACTTTCCCTACATAGGTAAAAAACAATATATTTGTTATTTGTATTTAAGCTTTCTTAAAAATTAGTACATATAGGTACCACAAATCCAAACAGATCGAAAACCAAATTAAATGCGAAATGAGAGAGAAGTTTATTCGCAAATTGGAAACTAAAATTAACTGTGACATATTACGAATTTACGTGCCTCGTGTAGAACCAACGAAATGCAGCGCAATATTACTATAAATCGTGAAATCCTATGAAAATCAGACGCCTATCAGTGCTCGCACAGTGAACTAATTAATTTGGTTAACAAGTTTGACCCCGAAATTTAATATGCGTATTTGCAGAAAACATATTTGTAACTACATCTGCAATAGTAATATCCCACCACTTTTAATTTAGTCCGTGGTCCTGGAACTCAAAAGGCAGCTGTAAGACTTAGATATGGTTTTAATCAGAAAAAGTCTGATACACCGTCTCACTCCACTCTAGAGCGAGAGGTCATTGGATGATTTTCCACCTCAAAACAAAAATTTCATTTCCGAGTTTATGCAAACTACAGCAAGAAAATAAAACAGCCATAACAAGTGATGAGTCGCAATAAATCTGAGTTTTACAAACACTGGAACGTGTCTCATCCTGTGACGCTCCTAACACTTCAAATAACGTGACAACACTAAAGCATTCTATCACTGAGAGAGTTGCGAACTAGCACGTGCTCCTTGCATTATTCACTATGGCAAATGCAACTGGAGTAACACGTGACTTATCTATCCTGGCTGCTATGAATGTTTCACACGCCAGAAAAGTTACTGCTAGCTGAGGGAATAGAACTGAAAGGGCAGTGGCGAGGGAGAAAACAAAACAATGGGTAGTCACTGGTATAGTCCCGCTTGTATCGCTGCTTTGAATGCCAGAGTATTGGATCGATATGAGAATAAATATACCAAGCTGATATATGCGGGTGGATATAATGGAGAAATCATGTTTATGGGATTTATATTATTATCCTCTGATTTGTTGAGAGGTTCGTTTATGAAAAGGAATATCGTAATATGGGTATTTTCCAATTCTCCTTTGTATTTGTTTATGAGATTAGACAACAGGTATATACGGCATTCGAGATAAGAGGAACCGTAGGAGTATCAATAAAAAAAATCGGTCAAGTGCGAGTCGGACTCGCCCTTCGAGCGTTTCGTGAAAAACTTATAATTCGATTCCCGATTCGAGTCTCGAAAATTTTTCGAATCGTAAAAAGTAATCATTATGTGATGCCACTACAAATTTAAAGTTTACAAACTTTTGCCTTTACTTGTGCTACGAAACCTTGTTTCTTGCGACATTCCAGGATTCTAGGTCAACAGGAAGTACTCTAATGTTAACTTCTTTGAGAGTGTCAAAATATGCTTCTAAACGGAGCATTAACGACCTCTTATTTTCGTTGACCTATAAGTTTGACCTCACTACTCCAAGGTGTAGTTAGTTGACTTGTGTATTTGATATTGAGGCTCCAAGGTGTAGTAGACCTGAATATTTAATATTAATTTCAGCTTAATACTTCCATGCATTCCTGAGAAAAAGGGTATTGACAGACGGATAACAATGTGATTCTATAAGGGTTCTATTTTTATCGATACGATATGGAACCCTAAAACAACTTTTTACAAAAAATTATAACCGACTTCAATGTAAACAAAACCGTAAGGGTTCCGTTTTTCCTTTTGAGGTACAAAACCCTAAAATAAACAATTAGAAACGCAAATTAACTTTAGTTTGAAAAGTCGGTTTTTCTATAATAGTTTTCGTTATTTTACACCGACTTCCGAAATTAAAGTATTTTTTCACGTTTTAGTGTTTTTGTTACATTGAAGTCGGTTGTATATTTTTGTAAAAAAGATTTTTTATTTTACACTGCTTAATTGTGGTACCACTTATCAAAACTTAAATACATTCCACTTTTCGGCTCCATCATCAGGTCAGTTCAATATATCCCCTCCCCTCTTCCTTCAATCAGTAATCGACTACACGTATAAACAAAGAAATTTTACTTGTTACGACAGTTTTGCTACGGACCTATGAGGAGTTCCGTTCCATATTTTTGATAATCAAATCATAACAATATTTGTATAGGACCAATCCGGGTATATAATCCTACCATCAAAAAAAAAAAATCATAATCGGTCCACAATTGACCGAGAAATTAGTGAAACAATGTACCTACATGTTTTTTTAACTCTTCCTTTTTGAAGTCGGTTAAAAATTAAACAAAAATACTAAAACATCTCTCCGTCACGGAAACAATTCAAAAATACAATCTTCACGAACAAGGCCCACAACCTTCCTTCCATTACACTCTCCCATACATATTCCAGAAGCTCTCTTAGTAATTCAGCCAGAAATATGCGAGGAAGATATAAAAATTGTGAAAGAAGCACTCTTACTATTGTCTCGCTCTGCACGTGATGTGTTTTAACCTACTCCTTCTAAATTCATGACCGTTCCGAGTCACTTGTATGCAATATGCTTCGCTATATTTTGGCTAAAAATTTCTCGCAGCCTGTCAGGGCGCCTACCAAAATGGGTAAATAAATATTTACTGATGTAATTATGTGAGCTTTGGCAGTTAGTTGTTTGTCAGTTGTTGTTGCTTTAATTACGTTAATTCTTTTGTGAACTGTCCGTGTCCCATATATTTTTTTAAGGAATCGGGTCCGAGTGACGGACTTTCCAAAAAAACGGGGGTTTATTTTCTGTTTTGATATTGAATTTTCTACGACGGATTTGTACAACAATGAAATAAATGTTTTTATTACAACTTTGTTTCTAAAGGCGAAAGTTCGTATGCATGTGTGTGTGTCTGTGTGTATGTTATTCCTTCGCTCTTCATCTTCTGAACAGATTTCGTTGGAACTTGGACTTTGAAAGTGCTATTCAAGGACATGTCTGAAGGGTCTGTCTTGAATAGCATATTTTTTTTTTCCCGGGAGTATGTTCCTTTGGAATAATTTTCTATTATGCGAGCGAAGCCGCTGTCAGTAGCTAGTATGAAATAAGTAACATTTTGTATGTATGTGTGTGTATTTGTTACTCTTTTACGCGCAAACAGCTGATCAGATTTAAATGAAATTATTCTATTTTAGGAAATGGTCTACCTGTGTTTAACAGGTAGACCATGCCCATTTTGCCATAGGCATATACCGATAGCATAGGCGCATGACATTTATTAGGGACTACGTCACTTAGGTAATTATCTAATTTTCAGAAATCAGATAATGAAAAAAAAAAACAAAAAATGAAATATAAAAGAAATAAAACAATAAAAAACAATATTAGTTTTACCAAAAAAGATTATACTCGTACAAAGACTTTGTAAACTCGAATCAAATTTTATTTTATTGCAATAAATGTGACTGAAGAATTTTAAATTGAACTGACTGAATTGAAACCTATTGTTTTCTGAAGATCCACTTTATGCTCAAAAATAGACCTTTTGTTTAAGCCTTATGACATTTAATTAATCACCATTAGGCCACGAACAACTTTTTCACCTTTGACCTTTCATTTTCACCTTTGATATTTCCATCTAAAGATTTAGACGCACATATAAAAAGAGCATTATCATGATTATAAGCTCATTTTCGGCCATTGTGTTTTACGTAAAAAGTAAATTGTTTTTCTAAGAATAAAAAATAAAATAAAACGTGAGTTTCACATTCATAAGAATGCCATTAGACACTGCCAGTAATGTTACGCTTATGATAGAACATAAGATTAGTCCAAAAACTTGTAATTATATTGGACAAATTTCTGCTTGAATAGAAACAGCTAAAGTATAAAATGTTTTAACCATTGTTGCCTTTTTAGGGTTCCGTAGCCAAATGGCAAAAAACGGAACCCTTATGGATTCGTCATATCTGTCTGTCTGTCCGTCCGTATGTCACAGCCACTTTTTTTTCCAAAACTATAAGAACTATACTGTTGAAACTTGGTAAGTAGATGTATTCTGTGAACCGCATTAAGATTTTCACACAAAAATAGAAACAAAACAATAAATTTTCCCCATACTTAGAACTGAAAATCAATTTTTTTTTTCATCAAACCCATACATGTGGAGTATCTATGCATAGGTCTTCAAAAACGATACTGAGGTTTCTAAAATCATTTTTTTCTAAACTGAACAGTTTGCGTGAGAGACACTTCCAAAGTGGTAAAATGTGCCCCCCCCCCCCGTAACTTCTAAAATAAGAGAATGTTAAAACTAAAAAAAAAATACATGATGTACATTACCATACAAACTTCCACCGAAAATTGGTTTGAACAAGATCTAGTAAGTAGTTTTTTTTTAATAAGTCATAAATCGTAAACCGCAATTTACCTTTCAAGTTTGTACGGAACCCCCAGTGCGCGAGTCCAACTCGCAGTTGCCCAGTTTTTAAATATATGTACTGAATTTTACTAACGCCTTTAAGCTAGTAAAAATTGGTACTTCGCCCATTATAAATAGTCACTTAGCTAATGCTAGCGGCTTTGCCTGAGTGGTAGTAGACAATTTTCCCGAGGGTGTATATTACCTTGAGATGAAAAGTATCCTATGTGCTACTCCAAGATATGGTCTACCCGTGTACCAGTTTTATTGAAACCTTTTCAGCCATCCGAGCGTGATGAAGCAACAAACATACAAACGCCTGTTATAATATTAGTGTGATAGCCTGTACATAAGCGATATTACTGTAAAGTTTCATCAAAGTTGATTCAGCCGTTTGAGAGTGAAAAAATAACAACAACAACATACGTGCACGCTTATACATATTTAAACTTTTGCCATTGTAATAATAGTGTGATTACATAGTTTCTTGTATACAATAATGTGTGAACAAGACAAACATACAATATCAATGAATATAATAACACTAGTTTCTGTCAAATACGCTCCCGGGACAAAAAGTATTTCGGGACCTGCACTCCTAGTCAAGTTGATAATCTACAATCGTTAACGCTAGTCGAAAACTAATCAAATGTATGGAAATGACATCATCTCAACGTTAAGTGAAAATTCGTAGCCAAGTTCACATCGTTCAAAATGATAGAATGAATTGTTATCGTTTCTACAATGTTCAACGGTACATCCTTTGTTATTGTCGAACGACATTGTAGAACGCGCGGCCGGCTCAGAAGCGTCAACATACAAGCGGCTACCAACTTATTGTTTTCTACAATTGCTGACACCGAGGCGTTACCAATTGAAGAATGGAATTCGACACGAAACGGTTGTAACTTGGCTAGGGGGGCTGGAATATATATCTATGCTATTCTAGGACATAGTTTACTCATGAGTTATTCAAATCCATTCAGCCATTTAACCTCGAAGGAGTAACAAACATGCATACACACACATACAAACATTCGCTTGTACAATATTCGTCTGATTACTAATGGGTATCAAATATAAAATTGAGAAAGGTGATAGAAAAATATTGTAAGAGCTAATGTTCTTTCACCATTTTTTCAAAGGTATATAGCATCAACGACTTGTGTAGATCTAAATTGTATCTTACACAGCTCAAACAATGACAAAAAATAAGATTACGTTGGAAAGCGAACAACCTATCCCAAAACTTACATACATCGCCAACTTCCGCAAAGCGACTAGTTCAAAAGATAGCGTGCATTCATGCCACTAAGTAGCACGAGTAAATCAGACCTAATTATTTACTTACTTGCAGTATAGTTAGCGCGTTCCCAGTGGTGATGTAGCTCTCAGAAGGGGCGCACGGCCGTGTAGCACGGGTCGCATTTGAAAGGAGCGCGTGGTCGCAAAGTCGAGGCGATTCTTCGCGACAAAATAAGCCGAGTCGGGATTTTTTGTCGCTCATGTCCAACTGGTGGGAAAAAAAATTGATTAGGAAATTATCTAGTTAACCTTATAGCACGTTAAAGTTTATGATTGAGAATCTCCTACAAAGGGTACACATGAATATGAATATAACATCTAGAAATGCCAGGTCAGAAACACGGCTCTAAACTCTAAATTTTCCTTAAGCGGGTTTTCTGTGGTTCAGGAAAGGCCAATGTTAAGTAATCAATATTTATCGCACATCAGTGCTCAAATAAATTTTATTGACATCTCGACTCTTATAAATCTACCCTCATAAATTTATATAAAATGAAAGAAAAATAAAATGGCCTTGAATAAATTATTTATTTATTCAACTCAGAAACACTATTTACATAGTGTATCTGCGAGCAGACGGAAAAACTTTTCTGATTAAAGTGCCAACAAAAAATAAGTTGAACTAGAACCGCTTATCCATTCTTAATGCAAACTGAAGAATACCGAATGAATGAAACGAAACACCGCACTGCAGTTGGAGTTGGTGGAACTCGGTAAAAGTGCTCAGACACATTAAAGAAAATTAATGTTTGGCTACCGACGTCAAGTGGGAGGTTGAGGTAGTTGGCAAAGTGAAATGGCACGAATAAAGTAAGTGAGAATGCCGCCGCCCAATTCTATAACGCTTTGTACTTGTATCAACGCGTTAGTCTTGCGCACTGCGAAAGTTTCACCCCATCATGCTAAACTTAATCCACATTTCATTACGATACACGTTGGCTCCCGACTTTTTACCATTTAAATTCATGTACTATAAAATTTTATACGAACGACCCGGTATTGTGATTCGGTATGCGATAACAATTTAAATATTTTATTTTTATTGCGTGAACGCCAAGAATTGTTTCCGATAAGTATAGAAGTTAGACAATAACAGTTTTAAGTGGAGATTTACCGTGTTATTTGGGACATTAGACGACACATGGTGCGGTACTTCCCTTTTCTGCCTACGCGACTACGAATCGAAATGGCATTTTAGGGATTTTTGAAAAGTTGTAAAGTCTCTACGTTTCGAGAACCGGACCTTTTTATTTTTATTAAACAATTGTTGCTTATTCCATGATGGTCCATTGAACTTGGAAAGTTGATACACCTCTAAATATTAATTTTGAAAAACCTGCTAGTTTAAAATTAATTTTCCATAATAGCGATAGGTGGAATTATTTCAGAAAACAGCAATAATCTTAAGAGAAAAGAAAGTGCAATAATATTTCTGTCACCATTTGGTACCAATTTTGAAGTATCAAAAAAAAAAAACACGGTAATTTCTTAGCGATATAACTTGCAATTATTATTCGAAATGTTATATTTCGACTTTGTCTCGAATGTAAATCTAATTTCTCTGCGCCCAATTACAAAATAAATATTTAACTCATTACACACGTAAATATCTAATAATTTTTTTCATTAGTGCGTTCTGTATCGGCTTTATAATTAATTTGTTAAGTAAATATTTATGTCGTGCTAAAAAATATTTGATAATATGAGATTGAGTTCTGGTTTTGCACTTAAATCTCTTTAAAGTCTATGAATTCTAATAAGCATGGAAGTTTAAGATCGCATGCTAAATAACGATTAGTTTTTTGCGTTTTCTCAAAGCCCAAGGATACAATGAATTGTCAGAACGGTCAAAAAACCTCTATATTTCTATACAGTTTATTCTTGCCTCTTACTACTTTATGATCACTACAAAATCCACTAAAAACACACACACAATTTTAATTCACTATAAGATACCGTACATTACCCGTGCATATAAAACGTAGTCTTTATGCTATGAATAACCGAACGAGAATCAGCCAGTACCCGCTGTTACTTGTTAAAAATATAGCCTCATATAAAATTCGACTGCATTGGGTACCCAATAGGTGTACAGTTGTACACCTACCTATCGTAAAGGATTTAAAAAGCACGAATCACTGGAGAGACAAAAGGAGTAATATTGATGAATTCATTTTGGATTAATCTCAGTTTCAGCTTACAAAACAGACAAGAGCCGATCGTAATTATGGAAAAGATTCTCATTGCTTTAACATATTATATATACCTTTACACAGCTAATTAATGAATGGTGCTGTGTTTAATTCACAGGTCACGCTAAATGCTGCAGTCCTTTTTTGCTTGAGGTGGGAAATCATCAAATAACTTCTCTCGCTCTGGGGGAAGCGAGAGGGAGAGTCAGACGTCTAATAAAAAAATTGAAAAAAAAATTGTGTTCTTTTAATTGCCTTTTACGTTTCAAGGACGCAGTTAAATTCTTCTGAACAATGCCGCAGCCGTAACCCCTCATGCGCTGATTGTATTATTATTTATTACATTCTTTATTGTACACCACATAAACAAAAATACGGACGGTTGTACAACTTGAATAACTTTGAAAAATGCTCAATTGACGTACGCTGTACACACGGGTGTACGAAATTTATTCGGCCGAAAATTTTGGTCTCTATATCTTCGTTTTTCCTGGAAAAATTCTGAAAAAAATTTTGAAATTACGTAATAATAATACGCCGCCGCGCGCGAGGGGAAGTTATACTTTAAAATCAGCGTATCTGATCCGACCGAGATCTTCGGCAATGGCATTTATCGTATCAATACTCCAAAGTCTCGAGCATTGAGTTGTTTTTGTTTACAGAATTTTATATAAAAAAAAAAATGATACCACTAAAACATTACTCAGTCATAATGGATCTCAAATAAAACCTATTTTTAGCTGCCACGAAGGTTTTTCAAATGAAAAATTCATATAGCCTTCTACCAAATGTTCATCAGGAAAAGTGGGTGTATCGTTTCTACCCACCCCTTCTTAAAAAAACAGGTGTTAAGGCGTCTCGTCTATTTACTATACGGAAGGAAGCTGTACCAGCTTCTTTATGGTACAAAGATTAATCTGCACTCTTGTAGATAAGTCATACCGGCACCGTGTATCTATCATGCCTTTGTGCTTTGAGAAAATAGAATTCTTGAGCGATCAGTTAAATACCTACGGTTACCTAGCGGACTAGTCTTAGGAGTCAAGGCTTGTATTTAGTAGATCTTATCTTACATTTTTCTCGCTCTAGCACGTGGATAGTGGCGCTCATTTTTGTATTTGCGCTGTATTTTCATTCCTGCAGTACGGGGCGTTTAAGACCTCGTTTGAAAACTATTATTATGACGGTAAGGGGCTTATTAGACCCCGTGATATTTAAGATATATTTTTTACTAAGTGCGGTACGAGGTCAAAGTGACCACGTATTTAAGTTGATACGCCACTGATTCTGTTTTAATATTGCATCTTGGGTATATATTCATCTCTTTTCTAAACAATCTGGTTTAAAATTGAAGTTCTGGCAAAAAAACTTTGTTTTTCTTAGCCGCACCGCAAGAAAGACACATACAAGGCGTAATAGACTTTTCTTTTTAGCTCTCGTTCCGCGCTGAACGTGCTAGGATGGAACGAGAGCACATGTCAGACTTTTACTGACTTTAGCCCACTTGTGTCCTTCAGTTGCCTTTTGCGTTCGTGGACCACAGTATATCTACTCTAATTATAAATAAATAAAAAAACATATTTGATAATACGACAAAGTTATGAAAGTAACAACTAGTGGTTGGCACTTCACCGTAATCATATTTAGTTGCATCGCAAACATTAAATTGGACTCGTTTGTCTGTCGACACACGTCAATACGTTACATTAGAGAAATAAACGGATTAAAAAAAATGGCACAACATCAAACATCCTTTTTTTCCGAAGCAATATTGTATGTACAGAATAAAAAATTGCAAAATTACCTTCCGATCCAAGTCAGCATCAGGGGCGGCTCCATCCCATATCGTTAGCTGTGACGAACAGTCTTTCTGTTGATCGAAACCGGCAGGCTCCGTTCCAGCCGAATGGTACTTCACAAACGACACCCAAACTATCTCGTTGGCGCGACCCTAGAAATCGTAAATCGTTTTAAGTACCAGTTACAACTCTAGCTTTTTTTGTTTGAAACACAAGCAGGGGTGGCTAACATATGGTTTACGTGCTATGCTTGGCATGAGACAAAAAATTTAAGGTACGGTTAAAAATAAAAAAGGAAGATGTTTTACAACTAGTTTCTTTAAATAAAAATATAAATAATGAAATAAATAACATTTTTAAAATATATATCAAAAATTTGCCTAATTTCCAGAGAGATTATATTGTCTTACTTATTTCTGAAATAACATAGCAAACAAAAGCAAAAAGGTTCACGATCCCTGTACTACAGCTAGTAAACATACAATATGGTTGCTCTCCTAAACGGTGGATAGTTTAACTGGTATAAAATATCGACTAGTGTTGGTTTTGTTAACAAGTATTCCTTATATATTTTAAAATAAGACACGGCTTCTCTCACGGGCTGTTAGCCTAGTACGTTCCATCGATACAAAAGATACCTATTTGTGTCTCTTCACTTATCTACATTGAAATGTCAGGTATAAATATTATATAACAAAGCAGTCGAGTAACTTATTCATAGAAAAGCCATTGCGTGACTTCCATATATTTATTACCCTTAATTGAATACTAGATAGGGCCTTTAGTCATTAATATGACTGTCAACGTTAAATAATATCATCTCTTTGATTTACTCTTGTAATTAAAACGATACAGCTGTTTACGATATATAAAGTTTTGACAGTTTATCAAGATATAAGGAGCTCCAAATATTCTCTTATGGTCTACGATGTGATCAATAAATGCTCGTCGCATTCGGCTACACCAAAAGATCACTCGTTGTCTTACGTATTCAATACAACAATATTTTTAGGATGCTGTTGATGCTGTTGAATCTGCCCCAATTTCTGTAGTGCGTTGAAAATGTTTGCTCATAGTACCGAACTGACAGCTATCGTGCTGTGATTCGTAAAAAAGTCGCAACACTGCGACTCACTCATCACACACATGCGCAAAATGCGAGTCAGTGTCAATAGCATCCTGAAAACAGTAATTAGAATTTAAAAAAAAAGTTGTGGACTTAATGGTCAGGTAGTTTACTCCTTGTCTGTGTACTACTAACACTAGTTACAAGTTATGTTACTAACAAAATGGACCAAATTATTGTCTGAACCCAAGACATAAATAAAAAAAATGGTTAGCTGATTCATTAAAAGTTTATTAATAAACTCGATGTTAATCGGTCCAACATCAACATAAATAAAAAGATAAACATAGGTACGTATCCCAGTATACTATTTGACTTAACTGATCTATCAAACAAACTAACAGTAAATATTTTTGACGTCCGGCAGTTTAGAATATTTTTCCGGACGGATTTAGGTTAGTTCCGCATCAAACATTTTATAGAATGAAGTTTAATCGCATAAAAGATATTTTTTTCCGGAGTTTTAGCAATAACGTGAATAAATCTAGTATCTAGTAGTATCACTGAGTGCCTAAACAAATATTATTTTGGTTCGTGGAAGATATTCGTCTATACTGTAATAAGTACTGTTCCAAAAAACACGCCTGGTACCTACGTAGTAGTACGTAGACACAATGACTATCAATAAATTACTCTAAAGTTATTTATCGGTATAAAAAAATCATTGGGTTTCATCACGAGAGCGGTCTTATTTTCAGTACACAAAATTACTTTCACCTTGCTATGATACCGTACAAAATGGGTCTTGGCTAAACTGTACTATACCGGACAACGAGTTTTACGCTGATAATTTTATATTGGAAAGGTTTATGTCTAAAAACTAATTACGCAAAGTCTCAATGTTAGGAAACATATAGTTTTTGAGAAAAATAATAATGAAAATCGATATTTTTCGTAATATTTGACGCCATTTTGACAGATTTCATTCACTTTTTACACACAGAGTTCATACAGCCACAATTTACATTAAAAATGACGAATAATATAGCCAAATGACATATTATACATCATTAAGTGAATTTAGCTTGTACAATGCTAAATTAATAATAAGTATTTGAAAAAAGTAAAAATAAGACTTTTTTAGGTAAAAAATAAAGCACAAAACAAAAATATCTCAGCCAAAAACATACCTGAAAATAGTAGACACAAGAGGTATTCGGTGGTAGAGAATGCCTCGGATTCCTCAATACGCCGCTGGTCTTGTCCGAGGAGCGGAGCACAAAACGGCATCGGCCATCCGAACGCACGTACGAATGCGAATCCTTCTCCACATACAACACCTGCACGGGAAAACATACCTATATTTACTTGGAAGTACCTACTACACTGCAAGTAGGCAAGTACTGATAGCAGCATGTATACAGATAAATTTTTAAGTCATTAATTATTTTGGGGGGTAAAAGACTCATTAATAAAAACAACTGCTCTGTATGTTTATGTTCGCATAACTCGACAGAATTGAGTAGAGAGGGAACAGTAATTTTTCAGAGAGAGAGAGAGGGAACAGTAATTTTTTTTATGTTTCTGAGTTGATTAAAAAAATGGGGTCAGACTTTGAAATTAACACAGTAAAGAAGCTCACTATCGTTTATACAAATTTTCAGGTTATCCACGAAATTTTAATAATGTGTGTACTCAGTTTGTATTAAAATAGGTACTGAGTGAGTTCTCAAAACAATCTACGAGTACATTTAGTTCTTTAAATCACTATGATAACTTTATAATATATTGCGACTAGCATTTGTGCCCTCCAGAGGACATGAAGTCATGAACAAAAAGAGTCCTTTTTTAAATGTGTCGTGCTGGTTGCATGACAGGACTTGATAAACACATTTTAAAACTTATTTTATTATATATTTAAATAAATAAAATAATATTAAAAAATAGTTTACAAAATAATACTCAAAAACAAAAAAGCGCGCTCTAAAAAATACGAAACGAGAAAATATTCTTAAACATTATCATACCTGTTTAGAATATAGCCGTGGTCGTATGCCATCTCTGGATACACCCAGTGGTACTCCAGTACTAAGCAATCATTGTGGCAAGGTGGCACACGACCTAGTTTTTAAACTTATTTTTCCTGCTAACTGTACCAGCGACTCCGCTTTGTATCGGACGCAATACAATCAGCTTTCCAGTGCAGAAATAGTATGGATTTAACTTAGCGATCGTTCAGTCTCAATTGGAATTGTTGCAATTTATAAGACTGAGTCTTTATCATTTGAAATGGAGTTTTGCTTTGTTACATTATTTTTTGAATGAACTATTTAGCAAGTTAGCTAGAGCACTGAAGTGTTTAATTATATTGTTGCAATTGCCACACGCCAATGTCTAAAAGCCAGTTTCATCACAACATAATACCTCTATTCCAAACTAAAGTTAGCCTGATATTTTTATCTTTTATTACTTACAAAGTTAATTAACTATAATATATTAACACTAAAACAAATCCTTTAACTAATTAAAACTATCTAAAAATAATTTTAAATAATGGTGTCGAAAAACTCCTCTGCAAAGCCGGCTGTTGACTGGTGATGTACTCAAAAAACTGGCGGCAATGCTTATCTTCTGTCCAAGGTAAAATCCAGCCTTTGGGTCACGTAAAGTGTTAACAAGGCGTTTAGATACATCTTTATAATTTGTCAACCGTCGGACCCCACGATCCGAGAGTTATCTCTAAATATTATAAATACTTGTTTATGCATCACTGTCACTAAAATAAATACAAAATTAAATTTCCAATCTCAAAATATCATCTTTTAATACTATTCCAGCTTTTCCTATCACAAATCTTCTGCATTTCCCAACCACACGGATACCAAAGCACAAAATAAATTCAGATCCGTCGTTCCCAATAACCCACACATAATATTCACAATCTGAAAACTCACCTGTACTTCGAGCTCGAATCCGGGTAGGTAGCTCAACGGTACCGGGTGAAAGGGATTATCGTATGGCGATGTATGGAACTCCAGCAACATATTGGGGCCTCGACTGACAATATCAGGAACCGCATCTCCTCCACAAAGGCGTACCAGGACGGGCGAGTCGCGAGTCGGGCCGTCCCAAACTGTGAGGTAATCTTGAACAACATTGCACTGGTCCCAAATCCTAGAAGATTGATGGATTAGTCAAGTTTGACAAGTTAAGGTTTTCGAATAGATTGGGATCTTTGGAGGAGTGTTGCTGAGTGATAATTTGTAGTACCGTTTTGTAGTAGATGAATTATTTAAACATATAAACCAATTAGTTGGCATAATACCTATGAATGGGGTGTGTAATGGATGGCATAATAACAGATAGTATAATATCACTTGAAATAACGTTCACAATTATATAATTCTCATAATTATGTTAAGCAAGCGTTTAATATCTAGTCAATATTTAAAAAAATATACAAAACAAAGTAGACGTTTCTATATTAAATTAAACGTTACTTTTAAATTTTGTATATTGTAACTGAATTTACGAGGAAATATTAATTCAAATCTGTATTATAAAAATGTTCCTTCAACCATACAAAGTTCAGTAAAATGAAAATAATCAATTCAGTATTAAAAAAAGGTAATAAAAAAATTATTAAATCAAATTAGTTTATGTGATCATTAGAACTTAAATATGAAGATGGTATTGAAGGATATGATGGATACTTTGAAACTTTATTAAAGATACTAACACTGAACATTTCGACGGGTGCAGAGTCATCATCATCATCATCATTTCAGCCGAAAGACGTCCACTGTTGGACATAGGCCTCCCCCAAGCGTCGCCACAATGACCGATCCTGTGCTTCTCGCATCCACCGCACTCCCGCGACCCTCACCAGGTCGTCGGTCCACCTTGTGGGAGGCCTTCCAACGCTGCGTCTTCCGGTGCGCGGTCGCCACTCTAGAACCTTTCGGCCCCATCGGCCATCTGTTCTACGAGCAATGTGCCCTGCCCACTGCCACTTAAGTTTGGCGATTCTTCGGGCTATGTCGGCGACCTTGGTTCTCCTGCGGATATCTTCATTCTTTATGCGATCACGCAAGGAAAATCCGAGCATAGCCCTTTCCATTGCTCTTTGGGTGACTGTAAGCCTTCTGATAAGGCCCATTGTAAGCGACCATGTTTCAGAGCCATATGTCATCACTGGCAACACGCACTGGTCATAGACTTTCGTCTTGAGACACTGTGGTATGTTGGACGAGAAGATACCGCGCAGCTTCCCGAACGCTGCCCAGCCGAGTCGGATTCGACGATTGACCTCTTTCTCAAAGTTCGACCTACCCAACTGGATTGTCTGTCCCAGGTAAACGTAATCGTCTACAACTTCGAGTGCAGAGTCTCCGATCTTGATCGGAGTGGGTGCTACATGGTTATTTACCATGACTTTGGTTTTATCCATGTTCATTTTAAGACCCACTCTTTTGGAAGCTCTACTAAGGTCATCGAGCATTGTACTGAGCTCCTCCGTAGTTTCAGCCATGACTACTATATCATCGGCAAACCGAAGGTGAGTGATGTACTCGCCATTGACATTAATGCCTAGTCCACTCCAGTCCAGAACCTTGAAGACATCTTCCATTGCAGCCGTGAACAGTTTCGGAGAGATGACATCTCCCTGCCTCACGCCCCGCTGCAGAAGGATAGGTTTCGAGGTCTGGTCCTGAAGTCGGACTGACATTGTGGCGTTTTCGTACAAACACTTCAGCACTTCGATGTACCGATAGTCAATCTGGCACCGTTGGAGAGACTGCAGTACAGCCCAAGTCTCGATCGAATCAAAAGCTTTTTCGTAGTCCACGAACGCTAAGCATAGAGGCAAGTTATACTCCTCTGTCTTCTGTATAACCTGCCGAAGCGTATATATGTGGTCTACGGTGCTGAAACCTTTTCGGAAACCGGCTTGTTCGGGAGGCTGGAAGTCGTCGAACCTGCGCGCGAGACGATTCGTGATGACTCTGGAAAACAGCTTGTAGACATGGCTCAGAAGTGAGATGGGCCTGTAATTCTTAAGCAGGGCATTGTCGCCCTTCTTAAAGAAAAGTACCACCACACCTCTGCTCCATGCCTGTGGCGTCTTTCCCTCAAGTATGACGGAATCGAACAACCTCTGAAGGGCCCTTAGGACCGGTTTTCCACCCGCCTTCAGGAGTTCGGCTGTAATTCCGTCGTCACCCGACGCCTTGTTGTTTTTAAGCTGCTTCAGAGCCACCCTAATCTCGTACAGGCTGACATCCGGGATATCTTCGGTATAGTGCCGGGTTAATCTAGCTCTTGGGTCGTTTGCTAGATTCGTTGTGGGTTTTGTGATAGATGTGTACAGCTGTCCATAGAATGCCTCGATCTCTCCCAGAAGCTCCGATTTGGCGGATATGACTCTGCCATCGTCGGTCTTCAGTTTCGTGAGCTGGCTCTGCCCTATAGACAGATCCCTTGCAAAAACCTTGGAGCCCTTATTCCGCTCAATCGCATCTTTAATCCTTTCGGTATTAAAGAGGCGGAGATCGCGTTTTAAGGACTTTGAGATCCGTCTATTGAGCTGCCGGTAGATGCACGCATCGTCTGAAGACTGCAGAATCATCTCACGCCTCTCTTTCATGAGTTCGAGAGTTTGATCAGAGAGCCTTTTCTTCCTTGTACGACGAGTCTTAAAAAACTTAGACCCGACCGTATGGACAGTTTCCACGAACCCATCGTTGTATTCGTCCACAGAGCCACCTAGGCACTCGAAACGATTGTGAAGTTCGAGCTGAAAGCTCTCGGAGTTTTGAATCTGGATCTGTGCTGGACGGAGCGTAGACTTCATCAGTCGAGATCTTTCAAGCTTGATATTGATATTCAATGTGCCTCTTACCATGCGGTGATCACTTCCAGTTTTCACCGCGTTGATCACAGAGACATCATTGAATATTTGCTTCTTCGTCGACATGATGAAGTCAATCTCATTTCTGGTCGCACCATCAGGGCTTTGCCAGGTCCACTTCCTACGCTCACGTTTTTTGAAGAAGGAGTTCATCATATAGAGGCCCTCCTTCTCCATAAAACTAGCCAATAGGTGTCCCCGGCGGTTCCGATGTCCAAATCCAAATTGCCCCACTCGCAGCTCATCACCGTCTCGTTTACCCAGTTTCGCGTTAAAGTCCCCCATGACCACGGTGAAGTGAGTCTTAGAACCATGCATGGCTCTGGATATATCCTCATACATGGACTCTACTTCGTCGTCGGGGTGCGTCGAGGTCGGGGCGTAAACCTGTATGACCTTCAGCGAATATCTTGATGATATTCTGAGTATAAGATACGCTACCCTGGTCGACACACTCTCGATCCTCACCACATTGTTCACAAGGGACTTGTGGACGATAAACCCGACACCACCCTGGGACTGCTGGTCACCCTCCCGGAAATAAAGCAGGTTACCGGATTTGAGAATTATCGTGTCCTCCCCCTGTCTTCGGACTTCAGATAATCCCACAATACTCCATCGTAACCTGCTCAATTCTTCCTCAAGTTCGGTGATCTTCTCGTCGGACCGGAGTGTACGCGTGTTATATGTTGCCAGGTCCAGTCGTCGTTGTCTAAAGGGGTAGCCGGATCCCATCCGGAGATTCTTCGCACCCCTTGCCTCGCCGTAACCTTGACCGCTACCGGAGTCAAGGGTAGACGGGCTGCCGGGCACTAGGGGCCATTTTTTGGTTGTGCTTATCATTGGGGGGATTTGCCATAATCGCCACGCTTGGCATGCGGGTTGGCGATCGCAGTTTGGTTGTTGGAATTCACAAAGAATGCTGCTGCCCATTCTCTGGTATGTCCCTTAGTCGCCTCTTACGACACCCACGGGAAGAAATGGGATGGTGTTATTCTTTACGTCCGAACACCATACGGACCCCGAACACCATACGGACACCATACGGACACCATACGGACGGGTGCAGAGTAAATAAAGTTATTTGCAATCTTGCGATTTTCTGAAAGTTGCAGAAACTTACTAAATATTCATATTCTAAGACATGGAAAATCGTCTTTCCAGTATCAAAAATGCTGGGCACGCCACAATTATGGCGGTAAGTCCCCTCTTTGAGGCATGGTTGGAACGACCACACGGCGTCCTCACTTTCCGCATGACGCAGGTTCTCACCGAACACGGGAAGTTCGGGAAGTTCCTGCACCGGATTCGTGCGGAAGCGACGCCCGGGTATCGCCACTGTGTGGACCACCCGGAGGACACGGTGGAGCACACGGTGGAGGTGTGCCCCGCTTGGGAAGAGCAACGCCGTGTCCTCGTGGAGGCGATCGGCGGCGGCGATCTCTCGCGCCGGGCCTTGGTACAGGCCATGATCCGGAGCGAGGAGGAGTGGCAGGCGGTCGCCTCCTTCTGCGAAGCAGTAATGCTAGCAAAGGAGGCGGCCGATCGCGTGAGGTAACGGCAACAGTCCTCACGCCCCAACCGCCGCCGGGATTCCGATCCCAATATCCGACCACCGTAGGCACGGGCTCGCGGACGGCGGGCAATGGGTGGCCCGCCGTTCGACCGTTCGGTAACCGTCCGGACCGAGCCCAAGTCGTCGACGGCGCGTATTGTTCCACGCGAGCCTCAGGGAGATGTCAGCAAATCGTAGGGGCCCAGCAGGGTCGAAGCCTACTGGGGCCATGGGTAGTGTGAAAACGAAACCCGGGCCCTGAGACGAAGGCAACGAAGGAATAGGAGTGGGTTTTTAGTCAGTAAAAGTCTGACACTATCTCCCAAGAGCGGGATTTGTCATAAGATGATTTTCCCACATAAAAAAAAAGTATAAAAATGCAGAAATGATAGTTGTTTTTTCAACAATGTTTTAAAAAAATAAAAACTTAAATAACTGCTTATTATTCACATATTAACACTGATTATACCGCAAAATTGGAGATGACTTTATTTACTTTGCACTCGTCGATTTATGTAAGACCTTCGGGATTGATCGCTCGCTCAACCCAGAGGCGGATAAGTTATCAAATGATTTTTCTACCAAAAAAAAATATGACTAATAACGTTACTGAGACAAAAAAAGGCTAACATAAAACATAAACTTTTTTAAGACAGGTTTAATGATCTCAATATAAATCTTAAAATAAAAAGACACAAACGCGTAGCTTCAACATCAATGATTTTGATAAAGCTCAACACAAAATCCACCAAACCTCTTCAGAAATTCAATAACTCCATTGAGAAACAAAAGTCTAATTTCCCCGTCTTCGTTCCCACTCCAACGCTATCTAAATCAAGCGTAAATAACGTTCCCAAAATGGCTGACGGACAGAATTTGTCAACATTATTAGGGTAACAAATGAAGGTTTAATTTCAAGGAGTAGGTTGGTGCGTTCACTAATATGGAGCTGGACAGTAGTCGTTCCATTAATCTGTATTACAAGTGTAATTACGATTATCATCTGACATGAGTAATGGTGTGTTACTGGTGGAGAGTTCTGTTACATGGACTGCTAATATTGGACTTTTGAGAACACCTAGGGTAGTCATTTTTAGTAAACAACTTTTATAACAAGCTATCAAAGGCGGTGACTGAACTTAGCGAGGGCAAGCTCAAAACCCATATTAAGCGTATCCTAACTAAAAAAGCGTATTACAAGGTTAAAGACTATGTCAAAGACACGCTTGTTTGGCAATGACTGCTTCTGCACATGTGGCTCCCTGGTAACTCATAATATTGTGTACATCTATCTATTAACTTCTCCACATTTGTTGTAATATATACATTTTCTTTTTTCTTTTCTTCCTACACATTGCTTTTGCAATATTTTTTATATTATTAGACGCCAACCACCATAAATTCGTTAGTAATTTTCTTTTGTTGACATGTCATTTATTGATAATTGCAATTATTTATTTTTCTTGTTTTTTTTTATATAGCTTTTTTTTTAAATGTGAACGTTTGAACACTGTGGACTTCGCGAATTCTTAGGTTACTTCCTATAAAATCTCACTTTTTTTTATATGATTTTATTTTTATAGTGCTTTATCGACTGGTCTACACTGTTCTTACATAATGTCTATTAATACTGTAATTCGAAAATATTGTAAACAATCACTTTTTTTAAAAAGTAAACATGGAGTTTCATGCCGGTTCTTTTCCATAGGAAACAACCAATTTGGAACCGTGCACTAGCTTCTAACGTTTTATAAGTGCCAATGTAGGCCTATGTGAAATAAAAACTTTTGACTTTGACTTAGAAACATTTTGTAAGTTGACGGTAGTTTGTATTAACTATTTGGTAGTTATTCTATTAGTTCAAGAGATGAAGAGATTTTCTTCTTTTGTATCAACAAACGATAAATATAAAAAAAGTGTGACGAAGCCGAAATATGTCCACCTTATAAAGCAAGGGAAAAAAAAAGTGAAATATTATTATCCAAAAGCCTTTGAATAATATATATCTATGTATTTTACTAAAAACCTTGAAATCAAATAAAATAAATAAACTTAAATAAGATAGGTAGTTGTTATTTTTGAAGGTGGCTACCAAATGTCGATAGAAAAGAAGAACCAATAACAAACACCGTATCAGCATAATTATTTATTTATTTAAAACATATTATAATGCAGTCACATTATAATATGTTTTAAATAAATAAAATGTTCTTTAATTTGGATTCACAATGTCTACATGGATTAATAAACGAGAAAGAGAAACGTATGCCTATAAACTATCTACTTTAAAACAGGGTTTCTGAACAAAATCACCTAAAAAAAGACAATCGTACCTCCCTACTGTTCTTCAGGATGAATTTGGAGCTAGCCCGTAACCTGCAAAGTATAGAGGTAGATTGTATCTGACGATGGCGTTGAAATGGCTTCAACGCCATCGTCAGACCAAAATCTGCGAACATACATGATATATTGCAGAAACGGGGCAGCCCCATCAACATCCTCAGTAATAATACATAGTTTCGTTACTCTCCAAAAATCGGGTACCGAAAAATAATTTTCACGCAATTTCAAAAACTTTATGATGACATATGGTATAATCACGTGGTATGTTTGTAATCTTCAATCTACAGTTGCGAATAAAAATATTCAAGACTTTCTTCAATTTCTAAGTAAAAGTAATTTATAGCGTCTTTAATTTACTATATCTAGTTCAGATTTCATACTTGATTATATGAAAGAGTACTCAGTAGTTCCGTCAACAAACAAAACTTTATACTCAAGATACCAAGGAGTAAGAAAATACAGAAGTTTTATGTGTACTTACTTTAAAACGCGCTGACTCCTATCGTACTTCACTATTTGGTCTTTGATATGTATTTTGTGACTATTCGTCTGTCTTACTGCTAGTAAAACATGTTTATCTGCTGGTATCTGCAAAGAAACACATCAAAGTAAATTCAACTTTGTGCACGAGCTGTCGAAGCACATTTTTGTTTACCGGAAACTTCCAACCCTTACGCATCCGACATTTATTATGTACATTTCAGGTGTAACAGTTACGCAGCTTGGTGTGAATTTTATATTAAATATTAACACAAAGAGCCACGCAAAGCCCACATTACACATCTCTTGCTTACGATTTATATTCTAAACAAAACCAGGAACCGTCACCTTTTTAATTGCTTTGTTCTCTGGTTTTAACTTTTGCGTCACAACTTTTACTGTGAATAAAATAATACTTGTAATAATGACGCAATTTAGGTACAGTTTAATTTCTAGTATTTTTAGATATAATATATTTATTTATAGCATGATTTTACATTAAGGTGATTATATCTATATAGCTTTGTGTTCGTTAACAATATCATACGAATTTCAAATTTCAAAATCTTACTTCATTTAATTACAAGCAGTATAAAAGTCACACATCTACACAATTATACTAACTAAAACACTACTCAAATAAAGATCTAAATTGGCACAGAAATCTCGCTCCTAAAAAGATCACAAAAACACAGTTTAGAGACTCTCGAACAAACCAATCACATCACTAGTTCTCTTATCCAAACGAAACGCAAGAATACACAAACCCAAAAAGATAAACCCCATTTCTGCTTACCTTAGTGTGTTCAATGCGGTATGTACAAGTTGCGTTGCGGGGATAAACGCCAGGGAAGTTCGGGGACTGGATGCGGCAAGCTCTAAGGTCGCAGTCACTCAGTATTCTGTCGCAGTAGGTCCCAGGTACCCTCTCGCCTCGCCACGCGCCGACAGTGGCGTTACCGTATCGTAATCTTGCTTCAACTCGTCTTAAAAACTTGAAAGCCAACTTAAAGTCGAAATTATAGCCCACGCCCTGAAATTAAATAGGTTTGTCAATATTTGAACAGATAATTACTTCTACGAAAATGGTGGTATTAACTTCGTGTTAAAATTTAACGTAGTAAACAGTTCCAAACAGTTTTTGGTGGATGCTTTAAGTAAAATAAAATAAAATAGTATACTAAACTGAAAATTATGTTGGATCATATTTATCATCAACAAACAGTTTTTGATTAATTTAAACAAACTAGGATAAAGTTAGTTAATTACCAAAGTATTTACCAAAATAAGTTGAGAGCACTCAAAAATATACGAGAAAGTAATCAAAAATTTTCAACTTCTGTCGTACTGAGAAACAGAACAGTAATTAATCAATTAGAACAGCAAAATTCTATTCCAAAAGATTTGCTTTAAAAGGAAAACATTAGAAAGAGATAAAAGCCGAAGCGCATTAACAAAATTTAGGGAGCCATCCGAAATGTATTAAATGGTTCCTAAACGAAATTCCCGTTATTAAATTAAGGAATTAAGGCGGTACCCAATAACATTATTGTAATACGGAGGTATCCTTATCCCGTGGTCCCGGGAGGGTGTCCGTAATCGTCGACTAATTAATTGATCGAAAATTCAACCCTTAGTGCACATAATACGGCTGCTAACAGGAGATAAAGGGAAGGCACCGAACCGTTAAAAGCGGGGCGATGTGAAATATTAGTCAAGTCACAAGCGAAAACGTGTAGTTAGTTACATCACGTCAGTACAACACAAAGGGATGCTTAGTAAGTGACTCTTAATGAAGATAAATACTGTTGTTCATTTATACGGATTAACTTTGCTGAGAGCAAAAACTCTAATTAAACGTGTCAGTTCGTTATGTTAACAAATTGTATGTTAAACCTTATCCCTACGTGTTCACTTTCTAAATGTACATAAGTGTATAAGATTTTTCATGTCGGTTTTAAAATTCCTCGCACGGCTCATCTTGTTAAGATTTTTTTTTAATCAACGTCGACGTAAATGCGACTGAGATAAAAAGTTGAATCGTAATTGAGAACATCGTACTTTGTAACTTTCGAAAATAAAAACTCGAGTCTTAATTAAATTACAAGTATCAATGTAATAGGTTCTAAACTGTATTTAGCAAGGTTTGTTTCCACGAGGTTTGGTACACACATGCACACGCGTGAGCCGTAAAGACCTACGATTTCCTGGCTGTTTATAAACACAGTTATCATAGTTGTTTGTAGTACTATAGTGGAATGATGGCGACACAAACGGTAGATATTGCCAGCAAATAATTGTGTGTGAATCAGACACTTTTAGTTGCTTACAAATTACTTCGGAAACAACTGACTTAAATCTATTTACTAGCTGCGACTAAAAAAACGTTGTTCTGCCATAGAAATTAAAGAAAAATGCGGAATGGAGGAGGGTAAAAAGTATCCTACGACCTATTCTCAGACCCATAAAATATACACAAAAAATATTCTTAAAAATCGACTAATCCGACTCGAAAGAGTTCGATAACAAATACATTAGATAATTAATTAAAGTTAATCTCACCTGTTGACTCAATCTGTCCAATCTCAGCGTCATATTAATAGAATCTGACTCTGAGAAGTACACGGTGTAGCCCCATGCTGAGCCGCACCATTGTCCTGTGGGCGGAGACGGGGAACGTTCCACTATCGTCATGTGCCCATCAGGGCAGCCGTCAGAGGTGAAGGACACGAATTTGCCGACCGTAAACGTGTCGAATGTTAGCTGGAACAAAGGTTTTGATTAAAATCTGCATATTTTTCTATCTGGGAAGTGTTCATTAGAATGAGTGACCAGTTTGACCTTTCTGACTGATCGATTGCTCGGTATTCCAAAATGATCAAAATAGTGAATAGTTTTATTGCAATAAATGTTTTGAATTTGAGCCTAAATTATTTATTGCATACAATGTACACATGTGAAGTTACAGACAAGTCTTAACATTAAGTTAAGACGTTAAGTTAACATTAACTTAATGTCAAGACTTGTCTGTAACTTCATATGCGTACATTAAGGTACGTGACCCTGTTAGGGAGCAGCAATTTAACATATAGACAAAACTTAATACCTATAGCAACATCACATTATGAGTTTTTATTTAGTTACCTATGTACTTATTGTTTTTAATAAATATTTATAATTATAGTATTATTTAGTAAGTACATTAGTGCTCAAAGAAAGGATCGTTTGTGTTTGATGATCAACCTTAATATGTAGTAGTCCACTGTGGAGGTATTCTCCTAGGGTTCTTGACAAAATAACATACTATCGGTGACAGCGATCGTTGATATATCAAAATATTTGGAATAGACCGTAGACGTCATACGCGCAACATGCGCAAACGAAATGCGCATGTTATACTTGGCCTATACATTTTTGACCCCCATCTTAATTTCATACAATTAGACTCTATCCAATCCCATACATTTTGATCCCATCTAATTCCATAAAATTTGACTCCATACAATCCTATACTTTTTGACCCCATCTAATCCCATACTTTTTTAAACCCATCCAATGCTTTGTATCTCTGACTTGTCTAAATTCGTTATCACTTTTAAAATGTCACTTTGTCTTGAGGCTCTGAAGGCCAATTCCTGTAAACTTTCGAATTCAAGTCGCAATATCATCTCGATCTTAGTTAATGTCAAAAACTTGTCAAAATGTTGGGAAACTGTCTTGTCAAATTGAAGGTGTTTTTGATAGATTGCGACTGAAATGCGAACGCGAACGTTCCCTAAAATACAAGAATTATCCCTGATCAATATATTTGTACGGGCAACAACACACAGTACGATGCCGGAAAAACTACAATGCGTCAGCTGATGACGGTGCGTTTTTCTTTTAATAAGCGAGTCTATTATCATTTGTCTACCATTTTTTCAAAATAAAACTGGTGATCTTTAGGTTTTTTGGAGGGTCTAGTTTGAATTAGAGAGGAAAAAAAATCCATCACGTCTAGATTTTTAGCTGCATTTTAGTAAAATTCGTTTTATCTTATTTTTCGTGTTAATCTATTTATTTTTTTGTTTATTTTCTAAGTTTGTGTACTATATATCATAATAGCATAATCAGCCTACAACCAGCTATACCAAGACTGTAAAGTTCTCAGAATAAGGCAACTTTTTATCCTATCACTCTTACTACGCTTTCACAGACTAGCACCCTTTACCCAAATCAAATCTACCAAATCATGTAGACAGAAAAAATGGAAAACGCCTATTACTCGTACTAAATTCGCACAAACACCCACTTGTTACATGGGTCCATTCATTTATCAAAAGATCAATAAAATTCTGGACATAGTAGATTGCTCAAAGCGCACTTGTAAAACCAAAGTAATCGAGTGGCTATCAGCTCAAGACTATGCACGGACTGAAGCTCTTCTCATTCCCTTGATATGAATCTTTTGCAATGACTCCCCCAGGTGTAGCACTTTATCACATACATACATTCTACACTACACACTCTCTCTCTCTCTATTTACACTTTTTATACACATATACACTCTTCACACACCTTTTAATTACATTTGTACATAATTCCCTGAATTAAGTTTAAATATTGTCTAGTTTTGTAACCTAACAACCATTAGTGAACTACCCACCAGTATAATTTTAATGTTTCAGGAATGTCGAATAAAAAAAAAAAACTAGATCCCACGACACAGGGTATCCTAGTGTGGGGCCTAGGGCTACTTTATGCACTAATAGTTGTTTAGTCTTGTGATGTTTTTTAATTGTTGTGCTTAACGTGTAATACGCAGTGTGTCTTGATAAATGTATTATTATTATTATTATTAGCCTTTTAATGTTCCCACTGCTGGGACTCAGGCCTCCTCTCTAAGAGACGGAATGGGCCTTAATCAGTGCGGGTTGGTAAATTTCACATGTCTTCAAATTTTTGGTTCTAGAACATGCCGGTTTCCTCACGATTTTATCATTCACCGTTTCGAGAGCAGCGGTGATGAAATAAATTACATAAAGTAATGCTCCTGGTTGGGTTAACCCATGACCTACAACTCGTACTATGTAACTATTTTTATTTAACATTTAATTTGCCTCCCAGAGTTCTGATTTTGATTCACTCAGGATAGCAGGCTGAAACACGTAGTTAAAATAATTACTAATTTTGGTAGCAGGCACATAATATTTTAGAAAATAAATACAAGTGAACACGAGCCAAAAACTTAAGACAACAGTCCGATGATGTATTTAAAGAACGTTAAAGTGTGTATTTTTTTGCATTTATATGGTCAAAAATTTCAACAAGTCCGTTACACGAACTACGTAATACGGAGTTTTTATATAAGGAATCATTTGGGTATGCATTAATCAATATAAAAACTCCAAACGCCACTTTATTGCATTCTGACTGTAAACTAGTGATATTATTTTATGACATTACAAAAATGTACAACGACCTACATTATTTTCTGCCCACCAATACCAATTGATATGCAGTACGTAGAACGTATAAATGTAGTAGTATGACCTGCCTCTCTGCTTAACGTTCGTGGACTACGAGAAAGCTTTTGATTCGATCGAGACGGGCTGTACTGCAAGCTCTGCAACGGTGCCAGATTGACTATCGGTATATCGAAGTGCTGAAGTGTTTGTACGAGAACGCCACAATGTCAGTCCGACTTCAAGACCGGACCTCGAAACCTATCTTTCTGCAGCGGGTGTGAGGCAGGGAGATGTCATTTCTCCGAAACTGTTTACAGCTGCAATGGAGGATGTCTCCAAGGTTCTGGATTGGAGCGGACTAGGCATTAATGTTAGTCAATGGCGAGTACTCACTCACCTTCTTTTTGCCGATGATATAGTAGTCATGGCTGAGACTACGGAAGATCTCAGTACAATACTCGATGATCTTAGTAGATCTTCCGAAAGAGTGGGTCTTAAGATGAACATGGACAAAACCAAAGTCATGGTAAATAACCATGTAACATCCACTCCGATCAAGATCGGAGACTCTACACTCGAAATTGTAGACGATTAAGTTTACATGGGACAGAAAATCCAGTTGGGTAGGTCTAACTTTGAGAAAGAGGTCAATCGTCTTATTCGACTCGGCCGGGCAGCCTTCGGGAAGCTGCGTGGTATTCTCTCGTCCAACATACCACAGTGTCTCAAGACGAAAGTCTATGACTAGTGCGTGTTGCCAGTGATGACATATGGCATTAAAACATGGTAGCTTACAATGGGCCTCATCAGAAGGCTTACAGTCACCCAAAGGGTAATGGAAAGTTCTATGCTCGGAGTTTCCTTGCGTGATCGCATCAGGAATGAAGATATCCGCAGGAGAACCAAGGACGCCGACATAGCCCGAAAAATCGCCAAACTTAAGTGGCAGTGGGCAGGGCACATTGCTCGTAAAACAGATGGTCGGTGGGGCCGAAAGATTTTAGAGTTGCGACCGCGCACCGGAGAATGCAGCGTTGGAAGGCCTCTCACAAGTGGAACCGATGCTCTGGTGAGAATCGCGAGAATGCGGTGGATGCAAGACACACAGGACTGTTCGTTGTGGCGAAACTTGGGGAGGCCTATGTCTAACAGTAAATAAATGTAGTACTCGTCAGTAAGGTGTTTTTTTTTTTTTTTTTATTTCGGTTGGGAAAATCATCTCATGACATCCCCCGCTCTTGGGCGGAGCGCGAGATAGTGTCAGAATTTTACTGACTAAAAACTCACTCCTGTTCCTTCTTTGCCATTTGTTTTCCAGGGCCCCGGGGATCTCTTTCGCATCACCCATGGCCCCAGTAGGCTTCGACCCTGTTGGGCCCCTACGGTTGCTGACATCTCCTTGAGGCGCGCGTGGAACACTACGCGCCGTCGACGACTTGGGCTCGGTCCGGACGGTTACCGGACGATCGGACGGCGAGCCACCCATTGCTCGCCGTCCGCAAGCCCGCGCCTACGGTGGCCGGAAATCAGGATCGGAATCCCGGCGGCGGTTGGGGCGTAAGGACCGTTGCCGTTGCCTCACGCGATCGGCCGCCTCCTTTGCTAGCATTACTGCTTCGCAGAAGGAGGCGACCGCCTGCCACTCCTCCTCGCTCCGGACCATGGCCTGTACCAAGGCCCGGCGCGAGAGATCGCTGCCGCCGATCCCCCTCACGAGGACACGGCGTTGCTCTGCCCAAGCGGGGCACACCTCTACCGTGTGCTCCACCGTGTCCTCCGGGCGGTCCACACAATGGTGGCACCCGGGCGTCTCTTCTGCACGGATCCGGTACAGGAACCTCCCGAACTTACCATGCCCGGTGAGGACCTGCGTCATGCGGTAAGTAAGGACGCCGTGAGGTCTTTCCAGCCACTCCTCAAAGAGGGGACTTATCGCCATAATTAAGGCGTGCCCAGCACTGGGTTGCGACAGTCGCCGTCGCCATTCCACCATGAGATCCCGCTGGAAGTTTTTCCGCCATGCCGCTAATTGGCGCGGCAGCGGAGTTTCGCCCCGGCGTTGCATCTCCGTCAGTAAGGTGGTAAGATTCAACCTACCTACTTTCCTATCAAGGTTCCGGAATAAGGACTGACAATGTTCGCCGGGTCCAAGACTGAATAGTTATTGTTATGGCTTGCGCAGGCGTACGGCGAGCATACGTTTTGTGTGGTCTATTTTGAATGTCTAAGTACGGGAGCCGGGGAAAATCTACGCCAGCCCTAGAAATATTTTACGAAGCGTTCCAATATTCATCATATTATCAGATACTGAAAATAGAATTTCATTAAATTCATTTTTTATGTAAGTATGATTAGTCCCATCTGGATTACTGTATACGTATATAGAACATGTTTCTCCAGGTATTTTAAAGTCCTCATCCCACTTTAGGGTGTGAGCCTACTGACATCAACGGGGCACAAATGGAGACTCTAAATACTAAGAAATTCGATATATAAAAACCCAAAAACACTTCTTGAGTTGGGAATCGAATCCAGAACTTTATGCTCAGCAATAGCGCTTTGACCACCTTTAAACTACGAATTGAAACTTTGATTAAGAGCAGTATAGGTACAAAGTTCGATAACTATGTAAGTCTCAACTTTAACCACCGTAGGCGCGAGCTTTCAGACGACAAGCTCGTCGTCCACCCATCTAGTATATAAGGACCATCAGTCCCGAATCAACGGCGTGTAGTGTTCTATCCGCGCCTCAAGAACCTGAGACTGAAGCCTGCTCGGGCTGCGAAAACATTTGAAAGAGTAATCACGACCCTAGAACGTAAAGAACAACACTGACTGACCTGTTGGTCTAGTGGTTAGTGGCCCTGACTGCTATGCCGGAGGTCGTGGGTTTGATTCCCACCCAGGACAAATATTTGTGTGATGAGCACGATCATTTGTTCCGTGTCTGAGTGTAATTTATCTATAATATGTATGTATTTAGAAATATACAACCAAGTCTATCAGTTGTCTAATACTCATAACACAAGCTCTGCTTAGCTTGGGACTAGAAGACGTTGTGTGATAGTTGTGAGATATTATAATATTGTATTATAACAACGCAAGCAATGATACGGGTAGGTTTTAGCCAGGAAAAATCTGACACGCCCTCTCGTTCCACCCAAAAGTGTAAAAGTCATTAAATGATTTCCCACTTGTAAAAAAAGTCACAACTTTAAAAGCACTGATTTAAACAACCATAATATCTCCAGAAAATAAACTCAATGTCGTCCTAATGAACAACCAACAGATAAAGAAGAATTTAAACCTTCACAAGAATAAGGCACTAACTTTTTCGAAGCGTATATTTTTAATGAGCTCGTTTGTCGATACGTTTCCTTTCCAATTCCAACTCTAAATATAGATGACGCGTGCGTTTCATTCAAACTGAAGGAAATAGAATGGCGTGTCTTATTTCAGGAACGGTAGCAAAGTTTGTGTTCTGCCCCTTTTTTTATTTATTTTTTTAATGTTGGAAATCATCCAATGATTTCTTCCGCTCTCGGCGGAGCCAGACTTTTACTGACTAAAACTACACCTGTGTCCTCCAGTTGCCCTTTGCGTTTACTTTTCAGAAATTCCCCGCGGTCCTAGCTAGCGGGAATTTGCCTTGCTGTCTTGCTGTCTCTGAATTTGAGTTGCTACCTGGTTCGGGCTACTAGGTACCGAGTTTAAGAAATCAGAAACCTTTATATTTCAAATAGAACTTTTACAGGCACTTTTGATTGTCAGTCAAAAATTTTGATGTCAGTCAAAAAAGTGAAGCTAAATTGCACGTTTCAAAGCGTAGATCTTTATGGAGATGAAGTGCAAGAAACTCAATAGACACTCTTTCTCAAAAATTACATGCTATAAATCAATGTGGTAGGTGTGTAAACTGAATCACCACGAATTCTTCTGAGTCGATGGTAATGAAATTAAATTAGTATTAGGCCAAACCATTAAATTAGTTCCTTTATTTAAGTGTCTAATTATAAGTCTAAGAATAATTTGTACTTTTGATGAATTTCCAAGAATTCTCAATACAGTTTTGTGAATATTAAAGTTACTTTAATAATAATTTCGAACGCGGTTTCAACTAATGTTTTGACAGGCTTTGAGACTTATTTGTAAACTTATTATCCTGAATGGTTTGAATACTGAAGTTAGGTATATAAAGGAAGTTAATATTGGGATTTGTGTCTGCTCGTGTAATGTTCACTTAAAAAGATGACTCAAGGTCGCAACCTCAAAATAAAGTCTATCACTGTTCTGTCGGCCTTCGGCAAGTAGTCAAGTCTACATTCATACATTACTTTCTATTTCGATCCACTTTTTTATATATATTTTTATTGTGCTTTTGGGTAAAATGTTGACCGGTGTATACTGTCCTCTTATACCTATTAAAATTATAATATGGAAATATACTTAAAAAAAAAAAACGAGTAACCAAGTAGTTTCTTGACGGTTCTTTTCCAGAGGAAACGACTAATTGGAAACGTGCACTAGATTCTGACGTTTTATAAGTGCCTACGTAGGCCTATTAGAACCAAAAATATTTTGATCTTTGATTTTGATTAAAACGGCACATCACTAACAGATTACAACGTTTAGTTACGCAAGTGTTAGTATAGTTTCAGAGCTAGTACGTCAAAGGCAACGGATCTAGTAAATGTAGATTACGCTTTCACTGAGATGGACAGGCATATGGAATCTGGTTTAACGTGGTTGTTCTGTACATTGATACGCCAGTCTGCTTAAACGTTTGGATAAACAGGCATGGTGTTAAAATGATATTAACTCCATAATTATTAAATTACCAAAGCTCATAAGATTTTAAGATATCAACAATTTTACGTCACTACTAATTACACCCTATATTTAATACGGACGAGGTCTTTATATAGAAATGTTAGGAGGACGAAAAAATATTCCACATAGTTTCAGAAGAATAAGTGCTTCAAATGCCAACTTCGTTAGTATGGTCGCCATTACTCGTTGCGTCGAATACTCAAGGGATAAACTACTTATGACTACGAGTATGACTGGAGCAGTGGTGGCCTAATGGTAGCTATCCCGACTTAGAATTTGTACGTCGAGAGTTAAACCCAGGCAGGCCTTTGTGTCATTTATTTCAGCACCACTGATCTAAACACGGTGAAAGAAAATATCGACAGAAAACCACTGCGTGTCCTAGAACCAACATTTGAAAAACGTCATATCCTTCAACCACTACTCGGCCCGTGTGGTAGATTACGGCTTATTATTTCTCAAAGAGAGAAAGGCGGCCTGAGTCTCAATGGTAGGAATATCATAAGGCTGATTATGCTATGCTATGACTATGAGAACCACAACATCACCATCATCTTCATGCCCTTGTCCCGTGTTGTTTGTATTAATATGTTTTAATTCCATTCCGTCCTGTCGCCCGTCATGCTAGCACTAACTCCCTTTTTTTGTCATATCTCTCCTCACACAATCCATCCATTTCTTACACAAAGTTTTGCATTAGTAAGAACGTAACCAGACATTTCCAGTAGACTTCACGATCCTCATTTTTACGTTAATACCAATTCCAGCCCATCAAAATTCAACCGGACCGTCCACTAAAATACAATCTTCCTATTTTAGATTACAATCACATACTAGTTCAGACCGATCCATTTGACGGGGGTTCCTTTCAGGATTCTGATCACGTCCCTATTTCTAAATACCTGTATAATGTCGCCATAGTTTCCTCCTGTGGCAGTGAAGTTTAGGTGGCAGACGAAAGGGAGGTGATCCTCTCGTGGCCTGCGGACCTCTAATTCGTATGTGCGACCCACGTCCCCCATGTATGTCCTGTTGCATGCTGTAACAAAGAGAATTGGATTTAGAGGGTTTTTGTTATTAGATTTGCGTGTTAACTGTAGATTTTTCTAGTCGATTATGCGTTGAATAAAATAGATGTTACAAATGTTGATTGGATGGGGTTCAATTACGGATGGTCAATTTTGATCAAGTATTATTTAATAGCCAAGTACGCAGGAGATATTGTGATAATGTTGGAGATTCTATGAGAAACGTAATTTGTTAGCATGCAGGCTGATTAGACAAATTATATACTTTTAAACGTTTGTGAAAACCTGTACTTAAATCCGTAACAATATTATAAATGTGAAAGTAACGTGTAACTGTCTTTGCGATATGCATCCATGGTCAAACAACAGAACCGATTTTGATGTAGTGCGGAGTAAACTTGAACTCCAAAAAAGCAATAACCGACATTCAGGCGACCGAAGTCGCTAAAAAAGCTATCTAATATTACAAAGCCGAAGTGTATTTGAACGCGCTAATTTCAAGAACCAAATGTTCAATTTAAAAAATATGTTTTCTTTTCTTGGACAACACATTTATTGAAGAAAGCTATAAGCTTTATAATATTAGGCTATGTCAAATAGGAGTGGAGCAGTAACCAAAGATGTGAATGAAACCGCAAGGGAAAAATAGTTTAGAATAAGTAATAATAATAGTACAAATTTAGGAACATTTTGATAGGAAAATAATGTAATAAACATCAGATTTCAGGTGCCTACATCTCGTACTAGACCTACAGCTCTTATAATATTTATTATATTGCACACAAATACAAGTATGTGTGCAAACAGAACTACTGTCTGTGATTTTACTCGCATAGTCCAACGGGACGTTGTAACATTTGTACTTAATCTATAATGATCTCGTTTGGGTTTAGTTTTCATGGTTATAAGTACTGCGATATTACAAAAAAATACAAAACACAAGGAAACTAATAAATACCTAATTTTGAAAAAATTATAACGGACCTTTAATTAATAGAAAATTTTAGATAAAAGACTTCAAAGTTCACTTCAAATCAACCCGTTTTAAAAAACAGCAATTTCATAGGTATAAAGCATGTTTCATAGACAAGATCTATTCAGACAAAAGCTAGCTTGACCGAAATCAATAAAACCGTCGTCTCTTTACCGTAAACGTAAGTTTCTTTAGAAGTTATACATAAAACATTAAAACTTTTGCGAAATGAAAAAAAAAGAACTTAATGTTCAGATTTATTTAATTCAACCAATGTTTACCCAAATCAAATTCAAAACAAAACCGCCAAATTGAAGAAACTACATTACTTACACACAACTATAACAATAAACAAATGTTTAAGTTTTCGTAAGGCTGCTTGTACACTAGAGCGGAGAGGAGTAGAGCGGAACTGTGCCAATATTAACCCCTAGAATTGTATAAAATCTCCTTTGTTAGTGGACACGAATTTGCGATCTAGTTTTATAAAAACTATTATGTAATATGGGGAAGCGGTAAACTGGCCACGTGGTATTGCAGCTACGGGGATTTATATGTACTGATATACTATGATACTTCGCTTCATACTACCTCGCTCCACATTCAGTAAACAGAGATCCAGTTCACAACTCCGCTCTACATTACTCTTTCGCACCGCTCCGTTGCCTTGCTTCACGTCAATGAACCGGCAGCCTTACTTTTGGCGCAAACAAAAGCTGTTTCTTCCAAAGAATAATAATTGTTTAGCATAGCGTAAAGTAAAAGAACGAAAATTGAAAACATACAACATGTATATCATAGGTCTGTCTGTCTGTCACAAGAAAGCATATTATAAGACAGGGGATTAAATTAAAAATAAAAATGCCTGACTGAAAGCTGGTCGAGCTCCACAACCACTGGGGTGCTCTAACTAATTGGTTAGCATTTGCATTTGGGAATATTGTAGGACCTATGAAAATCGTAAGACAATACCTATTTGCATTGTATAAGCTCAATTAACTTCATGCATTATCAGCACATGTGTGAGTACTATGTGTCTTAAACTACCATTTACTGGTAGACTTAATGTGCCCTGGAAGTTCTAGTGTCATGCTCACTCTGTCGTCTTGCTGAAGGCAGCGCATGTGCTGGATCATTCGGTTCCCTGTAAAATGGTTGAGCTGAATGATGCTAAAGCATAAGTCATGTTCGTAAACGGGCGGCGTCGGTTGGGCCTGGTCATTTCTCAGCTGCCATGGTTTATTTTTAATGATTTGTGCTTTGAATTGTTGTTCTTTACTGGAATGTTTTTTTACGTTCACGTCTTTCTACTTTGTTGTCACATATATGTATAACTAGCTTCTGCCAGTGGCTTTGCCCGCATGAAAATAGGTTTCTCGATACAAACTTCCAACCCCCGTTCCACTCAATCACTGAGTGGTATTTCGCTTTTATATAATAATATAAGATTTCGACATAAACGGTGTAAACATAATGATTAAAAAGTGTCCATGGAGTTTCTTGCACTTTCTACTCCATAAAAATCTACGCTTTGGAACGTGCAAATAGCTTCACATTTTTTGTGACCGACTGTGAAAATTTAAAAGTGCGTTTAAATGGTTTATTTGAAATTATTTTGCGGGGACCCAGGGGCCTCAGATTGTTTTTTTCTCTGACTGCCCCGGAAGAAGAGTAATGTTTAAGTACATCCTTTTAAATTTTGTAACATAACTTTCATCATGTTATTTCAATGTAACATTTTGTATTTCTCTTTTTTCCTCATCTTTCTCCGAATATTCTTTAGGAAACCTAAGAACAAAAATTGTAGACACAGCCTAGGAATATTTGGGCACGCCACAATTATGGCGGTAAGTCCCCTCTTTGAAGCATGGTTGGAAAGACCTCACGGCGTCCCCACCTTTCGCATGACGCAGGTTCTCACCGAACACGGTAAGATTCAAAGATATAAAAGCATTTATTTTAAATAAACCATTTACAGGCACTTTTGAAATGTCAAGAAGTCAGTCAGAAAAAATAATTATGCTAATTGCACATTCCAAAGCGTAGATCTCTATGGAGAAGAATGTGCAAGAAACTCCATGGACCCTCTTTTCAATCATGTTTTGTAATTACAAATAACTCTGTTACATGTTTCTTGTCGCTATCATGTAAGTTCGGGAAGTTCCTGCACCGGATTCGTGCGGAAGCGACGCCCGGGTGTCGCCACTGTGTGGACCGCCCGGAGGACACGGTGGAGCACACGATGATGGTGTGCCTCGCTTGGGCAGAGCAACGCCGTGTCCTCGTGTGGGCGATCGGCGGCGGCGATCACTTGCCCAGTCCAGGTACAGGCCTTCTTCTGCGATGCAGTAATGCTAGCAAAGGAGGCGGCCGATCGCGTGAGGTCCTCACGCCCCAACCGCTGACGGGATTCCGATCCTGATTTCCGGCCGCCGTAGGCGCGGACTTGCGGACGGCGAGCAATGGGGGGCTCGCCGTCCGACCGTCCGGTAACCGTCCGTACCGAGCCCAAGTCGTCCACGCGCGCCTTTGGGAGATGTCAGCAAATCGTAGGGGCCCAGCAGGGTCGAAGCCTACTGGGGCCACGGATAGTATGAAAGTGAAACCCGGGGCCCTAGGATGAAGGCAATGAAGGAACAGGAGTGGATATTTAGTTAGTAAAAGTCTGGCACTATCTCCCACTCCGCCCAAGTGCAAGATTTGTCATAAGATGATTTTGCCACCTAAAAAAGCTTAGGAATATTTATTTTATTTTATTTGATGTAGTGATCTGATTATAAAGCCGGTAGCCCCGCCAAAGGCTCTGATTAACATCGATGAATAACACTATCAAAAGACATCGCCTTTGAAATGATAATTATTGTGACGTTCAATTTTTGAAGAGAATTTGATTACCGCGTTTTTGACGTCTCTGAATAAGGTCATCAATATGAATAAAGATATTCTAGTCCGATTTGCATTGAATTCACTTCTTAACTACTTCTAGAGTAGAAAACGTAACTTTCTCTTTAACCACACTAACACTAATATTGATAGGATTTGGATGAAATTCCATAATTCCATGCACGGTAAGTCCTGAATTAGCATATAGGATACTTTCTATCGCAAATTTTTTTTTATACAACAAATTGAATGATTTACTCTCTATTCATACCCTAAACAAAACATCTCTTTTAAAAGACAAATAACTGACTGACTTATTACTTTAGATTATACCTAAATTGATGATCTTTTTAAAACAATAAGCTAACAAAATGTTCTTTTTGGAACACATACAGTTTTCCTCACATCACACACACTCACTCCACATCACTCAACACACATTCACATACATTCTCCCAAACGAATTTTGTGCGTGTATCTTTAATAAATTACTTTATATATATATATATATATATATATATATATTTTTAATAATATTTTTAACTTATCATTATTAATATAATTATTGTAATGTATTTGCGTGAATCAAATCGTCTTCAGTACGACAATGATTATTCTCACACATAGGTTTTGTAAAAAACTTAGTTTAGGCACCAGTCTTCCACAAATTAATTTTAGTATAGTGATTGTAGACTGTTTAATTAATTTCTCTGTAATTTGTGGAAAGAAAATATATAAATTATTAATTTGATTGTGATGATTACCGACTTTCACGCGGGCGACGATGCTGGCAAAAGCTCCAATACATATATATCCATTGCTTCTTGTATTTTGTATCGGCAAAAAGTATATAAGTTATATACAAGATTGCTTCAGAACCTGGTACCTGGTATTATTACACGCCCGAATTTGGTACGACGTACCAAATTCGTTACCTCAATGGCCGACAGGATCAATCAGTTGCTTTGCTGACTTCAAATGCACGGCAAGTTCGATCGTACCAAGTTCGAACTTTTTTTAATATTGTTTTGCAATTCTTGTTTTACGAATTAAAATTGCAAAAAATAGAAATGGAAAATCTTTAAAATCTTTTTCTGGAAAGTCTGTTGGCAACATCAAAATTATTTTTAAATTACACTACTTACATTTCGCAACTATATAATTTGTAACCGTTTCTTGGACACGTGGGCTCTCTTTCTAACTTACCTTGATCGATTATATTGTAATCAATTTATTATAAAATTGTGCCGTAAACAAAGTTGAGAAATAAATTCATGCAATTATCAGAAAATTATAAATATTTTTTTCACTTTGCACTCGTCAATATCAGTCAAACTCTACTAGTATCATCGATGAATTTAATCTTATGAACCGCTCCAACAGACACAATAAACTGATCGATTCCAACGTGCAAAGCAATTGAAATACATCATCTAATAATAAATAGTGTAGAACCATAATAAACCCATCACACTCGCTCCCAAAGCCTTCGGGAAGTGTTTCAACACATAGTAACCGTCTGCCTCGACATATTAATCGCTAGTGCCTATGTCTCTGGCATAGTTATAATTGATGTTTGACTGTCATAGTGCATACAACTGAATCATCCAAACATACACAACGTGTATTACAATTATGCATGCCAATATTTGCTAGGGTAGTTCGATAGTAGCTCGATTTGTATATGCAGTAAATGAGTTACGTTCAAGTTTCTCGTTTTCGTTGTATATTATCACAAAACGTAAAATATGCTTAATGTCTCGTTGGTCTCGCGTTCGTAAGAGTAGCTACTGACTATATGACCTTTAAGTCAATTCCCAGGTCGCCGTGTACTCGAGGGGACGATTAGCGGCAGCGCCCTCTCACGCAGGGCCCAGGTACAGGCCATGGTCCGGAGCGAGAAAGAATGGCGGGCGGTCGCCTCCTTCTGTAAAGCAGTAATGGTAGCAAAGGAGGCGGCCGCATTCGTGAGAGAACGGATTTCCTCACGCCCCAGCTGCCGGGATCCGACCCCGATTTGGATTTGGGAGGCTTGCGGACGACGAGCAATGGGTAGCTCACCGTCCGGCTGTTTGGTATCCGTCCGGACAGAGCCCGAGTCGTCGACGGCGAGTAGTGTTTCACGCGCGCCCTAAAGAGATGTGAGCAAAACTGTAGAGGCCCAGTAGAACCGAAGCCTACTGAAACCATGGGTTGACTTGCGAAAGGGAAACCCGGCATCGTAGATGATAGCCCAGTTGTCTTGTATTCACTTGACGATGACGATGAATTTTTTCCCAAAAATGTGAACATATTTTTTTAGTTCAAAATTCTTAACAGCAGCACGAAGTTTGCAAGTCAGTGATTTGATACCGCTGTGCTTCGGAAAGCACGTTAAGCTTTTGGTCGTGTCGGTATTCCATTCCATCGGACTATGAAAGTAAAGGAAGAGAGAGTGCACCTGAGTTTGCAGACACACTTGTGCAGTATAATATCTCCTTCGTCGATGGCTAGTCTCCACTGGTACGACAATACGATCGCAATCGGCTGCTGTGCTGCGTGTCGTGGGTTCGATTCCCGCACGGAACAAATATTTGTATGACCTACAGATAAGTGTTCTGGGTCTGGGTGTTTTGTGTATGTAAGTTTACATGTTTGTGAATACACCCACGATACAAGAGTTATTACTAGTGTAGTGCTTTTTAAAAAAAAAACTGGGCAATTGCGAGTCGGACTCGCGCACTAAGGGTTCCGTAATTTAAAAAAGTTCAATTCCCGAATTACGAAGATTTTTCCGATACGCAAAAATATTGCTTTTTTTGTGACGTACCTACAAATTTTTGGAGAACAAAAAAAAAATTCAGGGTTCTATATCAACGGGTCAAAATTCATAGGGTACTTACCCTATGAATTTTGATTCCCTTGAGAGAGTCGAAATACACGTTTTTTGCGATAAAAACGGCCGTATCTTTTTTTTCGTTAACTCAGAAGTTTGATTTTTTTACAGCTTCAAGGAACCTCAAACCTGATATATGGTTTTAATTTCAACTCGTTACCTCCACGCGTTCCCGAGTTAAAGGGTTTTGACAGACAGACAGACGGACGGACAACAAAGTGATCCTATAAGTGTTCCGTTTTTTCCTTTTGAGATACGGAACCCTAAAATAAAGTTTTTAAAAAATAAACTAAATTGGAATCCTCGAAAGCAGTCAGCAGGACTTTAGAACCTTTATTGATTAATGAAGTGTGATGGTAAGTTTTTAATAACAGTTGCATCATCGAGCTTTATCGTTGAAAAGAAAGATTAATGAGGCCGAATGAGGCAGTATTTATCAAGCCAAGCATGCCATGCGTTTTAAAAAAAAAGTTGCCAGCATAATATGTCGGTAAAATTCACAATGTCAATGCCAACATACTAGCTACTGCTAGCGGCTTCGCCCGCGAGATAGTAGAAAATTAGCCCCGCCACCGTAGGTGCTGGCTTGCGAATGGCGAGCAATGGGTAGCTCGCCGTTCGACCGTTCGGTGACCGTCCAGACCGAGCCCAAGTTGTCAACAGCGCGTAGTGGTTCATGCGTGCCTCAAGGAGATGTCAGCAAAACCGTAGGGGCCCAGCAGGGTCGAAGCCTACTAGGGCCCTGGAACAAAGGCAAAGAAGGAACAGGAGTGGGTTTTTAGTCAGTATAAGTCTGACACTATCTTATAAAAGGAAGCTTTGTGTAGAATTTCACGTTCTTAGTCCCAACAGTTTCGGCTGTGCGTTGATATGTCAGTCAGTCAGTTTCTCCTTTTATATATATAGATCTTGACCACCCGTGTACTAGTTTCGTCGGAGTCCGTTTAGCCGTTCGAGCATGAAGATGTACCACCAAACATGTGTATTTATTTGGACTGAGACTGGCCTGTTGGTCTAGTGGTTAGTGGCCCTGACTACTATGCCGGAGGTCGTGGGTTCGATTCCCACCCAGGAAAAATGTTTGTGTGATGAGCACGATCATTTGTTCTGTGTCTGGGTGTAATTTATCTATATATATTATTTAGAAATATATTAGTATGTTTATCAGTTGTCTCGTATTCATAACACAAGCTCTGCTTAGCTTGGGGCTGGACGGCGTTGTGTCATAGTTGTGGATTATTATTATTATTTATTTATTTTAACTTCATGTACAGTAGTGTTACATATGCAACAAGGCATGCTCTATAACAACCTTTGGGTTAAAAAGATAACACTGGTAGGTTTGCTTAATAAACAAATAACAGAAACTTCAAACAGAAAAATAAAATGAGTAAATGTAGTGTTTGTTTGGTAATCAGGCAAATGTTTGTGAATGTGTATTCACAAACATTCGCCTTATAATATTAGTGTGTTAATCCAGTTATTGGCTTCAGAACTTTTACAACTTCAATACTGGAACCACAATGTTGAATTTTTCATACCCCCGGAAATCCCAAACAGAAAAACATTATGTCCTAAATTTATGCAAGTCATTATAAAATACACCGCCGTACCTGTACTATTGTTAATCCTTTCAGAAATAAAAATAGGGAAATGAGAAGGAAAAAGGATCGTGAATAAAGCGCCCCATACAATGGACTGCGGCCATATTTTACGATCTTTTTAAAAAAACGTGCCTTTGTCTCCACTGACAGCGCATTACACAGCATAAGACAAGTGTACACTTTGGGCCGGAATTATTGTTCCCCTATTAATGTTTTCTCTTTTGTTTTCGGTTAGGCAAACGCAAAATATCAAAACAACTTCACCACTTAATTACGTAAAATGATACCGAACAATTTGTTAGGTTTATTTCTTGTAATATAACTTAGATTCGAAACTTTTGATTGTTATGTAACTTTTAAGTGAAAGACGAGCCGTCGAAACGGGAAAGTTGTTTTAGTTTCTACTGTGGGCCTACTCATTAATTTTAATGATAGATTCAGTTGGCACTGTGGGTTAACTGTTGTACGCAAGTCATAGGCGATTCCAGTACGTAATAAGATTTTACACGATTTTTGGTAAATGTGTGCAAAATAAAAGAATAAAAGATTAATACTAAATGCTTTATTTCATAGCACTAAATTTTTCATTCTACAAAATAGTAAAGTTTTTAAAAAAAATATTTTCACACATCTGGGTATGATTTTATCACACAAGGGTACATACTTCTGTAGTACAAAAAGCGTGCTATTATAGAGGATGCCTGTTTGCCTTTCAACTGTTTGAACCGTACAACTGTTTAAGCGTTAAAGTCGAAGTTAAAGATTTAGTTACAAAAGTTCTTATAATGGTAGTCTAATACAATAGTAGCTTAACATAATAAATTCTAATATAATGACATGCAGATTTTTGGTATCTATGCTCGAAAATTTGATTTAGTGAAGAAATTATTTTATCGTATAGAAGGAGATTTCAATTAACCACCAGTGTAAAACCTTTTTAAATCGGACCCTTAATTTGGTTAGGAACCTTGTTAGACATTATTTTATATAAAGCGTGAAAGAGTAACAAACATATACAGAATTTTCGCCTGTATAATATCGTAGTGTGATGTTCTTCTTCTTCTTCTTTTCGATTCGATGGTAAACTCGTCAAACTGTTTGGGCCCAATAGGTGGCTACATTAATAGCAGCATCGGTAGCACTCTTCAAATCCTCCAGAGTGCAGGTGTATGGGCACTTGGGGCATTCTAGTATGTGGCTCATGTTTTGAGCAGGAGCACCGCAGTCACATTGAATATCCGACGGGTCTATAAAACCCCATTTTGATCGTAAGCTAATATGTACTCGTAATTAAACAAATCATTTTAAACATTCTCTCCTTTAACAGTTTAACTTGGTAACATGAGCCAATTACTAGAAAAATGTTCAAACAAGAAATGATACCACTCAGCATTTAGTCACCAAAAACATATTTTTTTACCGCACAGTCAAAGTTAATAAAAAAAGACTAAGTTATAGCTTATCCCAGGGACATAATTTATATTGAATTATAGAGCAAATTTAAGTAGGAGGAAAAATATTATGTTAGCTCCTCTGAATTACTGAGTCAACTGAGCCGAGTATTTGAGGTTTTAGTAATAATAAAAGATTAATGGAAGACAAACTCTCCCTACTCATCGTAAGAGGTGTTGAAAAAAATATGGTACATAAAATGAATGTTGTTCATTGAATAATGATAATAATAATATTCCACAACTTTCACACAACGCCGTCTAGTCCCAAGCTAAGCAGTGCTAGTATTATGAGTACTAGACAACTGTTAAACATACTTATATGTTTCTAAATACATACATATTATAGATAAATTACACCAAGAATGATTCTATACTCCATTCGCAATAGGATTACACATTTTAAACCAAATTTTTTTATTGTCCGTTCAACCGATTTTGACTTTTATTACGTTGGTGGCACGGCAAATGGTGGCTGCAGAAAATAGTTGGTATTGTAACCACTTTTTTGCTTTTAATGCTATCGTTATGTCTACGGAATAGAAGTCAAAATCGGTTTAGTCATTTAAGCAAACCTTTTTTACTGTCCGTTTACAGTAAAAAAGATTTCTTTAAATGACTTATTTTATTAAGAATGGAGTATAGTTATTAGACCGTACTTAGTTCAGCTTAATAATCATGAACAATGAAACTGAAACTTGACAAGCGTTATTCTGCAAAAGTAATTCAATGGCGTGCACTAGCGAAATATCACGTGGTATTGACCAATCTTTTTAGGGTGGGAATCCAAATAACATCTCTCACTATGGATTGAGCGAGAGGAAGGTGCAAGCATCAGCCCTAGCAAGCCCCATCAATGAAGCTTATAACTTTTCGAAGTGCGCATGGAGCACAACGCTCCGTCGATCCGGGCTAGTCCTTTTCGAACGGCGTTACCCATTGTTTGTCGTCTTTTCGACAATTTTTATAGAAGATAGAGATAGATGCCATTTTCTCGTAAGCCTTTGGTCAATCGTCCAACTTTAGATTATGAAGGATTAGGCCCTACATTCGTGATAAGATTTGGGCTTACCTACGTTACACGCTTCAATGAGAGCTACAGACTGTAAAAATGCAAATTTAGAGAGTCCTTGTTCAATACTGATAATTTATTGTTGAATAACTTACAAGATGTCACAATAAGGTTAAAGTAATTGAAATGGAAACGGACAGGTCACGTCATAAGAAGCATACAAAAATGGAACAAAACTATTGTATTCTGGAATCCCAGTAATACAAAAAACGGGGAAGAAAATTTCGTAAGTGGGAGAATGAAATAAAGACAACTACAGAAAGAATATGGATGTGGACGGCGCTGAATCGTATTGAGTGAAAAACTTGGAGGAGGCCTTTGCCTAAGCTGGTCAAAGAAGCCAGGTTGTTTTTTTATTTTTATTTATGCTATCGCCTCGCGTTGGCTCGCGTTTGACCACTATCTCACCTGATGGTAAGCGATGATGTGGTCGACGATGGAGCACGCTTGCCTAGAAGTAGCTATCAGGAAACACAGACTCCGGAAATGAATTCCACTCCTTGGCTGTACGCATAATAAATGTGTTCTCAAAACGCTTTGTGCGTATGGGTGGGATATCTACCATATACCGGTGGCGCAACGCTGTACGTCTAGTGGTCCGATGATGGAACGGACTTGGCGGTGCACTGGAATTGCACAATCTAATTAGATTGTGCAATTCCAGTGCACACTCCCCGAAAAGTAAACGATAGAAAACCGACAGGCTAGCAACTCGGCGGTGATGCCCACTTTTTGTTGATGTCGATTCGATAAATTGAGTCAACAATGAATGAAAATTTTAAAACGTTTTGTGATATTTAGTCTGAATAACGTTTATAACTTACAAGATAAAGATCTTACTGAAACTTATCAAATCAATTAATTCAATCGTTGTTTTGTTTCAAACATCGTTGAAATCTCTATTTCTAAAGCATCTAGTCGTATTGCTTGTCCATCCTTTGTCAATAAATCCTAAAATAACCAGCAAGAACTGCTCCGAAAATACCAAGAGCGAATGACGCAAAAGGAAGTGTTTGCTTAGCGAACATAATTGAGACATTTTAGTGAGAACGCAGTTAGTACTCGCTAAAGTTTTCTCAGAATGGGAACGAAATTGTTCTTCCGAAAGTTAGTCGGAGACGGCTCTTGAATAGGCACGCTAGAACGTTTTGTGATAGCCGAATGATAGTAGATATAGGAGAAAATGGGAAGTTAATGTTTGCTTACTAAGTGAGACTTCTTTTTAGACGCTGTCAGAAAAAACGAAAGCTATTTGGGGAACAGTTTTTTTAACAGTTTAAGTAAGTAAGCACTTAGTACGTTCCAGACCAGAGTAATACTTCTTTATACCATAAAATACTCATTTTTGTTCTCTGTTCTGGCTACTGCTTGATATGTCGGGACAATAACTGTTCCTTTCTCAATTTTTTTTATTGATATCCGAGACAGACTTGGTAACGGTTGCGGGAGTCCGATGGATGCGAGACGCACAGGACCGTTCATTGTGGCGACACTTGGGGGAGGCCTATATCCAGCAGTGGACGTCTTTCGGCTGAAATGATGATGATGATGATGATCCGAGACAGTTAGATTGTTTTTCTGGAACTGGTTGAACGTCATTGCTTAAGTGTCTTTCTGGTGATCACCACTGTTGATTTTAGCTATAGTTTTTGTGGTCGGAAATGCATTATTTCTGACCATGAATGACACGACCACCAATAACTTTAAAAATAATCATTTTTTCTTCTTTTTAAGAGAGCTTTGAGTTTTTCTTCGTAAGAGAGCTTCGTTCACAATTTTTATATCTTACAGTTTTCAAAAGAGGAGTGAAAAATCACTATCATTCTATTTCGTCATAGTTGCCTAAAAATATGTTTTATTATTAATATTATTCAGTTGTATTATTGTTATATTTATTCTACTATGTGTATAGGTATTTATGTGGTTTATCTTTATATTGTATATTTCAATGATGACTGTTTTGTTTGTCCTTTTTTTTCTATTACTTTTGCGCACGGTGTCTACATCTCTTTTTTTTCAACTCTCCTTATGAAGGTATGCCGGAAAAGATTTCTGCATAAATATGCATCACTTTTGTACCTATTTTTCTGTTTCCTTCTCCTTTTCTTTTATTATAATGTGTTTACATAAATTTTTAAATAAAATGAACAAATAATATATACCTCGCATATTTCTGGCTGAATTACTAAGAGAGCTTCTGGAATATGTATGGGAGATTGTAATGGAAGGACGGCTGTGGTGCTTGTTCGTGACGATTTTATTTTTAAATGATTTTCTTGACGGAAAGATGTTTTAGTATTTTTGTTTAATTAAAACAAGTAAGTCATAGGGAAAAATATATTAAAATCATTATAGCGCGGTCTCATTTCATCACAATTTCGGTTCGTTAAGGTAAAGGTTATATAGATAATCTAATATCAATGTACTTATGCCTTTTGTCATTAGAATAAATGTCTATTACCAAATCAGCTTGTAGCTTAATGATTTCGTTTGTTATTGTTATGACCTTAATGACAACGAAAAAAAAAAGAAAGTCCTGTGTTAACATATCTTTCTTTTTAGGGTACAGTATCTTAGTCGGCGAAAACGAAACCCTTATAGAAACACTTTATTATCTGTGTGTCCGTTTGTCAAGACCATTTTTCTTAGGAACACGTGTCTACTACTCCTTAGAACAGTGAAAAAAACAAACTACGAAGGCTGTTTATGCTCCATTTAAGGCGCATATTATGACGCACGCAAGGGAAACTTCTCGTTGACTTAGAATCATAAAATTTGGCAAGGAGCAATAATATGTAGCACAAATAAAAGTTCAAAATAATGTCTTTTTCCGATTATAAGCAAAATTTTGAGCGGGTTCCTTGCAGGGTTTTTTATATTAACTTTCCTACAGAGTTAGGCCTTCTCCAAGTCTTTGCAGGTATTCTTTTCTCAGATCACCTCGAACCAACCTCTTTCCGTAGGCATCTTGGTCGTCATACCACTTCTTTCTAGAGGCTCTACCACGCTCATAACGCAATCCATTTGACAACCTAAACTGAACTGTTAAAGGGATGGAGCTATGTTTCACGCCTGACATTTTAAAACATCATGGTAAGGCCTCTGGTCAGCCTTGGTGGCATCGCGACGTCGTTTATTCTCAGGTAGATACTTTGTGGAGACTCTTATTTAACATGCTTAAATTTTTTACTTTGAATGTTTCAGAATTACCCGACATGTCTCATCCAACGTGGGTAATACCGTGAACAATCATGAACACACGCCCGTCCGGAACTAATTACGTACAACTCTGCACGTGTAACGAGAACCTGCAGCAGAGTAAATAATTAAATTATGAAACGTGTTTCATTACCTGGCGTTGTTATCAATAAAGTCAACGCATTTTTTCGAACTTGACGCGGACGAAGTAGCGGACAACAGCTAGTTATCAATAAAGTCAATATGTACCTACTTATAGTTCTTTCACAATCATTTTACTCCTGTTTTTTATTTAAAGTTAGACTTTATGTTCTTAGCTATAAGGTTGATATCAAAGATATTTTTTTCTTGTTATTCTGAACAGAATAATAAAATTATAATAATAAATTACAAACAATATTTTAAATTAAGTAATGTTAACTTTATAGAGGTCTGTAACTATTTGAGAGCTTTAATGATGTAGTATAAGCGGTGGTCCTCAATCTAAGCGACGCTTTTATCTTGGAAAATCTATGCCAATCATAAAAAAAAATTAATTCCATTCACTGTCTATGGAATATGGCACTGATTGCTTCAAGATTATACTGAAGCTTAATATCCACCGATAAGGTTCGACTAGATGTACATTTTTTGAGTTTTCCTTTTTTCATTAAGCTATTTGGTCCACAAAGACGCTAATGATGGGCAATCGAGCGATCTCCCTGAAGCAAAAACTCATTGATTTAAATATCCTACTCATACTAACCTACGGTGCTCAGACTTCACCGAGTCACTAAAGTTCTACTTTGGGGTTTGTCAAAGAGCAATGAAAAGCAGTTTTCTAGACATTTAAAGAGCCAAAAGAATAAAAAACGCTACTCTGCAATAAAAAACGAAGATCATAGATGTCGAAAAAAGGCTACCAGGCTTGGATATTGTTCAGGGACTGCCTGGATTGTTCATAAGTAACCTTGGCGCTGGAACGCAAAGAATAAATGAAAGAACACAGATAAATTGTCTAACGCGGTCACTTGCTCCACTCAGGGTAGATGTCATTTGATGATTTCCCAGTGAAAAAACGATAGGCAAAACACGATTAAGCGGGTCATGTCAGCTGCATGCGCATTGACCATTGAGCAAGAGTCTTCACAAAGTAGGTGCCTGAAGGTGAACGACGCCAGTAAGGCCGACCTATAGTGCACAAAACCATACACGTTGTCCATGTTAATTATTACTCTGAATGTAAAGGCAAATTAACAAAGACTAGCAACAAATAGGTCGTATTAGTGCAGAGCTCTGCGAAACAAACAACAAGTAAACTTCATCATTAGAAACCTCGTATTGCCAACGTAACAAAGATTGACACAGCAATGCTGCCAACAAACAGGTCTTGTTAAGGCTGCATTAGTAGGAGCCAGTGTCCAGCTCTAATTATGTACAAGCCAGCGTGTAGCGCGAACATTTGTGAAGAGGATAATTATTATTTTGCTGGTATACGTGCATCAATGTGGAGAGCAGTTGGAAATGCATGCTTTACACTCTACATCACACGGTATCTCGCATTACAGCAAATGATTATTACCTCTAAATCTGCCTTTATGAAAAAAATAGAGCGAAACTGGTATAGGTACAAAATGAGTTAAAGATTTGAGCTCTTAACTCATTTTGTACCTATACCAGTTACTAAGGGCTCTACCGCCCATAAAAATAGTAAAAATGCCAAATTGTTGGTTTTGGTTTCAGTTTTCGTAAAGGAACCCGAGAGTCACCATTATGTGTATCGCCCGATGTACCGGTTCTACCACTCATGCCCGGCTCTGGTTCAGGTCATGGTAAAAAGTGAGATGAAATGGGAAGTGGTCACCTTCTTCTGGGAAGCAGTGACGCTAGAAAAGGAGATGGCTGCAAATAAAAAGGAATAGACATCTTCATGCCCCAACCACCGCTACAGGAAACGCCCAAGCATCTGGAGTCACAGGGCAATTCCTAGCCACCGCAGGCGTGGGCTTGCTGACGACAAGTAATGCCTCCTGTCCAATAGCTTGCTGTACAGCCATCCGTCAAGGACCGAGCTTGAGTCGTTGACAGCGCATAATGTTCCGATTGCGCACATCTAATACATCCTCTCGCTCCACCCTGGTGCAGAGGAAAATCATTTAATGATTTCCTACCTTTTTTTTTCGGTGGGAAAATCATCTAATGACATCTCCGCTCTTAGACGGAGCGAGAGATAGTGTTAGACTTTTACTGACTAAAAACCCACTCCTGTTTCATCGTTGCCTTTCATATTAGGGCCGAGTCTTCCTTTCAGAAGCAGACTCTTGGCCACAGTAGGCTTCGACCCTGCTGGGCCCCTACGGTTTGCGCTCATCTTGATGTGCGCGTGGAACAGTACCTACGCGCCGTCGACGACTTGGGCTCGGTCCGGACGGGTATGGACGGGGATGGCGAGCCACTTATTGTTAGCCATCCACAAGCCCGTGCCTATGGTGCCCGGTAATCGGAATCGGAATCTCGGCTGCGGTTGGATCGTGAGGACCGTTGCCTCACGCGTGGGGCCTCCTCCTTTCCTAGCATTACTGCTTCACAGAAAGAGGCGAACGGCTGCCGCTCCTCCTCGTTCTGGACCATGGCCTTGGTACAGGCCAAGGTACGGCGCGAGAGATCGCCGCCACCGATCGCCCCCACGAGGACACGGCGTTGCTCTGCCCAAGAGGGGCACACCTCCACCTTATACTCCACCGTGTCCTCCGGGCGGTCCACACATTGGTGATACCCGGGCGTTTCTTTCGCACGAATCCGGTGCTACCTCCCGAACTTACCATCCACCTCAATAAAAAGGGTGTCTTAGACTTTTTTCAAATAAAACCCACCTCATTCCAACCAGAGCGTGAGGAGTTATGTAATGATTTCCTACCTAAAAAAAGGTGTAGCTATGCCCGGATATAACTTCTATTGGAACCTCATCCAGTATATTTTGCTTCAATACACAGTAAGAGAAAATACACAGTCCATGTTTGCTGTGTATTCTGATCGGCGATACACGGTTGGAATGGCATAATCACTATGCATAGTAAATGAGTCGGAATTCGCACTGTAATTTGTGTTATCTGTACTCAGTTGTTTAGCATTTTAGATCTATTCAACCAAACTTTGTAATTATCCAGGTATGTATTGGTTTCGACTTAACTTCAATACTGGGTGTATTGTAGATTTTGCCAGCGGATTCGCTCGCGTGAAAGTTGAAAATTATCCCAAGGCAACGTACTCTCGGAACAAAATATATCCTATTCAAGGACATGATCTACCTGTGTACCAAATTTTATTGAAATCCGTTTAGCCGTTAGCTCTAACGGCTTCACGCCGTGATATAACGTACACACTCACAAACTTTCGCCTTTATGCACGCGAGATCTTGATTAGCAGTGGTGGCCGAGTGGTACCGGCCCCGACTTACGAATTGTAGGTCACGGGTTCAAACCCAGCCAGGCGCATTACTTTGTTTGTGTAATTACACAATTTCGTCACCACTGCTCTCAAAACGGTGAAGGAAAACATCGTGAGGAAACCGGCATGTCCTAGAACCAAAACTTCGAAGACATGTGACATCCACCAACCCGCACTGGGCCCGCACGGTGGATTACGGCCCATTCCTACTCCTAGAGAGAGGAGGCCTGAGTCCCAGTAGTGGTAACATTAAAAGGCTGAATATGATCTTGAGTAGAACCTAGGATACTTTTTATTTCGGGAGTATGTTCCCTACGGATAATTTTCTACAACCACGCGGGCAAAGCTGCTGGCAGCAGCTAGTAATAAAATAATTCAGATCGCTATCAGCCGACAGACTGGGAAAATATAAATGTAAACAAGTTGTGTAAACATAATGATAAAGAGGCTTACTATCAGTCGTTCTACACCAATCAACTCTGGTACAGGTAAACGAAGTGCGTAAAATAACACTCTTCGTGTACAATATAATAACGCCATAATAGTTTTTTTTTTTTAAAGCGTTACATGTTATTAAAAGAGTTATGAGTTTACATGTGGATGGATGGAGAGGGAGAGAGAGATCAAAGAAAAGATGGATGGATTGTGTGAAGAGTGATATGAAAGAAAACAAAGTTAGTGATAGCATGACGAGTGACAGGGCAGAATGGAAGAAAAAAATGTGTTGCGCCTACCCCAAATAACACGGGACACGGGCAATATAATAATCTTAATATGGGTTAATTAATGCTTGAAATAAACGGTAAATAAATAAATAAAATAAATAAATAAAGATCAATTCCTACCTTTTTTTTAATAAGATTTTTTTTATTTAGATCCGTATAATAATTAAGATTGCAAAGCGAAAATAATTTGTAATGTGCTAGTTATTTAGTAACGTTTTGCTATTGTATTTCTGTAGGCTACTGTATCTGGTGTCCTTAGAATTTTGTATAGTTCTGTATTTTATAAGTGAACACTTGTTATTAGCTGTTAATCTAATTTGACTTACTTGACTTATTAACATATAATTAAAATTTTAAAAATGCTCATACAATTATCTTAAGTCATGCTGGCTAGTAATTGGTTTTAAGTATAGCATCTAAGTTAAAAAAATTAACTTTCCAAAACCATAAATACCATTTGCAAACTTATCTATAGGTACACAAACGATGTTAGAAAGCAAAGTTGTCCCGTACTTGGTAATTCATTGCAGAATAATATACCGAAGTTGGCTCAGTAAGTTTTAGTAAGACTGCATTACCAAATGAGCGCACGCGTTATACTAATTAGTTTTATGTTAACTTGTGTCCTCGAGGGAATATACGTAATTATTCTTTCAACTTATAACAGTAAGCTGTTAGAAGTTAAAAGAATAATTACGTATATTACGTATATCAAAAACTCCACATAGAATAAGTTCTATGTGGAGTTATTGATGTTAGTTTAAGTATTTTTTCGTAGAGGTTATTGAGTTATGTGGCACTATTGTGCATAGCATAGCATAGTCGGCCTTATAATGTCCCACTGTTAGGACTCAGGCCTCCTCTCTGGGAGAGGGGATGGGCCGTAATCCACCACGCGGGCCCAGTGCGGGTTAGTGGATGCCACATGTCTTCGAATTTTTGGTTCTAGGACATGCCGGTTTCCTCACGATGTTTTCCTTCACCGTTTTGAGAGCAGTGGTGATGAAATAAATTACACAAAGTAATGCGCCTGACTGGGTTTGAACCCGCGACCTACAACTCGTAAGTCGGGGCTGTTACCACTCGGCCACTACTGCTCTATTGTGCTAGGTACTCATTTAACATTAACTTACAGCATACTCAAATAGACAGCTAGTGAGTCAGGTTGGCTATTTTGCTGCGTTCGACATAGCTACGATTTTGCTACCACATAGCTATGACTTTGCTACGAGGTAGCTATGCTATCGCTTTAACGTAGCGATGCTATTGTTTCGACGTAGCTATGTTATTGCTACGATGTAGCTAAGTATGATTTTGCTTCGATGTAGCTGTGCTCTTGCTACGACGTAGCAATACTTTTGCTGTGCTACGAATTGTAGCAATTATCATAAAGTAAACTCGAATTCACTCGTTACTTTAATAACGAGTGAATTCAAACCTATTGGCCACATTTTTAAACTTAAGTGTTATACGTTAAGTACTTTGATCCTTGCGTACAATTTTAATTTTTGTGAGAATTCTTTTACATAAATATTAATTAAATCAACTTAGATTTTTTTTATTGTTATAAACTAGTGCTTTACTGCGATCCCACCTGATGGTAAGTAGTGATGCAATCGTTGATGGTGAGGCGCACTAGTTTATTAGGGGCCTATTCACTCTAGCCTTGAAGACACCTAAATTATAATCGGACGGGAACACCGCAGAAGGCAAGTTGTTTCAGTCCCTCGATATACGCGGTATAAACGACAAGGCGAATCGCTTGGTCCGGACCGTAGAGGTTTCAACATCGTAAGGGTGGATACTCATCGTTCGTCGGGTTCTCCGATGGTAGAAATGAGATCGTGGAATCAAGTATAGATACAAAAGAATATATACGAAATATAAATAGATACGAAACTGTGCAGCATTCCTAACCAAACATGTCTGCACATGTGTTGTGCAGTAGGTAATTTATGTGCGAGCTCGTATCTGTGTCACGTTTACATTTGTGGTGTAGTTAATTATTCTTTCACCACCATTCGGATATGATGATGTATTCAATGTTTAATTTATTTAGTCGTATTTTTAAATGATTGTGATGGGTTCTATAACCGACTTCAAAAAGAAGAAGGTACTATGTTCGACCGAATGTATTTTTTTACGTGTGTTCACAGATTTCTCGGTCAATTGTGGATCGATTTTGAATTATTTTTTTTTGGTCTGGTGATGAACTTAAAAGATATGGAACGGAACTTCTCATACGATCACATCAGAACTGTCGTAACAAGTAAAATTGCTTTTTCATACGTATACGCGGTGACTTTAAGTTTTTTCAAGCACTTTTTAGTTGTGGTACCACAACTAACAACGTTGTGGTAATGCACAGTTAAGACAACATACAGTACATAAATCTGAAGTCCAATTATTACTGTAAATTTGTTTTTGTAATTAAAATAGTAAAATTAATAAAAAAATATTTATTTATTTTTTAAACATAATAATATATATTTTTTCTTGTAACTTTTTTAAATTTATACATTTAATTTCTAAATTCGTTAAAACTTTTCAAGAACAAGTCTACCTTATATTATAATTAGGGCATATTATAATGATTGCACAGTCTGAATAACGGATTATTATCAGAAACATTATCGTTACTAGCAGTTACTAATAAAATCTATGTAAGTTACTATTATACGAGATAGGCTTAACTTATTTTTTTTTTTAAAGAAATAGGCTAAACCAACACCAGAGACAATCGAAGTTAAATATTTACGAACAAAATAAAATAAACTCTAAACACATTCTCAGTTGTTTTAAAGAAAGTAGCTCACTCATACACCAACACACCTTCAATTCGCAGTCTCGCCACACACACACACATCTTACTCCGTCGCCATCTCCAAGTATTTTTACAAAATGTTTAGTTTCCAGGTTCGCGACCCGGCTTGCGTCACTGATCCAGATTCTTGAGTAGTCCTCTCTTACTAGGGATGTCACAACGCAATGCGGAGGTAGAAAAGAACAAAATTTAAAAAAGAAAGAAATAAATAGAAAAGGTCAGGTCGGTTTCCAAGGTTAAGCAACACTTGCTGAGGCCATTCTGTGGATAGGTGACCATTTTAGCTTATCGAGATTCATGCGTGCTTCAGAAAACACCTTAAGCCATTGGTCCGGGCTATCTATATAATATGCAAATTTTTGACAGACAGAAGCAAGATTATCTGTCAAGATACTACTTTTTTTGATGTGGGAAATCATCAGATAAACCGTCTCACTCTGAGTGAAGCGAGAGGCAGTGTAAGACTTTTATTGATTAAAACCCATATGTGTTCTCTCTGTGGTCTAGGGCCACGATAAATCTTTCGAAGACAAGGAAACCCTAAGGTAACAAGTTCGCCAATTGTATTATCAGTTGACAAGAAGACTGGACTTGTTACCTAGTTATTGAATTGTGCATGTTAAATTGTAAGTCAATCCATATAAAATACTACAGTGAAAGTAAACTCCAACATGGTTGGGAAAAGGCCAGTCAAACTGACTGTACTGACCTCTGTCGCAACTATCAATACAAAAATTTGTGTAACCGTATGTGGTGTTACAATTCCATGTGGAAGTTCCGCACTTGCGGAGTCGAAGGCAAAGTACCGTTACAACCCTAATAAGTACTCTCTATACCTCTATCGGATGTTTTCACAATTTGTCCCCATTTGCCGGTCACCTCTATCTCAATGCAATCGGTGAAACGTTTCAAACAGGGATTGGCAATTTTGGGAGATTTCTAGTGTTGATCTGGACACTCACTTCGGTTCAGCATTTGGGAGTGAAGAGTTAGATTATTGCTCATTATAGCTTCTATGCTTACTAACGTAGCAGCATTGTTATTTTTTACTATTTAATATACAATATGTAACTGGAATAATGCACACCTCTTTACACCTAATTCAAAAAACTGAAATAAACTGAAATGTTAAATGCAAGTAAGTAGTGTTTTTTAAGACATTAGTTAGTATACTGATCGCAGGGGAAAACGACGCACTGCACTAGTAGCGCATCGGTATTGGTATCTACATACGTAGATACAAAAATTCTAGTGACGCAATCAAGATTTATCAAGAATTTATCATAATGAGTAATTTTTTATTCTAATATAATCAAGAATTTATTTTATTAAAAAAAAAATACCTTCTTTAAAATGGCTGAAATCGATTCAATGGACAATTCTGAACGTGCTACTTTCAGGATGTATGTTATACCTACGTGTTATAGTCGACTACTACTACCTAAATTCGAACCAATAATCAGGTACTGATTCTCGATATTAAAAGGCGGTAAAACAAAGCAGTATTTTGATATATAGGTACTTTAATGTTGTAACCTCCCTATGTATTCTTTCGGGAAATACGGCGTGATGAAAAATAAACTTGATTTTTTGTTTATTATACTTGGGCTGAAAATATAACAATAAACTTCAGAGCCTTCAGCAAAAAAAGAAAACGGATGCCCAAGCACCTCATCATGATTTGCAGCTGCGGTATATTTTTCATTTCCTTTCCTCTTTCTGATGAAAATACTAATAAGGATCATTATAATTTTAAGCTTCTGGCAAAAGTATTTCACCGGTATCATCCGACCTGACTCAATACGGCGTACTTTTATAAAATGTTTTAAAAAACCCGCCTCTCCGTTATTTGTTGCACCTGACCTAATTTCGCTTTGGGTAAATATTTTTTTCACCCATGGTTTTTACGAAGAGACATTTACATTAAAAAAAAAGCGAATTGATTTTATTTTCAACCTCCGTAGTGTGACCTATTTACATATTTAATTCGGGGATAAAAACAACAAAATATATTTTTCAATTTGCGCGAACGAATGTTAAAATATTTTTGTGGTTTTTGGCTTACGTAGATTCGATGTTTTTGTCGTTTAATTAATTTATACCTTTATTTTTACTCCTCTCTGAAAATTGTCTTTAATTTTTTATTACTACACGTCTTTTACATGTTCTTCTACTTAAAGATTTCTTTTTTTTACGCTATTTTGTGTTCCACTTCCCTATTTCCTTCTAAATTTCTCTGTCTAGGGCGATATCTGATTAAGTTTGCCCCGCAGTCATGATCAGATTATCACAACACCTTCACCGCAGTCGACGTCCTTCAGGCGTCTAGTATAAAAAAAAAATTAAAGAGAATTTTGAGAAATATTCGGATGTTGAAAGATGATAAAAGAGAAGTAGCGATTAAGATAGTATTAATAGATCATCTTCTAGCCAACTTCAGCCTTGTAAAAGGACCAACACGATAATGTACTCCAGTAAAGGAATTTCTTGTCTGAAATAGACGCCATCTTAGATAAGAGTCACCGCCGCTTCTAATGCCGTCGACTATTTGAGACATTCTATCCAAGTATCCGGTAAGACTGCAGTCTGTGGAGCTAAATAAAGCTTCCTAAGACTTTAAAATGCTGACACAGAAAGGTAAAATATTTGGGAATAACGTAGGATACCTCTCATGATAGTTCGCGGGGTTGAACCTGGGTTTAAGGAGGAATTCCGGATTTTAGATGGAACTCTGGAATGAAGTTGTTTACCTCGCTGTTGTATATGAAATATAAAGTTTGTTTACTATGTTTTTCGATTATTATAGCAGCACTTTCTCATATCACACCATATAAAGGTAAAGGTATGAAGGGTGTGTGTTTATCACTCCTTCAAGCTCAAACGGTTGAAAAGATTTGGTGCTAGGATTTATTATATCCATGGCTATATTTATTCATTTTTATATTGCAATTCTGGCAATTTATACTTTGAATATAATTTATAAGGATGTGAAGTACTCATGTGATGTAGGTGCAACCACAGGCAGCAGCTAGTTATTTAAATAAAATAAAACGGCATATATACAGTCAGTATTAAAATTTCGTAACAATAAATAAAACAGATCTTAGATTGCATGAGCGTCAAATGCCTTTGTTAGTACACTGAAAATTGAAATTGTTTTAAAAAGCTACCTACCAGACTGACTTTATTCTGTAAGCGTTACAAAAAAGTAATTTAATTGCCGTGTAATTATACATTTTACGCCGAATACACTTACAAGCTGTAACCGAAAACACACTTAAGAAGTAATACTAGATAAACTTATAATTAACCAACATGCAAAATAAGACGCGATACTTAAACAGAAGGTTGTCCAACTAAAAAACAAAAAGCTGTCAAATAACCTAATAAGTCCAAGATCTCAGAGCGATCTGACATAACTTATTTTCACATGGATGAAATCTTGGGTTCTTAGTAGCGTCTCATGTGCTTTGAATACCTTTGGGCTTGTGGAGCTCTCCCTTGGGGCCCCTGGGCAGGCACCAGGTGAGAAAGAGAACAAAAAATAAGAGTTACGTAACTTAGTAATCAGTTAATCAGCCATCATCATCATTATCATCTTCCTGCCCTTGTCCCGTGTTATTTGGGGTCGGCGCAACATGTTTTTTTCTTTCATTCTGCCCTGTCACTCGACATGCTATCATTAACTTCCTTTTCTTTCATATCGCTCTTCACACAATCCATCCATCTTTTCTCAGCCATACAAATTTAATTTAAAATAAGAGTTACTTAACTTAGTAATTAGTTAATCAGCCATAAAAAAATTTAAGTTAAAATAGAGTTAAATTAAGCTTAGCAATCAGTTAAGTAACTCTTATCACCTGGTAGGTACCCAGGGGCCCCAAGGGGGAGTTCCACGAGCCCAAAGTTATTCAAAGCACATGAGACTACTGAGAACCTAAGGTTTCATCCATGTGAAAATAAGTTATGTCAGATCGCTCTGGGATCTTTAGTATACTAGAAAATATTCATGCAAATATCATGAAAATTTAAATAGCCAACCACTCAAAGACTGAGGCGAACAATAAACCTTCTTTAATTATAGCGGCCGCCTGAAAACGAGCTTTCCCTTTTATCGTACCCACGTAGGTGGTCATTAAGCCAAAATATAGCTACAATTAACAAAAAAACCTGCGTTTAATAAGGTGTTAAGTTTACCGTGTCGGTGTTTACAAAATGGACTGCTATTAGTCACGGAGCCCAGCTCGAGATACGGCTATGTGTGTTTAACTTGCTAGAATATTCATAGAAATAATCATTGTGCTTCCTATTAGGGGTATTTTTAGTTAGTGGTTGGTTTTTATCAATTACTAACCGACCCGATAAACAACATTCTGTCACAAATGTTATATCGTAAAAAAACAGGAAATTAGGTTCTGGAGTGGGGACCGCGTACCAAAAGATACAGCGTTGGAAGGTCACCGACAAAGTGGACCGATGACCTGATGAGGGTTGCGGAAACCCAATGCGAAATGCACTAGACCGTTCGTTGTGGCAACACTTGGGGGGCCTATGTCCAACAGTGGACGTTTTTCGGCTGAAATGACGATGATGAAAAAGAAACCCATCTTAGACCATCGTTTACCGTCAGATGAGATTGTGGTTAGACGTGAGCCTAATAATAATAATTTAAAGTTAGAATATTACAAAGATTGACAACTACGAACAGTTTGAATTTGATAAAGAAAAATGTGTATTTTTTCTGTTTATTATTTTTTTTCTTGAGACTACAACAAACATTTAAAAAAAAAACATTAGAATTGGTAATTCTCGAGTTTTGCACTGAGCGACTAATTTAGTCGTTCATTTTTATTCGTATACTCGTTAATGAATCGAGCTACGCGTTGTTGTACGACTAAATGTATCTTATTTACTCACACAATTGTTTTTACAGGTATGAATTCTGTGATAGCGTTTTATAAATTTAAAAAAAATCATGAACATTGGTTACTGGAGCAATGGGTTAAAGAGACCTTTTAAAGAACCCACAGTTTATACTGATTACAATTAAAGTATTTTTCCCCGATAGTAAGCGATGATGTGATCGACGGTGGAGTCACTTGCCTAAAAGTAATCTCTTCACTCTGGACTTAAACCGATACCAGCTTGATGCACTTGAAGTAATTGAGAGGCGAGCCAGGAGGATCATTGGCAATGATGTACTCGTTGAGTCGAGGCTTCAAAGTCTTGAGCATCGACGCCGAGTTGCTAGCCTGTCGGTTTTCTGCCGGTTGCATTTCGGAGAGTGTGCGTCGGAATTGCATAACCTAATTCCGCCTAGCCCGTTCCATCATCGGACCACCAGGCATACGGCAATGCGATACCGGTACAATATGGTAGACATCCCGCCCATACGCACGAAACGTTTTGGAAACACATTCATTGTGCGTACAGCTAAGGAGTGGAATTCCTTGCCGGAATCTGTGTTTCCTGATGGCTACAACCCAGGAATCTTTAAGTCGAGAGTGAATAGGTTACTTCTAGGTAAGCGCGTTCCATCGTCGACCGCATCGTCGTTTTCCATCAGGTGAGATTGCGGTCAAGCGCGAACCTATCAAAAAGAAAAAGAAAAAGGAAAGCTTAGGTTGTAGCAAGCTATCAGAAAACACAGATTCCGGTAGAGAATTCTAGTCCTCAGCTATAGGCAATACTAAACTGTTTACCTCGCATTAGCAATGACTATATTTAGATAAATTTTCCATTGAATTAGCAGAGTCATAGATTACAACACAAGACAACAACAACAACAACACCGACAAGACAAGACAAGACCGTCGTCAAACCCGCTGCATTGAAATCGCAACTCTATTGTTTCACTACAATTTCTATACTACTCGCTCAATAAAAATGTAATTCCTAACTTCGTTCTGCGGTCTGCATCAGACTGATGCACCGGGTCCCCTGAGAGTAAGAACTGAGCAAACTCATTGTAATCTACTTCTTTCAATTCCCTTTGTGAGTATATCTTCAGTTCTTTTGTGTAAGACAATTATCGTTGCAGACATTTTCAGAGCAAAAACGTATTTTACGAGCGAGAAATGAGAACCATTTCGGTGAAACTGCGCGAAGCAGATTAAGGCATGCTTTGCTAGATAATTTATTTGTGTAGGGATCGGCGATAGTGTTATGGACTGGCAAATGTACTCAAGAGTATATTTTGTTAGGGAGCCAGTACTAAAAGCTTATTCGGCTAATACAGACGGGGATTATTACCTCTAATGTTTTGTGGTTTAGGTTCGTCTTTGTTCTGTTACGAATTTAGTTTGCGCGCAACAAAATCCTTGACGGCTTAGGGTTGTACGAGACAACTGAAACAAACGTTGTTTTGTTTAAATAATCTTCATTATACAGTGTCTTTGTTGATAACAATAAACATTAAAATAAAAACAATTAAAAATTAAACACTATTTTACAACGGTCCGAAATATTTCGATGATGAAGATATCCGCTTTAGAACTAAGGTTACTGACATAGCCCGATGAATCGCCAAACTTAAATGGCAGTGGGCAGTGCACATGGCTCACAGAATAGATGGTCGATGGGGCCGAAAGATTCTGGAGTGGAGACTGAGTACCGGAAGACGCAGCGTTAGAAGGCATCCCACAAGGTGACCGTGTGTGTCTTTCAACTGTAATGATGATGATGATGAAATATTTGTATCCAAAATATTTTTTATAGCAAACTGTGCACCGCACCGGCTTTGCAAAGCTGCAAATTATATACGTAAGCCTTTTTTTTTATTGCTCTTTATAAATGACTGAAAACTGCATTAAAATCAGTGAATAAACAGAAGGACATGGTCATTAACTTTGTTTCATACTTTGATGACGCGGTTGGTGCAGTGATTGAGCGATTGTCTGCTGCGCTGCGGGTTGCAGATTCGATTCCCGTATGGAACAAATATTTGTTTGGCCTACAGATAGGCGTTCCGAGTCTAGGTGTCCCATTTATGTTTCTCTGAGTCTAAATTTACATGTTTGGAAACGTACCCACGATACAGGAGTAATTCCTAGTATGGGGCAACATTTAAAAAAAGAAAACTATGTGTGTAATAATAATTAAGATAAATACTATAATGATAGCGTGCGAAAACTTCAGTAATAAAAACAGATATTACTATCCGTAAAATAATGAATAAAAGCTTCTATGGAACAGTCTAATAATAAAAGAAATAGCAGCAAAGGACACCGGACAAGGACGTACGGCGACCTATTAGTGATGCCCTTCAAAAAGGGTCAGGTGCTTCATAACTTTTGACCGCTGACGGTTTATATTATAGGTTAGAGATAAAGCGATGAAGCGACTTTACGGTTGGTAACCTGATGTTTTAGTTAGATAGAAATGTAAAAGTATACTTACTATTCGACTGAATTATAAATATTTGAAAGGGGCATAAAATGGTGTAAATAAAAATAAATTGAATGTTTCGTTGTTGTGTTTTTGGTCAGATAGTAGAAAATAATCTGAACAACCTTGTAACTAAATGCACATAAAATTTAACTTAAAGTGACAACGATATGATTATCGCAGACAAATCCAAAGCCTAAACTCGCAAAACAAACTACGAACACTAACAAAATATAGCAGAAGCGATACACACTAACCCATCTACCCAACCGAACGATTACGTAAATCCATAAACATGTTGTATAATATGTTTTGGCGAAGTCCCCGCATAACTCCCTAGGATGAATATTACATAAAAGGCATAAGGGAGCCAAGTCTGTCCATCGCTGACACAGCCACTCCAGTGCCATGCGACGAAGCATTCGTGGCTAGGAGAAGTGCGATTTTGGGAAGAAATTAAGATAGAGATTTCTTAGTATGGCATTCTAATGTTAAATTTACATGGCAGCTTAATAATTAGGTCAACAAATAATAAAGTTACTTTGTCAAAAATCGCTAACAGTTTTTTTTTTTTTGTATAATTTTTAACCCTTTACTGTATTCACCGCATACGTCACTTGTTTATGGCTTCGTAAGTTTTCAATTTTATCATCATCATTTCAGCCGAAAGACGTCCACTGTTGGACATAGGCCTCCCCTTAATGTCGCCACAATTAACAGTCCTGTGCGCTTCGCATCCATCGCATTCCTGCGACTATCACCAAGTCATCGGTCCACCTTAACAACATATCAATAGAGAACAAAATTGGTAAAATAGTAAACAAGATAATCTGTTCTTTCACCAAGACGCCGTTTTCTACGGTGGCCGTACGAGTCTGATGGACTTAGACGAAATTATTCTCTTTCTTATCAGTAGCTTTGATACTTTATAACTGCGCTGTTTATAATATAATAATTCTTTCTTTGTTTATTAAAGTTAAAAATTATTTAATTTTAATGTTAAAAAATTATACGTACCTACAGTAAATTGTAAATTATATGGAAAATATTTTTCTTGGTTTTACTTTCAATCTATCGGATTGTTAATTAAAGTTTTTTTTTTCCAATTTATGTGTACCTCTAGTTTACTTTTTGGCAAAAGACATTATCTGAAGGATTTCCTTCATGATTCATGTAGTACCTTTCAAATCTGGTACAAGGCGGAACTTGTGAAATAACAGAATAAGGATGAAGGACACTGAAATGTGACGTCACCACCATTAGGTTAGGTGCGTACAAAAGAGTTAGCGAGATATCCCCACCACGTTCTCACTCTTTGAAATGCTGATTGGTGCTTCATTTGATAACTAATTTTGAAGCAGCTATCAGAAAAAGATTTCTGTTTTATTAATATTTATTGTTTAGTATAAAATATTTTACAAAAATAAACACAGAAACCTATCCAATTACATACAGATATTTAGTAAAGTTTCTATGTAAATACAAAGACCAAAATAAAAATCTGTTAGAATTACTGTCAAGACGGTTACGTCATTACGACATGTTCAATAAAGAAAATAGAATACATTTTAGATAGTTCCGTAGAAAAAGGAATGAATATGCGTCAAAATATCGTCAAGAAAAAAACTTGCTGCGTTGACCTCATTAATACGTGACATACAGCTAATTTCTGATTTAAGCATTTGAAATGGTGTATTTCTAAATGGTCATTATACGCTTAGTGACTATGACTATGAAACTCTGTCGATGAAGAAGTAACGACACAACAGCATGACTTTGTACACATACGTATACATCATATAATGGCGAATACGCGTCTGTGAAGCTACGCGTCCGTTAATAGTAGGCCTAACTCTACTTTTACTTGTAACCGTGCCAAAATTTAGCGTTAAAGTAGGGTTTTATACGTTCTTAGTTCAAAATATTTCATTCAGAAACCTGACCAAAGTCAGGAACTTATCATTAATAATCAGTTCGGTGTAATAGGTCTATTTGAAATAAACGTTTCTGAAACGTTTGCGTTTGATTTGTGCACTCATACAATCCCAATCAACAAATTGAAACCACGTCTTTCGGAAACAATAATAGAAATGGGATAAGAGGACTATAACAACTTCGAAACAAAACAAAAGAACTTGAAGAACACTGAACATCGCAGACGCCTAGACAACTCAAACTTTCCGCTGCTCTACAGAGTCGCTTGTCCTACGGCCCTCAATCCTTAGCCTTCCTTTACAACCTTTTCTTTTGTGACAGATGTCAGCAAACCGAGAAGGGGAGACATATTAAAAATGCGTTTGAATGACCTAAAATGAGTTTCAAAAGATTTATTCGCGCGCCTTTTTGTTATGAAGAGTTCGGCTTCTTTCCTTCACATATTACTTTTACAAATTACATATTTGATGTGTCAATGCTCCATATTTCCCCAACCTTCAAAAAACATTTTATAAAATGGCAAACAGACGTGATGTGACATTTTAAATAACCTTTAAGACAAGATAAATCAAAATTTTTAATTTGTGTTCTTAAAATATGTGTATGGGTGTGTGTGTGTGTGTTTCATACAAGAATATGAAAGTCCATAAAACTGGAAATAAAGTTTCAGACATAGTTGCTATCACAGTTGCTATAGTGTGCAAAAGGTTAAATTAATTATTTTTCATAATAAATAAAAATTCTGTAATTAAAAAAAAACAATACTCTCAGAATAATATGCGTCAAACATTGTCGATGAAAAATGATTATTGCATTGTTGTTACACTGTAACACTCTGATCTGTAAGTCATTATTGTTTTTGACGAAATTCAAACAAAACCTATGTCTTTATGGGAAGTTTGCTCATATTATCATAGGGATGTAACCAAAATGGTTATATCGGAACCAAATTCATAACATTCCAATTACGAATTTTCGGTATCGTAATCGGACCTCCGTAACATCTCTAATATTAATCGTAAGATAATAATAATCTTTGCGGTCCATAAACTAAAACAAAAGTTATATTATACTATAAGTACTTACGTGTACAAGACTTGGGCTCGTCGCTCTTATCTCCACAATCGTCCTCTCCGTTACAGTACTTGTCCAAAGATATACACTGTCCGGTGTCACACAAAAGTTCGCTCAAGCGACAAGGCGTCGCTACACCAGCGTTCCTTGGAAACTTCACTTTTTTAACGGGCACTATACTTATATCTGACGTCTCTATGCTATCCTCGTTAACAAACTCCTCGTTTAAGTCCTGAGGACTGCACAGTTTTAAGGATAGTAACACTATTATGAACAGAAAAGTTCTAGTACTGGTAACATCTAGGGAATTCTTTGGGTGACACATTTTTAGTCACCGTTCGGTTCGCACTTTGTCACAACATTATGTTCGGGGGTCACTGCACTATGCTAGTACCTGTAACAAAAAATCAAGTTGTTAATATTTCGATGATCTTTTTTTTTAATTTGGTTGTAGAGGTTGGTGACACTACATAAACAACTGTCAGATGGAAGTAAAGGTAAGATGAAAATAAAATTAACGCTAACTTGGCCGTGGGTTTGATTTACATCTAAAACAAATGTTAATTTGATGAGCACGATCATCTCACAAACATTCCATTTCATTTGTTCTGTGTCTGGATGCAGTTTATCTTTAATATGTATGCATTTAGAAATATATAAGACTATATAAGTATATTTTTCAGTTATCTAGTATTCATAGCACAAGCTCTGCTTAGTTTGGAACTAGATAGCTTTTCAACTGACAACCAACAAAGAAAGAATATTTTGATTAAACGCAAGATATTCAAGTTTACCTAAAATATAGAGTAAAAATTATCTTCATGAATTATTTAGCTATTTTAAAACTCCGCATTTTTCGAATGTGACCTAAATACCAAGCCCGTACCTACTTATCCACTGTTCCAACTTATTTCAAACGTTTACCTCAAGCCTGGAAGTCATTAAAATAATGGTTGGAAAATTTTATGCTAATCAATACGAGACGGTACATAATTTTACCTAACCCGTTACTTGTAGGAACTAAGTCGGTTTACGTAATCGTAATTTCAGCTATGTACAAAGGGTTCATTCTACCCTTACGTGTACCAAAATATGTATTATATTAGTTTGAATAGATAAAATAAAATTAGCAAAAATATCCACAAAATAAGTGAGGCCTTGACTCTTGTGTTAAGTGGAAAAACCTATTTTACAGGAATAAGTGTCTTCTTCCATTTATTAGTGATTTTATAATACATAATAATATATTTATTTCTCATTACAAATGTTATGGTAAACAAATCTAATTTAATATAAACATTTATGAGAGATGAGTGCCCAAAATAGGCAAAGAATACCTGTGTTACGAGTCATCAGCCATCCAAAATTTACATATATACCAAATAAATTAGTTAGCAATTTATGAATTGTAAATTTTAATTCAATTTAAGTTGTACTGCGAACTTAAAATTGAATTAAAATTGATTTAATTATCTACATTAACACTAAAAACTAAAACAAATTCTTTATATATAACTAGCTATTGCCAGCGGCTTCACCCATGTGAAAATAAAAATTATAGCCTATGTTACTCTGTGATATTATTTGGTGAAAGAATTTTGAAAATCGGTCCAGTAGTTTTTAAGTTAAATCGTACAAACAAATCAAATCAAATATTTCCTCCTTATAATATTAGTATACATTATATTATAGTTCATTATAAAATGTAGGTACTGTTTGAAGCCGTTTGTTAGGTAACAGCTTAGTAGCCTAACTATGTCTGGGGCTCAATAAAGTAAAGGGCTTTGTAGAAAATTTTGTGGGAAACGAGGCTTATGTAGCATTCGAAAGTGCTTTTTAATGGTCTAAGAACCGAATTTAATAGTCTCATAATTTGCAACTAAGGAATTAAAGGAGGTGACGCATATCCTGTGAAGGGGTTCCACACTGGCACTGTATTTGCGATGGGTCAAGGATACGCTATTTGACCAAATCATCTCTCCAGAAGCCAACCTCAGCCCGCAGTCCCTTATTGAAATGAATTAATGTGACTTTTTTTTGTAAGTGGGAAAATCATCCAATGACATCCTGTTTCTTCGTTGCCTTTCATATCAGGGTCGAGTCTTCCTTTCAGAAGCAGACCGTTGGCCCCAAAAAAAAAAACGAAATCAAAAGTGAAGTCAAAGTCAAATTAATTTTGTTAGCAAAGGAGGAGGCCGCACATGCATGCGCCAGGGAGCGGCCCTCACGCCCCAGCTGCCGGGATCCCGATCCCGATTTCCGGCCAACGTAGGTGCAGGCTTGCGGACGCTGAGCAATGGGTAACTCCTCGTCCGACCGTCCGGTAACTGTCTGGACCAAACCCAAGTCGTCGACAGTGCGTATTGTTCCACGCGCGCCTCAAGAAGATGTCAGCAAACCGTAGGAGCCCAGCAGGGTCGAAGCCTACCTGGACCACAGATAGTGTGAAAGTGAAACCCGGGGTCCAGCGACCAAAGCAAAGAAAGAACAGGAGTGGGTTTTTATTCAGATGACACGCTCTTCCGTGCAAGAGCGGGGGATGTCATTGGATGAATTTCCCAACTAAAAAAACAGATGATTTTCCCACCTAAAAAAAAAAAAGATAAACTATGTACTGTTTTATTATGAACTTATTTTTTTTTATGGATTTCCCTCTTCATTAAACATCGAGTCAAAAAAAAACTGTAAACTGATTTTACACCTTGAATCATTCATAGATTTAATAGTATTGATTTACGTGCAAAACATTTTTCTAAATTTAATTAATTATATTAGATTGTTTTTAAATGTTAGTAAAAATATTCGTCTTCGTGAAACTTAATTATAAGCTTTGCTAGGATCTGTTGAAAATTAATTGAGGGCTTTTGACATTATGTTAGTAAAGTGAATTACTTCGATGAAATTATTCATTTCCAATTAATCCTGATTCATATTACAATATCGATCGAGTTGGTAAATGTCAATTTGTTTCATATATCAACATTCATTCGAAATGTAGTTATCGTTTTAAATAAATTTTAAATTTGATTTGTGTAGGTAATGTACACGATATTATTTGGACTTTTGTTTGTGCAAATAAACTGTTTTTCCTTCTTTCTTTCTTTTTTTAAAGGCTTAAGAGCGTTCACTCGAAATTACGCGCTATTTGGCCAAAAACCATGATTTTCAAACTCGTTTATATCCATAATTGATATATTGTACAAACATGTGATTTACCAATAACATTAGGAAATATTCTTGTCTACATAGTTAAGTAGGATTTTATTTAAATTAATAGCACACTTGTGAACTATATTCACTTAAGTAAATAGAGTTTTTGAAATTTTACTTTCAGAGGCAATTTCGAAGCTTGAAAACTTCTAGAGTTCTAACAGAATTAATAAACAAAAAATACCAAACAGTAACTAGAATCCTTAACTAAATAGTTATAGAAAAATATTCATTGATTTAGTTTACTAATTTAGAAAATTAAAATAAAAACATTGTCTAATTATTAAGAAATTAAGGGTAAATAAAATGATGATTTGCACTGATTTAACTTAATTTTATCAATATAATAATAGCTTATTCTAATAGAAGAACATGTATTTCAAAACTCACTATATAAAATTTGAATAAAAATAGCTTTGTCGATTTTTAATAAATATCACAAAACTCGGCGCGCGAGCGTGATGATGAATTTTGTTGGGCGACTGAATTTGAGACGCTCGTGCACCGATATTTATGGTCCTTTTAAAATATTTTTAAAAAATTGAAAAAGCTAATTTAATTCAAACTTTATATAGTAAGTTTTGAAACACATGTTCTTCTATTAGAATAAGCTATTATTATAATGATAAAATTAAGTTAAATTAGTGCAAATCATCATTTTATTTACCCATAATTTCTTAATAATTTGACAATGTTTTTATTTAAATTTTCTTAATTAGTAAACTAAATCAATGAATCTTTTTCTATAACTATTTTGTTAAGGATTCTAGTTACTGTTTTGTATTTTTTGTTTATTAATTCTGTTAGAACTGTAGAAGTTGTCAAGCTTCGAAATTGCCTCTGAAAGTAAAATTTCAAAACCTCTATTTACATATGTGGATATAGTTCACAAGTGTGCTATTAATTTTAATAAAATCCTACTTAACTATTTAGACAAGAATATTTCCTAATGTTATTGGTAAATCACATGTTTGTACAATAATTCATTAATGGATATAAACGGGTTTGAAAATCATGGTTTTTGGCCAAATAGAACGTAATTTCGAGTGAACGCTCTTAAGAAATTCTACATAATATTATGAATTATTGGCAGTAGGCAGTAGGTAGGTATATTTCTCGCAGAACAGATGGGCCTTGGGGCCAAAATGTTCTGGAGTGGCGACCGCGTGCTGGAAGACGCTGCATTGGAAGGCCTCCTACGAGATGGACCAATACTACCGCTGGATGCAAGGTGCTCAGGACCGCCTAATTTAAAACCTTTAGACAAACCTTCTTTCAACATTCAACTTAACAAAGTGTCAAATAAATTACTTCTCTGAGATCTAAAAAGATTTGGCTCGACAAAATACTAAATATTCGCACGACGCGACGTCCTTGAATATTCGTCTGGAAACTTTTCTGAAGCTTTGATTCCTCATATTTACAAGGTAATCCAATACCTACGTATCCTCGATAATCCAGAACATTAGGCACCTGTACTCTTGTATAGAGTCACATCGACTGAACAATATGTGACCAAAATTCATTTCTAGGGTTCCGTGCCCAAAGGGTACCGCAGTACAGTGTAGCGTAATCCCAACAATTGCCAGAAATGGAGCCTTGGAGAAAAACGACAACGGTGCACCACGACCCTGTCCATCATCAACAGCCACACCTACTCTGACAAGAGTGCCCGACTCAGAAGAAGACACCCAAAGGGCAAAAACGGGACCCTATTACTAAGAATCCACTGTCCATCTGTCTGTTACCGCACATTGAACCGTTATATCTAAACAGTGTGAAATTTTCACAGATGATGTATTTCTGTTGCCGCTCTAACAACAAAAACTAAAAATAGAATAAAATAAATATTTCGCATACAACAAACGTGATTGTTTTTGTAGTTTTTTTTTTGGCTCGATATTAATAACGGCAAAATATTCACAGAATACTTAATGGTATATTCACATTAAAATATAAATAATTAAAAAAAAAAATTTAGCATATATTCATACAGCAAACATGTTTTTTTTTTTGCCTATATTTAGTGTTTAATGTCATATAGATAATGGTAAGGAACCCTTCGTGCGCGAGTCCGACTCGCACTTGGCCGTTTTCATATACATTTTTATTACCATGTTATAACATGACTATGTTAAGGTTTTCAGCCCACTGATTTGAATATAATTCATACGTTAATTTGGCCCTTGATGTCACCGAGTACATGATAGGTTTTGGTACGATTCACGCACACTATTAATTTATAAAGCCTTTGGCATAAAAGGCGTATTATTACACTTTGACATTAAAGGGTTTAAAATTTACAAATAATCCGATTTGTGTTCATTAAGTATAGTAGATGGATAATAGGGTGTAATGCAGTGAAAAAAGGTGCTCAGCTCAAAGAATTGGAAAGTGTTTTTTTGCTAGTTAGTTTTAAAAACCATTTTGTACAGTAGGGTCAAATGCCTGGTACAAAAAGTGGTCCTCCTCGATACAGCTCGCATTGTGAGAAGGTTTCTGTCTCTGGAGCCCTAACCACCATGGTACAAAAGGTGGTCCTCCTCGATACAGCTCGCATTGTGAGGTTTCTGTCTCTGGAGCCCTAACCACCGGTAGCCTGAATCCTGTTCCCATCATCGACGGACCATTCATCATCATCATCATCATCATTTCAGCCGAAAAACGTCCACTGTTGGACATAAGCCTCCCCTAAGTGTCTAGTGCATCTCACATCCATCGGATACCTCGCGGGTCCTACATCAGGTCATCGGACCACGAACCAGTATTTATAAAAAAAATTGTAAATTTATTAAAATAAATATTTATAATTATATAGACAAAAATAAATTCACGAAATAATAAAAGACAGTAATGCATGTTTGAAAAAGGTGGTCTACTAAAAAAATTTAACTCTACTTCTAATAATTACATTTAATTTAAAAAAAGAATACAAATTAACTGTCCACATTCATAATAAGTTAAAAGTTATATCTATACAAATGATTTAAAGAAAAACAAATATTCTTTTTAAAAACAGTATGATAAATGCAACATGCCTCCACAAATAGATACGAAAGCCATTGAACACAAAATAATCCCATTTATGTGCCGTACAAAAACGAACAATAAGCACTACCCTTTATATTATCATAATCCGACAATAAAACACTTGGAACCAATCCGATTACAAACACACATTTTTGTTTAATCCTATTAAATCAAACACTCGTAAATTTTGGACTTAATCCTGAAGTGCATGTCTGTACAAATCATAAATCAGTAAGGGCCATATGTATCTTTATTCCCAAATCAATAATAGCAGTTGTTAATCCTTTAGATATCATTATCGTGAGACGTTAAACTGAACTCCTAACCTTTTTTTTGAGGCGGGAAATCATTAAGTGCCTTCCCCGCTCACCATGAAATCCCACCGGAACTCTGTCTGCTATGCCGTGACTTATCGCAAAGGCGGAGTTTCGCCGCGCAAATCGTGCATGCGTGCAAGAACTGATTCCTCCAGATCCCATGGTGGCAGGTCGGCAACGAGGCTCACCGTATCGCAGAAGGAACTACTAAGCGTAAAAATATCTCTAAATAGTATAATACAAAGTAAATTTCCGCGTCTATCCGGGTATCCGCTATCTAAGTACCGAATTTTGATGCGATTTACTATAATACAGACCGATAAACAAGGAAGGTTTGTATACATAATTTGTACCCGTGCAAAGCTAAGGCTGGTTGCTATTTCTATACAAATTGAGAAAACTATTGATTTCATATACCTATGTACATAAATAAATATCACAATTAGTTATTGTCGGCACTTTAGTAGTAGTTTTTTTTTCAAACATCTTGAAGTAATTTCCGTAATATTATTCGTAATATTAATTACTTTTTTCATAGAATTTTTCGATTGTGTTTTTAGTCCTCGTCTACACTTATAAACATCTAAACTAGTTCTCAAAAAATTTCTCATAAAATTAATCTCATTTTGAAGTTACTATTCCAAAGATCTGTTTCCACGTCTTTTTATTTTGCTCCACATTAAAAATTACTCCTGCATCGTAGATAAGGTCACAAACATACGTATATGAACTCACGTATACAAAACACAAATTTCAACAACTACTAAAACAAAGTCTTTCACCAAACATTAAACTATTCTTCACCCAAAACCTACCAAAAAATACTCATAAATTCCGAACGTAATCCCAAAGTGCATATAACAAAATCATAAATCAGTTTTCATATACATTTCTTTATCTAGGCATGATCTAGCACTTACAGGTGCGGGCTGTAATTTATGTTCTCAACACATGTCGGAAAGGGTGGGTGAATGTATTGCCCTACTTACGAGAGGTCGATTCTGCTTCACACTTACTGAGCTCACATACGTTTGTGTTATATGATTTGTCCTTTGTTTCTTGCATCGGTAGGTGTGTATAGTAAGAATAGGTAGTTTAGAGTTTTTGAAAGGGATACCGTGGTCCTGGAACGCACCACGTCTGTTTGTGATAAACTCAAAAACTAGAAACGGGTTTGGTGCGGTTCATGTAGTTTTCACCAAAATGATCAATCAAGAAAGTGATCAATAAAGGTTTAGTTTTATAATATGTTAAATAACATACATAGATCTGAGAAAAACGGAACGCATCGGTGCGGCGAGGCAGGTACTGGCGCTATTGGACCAATCGCGAGCCACCACCAAGCTTCGCGCGAACGAAAACGTCTTCGAAAAAAAAAAACGAACAAAGAAGCAATTGGAACTATATTTCTCTGCGTTAATGGCGTCTTGAATAAAATGTTTATTATTAATGAAAAATAAGTCAACTCGTTTATACATGCATAACATAGTACAGAAAAAACGAGAATTACAAAGATTACTAACTCCAGTGCGAAGCTAGGGCGTATCGATAGTAATTCATATAAAATGATGTTAGAGCAGTTCTTGGTATAGTAAATAATAGCCAAAGCATTTAATTGGTTAGTAATGTAAATAAGTAAAGCGGTAATTATTTATATAACACACACGCAATGATTAAATTAGTATAATAGGTCCTTGTATTTGTGTGGGGCAGGGCTGAAATCGTTCCTTAATCTTAAGATTAAGGAACGATACTAACGTCGCCTTGAGTCTATGGATAGATCAAAATCCATTATGTAGTGATGAGCAACGTGACTCAGAAAAATCAAATAAATTTTGTTCTAATTAACGGTTCCCAGCTATCAGACGTGACACCGTAGGAGCCCAGCACGGTCGAAACCTACTAGGGTCAAGGCTCTGCATCTGAAAGGAAGACTTGGCCTTGGTATGAAAAGCAACGAAGGACCAGGTGTGGGTTTTTAATCATTAAAAGTCTGACACACCCTCCCGCTTCGCCCAAGTTCGGAGGATGGCATTGGAAGATTTTCCCATCGAAAAAAAAAAGCTATCAGACGTGACAGAAGTAGTCAGATGTGTCAGAAGTATTCAAACTTGTTAGAAGTAGTCAAATGTGCCAGAAGAAGTCAAACGAACCAGAAGCAGTCAGATATATCAGCGCCCATAGCCAAGTTACGATCGTTTCGTTCGCGCCGAACGCCTCGAGTAGGCCACGCCTCCGATTCCTTTGTTCTGACCATGTGACTGAGCGCTGAGATGAAGACAGAACAAAGGAATCGGAGGCGTGGCCTACTCGAGGCGTTCGACGCGAACGAAACGATCGTAACTTGGCTAGGGAGGCAGAAGCTTAAAGTCTGAAAACCATTCTTAAGTTTCAATGATTGCATCACTGTTTACCATCAGGTGGCACAGGTCAAGCACTGGTTTATAAAAATTTAAAAAAAAAATGGTATCGTTTTACCTTACCCAGTAGTCAGGCAGTCGTTCCATGTAACACAATAGTATTCAACTGCAATTGGTAAGACCAAAGACCGAAGAAGATAGGAGAACACTAGGCAGATAATGAAGAGTAATGTTAATCAACGATCAAAATATATTAATCTTGTATCCAACCAGCTAGATTACCTACAACTTCATTCATGCACATAAATTAAGAACTAGAAAGTAGAGCCTTTGTCTCAAGATGACAAGAGCTCGAATTTCTTTATGGCTTGTTCGTTTCTTTCTTCAAGGCTTTTTCATTTTATTGCAAGACCCTTTGATGTCTTCTTTTTTTTTGTATTCCTAGGTATTCTATGTCTTTGTTATATTCTTGATTATATAATAGAACTAGCTTCTGCCAGCCGCTACGCTTTTTTTCAGCGATAAATCATCCAATGAATTGTCACGCTCTTGGGCGGAGCGATAGGGCGTAAGTCATTAAAAATCTGATTTTTACTGACTAAAATCCACTCGTATTCCTTCTTTGTCTTCATCCTAGGGCCCTGGGGTTATTTTTGGCACAACCCATAGCCCCAGAAGGCTTCGACCCTGCTGGGCCCCTACGGTTTGCTGATATCTCATTGAGGCGCGCGTGGAACAGTACGCACCATCGACGACTCGAGCTCGGTCCGGACGCTTATTGGACAGCCGGACGACGAGCAACCCATTGCTCACCGTCCGTGGTGGGTTGTAGTCAACTAAAATCTGACACTTTCTCGCTCCACCCAGAGCATGAGAAGATAATTATTGACTTTCTTTGGATGGAGCGAGCGGTCCACCCAGATCTAACTAAGCTGGGAGAGTGATGAAAAAACAGGGTGCAATTTAAATTAAACCTACCTGAAAAATATTTTTTTCATGATGGAACAATTACACCTCTGACATAAAACTTTTTCATAATTGTATGGTTCCATTTAGAAACCCTACAATAAAATTGTCTCTCTACTTTCTATCATGAAAACATTTCTATCAATATTTTAGGAATCTTTTCATGGTCGAGGATTGTACCAATTTTCGTAAACGTTTGTAAGTCACCTCTCCTCCTCCTCCCCTCCCTCCCCGAGTCTCCTTTAAGTTCCTAATGTAATTTGTATTTTTGGTGTACAATAAAGAATATCTATTTATCTATCTCGCTATTCGACGTTCAAATGTAAATTTTCCTAAATTTTCACTCCTTTACCGGAATCAAGAAATTCAAATCGCGGTTTTAATTTTGAAAAGGATTTTATAAAAAAAACGTTTTACTCATAACTTTTACAATAGGAAAATGATTTTTGTATTACATTCAACGTAGGATGGATTGTAGCATAAATAAACTTTTTTTTTATCAATGATAGGCTCGCGTTGACCACCATCTCACCCGATGGCTAGCGATGATGTGGTCGACGATGGAGCACTTGATACAACATTGAGAAATCGTGTTCGAAAATCAATAGTAATTAAATGAAAGTCCATTCAGTACGTTAAATATTGATAAATTGTAATAGCACAAAATGTGTAATGCACATGACTCATATAATATACAAGCTTCTACGAGCGGCTTTGCCTGGGTGATAGTTGAAAATTATCAATAGGAAACATTCCATTCTATGACATGGTCTACCTGTGCATCAAAATCCCTTCAGTCGTTTAAGCATGATAGAATGACAAATATACACACATATATTATATATATAAATACACATACCATTACATACACACACACATTTATAAAAAAAAATCACCTGTATAATATTAGTGGGATTTAAATAAATATTGTTGAAAATTTTCATATATAAACAGTTTCAATATGTGCTTAAATGTAATAATAGCTTATGATAAGCGATAAACAGAAGTACATAATATATACCTTTTAATATGTATGAAGCTGAGACTGTTTAATTAAACGCCGTTGTAATTATAATGGGGGCTGCGCTCAATAAATTAGACATAAAACAATGCTACCAAGGCCCAATAAAATGAAGTATTCCAGAGAGTATGAAGCTCTGCTTGCTCTCAGCCTTTAACAAATGAAACAGCTGTGTTAGCATTATCATCCCATTGGGGTCACCTTCTAGCCTAACTAATTACGACTAAATAGTTGTACAAAGATACACTACCAGCTCAGGTGATCCAAAGCACTAACAAAATAAACCTGAAAAAAATACTGAGCTGAATTAATATTTACAAGCCAGTTCTACTTTTGATCCAAAGGTTGACAGACCCACTTATGGACACAGTAATTTGTACAAGCAGTTTAATTAATATACATATAATAGTCTGGTTTCTAAATAGCATAACTATATTCAGCAAGGTCGCCGACATAGCCCGAAGAATCACCAAACTTATAAGTGGTAGTGGGCTAGGCACATTGCTCGTAGAACAGATCCGGAGTGGCGACCACCTACCAGAAGACGCAATGTTGGAAGGCGTCCTACATGGTGAACTGATGACCTGGTGAGAGTCGTGGGAATACGATGGATGCGAGACGCACAGGACCGTTCGTTGGGGTGACACTTAGAGAAGGTCTAGGTAGTATGATGATAATTAATCAGCCTGATTAATTATCATCATACTGTTCCTACCGCTGGGTCTAAAGGCATCCTCTCGAAGAGAGTTGCGGGAGAGATGTGCGGGTTGGTAGATGTCACATGGCTTCAATTTTTTTGGTTCTAGGACATGTCGGTTATCTCAAGATGTTTTTCTGTGTGCTTGGTTTTAAATCCGCGACGTATGACGGGCATTTACCACAGGGCCACCACTGCTCTTTCTGAGTGCATAATAAGGCATGCATAATTTATTTATTTATTTATTAAAACCTCATGCAACATAAAGGTACAAAGGCGGACTTCCTTTTAATGTTCCCACTGCTAGGACTCAGGCCTCTTCTCTAGGAGAGGGAATGGGCCGTAATCCACCACGCGGGCCCAGTGTGGGTCGGTGGGTGTTACACGTCATCGAATATTACTAACTGAGTATTACTATCGAACCTCAAAGATTAAAAACCTGATCAAACCGTTCGTGATCGTCTGTGTTGTGTTGATGGTTATATTTTAGATATCACTGAACTGTACGATGCAGAGTTTATTGCCGGTTTTTCTCCATACAACTACCAATTGGAACCGTGCATTAGTTTCTCACGTTTTATAAGTGCCCATAAAGGCATAGGTGAAGTAATATTTTTAAAATTGAATTGATGCAGAAATACTGCTCCGAATCATATTTTTGAATAAAATAATGAAAAATAATAAAATAAACATTTTTTTAAGATTGCCGGAAAAGGTGACGATCATAACCGGTTATTATTAATATTGATAATTAATTTAAGATAAATCTCTTTTCCGCTGGAGCTGAGTTTTTTTTTTCTAAGCAGCCTGAGCATTCTCCTTTGCACAAAAACCGAGATCGATAAGAAAAACTGCCATCAATCCGTATACTGACCTAGGCAACTGCAACTTAACTTTGTAGAACAATAGATCAGTGACGAGCCTCTAGCTCTTTTTGCATTAATACCTGTGCGATGTGCACGACTAGGCGTTTCGGAAGCCGCAACTGTGACGTTGTAATGCAAATGAACGTAAAAGCGAATTTGTGTTCCCAAATGCAAAGCGCTTATAAAGGGTTTAAATTTGCAATTCTATTATAAAAGCGATGCAGATAATACGTTGAAATGTAAAACCGATTGGATGGCCGTCGAGTGAGTATGTGGATACGTTGATAACGTTTGAACTGTGCGCTTGGACATGACGCCGTATTTACTGCACTAAGCCCCACTGATGGCTGAATATTGCCGTCGATGTTTCATTTTGTAATCATTTATGACACTTCAGTTATAGTAATTAATCCATTTGCTGTGTTATAGTCATAGTCATAATATAGTAGTTTATTATTACCCACATGATTCTTACATGTCAGTTTACTTCCGTTCGTAATATATTTAGGAACAAAATTTTTTTTTGCGCTTATTAGGTAACTAAACCATTGGGAGTATATGTCTAGAGCTGAATGTTTTTTTGGACTGTATAATCAAACAGGGTGAATAGAAACTCAAGGGTGAATTGGAACCAAAATTTGAAAAGAATTTTTACGTTATTTAACAACTTTTCCCAGCGTATAATTACTCCTATTTATTAATCATTATCATCTTCCTGCCCTTGTCTCGTTTTATTTGGGGTCGGTGCAACACGTTTTTTCTTCCATTCTCTCCTGTCATTCGGCACGCTATAACTAACTTCCTTTTCTTTCATATCAATTCTCACACAATCCATAAAAATTATTAATAATAAAAACTGATAATAAATCAATGTTATTAATATAGTATACCAAAGTGAAAATCCTTATCAACGTTTTGTTAGTATTCGCCACGTTAATTTTTCGTTTTTTTTTTTTTATGAATGTACACATACATTCAAAAATTAAACCAATCTACGAATTTTATTTTCAATTTACAGTACTTACTCACTCACACAATAATAACTGTAACTACGCTAAAGCAATAAATCAAGATAGAAAACCAGCCAAAATTAACATTAATAAAAAATTCCGTCCATAAAAACTTTCCTAATCGCATTGGTCCTTTCAAACAAGATAATTTGCTGGACAGTGATAAATTAATGAGTAAATAAACCGTTGATAACGATCGGTCACAAAAACCAGTTGGTAAAGAAACCCCTGCTTAAGGAGACGCCATGACAAATGAAGGCTACAGAAAAAAAATAATTGCGCAATTTAAATGCCACCTCAAGCTAAGTTGGACAAATTGACTCTTCCAAGCGTTTTTGTTTAAACTTGTATTATTCCTGTTGGAACTATAAAATTATTTTACAGGGACTGTAGTCTGTTTGACGTGGTTAGACTTTGTAGATTTAATATTTCTTCTGTTCAAGGTGCTATACTGAACCTTGTTGAATAACTTTTTGTCATGAAATAGCTGCCAATAGAGACAGACAAGCTGAGAGGGACTTGGGGGGCTTGTATTGATTGTTTTAATTATTTATTTATTTTTTTAACAATTTGTGTACACACAATAATAAGAGAAAAGAAGAAGGAAACAGAAATAGTACCTACAAAGGTGATGCTTATTTCTAAAGAAATCTCTTCCAGCATGCCTGCGAAAGGAGAGTTGGAGAAAATAGAGATGTAGACACTGTGTGTAGTAAAAGGAAAATTGGTACACACAAAATACATTATCATGATTCCGTAAACAAATGTAGATATGTTACAGCCAACCATATTTTATTTTAAGCCCCATTTTGTATCCAGGCAATCTTTATCCATTCCAGGTTGCCTGGAAGAACTAGCTGAGTGCGATAAGGCCGCCGATTGTAAGTTTTTTTTTATTATAAGGTTTCCTTTTATAAATATTGTAATCTTGGTGTAAAATAAAGTGTATATAAATAAATGATTAACATACAACTCGACACTGACCTATAAAATACAAAGAAACTTATATTTCTCCAACTACCCAAGAGCAATGGGCCTTATCAAAAGACTTAACGACACTCCAAGGGCAATAGAAAGAGCTGTGCTCAGAGTTTCTTAGCGTTATAACATCAGATATGAAGATACGCGCAGGAGTACCAACGTTACCGATATATCCTGAAAAATCACCAAACCTAAGTGACAGTAGGCAGATTCACATGAGAACATATGGTCGCCAGTATAGAACGTTTCGTCCTCATCGAACGAAACGTTCTATACTGGCGTACCGAAAGACGCAGCGTAGGAAGGCCTCACACAAGGTGGACCGATGACCTGGTGAGGGTTGCAGGAATCCGATGGATGCGAAATACACAGGACTGGTCCTTAGGATGACATTTTGGGGAGGTCTATTTCCAACAACGGACGCCTTTCTGCTGAAATTATGAATAATGGTGAAAGACTAAGGAGCATCCACCTTTCAAGCCTCTTTTATCCAAGTTGCACCGCTTTCACTTTTGTTTTTAGGAAACTGTAAAGATTGGTTCTGCTGAAAAAATTACTTCATACAAATCGAAAAGCCTGTTAAAGTGTCACACCTGGGGTACTGTTTCAAAGAGTTACCGCGGCCCAGGAACCCAAAAAACAACTGAAAGGACACTGGTAGGTTTTAGTCGTAAAAATGTTAGACTTAATCACTCCCCCAGAGTCGGAGGATCCACGGGTTAAGTGAAAGTAAACCCCGACTCTTAGAACAAAGGAAAGAAGGAACAGGAGTGAGTTTTAGCCAGTAAGTCTGACAAGCGCTTTCGCTCCACCCAAGGGCAAGAAAAGTCATTGGATGATTTCCTACCATAAAAGAGTCGAAGGATTAATTGAACACAAAAAAAGCCACAGCTACAGAACTTCAATGATCAATACTGAATTACTGATACTCAGTTAATGACTGTCCCGGTATACAGACTTGTTAACCTCGATACGGTTTCTACATAATTGATCGATAACATAGGAAAAATGTGTGGCAATTATGATTCACGCTCGAACCTAGGGAGGGCTTTAATCGATTCGAAACGAAGTCTAAAGAATCGATTCAGTAAAAAAATGAGTTCTAAAAGATCGATCTTTTGATTACTCTGCAGGTACTGAGTCCTAAAAAATACGGTACAAAGGGCTTAGCCAAGTTGATAATCTAAAATCGTTAACGCTTGTAGAAAACTTCAAATGGATGGGAATGACGTCATCAAAACGCTTAGTCACGTGGTCAGAACAGAGGAATCGGAGGCGTTGCCGACTTGAGGCGATCGACAAAAGAGAACCCAAAACGAAACGGTCGTAACTTGGCCAGGCTTGCAGATAATCGTACAGTGCACAGTGTTTTTCATGAATGGTGAGTGATCGAGTGTACAACATTCATATATAGATATACAAAATTAACATTAGGAAAATATGTGATTGAAACATTACATAATAATATGATTGCATTCCTCAGACATAGCCCGAAGAATCAGCAAACTTATTTAAGTTTTGGTAATTCTTCTTGCCCACTGCCATTTGGCAGTGGGCAGGGCACATTGCTCGCAGAACAGATGGGGACGAAAGGTTCTGGAATGGCGACCACATACCGGAAGACTCAGCGTTGGAAGGCCTCCCACAAGGTGGACCGATGATCTGGTGAGGGTCGCGGGAATCCGATGGATGCATGATGCACCGGACCAGTTATTGTGGCGACATTTGAGGGAGGCCTATGTCCAACATTGGACGTTTTTCGGCTGAAATTATTCCTCAGAAAAAAAGAAACAAATCTCTATTTCAAAATCGATTTTTTGATTATTCGATTTCAAATCGCCATCCCTACTCGAACCATACCTGCCACTTAGGAGTAGGTCAATAAGCAACCTTATGTAGGCTAATGTAATTAGGTCCACAAACGAACACTTTGTAACGTCACGTGCTTAAGCCACTTAAAAAAAACTGCAATGGCGTGGTCATGTACAATACAACGCGACGATTATGAAATCGTTTATGTGGAAACTGGCACAAATTATATTTATTTAAGTACTTATGGGCAACGTAATTTGTATGTTTGGTACTACTAATGAAAAGCTTCAAGCTTTGCTGAGTTAAAGTAAGGTTTCTGCTTTTTGACTTTTTACTTAGAATCGCCATTATAGAAATTGTGGGTGAAACTCCTGTTTAGTTCTTTTCTTACAAAAAGTTGGTTTATGGCGCAAAAATTTCATTTATTTTAGTAAAAACCAAGTTATGGCAACCAATCTTTTTTATTCCTTTTCAAGGGGTTTTTTTTAAGTGTGGTAATCATCTAATTCTGCGAAGCAGTAATGCTAGCAAAAGAGGTGGCCACACGCGTGAGGGAACGAATGTCCTCACGCCCTAGCCACCGAGATTCTGACTCCGACTACCAGCCACGGCAGACACGGGCTTGCGGACGTCGAGTAATGGGTAGCTTGCCGTCCTGTCCATGTGTAATACTCCTCGCTCGACCTGTTTTTTCATATGCCCTCTGCGTTCCAGGGCAAAAAGCAACTAAAGGACAAAGATGGATTTTAGCCAGTGATAGTCTGATACGCCCTCTCGCCCCATCCTAGAACAAGAGACGCCATTGTATGATTTCGTAACTCAAAAATAAAAATCTATTGCACTTAATTTTTTATTCTCTCCTTCTTTGTTTTTATATAATTTCAATAAATTAAATTCCATTCCAATAAATAAAATATCACAAAACGATATAACAAAGGACGAAAACCGATAACTAATAAAGCAAGGTCTAATTTTCTAAATGCAAACAACATTCCTCTTTGTCATCGAATCTCCGCCGGCCACTTCAATTAGGTCGACCAGCTCGGGGCTACACTGCGCTCGGCCAACTATTTTATATTAATTTGCATAAAATCAAATATTCAGTAACAGATTGGGTGAGCAGTCGAATGTAGAAATTGCCTTTTCCTAAGAATGCTTATTAGAGATAGCCAGACGAGCAACTTTTAGTCTGTGCAACTACTTTGTTCATCAAGTCTACGGGAATGTATGAAAGTGCGCACCTGTAGCGACATGACAGTGGAGAGACTTTTTTGTCCACGGGTTTGACGATAGGCCGGCAACGCAATTTTATTATCACCCCATTTTTTTGTAGCAATTTTTTTTTGTATCAATACTTTTGTCTATCGTCTGTCTGACGTCATATACCTACAAATAATAATATGCAAATAAAGGATTTGATTTGATTTGTATTTTTTTTTGATTTGACATAATTGATTTTTCGAGATTTAGCACATCCAATGATGTGTCATCTCATTCAGAAATTCAAATTGAAGCTAGTCTTGTCCTTCTCAGTCGGAATACGCAATTGAGGAGACAGTGACAGAAACAAAAAAAATTCTGGGCAACTTATTACTCATATGCGCATCGAGGAGACAGTGACAGAAACAAATATGTTGCTGGACAACTAAATTGCTCGTGTGCGCATCGAGGAGACCGTCACACATAAAAGTTGGTGGGCAACTAAATTGCTGGTGGCTCCCTTAGGGCATGTGAAGCGATGGAAAACGGGCTTAATCCTTCAGTTCTCAGATCTGTAGTGATTGGAGTGCTTTCGTGCAATATTCAGACAACGTCCTAAGCCTAGGGCCTAGGGGTATGTTGTTCCTATTTCTGCGAATACTTCACAGATTGCCTACGGTTTTCTTTGTCAGTACATGTGTAACATAATACTGTTTTAGGTATCTCGTGATAGCTCTAACAAAACCTCTGGTAGTAATGGACATAGTCTATCTTTGGACATGTTGTATTAACTGGACATCTTCATATAATAGGAGGGTTCCTATACTTTTCAGTATAATAGGAAGGTTCTTGTATTTCCGAAAGAAATCTCCCTTAAGTGTCGCTACAACGCCCGCTCCTATGTATCTCGTATTTATTTGAACTCTATGATCCCTACCACCTGGTAGTGATCACCTTGGGAGGCCTTCCGACGCTGCGTCTTCCGAGGTCGTCTCTTCAGAACCTTTCTGCCTCATCAACCATTTGTTCTGCAAGCTGCCACTTAAGTTTGGCGATTATTTGAAACCAAATCCTCGATAGCGAGCTAATTAGTATATTTATCAATTTTAGTCAAACGACTATCCTCGTATGACAGTATTTTTCTAACCAACCTTTCAAATGTTTACCAATAAAGATTACTTTGCCAACTACTTCAAGTACTACACTTTAAACATAAGGAGTGACAGGCAGGGGTCCGAAGTACCCATGCTTGCCGTAAGCTAGGTCTGAGAGACCCCTCTACCCTTGTGCGGTAATCCGATCTAGCTGAATTATTTCTGTTCTGTGGTTTTAGGGCTCTAAGTCATAAGTACCTACATACGTCAGTACTTAAAACATCAACTCAGTACTTACCTACCACAACTTTAAACTAGGATTTGTTTTTTATACTTCACTTTTCGTTTTCAAAAAGATTTGTAGCATGACATGGGTAAATTGTTGGTATTAGAAAAATATTTGACTGGATTTTCAGAGAGTTAAACTATATAGGAAAATAGAAGAATCAAAATTAAACTTTGTCCTGTCTACATAATAATTATGGTGAATGTGTTTCCGTGTAAATATCACTCATTGATTAATTCATTAAACCCCACGCGAACGCCGGCGTTTGCTCGGTCATTGTATTTCTATTGTGTCTCTAATTACGCTACTCAATAGGTTCACGAAATCTCAGAAACTATAGTACCTACAAACGTAAAATTTGGCAGGTAGGTAGGTTCCTTATGGGGAGTAAACATCCGCTAAGAAAGGATTTTACGAAACTCTTAGTTAAAACGGGGGTTGGAAGTTTGTATGGAGAAACCTATTTTCACGCAGGCGAATCCGCTCGCAGAAGCTAGTAATCGTATAAAATATCACAATAGCTTACTTAGTACACGACATAGCCTCACAAGATCAAAGCAGAAACTCTCCAAAGTACATTCCCCCACTTTCAAATAATTCAATAATTCCACCTACATCACTTCCCAGAACCAATAGCCAATCTATTCAGAGCAAGACCGCACGACTTGCGACATAAACTGCACTCCACAAACTATTTTATCAATTTTCATAAATCCAGTGTCCCAGTAACAGATTGGGGTACCAGGGAACTATGAATTAGTAGAGAGTACCCGCCCGTTTGCGGTCGACGAAAAACTACCAAACTTCATTGGCACGAACTCAAAAGCTGATTGCTATAAAAAAATGGGCAAGTGCAAGTCGTACTTATTGTATATTCCTACATTTATTAATATTGAAGCGTCTCTAACTAAAGAAAGTATGTAATTTATATAAAACGAGATAGGTACAGAAAACCTTGATTTATCAGAAAAAAACAAATTGGCAGTTTGTATTTATTATATACTAGATTTTGCCCGCAGCTTCACCCGCGCACATAAATTATAGCCTATACCACTCAGGAGCAGCAGCAGCAGCACCTTTCTATCGATGAAAAAATTTTGCAATCGCACATAGGTGAAATTCAAATAATTAATAAAATTAAAAAAATGAAGTTAATCTAATTAAAAAATAGTAACCTAAATTGGCAACTAGATATATGAGGCCACATATTAGTGATCTGTAAAACATTTAACACTTTTTATTTAGTTATCCACACGTTTGGTTTAAACTGTGATTGATCATGGAATAATTTATTACAATTTTGAACATAATTATTTTGTTTGAACAACGTTTAATATTTAAGACTGGAAGCTTATGGATTCCATAATTTCAGGCATGTTTTATTATTACTAAATAACTAAAACGTTTATTACAACCGTAAGGTTGTAAAGATATATTGGTTCAAACTACGCCAGGTGACTCGCTAGCCTCTTGGCGCTATGCTACCCGCTTAACAGTACGTTTTCGGGCATAGCGATTATACAAAAATACTGTAAAACAAACAGACATCGAAGTGTACTAGAAGTGTTCCGAATAATAATAAATTTAGCACGGAACCCTACAAAATTAAAGCATACAATGTGTTTTCTTCATTAATGTTATTAGGTTTCGACGTTCGCTTTATGAATTCTGCTGGTGATCTTGTAATTTGGTTTGCTTTTACGTTTCACGGAAACAATAACAATGCTTGCAATACTGGCTCATAAAGAAAGCTAGTTAGTTCGAATTAAAACGAGGTATGTGCTATATTATTTTATGCTTTTCTCTTATTCGGTGGGCGACAGGTTAATGTATGTCCGGTACTCGCTGAGTATTCTGCCGCATTGCTGCACTGCCAACGTGGCTATTTTTTTTTTATGTATACTTTACTATAAACCAAAATAAATTTGGAGTGAATGCTCTACAAACCATGATATGACAAAATGACATGATAAAATATGTTGTCGTATTACACGAATATAAAATACTGAAATACTTGTTTTATCAATCAATTTCAAATTGATTTACACCCCTTAAAAATATTGTGAATTAGTTAAAAAATATTTTTGCCACGTTTATGCATTCTGAGACAAATAACAAGAATGGTTAAGTTAAGTGAATAAGTTTTTATTAAATGAAGTACTTCCTTTAACAACCAAAATAATTAATGACTGGATTGGTGATTATTAATTCTTAAAGCAATCAAATGGACACAGCTGGCGTCCCTTCCAATCCTAAATCACAGTCACACCCTCAGCAAGTAGATGGCCATTCGAAATGTTAATCTCAAATAATTATATATTCTATTTCGCATTAAGGTAATTGATTACGTAGGCGCATAAACTAACACCTGGCCAAACTAATACCTAGAACAACTTAATATTGTAATTATGTCTGGGTAGCAAGCATGAAGATGATTCTGAAATAAGTCGCTTTAATACACGATGGTTATACACGGTGTTTTTGATATCAACGCACAAACGAATACCACGGATCCAGTATATGATTCTGGACCCCCCAGAGGTGAATTTTTTGTCGGCTTTTTCCTAATTTTCTGCTCTATTATAACAACATTCCAAATAATCACCACAGTGTATTTTTAGTTACCTAATTATTTTTAATCACTGGTTAACAGTAACTAGCTTAACTATGTGTTAGACTAAACAAGTTAGGATTCTTACATTTTAGATGTTAAAGAAAATAACACGCATAACATTGTACTTTTCAGATATTTGCAAAAAATTAACTGCATTTAATTAAAATTGAATAATTTTAAATAAAAACAATACTTCGGTTCATCGTAGTCAAAACAATAAAAACCCATTTACCAATTAGCCTTAAACAGCCTGCTGAGCGGCGTGACAACAGTAGGTTACAAATTTGCGTGACAGCCGTCGAGCAGACAACAGTAATGAGCATATGCGACACAAACATGTCACCTAGCTACATGATAACTCATCCCATAACGTATGGTAGCCCATAAACAGAAACGCTTGATGTAAGTGCACCTTCCGCATCACAATCCCACTCAATCCTAAGTGATAGTTTCTGTCTCTCTCTACTTCGTAATTAATTATATCATCTTATACGATCTTACTTCAACTTTGTGGAGCAAACCATTTCTGTTTATTAATGCCAACCATTATTCAACGGCAGCCGCAGATGAGGCAAAACGAGGGAACGTTCTTGAAATATATTCATCTTGTCTCGTTAAAAGTAAGTTGAGTTTGAAACTTGACTTTATGATAGTTGTCGTTTGTTTTTAATTCTTCAATCTGGTTGGAACTGTGTCTTTACTATTAAGTGAAACTTCAGGCTATGACTTTTTTAAAGTAAAACCGGAACCCTTAGGACTATATTTCACCGGGACACCATGGCGGTGCGACCAGTTGCGCCGCCATGGTGTCCCGGTGAAATATAGCCCTATCGTACTCTTTGATGGGGGCGTCACAGGCGGCCGGATTGGCGTCTGAGCTGGTTGCGTCACCAAATTGGTTGCGCAACCAAATAGACACTAGGTGAGTAGGTACAGGTAGGTAGGTAGGTAGGTATAGAGCTGTATACATTTTGTTGGTAGCGTTGACTGGTCGCGTCACCATGGTCCCGGTAAAATATAGCCCTTATAAAATGTCTGTTGTCCATCTGTCCGTCCGTCTGTCGCGAGTCTTTTTCTCAAGAACGCATAGAGGTATCAAGCTGAAATTAATATCAAATACTCGAGTCTACTACCTCAAGTAGTAATTTATACTATAGGTTTGTACGGAACCCTCGGTGTGTGCGTCCGATTTGAATTTAGCGAGATATTTTTAATATGTATTATTTATTATCTCATCTGATGATAGGCGATGATGTGGTCGACGGTGGAGCATATTTGCCTAGAGTTACTTCTACTGTTCACTTTTGATTTAAAGACCCCTAGGTTGTAGCTATCATGGAAAACCAGACTCCGGCAGGGAATTCCAGTCCTTAGTTGTACGCACAATAAATGTGTTTCCAAAACGTTTTGTATGTATCGGTGGGAATTCTACCATTTTTTTTTTTTTCGATATAATCCAGTGCTTGACTGCGATCCCACCTGATGGTAAGCAGTGATGCAATCATTGATGGTGAGACGCACTAGTTTATTAAGAGCCTATTCACTCTAGCCTTGAAGGCACCTAAATTATAGTTGGACGGGGAGACCGCAGCAGGCAAATTGTGCCATGTACTGGTGGCGCATCGCCGTGCATGTAGAGGTCGGATGATGGAACGGGTTTGGCGGATTTAAATTGTACAATTCCAATGCACACTCCCCGAAAGTTAAACAATAGAAATCCGACAGGCTAACAACTCGGCGTCAATGCTCAAGGCTTTGGAGTTCTGATTCGACGAGTGCAGCATTACCGATGATCTTCTGGGCTCGCTTTTTAATCGATTCTAGCGCATCAAGCTGGCATTTGGCAGATCTATCCCAAAGATGAGAGTAGGCGCCTTATCAAAGTGTGAGCGAGAAAGAAGGATCCAGCTATACATCCTATCTCTTCCCTCTCACTATCCTTTTAACAGTGCAGTTTAACAGCGCAGTTCTCTATACACCTTCGAACTTGTAACAACTTCAGGCTATGACTTGTTTAAAAAATTAATCTATCAATTAGTCTAAATAGTGTGTATAATTGGTTTAAATTAGTCTATTAATTTTACATCTGATTGATTAATTTTAATGCTATTATAAATTAATGAGAACGTTTAAACCACATCATATTTTAATTAATTATTATGGTGACTCAAAAGGTCATAGGTGATTTGTCAAATCAATGGTACAAACTTAAATAATATCGACGGTTGAAAGGCTAATTGATCTAAGCGACATTTAAAAAAAAAAACAATTAAACCTAACTCAAACGACGGAGAAAAATTGGCTGATTCCGAATATGTATATAACTCAATATTGGAAAAAATGTCGTTTAGATCAATTAGCCTTTCAACCGTCGATATGGAGGTAAACGTCAAGAAAAATTGTATGATCAGTAAGATTATGCTTTTTTGGGTTAAATACACGAAATATGCCATCGAGACCCTATTAATAAGCTTCCGTTGTCTGTTCATCCGTCTGTCTATCTGTTTTTCGTCCGTCTGTCAAGGGGCTGTATCTCCAAGAAGTTAATGTTTGAAATTTTCGCAGAATATGTATTTTAGTTGCCGCTACAACAACACATTATAAAATTAAAACAAACTTAAGTTTTCCATAAAAAGACATTATTTTGCTGGTGTTTTTTGTTTGGTTCTTTTAATGAAGTACAAAACCCTTCGTGTGCGAGACCGACTCGCACTTGTCGAGTTTTTGTCCTGTTTTAAAACCAAATTATATGCGACCCAAGCAAAATACAATTACTTTTATGCATTACTCCCCAACACAAAATCATTAACAAACTGTTTACACACGTTCATAATCTACGAAACACCAACGTGTGTTGAACCAGCGACCATATAATTTTATTACTTATAAGTGGGTAGAAGAATAAAAGCTGGTCTTTCATTACATGGCGAGCGAGCTCAGGCGTGTGTGTCCTGCATACTAAACAGATTGAAACGCGACTTCAGATATGTATTATTTTTGTTTAATAATTTAGTTAGACCGCCATAGCCCGAAGAATCACCGAACTAAAGTGGCAGTGGGCAGGGCACATTGCGCGTAGAACGGATGGTCGATGGGGCCGAAAGGTTCTAGAGTGGCGACCGCGCACCGGAAAACACAGCGTTGGAAGGCCTCCCACAAGGTGAACCGACGACCTGGTGAGAGTCACGGGAATGCGGTGGATGCTAGACGTACATGATCGGTCGTTGTGGAGGCGCTTGGGGGGGGGCTATATCCAACAATGGACGTCTTTCGGCTGAAATGATGAAAATGAATATACCTTTTTCATAATCAACCTTTTTAATATTCCCACTGGTGGGATTCAGGCCTTCTCTCAAAAAGAGGGAATGGGCCGTAATCCACCACTCGGGCCCAGCGCGGGTTGGTGAATGTCACATGTCTTCGAATTTTTGGTGCTAGGACATGCCGGTTTCCACGCGATGTTTTTTTTTCACCGTTTTGAGAGCAATGGTGATGATATAAATTACACAAAGTAATGCGCCTGGCTGGGTTTGAACTTGCGACCTACAACTCGTAAGTCGGGGCCGTTACGACTCTGCCACCATTGCTCCCACAATTTGCTGCAGGCTAATTAATAATTTCAAAATGGTTTTATTTATGTTGTGGTTTTATTTGGTCGGTTAATTATTTAATCAACCAATCGTGGCGTTCTAGAGGGTAACGCACTGTGACATCAACGTGTGAATAAAACAATACGTTTAACTTTTACGCAGTTTTATGAATAAAATACTTTGACATTTTTCATTTGTATTGATATTGTTATGGGGTGTGTACAACGTGAAAAGGATCAGTAGATTGTCGCTCTATGTAAAACTAGCTTCTATTAGTGGATTCGCTCGCGTTAAAATAGAGAATTATCCCAAGGAAACATACTCCTGCCCCCGAGTAAAGTTACAACCGTTTCGTTTCTATTCTCTATTCGTCGACCGCCTCGAGTCTGCCACGCTTCCGATTTCTTTGTTCTGACGTCATCTCAACGCTCAGTCACGTGGTTCTCATTCAATGATATCCCCCGCTCTTGGGCGGATCGGGAGAGTGTGTCAGACTTCTACTGACCAAAAACCCACTCCTGTTCCTTCGTTACCTTTCATTCCAGGGCCGGGTCTTCCTTTCGGAAGCAGAACCTTGGCCCCAGTAGGCTTCGACCCTGCTGGGAACCTACGGTTTGCTGACATTTCCTTGAGGCGCTCGTGGAACAGTACGCAGACCATCGGACGGTGAGCTACCCATTGCTCGCCGTCCGCAAGCCCGCGGCCTTTATAATGTTAGTGAGATGTGTGTAATGTGTGTGAAGCTAACCCTGATTTTAAGTAACCTAATAAAGTTTAACTATTATCAGATAATTTCCTCGCCAACAAAATGTGATATTATTTACTGTTAAACTATTTTAGACTGAGTAAAATCAATAAAATAAGCCGCAAACCATATAAAAACTATATTTCGTACACATTTATAAAATGATAGACGGTGTGATGTAACGTTTTGATTGCAGCATCCAAGACTGGGTCAGTTTATCAAGGAAGCGTTAGATTTTAATTGGTATCTCTCTCCAATCTGTCTGTCGGGAGAATTTGTTATCACAGTTCTTACTAGGGTTGTTCAGATTTGAAATGCCGGATGTGGATTTCGGATCTATATACAGATATGTATAGGATTTTTTTTACTGTCTGTTTTGTCTCGGTAAGCGTAAGCTTACGAAGATCAAATTATATTGGATTTTTTTTTGGGTCGGAAAACATCCAATAACTTCTCGCTCTAGGGCGGGGTGCGAGGGCGTGTTAGACTTTTACTGACTAAAACCCATTCCTTTGTTTCTTTTTTACTTTGCGTTCCAAGACCCCAGGTTTCCCTTTCAGAAGCGAACCCATGGCCCAAATCCAAGGTAATCTAAATTATTTTGGATTATCTGCTAGTTTCGGATAATTTCGGTTACGGATATCAGAATTTCAAAATAAAATATATATAAATATAAATAAAAACCATAAGATTTGACTTTTATTTAGAAAGAAAGAAAGAAAAAGAATTTATTTGGTACAGCACAAGCCATAAACACAATATAGGGTAAACATGAAACAAAAATAAAAAAGAAGCAAAAATGTAGTTGTGTACCTCTCATTTTTAGTTTAGGTTATTATTTGTTTGACTAGGCAAAACAAACAAAAATCTATCGTAACCTTTCATTAAGACTTCGCTTTATCCGAAACTATCCGAAAGTTTTATATCGGTATCGATTACGATTACGGATATTTTTTTATTTAAGAATTCTGATATTTTCGGTTACGGTTACGGAGCTCCTTGACACACCTACCTATTCTTTAACTAGAAAGCAAATTTGATAAAGTATTTGTGTAAATTAGTTTGTTTTGGTGTTTCTTCTCAGGGTAGTCGGCTTGGAAATACTAGCCTCATCTAGTTTAAACTGACGAAAACTTGTAAAAGTGTTTTCTAAAACTTATTTGCAAAATAAATATCATTTATTATTTATCTAGCTTGAAATGTCATCCCCTCGCCCCAACCGCCACCGGGTTTCCGATCCCGTCCGTAAGCGCGGGGTTGCGGACGGCTAGCAATGGGTAGCTCGCCGTCCGAACGTCCGGTAACCGTCTGGACCGAGCCCAAGTCGTCGACGGGGCGTACCGTTCCACGCGGGCCTCAAGGAGATGGCAGCAAATCGTAGGGGCCCAGCAGGGTCGAAGCCTACTGGGGCCACGGGTAGTTTGAAAGTGCAACCCGGGGCCCTGGGACAAAGGCAAAGAAGGAACAGGAGTGGGTTTTTAGTCAGTAAAAGTCTAACACTATATCCAGATCCGCCCAAGAACGGGATTTGTCATTAGATGATTTTCCCGCCTAAAAAAAAAACATCCTGAAAGTAGTATGTTTAAAATAGGCTACTTAATCGATGTCAAGTGTTCTTAAATTTATTATATTCTAAAAAAATCAATAATTAGTTTTAAAATAAAAATACTGCCTATTTTGATAAATAATTATTGTTTCATTAACGTTTTTATGTGTGCGTGTGTAGATGTCAATATTAATTATTGCCTACAATTTAAAAAAAAACCACAAAGTACCTAAGTTCATTTAAAAAAAAAATCATATCTCAGACCGTTTGTTTGACACATAAAGTTTCAGTGCTTTTCTTATTATTACTAATAATTTCTAGAGAGGGACAATAAAAAAAAACTGGGCAAGTGCGAGTCGGACTCGCGCACTGAGGTTTCCGTACAATTTTACATATGAAAACAGTTCAATTCCCGAATTGAGTTACGAAGAGTTTTTAAATCGCAAAAAGTTTTTTTTTTGTGTCGTAACTACAAATTTACAGTTTTCAGATTGCTTCCTATACTTGTGCTGTAAGACCTTCCTTCATGCCAAATTTAATGATTCTAGGTCGACGGGAAGTACCCTATGAATTTTGATTACATGGAGAGTGTCGAAATACACGTATTTTGCGACATAAACAACCGCGTCTCTTTTTTTTTCGTTAACTAAAAATTTTGATTTTTTCACAGCTTCAAGGGACCGCAGATTTGAGTATATGGTTTTAATTTCAACTTGATACCTCAACGCTTTCTTGAGATAAAGGGTTTTGACAGAAAGACGGACAGACAGACAAAGTGATCCTACAAGGGTTCCGTTTGTCCTTGTGAGGTACGGAATCCTTAAAATGACACTTGCACATGTTATACAGTCTACAGATAAAATATTCAGATAGCGATGAGAAAGATTGATAGGCTTACAAAGACTTATCAATTTATTAGTATCTCCAAATATTGGTAATGGGTTATGAATATTTAACAAAGGGCTAAACATTTAATTTCAATACAATCCAATCTCGGCTCCCTATACAGATTAAAGATAACCTAATCTCTTAATTCTAAACTAAAATCTCTTCCAATTAAAATCAAGGCAAACAAAATCAATATGCCCTTAACATTTAAGCTTCGGTCCCCAATACATAATTAGGTTTACAATAACACTTTACAGGGTCCCCAAAAGTTTCTTCGTTAGATTCTCCCCGATACTATCGTGTGCAAATTTCCTGAATACCTCCACATTTTGCCGGGAAAGCTACCGTCTGCATCCAGTCAAGTCTCTAATGTAGGCCACTCTCTGCTCAAATAACTTTCTCAATGAAAATAGCAGCAGTCGTATAGAATGAATTCTGTTGTATCAGTTAGTTGGGTAAATAATTTGTTTATTGGTTGAAAGGAGAAAAAAGGATTTTAATATATATGTTACCGGCAATCTGTATAATTTAGGTATTCTATACAATACCTAGGCAATGTATAGAATACCTGGGGCGTCCAGACAATGTATTCAATGAAATCTTATGATTAATATTGTCCATTACATACTTTACCTAGGTAATGTATACAATTCCTAGGGATTGTCTAGGATGACCGGTTCGGTGCGAGGATAATCGCGTTCCTCGCATTGGTAGCCTTCCAACTTGGTGTCTTGAACGTACGGGAGTGTCAGACTTTTAATTACTAAAAACTGCCAGTGACCCTTCATATGCCCTTTGCGATCCAGGGCCAAGGTAACTCGTTTGAACAACCCCGCAACCTTAGTAGGCATCTTTATATCTTTACATACGTTTGTATTCAGTTTAATCCCCAATGTAGGGCAATCACTACACAATACTTTACTTTCTCATTGAAACTTGTAGCAGTATAGTACAAGTATGAGTTCTGTATCAGTCAGTTGAGTAAATAATTTGCTTTGTAATTGAAAAGTTGAGATTGAAAGGGGGAGAAATGGATTGTTTGGATTATATCTAATTGGAAGATGCTGAGTAGTCTCAAGTTTTGAATAGGGTGATTCTGTTAGTTCAGCTTGTTGTAATTGGACAAATGTCAATAGACAAGTATCTATAGTTCTTTTTTTGTGTCAACTTTTATTATAGAGAAGACTAGCTTTTGCCCACGGCTTCACCCGCGTACAAAAAATATAGCCTATGTTACTCAAGAATAAAGCAGATTTCTATTGGTGAAATAATTTTTTTTTAAGGGATCAGTTCTGTAGGAAAATTAGTTCAGATGGATGACTTTTTTTTATGAATAGGCTCGACTGCTGTTTATACAGCTGCGACAATCGTGCATCAGCTAGAGTGCTAGACGAAGCACTCGACGCTAAATCTCCGTTCGTGCGCTTGTGATTTTCGTAATATCTCTTTAATCATTCGTCCAATTGATATGCAGTAAAAAAAACACATTCATTTGGTTATGGTGCCGACAAACCTGCTTATTTTATAAGCATTAATAAATTGTTGATAATATGACCGGTTAAACATCATTCAACGATTTTATTTATATCTAATACATTTTTAAAATTATGATATATCTCGAATGGAATGTTTAAATTGAATTATTTAAAAGTAATGTACAGGCACTGAACTTTCAAAAACAAGACTTTAATTTGAAATAATTTATTTTGATAAGGATTAATACAAAGATACAAAAAATAGCCTTTTCTAGGGACAGTGCTTAATTCAGTTTCTTAATAAAAAAAAACTGTTATTGTGAAATAACTATAACAGTAAGACATATGGTGTTGCGGCATTTTTTGTAGATAATAATATGTTCTGCAAAATCGTAGAATATTATTTTGTTCTATCATCCATAGTTTTCGCAGCGCACGCATGAAGAAAATTTATAGGTCATTTATTTAAACTGGTTTACCTTATTGCAGTTTTATAAAGAACCCTATCGGGTTTTTTTAAAAATAAAATATAGCTTGTGTCACTTTGTGATTAAGTAACTTTCTACCGGTAAATTTGTTTTTCAAAATTGGTTCAGTAGTTTTTGAGTTTATTCGTTACAAACAAAAATACAAATCTTTTCTCTTTATAATATTAGTACAGATATTTTTTTTTTTCGATTCCAAGCTGTGATTGTCTGCAATCTTACCTGATGGTATAAGCAGTGATGTAATTGTTGATGGTGAAGCGCACTAGTTTATTAAGAGCCCAGGGGCGCCGACCCCGTGGGTGCTCGGGGGCTTGAGCACCCATGAGAAATAAACAGTGGATGCCGAGCACCCCTGAGCATAGCCATCAAGAAACAGATCAGTAATTGCCGTTCAGGTTAAATATAAATTATAATAATTCTTGATACTAAAAACTAGTTTCATTTGTATGCATAATTATAATGGTTTCATTTTATATTTTTATCAAACAAAATTATGTAATTATGTACGCAATTTGTAAGTAAGACATTTATTTATTTGCCGGTCAATCAGTGTGCATTTCTCTTCTCACACTTCGCCGCTTTTTCGAGTCCATCAATTGAGCATCAGCACACATGAGGTTTTCTAAAAGCCGGCGCACCTGTATGAGTCTATTTACTCTAGCCTTAAAGACACCTAAATTATAATCGGACGGGAAGATTGCTACAGGCCAATTGTTTCAGTCCTTCGATGTACACGGTATAAACGACGAGGCGAAACGCTTAGTCTATGTGTATTATAACATTATATACTCCAGTAATTACACTGTCATTATTGCAGCGTAACCGTTAATTGGGAAAAGCCATGCTCAATAGCGGGCATTGGCAGGATATTGACCCGTAAGCTGATAACATCGTAATGCCATTACATTATATCGAGCAAGCATTACATTAATATCCTATGATTTACGAGTTATAGTATATATATATATAAGATGTTTTCCGAAATATTTGAGCTTAGGGTGACAAAGTCAAACACAATTGAGTTTCTCTGTAAGAAAAGTTAAATTTTATTGTTAGTTTTACATTACTCCAACAAAGACAGTTTTAAATACAAAACCTTACATACCTGTTTAGGTATGGTGACTAGTAAATCAAACGACGGACACTCGTAGATACCGTTTATTGTGTTCACTATAACTGTCGCGTAACGAGTGGCACTTCTCGCTGACGCGCATAACATTATATACTTATCATGACCCTACAACATTCCTCCCCTTTGGGGAAAAAAAAACTACTAATGACACAAAAAATACATAATTTCTTATTAAGTACAACAATAAAATACCAATGACGATGACACGATTCCCTCGTGTTGAATCTAATAACAACATGATAGGCTCAAGTTACAATGCCTGCATCTGGTAGGTCTAAATTACTAAGATACAACACATAGAAATATTTGCTTATACCGAACTTGTAGACAATATTGCGATAACATGGTTACAAATGATTAATTACATTTACATATAATTAGTTTACACGCATTGAAATTTTAGTCTTACAGAATTGACAATGGTTTACGAGTTTACGTTACACTGACACGGATTGAATTTACCTTAGGTACGATTACTCTGTACAGATGACACTTATGCGTACTGAACTGTAGCTGGCTGCTGACCAGCTCTGTCGATCTGGCTTAATGATATCATAGATGTCATTTCTTTCCTGGCCCACTTTTTCATACCTTTGTTGCACCTCTTGAATATGAAACAGGCTCCGATTATAAGAAGGATTGACATTATGATGGCAATAAGAATACTGTACATTTCCATTTTCTGTTCCATCGAACTTTGACTCGCGTTATTTGCGCCATTTTGCGCTATTATGATTTCTTCCTGCTTGCTGTATGACTTTCCCATGTTTATCAAAAGTAAAATGTATGTACGTAAAAAATATAAGTTGTGTAACGTCTACTATTCCCAAAAAGGTAATACAATATAATTATAAACAATATATTTGTAAAATAAATAAAATGTAAAATGATTATAATGTAAAAATCTGCTTACTACTATTGGTTACTAACCTACTTTCGCTGTAAATTATAATACTGTTATTACAGCGTTAGGCGAAGAGAAACTATGCTACCTTTGCAAACATTTCCTTTTAATATAAAATGCTATTAAGCTGGTATCGCATCGCTTAGCGTTGTATTCGCTAGGAGTGGATGCCAATTATGATAAAAACCTTACTGGCAACTTTATCACGCGGCCAGAACGTGTAGTGCGGTTAGCGCTAGAATTGCTAAGCGTGACAGCGGGTTCGATTCCCGTCTGCTTGTTTTCCGTTAACCTGTTTGAACTTTCTGTAATATTATCATTTAACTTCGTATCGCTTAAAATGTATGCTGGCTTTAACCTATCTATTGTTATACTAGCTTTCCTTCCGGGCAACTGGATGACGTAAAACTTAGACCTTCTTTGTAAAACGCGGTACGGACCGTCGTAAGGAGGCTTTAAAGGTTTGCGTACTGTGTCGTCCCTGACAAATACGTAGTCCACTTTACTTAAATCGGGATGCACAAAACATGACCGAGAGTTCTCGTGCGGCTTTGGTACAGGTCTGAGAGATTTTATGTTTTCTCGAATCTGCTCTACTAAGCTATATGGCTCTGAGGGAACGATTTGAGTAGCATCGTAAAAATCCCCGGGAAGCCGTAATGTACGACCAAAAGTCAACTCTGCGGCTGATACGCCACTGTCGCTACGACATGCTGCGCGAAGACCTAACATCACCGTGGGTAATTCATCGACCCATGACTTATCATGCAAACGTGCCATAAGGGCGGCTTTTAGTGTTCTATGCCACCTCTCTAGAGCTCCGTTAGCCTGTGGGTGGTAAGCCGTAGTGCGTATCCTGTTGATACCTAACAATTTTAAAAGTTCACGGAAAAGCGTACTCTCGAACTGGCGACCTTGGTCGCTCGTCAACTTTACTGGACACCCATATCGACAGATCCAATCCTTATATAAAATTTTTGCAACGGTTTCGGCGTTCATGTCTTGCATAGGGAAAGCTTCGGGCCATCGTGTGCACCGATCAATTATCGTTAAGCAATACTTGAAACCATCTTGTGAAATTGGAAGAGGGCCGATTATATCAATATGCACGTGGTGGAAACGATCAACATTGGGAAACTGACCTACATCTGAAATAGTGTGACGACCTATTTTTGAGCGCTGACATTCTAAACATGTTTTTGACCATTCGTTTATATTAATGTTCATATTTGGCCAGAAAAACTTTTCAGTAACTAATTTCCGACTCGCGCGATTCCCGGGATGACTAAGATTGTGTATACTATCGAATGCAGCTCGCCTAAACTCTTCCGGTATATACGGCCTCGCCATTTTCGTGGAAATGTCACAATAAATTGGTTTATTACAAGTAGGTAAGTATAATTTCTTTAAAGTAGAACAACTGGTATTATCTGCGTTGTATGCCGTCACGTAGTCATCGGTTTCTTGCGATTCAGCGATTCGGTTGTAATCTATAGCTGTGGGACAGAAAACTGTCTCTACACGTGACAAGGTGTCAGCTACCGTGTTGCTATGCCCACTTATATGACGTATATCGGTTGTGAATTCGCTGATGTATAATAAATATCTAATTCTGCGAGGTGTTTCGTCAGACGATTTTCCTAATTTTGAAAAAGCGTATGTTATCGGTTTATGGTCGGTATACACGGTGATCCTACTTCCTTCAAATAGTTTTCTAAAATGCTTTATCGCCATGTATATAGCCAATAGTTCACGGTCATAAGCAGAGTATTTTTGTTGGGCAGTAGTTAACTTTTTTGAGAAATATCCTAAAGGCTCCCAAATATTATTTACCTGCTGTTGTAAGACTGCGCCTATACAAAAATTAGAAGCGTCGGTCATCAAAGCGAGCGTCGTATCAGTTCGCGGATAAGACAATGTAGCGGCCATTTTAAGACCATTCTTACATTGCTCAAAAGCTTGACTTGCGTCCTCCGTCCATTGAATCTTACTTTTATCATTCTTTTTTGAACTTCCGAGATATTTATTGAATAAGGACTGATAGGATGCTGCGTTTGGTAAATGAGCGCGGTAAAAATTCACCATACCTATGAAACGACGTAAGTCCTCAATTGTCTGCGGTTTCGGATAGTCTATGATGGCCTTGACCTTCTCGTCTGTTGGCCGAATACCCTGCGGTGAAACTTGGTACCCTAAGAATTCTAAATTAGTTTGACCAAAAGCGCATTTATTTAGGTTTATTGTTATTCCGTGTTTGTCTAACCGCTGAAAAATAATGCCTAAATGTTCGAGATGTTGCGCTTCATTTTCGCTCATTATAATAGCGTCATCTATATAATTGAAGACAAAATCCAACCCTTGAAATACTGAGTCCATAAAACGTTGGAAGGTCTGGGCAGCGTTACGTAATCCGAATGTCATTCGCGGGAATTCAAAGAGGCCAAAAGGTGTTATTATTGCTGTTTTTTCCACGTCCTCTGGTGCAGTTTCTATGAAATGATAAGCTCTATTTATATCGATTTTTGAGAAAATTTTCTTACCAGCCATGCTAAATGTAAAATCTTGCAACCGTGGAATTGGGTATCTGTCGGGTTTCGTAATTGCGTTTAGTCGGCGGTAATCCCCACACGGCCTAATGTCACCATTCTTTTTCACTACTACATGTAAGGGACTTGCCCAGGCGCTCTTTGAAGGACGGCAGATACCCAATTCTTGCATTTTCTGGAATTCGGCTTTAACAAGCTTATATCGGGCGGGTGGTAGCGGTCTTGCCCGTGCAAATACCGGCGGTCCGGTAGTTTCGATAAAATGCTGCACAGCAGTAGGTTTACTTTCCGCGAATGACATAGGTTTGGTAACGCTCGGAAATTTCAATAAGAGGTTATGATACGGATGATCAATATTAACAGAAAATACAGAAGGTTCACACATGCTAACTATTGATGCTACAACATTCATATCTGTCACTTGGTCTATGAGTTTTCGTGCACTGACATCAACCAGTAGCTTGTGGTGGCTTAAAAAATCTGCGCCCAAGATTGGTTGTTTGACGTCAGCGATTACGAAATCCCATCGATAAGGTCTACGTAATTTAAAATTTAAGATCAATGACTTTACCCCATACGTTTTGATTTCCGTTCCGTTAGCTGCAAACAATTTATAGTCACTGCACTCACGAGCACTTTGTTTTTTATTCACTGGTAGAACCGATATATTAGCACCTGTATCAACTAGGAAATACAGTCCACTGTTATTATCTAATATCCGGAGGCGGTGACAAGGAGAGATGGCACAGAGCTCCGCCGTTGTCTGCGCCTGCTCTAGTTTTCCTTGGCTTTCCACGCACAAGGTGCTTCGCATTTATTCGCCCTGGCGCGGAAGCGATTGTGATAAAAGCAAAGCCAATCTGGGCTTTCAGGCGTCCGGCGCTGTTTAGAAGGGTTACGGCTGCGGTTTCGGGATGCAGAGCGCGAACGGTAATTCCTGCTCCAACGCCTTTCGAACCGCGGCCTTGATCTTTCCAATTCGGCGACCTTGAAACTCAGCTTCGCTATTTCGGCCATGATTAACTCCGTATCCTTTGAAGTCGAGGGCTGCTGTTGTTGCTGTACTACTTCGTTAACAACGTGTGTGGCCCGTGTGGTCTCGAAAATGTTGTCAGCGATCGTTGATAAGGTATCCAATGACTTGGTGTCAGAAACCGCTAAAACTGCTCGAATCGGACTCGGCAAATGACCTTGCCATAAAATTCGGAGAGTGTCGTCCGGGATCTTGTCCTTGGCCAACTCTCTCATACGCCGTAGAAGTTGCGACGGTTTCTGATCGCCTAACTCCATTTCACTTATTAACTTTTGTAACTGCCTATTTTTGGACTCTTCATATATTGTAAGTAAGCGTGCTTTCAATGCGTCGAATTTCTTTGTGGCTGGCGGCTCCATCAAAATATCTGTCACTTGTGTGATTGCCTCTTTACTCAGCTTTGAAACCACTATATCAAACCTTGCGTCGTCCGACAGCTTCTGCGGTGCCAGCATCGCCTCTGTTCTAATAAACCAGACCCTAGGTTGGTCTGTCCAAAAATCCGGGATCTTCGAGGTTAGAGTGATTGCAGCCAATTCGGATGCTGGCGTAGGAGGAGCGACAGCCATGTTGTCTGATGTTGAAGGTTGCACACTCACAGTTTACTTCTCTTTGTCGGGGTCACCACTTTAGGTATGGTGACTAGTAAATCAAACGACGGACACTCGTAGATACCGTTTATTGTGTTCACTATAACTGTCGCGTAACGAGTGGCACTTCTCGCTGACGCGCATAACATTATATACTTATCATGACCCTACACCTGTAAGAAAAGAAACGACATTTAATGTTATTAATCACAATGTCAGTTCCTAAACACATTTACAACAGTATTTTCTATTTTAGAGATTATTTTTCAAAATTAATTACAGCGTGACGTATTTTTAGGTTATCCTTTTCATAGACCACAGACCTTCTTTTTATCGACAACAAAACTTATTTTTCTAGGAGCTAGCACGCAAGGCTGTGTCTATGACGATCATAACGCGGGAAATTTAAATTAAAGAAAATTAGGTATTTTTCTTTACATCTCCCCTCCCGAAGAAGACAATACAATGCATCTGCTTACGTGTACTCTTCAAGCGTAGGCAGGGGCTGCGGAGCTGGCGTTAGCTTTGAGATGTGGAAAAAGTTTGATTCCGTTTTCTTATGGCCCGTGTCTATCTTGTAAATTGAGTTTGAAATTTTTTCCAAGATCTTGCAGGGTCCCAGTCTCAATTCATCGAGTTTTTTTCTGTTCAATCTATTGCCATTTTCAACATAAACAATATCACCAACTTTGAAATCCATATGTCTTCGATTCTTATCATAAATTATCTTGTTGTAGTTATGTGATCTGATTGTATTTTCCAATGCTCTTTTCCTGGCCTGTATTATATCATATTCAGTCTTCTTCTGTTTCAGCTCACTGGGCAAAATCGTAACATCTCTACCATAAAGTAGGTAAGATGGGGCATACCCAGTAACAGTGTGCTCTGTGTCATTGTATTTTTTTACACAGTCATGTGCTATAGTTGTCCATGCAATTCTTGTGTCATGTTCATTTATCTTACATCTGATTTTATTTACCAATGTTTGGTTTAATCTCTCGTTTAAGCCATTAGAGAAAGGCGAGTTTGCTGATGTGAAAATTATTGGGATATTCATTTCATCCAAAAACTTCTTGAACGCTTTAGAATTTATACCTGGGTATTGGTCCGAGAGTACCAATTCAATGTCATCTGCTTCTGCACAGTTTCTAATTAGTTTGATGAAATCATTGGCATTTTGAGTACTTGATGTCAGAATATAAGCATACCTCGTGAAATGATCCGATAACAAGTGTAAGTATCTCTTTGTTGATCTGGAACCACCAAAACCTCCAATAGTATCAATAGAACATATCTGGAAAGGTTTTGTGGCTGGACCCAAGTGTGACCTTAATCCGTACTTATTTTGTCCTCTTGATTTATTCTTTAAACATACTATACAACTCTCACAGATCCTTTTAATGTTTTTCGTCATGTTTTCTGATGTATACACGGCACTAATCATTCTTTGCATTTGTCTAGTTCCTATGTGACCTAGATCTGTATGTATATTCTTCATGAATTCTATACTAAATTTTTCTGATATAATTATTTTTTCTTTCTTCTTTACTTTCTTGTAATATACATTATTTTTTGTTATTAACTTGTCTTTTCTGCACTGTATATATTCATTTTTGACCTGATCTTCTAAGATATCTTTAAGTGTTATTATGTTTACCACTTTTAACTGTTCGTTTTGATTATCATTTGGTTCAAGGACTGGGTTCCTGCTTAGACAATCAGCTTCAATGTTGTATCTTCCCGGAGAGTATTTAATTTGGAAATCATATTGTGATAAGTAATATGTTAGATCTCCTAATTCTTCATCTGTTCTAGATTTTATGTTCATATTCTCCAGTGGCTTGTGATCTGAAAAAACAGTAAATTTTCTACCTATTAGTAGATGTTGCCAATACTTTAGACTTTCTTTAATTGCCAGGCATTCAAGATATATTGCTTTCTTCCTCTTTTGTACTTCGTTTAACTTCTTAGAAAAGTATGCTACTGGTTTTTCTTCATTGTTTTCTTGTGGTTGTTTCAGAACTGCTCCGACTCCAAGAATACTAGCATCAGTGTAAATATGTATAGGCAGATTGGGATCAAAAATTGTCAGTATTGGTTGAGAGCACAATATTGTTTTCATTTCATCAAATGACTCTTGGCAAGCTTGTGTCCAGTTAAAAGTTTGTCCTTTTCTCAAAAGGCGATGCAATGGTTCCAGTTTTTTAGCAATATTTGGCACATATTTATGATAAAAGTTAATTTTTCCCAAAAATTGTCTCACATTCTTTTGTGTTTTTGGAGTTGGGAAATTTTTAATTGATATTAAGTTGTCTTTTAGCGGTCTCACTGAATTGTTCTGTATTACATGTCCCAAGTATTTAACTGCGTCTGCTGCAAATGTGCACTTAGAGAATTTAAGTTTCAAACCTTCGCTTTTAATTGCTTCAAATAGTTGTTGTAAATGTTTAACATGATCTGAAAAAGATTTTGAGAATAATAAAATGTCATCGATGAAACATACGGTGAACTCTCCAAGCTTGTGCTTTCGAATTATGTTACACATTATTCTTTGGAAAATGGCTGGGGATGTCTTTAAGCCAAATGGCAAGCACGTCCATTGATAGTGACCCTCTTGTGTCACAAATGCAGTTTTGTGTCTATCTGTAACACGCAGTGGTATAGACCAAAATGCAGAATTTAGGTCCAGTGTAGAGAAAAACTTGCAATCTCTTGTTTTTACTATTAAGTCTTCAATGAGAGGGAACGGCTGCGATTGAGGCACAACTATTTTATTTAAGTCTCGGAAATCAATGCACAATCTTGATCTTTTATTTTCATCTCTTTTATAAGCTAATGTTACTGGTGCTGCGAACGGGCTGTATGATTCTTCTATTATATTTTTTTCCAATAATTTTGCAATCTGGTTTTCAATCTCTTTCTTGTCTTCCATGGTGCAACGATATGGCCTTTTACTGCAATATTTTTCTACAAGTAAATCAATGTGTGCTTCATAATCAGTTACCTTTCCTATATCATATTTATCCTTTGCGAACACATATTTATTTTTAAAAATCAAATCATCAATCACTGCCTGTTCTTGATAGCCTAGATGATTTATACAAATTTGGAAGTTATCTTCTTTGAAGTCTTCATTGAAGTTTACTAAATTATCAGTTTTTTTTTCCTTAGTATTCATATCTGTTTTATTAGTCTGCTTAGTAACTATTTCACTTCTTTGTATAGGTATTTTCTGGCTAATTTCCAAGTTTTCGTTTTGCACTAGGTAAAATTCTTTAATATAATCCAGTCCAACCAAGAAGTCATAGTCAAAATTTTCTTTGTCTATTACAAAGACATTCATTTTTTTTTCTACATCAAAAATGGCTACATCCAGTGTAATTATGCCAGTTGCCTTTTTAACGCCATTAATTGTTTTCAAATTAGTGTTGCTGGAACAACTCGTTTCCTTATTATGTATCTTCAACAACTTTGAATTTATTAGTGAGACATTAGATCCCGAGTCGTAAATTCCAAATACTTCAATACTTTTATTTAGCACTAATTTAACTTTGATCAATGGCGGCACTATTAGTTTTTTTGATTTTCACATTGTAATTCACATTCTAATTCTGAATTATTAATGAGTTTTATTTGCTTTTTATCTTTTTCTGCTTTGAACCAGCAGGAATCCTCTGGATGATATCGTACACCTTTCTTCAATTTTTCACAAATGCTACATTTTTCTTTAATTTGTTTAGTGTCTTCCTTTCTTTTGTAAAAATTTTTTTTCCTTGCAACTAAATGTTCTAATTTGCCAAGTTCATTAAATAAATTCCTTGTATATAAAATCTCCTCTTTATTAATTCTATCTGTGATAAAATCTGGTAAGCCAGCGGCAATGATATCAATTAAGGTTCCTTCATCCATTGTTTTCCTTACTTCTAGTAAAAGTCTTTCTTTTTTCACTGCATACTCCAATAAAGATCCTGATTGATATTTGAAAAATAAAGCATACTTGCTAGTATTCCAACCCTTATTTGCATAGGTTTGCAAAAAATTTGTTTTCCATTCTGACCACTCGGAATCTAGACTTTGCTTGATCATCATGGAAGAGTACCAATCAGTGCATGATTTTTCTAGAAATAACCTGAGAATTTCAATTTTTTCTTCATCTTTTTGTATATCAAACCTTGTACATTCTTTTTCGAATACTTCCATCCACTGAGACGCACCTGAATTTTTTCCATCAAATTTTTCTATTATAAACCTGTCTGCTAACTTTTTTACACTTTGTTTTTCTTTGTTTTGATGTTCTTCAACTAATTTTTCCAATATTTTTACCATAGGGTCTTCTGAACTCTTTTTATTTGAACTAGCCAATTGTTCATTAGTTGTTTCCTCTAGAAATTGGTCCTGGAAAATCATGTTGCCATCCTCATCAACATAAGTTAGTAACAATTCCTCTGTTGCTTTAATCCATACGCTTCTTGATTGATATCTTTTTCTCAAAGTATTTTTCACTGTAGCATACTGTTTTAAAGTTTGGATATGTTTGTGGAGTGCTACTGATTGATAATCTTCAGGGATAAGGAAAATTTTATCATCTTCGGTTGCAATTGAGGTTATAGCGATGTAGTTTGATTTTCCGTCTGTTGTTGATTTTACTTGAAACGTAAATTTCAACTTTTCCATTTTTGACAATAAATGTCGTTTTATAAGATGTTTTCCGAAATATTTGAGCTTAGGGTGACAAAGTCAAACACAATTGAGTTTCTCTGTAAGAAAAGTTAAATTTTATTGTTAGTTTTACATTACTCCAACAAAGACAGTTTTAAATACAAAACCTTACATACCTGTAAGAAAAGAAACGACATTTAATGTTATTAATCACAATGTCAGTTCCTAAACACATTTACAACAGTATTTTCTATTTTAGAGATTATTTTTCAAAATTAATTACAGCGTGACGTATTTTTAGGTTATCCTTTTCATAGACCACAGACCTTCTTTTTATCGACAACAAAACTTATTTTTCTAGGAGCTAGCACGCAAGGCTGTGTCTATGACGATCATAACGCGGGAAATTTAAATTAAAGAAAATTAGGTATTTTTCTTTACATATATATATATATATATATAGTTGTAAGATTAACTATAAACTTTTTCTTGAGCTAAAATGTGAATGTTTCACTATATTAGATGATTTTCAAAATCTTTATAAACTCACTTAATAATAATAATAATAATAACTGTCAAACTGACTGACAGCAAATATTTTCTCGCCAAAATTTAATTTAATTTTATTCATCAATACACAAACAATTATGTACAATCACCGAAAAACACGCAGGAAAAAATAAAAAAAAAACATCGCATCACCATCCATGATATGTATCCGAAAATAAATATGCAAACCTGAATGACATGGCGAAGAATTGAAACGGAAGAATGCTGACAAGAAGCCGAGCACAAAAACTCCACACACACCCATCATCTTCGGGTTCGTCGCTCAGCTCCGCCTCGCAGCCGCCGGGACCAGCACCAACCGTGAGTCCAGAGATTCCGGTCGCTGCAGTTGCGTCGAGCTCGAGCGACGAATACTTCTCGCCGCCGACGACACCACCACCAGCGCGTCGACGGGGAAGAGGCCGACCTCCGGCCAGCTTGGGACCTCGAGGCCCGCCGGCCTCTGATAGGGTCCCCGCTGCCGGTGGAAGTGTGCAGCGCATGCGATGGACATCATCCATTAATGAAAACGTTATGCGCTCATACTTTGGGGCTACAGAGGGGGGAATTAACCTGACTGCGTATCGTGGTCGGATGCTCTCTCTGTTTCAGATGCTTGAGCCAGCTGTCAACGTTTCGGTCCAACGACTATCGGATCAGGTGCGGGTCATTCAGCGTAACCGTATGTTGGATGACGCCGTACTTGATAGACTGCGCCTGGAATCACAGAGTGGCCGTGTTTCATCTGCTACACCACCGGCCGCGGTGCAACGTCAACCCACTGCTTCACCGCGACCCGACCACGTTGGTGACGCCGATGATGACGCGGCTATATCTGTGAGTACCCAATCTAATGAACGATTGAGGGGCGCTTTGGAGGACGCATTTCGGGAGTACCGTACCACACCGCCGGAGCTTAGACCTCGTCTACCTCGTTTGCCCATGCACAAGAGAAATAGGGCGCTGGTGTGTGCTCTAGATTCGCAGCTATCAAATTGTTTTGATAGCAGCAAAGACCTCACTGATACCCACTCGATCTTGTACTGTGCGGCTGTAGCGGTATGTCGTGTAGCCCATGTTAAATTTCTTAATTGTGACAGAGCTACACGACCAGCTGTACCAGCTTGGCAGTGCAGGATAGAGCGCCGTATCAGTGAGGCTAGAGCACTCATCGGTAAGCTTATCTGCTTCAGGGAGGGCAACACTCGCCCTAGGGTGATGCGCTTTGTGAGGCGGGCATTCTTGGGGACTGATATTAGTCCTCCAGATTATCCGTCCTGCGTCACAGAGCGTATCGACTTCCTGAAGCAGAAGATCTACGCATGGGCAAACCGTATTCGTCGGTACAAGCGGCGAGTGGAGCGGTACACTCAGAATCGTACATTCCAAAGCAACGAAAGGTGGGTTTATAGGGATTGGGAGCGACCGGACCAAGGTGTGACTGATACGCGCCTGCCGGATGATGACGCCATGTGTTCATTTTGGCGCAGCATTTGGTCGGCGCCTGTTAGTCATACCGAGGGTGACTGGATTCGAGAGGTCGAGCGCGCATGCGAACTTTTACCAGAAATGGGGGCAATTACCATCAGCCCCCAAGATGTAGCCCGTGCAGTCCGTCCACTGCCTAACTGGAAATCTCCTGGGCCGGACGGGCTGCACAATTTCTGGCTTAAATGGTTTCAAAGGTCGCACGCTCGCTTGGCATCTCAGTTCCAGTCTGCCTTAGAGTCAGGGTCGCTGCCCCAGTTTCTAACGACAGGAATAACCCACCTGCTCCATAAATCAGGTAGTACTGCGGAACCCAAAAATTATAGACCGATCACGTGTTTGCCGACGGTCTATAAAGTTCTTACATCCATTCTGAGAGCTAAAATCAATAGTCATATTGAGACAAATTCTATCATGTCTGCCTCTCAGAATGGATGTAGGAACGGGTCCCGCGGTACTAAGGAGCTGCTCCTCATCGATATGGCCATTAGCCAACAGGTTCGACGTTCTCGAAAGAATCTGTCGGCATGTTGGATAGATTATAAGAAGGCCTATGACTCTGTTCCTCATACATGGCTCATGAGGGTGCTAGAACTGTATAAAGTTGATGCAACTCTTCGCACCTTCCTGATGTCATGTATGGGGCAGTGGAGAACAGTCCTTCACTATCCGGGATGTCGACAGATTCGGGAGAACAGCGAACCGATAAGGATTGAGCGTGGCATATTCCAGGGTGACAGTTTGAGTCCACTGTGGTTTTGCCTAGCCTTGAACCCTCTCAGCACACTGCTGGAGGGTTCTGGCTTAGGTTACCGGTTGAAAAGAGGCGGTCAGGCCATATCTCACCTTCTTTACATGGATGATCTGAAACTCTTTGCCCCCAACAACTTGCAACTGGTGGAGCTACTGAAGGTAACTAAAACCTTCAGTAGTGCCGTCAGGATGGAATTTGGTGTGGACAAATGTGCAGTCATACATGTAAAGAGAGGTGAGATTATGGAATCCGTGGGAATTCAACTCTCGGATTCCATACACCTTAGATCCCTCTGTTCAACCGAAACTTACAAGTATTTGGGTATGTCGGAATCGTTAGGCATCAATACTGAGGACATGAAACAAGCGTTGAAAGAGCGCTTCTTTGGCCGCCTGAATAAAGTACTGAATAGTCTTTTATCAGGCGGAAACAAGGTGCGCGCTTTCAACGGTTGGGTCATGCCGGTATTGATGTATTCTTTCGGCATACTCAAATGGACTCAGACAGAACTTGACGCCCTGGACAGGAGGGTCCGCACACTACTTACCGCAAATCGGATGCATCACCCACGGTCATCGGTGATGAGACTGTATATCCCGCGGAAGTGCGGGGGTCGTGGCTTTTTAAATGCTAAGACCCTGCACAACCGCGACGTATACAGTCTCAGGGAATACTTCCTAAAAACCGACGTGGGTATGCACCGAGATGTGGCAGCGGTGGACAAGGGCCTCACTCCGCTCTCCTTGGCCAACGAGAACTGGCGCAAACCTATAGTACTGGATACTAATGACCGCAGGGAAGTATGGCAGAGCAAGGAGCTTCACGGACGCTTTTACCGGGCCTTACATGGACCCGATGTAGACCTGTTAGCGTCCGTATCTTGGCTGCGTTTCGGTAACCTCTTCGGGGAAACCGAAGGTTTTGTCTTTGCGATTATGGACGAAGTTATGATGACGAACAACTACCGGAAATACATTGTGAAGGACGGTACGGTTGACATCTGTCGGGCATGCCACCGGCCCGGGGAATCAATCCGACACATTATTTCTGGGTGTTCTCATCTAGCTAACGGAGACTATTTGCATAGACACAACCTCGTGGCCAGGATTATCCACCAGCAACTTGCTCTTAAATACAATCTTGTGGAATCAGAAGTACCGTATTATAGGTATGTGCCCGACCCAGTTCTCGACAATGGCAATATCACATTATATTGGGATCGATCTATCATCACTGACAGGACTATTGTTGCCAATAAACCTGATATAGTGGTGATAGATCGACTAGAGCGTCGCACAATGATTGTTGATATAGCGGTCCCTCATGACGAGAACCTCGTGAAAGCTGAGAAAGATAAGCAAACTAAGTATCTTGACTTAGCTCGCGAGGTTGTCGACATGTGGGAAGTGGATAGAGCAATCATTGTGCCGATAGTCGTAACGGCCAATGGCTTAATAGCAAAGAGCCTCGAACAACATCTAAGGAGGCTCTCGTTAGGCAGCTGGATCAAGGGCCTGATCCAGAAAGCAGTACTCCTGGACACGGCGCGCATCGTTAGGAGATTCCTCTCTCAGGAGCCCTGACCACCGGTAGCTTGGACCCTGCTCCCGATGCCGGTGGGCTACTATTTTTTATATTTTTAAATGTTTTTTTTATTTTTTTTTTTATTTTCTAAGAAATATTTAAAAATATAAATAATATGTACAGAAATTTAATAAATGGAAATAATAATAATAATAATAATAATAATAATAATAATATACTTTATTTCGGATATAGAAAATCCATAATACACTTAGGACTTAGGTCCTTATAATTAGCTGAAATGGATAGTTGTGTAAGTGGGGATAGTATTTCATAATCTCAATTGAAAGTCGTCCACTGCCTGACAAAGGTCTCCTCCAAGGGTTACAACGACCGGTCCTGTGCGTCTCGCATCCATCGGATTCCGATAAGTGTGCACCACTTCAGAACCTTTTGGCCCTATCGACCATCTGTTTGTGAGTAATGCACCCGGTCCATTGTCACTTAAGTTTGACGATTCTTCGATCTATGTCGGTAACCTTGGTTATCCTGCAGATATCTTCATTTCTGATCGCGATCACCTAAAGAAACTCCGAGCATAGCCTTCTCTAGTGCCCTTTGAGTGACGTTAAGCCTTCTGATGAGGACCATTGTATTGTGAGCGACCACATTTCGGAGCTATATGTCATCCACCCGCGACGACTGGCCGTATTATATAAGATCATCACTCATGGTGATTCACAATAATGACCAGTGACCACGACCACTTTGGCAAGAGTGTACTGACTAAGAAGAGATATGTGTACAAGTACACAAAAATTTACAAGATGTACGTTTTAATTAACAGCGCTAGCAATTATCCAAATAACGTTTAATTTGCAACTCACATAGTCTACCGACTGTAACTACACAGATGTGTTTACAAGATGCTCGCGTCGAAACACGGCAATTCCATTTACGAACGCTCCAATGACAATATTTTGTGACGTAACAAACATAGAACGAACATAGACATCTTCAATAATCAACATTAATCAACGAAATCTTCTTGAGCAGTAAAAATTTAAATGAATGCAGATATTCCTGTACAAATTTCATTTAGGGATCCTGTCACTCAGGCCGTTTGCCCTCCCGTTTCCATCCTAACGAAGTGTTCCTTTAAGTTGTTACTCCCAATTCTCTACGGTATCTTAGGCAAAGAAGGACGGTACCTTTCCAAATCATTTTTCTGCTCCGAATTTAGTCCGCTGTGTATTTAAATTCATTGTCTTTAAGTGACCCGTGTTGAGATACTCTCTTGAGACCTTTTTGTTTCCGTTAGTAATTTTATCGTAAAATATTTTTTTGAATAGTTCGGGTAAACATTATGAAAGCTATTAAATTGGGTCATAATAAAGTTGAAACTTTTGACTTTACACACTATTTTAAGGAGCCATATTGCCCAAATATTTTAGCTGCAGCAAGTATTAAACAATTTGGCGAAAATTCGATTAAATCCGAAAAACATCCTACATACAAAACATCCCAAGCATTTCCATCAATATCCCTATAATATTGTATAAAATTAATGACCCTTCAGACTGTCCTAACTTTATTATAATCTCTTCGGTGCGCAATCGCGCAACCAACCACATGATCCAAATTACGCTAGCGACGGAGAAAAATAGATCGACATTTTTCATCAGAAAACTTTGGTTAGCAACTTCCCGAGCCAGCCATGTCTTCTTTATTAAGCCAGATAGAAGATATATTACATATGTAATACCTACGGGTTCTGATATATACGTACCACCTACGAAACCCTAAGAAAGTGTGATAACAGAATAATGGGTGGTACCTATGCCTATAAAGATAATGTCGTCCCGTTTCAGTTACTGCGCTGACCGACGCAGCGTTGACATTATTCTTTACTTCGAAAAGAAAGATAAAACGAAGAAAATATTCCGTCAGTAATCCCACAGGGCAGTACATTTTCCTTATTTCGAATATAATTTACGTCAACCCAATTTGACAGCATGCAAAAATGTTGAGAAAAGAACCCTCCCTGAAACTTATACGAATTAATGTTGTGGGAATAAGTTACATGAGAATAATTTTCTCAGAAATTATGGATTGCCGAAGGGCGCTTTATCAATGCCTGAGTAATATATCGCTTCTCGTCTTATATTTTCTAAAAGGAAAACAACTTCGTCATGAATTTTGGGTTACACGTTTTTCTCGTTGGGTTGACTTTTAGTAATAACAACGAATACGGAACGTGTAATAAATTATAAGGAGGACAAACAATTAATATTCCATAAGAACTATTCATTTAATCACACGTAAGCAAATATGAAGCAGTTCGAGAGCTCTATTTGTTGCAGAGACTTTACATAAAAACACGACCACATATCATGAGCTTAATGGTTATTATCCTGCTATTCGTGATTTCAAAACACTCCTGACGTGGTCGGAACCACGATAAACAAATAACCTCCCCCGTGTGTTCAGTTTCCGGTCAGTTAAAATATTTGAAACAAATAGCCCTCTAAGAACGATTACGGCGATTACCAAACAAACAACTTACGAAAAATATGCGCAAAATGAGAAAAACATGAAGCCCACAATTTTCACAACAAACAGAATATGTCGGCCACGCTTCACTTGTTCTCAGCCGTATTGTATTTCGTCGGCCATCATTGTGTTTTCGAGCATTTGTTTCCTTACGAAACGGCAGTTAGGAATATTTATTGGATGAACTTGTGGCGTGATGTCGCTTTTTAGCCAATTGTAGCCATTTTTGTATCTCTACTCAATGGGGTTAGATTATATAGAAGGTTATAAAAGTTTCGATGGCAATTCCGATTCAGTTGTACAATCACTTCGCTATTTTTATATCTTGTTACCACTTGAAACGACTGTTCAAAAATTTATGTAGTAGAACGTGGTTTATCACTCACGTATTTTATTGGAACTTACTTGGGGATGGCATTACGGGCTATAGTTTCTCCATCTGAAATGCTAAACCGTAATGGATTAACATATTTAAATTCGACGAGAACGTGTGTGCATTTATACGACTTTGGAAGAGGCTATTATTTCTAAGTTTACGTTCATTACTTATTAAAACAGATGGATGAGAATAGAGTTAAAGGAGTAAATTGTGTATCAGGTGAAAGTGAGTTAAAAACATCTAGGTACATACAAGTTGCTGAATATTAAAATATTGGTGCTAAAGAAATTCACGCAGAAATTTGCATCATCATCATCACATCATCATCATCATCGCATCTTCATTTTAGCCGAAAAACGTCCACTGTTGGACATAGGCCTCTATCAAGTGTCACCACAACGAATGGTCCTGTGCGCTACGTCTACTGGTGTGCAGTCGCCACTCTAGGACCTCTCAGCTGCCAACTACCACGGATCTCTTCATTCCTGATGAGATCACGCAAGGAAACCCCGAGCCTAGCCCCTTCTATTGCCCTTTGGGTGACTTCTAGCTTTCTGATGAGGCCTGCTGTAAGCGACCACGTTTCAGTGCCATATGTCATCGCTGGCAACACGCACTAGTAGACGTTCGTCTTGAGTCACTGTTGTATGTTGGACGAGACTAGATACCGCGCAGCTTCCCGAATGTCCAGCCGAGTCGGATTCGACTATTAACCTCTTTCTCAAAGTTAAACTTACCCAACTGGATTGTTTGTTCTAGGTCAACGTAATCGCCCACAACTTTGAGAAAATCGCATAGTAAAGATTTTTATCAAAACAATTAAACGCATCGCCAATCATTTTAATCCAGTTTAATCTAATTAAATCTGTGAGCGCGACCATCAAAAAGTCTTGTTCAAGTTTTACAACCCGTCTTATGACGGACAGGACTTATGCAAATGAGTGAAGGGTGTACAAACGGCTGTGTGTCCTGGATTATAGGGGACGGTTCGAGCCGGGCTGTTTTTACAGTGCCACATGGCGTCGAGGGCTTTTAAACAAAACAAGCAACCGAGGGGGCGGAGATAAGTAGCTAAACGGCCACATCTACATTTTTCGGTCTATGTTCTCTATGTACTTCGGCTGCGGTCCCAGAACTTGCTCCAAGGGATTAACCAGAAAGCTTATTGATGAGCCGAATCCAGGTGCGATTATGCGGTCGTCAATATTAAAGTGGGTTTGATAAATTATTCAATGTTTTGACGGGGATGTTATAAATCATTTATGAACATTAAATACACGTCTTGGTAACCTGTAGTACTGTACAAGCAGATCTTTTTATGGTTCCGTACTCATAGGGTAAAAATGGGCCCCTTACTAAGACTCCACTGTCCATCTTTCTGTCACCAGGAAGTACTAAAATAAAAAGAAAAAATACTAAAAACAGACTAAAATAAACTGTTTAATAAAGTTGTTGTTAATGGTACGGAACCTTTCGTGCGTGAGTCCAACTCGCACTTGGCCCATTTTTATGTTTTGTAAGGGTTTTATTTTGCAAACGTATCCTAACATAAAATTAATCTACGAGATTTTTCCTAGATAACACAAAGACAGACTTCCGTTTTGATATTAAGTAGGATGCAAACCTTTACAAAAAAAAAACCGTCAAGTGCAAATTGGACTCGCGTAGGAAGGGTTCCGTATCAACCGTAACAAAAAAGGACAAAAAAAAAATACGTTTAATGTATGGGAGGCCCCATTTAATTATTTATTTTATTCTGTTTTTAGTATTTTTATTAATGCGGCAACAGAAATACAACCAATCAATCCCATCAATCTATCATCAATCATCCCTTCAATTTACCAATACTTATACAAAGACATAATAATATAATAGCATGCATACACAATTTAATTTAAATATATAGGCACATATTTTAATAGTAATGATGACAAAAAATAAATTAAAATATCTGACATAATTTACCAAGACTTTTAGACAGACATAATAATACACATCTATTAGATCTATCTACAATAATTAATTCCATGAATTGTTACTTAGCACAGCAAAGTTAGAAGAGAGGATAAATTCCTCTCTTCTAACTTTGCTGTGCCCGACAGAGTCCATATTGATCTTGACAATATTTTATACCATCTATGTACCTAATATGGAATGCAATAAATTATTGAGTATCATCTGTGAAAATTTTAACTGTGTAGCTATCACGGTACATGAGATACAGTCTGGTGACAAACAGATGGACAGCAGAGTCTTAGCAATACGATCCCGTTTTTACCCTTTGGGTAGAGAACCCAAAAAAAAACAGACAATATATTTTTTCTCGTCCTTCGCATCTGACCCAAACGGTTATCTAAGTTTTCGCGGCGTTCGTTAAGATATTTCTCAACAAAACACCACCCACGCCTTTGGTAAAAATATCGGCTTTGTTTTAGAAAAACCTCCCTGGGGTACCACGTCGCTCCCTCCACCGTCTCACTGGCTTCAGAGTACATTATCTATGTCAATACAGTAAAATGGGCGAGCCATTTTACGAAAACATTTTGCTATATCGCGTGTATCCTTAAAATAAGGAGCCGTGTGGGAACCATTACGTAGAGATTTCTGTCCCACAAACAGCCCATAATATGGGTATCGTTACGTAACCCACTCACAATGTATTTTTTCGGAAACACGATTTATCGGATATAGCACTAAGGCTTATTTTTCAACAGAACAAAGGTGTCATCCATGTTGGATGGGATTATCTATTGTGACACATTAGTTTTGGGTCTGTATTAAAAGGTCAGAACGAAATACCTTTTTTTGTGTGACACAAATATAGTCGATTTGTTAAGCGGTTAGTATTATCAATAGAGTAAGAAATCGTTCGGATTATTATTTGGTGTTTCAAGTTAACACTATGTTTTGCTATAATAAATATAAATGGCTGGGATAACGCGCGTTCGCTGTTCCTTGAAGTCGTTTTGTCTGTGTATTTCTGTTTGTTCTCGCAATGTGTTGTAGCAATAACAGACCATTTAATTCCCATCAAGCTTATGTATACGAAGACTTAATTCAAGTACATTTCACTGCTCTGCAATTCAAATAAAATTAGTGCAAACAATTTAGTCGGAGTCGTCATTGGGTACAGGCAAATGATTGTTACGTCTAATACTGTTATTTCCGACTGAATACCAGCACAGACGGCTACTTACAGTAAGCGTAATCCGGTTTAATCCTGTACAAAGTAAGTGCTCCTAATACGGACACTATTTCACGTAGATAATTGCTTGGCGAACGAAGCGGGTCGCCAGATTAAGGCCGAGTGCGACAACACTGCGCGAACACTCCTTTTAATACAAGGATTTACTTTCATAATGTTATTTGTTCAGCGTTTTTTAATAATAATGTAGGATGAACTGAATATGTTGGTTTTAGTAAAACTGGAACGGCTAAAAGGATTTTGGTTCCGCCACTGCGAAGCTCTAGTTATGAACGCTATCATCGTTAGGATATACGTGTAACGACTTACTTAAACCGTGTATTAAAGCAAATATTAAAGTTCATAAACTGTTTTCATTTAATGGAAAATGTATTCAAAATATAATGTGTTGTGACTGAGAAAGTAGCTCACACAAAAAGCTTTTATTACTTGAAAAAGTAATTACAAAATTTGCTTTGAACAAACAACTATTTAAGCAAACAATAGCTCATCACAATCCCATCTAAATCATCTTTCTAACCACTCGCAACCGTTGTCGTAATAAAACTCTATCTCAATTTAAATTTAAAAAGAGGGTAACTTCTATTCATAGTCATGCAAAACAGTTCCAAAGTAATCTTTTCAATTAATCCCTTGTTGAATAAAAAAATCAATACGAAATATTTAGGGCAAGACCATTCATACGAGTTTAAAATTTGAATTAAGTTTTCACTCCCTCCTCCTAATTCATACCGTTTGATTACTGTTTTGATTACAAAGGGTGTCCATTCGATCCCCGAGGGTTCCGTGTACGGTCAGTTGATCGATAACCATCGCCCTGGGGTTCCTTTCCACGGTTTTTTTTTGTGTATTTATGTTCAAAGCTGATTTAAGTGGTATGAAAATTTATTGTGTTCATGCTTACTCGCATCTTTGCTTGAAGATATTCCGGTCTCGTTTGGGTCCACTTTATTTATGTGTTTTTATCTGTGTGGGTACTTCTAAGTATTTATGTAATGATGAGGGTTTCAGGCAAGATGACATGGTAATGGTTAGGGGAGTTTGGGTGCCTGACCGTTTGACATTCTACTTCAAAATTTCCTTTACTAAGGGACTTTTGTCAGGATAATATTCATTGAAAAATATTTTGGTTTTTCATTTCAATATGGTAAGGACAGTCTTATATTTGGGTACTTGACTCATTTTTTAATGGGTATTATTTCTATCAAAAAGTAACTTTACCCTAAATTTCAAATAAAAAAATATAAACATGCATGATAGCAACCAATTCATTATTGATTTGTCAAGAGCTTAGCATAGTCGGCCTTATAATGTTCCCACTGTTGGGACTCAGGCCTCCTCTCCAGGAGAGGAAATGAGCCGTAATCCACTACGCGGGCCCAGTGCGGGTTGGTGGATGTCACATGTCTTCGAATTTTTGGTTCTAGGACATGCCGGTTTCCTCACGATGTTTTCCTTCATTGTTTTGAGAGCAGTGGTGATGAAATAAATTACACAAAGTAATACGCCTGGCTGGGTTTGAACCCGCAACCTATAACTCGTAAGTCGCGGCCATTACCACTCGGCTACCACTGCTCCAGTGCTAGTGCTCTACAATTAATGCAATATATATATCTAGTGGAAGGGGAAGCTGTCAAGTATCCTTAACAGAATGCACAAACTAAAATGTGACGTCATTGCCATGAGGTTACACGCATAGAAAAGAGATGAGAGAATGATTTTCCAACTACATTTCGATCCTTTTTCATACCAATATTTGAAATGCTATAATATCCAATTAAAATGCTTTTTTCTGGAAAAGATTTCTGTAAGTGTTATTTGTAGTTTAGTATAAAATATTATACGTAAATTTATACAAAAAATACCAATTTTTAACTGAATTCAAAAAAGAGAAGGGTGATATGTTCGTTTATTAAGGGGTTTAAAATATGAGGGATTGTTATACTTTGGACGGCTCAAACTAATTTGAAACATTGCACTAATTTTCAAAAATTCCAAAATTACCTACCTATTTGAAAAAGTAAATGGAAAACTGCATAAAGGCATGACCCGAAAAGCCCGGGAACACCATAAAAGATAATTCAATATTTCAATGCTGGCAAAGTCATTATCTTTTTAAAAAAGTCTTGCATTATTCATAACGAGCAACATTTACGTAAATAATAATAAGAGAGTTTAAAAAAATGTTTTTGTACTTTTTTTTAAATGTCGTTTCTGAATGTAATAGAACATTCAGGGGCTGGTCGTAAAGACCAGCCAGTGCTTTAATTACTCAGTAAATAGCGTGGGTTACTTTTATTTTTTTTGAATTGCCGCCCTGTGTACAACGGTGTTTTAAAAGGACACTGCTGTTTTAAAAGCTCGTACAAAACTAGATTTGGACTAACTGTGGACATTACGTGGGATTTTAGTGAGCAGTTGGGTGTTAAAAGATATCATTTGAAGCGTTAAGTAGCCTTATTGCCATTTTACATGCACCACACTTACTCGTAACAATCATCATCATCATCATCATTTCAGTCGAAAGACGTCCACTGTTGGACATAGGCCTCCCCCAAGCGTCGCCACAATGACCGATCTTGTGCTTCTCGCATCCACCGCACTCCCGCGACCCTCACCTCACTCGTAACAATCAGTACAATACAAATAATAGGTAACCTATAGGGCACCTATGTAATTGGAGATTCTATAACCAGCATTTTCAGAATTAATTATCTGTGGATTGACGCGCAATTCGAAATTCAAATAAATTTTATTCGAAAGACGTGTTAATTTAATTTAAATTTCAGTCATTTGTTTTTAGATAGTTTTTTGTTTTTATGACATTGTGGTAGTTTTGGGCGCTATGGATAAACTGAAAATTCGTACAATTTTCGAATATGAGTTCCTACGTGGAAATACCGCTGCGCAAACAACACGAAACATTAACGACGTGTACGGGCATAACACTGCTTGCATAAACACAGTCCATTATTGGTTCAATCGGTTTAAATCTGGAAATTTTGAGTTGAAGAACGAGCCTCGCGGTCGGCCGGTAACTATTGTCGACAACGACGAATTGAAGGCGATAGTGGAAGCGGATCCATCTCAATCTACGGCTGAGCTTGCTGCGGGCCTTGGAGTTAGTGTCAAAACAACATTGAAGCACTTGCGTCAAATCGGAAAGATAAAAAAGCTAGATAAGTGAGTGTCACACGAACTAAGCGACCGACAGCGAGATTTACGTGTCGAAGCATGCATAGCACTACTGAATCGGCATAGAAACGAGGGAATTCTTAATCGAATGTTACCTGCGATGAAAAGTGGATCCTGTACGACAACCGTAAGCGTTCGTCTCAGTGGGTGGACCCGGGTACAGCACCTAATCAGTGCGCTAAAAAAAAAGATTACTCATAGGAAGATGATGGTGACTGTTTGGTGGACCAGACTCTGGTGGACTTGTACATCACAGCTTCTTACCGAATGGCACAACAGTGACGGCAGATGTCTATTGCCAAGAATTGCAAACAATGATGGAGAAGCTCGCAATTCAACAACCAAGACTAGTCAATCGCTCTTCCCCATTGCTTCTCCACGACAACGCACGAGCTCACACTTCACGACAGACCATCGCAAAGCTACAAGAGTTACAGCTGGAAGCTCTCAACACCCACCGTACTCACCGGACCTTGCCCCAACAGATTTCTAGTTTTTTCAAAATTTAGACAATTTTTTAAGTCGGAAAAAATTCAACACCCGTGATGCAGTACAAAACGCTTTCGCTGACTTCATCGCCTCCCGTCCGGCAGACTTCTACAGTAAAGGGGTAAACAAACTGCCATCAAAATGGCAAAATTGTATAGATAATTTGGGCCAGTACTTTGATTAGCTGAAATAAAAAAATACCAAAATTTTTATATTTTAAAATTATCATACAAATCTCCAATTTCATAGGTAAAGACCTAATATTACATTTGCAGAGTAACACGCAATAATCATATTCTTAAGCTATTGATTGAAACCGATCGAAACAAACATACAAAGGGCATCCATGACAGTCAGCTCAGAATAAAAGATTAGTAAATTTCATTAAAATAACAATTAATGTCTAAATAATATATATTAAAATCACTGCAAAAAATATTTAATGAATAAGAAATAAAACTAATAATTTGATTTATTTATTTCATAAATAACCGTAAACTGTCTTATTGAACTTGTTTAAAAGAAAATTGTATAAACACTTTCAGGCGGAATACCTTTGAATTATCACTACTTTATGATTTATATTGTAATACTTATAGTATTTTTTATTTTATATAACCGAATTTACTTAATGTAATTCAAATCTGAATTTTTTTTTATTTCATTTTATTTTTATTTAATTAATTCGTAATTTGTATTCCAATTCTATTATAATTTGTTTGACATGCGTATATTTTAATTTTGACATTACATTTATTATTATTTAAGCTTTTATATTGTTTAATTTTGTTTCTATATGTCATATCGCATGCCGATTACTTTGATTTTATATTATATAATTATTTAGAGACATGGCTCTAATGACTCGGTTATGCATAAGCTGTGGTTTCGTATAATTTAGTGTGCATTAAAAGATTAGGTTATGTGTACCAATTTTTATTTCTAAATTTTTATTTTGTAACACTCGTTATAAATTATAGTAATATACTTTTTTTAAAACAAGATATTGAAAAATGGATACAAGAGCAACGTGGGACATGGATAAATTAAACCCTTTTTTATTTTAACGCTGGATTTTGAAACTAGGTAAACTTGTTTTATCGGTTTGAACAACGCATTTTGCCAAAATTTAACAATAAAGAACTGAAATACTATTTTTACTAAAATAATTACGGCTAAAAAAAATAGCCGGTAAGTTAAAGTCGGTCTTTTTTTCCTAATCTCTATTGAGGTAACTTCTTAAACATTTTTATGCCAAATCAGCAGAATGAAAATACAGTAATTTATCATATTAAGCCACACCCACGAAAATAGTTCGTAGAAGTACCTAAGTCAAGGGAATCCAGGATCGAACGTAGGCGGTAAGAACTTATGATCCATGTCCCATTTTCCATATTTATAATGATGTGACTTCAATAAAACACGAAAAAGGCTGAAAAGGGTTTTCGGCTTAGGGACGTATTTTGATTGTCTTATATAAGAAGAGTAGAAAATTCACAAGAAAGAATGTCATTTTTTTTTCGTTGGGAAAATCATCCAATGACATCCCTCGCTCTTGGGTGGAGCGAGAGGGTGTGTCAGATTTTTACTGACTAAAAACCCACTCCTGTTCCTTAATTGCCTTTCATACCAGGACCAAGTCTTCCTTTCAGAAGCAGAACCTTGGACCCAGTAGCTTCTTACAGTGACTTCACCCACGCAAAACTATTCCTTCCCGTCATTTTAAATTACTATATATTATTCCAGAATATGAGTTGCACTGTACCTAGTTTCCTGGTACCTAGTTCCATCAAAATCCGTTGAGCCATTAGAGTGTGAAGGAGTAACCAACATACATACACACAAACACACGCATTATTGTCACTATGTGGGGTTTTCGACCCTATCTGATCAGCAAGCCATATACCCTGCCCATGGCCACTTAAGTTTGATAATTCTCGGGTTCTCCTGCAGCTACCTTCGTTTCTGATTCAATCACGCAAAGACACTTATAGACTCATATATGACAAACGTCAATCTATATATATAAAAGAAAGTCGTGTTAGTTACACCACTTATAACTCAAGAACGGCTGAACCGATTTGGCTGAAAATTGGTGGGGAGGTAGCTTAGAACCAGGAGACGGACATAGGGTACTTTTTTTTTTTTTTTTAGGGTAGAGTATGGTAGAGTAGGGTAGAGTAGGGTAGAGTAGGGTAGAGTAGGGTAGAGTAGGGTAGAGTAGGGTAGAGTAGGGTAGAGTAGGGTAGAGTAGGGTAATTTTTTTTTTTTACTAAATCCCGCTTTTGGGCAGAACAACGTCTGCCGGGACCGCTAGTTTTAAATAAAAAATATGATTCGCTTGCAAACAGATTCTACAATACGAAGATCGATTGATTAAAACAAAGGAGACTATGTTCATAATGTGTATTCACTTATACGAGTATTTCCGACACTGGCCATGTATAGTTTCCAGGTATTACAGTACGAGCTATTGCTGCACTATTGAGCAAATGGTTTCCATGAAACGATTTACGAGTTCAGCGCTTTCATTATAAGTAAAATCGACTCCATATTTCTCGATGTGCCGTTTTATTTACATAATGTTTTATTATAGACCAGTGACCTGCACCAGTTTTGTACGGGTGCAAATGATGTACACAAAACTTCATGCTTATTGTTTTTTATATTTGTGGAAATCGTATCAAAATTTGTTGCATGGCTTAGGAGTTAGCGGACAAACAGACAGACGCGGAAAGCGACTTTGTTGTATACTAGTTGTAGATAATCTGTAAAATGTTAGATTTGTAGTAATAATTTTCATTACAGTCTGCCTAATTCTTACCCAACTATATTGGGATCTGACTCTACTACCAATATCCATTTTACGGAGAACCAAGATTACTGATATATATATCAAAGAAACGCCAAATTTTAGTAGCAGTGAATAGGGTACCGATAAGGCCGAAAGGTTCTGGATTAACGACCGCGTACTGGAAGATGCAGAGTCGGAAGGCCTCCTGAACATGGTGGACCTAGCGAGGGGCGGGGAAACCCGATGGATGTAAAACGGCTACCTTTTTGGGAGGCCCTTGTCCAACAGTGGATGCCTTTTGACTGAAATGATGATGAATGATGATCATTTAATAATATATGGTATTATATATATAATACCTCTACATTATTTATTTTATGAGGATGATATGAAATACATCCATCTTGTCGTTGAAGGCCCAACAAAAGATCAAAGATGTGTTGTCGCGTCTTCAGTAATCAAGAATTTACCCATGTATTAACGAAAAGTTTCTGACCTCCTTATTACATTATTTGGGCGAACTACTTTGGTCAATCTTCGTCAGACATGTGACAGTTTGCTGAGTCGTCGATCCATTTAAGTTTCCTGCCTTCAGGTCGTTGTAAACAATAGGTATCCAGGTTAGAAGGGTCTTCAACGCTTTTCCGAATCGATGTCAACGTTAAAACTTGTCTAATCATGATGGGGCAAGAATCTTTAGGTTTTATTGCAACATATTGACATTGGCAGTTTCTAGATGCCTCTGACTTTATAGAGCAGACACACGCAAAAAACGATTTGGGAATACAGACACACATGCAGCTAACGACTGGAATTCCCTATCTCTAGATGCTTCTGAAAAAAACGAGACTTCATATAGTAGAGTAGGAACTATAAAACGATTTGGGACTAACATGCGTCTAGCTAAAGAGTAAAATTCCCTACCGGAGTCTGTGTTTCCTGAAAACTGCAAATTTTAACTAAAGTTAAGAGTAAATATCAACACCATCATCGACCACATCATCGTTTACCATCAGGTGAGATAGCGGTCAACTACGAGGCTGTCAAATATAATATTTATTTTTATTCAGGTCCTCCTGCAGTTTTCAGGATCTATACGAGGCCAATAACAGAGCCGTAGGGGTTGCCAAATACTGGTCAGATAAAATTTTGTTAGAGGACATCGACACAAAAAGAAGAAGATTCCAGGTAAAACACACACATTGCAAATTTCATATTTTAATTTGATGAATAATAATAGATTTAAATAATTTAAAAATTGGTAAATTATTTGAAATTAAATAGATAATTAATAATTGTCATTATTTAATTAATAATTTAAAAAAAAAATCTTCTAATTCAAAAATTCCAACAAACTCTTTTTTTAGCACAGAAATTTTGTAATAACTTTTATTCTCTAGGTGGGACGAAAACGAGTATCAGACATTGCCCTTTGCGTTCCAAGGCGCGCGGTAACTTTAAAAAAAATCCCGTAACCCATTTCAAATACATCCAAATATTTATTTGATGCAACAACACTACTCCCACCCACACAATCGCATGAAATACCCAGTGAATTTCGTCAATGCCTAAATTGGCCCGTTGAATTCCGTTGGTGACATTACTGAAATCTGATCTGAATATTTGTTTGATAGCTGTTACTGTCGCTGTATTGACCTAGTAACTGACTTTGAGATCGATGTATCTTGTTATCTAACACGGAAATCAGTTTTGTTCGCCCATAATTAAATTCTTGATGATGATGGAATTAGAGCTGAATTATGAAGAGCTGAGATGCAACTGCGTGTCAATGCGAGATTGCTGGAAAGAGTTATTAAGGCCCTAGAATGCAAGGGGCAACTAAAGATCAAGAAAAGTAGGTTTTAGTCAGTTTAGTCTTTGTCATAATGTTATTATAATTATGTTGAGTTCTCTTATTTATGATGTTTTAACATTTATTATATTATTTATTAGTTTATAATTTTAGCAACCGGTAACCCGTCAAACAACTCCTAAAGATATTCGAAAAAAATTGCATCTTCCGTGAATCGACTTCTAAAGTCGACACGCGGATAGTCGTTTTAAATGTCAATCACAACTAAATCCATCCTGTTTATACTTGAACATAGTGTAAGAATATAGAACAAGACAGGCATAAAACATCACTTGAAAGAAATCTATCAACAATTTTCGGTGGAATGATAAGCATTTTAAGCGCGCGTTTCAAAGTCATTGCGCGTTCGAAGTTTGAACGGTTTTGTTTACTTTTTTGTGGCCGGTGTTGATTACGTTTATTATTGTAAAATTGATGTATCTTAAAATAAATACAACAGTTTACTTTTGGAAAATATGGTTTTATTTTATAAATATGACTACTTTTGTATACGGAACTGGGAAATAGTCCTCACACTAAATTAGTAATACATTACAAGTTCAATCTACACAAACCCTACATAATCAGATAAGTTAAATTAAAAACAATTTCAAGAACGTAAGGTTCGTAGAGTTAGGACTTGTATTTTCTGAGATATCGTCGTTTTAGTGAACGCAGGATAGTCGTGTCGCGGATGTCGTGTTGGATTGTTTGTGTGATTTCTGAATTTATAATGATAATTCATTCTATTTGAGATAAATCTAGTATTTATTCATTGTGTACATCTACCACAGTGTAGTCGTTTTTAATCCAAAGGTTAACTGCCTTGTTGCATTAAATTCGCCTATAAACAAGATGTAATTAATTGTTGACTAATGTTTAGCATAATTAATAAATTGTAATAATAATAATAATTAGAATCGATATAATTTAATGTAATTTAATAATTTTATATGTACAATTTGCAGTGCCCTTACAGGGTACATGTTTTAATACTGTGTCATGAAATTGTAATGCATGCTTAATATCCAGTGTTTTACATGTCAGCAAATAAATAAATAAAGAAATAAATAAACCACTACTGTATATAAAGTTCAAATAAACAAAAGTCTGACATTCCCTCTCGTTCCACCTAGAGCGGGAAAAGTTGTTTGATGATTTCTCAGATACGAAAAACTAATAAGTAGATAATTATTTATTGCTAGGTTTTTGTTTACATTTTTAGATTTAAAACACTTTGTAAATCAGAATCAGAATCGAATCTTTGGGCATTGTCGACCATATCATCGCTAAATATATTATTAAATAAACGTCAAAACTAATTAAACATTAATAAAATACCCAGTATTTTTCCTAACGGGAATAGATGGAGACTTTTCTTTCACGGAAAACGCACATGAATAAGACTTATAAGTGCTTAAAAGTCTAGACGCTGGATGTGTTGCGGTTGGGGTGACAGCCGCAATTGGCGCGCATTAACCATTTTCTTTTTATATTTTGCTACTCGGCGTGAAGTTGAATTAAAAGTCTTTACACATTAAGTACATAGGCTTTTAGCTTTCTGATGGTTACATGACAAGAGAAAAAAAACGTACTTTAAAAAATTATTTGTGTCTTCATTGCAATCTGTCTAAAATACTTCTAGTTTTCCTACATTTCGCCAAATTTTTGAATCTCGAAGAGATGACATTCCGACGGAAATTTGTTTTTTTTTTTAAGTACGAATCAGCCTTAATATGTTTACTTCCTTTTTGGGGTTCCATACCTTAATAGGAAAAAACGGAACTCTTATAGGATCACTTTGTTGTCCGTTCGTCGGTCTGTCTGTCAGGAACCTTTATCTCAATAACGCGTGGAGGAATCGAGTTGAAATTAAAATGTTTTTAATTTCAACTCGATTCCTCCACAAACACAAACTATTTTACAATTCGGAAAAATCTTCGTAACTCAATTCAGGAATCGAACTGTTTTCATAGGTAAGTTTGTGCTGAACCCTCAGTGTGCGAATCCGACTCGCAATTGTCCTGTTTTTTTATAGGAAATCATCAAATGACTCCTACCGCTATGGGTGGCAAGAGAGAAACTTTTACTGACTAAAACCCACCTGTGTTCCTTCAGTTGCTCTTTGTGTCCCAGGGACATGGTAACTTTTGAGGCATCAGAGAGTTGCACCATCGACCCAAGCTTGGTGCTTATCGGACGACGAGCTATACCTAATGCTCGCAGTCCGCAAGACCTGACAACTAATCTAAATTATTTAGGTCTTATTATCGAGGTAATACGGAACAAAAAGTACCTTCAATATTTTATGTAAAGTTGCTTATTAACACAAACTAATTAGTTTTTCAGATATAGCAAAATGTCTTTAGACTACTCTTATGATATCAAAGCTAAACAAATGTAGATACTTCTATTTAAAAAAAAAACACTTGACATTGCATATCGAATTTCCAACTATGTGAAGCACTTTCAGACCACTAGCAAGCTCCTTGTCACTAATATTCTATTCTGGATCTTCATCACTTAGTCGCGTAGAGGCGACCAACCTATAATAAATGGGTGGATGTCTGCTATCGAGTACATTGACCTGCTTCCTCGACATCCAATGTCCACTATCTAGAACGTAATAAAGACATTGATGTGTGGACATAGTACATGGACATAGTAAGACACTTGTTTTGAATTACTTTCGGAAGTTTTTGTTTTATTTTCCTTCCTGGTATTTTTCCCGCTGTCGTCTCAAGACTGCGTTGTAATACCGTTTGATTTTTGTACGGTTCCGTATCTCAGTTGGCAAAAACGAACGAAAGGAACTCTTATAGGATCACTTTGTTGTCCGACCGTCAAGACCTTTTTTCTGAAGAACGCGGTATTAAGCTGAAATTATTATCAGTATTGGTTTTCAAGACCCCTTAAAAACCATGAATAAATAAATTTTCTAAGTCAACGCAATCTAAAAATAAGGCCGTTAATTAACATTTGGAAAAATCTTCGAGATTCGAGAATCGAACTATGTATTGACATAGGTAAGTTTACCTACCCTTGGTGCGCGAGTTCGACTCGCACTTGACTAGTTTCTTTAAGCACCGAACATGGTTCGCAATATTTTCTGTGATCACCTTTTTATGAAGTCTAAGTCTATATATAGAAATAGTTGTTTCGCTTCAAGGCGCTATCAAATTCCCAACTTCATGAAAATAAATTCATATTGAGGAGAAAGAGCTTATTCTCTTTACTGCCGATCGAGAAATTGATGGTTATATATCGACCAACCGCTACGGTCAAGTAAAAGGCGTGTATGTATGTATGTAGCTATATATTACTCCAAAGGCTCGGATATGAGTTTCCTTCTTGAGAGAAAATTTCGTCTATCTTATTCAAGGTCAAAGAGCATTGTCGTATAGCTTTCCGCTTACAAAACCGCTTACCTCAGGTATTTACCCTAAATAATTTACTGCATATTTGGTCATTTTACTTGTTTAGATACATTTGCAAAAAGCCCTATGTTGTAATCTTTTGGTAGAGTAATCTCTTTTATTGCCAGGATTCAAATATAAGTGCTAGTAGAATGTGAAAACGAAAAATAAAATACGGTATGGCTTAAAATAGCTTTTCTGTATTGTTATTTTGTGAGGGAAATATTATCTCAGTGCCAAATTACTTGGTGATTAAATTAAAAGAGGGTCATCACAATCTTAATGGGATAGTTTGTTCTCGTAATAATGTCCGTAATATGGAGCTTATCATTTCTACCATTATCGGTTTTTGTGCCGGTTTTAACCCTACTAAGCATTAAAAGTATATAATTCTTTATTATCTGTTTAATAAAAAAATATTTAATTGGACCTACAGGCTTAGATAAATAACTTTTCTGTTAGCGTTCCCGCCAAACGCTAAGTACAAAACCTATGGTAATGATATCACCTATCATGCCACTTGTCACGTGACTTCTCCGCAGGTAATATCATTGTCATACATTTGTACTCGTAGCGTTTGGCGGGTAGTCCCGAACTTAACGCAAGGACCTGCGTCATGTGGAAGGTAATGACGCCGTGTTATCATTCCAGCCACTCCTCAAAGAGGGAGCTTACCGCCATATTTGTGGCGTACCCAGTACTGGGTTGCGACAGTCGCTGTCACCGTCACACCATGAGATCCGCCGGAACTCTGTCCGCCATGCCGCCACTCGGCGCGGCAGCGGAGTTTCACCCTGGTATTGCATCCCCACGCGCAAATCGTGCTTGCGTACAAGGACTCCCACTCTGGGTTGATGTTACAATATTTTCATATTACAATATTAATATTTTTGCAGTTTTTGAAAGCAAAAGTAAGAGTCACACTTCTCGACAAACTTCTCAGAGAAAAAAGAAAAAACAACAAAAATACCATATATTTTAAAATAGTGTAGACATTTGCGTTTTGTTTAATTGTGGATGGATAGATCGACAGTGTCCTCACTTATAAAATATGTAATATAAGAACTTAGCCTTTTGGCCGTCAACTGTCTCTTAAGATACAGGTATACCCTAGTTTAAGAGACAGGGAAACGTATACTGTCAACAGATGTACCATGTACTGCATATTGCTCTATCATATAATATAGTTCATAAACTTGTAAACTATCTTGCTGTTACTAGTTTAAGTTCTTTTTCGCACCATCTGTACCTTCTTGAACAATAAACAATTATTATTATTATTATTATTTCCTTTATTTCATTTATATAAACATATTAGTTACATTTTTAAATATTTCAAAAATAAAAAATAAAACATTTAAAAATATAAAAAACAGCATCCCACCGGTATCGGGAACAGGGTCCAAGCTACCGGCGGTCAGGGCTCCAGAGAAAGGAACCTCCTAACAATGCGAGCCGTGTCCAGGAGTACCGCTTTCTGAATCAAGCCCTTGATCCAGCCGCCTAACGCGAGCCTCCTAAGGTGTTGGTCGAGGCTCTTGGCTATTAAGCCATTGCCCGACACGACTATCGGCACAATGATCGCCGAGTCCACATCCCACATGTCGACAACCTCGCGAGCCAAGTCAATATACTTGATTAGTTTATCTTTCTCGGCTTTCACGAGGTTCTCGTCATGGGGGACGGATATGTCAACAATCATTGCACGCCTCTCGCTTCGGTCCACCACCACTATATCAGGCTTATTGGCTACAATAGTCCTGTCAGTGATGATGGACCGATCCCAGTACAAACTGATATGACCATTATCAAGAACTGGGTCGGGCTCATACCTGTAGTACGGCACTTCCGATTCCACAAGAGAGTATTTCAAAGCAAGTTGCTGATGGATAATCCTGGCTACAAGGTTGTGTCTATGCAAGTACTCTCCGTTAGCTAGACGAGAACAACCAGAGATAATGTGACGAATCGATTCCCCCGGACGGTGACATGCCCGACAGATGTCAACCGTGCCGTCCTTCACAATAAATCTCCGGTAGTTATTCGTCATGATAACTTCGTCCATAATTGCACAGACAAAACCTTCGGTTTCCCCAAAGAGGTCACCGGAACGCAGCCAGGCTACGGACGCCAATTGGTCTACTTCGGGCCTGTGAAGGGCCCGGAAAAAGCGTCCGTGAAGTTCCTTGCTTTGCCATACTTCCCTGCGATCGTTAGTGTCAAGCACTACCGGTTTGCGCCAGTTCTCGTTAGCCAGGGCGAGCGGGGTGAGTCCCTTGTCCACTGCCACTACATCTCGATGCATACCCACGTCGGCAGCTAGGAAATATTCCCTGAGACTGCATACCTCGCGGTTGTGTAGGGTCTTAGCATTTAAAAAACCTCGACCTCCACACTTCCGCGGGATATACAATCTCATCACCGACGATCGTGGGTGATGCATTCGGTATGCAGTCAGCAGTGTGCGGACCCTCCTATCCAGGGCGTCAAGTTCTGTTTGAGTCCATTTGAGTACGCCGAAAGAGTACATCAATACCGGCATGACCCAACCGTTGAAGGCGCGCACCTTGTTTCCGCCTAAAAGAAGGCTATTGAATACCTTCTTCAGGCGTCCAAAGAAGCGCGCCTGCAACGATTGCTTCATGTCAGTGATATTGATGCCTAGAGCTTCCGACATACCCAAATACTTATAGGTTTCGGTTGGAGAGAGGGATCTCAGGTTTATGGAATCCGTGAGTTGGGTGCCCACGGATTCCACAACCTCCCCTCGCTTTACATGCATGACCGCACATTTGTCCACACCAAACTCCATCCTGATGGCACTACTGAAGGTTTCAGTTACCTTCAGTAGCTCCATCAGTTGCAGATTGTTGGGGGCAAAAAGTTTCAGGTCATCCATGTAAAGTAGGTGAGATATTACCTGACCACCTCTCTTCAACCGATAGCCTAGACCTGAATTCTCCAGCAGTGTACTTAGAGGATTCAAGGCTAGGCAAAACCAAAGTGGACTCAAACTATCACCCTGGAATATACCTCGCTCGATCCTTACAGGTTCGCTATTCCTCTGGGTATGTCGACATCCTGGATAGCGAAGGACCGTACTCCATTGCCTCATACACGACATCAGGAAGGTGCGTAGTGTTGTATCAATTTTATACAATTCCAGCACCCTCATGAGCCATGTATGAGGAACAGAGTCATAGGCCTTCTTATTATTATTATTATTATTATTATTTATTTATGTACATTCAAACACATAAAAATAAAAAGAACAAAAGCAGATAGAAGAGCACAAAGGTATTGCGTAATAACACATTATTAACACATTATTTATTATTGCATTATAACACTACACTGATTTTACATCACAATATCCACTAAAAATCAATCTGGGATAATTTAATTAAAAATATCACTGAATTTCACTCGAAAATATCTCAATAAAAACTTAAAAGGTACGGACTTATTCTAAACTAAATCAGAACGAATAATATTAATCCTTATTTATACAGAAACCTTTAAATGATAATTGATTGAGTCTCAATCTGTCAAAAATGCACAATTTATTTTATATTTTGATCGCTTTTTTAACATTTTTATTGAACGACGAACGAAACGGCTTGACCGATTTTTAAGTTTTTTTTTGTTACAGCACCGTAGACCACATACATACGCATTTTAACTGTTAAGTGATGTAAAGTAAGATTAAGAAGTGATATGAAGTGTGATTGAGAAGTGTCGTACTTACGATTTTGCGTCACCGTAATTTTTTTTTGTTTGTAGTAACAATTTAAAAAAAAATTACAAGACCTCAACAAATTATGGACCAAAAACCCCACGCTACAGATCAGATTTTGAGCAATAAAATCCCGAATACCTATTCTGTGGCGTAATATTTTTTTCGTACGCATTATATCCGTAACATAAAGCCATTTTCGCTATAATCACATATCTGTATGCAAATCTCAATGGACATGAAACCATTTCGCGTGTTTTAATTGCGTAACGGATGGTCGTCGGCACTCGTAACCGGGGGAAAATTATACCTTTATTAATAACTGGCCCCTTTTTCTATACCGGTAATTTTATTAGAGATCGCTCGCTTTTTTTTATTGGATGGAAAATATTTTTCAGCCTGGCAACTCTATTGAAAGAGCTATAAATATTTTATTTAAAAAATCATGTTTGAGCTTATTTTTTATGTGGGTTTTGGATTTGTTGTTTTTTGTAAAGTAATCTTGTTATTGACTAGTTTGTGCTAGCGGCTTTGTCTGCGTGAAAGTTGTAGATAAATTATTCCAAAGTGTTCCCTTGGATAAAAAGTCATTATCATATCTTCTTAATTTTATTTTTTTATTTTATTTTAACGTGCCAAGAATTCGTCTTGATTTTATTACCGATCGGTAATAATTATGCTATAACATACCATGTATAGCAGGTCACGTCAAATTATGAACTTCGTGTAATGTTTGGGTTACCAAGATACGCCTAGTTTGGGATCCGTTGCTAACTTTGAAAGCAAAATTTTTAGTTTTATTTTCTATCATGTTGATGCAATAATATGTAAAAAAATGTGTACGTTAAATAAATTATATAATAATCCACAACTACCGTCTAGTCTCAAGCTAAGCAGAACTTGTGATATGATTTCTAAATACATATATATTTTAGATAAATTACACCCAGACACAGAACAAATGATCGTGCTCATCACACAAATATTTGTCCTGGGTGGTAATCGAACTCACGACCTCCGGCATAGCCGTCAGGGCCACTAACCACTAGACCAACAGGCCAGTCCTTACTTATTGTCGTATCTTATGTGCTATTCTAGGACATAGTCTATTCGTACACTAAATTTCATCCTAATCTGTTCAGCCGTTTGAGTATTGAAGATTGATAAACATACACACACATAAAACTTTTGCATTTTAATATTAGTATGATAAGCAGAAAGACACGCTACATTAAAACTATTCAAACCGCAAAATAAAATCACAGGATCATACGAAAAATTTCTGGATCGTTTCACCCACACATCCCACACACACACATTAGTGGTTACATTAAAATAAATTAATTATTTAAATGATAATTGTCACTGTGGTAAACGTTTATAGCATGTAATCAATTTATTATTCAATTGTGTTTAACTTCTAAAAGGACCTGTAACAAAGAGTATCCTAAACCTGTTTTAACCACCCACGTCGAATATATCCGACAAAATACTCTCGCATTTATTCTGCCAAGGTTGCACATCCACTATCACCTATGAAGATTGAAGAGCTATACGAGATGGAGTACCCAGTCGCAAACACCCGACCTCTCGTCGGACAAATCCGACGCGGGTGGTTAAAGAGTTTAATCCAAAAACTCAAATTCTTTTGTAGTCTATATGTCATGAAATATTCGAAAAAAATCTTTGACGTTCAATTTAATGGTTTCCAAGATCTAACAAGTATTTCGTGTATCTTATAAAAGACATTTTCGAAAGACGTAGTACTGAGGACTCAATTCAATTTTCTCGATTGAGGGAGCAGTCCAAATAGTGCAACTCGAGGTGACATTCGAAGAGTACAACGATCGCATTCTTCGAAGCGTGGCACATAAAAGGTGCTTCTACCTGACCACGACATTGGCTTTGGATGCTTCAACGATTTTCACGGTGAAATCTTATCATACTTCCTGAATGCCTGTAGAGGTGTATATTCGATAGAATTTTCTGCGGTAACTGTGGAGGAATTTCATTTCATTAGATTCTGTTACTAAATGTTTTTTTTTTTTACCACGAACCGGAAGACGCAGTGTTGGAAGGCCTTTCATAAGGTGGACCGATGACCTGGTGAGGGTCGCGGAAATGCGATGGATGCAAGGCGTACAGGACCGTTCGTTATGGCGACAATTGGGGAGGCTTATATCCAACAGTGGACGTCTTTCGACTGAGAAGATAATGAATGATGACTAAATGTTTTTTTTAGGGTTTCCTTCTTTTGATACGACTCGAAGGGTAAAAACGGGACCCCTACGTCCAACCGTCCGGTAGCCGTCCGGACCGAGCACAAGTCGTCGACGGCGTGTATTGTTCCACGCGCGCCTTAGGGAGATGTCAGCAAATCGTAGGGTCGAAGCCTACTGGGGCCATGGGTAGTGTGAAAACGAAACCCGGGGCCCTGGGACGAAGGCAACGAAGGAACAGGAGTGGGTTTTTAGTCAGTAAAAGTCTGACACTATCTCCCGCCCAAAAAAAAAACCCTAAGATTTTTACTAAGACTCCACTGTCCGTCTTTTTGTCACCAGGTTGTATCTTATTAACCGTGATAGCCGACCAGTTGAAATTTGTACTGATGATGTATAACTGTTGCCGCTACAATCACAAATACTAAACACAGACAAAAATTAATATTTAAGTGGGACTCGTGGGACCTACACAACAAACGTGATTTTTAGTACGGAACCCTTCATGTACGAATCCAACTCGCACTTGGCCAGTTTTTTTATACTTTTTTACAACCTAAAATCAACAATTAAGATTCGTTATGAATCTAATCCCAACAGTAATATGATCTGAATGTTATTTAAGGTAATCAAAATAATAATAATATTTTCTTTATTTAGTATTTGGAACCTTAAAATCTCAGTTAATCTCGCGTTTCCATTCCAAAACATTAGCAATTATTCATGTAGGTACTTAAAAACACAAAAATAAAACCAAAATTTCCTAAAACAATATTATCAAAAAGCCCTTTTCAGTTCTGAGTTCTGCTGTGTAGTTGTCTAGGGCCTACATAAAGGAACATACAGTCCTTTATCCTTAATCTAGAAGTTTTTCTTTAATCGTTCAAATTGTGGTTTTTGTACCGTTTGATACAATTACACTCGCATGATCAAGCTACAACTTTTTGCCTACCCACCCTTGTGCGGTCAGGAATACTTGATCCAATTGATTTTGTACGGAAAAAACGTTGTTATGGAACGGGCTAGAATTAAATTCGATTAAAAGTTTTTTTAGTCTAAGTAAGTTCTTGAAAGCTGGTCGTATTGATTTCGAGCAATCTCCTTTGTTCCTGCTTTTGAGTTACTTTGCTTAAGACTTAAGCAGAGAAGTTACTTTTTCACTCGCCTATCGTCAACATCGAGCATAGTTTAAAAACTTGTTATTTCATCTAACGCAATCCAACGCGATGTTTGACGAAAAAGTAAAGTGAAAAAAGAGAGATAATGCCTGAAAACTAGGTGCATTCGGTAATTCCGTGATTTATTTGAATATTTAACAAAACTTGTTTTAGGAAATATTATTTATATTCATGCAAAATAGCAGATATTCAGAGGTCATAACTGGATTAGTTTTACACAAATTTATAAATTGATTTCAATAGAAGCTTAGTAATATCCACAAGATACTGTGTTTCCCAAATATCTAATGAAAATTGTGTAATGACGTCATAATCGCGTAAGAGCGGTTGTATGAAAAACAGTGAAAATTTATGTGGAGTTCAGGTTTAAAATAATTTGAGCTCAGGGAAAATCGTGTCTGTATTTTTGTAGTATTCATAGTCCGTAAAAAAACAATGAGCTTTTTTTTTAATAGCCTTTTAAAATTTAAAAGTAAGTTATGAATTTAAAAAAAATAACTAGTACGAGTTTAATCCCAGTTTCACAAAAAAAGACTTGCAAAGCTCTCATTTTTAAATCACTGTTAAAATATTATCCAACTACACAAGTCCAGCAAAAAATATAATTTAATCCGGTGTAGAATACTCAACGAAAGCGCAACTATCATTGCAAAACGAGCCATTTTTATTTAAAATCTCGTTTTGAGCCTCTATTGACTCGAGGACAGCGAAGCAAGCGTCCAGTGAGCGATATAAGGCCTTGTTCACACAAAACATATAGTCAACCGCTGACTGACCGAGTCAGTAGCTGACTTTGATTTTGGAACAGATTTCCTTAGTGCACAATACACTTTGGCTAGAGCGAGTTCCACTGACAAACTTAAACGATAATCAGTGCCTCATCAGCCGACAAAGCTTTGGTTTAGCGGAACACAGGTTGCATGAATTTAGCTATGATTAAAATGACGTAACAAATAACAATAACATTAACCGCTTAAATTAGGGCGGTTAAGGAATATAGATAGGGTTAAAGCAGATAACAGAAATAATAGCGTTTTTTTACAAAACACCACGTTTTACGTGATACTCAATGTAACACTGACGGAGACTGACTGGAACGTAGATATGAAAGTTCGACCGAAAAAGTGTAAGACTTCGACCCTTTTTAATTTTTTTTGTTTATTTGAAATTTAGAATGTTTTTTTTTAAAACTTTACATGGTTTGAAATTTTGATAAATTCAAATTCAAAGCATTTATTTCAAATAAACCATTTACAGGCACTTTTGAAATGTCAAGAAGTCAGTCAGTCAGAAAAAATGATGCTAATTGCACATTCAAAAGCGTAGATCTCTATGGAGAAGAATGTGCAAGAAACTCCATGGACACTCTTTTCAATCGTGTTTTGCAATTACAAATATCTTTGTTACATGTTTCTTGTTGTTATCATGTGAAAACAATGTCAATAAAGTAAAAATAAAAACTAAATATAGATATTATAATAGCAACTGGCAGCTAAGAGATGACCAGTCTCAACTGACAGCGCCCGTTCACGGACCTGACGCGAATATTAGCACCACTCAGCTCAACCATTTTAAAGGGAACCGAATGATCCAACACACGCGCCACCATCAGTGAGACATTTGAGTAAGCATGACAAACTCTCAACTGCCATGCTCATTTATGTCAAACAGGACCAATAATAACCTAAAAACCATAAAATAGCTCCATGGTACTCACATTTACTGATTAGCGATATTCTTGCTCGTTTTACAACGTTACTTTTTTTACACGTTAATTAATTTCATATAGTTTATGTTATTAGATAATTTATAATAATTATGTATAAATGGCCAAATGTGTTGCCAAGCGCAAAACTCAAGAACATCTAGATTAATTTGGATGAACTTTTTTTAACTATATGAAAAAATCTCAGGAAGGTTCTTATGAAAAGAAAATTGGAATTATTGCACAGAAAACCGAGAAAACCGTTTCTTATTACATTCGAACCGTTTAAATAGCTATTTATTTTATCCAAAGATTTGACACTTTTTTTCTTAGAATGACGTCTGCCCCTTTAGCCAAGTTACGACCGTTTCGTTCTTGCGTCATTTCAATGCTCAGTCACTTGGTGAGAACTAAGGAATCGGAGGCGTGGCCTACTCAAGGCGTTCGACGCAAGAGAGTCAACCAGTTTATAATGAAAAGAATGTAGTTCTATCCGAAACATGACGTTCGCAGTCAGCAGCTAACTACACGCCTGGTGTGAACGAGGCCTAATATTGAATAGGTCACTTCGCAAACAGGCTCAATTCAAATAAACTGAAACTATAATACTCTTTTACTTTTTATTTTAACAATCGTGAACTGCGCTTTTTGGCTTGCATTTATTAAATTTAATTTACAGTCTTCTTTTTTTGAAAGTTTTACTTAAAATTCTTGAGGTACTTCTAGGTACTGAGTTATGTTTATTGAAGGGGAAATATTATTTATGTTAATTGCATTAGCACATGCAACAAGGTTATAATGATGTTTAAGCACACACTGTTGCATTCTTTGGTAAGTACTTAATGCTCTTTCAGAATATTTTTTTATGTAGTTTTCACGAATTAAGCTATTTTCACTAAACTTGACTATTTTTGCGTGTTTATACCTTTTTGGTAGACGTTTTTTAATTTCATTAGTGTTTATTTTACGATACAATTTTGATACTGGCTTATACGGCTAATTAAGAGAAGGAACCATGCTAGGCGAGTGGGTCTACTCGCCTATCGTCTACATCTAGCATGGTTTAAAAGCTTGTTGCTTCATCTAACGCAATCCGACGCGATGTTTGATGATTTGATTGAAAAGGCAATGCAAAACATTCGGTAACTCCATGATTTACTCAAATATTTCACAAAACTTGTTCAAGGAAATAAGTGTTTTTTTTTTAAACCCTCAAAAGTTTTTCAGAAAAATTGTCATCACTCAGAATTTCAATTAAATATGCTAGGCTTCTATTGATGTATTTTTTTCTATTTTTAATAATATGAGTACATTATGGAGGGCCAAAGTTCACGTAAAATAGCAAATTTTCAGAGGCCTTTACTAGATTAGTTTTAGACAAATTTATGTTTTGATTTATATATAAACCTAGATAATATCCACAAGATAGCTGTGTACCCAAAATATCTAGAGAAACATGTGTAATAATATCATAATCACGTAAGAGCGGTTGTATGAATAAAATGAATAAATATGAACCTCGAAAAGAACGCTCTTAATTTGATTAAATATCAGTTATAAGTTATTTCGTCACTTAAATTATTGCGTATACTAGCTGCTGCCAGCGGTTTCGCCCGCGTGAAAGTAAAACATTGTCCCAAGGGATCGTACACCCGGCATAAAAAGTATCCTATGTGCTATTCCAGGATATTGTCTACCAGTGTGTCAAACTTCATCCAAATCCGATCAGCCCATCAATCGTGAAGAAGTAACAAACGTATATAAATATACACTCACTCACATTTTTTTTTTTAATATCAATGTCAATTCAACGTCATCATCATCATCATCTTCCTGCCCTTGTCCCGTGTTATTTGGGGTCGGCGCAACATGTTTTTTTCTTCCATTCTGCCGTGTCACTCGTCATGCTATCATTAACTTCCTTTTCTTTCATATCACTCATTTCATATCAATTCAACGTCATAAGTATACAAAATTTTGTTTAGCTTAAAGCAAATTAGTGGTAATACCTAATCAAATGCCATAGTTACGCGTTGAGCGGGATATTATGTCCGTAATCGGCGTGCATAATCTATGACCATCAAACACGTAGGTAAATATATATAATATTGTATTATTATATAGGGAGGTGACTGTAATAATTAATATATTATTACTATGCAAGTCATTGCAGATATGTTAATATTATAATTGCTTCCTCTGGTAATAATGGAGAAAATTAAGTATCAACTACTATATGATAGTTAAGTACAGTGCAACTTTGTTTCTTTTTCAAAAGTTATAATAATACTTCATTGCCAATTGTAAGCATTTATATTTTTATTGCTGTAAGTTGTTATCATTACAGCCCCTCTACAAAGCCAAGTTACAACCGTTTCGTTTTCATTCTCTTTCGTCGATTGCCTCGAGTCGGCCACGCCTCCGATTCCTTTGTTGTGACGGAATCTCAACGCTCAGTCACGTGATCAGTACAAAAGAATAGGACGCGTGGTCAACTCGAGGCGTTCGACAAAAGAGAATGAAAACGAAACAGTTGTAACTTGAATAGGGGGCAGGTTAGAAACACTGGATAGAGCAAGTCATTTTAGTACACACTTGAGATTTTTTTTAAAATATGTATTTGCAGTTCATATTCAAAATTACTATCGTTATTACGGCATGAAAGTTATACCTTCATAGACAATGAAAAGAAAAAAAAAATTGTGCGTAGCGTAGCGTATAGTATTCTAATACGGAACACATTGACTGCAACAATCGGAAGCCATTAAAATAATCTAGAACAAAATCGTTCCATCTTATATGGGCTCCTACGGTTTCACTGTCTTTATGTTTATTTTTGTTTAACGAACACTAAGAACACTTGGGTTATCAAGATGAATCTAACGATATCTTAATTATGTAAATCAGTTCAGCGGTTTGGAAGATATGAGGTAATACAGAAAATTACATAAATATAAGATACGCGCGAAAAACATAACCCTTCTTGCAGTCGGGTAAAAATATGCTATTGATTCAAAGCCAAAAACTGATTTCCTTAAAGAGTACTTTTTTTTCGGTTTGGAACATCATCTAATGACATCCCCCGCTCTTGGGCGAAGCGAGAGTTAGTGTCAGACTTTTACTGACTAAAAACCCATTCCTGTTCCTTCTTTGCCATTTTTCCAGGGCCCCGGGGATCTCTTTCGCATCACCCATTGCCCCAGTAGGCTTCGACCCTGCTGGGCCCCTACGGTTGCTGACATCTCCTTGAGGCGCGAGTGGAACACTACGCGCCGTCGACGACTTGGGCTCGGTCCGGATGGTTACTGGACGATCGGACGTCGAGCCACCCATTGCTCACCGTCCGCAAGCCTACGGTGGCCGGAAATCGGGATCAGAATCCCAGCGGCGGTTAGTGCGTGAGGGCCGTTGCCTCACGCGATCGGCCGCTTCCTTTGCTAACGTTACTGCTTCGCAGAAGGAAGCAACTGCCTGACACTCCTCCTCGCTCCGGACCATGACCTGTACCAAGGCTCGGCGCGAGAGATCGGCGACCCTCCCGAACTTATCATGTCCGGTGAGGACCTGCGTCATGCGGTAGGTAAGGACACAAAGAGGGGACTTATCGCCATAACTATGACGTGCCCATCCTTAACGAGTACTGAAACATAAATAAGCTGCCGTATCAAAACATTATCTTAATGTATCGTGTCATACATAATCGTGTTGTACAATATCGTCCTGTGCAATACAAAAACAGTACCTAGTGTTTTAGTTCAAAAGGTAAAAACGGGACTGTCCGTCTGTCTGTCATCAGGCTGTATCTTATGAATCGTAATAGCAAGACAGTTGAAATTGTCACAAATGATCTACCAAAAAACACTAAAAAACAGAATAAAATAAATATTTGAGTAGTTCTCATAAAACAAACGTGATTTTTTTGTCCTTTTTTTACTACAGACGGTACGAAACCTTTAGAGCGCGAGTCTGACTTGAACTTGGCCGGTTTTTATAATATGTATCTATGAGCTGCAGCGTCCTTTTAGTAAATTTTTATGAAAATGAAATATTCTAGTGCCTAAATAATACGCTGATTGGATCGTAGTTAGGATGATAGTGAATCATCATCATCATTTCAACCAGAATACATCCTTAGGATTCCCGCGACTCTCACCAGAAGCCTTTTCATCGGTCCACCTTGTGGGAGGCCTACAACGAACTTGTTAACTGAAATAAAATATTAGGTGAAAATATTTTCAATGTTACCTCCGTAAAAATAAAACCAACTACGAAAATGTTTATGGATATCTACGCGACAAACTTTTTCCAGTTTCAAACATTTCCCAACTCAAAGTCCCCGAGGAACTGATGTGACATGACAATCCGTTAAACTAGTTTCATTTTTCAAAACGTTAATTACGAATAATATTTAGAAATATTCCGCGCAGTTTTGATTCAAATATATATTTTTTCTTTTGCGAGAAACATGTCAAAAACTTATATTGTAAAACCCAGGCTGACACGGACTGACGGCTCGAAATTCTGTAAAATTTTGTCAAGCATATCAGAGCTGACATAAAACTGCGTAAAATACAATACATCGAAGCAACATAGGACGGGTACACACCGGCGTGGGCTATGACATTTTCTGTCCACAATAGAGTTACGCTCGCCGCGTCAAACAATGAACCCAGTCAATCGCGGTATCGCTGGTACTGCAAACAACACCGCTGGGCGTAACAACAGGGAATTGTTGCAAGTGTATACGGGACTTAAAGGTGGGTTTTGGTTGCGTCTATTGTGTACTGGGATGAAGTTTGATATCGATCCCGTCAATCTTCAGTCTCTAGATGATGACGGTACCTAACAATATTCGGGACTCGGTGTTGTGCATGATTTTATTAGTAATGCTGTGCTGTGCTGTGTGTCTCGGTAGAAACAGGAAATCAATTTAACTTTATTTTTTGTAAGATATGTGGTTTTTTTTTAGGTGGGAAATCATCGAATGACTTCTTTTGCTCTAGGGCGGAGCGGGAGGGTGTGTCAGACTTTTACTGGTTAGATAGGTATAGTGACTACAACAAAATCACTCACTAAATATGTAGTTGAAAAAAGAAACAAAGTTTTACCTTCCCAAAATCATGAAAGAAAATTGAAAGAAAGTCGCACAGGACAAACAACAATAAAATAAAAAGTAACTACTTAATCTATAAATACTTAACTTATAAATAATAGAAAACAATATTAAAAGATAAAATAAAAGACCTGTGCGAGGCCAAAAAGGCTCCTATCTCAGCATATGCTGCGATATTTAACTAAAAAGTAAAAATAACGCAGCGCTGGTATTCTGATAGGGCCTGGTGATGCCACGGACACACTCACGGAACACAGAGACAAATAAGATAATATATAGATAATAAAAGAATAAAATAAAATATACTAAACTTACTAAACTAAAACTCCCTCTCCTACAAAGGAGGCCTGAGTCCCAACAGTGGGAACATTAAAAAAAAGTTCCAAACTTACAAACAAATCAATTATAATACAAAAAAAAGTGTAAAATAAAAGCACTATTTAACCATTCATACGCCCGATGCTCCGTTATACATTTGTCTATAGCAGACAAACGAATGGAAAGCGCGGGCGCAGATGTACGCTATAGTCTGTGGTAATGGCCGGCTGTCAAAATGAGAAAAAAACAAAAATACATAACAGTTCAAATAAAACGATTAATAAACTAGAAATAATGTGTATACAAAATATAAGTGGTGCGGGTGATACAGAGTTTATTTTTTTACTGTATTTGGCTGATTGTGACTGTAGTGAAGGAAAGACTATATATGAAGTGAGTAGTGAAGAGTTTTTAAAGCGTTAGCTTTACCTAATCTTTGGAAGTGTTGTGCTGGTCGCAAGAGTAATGCCTATAAAAATTGCTGCTTAGTAGGCACATGGAACTTAAACATCATCACACAAACTGCGTGCAGACCCAGGGTAAGTTCATGAGGTGGTTTCCTTTTGGGTTCTATTGCACACTTTCTTAAAAATACAACTGTCAAACGCGACTCAAGCTCCGAGGGATTCTTACAAACTTACCTACGTAAATATTTCGATCGAATCTCGAAAAGTAAAATAAATCGCAATTTAGTAATCATTTTGTGGTGTAACTAAAAATTTACGGTTTTCAGACATTTTCCTGTACTTGTGCAAGGTCTCATACTTGGCAAATATCAGGATTTTAAGTCGACGGAAAGTACCCTATAGGTTTTAATATTCTTGCGAGTGTCAAAATATGCGTCTAAACGAAGCATAAACGGCAGTATCTTCCGATCACGTTGATTAGAAGTTTGAATTTTTCACTGCTCTCAGAGATAGCAAACTTGAATAGTATATTTTATTACGTATTCTTGAGTAAAATAGGTCTTAACAGAAGGACAAATAGACAACCTAGTGGGAGGAGTGATCAATATAAGAACCCAATTATATAATCAACAGAAAGTACCTTAAAGGTTTCGATATCATTGCGATTTGTCAAAATATGCGCCTAAACGAAGCATAAACGGTTTTTTTTTGTGCTCCAAAACATAGCAGACCTGAGTAGTTTAATATATCCACGCTTTTCTTAGAAAAAGGGTCTTGACAGACAGACAACAAAGTATCTTATAAGGGTTCCATTTTTACTGACTGTACTTCAGTCAGACGAAACCCTAAAAATTTCAGTAAATCGATGTTGAAATATATTGCAATAATCGTACATCTGACCAGCCATCTAGAATTCTAAGCATCATTGTTAAACCCGACATAACTCCTAACAGAGTTCAGTTACCGTGAAAGAACAAAGGTGAAGCTGTAAAAGTACGTATTTCTCCATTTTATAAACTTGTCTGAACTTTGTGAAACATTCTTTGGGCTTGGTATTTCAAAAGTATTTCTCTGCGTCAGTTATAGACAAAGTGTGGGTGTACTGGGCAGGTATTGATTGTATAAAGGGTAAACTTACTACGGGTAGTGTTTTTTTAGGTAGTAAATCATCCAATGACTTCTCCCGCTCCGCTCCCGCTTAGGGTGTGCTCGCGGGAGGGTGTGTCAGAATTTTACTGGTTAAAACCCACTTCTATGTTCTTTCTTTGCATGGATTTCCACGACCCCGGGTTTTCCTTTCAGAAGCGAACCCATAGCTCTAGTAGGCTTCGGCCCTGCTCGTTTCTCACAGTCTTGCTAACATACCTTTGTGGCGCATGTGGAACACTACGTGCCGACGATGACTCGGGCTCGGTCTGAACGGTTACCGGACGGCCAGACGAGGCGAGCTACCCATTGCTCGTTGTTCGCAAGCCAAGTTCAGGTGTAGTGGGCAGGTATTGATTGTGTAAAGGGTTAACTTAGTACGGGTCTGCAATCTATTTCGTTCAATTGTTTTTTTGTTTTAAATTACTTTCTAATTGTAGTAGGTACTGGGTGACAGCCTGACAGGCGACGTTCCACTTGAAAGTAGTAGTTTTGTATCGATTGGAAAATTGTTTGTTTTAGTTTCTAGGACGTAAGCGGCAAAGACTGCTGCATGATTATATGTTTTGTCAGCTAGCGACTCGCCCTTGTTTCGTACGTCTTTAGGGTTCCGTAGCCAAATGGCAAAAAATGGAACCCCTATGGATTCGTCATGTCTGTCTGTCTGTTCGTCCGTATGTTGTAGCCACTTTTTTCCGAAACTATAACAACTATAGTGTTGAAACTTGGTAAGTAGATGTATTCCGTGAACCGCATTAAGATTTTCATACAAAAATAGAAAAAAAAAACAATAAAATTTGAGGGTGAACTGAAACTCAAATTTTTTTTTCATCGAACCCATTATTATGTGTAAGGTGTCTGTGGATAGGTCTTCAAAAATTATATTGAGGTTTCTAATATATTTTTTTTAAACTGAATAGTTTGTGCGAGAGATACTTCTAAAGTGGTAAAATGTGTGACTCCCCCCCCTCCTAAAATAAGATAATGATAAAACTAAAAGTATCATAAACCGCAAGTCCGTCTCGTACTTGCCCAGTTTTTAATATTGAATGTTCTATGTTGAGACAATTTGAAAAAGGAGTCAAGATGCGTCTGCGGTGATAGCACCGCCTATTTCATCTCCTTGAGATTCGGCCCATATGACATGATGTCGGTGGGGCCATTGATAGAGAAAATTGATTATTTTTTTTAAACTGCGATTTTCTAATGAAAGCAGTAACTTATTAAAAATATCATGTTTCTTAATATTCCAAAAAATTGCAATTTTAATACGTGAGAGTAAAATTTTTATGTTGATATTATATTATGATTTATAAGTAAGATGCTTTTTTCATTTTGCCAACCGTTGAAATATTCCAGATGGAATATATCTCTAAAAGATTAAGAATATCGATTCGAAATTTGTGTAAATGTTTAGAAGAGTCAATACAGACAATCAAGAATAGCAACTTTTTTATGAGAAAAATATTGTCCATTTATAAATATCATGTTAGGTTTATTGTGGTTTTAGAAATTCTGCAAAAGTACTTTGGAGGTAAGCGGAACAGAGAGTAAAGTCCAGCAAGCCTCCATTGAAAAGGAAGGATCCTCCGGCTAGACGGGATGTTATGTCTGGTGGGCAACTGCCCGATAGATGATTTCGGGCTGTTCTATAATGTTCCAATCGCGCGGAGAACTTTAATTGCATGATGCAGGATTAGTTCCTTTGTTACGCCATAGATGTCGCTGCAGTACCTACATCGGAAAGACATTTTCATTTTAAGCATAGTTTTCCAGAATTATACTGAAGCAGGTGTCACTGTTTAAAACTAGATTTAGGTCACAAAGATTGAAGCCTGGCTTCCAAGCGCTTTAACACCGTCTTACTATCGTTTCTTGTAAAGTTTAACGGTAATCAGTGCATATCAATATTTATTTATTTAATTTTTTATGCACACAAAAGTACAGAGGTGGGCTTAATGCCCTAAGACACTTTCTAACAGTCAACTTTTGGATGATGTAGAGACAAATATGTAGGTATATAAGTTAATTAGACACACGATTGTTTTTATTAATATAAACCAAAGTTAACATAATGGCTGCACTTAATTACGCCATTCACCAACTGACATCGACAGTTTTAGTGCACAAAACATTTATAACTGGTCAGTCGCGAGTAACGCCATGGCACAAGTTATACAGAGAATAACACACTTAGCCTATTTCACAACGTCCGACTTTCTATCTTCCTGAGTAAATTAAAAATGGAACAGAATGTCTATGAAAGTATCAGTCAAGCATGTTTTTAACGGAAACTCTTTTTTTTGTATGGCAATTTTTAGCCGATTGCGACTATTCTGCCAGTAACGTAAACTTAATCATGGAAGGTGAAAGCGGCCCTTAGTGTCACCGTTGTGTGTCGTAATAATGACACATGGATCGATTATATAGCAAAACTAGTTAACTCGGCTAACGTTATACAAATTAAAAAAAAAGTGGTTGTGAGGAGGGTAAAAATAGCCTACAACCTATTCTAAGACCTGCCAAAAACAAAAAAATAATAATAGAAAAACCTGTCAAGCCGTTTCGGAGGATTTAGATAAACAAATACTGTGACACGAGATTTTTGTGTTTTTTTGTTCGTTGAATGGTATGGTTAGAATCAAGTATCTTCGCATAATTAGATTCGTCGAAAGACCGGGATCTGCGTAAATATTCCAGGCTCAATATTTTATTCGAACATTCAAGTCGACATGAGAAAAATGTACGTCAGGTGCTAGAGGGTGTCAGATTTGCATAGCAATCAGACATGCGTGATGTAGGAATTGATACGTGAAAGAATATTGGAAATTCATGGTGATGATTGAGTCAAGTACACTCGTGGCCTAGTGGTAACAGCCCTGACTTAGAAGTTGTACGTCGTGGGTTCAAACCCAAGCTACTTTACTTTGAGTAATTTATTTCATCGAGAGCAGTGGCTCTCAAAACGAAAATCGAACACCTCACCTGCTCTCACAAAGAAACACATCGTGAGGAAACTGGTATGTTCTAGATCCAAAAGATTCGAAGACTTGTGACATCCACCAACCCGCACTTGGCCTGCGAGGTTGATTACAGCCCATTCTTTCCTACTAGGATGGGGTCGAGTACCAGTAGTGGGAACATTTTATGGTTTATTATACTATATTGGAACAATAGACTTTAACCAACGTTACTTGTGTTGTACTTAGGACGGCTTATCAAGCAGTTTTATTACATTCTGATAATAATCAGATGCAATGGAAAGGGTTTTGTTCGGAGTTTCCTTGTGTGATCGCATCAAGAAAGAAGATATCCGCAAGAGAACCAAGATTACCAACGTAAACTGAAGAATCACCAAACTTAAATGGCACATAATGGACATAGCACATTGCTCGCAGAACAGATGATCGATGGGGCTGAAATGTTATGGAGTGGTAACCATGTGCTACAAAAAGCATCGTTGGAAGGCCTCCCACAGGTTGACCGATTACCCATTCAGACTGGCCTGTTGGTCTAGTGGTTAGTGATCCTGACTGCTATTTAGTTTCGTGGGTTCGATTCCCACCCAGGACAAATGTTCGTGTGATGTGTATGATCATATTTTGTTCTGTGTCTGGGTGTAATTTATATATATATGTATGTATTTAGGAACATATAAGTATGTTTATCAGTTGCCTAGTACCCATAACACAAGCTCTGCTTAGCTTGGGACTAGACGGCGTTGTGTGATAGTTGTGGAATATCATTATTATTATTACCTAGTGAGGGTTGCAGTAATCCAATGAATGCGAGACACACAGAATCATCAAATCTTAAGAAAACGCATCAAAATTTAACCTTAAATATTATAATGATATACAGTATATCATATCGTTCGATCTCTTGCCAATTTATATTAAGATTAATTTAATATCTTTTCAAAACGCTGTGGCTCTTGTTTTTCAAGCCAAACCAATGAACTGGCGTCCAACATTTAAATGACCTGTGCGAGGATTACTGACTCAAAAATAAAAGAAATTGCATAAAGTAAACATCCTAAGTAAATGTCTGGAAGTCCTTCTAATTTATTCAGAGATAAACACATAAAACAAGAGTAAAGCTACAATGCATGTTCAGTAACTTTAGTAAAAACAAACAACTAAATGAAACACACACATGCAACAAAGAGTGCATAGTTACACAGGTTAAATTAAAAGTGTTTTATATAAAATACTAATTGTTGCCTGCGACTTTGTTTGCTTGAAACTTTGACCTCGCATTTGAACTCTTGGAACCTAGTGGTAAAATTAGCTTTGTAGTTTTTTGGTCTGAACCCACGTTTATTAATTTACTAGGGGTAAGTGGGGATTTGTAATTGTCTCTCTAAATTATTTTTTTCTCTTTTTTTCGATGAAACTTGGTACTCAGGTAGACTATGTTCTGGAATATCGCATAGAATATTTTCTAACTCAGGAGTATGTTCTCTTGGGATATTTTTATACTATCACGTGGGCAAAGTCACTGGCATCACTAGTCATTAAATAACTCTCCACCCAGAGTGAGAGGGAGTGTCAGCTTTTCACTGATTGGAGGCTGAGGCATCTCAATATATTAAGATGGTCACCCATCCACATACCGACCTCGGTAACTACTTTTTAACCTTGAAGATCGGCCCGTGTGGCTGATATTACTTAGCTATGAGTTCTTTATGATGTAGGAGGCGTGTAAGCTATACTTATGCCGTGGTAAGATTATGAGTCAGTCAGCACGGTGTAATTAGGGCAACTAATACTGTGGGAATATGTGTGAATGTTTAATAGAGTTACCCTGTAGACCCTGGAACGCAAAAGGCAACTGAGAGCAGAGGCACACTGTTGTGGTTTTAGTCAGTAAAAGTTTGACATCCCCTACTCTCTGCCCTAGAGCGGGAGAAGTCATTAGATGATTTCTCACGTCAAAAAAAATCCACCTTAAATGAAAGTTGACGCCCAAAAAAAACACAGTTGCGATTTAAAGGCGAGGTAGACTGACTTACAAATCTACATAATATATCTACTTCGAACTAATAGAAGAATGTACGAATAATTCTAATTACAGAAATTACCCTCTGAAGTCAAAGTCGTCAGACAGTTACGATTAATCTTGAACTATCCATTACATTATTACAGAAAACTACAAAAGAAAAATTTACCTTGATCGGCTAACTTGCCATCGACTTTTACGATACCAATTGGTATAAATAATATTACCTCGGCAAAAGTTGTTTTGCCATATAAATTATCGAAACGAAAAAAATTAACTTGGCAAGTGTGAGTCGGACTCGCGCACTGAGGGTTCCTTACAAACTTACCTATAAAAACAGTTTTATAACGGGAGTATACTTGTGCTATGAGACTTTGTTTCATGACCAATTTCAAGATTCTAGGTCAACGGGAAGTACCTTGTGAATTTTGTTTCCCTTGAGAGTGTCGAAATACACGTTTTTTGCGCATAAACGGCCGTATCTTCTTACATAAAATATATCCTATGTCATTCAAGAATAAAGCAGCTTTCGGTGAAAAAATTTTAGTAATCGGACCAGTACTTTCAGAGATTACCTCCTACAAACAAATTACCTCTTTATAATATTATATATTATTTTGTAATATTTCTTTTATCTAGTGTTAATGCTTTGATCACTAAATACTATTCATGTTCCCCCGTTTTGGCTAAAGCCATGCGAGCCTTTCAGAAAAATCTTACTAATATTATAAATGCGAAAGTTTGTATGTATGGGTGTTTGTTACTCTTTCACGCAAAAGTTACTGATTGTATTTTGATGAAACTCGGTACACGGGTAGGCCATATCCTGGAATAACACATAGGATACTTTTTATAGCGGGAGTATGTTCCCTTGAGCTAATTTTGTACTAACATGCGGGTGAAGCTGTTGTAAGGAGGTTCCATACATTTATTTAAAAGTTGGAATTGAACAAATGACTTCTCCCGCTTTGAGCGGAGTGAGAGGAAGTGTCAGACTTATACTGACTAAAACCTACTGTCCTGCGTTCAAAAATAACCAGAGTAAGAGTCGCTACTCCAACCGTTCAAAAATGCTTCAAGTTGCAACTCAGGGTCGTTCTTTTATAACTCGAGTAGCTACCCTAGAGTTATCCCTATCAACTCTAACTTCGAGCAGGGTAAGTTGGTGTAAGCGGCCATAAATGACACTTGCTTAACATTGACAGTTGAACTCTACGTTCGCGTTCAAAAATTCGAGACTAGAGTATCTACACCGATGACGTCATTAGAGTTAACTCTAAACTCAAATTTGAAGGCATGGCTGTGTTCTTTCAGTTGCCGTTTGCGTTTTAGGGCTGCACTAACTCGTTTGCGTTTTAGGGCCGCAGTTACTTGTTTAAAAAAATCCCGTTGCCCTGGTAGGAAGGAGGTTCCATATTTGGTTTCTCAGAACTGAAATATTGAAAATTTCATGAAAAAAAATAAACATGCGAAAAAAAGTTTCTTAAGGGTTTTTAAAGCTATAGTGAATAGGTTACTTCTAGATATGCGTGCTTCATTGTCGACCACATCATCGCTTATCAATACGGGATAAAGTCAAATAACAATAATAAAAAAAGTTTTTAATTGAATGTAGAGCTTTTCCTGAAATTTCTTTAAGAGCTTAAGTATCTACTTAGTTTACTTCGATTAGAAGTCATATCTTTAAGTAAAAATATGTTTAGTCTGATTTTTAAATAGGTATTTTTTTAGGAAGAATGTATTTCTGTATCTAAGAACCCCGTGCCTTTGGAATGCGTACGAGGGGCCGAAGCCAATTCGCAGATGCCCCTTAAATGCTTTCCATGGAACGTGGTACCAACCGACGATTATCTCTGTACGTGCTATACAAGTGCACCTAAAGACAACTCTCTATAGGTGGGAAACTATTGCGACATATGGAAAACAAAGATATTATAGATCTATGGTTTTCGGAGGCTTAAGTAGACTGCGTGCTATGCAAGTGCACCTAAGGACAACTGCTCGTAGGTGGGCAACTATTGCAACGTATGGAAAACTAAAATATAGTGGCTATGGTTTTGTGATGCTTAAGTAGACTGGTTACCTAGAACTATGTTAAGACAACGGTCCTTGCCTTGCTTGCTATTATATACATCGATAAAAAATTAAGGGGATGACTTGCTTAAGAAGAATTATTGTAATTAATATTAAATAAATGACATTACAAAGAACATCAGTTTTTCAATAATTTGTATTCGACAAAAAACCAGTTTAATTAATGTCGGTAATTTATTTTTAGGTGTATTCAAGGCTTTTAATAATCTAGTGCGCTTCAGAATCAAATATTGCATCACTGCTTACCATTAGGTGACATAAATATAGTAATAACTGTGTTAAGTCAATTATTATATTATTATTATTATGAGCCTATGCTGTCTCACTGCTCGATTTTCCTTACCATCTTTAATTCCACTTTTCCCAGGTTACTAAGTTTGAAACAGTCCTTTGAGAAAAGTTAGGACAATTGATTTCATTTATAATGTTTACTTGTAACCAAAAATTATAATATCATCTTGACCTATTGACGATAAATCAATTCAAAAATTGCAATTGAAATGGCCATTATTTTTACGATATTACATTTAATTTTTCTGCTTATCGGTTCAATATAAGACGCGCTATTTTTTTTTCTTCGACTTTTTCATCAGATTCAGCTAGTCTCCTCAATAAGTATCTTAAGAAAATACATTTATTTTACAAACAAAGTTTACTGAGTAAATAAACATTACAAGTACAACAAAGAACAAAAGTACGGAACAAAGTAAAAACAAAAACGGAAAGGGATGCTGGAAGATGAAAAGTGTTCCAAAACGAATTATTATTTACCTTACATTTGTATTTGTGAAGGCAGAAACACAAACTCCATTCCAGCACTCCGAGTACAATTGTCTGATATTAATTAGTTACACCAACACACCAGCGTCACTTGAGTTACAATAATACGCCAAAATTGGCTTCCTTGCGCTTATTTATTAATACACAACATTCAATCCCGCTGCGGCCACCTTACATCTCGCTCAATCTACCGCAACACGACTAAACTGTCCCAATTTGTAAGCTATCATTTCAACAAATTAATGTTCAAAAATTACATAGTGTTTTAATAACCGCCTCTTTTGAGGACAAAGGGGGTCCTTTCAGCATACTGTCTCCGCTTTTTACGAGTGAATGTCACAAAGAGTCGCTTTTATTCACATCTAACAAAAAAATAACAAAACGCCACGAATCGTCGCCGGTCCTATTGTCCGATGATGTGGGTAGGGGGCGAATGCGAGCGCGTGTGCTACGGCGTAGGCGCGTCGTAGTGCCGCTACGGCCGGCTCGCTACTGGCGGGGGCTACGCGGCCCGGACCGCGCTCCTACACAAGCGCGCAGCTCGCAAACCTATCGGCACACGCCGCCGCACGCACACACCTGCCCCACTTACAACAGACCCGCGAGAGGAAGCAGGAAAGTAACATTTTTGGGCTTGTACATCAGTACACACTAATGGTGATTCACTCACACATACAACCCTCAACGCACAACTTCTCTCATGCCCATACACATAGAAGCGATTTAAACTTGTAATCCCTAACGATAATTTGTATTCAACGGATTTGGTTTACACTAAAACAGAAACAGTAAGTTGGATTTTAATAAATCTGTTCGTCGATCGAACAATAATTACATGTTACGCGTTCTTTTTGGGTCGTAAACCTAATTTCATATGAAATAGCCTGAAATAAACGTGAATTTACTGGAACGAGAATTCCTTGTAAAAATCATAACTTCAACTCAATCGCATATTTATCAGAAGTCGACATTAAATCGATAGGGATGGCTCAACATGCAAAAACACTGCCAGGTAATTGGAAGAAATACAGTTTGCAGTTAACCGTTTCATGAGTGACAACCCTGAGAACTTGCGAGGAGATAATGTATAATACTTAAGGTTTGCTGTAAGAAAACCCAATTGTGGGTTCTGCTGGCCTGTGTACATCAGCGGTCCTAATTTTTATTATATATTTGTGTACAATAAAGAATCTAAGAGCATTTTTACTTGAGAGAACTTATTTTCATAAAGCAGATAAATTGTTTTGTATTCATTTTATTCGTGTGTACATAAATAGAAGGTGGATGGTGCAATGGCTGAGCGATTACCTTTTCGGAATCTAAGGGTTTGATACTCATACTAATTGAAATTTTGTATGAACTCCTGGCGTACTTAGATATAATAAAGAACACAATATTTAGAGAAGACTTTAAAAAATAAATGACTGGCCTGTTGGTCTCGTGGTTAGCGGCTCTAACTACTATGCTGTGGTCGTGGGTTCGATTCCCACCTAGGACAAATGTTTGTATGATGAGTACGATCATTTGTTCTGTCTGGGTGTAATTTATCAATGTATGTATTTAGAAATATATAAGTATATTTATCAGTTGTCTAATACTTGTAGCTCAAGCTCTGCTTAGTTTGGGACTAGATGGGGTTGTGTGAAAGTTGTGAATATTATTATTATAATCAGTATATCTCAGAACCTTGAGGTGCTGGATCTTTGGAAGGCGTACGGTGAGCCAAAACCAACTCGCAGAGGTTCTTTGGACACTTTTAATGGAACCTGATACCAATCGACGATTATCCCTGTACTGTACGCGTCATGCCAGTGCACGCAAGGACAACCTCTGTTGGTGAAAAACTATTGGGGCATATGGGAAAAAAAACAATAGGGTTATTGTTTTTAGAATCTTAAATGAACTGGTTACATTCGGACATCGATAAAAAGGCAAGGAGGCTTGCACACTCAATAAATGGGCCCCCAAAAACGGCCGCTAGCACAAAGTGACGTAACAACAAGAGGGCACATATTCTGAAGTGCTTGAGGAGTGGAGAAGTATACCACGGCTATCAGGACAATCCCGGAAGTACGGTCAAGATCCTTACCAGCACCTTACTGGATTATACGTCCTTCACCCGAGCACGTTTGCTCTTGCAAATTTTTGACTAGTTTGAGTGAAAACTCAAACTAGTCAATAAAGGCAAGAGAGAGGTGGGAGCTTTATTACTCGTCAGTATTCACTACGGCCGGCCAATAAAGGCAAGCTGGAGATGAAGAATAAGAGTTCTCCCGAGAGATCGGGTCCGTGGGTCGCTAATGCCCAACGATACGCCACAAAACTGCCCTGCGGATTTTATCTCTCTTAGTCTGGCCCCTCACCCTAGGCATTTTTCAGTAAAACAAACGCTACCAATACAGACGTAGGGTTTATTGTAGCGCACAAGCCCCACCACGACGTCTACGTAGAGGTATGGCGATGGGGATAATTTTATTATAATGTATTTATACATTTCAGGACCCTGAGGTTCTGGATCTTTGAAAGGCATACGAGAGGCTGAAGCCAACTCGCAGAGGCCCTTTAGACCATTTTAATGGAACATGATACCAACCGACGATTATCCCTGTACGCGCTATGCTAGTGCACCCAAGGATAACCCCGGTTGGTGAAAAACTATTGAAATATATTTAAAAAAAAAAACTGTTTTGGCCTCGCGCTTGTACAGTTCAAAAATTCGTGCAAATGTTCATAACGTTGAAAGAAGAATGAAAAAAACATTTAAGTTGGCACAGTTTAACTTAATTAAAAACTAACATGAAATAATAATGTGTGCCTCATAGCTGCGCCAAATAGGTCCATTGCACGTGTAAAAAAATAAAATAATCCTTATTTCAGACAAGTAACATCCATATAGGTTAGTAAACTAGAGACCCTACTACAAGCTTTTAGTGCATTTGACGACCTAAACTGAACTGTTAAAGGGATGGAGTTATAAAGGGTGTATTGCCCTATCTCTCTTTCTCGCTCGCTCGCTTGACATTTTAACACGTCATGGTAAGGCCCCAGGGCCGAAGTCTACTGAGGCCATGGGTTGATTTCTGAAAGAAAAAAAGGCAAAGAAAGAATATAGGTGTGACTTTAGTCAGTAAAAGTCTGACACGCCATCCCCTAGAGTGGGAAAAGTTATTTGATGGTTTCTCAACTTAAAAAAAAAGTGAGTTAACAAAACAAACTTGTAGCTATATTAGTAAAATTATTATAAACTCACTTTGTTGTTACATATTCGAATAACATTAGATACCTAATGGCCATTTTTACATTAAGCGATTACACGATATCGTGGGGCTGTTAGTTCCGTTTATCTGATGATATCGGGTTGACATTAACCAACAACTTGTATGCGTTATGCCAACGAGCTTTCTCTAGAACCTAGCACAGCAAAAATCATAATCAATTAATCACTGCTGGGACTCAGGCCTCCTCTATAGGAAATAGAATGGCTGTAATCCACCACTCGGACCCAGCATGGAGTGGCGGATATCACATGTCTTCGAATCTGTGATTATAGCACATGCCGGTTTCCTTACGATGTTTTCCTTCACCGTTTCGAAAGCAGTGGTGATGAAATAAATTACAAAAATTACTGCGCCTGGCTGGGTTTGAATCCGTGACCTACAACTCGGAAATTGGGGCCGTTAACACCGGACCACCACCGCTCACTGAGCCACCACTGCTCACCGGGCTACCACTGCTCGACTGGGCCAGCACTGCTCACTGAGCCACCACTGCTCACTGGACCACCACTGCTCGAGATCCTAGACGTACCAGCAACTTAACAATGTTGGTTGTTGGAAAATTTATGGAACTAATCAACCCCACGATATCGTGTCGTTATCGTTATCGACTAATGAGAAAATGGCCATTAAATGAGAGTCTATGGTCTTCAGGACAGAATTGAAGCTAGCCTGCACTCTGCAGAGTAAAGAGGCAGATTTAGTTTAGACGATAGTGTGGAGACAATTGACGTGTGCCTTTACGGACATATCTGATGCAATGCAACAACGGAGCAACATGCCATTTATATCCTTTATATCCTGAACCCGTTATTAAATTTAACCCAGGGCAACTGAAGAACACAGGTCGGTTTTAGGCAGTAATAGTCTGACACGCCCTCTCGCTTCATCTTAGAGTGGAAGAAGCCATTGGATAATTTCCCACTTCAAAAGAAAGGGTACAGATAGTCTCCCATTGTTCCATGTTACTTAAAGTCGGTACAATACGTTTTTTTCTTCCATTCTATGTTGTCAGCCGTCACGCTATCACTGACTCCCTTCTCCTCCGTATTACTCCTCAAAACCATCCATCTTTTCTTGGACCTCCCTCTCCCTTTCTTTCCAGCCGTCCACGTGTAAATTCATGACTGTTTAGTAGTAATGCTGGTGAGTTATAAGTTACTAGATTAGAAACTGGCCTGTTGGTCTAGTGGTTAGGGACCCTGACTGCTATACCGGAGGTCGTGGGTTCGCCACCCAGGACAAATGTTTGTGTGATGAGCACGATCATTTGTTCTGTGTCTGGGTGTAATTTATCTATATATGTATATATTTAGAAATATATAAGTATGTTTGTCAGTTGTCTCTGGTGCGCAGGGTGCGCGGCAGCCCTAACAGTGTGCTGATGATGATAGCCGACCGGCTCGACTGTCCTTTTATAAGGCGCTGCAGCGACTTGCATGTTACCTGCAGTTATCGATAACTGTGTGTGAAATAATTATGTAAATGTTGTTTGTTTGTTGGTTTTATGTTTTGTGTTATGTTCCCTGTTATGTGTAATTATGAGTCCTTAGTTACTTGAATAAATGAAATTATATTATTATTATTATTATAACACAAGCTCTGCTTACCTTGGGTCTAGACGGCGTTGTGTGATAGTTGTGAATTATTATTATTATTTTGCCAACGGCTTCGCCCGCTTGATGGAAGGTTTCCCCACACAAACTTTGAACCGCCATTGCATCTCTTTTGGGGTAAATTTTGAAAAATCCTGTCTTAGTGTTCGGCGTAATTTATTACCCCTAGTCCCAGTAGTTTCGGCCGTGCGTTAATATGTTTGTCAGTCAGTTTTTCCTTTTTTTCTTTATCTATACTTATAGATAAAGATAACCAATAAGCGTTGTTATTACTGCTGCGATAAAGGAAACTGAATGAACTGTCCTCAGTTCGTAACGCAAAACCAGTAGCATAGCTAGGCGTGGGTGAAGTGGGCCCTCGGCTCGGGCCTCGCACTCAAAGGGGCCTCACACAAACGAGGGCTCTTTAAGATTGAGGGTATTTTTTTACAATTAATAGGCTTGCGTTTGATCACTATTTCACCGGTAAGCGACGATGTGGTCGAACAGTGGGTTGCGACAGTCGCTGTCTCGTTTTCGGATTTATAAAAGAAAAGGGCCTCGCTTATGTACCTTCACCCACGACAAAATTAGTCCACGCGACGCCTCTGCGCAAAAGAACAAGACTTTTCCGTCTCTATTGATTCTGTATAATTAAACTCAGCACAAAACGAGATGAGAACTTTCTTAATAATGTTTTGGCAATCCAGTAACAGTTGAAGGTTCCAACGGGTGATTGAAGAGAAAATTTGTTTAAGATTTACTTGAACGTAACAGCTTTTCAGTCACCCCTCACAGTTCCTCAGCAGATACTCTGTATTGTCAAAGTTTCGCCGAACGAAAATTTACGTAGGTATTAAAGTTGAGTAAAAAGTTTTCAATGAAGATGTCGCAATTAATTTTCGATAAAATTAAACTCGTTAACGTCGGAAAATTACAGTCTTTGAACGGATACTAATTGAAACGTAGGAAAGTTTTTTCATTAAAACCTGCTGTGTATCTGTGACGCCTCGTTTTTGGTGAAATGTGTCGTTAAGGCTCTATTAAAGGCTGGTGATATTTCGTCTCAACCCTTGATACTTCCAATGGATTTGGGTTATTTTGCTTTCCAATTAAAAGAGTAATACCGTTATCAATATTCTTGGTTGACGGACTTAATCGGCGAACAAATACACAAAAAATGAAGAAAATATTGTATCTAGAAACTTAAATAAAATAAAACCGGGCAAGTGCGAGTCGGTTTCGTGCACTGAAGGTCCCGTACAAACTTATCAATGAAAACAGTTAAAGTCCCGAATTGAGTTACGAAGTTTTTTCCGAATAGCAATTTTTTTTTGTGACTTAACTACATATTTACAGTTTTCAGATCTTTTCCTATATTTGTGCCATGAGCCCTTGACTCATACCAACTTTCAGGGGTTTTAAGTCAACATGAATTTTGATACCCTTTAGATTGTTGAAATATACGTCTTTTGCGACATAAACGGCGGTCTCCTTTTTTTTCGTTAACTTAGAAGTTTGATTTTTTCGTAGCTTCTAGGGACTGCAGACTTGAAAATATGGTATTGGTATTTGCAGAATAAAAAAAATGGTTTTAATTTCAACTCGATACCTCATGCGTTCCCGAGATAAAGGGTCTTGACAGACAGACAGACAGACGGACAACAAAGTGATCCCGTAATAAGCTGACATAATATATTATCAATGTAATTGTTTTTCAAATGTAATTGATCTTATTAATGTATTTGTTTTTTAAAATGTAATTGATCTTAAAATATTTTTTTCACAGCTGACATATATCAATGTAATTTTTAATTTTATTTTATTTCAATGTAATCCTCAATTTATTTTAGTGTTATTTTTCAATGAGTCGTTGGTGTGTGAATATAAATAATGGTTCCGTTTTCTCCTTTTGAGATACGGAACCCTAAAAGTAGTACATTTTGATACAAGTGGAGAAAGTTTGTCATTGCAACCGAAGCGGATATCACCCGAGCCACAAGCGAGAGTGTTATGGAGCCGAGTGCTGGAGTGACAAATTTCCACGTGTATCAACCGACGTTGTTTAATGAAAAAAAATATCAATAACATTGTATGTCTCACGGCTCTGCAATCATCTGCATCATCTTTAAAGATCTAGCTACCTAGCAGTTGCTTGACGCTGGTTCTCAACGAAACCTTACTAAACGGATAGAATAGAATAGAATAAAACTTTATTGTACACCAAAATAGTAACAAAAACTTATAAACTAACTTAATCTATGGGAGAAGAAACGGATAGAAGGGTGCTTATAACTATATTTTTGCTGTCAAAAAAATTCAAAGCATTTATTTCAAATAAACCATTTACAGGCACTTTTGAAATGTCAAGAAGTCAGTCAGTCAGAAAAAATGATGCTAATTGCACATTCCAAAGCGTAGATCTCTATGGAGAAGAATGTGCAAGAAACTCCATGGACACTCTTTTCAATCGTGTTTTGCAATTACAAATATCTCTGTTACATGTTTCTTGTCGCTATCATGTGAGAACAATGTCAATAAAGTAAAAATAAAAACTAAATATAGATATTAAAATAGCAACTGGCAGCTAAGAGATGACCAGTCTCAACTGACAGCGCCCGTTCACGGACCTGACGCGAATATTAGCACCACTCAGCTCAACCATTTTAAAGGGAACCGAATGATCCAACACACGCGCCACCATCAGTGAGACATTTGAGTGAGCATGACAAACTCTCAACTGCCATGCTTATTTATGTCAAACAGGACCAATAATAACCTACAAACCATAAAATAGCTCCATGGTACTCACATTTACAAACTTTGAAAAAAAAAATGCTTCTACATTATACAATACAATAATAATTAACAACAATCATATTTTACAGATTATAGTTTCAAAACTTATCAATTTGTACACCCCGGTGGTAGTGGAGCTGGACCAGCATTGAGCCAAGCATTATTATCTTGAATATAATCCTCCAACTTATAATATGCTTGCCTGCATAGTGTGCGTTTAATACAAGATTTAAATTTCGTTTCATTGAGTTCTAATATTTTCACCCACTTTTATTGAATCGATATACTTCATGCAATATGCTTTTTGTATGGCTTTTAGAATAACAAGGCACTTTTATCTACCACTTACATTTCACAACATCAAAAATCACTGATCTGTAAAAGAAAAAAATATATATACACAGCATTATGGATTGATTTTTCCGCACTGCCCGTCACAGTCGGTAGCAAAAAGGTTCACTGCAATGCGTACCGGGTTATGGAAAACAATTTGTTGCTACTTATATATTGTTTACCTAAAGTAACTGAATCGTTACCAACAAAACAGATGGTATTTTTGGTACCCGATCCCTTCGTGGAATATGCAGTGCGATTAAATGTTGTGCTGTTCCTTGAAACCAATCAAAGCTTTCTGTGAACAATGTTATTACGTATAAAATTGTTCACGGAAAGTAGCACAGCTGTATAGCTCTACTACTGTTTATCTTTTTTGTATTTTAACTTCGGAATCGTTTAATACTTACTTCATAACTAACTGGCTGGAATTATTACTGAATACAATTGTAAACAAGCCCGAACAATTGCCAAATTTAAGTGGCAGTGGTCAGGGCACAGTGCTCGCAGAACAGATGGCCGTTGGGACCGAAAGGTTCTGGAGTGGCAGCGGCGTACTGGAACACGCAGCCTTGGAAGGCCACCTAAAAGGTGGACCGATGACCTAGTGTGGGTTGCGAGAACGAAACGGTCGTAACTTGCCTAGGGGGGCTGGCTCTCATACATGACGTTGCGCATTCGAAACCGGGCAATTACCAACATGAATTTTTCAATTCATATGTACTTTGTGTGTGTGGCGTGCCCGGAGAGAGAAGGCGTGTCAGACTGATTAAAACCCACCCGTGTTTCTTCATTTGCTTTTTGCATTCTCTTATGACATATGAACTAAGCTAGTTCATCTTACAAGCCATCATATGAGCTAGCTGATATGTAGCATTGAATCCTAAATTTGATACGAGGAAGGTCAGTTCTTTTCCCTTTAACAGTAGCACCAGTTCACCATCTGTTAAGTACACGGACATTTTACGATATTATCTAGGATATTATTCGAAGTATAAGTGAGTGTACTAGGCTTTATATGCCCACCTTTCGGAGAATATACCAATCTGCCTGCTAGTCAATGTTGGATTCAGCGAATGAAGCTGTATACCAGTATTTTACATAGAACTGTAGCGACATCTATGGCGTCACATAAGAACTAATCCTGCATCGCGCAATCAAAGTTTTCCGCCCGCTTAGAACATATAGAACAGCCCGAAATCATCTATCGGGCAGCTGCCCACCAGACATAACATCCCGTCTAGCCGGAGGATCCTCCCTTTTCAATGGAGGTTTGCGGGACTTTACTCTCTGTTCCGCCTACCTCCAAACTGGTGACCATCGACAAAGAACGTCAGCGCAGCCTTCGTGCAGCCACTACTTCGTGACGTTATCATCACTTCCTCAAGCTTTCAAGCAGTGAGCCATACAGCCAGCACCCACGGCTATAAAGGGTATCCTGACTAATAGCATGCCTGTCCTGGTCATACCTGGTCATCACCCTCAGCCTCATCAGCGACCTTGGCGAAGCACACTGCACCTTCGGCCAGTCACATGAAGAGCCACGAAGAACCTATCCTGGTCGACGCGAGCACTACTACCTGTCAAATCTCCGCAAGCCAGATATTGTGCAAGACCATACATATCGGTAAACACAGCCTTGAAAGCACGAAGGCATCCACCATGGCATGGCATCAAAACCATAAAGGCCCAACAGAGCCGAAGCCTACAATGGCCATGGGTTGACTTCTAAAAAGGTTACCCGTGGTTCTAGAGTGCAAAGTCTGACACGCCCTGCTGCTCAACCCTAGGGTGGGAGAAGTTAGATGATTTCCCACTTAAAAAAAAAAACCCTGAGAGGAAGACATGGACCCACTAGAGTCAAGCCTGCTAGGGCTGTAAAGTTTGTTCAAAAGGGTTCCCGCAGCCCTGAAATGCAAAGGGCAACAGAAGAAACTCAGGCTTTAGTCAGTTAAATAAAACTAAGTACTTATCTATTGAAAAGGAGTCGATTTTATCTAAAACACTTTCGGCAGACAATTCGCCGGTCAATTCACTTGAAAGGCTGCAATAAAGCGCATGGCAACGGCTATTCACCATTTCGGAGCTGTATTAGCGGGCGATCATTCTTTCGGCGGCATCGCGCGTCGCACTTACACCATTCGGGTTACACAAACTTAGAAAGAAATGGATGTGGTTCCGATCGCAGATAGAAAGCGGGGAGGAGGTAATGTATTCAGTGAGCATAAGTCAGGCTGCTTATGTTGGTATAACGAACAAAAATTTCTGCCTCTATGTTCGAAGCCTCTAAAACCTTTGAGGTTTCTTACATTAAAATTATCAAAGGTAAATAGTGTGACATCGAAGTACAAAGTTGAAAGGAAACTTGTTTTTTTATCTCTTACTGTACAGTACATTTACTGTAGTTACAAATATAAATAAAACTTAATCTGACTGATGAATATGTAAAATTGTATATATTACGATATCTGCATATATAAAAGGAGAAACTGACTGACTGACATATCAACGCACAGCCGAAACAACTGGGACTAGGAGCGTGAAATTTTGCACAATGCTTCCTTTTATGACGTAAGCGAGCACTAAGATATAATTTTTCCAAATTCACTTCCTAAAGGGAAGAAACGGGGATCCAAAGTTGGTATGGAGAAACCTACTTTCAAATGGGCGAAGCCGCTGCCGCTGGCAGAACCTAGTGTATATATATAATTTATTGTATTTTTTTGGTGTGTGTAATCATCAAATAATATGTTACTATTTACGTTCAATGGCCGTAGAAACTCTTTCGAATAATCCTGAAGCCTTGACAACCTTCGGCCCTAGCAAGCCACATCGCTTATGCTCAGATCTTTTAGAGGCGCGCTGAGAACACAACGCATCGTCGACTCGGGTCTGGTCTTTATTGAATGGTGAGCTACCTATTGCCCGCCGTCCGCTAACCCACGCTTACGGTGGCTGAATGTCGCCAAACCAAATCTTGTCATTTGGGATGTCTCCTGCAGCTGCTGGAGAATGAGGATATCCATTCCCTTAAGCTTACTTCTAGGGCCTCAGGGTTCATTTTCACTTAACACATGGTCCCGCGTGATGGATAACGGCCCATTCCCTCTCCTAGAGAGGAGGCCTGAGTCCCAACAGTGGGAACATTAAAAGGCCGACTATGCTATGACTATGCTATGGCCCCAGTAGGCTTCGACCCTGCTGGGCCCCTACTATTTGCTGACATCTCCTTGAGGCGCGCGTGGAACACTAAGCGCCGTCGACGACTTGGGCTCAATCCAGACGGTTACCGGACGACAGGACGGCGTGCTACCCATTGCTCGCCGTCTGCAAGCCTGCGCCTACGGTGGCTGAAAACCGGAAGTGGCTGAGTGCCAGTATTTTACATAGAGCGACTGCCTATCAGACTTCCGCAACACAGTAATTAGACAACTCGACACTACTTGAATAGACTGATGGTCAAACTTGTAACAACAGGCCAGATATTAGCTGCTGGAGGACGTGGATTCGATTCCCACTCAAGACAATAGTTGATAAGCATGATCATTTGTTCTGTATCTCGGAGTAATTTATCCACACTAATACAATAAAGACGTAAAGTTTGTTTTTTTTTTATGGTAAGAGGTAATCTCTGAAAGTACAAATTTTTTCACCGATAGAAAGCTGCTTTATTTTTGAGTGATATATTTTATGTAAAACTAGTCTATAATATTTATGTATTTAAAAATATACACGTATGTTTATCATTTGTCTAGTCGTCATAGCACAAGCTCAGCTTAATGTGGGACTAGATGGCGTTGTCTGAAAGCAGTGGAAAAAAAAGAAAAAAAAACTGTCAGAGATTTACGAATGACAACTAGGACCAACGGCTTTCCGTGCTTTTCGAGGCTCGAGGTGTCAGTAATGTCCAAGTAAACTTAAAAAAGAACGTATAAATCTTCCCACAAATCCAAAACCCCATAATAACACTGACATAATTAATTAATAGATCAAGAAACCAACGAGGATCAAGGTAAACTATTAATAGATCACAGAGAATATTATAACACGAGAATTCGAAGCAGCTTTAACGTGACAACTGTGTAGTTATCACGTTAACATTACGTACTTATATGAGTATGTACTCGTGTAAGTACGTACTCATATAAGTACGTAATGTGAACAATGAAGTCGCAGATTACACTTAGACTATTAATCTAAGTGGCAAGCACGTGATCAAGGTAATCTTCTCGTAGAATTGTCCGTTATTATAATTGGCCCTACCCATGTTTGATGCTGAATTATTAGGAGCTTATGTTGTAGAATGTTATCAAGGCGGTGCTATAGATGGAAGCTTTCATAGCTTAGATATTTTTTGTTTGCTAACTACTCACACCCTACATTTGTGTCTTTTTTATTTTAACGTATTCTACATTTTTTTTCTTTTCGAATTATTGCTAAATTGGCTCACATTATGAAAATTACTGTAATGCTAATTGTAACCGTTGTCACAATTTGTTTGTTTGTTATTGTTTACCTTATAAGTGCTTAGTTTAAAAAAAATAAAAAATAATTGTGCTTCATTGCTTTCTGTTGTAGTAAAAAAATCACGCATCTAGACTTTTAGCGTTTAATCCAAATCATACACTCATATTATAAAGCCGAAAGTGAGTGTGTTAGTAAATTTATTACATCATTGCGCTCGAATGGCTGAACGGATTTAGATGAAATTGGCACATGGATAGATCATATCCTGGAATAGCTTTCCTGGGAGAACATACTCCTTAAGACTATCGGCCCCATCGACCATCCGCTCTGATCCATGCCTTGCCCGCTGCCACTTAAGTTTGGCGATTTTTCGAGCAATGTCCGTAACCTTGTACCACAACTAATATAGTATCTAAAAGGCAAGAGGCCATGATGATAATAATAAAATATTACTGAAAGTGCTGTTGGATGATGATGCAAGAAAATTATAACTAAAGCCGCTCATGAAGACCGTTTTAATTCAACCCATTCTTCTAAACAAAACATAACTTAGAACGGTAAAAGCAGTCGGTACAGTAACTAGGTAAGGAAGCGACCCGAGAGAGTATGTGAAAACTGTTACGACAGGACGTGGGGAGCGGAACTGACGTCTGCTGGCTGAATGATTAGCGAGTAATTCAGTACTGTCTGGTTTATTATTCAGCTGTTTATGTAAAGTTGGATTTACATATATTGCTTTCTAGTATTTGAAATGCGAAAATCTGTATAAAGGAGATGGGAAATTCTGGGCCAACTAGTTGATATGAGTATAGAAAAACGTTATATTTTTCTAAAGGAAACCACAACATAGAGCATCGTTTAGTTCGTACCTAATCGATAGTTAATAAATCGGCAAAATCTAGAATAAGTATGAAAATCGAGTGATAAGTACATATCAATCGTTTCGTGGAATCGATTCATAGCAAATCGAGTTCTTTTAATTTTTTTTTCTGTTGGCAACACTGTCATCGACTGACAGATGACAGGTAGAAAAAAACCGATACTCGTTAATGTACTCTGTGGATACTCGTTCGTTTTCTTTTATTTTGAGTGCGCATGTATTTTCCATGTTTTGTTGTAGAACCCCACAGACGACGGTTTTGCATAATATTGTTAAAGACTATTCGATGAATCTTGCTACTTTGAATTACCTGGTTCTCTATTTTTGACAACTGATTACGCCTATCTCTGTGGTGTTACGGATTTTTATGAGACTTAATAGTCCATCCATTATTACTATTACATTGCGAGAGTACGTTCTCGAGGGATAATTGTCGATTTTCACGCGAGCGAAACCATAACTAAAGCTAGTTACCCTGGCATCGTGTGGTTAGAACTACTTTTCCGGAGGTGTCAAATACGAGATCATTTTCTTTTTTGGAAATGGGGAAATAACTTTTCCAGCTCTGGGTTGAATGAGAGAGAGACTTTTACTAACTCAAACCCACCCGTGTTCCTTCAATTGGCTTTTGCGTTCCAGGGCTACGGTGTCTTTTCCGAACAGCACTACAGTCCTGGTAACCCTTTTTTAGGTGGGAAATTATAAAATGACTTCTCTCGCTCTGAGTAAGGAAAACAGAACGGAATGAATAGAAAATTAGTTAAACTTTCTAATAACTGAAATTGTTGAAAATATGACAAAAAAACGGGCAAGTTCGAGCTGGACCTGCACACTGGGGGTTCCGTACAAACTTACCTATACTTAACAGTTCAATTTCCGAATTGAGTTACGAAGATTGTTCCAAATAGCAAACAAAATTATTTTTTGTGATGCAACTACAAATAAACAGTTTTCAGATATTTTCCTATACTTATGCTATGAGACCTTGCTTCATGCCAAATTTCAGTATTCTAGGTCAACGGGAAGTACCCTATGAATTTTAATTCCCTTGAGAGTGTCGAAATATACGTTGTATCGTTTTTTATCATTAACTCAAAAGTCTGATTTTTTCACAGCTTTAAGCGGTCACAGATTTGAGTATATAGTTTTAATTTCAGCTCTATACCTCCTCGCGTTCCCGAGATAAAGGTTCTTAACAAACAGACCGACGGACAATAAAGTGATCCTATAAGGGTTCCATTGAGCTGGGGCCTTACCTGACGTGACGTGTTAAAATGTCAAGCGTGCGAGCGAGAAAGAGGGATGGAGGTATACACCCTACATAGCTCCACCACGTTAACACTTCAGTTTAGGTCGTCAAATGGATCGCGTTAAGAGCTCGTGGTAGGGCCACTGCTAACTATATATATATAAAAAAATTGGTTTTCGAATTGTTCAATCAGAAATATTCATTCAAATTCAGCAAGTATAAGTATAGTTTTTCATTTGAAATAAGCAGTACCTTTGTGCTTTTCTATCTGCTTTTGCTCTTTTAATGTTTAAGTGTTTGTGTGTACATAAATAAATAAATGTAATGTAATCAGTACGAAATTCCACCAACCACAACTTGATTAGAGCTTATAGGTGGAATTTGATAATCTTAAATGCTATTTCGTACTAATTTCTGCCTGCAGTTTCGCCCTCGGGGATATATTACTTGTTTTACCCGAATACGCCAAAGCCAAAGGGTTGTGATTTTGACAGGCTATGTATGTATATTCATCTGTTCCCTAATAGCTTATAAACTACTTATCGGAACTCAATAAATGAGATATCGTTAGAATCGTCTAAATTGTCCGCTGAAGTAAGACGTGACGTGTCACAAAACTCAATGTGGCGCCCTTTAGCGGACAAAAAGTACTGTGGTATCATTTGAAAGGGCTTCACTTGTAAATTTTCAAAATATTGCTCAAATTTAAAGTGACGCCCTCTAGTGGACAAAAAGTAATGTGTTGAATAAAAAGACAAAATAAATACAGCGTGTTTGATATCATTTGAAAGGGCTTCACATGTACTTATCAAAAAAAATATCATCAACATTCAATGTGGCGTCCTCAAGCGGTCAAAAGATTCGATGTCAATAACACCAAAATGGTTTAATAAATAATAAGAAGTTAAAAAACTACTACGACAAAAAATTGACGCTGAAAAAGCATGAAACAAGATTTTCAGGATGCTGAAATAAACAAGTTTATTTGAGAAACAAGACAGAACAAAAAGAAAAGCCCTAGTCACACGTTATACATATAGGTAACACTTTAATAACGTGTGACTACGGCTTTTCTTTTTATTCTGTAAAGTTCTGAACGTTAACTACAGTTAGAGAACACTACACAGGTGTAAGCAAATCGACAGAATATTAAAAAAACACCAAAAATAAAAAATTCGTTGTTAATAACGAAGAAACATCGACATCTGAAATGAAAGTTATTTGGTTTTTTTTTGTATCAAGTTTTTATTCTTCAGTTTTTAGTATTATTATTTTTTTATATTGAAGTCGATTTTGTGACCCACGGAAGCCCCTCAAGTTGAAGAGTAAAATCTACAAAACCGTGATAAGACCTGTCATACTGTACGGATCAGAATGTTGGGCTGTAAAAAAGACTGATGAAAAAAGATTGCACGTAGCGGAGATGAGAATGTTGAGATGGATGTGTGGTGTGACGAGAATAGATAAAATGAGAAATGAGTAGGTATATTACAGGAAGTCTGGCAGTGGCGCCAGTGTCTGAAAAGTTGGGAATCGTTTGTCTTGATATGGTCATGTAAAGAGATGAAACGCATGTTACTAAACGAGTTATGAGCATACATGTGGATGGATGGAGAGGGAGAGGGAGGCCAAAGAAAAGATGGATGGTTTGTGTGAAGAGTAAAATGAGAAAAAAGGAAGTTAGATAGATAGCATGACCAGTGACAGGGCAGAATCGAAGAAAAAACGTGTTGCGCCGAGCCCAAATAACACGGGACAAGGTGATGATGATTGGAGTCAATTGTATTTCATTTTAAGTTTTTTTTATTTGGTTCATCAAAAGTTTCTTCGATTGACAAACAAAATAATAATAATAATAATAATGATTGTTGACATATCCGTTCCGCATGACGAGAACCTCGTGAAAGCCGAGAAAGATAAACAAATCAAGTATATTGACTTGGCTCGCGAGGTTGTCGACATGTGGGATGTGGACTCGGCGATCATTGTACCGATAGTCGTGTCAGCCAATGGCTTAATAGCCAAGAGCCTCGACCAACACCTTAGGAGGCTCGCGTTAGGCGGCTGGATCAAGGGCTTGATTCAGAAAGTGGTACTCCTGAACAAGGCTCGTATTGTTAGGAGGTTCCTTTCTCTGGAGCCCTGACCGCCGGTAGCTTTGACCCTGTTCCCGATACCGGTGGGACACTATTTTTTATATTTTAAATGTTTTTTTATTTTTTTATTGAAATATTTAAAAATGTAATTTATATGATAAGTTAATGAATAAACGAAATAATAATAATAAATCTTTATTACCAGGTTTACAATTATACAGTAGTTAGTCATACATGGTTTGCAATACATACATGTATAAAAATTGTAAAATAAACACACAGTAAATCACCTCTGACACCCAAGCTAAGATTAAACTTGTATTATGGGTGTCAGGGCTCTCTAAGTTGAATAAAATTATACAACAGAGTTCGGAGTTACATCATGATTCTTTAGATATAATGAAGGTAAAAACAACAAAGGTAAAAAAGATTTAGCTATTTATGTAGAAATTGGACTAAAGTGAACTAAACAAATAATAATTAATTATAAAACTAACAATTTGTGTATAGTGTTAATGTTTTGTGTAGTAATGTGTGTGTGTGTGTGTGTGTGTGTGTGAGGACATGTGGGGCGGGGGAAAGTTTGAGGAAAAGGGAGGGTATAAATTTACGTGTTGATAATTCTTTCTACTTCGTCATAACTAAGAGTGATAACCCATTTAATGATTTGAGATTTGCAGTTACATTTATTGAGTTTGTAAATGTTACAATGACTATTGACAAAATTGTAAATACGACTACCAAGAATTTGAAAATGACGTTTAGCAAGTTTAGTTCTGTGTCTCACTATGGGTAAATAAACAACACTAAATAAACAACAAATTAATGAAAATGAGAGATTAATACCATTCAAGACATGTAACTAACTGCTAGTACTTATCGTAGCCATTATAATAGAGAATTTAATACTACCAACACTTAATAGAGGAACGCTACACTATAGACATTAACAGCCATAGACAACAAAGAAGATTATGTGACTAATGAGGTCTATAACCTTTAGAATTTTTAATAATGTCGGTAAAATATAGAAGCTTTTAGTCAACAGTTTCTTTAGATAGTTGTAACAGATTACTGTTTATGAGAGTTGAGATCCTCATATAGGGGTGGTTCACCATAATTGCCACGCCTGATAATCAGGTTGGCAAGCGCAGTGTGCCGGTTGTAAGGAGACGGCCGCACACGTGAGGGAACGGACATCTTCACGCCACGACAGGCGCTCCTTTACGGACGACGACCAATGGGTACCTCGTTGTCTGACCGTCCGGTAACCGTCCGAACCGAGATCGAGACATCAACAAACCGTAGAGGTCAAACAGGGCCAATACCCGCTGAAGCCACGGGGATTTTCTGAAAAGGAAACTCGTGGTCCTAGAACGTAAAGGGCAACTGATGGACACAATTGGGTTTTTTAGTCATTAAAGGTCTGACTTATTCTCTCGCTCCACCCCAGAGCCGGAGAATTCATTGGATGATTTCCAAAAAAAAGATGTTTTTTTTAGGAATGACGTAGTTTTATGCCTTAAGTGTCTATGCAACCGTATAATATATGAAATCATTAAAACAGGTGCCTTTCATCATATCATAATCACCGTAAAATAGAGCTAAAAATGTTATTGTAGGAATACCTCATTGAAGCTTGCCGAGTAAGTTGACTCGATTCATTTGCTGCCAAAACATTAGAACGTGTTTCAATCACATTATAATGGAAAACAAAACGGCTGTATTCTGTAACAAAACCTAAATACTTTCTCAACTTGATACGCTAAACGCACAAATCAAGCGAAGTCAAAATATAGAAAAAATACTTTAGTGCTAGACCTTGATAAGTACTATTACTGTCTTGATAATAGAAATCCAATCCAAAAAAAGAAGAACAAGAAATGACAATCAACAAATATAAATCGTACCTAAATTCTACACCGGTAAAAGTATACCTCCAATGTACCAAACAAAAAAGAGAAACGAAACAGATAAACATAACCAACCTTCATTCATTTCATGACAGCTTCGCGTGTGAAGTACTACACGCAAAATTACGTGTTGTTTTCCCCAACAAAAAACAAGCGATTCCTTGTCGTGTAAACGCACCTTAAGGCTGAAATAGTACATGAAAAGGCCCGCTGTAGAAAAGGCAAGACCGCGATAGCCAGACCTTTGGAGAGCCGGCTTAAGATATTGCAGCTATCGAAAAGCCCTTTGAAACCTCCTCCTAGCGGAAATTTAATTTAATCGCATTTTCTTCTTTGCTAAACGTCCTCTTTATGCTATAGCATACGGGGTTCGTCTTTTCGAATATTACGTTCGAAATTAAAAGCCTTATCGAAATGTGGTTAGCTTCTTAACTTGATTTTTGAGAGCGGTTTCTGTTTTAGGAATACAGAACATGTTGCTGTTTACAAGCGTTATTTGACTTGCAATGCTTGTCTGTATGTTTGTTTAGAATAAATCTTGTCAATGAATGAGCCGAAAGGTTCATGGCAAAGTACCTAACAAAATTTTACTGGCATATTTTTTCGGTGTATAGCGATGAAAAATATACAAAAGTATATAGATTAAATTTAAACTTAAATAATTTAAGACATTACTATTAATAGAATTCTTATTAAAGATATTCCAGTTTAAATTTGGTGAAATTACGTATATTATGTCCATAATACCTACGTACCTCTTTAGAAATTTTAAAAATCAATAAACCCATTTTAGAACGAACAATTAGATGTCTTAAGGGGTGACGACGGTTGTAAACTAGTCTTTCAACCAAGGTGACCTTGGTTTATGTGTTTGGTTTGTGTTGCGGCTACATGGATGTAAACCACATGCCAACACGTTCGGTGGTTGGGAAAATGCACCTCCCAACCAATGGCGTTGAAGGTCATAGGTTGCAACTGCTGTCTACACGGATTGAAACTAGCAAGGTCACCTTGGTTGGGACGTTGGTTTGCAACTGTCTGGTCACCCCTTTAATGTCATGTTTTCTTTCATAGGCTGGATGAAAGTTGAAATGTCTTAATGCCATGCTTTTATCTGGTGATTTTGCTATACTCGAATTGCACGACGATGTCATATAATATGAGTCATTATAACCACTATATTCTAAGCACAAACAGTTATTTTTATGTTTATTATCTAATGCGGAAATGAATTTCCTAAGTATATTAAGAGCGACCTTCCCGAGGTACATTTTGATACAGCCGGTCGTACGTGATTACAACACATCTTTCTCTAGATATTTCGTTTCACATTATAAAAAGGTATTTCAATTGTTTTACTTACCTTCACCTTTAAGGTCACTTACGTCATAAAAAGAAAGGATTTTTCAAAATTCACCCCCCTGAGGGGATGAAACGGGGTTCTACAGTTTGTATGGAGAAATCAACTTTCACGCGAGCGAAGCTGCTGGCATAAGCATACAATATAAAACAAAATGATTTTTCGCGTCTATTTGTTTATCCGCTAACTCCTAAACAGTTTAACGGGTTTTGATGTTGTTTTCGCTAAATAAAAAGAACCATAGACGAGAATTTTTTTTTTTTTTTTTTTAATTCGCTATAAACCAGTGCTTGACTGCGATCCCACCTGATGGTAAGCAGTGATGCAATCATTGATGGTGAGGCGCACTAGTTTATTAAGAGCCTATTCACTCTAGCCTTGAAGGCACCTAAATTATAGTTGGACGGGAAGACAGCAGCAGGCAAATTGTTCCAGTCCCTCGATGTACGCGGTATAAACGACGAAGCAATTATGTGTATAATTTTAATCCGTGCAAAGCTCGAGCTAGTCACTAGACCATATTAATATTATAAATATGAAAGAAACACCGTCTTTCTGTTGCGCATTTATGGTTAAACTACAGAATAGATTTTGATATAATTTGGCACGGCATGAAATTTAACCCCAAAGAAGGGCTTCAACTACATGTTGGCAATAACCAATGATCATGGAAAAATTTACATTACTGTAAATAATGTTTCTCATTGTTGCAAAGTTACATTATTGCAATGAAAATTACGTGACATGCGCTAAGTAATAATGTTTGACGTCCAACGAGCTGGACAGAGGACAGCTGGAAAAAAAATAAAGTGAGTACTTCGATTAGCATAGTCGGCCTTCTAATGTTCCCACAGTTGGGACTCAGGCCTCTTCTCTAGGAGACGATGAGCCGTAATCTACCACGCAGGCTCAGTGCGGGTTGATGGATGTCACATATGTCTTTGAATTTTTGGTTCTAGGACATGCCGGTTTCCTCACGATGTTTTCCTTCACCGTTTTGAGAGCAGCGGTGATGAAATCCCGCATTTGAACCCGCAACCTACAACTCGTAAGTCGGGGCCATTACCACTCGGCCACCATTGGACTATTACATTATACTATATTACATCACTTCGATTACTACGTTTAAATCGGCTCACACAAATAAGTTAAGCACACTAATCAATTATATGAAGTACAACACACAACATACTCTTACGGCACTCAGATAAGTCCAATTCAGGCTTAATCCACTTCGTGGAAGCAATTGACCTATGAAAGGACACAATAGGCACGATAATGGAGCGGGTATTTTCCAAAGAGTTCCCTTTTATGATAATTGCTTATAGCCTTTCGTAGCTCCAGATCTCAAGTGTTGAGATTTACGTTAGCAGAACTATTTCGAGGCTCAAAACTTTAAATATTGATTATCGGGGGTTTCTGAGGAGTTCGTGGCTTCTGTTTGGTTTTGGAAAAGTGTTTTTTTTTGTGTGAGGGGTAATATTATTTGGAATGTTCTTTTAAAATAATCATAAATCAATACTCATTATATCAAATAAAAGAAATGTTATCGAGTTTTCAGGTAATTCTAGATCTCGATAAAAGTCTGACACTCCCTCTTGGTTTCCCCAGAGCAGGATGAGTCATTTCCCCCAGGTGATTTCCCACGTAAAATAGGAAGAAGAAGAAAATTATTAACATAGGAAAAAAAAGTTAATGTTAATATATAATTACGTCAATTCAAATGTTTTTATTTCACATAGGCCTGCATCGGCACTTATCACGGGGTGCTACGACAGAAAACCTCCACGAGTGCCCGCAGGCTGTAGTTCCCTTGCGGATACGTCCGAGGTGAAGGCCAGTCTGCGGGACGGTGCACCCTGGGAGGCGGCTAACGACTCCCCTTGGGTACTTCTGCCTAAGGGGTCCCGATGTCCGCCTGCGAATATTCTGTCCGAAGGATCGCTTCAACGCGTGTCCCTCTGCTATAGCAGAGGGCACAGTGGCGAAGTAAGAGCGGGCTCGGTGTGCACTTACCCTGCCACTGGGCAGGCAGGAGGAAGACTTGCTTCTCCTTCTGCCACCGTTAGTCTCGTAGCCCCAGAGATTGTCCAAGGTCATGTTTCTGACTTTTGATGGGGGTCGAGGGTCTTGGCTTAACCGCCCGGGCCGCGAGGAAGACAACCTCTATAAAAAATCACCCCAAACCTCCAAGCGGCGGCGCACCGTGAGGGAGGTTGTTAGCTTGACTAATGGGTAGCTTAATTAGTCTCTAGTGCGAACCATAGTACTTGAGCCAGTAAAACATGAAAAATACTCGTGGGAACAATAATGAACACAAAATTCTTTAAAAACCCAATTGAGAGTGATGCGCGGTCGGAGTCCGACGCGGCATCCGGAAGGAGCTCGGAGGGCTCGGAGGTAGAGGAGGTGGTAGGCGACTCTGGTGGGGACTTGCGCCCCTACTTGAAGCGCTCCAAATCGGGGGACGCATCGTCCTCCGATGCAGAGATGGGCTCGGCTCGAAAAATCCCTACCAATGGGCGGGGTGCGGGTCGGGCGCGAGGCAAGGGGAGAGGGCTCACCGCTCAAGAGTCCGCTCAGCGAGCTGATAGGCTCGCCGCGGAGGGGCGTCATCCTGGAGCGGCCAGTGCTGGGATGGACCTCTCGGGGCCATCCGGCAGTGAGCCAGACACCGCCATCGACGAGGCACTCGATAGGCTTGAGTCGGTCCTGGCATCCGCTCTTAATGGCGTGGCCAAAAAAAGGGAGAGGTCCTCCAAGAGGAGCGCTATCTCCCAAGCCAGGACCTCTCTCCAGGAGGTGGTGGACCCAATCCGCAGGGGGCTCACCAAACTTCGGGCCGACAATGCTCGGCTCCGAAAGGTCTCGGTCCAGCAAGAGTTGCCAAAGGGCTACTCTTATGGACAGGCAGGGGGACGCGAGCAGGGGCAAGGGCCGAGTCAGCCCAAGCCTCAGCCCGAGCCGGAGAATCAGCTGCTGGTGCTGGTGCGGCAAGAGCTGGCTGCCTTCCGGCAGCAGCAGCAGCAACAACAGGAGCAGTTCCAGCAAAGGATGCAGCAGCAGCTTTCCGTGCTAGAGGGCATCGTGCTACGTCCTCCGCTGGCGGCCTCTGGCCAGAAAAAAGCAGCGTCTTATGCTGCCGCCGCGGCCACGGCGGGCCCGTCGGGACTAACCAGCCGCGAGGCCGTGGCGTCGGAGCCTGCGAGGCCGGCCCCGCCGGCCAAGCAGCAGCAGCAGAAGGGCAGGGCGGCGCCTGCCGCTAAATCGGCGGGACCTCCTGCCGCGGCGGTGACCAGGCCTCCCCTGCCTGAAGAACCCTCGGCTGGCGCCGAATGGACGGTTGTCGGCGCCAAAAGTAAGGCGGGCAAGGCAGCTAGGGCGGCAAAAAAGCGCGTGAGGCGACAGCAGCGCAAAAAGCGGGCCATGGCGGCCAGACTTCGCGCCCCGAACTCTGAGGCTGTAGTTATAACATTACAGCCAGATGCGGTAAAAAGGGGCGTGACATATGATGCCGTCATGGCGAAGGCGAAGCAGGCGGTGTTGCCCCACCTTGAGGAGCTCGGAGCTTCTGGGGGCTTCCGTATGAGGCGTACTGTAACCGGGGCCCGAATGCTGGAGGTCCCCGGTGCGGCCAGTGGCCCCGCCGCGGATGCCCTGGCCGCAAAAATCAGGGCATCCCTGGATGTGGAAGAGGCCCGAGTGTCCAGGCCCACCAAGTGCATTGATATGCGCATCATGGGCTTGGACGACTCCGTCAAGGTGGACGAGGTGGTGGCCGCCATCGTCAGGGCGGGAGGATGCACTGCCGAGCAAGTTCGGACGGGCACCATCCGCGCTGACAGCACGGGCATGCGAGCCATGACGGTTAGCTGCCCCGTGTTGGCGGCCAAGACTATCACCGGGGAGGGCCGACGGCTTTTGGTGGGCTGGGTCTCCGCGCAGGTGAAACTGCTGGAGCCCAGACCTCTGCGGTGCTATCGCTGCCACGTGGGGCACCACGTGGGGGCCTGTTGTTCCGCGGAGGTGGACCGCAGTGACCACTGCTTCCAGTGCGGTAAGCCCGGTCACAGGGCAGTTGAATGCCGTGCTACGCCGCACTGCTACGCATGTGCGGCGGCAGGCAAGCCAGCCGACCACCGGGCTGGGAGCAGATCCTGCGACCCCCCCGCCAAGGCCAAGAGCAAGGTCGGGAGGCCCATCCCCGCCGATGTCCTCACCACCGCAGCCTCCTCTTTGGCTGCTGCTGCTGTCGCCGCCGCAACCACCGCGGCAGGGCCCTCACGTGGGGCTCGGGAGGAGATTGTGATGGAATGCCAATAACGGCTCCATTACGTCTCCTCCAGGCGAACATTAACCACTGCGCCCCCGCTCAGGATCTGTTGCTCCAGAGCATGGCGCAGTGGTCGATCAATATCGCCGTGGTCTCCGAGCCGTACTATGTCCTGCCCAGGGGAGACTGGGTGCAGGACCTGAACGGCTCGGTGACCCTAATTTCGTCGGCCGCCGCCGGTACCCCGACCCTCGAGGCTGTCACGAGGGGACGGGGTTGCGTGGCAGCACGGTTCGTGGACATTGCAGTGGTGGGCGTTTACCTGTCCCCGAACAGAACTCTCGCCGATCTCCACATCTCGCTTATGGAGCTGAATGCCGTCGTCGCTGGGTTTGGTTCCCTCCCCGTGGTCGTTTGCGGGGACTTCAATGCCAAGAACTTGGCTTGGGGTTCCCGGTTCACGAACCAGCGGGGTCGGATGGTGGAGGACTGGGCTCTGGAGACAGGCCTGGTCGTCCTAAACCGGGGTTCCGTCCCCACGTGTGTGCGGATGCAGGGCGAGTCAGTGGTGGACATATCGTTCGCCAGCCCTGCTCTGTCACCGCGTGTCGTCGACTGGCGCGTCATGGAGGGGGTGGAGACGTACTCGGACCACCAGTACATTCGGTTTGACGTCTCCGCCCAGACCTCGATCGCGCCGGTCCCACGGACCCCGTGTGGTCCGCGTTGGGCGCTGAAGCAGCTGGACCGGGAGCTCCTCCTGGAAGCCGCGATGGTACAGGCCTGGGTGCAAGCACCGGACAGGCCTGTCGACATCGACGTCGAGGCAGAGTGGTTCCGGGAGGCCATGTCGCAAATCTGCGACGTGGCAATGCCCCGAGTCCGGCCAGGACGTGCCCGGCGCCAGGTGTACTGGTGGTCGCCGGAGATTGCGGCACTGCGGAATGCATGTAATGCCGCGCGGCGCCGGTACGCCAGACACTGCAGTCGCCGCATCCGCCCGCCGGATGCGGAGGTCAGAGAGGCGGAGCTGTATGAGGGATACAGAGTGGCGAAGCGCACCCTCCGAGCGGAAATAAAGCGGGCCAAGTTGGAGGCCCGCAACGTGTGGCTGGGGACTCTGAACGGAGACCCGTGGGGACGCCCTTACAAGGTGGTGCGGGAAAAACTCCGCCCCTGGGCTCCCCCACTCACACAGAGTCTCCGGCCCCAGATTGTGGAGGGTGTGGTGAACAATCTGTTCCCTGCGCGAGGGGAACACTCTCCCCCGCTCATGGCTCCGCCACCAGCAGTGTCTAACGTGGATCACGATGGCGACGACGACGACAATGCTCCAGAGGTGACCGAGGTAGAGATGAGTGTGGCGGTACGAAGGCTAAGTGCCAAGAATACCGCCCCAGGACCCGACGGCTTGCCTGGTAAAGCCTGGGTCCTGGCCATGGAGGCTCTCGGGTCTCGATTAAAAGGGCTCTTTAGCGCATGCATGGAGAGGGGCCAATTCCCACTTCTCTGGAAGACGGGGAAACTGGTCCTTATCGCGAAGCCGGGGCGCCCTGCGGACTCTCCGTCCGCGTACCGGCCCATTGTGCTGCTCGACGAGGTGGACAAGCTCTTTGAAAGAGTAATTGCAGACCGCCTCGTCGCGCACCTAACACGAGTGGGGCCGGATCTGGCGGACGGCCAGTTCGGCTTTCGCAGGAGGCGCTCCACGGTGGACGCCATCATGCGCGTACGAGCTCTCACGACGGGGGATGCGGTGTCCCAGGGCAGGTGTGTCGTGGCGGTGTCGTTGGACATCGCTAACGCCTTTAACTCCCTGCCCTGGAGTAGCATTAGGAGGGCACTCCGGTATCACCGGGTGCCCGACTACCTCTGTCGTGTGATCGAGGCCTACCTGTCGGACAGGTACATCATCTACCCTGGTCACCAGGGTGAGTGGAAACGGCGAGAGATGTCGTGCGGTGTTCCGCAGGGATCGGTACTAGGACCGCCCTTGTGGAACATCGGCTACGACTACGTGCTGCGCGGTGACCTCCCTGACGGGGTCAGCGTGGTCTGCTACGCAGACGACACGCTGGTCCTGGCTCAGGGAGAGTCATACCAGGCGGCGGTCGAATTAGCGACACGCGGGGTTGCGATAGTCGTTGATAGGATCCAGCAGTTGGGACTCGAGGTGGCGCTACACAAGTCCGAGGCCATGTGTTTTCACGGCCCTCGGAGCGCGCCACCTCGGAATTCCCAATTAACGGTAGGAGGAGTTCACATCGGCGTCGGGTCGACGATGAAGTACCTGGGACTCGTCCTCGACAGCCGGTGGAATTTCGAGGAGCACTTCCGACGTCTGGCTCCCAAACTGAATCGGACTGGGGCTGCCCTCAAGCGGCTCCTGCCCAACCTCGGGGGTCCAGACGCCTCCTGCCGGAGGCTCTACGCAGGCATCGTCCGGTCCATGGCCCTTTATGGGGCGCCGGTGTGGGCGCCGTCACTGCGAAAGCGACCGGCGGCTCAGCTGAACGCGTGCCAGAGGGTCATGGCCATACGGATGGTGAGGGGATACCGCACGGTATCCCGCGAAGCGGCGAGCCTCCTTGCTGGCCAGCAACCATGGGACCTGGTGGCAACAGGCCTTGCACGCATGCACGATCTGCGCGTGGAGATGCAACGTCGGGGTGTACCTCCGCTGCCGCGACAAGTCGCGGCATGGCGGGCAGAGCTTCGGCGGGGTCTCATGGCGGAATGGCGACAGCGACTATCGCAACCCAATGCTGGGCACGCCATAATTATGGCGATAAGTCCCCTCTTTGAGGAGTGGCTGGAAAGGCAACACGGCGTCCTTACCTTCTGCATGACGCAGGTCCTCACCGGACATGGTAAGTTCGGGAGGTTCCTGCACCGGATTCGTGCGGAAGAAACGCCCGGGTGCCGCCATTGTGCGGACCGCCCGGAGGACACGGTGGAGCACACGGTGGAGGTGTGCCCCGCTTGGGCAGAGCAACGCCGTGTCCTCGTGGGGGCGATTGGGGGCGGCGATCTCTCGCGCCGGGCCTTGGTACAGGCCATGGTCCGGAGTGAGGAGGAGTGGCAGGCGGTCGCCTCCTTCTGCGAGGCAATAATGCTAGCAAAGGAGGCGGCCGATCGCGTGAGGCAACGGTCCTCACGCCCCAATCGCCGCCGGGATTCCGATCCCGATTTCCGGCCATCGTAGGCGCAGGCTTGCGGACGGCGAGCAATGGGTGGCTCGCCGTCCGACCGTCCGGTAACCGTCCAGACCGAGCCCGAGCAGTCGTCGACGGCGCGTGCTGTTCTACGCGCGCCTCAAGGAGATGTCAGCAACTGTAGGGGCCTAGCAGGGTCGAAGCCTACTGGGGCCAAGGGTCTGATTCTGAAAGGAAGACTCGGCCCTGGTACGAAAGGCAACGAAGGAACAGGAGTGGGTTTTTAGTCAGTAAAAGTCTGACACTATCTCCCGCCCCGCCCAAGGGCGGGGGATGTCATAAGATGATTTTCCCACCGAAAAAAAAAAAAAAAAAAAACATCGGCACTTATCACACTCACTTAAAACGTCAGAAGCTAGTACACGGTTCCAAATTAGTCGTTTCCTATGAAGAAGAACCGGCAAGAAACTCCATCAATCCCAACTCCACTCCATTAATCTTTAAAAAAAATGGTTATATGGGTATTGGTATATTAATTACCAGTATTGACTGTAACATATACAGTCAATACTGTTAATAAGCGTGATAAGCATCGATATATATGTACTACGTGTGATAAGTATAATCAGCCTTATATTGTTCCCACTGCTGGGACTCAGGCCTCATCTCTAGGAGAGAGAATGGGCCATAAAGCATCGCGCAACCCCAGTGAGGGTTGGTCGTTGTCTCAAGTCTTCTTGGTTCAAAAACATGCCGGTTTCCTCATGATGTTTTAATTACCGTTTTGAGCGCGGTAGTGATGAAATAAATTGCATAAAGTAATGCGTCTGGTTGGGTTTGAACCCACGACCTACGACTCGTAAGTGACGGCCGTTACCAAAGGGCCACCTTGCTCTCAAGCACTCAGAACCTAAGTTTTATTTAATTTTAAAAGACAAAATATGTGTCTAGCTACCATAAAGCGTGTACAATAAAATAAATAACTTCGATTGTTGCACTGTATTGCAATAGAAAACTATCAAACTCATCTTAAATTGAAAACGAAAATCCTCTCAATACATATTAGCTCCCTAGGCGACGGCAAATCTGCAATAAAGGTTCTCATTGAAAGCGATTCGACGTTTAACAGATATCTACTTAAGATGTAACAAACGATTTCATTCGCAGAACTAAACAAAGCATTCTTTGCGTTTTTTAAATCTGTCTGTTTCACTGTTCATTGTCTCATTTAGATCGTTTCTAATCATCTGCATGGTACGGCACACTGCTAACCCCTACTGCAACTGAAGAAAAAGGGATCAGTAAAAGTCTAATACTCACTCTCACTCCACCCAAAGCGTAAGGAAGTGTTTGATGAGTTCTCAGCCCAGTAAAAATCCCTACAGTTAATGGACCGAGTCGTCCGACTGACAGTGACTGACGTAGTCAGTGTTTAACTGCTACAAATATTTCATTATAATTTAATTTTTTTATATAAGTAGCCTTGAATAGTCATTTAAAACTACTTAATTTTAGATTGCGTCGCGTTTGCGTGCTCATGCATGGGCATTATTTAAGGTGGATCGAGCTACAGTGCGACAAAATGACACAATTTTCTAATCAATTTATCCTTTTTTAATTTTTTGCTCGATTATAATATTGCAGTACGGAACCCTTTGAGCGAGTCCGTCTATGAGCAGTTTTTTTTTTTCATTAGAAAAAATGAATTGATCCCCGCATAGTTTTGATATGTATAAATGCCAGTTTTTGTGATCGTATAGCGACATCTATGGCGTCACATAAGAAATAATCCTGCATCGCGCAATTAAAGTTCTCCGTGCGATTGGAACATTTAGTACAGTCCGAAATCATATATCGGGCAGTTGCCCACCAGACATAACAACCGTCTGGTCGGAGGATCCTCCCTTTTCAACGGAGATTTGCGGGACTTTACGTTCTATTCCGCCTACCTCCAAAATCGATTTCACAAAACAGTATTCAATTTTTTTCTAGTATCAAAACGAATGTAATGCATAGTATACCTATAGCATATTAAGCCTTTTAATGCTCCCACTGCTGGTAATTAGATTGGAAATAATGCATTATATAATTAGGTAGGTATGTATTTTACCTAAATTAGCTGATTCAGCCAACGGCTAACACTTTGTTTCATAATTATACCTACTTAGTTAATTCGTAATTGGTACATATTTAATTCACGTATTCAGTATTCAACAGTAGCTATTACGCTAATTTAAGGCTAATTAATACAACATGTTCGTTAAATAGTGTAGCCTAATTAGCCCCTGATAATTACCCTATCAATCATTGTAAAAGCACGGGCTATTGGGATTACGATATTAACTTAAATATGGTAGATTTGTGGCGATCATTTTATGATATTTTAAACAAGGCTGGCCCAAACGAAGAGTCATGGCGGATATCGAACCGTATTGGAAAAGATGTTTTTTTTTTTAAATTGGTTGGAAGACATCTAATGACTTATCCTGCTCTAGAGTGGAACGGGAGGTTATGTCAGGCTTTCACTGACTATAACCTCACCTGTATTCTTGAGTTTGCCTTTGCGTTCTAGGAACGCGGGTTTCCTTTTCAGAAATTCCCCGAGGCCCTAGTGGGTAACGGTCCTGCTGGGCTCCTATGGTTTTGCTGACATCTCTTTGAGGCACGCGTGGACCACTACGTGCCGTCGACGACTCGGGCTCGGTTTAGACGGTTATTTGGGACAAAAACAGTTACCTACTAAAGTAAATAAATAAATACAAAGAATTCTTAAAACGAGAAGCTTAATCATATAACCCACTCCAATATCCAAGTCTTTACAAAATAATGACTGAAGTGAAGGACTATTGAAAGTGAAAGAGTTTACACAGAATACAGAGCCTTCTGTGATAGGTTTATTTAATGTATCAAAAAAAAATTATTAAAAAAAAAATTCTTAATTAATTTATTATTTATTTGTTTTTTTAATGTTGGTTTTTATTTATTTTTTCATTTTATTGAACTCCATAATTGTTTAACCAATCGTGTCCTAGTTTGTGTGTGTCAGACTTTTACTGTCTAAAATCGACCCGTGTTGACACTTGCACATTGCGTTCCAGAGCTTCAGTAACTCCTTCAAACAATCCCGCAGCCCAACAAAAAATATAGACTTTCACATCTATAAGTACCTACTTCTATATTATTATTATAAAGCCGAAAATAATGTTTGCTAATCTCAGGATAGCCCGTTCGCTTTCGGCTATATAACAGCACGCTAGTACTCACGAGAAGCAGTAACCAGACCAGTAACTTGTAGTGGGAACATTAAAAGGCCGGTTATGCTATGCTATATGCTGCTGGGACTCCGGCCTCCTCTTTCTTGGAGAGGGAATGGGCCGTAATCCACCACGTGGGCCCAGTGCGGATTGGTGAATGTCACATGTCTTCAAAGTTTTGGTTCTAGGACATACCGGTTTCCTTACGATGTTTTCCTTCACCGTTTTGAGAGCAGTGGTGATGAAATAAATTACACAAAGTAATGCGCCTGGCTGGGTTTGAACCGGCGACCTACAATTCGTAAGTCGGGACCGTTACCACTCGGCTACCACTGCTCTCACCCGTACGGCCGCCATCGAAAACGGCGTCTTGGCCAGAGAAGCAGATATATTTGTTTAAAAAACTTTTCTACTAAATTTGATATTGCTTTCACAATTAGTATTCTATTTTTGTATCTTTATGGATAAACTGGTTTGATAAAAAATATTTTTCCTGCATACTCCCTATTGCGATTTCATCTATACCGTAAGCTTAGCTAGAAACATAAAAATATATTCGCAAACTAAAAACAAAAGATTCACGATTTATTTGCAAAAATATGCATATATTTTCCTGGCTCAAACCGTCTAGTAGAAATAGATTAAAGGCTCTTAAATACCGACTCCCTTTCAAAGTTATCGGTTGGCCAACTGCAGGGAAACTTGCTCGGCACTGTTTCTTGCGAAACATAATAAATCTTTCTTACTGTCATTGATATTTAGCTCGTGCGAGGGATTCGCGCCACAATAGAAGGAGCGTTCAATAAATCATTTAGAAGTATTCTGTTTTGCTTACATAAGTACGGTATATTATATTCCCGATTGCTGCAGACAGGTTTAATCAGTAGGATATTTAGAGTACTTTGTTTGTTTTGATATTTTATGAAATGTAATTAGCTGGTACTTCCGATGTTTTCATTGGTTCAGAAAGTTGTCATTTTAACTCCATAATTAACTCCAAACAAAGTGAATTATGAAGAAAAAAATCGGTTCAGTAATTTTTTTAACACACTTATTATTCAGACGAAAGACGTCAATGCTGGACATCGGCCTCCTCCAAGTGTCGCCACAACGAATGGTCTGGTATGCTTCTCACATCTATCGAATTCCCATAAACTCATTTCGTCTAAATTAGGTATGGTTGATATCTAATGCCAAAAGTCTATAAATAATTGCACTATTTTCGATAAAAAAATGTATTTTCTTTTTTCGAAAATTGCTGAATCTCATCTACAATTAACGCTACTAAATTGTCAATAGATTTCACTTAAATTACTGAGAAAACAAACACATTTAAGATACCCAATTAAAGAGATCCAACATACAGGTTGCAACTACACTAGGCCGCAAAAATAACAAGTCATATAAAAAACTGTTATATCTCCAAGTTTTTATACATAAATCACTTGAATGCCTACGTTTTATGCAGATTTATAAGGCTTATTATAAATCCCAAAAGAGCTCTCATTGGCACATGTTACAAAACTTGTTACTTTTGTTGTTTTTTATGGTGGATAATAAAGAGCTTATCTATCTATGTAATAATTAATCATCTATGACATACATACCTAGTACAGTTTTACGAATTCATCATAAATATGTAAAAAAACTATTACACTTTTTATTAATAACCCGGAATTGCGGCCTAGTGTACGAGTGCCAAATAGTAAAATTGAAGACAAGCTCTAGTAACAGTATTAATATCACGCAGTACTTAAAGTCCTAGCCAACAAATATAGACCGCGTAAAAATTTTCCACTCTCCTTTTTTCACCCAACAGACTAAATCGAAATAACTTAATTTATCTACCACCTTAAAGTCGACAACGCTCCCGGACTTGATGGTATCACCACAAAACTAATTCTAATTCAATAAAAAAGAGTATTTCTACATGTCCACCCGATACAATGTTATTTTAAATTAAATTTATCTCGACTCAGGTCCCCAAGGTACAGGTTCTACCTTGTTCGGGGACCACCATCCAAAAATATGTAAATTCCTAAAATAGTTACATATTAATGATTATTCTTAATTCTTTATTGTACACAAAAAAATCGGACTCCCGCAACCGTTACCAAGTCATCGGTCCATCTTGTAGGAGGCCTTCCAACGCTACGTCTTCCGGTACGTGGCCGCCATTCCAGAACCTTTCGGCCCCAACGGTCATCTGTTCTGCGAGCAATGTGCCCTGCCCATTGCCACTTTAGTTTGGCGATTCTTCGTGCTATCGCGTCCGATGGATGCGAGACGCACAGGACCGTTCATTGTGGCGACACTTGAGGGAGGCCTATGTCCAGCAGTGGACATCTTTCGGCTGAAATGATGATGACGATGATGACACAAAAAAATAACATAATATACTGAGACACAGACAGGCGAGCTTAACTCAGCAATGAGTTTTCCCCCAGCAAACCTTTGAATTATAGAGAGAGAACATATTCGAGGGTAGGATCCAGTACACAATATAAACCTACATAACTAAGTCTAATATAGTAGTAGGTATTTTTTATTTATTGTAACAATTAAGAATAATGTATAAGGTTCTTATACATTATTCTTATTCAAAGTGCCTCAATTAATTGGAGCGTATTCTGATAACTACATTAATTGAAATACCTTCGCTATGAACTTCCACCGATTTAATTAAGAATGCTTTCTAATTTACTTTGGAATAGATTACAGCATTTCTTTAGTAGGTATTTTTATAAAGACTTTATTAACCTTTTTACCTAGCTAAGTTTCAATTAGTTTGTTTTACTAAAAATAATGTAATTTAATTATTAACATACCTATCAAAATCAATATGATCAGGAAGTTCAATCTACTTACTAATATACATTCAAAACTCAGTCAAGACAACAGGAAAAGGACCCCACAATTATCCCAGTATAATTCTATCCTTTAGACTCTTTCCGTTTATTTTTCCTTATTATTAATCTCGATCAACCGCCAGATTATTCCAAAAAATTGAGCACACAAATCCGAACGGTACAATAATCGACGGAGACGGAAAAGTGGAATAAGAATAATCAACGTAAAGAAAAAACGAATCTCCAAACTTTTTTTATAACATCGGGCGTAGTCATTGGTAGAAAATGAAAAGGACACCCCGTTACGATTTCCATTAACAGGGAGTAGGAATGCGTCGAAGGCCCGAGGGCTCCAATAAATCAATCTGCGAGGAGACAGACCTCTCCGAAATCGCTCTCAGAATATACAGTATTAAATTTTGCAGGGTACATGAGTGTGCTTCTAAGCCTGAAATGTGAACGGTATACGCTTGCCTGGCGTACGGACAATACGTGTAGCAGAAGTGTGTTAGACACACAATCCGAGCAGCAAGCTGTTTGCAATATTTGTTGGCTCACATAGTAACCGACCGGTTTGATGCTGGTATCGGTATTTGATGAATGTATCAGTGTGACAAAGAATAATATTGTTTATCTGAACTAGTTGGGACAGAAAGGGATGGAAAGAGACTTTGCAAAAAAAAAGAACAATAAGGCGACTTTATTTGCCTTGTTTTTTTTTTTTTGCAAAATCTTCTAATGACTTCCCCCTTTGGGTGGAGGGGAAGGCTGGTCAGACTTTTACTGACACACACCTGTGTTCTTTAATTGCTCTTTGCGTTGTAAGACCACGGGCTTCTTTTTCAGTAAATATCCGTGGCCCTATCGGGCAACGGCCTTGCTGGGCCCCTACAAACCTTAAACATGAACCATTTTGCTGTGAAAAAGAAACATCACTACAGAATTGAACGGTTGATTATGTTTTCTGTGACGAAATTAGAAAAAATAATACCTTCATTGTGTTAAATGAAAAAAAAACACGAGAGTCATGTACTTGCATACAGAACCTAATCGTAGCGCGATAATAGCCAGTTTTCGAGACAGTGTAAAGAAAATTAATTTGTGAATTTTGTCATCAAAATATACAAAAACTTTTATTTTTGTTGGTTGCTTATTCATTTACGTATATTTATTATTTATTTACCATTTTAAATGTAACAAATTAGAAACAACAGATGTTTTTCTACCAATCTACTGCAGGTATAATTTGAATGTAAATCATGCCCGTTCAATACCATTAGTTAGGCCGGCTGAAATAGAGCTAACTGTTTTTGCTCACAATTAGATTCAGTAAATTAGTGCTCAATGAGAATTTCCTATTAGCAAAGTAGTGAAACTAACCTTATTTTTATAATAATTTACAATGTGTTGCAAAATAATAACACCTTGAAATGCCTTTGCGTAATTAGATTTTATAGAACTTTTATAGTGTTTTTACAGTTCAAGCGAAAGATTGCGATCTATTGGAAATTCGACAGGTGCATGGTGTGGAGTTGACAAGTCTCTGTAAAACATTGGTTACAGTGACTCGTCTTTTAAAAGGAAGATTTGGACAATAACTGGTTAGTCTACGGCACAGCTCAGCACACTCGATTTTGCAGTTTTCCGAACACAAACACCTTCACGCGATTTTAGAATTTGGTTGAAAGCACATGACACAAACAGGTCCTTGAGAGTGTTTTTAATGATCAACTATCTCATTTCCTTTCCTCTAATAGCCTGCTGAGTTCTTATCAATCTGGATTCCGTCCTAGTCACAGTACTGTATAGGCACTCATTAAGATAACTGACGACATCCAACTAGCCATCGAAAACAGGCTTCTTACGGTATTGATTCTACTGGATTTCAGCAGTGCTTTTAATTCAGTTGATTTTGGCATCCTTTCAGTTATCTCGCAACATATCTTCTCCGCGATTGTATATTTTAATTTTTATCTTTGGAGTCACTCAAAGAGTTATGAGTTTACATGTGGATGGATGGAGAGGGAGAGGGAGACCAAAGAAAATATGGATGGATTGTGTGAAGAGTGATATGAAAGAAAAGGAAGTTAGTGATAGCAAGACGAGTGACAGGGCAGAATGGAAGAAAAAATCGTGTTGCGCCAACCCAAAATAACACGGGACAAGGGCAGAAAGTTAATGATCTTTGGAGTCACTCGCAATAGGATCGCTCAGGAGAGGCTTCCTCTGACTGGTGCGAGCTCGCTTTGAGTGTTCCTCAGGGTGGCGTTCTTTCTCCTCTTCTTTTTTCTGATTTTACTAACGCTATCTTCACATTTTCATCTCTATGAAGACGACAAGCAGCTTTATCATCACTTCACTTTAAGTCTGAAGAGCTCAACGACGCAATCGATGCCATCTTAAAAATATCTGTCGATGGGCTAAAAGTTTCGAACTTTTAGCAAATCTAACAAAATCACAATCAAACAACTCTCATTGTTGATGGCAGATATTTCGTTAACTTGTTGAATAACCATGTTTCTCCCACCTGTTTTATACGATGCTGTCGCTATAGCCTATTAAAAAATAATTAAAAATTTAGGTGTTTTCTTAGACTGTAACCGGTCTTGGAATATCTACATTGCAGAAGTAAGCAGGAGAGTGTCTTCAGAAGTTTCTGCCTTTCTCAACTAAAGTTACTCTTGCTCAGTCTCTTCTTCTACCCTGTTCTTGACTACGCTGATGTCTGCTTCCTTGATACGACTGGGGACAGAAATTTCTTGACAAACTGGAGCATCTGCAAAATTTATGGCCTTTAAAAGTATGACCGTGTGTCGGAATTTCGAAGACAATTGAAGTAGCTGCCTATTCAGCAACGCCGAGATTGCTACAATCTTTCTTTTCTATTTTCTGCTCCTCATAACTCCCCTTTGTATCTTTTGAGTATCTTGTTCCGAGAGAAAAGCCTTATAGCTCATTATCCTCTCTTCTCCTTCGTTTTTCTCCCCACTCTTTAAGTCGATACAGTGAATCTTTTACTGTTTGTAATGTGCGCCTCTGGAATTCTCTTCCACACACATTGAAGGCTAGCCCTTTATTAGAGGTTTTTAGGGGAAAAATTAGGGAACATTTCCTGTCAACATAACCCATAAAATATGTATGTATACATTTTTATTTATTGTATATATTCTGTTTATGTATAGTGTGCTGTACACATATCTATTTAGTATATTTTTGTTTTAAGTAAGATTTAATTTATGTGCTTAAGTTTTGTTGTGCAGTTATCCTCAAGTATAAATTTTCTCTGGGCACGCCACAATTATGGCGGTAAGTCCCCTCTTTGAGGCGTGGTTGGAAAGACCTCACGGCGTCCTCAATTCAATTCAATTCTTTATTGCTATATCACATGTGTTACATAAGATCTTAAGAATAGTTAGTTAGTTAAGTGCAAATGGACCCTGTCGGGCACAGCAATTACAAACAATACATAAAACAGGTAAAAGTACAATTTTAGAGAACAAAGTTATAATGAGAAAAAAAAAAGGAATCGGATATACAACTCGAATTAAATGAAATACAGCTTGCCACTAACATAGCAAATAAAAATAGTAAACGTCATAAATTCATTAGATGTCAAAGTACATTTTTCAACTGTCAGAACTAAATTCATTATAAAAGTCAGAATAAATTCATTATAATTGTCAAAATTAATTCGTTATAAATGTCAAAATAAATTAATTACAAATGTCAAAATAAATTGATTACAAATGCCAAAATAAATTCATTGTAATTGTCAAAGTAAATTCATTATAAATGTCAAAATAAATTATTATAAATGTCAAAATTATTTCGTTACACATGTCAAAATTAATTCATTACAAATGTCAAAATAAATTCATAACAAATTTCAAAATAAATTAATATCAAATGTCAAAATAAATTAATACCAATATACTTATATACTTCTATACTTATTTGGTACCCCAAATTAAAGGTATTTTTTTGGGTTCTATGCAGCCATGTACATTTTATAAGCATACCATCCCTACAATTATCATTAATTAAGTAAACGTGTATTATCGCTATAAAACTTGAAGAAATGTTCCCGATTGTTTGAACAAAACGCAATTGTTTGATTATTTGAAAAAAGTGATGTTTAGTGATCACATAGTATTGGTTTTAAATTCTAAATCAGAGAGTTGTTATGATTTTGAATATTGCTTTGTGACAATTTCACTAATAGTCTATTACGGTATCCACTCATTTTTATTGTTCTTACACAAACTTATCAAAACGAACGTAAACAGAACGCGGCGTACTCGCTGTCGATCATAAACCGAACGCAGCGTACTCGCTGTCGATCATAACAACGTCCGCGCGTCCGAGCAAGAGCAATGATTCATGACCACTTACCTTTGAGCTCTCGTGTATCGTGCAGTACATGTCACCGCGCGCGACGTCTCCAGTTTGTTTGGTTTAACAAAACACTGTATCTCAGAACTTTAACCAAATTAATTCAGCTAATACACCGTAACTTCAACTACAATGTAATGCAATAACAAACAATGATTGTAACTAAAATACAGTGTTTTTTTTGTGCTTATACCTTCTACGTAATATAAAATGAAAAAATATTAATAAGTGTATATGCAACTGCCTCGAAATAATCTAATGAGCGCTATTAACGCAAAACACTGTAACTCTAGTTATAGTGTTGTATTGTATTTGCATGTCAGACACAAGGTTGGTAGAGCCAAAAAAATTAAACAAACACGAAAAGCATTAGCATAACCATATAGCAAGTATGAATCAAAAATTCTATGGTACGGTTGGCGCAGTGGTTGAGCGATTGGCTGCTGCGCTGCGTGTCGCGGGCTGGATTCCAGTACGAAACAAATATTTATGTGTCCTACAGATTGTTGTTGTTGATCTGGGTGTCTTCTGCATGTGAGTTAACATGTGTGTGCACTTATAATACAAGAGTAATTTTCAGTGTGGGCCTTTTTTTTAATTTCTGACAGTGACCGAAATTGTTTATCGGATATGTTCCATGGAAAATAGAGGTTCCATCTTGTCGCACAGTCGCATTGCGCCTGTCTGCATCAACTTAAATTCATATGTATATAAATATTGAGTCTTTCCATTGAATTCAGCAGTTCTATTTAAAATAAATATATTCAACAATGAAAACGGAAACAAATAATATTCTTGCAGAAAAATATCAAAAAGTTCTCAATAATTTATTTGAAATAAAAACATTTCTTTAGTGTCGTCTTCAACTCGGTCCGCGATAAAACATTGTTAAGTACAGTTTCGCCGTAACAACAGAAACATCTTCAAAATTTTAAACAAGGCCGATTCTTATTCACAAAGACTCAGCTATAAAAGTGACTCCCCAAGTAATTCTACACTGTATCAATCACGTTGCAGTAGTAAAATCCAACGTAAAACTTACTACAGATACAAGTACCTACGAGACGTACAAATGGCAAAATAGTGAAGCAAACAAGATCAACAAACAAATAAAAAACTGACGAAGTGCGAGTTTGAGTCATGAATGACGGGTTCCGTACCGTCCTTATCAAAAACGGCAAAAAAAATACGTTTGTTTTATGGGAACCCCAGTTAAATATTTTTTTTATTCTGTTTTTAGTGTATGCTGTTAGAGCAGCAACACAAACACATAATCTGTGAAAATTTCAACTGTATAGCCATCACGGTTCATAAGATACAGCCCGGTGATAGACAGACGGATAGCGGAGTCTTAGCAATAGGATTTTTACTATTTGGGTACGGAACCCTAAAAACTGTCAAAACAACTACCAATATCGCTACTTTGGCTAGTCATTTCATTCAGTCAATGATCATAAACACTTTAACCCATTTCACATGCCTTACATAAAGAGAAATCACCCTGCGTACTTATTTCTTTTGCTTACTGTACCTAGTTCCCTGAATTTGCTTCCGAATCACGTAGGTAGACACTTGCAGCCCTGTTCGACCAATCACCGACATGTTTGAGACGAGAATACGTTAAGGAATCCTTGATATTAAACTTTTAAGTGCTACGATTTTTATTTGTATTTGTAGGTCATGAAAATCGATGGGGAGCTATTGGATTGGAAGTAAGAGCTATGTTTTAAAGGAAGGTCATTCCGTTCATTCGTGAGTCACCACTACAATTCGTAATGTGGTTTGAAAAGACAAATGTTTATGATGTACGAGTATATAAAAGGAGAAACTGACTGACTAACATATCAACGCACCGCTGAAACTACTGGGGCTAGGAGCATAAAATTATGCACATACTTTCCTTTCAATACGTAGGTGAGCGGATTTTCCAAAATTCACTCCCTAAACTCATAAAACGGGGGTCCAAAGTTTGTATGGAGAAACCTGCTTTTACGCGGACGAAGCCGCTGGCAGAACCTTGTGTTCATAATAATATACCTATTAATAAGAATTAAGAAATTATTTTGCAATACACAGCTTTTATGATGGGTTTAATTTTGATGGTAATTATTATTATATTATTACCTTCCGTTCATACATATTCTATGCAGTTAACCTTATTAACAAAAACCGGGCAAGTGCGAGTCGGACTCGCGCACTGAGGGTTCTGTACAAACTTACCTATGAAAACAGTTCAATTCCCGAATTGAGTTACAATTAAGACTTTACCGAATCGCATAAGAAAAAAATTTTTTTTTTTGTGTCGTAACAAAAATTTTACTATTTTCAGATTTATTCCTGTATCTGAGCTAAGATCGTGCTTTATGCCAAATTTCAGGATTCTGAGTCAACGGGAAGTACCTTATGAATTTTGATTCCCTTGAGAGTGTCGAAATACACGTTTTTTGCAACAAAAACGGCCGTATCTTTTTTTTTGTTAACTTAGAAGTTTGATTTTTTTTACAGCTTCAAGGGACCGCAGATTTGAGTATATGGTTTTAATTTCAACTCCCCTCCTACCTCCACGCGTTTCTTAGGAACGACAGATACACACACAGGCAGACAGACGGACGGACAACAAAGTGATCTTATAAGGGTTCGTTTTTTCCTTTTGTGGTACGGAACTCTAAAAATACTTTTAATAGATAGACAATCGAAGGTAAGCTAAGAAACACCAACGTGATAATTTGCACTCGTTTTTGATCAATGCCAACCACCAAAAAACTGGTCAAGTGCGAGTCGGACTAGCGCGCAGAGGGTTTCGTATAAACTTACATACGTAGCAAAAAGTATTTTTTTAGTGACGAAACTGCAAAACTGTTTGTAGATTTTTCCTATTAATGCCAAATTTCAGGATTGTAGGTTAACGAAAAGTACCCTACAGGTTTTAATTTCCTAGCGAGTGACGAAATATGCGACCAAATGGAGCATAAACGACCTTATCTTTAGATTGCGTTGACTAAGAAGTTTAATTTTTTCACTGCTTGCGTTAGAAGACTTGAGTATTTGATATTCATTTTACTTTCATACCTTCACGAGTTCCTGAGAAAAAGATGGTCAACAAAGTGATCCTGTAAGAGTTCCGTTTTTCCGACTTAAGTACGGAACCCTAAGAAATATTAAAAAAGTAAGGATTTCATATTTTCACAGACAATCAGATTTATTCCTACTGTTAAGAGGAATTGAATTCGGCCCTTTCGGTCCGTCTATCGTCAACCTGAGTATGGATTAAAAGCGTGTTGGTTCATCCAACGCAATGCAAAGAGGCAACGCGAAGAACGAAAAGAGAGATAACACATGAACGTTCTGTTGACATTCAGTTATTCCGTCATTCACTCGAATATTTCACAAAACGTGTTCCAAAAAACTACGTGATTTTTTTTTTACTTTAAAAGGTTTTGTAAAAATTTTCATCACTCAAAATCTTTATCAAATATGAAAGGTTTCTATAGTAAGACGTATTTAATGTAATTGTATAAGTACATTATGAACGGCCAAAATGTACGCATAATAGCAGATTTTCAGAGGTCTTAGCTGGATTAGTTTTACATTTTATGATTTTATTTTAATATAAACCTAGATTATAAATCCACAATATATCTGTTTTCAAAACATCTAAGATGTGTAATAATATCATAATCACGTAAGAGCGGATATATGAAAATGTATCTCGGGTTCGACTCTTTTAAGGTCTAGATTTGAGCTCTGGCATTAAAATCACACCTTTAGTAAAGCTTTGGCTTATTGTTACGATTGTGTTAATTTTAATGTCTAGGATCCTTTGTCTCTCGTAAATTTTAAGTATTATTATGTCTGGTAGGGCCTTGTTGGTGTACTGGTAGCCTGATACCCGGTTTGATATTCTGAACGGAGTGATTACAGGTTTCTCCGGTTTTTATTTTTTTCGGTGTGATAATCATCTTATGATATCCCCCGCTCTTGGGCGGGGCGGGAGATAGTGTCAGACTTTTACTGACTAAAAAACCACTCCTGTTTCTTCGTTGCCTTTTGTACTAGGGCCGAGTCTTCCTTTCAGAATCAGACCCTTGGCCCCAGTAGGCTTTGACCCTGCTAGGCCCCTACAGTTGCTGACATCTCTTTGAGGCGCGCGTAGAACAGCACGCGCCATCGACGACTTGGGCTCGGTCCGGACGGTTACCGGACGGTCGGACGGCAAGCCAGCCATAGCTCGCCGTCCGCAAGCCCGCGCCTACGATGGCCGGAAATTGGGATCGGAATCCCGGCGGCGGTTGGGGCGTGAAGACCGTTGCCTTACGCGATTGGCCGCCTCCTTTGCAAGTATTGCTGCCTCGCAGAAGGAGGCGACCGCCTGCCACTCCTTCTCGCTCCGGACCATGGCCTGTACCAAGGCCCGGCGCGAGAGATCGCCGCCACCGATCGCCTCCACGAGGACACGGCGTTGCTCTGCCCAAGTGGGGCACACCACCGTGTCCTCCAGGCGGTCTACACTATGGTGACACCCGGGCGTTTCTTCCGCGCAAATCCGGTGCAGGAACCTTCCGAACTTACCATGTCCGGTGAGGACCTGCGTCATGCGGAAAGTAAGGACGCCGTGTTGCCTTTTCAGCCACTCCTCAAAGAGGGGACTTACCGCCATAATTATGACGTGCCCAGCACTGTGTTGCGATAGTCGCTGTCACCATTCCGCCATGAGACCCCGCCGGAGCTCTGTCCGCCATGCCACGACTTGTCGCGGCAGCGGAGTTTCGCCCCGACGTTGCATCTCCACGCGCAGATCGTGCATGCGTGCAAGGCCTGTTGCCACCAGATCCTATGGTGGCTGGCCAGCAAGGAGGCTCGCCGCTTCGCGGGAAACCGTGCAGTATCCCCGCACCATCCGTATGGCCATGACCCTCTGGCAAGCTTTCAGCTGGGCCGCCGCTCGCTTCCGCAGTGACGGCACCCACACCGGCGCCCCATAAAGGACCATGGACCGGACGATGCCTGAGTATAGCCTCCGGCAGGAGGCGTCTGGACCCCCGAGGTTAGGCAGGAGCCGCTTGAGGGCAGCCCCAGTCCGATTCAATTTGGGAGCCAGACGTCGGAAGTGCTCCTCGAAATTCTACCGGCTATCGAGGACGAGTCCCAGGTACTTCATCGTCGACCCGACGCCGATGTAAACTCCTCCTACCATTAATTGGGAGCGTCGAGGCGACGCGCTCTGAGGGCCGTGAAAACACATGGCCTCGGACTTGTGCAGCGCCACCTCGAGTCTCAACTGCTGGATCCTATCAACGACTATCGCAACCCCGCGTGTCGCTAATTCGACCGCCGCCTGGTACGACTCTCCCTGAGCCAGGACCAGCGTGTCGTCTGCGTAGCAGACCACGCTGACCCCATCAGGGAGGTCGCCGCGCAGCACGTAATCGTACCCGATGGTCCACAAGGGTGGCCCTAGTACCGATCCCTGCGAAACACCGCACGACATCTTTCGCCGTTTCCACTCTCCCAGGTGAGCAGGGTAGATAATGTACCTGTCCGACAGGTAGGCCTCAATCACATGACAGAGGTAGACGGGCACCCGGTGATACCAGAGTGCCCTCCCAATGCTACTCCAGGGCAGGGAGTTGAAGGCGTTGGAGGTTTCTCCGGTAAGACTTTCTCAACAGCAACAAGGTTGAATGGTAAATAAGTCTCCCTAAAAGAGACTGAAGAGAGCAGTGGTGGCCGAGTAGTAACGGCCCGATTTACGAGTTGCAGGTTACGGGTTCAAACCCAGCCAGGCGCATTACTTTGTGTAAATTATTTTATCACCACTGTTCTCAAAACGGTGAAAGAAAACTTAGTAAGGAAAGCGACATGACTTAGGACGAAAAATTTGAAGACATGTGACATCCACCGACCCGCACTGGGCCCACGTGGTGGATTACGGTCCATTCTCTCTCCGTGAGAGGAGGCCTGAGTCCCAGCAGTCGGAACATTATAAGGCTTAATATGCTTTATGCTAAAAGAGCATAAGCATAAGCATAATCAGCTTTTTAATGTTCCCATGTTGCTAAAAGAGACTATAAAATAACTGTAAAATACGAGCAATTACAGCGGGCTTCAACAGTTACGGATCACTAATGAAAAGTGTGATTGTACTTTAATAGTTTTATAGTTGCATGAAATCAACAATACCTAAAGCTTCAGTGTGTCATGCAAGCGTGCATTCGAAGGAGAGTCACAGTACAATTTGGTCGCACAAGCATTAATATCGCACATCCATTTGTCGAGCTCGAGTAGTACACTTCTTTTACCTTCTGACAACAAAAATAAACATTTTATCTTAAAAATGAATGCTTTTGTTTTTCCTCCACGAGATCATATCACATCATTTAGCCGATTTATCATGTTGTAAAGCATAAACATAAACATTATCGGCCTTTGTGCTATAAACAAAATTTTAAATGCGGTTTTGATCTATGTTTAAACATCATGTACAGTAGTGGTACATACGCGGACTTAATGCAACATGGCATTCCCTACCAGTCAATCTTTGGGTTAAAGTACAACACTGGTAGGTAAGCACAATAAATAAATAACAGATTTTTCAAGTTGAATGTAGTATTAATAAATTAAGTTAATATAATAATAAAACACATGTATTATGCATATATTAAAAAATAATAAATACTTTGATAAATATCAAATCATTATAATTAGAAAACTTAAAACATAACAATTATGACGAAGACCTAAGGTTGAGAGGACTTCAAGTAGTAGTTCCGAATTTTACGCTTGTAGGAAAATTTACTTTCAGCTTTTTTGATTTCAAGGGGAAGCACATTCCAGAGTTTTATGGTAGAGACAACGGTACGGTGAGAAAGAATATGAAGAAGTATGTTTTTGAAAGCTCAAAGGTTTAAATTATGAGAAATGCTTACTTAAAATATTATTTTAAATAAACGACCAAAAAAAAAAAGTAATTTGTAACTAGTAACTAATAAAAACAAACTAACTAATCACTTTTTTTTCTGTTTGAAGTATCTATTATTTGTTTATTGTGCACACCTACCACAGTGTCGTCTTTTTTAACCCAGAGGTTGACTGGTAGAGCATGCCTTGTTGCATTAAGTCCGCCTGTGTACCACTACTGTACATGAAGTTTAAATAAATAAATAAATAAATTAATAATCAGGAGCACACGGATCGTTCATTACAGTGAAGAGCGCACAAAGGGATCTGAGGTATTCTACTAGCACACTCTTTAACTCGTATAATGTAGCCGGAACTGTAGAACGTTGTATAGTGCACCTCATGAGCTTGTTCAGGGGCTTTGCCATGACATCTTAAAATGTTAAGCGTGCAAGCGAGGAAGAAGGACGGAACAATACACCTCATATAGTTCCATCCCTATAACAGTTCAATTAAGGTCGTCCAATGGATCGCGTAGCTCGTAGTAGCTCCATACGTGTTTGATGAGATTAACGGCTGTCTTCACATCTGCCCTTTGGCGTAAACAGTCGTGACATTTCCTTAGTAAGAATTATCACGACAAGGTACCTTGGAATTGACACCGGTAAGCTAAGTGAATCCATCAATTGAAGGTTCAATTCTAGTGCACATGTTGCGTTCAAAGGCGTATTCCTTTCACGAACACGATTTACGTAGAACTGGGAACTAAGTCCAAGCCAAAGGAAGCGAGCAAGGTTCTTTGAAGTAAATTTAATTAGGTGCAATAAATATCTGAACAACCTGAAGTAGAATAGAAGTTTGACTGGCCTGTTGTCCTAGTAGTTAGTGACCCTGACTGCTATGCTGGAGGTCGTGGGTTCGATTCCCGCCAATGACAAATGTTTGTGCGATGAGCACGATCATAATTTGTTCTGTGTCTGGGTGTAATTTATCTATAATATGTTTGTATTTAGAAATATATAGGTTTGTTAACAAGTGTCTGGTACTCATAACAGAAGCTCTGCTTAGCTTGGGACTAGACGGCGTTGTGTGATAGTTGTGAATTATTATTATTAATAGCCAAATAGCCATGCATGCAGTGGGCAGGGTATGTAACCACATTGCTCAAAGAACAGATAGTCGATGGGGACGAAAGGTTCTGGCGACCATGTATCGGAAGACACAGTGTTAAAAGGCCTCAAGATCTAGTGAGAGTCGACACTTGAACGAGGCCTTTGTCCAACTGTCTTTCGGATGAAATGATGATGATGATAAATATCTTACTTTTATATGATGAAGGCTAGAAATTACTTCTATACACCACTAATTTTTAATTATTACAAATACTTAAAGGGGTTATTAATAAAAGGCCCTGTTATTATTTAAGTAAAGTCTCTATAAATAATGTTCATAAACAGCAAAGTTATGAGCGTTTATTTATATCCCAAAATGTCACTCAATTTATGGAAATATTAACAGTTTATTGATTTACGAATATACACCCATGTGCTTGATTATATCTTTCTTTATTCATGTTTTTTTTTTTTGTGGGGCATGTTTTGACTAAAAAAAACAGCAGAACTAAGACTAAGGACTTATCTCGGCAGGGGCTAAGATAAGCAAAACATGCCCCACAAACTTTCAAATCGATCAATCTACCCTTTATTCACTAAGCCAAAAACTCTACAAACACTCTCCTAAACAGTATATAGAATTAAAACAACAATTCCCTAGAAATCTGTTTTGAATTTGTTGAGAACACAAGGGAAGCGATTCTAGCATTTCATGCTTGCCAGTTCTAGAACAAAATCTATTAAACTTCGGCCACGCTGTTGCTACCAGCTATTGTGTTATGAAGTAAACTGATTGCTTGTCAAACAACCGACTTTCGTTCTTATTACAATGTAGTCATCAGGAGACGGAGCCGTCAATGTGTCAGCAACATAGTTACGATGTCTATAAAGACGAATTTAGGAGCACGCACATTTTTAAGGTAAACCTAGGCAATATTTCAGTGATTTTATGAAAATAGGCCGAGTCTTCTTTTCAATTCTTTATTTGATACTTTTCTATTGTTAGCACGTTTCGTTAATGGTCCAAATGGTTTTCAAATGGTGATTCTTCTAATGGATTGTGTATGTTTCACACTAAAACTTTATTCGATTACTTCATCATCATTATTTCAGTAGAAAGACGTCCACTGCTGGACATAGACCTCCCCAAGTGTTGTCCCAGTGACCGGTCCTGTGTGTCTCACATCCATCGTGTCTCCGCGACTCTCATCAGATCATCAGACACCTTGTTCTCTATTTGGTTCTTAACTAAATATCTTATCACATGGTGGCGTCAAAAAAACCTCCGCATCGCTGTCGACTGAAATTGTGCCCAAAAGACCGGTGACATTGTCACGTTGGCACGCATGGCAATGTTTAATCTCTGGCCAGTTAATTATTTTTATTATAAATTCAACTTTATTTTATTAATTACCTTTAAATTTTATATGAACATGGTAATGGATGTATTATTACTTGAATAAAAATTAATATTATTATTGTTACTATGTAAATATAAAATAACGACCGTACGATGACAACGAATTCTTCTTGTCTTCTAAGAGATAACCATTTGAATTCTCAAACGCCATTTTGTTTATATACATTCTCTGAACAATGGAGTATCTCAACGTATATTTTGCAAAGTAATTCCGTATACAAAGTGTCTCAGTAGAAAGCGTCACGAGAATCAAAAGATGGCTACCAAAGCGCCCAAACAGATGTGAACAAAGATGAAAAAAGTTTCAGAAATTGGGAATGGAAGATGATTACAGTACACGGAATGGAGTTGCGCGTTATTATCAAGTCGCCTTTGTACTGATTCCGAATGTTTCCCTTTAAGAACTTCCACCAAGTTTATGGCTTATACCCCCGAATCGTACCTACGAAAAAGGAAAAAAAAAAGTTTAATTCACATAGAATCTTTATAATTCTTTATTGTTCTTGCTTTGTTATTCAAACGGCTATAATTTTGGTATTTTATGTAGTTTATTGTGAAAGCGGTTTACTAAGTTGCTTTGTCTTTTGTTTATTTGGGTTTATTGTTACGTGTAATTTGGTTTTATTTTTACTGTGGGCTTCCAGCAGAAGTTCTTAAATTAAAATTTGAATGAGGTTGAGCTAAAAGAGTATTTTATGCAATCTTATCAATACTAGGCTTCTAGAGATTTCCTATCTGCGTTCGATATTTAAATTGCCTAGAGTAGTGCCAGCCAATCGAATTGCAGAATGCAAGTTCAGATCCTATGTGCGTGACTTTCCTTCGTACTTGATTGCCCATCTCAAACCATACGCATATAAAAATTCGTGCCTTTTCCTTGACACATATTCCATACATTCAGTTTTCCCCATTTTATTTACTACAAGACATTATCATAACACTGAATATCATGAAAATGGCACTTGTAGCAGAAACGACATCTCTCATTTCCTTGTTTATTTCCCCGTATGTTTGAAATAAGTTTGGATGGCAACCGTATTCTTTGATGACGTAGTTACTTACCTACCACAAACTGAAGGAATTTTGATATTGTGTTTTTTTATGCACCTGCCATGTTTTCTCTTCACCACTTTTGGTTGACTGGTAGAGAATCCTAAAGGCATTAAGTCGGCCTTTGTACCTTTGTGTTGCATGAAGTTTTAGTAAATAAATAAATGATCTAAAAATTTTCCTTGTTAGCACGCAGGCTGGTCGGTCAAATTTATTTTTAAAAGGTTGTTCCAGAATAAAAATTTAATTTAATAGGAAAATAATTGAATAAATTTTTGACCAGTTTTTGGCAGACCATGTAACAAGAGTGTTAAAAGTATTGAAACCCGGAATTGTACCCGGAATTTCTCTTTATACAAACCTAATTCCGGAAATCTATACTTGGAATTTAAGCTATAACCCTTACACTAAGTACTAAAGCGCTAATCTCAGGAACTACTGATTCGAATCGAAACATTATTTTAATGTTGAATAGCTCATTTTTCGAGAAAGGCTATTATAGGCTTTATAACATCATGCGATGACCCATGGGAGTGCAGCAGTAACTACAGACGCGAGGGAAACCGCGAGGATCTGCTAATGTATTTTTTTTTGCATTACCATTAGGAGTTATCACTGAATTGTGTGAACGTTCACAAATTTCTAAACTCACGAATGTTAGAAACTGACCCGGAACAACTATGTATAGGCTATACAAATATTTATTCGACGCGGGATCCGAATATGTGATACGCAGCGCAGCAGCCAATGTTCAAGCACTGACCTTTCAACCTTTAGGAAGGTATACTACAAAGAATGCATGAGCAGTGGTGGCCCGCGAGTCGCGAGTTCAAACCCAGCCAGGCGCATTACTTTGTGTAATTTATTTCATCACCACTGCTCTCAAAGCGGTGAAGGAAAACATTGAGAGGAAACCAGCATTTCTAATCCGCACTGGGCCCGCGTGGTGGATTACGGCCCATTCCCTCTCCTAGAGTGGAGGCCTAAGTCCCAGCAGTGGGAACATTACAAGGCCGATAATGCTACAAAGAATGCTAGATCATATGCCACCAGAAAAAGTGAAGCTATACGTTTCATACATTTTCATAGGTAACAAAAATAATAATATAAAAAGGGTAAGTAATTTACTTTAAGGTCTAGCAAAAAAAGAGAAAGGGTACTCTCTCACGAAGCAAACCACGTAGTTCTCATGAACAGCACGGTTAAAAGATCACAGACACATATTGTAGTAATTATCTCGAGTACTTAATTAGGAAACTTTTTATATTTCGCATTAAGTTTAATGTAACTAAAGTTGCTGGCTTACAAAGAGATACAATAAAAGTTAAATTTTACATCATTTTAATTTAAATACTTCAGATATATATATGTATATATATATTACTAGCTTTTGCCTGCGGCTTCGCATATAAAGCAGCTTTCTATCAGTGAATTTTTTTCGCAATCAGACCACTGCCTTCAGAGAGTACCTCCTACAACCAAATTTACTCATAAAAGTAAAGCGTGCTCAAACGCCTTGACTTGTTCCGCACTTGAGCAGAGCGCGAGGGCGTGTGTTCCTTCTTTGCCTTTCGTTCCAGAGCCCTGGGGTTCATTTTCACTTAAGCCCCTGCTGGGCCCCTACGATTTGCTAACATTTACTGTGGAACACTACGCGCCTTCGACAACTTGGTCTCGGTTTGGACGGTTACCGTACGACCGGACGGCGTGCTACCCATTGCTCGCCGTCCGCAAGTTTACGCCTACGGTGGCTGGGAATCGAGATCGAGATCACGGCGGCTGGGGCGTGAGGGCCGTTCCCTCACGCGTGCAGTCCATTCTTCATCACAACATTAATTTAGCTTAACTGTCAATTTATAACGCCATCAACTGGCATCACCAGAACCAACTAAATCATTTAGATGACATTTTAATAAGTGATGACGTTGTATTCTGATTTTTATTATCGTAAATTTTTCCATTGTTTTCTCACCGTTTAAACCTTTCCTTGACTATTCCGTATATTTCAAGATCAAAATTAGCTAAATCGGTCCAGCTGTTCTCAACTTTTAGCGAGATTATCGAACAGCTATTCATTTTTATATATATAGATATATAGTTTTAGTAGTATATTAATTGATATTGTATACGTACATGTATTTTTATTATTTTGTTTAATTAATGTTATTTATGATTTTTATACACCGACCGCCCCAAATCTATCTCCTTCCGTTCAGTCCATGCTAAGTTTGTCTATAAGAGATTGTGCGATAAGATCGCCTATTGTACATTTAGTTTTTGCAAATGTTTATACTGTCCACATTACGAGGTGTACAATAAAGTACTTATATAATAAATAAACACAGTGAATTAAATTCCAAATATTCATATTGTATACTTCGAAATGTTCAAGACATAATTAAATAATGAAGCAGACTCGTTTTAATCGTATTTATCTCGACATGATTACTCGGTTTGAATATTCATAAAATCCCGATAACATTCTTCAGGAGCGTTCCCGGCTTAAACGAGTTAAAGCGACGTAGAAGTATTGAAATTGACTTACGAAATTACATTACCTGCGTAATTCTAAATTGGAAGAAACTTTTGTATGTAGAAATTTCTGTTGCTAATTCTTATATAACAAAGAAAGAAAGAAAGAAAAACAGTTTATTTACGCGAAATTACGCAATCTTAAAACTAGCTAACAAACATAATCAATAGATAGTGAAGATATGCGTCACATTCGCTCAAAACGGCCATACAAACAACGTATTATGTTAAAAGTATTTGTCCTTTAAATAACCTATGACTGGTTCAATTGTCAGCGTAAGTCATGTGGTGACCTAATTCTTCAACAATCATGCAATGACGTACCAACGCAGGAGTAATGCTGGAATCGTTGCGCCCTCTACAAAATCAGACCGACTCGCCACGCAGCTAAACTGCTTTTTTTATATGCTCCGTAAAAATTATAAATCAATGACAAATGGTGCATAACCGTTTTGTTTAACTAGTGGTTAGTTCCAACAGCGCTGTTACCTCAAGTACTCTTGAGAAGATTGCTATTCAGCGAAAGGTAAGTCGTACCTGTCTTAATCGTTATCATTTGTTCCAAGATTGGGTGAGCTCAAAGCGAGTTCATTACAGAACGACTCATTTCCTATCTACAACCAGCCTAATTCTTGTAGTCCACTACTCAACTTCACAGTATGTAATTCAGATTAATCGTTTCAATACGCATTAGAAGACTTGACATTGATAATAGTGAAGAAGTGATAGAGATTTTACTCGTAATAACGCTTAGTTCCTAGTAATATTTCATTTCCTAAGACTTTGTATTTTATTTTTATGACATAATATTATTTGTACGACATTGTATTTTAATTTGTATAACTTTGTAAAGACTTATTATTGAGTTAATGAACTGACGATTTATAACCTCTTGTTAATTCTTTTCTTTACTTATTGTTTTTAAACTACGAGTATTTTGTATGTCGTAAGACAAAATGTCTTCGTCACCCCATCAGAACATCTTCCCGCTGGACGCGAACTACAGTGACCAATCTGGAAATCTCTTAACCGGCTGCGGACCCAGGTTAGCAGCTGTAAAACAATCTGGCTAAATGGGGCTTTCTGGACCCGTTTCTAACCAGTACCAGTGTGGGGTCGCTGCAGAGGACCTGCGTCACTGTATAGGTTGCCAAATAGTGTTTAGGAAAAAATTAATTCGACACAAAAAGAAAAAGAAGAAGATTTAATATTTATTTATGACATAAGCAAAATCAGCCTTTTAATGTTCGCACTGCTGTGATAGCATGACGAATGACAGGGCAGAATGGAAGAAAAAAACATGTTGCGCCGACCCCAAATAACACGGGACAAGGGCAGGAAGATGATGATGACTGCTGGGACTTAGGCCTCCTCTCTAAGAGAGGGAATAAGCCACAATCCACCACGCGGGCCCAGTGCGAGTTGGTGAATGTCACATGTCTTCGAATTTTTACGTTCTAGGACATGCCGGTTTCCTCACGATGTTTTCCTTCACCGTTTTGAGAGCATTTATGACATACCTAAACTAATCTTTATAATATCTTAACCTGCTAATGAAATAAAAATAAAGACCAATAAATCAATTAACACAACAAACCACCTCCCACAAGTCCTACTAATTAATCTCAATAATCACGCAATCATAACTAAAACAAAGGTTTTTACAAGCTCGCCCCCTTCAGCCATATTTCCTTTACCGAAGCGAATAATTGAATGTTCCGAGCAGTTTTTACTCATTTAAACTGTACGCCACAATTACCTCTATTAATTTACGCGGTGAGGTGGGCGTGATAAAAGCCAGCTTAATAATATTGGGGTGAGAAATGCTGGGGGCCAAAAGGGGCGAAAGGGGGTGAAACTGTCAAATTTCGTGCAGTAAAGCTCCAGAAATGGTCTTCCGCCCTGCTTGCTCGGACAGGTACTGGTGGTGGCGTAACTTTTGTTGTCTATTTTTTTTAAGGTGAGAAATCATAATTTCTGCCGCTCTAGAGTACAGTAAGAATGCGTTTCAGACTTTTAATAAATAATACTCACATAATATATGAATGTTCCTTCATTTGTGTCTTGCGTCCTTGAGATACGGAAAGTCTTTCAAACATTCCTGCAACCCAGCTTTTGTTATGTACTTGCAGTATTTAGAGAATAAATGATAGGATAAAATTTATTCTGATTTTAACTCAGAGTTGTTCAGAAATTATACCAACACTAAGGGGTCCATTACACGATAGGTTTTGCTGTTAATTTTGCCACAGTCAAATATCTTGACTGACGAAAAACGTACCGTGTAATGCGATGACTGACGTTTGCATGACGAAAAATGAATGGCGATAAAATTCCGTCAGTCAAGCTTCATTCATGATTGATGGTTTTGATTGATTCTTGCATGACCGTGTCATGGACCCCTATCGGTCTCAGCCGACGTTGTCTTGTCCCGAAAGCTTACTTTTCATGAGACAAAAAATTGAGAACCCGATAACTGCGCTATCTACCGGGTTCAATTTTATTTTGAAACCATCCAGGGACCCACTCAAATACACACACAAATTTCATCTAAATTGGTCGAACCAAATAGGAGGAGTTAAATATCAAACACACGTACAGAAGAATAATATATATAGAGCTGTACATTTGCAGTGAAATAGTACACAAATTGACACACACAACACAATAATACTGAAGCAAAGCAAAATTTTCAGTAATTATTGTACCCAAAAACCGTTGCAAACCGAAGCTCACAAAATAGACTCAGAAACGTACAAATTATACTTAGCACTCGACATTACATCTTCTCAACACGGAACTTAGGACAAATAAACCGAAATCACCATTGTACGCGATTACACCGAATGCATTCCGGTAGACAGCGGGCATTGGCGTTCGTTTTATCTTTACCATACACTGTCTGATAAGGAGCTTACCAGGCAAACTTAATAAGAGTTGACGTGACCATCCACCCAAATGATAATACACCTTTTGTTCTTCAAAACACGGTTTAATTTAGATTAGCGGCCGGCTTTGGACGGGTCACTGGGTAAGAGCAGTTTATGCATGATGTTGTTAGCTTTTTGGGTATAAAGTGCACAATAGGTATGCTACAAATGTTGTGTTTGTCTCCTTTTGTTAGTGGGATGCATAATTAAAAAGGTTTAGTGTTGTGAGAAACGCCTTATAGGTGACTGTATTATTTGGCACAACGAGCAAATTAATTAGAGTGAATAGGCTCTTAATAAACTAGTGCGCCTCACCATCAATTATTGCATCACTGCTTACCATCAGGTGGAATCGCAATCAAGCACTGGTTTATATCAAATAAAATTTAAAAAAAAATAACTGCCCAAACTTTTCCAACTAAAGCTAAATAAACTAATCATATTTATCACTCAGACATGACACTATTCAAACCTAAATATTCGGTTGTAGCTGCGAGTCGTTCTGACAGACAAAACCCCCGGTTTAGGCAAGATCGCTAAATGAAATCATACCTAATCGCTAAACTGAATCACGAACTAATTAGTCCGAAGCCTGAAATTTGGGGCAACAGTATTGGATTTAGCAGCACCCGGCCGGTTGCATTAGCTAATCCGTTGGTCAGCGCAAGGCTCCGTAAGCCAATCAGACGTGCCTGCGTCACCGTATGGCTCTCCAATTGGCTGATCGACCTGATTACCTAGTGCCATTTTCCGAAGCGCTGTCAACACGTTCCTATCGGCTAATAATGAATCATATCAAAGCGGGTCTTACAACTTAATGAATCTGGGTTTATTATTCAGATAACGAGGCTACAACAGCATATTCTGAGATAGAAATTAGGTCAAATATCTAAGTAAAATATTTTCGCCAGAATTGCATTTATCTATCATCGGATCGTGGAATACTAAACAGTTTAGTGTCTCTTCTTGGCTAAATTTTAATGCCAGAGTTGCGGGATTGTTCGAAAGAGTTACCACGATCCTACACAGCAAACGACAATTGAAGGAACACAGGTAGGTGTTAGTCAATAAAGATCTGACACTTTTTTTACTCCACCCGAGTTATTTGATGACTTCCCAGTTCCGAGCCTAAAAAAAAAGCATCGTAGGCTAATTTTTTCTTGGGTTGTAAGCAATCAACTGTGAGTGAAAATCACAATTTTATTCGTATAATTTAAATATGGATTCTGTTGCGTTCTCTTCCGATCTGTATCAACTAAACACAAAGTATCAAAAATCTGCAACAGTGTATCCAAACCGTATATTTTTCACTCAAATTCATTCCCAATATAGCCACAACAAACACCATCGTTCCGGACCAACACAAGTTTCATCACATTACTCCATCAAAGGTCATAAATAACGCCGATTACATCAACTTAAGTTCTAACACAATAAAGTAAATAAGAGCGCAGAACGAGCCAATTTGTGCAGTATCCATTCGCTCAGTCTAATTTACAGCAGATATTAAAACCGCGGGCCGCTTCACACGTGTCCCATCATAAATTGTAGGAGTACGTTCCACAGTGAAATTGGGCGGTGGAACAATGTTGAATCTGCCTCATTTGGGTGGTGCAATTTTCTCATAATTAATAGAGAATGGAAGGTGAGGTAATGGTTAATTCATAGGTTTTTACTGGATGCTTTTCAAGAATTAATGAGCATGAATTTTTATGAATGGAATTTTCACCAAAAAGATATGGTGACAAGCTAACAACAGTTTATGGGGAGTACATAGTTTGACGAGACCTTTGTTTCCTCTTCCAAAAAGAGGAAGGAAATAATATCATGTCTTCCATTCCTTAATAAAAGAATAATAAACTGCCAAAATCAAATTAGGTCAACCCCCAACGAAAAAATAAAACAAGTCTACCCGAAAATTGAAATAACTAACCTTCGTGACTTAATTAAAAACCTGGGATAAATGCAATAAAATTAAATCATAAACTTTTGACACTAATACAGGTATACAACGTTTTATTCAATCTAACTTTGTGAACGGAATAGGGGCAGGTAATGTGGTATTATTTCCTCATTAACGTGTCTCTGGAAGTTTTGGGGTTGGATTAAAAACTCTCTTGGGATCTCACGCCCGCGCAGTAATGTTTTGGTAGGCATACTTGTGAAATACCATTGTGAGGCAATTTGATTTTCAGAATCTATTATTATATAAAGTTTTGCTATGTGTAGGGACAATGTTTATATGTGTGACGAGATATATGGTTGCAAGTGTGCGCGCATAGTATAGGTGCTTAGAGGCGGCTGCGCCTGCCAGTTAAGCTCAGTCGCAATTAAATGCAGTTTACGAGAACACGTATTACTTTTATTATTTGTATCTCGAGGTGACCTCCACTCTAACCCTCAACTGGAGTCTCTAAACTATGTAATCGACTGACGGAAATATGTTGGAAGACTTTAATCTCAGACAAACAACGGTTAAGTTTTTTAATACTACACTTTGGGGAGGCTCATGTCCAATATTGGATGTCTTTCGGCTGAAATGATAATGATGATGATAATAACTACACTTTGATACATATGGATGAAGATAAGTGCATTGTGGAGTTAAAAATACAATAACACATAAGGCGTATATTAAATGATTTTTATAATATTAAACTCGGTTAAAACAATCATCATCATCATCATCATCATCATTTCAGCCGAAAGACGTCCACTGCTGGACATAGGCCTCCCCCAAGTGTCGCCACAATGAACGGTCCTGTGCATCTCGCATCCATCGGACTCCGGCAACCGTTACCAAGTCATCGGTCCACCTTGTAGGAGGCCTTCCAACGCTACGTCTTCCGGTACGTGGCCGCCATTCCAGAACCTTTCGGCCCCAACGGCCATCTGTTCTGCGAGCAATGTGCTCTGCCCATTGCCACTTTAGTTTGGCGATTCTTCGTGCTATGTCGGTAACCTTGGTTCTCTTACGGATATCCTCATTCCTGATTCGATCACGCAAGGAAACTCCGAGCATAGCCCTTTCCATTGCCCTTTGGGTGACTTTAAGTCTTCTGATGAGGCCCATTGTAAGCGACCACGTTTCGGAGCCATATGTGGCAACACGCACTGGTCATAGACTTTCGTCTTGAGACACTGTGGTATATTGGACGAGAAGATACCGTTAAAAAAATAAAATGAGCAAAATAAATAACTTATCCATATAGAAATATTTAACGTCGAAGAGTACTTTTGGCCATTTGTAGTAATCTTCATAAATTCACCAATTATTAATATCTGAATGCAAACATGTCTTAATTCGTTGATGAAAATGCCATGATCGCTATTATATGCCTATAACATTTAGTTAGTGCACTCAACTAAATGTTATAGCATGGGTCCCATCATCAGAATTGGATTTTGATAGCAATGCAACCAATCACAAGCAAATAAATCGAATCAAATTAAATCGACGAATCTAGATCCTTTTTTTTTAAATAAATCCAAATTGGATTACAAAAAAAAAAAACAAAAGAAGAAGAAATTACGGAAAACAAGATAAAAAAAAGCAAGTACAACCAAATTGAGACCCACGGGAAATTTCTGAATAGGAAACCCATGCTCCTCGAACGCAAGGGGCAAGACACAGGTGTGATTTTAGTCAGTAAAAGTTCCCTCTCCGCCCTAGATCACTAGACACTAAACGCGTATAGGTGTAATAATTACGTCTTGTAAAATTACTTGATTTTAATTGAAGGTACTTAGACAAAATATTTAATTCATTCGATCATTGCTCCGACTTGACATTGAAAATCGAGTCGTTTATTAAAGCTCAACACCTTTTATATGAGCAATAAGGTGTCGTAGACAAGAATGCAATCTCAGTCTTGATAAACGATATTGAGACTATTGAAGACTAGACTTATTTCGTAAATTAAAAGCTATATTTCTTTCAACGACACGATATATCCAATAACAGTTAATAAGTACAGACCAATAAAGACTGGGCACGCCACAATTATGGCGGTAAGTCTCCTCTTTGAGGCGTGGTTGGAATGACCTCACGGCGTCTTCACCTTCGAGGTTCTCACCGAACACGGGAAGTTCGGGAAGTTCCTGCACTGGATTCGTGCGGAAGCGACGCCCGGGTGTATCCTCGTGAGGGCGATCGGCGCGGCGATCTGTCGCGCCGGGCCTTGGTACAGGCCATGGTCCGATACATGGAGGAGTGGCAGGCGGTCGCCTCCTTCTGCGAAGCAGTAATGCTAGCAAAGGAGGAGGCCGACCGCGCGAGGCAACAGGGCCTTGGGACGAAGGCACAGAAGGGACAGGAGTGGGTTTTTAGTCAGAAAAGTCTGACACTACCTCTCGCTCCGCCCAAGAGCGAGGGATGTCATTAGATGATTTTCCCACCGAAAAAATTAAAAAAAGACCAATAAAGACAAAGCTATTAAGAGTAATATCATCATAAGTGTAGAGAATTATAACTATCCTGGAAGAACTTTTGGGAGGTCTTTGCCCAACCGTTGGACAGTACCGGCAAATAAAAAATCAACTTAATAACTAAGTCCGCCTTTGTACTGTGCTTACTATTGCTTAAACTTTTAATAAATAAATAAATTAGTATATTATATTAAAATAATATACTTCCATTTTAAATAAAATTGTGATTTGTAGAAAGAATCTCTGGAAGTGCTGGTCCGATGAGATAAAATGTTCCAGGACACGATACGTGGATTGCTGTTTCTTTTTATCTCAAAATAATCCACGATTCCCTGGTTTAGGTCCCCGGCACAAAGGTACAGGAAAAAGCTTATATGAACAACAAAACGTTTCTACTATTCAAAGAGTTTTGCCAATACATATTCTTACGTAATATGGACTAGGGAAGCATAAAGAGAATGCAGCTGCGAATGAAAATTGGAGTAACTACCCGGAGCATTGTAATTCAAAAGGTCTTATGAGTATGAACCGTTCAGAAAAATTGTTCTTCAAGAATTTGTTCACGTAAAATATTTATAACTATATTATTATTTTGTGACTGCAGAAGTGTTATTTACACTATTTTAACATAAGCTAGCTTGTGGCAGCGGTTCCGTCTGCGTTAAAGTTTTTTTAGGTGGGAAAATCTAATGACAAATCCTGCTCTTGGGCGGAGCGCGAGATAGTGTCAGACTTTTACTAACTAAAAACCCACTTCTGTCTTTCTTTGCTATTGTTTTAGGGCCCCGGGGATCTCTTTCTCATCATCTATGGCCTCAGTAGGTTTCTAGCCTGCTGGGCCCCTACGGTTGCTGACATCTCCTTGAGGTGCGCGTGGAACATTATCCCAAAGAAACTTACTAACCTATCCTATGTGCTATTCTAGAATACGGTCTAACCTTGTACTAAATTTCAAAATCTGTTCAGCTATTTAAATGTGAAGGAGTAATAAATGTATACAAACATATATAACACCATCCTAATAATATTGGTGTGAGATATATAAATATAGGTAAACAAGTGTGATTAAAGCATACAGGATTGTGGAACAAAGCGAATTTCTTCTACCACAGAATTATTAAGCTCGATATCACCATTCTATTTTTATAGACTCACTATTGTAAACCATGTTTGCATAGCTAGTGAGCTTTTATGTGTTATGTTTGAATTTTTTTTTTTTCGATAAATTTGTACCTTTGACTAATCTACGCAGTGAAATTGCGTAAAAAAGCGATCAAGGCTTTTGATGCAAAATCAAACGTAGATTGTGAAATTGATGCTGGTACTGCTGGTGCGCTGCGCAGTGTATTATTCCGACTGTCATTTGTTTTTTTTTCTATTCATTACAAATTCAAAACAATGCTCAATCAATGTGACTCGTGTAGAGGAATGTAGTAGTTAAATTATTTAATATTATTGTTTGTTTATTCTTTATTTTCAAAAGTAGTAATTCTTTTGTTTTTTGCCATGTCCTTTAAGCCATGTCTTCGTATGAATAGTTACTTTGTTTGTCATTACAATATGGATGCACAAATTCTAATGTTTTTTTTTTTTTTGTAGTATTTGGCAAATGTATCAAGTCAACATTCTCGGCAAACATCTTAATTTTACCAAAACCGCGCCTATTTCAATGATTCCGCATATTTTCCAGTTGCACAGATATTTAAGATACAAAACTACACCAAGTTTACATCATAATATCAACTAGGAATCAATTTGCAAATAATTAAAACAGCCATAGAACTTAACTCGAAGAAAGCCCGCCAAAAACTTCTTATAATAATAATAATAATAACCATCGATATGACCATTAGCCAACAGGTTCGACGTTCCCGAAAGGATCTGTCGACATGTTGGATAGATTATAAGAAGGCCTATGACTCTGTTCCTCATACATGGCTCATGAGGGTGCTGGAATTGTATAAAATTGATACAACACTACGCACCTTCCTGATGTCGTGTATGAGGCAATGGAGTACGGTCCTTCGCTATCCAGGATGTCGACATACCCAGAGGAATAGCGAACCTGTAAGGATCGAGCGAGGTATATTCCAGGGTGATAGTTTGAGTCCACTTTGGTTTTGCCTAGCCTTGAATCCTCTAAGTACACTGCTGGAGAATTCAGGTCTAGGCTATCGGTTGAAGAGAGGTGGTCAGGTAATATCTCACCTACTTTACATGGATGACCTGAAACTTTTTGCCCCCAACAATCTGCAACTGATGGAGCTACTGAAGGTAACTGAAACCTTCAGTAGTGCCATCAGGATGGAGTTTGGTGTGGACAAATGTGCGGTCATGCATGTAAAGCGAGGGGAGGTTGTGGAATCCGTGGGCACCCAACTCACGGATTCCATAAACCTGAGATACCCCAAATACTTATAGGTTTCGGTTGGAGAGCCCTCTCTCCAACCGAAACCTATAAGTATTTGGGTATGTCGGAAGCTCTAGGCATCAATATCACTGACATGAAGCAATCGTTGCAGGCGCGCTTCTTTGGACGCCTGAAGAAGGTATTCAATAGCCTTCTTTCAGGCGGAAACAAGGTGCGCGCCTTCAACGGTTGGGTCATGCCGGTATTGATGTACTCTTTCGGCGTACTCAAATGGACTCAAACAGAACTTGACGCCCTGGATAGGAGGGTCCGCACACTGCTGACTGCATACCGAATGCATCACCCACGATCGTCGGTGATGAGATTGTATATCCCGCGGAAGTGTGGGGGTCGAGGTTTTTTAAATGCTAAGACCCTACACAACCGCGAGGTATGCAGTCTCAGGGAATATTTCCTAGCTGCCGACGTGGGTATGCATCGAGATGTAGTGGCAGTGGACAAGGGACTCACCCCGCTCGCCCTGGCTAACGAGAACTGGCGCAAACCGGTAGTGCTTGACACTAACGATCGCAGGGAAGTATGGCAAAGCAAGGAACTTCACGGACGCTTTTTCCGGGCCCTTCACAGGCCTTATTATGGACGAAGTTATCATGACGAATAACTACCGGAGATTTATTGTGAAGGACGGCACGGTTGACATCTGTCGGGCATGTCACCGTCCGGGGGAATCGATTCGTCACATTATCTCTGGTTGTTCTCGTCTAGCTAACGGAGAGTACTTGCATAGATACAACCTTGTAGCCAGGATTATCCACCAGCAACTTGCTTTGAAATACTCTCTTGTGGAATCGGAAGTGCCGTACTACAGGTATGAGCCCGACCCAGTTCTTGATAATGGTCATATCAGTTTGTACTGGGATCGGTCCATCATCACTGACAGGACTATTGTAGCCAATAAGCCTGATATAGTGGTGGTGGACCGAAGCGAGAGGCGTGCAATGATTGTTGACATATCCGTCCCCCATGACGAGAACCTCGTGAAAGCCGAGAAAGATAAACTAATCAAGTATATTGACTTGGCTCGCGAGGTTGTCGACATGTGGGATGTGGACTCGGCGATCATTGTGCCGATAGTCGTGTCGGGCAATGGCTTAATAGCCAAGAGCCTCGACCAACACCTTAGGAGGCTCGCGTTAGGCGGCTGGATCAAGGGCTTGATTCCGAAAGCGGTACTCCTGGACACGGCTCGCATTGTTAGGAGGTTCCTTTCTCTGGAGCCCTGACCGCCGGTAGCTTGGACCCTGTTCCCGATACCGGTGGGATGCTGTTTTTTATATTTTTAAATGTTTTATTTTTTATTTTTGAAATATTTAAAAATGTAACTAATATGTTTATATAAATGAAATAAAGGAAATAATAATAATAATAATAAACATTTATTTGCAGACCTTGCCGTCCATAATGTTAGTATTTACATAAAATTCCTTAATTAACTATTGTTAGTAACACAAACAATCACAAAGAAAATATAACATGAATATAAACCACCACCCCACTGATAATTTGTATATCCATCTATTGTATTTTGATAAAATAGAGATAATAGACACACATTTTGAGTCTAGACCCTGCGTATAGACCAGCCCGGGTTAATAAACTATTTATTTTTGTTTTATGATTTCTTTTTTTATAATTGCTTTCACCAACTCCAATCCACAAACAAAATTCCCGACTTCTCAACAATAACAGGGACATTTTCTAGAATTTCCCAGGAAATTAGTAACAAGTTTCCGTGCGTCACAGTTGCGTGGCACACGGAGAACACGTACCGTTCAGATTAGTTGGTGTAGCTAACAACCGAAGAACTTTCACAATTAATACTAACCAACCGCACGGGAGGGTTGAGTCTGCTGCGACTCTACGACTGATGCGGTTGAACGAGCGGATAATCGCAAAAATAAACATGAATTAATTGGATAAAGGTGGGTCTACTAGAGGAGCTGAGCACAAGAGGAGCACGAGCAAAGGATGAGCCGAGCTCAAATTCGTGTAGTGTCGTGCTCGGCTCTTCTAGAGTCGGTTGACATTACACGAATTTGAGCTCACACCCAAACACCGCTCACGAACATGATATTTCGGACCTGTTGGGACTAGTGCGAGCGCGAGTGCCATCCGCTTGAGGCACGCGTGCTATGATTTTTTTTGTGCAAAAATGGAGCAACAACAAATAAGTTATTATAACTGTGTAGTGAACGTTTCAATTTAACATTAAATGATGAATTGTCGTTTTTTTAAATTACCATTTGTTTGAGAGAGGTAAGCAGGTATTTGCTTGTACTTCGATGGTTCGTTTTAAAGTAGCACAGAATAGTTAGGTAGGTAGGTTCTCAACAATAAATCAAACAACTAGATACAATTAGTGTCACTACCACGATAGTTTTTTGTTCATAAGCCAAGGTTGACAACCCTAACGCGACCGTCAAGTGTAGGTATGTAGTATGTAGGTACATACATGAGATTGATTTCTGTACCTATCTGTTTTGTGGTCTTAGTCAATCAATTATATGTGTCAATGCAATCAAACAAACTACCTTCTGCAATAAAATTAATATAAATCAATTGCTGCAGGGGATGTCAGCTACCTACTGGCGACTAAATGGTACGAGTGCGGCTGCACGTACGACTAAACGCAGTACAGAAGGGGAGATAAGAAGTAACAGGGGATAAAAACTATTGCGATCGTCGAGAAATAAATTTGTGATACGTCCCTTACACTATTTCCCTGTAGACTATTAGTTACGACTGGTTTGGAGAGGGAATGGACTGTAAGGGGAAAATTTAGAAGTGGATGTTTTCCTGCTGATAGTGTTGTGATTACGAAATAGACTTGCAGGGACAAGTACCAGAACAATAAAAAAAAAATTGGCGAAGTAGGAGTCGGACTCCCGTTCGAAGGGTACTGTCCATACTAAAAAACGGCAAAAAAATCAAGTACGTTGTATGTGAAACCAGTTAAATATAAATGTTATTCTGTTTTTAGTATTTTTTGTTATAGCGGTAACAGAAATACATAATTTGTGCTGTGTGTCTAGCTATCACGTTTCATGAGATACAGCCTGATGACAGACAAACGGACAGTGTTGTCTTATTAATATGATCCCGTTTTTACCCTTAGGGTACGGAAGTCTAAAAAAAATATAATAATCGTTACTATATCATATATGACATTATCATCACATTAACGTTTGATGTGCAAATGCTATGGGTGAATTGCACCAACAAACTTTAACGATAACCAATGTCTCATCAACCGACAAATCTCTGGTTAAGCAAAACACGAGTTATACGGCAGTCGAGCGATATAGGAATTATTATTAAAACAGATTTTTGTACAGAAACAATCTTCAACAATGGTATCGTGTCCAAACGACAACAACACACAGGTAGTTGAAATTATGTTACCTATATCATAGTAGTGAGTTATTTATTGGGGTACTTGCAGAAGTAAATCTATATTTTGGCATATTAGTATTTTTATTTACGGCAGAATAATATTTTGATGGCGTCACTCAAAGGCTGGTTTTACATTAGATGGAGGATAATTATTACCATATAGCCAGTCTTTTGGGCACGTTATCAATCATCATCGATGCGGAGGAGTTATACAACGCCATTTTTTTTTTTTTACTCCGTTTAAATTAGTTATGGGTGTTTATTATTGATGCAAGGCGCAGGATGGATGAAATGCCGACAGGTCAAGGGAACAACTTGCGACCCACGAATGCCCCTCAAGTTGAAGGGTAAAATTTACAAGGCCAGGATAAGACCTGTCATAATGTATGGATCAGAATGTTGGACTGTGAAAAAGATGGATTAAAAAAGATTGCATGTAGCGGAAATGTGAATGTTGAGATGGATATGTGGTGTGACGAGAAAGGATAAAGTGAGAAATGGGTATATTAGAGGAAGTTTGAAAGTGGCACCAGTGACTGCAAAATTGAAAGGAAATCGTTTGTCTTGGTATGGTCATGTGATAAGGAGGGATGAGACGCACGTTACTAAAAGAATTCTGAGTATATCTACATGTAGATGGATGGAGAGGGAGGTTAAAAAAAGATGGATGGATTGTATGAGGAGTGATATGAAAGAAAAGGGTGTTAGTGATAGTATAACAGGTGAAAGGGCACAATGGAAGAAAAAATCGTATTGCTGACCCCAAATAATATGGTATAAGGGCAGGAAGAACTTCGTGCAACACTAAAGTACAAAGGCGGACTTAATGTCTTAGGCATTCTTTACCAGTCAACCAAGGATGACGGAGAGATAACGATTTTAAATATTTTTTAAACACCCTGGAATTATGGCCACATTTCGAGGGGCCTATAAGTGGAAACACATGTCATGTGATCTAAAAACGACTTGTCGTACTTCAGAATCGCTCGTGTGCAGAAATCCACCAAAATCGATTTACCACCTACATGCCAGGAATAAAGTTCGGTAGGTATCAACCTCACGTGAAGGGATTATCGGATCTGCAACTACTGTAATCCATTAGGGTTGTATATAGTACTTTAATATTTAAATCCTTTTGCCATGGGAGCTTTACGGGGTATACGGCCTGTGTATTATGTAATCCAATTTAAATCAAAAAACCAAATTGATTTGGGAAGAGTATCTTGTTAGTTCTCTGACAGATCTCGTAAATTTGGGCTGCAGGATTGAGCTATTGAAGAAAAGGAACCCAGACGGAGTTTTATTCGGTAAAAATCACTATCGCTCTACTCAGAGCAGGAGAAGACATTTGATTTCATACAGAAAAAGAAAGATCTAGTAATCTTCCAGTATACGTATAAACTTACCAGCGCAAGTTCTAAAATGGACGTTTCAGATTACAAACGTACGATTAAAAATTATTGTTAAAATAACTAGACTATACTATTATAAATTAAAATACCCGTGTGATGACTAAATCGTAATGCAGAAGCGAGACTATTAAAGAAAGTAGGTCAAAAATAAATAGAAAACTACCCATTTTAGTAACAGAATAACACATTTATCTGAAAATTTACACAGCATTACAAAACATAACGAATCACAACATAAACATAGGATTTCACCAGAAGAATTTGTTAGGAAAACATACAAGACAACTTTACTAAAGCAGCCAGGTGTTCCGTTTCACACACATGTAACAAAAAGCTTACAATAAGTACAATAACCAAACTTTTCCCATCAACAGTGTTTCAACAAGCTGTACTCAGTACTACGGATGAATGAGCCGGGAATATGAATGTGAGTCTATGGACGATTAGAGATCGTTAAGTCATTCTCTTTATTGGAACGTGATTTTTGGCGTAGGTACAGAAAGTTTTGTTTCTGAAGATTGAAGGAAGGAAGGAAAAAACGGTTTAGGAACACATTCATTGTGCGTACAGTTAAGGAGTGGAATTCCCTGCCGGAGTCTGTGTTTCCTGATAGCTATAATCTAAAGATCTTTAAGTCATGAGTGAATAGGTTATTTCTAGGCAAGCATTGTGCCGCTCCCCTTCAGATACCAACGCAATCTGGTAATAAAACAAACTAGAGACCTACATCACAGACTATGGAAAGACCATAGTGAGTGCAGGCAGGCCAAGGAGGCACTTCCCTCCATCGATGGCCGCTTTACGAAATAAGCCCTACGATTGACTAAACCTCAGTTGCAAAGAGTGACGGCCGTAACAACTGACCACGGGACCTTTAATAAGCACCTCTCTGTCATAGGAATTACAGACAGCCCACTATGCAGAGCCTGTATGGAGGAGGATGAGACAGCAGCACATCTGCTTCTTAGCTGCCCAGCTGTTCCTGTATACAGGGCAAAATACTTGGGAAACCCAGGTAACCTTCGCGAAATGGTCAATAACACCAGGGCGCTGCTGGCCTCCCTGGAGGAGCTGGGGTGGAGCGAATGACGCATTTGTCCCACCCGTACGCAAAATACGCGCTTATACTTAGTCGTGGAGTTGCGGATACCAGCCCGAAATACTAATACTAAAAATACCTAATTCTATGCAAGCATGGCCCTATCGTCGTCCACATCATCGCTTACCATCCAGTGAGATAGTGTTCAAACGTGAGCCTATCAATAATAAAAAAATATACATTATTTTTGATGATTTTGTGATCGACCAGTTAAGTGTTAGATTGTTTCTAACTAAAACCTACTTCTATTTCTTCGGGTAACTGATTCCTTCACGTTCTAGAACCGCAGTGACTCTTTCAAACTATACAGCTTAATCGCTTACAATTAGGTGAGATAGCGATTGTACATAAGCCTATCAATAATAATAACAAATAAACAATGGCACACAGAGTTACAACAATCTATCTTTAAACTTATAAAAGAGAGAGCGTCGGGCACCGGTGAATAGTTAATCATATTCACAGTACTTATTTATTTACTCTTTTTTTAAATTTATTATAATTATTATAGGTTTTAGTTTATTTTTTTATTACCTATCTTTAGTCTGTACTCCGTGAGTGTGTCCGTGGCATCACCAGGCCCTATCAAAATACTAGAGTTGCGTTATTTACTTTTTTTGTTTTAAATATCGTAGCCCATGCTGAGATAGTAGCCTTTTTGACCTCGCATATGTTTCTTTTTCTTTTTAATGTTGTGTTTTTTATTTTATTGTCTTTTTTGGCATGTGCAAGTAACAAATAAGTGCTTTTTTTTTCTTTATTTATAAAAAAAAGTATAAATCAATTAATAAACATAATTATTAATGGGCTATTAACAATCGATAAATTTGGAACACAAAACGCCGTATCATCACAGTTGTCAAATCGAATCTTCGAAGCAAATTGTATCAAGTCATCGGGTTGTTTAAGAGTCACATCTTAACGCACCATTAGGGGCAGATCGCGTGAGCAAGATAGCGGCTGTTTGCTTAATGTACTCGATAAAAACTAATTTGTAACCTTAATGGACGTTTACGACTTACATGTAACAAATAAGATACTTTTTTTGCACAAAGTATCGATTAATTTTGAGATAAGAACCGTGTTTGTAATGGATTTGTAGAGTTCACAAGAAAAAGTCGAAAATATGCCACAAATTAGGGCTGATTCTCAATTAAATCTGAATTAGTGTCGTGATGGCCTAATGGTTCACGTACCCGCCTCTCATGCATGAGGTTGCGGGCTCAAAACTGGACAAATACTTATGTACATTTTTCAATTCATATGTACCTACTTTTCTAAGTAAAGTTTATCTAGGACATTTTTGAGAACTCGTGCCACGGAAAGCACGTAAAGCTGTTGGTCCCGGTTGTCATTCGTAGATCTTTGACAGCTGTAACGGAATAAGTGAAAATTTGACCATCAGTCTATCCTATACAAAGACCTGGCTTTATGCCAAATTTCAGAATTCCCGTTTGGTACCGGGGCAAGACCGTTTGACCCGGCTACTGTCATCCACGCTCGTAAACTTTACGACCAGCTCTCGAAACAGGCTTTGAAGAATAAGCGTCTCCCGGAAGCGGGGCCTCTGATAAAATAATATTGGAACAAGAAAAATATCGAGCTATGTAATGCGAACCGATGTAACCGTAAATATGAATGATCCACTCAAATTTTTGTGGCGTATCTTAGTTTATTATGAGAAATTGCTGGATTACGATACAAATGTTTTAGCAATGAAGCCTTTATGTTAAAACGAAACTTTATTATCCTAAATATGGTTCATAATATTGAAAAAAAACTGGCCAAGTTCGAGTTGAACTCGCTCGCGATGGGTTCCGTGCTACAATATTAAAATCGAGCAAAAATCACCGATAAAATAACGTAAAATTATTTTGTCAACCCCCTTTAATTTTTACTTTTATTTTAATTTTGTCATTTGTTGGTACAGCGGCAATAGAAATACTCATTCTTTGAAAATTTCAACTCTATATCTCTTACGGTTTTTGAGCGATGTTTTTGAGAAACAGCCCGCTGACAGACGGGTAGAAAGACAGACGGACATTGGCGGCTTAGTAATAGGGCTCGTTGTTACGCTTCGGGTGAGGAACCTTAGAAGAAAATATCTTCTTTAGAAATAAAGGTCAAAATAAAATACTTGAAAAGTTAAACCACAAAATTCTAAGCCGAAGTACATATCTACGGTCGACAAAGGCTAGGCAAATATGTAAAAGAGGGTAAGTTGGCTCAAAGCCAAAACTTTAAAATAATGGATAAAACTGGATGACCACAAATTGGATCAATTTAAACTTTCTGTAAATATTAATATTCTACTGTTAGAGGATAAGATTTTTTATCACAAAATATTAACAATAGTGCATTGCAAACACGCATGTCTTCAGTTTTATCATCAGATAATTCACTTAACTGGAACAACGTACATCCTTACACGCCATAATTTAAAAAATAAATTACAATTATATCAAAGACATCGACGGTTGAAAGGATAATTGATCTAAACGACATTTTTTCCAATATTGAGTTACATACATATTCGGAATCAGCAAATTTTTCTCTGTCGTTTGAGTCAGGTTTCACTTTTTTTTTTAAATGTCGCTTAGATCAATTAGTCTTTCAACCGTCGATATATATATATAATAATAAGTATGTAATATTGGCATCTACGCACGCAAACACAAACACGCTAGTGACGCAATCAAGATTTATAAAGAATTAGTTTCTATTATATATAAGTACTGCAATATTACATAAAATAAAAAAACACAAAGAAACCATTAAATACCTAATACTTAAAAAAAAAATACGTATCTTTAATATAAAGTTTATTTGAATTCCAAGTCAATCCAATGATAACACTTCAAAGCAACCCGTTTTAAATTGTAAAGACTTATATTATATTAATCAATCAAATCAACATTACAATGAAATCTTAATCTATATAAATATTTTGGTCTGGATGTATAATTTGCCTGCTGAGGTTTTCCCATCCGATTATAATTTGGGTGTCTTCAAGGGTAGAATGAATAGGCTCTTAATAAACTAGTGCACCTCACCATCAACGATTGCATCACTGCTTACCATCAGGTGAGGTCACAGTCAAGCACTAGTTTATACCAAATTTAAAAAAAAAAAATGTCATCTGTATGTGAGTTTACTTGTTTGTGAACTCACCCATGATACAAGAGTTATTTCTAGTAATATGAGGTAAGGAGGAATCTAGGCAAGTTAAGATGGTCACCAGTCCTCAAATAAACCTCAGCAAAGCGTTGCTTAACCTAGGCCTTCGACTCGTATGACACATAATTATTTTAGTCACGAATGTAAATCGTATTAAGTTTTGAAAATATGAGATAGTGTTTTTACTTACAGATAGTGGTTTTATTAACTTCTACTTTAACTTAAGTAGATTTCGTGTGAATTAAATTTAAAACGTATTTGAATAATGTGCCATTTTATTAGCTTTTATAACGTGTTTATTTTAGGGGAGTGCTTTAAAAATATTTAACTTTGAAGTTGGCTTATTTCATTCTGAGTATAAAATAATACGAAAACTGAAGTCTTTGATACTTAATACTTTAATTCGCGTATGAATATTTATTTAACAACTTCAAAAAAAAGGAGTAGGTTCTCAATTCAGTTGTATTTCTTTGTTTGTGACCTCAAAACTCCGTTACTTTGAGTATTGTTTTTTTTTTATTATTATTTGAAAGGATGTACCTATTTACGGAATTGTTCTGATTTTTTTTTTTTGGTAATCTGGTTCTCAGAATGGGATTCATAAAGAATTGTTGGTACTTTCATCAATACATCACGCATCTACATTAAAAATGTTCCAGTTGATGAAGAAGACCACTGATGGCAACGCAACTGCACACACAGATATCTCGATAAGATAGGAAGAAATAAATTACGACAAATCTTGCTGATGAAACCATCAAATAACTAATGAACTGATTTGATGATGAAGCCGGAAGATAGGCACGGCTAACTAACACAACACTAAAAAGTGAAATATAAAAAAAAAAAAATATAAAAACAAAAAAAAGGAATTTGTCATAATAATTGAGTTCTTTTTTTGGTTTCATTTTTATTTTATATACTTAATACATTTCAAATTAGAATAATCTTTGAATGGTGTTTGCATACAAATTTCTCAATTAACTTGAAAGCGATTTTAGATAAGTGTACAATAATATCTTTTCAAATATTTAGATTCAATTCAAATTGTTTACGTACATACAATCGACCGATAAAGACAATTTAAAGAGCTTGTCCTTTTTAAGCCAAAAACACACATTCCACACACTTGTGTGGGACCCACACACGTACTTACGTAGAGCAAGTGGCATCACATAGTTTGTTCACCCTCGACGTGGAGTAGTGTGGGGCTATCTCTTTCAATTAAGTGAAGCCTCCTCAAGATTTCGAGAGACTAGGCTTTCCTCATACAGAAATTCGGGTCAGCCTTGAATTGTTCCGAATATCGGCTGTAAGCGGAATCTCGTTACTTGAATTGACAAGTAATAATGTGGGTTTATACATGACTGAACATTTGTCGTTTCGTTTTTGTCTACGTTTCGAATTTCGAACGAAAACGAACATGCTCATTGGCGGATGGCGTGTTTATTTAGGCAGTTAATTTGATTTTTTAGCTTGAGATGTTCAATTTGTGGTGTGTGGAAGGTCTGTACTGTATTGATATATCGTTCATTCATTTTACAGTGTGATTTTAGAATTTCACAGTGAAAAGGCACCAGATTTCTTAGACTTAGTTGATTGAACGATTGGTGCAGTGGTTTAGCAATACGGCTACTGCACTACGTGTAACGCGTTCGATTGCCGTACGTAACAAATATTTGTATCGCTATAGTTGCTCCGGATTTGGGTGCCTTGTGTAGGTGAGATTACATGGTTGTAATCGCGCGGTGGAGGTGTGTCCCGCTTGGGCAGAGTACCACTGTGTCCTCGTGGAGGCGAGGAGGAATGGCAGGCGGTCGCCTCCTTCTGCAAAGCAGTAATGATAGCGAAAAAAACGGCCGCACTCTTGAGGGAACAAACATCCTCACGCCCCAGCCACAGCAGGCGCAGGCTTTCGGACGACGAGCAATGGGTATTTCACTGTCTGGCCGCCTGGTAATCGCTTGGACCGAACCTAAGTCGTCGACAGCGCGTGGTGTTTCTCGCAATCCTCACAAAAAGGAAACCCGTTACCTGTGGTCTTAGAACGCCTTTGCGTTCAAAGATCACGGGTCTACGTACCCTTTGAAAACTGAAGGACACAGATGTGGTTTCAGTCAGTAGAAAGAGTCATTTGATGACTTCGTACCTTAAAAAACCCACGGTACAGGAGTAATTCTAGTAAGAGGCCAGGTATACTAAAAAAAATTGATATCTGTATGTTCGCAAAAGTTATACTGTTAACGTTTCAATTTCATGACAATCTAGTACAGAGTAATATTCCATAACTATCACACAACGTCGTCTAGCCCCAAGCTAAGCAGAGCTTTGTTATGATTACTAGACAACTGATAAACATACTTATATATTTCTAAATACATACATATTATAGATAAATTACACCCAGACACAGAACAAATGATCGAGCTCATCACACAAACATTTGTTCTGGGTAGGAATCGAACCCACGCCCTCCGGCATAGCAGTCAGGGCCACTAACCACTAGACCAACAGGACTAAGTAAGTGTTTTATTACCTAATCATCTGTATAACAACATTGCTTTCTTACAAATAAAACTAAATATTTCGTCATAAAAACACAAATCTCATAAATATTGTAATAAAACAGCGGTAGCTAATAGACATACGAACAATTCGAACACATGATGAATATGAAAAAGAACACCCATCCGTCGGCGTAGCCGTCAAGTAAAAAAACAGATATTATGAGAATTATATCAAATAAAAAATATTGAGAGAATGTAAGCGTGAATCCGTTTACGGAGAATTAATTCGTGTACTCTGCGCACATTATTTGTTCCTGTTCGCATAAATCTTCGTATAACGGGTAGGGAAATTATACGAATTATTGTAGTCAATGCTCAGCGTGTACGATGTGTATTCGATACGTATAATTATGTATACGTACCTGAAAGATTTGAGATCAGAATTAGTTAGTGATTTGAGATCCCCAGTTTCTAAATGAAAAATTTAAAGTTGATCATTATTTGTCAAGCTTTTGTGTGTTTTGAATGCTTGTCAAATAAAAATAGGCAGCATCATTTTGATATGTTCTCTTTTTAATTTAGAAATCGATCTATAGTAAGTTTTTTTTTGAATGATATAAACCAGTGCTTAACTGAGATCTCACCTGATGGTAAGCAGTGATGCAATCATTGATGGTGAGGCGCACTCGTTTATTAAGAGCCTCTTCACTCTAGCCTTGAAGACACCATTATAGTTGGACGGGAAGACCGCAGCAGGCAAATTGTTCCAGTCCATCGATGATGGTGTTATAAACGACGAAGTTAAACGCTTAGTCCGAACCGTTGAAATTTCAACAACGTAAGGGTGGATACTCGCAGTACTTACGTACAAGTCATGCAATTTCCATGCACACTTTCTAAAATGCACCCTGTAAAATACCGAAAGGCTGGCTATCCTGCGCCTGTGCTCGAGGCTCGAGTATGTTGATTTTATTGTTAAACTAGCTTCTGCGGTAATATTCGATAAAGAAGAGTTCGAGGTCTCCGCGCAATTAGAACATATACAACATAACAAAATCAAATATCGGGCAGTAGCCCGGACCAGACGCAACATGGGACCGTCTCGTCGGAAAATCCTCTCTTTTCAACGAAGATTTGCGGGACTTTACACTCTGTACTATATGTCTAAATATCCAAATCCATTCAACCGTTTGAGCGTGAATGAGTTAAAATTATAATATTAGTGTGATGAATCACATCATCAATGAATAGATTAAACATTCTAAAAGCCAAGGGAACCCCAGGGTCCTGGAATGCAAGGCAAAGAAGGAAAATAAGAATGGTTTTAGACAGCAAAAGTCTGACACACCGTTCCGCTTCAATATGTTAGATTAATAAACATTTTAAAAGCCAAAAGAACCCCGGAGTCCTGGACCGCAAGGCAAAGAAGGAACATAGGAGTGGTTTTAGACAGTAAAAGTGTGACACACCCAACCGTTTGGCCAAGAGCAGGAAAAGACACTGAACGATTATCCATATTTAAAAAAAATCCTCCATATTAAAACATCGACAAATTCACCAACCATCTTCACTGCAGTCCAGTCCAGCTTTATTAATATTTTAAAACCCAGCTCTACCCATATTATTTTCTATTTTGCGATCGCACTCGGCCATTTCTTCGGCGATCATTCATTCAGGATAGTCCATTTTGTAGAGAAACGACACAAAAAACGTAGCAATCATACCGGACTTGGATGAATGGGTACGAGCTTCAACTATTTACGACCTGTATTGAGCGGGCCTTAAAATCTGTCCATTTTCTTTAGTATATTTGCTTTAGTTTATTGCTTTTTACCGGGGAATAAAAGTTAGTAGGTATAATTTTTTTAGGTGGGAAAATCATCTAATGACATATCTTGCCCTTTGTGTTAGACTTTTATTTATTTAATTATTAAATCTTTATGCACTAGTAATAAACACTGCACAAAGGCGGACTTAATGCCTTAGGCATTTTCTACCAGTCGACCTTAGGGTGGTGCAGAAACATAACATGGTAGTTGCAGCTTAATGGTAAAGAAATAGAAAAGAATTACAATAATAAATACTACTACTTACTAACTTTTTATACCAGGGCCGAGTCTCCCTTTCAAAAGCAGATCCTTGGCCCCAGTAGGCTTTGACCCTGCTGGACCCCTATAGAATGCACCTGCTTGATTTCTTATCACTAACCAGTTTTTTTCTAAATACCTCGTCTCCCCTGCTCTTCCCAATTAGCTTGAGATAGGCTTCAAGTCTAGCTACATGCGGCTGAATATCCGTGTTTTACAAGGAGCGCCTGCCTATCAGGCCTCCACAACCTGTTACTAGGTTACACAAAACTCCTTTCATAGTCAAGCTTTCTGGCTTGTGACTACCTGTATCGACTAACAAAGAACTAGCAAGCTCGCCTTTGTAAATGAACTGTCTGTATCTCAATATAATATTATGTTAAATTTTTGTGTACAGTAAAGAATTAAAGATGATAATGAATTGTAAAGTTTATATTGATCTTTGCCCGGTTTCGAATACGCAACTTCATGCATGAGAGGCGGGTGCCTTGACAATTCTAGGTACCTATTAGGTTTTACGAGTAATTATAGACAAATTGTGTACAAAAATAATAACACTTATATAACAACAAAAAAACAGCAATTTTTTTTAGGGTTCCGTAGCTAAATGGCAAGAAACGGAACCCTTATAGATTCGTTATGTCTGTCCGTCCGTATGTCACAGCTACTTTTTTCCGAAACTATAAGAACTATACTGTTGAAACTTGGTAAGTAGATGTATTCTGTGAACCGCATTAAGAATCACACAAAAATAGAAAAAAAAAAAAAAAAATTTGGGGGTTCCCCATACTTAGAACTAAAACTTAAAAAAAATTTTTCATCAAACCCATACGTGTCTATAGATAGGTCTTCAAAAATGATATAGAGAATAGTTTGCGCGAGAGACACTTCGAAAGTGGTAAGAAGTGTGTCCCCCCCCTGTAACTTCTAAAATAAGAGAATGATAAAACTAAAAAAAAATATGATGTACATTACTATGCAAACTTCCACCGAAAATTGGTTTGAACGAGATCTAGTAGATAGTTTTTTTTCAATACGCCATAAATCGTAAGCCGCAGTTAACCTTTCAAGTTTGCACGGAACCCTCAGTGCGCGAGTCCGACTTGCTTTTGCCCAGTTTTTTGAAAAGTTTGTGAGTAGAAGATGGTAAAAAATAACCATGCAGTATTTATTTTACACCATAAAAATACAAGAATCTATAAGTATAAATCTTTTTGACAGGGACACAATATCGTGGCTGAAAATTCAATTAGGCATTTGTCAACGCTTCAATGATCGCGGTCGGCTCGTGCGTGATGCTTGCCTGACGATCACGTAACGACAAAGGGAACCCTTATTTTTACATTATGTACCTATTGGGGGAAAATTTTGGACATATTTTCGTTATGGCAGTTCAGTTAACAAGTTGTCTGATTTATTGCCAAAATTATCGAATGTTATATAAGTTTTGTAAATACGGAATTACGGTCCTTAGCGGTGTGGGCCGTGGGCTTGGGAAACTAGTATGTGTCTTGTTCTTGTGTGTTGTGTTTAGTTCAATGTATATGCATATACCTATGTATTTACCTATCACATACGTACGGTCTACCTACAGTATACCGTTACCCCTGTTCTAGTGTACATGTTTATACGAGGATCTCGAGTTGGCTGGGGCATAAAAAGGTAGATTGCCCGTCAGACAGAAAGTATTTGGCGGCTAGACTGGGAGGATGGAGAAGGGGCGAAATTTTCTAATGAACCGTTCGAGACATACGACGGCATTCATTTCTGTCTGATGTGTTTGATTGAAAATCGAAAATTATATGAAATAAAACTCTAATCTTCACCCGCTTTAATTTTTTGGAGACTTCTTGACAATTTTATTTATTTACTATGTTTATGTACAGTAGTGATACATAGGCTGACTTAATACAACAAGGCATTTTTACCAATCAACCTTTGAATTAAAAAGACTGCACTTTGGTAAAATCATTATAATTAAGAGCACCCTCTCCTAGAGAGGAGGTCTGAGTCCCAACATTGGGAACATTATAAGGCTGACTATGCTATGCTAAGAGCACTCTAAATATAATAATTATGACGAAGACCAAACTAATTGTATCGTCAATTTACGTGACTAGGTAGGTAGATACCTACTTCAATATTATTTTCATCTTTACTGTCGTTGTTTTGCAGTTAGTCTATAAAGCTTGAAAAGTTTCCCTAAATTCTGCTGCTGAATTTTTAGCAACAAAAAATTATAACAATAAAATCTGACAGAAAAAATAGAAATGTAATAATTGGAAAATGTCTACATATCGATAGACTGATTTGAATTTTAAACAAAACATTGATTGAAAAACAACAAAGTTTTTTTACCAATTCACGAAAAGTGCCATCAATATTTCTTCAAAACTTTTCACTACAGATTGTCCCTCACATATTACAACAAAACATATTTTTAGAACACGACTGAAAATAGAAAGTGTAATAGGTTGTTCTGTGCATGGTTCTGTTTGAGTGAGAAATCAATTCGTTCCACCGTTTTCATTTATGCGATTCGAGCATTTCCATTTATTCGAACGCAAATTGGAAAGGGACCGACTGAGTTGTCAGCTGTGGCTTATGCAGCCGTCTCGACTTAGCAATAGAGTTCGATGTGCGAGCGAAACAATCGGCGTACTACAAGTGCCACTGATTCTCAATGGACTTATTGTCTTGAAGTTTTATTTTGAGGTTTCTTTGTTTGATGAATTTGAATGATTAGGTCGGTTCAAAGGCTAGAGACTAGACATGGAAATGGTATGTTGATGTGAGTGCGTCGTGCGCTAATGAAATTTCGTTAGCTAAAATTGTAATTTTTGTCGGCTGCAAAGATCAACCACCTAGGTGAAACAACGCTTCTCGAAGTGATTGGCGTGGTTAACATATCGAAGCCGGTAGTCCCGGCTATCATATGTGCATAAGCGTAAAAAAAAACCACATACGCACATATAATGGTCACGCCATAATCATGGCAGTAAGTCCCCTCTTTGAGGAGTGACTGAAAAGTCGTCACGGCGTCCTCACCTTCCACATGACGCAGGTCCTCACCTGACCTGGTAAGTTCGGAAGGTTCTTGCACCGGATTTGTGCGAAAAAAACGCCCGGGTGTCACTATTATACGGACCGCCCGGAGGACACGGTGGAGCATACGGTGGAGCTGAACCTCACTTGGGCGGTCCTCATGAGAACGATTAGCGGACCTCTCGCGCCTGGCCCTGCTACAGATCATGGTCCGGAGCAAAGAGGAATGGCATGTGACTGCCTCCTTTTGCGATGCAGTAATGCTAGCAAAGGAGGCGGGTGCGGCCGCCTGAGCCGCATGAGAGAACGGTCTTCCTCACGCCCCAGACGGATACCGACCCTGATTTCTAACCACCGCAAGCGTGGGCTCGTGGGCAAGGAGCAATGGTTAGCTCGACGTCCGGCCGTCCGGTAACCGTCCAGACCAAGCCCGAGTCTTCGACAGCGCGTAGTGTTTCAACACGCGCCTCAAAGAGCTGTCAGCAAAACCATAGGGGCCCAGCAGGGCCGAAGCCTATTGGGACTATGGATTCGCCTCCGAATCGATTTATTTGATTAACAAACCTTACAGTTTAGCCTGTGCATTGTCTGTTTGCAAATTATAAAGCAGACGTACAAAAATCTCTACTCAATTCACTTTCGGCCTGCATATTCCTTGTAAATCTCAGTCTGTCTTGTCCCCAGTTATTCAGTGCTAATATGGGCCAGTCCTTTCACTCGATGTCAGGCATATCTAGCCAACTCTGTGTCTGTTCATGCAGCGCTCTTGTTACACATTATCTGGGACACTCTTGGCAAATACTCTTACAATTTCGGTTACAAAAGTAGATAGACTTAGTAATATTTTTCTTTGTGTTTAATGATTTTATTAGGCAGAAAACAGACATTTGTGAAACACTATTATAATACTAGTTTCACATGTAATTAAATAGAGGTGTTCATAAAACGAGGGGCCTATTTAATACAACAGGTCACAATTCGATAATTATCTAATTTTCTTTCATTTTGTATTGCCAAACACGACGGATAGTCGAAAATATGTGACTAAGTTATTTTTTGACAAATATGTTGCATTCAACACCATGTTGTTGTTTCATTCTATACCTTTTTTTAGACTAAAAAATTATCAAATAATATCTCCATTCCAGGTGAAGTGAAAGATAATATCTGCTTTTACTGACTAAAACCCACGTATGTTCTTTCAGTTGCCCGTCGTGTTTTTTTTAATAACTTAAACCAGTGCTTGACTGCGATCCCACCTTATGGTAAACAGTGATGCAATCGTTGATGGTGAAGCGTACTAGTTTAAGAGAATGTCGAACAAGCCCGCAGCGCTGTCAGGCTTCGGGTCTTGTAGGCCACGTCAATTATGCTGACAGCTCTTTGAGGCGCGCGTGGAACAAAACGCGTCGTCGACCCCGGGCTGGTACTTATTTGATGTACGGTACGGCACTTATGGTGCATAATAATCAGCCTTTTAATGTTCCCATTGCTGGGAATCAAGCCTCCTCTCTAAGAGAGGGGATGGGCCGTAATCCACCACGCGGGCCCAGTGCGGATTGATGAATGTCACATGCCTTCGAATTTCTGGTTCTAGAACATGCCAGTTTCCTCGCGATGTTTTCCTTCAAAGTTTTGAGAGCAGTGGTGATGAAATAAATTACATAAAGTAGTAGCGCCTGGTTGGGTTTGAACCCGCGATTCACATCTCGCAAGTCGGGGCCATTACTACTCGGCCACCTACGGTGGTTGGGAATAAATTATTATAACTTGAGCTGTTTACAATATCAAAATATCCTTAAAAAGCTTGAACAACAACAATAATAAACTACAACCACAAAAACATGTTTTATTCAGGTAATTACTTGATGTGTAATTAAAGTCATAAAATAACAGTTATTACTCAAATACGAAATTTTTCATGTAATACAAGTAAATTAAATTACTGAATTCTATCGAACACTCGCGGGAATGCGGTGGATGCGAGACGCACAGGATCGGTCATTGTAGAGACGCTTGGGGGAGGCCTATGTCCAGCAGTGGGCGTCTTTCGGCTGAAATGATTATGATGATGATGATCGAACACTAAGAATATGTTTTATAAAACAGTGAAAGAAAATATCATGGGGAAACCGGCATGTCTTAAACCAAAAGTTAAGGGCCTATTACACTACGTGATATTCAGCACACGATATTCAGACTGCCTTATTTTTTGTTCCGAGTAAGAGCGGCCTAACCATAAGGGTTAGGCCGCTACACTACGCGACATCGACTAAGACTGTCTGAATATCGAGTAGTGTAATAGGCCCTTTTAGAAGACCTGTGTGATGTCCAACCATTTGCATTAGGCCCGCGTGATAGATAATAGCTCATTTCCTCTCCTAGAGAAGGGGCCTGAGTCCCAGGTTAACTTTTTATATGCAATTTAAGTAACAAGCAATAAATGTTTATTATTAAATTAATAAACCTATATTATCTAATTTATCAATTTATATCCAACATGTTTTCCAGTAAATATTTTTGTTAAATTATTTATCTAAGCTTCTGATGTTATTATTACCTACTAATGTAACAACATAATTAATTACTATATTCTGAAAGCAATTAGAATTTAAATCCCCTGAATGTTATTTCCGTGAAGTTTTAATCTACTCGTAGTTTTCAACATATGTAGCTTCAGTAGTTTGAATTTTCAGAAATTTAATTAAATATCGTACTGCAATATTAGTTGTTCCTAGAACTAGGTAGATATTCAGTAATTAATTGAATGTGTCTGAAACTTTTTTTAATTTATTTATGTACACACAAACACTTATAAAAATACTTAGCTAACTATGATTAGGTACAGTAAAACCCAAAAATAATAATAAAGCTCTAAACTAATTAAAACTAGGTAACTAAAAAAAGAAAACTAAAATATGGCGTCGAAAAGCTCTTCCACGAAGTTTTAGAAGATATGATTCGATTAAAAAAAAATGTTTCTGTAATAACATTGCAAAATCGACTTAAATTTTATAGATTTAAAGCTTTTCTGTCTAGTTTTATAAATTATGATCAATGTCGATCAGAATCTATATATATATTGTAATGGACGCCGAGCCTGCGGACCTAATATGTGTCAAAGTGACAATAGACTGATAGGACAGTGAGTGATTATGTGAATAATTAGTGTTTTCTAAATGAACCTAATTAGTTTTTAGTAAGGAACTCATAAAATGAGCCCTAATTGTGTTGTGATAACGTGTAATCATATTACGTAGTGATAAGGACTAAGGTTTTCTGATGGTGACTTTTTAATGTTTTTATATTTTTGTAGAATAGATAAGTGAATTCCGAGTAGAATGATATAAGGTTTCATATGTGAAATATTGATATTTCTATGTAAAAAGCCTGTTTAAAGTGTAAAGGCTCTCGTTAAGGTAAAGTTTCGCGATACTAAAGGTTATTGCATGAAATTTCGAGATTATTCCGGGCTTGATTCTGATTGGTTGAAATATTCGTGAGCATTCCGGAATGTTCCTTAATGGCTGAAAAGCTCCACCTTCTGACCGTTCGACCAATCAGCGATCAGCTGCGTAATGTATAAATTAGGACCGGTTTGTTTCCGGACACAGACGCTCGACGCTCGCCCCGAACGGTCGTGCCGCTCTGTGCTCCGCGCCCGCTCCGTGCTCCGTGTCGTTACGTCACCCCGTGACGTCATCAGTGGTCTCCGACCGCACCAGCGATCCGAAGCCGCCTTTCTCAAGGCAGTGGAGGATATACGTTTCCTTAACGGGAAATAGTCGATAAACGTTGTGCCCCTTCAGGGAAAAGCCACAGTTTCGTGGTCCTTGGTGGGAAACCTCACGGTGCCAACAAAACCAAGGGGGTGTTGCCCCAATACACCCGCCGAACCCCTTCAGGGCTAGGCAGTCAATTGGAGTCGGGAGCTAGATTTTGGCCTTGGGGGAGCTCCTAGTCAAATCTAATACTCCGAGTTCTCTTTCAGCTACACACCTGGTGTCGGTTGGGGTGTCTATCCCTTCGCACCAGACCCTGGTAGGGCCCGATCGCACAATAAGACTGGCGATCGGTTTACAAGCTTAGGGCACACCATTAGGTACTCACCTCCCAGTGTACACAACCCTTACTGGGAGGGTCACACACCCCCGGGCCCGTCCACCCGGGGACGTAGGGACCGATAGGAGTTTTTCACATGAGTTTTTTCCAACTCATGTGACCTAATCCCAAGTCCCCTTTTAACCATGACGGACGCTACCATATTAGCGTTCGTCAAAGAGGTCCTCCTCAAGGACCCCGATATCCTCGCCAAGTATGGCAAGAAAATCGCCTCATTTAGAGGCCCCCCCCCCACCGTCCCATCGAGCGTCACTGACTTCAGTGACGTATTGTCATTCCCGGACTCTGGTCCGTCCCCGCCGACCCCCTGCCCCCGCCCTCCCCCGGATATGCCACCCCTATTAGTAGCCCACTTTGCCAATGAGGCAATGGACACCTCCGTCCCCGCTAGCGACTCAGCGTCGCAAGCCTCTTCGGACTCCGAACAGTCCCCTGAATCCTCCTCTGAGGACGACTTCCAAGTCGTCCTAGGGGGCAAGAGGAAAGCCAGGAAGGCCGCTCAGGCCACCAAAGCTAAGAAGACCGTTGCGTCTTCTCCCGCCCCCGCTATCCAGCCCGCCCCTGTTGCCCAGCCCGCCCCCGCCTCGCAGGCTAGTTGTCCCCCCTCCGTTTCCGCTTCTGTCACTCAGATGAAGAAGCAGCGCCCCCCTCCGCCCTTGTACATCCAGGACAAGGGTAAATGGACCGACGTGTCCAAAATGTGTAGCGATCGCAAGATCAACTATACAAACGCCCGCTCCTGCCAACAAGGCATAAAAGTCCAAGTCCCGACGTCAACTGACTATCGGGAACTTACCAAAGTCCTTCGTGAAAGGAAAATCTCCTTTCACACCTACTCCCTCCCTGAGGACACGCCGACCCGAGTGGTCATTAGACGTGTACCGAAGGAAATCCCCGCCGAGGACATTAAGGCCGACCTCCTGGCCCAAAATATCCCCGTTTCCGCTGTCCATCGCCTTCACAAGGCGAGAGGTAGCGAAGTATACGACATGATCCTTGTCGTGTGCGACCCGACCGACGGGCACCACCCCATCTTCAAGATCAAGTCGATCTGTTCCCTCTCCGGCATCTCCATCGAGAAGCCCTACAGACCCACGATAGTTGGGCAGTGTCACCGCTGCCAACTATACGGTCACTCTCAGAAGAACTGCTACGCTACACCCAGATGCGTTAAGTGTCTGGGTGAGCACGGCACTTCTGACTGCCCCCGTCCCAAGGATCGCACTCTTTGCACAGAGCCTCCCAGCTGTGTGCTGTGCGGCCAAGCCGGGCACCCGGCTAACTACCGGGGCTGCCCCAAAGCCCCCAAAATCCCTCCCAAGCTGGCAAAGCGTGCTGCCGCTCGCCAGCAGAGGGAAGCACCCTCCGGGAAAGTCCCCTCTTCCCAGCCCCCCGAACGTCTCGCACCCCAGAGACCATCCCCTTGGAATCAGCTAAACCATCAGAAAGCCTTCCCGGCTTTGGTGGCTTCCCAGCCAATTCCAGCGCTAATGGCTAAGCCCATCCCAGCGCCTCCCCCGGCTTCTGTGGCCCCCGTGGCCGCTAAACCTCCCCGAAACGCGCCCCAAGTTCCAGCTGCGTTCCCACGCAGATCAGTTGGCCAGATTATCCTGGACAACTATCGCATCTTTATGACGCAGGACGCTAGGGACTTAGCTGACGAGCTAACCCTAGCGGAAGTCACTGGCCAACTCGACTTAGCCAAGCGCGCTGCGCTATTCACTAAGTACGAGTCGGTCGCAGTCGAACTCGACAAATTACCTGCCGTACCCCTAAATGGATAGACAACAAAAAATTTGTTGTACCAAACCGCGATCCCTGAAGTTAGGCTTCTTCAATGCCAACGGCATTATCAATCAGAGAGATGAGATCGCCACGTTCCTCCGCGACCATCAGTTAGACCTTCTCCTCATCCAGGAAACATTCCTCAAACCCCACCGTAAAGATCCTAGAATTGCCAACTATCGTCTAGTTCGCAACGATAGATCTCGTTGTCACGGTGGTGGCACCCTTATCTATTATAGAAAGGAACTGTACTGTATCCCTCTAGCTCCTCCCGCGCCCCGATCTTTCTTAGAATACTCGGCCTGCCGAGTAGGCATGACTGGTCATCAACCGATCACTGTCGTCTCTGCCTACTATCCCCCTTCGACTTCCTCGTCTCGTATGCCAGACGAGTCCATCGCGCTCACTAGCGACCTCACTGCCCTCTTTGGCTTGAGTGACTCCGTTATCATAGCGGGCGATCTCAATGCTAAACACCCCGCCTGGAACAGTAGTACGACCAACCCTAGGGGAAAGGTCGTGTTCAACCTTGGTGCATCCCTTAACTTTGACATCATCGCCCCGATGTGTCACACTCACTTCCCCCATGATCCCAACCATAGCCCCGACGTCCTCGATGTAGCGCTCCTTAAGAATGTCAACCTCCGGTTGCAATCTATAGAAGCAATACACGAGCTTAACTCCGATCACCGACCCGTGATTATGCACCTAGGCTCCCGTTCGGGCAATCTCGACCCGGGCCAGCCCCCCGCTTCCCAATTGATCACTGACTGGAAGAAAGTAAGCGAAAAGCTGAAATCTACCACGTCACCTCAATTGGATTCTATTCCCGACCACATAGTCTCAGTCGCTGACACGACGGCGGCAATCGACTCGCTCACAGACCACGTACAATCCGTCCTGAACGAATGTTCAAGGGAGATTCCTGCGAAGGAGGACCTTCGCTGGAAAATCCCGGACGATGTGCGGGCTCTGATGACCGAGAAGAACGCAGCCGTCCGTGCATACAGCGCTTTTCCTTGCGACGCTAACAAGGCTCACATGCGTAGATTACAGCGTGCTGTAAAGAAACGCATGACCGAGCTGCGTTCCACCCGCTGGGACAAGACGCTCAGTGAACTCGAGCCTACCCATCTCGCCTTCTGGCAACTTCAGAGGAAATTACGTTCCACTGAAGAGTCCTCTATGCCTCCGCTCACCCGCCCTGATAAGAGTGTCGCTTTCGACAACTCTGAAAAAGCGGAATGCCTAGCCGACAGCCTCGAAGCCCAATGCTCGCCTAGCTCTCAACTAGTAGACCAAGCCCACATCGACATGGTGGACGCTGAAGTCGAACGTAGAGCCTCCCTCCCTCCCGTTGAAGACCCTGATAACCCTCTGGCCCCCGTCACTCCCGACGAGGTGGAGGATATCATTAAAAAACTTCAACCAAGGAAAGCCCCCGGCGCCGACGGTATCACGAACAGAGTGTTCAAACTCTTCCCCCCCCAACTTATAATGCTAATGACCGCTATCTTCAATGGCGCATTAAGCAATAATATCTTCCCCCAAGCGTGGAAACAGGCCACCGTTATCGGTATCCCCAAACCAGGCAAGCCCAAGTCTGACCCCACCAGTTACCGCCCCATCAGTCTCCTCAATGTTCTCGGTAAGATCTACGAGAGGCTTATTTATAAACGACTCAAAGATTTTGCCGAATCCAAGGGTCTCATTCCTGATGAGCAGTTCGGGTTCCGTACCGAACACTCATGCGTCCACCAAGTCCACCGCATCGTAGAGCACCTAAGCGCTGGCTTCCAGCGTAATGCGATGACGGGTGTCTTGTATTTCGATATAGCGAAAGCATTCGACAAGGTCTGGCACAATGGCTTATTATATAAGCTATATCAACTCGGTGTGCCAGACCGTCTCGTGCTCATCATGCGAGACTTTCTGTCGAATCGCACCTTCCGCTATCGAATCGAGGGAGCCCTCTCCTCCCCCCACCCCATTCGAGCTGGAGTCCCTCAAGGCTCGGTAGTGTCCCCCCTAGCTTTCACGCTGTTCACCAGCGACATTCCCAAAAGTAAAAAGGCCCAGTTGGCTCTATTCGCCGACGACACGGCAATTTACTACACCGGTCGTGACCCCAGAGTTATCGCTCGCAATCTCCAAACCTCCGCAAACATTTTGGGCAAATGGTTCCGGAAATGGAGGATCGAGGTTAACCCTGATAAGAGTCAAGCTGTTCTCTACTCGAAACAGCGGAAGTCCGTCCCCCCTCCCCCTCCGATCACCATGTACGGTAAGCCGATCCCCTGGGAGAAGCAAGCCAAGTACCTCGGAGTGATCCTCGATCAGCACTTGTCCTTCGCCGAGCACATAAAGCAGGCTCGCTCGCGAGCCGCTTTCGCTCAAGGTAGGCTCCATTATCTCATGACTGCCCGCAGCAAACTGTCACTTAAGTGCAAGCTGCGCCTCTATACGGCAGTAATCCGCCCGATCATGACGTATGCATGTGCAATCTTCGCACACGCCAAGCCCCGCTTCCTCCATAGGATGCAGACCCTTCAAAATAGGACCCTCCGTAAAATTCTCGGTGCCCCATATTATGTCCGAAATGAGAATCTACATCTAGATCTCAAAATCCCCACCATCCAGCAGTTCATGAAACGCCTTTGCAAGCGTTTCTTCGATACTGCTGTAAAACACCGCAACCCCCTCATAGTATCGGCAGCCCGATACGAACCCTCCCGCATCTCTAAGGTTCGCCGTCCTAGGCATACTCTCGTCACTCCAGATGACCCCACTACCCTGCTCCAAGAGAGCCGTAAGGAAACAAGTACAGTTCGTAGACAATACAGACCGCCGTCCTTCCGTCCTCGCCGCCGAGGCCCGCCGCGACATTCCCGTAAACGTCCTCCCCGTCCCTTGCTCGAGCCAGCCCGCGTCGCTGAGCCGTAGTTTTAAAATTCCCCGATAATAATAATAAAATCTTTGTTCGATCCAGCCCGTCCCTTGCTGTCCCCCCCCAGCGACGCCCTAAGCCGAGGTCCGTACCCCACAGGGGGTGCCCTTAGCGTGTAGTCGCTTAGTTTTTAAGTTTTAGTTAAATAAGCCCTGGCTGGAGGCTTTGATTCTCGAATTGAGGCCGCCACAGGCAAGTCCGGTTAAGCAGCCGACAACCTCCTAGGTTGACCTGCGAGAGGCCACACACAAAAAAAAAAAAAAAAAAAAAAAAAAAATTCCGGACACAGACTTTTACACTCTCCGCTCGACGCTCGCCCCGAACGGTCGTGCCGCTCTGTGCTCCGCGCCCGCTCCGTGCTCCGTGTCGTTACGTCACCCCGTGACGTCATCAGTGGTCCCCGACCGCACCAGCGATCCGAAGCCGCCTTTCTCAAGGCAGTGGAGGATATACGTTTCCTTAACGGGAAATAGTCGATAAACGTTGTGCCCCTTCAGGGAAAAGCCACAGTTTCGTGGTCCTTGGTGGGAAACCTCACGGTGCCAACAAAACCAAGGGGGTGTTGCCCCAATACACCCGCCGAACCCCTTCAGGGCTAGGCAGTCAATTGGAGTCGGGAGCTAGATTTTGGCCTTGGGGGAGCTCCTAGTCAAATCTAATACTCCGAGTTCTCTTTCAGCTACACACCTGGTGTCGGTTGGGGTGTCTATCCCTTCGCACCAGACCCTGGTAGGGCCCGATCGCACAATAAGACTGGCGATCGGTTTACAAGCTAGGGCACACCAGTAGTATATTATTGGGTTCTCTGGATCAACGGAAATCAATAAGTCCAGTTATATAGAACTAATACCATTCACCCACAATCTATTCAAATAGATGAAAACAGGGGTTATTGAAAAAAGAGTAACATCGAATTAAAAATCTTCAGATTTTGAAAAGTAGATATACCTTCGCAGAGAAGCGCAGGTAAACTTTTCAAAATCTGAAGATTTTTAATTCGATGTTACTCTTTTTTCAATAACCCCTGTTTTCATCTATTTAAATAGATTGTGGGTGAATGGTATTAGTTCTAAATAACTGGACTTATTGATTTCCGTTGATCCAGAGAACCCAATAATATACAGTTGAAAACTTAATTACTTCTTATCTCTAAAAAGGGGGAAAAAAAAAACAACAATTGCTAATCATTAATTTTGTCTTTTATTAATAACACTATGTCTCTATATGATTTATAAACATCGTCCATAAACATGTTTTTGACAATATATTGCACACATAATTCGGAATGACACTTGCAATTTAACAATTCTGCAGGTAGATTTTCCACATCATATAACTCAATTCGTATCAGAAAACTTAATTACTTCTTATCTCTAAAAAGGGGGAAAAAAAACAACAATTATTTTCTGGTTAGTCAGGTCTTGAGTAAATATAATCTCGCCACTAGCATTCTTGAAAATAAGTTTAGAATTGCCTTCCAAACCAAATTTCGATGAATGAAGCATTCTGTCAATTTTAATTTAATTTATTTAATATATTCTCTCTCTCTCTTGTTGAAGCAAGCATTGATTAAAATTGAACCATCACACTACAATGCTGAGAGTTTAATGCTGAGATGGAGATATGTGTATTTAATTATATATTCTTTTCCTTTCACAGCGTTCAAGTAAAAACACTCAGGATAATGTATAGCATGCTGCATCCAAGGATCATCATAAATCTCCCAATCTTTGATAACACCTCCACATGAGAAACATGCTGCAATATCATTTATACCATTTCCATAATAAAAGAATCCCGCGTCAGCCATTTCCCTCACTAATCTTTTCTTTTGATTAAACGTCCTCCAGTAATAATTAAATGAAAATTCACGCATTTTGAACATGTTATACATGTCATATCGAGGTTTGTATTCATTTTGAGACATGTTCTATTAACTTTCTAGTTCAATTATAAACGTTCAATGGTATCGTCCAGCGTTTGTCAATAACTTATAAAGACCGGACAGAGGTGGGCGGAGGGGAATAGAAAACTTTAAGATGCGTTTTACCTAACTATAGAAATAAAACAAGAAACTATTTATTTTAGAATTTTATTATCAAAGCACCACTTATTTAAACACAATACATTTTTTAAAGCACATACAGAGTCATGATAAATACAGTTATATAAATCTTGAGAATACTTATATAGATCGTATAAACTTATCAAACTAGAACATCCTTTATCTTCTAAATTGAATATATTAGAATTACTGTTTTCTAAAATATGCTTTAACCACAACACTTTTTCTGAACCTTTAACGTAGATACATTTATCTCTTAAAATATCTATAACTAAATTCTGATAATTAGGGTAGGGTACAAATCCTTCACGCCAATGTATCTTTCTGTTACGTTCAATCCAACAAACATGTTTTTTTTCATGTTTCGTTAATTTTGAAAATGGAAATGGTGGCTTAATTAAAAACACTTGTAATGTTTTATTATACAATATAGCGATTTCTTTTATTATAAATTCATTTGTTTCTGTTTTAAAGCCTTGAATATCCACAATAGCTATCATGACAATCTGCGCACAATGTTGCTGAGAGGTTTGTATTCTACGAGTCGATCGTTTATAATCAAACAATATGCAGTCGTCTTATCTGGTAATGCTGTGGAACATTCAATTTCCAACCTCACGTCCACTGGACCTGTTTTCAGGCTATCGTTTTGTCTTGAGCAGTCTAAGATAAAAAGAGGGGCTTTTTCTTTGAACTCCTTTAGGTCAAGCAACGGGTCTACTGGACAGTTGTAATACGACTGACGAAATTTCACAAACATTTCATATAATATACTATATTTGTTCTCAGAAAACTTTAAACCTAAAGGTTCATATGGATAATATTGTGAATTCAAAAAGAGTGTAACGTTTGTTACTTCACAATGATCGAATAGTGAACTGTCTTTAGTTTTATTATTTTTTCGATTTGTTTGTAAACAAAAAATTACATATCTGGGTTTTTCCAATTGTGAAGCAGTTTTAACTGACCAAGAATGCTTTGTGGTTTTAGGTAGTAACGGATATTCATATAAATCCCAATTTCTAAACGCCATCTGAATAGGTTTATCTCTTTCTAAATGTTTTAAAAGTGACAGTCTTTCTCGGTCTGATACTTTTATGTGTGGCACCCTCCACTGAACTCTTTGCACGTCTATTTGAAAATTAACAATATCATCAGAAAGGATAACGCTATTTAAGTTAGTATTGCTTCTGTTCAATATAAGTTCATGTTTACAATTTATCACTATTTTATTGTAATCCTCTGCAAAACCTAAAACCTTATTTAATGGGATAACAGCACTAAAATGCCCATCACTTTGAAATCCCTCTAAATTCCAACCCCATAGAGCAGCAACTTTATTTTCTGCTTCATTTAATGAGATGTATGATTTTATTGTTGATGTTATTCCAGAATTTTTTATGCGGTCTATTTCAATACCATTCATTTCGTATCTGATGTCTTGAAACAAATACATAACAGGGTTATTAGTGAATGAAAAAGTTTTCTTGATTGGATTCCCATCTTTACCGAAGAGCTTCGCTTGTCCTTCGATGTAAATTGAACTGGCTGATGGTAGCACGTATATGTCTTGCTGGTGGATGGGAATTCTGATTTCATCGTTTTCTCTAAAGCTGCTATTGTAGGGATTGTATGAATGGACTTCATAACTTTCGATCGAAGTGTCGAAGTGCGGTAATTCAGTAATCTGTAGTATATTCATACTTTGAACCCTAGGGCTTTAAGAAAATCTTTATTTGCTTTAGTCAATTTCTTAACGTATTTCTTGCGTCTTTGCACTTTAGCAATCGCAGAAGGACTAAGACATTTTTCATTCGCTTGGGTGTTTTTATAATATACTATCATTTTGTTTTTCTTAAATGAAGACGTAACTGAACTTGTTCCTCTCCAAAGTTAATACAGTGACCAAATTGATCTACAATCTTAACAGATACCGATGAAATTATATTTTTGTTTACTGGAAAGTAAATAACATGTAGTGGTATTTCCATGCACTGATGACCTGGAGTAGTATCAGACACAAACTCATGAATAAAATGAGTTGGTAACCCGTTGCAGTACGAACCGTTAACAAGATCACATTCGATTCTGATTACAGACAGACCTCTGTTAATAATGGGAATATTTGGTCTTGATTTTAATACTGAAAAGTATACCAAACCGCACTCATATTGATCTGACAAATGCAATGGTGGTTGAAAGTATGAAACCAATTCCGATTTATTCCCAGAGATGGTAACCGTAGTAGACATGCTTCTATACTGACCTCTTTCGAAAGATCATGTTTATTTTATTCCTTCACTACACCAAAAATTCTTCAAAAAGTTTAAACAAAGATGTCCACAATTAAAAGGGTGATCACGCTGAATATTATCATAATTATAGTGAATTTTGGAGCCCAAGTATTTTATAAATTCCTTTGGAGGCTTAAGATTTCCGTAACTATCAAAATACTCAATATAATCGTTGTATTTTGCATAGGCTACCCAATGAGAACCAGGATTTTTAGAGCTATCTAAATTTATTACTCCACATTCTTTTTTAAAAGGGTGTTTAGGTAGCTTATCTCTCATAAAGACACCTCTGAAATAGGGAATATTATTTCCATGCTTCAAAATGTCTAAATTACTCAAGGCTCGTTTGGGTAGCCGATATCTTAGTTTTTTTCTTTCGATACAAAAATGCCGAGTCCATCTTTATGTGGTTTAAGGTGTAGTCCTTTTCCGATGCAGAGAGCTTCCATCTTTTCATTGTGTCTCTTCGATTCAGTCAATAACTTTTTCGCAATCTTGAATTCATTTATGGTTTTAGCAATACCAGCTGCACCGCCTGCTAAAGCTCCCACTGCAGATAATCCCGCAAAAATCGGAATCAAAGGCAATACTCCACCAGTTTTTGGTATAGGAATAACACGAGGAAGTTTAATGGATGAATCATCAGCTAATTCTCTGGCAGCGGCCATAGCTAATTCTATTGCCACTTTCTTGCATTTCGGTTTTAATTTTTTGATATGTCTCTTGGTTTTTCTAATAACATTTTTAAATTTATTTTTTAATCCTTTTCCAATTTTAGGAGGACACTTTTTGCTATCTTTTTGTAGGCCAAAACCAGTTTTAATTTTTGTTGACATAGCGCTGCTTACTAGGAGTGCTGCCAGTTTTTCCCCTACACTCGCATCAGAGGCAAGTGCTCGGTCTTTAGCCATATTTAACAAAACTAAATCTGCCTTGTGGCGATCCTTTAAGTTTGAAGATTTATGATAGGCAATGTCGTGCTGTTTGCAATATTCGTCTAATTTATTAACACCTTTATCTCCACGTGTAAGCCTTTTCATCAATTTAGTGCCAGGCCCGCAATAATTGTATCCTGGTAAATGTAATTCAAATGGTAAATGATTTATAATCCAATTGAGAAGACTACTCTCTTCAATACACATCATAAGACTGAAACATTTGGACTGAACACTCAATAAATATTCGATTTATCAATCCAACTATTTTCAGAAGCAGGCAAACCTAACCATTTTACAAAAACTCTGTCTCCTTTACTTTTAAGAACTTTCTCAACTAGATATAAATTAGCATTTTTTGTCTTTTGAAGTTCTTGTACATAAAATGCACCTAAAATGGGTTGGCCTCTGATTGCGTCTTCAATTAAGTAGGTGATAGGCGATGTATCTTGTATTTTTCGAATTTTAAATATTTCTGTCGACCAGTTGGGAGTATATCCTTTTTCAAATGTCCCCTTATATTTACTAATGCGTACATAATCACCCTCTTTAAACTTGCTTTTTATGCTAACGGTTTTCATCAACATACAATATCTTTGTAATATGCGTTTTTTATTAACATTATCCACGTTTGCTGGGATTTCATCAATTGTGCGATGATAGGTGTGATTGTATTCATAAATAACATTATTAAGAGTATTATCTATCCAATTATAGTTACCTTTTAAACTAAATTCCTTGTATAGTTTCGATTTCAATGTTCTAATAAATCGCTCAACTATTGATGCCTTTTTTGTTGAAAAGGTTGAATAATGATTTATATAATAAGATTTCATAAGATTTTGAAACATGTTATTATAAAATTCTGTTCCATTATCCGTTTGCAAATTTTTGGGAACACGCCCATTAGCCAACAAAATCTTGAAAGAATTGCATACAATATCTTTGGTCTTGCTTTTCAAAGGAAAGGTCCAGGCGTATTTCGAAAATGTGTCAATAACAGCAAGAATAAATTTGTAATTTTTATTCTCTTTGGAAATTGATTGCATGTCGATTAAGTCTGCTTGCCAAAGGTCATCTATATCTTTCATAATAACATGTCTTCGTGGAAAGTTTAGTCTTGCATTTTTATGAATTTCGTTTACTACGTCAGCTTTACTCATATTTTAATTCAGTATATCAACATTTGTCTTGAACCTACCAATGATTCTGAATGAAAATCATACTATCTCCACTATTTATTCTTCAATTATATCAGCTTCTTTTAATTCTTCAATTATCGATAAAATTTCATTATCATGATTTGTATTGCCAGCATCTCTTGAAGCGACTAATAGTTTTAATCTCTCAACCAACTCGTTAGGATCGTCCCAATATACCAAGTCAGTATTGTTTTTGTACTTCTTTAACTTTGGCAAGTTTCCTCCAAGTTTAGTGTGAATGTTATCATTTAATGTTTCAGAAAAAAAAGGTCTGATTATTTCACGATATTTTATTCCTTTATCACCTTTTATTTGACCTTTAGGATTGAAGTCTCTTTTGTGAGCATTGGTGTAATGCAATATATCCTTGTAGAAAAGTTTATCTTTAGGGGATACTAATTTTAAATCAGGTTTTTTGTTAAGTAAAAGTTCTTTCAGACCAGGAGTTAAATTGTAAGATTTATCACCGATTTTAATCAAAATAACGCTATCGTTATTCAAACTATCAATTTTAGAAAATGATACTTTTGAATTACCCATAAATAAAGTTTTGTTTTCACTTCTTATTCCAAACGGTATATTTACACCATCATACATATCATAATCTTCTAATGAAATATCTAAATCATCTTCCATTTTAGGAGACTTTTTAACCAATTGTGCAGAATTATGTTTTGGTTCGTAACAGTCCTCAAACTTTGTAGTCGAGCTAGTATTAATATCATCCATTTCAATATCTCCAGAACATGTGGTTGGGGTTGTATTTTGTAACAACAATATTTTTTTCATATTTGTATTGGAATCAGCTAGGGTTTTAAGAGGGTCTGTGACCGGTTTAAGCATTTGATCAAGCGACAATTTCATACAGTGATCCTGGTTCTTCATTTGTTTTATTTTATTCTTTATGGAGTCTACTGACTTCATTAATTCTATTTTAATATTTTTCTCCATGTTATATTTTAACAACTGCGTTCAGCTAAGAATCAAATTATACTGAATTTGATTTTGTATGTTAATTACTTATATGTATAAACAGTCAGTCAAACTTTAAAAAAATATCAAAGTTCTGTCTGTACCTTCCATTATTTAATGGCGATTCTTTATTAATAAGTAGAAAATTATAAGGTTTACTCCAAACAGTTTGACAAATATTTTTGAACATTTTCCATTGTAAATCAGAACTAACATGCTCTTCATAAATATGTTTTAAATTCACATCATCTTGTTTGAATATAATAAGAAAATTAACATTGTCACGTAACAATTGCTTCGGAATTTTAGAATAGGTTTGAGATAAATAGAAACAATCGATTTGTTTATGCCTGCCCATGCAAAAATAATTGCGGATATTAACTTGATTTTCACACGCAACATCATCAAAAATAAATACAGAATTTATTAAAGCTTCACTCGGAGATATTACATCTTTATCATCACTGAACTCATAGAAATTAATCTGTGGCACTCTTTTTAATACTTCGTTTAAAAAACGGTATTTTGGTTGGAAATAAGTCTTAGAGTAAAGATAAAGATTTCTGAATTTGAGTCCATTTTCATGCAGCAGTAAACTAATCATAACATTCGTTTTGCCACAGCTTGATGGACCGCATATTATACAGCGAATGGTATTTGGCAATAAAGCGCTATGTCTGATGTGGTGAACAGAATCACTTAATCTTATATTATTAACATTGAGGGATATAGGTTGCTTGATCAACTTCATCTCACCGATTAATTAAAAAACTATTTAACGTGTATATATATATACTTCGTCGAATTAGGTCGAATCCTGTATTGAGTACAAGAAAGATGCTATTCTCATCTTTCATAATATTTAATCTAAGGTACAGCTGATTGTACTTATTATAATCACTTCTCTTCGATACTGTCTATTCCATAAGTAAATCGTTTCGTGTCGCATCATAAGTAAATTTTAATGCTTTCATAATTTGATCTAATAATAAATATATAATGCATACTCTTTTTACACCATTATAATATCAATATTCAGTAAAAAAAACATAAATAAAACACCAAATATAATCTCGATATATTTATTTTGAATAAGTAAATTAAAATATCTTATCGATGGTACATCTAATCATTAAATGTATCATTTATTATCTAATTAACAGTCTAGTTACAATTATTATACAAGTATTGTAATTTATCATATAGGTGCTCGTACATTCAAAATATTGTATCACAATGTCCCCAAGGTAACGTATGAGAATTATCGGGAAGAATTTGTCTTTTATCATCGTTTCTGTTCAAGACTAGTTTGTAGACTTCCTGAGTATATATAGTATGCTTTATGGATTTTAGCATATTCATTTTGAACCGCAAATTCTTATTTGTTATGAGAGTCTGATAATAGTCAGATAAGTTTAGTTGTTTAGTGACAGTCTTAGATATACCTTTTGCTTTTTTTATTTGCACCTTTACGCTTTTTATACAGTACAATTTAGCTCTGAGTCCTACAAATTCGGCAATCACATCGCCACCTAACTCGTCCTTGAATAACCCGGGCACTTTATCATTTGTTATTGGCATATTAAACGGATTATTCAAATGAAAATTACTAGTATCAAACAAAGATATATTCTCCTTCATATCTCTATAAAAATCGTCAGTGTATATCAAATAAAGTAAGCTGTCTGTGTCAGTATAACATAGTTCTACGTTTTCATTATACTTCTTTTTAATAAAGTCATAGTGAAACTGATAGAGATGAGTTTTAGCATATTCTAGCACGCTGAACCCTATGTATATAGGTCTGTCCAGCTTGATTTTTTCGGGATTTAGCTGGATTGCTACTAAGTTTTCAGAAAATATAGTAGCACTATGAAAATTTGGTTTTGCAATTAGTTTTTTGGCCTCCAAAACTTTTTTAGTTTTATTTTTAGTATCGCTCCATTTAGAGACTAGTTTAACATTGACATGTTTCCTTTTATTCTCTATCGTTTTCCCGAAAATAGCATTGTTAAGTAATTTAAAAAAATCTTTTTCAAAAACTGATGAAGACTTTTGACGTAACTGAGTATTCAAATCAATATATTTTTTGAGGTAGCTACCTTGTCGAAAACACAGAATCTTATGGATTTTTTTAAGACGTAACCCATGTTTTAGGCATTCTTTCAAGTGAACATAATGTATGACATAATGATATTTGTCATAAAGGTTTGCAATAAGTTTTGGGTTTTTACCACCAGGAGGAATGAATTTCTCGCTTGCGAATGGTAAATCACTATGAGTATTATGTAAATAATCCCTGTATTCCAAATCAACTGCCAGAATATAACCGTAATCACCATTTTCATCAGTATTTATGATATCGAAATTACAAATTTCTGTGTCTGTTAAAAACCTAAACTCGGAAATTGGCATTGGTTTTGTCATAGCATGAGAGTAGAGTGCGTTACAGTCAAGATATATAAGAAACGATGTTTCTTTTTGATCATCGTAATTGGGGAGATATTGATTGTTTGCTTTAGCATGTCTCAGGGAACATTGAGCTAAACCTCCACGAATACCTTTTTCCAATAACTGATAGATCTCTACATCATTAATTAATTCTAATTGCACACCCGTACATAGTAACATTGCATCCCAGCTGAGTCCGGGCGAGGTGACATAATAAGCCGGATCTAACTTATAGTATTGAAGGCATGTATTTCGAAACTTTTCAAATATATCACTAAGAATCAAAACATCACTTTTCAAATACAAGTCTGTGTATTCTCCAAGCGATTGAATGTCAAAAACATCCCACACTCTTAGCGCTCTGAGGTATTCTTCGTCTGATAAATGCTCTTGTTTTAAATTATTAAAAAAGTATTCTTTTTTCGGCAGTGTCGTATCACTGTACTTAGACCATGTATCTACGTAGTCATATGGATAAATGCCCTTAAGTTGCATAAGCTCAAACTGTTCATGATTTTGGAACTCATGAGATAAATTAATAAAATCTTTCTCACATAAAGTTTTACATAAATTATCTAAGCTCGAGCTAAGAAATTGAAAAGAGTCTAAAAATTTTATTTGAATTGATTTTGATGAGTCTTTTGATGGCAAATATTTAGTAATGGATAGGTACTTTTCCTTAGTTTGCGGTATAATTTTCAAATCACCCTCATACTTCGCTAATTCTTTTATAAACAGATGACTATCATAGCCAGATAAGTTATGAAATATCACAGGCACAAAAGGGCAAACTCTATATAAAAGATTACATTGATTATGCGCTGCTCCCCTAAATTCAGAAGTCACGTGGTCATGGTCCATTACTTTATCATCAAAAAGTAAATTATTACAGATATGGCAAGTAGTTTCTCTTTGATATTTGTCCTGCTGATGTTTAGACAATTTCATTATGGGCTTTTTACATTGCAACATATCGTGTATTTGTGACACATCTCTGATTAAATACTCAATGAATACTTTAGCACAATCTGGACCTCTATAAGTTACATATTTATTTAAGCCTGAATCATGTGAACAGCATATATAATAGCCGAAACAAGAAGGCTCGTGTTTTTGAATAAGTTTAGTGTTTTCAGTTGATTGGTTTTCTGTACAATCTGTCAAAATGCTTTCAAAATCTGCATAAATCACAAAGTTGATTTTCTGCTGTCTCTCGTAGTGTTCAAATTTCAATACACTGTTTTTTGGAGGCAACACCGATAATATTTCTGAACAAGAATGCGCAGTATACTTAGACACACTTGAAAAAAATTGTAGACAATTTTCACATAAATACATTTTACCTTTATGTTCAGAAATTTGCCTGCGTACTAATTTGAGAAGATCTTTAATCAGACAATAATGAAACTTACCATTTTTTTCAATGTAAAGTAGGTTCACGTGATTTGTTTTCCTTGAATCTGACTTATATAGAGGTCCAGTTACATAAAATTTGTTATCTAATCCGTAGATGTTTACACTCAAGTCTGGATTATTTTTTTCTAAGACCTTTACATCGCTTATTGTAGGGGGAAAAGTCATATCCTGAACGTTCAGTACGTTACTGTAGTGTGGATAAGAGTTTACTCTGCACGCGTTACGTTCGCGTGGGTGTAAAGCTGCTACTATAGACCATAACAAGCAGTGGTTATCATTATTCTGTATATTAATACAGCTTTTAGTATTTTTCACTATGGGTGGTAAATCAATATAGGAGCCACCTCTCATAGGACAGTATTTATTAAGATTTATTTCTAAATGACTTATTGAGAGAAAAGACCAGCCTGACTCACAAAATTGGAACTCGCTCATTTTTTTATTAATTGTATTCACTGCCTCCATATACTTTTCTTTTATACATGTATCTTTAAGAATAATTGTATTTTTAGTGTTAAACGACTTTAGATTTTGTGAGTCTGAATGTGGTAATATAAAGTTTGCAAATAGCTCAAAATTTACTTTTAAGCAAGTACTTTTTTCCAGAGCCATAGTAATTAGTTTTATGATATATTTCATACTATCATGCAAGAAAGTTTCAGGGGTCTCAAAGCATTCTTCATATGGATTTAATCGATAAGTAAGGATCCTGTCTTTAAATGCAGTTGCAATGATTTCAACATTTTCAAATTCAGTTTTCAATAAACAATTTGATTTATGTACATTACTTCTTACATGGTATCTATAATCAGGTTTTCGTAAAATTACTTTGCATTCATGGCATATCATAGTATCATGACTTTGAAAATGAGATCCGTTATCGGCGGTAGCGGTAGCTGTAATAAAAAAAAAAACAAGACATCATTAGGATAAAATAATGTTATATTAATTTATTTAACTTTTTCAACTTAACCTATGGATACATTTTGATTATATGCTTATGATCTACGCTTTTATATGATATAGGCTTATATGTGAAAAGCAAATATTAGCTAAATTCATATTTTGAAAAGATCATCTTGATTATGATATGTTCAAAAATATGGTTTGTTCGTATTCAATAATAGTTTGAAATAAATGTCGGTGGGATATCCTTAAATTCCTTCCTACTTGAAGTTATAAATTTTGCTAAATATCCCCAAGCTTCAGTATTATCGTCTGTTTTATTTTTTAAACTGATCACTGCCTGACGCCATCTATTCATTGCAGAAACATTTTCAATATCCGAAACTTTATAGACTTTTAAGTCAATGTAGTGCGATCCCTCTTTAGAAGGATGACCTTGTCGAGAAATACCGTTAGCTAATCTTCTCGTGATAGAAGATACTAAAGTTGATACTTTTTTAGAAGAGGAAGAAGAGGCACAGGCCGCTTCCTGTGCTTCATCTTCACTGTCCGTACCAAAAAGTTCCCTAGCCGTAGGTCTTGTAACTGGGCGAATCTTCGGCTTTTTCAATGATGATCGTATATGTTCAGTGCTCACTGCTGGCTCAGCTCGACGTGTTGACGAATGTTTTTCGCGTTTAGTTCGCTTTCTCCCCAGCTCTTCCCCCTCGTCATCCAAGATTGGCATGCTGCTAGATGGACGAGACTCTTCTCTACTCCGTTTCGTTTTCTTTTGAGGACAAATTTCTTCAACCTCTTCTTCAGAGGATGTGGGAAAAAGTTCGTCAGCTTTTGACCTGAAAATAAAAATAAATAAATAATTACATATATACGTTTTACTTATCTACCTCTCTCTGCTAACAGCTCTGTTGTATTAGAAAATAAAAATTAATAAATTCAATACTTTTTACAAAACTTGCAGATGTTGATAATATTAGAAGTACTATAATAAAACAACGTTTTCGTGACAATTACAAAGGTTAAGGTTAAAAGGTATTTTTTATATTAATAATAATTATAATATTCCACAACTATCACACAACGCCGTCTAGTCTCAAGCTAAGCAGAGCTTGTGTTATGAGTACTAGACAACTGATAAACATACATATATATTTCTAAATACATACATATTATAGATAAATTACACCCAGACACAGAACAAATGATCGTGCTCATCACACAAACATTCGTCCTGGGTGGGAATCGAACCCACGACCTCCGGCATTGCAGTCAGGTCCACTAACCACTAGACCAACAGGCCAGTCTGATAATAATCTATAATGATACTTACATTTTGTTTAATTTGATTGAAGATTTTGTAAGATGACGATGATGAAGATTTTGAAAACTTGTTGACTTGACTTGTACAGTGGAGTTGTAGATCTGAAAACAAAAATAGAATAAACTGATTAATTTAAATTATCGAAATCATATTTAATTATTTTAAGTTTTCGTATCAGATAAGGTAAGTTACACCTTCGAATACACTGTCGCTATTAACATCAGGTTACCTGGTGCCAAGCTGACTTGTTAATTCAGGAATGTTTTCAGAATACCAATGCAAATATTTGTATTGAGCTCATGTTGAATCATTCATAAAAATAATACACCCGAAATCTAAAAGTGATTTTAACGCTTGTATTCATAAATAGGTACGGGTTGAATTAAGAACCTTCCGCCTTTTTGTGAAGTCGGTTTATGTTGTTCTTACAAATTGGATAAACAGATTTAATTAATCGAATAATTACTTATTCATCACATAATATTTGTTAGAACATAAATAACAAATTTTGAAACTGATGAAAAAGATAAACTATTCTGAAAAGTTATTACATTTGAAAAGCTTGATACTCACTTTGTATTGTTAAGAAGACTAGTTGTCCGAAACCTGCATATGGGACACGCACTACACACACTTATAAACACTTTTATCACTTGTAGCACCTCAGAAAGAAAATTTTGTAGTGGCTCATTGTTTCACGGTCATTTAAATAAATATGAAAAACATCAATGTGTGCATGCAGATTTTACACTAGTGTTATGCAGAAAACAGTTTGTCAGCAAATTAAATACACTAGCTGTATCCAACGGCTTCACTTCTTTTAATTTACTCCTCAGGTAACCAATCAGTCTTAATAAAGGTACTATAAGTGTGAATTAGTCTAAAATAAACAGACAAACTTCTTCATTTTTATTATATGTTTATAAGGGTACAATATAGTAACATAACATATTCCGTAACCAAAATACGACGTTACTGCTGCGTATTATGAGATAAAATAGTAGGCGTCAACATTGACGCCTAGGATATTATTATATTTCTCACTGTAAACATAGACAGATCATCTGTCTCCAGGCGCCAGTCTTATTGTACTCATTTCCATTTAAGGAAACGTGGCATGTGTTCAAATTAATTAACGATTTTAAACCTTAATAGCATACTAAAATCACATATAAAGAATCATTTACTTAAATTTCCAACATCATTATTTCTCTGATTTTTATCAACACCGGAGCAGCTTTGAACATCTAACATGTCGGTAAGTTATTGAAAAACATTTTTATTTTTATTTAAAAAAAATATTTATTTTTTTCGTTGATCGAATAATGGATTAAGTATATAAACAATGTTTTCAAGATGAATACTTAACGGGTTCGACGTCAACAGTTTTGTCATAGTTCAATTTTTTTTTAAATAGAATAAACAATGTAAATACATAAATTAAATATAAAATATGCGTTGACTTGAGAACTTTCCTTCTTCATTGAAGTCGGTTGATTAACTCGATGTTTGTTTCAGGAATCTGGTGAGGATCTATTCAACTTCTTGCCGAACAATCAAGACAAATCAAAAAAGAGAGCATATCAAGACAAAGAGACTTATATCTGTATAAAAAAACCATCAAGGGGAACGAAAATGATACGAATTGAGTTATATGATGTGGAAAATCTACCTGCAGAATTGTTAAATTGCAAGTGTCATTCCGAATTATGTGTGCAATATATTGTCAAAAACATGTTTATGGACGATGTTTATAAATCATATAGAGACATAGTGTTATTAATAAAAGACAAAATTAATGATTAGCAATTGTTGTTTTTTTTTTCCCCCTTTTTAGAGATAAGAAGTAATTAAGTTTTCAACTGTATATTATTGGGTTCTCTGGATCAACGGAAATCAATAAGTCCAGTTATTTAGAACTAATACCATTCACCCACAATCTATTTAAATAGATGAAAACAGGGGTTATTGAAAAAAGAGTAACATCGAATTAAAAATCTTCAGATTTTGAAAAGTTTACCTGCGCTTCTCTGCGAAGGTATATCTACTTTTCAAAATCTGAAGATTTTTAATTCGATGTTACTCTTTTTTCAATAACCCCTGTTTTCATCTATTTGAATAGATTGTGGGTGAATGGTATTAGTTCTATATAACTGGACTTATTGATTTCCGTTGATCCAGAGAACCCAATAATATACTACTCACACCATTAGGTACTCACCTCCCAGTGTACACAACCCTTGCTGGGAGGGTCACACACCCCCGGGCCCGTCCACCCGGGGACGTAGGGACCGCTAGGAGTTTTGCGCATGAGGTTTTTCCAACCCATGTGACCTAATCCCAAGCCCCCTTTTAACCATGACGGACGCTATCATATTAGCGTTCGTCAAAGAGGTCCTATTCAAGGACCCCGATTTCCTCGCCAAGTATGGCGAGAAAATCGCTTCAATCAGAGCCCCCCCCCCACCGTCCCATCAAGCGTCACTGACTTCAGTGACGTATTGTCATTTCCGGACTCCGGTCCGACCCCCTGTCCCCGCCCTCCCCCGGATATGCCTCCCCTATTGGTAGCCCACTTCGCCAATGAGGCAATGGACACCACCGTCCCCGCCAGCGACTCAGCGTCGCAAGCATCTTCTTCGGACTATGAACAGTCCCCTGAATCCTCCTCCTCCGAGGACGACTTTCAAGTCGTCCTAGGGGGCAAGAGGAAAGCCAGGAAGGCCGCTCAGGCCACAAAAGCTAAAAAGACCGTTGCGTCTTCTCCTGCCCCCGCTATCCAGCCCGCCCCTGTTGCCCAGCCCGCCCCCGCCTCGCAGGCTAGTTGTTCCCCCACCGTTTCCGCTTCTGTCACTCAGACGAAGAAGCAGCGCCCCCCTCCGCCCTTGTACATCCAGGACAAGGGTAAATGGACCGACGTGTCCAAAATGTGTAGTGATCGCAAGATCAACTATACAAACGCCCGCTCTTGCCAACAAGGCATAAAAGTCCAAGTCCCGACGTCAACTGACTATCGGGAACTTACCAAAGTCCTTCGTGAAAGGAAAATCTCCTTTCACACCTACTCCCTCCCTGAGGACACGCCGACCCGAGTGGTCATTAGACGTGTCCCGAAGGAAATCCCCGCCGAGGACATTAAGGCCGACCTCCTGGCCCAAAATATCCCCGTTTCCGCTGTCCATCGCCTTCACAAGGCGAGAGGTAACGAAGTATACGACATGATCCTTGTCGTGTGCGACCCGACCGACGGGCACCACCCCATCTTCAAGATCAAGTCGATCTGTTCCCTCTCCGGCATCTCCATCGAGAAGCCCTACAGACCCACGATAGTTGGGCAGTGTCACCGCTGCCAACTATACGGTCACTCTCAGAAGAACTGCTACGCTACTCCCAGATGCGTTAAGTGTCTGGGTGAGCACGGCACTTCTGACTGCCCCCGTCCCAAGGATCGCACTCTTTGCACAGAGCCTCCCAGCTGTGTGCTGTGCGGCCAAGCCGGGCACCCGGCTAACTACCGGGGCTGCCCCAAAGCCCCCAAAATCCCTCCCAAGCTGGCAAAGCGTGCTGCCGCTCGCCAGCAGAGGGAAGCACCCTCCGGGAAAGTCCCCTCTTCCCAGCCCCCCGAACGTCTCGCACCCCAGAGACCATCCCCCTGGAATCAGCTAAACCATCAGAAAGCCTTCCCGGCTTTGGTGGCTTCCCAGCCAATTCCAGCGCTAATGGCTAAGCCCATCCCAGCGCCTCCCCCGGCTTCTGTGGCCCCCGTGGCCGCTAAACCTCCCCGAAACGCGCCCCAAGTTTCAGCTGCGTTCCCACGCAGATCAGTTGGCCAGATTATCCTGGACAACTATCGCATCTTTATGACGCAGGACGCTAGGGACTTAGCTGATGAGCTAACCCTAGCGGAAGTCACTGGCCAACTCGACTTAGCCAAGCGCGCTGCGCTATTCACCAAGTACGAGTCGGTCGCAGTCGAACTCGACAAATTACCTGCCGTACCCCTAAATGGATAGACAACAAAAAATTTGTTGTACCAAACCGCGATCCCTAAAGTTAGGCTTCTTCAATGCCAACGGCATTATCAATCAGAGAGATGAGATCGCCACGTTCCTCCGCGACCATCAGTTAGACCTTCTCCTCATCCAGGAAACATTCCTCAAACCCCACCGTAAAGATCCTAGAATTGCCAACTATCGTCTAGTTCGCAACGATAGATCTCGTTGTCACGGTGGTGGCACCCTTATCTATTATAGAAAGGAACTGTACTGTATCCCTCTAGCTCCTCCCGCGCCCCGATCTTTCTTAGAATACTCGGCCTGCCGAGTAGGCATGACTGGTCATCAACCGATCACTGTCGTCTCTGCCTACTATCCCCCTCCGACTTCCTCGTCTCGTATGCCAGACGAGTCCATCGCGCTTACTAGCGACCTCACTGCCCTCTTTGGCTTGAGTGACTCCGTTATCATAGCGGGCGATCTCAATGCTAAACACCCCGCCTGGAACAGTAGTACGACCAACCCTAGGGGAAAGGTCGTGTTCAACCTTGGTGCATCCCTTAACTTTGACATCATCGCCCCGATGTGTCACACTCACTTCCCCCATGATCCCAACCATAGCCCCGACGTCCTCGATGTAGCGCTCCTTAAGAATGTCAACCTCCGGTTGCAATCTATAGAAGCAATACACGAGCTTAACTCCGATCACCGACCCGTGATTATGCACCTAGGCTCCCGTTCGGGCAATCTCGACCCGGGCCAGCCCCCCGCTTCCCAATTGATCACTGACTGGAAGAAAGTAAGCGAAAAGCTGAAATCTACCACGTCACCTCAATTGGATTCTATTCCCGACCACATAGTCTCAGTCGCTGACACGACGGCGGCAATCGACTCGCTCACAGACCACGTACAATCCGTCCTGAACGAATGTTCAAGGGAGATTCCTGCGAAGGAGGACCTTCGCTGGAAAATCCCGGACGATGTACGGGCTCTGATGACCGAGAAGAACGCAGCCGTCCGTGCATACAGCGCTTTTCCTTGCGACGCCAACGGGGCTCACATGCGTGGATTACAGCGTGCTGTAAAGAAACGCATGACCGAGCTGCGTTCCGCCCGCTGGGACAAGACGCTCAGCGAACTCGAGCCTACTCACCTCGCCTTCTGGCAACTTCAGAGGAAATTACGTTCCACTGAAGAGTCCTCTATGCCTCCGCTCACCCGCCCTGATAAGAGTGTCGCTTTCGACAACTCTGAAAAAGCGGAATGCCTAGCCGACAGCCTCGAAGCCCAATGCTCGCCTAGCTCTCAACTAGTAGACCAAGCCCACATCGACATGGTGGACGCTGAAGTCGAACGTAGAGCCTCCCTCCCTCCCGTTGAAGACCCTGATAACCCTCTGGCCCCCGTCACTCCCGACGAGGTGGAGGATATCATTAAAAAACTTCAACCAAGGAAAGCCCCCGGCGCCGACGGTATCACGAACAGAGTGTTCAAACTCTTCCCCCCCCAACTTATAATGCTAATGACCGCTATCTTCAATGGCGCATTAAGCAATAATATCTTCCCCCAAGCGTGGAAACAGGCCACCGTTATCGGTATCCCCAAACAAGGCAAGCCCAAGTCTGACCCCACCAGTTACCGCCCCATCAGTCTCCTCAATGTTCTCGGTAAGATCTACGAGAGGCTTATTTATAAGCGACTCAAAGATTTTGCCGAATCCAAGGGTCTCATTCCTGATGAGCAGTTCGGGTTCCGTACCGAACACTCTTGCGTCCACCAAGTCCACCGCATCGTAGAGCACCTAAGCGCTGGCTTCCAGCGTAATGCGATGACGGGTGTCTTGTATTTCGATATAGCGAAAGCATTCGACAAGGTCTGGCACAATGGCTTATTATATAAGCTATATCAACTCGGTGTGCCAGACCGTCTCGTGCTCATCATGCGAGACTTTCTGTCGAATCGCACCTTCCGCTATCGAATCGAGGGAGCCCTCTCCTCCCCCCACCCCATTCGAGCTGGAGTCCCTCAAGGCTCGGTAGTGTCCCCCCTAGCTTTCACGCTGTTCACCAGCGACATTCCCAAAAGTAAAAAGGCCCAGTTGGCTCTATTCGCCGACGACACGGCAATTTACTACACCGGTCGTGACCCCAGAGTTATCGCTCGCAATCTCCAAACCTCCGCAAACATTTTGGGCAAATGGTTCCGGAAATGGAGGATCGAGGTTAACCCTGATAAGAGTCAAGCTGTTCTCTACTCGAAACAGCGGAAGTCCGTCCCCCCTCCCCCTCCGATCACCATGTACGGTAAGCCGATCCCCTGGGAGAAGCAAGCCAAGTACCTCGGAGTGATCCTCGATCAGCACTTGTCCTTCGCCGAGCACATAAAACAGGCTCGCTCGCGAGCCGCTTTCGCTCAAGGTAGGCTCCATTATCTCATGACTGCCCGCAGCAAACTGTCACTTAAGTGCAAGCTGCGCCTCTATACGGCAGTAATCCGCCCGATCATGACGTATGCATGTGCAATCTTCGCACACGCCAAGCCCCGCTTCCTCCATAGGATGCAGACCCTTCAAAATAGGACCCTCCGTAAAATTCTCGGTGCCCCATATTATGTCCGAAATGAGAATCTACATCTAGATCTCAAAATCCCCACCATCCAGCAGTTCATGAAACGCCTTTGCAAGCGTTTCTTCGATACTGCTGTGAAACACCGCAACCCCCTCATAGTATCGGCAGCCCGATACGAACCCTCCCGCATCTCTAAGGTTCGCCGTCCTAGGCATACTCTCGTCACCCCCGATGACCCCACTACCCTGCTCCAAGAGAGCCGTAAGGAAACAAGTACAGTTCGCAGACAATACAGACCGCCGTCCTTCCGTCCTCGCCGCCGAGGCCCGCCGCGACACTCCCGTAAACGTCCTCCCCGTCCCTTGCTCGAGCCAGCCCGCGTCGCTGAGCCGTAGTTTTAAAATTCCCCGATAATAATAATAAAATCTTTGTTCGATCCAGCCCGTCCCTTGCTGTCCTCCCCCAGCGACGCCCTAAGCCGAGGTCCGTACCCCACAGGGGGTGCCCTTAGCGTGTAGTCGCTTAGTTTTAAGTTTAGTTAAATAAGCCCTGGCTGGAGGCTTTGATTCTCGAATTGAGGCCGCCACAGGCAAGTCCGGTTAAGCAGCCGACAACCTCCTAGGTTGACCTGCGAGAGGCCACACAAAAAAAAAAAAAAAAAATCCGGACACAGTCGTTTGCCGAATATTCTAATAAGAATACCTGAGAAGAAATAAACCTGGAAGAAAGAAGCCTTGTTTTATTTCAAGTTCAAGAGGAACACACCTACGAAGGAGAAAAATATATATACAGTCCACTACAGCCTGGTCCATCGAGCCGGATTTAGATCGGAAGAATCAGCGACGAAGTACCTACAGCCTGGTCCATCGAGCGCCGGATTTAGATCGGAAGAATCAGCGACGAAGTACCAACAGCCTGGTCCTTCGTTCACCGAATCAAGATCGGAAGAATCTGCGACGACGTACCTACGGAAACGACGTGTCAACAACGAGTCTGCGTAACGAAGATTGAACCAACGTTTCAAGATCACGCCAAGTGAGTGAAGAAAAATCAGGATCTGCTAGTCTCGCTTAGAAGAGGGCTCCGTTGAAGTGGAGACGAAGAATTCACCGGTTCCTAACGTGTTGGAGGGACCCCGTTGAGGTGATATTCGTTAACCACTGGTCCTAGAAGAAGAGGGACATTTGATCAAGGGTGGATCCAGATTATTCAGGGGCGGATCAAGAAGAGGATCGTTGGGCTCGGGACTCGTCAGGGGCGGATCAAGTGAGCCGCTAACAGTGAACATTTGGGAACGATTCCACATACATTCCACAGTGAAAATGGTGGTCACCCGAAGCCAGGGGGATGTAGTGGAAGTGGAAGAACAGCGACGCGCCCAGCTACAGGAAGCAGCGCGTATTGAGAAGGAGCGACTACGAAGACTGTCAATGGAGCCGCCGGCGTCACCTTTTTCAAGGGGAGCGGACGCTAGCACGGCAGGACCTTCTGGGGTCGCCACAAGAACCAAAGATCTACAGAGACCAAGGTCGCCTACAAGATCAGTAAGGTCGATACGCTCAAACACCAGCGTCACGACACGACTACGAGTGGCGGAACTGGAGGCAGCAGAAAAGTTGGCCGCCATAAGAAGAAGGGAATTAGAGTTGGAAGCAGACTTGATCAAGAAAAGGTTAGTGGAAGTGTCGGTTATCAATGACGAAGAGAGCGTGCATGAAGAGCAGCTAGCAGAAGCCCTCCCACGGGAAGAACCTCTACGTAAAGTGGACGACTGGCTAATGAAGAACCCGCTCACTTCACGGGGGGAGGAAGCACCCAGAAGAGAGGAAGCGAAGCAGCTCCGGTTCGACACATCGCGAGGAAGATCACCGACACCCACCAGGACCAGGAACAGCATAGAACACCTGGCAGCTACCTTAGAGAAGATGGCAAGACCAAGACTGCGACACACGGACCTCCCGACTTTCTCCGGCGCGGCCAACGAGTGGCTTCCATTCAAAGCATCGTATCGGGACTCGACACAGATGTACCAGATTTCGGCGGCAGAGAACATCCAGAGATTGAGGAGCTGCCTGAAGGGAGAAGCTAGAGACGCAGTAGCCGCCCTACTCCATACGGCCACGGATCCGAACGTCATAATGAAGACATTGGAGCAGTGTTTCGGAAGACCAGAAGTCATTATCGACAAGGCAATAGAAGACCTGAAGAAACTTCCGAGACTGGGGGCCTCAGCGACGGAGCTAAATAGCTTCGCTATCAGGCTACAAAGTATAACCTGCGTTCTCAAGACTATCGACCAGAGAGGGTACTTGTACAATCCGATGCTGAGCAGAGAGGTGCTAGAGAAAATGAGCCCGCACCTAAAGGCAAGATGGTGTGACTACGCGTACGACCACGAAGGCACCGGGGACCCAGAGATCATTGTGATGTCTCAGTTTTTGATGCGGGAAGCGGACAGGGCGTTACGATACACATACGCCCCTGCATCGTGCGCCTCTAGTGTAAAGAGAGACGCGAGACCTGCTGTGACACTTAAAAAGAAAGCGACGGTGTACGCCACGATAGAAGACACAGAAGAGAAAAAGGACTTGTGCCCAAAGTGTGATCAAGATCACTTGCTAACAGCGTGTCCCAAATATAAGGCGCTTTCGGTTGACCAGAGATGGCGTCTGATTCGCGACAAGGGAGTCTGCTTCAAGTGCGCCCAGAGAAGACATCGACGCATAGTATGCAAGGCGAAGCCGTGCGGCGTAAACGACTGCCGCCGCCCACATCACTCTTCCCTGCACAATGACGAGAAGACAGAAGCCAGGAAACCCGAAGATGCGAGGACCGACGAGTCACCGAAGCAAGAAGCGGTACTATCGGTAGCAACGAAACCTGCTCCCGGACCCAAGACAGTGCTGCTGAAGATGTGCCCTATCATTGTGACGGGACCACGGGGGGAGGCAAAGACCTACGCGCTGCTGGATGAGGGAGCGACGATCACCCTCATTGATAAAGAACTAGCAGCTAGTATCGGGGCGGAAGGACCGTCACAACCGCTTCATCTGAACGGAGTGAACATGTCACAGCAGGAGATGGAAAGTCAGCTCGTATCCGTCGAGGTTAAGGGGATTAAGGAAACGGATGGACATCGGATCAGAGCAAGAACGATAAAAGATCTGAAGCTGTACCAGCAGGCCATTCCGGAGACCTTATTGGACTACGAGCACCTGAGGGACTTGGACCGAGACGAGGTGTGCTATGGAACGGCGCGCCCTGGACTCCTGGTAGGAACTGATCATTGGGAGTGTATCGTTTCAAGAGAGTTGCGAGTCGGCAGCCCGAACCAGCCAGCTGCTTCAAGGACTCAACTCGGATGGGTGGTGCATGGGACCGCGCCACGCGGCGCCATCTATCGAGAGGGAAACGTGCTACACTTATACGAGCCTGCCAGACCCACCAGTGCGGGCGGTCAGGAGCTCCACAACTTGGTTGAAGCCCACTTCAAGATCGAGTCTCTTGGTATACAGAAGAAGCCAAGAGTCAGCGAAGCGGACAAGCGAGCCATCTCTATAGTCGAGAGAACGACAAAGAAGATTGACGGAGGCTACGAGGTGGGATTGCCATGGCGACGGGACGACACCGCCATGCCCTCTAGCTACAATCAAGCGTTTCGTCGACTGAAGAAGATTGAGGAGAAGATGGACTCGGACCCCGCTTTTGAGAAGAACTACTCCAGCCAAATCGAGAACTTGTTGGCGAAGGGGTATGCAGCTCCGTGCGACGGCTCTGAGGACGCAAGTGCCATTAGCTGGTACCTGCCACACTTCGCGGTACAGAACCCCAACAAACCGGGGAAATACCGTTTGGTGTTCGACGCGGCTGCTAGGAGCAACGGAGTGTGCCTCAACGACGAGTTGCTGGAGGGACCAGATCTGCTGTTGTCGTTGCAAGGGATCATCTTCAGGTTTAGAGAGAAGGCCGTCGCGATCACAGCAGATATCCAAGAGATGTTCCTGCGGGTGAAGATAAGACCTCAAGATCAACCGGCTCAGCAATTCTTGTGGAGAGGAAAGGAACGAGAGAAGCCTCCACAGAAGTACAAGATGACCAGTATGATCTTCGGCGCCGCTAGCTCCCCGTATATGGCCCACTATATTCGCAACCACAACGCGGAAGTGTATGGGCAGGAGTTCCCGCGCGCACTGGAGGCAATCAGGAACAATCATTACATGGATGATTGGGTGGCGAGCTACGAAGATGTAGAGGAGGCACGGAAGGTGGTTGAAGAAACACGGACCGTACACGCACGCGCCGGGTTCACCCTACGAGGATGGAGTGCCAGCGATAAGGCGGTGCTGAACGACGTGCCCTCGGAGCTACACGCCACTACCCCTACGTCACTGGGGGGAGAACAGCCAGAGAGTAAGATTCTGGGGCTGTTCTGGAACCACGAAAAGGATGAGCTCGGGTTCAACACATCAATGAACCGGGTCCCAGAAGAAGTGAGGTCAAGAGCACGTGCGCCGACCAAGCGGGAAGCACTCAGCGCCGTGATGTCGATCTACGACCCGCTGGGACTGCTGAGCCACTACACGATCCGTTCGAAAATTATCCTGCAGAACTTGTGGTGCCTACAGATAGCCTGGGATGAACAGATACCGGAAGACGAGAACGAACTCTTTGCGTCCTGGCTCGCGCGCCTTCCAGAAATAGCCATGCTGAGATTGCCGCGCTGCTACATTCTGGGAAAGTACGAACGAATCGATCTCCACGTGCTATGTGACGCCAGCGAGCAGGCCTATGCGACCACGGCATACTGGCGCATCAAGAGGAGCGACGGGAGTATCGCAGTCGTGTTGGTAGCAGCAAAGGCAAAGGTGGCGCCGAGGAAGACACAAACCATACCTCGGCTGGAACTCCAAGCGGCGGTCATCGGAGCAAGACTCGCCGACACGATCAAAAGAGAACATCGAGTGGAAATCGGCCAGACAACATACTGGACTGACTCCTCGACGGTCGTGCACTGGATACGACATGACATGCGACGCTACACACCGTTCGTAGCACATAGACTTGGGGAGATCGCCGAGTTAACGCAAAGAGAAGAATGGCGATGGCTCCCTACTGACCTGAACGTGGCTGACGATGCCACACGTCTGACTGACGCGCCGATCAGCTCAACCGATCGGTGGTTCCAGGGGCCGAGTTTCCTGTACTTGCCAGAAGATCAGTGGCCCGGGACGTCGACAGATAAAGAGACAGAAGAGGAAGTCCTACACGTGAGCGTAAACCCAACGGATCCTGAGGCCCTCACACCCAACCACTTCTTGTTGGGGTCCTCTATCGGCCTACCATCGACGGGGCCCTGCGACGAGGCTGATCGACGAGTGTGGCGAGCAAGCATGGCGCTCGCGGACCACTTCTGGAGGCGCTGGCTCCGGGAGTACCTTCCTACGTTGGTACCCCGAGGCGAGCCACAGAATGACGTGCGTCCTCTGCAAGTTGGTGACGTGGTCCTCGTGGTCGACAGCACACTGCCCAGAAACACGTGGCCGATGGGACGAGTCGAGCGCACGCATCCAGGACCGGACGGCGGCGTCAGGATCGTCGAGGTGAGGACCAGGACCGGCGTCTTCCGGCGGCCAGTTAGCAAGCTCGTCGTCGTGCTGAGAAAGGAAGCTACGCAAGCTGCGCTGGGGGGAGAGATGTAATGGACGCCGAGCCTGCGGACCTAATATGTGTCAAAGTGACAATAGACTGATAGGACAGTGAGTGATTATGTGAATAATTAGTGTTTTCTAAATGAACCTAATTAGTTTTTAGTAAGGAACTCATAAAATGAGCCCTAATTGTGTTGTGATAACGTGTAATCATATTACGTAGTGATAAGGACTAAGGTTTTCTGATGGTGACTTTTTAATGTTTTTATATTTTTGTAGAATAGATAAGTGAATTCCGAGTAGAATGATATAAGGTTTCATATGTGAAATATTGATATTTCTATGTAAAAAGCCTGTTTAAAGTGTAAAGGCTCTCGTTAAGGTAAAGTTTCGCGATACTAAAGGTTATTGCATGAAATTTCGAGATTATTCCGGGCTTGATTCTGATTGGTTGAAATATTCGTGAGCATTCCGGAATGTTCCTTAATGGCTGAAAAGCTCCACCTTCTGACCGTTCGACCAATCAGCGATCAGCTGCGTAATGTACAAATTAGGACCGGTTTGTTTCCGGACACAGTCGTTTGCCGAATATTCTAATAAGAATACCTGAGAAGAAATAAACCTGGAAGAAAGAAGCCTTGTTTTATTTCAAGTTCAAGAGGAACACACCTACGAAGGAGAAAAATATATATACAGTCCACTACATATATGACGGCGCGCCGATAATAGACTAGTTTTAGTAATAAAGTACGCAATTATTACTTTAGAATTTACTGTTAATTGTAACTCGATTTTTCTATGATTGTTTTAGTTTTAGTCGATTTGTTTATCGACAACATAATAATTATGAGCGGGTAACCCCGAATAGAGTAGTAAGTGTCACTACGAGCAATGGCGGCGGTCATTCTATTGACAGCTGCCGAACGAAGTGCACACGTGCTAACCTATTGGCTCGCAATCCAGTTTAATCTTGTCAATTGTGTGTGATTTTGCATAAAGTTGTGAAAAAATCAAATAATAAGAGATTGGACTATACAAGTGTGCTTTTATTTTTAAATTCCGGTCGTTACAACGCCCACGATGGATAGCGACAGCCAAGACCGCTACGAGGACCCTTCTGACGCTCCGGCATCAGAAGTGGGATTACCTGTAACGAATCAGGAACAGAATACAGGTCAGTCCGTTAATATTTCACAAGATAATGAATGTGAACGTTGGAAACTTCTTTTTGAAATGCAGCAACAAAGTATGATGGAGTTAATTCGTACTATACGAGAACCACGTACATCCAGCATGATAATAACGTTACCTGAGTTTAATCCTGATACTCCAGAGCACGACGCTCGCGCTTGGTGTGAAACGGTGGACATATGTTTACAAGAAAAACCTATTTCCGGCAGTGATTTGATTATCACAATGAGCAAGGCACTCAAGGGATCAGCATCATCATGGCTTGCCCAATCTAGTTACTCTGGAATTACGTGGCCGCAATTAAAAGACCTGTTTTTAGCTCGATATGATACTGTTGAGACTCCAGCTGCAAATTTATGGCGACTGCTCAATAGTAGTCCAAAGGAAGGCGAGTGTTTGTCTGCGTATGCCGGGCGATTTATGAGCACTATACTAGCGCGGTGGAAGTCTTTGTCGATGGAACAGATTGCGATCGCGCTTACCCTAGCTCATGCTTCAAAAATTGAGCCACGATTGCAAAGAATCACATTTACTACTGAGATTGACACTCGTAATAAATTACAACAAGAGCTCATGGCTTTTAGCTTTAGAAAAAGAGGACCTCCAAATAGTGAGAAGGCTACTCCGACTGTGGAAGCGAAGAAGCCACGTATGGATATTACGAGGCGATGCTATAATTGTGGCAAGCCAGGTCACGTATCTAGCGAATGTCGAGGCAGTAGTAGTCGTGACCATAATACTAATACACGTCCTGAGATTTCAGATACCACCTCCTCTCAACATTCAAAGGAAACTGGCGCGCAGAAGAAGACGATTACTCCAACCTGCTTCAAGTGTGGTGAACGAGGCCACATCGCGCCGCGCTGCCCCAAGGTGGATGTTAAAGCCAGCGATGCACGGACCGAACGACGAGTGGATATCTGTTCCATCCAGCCAGCTACGGATCAGCTCTTAGATGAGACCGGTGAGAAGTTTTCATTTTGTTTTGACTCAGGTGCCGAATGCTCTTTAATTAAACAAGTTCTATCAGATAGATTTCCGGGTAAAAGACAATATAATACAGTAACATTATTGGGTATAAGTAACGCGCGCCTTGATTGCAACCTCCAAATTCTTTCTACAGTTTCAATTCAGGGTTATTCAGTGCAGTTACTATTTCATGTGGTGCCCGATCTGTGTATTTCTAACGATGTAATGATTGGACGGGACCTGCTTACATTAGGGTTTTCAATAGAGATTTTTGAAAATAATCTTGTTCTTAGAAAAAATAGGGTAGTTTCTATTTGTGACATAGGTACAAAGGTAAACCACTTCGAAAGTATAGAGTGCGACGTGCCTTATCGTGAGAAAGAGCAATTAATAACTTTACTGAAAAATCATTCCAGTAATTTCGTAGAGGGTACACCCACTGGTAGGGTTAGCACAGGTCAGCTGGTCATTAAACTAATTGACTCTAATCTCACGGTTCAACGTAGACCCTATAGGTTAAGTCCAGATGAAAGACAAGAAGTACGGCGTCAAATCAAAGAACTTCTGTCTGCTGGCATTATACGTGAAAGTTCTTCCCCCTTCGCGAGCCCAATCATTCTAGTTAAGAAGAAGGACGGGAGCGATAGGCTTTGCGTAGATTACAGGGAATTAAACAGCAACACGGTGCCTGATAGATATCCTTTGCCACTTATTTCGGATCAAATACAGCGTTTAGTGGGGGCTAACTATTTTACTTCGTTAGATATGGCTAGCGGCTACCATCAAATACCAGTCGAAGAAAATTCCATAGAACGTACCGCATTTGTTACACCGGATGGCCAGTTTGAGTATTTATCAATGCCATTTGGTCTTCGTAATGCACCGTCAGTATACCAACGTGCCATTAATAAGGCCCTTGGGGCATTAACTGAGTCATTCGCTGTAGTATACATCGATGATGTAATCATTCCATCACGAACAGTAGACGAGGGCATCGAACGATTACAGCTAGTTCTTAAAGCGTTAACTGATTCGGGATTTTCGTTAAATATAAAGAAATGTAGTTTTCTTGAGACGAGGGTAGAATTTTTGGGTTTTGAGGTGTCGGCCGGTGAAATAAGACCAAATCCTCGTAAAATTCGAGCCCTTACTGAACTCCCACCACCTCAAAACGTCACTCAGCTTCGCCAATTCATTGGTTTGGCTTCCTACTTTAGGCAATTCGTACCGGGGTTTTCTCAAAAGGCAGCTCCGCTTTATGGGCTTACGTCGGGAAAAGGAAAAATTAACTGGACTCCCCAACTCGAGAAGGTTCGAAAGGATTTAATCGACATTTTGATTGATAAACCTGTATTGATGATCTTTGATCCTAACCTTCCAACAGAGCTACATACAGATGCCAGCGCTGAGGGTTATGGTGCAATACTAATGCAGCGAGTCGATGGCAAACTGCATGTAGTTGAGTACTACAGTCGCCGGACCTCAAGCGCTGAATCAAAATACCACTCGTATGAGCTGGAGACGCTTGCTGTGGTGAACGCTGTCAAGCATTTTCGTCACTATTTGCAGGGTAGAAGGTTTACTGTTGTAACTGATTGCAACGCTGTCAAGGCGTCCAAGTCAAAAGTAGACCTTACACCTCGGGTTCACAGGTGGTGGTGTTTCCTGCAAGCTTTTGACTTTGATATCGAGTATAGACTGGGGAAACATATGAGCCACGTAGACTTCTTTTCCCGTAACCCGTTGCCAACCACAGTGGGTTCAGTTATTAGAACCGAACAAAAACGTATTCATTTGACCGCGATTTCAGACCATTGGTTAAAGGCTGAGCAAGAAAAAGATAACGAAATTAATTCTATTATGACGAAACTTCAGGCAAATGAGCTTAATAGTGATATCGCTAAAACTTACGAAATTAGGCGCGGTCTTCTTTATCGGAAAATTGACAGAAATAATAAGAGCTATTGGTTGCCAATCGTGCCTAGGGAATTTCAGTGGGCTATAATTAACCATGTGCACGAAAGTATCATGCACTTAGGGTGGGACAAAACACTAGAAAAGGCCTACTGCCACTATTGGTTCCCAAATATGAACAAATACGTACGAAAATTTGTAGAAAATTGCATAACTTGCAGAATGGCAAAGTCTAACTCAGGGAAAGTTCAAGCTGAACTACACCCAATCCCTAAAACTCCAATCCCATGGCATACCATTCACATGGATGCGACAGGTAAACTTAGCGGTAAAAAAGATGCAAAAGAGTATGTTTTTGTATCAATAGACGCTTTTACTAAGTACGTAATATTACATCATACACGCAACATAGACGCAAATAGTGCCATTAAGGCATTAAAATACAATGTATCTTTGTTTGGTGCCCCCACACGTGTTATCGCTGATCAGGGTCGATGCTTTTCTGGAAAAGAGTTTAAGGACTTTTGCAATGCACAAAACATTAACCTACACCTTGTAGCTACCGGATCAAGCCGCGCAAATGGGCAGGTAGAGCGGGTCATGTCCACATTAAAGAATTTGCTAACTGCTGTTGAGGTAGATAATAATAAGTCATGGCAAGATGCACTGCCTGACATCCAGCTAGCCCTCAACTGTACTATGTGTAGGGTTACAAAGGCAAGTCCTTTAGAATTGTTAATAGGAAAGGTTGCTAGGCCCCTAAACTTAATGTCGTTAGAAACAGATAACATAGAAGTTAATTTGAATCATATTAGAGAGCAAGCGACACGAGCAATACAGGCTAACGCTTCTTCGGAGAAAATTAGGTTTGATAAAAGTAAAGCAATGTTAAAAAAATTTCAAGTGGGTGATTATGTGCTCCTTGAAAATCACGAGCGTAATCAAACCAAACTTGACCCAAAATTTAAAGGCCCTTATAAAGTAGTTGAGCTGTTGGATGGTGACAGATATTTACTGCGGGCCCTTAACTCTAATAGGACGTATAAATACGCGCACGATCGTGTGCGTGCTATGCCCGAATGTTACGTTCCATTAGAGTTAAGTGGCGGATTGGAAATCCCAACCAACCAAATTGAGACAGAATGCGCCGATGACGGCCATGGTAAGTAATTACGTTTCTTTTCAATTGTACTTTTGTTCTATGTGACAAAAATTAGCCTGTGTGGCAAAGACTAGCCTGTGTGGCAAAGACTAGCCTGTGTGGCAAAGACTAGCCTGTGTGGCAATGACTAGCCTGTGTGGCGATGACTAGCCTGTGTGGCAATGATTAGCCTGTGTGGCAATGACTAGCCTGTGTGGCAATGACTAGCCTGTGTGGCAATGACTAGCCTGTGTGGCAATGACTAGCCTGTGTGGCAATGACAAGCCTGTGTGGCATTGACGGACGTTTGTGACATATTTTGTAGGATCTTATGTTATGTGTGTCTTTCACGAAACATTTCGTTGTATTTGGACTCAAAATTTGTAATCACTGTAAGTTGTTGTATAACATGAACAAAGGGAGTCATTTGAGGGGTCAGGGAGACCGAGCGGAGTATATTGTAATGGACTATGTCTTTGGCTTACAGATGAGACCCACACACACGAGGACGTGTGATAATGCAGGACGGCCGTGACGGCGCGCCGATAATAGACTAGTTTTAGTAATAAAGTACGCAATTATTACTTTAGAATTTACTGTTAATTGTAACTCGATTTTTCTATGATTGTTTTAGTTTTAGTCGATTTGTTTATCGACAACATAATAATTATGAGCGGGTAACCCCGAATAGAGTAGTAAGTGTCACTACGAGCAATGGCGGCGGTCATTCTATTGACAGCTGCCGAACGAAGTGCACACGTGCTAACCTATTGGCTCGCAATCCAGTTTAATCTTGTCAATTGTGTGTGATTTTGCATAAAGTTGTGAAAAAATCAAATAATAAGAGATTGGACTATACAAGTGTGCTTTTATTTTTAAATTCCGGTCGTTACAACGCCCACGATGGATAGCGACAGCCAAGACCGCTACGAGGACCCTTCTGACGCTCCGGCATATATATAAATAAAATCTGTTCGTTAGTCTCGCTAAAACTCGAGAACGGCTGGACCGATTTGGCAAATTTTGATCTTGAAATATTTATGATAGTCCAGGGAAGGTTTAAACGGTGAGAAAAAATGGAAAAAAATCACGAAAAATAAATCCGAATACAACGCCATCTCTAATTAAAATGTCATTTTAAAATGAATTTATGCTGTTCTGGTAATGCCAGTAGATGGCGTTATCCTTACTATTAGGCGGTACGAAGTTTGCCGGGTTAACTAGTTATAAATAAAATTAATTAAAATGTAAGACCTTTATTCTTATGTTCATCAAAATTGAACAAATGCCTATAAAACATCAAAAGCTAAATCAAAAAGGTAAATATGAAAATACACTCAATCCATATTCCATTCAAATATAAAAATATGAAAAGCATGCACAGTCATTTCCAAAAACGCTAACGCAAAGGGGACACCGTCGGGATACCTTTCGTTTCCAGATGGCCGGAATTCTTGAACGCTTAAATACAATGTTACAATCTGAAGGACGAGGTGGCGAAACTTTGTCAGGTCGTTTGGGCCCCGCACGATCTAGAAAGTTATCTTGGGAGTGCATCGGAATTACAACGTGCTACCAACTTTGCGATTCGAATCGGTTTATGTAGTGCGGATTTAGAGCTGCTGGAAGACTGCTGGGATTAGTGGATGATTGTGGTGAGATGTTTTTTTTTTTAAGTGGGAAAATCATCTTATGACAAATCCCACTCTTGGGCGGAGCGCGAGATAGTCTCAGACTTTTACTTACTAAAAACCCACTCCTGTTCCTTCTTTACCTTCGGCCCAGAGCCCCGGGTTTCACTTTCACACTACCCGTGACTGACTCCAGTAGGCTTCGACCCTGCTGGGCCCCTACGATTTGCTGACATCTCCCGGTGGCGCGCGTGAAACAGTACGCGCCGTCGACGACTTAGGCTCGGTCCAGATGGTTACCGGACGATCGGACGGCGAGCCACCCTTTGCTCGCCGTCCGATCGTCCGCCCGCGCCTACGATGGCCGGAAATCGGGATCGGAATCCCGGCGGTGGTTGAGGCGTGAGTAACGTTGCTTCACGCGATCGGCCGCCTCCTTTGCTAGCATTACTGGTAGTGAGATGTGCGTATTTCCTCACTTCTCTTTAAAAACGTGATTTAATCGTATTTTTATTTGAACTTTAGCGGCACATAGACGTCGCTGACCCTGAGACTTGTTCCTGTAACAATGTTTCGTTTTTAGCTTTACTAATTTTAGCCATCACTTATTATCTTGCCTGTATATTTAGTATGTATGTATTGTGAAAGCTAGGGAGATGATGATTTTATGACTAGATAGTTAGTAATGTAGTGGTTGACGATGTGGTACGACAGTTTTGGTCCGCCGTAACAAGGTCGTGGTCCGTCCGTACCAAGGTCGAGCGTGACACAGCGTAATTAATACTAACACACGCTCAAATGACTGTAGGAAGGTATGATGGACCAAACTTTGTTATAACACTATTATCGACATATTGTACGAATTTAAATAATGATGATAATGGATAAGTTTTAACAAGGTAAATAAATAAGATCTCGATTTGAGACTCAAAAGTAAGTGAGCAAGCAAAACACTGATAACAAGCATATCATATAAAAATGACTCCATGCACTTATAAAGGTCTTAGGTTTGCAAAACAAAACAAACTCAACCTATACCTTCCAGTAGCACTTTATTTCTTCGTTATTAAGGTACACATTTGTGTAAAACGCTACGTGCTAACTTTGAAGAGATACCTACGAACGTAAACGAAGTTCGAGTGCGCTTGAATGATAAGTTTTCCAAGTGGGATAGGGAATTCACGGTTCTAAAAGTTGATGAAATGACGGCCGCGGTTATATGTCGGTAGGTGGTGAGATATTTATGAAATTGAATAGCTTTGTGACTGGTTTTACGTGTGTATTACGTGGTGAGCTACCCTTTGTTGCTTCAGTTTCTTTTATATTGCTCGAGTCAACACTCGACGTCGTCTCGTCGTTCTATTCTATTCTAACAGGTGTTGAGTGCAATACTGCAAACTGTTAGGTTTTTTTTTGTGGCATCTATTACGATAGTCTACATAATAATGGACTGGACTGTTGGTCTAGTGGTTAGTGGCCCTGACTGCTATGTTGGAGGTCGAGGCTTCGATTCCCACCCAGGACAAATATTTGTGTGATGAGCACGATCATTTGTTCTGTGTTTGAGTGTAATTTATCTATAATATGTACGTATTTAGAAATATTTAAGCATTTTTATCAGTTGTCTAGTACCTACTCATAACACACAAGCTCTGCTTAGCTTGGAACTAGACGGCGTTGTATGATAGTTGTGGAATATTTTTATTATTATTACTTAATGATTGTTTACTTACTGTTAGAGACCGAACGAAGTTTCACATTCGGCCAGAAAAACTTTGGCTGAAATTTCGGATCCAGTAAAAAGAGGCCAAATATTCTGCTTCAGTTAGTGATAGCATGACGAGTGACGGGCAGAATGGAAGAAAAAAACATGTTGTGCCGACCCCAAATAACACGGGACAAGGGCAGGAAGATGATGATGATGATTCTGCTCGGCCAAAATTAGCGTCATTTGAGCTGACGATTGTGATAGATATCTAAAAACCAGACTGACTGGTTCGTCTATGTATTTTATAATTCCTATTTAATCGTCGATTTATTCGATTAATTTTGGTTTTATGAAATTAATATCTACGAGTATATAATTAAACATAACTAGATATATAAAAATATTTAGGAATATCGAAAGGTTTACTTTTAATTTTTGTCAGTTTTTCCGTTAACACAGTCAGTCAGTTTCAGATTCGTTTACGGCTGCAACTCGTGTTTTGGGCAGTCACTATAACTGACTGCGCAATTTTTTTTTTTTAATTTTTAGCCCTCAGGAATTTAAGCCAATATATATTGCCTAAGTGTTTATGCTACAACATGTAGGACCAAAGTTACAGGATTGTTCGAACGTACTGTAGCCCTGAAACGCAAAGGACAACTGAAGGCCCTTGGGTGGATTTTAGTCAGTAAAAGTCTGACACTCCCTTTCGCTCCTCCCTCCCCCGCTCTAATTTAGCTTGAATATTGAGTATTGAGCTCTAACCAGAGCGGTAGGAGGATATAATTGGTTATTTGATAATTAGTTTCTCACCCTAACAAAAAAAAACTGGGCAAGTGCGTGTCGGACTCGCGCACTGAGTGTTCTGTACAAACTTGAAAGGCAAATTGCGGTTTACGATTTATGACGTTTTTTTTTAAAAAAAAAACTACTAAACTTACTAACAAACCAATTTTCGGTGGAAGTTTGCATGGTAATGTACATCATATATTTTTTTAGTTTTATCATTATCTTATTTTAGAAGTTACAAGGGATGGATATCTCCCCTTGTAACTTCTGGGTAGTGTGAAACCATGGGTAGTGTGAAAACGAAACCCGGACCCTGGGACGAAGGCAACGTAGGAACAGGAGTGGGTTTTTAGTCAGTAAAAGTCTGACACTATCTCTCGCTCCGCCCAAGAGCGGGATTTGTCATAAGATGATTTTCCCACGTAAAAAAAAGGGAGATATATATATATATATATATATATTATTTGTATATTATGGCTGTTAATTGTCCCTAAATAAATAAAATAAAATATACTTGCCGAATCCTATCCAATTTAAAACAAAACTTTCATTGCAAAATACTATTACGTACATGTGAACTCCTTTAGTCAAAAACTATGCTACCAAAACATAAAACTCATAGTTTAAAGCCAAGCATAGTCCAGCTTTAACGTAAACTTGTAGTGCATTACCCGTAAATTACAAGTTTCATCGTTTCCAAAGGAATTCGCTCGAGTACATTCAGAAACGAATGTTTACTTTGATGTAAATGTTTGTACCGACGTAAAGGAGTCCAGACTATGTCGGACGTTTCGTAGTTAGGTAATAGTTAAAAAACATAACAATTTTTTTTTTTTTAGGTAATAGTTATAATATACGTTGTCTGCTTTCATATTCATATTGTGGATAATGAATTAGGACTTGGAATTTTAATACAAGTGGAGTTTGTCATTGCTATCGAGTCGGAATTCGCCCGTGCCGTAGGCGTGTTATGGAGCCGAGTACTGCGGTGACAAATATTCACGTGTCTTAAACGACGATTTTTAACTCACAAATACCTATATCAATAAACGGGGTTTGACGTGCGACTCGTGGGGGTTGCTTAGCGCCTAGCCTGCTACGATAAATGTAATAAATTGTGGCAGGACAATCTCGCGCACTTTTCCGCACTAATGCGAAAAACAATAATTCATTGTTTTTCGCATGCCAAAAAGCGGTGGAATAAGAGTGGGTTTTTAGGTAAGTGTTTTGAAAAATATTATTGCAGTATTTATAGCTGAAAGTTAGGGCCCCTGTGCAATAAATACTGCAGTAATTATCGGCCATCATTACCCTCCCTAACCAATTGCAAATGAAGGAACATAGGTGGGTTTTGGTCAGTGAAGATCTAACGCGCCCTCTCGCTCGACCCTAGAGCGCACGAAGTCATTTGATGATTTCCCAGCTCCAAAAACAAGTACTTCATGCTAAATGCCTGAAAAGAATTTAAAGAAGAACATAATTATATAGGAATTGAGATAAAGTAGAAAATTTATTAAAATTTAAAAAAAAAATAGCAAACCAAGTAGAAACCGGTATCGAACGTTATTTAAAAAAATAGCAAATTCAAGTCAGTGTTCAAAAGACCCAAGTCGTCTTTTAGGCGAATTAAGTCTAATTCTGAGATAAAAAATGAGTATCGTGTGCAGACAGAAAATGTTTTCGTAATCGTAAGGCTGAGGCTACACTGGCCAGCGATTTGCGATGTGACTGGAAGAGCGAAACAAGTTAAACATGATGTGGCTACACTAGAAGCGAAAATTAGATGAGGAATTCATGCGGCTACGCAGTAAAAGGAGAAGAACAGCGATTTCGCTGCGAATCCGCATTATTACTTATTCCGACAAGGCGGCTACTTAAAAGCAGTAAAGAGGCGAAGTACGCGACGCGTGCGGGGGGAGCAGTCGTTGTTGGCTTTGTGAAGACGTGTATTATTTGAATAGCTTTGTCAAAACCAAACCTTGTGATTTTGCTAGAAAATTCTTAACGTACGAACTATTTTTGAAGAAAAGATTGTGTTGGATTCATGAAATAAATTATCGTACAGTGTAGTCATAAACATGACTTTCAATTATTTGTTTTGATCGCTCATGTATCGCCGGTCGCATCGCTATCTAGTGTAGCCTCAGCCTAAGAGTAATCTCCAATTTAAGTCGCAAACGCAAACTATGAAATCAAGAAAACGATAGAAAAAATGAAATACAGTTGTATCAAATTGTCAGCCAGGCAAACGACATGTGATTCATTCAGCTTTTCTTTAAAGTGGGAAGTCATCAAAGAACATTTTTAGTGTGCTAAAATCCGTCTATCATTCTTCATTTGCTAGTAGCATTCCAGGGCCGCGGTTTTTTTTTTTTTTTTAAGGTGGTAAAATCATCTAATGACAAGTCTCGCTCTTGGGCGGAGCGAGAGATAGTGTCAGACTTTTACTGACTAAAAACCCACTCCTGTTCCTTCGTTGCCTTCGTCCCAGGGCCCCGGGTTTCGTTTTCACACTACCCATGGCCCCAGTAGGCTTCGACCCTGCTGGGCCCCTACGATTTGCTGACGTCACCCTGAGGCGCGCGTGGAACAATACGCGCCGTCGACGACTTGGGCTCGGTCCGGACAGTTACCGGACGGTCGGACGGCGAGCCACCCATTGCTCGCCGTCCGCAAGCCTGCGCCTACGGTGGCCGGAAATCGGGATCGGAATCCCGGCGGCGGTTGGGGCGTAAGGACCGTTGCCTTTGCCTCACGCGATCGGCCGCCTCCTTCGCTAGCATTACTGCTTCGCAGAAGGAGGCGACCGCCTGCCACTCCTCCTCGCTCCGGACCATGGCCTGTACCAAGGCCCGGCGCGAGAGATCGCCGCCGCCGATCGCCCCCACGAGGACACGGCGTTGCTCTTCCCAAGCGGGACACACCTCCACCGTGTGCTCCACCGTGTCCTCCGGGCGGTCCACACAGTGGCGACACCCGGGCGTCGCTTCCGCACGAATTCGGTGCAGGAACTTCCCGAACATCCCGTGTTCGGTGAGAACCTGCGTCATGCGGAAGGTGAGGACGCCGTGAGGTCTTTCCAACCACGCCTCAAAGAGGGGACTTATCGCCATAATTGTGGCGTGCCCAGCACTGGGTCGCGACAGTCGCTGTCGCCATTTTTCCATGAGAACCCGCCGGAACTCCGTCCGCCATGCTGCGACTTGTCGCGGCAGCGGAGTTTCGCCCCGGCGTTGCATCTCCATGCGGAGATCGTGCATGAGAGCAAGGACTGTTGCTTCCAGATCCCATGGTGGCTGGCAGGCAAGGAGGGTCGCCGCTTCGCGGGAAATCGTCCGGTATCCTCGCACCATCCGTATGGCCATGACCCTCTGGCATGCGTTCAGCCGGGCCGCCGGCTGCTTCCGCAGCGCCGGCGCCCATACCGGTGCGCCATAAAGGGCCATGGACCGAACGATTCCCGCGTAGAGCCTTCGGCAGGAGGCGTCTGGACCCCCCAGGTTGGGCAAGAGCCGCCCGAGGGCAGCCCCAGTCCGATTTAGTTTGGGAGCCAGACGTCGGAAGTGCTCCTCGAAATCCCATCGGCTGTCGAGAACGAGTCCCAGGTACTTCATCGTCGACCCGACGCCGATGTGGACTCCTCCTACCGTTAGTTGGGAACCCGGTGGTGGCGCGTTCCGAGGTCCGTGAAAGCACATGGCCTCGGACTTGTGCAATGCCACCTCGAGTCCCAACTCCTGGATCCTGCCCACGACTGTCGCAACCCCGCGTGTCGCTAGTTCGACCGCCGCCTGGTACGACTCTCCCCGCGCCAGGACCAGCGTGTCATCTGCGTAGCAGACCACGCTGATCCCGTCAGGGAGGTCGCCGCGCAGCACGTAGTCGTATCCGATGTTCCACAAGGGCGGCCCTAGTACCGATCCCTGCGGAACACCGCACGACATCTCTCGACGTTCCCACTCTCCCTGGTGACCGGGGTAGATAATGTACCTGTCTGACAGGTACGCCTCGACCACACGACAGAGGTAGTCGGGCGTCCGGTGATACCGGAGTGCCCTCCTAATGCTACTCCAAGGCAGGGAGTTGAAGGCGTTGGCGATGTCCAGAGACACCGCCACGACACACCTGCCCTGGGCCACTGCATCCCCTGTCGTGAGAGCTCGCACGCGCATGATGGCGTCCACCGTGGACCGCCTCCTGCGAAAGCCGAATTGGCCGTCCGCCAGGTCCGGCCCCACCCGTGTTAGGTGCGCGACGAGGCGGTCTGCAATTACTCTTTCAAAGAGCTTGCCCACCTCGTCAAGCAGCACAATGGGCCGGTACGCGGACGGAGAGTCCGCAGGGCGCCCCGGCTTCGCGATGAGGACCAGTTTCCCCGTCTTCCAGCGAAGTGGGAACTGGCCCCTCTCCATGCATGCGCTGAAGAGCCCTCTTAGTCGAGGCCCGAGAGCCTCCATGGCCAGGACCCAGGCCTTCCCAGGCAAGCCGTCGGGTCCTGGGGCGGTATTTTTAGCACTCAGCCTTCGTACCGCCACTCTCATCTCTACCTCGGTCACCTCTGGAGCATTGTCGTCGTCGTCGCCATCGTGGTCCGCGTCGGACACCGCTGGTGGCGGAGCCATGGGCGGGGGAGAGTGTTCCCCTCGCTCAGGAAACAGAGTGCTCACCACACCCTCCACAAGCTGGGGCCGGAGACTCTGCGTCAGCGGGGGAGCCCAGGGGCGGAGTTTATCCCGCACCACCTTGTAGGGGCGTCCCCATGGGTCCCCATTCAGAGTCCCCAGCCACACGTTGCGGGCCTCGAGCTTGGCCCGTCTTATCTCCGCTCGGAGGGTGCGCTTTGCTTCTCTGTATCCCTCGTACAGCTCCGCCTCTCTGGCCTCCGCATCCGGTGGACGGATGCGGCGCCATTCCAGGGCCGCGGTGACGTTCTCGAATAATCCTGCTGCATTGGCAGGCATCAGCCCTCTATACTAGTTTAATTTGTTAAAAAACCTTGTTGAAACCTTTTTGAACGAGGGAACAATTAGATCAAGTGCGAGTCGGACAGTCGCTTACCGAGGATTCCTTACAAACTTACCCATGTAAAAAGTTCAATTCCTGAATGGAGTTACGAAGTTTTTTTCCATATCAGGTTGCACGCGTGAGGCAACGATCCTCACGCGTCAGCCACTGCCGGGATTCCGATCTCGATTTCCGGCTACCGTAGGCGCGGGCTTGCGGACGACGAGCAATGGGTAGCTCGCCGTCCGACCATCTGGTAACCGTCCGGACCGAGCCCAAGTCGTCGACGGCTCGTACTGTTCATCGCACACCTCAAGGAAATGTCAGCAAATCTTAGGGGCCCAACAGCCTTGGTACAGGCCATGGTCCGTAGCGAGGAGGAGTGGCAGGCGGTCGCTTCCTTCTGCGAAGCAGTAATGCTAGCAAAGGAGGCGGCCGATCGTGTGAGGCAACGGTCCTCACGCCCAAGTCGCCGCCGGGATTCCGATCCCGATTTCCGGCCACCGTAGGCGCGGGCTTGTGGACGGCGAGCAATGGGTAGCCCGCCGTCCGATCGTCCGGTAACCGTCCGGACCGAGCCCAAGTCGTCGACGGCGCGTATTGTTCCACGCGCGCCTCAGGGAGATGTCAGCAAATCGTAGGGGCCCAGCAGGGTCGAAGCCTACTGGGGCCATGGGTAGTGTGAAAACGAAACCCGGGGTCCTGGGACGAAGGCAACGAAGGAACAGGAGTGGGTTTTTAGTCAGTAAAAGTCTGACACTATCTCCCGCCCCACCCAAGGGCGGGGGATGTCATAAGATGATTTTCCCAACGAAAAAAAAAAAAAGAAAAAAAAAAGGGGCCCAACAGGGTCGAAGCCTACTGGGGCAAGGGTCTGATTCTGAAAGGAAGACTCGGCCCTGGTACGAAAGACAACAAACGAACACGAGTGGTTTTTAGTCAGTAAAAGTTTGATACTATCTCCCGTTCCTCTCAAAAGCGGGGGATGTCATTGGATAATTTTCCCAACGAAAAATAAAATATCGCAAAAATATATCGTAAGCTTGTAACTCTTACAAATATTCTTGCAGCCTTAAAAACCACTATCATTGCAACCAAATGCAATCAAAAACTTAAAAACTATCCACCTCTACTATAACTCAAACTTAACTAAAACTGTACTCTCTCGCCTCTACATCATTTTTCCACCGGGTAGTAGGGGTCGTAAGAAGTGATGAGTTCCTCCAAGTATGCCCGACTCCACACTGAACCAGCTTCATGTAAACTGCTTTCAAAATATTCTAAATGGAATGAGAATTGCTACCATCCTGCTGTTAGATTTTGTGGAATTATTTTGGGAAGACGCTGACGGGGCTAAAGTTTCACACACTTAGTACATAAAACTTTTGTGTACGAGTAGAATTTATATTTAACTTGTGTTGGTGTAAGTATAATTAGGTATCTAATATTAAAAATTATCAATAAGTTATAACTTATTGATAATTTCTAGTATTACTCTTCAAAGTTGTTGCTCGTTCCGTCTTTGTACGAAAGCCTTCACTCTACGATCGAACAAATACAGACTGATAACATTATTACCAGTTCAAATAATTATTATTAGTTTTCGCAATCACTTTAAATAATCCTACTACCTATTTGCTTTAGTAAAGCCAATCCTGAATGCAATTTAACGAGAGTGAAATAATGCAAACATATTCAACGAGTTTAGCAGAACGATTAAAATACAAAAAGCCGACCGCAGTGCAACAGAATAATGATAAGCGGACATTCATAGTGAATACAAATTCACTCACTTATTCCATTTATTTTAAACAATAACGTTATCAGCACTTCACAAAGAGAGGTGTTGATGCAAATGAACGATGTAATCTGTGTGAACATTTTGGTTGCCAATGAAAAGTTGTCAATATTTTTATCGCACACTAGGCGGCTTCCTAGAAGGGGAGAGCACTCGTATAAAGTAACATGAGTAGGGAAAATGAAAAAGTTGCCCGCGGAAATGTCGCCGATACAAGAATCGGGGAAAATGGAAAAACTTTGTCGAATTCGATAAAAGAAAATTAAAAGCTTTTTGATTTTGAGACGACATCGCGCTGATGCATGTTTTTATCGTTGCTAAATGCGAAAGCGATGTGTTCAACGTTGATCCGTACGTGATTTTAGTAAGAATACCTATATTGTTGCGGTAATAAACGTTTACGAAGATAGGAGAAAAAGGAAAAATAAAGTTTCATATTAATAGTTAACAATGTTTTATCATGCCGTAATGTAGCTAAACATAGAACCCTTTTCCAATATTGCTCTCGAGCTGCTTACAAAACAAATGAAGTTGTTACATTATAGAATGCACTTGCTTACAAAAGTTTCATTTTAAAATTCCATTCAACAAACTTTGTGCTTTTAATCCGTTCAGGGACAAACTCAAAGCAGCTTTTGGTGGGCTTTACTCTGTCGGCCACCGCATGCGGATTTTGTCAGACAGTTGCAAGTGGCGCACCCTGTACATAGATTAATGTGTGACGCATACCGCATGACGCCTGACGTTCCACCCACTTTGTAGTTCTGATTTTATGATTTCATGGCTGAGGCCGCGTGAGCGCGGTTAACCCGCCAATTTATGTCTTTGAATACTGACCGAATAAAATTGCATTTCATTTTAATATTGTTCGGGAATTTTCGGTTTAATTCTATGTTGTCGACAGTTGTATAGTTACGTTTGCTACAATACGTGGGTCTGACGTGTATCGCTATGTAAAATAATTTATACACCCATTTGAATATTACGGAAAATAAAAGAGAGTTCCTTTTTCGCATTTTTTTCAATCATGGCAAACTATTCTTGTTTTCTGCCAAATAAAATTTTATCGTATACACGAAATTGATTGGACATATTGATATCGGTATGATTGGGGGCGTATACGATTCTCTTGGAGCAAGGGTTAGCTCGCTATCTTTTGTAGTAAACAATCATAGGTATGTTCATCCGAAACCTATCCGATAAAGTAGTATTATGCCGTTACAATAAATGATTCAATTTCCTTTACGCAAGTATCGAATCCACTTAAGTATTATGAAAGTAATAGAGGAGAGGGAATAGTTTTCTTGCTGACGCTACTTTTACGATAATGATAGAAAACGCGGTCCAATATCTATAAAATATTACAGCCGTACTCGTCCGAATGCCGGACGCTAGCGGACCGGACCGGACCGGAATGAGACGCTCGTTCATAGATTTGATTGTCAGAATTAACTTTAACCGATGGTTGAATAAGCTTTTGTAATAGATGGATTATTGGCGGTGGATAAATCTGGTTATATGTGCAAAGTCGACATTTAATGTGTTCTCAAATGTAAGTTAACTTGATCTAACGTACCACAGTCTAATATTGAATTTTGTAAATTTTATTTCCCATAGTTTTATTATTATTATTCTTTATTTATAGTTTAATATTATGCTGAAGAGCTTGCTAATCTCAAGAACTACTGGTTCGAATTAAAAAAATATTTAGCAAATCGTAGGGGCCCAGCAGGGTCGAAGCCTACTGGGGCCATGGGTAGTGTGAAAACGAAACCCGGGCCCTGAGACGAAGGCAACGAAGGAACAGGAGTGGGTTTTTAGTCAGTAAAAGTCTGACACTACCTCTCGCTCCGCCCAAGAGCGGGATTTGTCATAAGATGATTTTCGCACCTAAAAAAAAAAGTGTTGCATAGCCACTTATCGTGGAAAACTATAAGTAGACTATACAACATCACGCTGTGATCCACGGAAGCACAAACCGCAAGAAACAGCTGGTTAATTTATATGCACCTTCAATGCAACAATGTAAATTTTTGATCGAAGGTGCTGCATGCACATAGATAATTAAAAAACTTAAAAAAAAAATATAACTGACCTCAATACAAAGATTGACTGGTAGAGAATGCCTTGTTGCATTAAGTCCGTATATGTACCTCTACTGTACATGAAGTTTAAATAAATAAATAATGAATACAAAAAATAAAAACAAGAAAACTATCAAAATCACTTTAACTTCGGAAGTCAGTGTTTCTTTCTGGTATCTATTTTTATTTTGTTTAATATCGACTTCCGAAATTAAAGTTATTTTGAACCTTTTATTGTTTTTTTTTTTGTAAAATGTTTTTTACTTCACACTTTTTAGTGCACTTACGTACTTCACACTTTTTATACACTTATAGCCAGAGTACCTATTTCTCGTGACAATTCTAATTAACGCAAACAATGCTAGGATCATCATCATCTTCCTGCCATTGTCCCATTTTATTTGGGGTTGGCGCAACACGTTTTTTTCTTCCATTCTGTCCTGTCACTCGTCACGCTATCACTAACTCCCTTTTCATTCATATCACTTCTCACACAATCCATCTATCTTTTCTTTGGTCTTCCTCTCCCTCTCCATCCACATGTACACTCATAACTCTTTTATCAACATGCGTTTCATCCCTCCTCTTCTCATGACCAGCAAACACTGCTAGGATATGTTTATTATGAAGGTTCCGTCTACATTTCACCTTTCGGCTCAATCGTCGGATCAGTTTGATAAGTACATTTTAGCCAAAGTGTAAAGAAGTATATCCTTTTAGGGGATAAAATGCAAATCGATCCATAACCGACGGAGTTTTGAGTTAACAAACATTTAAAAAAAATATATTAAAAAATACAACCGAATTGAGAACCTCCTCCTTTTTTTTGAAGTCGGTTAAATAACCAGTCAAGTACGAAGTCAGACTCGCGCACAAAAAGTTCTGTACCAATATCGACATAACATGCATAGAACATTAGACACCATATTATAAATAAAGTATTCGGCAAATAAATTACGTTTGATGTATTAGAGCCCCACTAAAATATTGATTTTATTGTTTTTAGTATTTATTATTACAGCGGTAACAGAAATGCATCATGTGTGAAAATGTCAACTGTCTAGCTATCCCGGTCCATGAGTTACAGCCTGGTGAGAGACAGACGGACAGTGGAGTCTTAGCAATTTACCCATTGGACACAGAACCTTAAAAATGTTCAAAATTTTTAACTGACCCTTTTTCTGGTAATATACTGGACCGAGAGGATCGCACTAATACCAGGATTTACTTAATACAGGGATTTTTAACCGTCAGTTTACTTAACCCTGATATTTTGTTCTAAAAAAATATTTGGTTGCTAGCCTCTACCAGTGGCTTCGTTCGCTTGGAATTAGCATGTCCCAACAATATAAATTATAGCTCTTGTGTTATTCTACTTTACAAGCTACATTGCTTCAAAGTTAATGACTGGCCTGTTGGTCTAGTGGTTAGTGGCCCTGACTGCTATGCTGGAGGTCGTGGGTTCGATTCCCACCCAAGACAAATGTTTGTGTGATGAGCACAATCATTTGTTCTGTGTCTGAGTATAATTTATCTATAATATGTATTTAGAAATATTTAAGTATGTTTATCAGTTGTCTAGTACTCAGAACACAAGCTCTGCTTAGTTTGGGACTAGATGGCGTTGTTTGAAAGTTGTGTAAAAAAAAAGTATCATCTATATATATAAAAGGAGAAACTGACTGACTGACATATCAACGCACAGACGAAACTATGAGGACTAAGACCGTGAAATATTGCACAAGGTTTCCTTTTATGACGTAGGCGAGCACTAAGAGAGGATTTTCCAAAATTCACCCCCTAAAGTGTTGAAACGGGGGTCCAAAATTTTAATGGAAAAACCTAATTTCACGCGGGCGAAGTCGCTAGCAGAAGCTAGTTAAAAATAATTCTGTAGTTTTTGCGTAAGTGTTCCAAACATCCATACATTTTTTTTTTTAACGACGGTCACGATTACAGTGTTGTTATTCGTCGATTTGAACCCAAGTAGGTAGGCTGTGTAAACTTTGAGGTGAGAAGTTCAAGTAAGTATAAAAGGTCTTCATTGTTCAATTTTCATGACCACTCTTAGAACACGATTTAGGGGATATTAAAGGTTGTATGGGAGAATCTTATTCCTTGGGTAAATAAACTTGAAACTTGGTACAAATTCTAATCAAAATGAAACTGACTGTCATTATTACTTTTTCAAAACTACTATCAAAACGTATTCTAAGAGGTGTTCAAGAAATCACGAAAACATTCTGGCGATCGAAGTCGCAGCAAAGCGCTAGTTTTATTTATTTTGTGAGCATGGTAATATCGTCAATTAATTTTGACATTACCCTAACCAATCACAGGACACTAACCCTCTACGAACAACACCTGGATGGTACACCGTTTGGAAAGCTGTAAGCACCGTTAATGAAGGGCTTAACGAGAAAAAGTAGCCCTGCCTCGGCTGACTGGAACTGGATTAGCGCTGAGATCGCGTCATTAGTGAACGATACACCTGATTAGGGCCCGGAGATCCTTTGATACCGTTTGATATATGCTTTCATCTTACGTGACTAAGTGATTTAGATCAGCGATGTAGGTAGGTGCAGGTATATCGCTTTTAGGCTGTGTAAGTTATAGATAGGTACATTTAGATGATCACAGATGCTTGATAACTGCTAGAGCAGTGCTGGCCGAGTAGTAACGGCCCCGACGTACAAGTTGTAGATTGCGGGTTGAAACCCAGCCAGGCGCATTACTTTGTGTAATTTATTTCATCACCACTGCTCTAAAAACGGTAAAGGAAAACATCGTGAGGAAACTGACATGTCCTGGAACCACAAATTCGAAGACATGTGACATCCACCAACTCGCACTGGGCCCGCGTGGTGGATTACGGCCCATTCCCTCTCCTAGAGAGGAGACCTGATTCCCAACAGTGGGAACATTATAAGGCCGACTATGCTATGCTAGATGCTTGATGCGTAGATATTTGGTAGCTTTATCATCATAATTTCAGCTGCAAGCCGCCTCTTTCTGTGAAGCAGTAACGCTAGCAAAGGAGTGAGGTGACCGCAGCCGTGAGGAACAGATAACGTCAGAGATGCCCAGCAATCGGACCAGCCCCCCGGCTGGTCCGATTGCTGGTTGCTAAATTTTTTACCCATAGAAAGCTGCTTTATTCCTGAGTGACATAAGCTATATTTTATGTACGCGGGCGAAACTACGGGCAAAAGCTAGTGTATAATATGTTTGTTACACTATCAAGCTCAAACGGCAGAACAGAAAAATAAAGAATATTTCTTAAAAACTCTTTAATACAAAGAAAATTACGCCTATTTTAAGTATTACTCGTAAAACTAAAACCAGTTTCTATTTTATATATAGGTTTTGCACGATTTATACAGTACCTCCGTGCAGCCACTTGGCCCAGAGAGAGCCACTGTCGCATAATGCGACCACTCGGTTACCCTGCATTACCAGGGGCGTCTAAGTATGGATTATACAAGCTGTAGGTTATAATTAAATACATATCAAACTTATTTCAAGATGGCGTTTACAAAAAATGTTTGTCAAAAGATGTGTAATTACTACTAACTAGCTGGTAATTATCTCCAGAGTACAACCAGAACAAAAAATTCCATGTGCTATTCCAGGACATGGTCTATCCTTGCATTAAATATCATCCAAACCCGTTCAGCCATTTGAGCGTAAAGGAGTAACAAACGTACAAAATTTCGCCTTAAAATATCAATTAATTAATAAAAAAAAGTAAAAAAAAAAGTGTAATTAGGTAATAATAGAAGCTTTTTAAAGTTTTTGAATGTTCCAACAATATCTTTAATTAACGAGTTGCTGGTCGCAATTTTATTTAATTGCCACTGTTCTTTTAACAATAAAAAAAAAACAATGAGAGGAATGGGTTTGTTTTTAAATTTTAGACCAAAAAGTTCGAAGACATGATGTGATTCCAGTCCGCACTGGAATCCTAAGATGGATTGTGAACCACTCATAACGGAGAGGAGAGTTACGTCCCTGCAGTTGAAAATTCTAAGCAAAAATTACGCTTTTTTGGCAAAATTATTAACACTTTATTTTGTTACTGTTATCGGTTGGAACGAGTTATAACGAATTAAAAGTGTTGAGGCAAGACACACTCAATCCAGTGCATTAGCGCCGTAACATGTGACAACTGCGAAGTACTGTGTTGAGAGCTGCATTCGATGCGAGCAGGCTTTTATGGATTTCTGATTTTGACATACTGACTTGCTTTAAAACTGAAAATATGTGCTATCTTTTATTTATGTTACTCTCTTCAACGACAGATTAATAACAAGAATTAAGGTAAATTCATACGGGAACGTTTTAAAGAGTTGCCATGGCCCTAGAATGTAAAGGGTAAATGACAGGTTTTAGTCAATAAAAGTCTAACACATTACACTAGATCTGACACTCTTTTCCTCTCCACCCAGAGCGGTGAAATTATTTAATTATTTCCTATGTAAAAAAATGCAGGAGAAGTAATTTAAAGAACCTAAGAACTTGCCTACGTGGTATGATTAGCTCTATCAGGATAGTATTCTTTTCCTAAAAGTTAATAAAAGCAATACATGATAGGCAACAAAATTAATTAAAATAATGAGCGCCTTTTGTCATATTTTTAAGGTATAATAATAATATAATATTCCACAACTATCACACAACGCCGTCTAGTCTCAAGCTAAGCAGAGCTTGTGTTATGAGTACTAGACAACTGATAAACATACTTATATATTTCTAAATACATACATATTATAGATAAATTACTTCCAGACACAGAACAAATGATCGTGCTCATCACACAAACATTTGTTCTGGGTGGGAATCGAACCCACGACCTCCAGCATAGCAGTCAGGGCCACTAACTACTAGACCAACAGGCCAGTCCTATACTCCTATACTCGTATCTTAGTTACAAACCCTTGAAACACCTCAATTTTTCGTACATTTTGACATTGGTTGTAGATTAAAAGATATAGCGACTTGAATTGGAACACTTTTTTTAAGTCTCTCTGTAGTATCACACATAGTCTTGTATTGTGGGTTCATTCATAAATATGTGAACTCAGATATACAAGACACCCCAGACGCGAAACAATTATCTGCAGGCCTATAAGTATATGTTTCATGCGGGAATCGCACCTGCGGCACAACGCGCAGTGCCCAATCGCTCAACCACTGCGCCAATCGTGCCTTTAATATGAAAGTTGGCCTTCTGGTGTGCAGAAATGGTCACTGGGGCCAATTCTTTGTATACCTACCTAAGAAAGTAAAGCATAATTATGTTGAAAGTCGCCAGTTCAGCTGTGTGCTCACACTTTATACTATATGAGAACCTTTAAGTAAAATAAATACCACACTTGTAAAGACAAACTCCGACCACACAGCACATTAGCCTGCTATAGCGTATTTTATTTATACTCCAACCAGGAAGCTATAAAAATGGGTCGGTGGTCGTTACTCTGCATATTTTCTAGCTTGATCACTGCCTGTTTCACTAAGTCCTGAATTATTTATTGGCTATAACAAGCAACGGTGTAGCGATTAAAATATGGATGCAATTGTCCTTTGAGCTAACGAAGTTGGTAAAATTGACGTCGGAAAAATAATGTATAACTTTAGATAGGTTAGCAAGGAGAATTAATCTTCTTCTTCCTTGTCGATATCACTCTTGACAGAGTGGTCGTGGTCATCACTTCAGGTGTTGGTGGCAAGCTTCACAACGCGCCGCCACTCCTCTCTGATGGCCGCCTTCCTCGTGCATTCGTGCAGTGATGATGAGCCACTTACTGCCGCTTTAATCTGGTCAGTCCACCTCATAGGCGACCTTCCTCGTGGCCTGGTACCCTCACCAGTTTTGGAGAATTAATAACGGCTTTTTTTTAGGTCGGAAAATCATCTAATGACAAATGTCGCTCTGGGTGGAGCAGGAGATGGTGTCAGACTTTTACTGACTAAAAAGCCACTCCTGTTCCTTCGTTGCCTTCGTCCCAAGGCCCGGGTATCGACATTTTTTTGACATCTCATCTACGATTTAATTTCAGTCTCAATCTATCAAAATAAAACTTCTGATTTCCGTACATTTTTGACATTTATTGTCGCTGAAAAGAGATTAGCTTTTTGAATTTGGACATTTTACGTATTTATAAAAACTTTATGTACAGTAGTAGTAGCATAATCAGCCTTTCAATGTTCCCGCCGCTCACTCACTCACTCACTCAGGCCGCCTCTCTTGGAGAGGAAGAGTACTAGAGAGTACTCTCAGTAGTAGTACATAGCCGGATTTAATGCAACAAAGCATTTTCTATCAATCAGACTTTGAATTAAAAAAAAACTAAACTGTGGTATTTTTTGACTATCAAGTCTTAACTTCTGTTTCATAGAAACTGAAAAAAAAATACACAAGAACTATGAACGAATTTCCATAGATTAAATCGAGAGTGAAAATGCTGCCAGCACTTAAATATAATAAAAACAAAAGACTACGTGTAAACATTATTCTCAAGCGTTAGAGCAAATCGCGCGAAGTATTAAGAGTACCTAATTGTATTGTATCTCTAATCAGGCCATCTCTATTCAGCCACATTTTAAAGTTACATGTAATCCGGTCGAATGGTCTGAACGGGTGGCTCCGTAAGTTTTAATAAAAGGATTCACGGCTTTCCATGTTTTACAAAGCGAGGCTTTCCTACTCTTAATGATTTGCTTGTTGGGTCAGAAATATTGTTTCTTTGTACTGATAATAAAGTAGGTAAATCGTTTGTTACTTTACTTTCATCATCATCATCATCATCATTTCACATAGGCTTCCCCCATGCGTCGTCATAACGACCTATTCTATGCATCTCGCATTCATCGGAATCTCGCAACCCTTCCCAGGTCATCGGTCCACCTTGTGGGAAACCTTCCAACGCTGCGTTTTCCGGTACGCGGTCGCCACCCTACACCCTAGAACTTTCAACCATTTGTTCTGCGAGCAATGTTCTGCAACAAAAAAAAAGTATTCCTTGGAGGAATACCAAAAAGTAAATGATATAATCAATAGCCATCAAATTCCTTTAAGACTTATTTTGTTTTTTTAAGCGAAAATATTGCTGAACAAAACACAAAAAAAAAACATATAGTCGAATTTAGAACCTCCACCTTTTTTTCAAGTTGGTAAAAAAACACAAACACTTAAGATTATATGGTTATCTATGGAGTTACTGATGCGATTGCGAAAATTCTTTCACTGTCAAAAACCTTTCTGTTATTCAATGGTAGTGTATCAACACCACCGAGTAAGTTATCGTGTTAGAATTTCTGATGCTCAATCAGAAATTCTAACACAATAACTCAAAGTTTATCTGTAAAAAATCACTTTTAATAAAGCTTTTAAGGTTTTCTGATAAAGCTGCCCATTGTTACACTCTATTCTCCCACACACTAATTCTCCTACTGTACCTAAATCGTTTATGGTGTACAACGAAGAGTATGTCTATTTATCTATTAATTTAAAAAAGTCGTCACCACTTTCAAATAGGTTTGTAATTGGTTCTTTGCTACGGTCAGTATGGACTTTATCTGAATTTGTGGGAAAATCTAACCTCCAATATAGGTAGGTACTCTGGCTATATTGTAACCTAATTGTGATAATTATTATTTCAATAAGAAAAAATAAAATAATTATAATAATTTATGTTAAGAAGCTTTATTTTACACCGAACCTATGATCATATGTTATGGGAAGGGAACAGACACGCATTCGAGAAAATTGATTCTCTTTATGCTTTATCATAAACTGAAAAAGGACGAAAGATTGATTCATTGTAGCATGAAAGTAGATGAGTACAATACTAAAACGAAAAGGGAAAACGTCAAACGCTTTATTATTTCTAAAAATACGACCCTTTAGGAGGATGTTTAACAAACAGAATATTTGCGAAATAGCATCATTAAATTTTATTATGACGCACATTTCAAAGTTTAGGAGACATCAAGTGACAGTAAAATACAATCATAAACTTTGTAACAAAACGCAGCAAATGACCGGAAATTTGAAGATCGCCATTTCTTTTGACCCAATAAAAGTAATAATATTTATGTTATATGAATACTTGTATAGCTCGACCTCGTGATGTAATATCAGGCGCACGGTCAATGCTAAACAACGCTTGACGAGGCCGGACTTAGACGGATGACCATTGTGAAAAATTATCGTCTATGCTATTCAAGGACATGGGCGTCAAATTTTATCCAAATCTGTTCACTTGGTTGAGTCTGGAAGAAGAACATACACACACACACTCACACGTATACGCCTAACATATTTTCACTTTACTAATAATAGGTAGCATTATGAAATCTTTCCCTTTATATGTACTTTGTAGACTACAAAAAGGCGTTTGATTCTCTAAATCATTCTTCAATATGGGAGACGTTGCAATAACAGGGAGTTGAGAAGAAATATATAACCATACTACAGGAAATATACAGAAAAGTTTACGCAAAAGTCAAACTGAACTTGACGGAGACAAGTTTCCCATAAGAAGTTTCGTTCGGCAAGGTGACCCTCTGTCATTAAAAATGTTTACAGCAGTCCTAGAAGCCTAGGTATCTTCGAGAAACTCAACTGGGAAGAAAAATGATTAAAGGATAACGGAAAATATTTTTCAATACACTTACTCGAAAACCCGCTGTTATCCCACCGCTTTTAGGCAATAGACTGCTTTCCGCACTAGTGCAGAAATAGCGCGTGCTCTCCCCCACCACAATGTTATTATTACATTTATCGTATCAGACTAGGCGCGCGTCGACCCCCGCAAGTCGCCGGTCAATTCTTCGTAAGTGTATTGAAAAAAGTCGTTTGAGACACGTGCAAATTTGTCATTGTAGCCCTCGGCTCCATAACACATTCGCCTACGGCTCGTATAAATTCCGCCTCTGTCGCAATGACAAACTTTCTGCACTTGTATCAAAATGCACTATAAGCCACCTTCGTTTCGTAGATGACATAGTCATATTCGCAAACTTGATAACCATGCTAGACAACTTGACAGAAGAGAGTAAGAAAGTAGGTCTGTTTATAAACATCACAAAAACTGAAATATTATCAAATAGCGACGAAACCGATATTGTGACTAGTGACATATATAAAAGAATATATTTATTTGGGCCAACTGGTTTCCTTTAAAACTACTGGAGAAATAATGGAAAAATACTGGAGCTTTAAAGAAATCATGAAAAATAAATCTGTTAGTGCGTCAAGTAAAAGCTCTTCGACATAGCAATTCTACCGTGTTTGACTTATGGTTGATAAAACTGATCGTTGAGAAAATGTCATCATCATTTCAGCCGAAAGACGTCCACTGCTGGACATAGGCCTCCCCCAAGTCTCGCCACAATGAACGGTCCTGTGCGTCTTGCACCCATCGGAATCCCGCAACCGAAAAAAAAAACAAAAAAAAAAGAGTAAATGTAAAGAAGACTAATTAGCCATACATACGTAAGATGGAAAGGAGTATGCTTATTTAGATGATTGGGAAAAAGACTAATACCACGGATATTGTTGAAAGCGTGAGGGTTCTGAAGTGGAACTGGGCGGGTCACATATGTCGGATGCAAAACGACAAATGGACTAAGAAAATCACGGAATGGATACCAAGAGATAGAGTAAGGTCACGAGGACGTCAAAGGAAAAGATGGGCAAACCTATTCATACAAAGGCTAGGACCGGACTGTATGACCAAAGCTAGAGATAGGCAATACTTGAAAGAGTTAGGGTAGGCCTACGCCAAAGAGGCGAGTACTAATTTAAGTTTAGATAGCAATAAATGAAATTACAATTTAAAACCAACTGTGATAAAGCTTAACTTTAAATGAACTCATAAAAATTATAAACAAAAAGAAAATGAAACAATTACTAAATAATTTTATAGATTAGTAATAATAATATGGTTTTATATATTTTATTTTATTAATAATAATAATATTTTTCAAAATGAAAAGTAATTGCGTAGTAGTAGAATAAATGTGCTTTTTATTTTATTAATGAAATCTCTTATCATCTTTCTGCCCTTTTCCCGTGTTATTTGGGGCTGGCGCAACACTTTTTTTTTTTCAATTTTTTTTTATATTTTTTAAAAAGGTTGTGAAGTATAATACCAATATCATTCTATAACTTTTTCTTGACATTAACATAAAATTATCAATTAATTTTAGGTAACTTGTATATCATTAATGAAGAGTTTTGTTACTAATTTGGTGTACAATAAAATTTATTCTATTCTATTCTACTCTATTCTATTCCATTCTATTCTATTCTATTCATGAGATAGTTACGCATGGAATGATTAAATAACATTTCACCGGATCAACATCTTCAATGTGTACCCATTGCGATACTAACAAAACAAAACTACCGTAGAAATATGAACTACCATAATGACGTCACCTTAAATCAGCTGAGCACTGTAGGAAATTGAAATTTGAACGTGAATGTTCAATTTATATAACCAGGCAAGCTCTTATTCCGTTCCATTCATATTATTATATGGATTTACATGAATAAAAAGTTTCACTTATCGAACTTCGACGTCTGTTATGTCATTGTTCACAAATTAAATAGAGAGATTTTTATGAAAAAGTTTGCGTGGAACATGTCGGATTTGAATTTGAAATTAGAATTTTGTGGGATTTGATTGACGTATTAATGCTGCGGAACAATGTGGTTAAAATTGGACCTATGTGGAGATAGTCGTTTTTTTACCGAAATTCAAATAAAGAATTCGAGAATTTTAGTGAATTTAAAATTTTTAGACCACCAAAGTTTATGTCACATTGTGCATATGACAAAGTTCAAATTCCATTGCAATGCATAGTTTTTGTAGGATCTTTTATACTAAAAGTAGCCATTTAAAAATCAAAAAGCTAAAATTGATGTTTCAGTTACTGACCGTGGATTGAAAATGTCATCCTTTTTCAATATAAAAATAAATCTCTAAAACGTAACACATGAAAGAAATATGTTCTTACTTGTCTAAACAAACTCATCTTAACTCATAAACTAATACATACCTTTTACCATAAATAACGTGTAGTTCTAGTACCGATTCCGACATGTAGGGACCAAATATTGAGGTTCTAACAAGTCCCTAAGTCAAACAAAAAATATTCGCATGATGTGATAAAGTTGTCGTGTACGAAACACTCTCTATTGAGCCCGAGATTGGAACTGTGCCCGAAAAATAGCGACAAACCAATATCGGTATAGACGACCTGTGAATGTACGACACAGGCGGCTTATTTTGGTATCTTTTCAGTCAGTAAGATAGTTGAACACTCCACAGGAAAAAGATTTAATGACATTTTGTTTTGTAAAATTGTTTTCTTTTTTTTTTACTTGACTTGCATTAGACCATTATCGCACCTGATGGTAATCGATGAGGTGGTTGACAACGGAGTACACTCGCCTAGAAGTAACCTACTTATTCTGGACCTAAAGATCCCTAGGTTCCTGATAGCTACTATCAGGAAACCGACTCGAACAGGAAATTCCACTCTTTAGTGGAATGCTCAGGAGTTACAGGAGTAATTCCCAGTATGGAGAAACGTTTTCATTAAAAAAAAAGAATCGTCACTCACCAACAGGTGAGATACTGGTCCGAAAGTATCAAAAAAAGCCTCATATTTATTTTTAATTACATGCTATAACGGTTATTTTATTGACATAATTACTTAACAGAATTGGTCAGACTTTATGGGAACCGTTGTCATTGAAGGATTCCAGCTACTTAACGTGTTTTCCCAAGTACGGAACACACAGGTAGCTATCGGCCAAAACGGGATATAAACACACATTGATAGTCATCGCGTATGCGCCAGTAATAGCCTGTTTTCCCTAGGTGAGTCGTGGTACTTCAACGGAATTATAAGTAGCAGTTATAGAAGGTACGTGTTATACTGTGTAGGTATCTAGTGCTGAAATGCTGGCAATCACTTTTACAACTTGAGATCTAGACAATTACAGTAATAAATTTTAGCTTTTTGCCTATTTGGTAAAACCTTTTTCTTACGGTTTCACTTCCATATATTTACGATCAATTGACTGTTGCACTGCGTGCAGTTGTTTGATTTCTGAACGGAATAATTATTTGTATGGCTTAAAGATTGTTGTTCAAAGTCTAAGTTTCTTGTTTTTCTTTTACATTTTAGGAAAGCTTACAGACTAATAACAATAACAAAAAAAAAAACTAAATTGCTAAACGGCGTAAATATAATAACCTCATCGGAGGTTATATATTATATGTTTGAGCCGTTTGGGGTTGAAACACTAGGGTCATGGGATCCGAGCGCTCATCGAGTTGTTCGGGATATCAGCAAACAGCTGGTCGACTCTTAGCGTGACCAGAGGGCTGGGTTTTTCTTCGGTCAACGAATCATCATTACCATCAAGCGTGGCAATGCTGCCAGCGTTCTTGACACTTTTCCTATTGACATCGATGTGGACGAAATATTTGATGCCCTATGAATTATTTATCTACCCATTTGTACATATTATTGTTTTCAGTTTTAAACACCTATTAAGATATAATATTTAGTAGTTAAGATGTTTATATATATTAATAATGTTAATTAATTGCTGATAATTATAAGCATCCATTACAAAATTATAGCTTCCCGTATAATGAAAAATTAATAGAATGTACCAACTTTAAGCAACTAGCTTAAAGTTGGTACAATTTCTATTAATAAAATTTTACTCTCTTGATTTTTTATGTTAATTTACATATTTGTTATAGCACCCGCGATACAGGAGTATATCCTAGAGTAAAGCAAGACTTAAAAAAAAAATTGTCCAACAAAGTTGACTTTACCCTTGTCCCGCATAGCAGATAGTAGGGTTTTTTCTTTAGGCTTCACACGATTTGTGTATTCACCCATTGTAAAATTTAAAAAGTCATTTGATTTTGATACAGTATACCTACAGTCATTTTGGTGTACATCAGAAAACGGATGTGACAAGTTCAAATGTATCTGCAGTATTTTTCTAACAAAAATTTGAGTCAGCCTTCTCAGCAAGTTTCGCTGATGTATTCAATACCTACTATAATAGTATTCTCCGCTTCATTTTACCTAAATTGTGCCTGTTTCAATGATTTCATATATTGTCTAGCCATATACACGCTTGAGATGCAAAACTAGGCCAATTTTACATCACAATATTCACAAGTAATCTATCCACTTTTCGGCCACCGTAGGCGCGGTCTTGCGGACGGCGAGCAATGGGTAGCCCACCGACCGACCGTCCGGTAACCGTCCGGACCGAGCCCAAGTCGTCGACGGCGCGTATTATTTCACGCGCGCCTCAGGGAGATGACAGCAAATCGTAGAGGCCCAGCAGGGTCGAAGCCTACTGGGGCCATGGGTAGTGTGAAAATGAAATCCGGTGTGTTAATAGGTGTTCCACCTAAAAAAAAGTAATCTATCCACTTCCTGAACTTCACTCGTTTAAAACACGCCAAAATAAAAAGGATTCGTTCTTTTCTATCTATACATTAAATTTCACAAAAAAACATGAGTAAATACAGTCAAGGAACAACAAAACTATTCGGTGTAACATATTGGAACGCTTTCAAAGACTCCATCAGAATGATATAATGAAACTTATCAATTGAAAAATGGAAACGCTGTGATCTACTTTAATCCCAGTATGTCGTGAACGAAGCGAGGAAATGAAACTGGAAATGTCTAACGAGATTTTATTTTTAAAAGAAACACGAAAATGCTATTTATTGAGAGTTCCTCTATTTGATTTGCTTTGGTACGGCTAGGTTTTGATGTGTGCAAACGGATTAGAGCGAAGAAAAATATCCATTTAGCTCTTCTTCCCTTGTTCTAAGCGTTGAACGAATTAAAGCACTGAGTACGTACTCCTTTTTGAGATGTTTGCATTGCGAGTACGTGGTGGATTGTGAAATGAAATCTAGATTCGTCTCATGTTCAATCTCTGTATAAGAACGATTATATTCTACGCAATCCTATAAATACAGAAAGTATTACTATTAGCTACGGACAAACTTACACACTAATACTATAAAAGTGAAGGTTTTTTATGTTAGTAACTTCTTCACGTTTAAACGGTTGAATGGATTGGAATGAAAACCACACGAGTATACGATATCCAAAAATAGAACATAGGATTTTATCTTGGGAGTATGTTCCCTTGGGATAATTTTCTACTTTCGTCATGAATAAATATCCATATATTTCTGTACTGCATGCCATATGCATATAAGTTGTTTTTTTTTTAAATCGTTGTCGTAGATAAAATCCGATTATCATTGTTTAATCCCCTTCAAAAAACTCGAACATCGTCATGTATCGTTTTAATTATTGATAAGTAGGCTCATTTTTTCTTTACCACTATCTCACCTGATAGTAAGTGATGATATTTTTTTTAGGTGGGATATCATCCAATGACATCTACCGTCCGTTCGCGGAGCGGAGGGCCAGACTTTTACTGACTAAAACCCACTCCTATGTTCCTTAAATAAATTATAGGGAAAAGAAAAAAAAAACTATGAATAAATAAAGTAGAAATACGACACCGCCAAGACAATTCTGCCCCGGGACACCGCATCCCCCGTCGTGAGAGTTCGCACGCGCTTGATGGCATCCGTCGTGGAGTGCCCACTGCGAAAGCTAAATTGACCGTCCACAAAATTCGGCCCCACTCGTGCTAGGTGCACGACGAGGCGGTCTGCAATTACTCTTGCCCACCTCGTCGAGAAGCACAATGGGCTGGTACGCGGACGGAGAGTAAGCAACAATGTGATAGGCTATGTAGCACGCTTCTCTAGAACTAACCTATTCGCTCTTAACCTAAAGACTCCTAGGTTGTTGCTATCATTAAACAGAGATTTCGACAGGAAATTCTACTCCTTAGCTATAGGCACAATTCAGTCATGATAGTAGTCCTTATATTTACAAAAAATATTATTAGGGTCAGCTAACCACTTAAGTTCGTTACGAGACTGAGACTGCCAGACCAGGAATGGAAGCCAGCTCGCCGTCCGCCCGGTAAGGACCAGACCCGGATCGATGGCGCAATATGTTCCAAGAGCCCATCAAAGAGATATCAGCAAGATTGACGGCTTTTGTTAGGGCCAATGCCTGCCAGGGCTGTGAATTATTTGATAAAGGTAACGTGGCCTTCACAAAGGTTAACTGAAGAAACATTTTGGATTTTAGTTAGTAAAATTCTGACACTCCCTCTCGCTCTACCCAGAACGAGAGAAGTCATTTGATATGATTTCCTAAGGAAAAAAGGAATGGAAGTAAAAATTCAAAGCCAAACTCCAAAGTCTTGAGCCAACGCCAAGTTGCTAGCCTGTTGGTTTTCTATCGTTTACATTTCCGGAAGCGTGTTTTAGAATTGCACTACTTAATTCCACCAAATCTGATCCATCATCGGACCACTAGAGGCATTGCGCCACTAGTACATGGTGGAAACCCCACCCATACGTACAAAGCGTTTTAGGAATACATTCATTGTGCGCACAGAAGGAGTGGAATTCCCTGCCGTCTGTGTTTCCTGATAGTTACAACCTAGGTGTTTTTGAGTCAAGAGTGAATAGGATACGTCTAGCCAAGTGTGCTCCATCGTCAGCCACATCCTCGCTTACCATCAGGTGAGATAGTGGCCAAACGCGAGCCTATCCATAATAAATAATAAAAAACCTTCTGAAAAACATCTATATTAAATTAACCAAGCTAAAAGTCCAATTTATGAGCACCATATAGCCAAAATTGTTTAAAATTTCTGTGTTCAGCTCACTACACGTCAGTCATTTCCGGCGATCCCCACAACGAGCGGGGTGGAACCCGCCATAACCGTCACTTTTGGCAGTTACATTTACGAATTGTATCATTGATCGAACGTTACTAATTGGAATCGCAAACCCGTACAAATCCCTTTTATAGAGATATAAATATTTCATGTAAAAATCAGGCTGGAGGAAAAAATAGCAATCATATTGGAGAAACTTTTTTTTTATATTAAGATAGATATGTACCTTGAGTTCGTGTATTCTGATTGTAACCTGGGTGTCAGAAAGCCAAGGTTATTTAATTATCTAGGCAAGCGTACAATCCGCCATATCATAGCTTAGCAGTGATAGAGGATAAAAGCAAGTCTATCAGGTACGGTCATGTAAAGAGTAGGGATAAAACCCATGTTACTAAAAGAGTTAAGGGTATACATGTGGATGGAACGTAAATGACATGGAAAAAGAGCAGGAAGATGAATAAAAAGATATCTAATAGAAATGGAAGTCTACTAGCGTAGCATTGTGCTACGATTTCGTAGCTCCCAATGTTGTTGACTGAAGCCTACGAAATGGCTACGCGGTCCGATGACCTACAATAATGACATCTAGTAATTAACAAAAACACAACCAACAAAAAACAAAACCCATCAACAAAACACACAAATAAATTAATTACAACATTAACAAATTGAGAAAAACACGGCGTGCAAATAAACGGACCGCACACTGTAACGTTATTTTGGACTCATTAAACCAGGGCTGATTTTACACACATATTCAGAGAGATAACTTTGCCGGCGTTATGCAGTTAAATGGATTAAATTCGGCCGCAGCTGGATTGTTCGCGTAATGGACACCCTGTACATGAAAACGTTGGGCAAACTTGTTACTGCGAGCACTGTGTGTTAGCAATTTTTACCCCAATTTATCAGATGATATTGACGCGCGATGAATTATTTTTAAATTGTGAATATTTCAGTCTTTTGTTGGTTGTTTTTATTTTTGGTCATTGATATTACAGGTTGTTGAAGTATTTAAGTGGTTTATTGAATTTTCACTTTTTTTTTTACACTTAATTTTCTTAGTAGTTTTCTTTTTAAAAAAGGCACATTTTTTTTTCTATAAAACTTGAGACATGTCGTAACCTTTCTATAACCTCATAATAGTTGATAAAGAAAATTCCTTTGTATAAAGAAAAGTTTCCGGGCTCTTTCCGGCGCTCCAAACCATTTTTTTCCAATTTCATCGAAATTTAACGCTCGCGAAAGGCAATGGGCCCCGGATTATTGAAAGTCGTTCCAATAAATCATATAACAAAGAATTCCCTTTCACATGAACCCGTTATTGGCCGCTTTCTTCTACGCAGATTTAGGTAACGTATTTAACTCAGTTATAAATAGACGCACTTAGGGCTTTTGGGCCCCTTATTTTACTTTTATGTTATTTTTATTATACCCACACTGCCTACTCTCAAAAGCTGAATGTAATCCATAATGATTATCTTTATACTCCAAGTTCAGCCATATCGCCGTACTAAGTAACAATTTGCAAGTAATGAATGTTTAAAGCTGAAACACACAAGTAATCATCTAGGCAACAACCTCAGCGTTACGTTGTTTAATTTAATGCAAACGCAGCTTAAAAACTTTTATTGAGGGAAAAGTAATAAAAGTTGAAGAAATAATTTCCACCTACGTTTAAAGAGGTTCCCGAAAATTTTAGTCATAAAACTCTCCCGGGGAAGGCACCAGCTACATTAACCAAATTGTACTAAACAAACATATCTAATAATTACGCCGCGGGCACCGAGCCTCGTTTTGTGGAATTATGCGACCGCCTGTAACTTTTTCAATCTGAACTTCGACAATTAAATTTACTCCCAAGCAAGAAGTAACATTTCAATAAGGGACACGGATCGGTTAGAGACCGTGTTTGTGTTACAAAAAAACTGTTTGCCTTCCACACAATTTAATACCTGATAGTCTGGGAATTAAGCAGTCTCAAAAACACGCTTAGTTCGACAGTACAATGGAGCAGTGTGGCTTGATAAATACGATAAGGAATAGCAGTTAGAGAACGGTTTGAAAGAGCTCGTAGGATATATCATTAATCTTTACATTACAAATTCATTCGGCAAGAACTCACTCACTTGGATTAAGCAGAATTATAAATGAAGTGTCACGTAAACGCGCACAAAAAGCGTGAAAGGAGGAAAACCTCTGAATAAGCGACAATTGCGTCAGTTTTTAACTTGGAGATGGAGAGAATGGTCCTGCCGTCCTACCGTCCTACGCACAGGGGATTAATCGACTAATTCGCAAGTTTAAATGCGGGAAAGAAATACGGAAATACGCTGTTCAGATTGTAAAATCAATATCGATAAGGGTTTATAGACTGTTCGCAGTAAATGGTCGTTAATGATTCCGTACGCACGGATGAGCTCGTTAGACACTTAGGTAGTAGGCAGAATGTTTCGAAAGAGTAACCTTGGTTCTGGAATATAAAGGGCACTCAATAGATCACGGATTTTAGTTATTTCATTTTTCCCATCTAGAAAAAGGGGTTGTCTGATTTCTCGAAAAAGTCACAGCTGCGCTGGATTTTGAGTTCGGCAACTGAAGAAACTTGTTTAGATTCAGTAGTCAGTAAAAGTATTTTTTTTTTGTAGGTGGAAAAATCATCCAATGCCATCCCCCACTCTTGAGCGGAGCACGAGGGCGTGTCTGACTTATACTAACTAAAAACCCACACTCCTGTTCCTTCTTTACCTTTGTCCCAGGGCCGAATTTTCCTTTCAGAAACAAACCCTTGGCCCCAGGAGGCTTTGAACCTGCTGGGCCCCTACGGTTTGCTGACATCTCCTTGAGGCGCGCGTGGGACGGTACGCGCCGTCGACAACTTGGGCTCGGTCCGGACGGTTACCGGACGGTCGGACAGCGAGCTACCCATTGCTCGCCGTCCGCAAGCCCGCGCCTACGGTAGCTACTAGCTGGAAATCGGGATCGGGATCCCGTCGGCTGGGACGTGAGGGCCGCAATCACGTGCATGCACATTCGGCCTCCCCCTTTGCTAGCATTACTGCTTCGCAGAAGCACTCACTCCTCCTTGCTTCGGAGCATGGCCTGTATACCAAGGCCCGGCGCGAGAGATCGTTGCTGCCGATTCTCGCTCCATCTAACGCTGGAGAAGTTATTGAGTGATTTTCAACCCTAATATAGAAAGGTCGATTTTCATAGAAGTGCGGGCTAGAAACTAGAAACTTTTCCCATAACTTATGGAAAAAAATTAGTGCATGAGTTTAGATGGGTTTCAGAATAAGAAAAAATCAAAGAAACGATGAATGAGCTTTATGAAAGATGGTTGTCTAGAAAGGGGTGACTGCTTTTTGTAGGTGGAAAATCATCAAGTAATTAGGTACTCACACTCTGTGTGGAGGCAGACGGAATGTAGACCTTTAAAGTCTAAAACCCACATGTCTTCCCTCAGGTGCCTTTGCGTTCTAGGGTCATGGTAACTTTTTTGAATGATTCTATAATCCTGGTGGGCATGGACTATAGCGGGTCCCGTTAATTTGGCTGACAGCTCTTTGAGGCGTGCAAAATATAAGGCACCGTCTAACCAGCCTTAATCCTTACCAGACGATGATCTAAAAGGGGATGACTGCTGAGATGACGACTATTGAGAAGTATGGATGAAACCATGAGCCAATGCCAAATACATTGGAATAACTACAAGAATATATACAAGGTGGACCGAAGACCTTCAAGTAAAGGTTGCGGGAATCCGATGGATGAGAGACGCACAGAACCATTCATTGTATCGACATTTGGGGGAGGCCTATGTCCAGCAGTGGAAGTCTATCGGCTGAAATGATGATGATGATGAACGACAAGAGAGTGATGAAATCCCAATGACTAGATATTTTATTTTGTTTTTTTCTGGTTATGAAAAATTAAATTTACACTTTAATAGGTGTACGCTTGACCACTATCTCACCTAATGCTTAGCGATAATGAGGTTGACGATGGAGCACACTTGCCTAGAAGTAACCTATTCACTCTTGACATAAAGACTTATATGATTTGAACTCACAGACTTTGGTAGGGAATTCCACTCCTTGACTGTACGAACATTGAATGTGTCCTCAAAACTTTTTATGCGTATAGGTGGACGTCTACCATGTACCGGTGGCACATCGCCATACATGAGTGACTAGATGATGGAACGGATTGACTTACACACCCTGAAATGCACTATGTACTAATTCTAGAAACTTAAACGTGGCTCGATTTTCTTCAAACATATACCAGACAAGTAGCAGTATTTTCATCACAAACATTACGAGACAAGATCACGAAATAATACATCATAAAACAATTCAGTATATATAACTTTTATGTCGCCATTATCCTCGGCTACGTCACTGTGAGTAGGCTAAAACTTTTTACTCCGCAAGTTCTTGACGGCACATTATAACATATGATATATGGCATCTCAGTTTTTTTTTTTCTTCCAATGCAAAGCGACATAACAGTGAGAATTTTCCTTAACCTTTATTTTCTTTCTTCTCATACTCTGCGGAGCGTGGGGCGGAGCGAGACGGTATGTCAGACTTTTACTGACTAAACCCACTTCTATGTTCCTTCTTTGCCTTGCATTCCAGGACCCCGGGTTTCCTTTTCGGAAGCCAACACGTGGTCCCAGTAGGCTTGCCCTGCTGGGCCCTTATGGTTTTACTGACATTTCTTAGAGGCGTGCGTGGAATACTACGCGCCGTCGACGACTTGGGCTTGGTCCAGACGGTTACCGGACGATCAGTCAGTAAGTTACCCATTGCACGTCGTCTTCAAGCGTACGGTGGTTGGAAATCGAAGTCGGGTTTTCGGTTTCGCAAAAGGAAGCAACGACCTGCCATTCTTCCTCCCTCCAGACCATGGCCTGTAGAAGGGCATAAATTAATTAATTACAATAAAAAAATACCTATTCTGATAAATCTCGATTGCATCACGTCAGTAATCAGTAATGTAGTTCGTCGATTCCTATATTATTTACCTAACTAATGTCTTCATAAAACGCTACCGAGTACCCGTTTATTATTAATTATTTAAATGCAAGTGCATACACTTGCATTTAAATAATTTCAGTGCTCAAATTATGATTTCCAGTGCGGCATGGTAATTTTCAAATTGCCAGCGCGTACATTCATGTTTCTTGCGTTTAATGAAATGGTACAAACTTAACCATTACAAGTGACTACGATGGGTTTACCCATTTTCGATTACTGAATACAACACATAAATCAAAAACAAGAAAATAATAGTCAATAGAAGGCACAAAAAATCCGTGGAAGTTTTATGCCTTTTTTTTGTAATCGGCTTCTTTTCTTACTCGCCTATTCTAAAAACGTTCAGTGTGACGCACGTATGTAATTTCAAATTATACTCAGCCCAAATTATACTCGTATATAATGAACCTCACACACACACTCATCGTGTCAAGAACAAATCGGTAGATAAACCGACCCAATGATAGAAACTGATAATAACATAAATGAAAGATGTACACATCAGTTACAAATACTCATGATATAAACGTAAATACAAATGGAACAGTTGTATAGAGCATTGTAATCATAAAATAATGAGACATGTTATTTGTTGACTAACTTTGGTTTATATTGTAAGCGCTTACACAAACCAGACTACCCGTTGTCATTGTCGATTTTATTATTGTTTGTCACACATGTTTTTTGGGCTTCATTGATTTTGGTTTATCAAAGAAATTTCAGCAGAACTAGAGTTACAACAAGGCAGTACCTTCTATAACTTTTACTTTTCTGCGTTAAATAAAAGAAAAAAGTTTCAAACTAAAAATTACTTCTGTATCGTCGCTGACATATAGAAGACACCCAGACTTAGAGGAACTGTCTGTAGGCCAAAAGAATTTTCGTTGTTGTAAGTTCGGTGCGGAATCCAATCCACGCTATGCAACGCAGCAGACAATCCTTCAATCAATGCGTCAACGGTGCCGTGCCCATTTTTTATTAGCCTAATCCAAGTGATGCTGTGATAGAGCACGCTTGTAGAAGTAGCTATCAGGAAACCGACACTCCAGCAAGGAAGTCCACTCTACTAAAGTAGGTATGGCAATGGACGACACTCGGATAGATATTAAACATTGAACAAATCTATTTTTAACAGCGACAAAGCCTTGCACGTATCTGTCAGCACAGACTTGCGGTCTACATAAGCGCAGTCATGGCCACAATACCAGCCACTATTAGCTCAAGACGTACCGAGCTCCAAAAGTTAGCCGGACGCGACGAATGCCGAATTTGTGCAGACTTCATAGAAAATGCATGTGAAATTGTGAACTGTCGACCGCAACTTGTGGCGACTTGTGACCGCACTGTTGCTGCGGTTAACAGCTTAGTCTGCAGCTGCACATAGATGGATAAATGTACCTATATATATTTGTGAATTAGAGTGCTTGTCCACCAGAGATGTACGACATAGATAAGTGTTGCAGAATATGTAGCGGAAAGATAAAGTATGTTTTGTTTTCATCAAAGCCGTGCGAGGATCTTGATCGCTGTGCAGATGCGTAGCGAAGCTGTGAAGTGGTATGCAGCTGTATGAGAATGCGTAGTGGACTGTTTTCAGCTGAACGTGAGCGGAGTGCAGCACTGGATTGGTGGATTCCACACGCAGCGCCTATATCTCAACAAAAGATAATTACCAATTTTGGAATTACATTCTCTATTCTTGATGTAATTAGGTCTAAGCTCCATTGAAACTGTAATATTTATTATTAGACCTTTTTAATTAAAATGGTCACTTGAAAATTAACTTAAAGTACATACAGCTAAAGTCGATACTAGCGGATTGGTGGCGCTGAATTGAAATTATCTGGATCTAGCTCCTACTTGGTTTCCCGCATCCCGATTTTAAATCCGTTCAGCTGTTCGGGCGTGAAGAAGTAACAAACATTTATATGTTTATTTCATCATGTATGTTTATTTTTATTTGTATTTTTTTATGTTTAATATGTCTTACAAACTTTCGCCTTTTATAATATTAGAGTGACACTTAATCCAAATTTAGCTAACACGAGTCTAACTATAGGGGCCTAGTAGGGTCGAAGCCTACTGGGGCCAAGGGTCTGATTCTGAAAGGAACACTCGGCCCTGGTACGAAAGGCAACGAAGGAACAGGAGTGGGTTTTTAGTCAGTAAAAGTCTGACACTATCTTCCGCTCCGCCCAAGAGCGTAGGATATCATAAGATGATATTCCCATCGAAAAAAAAAAAGATCACACAAGTCTGATGGAAAAGCACCCTTACGGATATGTGGGTGCATGTGCTCATAGTTAGGTAATAACAAACACGTTATGAGAACATAATTGCCTGTATTTGTGCCAAAGTATTGTGTTACATTGTTGTATTGTTTATACATAATGTGCTAACAATGTTTGTTTTCTCTACAAACGTGAAGGCTCTGGTTCCGTATGGTAACAAGAAATATAAGGTTTGCCAGTGTAAACAGTGAGTGTTTTGGTTTACCAGTTCTATTAAACAATAATTTTACTAGAGATAAATTTACGATTGAAATATTTAAGCCCTGTATTATCCTGTTGATAATTTATTGGAAAGTTTGTCAATTTATCATAAGCTGTAATTATTGTGTTCAGGTTTATATTATTTATTTGTGACATTGCATCATATAAGCAGAGATAGAGAGATACTAACTTAAAGTACTTCATCATCAACATTATCATTTCAGCCGAAAGAGGTCCACTGTGGAACATAGGCCTCCCCTAACGTCGCCACAACGACCGATCCTATGCGTCTCGCATCTACCGCATTCCCGAGACTCGTACCAGGTCGTCGGTCCATCTTGTGGGAGGCCTTCCAACGATGCCTTTTCCGATGCGCGGTCGCCACTCTAGAACCTTTCAGCCCCATCGACCATCCGTTCTACGAGCAATGTGCCTTGCTCGGTGCCACTTAAGTTTGGTGATTCTTCGGGCTATGTCAATTAAAGCTAAAAATAAAATATTTGTGTGTAAAACACCTATCGTTTATATAAATACCTGCTGTCCCCCACGGTTTTACCCACTTCTTTGATTACTGCTCCACTCTTGTAGATCGAAACGTGATGTTATTTAGCCAATAGCTTTTCTCAATAAATGGGCTATTTATCATTGAAATAATTTTTCAATTTGAACCAGTAGTTTCTGACATTAACACGTTCAAACAAACAAATTCTTTTGCTTGTTTAGATTTCAAGTTAGCTCTGTTTTTAATTTCCACAAAAGCGATGAAACGATAAAAAAACAGAAGGAGTATATAAGGGATAGTATACTCGGGTATCATTATTGTGCAGATCGCCTAGAGGACACGGTAGAGCATACGGTGGGAGTCTCTCCACCGCTAAGCGGTGTAGGATGTGTACTAGGTAGGTTACTAAGTACTGCGGGATTGTTGAGCCTGGATCACAAAGGGCAACTAAAAGAACACAAGTGGTTTTAAATCCGTAAAAGTCAACCTCTCTCTCTTTACCATTTATTTATTTAATTAACCAATTACAACGGTTCGACAACCAATTAGAGTAACTAAACAAAAACAATTAAAATTATAAACAACATGTACATCAATTCCTCTCACAGTAGGTACCTACTCCTGACATACCAATCGAATCATCTTCCATTCATCCGCAAATAGATCATTTGTTTGATATGAATCCAAGAGATCAATTAGGTATAATAACAATAATGTTTTATTGACATAAAGAGGTTGATACATATCAATTGAAACGCTGGCTCCTGAGCTAGGAGACACCTGTGTTACAGGAGTTATTGTCTTCACTCGGTTGTGGAACATTAACAATTTATGCAACAAAATTTGCAACATTGCTATGCTTAAGCTACCCTGGTGGTGTAGTGCGGCTGGCATGTTCGTTGAGAACAGAGTTACTGATTTTAACAGGCTCTTGAGATGACTCAAGGCATCTTTCCTGACTCGACTGACCCGGTGTAAGAATGGGATAGTATCTGAAGTGTTTCATGGTGTGTACCTGCTTAGGCGTTGTTAATTTTATTGATGCTAATTGGTGGTTAACGATAATGATAATAATTTACAATTATTTTATTTATTAATGCAATTCAATAATTTATCAATTATTTTATCAATGTTTCAATAATTTATATAATCTAATGTAAATTTAATTTATTTATTGACAATTTTATTTAATTCTATAATATTACTATGGGTTAAGTAAATGCCTGAAATAAACGATGAAAAAATAAATAAAATTAAAACCAAAATGTAGTTAAACAATTAGTTCAAACTTGCTCTTGTGTGATAAGTGTATGTGTCACTGTGTTGTATATATATGTGTAAGTGTGATGGTGTGTGTGTGTGTGTGATATGGTGCATGCGTGTGTCTCTCTGTGTGACTGTGCTTGGTGGTTGAGCTTTTGGGTCATATCAGATATTTTTATCTACCTTGTAATTTATTTATTATGAATATTGATTTTTAACTATGTTTTCCGTTTGTGAGTAATCCAGTGTTTTAAGCCAAGTGATTATTTTCATCTTCGCTTTCTTTATAGTTAGTGGGTTGAAGTTGAGAATTTAATTTAATTTATTATATACATAAATAAATCAAGGTCAGCCTGCACCTGCAGAATTGGATACTGAGCACGGGCAACAAAAAAATATTTATGAAACTTCTATAATTAAAAAAAGACAATCACACCAACGTCTCAATTCAGTCAAAAACTAATTTCAAATCCACCATCCTTACTCAAAAGTGTAAAAAGAGATGACGAGACGCAGTAAACGCTTCCTAAAACCGATTTGTTTGTAGATAAATAGAAAAGGGTATTAGATCATTTTCATATCGTTTGCGATGTGAAATTAGTAAATTATCTTGTTTTAAAATTTGCGTTATTGCTATAAAGTTTGTAAATAAGACTATTTTCCGTGCCCTACTTACTACTTCTGCTATGCAATACATGTACATAAGACAATTTTCCGTGCCCTACTACTTTTGCTATGCAATACATGTAAATAAGACTATTTTCCGTGCCCTTCTACCTCTGCTATGCAATGCTTGTAAATAAGACAATTTTTATTGCCCTAGTACCTCTGCTATGCAATGCATGTAATTTTAGATCTACTTTGTAGATGACGCCTCTTTTCTCTTCTTCATGTTTATTCCTCCCACTATGTAAACTGGAGTTGAATTAATTAATGTTACTACTTTGTACTGTTTTTGTGTTTGTTACGTATTAGCATAAACTATAAGTTTGTAGGTTTTATTACAGATGTGAGTGATGTGTGTGTCATTTAGATAAAACTTTCTATAAAATACTAAATAAAATGTTATGGACTTTATTACAAGGAATACTAAAAAGATTAAATTAACATTAAGTACGGAAGTCTGAAGCGGTTTTGTTTCTTTTTTTAGCACAAACTGCTTATTTTGGGGAACCCTCAGCTCAACTTAAATAAAGTGCTTATAGTGTAAGGTACTACACTATAAGCTACTATAGATAGAATATAACCATTACAAGTATGCCAATAAAATTTGAAGACTTCTCTCGATTTCTCCAAGATCCTATCAACAGATCTTGACCATGGGACCACCTGGAAAGTAAGCCCATTTTTTTTTTAAATTGGTCCGTACGTCTTTGAGTAATCGAGGAACATACACTAAAGAAGCAAAAGTCCATAGTAAGTACAGAAATAAAATCGTGTGAAGTGAGAAATGACGCCATCTAGCGTAAAACCAGATTGAAATGTTGCTATTGATAACATTACATTATACTGTTAATAGATGGCGTCGCTGCGCTTAATTAATGCTTATTTTTGTAGTACTTTCTTTTTGTTTCTTTAAATATTGAAATAATTTATAATTTATTTTAAAGAGATGAAGATATTAAAATTTAATATCAATTTATAAATATTTGATTATCTATGTGTTAGTTTTCAAACTTGAGAGGGTAGGTTGAATAAGGATTTATAAATAATAACTAGCAGGTAGTATGGAGTATAAATGATACTTAGGCCAAAAAATTATGACTAAGCTCAATTTTTTGTTTGCCAAGTTAATTTCGATTATCTCGTCCCAGCGCCTTTCGTTAATTTTTTTTTTTTAATCAGGTGTATTCTCTACTTATTTTACCAAAATGAGTAAATATGCATTGTTATATAGATTTAGTAAAAAGAGCTCCAATAATTGCTAAGCATAATCAAGGTAAAATCTTGTCAGAAGACGCCAGAGAGACCAGTGTAAATGTAAGTAGTTTTTTTAACTCTTTTATATAACAAAAAACTCCTATATAATAATCATTATTGGGTATTATATATTTATGTTTTATTGTTGCAGAGAAAAAAAGTTGTTCTATGGATATGACGATTTGAAGAAGAGGGTTCTTTAAAACACCATCAAAAAGCTGGCAGACTAAAACTAATAAACATATTGCAGTGTCAAACCATGATAAGGGAGTATACGAAAAAAACGGACATCTGTCGACGAACCACTATGCTAGTTTATTTGACACAAGCGTTGGCACTGTCCGTCGGAGGCTTGCTTACAGAAAACCATAAAAGGGCAAGATTGCAGTTTGCTTTGGATCACATAAACTTTGATTAGAGTAATATCATGTTTACTCATGAAAAAACTTTTAAGTCCAGTGAACACGGACGGTTTTGTTTGTGGCTATAAGATAATAAATAATTATAATACTGATTTAATATTATTCACTCATTACTTATTCTCTGTATTAACTGGAGACCTTGTTATGTGTGTTTAACTTAATATCCGTAATTAATACATTAAAAAAGTTATGAACACTTGATATGTTGTTGTGCAATTTTATAGTTTTTAGCCTACATTTAATCTTTTTGATCTTTGTGATAAAATTATCTGGTCTTTTGTTTGTTTTTGTTAAGGTTACATAAGCTTCAATCCTCTTTCCAATATTGGAAACGAATACTTAAGCTATGGCCTCAATAAGAAATTATATATAATATTATAATCTTATTCGGTGATAACGTATCGGACACTCCGCTGGAGCGCGTCACAACAATCCGCGATCTTGGTGTCACGTTGGACACCGAGCTGACTTTCAATGACCACATAATCGGTCTGTGTAAGCGAACACACCAATCCCTGGGGTTCGTCTTGAGGCAGTCGGCTCGGTTCACTAGCAAACACGCAATTGTTGCCATATATTTCGCGTTTGTTCGTAGCAAGCTGGAGTTTAATTCGATTGTATGGGATCCACACGAAACAAAGTACATTCTGCTCATAGAACGGGTACAGCGTAAGTTCTGTCGGTACCTTTACATGAAAATGTATGGGTATTATCCCTACTTGTATCCCTCTCTGTTCGTATCAGGAATGGTGGGTATTGATACCCTCGAGCTGAGACGCAAATGTGCGCTCCTTGTGCATTATTTTTTGTTGTTTAATGGTAAAATTGACAACCCTACGTTTCTGTCGCGCTGTGGTCTATCCGCGCCGCCTCAATACATGCGACTGCGCTCGCGCCCACTGCTAGCGACTCCAAGGGTTCGGACTCGTACCGCACAGTATGCGGCAACAAATCAGGCGGTGTCTTTGCTCAACACACTGACTGCTCAGCATCCGGATGTGGACTTGTTCCACTCAAGTGTGCGATTGTTTTTGGAGAGGTGCAGAGAATGTTTTGGCGGTTGATTCGATTTTCAGCAGTTGTATATTGCAAATATTATAATGTAAATGTAAATTTAAATGTAAATGTAAATGTAAATGATTATGATTATGATTATGATTATGATAATGATGATGATTTTTATTGATTGTGTTATTTTATGATTTTTTTTTTTCTCTCTCTATATATTGTATTGTAATATAATAATGACTCTCTGCACGTGTTGGTTTCGACTGTAAGTGCAGAGAGTACCTGAAATAAATAAATAAATTAATAAACGGTGATTGTTAAATTTGAATAAGAAATTGTAAGAAATAAACATATTATTTTTTTAATAGTGCTTTTTTGTTTGATGAGCCTGTTTACCAGCATTTTTTTCGTCTTGCTGAGTAATTACCCACTTGAATATTATATTACAAATAAATATCCACTTGTTAACTTTGATATAATATTCCTACCGATTTCTTTAGTTTGTCATTCATAACTTACAAAAAGTGTGAGTACTACGTGAGATTTGAACTCACGGCTCATTGATTTACGCATCTATCTGCACATGCTAAACCACTAGGTCAACATGACTCTAGTTTGAATGATGAAATTATGAACTACAATCAGTTGTTGACGACAATGATGACGCAAGTGTCTATTATTTGTTGAACTAAAAGTCAAGTTTATACTTTGTGAGATTGCCTTTGGTCGCTACTTAGCTGTGAAGAAACCAACGCCATCTAGTTTAATTTTGTAAAACTTGAACTTTAACGTGCAAGGGAAAATAGGCGTTAAGGTACCCAAGCACTTCTAAAGGTTCACTGTACATACAAAATATTTATTTATTTATTGAATTCTTTACGTACACAAAAGTCCGGAGGCGGCCTTAACGCCTTAGATATTTTTTACCAGTCTATCTTTGGGCGATGCAGAAAAAATGAGATAAAAATTACTATTATATTCTGTCGCTGAGACTTGCCTCCTTTTTTGAAATCGGATAAACACAGTGTTTCAACCAATATTACTTTCTTTTAGCTTATAGACAAACGGAGCCACTGGCATAAGCTAGTCGCAAATTATTACTTTGAATTATATTGTAATATTGTTTATATCAATAACACCGAGACTGATAAAACATTTATATTCATTTACTCAATCAAAGACCGAGTCAAAACAGTCTAAAGAAAACTTCTACACGATAAGTCAAACAAATGAAGAGCGTTGCCAACAATATGGCTGAAGATATCAATAACGTCTTCAGAGTATTATTCTCTCTCATTGAATATACGAAATAAACTATGATACTGCTGAATTTTATCAAATAAACGGAGGATTCAATTCAGTATATGGTATGTGTATCAATGTAGATACGTTTTGTTTTTGTTCAAGTCTGTTTTCGGCATCTTTAAATAGTATTATAAATTGATAAAATATACAAACGATTTCCAAATAAAAACCGGTCAAGTGCGAGTCGAACTCGCGCACCGGTTCTGTACAAACTTACTCATGTAAATAGTTTAATTCCTGAATCGAGTTTCAAAGATTTTTCCAAACCGAAGATTTGTAAAAAATCTTTTTTTTTTTGTGACGTAACTACAAAACAGTTTGCAGAATTTTCCCTATATTTGTGCTAAAAGACCTTGTTTCATGCTAAATTTCAGGAATTTAAGACAAAGGGAAATACCCAATACCTAAACGGAGCATAAACAGTTTTATATTCAGATTGCGTTGACTTATAGAAGTTTGATTTCTTTCACTACTGCTTGAGGTAGCAAACTAGGATGTTTGTTATTTATTTCAACTTCATACCTTTACGCGTTCTTGAAAAAAAAGGTTTTGACAGACGGATAACAAAGTGACCTTATAAGGGTTCAGTTATTGCCGACTTAGGTAGAGAACCCTAAAACCACAAAAAATACCAAATAACATTTATTCTGAAAGTCGGTGTTTCTGGTTTTGTTAGGTCGTATTTTTTGTTACATGGTAAAGTGGGTTATCAGAAAAAAAAAACTAGAGGTAAAGGACAAGGTATATTATTTAAAACTCTTTATGTGATTTATTCCGGGATATAAAACACGGCGTTATTTTAGTTTCCTATCTGTGAATGAATAATAAAAAGCAATCGTATTAGAAGTTTCAGAGATTAGGGACCTCCTAGGAGTAGCAAATCTCACAAACTTTACCTTTTAAAAATATTTTTGTAGACCTGTATGTGCGCAAGGTATCCGCAGTTCTCCTGCGGATGTCTGCCAATATTGCCGACATAGCCCGAAGAATCGCCAAACTTAAGTGACAGTGGGCAGGGCACATTGCTCGCAGAACAGATGGGCAATGGGGCCGAAAAGAAAGAGTGGCGACCGCGCACCGGAAGACGCAGTGTTGGAAGGCATACTTAAAAGTTGGACCGATGACCGGGTGAGATTTTCAGGAATCCGATCGATGCGATTCGCACAATACCGTCCGTTGTTGCGACCCTTGGGGGAGTCAGCGTCAACGTCAACGTCTATTAGCAGAAATGATAATGATGATGAGTATGACAGTTATAGGCCAGGCTAGCCAACAGCAGAAAATAAAACATATCTTTATTCAGCAAAAGAAAATAAGTAAAAATCATCAAAACAATTTACATAAACCTGATTTTACGTTACCTGTTGACCAACATACAAGACAAAAAAAAACATCTTCCCCGTAAAACCGTCCACTATAAAAGAAATTGCAAACACCAGACTAAAAATAATTTCAATAGCGTAAGGTTTATTAAAACCGCCACTTCGAAAAAAAAACGCAGGAATAACAAGATAATTTCAATGCAGTCATAGCTAACGAGACTCGGACGGTTTAAAAGGTAAAAATAAAAGTGCGGGTAGAGCAGGAAAAAGCTATCTGAACTACGCAAGTCCTTTGATTCATTACAGTTTTCGATTGGGTACCGTCAGTTTGGCTTTAAAAAAATATACCCGCTTTTTGTGTCTACCGTAGCGGATTACTGATTTTTAAGTCTTTATTTTTGTATAGAGGAATGTTTGATGTAAATTTAAAGTCTTCGTTATACAGTTTACGTAGTTACATAGTCTATACGTTAGGAAATTAGTGATATATATTTTTTTTACAAACTTGTATATTTATTATACCCGGAACAAATCTGTAGACCATACAAAAATTTGTCCTGAGCGGGAATCGAAACCACGACTGGCAGCACAGTAGCCAATCCTCCGACCACATTTGACTACGTATACAATATATAAACTGAATCGCCAGCCTGGGTTTGAATCTACGACTGTCACTGATTCAATAGTACGTCACTATTGCTCTTCTTAATTCAAAAGTAATTTTGTTGTATCAGTTTACAGAAAAACAAAATAAAGTATTTCTTTACGAAAGTCAGTGTTCCCTTTATTTTACTACAATTTCTATGGAAACTTCTTGTTAAATACTTTTTTTTTTTCAAATTGCTGTTTCTGTACGGTATATCGCGGTTTCACTCACGTCCCTGGTCTTTACTCCGCTCCTGTGGGTCGTAGTATGATGTTATATGTTATAGTCTATAGATTTCCTTAATAAATAAACTAAGCGCTAAGCGTTTCATAGGGATGAGCCGATTGTCATCTACTGGGCGCAATCCTAACTCGGTACGCCACTGATAAAATCCAAACAGAAAATTTAAACTCGCTAACTATTTAAAAGTATTAATTTATTTTTTTATTTTTTGTCTGGCCTGTTGGTCTACTGGTTAGTGGCCCTGACTGCTATGCTGGAGGGCGTGGGTTTGATTCCCACCCAGGCCAAATGTTTGTGTGATGAGCACATTCATTTATTCTGTGTCTGGATGTAATTTAACTATAATATGTATGTATGTATTTAGAAATATATAAGTATGTTTATCAGTTGTCTAGTACTCATAACACAAGCTCTGCTTAGCTTGGGACTAGACGACGTTGTGTGATAGTTGTGGAATATTATATTATATATTATTTACCTGGCCCTGAAAGCGAACCCAAGACCACATGTTCAGCTGTAATGCTTGCAACCATTGAAACAAAAAGGCATCAGATTAAAATTGGGGCATGATGCCAAACACACTCTGACGTCACTAGCTGTTCGGTGAATCCATTAAATAAATTAGTATATCTAATAATAAAATTGTAAAGCCATTAATGACTGTTTATTTGTCATGAATTCATTTATTAATGTAGGCAAATAAAGCCTATTTCGATGTTTGCAAAATCACTTCATTATTTTACTATAATTTCGAATGATTTTGCTGGCTAATGGGATTAAATAAACACATTCTCAATCTAGTTTCTGCCAAAGGGTTTGCTCTCGTAAAAAAGTATTCTATGTGTTAGGACATGGTTTACCTATGTTTTCAGCAATTTGAGCGAGAAGGAGTACCTAAGAAATATACACACATACATACACGCATACAAACTTTGCTACAATTAGTATCATATCAATATAATATATATAATTTTAAAAAATAATAATTAAAAAAAAAACCGGGCAAATGCGAGTCGGAGTCGTGCACTAAGGATTCTGTACAAACTTACATGAAAACTGTTCAATTCCCGAATTGAGTTACGAAGATTTTTCCGAATCGCCTGTTTTTTCTTGTGAAGTAAGTTTAAATTTACATTTACTTGTGCTAGGCGATCTGCTTTATGCCAAATTTCAGGATTCTAGGTCAATTTTGATTCCCTTGAGAGTGTCGAAATACACATTGTTTTCCATATAAACGGCCATATCTTTGTTTTTTATTATCTCTGAAATTATTTTTTTTCACAGCTTCAAGACTGCAAATATGGTTTTAATTTCAATTGGATACCTTCACGCATTCCTGAGATAAAGGATCTTGACAGACAGACCAACGGGTAACAAAGTGATCCTATAAAGGTTCCGTTTTTTCCTTTTAAGGTACGGAACCCTAAAAACATCAACAACACAAGAGTGGCTTGTAACAAAGAAAATCCACTTAAAAAAATCAGTTATTACTTATCATTCCACGTCATTCAACCAAGCGATCCATGACCAGCAGATAGGAAGATTAAGATTAACGAGACTACACAAGACGCGAACGATATGTTCCATTGTGTAGCCCGATTGAATGACTTTCCATAAACAATGATACAACATTTCTGTCGGATCCTGTCGGATCCCATATTGATCCGAGACTCGGATAATGGACGGATATATTGTACAGGTAAACGTTTGAGAAATCGGAAAGTAACGTAGAGGTAATAGGTTTTTGTTTCGTGCTTTTGAAGAACACTTTTGATGTTTTGAAAAGCATTTTGTAGTTTGCTGTCTGTGTATGGAAATGTTTTAGCGATAGCAATGTGAGGATATTGTTTTTGGTGAAGGCAAAGACATTTTGTAATAGGATTGTTTATATTGCGTTTATTGTTTGACATATTTTCTTCCATACTTTAGTAAAAGTAAGCGGAATAATTATCTGGTGCATAAGACATAGCATAATCTGCCTTATAATGCTGGGATTTAGGCCTCCTCTCTAGGACAAGAAATAAATCGTAATCCAACACGTGGACCCAGTACGGATTTATTGTTGTCACATGTCTTTAAATTATCTGACAGGTCCATCCATTAATTCATGTGATATATAGGTTTGCTTTTAAAAAAAAATATCCATCTATTAAATTTTAGCTCATTACTTCCACCAACCCTACTTTATTTTATTTTTTCGTCCCTTTTTCAATGCAATTGTGTAAAATATTAGAATATGTATGTATGTATTTATATATCTCTAGTTATGTATTTTGTTTTATATATAGATAGATTATTTTTTGTTAACAGGTCACCAGAGACTACCCCCTGTATTATTTTAAGTTCTTACGATCCATCATAAGGTTGTGTGGTAGATATCGCTGTCAGCGATAAGACCGACATTGTACCCATAGATTTAAGTTTATGTATAAGTTGTGTTACTATTTTGGTGTACAATAAAGTTCATTCTATTCTACTCCTAAATTATTTGTGTAAGACAAACAATTATCTCTGATAACCACCAAAATACTCAACAATACTCGTACATCCCAAAAAAAATCTCCAACGAAGAGCCCACTAAAAGTTTTTTCACTCCTCGTGTCTTGATGCAGTAAAGTCAAGTTTGAAATAGGAGGAACGACGCTCAAGTGTGCTCTCGTGAGAACCTCATTATTCCAAAGCACGGGCCCTTTGTATGACGAAATAAGGTTCCTTAACAAACCTCACATATGTACTGAGGTAGACGAAAAAAAGTTCAATTTTCGCCGTACGGATGACTGAAAGATATTTTTGGCGAATTTGAATGTCTTTCTATCACATGGGATTTAACACTGGCGCAATGTGAGTGTGTAGTAAAGAGTGCATTTGTTATATGTATGTATTTAGAAATATATAAAACTATTTTTATCAGTTATCTAGTACTCATAGCATAGCTCTGCTTAGTTTGGGACTAGATGACGTTGAGTGAAAGTTATGTAATATTATTATAGTTACGAGCAATCAGATTATGATATTGTCATAGTTTTATCTTTCTAAACTTTTAAAATTCAAGAATTAAATGTGCGATAATTTGTTCTAAATTACCTAATTTAAAAAAAAATGTCTTACACTATCTGTATTTACATATTTGACACGACCTGGTAACATTCAGCCAAACAAGAATCATCGAATAATTTGTTTAATTTGTTTAATACTAACATTATGGACGGCAAGGTCTGCAAATAAATGTTTATTATTATTATTATTATTATTATTAATAGAATTAATGCACAAAATTTGTTTTGTGTCGCAAAATTAAAAAAAAATAAGAATAACTTACTCATAATATAATCGGTGTGTTCACAAATATATAAACACAGATACCTACACAAGATACCTGCAACACCTATACGTAGGCCCTACAAATATTTGTTTCGTGCGGAAATCGAACCCGCTACCCGCAGTGCAGCAGCCAATCACGCAACAACTGCGCCTACCGTGCCTTTCAACTTTAATTACTTATTCCTTTTTTTATACTATCAATTATGATACTTTTCTTCATAGTTTTGAATCTAGTTCAGTGAAAATGTTTAAAACTGATTTCTACGTAGTGTTTTGATAATTATTGAAATTATGTTGAGTTTTTTTTATGTTTTGAAGTACAATTTGGTGTTTTTCAGGTACATTTTTGTATAGATAACGGACATTTCTCTTTACCTAGTAAAAAAATATATTTATAAATAAAAACAAAAGTTTATTTCATAAAATTACTTCCAGAGTAATAATAACATATGTTATATTAACTACTAGAGTCATGCAGAACAAAAGATAAAGTTAATCACGTAGAAAAATGTGTAGTGTTACTTACTCTGTATTAATTTTTGTCTGAATAGAAATAACCCAGTGGCTTGAAAAACAGCTTGGTATTTAATAAGACAAAAAGAACATTTTTCCCCAAGATACGTGCACAGCAAGAACACCTCAGCTCCAAAATTTAAGTCGCTTAAGGAGAATTCTCGGGTAACCCATGAAATTGTTATAAACACGCTTCAGTTCTATACGTAACCCGAAGAACGCGACCAGCCATTTGTTTAAAAAGATTTTTCTGCTTCGAACCTACGAATAATACTTTTAGAAAGAGAATTTTTTTTTCAATACACTTATTCGAAAACCCACTCTTATCGCTACCGCTTTTAGGCACGCAATTTACTGTTTTTCGCACTAGTGCGGAAAAGTGTGTGTGCTCACCTCTGCTACGTGTGTACGTTTTTTATTTCTAAACTCACGAAACTGGAAATCGGAGTTCTGTGTTACGCAGCCGTCATGATTGCGATTATCGCTCGCAAACTTGGCGGACGATTACTGCAGGAGGCGTAGTTAATTATCAGCTGAGCTCCAGACCATCATGGACAAACACCAGAAATCTGGCGTCGACGGTTTGTAGAGCATGCGATTCTACTAGTTGCCTATCAGTGCAGCAGAATCCCCAAACAACCGCGCACACTGCGGGCGTGAAACGCGTCGTGGAATGATTTTTACGTCATATACGTTTATATCTGCGAGCCCGCAACCTTGGCGGACGTGGGTAAAAACCGCTTCGTGAGTTTTTAGCCTTAAAGATCGACTCGTGTACCTGCTTTATATATATATATATATACACATATATACAGGGAATCCTAGTGTGGGGTCCAGGGAATTTATAAAAAACTAGCATTTAAGTCTTTTGTGTATCGCATTATTGTATATTTATTGAACGTTGTCAATATTAATAAAATAAAGCTTTTATTATTTTATTATTATTATCATTTAACCACAATGTCCTTGTCTATTTCGGTCCCACGAATAAATAATGCTTATACTTGTAAGTTGAGTGATGATTAATGATCCTATGAAATTGATGACAGTAAACTTATCTGACACTAGTTGATTTATTGAGCTAAAGTTGGAATTCAATCAGGTTTTTTCAGGCCGGCTAGTTTGATTAAACGTCGTGATCGCTTTTCTAACGAGTAGATTGTTTTAGATTTTTTGTTGAGATTTTGTCGAACAATTTGCGGTTTTAGAGGTTAAAGAAAATTTTGATAGTCATGTCAATGAATGTTTGCGATCGATTGTGTTAAGGCGTGTGATTTATTCCTAGAAATCTATATATATAAAAGCGAAATACCACTCACTGATTAATCACGAAATCTCAGAAACCAAAACACCTGCAAACTTAAAATTTGACAAGTAGGTCCTTATAGGGTGTAGACATCCGCTAAAAACGGATTTTCCGAAATTGACTACCTAAGGGGATGAAACGGGGGTCCAAAGTTCTCCATACAAGAGAAATCGATTTTCACGCGGGCGAAGCCGCTGGCAGAAGCTAGTGTGTTAAATTATCTAGGAAAAAGATCTGTTTAATTTGGATCTCGATGGCGTTGTGAAAGTTGATTGATTGATTATTTGTGCTGCTGCCTTATTATTATTATTTTTTATTCTAAATAAAAATTGAAATAATGGATGATACTAGTAGAACAGAGTGTGACACAGTAAAATTGTAGCCCTGATTCTGAAACCCTTGCGTATTTTGATTTTAGCCATCAAATTATGATTGACTTATTTATTTACAAGTACAATATACGACAATACACAACAAACACAACAATAACAATACAATACACTACAACACAACAGGACAATATTATGGACAGGAGCTATTTTTGTAGCAAAAATAAAAGGAACTACATTGCAACATAATACGTTTGAGTTTTTAATTGAAAAAATATACATATTTATTTTTTTAATACAAAACGATGACATCATCGTTTCGTATTAAAAAAAAAAAATTGAGTACCTATGCGTAGAGCAACTTTTCACTTAAAAGCCCTAATCGGCCAAGACAATAAATATTCAGCCTATATTGTCAAAGTGACACACTATTTCTTTCCACCTATGTAATATAGCCGAGTTACCTATTGTAACAAAGGACACAGAAAGTCTTTCGAGCGGACACGACGCGTACGATTACTTCAGCGTATTGTAGTGCCTAGGGAGTGTGAGTGCGTAGCAAGCGCGAAGCGAGTCTGAGTCGAATGCTACGAATCTGCTACATGCAGATTCGTAGCATTGTTAGCGATCTCGTAGCAAGCGTAGCGGGCCCGTAGCAATCATAGTAGGTTCGTAGCAAGTGCGTCCGTCGATGGTATTTTGTTTTACACAGGTTTAAATAAAACTACAATTTTATGAGTATAGTGCAACTGCTGAGACAGACTGCAAACACGTATAAAACAAGCCACTGCACAACACGAGCGCATCGCTTCGCTCATCGCCGCACCGCACCCACGTGCTGCAATTATTTTTTATATTCGTAACATGTCGCTTCGCAATCACGATTGCTTTAAATCACCTACGTTTGGACACCGCGTAAGACAAGCGTAACTAGTCACTTATAATGAGTTTTTAAAACTTTCGTAATATGTAATATCATCATCACTTCCAAGCACCTAGTCACTAATACAACTTAATTTTGGTGACTTTGAGTGGCGTAAGTAACGAACTTGTCTGATTCTAATCGTAGCTGACTCACTTTTAGTATTTTATCGCAAAAATATTAGAAACTCTACAAAATTTCCAACTTCGTACATACCTAAAGAGAAAAGCAGAACAAACCAAAGCGTACGTCTGGAGAATCGTGATGAGGTGAAACAATGGCACGCGACAGGACGCGAGCGGGCCCGACGCGACTTACTAAATCATTTCGCTGTACGAAATCACTAAGCTCGCAGTCTTAACGCCCTTCCACACGTACCGAGCGGTGTCGCGACGTACAGTTCGACCACAGAATTTAATATAAGCGTAGTTGCATGTTCACTATGTAGCTAGGTTTTGCTGATGAGAATTTTTCTTAATGAAATGGCTAGATTGAAATCAAGGAGGCAGGCTAGGTGAGATTGTTGTAAGTCTTATTTATTATAAATGGGTCTCAAAATAGAATACTTAAATTTCTAACTACTTCTGTATTACCTGTGTATTTATAGACTTATCCTCTGATTTTACTACAACTTTCTTTATTTTAACAATACCCATCAAAATGCATGCATGTTTTCAAAATTGGTTCCATGGGTAACAAAAGATTTTAGATGAACGTATTAATTTGTCTTATTTCAAGTCTGTCACGCATTCAGGCAGAGTCTGTTTTTCTGTTTTTTTTTTATGATATGCTCAAATAACTCGTCCTTTTCTGGGTATAGCTAGAGGGAGTGAGGGTGGGAGACTTTTATTAATTAAAACCTACCTTCTACCTGTTTCTCCAGTTGTCTCTTGCATTCCAGGACCGCAAGGACTCGTTCGATCAATCCTGCAGCCCTGACAGGCATGGTTTGAAGGACATAAGTTTTATTACAGTCAGTAAAAGTGCCACTCAAATTGGGAGAAGATATTAGATGATTGCCACCTTAAAAAAAAAGCCCTGGCAGGCATCCGTCCTACCAAGCCGCATCACTCATGCTGACAACATATATTCTCAAGTCTGCCGCGCTGTCAGGCAGCGGCAAAGGAGGTAATTCAGTTCGTGTGAAACATCATAACCAAAGAACAAAATATTCCCTCTCCAAACATTTCCGCATCGCTGGCTTTTTTGTCTCAAAAAGAATTTCGGTTTCAAACGGTAAAGATTGTATTGTACTCAAACGAATCTTCTCTTGTATTACGACAAAGAAATTACAAAATAATTACAGACTTACGGCGTTGCGCCACCGGTACATGGTGGACATCCCACCCATACATACAAAGCGTTTTGGAAATACATTAATTGTGCGTACGGCTAAGGAGTAGAATTCCCTGCCGGAGTCTGTGTTTCCTTAGAGGTCTTTTAGTCAAGAGTGAATAAGTTACTTCTAGGCAAGTGTGCTTCATCGTCGGCCATATCATCGCTTACCATCAGTTAAGACAGTGGTCAAACGCGAGCCTATCCATAATAAAAAACATGGCAAGTGCGAGTCGGACTCGCGCACTAAGGGTTGCGCACAAACTCACCTATGAAGTTCGATTCCCGAATTGAGTTACAAAGATTTTTCCGAATTGTAAAAAAAGCTTTTTGTGGCGTAACTACAAGTTTACAATTTTCAGATTTATTCCTTTATCTATATAAAACCATGCTTTATGCCAAATTTCAGAATTCTGGGTCAACGGTACCCTATGAATTTTGATTCCTTTGAGTGTTGAAATTTACGTTTTTTGCGAGATAAACGGCCGTATCTTTTTTTTTTCTTTAACTTAGAAGTTTGATTTTTTTTTTTTTTTTTTTAACTCGCTATAAACCAGTGCTTGACTGCGATCCCACCTGATGGTAAGCAGTGATGCAATCATTGATGGTGAGGCGCACTAGTTTATTAAGAGCCTATTCACTCTAGCCTTGAAGGCACCTAAATTATAGTTTGACGGGAAGACAGCAGCAGGCAAATTGTTCCAGTCCCTCGATGTACGCGGTATAAACGACGAAGCAAATCGCTTAGTTCGGACCGTTGGTGTTTCAACAACGTAAGGGTGGATACTCGCCGTACGTCGGGTTGTCCGATGGTAGAAAGGAGATGGCGGAATCAGGTCATGCAATTCCCGCGCACACTCTCCAAAATGCAACCTGTAAAACACCGATAGGCTGGCTACCCTGCGCCTGTGCTCGAGGCTTTGTAGATTGGACTTAACCAAATCTGGATCCCCAATTAGCCTCTTCGCACGCCTTTCTACTGAGTCCAAAGCTGCCAGATGGCATTTTGCAGCACCAGCCCATATATGACTGCAGTACTCCACACACGATCGGATCTGTGCTTTGTATAACATTAGAAGCTGACCCGGTGTGAAGTACCGCCGGACCTTTGCAAGAACGCCTAGCTTTCTAGCAGCTACCTTGGCTTTGGACTCAATGAACCGCCCGAAATTGAGGTCAGAAGAAATTTCGACACCCAAGAGCTGAAGGCGGTCGGTGCACTCCAGGGATACATTCCGAAAAGCAGGAGCCAAGGTGAACGGACTCCTTTTGGCGGTGAACAGACATGCTTGTGTTTTGGCGGCGTTGAATTCTACCAGGTTGGTTTCACCCCACTTGGAGACTGTCTGGAGAGAGACATTCGTACGCTCCACCATAGCCTCTCGTTCGGACCGGATTAGTTCCTTACTAGCCCGAGCACCCGGAAGGTATCTCTCTACAACTGTGCTATCATCTGCATACCCATAGATACCGGGCATCAGCAGATCATTAATATGCAGCAGGAAAAGAGTTGCAGAGAGAACTGACCCCTGAGGAACTCCGGCATTAGTGGTCATGGGCTCTGATGAGCATCCATCGACAACAACTCGGAGAGACCGTTCACTCAGGAAGTCTTTTACCCAGTTAATCAGACCAGGGGAAATGCCGTACGCTGGAAGCTTACTCAAAAGACTGGCGTGCCATACCCTGTCGAAGGCCTTCGAAACATCTAAGGAGACAGCAATTGCTTCTCCATTCTTCTCGAGGGCCTCGCCCCATATGTGAGTGGTATACACTAGTAGGTCCCCAGTAGACCGATTGTGGCGAAACCCGTATTGTCGGTCACTGAGGAGATCGTTACCTTCCAGGTATGCCATGAGGCGCGAGTTCAATACACGCTCCATAATCTTGCAGAGTATGGAGGTTATTGAAATCGGCCGATAGTTGGCGGGATCGGCACGACTGCCCTTTTTGGGCACGGGTTGCACGTTGGCAAGCTTCCAGGATTTGGGCACTATACCAGTCCTAAATGAGAGGCGATACAAGCGCGTCAATACAGGAGACAACTCGGGTGCACATGCCTTGAGAACTATTGCTGGTATACCATCTGGTCCACTAGCTTTATTCACGTCTAGACGACGCAGTGCTCTCAAAACTTCTCTGTTCCTTATGCGAACCTCGGGCATCGAGGTGTTGCAGTGAGGTAGATTCGGTGGAGTAGCACTGCTAGTATCAAGACGAGAATTATGGGCGAAGAGAGATGCAAAGAGACCTGCTTTCTCTCTCGCCGAGTGAGCCAGTGTCCCATCAGGTTTTACCAGCGGAGGCAATGAGGGCCCACAAAAGTTCGCTTCGACCGATTTGGCAAGGGACCAGAATGCTCTGCTACCGGACGGCTGTGCAGAGAGCTTTGAGCCAATATGGGTAATGCGGTCGAACCGAGCCTTCTTCAGTGCCTTTTTGTAGGACTTGGCAGCACGGTTGAAAGCACTCTTCTTTGAGCTCAAATCCGGAGCTTTGCGGTCACGAGCGTCAACCCAGGCGAGAAACGCCGAATGTTTACGCTCTTCAGCTTGAACGCAATCGGCGTTGAACCATGGGCGAGCTGAGCCTCCGATGGGTACGTCACTATAAGGGATGAAAAACTCCATAGCTTGACGTATCACATCGGATATAGCATCCGCACAGCTCGACGGACTTTCAGAAGAGAAGCAGACCTGCTGCCAAGGATAAGACGCAAAGAAATGTCGCATCTCATCCCAATCTGCTGACCTGTAACGCCACATTCGCCGATCGCCGCGTGAGTCGCAGTCAGGTGGGGAGAAGGACGAAACAGACTTCACCAGACAGTGATCTGACGTTCCAAGTGGTGAGGAAACTGTTACGATACATCTGTCCGGATCGGTGGTCAGCAGAAGGTCCAGACAATTGGCAGTATGACCAACTACATCAGGCACCCTAGTCGCTTGTTTGACCAGCTGGGAAAGGCCCATCGATACTGCAAAGTTTCGCGCTTCTCTCCCAGCGTAGTCGGTCCTCTGGTATGGGAAAAGCCAGTCTTGGTGGCAGGCGTTAAAGTCCCCCAGAGCGACGAGCTGCGCATCGGGGTGCCGATGCAGAGCCTTATCGGCGGCCTCACTGAGGTGTTCGAACAACCTAGTCGTCTCCTGATCACCGCTGTGCGAACGGTAGACACAGGCATAAACAATTTTGTCCATACCAGTGTCCACCAACAGCCATAGCGTGGATAAATTAGGGTCTTCAAGGTGACGGAGACGCTGGCAGCAGATGTCATTACGGACGTACACACAGACCCCGGCACGCTGCAGGAAATGATGCTCAAGTGAGTATCCCGGGTAGTTGAGGTACGCCGTATCAGACGGACAGATTTTTTTACAGCTTTAAATGACCGCAGATTTGAGTATACGGTTTTAATTTCAACTCGATGTCTCCACGCATTTCTGAGATAAAGGGTCTTGACAGACAGACAGACAGACGGACAGACAACAAAGTGATCTTATAAGAGTTCCGTTTTTTCCTTTTGAGGTACGAAACTAAATAACAGCAAAGATTCTAGAAAACTGGTATCTATATGAAACAAAACTTTATAGAGTAAGCAAGATGCTATCGACTGTTCTAAAAGTTTTAACAACTTTATTAATAACTGAAGATTTTAGAATTCATTTAAAAGTATAGTAATAGCCAAAGTGCTGTATTTAATTTTACTAAAATGCTGCTTCATTGTTATTTTACGCAGACGGTAAATATTTGGTCGATGTCTCGAGACTAGACTTGCAGCCATTATTTTTATTAATTGGATTCATAATAAGAAATTACGCTGAAGAAGTGCAGTATTTTCGTTTTACCTGTTAAAGTTTTGTTACTTAAGCTGTAGAGGTGCAATGAGATTAAACTTGGATTTTTAATTTTATAAATTCAATCCTTCGTAACGGTCCATTCTTGGTCTTATATACATTTTTTACAGTTTAAACTAGTGTTTAACTGTGATATCACTTGATGGTAAGCAGTGATGAAATTGTTGATGGTGGAATCACTGACGCCTTGAAGACACCTAACAATCGATATATTTTTTCAACAGAGTGCCTTTACTCATTTTTTTTTCACATTTTTAAATAAGTATATTTAAAATTGAGAGCACGGTTGGCGCAGTACTTGAGAGATTAGCTGTACCTCTACGCGTCGCAGGGTCGATTCCCGCATGGAAGAAATATTAGTATTGCCCACAGATGGTGAGTTGTTCCGGGTCTAAATAAAGTTAAGTGTATGTGAGTTTACATGTCTGTAAACGCACCTAAGGTACAGGGATAATTTCTAGTGTAAGGCATTTAAAACAAAAACCAAACTGGCTACAATGAAGAAATTTTTGTTTCATAATCATCATCATCATATCAGCCTGAAGAAGTCCACTGTTGAACATAGGCTTCCACCAAGTGTTGCCACAATGAATGGTCCGGTGCGTCTTGAATCCATCAGATTCCCGCAACCCTTACCAAGTCATCGGTCCAACTTGTAGGAGGCCTTCCAACACTGCTTCTTCCGGTACACGGTCGCCACTCCAGAAGCTTACGGCCCCAATGGCCATCTGTTCTCTTCTCCTATCAAGATCGGAGCCTACTACCGTTATAAAAAGTATTCTATGTACTATTCCAGGACATGGCCTACCCATATACCAAGTTTCATCAAAATCCGTTCACCCGTTTGTGTGTGAAGAAGCAACAATCATACACATATACTCACAAACTTTCGCACTTAAATATAATGTAATAATAATAATAATGTAATAATAATAATAATATTCCACAAATATTACACAGCGCCGTCTAGTCCCAAGCTAAGCAGAGACTGTGTTATGAGTACTAGACAACTGATAAACATACTTATATATTTCTAAATACATACATATTATAGATAAATTACACCCAGACACAGAACAAATGATCGTGCTCATCACACAAACATTTGTCCTGGGTGTGAATCGAACCCACGACCTCCGGCATAGCAGTCAGGGCCACTAACCACTAGACCAACAGGCCAGTCAAAATATAACAATATTAGTGATCCCTGGAACAGTCTAGAATTATCTGTCTCTTGATAAAGACAGTTTAAGACACATAATACACTGTTTTTATTTAACGGCTACTAACTAAGGAGTATCATAACTATTGTCGAAAGACAAAGATAGAGAGAGAGAGAGAGAAGGAAGGTTAAATCAAGCACACTTAGAAAGACATCACCTTAGAAAAGGCTAAGCTACGCTAAAACTAGATTAAAATCCTTAAAAACCCCCACTTACTTAACGAAATTAATTCAAGAATTTCAAAGCATAGGTACTCAAAACGATATTTTAATCAAGATATTCGTGATTGAAAAGTTTCGTTACCTACGTACGGCTAACTCCGGCTACCAGGGTAGCAGATAACGAAGGAAAGAATGAAGTTGATTAAACTGCAGTGTCCGACTAGATGAGAATTCTGGAGGTTTTACTACCCACGATCATACAATGTTGCTGGATGTATTGCGCCGTAAAATACACGTGCGCTTCGCTTTACATTTTTTGTATTAATAATGTTTTACTTGTTCTTCGAGGGTTGGTTGATGTTTTTATCGAGGATTTTTTTTTACTGTTTAGTTAAATGTAATTTTTGTCGCTGGTTAAAACGGTCCGAACTAAGCGTTTCCCTCCGTCGTTTATACCGCGTACATCGAAGGACTGGAACAATTTGCCCGCTGCGGTCTTCCCGTCCAACTATAATTTAGGTGTATTCAAGGCTAAAGTGAATAGGCTCTTGATAAACTAGTGCGCCTCACCATCAATGATTGCATCACTGCTTACCATCAGGTGGGATCGCAGTCAAGCACTAGTTTATATCAATAAAAAATATTAAAAAAAAACTAGGATTGTCTGCCGATTCCACAAAACTACAACAAAATAAAACAAAGTGTTATTGGATTATTTCACCTATCATTTCTCAGTTGCAAACTGGAGTCTAGATCTGCGTCCTGTTTGTAGCAACAAGTTAGCTATACGAGTATCACTCATCATTTCAGGCGAAAAACGTCCACTATTGGACATAGGCCTCCCCTAAATGTCGCCATAATGATCGGTCCTGTGCGTCTCGCATCAATCGAATTCCCATGACCCTCACCTGGTCATCAGTTGACCTTGTGGGTAGCCTACCAACGCTCCACTCCACTTTAAAATAGAATCGAAACTTCTGTAGGTAATTTCATTTTGGCTTGTCAAAAGAGGATAAAAGTTGGTTTACTTTCTTGAAAACAATAAACTCTATGAGATAGATATCTTTTTCTAGAAAAGAATACAAAAAAAAAAATACCCTAGATAATTCCGGATCTTTACGATGTATGGTATCATTTAACAAATCTTGGTTATAGAGTATATTAGTACACCTTCTGCCTAATTCTTTAGTGAGTACAGACGTAGGAATATATGATTTGACGATGATGGCAAGGGCCGATACCTGCCAGGGTAACGAGGTCCATTCGGCCCTAGAATACAAAGGATAACTGAAGATGTTCCTTCTGTGGCTGTGTGGGTGGGTTTTAGTCACTACAAATCTGACACTCCCTTTCGCTCCAGTTAAAGTTCCACATAAAGTTATTCCGGAAGACGCAGCGTTGGAAGGCCTCCCACAAGGACCGATGACCTGGTGAGGGTCGCGGGAATCCGATGGATGCGATGCGCACAGAACCGGTCATTGTGGCGACATTTGGGGGAGGCCTATGTCCAACAGTGGACGTCTTCGAGCTGAAATGATGATGATGATGATGATAAAATTATTAAAAAGTATCGTACCCACAAACAAAAAAACACACCACAGCAAACATTGTGACCGTTCCTAATAAGTGACTTTTTTAGAAAATCATAGATTAAAACGTTGATTTTTTATCATTATTTTATTTTTAGAGCAAACTGAAGGGCGAGCCCAGTCCGGCCGATGACTGCCAGGGTTGCGAGAATGTTCAAAAGAGTTACCGTGCTCTTAGAACGCAAAGGGCAACTGCAAGAACACAGGAGGCTTTTAGTCACTATAATTCTCACTCAACCCACAGCAGGAGAAGTTATTTAATTAATACCCATTTTAAAAAACTCACCTCAGCTCGACGTCCGGTAATCGTTCGAACCAAGCCCGAGTCGTCGACGGCGTTTAGTAAGACCGTAGGGGCCCAGCGTGGCCGAAGCCTACTGGGGCCATGGGTTGACTTCCGAAAGGGAAACCTGGGGTCCTGAAACGCAAAGCAAAGAAGAATCATAGGAGGTTTTAGTCAGTAAAAGTCTGAGACACCCTCTCGCTCCGCTTTAGAGTGGGAGAAGTCATTGGATGATTTCCCACCTAAAAAATAACTCAAAACAAAAATTGCTGTATATTATAAAAGATTAGTGTATAATCCAAAATCACTAGCACGATGGTGATGAAAACGTAAGAACGAGGTCAAAGTACAGTTCCTTAGAACTTTATACGTTCTTCTAGTACGCCATTACTTTAAATCCGTGTTCTGGTATCCTTTGAAGATCTAAAGTAAGGCGAACGCTATACTACAGACACACTGTTGTGTAACTTGAACCGTATTACTCTTTGTACTGCGACCTTTTTAAATACGCTTTCCACCAAAAGTACTTCCATAAAAGGGTCTCAAAAATTAATTATTAACACAGAATTCCACAAACAATCAACCCAGGATTTGTAACAACTGGCGGACCAAATCCTGTTTTCCTTAAAATAAAAACGGGGCAGGTGTAACAAAGAGCTGGCCAGTTTATAAAAAATATATCTGAGGATACTATTTGCTTACGAATAAAAACAATTGCTGGTGTTCGGGTGTGAGCAAATATAATACGGTATAAATTTTAAAGGCACATATTTCACGCCGCCGCGCTTACATTTCTAATTTTAACGTGCAGGACCGAATTTATGCTTCGTACATGTGTTGCCATATAGAGAAGTGGCGTAATAACATTCGGCATTTGGTAGCGAGCACACAAATATTTGTTTATTCAGTTACGATACGTATAGCTTCGTAATTCTGATATATGCGGTGGAGATTATTACGTTTTATTCGCTTAGTTTTTATTTTTATATTTTCTATTTTAGAGGTCCTAAGAAGGGTTACAGAACTTATTGAATCATCATTTTTTTGTTTATATTCTATGTGCGATCCTTCCCAGTTTCGCATGGCTGTTAGACATCTTTGAAATTCTCCATTTTACTATAACATGAATGTGTTGTACACTTAAACCTACCTTATCAATCACTCTGTATATTGGTGAAAACGTTTTTAATATCCTTTCAATAGTTTTCGAGTTTAGGACGTTCATAAAAACGGACGGACGGACAGACGCGGTAGAGGACTTTGTTTATAGGTAATTATGTGGGATAATTGTGTGTGAGTGTGGGATCACAGTCAAGCACTAGTTTATATCAATTAAAAAAAAAGTAACCTGATGAAAGTTTAGTATCAGGAACTACTGGTTCGAATTGACAAAAAAAAAATTGTTAGATAGCTCATCTATCGAGGAAGGCAATGTTACGTTACGACCAAGAGGAGTGGAGAAAAACTATTCAAATACAAAAAAAAAAAATATCAAGCACAGTAAAATGATCTATAATTTAGTCTCATATAAAAAGAACAAAGGTTTGCTGTCCCCACAAAGGTATAGGGCAGAGGCAATCAGTCACATGTCTCATTAAAATGGATGATTATATGCGACCTTATAGTTCCATAGTACATTATCTTATACCTTTGTCATTATCTAGGAGAGTAAACAAAGAAAAATTAAAAAAGAAACATCATTATAAATTTTCTTGAGCTCCTTCAACAAAAAGTAACGGGGACGTTGACTTTCTTCCAAGTAGCAAAATACATATAACTAGTTTATCTATCGATTATGTTTATAATTTTTTTTAAGTGGGAAAATCATCCAATGACATACCCCGCTCTTGGGTGTCAGACTTTTACTGACTAAAAACCCACTCCTGTTTCTTCGTGTTTATCGAGTTTTTATATTTCTATCTAGTTTCTGCTAGCATCTTTACCAACGTAAAACTAGAAAATTACATAAAAGGCATGTGGCCTTAGTATTTTGTAGGTATGCGGAACAGAGAGTAAAGTCCCATATACCTCTGTTGAAAAGTGAGGATCCTCCGGCCAGACGGGTGTTATGTCTGGTAGACAGCTGCCCGTAAGATGATTTCGGGCTGTCGTATATATTCTAATCGTGTGGAGAACTTTGATTGCGCGTTGCAGGATTAGTTCTCATGTGACGCCATAGATGTCGCTACATCACTCCCCTCCGGAGATCGGGGATCGATGGTTCTTGATGCTTCTTATTTATTATTATTATTATTTTATTTGATTCAGATACAAGATCCATATTTTAGTAGGCACTTAAAATTATGTTAAAATAACAAAATGTACATAAACAAATACAAATAAACATTACCATATTAATGCGTGCCAGGCCAGTGGTAGATTGATTCCAGTGGGCCGGAACCGAATGCCGCATAGTTCTCGGTGAGTCGGAACTGTCTGCGGTGATGCCCCAGTGAGTCGGGGTGGTGCTATCTCAGTGAGTCGGGATGATGTTCCAGTGAGTCGGGATGATACTGCAAGCTCCAGTGAGTCGAAGCGGTGCTGTACGACGTAGTGCTTGACTGCTGGCGTCGACCAGGAGAGGTTCTTCATGAGGTAATGACTGTATAGCTCGCTGCTCGAAAGCTTGAGGAAGTGATTATGACGTCACGAAGTAGTAGCTGCACGAAGGCTGCCCTGACGTTCTTTGTCGAGGGTCACCAATTTGGAGGTATGCGGAACAGAGAGTAACTGTTGAAAAGGGAGGATCCTCCGGCCAAACGGGTGTTATGTCTGGTGGGCAGCTGACCGTTAGATGTTTTCGGGCTGTCGTATATATTTTAATCGTGCGGAAAACTTTGCTTGCGCGATGCAGGATAAGTTCTTATGTGACGCCATAGATGTCGCTACAGTATGTTGTAAAATAGCACATAGGATATTGATTCTCCCAGGATAAATTGCTATTTACAAATAGTAATATATATATATATATATATATATAATAATAAGTGCTATTCTAGGACATGGTCTAGCTTTTCAGGATCTGAATAAATAGGTGGACTGTATACTATTTTAAAAATTATATTGAGGTGGACTGATGACCTGATGAGAGTAGCGGAAATGCAATGGATTTAAGACGCACAGAACCGTTCGTTGTTGCGATACTTGGGGAAAGCCTATGTCCAGCAGTGGACATGTTTAGGGTTAAAGGAATGATGAAGGTGATTGAGTAATGGCGATAAATAAGTAGCAGTACAGTGAGATGTCGATGAGGGATGCGTGTGCCTCTGAAGCCGTCGTATCTGGTTCACCACGCGCTGGTCATCAGCCCCACGCCCGCCAGTGATGTTAGTCCATATACTCACGCGTTTGATATGAAAAACACCCGTGCCAAATTTCGTTCAAATCCATCAAGCCGTTTGATGAGTTAACAAACATACACACATAAGTACACATACTAACTATCGCCTTTAAAATATCAGTATGATTTTCAATAAAGCCTGGAATAAATTATGCCAGGTTCTTGTGTAATTGCTACAAATACGACCAACAAGGCTGCATTTCACTATTAGAACTTCTGATTGATAAAAACATGAATAGGAGCAGTTTTTTATCGAAGATGTGCAAAATAGCGAGACCGTAAGTGAAGAAAAAGAACATCAATGGTGATCCCATTGATGTCTCTATTTTTCTGGCCAGGCTTTGCATACTAGTAGCTCTGGTAAAAAATAATTGAGTTTGACTAGCCTTTTGGTCTAGTAGTTAGTGGCCCTAACTGCTATGCCAGATTTCGTAGGTTCAATTCCCACGCAAGATAAACGTTTGTGTGATGATCATGATCATTTGTTCTGTATCTGGGTGTATTTAGAAATATATAAGCATGTTTATCAGTCGTCTAGTACTTATAGCACAAGCTCTGCTTATTTTGGGACTAGATGGCCTTGTGTGAAATTTGTGGAATATTATATATTATGTTATATGGTTAGGTATTTTCACACACAAACTGACGAGAGATATGTGCAAGGATTGAGAGCGAAAAATATATATTATCATATTTATGTGTATAGCCAAAAAACTTTTTCCAAAAAAAAAAAATACAACAGACTTCAAAGTAAAGTGGGTGTTTCTAGAATAGTTTTGTCTCTTCGTTATTTAACACCGACTTCCGAAATTAAAGTTAATTTTGCACTTTTCTGTGTTTTTTATTTACGTTGAAGTCGGTTGTATTTTTTTTTTGTAAAAAGTTTTTTATTTTACACTTTTTAGTTATGGTACCAACACTAAAAAGTACCCCTCAGCCAAACTTAAATACCTTATACTCAAAGTACATCTCATGAAAATTTTTATAATCCCAATCACAGTTAGATTACATTAATTTATTACAGAGTTCCGGTGTCTAACTTCAGGCTTCATCATCAGATCAGTTCGATATATTTCCCCTCTTCTTTCAGTCAGTCATCGAATACACGTATAAACAAAGCAATTTTACTTCTTACGATGGTTCTGCTGTGATCCTATGAGGAGTTCTGTTCCATATCTTCGAAGTTCATGATCAAATCATAACAATATTTTATGGGACCAACTCAGAAGCATAATCTATCAATAAAATAAAAAAAAACAAAATTGGTCCACAATTGACCGAGAAATCGGTGAACATACATAAAAAAAAAAACAAAATTAAAAATACATTCAGCCGAACATAGAACCTTCTCCTTTTTGAAATCGGTTAAAAACAGTAAGAGTGAGAAAGAGGGTAAGAAGAGCGAAAGAAGAGTCTGTAGAATGGTGTATTAACACTATTTTACAGTTACAAAACGCATTATCGCGCCGCGTCACTCACTACATCTCACATCTTTGCTAGAAAGCATCCAAGGTTACCAAAAACTGGAGAGTCACTTGTTTTTCTCATCTTCATTATTTTGTTTTGTATTAAACACAAATTTAGAGTCTTAGAGTTATCGAGATTTCAAAGGTATTTTCCAATCAAGCTACTTAACATACATACTAGACTTAACATACAAGACTGAATAGGTTACTTCTAGGTAAGGGCGCTCCATCGTCGACCGACGATAGTAGTCAAGTGCGAACCTATCAAAAATAAAAAATAAATACTTTTGCGCGAATGATATTGACCTGACATACACACGCCTGAGTAAAACTAGATCACACCACAATAAAACAATATCGAAAAACTTTTCATTTGACTCTTAGGAACAAATATTATTCTTATAGTCTGAGAAAATTATGATAGAAATATATTTTATTTTATTTCATCATAATCTCTATGGCCCTTACGCTGTCTAGAACTAAAATTATTGTTATGAAAGATCAATATAGATGGTTCTAATAGAAATTATGATTATGGGCCCATTTCAGCAAATTACATGCATAAATGTATGTGAGGTAGGTATGGCAGGTGTTATGTAACATTCTTAGTCAGGATCTATAATAACTCATAACGGTGACTGCCCAGAGATTTAATTCAGTCTAGGGATACCTTGTATTTATACAGTAAATTGTGTCCATCATCATCATCATTAATTACATCATGACTGGCCTGTAAGTCTAGTGGTTAGTGGCCGTGACTGCTATGCCGGAGGTCGTGGGTTCGATTCCCACCCATCATCATTATCATTTCAGCCGAAAGACGTCCACTGCTGGACATAGGCCTCCCCCTTGCGTCGCCATAATGAACGGTTCTGTGCGTCTCGCATCCATCGGACTCCCGCAACCGTTACCAAGTCATCGGTCCATCTTATAGGAGGCGTTCCAACGCTACGTCTTCCGGTACGTGGTCGCCATTTCAGAACCTTTCGGCCCCAACGGCCATCCGTTCTGCGAGCAATGTGCTCTGCCCATTACCACTTAAGTTTGGCGATTCTTCGTGCTATGTCGGTAAACTTGGTTCTCCTGCGGATATCCTCATTCCTGATTCGATCACGCAAGGAAACTCCGAGTATAGCCCTTTCCATTGCCCTTTAGGTGACTTTAAGTTTCGACTCCCACCCAGAACAAATGTTTTTGTGATGAGCACGATCGTTTGTTTTGTGTCTAGGTGTAATTTATCTATGATATGTATATATTTAAAAATATAGTAGTACATTTTTCAGTTGTCTAGTTCTCATAACACAAGCTCTGCTTAGCTTGAGACTAGACGGCGTTGAATGAACATAAATGAAAAAAAAAAATTCATTTAGCCGAACATAGAACCTCCTTCTTTTTGAAGTCGGATAAAATGAGAAAAATCTGTTATTGAAATGAGAGAAATTTTTGATTGAAAAATAGTGTTACAGTGAGTTTCTCAAGAACCTTTTGCTTAAGATGTTAAAACAAAACAAAAGCATATTCTTAAACAGTAGCATAGCATAGCATAGTCGGCCTTATAATGTTCCCACTGTTGGGACTCAGGCCTCCTCTCTGGGAGAGGGGACGGGCCGTAATCCACCACGCGGGCCCAGTGCGGGTTGGTGGATGCCACAAGTCTTCGAATTTTTGGTTCTAGGACATGCCGGTTTCCTCACGATGTTTTCCTTCACCGTTTTGAGAGCAGTGGTGATGAAAATAAATTACACAAAGTATTTATATTCTTAAACAGTATTCTTTGTAAATGATGTCTTTGCAGATCATCAACTAAAGCGGTAGACAAACGCAATACTGTTCTAAAAAAACAGCTACAAATACTCGAGGCAGTTTACTTAATACCGGCACTAAATCTTCCCCTCACTTGTTATTTACCGCGTTCCATTTCTCTAAATACCAAACGTTTTTGCGCATTGCACCTGGACGAAACTCAAAAGTGCTAACCAAAAAATCAAAAGCGCGCTATTCCAGCGCTGCGCATTTTCAAACAGTCGTATGCGGAGAATTGACGCGTTGTACCGGCTGCAGTAGCGTCATAGTTTCGTCACGTCAAAGAGCTACTGATAGCAGGAATACCTTTCTGAATTCCACACGCGCGTGACAGGTGCACGCTATTAGCGTCCAACGGCACCAGCAGATTTATAGCACGACCACGCCGCGCAATGCCACAAAACTAAACTGCGAAATTTATGCGAGCGTCTAATAAATTTGAATTTCAGACGCGCTTTAGAAAATATCGCTACGTATTTTAAATACCACTCTAAATAAATTTATAGGGTTGAAAATTAAAGCGAAATTCTACTCCGAGCGGATTGATCGTGGCCTTGAATAAGAAATGGAAAAGTTACAAAGAAGTTGAAATAATCCTAAAAATGTATACATTTTACAAAGCTCTGGGAATCCATTTCCTTTATTGGTAACAAAGTTGGATTGTTGTGTTTTAGATGTAATTTAATTTTAATGGGAAACAACTTTTTGGACACGGAACTCGAATTCTGAGATCCAAGAAATTTCCATGATTGGTACACCTACTGGGAATATCAGTGAATTTAGTTCTTTTCTTTGGAAAGAAATCATTAAATAACGATCTCCACTCTTTTTTATTTTTCCTGGAAAAATATGAGATGACAGCTCCCGCTCTGGGTGGAGTAGGAAGGACTTGACTTTTACTGACTAAAATTAACAGTTCTTTCAGTTGCCCTTTTTGCAAGGGCTACGGAAACTCCTTCAAACAATCTTTAGCCCTGGCAGGCATCGGCTTTAATTGGCCTCGTTCATTTTGCTGACATCTCTATGAGGCGCGCGTTGAACATAATATGCAGTCGACCCGGGCATGATCCTTCCAGGGGGACGGCGAGCCATCCATTGCTCGCCATCCACAAGCCCTCTCCCTCGGAAGCCAGAAATCGTCAAACGACTGCCGACGCCCGTTCCGTCTCCGGCGGTGGGGAATAGCACCTACACTGGCTGCAGCGAGAGAGAGTAGCAGAGTTTTACTGACTAAAACCCACCCGTGTTCTTTCAGTTGCCCTTTACATTCTAGGGCCGGGAAGACTCTCTCTGACTCACTTTCGAACAATCGCACAGCTCTGACAGGCATCAGCCCCAGAGGGTTCCGTCAATATTTGCTCTCATTTTTTTGAAGAGCGTATTAAACAACTCGCGTAAATTTGGTCTTATTTTCTCTAGCACAAGAGCATAATCAGCCTTATAATTTTCCCACTGCTGGAAATGAGGCCTTCTCTCTAAAAGAGATGGGCTGTAATCCACCAAGCGAGCCCAGAGTGGTTTGGTGGATGTCACATGTTTTCGAGTGTTTTTGGTTGATGTTTTCCTTTACCGTTTTGAGCGAAGTGGAGACAAAATAATTATACAAAGTAATGTGCCTGAACCCGTAAGTCGGGGCCGTTACGTTACTGAGCCACCACTGCCCTCAATTTTCTCTTTACCACTTATTTCAAACAAACAAATCAATACACAGATTAAGTTACAATCTATTGACTTACCTCAATAACTCGTCTCGCATGTTCCATTAACAAAGAAAATTTATATGCTACATCCACAGTGTGATATAGTAGAACAATGCATTCCATCAACTAAGATGAGATTCATTTGCATTAATTCCTCTTCAGTAGGATCTTAGTTTCAACGCAAGTTCCCATCTCATTCACGTTTTGGTTACGTAGTGAAATTTATTTGTTTATTGTTCGTCTACATGCCGCTCACAAGAGCTGAAGTTAAATGCAATATGATGTTTATTGTAAGTTTTCCGCTCAGTTTTCCGTATAATTCTTGAGAGTATACAGAAGGGATTCTCATCACCATCACTATCATCATCATTTCAGCTGAAAGACGTCCACTGTCAGACATAGGCCTCCCTCAAATGTCACCATAACGGACGTTCCTGTGCGTCTCACATCCATTAGATTCCCGTGACCCTCTCACGTCATCGGTCCACTTTGTGGCAGACCTTCTAACGCTGCGTCTTCAGATACGTGGTCGCTAATTCAGAACCTTTCGTCCCCATCGACCATCTTTTCTGCGAGCAATGTGCCCTGCCCACTGCTACTTCAGTTTGAAGAGTGCTCTCAGCATAATCAGCCTTTTAATGTTCCCACTGCTGGGACTCAGGTCTCTAGGAGGGGGAATGGGCCGTAATCCACCACGCGGGCCCAGTGCGGGTTAGTAAACGTCACATGTCGTCGAATTTTTAGTTCAAGGACATGCCGGTTTCATCACCACTGCTCTCAAAACAGTGAACGAAAAATTTCGTGAGGAAATCGGAATACCCTAGAACAAAAGAAACTTGAGAGGTGTCAAGGGACACCCGGATGGAACGAAGTTCCTCTGATTCGGTAACTGAAACTAATTTCTCAACCATTTCATTAAAATCTTTGGAATCTTTGAATCAATCAATCAACCAATCTTTCAATCAATATTTCAATCAAACAATCAATCAATCTTTCAATCAATCAATCAATCAATCAACCAATATTTCAATCAAACAATCAATCAATATTTCATCAATCAGTCTTTCAATCAATCAATCTTCCAATTAATCAAACTTTCAATCAATCAATCTTTCAATTAATCAATCTCTCAATCAATCTCTAAATCTTTCAATTTTTGAATAAATCAATCAATCGTTGAATCTTTGGTATCTTTGGAATCTTTGAATTTTATTACAATTCCTTCACTAATTAATCGAAAGGAACTTCGTTCCATCAGAATCTGTGAATGAAGTGTCGTTACAACTTTTGGTCTTAATTTTTTCCGTTTAGCTCCCTTTCGCAATGCGCGATAAGGAACTTTGTTCCAAAAGTAGATTCAGGCTTGCGCTTGGCTAGCGACATCTTTCTTGCCAATTAAGAACAATTCAGGCTTGTAGCGACACCTATCTTACCAATTAGGAACTAAAAAAAGTGTCGTGACAACTTTTCGTAAGAATTTTTTCCGTCTAGCCCCCTTTCACAACGCGCGATAAGGAACTTCGTTCCAAAAATTCGAAGATATGTGACATTCACCAATCCGCACTGGGCCCGCGTGGTGGATTACGGCCCATTCCCTATCCTAGAGAGAGGAGGCCTGTGTCCCAGCAAGGCTGATTATGCTATTATAATAAATGCTATATAAGAAGTAAACTGAGAAAGTGTTTTTTTGCAAAAGTAAATCTAGTTAATTCTTTGCTATGACGTCACATTACAAAAAACATGTCCTTCTACCAATTCTTAAAAAAGGAAAATACAGTCCACACAAGCTTTATTAATTAAAAAAGAAACAATATCCAACTTCCAGTACTCAATAAAGGAAAATAATTCACTTAAAATGTTGACTATATTTAGCAGAACCTCCCGATGTTACCGTCAATACAGCGTCCCGTTTTCCTCTGAATGACGGGACCATTTTTTATATTAAATACTTTTCCTCTAGGGGCGCAGTACTGTAATTGAAATTGGAAGCATAAAAAGTGAAAATACTGCATTGAAATAATAATTCATTACGAACATTTTTTACTCGTACAAGGAGCGTACGGTTGACAAATCAAGAAAAATGTAAATTTATATCTAAAGCCGAGAGCCGTTCAGGATTCCATTTATTATTTTGCTAACGCCCCAGGGGCGAGGTTCCGTCAAATTTCCTAAGCAACTGATGCCTTCAGGACGATACAAATTAGTCATTCGCAGTGTCCTTTTGTTTTGTTAAGGCAATATTGCGATTAAATTAATGATCCCTATATTTAACTGTCAGCTTGCTTCACCTTGATTTTTAAAGCGGTTTGTCACCGCTTTAAAAATCTGACTTTTTGTCTACGTTTCGAGTCATATTTGTATGAATTATTTGGAAAATGTTATTTATCATTTGGGAGCACTAACAGGGTCGTATCTATATACCTAAGTACTGTATATTTCAATTATCGGTGTCTTGTGTATGCGGGTCTGTATGTTTGTGAGTTTTTTTTTTCAGTTATTAAAAAAAATACAGAAAGATATAGTTATAAAAATATTTCTACATGATCCTATAAATATCGTTCGAATCATTAATTGCTACTTCAATTTCGAGGAAAACAAATGATTGACTCAATACTCAATAATAATATCAGCTCTTTGTTGGTTGATCTTCTAAGGCAACGCTTACCGAAAACTATGCGTGGATGACCATTAGATTTGATGGTACAGTTGACGTAGTGATTGAGCTATTTGTTTTTTTTTTTATTTACTTATCTCACACTTTTTTAACAATTGTTCAACACATTTTTAGCTCGCCAAACTTTATAGTTTGATGGCGAGAAACGCTTGCAGCGCTGCGTGTCGTGGCTCTTTTTTTGGCGGGAAAATCGTCCAATTACATCCCCCGCTCTTGGGCGGAGCGAGAGATAGTGTCAGACTTTTACTGACTAAAAACCCACTCCTGTTCCTTCGTTGCCTTTCGTACCAGGACCGAGTTTTCCTTTCAGAAGCAGATCCTTGGCCCCAGTAGGCTTCTTTTTTCCTTTTTTTCGATGGGAAAATAATCTTATGACATCCCCCGCTCTTGGATGGGGCGGGAGATAGTGTCAGATTTTACTGACTAAAAACCCACTCCTGTGCCTTCGTTGCCATACCAGGGCCGAGCCTTCCTTTCAGAATCAGAGCCTTGGCTCCGGTAGGCTTCGCCCTGCTGGGCCACTACGGTTTGCTGACATCTCCTTGAGACGCACGTAACTTTGACCGCACGATTGGAGGAGTAGTTGAGAGATTGGCTGCTGCGCTGTGTGTCCTGGGTTCTATCCCTGCATTGTAAAAATCTGTGTGGCCTGTGAGTATGTTAGTTTACGTGTTTGTGAATGAACTCCGAGATATAACTAAATCCTAGTGTGGGAAAAAGCTGAAAAAAATAATAAAAAAAGTAACCAACTTCACTAAAAAAACTTTAAAAAGATCAAAATAACTTTAGTCGGTGTTAAATAAGAAACAAACAATACCGAGAAACACCGACTTCCGAAATTAAAGTTTTTTTTTTGTAAGTTTTTTATTTTACACTTTTTAGTTGCGATACACTTATAACCAGAGTTCCTATTTCTCATGACAATTCGAATTCACCCAAACACTGCTAGGTTACATTGTTTTATTATGAAGTTCCTACCCTATCTACCTTCCACCTTCCAGCTCCATCATCAGATCAGTTCGATAGTGCCTTATAGCCAAAGTGCATCTCATGACAATTCTAATAAGCCCAAACACGGCTAGGGATTAATTGCGGATTTCCAGTGCCTATCTTTCGGCCGGCGGCCTTCCTTCCACTTTCCGGCAGTTCACTTCAATGATCCCATTTTCAACATAACTATTCAGAACCATTTATTTATTTGTATTGTCATAGTCGCTCAACTATCTTCATTGTGATATCTATATGAGTATGAAGTTCCGTTGGCCATTTCTGGTCTTCTTCATCAGTTTCACTTCATCAAATGATACTTTTTGACTGTAAATGCTTAAGGTCTCGATGAAAATACCAAAATCACTATATAGTTGCCTGTAATATTTGAGGAGCTCCCTCGATTCCTCATTGATCCCATCATCAAATTGGTTCATAAACGACGGAGTTCTGAGGTAACATACATAAGAAAAAAGAAAAACATACAACCGACTTAATAACCTCCTCCTTTTTTTTTGAAGTCGGTTAAAAAGTGTTTAAATAATAATATGATTGTAACTATTAAATGCCAATTATTTAAGTTAAATAGTTATATAATTAGTTAATTTCTGCTTAAAGTTCTTAACGTAATTACTGCGATGTGATATTACTTTATTCGTGTTACAGTAATTAAATACGTAAGTTATAAGTTAATTTACTGCGCCCTAACAAGGTTATACACCCATTTAGTTGCTAAGGGAATGTTTGAAAGAGTAACTGTGGCCCTGAGACGCAAAGGACAACAACTGAAGGAAAATAGTTGGATTTTAGTCAGTAAAAGTCTGACACGTTCTCTCGCTCCACCCAGAGTGGGAGGAGTAATTTGATGATATATCCCACCTCAAAAAACGTACCCATTCAGTTACCAAATGTCTGTAACTTTTAAGAGGCTCCTATTCTAACCCTCTTCCCCTATATTATTACACTTGAACGATAAATCTACATAATTACGGGAGCATTTTGACGAGAAAAATGACGTACGTCCACCCGTCCAATGGCTAGGCGACCTGTGATTTGACATTTTAATGTCGTGATTTACATTTAAATTTGTTATCGAGAATTGAAAAAATTATAATATCTCAAAAAACATTACTGTTAGTAAAAAAAAGTATTTGTTCAATATTTACAATCGTTATATTCTCTACAGACAGGTATAGATTTCGTGTTGGTAATTGCGTAGGTAAAAAAGTTGAAACACAAAAACAATAAACGCCACTAGACATTTTTATTGTTCGTAGAATAATAAATGAAAAAAATATTTGTACAAAATTGATTCAATCAAAATGTATTATTTTTTTTAAGAATTTAATGATGACTTTTTAAGGTACTTTATGCTAGTTGAAAATTGTATATTTTCAAAGGAAGCTCCTTAAACATATATTATGTATGCCGTGTGCAATCAAACTAATTTTGTAATAGTGAAAGTGTGTATGCATGTATGTATGTTTGTTACCCCAAAATGCTTAAACTGTTGAATGTGTGCGTATGTTTGTCACCCCTTCACAATCAAACTGCTGAACAAATTTGTATAAAATTTGGCACGCGGGTAGATTATGTCCTGAAATAACACATGAGATACTTTTCATCCCACGAGCATATGTCTTTTAGATAATTGTACCTTTTATGCGGGCGAAGCCGTTGGCAGAAATTGATATATAATTAAATGAAATAAAAATTGATATAATCAAATACTTAAATATATAAGTAAATATGAAAGAACCTAGGTAGTCCGACAGTGCAATATTAATGGCCTTATTTAAATAATACTAACTGAGACGAGAATGGATACATTGAGATACGAGTATACAGGAAGTTTGAAAGTTGTGCAAGTGACTGAAAAGTTAAAAGGGAAGCGTTTGTCTTGGTATGATGTGAAGAGAAAAGATAAAACGCATGTTACCAATAAAGTTATGAGTATACATGTAGATGGATGGATAAGTAGAGGGAGGTAAAAAAAAGATGAATAGATTGTGTGAGAAGAAAAAAGCGTGATGCGCCGACCCCAAATAACACGGGGCAAGAGCAAAAAAAGATGATGATTTATAATACTAACTTTTACCATCGGCCTCGCCGCTTAATAGCCACCATAATTATATACCTTACGGTACAAACTTTTATATTAATAAAGATCTATAGTCTTGCTCACCAACGTTATGCATACCATAACGTTGGTGAGCAAGATTGCAAATAGTCACAAGATAAGTAGCTTCGACTAGTCACGATATTAGTCTGTGCGACTAATCTTTGCAATTAGTGAAAAGATTTACTGCTGAAATTTGTCACACCGTACACGTTTAGTTTCAAAATTATTTAGGTATTTATTAAATAAACACTTTATGCACACAAAAACAGAGAGGCAGACCAGCCTTAGGCATTTTGTTCCAATCCACCTTCAGGTGATGAGGAGTAAAGTAGTAAGTAGGTAGTAGGTGCCATAAAAGAGAGTAAAAAAGCGAACACAAGAAACAAATTAACCGTACCTCTAGATACACTGCAATTATAATACATACTGATATGAATAAACTAAATACGCGAATATAAGTACTCAAACAATTGATCCAAATAGACAATTAGAAAACATTAACACTGTGATGATACAACTTTTCAGTCACTGGCGCCACTTTTAAACTTCCTCTAATATACTCATTTCTCTGTTTATCCATGCTCGTCACCTACAAAAATAAGATTTTAAAACCCATGATCTCTCAACTACACTGCATTTAATTACACTATAACTACACGGCTACCTGAACTATTATGTGCGCAAGATAGCACGAGATGGGCCACTAACATGAATTTACAATGCACTACTGAGCTGTTTGAAATGCCGTCCCAATGCATTAGTAACGAAAATAGCTCCTTCCGGGGTTTTCTGGGTAAGGCTAAAGACTTTGTTTAGACTATTTGATGATGAGAACGCAGTGTTGGAAAGCTTCTCATAAGCTGGACCAACAGTCTGGTAAGAGTCATAGGAATCCGATGGTTGTGAGACGCAAAAAACTGATCATTGTAGCGATACGTGCGAGAGGCCTTTTTGTAGGTGGGAAACCATTTTCCTTCTTTGCCTTGCGTTCTAGAGCCCCGGAGGTTCATTTTCACATAACCCTTGGCCCCAGTAGGCTTTGACCCTGCTGGGCCCCTAAAATTTGCTGACATGTACTTGTGGCGCGCGTGAAACACTACTCGCAGTCTACGACTTGGGCTCTGTCCGGATGGTTACCGGGTTCAGGATCTCGGTGTCTGGGGCGTGAAGGCAGTTCCCTCGCGCGTGCGCTGCTTCCTTTGCTAGCATGACTGCTTCGCAGAAGGAGGTGAACGCGTACCATTCCTCCTCGCTCTGGACTATAGTCTGTACCAGAGTCATCTTTGTCCGGCTCAAGTTATGATGACGATGATAATAAAAAAAATTAGAAAGCCAGAACATTAAACCCGATAGCTAAGCACCTCAAATTTAATTTCATATTGTTATTAACTTTTAAGTTAGAATTTTCTAATTCCGAAAAAAATAAATTATAATAGAACCTCTCGTTACAACTAAATGTAGTACTCAAAATCAAAACTCGAACTGCTCTTTTATTACTAACTCACTTGAGCACGCCCAAAATAATATCTTTATCTTCCAAACTTCCACAATAAAAAAAGAAAACAGTAATTTAATATTTTACGTTTGTTTTTGCCAACTCAAGTTCAAGATATTCAAATGTTTTTATTTTCCTCCCATACTTACTGTATAATTACAGTATATTATCGCACAAGTACGTAAATACTTACCTAAGTAAGATACACGCAAAACCACTCAGAGTAATTGCTCGCCTTAGAACACACTTGTGTTTGTAAAACTCGGTAACGTGAAACATTAGTATGTAAAATAAGGGCGATGTCAAAGCTCTGGCATGTCTGAGTCCTTATTATAGTTTGTAGTAGGTACCTTATATTTATAAGTAAGGAGTGTGTTTTATAATTTAAGGTATATTGTTTGTATGTGGGTACGATTTTGTGTTCCTATGTATTCGAGATTTTCCTAGAAAGGATTACAAACGTCGCATTCATTAAATTAGGTGCTAACTGACAAATTATATTTATTTTGCAAATGGGTTTTAAAAAACACTTTTATAAATCATTTTTTTCGTCAATTTAAATTGACGAAAAAAATGCCCCCCTAGCCAAGTTACAGCCGTTTCGTTTCGTTTCTCTTTTCGTTGATCGCCTTGAGTCGGCCACGCCTCCTATTCCTTTGTTCTGACCACGTGACTGAGCGTTGAGATGACCTCAGAATAAAGGAATCGGGAGGGCGTGTCAGACTTTTATTGACTAAAAACCCATTCCTGTTCCTTTTTTGCCATTGTTACGGGGCCCGGGGATCTCTTTTGCATCATCCATGGCCCCAGTAGACTTCGACCCTGCTGGGCCCCTACGGTTTCTGACATCTTGAGGCGTGCGTGGAACACTACGTGCCGTTGACGACTTGGGCTCGGTCCGGACCGATACCGGACGATCAGACGGCGAGCTACCCATTGCTCGCCGTCCGCAATCCCGCACCTACGGAGGTGACAGAACAGGTATGATCACACTAATATTAAACCTTCCTCACGTTCGAACAACAGAATGGATTCCGATGAAACTTGGTGCACTGGTAGAACGATCCTGAAATAGCACATAGAATTAAAAGCAATTTTTTTCTAAGGAGTATTTTGCTTTGCGATAATTTTCTGCTATGACACGGGTGAAACAATAGCTAGCCTAACAATAATGAGTAAAAATATTTTAAACCAGTTTAACAATAGAAACCAGACAATAACCAACCAGTCCTTTAAAAGGCCAGACTCCCCCAGACAACCTTCTGCCAACCATCAGCATAAATTAAAACAAAATCAACATCCACATTACAAGAAGGCAACACAACAAACAAACGGAAGTCTCCCCTATTTCGTCTAGTACGGAAAGTATCAGGGAAACATAAAGTGAACTTGTAAATCGATGGCCGAATTGGCTTTGGTCCAAACCTAGCTTACCAGCACAGAACATTACAAAAATCTGTTGTTGCACCATTTGGCAGGGCCGAAGCTGCGAGAGGTCACGTACTGGCTTTATTTAAAAGATTTTTGTATAAACGCCCCTCCAGCTCTCTGCCTATTAATTTAACGACAGAAACGCTTAGTGCCTTTGATATCAGACGTGAGGAAATCGAGGACATTGCTGTGATGTTGTTAATTTGTATTGGTTTCATTAGAATAAATAAATATATAATTCAAACCAAAATTTACTTATTTTTGCAAGCAAAGATCACTATTCTCCGATACGATGTTTCTTATTTATTTTTGATATGCTCGCGTTTGAAGGTAAGCAATGATGTGCTCTACGATTCTCCATCCACTTGCGTAGAAATAACCTATTTACTTTTGACTTAAAGACCCCCAAGTTGTGGCTAACAGGAAACACAGACTCCGGCAGGGAATCCTACTTCCTTGCTGTACGCAAAACAAATGTGTTCCCAAAACTTTTTGTATCGTATTTGCATGGGTGGGATTTCCACCACGAATCAGCGGTGCAACGTGTATGATGAGTGCTCTAGTGATCGAACGGGCTTGGTGAAATTCTCGTCGTTTATATCGCATACATCATCATTTTTTTAATGTGAATGTGAGAACACCGTGGACTTCGCGAATTCTTAGGTTACTTCCTATTAGGACTCACTTTTTTTTTTAATATGTTTATTTTTATTGTGCAACAATATCGACTGGTCTACACTGTTCTTACATAATGTCTATTAATACTGTAATATGAAAATATTGTAAACAATAATTTTTTTAAAAGAGTAACCATGGAGTTTCTTGCCGGTTCTTCTCCATAGGAAACGACCAATTTGGAACCGTGCACTAGCTTCTGACGTTTTATAAGTGCCCATGTAGGCCTATGTGAAATAAAAAATTTTTGACTTTTGACTTTGACTTTGACTTGATACATCAAAGGACTGGAACGATTTGCTGCGGTATTCCCGTTCGATTATAATTTAGGTGTCTTCAAGGCTAGAGTGAAAAGGTTCTTAATAAACTAGTGTGCCTCACCATCAAGGATTGCATCACTGCTTACCATCAGGTGGGATCGCAGTCAAGCACTAGTTTATATCATTTAAAAAAGAAATTGTGTAATTCCGATGCACAGTCATAGATGAGTCACGAGAAATTAAAGACCTCTCAGTTATAGCTCTCAGGAAACACGGCATCCTTAGCTGTAGGTACGCATAATGAATGTGTTCCCAATACGTTTTGTCCGTATGGTTGAGATGTACACCATGTACTGACGGCGCAATATCTGATGGTTTGATGATGGAACAATGATGCTGGTTTCGATGGTGTTAGCTAAGTTACAAAACACCTGTGCATTTAAAATTCCAAATACCTAAATATAGGTTCTAAAAGAATATAATATGTGCCACTCAAAAAAGCATTTTAATATTTTATTTAAAACAAACCATACAATTATTTTCTAAGAAAAATCTGAAAATTCAGTTACTTTCAAAGAAATCCAACGTGAAAATCCATAAAATATGTAGACTTGATAATATTATATTTATGAAAAATATGAAACCAAAAGCTTCAGACGATTGCACCTAAATCCAATTACTTTGTACCTCGCTATTGAAAAGTCTAGCTTACTTAAATATGACGTTTTTGACATGCGACGAGAAAAGCAGTCTGACAAATTAACTTAAAAGAATACGGCCCCAAACGTAAATAAAACTCCGCTACCAAATACCAATTCGACCAAGTTCAATAAAACAGATGAACCTATCATCTGCGAAAGAAAACAAAACCGGTCAAGTGCGAATAGGACTCGCATACGAAGGGTTCCGTACACTACCTTCATAATATGGCCAACTAAAACTGGCCAGTTCGTTTTGAATGTTAAAGTTTGATCATATTTCAATCCTTGTTTTGCCTACTTTCTTCAGACTTTTTATTATCAAAGAAATCCTACATCAATGATATGGCCAAACAAGGATTGACATATCACCAAATGTTAACGTTTAAACGATCTAGCCTATTTTAATTGACCTTATAATGAAGTGATCAATTCTAAGATCTAACCACGACATCTATACAACATTTAGACACTATATTATAACTATAAGTAAGAACAAGCAAAAAAAAAAACGGCGAAAAAAATCACGTTTCTTGTATTGTAAGTGGGGCTCCACTTAAATATTTATTTTATTCCGTTTTTGGTAAGTATTTGTTGTTATAGCGTCAGTAGAAATACATTATCTGTGAAAATATCAACTATCTAACTCACGCCCTGGTAATAGACAAATGTACAATGGTATCTTAATAATAGGTTCTCGTTTTTACCCTTTGGTAAGGAACCCTAAAACAATTCTACGACCGTGAAAACTAGAATTCATGACACTAGTGTCGGAGAACATGCGTACATAAAATGTGCCTTGACAAGGCCACTACAACTACAAGTAAAAGTCAAAGAAATAGTACTTGTACGTCAGTTATGTCAGTTTACGACGTCGTTTCGTTCCCTCCCTGAACCTCGTTCCGTTTTACTACTAGTCACTCATTAATGGAACGTAACCTTTCGCACTAGTGCTGAAAGTAGGACACCTGATGATTAATGTATTTTTGTTTACTTTGTACTGGGAGAAAATAAGATGAGGCACTGTAACTATTATTGGTTAAATCAGCATCAATTGGTGATCCTGTCTAACGGTACCTTATTTAGCCGGATTTATAAAAGACTAGCTTCTAATAACAGTTCTGCCCGAGGGGAATTAGTACTTCCCGCCATTACAAATTATAACATATTATTCTGTGTATGTTTTTAAGGTTGATTAAAAAGAAAGCATTAGAGAGAGCGTTAAAAAGAGATTTACACAAACAGATTTCGCCTTTATAATATTAGTGTGACTACTTCATAAATACCTAAAGGTACAATCTTTTTGTATTTCTTAGAAAAAAAAAAACTTAAACCACACCAAATCGGGAGATTCCTGCACCGGATTCGTGCGGAAGAAACGCCCGGGTGTCACCATTGTGTGGACCGCCCGGAGGACAAGGTGGAGCATACGGTATAGAAAAAAAAAATACGCACGAAATAGAATGAACAAAAACACATTTATTTCGCACACTCAAACGCACAATGAAGGATCAAGTATGTAGAAACTTAAATTAAAAAAATATATCATAACATAAAAACAAATAAAATCATTCAACGTCAAAGAACTCAAAGAGTGAGATTAATCTTTTTTTTTTGTTTCACAAAGAGTGCAATATTAAAAAACTCAATAAACAACATAATTTAAAAGTTTTACAAATTCAATTACGCTCACATCTAAGGATCAAACAAAAATTCAAAAAAAAATCCGTTGCAGACGATGCAGTATAAGTGTTGAGTACTAAATTCCCTGCCTCGAGGCCTGGAGCTAATGGTGCGTAGAAAGATTGCATAACTTACAGCAATTTTCCCCTACTTTAGCCCCATCGGAGTAACGCATCATTTGGCGAAGTCACCGCGTCGTTACTTCTCAGGCAATTATGAAAGTGGCCAGTCACAGCCTCCAACCTGTAGTAATTGATGATACGACAGTAATTTCTGTTGTGCTTGTTTATTTGGCTTTTGCTTGAGGAATAAGATAGCTTATAATTTAGGTGTCTTCAAGGTTAGACTGAATAGGATCTTAATAAACTAGTGCGCTTCACCATCAACGATGGTATCGCAGTCAAGCACTAGTTTATATCAATTTAAAAAAAGCTACTAACGGCTGCCAACAAACTGCTATGCTGTTAAGAAGAAGTATTAAATTATTTTGAAACTGTCTGTATCTAAAATAAAGCACTTAATTATCTTGGTAACTAATTTGAGTGCGTAAACACTAATAATATAATTTTTTTTAAATAGTTGCCCATCAACAGAGGGTTGTTTTTGGGTACACTTGCATAGCGGTTACTAGGTTGATCGTCGGTTGTACGTTTCATTAAAAGTGTCTTAGAGACCTCTGCGAGTTAGTATACCAAAGGGCTTAGATTTACCTACGGAAAAAACTCTTAAATGATTAAGTGTTCACCCTACCACAACCAATTATTAATAAGGTTTTGACGCCCAACAATTGTAAATGAAGTCACTACACACAATCACACACACGTCACTAGATCTAATATTTAATACCGCTTGTATAGCAAAAGCAATCTACGATCAATCCTAGCCTTTTTCCGTTCGCTCTGCGTACTTCCTTTCCTATTTCTCTAAACTACGTTCTTTGCATTCTTAAGCAATTTTAAAAACTATTATTACTAAGTCTACGTTAGAATTTAACACCCTCATTTATAAAACTCGCTAACCATATGCTTAGTTTAAAATGTGTTTCCTTATTCTACATTCAAATTCTTTATAAAAAAAAAAATGAATAAAGAACGCGCACTACTAAGCATCAGATTTTTTTTTAACTAAGGTCTTTAATGCAAGGGCAAGGCAAGGCAAGGTCTGCAAATAAATGTTTATTATTATTATTTATTATTATTTAATGCCTTGGGTAATGAAAAAGCAACTAATAATTGAGATGATGGTGTGATGATGGTACGAGTAAACACAATAGTAAAGTATGTATTTCATGTTCATGTGTAAAATATTGCATCAAATCCCTGAAAAAATATTATAAATTTAGTAACAGGTTCACATTTCAGTTTCGCATTTTCAAACATTTTATTGCTTCGCTTCAATCTTCATAAAATAAAATAAGATCTTTTAAGAAACAGATTAAGACAATGGCTCTTAAAACTTCTCTTTTAACATGCATTTTTACTTCTCTGGCTGTTTTAATTGGCTTTTTGATGAACGCGCTAGTGATTAATTTGGAACGCGAGGTCGTAAAGACGGTATAAACAAAACTTGTTTTAGTTTGAGAGCTGTAAGCACAAACTTAAGTAGCAGTAAGCAGGGCGATGTTAGCATGGCGATGTTTGCAGAACAGATGGTCGATGAGGCCAAAAGATTTTGAAGTGGCGACCGCATACTGAAAGAAGCAGCGTTGGAAAGCCCTCGACAAGGTGACGACTATCGACTGCCAAACTGACTGACGAAGGTCGGGATGTGAAACGCACAGGACCGGTCGCTGTTGTGACACTTCTGTATGACTTAACAAACTATGTCCAGCAGCGGACGTCTTTCGTCCAAAATGATGATGATAATGATTCACATGCTATTATAAAGGCACAGTTTGTATGTACGTATGCGTGTATACGTTGTTGTGTGAGTATGTTTGTTAGTCCTTCATGCTCTAACGGCTAAACGGATTGAAATGATTTTTGCACCATGTTTAGACTACGATTGTCGTGTTTCTTCTTTCATACGGGTGAAACCGTTAGCAAGAGCCAGTATTCTATAAACATTATAATCAAATGATTAGAATTATATATATATTCTCTTTAACCCCATGGGATCAGGCATTATTTTAAAATGTGAAATAATGCATCACCGGTACATAACCTGTTCACACACACTACTATGACGCGGCGGCGGCGGCGCGGGGTCTAAGCACGCAGGACATTGGCATTGCATCGTCCATCACGAACGCGCGTAGACGTACTTTTGAACTATTTGAACTATTTAAACCTACTGTGCTAAGATTAGAATAAACCCCTATACAGTCCACTTGCCTTTAATTTATTTTAATATAATATCTGAGCCTAAACATAACCCATAACCATAAAACCTGAAAACACCTGAAACCTATACCCCTATCCTGAAAACCTATATCCTATACCTATAACCTGAAAAGGAAAGCCGTAGTCCTAGAACGCAAAGGGCAACTGAAGAACACAGGTGTGGTTTTAGTCAGTAAAAGACTGACACACATTCCCGCTCCGCCTAGAGCGCGAGAAGTCATCAGATGATTTCCACAATTAAAAAAAAAATCACCAGTATATGGTGAACAACTCACCCTGGATACGCTTTAGGCTTGCGGCATCAGCAGCATTTTTAAGGTTCTCTAAAGTGCAGATGTAGGGCACTAGTAAGTGGGCCATCATCTGGTCAGAAGCACTACGATCACTCTGGATGAGTTAAAACCTCCAATACTAACTAAACATCAATAAATAAGCTCTTTTATAGACAAAATTTTCGAAAATTCTCATTTTCATTTACCTATAAACATAGTGTGCCCATAAATTCATAAATTAGCACCCTCGCTCCCTAACTATTGGCTTTTTACTGAACAGAAAGCGTCAGGTGTCGGGGTAGTGAATAATTAACGACTTGGTGCATGCGAAGTGCCCGCTGCAAATAATAACTTTGTTACTATGCTGGATATTGGAATGAACAATTTACTGTATGGGGAATATGTTGTGAAAAAGCAAATGAGTCGTTATTCTACATTACGACTCACTTGTTGTAATAAACTTTACGTAAAAGAAAAATAATAAAAACAGTCATTACACATTCGATAGAAACGTAAAGATAGCTTTTTTAGGGTCTCCTAGCTCAAAAGAAAAAAAGGGAGCTCTTATTGGATCTCTTTGTTGTCAGTGTGTCTGTCTGTCTATCAAGACCCTATATCTCGGGAACGCGCAGAGGTATGAATCTGCTATTGGAATAAAAAAATACTCTATTTATTTATTTTATTTGGCTCTCCAACAATGAGTACCTATACTATTACATGTAAAGGAAACAATCAATTCAATCTTAAGTCTAAGTGCCCCATCATTTCAAGAAGAGCACTACATGTAATGCACTATTTAATACGCCGAGGATTATTTTTTTAAGGTGGGAAAATCATCTTATGACAAATCTCGCTCTTGGGCGGAGCGTGAGATAGTGTCAGACTTTTACTAACTAAAAACCCACTCCTGTTTTTTATTTGCCTTGGTTCCAGGGCCCCGGGTTTCGCTTTCACACTACCCGAGGCCCCAGTAGACTTCGACCCTGCTGGGCCCCTACGATTTGCTGACGACGATTTGGGCTCGGTCCGTACCGTCACCTAACGGTCGGACGGTGGGCTACCCATTGCTCGCCGTCCGCAAGCCCGCGCCTACGGTGGGAGCGAGACTGTGTCGAGTGTCAGACTTTTTCTAACTAAAATCCACCTGTCCACGCGACAGCCTCTTGTGGCCGGTAGCTGCTACTTTTTATAACCCATACGCGCAGTATCATAATGGACTCTGACAAAGGAGATTTAAACGCGCGAGTGGCGATTGACGGCGTTTTGTATCGGCAGCAAGCAGCGGCGATTTGAAGCGTGTGGCGGCCCCCAGCGTCAACCGTGTGCAGCGAATGCATATAAAATGTATGAATACTATAGAAAATATGCCGATGGCGACGTTTTTTGATTGTGGCCGATGGCCCGTATGCAGTGACCCTTATTCCTTCAAACAAACCCACAGTCAAAATTAGCGTGATTTATTAATAAACGTCAAAACAGACATTCACATCTATAACATAGTATCTTCTGCCAGTGGTTTTGCTTGCGTGACAGTAGAAAATTATCCTTAGAAAATATTTTTTCAAATTATATCCAAATCCGTTCCGTCATTTAAACGTGAAAAAGTAACAAACATACACATACTAACTTTCGCCTTTATCATATTAAAATATAGTGTGAAGTGTGATATAGATTATACAAACGATGAATGCCACGTGATTACAACCTCTATCAACGAACCCTTTTCAACTGCAAATGATTAGCGCGAACATCCTAACGAGTCAGTGATTTAGAGATAAGAGTGCTACAGAAATAAAGGATTGGACTAGGATAAGTGGCATAAACAAAGTGAGGTCTACTTTAGTACCTACTCAACATTAGGTGGATCCGAGCAGAACCGGGGATAAAACGAGTGGAGCGTGAGAAACGATATAATTCAAGACGTCTGTATTACATAGGCATACCTATATAAAGACATCCATCATAAAGTAGACTGATTTAAGGAGATGGCCTTGCTACACCGTATCATACCATGACCGTGTTTGAAACGTGTCAAGTAAAAAACAGATTTATATTGAAAATTATGAGACTATGCGTGGATGGCAATACGGTGCGCACACGGGTTATAACCCCATTTGATAACCGTGTTGCACTAGTATGATACGGTGTTTCTACGTTTTAGTGGGCTTAATAGTCCGGGTTATGTTTCTTTCTGTGCTTGATACTTTTCTAGCACGGTCAAGGTATGATGCAGTGTACTGGGCAGGCTCCTTTGAACTATCGATTATATGAACGTGAAAGCTTACATAACAATTTGACTAGTACTGTACGTTGCGAAAAAATGGCGCCTCTATTTCACAACATGCATAATGTATTGCAAGAATCAAGAATATAATAAACATTATAGTACACCAAAACAGTAACATGATTTATATATAAATTTAAATCTACGGGTACAATGGTGGTCTTATCACTGACAACGACATCTATCAGACAGCGTTTTGATGGATCGTAAGAATTTAAAATTTTAAAGGGGTAGGCTACGGTGTACCGCTAACAAATTAATCATACATTACATTATAAATAGACACAGATATAAAATTTTATACCTATAAAAATACATTGCCCTAACAAGACTTTTTTATTGGTAATTACAACTATTTTAAATTAATTCTATTATAGGCTTAATCACAATTCCATTGTTGGGTAAAAGTCTGTTCCACGGCCTTCCACTTACACTCCAAAAATATATAATAGTTTAATTACATTGCCAAAGCAATAAAGACATTATGGGATCATGCATATGCTGTATGACCTGATTCGATTTCTAAACTAAACAAAAATAAATTCGGCTAACTACCGAGCTACAATTTAGTTGAATGGCTACAATGAACACGGTATTTTCGATCGTATTTCCGATCAATGAACACATTGTTTAGATCAATGCATATTGCACACACTATTTGGATTCTCGATACCAGATGTTTTTTTTTACCTAAACATAACACAGTATTTATGAGGTTGGTAGGATTTAATTTTACCTATTGCTACCTTTTTATTTATTTTTTTATTTTTTAGTCTTGCATGTCTACATTTCAATTGCATAAAAATGACAAGTGGAAGTGCGGAGTCACCTAGTACAAGCAATTCCTTGCTTAAAAGGCGATCTCCAATAATATATATCAAAATGTATATTGTAATCGAAATAAACATTTTTATTTTATTTATTTTTTATTTACACGCCCTAACTGCCAAAGAAATTGATATTGATTTAAAAAAAAAAAAACTTTCTTAAAATGCTGTTGTAAAAAATTAGTAAAGATTGTGTTGTTTCAATAAAGTAACACAATCTTTACAAATTTTTAGTTACATAATTATATTATATGTAACAGAAAGCAGAACGCATGGCCGTTGGGGCCGAAAGGTTCTGAGATGGTGGCCACTTACCGCAAGACGTAGCGTTGGAAGGCCTCCTACAAGGTTTTTTTTTTTTTTTTCGGTGGGAAAATCATCTTATGACATCCCCCGCTCTTGGGCGGCGCGGGAGATAGTGTCAGACTTTTACTGACTAAAAACCCACTCCTGTTCCTTCGTTGCCTTTCGTACCAGGGCCGAGTCTTCCTTTCAGAATCAGACCCTTGGCCCCAGTAGGCTTCGACCCTGCTGGGCCCCTACAGTTGCTGACATCTCCTTGAGGCGCGCGTGGAACAGCACGCGCCGTTGACTTGGGCTTGGTCCGGACGGTTACCGGTCGGTCGGACGGCAAGCCACCCATTGCTCGCCGTCCGCAAGCCCGCGCCTACGGTGGCCGGAAATCGGGATCGGAATCCCGGCGGCGGTTGGGGCGTGAGGACCGCTGCCTCACGCGATCGGCCGCCTCCTTTGCAAGCATTACTGCTTCGCAGAAGGAGGCGACCGCCTGCCACTCCTCCTCGCTTCGGACCATGGCCTGTACCAAGGCCCGGCGCGAGAGATCGCCGCCGCCGATTACCCCCACGAGGACACGGCGTTGCTCTGCCCAAGCGGGGCACACTTCCACCGTATGCTCCACCGTGTCCTCCGGGCGGTCCACACAGTGGCGACACCCGGGCGTCGCTTCCGCACGAATCCGGTGCAGGAACTTCCCGAACTTACCGTGTCCGGTGAGGACCTGCGTCATGCGGTAGGTAATGACGCCGTGTTGCCTTTCCAGCCACTCCTCAAAGAGGGGACTTACCGCCATAATTACGGCGTGCCCAGCACTGGGTTGCGCTAGTCGCTGTCGCCATTCCACCATGAGATCCCGCCGGAACTCTTTCCGCCATGCCGTGACTTGTCGCGGCAGCGGAGTTTCACCACGGCGTTGCATCTCCACGCGCAAATCGTGCATGCGTGCAAGTCCTTTTGCTACAAGATCCCATGGTGGCTGGCCAGCAAGGAGGCTCGCCGCTTCGCGGGAAACCGTGCGGTATCCCCGCACCATACGTATAGCCATGACCCTCTGGCACGCGTTCAGCTGGGCCGCCGGTCGCTTTCGCAGTGACGGCGCCCACACCGGCGCCCCATAAAGGGCCATGGACTGGACGATGCCTGCGTAGAGCCTCCGGCAGGAGGCGTCTGGACCCCCGAGGTTGGGCAGGAGCCGCTTGAGGGCAGCCCCGTTCCGATTCAGTTTGGGAGCCAGACGTCGGAAGTGCTCCTCGAAATTCCACCGGCTGTCGAGGACGAGTCCCAGGTACTTCATCGTCGACCCGACGCCGATGTGAACTCCTCCTACCGTTAATTGGGAGCGCCGAGGCGGCGCGCTCCGGGGGCCGTGAAAACACATGGCCTCGGACTTGTGCAGCGCCACCTCGAGTCCCAACTGCTGGATCCTATCAACGACTATCGCAACCCCGCGTGTCGCTAATTCGACCGCCGCCTGGTACGACTCTCCCTGCGCCAGGACCAGCGTGTCGTCTGCGTAACAGACCACGCTGACCCCGTCAGGGATGTCGCCGCGCAGCACGTAGTCGTATCCGATGTTCCACAAGGGCGGTCCTAGTACCGATCCCTGCGGAACACCGCACGACATCTCTCGCTGTTTCCACTCTCCCTGGTGACCAGGGAAGATGATGTACCTGTCCGACAGGTAGGCCTCGATCACACGACAGAGGTAGTCGGGCACCCGGTGATACCGGAGTGCCCTCCTAATACTACTCCATGGCAGGGAGTTGAAGGCGTTGGCGATGTCCAATGACACCGCCACGACACAGATGCCCTGGGATACCGCATCCCCCGTCGTGAGAGCTCGCACGCGCATGATGGCGTCCACCGTGGAGCACCTCCTGCGAAAGCCAAACTGGCCGTCCGCCAGATCCGGCCCCACCCGTGATAGGTGCGCGACGAGGCGGTCTGCAATTACTCTTTCAAAGAGCTTGCCCACCTCGTCGAGCAGCACGATGGGCCGGTACGCGGACGGAGAGTCCGCAGGGCGCCCTGGCTTCGCGATAAGGACCAGTTTCCCCGTCTTCCAGCGAAGTGGGAACTGGCCCCTCTCCATGCATGCGCTAAAGAGCCCTCTTAATCGAGACCCGAGTGCCTCCATGGCCAGGACCCAGGCTTTCCCAGGCAAGCCGTCGGGTCCTGGGGCGGTATTCTTGGCACTCAGCCTTCGTACCGCCACACTCATCTCTACCTCGGTCACCTCTGGAGCATTGTCGTCGTCGTCAATCAATCAATCAATCAATCAATCAATCAATACGTTTATTTGCATAATACAGATAAGTGTAAAAAAGGTGTTACATACAGGTATAATAGGTGCGCTGTACTATAACCTAATAAGGTGTGCAAATTTATTAATTTAAGTTAATTTTAGAATTTCATTCTGACAAAATAGACAACAATTATTGATATCAAGATTAAAGTCATATAAATTCACATTAAAAGTCATAGGTAAAAGATAAATATATAAGAAATGTCAAGTGTCATTCATATACATAAGTCGCATTAAACAATTAAAAACAAAGTCGATTCAAAGACAAAATTAAACATTAAAATAAACATTGGTCAAATAAATCATTAAATTATGTCATATTATTATTGTTGTCATAATTTTTTTTTTCATAAATTACTATCATTATTACAATTTTTTTGTGTGAGCCATTACAGTATACCAATATTTTTATCCTGCAAAAACTCCTTAATGTTATAGTAACATTTATTTACTAAGATTTTGTGCAGCTTTGACTTGAACTGTGGAAAAGGTAATTGTTTAATATGATCAGGCAATTTGTTGTAGATCAGTGATGTCATACAGATAATACTTTTATTGACAAGTGCTGTTTTTCCATATGTTATTTTAACTTCTAGTCTATTTTTGTCACGCAATTGTCTATAATAGCTTTTAAAAGCAGTCTTAAAATAACTTGGATTCAATTTGACAAACAAACTCATTTCATAGATATATAGCGAAGGCAATGTTAAAATTTTTAGTCGCCATCGTGATCCGCGTTAGACACCGCTGGTGGCGGAGCCATGGGCGGGGGAGAGTGTTCCCCTCGCGCAAGGAACAGAGTGCTCACCACACCCTCTACAATCTGGGGCCGGAGACTCTGCGTGAGTGGGGGAGCCCAGGCGCGGAGTTTTTCCCGCACCACCTTGTAGGGGCGTCCCCACGGGTCTCCGTTCAGAGTCCCCAGCCACACGTTGCGGGCCTCCAACTTGGCCCGCTTTATTTCCGCTCGGAGGGTGCGCTTTGCCACTCTGTATCCCTCGTACAGCTCCGCCTCTCTGGCCTCCGCATCCGGCGGGCGGATGCGGCGACTGCGGTGTCTGGCGTACCGGCGCCGCGCAGCATTGCACGCATTGCGCAGTGCCGCAATCTCCGGCGACCACCAATACACCTGGCGCCGGGCACGTCCTGGCCGAACTCGGGGCATTGCCACGTCGCAAATTTGCGACATCGACCTCGACGTCAATGTCAACAGGCCTGTCCGGTGCTTGCACCCAGGCCTGTACCATCGCGGCTTCCAGGAGGAGCTCCCGGTCCAGCTGCTTCAGCGCCCAACGCGGACCACATGGGGTCTGTTGGACCGGCGCGATCGAGGTCTGGGCGGCGATGTCAAACCGAATGTACTGGTGGTCTGAGTACGTCTCCAACCCCTCCATGACGCGCCAGTCGACAACACGTGGCGACAGAGCAGGGCTGGCGAACGATATGTCCACCACTGACTCGCCCTGCATCCGCACACACGTGGGGACAGAGCCCCGGTTTAGGACGACCAGGCCTGTCTCCAGGGCCCAGTCCTCCACCATCCGACCCCGCTGGTTCGTGAACCGAGAACCCCAAGCCAAGTTTTTGGCATTGAAGTCCCCGCAAACGACCACGGGGAGGGAACTAAACCTAGCGACGACGGCATTCAGCTCCATAAGGGAGATGTGGAGATCAGCGAGAGTTCTGTTCGGGGACAGGTAGACGCCTACCACTGCAATGTCCCCGAACCGTGCTGCCACGCAACCCCGTCCCCTCGTGACGGCCTCGAGGGACGGAGTACCGGCGGCGGCCGACGAAATTAGGGTCACCGAGCCGTTTAGGTCCTGAACCCAGTCTCCCCTGGGCAGGACATAGTACGGCTCGGAGACCACGGCGATGTTGATCGACCACTGCGCCATGCTCTGGAGCAACAGATCCTGAGCGGGGGCGCAGTGGTTGATGTTCGCCTAGAGGAGACGTAATGGGGCCGTTATTGACAGTCCATTACAGTCTCCTCCCGAGCCCCACGTGAGGGCCCTGCCGCGGGGGTTGCAGTGGCGACAGCAGCGGCAGCCAACGACGAGGCTGCGGCGGTGAGGACGTCGGGGTGGATGGGCCTCCGGACCTTGCCCTTGGCTTTGGTGGGGGGGTCGCAGGACCTGCTCCCAGCCCGGTGATCGGCCGGCTTGCCTGCCACTGCACATGCGTAGCAGTGCGGCGTGGCACGGCATTCAACCGCCTTGTGACCGGGCTGACCGCACTGGAAGCAGCGGTCACTGCGGTCCACCTCCGCGGTACAACAGGCCCCCACATGGTGCCCCACGTGGCAGCGATAGCACCGCAGAGGTCTGGGCTCCAGCAGTTTCACCTGTGCGGACACCCAGCCTACCAGAAGCCGTCGGCCCTCCCCTGTGATGGTCTTGGCCACCGACACGGGGCAGCTAACCGTCACGGCTCGCATGCCCGTGCTGTCAGCACGGATGGTGCCCGCCCGAACCTGCTCGGCAGCGCATCCTCCCGCCCTGACGATGGCGGCCACCACCTCGTCCACCTTGACGGAGTCGTCCAAGCCCATGATGCGCATATCAATGCACTTGGTGGGCCTGGACACTCGGGCCTCTTCCGCGTCCAAGGACGCCCTGATCCTTGCGGCCAAGGCATCCGCGGCAGGGCCACTGGCTGCACCAGGTACCTCTAGCATTCGGGCCCCAGTTACGGTGCGCCTCATGCGGAAGCCTCCAGAGGCTCCGAGCTCGCCAAGGTGGGGCAACACCGCCTGCCTTGCCTTTTCCATGACGGCGTCATACGTCACGCCCTTCTTTTTCGCGTCTGGCTGTAGTGTGATAACTACAGCCTCGGAATACAGTACAGTACTAGTGTACAGCAGCGGCCGTCTTTCAGCTGAAATGATGATGATGATGATGATTATATGTAAAGTAGAAAGATTTGTAGGTATTTTTATTTGTCATGAATAAACTTTACTGGATTGGTTTTGAAAATTCTTTCACTAGTAGAATATGGCATACATTTTCTACTTTGATGCAGGTGAAGCTGCTGGCAGAATCTAGTAATCTTCTTATATATAAAAATCTTGTGTTACGTGTTTGTTATCGAATTTCTCCAAAACTGCTTTACCGAATTTTATGAAATTTTTGTGTATGTTTGTTAGGTCTGAGAAAAGGTCAAGCTATTTTACCCTCCTATCCCCACACCTGTTTTTCACTTCAATAATTTATATAGCAGTTCAAAATTTGCCGTGTCAGCTAGTAACATTATAAAGAGGAAACATTTGTATTTTTGTTTGTACTGAATAAAGTCAAAAACTACTAGAACGTTATTAAAAATTCTTTCGCCAGTAACATGCTACTGTAGGTACCACTTGCTCAGTGGCATTAATATCTCTCCACGGGCAAAGCCTCTAACATAAACTAGTTTATGATAAAAACATGACAAATTACTTGGCGTAGCCTGTCATTTTCTATTACAAATCTCTATTTACAATTATGTCAAATAGTGGTGGTGATTATTTTCTAGCCGTTCTGTCTTTCACACAAACCATTTATTTTTTCTTTGTTATTTTTCACTTTTTGCCTTAAGTATACCAAAGAAAAAAAATTTAAACACGTACAAGATATGGTAATTATTATCGTTAGCGAAAACTAGAATTACTACAAGGTAGACTAGATCGATTAATTTACAAGAATTGCCGTATCCATACTCCCCCTCACTACCTACACCACTGTAGGTTCGATAAAATGCACGTAATTTGTACGCGAACTCGCAAACACGTACCCATTGTCGTTCATTTTGTGCACAGGTGCTGCTCGCACTGTGAACAAGCCCTCAATTTCGGCTAAACCAGAATGGTATACCGATATTATGCACACTTTTGCGCCTTTAGGCACTTCAATCTATGAGTTGCATCATTTCGCAGATAAACTCGTAAGGCCCAATCTAAATTTAGGTCGATATTATATTACGACCCAATGTACTAAAAATAGTCGCAAGTAGTTGTGGCCCAGAACTTTCGTCTTTTTTCCTTTTTTTATTTATTGTTTTTGGTTAAATTCTTTTAAGTGATATTTCCTACACCTAAAATTAACTATTTCATGCAAAAATATTTTAAAATAATATTTTGATATATTTTTTTTTAGATTGTTTAAACTAAAAATTTCGTTTAAGTATCATGTCATTATTTTAGGTCGCTGGGCCTTACGTGGATAATTACAATTTCTATCTCATCAAACTATAGTTTTGCATATTTAATCATTACTTACAAATTGTAGTTCAAGTATATCATTTAGTATGCTAAGATTACGTAGCAAATAGTTTACTCGTAAAATGCTATGAAACTTAGAGTAGCCAACTTCTTCGTTTCTCAGAAGTGTAATCTTGGAACTAAGCTGCTTTGCATTGCAGAGTAGATACCTACAAGTTACAACAAGTATGGACCTGGGTGTAGAAATCCGACCGGAGTATAAACAATTTAGAAACAGTTTAAGAAGAGGTATCGTTGTGGCGAAACAAAACTACCTTAAATAATTATAACACTTTTTAGGGAGGGGGTAGGAAACCATCAAAAATATTTTCAATGCACTTATTTGAAAACCCACGAAACAAACTGTTTTCCGCACTAGTGCAGAAACGTGTGCTTGTTGCCCCGTGCGGGAGCGATTCTTTTTCAAACCTGTGTACTTTAATTAACCTTAGCGTTCCAGGACCGGGGTAATTCTTTAGAAAAATCTAGTGTCTCTAGCAGGCATCAGCCCTGCTGGGCATATACGGTTTTGCTGACATCGCTTCGAGGTACGCGTAGACCACTACGCACTTGACGCGTCAATGACTTGAGCTCAGACCTTACTGGACAGCCGGCACTGCGAGCTACCTACATTACTTGTCGTCTGCAAGCCCGTACAAACTTTGTTAGAGTTGGCTTTCAGTAACCAGATACAAGCACAAGCCTTTTATATGGATCAACTGCCTATCGGACCTCCACAAGTTAACAACTACGTAAGTACCGACCTTGGCTTCGATTTGAGGCGTAGGTTCCTGGAATCGGGTGTGTCTAGAATCTGAGGTCTGGTGGGTCAAAGATAAAATGCTCTGGGGACAATATATTTGTCTACAGCTATACTTGTATACTAGTATTATAAAGAAGAATGATTTTAATGATATTTTAGTTTGTAATAAATAAACAGCAACATAAGACTGGTTGTTCAAGCACCCTGCCGTCTACTGTACCTAATTGATTTGAATCAAGCGTGAACATAATAGTAAGGTATCTTATAAACAATATAGTTATTCAGACATCTTCCATTCGCACCGTCTGACACCCCTTCAATATCAGCCCTCCTGGGATGTCTCCCATTTCATTGCGTTTTGTTTCAAATGAGCAACGTACGTTTGCAGCACTATGTGCACCTGTGAATATAAACGCTCTGGGGCATTGTCCAAAAAGGTGGTTTACGAATTTATATTTTATGTTTTAACACAAAATATATACTTAAACGTTTTATCTATATATAATATAAAAATGAATCGCAAAATGTGTTGGTAAGCGCATAACTCAACAACGCCTGGACCAATTTGGCCAATTCTTTTTTTTAAATGTTCGTTGAAGTTCAAGGATGGTTTTTACGGCGAGAAAAATTCGAACAGAGTAGGGTAGAGTAGGGTAGAGAAGGGTAGAGTAGGATAGAGTAGTCAGTTGACGGGAGCGAAGCCGCGGGCAAAAGTTAGTAGAAAATAAAAATGTTGAACGTGTATAAGGCAGGTAAGGTATCTATCTAAAGAATTTGTTAAATTAAATGGCTAGAACTACATGTAGCCTTAAATTTTATTTTAAAACCAGCTTCTGCCAGCGGCTTCGCCCGCGTAAAAGTAGGTTTCTCCATACAAACTTTGAACCCGCGTTTTGTTCCTTTAGAGGGTGAATTTTGGAAAATCCTCTCTTAGTGCTCGCCTACGTCATAAAAGGAAACATTGTGCAAAATTTCACGCTCCTAGTTCCAGTAGTTTCGGCTGTGCGTCGATATGTCAGTCACTCAGTTTCTCCTTTTATATATATACTTAGATTATTTATTATCTTCGTCGTGTGTGATAGTCCATAGAATTGTATGGCGAGCGATATTGTATCTTAAGATAAAATATTATAGAATCTTAGCCGTGTGCAGCGCCCATTAGTGAACTCCACTGCGGGTGACGTAACCTACGACAAACTTATTATACCCTGTGTGGTGCCCAGGATATTAAAGAATAATTATACCAAGTTTCATTGTAATCGAACCGGTAGTTTTTGCGTCGGCGACAGACAAAAATTTTTTAATCACATTTTTGGGTTCGGTGTCGGTCTAGTAACACCCCCTGCCATAATTTTTTTTGATATTTTTTTAATGTCCAGAATTTTCATTTCTACAGATTTATTGTATGTATTATAAAGATAGTAGACTATTAAAAAACAAAAAACGGAAGAAACCCGAAATAAAAAGTTCTATACAATGTCACTCTTCAACCTGCCTTCATGCAATTAATGGCAACTATTTTAATTTAATTAAAAAATAATGTGAAATTACAAATTAAATTTGATATTATTATCTTGAGGCGCCTTTTAGAAACAAATTTTAAGACGTTTATGGTGCGGGTGGTGACTTACCATTTGGAGACCTTCCTCAGAGGAGAGTTTTAGCCGAAGGGTCTCGTGTATCGAAGATTTCGCGAAAGGATAGGTACCGACCTCGCAGCGAAACAGGACGCCGTAACTTTATGTGCAATAGCTTAGTTATTATTAGAATTTTTTATAAATAAAAAAAAAACATTATAATTAATTCAAATTGTTACTGCTATAACATAATTTCACTTAGGCCTAAAAAACAAAATCTAGTACATGGTTTCAATTTGTCATTTCCTTTGGAGAAAAACAGAAACTTCATGGAAACTCATTTAAAGAAGATTGGTTTTTACAATATCTCTTTTCAGACGGCAATGTGCACCAATCAACATAAGTTTAATAATATTAAAAAAGATGATTGATCAACAAACCATCAAACAGTTGATTGATTGAGCAGTTGCGTAAGCAACAACTAGGGCGGTAGACGAGCCAGGCAGTCCATCTATTTACCAATTATTTTTGGCCAGTATGAACCAGCACCAGTATGAACTCAAAATCACAGCTTTTCCAGTGTGCATCATCATGATATTTCACCATTAAACCAATGAAAGCTGCTAGGAGCTCCTGCTGTCCTAGTGTTTCAAGCGAGGCGGATAATATTTGCCTTTATGGCAGCCCCGTTAGTTAGAGATCGGGTGCGGGCATTAATCCCGTGATGTACGACCGGCCACGCTTTGCTGCATACATTTCGTTCTACACAACAGTAATGCAGATAGGTATGATTTAATTTATTGGAGCTGGCTTTTCGCTTGATTGGTGGATGGAAACGTGTCATAATAGTACAGTCTAAACTCTCTTTTTAGTAGAAGGTCCTTGACCCTTTTCACTCTTTTCTTCTTTCTTTAGCATTGGTAGAGTGCAACAGCAATTTTGACCCCTGACTGTACAATATGGCTTGAAAACTACCCTTAGGTGCAAAGTCCTCAAGGAGTGATAGATTGGATTACGGCATTATTTGAAAAAGTTGCGGCTTAGGAACGCAAAGGGCAACTAAAGGTACATAGGTAAGTTTTAGTCAGAAAAGTCTAACCGACCCCCTCGCTCTACTCAGGGTGGGAAGTGTTATTTAACACTTAGAAAAGATAAAAAGTAAGGTAGTTTTCATGTTAGCTTATATTTTCGATCAAATATTGTGACAAGTTTCAAGTACAAAATAGTTGATTGATTTGACGTCATCCATTCAAGCCGAAAGACGTCCGCTTGCAAACACAATACCATAGACTCATTTTTTATTTAACATGCAGTATTTTTATGTACATTTCTTTAGGGCAAATCTGACCAAAATGGATTTTAAAACAGTTACCCGTAATTGGTTGAACTGAAATTATTTAAACCTGTGTAACTTTGGATGACAATGCATTAATATATCATGGAGCTGGTCTGAAGATGGAGTTGGATAGTGGCCATAGGACATCCTATGGCCACTATCCAATAGATACTCAGCGCAACAGGATAACCTCATCGTGTTTGAGCTCTAGTCTAGTACGCACCCTAAAAAAAATCGTTTTTATGGTCTTTGGAATGCTCTTGATCAGTAATACATCGCGCAAAAAAAACTTGTTAAGAAAAAATTTTTTGCGTTGTAAACTAATTAATTTTTCAATTTGTAGAATACGACTATATAAGTATAATCGTGTTCTACAAATTGAAAAATTAATTAGCTAGCTAAGGCTAGCTATAACACGACATAACAATTTCGTCTAGACACACTCGAGAGAGATTCAATAACAATATAAACAGAATCCTTACAAAACTTCATCCAGAACGAATACAGCTAGAACACAGGGATTGATTTAATTAAACGTTATCACCCAGTACACTACCAACCAGTTACAAATAAAGACCTACTTTGCAATCTAGCCCCTTTGATTTTATGCGATGACCCATTATTCCCCACAGGCCTGGATAAATTTTCCGGAGTTTCCTCGGTACATATACGGGATTTATACTCATTCATCAACCTTTAGTCGAGTCGAGAGATAAGTACCAATTTACTTGCAGCCATGAGCCACCTTAGTTTGCATGTACTTTCAACGTGGTAGCCAGGATCTGCATTTTATAAAATAATGGGTTGCCGAGGTGTTTACCTTAAAATATTATATACGTAATTTTATTTTTAAATTATGTTGGCAATGTGTGGCGGAGTGCCTGTGTTTTATGACCTGGGTAATAAGTTGCTAGAAAGTTGTTACGTTGTGCACTTTATACATACATTTTTGCGTTAGTGTCATCGCTAAGCTTTAACACTTCTATTTTGTACTAGCTGATGCAACAGACATCGTTCTGTCAAAAACTAGAGAAATAACGATAAAGAGGTCTTCAGATTAGATATCAGAATTTTACTGATTAAAACCCATACGTGTTCCGTCAGTTGCTCTTTGGGTTTCAGAAGCGCAGTAACTCTTTTGAACAATCGCGTAGCCCTTGCTTGCATTGGCCCTAGCAGGCCCAGACACTTATGATTATCTTAGTGAGGTGCATGTGAAATGCGCCATCTCACGAGGCTTGTTATTGGGAATTGGTCAGAAAATAACTGATTTTTAAACTTTCATAACTATATATCCCAACTAGCTTCTGCCAGCAGCTTTACCTGCGTAAAAATAGAAAATAATTAGTGAAACAAATTTCAGAATCGCTTTAGTAGTTCGGGAAGTTCCTGCACCGAATTCGTGCGGAAGCGACGCCCGGGTGTCGCCACTGTGTGGACCGCCCGGAGGACACGGTGGAGGTGTGCCCCGCTTGGGAAGAGCAACGCCGTGTCCTCGTGGGTGATTCCGATCTCGATTTCCGGCCACCGTAGGCGCGGGCTTGCGGACGGCGGGCAATGGGTGGCCCGCCGTCCGACCGACCGGTAACCGTCTGGATCAAACCCAAGTATTATTTCACGCGCGCCTCAAGGAGATGTCAGCAAATCGTAGGAGCCCAGCAGGGTCGAAGCCTACTGGGACCATGGTGTGAAAACAAAACCCGGACCCTGGGACGAAGGCAACGAAGGAACAGGAGTGGGTTTTTAGACAGTAAAAGTCAGACACTATCTCCCTCTCCGCTCAAGAGCGTGATTTGTCATAAGATGATTTTACCACATAAAAAAAAAGAATCGCTTTAGTAATTTCAGAGTAGGTACCCCCTAATATTCAAACTTACAAATACCTCTTTTACAATCACATTAGTATTACAAATGAGAAAGTTTTTGATTGTGTATGTATGTTTGTAACATCTTCACGCCCGAACGACATAGCGGATATCAATGAAACTTGGTACACGGGTAGACCATGTCCTAGACTAACATATAAGATAGGATACTTTTTATCCCAGGAGTATGTTTCCTCGGAATAATTTTCTACTATCACGCAGGTGAAACCGCCGGGAGCAGCTAGTTTTACTATACCTAAATTTAACAGACACCACGGATATATAGTCATACTTGAAGCACATGCTCCCACGAGCCGTAGAAATGAATTTAAAAAAAATATTGTAACAACAAACCTATAACAATAAGAATGATTAATGATTGCCATGTCCCATCCACCAACGGCATGACATATGAAATTTTATGAATATTTATCATGCGAATTTTTCATTTTATTATAAAAATTCTTCTGATGTATTTATTACCAATTTATTAAACGATGTTTTTTTTCTGAAATCTAGATTGAGTTTTGCTGTTGTTTATGTCATTATCATTTCAGCCGAAAGATGTCCACTGTTGGGCATAGGCCTCCTATAAGTGTCGCCACAATGAACGGTTCTGTGTGTCTCGCATACATCAAATTCCCGCGACCCTCATCAAGTCATCGGTACACCTTGTTGGAGACCTCCCAACGCTGCGTCTTTCGGTACGCGGTTGCCACACCAGAACCTTTCGGCCCCAACGGCCATTGTTTTGCGAGCAATATGCCCGCCCACTGCCACTTAAGTTTGGCGATTCTTCGGGCTATGTCGGTAATCTCGGCTCTCCCCTGGATATCATCATTTCTGATGCGATCATGCAAAGAAAATCCGAGCATAGCACTTTCCATTGCCCTTTGGGTGACTTGAAGCCTTCTGACGAGGTACATTGTTGCCCCCAAAATTGTTTTGGTAACTATTATTATCCTTTATTATCCGAGTCATTAAAAACAGTTCATGATACTGAACCTACAGAAGAACATTCACTGCGTTACTGCGGGATGTACTGAAAACAGCGCTGGGTGTCTGACGCCCAGCAAATTCCTGCTTTTCAGCACAGGTACGCTCGGCACATTCTGTACTTTTATTCTCTTTTACTTTATGTTTATAACCATTGTACTGTGTCTGTCCTAAATAAAAGTTTTTCTATTCTATTCTATTTAAGAAAAACTCTCATGAGACCCTGATTAAAAATGTATATTGCCCAATGCCCGGTCAAAACACCTAACTAAACCGAATTTGTGCCCGCATTAACCTCGCGGGAGAAAATTCACGATGTATAGGAGATCTCGACCGCTCCCGACCGCAGCCGAGCTCCAATAAAAAGCATCTCGTCGGTCTCAACAGCAATTTAATCAGCTTTGTTCTTTATAAATAAGCTACGGTATTCGCCCGACCCAGTCATGCTATTAAGCTGTCTTTTATTTTTTTTTCTCGTCAGTTCAAACGTATAAACTTGGCCTTATTAGGAGACTGTTGTGTAATGACAAGACTGTAGTTTATCTTTGAATTGTAGGACAAAATGTAGAAGGTACGAGTACTATTCTATTGTGTTAAAACTTACTGTATCAATCTTTACGTTTGTAGTATTTTATCAGAGTATCAACGGGGCTAGGAAATATAAAGTACAAGCAAGCCAATTGGGTTGAAAGGATAGTGGTAAGATGACTAATATAAGGAATAATACACACCTTAAAATACTACACCTGTTTATTCCTTCAAATAATCACACTGTTTCTTAATAATTATTAGTATGAAATGTGGACTGCTAAGTAGGTAAACTTATCGTGGTCGCCACTAGAATTTACGTCCGAACGCTACCAATGCTCTGGTCAGACCGACTATTCACCGACCTAGGGCGTATAGTCTCCCCCTTTAATATTTTAAAACCGATATTTAAACGACTTTAGGTCTAGCACTCAACTCAATTTAAACACTGCCACATTATTATGTGGAATATTATTTATTATCGAATCTGTGTTTCCTGATGGGTACAACCCGGGAATCTTTAAGTCAAGAGTGAATAGGGTATTTCTATATAAGCGCGCTCCATCGTTAACCACATCGTCGCTTTCCATCAGGTGAGATAGCGGTCAAGTGCGAACCTATAAAGAAAAAAAAACTTGAAAATTAAATCAAATCATCATCTTCCTGCCCTTGTCCCGTGTTATTTGGGGTCGGCGCAACACGATTTCTTCTTCCGTTCTGCCCTGTCACTCGTCATACTATCACTAACTTCCTTTTCTTTCATATCACTCTTCACACAATCCATCCATCTTTTCTTTGGTCTCCCTCTCCCTCTCCATCTATCCACAGGTAAACTCTTTTAGTAACATGCGTTTCATCCCTCCTCTTAACATTACCATACCAAGACAAACGATTCCCTTTCAACTTTTCAGTCACTGGCGCCACTTTCAAACTTCCCCTAATATTTCTCACTTTATCCATTCTCGTTACACCGTCTTAACATTCTCAACTCCGCTACGCTGTGAAAAAGACGGATGAAAGAAGCAGCCTTATCACGGACTTGTAGATTTTACCCTTCAACTTGAGGCACATCCGTGGGTCACAAATTGTTCCCGTGACCTGTCGCATTTCATCCATCCTGCGTTGATCCGAGGTTTTTATTGAAACCTAACACTTTAATGACTTGTAGTTTTATTCAATACTAAAGTTAGAGAAGTGGTTGAGCGATTTACTGTCGAGCTGCGTGTTGCTGGTTAGATTCCCGCTCAGAACTAATATTTGTATGGACTACAGATAGTTGTTCCTGGTCTGGGTGTCATATGTGTGTGAGTTTACATTTTTATATACGTACTTACGACATAAGATAGCGAAGGAGACAGCTGTAAGAGTCAGGGAATGTATGTACGTGTCCTCACTCTTACAGTTGTCTCCTGACGCATGAGGATATCCTCAAGCCCCAGCCACCACGAGAAGAAACGCGCCGGGTACTGGGAGTCGCAAAGCGATCTCCAGCCACTGTAGGAGTGGGCTTGTGGACGACGAGCGATGAGTAGCTCGCCGTTCGGCCATCCGATAAGGATGGCCGGACGGCGTCGTCGACATCGCATAATATTCCAGGCGCACCTCAAAGAGATGTCAGTAAAACCGTAGAGGCCCAGTATGACCGATACCTGCTAGAGCGATGGGGAATGTCTGGAAATTAAACCCATGGTCCTAGAACGCTAAGGACAATTGAAAAATCAAGCAAGTGCTAGTCAGACTCGCGCACTGATGGTTCCGTACAAGCTTACCTTACTTATGAAAACAGTTTAATTCCCGAATCGAATTGAATATACAAATTTACAGATTTTTTCCTATATTTTTGCTATGAGAACTAACATCCATCCTAAATTTCAAAATCACGTCTTGGTCCACGGGGAACACTCTATGAATTTTGATTCCCGATTATGTATATGGTTTTAATTTCAACTCGATAACTCCACGCGTTTCCGAGATAAAGAGTCTTGACAGACAGACAGACGGACAACAAATTGATCCTAAAACGGTTCCGTATTTTTCTTTTAAGTTACGAAATGCTAAAAACATATGTAGGTTTTCGTCAGTAAAATTTTGCTCCACCCTAGAGCGGAAGAATTCAATAGATGATTGGCACCGCCTCCCAAAAAACCTACCTCTCCAAAAAAAAACCTGCGATACAGAGTAATTCACACTTAGTTTAATACAAACCTGAAATGTATGAATTTAGCTAGGGTACGCTTCTAAGTTCTTGACCAATAAATCAGTATAGGTGTTCGCAAACTGTAGATAGTTCAAGTTATCCAAAGTTACGGGGCACACGCGGATATATTTGACAAAATAATCAATCCGAAGTTTGACAGATGGAGTCAGGAAAGGCACGTAGCTCTCGAACGGGTTCGTTATCTCGTTCGAACTGCACTGCCACCCCCAAAGCGGCACCCTGCATACCATGAACGTACGACTAACGTGGAAATACAAATCACTAGATGAGACAATACTATTGAAATTATCAATCATGTCCCCAGCTTTTTTCAATTAGCTTGAAGTTAGCTTCCAGTCGTCGACGAGTCGAGTAGAGCAGTGGTGGCCGAGTGTTAACGGCCCCGACTTACGAGTTGTAGGTCGCGGGTTCAAACCCAGCCAGGCGCATTATTTTGTTTAATTTATTTCATCACCACTGCTCTCAAAACGGTGAAGGAAAACATCGTGAGGAAACCAGCATGTCCTAGAACCAAAAATTCGAAGATATGTGACATCCACCAGCCCGCACTGGGCCCGCGTTGTGGGTTATGGCCCATTCTTTCTCCTAGAGGGGAGGCCCGAGTCCCAACAACATTATAAGGCCGACTATGCAGCTACCAGTCTAACGAAATGCGTCTGAATACCTGTGTTTTACATTGAGCGACTGCCTATCAGACCTGCACAACCCAGCTGAAACGATACTCCTATCGTGTTACCTAGTAGTTATCGTCTAATTCGTCTGACTTTCTGGCGTCTGACTACCTGTAACGACTGTCAAAAATTTACGAATGACGACTGGGATCAACAACAGTTTTACGTGCATTCCTAGGCACGGAGTGTCAGTAATGTCTTAGATAAACCTAGAAGAAAAAATTAAAAATTTACATAGCTACTTGACCGTTCTCGAACCCGCAACCTCTTGTATGAGAGACGAGTAGGTACCTTAACCAATCATCACGACACTTTATCGAAATTATTAATATTTGAGTAAATTCTTATATGGGGAGAGGTTCTTCTTTATTCTTTATTGTCCATACAACTTTTATAAAATAAACAACATAGGACAGCTAATGTCCACAGACTAGTTTAACCCACAATTGGGTTGAGACTGCATTTTTTGCAGTCACATTCATCTTTCTTTTTATAAATCTGCGCAAGCTCCTGGAATTTAATCGAACGTAATGGAAGGAACACAGAGCCTCTTTTAGCAACATAATGCCAAAGTCATCGGAGGCACGTCTGCTCATTTCTATGTGCATGATCCACTGAATATCAGGACGTATTCGATGCAGCACCTGTTCCCCCGACAACTCGCTAACTTTGCTTCACAAGTTTGCCTAAAGTATTACGAAATTTGAAGCGGACGCCCGCGTTGCCAAGTTGTCCCACATTATGTTTGTAAGCCTGATGAAATCGACGTCCTGCAAAACTTTTCACCTTGTTATTATCACTTTTTAAAAACATAGTTCGTATTTCGAACGCACAATAGAAATTTGTAGTGAAATTCAAATTCACCTCCGGGTCTGTCTGTTGTAAGAAAACTTCTTCTCAGTGACTCTTGGAACTATCGCATGGAACATATTTCACAAGGGGGCACTATATAACTACCCAAAGGACTTTAGGATTTTAGAACTTTCTGTTTTACGAAGTTATTTTGAGTGGTCACTTTACATCTAGTGGAATTTTTCACATTTTATAAAGTTTGTCACGTGCAAAAGACTGTAAATCAAAGAAAAAGCGAGAGTCGATATTTCAGGAGAATTTAGACCAGGAGGTCTGAGTCCCAGCAGTGGGGACATTATAAGGTTGCTATTATGCTTTATAGATGTAATATCACTAAGAAAATCCTTGTTGAACAAAAGCATAAAATATGGCAACTGAGACATTAATCTCGCATTTCTTATTTATTCAAATTACAGAAAATCCAGGATCGGGAACATTTCCAGATCTAGAAGTACAAGACTAAACTTAACGCGCAACACTGCAAAAACATTTCGTAGCAATAAAATAACTCAGAAAGCTGAATTCCCGAGAGTACCTAAGATTACAAGCATTTTTGCATCTCTAAACTATTCAAGGCATACTCAAATGCTCTATTTTTATCTCGTCTTTTAGATTACGGATGGGTATAATAGAATAAACATGTGAAGAAGTACATGAAGCATTCTTGTTAGCTAATAATCCGTGTAGAAAAAAACAAATGAAAGTAGATATTATAACAAAGTAGAATACAAACACAATCAATATAAATACGCTGATTATTCGATTACTCTCGTATTGCGCGTCCAATTTAAAATAACAAGGTGCACACCGACTGCACATAGGCATAATAACATGGTGAGTACGTGTCATCGGCTTTTGCGAGCTAATCGCAGTGGGGACGCTTGATTGCATGCACCATATTTTCTTTTTTTTAGAGACGCGTTGAAACTGGCTTCATTGAACAAAGCAACTATCGCTGAGCTGGGATTATTGGACCAATTTAATTTAAGCGGAATAAGCTTTTTGATGCAGCTCTAATGAAGAAAGAAATGAGATCACCCTGATTGGGCGCTACGTGTCTGCTACGTCGGATGTTTGAAGGCAATTTGTAGGATAAAAATATTTAAAAGGTAGAAAGATTAGTTATTGGAAAATTCTGTTCGAACGCTGAAAAGATTAGTCAGGAATTTATTATTGAGAAGTACCTGCATAATAAATATAAAACTTCCATCGTTGGTTTTTGAAATGAAACCTATTATTCGGAGCTCAAAATTTAATAATTTTGAGCTCCGAATAATAGGTTTAATTATCAGGTAATTTCTATGTAATCATTAGTCTTGGGAAGGTCTTAAGAATATAGCACTAATAAATAATGGTGTTGAAATATTTCGACAGTTGTTTTGATAATTACGAGTACTAATACCACAATTAGTTGCAGACTTGAAGTAGGGTGACAGAATAAATGGTACGTAAGTCTAGGTAAGACATTAAACTGAAAGGGCCCAGCAGGTCGATGCCTAATGGTATTTTTAATATCATGCGGATTTTGTCACGCATGCGGGTTTGCTACGCATGCAGAAAATTACAAAATGCAAAAAACGCGTCCCGCGTGTGTATTCCACGCATTACAATAAAAACTTGTATGAGATGGACATTTGCGGGGGTAACGCGTGCGGAGCAATCCCGCATGCGTGATCAAAACCTCACGATATTAAAAACACCCTTAGGGCTACGGGAACGTTTGAAAGAGTGACTGTGGCCTTAGAACGCAAAATGTAAAATAAAGACGCTGGTGGGTTTTAGCCAGTAAAAGTCTGACCCGCCTTCTCACTCCGCCCTAGAGCGAGAAAAGTGATTTGATAATTTCACACTTCAAAAAACAAAGAGGTTGGATAGTAACTCAGGCTACAGGATTATTCGAAAAAGTTACCGTGGTCCTGGAAAGCAAAGGGCAACTAAAGGAATATTGGTGGGTTTTAGTCAGTAAAAGTCTGGCACTCCTCTCGCTCCACTGAGAGGAGGAGTAATTTAATAATTTCCCATCTTAAAAAAAAGAAACAGTAAGTCCCCAGTTTACATAAGACCGCCTTCGTCTGCAGTTTAATCTTTTAAACCAATTACTGGTCTGTATCTATTTCATATTGAAAAAATGAATATGAATAAGCTATCACGTTTCTGTCTCTTGCATGTAAATTGAGAAGTCGGCTCCGTTCGAATCAAAATTCAACCGCCGAAGTGAATGAACGAATTATTTGACTAATGTTTTATTTATTACTCTGACCGAAATAACGAGGATGGTCTTCGGTAAATGTGAAAGTTATCATTCGTATAATTGGAGCATTATTCGAGGATACAAAAAGTTAGGATTTTCGTTAGTCACAGACAGTTCAAGACCCTTGTCATGTTTTATATCGGAAAAAATGTTTTGAAACGAGAAAGTGTAATTTTCCGAATATCTTCGGCTGATACCGTTATTGCTGGTCGATTTTGAAGCATCAAAAGGCGAAGTTTTTTTCTTTTATGGAAATACGTGTGTACATAAGGATTTGGGTAAGCCGTTGAGGTATTGAAAAGGCGGAAGGCTATTCGGTTTGACGGAATATGGGGAGGCGTATATCCAGCTACGTAGTTAGATACACGGGCGGACGGTGGAGTGTATCGGTTTAGCTTTCGTGAAATTACTTTGTTGACTAACCTTTTCTAGTTCGATAAATGATTTAGTTGCTTTATATATAAAAAAAACTAAGTAAAATGTGGTCTCTTACTTGCTTCTGCCAGCGGCTTTGCCTGTGTCATAAGTAAAAAATTACTCCAAGAGAACATAACCATAATAAAAAGTATTATTTATGCTAAGGCATGGCTTACACGTGTGGCAAATTTGATCCAATTCCACTCAGCCGTTTAAGCGTGAAGGAGTAACAAATATACACACATTTTGAGACATACAAACTTCGGCTAAACCTACATAATAATATTAGTGTGATTATTAACACTTCCACCGCCCACAGTTTTAAACACATAGAAGGTTCGGTTTCACCTTCGAAAATATTACCATAATTAATTGATCGTTGCCAATATCACCAAGCGTGGTACTACTTGGTATACACATACTTCAATATTTATTAGCCAACGTTCCAAACGTCCTTAATTCGCCCTAGGGCTAAATGAAACTTATGATATAACAAGAGAAAAGTTGGAAAGATCTTAAAAAAACTTTAAATAGAAAAACAATGCAGTCCAGTTTAACAATTACGGAGCTCAATTCAGTAAATTGAGCCCAGAGACGTCCACAGTTGGACAAAGGCCTCCCCAAGAGTCACCATAATGACTGGTCCTATGCGTCTCGCATCCATCGGATTCCCAAGCCCTCACTATGTTGTCGGGCTACCGTATGGCAGGCCTTCAAACGCTGAGAAGAAGGCGTCGGGGAGGTAACTGCCTCGATGCCTAACACACCGAAATCCCGCTTACACCATTCAATACAAGTGGGACTTTGGAACCACGGGCGCTCAGAGTGGGGACTATGCTCACCCATCGAGTGATTCCAGAGAAGACAGTGGCACAGTATTCTCGTGCTGCCGTGCACAGTGAGGCTCAAGGGAGACCGTTGTACAGTCTTGTCAGGGATATGCCGTAACAAGCGTTGCACAGAGGGGGTTCCGGAATGGTCTTTTGAGAGGTAACGGGGCCCCTTCTACATGTTGATGGTGATCTCTAAGGTGGTTTTAGTGAGGTAAAAATTCCCGGACTTATCCGTAAACTCCGGGCGCCTTTTGAAGGTTTCCCCTCGAAAGCAAAAAATAAAAAAGTCTTCCAACGCTGCGTCTTCCGATATATGGTCGCCACTCCGGAACCTTTCGGCTCCAACGACCATGTATATGCGAGTAATGTGTTTAGCGATGTCGGTATTCTCCTGTGAATATCTTCATTCACTTTCATTGACTTTCTGTCATTGACTTTTGTTTTGGGATACTGTTGTATGTTGGACGCGAAAATCTCAATTTCCCGAACGATGCCTAGCCCAGCCAATTCGACGATTGACCCCTTTTTTGGAGTTCAGGACTATCTAACCGGACTGTCTGTCCCAGGTAACCGTAATCATCCACAACTTAGTGTGTGGAGTCTCTGAAGCTTGAGTCCAAATTATTGTCATATAAATGAAATCTACGTTAACCAACAGCGCCACCTTGTGGCAGTTAACGATGCATTGACAGTTCAATTCGGAGCTGTTACCGAGGCACCGTACAGAGCAATCGATGAATAGTGCTTAATGTCGTCGACCTAATCGATATAGGTAACCCTTTTCACTACTTGTAGCCTTTGCAAGTTACGTGCGGTTGAAGACAGAGATAATTCCAAACGATTCATTCAAGTTCGTTGCTTAACTATAAAGCAGGTATGTATTATAATAGGACAGGTAGCTTTTTAAAACTAAATTAGGGACCTAGATAAGGTCTAAACTAAAAGACTGTAATTTGAAAATAATACCATTCTCGAATAGGTAAGTACAATAATGTTCGGTGTTGGTAAGCGTGCACTCCAAGCGCACGCGCGTTGTCTTCAGAGATAGGTAGCGAAGTGGCCCGAAGCCTTTGAAGGCCCCCGTCCCGCACACTGCACCTCTCGCCGCCACTCGCCGGCTCTCTCTCTCTCTTCTCATGACAGTACTCGAAGTTTGCCGAATAGTTATATAATAGGCGTACCTAGTAAGGTACTGGAGTTACAGCAACCTTGGAATGCAAAATAGAACTACAGGAACACAGGTGGTTTTTAGTCAGTAAAATTCTAACACTTATTCTTACTCTATTCAGAGCCGGAGAAGTTATTTGATAATAGCCCACCTCAAAAACACGACATGACAATTTACAATACCTATCTACTGATACACAGCAAGAGTCATGAAAAGCTGATTCATCTTCCTGAAGATTGAAAACGAGTTAGGAAAACGCTACGACAAGCAATCTTAGAAAAACTGATTTCCCATCGCGCTTGCACACATTTCACAAAGTACCATTCTTTGTCTGACCCACCCTTTATACGTAACGTCACACCACCGTTAATCTCATAGACCGTTGATCGAAAAACGTTTAAGATAAAACGGGGTTTAAAAAATAACAGCTCGGCAGTGACGTCAATAAATCATGGCGGTCGTTACGCCCCGCGCGCCCCCTGTCGGCGCTACGCGAAAACTCGCAAAAACATCCCAAATCTGTCTGGACCCACCCTTGTAATCGCTGGATAATGGGTGCGGATTGAAAAATCATCCTCGCTATATGTTAAGGGCATGCAAGCCTCACTTGTGCCACCGTAATTTGTCATTGCGGTACAGTTTTAGGTTAGGTTAGGTATTATTAATGACAGTAATCAATTTTGCAATGAGGGTTGCAGATTATGTGTGGATTTTCGGCATCCCCCTTTGGTTATTCGATTGATGTATTTTTTAATTATTTTTATTTTATATTAAGGTGTAAAGATGTTATATAAATAGATACTTATCATGCATATTTTTAATATCAAAATCACTGTCTTAGGGTTTTCTGATGTATAATTTTATTATTTAGGCAGTGAATAAATATATAATCTATAAAAGTTTAAGTGTGTGCTATAAAAGTAATATATCGCCAATAAAATATCACTCAAAACTTTATTATGTACAAAAAATGGCAATTAATCGTTTTGTATCCATAAATATATTTTATTAGTACATTGCATTTCCACAACAATAAACTTTTAACATCCACTGGATGTAGTTGATCTTTACGACAGTACATAAAATTCTCAATGTACCAAACATCGAAATATAGTTTCAGTAAAACAGATAGCTTGCTTTTACATTAATTTTATTGAGTATAGGTCTATTTCGGATTATAAAAGTAATATTTTCTCTAGGGATATTCATGACTGTGCATGTCACAAATGGAGCGGCAAGACCCCTCTTTGAGGAGTGGCTAGAGAGGCGCCACGGCGTCCTCACTTTCCACTTCACGCAGGTCCTCACCGGACATGATTGTTTCAGATTCGGCAAAAATATACGGGTATCACTGGATCACCACCGTTGTGATCACTCGTAGGATATGGTGGAACGTACGGTGTAAGTCTGTCCCGCTTAAACAAAGCACCGCCGTATCGTAAAGGCAATCGTTGTTGGTAACTTCTCGCGTCTGATCTTGGTTTAGGCTATAGTCCAGAGTGAGGGGGAATGGGAACCGTAAGGTAGAAGACATTCTCACGCCCAAACCGCCACTGCAAGAGAAGCCCCGGGGATTAAGGACTCACTGGGTCATTCCCGGCCACTGTAGGCGCGGGTTTACGGACGCCGAGCAATGGATAGCATGCCGTCCGGTCGTTTGGTAAGGACCAAGTCCAAGTCAACAGTGCATTGTGTTTCACGCACGCATCAACGAGGTGTCATCTAAACTTAAGGGGCCCAGTAGAGCCAATGCCTGCTAGGTCTGGATATAATATACTAGGTAGGGAATAATATACTCCAAGAACATACCTTGGCTCTAGCATGCAAAGGGTAACTGAAAAAACACAGATGTGTTTTAGTCAGTCCAAGTCTGACACGCCTTTTCGCTCCACCCTAGAATGCGATAAGCTATTTAATGATTCTTCACCTGGAAAACCTTTCCGCTAGGATTTTTCAACAGATTTCCCTGTTGGTACTTTGTTATAATGACGGCACGGTTGGCGCAGTGGTTGAGCGTTTGGCTGCTGCGCTGCGTGTCGAAGGTTCGATTCCCGTTCGGAACAAAAATTGTATGGCCTACAGGATAGTTGTTACGGGTCTGGCTGTCTTTTATATGTGAGTTTACTGTTTGTGAACGCACATACGATACAAGAATCATTCCTAGTGTGTGGCATCGTTTTTTAAAAACAAACAAACAATAAAAAATTCTTCAATACCTACCTTTCACGGGCCATAGTGGATAGGCGTGACGGTTATGTACTAATGTCCTATAGTTTGTACTGTTCAAGCAAGCTGGGTTTGAACAAAGGGAAACAATAAGCTCGACAAAAAATCGTCAATTTATTAGTCTATTCGAATGTAAATGATTTACCGATTATCTGGGGTAGTCCATTTGTTTTTAAAGCACGTTAAAAGGGCGTATCTCATTTATGTAACGTTATGTGTATATAAAGATTTTTTTTCTAATACTGTAGGTGTCCTTCAAAATAAATGATTATTATTTAAGATGAAAGACATCCATTGCATTAACTACGCTACCTAGTTAACATAAAATACCTAATCCAACTTATGTGTCAAAAAACAATAACGTTTAATGATTTACCGGAAGAATTAAAGAAATGTGATAATTTAAATCTAAATTAAAAAACCGGCCAAATTCGAGTCGGATGTGCACGAAGTACTCCGTACCGTCTTTAACAAAAAACGGCAAAAAAATCACGGTTGTATGGGAGCCAAACTTAAATATTTATTTTATTCTGTTTTTACTATTTTGTGTTATAGCGGCAACAGAAATACATCATCTGATAAACTTTAACCGTCTAGCTATCACGGTTCATGAGATACAGCCTGGTGACAGATGGACAGACAGACAGACGGATTTATCCTTTGGGTACGGAACCCTAAAAGATAAAAAGATAAAAGAAAATTTGTTTGTCAAACATGCGTTTACATAAACTGACTAATAACAGACATGCAAGATATTAAATTATTATGTTGTGAGCGTCCATGTTTTGCCAATAACGGCGTACAAATTTTGTAAAAAGAAAGAATGGATTTTTGTACAGGAAATAAATAATAATTGATGTCAAGATATTATATTATAAGTATATTATAGTAAAAAATAAACTAATTTGACTGTTGCCACAAACAAAAATAATCTAGTTGACTGGCCTGTTCGTCTAGTGGTTAGCGGCCCTGACTGCTATGCTGGAGGTCGTGGGTTCGATTCCCACCCAGGACAAATGTTTGTGCGATGAGCACGATCATTTTGTTCTGTGTCTGGGTGTAATTTATCTATCTACGTATGTATTTGGAAATATATAAGTATGTTTATCAGTTGTCAAGTACCCATAATACAAGCTCGGCGTTGTGTGATAGTTGTGGAATATATAATATATATATATTATTTTTATTTTTTATCCAAATCGTTTACATTTTTAAATATTTCTTTAAAAAACATATTAAAAAAAAAACATTTAAAAATATAAAAAATAGTTGTCCGCCGGTGTCGGGAACAGGGTCCAAGCTACCGGTGGTTAGGGCTCCAGAGACAGGAACCTCCTCACAATGCGAGCCTTATCGAGGAGTACTGCCTTTTGTATCAGGCCCTTGATCCAACCGCGCAACGACAGCTTCGACAGATGGTCGTCGAAGCTTTTGGCTATAAGGCCATTGGCGGTCACAACAATCGGCACAATGATAGCCGAGTCCACATTCCACATATCGACAACCTCGTGTGCTAAGTCGAGATATTTGATTTGTTTCTCTTTCTCAGCTTTCACGAGATTCTCGTCATGTGGAATGGTGACGTCGACTATCATTGCGCGGCGCGCTAATCGGTCTATCACAACTATATCCGGCTTATTGGCTACAATAGTCCGGTCAGTAATGATAGACCGATCCCAGTACAATGTGACATGGTCATTTTCGAGAACTGGGTCGAGCACATACCTGTAGTATGGTACCTTCGAATCCACTAGGTTATATTTCAAAGCAAGTTGCTGGTGAATAATCCTGGCTACTTGATTATGCCTGTGCAAGTACTCGCCGTTAGCCAGACGAGAACAACCAGAGATAATATGTCTGATGGACTCACCCGGTCGATGGCATACCCGACACACGTCAACCGTCCCGTCCTTCATAATATGTCTCCGGTAGTTGTTCGTTAAGATAACTTCGTCCATAATTGCACAGACAAAACCTTCAGTTTCTCCGAAGAGGTCGCTAAAACGTAACCAGGCCACGGACGCCGCGAAATCTACATCAGGCTCATGAAGAGCCCGATAAAAGCGCCCGTGGAGCTCCTTGCCTTTCCATACTTCCTTGCGGTCATCAGTAGTAAGTACCACAGGTTTGCGCCAGTCCTCTTTAGCCATGGATAACGGGGTGAGTCCCTTGTCCATTGCGACCACATCGCGGTGCATACCCACGTCGGTTTTGAGAAAATATTCTCTGAGGCTGCACACCTCACGGTTGTGTAGGGTCTTTGCGTTCAAAAAACCCCGACCTCCACACTTCCGAGGGATGTACAGTCTCATCACCGATGATCGTGGGTGATGCATCCGATTTGCGGTCAGCAATGTACGGACCCGTCTATCCAGAGCATCTAGCTCGGTCTGAGTCCATTTGAGTATGCCGAAAGAGTACATTAAAACCGACATGACCCAACCATTGAAGGCGCGTACCCTATTTCCACCTGACAGAAGGCTGTTTAGAACCTTCTTCAGGCGGCCAAAGAAACGCTCCTTCAATGTCTGTTTCATGTCAGCAACGTTAATGCCCAACGCTTCCGACATACCCAAATACTTATATGTTTCGGTCGAGGAGAGGGTTCTAAGGTGTATGGAATCCGAGAGTTGAATTCCCTCGGATTCCACGATCTCCCCTCGCTTTACATGCATGACTGCACATTTGTCCACACCAAATTCCATCCTGATGGCACTACTGAAAGTTTCAGTTACTTTCAGTAGTTCCATCAGTTGCAAATTGTTGTGGGCAAAAAGTTTCAAATCATCCATGTAAAGAAGGTGAGATATGACCTGACCACCTCTTCTCAACCGATAGCCTAGACCTGAATCCTCCAGCAACGTGCTTAGAGGATTCAGGGCTAAGCAAAACCAAAGTGGACTCAAACTGTCGCCCTGAAATATTCCCCGTTTAATCCATATTGGTTCATCATTCCCTTGGATCGGTCGACATCCTGGATAGCGAAGGACTGTTTTCCATTGCCTCATACATGACTCAAGGAAGGTGCGTAGAGTTGCATCTATTTTATACAACTCCAGCACCCTCTTGAGCCAAGTATGGGGTACAGAGTCATAGCATAGCATAGCATAGCATAGTCGGCCTTATAACGTTCCCACTGTTGGGACTCAGGCCTCCTCTCTAGGCCTTCTTATAATCTACCCAGCATGTCGACAGATCCTTGCGGGATCGACGAACCTGTTGGCTTATGGCCATGTCAATGAGGAGTAGCTCCTTAGTACCACGGGACCCATTCCTACATCCGTTCTGAGAGGCAGACATTATCAAATTTTTCTCTATATGTACATTAATTTTTGCTCTCAGAATGGATGTAAGAAGTTTATAGACCGTCGATAAACATGTAATCGGCCTATAATTCTTGGGTTCCGTGGGACTACCAGTCTTATGGAGCAGGTGGGTGATACCAGTTGTTAGAAACTGAGGTAGCGACCCAGAATCTAAACATGACTGGAATTGCGATGCCAGAGGCGCGTGTGAGCTGCTGTACCATTTTAACCAAAAGTTGTGCAGTCCGTCTGTACCTGGAGACTTCCAATTAGGTAACGGACGAACTGCTCTGGCTACGTCTAGTGGAGTAATTATAACTTTGTCCATTTCTGGTACAGCTGCGCAGACGCGCTCGACATCACGCATCCAGCCACCCTCAGTGTGACAGACGGGCACCGACCAAATGCTACGGCAGAATGCATTCGTGGTGGCATCATCCGGGCGGAGCACGTCAGTCACACTATGTTCAGGTCGCTCCCAGGCTCTATACACCCACCTCTCATCGCTCTGAAACATGCGATTCTGCGAGTACCGATCAACCCGCCGCTTATACCGGCGAATGCGGCTCGCCCATGCACAAACTTTCTGCTTCAGGAAGTCGATGCGCTCTGTGACACGAGACATGTATTCTTGAGGGCTGATACCAGTCCCCAAAAACGCCCGCCTCACAAAGCGCATCACTCGTGGTCGTGTATTACCCTCCCTGAAGCAGTGTAGTTTGCCGATGAGTACCCTGGCCCCATCAATACGCTTCTCGATCCTGCACTGCCAGGCTGGTACAGCAGGCTTTGGTCGAATAGTTCCATCTGAGTTAGGAAACTTGATGTTGGCTAAACGACATGCCGTAACAGCCCCACAATACAGGATTGAGTGCGTATCAACGAGGTTCTCGCTACTTTCAAAGATGTTCTTAAGCAGCGAGTCCAAAGCACACACCAGCGCCCTATTTTTTTTGTGCATGGGTAACCTTGGCAAACGGGGTCTAAGCTCAGTCGGAGTTGATCTGTACTCGCGAAGCGCATCCTCCAGTGCGCTCCTCAGTCGATCGTTGCACTGGCTACTTACTGTGACAACCCTATCATCTGCATCATCGTTATTATGATTGGACCGCGGCGAGATTGCGTTAGTAGTCGGCGTTGCCGCGGTCTGTGTTTGTGTAGATGTCGAGATGATTTGGTTGCTCAGTACCTCTGAGTGCAGCCGATCAAGTGCAGCGTCGTCCAACCTGTGGTTGCGTTGGATAACCCGCACCTGATCCGACAATCGTTGGGCCGAGACGTTCACGGTTGGTTCCAGGTCCTGAAAAAGAGACAGCATCCTATCACGGTACGCAGTGAGGTTAGTTCCCCCCTCTGTAGATCCGTAATATGCGCGCATTACGTTCTCATTCATAGTCTGAGTCCATCTCATGCGCTGCACACAACCACCGGCAGCTGGGACCCGGCTCGGGACGGGTTGGCCCCTAGGTCCTAAGCTCTTCGGTGGCCGGCCTCTCCCCGGCCGACGTACAGGTGTTGGCGACGTCGGCGGAGAGAAATACTCGTCGCTCGAGCTCGGCGCAACTGCAGCCGTCGGTGACACTGGTGATCCGAGGTCCGGCGGCGGCGAGGCGGAGCTGAGCGACGAGCCCGGGGGTGAAGGGCGTGCGCGACGGGCAGCTGCTCTCGTCAACATACTCACAGATGTTTTTTCATTCGTTTATTAATATTCATTGTGTTATTTTTGTTGGTGACATCTGTCATCTGTCTGGACTTGTGCATATTTTTCTTCTTCTTGTTGATTTTTGCTATAATTACTTTTTTTTTTTTTTTTTTCGGGTAGGAAAATCATCTAATGACAACCCCCGCTCTTGGGCGGAGCAGGAGATAGTGTCAGACTTTTACTGACTAAAAACCCACTCCTGTTCCTTCTTTGCCATTTTTATTTTTCCAGGGCCCCGGGGGTCACTTTCGCATCACCCATGGCCCCAGTAGGCTTCGACCCTGTTGGGCCCCTACGGTTGCTGACATCTCCTTGAGGCGCGCGTGGAACACTACGCGCCGTCGACGACTTGGGCTCGGTCCGGATGGTTACCGGACGATCGGACGGCGAGCCACCCATTGCTCGCCGTCCGCAAGCCCGCGCCTACGGTGGCCGGAAATCGAGATCGGAATCCCGGCGGCGGTTGGGGCGTGAGGACCGTTGCCGTTGCCTCACGCGATCGGCCGCCTCCTTTGCTAGCATTACTGCTTCGCAGAAGGAGGCGACCGCCTGCCACTCCTCCTCGCTCCGGACCATGGCCTGTACCAAGGCCCGGCGCGAGAGATCGCTGCCGCCGATCGCCCTCACGAGGACACGGCGGTGCTCTGCCCAAGCGGGGCACACCTCTACCGTGTGCTCCGCCGTGTCCTCCGGGCGGTCCACACAATGGTAGCACGCGGGCGTCTCTTCTGCACGGATCCGGTACAGGAACCTCCCGAACTTACCATGCCCGGTGAGGACCTGCGTCATGCGGTAAGTAAGGACGCCGTGAGGTCTTTCCAGCCACTTGCTATAATTACTATGGTTTTGATTCAGTTTTTATTACGTATTGTTTCTTGTTGGCTATTGTAAAAATTGTGAAAAAATGGGACCAGAAATTAATATTTAAAAATCTTCGTCGGTGAAAAAACAACTTGTTGACATCTAGTGTTGCCAGCTTATTTTTATTATTATTAATTATGTCCAGTATTTTCATTATTATGCAGTCAAATAATATCATTCAAAAGTCAATTGCTTTAAAATTCATATTATAAAAATGTTATTCTTAACCATATTTATTAAATTAAATTAATTATTCTTAACCATATAACCTAACAAAACATGTATATATCCTATGACGTCACCAACATAACAGATGCGAATTTTACGATACTTATAATCTATAAGCTCTTTGTACCTCATTTTAAGTAAACTGTAATTAATCTTCTGAGAAATAAAATTCTTTAAACCTAAGTGTCACTACATTGACCATCATTAATACGATTGCTTGTCCACACGTACAAAACCGAAAAAGCAAGTATAAAAATGCGAATTACCGCTAATGTAGACAACAACATCGCGTATACTTAAAATTGAAGTTTTTATCGCGACTATTCGTGCGATAATGTAACCGCAGCATAAAGAATGACGACCAAATTGTGTTACTTTTAATGATCGACAAAGGATGTCGTACAAAATTGAATCTTTTCTTCATGAAAAATTACCAGTAAATGCGTTTTTTTTTAGGTGGGAAAATCATCTAATGACAAATCTCGCTCTTGGGTGGAGCACGAGATAGTGTCAGACTTTTACTAACTAAAAACCCAGTCCTGTTCCTTCGTTGCCTTCGTCCCAGGACCCCGGGTTTCGTTTTCACACTATCCATGGCCTCAGTAGGCTTCGACCCTGCTGGGCCCCTGCGATTTGCTGAAATCTCCCTGAAGCGCGCGTGGAACAATACGCGCCGTCGACGACTTGGGCTCGGTCCGGACGGTTACCGGACGGTCGGACAACGGGCTACCCATTGCTCGCCGTCCGCAGTAAATGCGTACTAAAACAGTGACAATAATCTACCTAAATAGGTTATATTTTTTATGGTTTTAAAAAACCGCCAACATTGCGCACCCGATTTCTAAAAAGATTATTCGCCGAAATTATTTGTCTGTCGGCGTACCTACGGTATTAGAAGCTAGTGGTGTTTGGTACGTGATAATGGAAAGAAACCAGTTGGCATGACGATGATGTCGTGGATGTGTACTTCGACGCCAAAATGTATTTGATTTTATATTGATAATTTTAGTTGGTTGAAAATACAAGTAGCCACCCGACTGTCAAACCTAGAAATTATCAGTCAAGCCACTCATTTCTTTATTGGCCACGAAAAAAAACTTCTTATTTTATACTAAGCAAGGGAAAAATAGCCCATAATAAACTAATTCGTTTTTTTACAACTGTAACTAAATATTAGTCCAAGAGTAAGCGAAGCGAGCTCGGAATTATAGGGCACTCCGGAAAGGTTAGATTAAAAGGCTAAGGCGAGAGCGGAGCGAAGCTCCCACTTTAGCCTTAGTGATTATTACTTTTTTATAACGTAGATAACTAGTGGCTAAGATAGTATCATTCAGATGCTCGTTAATTATGGCTGACTTAGTAATTAGAAGCCAATGTAATTTTTAGATGTGAATAATGCTATATAAAAAGAAGTCTGCTTTTTTTACTACTCAAACTCCAAGCGAACGCGGTTCGCGCGTGATTTCGCGCCATTTTGGTTAAATACCAAGCGAACGCCGGCGTCCGCATAGATTATAAAATATTGAGCGTTTTATTTATAGGGTATTTATCCAAGAACGTAAATAAGAAGTTCTCCATAAAGTAGTGTGTAAATATCGAAAATAAGCAAACCTTTCCTCCACATCGTTGCATCGAAACGCAACATATTGACTTAAAGCCAGTGACAATACAGTTGCTAGTTCGTGTATTAAATACATGCAAATATTACTAATGCACTAAATGTGCCAATTATGGAACAGTGGATAGGCAACATTTTGGACGCCATAACTAAATTATGTAAAGGCACGAGCCCGATTTGAAACAGCCGTTCTGACAGTATTGTTTGTATTTATAATTATTATGTATTTTATATGCGATGACGCATCTGTTTTTAGTAGAAACATAATAAAATCTGGCATAATAAAATAAGAACTGGACATTTTATGTTACAACTAGCTGACCTAACAGACATTTTGTCCTGTCTTCACTGTCAAATGCGTAAACATAATGAAATCAAATGCATAAATACAACACAAAACAACACGACACAACAAATAGTCATTAAGTTTTTGGTTTTTTTAACGTTCCACGGAATTTTCTCAATTTATTTTTTCATAAGTTTCTCCGGACAGTTAAAAACACAATGAAACATATAGCAAAATTGGTCCAGCCGTTCATGCGTGATGACGTGACTAAGGGAAATAGGGATACATTTAGATATGTCAGGACCTTGTTTTAGTTTAGATTTGGTTTTATGACACGGTTACAACATTTACGGTTGTTATAAAACATTGATGCTAAAGGAAATTATTGTACCTATACCTAATTCTTATTTTATCTGAAAAATTCTCGCAATTTTTTACAAGCTTTACTTTGAACTTATGAAAGATTTAAAGATAAAAAAAAAAAACATCAGGTTCATTCCTTCACCATGCAAATCATATCACACTACAGTAGGTAATACTATAAAACCGAAAGTTTGTATGTATGTCTATTTTTTTTTTTCGGTGGGAAAATCATCTTATGACATCCCCCGCCCTCGGGCGGGGCAGGAGATAGTGTCAGACTTTTACTGACTAAAAACCCACGCCTGTTCCTTCGTTGCCTTTCGTACCAGAGCCGAGTCTTCCTTTCAGAATCAGACCCTTGGCCCCAGTAGGCTTCGACGCACGCAAGCGAACCCACAGGCAGCAGCTAGTGAGTCATAGCAGAGCGGGCAAGAGCTCATCATAATCATCATTTATTCATTTTGGCAATTCTAAAGGGCCCTTTATACGGTACGATTCGTCTGTACGATCGATCTGATGAAAATCGTGTCAATTGTTCGCATCAAAAATGACGCCCATACACGAAACGATTGGTCGTAACGATCGATCATTTACTTGTTTAAAACTGAAGGATAAGGACGTGTTCAAATAATCCAACACGTTGCTTATAAAATGGAAAATGAACTTCTTTTCTTTACCTATGTGGTAGTAACTTTATGCCTTTATGTTGGTAGCCTAGAAAAATGTGTAACCATTTTGTTTGTTTCGTTCATCGAGTATATGAACGTACAAGTACGTAACGCGCTAGCCAAGGCGTGCAATACGTGCGGCGACCGGCGTCAGAGTAAAACAAAATCGAATCGATGATCGTAAAGAATGACAGATTGATGCATCTGATCGCAAAATATCTAGATATTTTGAAATCCAGATTGTAATCCGCTGATCGCGATCAAGACTGATCGTGTAAGCGCCCGCACCCGGCCCGTACACGTTCAATCTCAGTCTCAGTCTGTCTCAGTCAATCTCAGTCAGTCTCAGTTTCAGTCAATTACAAAAAAAAAAAAACTAAAAAACTTAGCAGTTTGAAGGTTTTTCCTTTTGGTGTGTACAAATCATCAACACCGGCTCCAGACCTTCTTACCCGACTGCAAGAAGGGTTATTGATGAAGTAATTTTCTCGTCTGTAGTTGGATCTGAGGCTTTTTTTTTTTCTTGCGGATGTCATCTACAGATGCCTGTGGCTTGATTTTTTTTTAAACATCGTGTAACTTTTCGTATCCAGCTTGTGTCTTATATTTGCTAGTGTAATATTTCGATTAGGATTGCAATCTGGATTTCAAAATATCTAGATATTTTGTGATCAGATGCATCAATCTGTCAATCTAATTCGTACATTATCAATCTGGATCTCGATCATTGATTTTGATCGCGGATCGCGATCGAGATTGATTGTGTACGGGCCCCCTTACACAGTCAATTCATAGTTATTATATTATACGATATTATTGATTGCATGGGTTTTTGTTGCGATATCGTCTTCAATGAAGTAAATCGTTTACAATCTTTACATACACTGTTGATTCGTCCTTACGATCAGTCTGAAGCAACGGATCATACAGACAAATCGTACCGTGTATGGGGCGTTAAGGCAATATGATATGTTATTCCACTTTTCTTGATCGAATATTTAGCAGTCTTTAAGCCAGCATCATACTTCTGCTAGGGCTTCAAAATTGTTTGGTTTTGATCAGTGAATATCTGATACTCCCTCTCGCTCTGCCCTGAGCGTGAGGGATTATTTAATGCATAAGCCTAGTGTAGCATAATCAGCCTTAACCCTAATGTTCCCACTGCTCAAACTCAGGTTCTGTCGCTAGGAGAGGGCATGCGAGCCCAGTGCGGATTGGCGGACGTCACATGTCTTCGAATTTTGTTTCTAGGATATGTTGGTTTCTACACGATAATATTTTCCTTTATCGTTTGTGAGCAGTAGTGATCAAATAAATTACACAAAGTAATGCACCTGGTTAGGTTCGAACCCCTACAAATTGTTAGTCGGGGCCATTACCACTGGACTAACACTGCTCTCAGTTGATATTTGATGACTTCTAAACAAAAACCGGGTAATTGCGAGTTGCACTCGCGCACTGAGGGTTCCGTACCAACTTACCTATGAAAACAGTTCAATTTCCGAATTGAGTTACGAAGATTTTTACGAATCGCAAAAAAAAGTTATTTCTTGTGACGTAACTACAAATTTACAGTTTTCAGATTTTTTCCTATACTTGTGCTTGAGAGTGTCGAAATACGCGCTTTTTGTGACATAAACGGTCGTATCTTTTGTTCTCGTCAATTTAGAAGTTTGATTTTTTCACAGCTGCAAGGGACCGCAAACTTGAGTATATGGTTTTAATTTCAATTCGATACCTTCACGCGTTACCGAGATAAAGGGTCTTTACAGACAGACAGACCGACGGACAACAAAATGCTCCTATAAGGGCTCTGTTTTTTTCCTTTTGAGATAAGGGACCCTAAAAAACCATCATTGGGACTAAGTACACAATACAGAAATAAAATAAGGTTAATAAATAAAAGAACAACAATCCATACATCTTGCTTGCAACGTAAAATTTAAAGCCGTTTAAGATTTTTTCAGTAAAAGTGACTGAAATGCCAACCTAACATCTTACTAGTATATTACAATAACCTTCCATATAACAGTTGTCATTTATATCAACAGCTCGATATATATCTGGCCCTCGCAAGCCGGCTATCATCTGTCAAGCTTCTCACGGACAGCGATCAAATTGAGGATTTCTGGCTTACTGCCCTTTGTTGATGCCTCACCTCCCACGTGGAAACTGAGATTATACCTGTCTGTTTCACCATTTCCATGCTCCATTGATGAACCCTACACACGTTCGGTATCGTTGTATTATATCTTACCAAGGCATTTTGTTCTTGATTGTGTGACTATTCGTATTACATATACTTTTTTTTAACTTTATCACACTCTCAAAATTACTCCTGTATCTTGGGTGCGTTTATAAAAACATACTAGCTTCTGCCAGCGGATTCACCCGCGTGAAAGTAGGTTTCTCCATACAAACTTTACCCCCTTAAAGGTCATGGCGGACAGAGCTCCGGCGGGTTCTCATGGAGAAATGGCGACAACGACTGTCGCGACCCAGTGCTGGGCACGCCACAATTATGGCGGTAAGTCCCCTCTTTGAGGCGTGGTTGGAAAGACCTCACGGCGTCCTCACCTTCCGCATGACGCAGGTTCTCACCGAACATGGTAAGTTCGGAAAGTTCCTGCACCGGATTCATGCGGAAGACACGCCCGGGTGTCGCCACTGTGTGGAACGCCTGGAGGACACGGTGGAGCACACGGTGGAGGTGTGCCCCGCTTGGGCAGAACAACGCCGTGTTCTCGTGGGGGCGATCGGCAGCGGTGATCTCTCGCGCCGGGCCTTGGTACAGGCCATGGTCCGGAGCGAGGAGGAGTGGCAGGCGGACGCCTCCTTCTGCGAAGCAGTAATGCTAGCAAAGGAGGCGGCCGATCGCGTGAGGCAACGGCAACGGTCCTCACGCTCCAACCGCCACCAGGATTCCGATCCCGATTTCCGGCCACCGTAGGCGCGGGCTTGCGGACGGCGGGCAAAGGGTGGCCCGCCGTTCGACCGTTCGGTAACCGTCCGGAACGAGCCCAAGTCGTCGACGGTGCGTAATGTTCCACGCGCGCCTCAGGGAGATGGGTCAGCAAATCGTAGGGGCCCAGGGCCATGGGTAGTGTGAAAACGAAACCCGGGCCCTGGGACGAAGGCAACGAAGGAACAGGAGTCAGTAAAAGTCTGACACTATCTCTCGCTCCACCCAAGAGCGAGATTTGCCATAAGATGATTTTCCCACCTAAAAAAAAAACCCCTTAAAGTTTCGAAAAATTCATTCTTAGCAGATGTCTACACCCTATAAGGAACCTACCTGCCAAATTTTAAGTTGACCGATGACCTGGTAAGGGTTGCAGAAATCCGATGGATGCGAGACGAACAGGACCGTTCATTGTGACGACTCTTGGGGACATCTTTTGGCTGAAATGATGATGATGATGACGAAATTTTAAGTTTGCAGGTGTTACAGTTTCTGAGATTTTGTGATTAATCAGTGAGTGGTATTTCGCTTTTATATATATAGAAGATAGATAAACTTACATACACAAGACGCCCAAACCCAGAACAACTATCTGTTATCTTACTAAGACGTTTTGATATTGGATGTGTGACTATTAAATTTTTAAATATTACAGAAAATACAAAACACAAAGAAACTAATAACTACCTAATTTTGAAAAAAGAATAATGTACCTTTAATAAAAAGTTTATTTGAACTTATAATTCCAAGTCAATCCAAAGATATAACACTTCAAAACAACCCGTTTTAAAAACGAAGTTTTAAAAATCGGCAATTTCGTACTTTAACCCCTAATATTAATGTTCCGTGCAGGCGTTCAGTGCAGCAGCCAATTGCACAACTGCTGCGCCAACCGTGACGTACACCTGCTTTATTTGACAGGGTCCACCAGGGCCGACGCCTACCAGTTGTGAATTTTTTCCAAACTGTGGCAACTGAAGAAACACAGGTGGATTTTAGTCAGTAAGTTAGTTACTCTGACACTTCTACTCCACCCAGAGCGAGAGAAGTCATTTGATGAAATTCCAACGAAAAAAGAAAACCCGCCTAGTAAGATAAAATAACCCACTATTGTTTATCTAACAAAAGGCGATGAACTGTGATATTGGCAACAAAATCATTCAATCGGTGCAAACTATCTGCAACTATCTGGAAAATCCAATGAAATAAAAAATGGGTTTTGCGCGTTGTGGACGTAAAGCGATCATGGTTTATCTGATCATATATTTTGAGCTGGTCATTAATAAAGAAGCGAGAAAAAAAATAGTATATAATTTAGCCGCGTGCGCGCCTTAAAACCACGTGACAAGAAATATAAATAAATACAAAATAAGATAAGGGACCACATAAATAAGGTATGAAAAAAGAAGATAATCTTCAAACGGTCTACGACTTTAGGTAGGTATTGATTTCTATGCACACTTTTATAGATTAGTAAATTTATATTATCAAGGATGTTTTATTTTGTGCCAGTCACCTATAGCGACATTAGTTTTTTTTGAAAAATATTTTTTCCTAATGTTAGTAAAATTAATTATTTTAATATTTTAACTTTAATTTGATTAATTTCAATATAACAACTTCTAATACCCGCTGTACAATTTAATATGATGACCTTATCTCCACGCTGTATATACCTACAATTTTTCCAAGAAATTATTTTTAAAAAAAACCGATTTCAGAGACACCCTCCATTCCTACATAATATTTAAAGGAATATTGTGCTAATTGGAAGTGGTGCGTAAAATATCGGATTACGCAAGCGGCTTGGCGGGAGGGTGCCGTGTACCGTGTCTAGTGCACCCGCCCGCGTTACCAAGTCAAATTAAATTTACATAAATAGTCAAATACACAAGGCCCAAAGTAAACCATTCTAAATTCGATGGCCCGAAAGTTGTATCTCTGCAAACACGGACATTCGGAGCGGCAAATGTGACCCGAATTAATATTTGACCAGCGTGTTTGTGCTGTACAAGTTGTGCCTTCATTTGGCTTCTGCGGGGACTTTACATTTGGTAATTTTCTATGAACTCTAATTTTAGGAATTAGTAGTCTGACCCGCCTTCACCATATTTAATTTACACCGCACGGGAGCGTCGCAATTCATATTATTTCGAGATAAGTTAATACACACCTAGGGAACTTGTAATGGAATTCAGACAACTTCTGATCCTAGCAACCGCGTTGAATTTGTTGGCGACGAAGATAAATGGAAGGCTTGTCATAACTGAGGCCTACTGCACTGTCTTATGAGATTTTCGTTTCAATCGCCAGCTGTAGGTATTTTATGTAATATTTTCTTTCGTATTCCTCGGGCTACAAATAATGTACCATATTTTTTGTTTATTCTTCCATCTAAGTTCAAAATTATACTCACACATTCGATTTTTAAAACTAAACCGTATCCCGTAAAGGCATCGCTAGCAACACTACAAAATACAAAAAAAAAGTTAATGAGTACAAAATCTCTCTTAGCAACATCTCCGTATCACCAAGACACCGTGAACACCAAAAAACATCAACCGAAAATCACCTTACCCACACCTAACAGATTATAAAAGGCACCTGTGTATACATCGTGTGAGTTTATTTTAAAAATAAACACGCTTGTTCATTGACGCGTCTGAAACATGAACAGCACTCAGGCAGGGTGGCATTAAATATTTCATTTTAGAGAAGTTTTTATTACCGTTACTGAACGTGGCCGCGATAAACGTTGCGAACGTGACTAGAGAACCTTGCTTAGATCGCCCGCTCACCTATACTTGTGGATCTAGAGAGGCTGGATGTGGCTGAGCGGAATAAACAAGTAAACATCATGTTTTAGGCATTTGTGTTCTTGTGTTAACGATTTATACACCACTAATTTTTAATAATATTCATAATATTTCATACATTGCATCGATGCTCCAGGTATTTTATACATTTCCTAGGTATTGTATAGAATGCCTAAATTATACAGATTGCCAATAACATATACGACACTAGTTTTTAATTAGTAAAAATAGTTAAAGGACTTATTAGAAAAGGTCTTGTTCTTATATAAGTATAATCTCAATAAATAATACTCATAAACAGCAAAGTTAATCGTTTGTTTATATCCCAAAATTTCACTCAGTTTATGGAAATACTGTACAGGCTATTGATAATTATGAATGAATAAATGACAATCAAAATGGAAAAATACTGCGCGTAGTATTTTCTAGTAGCAATTGTTAAGAATGATTGATTCTATTATGAATTTACCTAATTATGACCAATTGTCGTAGACAATTTTGGGAATTAGTTTTTTTTTTTTACTTTTGACTACAAAAATATGATACGGATAGAGTCCCATTTTTTTTTGTAATTATTAAACAATAGGGGTGTAGATAGTGACAGATCGCTGTCATTTAGCTTAGCCACGCCCCTTGACTAAATATATGATAGTGCGGTGGTGGCTTAGTGGTAATGGCACCGTCTTACGAGCTGACGGTAAAGTACAACATCGTGAGGAAACCGACGTCCTAGAACCAAAAACTCGAAGATATATTATGTGATATCCACCAATCCACACTAGACCCGCGTGGTGGATTACGTCCCATTTCACCTTCTAGAGAGGAGGACTGAGTCACAGTAGTGTGAACATTGTAAAGCTGATTATACTGTACAAATTAGAAAGCCGTAAATACGGCGGTGTTTACAGTGACCAGTTCAAGCAAACTCTTCAGAAAGTAAGGTAAGGTTTTGTAAATTTTATAAATAAATACCATACCTATTCGTAAAACTAAAAGTTAAAATTCAGACCATTATAATTAAATTTTAAAATAATAACTTAACAATTGTATTTGAAAGTACAAAAAGTACAGGAAGTACAGTATAGGAAGTTTGCTTTAACATTAAAAGTTTAATTTCTACATCAGTATGAATACACATTTACTTTGTAGTTACACTAATCTATCACTATTTTCTTTAAGCGTATATATTGTAATTATAGTAGTTTATATCATGGTGAAACGAATAGTTAATTTGCAAGCTTAGTACATTACCCATATCTTTTTACGGTTCCGTACCCAAAGTGTAAAACAGATGGACGGACAGTTTGTCCATCCGTCTGTTTGTCGGTCTGTCTGTCTGTCCGTCTCTCATCAGGCTGTATCTCATGAACCGTGATAGTTAGACACTGTCTAACACACATACATGAGGATCTCATATTATTATTATACTGTCACTATTACACACGCACATTACAATTGTTTATCATGATTTCACAGATGATGTATTTCTGTTGCCACTATATCAACAAATACTAAAAAACAGAGTAAAATAAATACTTAAGGAAGCTCCCATACAATAAACGTGTTTTCTTGCCGTTTTTTGCTACGGACTAGCACGTAGCAAAAAACGGCAACAGCTCCGTAACCCTTCGTGTGCAAATCCAACTTGCACTTGGACGGTTTTTATTAAATTAATAGTATATGAGAGCCCAAATCTTGGCACACTGCAGTTTTATGATGTCATAATACAATAAATTAAAGTTTCTGATTAGTTTTCTTCTTCTTCTTCTTTTCCTGTCGATGGACACAAATTATTTTTTTTTTCTGACCAGTATTTGGCAACTGGTGCAGCTCTATTATTAGCCTGGACAACTAGCACTCGGTAACGCAGAGTCTAGCTAATTCTTTCAACACGATGACTCAAATCCTCCAAAAGCACTTTATCAACGCTAACCTTAAATTTACTTTACCCGCCATTTCTGGTTTTCCAATCACTAAATCAGATCTGAATGTGATTTTTGTTAACAAAGAAGGTTTTTCAAGCAACAAGGCCCAGCTTCTCATGAATCTGTGCTAGAACTTACGTTGCGACATATTGTGCGTTCCAGAAACTTACCACGACTAGACCACAAGTACTTGATTAGTTTTAAAACTGTATGACAATATCTGTCCTGTCGCAGGTCTGCTGGAAAAAGTTTCTTCTGAATTAATCAGTACCTATGAACTCTTCAATCGGTAGATATTATTTTGTATCTAACGTAGATACAATATAATAGTGTCACGCAATAGAATGTTTTAATACCTAATTATGTCAAAAATATTATATACCACAAATTTTTAATTAAAAGGCTTATTAGAAAAGGTCTCGTTATTATTTAAGTAAAGTCTCAATAGATAATATTCATAAACGGCAAAGTTATTAGTTTGATTATATCCCAAAATGTCACTCAATTTATGGAAATATTGTACAGGCATTGATTATGAATGAAAAACAATGAAAAAATACTGCGCGTAGAGTATTTCCTAGTAGCAGTTATTATAAATAATTGATTCAATTATGAATTTACCAATTATGACAAATTTTCGTGGACAAGTTTGAGATTTCTTTCTTTTTTTACTTTTGACTACACAAATATGATCAGTAACGGGTACGGTTAGAGTTCTATTTTTTGTACTAATTAAAAAACAGGTACTTATGTAATGTAGATAAAACGGTACCTAAATTAAACATTCCTCCACGGAGTTATAGGTAAATAGGTGTGAGGCGTACCTATACGAGAACATCGAATTTGACAAGAAAAATAAAATTCTCATGTATAAAACACTAATAATAGCATAATCACTTAATCAGCCTTATAATGTTTCACCTAATGGGACTCAGGCCTCCTCTCTAGAAGAAGGAATTGGCTGTTATCCACCACGTGCGGGGTGGTGGATGTCACAAATATCTTCGAATTTCTGCTTCTAAGACATGTCGGTTTCCTCACAATATTTTGAAACCAGTGATGATGAAATAAATTACACAAAGTAATGCGCGTAAATGTAATTTATGACCAATTTATTCAATATACATAATTCATAATTTATAATTTCGTTCGGGCGCGTTTTCATACAAAGTGTTCTATCATATTTTCGCGGCTACCACTTTTACGAACAACAAAAGGCGCTGCTACAAATCGTACTTTTGATCCATTGGTGACGGACTAAACGAAATTCTTCAAAAAACTGTTTTTAACGGCATCTGTTTGCTGAGCGTTAACTTTAAAAATTGTGTTAAAACAGTTTTTTGAAGAGTTTCGTTTAGTGACGGAATTGGATTAAAGGTGTGAAATTATGATAATGTAGAAATACAGCGTATCGACACCATTATAGGTACACATTATCCATTAATTTTGAATTTGAATGTGATATAAAAAATGATATTAAAAAACACATCAATCTTAATATACAATACATCATTGTTTACTATTATTCACTTAAAATAGGCAACTCTATTATGTAAGTTGTGTTTTTCAATCAACGTCAAATAAGACTACGACTTTAAAACTCTAACTACTACTAACTCTAAGGTCGAGCTGTACCTTAATAGAGATTAGATTGATTGATTGAGATTTTTTAATATTATAGTTTTTTTTTATGTAATAATTGTAAATTGACGATATAATAGTAGAAAAATATATTATTACTTATATATTATATAAGAGTACAATTATAGTAGACGGGTACCCAATGCAATATCCAAAGAGGAATCCTTATTTTTAAACTTTCGCAAAATTAAAAAAAAAATGCCCTGTTATTTTCTTTTCAAGCTGAACAGCATGAGACGCGAAGGCGACGGGGCGTTAACGAGACGACAGCGGGGCGGTCGCGTTAGAAATGTGCTTCCTTGCACCGCCCACCTTCCGTTAATTTGTAACAAACACGACATTATCACGATACTTTTCGCCTGCATGCTGTATTAAAAAAGGGGGAACATAATTTAGTGTCGTGCGTAAATAATGTGGATTTATCGTCTCAAGTTAAATAACTCAGACTTTGCCCACAAATACTAATGTAAGAAATTTATGTGTTACCGGCAATCTGTATAATCCGGTATTCTATACAATACCTAGGCAATGTATAGAATACCTAAAACGTGTAGGTCATGTATGAAGTGTTACTTATTTTATACTTTGCCTAGGTATTTTATACAATACCGAATGCGCAGCCGGTAATGTGTATAAAAGACGAAAGCAGGGAAAAAGGTGTCGTAATTTTAAGGTACCCCGACATAGACAGGTAGAGGGTCTTGGCCAAGTATTTCCAAGTAAGTAATAAGTTTTATTTTTATTTTTATTGATATAAACCAGTGCTTGACTGCGATTCCACCTGATGGTAAGCAGTGATGCAATCACTGATGATGAGACGCACTAGTTTATTAAGACCCTATTCACTCTAGCCTTGAAGACACCTAAATTAAAGTTAAAATCTGATTGAATCCCGATTGGCTTTCTTTAATTAAATAAAAACGTCTGTCAGCCTGTTTATTCACTAACACCTTATAAAATACGCGACCGATTTAAATGCGGTTTTGACTAATACAAAGAGCAGTAATACTGTATGGAATACTGGAAAAAAGACAGACGAAAAAAAATTGCATGTAGTGGAGGTGAAAAATGTTGAGATATGTGGTGTAACGAGAAGGTATAATGTGAGAAATGAGTGTCTATATTAGATGAAGTTTGAAAGTGGCGCCAGTGACTGAAAAATGAAGGGGAATCGTTTGTCTTGGTATGGTTATGTAAAGAGGAAGGATGAAACGCATGTTACTAAAATAGTTATGAGTGTACAATCATGTGGACCATACTTTAAAAATCTACTAGTTATAGCTTCTCTACGCATCAGTTTACCTTCAGCACAGTCAGCAGTTCATAAACTAAGCGATGCGTACCACGAGCTACCGATCCCTTTACCAAATATTTTTATTCGATACCAGACTAAAAAAAAAACACCATGTCCACGTTTCACAGTTCACTGTGCTATTTCTACATCATTCGATCGGAATACCACAAAATAAAACCACATTGCAAAGCTTAAAATAAAACCATGAACTGTGTTGGGTAGTACTTTGGTAGTGGTTTTCATGTCGTCTGCCTTTACTAACAAATGTGCGAATAGCGAATTGTTTTTTTCTGGAAATCCAATTATTCATTTTTTTTTTAATATTGCACTGATGATATTTGCTACGGTACGGTGTCAGTAGGCCTTCGTAACTCAATTATGTATTTACTGGGGCATACCGAAAACTTAGAACTACCGAGACAGATATATGTAGGTATATGTTACCGGCAATATATATCACCCGGTATTTTATACAATACCTAGGCAATGTATAGAATACCTAAAACGTGCAGGTAATGTATAAAATGTTGTTTATTTTATATTTTGCCTAGGTATTCTTTACAATACCGAATGCGCAGCCGGTAATATGTGTAAAAGATGAGAGCAAGGAAAGAGGTGACGTAACTTTAGGGCATTCCGATACGGACAGGTAAAGTCAAGCAATCTCACCTACTGTTTGATGGTTCTGGAGGGCCTTGACCAGGTATTTCCAAGTAGGTAATAGGTTATTAAAACCTGATTGATTCCCGATTGATTTATTTAATTAATTATTGCTCAAAAATAGACATTGACCTTTCCTCATTGTTGTTTAGCTTTCAAAGGAATTACGAAGTATTTCCGTGTATCCAGCTTCACAACACGGCACAACCATGCTTGGCTGCCATTTAATTTAGTCGATTCCAGTTAATTCACATGTATGTGGCACCTATCGACCTGCTCGCCCGAACTTTGTCTAATACACTTTGCAACATACATATCCCCATCTGCTGCAGTTAATTAAGATTTTCTCCATAAATGCTTGAATACCAAAAGGTTCATAAGTTTGATTTTGTTTTGGAAACCTGTTAAAAGTTTGAAAACGAAATCAAATATTGCATTTATACTAAATAATGTTTATAGTTAAAGTTCTTTTTATAGTTTCAGCGTCCCTTGTCCGATTTCAGAGTCGAGCAACGCGTTATTAAATTTTCTGGTTTTTTTTCAGAAACAACCCGGGGTCTACTTTCATGCGAGTAATCAAACATTATGGATTTTAAGCATGTAAAAGGTATCTTAACAAACGTACGCTTGCGTACTGTCTGTATACGTATTCAACCAACTTTTGGCTGAGCTGCTTGGGTATCATTTTGCTTCAGGTAAGACGAGCTTTTGTTCAGCTTGTAACTGCTTGCAAAATCATACACAGAATAATTGACTCTACTAGTTTTCATGGGGAGCTGTGTAATTTTTTTTATTCGCGATAACTATTGCTGGGAATACAGCATAAATATCTATTTTGGTTCCACGTTGTCATATAGTTGCGCGACGTACGTCAGTCGTCACCCACTCTGCGAATGCTAATCGTACTCAACACTCTCCTTGAATCCTGTCCTAGACTAGATTTGCCTGCTGATGAATAGGTGAAAATACTGTAGTCTTACACCACGTAGAATAAAAGAAGATATCTGATGACTTTTCACTTAATAAAAAATTTTTTACAAAAAAAATACAACCGACTTCAAAGTAAAAAAAAACACTGAAAAGTGCAAAACAACTTTAATTTCGGAAGTCGGTGTATCTATAATAGTTTTTTCTCTTCGTTATTTAACACCGACTTCCAAAATTAAAGTTATTTTGCACTCTTCAGTGTTTTTTTTTACTTTGAAGTCGGTTGTGTTTTTTTTTTTTTGTAAAAAGTTTTTTTATTTTACACTTTTTAGTTATGGTACCACCACTAAAATTACACACCACAGATTACATTAATGTATTACAGAGTTCCGGTGCCTAACTTCAGTCAGTTATCGACTACACGTATAAACAAAGCAATTTTACTTGTTACGACGGTTCTACTGTGATCCTATGAGGAGTTCTGTTCCATATCTTCGAAGTTCATGATCAGATCATAACAATATTTTAATGGGATTAATTCGGAAGCATAACCTTTCAATAAAAAAAAAAACTTTTTAAATCGGTTCACAATTGACCGAGAAATAAGTGAACAAACATAAAAAAAAACATACGTTCGGTTGAATACCGAACATATCTTTTTGAAGTCGGTTAAAAAGTGCGAAGACAGTCACATCAAGTCACGCTAGTCGTCGCAATTCGCATGTTAAGTTATAGCCTGAATTGTAATCAAAATACCATTCAATTGGGTTTCTTATTCTTTTTTTAAAAACATTGTCCCACATTAATAACATACATCGTGTGGCCCGAACATGTAAACATGTGTGCATCAAACAATTAAAACCCATATAATATTTTTTTTCCGCGCGGGGAATCAAACTTGCAATACGCAGCGCAGCTGCTGCCAATTGCTCAACCACTGCACCATCTGTTCGCAGTTAACTATGTCACTTCAATCAAAATACCCATAGCAACTGTAGGTACAAGACTTACAGTTATTCATGCAGAAATTCTCAACTTCAAATCTGAAATGTAGCTCATTTCTCTTCGAAACAGTAATTCACTTGCCTATTATAAATCTATCGATACCAGATCACAATGACGTTTAAAAATTCTATCAGAACATAGAATAACGTTCTATAGCAGGGATGGCAAACCTTTACTGGAAAACGTGCTATAAATAAATGAAAAAAAATATATAATGTAGCCGTGTCGTAACGCCAAAAAATCTTGATTTTTTTATTTATTAGACAAAAAAATAAACTAGATGCTATTGACGGCACGAATGACGCAGTGGTTGAGTGATTAGCTGCAGCGCTGTGTATCGCGGTTCCGATTCTCGCACAAAACAAATATTTATATAGGTATTCGACAGATATAGATAGATAGCCTTTTGGGTCTGAGTGTCTTGAGTATGTGAGTTTACATGTTTGTGAACGCACCTACGCTTCAGGAGTAAATCCTAGTGTGTGGTAATATTTTGGCTTTAAATATAAAAATAACACTTAATTTGTAACTCGAAATAAGTATATCGTAATATTATACGGTTGTTTGTTTATTCAATTAAATAAATGGGAAAGTTACTGATGATTACTGCTGCTTCATATAACCTAGATGTTAAATATTTTACACTGGCGTGCCCAAATTATTTTACCGCGTTCTACTGCTGGCACGAATGCCATAGATTTATCATCTCTGTTCTATACTCACATATATATACTAGTTAAAAACATTTTTTTTTTTTAATTTGGGATTCTTCATCAAATAACTTCTCTAGCATTGCGTAGAGCGAGAAGGAATGTCAGACTTTCAGACGCGGCTCTGTGGCCACGTCAACTCTTTTGCCCTCTTCTCATCTCTTCAACTGTATTGCCTCTCTTGTTACTCTTTTAAACATACTCGCAACCCTAGAACGTTTATTATATAGTTTTGATTTAAGTGCCTTAAGCTGCCCCCGACGGGTTTACGATATGAAACTGAGTAAAGAAATAGCATGACTTCACTTAATAATACTTTATACTCCACGATGAATCGGCGACGACCCGGCAGCAAAATTAAACAGTTTATTAAAATTTCAATTTCCTTGATTGTAGCTGTTATCCAACGTTTTAATAGAATAACAGAGTAGGATAAGGCTCAGATTACGTTACGCAAGGCCTGTAAAGAATTATGATTTTGGTTATGTGTGACGGGCTCTGAATTATTTATTTAAGAAAATAAGTGAAGGGCCCCGTGCCAATTTTCTTTAATATCTGGTTTCTGAAAATCTAATTAGGTTTTTTTTAGATGATCTATATAAGTATACTAGTACTTGACTGCGATTCCACCCGACGACGGTAAGCAGTAATAAGAGCCTATTCACCTAAATTATAAATAATGAGTAAATACACTAATACGCCGTCCGACCGTCCAGTAACCATCCGGACCAAGCCCAAGTCGTCGACGGCGCGTAGTGTTCTATGCGCGCCTCAAGATGTCAGCAAATTGTAGGGGCCCGGCAGGGCCGAAGCCTACTGGGGCCATGGGTTGTGCGAAAGTGAACCCCGGAGCCCTAGAACAAAGGCAAGGAGGGAACAGGAGTAGGTTTTAGTCAGTAAAAGTCTGACACGCCCTCCCGCACAGCCCTAGGGCAGGAGATGTCATTAGATGATTTCCCACCTAAAAAAAAACACTAAATAAAAAAGCCCGTATCTATTAAAATCCAATTAGGTTTTTCTAAAATGAGCGAAACTTGAACAAAAATCAGTCATGCATACCCTGTACACTAACATTTTTAATCAACACGTGCCAAGTCAATGATTGTATTAGTATTGAATAAAAAAAATTAAAAAATGCTTGAAGATATTTAACAAGATAAAACTAAATAAAAAAAAAAAAAACAAAAAAAAACATTATTGAACATACATAAATTTAATAAATTTTAAAACAATGCAGATTCATTAAAGCAGCTCAGTGGTAACAACCCAGAGTTACGAGTTGTAGGCCGCAGGATCAAACCCAGCCAGGTGCATTACTTTGTGTACTTTATTTCTGCACCACTGCCCTCATAACGGTGAAGGAAAACATCGTGAGGAAACTGAAAAATTCGAAGACATATTGTGACCATTTCCTCACCTAGAGAGGAGGCCTGAGTGCCAGCAGTGGGAACATTATAAGGCTATGGTTATGACATGCTTATACAGATTTATTAAATATCTGACATTAATAAATTAATTACAATTATCAAGAAAGATCATGAACTATGAAATTCTCTATTTAAAAACAACCGCCGGTCAAAAAACGGTCAGTCATAATCGATAACTGAAAACCTTCCCAATAACAAGTTGTAACTATTTTGAGGATGGAAATTCATGTAATAACTTCTCTCACTCTGAGTGGAGCGTGAGGGAGTATCAGACTTTTACTGACTAAAACCTTCCTGTGCGGTGTTTCCCAGTCCCAGTACTCAGAAGTTCAGAAAATACTTCCACCAAATTATAATATTCAACTGAACTAAAATCTCACAATAATCAACACTGCGACGTAATCCAACTAAATTATTCCAATCCACATTTAAAACAGCCTCAGCTATGGCAAAAGTTGTAGACAGCTACGACCGCAGAGCCCATTTCATTCGGTAACCAAATCACGATTCTCGTTAATGACAGGTATTAGCACAGGTGTTTAGTAATACGTATACCAGTTGTTGACACCACAATACAGACTAAATGTAGGTATTGGCTGTAAACAGCAAACCAGCATTACACAAATCGACGCGGCATTAACACGCCATTTTCAATTGTCGACACGGTTTTCTAGTAGAGTTATAGAGCTGTGTGTGATGGAGTGACGTCATATTTTAGAGTTGAAGTAGTTGGTAGGGATTGGATTGGAATTAGGAATTGTAAAAGATTTCTTACATGTTACGTTTGAAGTGAGAAACTTATTTAGGCGTGTTAAGTACTTTCAGTGGTAGTGTACAGGGTACATTGCTCGTAGAACAGATGGTCGATGAGGACGAAAGGTTCTAGAGAGACGAAGTTGCGTTGGAAGGCCTCCCAAAAGGTGGTCATCCTTCGCAAGGTGAACTGATTACCTGGTGAGGGTCACGGAAATCCGATGGATGCAAGACGCACAGGACCGGTCATTAGTGACACTCGGGGGAGGACTATGTCCACCAGTGGATGTCTTTTGGCTGAAATGATGAGGATAATGTTAAATTAAATTAATCAGAAAAGCATAACGGGATAAGTAATAAACAAGAAACAGGCCAGTCGCTCAACCACATTTTTTTTTTCGGGTTGGTAATCCTCAAGGACGTCCTCCGCCTTGGGGTAGATGCAGGGGTCTGTCAGACTCTTGCTGACTAAAACTATTCCAGTGCTCCCTCGTACACTTGTATCGGAGGCTGCGGGAGCAGTTTGACTTCCGCTACCCCGGACTAATGGTGACCCTATCCCTTTAGTTATCCTCCCGTTCCGGAGAGTGGCTGTCCTATATGCCTCAGAGAGGCGTGCTTGGTAAATACTACGCGCTACCATCTCGGGCCCACATTAATGAACCGACGGATGTCCCCTATTCCGTCGAGCTTGGAACCCCCCTAAAAAGGTTTAGGGGAGTTGAAAGAGGACGTTGTCTTCTTCCTCAACGCCTGGTGCAACTAGTACGGGGCGAGACAGAACTCTTCTCCCTTTCCTTTTCCAAATCCTCCTTTTACGAGACGACATTTTCGCAGAAAGTTTCAAGACTCTGAACTGCCGAGCATAGACCGATCCACGGCCAGCAGCGGCAGGTCATTACCGACTACCGAAAAGACGGTACGGTTCGGCTGTTCTTATACGACACACTCGGCCAGCATATGCCACGCCATGTCTTCAGGGCAGTGAGCGTAGGGCTCCGAGCATCCGGCTTCCTTTTTAAGCGACACAAGTACTTCTCGAAGCAGTCATGCTCCGAAAGCACCTTTCTCGCTAAAAACATGTAGCTGCCTACAGGCGGTGCTCGGGCCCCCTCAATTGGGAAGCGTAGCATTGATAACACTCCTGCTACCTCCATAAACTTGGGCACCAGCCGCTGGAAATGGGAACCAAAATCGCATAGGCTGTCGATCACCAATCCAAGGTATTTCATGGTTGACTCCACAGCGATTCTAGTCCCCTCGAACCCAATGTGTAATCCTGGTTACGGCGACCGTCAGGAACTATGGAAAATGGCCTCCAACTTGTTGAGGGCCACCTCTAGGCCCAAACGCTAAATACGACTCACGACCTGTGAGAACGCATCCGTAGCCAGCAACACTGCCTCCCTGTACAAATTCCCTCGAGCCGTGACTATTGCAGCGTGTCATCCACATAAAACGTACGGTTCAGCCCTGGTCGAGGAGATCGCCCCTCAAAATCGCTTGACCACTACACCAACCCTGCCGTCAACTTACAACTTAATACACAAATCGCAAAAGAAATGACAAATGATAAATATTAGAACGACTTAGTTGCAGATTTTTTCATATTAAAGATATTTAAATGCTTAATATCTTGAAACTAGCTTCAATTTTATACTGCAAATCCGTCAAAACTAATTTGCAACGTCATCTCTTTTTGAAAAGTTCTGATACTTAACTGAAGTTTATCACACATCTCATTTGATGAGGAGACATGAGTTCACTCACTTTTACCAATTTTCTCGAGTGCTATTACTAGATATAAAAAAATACCTTCATGACATTAGTCCGAAAATTTTATGACCATTTTCTTTCGGGAACGTAAGTAGTGCATTTCATTTTTGACTAGCTGATGCCAGCGACTTCGCCGGTGTCAAACTTTCAGGTCACAATTTAAAGTTTTTTTTGGCGGGAAACCCTTATTCTTCTTCTAAAATGAATATTCTAAGCGTTTATTTCAAATAAACCATTTACAAGCACTTTTGAATTGTTAAAAACTCAGTCAGTCAGTAAACTGATGCTAATTACACATTCCAAAGTGTAGATCTCTATGGAGAAGAATGCGGAAGAAACTCCATGAACACTCTTTTAAATCATGTTATGTATTACAAATATCTTGGTTATGTATTTATTTCTTGTCGCTACTATTATGTGAACAAAGTAAATAAAGTAAAAAAAACCTCTCTCTCTCTCTCTCTCTTAAACTGCTGGGACTCAGGCCCCCTCTCTAGGAGAGGGAAAGGAATCTTTGGTTCTAGGACATGCCGATTTCGTTTCACTATTTTTCTTCACCATTTTGAGAGTAGTGGTATTTTTCTTCACCATTTTGAGAATAGTGGAAATAAATTACACAATAAAGAGCGTCTTCTTGGGTTTGAACCCACGAACTACAACTCGTAATTCGGGGCCGTTACCGCTGGGCCACAACTGTTCAAAGGAGAAAGAAGTGAGCTTACAGTCTGCCATATAGCAACTAGTACGGTTAGATTTCACGGCTTGTAGTCGGCCTTATAATGTTCCCACTGTTGGGACTCAGGCCTCCTTTCGAGGAGAGGGTATAGGCCGTAATCCACCACGTGGGCCCAGTGCGGGTTGGTGGATGTCACATGTCTTCGAATTTTTTGGTTCTAGGACATGCCGGTTTCCTCACGATGTTTTCCTTCACCCTTTTGAGAGCAGTGGTGATGAAATAAATTACACAAAGTAATACGCCTGGCTGAGTCTGAACCCGCAACCTACAACTCGTAAGTTGGGGCCGTTACCACTCGGCCATCACTGCTCTACTTTCAAGGCTTCACGGTGCAATAATAACAGAATAGTGTAGTGTTATTCTTTAATAATCTCACTGTACATTTTCAACATCTGTTTCACTTGATAGTGAAAAAAAAAATGTATCAGTAAAATTATTCAGTCGTAAAGCTAATTCAAAATTCAGACGTCTGAGCCCGGATTTATGGTCATATAAATTGGATTAAACTATTAACTTTACCTATTACCGCTGGGCGTTCCTAAATAGTTGTATGTGAAACATTTGACCCCCGTCTCATAACTCAGTTAAGTTTATTATCCCTATTATAAGTGGAAGATAAATTCGTTAATATGAACCCTTTAATGAAAATAACCTTCTTTATAATAATGTGCCATTATATGTATAAGCTTAATACATAATATTAATATATTTGGTGAAGCTGGAAGACGCAGAGTTGGAAGGCCCCCCACAAGGTGGGCCGATGACCTGATGTAGGTCGCGGGAATCTGATGGATGCGAGACGCACAGGACCGTTCGTTATGACAACGCTTGGGGGAGACCTATGGCTAACAGTGGATCTCCTCCGGCTGAATTGATGATGACGATGATGATTTACTTAATGTATATTTTTTTAGGTGCGTAATCATCAATCAAAGTCTCTTGCTCTCGGTAAAGCGAGACGGAGTGTCGAGAGTTTTAGTGACTAAAACCTGTTTGTATTCCTTTATTTGCCCTTTACAGTCCAGGGACGCGGTAACTCTTTAGAATAATTTCTCAGCTCTGGATAAGCTTAATAGCAGGAAATTCTCTTCATCATAATAATTTCAGCCGAAAGATGTCCTCTGTTGGACATAGCGCCTCACATGCATAGGATCTCCATATGTTGTTAACTTGCCACCATGGGATCTAGAGGTAACAGTCCTTGCAAGCATGCACGATTTGCGCATGGAGTTGCAACGCCGTGGGGCGAAACTCCGCTACCGCGACAAGTTGCGATATGGCGGACAGATATGGCGACAGCGACTGTCGCAACCCAGTGCTGGGCACGTCATAATCATGGCGGTAAGTCCCCTCTTTAAAGAGTGGTTGGAGAGATGTCAACTTCCGCATGATGCAGGTGCTCAATGGACATGATAAGTTCGAGAGGTTTCGTGCACCCGATTTGTGCAGAAGAAACGAACGGGTGTCACCATTGGTTGGACCATCTGGAGGACACGTTGTAGCATTCGGTGGCGGTGTATCCCGCTTGGGTAGAGCACTGCCGTGTCCTCGTAGAGGCAATCGGCATCGGCGACCTTTCGCACCGGGCCCTGGTAGAGACCATGATCCGGAGCTAGTGGAAATGGGAGCGGTAGCCTCTTTCTGCGAAGCAGTAATGCTAGCGAGGGAAGCGGCCGCATGCGTGAGGGAACGGACGTCCTCACGCTCTTGGCCCTGGGGTCAGGACCCCGGCCTCCACTACCGGCCAAAGTAGGAGTGGCTAACAGACCACGAGTACGAGACGTCCGGTGGCCATCCGGAACAAGCCCGAGTCGTTAACGGCGCATAGTTTTTCACGTGCACCTCAAAGAGATGTGAGCAAAACCTTTACGGTTTTGCTCACATCTCTTTGCCTAGCAAGAGGGAAGCCTATTAGGGTCATGGGTCAACTTCTGAAAAGGTTACCCGTGGTCCTAGAATGCAAAGGCCAACTGAAGGAATATAGATGTAGTTTTAGTTAGTAAAAGTCTGAGACGTCTCCCGCTTCGATCTAGAGCAAGAGAAGTTATTAGATGATTTTCCACCTTAGAAAAGGGATAGGTAATAAACACTGTGCTATAATTAACAAATCATAAATATGTTTTTATATATGTAACTGCAATATCCGATAAAATCATCTACGCCATTTAAAATACTGTCATTTGCAATTAAGTATCAAATAAATAATTATAATGATGTTTACACGAAATAAAGTAATAATTTACTTTAATAATACTCCCAATTCAGGTTCCATTGCTATTTAAGTTTATAATAATATCAGCACCCTGATTAAGCAAGCCAAATTAATGACGTTTCATAAATAGCAATATTGTATTAAATGAAACCCAGCAATTTTGTTTTATTAAAAATAATGTTTTAATATAGGAGAGAAACAACTCGGTCATAAAGCAAGATTTTGTAAAAACAGAAACAAAATAATGCGAAAAACGTTTATTTCAACTTTTTAGCGCTTAGTTGTGTTGACCCTAATGATAAAAGTGGCATAAAAATAAAACTGCTATTTTACCCATACTAGCTTACACCCGCGACTGTGCTCTCGTAACATACCCCACAGGATCACAGGCATAGCAATCGGCGATTGCGTAGAGGAAAAATAGTATATTTGACATACTGCAGGTAATTTGGAATTCACGGATATCTCTATGAATATCAAGGCCATAACAAGGATTTTTAACAGGATATACCGTTTAGTTTTGACATAATACTGTAACAAAATGATATTTTAAATATGCTACACTTCTTTGTAACTTTTTAGCAATGAACATTTTTCGAAATCGGCAGAGAATTTTCTAAGAAAACTTTCAGCTCCAAACTAAAAAGCATTACCTTTTTATACTATGTTATATTACAAATATATATAAACTTTGTACAAAATGTACATATAAATTATGTTAATATGGATACTATGATATTAAGGCTACCAATAAGCAGGAATCACAATCCCATGAAGGAAAACAAATACAGCAGCCCAGAATAAACTTACGAAACAAAAGGAACTAAAAAAACCAACCAGTATCACAATGCCCACAGACAAAAAAAAACCATAAATAAAAAGATTAAAAACGAAGCCAGCACAAACCACACCCAATCTTCAGTATTCCCCATATCGTATAAACCGAAAATTTCTGCGTTCCAATTTCGCACACGTCTGTACACAAATTTGCCCGAAATAAGTGGCCTGCGTGGTTATCGAAAATTCAGCGGGCCACAGAAATGTGTATCAAAATCGGTGATATCAATGAATATGATTGTCAGAATATTAGATCGGAGTAAATTTAAATTAGTTTAATCGAAATTGGGGAATAAGGTTAGTCTGTTATTGATGGAGAAATAAAATTTAAACGGTGTTCATTTTTTCTTTAAAATCGGTTGTCTCGAATTAGTTTCCAAAGTATTTATGGTACGACTAAAGACAGATTGACATAAAAAGTCTTCCTAGCGAAAACTGTACTTACCTATCTCGTATTATGGCCAAAACTAGAACTAATCTGTATTTCAATCTTTGCTGAATAAATGAATACCAAATGGCTGAAATTATTTTTCAAAGACGTCTAGTTACCATAAAAATATCAATAAATATGAAATCTAAATTGATAAACCCCTTTTAGGCTCAGAAATAAAAGGATATGAGGCAGACTAAAATATACTACTATTAGGATACTAATACTAAAAAAACAACAAAAATATGGGACATACTTATACTTAAAAATTATTGTTGTCATAAAGACGAAAATAAAACCGTTCATATGTATGAATATTCATATCTAGTGACCGTATACATACACAATATACGTAATAGATACACATTTATTTGAGTAAAGCAATATTAAAATGTATAGTGTCCACTACATGTTCAGATAACTGGAAAAACAAATTACAAGTATAATCTGTTCATTTAAATGCAATACAAGTTGTGCAAAAGTAAAACAGTACTTTAGTGGATAATATTGTAAAATTTTACAGTGCAAATGCTCATTATAGGATTCTTCTGGCCAAATGGAGCATCATAGACCCCATCACAAATACAGTGTTAGTTTGCAGCCCTTTCATAGGTTATGCCCCACTTAAGTACTCTCTTTCGCTTATCTACTATCTGAAATTGGCAAATGAAAAAGCAGTTCAAGTAACAAATACTGGTCAGCCAAAATTGAAAAAGTTAAGTCTTTCGAGAACCCGGGTGTCACAATCGTGTGGACCGCCTGGAGGACACGGTGGAGCATGCGGTAGAGGTGCCCCGCGTGGACAGAGCACCGCCGTATCCTCGTAGGGGCGTTCGGAGGGAATGACCTCTCACGTCGGCCGGGCCCTGGTACAGGTCATGGTCCGAATGGGAGGGTCGCCTTCTTCTATGAAGCAGTAATGCTAGTGAAGAAGGCGGCCGCACGCGTGAGGGGACGGCCCTCACGCCCTAGCCGCCAGGATCCAGATTTCCATGCAGCTACCGTAGGCGTAGGCTTGTGGGTAGCTCGCCATCCGGCCGTCCGGTAACCATCCATGCACGCCTCAAAGAGATCAAACCGATGTCAACAAACCGTAGGGGCCCAGCAGGATCGAAGCTTACTGGGGCTATGGGTTGTGTGAAAGTGTACCCAGGGGCTCTAGAACAAAGGTGAAGAAGACATAGGAGTGGGTTTTAGTAAAAGTCTGATACGCCCGCCCTCTAGCTCTTTTACCCTCTAGCGAGTGAGAGAAGTCATTGGATTATTTCCCACCTAAAAAAAAGAAGTCTTTTGAGAAGAAGAAAAAATTAAAAACATATTGGAAACTTATTAAAATTAATGTGATTTCAGAAAAATAAATCAAGAATTAATAAAATACTACCTACACCTTATCTACATTTTAACTAAACATTGTCTCCACAGCGCGTAGCCAGAAATTAGGACTCATTTTCAACCTTAAAACTGAACCATATACATCTCGGTTATATGTATCTTGAGCGAATATATCTACACATGTATCCGGGGTATACATAATATGTTCGTGGTACAGCCGATAAATCATTGTGACATTTCACTGAGATGTCGACATCGGTCGTTAGTCGCGTCACCAGCGCCGCCTGCCGATAACACACAAAAACAGGAAAACTTACTAGTAAATTTTATACTTTATAGATTCACTAGCTTTTGCGTGCGGCTTCGACCGCGTGAAACTCGAATATTATCTCTCAGGATCACATTACCGAGATAAAATGTATCCATGTTTTTGATCTGCTCGTGTTCCAAATTTAAATCAAAATGCGTTTATTTGTGAGACGTGATTAACTGACCAACATACTGACATTCACATTTTTTTTTTTTTTTTTTTCGGTGGGAATATCATCTTATGACATCTCCCGCCCTTGGGTGGGGCGGGAGATAGTGTCAGACTTTTACTGACTAAAAACCCACTACTGTTCCTTCGTTGCCTTCGTCCCAGGACCCCGGGTTTCGTTTTCACACTACCCATGGCCCCAGTAGGCTTCGACCCTGCTGGGCCCCTACGATTTGCTGACATCTCCCTGAGGCGCGCGTGGAACAATACGCGCCGTCGACGACTTGGGCTCGGTCCGGACGGTTACCGGACGGTCGGACGGCGAGCTACCCATTGCTCGCCGTCCGCAAGCCGGCGCCTACGTTGGCCGGAAATCGGGATCGGAATCCCGGCGGCGATTTGGGCGTGAGGACCGTTGCCTCACGCGATCAGCCGCCTCCTTTGCTAGCATTACTGCTTCGCAGAAGGAAGCGACCGCCTGCCACTCCTCCTCGCTACGGACCATGGCCTGTACCAAGGCCCGACGCGAGAGATCGCCGCTGCCGATCGCCCCCACGAGGACACGGCGTTGCTCTGCCCAAGCGGGGCACACCTCCACCGTATGCTCCACCGTGTCCTCCGGGCGGTCCACACAGTGGCGACACCCGGGCGTCGCTTCCGCACGAATCCGGTGCAGGAACTTCCCGAACTTACCGTGTTCGGTGAGAACCTGCGTCATACGGTAGGTGAGGACGCCGTGAGGTCTTTCCAACCACGCCTCAAAGAGGGGACTTACCGCCATAGACATTCACATAATAATATATTATAACTACATGTATAGAATCTTTGATAGTTTTTTTTCTATTTACAGTTCATATATTTTTAGCGTCGCGTGTTGATAAAGTGTCTTTTTTCCGTTTTTTTTTATCAATTTCGCCTAGTAACAATGTGGGAGTCGGCGAACAGATAGATAGGCAAATTATACACAGAAAAGAGTACAATAGGTACCTACATAATTGAATACTAAAAAAGTCCTTATATAAATAAAACACAAAAAGGAAACGAAATGTTGTGAAACACAAAAGAAACGACGGAATCAATCAGAATATTTAGACAAAAACACTGGACTTCCACTTCATCTACAGTGAGTTATCGTTTTTTTTTTTTGGTTTGGCAAATCATCCGATGACTTCTCCCGCTCTACGGTGCAACAAGTCAGACTTACTGACTAACAATCCTGTGACCTTCAGTTACTCTTTGCAACAGAACCATGTTTCCTTTTCAAAAATACCTATATTTTATCTTTCTTTCTTTCTCTAAAATATATAAAAAGTTTTGAGAATATATGCATAAAATCATATTTTGTAAATTTAAAATTCAAAATGCGTATTATATGAATGAAGTCAAAAATTTTGAAAATAGTGCCCGATATCACGTGACTGCAAACCAACGACCATACAGCCACTAGACATCTAATAATAGGCGACGCATGTCTGTCAACACATACAAGTTATAGATCTGATGTGGGTCATCATTTCAGCCGAAAAACGTTCACTGCTGGGCATAGTCCTCCCCCAAGCGTCACCGATGTGGGTCACCACAGAATAATTTCCAAATAGTCTCGAACACTACTCTGAGCCGTAAACATGACCGCGATAGTTTTTAAATATTAGAAAATAAAATAATGTAATAATAGCCCCTTGTTCAATACTTTGGTGTGGTAACAACAGCCAGGCTTCGCGAATTCTGATATTATTTATAGGAGTTCAACTTATACTGGTCATAACTGTAGGTTTAAACAAAACTAGTGATGTGCCAATTCCTCTAACCACCTCTGATATCGATAAAGTAAAAAACCTATGTACCATTTTTACGATTTTTTTAGTTACTAGGTACTATAAAGACTACGTAATAGGACATAATCGGTTATTGATTTTAGCTACCCGAAAGCTCCTGATTTAATTTTTACCATTAAAAGTAGAGCTATTATATTTTTCTTTACTATCATAACAATTTTATGTACTTATGTTACTTTACCACTTAAAATTTATTAATTACATTAATTACGTACCTACATTTTATGTTAAAATAATATCATGAACTAGGAAGGTAAAAAAACAATTAATAATTGTAGGAATAATTGTTAAAAAAAAAATTATCGATACTTTCGTGACTTATTTAAACCTATCTCATCCCTAGTGTGTCATATTGACCTTGGTCGGGCCAACCAGAATGCAGTACCCCGCTCCCCCGTACCTCGGCTAGTTGACAGAATTGTTTTGGTGCGCTAGTTCAAGCATGAGGCGTCTAGTGGCTGTAAGGTCGTTGCTGCAAATGCTCTATAATATTCGGAGCGCGTTACAACACGATGTTAGAAGAAACCCCGAGACAAGTTGTCAAACTGTCACATTTGTTTTTTGAAAGTTTAACAGAAGTATGTTTATTTACCACATTGTGGCATAATCAAGATCACGTGTCAGCTTGGAGGGCTTTGGTGCATAATTTAAATAATAAACTAATTAAATTTGATTTTTTTATCCGAAAACTTGCCCTTTGCCCGCAACTTTGTTCGCGAGAATATTTTTATAAAAATTTTAACACCCACTAAACCATCTTTTGAGTTTTTAAAAACAAATAATGACAGCCTTTATTATTTATTTCTGTTACTATTTGTGCTAACTTTCAATTATATTAGAGTTATATTAATACGCGGAATGAGATTTTGCATACAAACTTAATTCCCCTTTTTCACCCCCTTAAAGATTGAATTTCCAAAAAACCCTTCTGAGTGCTCGCTTACATCATAAAAGGTAGTCTCGTGCAAAATTTCATGTTCTTTGTCCCAGTAGTTCCGGCTGTGCGTTAATATGTCAGTCACTTTCTCCTTAATATGTATAGATATAATGAATTATATCGGTGAAGTCAATAGTACTGAAGCTTGAGAACGAACGAGCGAGCTAAGTGACAAGTGACACATGTCACTTTGACAGAATCTGCCCTGACGTTTGCACAAAACGAGCAGATAAAAGTACCGACCGCAAAGGTCCGGGGTTCTTTCCTCTGTTGGTAGCCGTGCGAACAACGTCTCGAGTCTCGGGGTCTGTTTCACGACTCGTTGTGTGAAGTGAATACCTAAAGCTTGCATCATAATAAATCAGTTGTGTGATCTGGAATAGTTTATTTATTCCTCAATACCCATGCAGCCATCACCCATAAAATAGAGTTTCTCGATGATGATCGGCATCCTGAGCCGACATATATATTTTTTGTAGTAATTACTTGTCTATCTCTAAAATGAAAACAGTCCTTAAACTTTGCCAATATCGCTTTTATATCCATAATTATCTTCTAATGTTTCATATAAAAACAATATTCATTAAATTAAAAAGTAATATGACTAAGAAATTATAATGTAGACGCACAAACGTATTAATAAAAATATGTTTTCTCAATCACAGAGGTTCAAAACTAGTGAAGAATGTCCGTCAAATGGAAACAAAGAGAGTGACAAATATTTGTCGATTGCTGTACGGGCAAATCCTTTGAGAGCGTCCTATGGCGTCCTACGCTGTTACAGATTTACCCTTATGAGCCCAGTGTTAGTTGCTTGTTTGCTGAACGAGAAACACGAGATTTGTGGAGTGAGGATCGACGACGATTGAAAGTTTTTAAATAAAACTAGTGACGGTAATTACGTTGGAATTATGTGCTATTTTTAACTGAATAGAAGAACAGAATAGAAAAAAAAATCGGTACTGACACAGCACAACGATTATAAACACAAATCAAAAAAAGAGAAAAGAACGGAATGCATCAACTGTGCCAGTACCGAAAGGGTTACCACCTCAGCATTTCTGGGCGTCAGACACCCAATGCTGGTTTTCAGTTGGCACCCCGCAGTGACATACGGACGAATGTATCCTAAGTGGTCCCAAATCGAAAAGGTTGGGAACCACTAGCTTAAAGAGTTATAAGTGCTTAATTACTCTTTGATACTGCTTGAAACCAAATATAGCTAGGTATTACATCGATAGTTGGCAGCCAAAGTGACAGGAGGCGTTATACCGTTGCCACAAGTTCTCCGATTGTTAGAACTTCTGTATCTACATGTAGGAATTAATTTGGAGTGGGGTAACTAACTAAACTAATTGGGGAACCACGCCCTTAGTATTAATGCCATTTTAAGCGATTCCCAAGTTGTACCACAAAACACTTGCGTTCAGGTAGAATAAAAACATTTTAAATATGGAATCCATGAGGGTCTTTTTTATATCGACAATCAATTTACACAAAAAAGTGTGCTAAAGGTTCTTACATCCACTCTGTCACTGATACGCAAATCTAAAAAAAAAAAAAACATTTAAAAAAGTGTTATAAAATTTAAAGGTCTTTAGATTTCTTTCGCTCTTGGGTGCATCGACAGGGCGTGTAACACTTATATTGACTAAAACCACACCTGCGTGTGTCCTACAGTTAGCCTTGGCGTTTAAGGTTTCCTTTTCAGAAATTCCCTGGGGCCCTAGTTGGCATCGGCCCTGCTGGGCCCCTACAGTTTTGCTGACATCTTTTTGAGGCATGTTTGGAACACTACGCACCCCTGACTACACGAGCACGGTTCACACCGGACGGCGGTAAAGCGAACTTATCATTGCTCGTTGTATGCAAGTACGCGCCTACGATTACTAGAGATCGCCGTGCGACTACCGACGCCCGGAGCGTGTTCTTGGCGGCTAGGGCGTGAGGATGTCCGTTCTTTCACTTTTGTAGCCTTCTTGAGGCGACCGCATTCCATTCGTTGTCGTTCGTACCATGGCTTGAACCAGAAAGGTCGCTACTGCCTATCGCCTCGGTGCTCCGTCCAAGCGGGGTAATTTTAAAGCCCATAAATCCTTTAACTACATATTGTACAAATAAACTTAAATTTACATTATTTTTCGAGGGGATAATATCTCAAAGATTAACCGAACACGGAACGTTTTCCATTAAATACTTTATTAATAAATTCTAAATATGGGTTCGAACTTCTTGAATGGAACTTGGGAATCGATATTTCAAAAATTCTTCAAGTTCCGTACATAAAGAAACACTCGAGTGCGCTTTTCCGACCAACGGGATCCTTGAAACTTAACAAAATTCTCAACTTTAGCTCGATTCATCATAGCCTTATACAGAGAGGTAGCTTATAATATCTTCTGCGCCATTAAATCTAAATTATTCCCTGTACCACGCTCAAAAGTAGGTAATAGGGTAACTTAAGTGAAATATAAATTGCCACAAACTGTTGTAAAATATGGCTCAATATTTTCGGCTAGTAGGTACCTACGTAATGTTTATTTTAGCATGAACAAATTATATAGGCCTATCTTTATTTATGTTCTTATTATAATGAAGTGCTTGAAGTGCTCGTAAACAGATTACGTTATTTCAATTACGTTGACAAGTTTAAAATCATCTCTTTCTAATATACCTGAGGTAAAAAATAACTGATCAAGTGCGAATCGAGCACAATAGGAAAAAAAGCATTCGAGCAAAAAAAAATCTTTTCTTGTATGGGTACCTTCTTTAAGTTTTATCTTTATTATTATTTGTTATTGTAGCGGCAGAAGAAATACACATTTTGTGTTATTTTTATATCAACCTTCTACCTCTTACGACTCATGAGATACAGCCGGCTGCCAGATGGACAGACAGACAGAGGGACGGACGGACAGCAGAGGTTTAGTAACAGGGTCCCGTTGCCACACTTCGGATAGGGAACCTTAAAAATATCAAACTAATAAATAAAATAATAATAAATTTATTAACAGAAAGGCAGGTACGTCTTATCTATCCTAATCAAAACACAATGTATTAAATAAATTATGTTTCCTTTGAAAAGATAGAGTAAACGACGATGTCTGTGCTAGTATTAACTGTGTGAGAGACATCGGCGCCTTCCTCCTACAGCTTTTAGAATTTGATACAATTTAATTTTGATATAATATTATATGGTCCGAATATAGAATATGTTTAATAATCATAATTTAAAAAATGATTAAGTTAAATTGATTGATAATAATGTGAATTAAGTACATGGATTATAAAATTTACATAATTGAATATTTCATCATAATAAAGTTAAGTAACATAATTTAATTTAATTAAACATAATTTGATACTTTCATTGATAATAAAAAACTGAAATTGAAACTGTACCTTAATACTAACTATTTACCCTCTTCAGCTTAGCACGGGTGAGACATCTCTGAAATCGGCTTTTCTCTGTTATAATTATGCATATACGAGTACCTATTATATGAGACCTAATCTTTCCTCATGAGTGACTCTATCTATTGTTGAAAACCACGTGAAAATTCGTTCAGTAATTTTTGAATTCATCGCGAACAGACAGATAAACAGACATACGTTTTATTTTACTTTTACAAATAAAAGAGATTGACAAGTTCTCAACTTTGAATTTTTAATTCAGAAACCGGGGCCTCAAGTCTGCTATTACAATAGTCGCAGAATGGTCTATCATTAATTATTTTCATAATTGTTGATTTTGACAAGTTTTGGTAATCTATTAAAATAATGGCGTCATTAGGACTTTCCAATAGTCAACCACTGACACTCTTTTGAAAGTAATAGAAATGGCATAGAATGGTAATCTCGTACATAATGACAAATTAATGTTTGACGTATGCGGTAATCTGCAAAAATTTTGACAGTTCCTTTGATCAGTGACCTACCATTAGAACGTCATTGTGCAGTCATTGCTTTTATTAAGCTTGATATTGTCATTTTACCACAACTCCATTACGAGACCATTGACCGATCAATGATCGATCATTATGAATTAGCAGATTATGAACTTTTAGTAAAATGACAATGGGATCGTGTTGGAATGACGAATTTATAAAAATATCAGACTTGGGCCCCAGGAGTACATGCCCCAGCCGCTGAGACCCCGATAACGAATACCAGCCACCGTAGGCACAGGCTTGCAGACGACGAGCAAAGGGTAGCGAATCTAATCGAACCGAGTCCTTGATGACGTGTAGTCCTTCACACGTGTCTCAAAGAGATGTCAGCAAAACTGTAGAGGTCCAGCCGGGCCGATATCCGCTGGGGCCACGGGAAGTTTCTGATAAGGAAATTCGCAGTCCCAAAACATAAGGACATGTGAAGCACACAGGTGTGGTTTTAGTTAGTAAAAGTCTGACAAACCCTTCCACTCAACCCTAGAGGATGAGAAGTAATTGAATGATTTATCAACTCAAAAAAAGGATTAGATACTAATTATTAAACAAATAGGTCTTAAATTTCTTCTTTGTCGCTCAAAAAACTCTACACCATAAAGCAACAAAAAAAAGAAAAAGAGACATGTTGTTAACTACCCTGTCCAGCGTACATTTACGAAAAACCAAAAGATTTACTTTCCCCCTGCACGTCACAACTATATCCCGACATAGTTGGTAAAAGACAAATGACAAATGTTTCTTATGTTGGGCCACTACTAAGAAAGCGAATGTTTATTTAGGGACACAAAATCCCGTGGTTTGTTCGGAAGGGTTACAACAGTTATCACGTTTTCTTTTAACGGGAGACAGGAAAATAAAGTTCTTGTATTTACATTTTTGGGAACTTTATAGGAAAGACACAGGGACACAGCTTTCCCTAACGTATTTTATTTTAAATATTATTCCATACCTATATTTTCCTACAGCATATATATAATATGTCGAAACCATTTCGCATAACACGCTCTATTTCTAGTTGGAATTTCGAATTGAAAAACGTCACTGTAATGTAGTACGGCTACCACACGTTCAGCCGGATTTCAATTCGGTTGAAAAAAAAATACGCCACATTGTATACGCGTACGCAACTTGAAAAATTCCGACGAAAAATTCCACCACTAGGGGTCCAAAATCATGTAAGTACTAACCATGGTGCACGTTTGTTCTCTGATATTTGACGACACGTTGTTTAAATTTTATAAGCCTTTTTTGTTTTCTGGAAAAAACCTTCAAAATGCGCTTGGAACTTTGAGAATATCTTCCAGGGCATGTGGTATTTTCACCTTACTAAAATCACCCCAGTGGTCACTATCAACACATAGCAGGCGCCCCATTATCTCTTAGAACGTCACTCCCGAACTTTATCTGTGAAACGTCATTTCAAGGGCATAGAACTACTATCTGACTTTCCACTTTCTTCAGTTTAATGGAAGTGTGAGCAAAGTATCAAAGTAAACTTTTAAAGAGACAAAACGAAAAATCATCTGCCTAAACATAGTTACACACAACACATCTACATAAATAGTTTCGTCCTCTTTACCGAAGTAGGTAAGAGATAAAAATATGATACTGCTACCTACTAGACTACATAGAATCATAAGAACAAATAGGATACGAGTGTTGTGTGCTACCACAGGTATAATAACTACTAAAGACGGAAGACAATAAACCATCCGTAATAATGGATATTCTTTGAACCCACGACCTCTGTACTTAAGTGCGTAATATAGCACGTCTAATCCTGTACTAGGACAACAGAACAGGGCAGGAGGTCTCATTCAGGGCACCATAGCTTTTGTTCCGCACCGGAAAATCAAGGAGGGGAGGGAATAAAGGAAAGGTCCTTTACAAATCCACCGAATACCCACCTGACCCCGTCACAGGCAATTACAGTTACTTTCTTAAAGAATAGATTGTCATGTACAGCGTTCATATTGTTTGGCGCTTGTAATTTCGAATATTCGAATATTTTGGTCCGAATAATTATGATTCTTGATATTATGGAGGAAGAAGCAAAATTAATTCTATAGAAATCTTTTGTAACACTGGTGTAAAATAAATTAATAAAGCTCCCGCTGTGGTATTGATTTTAATGAATTTTCGTCCTGGGTAGGCACTGAAGCTCGATGTTCGAAAATATTTAATAAAATATTTTGCTTTTTTTTAATGGTTTATACAAAAAAAAAAATACAAATAAACAAATAGTTTCACATAATATTCTGCCAAAGTACAGCAAAGTTTGTCGGCAGGGTTCGCGTGAATTTCTTAACTAATTGACAAAAAGACAGTAAAAACTTTATACTAGAAGTGTAGAAGTACATTATCTGTGCTCGCCTATGAAAGAATTACCAAATCTTAAGTGGCAAGGTACATTTTTTTTCAAGCAATAATTATTATCTTTAACTAACAATTAAAGCACTCATTTATTTAATAATCCATAGAAAACTATTTCACATATTATGAAAAGACAACACGCTCCTCAGCAAAAGGCACGACGGCTTTTAAGTCTGAAAAGTTTCTAGTTTTGATAATTACTATAAAAATCCTTTGAATACCGCAAGTTTCAAGCGCACTAAGGTGTCTGGACGTCTGAATCACCTTTAAGATGTTTTTCGACCAAAAATGTGCGACAAAGCGAGGTGGTGCGTGAGAAAAAAACACCAATGTAGATAGATAGATATATAAAAAATGAAAAAGAAATGATAATGTATTCATTTCAATTTCTTAGTCAGGCTTAGCGCAGTTCTGGTGGTAATGGGCTTACAAAGCTAGACATACGTATAAAGAATACGTACACGTACAACTGAAAAGAGTTCGCTACATCGGTACTCACCGCCTCACAGCTTTGCTACACTTCCTCGCATTGCTTAGCCTCCTCGCATAGCCTTAGTGGTATAGCACCCATATCACAGAAACACACATCTCATTATTTATCTTTGCCAACTAAAATCACTTTTCACGCGTAAATTATGAAAACCATTTTTATCTTTTGGTAGTATATTGACTGCAAATAATTGAGTAGAAAAAATCAATCATTTACTTTTAGATTTTCACATGAATAGTACTTTTAAATTGGCTCACAAAAAGAAAAATTCCACCTCATTCGTTGAGGAGATTAGATAAATTTTTAAACTGACGACATTTTTGATAATAATGTCCCCTATTACTAACTGCTTATCTATGAATACCTTATTATTTTTGGGACATCGTTAGACTACAAAAGAAGTTCATATATTCAGAGAGACTCCCAATGAAAATAACTTACATATTATATGGATAATAAATAATAGCAAGAATAGAATGTATGCCCCTAGAGGCTTTTATAAAACACGATATGAGATATAAGATTTCATTGATTTTTCTGAAAATAGATATTATTATTGAGTTCTTAGAAAGCGCTTTATCATTTTCGTAGTGAAGTTTTTTTTTAGCATTACTGCATCCTGTGGAAGCGCTAGAAGCTAGACGTGCGAAACTGGGTTAAAAAATAGTTGAATGGTCGTCGCTAAATATTGATGCGTTCGCGATCAAAGTCTGCAAGACCGTGAAAACATGTCCAATTCGTCAAATTGTAATATTTGATTAAATGTGATATTTTTTTATTATTATAATCGATAGGCTTGCGTTTGACCACTATCTCACCTCACCTGATGGTAAGCGATGATGTGGCCGACGATGGAGAACGCTTGCCTAGAAGTAATCTATTCACGGTTGACTTAAAGATTTTACTTAGATTTAATTAACTGTAATATTTGATTAACTGTAATATTTGATTAAATTATAATATTTGATTAACTGTAATATTTGATTAACTGCAATTATTCGACGAACAGTAATATTTGACTAGCTGCAAGATTTGAATAGCTGTAATATTCTACTAGCCATAATTTTCGACTAACTGCATGATATCAAACTAAAAAAAATGACAAGTGAGCATAAAACCAAAAAAATATAAAACCAAAAATCAAAAAAAAAAACCCCAAAGAGTTATGTCTAAACATGTTCAAAATAAAAAGACCGTCGCCAGATGTTTACCATTACTAACATAAGCATATTTTAGTAGCAGGTGCGGGATATTGATATAATTTTAACGCAAACGGCGACGTACATACACTTATGTACACATTATATAGCGACACCGAGAGGACATGTTTGAACATGTCTCAGAATTTGGCAGGACTCCATGGTCGCACCTTCAACACGTAACCCTCATTTTGATGTAGGTAAATAAAAAAAAGTTGATCTAAAAATGGATTTGTTTTGTTGGTTGTGTAGCTTCCGTAGGGTAGAATTTTGTTGTATTAAGTGTAATATAAAAAAAACTTTTTGTTTTTCGAAGTCGGTTCTATTTTTTGTAAAGTTTTTTTTTACCGTTTTAGTGAGGTTCACCACAACTGAAAAAAAGCAATGAACAAGTTCTTCTTCGGTAAGGTATGTACGTAACCTACTAAGGTATATACACCACTAGTTTTTAATTAGTTCAAATACTTAAAGGGCTTATTAGAAAAGGTCTTGTTATTATTAAAAGAAAATTTCAATAAATAATATTCATAAACAGCAAAGTTATTAGCGTTCGTTTATATCCCAAAATGTCACTAAATTTATGGAAATATTGTACAGGCTATTGATTATGAATGAAAAACAATGGAAAAACACTGCGCGTAGTATTTTTACTAGCAATTGTTACGAATAATTGATTCAATTACGAACTATGACAAATTTTCTTAAAAAAAAATTTGGGATTTCGTTTTTTTTACTATTAGGTAGTCAAAAGTAAAAAAAAAAACAAAAATTTTCCAAGAAAATTTGTATATGATCAGTAACGGGTACAGAAAGAGCCCAATTTTTTTTTGTGTGTGGAGCTATGCAGTCACATATGGGATGGTGCTGCAAAATGCCATCTAGCAGCTTTGGACTCAGTGGAAAGGCGTGTGAAGAGGCTAATTGGGATCCAGATTTGGTTAAGTCTAATCTACAAGGCCTCGAGCACAGGCGTGGTTGCCAGCCTATCGGTATTTTACAGGTTGCATTTTGGAGAGTGTGCGCGGGAATTGCATGACTTGATTTCGCCATCTCCTTTCTACCATCGGACAACCCGATTTAAGGCGAGTATCCGCCCTTACGTTGTTGAAACTCCAACGGTCCGGACTAAGCGTTTCGCTTCGTCGTTTATACCGCGTACATCGAAAGACTGGAACAATTTGCCTGCTGCGGTCTTCCCGTCCAACTATAATTTAGGTGTCTTCAAGGCTAGAGTGAATAGGCTCTTAATAAACTAGTGTGCCTCACCATCAATGATTGCATCACTGCTTACCATCAGGTGAGGTCGCAGTCAAGTTTATATCAATAAAAAAAAATACTAATTAAAAAATAGGGATGTTGAAATGACAAATAAATGTATATGCCCATATCGGCTTAGGGTCAGTTCACACTGAGATGCGACGCGACGCGAAACTGCACGAAGAGCGACTCAAAATATAACTTTATTTACTACACGAAAAGATACACATTTCAAATCGAGATGCCTCGCGGCGCAGCGCTGCGTGGTGCAACGTATTCTGAATTCTCACAATGAAATGTGTGTCATTTCATGTAGTAAATAAAGTTATATTTCGAGTCACACTGCACAGCGTCGCGTCGCGTCTTGGTGTGATCTGACCCTTAATCTACACTTTAGTTATGTCTGTAAAATGAGGGTGTACCAGAGTGAAATGAATACAGGATTCTGTAGTTATACTCCGTCAAAGCAAACCGGCCTAATGTAATGTTATGGAATGATGTTAACCATACATGTTAGACAAACTATGGATATATATATTATGACAAATTTTATTTATTAAAGAATTCCATTATCTACATCCGAAGATCTTCGTTTTATAAAAAACTTTATTCAACTCGCATAATTAGTTTTTTAAGAAAATCACGGACATACAAACATTCATACATATATACAGGTCAAATACAAAACCATTATGTTATATTTTTCGATCAATTCTAATCTAAGTATATATAAAATAAGAAACTGACTGACACACACACAGTGGAAACTACTGGGTCTAGGAGAGAAAAATTTTGCACAAGGTTTTCTTTTATAGGTGATAACATAATCAGCGTTTTTTTAATGTTCCCACTGCTGGGACTCGGACCTCCTCTCTCTAGAAGAGGGAATGGGCCGTAATCCACCACGCGGGCCTAGTGCGGATTGGTGAATGTCACATGTATTCGAAATTTTGGTTCTAGGACATGCCGGTTTTCTCACGATGTTTTCCTTCACCGTTTTGAGAGCAGTGGTGATGAAATAAATTACACAAAGTATTGTTGGCTGGGTTTGAATCTGTGACCTACAACTCGTAAATCGGGGCCGTCACCATTGCTCTATTCTCTAGGCGAGAGCGAAGAGAAGATTTTCTAAAAGTCACCCTATAAGGGGGTGAAAAGGGGTTCCAAAGTTTATATGGAGAAATCAACTATCACACGGGCGAAGCCACTGGCAGGAGCTAAACATGAAACTGCAAGAACAACGTCTTCTTCGATTTGTTTTAGTAACTACTTTATAGTCGCTCATGTTACTGTACAAATTGAATAAAGGTATAAATAACAAATTTGTAACTTATACGTTGTAAGATTTAAATTGCATTTTAAATCTTTTACTCGAACCCTATTCTGAGGGGTCGCACAAAACAACACTTGAAGCATTTTTTCGCTGACGCATAAAAAACACAAATCCTTTTGCCTTGCCTCGGGGTACACAAATAGTATTCCAATATTGATCGATATCTCTAGCAAGGAGAACCTGCTACAATATTCAGAAGTAGGGGAGACTGGGTACGGTTGCAGCAGGGTACGGTTAAACCATCGCTAATAACTCGTAAACTATTAGCGGTGTGGTGAGGGGTACAAGGGGAGAGAGACGCGGCGAGTCCGGACATGAATCACAGTGACGCGTTGCACTTCGCGCGCTCTGTACGTTTCCAGGGGACCCTATTATATTTTTTCGACAAAAAGTATTTTCTATTGTTTTCTTTTTCAAATTACTTTGTTGATATTAGTATTTGCATTTTGAGTGATTTTCTGTTTTATCGTTAGATTTTGAAAGTTTGAAAATCGTCGGAGCAAAAGAGCTCTTTTTATGTTCGAAACAATTATTAAGACTGATAGAATTGGTGCCATACTAGAATTTAACCATTTCTTGTTAATTATGAATAAAAAAACTGATTTTTATTACTTATTTGTTTATGTTTCAACTGACACCCTTCGCTGTTTCAACCGCCCCTTGTATGGGTACGGTTGAAACAGTGGCACATCATTTTGTTAAACTCTTCCTAACTAGTAAATATGGCAGTTGAGCCTCTAATTCAGAGATGTATTTGAAGACAAAAGTCTATTCTTTCATTTTATGTATTTTGTTGTTTGTTATGTTTCAAAATGGCCGTGCTACGAGCATTCAAAGCAAAATTGTTTCAACTGTACCCAGTCTCCCCATACTCAACTCGGTCTAAATCTTTAGATGGCAGATTTTGTTGAATAAATCTGTGTTTATCTTGTGTTTTCATTGTTTTTGCCAAATTAGAACCTCTATCAAGAACCTTTCTTCGTTAGATTGATGGAGGATAAACAAGCATGGTAGCTGAGGATGCAGCAACTTTGAAATGCTGGTATAATACATCCTTATGGACTTACGATTTGTTATTTCAATAGAAAGACGGTCATCTCTTGCTTTCAGCTTTGACATTTCTGTCTCCGCGTGTAAGGTAAGCAATAAATAATTCCTTTTAACTGTGATTTTTCAACAAAAACAACATAAAATATAGTGTGACCTTTTATTTAAAACCTTAATATTTGAGCTACATAATACAGGAGTTACAGTTTAATCTGTTCAAGCCTTAGCTGCTCCAACTTTTTCAGCCAGCTCAATGCATTGTCGCATGAGTGACATGTAGCTAGACAATATGGCTCGTTCTGAAACAATTAAGTGTAGATATTAAAAAAGATATTAATTATTCTATGGTAGACATATGAAAAAGAAAGAAAAAGATGCATAGAATAATTGGAATTAAATAAAGTAATTATGGTAAGACTATTTAGTAAACTTTATTTAGTAACTTTAGGTAACTATTACAAAGTTATATTTCAATATTCAGATTAATTGTAGTGACCAAACATCCCCTAAACACAAAAATTATTCAGCCGCGAGTATGAGCGCAAGAGCACGAAAGCGTTTCAGAGCGAGTGAGACGATTTCCTGCACTGACTGGATGTTTGGTCACTACAATTTGTATGACTAATGAAATATAACTTTGTAATAGTTACCATAATAACATATTTAAAAATCAGACGTAAAAATAAGTAAAGTTTATTTACTTTTTTTGGAGCTTTAAACCGTCTGACAGAAGTTTTGATCCATGGAAAGTGTCTGACACTTATGATACTACTTAAGAATAATATTCTACAAAACATACCTATATAAAAATCAGCCATAAAAAATTAAGTTAAGTAACTCGTTATTTTTAGTTCTCTTTCTCACCAGGTACCTGCTTAGGGGCACAAAGGGGAGCTCCACAAGTACACCGATATTCAAAGCACATGAGACGCTACTGAGAACCTAAGGTTTCATCCATGTGAAAATGAGTTATGTCAGACAGCTCTAGGATCTTAGTATATATTGATAAGTTTTTCTTTTTGACTTGGGAAATCATCCCATCATCATCGACTTTTACTGACCAAAGCCCCCGTAGCCTTCAGTTGTTTCTTGCGTTGTAGTGTGTACCAATTGTAAAATAAGTAAAAAAAAAAAATATCAGGGTAATATCCATTTAATAAAAAAAGTCTGTTTGAATTGATTATTACCTTGTATAGTAAATGTAAAGACATTCACTTCTATACAAGTCTAAGCAATTGAACTGTCTTTGTATAACCTACGTGCGAAATATTAAAATAAACATGATCAACAAGTCTGAGAATAATTTAAATAGAGTTTTCACTGTTTGAGAACTTATTCTTTGAAGGTTTAAAACTATAGACCTTGACGCTTTGTCTTCAGAATATCGAATGGTGAATGTAAGAGTGTGGTAAGTCAGACAAACTTTTGATAACGTTCGATATTTGTAGAGTTTATAAAGGTTTTGTGAGTTTTTAAATGTCCGTAGATTCTTAATATGTTTTTAAACTTAACATTAGTAACTTTATTTAGTTCTAATTAGGCCTCGATTTAGTGTGCTTTTAAATCACGTAAATGATCTTGAAGCGCAACATTTGAAAACCATGCGTTAAAACATAAAGCCGTTGCTACCAAACTCAATTATCATTCTAAAAATTGTATCTGGTATATAAAAACGAAATAAAAACTGAGCCTATTTTTCGACTAATACGTACAGTGTGAATTCACACAAACTAGTGAAGGATCACTGAACGCCAGACTACAATCGCATCAAAAATTATACACCACGCAACGGTAACCACGAACAAACCCCGGTACAGACTAGAGGCACATTTGTAGACATATTCATATTCCAATAATAGTCGATTTCGGCGGGAAAAACCGTGACATTTACGGATGTGGGTAAATCAATTCGGAGACGGGTGCAAACATTACCCATGTCAGTGGTGCGCGAAGGTTCCGTAGGCCACTGGCTATTGTTCAGCGCAAAAATGTTTTAAACCCTATTCGGACGACTTAGATGCTATGTTAGAGAATCCAGGAAGAATATTTCTGTGCGTTCATCGCGACATTTCCGAAGCAGACTGTTGTCATAGATAACACAACGGCCAGCCCAACGACTCAGGTAAACATTGGTTTTGTCAAATATTATGCGGATGAAATTTCAAGCTTTCTTTGTTTCCACCTCATGAAACTCTCGTTTGTTATTATTTTTCCTTTCATTCATTTTCGTACCTATCTTTTGTTTGCCGAATTTCCCAAACTTTATCTTGCTGCTTGGCATTGGTCAATGTCTTACCTGATAGTAATTTAATTACAAGAAAATTTGACGATGAAGTTATTGTAGTCAAAATCCTACACCAATTTATGTCGATCGTGAAATTGAATATTAATAGCTGGCAACATTAATAAATGGAGTAGGTCCATTAATGGTGCAATTTTATACCCCAATGTATGACGTTTTTGTTTTTCGTAGAATATCATGTAAGAATGACTGAAATCTACAAAGAGTTTCCTCTCGTTTTATTTCAAGAAAACGGCAACTTGAAACCCATAAAATTAAAATTTCCTTAAAATAGTAGGTATAAGAAAACTGACTTACCTACCCAATCTATATATATATATAAAAGAAGAAACTGACTGACTAAACTGATCAACGCACAGCCGAAACTACGGGGTATAGGAGTGTGAAACTTTGCACAAGGTTTCCTTTTATGACGTAGGCGAGCGCACTACGAGAGGATTTTCCAAAATTCACCCCCTAAGGGCATGAAACGGGGGCCCAAAGTTTGTATGGAGAAACGGACTTTCAGTAGCTAGTTTAAGTATATTCTGATTTGTCTTTCAAAGTATAAAAACTGAATGTATAATGTAAATCCAGTCCAGTTCACTAACACGAGGCCTACTCGGGCTCCTATTAACGGGGTGTGAGATGAGGTGTGGCGAAGGACGGGCGGGTAGAGGCGCGCGGGAAGCGGGGGTTGTCCGTCAGTTGATCCGATCGCGGGACCAACTGATTGATGACGCCGATTAGTGATGCCCAACCCGCCCACGAATAAATTGTCGACCGATTTTTTGCTTCGTAAACTTAAGTCCGAACCCGCCTTTTTATATGTCGAAAATTTCCAGACTCGACGTTGTGTGTTAATGGAAAAAGGATTCGAAAATAATTACAGATTTGAACGTTTACCTACCTACCACTGCCTGACGTTTTTTGCGAGATTTTCTTCTTCTAGATCTGAGTGTTCTAGATACATAATTGTTTCGTGCAGAAATCTTAACAACATAGCCCTAATGGATATTCAATTATAAGGGAAACGCTTCATGCTCAATAAAATGTTTAGCCGTTTAAAAATAAGTTTTTGTTCTAGTTTTTATGTATAGAGTGCTTAAACTGGTTATAGAGGGAAAAAATTATGTATGCCATAAAAGAGATATTGAAAATGACAGGGCCAAAATTCGAGGAAGAAATAAAAATGCTAAATCACGCATGCTCATCACATAAATATTTGTATCAAAAGCCACGGTTAAAAAAAAATATCGATATTAAACCCGATATTCCTGATACTATTGTTCAAATACAACCCACAGAACTGCACAATCATCATTGGCTACCTCCGTTTCGCTTAAGAGTTGAAATAATTTCAGTTTTACGCTTTATTTATTTTCCATAATGGAGAATGAATCAGCGCTTTTTTGTCTACTAAACGCACAAATGGTGGTTACGTAACCCGTTATTGAAAAAAGAAAACCGCTTTTATTAAAGGGTAATAACTAAATCTTATAATATATGAAAATCTTTTTCAAGGTGTTAGCTCTGCTTGACCAATTTTTGTGAAATATCTTGTGTAATTTGATTACCCTCCTAACCACACCACATATTTTTTTATAATGTTTATGGTAGAACAACGTTTGTCGAGTCAGCTAGAAATTACTATATAAATTATACTTTTTACCCTTGTTTTCTTCATATTTGCTTTTTTTATACACTTGCCATATTTTCTCTCTACCACCCTCAGTTGACATTTAGAAAATGTCCAAGGCATTAAGTCCGCCTTTGTACCTTTGTGTTGCATAGTTTTAATTAATAAATAAATTTTATATAATACTGAACATTCATACATTCATTTATTTAGAATTAATACCTACTGAAGAGAAATTTAAATAAGCTCTGAATCAAAATTGTCGGCTCCGTTTTCAATATTGTCTGTCGTTTACTGTTTGTATTCAGTCTTATTAAATATACGAATACTTTTAACTGAATCGAGTCATTCCTGTTTCAGTAAATATTGAAAATCATTACAATATAAAAGTAAAGCTAACAGGGCATTTCGTTTGAATCTGCAAATAGATATCGACCAATAAACCTTTTTGAGTTAGGTCATTTATCACCATCACGTTTGAAACTTGAAACAGTGTTTTTTACTTAGGGAGTGGGTAGAAGCCGTTGGAAGCTAGTATATGTATAATTATTATCATGGTAAAGGAATTGCGTTTTCAAAGAATTCATGAAATCAAAATCACAGACCACATAACGAACAGTAACAATAGTTTGTTCCAAAACACAAAAAGCAGACATAGGCATCTCAACCGTCAAACAAACACGGAAAAAATCGGCCGAAGGCACCCATTGACTAGATCCTAACAAAAGGAACCAACGACACGATAGACCCAATTGGCGTGACAAATTGAACTCATACCTAAATGATTAAATAAAATAATAATAATTTAAATAATAATAATTTATTTCTCCCCATCGCCGTATCTCTTATCTCTACGTTGACGTCGTGGTGGGGCTTGCGTGCTCCAATATACCCTAGGTCTGTGGCCAGACTAAGAGAGATACAATCCGCAGTGCAGTTTTGTGGCGAACTGTTGGGCATTAGCGACCCCACGGACCCGATCTCCCGGGAGAATTCTTATACTTCATCTCCGGCTTGCCTTTATTGGCCGGTCGTAGTGAATACTGATGAGGAACTGAGCTCACACCTCTCTCTTGCCTTTATTGGCTGGCTTGAGTGGAGTTTTGCAAGAGCAAACGTGTTCGGGAGAAGGATGTATAATCCAGTAAGGTGCTGGTGGGGATCTTGGCCGTACTTCCGGGTTTGTGTTGATAGCCGTGGTATGCGTCTCCACTCCTAAAGTCACCCCCTGCCTTTTTTCGATGGATATTAATAACGTTATTCAGGCAGGGGCCATAGTCTTAACATAGTTCTTCCACCAGTCCACTTAAGACTCCAAAAACCATAGCCCTATTATCTTTGTTCTCTATATGTCACAATAGTTTTTCAACAACCGAGGGTTGTCCTTGGGTGCACTAGCATAGCGCGTACAGGGATAATCGTCGGTTGGTATCATGTTCCATTATAATTATCTAAAGGGCCTTTGCGAGTTGGCTTCGGCTCCTCGTACGCCTTCCAAAAGTCCAGGACCTCGGGGTCCTGAGATAAATAAAAAAAATATTTCTCAATATTAATCAACAAATTTGAACAACAATAATAAATGCTAAAATATGGACAATTATTTAAAACCCAGACTTATAAATTAGGTTTTGTATCTTAGAAGCCAGTAAACCTCCGAAAATAATACAGTATAATCATTTAGATTGGCATAAGCTCATGTAGCAAAGGACAGAGAAGAGTGGAAGATTGAAAGAGTAGCCTTTGCCCTACAGTGAGCACAACAGGCTCATAATATAGATAAAAAAGTATAAATAATAATCTTTATAAAAATGAATAGCTGTTTATTAGCCTCGCAAAAACTCGAGAACGGCTAGACCGATTTGACTAATTTTGGTTAAGTAAGGTTGCAAAGGTGAGAAAAAGTGGAAAAAAATCCAAATACAACGCCATCTCTAATTAAAATGTCATGATAAAATGAATTATTCTGTTCTGGTAATGCCAGTAGATGGCGTTATCCTTACTATTAGGCGGTACGAAGTTCGCCGGGTCAGCTAGTATCTAATAAATATCAGTGTCCGATGCACTCGCTCTGGGTGAGCATTGTAATTGGGACGATGAAGTAAAATTAAAAATACCTATGTTGTGAATTTATTTTGTGCCTACTAACATAGTTTATAAGTTCCAATTGTTACTAACCATTATGGAATTGTTGCCTAATTAAATAAATTATTAACATACTAACATAGTTTACAAGTTTCAATTGTTGTTTTTGAGTATATATATTTAGTTCATTAAATTATGTATATATAATATTTACCTATATTGTATTGTATCTATGATTCATTTGTATATCTTTTTTATATTAACCTCTCTTTTCCTTTCTTTTGTCGCACCTACCACTATTCTTCTCTGCATCACCCAAAGGTTGACTGGTAGAGAATGCCTTGTTGCATTAAGTCCGCCTATGTACCACTACTGTACATGAAGTTTAAATAAATAAATAAAATGCCTAAGGCATTAAGTCCGCCTCTGTACCTTTATGTGCATGAAGTATTAAATAAATAAAAATAAATAAATAAATTGTTACTAACCATTATGGATCATTGTTATCTGACTAAATGAATAAATTAAATTAAATAATATTAATAGCATAGCTTAATCAGCCTTTTAATGTTCCCACAGCTGAGACTAAGGCCTCCTGGCCTCCTCTCAAGGAGAGGGAATGGGCCGTAATCTCTTTCAAATCACGCAGGCCCAGTGCGGATTGGTGGATGTCACATGTCTTCGGGATTTTGGTTCTAGGACATGCCGGTTCCCTTACAATGTTCTCTTTGATCGTTTTGAGAGCAGTGGTGATGAAATAAGATTAATGCCTGAGTTTGAACATTACCTAGTCCGCACTGGGCCACCACTAATAATAATGTATTTAAGCGGTCACTGAGTACACAAGCCTTTATAAACAATCTTACTCTTAATTATTTAATCATTAAATAACAGAAAAACGGTGTATCGTTTTCAAGAAGAAGATTACCAAACTATATTAAGGGGGGTCCGTTATTGCGATACGAAAAACGACATGCTTTAATAATAAGGCTTCCTTCTAATACGTACATAGAACACTGCATACACGAGCGGTAAGTAGATTCTAGCTCTACAATGTACTTATAACAAAACCCACAAACATGTGATCCACTTCTAGATAGGCAACATTAAAACAAGTTACGTTCGTTAAGCAACTAATGGCAATCTTGATTAGCATAGCACCAAGCGGTACATACGAGGTAAGCTAGCGGTACGTGAGTGGTAGGGTGCGGTAGCGCTGGTAAGTAACAGTTGCGAAAACTATAAACTATCGCATCCGACGTACCGCGTTGAAGTGAGTCGATAATAAATCGCTAACTTACTGTGGAATTACTCGGACGGTGGGGTATAGAGTAGATACATGTTTGAGGATTGTTTTATGCCTACATACAAAGGATGACTACTATGCCAAAATTTCTTGGAGCAGTATGTATATGTAATCAAAAACATAACTTGTAAAAAAACCAAGGCTCGCAAATCAATTCTTCTACTGTAAAAAGTTGTCAGATCCGTGTAATACCAATTCGGTTAATTTATTCAGTCCCTACTTGAGGGACCTTTTGCAATATCTTATAGTGACCATATTAATATTACAATTTTTTTATCTTCTTCTTTGTCCAACCCTCTTTCCAGTTTAGCTGGGGTCGGGTCTCCTTGTACGTGTTGTGGGTCTTGTCTTGTATATCTTTTATCTTTTAAATAAATAGATTGACTTGGCAATCGCATGAAAACAAAATGTATCTCACAAGTAATACGTATTATTTTAAAATTAGATTGTTCAGTACGTCGACGTTTTAGAACCTAATATCTTCACAATCCAATGGGTCCCCATGACGCTTTAGTAACTGCAAATTTAGCATCCCGGCCTCCCCTACTAATATGAGCATGCTCCGTGTAACCTAGTGAGAGCAGGCACAATCCGCTCCCGATCTATATTATGCCTAGCTTTATTTATTACTTCACTGTCTTGTGCCTCTTCTGTATATTTATATACTCTCTGTAACCTAAGGGCAGGCGCACGTCGGGCGCTCGCTCCCGCCGGACGCGACGCGTCTGCACCATCCGCCGCCGACCGGGCGCTATATCAGCCGCCATATTACACCTTGCTTTTATTGAATGGGTCCCTCTTTTAATAAAGGTTGGTGTTATTGTACCTAAGCGTTGATAAGACATGTTGAGTTTTAGAATAGACTCTCTCATCCAATCACTGGTGCAAGCTAAAGACACGATGCCCGCTTTACCAAGCTAACCTATACACTATATTTCCTATTTCATCTTCTTTTTTTGTTTCTTCTTTTTAGGGTTCCGTAACTCAAAAGGAAAAAACGGAACCCTTACACATCTATATATATCACTTTGTTGTCCGTCTGTCTGTCAACTGTCTGTCTATTTGTCTGTCAAGACCCTTTATCTCGGGAACGCGTGGAGGTATTGAGTTAAAATTATAACCATATACTAGAGTCTGCGGTTCCTTGAAGCTGTGAAAAAATCAAACTTCTGAATTTAGGAAAAAAATGGTACGGCCGTTTATGACGCAAAAAAACTTATATTTCGACACTGTCAAGGAAACCAAAATTCAGAGAGTACTTTCCGTTGACCCAGAATCCTGAAATTTGGCATAAAGCAAGGTCTTATAACACAGCTATAGGAATAAATCTGAAAATAATTTGTTGTTACGTCACAAAAAAATGCGATGAATAAATTCCAAACTCCATTCATTCGAGAATTGAACAATTTACATAGGTAAGTTTGTACGGAACCCTCAGTGTGCGATTCCGACTCGCACTTGCTTAGTTTCTTTATCTTTTTTTCTTCTTTTATAGTATTAGTTATACATTTATTAATATTTTAATTATATGTGTATCGTACACACATCATTTGATACATATTGCTTTTACACATGTCTGTATTTTTTGCCGAGTTTTCCGTACGAAAAAGTACATATCCATAAATTATTGTTTTTATTTTTTTTAATTTTGTTGATTAATATTAGCTAGCAGTACAATGCCAACTACCCCCTTTTTTAGTTTATGTTCTTATAGTCCATCCTAAGGTTGTCTGGTAGATATCACTGTCAGCGATAAGACCGCCATTGTACCCATAGATTTAAGATTCTGAGAAATTGTTACTATTTTGGTGTACAATGAAGTCTATTCTATTTTACGTAGACATCATGCAAGGAGGTAAGAAAAATATAAAACAGGTTTAAAAAAAAAGTACTGACCTCCATCATTGCATTGGGTACATGGATAAACCACCAGTGGTACGTCGCCGGCGCCTTTATTTCCAGTGTCTTCGCTTACAATGTCGTGAACTGCAATATAACAATAACAAAATACAAATTAAGTATATAGATGATTTAGATGTCTTAGAAATTGGCAATGAGGGGTTCAGAGCCGGAAAAAATTTAGGCAGGCCTATAGGGGGATAATAATAGTATGTGAGTATTATAACAAGCAAACTAAGAACCAACAAAGGTCGCCAAACTTAAGTGGCAATGGACAAGGCACATTGCTCGCAGAACGAATGGCCGTTGGGGCCGAAAGGTTCTGGAATGGCGAGACACACAGGACCGTTCATTGTGGCGACCTTTGGGGGAGGCCTATGTATAGCAGTGGACGTCTTTCGGCTGACATTTCAGCCGGAAGACGTCCACTTCTAGACATGTATGCATGCATGTGTAGATGATGATGATGATGATGATTATAAGAACTCGCAAGAGCTCTTGCCTAAGGTAACAACAGCCGACTAGTAGGGGCAATGCCCACCAGGGCTACGAGAATTTTTGAAAGAGATACCGTAAATAATATTGTTGTGAAAAAACGAATCCAATCAATCAATACTATGATGATTCTACCGACTTTTTGCAAATATGTTTACGCGCCTTCACCTTAACCGACTGGTTGCTGTCCTGATGTTTTACTACGTAAAAACAGTATATCATAAAATCTAAAATGGTGAATTTAACTGATGTTGTTGCATCAGACTGCCGAATCCTTGGCTTGACAATTGATTTGCAAGACAACAGCACTACCTAATGAAAAAGTGGTTACAAAATACCAAACCAGCTACCGCTGCTTAAGCTTAATCAGCTTTATGATGTTCCCACTGCTGGGACACAAGCCTCCCCTTTAGGAAAGAGAATGGGCCATAATCCACCACAGCGGGCCCAGTGCGGGTTGGTGAATGTCACATATCTTCGAATTTTTGGTTCTAGGACTTGCTGGTTTCCTCACGATGTTTTCCTTCACCGTTTTGAGAGTAGTGGTGATGAAATAAATTACACAAAGTAATGTGCCTGGCTGAGTTTGAACCCGTGACCTACAACTCGTAAGTCGAGGCCGTTACCACTCGGCCACCACTGCTCTACCGCTACAGCTGCTTACTTTCCTACAATAGTAAATCCACGCTCCAATATGGAAGAAATGGGATTTGTTGTTAGCCGTAAGGAAGTAGTATCTTACCTTCTGGAACCCCAACCATACTCTCAACTGTATCTAATACCAATTCAGTGTTATTCATTAAGTCCACGGTACTCATCAAGACATTCAACTGCTCCATATTTCGTTTACACTGTTTCTTATAAGAAAACTAAACACATAACTTAAAGTAATCTATAGTTTCATATTTTGTGACATTTTTAAATCAATCATTCATAAAAGTTGAAGTTTATAGGTCAAGCTACGAAGGAGGTTAAACACAAAATATATTGCTTTCTATAATTGATTGCAAAAAATCGAATACATTGTGACCAACATGCACTGGGCACGCTTGATAGATCACGGCCCATTCCCTCTCATAAAGAAAAGACTGATTGATTACACTTATTGATATTAGTTAATATGTCGAAAGTTCCAAAAAATGTAAATATTCATTTACCCTCACTTTGAAAAGTTTTGCAGTAATTGTATAATTACTGCAAAGCGTTTCAGAATCTGCTACTTCCCACCATCTAGTGGAATGGTCCAGATGGAAGCGAAACATCAAAGAAAGGCTGGCAATGCATCACATTCATTCGTTTACACAGGATCAAGCCAGCGCTCCTCCGGGGTTCCATATTACGTAATAAGTGACGTATGGGATAAGTCCCATACTAGGTTTTGCCCGCAGCTTCGCCCGCGTACATAAAATATAGCCTATGTCATTCAAGAATAAAGCAGCTTTCTATCGGTGAAAAAATTTTAGCAATGGGACCAAGTACTTCCAGGTACATACAAACAAAAAAAAAACTTTACCTCTTTATAATATTAGTTTAGATTAAGTATTATTCTCAAGATATTGGTAGACAGAAAAATATCACAAAAATATCAAAAATCAAAACCTACGTTTCGCAGATTTATGATCAGACATAAGTTATAAAAAAAGCGATATCTAAACTCCTAATTACCAGCGATTTGCTCAAGTGGGTTCATTATAGCGCCAATAAATCATGGACAATGGCAATTTTATATATCAAAAGAACAATGGGCTCTGATACCGGAGTTCGTGCATAAACCAGTGATAAAAATTAATAAACAGAGATTGTCAGTTATTTTTTTGGGGGTGGAAAATCATCTTATGACTTCGTCTCAGACTTTTACTAAATAAAACCCACCACACATGTTCCTTCAGTTGCCTTTTGCGTTCTAGGTCCAACTTTGGGTATTCTTTTCAAAAATTCTCCATGGCCTTAGGGCCGACACCAGCCCTACTGGATTTAGCTGACATTTCTTTATGGCGCACGTGGAACACTACGCGCCGTTGACGACTAAGACTCAGTCTTTACTGGACGGCCAGACGGTGAGCTACCCATTGCTCGTCGTCCGCAAGCCCAAGTGACGTGTAAAAGTGTTTTATAAACCTATGTGACTCCCGATACCCGGGGCGTCTCCTTCACGGCGGCAGGGGTGTTATAGGATGTCCATTCTCTCACGCGTATGGCTGTCTCCTTCGCTAGCATTACTACTGCTCAGAAATATTAGACCGCATCTCATTCCCTCTTGCTCCGGACCATGGTTTGAACTAGGGCCCAGTGCGAGAGATCGCTGCCACCGATCACCTCCACAAAATCACGATGGTCCTTCGCCCAGGCGGAGGCCATTAAAATCTGTCTGTTCCTTGTTGTTAATTGGGCTAGGTTTTATTTTTTGGTTATATAAATTGATTTACCTCACAACCTCAAGTTCAGTTGAAAATCAGTATAATTTTCTTGTTGCCTGGCATTTATGCTGAACTAAACCTATTTTAAGTAAGGCACAATGTATTTTATTATTTATGAATCGAATTATATTGTTGGTTTATTACTATATTTAATTCTTTTTTTTGTGTAATTTTAAACTTATTTATTTATTTTTAGGACAACCAACAAAGCCTACACCATTATACATGCTAAAGATTCAGTATTCTCACATTATATAGTGTAGCCTTAATTAAAGGCTACCACGGCAAGCAATAAACATAAAAGGAGTTATAAAATGTATTATATGTGTGTGTGCCTAACTTTAGCTGACTGTTTTGTTTTGTCCACCTGTTTCTTCAGTTGCCCTTTGCATTCTAGAGCCACGGTAACTCATTCAAACAATCCCACCCACGCTGTGTCCTCTTCGATTTTATTTTTGGCTCTTAAATACAATATTACTGCAAATGTAATGAAGTAACTGGCAGAAGCTAGTCAATATATAAAAGGAGAAACTGACTGACTGATATATTAAAAGGGTCCTTTTCAACTCGCCTGTCGTCACCGTCAAGCATGGTTTAAAAGCTTGGTGCTTCATCTAACGCAATCCAACGCGATGTTTGATGAAGAGGCAATGCGAAGAAAGAGAGATAACGCCTGAAAACTCAGTTGGCGTTCAGTAATTCTGTGATTTACTCGAATATTTCACCAAACTGGTTCCAGGAAAAACGTTTTTTATATTATAGGGGATAAAAATCAAATTTTATATGGAGAAACCTACTTTCAAGCGGGCGAAGCTGCTGGCAAAAGCTAGTATCTCATAATAAACCACCTTCAAAAAGAAGAAAAATTTTATTTTAGTTTTATTTTTGTGTGATATCTCAAATATTAACTGATTTTGATAATTCTTTTTTATTTGAAAGAGTTTACTTCTTTTTTATTTGAAATTCCTGACTTCTAAAATATCAGATGATAGGATCCATGAGGAATTCGCAAATATATATTAAAGGTATATAAATAGCAAAATTTAACTTTTTCTTCAAGAAGTCCAAAAACACGTAGGTAGTTCCAAAATAATAAAAGTTATTTAGCACTTTTTAGTGTGTTTTTTTTAAATATAAATGGAGCTTTTTATTTTATTTTTGTATTTCCAAAAAAAATATTTAAAATAAATTATATTAGTTTGATTTCTTGAAATCTTTTCAAGGTTCCTTAACCCTAATACCAATATTAATTCATCAATTCTGTAATCCAATTTTAAGTTTAAACTACACAAACTAATACCGTTGGCTTGATGAAATATAATTTGCTTTGGAGTCTCAATCTAAACAAAAACTCAATTTATGTTTGCGCCGAGCATTTAAACTTCTGTATCGAATAAATTTCAATTTACTTATAATAGAATTACGTAAAGTCGTCGATAGACAATGCCTTGTTGTGATTAGATTTAGAACGCATCGCGACGATATGACCATGCATCGTCCGCGATAGTCTCACGCTAACAGAGGGCTGTTTTGCGCAAAGATCGCTTTCCATTAGGACGACGCCTTAACAGCGCACAGCTCACCAACCATAACCACAAAACACCGCTACAGATCTAATTCCTTTTGTTTTCGTACATTTTATATGCACTCGCCATACACGATGACGCCAGTGGTTGCCACACGCTACAAATCGACGCTGCTCGCTTCTTGTGACTGGCACCGAACACAAAAAGCAGACACGCGCCACTCGCGCTACATCCGACCCCCCTCTCCCTTTGCTTCAGTTAATCATTTCGAATCAAAGGCAATGCACGCACGTAAGGACCACGTGCGTGCACATTTAACGTTGATTAGAAAAATGGATATGAATATAGAATAATTTATATCAGGAATTCAATCCCATCAAGCATGGGTTAAAAAAACGGTCTCCGGCCGCGAGTGTCTATCGCCGACCACAAGTGCGACCACCATAAACTAGTGCGCCTCACCATCAATAATCGCATCACTGCTTAACATCAGGTGGGATCGCAGTCAAGCAATGGTTTATATCAAATAAAAAAAAAGTGACTGATGTGCTTCAGCTTTCAGCCACTTCTAGCTTCAGGTAGCGTTATTAGTGGCTATTGGATGTGGCCCGTTTGTGGCCAGGTTAGTGTTTCCAGACTAGAAAGATCAAGATATAGACTAACACCCTACCTCGACAAATTACTTCCAAGAGCTTTGTGGTTTGCCCAATTTAAATATAGGTATGCAAAATCAACGCCTTTGCCTCTGGCAAAGCACATCTAATGATTCAATCCTAACTTACTATAATCTGTAGTGTTCTCAGAATCCCTTTGCATAGGTACTGAGACCAACATCTTAACTTACTCTTACATTCCGTTTGTTCTCTTAGTTAACGATCACATAAGTCAAGTTCTGAGAAAATAAACCATATGATGTTGTATCACGTACAGAGCGATTGCCAAGCAGAATATATTAACTGCTGCTCATAAGCGCATAACTAGAAAATGACTTCACAGACACACAACCATACATTATTATAAAACAAAGTCGCCCTCTATGCGTCTGTCGGGCTGAAAGTTCACAATAAACTCAATAACTACTGACCGGATTTTCATGCGGTTTACACCAAAATGCAGAGTAATTCATGAAGAAGGTTTAGGTATAGGTACAATACATGTATTACTACAGTAGAAATAAGCGGATAATTTCAATGATATGTAACACCCGCGCGAAGCTGGGCCGGGTCGATGGTCATATTAAAAAAGTGATCGTGATAGACCGAGTTATACTTTTAGCGAAAGAAATAGAGATGAATAGTAGTCCGCAAAATTGATAAAATCGGTATAAACTTAAAGTATCGAAACGGCCGTTTAATTCTGCGAATCAGTAGTGCTAACCACCCTTAACATGAGTTATGCTTATCCAACATTGGCCACCCACACTGTTGCAGTAAGAAGTAAATATGTTTAGTAAATATGTTTGCGTGTAGAGTAACGATCGTGCACCGGAAGACGTAGCCATCTTGTGGGAGGCCTTACTCTACAAGATGGACCGATGACCTGGTGAGAGTCGCGGGAATGCAATGGATGCGTGTCGCACGGGACTGTACGTTGTGGGGCCACTTTGGGGAGGCTTATGTCCAGCAGTGGACGTCTTCTGGCTGTAAAGATGATGAGTAATATTCGGACGTATTTTGTAACTTGTTTTGGTGTACAATTAAGAATTGCTAAAACTATATTAAAATTAGAGACCTTAAAATATCTTACTCCGAGATCTTAAGCTTAATAAGTCAAATGAAAGAAGCAAATCCCTTTGATCTTGGAACCTTAATTGATTCTATGAAATTTTGAATATTAATTACTCCGCCACAGCACTCTGATTTTTAACTTAGTCAATAATTTAATAGAAATTTGATGTAACGCTTGTAAGCTGATTATAATTATCTATTAAAAGATTATTACGAAACCATACTTCGAGTTAACTTTGTTTATGTCAGGGTCTCTGTGGCAAAATTAGGTCTAATGTATAAGAATCTAAACATTGGACGATATTTTCTCATACTTTTTTTACACGTTACACGAGTAAAAAAAAGTAAAAAAATGGAAATCATCCAATGACTTGACGACGGACGGGAGAGCGTTCTTTAGTTGCCTTATGCATTCAAGAACCAAGGGTTTTCTTTTCAGAAATTCTTCGCGACCTTAGTGGGCATCAGCCCTACCGTAAGGGTCCACGGTTTTGCTGACATCTCTTCGAGGCGCGCGTTAAACACTACGCGCCGTCGACGACTTGGGCTCAGTTTGGAAGGTTACCGGTCGGCCAGACGGCAAGCTTGGTCGGCCATGGCTGATAGTCGAGGTCAGGGTTATAGCCGCTGGGGCTTAAGGGTGTCCGTTCCCTGACGCATGCGAATGCCAAAGTTACAAATAACGATTCCTGTTTCCGAATTCTAATTATTTAACCTACACAAAATTACACAACTTCCAACCCATGTCAGTTAGTAAGTACAATACGGTATGGTTCATACATACGTATATTATATATATGGACCGTATTTTACAGTGTACAACATACACGGTAACACCATGACATATAATAAAACAAAAGGCGAAAATAAAACGAATATTTACGACACATTTTATGTTTCTCATTTTCCATTAATGATTTTTTTTTCATTCACGATATGAGACGAAATGAAGGTTATTTGAGCTGAAATATGACCCACCATATGTTTTCGTCGGCTTTCTCTGTAATTGACTTGCCCCTAATGAAACGCCGCTCAGTCACGCCCCCGTGTTTAGCATTGCTGCAAATTCCTTTTTTATTTCGTATTTTGTGCTGTAAATATATTACTTCTCATGTTGTAGGGTATTTTATAATCGCCACATTCGGCTGAAGGGTTGGCGATTGCATTAATTTGAAATGAGAAGAAAAGAGAATTTTGTAGTTAGAACAATCTACCTTACATTCGTCATCATCATCACCATTTTAGGCAAATGACTGCTGGACATAGGCCTCCCTTGAGTGTCGCCACAACAACCGGTCCTATGCGTCTCGCTTCCATCGCTCTCTCACGACACTTGATTTAAATTATTTCAAGTATATTGCGCTCAGTATTTATTCAAGCCATATTATAATCTGGCTGGACCAGAGTTTTACATTGAACGGCTGCCTATTAGCCTGATTAGACGTCTGGCCTATTTAGATCTAGAGGCCTTTCAGCTGACATAATGACGATGATGAAATACACAGCTACAGTACCCAGAAGAACTTTACAAACTTTTTTAAACGTTCATCTTAATTTTATTTAATATACAAATACCATAAAAATAAGCATATAAGCATAATCAGCCTTTTAATGTTCGCACTGCTGGGACTCAGGCCTCCTCTCTCTAGGAGAGGGAATGGGCCGTAATCCACCACGCGAGCCCAGTGCGGATTGGTGAATGTCACATGTCTTTGAATTTTTGGTTCTAGGACATGCCGGTTTCCTCACGATGTTTCTTTCACCGTTTTGAGAGCAGTGGTGATGAAATAAATTACACAAAGTAATGCGCCTGGTTGGGTTTGAACCCGCGACCTACAACTCGGAAGTCGGGTGAGAGCAGTGGTGGCCGAGTGGTAACAGCCCCTCGACTTACGATACAAATACCAATGTGACTTCAATTCTTATCTAGTTTTCTAAGTTTTGCTAAGACATTAATGACACCCCGTACCTCGGAAAGCACTTAGATCCCGGTTGTCATTCGCAGATCTTTGACAGTCGTTACAGGTAGTCAGAGCCAGAAAGTCTGACCATCAATCTATCCAAGAAGTTTCGTATTGCTCAGTAATTGGGTTGTGGAGGTCTTATAGGCAATCGCTACATGTAAAAACACGAGTATTCAGCCGCATCCAGTTAGACTGGAAATCGACCCCAAGCTAGCTATGAAAAGACTAAGGAGATGATGAATTATTTACATATTATTGTATTTTGACAGAGATTAAAACTAAAAATGATCTTATAAAGTTAGCAACGGATCACAAATTAGGCCCAGCATGTATCTTGGTGACTCTAACAATACACCAAGTTCATATTTCATATATGACATGTCTGCTAGCGCTACGTAATTTCATCAGCTTTTCTTCTATAAAAAAAAAAGAAAGAAAAATGTTAGTCGTGTCTCACACAGTCGTATTATAAACTAAATATATATATATATATACAGAAAGAGAAAATTAAAATCTGTGCGAGGTCAAAAAGATGCCTAACTCAGCATATGCTGCGATATTTAAATCAATAAATAACGTAGCGCTGGTATTCTGTTAGAGCTCGATGTGATGCCCTACGGACATACTCATAGACGTTAAATAAACTAGGCATCGAAATAAAATAATAAATAGATAAAAAAACTTGAATTTAATTTGTACATTCACATGAATGTGTGTAATGTAAAGGTTAAACAAATATTTAGAAAATAGTAAATAATGAACCATCGACAGACGTCTGACACCGTTCCAACATCATGATGTCCTCATAGGAGCCCAGCAGGGCCAAAGCCTACTGGGGCCTTTGGTCGTCCAAAAGGGTACCCCGGGTCCTGGGACACAAGGAAAATAAGGAACATAGGAGTGGGTTAACGTCGGTAGAAGTCTGACGCTCCACCCTAGAGTGGGAGAAGTCATTGGATGATTTCACAACAAAAAAAGTCATTATATCCTCATCATGATTATACCCAAAAGTCTTACAGTGCCCTCCGAGTCCAATGCGTTCAGGATGCTGATGAGCTGCGGCGATTCTGTAGTGCATCAGGGATGTTTGCTGAACATCGCGTCAACTGCTTTTACACTACGATGCGTAAAAGATGCGCATCCCTGGTGCGTACAGTGCGGGGCAGCGCCAACAGCATCCTTAGCATGATCGCTAGTCGACTGGACTGTGGCTACATCAATCATTGTTCCGCCATTTGTCATGGAATGGCACAATAGTGATAACTACATGTTTTGTTGTGGGTAGTTTTAAGTATTACTAACACTAGTCTATAAGAACATTGTTACTAACAAATTGGACAACAAATTGGTCTGAAATAAAGTGTTTATTATTATTATTATTATGTCATTAATGTTCTATTCATCGTTCAACTTCTTTCACTGTTCTTTCTTTGTTCAGGTTATTTCTCTGTGGAATGCGCTCCCTCAGGAAATCAAGATGGCAACCAACCGATTGACTTTCAAAATTAAAGTTCGCAAACATATTCGTAAGAAATTGGTATTAGTATCAACACAGCGTTAATGTTTCGCAATTTTCTATTTGAATCAATTGAGTGAGTAAAAACATTTGTGCCACCAAAACAAAATAAATTCTGGAAGGAATTGCGAGATACCTTTGCCCAGCTGAGGAGTAGTAATTGCTACGAAAAAAGTTTTTTTTTTTTTTATCCTATTAATCTTTCTATCTTTTCTTTGTATTCGCCTTTCTTTTCTATTTTATTATTATTATTCTTTTCTTCGCATCACCCACAAGTTGAGTAACAAAAAATGCCTAAAAAATTAAATCCGCCCCTGTACTCTTGTCATCAATAAAGTATTCATTAAATATTTACAAGAAACTCATAGAAATGTGAGTAACAGAAACACGCTCTATAAGGCTCTAAACTCTTTCTTAAACTCGATAATTATGCCAAATTAAAGGTTTTCTGTAAAACAAGATACACTTGACTGTAATATTATTCATTTATTATATTCTTTATTGTACACCACATAAACAAAAATACAAAACAAATATAATCTATATATATAAAAGGAGAAACTGACTGACTGAAATATCAACGCACAGCCGAAACTACTGGGACTAGCACCGTGAAATTTTGCACAAGGTTTCCTTTCACGACGTAGGCGAGCACTAAGAGAGGATTTTCCAAAATTCGCCCCCTAAGGGGATGAAACGGGGGTCCAAAGTTAGTATGGAGAAACCTACTTTCACGCGGGCGAAGCCGCTAGCAAGGTGCTAGTTCAAAAATAAGTGTACAATGGGCGGTCTTATCGCACAGGGTAATTTGTTACGGACAAACCTTTGGATGGACATGAAATTTATCTCCTTTCTTTCAAAAAGGAGAAAAAAAAAATTTAGGGCTGTCAGTGTACAACATCAAAAAATACTAATAAGACATAATAACACAAATACATACATACAATATAAGAAAAAAATATACTAATAAATTTTAAATATATAATTGAGCCAGGAGAAGAAAGAATCAAAGTGTAAGGTAATGCTCCTTCACCATTTTTTTAAACGTAGGTAGCGTTTGAGCACGCCTCAGTTCGCTGCTTTCGCTTTTATAATTATTATATTTAGTTTGTCGTCTAGGTCGAAAATGCTTCTGGAATATTCTACGGCATCATTTCCCTTGGGAGAATTTTCGTAAGCAACTTTATCTGGTAGTTGTCTTCACCTGTAGACTGATTAAATTTATTTTATATGTCATAGATATCCATAAGTAACTATAATTGTTACATAAGAAATTGTCTTTAAGATTTCTGAAATGTTCATTAAACTAAACTAAATCACTCTTTATAGACCGAATGTGTTGAGTGTATCAAGTACTACAGGTTTGTGCCAGTCTCATTAGCCAAGGTGAGCTGGCTGAATCCCTTATTCACAGCCACTACATTTCGAGACATACCACGTCGGCGAGCTAGAAAATATTAAAATATTATTAATGTGTATCTATTATTGTTGTGTAGGGTATTAACATTTTAAAAAGCCTCTATCTCCCACTTCTGAGGGATATATAATCTCATCACCGACAATCTTGGGTGATAAATTTGATATGTCCTCAGTTGTTATGTAAATTTAATTTTTATCTACCTCACAATTATCCGCGTCATTCAATCAAATTACTGCGTGCCCCATTCCGAAAAACTATTTCAGGGTCTAACTCCCCAATCCTAAGACTTTATAGGCTTCTTAATAATTGCGATGTAAGTTGGATATTTTTGGCACATCTGTCCATAAATTCTACTACTAGTCAATATTTGTAACAACGTAACTCGAAAGTGTTGTATCTGTACTAATATAATTTGTAAAATCTTTATGTTTTAATATTGTTTATGCATGCTGTGTCTTTCGTTATATATTGTACACTTGGTTTATAAAAGGGCAAGTACGTTTTGAATGCAATGTGTAACAATTGTTGATAGGCCAATAAATAAATAAATAAAAGTACGCATTAAATTAACGGGGTCCGGCAGGGCCGATAGCTGCGGGATGGAATTACCACGGCACTGGAACACACACAATACATCAATACTGGCATGACCCAAACGTTTAAGACACGCATCTTATTTGCCGCCTGATAGAAGGCTAGTGAATACCTTCTTCATACGGTCTAGGAAGCACTTCAAGATTACTTTATGTCAGTAACATTGGTACCTAAAGCTTTCAACATACCTAAATACTTATAGGTATCAGTTGAAGAGAAGGAATCTCAGGTTTAATGGAACCCGAGAGTTGAATACTATTTGGATAACTAGTGCACTTCAAATCACTCCAGAATTTTTATACCATAATCCCAAATTCCTGTAAATAATATAAGTACAATCTGAAATAATAACAAGGCAAATGTAACAAGAAAATTATGATACTGAATCATAATTAAGAATATTATGATGCTATTGTTTGAAGAAGAGTTATATAAACTTCATCCATTTCGTCACAAACTATTACAAAGCTTTATGTATAACAATAAAATGAAATTTAATCACAACTGAAATTATTGTCTGGCGTATCTGCTTAACCAAGTCCTGGAGCCTTACCATGATGTGTTAAAATATCAGTCCTGCAAGCGAGAAAGAGGGATGGAGCTATAAACCAGGGGCGTAGCTAGCGCTGTATCAGCTGTATCAATGATGGAGAGCCCCCAGGATTCAGGGGCCTCGACTTATAGAAGCTTGTGCTTCTACTATTAGTAAACTCATTAACAGGAATTTGAATATATAGGCACACATACTCAAATTCTCGTTAATGAGCGGCTCATGAATTGGCCTGCCCTGACTATTCGGTACTAATTGCAATTATTTCGCGGTAAAAACAATATTTTGAACTTTGCCAAGTCGGGTAAAAAAGGCCCCCAATTTACAGAGCCCCTTTGTGACTAGCTACGCCACTGCTATACACCCTATATAGCTCCATCCCTTTTACAGTTCAGTTTAGGCCGTGAAATGGATCGCGTGTAGGGCTTCTGTTTTTAATGTAATGTACAATACAATGCCTACATTGCGTTTCAGTATGGCTAAAACATTAATGAGAAACCGGAAATGGTCGAAATGACATTAAAATGTTATGTTTCTTTTGAAAATCTTTGTCTGCTTCATAATAATAACAAAAGGGCCAGGTGAGAGGTAATAAACAGAATGGCTTTGTCCTCTTAACGAGCTTCCACGGAAAGACTTAGCCGTGCAAATATAAATAAACTGCCATTGTTTCTGAACCTCTGCTTTTAGCGATCCACTGGAAAATACAGTGAACGCTCACTGTTTATCTTCTTAATTACTGATTAGCCGATACAGACGTTTCCGATTCTTTTCCGCTCAGATGCTCCGTGCACTATGTTTCATTAACAAAAAGCGACGCAAAAATTACGCTTTATGTTTGAGATTGCAATTGAGTTTTATGTTTCGAGATTGGCAGTAGAATTTTTATTTCCGTATTTGATAAAATATAAAAAGTTATTTTGTTTAATTATGGAATACTATTTTATTTTTTTTATTGATATAAACCAGTGCTTGACTGCGATCCCACCTGATGACCCTAAGTGGTGATGCAATCGTTGATGGTGAGGCGCGTTTATTAAGAGCCTATTGCTACCGTAGCTTTGAAGACACTTTAATTATAATCACTATTAGTCAGGTACTTACTGAAAAATCAAGGACAAGGCCGCTGCAAAATTTTGTACCAGAATTTTAAGATCAGGATTTAAGTAGAAGAGTAGTGGTGACCCAATAGTAACGCCCCCGATGTATACAAGTTGTATGTCCCGGGTTCAAACCCGGATAAAAAAAACATTTAACTCGTTAGTTATTATGAAAATAATATTTAACTGATTGATGATAAACTCGCTGTGTCTGAATGAGTTGACAAAAACAAAGAAATGAGGGTTTTCAGTAAAATATATTATAATAGATATAACTTGTATTGTACTTTCGCTATTCTTTCGATAATAGTGCAACGTGTGCAGCTGCACTAATTTCAATATAAAATATTGTTTGCTCGTAAGCCAAGTAAGCAAAATTGCATTTAATTAATTTAATTAGGTGTTAAGTAGTGTGTATAGTAACTGAATTTTCATAAATTTATTTACTCATATTTACTTAATAATCAACATTCCAATTATTTTTTTGGATTTATGCTTTTACTGATTTGTACCCTTTTTAAAACCATACGGAATCCTTAGCGTTCGTATTTAAAGTGTACCAAGATCCATGTTACTGTAATGATCCTCAGAGGGAAGTTTTTATTTTAATCTCGTTACTCCACAGTATATTCGAATGTTTTACTTAAATGTAGAAATCAAAAACTGAGTAAAAGTAAAATGGCTCTGGAAACGTCTTTATATTTTTAGAGACAAGAGCAACATTGTTAATTAAATTAATTTATTTCACAGACTTAATTTATTTATTGAACGTAAGAACATAAATAACCCTAGTCGAGATTCCTTCAAAATTTTCTGTAAGTGAGGTGAATAACCCAAGTCGGGATTCTTTCAAAATTTTCTGTAAATGAGGTGAATACTGTATAATGCGTATCATGTAATAAATTGCTATTTCTGTACATTACTTAATAAAAACACAAACTTACAATAATTTGTAAGTAGGATTGTCGAAGTATGATTAGTTTACCTTAGTTTTAAATTTTGTTCTCATTTAAATGATATGTTAATTTCTTTGTGGTCTTCAACCAGAATTATTTCCTTTTTTTGATGTGATCGGCCGCCTTGAAAATAAAACAACTCAAATGCCGTGACGGCAAACGGCATGATGCCCCCACTACGGCACCGATCACGACTTTATATAATATTTCTCGTCTGCCGGGCGTCCCGTGTTGGGCAAAATTTTTTTCGCGTCCTTTTTTTTCAAGAAAACATATTTTTAAGAGATCTATTTTCAGCAGTATATCTGCTATGTTAGACTTACAAAAGAACCGAAACAATAATATGAATAAATCATCTTTAAACTTCTCACCAAATACAGAAAACATTTATAAGCTACAGACCCTTTTCATGACACAAAAAAAAACGTCAAACAAATCCACAATATAAGAACTTCTCAGTATAATAGTTCGGTAAACAACCCATTTCGGGCACTTAGGAGTTATCGTATGACACAGTCGTGTAGTGCTCGACTGGTCGTACATGGAATATCTATTACTGGGCACGTAAGCCCTGCCCGTTGGAGCAGCCGATAGGGGGCAAGCCTGTCCGTACTGGTTTAGCTCTTAAGTACGTCTTACTGACGCTCTTAGTCAGAGATAACTGCCCCAACGTAATGTAGGATTGCATGTGGATCTTTCTAGATGCTGGACTGGTTTTAAAATGAATAGCTTGTTAGGATTTACGGAAGATGTATGTTTTTTTGAGGAACTGTTTGTTTTGTAGCGTGAGATTGGTTAAGTTTAGTGGTGGACTGTTCTTATATACTGTGGTTAGATAAAATTGGATAAGAACATTATCAGACCTCCTCTCTAGAAGAGGGAATGAGCTGAAGCGATGTCCTATGTCATTGAATTTTTGGCTCTGAGATACACTGGTTTTCTTACGATGTTTTTCTTCACCGCTCTGAAACCTTCGGTAATAAATATAAATAACACAAAGTGAAGCATCTAGCTGGGTATGAAACTCATGACATAGAACTTCGACGTACAAGTTCTATCTAGTCTAGTCTGAACCAATGGGCCCAGTGGTTACGACCACTAGGCCCATTGGTTCAGACTAGACTGATTATGGTAAAAATATTTTTTATTAATCTCACAGATTTTAAGGGGATGCAGTTCGACATACATTTTCACTGTTTTTCATACAACCACTCTTACGCGATTATGACGTTATTACGCATTTTTAATTAGATATTTTGGAAACACAGTATCTTATAGATATTATTTATGCTTTTGAAAACAAATTAAACATTTGTGTAATCTAGTAAAGACCTCTGAAAATCTGCTATTTTGCATGAAATTTGACACATCATATTTTAAAAAGTCAAAATAACAATAGAAGCCTTGCAAATTTAATCAAAATTCTGAATGAGGACATTTAAAAAAAAAAAAAACTTTTAAGGGTTTAACAAAACACGTATTTTCTGAAAGAAAGAAAGAAAACGAACAAGTTTTGAAAAATATTCGAGTAAATCACTGAATACCGAATGCTAACAGAGTTTTCAGGCGTTATCTCTCTTTTTTCGCGTTGCCTTTTCGTCAAACATCGCGTTGGATTGCGTTAGATGAAGTAACAAGCTTTTAAAATATGCTCGATGTTGACGATAGGCGAGTGAAAAAGGACCCTCTTAACGCCTATATTGAGGAAAACTAACTCACTATTTATCAAAGGAAACCTTGAATACTTTCCTGAATAAAGATCTACGAAACAGAAAAAAGAGCTTTACTTTTCCGGTTTCACCTGCGTCTTTGCTTACTGCTTTGCTTCTGTAGGTAGTGTGATTTTATTTTATATATATAGCCTTTAATCTTTCTCAATAAATGGGATATCAAACACTAAAAGAATTTTGCTATTCAAACCTGAGATTAGCGCGTTCAAGGAAACAATCTCCTCAGCTTTATAACATTAGTGTAGATGGGTAATGGTAACATGACACACCCTCAATGATACTATTGATCACACTTAGCCATGCCATGGTATCATATGATACAAACGCAGTCAATATGAAACGTCTCCACACAATAACTCTTGATCGTCAACATGATATTATTGAGTTGACCCCACTCAACGCGCTTGTTACCACAAATCAAAATCAGGGCTTAAAAATGGCAGTAAATGAGTAATTTAAAATTCGAAAAAAAGAGGAAGTTCTCAAAGAATGTTTTTTTTTAAACTAGATCAGCGATATCTTTGTCTAATATAAATAAATTTTGATGATACTTTTTTTGATTAAAAGAAATTTGCCTTCAGATAGTCCTATTTAAATTTGGTGAAGACCTGATGAAGAACTTCGGAGATAGACAGTCTTCCGGGATGGCTACAATCGCATGTCTGTTTATTGTCGACATCATTTCATAACATAACATCACGCCAGTATTCTACAGGAAGTCTCCCAACTCAGTGAACTCGGTTCCTTCAGAAGTCGTCTTCAACATTGAGCTTTTACATCTAGCACAGTAATATTATTTAAAAATACTTTTATTGTGGTGGGGTGAAAAATCATCAAATAATATGTTCTCTCGCTCTCGATGGAGTGAGAGGGAGTGTCAGTTGCCCTTTGAGTTGCTTTGGTAACTCGAAAAATCTCGCAACTCACTCAAGCTACTTACAGTTCAGTCCCTAAACATTTCTTTTAAAGTCTATTAAAAATAGAATCATTATCCAAGCCTAAGTTCATGGGACTCTGAACGGAGACCCGTGGGGACGCCTCTACAAGGTGGTGCGGAAAAAACTCCGCCCCTGGGCTCCCCCACTCACGCAGAGCCTCCGGCCCCAGATTGTGGAGGGTATGGTGAGCAATCCCCCTGCGCGAGGGGAACACTCTCCCCCACTCATGGCTCCGCCACCAGCGGTGTCTAACGCGGATCACGATGTTGACGACGACGAGAATGCTCCAGAGGTGACCGAGGTAGAGATGAGTGTGGCGGTACGAAGGCTGAGTGCCAAGAATACCGCCCCAGGACCCGACGGCTTGCCTGGTAAAGCCTGGGTCCTGGCCATGGAGGCTCTCGGGTCTCGATTAAGAGGGCTCTTCAGCGCATGCATGGAGAGGGGTCAGTTCCCACTTCGCTGGAAGACGGGGAAACTGATTCTTATCCCGAAGCCAGGACGCCCTGCGGACTCTCCGTCCGCGTATCGTTCCATTGTAACTGTAGTGCCTCGGGCATGTTTGCCGCCGCTAGCGTTGACTGCTTTTATGCGACGATGCGTAAGCGGAGCACATCTCTAGTGCGCAGGGTGCGCGCTCGCTAACCTAACCTAACCTAACAGTGTGCTGATGATGATAGCCGACCGGCTCGACTGTCCTTTTATAAGGCGCTGCAGTGACTTGCATGTTACCTGCAGTTATCGATAACTGTGTGTGAAATAATTATGTGAATGTTGTTTGTTTGTTGGTGTTATGTTTTGTGTTATGTTCTGTGTTATGTGTAATTATGAGTCCTTAGTTACTTGAATAAATGAAATTATATTATTATCGTTTATTCATTTGTTTATGTACATATAAATTCAATTTTTAAATATTTCAATAAAAAATAAAAAAAACATTTAAAAATATAAAAAATAGTGTCCCACCGGTATCGGGAACAGGGTCCAAGCTACCGGCGGTCAGGGCTCCATAGAAAGGAACCTCCTAACAATACGAGCCGTGTCCAGGAGTACCACTTTCTGAATCAAGCCCTTGATCCAGCCGCCTAACGCGAGCCTCCTAAGGTGTTGGTCGAGGCTCTTGGCTATTAAGCCATTGGCTGACACGACTATCGGTACAATGATCGCCGAGTCCACATCCCACATGTCGACAACCTCGCGAGCCAAGTCAATATACTTGATTTGTTTATCTTTCTCGGCTTTCACGAGGTTCTCGTCATGCGGAACGGATATGTCAACAATCATTGCACGCCTCTCGCTTCGGTCCACCACCACTATATCAGGCTTATTGGCTACAATAGTCCTATCAGTGATGATGGACCGATCCCAGTACAAAGTGATATGACCATTATCAAGAACTGGGTCGGGCTCATACCTGTAGTACGGCACTTCCGATTCCACAAGAGAGTATTTCAAGGCCAGTTGCTGATGGATAATCCTGGCTACAAGGTTGTGTCTATGCAAGTACTCTCCGTTAGCTAGACGAGAACAACCAGAGATAATGTGACGAATTGATTCTCCCGGACGGTGACATGCCCGACAGATGTCAACCGTGCCGTCCTTCACAATAAATCTCCGGTAGTTATTCGTCATGATAACTTCGTCCATAATTGCACAGACAAAACCTTCGGTTTCCCCGAAGAGGTCACCGAAACGCAGCCAGGCTACGGACGCCAATTGGTCTACATCGGGCCCGTGAAGGGCCCGGAAAAAGCGTCCGTGAAGTTCCTTGCTCTGCCATACTTCCCTGCGATCGTTAGTGTCAAGCACTACCGGTTTGCGCCAGTTCTCGTTAGCCATTGAGAGCGGGGTGAGTCCCTTGTCCACTGATACTACATCATGATGCATACCCACGTCGGTAGCTAGGAAATATTCCCTGAGACTGCATACCTCGCGGTTGTGTAGGGTCTTAGCATTTAAAAAACCTCGACCTCCACACTTCCGCGGGATATACAGTCTCATCACCGACGATCGTGGGTGATGCATTCGATATGCAGTCAGCAGTGTGCGGACCCTCCTATCCAGGGCGTCAAGTTCCGTTTGAGTCCATTTGAGTACGCCGAAAGAGTACATCAATACCGGCATGACCCAACCGTTGAAGGCGCGCACCTTGTTTCCGCCTGAAAGAAGGCTATTGAATACCTTCTTCAGGCGTCCAAAGAAACGTTCCCTCAACGATTGCTTCATGTCAGAGATATTGATGCCTAGAGCTTCCGACATACCCAAATACTTATAGGTTTCGGTTGGAGAGAGGGATCTCAGGTTTATGGAATCCGTGAGTTGAGTTCCCACAGATTCCACAACCTCCCCTCGTTTTACATGCATGACCGCACATTTGTCCACACCAAACTCCATCCTGATGGCACTACTGAAGGTTTCAGTTACCTTCAGTAGCTCCATCAGTTGCAGATTGTTGGGGGCAAAAAGTTTCAGGTCATCCATGTAAAGTAGGTGAGATATTACCTGACCACCTCTCTTCAACCGATAGCCTAGACCTGAATTCTCCAGCAGTGTGCTGAGAGGATTCAAGGCTAGGCAAAACCAAAGTGGACTCAAACTATCACCCTGGAATATACCTCGCTCGATCCTTACAGGTTCGTTATTCCTCTGGATATGTCGACATCCTGGATAGTGAAGGACCGTCCTCCATTGCCTCATACACGACATCAGGAAGGTGCGTAGTGTTGTATCAATTTTATACAATTCTAGCACCCTCATGAGCCATGTATGAGGAACAGAGTCATAGGCCTTCTTATAATCTATCCAACATGTCGACAGATCCTTTCGGGAACGTCGAACCTGTTGGCTAATGGTCATATCAATGAGGAGCAGCTCCTTAGTACCGCGGGACCCGTTCCTACATCCATTCTGAGAAGGTGACATGATGAAATTTTTGTCAATATGACTGTTAATTTTGCTTCGCAGTATGGATGTAAGAACTTTATAGACCGTCGGCAAACACGTGATCGGTCTATAATTTTTAGGCTCCGCAGTACTACCTGACTTATGGAGCAGATGGGTTATTCCTGTTGTTAGGAATTCCGGTAGCGACCCGGACTCTAAGGCAGACTGAAACTGATATGCCAAGCGAGCGTGCGATCTTGTAAACCACTTAATCCAGAAATTGTGCATATTATTATTATTATTGTGCTGCTCGACGAGGTGGGCAAGCTCTTTGAAAGAGTAATTGCAGCTGAATGCGTGCAAGAGGGTCATGGCCATACGGATGGTGCGGGGATAACGCAGGGTTTCCCGCGAAGCGGGGAGTCTCCTTGCTGGCCAGCCACCATGGGATCTGGAGTTAACAGGCCTTGCACGCATACACAATCTGTGCGTGGAGATGAAACGTCGGGGCATGGCGGACAGAGCTCCAGCGGGGTCTCAGGGTGGAATGGCGACAGCGACTATCGCAACCCAGTGCTGGGCACACCATAATTATGGCGTTAAGTCCCCTCTTTGAGGAGTGGCTGGAAAGGCAACACGGCGTTCTTACTTTCCGCATGACGCAGGTACTTACTGGATATAGTAAGTTTGGGAGGTTCCTGCACCGGATTCGTGCGGAAGAAATGCCCGGGTGTCACCATTGTGTGGACCGCCCGGAGGACGCCGTGTCCTCGTGAGGGCGATTGGCGACGGCAATATCTCGCGCCGGGGCTTGATACAGGCCATGGTCCGGAGCAAGAAGGAGTGGCAGGCGGTCGCCTCCTTCTGCGAAGCAGTAATGCTAGCAAAGAAGGCGGCCGATCGCAAGAGGCAACGGTTCTCACGCCCTAACCGCTGCCGGGATTCCGATCCCGATTTCCGGCCATCGTAGGCGCGGCCTTGCGGACGGCGAGCAATGGGTGGCTCGCCGTCCGACCGTCCGGTAATCGCCTGGACCAAGCCCAAGTCGTCGACGGCGCGTGCTGTTCCACGCGCGCCTCAAGGAGATGTCAGCAACTGTAGGGGGCCTAGCAGGGTCGAAGCCTACTGGGACCAAGGGTCTGATTCTGAAAGGAAGACTCAGCCCTGGTACGAAAGGAAACGAAGGAACAGGAGTGGGTTTTTAGTCAGTAACTATCTCCCGCCCCGCCCAAGAGCGGGTGATGTCATAAGACGATTTTCCCACCGAAAAAAAAACCCTAATTTCATAAATATCATGGAAATCATCTAATGACATCTCCCGCCCTTGGGCGGGGCAGGAGGGCGTGTCAGACTTTAACTGACTAAAACCCACTCCTGTTCCATTTTTGCCTTCATTCCAGAGTCCTTCTGTGTTGCACCACCCATAGCCCCAGTAAGCTTCAACCCTGTTGGGCCCCTACGGTTTGCTGACATCCTTGAGGCGTGCGTGGAACACTACGCGCCGTCGACGACTTGGGCTCGGTCCGGACGGTTACCGGACGATCGGACAGCGAGCTATCCATTGCTCCCCGTCCGCAAGCCCGTGCCTAAAGCCCAAGCTTCTCCCATCTGTGTTGGGGTCAGCTTCTAATCTAAATATAGCTATAGCATTAGTATAACCATCGTTGGAAGGCTTCCCACTAGATGACCTGGTGAGCGTCGCGGAAATCCGATGTATGCAAGACGCAGAGGACCGGTCGTTGGGGCGGTACTTAGGGAAGGCCTATGTCCAACAGTGGACGTCGGCGACGGCTGAGTTGATGATGATGATGAGAGCTGGCTATCAGTATTTTAGACGTAAGCTCCTGTTAAACGTGTAATTGAAAAACTTGATACCCCTTAATAATTAACACCAGTCGTAAGATTTTCTGAAAAAAAAAAGAGTATCAATAAATATCAACTCCCGCTCTGATTACAGCAAGTCTAACTAACTAATGACCGCGATGACTTTCAGTCCACCCTGCAGCCCTCTTTCCTGTTCTCCCTGTCTCCTCTGACCAGTCTTCTGTATATATATCGTGGCCGGATCTTAGAAATTGATCATTTCATAATATGGCCAACTAAAACTGTTTGTGTATATCCACGTTTGGCCTACTTTCTTTAGAACTTTTATTAACATAGAAATCCTACATCAAAATGATATGGCCAAACGTGGATTGACATATCATCAAATGTTAACGTTTAAACGATCTGGTCAGTATGAATAGGCCATAATCATGAAGTGATCAATTTTAAGATCTGGCGACAACATTTATAAAAGGAAAAGTCCTGACTCACACTCTGACTTATTAACGCCCACACCCTTAGTCCTAGAACGCAAAAAAATTGCACAGAGGTATTGAAGATGAAACGGGGGTCCAAAGTTTGTATGGAGCTACTATCACGCGGGCGAAGTCCCTGGCAGAAGCTAGTCTATTTATAAAAATAAAATAATATAACCAGATATTCATTAACACTAAACAACATTATTTTCTCAGAGTACATAATCGTCTTGTTATCAACAGCGAGACAGTGAGACTTGAGACGCATTAAGGCATGCAAGTCGTAAGACAGGCTCTATGGCCAGTCAAGTGTGTGTAAAACATAAGAGCACACTCCTCGTAACTGCATTGTAAGCAGAGAGCGAGTTAGCTCGATGGTGGTACAATGTGCATTAGCTAAAGGTCTTTGTTATAATGCTATAAACTATTGTAGCTATTTTTAAGATGACAAAGTTAATTGTACGACTGTTCATATTCGATATATTTATCTTTTGTACAAGTATTTATTACTTTATTTTAATTACCTTTCGCAGGTCTGCTGGAAGAAGTTTCTTAAAGAAATACCAAAGCAGTACCTTTGTACAATTTTTATAATAAAGTATCTTCTTTTGTTTGTATATAAATTATAAAATAAAATAAATAAGGGCACTTATGAAACGTCAGAAGGTTGATGTGTAATTCGAATTGGCCGTTTTCTATGAAAAAGAACTGGCAAGAAACTCCACAGGAACTCTTTCTAAATTGGCTTTTTTTTCCCATTATCATATCCGGCGGTGAGCCCCTTAAAACGCAAAATTGGTGCCCCGAAACCATGAGACGAAGCCGCCGCAGATCATGAAGGAGATGGTGGGACGAATTAAATGTCTTCCTTAGGAATGGGTGAAAAGTAGCCCAGAGCCGGAATAATGGAAGGAATGGAGAGAAGCTTTAGCCTTGCAGTAGGTTGGTTGCCTAGTAGTACATGCTAAATATATTATAATCTTCAGTTCAATAACTTTTTAAGTTTTAATTCCCATGGACCTACATAGAGGGTCCTATAGGTATGAGTGGACAGAGTAAAATGCCGCGTTCCCACTTAGTCATGACGACAGTTACTCGTGTAGTTTTAAGTGTCGTGTCTTATAAATGGAGGTGTTCACATATAGTACGATACGATTAACTATCGTCTACGACTTTTTTGCGGTGACAACAGATTGTCATGATAGTAGGATTGTGAACGGCTAGCGTGAAGTCTAAGCTAAGTCGTAAAACGATAAAAATTTGTGAAGCATAACCGTGTCGGTCCATCTTGTGTCGTTGTTGCGACTATCTGTCGTGGCCACGACTAACAGTTGTTATAATAGAAACAGCTAGAGACGATAGTCATCCGACGATAAATTAACCGTTACAATATAATGGGAACGCGATCTTAGCCAGCACTACAGTACTAGGTAACATACAACAAAAGTGATCAGTCAATCAAAAGTCTACAGTGTGAAGAAGATCACGTCATAAAAAGAAGACCGACTAGCGCAGCAAGGCGAAATGTATTGTTTACAGATCTGTAAGACATATTATCGGATTCGCACATGTTGACGAGCTATCTAAGTTGATAAGTCTACAACTAGTCAACACTCGTATTAATCAGCTTTAATTACTGACACTATAAACGCTTGAATACCAATTACTGGACATAATCTTAAATTATTATAACCTAACCTTTTTTCTAATGTTAAACTAATTTCGTAATGCATAAGTGCAACGCCATTTTAGGTCCTGGCAATCTCTTTCCATTCCAGGTTGCCTGAAAGAGATCGTAGAATGTGATAAGGCCGCCAACTGTATGTTTTAAGTTTAAGGCTCAAATTGTACTATTTATTATATGGTGTACAATAAAGTATTTATAAATAAATATATACCTGTTTAAAATATTCTAGGAAAAAAGAAAAAGTTTATTTATAACTCTCACAGGACAAAATCATAAAGGAACAAAGGAACTTATATACCTACGGTAAAGGCATATAAAGTTTGAAAGTGACACTAGTGACAGAAAAGTGGAAAGGGAATCGTGTCTTGGTATGGTCATGTTAAGAGAAGGGATGAAAGGCTATTGTTACTAAAAGAGTAATGAGCCTTCACGTGGATAGAGAGGGAGAGGGAGGACAAAGAAAAGATGGATTGTTCTCACACAATCTATATTTTCTTTAACCTCCCTCTGAGATCTCCTTGGTGACATCAAAGAAAAGGGTGTCAATTATAGCGTGACAATTGACGAGATAGAATGAAAGAAAAAACGAGTTATGCTGACCCTAAGTAAAATGAAATATTATAAAGTAACTAAACTAAATAAATAAAAAATCTGTGCAAGTTCAAAAAGTCTCCTATCCATCGAATATAATAATATTACATCAATTAATACAAAACTAAAGTTATGCAACAGACGCCGAGTAATGAAAATTGACACTTCAATAATTACTTTTATGTGAAAGTTATTTTGATCGATTGGTGCACGAATATTCCCAACGGCTCACTCACAGCTAAGCAGAAATGTTTACTTACGTAAATAAATAATATATAGTGTAGAGCTGCGTGGTTTATTTGTTTTATATGGGTTTAAAAAGTACAGATCGAATATGGAATAACACACTGGTTCAAAAAGAGCATAATAAACGTGGGCAAAAACACTGCCAGGCTTAAATTGGGTGAGACAGTGGGTTTCTGCAGAATGAAAAGACCGTCAAGGTGACTGGACCTGACTGGTTTGAGGCGGCGCGGGAGAAAAGTATCTAGAAAGACTTAGGGAAAGGTCTTTGCCCAGAAATTGGACATTAATGGCTAGGGAAAAAATCTGTGTAATAGGCTTGCTCAAACGAAAAAAAAATTACTAACCCTATCGCCATGGATATCGCTCCGTTAGTCTCAAACAATTTGTGAAAACGATCAGGACAAAAGACTTTGACACAGGACAACATAACATCTTTCAACATTTGTTACGATTCAGCCAATATTCGTTGAAATATCGAAGCCATTTGACTCAACAAACTTTATTTCAGTGTCGGTAGGAAACTGATGTCGAGATAAACATGACTTTGCGTTATACATGGGTGCCTATTATGTCGCTCCGATACCGGCATTTCGTTCCCCGTTCGACGGAGTCGATTTCGAAAAATGCTTCATCAATTTATCTGTTCCCGTTCAGCGCTCGTGATCGATGACAACGGGCTGATATTTGTCAATCGCACGACATATAAAATACGTTTTAAACTTTTCACGATCTACATTGGCTCTGATAATTTGATGTCTCATTTGTCATTAGTGGTTTTTAATGTTTGATTTCAGGTGATTTTCATTGTTAAAAAGAGAATTACGATCTTCTCTATTTTTCGCAATCCTTCTTTTAGCTTTCGTCCGTGATAAGACCTGTGGTGCTGTATGGATCAGAACGTTGGGCTGTGAAAAAGATGGATGAAAAAATATTGCATATAGTGGAGATTAAAATTTTTGATATGGATGTGCGGAGTGACGAAAATGGATAAAGAAAGAAATGAGCACCTTGGAGGATGTTTGAAAGTGGCACCAGTGACTGAAAAATTTAATGGGAATCGTTTATATCAGTATTGCCATGTAAAAAGGAGGGATAAAACGGAAGTTACAAAAAGAGTTCTGAGTTCTGATACATGTGGATGAATGGACAGGGAGAAAGAGGAAAAAGATAGATGGATTGTGCGAGGATATGAAAGAAACGGGAGTCAATGATAGCGTGACTGCTGGCAGGCTAGAATGGAAGAAAAAATCCAGTCGCCCCGACCTCAAGTACTATGAGACAAGTGCAGAAAGATGATGAGTCCTTTTCAGCTGTAAAGCTAGTGTTAAGGTAGTCCTACCTTAACAACATCGATAAAATTTGCTTTAATTTAAAGTGTTGTAAGCAAATATTTGCAAGCATGAGTTGATTTAGCCATTTATTGGAAAGCAAAGCGGCAGAGCATAAATAATAATTATGCACAAATTAGACTGAATCCCTGGAGCTTCTTAATAACTGGTTCTAAATCAACTAGCTAAATCTACATTATATAGCTCAATTCTACTTAAAGCACTGGCTGTCTCATACAAACGTCAATTTTCACGAAACTAGACTTGATAATGGAAAAAAAACTCGAAAAAAGCACTCTATAGCAAAACACTAATTAATTAACAAATCCGGAAGTAGCCAAAAGATTTCATTAAGACCCAGACATTGTACGTAAATTAACAAAATTATGAACATGCAATTACCGCACGGAATTTCGAAACTAAGCTCTGTAAAGATAGTGTCATTTATTAGGGGCGTGTTATAATTAAACTAATCTATTGGACGCGTGTGTACCAAGATCCGCCACTTTACTCTGGCCTTCAACGTCTCGATCTTTTGGTAAGAAAATACGTTCTTTGTTGGTTCAGTTGAGATGTGAAGGGTCTAGATATGTTGGACGTGTGTGGTTGCTTGTCTGCTCTCGTGGAAGCGCCTTCTTGTGCTGGCAGCCTCCTTTAATTAATGTCTCTGAAACTACACGAGCCACACGTATCCAATACTTGCCATAAGATGAAGGAAATTCTAAGTTCGGTAGTTTGATCACATCTTTCAAATATTGCGTGTTTAGTTTATGGGTAACGCGAGGTTATAGTTTTTCTTTGATGTTTAATTTGTTCGTAAGTGTATGATAATACTTCGAGAAATAGATGTTTCACCCTGGTGTACGATGTTGTTATGGCATAGAAATTAGAGAAATCAGTCTTGTAAGATGTTCTTAAACTGTCCTTTAAAATGCGCAGTAAGTTATTTTTATTAATAACCACTTAGTGCCTGTGATATCGTCCGGATCAGACCCGTAAAACAGCACAATGCCATTTGGCCACAATCTCAGTGTTTTTTTTTTTGCGTTGAACCCTAAAAAACCTTTTTTTTTAATAAAAGTAACATAACGTTGTACTCCTTATAACATCAACTATCTATCAGTAAAAGTCCTGTCAAAATCGGTCTAGCTGTTTTGCTCAGTATCCAGAACGAACAGGCAGACAAACCGACAGAACGACAAGATTGAGATAAATATTTGCATTGTTGCATTTTTGTTAGTAAAAAAATATAATTTTGATATTACAAACAGACACTTCAATTTCGTTTGTAATATACGTATAGGTGCAAAGATAGTGCAAGGCACACATCCTGTATCTTGAAGGACATTAATCTGCCTGAACTGTAAATGCACTTAATATCATATCTATATTGCGTGTCATGTTACCTATCACAGGAACTGATGACTTCATTGAGATTGCTATCGATATGTCGCAGCCATATCGTATCACGTCGTGTTACAATTAAGCGCGCCGGATTGAATAACGTCGCTGTAATGGAATCTGGCTACCTCACGTTCAACTGTTTCAAAGTTATGGAGGGTGAAAGTGCATGATTTGTACCGCCCTGCGTTCAAAAATAACCAGAGTAGCTTCGAGTTGCAACCTAGAGTCGTTCTTTTATAACTCGAGTAGCTACCCTAGAGTTAACCCAACTAACTCTAACTCCGAGTAGGGTAGATCGTAGGTATGACAGTTGCTTGGCATTGACAGTTGAACTCTACATTCGCGTGTTACGCAATAGCTTAGAGTATCTACCCGATGACGTCATTAGAGTTAAATCTAATCTCATTTTTGGACGCAGGGCTGAACAAAACAAAAAGTTATGGCCACAGAAACTTTATGTTTGAAGGTGCACAACATTTTAACTACCTATATAGAAATATCAGTGTTGGCGATCGCTGTGCTGTATAGGGGTAATGTCACCGGATTGGCATCACAGTCAGCGACGCCGTTGGAGTGCTGAATGACGTCACGGAATCGGCATGGTCTTCACCACGGTGATGGCTACCCAAGTGCTTGTGCTGCTACACCCTGAGCTCAGACGTAAACATCCGATAACTTTTGGGCTCAAGGGTAATTTTTTTTTCGGTGGAAAAATCATCCATTGACATCCCCTGCTCTTTTGTGTCAGACATTTCATCATCATCATCATTTCTGCCGATAGACGTCCACTGCCGAACATAGGCCTCCCCAAATGTCGCCACAACGAACGGTCGTGTACGTCTCGCATCCATCGGATTCCCGCATCCTTCACCAGGTCATTGGTCCGCCTTGTAGGGGGCCTTGCAACACTACGTCTTCGGTACGCGGTCGCCACCCCAGAACCTTTCGGCCCCAACGGCCATCTGTTCTGCGAGCAATGTGCCCTGCCCATTGCCACTTTAGTTTGGCAATTCTTCGTGCTATATCGGCAACCTTGGTTCTCCTGCAGATATCTTCATTTCTGATTCGATCACGTAAGGAAACTCAGAGCATAGCCCTTTCCATTACCCTTTGGGTGACTTTGAGCCTTCTGATGAGGCCCATTGTGAGCGACCACGTTTCGGAACCATATGTCATCACTGACAACACGCACTGGTCACGTCTCCCTGCCTGACACCCCGCTGCAGGAGGATAGGTTTCGAGGTCTGGTCCTGCAGTCTGACTGACATAGTGGCGTTTTCGTACAAACACTTCAGCACCTCGATATACCGATAGTCAATCTGGCACCGTTGGAGTCAGACATTTACTGACTAAAAACCCACTGCACATTTCAGGAGCAGACCCTTGGCCCTAGCAGGCTTCGACACTACTGGGTCCCTACGGTTTCTGACATCTCCTTGAGGCGTGCGTAGTACGCGCCATCAAGGGCCATGGGAATATTAACGCAACCAGTGTTTCCCACAAATATAGAGACATTATTTGTTCAGTTTTAAACTAACCTTTGTGTAAGACAGTCATTGTGATTTGTAGGTATTAATATGGTCTTTTTCATGACCTAAGTCGTTTTACTATAAAATTAAACTATTGATAAAAAAAGATTGAGAGTTGTTTGGTTTTAAGAATATGTTACAAAAATAAAAGGATATATTTTGGATAGTAATAAATTTAAGAAACCCACCTGATAAAAAAATTGGGCTTGCGGACGACGAGCAATGGGTAGCTCACCGTCCGACCGTTCGGTTAACATCCGGGCCAGGCCCAAGTCGTCGATGGCGCGTAGTGTTCCACGCGCGCCTAAAAGCGATGTCAACAAAACCGTAGGGGCCCAGCAGGGCCGAAGCCTACTAGGGCTATGGGTTGTGCGAAAGAAAACCCTGTGGTCTTGTGGGACATAAGACAAATAAAAGCCATAGGACTGGGTTCAACCCAACTAAAACAACTGGACAAGTGCGAGTCAGACTCGCGAACTGAGGGTTCCGTACAAACATACCTATATAAATAGTTCGATTCCCGAGATTTTTCCGAACCGCAAATAAAAAAAAATTGTGACGTAAAATAAATTTATTGTTTTGAGATGAGATCTTCCTGTATCTGTGCTATAAAACCTTGCTTTAAGCCAAATTTCAGAATTCTGGGTCAACGGGAAGTACCCTATGAATTTTGATTCCCTTGAGAGTGTCGAAATATACGTTTAATGCGACATAAACAGCCGTTCTTTTTTTTCTTTAACTTAGAAGTTTGATTTTTTTCACAGCTTCAAGGGACCGCAGACCTGAGTACCATACACTCAGGTCTACTAATATGTTAATATCAACTTGATACCTCTACGCGTTCCCGAGATAAATGGTCTTGACAAACCGACAGACAGACAGACGGACAACAAAGTCATCCTATAAGGGTTCCGTTTTTTCCTTTGGAGGTACAGAACCCTAAAAACTGACACTTTGTAACAACATTGTAATAATAATGTGTAAACTTATTATTTTTAGTGAACCTTGTTCACTATGAGAAATACATTCTTTAAACGTTTATTAAAATATTCAAAAATTTTATTGCTGGCTTATTGTGAAGCGTTGATTGACGATTGATTGATTGGCTAAGGACACACTAAGGACTGACACGACTAAGGAGCTATACTTAGGCGTGATCACTAGTGGCTAACGAACAATACATTCAGTATTTTTAGCATAGCGTAGTCGGCCCTATAATGTTCCCACTGTTGGGTCTCAGGCCTCCTTTCTAGGAGAGGGAATGGGCCGTAATCCATCACGCGGGCCCAGTGCGGGTTTGTGGATGTCACATGTCTTCGAATTTTTAGTTCTAGGACGTGCCGGTTCCCTCACGATGTTTTCCTTCACCGTTTTGAGAGCAGTGGAGATGAAATAAATTACACAAAGTAATGCGCCTGGCTGGATCTGAACTCGCAACCTACAACTCGTAAGTCGGGGCCGTTACCACCACTGCTTCTTTCTCCTCTCTTTCTTACAATCTTATAATTCTATTATATGGTTAACTATTTTGTTTTATCAATCACAACTTAGTCTACTGTGACGTGGCGACCGGTAGTGTACTCCGCCATATCAGCAAATACTCCATACTCATAGGTACAACATAGGCGACTTATACACAAATAGTGACCGAAATATCGAAAACCAACCCAACTATTTTTAGCAAAAACATCACTAATCACGCAGTTATTTCGTCCCTTTTCCCAATAAAACGGATTGATCGGGCACTCCATTAATCTGCCAATGCCAAGGACAAATGTGATGGATGCGTGACACGACATTACCTATGTCCTAGCGACGCTATCAATCAACTGCCGCCCAGAAATATTGACCAACATCGTAGTATTCGTAGTTATGATATTATTTGCGACTATTATGGATTGGGTCCGTTTTATTCGACTTAGATGACGTAGTGGGGGATTGATTTGTCTTCTGTGTTAAATGAAGATTGTGATGATTTTATCGGGATTAATATTTGTGTGTGTCTGTGATTCTTGATGAAGATTCCGTCTGTCTATCATCATCATTTCAGCCAAAAGACGTCTGTTGGAAATATGGAGTTTCTTGCCGGTTCTTCTTCATAGGAAACGACTAATTTGGAACCGTGCACTAGCTTCTGACGTTTTATAAGTGCCCATGTAGGCCTATATGAAATAAAAAACTTTTGACTTTGACTTTAGGCCTCCCCCAAACGTCGCCATAACGACCGGTTCTGCGCGTCTCGCATCCATCCGATTCCCGCACCCTCACCAGGTCATCGGTTCACCTCGTGGTACGTCTTCCGGTACGTGGTCGCCACACAATATGCCCTGCCCCCTGGCACTTAAGTTTGGCGATTCTTCGGGCTATGTCGGTAACCTTGGTTACCATATTAACTACTTCATTAGCCTCGAAATTGCCAACGCAACTACTGAGTGTGGTGTTTGATTTCCGGATTGGACAAAATGGGGTATTGATTTTTTTTATTTCAAAAGACGCGTCCCGAATTGAACCTGATCGGTAAAAAAACTGTCCCGATTTAAAACCTGAAATCCCGATTTGATTTATCATCTGTCCCGATTTTAATCCAATCGGACAAGGCAACACTAATTACGGCCCATTTTCTCTTCTAGAGAGAAGGCCTGAGACCCAGCAGTGGGAAGATTATAAGGCTGATTATGTTATGTTCTAAAAAAGGGGTGTTGAGACGGTAATTTGTAAACTTTTTGAAGCAAGAACAATTTTATTTTTTCATTCGACTATCAACACTTAATTTTAAAGACTTCCTTGCTCATTTTCCAAAACATGCAGTTTTTGACTTAAATTATTTTCATGCCAGAATTGTGATATGTCACGTAACGCCCATAATCTTAACAACTCCTCGTCAGATGGGCTATAAAACAAATAGGAACGAAGGCACGCCACTGAAAACTTGTTCATATCTTGAAAGTTAACTGAAACTCTAAAGTGCATTATAACTTCCACCTGCGGGTAGTGGGAGGGGCTTTAATAGGGACATGTCTGAAAGCTTTTGAATCTTTCTGGAGTTAACGAAATATTATGCAGAATAATGAATTAAATTAGCAATTCATTAAGTATTTGCTATTGTAGTCTGTTACCCTTTACTGTGGTTTTAATTGTCGTTTCATTAGGCGTGGGGTTTCCGAGTCGATGTGGTCGAGGTGCAATGAAAAGTGTTTTTAATTATGAGTTTGAAGTTTATATCAGGTACCTGGTTACTTTCTGGAGCAAATATCATGTATGTATGTAAGTCGAGTGTCCACAAATCCGCGTCCCAAGCGCGTATTTTGCGTACGGGTGGGATAAGTATGTCAGCAAATATTACAACTCAAATGCTGGTACTCTACTACCAACGGGAGTTTTTGAAAGTATCATAGTGGCTCCGGACTGCAAAGGGTAATTTAAAGAAGACTGGAACTCCTTCGGCTCTTAGTGCCTGAGCTCTCTGTATGTAAGCGAAACAGAAAGATAAACACGAACCAGCTGCCGCGACACCGACTTGACTACCAGCCACCGTACAAACTTGCGGACGACAAACAATGGGCTCACCGTCCGGACCGAGCCCAAGTCGTCGACGGAGCGTAGTGTTCCTCGCGCGCCTCATAGAGATGTCAACAAAACCGTAGGGACCAGGGCTGATGCCCGCTAAAGCCGCGGGTAACTTCTGAAAAGAAAACCCTTGGTCCTAGAACGCAAACGGCAACTGAAGGACAAAAGTGTGATTTCAGTCAGTAAAAGTTTGACACGCCCTCTCGCTTAACCCTAAAGCGAAAGAAGTCATTGGCTGATTTCCCAACTTAAGAAAAAACCTACAAAGTAACACTACTTTTATAATAAAACACTGAATAATTACTGAATAACAAGTACACAATGTTAATAAACGTCAACGAAAAATCCACAAGATTATATTCCGTTTTACAGAGAACAATTAAAATAAATAGCCAGGTCCAGGTTCTCATATTTAAACGTCGTCCATAATGACCTTTTCCTTCCTCTTCTTAAGAAATTATAAATGAAAACTGAATCTTTACCTCATAACGTCCAAGGCAAATTAATATTATTTGGTGAAAACCGTCGTCATTAGAAACGGAACACCATATTAAGCCGGGACTGAATTATTTACTTGGATCAAAAATTATTACATGAGGAAGTATAATTTCTGCCTGTTATTTTTATTTCTTAATTGATTTTTCTTAATAAAATGGTTTGAGATATTTTTTTCAGCACACTAATGGAGATCATTAAGGCTTTGGCTCTCTATATTTTTGGACATTTCCTGAAAGTGCTCAACGGAAAAAAATGGTATGCATGGTTTGAACTAACCATTCGGAGCAATCTACATTTCCACTTATATAATATTATAAACAGGTAAAGCATTTTTTTGTTTTGTTTGTAGGAGGTAATCTCTGAAAGTACTGGTCCGATTGCTAAAATTTTTTCACCAATGGAAAGCTGGTTTTTTCCTGAGTGACAGGAAAGGCAATACTTTATGTAAGCAGGGGAAGCAGCGGGCAAAAGCTAGTAGTTTATATGGCACTAAAGTTCTAGGATCAGTCTCAGCCAAGAAATACAAGTTCGTTGATTTGTCATTTTCATACATTTATTAATTGCTGAGAGTGAAGAAAAACATAAAATAATGATAAATATGGCTGTCACTGGCTGTTAATGCACAGCTTTCACGATCACAGTGCTGTCTAATTTCACACACCTATTTTTTACTTTTCTTAATTGCACTAGGGCATGGTAGCCACAGATTATGTGTTGACAATTTGTTAAGATTTTTGCCTTTTAGCCTGTCGGTCTAGTGGTCAGCGGCCTTGACTGCTACGCTGGAAATCGTTTGTTCGATTCCCACCCAGGACAAATGTTAGTATGATGAGCACGATTATTTGTTCTGTGTCTGGGTGTAATCTATCTATTATAATATTAGGTTTGTATTCTATATAAGTATGTTTATGAGTTTTCTAGTACTCATACCACAAGCTCTGCTTAGTTTGGGACTAGATGGCGTTGTGTGAAAGTTGTGGAATATTATTATTTTATTATTTATTTTCCGGATGCATGATTGCTACCAGACAAAATCACACTGATATTATAAAGGTAAAGTTTGTGAGAATGTGTTAATGTGTCAGTACGTTTGCAACTTCTTCACGCTCGGACGGCTGAACAAATTTCGATGAAACTTGGTTATGGAATAAAACATAGAAAATAAATAATTTCTACTATCACGCGGGCAAAGCTGCTGGCAACAACTTTTTTTTTTTCGGTGGGAAAATCATCTTATGACATCCCCGCTCTGGGCGGAGCGGGAGATAGTGCTGACACTATCTCCCACTCCGCGGGTTTTTAGTCCACTCCTGTTCCTTCATTGCCTTTCGTACCAGGGCCGAGTCTTCCTTTCAGAATCAGACCCTTGGCCCCAGTAGGCTTCGACCCTGATGGGACCCTACAGTTGCTGACATCTATTTGAGGCGCGCGTGACCCAGTACGCGCCGTCGACGACTTGGGCTCGGTCCGGACGGTTACCAGTCGGTCGGACGGCGAACTACCCATTGCTCACCGTCTGCAAGCCCACGCCTACGGTGGCCGGAAATCGGGATCAGAATCCCGGCGGCGGTTAGGGCGTGAGGACCGTTGCCTCACGCGATCGGCCGCCTCCTTTGCTAGCATTACTGCTTCGCAGAAGAAGGCGACCGCCTGCCACTCCTCCTCGCTCCGGACCATGGCTTGTACCAAGGCCCGGCGCGAGAGATCACCGCCGCCGATCGCCCCCACGAGGACACGGAGTTGCTCTTCCCAAACGGGGCACACCTCCACCGTCTGCTCCACCGTGTCCTCCGGGCGCTGGCATCAGCTAGCTGACAGACTGACATATCAGCCAAAACTACGGGGATTAGGAGCGTGAAATTTTGCACAAAACTTCCTTTTATGACGTAGGCGAGCACTAAGAGAGGGTTCTCCAAAATTCACCTCCCAACGGGATGAAAAAGGGGTTCAAAGTTTGTATGGACAAATCTATTTTCATGCGAGCGAAACCGCTGGCAGAAGCTAGTTCCATATATTTGTTTACGAGAACGTCTATATAATTTGCTTTCATTCGTCGGATCTCAGCCGTCCAATAATCATAGCTTGACTTCCCATTGTTCTGAAAACAACAAAGGTTGAATATTATGCCTTTTTGATCTCCAACCCTTGACAAAATTCTCTTTCATATAAATCTCAAAAGATAAGTATACTTATGTAAGAATATTTCTTTGTGTGCGTTCTCGCTACCAGTTTTCTGAATGATTTATTTGAAATTATTATTTTGTTCAATGCAAAGTAAATGAAACTTCCAGCAGAATTAACTTATTGTTACATTAGTTAATTAAGAATTTAAGAAGTTAAAACCACCATCATAAACATCATCACCATTTCAGCCGAAAGTCATCCACTATAATTGGACATAGGCCTCCCCCAAGTGTTACCATAACGACCGGTAATGTGCGTCTCGCATTCCTCACCAGGTCATCGGTCCACTTTGTGTGAGGCCTTTCTAAACTGCGTCTTCCGGTACACGGTCGCTACTCCATAACCTTTCGTCCCCATCAACCATTATTCTGGTCTGCGTGAAATGTGCCCTGCCCACTGCCACTTAAGTTTGGCGATTCTTCGAGCTATGTGGGTAACCTTGGTTCTGCAGCGGATATCTTAATTTCTAATGTGATCACGCAAGGATACTCCGAGCACAGCCCTTTCTATTGCCCTTTGGGTGACTTTAAGCCTTCTGATGAGGCACATTGTGAGCGACCACGTTTCGAAGGCATAATTATGTCATCACTGACACCACGCACTGATCACAGACTGATACTGGCTGATTTTGTAATTGACCTCAATTTCGTCAAAGATAAGCGAAGAAAGGGACTTGTATGTCCTACAAGTTTTTTTCGCACCGTTCTCTCGCAAAGATTCTATTGTTTCTTGGAGTACATCTGTATAACAAAATTAATACAATATTTGCAATCTATCACACTAACCTTAAGTTGCCAACTTGTTTGATGCACTACATTTTAATTCACATAATATTCAAATCTCATTATTCCCTGGGGATCGCCCATACTGCATTATCTCCATAGAGACATAATGACTTGCTTTAAGTGATGGTTGTACGAGATTTATAAGGGAATTATCAAGCAGGTGGTATAAAAAAATATTATTATTATTATTATACCCAGTGCGGAGATCACCGGGCCCTACCACAAACTCTTAACGCGATACATTTGACGTCCTAAATTGAACTGTTACGGGGATAGAGCTATATAATTATGTTGTATAGTTCCATACCTCTTCCTCGCTTGCTCACCTGACATATTAACATGTCGTGGTAAGGCCCCAGTTCGTAATCTTCTGTGTGAAAACTCTAGATTATCAAGCAACTGAAAATCTTTTGATTTCAATCTGTTAAAGGTATAGCTATCAGCTACACAAACACATACCATACTCATAAACACACTATTTTATTGTACATACGTAAATCATAAACGTATGTCCTGCTAGAGTGCCTAATTATAACATAGGACTTTCTCATTTTATTCATTATCAGCTCACCCGGCGAACTTCATACCGCCCAACAGTCAATGAATGTAGTATATCTTTCGATAGAGTTAACCGATTGCGATGAAACAAAGCCTAAGTAACATATCAAGTTACACGCAATTTTAATGTATAAAATTTATTAATATGGATTTCGTACATTTTACGTGATGTGAGCACAACTAAAAACTTCTACAAATTATTATATGTATGTATCGAAGAAGATAGATAACATTTACATTACAACACATTCACAAGTTGCTAACTAATATAATTTGTATAGTTTTGAGGGGCCTGGGGACCCGTAAAATATGTATCCTTTGCCTATTTCGAGCAACAGTCTCTCACAAAAAAATTTATTAAGTGAGCCCTTCCCGATTCGTCTATCGTCAACGTGAGCATGGCTTAAAATCTTTTAGTTTCATAAAACACAATCCAATGCAATGATTGATAAAAAAGCAACATGAAAAAAGAGAGACAACGCCGAAACACTTTGTTTACATTCGGTAATTCCTTCACTCTCTCGAATATTCTATAAAACTTATTTTTAGAATTACGTGTTTTTGGAAAAATAAAATTGTCGTTTGAAATCTGAATTAAATGTGCAAAGTACATCATAAAGCGGAAAAGTTCACGCAAACTAAGATTTGTAATAACGTCTTATGAGCAGTTGTAAGGAAATGTATCTCGGGTTGGTCTCTCTTATGTACTTCTGTTCAGCAGAGCATTTGTGGAGAGAAATAAATTATAAATATTATACGTATTTAAATCTTTTATTTTTTTTCCGTGTGGGAAAATCATCTAATGACAACCCCCGCTCTTGGGCGGAGCGGGAGATAGTGTCAGACTTTTACTGACTAAAAACCCACTCCTGTTCCTTCTTTGCCATTTTTTCCAGGGCCCCGGGGATCTCTTTCGCATCACCCATGGCCCCAGTAGGCTTTGACCCTGCTGGGCCCCTACGGTTGCTGACATCTCCTACAGGCGCGCGTGGAACACTACGCGTCGTCGACGACTTGGCCTCGGTCCAGACGGACGTATTTAAATCTTGACGCAAAAAAATAAACGGTACTTATTACCAGGTACACTACTCCAAACATGATAAGAAATCGACTAATTTCTCTTCACACTTATCTCTCCTAACCAAAAACATGATTTCCAACAATATTTTCACAGTTTTACAAAAAAAAAATTAGAACACAATATTTTACCACCCATTTCTAAGTTCCAATAAGAGGTTCCCGCGCTTCAGTCCCAATAAACGGCACCACTCTGTAGAGATCGCAAATTGGAAACACTCCGTGTATACACACTGAAGTACATACACGCCCACATGTGGTATATGGTTCGTGTACGGATAATAACCATAATTAGAGCCTGATTACTCAAAATGAGCCAACACTATTGTACGTGGTTGTACCTATTACGGTTGAAACTTGGTTAGAGATGCTTGTATGGTGGACTAGTGACGATTACAAGTAGGTAAGTTTAGTTATTTATTCAATATTTGAGAATTAAAGTCGCAAAAATTCAGGGTCGTTAATAAAAGTGTAAAGTAAAAAAAAAGTAAAGTAACCGTAAGGGAACGGACATCCTCGTCGCTGCAAGACGTTCCCCGGCCGCTATAGGCGCGGGTTTACAGACGACGAGCAATAGCTAGCTCGCCGTCCAATCCTTCGAAAAAGAACTTGCCCAAATCGTCAATGGCTTGTTCCACGAGATGTAAGCAAAACCGTCGGGGCCCAAAAAACCGATGCCTGCTAGAGCCACATTTCTGAATCCACAATACTGTGGTCCTGGAACGCAAAGGGCAACTGAAGGACACAGGTGGGTTTTAGTCAGTTAAAGGCCCTCTCGCTCCAACCAGAGCGGATAAAGTTATATGATGACTAGCTTCTGCAAGCAATTTCGCCCGCGTGAAAGTCGGTTTCTCCATACAAACTTTAGACCCGCGTTTCTTCACCTTAGGGGGTGAATTTCTAAAAATCCGTTCTTAGCTGATGTCTACATCCTATAAGAAACCTACCTGCCAAATTTTAAGTTTGTAGGTGTTATAGTTTCTGAGATTTCGTGTTTAATCAGTTAGTAGTATTTCGCTTTTATATAAATAGATTTTCCATCACAAAGGTACACCAATACCTTCGGATTCCAAAAACTTCCACTAAAATTAAAACCACACCACAAAATCCCAGTTCAAAAATAATGAAATGGACTCGATGTCAGTATCAGTACCAACTGCTAACGGTCTATTTCCATTAGCAGGCAGACAGTCCGCACAATGGTAAGCAAGCTGTTAGGGCATAATGAAGGCATTGTACGTACGCCGTCCCGCGAATGGATGACGTCATTATATGCAACCTCTTGCCGACTCAGCTGTGCTGCCACCAACGTGATATATCGCCACCAAACGCAATTTATTAGTGTTTTGTAACCAATAGTAGGAACAGTCTTATAATTCGATTAGTCAGATCGGATATATTGGGCAGATTTCTGCAAAAAACACAGAATGTTATAGAAAAGGCGAGATTCTCTTTGTCAGTTTTTTTTTAGACTGTCGGAGATTTATAGGTTTCAGTAATATTTTACTGCAGAATTTGGTCTGCAGTAAAATATTACTGAAACCTATAAATAACCATTGCCTTTTGATATTGTTTGCCACAACGAATGTAACCATTTTCTCCATCGCAAACAAAATTCTAGCGAAATTCTCTTTGCACTTCTCTTTCAACTGCGCAAAAAGGAACCTAATCATAAATAGTCTTCCGTATCATAATAATCTAGGGCTCATACACAAAACTACGATGCATTGCGATACGACGCCGCAGGAATCTGCGATGCGAATTGCTGTGATGCGATTTTGTGCGGTAAAGCATCGGTTCAGGTGACCATACAATATGCGACGTGAATTAATTCGCAAGTTCTTGCGATGTCGTAGGTTTTTACGATGCGATATCGCATCGCTGTTTTGTGTTTGGGCCCTTAAGTCACCAAAAATATTACTTAATATTGACTTAGAAAAATTCATCAAAACCTTTTATATTTTTCATCATGGCTAGCTTCGGACCCCAAGATGCGAGAGCGGAGTGGCTGTCAAGCTTTCAAGATAAATCACTTCTTGTTCAATTTATTGGCACATGGTCTCACTCTAACATGACATTGAATTTTATACGAGATGGCTTTAAGTTATTGTTCAGTTGTTCGTGTATTTCAAACATAAACTGGTACCTATAATTGTTCTATCTCACCAGGATGGGATTGTCTTGGTTGCATGTGCGGATACTAAATTGCTGTTCAGTTTATTAGTTAGTTAATAGCTAATTTTTAAAGTAGATAGAAAAGATGGGGATGTCTTGCATGTCAACGAAAGTCTGACTGTTCTTTCGAAATGGTTCGCAGCTAATAATCTCTTATTAAATGCGAATAAAACTAAATGTATAAAATTTTCATTACCGAATGTCCCTCAAGTTGGCGTCAATCTAATTCTTGACAGCAACAAACTTGATGTTACTACGGAAACTGTGTTTTTAGGTATAACTATCGATTCTAAACTGCAGTGGGACGCTCATATTAGAACTCTTTCAGGTAGATTAAGCTCAACCGCATATACAGTAAGAAAAATAAGGCAATTGACAGATGTAGCCACAGCTAGGTTAGTTTACTATGCTTATTTCCACAGTATTATGTCTTATGGCATTTTACTGTGGGGATCTGTAGCTGATGTATACTCAATTTTCATATTGCAAAAGAGAGCAATCCGGGCTATTTATAAAATGGGTCCTCGCGAGTCCCTCAGAAATAAATTCAAAGAAATCGATATACTTACTCTGCCTTCTCTTTATATTTTAGAAAGTATTTTGTACGTTCGTAAAAACCTAGGACTTTTCAAAATTAAAAGCGAAATTGTATTACCCAAATGGAGATTAGCTAAGACCAGCAAGTCATTTTTACTAAACAGCATACGCTTTTATAACAAGCTACCTACCAAAGGCGGTGACTGAACTTAGCGAGGGCAAGTTCAAAACCCATATTAAGCGTGTCCTAACTAAAAAAGCGTATTACAAGTTTAAAGACTATGTATGTGTATGTAGAGCCGATGCCTGCTAGGACGGCGAGAATATTTGAAAGAGGTTACCGTGGCCCTCGAATGCAAAGAGCAACTGAAAGAACACAGGTGGGTTTTATTTAGTAAAAGTCTGACACGACTTTTCTCTCCACCCTAAAACTGGACAAGTTATTTGATATCACTTTATAAAAGAGGTTTACGGAAAGGTTATGTGTGTCTGAACTCGGTGTGCTTGGTGTCATTGAAAATAGCTTCGCACATACATCACTGATGAGCCGTGTTAGGACCAGTAGCAACAATATTGTGAACGTGTTTATGGACAAGTACTCTCCACTGCTGCACCATCGGATACGCTTGCACGCTACACGGTCTGTCCTGTAGTCATAAAGGACAGTTTCCCCTCACCGCACTAAATGTGTGTAGTTTTTTGTTTTGTATGTGTTTCTTTTTGTTTAATTGTGTATTGTAAACAGATTCTTTTTTTTCTGATGTGTGTTGTTTTTAATATTGTGTGTGTTGTATTAGTGTTAGATACCTATGGACGGAAAGGTCCGAAATAAACGTTTATTATTATTATTAAAAACAAACCAAACTTTTTGGAATAGAATATCTAGTTTGTAAGTAAAAACTTTAGTACCTATAACATTAAAATAAATGTTGTATGTTACTGGCTGGTCACGTCATTTTAACAGAAATTATAAAATTTGTGAATCCATCACCAGTAACCATTCCATTCCTTTTTTTTTCATTTTTTTTTTTAAGTTTTTCGGTTTCATTGGAAACTCCTTTTTTGAGTGTTCATCTCTGCCATAGCAGATTCAATGAATCAAGTACCACTAGGTAATAGATGCACGGGTAGCACGGGCTCTGTGGCACCTCAAGTCGCGACGCGTCGGACGTAATTATTTGATACACAGAGTTCATTGATAATAATCAGCTTATATCGCTACCACTATCACGGCGCAGGCCTGTTCTCTGTGAGAATTCTACGTTCAGAGAGATGAGATACATACATATCAAACTACAAGGCTATTATTCTATGAAAATGAAATAATTATTGTATCCATGAGTATATTTCTTACCAAAGAATATCGTGGTACCTAGTTATTAGGTTGTGGTGGAGATTTAGGCACTATGTAATTAAAATACAGGTATTTAGCTGCACCTGGTGAAACTGGAAGACGTTCTCACAGTTGTTGGAAAAAAAGCTTAGTAGAAATCGTTCAATAATTCTGTTGTCTGTAGTACTAAACAGATTGTAAAACTATACTGAACTAAATACATTGATTGGTCTAGTAACATTGGGTGCACGAGGCAAATTCTTCAAAATGCGCCCACAAAGTTCCTCCATTTTGTCCAGTTCCGTTTTAAAACTCGTGACCATCAATTCCACATCTTGAACAAATTTGTCAGTGCCAAGATTCACTCGTTGGTTTGCCATCTTCACAGCCATAGCGATATCTCGTAATCTTTTATTTTGCATTTCTCTGGGTCTCTGTAATTCGGCCCAAATGCTATCAAACCTTGGATCCATAATTTCTGCATATTTCTTGTTTACGATGGTCGTTTTTGGGTGACTTTCGAATTTTGCCTTCTTCTCAGTGTGAGCATGATCACCGTAAAAATGGGAACCAGAATATTTATTCTCAAACACAATTCTCAATTTTTTTTCACTATTTTCTCCTATTTCTGTAACCATTTTGTAGAAAGTAATGATTTCACTTACGATTGTTCATTGCAAAATAAGCTTCGCAGAATTTCGAAGCTAATTAACAAACAATCGCGTAAATTTACAAATCAATATACGATATAAAATTTTGATATTTTCATATACTTGTCATGACATAACAATTGTTTGACGAGTCTTGGTGACAGTAAGTTTGACAGACAACAATTATTTTTTTTCTTTCAAACATACATTGAATGTTGAATTAATTCTCCTTGGTTGTATCATAAACAGTGCCGTAGCTAGAGTCGTGCCAACGGTGTAGGGGCCATAGGGCGCAGTCTCGGGGGGGGGGGCATTTGATATCTGCTATCAATCCTTTTTATTTGTATTGTACCTTTTCTAAGAGCACGTTATAGAAACTCGCACCGGGCGTAAAAAAAGTTAGTTACGGCACTGATTACAAAGCTTGCTGCACGTGATATAATATTCAATTAACGTATTTACTATTTTTTATTTTAACTTTTCTAACTTAGTTATTTAATTATCCTGGAATGAAAAAAAATACCTAATTATATAGGTTTATACACGCACATAGTTATATAGGCTTATTACTGTAGTGCATCGGGGATGTTTGAGGAGGCCAACACCGAATGCTTTAGGGCAATAGTGTGCAAGAGAGTGGCCTCCCCGTCGTGTGGGGGCAGCCCCAACGGCCTTCTAAACATCATAACGGTTAGGGTTGAGTGTCCTATTGTGGGGCACTGGAATAAGATACATAGTTCGGGTGGTGTCCTTTTTAATATAAAATAAATAAAAGGTAATGATTTCCTGTTTAGAATAAGTAGGCATAATGTACTAACATAGTTTTGATTTACTAATACTTACTTTTATTGTTCCCTTTCGGATAAATTCCTCTTTTACTTCTTACTTCCACGTGGGTGAAATAGCTTGAAGCTATTAATAACGATAAACGACGCCTAGCGATACAGCTACGAACTACTCAAAATGCTACGAACTACGAAATACACACATAATGCTACGCCTTCGTAGCGGCTCGTAGGCCGTGTAGCAGGCCACGACATCTTTCCTCCAAACGTGGAACTGAAACGAATGTGGAAAAGCGATTTTATGCTCGGAGCTAGCGGGAAGCGTCTAAAGTACATGTACATTCGTCTTACAACTTGCCCGAGAGATGGCGCTGTGCTTAAAAATAGAGTAGGATCTATTGGCGACTACTACCAATAACCCTAATGACTTTTTCATGAAATGACCATTTTTGAAAGACCTAATAGAATGACTTTAATGATCACAGTTCCATAAAAAAATATGTGTATCGGTCGCAAAATATATTTTAATCAACAATTCAACATATTTAAACTTGACACTGACATGTAAAATGTACGAGTAAGAAACTTGAGAAAAATTAAATTTCGCTAGCTTCCATACTTTGATTATAATAATCAAAGTTTCCTTAGCATCTCATGATAATAAGAAGCTTTTTTTTATTTGGTGGGAACTTATCTAATGACTTCTCTCGCTCTTGGGCAGAGTGGGTGGGTGTGTCAGACTTTTACTGACTAAAATCGGCTCCTGATCACTCTTTGCCTTTGTTACAGGGCTCAGGGTTCACTTTCACTTAACAACCAGTAAAAGGGTGGATTGCATAATTATATTCATTCTTATACACGCACACATACCTACACGAACACTACTCACACAGTACGATTTAGTTAGTTAATTTGAATTTTAATATTAATATTTCAATTATTTAATTTTTCAAATACTTTTAAAAAAATATAAAAAAAATGTTCATAATAGAATTGTGAGGGCGCTGACTCTTGACATACAGGCCCACCTAGTTCGGAAAAAGAAATAATTATTATTATTATTACAGATAGTTTAAAAAATAACAATTTCAAAAACTAAAATAATTGCGAGTCGTACTTACACACGAAGGCTCCGTACCATAAAACAAAAAAAAACGATAAAATGAACATTACGTACTGAAGAACATTGGTTTATTCTATTCTATTCTCTGACGAAAAAATAAGAGGATTGAAAGACAAACTCAACTTAGATTCGATCACTTTCGCTTTTTCTTGATTTTTAGGGTTCTGCAAAAACAGAATCCTTATAGGATCACTTTGTTGTCCGTCCGTCTTTCTGTCGGTCTGTCTGTCAAGACCTCAGTATCGAGTTGAAATTAAAACCTAGTTAAGACTCAAATCTGCGTTCCCTTGAAGCTGAGAAAAACATTAAACTTCTAAATTAACGAAAAAAAAAGATACGGCCGTTTATGTCGCAAAAACGTATATTTTGACACTCTCAAGGGAATCAAAATTCATAGAGTACTTCCTGTTGACCTAGAATCCTGAAATTTGACGTGAAGCAAGGTCTCATAGCGCAAGTATAGGAAAAATATAAAAACTGTAAATTTTTAGTTACGTCACACAAAAAGAACTTTTTTTGCGATTCGGAAAAATCTTTGAGCCTCCATTCGGGAAAATAAACAATACTTAGACAATGTACGGAAACCTCAGCACGCGAGTCCGACTTTCACTTGCCCAGTTTTTTTGTGGTTGAGTGAATGTTATTAAAATTTTCAAAATTAGTCTACAATTGACCGAGAAATCGGTGAACATACGTAAAAAAATACATTCGGAAGAACCACGTTGCTTAGAATCGAAAGGCAAAACTGCAATGACAAACATTTTTTTTTTTGCTTACTTTTTTTTACTACTGTATCATAAGTGCATTCACAAACATGTAAATTCACACCTACAAAATACTCAGACCCGGGACAGCTACGTATCTGTTGGTCATGCAAATATTTGTTCAGTGCGGGAGTCGAACCCATGACACGCAACAGCCAATCGCTCAACCACTGCGCCAACCGTGCCATCATCATTTGCGGTTGGAGAATTAACAGAAGACATTTTTTCAACCATTTTTTCATTCATTTTTCGTATGATGAGCCAAAATTATCAGTTGAGCTATCGTCGTACCTGTCAATAATTATAATTATTTCATTTTCAGTCCGTTTTTAATTCTATTTTCAATAGTGACATCTCTGTCCAAAGAGATTTTTAAAGTATATATTTAATGTCTTTGTCTCTGTCAAAATCTTCCTTCATTATTATTAGAGATTTTTCTACCACTTTTGCCCAGTCTTCTTTAGTAATTTTCACACAAGCTTCTTTCAGCAATGTAATTATTTTCTTAGTGGAGAACGTGGAGAATGGCAGCTTTGTTTTTGTGGTGAACTACGTATCCTTTGACTTGAGCCCAGATCAACTCAATAGCATTGTACTGACAATGGAACGGCAGCATTCTTATCACTTTGTGTCCATACTGAAGTGCCAATTCATCAATTTTATATTTTAGTTTTGCAGGTTTATTTTCTTTACCACTTCCAGCAATTCAGCTTTTAACAATTTCATGTCAGCTTCAACGCCTTGTCTTTCTAACCATACCACTAAATCAACCTTTTGGTTTGCTTGAGGAGGTGCTTTATTTATTTGAACTGAATGGTAAGTTGCATTGTCCATAAAATCATTATTCATAATAATAATGATAATCTATGATAATAAAGCTCCAAATAATCTATGATATTGTTCGGGGAAGTTTGTTAACAAGTTAGTAAACCACTCTGTGAATTTATTTGCGTCCATTTCTTCGTGATATTATTTTGTACTTTTAGACTCGAATGCGAGTAAGGCATCATTCACAAAACCTCCCCCGGGTGATTCGTTCCCCATTGGAACTTTTGAGTTTGGTGGCTCACTATGGACGCTCTCTGCCCCATCTAGGGGACACAGGAACTTAAGAAGAAGAGACTTGGGTCCTATTTCTGTCCGCGGGGTATAAAGTAAGATTTCTATTTCCAGGTGGTTATAAAAAAATAACCATGAAGGCTAAGGCAAACTAAACCTAACCTAACTGGTCCGTCGGGGTGCCAAAATTATGTCAATACTTCCCTGCTCTCGTCTCTTAAACATATCGATTTTAAGTAACAGAACTGTTTTATTTGCCCGTTATTTTATAGGTAGGTCCGTAAACATTGATAAATATAGACCAAAATCTATTTATTTTACACATTGCCGCTGGACCAGTAGGTACTCTACAATTCTTAGGAATTGTATACATTTCCTAGGTAGAAAAGGCTTCAGCACCGTGAACCACAATACATACGCTGCAGCAGATTATATAGAATACTAAGGAGTATAATCAGCCTCTCTGGTTAGCGTTTGTGGACTAAGAGAAAGCCTTTGATTCGATCGAAACTTGGGCTGTACTGCAGTCTCTCCAAAGGTGCTAATTGAGTATGTCTTCAAGGTTCTGGAATGGAGAGGGCTAGGCATTAATGTCAATGGTGAGTACATCACTCACCTTCGGTTTGCCGACGACATGGTAGTCATGGCTGAGACTACGGAGGAGCTCAGTACAATGCTTGGTGACCTCAGTAGAGCTTCCGAAAGAGTGGGACTTAAAATGAACATGGACAAAACCAAAAACTCCTATTAAGATCGGAGACTCTACACCTGGAGTTGTGGACGACTACGTTTACCTGGGACAGACGGTCCAGTTAAGTAGGTCTAACTTCGAGAAAGAGATCAATCGTTGAATCCGACTCGGCTGGGCAGCGTTCGGAAAGCTCCGCGGTATCTTCTTACAAATACAAATACAAAAAATACAATTACAAAAATGTTTATTTCGTTATTACACGTTATACAAAGTTATACAGTTGGTGACGTCCCCTTTTAAGCATATAGATGCCTGTACCAGGAGGCGCCGCTCTTTTATATCATACAAGTGTAATAAGTTACATACAAGAGTGAAAAGGAATAATTAATAGTCTAATTCTAGTTTTATCATAGTCTGTTGGTGTGTGTGTGTGAGTGTGTGTGAGAGTGTGAGAGTGTTCGTGCGTGTGTGCTTGTGTGCGGGTCTGTGTGTGTGTTTGTGAGTGAAAGGGTGTGTGGGTGCAAGGTTGTTTTACATGGAAAGAGGTTTGTGTAAATAGGAACAGTTTAATTAAGATTTAATGTTTATTTAGATTTAACAGCAGATTCTCTGTTTCATCATAACATAACTTGTTTATCCAGTTAACCAGCAACGATTTGCATTCTTTAAACGGTTTAGTATAGATATCTATTTCTTTATTTATTTTATTATATAAGTATCCTGTGGTACTGAAATTTAGCAAATTCTGTTTTTACCCGAGTGGTGCAAGCAACATTGTGTTTTCTTCGTCTAGCTAGGATTTTGGAATCGAATGGTATGGTTTTATGTTTTTTTAGTACTACGTGTATAATATATAATTTTCGGACTGATAATAACTTACTAATTTGATACAGCTCAAAAGTAGGAAAATTCCTTTTTTTGAAGTACATTACCTTTATTAGTGTCCGTTGGTCTCTTTCAATTTCAAGAAAACGTGTTTTACGTGCGCCTCCCCAAATAGAAATACAATATATTATTACTGATTGGACTAGCGAGATATACACTTCATTTAGAAGGTTTTTTGATTCGCCACTTCTAGGGACTACGTGTCGCAGTGTTTTGAAAATCCAAATAAACTTACGTATTCTCGCAGTAATTTTTTCGATTTGAGAATACCAGGACAAACTTTGGTCCAACATTACACCTAAGTACTTGACATGATTGACTTTACTTAAGATTGGACAATTACAATTGTGATTTGCTACACTCCTACATTCATGTATTTTAATATTGAAATCATGTTCTGGTTGGACATTTTTATATATTGAGAAGCAGATGTAATTAGTTTTGCTTGTGTTTAACGTTAGAAGATTAGTTTTTAGCCATGAAGCTACTTGTAACATACCATTTTCTGCACTGGTTTTGGCTTCAGCCCAGGTTGAGCCAGTGAAGACAATTGCGGTGTCGTCAGCATACGAAAAGATGTTCGCTTTATTGATTGACATGTTACATAAGTCGTTTATGTAAATGAGGAATAGGGTTGGTCCCAAAACGCTTCCCTGGGGTACACCGCAAATAACATGAACCTCCCCGCTGACGTAATTCTCTAGCTTAACCTTCTGCTTTCTGTTTGTCAGATAATCGGTAAATATAGCTAGTTGTGTTTCTCTAATACCAATTTTCTCTAATTTTTGGATTAGGATGGGAATAGAGACCGTATCGAAAGCCTTTTTTAGGTCTATAAAAACGGATAAGCACCTAGTTCCTTTGTCGAGTTCTTTTGTAAGTAATGAAGTTAAAGATGTGATAGCATCTTCCGTAGAAACACCTCGTCTAAAGCCAAAATTGGGATGGAGATAAAATGTTGTTTGTTTGAAGGTAACTTAATAATCTATTATTTAAAAGTTTTTCTAAAATTTTTGCTATAACAGGAATAACAGAAATTGGTCTATAATTGTTGATATCGCCCTCCTTTCCACCCTTGTATATAGGGGTTATTATTGATTTTTTTAAGAAGCTAGGGAAGATACCTTGTTTAAAACAAAGATTAGCCAGATGTGTTAAAATTGGAATTATTTCATGTTTTACATGTTTTAAATACCTAGTCGAGATATTATCCCATCCTGGGGCACTATCCGATTTTAGAGAGCTGATTATAGAGTTCACTTCATCATTATCTGTATCCAGAAGAACAAAAGATTTAGAGAGACTAGGTAAAGAACGTAGATATAAATTTAGGTCACTCTGGGTTACATTTTGTTGTATGTCATTTGCAAGTTGGTTACCAATATTTGCAAAATATTGATTTATGAAGTTTGCTGATTCCGTTGGTGATGCTTTTAGATTAGTTAGTTCAGTATTAGTTCTATTACATTTATTTGTATAGGTGATGGTTTTCAGGTTTTTCCAAAGTAATTTATTATTGTTCAATGATTTAGTTAGAAGGTTTCTTTCATATTTTCTTTTTATTTTTTTATTAGGTTGTTGCAATGGTTTCTGTAACGAGCATATGTAATTTTTTTAATTTCATTGTGGGGGTCGTCTCGAGATTGTTTTTGGAGCTTATTACGATTCTTTATACATCTCAATATGCCTTCTGTGATCCAGGGTTTAATGATTCGCTTACTTTTAGGGATCTTGTGAATAGTAGTATTTGTTTTTAGTGAGTCAATAAGTTCCTGGATTAAACATTCTGTTACGTGGTTAGGATTTTCACAGAAAAGCAGAGTTGATAGATTTTTTTCTTTTAAATGTAGTAAGGCACTTTCAAAGTCAATTTTAGAAGTAGTTGTTGGTGTAGTTTGGTAATGTTTTATTTTAGATAGCGATAGAAAGGTTGTACGGTGGTCTGTAATAGTAGTGCGTAGGATAGCTATAAAGGCAGAATGCCGTTTCCCGTTTATTTTGAACATAAAGTGGTCAAGACAATTGGCCTCCCTTGTAGGTAAGGTGTGACCATATAGAATACCATGACTCGATAACATATCCAGGTATGATGTTCTATTTTTAAATTCATATGTTTGTTCCGTGTGTTTAGGTATAATATTAATATTAATGTCACCAGCAATTATAACATTGCTGTTTTGAGAGTTTAGGTTGTCAAGATGGAGTGCCAGAGAGTTTATAAATGGTTTCGCGTTAGTGTTTGATGGTGAACGATATATACCTAAAATGACATTATTCAGAATATTTAGTTGTAGACATGATGCGTGGCTTATCATTAATTCTGTGACACTGGCTTTTAAGGTATCCTTGATATATACTACTACGCCGTCATTTTGGTTTTGTTGACGAGTAGTAGCATAGGAGCGATATTTGGTCAAAGTCGGTATAGGTTTATTTCGATCAAGTCTGCATTCAGTTAGAATTATTGTGTCTACGTCAAAATTGAGGCAAGACAAATTTGCTATGAAGTCATCAAAATTGCAATATATACTCCTAATATTTTGGGAAATTATGGTAAGGTCACTTTTATTTATATTATAGTTGTTAGCAAGTTCACTACAATCACATTCTATCGTTCTCGCAATACTTAAATTATCGAGGTCATTTATAGTTTGTAGTGGGTCACTCATTATTATGTTTTATTAAATACACGGTACATTTTAGGATCAGGGTATTATTTATATAAAGTGTTTGAAGCCGTAAGAAAATATGCAATACATTTATGGTTTGTAGGGATGGATGAGAATGGAATTGCGGTAATTTCGGTAATTTCCCTTTTTTGTAAATATTAGACCATGTTTGATTAGTTATATATATTGCACTCTTTAAATGACTGTAGTGAATTAAAATTGATTCACACGTAAATAAACTTTTAACAGTATAATATGTAAGATAGTGATAATGTGTGTGTGTGTTTGTAGGTGTATTTAGAGTAGGAATGAATGAAGTAATTTGTGTAAATGTCAAGTAAGTGTAACATACTTTACATACCCAGTTTGATGAGCTTAAAAAATAAGCAAAAAAGTAGTAATAAAAGTAGTGAACTTCTTTATGAAAATATAGTCATTGATTGATAATTAGCTGTTGAATTTGTGCTTCGCTTCTAATAATTAAGGTTGGAGAGTCGTCTTCTCTTTTGAGGTATACTCGGCCATAAGCGGTCCAGCAATATTTGTAAGTTTTTGACTTCACGAGGTCTCGCGCAAGGAAGTGCAGGCGTGCAGCCTTTGCAGTGAGGTGTTCAGTGATGAATATAGGGGTATCCTCGTTAGTGCGCATGTCCAGGTGTTTGGCACATAGCTTCGCCTTTTGTTTTATGTTAAATGCCTTACAAGATTTCAGTAAATTATTTTTTATCAATGTTGAGTTTGTTTCCACTACAATAGGCGTGTTGCCTAATTCTTTCTTTGAACGAACTCGGTATATATCACGGATATTCGTCTTGTCTAGCGGACAACCTACTGAGTTTGATAGGCTTGTAACCATATGAATTAGGTCATGGTTTCGTTTGTCTTCTTAGGAACATTTTTTATTTCAAAATTAGCCTTTCTGCTATCCTGTTGCATACTTTCTATTCTATCCTCCAATATAGTAATATATTTTTTATCCTCTTTTGTTTTCTCCTCTAGGGATTCAATTTTTTTCTTAAATTCATCATTTTGCGCCATCAAAAAGGCGATGGAGCTTTCGATATTGCAACTTGATTGTTGTATTCCTTGGAGTATAGTGGCATTTTTTTTGAATTCATTCTCTTGGGCCGTCATCATCTTGGAGAACATAGACTGCATCTCTTCCTTAAATATAGCAAAATCATCAACAAAAGCTTCATCGTCATCACGTCTTCTTTTTTGCCGGGATGTCACAAAGTTGGGGGGCGTTTTATGCTTGGGTTGTTGCAGCCCTACCCGGTCCAAATCCGTTTCCGACAAGGATTTATCTAAGTTAAGTCGGTCCATTCTGCTGTCGTATAATGATTAAACGATGATAATATCCTTTCATAAACAGACACGAGTTATAAAATAATAACACTCGGTTCGTATCGTAGCACAGGTAGCCGCTCTGCCGTAGCCGTCGTAGCGTCGTAGCCCGTAGCTCGTGACGTCAGGTTTCGTAGCGAGCCGCGTGATGCTTGCTCCGCCCACGTTTATGACAGAGAGGGCAATTATGGTGATGGTCCTTTTCACTCGAGGGTCGCGGGGGGCAGGGCCCGCTTGTTATCGGTACCGGCGCCGGCGGCGACGACTGTTCGTCTACTTTCACTTTTAAATGTATAGTTGAAATTGCGAGTTTATTGCACTAATAATAAGATCTAAACTGGTTAATATTTAGACTTAAGAATTAAAATATTTTTAACTAATAGGCTGCGCACGTCTGCTCACAGCTGAGATCCGGACGAAAGAGGAATTCTTTCTTTCTTATCAATAATCAATATACCACAGCATTTCAAGTGATGACAGATGACATGCCAATGATGATATATGGCTGCGAAACGTGGTCGCTTACAAAGGGCATCATCAGAAGACTTAAAGTCACCCTTAAAGGGTAATGGAAAGGGCTATGCTCGGAGTTTCCTTGCGTGATCGAATCAGGAATGAGGATATTCGCAAGAAAACCAAGGTTACCGACATAGCACGAAGAATTGCCAAACTTAAGTGGCAATGGACATTGCTCGCAGAACGGATGGCCGTTGGGGCCGAAAAATTCTGGAATCCGACGCGTTGGAAGGGTTAAGTTTGCGGTAAGGGTTGCGGGGCCCAAAGGGCAATGGAAAGGGCTATGCTCGGAGTTTCCTTGCGCGATCGCATAAAGAATGAAGATATCCGCAGGAGAACCAAGGTCGCCGACATAGCCCGAAGAATCGCCAAACTAAAGTGGCAGTGGGCAGGGCACATTGCTCGTAGAACGGATGGTCAATGGGGTCGAAAGTTTCTAGAGTGGCGAACGCGCACTGGAAGACGCAGCGTTGGAAGGCCTCCCACAAGGTTGACCGACGACCTGCTGAGGGTCGCGGGAGTGCGGTGGATGCGAGAAGCACAGGATCGGTCGTTGTGGCGACGCTTGGGGGAGGCCTATGTCCAACAGTAGACGTCTTTCGGCTGAAATGATGATGATGATGAAGGGTTGCGGGAATCCGATGGATGCGAGACGCACAGGACCGTTCCTTGTGGCGACACTTGGGGAGGCCTATGTCCAACAGTGGACGTTTTTCGGCTCAAATGATGATGTTGATGATGACAGGTAGAGTACGTAATAGACAATAGTTTTTATAATATTTCATACATTGCCTGGAGGCCACATTGCCTAGGTATTGTATAGAATAAATGCCCTTAATATAAGAGAAGGATTAGTGCCAGTATAAATAAAAGATTCTATCTGTTAACTAATTCCATATAAACTGTCAGTAGCTACGATATAAATAAACCACTTAAACGACATTATGTCACAAACAATAAAACGGGAGATAGTCTCCATAAATGTCACTGGTGCCATCCACAGAGACATCGTAATATATCTACTTATTAGGGTTTGTTTCTATCGAAGTGAGATAAGGTCAGGGGAGAGGAGATAAGAAAATAAAAGATATAACACAAAAAGACATTTTATTCGTAAAACATAAGTGCGCGTAAATTATAAATAAAATATGTTTTTATAAAGTACAAAATTGGAGTACTTCAAGTTGCTGTGTTCAGAACAATAGCTTACATCATTTGCAAGAGTTTAATTCTTAACGGAATTTTTGGTCTACTAGCTTTCTAATGCTATGACTTATGACCCTTGACTGGCCTGTTGGTCTAGTGGTTAGTGGCCCTGACTGCTATGCCGGAGGTCGTGGGTTCGATTCCCACCCAGGACAAATGTTTATGTGATGAGCACGATCATTTGTTCTGTGTCTGGGTGTAATTTATCTATATATGTATGTATTCAGAAATATATAAGTATATTTATCAGTTGTCTAGTACCCATAACACAAGCTCTGCTTAGCTTGGGACTAGACGGCGTTGTGTGATAGTGGATTATATTATATTATATATTATATAGTGATCGGAGTAGGTAGATTGAATTGGGGTCATTGATCCGAAACGTATATATTAATATGGATATTCCTCCGGAATTGGTTGATTTTTAAATAAAAAAAAACCCGGAACTTAGGTAGGAATTGTATTAAAATTAGCAATATTATATTCTTCATAATTTTTTTTAACGACACACAGTCACGATTTGACACAACCCAACGACCAATCAGAACAAAGGATCATGGGTGGTGTACTAACCGGTTATCAAATAATGCGTATGCGTAAATATTGAAATTTAAGTGCAATAATTTATAAAATGTTGTGGCCATAAAAAGTCTAAAAAAAAATAAAAAATATATTAATGCTTCGATCGGAATTCGATTGTTTTTATTATTCAACCGATAAATAATAAATTAATTTAGTTTTGATACGTTCCTTTAAATTTTGAATTGAGTAGTAATAATATCACTACCATCATTAACAAAATTTAATTGAATCCGGATATAACAGAATTACTTTCCGGAAAAATGGCTTAGCCATTCTTTCTGTGTGCATTTATGATACAAGTACCAAAAATCAATCTACATACTCCGATCACTGCTATGACCTATGACTCCCAAACTACAGTTTAGGACCATGTTTTAAAAATTAAATTTCTGTCTCGGTTGCAATCCCTTTTTTTTGTTAAATATTTTTAATAAATAAACACTTTGTTGCGCAATATGTTTGCGTAACACACAATATAATAACTCTGCCTATGAAATTGCTGTTTTTTTTTTTAAATCGGGTTGCTTTGAAGTGTTACATCTTTGGATTGACTTGGAATTATGAGTTCAAATAAACGTTATATTAAAGGTACTTACGTTATTTTTTTTTTTTCGAAATTACATTTTTATTGCTTTCTTTGTGTTTTGTATTTTCTGTAATATCGCAATACTTATAAACATGAAAGTTAATAAAAAATATTTTTTTTATATTAAGAAGTCTCGTGTCAGACATGTACTGAATAAAACCACGCATGTGTTCTTCAGCTGATCTTTGCGTAAGATGTGAATACAATATCAACTGTAATCCACGGTAATCCAACAAACACTTTGCAAGGCGGTGTTGTCCGACTATGTAGTACTGCGACCGAACGGACGATACAAGGGGTCACCCATTCGGTGGCAGTCCGGAATTTTTCTGAAAAGGAGTCTGTACTGCCGCAGCTTAGCTCCGGTAGGCCTCGGATTGGAATCTTTATTTAAAGATAAGACTTGGAAGGACAACCTTTTGTATTTTTCCTACTGTTCAACGATACATTATTTCATTATAAAAGTCACGTCAATACCAATAAAACAGCATACTTCTTTTTTTTATTAAATTTTGTAATCTATTCTAGAAATCATAGCTAACAACCCCGCATAAGTCATTTTTACCAACTTTACAGGAAACGAAAAAACCTGTGCGGTATTGAGAAGCCAGCTGACTTGCACGCTATCACTTCTTTTCGAATTATCGGCTTCTGATTGGCTGAAATCTATGTCATGTGACCAATGGTTAGACGCGTAATGAGCAGCTCCATCTTAAGGCATGGCAATGTGAAAACCGCCAATTTTGGACTTGAGCGGTGTTGTAACGACGAAGTGCAAAATCCTTAAAAGTATATTTTATAAGCCATTCTGTAAAAAAACAACTTATAGATACTTTATAGATACTTTTTTGCTTATTTTTTAAGCTCATCAAACTGGGTATGTAAAGTCTGTTACACTTACTTGACATTTACACAAATTACTTCATTCATTCCTACTCTAAATACACCTACAAACACACACACACATTATCACTATCTTACATATTATACTGTTAAAAGTTTATTTACATGTGAATCAATTTTAATTCACTACAGTCATTTAAAGAGTGCAATATATATAACTAATCAAACATTGTCTAATATTTACAAAAAAGGGAAATTACCGAAATTACTGCTATTCCATTCTCATCCATCCCTACAAACCATAAATGTATTGCATATTTTCTTACGGCTTCAAACACTTTATATAAATAATACCCTGATCCTAAAATGTACCGTGTATTTAATAAAACATAATAATGAGTGACCCACTACAAACTATAAATGACCTCGATAATTTAAGTATTGCGAGAACGATAGAATGTGATTGTAGTGAACTTGCTAACAACTATAATATAAATAAAAGTGACCTTACCATAATTTCCCAAAATATTAGGAGTATATATTGCAATTTTGATGACTTCATAGCAAATTTGTCTTGCCTCAATTTTGACGTAGACACAATAATTCTAACTGAATGCAGACTTGATCGAAATAAACCTATACCGACTTTGACCAAATATCGCTCCTATGCTACTACTCGTCAACAAAACCAAAATGACGGCGTAGTAGTATATATCAAGGATACCTTAAAAGCCAGTGTCACAGAATTAATGATAAGCCACGCATCATGTCTACAACTAAATATTCTGAATAATGTCATTTTAGGTATATATCGTTCACCATCAAACACTAACGCGGAACCATTTATAAACTCTCTGGCACTCCATCTTGACAACCTAAACTCTCAAAACAGCAATGTTATAATTGCTGGTGACATTAATATTAATATTATACCTAAACACACGGAACAAACATATGAATTTAAAAATAGAACATCATAGCTGGATATGTTATCGAGTCATGGTATTCTATCTGGTCACACCTTACCTACAAGGGAGGCCAATTGTCTTGACCACTTTATGTTCAAAATAAACGGGAAACGGCATTCTGCCTTTATAGCTATCCTACGCACTACTATTACAGACCACCGTACAACCTTTCTATCGCTATCTAAAATAAAACATTACCAAACTACACCAACAACTACTTCTAAAATTGACTTTGAAAGTGCCTTACTACATTTAAAAGAAAAAAATCTATCAACTCTGCTTTTCTGTGAAAATCCTAACCACGTGACAGAATGTTTAATCCAGGAACTTATTGACTCACTAAAAACAAATACTACTATTCACAAGATCCCTAAAAGTAAGCGAATCATTAAACCCTGGATCACAGAAGGCATATTGAGATGTATAAAGAATCGTAATAAGCTCCAAAAACAATCTCGAGACGACCCCCACAATGAAATTAAAAAAATTACTTATGCTCGTTACAGAAACCATTGCAACAACCTTATAAAAAAAATAAAAAGAAAATATGAAAGAAACCTTCTAACTAAATCATTGAACAATAATAAATTACTTTGGAAAAACCTGAAAACCATCACCTATACAAATAAATGTAATAGAACTAATACTGAACTAACTAATCTAAAAGCATCACCAACGGAATCAGCAAACTTCATAAATCAATATTTTGCAAATATTGGTAACCAACTTGCAAATGACATACAACAAAATGTAACCCAGAGTGACCTAAATTTATATCTACGTTCTTTACCTAGTCTCTCTAAATCTTTTGTTCTTCTGGATACAGATAATGATGAAGTGAACTCTATAATCAGCTCTCTAAAATCGGATAGTGTCCCAGGATGGGATAATATCTCGACTAGGTATTTAAAACATGTAAAACATGAAATAATTCCAATTTTAACACATCTGGCTAATCTTTGTTTTAAACAAGGTATCTTCCCTAGCTCCTTAAAAAAATCAATAATAACCCCTATATACAAAGGTGGAAAGGAGGGCGATATCAACAATTATAGACCAATTTCTGTTATTCCTGTTATAGCAAAAATTTTAGAAAAACTTTTAAATTACAGAATATTAAGTTACCTTCAAACAAACAACATTTTATCTCCATCCCAATTTGGCTTTAGACGAGGTGTTTCTACGGAAGATGCTATCACTTCTTTAACTTCATTACTTACAAAAGAACTCGACAAAGGAACTAGGTGCTTATCTGTTTTTATAGACCTAAAAAAGGCCTTCGATACGGTCTCTATTCCCATCCTAATCCAAAAATTAGAGAAAATTGGTATTAGAGGAACACAACTAGCTATATTTACCGATTATCTGACAAACAGAAAGCAGAAGGTTAAGCTAGAGAATTACGTCAGCGGGGAGGTTCATGTTATTTGCGGAGTACCCCAGGGAAGCGTTTTGGGACCAACCCTATTCCTCATTTACATGAACGACTTATGTAACATGTCAATCAATAAAGCGAACATCTTTTCGTATGCTGACGACACCGCAATTGTCTTCACCGGCTCAACCTGGGCTGAAGCCAAAACCAGTGCAGAAAATGGTATGTTACAAGTAGCTTCATGGCTAAAAACTAATCTTCTAACGTTAAACACAAGCAAAACTAATTACATCTGCTTCTCAATATATAAAAATGTCCAACCAGAACATGATTTCAATATTAAAATACATGAATGTAGGAGTGTAGAAAATCACAATTGTAATTGTCCAATCTTAAGTAAAGTCAATCATGTCAAGTACTTAGGTATCATTATACCTAAGTACTTGACATGATTGGACCAAAGCTTGTCCTGGTATCCTCAAATCGAAAAAATTACTGCGAGAATACGTAAGTTTATTAGGATTTTCAAAACACTGCGACACGTAGTCCCTAGAAGTGGCGAATCAAAAAACCTTCTAAATGAAGTGTATATCTCGCTAGTCCAATCAGTGATCATATATTGTATTTCTATTTGGGGAGGCGCACGTAAAACACGTTTTCTTGAAATTGAAAGAGCACAACGGACACTAATAAAGGTAATGTACTTCAAAAAAAGGAATTTTCCTACTTTTGAGCTATACCAAATTAGTAAGTTATTATCAGTCCGAAAATTATATATTATACACGTAGTACTAAAAAAACATAAAACCATACCATTCGATTCCAAAATCCTAGCTGGAAGAAGAAAACACAATGTTGCTTGCACCACTCGGGTAAAAACAGAATTTGCTAAATTTCAGTACGACAGACGCTCGTCTTACTTATATAATAAAATAAATAAAGAAATAGATATCTATACTAAACCGTTTAAAGAATGCAAATCGTTGCTGGTTAACTGGATAAACAAGTTATGTTATGATGAAACTGAGAATCTGCTGTTAAATCTAAATAAACATTAAATCTTAATTAAACTGTTCCTATTTACGCAAACCTCTTTCCATGTAAAACAACCTTGCACCCACACACCCTTTCACTCACAAACACACACACAGACCCGCACACAAGCACACACGCACGAACACTCTCACACTCTCACACACACTCACACACACACCAACAGACTATGATAAAACTAGAATTAGACTACTAATTATTCCTTTTCACTCTTGTATGTAACTTATTACACTTGTATGATATAAAAGAGCGGCGCCTCCTGGTACAGGCATCTATATGCTTAAAAGGGGACGTCACCAACTGTATAACTTTGTATAACGTGTAATAACGAAATAAACATTTTTGTATTTTTTTGTATTTTGTATAGATCGCATGAATGGTTTTATGGCCTTTCGATATCACAGTACCTTTAATCCGACAAATTTCATACATTTGTACAACAAAAATCGATAGGTACAGTCAGCACCAAAAGTCGATGAACAGAATCAACATAACAAAACCGGTCCACACCACGCCACCACCACGCCCGCCACGCACCAGGTGTTTTGTTATGTTGATTCTGTTCATCGACTTTTGGTGCTGACTGTACCTACCTACTGCACTTGTATAAATATAACTAATCGTATTGATGTTAATCAATAGGTGAGTCGGATTATGAGGGGTGCCTCATTATGAAGAGAACATAAGATGTGTCTTAGTTACAAAGTGAGGAAGGGCCAGATACACTGAGGTAGCTACCAAGGAGCTAGGCAGTGCAGTGCCCCAAGGCCTGATAAGCAATCTTTTTTATACTAGCGAAATATTCTTCCATTTTCAAAATCTAAACAAAATAGGTTGAAACACTACTTTGATCATGACAAATCCTTTTTAGTCAGTAAAAGTTTGACACTCCGTTTGGAGCAGGAACGGGAGAAGTTATTTGTTAAATTTACAAAGGTTAAAATAGGGGCCCCAGATTTATTTGCCCCAAAGCTGTTGGTCACCTAGCTACACCATTGGCCAGATAACATAACAATTGCAACCAGTTCAAATTCCACCACAGGCGCGGGCTTGCGGACGGCGAGCAATGGGTAGCTCGCCGTCCGGCCGTCTGGTAACCGTCCGGATCGAGCATAAGTCGTAGACGGCGCGTAGTTTTCCACTCGCGACTCAAGAAGATGTTAGCAAAACCGTCGGGGCCCAGCAGGCTTCTTCTTTATTTATTGGAATAAATGTAGTGTTAATATTTTTGGCTTTGAAACTAAGTCCGCCATGCCTTCGTAAAAATTGTTCGGAAATCGCCTACCTAACTAAAACATGTAACGAAGCGAAAACGACTCGTTACATTATTTAGCCCTTTCCATTGCCCTTTGGGTTACTTTAAGCCTTTTGATGAGAACCATTGTGAGTAACCACGTTTCGGAACCATATTTCATCACTGGTCATAGACTTTCGTCTTGAGACACTGTGGTATATTGGACGAGAAGATACCGCGCAGCTTCCCGAACGCTGCCCAGCCGAGTCGGATTCGACGTTTGACCTCTTTCTCGAAATTAGATCTACCCAACTGGACTGTCTGTCCAAGGTAGACGCAATCGTCCACAACTTTGCGTATAGAGTATCCAATCTTGATAGAAGTGGGTGCTACATGGTTGTTTATCATGACTTTAGTTTAATGCTATGCTCGGAGTTTCCTAGAATGATCGAATCAGAAATGAAGATATCCGCAGGAGAACTAAGGTTGCCGTCATAGCACGAAGAATCGCCAAACTTAAGTGGCAATGGGCAGGGCACATTGTTCGCAGAACAGATGGCCATTGGGGTCGAAAGGTTCTGAACTGGCGAGCACTTACCGGAAGTCGCAGTTCTGGAAGGCCCTCTACAAGGTGGACCGATGACCTGGTAAAGGTTGTGGGAATCTGATGGATGCCAGACACACAGGACCATTCATTGTGGGTGACATTTGGGAGTGGCCTATGCCCAGCAGTGGGCGTCTATTGACTTAATTGATGATGATGATGACATTATTTAATATACAATGAATTAAAACAAAGTGGACTTTATGCGGCTCCTAATCCTTATTTTTTAAATAAGTGGTTGCGTTTATAATTAAAGTATATAGGTATATACTAAATCTTCAAGCTCGCCAATCGCGTCAATATTGCGAAGAAAATAGGTAATTACCAAGTTAAGAAAATCCGTTGAATAGCTTTTAAATAAGAATTTAATCAAGGAGCTGGTTTTAAACTGAACGTTTTTTATGTAATTTTCTTTACTTTGTCGTCGTGACTAAAAATGCGATGAAAATAAAAGTTGAAGAATGGAGAGAGGAAGAAAAAGGCCGATATGAAAATGAATTTGTGTAACCATTTGAGGAATGGCAGAAAAGGAGAAATCATGACGACACATGAAGGTTAACAGCGGGGAATAGAATTATTGCGCCGACCTCAAATGACACGGATAAAGGCAAGAAGTAGATTATTATTGATGCTAAGAAAGATTCTAACAATCTCCTACTGATTACTTCAGATTTAATACTTTCTTCCTACCATAAACTATCCATTTTTCTGTGGAGTGAGCTTTCTTTCGATTTCTGCCCCAATTAGTATGCATTTACGCGGAAGTTGCGCAATTGTTATATTTTTTACACAATATCAGTGTTGTACACGTTTCGAATCAGTAAAAGAATTCTCATCATCACAAATCATATTACGACTTTACAATATTCCTAGAAATCTTTGCAGTCACTGTAGGCGTAGGCTTCCGATAACCGTCTGGACTGAGGCGAATGGTCGTCGGCGCGTAGTGTTCCACGCGCGCTTCAAGGAGATGTCAGTAAAATCGTAAGGGCCGAACAGGGTCAAAGCCTACTGGGGCCATGGGTTGGCCCTAAGCCGAAAGGTAAACCCGGGGTCCTGGAACGCAAAGCAAAGAAGGAACATAGGAGTGGGTATTAATCAGTAAAAGTCTGACACGCCCTCCCTCTCTGCCCTAGAGTGGGAGAAGTCATTGGATGATTTCGCACCTTAATAAAAAAAGGTTACTCTCTCCATTTGTGAAGTTAAGAAGGATTAAGTGGAGAAACAGACAGACCTGGAATGTGGCTTTATTTTAAACTATGTACAGTAATAGAAGTTTACAGTTTAGATATGGGGTCAAGTATAATACAAAAATAGTTCAACAATTATATCTTACGAAACTATGCTATTTTAAACTCGTAAAAGGAGCCGCGGTTACAACAATATTGACCTAAAAAGTTGGTCAATGTTTTGATTAAATTCTGAGTGCGCTGTTACCAGCAAATTCTGAATTTTGCTAACTAATAAAACTAAGGTTAGAATTAAGTTAACATTGTATTATTTCATAATAAGGCATGCATGCCAATAATTTGCTGGTTCGATCATGATTTGTTATTATAACATAAGGTACAACTTACATATAAACTAAGTATATGAACTGCTTGCAAGATTGCACCTACCTACTCAAATTCTTGACATGTTTTAAAACGTTACAAAACGTGCTGTTTGTGTAAACAAACACCGAACCTACTTTTGTTTCATGACCACGCCTATTCGACACACATGGTGTTTGAATATTATTTATTTTGTTACGAGATAAGGTTATTAAAGATATGCATGGAGTAGTTTTATGAAAACCAAGGGCCTAGCAGCCTATTTAATACAACCGATCAATTTCCTTAAGGGACTCCTAGCAACCGATGACCTTGAGCATTTTTCTACCTTTTCCCCCCTATATTATTACACTTGAATGATAATTTTACGTAAATTACTTCTCCAATCACTTTCACTCCGATCACTTTTCCAAATATTTTTTGTTCGAATTTCATTTTACCGAAAACTATTGACCGACATCTTTTTGATATATGCATTATTTGACATATTTTTAGGTCATCGAAGTATCATGTGTCATAGGTACATAGGTACCTATTATTTTACCAAACTATATTTCGCCGATTTACAAAATCATTATTTGCTATTGGCTGTAGCCTATTTTGAACTTTTTACATTTGATTTATTTGCTATATTTTCACCACACCGAAACAAAATTTTACGGAATTTTGGTCACAAATATATAGACGGTTACTTGGTAGCATTTTCAATTTTAAATTAAAATAGTGTTATAAAAAGTCAATATGTGGTGCTACAAAATTTAGTGACAAACAAATCGCCGCAAAACCGACTTTACATAGTCTTGTCTGCTCTACCCTAGCATGACTGGGATGCCTAGTTTTAATTGAAGTTTGTGTCAGGGTACACCTGACAGCTCAAGTGAATTCAGAAACTCTACAGCATATGATGTACTCTGTTCTGTATCCATAAAATTGCTAAAATTGCTCTTTCACATAAATATTGATTTCCGTGTTTTTTTTTTTTAAATCTGGGTAAACACTTTATTTTTTTTTTTTAGGTGGGAAAATTATTTAATGACAAATCCCGCTCTTGGGCTGAGAGGGAGATAGTGTCAGACTTTTACTGACTAAAAATCCACTCCAGTTCCTTCTTTGCCTTCATCCCGAACCCCAGGCTTCGCTTTCACACTACCCGTGGCCCCAGTAGGCTTCGACCCTGCTGGGCCCCCACGATTTGCTGACTTCTCCCCAAGGCGCGCGTGGAACAATACGCGCCGCCGACGACCTGGGCTCGGTCCGGATGGTTACCGGTCGGTCGGACGGCGAGCCACCCATTACTCGCCGTCTGCAAGCCCGCGCCTACGGTGGGCGGAAATCGGGAACGGAATCCCGGCGGTGGTTAGGGCATGAGGACCGTTGCCTCACGCGATCGGCCGCCTCGTTTGCTAGCATTACTGCTTCGCAGAAGAAGGCGACCGCCTGCCACTCCTCCTCACTCCGGACCATGGCCTGTACCAATGCTTGGCGCGAGAGATCACTGCCGCCAATCTCCCCCACGAGGACACGGCGGTGCTCTGCCCAGGCGGGGCACACCTCTACCGTATGCTCCACCGTGTCCTCCGGACGATCCACACAAAGGCGGCACCCAGGCGTTTCTTCTGCACGAATTCGGTGTAGGAACCTCCCGAACTTACCATGTCCGATGAGGACCTGCGTCATGCGGTAGATAAAAACGCTATGTGATCTTTCCAGCCACTCCTCAAAGAACTTATCGCCATAACTGTGGCGTGCCCAGCACTGGGTTGCGACAGTCGCTGTCGCCATTTCACCATGATATGGGTAAACACTTGCAACTAATTTTGAATCACTGTGTACTAATTGACCAAAATCTCCCGTCAGTGTTACACAGCCCTCGGCATCGGTTTCTAACCGACCATCTCTCTTCGCTTGTGCCTAAGAAGACACTCTTGAAAGGTTCGACTTGTGTTTGCGAGGCATTTTAAATCAATTTAAATGGAACAGAAAAAAAAAAAAACATCCAAACAAATATTGTCTAATTAAAAAAAACAACAAACTATGTAATCGACTTTTTAAAAAATTCATAGAATTATTGAGGGATAAGTGGAAAATAGAAACAAAACCACAACAACAATACCAAATCGCAAAAGTAAACACGAATGGCCAAAAATCGAAAGCAAATCAATAGTCAAATAACAAAGTATAGGTACCGTATGCACTATAGTGTGAAGCGCGGTAGAGAGCACACAACGTTAGCGCGATACAGAAACCTATCAGCGCCATCTATCGGAATCCATGAGTAACACTTATTTATGTTTCGAAAGTTGTTTTTTTTTCTCAAAAGCTGATTGATTTTTGGTTAAATTTAATGTTTTAATATGGTTTTATAATATTTTATTATTCGTTTGTACCATATAACCTTTACTAATTTTGCGGAGAGTCTCCCACAAATCTCCATTACCTATTTTAGGGGCGAGGGGAAGATTTCCAAAAAAAAAAAATAAGGCAGGTATTATTCGCTGGTAACAAGGAGTCTGTGTACTGATTTTTAGCTCCCTACCTTGAAAATTGCGAAAAGTCCCATATAAAATTTCACTCCCTCTTTTGAGGGGTTGGGGGGGCAGAGAAAAAATTATGCACGATTTTTTTATTAATCACAAATTGCCCGCATACCAATTTTTAGCTTTCTATCTTGAAATTGAGGAATGCTCCATACAAACTTCCACCCCCTATTTTAGGGGAGTGGGGGCTTAAAAAGAGACAAAAAGGAGCCTGTGTCACTCTCCGTCCCTTCAACTATCTCCACTTAAAAAATCACGTCAGTTCGTTGCTCCGTTTTGCCGTGAAAGACGGACAAACAAACAGACACACACACTTTCACATTTATAATATTAGTATGGATGACACGCCCTCTTGCTCCGCCTAAGGGTGACAGATGATTTCCCACCTAAAAAAAAACTATTTCATGAACGAAAAGCTTGCTTGCTTGCAAACACCTCGCTGACAGCTAGGTACAAATTATAAAATTCTCAAAACTTAGAAAGGAAATATTTCAACAATAAATAAAGTTCAGCTTAAAGCCCGCATTCTTGAGTAAATTCTTATTCAAAACGTTTTCAACGGATTTTCTTGTCTTTGTTGTTCACCAATTTTCTGTATATTTTCTTTGTAACAATGACGCGGTTGGCAAGCTTCAAAATACAGTAGGTACACCTTCTAAGTTCACCTTTTGATCCAAACTTTGTCTGACATTTTGTCATAATAATTTGATTTTTACGCTCCACAAAGAAAGCTTTTTACTTTCTGAAAACATATTTTAAAGCCAAGATAATGCAATTTTTCGCAGAACTTCACCTTCCTAATTTTATTTGGAAAAAAACTGTTTTTCGATGTACCTATTGTTGTTTTCAAGCATCTTGACATTATGCCACAAAGAAGGTTTTTTTTCGGTTGGGAAAATCATCTAATGACAACCCCCACCCTTGGGCGGTGCGGGAGAGAGTGTCAGACTTTTACTGACTAAAACGCCACTCCTGTTCCTTCTTTGCCATTTTTCCAGGGCCCCGGGGGTCACTTTCGCATCACCCATGGCCCCAGTAGGCCTCGACCCTCCTGGGCCCATACGGTTCCGGACGATCGGACGGCGAGCCACCCATCGTTCGCCGTCCGCAAGCCCGCGCCTACGTTGGCCGGCAATCGGGAACGGAATCCCGGCGGTGGTTGGGGCGTGAGGACCGTTGCCTCACACGATCGGCCGCCTCCTTTGCTAGTAATACTGCTTCGCAGAAGGAGGCGACCGCCTGCCATTCCTCCTCGGACCATGGCCTGTACCAAGGCCCGGCGCGAGAGATCGCTGCCGCCGATCGCCCTCACGAGCACACGGAGGTGCTCACCCCAAGCGGGGCACACCTCTACCGTATGCTCCACCGTGTCCTCCGGGCGGTCCACACAATGGTGGCACCCGGGCGTCTCTTCTGCACGACGGACGCCGTGAGGTCTTTCCAGCCACTCCTCAAAGAGGGGACTTATCGCCATAATTAAGGCGTGCCCAGCACTGGGTTGCGACAGTCGCCGTTGGCATTCCACCATGGGATCCCGCCGGAAGTCTTTCCGCCATGCCGCTACTTGGCGTGGCGGCGTTTCGCCCCGGTGTTGCATCTCCATGCGCAGATCATGCATGCGTGCAAGGTCTTTTGCCTGCAAATCCCACGGTGGTTGGCCAGCAAGGAGGCCACAAACAAGGTGGACCGAAGACTGAGAATCGCGGAAATGCGATGAAAGGAGACGCACAGGACTGTTCGTTGTGGTGACAATTGGGGGGGGCTATGTCCTGCAGTGGGCGTCTTTCGACTGAAATGATGATAATGATGACAACTGTATTACTTTGTAGTAACTACACTAGTTCTTTATTAATTTAAGCCAAGGCTGTGAGATTGTTCGAAAGATTTACCGTGGCCTTGAAACAAAAAGGGCAACTGAAGGACCACAGATTTAGTCAATTAAACTGTGATACTTCCTCTTGCTCCAATCAAGGCGAAAGGAATTATTTTTAAATGTTTTGATTAAAAAAAAACAACAGTTGAGAGGCATTTAGCGTTGCGTTATACTAAGTTGATAGTAAAAAGTAACAATAGAACATTTTGATACAAGTGTAGAAAGTTTGTCATTGCGACCGAGGCAGAATTTGCACGAGCCGTAGGTGAGTGTTTTATGGCGTCGAGGGCTGCAGTGACAAATTTGCACGTGTATCAAACGACTTTTTTCAATACACTTGCGAAGAAATGTATAAACGGGGGTTGACCGGCGACTCGTGGGAGTCGACGCGCGCCCAGCCTGATACGATAAATGTAATAAAATTGTACCGGGGGAGAGCACGCGCACTTTTCTGCACTAGTGCGGAAAACAGTCTATTGCGTGCCTAAAAGCGGTGGGATAAGAGCGCGGTTTCGAGTAGTTTGTAGTTTGTCGATCAGTTTGTTCGCTTTTCCTGTTGACAAAAATAACTAATTTATTAAGCAGTACCTGCAGCCAGCGGCTTCACCCGGTAGTAGAATATTATTTCAAGGGATCATGCTCCCGGGATAAAAAGTCCAACCAAGTTTCACTGAAATTCGTTCAGCCGTTTGAGCGTGAAGGAGTAACAAACATACAAACACACACACACATACTCACAAACTTTCACCTTTATAATTTAGTGTGATTATAAATTTGATTTCTGGTTTTATACATATACCCGTTGATAAGCTTTTTTTCAATCGAAAAAATGGGTGCATCCAATGACTTCCCCCGCTCTTGGGCAGAGCGGGTGATAGTGTCAGACTTTTACTGACTAAAAACCCACTGCTGTTCTTTCGTTGCCTTTCGTACCAGAGCCGAGTCTCCTTTTCAGAAGCAGACCCTTGGCCCCAGTAGGCTTGGACCTATTACCTTCCTTACCTTCCGACCTACGACCTTCGCTGGGCCCCTACGGTTTGCTGACATCTCCTTGAGGCGCGCGTGAAATAGTACGCGCCTTCGACGACTTGGGCTCGGTCCGGACGGCGAGCTACCCATTGCTTGCTGTTCGCAAACCCGCACCTACGGTGGCCGGAAATTGGTATCGAAATCTCAGCCGCTGGGGCGCGAGGGCCATTGCCTCGTGCGTGCGGCCGCCTCCTTTGCTAGCACTACTGCTTCGCAGAAGGAGGCGACGGTCTGCCACTCCTACTCGCTTCGGACCATGGCCCGTATCAAGGCCCGGCGCGAAAGATCGCCGCCGCCGAACGTGTTGATAAGCTTGCGGACGCCGAGCAACGGGTAGCTCGCCGTCCGGCCGGCCGGTAACCGAGCCTCAGTCGTCGAAGGCACGTAGTGTTCTACACGCCCCTCAAACAGATGTCAGCAAAACCGTAGGAGCCCAGCAGGACCGAAGCCTATTAGGGCCATGGGCTGGACTTCTGAAAGGGAGACCCGTGGTTCTGGGACTTAAAGGGCAGCTGAAGGATCACAGATGTCGTTTTAGTCAGTAAAAGTCTGATACGCCCTCCCAATCCGGCCTAGAGTGAGAAAAGTCATTAGATGATTTCCCAACTTAAATAAAAACACCTTTTGATAAGCCGTACGTACCTACCTATAAATTAAGCATCTTATGAGGCTGTCCATTTAAATATCTTATTAGAACTACAAGACTGCAAAATTATCTAATTAACTATGAGAAAAGATTTCTTGATGTTTAGCTCTCGAGCGATGGTTTTCAAGATTTTCGTATTTTCGGTTAGAATTTTTGGGACACTTCCCCGAGGAATACTTCTAATTACGATAATATGAATGTAGAGGATTTTCATAAAAACCAAGATTCGCCAGAGTGCTTAATCTGGAAAATTTTCGTGTTTGATTTGTGTTTCTTTGATGTTTTTTTTTTCTTATTAATGTAATGAAAAATTCTACACAGTATATTTTTTGAGTATTTCTCCCTGCATGGCTAATTTGACAACAGCATAAATCTCCTGCCTACTTCATCAGCTCTTCTCTTGTTGCTCTCCGTTATCTTATTAAGCATAGTACGGCGAGTATTCACTCTTACGTTTGTTGTAACCTTTACGATCCGGACTAAGCGTTTCGCATCATCGTTTATACCGCGTCGTATTGCATCGTTTATTATTCGTTGTTGAGTCTCAAAGGCTTATTATTCTGGAAAAATATGATTCTTACGAAATAGGAACCTCCTAGGAACGTAGCTGCGTGACAAAGCTACATATTTTCTTCTTGCCATTCAGAAAAACCTTTATTTATTTGTTTAAACTCCATGTATAGTAGTGGTACATAGGCGGATTTAATGCAACAAGGCATTCTCTACCAGTCAAAAAAGACAACACGGCGGTAGGCTACAATAAACAAAGAACAGATACTTCTAACAGACAAAATAAAATAAAAAAATAAAATATCCTCCTGTATACACACAAAAGCTGTCGTAAACAATAAAAAGGGTGCCCCATATCCAATTTAATATTCCAAGAAACGCTGGCTAATCAAAAATAATTGCTACTAAATGAAACCGCTTGAAACAAACGTATACTAACATGCTTACATGCCTACGTAGCTTAGGTACTATTATGACACCCGATGATGTCACTTGATAGTTGCAAATGGAGACGCTGCTTCCAGCACAATTTTTTTTCCTTGGAATCGTGGCGCAATGGAATTTACTGTTATACTTATTACAATGTGGCCAACTTAAAAATATAATATGTCACCGGAAAATTGCAAACGCCGTAAGACTGTAAATATCGCGAGAAATTCTAAAGTATTTTTTCTAAATGAGACACGGTTATGTTGAAACTAATGAATTCGGACGTGATGTGTTTTATTGTATATAAAACGATTTTTATCAGAATATATCGATAATTATAATTTAATAAAGATTTTTTATAATCTAATGGAGTCTCACACTGATTCCTTTTGAAGTGCCGTGCTTCACCGAGGCTATGGATGCCTGGAGAATCGCTTGCCCGAATACAAATCCGCCTGACAACCTTACCTCCCAGAGACGGTGGGATGAGCCGCTCTGCAAAGTAGTCCAGAAAAACCTAATCCTAACATCTGCTACTACTGCGGAGCGTGCGCGCCTCCTAGCTGTGGGAAATTGGGAATCAGGTCTTTGGCTTCACGCACTGCCGTCGTCGAATATTGGCACCTTATTCGACGATACTACTTTCCGCCTAGCTGTTGCCCTACGCCTAGGCGCTCCTTGCTGTTCTCCTCATCGCTGCCACTGTGGCGAAGTTGTCAACAGCCTTGGCCACCACGGCCTGTCATGCAGTCGAAGCGCGGGACGAATAGCACGGCACGCGAATATTAACGACATCATCCGTCGAGCCCTTGTCACCGTCGGCGTTCCGGCTGTTTTGGAACCTAATGGCCTGGCACGCGACGATGGTAAGAGACCGGACGGTATGTCTTTATTTCCGTGGAATATGGGTAGGCCTTTAGTGTGGGACGCTACCTGTGTCGACACTCTTGCGCCATCCCATCTTCCTAGCTCTTCGTGCTGTGCTGGTGCTGCCGCTGCGGCTGCGGAGAACCTCAAGCGGCGGAAATATAACAACCTCGTCGGAAGTTATATTTTTGAGCCGTTTGGGGTTGAAACTCTTGGGTCGTGGGGTCCGAGTGCTCATAGGCTTTTCAAAGAACTATCCAGACGCTTAGTTGACACTTCGCGTGACCCAAGGGCTGGCTTTTACCTCGGTCAGAGATTAAGCATTGCCATACAACGTGGCAATGCCGCCAGCCTTTTGGGCACACTTCCAGTCGACAGCGATGCGGAGGAATTTTATGACGCCATATTTTAGGTAGTAGTTTTTGTCTTTAGTGTATATATAGTTTTAATTAGTTAAGTGTTTTTTATCAATTAATTGTAGATGTAGATTCAAGTCATAAATAAATACTGATTCGGGTAAAAAAAAAAAAAAAAAAATGGAGTCTGCAAATTTCCGATGGCATATACAGCTTCAAATTAAAATATTCTTTTATTTTCAGATGGATATTATTAAATAATTATTTTTGTCACTATTTCAAGACTTAAAATGTTAAATATTACTTTTTAAAAAATACTATCTTTCAAATACCGCAGTGTAAGACATTCTGCCGCCTGAGATACTGGTTTGTCCTAGTACATGCCTCAGACCAATAAGAAATATTTTATTGGTCTGAGGTAAGCACACCTTTGTAATTATTTCTAGGATTTTTTGTTACTATTCTACAAAGTTTTAATTCTAAATAAATATGTAATAATAAGTCTATGACCAGTGTGCGTTGCCAGTAATGACAAATGGCTCCGAAACGTAGTCGCTTACAATGGGCCTCATAAGAAGACTTAAAGTCACCCAAAGGGCAATGGAAAGGGCTATGCTCGGAGTTTCCTTGCGGGATTAGGAGAACCAAGGTTAAGGCAGTGGGCAGGGCACACAGCATGCAGAACAGAGATGGGGACGAAAGGTTCTGGAGTGGATCACGTACCGGAAGACGCAACGTTGGAAGGCCTCTTACAAGGTGAACTGAAACTGGTGGTGGTCGTCTTGTGGCTGAAATGATGACTATCATGATGATGCAGTTCTTACAACTAGCAATTTTCTCCAAGACCACACCCTAATTTCCATCCCCCTTTAGAAAGACTTTGTATTCACATAGTATTATTATCTAGGAGCTGTTCCTACAGTACCCATATAGAACTCTCTACGTCACTCTCTTAAGTGCAACAGAGTGAAAATTTCAGTTTCTTGAATTAAATTTTAGTTTAAGTGTCTGCTATATTTCGAGGAAAAGCTTTGTTCATTTTAACCTTGTTTCAAGTAGACGAAAAACGAAGCCTTTATGGGTTTCACTCAAATCAATTTTCTTCGCAGTTTATTTTTGGCCTAGTTATTCTGCCCACATTGCGTATGGTATATTAATATGGTGAAACAATATACCTACCTTATGCTATGCGTGCATTGTAATAGGAGCGTTTTGAAAAGAAATATTTCTAGTGAAAGTTTTTGAACTAGTTAGTTCAATTCAATCAATATTTATATGGTCTAGTCGTTGCCTCCCAACAAACATTTGATCGGTACGTCGCAATCACGTTGATATGACCGAAAATAGGCTCCCAACCAACTGTGTTCCCACGTTGTCGTCGTGGTGGGGCTTGCGTGTCTCTGTGATCTTGAGGGCTATGCCGGTAGAGCTACTCATGCCGGAAGGCCTCAAGTGAGAGACCAGACCAAGAGGAACACACTCAGGGCGGAGTCCAGACGGACCGCCACGGAGGGTGCGCTGTCCAAAGGCATCGGCACCAACAGCTGTTGGTGTTTTTGGGCAGTGGTTTTGGAGAGTGGGTTCGCCTCTGGTACATGTCTGCATATCAGACATGACCATGATGGCGAACGTGTTTATTGGGGACCCCACCCCATTGACAAAAAGGCAAAGCTGTGTTCAGCACCACCATGAGCGCGAGTAATAAAAATAATATTACCCCAGGAGGGTACCTGCATGCAGGAGAATCCCTCCCCGAGCAGAGCTCGGGCTGCCCCTCGTATTCTGGGGGGGGCAATTACCGCCTCGGGTCTTCGGACCCCGTACCGTCCTCTGTGGACGCACTGAGCCAGGGTGGCTCACCCGCCGGTAGCGCGGAGTCCCTGGGACCCGCCCCTAGCACATCCGCGGCGCCAGCGGGTACCGATCAGGCCGGCAGGAGCTTCGGCCTTAGGGAGGTGAGCGGAGACGCGTTGTCGGATTCCGATACCGGATCCTCGCTCACCCCGGAGATAAGGGAGGTTGCAGACACCCTTCCCAGGAGGAACCAGTTCCTCCGGAAGCGCCCCATGTCGGGAGTCGGTCAGGGGTCGTCTTCTGATGAGGCTTCGGCCCGTAAAATCTCCACCGCTGGGCGGGGGGCGGGTCGCAAGACAGGAAGGGGTAGGGGGCTCACTGCCCAGGATGCAGCCAGGCGATCCCTGGAAACCGCCAGGGAGGGGCGTCACTCCGGGGCAATCAGCGGTCAGGGCAGTCCCTCGGAGCCTTCTGCAAGCGAGCCAGATGGCATGGAGGAGGCGATGGCCAGATTTACCGAAGTTGTGGTCGCCGCCTTAACAAGCGTGTCTAAAAAAAGGGAGAAGTCAAGGAAGAGGGAGGCTATCTCCCAAGGCAAGGCCTCAATTACGGAGGCACTGGGCACTATCTTGGAGCCCCTCAATAAGAGGATTGGGCGGCTCGAGGCGGACCTGGCTAGTCTCCGAGGAGCTGGCCCCGAGACGACGCCAAATGGAGGACGCAAACGGTCACAGCCCCAGCCAGAGAGCGAGGTGCTGACCCTGTTGCGGCAGGAGCTAGCTGCCTTCCGTCAGCAGCAGCAGCAGCAGCAGCAGCAGCAGTTCCAGCAGCGAGTGCAGCAGCAGTTCTCCGTTCTGGAGGGCATCGTGCTGCGCCCACCGCTTGCGGCCTCCGGCCAACGGAAGGTGGCGTCATACGCCGCCGCCGCCGCGGTCCCAGCTGCTGCGCCCAAGCCGGGCCAGTCGGGGCAAGCAAAACGCGGGTCTACGGTGGTGTCGGAACCCGCGAGGCCAACCCCGGCCGCTAAGCAACAGCAGAGGAAACCTGCCCCCCCTCCTAAAAAAGGCAAGGCGGCAAAAGCTCCTGCTATGGCGGTGAGCCGGCCTCCTTCGCTATCCCAGCCTGTAGATTCTCCGGCCGACGCCGAATGGCAAGTGGTCGGAGAGAAGAAAAGGGCGGGCAAGGCGGCTAGAGCGGCCAAGAAGCGCGAAAGGCGGCAGCAGCGCAAGAAGAGGGCCCTCGCTGCTAGACTTCGCGCCCCGACATCCGCAGCTGTAGTGATCACATTACAGCCAGGTGCGGAAAAGAAGGGCGCGACCTACAACGAGGTGATGACCAAGGCGAAGCGGGTGGTGGACCTCACCGAGTTAGGCATCGCCGGGGGCCTACGAATGAGGACCACTGCAACCGGAGGCCGCATGCTGGAAATCCCTGGTGCGGACAGCGGCCCCACCGCGGACGCTCTGGCGGAAAGGATACGAGCGTCCCTAGACGCGGAGGTGGCCCGAGTATCCAGGCCCACGAAATGCATCGATATGCGTATTATGGGCCTGGACGACTCCGTGACGGAGGACGAGGTGGTGGCAGCAGTCGTCAGGACGGGAAAGTGTCCTGGCGACCAGGTGCGGGCAGGCACTATCCGTGCCGACAACACGGGCATGCGAACCGTCACGGTGACCTGCCCCGTGTCGGCGGCCAAGGCCATAACTGGGGAGGGCCGAAGGCTCTTGGTGGGCTGGGTTTCAGCGCAGGTAAAGCTGCTGGAGCCCAAACCTCTGAGGTGCTTCCGTTGCCAAGTGGGCCACCATGCAGGGGTCCACTGCACCTCGGAGGTGGACAGAAGCGATCACTGCTTCCAGTGCGGTCGGACTGGCCACAAGGCCGTAGCCTGTAACGCTGCACCTCACTGTTACGTGTGTGCAGCGGCTGGCAAGCCCGCCGACCACCGGGCTGGGAGCAGGAACTGCGTTCCCCCAACCAAAGTCAGGGGTAAGGGCAAGAGGCCCTCCCCCACCACCGCCGTCACCACCGCAGCCACCGCTGCGGCCACCGCCGCAACTGCCGCGGCAGGGCCCTCACAGGGGGCTCGGGAGGAGACTGTAATGGACTGCCTATAATTGCTCCATTACGGCTCCTCCAGGCGAATATCAACCACTGCGCCCCCGCTCAGGATCTGTTGCTCCAGGGCATGGCGCAGTGGTCGATTAACATCGCCGTGGTCACCGAGCCGTACTACGTCCCACCCAGGGCTGGCTGGGTGCAGGATCTGAACGGCTCGGTGACATTAATCTCGTCAGCCGCCGCCGGAACCCCGTCCCTAGAGGGTGTCAAAAGGGGACAGGGTTGCGTGGCAGCACGGTTCGGGGACATCGCAGTGGTAGGTGTATACCTCTCCCCGAACCGAACTCTCGCCGATCTCCACAATTCCCTTATGGAGCTGAACATCGTCGTCGCCGGGTTTCAATCCCTCCCTGTGGTTGTTTGCGGGGACTTCAACGCCAAGAACTTGGCTTGGGGTTCCCGGTTCACGAACCAGCGGGGCCGGATGGTGGAGGACTGGGCCCTGGAGTCAGGCCTGGTCGTCCTAAACCGGGGTTCTGTCCCCACATGCGTGCGGATGCAGGGCGAGTCCGTGGTGGACATCTCGTTCGCAAGCCCCGCTCTGTCTCCGCGCGTCATTGACTGGCGCGTCATGGAGGGGGTGGAGACATACTCAGACCACCGGTACATCCGGTTTGATGTCTCCACCCAGACTTCGACCGCGCCGGTCCGACAGAACCCGTGTGGTCCGCGGTGGGCACTAAAACAGCTGGACCGGGAGCTCCTCCTGGAAGCCGCTATCGTCCAGGCCTGGATGTCAGCACCGGACAGGCCTGTTGATATAGATGTGGAGGCGGAGTGGTTCCGGGAGGCCATGTCGGAAATATGTGACGTGGCAATGCCCCGAGTCCGGCCAGGACGTGCCCGGCGTCAGGTCTACTGGTGGTCGCCGGAGATTGCGGAACTGCGCAAGGCATGCGTTGCCGCACGGCGCCGGTACACCAGACACCGCAGGCGCCGCATCCGCCCTCCGGATGCGGAGGCCATAGAGGCGGAGCTGTACGAGGGATACAGAATGGCGAAGCGCACCCTCCGAGCGGAGATACGGCGAGCCAAACTACAGGCCCGCGACGTTTGGCTGGGGACTCTGAACGGAGACCCATGGGGACGCCCCTACAAAATGGTGCGGGATAAGCTCCGCGCCTGGGCTCCCCCGCTGACACAGAGTCTCCGGCCCCAGCTCGTGGAGGGCGTAGTGAACGCTCTGTTCCCTCCGAGCGAGGAGCATTCTTCCCCGCCAATGGCTCCGCCTCCCGCGGTGTCCGACGCGGACCACGACGGCGATGACGATGACACTCCGGAGGTGACCGAAGTAGAGATGAGTGTGGCGGTACGAAGGCTAAACGCTAAAAATACCGCCCCAGGACCCGATGGCTTGCCTGGGAAAGCCTGGGTCCTGGCCATGGAGGAACTCGGGCCTCGACTAAGAGGGCTGTTTAGCGCATGTTTGGAGAGGGGCCAGTTCCCACTGCGTTGGAAGACCGGGAAACTGGTCCTTATAGCGAAGCTGGGGCGTCCTGCGGACTCTCCGTCCGCATACCGGCCCATAGTGCTGCTCGACGAGGTGGGCAAGCTCTTTGAAAGAGTAATTGCAGACCGCCTCGTCGCGCATTTAGCGCGGGTGGGGCCGGATCTTTCGGACAACCAGTTTGGCTTCCGCAGGGGGCGCTCCACGGTGGACGCCATCATGCGCGTGCGAGCCCTCACGACGGGGGATGCAGTGTCCCGGGGCAAGGTCGTAGTGGTGGTGTCCTTGGACATCACCAACGCCTTCAACTCCCTGCCCTGGAGTAGCATTAGGAGGGCACTCCGGTATCACCAGGTGCCCGACTACCTCCGTCGTTTGATCGAGGCCTACCTGAAGGACAGGTTTATCATCTACCCCGGTCACGAGGGAGAGTGGAGACGGCGAGAGATGTCGTGCGGTGTTCCGCAGGGATCGGTACTAGGACCGCCTTTGTGGAACATCGGGTACGACTACGTGTTGCGCGGCGACCTCCCCGACGGGGTCAGTGTGGTCTGTTACGCAGACGACACGCTGGTCCTGGTGCAGGGGGAGTCGCACCAGGCGGCGGCCGAACTAGCGACACGCGGGGTTGCGACAGTCGTGGATAGGATCCAGGAGTTGGGACTCGAAGTGGCACTGCACAAGTCCGAGGCCATGTGTTTCCATGGCCCTCGGAACGCGCCACCACCGGGTTCCCAAATAACGGTAGGAGGGGTTCGCATCGACGTCGGGTCGACGATGAAGTACCTGGGACTTGTCCTCGACAACCGGTGGAACTTTGTGGAGCACTTTCGACGTCTGACTCCCAAACTGGAACGGACCGCGGCTGCCCTAAAGCGGCTCCTGCCCAACCTTGAGGGTCCAGACGCCTCCTGCCGGAGGCTCTACGCGGGAATTGTTCGGTCCATGGCCCTTTACGGGGCGCCGGTGTGGGCACCGTCACTGCAAAGGCGACCGGCGGCCATACTGAACGCTTGCCAGAGGGTCATGGCCATTCGGATGATACGGGGATACCGCACGATTTCCCGCGAGGCGGCGAGCCTTCTTGCTGGCCTGCCACCATTGGATTTGGAGGCAACAGTCCTTGCACGCATGCACGATTTGCGCGTGGAGATGCAACGCCGGGGCGAAACTCCGCTGCCGCGCCAAGTCGCGGCATGGCGGACCGAGTTCCGGCGGGATCTCATGGTGGAATGGCGACGGCGACTGTCGCAACCCAGTGCTGGGCACGCTACAATAATGGCGGTTAGTCACCTCTTTGAGGAGTGGCTGGAGCGGCAACACGGCATCCTCACCTACCGCATGACGCAGGTCCTCACCGGACATGGCAAGTTCGGGAGGTTCCTGCATCGGATTCAGGCGGAAGCAACGCCCGGGTGTCATCATTGTGTGGACCACCCAGAGGACACGGTGGAGCATACGGTGGAGGTGTGCCCCGCTTGGGCGGAGCACCGCCGTGTCCTCGTGGAGGCAATTGGCGGCAGCGACCTTTCACGTCGGGCCTTGGTTCAGGCTATGGTCCGGAGCGAGGAGGAATGGCAGGCGGTCGCCTCCTTCTGCGAAGCAGTAATGTTAGCGAAGGAGGAGGCTGCACGCGTGAGGGAACGAAGGTCCTCACGCCCTAGCCGACGTAATTCTGACCCCGACTACCAGCCACGGTAGACGCGGGCTTGCGGACGTCGAGCACTGGGTAGCTCGCCGTCCGGCTGTTCGGTAATTAACCGCACCGAGCCCAGTCGTTAACAGCGCGTAGTGATCCTCGCGCTCCTCAAAGAGATGTCAGCAAACCGTAGGGGCCCAGTGGGGCCGATGCCCGCTAGCTAGGACCGCGGAGAATTTCCGAAAGGGCAACCCGTAGTCCTAGTATGCAAAGGGTAATTGAAGGATACAGGTGTGGTTTTAGTCAGTAAAAGTCTGACACGCCCTCGCGCTCCACCCAGATCGCGAGAAGTCATTTGGATGATTTCCCACCTTAAAAAAAAAAAAAAAATGACCGAAAATAGGCTCGGTCTAGACAATGCAAGTATTTGTTAGATTTGTTTTACAAATTTCTGTTGGAAGGGGAGGATCCTCCGACCAGGCGGGTGTTGTATCTGATCGGGCAACTGCTTGATAGTTGATTTCAGATTTTTATAAATGTTCTATTTTCACGTAGAACCTATGCTTTAATTATGCAGGATTTTGAATTTTAGTTCGACTATGTGGCGTTATAAGTGGCATTCCAAGATATCATATGTAGCACAAATTAGGACATTAAGAGGGCCCTTGCCGAACTGTCTGTATGTCAACTTGAGCATGGCTTAAACACTTGTTGGTTCATCTACCGCAATGCGAATAATGAAAGATAACACCTGAACGCTCTGTTAGCATTCGGTAGTTCTATCATTCACTCGAATATTACAGAAAACTTGTTCTAGGTAATACGTGTTTTTATTTTAACCTGAAATGTTTTTAGATTAAAATTTCATCATTCAGAATTTTGATTATCTAAATGCTCAAGGTTTCTTTAGTTATATTATACATCGATATATATGTTATTATATTATTATTATTTTTTTTAATTTATGAGTATTTTGTTTGCGGGACTAATTCGTGAACAACATTTATACAAAATGATTTGATATCAATAAAAACCTAGATAATATCCATGAGATAGCTATATTTCCAAAATATCTAGAGAAAGATGTGTAATAACGCCACAATCACGTAAGAGCGGTAGTATGAAAATGTAACTCGGGAAGGACGTTCTAAGATCCATTTTCAAAGTCACTTCGAAGGACCCCACTTTACTCTGCCGCCATGACCACGAAAAAACATGTGACCAAAGTTAATAAATAACAAATTATACCTGTCTTTATAATTATTTATTTTTAATACACACAAAAGTACAGAGGCGGACTTAATGCCTTAAGGCATTTTCTACCAGTCAACCTTTGGGTGATGCAGAGACAAATTGTGGTAGGTACAATATTAGGCATTACATATTGTTTATAACACATTATATTTTATACAAATATATATTTAAATACTATAAATACAATAGTCAAACTAGAAAGAAGAATACACGAATCTAGTGAAACAATTGGTGCAGACAAATAATAAGAAAACAAATTAGCGCTGTGACGATACTGCTGCTAACTTCTTACGGATGTACTCGCGAACCTACACTTTGAAGGTCAATCGGTTGGTTGCAATCCTAATTTTCCGGAGGAGTGCATTCCAAAGAGAAATAGCTTGAACATGAAAAGAATAATAAATGAAGTCAGTAAAGTAAGTGGGACAATGAAATAGACGGTTATGGGATTATAGTAGATTTTTTTTATCGGTATAATTAGAGGTGGAATCAAGTTGAAGGAATCTTTTATCACGCCCACTTCACGGATCTTTTCAAAAAAAGTATCAAGAATGTCGTCCATCCATATAAAGCTTCTTTCTTCAGCCCCTTTTCTGTCCCAAAAAAGTTATTTTAATAACGATTCTGAATTGAATAAGAAGCCTTGCAGTGACTGCTTATTACGAACGTTCAAAGCTCAAGGGTAAAGGTGCTTTGTTGTTAAATAAAGGGCTATTTAGGCTCAATATAATATTCGATATGAAAGGAAATATTGTTAATATCGTGTTTTCTTTAGAGTTTTGTTTCTATTTAACTTTTGTAGGTCAATAAGATAGTGAGGCAGTTGAATAGCCAATCTATATATTAGGTATAAGTCCTATTTTAAATTCCCACCCAAAAAGTGGGGTATTATAAGTTTAACTGTTGAAATGTGGAGCTGGGGCAGTTTACTAAGAACAAAATGGACTACTCACCGCGCTGACGCTTCCATTCTGAAAGTGCAAATCTGTAAGATGTTGGGACTTATCATCCAAAATGAAAGCTCTTTCAACGTTTAGTGATACAGGGAAGAGTTGAGAGTCAATGATTTTGGCACAGTTGGCTCAGTGGTTGAGCGATTGGCTGCTGCGTTGCTTGACGCGGGTTCGACTCCCGCAAGGAACAAATATTTGTATGACCTACAACTTGTTAAGTGTTCCGGGTCTGGGAGTCTTGTGTATGCGAATTTACATGTTTGTGAAGAACCCATGAAACAGAAATCATTCCCACTGGGAATGATTTCTGTTTCGTGGGTAAACGATTAAAAAAAAACGATCACCCACCACCTCATCCCGACAGATCTCATTAAATCATCTTCGAAGTGTTCCCTCATTGAATGTACACGCAGCGCCACGAATAGAAAGAGATGGAGTAGTCCCACAAAAGCCGCAACCAACCTACCAGACGATCCATAACCACGACCACTCCGCCAGGAGTATACGACTGAGAAGAAGAATAAGTTTGACCGCTATGTGTGTGTGTCAGTCTGTCTGTCTGCGTGTTTATTTATTTATTTATTTATAACTTTATGCACTAAACATTGTACAAAGGCGGACTTAATGCCTTATGCATTTTCTACTAGTCGACCTTGGTGGTGCAGAGACATAACATGGCAGGTGCAACTTAATAGAAGACTGACAGAGACTGTTTATCTGTGACACTTTAGCTCTTAGACAGGTGAACCGATTTGAATGCGATTTTCTTTTGGTTTTCTAGCAATGTTTGTCCAAAATCGGTTCATGCGTTCGGCGAATGCTTGAAAATATGTCCAAGTGTTTGGTTTAACCATTCAAAGTTATGGAAAGTAAAAGGTAGTTTGGTGGTACTTCACTTAAAATAAATAAAAATTTCGGTCGGTTCTGTTGTTTATTTTATTTATTTATTTTTTGTTTTGCTTAGGTAGGTCTGTATTTATTTTATTTTACGACTCGCGACAATTGAAGTGATATTTACTTTTTACATTCTCATATATTATTTACTGTACACTAATTATACAGTGAACGAAAAATAGAATAGATGATGTACACAGGCGAGCTTAATCCAAAATTAGGTGGGATGGGGTGGGGTGGATTTTATGTTTTTTTTTCTCTTATTCGTCTATAAATCTATATATATATATATATATTAAAGCGAAATACCACTCACGGTTTAACCACGAAATCTGCAAAACTATAACACGTACAAACATAAAATTTGGCAGGTAGATTCCTTATAGGGTGTAGACATCCGCTAAGAACGGAATTTCTGAAATTCACTTCCTAAGAGGGTGAAACGGGGGTCCAAAGTTTGTATTGAAAAGCCGACTTTCACGCGGGCGTAACCGCTGGCAGAAGCTAGTACAATATGTCTACAGTTTTAGTTTGTTTTTGTACTTTTCAATCAGAATTAATTTGTATTGGTACTCACACTCACCCTAACAACACTACTTTTAATACTAGTTTAGTTATGGCAACTTATAGGTACCTATGTGTAAATCTAGAATTCAAGTAATATCTATATAACTAGATATAATAACACTAATATATAAACGAATATATATCGACGGTTGAAAGGCTAATTAATCTAAACGACATTTTTTTTCCAATATTGAGTTATATACATATTCGGAATCAGCAAATTTTTCTCCATCGATTGAGTCAGGTTTCACTTTTTTTTGAAAAAATGTCGCTTAGATCAATTAGCCTTTCAACCGTCGATATATAATTTTTCACCAAAATAATACAACTACTAGCTGCAGCCAGCGGCTTCGTCCGTATGAAGGCAGTACATTAACCACAGGGAGCATACTCCCGGGATAAAAAGCAAGAAGCAGCTGGACGACTTCGGATGAAAGGAAAATGCCAGAAACTCCATTGACCTAGGTGGGAAACCATCAAATAACATCCTACGCTCTTAGGCGGGAGGGTGTGTCAGACTTCTACTGACTAAAAACCCACTCCTGTTCCTTTGTTGCCTTTCATACCAGGACCGAGTCTTCTTTTCAGAAGCAGATCCTTGGCCCCAGTAGTCTTCGACCCTGCTGGGCCCCTACGGTTTGCTGGCATCTTCTTGAGGCACGCGTGGAATAGTACGCGCCGTCGACGACTTGGACTCGGTCCGGATGGTTACCGGACGGTTGGACGGCAAGCTACCCATTGCCTTCCATTCGCAAGCCCGCGCCTACGGTGGCCGGAAATCGGGATCGGGATCCCGGCGGCTGGGGCGTGAGCGCCGCTCCCTCGCGCGTGCACGTGCGGTCTCCTCTTTTGCTAGCATTACTGCTTTGCAGAAGGAGGCGACCATCTGTCACTCCTCTTTGCTTCGGACCATGGCCTATACCAAGGCTCGGTCCATTGACCTTTGTGCAGTGCAATGCGCAGTCAAGTACGGACGTGTTTGCGCTGTTCGATACGAATTTTATATTCGCGTGTTGCGTGGCAGTAGCCGTTGCCCGTTTTTTCGTCGCTATGAGTCAACCACTCATAGCCAACGAGCTGTTGGCATTCATCAAACATGCCATTGACTACATGGACGAGGTCAGCATCCTACAGATCTGTAAGTCCAGTTTCAACGAGGAGGAGATAAGCAGTGCCAAGTTGCTGCTGTTCCAGGCGCTGGGCAAAGTTGACCAGATGCAATCCTGATGGAGGGATGGCGGCCAGAGAAGTGTGCAGGATATCATCACAATGATGAAGAGCACCGACCCGGACGACGTGCCCGCTTTCGTGGCGAAGGAGCTGCATAAATTGCCTCCCGTCACGTTCGACCACGTCGATGTCACCAGGTTGCTGAAGGACATAACATCCCTGAAAGCAAGCTTGGCCGAGGTACAATCCAAGCTGGAGGTGTCCAATAACACCGTAGGTGCGCTGCGTGCCGAAGTAGAGTTGTTGCGCAACGCTGTTTCGGAAAGTAGGGCGCCTAACTACTCCAGCGTGAACATACGTCGCGGAGCACAAAATGCATACATCGGCAGTTTTGAGTCGGCGAGCTGCAGTGCGCTCCGCCGCTGCCGTCGCTGTATCGTCACCGGTCGAAGTAGTGACGCATGTCACGCATGGTACGTCGACCCCTAAACGTGCCTATTCCGCTATTGTTGCTGCAAAGAAACCTGCTGTGTTGCAAACAATGCGACAAGCAGGTAAAACGAAAGGGGGGCAGCAGAGCGATGAGGATGGCTTCACTAAGGTAGAGATGAAGAGGAAGAAGCCTACTTGTCAGAACCAGTGCGGTACCGCGCTGGCAGGACCCAACATGCTGCTGCGTCCAGCAGTACCTACGACGCAGCTGTACGTTTCGAGGCTACATCACACCACGAAGGCTGAGGAGATCGTGGAGTATGTACGCGTAAAAACAAACTGGACTTTGAGAGTCGTGCAGTTGGAGCCGCGCCATAATACTAATTTCAAGTCGTTTGTGGTGCGGGTGCCGACTCACCATATAGAGACCTTCCTCAAAGGAGAGTTTTGGCCGAAAGGTGTCGTGTATCGACGATTTCGTGGAAGAATACCGACCTCGCAGTGGAACATGACGCCGTCACTTCGTGTGCAATAGTATAATTTAATAATTGTTATAGTTTCTTTTATAATTATGTATTAGTTTATTATTTTGTAAGATTATTTGTGTATTTTTTCTATGGGCCTTAGTTGCCTGATAATTAAGGATTATTATTATTATCGTTTATTCATTTGTTTATGTACATATAAATTATATTTTTAAATATTTCAATAAAAAATAAAAAAAACATTTAAAAATATAAAAAATAGTGTCCCACCGGTATCGGGAACAGGGTCCAAGCTACCGGCGGTCAGAGCTCCAGAGAAATGAACCTCCTAACAATACGAGCCGTGTCCAGGAGTACCACTTTCTGAATCAAGCCCTTGATCCAGCCGCCTAACGCGAGCCTCCTAAGGTGTTGGTCGAGGCTCTTGGCTATTAAGCCATTGGCTGACACGACTATCGGTACAATGATCGCCGAGTCAACATCCCACATGTCGACAACCTCGCGAGCCAAGTCAATATACTTGATTTGTTTATCTTTCTCGGCTTTCACGAGGTTCTCGTCATGCGGAACGGATATGTCAACAATCATTGCACGCCTCTCGCTTCGGTCCACCACCACTATATCAGGCTTATTGGCTACAATAGTCCTGTCAGTGATGATGGACCGATCCCAGTACAAACTGATATGACCATTATCAAGAACTGGGTCGGGCTCATACCTGTAGTACGGCACTTCTGATTCCACAAGAGAGTATTTCAAAGCAAGTTGCTGATAGATAATCCTGGTTACAAGGTTGTGTCTATGCAAGTACTCTCCGTTAGCTAGACGAGAACAATCAGAGATAATGTGACGAATTGATTCTCCCGGACGGTGACATGCCCGACAGATGTCAACCGTGCCGTCCTTCACAATAAATCTCCGGTAGTAATTCGTCATGATAACTTCGTCCATAATTGCACAGACAAAACCTTCGGTTTCCCCGAAGAGGTCACCGAAACGCAGCCAGGCTACGGACGCCAATTGGTCTACATCGGGCCCGTGAAGGGCCCGGAAAAAGCGTCCGTGAAGTTCCTTGCTCTGCCATACTTCCCTGCGATCGTTAGTGTCAAGCACTACCGGTTTGCGCCAGTTCTCGTTAGCCATTGAGAGCGGGGTGAGTCCCTTGTCCACTGACACTACATCTCGATGCATACCCACGTCGGTAGCTAGGAAATATTCCCTGAGACTGCATACCTCGCGGTTGTGTAGGGTCTTAGCATTTAAAAAACCTCGACCTCCACACTTCCGCGGGATATACAGTCTCATCACCGACGATCGTGGGTGATGCATTCGATATGCATTCAGCAGTGTGCGGACCCTCCTATCCAGGGCGTCAAGTTCCGTTTGAGTCCATTTGAGTACGCCGAAAGAGTACATCAATACCGGCATGACCCAACCGTTGAAGGCGCGCACCTTGTTTCCGCCTGAAAGAAGGCTATTGAATACCTTCTTCAGGCGACCAAAGAAACGTTCCCTCAACGATTGCTTCATGTCAGTGATATTGATGCCTAGAGCTTCCGACATACCCAAATACTTATAGGTTTCGGTTGGAGAGAGGGATCTCAGGTTTATGGAATCCGTGAGTTCAGTTCTCACAGATTCCACAACCTCCGCTCGTTTTACATGCATGACCGCACATTTGTCCACACCAAACTCCATCCTGATGGCACTACTGAAGGTTTCAGTTACCTTCAGTAGCTCCATCAGTTGCAGATTGTTGGGGGCAAAAAGTTTCAGGTCATCCATGTAAAGTAGGTGAGATATTACCTGACCACCTCTCTTCAACCGATAGCCTAGACCTGAATTCTCCAGCAGTGTGCTGAGAGGATTCAAGGCTAGGCAAAACCAAAGTGGACTCAAACTATCACCCTGGAATATACCTTATACGATCCTTACATGTTCGTTATTCCTCTGGATATGTCGACATCCTGGATAGCGAAGGACCGTCCTCCATTGCCTCATACACGACATCAGGAAGGTGCGTAGTGTTGTATCAATTTTATACAATTCTAGCACCCTCATGAGCCATGTATGAGGAACAGAGTCATAGGCCTTCTTATAATCTATCCAACATGTCGACAGATCCTTTCGGGAACGTCGAACCTGTTGGCTAATGGTCATATCAATGAGGAGCAGCTCCTTAGTACCGCGGGACCCGTTCCTACATCCATTCTGAGAAGGTGACATGATAAAATTTTTGTCAATATGACTATTAATTTTGCTTCGCAGTATGGATGTAAGAACTTTATAGACCGTCGGCAAACACGTGATCGGTCTATAATTTTTAGGCTCCGCAGTACTACCTGACTTATGGAGCAGGTGGGTTATTCCTGTTGTTAGGAATTCCGGTAGCGACCCGGACTCTAAGGCAGACTGAAACTGATATGCCAAGCGAGCGTGCGATCTTGTAAACCACTTAATCCAGAAATTGTGCAGTCCATCCGGCCCTGGAGATTTCCAGTTTGGCAACGGACGGACTGCACGAGCTACATCTTGGGGGCTAATGTCAATTGCCCCCATTTGTGGTATAGGATCGCACGCACGCTCGACCTCTCGAGTCCAGTCACCCTCGGTGTGACTGACAGGCACCGACCAGATGCTGCGCCAGAATGAACTCATGGCGTCATCATACGGGAGGCGCGCATCAGTCACACCTTGGTCCGGTCTCTCCCAAGACCTATAAACCCACCTTTCATTACTCCGGAATGTGCGATTCTGGGTGTATCGCTCCACCCGCCGCTTATACCTGCGGATGCGGTTTGCCCATGCATACATCTTCTGCTTCAGGAAGTCGATGCGCTCTGTGACACGGGACATATAGTCTCGGGGGCTGATGTCAGTCCCTGAAAACGCCCGTCTCACAAAGCGCATTACTCTTGGGCGAGTGTTGCCCTCCCTGAAGCAGATTAGTTTGCCGATGAGTGCTCTGGCCCCACCAATACGACGCTCGATTCTGCACTGCCAAGCCGGCACGGTTGGTTTCGGTCGTGTAGCTACGTCACAGTTTGGAAACTTGACGTGAGCTACACGACATGCCGCAACAGCTGCGCAGTACATTATTGATTGTGTATCAGTGAGATCTTCGCAGTCGTCAAAATAGTTTGACAACTGCAAATCCAGAGCAGCCACCAGCGCCTTATTCTTGTTATGCATGGGCAAACGAGGTAAGCGCGGCCTAAGTTCGAGTGGCATGTTGCGATACTCCCGAATAGCACACTCCAAAGCACTCCTCAATTCATTGTTGCACTGGGTACTTACATGTGTAACCATGTCAGTAATCTCTTCGTCAGCATGCCCGGAGAGATGGTAGGACGGTAGTCCCGCAGTCTGTGGTACCATGACTGGTACCACACGCGACGCACTGGACTGCGACGAAGGAGCAATGGCATGGTTACTCATTTCCGTTCGGAGGAGATCAAGTACAGTATCGTCCAACATATGATTACGCTGGATAACCCGTACCTGATCCGACAGTCGTTGGGCCGAAACATTGACGGCTGGCTCAAGCACCTGAAACAAAGAGAGCATCCGAACACGGTACGCGGTCAGGTTGTTTCCTCCCTCTGTAGCCCCATAGTATGCGCGCATGACGTTCTCATTGATGGATTGCGTCCATCGCATGCGCTGCACACTTCCGCCGGGAGCTGGGACCCTATCAGAGGCCGGTGGGCCTCGAGGTCCTAAGCCACTCGGCGGCCGGCGTCCTCTCCGTCGTAGCGCAGGTGGTGGTGACGTGGGCGGAGAAAAGTACTCGTCGCTGGAGCTCGACGCAACTGCCACGGCCGGTGTCACAGCACTCACGGTGGGGCTGGATACCGGCGGCGGCGAGGCGGAGCTGAGCGACGAGGCCGGAGGTGGTAGGCGTGCACGGCGAGCTGCGGCTCTGGTTAACATTTTTGCTGTCTTTTCACTTTTCAGCTTCAATTTTCCATAGTTTCTATTATTGTCATTTTTGTTCTTCTCTTATATTTGTTATTTCTTTTTATTTTCATGATTATATGGTGGTCTGGGATTTATTAAATTAATTTGTTGTAAAAAAATTGTGCAGGGAAAATTTTTGCTTGTCACTTGGTTGACAGCCGAGCCACAGATTATTATTATTATATTATTATTATTATTATTATTATTTGCCCCACACAATACAAGTAATTTACAAGCATGCAGTATGCAGCATCTTATCGTATATTTACTACTGATAACTAAACATTTGTGCTGAAACCTGTACACACCTGTAGACCATGTACTGAAATAACACTTAGAATATACTTTTTATCCCTGAAATAATTCCCTTGGGATAATTTTCTACTTTCAAGCTTGGAAGCCGTCAGAAAAAGTTAGTATTTTATAGATACTTCATTGGCCGACCTGAATAGACCTTAATGCAAATTTAACACTATAAACCTTTATGGAAATAGCCATATGGCTATCAAAACATGTCGATAACGTGACTAGACTGGCGATGACGTCACGTTCGGCAGTGGACACCACAATGGATGTGTGATGAGTTGACGTCGAACGTATCCAATTGAACACAGGGTTCATGGTCATAGCAACCCTTTATGCCGGACGTTTAGGTGACTATAGGTAAAATATATATGTAGGTGCAATTAAAATCTCTCATTAAAATTGACGTGACTTGATTGTACGAATAAAATAATGTTAAAATTAAACTTTCTACCGCCACAGTCATATGTGACATCCACGGGTAGTCTGAAAGGGAAGGGTGGGAGATATCATTAAATGATTTTCCACCTTAAAAAAAGAGCCATGTATGACATGATAAAGCAAATGGTGACCAGTACGCCCACGTCATGACTACATGACAGATGCTACGCGTTTTAAAAGCTAATATATTTTTTATTGATATAAACTAGTGCTTGTCTGCGATAATAATTGTCACCTGATAGCAGTCATAAAATCGTTTAAGGTGACGCCTATTCACTCTTGCTTTGATGACACTTAAATTATAATCGGATGGGAAGGCCGCAACAGGCAAGTTGTTTCAGTCTAATCAATCTAAATTTATATTATATGAAATGCTTACTATTTATTTGAGCTATATTAGCATATGAATCCAAAACTGGGCGAGTGCGAGTCGTGCTCGCGCACTGAGGGTTCCGTACAAACTTACCCATGAAAACAGTTCTTAACTCGATACCTTTACGCGTTCTCGAGATAAAGGGTCTTGACAGACAGGCGGACGGACAACAAAGTGATCCTATAAGGGTTCCATTTGAGGTACGGAACCCTAAATACGACGAACGAGCTTGACGTTGAGAGCACGCTTTTGCTGTTTTGACGTGGTGGAGAAAGGGCTAAAATTGAGAAATATTGAAAATAATCGAAAGTAGGTGTCGGGCTATCAGTATATTTCATAGTTGAAAACTTGGTACACCAATAGCGCAAAACAAAAGAAGTTATGTAATGAATCATCGCTGCCGATACTTCAACCATTGATTGACGGCTCTGTTTTTCACCATCCACAAGATATGCCTGTGACAGTGTAGCTGATTAAGTGCCACTTTTTCTTCATATTTTACTGTCTTCATTTCTCATGAAATAGGATGTTCAGGTATGTATATTAAAGGCTCCTCGTAATTGGGAGTATTGGGAGTTCCATTCCGTTCCATCGTCTGTTAGCCACAAACACTATCTGCAAACATATTGTATAACAAGCGTTACACCAGTGATCAGGGGCCACGGGATCCACTGTATCAATGTGACGAGAGCCCCGGACCCCAACGAGTGCAAAAATTTGTAACAAGTGATCCCTTATCTTAAATTCTCTTATTGATAAGAGGTATGTAGTGAATGAATAATCACTATATTATGTATAAGATTTTTCTATTTTATAGTTCGTTACACATCATCATTACTATGTCATTAGTCGTCATTATTTACCTAACCTAACAGGAAGGAAAAAACAATTGCTTCATAATCCTCTTCTAACTGAATCTGTCCGTGTCGGGGCGCAGCAATGGTTCGCAGCAAATTAACATTTTCAATCCAAACTTCTTCCTCCAGTCAGAGTGATCCCATTTTCTAGTCAGGTCATAAATTATGACAAAATCACTTCTTCCATCTTTCGCGAAACACGTTTTTTTAGTCTGTACGGAAGTAACGTATCCAGTTAGTCTAGTTGTCTCTGTCGTGGCCTACCGCGACTCCGTCTCAGTGTTTCTGTGCTACCAGTGCTGTCCCCTTTTCGGTTCCCTACAAAATGGTTAAGCTGAGTGGTGCTGGTATAGTCATGTCCGTGAATCGGCACTGCCAGATGAGACTCGACATCTCTTAGCTGCCAGTGTCTTATTTGATTTTTTATATTCAGAACTTCTTGCATATTCTTTTTCATAGAGGTTCTTGAGAATTCAAAAGTGCCTGTAAATGGTTTATCTATACGAATATTATAAAGCTGAAGAGTTTGTTTGGTTGAACGCACTAATCTCAGGAACTACTGATTCTATTTGAAAAATTCTTTCATTTTAGGATAGCTCATTTATCGAGAAAGGTTATAGGCTATATAACATCACGCTAAGACTACCGACAAAAAATGCTGCAAAAACGGGGGAAAATTATTCCATTTGAGAGCTTCCGTTGCGGGCGCTGCGTAAACGGTTAAAGTAACACAAAAATTGTATACTTACTACAAAATTGTTCCCCTTTAAAAATTCTAAATTGGCTCACTATAACCTTTTTTATGGTAATAAAATTTGTCCTAAAATAATTCATTATTTGCGAAAGTGTTTTATAATCATAATATTAATTCATATCCAAATAAGTACAAAATTCATTTTGAGTATTTCATCCTAAACATAATTGACTTTTACATCATTTGAGTTTGATAAATATCTTAGGAGATAACATAGTTTTAAAATAACGATCAATTTCTACACGAACGGCCGCGGACGTCGCGTGATCGCGAACGCGTCTGTCGGGCATCGCTGCGATTCTACATGGTGGCAAGCCGCTCATTCAACTATTGAAATACCTCTGACTATGTTTTTTGTAGAAAGATAGCGTGTGCTCGATCCGTAAAAATGGCCCTTTGGGAAAAATTTGCAAGATATCAGTTTAGTCATATGGGATGTATGCATTTATAGATTTCATGTAGAGACCCTTAAATACATAAGAAGCTGTAATAAAATCATGGGTGGAATGGAGTCACTTAAAAGTTTGCTAGTGATTTCACATTGCCAGTTATAGTTAGGGGAACTAGAGCTAACATCGTTGACTCTTGCGTTGAGAACACAAGTGAAGGTACAAGTTTTCCTTCAAAGTTACTTTTAATAAGCGATGGGGATTTTGACGACCCTATTTTCTAAAACAAAATTGAAATTGATCATGATTTACGTGAGAAAGTTACCAGCATTGAAGATCTAATCTATAAAGTCTATCCAGACGTAGTCCAAATAGAAAATAAAGACAAAGGTGTGTCAAAGGGTAATATTCGCGGCTAGAAATAGTAGCGAGGAGATAAGCATCAACTACATTTCCATTGATAATATAATAGATAATGTAATAGTAGTAATACAGTACCCTCAAGAATTCCTGAATTCAATAACTATGAGTTGCCTTCCCCCATATTCGGTTAAATTAATATGGTTCCACCAATTATTTTAGTTCAAAAAAAACCTTCGACCATTTTTGATACCTTTACCTTTTGAGACTACCTACGCCACTGCCGGTGATTAAAAATAGCATACGAAAAAACGTGAAAACGTGTCGCTTTTTACGCATCAGACACCTGTAGAATCTCATAAAATATAGGAATGTACCTAATCAGTGAAACATTGTCAACAAAAAAATCGACATACAACCTACGTCCCACACTTTCGCAATATGTTAGACATTTTTTCGCACGGATAAATTAATCTGATGATATCAAAATTGACAGTATCTTACAAATACATATTGCTGGTTAGTAGAGTGTGAATTTATTCATTGAAAGGTCGATATTTTTCTGAAGTAATTGATTCATGATTCATTTATTACTGAATGCCATTTACACAAATTACGATCCTGTAACCTGGGTGTAAAATATAATGAGACAAGAGAAACTGAGCGATGTGAATATATTATATCTCTTTTTTTCTATAGGTACGATTTGTCACAAGCGGCATACGTTAACTTGATTAAGTACGTAATAAACTAATACTAGGCTCTCTGAAGGCGTATTATAAATTTTTAACGTAACCAAACGCGTTAACGTTAAAGTTCGCTGTCAACAGTATAGGAAAAAAAAGGTTTTCCGTTATTGCCACTAGATGGCCCATATACAGTTTAGTATCAGCGTAGACTTTCATGCGATCGAGTACGTAAAAAAACTTGCACTAAGAGCCAATTCGACAGACTTTGCAGAAAGGTAAATTTGTGCCAGGTAGCCATTTTTACACCATTCGATGTAAAAATGGCTCTTTGGGAAAAGTTTTGCAAGATGTCAATATAATCATAAATGGGATGAATATATATGAATAAATGCACTATGATTCATAGAGATACAAAAAACTGTATTCAAATTATGGGTGGAATCACTTTCAAGTTTGCTGGTAATTTTCGCCAAACATTGCCAGTAGTTGGGGGAACTAGAGCTATCATTATGAAGTCTCGCTCAAAAACTTCCCCGCTATGGAAATTCGTCCACCCCCTTAAACTATCTATTAATATGAGTACACATTTGAACGGAAGTAGTAGAAATTGTCCTTCAAAGTTACTTTTAATAGAAGACGGGAAAGTATCTTATTGTGAAAACAAAATCGATATTGATCGTGATTGGTGCAAGAGTGAATTGACCTAATCTCCAAAGTCTACCCAGATGTAGTCTAAATAGAAAATTTAGACTACCAGTGGATGTGTTAAAGGGCAATATTGGAGGCTAGAAATAGTAGTGTTGACAAAATCTACATTTCCATTGATAATGTAATGGATCAAGAGGTTGCGGTACATTACCCTCAAGATTTCCTGAATTCTCTAATTCCGCATGGCCTTACCCGACATTCACTCAAATTAAATACGGTACACCAATTATTTTACTACGAAACCTTAAACCATAAATTTGGTTGTAACGGATCCAGATTCCAAGTTAAATTCCGTCGCTATAACATGATCTGTGCCACAGTTTTGACTGGTCCAACAGTAGGACATCGCATCCCTAAAATACAAACGGATTTACCATTTAATTTTAAAAGTTCCAACGTTCTATAGTTCAAACTCTTACTTATAACAGCGTGATGCATCTAAAACAGCCTTTTAATGTACTCATACTTTACATATATTTCTAACTTCTACGCGATAGAAGTTGCTGACAAGAGCTATTGACTATAATAAAATTAAATAAAAGAAAACAAAAAAGCCTAATAAAATGCGGATAAAGTCGCGGTCAAAAGCTAGTTTTTTATTTTTATTTTATCTCTTTTTCTGTCTATCTGCCTATTGGATCTGGGCTTATTTTGATTGTATTTTCACTGACGAATAGCTTATGTTACAAGAAGTACTTTTCATTTCCCGACACTACGGCCTAAATCTACGAACTAAACAAAAATTTTTTTACACGATTAAAAGGAAAACAATGTTCGTAAACTCCACGCAAACGAAGTCGCGGGTAAAAGCAAGTTGGTAAATAAAATTGGTTAGGTAGTAAAATTTTCTAATCACTCCATAAACAGAACTGTTATCCTTATTTCATCTACAAGCAAGCCAGTGGGCGTCTAAATAATAAATTAAATAGGAATTTCTTATCTTGTAGAAATATCTCCCACCATTCAAAAACATCATCTCGGAACAGTTAAAAGTATTCAGTCAAAGAAACCTACGCAGTTCTACGTCCCTTGACTTACCTGTGACATTTTAAAAAGTTCAATCAGAATCAAATGAAACCCGAGACTTTACAAACGTAGTTATGTTCAAAGATAGAATTAGCCAAAAGTACTTATTAACAATCACACAAACTCTAATTGGTATGGTACTCAAAACGACTACTTCTCGAAGAAAACGTTATTTTTGCGTAGGCATCAGTTCAAATTATTATAACTAAGCTAAGTCGACACGTTTATGACGTTGCTCTGAGTCCGTGCGCGAGTGCTAATTGTTATTACGTTAACGTGGTCGACACGTTTATGACGTTGCTCTGAGTCCATGCGCGAATGCTTGTTATTATTACGTTAACGCGGTCGACACGTTTATGACGTTGCTCTGAGTCCGTGCGCGAGTGCTAATTGTTATTACTTTAACGCGGTCGACACGTGCATGACGTTGCTCTGAGTCCGTGCGCGAATGTTAATTGTTATTACGTTAACGTGGTCGACACGTTTATGACGTTGCTCTGAGTCCATGCGCGAATGCTTGTTGTTATTACGTTAACGCGGTCGACACGTTTATGACATTAATAATTTGGCCTTTGCATTTAAAACGCTACCTTTGCCCTCGACCTCTCTTGTCCACTGCCAATGTTCACCGATATCTTGGTGGAAAATGTACGTAGCCACAGTATAAAATATTTGCATTTGATCTACTGAACTGTTTTTGTTTATTTCTTTACCCTACACTTTGTCTCACTGCTAGACAAATGCATCTTCCTTCTCCTTCCAAACCTTTACGACTTAGGCCATCTCTGGCCAAGTTTGCCCCGCAAACAGATCGTCAGATCATCTTTGTCGCGGTCGACCTCGACGATGATGCCTTCACTTAGGCGTCCAGTGAGTGATCGCTCATAAGTCTGAGTACATTCGTGCGACGTGATCACATCTGCTACTTATAAAGGAAAGCATGGTATTACTAACGCGACAGCCAAAAAGTCCGCAAGTGCACATAATACAACAGGGATCGAAGATAAAAAAATCTGCCAAGTGCGAGTCGTACCAACCGTACCATCTGTAGCAAAAAACGTCAAAAATTCACGTTTGTTGTATGTGAGCCCCACTTAAAGATGTATTTTATTCTGCTTTTAGTATTTGTTGTTATAGCGGCAACAAAAATACATTATCTGTGAAAATTACCACTGTCTAGCTATCACGGTTCATGAGATATGGCCTGGTGACAAACGGACAGACAGACAGACGGACGGACAGTGGAGTCTTAGTAATAGGGTGCCGTTTTAACCTTTGGGTAAGGAACCCTAAAAATGGACTTAAACGCGTTTGTATGATGGATGTAGGATTTATTCCCATAAAATAATAATAACTCTGTTACATTATTATCAAAAATTCCTCTTGCATTTCTACCTGACAGCCTTTTTAAATCTTTTGTTTAATTTTGGAACTTGAGTTAGCATTCATTTCATTTTTTGGGTTCCGTACCTCTAAAGAAAAAAACGCAACCCTTATAGGATCACTCTGTTGTCCGTCTGTCTCTCTATCTGTCAAGACCCTTTATCTCGGGAACCCATAAAGGTATCGAGTTGAAACACCATGTACTCAAGTCTGCGGTCTCTTGAAACTGTAAAAACCACACTTCTGATTAAGATACGACCGTTTATGTCGCAAAATAGGTCTATTTCGAAAATTCATAGGGTACTTCCCGTTGACCTAGAATCCTGACATTTAGCATGAAGTAAGGTCTCATATCATCAAGTATAGGAAAACATCTGAAAACTGTACTTGCCACCAAAAAAACTATTTTCCGAGTCGAAAAAATCTTCGTTACTCAATTCGGTAATTCAACTGTTTTCATAGGTAAATTTGTACGGAACCCTCAGTGCGCAAGTCCGACTCGCACTTGCCCGGTTTTTTTATAATATTATGTACCCTAAATTTTAAACCATCTAAAGAGGTTCTGATGAAAAAGTCTCTACAATGCTAAGCATACCGACCCTCGTTTACTTCTCAACGAAGAATATTAGTTCAGTTGTTCTCTCGTTCACTTCAAAATTCACCATCGTTCTCGTCCAATAGGAAATGAACAGTAATATCACCGGTCGCTAGTTTTCGACCGATGACCGCAAAATTGAGTGCAATGCCGTTTTCACAACTCCCTGTATCAGGCACAGAACAACACGTTCGCTTTGAACAATACAGGGTGATTACATTACGTGCACCCGAACTTTTCAACCGTTCGTCCATGTTATTCGATTATTTATCGTTTTAAAAATATTGATATTACGATAATAATTTGTATGATAATATTATAATATGTGTTTTGCGTACCTTAATACGATAACACTTTTGAGTGGCTTACCTTTACTTGTAATAAATTATATGATCGATTCGATAATATACTATACTACGATAATATACTATATCTACATGCATGAAGAAGAGATTTGAAAGATATCCCGTGCATATTTGCATCTGCAAAATTGTTCGTAAGAATCACCACGGTTCAGGAACGTAAAGGGTCCCTCTCGCTCCATCCAGAGCGACAGACGTCATTTGATGATTTCCCATATAAAAAAAAACTGAGCAAGTGCGAGTCGGACTCATGCACTGAGGGTTCCGTACAAACTTATCTGTAAATAGATAAATGAACTTATCTATGTAATTCCCGAATGGAGTCTCAAAGATTTTTCCGAATCGCAAAAGATATTTTTTTGTGACGTAACAACAAATTTACTGTTTTCAGATTTATTCCTATATCTGTGGTACAAAACCTTGCTTAATGCCAAATTTCAGGATTCTGGGTCAACGGATCATACTCCTTGTATTAGACTTTTATCGACTAAAATTTTCAATGTTCCCCTTTTCGCGAGGGCTGTGGTAGCTCCTTCTAACAATCCATAGCCCTGGCGGGCATCGGCCCTAACTGGTCTCGCTGACATATCTTTGAGGCGCACGTAGGACACAATTCGCCAACGACCCGAGCTTGGTCCTTACCGGTCGGCTAGACGGCGAGCATCCCATTGCTCGCCGTCCGCAAGCTCGCACCTTCGGTAGCCGGAAATTATCCTCGACTTGCGACGCCGTCGTCGTCGGGTCGGGGTGTAAGTTTTGTCTCCACCATACGGTTTTGACCTCCTTCTTGAGTTAAGCGAAGCGTAGCTTTTAATAGTTTTGTTGTTTCATGAGATCCGGAGCTCTATCCGCCGTGCTGTGATTTGTGGCGGCAGATGAAATTAAAGCTGGCATTAAAACAAGACTTCCCAGAACCGCAATTCTATACATAATGTATATGTGATGTATATATTGGGTATGACAATACATTATTTCTGGTCACGTACGAAACCCTCTTCACGGGTAATCCTGGAATAAGAATATAAGCTTTCCTTTTACATGTGAACAGAACTTGCTACTGCGAAGACTTTTAACGGTCCTCTTTGTATTTAAGGGCTAATCTAGGTATATAAATTAGTTCAGTAATTCAAGTACCAAAAAACCTCCTCCTTAGTCGTTCACTCTTGACAAAGTGGTCGTGGTTGACAATATATCATTTTCGTTGGCGAGTGAGGCTCCCACGATGCGTCTCCATTTGTTACGGCTTACAGCGTCTCGGGAACTCTGGACTATGGAGGTTTGTGTTGCAGCTCTGATGAGGTCTGTCTAAAGCGTAGGTGAGCACCTGCGGGACCACTTGCCCTCCACTTGTCCCTAGACAACGAGTCGCTCCATGGAGTATTCGTTGCGAACAACGTGACCGAAATGTTTGAGGATTCTTACTTGCACAGTCGACGATAACCTCTGTTTAATTTACCAAAAAGCCTGACCTAAATATTTTCATTAAATATCTAATTTTATAGATTTTTCTATTGCTTTTTTTTTAACAAAAGTAGGTATCCTATGTGCATAGCCAGGACATAATCTACCCGTGTGCCAAGTTTCATAGTAAACCGTTCCACGCGTCGTTCGAGCGTGAAGAAGTAACAAACATACGCACTCAGAAACTTTCGCCTTTATAATATGAGTGTGATAAAAATGGGCCAGCGTAGGTAAATACATTTAATTTAATTTTTGATTGGCCCGTTGATCTAGTAGTTAGTGGCCCTGACTGCTAAGCCGGAGGTCGTGGGGTCTATTTCAAGGAATTAAATTTTGCTTACAAACGAATTTGCCCCGCTTAAAAGTTGAATTTTCAAAAACCCCGTTTCAGTGCTCGCCTACATCATAAAGGGAAGCCTTGTGCAAAATTTTTTGTTCTTAGGGCCTTATCATACTAGCGGATTGCGAGCGTCCTCAAAGCGGACCGGGTGCGCAACGAACACGTTACGGGCGCGCAACGAACACGCCACGCATGCGCAGCGAATTGGTTGCGGATGCGTAACGAGAACCGGTTAAGAGGTGCTGGTCTTTGGCGTCTTCGAAGTAACAAAGTCAACAACAGTGTCTCCTCGTCGGAATCTATTTTGTTACTGAGTGTATCATACGTCGTTAACTTGCTACCAACACGCATTGAAAACGTTACGAATTTGCCACGAGTCCGCGACGTCTTCGCTGTGCAGCCACGGCGAGTTCGTGACGCATTCGCTGCGCGCCCGCCCTGCCCCGCAGCCCATAAAGCCCTTAGACCCTTAGTTTCGGCTGTGTGTAGTGTGAGTTGATACGTCAATCGGTCAGTTTCTATTTTATAAATATAGATTAATCGATGGTTTGGTTTACATTATCATATCAAGTGGAGGTAGGATCCTCTAGAAGGACTTGTACGGTGTATGTACGGAGTGTAGGATAGGCTCAGGAGATATATAATGTATTATTAGGTAAATAAAAATTGATAAATAATTTAATAGAAATTATGGCGGGCCTTACAGTGATTTATGAAACAACTGAATTTAGTAAGTATTCATTCTGAGTAGTTTATAGTTAGGCTGAAACTAGGTTACAAGTTCAAACTTTAGTCAAGTCTATCTACGTAGGTCATCTTAATTCATTTTCATCATATTCATTCACTCAAATCTGCAAGTCAAATTTTGCCGAATATGATGACTAGTTTTGGCTGGTTACTGAGCTTAAAAAGGTTCAGGATTTTTGAGTTATTTATTAGCTTTTTGCGTATTTGTAAGCTTAGCAACAAACTAGATAGTAATTTTAAAAAAATAAAAACAAGCTTTTGAAAAATGGTCCGCCATATTGAATTTATTGTGATATAATATTATGTAGTCATTTTTTAATTTTCTACTCAACAAATCCTTTTAATAGATACCCATATCATCGAGGTGCATAAAAAAATTACTTGCCCATCATCTTCAGGAGTCAGCCATATTGGACTTAGAATGAAAAAAAAAGTCAAACGTCACATCCAAAATGAACATGTCTGCAAAATTGCGTGAAAGCGTGAAAGCGTAGCAGACAGATAGACTGGGTTACTTTCACCTTTATAATATGGAAGTACGGACTATAGATGGTGTCCCTACCTTTTATCCTCGGTGCTAGCAAGATTCTACTCGGCTCACCAAAATTGTGTGCGACTGGGTTTACCCAGTCGCATTCTCCCACTGGATTTTAAGGAAACCCTGTTAATCATTTTAAACAACTTCAAGAGTGACTCAGTTCAGCTGATTCTGTAGTAAAATTTCTTGTTCATGAACCAGTAAAGATGGTAATGTTATTCAATACAAATAAAACTGGTCTCTGACTCGAGCTGCGCCAAGCCAATCTCGTGTTTTTATTTTAATTAAAATTCTTAAGAATAATATTTTTCCTAAACAGTATTTCCTCAATAATTCCAAAAGTAAACTCCATCTTTATTGTTAATATTTTCAAACATTAATTTAATGATGTTTTTTTCCGTATCGTACGTATCAATTCGGTTCTTTCGTTTTGGTTTGAGTTTCAACAAATATTTCATAAGTATGTATAGCTGCCGTAAATTGCGTACACGGATGATTTAACAGGTATTTGAAAAAATTGCTCTATTAATTTTTCCTCTCTCATTGAATTGACAGAGGAAAAATTAGTAGAGCAATTTTTATTAGCTACAATCAGTCTTGTTAACCGTATGTTGCCGTCATGCCAAGAAAATTCTTATATGTCATGAGTTGCACAATTTAAATTGACTGTGAAAATATATTACTTGAAATATTACGTGAAACAACTTAGGTCATGAACGAATATTATATTGATAAAAATCACAACGACTGTCTTACACAAAAGTTAGTTTAAAACTGCCCGAATAATCTCTTAATATTTATTGAAAACACTGATTACGTTAACATTATCATGGACTTTAGGCCAAGAGGTTATCGGATGTTTACGTCTGAGCTTAGGATATCGCAACGCAAGCATTTGAACGTCACCATCGACCACCATGCCAAATTGCCGCCGATCCCGTGACATCATGCAGTACTCAAACGCTACCTTGCTAAGAGAAAACAGCGATCGCCAACGATAAGAGTAACTTTACTTACCGAAGTTGACTAATACGGTCCACGGGTTTTGACGTCATCTGTAATGGATTTTTTAATCTAGCTGAGTTGAAGAGTTATATGTATAGCGATCGCTCATCCATGCAATGCTGTTGAAAGGAATGACGCGCAAAGTGGTTAAGTCATTATATTTAGATCATCCGTTTTCAATTTTATGAAGTTGGCTGATAAAGGTATCTGTGGTTCACGATTGTGATAATACTTAAAATACTATTGAAATAATTTCAAAGTTAAGGTGACGATATTAATTATTGTTGAACTTTTGTGAAATAATTAGTGTTAAAGTAGTCGAAGTTTTTCATTGCAGTCGACGCGGGATGAAAAAATCACGAGAATTTTTCATTACACTCTCGTCCATATAAAGCTCTGCGGCTATAACATTATCGAAATGTGTTTATATTTTCGATTATTTCTACTTATTTTTACCCAACTGCAAGAAGGGTTATGTTTTTCGTGCGTATCTTGTATGTATGTATCTTATATAATATTCTTTATTACCTTTTCCCCCGATTTCTGATTTAAGCATTTGAAGTTGAGTATTTCTCAAACTCTCTACTTTAGCCTGCAAACCTGTCAAAATTTGGCATTAAAGTACGGTTTGAGACATAATTAACTCAAAATATTCTATTCAGAAACCCGCCCTATATCTTCCAAACCGCTGAACGGATTTACATAATTAAGATATCGTTAAATGCGTCTTGATAACCCAAGTGTTCTAAGAGAGGAGAAAGCAGACTGTCCTCAAGCCAAACTATTACCTGAAAAAGACCGTGAGGTTGGTCTTGAGACGGGTTCCAGGTTAGTCCACGACTTTTCATGGAACTAAAGCACTGTGTCATCAGCAAACATTAAGACGTTGGCTTTGTTGATTTTGACATCACAGAGTTCATCATTGTACACCAGGAATAGTGTGGGGGCAATAGTATTTCCTTGTGGAACTCCATAAGTACAGGAAGCATCACAACTAGTAAGATGTGAAACACCAATACATTGAGTTCTTCCCGACAAGTAACTTATTAGCTCCTTTGATTCCGATGTTATCTTATCTGCTTATTGAAAAATAGGAATTGAAACTGTATCGAATGCCTTCTGGAGATCAAGGAAAACACCAAAAGTTTTTCTCCTTTGTCTGTATACTTGGTGATATTTTCAGTCAGTTTTAGAATCACGTCATTGGTGGATCGATTAGCTCTAAAACCGAATTGGTTAGTAGACAAAATGTTATTGGACTCCAAGTACTTCACAAGTCTTTTGTTTGCAATATTTTCTAAAAGTTTGGAGAGTGTACTAAGTAGAGAGGTAGATCAGTAATTGCTCACAAGGCTTTTATCACCAGCCTTAAATATGGGTATAACCACTGTTTTTTTAAATAGAGCTGGAAAAGCACTGTTTGATAAACTCATGTTACAGAGATGCGTTATTGGAGAAGCTAGGTTGATTTTCATTTTTTTATAATGTTAACCGGTATGTTATCTAAACCAGGTGCGCTACTAACTTTGAGGCCAGATATCAACTGGACTACTTCGCATTCGTCTGTAGGAGTAAAAGCCATCGAATGAAGGAAATCTTTCGATTTCAAGGCTTGTGAAGTTAGTGCATTCATTCTTATTTATTTTACTCAGAATCGAGTCTGCCAGGTCCTTTCCAATTGTGTAAAATAAATATTCACTTAAAGAGTCTTGTGGGTTATAATGCGTCCGGAGTAGCTCACATGTGATCGATCTGGTTTTTTCCTAAAATGATTATAAATTATTGTTTTTTTCGGGTAGGAAAATTCATCTCATGACATCCCCCGCTCTTGGGCGGAGTGCGAGATAGTGTCAGACTTTTACTGACTAAAAACCCACTCCTGTTCCTTCTTTGCCATTTTTTCCAGGGCCCCGGGGATCTCTTTTGCATCACCCATGGCCCCAGTAGGCTTCGACCCTGCTGGGCCCCTACGGTTGCTGACATCTCCTACAGGCGCGCGTAGAACACTACGCGTCGTCGACGACTTGGCCTCGGTCCGGACGGCTACCGGACGATCAGACGGCGAGCCACCCATTGCTCGCCGTCTGCAAGCCCGCGCCTACGGTGGCCGGAAACCGGGATCGGAATCCCGGCGGCGGTTGGGGCGTGAGGACCGTTGCCTTACACGATCGGCCGCCTCCTTTGCTAGCATTACTGCTTCGCAGAAGGAGGCAACCGCCTGCTACTCCTCCTCGCTCCGGACCATGGCCTGTACCAAGGCCCGGCGCGAGAGATCGCTGCCGCCGATCGCCCCCACGAGGACACGGCGGTACTCTGCCCAAGCGGGGCACACCTCTACCGTGTGCTCCACCGTGTCCTCCGGGCGGTCCACACAATGGTGGCACCCGGGCGTCTCTTCTGCACGAATCCAGTGCAGGAACCTCCCGAACTTACTAGTCCGGTGAAGACCTGCGTCATGCGGTAGGTAAGGACGCCGTGACGTCTTTCCATACACTCCTCAAAGAGGGGACTTATCGCCATAATTATGGCGTGCCCAATGATTAATGGGGTGCGTACCATTTGACATAATAACAAAAGTTCTAACGATCACATGACCTAATTTCATTTAATATATATATTTTTTAATATAACGATGAAATGATATGATGAATTATTGATATAATTTCAGTTTACCTAATTTTATATGGTTTAAAAAACATTTTCTATAATGCACATTTGAACTAATATTCAGTTACTTAGTATAATATTTAGTTAGTATAATATTCAAATTCTATAGTAACGTTTAATATAATTTTGAAACGTCTAGAAATTGTACTCCTTCGAGCTTTGGCCTCTAACTTAAAACTGAAATAAGGTTAGTCAACCTTAACATAGTATTTTGTCTTAACTTATAACATTGGTATGAATAAATAACTACGAATCAATATGTTATTTTGTTCTTTCATATTCACCTCATATATACCTGCGTCAGATCCCTACTATTGTTGGTGAATCATTTGGGTTAGATGAGGTTATAACAATATGATGTTTTCTGATATTTACTTATTCACCACAGAATTTGGGCAGAAAATGAGTAAATATGAAAATTAGGTCAACTGAACGTTATATAAAAAGACTTTATATACTAATTGAAAATTATATGAGATGAACGTTATACTAAATGTTATTAGATCTTATGAAGTTTATATGAAATGTAATATTAGATGACATGAAATTAGGTTATTTGTTTTTATAGCATATGGAAATTATATCATGTGAACGTTATTTCAAGTGATAATATATTATCTGTTATTATGGCATAATATATATTACACACCCGAATTAATGATAGCTACTTGAATTAAGATAATTATTATTATTTTGTATCGGCTATAAAAACTATATTTTTGACTTAAGAAAATAATAATAATAACATAACTTTAATTTCCGCTATGTCAATTTCATATGCAAGAAATATGACATAGATTATGTAATTCATTTGTTACTCCCAATTTATCTTGTTTGCACATCTTTAGTACGTTTCGATAGGCCCAATTTTTGGATTGACCTATGACATCGCCACGTGATCGGCTTATCTTTATTAATTAAAGATTGAAAAAACTTGATTACAAAAACAAACGATAACAGATCACGTGGCTTCTAGGGCAAAATAGTTCACGGCCAATGCGTTTCAATCGCAAACTTAATTTGGGTTAAATACCTAACGAAAACATATTGATGTAACAATATAGATAACAATGCAAGACGTAATAGAATGTGTTGTGTTGATTTGTTAACACTCAACGGACTGTTCGATAATAATAAAATTTAGTGCCCTGCAGCTAGAAACATGCACCAGGTAAAACTTTTCGTTCTCTATAAATATATATTAATATCCAACCTATAATTCGAATTCAGAATTCATCTGCTTGCTATATGTCAAAATTAGATAGTGTTAGGGCTGAAACTGCGTTACGCGGTCGCCCGCGCGGTCCCATACAAAAGTTCTCCGTCGCCGTCTACGGAATTGGGCCTTTTTGCTACGTAATAATACATTAAAGTTCTCCATCGACACGATTACATGCACACCTTAAAAGTTGAACTAGCAACACTGGGCAAGAAATAATCCAGTTTCCGTAAAGGGACGTCGCGGGCGCACGTTTAACGCAGACGATGGCCGCACGACGGCCCTTAAACAAAAAGCAGTCGTACGATTATAACAACAAGAAAAAGACGATCAGATCTTTTGTTTTTCATTAGATTTTCATAAATAGAAATTTTCTTCCAAATAAAAAAATTATGATCTTATTCGGTTAACATTTGCTAAAATCGCTGAACCCGATATAAAAAATCATTCAGACGAACCGAAAACCGAGTTTTCTTAATGGAAGAGTCTCCTTTTTAGAAGTCGGTTAATAAAAATGAAATGCGGTTCATTGGTAAGCACATTACTTATAAAAGGCTGGGCCGATTTAAAAATAGTCCAAAGAAAGCTTCAAGCGAAAAAAAAAATGATTCCTAAAAAAACTAAAAAAAAGGCAATTTTCTTTATAAAATGTTTGTATGATTTCAGAATTTTGGTCAAGGCAAAGCCTGGCGAGTGAGCGTGTGTGAAATAAAAATCCTTTATATTTTGGAGCTGAAGTCGATTCGCCATATTGTGAATGGAATTTTTTGTACGTATACGGGAGTACGGCGAATCCAATATATCGATGGCATTTTTACTTTGAATTCTTGCCAGTGAGTAGATGGCGACTTTGAATGTAAATAATTCGCAGCGTATTGTCTTTAAATTATAGTTTTACACGACAATTATTTACTCAAAACAGAACATTTGTATTTGTGGGAAACGAACTCATGTGTGAGAATGTTACGATATAATATAATTGTAGACAGAGCAAGAAAAACATTTCTCTGTGTACTGATTGACAATGCAATAATAGCTCAAGAACCATCACATACTGGGAACATTTTGATGTACCGTAAAACGGGGTCAATAAAAACGCACGGGTAAATAAAAACAAAATTTTGTTTTGGTTTTTCACTTTGATACCATATTATCGGCTTCTAACAAAGCATCGACTTTTTAGAATAACAATTCATTAATAAATTGATACAGTTCAATGCTGAAAAAAATATTCAAATATCGTAAAAATACCCTTTGAAGTTTTGTTTCTATTCACCCCTGAGTTTTCCTACGTGACTGTAACTAGACCAGTGGAACTGGTCTACTCTGGTCTGGTCTTTAATAGGAGAACATGTGCGTTTGGCGGGCGTAGAATTTATTCAGCTGTGGTTCATGCCACGCCACGGTCCGGAGCAAAAGGGAATGGGAATTAAGTGGTTGCCACCTTCTGCAAAGCTATAATGCGAGCGAAGGAGCTGACCAATGGATACGCAGGAAGATTTCCAGCCACCCTAGGTGTGGGCTTGCGGATGACAAGCAATTTGCAGCTCGCTGTCCAGCCGTCATGTAACGACCAATTCCGATTCAACAACGCGTAGTGTACCACGCACTTCTCACGATACCTGTTGAGCTATTGGAACGTGCAAGTTTACTTTATGGACTTAGACCTCTGAGTTTGTTTTATTGTTTTTTCTTAAATTATATAGGTACTAGTGGTTCCGACAAATGTTATCCTGCCCGACAGCTGGCATTTTGTCAGAAAAGAAATCGAGAACGCAATTGCAGCGCCACCTACCGGCTTCAATTATATTTTCAAACCATCCAGGGACTCAATAAAATATTCACACAAAATTTCTTCCAAATCGGTCAAGCCGTTTAGGTTAGGTGACCAACACACGTACAGAAGAATTATTTATTTATTCATTTAACAATTTATGTACACACAATAATAAAAGAAAAGAAGAAGGAAACAGAAGAGTAGTACAAAGGTGATGTTTATTATAATATGTAAATAAAGGTAGCTCAAATATAAAAGAAAAATTTTACAAAAAAAAAATTACAGACTTCACTAAAATGAAGTCGGTTATTTCTTTTTTTGTAAAAAGTTTTTTATTTCTCATTTTCGTTTCGATACACTTATATCCAGAGTGGTTATTTCTCAGGACAATTCCAATTAATCCGAACACTGCTAGGTTTATTATGAAGTTTCTATGTTTAGCTTCCACCTTCCGGCTCCATCATCACATCGTATCCGTAGTACCTACCATATAGCCAAAGTGCATGTCATGAAAATTCTAATAAGCCCAAACACGGTTAGGATACATTGATTAATTACAGAGTTCCAGTGCCTATCTTCCGGCTCCATCATCATCATCAGGCCACTTCGATGGTACCATTTTCAACATAACTTTTCAGAAACATTTATTTATTTGTATTTTCATAGTCGCTTAACTATCTTCATTGTGATAGGTATCACAATGAAGATAGTTAAGCGAGTATGATAGTTAAGTGAGTATGAAGTTCCGTTGGCCATTTCTGGTATTCTTCATCAGTTCCACTTCATCAAATGTTACTTTTTGACTGTAAATGCTTACTTAAGTCCTCGGTGAAAATACCAAAATCACTATATAGGTGCCTTTAATATTTGAGGAGTTCCCTCGATCCCTCATGGATTCCATCATCAGAACTGGATTTAAAAAAAAAATTGGACCAATCTTGAAGCATATCCTTCAAAAGAAAAACAAAAATTGTAAATCGGTCCATAAACGACAGAGTTCTGAGAACTTATCTGAGAAGATTTATGGTTTATGTCGTATATTAAATATTAAAAAAATACAACCGAATTTATAACCTTCTCCTATTTTTGAAGTCGATTAAAAATCAATCGAAAAATAACAGTACAGACCTAAAATGATTAGTAACATTATAGGATCTATGACACTACTCGATGTTCAGACAGTCTTAGTCTCTGTTTATCTATTTATCTCATCGTTCTGTTTCATTCCTATACACGACATTGACGTAAGTTGCACTTTTTCTTGTGTGACGCTTCATAGACTAAGTAAGACTGTCTGAATATCGAGTAGCGTAATAGGCGCTTAAGTACTACCTAACTATAATATTAAAACAAAGTTCACATGATATAACTTCGGCAGTCTGTGAAGTTACTAAGTATATAGACTTGGGAAAGTAATATGTGCCTAATTGTCTCTACCCACTCGACTTCACTACCTGCCTTTGACATACATTAAGATTTATTAGGACCTTTATTTATCGTATCTACTTATATAGGGAAGTTGTGCGGATATTATAAGAACAGAGAGAGCTCTTCACGCGATCCTTTTTACGACCTAAATTGAACTGTTAAAGGGATGGAATTAGATAGGGTGTATAGCTCCATCCCTCTTTAATTTATCTATTAATAAATTAAATAAATTGGATTTGATGAGATAAATTATTGAATTACATTAATAAAATTAAGTAACGTCTAAAAAGGCACACGCAGCAACATACTTCAGACAGTATCTAATTGCTACACAGCGTCAGTCGAGTCAGGAAAGATGCCTTGAGTCTTCTTATGAGCCCGTAAAAATCAGTAACTCTGTTCTCAACGAACAGCCAGTCCCACTACACCTCCAGGGGCTCCTATTAGTCGATGACCTTGAGCATTTTTCTACCCCTTTTCCCCTGTATTATTAAACTTGAACGACAAATCTACGTAAATACGGAAGCGTTTTGGCGAGAAAAATGACGTACGTCCACCCGTCCAAGGGCTAGGCGACCTATGATTTGACATTTTGTCGTCGTGATTTACTGGCTGATTTGATGGTATTCATTGACCTCGAAAAAGCATACGACTGGGTACCTCGTGAGGTTCTGTGATGGGCCCTTAAAGAGAAAGGTGTGCCTGGGAAGTGTGTGCAGTTGATCCGAGCGATGTACAGTCGATGCAGTACCCAAGTCCGGTCTACAGTGGGCACCACTGGCAGCTTCAATGTGGCTGTCGGCTTACATCAAGGGTCGGCTCTCAGCCCTTACCTCTTCCTGATGATAATGGATGCTCTGACGTCGGACATTCAGGAAGAGGCTCCCTGGTGTATGCTGTTTGCCGATGACATTGTGTTGGTTGCCGAGAGTGGCCTAGAGGTCCAGAACAGATTGGAGGTGTGGTGGCACAGAATGGAGAGTGTTGGCCTGAAATTGACTAGAACCAAAACGGAATACTTGTTCTGCGATTTCGGCGGTCTCTCCAATCCAGTGCCTTTAGCTCTTGCTGGAACGCCCATACCGATCTGCTCCGACTTTCGGTACCTCGGGTCACTCGTCCAAGGGGATGGTGAAGTAGACCGGGACGTAACACATCGGATCAACGCAGGATGGATGAAATGGCGACAGGTCACGGGAACAACTTGTGACCCACGGATGCCCCTCAAGTTGAAGGGTAAAATCTACAAGTCCGTGATAAGACCTGTCATACTGTATGGATCAGAATGTTGGGCTGTGAAAAAGACGGATGAAAAAAGATTGCACGTAGCGGAGATGAGAATGTTAAGATGGATGTGTGGTGTGACGAGAATGGATAAAGTGAAAAATGAGTATATTAGAGAAAGTTTAAAAGTAGCGCCAGTGACTGAAAAGTTGATAGGGAATCGTTTGTCTTGGTATGGTCATGTGAAGAGAAGGGATGAAACGCATGTTACTTAAAGAGTTATGAGTTTACATGTGGATGGATGAAGAGGGAGAGGGAGACCAAAGAAAAGATGGATGGATTGTGTGAAGAGTGATATGAAAGAAAAGGAAGTTAGTGATAGTATGACAAGTGACAGGGCAGAATGGAAGAAGAAAACGTGTTGCGCCGACCGGACGGCCGGCCGGCAGGAAGATGATAATGATTTACAAAATTTGTTACTGAGAATTGAAAAAATTATAATAATGCAAAAAAATATACTGTTATGAAAAAAAAAGTATTTGTACAATATTTACAATCATTGTATTCTCTATAGACAGGTACCCATACATTTCATGTATACGTTTCGTGGTGAAAAAAATATTTGTACTTTAATTAAGAACCAATATTATGAAATGTATACCTTTATGTATACATACACTTGTTACAGAAAATACTGTTAAATTAGTCAAAACTCTTTTTAAGTTAAACAGGTTAAAAAAATATTACGAAACGTTTTAGTTATCTATATTAAGTACCTACCTAGAACATTTTTTTTTAATAAAGAAAAGGTTTATTTTAAGGCAGTTTTACTATTCAAAAGTACTTCTAACTAATTCTTGAAGTAAGGAGTGGTTTTTACCAATTAACAGTTTTGACCGTGACATGAATGTGTTTTTGGCAACAAAGACAAGGAATCCTCATATTATTATTAAGGGGAAAAGAAACACACATCCAATTTTTCAATTATTATTATTATTTCAATTAAAGTTCAGACTATTCAATTTGATAAATTACGCTTAGATGCTAAATATAATCTCTGTTCATAAAGTTATTTTAAGGTAATATTGAAGACAACCACGGCAGTTCGCCAGTATTTTTGAAATTCTGCCAATCGTAAAGAAATCTTCCTATAACTAATAATATTAACGATAACAAAACTAAATTGACTATGTTTATAGGACTAATAGGCATAACATCATCGTTCCCGCAGATGTTCCCTAACGGGATTGTGCTGATCTGAAACAAAAAAAAACATGATGTTAGTATAATAATGGTCTCCTGTCCTATTAATTACACTTTAGGTGTCAATAACGTAATTATAATAATTCACTTGTGTGCCCACAACCCACGCCCCGATTCGTCACTATTCGTTGCTTTTGCAATAGAAAGAGTGAAAGATAATATGTCTCGAAAAGGAAAGGCTATTGAGGTGACCACGGAATTTATGAAAGAAGATGACGTGTCATCACAAAGCAAAGAAAATAATGATGGTCTTAATTAGACAGTGCAATGAATTGAGTCAAAACACTTTTGTTTTTAGAGGGTGAGATTATGTCTAACAAATCTCTGAATATCAGAATAATGGCTTCGGTTGGGCCAAACTATGGTCTATCTAACCAAGCCCTGATCTAGGATCAAACATTGTCGTAGGTTTACGTACACTCCTTTTCTGTATGGGTAAGCTTGGAACGCTTGGTGTCATCCAACGATCACTAAGGCCCTGTGCACTGTCCACGGACGCGTAGCTTCATAGAGGCATATTCGTCAGTATACGCCTCTCTCTAGCTGCAAAGTCGTGCCATCGTGTCGTTCATACATATTCGTGGTCATCTCAGTAATCATCTCTTTTCGAGAATTTCACTGATTTTCACTCATTCTAATCCTAAACGCTAAAAAATAGCCTGTATCTATCTAATGGCTACGGTTGGACGAAAGCCGACTTGGACAAAGCTGGGTTGGTCTTAGATCAAAGAGCCCAAACACGATATTACTACTGTATGCGAGTGAGAAAATGGGTTCGAAAACCTTGTTTCATCATATATCCTTTGTAGGAAAATTCTCAAAGTTCTACATACACTTTGTTTGCGCATAAATATCGGATCAAAAGAAATCTTATACAGGAGAATATTCCTGTAATAAACTTCTACGGCCCTTTATTAAAAAATATGTTCTGGTCAAATATCAAAGCTGAAACCGATATAGATCCCAAAGGACCTTGAACCAGAGTTTTATTAAAATAATTACTTGTACTACTTTAACAAAGCTTGACTTTATCAATTTTGCCTCAAATTATATTTAAGACGGCTATGGGTAAATAAATATAATTGGAAACTGTATCACGACAATTAAACGATAATCTACGTAGGCGAATAAAACAAACAAAAGATACGTATATCGTCTGACGGTAGACAGTGAACCGTACGCACGCATACGCTCGATACCCGTATTGGTTCTAATCGTTCGGCAGCGTTTCTCAAAGTTTTTTTTTTTTCATCATTTTTTTTTTTTCATCTCTAACGCAATGTTCAAGTGCAAGAGGTGCGACGAGCAGGTCAATGACGGGGTCAAATGTACCATTTGTCTGGGTCAGTTTGACTTTCCGTGCGCTGGTATAACTGAAACTGGATGGAGAAAGCTTGGCGATAGGAAGTTAACATGGAAGTGCAATTCCTGCAAGGCTCTGGCAATGAGTCCCCGGGTCAACGCTTCAACAGCCACCACGGTGTCTGATATGGAGGGTGTAGTCTCCGAATTAAAGAGACTGTCTGCTCAAATGGAGTCACTACCGGTGTTAATGGATGATTTAAAGCTTATCAACAAAGAGCTAGCGGAATTAAAGTCTATGAGATCGGCATTTTCAGTTGTCACGAATTCCATCGAGGGGATGAAGGAGTCTCTCGAATTTGTTCACGGCTCGGTCAAGGACCTGACCAGTAAAGTTTTGGTATTGGAACAGGATATAGATGACCTGAAGAAGACCAAAGATGACATTGCGATTCTACAAAATCGCTGTAGGAGTCTGGAGCTTCAGTGTCGTGACAGTGAGCAGAGATCCAGGATCAATAATATCGAGATCAAGGGCGTTCCTGCATCGAACTCTGAGAACTTGTTTGAAGTCATGAAGAAAATAGGGAATATTATCAAATGCCCAATCCCAAAGGAATGTATAAATTATATTGCGAGGATTCCCATGCGAAACGACAGTCAGAACAAAACAATAATTTGCTCGGTTCTCAATAGCTATCTCAAAAATGATTTTGTTGCGGCGGCTAGAAAACATAAAATCTTGAAAGCGGCGGATTTGGGACTCCATGGTGACCATAGAATATTTGTCAACGACCACCTGACATTGGATAACAAGGCTTTACTCAATAAAACGAAGATTTTTGCAAAGGAAAAAGGCTATGAGTATGTTTGGGTAACAGGCTGTAAAATCCTTATTCGTAAAAACCAGGCGTCACCGAAGCACCACATTAGAAGTGAACAGGATTTAAAAAAGTTTTTTTAGACATCATCACACAGCTCGTTTTCCTGACACACTAATGTTGATCGTCGACTCATTACGTTTAAGTTTGAGAAACACAGGTTTTTTGTGCGCATTCCATACTCGCTTGCCTTTTGTTCGCTTATCGCTCTGTGTTACCTATTCATTCGACTCATTAAGCTTTGGTTTTAGCTATTTGGAACTTTATGTTTGTGCTGAGAAAGGCGGAATCTGCTTCCACTTGAAACTTATTTTTTATATTGACTACCGTTTGAAAGGCAACTATTTATTGAACTTGAACATAAAATATTACGCATGTTTTACCGATTTTGTTTTAGTCAATTTAGCTGATGCTTTGTTTTGCTTACAAGTACCTCACTTTGTACCGATTTTTATTGGTATTGGTTTTTACTTGAGACATCATTTTAGAGATATAATTTATATTTTACTTATTATTATATTAGTTTTACATTTAACTTATGATGGCGCCGACTTTGCTTTATTCAATTTAGCTGTAGCTTTTTTTTGCTTACAACTACCTCACTTTGTATTTGCACCGACTTTTATTGGTATTATTTTTTACTTGAGAGATAATTTTAGCGATATAATTCATATTTTACTTATTATTATATTAGTGTTACATTTAACTTATAATGGCGCCTATTAGTATATACTATCAAAATGTTCGTGGGCTACGAATAAAAACATCTGTTTTCTATAGAAATTTATGTATGAATTCGTTTGATGTCGTTTGCCTGTCCGAAACATGGCTTATTGATGGCATTTCGGATAGTGAACTGTTTGATGACCGATATTTTGTATGGAGACGAGACCGTAATTACTCGCAAACAAAACAATCTATGGGGGGGGAGTCTTAATAGCTGTACGGCGTGAACTTGTCGCTGATGTCCACAACGAATGGTGCTCGTCTGCCGAGGATTTGTGGGTTACTTTAACGTTACACCAAAGGAAACCTAGAGTAACCTATAAAATGCACATTTGTGTTGTCTACATATGTAATCAGCAGTCTGGCAACTCGTTGACGCTTCAATTGCTTAACTTCGCTAACAACTTAGCTCAAATTGTTCTTGAACAGCCCGCAGATAAGTTCTTGATTCTAGGTGACTTTAATCAGCCGAACATTGACTGGCAACTAGCGGCGGATAGTGATTATCTATGTCCTAGTAACTTGCACGGATCAGTACAGACTTCCTTCTGTGATACTCTTACTGCTTGCAATTTGTTGCAGTACAATTCTCATCATAATGTGAATGATAAAATTCTTGACCTCGTGTTGTCTAATAATGAAGTCACAGTCTCCTGCAGTCAGAGTCCCTTAGTAGAAGAGGACTTGCACCATAAGGCACTTTGTATATCCGCGGAGTTTGTTCAACTTCATCAGCTGCATGCTCGGCCTCGAGTCAAGTTCTTGTACGCTCTAGGGGATTATGACGCCATAACTGAAGAAATCATGGCAAGAGACTGGCCATTAGAGTTAAACAATAGGTCTTTCGAGGAAGCTGTCAACTTTTTCTACGAAATTATCAACGTGCTTCACACTAAGTATATTCCTACTAAAACTGTTGTTCCGCGTGGCAAATATCCTCCTTGGTATAAAAGTCCTCTCATTAAATTAGTTAAGGAAAAGGCTAAATTTTATGCTAAATTTAAAAGGTACGGAAATCTTTCAGATCATCTGTCTTTTAATACTTTACGTAAGCGCGCTAAAGATATGGAGAAAGAAATGTTTGATGAATATATTGCAAACATTGAATTAGCAATTTCTAAAAATCCCAGGGCTTTCTGGCGATACGTTAAATCTAAGCAGCAAACCAACTGTTACCCTTCTGTTCTTAAATTCGGTGACATTTCATCCAACAACGGGGACGAAATTTGTAATATGTTTGGTGACTATTTCTTTTCTAACTTCCAAGAACGGAGCGAAGTCGATGTGACTTCGACCACTTTTGGAATTGATGAACCTGAGTGTCAGACTGCTGGTTGTACATCAGACATATGTACTATTGACATACGGGAGGAGGAGGTATTTAGGTTGCTGAAAAAATTGGACCTGAATAAATCTGCAGGCCCTGATAACATTTCTCCAATCTTTATATCTAAATGTGCTAAATGTCTATCGGTTCCGCTGACAATACTGTATAAACGGTCATTCGAAATAGGAGTGGTGCCAATTATCTGGAAGTCGGCGTATATAACGCCGATTCATAAAAAAGGACCCAAGGACAGCGTAGATAACTACAGACCAATTTCAAAACTTTGTGTGTTCGCTAAAGTCTTGGAGAAGATTGTACATAAACAACTGTCCTCATCACTCAAACTAACTTTTTCTGAACATCAGCATGGCTTTTTAAAAGGTCGTTCTACTACATCCAATCTTGCTGTCTGTAGTGACTATTTGACGGAGCACATGTCCAGGAGGGCTCAGGTCGACGTTATATACACTGACTACAGTAAATGTTTTGAGCATCGATCATGCGCTTCTTTTGCGTAAATTGCTACTTGCTGGAGTAAGAGGTAATTTATTCAGATGGTTCTCGTCATACGTGGAAAACAGGTGTCAGACGGTAGTTCTGAATGGGTTCACGTCAAGAGTGATGTACATCCCATCAGGAGTTCCCCAAGGATCCTTATTGGGACCTCTTTTATTTAACATTTTTATAAATGACATTGCTTCTTGTTTCTTACATTCGAAAATTTTGCTCTATGCGGATGATATGAAGATTCTTGGTCAAATATCAAGTATTGATGACGCATACCTTTTACAGGAGGATTTGAACCGGTTTCTCGTTTATTGTGCTAGTAATAGATTAGATTTAAATGTTTCGAAATGCTATGTATGTACTTTTTCTCGCAAACCAAGCCCTATTAAATATGATTATAAGCTATCGAACACCTCAATAGCCAGAGTCAACGTCATAAGGGATCTTGGTGTAACTTTTGACTCTAAGCTTCTGTTTGATGAGCATATAAATAATGTAGTTAATAAAGCTTCTAAAGCCCTAGGTTTTATCTTTAGGATTTCTACTGATTTTAAGAATATCAAGACAATGAAAATTCTTTACTGTGCGTTTGTCCGTAGCCACCTTGAATATGCTTCTCAAATTTGGAATCCCAATTATAATATTTATATCAATCGCCTTGAAAGCATACAGAAGAGATTTTTAAGATACGCTCAATATCGCTCAAACACTTTTATTCCTAATTATGTGAGTCGGTGTAAAAAGTTTCATATTTTGCCCCTACATGAACGTAGGAAAATTGCAGATCTCGCTTTCTTATTTAGCGTCATGAATGGATCGACTGACATCTCTGAGTTGGTGAGCAAGGTTGGACTTCGGGTACCTAATACTTGTGCGCCTCGTCGCAAATCGCGTCTCCTTCATGTTCCTATAGTTTCAACAAATTATCGTAAAAACTCTTATTTAATAAGAGCTTGTCGTACTTTTAATACGGTGTGTCAAGATGTCGACCTAGATTTGTTTACTACCAATGTTAAAAAAGTAAAGAAAACTTTAGCCGATCGCTTTTTTGTTACAAAGTGAACAATTATTTGTATTTTAGTTTATTTTTATTTTTTTGTATGGTATCAGCGCTCTCGCGTTAACCCTATGCTGTTGTCGTCTTAATTTTAGTTACTCTCATTAGTATTAGTGAAAACTTGTAAATGGCCGTTTTTTACCTATTAAGTTTTCCGAATAGTAATAAAATAAAAATAAAAATACTTTATTGTGGTAGCGTACGTGGCACGTGGGTGCGGTGCGGAAATGGGCGAAGCGAAAAGGTCGCGATTAGTTGGTTTGATATTTTCGTGCGGTGACTTATTTACGCGTAGTACAGAGCCGCCTCGTTGTGTTAAATTCGAGTGAACGACATAGGATGGCTTCGCAATCACAATCGTAGTTATATAGGACGCTACGTTAGCAAATCGAATGTGAAGGCCGTTTCTATTGTCATATTTTCCTCGATCCGGCAATTGGGACTCAAGATGGCCCTAATTCGAGGCAATATGTTTTCCTGGTCGCGCAGGTTCTCACCGGACACAATAGTTTCTGGAGGGTCATCCCCCACCACAGCCGCCACAAAAGAAGACACCCTGGGTGTCAGGAGTCGCTGGGCGATTCTTGGCCACCACAGTTGCAAAATTGTGGACGACTAGCAATGGGTATCTCGCCGTCCGTCCAACCAGGCCTACAGCGAGTTGCACTCTATCCACGCCACAAAAAAAAATCAGCAAGATTCTTCTTAAGGCCCAACCTGCCAAATGGCTGACAGCGGGATTCTTCGAAAGAGTTACCGAGGCCCTCGCAGGCAACAGAAAGAACACTGTGGACCAGTAAAAGTTTGACACCCTCTCTAGTTCCACCCAGACCGGGAGACGTCATTTAATTTTGATGATTTATCACGTAAAAAATGAGTCGTCACGGCCCTAGAACGCAAAAGGGCAAACGAGCGAGAGGTACTCCATCTAACAAAAGTTATTTCGTGATTTCCCACCCTCAAAAAAAGAAAAGTCTCAAACAATTAAATACATTTTTGTCAATCACGTTCACTTACTTTATTGTATATATACATTCACTTATTGTATACATTCACTTATTGTATTTCGAAAAAAAAATAACTAGTCTATTATTTCGGAATATTAATTATACTCTGTGTAATTGAAAGCTCTTAATGTATAAAATCCTTCAAAAAGTCAATAATTCCATATTATCAAAGCACACACTATTCCTTTAAAATACATTGCAATATGCCACCTACACAATAGATGCACTTTGTAAATATACCAAAATTGTACTCGTACATGCCTTACATATAATTAATTAATTATATTGAACAAAAGATACCGACTGTACAGAATTGAGCAGTTCTCATAACTTTCAATGATAGCTTTAACACTAATTGGCACCCCGTTTTCCGTATAATATCAAGGAACAAACACACTGCATATATGGAGCAGATGAACACAGAAGTAAGGGTCACCGCAAACACCGAAAACAAACACAAAACGCCGCCACCGACAGACGGCATATTTCCTGTAGTTTGATACATTTTATATGGACATGCCGCACACGGTTGACGCTGATAGCCACCACATGCTAAAAATCATCACTACTCGCTTCATGTGGCCCACACCGGCCACTAAACGCCAACACAAAACACACACACATCGCGCGATGATTATTATATTCTTACTAGATATTAATATCTACAATTATATTAATACATAAAATAACTACGGTTTTATCTAGAAGACAACGTTTTTTATCGGAAGCAGAGCAATTAAACCTTCGTCAGAGTCCATTATGATACTGCGGCAGAGTCCATTATGGCTGCTACTTTTTTTAACCCATGCGGGTTAAAAAAAGTAGCAGCCACCGACCGCAAGTATCGACCACCACAAGTGACTTCTTTGTATCTCTTTGTAGTTTCTCGAGGCGATATTTGTGGCTGTCGCAAGTGGCCATCTCTAATATAATAACATGAATCAAAATCTGTAAAGAAAATACTTGAAAAACGAAAATCGTGAATACGGAAGCAATACCTATTTGATTGACGTTATACCTGTATGTTTTCTTGCTACTGATAATATAAATGATTATATTTGAGAGCCTCATTAGTGTTTGTGCAAGTGGTTTCTCTGTGGAGGATATTGACCATGCAAAGACGTTATTATTTGAATCTATGGCGGCGGGCAAACGAAAAATATCCAGGAGAAAAGACAAACGTCACAAGGACTTGGAAGACATTATAACCCTGTTTAAGAATACGGATCCCGAACTCATCCCCATGTTTGTGGCCAAAGATTTATATAAGCTACCTCCCGTGACATTTGATCACATAGATGTTACGGGGCTACTTAAGGAGTTAGTTGTACTAAAAAACCAGTTGAACAATATGAAAAATAGTTACGCAACTGTGGAGCAGTTACAGGAAATAAGGAATGAACTGCATAATTGCAAATATGGGTCAGTTATTGGGTTAGATGATTGTAATATAAACAAACGTATGCGAGGTGCTTTTTGCTTGGATAGTGGGCCGGTAGGCATATCACCAGTCTTAGAGAGGATTAGGGAGCCGACACCAAGGCAATGTGGGGGTGTGAGCACACCGTTTTCGCTATCTCCGTCGCATCCGCGTTCTGAAGATGAGTCAGTGGGCGAGTTAGGTGTAGTAGATCGAGGCACAGAATTGACAACAGCCGCGCAAGTTGGAAAACAACATGATTTTATGGAAATTGAATTGTCACAAACAACTGATCGAGAAGTACATGCAATAAAACCGATTTGTTCTGCATTTGAGTCCACTGAAGTGACTGAGAAGCGATTATCTTTGGCAGAAATCGTACAAAAAAACGGGGACTTCAAGAAAGATAAACCAAATTCTAGCTGGATTACAGTGCAGAGAAAACGCCTTCGTAATCGTTTTGTGACTCAATTAGGCAAGGCAGCCACGGAACCGTTATGTAATTTTAAGGCAGCTGACACCAAAGTGCCCCTTTTCGTCTCCAATGTGCATATAGATACGGAGGAAACGGACATAAGTAATTATATTTATAATAAAACTCAGGAAAGAGTGAGGTTAATAAAAATTAAAATGAAACAAGATAAAGGGTACAATGCTTTTAAATTGTTTGTCTCAAGAAATAGAATACATATGTATCTTGATGACAATCTGTGGCCAGATGGAATTAAGTTCCGACGTTTTGTTGACATGAGAAAGGGGCCCGAAGAAAAATATTTTAATGGATCACCCACAAAGCAGCAAACTAGTTAGTTTTAACTGTAAAAATGTGAAAAGGAGTCTGCAGTGTGTTCGGTCACTATGTAAGGATGCGGATTTGGTGGCTCTTCAGGAGACATGGCTGGTGCTCGAGGACCTACCTTTCCTCGGCACTATCGATAACAACTTTAGTTATACGGGGAAGTCGGCTATGGATTTATCATCTGGTGTGAGACGTGGAAGACCTTTCGGTGGGGTCGCTATCCTGTGGCGTAAAAGTGTATTTACGAGTGTGTCGATAGTGCAGTGCGAGAGCGAGCGTATTACGGCGATAAGAGCGAAAACAGGTATGAATTGTGAAGTTGTAGTTATATGTGTGTACATGCCTACGGACCAACCTGACAATTTAACATTATTTACGAATTGTCTAGGGGAAATTAGTGCGATTGTACAGCAAAGTAACATAGAATCTGTGTATATTTTAGGTGATTTTAACGCTCACCCTACTTCTTCTTTTTGTAACGAATTACTTGCTTTTTGTAATGATAATAATTGGATATGTGCGGACATGACTATGTTAGGCAGGTCATCGGATACCCATATATTCCATAGTGAAGCACACGGATGTAACCGCTGGTTAGACCACTGTTTAGTAACGGAATCAGCTTGGCAAACTGTAACTAGCATTTATGTGGACTATGGAGTATATTGGTCTGACCACTTGCCTGTAATAATTAATTGTAATCTTGACATTATTAAACAGAAGTGTGTATGTGTAGATATGTGTAAAAATGATGTTATTTGGGGTGACAGAAAAGCTGACGAAATAGAAACTTATTCTGACATTTGTAAGGCTAAATTAAAGGACCTTCACTTCCCCAGTGACTTGAGCGTGTGTGCGGACATTATGTGTAGTAATTTGGGACATAGATCAATAATTGACAACCTATATAATGACATTGTAAACATTATGTGTGAATCTTCTGTGCAAAGCAAGAAAGTAAGAAAGTTTAGAGGGGGTAAAAGTGTGGTGGGGTGGAACGAACACGTGAGAGATGCTCACAGGCGGGCTAGGCAGGCGTATCATAGTTACCTAATGTACGGAAAACCTGATAGTGGGCCTATTTATGACGAGATGTATCTCACTCGTAAAACCTTTAAATCTAGACTTAAGTACTGTCAGAACCACCAAGACCAACTTAGAATGGATATGTTAGCCTCACATATTAAGGGAAAAAACTTTCATGCTTTCTGGAAGGGCACTAAGAGGTTGAATGGAAAAGTGAGTTTGCCAGTGAGTGTGGATAATTGTAGTGAACCTAGGGACATAGCTAACCTTTTTAAAAACCACTTTAGGGTTAAGTCACTTCTAGATGCTGATGCTGCAACCGCAGGTGATGAGACCGCGGTGGTCCGTGAGAACCCAATTGGTTTTACTAGTAGGGATGTAAAAAATATCATCCAAAACATGAAAAGAGGTAAATCTCCGGGTAATGACGGTCTCAGCATTGAGCATTTACAGAATGCGGGTAGCCACCTGTTTAGAATTTTGGCAATGTTATTTACATTCTGCATACGTCATTCATACTTACCCTCTAAAATGATGGAAACAATTGTTGTGCCTATAGCAAAGAATGTCACTGGGGATGTGACTGATAAAAATAATTATAGGCCTATCTCTTTAGCCACTGTGATAGCGAAGGTCTTTGATGGGTTGTTAGATGCGCAGCTCAGCAAGTACACCTCCCTGCATGATGCACAGTTTGGGTTTCGTGAAGGCTTGTCAACTGAGAGTGCTATTTTGACATTAAAGCACACGGTCTCATATTATGTTAATAGAAGTACACCCATCTACGCATGCTTTCTTGACCTGTCAAAGGCTTTCGACCTTGTTGATTATAATAAGCTCTGGGCTAAGCTTGGGGAGATTGGGGCTCCCGCCGAACTTATAAGTATATTATTCTCTTTCTGGTACAAACATCAGAAAAACATGGTTAAGTGGGGAAATGTTTATTCAGACGAATATAAACTAGATTGTGGCGTGAGGCAGGGGGGACTAACCTCTCCAAGACTTTTTAATATTTATGTTAATCAGCTGATTGGTGAGCTCAGCAACAGCCATGTTGGGTGTCATATACATAACATTTGCGTTAATAATATCAGTTACGCGGATGACATGGTGTTGCTGAGTCCATCTGTTGGTGGACTAAGAAAGCTGCTCGGTATTTGCGAGTCATACGCGAGGAACCACGGCTTAAAGTACAACGATAAAAAGAGTGAGTATATGGTAATCAAAGGTAAGAACAAAGAACCTGAGCATATACCACCCGTTTATTTAAACGGAGTGTCTTTGAGTCGAGTCTCTCAGTTTAAGTATCTAGGACACGTTATAAACGAGACCTTAAATGATGACGCAATTATTGAGCGGGAGCGGAGAGCACTGTCGGTGCGCGCGAACATGTTGGTGCACAGGTTTGCTAAGTGTACATTACAAGTAAAGATAACTTTATTCAGAGCCTACTGTCAAAGTTTTTACACCAGTGCCCTGTGGACCAATTACACGCAGCGGGCCTATAGTGCTCTTAGAGTCCAGTTCAACAACGCCTTTAGGGTTCTGGTGCGACTTCCTCGATTCTGCAGTGCCTCAGGCATGTTTGCGGACGCGGGTGTGGATGACTTTTATGCGATAATGCGTAAAAAGTCAGCCTCACTTATGGTCGGTACGTCGAATTAGGGGCAGTGGTAACGGAATCCTAAAGATGATCGCTGAAAGCCCAGAGTCACCAGTGTGGGATAGGTTTATAAAACTGCATGTTTTTTAAACTATTTATTTGTTGTGTGTTATGTTTTGACAATTATTATGATTATTGTGTTTTTGAAGTGACTTATTTTAATTTAATTTAATTTAATTTGTGACTAATATTTTAATGCATTTGAATATTATACTAACGTAGTTTTTTAAGTTTCAGTTACTAACATAATATGGACATTGGAATTAGTCTGAAATAAATTTTTTTTATTTTTATTTTTATTTTTTTTTATTTATTTTTTTTATTTGCACTTACTAACGAACATCTGTGTATTGCGCTAAGAATATTCCAACTGTGGTTCAGACCACAGACGAGCTGTGAACTTGTCCTGTCAGACACAGACATTTTAATTTGCCTGAATCTATGTCGTCTTACTATTTATATTTTTTTGTTCTATCTTTCGTTTTTCACCGAGATTTGCTCCAACGATAAAAATAAACTAGCAGAACCTCAGAGGCCTTGTACTGACAAAGGAAAGTACACACTATGCAAAATCGTCCAAGTAATACTTAATGATTCTATATTTTGTTCAAAAATCATCGATCGTGTATACCTAAAGGGTGAGAATTCTTAAAAGAAGCAGTAATATCTACTACAACTAAGTATACTAGTTTCTCTAACCATTTTAGGTCCTGAAAGATTACAATTCGCGAGCTAATTCGTAAGAAGTTGGCAGTAGTGTCATCACAGCGTTAATGTTTTCAAATTGTCGATTTGAACCAATTGTTTGACTTTATTAGTGTAGATATATATGTAGATAGTTTATTAACTTGTGTATGTATTATATAATTGTGTGACATTTATGGTTTGTTAGTATATCTGTTCTTGTACCTATTTCTCTCTCTTTTATTAACCGACTTGATGACTGATAATGAGATCCATGAGGAATCGAGGGAATCGGAAGGTGAAAGCTAAACACAGGAACTTCATATTATGAAGTTTTTGAAGTTTTTTTTTGCACCTACCACTATTTATTTCTGTATCACCCTAAGGTTGATTGGTAGAAAATGCCTAAGGCATTAAGTCCGCCTCTTACTTTTGTGCATAAAGTATTTAATAAATAAATAAATTACAAATGTATAAGGTACAGAACGCATATTTCAAAACATATTAGGTACAGACCTTACAACCTGGGGACTTACCATGAACAGGTCATGGTATAAAATGTCAGTCGTGCGAGCGAGAAAGAGGTATGAAACTATACACCCTATAAAGCTCTTACAACCCTTGAACAGTACAGTTCAAGTCGTAAAATGGATCGCGTTCAAAGCTCGTAGCAGGAACTCTGGAATCACTAAAGTAAACAAAAAGTTTTACATTCTATGCATGCGAAACCGTATGTTACATACACAGACGTGGAGAACCAGCAAGTTATTAGACATTACATCTTATAAGCCGGTGGCTGTGTTTAAGCTTACGGCTAAACATGACCTCATATTCGAAGACTCATCCATGAACCACTACAATGAGTGGTTGTAAAAGAATATTGACAATATGGTTTTAAAAAAAAAAAAACATTGTCTAATGATTTAAACCAGTGCTTGACAGCGGTCCCACCTGATAGTAAGTAGTGATGCAATCGTTAATGGTAAATCGTACCAGTTTATTAAGAACCTATTCACTCTAGCCTTGAAGACACCTAAATTATAATCGAACGGGAAGACCGCAGCTGACAAATTGTTCTAGTCCTTCGATATGTCAAGCTATATGAGAATAGTAACTAAAACCGTGCAAAAAGATTAACCCGAGAGCACGTTGGTACAGTAGCTGACTACTCAGGACGACGTTTTAGTTATTTACGACTTCCTTGTAAAGGTTCTTTTATTGCAGTAGTTATTGATGGTTTTTTCATTGTAATTTCGATTGTAAAAGGTATTGATGAAGAATTATAGTTGAAATGCTACTTTTTCAATCCTCAAAACACTTTTCCCGCACTGAATAGAGCTTCAAGGAGTGTCAGACTTTTGCTTTTGATTCTTTCGAACAACCCTGCAGCTTTGGATCCCAAGAGGCCCTAAACAAAGTCAGCGACAGCTATCTGCTACAAAATTTTTTGGAGTTAACACCCAAACATTTTGAAAGCAGTACGAAGATAGGTCTTATTTTGCTCGAGTCACGAAGGTTGTTCGGCTAATTTGCATATAGCGAAATATATATATATATATTTTTTTCAAATTGACGGTGATGAAACGAGGCTTCGATTAATTAGAGTTGTTTTTTTTTTCAAATAACTCCTCCCACTCTAGGTTGGCACTCCCTTACACTCCACAAGGGAGTGCCAGATTTTTACTGAACTTTAAAACGCACCTATGCTTTTTCAGTAGCCCTTTCCTTTGCAAGAAGAGAAAAGAGTTACTGTAGCTAGTAACTCTTTCGATCAAAAATACCATAGCCTTTAATTAAAACTTGATTGAAATTAAGACCTTGTGTCTTTATTTCTTAATTTCAATGATCTCATTCTTTGCTGCCAACAAATGTCCCAACAGTTTGTGTTTACGATCGATCGAACTTACGCCAAACACGACAACATTGTGACTTTCTGAGACTTGAATTTTTAAAACATTTTAGCGTTAATACGCTAGCTGGTGACGACATTGGGCCTAACTAACTTCAGACAAAAGTAGTGTTCTAGACGTGCAGTTTTCTAGACACGGGATTTCACAAACAATTTGATGAAACTCGACCACATTTGAAGGAAGAAAAATGGTCCGGTTAAAACTTGTCTTTTGTTATTTCATTATTATTATCTCAAAATGATCTCATGCTGGATTAGGAATGATTTTTAGGGACACTATATTGTTGAGTTAGACTATAATATCCCCATTCTGCCCTTCATTAATTTAAGATCAAAACAATACGATTTCTTCTTCAATTCGGTCCAATTACGCTATTTTACTGATGTAATTTTCTTTCCTCATGCCACCCATACATGGAGATCCATGGGTTGGGTGAAGGAGAACCCCGGGGCCCTGGAACGAAGGCAAAGAAGGAACAGGAGTGGGTTTTAGTCAGTAAAAGTCTGACACGCCCTCCCGTTCCACCATAGGCCGGGAGATGTCATTATTTACAAGATTTTTTTCAGAAAACGAAAAAAAAATCGGCCACTTCATACAAACTGTCCAAACGTATTTATATTTTTTTATGGAGAAGCCGATTTTTTTTTCGTTTTCTGAAAAAAATCTTGTGGAAGGTTATTCAGTTTCGTCTACTGAGCATGCCCTTTAAGCTTGCGGAGAACTGTCCGCTGAACTGAGCAGGGTGTACCTGTATAGGGTAAAGCTTGGTGTTAAAATGACAATCGAGAAAGAGAGATGAGCTATACACCCTACATAGCTTTACTCCTTATGTAATCCTTTAACAGTTCAGTTTAGGTCGTCAAATGGATCTTGTTAAGAGCTCGTGGTAAGGCCCTGTTATACAAGATGTTTGGTGCATCGTGTGCCAAATTGAAACGGTCGACGGGAGGGGTCATTTGCTATCCTTTCAGACCCATAAACACTTCTCATGCCCTGTGGATTTTTGTCATCGACATTTTATTGTTTTTTTTATTATTATTATTATTGTTAGGCTCGCGTTTGACCACTATCTCACCTGATGGTAAGCGATGATGTGGCCGACGATGGAGCACGCTTGCCTTGAAGTAACCTATTCACTCTTAACTTAAAGATCCCTAGGTTGTAGCTATCAGGGAACACAGACTCCGGCAGGGAATTCCAATCCTTAGCTGTACGCATTATGAATGTTTTATGAAAATAAGACCCAAATTTTTCATTCAAATACAAATAATTTAAAAAAAATATATAAGGCGTAGACTCTGAATTTTAATTTTATTTAGACGTGTATTGTATTAGAGTAGGAGCAGAGTAGTAACAGGGTATGAAAGTATAGCAGATGACACCTCCAGTCGACTATTTCAATTTGGCACACGATGCTCCTAACAGCCTGTATATTCATATCACAAGAGCTAGGGTGATACAATTTGCGAATCCAGAAATTGTTTCCAGTGAGAACTTTTCTATGCCAGGCGTATTCAAGCGAGTGGCTAAGAACATTGGGTTCATTCTTAGAAGGATTTAATAACTTTGGCAGCGATAAGCTCAGAGAGCTAAAATTTGGTACGGAGTTAGAGTTTAATGGCCACAGTCACACAACATTAACTATAATAATAAACAAATCGCAGTACTTAGACTTGGCACGCTTTGTCTAGATTTTATTACTTTTTAGAGATAAACAAGCAGCTCCATCGAGACTTGGCTAGTTTTTTACAGAATGTTTTTGGTGGAATTTCACTTCTTTTTGTAGAAACGTGGGCATATTGATTTATTTTATCAGATTTTCTTAATTGACACAGTTTTTTTCTTTTTAGGAGTATTTTTTTTTATTATTACAAAACTTTCTTTTCTTTTTTTCCTGTTCTGATTCTTGAACAGTAGCAACAGTTTTTCGTATTGCTCATTCGCGTTCATTATTTATTCTTTTAGACGATTTAATTTCCGAAAGATCGGCGCGGTATTTATGCCTAAACCGGTTGTATTCGGTGATCGCTGAAGCTTGAGCTTTTATACTCATGAAGTCAACATTTATGAAGTGCACCCGATGAAGATTGGTTACTCACGAAAGCGCCACGTAGGCTTGGCCACAAGACAATATGGAGGTGCTAATGTCAATGAGGGCATTTTTTTTGTTGTAAAGGTGGTATGTCGATCTCTAATAGTTTGGTTGGGCTCTTGTGTTTTCTAATTAGTGTCACCAGGTACTCCAGATCTTCGAGTATCCTAGTTTTTATAGTTTTCCCTTTATGTGGGTATTAAACCCTAACTCTGTACCAAATTTCAGATCTCTGAGTTTATGGGAAATACTAGTTCTATTCTGATGATCATGAGTGAGTGAGTGAGTGTCATAAATGCGAAACTTTGCTTTCGCTTAACTTCGGAACTAAATGACCTACAGACTTGAAATTTTGGATTTTAAGTATGTGATTATAGCTTACTGGATGACGAAAATTTCTGCGTTCTGGTCTTATCCAGAGGTTCTCAAATAGGGGCCTGAAAATGCGGCGAAATGGTTCTAGTAAAAGACGGTACGGCAGTGTTTGGTTCGCGCTCGCCTTGGCGGGGGCACTGCCGTGCCCCCCGATGATTATTACGGGGGTATATTATTCCAGTTGCATGTTGTTTACTAACAACGCATTCATTGATTTCATTGTTTTTAACCGACTTCAAAAAGGTTATTATGATTTATACACACATCAGTCACGTTATTGATCAGTTACTGATTTTGACTAAGATGCACCGGTCGTCATGTAAGTGAGGGGTCATGTTTATTTGGTCACTTATCGACAACTTTACTGGTACGTACTTTTCATCATCATCATCATCATTTCTGCCGAAAGACGTCCGCTGTTTGGACATAGACAATTTGCGTGATCTTTAAACAGCAATATATCTAGACTACTTTCAGTTTTAATAGCATAATCAGCCTTTTAATGTTCCCACTGTAGGAAAGAAAAAAAAAAGATGGAAAAATATTTTAAAAAAAAGGGAAATAAAGGAGAATAAATAATAAAGGTTAAAATATTTGGGACTCAGGCCTCAAGCAGTGCCGGTCTTCTACTTTCAGTTTTAATATCAGCTAATATTGCCAAAGTTCTGCACCTAATACCGCAGTAGGAACGTGCACAATCGTCAGCAGAAGGTACATATACAACATTTTATTAAGGTGAAATGCCTGCGGTGCGGAATGTTGTTGACTGCAGCAATATTGAACATGTTTATATTCAGCATATTGTATTGTTCACAAGAAATTGCGTTAACAAACAGATAGGGGTGTCGGTTTTCCAGTTTATTGCGCAAAACACAATGAAAATACCTTTCATTATTAATTAATAATTATATTTAATTTACCATAGAGTAATGGATTAGGGATTTCAAACTGACCAAGTACGAGTTGGGCCACGTGCAGTATAGGGTTCCGTAGTGGTTTATTACAACATGCAAACTTATAAAGGTGTTTTATGTTTTTTGCTATGGATATAGTAATTTAGGTAATAATAACGTTTTAAAACAGGACCGATGGCAATTAAAAAAATTAGTTATAAAATTCGACTTTACAAGGGAAGTTAAAATATGTGATCTAGCTTCTGGTAGCAGATGCGCCCGTGTGAAAAAAGAAAATCATCCCAAGAGAACCACATTTTTTATTACGGGAGTTGGAAGATAAAAGAAGAAATCCAGGACATGGTCTAGCAGTGTGCCAAATTACGTCCAAATCCGTACAGGCGTTTGAACGTGAAGGAGTAACGTTGGTCAAAACCAGTTTTCAACTACAAGAATTTAATAAAAAAACTTTTGACCAGATATAAAAGCTTTTACTTTTTTAGGGTTCCGTACCCCTAAAACATTTTGTTTAATTTAAGTATGGGAATGAATTTAGTGAGGAAAAATTTACGACGCATTTTAGTCAACACAAGATACAATCATCAATTTTGGTGCTAATAATAGTACAACGAGATGACTATTACCGAGATATTCACAAGACCATATCTAATGTAATTGATCTGGTAGCATTGAAAGCACGATATCACGTTGATTGCTATCTCTCATTGAGATTGATTCAATTATTTAATTCTATATTCCATTTTGCCATCTTTAAATTCATTTTAAAGTATTTTTTTTTATTTCACAAATCTATTGTAAATATCTAACAATTTAATTTATAATGTTTAGTTGCACTGGACTATAAATAAACAAAACGTTAAGTTTTTTTTAATAATAAAACAAACACTTGTTTTATTATCAAAAAAAAAAATTTACTTTTTATTAACTTAATCAAAATTTCAGCTGAAGTAGTCAAAACTAGTTAACTACTTGTTTCTTTTTTTTTCGATAGGAAATCATCCAATGGCTTCTGGCACTATGTTCCTTCTTTGCCTTCGTTCCCAGGAATTCTTTCCAGGACTCCGGGGTTCTAAAATTAGTTTTGACTCAATAACAGTATTGACAGTAACTACATTTATTTATTTGTTCATTTAATGCTTTATGCACACAAATGTACAGAGGCGGAATTAATGCCTTAGGCATTTTCTACCAGTCAACCTTTAGGTGATGCAGAGAAAAGTAGTGGTAGGTGCAATAAAAGAGAGAGAAAGGCGAATACAGGAATAGATTTACTTAAAAACCATAGAATAAATATAATACAATTATACAATATATACTCAAATTAATAGACTACATACATACACTGAAATATTTAACGCTGTGATGATACTACTGCCAATTTTTTACGAATTAGCTCGCGAACTTTGGTTTTGAATGATAATCGACTTGTTACCATCCTGATTTCCTGGGGGAGCGCATTCCACAGAGAAATAGCTTGAATAAAGAAGGAGTAGTGAAGAAAGTCAGTACGATGAGTGGGACAATAGAGAAGGCGGTTATGAGATGAGCGCAGATTTTATTGTGGTTGGCGCAAATGTATTGAAAGTGAGGTGCTAAATAACTCGGGGAATTAGGAGAATCAAGAAATGAAAATAAGGTGGTGAGCGCCCTTTGCTCTCTGCGCTGACGTATGGGCTACCACTTTAGAAGCGACCGATGCGCTGAAATATGATCATATTTACGCAAATTTAAAACAAATCGAATGCAGTAATTTAGAAGACGGTCAAGTTTATTGAGGAGATCAGCATTCAGGTCATAGTAGCACACGTCACCATAATCGATGATTGGAAAAATAAGGGTCTCCACAAGCATTGTCTTCGTGCTAGATGGTAAAAGGTTCTTCAACCGAAACAGAGCCCGCAGCGTTCCAGCAACCTTCTGAAAAACACTAGCCACTTGAATACGCCAGTTCAGGGTATTATCAAAGTGTAAACCTAGATCCTTTACACTGGTGCTGAATGGGACGATCGTACCGTCGAACCGAACTGGTGGCAAAGTTGCATTGTCCACCTTAGCAATGATTCGAGGACTCCCAATGATGATTGCCTGATATTTGTTGGGGTTTACTGCAACACCAAATCTATCGGACCAGGCTTTTATGGCTGTTAAGTCCTTATTTAATTGGTCGATAGCGCCAGGTATTTCGTCGACCCTCCATATTTGTATAGGACCAACATGTTTTTTTTTTTCGATGTATTCTACAGTTTAAGTGGGGATGCTTTACTCTAACAAGATTTTGCATTAATATTTAGCTTATATCCATCCGCTGAATATTTTTAATACGCCTAATGGAAGATACCCGTTACCCGATAACGTTATGAGACTAGAAAAATCATTCCCGCTTTAGGTGGAGTAGAGGTAAATATTCTCTAACCCAACGCGGCAATAACGGTCCGTTAGCCTGGCTATAGGCATGGCGAAAAACTATAAGGGTTGTATTGTTAAGACTACTGAATCCTAAAAATTATAACAAAATTCATTACAGTTTTTCGTTAAAATTTATTTAAACGTATAATAAATATAAAAAAGAAACACCATACCTGTATTAGCGAAGTCTTCTTATCGCTGGATTTAGAGCACCGGATGTCAAGCTGATCTCGGATGACCCTCTTGTACTTCAGCAGTAAGCTCTGGAAGCGAGGTATGTAGTGGCAATCACACCGCCAGGGGTTGTCTCCAAGAAACACGTGCATTATGTTGTTATTATACTGGAAGGCTTTGTCGAACGCGTACACAGGAATCTGAGGAGGAAAAAGCAAGATTAGAGTACCTAGTGCGACTTTGTTTGATATTAACGCGATATACACATCTATGACGTTCGGCGCTCCGATTGGCCCGGTCTAAGTTCTTAACCAATCAGAGAGCCAAACGTAGTAAACGCTTCGATTGCTTTAACGTAAAAACTTTTTACAAAAAAATACAACCGACTTCAATGTAAAAAAAAACACAAAAAGTGCAAAATAACTTTAATTTCGGAAGCCAGTGTTTCTATAATTAGTTGTCTCTTCGTAATTTAACACCGACTTCCGAAGTTATTTTACACTTTTTAGGTTACATTGAAGTCGGTTGTTTTTCATTTTACACTTTTTAGTTCACAGCTAAAAAGTACCCCACAGCCAAACTTAAATAGTGTGTAAGTTCTATAGTAAGGTAACTATAAAATTTAATCATTAAAACATTACATGACAATTCCAATAAGCCAAGCCCAGGCCTACCTTTCGGCTTCATCACCAGATCAATTCGATATATCCCCCCCCCCTCTTCTTTCAGTCAATTATCAACTACATGTATTTATAAAGTATGCCAAGTCCTGCAAGAAGGTGTTGTGGAGGTCTCGGTTTGATCACATAAGCCGAATTGGGAGGAAACTTGCTTTATACCCCGCAGGTAGTAAAGCATTTTGGTCCCTGGCTAAGTCGGTTGGATCGAACTTCTGCCGTCCTTTACTTCCACCACTGCTGAAACCTGATGAGTTGCTGGCCCATAACGCTTAGGAGAAAGAACATTTATTTGCTTCTCTTTTCTCGTCTGAATTTTGATGGCATGCGGCCCCCTGTTTCTTCTGATGGATGCGTGACGAGTATGTCAGACATTCGTATCCATCAGAAGGACGTCCACAGGGTCTTACGCAGGACCCTTGACGTGAACAAAGTCAATGGCCCCGACGGGATACCAGCAATCGTGCTTAAAATCTGTGCGCCTAAATTGTCTCCGATCTTGACACGCCGATTTCGCCTCTCATATAAGACTGGAAAAGTGCCGTTTGCTTGGAAGCAAGCTAACGTCCAGCCCGTGCCCAAGAAGGGCAGTCGAGCTGACCTGGCAAATTACCGACCCATATCTGTTACGTCCGCCCTCTGTAAGAGTATAGAACGGGTGCTTAACAGGAAACTTCTGGCATACCTAGAAGCCAACGACGTCCTCAGTGACTGGCAATACCGTTTTTGCCAAATTCGGTCTACTGGGGATCTTCTAGCGTATGTCAGTTACATCTGGAGCGAGGCCATCGAGAAGCACGGGGAAGTACTTGCCGTCTCCCTTGATATCTCGAAGGCTTTTGACATGATCTGGTACGAAAGCCTTATTGCTAAGCTTCCTTCCTTCAGTCTAACTACTGGTCTGTGTGATTAGATCGCAGACTTCTTGAGGGATAGATCCATCCGAGTGGTTATTGATCGCAAGTTCGATCGTGTATAGTCTGTTAGTAAACTAGTAGTAGAAGTACTGATCTCATCTTTGGGACGCGTCTACTAAATACCAGCTTGATGCACCAAAGTCGATTGAGAGGCGAGCCAAGAGAATCATCGGCAATGATGCACTTGTCGAGTCGAAGCTCCAAAGTCTTGGGAATCGGAGCCGAGTTGCTAGCCTGGCGGTTTTCTGTCGTTTACATTTCGGGGAGTGGACTCTAGAATTGCTGAATCTAATTCCGCCAAGTTCATTCGATCATCGGACCACTAGACGTACGGCGTTGCATCACCGGTACATGGTAGACATCCCACCCATACGTATAAAGCGTTTTGGGAACACATTCATTGTGCGTTCAGCAAATGAGTGGAATTCCCTGCCGGGGTCTGTGTTTCCTGATAGCTATAACTTAGGGGTCTTTAAGTCAAGAGTAAATAGGTTACCTCTAAGCAACATCATCGCTTATTATCAGGTGACATTATTATAAAAAAAAATACATATAGCCGAACACAGAACCTCTTTCCTTTTGAAGTCGGTTGAAAATAACTCACACTTAGCGCACAGAACGTGTACTGGAATATTACGATTCAAGTTATAACACGTAGGACTTCATTAACTTCCGTTTACGCAAGCTCTGATCTCGAATAAGGAAATTTTGAGATGGCTCCTCATACCTATGAGGGCAAACATTTGTGATTTTACTCAGATTACATTGATAAATTTTCAACCTAATTAGTATACCTACAGACTACAAATGCATGCTCAATAAGCAAAATAGTTGCTCACAGAGCATTTTGTTTTCCTTTAAACGGCTACATTGTGAATTTCGCGACACATAAAATAACTGAAGCAACCATACTAATACCACAGAATAAGAAATTGCTAACACTTGCAATAAAGAGAAAAGATTTGTTTTTTTTTTGCAATTAATTAACTATTAGGCTGATTTAAAAAAATTTTTTCACCAGTAGAATGACACCTTATCACTGAGTGACAGAGGCTGTGTGCATATTGTTTACTTTCAACGAGTAAAGCCGCTGGCAGATGCTAGTCGTATTTTTTTTCATTATGTATATTTAATTATTTATTTTCAAATTTCCAACATGCCGTTTCTGTGGCCCTCCATTATCGTATCTCAATAAACTTAAACCTGACTGCTGCCTGCACCAAGTGTCATTGGTATAATTTGCGCAAGGAACTAATATAATTGGTGTTTAGTTTACAGGTCTGTATCGAGGAAGCTTTTGTAAAAGCTTCCTCAATACAGTAATTAATTCATTTTTCATTCATTTTTCATTCAGTAATTCCTAGTGTGGAGCGATGTTTAAAAATAAATGAAAAATTAAAATTGACAAAAACAATAAAAGTGTTATTTTTAACCAAGTTTTACAAAATAAATACCATATCATAATATTGTACCAATGCTTCTAAAAATCACTTATGAATTTTGCTAAATTGTACGTACTACTATGCTCGTGAAGACTCATCATGGTGTTATTAGCGATAATAAACTAGTTGCAGAAGAATTTGTTAATTTCTTTGCTAGTATACCAATTAAAACTACTGAAGCCCTAAACTCGGCGCCATCGCATGCTTTTGGTTTATTACAGGCGAACGTTGCAGCCTGCTCAACTGAATTTAATTTTAAACATATAAACCCCATAACAGTAATAAAAGCTTTTAAACAAATCAAGGTTAAATTGACTGAAGATCTATGGGGTATGTCTATCAAAGTTTGTACCTCAATTATTGAGACTATAGCGCCGTACTTAGCCTTAATATTTAATTTGTGTATAGATCAAGGAGTCTTTCCAGATCTAATGAAATACAGTAAAGTGATACCACTTTTTAAATCCGGGGATAGTAAAGACAAGATATTTGAAAAGGTAATGTTAAATCAAATGCTTCATCATTTTAACACGAATAACATCTTGCACGATAAACAGTATGGTTTTACCAAAGGACGTTGTACAACTGACGCTGGTGTCTCCTTACTAAAACACATTTTTAATGCGTGGGAAGAGGCACAAGATGCTATAGGCATCTTCTGCGACCTGTCTAAGGCGTTTGATTGTGTGGTTCATGAAACATTACTCCTGAAACTGGAGCATTACGGACTAGGCAAAACAGCGTTAAGCTTATTAAAATCTTATTTGAATGACAGACAGCAACTAGTTCAGATAAACGGTGTCAATTCGTCTAGATTAAATGTGGAAATGGGGTACCCCAAGGTTCAATTTTAGGTCCTTTTTTATTTTTAGTTTACATTAATGATTTACCCTATTTGTTGCAAAACAAACTTAATATGGTGTTGTTTGCCGACGATACTTCCTTGATTTTCAAGATAAATAGAAAGACTAATAATCTTGACGACGAAAATAACGCCCTACTGCAGGTCCAAAAGTGGTTCACTGCTAATAATCTAGTTTTAAATGAGAAAAAAACGAAATGCATAAGATTTTCCTTACCGAATGTTAAGAGTAGTAATTGTGACATAATATTGAACAATGAGAAACTAGAATTTGTCGATAAAACGGTTTTCTTAGGGATTACGCTTGACTCAAGGCTACAATGGGGTCCTCATTTAACATCTCTTGCGGGACGGCTTAGCTCAGCTGCATATGCTGTTAGAAAAATCCGCCAATTTACGGATGTTGATACCGCTAGACTAGTATATTTTAGTTATTTTCATAGTATCATGTCATACGGTATCCTACTATGGGGACGGGCTGCAGACATCGACTCAATTTTTATTCTACAGAAAAGAGCTATCAGAGCTATTTACAATCTCCGCCGGTGCGATTCTCTAAGGGAACTGTTTAAGGATATTAACATATTGACGGTGCCTTGTCAATATATTTATGAAAACATCATGTACGTTAGAAAAAATCTTCATCTTTTTAGCAAAAGAGGCGATAGACATAATTATCTTACAAGAAATAGGGACCAATTAGTTCAACCAGGTTTTAGACTGGCTAAAGTGGCCTCTTCTTTCATGGGGTACTGTTTGAAATGTTATAACAAAATACCTCCACAAATATTAGAACTCAATGAAACGAAATTTAAATCTTGTATTAAACGCACACTATGCAGGCAAGCATATTATAAGTTGGAGGATTATATTCAAGATAAAAATGCTTGGCTCAATGCTGGTCCAGCTCCACTACCACCGGGGTGTACAAATTGATTAGTTTTGAAACTATAATCTGTAAAATATTATTGTTGTTAATTATTATTTTATTTAGTATTGTATAATGTAGAAGCATTTTTTTTTCAAAGTTTGTAAATGTGAGTACCATGGAGCTATTTTATGGTTTTTAGGTTATTATTGGTCCTGTTTGACATAAATGAGCATGGCAGTTGAGAGTTTGTCATGCTCACTCAAATGTCTCACTGATGGTGGCGCGTGTGTTGGATCATTCGGTTCCCTTTAAAATGGTTGAGCTGAGTGGTGCTAATATTCACGTCAGGTCCGTGAACGGGCGCTGTCAGTTGAGACTGGTCATCTCTTAGCTGCCAGTTGCTATTTTAATATCTATATTTAGTTTTTATTTTTACTTTATTGACATTGTTCTCACATGATAGCGACAAGAAACATGTAACAGACATATTTGTAATTGCAAAACACGATTGAAAAGAGTGTCCATGGAGTTTCTTGCACATTCTTCTCCATAGAGATCTACGCTTTGGAATGTGCAATTAGCATCATTTTTTCTGACTGACTGACTTCTTGACATTTCAAAAGTGCCTGTAAATGGTTTATTTGAAATAAATGCTTTGAATTTGAATTTGAATTTGAATTCGTGGCAGTCCATGTTATGCACGAGTAATCAATTTCACTAAATTTCCCAGTAAACTAACATCAATAAAACATTTTATATCATATGTGAAATGAGCAATACTTCTATCGTCGCAGTATGTTGATTTAATAATGCCAACCGAGTTGTGATAAAATATTGCTCCAAATAGAATTTCTGCACAATTTGGTCAGGAAGGAAAATTCAAAGGTACCGTTCGTTTATATTTGCGCTTCCATATAATACTAAACTGTCTTTAAAGTACCTACTAGTTCCTTGAATTCAAAGTGTTTATTTACGCAACATCATATAGTAACTTGAATACGAATATCATACTGTAATGACGCAGGTTGTGACATACGATATTAAAATCAGGTTTCCTGGGAGTTAATATTAAGTTTTGTGTAAAATAAAGAATTAAAGCAATAAACTTGATGCGAATTCAATCCAGAAAAGAGTAAATATAAGGTGAACCGCTGTCTGCAAACCTCTTCATAGCAACACTTAAAGAATTCTTCAAAAATTTAGATTCACATTGACAGGACAAGAGTATTGTCGTCAGAGTAGGAAGATTAACTAATCTACACTCTGCTGTCGTCAATGTCTTTTTCTCTTCTTCGGTGGCTAATTAAGCCTTATGCTCGAATCTCTGAGCAACACCAACCTCGAGGTCGGATTCAAAATTAATATGATGAATATATAGTTAAAGACGAACAGCACAAAGCTTAAAGTAAACGTCGAGGGTGTGTAGGTTAATATTTCTCTGAGTACATATACCTCTGGCAAATAATCTTTTTCCAGGTAAGGCACGATATAAACGTTGCTCGATGCACGAAAAATACCTAGAAAAAAGGCGTAGTCAATTCGACCGCCAAATTAAAAATTTACTGGGCAGGCCATATCTACGACATATCGTAACAGAAATGGGGGAAGCAGCCACAGAAACCGGCGGCGTGGTAGATCAAGAAGGATGGAGAGGATGTGACGAGTTAGACTCCTACTTACAGGATTGGCCAGGTGTAGCTAATGACAGAGAACAGTGGAAGGGAGTAGGTCTTTCACCTGGACATACAGGCTCTTAAATAACTCAATTCCTTTTTTTCGATTACAGTTAAAATTAGATTTTGCCTGCGACTTTGCTCATTTGAAAGAAGAAAACTAACCCAAGGAAACATACTTCCATTATGAAAAATTTCCTATATCCCATTTCAGGACATAGTCCACTCATATGCCCATCTAAATCCATTGAGCTGATTAAGCGTGAAAGAGGAACAAACGTGCCCATATATACAAACATTCGCTTTTATATTATTAGTGTGATGTGATGTATTTGAGTAGTTTATTTATAAACCGTGTTACTGTTTAGTCTAAGTTTCAGAAGTGGGTCCATATTAACAGGCTTATAATAATATATAGAAGGAGAAACTGACTCACTGACATATCAACGCACAGCCGAAACTACTGGGACTAGGAACGTGAAAATTTGCACGAGGCTTCCTTTTATAACGTAGGCGAGCACTAAGGGATTTTTGGAAATACAAATTTTAAGGGGGTGAAACGGGGGTCCAAAGTTTGTATGGAGAAATTTACTTTCAAGCGAGTAAAGCCGCTAGCAGAAGCTAGTTCTTTATAAGTCTGTTAATATGAATCCACTGCAAAAATGGAAAGACTTCTGTCTTTGGTTCATTGCCGGCGTCGTTCTCAGCTGATGATTTCTAAATTTTGAAAGGTATGGTACTTCGGATACCGATGCAGTTATGGGAAATTCTGGAAAATTGGCTTTGTCCCTGGAATATAAAAGTCCTGCGATGCGTACAAAAGTCCGCTGATGTCAATATATAGCTTGAACCACCTTTTTTTTAGGTTGGAAATCATCTAATGAAATCTCCCGCCCTTGGGCGGAGCGGAAGAGCGTGTCAGACTTTTACTGAATAAAACCCACTCCTAGTTCCTTCCTTGCATTTCATTCCAGGGCCGGGTTTTCTTTTCAGAAGCGAACCCATAGCGTGGTAATAGGTTTCGGCCCTGCTGGGCCCCTACGGTTTGCTGACATCTCCTTGAGGCGTGCGTGGAACACTACGCGCCGTCGACGACTTGGGCTTGGTCCAGATGGTTACTAGACCGTCGGACGGCGAGCTACCCATTGTTCGCCGTCCGTAAGCCTGTGCCTACGATGGCCGGAAATAGGGATCGAGATCCCGGCAGCTGGGGCGTGAGGGCCGCTGCCTCGCGCGTGCGGCAGCCTCTTTTGCTAGCATTACTGCTTCTTAGAAGGAGGCGACCGAAAGAAAGAAAGAAAAATATTTATTTGGCACACGTACACAGATACACACAATGCAGAAACAACATGTAAACACTTAAAATAAAAAATAATAAGAAAATAAAATAACTAACATTGTATGTCTCGCACCACTCCTCCTCGCTTCGGACCATGGCCTGCTCCAAGGCCCGGCGCGAGAGATCGTTGCCACCAATCCCCCACAAGGAAACGGCGGTGATCTACCCAAGCGGAGCACACCTCTACCGTATGCTCCACCGTGTCATCCAGGCGGTCCACACAATAGCGGGTGACACCCGGTCGTTTCTTCCGCATGAATCCGGTGCGGGAACCTCCCGTACTTTCCATGTCCGGTGAGAACCTGCGTCATGCGGAAGGTGAGGACGCCATGAGGTGTTTCCAGCCACTCCTCAAAGAGGTGACTTACCGCCATAATTATGGCGTGCTCAAGCTTGAACCACCTGCAACAGATCATATTACTTAGGCGTACCTGTTTCAGCAAGTTCCCCCGAAGACTTAGCACCCGAAAAGTGGAGAACCATTCAGTTCCTTCCAGCTCCTTAACGGCAGATATGCTGTTGTTATCCAAATACAAGTCAGCCAGTCTCTTGTACTGCGGATTGTGTACTATGGCCCGAATTGTGTTCAACTGTAACAAAGGACAAAAGAATTTTAAAATATAAACTTTATCTTAGAAACACCGACCCAATTTTTCTATGTAAAATGCGAATTATGCCTATACCTTTTCATTCTTTTGTTTAAGAGTTACGGTGCCACAGGCAGACACACATATAGCGGTCAAACTTATAACACCCTTTTTTTGCGTCGCCGGCGGTTAAAAATCAAGTCCGTGGTTGAAAGAAACTTTTATCACAATAAATGTTACATCAGAATTAAAGAAATGTTTCATGTGATAAGGAGGAATAAGAAATGTGTGTGTATTTTTTCCAGGAAAAACTCCAGAACTTTTTCTAAAAAAGGAGGAAAAGAGGAAAAAAGTATCAAGAACTCCATGGTGCATGCCAGTAGGCATGCACCATGGAGTTCTTGATACTTTTTGAAAAAAGTTCTGGTTCTGCTGGAAAATGATCTGCTAAGTTCACGGCCATAGTTTTCGGCTAAGATTTGCTATATTTATGCAACTAAAGAGTACAAGCGTAACGAGCATGGTACAGTGTAAGCATAAAGCATTTTTTTGTATGTATTTGTGTGGCCTGCAGATAGTTATTCCGGTGAGAAGTTACATGTTTGTGAACACACCCACGAAGAAGAAGAAAAATGTTCCTATTGCTGGAACTTAGCACAAACCGACTCTGTGTGACAATGAGCAAGTTCGTGGATTGAGGACAAAAAGTTTCATCTAGTGCATGCCTCATTAGGGCTGTGGGATTATTCGAAAAAAATACCGGGGCCCTGGAACACAAAGGACAACTGAAGGGAGAAGGGCTTTAGTCAACAAACCACTCAGAATGGGAAGGAGAATCTGAGGATAGTCCCACCCAGGATTTTTTCATACATTTAAATTATTATTATCGAACACACCAAAGCAAACACGGTTTTAAGGATTTGAATAATAACTATTTCTTAATCCTTTACTTTATATTGGAAGGTGTGTTTCGGTAATATTACGTGAGACGTGTGTTTCTAAGCAAGGCTAAAGGAATACAGTAACAGTAACCATACTAGGGATTTCAGTCAAATGCTGACGAGGGGCTCAGACCAATTAAATACAATATTTATTGGTTAGAAAGAGAAAGACCATAGTGTTGAAGTAGGATAGATTTGTTTTTGTTATATTCCAACAGGCCGTTAAGTGTTAACAAATCAAAACAACAAATTATATTACGTCTTTTATTGTTATCTTTATTATTACATCAGTATGTTTTTGTTAGGTATAAAATATTTACGAACATTTTTGTGATTGAGACGCATTGGCCGTGAACTATTTTGCAGCCACGTGAACTGTTATCTATCATTTATTTTTGGAATTAGGTATACTATTTTTAATTTCATTAAAGATAAGCTGATCACATGTCAATGTTACAGCTTCACGTCATAGGTCAATCTAGAAATCGGGCCTATTAAAACTAAAACTGTGCCAATATAATAAATTGAGAGTAACAAAGAGATAACTTTTTTTTTTTCGGTATAAACCAGTGCTTGACCGCGATCCCACCTGATGGTAATACATGATAAATATGTTTTCGTGTCGTAGAAGCGCAGCAGAACAAGCCTGTCCTATAGTCAAAAATGAAGCTCCCGTAACTATTTAAATGGCAGTAGAGTTTTGTTTTTTTTAACTTTTCATTTTTGAATAACCACAGGGCTTTATGTCGTCGGGAATGCAACGAAAAATTCTCGTGCGTATCAAACGACGAGTTTCGATCGACAGTTTTTTCCCGACTTGACTGTAATGAAAAACTACATCCATTTGTATCAAAATACCATCGATATATATGTACAAAATACAATATGAATGACGGAAATCAAAGTGTGTTGCAATAGTTCGGTGAATAAATACTAGATTTTTAACCACTATTGGTTGAAAAATTAGTACCTATAATTGATACACGTTTCTTAAAATCACTGTTCACTAACAGCTAAGATTGTAGTCTTATCTGTGAAGTTACTAATTCCTTATTATTATTGATTTTATACCTTATTGTTCTTTTTCTTCTTTTTTTTTCTGTGTTTATTGTTATTTAACATTTCAACGCCACAGTCTAATATATGTGACAACATTACGCAGTTAACGATAATAGGTAAGTGGAAGCACTTGGAGAGCGTTTATTTATCTAATTCGTGGCGTTGAAAGGGTTAAGAGTATTGTAGGTATTATCAAAATTATCAATCACAGAGACCATTTTATTAATCCGCATCTGAAAACAAAAAATGATAATGCAATGGATGATCTAAATAAAATGACGTAATCACTTTACGCATCGATCCTTTTGACAGCAACAATGGATAAGCGCTACATACATATCACCCTACAACTCAGCAAGATTTAAAAAATCCATTATAGATGACGTCAAACAACCATGTGGTGCACGAGTTAACATCGGTAAGCAAAGTTACACTGACAAAGACAATTTAAACTGTAAAACTCTTGGCAATTGAAAATTCTCCTGGCATGACAACACTAAGACAATATTTAATGAATTTACTATAATAATTGTATCCCTTTTATTGTTGTTAATTTGTTGTTTATTCGATCTTTTGTCTTTTCTAAAAAAAAATTTTTTAATTTGTTTCTACTATTTGAATTATTGTGATGTTTAATGTAATCGATTCATCTCTTTTAATTAAATTTTAATATATATATATGTATATATGTCATTTTGTAATTTTAAACAACCACTGTGAATAATGTGCATGTCTTTAATTGATTTGTTTACACGGAACCATCCTCTGAATACTTAATCTAAAATTTTATTTGTGAACAAGTTGTTGGTGTGCGTTATAAATAAAAATAAAATAAAATATACAGCTAAAAATTTTGATTGTAGCAAGTTTAAATAAACAAATATAAACTGTCGACATAATATGTATGAATCTATAACAAAACAATTTTATTTTTAATTATATAAACCAGTGTTTGACTGTGATCCCACCGGATGGTAAGCAGGTGGGGGATGGTACTTAATATAACCTAGCATGTTTTAGGCTTGTTCATTGTAGTGTAGATTCAAATCGCAACCATCTTACAACGTACAAAACGTTTTGGGAACACATTCATAATGCGTACAGCTAAGGAATGGAATTCCCTGCCGGAGTCTGTGTTTCCTGATAGCTACAACCTAGGGGTCTTTAAGTCAAGATTCAATAGGTTTCTCCTAGGCATACGTGCTCCATCGTCGGCCATATCATCGCTTACCAATAATAAGCGAGCGCGAACCAATAATAATAAAAAAATCTTTCAACATGAGCATCAAGTTCAATCTCATCAATAAATGGTCTGCACTAAAACCGATTAATAACATAATTTAACTAACGTACAGCAATTTATTAATTTGATTAAATTATATTAACTTATTACTAAAATAATACTATACTATAAAACTCGCCAATGTACATCAACTGTCATTTTTTTTTTTTATTGTTTATATTTATGTGTACAATAAAGAATAAAGATAAAGATATTGACTTTTTTTCAATGATAAATTTGCTAAAATTGCAATAATTGAATAAATGATATTAGTCTAAAATTAATAGACTAATATCTTTTATTTAATTCTATTCATCCTCTTTCCTATAAAACAGGCTTTGCTGTGCCAGACAGGGTTCATAATTGAATCTTTTAAGCAAAATACCAACTATGTAACATTATGGAACGCAATAAAGTATTGAGTACCTATATAAAAGCGAGTAATCATAAGACAGACGATGAAGACTACACGGCTAAAAAAATTGCTGAAACGAAACTTATACACTCAATTAATTATAATGAGATTACGTAAAGACCGTCGTCGTCGTTTTCGTTTTCTGTTATTCTTGCGTATAGTATGTACATACATGCATTTTCGCAATACTTATAAACAATACACCTACTTATTTCTTTAAAATTTTACTAACTCGGCAATTCAAAATAACAAACTACGTGCAACCTAGTTTGTAAAATTGTCACTTTGCAAAAAATAAAATAGAATATTGTTCCAAAATAACGATGTCTAGTGATGCAGCAGATTTCTTGAATAAACAAAGTGTTGCTCCAAATATGTTTGTTTTTTTTTTTTGTATTTTTATTTGTAGGAAGTAATCTCTGAAATTACTGGTTTGATTGCTAAAATTTTTTCACCGATAGAAAGCTGCTTTATTCCTAAGTGACATAAGTAGGTTTTATGTACGTAGGCGAAGCCGCAGGCAAAAGCTAGTTCTTACTATTTTTTTAAAGAGTTTTAGTTAAGGTATATTTCCTAACGTTTAAGCACTTAAGTAATTACCTGATAGACAGGTTTTATACCAAGTTCAGGTAGAATTAAATTATCCATTAGGTAATAGCCTTTTAGTTTAAGTTCTTAAGTAAATATTTATGTAAATAAAATAATTCAATAAATTTATTATTACAGCACTTTTTGAATTTGATACTTATGCCGAGAGCAGCAAACATTGCGTTACCGTACTTAAGGTGACAGATCTCGGCGATAATAGAGAATATGCATGAAAAAATAACTCATGCTCCGTTCTTATCAGACGACGAGCTTTAACCCATTGCTCATCGTCCGCAAACCCGCGTGTATGATAGCCGGAGATTGCCCTACGACTCCTGACGCCCGGTGCGTCTCTGTCTATGAGAAACCTTCGGTATTGATCGAGATTACATATATGGCTCGTTTTTTCAGTGGATTATTAAGGATTAGGATTAGAAAGGCCAGTTAGAGTTTACGAGTAAGTTTGTCATCGTAATAAAAGGATTTCCCAATCGGCAAAAGTCGTGGGTGCGCCGAATATCACAGAAGGTCGGATAGTAATCGTAAATACCAACCTACGTCACACGAGGAGGACTCCTGTTATGCACATACTCCAACATTATTATTACATTACATTACATTACATTACATTACATTACATAAAAGCCTTAAGTGCTAGGGCTTTTCTACAAATTCCCTGGATCCCACACTAGGATTCCCTGTGTCGTGGGATCCAGTCTCTTCCCAAGTTAGGCAAATATACATTTGGAACTGTACTATTACCAAAATAAAATAAAAAAATATCATTGGATTAAAAAGCAGTAAATAGTTACAAGATTATAAATGTATTATTGAATTGAAAATTATTTAAAACATATAAGTCTAATGAAAAGAAGGAAGGTTAGTGCTTTGGATGAATTTGTGTGTATGTGTAACTGTGTAAATGTCTAGGTTTTTTTTTCGGGTGGGAAAATCATCTAATGACAACCCCCGCTCTTGGGCGGGGCGGGAGATAGTGTCAGACTTTTACTGACTAAAAACCCACTCCTGTTCCTTCTTTGCCATTTTTCCAGGGCCCCGGGGGTCACTTTCGCATCACCCATGGCCCCAGTAGGCCTCGATCCTGCTGGGCCCCTACGGTTGCTGACATCTCCTTGAGGCGCGCGTGGAACACTACACGCCGTCGACGACTTGAGCTCTGTCCGGACAGTTACCGGACGATCGGACGGCGAGCCACCCATCGTTCGCCATCGGCAAGCCCGCGCCTACGGTGGCGGCGCCGGAAATCGGGATCGGAATCCCGGCGGCGGTTGGGGCGTGAGGACCGTTGCCTCACGCGATCGGCCGCCTCCTTTGCTAGCATTATTGCTTCGCAGAAAGAGGCAACCGCCTGCCATTCCTCCTTGCTCCGGACCATGGCCTGTACCAAGGCCCGGCGCGAGAGATCGCTGCCGCTGGTCGACCCCACGAAGACACGGCGGTGCTCTGCCCAAGCGAGGCACACCTCTACCGTATGCTCCACCATGTCCTCCCGGGCGTCTCATCTGCACGGATCCGGTGCAGGAACCTCCCGAACTTACCATGCCCGATGAGGACCTGCGTCATGCGGGGTGTAAATGTCTAGGTGGAGTCTGGAGTATGTAGGGGTGAATGTGGAGTGTATAGATGAATGCTTGGTTGCTTGCTTATATTTTACTTGTTGTTATCAAAAACATTTTACGGTTGTCATGTGGTGGTCTTCTGTTTGGTCATAGTTTTTGGGATGCAGCCATTTAAATATCTATACTCTTTAAACATCTATATGTTAACTTCTCTAAGTTATTATTATATTATATTATTATCATACGAGATTGAGGTCAAAAGTTGGCTAAAAAATGCTCCACTAATTTATCCTCTACCTATATCAATTACCGGCAATAATTCCCTAAAAATCCTCTCAAGATACGGCAAACTATGAAAAATTCCATGAAACCGAAACCACCTAATAAATAGGTACAGAAGTCAATCTACATACAAAGCGAACTCGAGCAACGCACACATAGACACTGCTCATGAACACGATATCTAGGCTCAATTCAGCTCAATGCGAGCTCGAATGCTATCCGTTTGAGACACGAGTCTATGAACTTTTTAGTGGAAAAATGGACCAACGAAAAAAAAACCTTATTATTGTTCAGTGGACGGTTGATTAATTTAACATTATACAGTGAATTGGCGTTTTTTATGCTACCAGTTGTTTCAAAGAGGTAAGTAGATATTTGCTTATATTTTGATGGTTTGTTTTAACGTAACACAGAACAGGTCCCACGCCGAGAAATAGAAGATGATTTTGTGGCCATGTAATATTTTTACAATTCAGATTAGGTAGGCATTTATCACCGCGCCCGGTCGCACTCAAACAGTTCGGCGCTGACCCTAGCGCGATCGCCGAGCGTAGGTATGAAAAGTGAAGTACATACATGAGATTGACTTCTGTACCTATCTATTTTATGCCGAAACCATTATACAAAATAGCCGGATACCAGAAAATAAAACATAATGAATGATTGAAAATACCCATAAAAAAAGAACAGTCAACATTAAAAAAAATGAAATGTATTAAAAGTGGGATTTACTTTTAAAATAATTGAGGAAACACTGTATCTAAAGAACTGAAGAACTGTAGTCTAAAGAATTTTAATCAAATAATAAACACGAGACTTAGTTCAGCCTCACTTACCCCAAAGGCAGTTTAATTTCATTTATGTTCACTTATTTTTATTGAATAATATTAACCTTCTTCACCGGTTCATGGATAAAAAAATTTATTCCAGAATTAGTTGTCCGCTTCGTTACTCGAACGAAGTTATTTAAAATGATTTTACCGGGTTGCTTACAGTTAGCTACAAATTTTCTGAGTGAATCCAATAGGAGTTGAGAAGAATGCGTTACAAGGTGTAGAGGGGGATCTACTGACCACACGGTAATTTCCCGATAATTGATTTTAGATAGTCATAGGTGTTTAGAGGTAGAAATCTTTAAACCGCAAAACAAGGTTTTTGCATTTTAGTTCTTATGTAGCAATATAGATGTCGCTACTGGAGAGTTACGAATTAGAAAAGTGCGTGTCCAGCCACATGCGGTGTGGAGTTCTGTAATGGGCCGTTACAATGTGGACTTGAAGGGGAATACCTATAGTATATTTACTATGAACACATTAATGGAGTTAACAATTTAACGGTTAATAACATAATATCTAAATTAACACCATGTTTTTTTTTAATTTTTCAAGCCGACGGTTTTGCATCTAGAGTGGACGAGACCATTTGACAGTAACAAAAATTGGCACTTTAAAGTTTGATATTTCGCAAGCTGCGCGCTGCGCAAGCGGATCACTGAATCGAAAAAAATCTCTAACATACAATAACATCACGGTACCTTCAGGGTACCTTCCCTACACGTAGAGAGGGGCTCTACGTGTAGGGAAGGTACCCTAATAAAAATATTATATATATCGGGTGTAAAAAGACCCTTAACGTAAACGAAAACTACGTATTGTACCCATCACTGGGATAGTTTTTTTCTTCTAGAACATACCTGGGAAATCACGGGTTCCAGAGATATTCAAGGTCAAAGTAAGAAAAAAAATGTTGATTTTTTTTCAAAATCGTATTCAAAGTGTCATTAGAAAACTTTCTTCCGAACAAACATTACCAAAATTATTAATTTTTCATAACAAATTACGCATTTGAAGTTACAAAAATGCAATGAATACAAAATACTACGCACGCTTCGACGCAGCTGTGCGGCTGTGGCACGCACACTAGCGCGCGAGGTTCCGAGTTCAACGAACAAATGCGATACGCGCTCAGCTGATCGACAGTATGGACAATTTATTTATTTTATTAATTGAACAGTTTACGATTTTACGTTTTCAACAAAGCGTTGATTATTAATTATTTATTGTTTTAATTTTGAAATAAGGAAGTAAAATGGTAGAAATTAAGTAGGTACCTACCTACCGTACCTACTTAAATAAGCGCGGCTGCGCTGTCTTCCCCAATCTGGCAGGTCCTGACGCCTCCTGCCAGAGGGTCTTCGCGCCGCGTAGACCCCGCGGTTTGTACAGTCCATAGACGTTTACGGGGCCCCGGTTTAGACTCGGGTCACTCAGACTGAAGGTGAGTACTTTTACTCAAGTACGGTACGTCCATCCTAATGATACAGGGATACCGCACGGTCTCCTGCGAGGCGAGCCGGCATGCTGGCCTGCCACCGTGGGATTTTGCAGGCAACAATCCTCGCACGTAATGATGCAACGCCGCCGAAGGGAAACTCCGCTGCCGCGTCCAATCGCGGCACGGCGTAGCAGACAGAGCTCCAGCGAGATCTTGTGGTGGTATGGTATGAAGACAGCGACTGTCGCAACCTTGCGCTGGGCGCGCCATGATAGTAGTAGTAAGTTCCCTCTCTGAGGAGTAGCTAGAGAGGCACCACGGCGTCCTCACTTTCCGCCTGCCGAAGGTCCTCACCGGACACGGTTGTTTCGAAAGGTTCCTGTGTCGGATTCAGCGGGAAGAAACGCCCGGGTGTAACGCGGCCCTGGTATACAAACGGCAACTGAAGGAACAACGAGAGAGAGAGATGGAGTTTTAAACTTTTACTGACTAAAAATCGGTAAAAGTCTGACACTCCCTTTCTCTTCACCCAGAGCGCGAGGGGACATTTGATGATTTCCTATCGCAAAAAAGTTACTTTCTACTTATCTAAAAACTAAACTTAAATCCTAGGTAGGTACCTACCTTTTTTTTTTTTTTTTAAGGTGGGAAATCATCCAAATGACTTCTCGCGCTCTGGGTGGAGCGGGAGGGCGTGTCAGACTTTTACTGACTAAAACCACACCTGTGTCCTTCAATTACCCTTTGCGTTCTAGGAAGTTTAAAGAAGAAAAGGTAGGGTAGGGGGGTAGGTAAGGTAGGTTTGGAAGTTTTAGGAGGTTTTTAGAATTTAGGAAGTTTAAATTGTAGGTACCTACCTACAATTTAAACTTCTTAAATAACAACTTAATAAACCTCACTAGGTACATAAGCATAACATAAACCTCACTAAGTAGGTAAATAAGATGTGATACGAACAGGTAAAACTACGTGATTGCTGCATTTACGATCACAATGTTAAAGAAAAAATAAATTTCGTAATTTCATTTATTATGTTTGAATTAGTTACCTACCTAAAGCTATCGGAAAAATTACACAAAGTTCCATAAACTTAATCATCACCTGCTTAGGTTTCTCCCAACTATTAGGGTCTCCTTTCAGTCTAACCGGACTGCCTATTTGGCCTGCACAACCTAGTTATCGGATAATACGATACCGATTAAGCCCCTCAAAAATGCCTACAATCCGTAAGTATTGTAGGCATTTTTGAGGATGACTTCTAGTGAGGATGGCTTCTAGTGCATAAGGCTGTAAGGCTTATGCACTAAAAGCTATCCTGTTAAGCATGACTGGAAATAAATGTCGTAGACAGGTACCTCATTTTATAAAAAATGTTTAGTAGGTACCTACCTAATAAATTACATTTTAAAACATGAACGAGCACGCGGCGCGTTTTACCTGCGTGAGTTCGTTAGTTTGTCGGGAGTCACAGATCGATTCCCGGCCACCGTAGACGCGGGCTTGCGGACGGAGAGCAATGGGTAGCTCTCCGTCCGATAACAACCAAGCCCTGGTGGACAGCGAGTTGTTTTCCACGTGCGCCTTAAGAAGCTGTCAGCTAAACTGATTGGGCCTGATAGGAGCGATGCCTGGCAGGGTCGCGGGAATGTTCGAAAGAGTTAGGTACCGCGACCCTGAAACGCAAAGGCAACCGAAGGATCAACATTGGGTTTTAGTCAGTAAGTCTAAAACTCCCTCTCCCACCAGAGCGCGAGATGATTTTGATGATTTCACAACGTTAAAAAACAAACAAAGCTACTCACGCTTCCGTACACAACTGCAGCATGTACTGAGATACAATTTGTCTTTAGTGTTTAGAGCGTGTTCATGTACCTACCTACCGACGGCGGCCTTCAAAACTACTTACTAGCTATTTCACAAATACTAACCAGAATTCGGTCAAAATTTCATTTATCTGTGTTCATTGATAACATTTTTTTTAATGTAATCACGAGACAACCTACAGAATAATTTACGTAAACTGATGAAGCCCATCTCTAAATGCTCGTTAGAACTCAAACTCAATTTAAGAAATTATTTACAACTAGAGCGACACCTAAATCTATGAGATCACATTTTGTTATTACACCAGGCTGGCGCTAGGGCCAGTAGCCAGTAGTACGCGAGCGGCTCGTGCTCTATGAAAGGAAAAAGCCGCCCACCGGCGGTGCGCGGCTGTGCTCAAAACATCAAAAAGGCCGCCAGCGGTCCGACCCCCCTCCGCAAATAAATTTAAAGGAATTTTATTTATTGCGAATTTACTTACCTACGTGTTTGTTATTAGTTCGGTTTCTTACGTCATCGAATGCACTTGTGGATATTTTTTTGCGAATTACTGTTATTAGTTGTGTTTGTGTAGTATTGTGTGGTAGACTGATAGTAGTGAAAGCGTTGGAGTGATATGCTTAGTGTAGGTGTATTGTGAGTGCGTTGTATGTTCTTTTTAGGATTCATTTAGTTGTAGGCACCTTTCGCGAGTTAAGATGCCTTTTCATGTTTATTCGGTGCGCGAGTACGTGATTTCACCAGAGCTATTCATCGATTCCTGGACAACCAACCGATAGTACCAATTTCTCTGGGAGGCGGCCGACAAGTACGACCAACGGTCGATGAGATCATTCTCGCTGTGATGCAGGAAAACACACGATTGGGCGTACGAACAGCAGCCAAAATATTGCGAAGGCGGCATGTTCATCACGTTCGGCACATGGTTTCCCATTCTACTGTGCACAAAGTGTTGAGGCGGGATAGGCAACGGCCTTACAAAATCCATCGTGTGCTAGCGCTCGAGCGCTCGTTCCAGGCGACGCGATACAACGCATGAATTACTGCAGGCGGCTGTTGAGCCAGGACCGAAACTTCATCCAAAAAAGAATTTTCCCTGACGAGAGCACTTTCACTAATAATGGAATGTGGAACCGCCGAAATACCCATTATTGGTGTTCCGTCAATCCAAATCAAACCCAAGAAACGGGCTTCCAGACACGGCTGGCATTGTGGGAAACCAGATCCTAGGCCCGGTTTTCTTGCCACCGAGAATGGACGGGCCTGCCTACCTCAATTTTGTTACTGGCTACCTAACCGACACTTTGGAAGAGATGCCACTAGTTCAGAGGCTTGGGTTGTGGTACCAGCATGACAGTGCGCCGCTTCATGTTGTGAGACCAGTTCGTGAGCAACTGATGACGCTTTTCGGAAACAACTGGATCGGACGGTTTGGGCCTAACGAATGGCCAGCACGCTCGCCTTTTTGTGGGTTTACGTCAAAGATAGGGTGTTTGACCGCCCCTGCGAAATCGCTGCGGCAATGCGACAGAAAATTATTGATGTGATGAACTAACACGCGGGCTAGGGCGCGCATCTGTCTCCGCGTGGAATGTCGGCAGTTTGAACCGGAGCTCGTCAGTGTTGAGAGGCCACTTGTGCTGGATGAAAGCTAAAGCGATGGACAGTGTAGGTAAGTACTCAGGCTATTTAAAAACTGTACGTATTTCGTGTACTCAAGTATTTGTACATAACAGAAATTTTTAATTACCAAGAGCCTATTTAATACCTACACCATGCAAAAGGCGCGCGACGCCGAGGCGCCGCCGCGCCGCGCCTCGCCTATCGTATACACGGTACCTATTACACACACACCGGCACAATCAGTTGCGCGCTTTACATTGCTCGCAATAAAAAGCATAATTTTTTTAAAGATGGAAAAACAAGTTTGTTTCCCAGCAATATTTTTTGTTCAAAATGACTTAGTTATATGTACAGAATGTGTAGTTAACGGGTATGTGATCGGTCTTTTTACACCGTGTATAATAGCTAAGCAGTCGACGGACGAACAAACGGACAACTTTTTTTTTATTATTATTATTATTGATAGGCTCGCGTTTGACCACTATCTCACCTGATGGTAAGCCATGATGTGGCCGACGATGGAGCACGCTTGCCTAGAAGTAACCTATTCACTCTTGACTTAAAGACCCCTAGGTTGTAGCTATCAGGGAACACAGACTCCGGCTGGGAATTCTACTCCTTAGCTGTACGCATTATGAATGTGTTCCCAAAACGGTTTGTACGTATGTGTGGGATGTCCACCACGTACCGATGACGCAACGCCGTACGTCTAGTGGTCCGATGATGGAACGGACTTGGTGGAATTAAATTGTGCAATTCATAATAAAACCGACAGACCAGCAACTGGGTGTCTTGTAAGGATTATGGATTCCTTAAAATCCCTATTAAAAGGAAACTTACACTATAATAAATATTATCATGTTCTTGCTTCATAACTTTATTTCAAAAATTTCGTCTCATAATATCAAAAACTTCTAATAAAACTCATCTTAATAATTAATAATACCGGTGGTTTAAAACTAGTAGTTTTTTAGGGTTCCGTAACCAAAAGGTAAAAACGGGCTTTCCGTAGCCAAAGGGTAAAAATGGGACCCTAGTGATATCACTCCACTGTCCGTCTGTATATCACCAGGCCGTATCTTATGGACCGTAACAGCTATACAGTTGAAATTTTCACAGATGATGTATTTCTGTTACCGCTTTACCAACAAAAACAGAATGTAATAAATATTCAAGTGGGGCTCCCATACAACAAACGTGATTTTTTGCCATTTTTTGCTACAGTTGGTACGGAACATTTCGTGTTTAAGTCCGACTCGCACTTAGACAGTTTTTTCCTGTTGCTACACGTTCAATCACGCCAAAACGCTAAAAACAACTTAAAGATCTTGTAACCTTTAAGCTCAGTAACCAGCCAAAACTGATTACCATATTCGGCTCAATTTGACTTCCATATTTACGTCCATGAACGTAGAATGAAATTAGGGCGGTACGAAAACCCAAAACAACTTTGATCTAAGCCAAAGCGAATACGTCTCCTACGTTGATAAACTTGAATAAAGTTTTAATTTGTTAACCCGTTTCAGTAAATGTAACAAATCTTCACAGAATATTTACTAAACCGATTCAGTTATTTCGTATACCCCTGTAAGAGCCACAATAAATTATAAAAGAAATGGGCCAAGTGCGAGTCGGACTCGCACAATATATTAAAATCGAATAAAAAATCACGTTAGTTGTTGTCAGTGGCTTCTCCATACAAACTTTGGACCCCAGTTTCAAGCACATAAGGGGTGAATTTTATAAAATGTTTGTGTGTATGTTTTGAATTGTACACATCATAATTATTATTAAAAGACTTTGAGTAGGTCTTCAACCAAATTAAAAAAAAAAAGCGAACCATGTCGAAAAATCCCTGTATCTGCAAAAAATTACAAAATATCTTTTTGTTTTCTTTGATTTTTGACATCCTAGTCGATGTCAGAACTGAACTGTACTGAAGTTACAGTTACGAGTATTTTGTAACTTATAGAAGGAAAATTGAAACCACTACATATTTCCACAGAGCGTACCGGTGTGACATTGTGTTGTTAAAAATAAACAGACATGCGACTTCAGCAATCCCGGAAGATTTGCTAGTCTTCCAAACAAAAAAAGAATCATCGAATTCGGTTAACATTTGGCAAAGATATCGCTTATCAAGAGATAAAAAAAATACGATCAGTAGAATTGAGAACCTCTTTTTGAAGTTGGTTAAAAAAAAATATGGCCGCCACATGTTCCGCAACGTATGTGTACTGAGGTATTTTATGTGAAGCGAAATTACCTTCGGTAGCACATTTTATTATAAGAGTACGTATAGTCAAAACCACGTTTCACCGCAAGAATTGTTCAGAAAATCTTTTGTCCAGTTAAAACAACCTTTAAATTACTAAACTTAATTCAAAAATCTTTTCGGTTGGTAGGATTAGTTAGTTAGGCCTACCTAGTCAGGGTAGGTGCCTACTTGAATTAATGAACAAAAACGAATTCAATTAAAAAAAAAAAATCACTTGAGCCTACATGGGCACTTATAAAATATCAGAAGCTAGAGGACAGTTTCAATTGGTCGTTTTCTATGGAGAAGAACCAGCAAGAAACTCCATGGTTACTATTTTTTTTTAATTATAATTCTCCATAGAATATTTTGAATAAAATAAAAACTTGTTACAAAAAAATAATACAACCGACTTCAAAGTAAAAGAAAACACTAAAAAGTGCAAAATAACTTTAATTTTGGAAGTCGGTGTTTCTATAATAGTTTTGTCTCTTCTTTATTTAACACCGACTTCCGGTATCACCACTGAAAAGTACACCTTAGCCAAACTTAAATACCTTATAGCCAGAGTGCATCTCATGACAATTCTAATAATCCCAAACACGGTTAGATTACATTAATTTATTACAGAGTTCCGGTGCCTAACTTCAGGCTTCATCATCAGATCAGTTCGATATATTCCCCCTGTTCTTTCAGTCAGTCATCGACTACACGTACAAACAAATCAAATTTTACTTGTTACGACGGTTGTGCTGTGATCCTATGAGGAGTTCTGTTCCATATCTTCGGAGTTCATGACCAGATCATAATATTTCTATTTGACCAATTCGGAAGCATAAACTTTCAATAAAAAAAAAATCAAAATCGGTCCACAATTGACCGAGAAATCAGTGAACATACATAAAAAATTATTATAATAAATACATTCAGCCGAACATAGAACCTCCTCCTTTTTGAAGTCGGTTAATTAAGAACTTACCAATCAACTGTTGACTGATCACATGTTTTTTATTATTTTAAAAATAACAATTGGCCTTTCGTTATTTACGCATTTACTCACGTTTCGCGCTCTTGCCACGTGATCAACCCGCGAAAAGGGTTACATAACAATTTGGAACAACCCCGAAACACACAAGTGAGGAAAACCATAGCCATGAAAGAGTTTTACAAAAACAAAAGCTTAACTAACACCACAATTTTCCCCTACTTCGTGTTTTTGTTTACAGAGGTAAAACTAGAACGCAATAACACCTTTAACAATTTTTTGTTTATATTATAGGTCATTCAAATATTTATTCACTGTCAGTGCCAGGAATTTGATTTGCGAAACACCATATAGTGGATGCAGTTCCAGTACACAATAACCTAAGTGTTCCAAACTAGCAGACCTAGATGGACATAAAATATGTTTGTCGAAATATAATATCTGTAGGTACTTTATTTTCAAGACCCTTTTTTGAGGTATCATCATTTTAACCATCAAATATCTCCCGCAAAGGGTAGAGCGAATGAGAGTGTTCAATTTTTACTGATTAAAACCCACCTGTGGTCCTCCAGATACCCTTTGCGTTTCATGGCCGCGGTAGTTACCTCTTTGCGACTGAAAGTCAACAAACAGACAGACAGACTTGACGGACACAAAAATTTAAAAAATGGATCGATTGCTTATGGGACTGTAAGTCAACATTAAGAATCAGAAGAGTTAGCAACAACCCACTAAGATATTGTTATGGTTCAAGGCACCTTTGCCGATTTGTTCCGTTGTAATACCAAAAACTAATACCACTTGTATTTGTTTGAAATCATACTATTTTCCATTCCAAGCGAATACCAACTTTAACACACAAAGCATTTTACTGACTGTACCTTATATCTTTAAACTTGTTTTTAAATATGAGTAGAAACAAATACCAGTGGTAATAATTGTTGGTATTAAAATGGAATAAATCCCTTTGCCCGTGTTTTATTTACGTAGCTTTCGAAACAAAACCAACTAAATTTAATCACAACTCGTATTTAGTTAACACTTCAATCACATTTCAATCAACAGTACCAACAGCTGACAATTATTCATTTTACTCGGAGGGGTTTCTTTAACAAATTACTTAACTTCAAACATTACGAACGCTCAAAGTTCATGAAAAAGCCGACTTGCTAACAAAGTTTCATGTAACAAATTAATTATGTAACCCAAAACTAATTAGCCGGGATATTAGGCTTATGTAAACATGCCACGCCACGCCAAAAGCGATAGTGTTCATGAAGAAAACAGTTCACTATTATCGTAATTAAGACCTCATTAGGTGTATGAGGAAAACGTCTTATTACAAATTAAGCTAGGAGTAATTGGACTAAATGCCAATGGATTATTGCGTCGCAAATTTAATTAATTAGTATTAATGAATTTCCTGTTCTCTAACAAGTCCTCGACTGATAACATAACCCATGTTAACATCCTTATCATCCAACGCACGACTTCATTTGATCCACAACATTATTTTATTTATTTAAGATTTATTTTTCTCAAATAGCTCAATAAAAAACAATAATTTAATTATATCTTAAGTATTACAATTTAAAACAATTATGCTACTCACTACGTGCTCCACGGATTACAATTCAAAGAACCTACTTTTTAACCGACTTCAAAATGGAGGAGGTTCTATGTTCGACTGAATGTATTTTTTTTATGTATGTTCACCGATTTCTCGGTCAATTGTGGACCGATTTTAATATTATTATTTTTTGTTGAAAGGTTATGCTTCCGAGTTGGTCCCATAGAAATATTGTTATGATCTGATCATGAACTTCGAAGATATCGAACTTAACTCCTCATAGTATCACAGCAGAACCGTCGTAACAAGTAAAATTGTTTTGTTTATACGTGTAGTCGATGACTGACTGCAAGAAGAGGGGGGGGGGACATATGTCGAACCTGATCTGATGATGAAGCCTGAAGTTAGGCACTGGTACTGTGTCATAAACTAATGCAATCCAACCGTGTTTGGGATTATTAGAATTGTCATGAGATGCACTCTGGCGACTTATAGCCAAATAAATAAATAAAAATACCTTATTATTTAAGTTTGGCTGAGGATTACTTCTCAGTGGCGGTATCATAGCTAACTAAAAAGAGTAAAATAAAAAACTTTTTACAAAAAAAACTCCTTCAATGAAAAAAAAAACACTAAAAAGTCGGTGTTAAATTACGAAGAGACAATACTATTATTGAAACATCGACTTCCAAAACTCAAGTTATTTTCACTTTTCAGTGTTTTTTTTTTTTTACATTGAATTCGGTTGTATTTTTTTTTGTGATGAGTTTTTTTTTAACTTGCCAGTAACATCTGTTACTTGCTAGTTTAGTAGTCTTGTATAGGGATCGTATCTACAAGAGCTAAACAAAAATAGTCATTATCCTGGAACTAATATCTGTATTTTCTAAATACACATAAAAAAAGTTAATTTATGCATTATTAAACTTTAAGTTATTATAATATACTTATAGTAACTAGATTACAAACAGCAAAATTTGATTTTTATACTGGCCTGTTGGTCTAGTGTTTAGTGGCCTTGACTGCTATGCCAGAGGTCATGCGTGGGTTGGATTACCCAGGACTTATGTTTGTGTGATGAGCACGATCATTTGTTCTGTGTCTGGGTGTAATTTATCTATAATATGTATTTATTTAGAAATAAATAAGTATGTTTATCAGTTGTCTAGTACTCCTAACACAAGCTCTGCTTAGCTTGAGACTAGACGGCGTTGTGTGATAGTTGTGGAATATTATTATTATAATGGATTTGCTAAATATTTGGGCGCGAGCCTCTTACTCATTATTTTAATACATGACAATGTAATCAGTTTCGTCTGCAGTAGTGTTATCTAGACTAATAATGAGGTCAATTTGTAAGAGGAAGTTCTGATACAAATACGAAAACTGGTTCACTGACAGGAAACTAGGTACGCTATCGCTGAGTGTGCTGATCTCTTTCCCAGAAAAATACATCATTTCCGTGGGCAACGGGCTCACGTTATCTAGTAAATTATGAATGCAAAAGATTTGTTTAAAAAATGATTATTTAATTTTATACGAACACTTAGTGAGAGCTTTAAAAGACAATGAGTAGTAGAACTTTTTAGGGTTCCGTACCCAAAGGGTGCCAACGGGGGGACCCTATTACTAAGCTTCCTCTGTTCGTCCGTCCATCCATCCTTCTGTCAGTGGGCTGTATCTCATAAACCGTAAAAGCAAGTAGAGTTGAAATTGTCACAGAGTGTGAAAATTCAACCTTGTTGTTGCTTGCGTGTGGCGGTATTGTGGTGTTCACTATAATCACTATTTAGGGATTCGGGTTTATAAATGAAACAACCAAATTATCAGTAAGCAGGCACAACCTCGGAATGACGTCTACTCGTCCTCAGGGACGGAACGAGTGTGTCCCGACGCCACACCTCAGTCGGTCTACATTTAATGTATATACCACATCTCTTCCTTTTTATAAAATGATTTAGATTTCAAGATATTTAGCACTCAGATGATAATTTACAATATTCGCTGTTTCGGTTTTGAAGTACAATTACACTATTTAGGATTACTAATGTCTATACCACATGTCTTCCTTTTTATAAAATTATTAATATTTAGCATTTATACGCTAATTTGTTTTTGAAATGCAATTACAGTATTTAAGATTTTGAAATTAAATGCGTTTCACATACATTTTTACTATGTTTTGTATTTAAATATTCTTTAAGTTTTTAAAGTACAATTTACTATGTTTTGCATTTAAACATTCATTGAGTTTTAAAGTAAAATTTACTATGTTTTGCAGTTAAACATTCGTTGAGTTTTAAAGTACAATTTACTATGTTTTGCAGTTAAACATTCGTTGAGTTTTAAAGTACAATTTACTATGTTTTGGATTTATAAATATAAAATTAGAACATGTAAGATTAATTAAACTAGATGAGGCCTGTGTTTCCTAGCTGACTGCTCTGAGAAGAAACACAGAAACAAACTCAGAGGTCAAAGTCATTTTAAAATCCGCAGTAAACGTGTAATGGTCAAATCATTTATGAGAACCGTGCAGATTAGTGTCTGAGATGATATTTTGAGTAAAGAACCACGGAGATTGGAGTGCATTTAGTATTTACACTAGATTTACAGATATACTGTAGCTTTTAGCAATATATGTAGTAGTATTTTATTTAAACTTTAAGAAACATTTCCATTTGCTTTCTACTTTCTACTTGTTTTAAATTGAAGGTGATGCTTCATACTCGGTGGTCTTATGTATTCTTTGTCTATTTGATGTTCCTCTTGATCTTTTGTCCAGCTTCGATATCTGGCTTACTTTATGACGAGTGAGGGTATCTTTGTTTATTAATTTATATTTTGGTTTTTTGTATCTAACTTCTTAGTTTTGAAGTATAGCACAATGGCAATAAACCGATGAATTTCTGGTTTTGAATTTTCTTTTTGGCTTCTTTAAACATCTGGCCTTGGATATTTCTTAAGGTCTGACACCATCATTACAGTCTATTTTGCTTTGAATCTTTTTAATTCTGGATTTTGAATCAAGTATTGAAAACATTATTCCTCGTTTAATACTGTATGTATATATTGAATTCCTGATAACACATTTGTCTGCCACTATCAAGAGCATTTTCTTTGTATTTCTTTTTTAACATTAGGATTTACTCTTGTATTATGAGTGCATCCACAGACATGTAAACTGACTTGCACAAGACACCCAGACTCGGAACAACCATCTGTAGGCCAATTTAGGATTTGCAATTTGCACTTTCGAAATATGTATATGTATTAAACACTATTATTTTGTTCTATCTAGAAACAATTTCACTCTTTTAGTGAATTATGGGAATCAGCAATTGGTTTCTTTTAAACATAACACAATTATGTTATTTGGTTTCGATATTACCCTAAATACAATTGTGTGTTGTGCTTGTTTTTATATAGTCCTCAGGGCTTATAAAAGTTATGTTTTTAATTTCTAAATAAGGTCTTTATTTTTGTAGCTAGGGAATATTATGACCCATATTTTATTATGACCTATATTTTATTACATGCTCAATTGTTGGATTTTCCACTATGTGAGTACTAGATACATTAGTTACCATTTACTGGTTGGCCTTTGAGTTGGATGTGCTCTGGCGGTTTGGAATGTCATGTTTTGCTTATGGTGGCGCATATGCTAGGTCATTCATTTCCCTACAGGAGAGTAGAGCTGAATGGTTCTAGGACATAAGTCATGTTCGTGAACTAATGCTATCAATAGGGACTGGTCATCTCGCAACTAGGTACCATGGTTTATTTTAATTATTTGTTCTTGTAATCATTTATTGATCCGAGTGTCAATAGAGTTTCTTGCACGTTTAACATGCTAATTTGTATTGAATTCAATTGAATACACTCAAAACTTGTGCCTCGTTTTTATCTAACAGTATCATTTTCATTTGTCAGTTTCTGTCTCAGAAGTCTTTGTGGGTGAGGCCATTAGTTGAGTACTGAATTAGCTAACCGAGCTATCGTCAGCTTTACTTATGGATACGATCTCTTGTCATTATAGCCAAGAGATTTTTATTAATTTTCAAAACCAATTGTTTGATTTTTAGAGTTGTAAATTAGAGTTTCCTTTTACAATGAAATTGGTTCAGGAAACATTGGATTTCCGTGTGAATGTCTGGATCGACTGTCTGTCTGACTGTGTTGTATATTTTTAACTAGTATGATATCTGATGACATCCATCGCGCCCAGAAACTGAATAAGTTTCAATTGATATATAATAAATACATAATTTTTTGTTTATTGAAACGTTATGGTTTTTTAATTCCGGTTTTCGGAAATTATTTAACTATGCCAAATTAAGTCAAAAGTGCCGCTAGTGGTTATTTATAATTCATTCAACCTTTTCTATTTTGTTGAATGTACAGCAATTTACGATTGACTTCTTAACTATTTATTAATACAGGAACTTATTAGCTAAACAACGTAAACTAGTCCATTGATAAACATCTGCTAGGTGCGAACTAAGCTCAACGGCCACTTTAACAGCCACTTGAAAAGTCGAGGCATGATAAACTTCACTGAGATGAGAACTCTTTGTTTTTTTTGTGAATTCTTTACATGTATCTCCAGATAAATACGAATGTCATCATCAGGCTTACCCAGACCTATTGGAGAAATCCAAAACATGAATGATCGTTTTAATTACACTTCAGGTCTCTATAGATTTGCTTTTTATCAATAGAGATCTTTAAGTTGGCAATGGAATTCAGATCAAAGCCTTGTTTTAAGTACATTTTATCTACGACATAAGTTTTGCTAGTAATACTCCAAAGGTAATCCCCCTGGCACGTTTATTTATATTATGATGCTGATACCTGTGATACAATGTTTTTCATTAGTACAGGTACCAAAGAAACTGCTTTTCTGTATTTACCAATTATTATTTGGCAAAATTGTTTTTTTTTTTTTTTAAATTGAATTTCTATTATTTAGCCTGTAAGAATCAATTGTAATTGTTGCATTGTCGTCGACGCGACACGTGGCAAATTAGATAAGTAGGTTGGGAACCTACCTACCAGTAAGCACTAGACGTTTTCTTTAGTACTTTGTGTTTCTAATTTTTTGTTTTATTGTTGTCATTTGACGAGAGTCAGCTACCCTCGTTTCGCATTATTTCTGCAAATAACGCTTAAGCCACCTCTTTATGCCATTTGCATTAATTATAGAGCATAACTGTTTTTTTTTTTTTTTTTAAATTGCTCAAGCTATAATATTTTTTTGTGATTACCACAATTTTCATGACATGCATGATATCACCCAATTCATTATAGATATTTGACAGAGGTTAGTACTCTCTCTATGTCATTTGCATTAATTATAGGTCATGAACTGGATTTTCATTAATTGCTCGAGCTGTAACCACTTTTGTGATTACCACAATTTTCATGACATGGTAGGTACCTTTTTGTTTTATTGGTCCTTGTATTGCAGTGTTTCTGGAAATAACATCTGAAAACTCCTTTTGTGCAATTTGCAATAGTTTTATAGGAAAGGAACTTTTATCACGTTTGTGATTTTAGTTGCCACACCGGCAACACTTCCTGTTCAAGTGTCAACTCCTTTATGGCGGGTACTTATTGCATTTTGTCTCTGGCAATCGTGGATTAAGTAGTTCAATTGCGGGTTTGCTGTTATAAAGGGTTTAGGTATAGTTATGATTTTTTATTGAATCCAGAATTATATTTACAATTCAAATAATTTATTTGAAATAGAATCAAGAATTGTACCTACAATTCAAATCAGTTATTTTTCTTATTTTTCATCTTGTTCTTGTTATACTAAACTAAGATAAAAGAATAAAGTAGGTACACAACACATCGTTACTTTAGCTAACCCGCTGAATTAACTGTAGCCGGCTGATGATAAGACTTGTACCTACGGGTACTGTTCCCATAACATTTTAAATAAACAAACTCTAGCTAGTAAGTCACACAAAGGTTCATTATCCGTAACTCAGCTAATCGGCCCTTTGAAACAGAGATTAAATCCAAACACATCGGGGCGTTATAACGCCGTTTAGATGTGACGAATTCTTTGTTTGATAAGTAAAGCCAGTACAAAATGAATTGATCTAATTAGCCTTTTAAGGATTTCATGACACTTAGGTATTTAGTTTTAACAATATTGTAATACCTCACAGTAGGCATCACTTAACTCCGAAGTATCGAAGTGGTACTTAGCGTTAAAACTGGTACATTAACGATATTAACGTTGGAACATTTTTTAGGTCTAATAATATCTTTCGATAAAATTAGCTTCTATTAACGTTTAATCGCTGGAACTGATTAACGACATTAACGTTGGAACATTTTTTAGATCTAATAATATCTTTCGATAAGATTAGTATCAATTAACGTTTAGTCGCTGGTACATTTTGATCGAATATCTTTTTCATTTGGTTCGATCCATTAACGATTTCTCGTTGGTACATTTGATCGAATATCTTTTTCATTTGGTTCGATCCATTAACGATTTATCGCTGGAACTGATTAACGACATTAACGTTGGAACATTTTTTAGATCTAATAATATCTTTCGATAAGATTAGTATCAATTAACGTTTAGTCGCTGGTACATTTTGATCGAATATCTTTTTCATTTGGTTCGATCCATTAACGATTTCTCGTTGGTACATTTGATCGAATATCTTTCCATTTGGTTCGATCTATTAACGATCTCTCGTTGGTACATTTGATCGAATATCTTTCCATTTGGTTCGATCTATTAACGATTTCTCGTTGGTACTTTTATTTCGATTTTTTCAGTATCATATTATGTATCCACAAACGAATTTGGTCAACAAACATCGTATTTGGTATTTATTATTTTTATTTTTTATCTATTGTCGAAATGTAGAGACAAATTGTATGTCGTAATCACCTTTCGATATACGGTCCCGTTTATGTATTGAGTGACGTAATTATTTCATCGATCTATGCAGCACATCCCTCAGCAAATCACCAAGGCAGATCGCTCATAGATAACAACAGAAATATGAACATAGAAATATGAAACATTTACTTAATTTCACTTAGCAGTCACTTCTTCTTTTTTCAAAACGCGTGCTATGAAATAATAATTTCATTGCTGACCAATCCGTAAGTAGTACATTATTTGATTTATGATCACTTTACTTACTGCGCTTTTACTCGTCGCCAATGTGGTGTTCACTATAATCACTATTTAGGGATTCGGGTTTATAAATGAAACAACCAAATTATCAGTAAGCAGGCACAACCTCGGAATGACGTCTACTCGTCCTCAGGGACGGAACGAGTGTGTCCCGACGCCACACCTCAGTCGGTCTACATTTAATGTATATACCACAGGTATTAAAAAAATTAAAGCCCAACCCAAACTAAGCGACTACACGCTAAGGGCACCCTCTCTGGGGTACGGACCTCGGCTTAGGGCGTCGCTAAAGAAGACAACAAAGGACAAACTGAATTGAAGGATTTTTATTTAAAAAGAATTTAAAACTATAGGCTCAGCGGCACGGGTTGACTCGAGTAAGGGTCCGAGTGGTAAACAGTTGAACATGGTAACATGTGCTTATTGAAGACTTTACACAGTGTGTGTCTGTGGCTCATGGGCTTGACAGTCGGCAGCGATATGTCGATCTGATTTCCTATAATTGATTGGAATTGGTTACTGGCTACCTGGAACAGATGGGTGCCATAGTGTGATAAAAGTTGATTGATACAATACGAAGTAACGTTCTTTTTTAGGAAAACTTCAAATGAAGAGTCCCACTCTAGATGGGTGCAAAAAGGCGTGACAGACTTTTACTGACTAAACACCTTTATCTTTCAGTTGCCCTTTGAGTTCCAGGACCACGGTATCTTTTCCGAAAATTCCCATGGCCACGAAATTTTGTGAAGTTCCACAAAATGAACAAAAGCACTCAAGACGGTTCAGATTTTAGAAGTATGCGGAACAGAGTGTAAAGTCTCAGAGGATCCTCCGACCAAACGGATGTTTTGTCTGATGCGAGAAAATGTCCGATAGTTAGAGAAAATGCCCGTTTCAGGCTGTTGTATGTTTTAATCACGTGGCGAAGTCTAGTGCCACGATCCAGGATTTTGAACTTTAGTTCCTATGTTGCTTCATAGATGTCGCTACAATACGATTATAATGTCCAGCCGCGCACACCGCATACCGCAGCATTGTGCGTTCTGGGGCCCCTACGGTTTTGCTGACATCTGTTTGAGGCGCGCGTGGAACACTACGTCCAATCGACGTCTGGGGCTCGGTCCTTACCGGCCGGATGGTGAGCTACCCATTGTTCGTCGTCCAAAACTCGCAAAGTCCGAAACTCAGGAGCGTGTTTGATACTCAAACACATATATACATACATAGACAAAGTTTCGCCTTAATAAGATTAGTTTGATAGCGATTAATCTTCTCGTTTAAAATTACTTGTTCAGGCACCTGCAGCTGTGCAGTTTCAAGATTAATGGTCGTTTTATACCACCTGTGGCACTTGAGAGAATTACACAATGTCCCAGATAAAAATAGTTACCGTAATCAAAATTCTTTTGTACTCTAGCAATATTAATTTTCAATACATGGAATTCTAACCGACCGACTAAGGACCGTTCATTGTGGCGACACTTGGGGGAGTTCTATATCCAACAGTGAACGTTTTTCGGCTGAATGATGTTGATGATGATGATGAATCTTTACTTTTATTTTTTCGAACCAGGAACTCAATACAAAAAATAATGTAACTAGCTTCTACCATCCGCTAAGCCAGCAAAATTCATCATCAAAGAAAAATAATTTGTTTGGCACAACAATTGTTGGTGCTTATTGTCAAACTTATGACAGCCCCATATCATGTTCTGACAATTACTGTCCATTCGTGTTTGCCTGGAAGAGTTCGCGGAATGCGATCAGGCCGCCCATTGTATGTGTTTTAGATATTATAAGTTTTTCTTTGTTTATTTAATAAAGTATACAATAAATAACACAATGCACACACACAATATTTAACCCACTAATCTCCCTAGTATTTTCCCAACTAGCTGACCCGAAGGTCAGCTTTCAGTCTGACCGGATGCAGCTGAATACCTGTATTTTAATATAGAGCAACTGCCTATCAGACCTCCACAACATACTTACTGGGCCACACGATGCTCCTTGGATAGACCGATAGTCAGACTTTTAGGCGTTTGACTACCTTAAAGGCTGTCAAAGATCTACGCATGACAACCGGGACCAACGAGACACAGAGTGTCAGTAAAGTCCGAGATAAACTTAGAAAAGTACATATGAATTAAAAACTGCACATTGGTACTTGGCTAGTCTCGAACCAACAATCTTATACACATGAGAAGCAGAAACCTTAACCACTGGACTACTATGACACTTTCATCCGCATAAGTCATGAAAATTGATAGCACTCAAATATAGTGCTGTTACTTAATTGTGAAAGAATTACAAAGTTAAAAATTTTAACTTTCTATAATAATAGTATAGAAGCAGTGCCGTGAATAGCCTTTTAAACGTCGGGTGCAAGCTTCGATAACTGCCCCCCTTAAAAAAAGTTCTAATGTTACCCGGCGGGATAAATAAAAAAATACTGACGTAACGCTTCAAACACACCTACGTACTATACCTCGTGTGGATGCTGGAGCCCTGAGTATTTACAGAATCGGAAATCGTTGTAGGGCTACAATCGCATTGCGCACACGATAAATAATAATAAGTTTTGTGTGTAAGCTACTAACTACCCAACTTAATTATTTCTGCGCCAATCCAGGGCCTGGGTATTGGGCACTGCTGGCACTGCAGGGGCGCCAGCTTTTAGAAAACCTTATGGATGCTCATGCTCATTTGATGACTCGAAAAATTGGCAAAGTGTGAGAAGAAAAATGCACAGTGATCGACCGACAAATAAATAAATGTCCTACTTACTTACTGTGTACTTAATTACTAATTATGTTTGATAAAAATGTAAAATGAAACCATTATATAAAAATAAAACTCGTTTTTATTATCAAGAAATATTATAATTTATACGTAACCTAAAAGGTGTTTACTGATCTGTTTCGTGAAGTCTATTCTCAGGGGTGCTCGGCACCCACTATTTATTTCTCATGGGTGCTCGAGCCCCCGAGCACCCACGCAGTCGGCCCCCCTGTGGCACTGCCCTAGTTATGGCACTGTATAGAAGTATAGATGTCATGGCCAGATTATAGAATTGATCACTTCATGATATTATGGCCAACAAAAACTGGTCAAATCGTATAAACGTTAAAATTTGATATTATGTCAATCCTCGTTTGGCCATATCATTGATGTAGGATTTCTATGATAATAAAAGGTCTAAAGAAAGTAGGCCAAACGGGGATTGAAATATCAACAAACTTTAACGTTTATAACGATCTGGCCAGTTTTACTTGGCCATATCATGTGATCAATTTCTACGATCTGGCCACGACATAAATATAGCCTCTGTTGTGAAACGAATATCTCTCAAGGTTAGCTCATTGAGATGGAGAAAAGTTAGGTACTAAGAATGGAATTCAAAGGCACAAGGCAAGACGTGCCAACAGCATTGGCACGTTTTCATCTTTCTTCGTCTTTCAAGATTTCATTGTGTGAAAAAACAGCTATTTTTCTTGAAAAATATTAAAATCATTCATGTACTTAATTTATTTTATATCAAAAAATAATCATCTATATATATATATAAAAGGAGAAACTGACTGACTGAGATATCAACGCACAGCCGAAACTACTGGGACTAGGAACGTGAACTTTTGCACACAGCTTCCTTTTATGATGTAGACGAGCCCTAAGAAGGGATATTTGGAAATTCAACTTTTAAGAGCTGACTGTGGGATCAAATTTTGCATGGAGAAACCATAATTTCATGTAAGTGAAGCCGCTGGCAGAAACTAGATATAAACATATATATATATATATATATATACACACTTTTTTTTATTGATATAAACTAGTGCTTGGCTGCGATCCCACCTGATGATAAGCAGTGATACAATCGTTGATGGTGAGGCGCACTTATTTGTAAAAAAAAACGGGCAAGTGCGAGTCGTACTCGCGCACTGAGAGTTTCGTACAAACTTACCTATGAAAACAGTTCAACTCCCGAATTGAGTTATGAAGTATTCTCCGAATGGCAAAAACAGTTTTTTTTCTGTGACGTAGTCACAAATTTACAGTTTCACTTTTTTTTCCTATATTTGTGCTATGATACCTTGCTTCATGCTAAATTTCAGTACACTAGGTCAACGAAAAGAACCCTATGAATTTTGATTTCCTTGAGAGTGTCAAAATATACGTTTTTTGCGACATAAACGGCCGTATCTTTTTTTTCGTCAACTCAGAAGTTTGATTTTCTCACAGCTTCAAGGGATCTCAGACCTGAGTGTATGGTTTTAATTTCATCTTGATACCTCCACGCGTTCTTGAGGTAAGTTTATTGACAGACAGACAGACAGACGGACAACAAAGTGATCCTATAAGGGTTCCGTTTTTTCCTTTTGAGGTACGAAACCCTAAAAAACAGCCTTTCAGCACTAAATGTATTGAAAGGCTGTATTTTAGGGTTTGCATCCGAAAGGTGCCAACAGGACCCAATTACTACACCTCCACTGTCTGTCCGTCCGTCCATCCTTCTGTCTTCGAGTTCCGGTGCTGGTGTGGTAATCTGTTGCATGCTGTAAGAAAGTTGGGCAAAAGTAGCTACAGATTGGGTAACGGACATCAGGAAAATGCACGGTAGACTCAGTCGATGGCAAGGAAATTGCAAGACGAGTTAGACTCCTATCAACACGATTGTAGGGCTCAGATTACCCAAGATAGAAACTGCAGTGAGACACTATGAACTCCTAAAACACCAATATAATAAAGGCGAAAGCTTATACGTATGTGTATATTTGTTACTCCTTCACACCCAAACGACTTAATGGATTTAGATGGCACCAAGGTAAACAATGCCTTGGAATAGGGTACTTTACGCCATGATTATTTTCTCTTAGGAATATTTCATTCTATCACGCGGGCGAAGGCATTGACAGAAGCTATAGCTGTTCGTTAGTCTCGCTAAAACTCAAACACGGCTGGATCGATTTGGCTCATTTTGGTCTTAAAATATTCGATACAGTCCAGGAAAGGTTTAAACGGTAAGAAAAAATGGCAAAAAAATGCCATCTCTAATTAAAATGTCTTTAATTTAAAATGAATTATGCTGCTCTGGTAATGCCTGTAGATGGCGTTATCTTTACTATTAGGCGGTACGAAGTTCGCTGGGTCAGCTAGTCTATAATAAAATAACCATTTCCATCGACAGTCACTTTCTTGTCTCAACAATTAAGTGTAATCTAATTATTTCCTCAACGCGGTCCTTAGTAAAATAATTCTTATAAAAAAATATATTCTTGTTAGTAAAATTATTCTTTGATACCCATCAAGGCAACGTGCCAAAAATCTTTATTTTTTTCATGAGTTTGTGTTCTCAAGAGAGGTGTTCCTCAAAATGTGTGCCACGGCACAACAGTCTACCGTGATGATTAGTTGGTGTACCTCGGAAATATAAGGTTATCTTTTATATTTTATAGACAAGTTCAAGAAAAATATCGATCAACCTATGGACTGGGTTTAGAGGGCATTCCTTTTGGACACTTACCAATTAATGAATAGGAAGAATAATGCTGGGCATAAAAACGGACCGCTTAATAAAAATTTTAATTTTTAAAAACTCATTTAAAATATTTTTGGCTACGTGTGAAAAATGAATATCCTCTGCTTTTAAGCCTTCTATTGCAATGTTTTTGCCATTAGCAAAGATCCTCGTAAAAAACAAAAAAGGGGTACACCCCAGGATGATCAACGAAGAGATGAGTGCAGCCTTGACACTGATTACTCTGACTATCTTTTAAATCAGCGTTGGCCTAAATTCTTATACCTGTCAATTTACCAATGTTTAATAAAGAAAACAATAATTAATGTTTTTAGCAAATAAAATAAAATTGTTTAATAATAATTTTATAACAAGTAAATTCAATAGCACATTTCACTAAAATGCAATTAGTGCCAAAGTCCGCAACCTATTATTTGCATCAATTTGTTCATGATAGCGTTTTCATTTGTTTGTTTAGGGTTAATTGCTTTCAGCTAGTTATACCGCTTTATTAAATAAAGCGGTATAACTAGGTTTCATAATGAATATTCCCAGAAATTAATAACTAAATTCAAAATTGATAAATCATTTACAGGAATTAAAGTTTGCGCAGTTGAGCTAAAGCAGTTTCGTCGTTCATTATACGCCTAGCTTTGACCCGACAATGTTGTGTTGGGAATTGGTATTACCGCGTAATTAGAACGTCACATCATCATCATTTCAGCCGAATGACGTCCACTGTTGGACATCGGCCTCCCCATCGGATCCTACTACCCCCACCAGGTCATCGGTCCACCTTGCGGGAGACCTTCAGCCGCTGCGTCTTCTAGTATGTGGTCACCACTCTAGAACCTTTCATCCTCGTCGCAGTTGCCCGAACTAAACACAACACTTTTTAATGGAGGTTTGCGGAGCTTTACACCCTATTTTACATACTTCTATAAGAATATCTGACCACAGCCTGATAATTGGGTAATTAGGTAAAAATACCGATAACAAACTGGCTGGTAATCACAACACCACATATTAAATCTATAATACTACTGCGGCATAGGCCAATCTCTAATCTAATGATTAGGCTAGTCTCTATTTGATGGAATGGGTCGTAATCCGCCATGCGAGCCTGGTGCGGGTTGGTAGCTGATATACTATATGTATTACAGTTTTTGATTCTAAGATATCTTTTCACAGTTTTGAGAGTGGTGATGAAAAGTATGTGATCGATTTTCCAATAATACGTAAAGTCCTAATAAAGCAACGGTCACGATATGTATGTGACGTTTAGATATTTTTAGAAAATAAGAAACTGGATTCATGTTAATGAGATCTCACAAAGACAGGTGTTAGTGTAGTTAAACCTGGGTTTATCCCTATACATTCGATTGTAGCATAGTTGCACGATAATTTAGATTATATGCCTAAATCGCAGTTCGATAGGGACGACGACGATGACGAAGTAGGATAAAAAAGGGTGTACATAAAATCAGCAGTCAATCGTATTAATAGCAGTCCTAAGCCCCAATTTGCTTGAGTTCATCAGAATGTCGGAAAGCAAAAAGCAGTAATGAATGATCATGAGTAGAATTACAACAACACAAGTCAAGACATATTGACGCAGACTTTGAAATTTTCGAAATGTATGCAATATGCTATATTTTTTTTTAGATTGTGTCAATATGCCTTAATAGTACATCGTCTTTGCTTGATCTTCACAAACGCACTGTCTTGACCAAGAAGAAGAATATGAAACATCAAAAAATCTTCGTACCATTTTACCTTGTTGCCATCAAGCCGAAGTGTGGTGGTGCCCGGTGGTAGCTCTGGTGGCGGGTTCTCCAGCTGCCTATTGGAGCAGTCCACAGTGATGAGGGGAATGACAGCACCAGCCGTGTCGGAAACCACGTGCGTCATCGTGCAGGCGCAAGGCTCGGGGCAGGTTTGACGCATTGTCTGTAGAAAAAGATGATTTTAACACTTATGACAACAATTAATAAATTTTATGAAACTGAATATGGACTGTTTGTTTTGTTTCGTGGTTCTGTCGCACTCCTGTGCAAAGGCTTCCCACCACTTCTTCTATAATTCGCGAGCCCGCGCTTCCTCCTTACATTTAAGGCAAAATTGATTTAGTTCGTCTTGCTATCTCATTCACGGTATACCGTGACCCCCGTCTCACTATCTCCGGGCACCAATGTGATATTTTTGCACAAAGTGTGTCGGGCATGCGGCAGACATATCCTGCCCGTAAGGCAGCCTTTTTTGTAACACATCATATATCCTGATTTTGAAGCGCAGTATGTATAGCGTTTCGTACTCGATCCTTTAATTTAACACCTAGTATTTTTTTTTGCTGACTAGCAACGGAGCCAAGTGTTCCGTTGCTAGTCAGCAATAAAAAAAATATTATGTGGTTTTTTTTTTAATGGGAGAAAAGTCATAAAGAAAAAAATTGCCAACAACATTCTACAGATTCTTTAATTGAAAAAAGACCAAGGCGACATGTAAAGAGACGACTAATACACATTTTTTTTTGACTTGTATATGTCTAAAAAATCTCGATGAGCAGTCGGACCGAGTATTTCAAACACAAAATGCTCAAATAACTGATAACTCCTTATAAGATTGCTATAAGATCACAGTGATATTTTACGAGTTCGTGCCGATACGACCGCAAAGGTACTTAAGAATAGTGCAGCTTAGTACAAGGAGTAAAAATATTACCCAGCTAGAGTCTAAGCCAGTCAGCAGATAGTTCTGACTTCTGCCATTTATCCATTTGAAAGCCGCTTACCTCTACTATTTGATGGCAAATGGTGATATTTTTTTATTTATACGTTGTATTGCTTCAGCTCACCGACCCGTGCCCATTTCACTAAGCGACAATAATTTTTGAAGTAAACAATATGATTAATCACAATCAAATTGCCATTTAATCGGTCGTATAGCAAAAAGCACATTTTTTTTCAGAAGACTCGTTTTTGTAATTGTTAATTAATAATAATAATAAATTATTTATTGCTCAAAGAAAAAGAAATTATACATAAATTATGTAAGTAATTTATGAAAATCCTTTTAAGCGATGTACTTGCATATTATGTAATCAGTAATTAGTTTAAGATCATAGTGCAAGACGCGGATGTAATAAGAAATAATAATATTTAATTTTCATTTTTATACTAGTATTCAATAAATGGTGACGGATGTTGAAAATACCGTGGACAGCATTCCGCACCACTAACTATATCCTCAAACATCTTCACATACGGAACAGACTTTAAACGGGGAATACAGAAGTTCTTTGGGCACATCTCCAGAAACGACGATTCGATGTAAAGACTTGTGGTTTACGGTCGTGTTGAAGACAAGAGAGCCCGCGGTCGATCTCTGACTCGTTGGATTGATCTTATCACCGACCGCAGTACAATATGCGCGTAATGCCATCAATCGCCAAAAATGGAGCGATATCGCGCAACATGCCGCAGCCTTGGAGGTAAACGACGGCAGCGCGCCGCAATCCTGCTCATCACCAACATAACACACAATAAGAGTGCCCGACTAAGAAGAAGAGATTCATTAAATATGTAATGACTTTATACGTTGGAGGTATCGAAATGTAGCTTATGCCACTCAGGAATAATATAGCTTTCTACTCGTGATCATCATCATCATCATCATTTCAGTCGAAGAACGTCCACTATTGGACATAGGCCACCCCCAAGTGTCGCGACAACGAACAGTCCTGCGCGTCTCGCATCCACCCCATTCCCGCGACTCTCACCAGGTCATCGGTCCACCTTGTGTGAGGCCTTCCAACGCTGCGTTTTCTGGTGCGCGGTCGCCACTCTAGAACCTTTCGGCCCCATCGACCATCCGTTCTACGAGCAATATGCCCTGCCCACTGCCACTTAAGTTTGACGATTCTTCGGGCTATGTCGGTGATCTTGGTTTTCCTGCGGATATCTTCATTCCCGATACGATCACGCAAACAAACTCTATACTTTCCATTGCCCTTTGGGTGACTGAAAGCCTTCTGATGAGGCTCATTGTAACCGACCACGTTTCAGTGCTATATGCCATCACTGGCAACACACACTGGTCGTAGACTTCCGTCTTGAGACACTGTGGTATGTTGGACGAGAAGATACCGCACAGCTTCCCAAACGCTGCCCAGCTGAGAGGTCAATCGTCGAACCCAATTCAACGATTAACCTCTTTCTCAAAGTTATACCTACTCAACTGGATTGTCTGTCCCAGGTAAACGTAATCGCCTAAAACCTCGAGTGATAGAATTTTCAAAACCGGTTTAGTAGCTCCACAGATTACTTCCTTACTAACAAATTTTACCTCTTTATAATATTATATAGTGCTCATTAAACATATATTTATGTATGTCTATTTTGGGGTGGTTTGCCGTAATCGCCACGCTTGGCAGGCGGGTTGGCGATCAGAGTGTGGTTGTTATCATGCACAGAGAATGCTGCTGCCCATTCTCTGGTATGTCCCTTCGTCGCCTTTTGGGGGAGGCCTATGTCCAACAGTGGATGTCTTTCGGCTGAAATGATGATGATGATGATGTTGATGTCTGTCTATTTTAACGCTACATATACTTTTGTACCACTGTTTTACAATAATATTTTCTTTTTTCTTTACACCTGGCATGACATGTTGTCTCTTCACCACCTTTGGCTGCCTGTTACCGAAATAATTAAGCCCACCTTTGTAGTCGTGTTGCATAAAGTAATAAATAAATAAATTGGTATGAAACGTTGGAAAATGTTAGAAAAATTTACTCCGTAATGTAAAGCTGCTTTGTACTAATAAATATCTATTACGTGAGACGTAGTGCCTCCAAGGTTAAAGGAAATACTATTACTGTGACAAACTAGGGTTTTCAGCTAAATGCTAGTACTGTGGTGGGCTTAAATAATCAAAAACAATATTTATAGAATAGAAAAAAACTGTATGTTGTAGTAGGATAGATAAATTTCAAAAACTTTCAAAATGTAGGGATATATAGTTTTTGACAGATTTCGACTGCGATGCCAATGCGAATATCCCTTAAAAATACGTGAATGACCTCTCTGGTATCGCAATGCCTTGTCATGAATGACTTAACCCCAGAGTTTCTTTTCTTTTAATCAGGACTGCGGGATTGTTCGAAACTTCAAGCGTTTCTTTGGCACTGCTGCAAAACACCGAAACCCTCAAGATTCGCCGTCCCAAACATATTCTTGTCACTGTCTGGTAAGGTCCAAGCCCGAGTCGAGCGAGGGCGCGTAGTTGTTCCAGGTGCGACTCAAAAAGATGTTAGCAAAACTGAAGGGGCCCAGCTGATCCAATACTTGCTAGGGCTGCGGAATTGATCGTAAAATTACAGCGGTCCAAGAACGCAAGTAGTAACTGAAGGAACAGATATGAATTTTAGTCAGCAAATGTCTGATAATCCCTCTCGCTCCACCAGAGTAGGAGAAGTTATTTAATGATTTCCCACCTAAATAAAAAAGCTGTAAAAATTTTACCTATATTTTCTCTTAAAATGTTTAGTATATTTCAGGCATTCTTGATTAGAAAATTATCAAATAAAAAGTGATTTCTTTACATTGAGCCACGGTTTGCTGCCGCTTTGTTTGCCAGCATATTATGTATTGACCAAATAAATAACTTGATTGCTTATCAACAAACACCCATTTAGAGTATTCTTAAAACAATTTCATATGAATGAAAGTTAAATTGATATTTTTTTTTTTTTTTTCAAGACCCTTTAAGTATTATTGAAACAAAAGGTTGATTTTGCTTGCATATGGACTCAAGATGTTTACAAAGTCGAGGCACACGGTCTTTCACAGGCACTCAATGCACTTAATTTCTTTTTATCTCAAGAACTGTTTTTTATCGACACTTCCTGTTCCAAAGTATTTTTCTTCTAACCTATTGTTTTTGTTCACTGAACACATTTTATCTCTTAGAAGTCGATGATCTTAAAAAGTGTTATTTCTGCGTGTTTTGCAAAAGATCATAAATAAAAAAATAAAACATATATTTTTTTTAAATGTTATTTACTAGTGTTTGACTTCGATCTCACCTGATGGCAAGCAGTGACGCAATCGTTGATGGTGAATCGCACTAGTTTATTAGCCATCTCTAGCCTTAAAAAACACCTAAATTATAATCTGACGGGAAGACCACTAATAGCTACTTAATAACATGATATAATATTACACCAAGAGTTACACTGGGCACGCTACAATTATGGCGATAAGTCCCCTCTTTGAGGAGTGGCTGGAGCGGCAACACGGCGTCCTCACCTTCCGCATGACGCAGGTCCTCACCGGACATGGCAAGTTCGGGAGGTTCCTGCATTGGATTCAGGCGGAAGCAACGCCCGGGTGCCATCATTGTGCGGACCACCCAGAGGACACGGTGGAGCATACAGTGGAGGTGTGCCCCGCTTGGGCGGAGCACCGCCATTTCCTTGTGGAGGCAATTGGCGGCAGCGACCTTTCGCGACGGGCCCTGGTTCAGGCTATGGTCCGGAGCGAGGAGGAATGGCAGGCAGTCGCCTCCTTCTGCGAAGCAGTAATGCTAGCGAAGGAGGAGGCTGCACGCGTGAGGGAACGAAGGTCCTCACGCCCTAGCCGCCGTAATTCCGACCCCGACTACCAGCCACGGTAGACGCGGGCTTGCAGACGTCGAGCACTGGGTAGCTCGCCGTCCGGCTGTTCGGTACTTAACCGGACCGAGCCCAGTCGTCAATAGCGCGTTGAGATCCTCGCGTTCCTCAAAGAGATGTCAGCAAACCGTAGGGGCCCAGCAGGGCCGATGCCCGCTAACTAGGACCGCGGAGAATTTCTGAAAGGGAAACCCGTAGTCCTAGGACGCAAAGGGTAATTGAAGGAGACAGGTGTAGTTTTAGTCAGTAAAAGTCTGACTCGCCCTCGCGCTCCACCCAGAGCGCGAGAAGTCATTTGGATGATTTCCCACCTTAAAAAAAAAAAAAAAAAAGAATGAGTACATGGATTTAAATGTTACATATATTGTTATTTGGAACTGCATGAGGAAATCGAACTAATTAATATTCCTGAGAATATCTCTCTGAAATCTCTTAATTGTACCCTTAAAACAAAAGCGGTACTATACCGAACTTTATTAAAATGAAACAAACCGGCAAACCGTTAACTTTTTAATCTAGCCATCGAATTTGGAATTCAACAGTCAAATTATTTGTACGAATAAGCAGTTGACATTCTTCATTAATGGATCGGAACTTTTTATCGAGCCAATTGATAAAATATCGAGATTTTTTTTACCTTTTTCCTGAAAAATCACCTTGTACATGATTTGTAAATGAAAACGTCAAACAGTCTATCCTAAGGATGTAACGGAAGTAGTTATATCGGTATCGAATTCGGAACCGGAGTTTTAAATTTTGGTTTATCGGAATCGGAACCGGGAAAGAAATTACAACTGGAATCTGAATCGAAATCAGAGGCCCAGGTGGAGGCAGAAGCATCAAATGAAATACTACTAAAACTAATCAAACACTCGGATGAAGAGTGGATTCACAACATTCCAAATACGAAAGAACAAGTCAAAGAGTAATCGACAGAAGGCACGGGGGAAGGGAAGTTCCAGCACAATAAGTATAGACTTGTTTATACCTCCGATATAATTCCAATTACAATTTATTGAAACAGAAATCAGAATTAGAAGTGCAAAATCAATGACTGGTCTGAACTTTCAGAATTGGAATCGAACCTCTGTTACATTTTTTTAGGATTTAGAAGCTCAAAAGGAAAAAACGGAACCCTTATAGGATCACTTTGTTGTCCGTCTATCGATCTGTCTGTCAAGACCCTTTATCTTTATATTAAGAAATTTAAACAATGTATGTATACTCAAGTCTGCGGTCCCTTGAAGCTGTGAAAAAATCAAACTTCTAAGTTAACAATTAAAAACGATACGGACGTTTATGTCGCAAAAAAACGTATATTTCGACACTCTCAATAAAATCAAAATTCATAGGGTACTTCCCGTTGATCTAGAACCCTGAAATTTAGCATGAAGCAAGGTCCAATAGCACAAGAATAGGAATAAATCTGAAAACTGAAAATTTTTACACACTAAAATACTTTTTTTTCTATTTGGAAAAATCTTGAGACACGATTCGGGAATTGAACTATATAAACAAGTTAGTTTGTACGGAACCCTCAGTGTGCGAGTCCGACTCGCACTTGCCTGTTTTTTTCTACACGCTGTTGATTTCCAAATCGCCGTAATCACATTCACCCTTAACCAGAACATTGACCATAGACTAATTAGTTTAGGTTGAACTTTTCAGTAAGTTTAAAGTGAACAACAGTTGGGTAACAATGTGAACTTGTACAAAAACATTTGACGTAACGCTCATTTGCGACTTACAGAAGTTTTTCAAAATGGCCTCTTGTTTGTTTGATGGAATAATTGGCATTGTAATGATGGCGTACATTTATTTGATGTTGATTTTTCTTCAAAAGTAACAGTTGAATGTCCTTAGAACAAAAGAGCAGCAAATTAACAAGACATAGGTACTTAAAGCGACAAAATAATATGAATATTACGTTTTCTAAGGATGTTTTAGCGGCATTAACTACAAAGTTATCTTATCGGCCTGAAAATAAGAACATAATTATGCAAACGATTGAAAGACAACAAAACATAAGCACATGTACATATCACACAATTAATCATAAACAGACATAACTCAAACTTGAGGAATTTGAAGATTGAATCTTCAAACATACAGTTTATGATTCAATTTTCAAAGACGTAAGTACTTCATTTTTGAGTTATTTCTCTCCATGAATTTTCAGTCTTGGTACCAAACCAATAGTATGTTTTGTAACAGCTGATAAGCAAATTATCTTAACGTTTGCACATTTTACGACTCTTAACACTCCATTTGGAATTACCAGATAATTATAATCTGTCCTAACAAAGAGATAATCTACAAAAACGGAAACGTACAAATTAATTCATTTGTTTGTCGAAGGCAAGTTAGCACATAATCCGTCAGGTTCAAATATGTGCGAGAACAGGGCCTGATGGTATCATCACATGTAAAAATGAAGCGGTATAGAGCTATACACCCTATATAGCTCCATCCCTTTAACAGGTCTTCATCCTCAGTAGGGAGCGCCCCCAAAACCGGCATTCTCGTCGCTGGTCGTCTCTCGCTGGGCTTCCTCCGGGTAACCGTCAGTAACCGGCGGGGACTGAACACCGAGATGTCTTGAAGAAACGGCACTGCAGGAGCAGTGCCAAGACGCTCCTACTGGACGCAATGCAGTTACTCTTTTAGTTGCCGCCTATAAGGCACCTAAACGCAGGTCCCATGTCCACGGGGCCCTACCCTGCGACCGCGGGACAAAGGTAGAGCCTATAACCCACGCGCCGCTTCTTGACTTCCACGGAGTTCAGTTTAGGTCATCAAATGGATCGCGATTAAATCTCGGGGGTCTACCAGGCCCTCAGTACAGATATATGACATACCTAAATATTATTTTATTTATTCATTTCGCGTAAAGTATGGAGAGCCATTTACCCAAAAGTGGGACAGGATAAACCAGCAAATAAAAATATACGTCAGTTAGAGCTACTATAAGACAATACATTAATAAAATATCGAAAAGAAATCAATGGCACAATTTAAAATTACTGTAACAAGAAAAAGAAGGCAAGATTTTCTAAGAACCAATCAGCCTTTACTCCCGCAGTGTAGTTATGTATATTCAAAACTTGAACAAACTATGTATTGTTAACAGAATAAACTATTCACGAAGTTAATATACATTTGTATTATAAAAAGGAAAAGATTGTATTTTTGTTTGTAATGAATAAACTCAAAAATGATTGTACCGATTTTAAAAATTCTTTCACCAATAGAATGCTACTTTATTACTGAGTGAAATAGGCACATTACATAATATTTTCTATCAGGCAGGTGAAGCCGCAGGCAGACGTTAGTAAAACAATAAAGAACCATTATGTTTCTAGTAAAAGGACTCAAGCTAACTTTTCAGAAAATATTTGTGCGACCTTTCCATTATTTATTATGTATTTAATATCTCGTTTCATGGAAACGAGGAATGTACGCCATTCTTCGCGTTGTCAAGCATTAAATATTTCAGGAAGCTTGTATTTTAAATTTCCTTGACAGTTTCCATTTTAAATCACTTTTATTTTTCGTACGTTGTCATGTTGCAATATGCAAAATGTATATTGTACATTACAACGCGAAATACCGTTTCTGGGCTTCTAACGTTAAAAATTTCGGTCGGGGCCCACCAGGGCTGCAAGAAGAAAGTTGTTCGAAAGAGTTACTGTGGCCCTGGAACGCCAAGGGCAACTGAGAAACACGGCTTTTAGTCAGTAAAAATCTGACTTGGTCTACTCAAAACAGGAGGGGTTCTTGAGCATCGACGCCATCATCCAATATCCCACCCATACGTACAAAGCGTTTTGGAAACACATTCATTATGCGTACAGCTAAGGAGCGGAATTCCCTACCGGAGTCTGTATTTCCTGGTAGCTACAACCTAGGGGTCTTTAAGTCAAGAGTAGATGGTTAAACGCGAACCTATCAATAATAATAACATAAAGAAACGTTAAGACTAGCTTGGAATTGTATGATGGACTAGCTTCTGCCAGCGGCCTCGCCCGCAAAAAAATTGGTTTCTCCATACAAACTTTGGTCGCCCGTTTTATTCCCTTATAGGGTGAATTTTGGAAAATTCGGTCTTAGTGCTAGCCTACATCACAAAAGGAAACCTTATACAAAATGTTACGCTCCTAGACTTCGGCTGTGTGATATGTCAGTCAGTCAGTTTCTCCATTGATAAATATGTACAGATTAACATTGGAGTACAACAAACAATTGGTCTGTTACATCCGCTAATAGTGTCTGTTGAGATAAGTTCCTGTAAATCGTACTTTCACCAAAAAACGAGGAGTTTGGTGAAAAATCGGATTATCGCATAAAGCGTTTACCCGATCTGGATCATTCTCAACTAATACTTTAGCAATTATGCTTATTTTGCCTTTCTTTTCTGTAAAATGACCAGACTATTCAAACTTGGTACGACGAATTTGGTCAGTCCGTACCAAGATTGAACGTGAGTTAGCCTTTAAAGTATTTAACACACCAGCTTAGTACGACGGACCAAAATTAAGCGTAGTTCAAGCGTTTGTTATTTATTACCTATCGTTTTGTATGTTTTGTACGCAATCCGATTTTTGGCGAAATTGAGTGAGTAATTATTTTATTTTCATGAAAATAGAATTTCCGAAATTCTACGCAGATTTTATCGACCATACCCGTAACATACCCGTAACACGTCTTTTATTATAATATCATTTATCTTCCTGCCATTGTCCCAATTTTACTTAGGGTCGGTGAGACATGTCTTTCTCCTCCATTCTGTTCTATCAACCGCCACGCTATCACTATGCCTCTCTCCTTTCTTTTCACTCTCCCTTTCGTTCATCTTCTCTGATTCGTTTGATTATATAAAATTAAAATTCATAACCATTGCACTTAGTCTCAAAAAAACTATTTCGGTACAAAATAGGTATACTTTAAGTCTTTTCCAAGGGAATGGCAAACCTGGGCAGTTTAGGTCTTTAGCTAATTGTAAAGATCAATCACCAAAGAAAAAATAGCCAAGTGCCTTACCTCTTGATTCAGATCAGTACCATTTTACATTTTATGTTCAAGAACAATCGCAATACGTGGAGATCAGCCGTGATTATCTTTATTTTTTAGATAAAAATAAGATAAAATCCAATTTATCGGATTAAAAAATACTGAGATATGCACAGATATGCACATATGTGAAATTTCAGATAAATCTCTCAAATCTGTAGATCCATTAACGCATAGAAACATGTCTGATAAACGAGGAGACAACATATTGACATGCTTTCGTTTTACTGCTCCGGTAATCTAGAATCTACATCTTGTAACGTCTTATCCCATTTTAAATAGTAACGTGTTTATCTTACACCCTCATATCGAATGCCACGAGCATGCTGTTTTAGGGTTCCGTAGCCAAATGGCAAAAAACGGAACCCTTATGGATTCGTCATGTCTGTCTGTCTGTCCGTATGTCACAGCCACTTTTTTCCGAAACTATACTGTTAAAACTTGGTAAGTAGATGTATTCTGTGAACTGCATTAAGATTTTCACACAAAAATAGAACAAAACAAAAACAATAAATTTTGGGGATTTCCCATACTTGCTTGCCCAGTTTTTTCTAAACTGAATAGTTTGCGCGAGAGACACTTCCAAAGTGGTAATATGTGTGTGTGTGTGTGTGTGTGTGTCTGTAACTTCCAAAATAAGAGTATGATAAAACTAAAAAAAATATATGATGTACATTACCATGCAAACATCCACCGAAAATTGGTTTGAACGAGATCTAGTAAGTAGTTTTTTTTAATACGTCTGAAATCGTAAACCGCAATTTACCTTACAAGTTTGTACGGAACCCTCAGTTTGCGAGTCTGACTCGCACTTTCCCAGTTTTTTTTTTATTGTTGATTCTGAATAGACTCGCGTTTGACCACTATCTCACATGATGGTAAGTGATGATGTGACCGACGATGCTTGCCTAGAAGTAAAATTAAATAATAAAAATAATATAATAAAAAAAAATGGGCTAGTGCGAGTCGGACTCGCAAACTGAGCGTTCCGTACAAACTAACTTATGTAAATAGTTCAATTCCCGAATCGAATCGTTTTTTTTTTTTTTTTGTGACGTAACTACAAATTTTCAGTTTTCAGATTTATTCCTAAACTTGTGATAAAAAACCTTGCTTCATGCCAAATTTCAGGTTTCTAAATCAACGAGAAGTACCCTATGAATTTTGATTCCATTGAGAGTGTCGAAATATACGTTTTTTCCAACATAAACGGCCGTATCTTTTTTTTCGTTAACATAGAAGAATTGATTTTTTTACAGCTTCAAGGGACCGTAGACTTGAGCATATGGTTTTAATTTCAACTTGATACCTCCATGCGTTCTCGAGATAAAGGGTCTTGACAGACAGACGGACAACAAAGTAATCCTATAAGGGTTCTGTTTTTTTCCTTTTGAGGTACGGAACCCTAAAAACAATGTATGCTTGTAGATACCTACATATATATAATGATTTTTTGTGTATCTAAGAACTTTTTCAGTAGGCACAATAGCTGGTCGACATAGCAAGGATAAATCGGAAACATTATGGTTCATTAACTGCTAAAACACGTACAACTTCGTTTAAATTTATAATATAACTAGCTTCAGACTTCTAACACTTAAGTAGGTTTCTTCATACAAACTTCCAACCCCCGTTTTACCCCCATAGGGGTGAAATTTCGTAAAATCCGTTCTTAGCTGATATCTACACCCTATAAGTCAACCAGAGAGTAAACTAATCGAATGAGGTCAGTTACATTAAAATAGTTTAAGTATTTATGTGTTAGGCCGCGAACTTTTCAATCCACCCTCGTATTTCGCTTTTATATAATATAAAAGAAGTTAAGGAATTAAGCCGGTCTCAGTCTGTATACTTAAATATATGCCAACTACATCACTATCATCATCATTTCAGCTGTAAGACGTCTATTGTTGGACCGGTCCTGTGCTTCTCTCATCAATCGGCACATAATATTGCTCGCAGAACAGAGATGGTCGATGAGGACAAAGGTACCGGACGTACCGGAAGACGTAGCGCTGGAAGGCTTCCCACAAGGTGGACTGATGACCAAGTGAGGCTTACGGGTAACTGTACTACGTTAAATAGAATAAGTAGGAAATATGCTAGAATTTTAAAACGACTACAATTCCTTGAAATAAGATTTTTCCTATCTGGTACAGGTATACAAACAGGATTCTTAAGTAAACACTTTTATACATCTTATATTGCAATACTATAGTTAACTTCTTCCGTAAATGCAATATCTACTTTTAGAACTAGCCATATGGAAATTCTAAACGGCCAATATAATCTTGAAAACGATTGCTGTGGAAATTATGCAGTTGAAAGAAATACCTACAAAGTATAATGCGAGTTCTTTGTGCATTACACTGTTTAAAGGTTATGAAACTTTATTAGCAGGAGATAAGACAAAAATAGTCACATGAACAGAGCATGTGACTAATTTTCCTAATTAGGTACCAAAATTGCATTGTCTTACACTTGACTTATTAGATTATAAGAATATGGCTTGGTTGGGAGGCATTTAGCAAATTGGACTATACAATGTGTTTTGCCCAACATGATTTACGGTCCTGAAAAATGAGCGTTCTTGCAGGAGGCTGTATACAAACTGAGAGTTACATAAAAATCCATGTACCGTTCTATGCTGGGGTTCTTTTATAAGAATTGATTTTGCACGTTAACTCCCCGCCCAAGGCGGGAGGGCGTATCAGACTTTTACTAACTAAAACCACACATGTGTTCCTTCTTTACCTTGCGTTCCAGGACCCTGGGTTTCCCTTTTGGAAGTCAACCCATGGCTTCGGCCCTGCCAGGCCTCTACGGTTTTGCTGACATTGCTTTGAGGTGGGCGTGGGCACAGAATAAGGCGTGGGACACTACGTGCCATCGAAGGCTCGGGCTCGATCCGGAAGGTTACCGGACGGCCGGACGGCGAGCTACCAAATGATCATCGGCCGCAAGCCCAGTTCTATACTCGGCTACAATACCGATAAAATTATTAAACTTAGGAAACTTAGAATTTTACCTACTAATCCGAACTACTGTCGCCGTAGCTTTGCATTTTCATGATCATTTCAGCCGAAAGTCGTCCACTGTTGGACATGGGCCTCCCCCAAGCCTATGTCCTTTGCCCAATCTATGGCCTATGGCCGATCGGTCCTGTGCGTCTCACATCCATCGAATTCCCGCAACCCTAACTGATAATCGGTCCAAATTGTGGGAAGTCTTCACACGCTACGTCTTCCGGTACGTGGGTGCCACTCTAGAACCTTTTGTCCCTTTCAAGTTCTGCGAGTAATGTGCCCTACCCACTGCCACTTAAGTTTGGCGATTCTGCGAGCTCGCAGAACCGTCATACCGACATAGCCATGTTGGTTCATTTCTAATGTGATTACGTAAGGAAACTCTATAGAGATCAGAGACCAATACCGAATATAGATTCCATACAAAAATCGAATACCAGACAGACATATTTCGATATTATTTCTTTACAGAGACAAAGCCTTCCCTTTTGTTCAAGTTCCATCAACCGCACACTCGTGATAACAATTTATAATATTGGCAGCGCTTTTATTTCGTAGCAATAAAAGTGGGTTTCGTGACACAAGCATTAGTAACGTGCAGTTGACCGGTTCATTTGTTTATGAAACATTGATGAATTATAACAACGGCCGCCATTCCGCCGCTCCTCTAGAATACTGGGTCAAGAGGCGCTCGTTTTGTTTCCAACTCAGCTTAGCTTAGTTATTATATTAATTGTAACCTTTACGCAACAAAAACCAAACTTTTAATTAAAGAAGTGACCTATATTTTTGACATCGTTAAAAAAAAACATAATTGCGAAAACTTTGTTTCCAATCCAACATCTGAGGGACTATTCCTGTATTATAAATAAACTTTCTTATCTGATGTTCCATTTTACTTCGTGATAGCTCAATCGTCATAGCACCCGCTTCTCTTGCATTTGGTTGCGGGATCGAAACCAGGCATTGTGTATGTGAATTTTTCAATTCAACTGTACTTTTCTCAGTTTACCTAGGACATTACTGACACCCCGTACCTCGAAAGCACGTAAAGCAGTTGGTTCCGACTGTCATTCATTGATCTTTGACAGTCGTCACAGGTAGTCAAACGCCAGAAAATCTGACTATAAGTACGAATATATCTAAGGAATATCGTGTTGCCCAGTAAGCGAGTTGGGGAGGTCGGATAGGTATAGTCTCTCCATGTAAAACACGGGTATTCAGTAGCAACTGGTTAGAATGGAAGTTTACCTCAAGCTAGTTGGCAAAAGGTTAGGGCGATGGCGTTCACATTCTTATCTCAGTATCAATCTGTCAAAAAAGCCCCTGCTATTTCCTTACATTTTAACATGTTTTTTGATATTGTTTTATTTTTCATTGATTTTGAACTGTATTGTCACTGTGTATTTTATGTTTTTTTAAATTTACAACAAAGAAATGATTGTGAATTAAATGAATCTGTTTGCTTCCCGATAAAGGATAAGACCATTAATGATATTTTCAGTGAAGAATCTGTATATACAAAAGACAAAAGTCCTGACTCACTCACGAACTCATCACCCATAAACTTAGAATGCTGAAATTTAGACAGAGGTCCCTTTTATGATAAAAAAGAGGGCTGAGGGGAAAAGATGGGTTTCCAAAGATTGTATGGAGATACCTAGGTGCTTTCATATGAGCGAAACCACTGGCAGAAGCTAGTTGATCCATATACCTAGATATCAATAACAAGCATCCTCTGTGAAATCTGAGTCCTCCGAATTGAACCGAGGTTTTCACACTTTTGTCCGCAGGTCATGTTTGTTGGTTTTCCTTCAGCAATACAGATAATACGAACACTAACATCCATACTAATATTATAAATGTGAAAGTGTGTGCGTCCGTTTGTTTGTCCGTCTTTCACGGCAAAACGGAGCGACGAATTGACGTGATTTTTTAAGTGGAGATAGTTGAAAGGATGGAGAGTGACACAGGCTACTTTTTGTCTCTTTCTAACCCCCCACTCCCCTAAAATGGGGGGTGGAAGTTTTTATGGAGCATTTCGCAATTTTCAAGGTAGAAAGCTAAAAATTGGTATGTGGACTATTTGTGACTAAAAAAAAAATCGTGAATAATTTTTTTTTTTTTTGGGATCTGCCCTTAACCCCGTTTACAGTAGCGTATTAAAATAATATTCTGTTCCGAGTTCTCTTCTGTGTTCTAAATTAGGAATGAGGAACCGTGTCACCCCGAATATAACGCGAGCGAAGCCGCGGGCAATAGCTAGTACTGTATACACAAATGCTCACTATTTGATGCGGATAGTGATAATCCGTCTGTTAATGGATTGTGCTTCATTAGCGGGCCTAAATTCCGTAATTACACTAACATGCTAATTCAATTCTAATGCTGTATAGCATCGGCGTTATATAACTATCTATAGACGGAATCACAAAAACTCGTCATGGTGTAGCCAACCAATTGAATCACAAATCTGCATAGTTTTCATATCACATGACCATGAAGCATCCCGGGAATATGTTCCCTTGGGATCATGTGTTACTATAACGTGGGCGAAGCTGCGGGCAGAAGCTTGTAGTATAAAATGTCGACCGGTACCGGATACAGGGTCCAAGCTACGGCTAGGACTCCAGGCTACAGAGAACGAGACCTCCTAACAATACGAGTCGAAAGAAGCAGGAGTACCGTTTTGTGTTGGTCGGGGCAACCTATCAAGTAAACACGACTATGATACAATGATTGCCGAATCCACAGCATCGCGAGCCAGTCAAATACGATCATACCCTTATTATTACTGCACTAATAAAATAACTATCAATCAATACAATATTTATACGCACTAGTTACTATACAATTTTTTTTTTATTTAGTCTATATTTCCACTAGGTACTAGTACTTCCTTTTGTTATTTTTTTCTCGACCCATCTCGGACCAGCCCTTGTGGTAGGCGCCTATGTGATCTCACCACCTCTTCCCAGATCGGGTCAATTACAAAGGCTATATTCATGAGCAAATTTTCAGATAGAGATTTGAAAATTTTCTTACGATAGAACCAACTCTTTATTAAACACTAGCTTTTGCCCGCGGCTTCGCTCGCGTATATAAAATATAGCCTATGTATTTAGGAATAAAGCAGCTTTCTATCGGTGAAAAAATTTTAGCAATCGGACCAATACTTTCAGAAATTAACTCCTACAAACAATAAAAACAAACTTTACCTCTTTATAATATTAATGTAGATTTTCGCTGGTAAAATTTCGATTAATCTGAAGAGCGATGGAAATATAATGAAAACCAACTTACCCGTATAATATCCATGACTTTGTTCAAGGGCTTCCCTCTGTACAGTTGCTGATGACATACAAGTTCGTCGTAGTCTACGATTTTTCTTCGGATTGTTCCGTTTTCATTCTCCATTGCCAACCAGTCGAGTCCGCCATCGCTGCAGTCCCAACTGTTGTCTGGCAGTATAATAAAAAAAATATAATAAAACATTGACGAATGGTTCTTTTTTTGAAATGACAGTTTGACTTTGACAGTACTTTTATTATGTAGCTATAAGGGTGATTTTCGTAGTTCAAACGTTTTTATCTGTAACAGACCTTTGAAATCAATAGAGTAACCCATAAAGTGTCACAAAATATGTGACAAGTTCTCAGAAATGCATTAATTAAAGAAAAAAACAAAGACGTTATTCATTGCCTAAACACGTGGGCACTTACAATTTTTTTTTTATTAGTGATCGATGTTTAAAAAGGTCCTTTATTTCGGCAGACGCTACACTCTTTATTCAATTATGGACCGTACATAAATGAAATTAGAATTCATTTCTGAATACCCAGTTTGCCTATTTTTCAGAATTTACTTGAAATATGACTACCCCTCATTTCAAAGTGTACAGTGTCAACTGATAGTCTTTAAACTTGTTGGAGTTCGCACCAACTATAAGTTTATATTAAAAAACTTGTTAGCGTTATAGTTTTCTAGTATCGTTAAAACTGTTGATAGTAATTTTTTGTCGTTAGTTTACCCACAGAAGATATTTTTATCACTCGAGAGTGTTTTTGGGGTTCCGTACCTCAAGAGGGAAAAAAGGAGCCTTCAGACAAAGGACCGACAAACGAACAAAGAAGTGAAGGATCACTTCGCTGTCCGTATACCGTCCTTCACATTGTTGTTCATCTGTTGATCTGTCTGCAAATACCATTTTTCTCAAGAGCACGGCCTGAAATTCCTTGTAGCTATGAAAAATATATTAATAATAATAATAATAATAATAATAATAATAATAATAATAATAATAATAATATTCCCCAACTATCACACAACGCCGTCTAGTCCCAAGCTAAGCAGAGCTTGTGTTATGGGTACTAGACAACTGATAAACATACTTATATATTTCTAAATACATACATATATAGATAAATTACACCCAGACACAGAACAAATGATCATGCTCATCACACAAACATTTGTCCTGGGTGGGAATCGAACCCACAACATCCGGCATAGCAGTCAGGGCCACTAACCACTAGACCAACAGGCTAGTCAATTATATTAATTCCCATTTGAGTGTCAAAATATGCAGCATAAGCATATTTTTACATATGCCTACAGAGTACTTTCCGTTGACCTAGAATCATGAAGGCAAGAAGCAAGGTCCCACACCATAAGTAAAGGAAAATGTCCAAAAAATAGTTCATTTGTAGTTGGAGAATTGATCGTGTCGTGTACGTCAATAAATGGGATAAAAAAAATTACATCCATAAAATTAAGTTTGTCAATCCTGCTTATCTTTTCATCTAAGTAATTAACAAAGCATTAATTAAAATTTTCTAATGAACTTTATAAACTTCATTAGGAAATGTTAATTTGACCGATCTACGAAATTCTTCGTGTGTGAATCCGACTCGCACTTAACCGGATTTTTTTTTATTAAAAGGAGTCCGTGCTTGAATATTTAAAAGAGAACAGTAACTTTTTAGTTTTAATAATTATTTTTAAGCTGTACGAATGAATAGTTATCATCATCATTATCACTTCAGCCGTAAGACGTCCATAGCTTCCCGATAGGTAGATAGGTCTTTCCCGAGTGTCGCCACAATGATTCGGTCCCGTGCATGTCGCATCCATCGGATTCTTACGACCCTCACCAGGTCGTCGGTCCACCTTCTAACGCTGCGTCTTCCAGTATGCGGTCGCCACTCGAGAACCTTCCGGCCCCATCGGACATCTGTTCTGCAAACAATGTTCCCTACCCACTGCCCCTTAAGTTTGATTCTCCTGCGAATATCTTCATTTCGAAATTCGAACCAACGGTAGAAATGTTTCATATTCCATGCTGAGGATTTTATTGGATATTTTCACGCCTGCTCTATGGTTTTTTTCTGATATAATGGTTATTATTATTATAATGTGGTTTTTTCTTGTCTCATATCCCCAACTGTCATCGGTTCTACTGCGTCACATCAGCTCATTCCGGTCAAATATTACTTCTGTTTCGTTATAACAGGCAGTGTCCTTAAATTCGTTTAACTTGTTCTTTGTACTCTAAATAAAGTAGGTAATCCTCCCGAGTGAATTTCGATCACGGTGGCTAATTTTCAGAGATTACTCAAGTACGCAAAATACTATAGTGCACAAGCGTGTGCGCCCAAACCCAGTTGCACTTTGTATTCCTTTACTCTCATAGTCCGATGGGACGTCAATAAGACTCGATCAGAGAGAGATCAGTCGCAGAACCAACGGCTTTACGTGCTTTCTGAGGCATGTGGATGTCTAACTACCACCTCACTATATAGTTATTTAACCTCCGTGAGTGTGACCGTAGCATCACCGCAGCCCCTAACAGAATACCAGCGCTGCGTTATTAATCGTTATAAATATCGCAGCATATGCTGAGTTAGGCGCCTTTTTGACCTTGCACAGATCATACAGTTATTATTATAACATTTATTTATATTTTAATACATATTTTATATATTTTTAAATATTTTTCCTTAAAAAATACATTGAAAAAAAACATTTAAAAATATAAAAAATAGTAGCCCACCGGCATCGAGAACAGGGTCCTAGCTACCGGTGGTCAGGGCTCCTGAGAGAGGAACCTCCGGACAATACGCGCCGTGTCTAAGAGTACTGCTTTCTGGATCAAGCCCTTGATCCAACTGCTCAACGAGACTTTCCTCAGATGTTAGTCGAGGCTCTTTGATATTAATCCATTGGCCATCACGACTATCGGCACAATTACTGTCCTATCTACTTCCCACATGTCTACAACCTCGCGAGCCAAGTCAAGATTTGCTTATATTTCTCAGCTTTCACAAGGTTCTCGTCATGAGGGACCGCTATATCAACAATCACTGTGCGACGCTCTGGTCGATCTATCACCACTATTTCAGGCTTATTGGCAACAATAGTCCTGTCAGTGATGATAGATCGATTCTAATACAACGTGATATTGCCATTGTCGAGAACTGGGTCGGGCACATACTTATAATACAGTACTTATGATTCCACAAGATTGTATTTAAGAGCAAGTTACTGGTGGATAAACCCGGCTACGAGGTTGTGTCTATACAAATAGTCTCCGTTGGCTAGGTGAGAACATCCAGAAATAACGTGTCAGATTGATTCCCGGGCCGGTGTAGACATGATAGAATTTGTCTCAATATGACTATTGATTTTAGCTCACAGAATGGATGTAAGAACGTAGACCGTCGGCAATAATTTCACGCACGTGATCGGTCTATAATTTTTGGGTTCCGCAGTACTACCTGATTTATGGAGCAGGTGGGTTATTCCTGTCGTAAGGAACTGGGACAGTGACCCTGACTCTAAGGCAGACTGGAACTGAGATGCCAAGCGAGCGTGCGACCTTTGGAACCATTAAAGCCAGAAATTGTGCAGCCCGTCCGGCCCAGGAGATTTCCAGTTAGGCAACGGACGGATTGCACGAGCTACATCTTAGGGGCTGATGGTAATTGCCCCCATTTCTGTTAAAAGATCGCATGCGCGCTCGACCTCTCGAATCCAATCACCCTCGGTGTGACTGACGGGCGCCGACCAAATGCTGCGCCAAAATGAACACATGGCGTCATCATTCGGCAGGCGCGTATCAGTCACACCTTAGTCCGGTCGCTCCCAATCCCTGTAAACCCACCTTTCATTGCTTTGGAATGTACGATTCGAGTATACATATATAAGAGAGAGATACGAGTCGGTACAAGCGGCGAGTGGAGCGGTACACTCAGTGTACCGCTCCACTCGCCGCTTGTACCGACGAATACGGTTTGCCCATGCATAGATTTTCTGCTTCAGGAAGTCGATGCGCTCTGTGACGCAGAGCAGATAATCTCGAGGACTAATATCAGTCCCCGAGAATGCCCGCCTCACAAAGCGCATCACCCTAGGGCGAGTGTTGGCCTCCCTTAGGAATTGAAATTAGGAAATTTAACATGAACTACACGACATGCCGCTACAGCCGCATAGTACAAGATCGAGTGGGTATCAGTGAGGTCTTCGCTGCTATCAAAACAATTTGATAGCTGCGAATCTAGAGCACACACCAGCGCCCTATTTCTCTTGTGCATGGGCAAACGAGGTAGATGAGGTCTAAGCCGCGGCGGTGTGGAGCGGTACTCTCGAAATGCGTCCTCCAAAGCGCCCCTCAATCGTTTATTGCACTGGGTACTCACAGATATAGCCGCGTCATCATCGGCGTCACCAACGTGGTCGGGTCGCGGTGAAGCATGTTGATGAAGCATGTGTTGACGTTGCACCGCGTCCGGTGGTGTAGCAGGTCAAACACGGCTATCTGTGATTTCAGGCGCAGTCTATCAAGTACGGCGTCATCCAACATACGATTACGCTGAATGACCCGCACCTGGTCCGATAGTCGTTGAACCGAAACTTTGTCAGCTGGCTCAAGCAGCTGAAACAGAGAAAGCATCCAACCACGATACACAGTCTGTAGCCCCAAAGTATGAGCGCATGATATTTTCATTAATGGATGATGTCCATCGCATACACTGCACACTTCCACCGGCAGCGGGGACCCTATCAGAGGCCAGCGGGCCTCAAGGTCCCAAGCTGGCCGGAGGTCGGCCTCTTCCCCGTCGACGCGTACGTGGTGGTGTCGTCGGCGGCGAGAAGTATTCGTCGCTCGAGCTCGACGCAACTGCAGCGAGCCCAAAGATGATGGGTGTGTGGTGTTTTTGTGCTCGGCTTCTTGTCAGCATTTTTCCTTTTCAGTTCATCGCCATGTCATTTAAGTTTGTTGTATATAGTGTAACGAGTCGAAATCGTCTCGTCACATGATTCGCTTTTAGGCGATTTCCGAACAGATAATGTGAAGGCGTTCCTAAAAGGTCGTGTAGCCAAGTAAGGAAATCTTTTTTTAAAAAGTGAGCTGTCAGATTTGCATTCGACAATTTCTGACCCGACGATGTTTTAGCGAGCAGCCAATTTTTGTTTCTGCCAATTTATTTTTTTAATCGGCTCCCATAGCCGCTAATTTGTGCCCTATAATGGCCTAAAAGGAAAGGAACGAGTCCATCCTTTATTTTCCAATAGGATTGCTACATATTTTCCGGTAAGAATTCATTTTTCGATTTCTACATGATGCGTGACAACGCATGAGGGTTTTCGTTCCTGCATCTTAAATCTCATTGTTCTTTTACAGTTGAAGTGATTTTTCGCCCACATAATTGTTTTGATGTTTTGAGGCGCACGCAACATATTACGTACAAGAAAAAAACGGCGAGTTTTTCCCCTCAAAATTAACTACGTGACCTCGTGTTTGAAACTCAAAAAATCATGAATCTAATGATTTCAATCGCTTGTTTCAGCCGCCTGGCGTTTTTATTTTTTTTTATTTTTTATATTTACTTTCCTTTTCCTCGAGATTGGAGTCCCTTTGGACTGGTCTGCATTGCCCCGCCTGGATTAGGTTTAATTTATTCTTTCTATAAACTTAAAACAAAGATGCAACAATATTATCTAGTTCTAATATTCTAAACAATGTCTTTTATTAAGTATCTCATGGTTATGGACTGCGGGCCGGATAAATTAAAGACTAAAGCTTGACTTATATTTTTAATCTTTTATTTTCCTCACATGGCCTCCCACCAGAAGATTAAAAGCCTAATTCTCTCCGAATGGTAGTGAATCCGAGTTTTGTTTTTATTGAGGATGTACCTGGCGCCCGAATTACCCATCTAGTTATCGGTACATCACCAACCCTCTAGTAACACACACACACATTCCATACATAATACATTACATTTGTCGCTCTGCGAACAGGGACGTTGAAGTAGTTCATGACCTTGTTTGGATTATTGTTGCATCTTATAATTATTCATTAATACTGTTTACAGGTATGTTTTGTTTTAATATTAACTATTGTTAATTGCTGTAAACAATTTAAATTCTTTTGATATTTTGTAAGAACATCATTTTCCTACTAAACATCATAGTACACAATAGTACAATATTATTGTTGTTTATATTATTATGTTTTGCTAACTGTTATTGTTACAGCATTGCATTTTGCTTTTACATAAGCAACAGAATTGTATGGTAAGACAGCTTTTGTTATACTTTAAGTTTTCAACGGTTTAAACTCAGTGCGGTGTAACTTTGTTTTATATTTAATTAAGTTAAAACTTAACTTTAGTTTACTTTTAAATCATACTATAAGGCATTCAAACTTATATTGTAAGGTATTATTGCATCTTTTCACTGACAAACACTTTGATATTTTCATATAAGTAAAGAAAAATTTAATATTTTAACTTAACCTCAAATATTTTGCAACTTTAAAGTTTTGCTTTTTGCTTGATTGAGTTCAATCATCATTTTGCTTGTTCATCATGGATAAGGAAGTTCAGTTGTCTCCTCCTCTTGCTGAAAAGAATAATTTGGAATCTGACGGTCCTTGCACAGTTCCTATCGCTAATGCTCATGTGCCTGACATGATTAATTTAACGGAAGTTCAACATCCTCTTGATCATAATGACAGGGTTGCACACTCATCTTCAGCTTTTGCTACGCATGCCTTGCCTTCTTTTAATTCAATGAATGCTTTAGTTAATGAACACATTAAAAAGAATTTGCCTTCTGCAATTAAATTGCCTGATTTAAAAAAGAGCAGAATTAAATTTGATGGAAAATCGTGTGTAAGGGAATTTATTACTGAGGTTGAGGAATATTTCTTATATAAAAATTTTGATGAAATTTTATTAGTTGGTTCATTCACAGACTTGCTTAGTGATATTGCTCTTAAATGGTTTCGCACGGTTCGTATTCGTATTTCTTCATGGCACGAGCTTAAGCTTCTTTGCTTAAACGTTTTGACAGGCCGGACTTCGATTACTTTTTGGAACATGACCTTCGTACCAAGAAACAGAAAAGTTCTGAATCACTTCCAGACTTCATTACTGATATTATGGATATGGCTAGTCGTCTTTCTTTTCCATTGTTTGATTCGGTTTTAGTTAGTGTAATTAAACATAACATGTTGCCTATTTACACACCTTTCATTTTAGGTTTTGATTTTTGGTTAAAATTTAATTTGGCTAAAGATTTATGGAAAAATATATTCTAGCCTGCGATACTTGTAAAGCTTATAAACATACCACTCATGCTCCTTTTGGTATTATGATTAACCCTAAAAAAGTCGATAAACCCATGTTGATGCTATCAATAGATATTGTAGGTATACTTCCTAAATCTTATTCTGGTCATAAATATATTCTTTCTGTTGTTGACGTTTTTACTAAATACTGCTGGATTTTTCCTATGGTAAATGCTACTACTAGAGTAATAAATAAACTTCTTGAAAAGGAGATATTTCTTAAATTTGGTTGTCCCAAAATAATTGTTTGCGATAAAGGTACACAATTTACTTCTAAACATTTTGTAGAATTCATGAAAGGTTTTAATATTACTAAAATATTTTATAATACTTTGTACACGCCTCAAAATAATCCTGTTGAAAGATATAACAAAACTGTTGAGACTTGCATAGCTTGTTTTGTTAAAGATGATCATAGGACTTGGTCTAAATATTTACCTCATGTCCAATTAGCTTTAAATAATAGTGTTAATCTTGCTACAGATTTCACTCCAAATTTCTTGATGTTTGGAAGGGAGCTTATTTTTGATGCTTCTTTACATCGTTTAAGTGATTCTATTGAAGACTTAAGTGAACTGGAAGTTACCAATAGAAGTCACTATGCTGATTCTCTGCATTCACTTAGTGATATTTTTGTTAAAGTTCAAACTCATTTATTAAAAGCTTATCAGCGTAATGCTCGCTATTATAATAAGGGTCGGAAAGTCATTTCTTTTGATGTGGGTGATGTTGTGTGGAGAAGAAGTTTTGTTCAATCTCATGCACCTGCTTATTTTTCGGCTAAACTTGCTCCTAAGTTTATTAAATGTAAAATTACAGAAAAAGTTTCTGATAACGTTTATGTTTTAAAAGACCTTAATAAGGGTTCAACTGGACGTTATCATGTCAAAGATATTATTAAATTTTAATTTGGTTTTCAAGTGTTGACTTGTTTTTGATATTTTTGTTGGGAGGATTTTATAATAGATGATGTATGACAGGATGGATGATAGGTTTACTGATCTTTGAATGAAACTTTACTAGGTAAGCTTCAAGCGAATTTATTAAATTCAAGTTTGGCATTCTAAAATACTACTTAGGACATTTAGATAACTTTTTTACCCCCACACAAACGTTTTTCATATCGAAAGATCTTATAAAATTTTTTTCCTGTATACACTATTTTTATACAGTTTTTATACACCTTTTTTACAATTTATTAATAGGTTCCTACTTATTTACAATATAGGTACTTATTATTTTTTTAAGTTATGCGGATTTTTTTTTGATTTCGCAGCTTTTTGCTACTGTGCCCGGAAAGTCGTGGTGTAGTCCCGATCACAGTATGCAGTTTTTTTGCTATTGTGCTCGGAAGATTGGTGGTGTTGTGCCGATCACAATATGCGTTTTTAAGATGTTTGTGCTCGGAAAATCGATGGTGTTATACCGGTCACAACATTCTTTCTCTTTTGCATCCTTGCGTATGCAGTTTTTGCTATTGTGCTCGGAAGATTGGTGGTGTTGTGCCGATCACAATATGCGTTTTTTTTAGATGTTTGTGCTCGGAAAATCGGTGGTGTTATACCGGTCACAACATTCTTTCTCTTTTGCATCCTTGCGTATGCAGTTTTTTGCTATTGTGCTCGGAAGATTGGTGGTGTTGTGCCGATCACAATATGCGTTTTTTAAGATGTTTGTGCTCGGAAAATCGGTGGTGTTATACCGGTCACAACATTCTTTCTCTTTTGCATCCTTGCGTATGCAGTTTTTTGCTATTGTGCTCGGAAGATTGGTGGTGTTGTGCCGATCACAATATGCGTTTTTAAGATGTTTGTGCTCGGAAAATCGGTGGTGTTATACCGGTCACAACATTCTTTCTTTCTCTTTTGCATCCTTGCGTATGCAGTTTTTGCTATTGTGCTCGGAAGATTGGTGGTGTTGTGCCGATCACAATATGCGTTTTTAAGATGTTTGTGCTCGGAAAATCGGTGGTGTTATACCGGTCACAACATTCTTTCTTGGTTCTCTAGCACCCTTGGTGATGCGAGATTTGATACTGTGTTTCACGGTTATAATTTGTTCTTGCTAGTCAGTGGCGATGGTGCCTAACTGTACTCATATAGACATATCTTAGAATTTTTCTTATAAGACAGCGGCAATTGCGCCTAACTGTATTCAAATTAACCTACTTGGTTACCCTAATATACTTGCTAGTCGGTGGCGATGGTGCCTAACCGTACTCAATTTAGTTTTTTTGTTCGTAGCCTTATACACATTGGTCAGCGACGATTCTGCTTAGCTGTACTTGCGATATTTTCTTGAATTAAGCTAGTTAGTCAGTGGCGTAGGTGCCTAACTGCACTAATGTTGGTTCTTTTGGTATTGTAAGTCGGTTATGTTGGTGGTCTAGCTGTACTTATTTTAAATGCATGTTATTTTAGGATCTATACACTAGCAACAATCCAAGATTGTATTTATTTTGGTTTGTTGGTATGTAGTCTTATAACTCCGTTCTTTTCTAGAACAATTTTTTTTACCTTTTTGGGTTTATTGTTTTTGGAATTTATATTTCAATTATTTTTTTTTCCTTTTAACTAAGCTTTCGCTTTAGTCTCTTGTTTTTTTGGCTAGCATAAAAGAAATTCTTTCTTTTATTTTTTCGGGGAGGGATGTAATGTAACGAGTCGAAATCGTCTCGTCACATGATTCGCTTTTAGGCGATTTCCGAACAGATAATGTGAAGGCGTTCCTAAAAGGTCGTGTAGCCAAGTAAGGAAATCTTTTTTTAAAAAGTGAGCTGTCAGATTTGCATTCGACACTTTCTGACCCGACGATGTTTTAGCGAGCAGCCAATTTTTGTTTCTGCCAATTTATTTTTTTAATCGGCTCCCATAGCCGCTAATTTGTGCCCTATAATGGCCTAAAAGGAAAGGAACGAGTCCATCCTTTATTTTCCAATAGGATTGCTACATATTTTCCGGTAAGAATTCATTTTTCGATTTCTACATGATGCGTGACAACGCATGAGGGTTTTCGTTCCTGCATCTTAAATCTCATTGTTCTTTTACAGTTGAAGTGATTTTTCGCCCACATAATTGTTTTGATGTTTTGAGGCGCACTCAACATATTACGTACAAGAAAAAAACGGCGAGTTTTTCCCCTCAAAATTAACTACGTGACCTCGTGTTTGAAACTCAAAAAATCATGAATCTAATGATTTCAATCGCTTGTTTCAGCCGCCTGGCGTTTTTATTTTTTTTTATTTTTTATATTTACTTTCCTTTTCCTCGAGATTGGAGTCCCTTTGGACTGGTCTGCATTGCCCCGCCTGGATTAGGTTTAATTTATTCTTTCTATAAACTTAAAACAAAGATGCAACAATATTATCTAGTTCTAATATTCTAAACAATGTCTTTTATTAAGTATCTCATGGTTATGGACTGCGGGCCGGATAAATTAAAGACTAAAGCTTGACTTATATTTTTAATCTTTTATTTTCCTCACATGGCCTCCCACCAGAAGATTAAAAGCCTAATTCTCTCCGAATGGTAGTGAATCCGAGTTTTGTTTTTATTGAGGATGTACCTGGCGCCCGAATTACCCATCTAGTTATCGGTACATCACCAACCCTCTAGTAACACACACACACATTTCATACCAATTACATGACAATAGCTTTTGTTGGAGATATTATATAATGGATGGTGATGTGATGTTTTTTTTTATTTTTTATTTAAAATATTTGCTGTCAGTCAATTTGACAGCCGAGCCACAGATTCTTATTATTATTATTTTTTATAAGTACGTAATTCTACTATATTTTAATTCTAATGTATTCTACTGTTTTTTTTTTTTATTTTACTGTATATGTGAGGTACGAATAAACGTTTTTTCTTTCTTTCTTCTTCTTACCAATTTTCGGGCTGCACAAGAGTCTTCTTCTATCTTTTTATTTTTTTATTTATCTTGATAAGAAAACCCAATAGTCCTTTTTACCTGACCCGGGATGCAAACCCAGGGCTACACGTTCAAAAGTCGCGCTGCCGCGATATCATCAAGACTTTTTGGTATCTAGTAGTAGTATTTACTTTAAATCTAATAAAAGCGTCAGGGCAGCCCGCGAAATTCAAATTAAATGGATATTTCATGAAAAAGTAATTCAATAGAGTTAGCTAAACTGAGATGGTTGTATACGTATTACAGTCACCAATCATATTTTAATCAATATACAACTTGACACTGACCTACAAAATGCAAAAAGCTTAAGAAAATTTGAATTTTGCGGGTTGCCTTGGAATATCCACCTTAACTTTGTGCATAGTGCATGTCACCACTATGTGGACCGCCCGGAGGACACGGTGGAGCATAGGGTAGAGGTGTGCCCCGCTTGGGCAGAGCACCACCGTGTCCTCGGGGGGCCATCACCGGCAACGATGTCACGCGCCGGGCCTTGGTACAGGCCATGGTCCGGAGCGAGGAGGAGTGGCAGGCGGTCGCCCTTCTACGAAGCAGTAATGCTAGCAAAGGAGTTGAACGCACGCGCACGCGCGAATATCTAACTAACCCCTATTTGCAGTTACGATTCAATAAAATGACATTTATAAAATGTTATTTATTGAAATTAGTCACGGGCTATTTTTTAAATGATATTAACTAGTGCTTGGGATCACAGTCCCACTTCAATGTAAGCAGTGATTCAATCGTTAACGGTGAATCGCACTAGTTTATTAAGAGCCTATTCACTCTAGCCTTGAAGACACCTAAATTATAATCGGACGGCAAAACCGCTGAAAGCAAATTGCTCGCATGTACGTATTTATATTGATTCCTTTGACGTGGAAATATTTTCTTCTAAAAGGATATAGAATATATTTATGCACAAAACCGAGTTACGTCATCAATCACTCATCACTAAAGTTGCACCTACAAATCTATACTAATATTCTAAAGAGGATTTCCATTTTTGTTTGTTATGAATAAACTCAAAACTACTAGACCGATTTAAAATATTCGTTCATTAGTAAAATGCTACTTTATCATTCAGTGACATAGGTACATTCGTGGGACACTCAGAAAGTTTTGAGAAACTAAAAAATTAACTTCCATGGATAAAATATCTTTAATTAAATCCACCATCCTGTACACAAGGTTTCATGCGTCTGAACCAATTTTCGAAAAATTCTAGTCCGCCGCAGACACCTCTTCCACAGCCTTCTCGAACGCTGCTAGCGCGTCTTCCGGCGATGAAAACTGTCCCTTTCAGCTATTTTTTTTTATTTTAGGGAATAAAAATAAGTCACACGGTACCAGATCAGGACTGTAAGGAACCCTCCTTACAGTCCCCAAGACTCTGACCTGTGTGGTGTCCAGGAAGTTCCATATTGGAGCGCTGAGTGCGCGTGCGCGTTGTCATGGTGAAGCAATACCCCGCGGAGCCGGGTGTTCGGTTGCTTTTTGCTAATTGCAGACAAAACTTGTGGCAGGCATTTTGTGGTACTTATACCATTCGGCGTTGATGCTGATTTGGTCTCGTAATGGAATTGAAATCAAGGAAATCAGATACCCCGTCAGAGTGAAGAAACTAGCGATCAATATTTTCCCTGCGCTTCTCGGTCGCTTCACTTTCGTAGGCTTTAGTTCGTTTTGAAACAGCTTAACTGTCGACTGACGCTTTGTTTCTGGTTCGTATTGATTCGTCACTTGTCACAACGTGGTAAGTACGCGCCGTGACAAACCTGCTTCAAATTTTTTAATCATATCACAGCACCACTCCACAAGGGCCTGCTTCTGAACTTCGGTGAGGTTGTGTGGCACCCAGTGGTAAACTAAAATAACCTTCGCGTGAAGAGACCCGAAGGTGCTCGTGTAGAATCTTGTGAACGCTTCCCGAACCAATCTGCAGTGTATGCTGAATTTTTTCGTATGTTATTCGCCTGTTTTCTTGAATTCATTTTTTTTACTACCTTCACGCTTTCTTCCGTGACAGCCATCCATAATTTATTCAAAGGCTTGATCTTTTACTCTACATTGTAAAAATATCCCAATCGTGAAAATTTAAAAACCTTTATGCAAATTTCGATGGAATAAACAAGTCGGTAAAATGACTATAACATTGGTCGGTTCATTTTGTTTTTTTTTTTTTGCAATAACATTGCTAACAACTTATTGATATGTAAGTCTATGTATTTATTTATTATGAGCCCGTTGTGTCCTTCTGCAGGGCAAAGGCCTCCCTTCGGTTCTTCCACTCTTTTCTGTCTTTAGCCGCTTCTGCCCAATCCTCTGGGTAAGAATCGAAATCGTCACACCATCTCCTTCTGGACCTCCTAGACTTCCTTCTGACGTCTAGATAGGAACAATGTCATCAAGAAAGCATATATATATTTATTATTGTACTTTTTTATTTTCTATTTGTCTTTTTGTTAAGTTGCACCTGCCATGTTATGTTTCTGCACCACCTTAAGGTCGACTGAAAGAAAAATGCCTAAAATATCTATTCCGCCTTTATACAGTTTTTTTTTACTTGTACATTTGAACAAAAAATATTCTCTTATAACGAAATAAATGAATTTCGAGATAATATGATATTGGATACGTTTTTATTAAATTCTTAGTCTAAGGATAAGCGGGATGTCTGAGATCTTTATAAATATTTAAGCACTTGGAATATATTTTTAGGTCGGAAATCATCCAATGACATCGGATGGCGTGTCAGACTTTTACTGACTAAAACCCACTCCTAGTTCCTTCGTTACCTTTCATTCCAGGGCCGGTTTTTCCTTTCAGAAGCGAACCCATGGCCCCAGTAGGCTTCGACCCACCTGGGCTCCTACGGTTTGCTGACATCACCTTGAGGCGAGCGTGGAACACTACGCGCCGTCGACCATTTGAGCTCGATCCTACGGTGGCCGAAAATCGGGATCGGGATCCCAGCGGCTGGGGCGTGAGAGCCGTACACTTGCGCGTGCGCATGCCCCCGCCTCCTTTGCTATAGAATTACTGCTTCGTAGAAGGAGGCGACCGCCTGCCACTCCACCTCGCTTCTGACCATGGCCTGTACCAAGTTGCCACCGATGGCCCCCCGAGGACACGGTGGTACACACCTCTACCGTATTCTTCACCGTGTCCTCCGGGCGGTCCACATAGTGGTGTCATCCGGTGCAGGAACCTCCCGAACTGACCATATCCGGTGAGAACCTGCATCATGCAGAAGGTGAGGACGCTGTGAGGTCTTTCCAGCCACGCCTCAAAAAGGGGACTTACCGCCATAATTAAGGCGTGCCTAAGGCACTTGAATATGAGACTCTTTTATGCAAAGAAAGTTTCGAGACGGTTTCCAGGATTGTTTGTAATGGTCATCGCGGCCCTGGAAAGCTAAGGGCAACTGAAGGTACACAGGTAGTTTAGCCAGTAAAAGCGTGATACTCCCTCTCCCTCCACCCAGAGTTTTTTTTCCACTGCCAAAAAATAGCACCACCTTTGTACTATTCTTCTGTTTCCTTCTTCGTTTCTTTTATTATTGCGTGTACATAAATTGTTAAATAAAAAAATAAAAAAATAGGTTTCTAGATGGTCGCAGTTTACGTTTATTTTTATTTTCCGTACAGAGCAAAAGTCGGTCATAAATACATTAAGGAGTTTCCGCGAAATCTTGCTCCTGACTGAGGATAATTAGCTTTCATGTTTAAAAAATATAAATAGTAATTCTACTACTATTTTTAGTGCTGACTCTGAAACTCGAGACTGAGTCGCTAAAACTACGCTAAGAACTTAAGAGGGCCCTTCCCGACTCGTCTATCGTCAACCTGAGCATAATTTAAAAGCTTGTTGCCTCTTTATCAAACATTGCTTTGGATGAAAAGCAATTTTAATAAAGAGTCAACGCGAAAGAAAAGAACTAACACCTGAACGCTCTGTGGATATTCAGTAATGCCGCCATTCACTAGATATTTCAGAAAACTTGTTTAAAAAAAAACCTGTTTTCTTAATAACATAGTCGGCCTTATAATGTTCCCACTGTTGGGACTCAGGCCTCCTCTCTAGGATAGGGAATGTGCCGTAATCTACCACGCGGGCCCAGTGCGGGTTGGTGGATGTCACATGTCTTCGAATTTTTGGTTCTATGACATGCCGGTTTCCTCACGATGTGTTCCTTCACCGTTTTGCGAGCAGTGGTGATGAAATAAATTACACAAAGTAATGCATGCCTGGCTGTGAGCAGTGGTGACCGAGTGGTAACGGGCCCAACTTACGAGTTGTAGGTCGCGGGTTTTTTTTTAAACCTAAAAATATTTGGAAAAGAAAATCATTATTCATCATCAGTCTTGATTGATATGCAAGATTTCTATATCAATATTTTCCTTATTTTTGAGTATGAGTAGGTTTCAAGAGTATGAAGTGCCAAAGTTCACGTAAAATGGCAGATTTTAGAGGTTGAGAGAAGAGGGATTTTTAGAGCTCTTTACTGGATTAGTTTTACACAATATTTATATCTTGATTTCAATAGAAACCTAGATAATATCCACAAGATATCAGTGTTTACAAAATATCTCGTGATAGATGTGTATCTTTGCGTATTGAAATCAAATCTAAGAAAGATACATATCTTTCTATAGATATTTTGTAAACACTGGATATTATCTAGGTTAGTCCCCTGTTTGAGGAGTAGCTGGAAAGGGAACATGGCGTCCTTACCTTCCGCATGACGCAGGTCCTCACCGGACATGCTAAATTCGGGAGGTTCCTGCACCGGATTCATGCGGAAGAAACGCCCGGGTGTCACCATTGCGTGGACCGCCCGGAGGACACGGTGGAGCATATGGTGGAGGTGTGCCCCGCTTGGGAAGAGCAACGCCGTGTCCTCGTGATGGCGATCGACGGCGGCGATCTCTCGCACCGGGCTTTAGTACAGGCCATGGTCCGGAGCGAGGAGAAGTGGCAGGCGATCGCCGCCTTCTGCGAAGCAGTAATGCTAGCAAAGGAGGCGGCCGATCGCGTGAGGCAACGGTCCTCACGCCCAAACCGCCGCCGAGATTCTGATCCCGATTTCCGTCCACCGTAGGCGCGTACTTGCGAACGGCGAGCAAATCATAATAAATCAATAACGTTATAATCACGTAAGAGCGCTTGTATGAAAATATACCTCGGGAAGGTCGCTCTTAGGCTCTTAATAAACTAGTGCGCCTCACCATCAATGATTGCATCTCTGCTTACAATCAGGTGGGATTGCAGTCAAACACTGGTTTATATGAAAACAAAAAAATGGTGTTACGAGTCTTGGTGTATTGTGTATGTGAGTTTTTATTATGTTTAAAAACGCACCCACGATCTTGGATTAAGGGCCTAATACATTACTCGAAATTCAGACAGTCTTAGTCGATGTCGCATAGTGTAATAAGGGTTAGACCGGTCTTACTCGGAACAAAAATAAGACAGTCTGAATATCGTGTGCTGAATATCGCGTAGTGTAATAGGCCCTTTAATCTCGCCCTCAGGTAAGGTCGGTCGACTCATGCCGAGCTCACCCGAACGAGCGTTACATAATCGAGTGTAACGGCTCAGTCTCATTTAATACCAAAACAAAGAGCTCAGCGAGACTGAAGAAGTAAGCTTGACCGTAAAGCCTCATTTTTTCATAGCTTCAAGGGACCGTAGACCTGATTATATAATTTTAATTTTCACTCGATACCTCCATTCATTCCGGAGATAAAGGGCCTTGACAGACAGACGGACAACCACGGACAACAAAGTAATCCTATAAGGGTTTCGTTTTTTCTTTTTGAGTTACGGAACCCTAAAAAGACACAATCTAAGGACTAACCTAAGATTGCGTCGTTCCCGACAAATAAAATGTGTTTTTTTGTATATTACAAAACTGATCGATTGAACGTTAACATTTGATGATATATCAATCCTCGTTTCGCCATATTATTGATGCAGGATTTCAATGATAATAAAAGGTCTAAAGAAAGGCCAAACGAAGATTGAAATATCATCAAACTTTAACGTTTAAAACGATCTGGCCAGTTTTACTTGGCCATATCATGCATTGATCAATTTCTAAGATCTAGCCATACATATAATTCTTTTTGCACATGTATTTATCACCTAACTTCTAAACGGCTTGACCAATTTGACTGAAATTTTGTGTGCATATTTTAGTGGGTCCCTGGATGGTTTAAAAATACAAGTGGACCCGATAAATGGCGCTACAATCGGGTTCTCATTTTTTTTAAAAGACGTCTTTCAGGCAGGACAACGTCCGTCGGAACTGCTAGTTTATTATAATATATAAATATTTGTTGTTTGATCAATGAAATGGTCGAGCCTTAATCAGGATTTTTTTCCTGTAGCTTCCCACGATTTGATGCCATCAACAGTGGATCCGTTAATGATATTGAGACAGACAGAATATTTCTTAGAATACAGATAGGTATATACATATTTTCTGATTAAACCCACGTTAATGAACTGGTAATATAGGAACGACGAAGATGTATTTTCTCATGCGTTAATATCAAATATCATAATATTATGGAATAATTCCACAGGGAAACCTGCTGATATTCTCTACCGTAATAACAGTGTTGTCCCTACACTAGGAATTACTTCTGTATGGTGAGTTTATTAACATTTATACTCACATACACAAGAAATCCAAACCCGGAATCACTATTTATAGCCCATAAAAATATTTGTTGTGTCCGGGAATCGAAACCGAGACTCGCAATGTAGCAGCCAATCACTCAAGGATTACCAATACAATAATAAGAACAAAGGTAGGTATATTCACGCGTACATACCAATAGTTTTTATTTTTGATGTGTATCATCACATGTCTCCTCTCGATCCGGGTCACACTCAGTTACGATCCATAAGATTCGTAATCAGGGAAAGAAAATTAGTTTTTTTGGTAAAGGCACACATCTATAAAGAAAATACCATGATCCTAATGCCGAAAAGGCCTCACCTCAACATAATGTCAGGTACATGTCGGCATATGATGGTGTCGAAGTCACACATATTGCTCCATACTAAACAATCACAGTAATATAGAACGGCAGGAAATGTTATAGAGCGATAATAAAGAGATACCTTACTTCAGCTCAAGGTGTTTGTTTATTGGCCAAGCAGGCGAGAAAGTGACAAGCATCCTGCCTTGGAGTAGCATTAGGAGGGCGCATGCACGATCTACGCATGGAGATACAACGCCGGGGCGAAACTCCGCTGTCGCGACAAGTCGCAGCATGGCGGACGGAGCTCCGGCGTGTTCTCATGGAGAAATGGCGACAGCGACTGTCACGACCCAGTGCTGAGCACGCCACAATTATGGCGGTGATTCCCCTCTTTGAGGCGTGGTTGGAAAGACCTCACGGCGTCCTCACCTACCGCATGACGTAGGTTCTCACCGAACACGGAAAGTTCGGGAAGTTCCTGCACCGAATTCGTGCGGAAGCCACGCTCGGGTGTCGCCACTGTGTGGACCGCCCGGAGGACACGGTGGAGCACACGGTGGAGGTGTGCCCCGCTTGGGAAGAGCAACGCCGTGTCCTCGAGGGGGCGCTCGGCGGCGGCGATCTCTCACGCCGGGCCTTGGTACAGGCCATGGTCCGGAGCGAGGAGGAGTGGCAGGCGGTCGCCTCCTTCTGCGAAGCAGTAATGCTAGCAAAGGAGGCGGCTGATCGCGTGAGGCAACGGACCTCAAGCCCAAACCGCCGCCGAGATTCTGATCCCGATTTCCGTCCACCGTAGGCGCGGACTCGCGAACGGCGAGCAATGGGTAGCTTGCCGTCCGACCGTCCGGTAACCGTCCGGACCGAGCCCAAGTCGTCCACGGCACGTACTGTTCCACGCGCGCCTCAACTGTACCCAGCAGGGTCGAAGCCTACTGGGGCCAAGGGTCTGATTCTGAAAGGAAGACTCGGCCCTGGTACGAAAGGCAACGAAGGAACAGGAGTGGGTTTTTAGTCAGTAAAAGTCTGACACTATCTCTCGCTCCGCCCATGGCGGGATTTGTCATAAGATGATTTTCCCACCTAAAAAAAAAAAATAACAACAGAAGTTAAAATTAAAACAAATTAGGAGGGAAACAATATAAATCCTCATTAAATTCACTATGAAGGTAGAAAATATTTAAAATAAATAAAACGAAAGTTGTCACAGTAAATTCTTATTTAAATATGATATTTTAAAGAAATAAAAAGAAAGTGGTTAGTTTAAATCCTCGCATATTTAACCGGATGCTATAATAGTTTTATTTTAGTGTTAAGTATGTACTTTGTTTATTTTCTTTTTTCTTACCAATTGTTTAGCTTATTTTGTAATGCACCAAGTGCAACCCCACTTCATGTCCAGACAATCTCTTTCCATACCAGGTTGCCTGGAAGAGCCAATTGTATGTTTTTTAATATAAGGCTCATATGTATCATTTATTATCTTGGTGTACAATAAAGTATATATAAATATGTAAAAATAAGAATTAGAAAGGAAGTTGTCATTTTAATCGTTATATAAATTGACCAGGATGTTGCAATAATTTAAATAAATGGAGGGGAAGTTATCATTAAATCCTTATTAAATTCAACAGGATTTTCCAAAATTTAATCTAAATAATCAAATAATGGTGTCACGCCCATTTACACTAGGCGTTACGATCTGACGCTGTTATTCAGTTTCAGGCTGAAGCTATACTAGAACGTGATGCGACCGGCGAAATAGCAGCGATTAAAACAAATAATTGAAATTCACGTTTATGGCTACACGGCACGCCAAATATTACTAGCGATATTTGATTTTTGTAAGCGATTGAAACAACAGTACTATAATATATATCATAGCATCGGCTACATCAAATTATCAGCGAAAGCGAAATTTAAGCGAATTTATTAGATAATTTCTCACATTGGTGACAAGTTCAACAGTGCTACTTAATATGTCTGTGGCTACATTACGCGTATCGTCAACGGCAACAGCCATTGATCGCTGATGGATACGCTCGTGAGTAATTATGTGGCTACACTACTTAAGCGAATTTAAATCAAGAAGCGATTTTTTGCGTAAAGTTCATAATAACGCGATGACGAACCGTTTTATATTCTGCGATGGTGTAACTGCTTTTACAACCTAGTTCCAAAGTCTTCGTTGCACAAACCCGTCTTCGAATAACTTGTCGCGTTTTTTTTTTTTATTTTACGCCTGAGAAAAATAGTTGAGAACCCATTGATTCAACTATCATTTTTGTTGCGTCATCTTATCGTTTAAAAAATATTTCTCAGGGTCTTGTTTGTTTACATCTTTTTTTGATCAGTTGTAATTATGCACGTGCAAAGAGAGATCTTTAGTTATCGGTTATTCTGTTTGCAAATTGGTGGGTTTACGAGTGAATTTTATACTGTAAATAGTTTTGTAAATATTTTAATGTCTATATTATTTTATATCTATTTGTAACATAATTTTTAGAGTATTAAAATAAAAATGCATCGCAAATTCTGCGGCAATAGTATGAAAGTAACTACATTTCATCGTAAAGTAATTTCAACTAATAAAATGAATTATTTAGTGAACCGTTTCATATATTTGAAACCGTTAGTAGTGTGAGAAACTGTAACTATTTCGCTCAAAGATAGTTTCATCTTTTAAGTTGTCTTCAAAACAGTTGCAACGACAAAAGTTGCCCGTTACGTTAAAACGGTTACATTATGCCCGTCAAAAATGTGATAACAACCCATCACTACGGAATGACGGAAATCGTCTATTGACAATGACATGACATCTTGTCGTTCATTTAAGAATACGTTTGCTGATTTTAAAAATTAATATACGTAATCTCACCAACTTTAAACTGGAATATCTTTAATACTCGGTTTCTATTAATAGTAAAGTCTAAGACAAAATTATTTAGAAATTTAATCTATATACTTTTGTATATTTTTCATCACTATACGCTAAAAATACGCCAGCAAAATTTTGTTCGAGAGTCTGCCTTCACTCTTTTCGCTTCTAATGTAGCCACACCATAATTAACTCGTTTCGCTCTTCCAGTCGCATCGCAAATCCTCAGCCTCAGCCCCATTTCCATTAGATATTCCATATTGATCATTGAAGATATTACATGACACGCGCTCCATGATAAATATTGATACACTTATCGGTAGCGCGTTACGTGGCAGATTTAGAACTAAATTCGATCTACTGGCAACAACGTTTATACGAGAAAGTTACGAATAAAACAGCATATAGTTATATCCCCGCGTTCCGACTCGTGATAATATCGCTGTTGGCGCGTCAACAAATCGTTGATGAACGCGCTTAGGGTCACTTGGAGTTAGTTGGAATTATTGTTGGCACGCTAACATCGGTATTATCGTTAGACGGAACGCAATGTAAACAATAACCCCGCGTCAGGATACCTATATGAGTTGGGCTTTGGGATTATTCGAAAGATGGTTCTATTTTTGGTGATAAATCATCAAACGACTATTTCCGCTCTGGGTGGAATAGGAGGGTGTACCATGTTTTTACTGACTAAAACCCACCCATGCTCCTTCAGTAGCCCTTTACGATCCTTTAGGTGGGTTTTAGTCAATAAAAATGGCACTCTCTCTCGTTTCATCCAGAGTGGGACAATTTATTTGATGATTTCACACCCCAAACAAAAGCTAAATTCTTTAAAAACATCGTAAAAAAAAGTACTGTCGAAGCTTATAGCCAATTTAGTGACGCATAATACAAAAATGGGCAGACAAGGTGAATTAAGAAATAAAATAAAAGATAAATACGGTGCACAATATTTACATACTAAAACGTGATGTTCGAGGCATTGTGTTTGGGAACTTAACTCAAAACATCAGGACATTGACCCAAACCAAGTTATAGGTATGGTTCTTGTTTCGCCATATTGATCTTTTTTGCGCAGACAGCACTTCTTTTTAGGGTTCCGTACCTCAAAAGGTAAAAACGGAACCCTTATAGGATTACTTTGTCGCCAATAGTTCGAGGGACTAAATAAGTCTTTAACCCGAGGTAAACACTGTGCTTTTCATTATGAATTTCTTTTTCTGTGGTCGGTTATTCAGCCATTATTTTTCGTTTTCATCATTGAAAAAATAGTAAATATTTTTCCCAAATTTATGTTATTTTAAAGAAACATGTAAAATAAAATCATAATAGTAATTTTTTTAAAATGTTCTTTAGTTAATACTTATCTTTATGTTATTTTAATTGTACATTGCGCTGTTATTGAGTGACTGTACAGAAAATAAGAACATGGTTCAATAGCAATATGAAAATAGAACTATTTTTTTTTTTAATTATTTGGCAGCTGTCAGTTGAAAGCGATTCTCCCTAGGGATGAAAAGTATTACTTTCAACTTAAGACCTACGTTCTGAGTACGAGTAATGATCCCTATGATTGTTTAATTGCCCATTGCCCTAGAATCCTGAAATTTGGTATAAAGTAAAGTCTCATAACTTAAGTATAGCAAAAAATCTGAAAACTGTAAATTTGTTACGTCACAAAAAAAAACCTTTTTGTGCGATTCGGAAAATCTTCACAACTCGATTCGGGAAATGAACTGTTTTTAAAAGTAAGTTTGTACGGAACCCTCAGTGCGCGAGTCCGACACGCACTTGACCAGTTTTTTTACTTTATTCTTTGCTAACCTTGTTTTTTATGTAAATAGTGTTGTTTTGTTAGTCTAACAATGTATGCACAATTTTCATTGATTCGTTTCCTAAATGTCCTGTGTAGGTATAACTCTACAAGGATATTTTAAGGCGTGGCCAAAATCAGAACTATCGCTAACATCTTGATTTTTTAATACAAGTTTACCAAGAAGTTGTTCTTGGTAAACACCTGTTTTTATTTAAGTGTTCAAAAAGCACTTGTATAGCTAATGAAATGCATTTTGTTATGTCTTTGGACGGTTTGTGCATTTAGCCAGTGTCACGTTTAAAAAATATTAAATTTTTAATACAGATTATTTTGTTTTATTTTTAATATCATTCAAATACAATAGTAACATATTCTAAAGGTTTTGCGGCATTAGGCAGCAAATGGGTCCAGTCAACCTTCTCGGCAAGATTCGCTGTAATAGTCGATACTACAATAAAATTCTCAACTCTATTTTACCGAGATTTCACCAATTTCAATGATTCCACTAACTTGAGATACATAACTATACAAATTTTACATCACCTTACTTACATCAACTTACCATAAACTCCTCCTTTTTTTTGAAGTCGGTTAAAAATAAGCATAGCTTGTGCTATGAGTAGTACTCATAAACATACTATACAACATTATTTTTAGTATATGCGAAACCTACATACATAACCTATATATGTATATAGTTTGTTCAGAATCAGTAACTGAATCGATTCCAATAATTTTTACACCATGCTGTATTTTTTTCCAACAACAAGCTTATAACTTTGTGATTTTTCATGATACAGTTATCGAATTTTGTACATGATTCTTTACATAAAAATACTAAACACGTGTTTCGGGTTTCGCATATACTAAAACTAATGTTGTATATTTCTAAATATATATATTACAGATAAATTAAACACAGATACAGGACAAATGATCATACTCAACACACAAACATTTGCCTTGGTTAGGAATCGAACCCACAACTTCCTAGCAATTTGTCTATACCTCACCTGCTAAATAAAGGCGTTCCAAATTCCTTGGTCCCGTCAACAGAGGTGACTTGATATGTCGCAGGCTATTCCCTCGTAGGTCCATCTCTCGAAGTACTGACATATCAGTCACGATCTCTGGCGTTAATTCCCAGAGAGCCATCAGTCCGTGGAGTGTCAATTTCTGTTGACAAAAATGTTAATTGGTAAATTTGATTGTGCTATCAACGAAAAGGGAGAAAAGGGAGTTAGTGATAGTGTGACGGGTAACAGGACAGAATGGAAGAAAAAAACGTGTTGCGTCAACCCCAAGTAATATGGGATAAGGGCAGGAAGAAGAAGAAGTGCTATCACAAGCTCTTAACGGGATCCATTTTATGACGTAAACAGAATTGTTAAAGAGCAGAGCGTGGAGCTACACACCCTATCTAGCTCCATCCATTTTTCTCACTCATACGATTAATATTTTAACACGTTATGGTAAGTGCCCTGTCCATATATCGATTTCCACGATCTGCTAAATCATAAGCTATTAAGCGAACGTTGCATATTGAATTATTCATCTGTCCACAACCAAAAAAAAAGTACTCGCAGAAAAGGTCGATGGCGCCAAAAGTTCGCCAAGTGGCAACCGCGCACCGGAACACACACAAAATGGACTACTGGCCTGGTGAGGGTCGTGGGGATCCGAAAGGAGCGAGGCGCACAGAATCAGTTGTTGTAGCGATACTTCAGGGAGCCCCATGTCCAGCAGTGGATGTCCCTCGACTGAAATAATGATGATGATGAACCAAGACCCGATTTCAACCAGCACTGGACCCGTATAATGAATTACGAACCTCTCCCTATTTTCGAAAGGAGGTCTCAGTAGTAAATACATATATGGCTGAATATGCTCTGATACTACGCCACATACGTATTTACATAATATAACTAATACTCGGAAAATAAGAAGGCAGAAATAACAAGTGAGTAAGTTATTACGAGGAGATTTGCCACTGCTGTCTCTTGGGAGACTAGTAATATAGATTTACGGCTTTATACGGACCTGGATAATTTTTATCCTATAAGGAAATTGAGAATAGGATGGGATGTTAAACCAAAACTATCTTCCATAAATAGTAATGATTAACCGTGAACACACAGGACAGCATGGAAGAAAAAATATGTTGTAGTGACCCCAAGAAACATTGAACAAGGGAAGGAAGTTCAAAACCTTTCAACCACCACGCTATCATTGACTTTCTTTTACGACTAAAAGAGAAATGAGGAAAACGTAAGGTATACATACACCTGCTGCTGGCCAACTGTGAGTCTCAGCCACAAGCACGCGCATTAAGTTGGAGTACGAATAGATGGGCGTTGATTGTGCGTAAGTAGTGTGTGTGTGCGAGTGAATCTCAGCGACTGTGTTGGTGATAACCAATCCTAAGGCAAAGTCTTGTGAGGCCTCTGCCATTGGATAAGACTCTAAGCATAATCAGTGTAATGTTCCCACTGCACACACTCAGGACTATTCTCTAGGTACACCTCCACTGTGCCCTCCGGGGGGTCCATACATGATGATGACCCCCGGGCGATTTTTCGCCTGAATCCACAACAAGAACCTCCTGAACTGGCCATGTATGGTAAGTGCCTGCGGCAGGCGGAAGCTGAGGACGCCGTGGCGCCTATCTAGCCACTTCTCGAATGTAAAAAAATCCTTTTTCCCAAAATTTTCTTTTTTCCTAGGTGTACCTTCTACTCTACGTCTACTCTAACAGAATGTAGGGAAAAGGCATATTAAGTAAAATCAAATTCCATACATTGAAAATAAAGAGCTGTAATATTTAATTCTGTGTAGTCTGTGAAGAGACTTTTATTTTGACGTAAGTAGTATGGCAAGGTATGTAGTCTGGTATTCAAATGTCGGTTTATTGACTTGTGAAAATAATAATAAATTTTGTTGCGACACATCTACTTTAAATAAAACAAATGCAAAAATGTAACATTAAACATTCGATCGACGTCTGCCCTTCATGTTATCATGAACACCTATGTTAATTTATTTATGTTTTAGCTGCAACTAAAAACGGACCTTGTTAAATCTGATGTAGCGTGTATATTCGTATTAGGATATTTAAAGTAGCACTTGCTAGGTACATACTACTGTGACTCACATGGTCAAAGCAAAATATCCGTTCATGAATTTGTTGATGTCATCTAATTTATTGTTCTAGTCACGCTATAACTTAAGAACGACAGGACCAATTTTAATCATTATTTTTTGTTTTGTAGGTAGGTAGGTAGGTAGGTAGGTAGAGTGGGGTAGAATAGGGTAGAGTAGAATAGAGTTGGGTAGGGTAGGGTAGAGTAGAATAGAGTTGGGTAGGGTAGGGTAGGTAGAGTAGAATAGAGTTGGGTAGGGTAGGGTAGGTAGAGTAGAATAGAGTAGTCAGTTGACGGGAGCGAAGCCGCGGTCAAAAGCCAGTTAACAATAAAATAACTAAAACTTATCAGCTAACCAAGTTATAAATATAACAATGCAGTCCTAAGTGTAATAATTAAAGTCATCAACACAATCCTCTTAACTTGTCTTACACTATTGAAAGGCTATTTTATGAAAAAGTATTTTCAGAATTTACAGTTTAAAGGGTCTTGACAGACAGACAGACTGTCCGGGAATCAAACCCAAGACACGAAGTGCAGCAGCCAATTGCTGAACCACTTCGTCAACCGTGCCGTCAGTTTAATAAGTAACTGACCCTGAACTTGAGCGAAATCGATGTTTATTTACCGTTTTTAAACCTTAGTTCGATAAACAAAATGCAATTTTTAAATCAGTACAAAAAAAATGGGGTTCTATCCGTACCCATTACTGATCATATTTTTGTAGTCAAAAGTAAAAAAAAAAAAAACAAAATCCCAAAATTGTTCACGAAAATTTGTCATAATTGATAAATTCATCATTGAATCAATTAGTCACAACAATTGCTACTAGAAAATACTACGCGCAGTGTTTTTCCATTATTTTTCATTCATAATCAATAGCTTGTACTGTATTTCCATAATTTGGGTAACATTTTGGGACATGAGCAAACTCTAATAACTTTGCTGTTTATGAATATTATTTATTAGGACTTTACTTAAATAATAACGAGACTTTTTCTAACAAGCAGTAGCGGATTAGCCATGTAGCAAGCCAGAGTAGCAAATGCTTTAGGCCCTACGTATTTGGGGGCCCCACGCGTTCGGGGATCCCGCACTTGAACGTAATAAAACTAGTCAAAATATCTATACCATGGGTGATAGTGTCAGAATTTTACTGACTAAAAACCCACTCTTGTTCCTTCGTTGCCTTCGTTCCAGTTCGTATTCACACTACCCATGCATGGCCCCAGTAGGCTTCGACCCTGCTGGGCCCATACGATATGCTGACATCTCCCTGAGGCGCGCGTGGAACAATACGTGCCGTCGACGACTTGGGCTCGGTCCGGACGGTTACTGGAAGGTCGGACGACGGGCTACCTATTGCTCGCCGTCCGCAAACCCACGCCTACAGTGACCGGAAATCGGGATCAGAATCTTGGCAGCGGTTGGGGCGTGAGGACCGTGGCCTCAAGCGATCGGCCGCCTCCTTTGCTAGCATTACTGCTTCGCAGAAGGAGGCGACCGCCTGCCACTTCTCCTCGCTCCGGACCATGGACTGTACCAAGGCCCGGCGCGAGAGATCGCCACCGCCGATCGCCCCCACGAGAACACGACGTTACTCCGCCCAAGCGGGGCACACCTTCACCGTGTGCTCCATCGTATCCTCCGGGTGGTCCACACAGTGGCGACACCCGGGCGTCGCTTCCGCACGAATCCGGTGCAGGAACTTCCTGAACTTACCGTGTTCGGTGAAAACCTGCGTCATGCGGAAGGTGAGGACCCCGTGAGGTCTTTCCAACCACGCCTCAAAGAGAGGACTTACCGCCATAATTGTGGTGTGCCCATGGATATGATGGTTTACTTTAGACTTTCCTCTATGTAAATGTCTACAGATTAGAAGATCTCTTAGAATTTCTCCATTATGGTACTTTTCACGCAACCGATCTCAAAATTCACTGGGTTTGGTGTCCATTGTAATTTTCACATAGATACACAAAATATGTAGTTCGATTATTATAATTTACCGAAAAGTTATGCGCTAAATTGTAAATAGTATGTTACGGCTCACAATTTTTCTATAGTTAACAATCTCACGAGATGGATTTCAATGTAATGGTAATTTACAATTATATGGTGACGGATACATCCCGAATAAGACCAAAGATCCCGACTCCAAATCAAATGTATATACAGCTTTAAACCAGGGCTATCAAACGTGATCAAACTTAATAACCAGTACCTGTGAGTGAAGTTATTAAAACTATCAGAGAGCTCATGGACAAAAATGCACCTGACTTCAACTTTACCATCCGACCAAACTGTGTCTCAAAACGAAATTCTACGACCAGTGCGTATTGCCAGTGATGACATATGACTCTGAAACGTGGCCCTTCACAATGCGCCTCATCTTATGGCTTTAAGTCACCCAAAGAGCAACGGAGAGGGCTATGCTCGAAGTTTTTTTACGTGATCTATTCATGAGTCTTCACTCATGAATAGATCACGTAAAAAAATCTAAGCTCAGCTTCATAAGCTTAAGTGGCAGTGAGTTGGGTACAATGCTCGCAGAACTTAAGATGGTCGTTGAGGCCGAAAGATTCTAGAGTGGTGGTCGCATATCACCAACAAGGGAAGCGGATCTGATAAACTGGAGAGGGTCACGGGAATCTGATGAATGCGTGACACACAGGACCGGTCGTTTTGACGACACTTGGGAGAGACCTTTGTCCAGCTGAAATGATGATGATGTTGACATATTGATGAAATCATATCTCTCGGAAAGATTACTCCAATTAATGGATGTCTGAATTTAACCTCTCCAAGGAAAATGCTAAAGTTTTGCATCCTTTTCCTAGTAAATCTTATTTTTTCAGATTTCCTGTATAAATCCACAAAGATTTCCTCATCATCATCAAAAAAAAGACTTCCTAAGTATCTTTTTCTGCACTATTTCAAAAGAAACCCTAAAATGTCCAGCATAACTTTAGAGATCACTTCTGTTTTTTAGAATTTTGAACCTTTGATCGCACGGGATATGCAAAAAACCATCACCTAGGTTTTTCTAAAAGTAGGTACTATATTAATTAGTATCATTTAACCTTTTCCTTTTTTTTACGTGAGGAAACCGGCATGTCCGGCGGTCCTAGAACAAAAAATTCAAAGATATGTGACATCCACCAACCCGCAGTGGGCCCGCGTGGTGGATTACGGCACATTCCCTCTCCTAGAAAGGAGGCCTGAGTCCCAACAGTGGGAACATTATAAGACCGACTATGCTATGCTAGGCTAAAGAAAGTAATTATTTGGAAGCATTTGGGTGTTACGGTAAATGAGGAAAATAACTTCTTTGTACAAAATATTTTATTTGATCTATCTTAATAAAAAAAATCTTTGCACGAATCTTTGCACCTTGGTCGAATTTGCTATAGCACGGGGGCGCTGACTTAATCTGGCACTGCTAACAAGCCCTTTAAGTATTTGTACTGATTAAAAATGAGTGTTGTATATGAATTTGAATGACTCATAATATAACCGTACTATATTCTATTTCAAACGTAGGTACATATTTTATGAAGGCCTGCAGGATTGTGAAGGACCGAGCTCGAGTCATTGTCGAAGCGTTGGGTTGCGCACGCCTCAAAGAGATGTCAATAAAACCGTAGGGGCCCAGCAGGATCAATGCCCGCTAGGGTAGTGGGAATTTTTGAAAAGATTACCGCAGCCCTGAAATGCACAGGGCAAATTAAGGAACACGGGTGAATTTTAGTAGTAAAAGTGCGAGAGAGAAAGTGCTAGCTCTCTCTCTCTCGCTCCATACAGAGCGGGCGAAGCAGTATGATGACGTCCCACAGAAAAAGGAAAAATCTTCTACAAAAAAATAAAAACTAAACTTGTCGTTATTACTTTTCATTCAATCATTCTGCACGTGTATCTCCAGGAAGAAACGTCACAAATTCACAATCACAACAGATAAATATACGTACTTACTAAGTATCTCGTTAGTCAAGTCGAAACTTGACTGACTGATTCATCAGTAGTTTATATTATCTCGGATTATAGGTACCTATATTGTATATCAAAAGATACTTAAAATGCCCACCGAATAGTTGTTGCATCAAATATTGCAATTTAAACCTTATACTCTTGCTATTAAAAGTTACAAGACACGCATTTATTAATTGCTCGGACGGAAACGGCGCATACGACCGTTTATAAGTACCTGAGTATAAGATGTCATACGCGCCATTAACGACCTTTATGTTCGTGGTGCTACTGTGTGCAAGTTCGCTCAAAGGACACAGATCTCAGTAAATATACCAATTTCCTGTGCGGTCAGCGATAAACCAGGCGCGTGCTCTTCGCGATAATACTGGCGCGTTCGTTTCGCGATAATAAGGGCGCGTGCACTTTGCAACAATACAGGAGTATGCGTTTCAAATTCTGTGCGTGTGTGGATATTTTGTGAATCCTAGACAGAGAACGGTCATACAACTCGTAATATATAAGAAACTGGACACTTAGCAATTGCAGCTGCAGGCTAGGTCATCATCAATTTTCCGAGAAACATCCACTCGATCGAAAATAACACTGCTCTAAGCACAGTCACAACGACCAGTCCTACGCTTTCCACATTCAACGAATTCCCTTGACTATCGTAGGGTTCAAATAGTGACGGGCCTATCACTGCGGCGCAACTGCGTCTACCAGTACAGGTGAGGTCTGTATATATTTATGTAGATGAACGCGTTTGATAAGAAAATACTGTTTCAGTTCGAGTTTGAATCATGATAAAAATATTTTCGTAGAAACATCGATTATGGCTTTATACTCGTAAGTTTTTGACCAAAGTTGTTGTGGCATCATTCATAAGCAACGTCAGTGAAATGGTCTACGGGTGAACAAAACTAAAAGCTGTCAGACAGTTTTTGAAAAGTTCAATTTCGTTCACAATAGGTAGGAAATGTTGTTTTGGACACAAAACACCCCGATTTTTAACCGACTTCAAAAAGGAGGAGGTTCTATGTTCGCCTGAATGTATTTTTTTTTAATGTATGTTCACCGATTTCTCGGTCAATTGTGGACGTATTTTGAAAAATGTTTTTTTGATTGAAAGGTAATGCTTCCGGATTGGTCCCATAGAAATATTATTATGATCTGATCATGAACTTCGAAGATATGGAACAGAACTCCTCATAGGATCACAGCAGAACCGTCGTAACAAGTAAAATTGCTTTGTTTATACGTGTAGTCGATGGCTGACTGAAAGAAGAGGGGGAATATATCGAACTGATCTGATGATGAAGCCTGAAGTTAGGCACCGGAACTCTGTAATAAATTGATGTCGGTTAGATTACATCGATTTATTACAGAGTTCCGGTGCTGGTGTTTAGGATTATTAGAATTTTCATAAGATGCACTCTGGCTATAAGGTATTTAAGTTTGGCTGAGGGGTACTTTTTAGTGGTGGTACCATTACTAAAAAGTGTAAAATAAAAAACTTTTTACAAAAAAAATACAACCGACTTCAATGTAAAAAAAAACACTGAAAAGTGCAAAATAACTTTAACTTCGGAAGTCGGTGTTAAATAACGAAGAGACAAAACTATCATAGGAACACCGACTTCCGAAATTTAAGTTATTTTGCACTTTTCAGTGTTTTTTTCATTGAAATCGGTTGTATTTTTTTTTTTTTTGTAAAAAGTTTTTTTTAGTAATTTCTTCCACTCGACTTGAATCATTTTGAGTTATTGTTGCATTGCTAATTAGGAGTCGTTCAAGTACTATATATAAGCATCATGGGGGGGGGTTCAGTTTATTTTTGATAACCCAGACTTCCTCCCCGCCCCCATGGCAGGAAGGAAGTCTGGGTGCGATTACGGCAGAAATATTAATTTCAATGGGTACTTTATTTATTTGCAAAATTTTTCAGCCAAAGAGATTTGTTAAAATATAGATGCGCACATGATGCTGGAAAGTAGCAGATTCTGAAATCATTTTTCTCAATTGGTGTAATTGCTGCAAGGCAATCCGATGTGTGAATAAACAAATAAATAGATGATGACGATGATGATGATGGTAAACAAATAAATAGATATACTAGCTTTAGCCAGTGACTTCGCCCACGTGAAAGTAGGTTTCTCAATTAAAATTTTGGACCCCCGTTTCATTCCTTTAGGAGGCGAATTTTAAAAATTCCTCTTTTATTCTTTGTCACCATAAAAGGAATCTCTGTGCAGCATTTCAGCATTCTACGTCCAACGGTTTAGGCTAGGCATTGATGAGTCAGTGACTGATTCAGGACTTAGACTTTTATATAACATAAAGATGTAATATCATGTAGTTGATTTTAACACGTGACCTTGTTAAATAAGAAATAAACAAAGTAGGAGAGGAAGTACTGCATAATCAGCCTTTTAATGTTCCCACAGCTGGGACTCAGACCTACTCTCTAGGTGAGAGAATGGGCCGTAATCCACCACGCGGGCCCAGTGCGGGTTGGTGGATGTCACATGTCTTCAAATTTTTTGTTCTGGGACATGCCCATAATAATTATATGAAAGCATAGGTAAGTGCTTCAATTAATTTTTTATTTTTATTAAATCTTATGTAGTACGTAGATAATATTTGAAGGGCTCTTAATTACATCAACGTCTCTGTCAACGACTGCGTCAAGTGGCGTAGAGGAAGTTTCCGTCTAAAGGACTTACATTATAATAATTATGTAATAATAATAACAAGGGCCATAGTCTTTACATAGTTTTTGATATTTGATAACCAGTCCACTTAAGCCTCCCAAAACCATAGCTCATTATATCTTCGCAATAGTTTCCCACCAAATGGGTGTTGCCCTTGGGTGCACTAGTATAGCGAGTATAGGTATAATCTTCGGTTGGTACCATGTTCCTTGAAAAGTGTCCAAGGAGCCCTGCGGGTCGACTTCGGCCCCTCGAATGCCTTCTAAAGGCCCAAGACCCCAGGATCCTGAGATGAATAAATACATAAATATAATAATAAACACTTTATTTCGGTCATAGACCCTGGAGAGTGTTTCCAGCCTCCGTAGGTTTGGTAACTTTCCGGACCGAAACCGAGTCGTCGACGGCGCGTAGTGTTTCCACACGTATCTCAATGAGATGTCAGCAACACTGTAAGGTCCCAGCAGTGCTGAAACTTACTGGGGCCACGGGTTGTCTGAAAAGGAATCCCGGGATTCTGGAACGCAAGGTAAAGAAGGAACATAGATGGGTTTTAGTCAGTAAAAGTCTGACACGCCCTCTCGCTCCGCCAAAGTCGGGAGATGTCATTGAGTGATTTCCAATGACATCATTTCCACACACATAAAAAAGGCATTGAGTTTCCATCGCTCCATGGCTTGTTGGCAACTAATTTTCAATATGTCTACAACAGCAATGTTAAAGCCTAATAAAAATTTGGCGCCATCTGCAAAAATTAAGGCACATTCACAATATGACATTACTTTTGCGCCACCCGATATTTAGATGACCTAACTACAGACCAGTTATCTTTTAGCTGGAAAACATATCCTCAACACCAAACAACCAAAAGGATGAGCTAATCTATCAACAATGTCAGAATTAATTAATGCATGCAATAAATTTATCAGACAGTCCGGTAGTTACAAACGCATCAATAACTTTCCACGATAAACTCGATGATAAGATAAACAGTTTTTCTATTAAACTTGTTGAATAATGTACACTGTTCTCATGTTTGCAATCAATATCGGTTGGGCAAATTTATGGCTATAATTTTTATCTGTATGCCTAATATTAACTAGGTCACGGTTTACCAAGATTAAAAATAATCTGCATGAATTCGTTTTTCATTCACGGACAATATTCCTTTTAAATCATGAAGTTAAAAAAGGTTGTTTTAGGGTACACTTTGTAATAAAAGTACAATATATGTATATAGTGCTTTATTACAGTTAAGATTGATGTTGAATTTATTATTATCAACTTATCTACCAACTGTTATGCTTAAATGAATTCTTTCGAACTATCCGTCTTCTGAATTTATGAGGCTTTTAATTAAATAAATTATTTAGTTCTTACTTAAACTACTAGTGTCCATGTTAAAAACCTAAAAGAAGCAGGGGTGGTCAGTATCTGGAAAGATTTTCATTATACTATAAGTCTACCAAATCTAAAATGTTTCCTATTCTCTTCATAATGGCAGTAGGGGTTTATAACTTTGCCGGGTCTTTTTATTGTCTTCCGTCAAAATACGTAACTAAAACATAATCTGTGATCGATTGTCATTCACTTGTGGATAATTGTGAATCTTACTTGCTGTCGTTATTTAGTTGTTATTATTTTGTTTTTCGGCAGCCTCAGAGCCTCTGAGGCTGCCCAGAGCCAACGTCGACGAAAACGTGGTCCCAAGATTAACCATGAGAACATCAAAATGTCTCCGTAAAAAATGTTTTTTTTTTTTAATTTCATATAAACCAGCTTGACTGCGATCCCACCTGATGGTAAGCAGTGATGCAATCATTGATGTTATTTTTACAGTTTACAAAAAAAATTTTATATGATTATTTTAAATAAAAAGACATATCAAGATTTTTTTTACATGAAGTTAAGTACCTAAACAGATGGAGATGAAGAATGTGTTTTTTTTTATTGAAACCATTATTTATTAAAATTATTTGAATTTATCATTTTACCTCGAAAACTAAATGTTGTGTACACCTGCTTCTATGAACCTCTTTTGTCTGATGCTATCTTGAATGGAGTATGGTTTAGTTACAACCATAATTTTAGGTAAAATTGTTTCTTTTGTTTTGAAGCTCACATGTTTTGCCTTACTTGACAGCTTGAGGCGCTGCTTACTGAAATACAGGCCGTAAACCTAGTTCGGCAGCAAATTGATTGTATTATTTAGTTGTTACATTTAGGTAGCTTATAATATGTTTTTACTCTTTTGTTCAATAAATATTACATATTATTAATAGGTCCAATTCAACGTATTTGCAGTCAGTTTACACTTAAGCAAAAAATAATCATGAATTGTATGCACTAGCAAGATGCTAGCTATACTATTTAACACCGACGAACTAATCAATCTTTCGAAGACGTAAAACTCGTAGTGACAAATAATATTTATTCAACAGAAGTTAACAAGAAAAGGGAAATTCTTTCGATTATGGTAATAAATATGGCGAAAGGGTGATTCTCAAACAAAAGCATGTGCATCTAGCTCGAAAATTTTTCTCGTCAAATAGATTACGTTACTGACTGTTACATATGTCTGGTTATTTCCTCTCCTACCAATTAGGATCACTGGTACGACAATGCACGCGTAGAGATACACTAGTGTATGTTTACACACCCGCGGCTCTAATAATACTCCCGTAGGGCACTTGTACATGAGCACACGAGACTGTGTATGTACTTAATATGTCAATTCATTTACACTACATCGACTTGCGCGGAAGAGTAGATAGCAAAATCAATGTAGAATGCAAGAGAGCGAGCAAAACGGACTTGAAAATGGCCCTTGCTCTTCGACATTCTTTTTAACCTAAATGTAAATACGCTGGAGTAACCCTGGGTATCGGAAGTTGCAGGACGATTCCCATCCACTGTCGGACGGCGAGTAACCAGTAGCTCGCCATCCGAATTGACGGGTGTTAGGACCGAAGCCGAACCAGGGATCGGACGAGATTGTTCAAAAGAGTCATCCTGGAACGCAAAAGGCAACTGAAGGAACACATGTGGGTTAGTTAGAATAGTCAGAATCAAAGTGACACTTTCGCCCCATCCAGAGTCATCATCATCACCATTTCAGCCGAAAGACATGCGCTGTTGGACATAGGCCCCTCCCCCAAGTGTCACTACGATGAACGGTCCTGTGCGTCTCGCATCCATCAGATTTCCGAGACTCACCGGTAATCGGTCTACCTTGGTACGCTGCGTCTTCCGTTTTGCGGGCGCCACTCCTGAACCTTTCGGTCCCAACGGCCATCTGTTCTGCGAGTAATGTATCCTGCTCACTGCCGCTTAAGCTTGGGGATTCTTCGGGCTAGATCGGTAACCTTGGTTCTCCTACGCCACCCAGAGTGGGAAGAGTTATTTGATATCCCAAACTCAAAAAAGGGTAAACATGTAACTGTATCAAGTTGAGTATTATATCGTTTGCTTTCCGCGCAAAAGCAAAAGCTTAGCCAGTTATTAAATAAGGATTACTAAAGTTCTCTGACTAAGTAGAATTTAAGCCCGTACAGGTAACTCAAGTGGTTAATATCAACACCACTGTTTAATCACTCGCTTGAAACTTAGTCTGCTCCAGATAAAATGATCTCAATAAGGCAACTCCCACACATTATTAAAATTTGCAATACACAGCAATAGCAACGGTCGCCGAGTGTTACCGGCCCGACTTACGAGTTAGTCGCTGGGTTCAAACCCAGCCTGGCGCATTACTTTGTGTAATTTATTTCATCACCACTGATCTCAAAACGGTGAAGGAAAATATCGTGAGGAAACCAGCATGTCCTAGAACCAAAAATTCGAAGACATGTGACATCCACCAACCCGCACAGGCCCCGTGTCGTGAGGAGATGAGGCCTGAGGCCCAATAGTGGGCCGACTATCCAATGGAATACACGTTACCCTTTTTTATGATCACCAAAAATAAGGCAGTACTTCTTAACTAAATGACTTCTGGTATAACTAGGTAGTGATGCGTAATCAAGCCTTGCTGCCCTTATCTCGAACAGCATACCTACTCATAGTAGTAAGCCTTTTATCCGTCCAAAAGATATACAGAAGGTAATCTAAAATTAATGATTCTGCTGTTGCTCCATGATACTTACCACTTCGTCTATTTTCCCAACTTTGAAAACTGTATCAATATCTACTTCGTAGTTTCAATAAACTGCAACAACATCACACTAGTGTGAGTGAGTGTGTCCCCTAGCCAAGTTACAATCGTATCTTTCGCGCTGAACGCTTCGAGTAGGCCACGCCTCCGATTCCTTTGTTCTGACGTCATCTTCAACGCTCAGTCACGTGGTCCGAACAAAGGACTTGGAGGCGTGACCTACTCGAAGCGTTTGGCGTGAACGATACGATTGTAACTTGGCTAGGGGGGCTGGCCCTCTCAGAATACCAGCGCTGCGTTATTTTACTTTTTGTTAAATATCGCAGCATATGCTGAGATAGGAGCCTTCTTGGCCTCGCACAGGTTTTTTTTTATTTTTTCTTCTAACATTGTTAGGGTTCCGTAGCCAAATGGCAAAACACGGAACCCTTATAGATACGTCATTTGTCTGTCTGTCCGTCCGTATGTCACAGCCACTTTTTTCCGAAACTATAAGTGCCATAGTGTTGAAACTTGGAAACAATAAATTTTGAGAGTTCCCCATACTTAGAACTGACATTCAAAATTTTTTTTTCATCAAACCCATACTTGTGGGGAATCTATGGATAGGTCTTTCAAAATGATATTAAGGTTTCTAATATATTTTTTTCATGTATTGAATATTTTGCGCGAGAGACACTTCCAAAGTGGTAAAATGTGAAAATCTGTCCCCCCCCCCCCCCCGTAACTTCTAAAATAAGAGAATGATAAAACTAAAAAAAATATATGATGTACATTACTTTATAAACTTTCACCAAAAATTGTGTTGAACGAGATCTAGTAGGTAAGTAGTTTTTTTCTTAATACGTTATAAATCGTTAACCGCAATTTACCTTTTAAGTTTGTACGGAAACCTCAGTGCGCGAGTCCGACTCGCACTTGACCAGTTTTTTTTTCTTTTATTTTAAGTTAAGTATTTATAGATTAAGTAATGACTTTATGTTTTATTGTTGTTTGTCCTGTGCGAGTCTCAAATAAATGTATTCTTTCTTTCTTTCTTTATTCCTTTCTTTTTTCTTTATTTCTTACTTTCTTTCTTTAATTCTTTCTTTCTTTCACTATGTCACCTAGCTTGTCAAATTATTATCAATTCTATATAAGTAATGATAACCAATACAATCATATTGACTTGGCTCGCGAGGTGGACTCGGCAATCATTGTACTAATAGTCGTGTCAGCCAATGACTTAATAATCAAGAACCTCGACTAACACCTTTGGAGGCTCGCGTTAAGCGACTGAATCAAGGGCTTGATTTAGAAAGCGGTACTCTAACGGTGTACTAATGTATAGTCAGGAGGTTCGTATCTCTGGAGCCCTGACCGCCGGTAGCTTAGACTCTGTTCCAGATTCGGTGAGATACTGTCTTTTTAGGGTTACGGAACCCTCAAAAGGAAAAAACGAAACCCTTGTAGGATCACTTTGTTGTCCGTCTGTCTGTCTGTCTGTCAAGACCCTGTATCTCGGGAACGCGTGGAGGTATCAAGTTGAAATTTAAACCATATACTCAAGTCTGCAGTCCCTTGAAGCTGTGAAAAAATCGAACTACTGAGTTATCGAAAAAAAAAAGATACGGCCGTTTCGCAAAAACCGTGTATTTCGACACTCTCAAGGGAATCAAAATTCATAGGATACTTTCAGTTGACCCAGTATCCTGAAATTTGGTACAAAGCAAGGTCTTATAGCACAGGTATAGGAATATATCTGAAAACAGTAAATTTGTTACGTCAAAATATTATTTTTTCGTTTCTGAAAATTTTGCATAAGATGACTTTGTACGGAACGTATAATTTAAGTGAAATATAGGAACCAATACGATGACAAGAAATTAGATCAACAGATCGCCTGTTGATGGCGATACTGCCAAAAGTTTGTACATAAATAAATCCACTTATTAACCCGAACTATCCAAACAGGAGTGTACAACTCCTAAGTAACATTATTAATAAGCAAAATATAGTATTAGACCATGTTATAACAAACTATCTCCTTTACTAAAACAACGTGCTATCATAAACTTAGCCAATATTTTGGCTAAACCTAAACGACCTCATTCCCATGAATCATCATGTAGTTTCTTTAAAACTTCATGAAGTAAATTTTTTGGAATTATTACCAACTTACGAACGCTATTTAGTATTCTTGCCTTCTTACACAACATGCCATCTTTGATATTAAATCCCGTTACATTTACCCTACTATCAGCAATTCTATCCAACCAAAGTTTACATAACTCTTCTGTCAGTTGCTCCCCTCGAATTTTCACCACTTCTACCCTATACAGATGTTGCCCCGCTTGGGGGGAGCACCGTCGTGTCCTCATGGAGGCAATCAGCGGCAGCGACTTCTCGAGCTGGGCCCTGGTTCGAGCTATGGTCCGAAGCAAGTAGGAATGGCATGCGATGGTCTCCTTCTGCGAAGCAGTAATGCTAGCGAAGGAGGCCGTAAGCGTGAGAGAACGAATGTCCTCACGCCCCAGCCGCCGAGATTCTAACGCTGAATACCTGCCACGGTAGACGCGGGCTTGCGGACGTCGAGCAATGGGTAGCTTGCCGTCCGGCCGTCCGGTAGTTGATCGGACCGAGCCCAGTCGTCAACAGCGCATAGTGATCGATGCGCTCCTCAGAGAGATGTCAGCAGACCGTAGGGGCCCAGCAGTGCCGATGCCCGCTAGCTAGGACTGCAAGAAATTTCTGAAAAGGAAACCCTAGTCCTAGAACGCAAAGGGCAACTGAAGCACAGATGTGTAGTTTTAGTCAGTAAAAGTGTGACACGCCCTCTCGCTCCACCCAGAGCGGGAGAAGTCATTAAATGCTGGTCCAGCTCCTCTACCACCGAGGTATACAAATTGATTAGTTTGGAAATTATTATTATTATTTTTTAATGCTTTTTTTTTGGGAATTGTAAAATATTATAAGTATTGTATAATGTAGAAGCATTTATTTTCAAAGTTTGTAAATGTGAGTACCATGGAGCTATTTTATGGTTTTTTATGTTACTATTGGACTTGTTTGACATAAATGAGCACGGCAGTTGAGAGTTTGTCATGCTCACTTAAATGTCTCACTGATGGTGGCGCATGTGTTGGATCATTCGGTTCCTTTCAAAATGGTTGAGCTGAGTGGTGCTAATATTGGCGTCATGTTCGTGAACGGGCGCTGTCAGTTGAGACTGGTCATCTCTTAGCTGCCAGTTGCTATTTTAATATCTATATTTAGTTTTTATTTTTACTGTATTTACATTGTTCTCACATGATAACGACAAGAAACATGTAACAGTGATATTTGTAATTACAAAACATGATTGAAAAGAGTGTCCATGGAGTTTCTTGCACATTCTTCTCCATAGAGATCTACGCTTTGGAATGTGCAATTAGCATCATTTTTTTTTTCTGACTAACTGACTTCTTGACATTTCAAAAGTGCCTGTAAATGGTTTATTTGAAATAAATGCTTTTGAATCTTTGAATCTTTGAATCTTTGAATGATTTCAACGATTATTAAAAAAAGTACAAAAATCCTATACATAAGCATGACATCTTGTAGCAACCCTTTGAACTACTTTACTCCATATCTGCTTGTTCTAAGGGATTTCTACTCAAAAAGTCTGCAATAACCCTGAACTTTGTGTCCCAACACTGAAATTGTATTGTAGCCAAAACTGCATGTAAACGGTTTTAAAGTTATGACATCTTCTAATGAATCTACGAACCTTTTTTTTTTTTTTTAAGTATATTGCGAGTATCTACGTGATAATGACTTTTTTATTTTTAACATCAGTTAAGACATTCTCCATCGCAAAACCGCTTGATTTCTACTTAGTCCAAAGGCAAATTAATATTAAACTAATATAACTCTGACAATAAAATCAGTATAAAATGCGTTTTTATACTTATCTTTGTAGCATAAACAATGTTGCCCGTTTTAGATCTAAATCGGCAACGTTTTATTTTACAATCCCGATAAATATTGATATATTTATCGAGACCGCCTTACGTCGTGTCATACAATAGGTATCTCCAATAAGTGATAGCTATCGGAAATTATCTTTTTATTTAATTTCAATAATCCACGCAAAACCTTTATGTTAGATCAGATTTCTGCACCAATATAATCGGTGATGCATACGCGCTTTCGGATTCCCTGATGAGTCCATTAGTCAACATTTTAACTGAGGAGTTTATTACTTCATTATGTCTCGCTGGACGAATACCTTCCTCTCCCTTTTTCCACACACGTCTGTCTTCTGCCATTGCAGGTACTGGCCCACCGGTGCGAGACAAGTCCATCTCTCTAACTTTGCCTTGGACTGCCGCGATGTTGCCTTGTGTTTATTGGGATCCAAAAAGTGTCTCTTTTACTTGTTTTTTTTTTATATGTTATTTTATTACTCCTAACTTTTAAGCTACGGCTACCTAACCTGAGGCTATAAAGGCAAAATTCAATATATATAAGTAAATAAGGTCTTAAATAATAATAATAATAATAATTTATTTCTCCATAGTAATAATTGTACAAATTTGAGCAATAAATTGGAGGTGACTTACAAATGCATAAGAAATAAAAATGTGCAACTGCGCCTGAGCTAGGCCGAGCCTGTATTTCAGGACGCAGTTTTCTTACCAGAAAAGAAGTTATCAATATAACAGCATTTGAGTGTTGACGTCTATTTAAGTTAACATATAACAAAATATTAATTTGCAATCAAAATTGTGTGATGTGTGCATGTGCTTCGTGTGTTTATGGTGTAATTTTATCTCAACGTTTTAAGAAGGTCTTCAGTAGTTTGGTAATCACATGTTAGTAGGAAGTCTAATAGTTTGGCTTTGCATCCTTGTTTGTTTAGTGTGTAGATATTGAGAGTTGTGTTGAGTTTGTTGTAGAGGAAAGAACCATTGAAACAGAAAAATCTATGTGTAAATGAATGTTTAAATTGACGGGACCGGTGTACTACAGCATTACGACGCCGTTTAAGTAAATTATTCTTATCCAAGGGGGTAAGAGAGTGTTGTTTGAGAATCACAGATAATATGTAAAGTTGACGAACAGTGGGTAAGCTCCAAGACTTGTACAGAAGATGTGTAGGGTAATCAATGGCTCGGAAGGAGCTAACCTTTAAAATTGCTCGTTGAGCAACTTCAAGAGGAAGCAGAGTGGTTTTGGAAGCTCCACCCCAACTGGATATGCAATAAGTTAACAGCGATTCACAAAGTGCCCTATAAACTTTTTTTAGGATTAAAATGTCTGCTACGTGTCGTAAGTTCTTGAAAATATAAATCAATTTTCTAAGTCTGGATTGAAGCATAGAAATGTGCGCACTGAAGTTCAGCGATGAGTCGAGTAAAACACCTAAGTATTTGGCTTCAGATCTTCTAATTAAACAAGGGCAATTGCAAGTAGTGTCAATTGAGGAGGCGACATGATTGGAATGTGACTTTAACGTAAGTTCAGGGGGGGGTGCATTAGAATTTCGTAAATAAAATGGCAGGTAAAAAGTTTTATCTGTGTTTAGAGTGAGGACATTTTGTTTCAACCAGTTGGAGACCTTATTGAAGCCATTTTGAGCCAGCGTAAAAGTGTTTTCCCAAGTGTCAGCAGAAAACAGCAACACAGTGTCATCAGCGTAAGAAACAATAACACCCCGCCCCAATTTCATCTCACACAGCTCATTTAGATACACTAAGAAGAGCGTTGGTCCCAGCACCGAGCCTTGCGGGACACCAAAAGAGACAGATTGGTCAGTGCTAATGTAGGTGTCTACTTTTAAACATTGTTTACGATTGCTTAGGTAATCTTGAAACAGTTTTAGCTGCAAACCTCTTACACCCAGGCGTTCCAACTTAGCTAGAAGACGTGGAATTGATACCGTGTCAAATGCCTTACTAAGGTCAAGAAAGATGGCGAGTGCTTTATTTCCATCATCTAAAGTTTGAACAATATGGTCAGAAAGTTTATGCACCGCATCCTCAGTCGACTTTCCAGAACGGAAACCAAATTGTCCAGAAGAAATCAAACTGTTGCTTTCGAGATACCTAACGAGTCTACAATTGATAACTCTCTCCAGAATCTTAGAAATCGCTGGTAGTATGGCAATTGGCCTGTAGTTGCATACACGAAGTTTATCTCCCGCCTTGAAGATTGGGACAATGATAGCCTTTTTAAGAACATCGGGAAAAACTCCTCGATTAAGACAAGCATTTACTAAATGATTAAGGGGTGCGACAATAATATCTTTTATGGCTTTCAGTACGCTGCTGGATATTTTATCATGACCGACTGCGCTAGTACATTTTAAGCCATTTATAAGTGACAAGATCTCGCCCTCATTAGTGTCTAGTAATACAAACGAGTTGTTATTAGTGTGGCTTGAGACTGGAAGATCTAAGGTAGTTTGAGCTTTTGTGGGGGTGTTTAGAAGCTTGTTTGCTAGAGAACTTCCAACGTTAGCAAAGTAATCATTAGCCTGATTGACAGATGTTTGGGGGCAATCACCAAGAAGGTGGGTAGCAGCTGATTTTGTTTTGTTTGTGTTTGTTATAGATCTAATGACTTCCCAGAGTTTTTTATTGTTACTACTATTTTTATCTAGTTCACTTCTTTCGTGTTGTCTTTTAAGTCGTTTCAGTAAATTGTTACAATGGTTTCGATAACGGGTGTAAATTAGTTTTAAGGTTTCATTTTCAGGTGAACTTTGCGAGTCTTTGTGGAGGCGATCCCTATTCTTTATGCATCTAAGTAATCCCTGAGTGATCCAGGGTCTAATGATACGTTTTTTACGGGGGATTTTAACAATCGTAGTGTTGTTAAAGCGTAATCTATACTAATATTATAAAGAGAAAATATTTGTTTTATTTTTCTTTGTAACTCAAAAACTACTTGTTCTATTTTAAAAATACTTTCATCATTAGAATTCTATTTTATCACAGAGTGACATAGTTATAAATTTTCTACTTTTACGCAGGCAAAACTGCTGGCAGAAGCGAGTCATTTGTGAAAATATGGGAGTCTGCTAAAAACCCATTTTTATTTTACCCTGGGCACGCCATAAATATGGCGGTAAGTCCCCTCTTTGAGGAGTGGCTGGAAAGACCTCACGGCGTCCTCACCTTCCGCATGACGCAGGTTCTCACCGTGCATGGTCAGTTTGGGAAGTTCCTGCACCGGATACGGTGGAGCATACGGTATAGGTGCCCCGCTTGGGCAGAGCACCGCCGTGTCTCCGTGGGGGCGATCGGCAGCAACGATCTCTTGCGCCGGGCCTTGGTACAGACTAGGGTTTAAAGCGAGGAGGAGTGACAGGCGGTCGCCTCCTTCTGTAAAGCAGTAATGCTAGCAAAGGAGGAGGCCGCACGTGCACACGCGAGGGAGTGGCCCTCACGCCCCAGTCGCCGGGATCCTGATCCCGATTTTCGGCCACCGTAGGCGCGGGCTTGCGGACGGCGAGCAATGGGTAGCTTGCCGTCCGACCGTCCGGTAACCGTCCGGACCAAGCTCAAGCGCGCCTGAAGGAGATGTCATCAAAACACAGGGGCTCGGCAGGGTCGAAGCCTACTGAGGGCCAAGGGTTTGCTCCTGAAAGAAAAACTTGGCCCTGGTATGAAAGGCAACGAAGGGACAGGAGTGGGTTTTTAGTAGCGAGTGATGAATGACATCACCCGCTCGCGGGTGATTTTCCCATATAAAAAAAACTTAATTTTAGCCAAAGTGAAGGAAATCCCATGAAAACCATACCTTGTTAGCATGCAGGTTAGTAGATCGATCGAATAACACTTATAAAAGGTTATGCAAACTCAGAATAGGATTTGAATTTGATAGGAAAATAATTGAATTGGGTATTTTCCTGGTTATTTTTATGCAATACTAGCTTCTGCCAGCGGTTTCTTCCGCGTGTAAGTAGACAATATAAGTTAATGTCACTCAGTGATAATTGTGATAAAGTTTCATTCTACTGGTGAAAGGATGTTCAGTAGTTTTAGAGTTTATTCATTAAAAATGAAAATACTAACATACAAATCTTTCCTCTTTGTAATGTTAACATTGACTAACTGTCCCCCGCGGGCAGCATCTTTGGTTACTACTCCGCTTCCTTGGCTCGTAGTGTGATCAACAACGGGGTTACCATGACGTTCAAAGTAAGATTGTTTCATTCTTATATCCAGTGTGGGTAAGAGATGGCGCTAGACAACCTGTATAGCTCTGTCTCTTATCCTTTGACTCTGTATCTTTTTTTGACTTTAAACGTCTGGCCAAGTTGCGTTCCTCGATAATTGGCCTATCCAACACTAAAATAATTTTATAATTCGAACTTATAGTTCTTGTTTATAATATTAGTACAGATTGTATAGCAAATAACAAATAATAGGTGAACAAATAACTTCGGTAATAAACTAGTGTGATTCACCATCAACAATTGCATCACTGCTTACCATGGGGTGGGATTGCAGTCAAGCACTAGTTTATATCATATAAAAAAGGACCCCGGCTCATGCTCGGTTCCTCAAGTGTAGACATTGTAAATTCACAATTTATCCTTCCACCAGATTTGAAAGGTTTCCAAATTACTTATTATGAACGGATTTGAAAAATTCTTTTGTTTTGCAATTTTGGATAAAATCACTTATTGCTACAAATATAAAAAAAATAGTAATCTACTTTTTTTTTAATCCGTGAGTTTCTTGGTAGACCATTCAACAAGAGTGTCTGAAGATATCTATATTATTATTTAAGCAGTATATTGTGGTTCGGAGTTTCTCTTCACACACAACAGTTCTTAGAAGCACCTGGAGCCTACGGCCCCAGTCTCTTTAATATTATGATATATTAAATGCCCTTCAGACTGTCGCCTTGGACATATATTTCACTATTTTTATCTTTATATAACATGTGTATTTTCGCCCAGATTGATACACAAATCCAATATGTAAATGCTATATAATAGTATGTACCTAATATATAATAGCTAGTGAGATAAAATCGTGTTCATTCAGCATAAAGTTCAAATTAACATAGAACTAGTTTTTGCCTGCGGCTTCACTCGCGTACGTAAAATATACCCTATGTCACTCAGGGGTAAAGCAGCTTCCTATCGGTGAAAAAATATCAGCAATTGGACCAGAACTGTCGGAGATAACCTTGTACAAACAAAAAAACAAACTTTTCCCATTTATAATATTAGTGTTGATTAGAACAAAGAGGTTGGATTAATTATTATAAGAAACCCCAAACATCTCTCCCACAACATTTTATACAACAACAACAACAAAAAACATGTTTACTATGTACAGGCCCCTGTACAACGTGTTTTCTGTAAAATACACTACAATTGCTATAAGATTGTGCGGGCGACAGCTGTCGGATTCATACATTGTAGCTGCCTATCCTTTTCTCTCATCCTAAAGACGCATAATTTTTCATCCTGCTGTCATCCTACCCATGCTACGTAAAAAAGACCTTAATCTGTGCTTTTTTTATATTTCAAACTGTTAGTGTTAAAGAAATCAAATCGGTATACCTTTTTGCCACTGAACCGCAATACAAAATTAAAAACTTGAAAAAAAAAAAAATAGAAACAAACCTCAATCTTGTTCACGTTGCTGAAGTGTCCCTTGAAGCTCTTCAAACTGGTAGAATTGATGAATTCTAAGAGGACGAGCTCAGGATAGTGATACTGTAGGCGGGCGACATTGAAGCAATCCCCTGGCCAGTTCTGCAACCGGAGGTGAGTTATATCCCGCCTAGAATAAAAGAGACTGCTTAAAAAATATAATTTAATAGGCTATAGATTAGGTATGGAGCACATACAGCCCTGGGCTGAATAATCGTTGGGTTAGAACATTGCCTTAGGACAGAACACACTTTATATTACACAAAAATGAAATTAATTTTTTCACATAAAGTTAAGTGATAACCTCTGGTTATTGGTGGCGCAGTGGTAGCCAACCTTACCTTTGTTGTAGTTTACCTTAGATCTCCGTTATTTATATATCGATTTTTAAGTCATTTCCTAAATTACGGATAAAATTATAAACCCGATCCATTTCAATCTATGAAGAAAAAACCATTGACTTCTTACACCGCAGAACAGAACAGAAGTTCTACAATTATGTTCTTATACATGTTTGCGCTTATCCATCCCCATAATAATGTCAATATGGTTTTAGTTGGGAGAAATATGTGTATCCTTTATTTTCAATAATTTAATTAAAATATTATCAATATATACAACATAAATTACATACATAAGTACTTCCTGTTAGCGCTAATAATGCTCCGGACCTTTACATTTTATATTCTTTTACCAAACGCGGACCCAAAAGACTAAGTAAAAGTAGATTTAAAACATTTATTCGACAACAGCAAAAAACACAAAATACAAGAACAGAATAGTACCTACAGAATGGCCGTAATATCTATTAGAACATATAAGATATTATTGTGACAGAAAACGTAACGTTATAGTTATTTCGTTTCAACGAATAAAATGACAACCATATGATTGGGAACTAGCGCAGAGAGACATTTTGGTCTAAAAATACGACAATTTTTTATCTAGACTAAATATAAAAAACTTGAGAGGTGTCAAGGGACACCCGGATGGAACGAAGTTCTTTTCGATTCATTGGTAAAAGAATTGTAATAAAATTTCATTTAATTACATTCCATTCCATTCCATCCCATCCTAATTCTTCGTGCTATGTCGGCAACCTTGGTTCTTCTGTGAATATCTTCATTTCTGATTCGATCAGGCAAGGAAACTCCGAGCATAGCCCTTTCCATTGCCCTTTGGATGACTTTGAGCCTTCTGATGAGGCCCATTGTGAGCGACCACGTTTCGGAACCTTATGTCATCACTGTTCAGTATCATATCACCAGATAAAGTGAAAACATAAAAATAAATGACCACGTAAACTGTTTTCCAACAACACCAAGGCAAAGAAAAACATTATTATGAATAAACCATTTACTCTAAGTACGCTTCAGAGGATAAAATGAAATATCGGGAATCTTAGGCTCATTTTACGTTAACCTTGCGCACGTCAAGGAAACTTGAAAAGATATTGTTAGGATTTGGCAAACATCAAATGTAACAAGGGTTTGACAAATAGGAATGAGTCATTCCCTCTTCGAAATTGATTTGTGTTCAATGAATCGTAAATTAAATTATAGTTTCATTTCGTATTCATCTTCTTTTACCCATATTATTGGCAATATCATTTCGTGAACCGTAGGTGGGGGGGCTTACGGACGACAAGCAATGGGTAGCTCGCTGGGCCCCAGCAGTAAAACTTTTGGGGCCCAGCAGGGTCAGGAATTTCTGAAAGGGTTACCATGGTCCTAGAGCGCAAAGGGCAACTTAGGGACACAGGTGGTACACAGTAAAAGACTGACACGCTTTTTCGCTCCACCCTATAAGGAATATAATACGGAAGAAGTGATTGGATGACTTGCCACCTCAAAAAAAATGGAAGAAGGAAGGCTGGATTTACGGGCCTGCTACCATCATATATGTGAATGGCCTTGGTAAGTTCTGGAGGTTTCTGCACCGGATTTGTGCGAAAAAACGCCAGGGTGTCATGTTGCCCTTGTGTGGACCGCCCGGAAGTCACGGTGGAACATACGGTGGAGGTGTGCCCCACTTGGGCGGAGCACCACCGTGTCCTCGTGGGGACGAGCGGTGACCACGACCTCTCGCGCTAGGCCATGGTCTGGAGTGAGAACGAGAATGGCAGGCAGTGGCCTCCTTCTGCGAAGCAGTAACGCTAGCAAAGGAGGTGGACGCACACATGAGGTAACGGACTTCCTCACACCCGAGCTGCCGCCGCCGGAATCCCGACCCCAATTTCCAGCCACCAGAAGGCGTGAGTTTGCAGACAGCGATCAATGGGTAGTGGCCGACCCCACGCCGTCGACGGTGCGTAGTTTTCCACGAGCGCCTCAAAGAGATGTCAACAAAACCGTAGGTGTTTCGCAACTAAAAAAAAATGGGCAAGCGTGACTCGGAATTGCGCACTGAGGGTTCCGTACAAACTTACCTAAGTAAATAGTTCAATTCCCGAATGGAGTCTCGAAGATTTTTCCAAATCGCAAGAAAAGTTTATTTTTGTGACGTAACAACAAATTTACTGTTTTCAGATTTACTCCAATATCTGTGCTAGATTTCAGGATTCAGAGTCAACGGGAAGTACCCTATGAATTTCGATTTCCTTGATAGTGTCGAAATATACGTTTTTTGCGATATAAACGGCCGTATCTTTTTTTTTCGTTAACTTAGAAGTTCGATATTTTCACAGCATCGAGGGATCGCAAACTTGAGTATATGATTTTAATTTCAACGCGTTTCCGAGATAAATGTTCTTGACAGACAGACACAGTCAGACAAAAAAGTGATCCTATAAGGGTTCCGTTTCCGTTTTTTCCTTTTGAGGTACGGAACCCTAATAACTTCCAAGTACAATCATATGCCCCTACAGAAACCGCAGACGAAGAAGAAGTAAATATTTCAATGATACCGCCTATGAGGCTTTGTAGTAGGTGATTTCAGTTCAAAAATTGGTATGTCATAAATAACTCAAGACCGAATGAAATGGAAAGCTTTGAAGGAGGCCTTTACCTAACGGGTTTCCAGTGTAATAATTAATGCCTACCTAACTAAAATGTAAAACTTTTTATTAATATAATTAAACCACAAAGCTTAAATTAAATTGTGAAACTAGAAATAAAAGGCTTTATTTATTTTTTTATATACTACGATCCTTACGACCTTCTTTGGATTCGTCTTTGCGTCGATGACTTACGACTATTTCGAGTTACGTGTGTTTTGGATCATTCCTGAAGAGCTGAAAGGTCAAACGCGTCATGTTTGTGAACGAGCACCATTGGTTGAGACTGATTATCTTTAATTTATATTGTTTTTTTTTTATTATTACGGAATAGAAGTGAAAAGAAATTATAACCAGGAATCTTGTAATACATAACATGATTTAAAATAGCATCCATGGAGTTTCTTGCACGTTCTACTCTAGGTATACAGATTAATTTTATGCTTTGAAATGTGCAATTAGCTTCATCTTTCTGACTGACCGACTTCTTGACAAATCAAAAGTGCCTGTAAATGGTTCATTTAAAATAAATGCTTTAAAGTTAAATTTTATGAAAACAATTTTTTTTCGGATAATGTGAAAATATGGTTTTAAATGGTTATAAATACAGCGATATTACAGAAAATACAAAACACAAAGAAACCAATAAAAGCTAATTTTGAAAAAAGAATAACGTAGTACGTTTAATATAAAGTTTATTTGAACTTATAATTCCAAGTCAATCCAAAGATACACACCACCCACCCCACTTCATAGTGAAGCGTTTTGAAAAACGGCAATTTCATAAGTAAAGACCCATTATTTAAAAAAGCATGCTATATGGTGTTACCATTCAAGACCGTATGACATAGAGGCTTTACTTAGAAATCAGAAATCAGGAATCAGAAACGTTTATTTCAAATAGACCAATTACAGGCACTTTTGAATTATCAGAATGTCGGTCAGTCAAAAAAAAATACAAGTGAAGCTAAATTGCACGTTCCAAAGCGTAGATCTCTATGGAGAAGAACGTGCAAGAAACTCCATCTACACTCTTTTAAATCATATTATGAGTTACATAAATCTTGGTTACATATTTCTTGTCGCTTCTAATATGTGAGCACAATGTAGATAAGTAATAATAATAAAAAATAAAATAAAAACTAATTTAAAAAAATTTAAATTAAGTCACTGGCTGCAAAGAGATGACCAGTCTCAACTGACGGCACCCGTTCACGAGCATGACGCGTGCATCAACCCCACTCAGCTCAACCATTTTGAAGGGAACTGAATGACCCAATATCACGTGCCACCATCAGCGAGACATTTGAGTGAGCATGACAAACTCTCAACTGCCAAGCTCGTAATTTCAAACAAGTTGTAACCTAATAAAAATGCTCCATGGTACTTCACATTCACAAAACTTGAAAAACAAAGTGCTTCTACATTATACAATGCTATTGTTTCCAAATACAAAAGGTAATAAATTGACATAAGCTCTATTGAAACAAACAAATAAAATAAAATAAAAAATATTTCGAAAACAATAATACAAAAAGGGGAATAGTATCTCTTCCAATATCTATATATATCTAATATATTAAAAAAAATAATAATTTGAAAGGAAAAGTGGCTGTGGCTGCGGAGCAGGACCGGCATTTAGGCAAGCGTTTTTATCAAGGATATAATCTTCCAGAATACGCTTGTCTACATAGTGTGCGTTTAATGCATGCTTTAAATTTAGACTCATTCAGTTGTAGAATCTCAACTGGTATTTTACTATAAAATTTTACACAGTACCCCATGAAAGAACTATGTACTTTAGCCAATCTGAACCGAGGTTGATCTAATTTATTCTTGTTCCTAGTATTAAAATTGTGCCTCTCACTTATCTTAGTAAAAAAATGAATATTTTTCCGAACATACATAATGTTTTCATAAATGTATTGACAAGGGACCGTCAGGATGTTTATTTCCTTAAATAGTTCCCTAAGAGAATCGCGTCTGCGAAGATTATATATGGCTCTGATAACTCTTTTCTGCAGAATAAAAATAGACTCTATATCTGCAGCCCGTCCCCATAGCAAAATACCGTAAGACATGATACTATGAAAGTAACTAAAATAAACTAGTCGCGCAGTATCCACATCAGTAAATTGATGGATTTTTCTGACAGCATATGCTGCTGAACTAAGCCGACCTGCCAGAGATGTTAAATGAGGACCCCATTGTAGCCTCGAGTCAAGCGTGATCCCTAAGAAAACCGTATTCTCGACGAATTCGAGTTTCTCCTTGTTCAATACTATGTCGAAGCAATTACTTTAACATTCGGTAACGCAAATCTTATGCACTTAGTTTTTTTTCCATTTAATACTAAATTATTAACAGTAAACCAGTTTTGGACTTGCTGTAAAGCATTGTTTACGTCATCAAGATTTGTGAAACGTCTATTGATCTTAAAAATTAACGACGTATCGTCAGCAAACAATACAATATGTGGTTGTTTTTTTAATAGATGCGGTAGATCATTTATATATACTAAAAAGAGGAAAGGACCTAATATTGAGCCTTGTGGTACACCCATTTTGACTTTTAAACCTGGAGAATTGAGACCGTTTATCTGAACTGCTGTTGCCTGTCAATTAAATAAGATTTCACCAAGCTGAGTGCAAGTTTACCTAGTCCATAATGTTCTAGCTTTAAAAGCAAGGTTTCGTGATTAACACAATCAAAAGCCTTTGAGAGGTCACAAAAAAATCCTATCGCATCTTGGGCTTCTTCCCACGCTGCAAATGTATGTTTCAATAAAGTGACACCAGCGTCAGTCGTACTACGTCCTTTGGTGAAACCATACTGCTGATCATGAAAGATTTTATTGCTGTTAAAATGGTAATGCATTTGATTAAGCATAACTTTTTCAAACACCTTACTGAAAACCGGCAATACTGATACAGGTCTGTAATTGTTAGTGTCATTATGATCACCGGATTTAAAAAGTGGTATAACTTTACTCTACTTCATTATATCTGGAAAGACTCCTTGGTCCACACACAAATTAAATATTAAAGCTAAGTACGGTGCTATGGTCTCAATTATAGATGTGCGTACTTTAACAGACATTCCCCATAGGTCTTCGGTTAATTTGACTTTTATTTGCCGGAAAGCCTTTATGACTGTCAAAGGGTTTATATGTTTGAATTTAAATTCAACCGGACAGCCTGGCAAGTTTGCTTTCAATAAAGCAACTGAAGCTTCAGGGGAGGAATTTAGAGCTTCCGTTATCCTAAGAGGTATATCAGTGAAATAATTCACAAACTCTTGGGCTACTTCTATGTTAGAGCTTTTGGGACCATGTGAAGTCTCCAATAAAAAATCCGTATTACGTACTTTATTCCTACCAGTTTCACTATTAATAACTTTCCACACAGTCTTTATTTTATTGTCTGCCGATTTGATCTTATTGCTAATGTACAGGGTCTTTGCTACCTTGCAAATCTTTCTGAAAAGTTTAGAATATCTATTTACATATTTATTAATAGTTTCAGTGTTGAAGAATGGCTTAAGGCCATACAGCTCATAAAGTCTTTCCCTACTTACCCTAATACCTTTAGTCGCCCAGTCACTAAATACAAACTTAGGGAAAATATTTTTAGACTTCTTTTCAAAAGCTGTGTTATATTCATTAAGTACCACTGAAAAGAAATTATCATAAAATTTATTGGCATCATCAATGCCATGGCCCAGAACATTTAACTTATTTTCTAAGTTACTATTAATTTTTTTTAATTTTCCTATTGTAATTGGCCTAAATAGAATTTGCGTTTTTTTCAAGGCTGCTTGAGACTTAAATGTTACCGTTTGGCCACTATGATCAGAGGGAAGATAATTCACTATACTTATCTTTTCTTCTTCTTTGTCAAATCCATACAAAGTTTGTCTGTAAAAAACACGCTATTAGCCATAAGACCGTCCACTGGTCTCTTTGTCTTCTCCTGTTCCCATTATATGAGGTCGGGTCTCTTCACTAGTGAGCGCCAGGATATTCATCCCTGGGTTATCGGCTCTGGCAAATGGACTAACTTGAGGTCTCTATCGATCTCGCCTTTCTTTAAGACAGCCAATTGGTACACCCCATTAACTTTTAGCTTCTATTGTAACCTTCTAAGATCTTCAATAAGGGTACGTCTATCTACTTTTTTAGGTTCATTGACAAATTATTCAAACATCAATTAGATTAGCAAAGGTTTCCTCGAATCCTAATAATTATAAACTCGATAATCTCGTTATCCCTTATCTTTTTGGACTCAAGGCCTTGAATGAAAGTAACGGGTTGAACCAATTTAATTGATTTCATTAAGTTTAACATCCTGTAATTAGACAAACAATGTATAACTTAATTGAACCCTCCTTTTAATTTAGCTTCATTTTTTTTTTTGACAGACCGACATTTTGGCAATTCAAAAGTGCCTGTAATTTGTCTATTTGAAATAAACGTTTCTGATTTCTGGTTTCCTCCATTTATCCTCCTGAATTAAAAACTCCATCGGTTTGATCATTAAAATGATACTTAAATATAAAGTTATATGTACTACGTTATCAAGTTCACACTTTATAATTTTTTAGATATTTTTAACTTCTGTATGTGTCTATTAGTTGCCAACGATATCAATTTTTGTTTTGGTAGTTAGGTATTATTAATATTTTTACGACACTGATTCAAAAGGTGCTACCATTTTCCTACCACATTTCATGGAAGCCTTTTTTTTCGGTGGGAAAATCATCTTATGACATCCCCCGCTCTTGGGCGGGGCGAGAGATAGTGTCAGACTTTTACTGACTAAAAACCCACTCCTGTTCCTTCGTTGCCTTTTGTACCAGGGCCGAGTCTTCCTTTCAGAATCAGACCCTTGGCCCCAGTAGGCTTCGACCCTGCTAGGCCCCTACAGTTGCTGACATCTCTTTGAGGCGCGCGTGGAACAGCACGCGCCGATGGAAGCCTGGTAGAAATAGCAACATGCTAAGGCCACCAGCTGTACGTATATTTTTGCTTTTAATTATTTTTAGCGTACCTACAATATAGCATATCTAAATAAAACAAATTTTCTAAATCAAAACACAAACAACGGAGTTCTGAGGAAAAAACATTAAGCAGCCGAATTGAGAAGCTCCTTTTTTAATCCGTTAAAATAATCCTAAAATGGCTGTATTGTTTGTTAAGCTTTGAAAGATTCATGATTCAAAGCATTTTATTACAAATAAACCCTTTACGGTCACTTTTTAAATGTCAAGAAGTCAATCAGTCAGAAAAAAACTGGGCAAGTGCGAGTCGGACTCGCGCCCTGAGGGTTCCGTACAAACTTACATATGTAAAGAGTTCAATTCCTGATTGGCGTCTCGAAGTTTTTTCCAAATCGATTTTTTTTATGACGTTTTAACAATTTTTCTGTTTTCAGATTTATTCATATACTTGTGTTATTAGACCTTGCTTTGTGCAAAATTTCAGGATTCTGGGTCAATGGGAAACACTTCAGAATTTTGGTTCCCTTGAGTGTTTAAATATACGTTTTTTGCGACATAAACAAAGCTAAGAGATGACCAGTCTCAACTGACAGCACCCGTTCACGGACATGACGCGAATATTAGCACCACTCAGCTCAACCATTTTGAAGGAAACCGAACGATTCCAACACATGCGCCACCATCAGTGAGACATTTGAGTGAGCATGACAAACTCAACTGCCATGCTTATTTATGGCAAACAAGTCCAATAGTAACCTATAAACTATAAATAGCTCCACGGATCTCACATTTCCAAAATTTAAAAAAAATGCTTGTTTATTGAGAGAGAGGGCACTGGCTTCTGTAACACAGGTTAATCACCTAGCACAGGAGCCAGGGACTTCAATAAAATTGTTTCTAAACGTCTTATGTAAAAATAAAGATTATTATTATTGTACAATATTATACTATTTAAAAAAATACACTGAAAATACACTGGGCCCCAAAAACTCCGGGTCATTAATAAAAAATTGTAGTTACTTTATAGATACTTACTTATGTAAGGTTGATTCGTAATACTGTACTTACTATGTAGCAGATGACTAATTAATGTATAAAAGAAAATACTTCACACGTTTTGTAAGCTATTAAATTTAATGAAACACTAAAAAAAGTACTTCTCACTTATGGCAACAAAATACAATCGTAATTTATCTTAAAAATACATATATTTCTTTGTCATTAGTATACTTTGTATTTTATTTACGAGCACGAATCATTTCATTTAAACTTGGCATGCTATAAAACCAATTTTTAAAGTTTCGTACTTCATTTTATTTTTAAATACGATTTTGATCCACGATTTAAATTGATTTGACAATTCTTTCGGTCGCGCATCTCCCAAACTCATTCCATGCATGCTCTAAGGGATTAACGTCTGAGCTGCGATAGGTCCACTCTAAGTAGATAATACTGACGTCTTGAAAACACGTATTGAATTTGCGTCTATATTCACTAAGAAATGACTAGCATGCTCATTTATCATAAAAAACGAAACGTTAGTTGCCGCCACTAACTCCGTACGACTCTCTGAAGACATCTCAGCCCATACCATTAAATAAATAAAATAAAATAAAAATAAAATAAAATACCATTACTGATTCACTACCGAACGTCAATTTGAACTACGCTTGATGTTACTATTCTCCTGGTTATCAATACTCTTTGTCTTCCATCTTATGTAAATAAACAAAATCTTAACTCTTCAGAAAAAATTGGCCTGGACTGACCCTAGTTTTTTATGTCCATCGGAACGAAATTCTTGAGCAATTTTTATAGATTGCTTGAACAACTAGCAACTGAAATTCTCTAAGCAGTTTGGGTTTATTTTCTGGCCTATGACGTTTTATATCAGCTTCACGAAGTCGTCGCAGGTTGGTGTCCGAGCTAACATTATTGTGGTGATATTTTTGAAGGCTGTTTCAGATCCTGAACGAAGGTGTAGATTTCTTAGGATATGTTTACAATATATATGTGCTTCTCGCGTAGTTGAGAGCACCTTGGTCTGGCAGTGACCAGATCAAGAAATTGTTTATAATTAACCTTTCCGTCACCAAAAGTCGTTCATACAGAAATATACCTGGACATATCTGCCTATGAGGAGGATCTGGGCCTACAAAAAATAGGTAAAGGTCACAAACTGCAATATATTTGTGATCGTCCCTAATTTCTAGTATCCAATAAGTATTATTAGATACAAGAAATAATGAACATACATTAATATGCTCCCATAGGTTTAACTAAGCGATAACAAAGCTTAAGTAATTGAAAATACACAATTAAAAAAATTTGAAAGGAATATTACAGCCAATAATATTAAATAGCCTCGAGAAGGTTATAACGCGCTAGAGTTCAGCTTTCAATAATAAAAACACAATGTCGGGCTAAAACAATACATCGATCAATCAGCCCAACCTTAGTTCAACAATGTTCGGCTTTCAGTATAACCGTTTCAGTAATACCAGTATTTCTAAAAGTAATAAAATAATAGTTATATATATATATTATAGTTATAGCAATAATGCACATACAGCTGCGACATATATAAAAAATAAGAAAGGAATTTCCTAAATTCAACCTCTAAAGGGAACTTTGTAACCATCCAACTGATGTACCTCAAATCGGATTAATTACAAAAGCAATAATGCGAAGATAGATATTATAGACTAATAAAACAATGCATTCAAAAAATCCTTTTTTCCAACAAGTAAACTAAATTTATTTCTTTTTTAGCGTAGTAGTACAAGCCGAGTATCCGCCAGTAGAAAATACGAAACGAAAGGAAAAGGGTATTCCTGACGTCACATGAACGGACAGCTCAACGACACGGAACAGACACACTGCAGACCTGACGTAGTGTAGATAGCTTACTGTTATAGTTAAGGACGCAGTTTGTACTTGACAAGTAACTGGAAATGTCTTGAGGAATTTCTACTAATCCTTATTATGGCGAGTAAGTGATCAAATGCGAGCCTATGTGTTTGATCACCATCTCCCTGATGGTAAGCGATAATGTAGCCAAAGATGGAGCATGTTTCATCATCATCATCATCATTTCAGCCGAAAGACGTCCACTGTTGGCCTCCCCCAAATGTCGCCACAATTACTGGTCCTGTGCGTCTCGCATCCATCGGATTCCCGCGACCCTCACCAGGTCATCGCAGGATCTAGGAGCATGCTTGCCTAGAAGTAACCTATTCACTCCTGATTTAAAAACCCCTAGCTTGTACCTACTCCGGCGGACTCCGGCAGGGAATTCCATTCCTTAGCTGTACGCATAATACATGAGTTCCCAAAATGCTTTGTACATATGGGTGGGATGTTCACTCGATGTACCGGTAGTGCAACGCCGTACGTCTAGTGGTCCGATGATAGAATGGACTTGGCGCAATTAAATTGTGCAATTCCAATGCACACTCCCCGAAATGTAAACGATAGAAACCGACAGGCTAGCAACGTGTTTTTATACTATCAGATTCTCCTTTCAGCTTTTTTTAAAAGTCAATAAAAATAATTTTATAATTCCCAAACTTTCTTGTTAGTTCTAAGTAGAAGTTGTCTCAACCACAGTTATTTTAGCAGTAGGTACTATATAAAGCTAAAAGATCAGTCAAAGTATAAAATTAATTAAAGGAAAATAAGTAAAGAAACTCCGCCTCAAGACCCACAATAGCCACTTTCACTAATTAATGTTGACTGACACAATTTACTTTGAAAATAACAAATCCAAAAACGATTGTGTATTCATGTAAATTCTGAACAAAAGGTCTAATTTATGAAAAAGATACCAACTTAGATATTAAACAATGTAATATATTCCAAGTCTTCGGAACACAACAAGGTTTTATCTAAAAATAGTCTGTGTAATTGAATTAAATTCTAAACATTTGAGCTCCCTACGTTTCCAATTGGTCGTTTTCTATGGAAAATAACCAGAAAGAAACTCCGCCCACGGGTACTCTCAAAAAAACACATTATAATATATTTTTTTACTTTTTTAGTGGTGATGGATAGTGGGCTCATCAAAACCTGAATAGTGTGCAAGTCCTACAGTAAAATATCTACGGAATATAAACATTACGAATGTGCATATGAAATTTGAAGATTTCTCTCGATTTCGATTTCTAGGATCAAATCCTGACCATGGGAACACGAAACCAAAAAAAGCATTTTCCAAATCAGTCGGCGTAACGACTTGTAAAAATAAGTAAAGTTTATTTATTTTTTGTGGAGCTGACAGAAGTTTTGTTCCATGGAAAGTGTCTGACACTTATGACATCACTTTAAAATAATATTCTACAAAACATATATAAAAATCAGCCATAAAAATTTAAATTGAGTAACTCTTAGTTTTAGTTCCTTTTCTCACCTGGTACCTGCCCAGGAGCCCCAAGGGGAAGCTCCACAAGCACACAGATATTCAAAGCAGATAAGACGGTACTGAGAACCTTAGGTTACATCCATGTGAAAATAATTTATATCAGATCACTCTGGAATCTTAGTATATTATAATTACACAGTACCGATATCAATCGCCCTTTTTCATGAATGGGCCAAAAAAAAACATGACTTAAAACAATAACCCACATTGTTATTTACAAACAAATTCTCATTATAATAAATGATTTTTAATGAAACCTTTTAAGTAGCGTTCTAAGTAGAAGCGTGGATTATGTAGGAGTAAATGTCAATATTATTCACAAAACTGAAACACTGAGCTCCTGCTTCATATAAAATACAAAATAATATTCAATTATTGAGTGGGCGGCCGTCTTAATAAATTTACTGTTTATAGTGTTTCCTAAATTTGTATTATTATAAGATATTAACGTTAATAAAAACGATACGATAATAATATTTCCCAAACAATGTTATTGTTGTTGTGGTTATTGTTAGCCGTTATTGTGCTTTACAGCAGAAATTGCACTAATACACGTAAATTGTGTCCGTCAATTTAATATTAACAAGCTTAAATTACTATTTATTTATTTTATAATTCATGTACACACAGATACAAAGAAGAAGATAGGTATCTTAATATAAAGTTTGTACAAAGGTACTGCTTATTTCAAAAAGAAATTTCTTCCAGCAGACCTGCGAACGGAGAGATTAGAAGAGATGTAGACTATAGTGTGTAGAAAATAAGCAAAGAAGAGTTTGTGAAATCTTAAATTAAACTAATATATATTATAAATACTTATATAACTAATAGTTATATAAGTATTTATTATACTTATATAACTATAAATACCTATTTTACATGCTACAATTAAGTTTAAATAGAAAACGGTGGAAAACTCATTGGGTATCAATAGATTCATCTGCATCACTGTCAATGTTAATAGTGCTCTAAAGTTCGTTGCAATGTTCGATGGCAATCGTAATTATTTGACTGCAAAATAGACTACAGCCAGAGTTCACGTGAAAAGGCGTCTGGTTATTACTATACTTACTTAATTCCTCTTATCCAGTAGCTTGCGAAGCCATCCTTGCATACGAGACGGTACTGTGACTGCATACACTGGGCCTTCGCCGTGTATTCACCTAGCGAACAAGGCTTGCTCACTGCAGCGTCCGAGGCATTTCTGGCTCGGAACTGAAACCCTGGTGTTACTACTGTCACCAAGCTGAATAGAACCAAAGCCTCCGGAAATCCTGGGAACAAATAAAAGACAACTGTTTACTTTGGTCTTAAAAGTCATGTCCTTAGCACAATATACAAGAGAAATTTGTAAAACGGTTGTGTAATGAACACAAGAAAAATAAAACTCCTCTATTTTTACAAACTTTTATTTAACTTGTTGAGTGGTATGGGTGTAAACTCCCAGTCGATGCTTCTATTGAAAAGGGAGGATCCTCCGACCAGAAGGATGTTGTCTGGTCTGGACAACTCTCCGATAGTTGATTTCCGTCTGTTGTTTATTATGTTTTAATCGCGCAAAGAACGCGATGGGAGATTTTGTAGTTTAGTTCCTATGTGACGTCATGTCGGTAGCGACATCTATATCGACTTGCAATGCTTGTTTAGAAATTTTGCAAATGTCGGATAGTGCCTATAGGAACTACAGAGCGCTAAATGATAACTTCATCGTGTTTGAGCTCATTTACCGTGCGATAAAATCTTGTTATGAAAAAATGTTTTTCATTGAAAACTTTTTCAGGTTTAATATAGGTACACCGTATTTATTACTTTTTTGTGAAGAGGTTTTTCGTCCCCATTCCCCTTCAGATGTTATGGATATGTTAACAGGAGATCCGATGACCATCGTAAAAATTGACTTGACCTGTCAGAACAAAAGAAAGGCAGACGTCGCCCATCATTGACCTGGCGGTCAAGAATCGACAACCCAGAATAGAATATCCTGGCGCCAATTTGTGAATAGACCCAACCCCAAATAATGGAAACAGGCGAGGACTTAGAAAAAGTGATAGGATTTGAATATTTATACTCTGCTTCCTTTGACTCGTCTTGACCACGGTCTTACCTTAACAATATTATACTTTTTGGTATCTGACTGAGTCATCTCTATTTCAAAGTTATAAGAGATCACTAATCAGTCTGTTTACGATAAAACGCTTATTTTGCACTATTTATAAAACAATCTTAACCCTTCTAAGCGTGTGAATTTTATACATCTGGTGTGGTTTGTATTATAGTTTCTGACCTATTTCTCTCTCTGTAGCCGACCGGGCTCTTTTCAAATGAAAATAAGAAAGATATTGCGAAAAATGTGACCGACTGAGCTTACTACTTCTTTTACGGCCACTGAATAAAATTATCATATTTAGGAAGCATAATGCTTCTTAAATATGAAAATTGTATTCAGCGCTAACAGTGTAACCCAGATTATTTTTAAACTGTTAAATTTCGAGCCTAATACTACTAATATGGTATCTTATCTTTTGAATTCTAAAAAAACATCCCTAAAGGGTTCACCCAGTAATAGGGTTGCAAAGGTCAGATGGTAGCAATTAGATAGGTACACCTACACTTAATTGTAAAAATAATTAGGTTCATATTATTAAGATATATTTGAAGTAATTCCTAAACAACCAAGTCGTAACAGCATGGAACGCTTTCCTGGAAAGTGTTGTGAAAGCTCCCACACTGAACAGCTTCGAAAATCGATTGAAGAGACTTAATATTAGAAGATTTAGTTTAAGAATTAATGTTTAAGATACATTTATATATTATAGAGTCCAATCATGTAACTGGCCAGGCCTGGATATATACGAAAATGCCCATCTTTCTTCACTTCGAATATTGCAAAAAAAAACATTATTCGGGTAATTTTTAGTTAGGTATCTAAGTGGGTGTTCTGAAAAGTTTCCAAGGTTAGGAGGTAGGAGTATAGTTGTACATCTTTTGACTGCTACTCACCAAAGTTTCAACCATTTTGATCGCGTTGTTGTTATTTGACAGTCATTTGAATGAGTCGATGTGAAATGAAGAAAAAGAAAATACTTTTTCACCAAGACAACGCATCCTCTCACACCTCAGCGGTGGCCGCGGCGAAAACCTACGAATTACGGTTTGAACTGCTTACTTGATCATCCGCCTTACTCACCAAATCTAGCCCCAAGCAGCAAATCTTTTTGAACCCTCATTTGCGCTCGGTGGTATTTTTTTTCGGTGGGAAAGTCATCCAATGACATCCCCCGCTCTTGGGTGGAGCGAGAGATAGTGTCAGTCTTTTACTGACTAAAAAACCACTCCTGTTCCTTCGTTGCCTTTCATACCAGGGCCAAGTCTTCCTTTCAGAATCAGACCCTTGGCCCCAGTAGACTTCGACCCTGCTAGGCCTCTACGGTTGCTTACATCTCCTTGAGGCGCGCGTGGAACACTACGCTAACGCGTCGACGACTTGGGCTCGGACCGACTGCCACTCCTCTTCGCTTCGAACCATTGCCTGTACCAAGGCCGCGCTCGGCGCTCGGAGGACAGACGTTTTCGTAAAATGCAGAGGCAAACTTCGTGAATAATTATTTTCCAGACAAAGCGCCAACTAATATTTGAACGGGTTAGGTTAGAGATAAGGGCATAGCTGGAAGAAGTGTGTAGATTTACAAGAAGACAATATAAAAATAGAAAAATAAATTGTAAGAAACAATTTCTTGTATCTTCGTTTGGTCGTAAACTTTTCAGGCCACCTGTGTAATACAATTTTAAATACATTATTTACACTTGTGTTCAATTAATATTATTTTGTAAATATTCGAAGGTATAAAAGTATTATTTTATTTTGTTGTGGGACAATAAACAGCTACAATATACATATAGAAAAAAAACAGTACAAACTAGTTTACAATATTGCAGCCCACTGCATTATCCACATATTGACGCATAAGATTGCCGGCAGTAAATGCCACTGGTTAAATAAATATGAGCAGATATATGGGTAATCTACTGAACGATACAATGTATGGCTACTAAATACTAGGTCAGCATGTATATGAACCTGTGTAATGTGGATACGGATACGTCATTCGCTCCCGATACGTTGCACCAATTCAATTAGAGTTAATGAAATAATAACTCTTTGACCATAGTTACAGAGCATAATTCAATAAGCTCTCGTTGGTTAACGAGATATTCTCGATCAAACCATGTGCATCATGTTTTTCGTTCCTTCATGCATAGTAAGCGTTGTCCACGGTCGCTATATACACAAACGTTGTATTCATTAGTAGACCAATCATCCGAATTTATTTCAGGTCGATGCAGCATGTCTTTTTGAAAAAAGAAATGTATTTTATTATAAATTACAAAAAAAAAAATTAAAAGCTTCAAACATTAAGATGACTAAACTCGTGAAAAAATAAGAGAAGGTTTAGTAGTAGCTATTTTGCCTATTTTAATAGTAGCTACACTACATCGGACAAGCCGCTAGGTAGTAAAAATACAAATGTCAAAACGGCCCTTTCATTTTTTGACAACTTTATCACATTTTTTTCGAATATTTCCGTTTTTTTTTTTGCATTTGCAACCTAACTAGCACTGCTATCCACTACAACCCTTACAAATCTAAGAATACAAGAAGGTTTTTATTTTTTTATATTATATGTACCTATCTACTGTTTCTTAAAATTTGGAAAGATTTTTTACTCTCAATCCACTTTCACTCATTGTGGGTATGAAAATCAACTCAACTAACCATGATTTCAAAATGGTATAGTACCTACATACTCTAGAAAAGGTAACCAAAAAAACAATATTTCTTACTATTTCTAAACGAGGTCCAAGTTTTATAATTTGGAATTCTGTTGTATTTTTTTGCAAAAAAAGTTTATCTAAAACGAAGACCAGACAGTTGACTGCCGTACGAATTTGTTTTACGTTAACGCGTTCGACATGTTATGACGTTCGACGTACTCCGATACGCGGTAAACGTTTCAATCGACATGTTTATGACGTTCGACGTGTTACAATGCGTAAACGTTTCCATCGCGTTAACGTAAAACAACTCGCACTCATCACGCAGATACATTATATCAAACACCTGTCAGTAATCACTAATATTACTAGTTTAACCATCGACTTTCTCCCAAGTCTCAACTTAAACTCAAACTTATTTATTTCCCTACATGGGCACTTGTAAAACTTCAGCTAGTGCACGGTTCCAAATGGTCGTTTCCTATGGAGAAGAACGGCCAAAAAACTCCATGGTCACTCTTCAACAATTCCATCTTCTTCCTCTTCCATCCCAACATACCTTTTTTAGGGAGGAGTGACAGGAAGTTTCACACTTTTACTATCTAAACAGATGGGCCTGTGTTCCGTCAATTGACTTTTGTGTTCTAGAGCCGCGGTAACTCTTTCGAACCATCCCTCAGCTCTATACCTACCTACGTATTTTCTATTTTAAAATGGCAGAGGTGACACTAAACTACTTAGCTAATTGAAAAGCTATCTTTCATCGATATTGCCTTGCCTTTCAGGTTAGATTGATTTGCAACCTTTGCAATCCTGTAATGTAATTTAATTAGTACTGTGCCCCTCGTCAATGTAATTTGAATTTGATGGACGGATGAAGATAATATGTTACACCGACCCATAATGAATATGCATTAGATTATTAGAGCATCAAAGCATTAATTTCAAATAAACCATTTACAGGCACTTTTGAACTCTCAAATAGTCGGTCGGTCAGAAGAATGAGGCTAATTGCTCATTCTAAAGCGTAGATCTCTATGAAGAAGAACGTGCAAGAAACTCCATAAATTATAATTATATTATTTTTATAATTATTTGTTTCACCATAAGCCTTCCGTCACAAAATTCTTAACTCTAGACATCACTAATTAAACAAAGGCTTAAAAAAATTAGGTCCTGTAGACTTAGGAGCCAGTGATAATTTTTAGGCTTTTTATGAAAGCATAATTTTACAACACTTCAAGCAAATCTGAATGACTAAGCGATCACGCTTCTTTGATTTGACGAATGATAAACTTTTAGTAATTAACAAGAATAATCGTCCTTTAATTAAACTGTCATAAAAACTAAAATTGAAGTCTGCACTGTGCCAACTTAATAGATTTAAGTGATATCTCGCTAGATAGGAAGCCTGAGTCCCTGGAGCAGGATCGTTCCAGATCAATTATAGTAACTTATGCTTACTTTTAGTGTTCACATAATTATTTTTGATCCCAGGAAGTTACTGCTCCATTTTGGCATAGAAATGCTTATTCTATTCTTATATAGCTTATGCCAGCGGCTTCACCCGCGTACACTTGCGTAACGGTTACAGATCTTCGCCTTTATAATAATACAAGCTGCTGCTAGCGACTTCATCGCGTGAAAATAGAAAGTTATCGTTAGGAAACATACGCCTGGGATAAAAAATATCTAATGCGCTATTCCAGGACATGGTCTACCCGTGTGCTAAAAGTGATCCAAATCTGTTCAACCGTTCGAGCGTGAAGAAGTAACAAACAAACAAACACACTAACAAACTTTCATAGTGTGTTGGTGTGTTAAGCTTTATACACTTGGCTTCGTTTCGCTTTTCCGTATGTCACAAAGACATTTCTTAGAAAAACTTCGCAGAAAGCAAAGTACGAAGTCATTATTGTATTTCCACCTACTTTGTTGCACATGACCGCTCTATATCCTCCTTTCGCTGTCTATTTATAGTATTTTATTAGCACATACATGAGATGTCAATGTTTTGTCTAAACATTATGTTCGTGACAGAGCAATTCACAGGAAATTACACCAACCGACCTTCGTAACAATCTTATACTTTATTTAGCTTCGGTTAGCACTGTACTGAAAATAGCCCAATACATAATAAGTACACAAGCGTATATGTATAGCGTCACCACTGAAACAATTACTTGAGACTTGAGACGCAACTGCCACATACAAGTAATATCCCTTTTTTTGGCTAGAAGTATCTCGCAACCTTCGTCCTTCCTGGGAAAAGGTGATGTAGTTGTCTTTGTGAAAACCTTAATGCTACAAATAAACGTCCGAAATAAATATTCCGTGTGTGGATATATATTATTAGCATATTTAATTAATTAAAATTAAATCATTTCATCGTAATATACAAAATAAAATGTCGTAAATTATGATTTTACAATTAGACAAATAAATAAAATTTCAAACGTCAATAAATAACCCACCCCTGATCACTCCCGGGCAAAGGTGCCCGTAACATTCGCCGCATTGCCTCGCTGAATAACGATAACGAACGAACGACCTAAACCGGGAGTCACCCGTTGCCTCCCCGAGCCTACGGCCAAAATCCCCCACAACACTTTGTCTCCCTACTCAAACTGCCCAGAGTCTTCACAGCTATAATGGTAGCGCATAATGGTAAAACTGCTCTAAGGAAGCGTACTTAGGCCTTTTTTAGAGCAGGCCTCTTCAGCGGCGGCAAAAGCAGTCTGCATAGTGCAACTGAAGTGATTGGCGACGACAGTGCTGACGCCAGTTGCGTCGCCGATCAGGCACTCCCCGTTTTCCCATGGCACCAAACTCAACCCATCTGGCCTCTTACCATCAGACCTGCTAAAACCAACAACTCAGTGCGTGATGGCCATCGGCCTTCACCATTAAACCGCAGGTGCATGTATGAGGTTCATATACCTTAAAGCCCGAGCGGAGAGCCACCGCCACATGCAAAAAGTCATCGTCGAGTAGAGTGCCTAGATTAGGCGAAGGAATCGCCTGTAACCGCGCTCCGGATTCAGGTGACAATAATGCTCGTAGTCTTCTAACGCACCCTGCTTTAGAAGTCGATAAGGTTTAAGAATTGCTCTAGAATCAGTTTTACCCCTATAGAATCCCACACCCGCTGAACATGTCCTAATTCGGGGAATATTGCACTCTAGTTGAGGGTCAACCAACCAAGCTGACACAGCATCCAATACAAAGGGCATACGTCCCTCGTCACCATGTGCATTGAGCAATACAGTGCCTAGGTTGACAACCTCATGCGAAAACGCTAAGAAAGTCGACCAAACGAAGAAAGCAGACCCACATCCTTTGCGCACCGCACCCCGAGACCACCACATCGGATTAAAAGCAGAATCTAAATTCAACCGTCCTAAATTCACCCAGAGGTGTCTAATTTTGTCGCCACCAGCACAGACACCCCTATAATCTTATAATATACTTTGGATGTGTATATATATCCCTTGCCGCTTTCGGCTCAGGTGACTAATTTCTGTTATCTGTGCAACTATGCATGAGCTCTAATATGGCTAATACATCGTATCTTTGCTGTGAAGATGAATGCAAAGTACAGACACGTTAAAACACCATTTATTTCTGATGATCTCTCGCCTGGTCTTCAAAAGAATAGAGATTCTGTTTTACTTAACGTCTCCAACCAGTTCTATACTTTGCTGCCTCTTCCCAACGAAAGGGGTATATATCAATTTCATCATATGTCTTTTCCTGAAGAACTGGCTGCATTGTTTCTGCTTGCCGTCCTTTAATTCAAAAAAGAAAATCTGCTTAGCTATCCTCTCGTCAGACATCCTTTCAATGTGTCCAGACCAGCGCAGCGGACGCCGCATTAGATAGGCCTCAATACCGCAGGCATTAGGCCTACGTCGAACTTCTGAGTTCCTAACACGGTTGTATCATTTGATGTTCAAAATGTCACGGAAGCACTTAAGGTGAAAACGGTCTAATGCACGTATGTGTTTTCTGTACAGAAGCGTAAAGGACGTACACATGTATTACGGACATTTAAGCCTATAATGTGTTTACGTTATAGACTTCCTATATTTTTTTTCCTTTTCTTTGTCTACTTCCATTTTCTGGGGTTGGGTCTCCTCACAATTCTGCGCCAGGACAAATAATCCTGTGCGCGGAGTGTGAGTTGTTACGTTATCACGATCGAAATGTTTACCGCGATTGGCTTTCTGATTGGTTAAAACCTTGGAGTGGGCCAATCCGAGCGCCAACGTCATAAACGTGTCGATCGCGTTAACGTAAATATAACTCGTACTAGGCACTCTAGTTTTTCTTTCTCTATCGATTTTATAATATACCACCAGGTCAAAGGTGGGGCGAGCGCTACCTCTCTGTTGCTGCCTAAATTTTTGTTTCCACTTAAGTAGATAATTTTAAAATAAGTGTAGGTTTTCACAGTCTCATGTTTTTCTTCAGTTCAGAAAGTATGACGAGTCCAATACATTAAGGTGGGTCTACGCTAGAAGAGCTGATCACGAGGTGCACGAGCCGAGCTCAAATTCATGTAGTGTGGACCGACTCTAGAGGAGCCGAGCACGAGTGACACTACACTAATTTGAACTCGACTCGTGCTCCGCTCATGCTCGGCTCCTCTAGCGTAGACCCACCTTTAGACAAATCCTACGAGCCGCTATCGTGGATGTACAGTTGACCGCACGCCTAGGATAACAAATTGACATTGGCAGAGGCTCTATTCCGTAGCAATAGGTAGCAGACTTTCATATTCCATGTGTCTACTAATATACCTTCTCTTCACCGTATTATTAACCAATGCGACGGAAACTGTGTTTCAAAAAAAAGGAGTGGGAAAGACACTATATTTGTTTTTGATGGTTCCATTAAAGGCTTGAGACGATTCCATAGGAGGATTAATTTCTGGCATTGGCGTGTTAGTTTAGTTCTCTGTCTCACAAAGGCTTTATATGGTTTCATTAGCTTAGAAATCATTTCATTAGTTCCTGTTGAGTTCTACACTACGCGGACAACTAGTCACAGACTTCATTTGTTTTACTGAAGTAGCACTGAATTGTATCGAAAATATGAATACATTTATAGGTAAATTTAATATCACTGTAAAAGACGAAAGTTTGTATATATGTGTCTATATATAAGGATTATGTCTGTTACTATTTCACGCTTATAAAGCTAAAAAGATTTGAATGATATTTGTTAGCAGGATAGCTTAGAATCTTGGATAAACACATTGGTTATAATTTGTAATGGGGAGAAGTATTAATTCCACGTGGGCGTCCCGCTGCTAAAAGCATTGTGTACATATTTATAATGTAGCAAGATTGCATTAGTGTGCTATAGTGCTTGACTGCGATCCCACGTGATGGTAAGCAGTCAGTATCTATATCTATACAACGTGAGTTGTGCGAGATTGTACCCCGAGGCCCTGGAATGCGTTTTAGTCAGCTCAGCCCAAGGGCGGGAGATGTAATTTGATGATGTCCCACCTAAAAAAAATCTATAATATCAAAATAACATTTTTAGGGTTACGTACCTCAAAAGGAAAAAATGGAACCCTTATAAGATCACTTTGTTGTCCGTCCGTTTGTCTGTCTGTCTGTCAAGACCCTTTATTTCGGGAACGCGGAGGTATCGAGTTGAAATTTAAGCTATGTACTCAAGTCTGCGGTCCCTTGAAACTGTGAAAAAATCAAACTTCTGAGTTAAGGACCAAAAACGATACGGCCGTTTATGTTGCCAAAAAAGACATTTCGACACTCTCAAGGGAATCAAAATTCATAGGGTGCTTCCCATTGCCCTAGAATCTTGAAATTTGGCATGAAGCAAGATCACATAGCACAAGTACAGGAAAAAGTCTGAAAACTGTAAATTTGTAGTTACGTCACAAAAAATATATATTTTTTGCTATTCGGAAAAATCTTCGTTTCTCAATTCTGGAATTGAACTGTTTTCATAGAAAAGTTTATACGGAACCCTCAGTGCGCGAGTCTGACTCGCACTTGCCCAGTTTTAAATGGTCGGTCTGTCTGCTTGTTTCAGGTAAGTAATCTCCGAAACAGCTTGACTGAGTTTAACCAGACTGTTACTAAGAAATACTTGATGTTATAAGGAATAACTAACTTAGGCTACTTTTATTATAGAAAAAAAAAACTAAAACCCGACTACGACAAAAAGAAACGACGCTGACAAAGTATGAAACAAGATTTTTAGGATGCTGAAATTAATAAGGAAACTGGAAAAACAAGAACGGAACAAAAAGAAAAGTCGCAGTCACACGTTACAGGTACCAACCGAAACATATATAATCGTGTGACAACGGATATTTTTTATTTTTTTTATTTAAACTATTTTGGTGTTAAATTTAACACATGACTTTTTGTCCGCTAGAAGGCATCGCTTTAAATTTGCGCAATATTTTGGAAATGTACAAATGAAGCCCTTTCAAATGATACCAAACACGGCGTATTTATCACCATTTTAATAATTAATGCATTACTTTTTGTCCGCTAGAGGGCGCCATGTCAAGTTTTGTGACACGTCACGTAGCCTATGTTCAGCGTACAATTAAGACGTTTCTTACGACACCTCATATGTTGAGTTCCGATAAGTAGATTAGGAGCTATGAGGGAACAGATGAACATACTCACATACATACATAGCCTGTCAAAATCATAACCCTCCTTTGGCTTTGCCGTAGTCGGGTAAAAAAGATTCCGCGCAATAAAAAGAAATGATGATGTATTTATGTAAATGTAAAGATACAGTGACAATATTGGGTGCACTATATCTGATGTATATGTATATTCGTTGGTATTACATGTATTATATTATGTATGAAGGCATAATAGTCGCATTAAGCCAAACGCTCGTGTTCAATGCCTCTCACGTCTGAAGACTGTATCATTAGGGGGAGATTTCAACTTGAAAAGGTTTCTATACCACTCGTAGTCCAAACGATTGCGAGTCTTTATACTCTGCAGTTAAACGAAGATGTATTTATACAAAATCCAATTTAAACACTAAATTTGTTTTTTAGCGTTCCATACGTCTAAATGGAAAACGCGAGTCACTCGTCACAAGTTACTCGTGTGACTGTCTGGTACAGTCAAACTTTAAAAAGTCTTATTGTAAAGGGTTTCATACATGTTTTATTTTATTTATTTTTTTAAATAAATAAATACTTAGTAGTTTAGAAGGATGCAAAACAGGGTGTAAAGTCACGCAAACCCCAATGAAAAGGGAGAATCTTCCAAACAGCTTAAGCCGACGGTTAGCCGCTTGAAGACTAAGCTTTCCACACACCTTATCTTTATCCTATATATGTAATATAATATATAATAATATAATATATATAGGAGAATAAAATCTCCTTTCATAACTTACGCCTTGCCCAGCAGGGGTTGTACGAAAAAGAACCCGGGCGCCCTGGAACGAAGGCAAGATAGGAACAGGAGTGGGTTTTAGTCGGTAAAAGTCTGACATGCCCTCGCGCTCCGCCCAAGAGCTGTAAAAGTCATTGGATGATTACCACCTAAAAAAACTTACCTCTTGACTAATAGCCAACATCATGAGGAAACGGTTATATTCAAATACTGTTCTGCTGATAATGTTAAATACGAGCTAAGCCTCAATTTCCGTAGTAAAAAAAAACATTTTGCTGGCAACACAGCATTCAACATTTGTTTGAAGCATGAGTACAGGGGTGACCAGATGGTTGCAAACCAACGTCCCAACCAAGGTGACCTTACTAATTTCAATCCGTGTAGATAGCAGTTGTAAACCATGAACTTCAACGCCCTTGGTTGGGAGGCGCGTTTTCCCAACCACTGAAAGTGTTGGCGCGTGATTTACATCCATGTAGCCGCAACACAAACCAAACACATAAACCAAGGTCACCTTGGTTGGAACGCTAGTTTGCAACCGTCTAGTCATCCCTTAAGGCAGAAAAGAATAAAACAAAATGATTATTATCCGCAACACTTAAACAGATAATGCACTCATTACGTTCCGTCCGAGTCTTTAAGTAAAACATTAAAGGAACACATTGAACAAGAAATCAACAATATTCCTACTACTCAACTTGTGAGGTGCGTCTTCATGAATGTTAGAGATCGCTTTGAAGAGTACCAAACTCGTGAAAGATGACATTTGAATAATGTTATTTTCAAAAAGTAATTTTCCCATATCTTCAATATCTGATTTTGTAAATTAACGCGTATATATAAAAATATTGTTAATTTTTTTACGCATTTACAAAAGTGAGTTTTTTTTAAGACGAAAAGTTGATTTACAAACTGTGGGGTGACGCGACATTTAAAAAAAATCTCACGTCATCATCATCATCTTCTTGCCCTTGTCCCGTCTTATTTGGGGTCGGCGCAACACGTTTTTTTCTTCCAAACGTAATGTGTGATACAATTCGTTCGTATTTATCTTATCTTAATTAAGTCAACAACCCCAACAATCATCAAAGCGAATGTAGGTATTGACTTTAAATGATTTGTGATTATTAATCCAGCAACAAAGTGATAAAATGATTCAATGAATTACTTTCTGTTTGACAATCCCACATTATCTGCTAGGGAGTTGGAGATCGCTGTGCTCTCTTTACAAAATATAGACAAATTACACCCAGACACAGAACAAATGATCATCACACAAACATTTGTCCTGGGTGAGAATCGAACCCACGACCTCCGGCATAGCAGTCAGGGCCACTAGACCAACAGGCCAGTCAATTATGTTGGTGACAACGACATTAAACACAGGTACATTAGGAAATAAAATATTCCCAAACACGACAATCAAATCAATCTACGTGACGCTGCAACGTTGTCCCGCAACTTGCTCCCCAATATTTTACAACGCGTTTAAAGGACGTGAGACATAATATTAGACAATTTACAGCGTTGCGTGTCATGTTGGGTGGCATTTTGTCCCCTAATTTATCTGAGGTCTAATAGTCACGTCACTGGAATGACGTAGTGGCCGATGGCTAAGTTGGAGTAGGTACTTGCGCTGCGATATCACGACTCGAGCCTAGACGTAAACACCAGATAAGCTTTGACTCAAGGAGCATGGGAATGTAAACAAGACCAGCATTTCCAGAAGACCACATTGTTCGTTTAGTTTTAAACCAGCCTTTGTGAAGTTGAGTCCTTGTGCTATTTAAATATATCGTATTAATGAAATCAAGAGTTGATTCAGTTGAAGTGATCTAAGTACTTAGTTTGCAGTAGATCAGATTACGAGCACTGGTATTGATGCGTTTTTGTGGTGGCAAATCATCAAATAACTTCGCCCGCTCTGGGTGGAGCGAGAATAAGTGTCAGACTTTTACTGACTAAAACCCACCTTTTTTTCCTTAAGTTACCAGTTGTGTTCTGCCGCCCCCTCTCATTGATGCCTATTGACAGCTGATATTCTAAGCTAAGAATGTAAAAATAAGTACGAGTTGGACTCGCGCACTGAGGGTTCTGTACGTTCGGTCTTGACAGGCAGACACACGGACAATAACGTGATCCTAAAGGGTTCCGTTTTTTCTTTTTGAGGTACGGAACCCTAAAAATTTCTAAATGTACGAGCAACTAACTTAAAGTAATCAAAACTGATGACTGCATATACCAAGACACTCAGAAAGTTTTTTGCGATAAAAAGTTTTTATGTATAAGGCACTGGCCACTTGTACTTAATTATTTTGAAAACTTTGTTTATTTAAAAGTAAAAATACCATTGTTTCAATTTTGACTTGCCCTTCACATTTTTTCGAGAGCCAAATCAAATTATAGTGTCTCATTTAAAAATGGATCTGCATCGAGAACATTTTTGTGCGATGATTTTCTACGATTTTAAATGTGACCTGATAAGTCATTTAATCGACTTCAAATTGATTTCATGGATGAAAGACCTTCAAAAGCAACCATCTACCGCTAGTATAGCGAGTTCAAGAGCGGTCACCTTACTTTAGGGAATGAACAAAGAAGTGGTCGTTCTACGGCTGTCACGGAAAAAAGTGTGCTGGCAGTAAAAGATTCAGCATACACTGCAGATTTATTCGGGAAGCGTTCACAAGATTGTACTCGAGCACCTTCGCGTGAGGATGATAGTTTGCTGCACAAGCTCACTGAAGCTCAGAAGCAGGCCCGTGTGGAGTGGTGCCGTGATATGACAAAAAATTTTGAAGCAGGCTCGTCTCGGGGCGTTTAAGACATCGTGACAGGTGATGAATCCAGGATTTGTCAATATCTGATTTCAATTCTTTTACGAGATCAAAGCAGCAGCATCAACGCCGAATGGTATACCACAAAATGCCTGCCAGAAGTTTTGTCTGCAATGAGCAACAAGCGACCGTACACCGGGCTCCGCGGGGTACTGCTTCACCATGACAACGCGCCCGCGCACTCAGCGCTCAAAACGAGGGACTTCCTGGATACCACACTAGTCAGAGTCTTGGGGCACCCTCTTTACAGTCCTGATCTGGCACCGAGTGACTTCTTTTTATTTTCTAAAATAAAAAATTCAGCTGAAAGGGATACAGTTTTCATCGCTGGAAGACACGCTAGCAGCATTCGAGAAAACCGTGGAAGAGATGTCTCCGGCGGAATGGAAAAAATATTTCGGAAATTGATTCACACGCATGAAACTTTGTATAGACGCTGATGGAGAGTTCTTTGAAAAGATTTAATAAAAATATTTTATCCACAGAAGTTAGTTTTTAGTTTCTCAAAACTTTCTGAGTGTCCCACGTAATACAATTATGGAAACAGGATTAGGTAGAAAATAATGTGACTGAAAAGATACTAAGAGAGAAAAAAATTTTTTTTTTTTGATCAGTCATCTCGCGAACGTCCACCACAGTGTTGTTTTTTTAACCCAAAGTTTGCCTGGTAGAGAATGCCTTGTTGCATTAAGTCTGCCTATGTATCACTACTATACAATATGAAGTTTAAATAAATAACAAACAACGTCATATACATACGAGTACATAATTCATATTTAACCTCCGTACACATATTTATTATCAAACATTATTATGGCATAAGTTTTTATGTATGCGTGTGTGTCTGCATATTTGTTAGTATTTCACGCTAAAACAGTGGATCGGATATTGATGAGTTTTAGCACACAGGTAGAACACATTCTGACATAGAACACAGGATAGAATTATTTTAAACTGGGAGTATGTTCCCTTGGGATAAACTTTTTACTTTCATGCAGGCGAAGCCGATGGCAGAAGCTAGTACTGGAATATTTTGGAATTACATATTTAATTAAAGACATACTTTACCCTTTACAATATTAATTTAATTTGTAGACAATGCCTATGCCTTTTGTTTAGTAATAGACATACATATATCACACACACCATCACAAACTCTTTCGCCTTTATAATATTTATTAATCTGTTTTATACGCAATGCTTATGCCATCTGCTGAAAATAAACTTCAATCAATGTACTTGTTAATAATTTCAATCAACTCTGCGATTTATCAATTATGAGTTTATTATTGTTATTGAACTTAAAGAGAAATAGTGATTTTTGAATTTGACAATGTTTACATTTTCAAGTATTTTTTTGTATGTACTTAGGGCATATTGAAAGTTTCTGGATTCTGATAAATAAGACTAGACATAACTTACGATACGTAATTGTTTTTCAAAGTATATTCCCTTGCAAATAATGTATTTTAGACCAATCTTCTTTAGGGATTTCTTCAATGGCTTTATGGAACGCATTCACCACCGATCCAGGGCTCGTAAAACGTGTGCCTCTAATTTTGTCTTTAATTTTTGGAAACAAATAGAAGTCGCAGGATGCGAGGTCCGGGCTGTAAGGCGGATGTGTCATCAGTTCCACCTTGAACCCTTCAAATAGACTTTTGTTACCTTAGCGGAATGTGAGTATGCGTAATTGTGGTGGAAAAGTACATTGCTTCAAGGATGACTCTGGGCAATTAAGTGTTGACGTACCAATGTGGAGTCACTGTTATGTAACACCATTTTTGTATGAAATCTAAGAAAACTTGCATTATTTTTTAATATATGTTCTACCATGGAAACAATGTTGTCTCAGTATGCAATATTGATGATGTATACGGCCTTAAAACTGCTAATGAATGGGATGTCTATTTTTGTTTCAATCACTTTCACATGGGAAATTTTATCTTACGAATAACGTTTGTTCTAAGGTCGGCTACAAGATAAAATTTCCAAAACGAAAGCTATTAAACCAAGAACACAGAGTCCTTTTGTTAGAAGAAAGTCGTAGGTATGCGTTATTAATATTGCCTTTTGAAATGCATAGTTTCAACGTTGGAACTCTAACATGAAAAAACGTTTTTTTTATTAACTTTCATGGTTATATGTACTGCACTACATATACAGATATTACAGAAAATACAAAACACAAAGAAACTAATAAATACCTAATTTGGAAAAAAAATAACATACGATTAATATAAATTATTTGAACTTATAATTCAAAGTAAATCCAAAGATAAGTACTACCTACCTATATCACTTCAAAGCAACCCGTTTTAAAAAAAGGCAATTCATAGGTAAACCTACTATTTAGGTTAAATCAAGTTTCCCGAAAATTGTATAAAAAATATCCTTTGATACATGATGATAATATTAAAATTATAAACTGGTCGTGTTTATCTTATTTTTTAATATTACCAGTTAATAAGAGACCTTATATGTTTTTGGAAGATAGACCTTATATGTTATAGACAAAAGTGATCAAACTACAATTGTGTGTGGGTATTGCAGTTGAGTAACAGACCTTAACTTTGGTGGAACCCTTAAAAAATATGCTAAATAATACAATAAAAGTCTGCTTAATCAGTCAGAATCTTATTAGAAATGTTAACAAACAAAGTATAATGTGCCCCACTTACCTCTCATTTTCATTAGATATCGATGCCTCCTTGTTTCCTTATTTCTTCAAATCAACAAAGCTAGTATTTATAAAGCCAATTAATTTGTTTATGTTTATATAGGAACTTTTCCAATTTATTTTTGTTAATTTACTATTTAGTAGTGTTTTACTGTAAGGTTTTTTATACCAAGATTTTTTTAGATTGTTAAAATTTTAAACAATGATTGTTCAAAAAGCTGCCAAACAGTAACAAATTGTATCAGATTTTAAAAAGGCTAAATGTGGGTGTAAATTGGCTAAATTCTAGTATCTTTTATTTACGTACTGGAACAAATAGTATACATCAGTATAGATAACAGATTTTCTAATGAGCCTGAATGTCAAATCAATTCACTGAAAATGTACTAGCATTAATTATTTTTATTCTAGAAGAGTTTTTGTTCTTGATTGGCATAAAATGTGATTTGGAATACTTATTATTTTATTGTAAACCTTTCAATTTGAAAATACCCCCTAAATAGGGGCTTGTTAAACTTTATATATTATTTGAAAACTGTAGCTAATAATTAAATAAACTTTCAAAAAATATCACTTCACGCAAAGACATACAATACTTCGACAGTTGCCAAGTTTTCAGTACTACGTACGCGGAAAATTGGCGCGCTTTTCCTCAAATCCTGAAAACCGTCTAGCGCGCCCGACGACCGAACCACGACTGAAAGCCTGAAAACGATAAACATCACACCTTATCTCGATCTTATTAGCGAGATCACTCTAACTGATAACTCGGTTTTGGGGAAAAATCTGTAGATTGTACGGCAGGTATTTTCGTAGGTAATTATTATTTGTTTTGTTGGTTAGATGCTGGCATAGTCATACTTATAATGTTGTTGAGATATCTCAATTTTGGGACCGATTCCATACATGCATTGTAATGTACAGTTCTTGTAGATAATTAAATTTTTAAAATTCTAAATTCAAATATTTTTATTTCACATAAGTAGGCCTACATGGGCACTTATAAAACGTCAGAAGCTAGTGCACGGTTCCAAATTGGTCGTTTCCTATGGATGAGAACCTGCAATTAACATTAATAATATTTCTTTCTTGAAGAAAAGAAAATAATCTTTGTACAACTTTTTTAACCGCGTAAAAAAGCTTCAATATTATATTTACGCTTCCAAATTAGTCCCACTTTTTTTTTTAAATCCAGTTCTGATTATGGGATTCATGAGGAATCGAGGGAACTCCTCAAATATTATAGGCAACCATTTCAGTATTTTCATGAAGAACTTATGCATTAAAAATTTGCATTATTTTGTCAAAAAGTAACATTTTGATGAAGTGAAACTGATGAAAAAAACCTGAAATGGCCAACGGAACTTTATACGCACATAAATATCACAATGAAGATAGTTAACCAACTATGGCAATACAAATAAATAGATGGTCCTGAATAATTATGTTGAAAATGGTATCATCAAAGTGACCTGATGATGATGATGGAGCCGGAAGATAGGCACTGGAACTCCGTAATTAATCAATGTATCCTAGCTGTGTTTGGGCTTATTAGAATGAGGGTGTTCTAAAATGATGTTGACCAGGTGGCAGCACTGAGGCGTCAGGTCCGGGCACCTGTCAAAACGCTTATATTTATGACATTAGTTAAACATCAACGTCAACGTTACGAATACGTTTTGAAAGGAAAAGACCCGACGGCTAAGTGGCGCTAACTGGTGGTGACAATTTTCTTGAAAACCCTCATTGTCATGAGATACAATTTGGCTATAAGCCAGCTTCATCCATCTGATGATGGAGCCGGAAGGTGAAAGGTAGACACGGGAACTTCATAATAAAACGTGTTTGGGTTAATTGGATTGTCATGAGAAATAGGAAAATAGGAAAAAGTAAAATAACCGATTTCACTAAAAAAATACACTAAAAGGATCAAAATAACTTTGATTTCGGAAGTCGGTGTTAAATAAGAAACAAACAATACCGAGAAGCACCGACTTCCGAAATTAAAGTTCTTTTGTTTCTTTTAGTGTTTTTTTTGAGTGAAGTCAGTTTTTTTTTGTTTGTTATTTTTGTTGTTTAGTGGTTGTCATAGTCTAGACATGGAATAAAACTGTTTATATTAGTGGTGTTTTATCGGTTTTAGGGAATAGTTACTTTTTGATGCAAGTGGTCAAACTTTGTTATCGCAACTGCGATGGAATAAAAGCACTAGCGGAAGCCGCTATGCAATAAGAATATGAAAATGAGAAAATGAATCTCGTAGCTCGCCATCCGATAATAAAGAGGATATCCGATCAAACAACGTTTTCCAATCGACTAACTAAAAAGTCCAAACTAAATTTTATAATTAATATAATATTTTGTATCAACAAAACTATCAAGAGTTTATGGATTATTTTTTGTGCATGCGTTTCTTGAATAAGTGATAAGCCTTACTCTGTCGGGTCAGGTTAGAAGGTGATGGCGGGGTCTAGTGAGCGATTGAACACAGACCCCGCCAGCCCCATCGTGGTTATTTTTTAAAAACCATCCAGAACAGCATATTTTAGTGCACACAGAGCAGAAAACAGAATTATATTGAGGAACAGTTAAATATTACTCTAAAAGAAATAACGAAATGTTTTTGTATTTAGAATACAAATGTAGTAAATTAGTATTTTGACGAAATATAATATTTATTTATAAAATTGGTGATTATGATGCTCAATTAATTGAGCAAAAATTAAATTAAAAAAAAACACTTACCTCTTACTATAGGAATTGGACTATATCTGCAAAAAAAAAATCTTTTGAAAGCCAAAAAGAAAGAAACCACTTGTGTGAAATGCACCCGATTCTTCACCTAAGAGTAGGACCAGTGGCAACAGTCAGCTCTCAACCAGCTTTAAAAGAAGAAGGAGGTTCTCAATTCGGTTGTGTTTTTTTTGTTACCTCAGAACTCTGTCATTAATGGACCAATTTGCAATTATTATTTTTTTACTTAAAAGGATATGTCTCCAAATGTCGAGAATACGGTGTTCCTGGGGATCACGCTTGACTCGAGGCTACAATGGGGTCCTCATTTAACATCTCTGGCAGGTCGGCTTAGTTCAGCAGCATATGCTGTCAGAAAAATCCGTCAATTTACTGATGTGGATACTGCGCGACTAGCGACTAGATTATTTTACTTTCATAGTATCATGTCTTACGGTATTTTGCTATGGGGACGGGCTGCAGATATAGAGTCTATTTTTATTCTGCAGAAAAGAGCTATCAGAGCCATATATAATCTCTCGATTCTCTTAAGGAACTATTTAAGGAAATAAACATCCTGACGGTCCCTTGTCAATACATTAATGAAAACATTATGTATGTTCGGAAAAATATTTATCTTTTTACTAAGATAAGTGACAGGCACAATTTTAATACTAGGAACAGGAACAAATTAGATCAACCTCGATTCAGATTGGTTAAAGTACATAGTACTTTCATGGGGTACTGTGTAAAATTTTATAATAAAATACCAGTTGAGATCCTACAACTAAATTTAAAGCATGCATTAAACGCACACTATGTAGACAAGCGTATTATAAACTGGAGGATTATATCCTTGATAAAAACGCTTGGCTAAATGCCGGTCCTGCTCCGCAGCCACAGCCACTTTTACCTTCAAAGTAGTTTTTATATATATATATTGTAAGGAGAATCCTCTCTTACGTCGGTAACTACCCACTACCTCGCCTATAAAAGCAAAGCGCCGGGGATAGTTCCCCCCTTTTTGCTGCTCAGCGCTCGGACTGGACGGACGTGTGAATCATCAGCTAGTCGCAAGGTCACGTAAGCCATTTGAGTTTAGTTTAGGAAAAAGGTGATAAAGTGACATTTCGTTTAGTGGATTTTAAGTGTTGGTGAATTGTTAGTAAATTGTTGATTGCGATCTGATTAAACTGTAATTATGAAGTAAAAATGGTTCTTTTGTCATGATTTGTTTTTTTTAATGAATTTCCACTTCTGAAGCTTATATCAGAAGTGGGATAGAGAACTTTTGAAAGCCCACTTAGAGAACGTTTCGTAGCTATAAATTATCGTGAACAGAAAAACCGTTTTTTTTAATTCCTTTTATTTTTGTTGCATCTACCCACTTTATCACTTTTATTTTTATTCGATCATTTTGTTTGTTTGTTTTTGTTTTTGTGCGTGATAATGGGACGTGAAGGCTCGTGTACTCGTGACAGACGGTCACATACTCGAGACAAGACACGCGGCCGCAAACGACGTCGATCTCGTGGGTCAAATGATCGCAGTAGTGGTAGATCGTACCGCAATTCAAGTAGGAGTCGTCGTACTTCGCAAGATGGCTTACGTAATCGAGATAGGCATGATTCTCGTAGTCCCGAAAGGCACCGATCGTGTACTAGGGATAGGCGTGATTCGCGTGGTAGGGATCGTTCGCGTAGCAATATTGGCAATAGAAAGCGCACTTGTACTCCTTCACCCCCGACTCGAACGAGTCCCACCTACAAGGATAGCGAGGTTTTGCAAAAAGCTAAGGAGCCGGTAATCCTTGATACGTCGGAACGACATCGGTCTATGGAGTTTAGTGTCCCTGGCTCCGAGGTGTCCACTCTCGCTCATGCCTTGATGCAAGCAATAAAAACGATGCAACCAGCAAGATCGCAGCACTATTATGTGTCGAACTTTGACCCATCAATTAACAGCATCGAGGCATGGTGCGACGAAGTGGATCGTGCTGGAGAGGCCAACGGTTAGAGTGACCACGAATGTCTGTCGCGTGTGGCTACTTGCCTTAAGGGTGACGCTAAGGTCTGGTTAGGGGAATGGGTGACGAACGATAGGACGTGGTCCAATTTCGTACGCGAGTTCAAACCCCTTTGCCCGAATAAATTAGACTACGCGAATATTTTATTCGAAGCTATGAATACAACTTCAGATAAGTATTCAACTTACTCGGAATACGCCCGTCGTACCTTATTGCGTTTGAGAATAGTTCAGGGGCTGAGTGATGAATTACGAACGTTAATAGTTATACGCGGTATAGACAGTCCACAGGTGCGTGCAGCTGCTGCTAACGCAAACTTAACCCCTGACACTATTGTCTCGTTTCTGTCAATTTACGCGAAACCGTCTAGGTCCGACAAGTTTGTCGATTCTAAAAGGCAAGGTCAAATAAAATCAAACCAGCGTTCGGGCCTAAAATGTTTCAATTGCAATCAAACTGGTCATATCAGTCGCAACTGTGAAAGACCTAAGGCAAATAGAACCAATAGTAAGCCTGCCAACGTGGCTTCGGACTCATCTTCTAATACACAACCCTCTTCGAGCAAATCTTGTGCGTTCTGTAAGAAGTCGGGGCATACTGAGGACAAATGCTTTACTAAGGCTAAATCTGAGCAACGAAACCCGCGTAATGTTAATCTATGCTCCTATCGATCAAGCATTGCACAAAGTAACGACATGACTACCGCGATAGTAGATGGAATACCTGTAGACGTGCTCATTGATAGCGGAGCTCTCAACGTATCCCTTATTTCTTCAAATATTTTGAAACATTTTACGTGTCAGCCAAAACCGAGACGTTGTGTATTGAAAGGTTTGAGTGAGAAAGAAGTGGTCGCAACATCTTACGTCACGCTCACAGTGGAATTCAGCGACATTGCTATTGAAGTCGATTTAGTAGTAGTTCCATCGACTTTTATGAACGCTCCTATCATAATTGGCACTGATGTTTTGAACCGCGAAGGCATTACCTACATTCGTACTAAAGATGAGCAATACCTCACGCGTTGCGATAACATTAGCGCAAAAGCCAATGCCATTTGTGTGAGTAATCAGGTCAAAGTAAATACACCCCTTCAGGGTGCAGAGTTGGATAATCTTATGTCCATCAAAGACGAGTTTTCCGACTATCTAATATCAGGGACTGCTATGAGCACAGTGCAAACAGGTGAGATGGAGATAAAGCTTACAAGTTCCACCCCTGTTGTGTATCGTCCGTATAGATTATCCTACTCCGAAAAACTCAAAGTTAGGAAAATTACACAAGACCTTTTAGATAAGGGAGTGATTAGGCGTTCGAAATCTGAATATGCGAGCCCGATTATACTTGTAAGAAAACGTGACGGCTCAGATAGGCTCTGTGTCGATTTTAGGGCGTTAAATCGAATTACAGTGAAAGATCGATACCCTCTGCCACTTATAGATGATCACATTGATAGGTTAGGCGCTTGTAAATTCTTCTGTAGCCTTGATATGGCTACAGGGTTTTACCAAATTCCTCTTAAAAAGGAATGTATTCACTTCACTGGTTTTGTGACACCTGAAGAACACTTTGAGTACGTCAAAATGCCTTACGGTTTGGCTAATTCCCCAATAGTTTACCAGCGCATTATAAATGACACCTTACGCAGCCATCTTAATGAAGGAAACGTCCTAGTCTACGTTGATGACGTTCTCCTGCTAAGTAATTCTGTGACAGAAGGGATTGAACTGTTGCGTAAAGTACTCAGGACACTTACATCAGCCGGTTTTTCAATAAATTTGGTAAAATGTTCGTTCCTTGTCGCAGAAGTAGAATATCTAGGGAGGTTAGTTAGTCAGGGTCAGGTTAGGCCGAGTCCACGAAAAGTGGAAGCCCTGGTTAACACCTTGCCACCTGAAAACGTAAAGCAAGTACGCCAACTCTTAGGTTTGGCGGGCTATTTTCGGCGGTACATAAAAGATTACTCCACCAGAACTGCTCCCATCGCTCATCTAACCCGTAAAAATGTCAAATTCAGTTGGACTCCCGAATGTGAGGCCATTCGCCTTGATCTCATTAGAGTTGACCAATGAACCAGTCCTTTCCATCTTTAATCCTAGCTTTCCCACCGAAGTCCATACAGATGCCAGCAGTGCTGGATACGGCGCGGTACTCCTACAAGTACACCCAGATGGAAAAAAACACGTTGTGGCTTATTTTAGTAGGTCCACTCAGGGTGCCGAAGGAAAATACCACTCCTACGAGCTAGAGACCCTTGCCGTCGTTAAAGCCCTCCAAAACTTTCGTCACTTTCTGGTTGGTCTGAAATTTGTGGTAGTAACAGACTGTAACGCCCTTAAGGCAACCGAACGAAAGAAAGATCTTCTGCCCCGGGTAGCCAGGTGGTGGATCTACCTCCAAGACTTCGATTTCTCAATCGAGTATCGAAAAGGAGTGATGATACCCCATGCTGACTACTTAAGTCGCAACCCTATTAGTGTCAATCAAGTTTCTAGACCCAGAAATTGGGCTCAGGTTGCACAAGCAGCCGACAACGAGACGCAAAATCTCATTCAAAGACTTCACGATGGCAATCTTGATGCTGATCGTTATTCCGTTCGAAATGGAGTTCTGTATTACAAGTATACCCCAGTAGGCCAAGACCCACGCCTACTCTGCTATATACCCAAAGGGCACAGACTTAGTCTTTTGAGAGTATTTCACGACGAGCACGAACACATTAACGTAGAGAAGACCCTTGACCTTATCCTAAGACATTTTTGGTTCCCCGGACTCAGACCGTTCGTTAGCAAATATATAGCCCACTGTCTCGTGTGTGTGTCGCAAAAGAGAGTTCCTCGGGCTCCTTTGCAAACAATTACTTCCTGGGAAAAACCCGATACACCGTTCCACACCGTTCACGTGGACGCCTTAGGCCCTCTGCCTGTGTCTGAAGGATACAAATTTGTTCTACTCATTGTCGATGCTTTTACCAAATATACCCTCCTCTACCCGATTCGTAGACAAGATGCTAGTGAGTTAAAACGGGTTGTTTCTCAAGCTATTTCTTTGTTCGGAGTGCCTAAGCTTATGGTCACTGACAAGGGACGAATGTTTGAGTCCAGTGATTTCGTGACTTGGATAGATGAACTCGGTTGTAACCTGCATTACATAACGCCGGAAATGCACCAGGCGAACGGCCAAGCTGAGCGTTACATGCGTACCGTCCTCAACATGCTACGAATCCAGACAAACTACAAGAACGTCCCCTGGTCAGAAACGTTGTGGAAACTCCAACTGGTCTTAAACATCACAAGACAGAAGACTACGCAAGTATCACCATTGAATCTTCTGATTGGCACCGAATCTACAACCCCTGTGATTCAAGCTCTGGTGCGCGATATAACAATTGAGGGATCGACACCGAACAGAGAGGCCCTACGTGAAGTAACCAGAAGCAGGGCCCGCGTACTTCTAAGGACCAATCAAGCCAGGCAAGACGAACAGGTTAACCAACGGCGCCATACGCCTCGCCAATATAACGTTGGTGACTGCGTGTTTGTTATAAAATTTTCTCAGTCAACAGGAAAACTTGACTCTGGAATGCGTGGTCCGTATAAGGTAGTAGAAGCACTGCCTAGTGGACGCTATACGCTGCGTTTGCTCAGCGGTAGCTATGGAAAGATTACACAGGCTGCCGCCCAGTACATGGTGCTGTGGCGCGGCGAGTGGTGCCCAGAAACGTGTGCCGCATTCTTTGAGAGTAAGTAAATCATTGCTATTTGATTTACAAAAGTAGCATCGTGTTTGTTTGAATTTACAGACAGGAGTGATGTGTTGGCTGCTGCGTTGTACTGCGGTACCGCCGGTAGCAGGGGCATTTGTGTCGCCGATCGTGTTGGCACCCGTTGCCGAGTCACAGGTAGCTGTGTTGGTTTGACCATGTACGGTCAATTTGTGGTCTCACATGTATGAATACCATCTGCATGTTGAGAGAACTCGTGCGTATGAATACGGTCTGCGCATCGAGTGGGCTCGTACGCATGATTGCGATCAGTGTATGGGTCAGCTTACACGTATGAATACGGTCTGCGTGTTAAGCGGCTTGCACGTATGAATACGGTCTGCGTGTCAAGCGGGTCTACGGGTTGGTAGACCATGTTGCAGATGGCGGAAGCTGAATGCTGGTCGCGGTCGCCGACAGCAATATGGCAGCGAAGAACCAGTACTTGTGCGATGGACACATACAGGACAATGCTTTTGTTTTGCTTTTAGTTTGAGAAAGATGATGTATGTGTCTATTTACAAACTTATGAACTATTTAAAAGAATGATGAGTGAATTAATTGGCTGAAGACGAATGAAACTTTATGAGAGGCTGAACGCTTTTATAGAAATTGCTTGAGCAGCTCCTAATAAAATTTTGTTTCAGATGAAGATACTGATGACGACTCTGAACAAACGGAGTCTTCTACTGCGGTCGACCCGTCACCTCGACTAGTTGGCGAAGTGGAGGTCGAGCCGCTGACCTCTCCCATCGCGGGTCCTAGCCGGGCCACCCCAGGAGTTTGTGCCGAGGACGACACCTCGTCAGGAGAGGCCGTGTAAGGAGAATCCTCTCTTACGTCGGTAACTACCCACTACCTCGCCTATAAAAGCAAAGCGCCGGGGATAGTTGCCCCTCTTTTTGCTGCTCAGCGCTCGGACTGGACGGACGTGTGAATCATCAGCTAGTCGCAAGGTCACGTAAGCCATTTGAGTATAGTTTAGGAAAAAGGTGATAAAGTGACATTTCGTTTAGTGGATTTTAAGTGTTGGTGAATTGTTAGTAAATTGTTGATTGCGATCTGATTAAACTGTAATTATGAAGTAAAAATGGTTCTTTTGTCATGATTTGTTTTTTTTAATGAATTTCCACTTCTGAAGCTTATAATATAAATATTGGAAGAGACACTATTACCCTTTTTGTATTGTTGTTTTCGAAATGTTTTTTATTTTATTTTATTTGTTTATTTCAATAGAGTTTATGATAATGTATAACCTTTTGTATTTGGAAACAATAGCATTGTATAATGTACCATGGAGCTTTTTTATTAGCTTATTTATTATTTGGTTACAACTTGTTTGACATTACGAGCATGGCAGTTAAGAGTTTGTCATGCCCACTCAAATGTCTCGCTGATGGTGGCACGTGCTATTGGGTCATTCAGTTCCCGTAACGCTTGTGAACGGGTGTCGTCAGTTGAAACTGGTCATCTCTTAGCTGCCAGTGACTTAATTCAATTTCTATTTTTTTTTAATTATTTTTTTTTTAATTTTAATTATTGTTACTTATCTACATTGTGCTCACATATTAAAAGCGACAAGAAATATGTAACCAAGATTTATGTAACTCATAATATGATTTAAAAGAGTGTCCATGGAGTTTCTTGCGCGTTCTTCTCCATACAGCATTGCTATTCTGAAAAGTTTATTTGCGAAATCACTTCTGAATCCGCAGTGAAATCATGTGAAATTAAGGTTTCGTATTCTGAAATGGAGTGAATTCGACACTGGCGCCACCGAGTGATGATCAAAGTGAGAGGAACTAAAACGGTTGAGTATTTTGACGTTTGTCTATACGATTTGGTATTCTGAAACACAATTCGCTTGTCATATCGAAAGTCATCTCGCATCTCGAACACGAATTTATCTGTCAAATGAAAAGTTACTATTTCTTGAGTGAATTATAGTGTTCTAATAAAGTAAATGAAGTTAACGCAAAACAAAAAGAACTAATACATATTCGCAAATATATATTTGTGACTTTCTTGCAGAAAAATTGAAACGGTTAGTATGAACTAACTAATATACCGACCTTAGAAAACTTTATGAACTTGTTGTGTTTTCATCTATTTCTAACTTTTGTAGATGTCTCATTCTTTTTTGATATTGAGTTTAATGAAAGAAGCTGATACCCTAGACGTTGCCGCAAGCCGTCGCCAAGCCCGGAATATTAGAAATCTAAATTTATTGAGCCGTGGTCAAGACTATGTGCATGTGTACAGACTAACAGAGGAGCTTATTAGAAATTTAGAACAAGAGCTTAGACCTCTATTACCTGTGACCGCACAAAAAAGAAGAGGTCTGGCCAATAGAATTAAGGTAGATATTTTGTTTTGTACTCTCAACTTCAACTCTTCATTATTCGCATTATGCACATGTTTACCATCAACATATGTGTCAAGTTTTACTTATTTTCCTGTTATCCTGTAGCCCTATCTATTATCATAGGTAACTTTTGATTGTTTTAAAACTACATGCAAGTACTTGATGTGTTTCAAAAAAGGTCTTTCTTTCAGCTGCTCTCTACTCTGTCGTTTCTGGCCAATGGAAGCTATCAAAAAGTATTAGGTAAAAATGTAAATACTTTTCTGTCTCAAGCCTCAATATCACGCAGCCTACATCAAATTGTTAATGTATTAAACCATCCTACAATTGTAAAGAAATACATTAGATTTCCACAAAATGCAGCTGAAAGACAAGCATTAAAAGAACGGTAAGTATGTTTAAAATGTGCTTTTAGATTCTTCTTAGATTATAGGCTGCCTAGTAATAGGTCACCATTTTTAGAGCACCCTCTCTGAAAAGTATGTATGGGCTTTTGTGCTAACCCGGTATCAGTTGATGAACTTCATATGTATATTAACTGTTCCCTTCACAAGTAAAGTAGAAAAAAAATATATTTTCGTAAGCCATTATTTAAATGTACTTGTACTTATTTAAAACACTATTTTAGGTTTTATGAAAAATTTAACATACCAGGTGTCATAGGATGTATAGATGGCACATTGGTAGCTATGATAAGACCTAAGGAGAATGAAGAAAGATATTTCTGTCGCAAAGGGTATCATGCAAGAAATGTTCTATTGGTAAGTTTGGTCAAAAAATGAATACTTGATTTTTTTATTTGGTTATCAAACAGTAGGACTTACCTACTGTTTGATAACAAATTGTTACATTTACATACCAAATACCAAGTTGTGATTTTACTTTAAATGTAAGTATAATCCATAACTAACTAAATGTATTGTCTGTATATATTTATTTACTTTGATTGCAGATTACAGATGCAGATTTAAACATAATACATGTGGATGCTTCGTATGGTGGAGCATCTCATGATAGTTTTGTCTTTAATAATTCCCAAATTAAATACCATTTAGAAGAAGTGTCTAATGCAGGTGAAGTCGTATATTTATTAGGTAAATATATTGGGCATTGTTCTTAATTCTTTATATTTCTTAAGATTGTTGGTTCAAAGAATACTGGCTCAAAACAGGGCTAGACACAATCAATAAAATGCACTCTTTGTCAAATCCATTATCATTGTAGAACAGTGTAACATCATCTAGCCAGAACTGACAGTTTTATCCAATTGCTTTAACTTACTTATTGCTACTTTATTCTCTTCAGGAGATTCGGGATATGCACAGCGTCCATATTTAATGACACCAGTCATAAATGCAGAAGAAAATTCACCTGAGGCATATTACACAAAGCTTCATGCTACTGCACGTAATAGTGTTGAAAGGGCTATTGGTCTACTGAAGGGGCGGTTCCGATGTCTTTTGGTGCACAGAGTACTACACTATCATCCAGACATGGTTGCCAAAATTATAGTTGCATGTTGTGTATTACACAACTTATGTAATCGGGCAGGAGTACCTGCACCTGTGCTATCCCCTGAAGACATACTGAATGAAGGGAGACTCCTATCAAGAATTCAACATGATTATGATACAGGAACAACAGAATTGGAAATGGGAAGAATCGCACGGACAGACTTAATTAATAGATTATGGCGGTCAAGAGTGGCCTAATTTCATATATATATTAATAAAATTATTAATGTTTTCATCCGACTTCAATTTATATAATTAATACTAATGTTTTAATGTCCTGTAATTTGATTTGTTTTTAATGTCTGTAATTTGACTTGTTCGATTTTATTTAAGTTTTTTTTTTTTAGTTATTTCGTCTTAATCTGACTAAACAGTGAGTTTATGTTAAATGTAAGATTATAGTTTTTAAGGCAGTAAAATTATTGTAGTGAGCGGTATGTATGCCTTAATTGTCATGTGTATATATCATTTTATTTTGAGATAGTTTTTTTAATGTGAAATGTATGTGATGTGGCTGTACTTCATTTAAATAAATAAAATAAAATTCAATAGTATTGATTAATATAATGATTTTTATTAAAAAAAAAAAAATGATTGAATTTACAATATTTCCTTATTACAATAGGTTACTTCTAGGCAAGAGTGCTCCATCGTCGACCGCATCGTCATTTACCATCAGGTGAGATAGTGGTTGGCCACTATCTCACCTGGACTCGCGTTTGGACGCGAGCCTATAATTTAAAAAAAAAAACAATATTAATAGGTATGAGAGGACAGTGTAGACCTGTCAACCTTGTATCAGAAAGTATAATAAAGAAAAATAAAAAAACTGAATCCGCGGAGCCTAGTGTTCTCACACTCACATCATAGAAAAGAAGCTTAATATAAATAAACCAGAGTAACATGTTAACAATAATAAATGAAAAATTATAATTCATAATTAAATAAATACAAAACAATACAAAAAAAATGGATCAGTCAACAGACGTTTACAAGATAATGCAGCTAATGAACTACCAGGGAAGCCACATGTGCAGAAGTAGTCATTGCCATATTAGCGCTTGATTGCTTCCGCCAGAGCTTTTAAGCCTTCTCCCACAGCTTTAGTAGCCTCCACCAGCAAATGATCCCTCTCACTGTTGCGTTCCATGAGAGCAAGCATTCGGCTATCTAAATCCAAACGCTGCTGCTCTATTTGCAAAAATTTATCAGCCATGCCTATTAAGTTGCTACGTCGCTGAGATGGTGGTGACGCCTGGGCACTTCTTCTTGTGGCGTGCAAAATCCTGCGACGCGGTCGTCTTGGACCTAAAACAAAACAAGTTTCAGCATGTAAATGGTTTACCGTTATATTAGACGTCACCAAACCTACACGTGGTGCATCCCACCAATTAACAAACAAGTACGGCAAAGCCACATTTACTTAGAAGCACCGCAATTGGTGTAGCACTTGCACTGAATATAAGGTATACAAAAGAAAGCAGCCTGTATGTGGTGCACCTTGCCAATTAGCAAACTCTACTCTTTATTTGTTTGCATTGTTTATTGCGTTTGTAAATATTGCTCTGAGTGGATAAAGTAGCAAAGTAATTTACTTGTAAGCCTAGATGAAGGTCTTGTAGTAGGAGGCAAGTGCTGCTCGGTGGTGCTTCTAGCAGGCTCAGACTGCTGCTGCTGGTTCTGGATAGCAGGCGTCAGATGTTGATTTGTGATGTCCTAGATAAATACAACAACATGAAATGTATAATACAAAAAAAAAACCAAAAGAAAAAAATTGAGAAATTTCTTACAACTTACTGTAAAACTTTCATTAGGCCTGGTGGGACTGGTGGTGGTGGCAACTTCCGTTTCTGGGCCCAGAAGATTGTTCTAGAAAATATTTTTAATTATTTTATTATATTTTTAAATGTTGATTTTTTAAAGGAATATAAATGTAAAAAACAAGAATTTTAATTAATAATAATGATAAAAACACACCATTAATTCTGATTGGGCTCTATGACCCAAACTGAAGTCCACGTCAGCTGTATTCTGTGATATAAGTATAACTATTAATACTTATTATATTACAAATTATGTTAAATAAGGAAAATATAGAATATTTCATACAATAACTGGATCAACAAGCGCCGATGTGCCTGGTACCGCAAATAGATATTCATCAATATTCTGAAACATTACATTTCGTGTTTGTTTTTGTTAAGGTTACATAAGCTTCAATCCTCTTTCCAATTTTGGAAACGAATATTTAAGCTATGGCTTCAAAAATAAATTATATATAATATTATAATGTTATTCGATGATTAATAAACTGACAGTTAAATTTGAATAATAAACTGTAAGAAATAAACATCTATATTTTTTCAATAGTGCCTTTTTGTTTGGTGAGCCTAACTACCAACTTGAATATTATATTACAAATAAATATCCACTTGTTAGCTTTAATTATAGGAAGGTAGGGAGGCAAGGATTTATAATTCCTACCGATTTCTTTTGTTATTCATAACTTACACAAAAAGTCTAAGTACTACCGTGAGATTTGAACTCACGGCTCACTGATCACGCATCTATCTGCACATGCTTAACCGCTAGGCCATCATGACTCTAATTTTAGTGATGAAATTATGAACTACAATCAGTTGTTGACGACAATGATGATGCTTGTGTCTTTTTTCTGTTAAAGTAAAAGTAAGTTTATACTTTGTGAGATTGGCTTTGTTGCTTGCCACTTAGCTGTGAAGAAACCAACGCCATCTAGTTTAATTTTCGAAAACTTGAACTTTAACGTGCAAGGGAAAATAGGCGTTAAGGTATCCAAGCACTTTTACAGGCGTCTGTACATATATATAAGTCTGACCGCAGCTGTTGTTATACAATGACAGTAATTAATCCAAATCAGTGGCCTCCAGCCGGCTTGAAAACACTGGCCTCTGCCTAGCCACAGTGAGGCAGCACAGTGAAGTAAGCTCGAAGACATTTTCATTGAGATCAGATCTTGACAGTGGAATGAAGAATATTTTTATAATACTAATATTCAAATTACTTACTGGCATATTGGTGCAGGTACCACTAGACTGTGCCACTGGTGCCAGTATAGAGGGACTATTTTCCTCTGAAGGTTCCTATAAAATCAATTTTATAAATTATACAATATGTCTGGGTTAGAACTGTACTACTTTGCTCTATTTTATCACTAAAACCATTCTACATGTGGGGTCTAAACCCAACATCCTCTGAATGGCAGCCAGTTTTGTATTTTGGTTAACTTTTTCGTGGTGTCCATACTAACCGTAATGTAACTTTGGAATTTAATGCCCGATTATCGTAAAAAAAATAATCCCATAACGGAAAAGTATTAACAATCAGATAAATAACTCTAAGTATTTTAACTCTTAGTATTTACTACCTCGGCGAAATTTACAGAGAAGGCTGACTCGATATATTTGAGTTATTTATCTGATTGTTATTACTTTTCCATTATGGGAAGTTTTTTTTTACCATAATCAGTATACCTTTATGAGTAAACTATGAAACCTATGTAAAAAAATAACATACATTAAATGGTTGTATTTGTAAATGTGTGTCGCCTGTAGCAAAACCTTCACCACCCATTAACATCACTATTCGCTCTTCTATATTTGAAAGCTCTGGCATGTCCCCTTCTACCATTCCCAAGCCTGTGGTATTTCTAAAAGCGGCGCGTGCAGCAGCTTTCTTTTTTACTGCACTTTTCTTGTCAGACCAATACTATAATGGGAAATACAGAAATACCTATCAATTATTTCACATTGCATGAAAGGCAGAGGCGCAAATAACATATGCACAATAAAATAAACTAAGTATACTTTGTAAGCATAATCAGCCTTTTAATGTTCCCACTGCTGGGACTCAGACCTCCTCTCTAGGAGAGGGAATGGGCTGTAATCTACCATGCGGGCCCAGTGCAGGTTTGTGAATGTCACATGACTTCGAATTTTTGGTTCTAGGGTATACCGGTTTCCTTCACCGTTTTGAGAGCAGTGGTGATGAAATAAATTACACAAAGTAATGCGCCAGTATGGGTTTGAATCCGTAACCTACAATTCGTAAGTCGGGGCCGTTACCACTCGGCCACCACTGCTCTAGGTATATTATACTGAAATGTTAACTGAAATGACCAACTCACCTTAATCCATTTTTTTGCCGTCTTCACCGTACCTCCACCCATGCTATTTAATTTAAGGGTGATACGATCCCACTCCTTATGAGCTGCCTGTTTGGCGCTTTGATTTTTTGCAAATCCTTTCGCCAAGCTAGGCTTCCTCTCTAAAAAATCTATTAGAGTCTCCACTTGGGCCGCAGATGGATGGGAAGTACGCTCGGCACTGAAGTAGAGAAGTAATAATTAAATAGGTATGAGTATATCGATACCGGCAGTAACTAATTACCACAGAAATCGTACTTACTTCATTTTGTTCTTCACACACTTCACACTTCACAGTAAAATCACGGGGAAATAAAAATAATTTATACTGCTTGTTTTGCTTGTTTGCAAAAAAAAATAGTTCACAGAGTACAGACGATTGGCACACAGACCAAAGAGGGATATGGATTTATGGATCACAGACGACAGAAGGACACAGACCTTTTTTTCAATACACGAATATGAGGCAAAGGCGACACTGCGTTCAGCCTAGTTTTTTCATTTTCATCTCAAATAAAACTTGTAAATATTAAAACGTACAAAATTATGCATTTATATTGCATTTATGGCCGAAATAAACTATAAACTATTATTGTAGAGCGCAAATTCAGCTAAATTTAGTGAGTCGATATAAATCATAACAAAACACAATTCAGCGTCACTACCCTACTACCATAGAGCAATGTCACTTGGGTTCTCGGAACTCACTTCACTTCACTTGGTCTTGATCTTGACATGAGAATACCGAAACTTGTACAAGTGAGATGAGAAGCGAAGTGAGTGTGACATTCGAGATGATTTGTGAAATGATTTTCGAAATGATTTACCATTTACAGAATAGCACTGCTGATCTACGCTTTGGAACGTGCAATTTAGCTTCACTTGTATTTTTTTTTTTTTTGACTTACCGACATTTTGACAATTCAAAAGTGCCTGTAATTGGTCTATTTGAAATTAACGTTTCTGATTTCAATGTAAAGTTAAACAGTGTATTCCAGTAAAATAACTTGTTGATCGTGTTGTTGTTCGTGCAGTATTGGACTCAGTGTTATATACTTCCAGAAACTCAAAAATTTTATGTATGTTTGCAACCAAGAATACAATAATAACTTAATAACCCACGTATGTACTAAAATCACCAGATTAAACAATTAACTGGACACGTTTAGGCATCGAAATTAATTTGTAGCTACTTAATGTATTTATTTTAGATTTTCTTTCTGTTTCTTCATTTTTAGTTTGTAAAACAATAATAAATCCGCTACGATCGAGCAAATTTTTTAAGTCTGCTAATTTGACGTAAAAACAATAGGTACTGCTAGCAGTCAAAAATCACGTTAGAGTACGAAAAGAATGAACTTTATAACAGTGACGTCACAAAAACGATAAGAAAACATTCTTGTTTTAATATGGTAATAAGATTGTTTTGAAGGCGTCATGGTACCAAAAGCATAAGTAAGATTAAAACAATACTGCTATAAGAGTTTATGGTCGCCCCCCAGGTAGTTGGACCGTATTACCTGCTCGATAACCTCAATAGCGCTAACTATTTGGAGTTCCTTCAAAACGACCTACCCGAATCATTGTCCGAGGTGCCCGTATTTAATGAACATGTGCCCAAAGTATTCCAGCATAAAGGCTGTCCCGCGCATTGGCGTTTGACTGTGAGGGAATATCTCGACTATGTGTTCTCCAATAAGTAGATTGGTCGCGATGGGCCTATTGCATGGCCGGCACGTTCCCCAGACCTAACTCCATTAGACTTTTATGTCTGCGGTCGTACCAAAGAGCTAATATACGCCACGGAGGTTCCAACTAGGGAGGTACTTGTTCAACGTATACTTTAGTAAAATATTTGAGAAACTTATTTTAAAACAATGACAAATATTTTTTAATAGACATAATTTGTTATATACTAAGCAATTCGGTTTTACACGAGGTCGTTCGCCGGTGTTGAACTTTTAGGACATATCTTTAATGCATGGGAAGACAAATGCGCTGCTTTGGTTATTTTTGTGATTTATCCAAGGCCTTCGATTGTGTTCTCCATGAAACTTTAATCAGGAAATTCCACCATTATGGGATCCGAAACTCCTCTCTGGATCTTTTTACATTATCTGAGTGATAGGATTCACATAGTTGACATAAACGGAAAAAGATTACCCAGGTCTTCAGTAACTATAAGTGTCCCCCAGGGTTCAATTCTTTGCACACTTTTATTTCTAATTTATATAAATGATTTACCTTACCTGATAAAGAATAACCATGATATACGGGGTTACCATGACGTTTAAAGTAAGATTGTTTCATTCTTATTTCAGTGTGGGTAAGAGACAGAGCTATACAGGTTATTTAGCGCCCTCTCTTACCCACACTGGAAATAAGAATGAAACAATCTTACTTTAAACGTCATAGTACAGGTCATAGTGTTGTTTGCAGACGACACTTCATTTTTGTTCAAGCTTAAACGTCAGCAGCCGGTTACTAACGATATAAATATCGTTCTCTCTAAAATAGTACACATATGGCGTTTTAGTACTAGTTTTAGTTTTCACTGTTCGGTTTATTACAAAAAAACAGCTGTATTCACAGCTTCAGACCAAATTTCTTGACTTAGACCTGATTGTATGATCAATGTTCACAATTTTTCATTCTATCCTACCATTTTGTTCAGGTGTGTAACTTACTATTAACTCATGTACTATGCCTCTCTTTTTAAACAAATTCTCAACTGCTCTATAAATTCTTCTATTTCCTCTTTAGTTTTATACTTATTTTTTATGAAATCAGCAAACCTAAAGCTGCTATAGTCATCTTTCAACAAAAGAAAATATTGTTACGTCGTGAAACTTTAACACGCCACATTTTTGATTAAATCAAGAGTAGCGTCAAATAAATAAAACGCATTGCTGTGCGAAATTTCTAGAATGGAAGTACGTACCCAACAAGTTCTCAAAAAGTCCACCATAAAGTACCTACCACTATTAAATAGGGTTAGCAGGTGCTTGATAAGAAAATTCATACCTTCCGTATTAAAAAATGGAGTCGAAATTTGCGTGAAAGGAGGGAGGTACATGTTTGTAATAAAAAATATTTATGTCCCCGCGACGCGACTTTTTTGTTCTAGAATGGCCTTGTAACGTCGGTATCTAGAATTTTCCTGGCTTCTGCATACGAGCTCCCGACCGGAAGTGAGTCAGTTTGTTTGCGACTGCGAAACTAGAGCGATACCTAAGTGAGTGAAGTAATAATTCCTAACGACCTTTGCTATACTAAAACGGAACTCTAGTGTACATTGTTATTTCGATTATTGATTGGTTGATTGGACAAATTTGTTATTGTTTGTGGTGAATAAAGTTCTCTGCTAGTAAACTGGCATTAAATTACTCACGTTCGTAACAATATGAAGAACTCTAAATAAGTCTATTTTATGGCCAGTTTTACCACACTCAAAACATTTGACTTTATTTGGCATACGAACCACTAGTGCAGAATCTTGCGGTGCACTGCTGATGATGCTAGTGGCACCATTACAACTCCGCTACACCTTGACTAGTAATCGGCCTCACATCTCCTACAGTTTCTGCTTCTCTTCTCGCACTCTCCCAGGCAGAGATCAAATGCTTGTATTTATCTGGTAGTGACATGCTGCATTACTCGATCCAAACGAAATTGAATTTATTCTACTCGCAATTTCTTGTTCAGTCTTGTTCGCAATTTCTTCTTAAGTCCTTAACCTATTGGTTTAGGTAATATGGGACACCAGAGAAAGACAGCGTTTGTATTTGAGAAGCCTTTTATTAAGGAAATAAACGCTACACACATTTATTCAGCAGACTCCATTTAATAAAGGAAGAAAAAAAAAGCATCGACTATGAGTAGTAAGTTAGTAACCATAGATAAACTGTGTCAATGATGTATCGCATTGCACTCCAACAGTTTCAATAATGCAATAGTAAAAGTATGTTGGCAAAGTCTTAGAAGCTAGCTTGACAACAAGCCATAAGCGGATATTTCACACCGCTTGACAGAATCTGCTGGCGTTCGCACGAGCCGAACAGATAAACGTTCCGAACGCAGGGACGCGGGGCTCTTTTCTCGGCAACTGTGTAAACCACATCTAAATAGTCTGGGGACTGTCTCACGGCTTGTTGTGAAGCTTACATTATAATGAATCAGTTGTGTGATCTGGAATAGTTTATTTATTGCTTGATATCCAGTCATCGCCTATAAAATAGAGTTTCTGGAAAGGATTTTCACTTTAATCGGCATCCTATACCGATAAGTATTTAAACAAAGCATCATTCAACCTAACAAAGTTTAGTTTAAAACTAAAAATAATATAATTTGAATATAAAATCGTGATAGCTATGCTTTTGTTTATGCTGCCCGAACAGGATCGGATGTTTGCTTCCGGGCTCGCGATACTGCAGCGCGAGTGCTCCATCTCACTGACGAGTTGACGACCACCAAGTAGGCGTATCAGCTTTTACTGAAAATAACTCACCTATTTCCCTTCTGTTGCCCTTTGCGTTCCTCAGCTTCTCATGGTTCTAGCGGAGCCTTACGGTTTTGCTGACATTTATTTGAGGCACGCGTGTATCACAATACCTGCGAGTTACCAGCTCTTCAACGGCACTTCGCCCGCAAGCCTGAGCCTACGGTAGCCGGAGATCGCTCTGCGACTCCCGACGCTCAGGGCGTCTCTTGCCTCGATGGCTATGGCGTGAGGATGTACGTCCCTTCATGGTCCCCACCAACTGTGTTCCCACGTTGTCGTCGTGGTGGGGCTTGCGTGTCTCTGTGATCTTGAGGGCTATGCCGGTAGAGCTACTCATGCCGAAAGGCCTCAAGTGAGAGACCAGACCAAGAGGAACACACTCAGGGCGGAGTCCAGACGGACCGCCACGGAGGGTGCGCTGTCCAAAGGCATCGGCACCAACAGCTGTTGGTGTTTTTGGGCAGTGGTTTTGGAGAGTGGGTTCGCCTCTGGTACATGTCTGCATATCAGACATGACCATGATGGCGAACGTGTTTATTGGGGACCCCACCCCATTGACAAAAAGGCAAAGCTGTGTTCAGCACCACTATGAGCGCGAGTAATAAAAATAATATTACCCCAGGAGGGTACCTGCATGCAGGAGAATCCCTCCCCGAGCAGAACTCGGGCTGCCCCTCGTATTCTGGGGGGGGCAATTACCGCCTCGGGTCTTCGGACCCCGTACCGTCCTCTGTGGACGCACTGAGCCAGGGTGGCTCACCCGCCGGTAGCGCGGAGTCCCTGGGACCCGCCCCTAGCACATCCGCGGCGCCAGCGGGTACCGATCAGGCCGGCAGGAGCTTTGGCCTTAGGGAGGTGAGCGGAGACGCGTTGTCGGATTCCGATACCGGATCCTCGCTCACCCCGGAGATAAGGGAGGTTGCAGACACCCTTCCCAGGAGGAACCAGTTCCTCCGGAAGCGCCCCATGTCGGGAGTCGGTCAGGGGTCGTCTTCTGATGAGGCTTCGGCCCGTAAAATCTCCACCGCTGGGCGGGGGGCGGGTCGCAAGACAGGAAGGGGTAGGGGGCTCACTGCCCAGGATGCAGCCAGGCGATCCCTGGAAACCGCCAGGGAGGGGCGCCACTCCGGGGCAATCAGCGGTCAGGGCAGTCCCTCGGAGCCTTCTGCAAGCGAGCCAGATGGCATGGAGGAGGCGATGGCCAGATTTACCGAAGTTGTGGTCGCCGCCTTAACAAGCGTGTCTAAAAAAAGGGAGAAGTCAAGGAAGAGGGAAGCTATCTCCCAAGGCAAGGCCTCAATTACGGAGGCACTGGGCACTATCTTGGAGCCCCTCAATAAGAGGATTGGGCGGCTCGAGGCGGACCTGGCTAGTTTCCGAGGAGCTGGCCCCGAGACGACGCCAAATGGAGGACGCAAACGGTCACAGCCCCAGCCAGAGAGCGAGGTGCTGACCCTGTTGCGGCAGGAGCTAGCTGCCTTCCGGCAGCAGTTCCAGCAGCGAGTGCAGCAGCAGTTCTCCGTTTTGGAGGGCATCGTGCTGCGCCCACCGCTTGCGGCCTCCGGCCAACGGAAGGTGGCGTCATACGACGCCGCCGCCGCGGTCCCAGCTGCTGCGCCCAAGCCGGGCCAGTCGGGGCAAGCAAAACGCGGGTCTACGGTGGTGTCGGAACCCGCGAGGCCAACCCCGGCCGCTAAGCAACAGCAGAGGAAACCTGCCCCCCCTCCTAAAAAAGGCAAGGCGGCAAAAGCTCCTGCTATGGCGGTGAGCCGGCCTCCTTCGCTATCCCAGCCTGTAGATTCTCCGGCCGACGCCGAATGGCAAGTGGTCGGAGAGAAGAAAAGGGCGGGCAAGGCGGCTAGAGCGGCCAAGAAGCGCGAAAGGCGGCAGCAGCGCAAGAAGAGGGCCCTCGCTGCTAGACTTCGCGCCCCGACATCCGCAGCTGTAGTGATGACATTACAGCCAGGTGCGGAAAAGAAGGGCGCGACCTACAACGAGGTGATGACCAAGGCGAAGCGGGCGGTGGACCTCACCGAGTTAGGCATCGCCGGGGGCCTACGAATGAGGACCACTGCAACCGGAGGCCGCATGCTGGAAATCCCTGGTGCGGACAGCGGCCCCACCGCGGACGCTCTGGCGGAAAGGATACGAGCGTCCCTAGACGCGGAGGTGGCCCGAGTATCCAGGCCCACGAAATGCATCGATATGCGTATTATGGGCCTGGACGACTCCGTGACGGAGGACGAGGTGGTGGCAGCAGTCGTCAGGACGGGAAAGTGTCCTGGCGACCAGGTGCGGGCAGGCACTATCCGTGCCGACAACACGGGCATGCGAACCGTCACGGTGACCTGCCCCGTGTCGGCGGCCAAGGCCATAACTGGGGAGGGCCGAAGGCTCTTGGTGGGCTGGGTTTCAGCGCAGGTGAAGCTGCTGGAGCCCAAACCTCTGAGGTGCTTCCGTTGCCAAGTGGGCCACCATGCAGGGGTCCACTGCACCTCGGAGGTGGACAGAAGCGATCACTGCTTCCAGTGCGGTCGGACTGGCCACAAGGCCGTAGCCTGTAACGCTGCACCTCACTGTTACGTGTGTGCAGCGGCTGGCAAGCCCGCCGACCACCGGGCTGGGAGCAGGAACTGCGTTCCCCCAACCAAAGTCAGGGGTAAGGGCAAGAGGCCCTCCCCCACCACCGCCGTCACCACCGCAGCCACCGCTGCGGCCACCGCCGCAACTGCCGCGGCAGGGCCCTCACAGGGGGCTCGGGAGGAGACTGTAATGGACTGCCTATAATTGCTCCATTACGGCTCCTCCAGGCGAATATCAACCACTGCGCCCCCGCTCAGGATCTGTTGCTCCAGAGCATGGCGCAGTGGTCGATTAACATCGCCGTGGTCACCGAGCCGTACTACGTCCCACCCAAGGCTGGCTGGGTGCAGGATCTGAACGGCTGGGTGACATTAATCTCGTCAGCCGCCGCCGGAACCCCGTCCCTAGAGGGTGTCAAAAGGGGACAGGGTTGCGTGGCAGCACGGTTCGGGGACATCGCAGTGGTAGGTGTATACCTCTCCCCGAACCGAACTCTCGCCGATCTCCACAATTCCCTTATGGAGCTGAACATCGTCGTCGCCGGGTTTCAATCCCTCCCTGTGGTTGTTTGCGGGGACTTCAACGCCAAGAACTTGGCTTGGGGTTCCCGGTTCACGAACCAGCGGGGCCGGATGGTGGAGGACTGGGCCCTGGAGTCAGGCCTGGTCGTCCTAAACCGGGGTTCTGTCCCCACATGCGTGCGGATGCAGGGCGAGTCCGTGGTGGACATATCGTTCGCAAGCCCCGCTCTGTCTCCGCGCGTCATTGACTGGCGCGTCATGGAGGGGGTGGAGACGTACTCAGACCACCGGTACATCCGGTTTGATGTCTCCGCCCAGACCTCGACCGCGCCGGTCCGACAGAACCCGTGTGGTCCGCGGTGGGCACTAAAGCAGCTGGACCGGGAGCTCCTCCTGGAAGCCGCTATCGTCCAGGCCTGGGTGTCAGCACCGGACAGGCCTGTTGACATAGATGTGGAGGCGGAGTGGTTCCGGGAGGCCATGTCGGAAATATGCGACGTGGCAATGCCCCGAGTCCGGCCAGGACGTGCCCGGCGCCAGGTCTACTGGTGGTCGCCGGAGATTGCGGAACTGCGCAAGGCATGCGTTGCCGCACGGCGCCGGTACACCAGACACCGCAGGCGCCGCATCCGCCCTCCGGATGCGGAGGCCATAGAGGCGGAGCTGTACGAGGGATACAGAGTGGCGAAGTGCACCCTCCGAGCGGAGATACGGCGAGCCAAACTACAGGCCCGCGACGTTTGGCTGGGGACTCTGAACGGAGACCCATGGGGACGCCCCTACAAAATGGTGCGGGATAAGCTCCGCGCCTGGGCTCCCCCGCTGACACAGAGTCTCCGGCCCCAGCTCGTGGAGGGCGTAGTGAACGCTCTGTTCCCTCCGAGCGAGGAGCATTCTTCCCCGCCAATGGCTCCGCCTCCCGCGGTGTCCGACGCGGACCACGACGGCGATGACGATGACACTCCGGAGGTGACCGAGGTAGAGATGAGTGTGGCGGTACGAAGGCTAAACGCTAAAAATACCGCCCCAGGACCCGATGGCTTGCCTGGGAAAGCCTGGGTCCTGGCCATGGAGGAACTCGGGCCTCGACTAAGAGGGCTGTTTAGCGCATGTTTGGAGAAGGGCCAGTTCCCACTGCGTTGGAAGACCAGGAAACTGGTCCTTATAGCGAAGCCGGGGCGTCCTGCGGACTCTCCGTCCGCATACCGGCCCATAGTGCTGCTCGACGAGGCAAGCTCTTTGAAAGAGTAATTGCAGACCGCCTCGTCGCGCATTTAGCGCGGGTGGGGCCGGATCTTTCGGACAACCAGTTTGGCTTCCGCAGGGGACGCTCCACGGTGGACGCCATCATGCGCGTGCGAGCCCTCACGACGGGGGATGCAGTGTCCCGGGGCAAGCTCGTAGTGGTGGTGTCCTTGGACATCACCAACGCCTTCAACTCCCTGCCCTGGAGTAGCATTAGGAGGGCACTCCGGTATCACCAGGTGCCCGACTACCTCCGTCGTTTGATCGAGGCCTACCTGAAGGACAGGTTTATCATCTACCCCGGTCACGAGGGAGAGTGGAGACGGCGAGAGATGTCGTGCGGTGTTCCGCAGGGATCGGTACTAGGACCGCCTTTGTGGAACATCGGGTACGACTACGTGTTGCGCGGCGACCTCCCCGACGGGGTCAGTGTGGTCTGTTACGCAGACGACACGCTGGTCCTGGCGCAGGGGGAGTCGCACCAGGCGGCGGCCGAACTAGCAACACGCGGGGTTGCGACAGTCGTGGATAGGATCCAGGAGTTGGGACTCGAAGTGGCACTGCACAAGTCCGAGGCCATGTGTTTCCATGGCCCTCGGAACGCGCCACCACCGGGTTCCCAAATAACGGTAGGAGGGGTTCGCATCGACGTCGGGTCGACGATGAAGTACCTGGGACTTGTCCTCGACAGTCGGTGGAACTTTGTGGAGCACTTTCGACGTCTGACTCCCAAACTGGAACGGACCGCGGCTGCCCTAAAGCGGCTCCTGCCCAACCTTGGGGGTCCAGAAGCCTCCTGCCGGAGGCTCTACGCGGGAATTGTTCGGTCCATGGCCCTTTACGGGGCGCCGGTGTGGGCGCCGTCACTGCAAAGGCGACCGGCGGCCATACTGAACGCTTGCCAGAGGGTCATGGCCATTCGGATGATACGGGGATACCGCACGATTTCCCGCGAGGCGGCGAGCCTTCTTGCTGGCCTGCCACCATTGGATTTGGAGGCAACAGTCCTTGCACGCATGCACGATTTGCGCGTGGAGATGCAACGCCGGGGCGAAACTCCGCTACCGCGCCAAGTCGCGGCATGGCGGACCGAGTTCCGGCGGGATCTCATGGTGGAATGGCGACGGCGACTGTCGCAACCCAGTGCTGGGCACGCTACAATAATGGCGGTTAGTCACCTCTTTGAGGAGTGGCTGGAGCGGCAACACGGCATCCTCACCTACCGCATGACGCAGGTCCTCACCGGACATGGCAAGTTCGGGAGGTTCCTGCATCGGATTCAGGCGGAAGCAACGCCCGGGTGTCATCATTGTGTGGACCACCCAGAGGACACGGTGGAGCATACGGTGGAGGTGTGCCCCGCTTGGGCGGAGCACCGCCGTGTCCTCGTGGAGGCAATTGGCGGCAGCGACCTTTCACGTCGGGCCTTGGTTCAGGCTATGGTCCGGAGCGAGGAGGAATGGCAGGCGGTCCCTCCTTCTGCGAAGCAGTAATGTTAGCGAAGGAGGAGGCTGCACGCGTGAGGGAACGAAGGTCCTCACGCCCTAGCCGACGTAATTCCGACCCCGACTACCAGCCACGGTAGACGCGGGCTTGCGAACGTCGAGCACTGGGTAGCTCGCCGTCCGGCTGTTCGGTAATTAACCGCACCGAGCCCAGTCGTTAACAGCGCGTAGTGATCCTCGCGCTCCTCAAAGAGATGTCAGCAAACCGTAGGGGCCCAGTGGGGCCGATGCCCGCTAGCTAGGACCGCGGAGAATTTCCGAAAGGGCAACCCGTAGTCCTAGTACGCAAAGGGTAATTGAAGGATACAGGTGTGGTTTTAGTCAGTAAAAGTCTGACACGCCCTCGCGCTCCACCCAGATCGCGAGAAGTCATTTGGATGATATCCCACCTTAAAAAAAAAAAAAAAACGTCCCTTCATGGTTGCAGTAACCTCCTTCGCTCGCATTACTGCTTCGCAGAAGGAGGGGACGCTTCCCATTCCTTCTCTCTCCAACCATGGCCTTAATCAAAACGGGACGCGAGAGGAAGCCCAACCGGGGCAGACTACCCCGGCCACCATATCCTCTGGTCGATCCACAATTCCGCACAATGGTGACCAGGGCGGTTGTTCAGCTGGAATCCGAAACAGAACCTTTTGTTTCCCGAACTGGCCATGTCCGGTGAGGACATGCGACACGCGGAAAGTGAGGGCACCGTGGCGCTTTCCTAGCTATTCTTCAAAAGGGGACTGACCACCACGATTGTAGTGGTTTCAAAGATATCTTAAAGACGTCATTACCTAATCTTAATGATACTTCATTCTGTTACAAATATCTACATATAATTTATTATTGCGTACACCACTCTGTAGTGTTCTTTGACAGTAAAGGGTGACTATTTACTATTGGCAGGAGGCAGACATATTGCAACAAGGCATTCTGGCCTTGTTGCAATATGTCTGCCTCCTGCCACTACTGTACATAATTCATATAAATATATTTTCAGTTGATCCTACCAAGCAACAAGTGTCCACTTACAGAAAAGCACACATGTAATGGTGCTTACTAACAAGCAAATATGTACTTAACTTAATTTTGTGTAATCGCTACTGGACTTTGGAATTCACAAACAAAGATAAGCCTGATCATTTATTAAAACATTACGATCTTCTCGTAAAATAAACAAAATCATAACGTTACTGTATTGATTAAACATAGATCAGTATTTTTATAGGTGTATTTTTCTGGACGAGCTTATTGTAGCGTATTGTATTATACTTTGAGATATATTAGTCGTATTCGTTATAAGTGTACAAAAGCACAATAATCACAATAAGTACAATAAACACAATAAGCACAAAAAGCACAAAAAGCACAAATAGCACAAATAGCACAAAAAGCACAAAAAGCACAAAAAGCACAAAAAGCACAAAAAGCACAAAAAGCACAAAAAGCACAAAAGGCACAAAAGGCACAAAAAGCACAAAAAGCACAAAAAAACACAAAAAGCACAAAAAGAGCAAAAAGCACAAAAAGCACAAAAAGCACAAAAAGCACAAAGCACAAAAAGCACAATAATCACAAGCACAAAAAGCGCAATAAGCACAATAAGCACAATAACACAATAAGTACCGCCGATACTCTATTTCTATTTCTAAGAAGAAGAAGAAGCAGCTTCCCATACTGATAACAGCGTAAACCTTATCAGATATGGAAAAATATTTTTTTATGAAGACTTCTTCAAAATGGGTGGCGAAGGCCAATTCAAATGTTTTCAACCTCTCTACCTTAAAAAGAAGAAAAACAGTATTATTATTTTAGACTCGGACAAGAAACTGCAAAGAACACAAAAGCTGGAGGGGGCAGGATATTATTTATTATGAAACCGGCAGCTACAACGAAACTATTGTATTGGGTTGGTAACAATGGGATGCTATTGTTTGAAAAGAGAATAGCATCGCTGTTTCGAATAAGGACTTTGATGTGGCCGAACTCGGAATTGTATGGTCTTGTGACAGACAAAGGATACAGGGAACGAAAGCTGTTTAAGAGCAGGTAACTACTATAATTAGCAAAGGTCTTTGAGAAAGACTTTTTTCTTTACCAACTGTCGGCGTATCACTACGGATGCCCACAGGATGGAGCGCGAGGGACGCGGGGAACGAGCTTCGCCGCTCACGCACGCGTCGTCACTCGGCTCACAGACGCTGTTCGCTACAGTCACTTCCACAAGCATTGTAATCGTCGTAATATAAAATTTATTATACAGTCCAACTTTTATTTGAAGTCACGTAAAGGCCTATTCATTGACTCCTTTCCTGGACAAAGTTGACCTCATTTGCGTGGGCGGGAGGCTCGATAACACCCCCTACGATTTACGATATCATCCCATTGCTTTATGTAGTAAACATAGTTTCACTAAACTTTTGTTTCACATGTAACATTTAAAACTTTTAAACTATGGTCCATGATTGCTTTTGTCACATATTCGACAAACTTATTGGCCTTTAGGCGGTCGAAACATATCTAGGTTTGTTGTGAATAAATGTCTTAAATGTTTCAGACACAAAGCTGAAAACGTGCAACCGTTAATGGGTCAATTACCTAGTTTGAGAACTAATCTTGAATTCCCATTTCTAAATTGTTTTCTAAATTACCAGGGGGCCACATGTGCAGAAGCAGTCATTGCCAAACAAGCGTGTCTTCGACATAGTCTTTAACCTTGTAAAACGCTTTTTTAGTTAGGACATGCTTAATATGGGTTTTGAACTTGCCCTCGCTAAGTTCAGTCACCGCCTTTGGTAGCTTGTTATAAAAGCGTATGCTGTTTACTAAAAATGACTTGCTGGTCTTAGCTAATCTCCATTTGGACGTAGTTATGCAAAATGAATCCAACCCACAAAAATCATTTTTTGAGTTACTGTCATAAATGGCATCTATACAACAAACTTTGAATATGCAAAAAATATCCAAGCCGCAAAGTAACTTTTTTCTAATAAAAAACACAGACGTTAATTATACCAACAGAATATTGTGCATTATTGCAGAGTTAAAATAGAACCATATGTCATGGTAACCTAAATAAAGGGATAATAGACAGGAAAAAAAGATCCAAACTACATTGGATCTGTATGTTAAATAGATTATTTACTATAAAACAGGAACCATGCCATTTGGATCTATTTTGCAAATTAGTATTGTCGTAAATTATAAGATGCAAAAAAGAACCACAGCGCATGGTTCCGAAATAATTTTGAAAAGTGTTTTGTAAATTAGATTCATGCACTATGGATACTTTTTGTACAAATAAATTTCTTTACTTGAGGGAACCATGTTGCATGACTCCTAAAAACTTATTTCAAATAAAGAACCACGAAGTTTGGAATGTTTTTGACTAATACTAAGAATTTAATTAGTGTAGATGGACAAAATAAAAACTAACTAATAGAGTTATTTTTTTTAAAACTTAAATTGATTAATAAAAGTGCAAGTGAAATCACCTTATCGATTATTGGTACCAAAGATAAAAATTTCCATCACTAGTTGAGAGAAATAATTCCCGCCAATTTCATTGTCAATCTCTCATTCTTCATTGCTATTTTGAAGACACTACGTGCAGAGAGTGTGAAAAGTGTTCGAAAGCAAGATGGACAAAATAAATAATGTTTTAAAAAGTGCAAATTTAGGTTACGACGAAGATGATGAAGACTCGTCAGGTGAGTGGAATTAAAGTTATTAAAACTTAACCTAAACACTACTTGCAAAGTTTAGTGAATAAGAGAAGTTCTTCTTTATAAAGTTACATGCCTGCCCCGACTACCCTGTTGGTCTCGTGGTTGCAAGTGCGACTGCTGAGTGTGGAGTCCTGGGTTCAATTCCCAGGTCAGATAAAGTGTTATTGGGTTTTCCATTAGGAATTTCTTAGTAACGCCCCGGAGTTTGAAAGTTGGCGATTTAATACCCCTGTGCCTCAGAAAGCACGTACAGCCATTGGTCCTGCGCCTGATCTATCCCTGGTCGTGTCGAATTGCCGTCCCATGCATTGGCTCTGACTTTGTGAGTAAAGGAACAGAGAGTGCACCTCTGTTTGCGCACACACTTGTGCACTATAATATCTCCTACGTACTTGGCTAATCTCCGTTGAGATTGCTACCGTGGTCGAAGTCGGTCGGGAGGATATATTATTATACTGCATGATTTTTATTACTGTCTCGAAATTTTTACAGGGTGTTCTACCCATGAGTATGAATAACTTTCACTATGGGACTTGTGACGATTTCAATGACTGGATGCTGTTAGGTTAGAAGTTAGGGTAGGGGTATAGGGATTAAATTCGTTTGTTAATAATAATATATTGACGTTTTGATGTAATTTTATTTATCACATTAGTTGTGATATAAAATGTATATAAAATTAAACTAGATTTTTTTAGTTTCAGATATTATTGATAATACCCCAGAATGTAGCCCAAGTAAGATAGCTCCACCCAGACGGCTTCCTTCAATCGTTGTGGTCGAATCCCCGCCTCAATCAAGCAAAGATTCAAAACCGTTAGTATCTGTTATGCAACAAGAGCAGAGCTCACTTTTATGCTTTACAACCTCACCTGTTGTTGCCTGCTCGGCTAGCTTGTTAGAAAAAGAATGCACTGAATTCCCAGAATTTTCTCAACCCAAAACATGTTCGGTCATAGAGTTACTGCATGAATCGAAGAATATTGAAACCGGAGAGAAAAGTATAGAAGCTCCTCCTTTTTCTCCTTTAACGCCTCTACTAACTAAAAATCAAACGAATTTTGAGACTGGAGAGAAAAGCATAGAGGCACCACCTTTTTCTCCTTTAACGCCTCTACTAACTAATAAACGATTTGTTGCTGGTCCTCGTACGAGTCCTGCTATAGATACTACCCCTGGTGATGGTCTTAAAATTAATTATGCTATAGCTACTTCTCCTGGTGATGGTCTTAAAATTAATTATGCTATAGCTACTTCTCCTGGTGATGGTCTAAAAATTAATGATGCTATACTTGCCTGTGATAATAATTGTTCAGCTTCTGCAGCTTCATCTCCTCTTCCACCTATGTCACCTGAGACTGCTGAATTATTTAAAACCCTAAATGGTCCTGGTCTTGAAGACCAGACCTATAACAGTGATGACTCGGTTGCTGACCCAAATTACACAGCTATTAATGATAGTTCTAGCTGCAGCTCACGTGACTCAACAAATAACCTTAATAGGGAACAAAGCAACAATGACCCCAATAATGAATCCATCGCTGAATTGGCAACTATTAATGGTATTGCTTCTAATAGTACAGATAATCACATAGATGGACAAACAAATAAAAACTTAGAAGGAAGACAACGAAAGGGTAGAAAAAGGAAATATGGAGGGCTTTCAAGAAAAGAACGAACAGAAAAGAGGTATAAAAATCTTCCTTATGTAAATAATAAGAATATGCTTATTGAACCTAAAACATTTCTGGATTATGACTGTGGTTGCATAAGAAAATGTAAGGAATTGGTTCCAGTTGAAAAAAGGTTTATAGAGTTTCAGAAATTTTACGAATTAGGTTCCTATAATGCCCAAAGTATGTACCTAGCCGCTTGTGTAAAAGAGCACCCAGTAAAACGTTCATATGTCTCAACAAATACTTCCAATATATCTAAAAAGAAAAATTATTCACGAATGTATTTTTTGCAAGGTTTACAAGTTTGTAGAGACATGTTTATAAAAACTCTCCAGACAACTCCTAAGCGTGTGAATACTTCACTGTGTAAAATGAGATCCGATGTTGGTGTAGTAGACAGACGTGGAACCCAAGGAGGCCTTAATAAAATCTCTCCTGATGTAGAATTATTTTTGATTAATATAATAAAGAAACTGCCTACATACGTGTCACATTATCGTCGAAATGAGTATGGTGATGCAAAGTTCTTAAAACCGGATATGACATTTCCGAAACTATATAAACTGTATAGTGAAGAAGCACAGGCGGCCGGAGTACCTTCTGTCTCATACGATAAAGCTAAGCAAGTTTTTTTAACTAAGTTTAATTTAAGGACAAAGAAATTAAAGAAAGATACATGCAACAGGTGCGATTCATTTAATAATAAAATTAAAGAAGTTTCCGAGGAAGACAAACATCAAGTAGCATTAGATCATGATACACACCTTCAACTAGCCAAATCTCTTCAAAATCTAATGAAGAGTGACTTAAATCTAGCGAAAAACGACCCACTCATAGAAACAATTACATTTGACTTACAAAAAACTCTCCCATTGCCACGTATACCTACGAATGTCGTGTTTTATAAACGCCAGTTATGGGTGTACAACTTGGGAGTACACACAGGAACTAACGACCAAGCCTACTGTTACGTGTGGGTGGAAGGAGAAGCGGGTCGGGGATCGCAAGAAGTAGGTTCTTGCCTTCTTAGGCATACGTTTCAAAACTTGAAACCAAATGTAAAAAAATTGATATTATGGAGCGATTCATGTGGAGGACAGAATCGGAATATTAAATTAGTTCTAATTCTAAAAGCGCTATTAAATGATCATCCATCTCTGGAAGAAATAAGTTTCAGATTTTTGGAGTCAGGACACAGTTTCCTTCCAAACGATAATGATTTTGCAAAAATAGAATGCGCTTTAAAGCTGCACCAAAGGATTTACCTACCCGAAGATTACATACATATAATGAAACACTGCAAAAAAAATAAGCCAATGCAAGTGCTTAGAATGGATAAAACAGATTTTGTAACATCATCTGAGCTGGAAAGTATTATCACGAATAGAAAAAAAGCAGTTGACGGAACGAAGGTCTCATGGTTAAAGACGAAAGAGATTGTTTTAAAGAAAAATGAGATGTTTACCATATATATGAGGTCAAGCTACGACGACGAATTTCAAGAATTAAATATTAAAAAAAATGCTCGCGGGAGGCAAAGAAATATCACAAAGTTGTTACTGAAACCTATGTGGCCTACTGGCAAAGCAATACCAGGTCCTAAATTAAAGGACCTGAAAAGTCTACTTCACCTAATTCCACAAGATGCAAAAGGGTTTTACCAGAACTTAACGGCAGATGACGATCTATTAGATGACATAGATGGATTTTCAGGTGAAGTAGATTTCGAAGTTGAACCAGATACTATCGTGTCTGATCATGAAGAAAACTGATTTATTTTTTATGTAACTATATTTTTTTATTACTTTTAATTAAATACCTTTAATATTCTTATAGGTGTTTTATTGCCTAAACTTGAAACAAAAAGATTCATCCCACATTTTTAATATTGTAAAAAAGATCCAAAGACAATTTTACTGAAAAAAAGTATATTTATTGACATGAAACTTACTAAAACAATACTATACAGGAAGTAGATAACAATACCTAATATTTAAGAGGAATTCGAAAACAAACTACAGTCTTGTTATTTTGCTATATCAATTTTACTAACACTCCTGTTTTCTCAAAAGTAAGTTTTTGTGGCTGGATCCATTTTGCATAACTACGTCCATTTGGGTAATACAATTTCGTGTTTATGTTATGAATATCGCTTCTAATTTTGAAAAGTCCTAGGTTTTTACGAACGTACAAAATACTTTCCAAGATATAAAGAGAAGGCAGAGTAAGTATGTCAATTTCTTTGAATTTATTTCTGAGGGACTCGCGAGGACCCATTTTATAAATAGCCCGGATTGCTCTCTTTTGCAATATGAAAATTGAGTCTACATCAGCTGCAGATCGCCACAGTTTCGGCGTTCACTCCATTTCATTTCCTAATTGGACGACAGATCCTAACTGTGACAACACCCACAGGTGACTGACGCGAATATCACACGACTAGATCGATGGAGAAGAATCCAGTTCATCCGGCAGCATTTATGGCGCAGATTTTATAATGTATGGTATACTTCTCTGCTACAGACCAAATCAAAGCGGTTCCATTCCAGAGTTGAATTCAGTCCTTGGTGCTGATCGAGGACAAAACAACGTCGCCCCTGCTCTGGTTCCTGGGTCGGATCACGAAGACCGTGTCACGAGGGTGGCAGAACTCAACACGAAGAGAGGTACCATTCTTCTTGCCTTCAACTGCATCTGCCCTTTTCCAGCCAACCCTTGAGGACGTCACTTCAACCCGAGGAGTATGTGGGCGCATAACTACGGATGGCCACAGGATGGAATGCGCGGGACGCGGGGAACGAGCTTCACCGCTCACGTGCCATCACTCGGCTCACAGACGCGGTACGCTACAGCCACTTCCTGCAATCATTTTAATCGTCGTACATTGGTAATGATATTGACGATTCAGGAGTTGAGCGGGTTTTACCTCCACATGACTACGGCTGACGATATAACTCCTCGTGTTATATTATATATACTTTGCAGATGCTGGCACGGTTTTATTTTCTATCAATATTCATTAAACCCCAAGCGAACGCCGTTCGCTCTCTCATTATCTTTCTATTGTGTCTCTAATTACGGTATAAAGTTCCGTCGACTACAGAAGAGGAAACAAAGTGTTTGCTGGGTAAAATGTTTATTTGGTTGTTGCAGGGTGGGATTGCCCAGTCATGGGAAAAAAAAACATAACACTAAAACGATCAGAATAACTTTAATTTCGGAAATTGTTGTTTCTGATATTGCTTGCTTGTTATTTAATTAACCGACTTCCGAAATTAAAGTTATTTCGATCATTTTAGTGTTTTATTTTTTTTTTGTACGAAATCTTTTATTTCACACTTCTTTGTTGTGATACACTTATAGCCAGAGTACCTATTTCTCATGACAACTCGAATTATCCCAAACACTGCTAAGATCCACCTCCCGACTCCATCATCAGGTCAGTTCGATAAAACCTTATAGTTAAAGTGCATCTCATGATAATTCTAATGAGACCAAACATTGCTAGGATACATTGATTAATTACAGAGTTCCTGTGCCTACCTTCCGGCTCCATCGTCAGATCAGTTCGATATTACCTTATAGCCAAAGTTCATCTCATGGCATTTCTAAAAAGCCAAACACGGCTAGGTTACATTAATTACGGAGTTCCAATTCCTACCTTCCGGCTCCATCATCATCATCAGATCACTTCGATGATACCATTTTCAACATAACTATTCAAAACCATTTATTTATTTATATTGTCATAGTTACTTAACTATCTTCATTGTGATATCTATGTGAGGGTGAAGTTCTGTTGGCCATTTCTGGTCTTCTTCATCAGTTTCACTTCATCATAAGTTACTTTTTGACTGTAAATGCTTAAGTTCTCGATGAAAATACCAAAATCACTATATTAGCCTAGACTATTTAAGGAGTTACCTCGATTCCTCATGGATTCCATCATCAAAACTAAATTTTAAAAGAAATGGGACCAATGTGGAAGCATATCCTTTTAGGAAAAAAAAACGCAAATTGGTCCATAAACGACGGAGTTCTGAGGTGACAAACATAAAATAAAAATATGATCATAAAAAATAAAAACAACCAAATTGAGAACCTCCTCCATTTTTTGAAGTCGGTTTAAATTAGGACAAAACGAATTGTCATTCAAAAGAAAGGTTCGCACAATAAGTACCTGGTTAGTCCTCGGCATAGCTTAGCACGCATGATGTCACACCAAATTTTACACGATTTCGAGTTTATTGAACGGACACGGAGTCACAGTTCAGTCATACTGACGCCATCGATTTGCGGAGGGTACACATTAAATGTCATTCCATAAACGATTACGTGGGTATTCGTCTCTTACACAAAAGCGATAGGCAAATGTAGGAAAGGGATGGGTTCAGTAATGCAACAGCCAGTCGAAAAAATTAATCCATCGGGATAGAATCAGCGTAAACAAATAGAAAGAAACGGATAATGCACTAAGGTAGGTTGGTAGTGGACAAAAGAGCACGAAGCGAAGAGTGATGCGACCGTTCACAGCGAGCGTCGGATGACAATTAAGTACCTACATACATATGGCGTACTCAAAGATTTTATATACCCGGCGTACTCAATAGAATGAGAAGCCAAAAGATAAAAGCGTGGAAGAAGGCTGCTTTTCCGTCAGATACGTGCTAGGTATGTACCGCAAATATTGTAGCCAGGCGGTGTGAGTGTGCCGAGTGGCAGTGTTACAACATGTGATGATGTCAGTGATGGCACCTGTGCAAAGAACGTGATGGCAGGGCGTTTATTCAGTTTCAGTACAAATTAATCTTACGATACCCGCGATCGAGTACGTCAAAAAAAGTCACATTAACCTTTCGTATGCCGTAATAGAGACACAATTAAAAAGTCATCAGGGGGGCTATTGGCTAACTTTTTCAATAACAGTTGACAACTAGCATTCGTTGCACACTAAACTTAGTTGTCAACTGACAATTTCATAAAATTGGTATTACGTATCACACAAGTGACTAACAAACTACGGTGGAAATGTAGTGAAATATAAAAATTTACGGTGCCTATTGTGACCACTCTAAAATTTTATCGACTATTATACAGCTTCAAAAGCTTACACAATCGCAATTTTAAAAGTATCGATACAATAACATCAGTCAAAACGTGTTATGGTGGCTATCAAAGGCACCAGTGGCTAATGACGTCACTGCAGTTGGTCACTGAAGATAGGCAATATGAAACTGTTTGACAGTTCAATGATGCACATTGTTAACAAGGTGATCATCACTTGAACTGTCAACAGAGTTACGCAATAGCCCCGCAGCTCTCGCGTAGATCTGCGTTCCGGCATGCAACTAAAATATCTATAAAATAACTATAGTAGCTGAGTCGGTGGTGGGAACACTGGGACAGGTATCTATAGTCTATGTTTCGTGGGGCAGTGGGGGCAAAACTATCAAAGTAACTTATTGTTCTCTTTATCAAAAAGAAAACAGTATTCACAGATTTCTTAAGAAAAATAAAACAAAAGCTCATTGTTTGTGCCTCATAAATTCCAACGCTGTTAAGGCCTCTTTTACAAAAACCCTTTTTTTAATACATAAAAGTATGAGCTTTGGACCCGTGGTATTAAACTTTGTGCCAGATGGATAACAAAGACAAAATTATTTTACTGTAGGTCTTTTAGACTCCCCACCGAGAGTGTCCCCACGTTGTCGTCGTGGTGGGGCTTGCGTGTCTCAATGATCTTGGGGGCTTTGCCGGTAGAGACACTCATGCCGGAAGGTCCCAAGTGAGAGACCAGACCAAGAGGGACACGAGGCGGATTCCATTATATCGGACTACCGTGATGTGCGCACCGTCTGGACTTAAATGTGCGCGATTCACTCTAAAAACTTTTGGAGAGTGAGCAAGAGGGCTTTGGTATGCACCATACGTAGTGGGCTTATGGGGCGGTGTTTGTGATTTACTGCTCGAAGTCTTTGGAGCACAAATCAGGGTCGGAGTTTTTACTGTGTACCATGTGACCATGTCGCGATAGCAGCGAGTTTGCTTACTTGGCATTGCTGGTACACTGTGGTTCTCCACAGTGTACCAGCAAGAGCGGGGAGATAGACCCCTTTATAAAAAAAAAAAAAAAACGATCGAAAAACGATCTGGGGACCCCACCCCATAAAAAAAGGAAAGCTGTATCCAGCAACAACAATGGAAGCGCATCATAAAGATAAACTACCCCAGGAGGGTACCTGCTGCTCCGCAGTAGGAGAATCCCTCACCGAGCAGAGCTCGGTCAGTCCCACGTATTCTGGGGGGGACAATGATCGCTTAAAATCCCAATCGGATTTTTTCCCGTCTTTCAGGGGCGCATTGAGCCAGGGTGGCTCACCTACCGGTGGTCAGGAGTCGCTGGGATTTATTTCCAACACGTCCACAGCACCGAATTTTAACGAGCAAGCTACTGCTAGCCTACTCTCTGACAAAAGTAGAGAGATTGGCTCGCTAGATGGAGCCAACGCGGCGGTATTGTTGAATTCACCTTCCATGAAGTTACAAAAAGTGTCAAAGAGAACATCAACTCGTGTACAATTTGTGCGCCCGCCTACCCCTGTTGCCGATGAGATGGCTAGCGACACCGGCGAGTCGACCAGTTCGCAAATGTTATACGCCTCTGAGACGTCAACGAGATCGACTCGAGCCCGCACGCGCAAGCACACGCAGACAAGCAAAAGCAGAGAGTCGATCACAACCAAGAAGAATTCTGTTAAGCCACTAAACCTTAGCAAACCCCTCACTAGCGATGGACAGCAGGATGGAGACTCAGAACCAGCGAGTCCACCAGCAAAGCAGGCAAAGACCCGGGCAACGGTAAGGCAGGACCTACCGGATTTAGAAATTTTGGCCAAGACGATGCAGACGCAACCAACAGCAGAACTTAATACCTGCATTAAGAATAGTCTTAAAACTATAGAGGAGGTTGCAAACGAATCACGCAACCTTAAAGGGAGCTACGTTTACAACCTCAAACTGGCGGCAGTCACTGTACAAGCTGCTGTAGCTGAGTTGGCCTCGCGATCAACAGTTAAGGTTAATGTTGAGAGATTGGAGATTGAAAACTCTGAGTTAAAGGCTCGGCTTACCAGTCTATCAGCGCAGGTTGAGAAGTTGACAGCGCAGGTCAGCCTCTTAAGTCGCCAGGGCGGGCTAACAGATAGCCCTATTGTGGCAACACCATCGATGGGACCAAGTCAGGCCGCTCCAGTGGCCGGACATTACCGATCTGACGAGGTAGAGGCTCAGTTTCGGCGTTCTATAGCCCTAGAAATTGGGTTTATGGTAGACGCTAAACTAGCCGCTATAGAGAAGAGGTTGCCTCCTGAAAAGCACTTGCGGCCGCGACTCGCTGCAGATGGAAGATCTTCATCAGTTTCAAAGGAGCAGTCAATACCCGATCCGAATCTGATCCCTGATCCCACTGGGAAAAAGAGGAAAAGAAAGGGAAAAAGCAAAAATAAAGTTGTGGATCCAGTAATGGAATTAACCACCGAGTCTGCGGCTACTAAGCAAGCCTCCCAGGCTTTGTGGGATGCGGCAAGTACTAGGACGGAGACCTGGTCTACAGTGGTAGGGAGGAAAGCAAAGAGAGACAAGACTCCTCAATCCATCCCCAAGTCCATCCCTGCAAAGGGGAAAAAGCAGCAAGTGAAATTGACTAGGGTTCCCACTACAGCAGCTATAACGGTGTCGCTTAGGGAAGGATCTTCCACCAAACTCGGCGAGGTTATAACTGTGATGAGGCAGCGAATCCGTTTAACTGATTTTGGTATTGACACTGTTGGCCAAAGGAGAGCTGCTAATGGTGGTATGGTGCTTACCATTGCAGGTACCGATTCATCTACCAAAGCGGACAATCTCGCTAGCCGCATGCGAGAGGTCCTTGCCGAGTTTGATGTCAAAATTTCACGTCCAACCAAGAGAGCTGAGGCAAGGATCATGGATCTTGACGATGCCGTCACACCTGAGGATGTGGCAGCTGCTATCGCCGAAGTAGGAGGCTGTTCATCCGAAGATGTTAAAGTGGGTGAAATTCGTCGATCATATGCTTCTCTGGGGCACGTCTGGGTCCGTGGCCCATTGGCGGCAATTAAGAAGTTGGCGTCCGATAAGCATATGCGCTTAGGCTGGACGTCAGTGAGGGTTCAAGTTTTGGGAGCGCGTCGTATGATGTGTTTCCGTTGCCTTGAACCCGGGCACGTCCGGTGCCAGTGCACTAGTGCAGTTGATCGGAGTACTCAGTGCTATGCCTGTGGCGGAGCCCACAAAGCGAGAGAGTGCACGTCGCCGATCATGCGGTGTCCGTTGTGTGCGGACCAGGGTCTTCCAGCGGATCACAGGCTAGGTGGTAAAAAGTGTACTCCACGCAAGACGCGTGTACCTTATCCTGTCGCAATTCAGGGAACGATGCCAACACCACTGGGTGTGGGCACCACGGAAGAAATGGAAACCTCGCCTTCCCAGCCCTAAAAGTTCTCCAGTGCAACCTGAACCACTGCCGCAATGCACAGAATCTTTTTCTGCAGACTGTTGCGGAGTGGTCGGTTGCCTTGGCGGTGGTAGCGGAGCCATACAGTCTTAGGGATCATCCTCGCTGGTTCCGGGACACTGTGGACTCCGTCGCCATTTATTGGGCTGGTGGAAGAGGTGAGCCTCACTGCTCCCTACTCGATAGGGGCCATGGATTTGTTGCAGTGGAATGGGGTCCTTGGGCTGTAGTGGGCTGCTATGTGTCTCCTAACATCTCTCTCACCGAATTTGGGGAATATCTGGACAGGGTTGCCAACTGCATTCAGTATAAATGCTTACCTCGTCCGGTGCTCGTCTTGGGTGACTTCAATGCTCATTCCAGAGCTTGGGGAAACCCCCGAGACACGTCGAGAGGACATACAGTACAAGACTGGGCGGCATTGCTTGACCTCCGACTTTTAAATCGGGGATCCGTGTCCACATGCGTTCGGTGGCAGGGGGAGTCAATTGTGGATCTCTCATGGGCAACTCCTTCTGTTGCTCGCATGGTGTCGGATTGGAGGGTAGCGGAGGAGATGGTCACACTTTCTGACCATCGCCACATTGTATTTGATGTGACATTGCGGCCCTCAAATGAACTAAGACGTCCAGTCCAGTCCAGTCCACCGGCACGACGTTGGGCCCTCAAGCGGCTCGATCGAGATATGCTCATTGCTGCTTCCAACGTCGTGGCATGGTCAGAGGATGATCGTTCCCAGGGGATCTCGCCCGATCCAGAAGAAGAGGCAGCTTGGTTCCGGGACAAGATGACGTCGATTTGTGACGCTTCCATGCCCCGGGTCAGATGCGTTCAACGTCCTGGGGCAGTTTACTGGTGGTCGGAAGACATTGCGCAACTACGAGTTTTCTGTCTTAGGTCCCGACGCCAGTATCAACGCACTTGACACAGAAGGGAGCCAAGAGCTACAGATGAAGAGATTACCAGAACCTACAGAGCGTACCGGGAGGCCACTATGAAACTTCAGCACGCCATCGCGGATGCTAGGTCAAAGTCTTGGGGAGAACTTCTTAAGGGGCTGGACAGGAATCCATGGGGAAAACCATATAAATTGGTTATGGCCAAATTGCGGGTTTGGGTTCCCCCCATCACGGAAACTATGGACCCAGCTCTACTGGAAAGAGTCGTCAGCACGCTCTTCCCAGTAGCTAGAGACAGCCTCTCATCAGTTCGGACATCCCCGGACTGGTCTGACGAGATAGAGGTGACTGAAGGCGAGCTTGAAAGAGCCATAAGACGAATGGGAGCTCGTAACACAGCGCCAGGCCCTGATGGTATCCCTGGCCGTGCGTGAGTTCTGGCTCTGGCTTCATTGGGGGATCGCTTAAGACGGCTGTTCAACGACTGTCTTCGTGCAGGCGTGTTCCCTTGGACTGGAAGGAGGCCGGTTTGGTATTATTGAGGAAAGCAGGCAGAGATTCGGAGTCTCCCTCTGCATACCGTCCCATTTGCCTGCTCAACGAGGTTTCTAAGCTATTCGAAAGAATAATTGCCGAAAGACTCGTTGGGCACCTGTCACGGGTTGGTCCCGATCTTGCCGATTGCCAGTATGGTTTCCGGCACCAGCGTTCTACAGTGGATGCAATCCTACGCGTCCGCTTGTTGTCGGAACAGGCAGTGTCTCGGGGTAGGGTATCGTTGGCGGTAAGTTTGGATATCGTGAATGCTTTGTTCTTGTGGAATCTTGCATACGACGCAGTCCTGCGCGTCGAGCTCCCCGCTGGCGTTAATATTGTCTGTTATGCAGACGATACTCTGGTGTTGGCCAGCGGTGACACCTTCGATGAGACGATCAGGCTTTGTGAGCTCGGGGTTGCAAGAGTCGTGGCCTCAATCCGTGAGCTGGGTCTAGAAATAGCACCTCATAAAACTGAGGCGCTATGGTTCCATAAATTGCCGAGGAGTAGAGAACCACCCAGCTCGTCAGTGACTGTAGGAGATGCGCAAGTCCAGGTGAGTCAGTACATTAAGTACCTTGGCTTAACCTTGGACAGCCGGTGGGGCTTCGAAGAACATTTTGAACGCCTGGTCCCTCGCGTTGGAAAGGCTGTGGGTGCTCTGGACAGATTGCTGCCCAATCCTGGAGGACCTCGGGAAGAAGTTCGTCGCCTCTACGCGGGTGTCGTGCGATCGATGGTCCTTTATGGGGCACCTGTGTGGTCAAATAGACTATCAGGTGTCCGTCGCTGCAGGGCTAAAATCAATAGTCTGCAGCGTAGAATGGCCATTCGCATCGCACGTGGTTACCGAACGGTATCCTTTGAGGCGGCAACGCTCTTGGCACGCTTTCGACCATTAGACATCCTGGCAGATATGGACGCGAGGGTCTATAGCCAGATTCGCGACATACGCCAAAGTGGCAATAGCGTGCCAGGGATCGTAGTAGTAAGGCTGAGGCGGCAGGAACGGCGACACGCGCTCGAGAGGTGGCGCGAGCGGCTACAGCAGCCGCAATTCTCGCGTAAGCGCGTTGTCGAAGCCGTCCTGCCACACTTCGAAGCCTGGCTGAAAAGAGGAGAGCGCATCTCCTATAGGCTAACTCAGGTACTGACCGGGCACGGTTGCTTTGGTGAGTACCTGAATAGGATTGGACGAGAAGCCACGGCAAATTGCCACCATTGCGGAAGTGACCTTGACTCTGCACAGCACACGCTCGAAGAGTGCCCTGCGTGGACCTCTGAGCGGCAGGTTTTGGTTGCCAAGATCGGGCGGGATCTGTCTCTGCCAGCAGTAGTGAGGGCTATGCTGACGGAGACAGATAATTGGAGAGAAATGGCGTCCTTCTGCGAGACCGTAATGGTCCAGAAGGAGGCCGCTGAGCGGGATCGTGAGAGGACCGATCCCACTCGTAGAAGGAGGCGTCAGAGGGCCAACCGCCTCGACGCCTAAAACGCTGAAACCCCGCTTGCAATATTTAAGGCAGGCGGGACTCCGAAGTCACGGGCTCTCAGAGTGGGGACTCTGTCCGCCCACCACTTCAGGAAAGACGGTGACACAGTGATCACGTGCCACCGTGCACAACGAGGCTAAGGGGAGACTTCTCATAGTCTCCTCAGGGATGTGCCCTAACAGGCGTTGTACAGAGGGGGTTCCGGGGTGGTCTTTTAAGAGGTCACGGGGCCCTCTTTCATGTGCGGATGGTGATCACCGGGGTGGTTTTAGTGAGGTAAAAATCCCACACTCCCTGGTCTTTTCCCCAAAAATCCAGGCGCCTTTTGAAGGTTTCCCCCCGAAAACAAAAAAAAAAAAAAATGTCTTTTAAACTGTCTTTATGCAGCGTTTATCTATATAACTTTCTCCTTTTTTTTTGAAGTCGGTTAAAATAGTAATTGAAGAACAGTACAAGAAATGTATTTATGGATACACTTAAAATAGGTTTTACTATTATTTTTTATACGTATACTGAAGTACTGGCAAAAACAAAAATACAATAAAAAATAAAAAACAAAAACAGAATAACGTAAGCCACGTCAGCATTTTTCAATTAACACGCAGTGCGCACCAAGGATCTTATATATAGGGCGACTGGTAATTAGTGACTGATACTTAAACACGTAATTGTCCTCATGATTACAAACAACTTTCCCAAAGATTTCTATTTATATTGTCATTACTTTTATGACAATTAGAAAACAGCTGTTTGAAATTCGCGCGCGCTCGGGAAAGGGCAATGTACTAGTAGAGCGTCTCACGAGTCACGTTCCCCCCTCCCCCGTCCGCACCGCGCCCTTTGCCAAGCAGTAGTGACGTAGGTATAACAGTCACCCCGGAAGCGCGTCACATGCTATAGTCAGTAATAGAGTGCTATCTCAAAGGCCAGGACCTCTCTCCAGGAGGTGGTGGACCCCATCCGCAGGGGGCTTGCCAAGCTTAGGGCCGACAACGCTCACCCCCCCTCCCGATCCTTCAGACAGAATATTCACAGGTGGACATCAAGACCCCTTAAGCAGAAGTGCCCAAGGGGAGTCGTTGGCCGCCTCCCAGGGTGCCCCGTCCTGCAGACTGGCCTTCACCTCGGACGTATCCGCAAGGGAACTACAGCCTGCGGGCACTCAAGGAGGTTTTCTGTCGTAGCACCCCAACCCAGACGTCAGCAGTGCTACCGCTGTCACGTGAAGTACCACGTGGGGGCCTATTGCGCCGCGGAGGTGGATCGCAGTGATCGCTGCTTTCAGTGCGGCCAGCCCTGTCACAAGGCCATCGCTTGCAGCAGCGCCGCACTGCTACGCATGTGCGGCAGCCGGTCGATCACCGGGCTGGCATCAGGTCCTGCAACCCCCCCCCCCCCCGCTAAGGCCAAGGGCAAGGTCCCGAGGCCCATTCCCGTGAATGTGCTCATCATGCTCTCGTCCGTCTCGTACGTCTCCTCCAGGCGAACATCAACCACTGCTCAGGATCTGTTGCTCCAGAGCATGGCGCAGTGATCGATCAACATCGACCCGGACTATGTCTTGCCCAGGGCTGACTGAGTGCAGGACCTAAGCGACTCGGTGACCTTAATTTCGTCGGCCGCCGCCGGTACCCCGTCCCTCGACGGTACCACGAAAGGACAGGGTTGCGTGGGAGCACGGTTTGGAGAGATGGCTGCATTTGGGGTGTACCTCTACCCGAACAAAACTATCGCCGAACTCCACGACTCCCTTATGGAGCTGAATGCCGTCGTCGCTGGGTTTGGATCCCTCTCCGTGGTCGTTTGCGGGGGCTTCAATGCCAAGAACTTGGCTTAGGGTTCCCGGTTCACGAACCAGCGGGGTCGGAGGGTGGAGGACTGGGCTCTGGAGATAAGCCTGGTCGTCCTAAACCAGGGTTCTGACCGGTACACACAGGTCATGATGGCGGAATGGCGGAACAGGCTTTTGCGCCCTAGCGCCGGCCTCGCCACTGTCGATGCGATCCTACCAGTGGTCGACGAATGGCTCGGGAGGAAGCACGGCTCCCTGTGGTTTAGGGCGACGCAGGTGCTCTCGGGACATGGCTGCTTCGGGAAGTACTTGTGTCGCATAAACAGGGAGCCGGACGCTCGGTGCCATCACTGCACCGACTGTCGGAAAGACACGGCGCAGCACACAGAGTGTGCCACATGGGAGGAGCAGCGCCGTGCCCTTGTATCTGAAGTGGGCCCCGACCTGTCGCTGCCGGCCGTCGTTCGTTCGATGGTCGGGGGCGCCGGGTCGTGGGATGCGGTGATCTCCTTCTGTGAAGCCGTAATTTCGCAGAAGGAGGCTGCGGAGAGGGAGAGGGAGGCCGTGGCCACTCTCCCGTGCAGCAGGCAAACCGGGCATCGGCGGAGGGCAGACAACGCCCTCTTCCAGCCCCCATAAAGAGGTCCGGAGGGACGGCGGACTCGGGGTCGTCCGTCGTCCCCCATCCAGCAACACCCGAGGTGGCGGCGCGTAGTGTTCCACGCAAGCCCCTATTGGACGACGCGGGGGGAGGACACCTCACACTCCCCGTGGGCCTGAGGTGGCCCGCGTAGACGGGCCGGCACTAACTGGGGATCATGATGGCATGGGGAACGGGGTCGGATAGTTGAGGACTGGGCTCTAGAGACAGGCCTGGTCGATCTAAACCGGGGTTCCGTCCCCACATTTGTGCGGATGCGGGGTGAGTGGTGGAAATAATAATAATAATAAAATCGTTTATTTATAACATAGGGCATTTACATTTACAATAAAGTATATTAAATATTAAAAAGAACACAGTTGCTTATTTGCCAATATCGTTCGCCAGCCCCACTCTGTCACCGCGTGTCGTCGACTGGCGCGTCATAGTGGGGGTAGAGACGTACTCAGACCACCGGTACATCCGGTTTGACGTCTCCGCCCAGACCTCGACAGCGCCGATCCAACGGACCCCGTGTGGTCCACGATGAGCGTTGAAGCAGCTGGACCGGGAGCTCCTCCTGGAAGCCGCGATGGTGCAGGCCTGGGTGCAAGCACCGGACAGGCCTGTCGACATTGACGTCGAGGCAGAGTGGTTCTGGGAGGCTCTGTCGCAAATCTGCGACGAGGCAATGCCCCGAGTCCGGTCAGGGCGTGCCCGGCGCCAGGTGTACTGGTGGTCGCCGGAGATGGCGGCACTGCGTAGCACGCGCAGGTGCCACTTCCGATCGCCGAATGTGGAGGCCAGAGAGGTGAAGCTGCTGCAGAAGGATACAGAGAGGCAAGGTGCACCCTCCGAGCGAGAGACAAAGTGGGCCAAGTTAGAAGCCCGCAACTTGTGGCTGGGGACTCTGAACGGAGACCCGTGGGGGCAACCCCACAAGGTGGTGCAAGACAAGCTCCGCACCTGGGCTCACCCACTGACGCGAGTCTCTGGCCCCAGCTTGTGGAGGATGTGGTGAGCGCACTATTCCCCGCGTGAGGGGAACACTCTCCCCCGCCTATGGCTTCGCCACCCGACGTGGACCACGACGGCAACAACGACGACAATGCTCCAGAGGTGACCGAGGTAGAGATGAGAGTGGCGGTACTAAGGCTGAGTGACAAGAATACCGCCCCAGGACCCGATGGCCAGCCTGAAACAGCCTGAGTCCGGGCCATGGGGGAACTCGGGCCTCGACTAAGAGGGCTTTTTAGCGCGTCTATGGAGAGGGGCCACTTCACTGGAAGACGGGGAAACTGGTCGTCATCGCAAAGCCGGGGCGCCCTTCGGACTCACCTTGGACAAGCTTTTTGAAAGAATTATTGCAGACGCGTCTTGTGTATTGTGTCTTGACGGTGTCTTTGGACGTTGCCAACGCCTTCAACTCCCTTCCCTGGAGTAGCATTAGGAGGACACTTAGGTAACACCAGGTGCCTGACTACCTCTCTCGTGTCATCGAGGCCTACCTGACGGACCGGTTCATCATCTACTCCGGTCACCAGGGAGAGTGGATACGGCTAAAAATGTCGTGCGGTGTTCCACAGGGATCGGTTCTAGGACCGCCCTTGTGGAACATCGGGTACGACTACGTGCTGCACGGCGACCTCCCTGAAGGGGTCAACGTGGTCTGTTACGCCGACGACACGCTAGTCCTAGCTCAGGGAAAGTTGTACCAGACGGCGATCGAACCAGCGACCCGCGGGGTGCGCCAGTCGTGCAGAGGATCCAGCAGTTGGGACTCGAGGTGGCACTGCACAAATACGAAGCCATGTGCTTTCACGGCCCGCGGAATGCGCCACCCCTGGATTCCCAAATAACGGTAGGAGAAGTTCACGTCGGCGTTGGGTCGAGATGATGAAGTACCTGGGACTCGTCCTTGCCGGCCTACGTCTGGCTCCCAAACTGGATCAGACTGGGGCTGCTCTCAAGTGGCTCCTGTCCAACCTAGGGGGTCCAGACGCCTCCTGCCGGAGGCTCTATGCAGGAATCATATGGTTCATGGCCCTTTATGGAGCGCCGGTATGTGCGCCGTCACTGCGAAAGCAATATGTCATGGCACGGTCATGGCTATCCGAATGGTGTGGGATACCGCACCGTTTCCTGCCAAGCGAGCCTCCTTGCTGGCCTGCCACCGTGGGATTTGGAAGCAACAGTCTTTGCACGCATGTACGATCTGCGCGTGGAGATGCAACGCCGGGGCGAAACTCAGCTTCCGAGTCTAGTCGTGGCATGACGGACGGAGTTCCGGTGGGATCTCATAGTGGAATGGCGACAAAGACTGTCGCAACCCAGTGCTGGGCACACCACAATTATGATGGTAAGGAGTGGCTGGAAAGACAACACGGCGTTCTTACCTTCCACATGACGCAGATCCTCAGTTCGGGAGAATCCTGCATCGAATTCGTGCAGAAGAAACGCCCGGGTATCAAAATTATGTGGACCGCCTAGAGGACACGGTAGAGCATACGGTAGAAGTGTGGCCTACCCGGGCAGAGCACCGCCGTCTCCTCATGTGGGCGCTCGGCGCCAGTGATCTCTCGCGCCAGGCCTTGGTACAGGCCATAAGGAGTGAAGAGGAGTGGCAAGCGGTCGCCTCCTTCTGCGAAGCAGTAATGCTAGCAAAGGAGGCTGCTTACGCGCGAGGCACTGGCCCTCACGCACCAGCCGCCGGGATTCCGATCCCGATTTCCAGCCACCATAGGCGCGGGCTTGCGGATGACAATCAATGGGTAGCTCGCCGTCCGACCGTCCGGTAACTGTCCGGACCGAGCCCAAGTCGTCGACGCGCGCCTCAAGGAGATGTCAGCAACCGTTGGAGCCCAGCAGGGTCGAAGCCTACTGGGGCCACGGGTGATGCGAAAGAGAACCCCGGGGCCCTGGAACGAGGGCAAAGAAGGAAAAGGAGTTTTAGTCAGTAAAAGTCTGATACGAAAGGGCAAGAGATGTCATTGGACCGCCACATACCTCTAAACTGGTGACCCTCGACTATGAACGTCGCGAACGCAACATACATGCTAAACCAGTAGCCACTACATCGCGACGTCTTCATCACTTCCTCACGCTCTCAGGCAGGCAGATTTCAATCCTACCTCAAAATTAACATCAACGCGTGGTTTTTTGCCTGGGGCATCTCTCTAAGGGCGGAATTCACCGATAAAACTAATCACGTTTTTTGAACGTTTGGCTCGCATAATCGCGTTTAGCCGCTGTATTTTTCTTTTGTTGTATTTTTACAAGTGACACTAGTAACAGCGGCTAAACGTGATAACGCGAGCCAAACGTTAAAACGCGATTAGTTTTATTGGTGAATTCCACCCTTAGTCGCAGGCCACGCTGGCACGACGCGTCTTGCGTCTGCGATGAGCGGGAATAATAATACTGGTCGAACGGGGGGCGCCATCTTGGCGCGACTGGCGTGTGCGTCATGCGACCGCAAGCAGAGGAGGGAATAGTACGAGGCCGCGCGTCCTGCGTATTTATTAATTTTTATTGAATTATCCGCGATGCAAAACATAAATACTGAGGAGTTTATAAGTGTTTCCCCCCCTCCCGCCTTCTCTACAAGCTAAATTGTCAAATTCGAGATTCAGACTCAAAAATGTGAAAAAATCACAACGAAGATATATATTATGTAATACAAATAGCATTAAAAGGGAAACTATCACTCGGTCGCCAAACATGCAAATTTAGTATGAAATACAGAAAAATAAAATAAAGACATAGGATGTTGTCTTTATCGTGTTTAAAACGGGTATTGGAAAAATTAAAAATTATCATACATAGAAAATTTAACACTGTAAACTGTGTGTGTGAACTGTGAGCTTTCTTCAAACCCCAGTTTTGGTGTGTGCCTTGGCAAACCTAATATTGAATATTTCAACAAGCGATATTTCAGTGCGATAAGAATTGCTTTTGTTATCACATAACAGCCTTTCCATAATATTTAGAGATTTTAACGAAAACTATCACCATGACAAAAATACTGCAGTATTCAAATTAATACGTGATACTGGTTAGTGGTTATCAATATTATTAACAACAGCTTGTCTGAAGTTGGACTTTGTAACTAGTAAAACATTATTAGCTGATAAACCTTAATTTATTTAATATTTCATAGTAATAAATATAAAGCCTCCTTCATGCCTCACACCTAAATACAGCACTACGGGACCACAGCGCGTGCGCTATGCAAAATTAGTGCTTAATTTTTAAAAGGTACAACGTCAGTTTTTTATCGTCCCCTAAACAAAAACTGCTACTTCTACATTATATTTATTTATTCGAGCAAAAGTCTAATAAAGATTTTTTTTTTAATGCCTAGATTTTTTTTAAAATTGATGTTTAACAAATCTTGCAATATAATTAGTGTTATGGGGCAGATTCGCTCATTCTCTTTGTTCCATGTTCGCTTGACCTGGACTCAAGGTTATGTAAAATTATACAGGTCAATAACATGTTTTTATGTAGATACCGACTGTCGGCGAGACTGTGACTCATTATAGACCGTATGATATAGACAGTTTTAGTCTATGTAGCGTCACACAAGAAAAAGAGCAATTTACGCCAATATCGTGTTATGGAATGAAACAGAACGATGAGATACAGTACACTAAGACTGTCTGAATATCGAGTAGAGCCCCGTTTACACGTGGGCCTAGCCTCGGCCAGCGTCCAAAGTACCTATTTTTTTACCAACTTTTCGCTTGGCACATTTTTTACCAACTTCAAAAAGGAGGTTATAATATGTTCGACTGTATGTCTTTTTATGTATGTTCGCCAATTTCTTCGGTCAATTGTGGACCGGTTTTGGTTTGTTTAAAGAACATGGTAGGTATACCTACTTCCAAATTGGTTTCATAGATATCATGATAATGAACATCGAAGATATGGAACGGAATTCCTCATAGGATCATAGCAGCTGATCATGAAAAGTAGTCACGGAAACTCCGTAATAAAACAATATACCTACCTATTCTTATTTTAGAATTAAATTGTATAAACTCTAAATCATGCTAAATCCTGTAATTGAGAAAGTGCGCTAATTTAAAACTTAAATGTATTAAATACTTATATTTGTGAGTAGGTAGGTACATCCTTTGCTGGAGGCCCGTAATAAATAAATAATATTTAAAAAAATAATGTCATTAAACTACAGTGCTAAATAACTATAATTTTAAAATAAGTTACAACTGTCGAAGAGACAAAACAAAACTAATATAAAAACATCGACTTCCGACTTTAAAGTTATTTTAAACTAAGAATTTTTTTTTTTAACATTATTAGTTCATTGATTTTTTTTAATAAGCTTATTATTCATCATTTGAGCTATATTCATGATTGATATGTGGTCGTACAATACCGTAGCGTAAACACATCCGTTCGGCGCGAGCTCTCGAGCGACACTGAATGCGGGCACATGCGGGTCAACATGTAAACACGTCGCAAACGCGGCCTCAGCTTTCGTTTGATCTGTGTCCAAAAACTGACACTCAATCCGAACCAGCTTACGCCATTCATGCCATTTTATGAAAAAAACCCCGTTTACACGTTGCCCAGGGATGGCGGTTGGCCGAGGCTGGGCCCACGGCGCTTAGGAGCATATCGCTGGGTCGGCGCGCACGATTCAACATGTGCATTGCCAGTATTTTTTGTTCGCCCCCGACTCAAGTCAGGTCAGACACAGTTCTACGCCGTACTCGCACAGCGCTGACGTGTCCCGGCGACTATTAATATACAGACTGACTTAATCAAGGACGTTAAGGTTAAATAATATGGTGGTGCGCAAAATAATGGTTTAAGTGCATTTACAGTGAAAGTGACACAGTGTACGGGGCTTGCGTTATTTTTGTATTCTTCCTCTAGTCGATTGGCGGGAATGCAATTTTGCCGCCTACTGGATCCCAATCTCAAGGTAACATAGATTCATTGTACTTACGGGTGTGAGAATTTTTAGCAAACTTTATTTTATTATAATTGTATTAGAGGTAGTCTTATTTTAATTATTTTTACATTTACATAAATACCGTACAGTAGCTATTTATTTTATCCAATACATTTAATTAAATACGACTTTTATGGAGTGAAAGTGTGAAAAGAGCTTAATCAATCGCTCTGTTTTTCATGAACGATTATTATATTTATCAGACTAATAATAACACTTCCAGAATATAAAAATGAAATCGTAACTTTTTAATATTGTTAATGCGAATATAATTTTTTCGCCTTATCGGCTGAGCGGATTTGGTTGAAACTGTACACAGGTAGACCACGTCTTAGATTAGGAAATAGGATATTTTTATCTCGGGAGTATGTTTCCTCCGTATATTTTACTGAAGTCATTGGTAGAAGCTAGTTTTTAATATTTTGTATAAAACCAAATCAAACTCTGTAAACATCTTTCTTAGAATAAAATATAATCGACTTCCAAAAACTAAGTCTTGTTTTCTTCGTTTATTGCAAAATCGACTTTCAAAATTAAAGCTGTTTTGCAAATAATAGTTTTATATAATGTATTTGGTATAATGTAAAACATTCACAGTCGCATATCTACACGTAGGTACAAAGCGTGTTTATAATCGACTTCAAAAATTAGGAGGTAGTTCTCTCGGACGGCGACAATTGAGAACTTCCTCCTATTTCTAATCGTATTTATTTTTACCTTATAACTCCGTTATTTATTCACGAACCGACTTGTATAATTCTTTTTCATTACTCATACTTTGAATGTAGGTCTGAAGTTGCCTGAGGACTGTGGGTTGAAAGTAATAAATTTCATTCCTAGGGAGAATCGGTTTCAACTGACAAATTATTTTAAAAAAAAACTACTTAGTTCTACCCATCTACACATTTCTATGAACCATAGTCCAACTTTCTATACAGCCAGTCAACTACAGCGTGATGTAAAATTGAAATAACTTAAAGGTACCTATTACTTAATTAAAAATATATATTTTTAAATGACTTATTTTATTCAACTAATTTTATATGCTTTATTTTTTTAAATTTAATTATGTAAAATATTTACTATTTTTTTAATAATGAAAATGAAAAATAACGCCTGAATAGCTAGCCAGCCACAAAAAAAAAAACAGAATAGGCGAGAAAGTGGCAATCCGGCAATCAGATCTTCATTTGTTTTTTGAGTTGTTTTGTTTACATTTCCGTACAGCAGAGACACGATAAGTTGACCAGTTTCAAAAATGGATTTAATGCCTGATTTCATACGAGAAGAAGCCAGTACGACTCAGGTTTTACAAGCTTTTTTTTTAATTTTACTTTCCTTGTATTCGTAATGAAAAGCAGCAGCAGTAACAATGTACTATTTCATTACTCATACTTGAAATGTTGGTCTGAAGTTGCCTGAAGAGCGGGTTGAAAGTAGAAACCAATTCTCCCTAGGGATGAAAAGTACCTATTACTTTTCATTTCTCTCATATTTCTTTAAAATAATATTGATCTGGGAAAAATATTTTCAATGATGAAAACGAAGAATAATCTTTTAATAGCCGGCCGGCCACAGAAAAAAAACAAAATAGGCGAGAAAGCGGAAATTCGATCTTCATTTGTTTTTTCGAGTTCTAGAGTTCAAAGTCAAAGCCTTTGCATTAATAATAATAATAATAATAATAATAAAAACGTTTATTTATCTCCAACAAATTACAACACAGTTTTAGTTGACAAGTAGTTTGACAAGAGAAAGAAGGTAATTTGTGGGAGATCTGGAGTCCAAACTAAGCAAAGGCCTGTATTTTAGAGCTCCAGGCCCCCCCATTACATCACAAATTGTAATAGTCAACGTGCGTGTGTGTTGCATGAGTGTATATGCATGCATGAGTGTGTGTACATGTAAATATAATGTGTAAATAGATAGGTTATAATATATATATATATATATATATATATATATGTATATATTTAAATATATATATTTGTATATATTAAAATATTTTAAAATAAGAAAGTATACAGTAAATAGATACATACAGATAATCCCAGTTACTACTTTGCTACGTCAAGTAATTTTTCCGTTTCCTTATAATTTAAAGACAGTAATAATTTAATCAATTTACTTTTACATTCATTTTTACGACAGTTACATTGTTACGACAATTAAATGCGGTACAAGGATGATAACTTATAATTTATTAGCGTAAAGACACATTTTGCCATGAATTGGTCTGCAAATATTAAAATATGTTATGTGGTGCACATAGTTTTAAAAGTCAAAAAAGTACTGAAAAAGCTTTTTCAGTACTTTGCAAAATTTTTCTTCCTCGACCCTCCGGTAACCGTCCGGACCGAGCCCAAGTCGTTGACGGTGCGTATTGTTCCACGCGCGCCTCAGGGAGATGTCAGTAAATCGTAGGGGCCCAGCAGGGTCGAAGCCTACTGGGGCCATGGGTAGTATGAAAACGAAACCCGGGACGAAGGCAACGAAGGAACAGGAGTGGGTTTTTAGTCAGTAAAAGTCTGACATTATCTCGCTCTCCGCCCAAGAGCGGAATTTGTCATAAGATGATTTTCCCACCTAAAAAAAAACCTTGGCATGCTTCAGCTCTAGCGTCCTCTGTGAATGTTACTGAGAGCTCTTTGAGATGCGCGTAAAACACAACGCACCGTCTACCCGGGCTTGAGCCGTACCGGAAGACGTAGCATTGGAAGGCCTCCTACAAGGTGGACCAATGACCTGGTAAGGGTTGCGGGAATCCGATGGATGCCTATGTCCAACAGTGGACGTCTTTCGGCTGAAATGATGATGATTCTGACGCTCGGGGCGTCTCCTGCGGTGACTGTGGCATGAAGAAGTCCTCTGCCTCACGCTTGTCACTACCTCCTTTGCTCGCATCAAGTTCTGCTTGATCTGAACCATGGCCTTAACAGGTGCTAGTTGCGTGAGGTTGCCGCCGCCGATCACCTACGGGGTAGACTATATGCTCCACCATGTCCACAGGGCGACCCGCACTATAATAACCCGGGCATTTCTTCCCACCGAATCCCAAACTGGAACCTTCCGGGACAACGTTATAATAACTCCTGGGATCATAAAATGCTTGTCGCAGGCCAGCAATTCAAAAACTAAAGGGTTCATGTTAATTTGCATGATAATTTTTAACAAAATAAACCTATTGATAATAAAAGTGAGTGCCCGACACTTTTGCGTTGAAATACCTCGTTACTGAAAATAATAAACCTCAATATTTGGGACATTTTAGCTCAATAGCTTTATTACCTAAAGGGGTGACCAAACGGTTGCAAACTAGCGTTCCAACCAAGGTGACCCCTTTAGTGAGATAATTAATTAATAAATTTGCATATTGAATATTTCTCCAAATAATTTGCGTGCACGTACACGTTAATTTGCAAACATTAGAATTTCTTTGCAGAGTTTCTTCTGTAAATCAGATACATCACTTTAAACTTGGCTTTTAGGAAATCGTGTACCTAAATGATAATCTGTATAAGTAATAAAAATCCTATGTCCTTTGAACACCTAGCTATCACTACTAGCACTGCATTAACCTAAAGGACGTTGGATTACTCCGAAGATCACTAACTCCGAAACGCGAGAAGCTTTTTTTAGGGTTCCTTAGCCAAATGGTAAAAAACGGAACCTTTATAGATTCGTCATGTCTGTCTGTCTGTCCGTCCGTATGCCACAGCCATTTTTTCCGAAACTATAAGAACTATACTGTTGAAACTTGGTAAGTAGATGTATTCTGTGAACCGCATTAAGATTTTCACACAAAAATAGAAAAAAAAAACAAAATTTTTTGGGGGTTTCCCATACTTAGATGACTCTTTTTTTATAATGTGAATGTGAGAACGCTGTAGACTCCGCGAATTCTTAGGTTACTTCCTATTACGACTCACTTTTTTTTTAATATGATTATTTTTATTGTGTGGGTACAATATTGACTGGTCTACGCTGCTCTTACATAATGTCTATTAATACTGTAATATGAAAATATTGTAAACAACCATTTCTTGCCGGTTCTTCTCCATAGGAAACGACCAATTTGGAACCGTGCACTAGCTTCTGGCGTTTTATAAGTACCCATGTAGGCCTATGTGAAATAAAAACTTTTGACTTGGACTTTAAAGTCAAAATTTTTTTCATCGAACCCATACTTGTGAGGTATTTATGGATAGGTCTTCAAAAATGATATTGAGGTTTCTAACATATTTTTTTTCTAAACTGAATAGTTTGCGTGAGAGACACTTCCAAAGTGGTAAAATGTGTCCCCCCCCCGCTCCTGTAACTTCTAAAATAAGAGAATGATAAAACTAAAACAAATATATGATGTAGGTACATTACCATGCAACCTTCCACCGAAAATTGGTTTGAATGAGATCTAGTAACTACTTTTTTTTTAATACGTCATAAATCGTACACCGCAATTTAAATTTGTACGGAACCCTCAGGGCGCGAGTCCGACTCGCACTTGCCAAGGTTATTTTTTCCATTGTGGCACATTGTGGTCTATGATTGATTGATCTTTCTGGGGTATTACAGAATTAAAACGGCGATACACTTACCTGTAAGTGGTACTAAAGTTTGCAAGTAGGAGGCATGCCAGTGTACCACAATAAGTTCTGATTGGTGTATGTCGCTATCATATTCAAGCTAGGTACTACTGGAAAGGGCGCAAAGAGCTGTCCTCAAGGTCGTGTCTTTTAAACACTACCAACATTGGTGGGTAGGACTTGACATTTTATGTACAATTTTGCGGTACTACGAGTATAACAATTTTATAAATAATTACAAGTCCTGACAGTGAGACAGCTTTTTGTGCTAAACTGTACGTTGCGCAAACATACTTTCCTAGAGCTAGATTTCGATCGACGGACCAAATGACAGCGGAATATACGAGTACAGGCAAAATTACATCCAAATCGGTCAAGCAGTTTAGGAGGAGTTAGATGACAAACACTCGTTCCAGCTTCAGACACGTGTACCGGCGCTTTCTTGCTTCTTCTGAGTCTTTTTCGTTCCCTCACTGCAGAGCATAGCGAGTTTGCTACATTAAACGATCATGAAACAGAGTGAAGTGTGAACCACGTACCTGATTAAATTAATTAAAAAAAACATCGAATTACTACTATTACACAAAACAATTTTCATGTCATAAAAATACTCACCTATATATTTCTCGACATACAACAATATATTTAATGTCTTTGTCTACAGGCAAGCCAACTGGAAAGTAAGAAAAATACTCCTAAATAAAAAAAGAAGAATCAACAATAATGGCGACGGGTAAGTCACAACACAAAAATACACAAATTTAAAGAATCGGCTGTTTATTTTTCATGCAAATCATAATTATAAACATGTCCCGATTTAAAGATACGAGAAAAGCGACTTCTATTTTTTGCAAAGCGATTCGACTCACTAATAACTATGATGCCCACATTCATGTCAGTGAAGTGAAATCCATGTTCTTGCTTACGTTGTTTAGACTTATAAACCATGATTGCTCGTAGAACAACACATTTGTTTAATCGTGCACAATATAATTGATTACACTAGTTTACAAAATTGAAACTTTTTTATGTACCTACATCGAAAGAAATATTATTATAAGTATATTATGCGGCTCACACACATCTTATGTTATTAGTCATTTACAAATGTATTAATTAATAATTAAGATTGTTGTTTATTTATATTTCTAATAGTTGTTTATATCCTTAACTATGTTTAACAGTCCCACACTATTTACTAAGTAAGTCTTTTAAAAATATATTAGTTATTTTAGATAGTTGTTGGCGTCATTTAGAAAGTAAACTTTGTCATTTCAGTTAATTAATTATGTTTAACTATCTCATGGCCTTAGGAATATAAAAGCTAGCTCATAAGAAATTCAATTCAATTCATCTTCATAACTCGACGTGTCCATATCTAATTTCTAACTCAACTTATATACAAATTATTGTAATTTAGTCTTAGCTAATAAATTGATTATTTTAAAAACAGTTGTGCTTTTCACTGCGTAACAAGTACACCTAAAGGTGTTAGCAGATATATTCTATCATTTCACTTTTTTTTTCTGCACTTCACATTTTTGCCAAGTACCAACTTATGGTGGCTGTAGTTTTATATTCGTTTGTTCGAAAATATATAAAGTAAGTAGTTATCGGGACACCGCCGTGTCCTCGTGAAGGCGATCAGCGGTGGCAACCTCTTGCGCCGGGCCCTGGTTCAGGCCACAGTCCGGAGCGAGAGGGAATTAGAAACAGACGCCTCTTTCTACGAAGCGGTAATACCAACGAAGGAGACGGTCGCACGCGTGAGGAAACGGATGCATCCCACGCATCCGTTCTCCCTCATGCCCCCCAACCGCCGTAACTGCGATCCTGACCCTGATTACCAGCCACGATAGGTGCGGTCTTGCATACGACGAGCAATAAATAGGTAGCTTGCCGTCCGGCTGTCCAGATCGAGCCGAAGTCGTCGACGGTGCGTAGTGTTCCACGCGCTCCTCAAAGAGATGTCAGCAAAACCGTAAAGCTGATGCCCGCTAGGGCCACAAGGAATTTCTGAAAAGGCAGCTCGTGGTCTTAGAACGCACAGGGCAACTAAAAGACACAGCCGTCGTGGTTTTAGTCAGTAAGAGTCTGAAACGTCCTCTCGCTCCATCCTAGAACAGATGAAGTCATTGGCAGATTTCTCACGTAGTAAAACCAGAAACATGATTAAGATAACTATTTAACGTTTTAGTTTAATAAATTAACATCAAACTGCAGCCACTGCGTTGCAGTTGGATTGTTACAAAATTATAGCACGTAGAAAAAGAAATGTGACGCGATATAAATTTTCTGCTAACATTTTTATTTTAGATTAAAGAAGCGTAACATATTTATAATTTTATACGTTTTTCAAGGAAGGTATATAAAAAAAATAACCAATGTACTTAAAAATTTTCAGTTATATGCAAACATCGATTAATCTTGTGCTAATCTATTGGTAATGTAAACAGATTGAACAGGTTGTTATTCTATTTCAGTGAACATTCTGAACCAGATGGCAGAGTATGACTTCAATGCACCAATTAACGTAGAAATGATATTTGAAGACAGCGATAATGATGACCCACCATTGCAAAGTTCACTGTGTGAACAACAATGTTTAAACGATAATAATAGCAATAAAAAACAGGTTCCTGATAAGAAAAGTGAAATTAATTCCCAAAAACATAACGAAATATCTCAAAATCAACTCAACAGTAAAAGTTTAAATAAATCTATATTAAGTTTGGATAAGAATAGTAAAATTCTGCAGAATCTTAGGAACCCTAGTAAAGAATTAAGGCAAGATAATAATGTACGAAATATAAATAATAGCAAAAATGCAGAAAATATAAAGGACCCTAATGACATTGAACGTAATCAAAATATATTCGATGCTAATCGACATGCATTAGTCTTCGATAATAACAAAATTAACGGCGAAGAGAGGTTACCCAGTACACGTCAAGTGAATTATCATCAAGTGCCAGCTATGTTCATTGGAGATTTATTAAACAAGATATCCGAACATATATTTCTTATAATGCAATCGTTCCATCACTACGGGATAAAAACACCTAACAAAGATAATGAAAAAAGAGAAGAAGTATTTAATTTCATAAAATCTCATTTTTTTGAATTATCATATTCAACAGTTGAGTCTATAATTTTGCCACAAGAACAAAATGAGAGTTTTATAAATAAATTTATAGATAACACTGTCCTAATTATCAATAACAAATCGTTGCAGTGGAAATGTACCAGACGCCACGTGCTACCATTTTTTAAAGAATTAATGACATGGACAAAACAGAAAAGAGAAAGTATTCAAAAAAACCCCCCACCGAGTACTTCTAATGAAAATATATTGTTAAAACAACAGCTAGTCAAACCGTTATTACCATTGAATCGTCCACAGTCTGGAATTGATGCAAACAGTAACGGTGCATCAAAGAAAATCCCTGCAATCAGTAACGGTGCATCGAAAAAAACCGCTGCAAACAGTAAAGGTGCAAAGAAAATCCCTGCAAACAGTAACGGTGCATTGAAGAAAATCGCTGCAAACAGTAACGGTGCATCGCAAAGTAATCTATGCATATTTTCTTCTGGACCTCCTGGCAAAGAAATCAGTATAAACATTGATGTCAATACATTAAATCAAATTAACGAACGACAGCAGTTAACAGTCAAGGAAGCGGAACAGAATGGCATTAGTAATGATTTTGCCCAAAGGTGTGAATCAACTAGAAGAAAAACACCAGTTGCAAGCCCATCATATAGAAATCGTGTCAAACATATGCAAAAGAATAATCCACAATTTGATCGACCTGCACCACCAGCATACCATGCAACCCATAACTCAAGAATATCTTATGGGCCACAGCTGTACAGTCACAGTCACACAGGACAACCGCATCAAAGTCCGAGCATAAGACAACATAACTATCCAACTCAAGTGCACTATATTGATACTAATAATACATCGCCATCGCCTATATCCAATAATTATTTGTATGATAATACAAATAACAACATTCCTGGGGTAAGGTCTAGAGAACAATAAAATATTAAATCTAGCATGTTGCAATAGAGACCCTTTTACTAATTTATAATAATGATTTCAGCACAGAACGCAGATAGAAAACCAAGTTACTTCTAGTCCGGTTATAAACAACGTATCTTCATCAAATCTGAATACGCAGATGCTAATGTTTCGTTGTTATATGTGCGGCAAGAGAGCTACAGCGCCGTGTAACCTCTACAATCCCCCCTGTAGGCTATATTTCTGCAGCTATCTCTGCCAGGTAATTATAAAATTTATATCAATTTTTTATAAAACTAGTTGCGTCTTGCAGGGTTCCTTTTCAATGGCCTGGTTAATCAATCATCAAAAGCAATACCCAAAAAAAACAGCTGGTTCCCATACTTTTTTTTAGGTCTTGATTTTTGCATGAAGGCGTGTCATTAATACATTATTATAATGCCTGAAAAAATTAAACTAGTCTATCTTCTTCTTCTTTTCGTGTCGATATACTCTAAATTAATTATGAACTAGTCAATGAAAAAAAACCCTGCATAGCGTAAGGGCTGATTCACACCGGAATGGCAAGAATATAAACAAAGAAAAAACACACATATATACCGCGAGCGGCCTGCGTTGCTGCCGGCCGCCGATACCATTTCGGTATGAATCGGCCCTTAAACCCTAAATACGAAGACACGTGACCTCCATTAACCCGCACTTGCCCCGCATGACAGATTTCATTATAGGGTATTTCATATAACGAAATCCGTCACTGCCGTGCCCGTGCACGGCTTCTCATAAAGAAGGAGCCTGTGTCCACACAGTAGGAATATTATAGGCCGATTAGAATATGCTATAAGCATAAACATGTTTACACAAATTCATACAGGATATACAATAGCAATCCATTGCGGATTGCAAACGCTCATAATTATAAGCGATTTTATAATACCATATCTTGTTTACCCAATTAATAGATTTAAACCAGTGGTTTTTGTGTAATTAATATAATATACGTACAATATGAGAGGCATGGTAAGGAAAACTGCTAACGTAGTCTACGTTAGCCATTTATTAGGTACACTATCAGTATTCCCTTAAGTTTACTTCCGATATCGATATGAAACTGTCATAATTATAAAACTCTATAATTACTTACGTATTTTGCTCAAATATATTTTGGATAATGATATAAAATATAAAGATGTAAGAACTCCCTTATTATAAATTGACATCGTTTAGGTGATGACGTTTTTTACCTATTAGGTATAAAACAGCTTTGTAATCTGAATGTATTGATCAAAACGTCCATTTATTGGTCTCATGGCAGTTTCACTGACACCTAAGTAAATAAAAGCCTAAGGGCTGATTTTTCAATAAATAAATATTTTTAACTCAGGAATAATGGCGATATGACAGTTTTTGTATCGAAAATATAACAAACCACCATATTTATTCTTTAGATAACAGTTATCTGAATATTGAAAAATCAGGCCTAAATATTTTAGCAGTGTTCAATTTTCAACGTCCGGCACTGAGCTAGGAATTCCAGCAATATAATAATAATTTTTCAATACACGTCCTCGAAAACTGATTCCTATCGCACTACGATTAGGTTCAATATGCCATCTATATCACACACGTGTTTTTTTTTTTTAATTTATCACAGCAAGGGCTTTTTATTTCCCATTTCGTCACGGTCAGCGGTGGTTTTTTTTTAAAGCAAACGGGCGCAGATTTTTATGGATTTAATATTTGATGAAAAATTAAATTGTGTTTATGAACAGATCATAAATATCATAAATAAATAAGATTATTTACACAATAGTTTGTTATTATTAACAAATTAACAATTATCTGTGTTCTAACTTCAAAAACATTTGAATTTCTGTTTTTAATATTAAGTAGGATGTTTTTATATAACGGTTTGATACCTTTGTTTCTCCTTCAACTTGCAAAGGTAAAGCGCGGGAAAAGTTTTTTTTTTTTGAATAAAAAAATTGAATTTAAGATTTGAAGAGAATTCTTTAGATGCCGCCATATATTGTGCTTAAGGTAAAAAATACTTGCGATAGCCTGCTGCCATCTAAATCAAAACTAAAATGTATGGCAACTTTGGAAAATTTTCTTCAGTTCTTCTTCTTCTTCAAAAATACGTCGTAATTTTCAGAGCAAGTATTTCTTCGTGAGTGTATTGAAAACATCGTTTGATACACGTGCAAATTTGTCACTGCAGTCCTCGGCTCCATAACACACACGCCTACAGCTCGTGCGAATTCCACCTCGGTCGCAATGACAAACTTTCTACACTTGTATCAAAATGTATGTATATTTAGACATTCTTTATGTATCTCATCTTGTTCCGGTCAGTATTCTATATATTTATTATTTATTAACGTTACCACGTGCGCTATAGTTAAGCGACTATGACAATACAAATAAATAAATGTTTCTGAATAGTTATGTTATGTTAGAAAATGGTATCATCGAGGTGACCTGATGATGATGATGGAGCCGGAAGATAAGCACAGGAACTCCGTAATCAATCAATGTATCCTAGCCGTGTTTGGACTTGTAAGAATTGTCATGTAATGCAGTTTGGCTATAAGGTACTATCGAACTGATATGATGATGGAACCGGAAGGTGTAACGTAGACACAGGAACTTCATAATAAGACGAATGTAACCTATCAGTTTTTTTTTTTTTTGTTTATTTATTGTTCCATACACAGTATCTTTACAACGTTTATCTTTACAACTTTACTTTACAGTGTTTAGGTTAATTGGAATTGTCATGAGAAATAGGCACTCTGGTTATATACTATAAGTGTATCTCAACTAAAAAGTGTGAAATACCGAGAAACACCGACTTCCGAAATTAAAGTTATTTCGATCTTTTTAGTGTTTTTTTAGTGAAGACGGTTATTTTTATTGTAAAAGTTTTTTTTTATTGTTAACATAAAGTTTTTTTCACTTCCAGGAATTGGACAGCCAGTTTTACAAACCATCGTGGAGTATTAAGTAGCTACCGAAATAATAAAATAATAGTATATATGCACGTCCCCAGGCAAAAATTCGGTAATCTTTAAATAATAATTTTACATGAGTAATGTTGTTTTCAGTTTTTGTGGAATATCTCTTCGTCAAATCTTAATTTTAAAGCCATTAATTGATACATCTAATGAAAGTTAGTTTTTTATATGACTTAGTTTTAATAAAACCAATTGATTAATAAAATGAAAACGCCTATACTTAATTTAGGAAATTATTACAAAAATGTGATTGGTAAATTAAATCAATAAGCAAAAAGTTAAGCCATTATTACAATAAATTTGTAAGTTCGTTGCATTTCGGAATTTTCCAACTTTTTTTTTATAATACACATAATAATCGTACCTACGTAATTTGTTGTTACGGTATTACTCTGATAATTTTATTCATAACATAAAATTAAGTCACTGTGTCTCTACACAGTAACAGTTTAGAATAAATTATCTTTATTATTGGAGGCAAAATCGTAATGACTTAAAATAGGGATGGTAAAATCTTGTGATTGCTGGTACTTTTACATAAACTCTTAAGATCTGTGAGCATTTTTTTTTGTAATTTGAATGGGTTGGCATGGGTGCCGGTAAGACTATTTCTTACCTTCATTAGTCTTACTTCGTGGTCAAGGCCCAGGTGCAAAGAACAATTTAGGGCCTGTTTGAAACACTTCCTGTGTGCGTTTTATTTTCTATTTTCAGTCATTGTGAATCTTTGGATTGCTGGTACTTTTACATAAACTCATAAGATCTGTGAGCAATTTTTTTGTAATTTGAATGGGTTGGCATGGGCGCCGGTAAGACTATTTCATACTTTCATTAGTATTACTTCGTGGTCAAAGTCCTGGTGCAAAGACCAATGAAGGGTCTGTTTGAAATACTTCCTGTGTGCATTTTTTTTATTTTTTTTTTGTGTGGTCTTGCTCTCTAAAAGGTAAAATCTTCTCTGAGCACGCCCAAACACCCCGAGTGTTTGGGCGATTTTGATAAACACCGCCGCAGGCCAAATTTGTTACATTCGTTGTGTCCGGGTATTTCAACGAATTCAGTCTGGTAAGCCATAGAGGACACATGCTAAATTATCATTTCAAGGGGTCTCTGATGTTATTAAATTGGAAAGGTATTTGGCCCTTTTAATCAAATGGGCGCCGGCGCAGATGTTAGAAAGGTAAGAAAGGAAAAACCTACGGAGGGCCATCATGCTCGTTGGTTTTGTACCTAAACCGTGTATGTTACTGTATTACATTTGGCTTGCTGCTTAGTCTTTAGGTCTATATTTAGTTCTTAGTTTAAGTTAGTCCACAACGACCGGTCCTGTGCGTCTCGCATCCATTTTCCCGGATACCCGCGACCCTCACCCAGTGCGCGGTCCACCTTGTGGGTGCTCCAACGTTGTGACTTATGGTATGTGGTCGTCACTCCAGAACCTACCGGTCCCATCGGCCATCACATGCGAGCAATGTGATCTGCCCACTACCGCTTTGGCAATTTTGAGCCCATTTTGGGCGACCACGTTTCGGGGAAAGCCAGATCTCATCCGGAGATTCATCGCACCCCTGGCCTCACCGTAACTTTGACCGCTATCGGAGTGAAGGGTAGACAGGCTGCTGGCCATTATGGTCCATTTTTTTGTTGTGCTATTCATTGGGGGGGGTTTGCCATTATCTCCACGCTCGACAAGCGGGTTGGCAATCCCAGTGTGGTTGTTTTAATGCGTAGAGAATGTTGCTACTGATTCTCTGGTGAGTCCCATAGTTGCCTCTTACGACACCACACCCCCAAACCCTTAGAGATAAATTTAAAGATATTAATATAATGACTGTGCCTTTTCAGTATATTTATGTAAATACATATTATGTATACTTACACGTAAAAACGTTGTTTTTTTGTTGTATTTTTTTTATTATTTTGTTTTTTATTATTATTGTTTTTATTACTATAAACCCTTTAAAATAATGATTTTTTAATTTTAGTTTTTCTACCATTTGTCATTTTTTTAAGTTTGACAAAAATATTTCCTTCATAAAGACACTTTTTTTTTACCTGCTCCTAGAATACATCCCAAGGATGAACCCTAATTTTATTACAATCTATCCGTATATACAGACTAATAAGTAATTTAATTATATCCTAAACTAATAAATTGTCTTTACTAAGAATGTGTCCAATAGCACTTTTCTTATTGTCTCTATTAAGGCGAATAGACTTCGTTCTTGTATTTATTAGTTAGCAATTATGCTACATTACACTATTCACTATCACTAAACCCTAAATCGAACGGTTTTTTCTTTTTAGTCTTTTCACTATATTTGTGTGATCGAGAAGCTGGATTGCCTCGATGTTCACATTCTGATGAAGTCGCTTTTTGTGAACTTCTGCAGCTTTTTTTATAAATTTTTTGATGAACTCAACTTTTAGGTCCAGATGTTATCATTTCGTATGTACCAAGGTGCATTTACAATTCCCTTTAGTACTCGTACCTTGTTCTGAAATCACTGTATGATACTTACATTGTTTTTTTTTTGGCATTTGGCACTTGTCTGTATAATAACAATTTGTTCTGTACAGATAACATGGAATTTCTTCCAAGCAGCCAATACATTCTTTTGAATCGTAAGTCGAGTTCATCTCTTTTCTTCCTGACGTGGGCTTTCCAGCGTAACTTACCGTCACGAGTTATACCCAAATATTTGGCTGTATTCTCGTAGGGGACTTGTTTATTATTTTTATAAACTGGAGAATAATGGTGTTTCTTGTTACTAAAGTCTATGTGTACAGATTTGGATTCATTCAATTTAATCCTCCATTTTTTGGTCCAGTCATAGGCTTGGTTGACAGCTATTTGAAACTTTTTAACTGTTTCTTCGTGGCTGTTTCCTACAGCCATGAGAGCTGTGTCATCTGCGAAAGTCCCAATGGTATTGTACTCTGTTTTTGGAATATCGCAAGTGTATATTAAGTACAGGATCGGACCTAATACACTTCCTTGCGGTACGCTGGCTTTTATTTATTTCAATTCTGAGTCGGCATCTCCTTGCCTTATTCTAGCTTGTGGCACGTCTAGGAACACAGTAGAACAAACCTTCTGGTCTTCAAGGGCGTGTTCTATTACCTTTTTCTCGAAAACCAAACTGGTGCTCCGGTATTATGTTCTTGCTATGTATTATTGGTTTGAGCCGTTTAAGTAACAGCTTTTCAAATAGTTTTAACATTATAGCAACATTCCATAAGTCTGGTACATATTTAAGCCCTAGTGCAGCATTCATAAGGGTGGTCAACTTAACCAGACCCTTTCTTGGTTTTTTTTTTCGGTGGGAAAATCATCTTATGACATCGACGGGGCGGGAGATAATGTCAGACTTTTACTGACTAAAAACCCACTCCTGTTCCTTCTTTGCCTTTCGTACCAGTCTTCTTTTCAGAAACCTTTTCTTGGTAGGTTGTGAAGTATTTCCCCAGTTATTAAATCGTAACCTGTTGATTTTCGACAGCTTATATTTAGTTTTATTTCACGCGCGACTTCTGTCGGTGTTACTATTGTAATATCTTTATATTCTGGTGTCATGTTAACCGAAATGCGGTCGTCAATGATCCGATCCGATCTCCTTCGTTTGCCTGAAATATGTTTTCTAGGTGCTCTGCAAACCTCTTTGCTTTTTTATTATTAGTGACTTCCCATCGTTCGTTTTCACACTTAATTGCTTGCTTGGTAGCCTTCCAATGTGAGTAGTCTGTATTTTGGTCAAGATAAGTTTTAGTTGAATCGTCTTTGAAGTTCCGAACTTTATTAGTCTTCTTACTCTTTTTGTCAGCTTATTTAGTTTTCTTTTGTCATCAGGGCACCTAGATTGATGTCACATTTTTCTTTGTCTTCTTTTATCCATAATGAGCTGCTTGATTCTGAAGGGATAAATATTTCCCTTTGTTCTTTTGTTTATATTGGGTGTATTTTCCCATACTACTTGCTGGATGTGCATTATAAAGTTTTCTACTTCGATATTTAAATGTTCGGTCAATGCTGGTCAAGCTCCACTACCACCGGGGTGTCCAAATTGATTAGTTTGGAAACTATTATTATTATTCTTTAATGTTTTTTTTTTTATTTGTTAAATTTGTAAAATATTATTATATTTAGTATTGTGGTCATGGAGCTATTTTTATGGTTTTTAGGTTACTATTGGACTTGTTTGACATAAATGAACATGGCAGTTGAGAGTTTGTCATGCTCAGTCAAATGTCTCACTGATGGTGGTGCGTGTGTTGGATCATTCGGTTACCTTCAAAATGGTTGAGCTGAGTGGTGCTAATATTCGCGTCAGGTCCGTGAACGGGCGCTGTCAGTTGAGACTGGTCATCTCTTAGCTGCCAGTTGCTATTTTAATATCTATATTTAGTTTTTATTTTTACTTTATTGACATTGTTCTCACATGATAGCGACAAGAAACATGTAACAGAGATATTTGTAATTGCAAGACATTATTGAAAAGAGTCTCCATGGAGTTTCTTGCACATTCTTCTCCAAAGAGATCTACGCTTTGGAATGTGCAATTAGCATATTTTTTTCTGACTGACTGACTTCTTGATATTTCAAAAGTGCCTGTAAATGGTTTATTTGAAATAAATGCTTTTGAATCTTTGAATCTTCGGGTGTTTTTAATAAAACTTTGAGATCTATTTGATCATTCAATTTGGTCTTAAACTCTCCCAATCTGTGTATTTATTGAAAAGAGTGAGCCTGTTTTGTTTGTACAAAATGTTTTCACTAATTTTTAAATAGATTTCTGAGTGATCTGAGTTCATATCATAGAACTTTGTTCTGTTTTTATGTAAGTAGTTGATAGGTTCTACGTTACGAAAAATCTATTAGGTCCGGAATTTTTTTTGAATCTATTGGCCAATAGGTGGGCTTTCCGGTAGACACAACTTCACACTGCGTCTCTTTTATGGCAGTCAGTAGTTCTTTACCTTTAGTAGTTGTTAGTCTGAAGCCCCAGCACGTATTTTTAGCAGTAAAGTCACCGCCTAAAATAAATTTACTGCCAAGGCTGGTTAGGAAACGGATGTATTGTTCTATTTTTATCTATATACCGAGGTGGACAATAGATGGCAGACACTGTTAGTGGATATTTTTTGGTTTGGAGACATATCGCCTCTGCTTGGATACCCTTCTCTTCGTATTTGTGCTTTTCATAGTGCTGTAAGTTTTCTTTTACAATGACGGCACTACCGCCTCTTGCAGAATTGTCTGGATGAAGTGTATGGTATACTTTGTACCCTTTAAACTTAATATGAAATTGTTTTGTGAAGTGCAATTTTTTCTGTCTAAATTAGACATGTAACTCATTCTGGTGTCCACGTCATAAGCTTTAATGTAGTATTCATTTTTTTGGCTTAAGAGTAACAGCTTTGTTGCTATTTTCAATTTTTTTCAGTCTCTCGTCGAGTGATGACATTAACTTAAATATTTCATCCAACTTTTTATCGCTGTTCAATGCAACCAAAGGCTCTTTTACTGTGCCTTTTGCAGCTGCTTGGGCATTTTTGTAAATATTTTATAATTTATTTGATTTTTCCAAATGTGGGAACTATGTTATATGTATTTGTTATTCCTTTTCAGTCATTTAAACGTATATCTTACAGTTTGAGTACTCTATGCGGCATATCCAAAAAATATTCTTTTTTTGTTATTGTTTTTCAAGCCTAGCTCATTAGTAGTCCTTAATTGAGCTACACGAATTGTGTGAAGAGTGATATGAAAGAAAAGGAAGTTAGTGATAGCATGACGAGTGACAGAGCAGAATGGAAGAAAAAAACGTGCTCCGATCCCAAATAACACGGCAGCAGGGCAGGAAGATGATGATGAACTGAGCTACAAGAATACCAACAACTTGCACTGACTGGACATGTCAAACACTAACTAATCTGCATGGTTCTCATATGACTGGACCATTACTTGTTTGCTGTAACAATGGGCTTTATAAGAGATTTTGACCTCTCGAGTTTATTTGAGAGTTTCTTTTCAGGGTAGTCAGCTAGGAAACACCGTACACATCTAGTTTAAATTGACGAAAAAAAATGTAAAAATTATTTGCAAAATGTTAATCATTTATCATTTAACAATGTATAAATTTTATTAAAGTCTACATAAATCTGTAGGTTTATTACTTTATAATACGCCAGAAAATCAAAATACAAATTATGTTTTTCTATTGATACGTAACAGTACGTGGTTTTTCACGATATGTTCCTAAATATCACTAAGAAAAATATGAAAAAATTACTTAGACCCCTATTTTTTAATTAGTACAAAAAAATGAGGCTCTATCCGACCCGTTTGTTACTGATCATATTTTTTTAGTCAAAAGTAAAAAATACGAAATCCCAAAATGTCCACGAAAATCTGTCATAATAATATTGGTAAATTCATATAGAATCAATCATTCATAACAACTGCTACTAGAAAATACTATAATAATAATAATAATTTATTCAATAAGTAGTTTGTACAAGGCATACAGAGTAGTCTTAAACATTAGAGACAAACAGTACACTCAGTATACAGTGGGTTCTAGGACTCCCTTTCCTAAACTAGGCAGAAATTCTGTCTGTATCTTAGAAAAGAGTTTCCAATTTTAGAGGGTCGTATTAGGGTTACAAAAAAAGAAAAAACAAAAACATTGGTACGTGCAGTGGGTGGACAAAGTACTTAGTTAAATATGTGTAGTGTGTGTGCGTTTGTGTGTGTATGAGAGTGAGTATGTGCATGTTAGTTTTTAAGCGTATTGTATGTTTAAGCCTATCTCATTTAATGTATAGTAGTTAGAAGCTCCTCGGTGTCATTATATGTTAGTGTCTGAAGCCAGGAATTTAGTTTCTTCTTTACCTCACACTTAGTTAAGACATATATATTGAGTAGTTTGTGGGCTTTATTATATAGCCTAGCACATAACGTAATAATACTACGCGCAGTGTTCTTCCATTTTGATCGTCATTTATTCATTCATAATCATCCTGTACAATATTTCCATAAATTGACATTTTGGGATATAAACAATCGCTAATAACTTTGCTGTTTATGAATATTATTTATTGAGAATTAATATAAATAATAACTAGACCTTTTCTAATAAGCCCTTTAAGTTATTGTACTAATTAAAAATTAGTGGTGTATTCTGTGTGTGCCAAATTTGACAATAAAAAGTACATCATAATATTACAATGCCGACTTATTGCTTGGGGGCATCAAATATGTAGTACTTTGGTAATTTTATTAAAAGAACATTTAATGCTAAATATTTTGTTTCTTTTACATGCATCTAATGCACCGATTAAAATGATAATTCCTTGCACGTGTATTTGGATAAAACATTCCTAGAATTTAATGCCCACCTATCCTGTGAATATCTCGTCATAAAAACTTCGGTAAACTCGAACTGAACGAAAGCTGTTAATCAATAGCTTCTGCCCGCTAAAACAGCACAGCGACCATTTAAACGAATTGAGCGTGAAGTGAAGTGAATTGTCATTCCAAAATCGAGGTTAACCGTTTCTTTCGCAAAATCCTGGGAGCCTCACTTTATTGTTTGACCGGAATGAAAAGTATATCTATATATCTAACCAAACGTTTCTTTGACACTGCTGTAAAACACCGATACCCTTTATACGACCTCATCAACCACCTTATACAAACACCTTTCCAAGATTCGGCGTCCCAGGTATACTCTCGTCACCTACCGGTAAGGACCAAGACCGGTCAATGGAGCGTTAAGTACCACGCGCGCCTCAAAGAAATGTCAGTAAAACTGAAGGGGTTCAGTAATGCCGATGCCTGCCAGGGTTGCAGGATTGTTTGAAAGAGCTATCGTGGTTCTGGAATGCAAAGGGCAACTGAAGGAACACAGGTTTTAGTCAGTAAAAGTCTGAGACGCCTTCTCGCTCCACCTAGAGTGGGAGAAGTCATTTGGTGATTACCTACCTCAAAAAGGCATACTCTCGTTGTTCCTAATAAAGCTAAAATTTAAGAGAGCCGTAGGAACACCGAAGGCCATACTTCCATCCTCGCTGCCGGAACCCGTTGTGATGTCGTTATCAATATCCGCCTTTCTCTTGTTTGATCAAAATAATAATCAATATTAGATCCAACCGTCCCTTATTATCCCCTCTCAGACCCAAGGTTCGTACTCCGGTTCACGTATCTACATTTTAGTTTTTTTACAAGTCCTGGCTAGATGATTAAGCAGACACAACCTAAAATGATGACCAGCGAGAAAAAGCTCGCATAAAAAAAGTTACTGTGATATATAATATTATATCCTTTGTGCCTTAGACATTGCAGAGGGCGTCCACAGTAGTCCTTCTTAGCGAGGTCTCGCTCCACGTGAATCCGTTGCTTGTCGCTTCTACCGACACTAGGCTTGACGAAGATGCCACACTTTCTTTTTCCTAGGGGATTCCAGTCCAACACTTTGCATGTGTACATATGATCGAAATCTGCGAAGCGTGTGGGCAATCCATCTCCACTTGACGCCCCTACAAGTTGGTGCGAGACAAGCTCCGCCCTTGGGCTCCCCCGCTGACGCAGAGTCTCCGGCCCCAGCTTGTGGAGGCCGTGGTGAGCGCTCTGTTCCCCGCGCGAGGAGAACACTCTCCCCCGCCCATGGCTCCGCCACCTGCGGTGTCCGACGTGGGCCACGACGGCGACGGCGACGACAATGTTCCAGAGGTGACCGAGGTAGAGATGAGTGTGGCGGTACGAAGGCTGAATGCCAAGAATACCGCCCCGGGACCCGACGGCTTGCCTGGAAAAGCCTGGGTCCTGGCCATGGAGGAACTCGGGCCTCGACTAAGGGGGCTCTTAAGCGCATGCTTGGAGAGGGGCCAGTTCCCACTTCGCTGGAAGACGGGGAAACTGGTCCTCATCGCAAAGCAGGGGCGCCCTGCGGACTTACCGTCTGCGTACCGGCCCATCGTGCTGCTCGACGAGGTGGGCAAGCTCTTTGAAAGAGTTATTGCAGACCGCCTCGTCGCGCACCTAGCACGGGTGGGGCCGGATCTGGCGGACGGCCAGTTCGGCTTTCGCAGGGGACGCTCCACGGTGGACGCTATCATGCGCGTGCGAGCCCTCACGACGGGGGATGCGGTATCCCGGGGCAGGTGTGTCTTGGCGGTGTCTTTGGATATCGCCAACGCCTTCAATTCCCTGCCCTGGAGTAGCATTAGGAGGGCACTCAGGTATCACCGGGTGCCCGACTACCTCTGTCGTGTGATCGAGGCCTACCTGACGGACAGGTTCATCATCTACCCCGGTCACCAGGGAGAGTGGAAACGGCGAGAGATGTCGTGCGGTGTTCCGCAGGGATCGGTACTAGGACCGCCCTTGTGGAATCGGGTACGACTGCGTGCTGCGCGGCGACCTCCCTGATGGGGTTAGCGTCGTCTGTTACGCGGACGACACGCTGGTTCTGGCACAGGGAGAGTCGTACCAGGCGGCGGTCGAACTAGCGACACGCGGGGTTGCGATAGTCGTGGAGAGGATCCAGCAGTTGGGACTCGAGGTGGCACTGCACAAGTCAGAGGCCATGTGTTTTCACGGCCCTCGGAATGCGCCACCACCGGGTTCCCAAATAACGGTAGGAGGAGTTCATATCGGCGTCGGGTCGACGATGAAGTACCTGGGACTCGTCCTCGACAGCCGATGGAATTTCGAAGAGCACTTCCGACGTCTGGCTCCCAAACTGGATCGGAATGGGGCTGCCCTTAAGCGGCTTCTGCCTAACCTAGGGGGTCCAGACGCCTCCTGCCGGAGGCTCTACGCAGGAATCGTTAGGTCCATGGCCCTTTATGGGGCGCCGGTATGGGCGCCGTCGCTGCGAAAACGACCGGCGGCCAAGCTGAACGCATGCCAGAGGGTCATGGCCATCCGAATGGTGCGGGGATATCGCACGGTTTCTCGCGAAGCGGCGAGCCTCCTTGCTGGCCAGCCACCATGGTATCTGGAGGCAACAGTCCTTGCACGCATGCACGATCTGCGCGTGGAGATGCAACGCCGGGGCGAAACTCCGCTGTTGCGGCATGGCGGGAAGAACTCCGGCGGGATATCATGGTGGAATGGCGACAGCGACTATCGCAACCCAGTGCTGGGCACGCCACAATTATGGCGGTAATTCCCCTCTTTGAGGAATGGCTGGAGAGACCACATGGCGTCCTTACCTACCGCATGACGCAGATCCTCACCGGACATGGTAAGTTCGGGAGGTTCCTGCACCGAATTCGTGCGGAAGACACGCCCGGGTGTCGCCACTGTGTGGAACGCCCGGAGGACACGGTGGAGCATACGGTGGAGGTGTGCCCCGCTTGGGCAGAGCAACGCCGTGTCCTCGTGGGGGCGATCGGCGGCAGTGATCTCTCGCGCCGGGCATTGGTACAGGCCATGGTCCGGAGTGAGGAGGAGTGGCAGGCGGTCGCCTCCTTCTGCGAAGCAGTAATGCTAGCAAAGGAGGCGGCCGATCGCGTGAGGCAACAGCAACGGTCCTCACGCCCCAACCGCCGCCGGGATTCCGATCCCGATTTCCGGCCACCGTAGGCGCAGGCTTGCGGACAGCGAGCAATGGGTGGCTCGCCGTCCGACCGTCCGGTAACTGTCCGGACCGAGCCCAAGCCGTCGACGGCGCGTATTGTTCCACGCGCGCCTCAGGGTGATGTCAGCAAATCGTAGGGGCCCGGCAGGGTCGAAGCCTATTGGGGCCACGGGTAGTGTGAAAGCGAAGCCCGGGGCCCCGGGATGAAGGCAAAGAGGGAACAGGAGTGGGTTTTTAGTCGGTAAAAGTCTGACACTATCTCTCGCTCCACCCAAGAGCGAGATTTGTCATTAGATGATTTTCCCACCTTAAAAAAAAAAAAAAAAAAACCATCTCCACTTACGACACTTAAAATGGATCGATCGGGCTGTCGTGACGTTTCTTCAACAGCTCTGCGTTAGATATGGCCTCGGGCCTGTACAAATATAGATTTATAGATTCCGAGGATGCGACGACGACAGCCTTTGACGAAGACTTGGATTTGGCGTGAGATGTACTCTGTGACCTTCTACGTTCCGCAGCCATAAAGCAACACGGATTTGACATTGAACGTAAAGATTTTGATTTTTAGGTCTCAGCTGCTCAAAGGAAGCTTGGGGTTTATCGAGCCATGAACCGATGACTTCACTAGAAGTCATCAGTTTAAAGGATCGACAACGTCCTTTAGTTTCGGAGACGACACTTCGGAAGTATAACGTTTTTCAGTGAGCACCTATGAGTTTATCAGCAACGCAACAACATCTGGAAGAAGCCCTCACGGCTTCTTCCAGATGTTCATTTCGAGTCCAGCTTTTGCGGCTTCATGAAGTAAATCATTTAATAATAAAAATTTCATAATTTTCGGGCTACTAAGGCTCATATGGGCCTTTTTATTTTTAATATTTTATGTATAAGGTAAACGCAGCTATCAACGACCCATCGAAAATCTGTAGTTATTACCGACCTATAAAAGTAATTCGAAATCTTTACGTTTCCAGAACTATTCTAGCTATAGGTAGGCAAAGTTACACACGCGTTTATTCCTTGAGCATCGTATAATTTTACGTTAGTGTGAGTAGCTGTGCAAAAAAGAGATAAAATACGTCAGTTACTGCGGGGCAGCGTGGACGCAGGACGTGTAGTACTGTTTCCTTGTTCCTTCAAGTAAGTACGTGACTTTTCTATCTAAGACATTTACACAAACAAATGACGTCTATACTTTATCTTATATTACTAAATGTATTCATTTAAGTGTCAACTCTTGATTTCTTACGACATTTTATTAATAAAAAGTAATTTGGAACGATAAAACTTTAAATTAAAATGGGATGGTGTTAGCTTCATCAGTTTTAGCCGTGGCAGCTATCAACGACCCATAAGTCGGCAATGGCAGCAACGTAACTTTACGTTTTATTTTTGTTTTTTGTTATTATATCACACTAACACAAATATTTTTATGGACCAGTTTAAATCTAAGCTATCAGTCTTTATAAAAATCTATTAGCGACTAAACTTTTTTGTCTAGTTTTTACCTTTTAGCGTTGTCAATTTAACCAAAGTTATGATATTTTTCTAGGATCGATATTGAATAATTACAGCAATAAATCATTGTTATTGTGTTTAAAACAGTGTGCATTTGTTCATATTTTTTGTGACATTAATCAATTATGATCGATTTTATAGTCTGAAGGTCAATTGAATTAAAATAACCATTTTTTTATGAGTCGGTAATACAATTTATGTTTATACTTACATACTTTATTACCGACCTATGAGGATCGACAAAAGCAACTATAAGAAGCTATTACCGATCGTATATAGATTATTTAGTTTCTCACCTACTTTTATGACATAATAGGTACCTATTAATAAATGCTACTTCTTGGCTAAACCAACATAAAACATACAATTATATTTTTTTCCAGAAGTATGGAGCCACAAAAGCGGCGAAAAGTTTACAGTGAAACACAACTCGCCGAAGCAATCAAAGCAATTAATAACGGTACAAGTGTATATGAGGCATCAAAAAGGTTTAATATTCCCAAAACTACTTTACGAGACAAACGGGACGGGAAATATAAGAATGAAATTTGCGGAGTTCAGCCGGTTCTTAATTTAAGTGAAGAAAAACAGATTGTAGACTGGATTCACTACCTTGGCAAGATGGGATTTCCAGTTACAAAAGAACAATTATTAGAAGCAGTGGCTAAGCTAGTCTAAAACTTAAATCGTCCAAACCCTTTTAAAAATGGTGTGCCTGGCAGATATTGGTTTGAAAATTTTATAAAGAGACATCCAACAGTATCTAAACGCGTTGCACAAAATCTTCCTTCAAGCCGAAATCAAGTCACAGAAGCGGCTATACGTGCATGGTTCGACAGAGTGAACAATTATTTTATGTCAAATAATCTGCATCATGTTTTAGAAGATCCTAGACGAGTGTTTAACTGTGACGAAACTGCTTTCTTTTTATGCCCAAAAGAGAAAGAAGTTTTGGTCAGCAAAGGTAGCAAACGAGTGTATAATCGTGTTGCTAATGACGAAAAAGAGTGCTTGACTGTGCTTGTGAACGTTTCGGCTGACGGAAATCTAGCACCTCCAATGATACTTTTTCCGTATAAACGTTTGCCAAAAAATCTTGTGCCTACATTACCTCGTGGATGGGGACTTGGTAACACGGAATCGGGTTGGATGAACACAGAAGCATTTTATGAATATGTTACCAACTGCTTCTATCCGTGGCTTGTAACAAATGAAATACCATTTCCAGTAGTTTTGTTTTTGGATGGTCACACATCTCACATATCACTTCCACTATCAACATTTTGTAAAGAAAAAGCAATTATCCTGGTAGCTTTACTTCCCAACTCTACACATATACTACAGCCGCTTGACGTAGCTGTTTTCAGACCAGTCAAAGGAACATGGAGGACTATTGTGCATGAATTCAGAATTCAAAATAACTATGCCAAGCTTAAACGCACTGATTTTGCTCCGGCAGTAAAAAAATGTTTTGACCAATGCCTTAAGCCTGAAACCATACAGAGCGGATTTCGATGTTGTGGATTATATCCATTTGATCCATCTAAAATAAACTACAGTAAACTGTTGCCAAATTTAAATCATATTGAAGACATCAATCATATAACCACATCTGAATGTGCAGAAAAATTTAAACATGATTTCGAGGCTAGATTGTCACCTATAACCTTACAAACTTTCAAAGATTCGGGAGGCCAATGGATGGGAGATCCAACTTATAAAAAGTTATTCGAATATTGGAAGAAAATTACCCCCGAAAACGCAATAAATCAAGAGAGTGGAAGTATTCTGCAGTTAGGGGAATCAACACTAAATAACAATTTTTTGAATGTAACGCCAGATATATCTGAGGCTATCCTAAATTTTGATATAGTTACTGAAAGTAATCTAATACTGCCAATAGAGCAAGGTTCAGAAGTATTGGGAGAAGAGGCATCCAACTTGTCCTTGTTTATTGAAAAACCTCTACCCTCGTCGCCTACTGTAAACTTATTAACTGTACAAGATGAGTTCAACCAGTTTCTACAGACATCTACTCCTCAACAAAATGATATTCTTTTACCATCCACCAACGAGTTAACACCCTTGTCCACTTCAATTCTTGCACCAGAAAATAATACTGTAATTGAAATAACCGCGGAGCCGCTAAAAACACTTCAGAAGTATACACCATCACCCAAAAATGAAACCAAAGAGAGCGCTCCAAAAACAAGTGGTAGCTCTGCTATTCCCACACCATTTAAAAATTATGCGACACCTTTCAAAAATTCTCTTTACTTTCCGAAGAATAATACCGATTACAATAAAAAGAAGACATTAAATAAAAAACTCACGCCGACAGTAGCTATATCTGATGAGTTTATGGAATATCAAAGGAGAATTATAAAAGAAAAAGAAGACAAAGAAAATAAAAAAATAAAAAGAAAACAAGAAATCTTGGAAAAAAAGGAACAAAAAGAATTATTGAAGAAAACAACGACCTCAAAGAAGAAAAAACCTATTAAAAAAGTGAATGCGGTTAACAAAGAAGATTCTCCTGTAGCAGGACCTAGTAAATATCAATCAGATAGCGAATTCGATTTTAATTTACTTCCAAAGGAAGCAGCAAAGCGTCGCGTGCTTTGTACCAGTGAGTTAGAAAATGAATCTATAAATGGACATGAACATTCTAATAGTACTTTAATTAATGATAGAGACTCTTTTGAAGCAGAAACTACCGTACGTCTATTAGAGTCAAACTCTGCAAGAGAGGCTGTTAAACGTCGAGTCTTATATAGCAGTGAGTCTGATGATGAATGTATTTTTTAAGTGATTTTATTGTTTCGTTTGTAAGCATCAGTTGTACCAAATCATATATGTAACTAATTAGTTGCAATTTATTTTTAAAAAGAGGTGAATCAATGACTGTGATGATTAATGTTATAATTTTCAAAAAATGATTATGATCTCAATAGCATAAGGAAATATCCTAGAGTTTGAAATCCTTAAATTTAAATATATATGTGAATTAATAGTATTATGTTGATTAATTTAAAAGTTTATAATTATTTAGTTCATAGATATTACTAAAAAGTACTCATTTTTTTTTATTAAAAATAACGATAATAAAAAAATACGAATAAGTATTTGCATTTTTATTTTATTAAGATCGGTAATCATCATCATCACTAGTTTATATACATTCCATTGCTGGAAAAAGGCCTCCTCTCATATACGATCGGGAATAGCTGCATAAAAATCGTTAATAGCTTCACAGCCGTTTTTATGGGTCGGTAATTGCAACAATCGACTAAGTCACATTGTATATTATTTTTTACAAAATAATCCTTTATTTAAATGTATTTGATTCTGTAAATACATTTTTTATACATAACACTAGCATATAAAATGAAAATATTAATCTTTAGAGGAACCAGTATACTAAAAAAATATGGTTGATTTTAAAATTGCCTTAGGGGGGTCGTTAATACCTGCGTTTACCTTAGTGTCTACCTACATTATACATATAATATTTATCTTAAAAATAATAAACTAATACATATTAATAACATTTCAACTAATCTATTTATGATTAAAACTACGTTGGTTCGGCAACGTATTGCGCTGAGTCGTGGTGTCATGTAGCCTTCCGCAAAAGCGCCGATACAAGACAGCCGTTGGCTAAAATTCCTCCTTCATAAAAGTAACCAGATGATGAGTCAGTACCCGTACCATAAAATATAAGACTAAGAAAGAAGATTTAAGTTAGCAGTATGACTCAACAGGAAAAAGTCATTGTCGTAATCCAGATCTTCCAAGACGTCGGATAATCTCTACTCTATCCCGCAGCACCTGATCCGCTGAACGACTAGATTAAATACCATTGAGAGGAGACAGCCCTAGCGGACACCTGTGTGAATTGCGATGTCATCCAAGATGAGGCGATTGATTACCTGTACTCAAAAAATATTGGGGAACAAAATGTTATTATTGCCCTTAACCTTTCACAGACGTAGGTATTTTTTCTCAAATGATATTGGTTGGTTCTATAAAAACATTAATTCTTGTCTTAGAATTCTTTATAAGAAACATTTTGTGCAAAATTCATAAAGGGCGGTTAAACATTTCTCGTAATCGATTCGTACTTCCACGTATTTGGGATATTTCACGAACATTATAAAACTGGGACCCACTTTATCCAAAGAAATAATATGAATGAGTAAGTGCACTAACGCCCTAAGGAATAAATCTGTAACGAAACTTGACGTAAAATTAGTATTTTAAAATTTTACAAACATTTGCAAAAATCAAATGATTGGGACCTTCGACAGTTTCCTTTCATTTATTTTATAACAATGATTTTTTCAGCTACCTAATATTTCTAATGTTATGATAATATAATTCTGGTGATAAATCAACTAGGATGTTTCCACAGCTTTTCACCCAATTATGTCGCCATTCGCAGAATATGGTTGGCGAAGGGTTACATGGTACGTCGCGTACTCGCGTCGATATCCCGTGGTTTGGTAGCTTGATAGCTCTGTCCCCGCTAATTATTGCTGACAAAGGCATTCCAGTGACCGTTTTGTAAATCCCGCCAGTCAAGCCTCCTTTCCCCGAAACACCCATTGTCTCATGCCCCATTGTCTAGAACTCCATTGTTCCTTCCTGATCCCTAATTACGCTGTCTTTACACACGCAACACCTCCAAAGGATAATCTCAATATGCGCACCATCCAATAGTTCATGAAAAAAAAAACAGAAAGCTGGCATATGGTAGTGAATAGTCCCGGTTAGTTTGTAATAAGTGCAACACGACTAATACAGGACTGAAGAGGTGAAATATCAATCCTAAAGGTAGTAGAGGTTGACGCCACTGACCACAACCAGAGACCGAGACAGGAGACCACGACCGTCATTTAACATTTAAGTTTTGTATGAGCGACACGAGACCGGAGACAAAAAGGCGGTCTCTGAACCGGGTCAAATAGTGTGTAATAATCACGGAGAAAAAAAATACATTAATCGTATTTTATTTTTTTCTATTAACGATATTCTTTGTCAAGTCTTTTGCACAAGGCTTCTTTTCATGACGTAGGTGAGCAGGGGTTTTTGGAAATTCATCCAAATAGAGGAGCAAAGAAGGAATTTCGTTTGTATGCAAAATCCCTTGCCGTGTACTTGGAAGTTAGTATAAATAGTAACCTTGTCATTCTTCTTTGCGCCTTCTCTGGCGCCAAAACTATTGTCCAATCACAGTGCCGGACACTGGTCTTGTATACGCCTACTAGCGAGGCGACGCACGCGCATGCTAATCGTAACGCAGTAACTGTTGCAAGTGCGTCCCGCAAGGTGTCGCTAGCAACGTAATTAGGGCGCGCTGTCCTTGGCGGGGGAACCCTTTTTGCTCGAGTAACTGTGGTACGGTGAGGACGCTCCGCTGTTGCGCTCGCACGTGGCGACCTTGGTGTACCATGGTGTAAAACTTTACAAAGTTCTTTTCAGAACTGTCAGCTTTATGATTTCTTGATGGAATCGAAACGTGGTAAAAGTGATGTGCTGTGTGGTGGCTACAACACTCCCCCTCAAGCGAAGCGTACCGGCAGTTTAAACACACGACCCGCATGTGTTTTCCTGTTCCGCGGGCTGTAACGTCATGCTTGCATGTGGTACTTGGATTTCCTCGATAGCGGTTGGCGTGGTACTGTGCTTGGTATTCTGTATGTTGGTAGTTGGTATGGTAACAGGTTTGGTAATCTTGGCTGATAGTGAGATGTAGGTAACAGAACTTGTTGTGGTTGGTGATAGACTACTACGACGTATGCAGGCTTCAATCGGTCGATCGATATGTTCGCTTGCTGATTGGGTAGTTGTATGGTGTAAACTTTATTTTTTCGGCTTAGTACTTGATAGGGGCCTTCATACAGAGTCTGGAATGGTTTCTTAACTGCATCTGTTCTGATAAAAACGTGGTTGCATTTGAGTAGATCTTGATGCACGAACATACTTTTATTATTACTGTGATGCTTGGTAGTGACTTGCGGCGTATTTTGTTGAATGATGTCACGAAGTTTACTGACGTAGGTGTAGTCCTGGATAATTGGAGTGTTACTGCTTGCGATGAAAAATTCAACAGGTAAATGTAAATTGTGACCATAGGTAAGTTTAGCAGCGCTCACACTAGTGTCTGTGTTTAGAGTGGCTCGTAATTCTAGTAGTACGGTAGATAACTCATCAATCCATGAACTTGCGGTTGTAAGTTCCGCGCGTAATACGGCTTTGAGACTGCGATGCCTTCTCTCCAGAATACCGTTATTCTGCGGATGATAAGGTGTTGTACGATTCTTTTTAAACTCCATTTGTTTCATTAAGTTTTGAAACAGCTCGCTCTCGAACTGTCGACCTTGGTCACTGGTTAGCGTGGCCGGGCACCCAAATCGTGCGATCCAGTGTTGGTAAGCGATATCGGCTATGCGATATTGCTTCGGGCCATTTTGTTAATCGGTCGATCATAGTTATTACATACCGATGACCTTGAGACGTTGTAGGTAGCGGACCCACTATGTCAATATGCTCATGCTGGAAGCGTTCGCTTGGCGGGAAAGATGCGATGTTTGGCTGTGTGTGATGCTGTATCATGCTTTTTCAGCAAAGTATACACGATCGAGCCCAACAGCTGATGTCTGCGTTTATGGATGGCCAGAAGTACTTTTGAGTGAGAAGCTTGCGAGTCGTGCGCGTAACAGGATGGCTGATGTTGTGCATGCTCTCAAAAACTTCTTACCTATATTGCTATACATACATAATTAGTGGATGTCTAGCAGGACAGTTCGATGTATAATATAATAATTATAATATAATAATAACTTTATTTCCAAAAAATTGCAGTTTACATAGAATCGTTTTGATTAATTACAGATCAAATTGTGACAGTAAGGTTTTATAAATTGCATAAATCTCTAATTCTACTACTGACACCCAAGCTAAGATTTAACTTGTGTTATGGGTGCCAGGGCTCTCTCTATTAATCTATTTTTCACCTTTCACAAACCAGTTCGGAATTTGGAAAGTATCCATTATTGAGCATTAAACAAAACAAAGTTAATAGAAAAAAGAAAAACAAAACAGTTAAAAAAAAACTTAAATTTAAACTTAATATAAAATAAGTGTAAAACAGTATAGCCCCTTACTAGTATTTTGGTTCGTAGTTGTTAATTGAATGTGACTTGTGTATGTGTAGAGTGTATGTGTTGTGTGTAAGTGTCGTGTGTATGTTTTGTGTGTAAGTGTCGTGAGTATGTGTTGTGTGTAAGTTTGTGTTTAGTGTTGTGTATATGTGTCGTGCTATTTCGTATATTTGTGCGACGTATATGTGAGTGGTCTCAGTAACAGTTAGAATAACTTTCCCAGTAACTTTTCTATTTCCTCGTATGTACGAGTAGCAAACCATTGACTAATTTTCTTTTTGCAATCGAACTTATTTAAACCATAAACATTACATCGTTTGTTAACTGCATTATAAATTTGATTACCTAATACCCGAAACCCTGTCTTTCTGCCAGTTTAGTTCTGTAACTTACTATGGGACCAACATATTTACATCTCCTTTTTGCCAGATGACCAGTATTGTACTCCAGAAAAGCATGCCTGCGCAAGATGGTGTTTAGTACAAAGAGCTGTCTCACAGTCATAACGGTGTTGGGTACTGTTATTTTTTTGAGACAAACTTTTTCTTGAGACAACATCTGTTCAATATCGCTGTCCTTTGTTATGTCGGTGTAGTTGATTTTGGATGGGTACGTAATTTTCTCTATGCGGCTGATATGTCGGCGACGATGTTTTGTTTACCGCTCACGTGACGTATGTCTGTCGTAAATTCGCTGATAAACAAAAGTTGTCTCGTTCGCTTCTGTGCTGTCTCTGAGGTTATTCCAAATTGGAATACATCTTCGACATATGTTAGCGGTTTGTAATCGGTAAATATGACGAGATGGCGTCCTTCGAATACCTTGCGGAAGTGTTTACTGCCATGTACATTGCTAGCAATTCACGGTCGAATGTTGAATAAGCGCTTTTGTGCATCGGTAAATTTCTTTGAAAAATATCCAAGTGGTTCCAAGATGTTGTAGTACGGCACCCGCTGAATTGCCAGATGCGTCGCAGAATAGGGCTAGTGTTGCGTGGTGCGACGGGTGGGCAATTAGGGTTTATGATGCTCGCTTTGCTTTGTTCGAATGCTTGAATAGCTTCGTCGGTCTACATAATTGGTGTTTTGTCTTTTTTCTTGACATTATGTAGGTAAGCGTTTAATGGTGCTTTTGCTGGAATGCGGCGTTCGGTATATGATCGCGATAAAAAATTATCATACTGAGACATCTTCGTAGATCTTCGATGGTAGTTGGCTTGGGATAGTTTGCGATAGGTTTTATTTTATGTTGCGGAGGTTTGATTCCGTCTGCTGATACTACATATCCTAGGAACTGGAGTTCTGATTGGCCTAGGTTGCACTTGGCGGGGTTGATCGTGATGCCGTTTTCTTCGAGTCGCTTGAGTACGATTTGAAAGTGTTCTCGGTGTTGGGACTCGTTTTCTGATGCTAGCAGCAAATCGTCGAATTTTAAAAATCGAAAAATTGAAGGAAAATACGAAATCTAACCCTCGTAGCACTTCGTGAATGTACCTTTGAAACGTTTGTCCCGCGTTTTTCAAACTAATAAATACACTAAAACGTACAAAACAACTTAAATTCGGAAGTCGGTGTGTCTATAATAGTTTTGTCTCTTCGTTATTTGAAACTAATTTTTTTCCTCTTGCGGTACGGAACCCTAAAAACGCTCTAAGTACATTACCTCAAAGGTGGCGTGAAAACGTGTGCATATTGTGACAATTAACTCTTTTAACTTTTTGAATCATTATATCTCTAATAAAAAATACATTAAGCCGAACCTTCTCCTTTTTGAAGTCGGTTAAAAAGGATGGCTCATAGGAAAAAAAAAATTTAGACATTTTTGTAGATAATTATCTGATCTACAATTATTGTCTGGGTTAATTTTATGATATAACTACCGTTTTACTGTAAATCTGTCTGTGTCCTTTGACCCCAAGTATTTTTTTCCAGGTGTCGGATCGATGAGGACTTTTTAGATTTCATTTATGATGGTGTTTTGAACCATCCTACCAATTTTCAACTGGGTGCTAAATTGTGTAACCTCGTATGTCTAAATTGACCGGACTATTAATAATATCTCATTATTATGAAAATTCAGTACTGGGGTAGTTTATCGTAGGCGACCAATAAGGTGAAACGGTGGCATTGAATAAAATTTTATAATAATGAGATATCATTGATATGAAAATTAACTTGTTTGAGGTGTGGCTAGAGAGGAGCCACAGCGTCCATACTTTCCGTCAGATGCAGGTCCTCACCGAACACAGTGGGTTCCTGTTTCGGATTCGGAGGGAAGAAAGTTCCTGGTGTCACCAAAGTGCGGATCGACCGAAAGACTCGGTGAAGCGTACGGTAGAAGTCTGCTCTGCTTGGGCGGACCACCACCATGTCCTCTTAAAGCTATCAGCAGCGGTGACCACTGGTGTCAGACCCTGGTCCAGGTACAAAGCGAGAGAGAATGGGAACCCGTTACTTCTGCGAAGCAGTAATGATAGTGAAGGAGGTGGTGAAAAACGTGAGGCGGAGACAATCCTCACGCCCCGGGCCGACCACTGCTGGAAACACCCCGGGCGTCGGCCGTGCTTTGTAAGCACGTGTTTGCGGATGGCGAGTTCCATATTGCTAACCGTCCGTAAACCCTTCTGTGGCTGGTAGACGGGGTTGAAGTTGCGGTGGCTGGGGCGTGAGGATGTCCGTTTCCTCACGCGAGTGGCCGGCTCCTCTGCTAGCGTTGCTGCTTCGCATGGTCCTCCTCACTGCGGACCATGACCTAAACTAGGGCCCAGTGCGAGAGGTCACCGCCATCAATCGCCTCTACGAAGACACGACGGTGCTCCGCCCGAGCAGGACACACCTACACCGTATGCTCCACCGTGTCCTACGGGCGGTTCACACAATGGTCTGCTTCACAGTAAGCAATATGGTTTCAGGGCGGGTAAGTCGACATAAGATGCGGTCCTTGCATTCACAACGGCCTTAACATCGTCATTAGATAAAGGTGAAAAATGCATGGGAGTCTTCCTTGATCTGCAGAAGGCATTTGATACCATGTCAGCATTTGTTGCTTGCCAGGCTTGAAAATGTTGGAATAAGGGGTTTGGTCCTGGAATGGTTCAGAAACTATTTATCAGGCGGGTCTCAGCGAGTGCGGGTTAAAAGGCACGATAGTGATGGTGCAGCATGTAGCGTCGGTGTTCCGTAAGGTAGTACACTGGCCCCAACGCTTTTTCTAATCTACGTAAACGAGCTATGTGGTGCCTTGCCGGGACAAGATATTTTCATGTTTGCTGACGACACAGTCTTATTGTTCCACGGTGAGACATGGGAGCGAGTTTTCCAGTTGGCTGATACAGGGTTAGCCTCCGTAACCAAATGGCTTGAGAACAGTCTCCTCTCACTTAATACCAACAAAACAAAATACATCTGTTTCACTCAACCTCACGCTAAAGATACACACATACCCATGCAACCGCACCCTGGACCACAGTCATTGTAATTGCTCGGTACTTTCACGTGTTCAGAGTATTATTATACTTTAGAATAAGATCCCAGAGCGATAAGACATAACTTATTTTCACATGGATGAAACCTTAGTAGCGTCTCATGTGCTTTAAATACTTGTGGAGCTCCCCCTTAGGGAACTTGGGCAGGTACGAGGTGACAATGGGAACTACAAATAAGAGTTAGGTACTCAACTTATTTTTTTATGTCTGATTTTTGTATATGTTTTGTAGAATATTATTCTAAAGTAGTTTGGAGTTATGCGGAACAGAGAGTAAAGTCCCACATACCTCTGTTGAAAAGGGAGGATCCTCCGCCAGACGGATGTTATGTCTGGCGGGCTACTACTGCCCGATAGATGATTTCGGGTTGTTCTATATGTTCTACACGCGCGGAGAACTTTGATTGCGCGATGCAGGATTAGTTCTTATATGACGCCATAGATGTCGCTACATCACTCCCCTCCGGAGATCGGAGATCGATGGTTCTTGATGCTTCTTGATGCGTGCCAGGCCAGTGGTAGGTTGGTTCCAGTGAGTCGGAACCGAATGCCGCATAGTTCTCGGTGAGTCGGAACTGTCTGCGGTGATGCCCCAGTGAGTCGGGATGATGCCCCAGTGAGTCGGGGTGTTGATGTCCCAGTGAGTCGGGATGATGCCCCAGTGAGTCGGGGTGTTGATTTCCCAGTGAGTCGGGATGATGGCCCCAGTGAGTCGGGGTGATGATGTCCCAGTGAGTCGGGATGATGCTGCAGGCTCCAGTGAGTCGGAGTAGTGCTGCTGGCTTCAGTGAGTCGGAGCGGTGCTGTGCGATGTAGTGGCTTGACTGCTTGCGTCGACCAGGAGAGATTCTTCATAGCTCTTCATGTGACTGGCCGAAGTTGCGGTGTGATTAGCCAAGGTCGCTGATGAGGCTGAGGGTGATGACCAGGTATGACCAGGTAGGCATGCTGGTGGTCAGGATACCCTTTAAAGCCGTGGTTGCTGGATATATGGCTCGCTGCTCGAAAGCTTGAGGAAGTAATGATGACGCACGAAGTAGTGGCTGCACGAAGGCTGCGCTGACGTTCTTTTTGTCGAGGGTCACCAGTTTGGAGGTATGCGGAATAGAGAGTAAAGTCCCACATACCTCTGTTGAGAAGGGAGGATCCTCCGCCAGACGGGTGTTATGTCTGGCGGGCTACTACTGCCCGATAGATGATTTCGGGTTGTTCTATATGTTCTACATGCGCGCAGAACTTTGATTGCGCGATGCAGGATTAGTTCTTATATGACGCCATAGATGTCGCTACAGTAGTATCCATAAGTGTCAGACACTTTCCAGGGGCCAAAACTTTTGTCAGACGCTTTAAAGTCGCACAAAAAATTAATGGACTTTACTTATTACTTTCATCATCATCATCTTCCTGCCCTTGTCCCGTGTTATTTGGGGTCGGCGCAACATGTTTTTTTCTTCCATTCACTTTACTTATTACTTTACTTTACTTTATTATTGTACATGGCTGATTTTTATATATGTTTTGTAGAATATTTAGAAGTTACAGGGACACATGTTATACCACTTTAAAAGTGTCTCTCGCGCAAACTATTCCATTTAGAAAAAAATTATATCAGAGACCTCAATATAATTTTTGAGACCTATCCATAGATACCCTACACGTATGGGTTTGATGCGATTTTTTTTTAAAGTTTATTCTAAGTATGGGGAACCCCCAAAATTTATTATTTTTTCTCTATTTTTGTGTGAAAATCTTAATGCACTTCACAAAATACATCTACTTAACAAGTTTCAACAGTATAGTTCTTATAGTTTCAGAAATAAGTGGCTGTGACATACGGACGGACAGACAGACATGACGAATCTATAAGAGATCCGTTTTTTGCCGTTTGGCTACGGAACCCTAAAAAGGTCGTTTTCTTGTCGGCTGTAGTCGACGGTGGCGTGTTGGGCACGTTTTCGTTTGTCGTCTATACTCGACCGTGGCGTTCAAAACTTTTTTATAATTGTGCTAACAAATTTTGTTATAATGTAGAACATAGCCGTGGTTTGCACATAATGTATCAGAAAATTGTAAATATCTTATTAAGGGCTGCTCAGCAGCCCGTGTGTCAAACTACTTCTGAAGATATTCCAATAAAAAGTATGTGTGTCCATCGACTTCTAAAGTCGACGCGCGGATGGTCGTTTTAAATGTACACAAATGTCGATCAAAACTATATCTATCCTGTTTATACTTGAGCAGAGTGTAAGAATATAGAACAATATAGGCATAGAACATCACTTGCTAGACATCTGTTTACAATTTTCGGTGGAATGTCAAGTGGTTTGAGCCGCCCCGCGCCACGGTCATTGCGCATTCGAAATTCAACGTAAAATAAAACAGTTTTCAACACACTTGCTCAGAAAGTGACTCTTATTGCACTGCACTTAGGTATATCGGGTGTAAAAAGACCCTTAACGTAAACGAAAACTACGTATTGTACCCATCACTGGGATAGTTTTTTTCTTCTAGACCATACCTGGGAAATCACTGGTTCCAGAGATATTCAAGGTCAAAGTAAGAAAAAAAAAGTTGACTTTTTTTCAAAATCGTATTCCAAGTGTCATTAGAAAACTTTCTTCCGAACAAACATTATCAAAATTATTAATTTTTCATAACAAATTACGCATTTGAAGTTACAAAAATGCAATGAATACAAAATACTACGCACGCTCCGTCGCAGCTGTGCGGCTGTGGCACGCACACTAGCGTGCGAGGTTCCGAGTTCAACGAACAAATGCGATACGCGCTCAGCTGATGACAGTATGGACAATTTATTTATTTTATGAATTGAACAGTTTACGGTTTTACGTTTTCAATAAAAACGTTGATTATTAATTATTTATTGTTTTAATTTTTAAATTAGGTATTAAATGGTAGAAATTAAGTAGGTACCTACCTACGGTACCTACTTAACTAAGCGCGGCTGCGCTGACGCAGGTCTTCCCCAATCTGGCAGGCCCTAACGCCTCCTGCCAGAGGGTCTACGCCCCGCGGTTTGTGCAGTCCATGCACGTTTACGGGGCCCCGGTTTAGACTCGGTCACTCGGACTGAAGGTGAGTAAAATGGTCATGGCCATCTTAATGATACAGGGATACCGCTCGGTCTCCTGCGAGGCATGCCGGCATGCTGGCCTGCCACTGTGGGATTTTGCAGGCAACAATCCTCGCACGTGATGATGCAACGCCGCCGAAGGGAAACTCCGCTACCGCGTCCAATCGTGGCACGGCACGGCAAACAGAGCTCCAGCGAGATCTAGTGGTGGTATGGTATGAAGACAGCGACTGTCGCAACCTTGCGCTGGGCGCGCCATGATAGCAGTAGTAAGTTCCCTCTCTGAGGAGTAGCTAGTGAGGCACCACGGCGTCCTCACTTTCCGCCTGACGAAAGTCCACGGACACGGTTGTTTCTAAAGGTTCCTGTGTCGGATTCAGCGGGAAGAAACGCCCGGGTGTAACGCGGCACTGGTATACAAACGGCAACTGAAGGAACAAAGAGAGAGAGATGAAGTTTCAAACTTTTACCGACTAAAAATCGGTAAAAGTCTGACACTCCTTTTCTCTTCACCCAGAGCGCGAGGGGACATTTGATGATTTCCTATCGCAAAAAAGTTACTTTCTACTTATCTAAAAACTAAACTGAAATCCTAGGTAGGTACCTACCTACATTTTAAACTTCTTAAATAACAACTTAATAAACCTCACTAGGTTCATAAGCATAACATAAACCTCACTAAGTAGGTAAATAAGATGTGATACGAGCAGGTAAAAGGACGAGGAAAAGTAAATTTCGTAATTTCATTTATTATGTTTGAATTAGGTACCTACCTAAAGCTATCGGAAAAATCACACAAAGTTCCATACACTTAATCATCGCCTGCTTAGATTTCTCCCAACTATTAGGGTCTCCTTCAGTCTAACCTGACTGCCTATTTGGCCTACACAACCTAGTTATCGGATAATACGATAACGATAAAGCCCCTCAAAAATGCCTACAATCCATAAGTATTGTAGGCATTTTTGAGGATGACTTCTAGTGAGGATGGCTTCTAGTGCATAAGGCTGTAAGGCTTATGCACTAGAAGCTATCCTGTTAAGCATGATTGGAAATAAATGTCGTAGATAGGTACCTCATTTTATAAAAATGTTTAGTAGGTACCCACCTAATAAATTACATTTTAAAACATGAACGAGCACGCGGCGCGTTTTACCTGCGTGAGTTCGTTAGTTTGTCGGGCGTCACAGATCGATTCGCGGCCACCGTAGACACGGGCTTGCGGACGGAGAGCAATGGGTAGCTCTCCATCCGATAACAACCAAGCCCTGGTGGACAGCGCGTTGTGTTCCACGTGCGCCTTCAGAAGCTGTCAGCTAAACTGATGGGGCCTGATAGGAGCGATGCCTGGCAGGGTCGCGGGAATGTTCGAAAGAGTTAGGTACCGTGACCCTGAAACGCAAAGGCAACCGAAGGATCAACAATCAACATTGGTTTTTAGTCAGTAAAAGTCTAAAACTCCCTCTCCCACCAGAGCGCGAGATGATTTTGATGATTTCACAACGTTAAAAAAAAAACAAAGCTACTCACGCTTCCGTACACAACTGCAGCAGTCTGAGTGCCTAGTGTGAGTTTGTTTTACGCTAACGCAATCGACACATTTATGACGTTCGGCGCTCCGATTGGTCCGCTCCTAGCGCTTAACCTATCAGAGAGCCAAACTCGGCAAACGTTTCGATCGCGTTAACATAAAAACCACTCGCACTCAGCGCACTGAACTGAGATACAATTTGTCTTTAGTGTTTAGTGCGTGTTCATGTACCTACCTACCGACTGCGGCCTTCAAAACTACTTACTAGCTATTTCACAAATACTAATCAGAATTCGGTCAGAATTTCATTTAACTGTGTTGATTGATAAAAAAAAAAAAATGTAATCACGAGACAGAATAATTTACGTAAACTGATGAAGCCCACCTCTAAATGCTCGTTAGAACTCAAACTCCATTTAGGAAATTATTTATAACTAGAGCGACACCTAAATCTATGAGATCACATTTTGTTATTACACCAGGCTGGCGCTAGCGCCAGCAGCCAGTAGCACGCGAGCGGCTCGTGCTCTATGAAAGGAAAAAGCCGCCCACCGGCGGTGCGCGGCTGTGCTCAAAGCATCAAAAACGCCGCCAGCGGTCCGTCCCCCCTCCGCAAATAAATTTACAAGGAATTTTATTTATTGCGAATTTACTTACCTACGTGTTTGTTATTAGTTCGGTTTCTTACGTCATCGAATGCACTTGTGGATATTTTTTTGCGAATTACTGTTATTAGTTGTGTTTGTGTAGTATTGTGTGATAGACTGATAGTAGTGAAAGCGTTGGAGTGATAGGCTTAGTGTAGGTGTATTGTGAGTGCGTTGTATGTTCGTGTGTGTAGTGTGTTCTTTTTAGGATTAATTTAGTTGTAGGCACCTTTCGCGAGTTATGATGCCTTTTCATGTTTATTCGGTGCGCGAGTACCTACGTGAATATAATTTATTGTTACGGCATGGCTCATGGAAACGCTATTGCGGCTCTGTGACTGTACAGGATTAAGCATCCTACCGCGTATCAACCCGCGGATTCGCGGATCTTCACCAGACTGTTCAACGATTGCTGGACAACCAACCGATAGTACCAATTTCTCTGGGAGGCGGCCAACAAGTACCACCAGCGGTCGATGAGGCCATTCTCGCTGTGATGCAGGAAAACCCACGATTGGGCGTACGAACAGCAGCCAAAATATTGCGAAGGCGGCATGTTCATCACGTTCGGCACATGGTTTCCCATTCTACTGTGCACAAAGTGTTGAGGCGGGATAGGCAACGGCCTTAGGCAAATCCATCGTGTGCTAGCGCTCGAGCGCTCGTTCCAGGCGACGCGATACGTCGCATGGATTACTGCAGGTGGCTGTTGAGTCAGGACCGAGACTTCATCTAAAAAATAATTTTCACCGACGAGAGCACTTTCACAAATAATGGAATGTGGAACCGCCGAAATACCCATTATTGGTGTTCCGTCAATTCAAATCAAACCCAAGAAACGGGCTTCCAGACACGGTGGAAACACAATGTGTGGGCTGGCATTGTGGGAAACCAGATCCTAAGCCCGGTTTTTTTGCCACCGAGAATGGACGGGCCTGCCTACCTCAATTTTGTTACTGGCTACCTAACCGACACTTTGGAAGTGAGCTTCCTCGTGTACCCTGGTTTGATGATACCAAATTGGGTAGAAACTATGTGAAATTAGCCCTTAGACTTAGATCCGGACACTATCCATCAGCAAAGTTTGCATACTTAATGAAGAAGACTGATTCACCTAATTGTGTAACTTGCAATCAAATTGAAGATGTGCAACATTTGCTGATGGAATGTGTCCGAAATAAACATGAACGCGATTCATTGCTGAGCGAACTAAAATTAAATAGATTCGATGTAGGTCTAATCCAGAGCATTTTAGCAAAACCGAAATCGGAGGCGGCCATAAAACTATGTCGTTTGATAGCGGTCTCTCAGCAATGATTCGTTCTAAGTATTTAATATGTGTTGTGTATGTTAGGTATGTAGGTATGTAGGTATGTGAACAAATTGGTATAAGGTACGATGGGGCTGACATATCCTGTTTGGACAAAAGCCCCTTAATAAAAACTGGTAAAAAAAAAAAAAAAAAGCCACTAGTTCAGAGGCTTGGGTTGTGGTACCAGCACGACGGTGCGCCGCTTCATGTTGTGAGACCAGTTCGTGAGCAACTGACGACGCTTTTCGGAAACAACTGGATCGGACGGTTTGGGCCTAACGCATGGCCAGCACATTCGCCTTTTTGTGGGTTTACGTCAAAGATAGGGTGTTTGACCGCCCCTGCGAGACCCTGCGGCAATGCGACAGAAAATTATTGATGTGATGAACTTAAGCAGCGGTCAGCGCAAGAAGGGATCCTGGTCCCTGGAGCGGGTTCATAAAAACACGCGGGCTAGGGCGCGCATCTGTCTCCGCGTGGAATGTCGACAGTTTGAACTGGAGCTCGTCAGTGTTGAGAGGCCACCTGTGCTGGATGAAAGCTAAAGCGATGGACAGTGTAGGTAAGTCCTCAGGCTATTTAAAAACTGTACTTATTTCGTGTCAGTAATTGTACATAACAGAAATTTTTAATTAGGTACCAAGAGCCTACTTAATACCTACACCATGCAAAACGCGCGCGATGCCGCGGCGCCGCCGCGCCGCGCCTCGCCTATCGTATACACGGTACCTATTACACACACACCGGCACAATCAGTTGCGCGCTTTACATTGCTCGCAATAAAAAGCATAATTTTTTTAAAGATGGAAAAAAAAGTTTGTTTCCCAGCAATATTTTTTGTTCAAGATGACTTAGTTATATGTACAGAATGTGTAGTTACCGGGTATGTGATCGGTCTTTTTACATCCTGTATAATGGCACTCGTTACCAAATTGTGACATTTTGATTACCTTTACGCACTAGTGCTATAATTTAGGTAAAACCTTTTGGTTCAACCTCATTGTTCGCAAAACAAATTTTGAATTCGAATAAAATTCCCATTAAGTTATTGCGTTCAATAGTATATAAATTAGTGTCTTACTTACTTATTTCATCAAATTTACAAGTTAAAATGGACCAATTTGACTTGTACCAACGATTTATTTAATAAAAAAAAATTAGTAAATAAATCGCACATTCAAATAAAATTTGTTTATTTTTGTGGTCTATGGCCGCCTTTTTAAGATGCGCGCGGTTTTTGGCGTGATTTTTTTATTCCAGTGAAGTTCAGTGGCTGTATTCATTAAATAAAATTAAATACTACAATATCATTAGAAAATGTTACATTCATATTCTATTGACACTACCAAAAAACATTATCGTAAAAACTTTTCACGCAAAGAAACAAACGTAAGACTAGGCAGTATGATCAAAATACCTTAGCCTTCCTCTAAGTGTAAATAAAAAAAATGTTGCGCGTGCTTATGAAAATAGATTTTTACCGCCAAGTCACAGAAAATTTTACTAGTTTTACTGTTGTTTTCTTCACAAGTGTATTGAAAAACGTCGTATGACACACGTGAGTAATTAATGATTACCGTTCTTGGCTCTCTTAAGACCTTTAATTGAATTATTTATAAATCTTTATGTATGGCAGCATTTAAAAAAAAAAAGAATTATCTAAATTGTGTTCTTGACGTTTCGTACATAACTCATTTATGTTTACATACTTCCATCTTTTTTTACGTGTTTTGCTTAAAATAATGCCGAAAACAATTACTATTTCGATGGAGAGTCTTGTATTTAATATGATTGACCATTTTAAAGATGCAAAAAGTGAACCCCGTGGATTTTAAGATCTGTTGCGTAAAAAGTAAGATGATGGGGCAATTCTAAGAGATCTTCTATTCTGTAGTTTACTTGGAGGAAAGTCTGAAGTAAAGTGACTATTACATCACATCTAAAGAAATCAGATGTATTTAGATTTCACGCAGTACTAATATTTTGACTTTTTTACGTTCAAGTGCGGGATGCCTGAACGCGCGGGGACCCCAAATGCACGGGGCCTATAGCATTTGCTACTCTTGCAACATGGCTAATCCGCCACTGAGTGCCGTCTAACCTTTGCAAGAATGTCAAGTTTCCTAGCAGCCACCATAGCTTTGGACTCAATGAACGGCCTAAAATTTAGATTTAAGATTTTTCATGTTTAATTGTTAAATAAACATGCATCATAGATGTATCGCATACTTATTATTTTCATGAATAATCAAAAGTATCAACTCCGTTTGAGCGGCGTACAGCTAGGATGAACAGCTTCAATTTTTTTTAATTCGTCCTCCTTTTTGTTGTGTCATGTTTCGTTGGCCAGACTCTAGTCAGGATCTGATGATTTCGTCAGCTGTAAGTAGTCGAAAATTTCACGCGACTAGTTTCGACGTGTTTTGTGTGAAAATTACGCTACAGATGGCAAAATGTAGAAACACGATTTAGATACAATAAATTCCTACGTTTGTCTAAGACAATTTACTAGTGTAATTCGTATATATTTACGTAGAATACTCCGGTATTTTTTTTTTAATTGGCGCGTAAATCGCTGCCGTTGGCAGGTCATGACCTCAAAAGTCAAAACCGCCATGTTTTTTGTCTTGTGTGCTACAGGAAAGTGTAACGGTCAGAAAAATTGTTTGTATGTGTTGGTTGATGGGATGGTTTTTGGTAATAATTATGTTGTTTTCTTTTTAATGTGTATTTCTGTGATGGTGGGTTGTGGGTATTTGTTTGTGTTTTGAGTTTTATGTTTTTAACTGCATGTGTTATGCTTACATAATTTTATTTTAGTACAGTATATTTTATATATCTAAGTATTTCTTCATTTTTCTATTGTTCAGATTTGACCCACTGGTTGTATTTTTTTACCTAAATTGTTCGATTTTTGTGATCTTTATTTGTTGATTTGGCTATGTTTTTGTTAGGCAACGTGCCTTTGCACTGTGTTTTTCCATTAGCAAATATCATTGTATTGTACGATGCTAAGTTAGATTTCAAATAAATGCAAAAATATTTAATCTGTGATTCAAAGTACGAGTGGGTCTTTTATAGCCCGTTTTTTCAAGTGCTTGCTTTGTTACTCAGATACCGTAAACCAAACATTTCTAGGAGCTGAAACTTTGTTTGTATTAATCCGCATACCATACTAAGTAATAAGAGACTAACTTGAGTGGCATGACTCACCGAGTTCTTGGTATCGATGTGTAAACATACCTTTTCTATGGCCGGCGCAGTCGGCGTTCGGGTTGACTACTTGACGCCTGTTTTTCTTTCGCCTGTCGTATGAAAAAAATGAATGGAGAGGTCTGTTCTTTTTGTTTATTATTGTAAGATGATGTTATTATACACATCATCTTATATAAATACAAAAGTTATTTTTGTTAAGTATGGTTTTGTTTTAAAAATATGACGAATTTTGTACACAAAACTGTGAAATAGTCCATCACACTACTTTCAAGTTCAACTTAGTAACACAATACAAGGTGAATCTACACAAAACCCTACATAATCAGATAGCTTATTTCATAACAATTTTAAAGTAACGTAAGGTTCGTTGACTTAGGACGCGTATTTTCTGAGATATCGTCGTTTTAGTGAACGCAGGGAAGCGTGTTGCGACTTAGGATTTCGGATTGATTTGGGTTTTATGCAGACCAGGTGGTTGACACACAGGGTGGAGACCCATGAAGGTGATCGTCGGCGAGGGGGGAGGAGTATTATTGGCTGGAATAAGCATGTTCGGGCAAGGGTTAGGTATGAGTCTCGGTTGTCTAATAAACCCAATTCCGGCAGAGTTTGGTTAGAAATGCGTAAAAGTCAAAAGATTTTTAAAGGCAAGCTTAAATGGTGCCAAAACCACCAAAATAAATTAAAATGAACATAATAACATCTCGGAGATCGTCCAAAAACTTTGGCAAGTTTTGGAAGTCGACATCCCGGCTTGATATTAAACCAGCTCTGCCGGTGACGACAGCAGGCTGCAGTACAACAAATGAAATAGCCAACACTTTTCTGAGTCATTTTCGAGTTTCCTCACCTAGAGCTTTCAAAATCGAGGTCGATGCTGAGATCTGCCATGTTTTTCAGCTAAGCAATTTTATCTAGCTGTAATACAAAAAATGACTAGGGGTAAGCCTTCAGGACATGATAGTCTCAGCATCGAACACTTAAAGTATGCGGGTCTCACTGTCCGAGAGTGTTAAGTAGGTTCTATTCTTTATGTTTGAGTCATTCTTATCTGCCACCCAAGTTAATGCGTACACTACTCACTAGTTGTTCTCATAATAAAGAATATAACTGGTGACGTATCTGACGTGAGTAATTAAAGGCCTATATCGCTTGCTACCGTACTAGCTAAGGTATTGGGCAGTCTGTTAGATACAACTCTCAAGAAATGTTTGAATTTCCATGACGCTCAGTTCGGATTCAGGCCTGGACTGTCTACTGAAAGCGCTAAATTAAGTCTTAAACCGACTGTCCAATATTATGCTGACAGGCGCACACCTGTGTACGCATGTTTCCTCAACGCATTCAAAGCTTTCGACCGAGTGGTGGTACATAGGCGGACTTAATGCCACAAGGCATTCTCTACCAGTCAACCATTGGGTTAAAAAAGACAACACTGTGGTAGGTGTGCACAATAAATAAATAACAGATATTTGAAATAGAATGTAATATCGATAAATTAAGTGGCTTATAATAATAAAATACGTATAAATATGCTAATATAATAAAATAATAAATACTATGATAAATATGAAATCATTGTAATTAAGAGAACTTAAAATATAACAATTATAACGAAGACCGAACTAAGGTTGAGAGGGCTTCAAGTAATAGTTCCGAATTTTATGCTTGAAGGAAATTTTACGTTCAGCTTTTTTGATGTCAAGGGAAACCCGATTCCAGGAGTTTTATGGTAGAGACAGTGTAAGAATTAGCCATAAACCGAGTCATATGACATATTATGGAAAAAGCTCGAGGAGGCATGTGTGCCAGCTGAAATTGGTATGGGTATGGTAACCTGGTGAAACTCGTAAGGTGGGGCAATTGATTTTCTGATGCGTATGGGTCGGATTGAAACGGACTGGTTGTCGGATTGACAACATCTGCGTAAATAATCTTAGTTTCGCGGATGACATGTTGCTGCTAGGTCCAACGTTGGGCTCCATACGAGAGCTTCTGAATTTCTGTGAGGGATATGCTGCAAGCCACGGTCTTATTTATAATTGTAAGCCTTTTTATGATCTATATAGCCCTCGGTAAGAAAGAGACATACGATCCAATTATCACGCTCAATGGCCAACCTCTACAAAAGGAGAATCAAACGAAGTACCTGGGGCAATACGTGACTGAGGACCTTAAAGATCATAAAGATATAGAACGCGAGCGAAGGGCTCTTGCTGTGAGAAGCAATATGCTGGTTCGCAGGTTTGCTTGTTGTAACTACAACAATTGATGGATGTTAAAATATCATTATTTAAGGCTTACTGTCAGATCTTCTACACGAGCAGCCTGTGGATCAGCTATACGCGGAAAGCACTAGATGCCCTTCGAGTTCAGTATAATAAGAGCTTCAGAATGCTTTTGGAGCTACCGCGCTTCTGTAGTACATCTAGCATGTTTGCACATGCGCGAACTCTTGACTGCAATGTTGAGAAAAAAGCCAGCATCTACGCTATTAGGTACTAAGACTCCGCTGTCTGTCCATCTATCACCAGGCTGTATCACATGAACTTTGATAGCTAGACAGTTGAAATTCACAGTTGATGCATTTCTGTTGCCACTATAACAACAAATACTAACAACAGAATAAAATAAATATTTAACTGGGACTCCCATACCATAAACGAGATTTTTTGCCGTATTTTGCTACGGAGTGTACGGAACCCTTCGTACGTGAGTCCGACTCGCACTTGGTCGGTTTTTATTAGTGTAATTACTGAATTAATTAATTTTGTATTTCAAAACCTCATTGGGTTAGAAAAGAATAACGATTTTGAAAAGTCTAAAGTTAAAAGAACTGCATAGATATTTTTTTTAATTAGGAAAAAGTCGACGAATAATTCTACCACTGGGGGGTCCAGAATCATGTACTGGAGCACACATTTGTTCATTGATATCTGACAGTCTGAGACACGGTTTAGGAATAAACGGCAGAATGATACTTATATACAGCCACCAAAAACTCTGCCAAAGTCAAACAATAATGAGATACTTGCAAATCGAGCTAAAAATGGAGCGACTGTTTGTTTTTTAACCTTCAAACATGACATCTAAATCTACATCACCCATTTATTTTTAAGCGAATCAGCATTGATTACGTTTGTGTCCAAGTAATGCTGTATAAAATAGGGCAAAGAGTATAGTAAATATATAGAAATAGGGTTAGTCATCGTTAGTGGTTAAAATAATAACCGCCCCTCGAAACTTTATCCAAACAATTGTCGCGGTCGGTCCAAATATGTATATAAGGGTCGGTCTGAGCATGGGTTGCCATATCCCTCGTTGGTAGATATTATCGACCGTGATCGTACATAATATTACAAACAACATTACTTTGCTCAAATGGTGTCCACCATTTGAGCAATGAATATGATGTCAGATTGGGATATTTTGCGTTCAAGGGACACTTCGCCGTGGCACGAACTCATTTGTAGGCAGGGGCGCCGGCTTTTAGAAAACCGCATGGGTGCTCATGCTCATTTGATAACTCGAAAAAATGGCGAAGTGTTAGAAGAGAAGTGCACAGTGATCAACCGAATAATAAATAAATATCCCACTTACATACTGCGGAACAACGAATATACAACAAACACCCAGACCCAACACAAATATCTTTATAAATATTTTTTTTCTTCGTTGGCAACTGAGCCGATGTCGACTATTCTGCCAGTGTCGCCGGCAGCACCGTAAGGTGAGCCATCAAACTTTGCACTTTGTGGTAGATCTAAGATGTTAGTGGCAAGCTACAGATTGATGTTATTGTCATTTAGAAAATCCGATACTTATTACCTAGTGGTCATAAGTCGCTCAGTCTAGTATGACACGTATGACACCCCTACATGTCAAGTCGTGTTTGTATCCGCTCTATGCACTAAAAGAAAATCATTTTCTGAGAAAATATGCCGTACTACGCATTACGCTATTGCAAATCTTGTTATGGTAAAATTACTGGACCTAACTTTGGTTTATTTTCGTAAATATATTTGGTATTTACGAAGTAATTAATTAGAATTCAATATTTTTTACAAATAGTTCCAGAACATTTGCTAATTTTATGATAACGCCATCTATTGCTGAAAAGCTTAATCTTACTTCTCCACGAACTCATAACGTGATCAATTTTACGACATAACCGAAATGTTAAAGGGACGGAGCTTTATAGAGTGTATAGCTCCATCATTCTTTTTCGCTCGTTTTTATCATTATCATGGTAAGACCCCTGGCCACCTACCGAGCGATAGTTAAATAATTATAAATTTTGACAAATTTAAACATAAAATTTATATAGTTGACGTTGTTTCTAACATAAAGCATTCCTAAACAATAAAATGAATTACAGAACGAGCGCGACAAATAATACTTGGATATAAAAAAAAAAATAGTAAGTAAGTCAAGGTTTTAAAGTGACATTCAAATTCAATAAAATTGACGCATTCAAGATACAATTTATTGTTTTAAAATGCTGATACTTTTAATTCACGTGTTTGCTATTCAAAGCCAGATGGCTTCAGTGAGGCATAGGATGTCAGTTTTTCTAAGACATTTTTTCTGATAGCCGCTCTGTATCTCTTTTAAATCTCTTTGATCCCAGATAATTATTTGACGTGGATTTGACAAGTGCACATATCCAAACCAAACTCCGGAAATATGTTGCCAGCTTTTGATAAAAGTGATGTCTCCAAATTCGATTCTTTATACCGGTTCTTTTAATAATACAACCTTTAAGGAAATAATGCCCAAGATACGATAGTCTTTGCTTATAGAAGTAGTAGAGTGTAATATGAATTAAAAGCTGTGTCTGCATTGCAAGAAACCGACACTCTATTTGTTTTTATCGCTACTATTTGTGTCAGATTCACGTGAAAATAATATAGAAAAGGAGGAGGAAAAATATATTTTGTAATTATTAGTTTTCAAACCGAAAGCATTATTAATAGTACGTGCCACTAAAATACAGGATGTTTAGTGCATCGTGTGCCAAATTGAATTGATCGACGAGAGGGGTCGTCTGCTATCATTTCCGACCCCTAAAAACTTCTCATGCCCTGTGGATTTTTTTTCATCGACTTTTTATTGTTTTATGAAAATAAGACCCAAATTTTTCATTCAAATACAAATTTAAAAGAATATATAAGTCGTATACTCTGAATTTTAATTTTATTTAAATGTGTATTGTATTAGAGTACCTCTAAATTTAAAATTAGTGTCATTAGCCATCTAGTTTTTTTTTAATTGACTTGCAAAGTGTTGGACTTAAATTAAAGCTGTTCATGTTACAGCTATTTACATGGCTATACAGAAAACACCAAAAGCGACCGGAGTCTTCCAACTTCCTCAAAAATTCTCTAGTTTATCTTCTTGCTAGTGATGTGCCAAATGCTATAAAAATCTTTTTTATAACTTTGTGTATTCGCTAGAATTATGAATCGAGTCACATAAGACTAATATTCAAAAATATGATTTAAAAAATATTTTTGCTTAAATTGTACCTGAAAAATCTATTAAAAATGTTATCTCACTCTTATAAGGTAAAATCTGTCTCGTATCTCTCTTTTCATGGATTTTAGTAGAAATAAAAAAAAAAAAAATATATTTTTAACATTTAGTTCATAATTTTTACAAATCCTGCCCAAATTGTTGGCCTCTGTTGTAAATGCAGGCCCAACATCTGATTCGTATTTTGACAGTTGTTGTACGAAGTCGTATTTTCTCCTTAATTGTATTGAAAGCCGTTTCAATGCGTTGTTCGCAAGTTGTGAATTTACACGGCTGTTTTGTTCAGCTGGACCAATTTTAATAATAAAATTATTTTTTAGGGTTCCGTAGCCAAATGGCAAAAACGGAACCCTTATAGATTCGTCATGTGTCTGTCTGTCCGTTCGTATGTCACAGCCACTTTTTTTCCGAAACTATAAGAGCTATACTGTTGAAACTTGGTAAGTAGATGTATTCTGTAAACCGCATTAAGATTTTCAAAAAATAGAAAAAAAAACAATAAATTCTGGGGGTTCCCAATACTTAGAACTGAAACTCAAATTTTTTTTTTCATATACCCTTACGGGTGGGATATCTATGGATAGGTCTTCAAAAATGATATTGATGTTTCTAACATCATTTTTTATATACTAAATAGTTTTCGCGAGAGACACTTCCAAAGTGGTAAAATGTGTCGTCCCCCCCCCCCGCGTAACTTCTAAAATAAGAGAATGATAAAACTAAAAAAATATATGATTTGCATTACCTTATAAACTTCCACCGAAATTTGGTTTGAACGAGATCTAGTAAGTAGTTTTTTTTAATACGTCATAAATCGTAAACCGCAATTTACCTTTTAAGTTTGTACGGAACCCTCAGTGCGCGAGTCCGACTCGCACTTGCCCAGTTTTTTAAATGTTTTTAGAGGTATGCGGAACAGAGTGTAGTCCCACAAACCTCCGTTGAAAAGGGAGAACCCTCCGACCAGACGGATTTTTTGTCTGATCTGGGCAACTTGCTCGAGAGATGATTTCGGGCTGTTGTATATGTTTCAATTGCGCGATACATGTTGTCGTAGTTTAGTTCCTAGGGAAGCAATCATGCGAACATAGTAGGCGGTGGAAAGCGTGAGGAAGTGGCAAGAGACACCCTGGGTGTCAGGAGTGGAAGGGCGATTACTGGCCACCGTAGGCGAGGGTTTGCAGATGGTTAAGCTACCCCAGACCTGGGTTAATAGCGCATTATGCTTCACGAGCGTCTTAAAGAGATATCAGCTAGTTATTAACGGGGCCACCTAAAGTTTATGCCTGTCAGGGCTACAGTATCGTTAAAAAGAGTTACTGTGGCTCATAAACGCAAAGGGCACTGATGGGTTTTAAAATCACACTCCCTCTCGCATCACTCAGAGCAGCAAACGTTATCTGATAATTTTCCATGCTCAAAAACAAGAAAGATAGGTAGCAAGGAATAAAATCTACTTGAAAGTGATAGATGTAGATCCTCTATTACTGCATGGAGTCATTGATCCAACCACGCAATTGAAGCCTCGAATGATATTGAGCGAGGTTCTTTATAATTTTTGTTATGACGATATGCACAGATGTAGGTTTCGTTTGTTCTTATGGTTCCGTACCTCAAAAGGAAAAACGGAACCCTTATGGGATCAGTTTGTTGTCCGTCCGTCTGTCTGTTATCTTAAGAACGCGTGGTGGTATCGAGTTGAAATTAAAACTGTATACTCAAGTCTACGGTCCCTTGAAGCTGTGAAACATTCAAACTTCTAAGTTAATAAAAAAAAAAGTCGCAAAAAACGTGTATTTCGACACTCATAGGAATCAAAATTCATAGGGTACTTCCCATTGACCTAGAATCCTGAAATTTGGCATGAGGAAAGGTCTCATAGCACAAATATAGGAAAAAATCTGAAAACTGTAAATTTTTAGTTACGTCACAAAAAAAAAACCTTTTTTTGCGATTCGGAAAAATCTTCGTAACTCGTTTCGGGAATTGAACTGTTTTCATAGGTAAGTTGGTACGGAACGGAAACGGAACCCTCAGTGTGCGAGTCCGACTCGCACTTGCCCGGTTTTTTTTTTTTTGTTGCACCGTTTCAATGCGTTGAACTAGTACCTCCCTAGTTGCCAACTATCATTGTAAACTATGACGACACAGAAAAACTTCTTGCTACCCAGATGTAACTTGCTAACAAAACATTACAGGTACCATTATCCGGTTATTAAACTACCATTACTATTCTCTTTTAAATTAACTCAATTGCATCCTGTTCATAAATCAACCCACTATTCGAACAATAATTTTCCTAATCTCAGTCATATTCCCTCATAAACACACATACACACCCTCACATACCATCACACACATACACCCAAACACAACTTATATTCATTAAATACTAACATTGAATTTAACAATATTATTGTAAACACGATTTGTTATAAGTACATAATGTATGAAAATGTTACTATCTCCGAATGAGAGGGAGTCCTGGTGTCCTGAAATACAGGCCTTACTAGACTGGTGCCTAAGCTAAGAACTTAGGCACCAGTCTCCCACAATATAACATTGTAATTGTAAAGCTGCAGTTATGTATTGCTTTCTTTGTATACTATGTAAATGTAACTTATATTGTGGTGAGAAAATAAATCTTATTATTATTATTATCTCTATTTATTTTATATACATATTTTGTACATTTTTAAATATTTCCACATTTAAAACAATAAAAAATAGTAGTCCGCCGGTGTCGGGACAGGGTCCAAGCTACCGGTGGTTAGGGCTCCAGAGACAGGAACTTCCTCACAATGCGAGCCGTATCGAGGAGTACTGCCTTCTGTATCAGGCCCTTGATCCAACCGCGCAAAGACAGTTTCGACAGGTGGCCATCAGGCCATTGGCGGTAACAACAATCGGCACAATGATAGCCGAGTCCACATTCCACATGTCGACAACCTCGTGTGCTAAGTCGAGATATTTGATTTGTTTATCTTTCTCAGCTTTCACGAGATTCTCGTCATGCGGGATGGTGACATCGACTATCATTGCGCGGCGCGCTAATCGGTCTATCACCACTATATCCGGCTTATTGGCTACAATAGTCCGGTCAGTAATGATAGACCGATCCCAGTACAACGTGACATGATCATTTTCGAGAACTGGGTCGGGCACATACCTGTAATACGGTACCTCTGAATACACTAGGTTGTATTTCAAAGCAAGTTGCTGGTGAATAATCCTGGCTACTTGGTTATGCCTGTGCAAGTACTCGCCGTTGTAAACAGAGGCCAACAATTTGGGCAAAATTTGTAAAAATTATGAAATAAACGTTAAAAATGCAATTTCATATTTTTTTATTTCTACTAAAACCCATGAATTTAAAAATCATAATTTTGAATATTAGTCTTATCTGACTCGGTTCACAAGTTTAGCGAATTCACAAAGTTATAAAAAGATTTTTATAGCATATGCCACATCACTAACAAGATGATAAACTAGAGAATTTTTGAGGAAGTTGGAAGACTCCGGTCGCTTTTGGTTTTTTATAGCCATGTAAATAGCTGTGATATGAACAGCTTTAATTTAAGTCCAACACTTTGCAAGTCAATTAAAATAAAACTAGATAGCTAATGTCACTAATTTTAAATTTAAAAGTACTCTAATGATTAGAGTACGTAGGTACGTAGTAACGTAGGTAGGAGTAGGTCTTATTATACATTTTCATAAAATAATAAAAAGTCGATAAAAAAAATCCACAGGGCATGAGAACTTTTTAGGGGTCTGAAATGATAGACGACGACCCCTCCCATCAACCATTTCAATTTGGCTCACGATGCACCAAACACCTGTATAAGCTTGAGAATCAAGATCAAAATAAAAAAAAAAAACAGAGTGAATAGGTTACTTCTAGGTAAGTGCTCTCCATCGTCGACCGCATCGTCGCTTTCCATCAGGTGACATAGCGGTCAAGCGCAAACCTATCAAGAATAGAAATAAAATAAAAAAAAGCTTGTATAACTCAATATTTTCGTCTGGGTTGTCACCGAATCGAGACGAAAAAAAAATTACACAGTTTTTGCTGGTCTTTCAATTCTTTTATCTTAAGACTTAGATATTTGCATCTATCAAATTACTTTCAGAAAATACAAAAGCTGAACATAATTAGTTGCATAAATTTAAAATGAAAATAATTTTTGGTTTTTTGCGAATATTTTCGGTTTTCTGGTCAATATCGGTTGCGGTACCTCACTATTTATGAAATGGAAAAAACATACTACATTCGAATTGACAAATCATTTTCTCTAACAAAACAACAAAACAGACTCTTTGTGCGAGTGTGGCCTCGATGATGGTACATTGGACCATATCTTCTTTTATTTATTTATTATTTATTTATTTAAACTTCATGTACAGTAGTGGTACATAGGCGGACTTAATGCAACAAGGCATTCTCTACCAGTCAACCTTTGGGTTAAAAAGAAAATAATGTGGTAGGTTTGCACAATAAATAAATAACAGATATTTTAAAAAGAACAAATAAAATAAAAAATAAGTTATTTATAATAATAAAATACATATATATGCTAAAATTATAAACTAATAAATACTATGAAAAATATCAAATCATTATGAAAACTCAATAATAATTCTGACGAAGACCAAACTAAAGTTGAGAGAACTTCAAGTAGTAGTTCCGAATCTTACGCTTGAAGGAAAATTTACTTTCAGATTTTTTGATGTCAAGGGGAAGCACATTCCAGAGTTTTATGGTGGAAACAGCGTATGAATTGGACATAAAGCCAGTACGGTGAGAGGGAATATGAAGGAGCATGTTTTTGGATGCACGAAGGTTAAGATTATGAGAACTGCCCAACACTTTAAAATATTGTTTTAAGTAATCAGGAGCACAAGGATCGTTCATTATGGTGAAGAGCATGCAGAGGGATCTGAGGGATCTCCTGTGACGGATAGGCAGCCATTTAAGCTGAGAACGGAAGGAAGAAATGTGATCATATTTACGTAGGCCAAATATGAAGCGAATGCAGATGTTGAGAAGTCGATCCAATTTGTTTAGAAGTTCCTGGGATAGATCAGAGTAACAAACATCAGCATAGTCAATTATAGGTAACACAAGCGACTGGACCAAAGTAGTTTTAGTGCTTGACGGGAGGAAATTTTGAATCTATAGAGAGACCGCAGCGCGAAGGTGACTCTCTGGCTAACCTGAGCAATCTGCTTATTCCAGCTAAACCTATCGTCAATATATAAACCTAGGTCTTTTTCTAGGTCTAGGGTTTTCTTGTCCTTTAAACTCCCACTCCCTCGATTTGTACCAAATGCTTCCCAAAATTAAAATACCCCTTCCTACTAACTTCCATTCCCTATTGACGAATTTCTCTCCTAAAGTTGTCCAACTCCTATCCAAATTCCTAAATGACAATAATATCAATCTGTAACCTGCCACTAACGTCTTAGATCTATCACAAAGGGCAAAGTTCGACGGCTCACCTTGCGGCGCTGCCGTCACCACATGACACTGGCAGAATAGTCGACACCGGCCCAGTTGCCATAGAAAAAAAAAAAAAAAAAACAAAACAGACGATTTTCTTTTTAAACGAACGAATGTTTTTATTCCCAACGTGACACTGGCAGAATAGTCGAAACCGGCTCAATTGCCATAAAAAAAAAAGAAGAACAAAACAGACTTGAGCACCACCTGAAATCAAGTTATAATCGATAAGAATTACAAAGAGCAATAGAAAATAATACTAGTTTCATCATCTAAGAGCCGCCAGAGAGCATGTAAACAGAGCCATCTTTTCAGCATAAGAATCATAATAAGAATACATTAATTGATTATGAACCCATCACTATTTTGTCAAATGCCAAAATATGTGCCAGTGTCACCAGTGTCACTGCCAAAGTCAAAGTTGAAGTTGTCATTACTGACACTGACAGTAACAATAACCATAATTTCGTCGAGTTGAGTTTCTAATGAATCTGATCGCAATGTAAACGCGAAACATCCAAATCGAGCAAAATAGTTAATCATAATCAAGACACTACACATAGCATACAAAAAGCATTAAATCAATAGACTGTATAAGATTTCAGTTAGGGTACTTTTTATTTACAATGTATTTGGAGAAAGTGTTGCATTTTACACTACATTCATATGCCTGAAAATGTTATTATTTTTTAATTTATTTCCGCATTACAGTAATCGGTTTCGTAAGTTGAGTGTTAATTACAAGTATAAAATGTGGTATGCTGCTCTAGTGCGATTCATACGAAGAAGATTAGTATTGGGCATAATATTTGCGTCTTCTTTAACTTATTGTATTGTCAGTTTTCTAAGAGAGGTTAGTAATGAAAGTATTTAGCTGTACTGTTATCAAATAAATGTTGTCCTATTTTGTATCGTTACATTTTTGTCATGAGCATACATCTAGCTAGATTGTATCCTGCTCCTGACTTGGCTGGTATGTTATATTGTGTATTTGTTGTAATTGTAATAAATAAGACAAAATTACCGTCGTGTTTACTATCAAAAATAATGAATGAAAATTTGTTTTAAATCGGAATTGCTTCTCAATGTAATCTGCTTGCTTGTTTCAGTTAATCTTTGTTGGTTTCACCAATATAATTAATGAAAAACTTAAAATAAATAAATAGCTGAAACACAAATCATGGCACTCATTGTCACAATAGGCACCAGATAAACTTGGAATAACGGTCATTAACCCTCCTACTTTTGTTGACATTCTAAATTACAAAAACAGAAGTAAAGACATAAAGCTGTCTTGAATCAACTTCTATTGTAATTGTTTACATTTTGTAGTAATGAACAGTAATTTTTTTCAGTTTCGGGTATCTACTCATTCTACATTCCAGGGCAGGGATGGCAAACCCTTATTGGAGAATGTGCCATTAAATAAAAAGTCATGTTGTGCCAAAGAATCTTGACTTTGTAATTTAAAGGAAAAATTTAGCAACTATAAAGTCTTAATTTGCATCCTGTAATTCATATAATGTTCACAATTGTTTGTTTATTTAATTATTGTGCCATTAATAGCATGCAAGCTATTGGTGTGACATCCCTGTTCTAGGATATTTCTCAAATGTCAAAACATTTATTTCTAAGAGTTTAGATGTGGACTTACAGATCAAAATACAAATAAGGGCTTACAAATAGATGTATTGGAACTGGGTGTATTGTGTATGTGAGTTTACTTTTTGTGAATGCATCCACAAAGCAGGAGTTATTTCTAAAGTGGGGCGACATTAAAAAAAACAATTTGCTTTAATTTGTACAATAATTTAATTAAACTTATGATTCTTGCACAGTGAACAGAGTCTTGAAGGCATCCTGTTTGCTACCAACCAAATCCACCATAAAGGGCCTATTACACTGCAATATTCAGACTGTCTTATTTTTTGTTCCGAATAAGAGCGGTCTAACCCTTATTACACTATGCGACATCGACTAAGACTGTCTGAATATTGAGTAATGTATAGGCCCTTTAATAATAGTTGAAATCAAAACAGTGACAAAATTCAATCTAATTAACTAATTTCAATTCTTCTATCACTAACCTGCCTTTTTTTCCATCCATTCAACTGTGTAACACAATTATATATATACCTACAAGCCCTACTAGCTTCTGCCAGCGGCTATACTCGCGTCAAAGTGGGTTGCTTGATACAAATATTGAACATTTGTTTCATCCCTTTAGAGAGAGAATTTTGGAAAATCCTTTCTTAGTGCTCGCTTACATCATAAAAAGAAACTGTGTAACATTTCACACTATTAGTCCTAGTACTTTCAGCTGGTTGTTTATATGTCAGTCAGTCAGTTTCTTCTATTATATATTAGTAAGCTTGTATATTATCTTTTGTATAGCTATATATTTTGATATCTATGTATTGTATGTTTTAAATGTAAAATTTTTGTTTGATTAATATTCTCTGTTTGATTAGACACCTTTTTTAGTTTAAGTTCTTATAAGGTTGTCTGGTAGATATCTCTGTCACTGATAAGACTGCCATTGTACCAATAGATTTAAGTTTTTATAAAAAAATTATTATTTTGGTTTACAATAAAATTTATTCTATTCTTATTAATACTAGTCAAACAAAATATTGACTAAATAAACAACATAACAATTGCAGGGCAGTAGCAGAGGCATGATATATCAAGATGTTTCATTTGAAAGGAAGCCATTTGTTTGGAGAACACTACAAGAACACAATGATACTATTGATCACATGATATGCAGAAACTCTGTGCAAGGAAAACAATTACTTGTTGATGACAGAGGTAATATTTTCTTAAATCAACACTAACTTTAATGATTCAGAGTATCAACATATATCCAAGATCAACTTGTCTTGGTGAGATAGAAAACTCTACCAATAAATTAAACATTCAATGCTAATGGTGAAATTGTCTATGTTACTCAGCAATGGCGTAATTGCTCATCACCATTAACAGCGAATGTTTAATTTATTGAGAGTTTTTTATCTCACCAAGACAAGTTGATCTTGGATGTATGTTGATTATCATAGCAAATAGCTTAAGCATAAAGAAAGCCATGTGCATGTGAATCTACACACACAACCAAGACCAACTCTCCTTCATTGGACACGCCATAATCATGGCGATAAGTCCCCTCTTTGAGGAGTGACTGGAGAGGCGTCACGGCGTCTTCACCTTCCGCCTAACGCAAGTCCTCACCAGACATGGTAAGTTCGGGAGGTTCTTGGACCGGATTCAGGTACGAAAGAACACTCGGATGTCACCATTGTGCGGACAGCCTGGGTCCTCCTGGCGCACGGTGGAGGTGAGCCCAGCCATCGTCGTGGAGGCGGTGACCTCTCGCGCCCGGCAATGGTTCAAGCCATGGTCCGGAGCGAGTGGGAATGGCAGGTGGTCGCCTCCTTCTGCGAAGCAGTAATACTAGCGAAGGAGAAAGCAGCACGCGTGAGGGAACAGGCATCGTCACGCCCCAGCCGCCGCGAACCCGACCCAGACCACCAGGCACGGTAGGCGCGAGCTTGCAGATGACGAGTAATGGGAAGGCCGTCGTTTGGCCGTCCGGTCCGAGCGTAGTGTTACACGCGCTCCTCAAAAAAATAAAAACCTTCATGAGATAGAACAACTTTAACTTTTGAAGCAGTCAATCGCTTACAAGGGTAGAAAATAGAAATCTTATAAAAAAAAAAAATTAAAAAAAAATTGTTTTCCAGGTTATGTGTGTCACAGGAGTGATGTGACAAAGAATGGCTGTTGTGATACGGATGCTGAGTCCGCTGAAAGATACAGTTGTGAGACATGTACAGAGAACAATTGCTGTATAATATATGAATACTGCGTGTCATGTTGCTTGGATCCCAGTAAGGTAATAGACTCTTCTACTCATATAATAACACTAGCTGTCCCCTGTCGTTTGTCCCACGAATTTAGATAGTGCTCTGCTTCCGCGGGTCGTAGCGTGATGTAATATAGCTTTCTAGCGACCCGCCCCAGCTTCGCACGGATGTTACGGCCTGTTCACGACTTCTGTCTTTGCGGCGCGGCGGCGGCAAGCTGGGCAAATTGTATACCACGTAGCCACGAACCCGAGCGGCGGAGGCCGCGGTGGACGTATTTAGGTAGTCAAAACGTTCTCAAAAAATGGCATTATCAAAATTATCCCTTCTCTGTTTAGAAAGCAATATATTTTTAAAACAAGATGTTCATAATATGAGAGGAGTGCACGAACTGAATAAAGATCGGTGTTTAAATGGCGAATTTCGTCACCTATACGAAGATTACAGAAAATATCCAGATAAGTTTTATGAGTAGGTACACAAGAATGAGTGTGAAAACTTTTGATTATATTCAACAGCACATAGAAGTATATTTAAAACATTTCTATTTTTTTTGTTTTCTTGCTTCGCCACTGAATACGTCACTCCTACACCGCTGTCCGCGCCGCTCTGTTTCGTGCTTTCGTGGCGTTCTGGTACTTTTGTTCCCGCCGCTCACCTCATCGCTCGCCGCAGTAGCGATTCGCTCTGAGAAAACCGCGCGCCTTTTCGCTATGAGCGACGTCTCGTGGTGTGTTTCAAACATTTTCATACTTTTGATTTTTCCGCTCGCCTCCCCGCTCTTAGCTGCCTGTCAGAGCGGCAAGGTCGTGAACGAGCCGTAAAGAAATCTTTGAAATTCTCATCATTGATTACATGACGGTGATGTGATTGATGTACGCACATCAGTCACCCGAAATAAGAAATTCGTTAATTGTTTTTTTATTATTTTCTTCTGTTCACAGAGGGACATGCTAGAATTAGTGCTATCTAAACTCTCGACGGAGAAGAATGTGCTCTTCCGTTCATTGAGTGACGATTACGAACTTTGCTTGACGAAATGTCGCACAAGTTCCCATAGTGTTCTCCATGAGAACTCTTATAAGGACCCTATCAATAAACATTGTTTCGGCGACGAGTTGCCGAGATCCAGAACACCTGACTAGTGAAATAATATTTATATCTAGCTTAAGTTAGTATTTTTTTACATTTATATTTCAGTTGAAATGTAGTTAGGATATGATAAGTCAGGCCTACTGCTTACGGGCGCGTAGCTTCATAGACGCGTATTCGTCATTATACGCTTGGTGTACGCCTGCGTGAAGCTTACATACAAAACTATGAAACTCTGTCAACGAAGCGGCAACGTCGTATGGTCGTGTCGTTGCCGGTTTGTCATATAATGATCAATACGCGTCTATGAAGCTACGCGTCCGTGGACAGTAGACCTTAGTCTTAATAATATTTTTGTGCACGTTTAGTTTATGAAATTCTATTTAATTTAAAATAATGAAATTATCAGAATGATATATATCTGAGAGTCTGAAATTTGTCACAAAAAATTCATTGTTATCTGTTAAACTAAATGCCAGTGAACAGGAATGCTAATGTAATGTAAAGATGTGACACCAAGTCACTAAAGATATTAAAAGTAATTACTGTTCCTAAGTAATACTTCATACATTGTGTACTTATACATTATAAAAGAGCCCTATAGCGATACTGCTTTCACAGATTATTTTATGCGTCCTCATGCTGGCGTTCTTGTTTTGTAAATAAATCATAGGATCCGTAGCAGCAATATGATTGTGCATAATAATTATTGTGTATTACCTTTTAACAGAGGCATAGCGTAGACTAATTTAGACGTGGGCGAAGGCACATCAGCGAGGCCTTTTTCTTTCCTAAATTCAAAAATAGACAGCGACTGTCGCAACCCAGTGTTCGACCTCATCGTCGCCTTACCATCAGGTCAAATAGTAGTCAAACGCGAGCCTATCAATTATAAAATACCCTCATTCTTAAAGAGCCTTCGCTTATGCGAGGCCCCTTTGGTTGCGAGGGCGTGGGCGAGGGCCCACTTCGCCCACGCCTAGCCACGATACTGCCTTTTAAACTAGAATATTCACAAACATGCTCGAACACACACATCAGGAGATTATTTAGTTCATTATAGTATTTTTATGGTTTTGGTAATAAACGAATCGGAACTCTTTTTATTATTACTCGAGTTTCTGTTTCAGTCAGAGGAGCTCCTAATGCGATCTATTTTACGACCTAAACTGAACTGTTACAGCGATGGAGCTATATAGGGTGTATAGCTCCAACCCTCTTTCTCGCATGTTAACACTTCACAGTAAGTCCCCGGCTCAAGCATATTGCTGTTATGTCTATCTGACACCGAGTCGGACTTATTATGTAATTAAAATAATTAATATTTTAAGCAGGCATCCAAAACTCAGCCTGAAATTACCTTCCTTACTAACTCCTTTCTATTATTTGCCAAATACTAGAAGACTAATAAAATTGTTAAGATTTTTAGGAAAACAAATTATTTAAATTGTTATTGCACAGGTCAGGATAGTTGGGTTTAAGATCCGATGTAATCAAAATTATCGAGTGTTATTTACGGTTACTGATGCCGTTGTATAAAAATGCCATTATGATTCCATATCTGGATGGTGCTATCGGTGAAATGACTCCGTCTCTCTCTTGCAATGCAATCATAAAGGCATTAAAACGTCAAAATACAGCAGTATTATGACGTTTTAAAGGCCTCTACACACCAAAACCGCGCTGGTGGGTTGCACCTCCGCGCGCCGGCCGGGCTTGTTTTATACCGGGGTTAGCGTGCCAGATTACAGACTGGGTGAAATCTCCGGGCCAGCGGCTTTGGTATGTAGAGGTCTTTATGGAGCTGATTCCGAGCAACAACTAAACGTTATGCTTATTTAGACGAAAAAGTTTTTTTTATCTCGAATCTCTTACATAAGAAATTCTTCTAAATATTTCACAATCGCATTCGAGTTTTGATTTCTCGTTTGCAAATCAGTGCAATGACGAGTGCTAAAAGACTGGCTAGTCATATAAATACACTTGTCATAAACAAAAACAGGTCGCCCTCGTGTAAATGAACTGTACTGCAACGCAGTGGGGCGTGGTTTTAACTGGCAAACAAATATCAACTTAATGTTAGTCTCAGCAAAGTTGATATTAAACAAACTCCCATATTAGTACGATTTGGCACCAGAACTGACGAGAGTACGCGATAAAGTTTATTAATAATAATTAATATAATTTTCGATCTTATTGTAAGTTAAACGAAGTTTATATTTCGGTGAACAACGAAAACCGCATAACAATACACTTCGACAGATCTTGTCTACACTTATTTTAGTTGGCGGCGTAAACTTGAATCAGGACCATATTTAATGTTTGTTGTAATAAGTAAATACCGCGAAAGTTTGCAGTCAACTACGTTCCGGCCTTATTATATCAGCAATAAGGTTGGATATTAGTCGACTGGAAATTTTCGCAGGTATAAATCCAAAATTAATGTTAAAAATTCGAATATGATTTATATTAGAGAACACAGTTATGGGCAACATGCCTCTTTTACTTAAATTTGATGTCATATTCTTTAGTTACCTGATTCAGCAATGTTTAAAATATTGTATGGAGGCTATCCTGAATAACAGATATTTTTTTACACATTTGTATGTTTTATTTAGAATTTTATATCCAAAATAGTATTATAAGTGCGAAAGTCAGTCTGTCTGTCCGAAATTACGGTAATGTACGTTTTAACGCCTACTTCTAAATTTCGACGATATATATAGATAGAAGCTCAGACAGGGATTTTTAGATAACATAGCCCACATAAAAAAAAAAAATATAGGATGCTGTGCTAGTAACAATTTTATCTTGTATTAGTACAGTTAGTACTTTAATCTATGTTAGTACTTTTTCAATACTAAAGAGGCTAAGTAAAGCTTGTCGAGGTCGGTCTTTAGATGGATGAACACATTATCATACCGAAATTCCTCCGTACCTCGTAAAGCATGTTAAGCAGTGCGACTAAGCAGTCATTTGCAGATTTTCTGATACCTATTCGTTACGAATAGTTAGAGGCCAGGAAATCTGACAAACGTCTTGCCAAGAGGGGTCGTGTAGCCAATTAGGGTCAGTTCACACCGAGACGTGACGCTGCGCGAAAAGCGACTTAAAATATAACTTTATTTACTACACAAAAAGATTCACATTTCAAATCGAAATGTTCAATCGAAATCGAAACGTATTCTAAATTGTCACAATGAAATGTGTATCTTTTCTTGTAGTAAATAAAGTTATATTTTGAGCCGCTCTTTGCGCAGTGTCGCGACGCGTCGCGTCTCGGTGTGAGCTGACCCTTATTGGGTTGCGGAGGTCAGACAGGCAGTGGCACCATGTAAAATACTGGTATTCAGCTGCATCCAGTTAGATTGAAGGTGAAAGCCAACCCCAGCATAGTTGGGAAAAGGCTAGGCAGACAGGCGTGAGCGAAACCACCGGCAGCTACAAATGCTATGTACAAATACCCTCGTTCCTCTTGTAAACGAACAAAATCTGTAAATACAGGGTTTAAGGGACAGGTCTCCGCAGACTTTAAAGCCTTGCTCAGTAAACGAAACTGAACAACCTTCCACAAGATTTTTTTCAGGAAAAGGAAAACAAAATCGACCTCCATCCAAAATTATACTTAACTAAACTTGATTGGACAGGTTGTATGGAGAGGCCGATCTGTTTTTTCATTTCCTGAATAAAACTCTCATCTCCTTCAGAAGAGCAGTGAGTGCGTGTGATTCCTCAGGACGAAGTACTGAAATCGTTCACGAAGGTATTGAGTGAGTGAGAGATAGTGCCGAGAAGAGATAGGTTTGGGTATCATGCCGAACGCCGAATTGACAGCTATTTTAATGTTGTCCGAAACTCCGACACAGTCATAGCTATTTCGGCGGCGATCTCTCGCGCCGGGCCTTGGTACAGGCCATGGTCCGGAGCGAGGAGGAATGGCAGGCGGTCGCCTCCTTCTGCAAAGCATTAATGCTTGCAAAGGAGGCGGCCGATCGCGTGAGGCAGCGGTCCTCACGCCCCAACCGCCGCCGGAATTCCGATCCCGATTTCCGGCCACCGTAGGCGCGGGCTTGCGGACGGCGAGCAATGGGTGGCTCGCCGTCCGACCGTCCGGTAATCGTCCGAACCGAGCCCAAGTCGTCAACGGCGCGTGCTGTTCCACGCGCGTCTCCTGGAGATGTCAGCAACTGTAGGGGCCCAGCAGGGTCGAAGCCTACTGATTCTAAAAGGAAGACTCGGCCCTGGTACGAAAGGCAACGAAGGAATAGGAGTGGGTTTTTAGTCAGTAAAAGTCTGACACTATCTCCTGCCCCGCCCAAGAGCGGGGGATGTCATAAGATAATTTCCCACAGAAAAAAAAAAAGTCATAGGTATTTGCGGAGGTCAAAGATGAAGCGGATGAACAAGTACTGCAGTCGCTCACGTTTGTTTAGAAGAACCTCCGTAACATCTAGAAAATAGACATCCGCATTGTCGGCTAGCGGTAGAAGACAAGATTGAGCAAGAGTGACCTTAGTGTGAAAAGGTAAGAAGTTTTGGAAATGTTTAAGCTTCTTTAGGTGGTTAAGTGAAATATTTTACTATGGGTTAGTTTTTTAATTGACTAATATATGAACGAAGTATAGTTTAGTTTAGATGAGAAATTTCATTTCAACTGAGTCAATTGGTTTCCTTAATAGCTCCACGATTTTTGGTTGATCAGGCCTCAAATCAATGGGTTTACTAGGATGATCCAGTTAACTCCCTTCCTGTTTTAATATATTTTCCTCTTTGATTTTCCTACTCTGAGTTCGCGTTGTCACGAATATATTTTCATTAATGTTTTTCAAATCATCCGAAGTTAGAGTTATTTTATATTGGTCTAAAATACTTCACACTCCATACTACAGATAGGTAATAGCTCTTTTTGGATTGTTGGGTAATTTAATTTTGCTTTATTTACAATCCTGTTCGCATATGCGATTGGCTTTAAGTCTTTATTGCATAACACTGATCCTGTAGATATACCTGATGCATCTGTTTGAAATATGAATTCATTTTCTGTGGAAAAATCTTTAGTGCTCCTTTCAAAATTTCAAAAGAAGTTTCACAATTTTCTGTCCAATTGAAATTATTGTTCTTCCTACAAAGTTTATTTAATGGAATAGTTATCTGCAAAATGAGGAATAAACTTACGATAATAATTACACATAGCGACGAATCGTCGTACATCGTCTGAATTTTGTGGTGTTGTATAATTTTGAATAACCTCTACTTTGTGATAAATCTAAATGACTGAAATAAGTGCAACCGGAAAGAGAGTCTAAAATTTCTGTTATGTTTGGAAGAGGGAACTTATCATCTTGTATTGTCTCATTTATTTTATGTAATCAACAACTAATCTCCATTTCTTATTATTATTTTCACTTTTTTTTACTGTAATATAGGACTATTCCATTCACTATTTTTTTGTCATCTAACTATTATTTTGTCAAAAATTGTGTTGTTTGGTTCTATTATTTTGTCATCTAACATTTACCTAATATGTTTATCGATTTCCGTTTTTGTAGATTGTGGTAAGTAGTCTATATGGTTTCGTATAAATGGGCGTAGCACCTGGTTTTAAGTTAAGAGATTGATTCATTATACCAGTAGTACTCAGTTTATCAGTTTCTAAATGAAAAACGTCTGCATACTTTGCACAAATTTGTTCAATAGTTTTTTGTTCATGAAGTTGTAAATTTTCGTAAAGTTGTAAATTAGTATTCAAAGTAGACAAAAGTCTTTTTACACGATGTGCATCCTTTTCTGTGCTGCTATATTGACAAATAATATAGCCAGACAAGTTTTCTATTTCAGGTTTAAAATGTGGTATGTTTATATCTTCTTCACGTCTTGTGTTTAGAATTGTAATAGGGATCTTTCCATTTCTTGGTTGTACTATAGTTCCCACTAGAAATATGTTTTCCGATATTGTATTGGTATAACTAAGTACGTAACCTTCTTGTGAATTTGATTGAATTGTTACAAAATGGATTGATTCACTTCTGTGTGGTAAATACAGTTTTTTTATTGAATACGCTATTCCGGCACATTTCTATTAAGAACTCTTTGTTATTACTTTGTAATTTTAAAACATTGTTTAAAAAGTCAATGTTTGCATTATACGTTCTAAGAAAGTCTAAGCCGCCTGGCATTCCATCCGCCTGGCACTGGCATGGCATGTTATTTAATAGGTAGGTACCTACATGGAACTTAAATGCAAAATCCCTGTTTGCATCATTGGCGTTCATATGAACGCTATGCTATGCTATGCGTTCTGCTCTCGAACAATCAATTCTTGTAAGGTAACTAAACTTAAACCAGCAAAAGGTAACTAAAAAGTTGGGTCGACATCTGAGGGGTAGACAGAGAGAGACACTAAGACAAATCAAGAATCTGGGTGCATTTTAAACTGGGATATCAGATAACTTGGAATTCGCGAAAAATACAAACAAGGGTTAGGCAAGGCCAAAACAACAGAAGATTTTGCGCTTGCGCTAAATGTCACGAGGTGCGGTGATGCGCAGAATGAACAAAAAATATCCTCCCCTCCACGCCTTTTTCGTCGTGTCCAGTCGTCTACAGGCCCCTCACCCCCACGCTCCTCGTTGTATTCTTCTGTTAAGAATTATCTCTGTTCTGTTATAAAGTTTGCGGAACCAGAAACCGAAACTGAAGCAAAAAAGCTTGTGGAACTTCTGCAAAAACGGAAGCAGAGTTCTATTACAACACTACCCTAGATACTTACGCCAATGTTCATAGGGCTACGGGTTTGTAAGAAAGAGTTACCCTGGAATGGAATGCAAATATGTAGTAACTGAAGGCTCGCTCCACAATGAGCAGGAGAATATATTTGATGATTTCCGGCCCAAAAAAATAATTTTAAAAGAATACTTTCTTACATTTCTTTGTTAGAATTAAACCTGTGCGTATCCTTTTTATTAAGCTCAGGTATGAGGCATTGAAGCATGCAGTCAAGCATTAATTGAATTGTTCGCACGTGTCGATCTTTATCACAACATTACCTACCTAAATCTGTCTGAAAATGCGTCTATTATCTTCTTATATCATCGACACTATCTTTTGCAAGCTAAGATATCAACATCGAGGTGTAAAGATCGTCAATTCATGGTCCTACGCAATAGGAAAGCGAACGATCGACCTTAAACCATTCAAACAATTCTGCGCGCGCGCAGTTTGTGAGTGACTTCGATCACGGACTGTCGTCAGCATCGATCATGTGGTGAGAAACATCGACATTTATCTAAATAACATATATTTAAGTGAAATAACATTACTAGGTAATCAGATGGATTTTATAGGAAACGGATTTTATAAAATCAGTGTATTGTATTGGAATCTATTTACATTTCAAAACTGTATTGAAATTTTTGTTTGGCCAACAAGTTTGCAGTTTAGAAATACCAGTTTACAACCAATTTAGGATAATGTTTTCTTTTTCATATGTCGGCACAATCGTTTTTGGAATTTATTGGTTGTTTGGAACCGTAGTTATTTCTTAAATAAACAAAACCATAAACGCACACTATAAAATCGTGTTAATTTGGGCAGGTGGTTATATAAATACCTACTTCTCATTAATTGAAACTCGTTAACGGTGAAACAATTTAATTAATTTCCATAACATTCCAGTTTGTAAGTTCTTGACAAAAAAAGACTAGCTACCTACTGTAGCTACTTATTATTTTTCTTTTATAATATCGTGGTACTTACATAAATCGAAAACGTTATTTGTGTGACTGGAAACAACAATATAAGCACAGAAAGTTATCTACTTAATCTAAATACCTTAATTAGGTACTTGAGTAGGTACTTAAATGTATACCTATACTTATATAAGTATATTTATAAAAGTAAATCAAGTGAGAAAATTACTATAACACTTAGGAAGTTAACGACATGTTTGTAATTCCCATTCATTAATACCATAAATGTACCTAGCTACATAGACTACCTACATATTTTTAATACTTATGACCAGCGCCCATTTTTTTATGGAGTGATATCATCAAATAACTTCTCCCGTACTGTATAGAGCAAAAGGGAGTGTCGGACTTTAACTGACTATAACCCACCTGTGTTCCTTCAGTTGTTCTTAGCGTTCAGTGGCCGCGGAAACTCTCCCGCAGCCCTGGCAGACCTACCCGCAACGAAAGCCTCTGGTTTTCATAGAAACACATTCTGTAAAAAAAAACCGGATAAAAATGCAACCTTTTTCTCTTTGGCTCTAAAATTCAGCAAAAACTAAGGTACCTCAATGCTACGCTACGTCCGATCAATCATTGAAATGCATTCACCGTTACGGCTACAACGTTGCCGCCTAATTGAAAACATTAATGTTTTTTTTTTGGACTTAGGTAGTGAAGTAGTAAACAATTAGTTCTAGGCTTTTTTTTTTTTTTTTTTTTTTCGGGTGGGAAAATCATCTCATGACATCCCCCGCTCTTGGGCGGAGCGGGAGATAGTGTCAGACTTTTACTGACTAAAAACCCACTCCTGTTCCTTCTTTGCCATTTGTTTTCCAGGGCCCCGGGGATCTCTTTCGCATCACCCATGGCCCCAGTAGGCTTCGACCCTGTTGGGCCCCTACGGTTGCTGACATCTCCTTGAGGCGCGCGTGGAACACTACGCGCCGTCGACGACTTGGGCTCGGTCCGGACGGTTACCGGACGATCGGACGGCGAGCCACCCATTGCTCGCCGTCCGCAAGCCCGCGCCTACGGTGGCCGGAAATCGGGATCGGAATCCCGGCGGCGGTTGGGGCGTAAGGACCGTTGCCGTTGCCTCACGCGATCGGCCGCCTCCTTTGCTAGCATTACTGCTTCGCAGAAGGAGGCGACCGCCTGCCACTCCTCCTCGCTCCGGACCATGGCCTGTACCAAGGCCCGGCGCGAGAGATCGCTGCCGCCGATCGCCCTCACGAGGACACGACGGTGCTCTGCCCAAGCGGGGCACACCTCTACCGTGTGCTCCACCGTGTCCTCCGGGCGGTCCACACAATGGTGGCACCCGGGCGTCTCTTCTGCACGGATCCGGTACAGGAACTTCCCAAACTTACCATGTCCGGTGAGGACCTGCGTCATGCGGTAAGTAAGGACGCCGTGAGGTCTTTCCAGCCACTCCTCAAAGAGGGGACTTATCGCCATAATTAAGGCGTGCCCAAATTAGTTCTAGGCTGCCTTCTCAATTTACTTTGTTGTAAATTTACAATGTAATAAAAATGGTTTTGCTTAGCCAGCTATTTAAAGCTTTGTTAGTTTAACTTTTTTTTGTATTATGTGGAAAATGTTGTTGGTTATACATTTATATTACCATTTTAGTTTTAAGTTCTTAACCATATTGTAATGTGTAACCGTTTATTTTCCCAAATAAAATAAAATAAAATAAAATTCCATTCAAAAGTTTTTTAAGAGTTAGCAATTTGACAATCGGCAACTAACGTCAATATCGGGCTTGGGTTGCTTTCAATATCTATATTTTTTGAGGTGGGAAATCATCAAATAACTCCTCTCGCTCAAACTTTTTCTGACTAAAACCCGAGACTGTAAGCCAACTGTAACCTGAGACTATAAGCCAACTGTAGCCCGAGACTGTGAGCCAACTGTAACCTGAGACTGTAAGCCAATTGTAGCCCGAGACTGTGAGCCAACTATAGAACCTTCTGATCTTTTTTTGATCTTTTTTCGTTCCCATTTCGTTCCCAGGTAAAAATATATTCAAACCCAATACAATGATTGTATAATAAATGTCATACTAGACGTAATTTATTCCTATCTCACATTAATCTGGTTCCGACTGGTGAGAGGCAGTTATCGTGAATTAATTTAGCAGGTTCTTTCCCAGCAGCAGAATTGGTAATATTAGAAACTTGGTATTCAAAATTAATATCAAGTTGAACGACATCACTATGATTAATGCAGCTTTGCTTATTTTTCTTTTCTCTGGCCGGACTCCATTTCTTGGGATTATATTAAGAGTTCCTGTGAAAACTTGGGTTTCAGTCTGAGGGAGTCCGACAAAATCCTCTATACTAGTACAGAAAGGGTAACTGCATTCCAGATTTTTAATGAAAAATCTTTGGATATAGGTAATCTTCCATTTTGTAATGTTGGTTTCGCGGTTTTGAGGCCTCAAGGTATATGTTCGAGGGCTCCTACGAACGCACCAACGTGATAAATTTTTTATCCCTACTATCCAACTCCGTCGTTACGAAAACTAAGTTCTTATCAATGCACTTGAAATATTGGTACCGGCTTACAATTTTATAACTATTGGATAATATAATTAAGTGCGAAAAGGTAATATCCGTTATATACAATGCTGATATGCCCATTAGCATTTTAAATTCTAATCAACTCAGGTAATCTATGTAGATAACCTGCTTAATTATTTATTTATTAGGGGTTAAAGTATGAAATAGCCGATTTGTACTGAAAAATTGTTTTTTTTTTTTAAATTTAACATATTTATTTATTCAAAATAATTACCATTATTATCTATACATTGCTGCCATCTAATAGGAAGGTCAGTTATGCCTTTGCGATAGAACTCTGGTGATCTTTATTCGACAAATTGTGTGAAAGCATTTTGTACTGCCTCCTGAGAAGAAAACTTTTTATCACGAGTTGGAGCAAGGAATGGCGAATACGGAGGGTGACGAATGGTTTCAAATTTCAGTTCCTGTAGAGTTAAAACGGTTTCTCGTGCTGTATGAGGTCTCGCGTTATCATGGAGCAATAATGGTGAAGATCGATTCATGAGTCGGGGCTATTTCACTGGTAGTTTTGCTATCATTGTTCGGAGTTTGGCACAGCAGTCATCTGCCGTTATTGCTTGCTTGACAATAACGCAATTTTTGTAGAATATTATTCTAAAGTAGTATCATAAGTGTCAGACACTTTCCATGGACCAAAACTCCTGTCAGACGCTATAAGGCTCCACAAAAGTAAATAAACTTTACTTATTTTTACATGTCTGATTTTAAATATGTTATTAAGGTAACTATTACAAAGTTATATTTCATTAGTCAGACAAATTGTAGTGACCAAACATCCAGTCAGTGCATGGAATCATCTCACTCGCTCTGAAATGCATGCGCATGCACTCGCGCTCGTACTCTCGGCTGAATATTTTTTGTGTTTTTTGTATGTTTACTTAGTGAGTTAAATTTCAGCATTTCGAGCAAAAATTTTGTCGGTTATAAAAATGTATAACTATATGATGATTATGTATATATATATATGATGATAACCTACCACCTACCTACCTACTCAAACCACAGCCACTTTATTTTGTGAATGTTTACAAACCTATCGTAGATCTAAGAAAATACCTATCCCACAAATATTTGAATGTTGGCGATCATGCGAACGATGTTTATGAAAATTTTCAAATAGTAAACATGAATGCTGAAAGAGGTTCAACCAGAAAGCTTCGTTAGTCATAGCTGTCAGATAACATCTGCTAATGGATAGGAAAAGACAAAGCGGTATAAAATCCGAACAAGAATAAAAGGTGTGGCCACATTACGTGAAACGGCGCGTGCCGTAAGTGGCTAGGCTAGGCTCTGTATATGTTTTTTTTTATAATAACATTTGTTCCACACTAGGAATACCTTCTGTATTGTGAATGCGTTCACAAACATGTAAGCTTACATGCACAAGACACCCAGACCCAGAACACCTATCTGTAGGCCATACAAATATTTGTTACGTGCGGGAACAAATATTTGTATGCTTTTTGTTTTGTTTTGTTAGGCTTCTTTTCCATTTTAGAAAATGACTATTATGTAGATTAAGAAGTAATGGCATTTCAGAGACATCACAGTCACGTTTTATGAATATGATTATCTACTTCATTGCACTGATAGTTGACGATAGAAGATGACGCGTCAGTAAAAAAGGATAACACAACAAAATTAAGATAGGGAATCCCAGTCGCTGGGAAACTCGCAGATTTGTCAGAAACAGTGGTCTAAAAATCAAGAAACACAGAGGTTTTCCTTGATAAACTCTCGAATAAAATGGTGACACAAGAAGATAACCGTTAAGTTAAACTACCTACTCATGGGTATGGGCTACGGGTTTACCCTTCTTAAAGATTTGCCCACGTTGCAGCCGTTGTAAAGATCGTTAAACTTTAATTTACCTTTGTGTCTTTGAGCAGCATGAAGTTTCAATAAATAAATATTACTATCATTGACTATCATATTTTCCTTCTCAGTTATGCTCTCTGGATGGAGTCAAATCAAATCAAAAACATTATTTGCAGACCGCACTTTTGACTTGTCAAAATGTGGGTCAGTCAAAAAAGTGAAGATAAGTTGCACATTCCAAAGCATAGATCTGGAAAAAAGAACGTGCAAGAAATTCTACGGACAAGCTTTTTAAATCATGTTTTGAGTTACAAAAATCCTGGTTACATATTTCAAAGAGAGTTGTCGTGGTCATGTCTCAATCGAGTCTTGTGCCACGTACGCCACGTAGCTCTATATTTGGCTGCTTGGGAGCTGTCATTGATGCCTGAGTCTGTCACTGATTTAATTAGGTCCGTCCACCGTGTTAGAGAGCCACGTCCACAGGATATTTTTCCCCACAAATCGTTTCATCGAGTCTTAGGGTGATATACCCGAAGAATTTGTGGATTCGTATTTACATAGACGATGATAATCTCTCTTTGATATTGAGTTCTTTCAGGATCGAAGCATATCACTGTCATATTATCTACATATAAAACATACCTATGCTCTTGTAGCTGAACGTTAATGGCACAAACCCGTCACCGAGAGGAACCTATATAAATTCGCTCGTGCTGCTAGGCTGTACTCAGGTACTTAACAATTTGTGATAGTTTACTTACGGTATGTTTTCTTACTTTCTGGGACACACTCAGAACAATATCGGTCATCTCCGTTCTGGTTCCAAAAAAAATGTATCAAACCACAAACTTTCAATCTCAAGCAATTCGTTACATAAACGTGCCTTTCTACCACTCCAATCATCGATCACTAATGTTCTTTATTAGTGATCATCGATGACTACAATAGTCCGATCCGATGTAGAATTCGCAGACATGTACATAAATTTTAGGTACCACCCTACTAAGATTCAAAGATTCAAAGATTCAAAAGCATTTATTTCAAATAAACCGTTTACAGGCACTTTTGAAATGTCAAGAAGTCAGTTAGTCAGAAAAAAAAAATGATGCTAATTGCACATTCCAAAGCGTAGATCTCTATGGAGAAGAATGTGCAAGAAACTCCATGGACACTCTTTTCAATCATGTTTTGTCATTACAAATATCACTGTTACATGTTTCTTGTCGTTATCATGTGAGAACAATGTAAATACAGTAAAAATAAAAACTAAATATAGATATTAAAATAGCAACTGGCAGCTAAGAGATGACCAGTCTCAACTGACAGCGCCCGTTCACGAACATGACGCTAATATTAGCACCACTAGCTCAACCATTTTGAAGGGAACCGAATGATCCAACACATGCGCCACCATCAGTGAGACATTTAAGTGAGCATGACAAACTCTCAACTGCCGTGCTCATTTATGTCAAACAAGTCCAATAGTAACATAAAAAACCATAAAATAGCTCCATGGTACTCACATTTACAAACTTTGAAAATAAATGCTTCTACATTATACAATACTTATAATATTTTACAATTCCCAAAAAAAAGCATTAAAAAATAATAATAATAATTTCCAAACTAATCAATTTGTATACCTCGGTGGTAGAGGAGCTGGACCAGCATTGAGCCAAGCATTTTTATCTTGAATATAATCCTCCAACTTATAATATGCTTGCCTGCATAGTGTGCGTTTAATACAAGATTTAAATTTCGTTTCATTGAGTTCTAATATTTGTGGAGGTATTTTGTTATAACATTTCAAATAGTACCCCTTGCAAGAAGAGGCCACTTTAGCCAGTCTAAAACCTGGTTGAACTAATTGGTCCCTATTTCTTGTAACATAATTATGTCTATCGCCTCTTTTGCTAAAAAGATGAAGATTTTTTCTAACGTACATAACGTTTTCATAAATATATTACTAAATCAGATTACTGTGGTTCCAGTAGTCCCGACAGCAATACGTACCACAGAGTACTTTGTGTATCTACCACTACCAGTCATAGCGCAGACACAGCTTCTTAGTTTGGTAAACAAAGCACCTGCCAGACTAAACTACAACTTCTATGTAAGTAATCAATTAGACCGATTATGATCACCTGTCAAATCGGAGTGCAATTTACCTGTAATAAACGCCCTTGACATTAATTTATCGGACGTCATTTTAATAAACATACCTACATATTTTTTTTTTATTATCAGTACTTAGGGGCGCCGGCTTTTAGAAAACCTCAATTAATTTTTTGATGCCCTATGAGTTTTATTTCTACCTGTTTGTACATATTATTATTTTCAGTTTGTTTATACACTTATTAAGTTATAATATTTAATAGTTAAGATGTATATAAATTGCAATAAATTTTTTATCACCATTATGTTTGATAAAAATATAAAATTAAACCATTATATAAAAATGAAACTAGTTTTTATTATGAAGAAATATTATAATTTATACCTAACTTAAAAGGCGATAACTGATCTGTTTCTTGATGTCTATTCTCAGGGGTGCTCGGCACCCACTGTTTATTTTAGGGAGTTGGCCCCCTGTCAATACTATACATATACTTAAATGAAAAAGTGTCTGTATAAAATATGCAAATATACATTTGAAGAAGTATATACGACACAGTTCGACACCTATAATTTTTTTTTTTTTTAATTTTGCCTGCGTGTCTGCTTCCTGTATGTTCTAGCTGATTTTTGAAACTTCTGGGCCGATTTTTACGAGACTCGCTGACGGATACTTAATGTTACAAGGAGTTACTTAGACCTTTTTATTTTCACCTGAATTCAAACTACGAAATACGTCTTAGAAACGGAGAAAAATATTGACGGAACTTTCAATGTTTTTTTTAGCTCATGTTAAAATGAATAACTTAAGCTACTTTTTTATTTTCACGCGGGAACGGAACTTAATTCATTCTTTACATCACCGAAACGGATAACATTTTTTTTTACACGATTGCCCCAAATGCCGAATGAAGTCGCGGGTAACAGCTACTTACAGCTACTCCTGTTAATAAAAATAATTTCTTTAGGTATGTTTAGGTACGACTGATATTAAGCTGCAACATCACATTTTACCACGTGTAAATATTTTCCTATCTTCGTTTATCAAGATAATCTAAATGCATGTAATAAAATCGTAGCAATGTTATGTAGATGACTTGCTTTCAATTGTCGCAAAAACTACTCTATGTGCTATTACAGGACATGGTCTATCATAGTCTGTCAGCGGGAAGAAGTCACAAACATACATACACCTACAAACTTTCTCATTCATTGCATCTCGTTTACTTCTAGGCAAGCGTGCTCCATTGTCGACAACATCATCACTTATGAAGTCATATAGTGGTCAAACGCGAGCCTATCAATAATAATTAAAGAAAAAAATGCGTTATGATAATGGTAGGTAAAGTAAATTAGCAACTTCTTGAGATTACATTAGCATAATGACGTTTCAGTTATCATTTGATACAAATACTTAGGTACTTACATACCTAAGTAATACATACTACACTACTAATAATTACGCAATACATACTTACATAAATACATACAAAAACCCAAAATTATTTTGAGTAACGAATTCAACATATCAAAGCTGTGATGATTCTACCAACTTCTTGCGAATGTGTTCATGTGCCATTACCTTAAAGGAGACCCAACTGGATGCCATCCTGATGTTCAACAGGATCACATTTCAAAGAACCTGCACGAAGAAGGAGGACTGGATAAACCCGATGTGCGGGACGTCGTAGTAAACGATTATTCGTAGATCGGAGATTTTTTATTATGGCCAGAACTCAGAGCAAAAGAATTGAATTTCTGAACTCAGATAAGAAGGAAAAGAAGGCTTGTCTAGAAAAGAAAACAGAGTAGTCAAGACCCTTAGTGCTCTACGGCTACGCTGACGAATAGGTAACCATTTCAAAAGCGAACGATGTTCAGATACATGATCATACTTACGAAGGTTGAAGACAAATCGAATGCAGTTATTCAGAAGGCGGTCAAGTTTATTGAGAAGATCTGCATTCAGGTCATAGTAGCCATAGTCAATAATAGAAAAAAAACGGGGACTGTACAAGCAATGCCTTTTTATGAGCTAGAAGTAGATTTTTCAGCCGATAGAGTGACCGTAACTTTCCGGTTACTTTCCTACTGAACTTGCTTCAGACAGTAGAGGCAGGTGTCGACATGTACATTCAGATCCTTAACCTCGGTGCTGAACGGTATGACCGTGCTGTCAAATGTTATAGGTGGGGCGGTTAGGCCGTCAAGCTAAACTATGGGGGCTCGAGACTTTGATAGCCTGACCTTTTAAAGGGTTAACTGCCTCCCCAAAACGGTCAAACCAGCTGTTTATTGTTATTAATCACGGGTTAGCTTCTCGTAGCTCTCTCTTCCAGAGTAAAGAGAAAAGTTGACAATATGGGATATAGCAGGAAGAAGTTGATCCAACGATGTCGGACACGATCATATGACGACTGAGACTATCGCAGCTCGCGACATTGAATTTGATGGTTGGGATAATCTTTTTGATCTCTCCCGGATCAACTGGAGTGAAAACAAATGAGGTAAGGTTGGCACGCGTCAGACCAGCAAGGTAACCAAAGGTAACCAATAGTTTGACATTTGGTTAGACTATCAAGCGTAGGAACGGTGGAGAAATAACAGTTCAACTCGTCTAAACCAATTATGTTAGGATGGTCTGAATACCGCGATTTACCAACACCTAGTTTCCCGAGGAATTTTCAGATATCAGCACAAGACGACGAAGTTATGTTATTAAGAATGTAGCAGCGTTTAGCGTTGCGGTTACACCGATTCCTTGCAGTCTTGAAGGTGGTCCAGTTGTTCTCAGAGCGATCCTTTTTAAATTTCTGAAACGCACGGTCTCTCTGTCGCATTGCCATTCGAATTGCAGAGTATAAATCATATTTGTGTAAAAATGTTATATATCATTGCTTTCTTACTAATTTTGATACATTTTTACAATTACTAGATATTCTATTTTTGTATATTTATTGATAAACAGGTTAGTTAACAAATATTTTTACTATTTTGTGATGAAAGTTGTAGTTTTTGGATGTTTTTCCTCAAGTTGTGCTAGATGGCATTGCTTTTTGCTAAATTTCACAATTCTACGTCAACGGAATATATCCGAAAGGTTTTGATTCCCATGTCAGCTTTAAAATATGCGTACTCATTTTTAGATTGTGACGACGATATATTCCCTATAAGTCGAGTCCCGTTATGTCGAGCCTGGAAGTCTATTGTTCTCCAAAGTATTGATATTTTACGCTTTCTATTACCTTTATGTCGAGTTTGGTAAACAGGTACAGTCAGGGATGTAAATTAAAAGCCAATGGCATAAAAACATTGTTTAATTATTTGTTCTATTACTTATTTTCATGTATATATCTAATCTTTCTTAATCTAAACATATAAATCACAGTATAATCATCACGTATATAAATAATTCTTCTAAAAAGTAACTTTCTTAATCAAAATCAATCACAGTATAATCATCACTATTGTTGCAAATGTTAAACAGCATAGTTTTACAGTAAAAAATAATTCTTCTTATAAAAGTAACTTTCTTAATCTAAATAAATCACAGTATAATCACCACTATTAGTAAAAATGTAAAAAAAAGATATAGGTTTATAATAAGTAAATAATTCTTTTAAATTAGCGTTATTGATTTACGTTATATCGTTGTATCAATCTAGGTAACATGTATATTTTAAATAATTAAAAGATAATCACTTATCAATCCTTACAATTGATAGGCGTTTAAGACAAATCATTAAATCAATTTTGTTAATTGCAAAATCTTCAACTATTTTATTTATACGTATATCAATAGCCAAGCATTTTTTTTTTCTTAGGTTCTGATTGTCGTCGTTGTAGACATTTACCTGTTCTATCTTAAACCTAGCTTCTTTAGCCTCATCTCTAAGTGTGCTAATGAGAGTATATAGCGGAGGTCTTTTACTAAGCTTTTTATTTAGCCTGTTATGCCATCCCTCTACTGGGTTTGTAGTCCTGTGGCGTTCGTTCTAACAACATAACGAATCAGTATTTTTGTTAATCCACTGCAATGTTACGTATTCATTAAATGATTTAGCTTCATTGCCTTCAGGTGCACTTTCTAATAATAACACCCATGCTTCTGGGATGTCATTTTTGGGAAGATGTGCTGTGGCTGCACACATGGTAATATATATAAAAATAAGAGTACCTGAGTACTTATAGCAGCAGATAAAACTGGCATTTAACCTTTAAACAATTATTTCTAGTTTCAACATTGACTGTTTTAGAACGTGCTTTAAAAAAACAGCGGAAATAAAATAGTGGCAGATAAAGTTAAGAATGTTAAAATAATTGTAAAATATGAGCAAAACTAGCGACAGAGATAGTATTTATTTTAATTGAAATAATTATTAAACCTAATACTGTTAATTATTTTATTTCCCAAGTAATATGTGTTCTCGCTGCTGAAGTGAAAAATTATGTGTGTAACACGAGAGCAAAACTTTTTGTATGTCGTGCCTTTGAATCCCTCCCCTCGCTCAGGATTCTACTTTAGAATCACTCGCTGACGCTCGTAATTCAATCAAAGAATTCTTCGCTTGCTCGGGACTCAAAATTAGCACTCGCAGCAAAAAACAACTTTGCTCTCTTGTTGCACAAATAACTATTTTTCCACCGGGAACATTTACTATTCCGGTCTGTTTTCCTTTTTTCCACAACGCCTTATGGAAATGGAAAAAACATCCACTTAAATCAACTAATGGAAAAACTTCTTTAATAGCGGTTATTGCTGCAATCTCAAAATCAATTTTATTTTTTTTTGGTTGGAGTTCTGGAATGTTATCTTTTATCATTTCAAACGTATGCACATAGATCGATTGGCATTTATCAGGTAACAGCACAAAAATGATCAGCACTATTACGGTTCTGTCTGCGGTACTACCAATGTCGGCCATGTATGGTATATAATTGATAGAATGGTCGTGCAATTGAAAAGAATGTTCCATCAACAAAGAACAGATTCATGGACATGCAATGCATTTTTGCAATCATTTAATATAAATATCAAGATTTTATTTACCCTACCACTTTCTACAACCAGAAAATCTTTTGCGATCACTGGTGAAATTTTGACATCCTCTAATTTCTGGAATGTAGTCTTACTAACATTTAAAAAAATATTTCTTGAACGGTAGAGTGCATTTATCACACTTTAGAAGCTAGGAACTTGGTCAACGTAATCATTATTATCTTTTAAAGTCGCCATGGACATTGCATACATAGTGGGTATGGGTTTCAAGTCTGTCCGTACGTCATTTTTACATTGATTAATTTTTTTTTCAAATTCTTTTTTTTGTAATCTGGCAAACAAACATGATCTGTTGCTCCAGTCCTTAGAATGTTTGCTTCCTTTTCATCTAAAGTTAAGGAAGCTTTATATTTTTTTTTGTGCAGTAGGTACCAAATTCTTTTTTGTGTAAAAATTGTTTCTTTATTTTTTTATTCTTGATAAGTTTGCGCTTGACCTAGTGGTGAGATAGTTCTCACCTGATGGAAAGCGACGATGCGGTCGACGATGGAGCGCGCTTACCTAGAAGTAACCTATTCACTCTTGACTTAAAGATTATGTGCTTGTATACATTTCATTGGACGTGACTGTACTTCTAAAATATGATATTATTAAAATCGACATAAAGGGAATAGAAACGGGACAGAACACTAAGCTCGACATAGGGGTAATAGAAGCGAGACAAGGTTTTCGGATCGACATAACGGGACTCGACATAAAGGGAATAAATCGTGACGACTTAGGAGTTAGATTTTTTCACTGCTCCAAGGTAGCATGCGTTCTTGAGAAAAAAGGTCTTGACAGATGGACAACAAACTAACCTTATAAGGGTTCTGTTTTTACCGACTGAGGCCGGTATGAGGTACGGAACCATAAAAAGACGACATGGACACATTACGATATCAAGGATGACCAAATTAAAGAAAAGGAACATGATAAATAAAATTCAAACAAACAAAATAATACATAATAACAAGATAGTCGGGAAAAGTTGGTAGGTAGGTATGGGGTGGGTTAAATTGAGAAACCTGACACTTGGGGAATTTGTTTGCAACACTTTCAATGAAGTAGGAATCTACAATATATTTTAGTAGATATGGAATTGTGCAATTATGATCAATAATCCGCTTTGTTATCATTACAAGCGAATTTATAATATTAATACCCTATTAGAGGATTATAAATTTATCAATAGAGTCACAACAGGAACTACAAAAGGTGACCAAAATTGCCACATAATAGAAATCCGGATTCAGAACACGCGCTTACTCTAGACCTCATTTTTACACATGAGCCAAATTATGCTAAAATGGTAACACACTAGGAATAATAGATACCTAAATAGCTAAAATACAATGGTTTTATTATGTGCAAAGTAATTACGACGTAACTTCGAAGTTCAGTAGTTCACGATGACTGTCCTTGTTCCAAAATTTTTCGGCCATGACTGTGCATAATTGAATTATTAAGTGGCCGACGAATTATCGTCACATTAGATTTTGTAGTCAATCAGCGGTACTACTCGTATGTTCCCATAAATCTTTTATTTCGCCAGATATATGGTGGGCGTGGCAAGGACAATGGGTGTTCAAAGAATGTAGTGGAAAGCACTTCCCACATATCAACTATACATAGACTAGGCATGCGAAAATATATAATCTGGTCTTATCTTCCGTTTGCCTCAATTCTCGTTCTCGTTTGCAAACAACATTACCTCTCGTACGCTATTTTAGTCTGGCAGAGCACCGCCATGCCCTCGTGGGGGCGATCGGCGGCAACGATCTCTCGCGCCGGGCTTTGGTACAGGCCATGGTCCGGAGCGAGGAGGAGTGGTAGGCGGTCGCCTCCTTCTGTGAAGCAGTAATGTTAGCAAAGGAGGCGGCTGCACGCGCGAGAGAACGCCCCGCACACTCCAGCCACCTGGATTCCGATCCCGATTTCCAGCCACCGTAGGTACGGGCTTGCAGACGGCGAGCAATGGGTAGCTCGCCGTCCGACCGTCCGGACCAAGCCCAAGTCGTCGACGGCGCGTAGTGTTCCACGTGCGCCTCGCCACGGTTATGCGAAAGCGAACCCCGGGGCCCTGGAACAAAGGCAAAGAAGGAACAGGAGTGGGTTTTTAGTCAGTAAAAGTCTGACACTATCTCGCGCCCCGCTCAAAAGCGGGGGATGTCATAAGATGATTTTCCCACCGAAAAAAAAACGCTATTTTAGTCTATAACGATAAATTATTTGATATAATAATTGAATTAATTAAAGCGAATAAATTATTTGATTTGATTTTGATAATTTCATTTTGGTTATTTTTACTATATATTCATTATAAGAGTGTTATTATGTAATTCCCTGCCTGGTTTAAATAGTTCGTGATTGTGCTAACGAATCCTATATATTATTTAAGACATTGCACTATTCTCAACCGACTTGTCTCGTATGCAGTATCTACATTATCATCATCATCCTGGCCCATATCTCAATTGATTTACACTTGGAGCAGCATGCGTTTCTTGTACTGTAGATAACTGCTAACATGATAACACTAATACACTGTGTCTGCCACATAGAAATATAAAATTCTGATACCTTAGTCATTATATACGCACATTATATACTAACAGATAGAAATACATATACATACATTTTGATACAAGTGCAGAAAGTTTGTCATTGCGACCGAGGCGGAATTCACACGAGCCGTAGGCGAATGTGTTATGGAGCCGAGGGCTACAGTGACAAATTTGCACGTGTCTCAAACGACTTTTTTCAATACACTTACGAAGAAATGAATAAACGGGGGTTGACCGGCGACTTGCGGGGGTCGACGCGCGCCTAGTCTGATACGATAAATGTAATAACATTGTGGTGGGGGAGAGCACGCGCTATCTGCACTAGTGCGGAAAGTAGTCTATTGCGTGCCCTAAAGCGGTGGGATAAGAGCGGGTTTTCGAGTAAGTGTATTGAAAAGAACTTTTCTCATGTGTCATTGAAGAACTTTTCTTACGCGTCACATGAAATTGTATGCCTACCTTGACAACTGATTACCTTAAAACCTGTCGGTCTACGTTGTCACATTCAGACTTACACTTCTTCAACATAACTATGTAGTTACTCGCCTATTTCTAACTTCTTCTTCTTTACGATTTGATAGTAAACTCGTTAAACTGTTTGGGCCCAGTAGGTAGCTACGTTAATAGCCGCATCGGTGGCACTCATCAAATCCTCCAAAGTGCAGTTGTATGAGCAGTTGGGGTATTCTAATGTGTGGCTCATGTTCTGAACAGGAGCACCGCACTCACATTGAGTATCCGACGGGTCTTTAAAACCGATTTCGCCAAGTTGTGTTTGCAACGGCCTATTTATTTCTAACTTGCTCCTGCACACGGCTCCGCCCACGTGATAGGAGAATAATAACAAAAATTCGGTTCAGTCGGTTGCCAAATTTCATTAGTGTCCTTTCAGTTGTTTGACCATAACCAATCAGAGTGCCAAATTCGATCGTCAACTCGCACTTGTTCCTGGTATGATTTTGAATTTTTTACCGATTTATTATTACCACATAAAGTTCCTGTTCCGGCCGAAACTGGAACACAAGCCGAATACCGGTTTTCGGTTTCGGCCTCGGCTAAAAATCTGGTTTCGGCTGGACACTATAAAATTGTAAATGACGTAAAACGGAGTAGCTAAGTTAGTTTTATCGAAGTACTTAATAACGTTTTATTGCTATTTTTATAGGAATTTCATGAGAATCACAGTACCACTGCAATTAGAATATGTAGGTACCTACTTAAGTACAGTCGTTTACGTAAATAACGGTTCTCATCAAGTTTACTTGGCAGACATTTTAGTCAAATGAAGGAGATTGTGAGCAGAGCATCGAATAGTGACAGATACTTTTGTCAGGCTTTAAACAGGTTTTTTTTAGTTTTTTTTTTTTGTTACTTCACATAATATATATGCCTTAAATTACACATGTTCACTTTAAAACCCTTTTGAAAACTTCATATAAATCGGTCAAGCCGCTGCGGAGGAGTTCGATAACAAACACTGTGGCACCAAATTGTTATATATTACATTTGTGATGTAATAAAGCAGAAGAGTTTTTTGTCTGTGTAAACGCGCAAATCTCAGGAACCACAACTCGGATTTAAAAAAATCTTTAAATCATATGGGATAGCCAGATTTATGAAGAAAGTAGTATAGGCTATAACATCACGCTATTCCCCGCGGGGGACAGCTAGCTTACAATAAAATAGTAGTTGATCATTAGTACCATTCTCAGATATAATTACATTATTTAATTCGTCGCCTTCTACGACAAATAGACAGATAGGTTGGTACGTTTTTATGACTAGAGGATTTGATCCTGGAATTCCGCATCTCGGGATCCCGGGATCCCAATCGTAATCTAGACCCGAAATTTTCGGATTAATAATTCTTAAATCCCAGGATTATTGAGATTTATGAGCGACAACTTAATTTGGCTTCTAAATTAAAGACATGTTTTTCGAACCACATGATCATCGACAACATGTGTTAAGTGGAATATATAATAATTTAAATAATGACCGTGATATAAAGGAATTGTTTTGAAGTCTAAGGAAGATGAAAACAAAAATTCAAACAGATTATTTGGGTGAGTATCTGAAAGGATGAACAGTAAAAACCAAAATGATAATAAAGAAATAGACATGCAAATTCAGTTTGCATTTTAGACTACCGAAACTGAATTACCATTGAAAGACAACCCTTAGCATGAAAACCGCATGAAAAAATTTGCTCAAGAATCATTTATGAAGAAACTGATTTTTCTAAAAACAGTAAAAAGAAAATTAATCTCTTTGAGGTCAATTCCACTAATGGCCATAATTTGGAAGAGATTAATAAAAACCTTAGTGACCTTTACTTCGTTTTCTATTGAGTATGTACTAGCTCATAATCTGACGTTTTATAAGTGCCCATGTGGGTTTATGTGGAATAAAAGCATTTCATATTGAATTTGGAGTTATAACGTGCTTTTTCAGCCTCTGTTTTAACAAATGTGCAACAATTTAAAAAATTTGCTCGGAAATGAAACTATTTTATGTGTTATTTCTCTACTAAGTTAAAAGTTTAATTGTTAGTTTTGTAAATTATTTATAGAAGTGCCTTGTCAGTCTATTTTAGAAGAAGTTATACTTAAATTTCTTATTATTGCTAAAAGACAAATAAAAACTGACTTTAACATGCTTTACTGACTTTATGTGATCACTTTTCATTACCAATACAATCCCGGGACTATCCCAGGATCCCGGGATCATTTATAAGTATACATACCCGCGCGAACGTCGCAAATTCAGTCGCTAGTCGCCCAAAAAAAATTATCATCTGAATAAAAAATTATAAAGAATTGAAAATTTGAATTAAAATAGTTAATTCAAATTTTCAATATTAAGTTTTAAAGGAAATGTTCTTCTATCAAAATAAGCTAGTATAATAGTGATAAAAGGAAGTTAAATCAGTGCAAATGATCATTTTATGTAGATAAAAATTTCTAGTTAATTAGCATAATATAATAAAACAATAGTTGAGCATCAGTACCATACTCAAATATAAAAATTATATTATTTAATTCGTGACCTTCTACTACGATTATACAGATAGGTTGGTACGTTTTTTTATGGCACTGCATATAAAATATATACGCTTTGTATTTAAGTGCTTAGAGAATAAGTACGATTGTAGAGTTTATTACATGAAACAAATATTTTGTAAACTTGACATGTTTAACAAAACGTGGAGGAATGTTTTAATCACCTATGTTGTCTGAAGCATATGAAGAAGAAATTTTCTCAAAGCATCAGGTAATTATAACTTCAAAAACAATCGAGGAGAATTTTAACCTATCCAATGCAAGGTGTAAAAACTTTCCCTGATAGTAATTTGCATGTTATTTTTTTATTTGCTGTTAAACTCAGCACATGTTTTACAATAATATAATAATTGCTAGCTTTTATAATAAAAGCCTTTTAGGGCACAGCAAACTTAGTTCGTTTGCTGTAAAGTCTGTTGATTTACATCAATTACATCGATTATAATTTAAGTGTCCTCAAGGCTAGAGTGAATAGGCTTTTGATAAAATAGTGCGCCTCACCATCAACGATTGCATCACTGCTTACCATCAGGTGGGATTGCAGTCAAGTACTAGTTTATATTATTAAAAAATATATATTTTTAAAGTTACAGGTTTTACAATTAGTCAAACGAAGTCTTAAATTAGTAAACTCATTACCCCTCTTTGTAAAGCAAAGAAGGGTAATGAGTTTACTAATTTTAATTAGTTTACTTATCCTAATCGGTTAAAGACAAGAATACAATTTATTATAAAAATAACAAAAATTCAGTAAGACAATCAAAATCATCATCATCATTTCATCATTTCAGCCGAAAGACGTCCACTGTTGGACATAGGCCTCCCCCAAGCGTCGCCATAATGACCGATCCTGTGCTTCTCGCATCCACCGCACTCCCGCGACCCTCACCAGGTCGTCGGTCCACCTTGTGGGAGGCCTTCCAACGCTGCGTCTTCCGGTGCGCGGTCGCCACTCTAGAACCTTTCGGCTCCATCGACCATCCGTTCTACGAGCAATGTGCCCCGCCCACTGCCACTTAAGTTTGGCGATTCTTCGGGCTATGTCGGCGACCTTGGTTCTCCTGCGGATATCTTCATTCTTTATGCGATCACGCAAGGAAACTCCGAGCATAGCCCTTTCCATTGCTCTTTGGGTGACTGTAAGCCTTCTGATGAGGCCCATTGTAAGCGACCATGTTTCAGAGTCATATGTCATCACTGGCAACACGCATTGGTCATAGACTTTCGTCTTGAGACACTGTGGTATGTTGTGGTATGTAAATCAAAAATATTTTAATTGTACAGGTTACTAACAGCTAACATTCGCAGCAGTAAGTACCTATATTATACCATAAAAAAGAAGTTTTAAAATAGGTAGAATAAAAATATCAGGAAGTCAATGTACAATACATAACTAGTTATGTCACCGCACCTAGGAAAGAAAATTAAGTTAGCTGCTTCATGGGTTCCTATAGTTTTGTGTACCAAAAATTACCAATCCTCCGTTAGCGAACTTGATTTCCACGGAATCAGTGGCGGAATAACCATGTAGCAAGAATAGCAAATGCTACAGGCCCCGCGCATTTGGGGACCCCGCGCGTTCAGGGATCCGCTCTTGAACGTAAAAAAACTAGTCAAAATATTTGAACTGCGTGTAATCTAAATACAGCTGATTTCTTTGGAGAGTCACTTTACTTCAGACTTTCCTCCAAGTAAACTACAGAAAATAGAAGATCTCTTAAAATTGCCCCATCTCTTAGAATTGAATCATCCCATCATCATCATCAGTCTAAAAGCCTTGTTCAGGCTAATTCTTAGAACGGGTAGCTTTAGCCAGCGGCTTCCCGCATGCGAAGCCGCTGGCTAAAGCTACTTAATTTTAATATGTGTAGCCTCGGTTAAGCTTATTCTTTATATCCCTATTAAGAATAAGCTTAAAGAAGGTCTTTAGGGAACTACATATTTTGTGTGTCTATGTGAATATTACATTGCCAGTGTGTAGTGACATATGGCTATGAAACGTGCTCGTTCACAATGCGCCTCATCAGATGGTTTTAAATCATCCAGATCGAATCAGGAGTGAAGATAAGCTTAAGTGGCAGTGAGCTGGGTACATTGCTCGCAGAACGAAATGATGATGACGATCCATGTTGGCATGTTAATGAGATCAATCTCTCAGAAAAAATATTCCAATTAAAAAAAGGCTGAATCTAACCCCTCCAAAGAAAAAGAAATTTGGCATCCTATTCCTAGTAAATCTTGACTGTTCAGCTTTTCTGTATAAGTTCACAAAGGCTTCGCCATCATCATCGAAAAGACTCCCTATTTCTGTATTTTTTATAAGAAGAAAACCTTAAATGTCCTAAGCATAATTTTCGAGATTACTCCGGTTTTTTTTAAATTTCACCTTTAAATCTCTAATCCTTCGGGGTATGCACAAAACGATCATCATCTAGGTTTTCCAAAATTACTAAATTAACTAGTATCCTACTAATAAATTAATTAGTAGTAGGGGGGCCCTTCGACGAATTTGCTATAGGCCCCGCGCCGGCTTAATCCGGTACTGCACGGAATCACAGAAAGAGGTGTTGTATCGGACGAATATATTAAAACTTATTGGTTCGTATCTGTCTATAATGTCTGCAAAAATATATAAAATCTTTTGACACACAAGTGACATTTTTAGATCTTCTAGTTGTGTAGCCAAAAAAGCTTTGCAATAATTTCATATTAGGTCCTATTAGAAACCCAAATGATTCATGATCAAAGATTATGATGATGCGAATTTTCAAATGTTTATAAATAAAACGATACTAACTGGTATCCTGTAAGGTATTTAAATTATTGTTTACTTCATAACTTACCGCTGTAGTAACTCATAATTTTCCTAATTTAGTAGCTCTGTTGCCTGCGTCTACAGTGGAATATTTATGACGAAATATGTAATTGGCCTTACTGGACCTATCTTTTATTTTGGTTACGGGTACACTGGTAACCTGACGCTGACACACAAGTTTTGTAAAAAACTTAGTTTAGGCACCAGTCTTCCACAAATTAGTTACAAAATTATATCTGTAGACTGCTTCAGTACTTACTTTTTCCCTAATTTGTGGTAAAAAATATTATTATTATAATACTTCGTTTCGTTCCATTGATTTGTTCCTTAGAAACGAGTTTTAGCGAACTTTTTACACTTTTTTGTATTACATATTTCCATTCTGTGGTACGGGGTGTTTAAGACCTCGTTTAAAGACTCATTATAGCAGTAAAGTAGTCTGCTTAGACCTCATAACGTTTAAGAAACTAAAAGTTTTTTTGGCTAAATAAATTAAAATATAAGGTTTTATTTCTTCAGTGCGGTACGAGGTCAAAATAGTTACTATAAACTATAAAGTAGTTTATAGTAACCATTTTGACCTCATCTCATACGAGATTGCTTTCTGTTTTAATAAGGTATGTTAGATATATTTTCAGCTCTTGCCTGAACTATACCAAATTGATCCGCACGGCTGAGAAGACTATGTTTTTCTTACCCGCGCCGCAAGGAAGACACATACGGGGCGTATTAGACCTCGTGCCGCAATGCCATACGAAAGTGATCAGGTGGTACTTTATGTGACTGTTTTTCTTTGTCAGGTCTTGCAAGTCACGGAAGTGTTGTCTGGTGGGCAGCGTGTTGGCGGCGCTGGTCACTGGTGTGCTGGTGGCCGTGCTGGTGCTGCAGCCGTGGGCCGGCCCCCAGCACCAACGCTATCCGCGCGCTGTCGTCGCCGCCAATGGCCACGAATGTGCTACTATCGGACGGTATGCAATCAATCTACCTATTTAAATTCAACATTTGACATAGGTATTGTTAAACTTTGTTATAGTTATGTAGATGATAAAGTTTAAGTCCAATTGCAGCCCATACTTTTTAGGAAGGGCCTTATTTTTTTTAAATTCATTTATATTTAGAGGTATACGGAACAGAGAGTAAAGTCCCGCAAACCTCCGTTGAAAAGGGAGGATCCTCCGACCAGACGGGTGTTATGTCTGGTGGGCAACAGAGCCGATGGATTGAAATTATCTTGAATTATAAATTCAAGTATAGGTATAGACTACCCGTACCGTCTGTCAAAGAATCTACAAATGAATTAAGTACTATGTAATCTCGGTGTGTTATGAATAGAGGTGACATTAGATGCCCGCAAGTTCCTCACGGTATGCATCAAAGTAGCACAATTTATTCCTAAAACCTTATCTGGAAGATATATAAAGAAATTGTAGATTGAACCGGAATAATTCCGTGTCACGTGTCTTCTGAATTCAATAAATATGATGAATATAAAAACCAGCGATAACCAAATCTACATAATTGTTTATTATTCACATTTAATCTTGATTTATGACTTGAGTACCTATGTAGGTAATTTACCTATCTCTTTAACGATTTTTTGATTACTTGATTAATATCTGTCCAAAGCAATGTTTTGATATAATCGGTTTTTTCCTCATCATAAAAATTACCAATGAAAATTGTAGCAAAATCCTGGAACAAAATGGCACAGCTGTGGATGCAGCGATAGCGACATTATTCTGTGAGGGTATCGCTTGCGCGCAATGCATGGGACTCGGCGGTGGGTTCCTGGCCACGGTGTACAACGCCACGACGGGCCAGGTGCGCGTGATGAACGCGCGCGAGAGGGCGCCGGCGGCCGCGCACGAAGACATGTACATCAATGCGTCATCGACCGTCGGCGGCCTCGCCATTGCCGTGCCCGGAGAGCTGGCCGGCTACGGCGCCCTCCATCAGGCATACGGACGCCTGCCATGGCGCGCGCTCGTGGAGCCTACGGCCAAGCTCTGCCGCGAAGGACATCTCGTCAACGCCTACATGGGGCGGGTGCTCAGGAGTTACAGCGACAGAATCAAAGCCGAACCTTCTATGCGGTAAGGAGACAAATCCTATTGTTTTATTCCCTTTCTCAGCGTAATCTCTTTAACCATACAATCCTCAACATTTTTAAGATACATAACAGTAAGTCTGTTGTGATCAATTATTTTAAATAGAATAAATACTACTTCTAGGTAAAATGCGGAACAACTGCTGCCGTTTTACCGTTTTAGAATACATTTTAACTGTAAACCGACATTATTTTCTCATAAAAAGGGAGCTGTACGTGAATCCGGCGACGGGCGAGGTGTACAACGAGGGCGACTACATAACGGAACCAACGTTGGCCAAAACCTTGGACATCATCGCGGAGGAGGGGCCACAGGCGATACACAACGGCACACTGACGGCGCGGCTCGTGCAAGATATTCAGAGCTTCGGTGGCATTATTACAGAAGAAGACCTCAGGAACTACAGGTGAGAATCTTCATTGTACTGCTTGACTTGAGAATACCGTTACAGCATTCTGTACCCGGCTTTAGACGAAAAGTCAAAAGGTAGTCTCAAAAGAATTAGTGTATTTTGACTAGAAAGAAAGTTTGAGTGTATCCCGCTATTGATAATTTGCTCATTAGAGGAATCTCCGTTAAAGTTTTGTACGACCATTCATATGATGACCTATTGTCACACGATCATCGTCTTAACAGCTTATAAAATTTTAGGGTCGAATGGCAAGACCCCATCGAGGTGCCGCTAACGGAGGAATACACGCTCTATTCAGTACCTCTGCCGGGGTCAGGGTCGGTTCTGGCGTTCATGCTGAACATGCTGCGCGACTGGGTCGGAGACGGCACGCCCGTCGCAACCGGGTCCAACCTCTACTGGCACCGCATCGTCGAGACCTTCAAGTACGCGTACGCCAAACGAACCGGCCTCGGCGACCCTTCACGCTCTAACTTGCCCTATGACATTCGCGATGTAAGTATTTATACCGGTTTTGTAAGATCACTTTATAAGATTTGGTTAAATAATTTTCCACTTTCGTCATTTGAATCGTTTATGTCGCTCGTGAAGAGAAGGTTATTTTACAGACCTTTAATTATTATGTTTGGTCTCGTTCTAGTCTATCTAGATTAGGGTGAGGTGTCCAACAGTGAACCATGAAAAAGTTGTACATTCAAAGCTCAGCTGTTTTTAAACATAATAAAGAATTTTTTTACTAGAGGCCGGCTCATTTATCTGTCTTTAATTATGCATATTAATTTTAGTTCCAAAACAGGATAGGATATATTTAAGTCTTTTTTAAAGATGGGAAATGGCTCATTGAGTCCACCGCGTGTTATTCACTGAACAGGGGGCTAGGTCAATATGTACACAGTGAATCATCCTATTGGTTTTACAGTAAATTATGACTATTTATGTCATAAAACTAAAGGTAAAGCAAATAAAACTTCTTGTATATGCTACCAAGGAATCAACTTTATTAAAAGTAAATGTTTTTAACAGCGGTTCATTGTGTATTACACCTACCATTCAAAAAGAATTACGAAAAGAATTACCATATTAACTTCAGTTTCATACGATACCCCAATAAAAACTCTAATAAGTATATATAATGGCACACAGAAAAACTACAAATAACAGAAGTAAAAGGAAAAATAGACCTTACATTTTATTTTGTTTTTTCACCAAAAATCATAAAGCGCTCCGCCACACTGGCGTCTTTGGTGCTAGCTAGTTCCCGAATAGGGAGCGGGCGGCTCGGTAAAATCCGAATACTTTCGTGTCCAAAGCACGGATTGGCAACGTCAAGTTTACAAAATAAGATGTGTGGATCATTGTGTACCACTGGTTCACTGTTAGACATCTCACTTCGGAAATAGATAACATCACTGTTTCGTCCCTCCTAATACTAATTATTGCCTACTATTATATTCATCAAAGGTACTACGCCCGAAGATGGCCCAGCTCTTTTCAACGCCCACTTTGAAAAAATATAAGTTTCAGTGGTCAGAATATTCTTGAATTTCGCGGGAATCTTGTGGAATTACTAACAGTAATAACCACGGAAAAGTAATAACATTACATTCTAGGTTAATTTTAATGTTGTCATTGTTACCATTTCATTTTTAAATTAGTTTTACTGCCTTATGACAAAGTTCCATAAGATGATATTGTTTAACTAGTGGGGATTTCTGGAAAAAAAAATGACAGTCCTCACTGGTAAACAGAAAATTTAAACTATCCGAGACGAGGCGCTAAAATTTCAGAACTCACTTCGCTCGTTTTCGCCACCTAGTTCATCACGTTTTGTTTTATAAGTCGACAAAGTTACTAAATTCTACATCAAAATGTTTAGTAAAAAGAAAATCTTATCCGAGGTAGGGTGCTTACAATTTCGTGCGCACTTCGCTCATTCTTAGTTATTAACATGTTATGCTAAGTCAAAGCAAAGTCTTCCATATCTACTCAATATTATTATATAAATGGTAACAAGGAAATCACAATGGGTTCGCTCGCTCTTGCACTCATAATTCTATGAATTTAAATTCTATTATATATTATATTAAATGGAACACGCAATCTATTAGAGATGATTAAAGAAATAATAACTCGCTTCGCTCCCTCTTAACATATTTGTGTTCTCTATGAAAGTATGCCGTTATAACACCTATGGTTTACAAATTACTTGAACTGAAAGCAAACCTATGACTGTTTTCCTTTTTTATATGGTTTCTCTTTTTATATTACTCGTGATGCCAAATCTTTGCACACGCCACAAATATTTACTCGTCGATCGATGTGCATTTTTTCTCCTCTTGCTCTTCGCCAATTATTATAAAAGAGTCAAGGAAAAGACTTGAGCTGAGCACCTATGGAATTTTCTAAAAGTTGACGTCTGTGGTCCGTGAAAATTCCCAGTACAGGCAAATGGGGTGAATAGAAACTCAGGGGAGAATAGAAACAAAACTACAAAGGGTATTTTTCACGATATTTGAATATTTTTGCAGCATTTAACTATGTTTAAAAAGTTTGATACCATATTATCGGCTTCTAAGTGAAAAACCAAACCAAAGTTTTGTTTCTATTCACCCCTGCATTTCTATTCACCCCATTTTACGGTATGCAAAAAAATAAGTTAGCTCAGTATTCTCATTTTAATCTCCGGCGAAGTTTCGTATTATCTCTCTTAAAAAAATCTACTACTTCGCTTCATAAAACTAACATTCTGAGACGTTACAATATTGGTATTGACACAGCAAACAATAGCTGCGCTCGAGTAGTTTGTGTCAATAATCTCGAAACACCTGTTATAAATGTTCACCATAAAGTATGCCAGCTGCGGATATTGTTATATAACAACTATTATTATAACAACGGAAACAGATACAAGTTACGTCAAACATTAATATGAAAATATGTAGATAAATCGAAAGGGAAATTGGAAAAAGGAAATTTGTTGGGTCTTTCTCCTCAAATATGCTTGTTCATGACAAAAATAGCCGTTTATTCTTTACAGTTTAGTCTTTATCACGCCCGGGTCAGTTTAGTAGTATGCGGAACCGGGTGTAAAGTCCAGCTACCCTCCGTTGAAAAGGCAGGATCCTCCGATCAGACAGTTGTTGTGTCTGGTCTAGGCCACTGCTCGATAGTTGATTCTGAGTTGCTGTATATGTTCTAATCGCGTGGAGAACTCTAATTTCGCCATCCAGGATTTCGAATTTTAGTTCTTACGTGGCGTCTTAAACGTCTACAAGTCAACAAAAGGTTGAAGAAGCTCTTTATATAAAAAGCCAGTTATTTGCGTAGGAAGTTTGAAACTAATGACATCATAATAAACTGTGATTTGGTATGCATTTATAATGTTGCAAAAAACACAAGTCAGAAAAGAATAGGAAGGTATACTCAAACGCTATCAACGTTCAAGAAAATGGTGAAGGAGGAAGCAACCTTTAATTTTTCGATCATTTTTTTAATTGTTTGTTTAATATTTATTGGTATATACTAGCTTTTGCCAGCAGCTTCACCCGCGCGAAATTAGAAAATATTTCAAGATAACATACTCCTGGGATAAAAAGTCCTTTAAATATGCTATTCCAGGACAAGGCCTACTTTTATGCCAAATTGCTTGAAAATCCGCCTAGCCGTTCAAGCGTGAAGAATAGATTCGGAAGTTTGATGTTAACTAAAAAATTCCACCTTCAGGAGTAGAAACCAAGGATCTATCCCCATTTTTAGCTATATACTGGATTAACATGATGCCATTTTATTTCAGCTGGAGCGCAATCTCTCAGACCCTGCTTGGGCAAGGTCATTTCGGGAACTAGTCAACGACTCAGCGACGTACAATGACTGGCAACACTATGGAGCTTTGTTCGAAGGCGCGGATGACCACGGCACCGCTCACGTCGTCGTGGTCGCCCCCGATGGCAGCGTCGTCTCAGCCACCAGCACCATTAATTATATGTACCTAAACTATCATTTTTTTTATCTTAATTATTTAAATCATGTTTCGCATAAAGGCATTTTCGAACGAAGGGTGACCGCAGTCTCGTCTTTATTTATATTGGCACTCAGAAAAGTGCTGCTGGATAACTCCCATTGTAGAACTTTGCAACACCCATATGAAATGAGAATTAGCTGCAATCACATACCTAATTATAATTTAAATCTCTTCATTTTACCGTGTCAAAATATTTATCTTTGACGACAAAAATGAAACAATACGATAAACTTCAGCCGTAGCATTGTGGTAGCGAAAACAATTCTAAACTGGAACAAATCTGTAAACAAAATTAACAACAAAAATACTTATTGTTTGCGCGTTGGATGCTTTGATTTACTCCCAAGTTTTTTTCAACCGTTTCGCCTGGCAATTTAAGTGTCTTGTTAATTGAAATAGTAGGTACATTTTGATACACGTGCAGAAAATTTGTCATTGCGACCGAGGCGGAATTCGCATGAGCCAGAGGCGAGTGTGTGTTGGAGCCAAGGGCTGCAGTGCAATACACTTACAAAATGAATAAACGGGGGTCGACGCGCGCCCAGCCTGATACGATAAATGTAATAACATCGTGGCGGGGGAGGACGCTCAATTTTCAGCACTAGTGCAGAAAACAGTCTATACTGTGCATAAAAGCGGTGGGATAGGAGCGGGTTTTCGAGAGAGAAAAGATTTTTAGAGCTTTCCTTCTTCGTAAAATTGTTTCAAATGAGTAGGTACATTTGTGGTACTACTACTATAAACCCACGCCTTCCCTCATATTTAGAGAAAAGGTTGAGCTAAAATATCCCACCTGCTACATTCTTCCTTCAAAAAACAAAGTCCCCACTGGCACCGCGTCTCTCTGTCTGTTCGCGAGAAACTAAAAAAAAAAAAAACTAATTTCACCAATAGACAGAATTATTCATGAGGAAGGTTTCTGTGTATAATACATGCTAGCATTTGAAAGATTTGCAACACCAGTGTGCAGCTGGGGCGGCTCGCTCTATAGTTACATATATTTTATGGTATGGTCAGAAATTTAAAACCATTCACAAAATTAACTTCTATAAAATTTTACAGTTGGGGCTCTCAGAGACGGTCACGCAGCCTCGGCTTCATGTTGAACAACGAAATGGATGACTTCGCAATCCCGCACGTGGAGTCAGCTTACGGCTTGCCGCCGTCTCCTGCGAACATGTTGGCGCCGAACTTGCAGCCGCTCAGTTCCATGGTCCCCAGTCTTGTGAGGAGCAGAAGTGGAAGGGTGGAGCTAGTTCTCGGAGCTGCCGGTGGTACTAAGATCACCACGCAAGTCGCTCTGGTAAATTTTATCTGTTGCTCTGCCTTTCAAGTTAAATTTGAGAAGTTATTTCATTCGTTTTTTTTAATCGGGTCTTTTCTGGTCTGGTTGTATGGGTGGTGAACAAACACAATTTTTTTTTTATAATATTTTTGTAATCTATTGTCTACAGGTACGCAAATATGCTAAAGATTCTGGCTTGAATAGTTGTGAATCGAACCAACTTAGTAGCTCATACCCAATGTCAATGATGACATGGTGATGTGTTTGAACTAGAGTTAATACCAGGTAACTCTTATATTTCAGATTGCTCGGCACACAATTCTTGAAGGAAGCGACCTTCCGGATGCTGTCCAGAGACCGAGATTACATCATCAGCTGTTGCCCATGGAAGTGCAGCATGAGGCGGACTTCAATCCGGTAAGATGGCCTCCTAAATGGTTTTATAGAATCAGCTAATAAATTGGTAAGCAATAGATCTTGTATTGATACATTTTAGGGCTCTTTCTTCGCCTACTTACTTACGCCTTTTCCCGACTATGAAAAGCTGAAATTTTTGCCTTTCTGAACTTTCAACCCAGTAACTGGGTAACTCGATACCCCTTGGCAAGACTGGCATATTGTCATTGAAGTCAAGAATTTGAGTTTTAAGTATTGAGTGAGACAAACACAGGTTATCGACTCAAAACCTAAACCAAATTATAAGTCCTGGCAATTATCCTGGTTTCGAGAACGTCTTTCGACTCGATAAGTAAGGACGACCGGTTTCATATATGGGTTGACCTTCATCAGTCTGTTGTGCCTAATTTATCTGCTTATGATTCAACGTGATTTTTGGATTTCTTTCGCATCATAATATTTTTTACTACAGTTAAAATGTCATCCAACTATACAGTCAGTCTACTAGGTAGGTACCTACTTACCTACTTATTATTATAATAAAAAAGGAAAGATTTGTATTTTTATTAAACTCAAAAATTACTGAACCAATTTAAAAAATTCTTTTCCAATAAATTGCTACTTAATCACTGAGTGACATAGACTACATATTTTTTAGTTTGACACGGGCGAAATAAAGGAAAGAGCCGTTTATTATCCAACAATGCATGTCATTGGATGCAATGGTCGAATCGAGATAGGTACTGTTATGTCAACCGGAACGGCCTTGACTGTAATAGTTGTGTCATAATAGCTAATGCAATACCATTATACATGTCGATATATAAATTATTTGTGAAAATGATATTTTAATAATACGTTGGAATGATGAGGATGTCACCGAAATTATAGCATATACAGCTGTAATCTTCTCTTATAAAAGGATTCAAGCGTACTATCAACTATGTAGTCATTTGTGACACTTAAAGTGAATAAGTATCGCGCAATAATGAAACACTATAGCTGTACTTCATGAACAGTCAGAATTATGTAGGTCTTGAAGCAATAATATGAATAAGTTCAATAAAATGAGTTGCCGGATTTCAGCAAGAAAAAATGTTTATTCGATTTTTATCTTTGCAAGGCCAAAAAGGCGCCTAACGCAACGCTGGTATTGTGATATCGAAAGGAGACCGCATGAGTTAGGTTTTTTATAGCTAACGAACTGGCTTGTAAAATATACTTTTAAGGATTTTGCTGTTTTAGAATAGGTTTAAAAATTGAGTAGAACAAAGAAATGTTTAGTTTTGTCAGTTCGGACATAACCATTGTAGCGCAGTTTCGCCGTATCGAGCTGATATCGAATCCTGAAGAAAAGTATAAGTAAAACGTTATATCTTCTACTTGAATAAAACTCTTGGGGCCTCCCAAGAGTTTAAATAGTGGAATATCCCCTACCGAAGTTCTACGGTCGCATAGTGGCGACAGTATTTAATGGTAATCGTGCTCCCGTCAACTCACCCGTAAACTAGAAACAAAATAAAATAAAAATGTTGAGTTCAGCGCCATCTAACATGGCCATACTCAGGCCTGTAGTTTTCACCTTAACTATATGATATGATAGTGTATTCGTTAGTTTTGAATAATAAAAAGTAGGTTCTTTCTAGAATCTAGGAATCTTTAGAAGTTCAGACCTCCGCAGTTTCATGCTGTACAGCTACTAGTAGCTTTGTCAGCATATTTAGTCAAAGTTGGCGTTTATAAAATAGACTTTTATAAACGCCAACGTGGCGAAAGAATTTGTCAGCTGGACTCTACGTTATCGAGTGCTACTAGCTGTCCAAGGTGCGCCGTATCACTAAATGGGCAGAAAAAAAATAGTTTCGAGTCCATCGACACGAAAAGAAGACGCATAATTATTGTTTCCGTGCTCTTTAGGTTACAGAGGAAGTCAATATAGCTAGCCTTATTCCAATTAAAGACTGCCTATCTTACCTCCATCACCCAGTATAAAGAGTAACACGATACGCCTTGGCAAGACTCTTCTCACATTTTCTGGCTTGTTATTTCCCGTTACAACTTTCGAAGATCTATAAACAAATTACTGCCGGAACCGGTTTTACGTGCTGTTACTAAACCACAAGCTGGGAGTCGGTAACGCGCAGTATTACCTACTAATGTATTGGCAATATTGGCACAGAGTAATGCCCACAGTCCACGAACGCGTAGCTTCATAGACGCGTAGATATTCGTCAACGATACGACGCCGACGGCACGATTGCCGCTTCGTCGATAGAGTTTCATAGTTTTGTGAGTAAGCTCAAAACTATACGAATACGCGTTGGCACAACACGTTTTTTTCTTCCATCCTGTTAGCAGTTACGCTATCACTAACTCCATTTTCTTTCATATCACTCCTTACACAATCCATCGTTTTTTTTTTTTGCCTTCCTCTCCATTCCTTCACATGGTATATTCACAACTATATTAGTACCTAACACTGATATTACCTACACATCCTCTTCACTAACCTAACCAAGATAAACGATTCTCTTTCATCTTTTCGGTCACTGGCGCCACTTTCAGACTTCCTCTAATGTGCTCATTTCTTATTTTATCCATTCTCGCCACTCCACACATCCATCTCAACGATTTTTTTTTCTTTCATCTTTGTCACAGCCTAACGTTTTGACGCTTACAGCATCACAGGTCTTAGCACAGACTTGTAGATTTTACACTTTACCTTTATGGCATTGGTGGGTCGCAAGCTTTGCAAGTTATTCCAGTGACCTGTCGCTATTTCATCTATCCTGAGCGGAATCAGTGCGTTACAACGATATCCGTGGTTACTACTCTGTAAACCTCTCCATCCCACGTCTCCTTAACGGAAGACTGAAGTCCGTAGTTTATCGACATAGTACCTACCTACTAGTAATTTCCCATAACTACGAGTACCTACATAATAATATAATCTTATTCAAACGATTTCCTATCTTTTCCTACGCTGGTTCATCTACAGACACGTGCCTAGCATATGCGTTTTTTTTTTTGTGTGGGTAATCGTCAAATAAGTAGTAGTAGTAAGTTATTTGACGATTTTTTTTTTTTAAGTTGGAATTCGGGAGAATTGGAAATCTTTTCGAGACGATGATTAACTTTTTTAAATATTGTGGGCCCCAAAGGTAACCACGTTAATTGTGCAACGTCTGAAGTTTTCATCATATCATTAAAGTGTTGGTTAGCAATGTTTTATTAGGTTTTTCTACATACAATGTATGTGTCCCCGATTCTAGAATTGTTCCTGGTTGCTGCACAAAAAGCTCGCCCCTTGCTAACGAATTGTGAATACACTATAAGCACCTTCACCTCTTTGTTTTCGGTGGGAAATCATCAGATGACTCTGGGCGGGGCGAGAGGGTATTAGACTATTACTGACTAAAACCCACCTGAGTTCCATCAGTTGCCCCTTGCGTTCCAGGGCCACGTTCACTCTTTCGATCAATCTCACAGACTATATAAGTACACCTCTACTAAACGTTCCGGGGAAAACATTGTATACGTAATATTAAACAGGTAAACCTACTTACTTCAGTGTAGCTAACGATTCTGCAAAATTACGCAATCCACCGTGACCAACATTTATTTGTACGGTATAGGTACAATAAAACGTACAGCCTATGCATTGTTCACTGACAATAATATGTAGTTTGTGTATTCAAATAGAAAAGATAAATAACAATAGCTATTTCCCTCTATGGCTATGTGAAAAGATTGTTAACATTTAGAGAATTTGTTAGCACTGTGATGTGTTAAATAAATTTATTTTTACAGGGTCTATTTATAGTTGTACCTACTAGCTGATACTAGCTAAAGTACGCAGTTTCACTAGTTAAGATTTGGACAGAGTAAATAGCACATTCAGGCTAATAATGACGGGAATACCCACGTATAGATCACTTGATTTAATCCTAGCAGTAGAGTAGCTAGGCATAGGCGCAGTGGGCCCTTGCACATGGCCTCGCACCCAAAGGGGCCTCTCGTGTGCAAGGGCTCTTTAACAACGAGGGTTTGGTTTTATAATTTATAGCATTTGACTACTATTTCCTGATGGTAAGCGACGATGTGGTCGAACACTGGGTTGCGACGGTCACTATCTCGTTTTCGAATTTATGAATGAAAAAGGCCTCGCCGGAGCGCCTTCGCCTACGTCAAAATTAGTCCAAGCTACGCTTCTGAATCCAAGGATTTATTTTACTACATCTTATCTTTTTAATAGACAAAACGTATTTTGTACCTATATGATACGTGACTCAAATTGCTCGTCATTTTCCTCGATAGCATGGTTACAAAATAACAACCGAGGGCAACTGACTCTCACCTTGCATGCAATCCTATAACAAATGTGATGAAGTCAGAATAAATTATGTACATAAGGATGTTTGTTACTCTTTCACGCAAAAACTGCTGAACGGATTTTAATAAAACTTTATAGTAATATAGCTTATAAATCAGAATTATATAATAGATTCTAACTTATAATAGGGGGCAGTACCAACTCCACGCGAATGAAACCTCTGGCAGAAGCAGTGCCTAATATTATACCTAAATGTGTCAGTTTGTAAAGATAGTGTATGGGTGTTTGTTACTCTTTCACGTAAAAATTACATTACAGTATAGCTTATTATCACATTAAAATAACATATATGCTCTAATTCTACACTGGCTAAGCCATTGACAGAAGCATCCGTAGAAAAAGTGATAACATCGTACACAGATATCTAGAGAATGCACGAGTAAGGTAACTAAATATACGGTTCTTCTTGTTCCTTGTCGATATCACTCTTGACAGAGTGGTCGTGGTCATCACTTCAGATGTTGGTGGCAAGCTTCACAACACGCCGCCACTCCTCTCTGATGGCCGCCTTCTTTGTGCATTCGTGTAGTGATGATGAGCCATTTACTGCCGCTTTAATCTGGTCATATAATATACGGTTAAAGATATTTATTTTCTCAGGAGAATTATAAACTCACATAAAGAAAAAACATTAATAGATTAAAACATGTTACATGCCTTAAAGATACGATTTTTTTAAATTATTATTATTATTGATAGGCTTGCGTTTACCCCTATCTCACCTGATGGTAAGTAATGAACAAAGAGTAGCGGAGTTTTTTTTCTTCATTCGAATTTCTGCTTACCACTTCGGGAAACACAGGTCTGGTGTTATGCTATGTTATTTAAAACGAAATATTATGTAGGTAAAGTTGGTTCTTTTGGAGTCTTTTTAGCACAAAGTTTATCTGATAGAAAATGGGTTGTCGCATTAAATCCACCTAGTGCCACTACTATAGGTACGTAGTACACAAAGTATTTAAACTTTGTGTACGTAATAATCAAACAATTTTTTGTCAACAGGCCATCATCACATCTCTCCGAGAAAAGGGTCATGCTACCACCGAGCTGGGCCCAACCGCTGGTTTCGCAGCCATGGTGGCTGCCGCTAGAGACTCGTACGGCTATTTGATACCACAGACAGACCACAGACGAGTGGGCAGCATCGATGGATTCTAAATTTAAATAGTTTTTAATCATCGACTGATCATAGTTTTACACTTCTCTGAGAAGTGATAAAGAACAAGGACTTATTTTCTTATTTATCAAATTTGGCCAAATAGCGTTCATACTTAGATATCGTAGAACCTTATCATTACAAAGCTACTACAAAGCTTTCTTAATTCGTTAAACGTTAAACTAAACCCCAGTGAAATCAACATCAAAAAAATCTTTAGTTTATAATAAACTATTCATGTAGGTATAGAGTGTTAGTAATGAGGTTACTTTGAAGTTCACAGTTCGTAGGTCCTTTTAACTTATATAAAAAATAGCAAATAACCTGTATGAACAGTACCTACTATTTTATATTTTATGTATCTACTTACGATCTTTTTTCTCATTGAAAACTTACTTGGTACATTATTTAGTTAGTTCATTCATTGGATTTTAATCCAAGTGAAAATCGATTGTGATATTATATTTTATGAACGTGAATATTTCTGGTTTTAAGTATTATTTTGTTATAGAATTGTAATTAAGTTGCTGTGATGTATTGTTATTCGTGAAATAAATGGTTTTGATGGTACACAACGCGTTATTGTTTTCTTATTTTTCAAAATGATTTAAAAATAGCAGTTACGTTATGCTCCCCGGACACCCCATCATCGATTTTGCTGTTTATAAATAAATCCATATTACAATGTTGTACGCATTAGTTCATACTTTAAAAAATAAATACCGTAACAGGTTTATAAGTACAAGCAACTGAATTATGACTTGCTCAATGATTTTGTATACCCTACGGCCTCGGCTTGCTGTAGAGTATCTCCTCAGGAACCCTAAATAAAATTAGAATAAATTTTACGTAGACACTATATTATTAAGAAAACAAGGGGTTCATAAAAATTTTACCCTTTACCACTGGATGTGCTGTTGCTACTTAAAACCTTTATTTTAAATTTTCTCTGTAACTTATGAGAATCAAACACATGCAACACCAACGAAGGATAATTCATCATTAGTTTTCACGACGTCTTGCACAGATTTTTTACGATGTACCTACGCCGTAGATAGATTCCCACGACACGGCGTCGCGTCGGCTCGCGGCGTCGCAACCGCGGTGGCGTGGGTGAAGTAGGCCCTCGCCCACGGCCTCGCACCCAAATTGGCCTCGCACAAGCGAGAGCTCTTTAAGAACGAAGGTTTTTTTTATAATTGGTAGGCTCGTGTTTGACCACTATTTCACCTGATGGTAAGCGACGATGTGATCAAATACTGGGTTGCGACAGTCGCTGTCTCGTTTTCGAATTTAGAAAAAGAGCTCGCTGATGTACCTACACCTACGACTAAATTAGTCCACGCTACGCCATGCCGTGCGGCATTGTGCTACAAATGTGTGTTTTAACCCTTAGGTACTTTTTTTTTTAGTTTGGGAAAATCATTTAATGACATCCCTCGCTCTTGGGCGGAGCGAGAGATAGTGTCAGACTTGTGCTGACTAAAAACCCACTCCTGTTCCTTCTTTGCCATTTTTTCAGGGCCCCGGTGATCTCTTTCGCATCACACATGGCCCCAGTAGGCTTCGACCCTGCTAGTCCCCTACGGTTGCTGACATCTCCTTGAGTCGCGCGTGGAACACTACGCGCCGTCGACGTCTTGGGCTCGGTCCGGTCGGTTACCGGTCGGTCGGACGGCGAGCCATCCATTGCTCGCCGTCCGCAACCCCGCGCCGACGGTGGCCGGCAATCGGGATCGGAATCCCGGCGGCTGGGGAGCGAGGGCCATTGCATCGCGCGTGCACGTGCGGCCTCTTCCTTTGCTAGCATTACTGCTTCGCAGAAGGAGGCGACCGCCTGCCACTCTTCCTCGCTCCGGACTATGGCCTGTACCAAGGCCTGGCGCGAGAGGTCACTGCCGCGATACCGCCAATCTCCCCCACGAGGGCACGGCGGTGCTCTGCCCAGGTGGGGCACACCTTTTACCGTATGCTCCACCGTGTCCTCCGGGCCGTCCACACAATGGTGACACCCGGGCGTTTCTTCCGCACGAATCCGGTGCAGGAACCTCCCGAACTTACCATGTCCGGTGAGGACCTGCGTCATGCGGTAGGTGAGTACGCCGTGAGAACCCTTAGGTACTATTAACTTAATTAAGTGGTGGCCTATTAGAAACGACCTCCACTTATAAGGCCGTCGCGGGTTCATACCCAGGCAGGCGCTATACTTTGCGAAACGTAATTTTTCGTCATCACTGCTCTCAAAACGTTGAAGGATAACATCGTGAGGAAACTGGCTTGGCCGTGCCCCAAAAATTCAAAGACATGTAGATAATATCATGATCATGAATTAAGGAAGTGTATAATTATTTCAAGTACATATTGCCGTCTGCAGAGAACGGGAGCCGTCCGTTTGGACAATATGAAAATGGTACTTTCTTAAATCCGTACATTGCACTCGTCGATGCCGGCCAGAAAACGCCTGTTGCATAGAACGCTTTATTTTCAATGATTGTGACAACACTAAATCATAGACAAAGCAATAGACTTTTTGGCGGGAAGTCAAACGACGCGGTAATTTTGATTGCGCAAATTTTTTAATAAATTATTAGTTGTTTGTAAATACCAAATTAAAACAAGTACCTGCGCTCAAACAACCATGAGTGTCACCAGTGGCGGTGAGGAACCGCCGGATCCGGGTGAGAACCTTAAAAAAAAGCGAAAATACAATAATACCAATACCCGAAGCTCCGATTCCAATAGCAAATACCACATTTTCACAAAACCTAATTATAAAAGGCTATTTATAGAAAATACAAATTCCGAATATGTAGTTTACGTCGAATCAACAGAACAAGAGAAGATAGGAAATAAAAATCCTATCACGCTCACGAATCTAATTTCAGACAATGTTAAAGGAGTTTTAGGAGTTCATAGAGTAAATCCGCACAAAATAGGAGTCACATTTAGAAAGGCGGCTGCGGCCAACAATTTTCTGAAAATGGAAGACTTCCTATGGAAGAATAAATTCAAGGCTTTTATACCATCATATTTAACCGAGAGGATAGGCGTATTGAGATTTGTACCCAAGGAACTCTCCAATGAGGACATATATAAAAATATAATGTGCGACTCAGAGGTAATACAAGTTAAAAGGTTCATGCGAAAATTAGAGGGAAATTTAGTACCTCTCAATACAGTTGCCGTCACCTTTGCTTCAACTTCTTTACCGCAATACGCTTATATAAAACTTTTCAGATATGAAGTGAAACCGTATATACCACCATTATTACAATGCTACAAATGTCTTAAATTTAATCATTCTGCCAAGTCTTGCAGAAGCGAGCAGAACTGCTCTTCTTGTGCTGGTCGTCACTCCTACAAAGAATGCGATGTCGAAGAGATCACATGCATCAACTGCGCAGGTAATCATCTTGCCATTTCACGGGACTGTCCCATTAAAAAAAAGAAAATTGAAGAAAAAAAGGCTAAATTTCTACAGCAATCGTATGCCACTGTTGTGAACTCACCTCCTACATTTAATGAGAAATCTTTCCCAGCTCTTCCCAAGGTTACTGACAATTCTAAAATTAGAGATACTTTTGATATTAAGCAAGTAGCAAATAATGATATAATAATAAACGCAATTGTAAAATCGTTGGTTACATTAGGTAACAAGAGTGACTCTGATGGGCCACTCACACATAAGAAAATAAAAGCCGTATTTTTATCAAATTTAATTTAATGGATAAACATCTAAATATTTTACAGTATAATATACAGAGTTTACAGAGTAAAAAGAGCCTATTACAAAATTTATTAATTGAAAAAAATATAGATGTCTGTCTTCTTAATGAAACTTGGCTTAGGTCTAAGTCTATAATTCCAAACTTTCCCTCTTATAATTTAATCCACAAAAACTCCGTTAATTCTCATAATGGAGTAGCAATTTTAGTGAATAATCATTTAAAGTACAAAGTAGTTAACACACACTTCTCAGAATCTATTCAAAACGTTTGTATTTCTATAGAAACACAATTTGGAGCGATGGCAATACTTTGTGTATACAGCCCTCCAAGTATCAGATTTGACTCAGCAAGATTAAAGGACTTAATCAATAACATACCCAAACCTTGCATAATAATGGGCGATTTTAACGCACATAACATAGCTTTTGGATGCCATAGTGATAATAACAGGGGTAGATGTTTATATAATATAATTGATGAATGTGACTTATGTATTTTAAATGATGGATCACCAACAACTGTTCCTTATCCTAATCGACAAGCTTCAGCAATAGATCTCGCCCTTGTTAGTTCTAATATAGCTCATTTATGTAACTGGCATGTTCATGACGATCCCATGGGTAGCTATCATCTTCCAACTCTACTCGAGATCAACATTCAACCATCTATGTATGATACGTCGCCTTCTGTGGATAAAGAGAAATATATTTATAGTAAGGCAGATTGGAACGAATATTATAGCATTTCAGAAACTTGTTTTTCCCACTTAGACTCGATTAACGATTCCCCTATCAATACATATAACCATTTTATAGACATATTAAATGATCTAAGAAATAAAACAATCCCAAGACATAAACTAAGTGCAAACACAGTTATCAGAAAACCAGTGCCATGGTGGAATACAAAATGTAGCGATGCTGTCGTAAAATCAAAAGATGCATTAAAGTATTATTTTTCTCAACCTAACATTGAAAACTGGATAAACTATAAAAAATTGGATGCAAAAAAGAAAAGAATTTTGAAGGAAGAAAGATCTTCTTCTTGGCAAAATTTATGTAATAGCTTCAATAGATTAACTCCAGTCTCTAGGATTTGGGGATACATTAAAAAATTTAAAAAGATTGGAACAAATCGAAATAAAAACATGAATGATGAGTGGGTTCCAAATTATTTAGATAACATAGTAGATTCCACTGAAGTAGATGAAAATAGGCTTAAATATTTGTTCGAAAATGCTACAGAAACTTATGTAAATGTATTTCTCAAGAACAATTTTACTATAGAAGAGTTGAAAACTTCTCTAAGAAGTAGAAAAGATACTACACCGGGATTGGATGATATACCTTACATGTTAATTAAAAAATTACATCTAAATGCACAAACAATATTACTTAATATTTATAATAAACTATGGGATGAATTAGTAATACCTGAGTCTTGGAAAACACAGTGTGTTATACCAATTTTAAAACCTAACAGACCTGTAAATAGTGCTTCTTCATACAGACCTATTTCCTTATCATCTTGTTTGGGTAAGCTCTTTGAAAATATGTTGAAGTTAAGATTAGATTATTTTGTTGAATCGCAAAGTTTGATTCCTTCTATACAGTTTGGCTTCAGAAAAGGTAAAAGTTGCTCTGAAAGCTTTGTATCTTTATTATCCGATATAAAACAGGTTAAATTAAGCCACTCTAATGCAATCTGCGTGTTTCTAGATGTTAAAGGTGCTTTTGATAATGTAAATATCATTCAAGTATCTCATGATATTGGTATACCTGGTCATGTTCTAAAATGGCTCTATTCTTTTATAAACAATAGAACTGTATATGTCAAATATAATAACAAATTGCATGGCCCTAGAACTGTCAACAAAGGCACGATGCAAGGCGCCACTTTGTCTCCTTTACTTTATAACATATATACTTCTGAAATATTAAAATATGTAAATGTACCAGGTGTAAATATTCTTCAATTTGCAGATGACTTGCTTTTGTACAGCATAAATCAAAACATAGATATAGCTATGGCTAATATCAATATGGCTTTGTCTCAATTATACAACTATTATCATAATAAACTTAAATTAGAAATAAGCCCAGAAAAGAGTTCAGTTTTAATTATAAATAAAAATGTAAATACTCATAGTAATATTAATATTTCATACAATGATACAGAAATTCCTGTTGTTAGGCAACATAAATTCTTAGGCGTTATTATAGATGATAAGTTAAAGTTTGATCAACATATTAAACACATAAGTAAGAAAGCACTAAATGGAATTAATCTATTGAGACATTTAGCAGGAAGTTTTTGGGGATCTGACCCTAAAGTCATGAGTATGTTGTACAAAAGTATAGTGCGAAGCCATTTCGATTATAGTAGTTTAGCTTACATGAATGCCAATAGCACCTTGTTACGAGAATTAGATGTAATTCAAAATATGGGATTGAGACTTATTTGTGGTGCAATGCGCTCCACACCTATCAATTCATTAGAGGTTGAGACCTGTATACCTCCCTTGACACTACGAAGGTTGTTGTTGGCTGAGAGATTTTTATTAAAAGTCATGACATCAAATGATAATCCTTTACATAAGAAACTAACAATACATCCGGAAATCTCTCAGTCAATTTCTTTCAATGCTGTCTCTGCTTCTTCTTTATTTAGTTGGTGGAAGTCTGCCTGAAATGACCACAATATTTCAACATGTAAGTAATACTTCAAAAGATATTGTTAAAAATTATATTTGGCCTCTGTATAAAATTCCTTACAATAGTATTATTAACAGCTTTACAATCCATTTAGACATAGTACACAATACATCAGAATTTTTACAGTTTAAAGACAATAGACCGAAACATTATGTTATATACACAGATGGATCTAAAACAAATCACAATGTAAATGCAGCTTTTTATGACCCACAGTTAGATTCCACGAAGTGTATGAAATTAAACAAAATGTGTAGCATTTTCACTGCAGAATGCTATGCAATTTATTGTGCATTGCAGCATGTAAATAGCCTTGTAAATAATATACACAATGTTTTAATAGTCACAGACTCAAAAAGTGTTTTGTCTGCTCTACATAATGTAAATATTTCTTTTAAGTTAAATTATATTATTTATAGTATTAGATTTACAGTTCAAAAACTACTTGATAAGAATATTAAAGTAGAATTAGTGTGGGTTCCTTCACACAGTGGCATTCGAGGAAATGAAATAGCTGATATAGCGGCCCGTTCAGAACACGATGAGGATAGATCCGAGTTGCTCAAGGTTCCATTTACTGATTACTACAGCGTCTTTAAAAAACTTAATAGACAGTTATGGAAGCAGTATTGGGACATAACCCTGGAAACGAAAGGCAGATGGTATGCTAAAATACAAAACGAATTACCGATTAAACCTTGGTACTATAATAGCTTCAAGTACACCACAAGAAAGTTTATAACTATCATATCACGCATGAGATTGGGACATTGTTTAGCACCAGCTCACCTGTATAGGTTTCACATAATCAACAATAGCCGATGTTATCACTGTGGAGCAGAGGATGCTGATTTGAATCATATAATCTTACAGTGTTCAAGTTTTAATATTCATCGTTTGATTTTGGTCAGTGAATTGAGTGAAATTCAAATAATAAACGACAGTGAACGTCAGAGTGTCAGTGTTCCCCGCCGCGTACAGGATTTATTAGCAAATAAGAATTATTTTAGTGTGTTGTTTAAATATATTTGTAGTACGGTAGAAAAAATTTAATTAATGTCTTAATCATATAAATGTATATAATCAAATTAGTTGTAAGCAATGACATCACTGAGATTTATACCAACCCAACCTGAAAGAATGTAAAGATTTAGTTATTGTATAATTAACTTATTTAAAAAATGTATTCAATTCCCTTCATTGTATTGTACCCATATATGTATTCGACTGAAAGACTTGTATCTATGGTCATGAATAAAAATTAAAAAAAAAAAAAAAAAAAAAAGACAAAGCAATATTTCAGCTGTCAAACAGGGAACCGTCAGTTTATGTCAGTCTTTTGTCATTGTCAGATTTTCGCGCTTCAGCTATAAACACCGATCAAACGTTCGTTAAATTTTATTTCACTCAATTTCACTTAGTGAAATATAGTATTTTTCCAACGAGTCTTGGGTTCTGCTCCCAGCAGAACTATTAAATTAGTGAAATCAGTATTGGAAACGTGAGTTTTTTGCAAAATGAGCCACAAACTATCGGAAGGCTCTCTAGAAGTAAGTTTTGCACTTAAATTATTTAAAACACATTGTTGCATTTACAAACCGATCTATGCTATTATAAAGCCAGTCTACTTAGGCGTATAAGTAGGAGGTATAAGCTAATTCAATGCACTTACAAAGATAAGATATGTCTTGTCTACCAGAGCGTCCTTGCTCTCGGACAAGTTGTAACTTGTATAAAACATAAATTCAGGTCCTACTCATACTTATCAGACGTCATGTTAATGTGATTCCTTAATCAACCATGGTGCAATTCCAGTAGGTGTAGGTACCTATCTAATTCAAAGGACAAA